>CM044308.1:0-10000000 GCA_024291935.2 Okapia johnstoni | reverse complement strand
ATTTTATTGGGCTCCAAAATCACTGCAGATGGTGAATGCAGCCATGAAATTAAAAGACACTTGCTCCTTGGAAGAAAAGCTATGACCAACCTAGAGAGCAGATGAAAAAGCAGAGACATTAATTTCCCAACAAAGGTCTGTGTAATCAAAGCTATGGTTTTTCCAGCAGGCATGTATGGATGTGATAGTTGGACTATAAAGAAGGCTGAGTGCTGAAGAATCGATGCTTTTGAACTGTGGTGTTGGAGAAGACTCTTGAGAGTCCCTTAGACTGCAAAGAGATCCAATCAGTCCATCCTAAAGGAAATCAGTCATGAATATTCACTGAAAGGACTGATGTTGAAGCTGAAACTCCAATACTTTGGGCACCTGATGCAAAGAACCGACTCACTGGAAAAGACCCTGATGCTGGGGAAGACTGAAGGCAGGAGAAAGGGACAACAGAGGATGAGATGGTTGGATGGCATCACCGACTTAATGGACATGAGTTTGAACAAGCTCTGGGATTTGGTGATAGACAGGGAAGTCAGGCATGCTGCAGTCCATGGGGTCGCAGAGAGTCTGAAACAACTGAGCGACTGAACTGAACACATGCCATTATAGACCTGAAAAACCTAATGTACTCGTCAGTGAAATTGAATCATTAAGTTGGGCCATAGAGAAATCTGATCCTTGTATCGGCATTATAAGGTCCAATGGAGTGCAGAAGTATACATGGGTATTTTAGATATTTCCAGCAATCTATCTCCACTGTCAGTAGAAAGGAGTTTCTTATCTATAGTGGGTCAAAAGTTGCCACAGTCTTTCACAGCTCAGGGGAATGCATCTTCTGGAATTTCATGCTCTCAGTATCACAGTTTGGTAAGGCTGTGTAAAACCTCATGGGGAATAAAGTGTGGAAGATGAGGAGGAACCTGGGAGTCTAGGGGTTCTCTGGGTGACTGCTAAACGCAGGGCTAAACAAGGGCATAATAAAGTGAGTTCAACTGGATTCAAAGCACCAGGGTTGTGTGGCTTGTAGGATATGGCCAGGGGAAGCTCCTGGGCCTCCTTCTACACCCCTGATGATGACAGGGTCTTTGCTGGCAGGCCTCCTCCTGACTCCAGATGAATGGGGTAAACGGCCTCTTTGGACAACTCTATTTATTGTCACCCAAATAAAATACACATCGATTCTCACTCTGGCTCAGATTGATCTCTGACTAGAATTCAAGATCACATATAGGTAATGCTTTTTAATCCTCTAGTTTAAAAAAAAAGGTTTTCTCCAAACTTCATGGTCACCTTTTATATATTTCTTATGGAATCTATCATGTGTTATATGACATCAACCACCAAAATCATATTCTGCGCAATTTGATGGCAGAAACAGTGCTATCATTTTGTATTCCCTACACCACCTAGCACAATAACATCATGCATTAGGTGCTCAATAAACATTTACTGACTGACACAATGAGGTAGATGGAATAGAAACTCTTTTTCCCTACACAGAGCTCAGACCGACAATCACAGGTAATACCTATTAAGTGCAGACCCTGTCAAGTTCTGTTCTGTTCTAAGTTTTGTATCAATCTTATCATTTGACGCTCACAGAAGTCTCAGAAGTCATGCAGTATTGCTATTTCTGTGTAACAACCAAGGAAACCAAGGCTCTGAGAGATTAAGCAAATTGTTCAGACAGGAAGTAACTGGCAGAGCTGGGTGTCAAGTCAAATTGGTGTCAAGACTCTGGAGGTCTGTACCTAACCTGTACTTAATTCACAGTCTGCTTGGTGGACTAAGGACAGAGCTGGAGGCAAAAGTGTTATTTCTGAAGAAAAGATGAAAGATAGCTCCTTAAGACTAGACAGGCTGAGGGATCATTTTTCTTCATTTATCTCAATTTACTTCTTCTCTTCTTTGCTTTTCCTTTCTGTTCTATCTTATTCCCTTTGCATTTCCTTCTGTTTCAACTAGGCTCTTCTGGTTGAAGGCCACAGAAACCAACTGGCTTCTGCAGGATATGCAGCAGCTCACAGAATCAGAGGGAAGCCTGAAGACGCAGAGTCAGGAATCAAGAACCTGGACGCCTTCCCCTTTCCTGGCTGCTGGAACTGCAGCTTCTCTCCTAGGCATCTTATCACAAGTCCACTCCTAAACCATTTTTAGTCTTTTAGTTACTTGGCCCAGGTTTTAGATTGCAGAGAGAAGGGGAAGAACCTGACAGTTCTAACTCAGGTCATGTACCCACCCCTTAACTAAAGGAGAGCAAGACACCTTCTAGAATAGAAAGAACCATGAGGCTAGAAACAGTTGGCCCTCTATACTCACAGAGTCCTCATCTGCAAATTCAAACCAATGGAGGCTCAAAAATATTCAGGAAAAAAGAAAACTTCCAGAAAGTTCCATAAAAAAAACTTGAATTTGCTGTGCCCTGGCAACTATTTACCCAGTGTTTACACTGTATTTACACAGCATTTACATTGTATTAGGCATTATAAGTAATCTACAGGTGATTTATAGTGTACAGGAGAATATGTGTAGGTTACAGGCAAAAACTACACCATCTTATATAAGGGACTTGAGTATGTATCTGTGGATTTTGGTATTCAAAGAGAATTCTGCAACCAATCCCCTATAGATACTGACAGACAACTATGTAATGCAGAAGAGTTGGTCACACAGTTAAATTGTGGTATTTACCAAAAAAAAAAAAAAGGCAGAAGAGATGCTGTACAAAAAAAGCAAAAGGTATTCATGATGCCCATCTTTTATCTTAAAAAAAAAAAAAAAAAAGAAATGTTCTTTAGGTCTTTATTCATTTTTGCCTAACGAGCCACTGAAAGCAGTGATGGCCTTCTTCACCACTCACAGGTCCCTCTGGAAGACGGAACCGCAGGCTGAGTCACTGTCTGCTGCTGGTTCTCTGGGTCCCACACTGGCCTGCAGGCCTTTCTCATCAACATCACTGTAGATCAAACGTAACTAGAGACTTCCTAGCTTATTATAGTGGCATCATGTTAGTTAAACATGATGTTTTCAACTTCTTAAGAGTCTCCACAACTTTTTCACTCAAGGAGAAGAAACAACACAGGCTAGAAATCTGACCTACTTGTTGACTGAATTATCTATAATTATCTATCTATCTGATCTATCTATCTATAGATTAAAATGAGACCAAGAAACGCCTGGATTTCAAACTGAGGAATACATTTTAAAATTAACAAAAAATACTATATTTTGGGATAATCAGCATGAAATTACAGGCTTAAAGATGAACCTCTAAAATGATTTTTTTTCCCCATGTCTCACTGAATGTCTCTCCCCACCCTTCTGTGCATATATGCACATAGAAACATCCATGCATACATATATACATGTATATATATAGATGCATATGTGTGCTCAGTCACTCAGTCGTCTGACTCTGCAACCCCATGGACTATAGCCTGCCAGGCTCCTCTGTCCGTAGGATTATTCCAGTAAGACTACTGGAGTGGGTTGCCACTTCCTACTCCATGGGATCTTCTGACGTAGGGATCGAACCCATGTCTCCTGCACTGGCAGGCAGACTCTTTACCACTGATCCACTTGGGGAACCCATACAGATGCATATATATGTACATATATATATATGCACATAGATAGTCTATACAATAAAACATATACAACAGACCCAAGATAATTCACAAGTATTCTCTGATTTCATAAATTTTTATGTTATTTTATACATCTTCATCCTTTGACATTTTGAATCAGAAAGTCATATGATGAGAGGAAAATTCATTAAGCAGAAATCTATAAAGTCGTCTGAGTCTATCTAATACTGTGTAAATATGGGGGCTTCCCTGATAGCTTAGTTGGCAAAGGATCTGCCTGCAATGCAGGAGACCCCAGTTTGATTCCTGGGTCAGGAAGATCTGCTGGAGAAGGGATAGCCTACCCACTCCAGTATTCTTGGGCTTCCCTTGTGGCTCAGCTGGTAAAGAATCTCCCTGCAATATGGGAAACCTGGACTCGATCCCTGGGTTGGAAAGATCCCCTGGAGAAGGGAAAGGCTACCCACTCCAGTATTCTGGCCTGGAGAATTCCATGGACTGTATAGTCCATGGGATCACAAAGAGTTGGACACAATTGAGCGACTTTCACTTTCAAACTAAATATGAAAGATTTAAAATTCCCAGTATGATTTAACATATAGACCTTTATGCTTAAAAACATAAAAGCAATTTAAAAATATTCAGTTCCTGTTCTGCAAAGAGAACTTTTAAATAAGCAGGATGACAATAACAGCCTTTTAAATATTAGTTCCACTTTAATACTGGATGTGTTCAAGAGGATGTCAACTGGTACGGAGCAAGCCTTGCTCTCATCTCCCAGACTACTGTCTTCTTCAAAGGCATTTCTCCCTTTGGTTTGGTTCCTGTCCACCTCTTCTCTTTATCTGCCTGCTGTGGATCTCTTGGTTTTTGCCCACCTGCAATTATTTCTTCTCTGTTACTTGTGCCCCTTTTTCCTTTCAGTAAACTGGCTTGACCACCCTCCCTTTTCAGTTCCAAAGGCTACTGTGTCATTACCTTAGTCAGAATAATTGGTTCAGGGATGTACAACATAACTCAATTTTGGTACAACTATTGGAATTAAACGGAAAAAGAGGCTTTATTTGCAATGAGACTTAATACTATCAGAAAAATCTAAGCCTGGAATTCTGAGGGCCACTATATTGGGAGAACGTGCCCGAACAATCAACCAGAAAAAAACTGGGACTAGCTGAACTTGGGTTACTTTTGAGCCACATTTGAAACCAGATCTAGTTTCACAACTTACTGTCATTACTTTTTGGCAAAACTCTCCCAAATGCTATCTACCAGGTGATTCTAGCTCTCATGGCTTTGTTCCCACTTCTCTCAAAAGAAAACAACCTTAGGATGTGAGAATCAGCTCAATTCCTCTTTATTTGGGCATCTTCTAGTTATGTGCATTTGGATTTAGTTCAGATAGGTCCAACTGTCATAAACTTACGGTTTATCTCTGTATTCCATGAATGAAATATCTCTAATACTATTGATTGAGGGTTATAACATTCAGGAGCTTACAGAAAAGCAGGGGTTGGGGTGAGGATGAAACCAATATTCTCTTAGCTCCATGTTCAGGGCATGCAGTTAAAAGCCCAAGTCTATGGAGTTTAAGAGGAGTGTACAAGTAGAGTTTGAATGAAAAATATCAGACTTCAGAAGGTCCCACATTAATATTTGCACTAAAGGGGAGAAGATAAAAACAAATCATCCAAAACAGGTGCAAGTATATGATACTCCACCATTTAAGTTTTGTAAGTACAGAGCAATATTTCACAGTGGCTCACAGCATTGTCTTCAGTGTCAAAAAATGCAAGTTTAAGTCATACTATAGCCACTTACTCTGTAAGCTTGGACAAAGCAATTAATCTTTAGTGTACCAATTTCCTTCCCTGTAAAGAAGTAAATACTACTATATACCTCATAGAGTTACTGTGCATAATAAAGGAGACAACGTGTAACAACACGTTTTGGGAAAGGGGGTTCATATTACTTAACACATGTTAGTTCTGATTAAGTCAAACATTCATTTTCAAAACCCAAATGATTCTCCAGTAATAGAATGCATTGATAAGGGCAGTTCAACAATACTCATGTAAGCAAGTTTTACTGGCATATATACCATTTATTCAGTTTTAGTCACATACTCAGTAACTTTGTTTCACATAAACAATGAATGCTTCAAATCAGCAGAGTCCAAGTCAACACCATAGTTGTCCCTAAAACTCTCTTTACACTGCAACACTGAAAATGAAAAGTGTGCCTTTTGTTTTTAATCCCTTTTTTGCTTCTTTAGGTAGAGAGATTATAAAAACAACCAAAGAGAATCTCCACACTGATGTGGCCAATAAGAGAAAGAGTTAATGCTAAAGCACAGAGTTACAGAAACAAAGCTTTAAGTCTGAGCACATTAGAAATGTGTTTTTCTTCCTCTAGCCTATCAGTAACTATCACCTACAAGTTTTTCCAAACTCCAGTGATAAATTTCAAGATTCTAAATATTGCAAGTCCTAAGGTACTATGCCTTATCTATTCATCATTTCACCCTAATCCCCAAGTGTTTTGGGTTTTATGATTGCCAGCCAGGCATGCCCTTAGTAAAAAGTCCATATCATCACTCATTCTAGGACCAGAAACCAAATGCTGATGATGTTGATCATCCAGATCAGTAGCCTCTTTGTTCAAGTAAGAGAAGGAAAAAAGGATTTCTTACGGCCCATGTAAATGCCCCAGTCGGGTCAACATTTCTGGAAAGGACTAAATAGTTTTCAAATTCCAAAATAAGAGATTAAAAAAGCAAACAAAAGAGGCTTTCTTTCCTCAGATTCCAATGAAGAATGTGACCACTAAAGAAATATGTTAGGCCATGAACACACTGCATGTTTCATTCTCGGCACCTTGCAGGTCTGAGAAAGAGAATGACAGTGACTTCAATTGTCTAAATAAGTACAGCCATTAGCATCAGGCTCCCAGGGTAACTGAATATCTTACTCTGCTTGCTGGCTAAAAATAAGTAACCAAAATGTTCCCAAGAAAAAGTCAAGGTAGATGGTAAATATCAATTAATTAAGCATCATAACAATCAAGAAAAATTAGTATTTGAATTTAAGTACATCATAATCATCATGCTGGAGAACATTACATCCACTTTGATCACAGAGCCTTAACTACTTCACACTTCCTAAAACGTGTGTGCATGATGTCACATTTGCTCCAAAGTAGATACTCGGCTAAACAAAATCTCCAATTTTAGTTTTGGTTAAAAATCCATCTCTATGATTCTGAGTTTGCCAACTAGTATTTAGGCAAGAGCGTGCATGCTCAGTTGTGTCCAACTCTTTGCAACCCCCTGGACTGTAGCCCACCAGGCTCCTCTGCCATGGGCTTTCCCAGGCAAGAATACTGGAGTGGGTTGCTATTTTCTCCTCCAGGGGATCTTCCTACCTATGGATCAAACCCACATCTCCTGCATTGCAGGCAGATTCTTTACCACTGAGGCACCACAGAAGCCCTTATTAAGGCAAGAAGATCTTCAAATAACCAGCACTGTGACACCATATGTACCCAAAGTAGCAAAGTAAATGAAGGGAAACCTGAAATATTCACTTTAAACTCTCTAAACTCTTTACAAAATTTGGTATTCTTTCCAGAAGCTTCCTCATATGCTCTTATGCAAAGATAATTATTGAATACCTATTGTGTGCAAGAACTATTCTCAGCATTGGGGGTAAAATAAAAAAGAGAAAAAGTCCCTGTATTCATGGAGCACTCTTGTGGGCAATGCAGAAAATTTGACTAGATAGATTAAGGTTAGTTTATGACAGGTTAGGCAATGATGAGTGTTAAGGAAGGCGGGTGAGGAGCCGAGAAGGAGTTGGGAAGAGTTGGTAAAGAAAGAAGGGCAACATTTAGGGACACAAGGAAGGTCTTCTTGAGAAAGAGACCTATAAGCAGAGCCCTGAAGGGAGGGAGAGGTAGGCTATGATAGAAGAAGAACCCTCAGGGCCAAGGAAACAGGAAGAATAAATGTCTAGTTTGTCCTCGGCTATGATGAAGGCAGTGTGGCTACAGCTGAGAAGGCAGGAGGAGAGGAGTAATCCATGAGACAATCGGAATGCTCTGAGCTGTGTTGAGTGTAGATGCAGAAACAGGGAGACTAGTCAGGATGCTTTTACAGTGACCCAGGCAAGAGATGACGGTGGTTTGGGCCAAGGTGGTACCAGAGACATGGTGAGGCCCACTGGCATGGTGATGAGTTACCAAATTCTGAATATATTTTAAAACCAATAGGAGTTACTGACGAATCAGATATAGTATTTAAGAAAAAAGAAATGAGTTAATAATTACTACAATGTTTTTGGCCCAAGCCACTGCAAAGATGGAGTTGCTACTAACTGGTAGGAGTGAGTTTGGCAGTAGGGAGATGAGGAAGTCAGTTTTAGAGATTTTAAATTTGAAATGATAGTTAAGATATCCAAATGAAGATGATGATTAGGTAACAGCATATGTCTGGAATTCAGGTCGAGGCTAAGCTGCTTAGTTTATAGGTGAATCTGAAAGCCATGAAACTGAATGAGTGTATAAACAGAAAATGTAAGATGCCTAAGGAATAAGTTCTTGGATCACTTATGTAGGAGATGAGGAAGAACCAGCAAAGACACAGAAGGACAGAAGAAAATTTCCTATATGATACATCTGAATTACCTCTACGGTATTTTGAATATATGCATGTTGCTTTAAGAATATCTAAAAAGAGCTTCAAATGCCTTCAGGAGAGGGACAAAATCTAACCCATTGTGGGCCATAAGGATCAGTACAGTATCAATTATATAGTAAATACAAAACATATTTGTTGAATGAATAAGTGAATTCAGGATTGTGACGGTTCAGTTGAACTCAACAAATATTTACTTACACTTTCTAGTTTCAGAAATTGAGCAAGACACTGAGAAAGAAAGATACATAAATAGACACCTGTCTGACAGAGAAGGCAGATTAATTGTCAGATTACTGATTTGGAATTCAAAAAATTCAAAAGCATTTGTGAAAAATCAAACTCCTATTTCTCTCTCAAATATTTTTTTTAAAACAAAAGAGACATCTTCCTTGAAACAATTATTCTTGTCTGCCAACATCTTAACAAATTAATAGCCACACCAACATATACAAAACACATACTATACATAACAGATGCACACAAACAAATGGCTTGCTGGATGGCTAGAGAGTTTGGTGGTTAAACAGGAAGAAAGGTGGGCTGAAAGACAGATACACAGACATAATAAATGTTTAAATATTCATACTGAAATTATATTATTAGTCAAATATTATCCACAGAATTATTACTAAATCATGAGTGGCCATTTTAAATATTTCAGTTCTACTTTTCTAAATTAAATCATTTAGCAAACTGATAATTTATGTAGGTTTTATCCAGACTACTGAGAAAGAGTAACTCTGTTCAAGTTTGCCCTCATCCCCTCACAGAACTGGTACAACCCAGTATATACGTATACATCAAGAATGAATATATGTAACTGAAACTGACATAACCTTGATAATTGCTTCTATATTTTTTACTTACTTAAAATGTCAAATAATTCAAGTCATTTATCCAATAAATATTTACTGAGTCCCTACTGTGTTTCAGTACTGTCTATATCCTTGCTTTGGTTAGTAAAGACAGGGATTTTTTTTTTTTTTTCAAAATGTGCTAATTTGTCAAAAATTACATACTTTTAGATGTTTTACTTATTTTACTCACATAGTCAAAATTCCAAAACACTGAACTGGTAACTGTTTCTGAGTCTGCTAAGTGTCTTTTAAAAGAACGTCATTGTTTTAACTGTCCTCAATTATACAGCTATCAATTAGCTAGTCAATGCATTAAAGAGATAAAATATCCTTTTCTCTAATCAGATTACTGTAGTTATTTTAGAAATGGAATTTTCAAACCAACAGTAGGCTTCAACAAAAGTGTTTCAGGTCCAATTAATCACCATATATTACTTCTGTCTCTTAAATTGCACTCAAAGCAGCTTTCCACGTTCTGCATTCCCACTGCACTGCTTAGCTCCAGAAACTAGTATCTCATGTTAGGATGCCAGTGTTTCCCAACTTGTATCTTGAATGACTTTTCTAAAATATCTCATTACATCATTCCCCTTCGTTCTCCCTTTTAGAGATCAGGTTTTAGTTCAAGGAATGAAAATGAGGAACGGGCTTTGAGAACTGGCCCCTGCCTGGTTCTTTAGTCTCACAGCCTCATGGTGCTTTCTCCTCTCAAATCACTGGCTCATCCAGACTGAGGCACACGTCTAGAACTGTCTACAGTCTCTTTCCTCTGGGGCACTGCACATGCCGTTCCTCTTGACACTGCAGAAAGGAGACAGAATCTGTGGCTGACTAAATTCTCCTCATCCTGTAAATCTCAGCACGGAGTCGCCTCCTCTCATCCCCGCGATCATTAGGCACCACTCTTTCCTATGAGCTCACTGCATCTCAGGGCTCCCTGTAGTTTATTGCCTCTCTTCCTCATTAGCCTCTAAGCTCCTAGTGGTCAGGGACTATATCTTATTCATGGTTTTATCTCTAGTATTTAGCAAAGTGCTTGGCATATAATTAGCACCCAATCAGTATTCTAGTCATTGGATCAATGTATGATAATAGCAAATCTATTTACAGAAAATGTCTAATGTACCAAAGCTTGGGGGAAAACTAACAGCAAGCCAACAGCAGCACCTGCCATGTCTGGGTGTCTCAAGTAGAAGTGAAAAGTAAGCAGGGATCAAGTGGGACCTGGGCTTCCTGCCTACAAAGCCCAGGCTGGGAGATGGAATGGATGAGAGCACAGCAGAAAATATCATCACATCCTGAAGAAGCTGATTGCTAAAATTAGTCCAACATCTTTTAAATGGTAACTTTTCCAGATTCTCTTATGTAGCAGAATGTCACTGACAGTCCAGAGACGCTGTCTCTAAAATGACAATTAATACCCAAGATAGCAATTCCGGCTTTGTCCAAGGAGAGGCATCTGACCTAGGAGCTGAAGGGCATTTATTAAGAAGGCAACACTTTAATAAGCATCCAAGATTTTTGTTTAATTAACTTTTTGAGAAAACTGTGCTTTCAAAACCTGGTTGAACAAAAAAGGCAGTAAATCTCTTTAATGACTTTGGGCAACAATTTCCAATGAAGTGTGATTAAGAATAATTTTCAGTTGTTTATTCTATCAATAAATAATAAATCTTGGTGGCTTATAGCATATGAGAAACACATAGCTCAGACCTCTCAAAATCTTAAAACATGTCTAAAAAATTTAATTTCTAGCCTTGATTTCTGACCTCCAGCTGATAAGTGACTATGCCTTGCTTGTCATTTCAGTTCCAAACAATTTAGGAGATTTTAATTAATTTTATAATATTCAAGATTTTTTTAAAAAGTGTACGGTTTTCTGGTTTTTGGTCTGGCACATAAGGAACTCAGAAGTTGTCACTTTGTTCTGAAAACAAGTAAAAAGCTAAAAAAAACTAAAAAAGTTAATAATTCTTCATAGACCTGTCAAATAAGGTCACAAGGCAGACTGCTGCCCCCCAAACTGAAGAAACTGACAGGCAGATACAGAAAATCACAACTTACTGAAACAGAAACCTCTGTAGGAACCAGTGTCATAGTGGGAAAATCTGAACTATTATTGACAAAATGCTGAAGGCTCAGGATGGACGAGCCTGGAAGATAGAATACCAGGGGCATCTGGTCGTGGGAGGCCCCAGGTTATTGAAGTTTGACCTCTAGGAGTTCTATCAGGTCCTCACAGTGAATACTGGAGAAAAAGTCTTCCTGTGCTTCCAGCAGGGAGATGGAAAAAGGAACCATTTTGAAATATGGCAGAGCATTCTGTTCTTTTTAATAAGGGCTGCCTTAATTTTCTTGGACTCCAAAATCACTGCAGATGGTGACTGCAGCCATGGAATTAAAAGACGCTTGCTATGACCAATCTTGCTGCTGCTGCTGCTGCTAAGTCGCTTCAGTCGTGTCCAACTCTGTGCGACCCCTTAGACGGCAGCCCACCAGGCTCCGCCGTCCCTGGGATTTTCCAGGCAAGAACACTGGAGTGGGTTGCCATTTCCTTCCCCACTGCACCAACCTTGACGGCATATTAAAAAGCAGAGACATTACCTTGCCTACAAAGGTCCATCTAGTCAAACTGTCCAGTAGTCATGTATGGATGTGAGAATTGGACCATTAATGAAGGCTGAGCGCCGAAGAATTGATGCTTTTGAACTGTGGTGCTGGAGAAGAATCCCTTGGGCTGCAAGTAGATCAAACCAGCCAATCCTAAAGGAAATCAGTCCCGAATATTCATTGGAAGGACTGATGCTGAAGTTGAAGCTTCAATACTTTGGCCACCTGATGTGAAGAACTGACTCATTTGAAAAGACCCTGATGCTGGGAAAGATTGAGGGCAGGAGGAGAAGGGGACAACAGGGGATGACATGGTTGGATGGCATCATTGACTTGATGGACATGAGTCTAAGCAAGCTCCGGGAGTTGGTGATGGAGATGGTGAGGGAAGCATGGTGTGCTGCAGTCCATGGGGTCGCAAAGAGTAGGATACAACTGAGCAACTGAACTGAATGAGGAAATCTTACCAGAGTCTGACTGACTCAGGGAGCAATGCAAATGGAAGAAGGGAAACACTCAACTCCAGCTTTCTCTAGCCACTTTGTTCAACTAAAAGGGTAGGGGGGAATAAAGTAAAACCAAGAAGCACTGGTGAAGTTAACAGAGATAAGGCTCACCAAAGACTGAGTGAGACCTAATCACAGGACTATAATAGAACACTTCCCCTCCCCCAACACCTTACCAATATGTACTAAAGGCCCATAATTCCTTTTACTCAGTACATCACATCCATCTTCCAAAAAAAATTACAAGACATAACAAAAGGCAAAAAACACACTTTTTAAGAAACTTCCCCAGTAGCTCAGATGGTAAAGAATCAGCTTGCAATGCAGGAGACCCAGGTTCAATCCCTGGGTCAGGAAGGTCCCCTGGAGGAGGGAATGGCTACCCACCCCAGTATTCTTGCCTGGAGAATCCCATGGACAGAGGAAGCTGGTAGGGTACAGTCCATGGGTTGCTAAGAGTTGGACATGACTGAGCAACTAAGCATGCACACATGCAAGAAACTTAACAAGAATCAGACCCAAAATCAGATGTGGCAGGAAAAGTTAGAATTAAAAGACCAGAAATTTTAAAAACTATGATTCATATGTTAAAGACATTAATGGAAAAAGCAGACAACATGCAAGAATATATGGGTAATGTAAGCAGAGAGATAAAAATTCTGAGAACAAAAAAGAAACACTAGGATAAAAAAGAAAACATTGTAACAATAATGAAGAATACCACTGATGAACTCATTAGTAAACTGGACCCAGCTGAGGATAGAATCTCTGTTTGGGGAAATGACAATAGAAACTTCCAAAAGAAGAAAAGAAGTGTGGAGGATACCAGTAAGAATATGGGAAGGAACAGTAACCGATATGGTACATATTAATCCAAATATATCAATAATCACTTTAAACATCAATGAACCAAATACACGAAAAGAGACTGTTAGAGTGGATGAAAAAAAGACACAAATATCCAGTCAGTAAGCAATTCACTGTGATTATAAAGATACATACAGATTAAGACTAAAACAATGGAGAATTATATGTCATGCTAACACTACTCAAAAGAAACTGAGAATATTTATATCAATATTAGAGTAGACTTCAAGGCAAGGAAAATTATCAGAGAAAAGGAGGGGCATCACTAACGACAAACAGGGCAACATTCCAAGAATATGTAACAATTCTTAATGTGCATGTGCCTAACAATACAACATCAAAATATATAAGACAAACATTTACATGAGTACTACTACTCCTGCTTTCTTTTGCTTTCCATTTGCATGGAATATCTTTTTCCATCCCCTAACTCTGCAAGGAGATCCAACCAGTCAATCCTAAAGGAAATCAGTCCTGAATATTCATTGGAAGGACTGATGTTGAAGCTGAAACTCCAATACTTTGGCCACCTGATGTGAAGAGCTGACTCATTTGAAAAGACCCCGATGCTGGGAAAGATTGAAGGTGGGAGGAGAAGGGGATGACAGAGGATGAGATGGTTGGATGGCATCACTGACTCAATGGACATGAGTTTGAGTAGATTCCAGGAGTTGGCGATGGACAGGGAGGCCTGGTGTGCTGCAGTTCATGGGGTCGCAAAGAGCTGGACACAACTGAGTGACTGAACTGACTGAACTGAACTTTCAGTATGTATGTGTCCTTAGGTTTGAAGTACGTTACTTTTAGGTAGCATATACACAGGTCTTGTCTCTGTATCCATTTAGCCAGCCCATGTCTTTTGGTTGGGGGTTTTGATCCATTTACATTTAAGATAGTTATTGACATACATGTTTCTACTGCCATTTTCTTAATCATTTAGGATTTGTTTTCGTGGGTCTTTTCTTCTGTTTTTTTTTTTTTTTCTGCTAGAGAAGTTCTTTTAGCTTTTGTTGTTAAGGCTGGTTTGGTGGTGCTGAATTCTCTTAGCTTTTGACAAATACTGATAGAACTGTAAGCAAAAACTGGTGAATCCACTACTGCATTTGGAGATTTTAACACCTGTCTATCAGAAATGGACTGACCCAGCAGACAGAAAATCATTAAGAACATAGCTGAACTCAACAGCACCATAAATCAACTGGATATAATTGAGATATATAGACTACTTTATCTAACAACAGTATAATACACATTCTTTTGCAGCCCATATGGAATATTCACCAAGACAGATGACATCCTGGGTCATCAAACACATCTTAATAAGTTTAGAAGGTTAGTAATCACACAAGGTCTGCTTTCAGAGTACATGGAATTAAACTAGAAACCAGTAACAGAAAGAAAACTGAAAGATCCAAATACTAGGAGATTAAACAACAAATAAGTCAAAGAAGAAATCACAGGAGAAAGTTTAAAATATTTGAATTAAATGCAAATGAAAAATAGAACTTATTAAAATTTGTGGGATGAACTATATATAGGGAGATTTATAGCACTGAATGCAACTTTAGAAAGGAAGACATAAAATTAATACTCTAAGCTTCCACTAGGAAATAAGAAAAAGGAGAGCAAATTAAATACAAAGTAAGATGAAGTAATAATAAAAATTGGAGCAGAAATCAATAAAATTGAAAATTAGAATTCAACAGAGGAAATCAACACCAGCAAAAAAGCTAGTTCTTTGAAAAGATCGATGCAACAGATAAGTTTACAGCCAGACTATGATAAAAAGAGAGAAGACATAAATTATTAATATGAGAAATGAAGGAGGAGACATTACTATAGATACCACAGATATTATTATTTTTTAATATAAATTTATTTATTTTAATTGGAGGCTAATTACTTTACAATATTGTAGTGGTTTTGCCATACACTGACATGAATCAGCCATGAGTGTACATGTGTTCCCCATCCTGAACCTCCCTCCCACCTCCCTCCTCATCCCATCTCTCTGGGTCATCCCAGTGCACCAGCCCTGAGCACCCTGTCTCAGGCATCAAACCTGGGCTGGCGATCTGTTTCACATATGATAATATACATGTTTCAATGCCATGCTCCCAAATCATCCCACCCTCGCCCTGTCCCACAGAGTCCAAAAGACTGTTCTATATATCTGTGTCTCTTTTGCTGTCTCGCATACAGGGTTATTGTTACCATCTTTCTAGATTCCATATATATGCATTAGTATACTGTATTGGTGTTTTTCTTTCTGGCTTACTTCACTCTGTATAATAGGCTCCAGTTTCATCCACCTCATTAGAACTGATTCAAATGTATTCTTTTTAATAGCTGAGTAATATTCCATTGTGTATATGTACCACAGCTTTCTTATCCATTCGTCTGCTGATGGACATCTAGGTTGCTTCCATGTCCTGGCTATTATAAACAGTGCTGCGATGAACATTGGGGTACACATGTCTCTTTCAGTTCTGGTTTCCTCGGCGTGTATGCCCAGCAGTGGGATTGCTGGGATACCACAGATATTAAAAGAATAATAAAGAAATATTATGAATAACTCTATGCCCACATATTCAATAACCCAGATGAAATGGATCAATTCTTTGAAAGATACAATCGGCCAAAAGTGCACTAGAAGAAATAGACAACAGACATTCTGAATAGTCCTATCTAATAAGGAAATTGAATCAACAATTAATAACCTTCCAAAACAGAAAGCAGATGGATTCACTGCTAAGTTATACCAAACACTTAAAGGAAGAAATGAAACCACTTTTTACAATTTGTTCCAGAAAACAGAAGCAGAGTGAACACACTGCAACACATTCTATAAGGCCACCATTACTTTAAATATCAAAATCAGATAAAACTTCTACAAGGAGGAAAAATTTAGACCGATATCCCTCATGAACAGATATAAAGATCCTCAACAAAATATTAACAAACTGAATACAACAATGAATAAAAAGAATTATTCACCACAAGCAAAAGAAATTTATTTCAAATATACAAGGCTGGTTTAACACTCAAAAATCAATGTTATCCATCAATCACATCAACAGGCAAGAACAGCAAAATCACATAATCATATCAGTTGATGCAGAAAAAGCATTTGACAAAATTCAGCATCCATTCATGACAGTAAGTATTAGTAAACTAGCAACAGTTCCCCAGCTTCATAAAGAACATTTTAAAAATACCACAAGCTAACATTATATTTAACAGTGAGAAACATGAAGTTTTCCCACTAAGATCAGGAACAAGGCAAAGAGGTCAAAGATGTCCTCTTTCATCATGCCTTTCCAACATCAGAGTAGAAGTCCTCGCTAATGTAATCAGATAAGAAAAGGAAACAAATGGTATACAAAATGGGAAGGAAGAAATAAAATGGTCTTTATTCACAGATGACATGATTGTCTATGGAGAAAAATCCTAAAGAATTGACAACAAAATTCCTGAACTAATAAGCAATTATCACAAACAGCAGGTTACAAGGTTAAAATGCAAAAATCTATAGCTTTCCTATGTGCCAGAAATGACCAAGTGAAATTTATATTAAAAACACTTTACCATTTACATTATACTCCCTAAAAGTGAAATACTTAGGTATTAAGTCTAACAAAATATGTAAAAGATTTTTATGAGGAAACTACAAAACTCTGATGAAAGAAAAAAAATAAATAAATGAAGAGATATTCCTTGTAGATGATTAGGAGGTCAAGATGACAGTTCTTCCCAACTTAATCAACATAATCCCAATCAAAATCCAATAAGTCCTTTTGTGGATATCAAAAACCTGATTTTAAAGTTTATGTGGAGAGCCAAAAGACCAAGCATAATCAATGTAATATTTAAAGAGAAGAACAAAGATGAAGGACTCACACCACTGACTTGAAGACTTACAATAAAGCTATAGTAATCAAGAAAGTGTGGTATTAATGAAAGAATAAGCATAGATTATACAGAAAATAAAGCCCAGAAATGAACATATATAAATGTAGTCTCTCATCTTTGACAAAAGAGCAAAGGCAAATACATTAGAGAAAAGAGACTCTTGAACAAATGATGCTGGAACAGACACATATTAAAAAAAGAAGAAGAAAGAAAAACCCAAATCTAGACCTTACACCCTTCACAAAAATTAACTCAAAAATGAGTCACAGACCTAAATGTAAAACTGTAACTATATAAATAAAACCATAAAAATCCTGGAAGATAACACAGGAGAATATCTGGCTGACCTTGGACATGGGGATGGCTTTTAGATACAACATCAAAGGCATGATTCATGAGAGAAACAATTGATATGGTGAACTTGATTAAAAATTTTAAAATTCTGCTCTGCAGAAGACACTGTCAAGGAATGAGAAGACAAGTTATAGACTGGGAAAAATATTTACAAAAACATCTGATGAAGGACTGTTATCCAACTACACCAAGAATTCTTAAAACTGAACAATAAGAAAATGAACAATCTGATTTAAAAATTGGCAAAAGATCTGAAGGATACCTCACCAAAGAAGACATGAAGATGGAAAATAAGCATATGAAAAGATGCTCCACATCACATGTCATTAGGCATTTGCAAATTAAAACAAGATAACCACTACACATCCATTAGTGTGGCCAAAGTCCAAAACACTGACAACATTAAGTTCTAGCAGGATATGGAGCAACAGGAACTCTTCATTCATTGCTGATGGGAATGCAAAATGATACTGCTGCTGCTGCTGCTGCTGCTACCGCTAAGTTGCTTCAGTCATGTCCGACTCTGTGCGACCCCATAGACATCAGCCCACCAGGCTCCTCCGTCCCTGGGATTCTCCAGGCAAGAATACTGGAGCGGGTTGCCATTTCCTTCTCCAATGCATGCATGCATGCTAAATCGCTTCAGTCGTGTCCGACTCTGTGCAACCCCATGGACAGCAGCCCACCAGGCTCCTCTGTCCATGGGATTCTCTAGGCAAGAATACTGGAGTGGGGTGCCATTTCCTTCTCCGACCAAAACGATACAGGCACTTTAAAAGACAGTTTGGCAGTTTTGTATACAACTAAACATACTCTTACCATATAATCCAGTAATTGTTCTCCTTGGTATTTACCCAAAGGAGCTGAAAACTTAAGTCCACACAAAAACCTGCACATAGATGTTTACAGCAACTTTATTCATAACTGCCAAAACTCAGAAACAACCAAGATGTCCTTCAGCAGGGAGTTGGATAAACAAACTGCTGCTCATCCTGGGAATTCTTATTCAGTGCTAAAAAGATACGAACTATCAAGACATGAAAAAATATGGAGAAACATAAATATATACAGCTAAGTGGAAGAAGCCAATCTGAAAAGGTTACATGCTCTATGATTCCAACTATGACATTCTAGACAAGGCAAAACTATGGAGACAATATAACAATTAGTTGCTTCTAGTCAGAGAGAAGGGTGACATAAATAGCTGGAGCACAGAGGATTTTTAAGACAATGAAATTATTCTGCATTAAACTACCAAAAAAAACCCAGTCAATGTACAATACCAAGAGTAAACCCCAATGAAAACTATGGACTTTGGGTAATAATGATGGATCACTGTAGAGCCCTCAATTGCAACAAATACACCACTGTGTGTAGGAAGTCAACAGTGTTACACATGTTTGGAGATAGGGGTATTTGGAAATTCTCAGCAACTTCTGCTCATCTTTGCTTTGAACCCAAAACTCCCCTAAAAAGATACCTTATTAAAAGTGTAATAGTTAAAAAATTATTTAAAAGTTTCCAAAAGTTCTACATTGCAAAATGTTTTCTGTTTTATCAAGACCATATGGAAACTGATATAGTCTCAAGAAAATCCAGATTTACATTAAAGAATGAAAATTAACTAAAGTAAACAAATGAAACAGAGGTCAGTCCTTTGGAATTTAAGATAATTATCCCCGACAGTAATCCTAAAGAAGCATCAAATGAGATTCATTTGAAGAGCCTCCTTCCTCCTATACGTTGTCAGCTAAAAAGTACTCATGAAACGAGGCTGTATCTTATCCCCCACAAACTCAGTGTCTGTTAACATAAAAGAATTATGATGTGTGGTGAAAGGGTTGAGTCTGCCACTTTGGAGCAGCGCCATAATACATGAGAAAAGTTGAGTGTTAGTTTAGCCTTTTATTCAGAAAAGAATCAAAAGGATATGAGTGTCTCTACTCCTTCCTATTGAAAGTACAGGATGTCAGTCATTTAAAATGTTTTTTGTTTTTTCCTAAAAAATACACAGGCATACCCCCTGAGATACTGCAGGCTCTGTTTCAGACCACCACAATAATGCGAATACCACAGTAAAGCAAGTCACATGAGTTTTTTGGTTTCCTAGTGTATGTAGAAGTTATGTTTATATTATCCTGTAGTCTTTTAAGTGTTCAATAGTATTATGTCCTAAAAGGAAGTATATACCTTAATTAAAAAAAAACTTTATTGCTTAAAAATGCTAACCTGAGCCTTCAGCGAGACATAATTCTTTGCTGGTGGAGGGTTTTGAAATACTGTGAAAATTATCAAAATGTATATAATATTTTGATATATATTAATATATATATATATAAAGTAAATATATAGACACATAAGCACAGATATATAAACAAATGTTGTTTGGAAAAAATGGAACTGATAAACTTGCTGGATGCAGGGTTACACAAATCTTCAATTTGTAAAAAATGCACTTACCGTGAAGAACAATAAAGCAAAGTTTAATAAAGCAGGGTATGCTTGGAACAGAATCATTACCATTTTATTAATTCTCCAAGAAATAGAACACTGAAATTATTTAGTATAACCTTGTGAAACCTGTATTTTCCCATCTCTGAACTTCTACAGTTCTAGAATTATAGTTTTCTGCTGGAATGGACATTAAATTTCATTTTAATAATAGCCAATATGTTTTGATTTAAACACAATTCTGTTTTTGAAAACAAATAAGAAATGCAGTAACTTACAGCATCCAGAGTTTCTTTGTCATTGAAATACCCTCCATTTTAAGTCGACTGATTTGTTTCTTGCATATAAACTGCCAACTAAAAGCAAAATTCCATAGACTTAACTTTGTTCTAAAAAGTATTTCCAGACAGATTTTATAGTCATCCCTCAAGATCTGTGGGAATCCCCAGCAGATACTAAAATCTGAGGATGCTCAAGTCTCTTACATAAAATGGTATCTTACTTTTCCTTGTGTTAGTTGCTCAGTCATGTCTGACTCTGCAACCCCATGGACTGTAGCCTACCAGGCTCCTCCATCCATGGAATTTCCCAGACAAGAATACTAGAGTGGGTTGCCATGCCCTTCTCCAGGGGATCTTCCCAACACAGGAATCAAACCCAGGTCTCCTGAATTGCAGGCAGATTTTTTTACTGTCTGAGCCACGAGGGACGTCCCTTATAAAATGGTATAGTATGATCTTATACTATTGCATGTGCTTAGTCGCATCTGATTCTTTGCAGCCCCATGGACTGTAGCCTGCCAGGCTCCTCTATCCATGGAATTTTCCAGGCAAGAACACTGGAGTGGGGTGCCATTTCCTACTCCAGGGGATCTTCCCGACCCAGAGATCGAACCTGTGTCTCTTGTGTACCCGTGTCTCTTATATCTCCTGCATTGGCAGTGGATTCTGTACCACTCACGCCACCTGGGAAGCTCCATACTATACATATATTCTCCATTATACTTTAAACCATCTCTTGATTACTTATAATACCTAATAAAATGCAAATACTTACAGTTGCCAGCTACAATAAATTCAAGTTTTGCTTTTTTGATCTAAGATTGGTTGAATTTGTGGATGTCGAACCTGAGGATATGGAGGGCCCACAGTATCTTTTTACTTTATTCCTACCAACACCTTACATATTCAGGGACTTACTATCATCTACCTGGATGTTAGTAGACCAGGGTTCATCACTTTCACTCTCTTTTCTTCAATCTGTGTACACAGCAAAATATTATGGCACAAGGCATCCTATGCTATAATTATTGATTTATTTTCTTTCTCTTGACAGGACTTTAACCTAGAGACTTGTTCTCAAGTACTGTTTTACAACAGAAACTAGTCTTCCATAGTCTGCTTTCACATTTTGTTCTGCGTGTGAAATTATTTTGCTACTACTGTTTGTTATCTACAGTGTTCTAGAGATATAAATTAAAGGAAATATTATGCTTAGTAGGTTTTAAGGCAGATAAAATTTTCTGTGAATAAAAACAAAAGGTATTCAGAAAAAAAAATTAAACTAGCCCTCCACCTTCCAAAGGCTTCCTTGGTGGCTCAGACGGTAAGGCGTCTGTCTGCCTGCAACGCAAGAGACCCGGGTTCGATCCCTGGGTCAGGAAGATCCCCTGGAGAAGGAAATGGCAATCCACTCCAGTACTCTTGCCTGGAAAATTCCATGGACTGAGGAGCCTGGTAGGCTACAGTCCATGGGGTCGCAAAGAGTCGGACACGACTGAGCGACTTCACTTTCACTCTCACTTTCCACCTTCCAAAAGAATTAATAATCACTGGAAAATATATGCCTTGTGAAATACTGAAGAGTATTATCAGCATAATAGAATTTTACAAAATTACCATAAAAATGACCAAGTGACTAGGAGCACATACCAGATGTTTTAACAGACACTATGCAACTCGTTATATTTGTGTGTGTTTTGTAAATTCTGCTGACCTGTTGGTTATATAACCAAAATATTCTAGTATGTGATAAAATGCTAGAATATTTATTTACGTTTTTTTGAAGGCAAAAAGTGGTCATTCACCTTCCCTTCAATCAGCTTATCTGCAGTGACTGGTGCAGAGTGACTACAAACCAAGTGTTCATTCAGCTCCCCAATATAAGGAGCGTATTTGGAAAATTTTTAGCACTGTAATTTGAAATTTGTAAAAATGAAAAATATACATGTTTTCCTAACAACCACAAAACATGCAACTTGACCAGAACTTCGGACGAGTACATGTATGATAAAATGGGGCAGGAGAAGGAGGCACAGCAGATTCTCTCAGAGTATTTCTTTTTGAATTTATCTAAATGGGACATTTATTCTAAAATGCTCAAAAACACTGCTTTCTTCTTCTCTAAAGCATTAGACAAAGTATCTTGCTCTTAGTAGGCATCTATCATATATTTAATAATAGAATTTCCTATCTGGGGACAAAAACACAAACACTTTAAAACAGAGGGGAAAAAGTACTTCATATACCAAGATGTGTGTTTGCTAGGGGAAAAAACTGTTCTTTTTAAAGACGCAATGATACCGTTTTTCTCCAATAGTTAAGACTTGTAAGAAACTTTCTAATATTTACAAATGGCAACGGGAGTTCCATTAATTCTACCAGAAATCTCAAATGGATGCAAAAAGCATCTATGAAGCCATTCTGGCTTCACAGAATAGAAAAGAACTTAAGAAATGTCTAACAAGTTTTTCATCTGATCCCAGGCCTCATTCTATTTGAGAAAAATGAAGCTTAGAGAAAAGAATGTAAAATGTTTAGCCCCAGGTAGCTCTGAGACTGAAACTTAAATATTTCCATTCTGGGTCAGCAGGCTTTCCAGTAAGCCTTAATTTAATTATTCTCTTACATATTTACTTAAGAGTGTGATGTTTATATACTTCATTGTATATATTCACCCACCAAACACACAAAACAGATCTTTTCTGACATGCGGTTCCTGAAATATATACATCATATTCAAATGACTGCCCTTGTCAAAGCCTTAGTAGCCATCAGTCATAGACTGGATCTGCTCTATTTCCTCAGGCCAATGGCTCTGCCTTTAGGCCCCTCCCTTGAGGACTAGAGTTCTAGCTCCATTACTCACTGTCTTACCTTCCCTTAGGTTTCAGATAAACCCACATCTCTTGCCTCCTTATAAAATGGTATAGTATGATCTTATACTATTTCATGTGCTTAGTCGCTTAGTTGCTGAGGAGTGCCTAAAAACCATGCTAGAGACAGACCTTGAGGAACATGATTCTAAAAAAATCAAGCAGCTCAGTATTTGCCGTGAAGATACCTTCACTTTCATGAAGGCCTTTCCCACTGATTCCTGAGTCTATTGGCAAAACTGACTATTAATACTTTGTAGTTGGAAACAATAGACAGATACTTGAATAAAGAAACTAAGAACTCATGGCCCTTTCTGTTCTGCTTTTTAGAAAAGGAAAAGTATTCCATTAGAAGAAGCCTCAACACACCTATAAAAATAGAACTTCCCATTAGATTCTGAATAGCTGACATTCCACAGGAAGCATGCACAAGTACCACACTGCCAAAACCATCATCAAAAGGACAAACACAGAGAACATTCCATCTTTAGGAATTTAAGTAGTTATTTTATCTTGGGACTGATTGGCAACGTAACTTCCAGTTTTTCCATAAGAATTTCAGTGATATCTTTAAGACCATACTTTTCTTAGCTATGTTTTAAATGTGCATTTTTCTAAAGCTACTTACCTTTCTTCTCCCTAGAACACCACCACAATTAAATAGAGGATTATTTATTTATATCTGTTATAATCTCTTTTTACTCACTGAACATCTGTCCTTTTAACTCTTGTTTTCCAATTGTCTCTAAAGCTTGATGCTATTTACTGGACTGTGTTTAACTAGTTTATTAATCTCAGTTACTAGAAAAGCATTTTGATGAGAATTGCTGATAACGCTCCTCTTAAACTTTAAACATTGAAGAATAATTGCAACACATTTCATAGTAAGAGCAGACATGTCTGGTTTCCTATCCAATAAGCAAGACTTTCCTTCCTGCTATGGACTGAACTTATGGTTGGTCAATGCCAATTGCTGTTATTCTATCTCCTTTACTACTACTTGATTCAGATATGTGCATCAGAAGCAATTCTAAACAATAATGCATTATCAGATATCTTCTGAGGGACTGCTGGGAAAGGTTTTCCATATAAATAAAAATATATGGATGGGATTAATATTCCCTTTTTTTCCCTGCCTTTGGAAGCTGAAATGAGGCACCAAATGTGAGAACGTAAGAGGTATCTTAGAGTGAGGATAAACCCACATACTACAAAGAACAGACTGAAAGATGGAATGAACTTGGTTTCTTAAAGGCATCACTGGAAGACTGAATTAACCAAACCTAGTATTAACCTGTCATTAGACACATTTTAGATGAAATAATATTTTTTTCTTATCTATTCCCCAAATATCACAATAAATGCTCGAGAGTAGTCCATCATATGAATGCACTGTAATTAAGAACACGGATTCTCCATTATTGGATCCTTAAGTTGGTTTTCTTCCCCCTCCTCCCAGCCTCCTATAAAGAACAATGCAATAAACATCTTTCAAGCATAAACTTTATCTGAATTTACCGTAACAGTTTCCATGGACATTATTCCAAGAATCAAAATTACTAAGTTATACAATATGGATATTTTTGATATGGAGTATCAATAAGATTTTCAGAAAGTGTATTCTTATTTAACCCTGAGAAGTATTGTGTATGGCCTGTCTCACTATATCCCATTCAGCCAGGTGGGACTGCTCCCCAAGAGCACGGTTTTCCCTTCATTCTTATTGATAGAACCTTGGTCTCTAAATCTTAGTCTAAGTAAATCTCAGTGTTTCCATTCTTCTTGCCAGGGACTGGTGAGGGGCAGGCATGTGACCTAGTCCTGGCCAATGAGGTGAAAAATGGAAGGTTTACTAGATGAATTGTTCATTCTTAAAAAAAAAATATGGTACAATATCTTCCAGTATAAATTACCATGTCTGCATGAACCATGCCAGTCTGAGAACAAAGACAAGTGAGCTGGGGTAAAAGATGGGAGTTTGATGATGTTGTTGAACCCCTGAAGTAACCCACCTCAAGGGTTCTTGAGTCTTCTTTTTATGTAAGATAATTAGTTACAAATACTTTCAAAAATTCAATGGAAAATTATGTTTGTGTACACTGAGGTGCATCACTATACACTTAGTTTACATCGTACATTATAAACCGAGAACTAGAGATCACAATGAACAATCCCAAAGGAAACACTCATAACTATTTCCCTTAGGAAGATTAACTTACATTTTAAATAAACGATGCTGAGTATTCACCTTTTTTCAAAAGAATTACATTTGAAAATATTACCAGGTCATTAATTTGGACTCCTACTTGGAGAAAAAATGATGTTTAATTCAAAGTCTTCAAATAAACAGCAAAAAAACCCAAACAAACACAAAGTATGCTGTACTTACAAATCAAACACCAAGTAATGGAAGCCCTCTTCTGATATGCTGTCATGAAGTCGCACTAAAACAAAAGAAAAAAGGAAAAAGAGAAGCCAGTTTGTGTTATATGTATGCCAACAATCAACTCGAAGCCAGGCATTGAACAGGCATCTGTCTCCTAAATTAAAATGTGAGCACACTATTTTAGCCTCTGATGAATCAGAATCCTTTATTAGCAGGGCTTGGGTTCACACAGATCCTAGGTTTAAGTTTTGATTCTGATAATTAACTGTGTGATCTTAAGCAAATTAATTAACTTGCAAAGATAATAATACCTATGCTTTACGGAAAGATTGAGAATATTAAATAAAGGTAAAATAATTTGCGTACTGCCATGTGAAAACTAAACGTTGATAACTGCTGTCTCCATATGTCCAAAGTTAACAGGCTCTAGGCCATTCTACCTCTGAGAGTCTCTTCCTTGTCATTCCCTTTGCTATCATCCTAGTTCAGGTCTTCAGGAGACTAATAAGTGGTCTCCTTGCCTCTGCTCACCCTTCTTTTCTGGAGAATTTCTATATAGCACTCCCTAGCTAACCTGTCAAAACAGTTTTTTTTTTTATTATGCTACTTCTAAAGTCAAGTCACCAAAATCCATTTAACAAGTCATCAGTCAAAAATGTAAAGCTAGATGGGGGAGAATGGATACATGTATATGTATGGCTGAGTCCCTTCGCTGTTCACCTGAAACTACCACAACATTGTTAATCGGCTATACTCTAATACAAAAGAAAAAGTTTAAAGTTTTTAAAAAAATGTACAGCTAGAACTTTTCATAAGATAATCTACTAGTTCCTCAAATTAATACTTTAAATTTTTCAGAGAGCTAAACATTCAGAGAGAAACCAAAGTATCTCTCTTTTGAATTTAAATGTCCTCATTGTTTACTGCAAGATAACCACACATGTAAAACTCATGTACTGTTCTTTCTTCTATTTATTTCATCTAAGCCCCCTGACTCCCCTAACTCACCCCCAAAGATGGTAAATTCTTCCTATTTATACAATCACTTAGGGTAGCTTGGCTTTCACTGGAAGCAACGGAGGCCAGGAAAAGCAACCAACTCATAGGACACAATGCTTTTCAAAAGTCACCACAAAAGGATCACGACATCTATTAATATTGTAATTTGTCCTTAGTATGATCCTGATGCAGTGATGACCACCATATGGAAAATGTGGTTACAGTAGGACACAGACGGTCACATAAACTACAATAATCCACAAAGGGAGTTTGCAGTACTCATGAAATTCCCAAGTCCATAGGCTTAGTAGAACGTCCACTCTTTACAATCCAATTTCATCCCCTTAAGATATCATCCTTGGCCCACTATTAAACTCTATTCTGAATCCCTCTCCAGAAATTTCTCCGAAGTAGAGAAAGAGAAGCTTTTATTCACCCATAATTGTGGGTTATCATTTGTAAAATGTGTATTTTCTATTATCATGAACATGAGAAGGGGGCCCATATTACAGGCACCTGGGAGCGTGGCCACCTCAGCTCAGCTCAGCTCCTCTATTTGTGTCGAGCACATGTAATGTGGAATGTAAACATGCTGAAGCGTCCCTCTTACCTTGTTTCTCATAGTGTCACCTTTGAACTTAAGGATGCAGCCTATTTTATTTTTATTAATAAACTTGAATATCTGTCCTTTCTTTAGCATGCAGCATTTCTTTCTCATCAACACTACCAAACATAAACCATATTTTAAAAGTCTTTGCATCCCACACAGACTTGGCAAATAGTAGATGGTCTTTCACAAAATCGGGTTTTGAGCATTTACTATGTTACATGCTAGGCATTCTTCCCTCTTTTTGTATAAACATTTTCATCAAAGCTCAGTATATTTATAAATACCTAAAACAAAATCATCAAAGCTCAGTATACCTACATATGTCTGAAACAAAATGACTAACGTGCAATTCTCTTGTAACTTTAATTGTATGACTAGTATTCTTCAATTTGGCAATATCAGAGATCACATGCTTCATCTATAAATTCAGAGTGACAAAGATAAGAAGATGAAGATTGCTGTGTGCTTACCTCTCAGTCATCTGTTTTTAATTTGTCTGCTACCTTTATTTAAATTTATTCTTGCAAAGAAAATCAAAAGTTTGGCTCAATGATGAGTCTTCTGCTCATAGTCATTCAGCACAGTAAGGAAAGCCACACCATGTGTGATAACTCACTGATTTTCTTGTATGACATAGTTGCACAGATACCTCATTGAATGGCTATAATACAGTCTGTGGGGCTTTTTATATTTAATTTTTTAAAACCTTTTTTAGTTTGTATTGGGGTATGTCCAGTTAACAATGCTGTGAGAATTTCAGGTAAACAGCAAAGGGAGTCAGCCATATACATACATGTATCCATTCTCCCCCAAATTCCCTCCCATTCAGGCTGCCATATAACATTGAGCAGAGTTCCATGTATATGTTCAAATAATGGTATGGCTACAGAGGTAGAAATTTCAGGTACAAGTGGAGTTCAGTTCAGTTCAGTTGCTCAGTCGTGTCCGACTCTTTGCGACCCCATGAACCCCAGCACGCCAGGCCTCTCTGTCCATCACCAACTCCCAGAGTCTACCCAAACCCATGTCCATCGAGTCGGTGATGCCATCCAACCATCTCATCCTCTGTCGTCCCCTTTTCCTCCCGCCCCCAATCCTACCCAGCATTAGGGTCTTTTCCAATCAACCCTTCGCATGAGGTGGCCAAAGTATTGGAGTTTCAGCTTCAACATCAGACCTTTCAATGAACACCCAGGATTGATCTCTTTTAGGATGGATTGATTGGATCTCCTTACAGTCCAAGGGACTCGAGAAGCAGTACTAATTTCTGGTTACATCTGGAATTAAATTTCTTATATTACCACTACTTATTAATACCTGGATATAATTATCATTTGGAAGTGAATCACTTTTTGAACAAGTCAAGAGTTGCTCAAGCCTGATAATCAAATTATGTAGGGTCAAAACCAGTTTCACCAAAGCATTTTGTCAGGAAGCACATGATAATGGTTAAAAATAAACCATGTGATGAAGTTCAATCCTTTTGCATCACACAATTCTAAAATAATCTCTATTATTTCTAACTAGCCATTTGACCAGGTAAGATTAACTGTGAATGAATTTTTCTATTGATACAGCAGGAAAAAAAAAATCCAGCATAATCTTTACATGGGATAAATACATGTTTTCTTTATTCCTTCCTTATGATTTTCCTTCCTTCCTTCCATTGCCTTTTAAAAACAAAGAACTAAAAACACATAACTAAATGAAATTACAATTTTCATTTATTAACCAAACTATGTCATATAGTCTTCGCATGGATGTGCCATACGTTTACAATTGCTTTGAGGAAGGGCTTGTTTCCTTTTAAAACTTTTAGCTCTTCAACTATTAGTCTCCTGTTACTGATGATTTGTTTGAGAGCCTGGAGATGGTGTTTTGCACAGTCACAGACATCATCTCTTTCTCTCGAGCCTTCTCTGTCAGTCAAAAGTATCCATTCTTTCATCCTTTTTTCCTGTTTAATAGTTTATCATGGGTTGAAAACTGTATTTACTTTTACTAAAGATTACATAAATAACTCAATTCCTTTTCACACCAGAGGAATTATGGGATGTTCTATTCACCACAGCTGGCAACCCAGACTGACTGCAGAGCCAGCCTTGAGGGCACCACAGCCACAGCACGAGGAAGCAGGCTGCACCAGGTTCTTGCCATGACTGCTCTACGCTATCACCATAAGCGGCACATATGGGTGCACACAATTAACCTAATTACAGTCAGCCCTAAGATGCCTTTAGAAAGAAAGTTTAAAGAAGTTAATGAGAAAAGCATTTGAGAAAAAAGGTTATAATCATTCTTTCAGCAGTCTTGCTTTCCTTGACAGAGAAAGAGTGTGTGTGTACGTTTAGTCCAGGCAAGAATACCGGAGTGGATTGTCATTTCCTTCTCCAGGGGATCCTCCTGACCCAGGGATTGAACCTGCATCTCCTGCACTGGCAGGTGGATTCTTTACCACTGAGTCACCTGGGGAACCCTTTGTGAAGTTTGCTCAAAGGTAAAAGCAAGTGTAATAGTTATCCAGGATAAACATTTAAATGCTAAGGCATTAAGTAGGAGATCTGTAAGGGTGGAAAAGGTGCTTCTGAGGCTAAAATATTTCCAAATTTAGCTGACCCAAAGCCTATTCCTTTTCCTCTCTCTCTTGAATGATATTATAAATCCCTAAAACTAAACATAGTAGGGCAATGTTTTAGTCATTCATACAGAACAGACTGTATCGCATCCTCATAGTCACTGTTTGCCAGTTCTGAGCAACAGTCCTGGTTATAAATGCGGGGAATTTTGCATTTTTAGTTTTCTCTGTTGCAAGGATTGAGGTTGTAGATTTGTCTCATGTACTGGGATGCAAAAATGACAGCTTTTAAGTCAGATACTTTTTATAGTCTCATTGGTGGTTAATTACATATATTTCATGACTAGAGCAAGCATTAGCTAAGTTCGGCCATGCAAGGCACCAAGTCTTCTCAAAAAAGTGAAAGTTTGAAGTCAAAGTCACTCAGTTGTGTCCAACTCTGTGACTCTGTCTGACTGTATAGTCCATGGAATTCTCCAGGCCAGAATGCTGGAGTGGGTAGCCTTTCCCTTCTCCAGGGGATCTTCCCAACCCAGGGATCAAACCCAGGCCTCCCGCATTGCAGGAGGATTCTTAACCAACTAAGCTATCAGGGAAGCCCCTCTTAAAAAACGGGACGCCAATCTTTAGTTCATTTGTTAATTTAAAAACATATTTATTAGTCTAGACATTATAACAGTCAAATGGCACTACTCTAGAGAGAAATTTCAGCTCAACCATTACTCTTGGCTCTTGTGGCAAAGCTGGTCATTTCTAGAGAGCCAACTTTACAAATACAAAACAAAGAAGCACTGAAAACCAAATGCAAAATAAAAGCAATATTTCTAGGAAACTGAAGGCAAATATGCATACATGATTTGTTTTTCTTAATCTCTATTTCTTATAACACGAGTAATACATTTAATAAAACACCACTTTTAAATTTTATAATTAAATTTTACTTTTTAGACAATTTGCTATGTAAACTATGTTAGCATTCGTTCCTATGTACCAAAGGTTAACGTTTTGCAAAACTATAATACAATATCACAACCAGAATGTTGGCATGGCCCCTCCTAATCCCAGCCAATCACTAATTTCTTTCCCATTTGTACTGTTTAATCATTTCAGGAATGAAATAAAAGTGAAATAATGCATGTAACTTTCTGAGACTGTCATTTTCATTTAGCATAATTCTCTGGTTGTTGTCCCCCAGTTTGATTCCTGTTTCTGGAAGATCTGCTGGAGAAGGGATAGGCTACCCACTGCAGTATTTGTGGGCTTCCCTTGTGGCTCAGCTGGTCAACAATGTGCCTGCAATGTAGGAGACCTGGGTTCGATCCCTGGGTTGGGAAGATCCCCTGGAGAAGGGAAAGGCTACCCACTCCAATATTCTGGCCTGGAGAATTCCATAGATTATACAGTCCATGGGGTCCGAAAGAGTTGGACATAACTGAGCGACTTTCACTTTCACTTTCTGGTTACTGTGTCTACCCATAGCTCATCCCTTTATTCTGTTCATTATATGGATGTGCCATGGCTAGTCAGCCATAGAAGGACATCTGGGCTTTTTTTTTTCCCCCTTCAGTTTTTGTTTTTTTTTGTAAATAACTGTTGTGAAAATTTGTGTAACTGTTTTGTGTGACCCTAAGTCTTCAGTTCTATGGGATAAATGCTCAGGATTATCATTTTAATTGTTGGTTTATATGACAGTTGCATGTTTGATTTCTGAAGAAACTACCAAACTGTTTCCCAGAGTTGCTGGACCCTTTTACATTCCCACTAGTAATGTATGAGTGATCCAGTTACTCTGCATCTTCCCCAGCATTTGTGAAAACAGCATTATTTAAAAAATCACCCCAGGATAAAAATATTAATTTAGGTTATATGGATTTGAAAAATACACGCACTCTATTTCTTTGAAATATGAATCTATGTATATATAGTTTATTTTATTTTAAATTAAGTAAAAAAGGAAAGCAGAAAAAGATATACAGATATTTCTTTTGTTATTATTGTTATCAAAGTCAATAGTCATATGCCATTCATAAACTAATTTTTTTTCACTTGTCTTAACAGGAAACTTTAAAATTTGGGTATAAAACATTTGCAGATTTGATTTAGCTGTCAAAGGCAAACAAACTGATCAGACGCAAACTACAATTTATTCTAATTTTAGATATTGGACACAAATTTCTAAAGTTGTTTGTATTTTGACAATATTGTGAGCAATATGCCTCATTAATAAATGCAAAATAAGCCACTATTCAGTACTCAAAATTAAAATAACTTTAAAACCAGAAATTAAAAAAAAATTTTTTTTTGGCTGCTTACTGTGTAACATGCAGGATCTTAGTTCCCTGTCTAGGGATCAAACCAGACCTGCTACATTAGGAGCACAGAGTCTTAACCACTGGACTGCCAGGGGAAGTCTCTCAAAATTCATTTTAATAAAATTGCAATTTTTTTTCTGAAGTGACAAGAAAATCTTTGTAAACTTAGTATTAATTAACATTTAGGGCTTTGTTGGTGGTTCAGTGGTAAAAAAAAATCTGTCTGTCAATGCAGGAGATGTGAGTTTGATCCCTTGGTCAGGAAGATGCCCTGGAGAAGGAAATGGCAACCCACCCCAGTATTCTTGCCTGGGAAATCCCATAGACAGAGGAGCCTTGAAGGCTATAGTCTACAGGGTTGCAAAAGAGTCGGACATGTCTTAGGGACTAAACAACAATTAACATTATACTGTATTTAAAAGTAATTCATCACTAATATTTAAGACAAAGGAATTAAAATTAAGGACTTATTGAGAAAAGCAGATATAATTATTACATGAAAATTCAATGGGAAATGCCATCCATGTTAATTTTAAAACTATTCTAATAGTACACACAAAAACTCATTGGAACACAACATCAATCCTGAAAGTCAGAGCATATCAACTCTGTTGACCATAATCTTCATCCTTAGTCTCAAATTCCCATCTGATTTCCTGAAGCTAATCTAAAGTCAAGTTTAGATTAGCTTCAATATCTATAGGATCAGGTTAGTAACATTCAAGGCTGACTAGAGGAAATCACAATGTCTTCTAAGAGTTCAGATCAAGATACAAGCTCGTATTATGCAAAGGAGCTTCTGGCTGCTCACAGAATTACAGTCTGGGAAGATGGTAAAAGTGAGGAGAAATGACCAATAACCACAAACTATATGGTCACCAGCTACACTGATCACATGACATCAAAAGAATATAGAGAACAATTCTTTTGCATGAAAGAACAGAATTTCAGAGATGTTTAATGAAACAGACAAATGGATAGTTCTTTTAATATCCTTTCATGCTCATTTTTAAAATAAAATTATATATGTGAGAAGAAGTTACAGACACTGTTAAACTGAGTAATATCTGGAAATATTCTTTGTTTTCTTTGAAGAATAACTTGAGATTATCTGGTTGTACATAGTCACTTCTTGGAAAAGTTAGTAATCAATTCATGTTTCCTGTATTTAAAAAAAATATTCTCTCTTTCAATTCTGCATCAATATTATTGGTTTATGTATCTAAATAAGTGATTCTAACTTTCTTCATTTTCTCTCTTCTTGCCTATTTTTCTATTCTACCTTCTAATACTTATGTAAAGCTAATCAGAGATCATTCATGTATCTCTTCAAATAATAGGAATATTAAAAAGAAAAGAAGAGCAGCTATTGTCATCAGATGACTTGCATATTAAAGAAATCTCAAGATAGTGCACTTTCATATTGCACTTCAATTAAAAGGTGTTAACAGAGGCTTGAGTTAATACTGTATTTCTGATGGATTTGTACAAAATGTACACACCTATCTACTATGTATTAAATGGGTAAGAATGTCTGGTGAAGAAGACAAAAATTGGCCATGTGTAATTCCTCTGTTCTAAGTACCTGAAGAGCATCGCTATAATTCCCACTGCAGAGCCCAGTACTGTTCTACCACTCAGCCTCCTATAATATGGGTCAAAAAGAGAAGCCCTATTGCTGATAACTGCCCACCAGGCTGCTTGCTTTAATCAGCAAGACACCAACACATTAAATGTCTTAAAGTATTACAGTACTAAGCTACATTTAAGATTAAACAAAAGCTATGCTATTTATGATAAACTAGGGATATCACACTGGAAGGATTCTGCATCACGCCAAAGAATAGACCAGATAAGATCCGCCCCCACGTTTTTTTTTTTTTTTAAAGTTCAGATCAAGGCAGTATTTAAAATAAAAATAAAATATACTGAAGTGTGTTTCACATTTAAGGTAACTATTTAAGCTTTGGGAAACTTGTGCTTGAGTTATATATATATTTTTAAACTTAAAAAAAAAAAAAAACTATAGATCACAGAAAAATGCTTGATTAGTACTGGGTTACATGATCCTATTGGGCTTCCGCCTGCCAATACAGGAGATAAAGGAGGTACGGGTTTGATCCCTGGGTCAGGAAGATCTCCTGGAGGAGGAAATGGCAACCCACTCCAGTATTCTGGAGTATTCTTGCCTGGAGTATTTTTGCCAGAGGAGCCTGGTGGGCTACAGTCCATGGGGTCACAAAGAGTCAGACATGAGAGCGACTGAGCACACGCACTGACATGATCCTATAAGAGGATCCCATAAGGTCCTTTCCAATCCTAAGTTTCTACATTTCAACATGATTATAGCTAATAAACAATAAGGGAATACATTTATTACCAATACAAGGATGAATACAATCACCTACATTTAAAGCTTTTCCTTCTCCAACATTCAACACATTTAAATTTAAAACATATTCCAATTTGAAAGAATTGAGAGTAGCACTGACATATATATACTACCATGCGTGAAACAGATGGCTAGCAGGAAGCAGCTATATAGCAAGGGGAGCTCAGCTCAGTGCTCCGTGATGACCTGGAGGGGTGGGACAGGGGCACAGCAGGAAAGAGGTTCAAGAGGCAGAGTATACACACACACACACACACACAAAGACATATGTACATATATACACACTTACAGCTGATTCACATTGCTGCACAGAAGAAACCAATGCAACCGTGTAAAGCAATTATCCTCCAATTAAAAATTTTTTAAAAATTAAAAATACTACATTTTATTTTGGATCTATTTTTAATAAATAACCAGAGGAAAAAAATTAAAACTTTTATCGCAACCAATTAAAATTAAGTCCTTTTCAAAAATGTACTGAGCAGATGCGTTACTTTTCTGATAATATCCCTTGGAGAACAGAATAAATGGAAAACTTACTATTATAGATCATCCTCTCTTTGCAACTTACTACCATATTATCTTAATACTTGCAACTGAATTTTCCCTAGAGATTCACCAGCCCAAATGATCTCATCTTTCAAAATTCATTTCTGAAAATTCTGAAAATTCATTTCTCAAATAAAGTATTTTTCCAAATTTTATTCACTTCATAAGCAGGAAATGGTCCGTCTAGTCAAGGTCTAGTCAAGGCTATGGTTTTTCCAGTAGTCACGTATGGATGTGAGAGTTGGACTATAAAGAAAGCTGAGTGCCGAAGAATTGATGCTTTTGAACTGTGGTGTTGGAGAGAGTCCTTGAGAGTCCCTTGGATTGCAAGGGGATCTTGAGAGTCCCTTGGACTGCAAGGAGATCCAACCAGTCCATCCTAAAGGAACTCAGTCCTGAATGTTCATTGGAAGGACTGATGCTGAAGCTGAAACTCCAATACTTTGGCCACTTGATACAAAGAACTGACTCATTTGAAAAAACCCTGATGCTGGGAAAGATTGAGGGCAGGAGGAGAAGGTGACGACAGAGGAAGAGATAGTTGGATGGCATCACCGACTCAATGGACATGAGTTTGAGTAAACTCCAGGAGTTGGTGATGGACAGGGAGGCCTGGTATGCTGCGGTTCATGGGGTTGCAAAGAGTCGGACAGGATTGAGCGACTGAACTGAACTGAAGCAGGAAATACATGAGTTTAAAATTCTACTAAAATTATAAAAAAATGCAATGTAAAACTGTATCCATATTATGTTATCTCAATATTTTTCTATAACTAGTTTTATGCTGAAAGTACTTAAAGAGATCAGTCTATTTCCTCTGGATAATATACACAAAACACAAAGCACATGAAAAAGAACATTCTCTAATTTTAGGTTCAAAAGCAAGGAAAATCATGAAAATTATTTATGAATTTACTCAGAGTTAGATATCATAGTAATAGTAAGAGATATTCATATATATAGCCACAGACACTGGTATACTAGTCAGTGCCAGTAAGCACCAGGTGAAAGCATGGAAGTGTTTAGTTGCTCAGTCGTGTCCGCCTCATTGCGGCCCCATGGAATGTAGCCCACGGGACTCCTCCCTCTGTCTATGGAATTCTCCAGGCAAGAATACTGGAGTGGGTTGCCATGCCCTTCTCCAAAGCACCAAGTACCTGCTAATATATTTTTGGTTAAGCATTCAATGGAACAGTTAGTTCACCTAGGTCAATACATTTTTCTTTAAAGAACTGCCCATTTATCATGCAAGTAAGGAAGTTATAACAAGTGTCAGACATCACAAACATATGGTGCATTTGCTTGCCTCATACACATACACATCTCGTATCAAACAAGCTTAAGGAACTTACTCATGATCTTCTCCCTAAATCCTGTTCTACTCAGTGTATGGATATCTTCCCAGTTACTCACGATAAAAACCCTCAATGTATTTTTAACTCATTTCTCTGAGGCCCAAAATCCAATCTGAAAGCAAATCCTTCAAAACATATGTGTGTGTGTGGGGGGGGTGAGCTAGGTTTCTCCGCTGCCCCCTCACTGTCCTTAGCATAGCAGCCAGATTAAACCTCAGTTCAGTCCAGTGGCTCAGTCTTTGTGGCCCCATGGACTGCAGCACACCAGGCCTCCCTGTCCATCAGCAGCTCCCAGAGTTTACTCAAACTTACGTCCATTGAGTTGGTGATGCCATCCAATCATCTCATCCTCTGTCGTCCCCTTCTCCTGCCTTTGATCTTTCCCAGCATCAGGGTCTTTTCCAATGAGCCAGTTCTTCCCAGCAGGTGCACAAAGTATTGGAGTTTCAGCTTCAGCATCAATCCTTCCAATGAATATTCAGGAAGGATCTCGTTTAGGATGGATTGGTTGGAACTCCTTGCAGTCCAAGGACTCTAATAATGTCTTCTTCAACACCACAGTTCAAAAGCATCTATTCCTCAGTGCTCAGCCTTCTTTATAGTCCAACTCTCACATCCATACATGACTACTAGAAAAACCACGGCTTTCAGCAGACAGATCTTTGTTGGCAAAGTAATGTCTCTGCTTTTAAATATACTGTCTAGGTTAGTTATAACTTTTCTTCCAAGGAGCAAGCCCCTTTTAATTTCATGGCTACAGTCACCATCTGGAGTAATTTTTGAGCCCAGAAAAATAAAGTCAGCCACTGTTTCCACTGTTTGCCCATCTATTTGCCATGAATTGATAGGACCAGATGCCATGATCTTAGTTTTCTGAATGTTGAGCTTTAAGCCAGCTTTTTCACTCTCCTCTTTCACTTTCATCAAGCAGCTCTTTAGTTCTTCTTTGCTTCTGTCATAAGGGTAGTGTCATCTGCATATCTGAGGTTATTGATATTTCTCCAGCCAACCTTGATTCCAGCTTGTGCTTTATCCAGCCAACATTTTGCATGATGTTCTCTGCATATAAGTTAAATAAGCAGGGTGACAATACACAGCCTTGACGTACTCCTTTCCGTATTTGGAACCAGTCTGTTGTTCCATGTCCAGTTCTAACTGTTGCTTCTTAACCTGCATACAGATTTTTCAGGAGGCAGGTCAGGCGGTCTGGTATTCCCATCTCTAAGAATTTCCCACAGTTTGTTGTGATCTACACAGTTAACGGCTTTGGCATAGTCAATAAAGCAGAAGTAGATGTTTTTCTGGAACTCTCTTGCTTTTCCGATGATCCCGCGGATGTTGGCAATTTGATTTCTGGTTCCTCTGCCTTTTCTAAAACCAGCTTGAACATCTGGAAGTTCACGGTTCATGGACTGTTGAAGCCTGGCTTGGAGAATTTTGAGCATTACTTTGCTAGCGTATGAAATGAGTACAATTGTGTGGTAGTTAGAGCATTCTTTGGCATTGCCTTTCTTTGGGATTGGAATGAAAACTGACCTTTTCCAGTCCTGTGGCCACTGCTGAGTTTTCCAGATTTGCTGGCATACTGAATGCAGCACTTTCATAGCATCATCTTTCAGGATTTGAAATAGCTCAACTGGAATTCCATCACCTCCACTAGCTTGGTTTGTAGTGATGCTTTCTAAGGCCCACTTGACTTTGCTTTCCAGGATGTTTGGCTCTGAGTGATCACACCATCGTGATTATCTGGGTCGTGAAGATCTTTTTTGTACAGTTCTTCTGTGTATTCTTGTCACTTCTTAATATCTTCTGCTTCTGTTAGGTTCATACCATTTCTGTCCTTTATTGTGTCCATCTTTGCATGAAATGTTCCCTTGGTATCTCTAATTTTCTTGAAGAGATCCCTAGTCTTTCCCATTCTATTGTTTTCCTCTATTTCTTTGCATTGATCTCTGAGGAAGGCTTTCTTATCTCTTTTTGCTATTCTTTGGAACTCTGCATTCAAATGGATATATCTTTCCTTTCTCTTTTGCCTTTCGCTTCTCTTTTCACAGTTATTTGTAAGGCCTCCTCAGACAACCATTTTGCCTTTTTGCATTTCTTTTTCTTGGGGATGGTCTTGATCCCTGCCTCTTGTACAATGTCACAAACCTCTGTCCATAGTTCTTCAGGCACTCTGTTTATTAGATCTAATCCCTTAAATCTATTTATCACTTCCACTGTATAATCGTAAGGGATTTGATTTAGGTCATACCTGAATGGTCTAGTGGTTTTCTCCATTTTCTTCAATTTCAGTCTGAATTTGGCAACAAGGAGTTCATGATCTGATCCACAGTCAGCTCATTTTCTTGTTTTTGCTGACTGTATAGAACTTCTCCATCTTTGGCTGCAAAGAATGTAATCAATCTGATTTCGGTGTTGATCACCTGGTGATGTCCATGTGTAAAGTCTTCTCTTGTGTTGTTGGAAGAAGGTGTTTGCGATGACCAGTGCATTCTCTTGGCAAAACTCTATTAGCCTTTGCCCTGCTTCATTCTGTACTCCAAGGCTAAATTAACCTGTTACTCCAGGTGTTTCTTGACTTCCTACTTTTGCATTCCAGTCCCCTATAATGCAAAGGATATCTTTTTTGGGTGTTAGTTCTAAAATGTCTTGTAGGTCTTCATAGAACCATTCAACTTCAGCTTCTTCAGCATTACTGGTTGGGGCACAGACTTGGACTACTGTGATACTGAATGGTTTGCCTTGGAAATGAACAGAGATCATTCTGTCGTTTTTGAGATTGCGTCCAAGTACTGCATTTCGGACTCTTTTGTTGACCATGATTCTAAGGGATTCTAAGGGATTCTAAGGGATTTCTTCCATTTCCTCCCTGTTTCCATTTCTTCTAAGGGATTCTTGCCCACAGTAGTAAATATAATGGTCATCTGAGTTAAATTCACCCATTCCAGTCCATTTTAGTTCGCTGATTCCTAAAATGCCAATGTTCACTCTTGCCATCTCATGTTTGACCACTTCCAATTTGCCTTGATTCATAGACTTAATATTCAGGCAATATTGTTCTTTACAGCATCAGACCTTGCTTCTATCTCCAGTCACATCCACAACTGGGTGTTGTTTTTGCTTTGGATCCGTCTCTTCATTCTTTCTGAAGTTATTTCTCCACTGATCTCCAGTAGTATATTGGGCACCTACCAACCTGGGGAGTTCATCTTTCAGTGCCATAACTTTTTGCCTTTTCATACTGTTCATGGGATTCTCAAGGCAAGAATACAGAAGTGGTTTGCCATTCCCTTCTCCAGTGGACCACATTTTGTCAGAACTCTCCACCATGACCCGTCTTGAGTGGCCCTACACAGCACGGCTCATGGTTTTACTGATTTAGAGGAGGCTGTGGTCCATGTGATCAGATTGGTTAGTTTTCTGTGATTGTGGTTTTATGTCTGTCTGCCCTCTGATGGAGAAGGATAAGAAGCTTATGGAAGGTTCCTGATGGGAGACACTGACTGAGGGGGAAACTGGGTCTGGTTCTGACGGGCGGTGCCATTCTCAGTAAATCTTTAATCCAGTTTTCCATTGATGGGCAGGGCTGTGTTCCCTCCCTGTTATCTGACCTGGGGCCAAACTATGGTGGAGGTAATGAAAATAATGGTTACCTCTTTCAAAAGGTCCCATGCATGCACTGCTATATTCAGTGCCACCAACCCTGCAGCAGGCCAACCCATGCCTCTGCAGAAGACTCCTGGCCACTCATGGGAAAGTCTGGGTCAGTCTCTTGTGGGGTTACTGCTCCTTTCTCCTGGGTCCTGGTATGCACAAGGTCCTGTCTGTGCCCTCCAAGAGTCTGTTTCCCCAGTCCTGTTTAAGTTCTGGCAGCTCTACGGTGGGGTTAATGGTGACCTCCTCCAAGAGGGCTTAGGCCATACCCAGGTCTGCTGCACCCAGAGCCCCTGCCCTGCGGCAGGCCAGTGCTGACCCAGACCTCCACAGGAGACGATCAAACACAGTTCTGTCTCAGTCTCTGTGTGGACTCTGGGTCCTAGTGTGCACAGAATAAACCTATTAAGGTTTAAATCTGATTAACTGCCCCCGCCCCACTCAGAATCCTCCAGTGGCTCTCCAACTGCCTCTGAGTAAAAGCCAAAATCCTATTCATGGCCTCTAAGGTCCCCCAAAGTCCAGCTCCATCCCCACACTGATCTGTCTGGCATCTGCACCACCACCCCTCCCCTGGCTCACTGCACTCCATCCGCAGTGGCCTCTTCACTGCTTTTGGAGCAAGAATTCAGGGCAAAGTCCTGCCTTAGTCTTTGCAGTTGCCGTTTCCTCTCCCTGGAACCCTTTCTCCCCAGCTGTGGCTCACTATCTCATTTCTTTCAAGTCCCTACTCAGCTTTTCACCTGTTTTTGTAAGTAAAGTTTCATTGGAACATATTTGTTTATATATCATCGATGGTGTTTTCAAGCTAGGACTGCGATATTTAGTAGTTGCAACAAAGACCCTATAGTGATGAAAATGAAAATGTATCTATTTGGCCCTTTAGAGGAAACAGTCTGCTGATTCCTGAGTGGAAGGAAAAAATTTTTGAAAAGGAGAAGATAGCTTATGAGAAGCCAGGGTGTGGCACAATCTCCATGACTAATTAAAGCTGCCAACAACAATGGTTAGCAGTGGGAAAGGAGAAAGCATGGTAAGTCAGCTTCTATATGATACAATTACCTGGAGAAGGAAATGGCAACCCACTCCAGTATTCTTGCCTGGAAAATTCCATGGACAGAGGAGCCTTGGTGGGCTATAGTCCATGGGGCTGCAAAGAGTCGGACATGACTGAGCACACACACACACATATGATACAATAAGTGGGGGTGGGAGGGGAAGACAAGACAGTGGCAGGAAACTGTGGCACTGAGAAGTATAAGATGTTGTAATCCAAGAAAATGCGTTCAGTGATGGGGTGCTGGAGTGAAGGAGCACCCTCCTCAGAGAGGAGGCATTAACAGTGGTTTTGCAAAAGCAGTGAAGAGCAAGAAAACACCTATGTACCCCCAGGTTCACAGGTATGTGGTGGACACAGAAAACAGCCAGCACTACAGCACACTCAGGAGAAAGCCAGACTGCAGTTAGCACAAGAAGAAATGAACATTCAGAGACCGCTCGGCAAAGATTATGATGTAGATTTGTTAGTTGATTAATAAAGGGAAAAGGAAAGCCAACAAAAGGTGTTAAAGTTGGCAATTTGAAGATATATCTTTAAATTTGTTCTCAATGAAAACTACGTGCCATTATTTTTTACTTTTTAACGGAAACTGGTTCTGCCATCTCTTCTCCTAAGCAAAATGTTGTGTCACGCTGACCTTTAATCCTGAGCAAAAATATATAAATATATTTGAAATATCAATACATTTCCAGATTTATTGGTAAATATTTTTACCTATATAATCTTGACCACAGTCTTTATTCAGAAACTCTAAGCCAATGGGATAAATGTTTAAGGAGTTTTATAAAGGTTGCAGCTAAGATTTTTAGGAAACAAAGTTCTTTGTAGAGGGGAGGAGTTCATTCCTTCAGTTATTCAGCCGACTTTTCTGAAAACTACATGCTGGGGATGTAACTGTCAACAAGTCAGTGGTGGTCTGACTCTCATACAGTTTTCAGTCTTTGGGACAAAATTGTCTTGCTAATTTTGTGACTCTAATTCTAGAAGATCAGAGTCACAACTAAAGCATATCCCAATAGTTTCATTTTATGGTCATCTCATTGCCCACACCTATGGCAGCATATGAACATGTCACTATGTGACAAACACATCTAAACAGGCCAAGGGCTCTAACTAAATGCACTATAAAATGTCTCCATCAATACCAGGCTACTAGAACAATTTTTTATCCAGCGACCAACTGATTTCATTAAACATCTCTCTCTGATTTTTCTTTTTCCCTGAATTGTCTTGCTATTGAGAAAACAAGTCATTTAACCTAAAAGACATATTTCCTAGTAAACATCAACTTAACAGCCCCTGTGACTTACCAAATCCACATCCACAAGGCAGCCATCATTTCAAAATGCAAATCTGATTATATCATCTTTGCCCAACTTAAAATTCTTCAATGGCTACGCAGCCATTTGATTTGATGTTAAGGAGCAAACTCCTTGACATGACCCATTTATCATATAACTTATCATCCAAACTGGGACACTTTGAGAATTAAAGAGGGTGATTAATTATCACATCAGTAAACTAGGACGGCCCTGGAAAAGAGGTGAGCCTGGTCACCCACCCAGAAGCCTCTCCCTCTTCAACTTCTCTCACTCTTTCCCTCCAGTGACAGAGAGGTCCTCGCTCAGCTCAGACGCGTCTCAGTTTCCTCCTGTAGTAAGTCACATCTTCACTGTTAACTCTGAAGCTTGGCATTCTCTTTCCTTCTCTCCAGGTTATTAATCCTTGTCTATCCTTCACAATGTATTTTAAGCATTACTTCATCAGGAAAGTCCCCTCTGGTTCCCAAAGAAGCTCTCAGAGCACTGCCCATCTCTCCTTCATAGAACTGGTCACACTTGCAATGATATCTTTGATCACGTGGTCACTTGACTAACATTGTCTTTCCCGCTAAAGTGATCCCCTCAGATGACTAGATTCATTTGCCCTAAGAAATACTTTCATAGCATCAGACATCTGTTAAGAAAATATATATACTCCAAATAGACAAAAGGACAAATCCATGCCCCTTGAATATAACAGGACACTGTCTAACTGGCTCACCCAAGGATTATCTAATTCTCTAAGATAGTACCGATATCTTTGTTCTGTTTTATTATTTTTAAGGCCTTAATCAAGAGTCTGTAAACTCTAGCACATGGGCCAAATGACAGGACAGCAGCTTGTTTTTGTACAGCCCATGAGATAAAAACAGTCTTTCCATTTTTAAGTGAATGTAAAAACAAAACAAAACCCAGATGATATGGGACAGAGAACTAACGTGGCCCACAAAACCTAAAATATTTACTACTGTACTGAAAAAACTGACATTCTGTGGGTTAGGGTATTTCACGTGTACAAAGTGGATATCAGTAGGAATGACTCTTATCTGATGGCAATGCAAATGAGTGTTGTGATATATTGATTTAATGGATTCACAAAGGTTATAGTTTTATTGCCTGTAGAGCAATAATCATTTTAGTACTATAGCAGTCTCATTCCAGAATTCTTTCTTTCCATGACTATAAATATTTTTGTTATTTCTACATGTTTTTGAACTATCTTTGGCATCCTGCTAGTTCCCTCACTGATTAGTTAAGTGAATCTTTGATATTACAGATAGACATGTAATGCTTTAATTAGTGCACAGAATGAAGTTGCCAACATTTGCTAGATCAAAGAGAAAGCAAGGGAATTTCAGAAAAACATCTGCCTCTGTTTCACTGACTATGCTAAAGCCTTTGACTGTGTGGATCACAACAAAATGTGGAAAGCTCTGAAAGAGATGGGAAAACCAGACCATCTTACCTCTCTTCTGAGAAACACGCATGTGTGTCAAGAAGCAACAGTTAGAACCCTGTATGGAACAACTGACTGGTTCAGAATTGAAGAGTATGACAAGGCTGTTTATTGTCACCTTGTTTATTTAACTTATATGCAGAGAATGTCATGTGCAATACTGGGCTGGATGAGTTACAAGCTGGAATCAAGATTGCCAGGAGAAATATCAACAACCTCAGACATGTGGATAGATGGGGAGCTGTTTCCTTCAGCTAGAACAATCTACCAGCATCTAACTTTAAGAAATACTTCCCATAACACTGATTATACAAAGGAAGATTTAAGATTTTCTATGGAAATTTATTTTTTAAATGTTTTAAAATAATAGGCTTATTTCTACCCACGAATAAGGCAGCAGATTATCACCTGGAAAAAGTTTCCCTTATTTTACTTAAATGATTAATTGCCAAAAGATGCTCTCTTTGATGCTCAAAGAAGTAGAAAAAAATACCTTTCAAATAACTATGCTGTTTGTTCTGTGTAGAAATGCATTCCCTTAAAAGTGATTCTTTCATTTCAAATCAGTTTTCCATAAATTTTCACGACAATAAATTTTAGATTGCTTAGTACAGTCAGTTTTCATTGTTTGAAGCAGGTGTGTTCTACAAAGTTGTCGCAAACATTGAGTTAGCAAATACTGAATCACTGCTCCTAGGTGGAATAATAGGCTTAGCCTCCTGTAAGCTTCCAGTCACAACATTTTGGTCAGCTAATACAGGACCTTGCTTTATGGATATTTCTATTGAAAGACATCTTACCGAATACATACTGCTGATTTATTAACATTGAACCCATGGCCAACAGCACTATAACTCATGCCTTAAAGCAGCTGCTGTATAAAGCTTATCTAAGACATGTATTCCCTCAACTCTTCTCCATAAGGCACATCACAGCCTTTCTGAGCTCAGAAACGCTAGACAGCACTTCAGCCCTATCCTTTGGGGCCATTTTAAACAGCAAAACCAGGCACTACATAGATGGTGACAAGGACTTCTGGCTTCAGTATGAGAACTAACACAAGAAGGCAGAGTGTCCCCTTGTCAGTCCTCAGTTGGGACTGACAGGCACACCCAGGCACATTGGGCAGCTCCAACTCTTTACTGCTCAGGTATCTGTGAATATCTGAGAATGAACATGAAACTTCCCTAAGTTTTGATAAAATTACAAATAAATCTTAACAAAGAGGTGAATTCACAGATATGGAACCTGCAAAAATAATCAACTTGTTTATTTCCTTGGTGGTGTAGTCACTAAGTAGTGTCTGACTCTTGCGACCCCATGGACTGTAGCCTGCCAGGCTCCTCTGTCCATGGGATTCTCCAGGCAAGAATACTGGAGTGGGTTGCCATTTCCTTCTCCAGGGGATCTTCCCGACCCAGGGACCGAACCCACATTTCCTGCATTGCTGGTGGACTCTTCACCCACTGAGCCACCACGGAAGTTTATTTCTTTATGCAACTTTAACTGATCGTGGATCTCAGCTCTTTTATTATATTTACCTGCTCTTTAGCATTATAATTGAGTGTTATTAATAAACACAAACGCTTAATTGTTGATGAGTATATTAAACCTATGTAGTTAACCATTTATAAATTAAAACTTTTTTAGACATCAATTATCATCTGATCAATCTACTTTATAAGCTTACATTTTCCAGAAACAATCTTCCTAAATACTTCATTTTTTATGTATAATCATAAACCCTATTAAAAGACTGGCTATGGATAATGACGCTTGTTAGATACCACATTAGCAAGTTACACTGCAGTTTATAAACTAATGAAAGACTGGCCTCCATTTAGGAAACAGAAGAAAGAGTAAAGGAGTAAGATATACAGCCTGGTTAATTTTAAAAAGCCATCTTTAAGATTAATATGATCTATGAATAACACTAAAGTGTGAAAATTACACTTAAAAATGAGCAGTAAAATCAGAAGTCTAGGTGACCTTTCTCCTGGATTCCTGCCGTGGAACAGTGCCGTCTGAAGAGAGCTTGATATCCATCACCTTCTCTGATCCCTCTCAAAGGACTTATCTTTCTTGCTACAAAGCCTTTGAGCTTTAAAATTATTCATCATTTCATGACATATTTGGGGCTCCCTGGCAAAAACAACTCTCTAAAGAGGATGCATATGAATAAAGAGAGTAGAAAAGAAAGGTATATTATATAATTTAAAAAAGGGAGGTAATTCTTCCTGGTAAAGGTGAATTCCCTTTATTATTTTCATTTTTTCCCTTTTTTAAGGGCAATGAAATCTTAGAAAATAAAATGCTATTTCAGTATCATTTTGGAGAAGTTACAATTCTTATTATCTCCTAAACAGAAAGGCTTTTAAAATCAGGCTGAAGGCTTATATGCACAATCTGAGAACAGAAAACAAGGGCAGCTGTATCTGGTCCTTGTGCTTCGAGTCAGAGTAACACAAGCACGACAGCATCCGACAATGTCAGGCACAGTTGGAAGCCGTATCCACCAACCTAAATAGTCCTATATTTCTAGAACTGGACGAAACCAAATCTAAATAGTAAAAAAAAAACAAAAAGAAAGAAATCTTGGAAGTCAATAGTACACTGGAATCAAAGGACTGATGTTTTTAATTTCGAACATATTCTTTCAATTACATAATTCATTAAACACAAAAAACAAAGAAGAAGAAACTGTGTTCACTGCCAGACTGAACAGAGCTACCCAATGGGCTGAGTCTCAGAAAAGCTTTTATACACTGCCGATGTAATTGAATCATATGAATAAATAAGTTTGTAGCAGAAATTCCTAGAACCTAGGGTAATAATTTCTGTTGTGAACATTTGTGCCATGGTCAATTCTGAAAAGCAAAAATGAACTCAGAGAATTTTAATAATTTTGTTTTTAAAGGAACTATATAGATCATCTTAACTAATTAAAAGTAAGCTTTTGGTCTTTTAAACTTTTTTCAGTGAGAAATGACAGAAAAAATTACATTTTATATAGTACATATATAAACAGAAATGCATACTGCTACACACAAGATGACACTTAACCTTACCATATGTAATACACTCTATCAATTATCTGTTTATTTCATTACATCTAGTTGCTTCCCTGGTGGCTCAGAGGGTCAAGAATCCGCCTGCAATGTGGGAGACCTGGGTTTGATCTCTGGGTTGCCGAAACTCCTGGAGGAGGGTATGGCAACTGACTCCAATATTCTTGCTTAGAGAATCCCATGGACAGAGGAGCCTGGTGGGCTACTGGGATTGCAAAGAGTCGGAGACGTCTGAGCAACTAATCACAGCACAGCACAGTTATCACTAATGTACTGCTCAAAACACTGGACAACCGTATTTGTCATCTCTTTCCTTGTCTGGGGCCTCAGTGCTAGTAAATTGACTTAAGAGTGAAAAAGAATGTCATCCTTCCAAAGTTCCTTAGATGACAACATTAATGTATGTCATGTAAATTTACCCTTGTCAATTTGATTATGTTCTTAGTAAAAACTAGAAAGGATGGAGAAACCAATTCTCCATTCTGCCATTTTACTTTGATAGTGTTCAAGTGCAACTTCCCTGAGGCACACTTACATAAAGGAAATTATGTAGAATCCACAATGTTAAAAAAGCTCTTAGGTAGACAGCAATTTAATTTGGAAGCATGATGAATCAGACCCTTGTTATCTATAAACCAGACAATTCAGCCATAAATTCAACACTTTACCTAGGTTCACCTTCATCTTTCTTCCTATTCACATCTAATTCAAAACACTGTGCTAAACAGCCATTTGTTGGGTAGCAAAAAATGAGTGTTATTTTCAATGGAAAGAAATGTTTACATAAAGTTGGGGTGTGAGGGGATAGAGAACAAAGCATGTATAGAAGCAGTTTTGTGTTGGTGTAAAACTGTCTTGGAAAGCATTATCAACATATGTTCTGTAATGCTTTCAGTCAGAGGTCTCACAAATACATATTTATGTCACCTTTTATAGTCTGTTTACTAATTCATTCACACTAAAATGATCAATACTAAATTATCAGATATAAGATATGTGGTCTTAAAGAAAAATGACAACACATTTATTCAATCAGGGTTCTTAAGACCACTAACTGGAAACATTTGAATGCACTCAATCTAAGAAACTTATTAAGGTAGCTTCCAGGATTGTTGAGAATGCTCAGACTAAGGTTCCAGGGGAAAAAAAAATTCCCAATCCAGGCTCCAGAACTAGCACATATGAGAACACAGCTGCCGCTCTATCTGCCACCATTCATACTAATGTACTGTAACTGCCAATGCCTCCAGGATGAATGTCGATTCTGTACCAAGAATTAAACATTACACAGCTGACACCTCAAACCAGAGCTGTCGACTACTACACTCACTGACAAAATGGAAGATGTGTGCAGTGCTTGTTTCCCAGTATCAATTCTCCAATTTCAGTATGGCAAAAATCTGTCAAATTGGACACACCTCGGAGTCATGCCTACTGCCCAGTTGCAGGGGAGGCTGGGAATTTGATTTTTGACTGCCACATTGGTAAGATGGGACTCACAACACTGTGATTTTGCAACTTTAGAAAGGCTACTCAAAAGAACATGGGATATGGCAGGCAGCTGTCCACCACATGTGTATTTTGTGTAACATACTATTAACATAAAGCATTTTTAAAAAATCAAGTCCCAGAATTTTAGACCTTACAGAGACCTTAAAAGTCAACCACAATCTAGCCCTTTGTTGTTCAATTGGAGTCTAGGGTGTTTTTTTATCCATTTAAATCAGAGCCACACACAGTTATTCCAAAGCAGATGATAAAATTTGCACTTGACCATTCAAAAATCTGGGCTTCCCTGGTGGCTCAGATGGTCAAGAATCCACCTGCAATGCATGAGGCCAGGGCTGGATCCCTGGATCAGAAGATCCCCTGGAGAAGGGAATGGCAAACCACTCCAGCATTCTTGCCTGGAGAATCCCATAGACAAAGGAGCCTGGTCATGGGTTCACAAAAAGTCAGACACGACTGAGCAAATAACACTTTCATTCAAAAAATCTTCTCTTACTTTCCCCTGGCGCTATCTGTGAGCAGATAATGGCTCAACTGAAAACACAGGGAATTATGTTGAAGGTGATATATTTGCTTTTAAAACAGTATCCTGACTGGTTTCAGCTGATACCTCCAACATCCAACACTGCCCTCACCTGAGAGACTCTGCTAGCCAGTGATTTTGTGAGTTGTTGCCAAGGCGTTAGAGGGCTCGTGGAATACTTCTACTCCCCCTCCTCACCAACATACAAAACAACAAGTGAAATGACTCAGAGGGATGGCCCGGAACAAAAACAACATGTTAATTGGGTAAATACTGTCTTTGGCATCTATTTGCCTTTCATTAGGTTGGAACTGGGCTACAGCTTCAGGGAGATGAGTCAGGGGAGGACGGAGGTGAAACTGTGGTGCCTAGAGCCTGCTTTGCAATTAGCAAGAGGATCTAAAAAGTAATTTAGAAAACGAGTATATGCACACAGTGAGGAAAGAAGCAAGTGTTCTAGATGATGGTCATGTTTTCCTCCTATGGTGAAGTTAGAGTATCAGTATAGAGTTCTATTTAATTTCAAAGTTTTAAGGAAAATATAAAAAGAGGACTCCAATGATAAAATTGCAGCTAAAGCCTACTTTTGTTAGTTTGAAGCAGTATTATGTACAACTGGGAGGATAATAAGCATATGTTTGTGATCCTTTCTCAGGAGCTTTGGCATAGTAAGTTATGGAATAAATATAGTGGTTATCATTGTTATCCAAAGTTTCTACGAGGTAAACAAAGAGGTTCCTGAGCAAATTGAAATATTTCCCCAAACCTATAAATTTCTTATCAACCTTCTTGCAGCTTCCCTTTCATTCTTGACACTAAGTGTCCTCATGTTTCTCTCTGGTTCTCAAATCTTTTCCTCTGCTATAAACTGGAGCATGAACCCCAGTGGGACATTAAGGCTGGGCTTATTTCTAAATCGAGACAGAACTCACAGCAAAAAAGGAAACAATCTATCATCCATTATTCTCTGTGTTAGCATAAACATTCATGCTCCCTGACTCAGAATTAAAATCTTTAACTTGCAGTAATTTGATTCACACATTTATAGGTTCTAATCATAAAAGTACAACTCCAAAACATTTTGGAGTATTTTCAATATGAAAATAGACAACCAAATACACTCCCCACCCTACACCCCCCAAAAAATCTAAAGGAGGTACAGAGAGCTAATAAAATACTCATATGAGTTGTGAGTCATCATCCTGCCATAACGTGGTCACTCAGTGGTACTTCTCCTGCTAGGTCTCAGTTCCAAACACTAAAAACACTGAAAAATGCTTTTAGGAAGAAAAGGAACAAAATCTAGACAATTTCAGGCCCCAATACCTAGGTCCTTCTCAGCTTTGACTGGAATGTGGCAAGAGTGGCAAAGAAAAGCATCACAAAATAATGTTCAATGCATATTTCCTTAGGATGGGGAAATAATCTTTTCCGAGCCGTAAGGTCAACACAGTTTTCAAAAGGTAGCTCATTTCCTACAACCATCAACTACAACTGTGTGGAAGAACTTGTTGCTTTCTCGTGCAAACACCAAAGCGAGGATATCTGGCCATAAAACTACAAAGTAAATTCCACTGAAGACGATATTGAGATTTCATAAGCAAGCCATTATGAGGAAACCCAATCTAGGCAGTAAAAGGGACCCATATTAGAAGTTTTCATGATTGTAAGATTATATACACGAATAAATTTTTCCAAGTCATCTACTAATTTATTTGTCCGTCTCTACCATTTTTGGGGTGCACAGGGGGACAACCAAAATGCAATTCCCACTGCAAGTAGGTATTGTCTATTTCCATTTGAAGGCTCTATCACCAGAGTTGCCACATTTACTTAGTTACTTATGAAGGCTACTTTCAAAGGACGTGATTAAAATAGCCGAACACAGAAAACACTGCCAACGTGGAGAGGGGAAAAAGCCAGAGCATTGACTGCAACAGGACACCGAGTCCAATCCCAGCACTCACAGCTCTGAACACTGTCACTTGTAAATCAATTAAAAGCTGCATTCATAGAAATCAGACGCTCATTCAGTTTAACCAAACATAATCAAATCACACTTCCAAGGGAAATTAATGTCACAGTATATTACTACTGCAACTGTCCAACAGGGTAAACAAAGTAATTCCAAGCCTCCATAGCCACTATTGAGAAACACAGTGCAGAGGGAGTGTGGGCTCTGCAGGTTCAATGCCAGCATGCAGTCCCAGGCTTGACCACTTGCTGGGCAATGGTATACAAGGTGCTTGCAGGCCTGAACTCTTTCCTGAACATAATAACATAACAACATATCTAGTATGACTATTACACAAGACAATGTACACAGAGTACTCGGCACGATGCCTGACACATGACATACACTCAATGCATTTTTAACAGGTGTTCTAATTTCAAGAATTAGGTTCGAAGAATTGACAATAACTAACAGTTGGAAAGGCCAGGATATTGTACATGTTTTATTAAGAAACCTTTCTGGAGAAAGCCTTTGTTTTTAAAAACAGGACAAAAAGCACACAAGAAGGCATACTATGATCCATAACAGAGTCCTACAAAACACTGAACACCTTTCCCAGCCTTCCAGAGCACTATTTGCAGAACAGCTGCCCCAAGGTTTTTCTAGTCTTCTCTCCCTTTTCTGATGCTCTATAGATGTCCACGTTTCCGGACACACATGTGGAGAAGAGGCAGTTTGAATCAATCATCGCTATGTCCACTGTTAGGCTCTGATACTTTCATTTAGGTTTGCCTGACCAATTAGAAATGAGATCTACTTTAAACAGGGCCTGTGAGTCCCTTCAAAGACAGAAATCTTTCCAAGAGAAGAGAGAACTCAACAATTAACAGTGACTCAGTAATAAAATGGAGAGTACAGTATTTTCTTTACCTCTTTGATAAGGGAGAAAAGTAAGTAAAATTCATAATCTTAATGAGGAGAGGAAAAAAACAGAACACTGAGTGCAACAAGACAGTCAACAGTGGCAGTCTCAGCTCCAAATAATGCCATTTGTAAGTCAGAAGCTGAGTTCACAAAAATGAGCTACTCACTCGGTGTCTGCCTCCCTCAAAATTCTACACGACAGTGAGGCACAACAGCTACTGATTGCATGCTTTGCTTTCATGTATTAATTTAACAAATACTGAGCACCAGTTTGTGCCAGGAAACTTTCTAGATATGGAGGAATCAACAGTAAGCAAAACCACCTATGACCTCACTTTCAGCCATCTGGGAAGGCAGCCAAGGCATTCTCCCCGCCTTTCCCCAGAACAAAGTGGCATTAAGGACTAGAATGCACAGGATCTTAAGAAGCTCAGAAATCCAGACCCTCTTCTATTCAACACACACATGTACCTGGCCCTGTAATTAGCCTCACAAATGGTGTACTGCAGGGATTCCCAGGTGGCACTAGTGGTAAAGAATCTGCTTCCCAATGCAGGAGACATGACATGTGTGCGATCCCTGGGTCAGGAAGATCCCCTGGAGAAGGGCATGGCAACCCACTCCAGCATTCTTGCCTGGAGAATCCCATGGACAGAGGAGGCTGGCAGGCTACAGTCCATAGGGTTGCACAGAGTCAGACACGACTGAAGTGACTTAGCACGCATGCAGCATGGTGCACTGCACTGGGCCCTGAAAAATCAGAGCAAAAAAGAAATAGAATACATGTTCTTATACCTTATAGGAGTTTATCAACAAAGGGGACTCATTCACAATCACTGGGCGAATGCTGGGACAAGCAAATATTTACATAAAGCTATAATTGAAAGCTTACACAGAAAGAGAAAGCACCTTTTCAAGTCTGATTCATGAGAAAGAACTAATCAAAATAAAGGTCTTTCCTCTGATAACCACTGATATTTCCTTTTGGTGAATATGGGTGTCCAAATGTGAATAAATATAAGCCCAAACATTTCTGAATGTAGGTTAGGTTCTAAATCCAACTTTGGTGGTATGAGTATTGTTAATAACAACTCACTAGTTTTACTAAGAACACAAGAGAGGGTAAGGTCCCTTCAAATCTTACGAGATTGGTAGGAAATTGTATCATAAATAATGGGCACTCTGATAGATCCTTTATGTTTAGTGAGATAATCTTATTTTCAGTTTCACAGATTTTGCTTTCAGTAAAAGGAAGGAAAAGGAGTTTGTTTCTGCAAACACAGGTTGTAGAATGGAAGATACAGGATTCAAGTACTGGTTGGTTGTATTCAAAAGCCAGTACTTTCAAACTAGTCTTCAAAAATGTGTTAATACATTAAATGTTTCTATTTAAGCAATTTCTAAAGGAAAACAGAATGAGTATAATATGAATCAGGGAGTGGAGAAGTGAGAAAATAAATGTACTCTGCTCATACTTTTATTTTTATGGGAAATGTATATTTATGGTGTGTCTGTAAAGTTTGTTGTTTATCTGTAAAGACAGAAGGGCCAAGTGGAAAGGTATGTCTTTTTCAAATGCAACCATATGTTAGGCTGATATTCTGCTGATAGGGCTGTATAGCTATGTCTATTGTTAAGCCTGGCACCTGTCTTAACTGGTTGGTTGGTACTCAGTCAACATTAGTAGTTACAGTGTTCTAAATATCATTCCTAGTTGCATGCTGTCAACTCCTGATTTTATATTTCCAGGCCTGACCTCCCACTGAACTTCAGACTCATATCTAATGACTATATGACATCTCCACTTGGAAGTCTAACGGGCATTTTAAAATCTGTGCCAATAATGAATCCTCTCAGCTTCCTTCACAACAAGCTCCCACCCTAGTCATGCCCATCTCTACCTGGGGCAACTCCATCCATTCAGCTTCTCAGGATTGATCACTGACTCCCCTCTGCCTGGGACAACTCAAATCCAACCCACAATATATTCAGAGTGTCAAAGGTATGGTTTTTCCAGTAGTTGTGTATGGATGTGAGAGCTGGACCATAAAGAAGGCCGAGCACCAAAGAATTGATGCTTTTGAAATGTGGTGCTGGAGAAGACTCCTGAGAGTCCCTTACACTGCAAGGAAATCAATCCTGAATATTCACTGGAAGGACTGATGCTGAAGCTGAAACCAATACTTTGGCCACCTGATGTGAAGAGCTGACTCACTGGAAAAGACCCTGATGCTGGGAAAGATTGAAGGTAGGAAGATAACGGGGCAACAGAGGATGAGATGGTTGGATGCCATCATTGACTTGATGGACATGAGTTTGAGCAAACTCCAGGAGATAGTGATAGACAGGGAAGCTTAGCGTGCTGCAATCCATGGGGTTACAAAGAGTCGGACATGACTGAGTGACAACAACCACCACCTTCAAAACAATTCTGAATCTTACCATGGTGTAAGATTCCATCACCACTTCTGCTGTCCCTGCGCAATTCATTGATTACAGTCAGTGCCTCCTCACAGGTCTCCCAGCCTCTGCTTTTGCCCTTGCAGTCCTCCAGTGACGTGGAAGCCAGAGTGAGGCTCTCAAAACAAGTCAGATCAGCTCCCTCCTCTTCTCGGAACTCTCAAAGACTTCCCATCTGTCTTGTCACCTCTAACAGTCTATAGCACACTCTCACCAGCAGGGAGAGTGGAGGTCCTCACCACACTCCCCAAGCTCCTGTCACTTTTCTGGCGGCAACGCCTACAACTTCCCGCCCCCTCACTCCACATTGGGCTGTGCCACACCGGCCTGTGCTACTCTCAGCTATGCCGGGCAAGCTTCCAGCTCACATGCCCTGAAAGGCTCTTCCTTTGGGTGTTGCAAAGCCTGTTCCCTCATTTCCTCCTGGGCTTGGCTAACTTATCACAGTTTGACCATTGACAGGTTTTGTTTGTTTATCCCCAGCCCTGCTCCTGAGTATAAGCGGTAGGCAAGGGATTTTTGTCAGATTTGTTCACTGTTGTAACATAGGATCTCGAAAAGACCTAACATGTTAGATATATTTTTTTAAATATCTGCTAAATAGATGGAAAAAAAATGAATGAGGCTGATTCTACAGGCCAAGTACAATTCCAAAGCTACAAGGATTTTCCCATAATTCTTGAAATAGTTCTATATCCAAAATCAAGTATATCCTCCAGTGTTTCATTTTTCAGAAGAACGTAAAATAAAGCATACCAAGCAGAATAAGAGAGCTGAGGGAGAGTAAAGTATTAAAGGGAGCTATTTAAAATCCCCCTAGCAAGTTTTATAAACTTGTGAGCCCTTATCTTTGGCTTCATTCATGCTTGATTTCAGAAGTCCTCACTGAAAAAGCTAAATGCATTCTTTTGTTTTCGTTTGGGCACACAGTCAACAATCTTTAGCAGCAAGCAAACCATAATCTGGCTATTCAGAAGATTCCTCTGAAAACTAGTCTACAGACCTACTGTGGGATACAACTTGAAGGCAAACTGCTACAAAACATCTATTAAGTAAAATGTAATCTGAATTTTTTTTTTTCTTCAGAAACTGAAAGTGCAATTTCTTTGTCTGCAGGTTGATTTCTAGGCCTTTACTACGCAAGCCTAGGCTACCTGGCAAACAGAGTTGAAATGCTCTTAAAATAATAATAAATCCTAAATCTTCAGAAAGGATATCAAGTGTCTGAACTGGTCAATTAGGTTCTGCAGCAGTTTGTGGACCAAAATAAAGAAAAAAGAGCAACACATCCCTGTCCACCCTGAGACAGAGACGCAGTTCTCCAGTCCACCCTCCTGAATCTCATTTTAGTCATTCACTTCTGGTGCCTCCCAATTTGTAACTGCAGAGCTTGACCCACCAGTCACTCTCCAATTTCTAAATCCTCTAAGCAGAAGTAGGTGCTAGTAGTGTAATCAAATAATTCTGTATGTTTGTTCAGGCGTAATATAAAGACACAAATTCAGAAGAAGAAAAGGGAAGCCTGATTGGGAAGATAAGGTTGAAAACTATGAAGCTTGAACAGCAACAGAGGAAATAGCTTTGGTTAGAAAGACAGAGGGTGGGTGGGTGTGTGTGTGGGGGGAGACTATGAGAGCCAGGGTGAGGACCTCTAGAGTACCAGAAGAAAAATGAGGTAAGTGTCAGAGAATGTGAGCCTGAGGATCAGAGAGCTAAACAGGAAGCACCCTCTTCTCTCTTCTTAGGTGTGATTCCTACAGGCGCCCTCTTTCTCGGGGGAAGGTGAGGTACTTGAAAGGTACAACATGTTTACAACCTTCTCTCAGTTTTGTCAGATGCACATTTAGGAGAACAGTTTGGAGCTTATGAGAGGTCAGAGGCAACTCGACCAGTTTAGGATCTCAGCCAAGAGAGACGTAAGAAAATAAAGGAAGTTCACTAAGCACATACCTGTTTCCATAAAGCAAACTCATTAGGACTATGCCCCTGTCCAGCTCACCCTCGAGCAGCTCTAGCGAAAGTACTATTCAAACATCTCCCAAATCTGCTCCCAACTCAATACAGCCAACAAGAAAGAAAAGACTCAGAAAAACACAGGGACAATCCAAAGTGTGCTGTTAGGGAGAGAATGGTGGTAAGGGCAGGGCTTCCCATGTAAAGTAAAAAGTAATGTTTTAGTTGACTTTATTCCCTTCCCAGGCGGCTAAGGAATCAGGCTTATTGTGAATCAAAGATTCATGAATTTTTAAAATCCACAGTAAACTGTGAAAGCAATATTCATGAACAGCCATGATTACATGTCCCAGTTTGGCTAGATTAATGACAATGTATGTGCTAGTCTCTGAAGATGAAGTGTGACTGAGGTTGCTAAGGCCTAGAAGCTGTCTTGGCGGGGATCTGGGTCTGTAACAGGCCCTGTGGAGCCAGAGCTGCTGCCAGCCAGCATGGCACGTCTGTGCATACTAAGGAAAGGCAGTCCTGCACCAGTCCTAACGCACCCCTTCCCCCGGGCACTTCTGTCCACTGAATGACCTTCCTCAGAGGACCAGCGAGGGGTCAAGGAAGGCTGAGGGCTCAGTTTAGAGACAAGGCTTGCAGAAAAAGGAGGAAAGTATCTGGACAAAGGAGGAGAAAGAAAGAGCATGTCCCACCAAGAGGATAAATAAAGAGGCATCAAGAGAAACAGAAAGGCTTCTCTGATAGCTGAGTGGTAAGGACTCCACCTGCCAATGCAGGAAACATGGGTCCAGTCCCCGGTCCAGGAAGATCTCACATGCCACAAAGCAACTAACCCCGTGTGCCACAACTACAGGGCCTGCTTGCACTACAGCCTGTGCTCAGCAACAAGAGAAGCCACTGCAGTGAGAAGCCCACACACCTCAGCTCGAGAGCTGCCCCCACTTGGTCTCCACTAGAAAAAAGCCCATGCAGCAATGAAGACCCAGCACAGCAAAAAAGTGAATAAAGTTTAAAAAAAAACAGAGAGAGAAAATGGAAAACCGGAAACTGGGGTTGAAGGAGGGGAAGTGGTCTCCATGACTAGACAGTAGAGGACAACTGAGGGAACTGAAATGTACCGGTTTTGGCAAAGTTAGGGTTTTAGAATTTAGCCTGAGGAACTAGGGAGCCATGGAAAGAGTGTGAGGAAAGCAATGACAGTTAGCATTTGCATTTTAAAAATACCTTTCTCAGAAGCAAGGTGAAGAATGGAGGAGCGAAATGCTTATTTGAGCTTGGCCTGTGGTATGCGGGTAAAAAGAGGGGGAGAGACTTAAAAGCCATTAAGGAAGCTGAAGTGAGAGGCACTGCTAAGTGATTACATAAACTGGCAAAGGAAACAGAGGTAGACCAGATGGCATTAGGTTTCTGGATTAGGTGAGGCTGTAAGGCTGAGGTAGGAATCATAAGCAGAGGAACAGGTTTGGGTGGGGATGGGTGGAGCAGGGCTGGAAAACAAGGCCCAGTTCATACATAGTATTTTACCAGTGGGGTACCAGTACAACATCCAAGTGAACATTCCAGTATGTAGTGGGAAGTGTTTTGGAGAGAAATGCTAGGCTATAAAAAATAGATTTGGGGATAAACACCTATGATTGAGATGCCCTGGACAGATTTAAGGGATAGACAAAGGTGGATGAACTCAGGAAGGAAACTGAGAATGAATTGTTAGAGACAAAGAAGACATCTAGAGAACACTAGCGTTACAAAAGCCAAAGCAGGTGACTCACACTTTCAACTGTAGAGAGACATCAAGTAAGACCAGAAACTCAAAGGTTCCACTGGACTTGGGAATAAGGAGGCAACTGGTAATCATGATGAGAGCAATTCCACTGGAACACATGAGGCCTGAATACAAGGCTGACGGAACAGAAAGAGTGCTCCTTCTTCACACAGTATTCAATGAGAAGGAAACAAGGGGGAATTAATTACACAAATAAATGGGTGTTAATAACCTCTAAATTGTAGAAGGATGTCTGTTGTTATTGTTCAGTCACTAAGACATGTCTGACTCTTTTAGAGCCTCGAGGACTGCAGCACACCAGGCTCCTCTGTCCTTCACTATCTCCTGGAGTTTGCTCAAATTCATGTAGTTGAGTCAGTGATGCCATCTAACTATCTCATCCTCTGCTGCTCTCTTCTGCTTTAGCTTTCAATCTTTCCCAGCATCAGGGTTTTTTCCAATGAGTTGGCTCTTCACATCAGGTAGCCAAAATACTGGAGTTTCAGCATCAGTCCTTCCAATGAATAGACAGGGTTGATTTCCTTAAAGATTGACTGGTTTGATCCCCTTGAAGTCCAAGGGACTCCCAAGGGTCTTCTCCAACGCCACAATTCGAAAGCATCAAGTTTTTGGTGCTCAGCCTTCTTCAGGGATTTGCCAGGTGGCACTAGTTGTAAAGAACCCGCCTGCCAATGCAGGATACATAAGAGACATGGTTTCGATCCCTGGGTCAGGAAGATCCCCTGAAGAAGGAAATGACAACCCACTCCAGTATTCTTGCCTGAAGAATCCCATGGACAGTGGTGCCTGGCGGGCTACAGTCCATGGGGTCACAAAGAGTCAGCCACAACTGAAGTACTCAGCACGCACGTAGCCTTCCTTGTGATGACCATATGAAGGATGATTACCCAGCATTACCCCCAGAACTGACTCATTTCAACTTCCATGATATAGGGGCAACATTGCTCCCAGGCCCTTAAATGTGTCCTTCAAGATATTCAAATCTGTCCAATATCCTGCATAAAATATTTCACATACAACACAGGAGCCTCTCTCTTCTCTATGTATCTAATTTGGGCACTTAATTTCACGCTCCCTTGAAATGTTAAGTATTTTCTCGTGTAAATGTCCCAACTTTCTGCACAAGTAGGAAACCCCGTTCATGTCAACAATATTTGGTACCACACTGGTCACACTCTAGTGCTTTAATAAATAAGAAAGTAATACAGCTGCAGAGAGCTCTCACGGCTTCAAGCAGAGGAGGAAGTGAAGAACAGAAGGCTTGTGCAGTAGAAACCTGAACTTTGGAATCAAACAAATGTATTTGAATCCTGGTTCCACCCTTCATAAACTAAGTAGCCTCAGGCAAATGAATCAATCTCTTTGATACTCAGCCTCTTCATGTGTGCAATGCTCAGTATTTATTAGAAGTCACTCAAACAATGGAGGTAATACTAATACCTGCAGAGCAATTGTTGAAAAAATTAAATAAGGTAAGCATGCCAAGTGTTTAGACACAATAGGTTTCAGGTTATCACTACCTAAGAATCTTTCTTAATGATTTCATTCTCTAGACTTAGTATGGAAAAGAAAGAAGACAAACAGTCTGTCTGGTGATTCACCACAATTGAATACAAGCTTCCTGGCCCAAAGTTTTACTGGGGATTTAGCTCTTTGTAACATCATCTCTAGAACAATACCATTCGTAAATGGTGGTCCCTGGAAATCTGTATCAGAATCACTTGGTGCTTGACTTAAGCAATAAGTAAATAAACCCAAAAAGTAAGCAAGTAAATAAATGGCAAATTCCAAGAGCCCAGCCCTGGTTAATCTGTGATAGTGAAGCCTACAAATATGAACTTTTATCAAGGGAGTATTGTAGAGCCACCCACTAGCAGTCCAACTCACCCCTGACTGTACTGTGTTCCAACAATACCAGGAAACAAGTTCAGTTTTGTGGTTTTGAATTATTCATTAGGATTCCTAATAGGATTTTGTAGAGCTCTACAGGGTTACTTTTATCTCAAAGAAGCCAGAATCTTCAAGAGGGGTGAGAGGTAGAGGGATGGATATGAAGAACACAGAACTACAATCTTTCGAGTTACAGCAAATCAAGGAGCATCTGGTCATCATCAGAACCTTCACTCTCCTGCCTCCCACCTCCCACACACATGCAAACACCATCAGAAGCAGATAAATGAACAGCTCAGGCTGAATTAAACCCAAACTGATCAAGTACATACTCAGAAGGGAAATTCCCTCAGAATCCCCAGAATCTCTCTGGGTCAGGTGTGGCAGGGGGAGTGCAGTCTTCTGTGCAGTGTTCACCATTCAGCCTAAAGACTTATTTTCTTTTCCACAAAGAGGTTGTGCAACCAGAGCTTTCTCTTCCTCAGCTGTCTTTGGGAGATGGTGAAGCTAAGAGAGATCTTCCTTTCACAAAGGGCACTGGAAGATTTCCTGACCCTAGATACAGCTGGAAGCCAGATCCTTCTTCCTGATCTCTGATAAAAAGGATCATCCACGTGGTGGGAAACCCATGACAGCATCAGGATCTTAAATATCACTTATTGGAATGGATATTTTCAGTTCAGTTCAGTTGCTCTGTCGTGTCCGATTCTTTGCGACCCCATGGACTGCAGCATGCCAGGCTTCCCTGTCCATCACTAACTCCTGGAGCTTACTCAAACTCATCCAACCACGCCATCCAACCATGTCATCCCCTGTCGTCCCCTTCTCCTCCAGCCCTCAATCTTTCCCAGCATCAGGGTCTTTTCAAATGAGTCAGTTCTTCGCATCAGGTGGCCAAAGTATTGGAGTTTCAGCTTCAGCATCAGTCCTTCCAATGAATATTCAGGACTGATTTCCTTTAGGATGGACTGGTTGGATCTCCTTGCTGTCCAAGGGACTCACAAAAGTCTTCTCCAACACCACAGTTCAAAAGCATCTATTTCTTCAGTTCTTCACTCAAAGAGCTATTAGTAGACTTTTAGATCCCAAAGTTACCCAGTCATTCGCCAATGTAACCATTTGAATGTCATGTGATATTAAAACACTCTATGAATGATTTTCATACTCTCCTAAGATACCTCTTAGAAAGAATATTATCTTTAGAAATAAAATGCTGTCAGGAGTCTCAAATAATAGTAGAAAACATAAACACAGTAAATTCGCTAATTGACAACTTAATAAAAATCATGATACAATTTGTGCTAGGCTAAGTAATGACCCACTCATGGTGATTATTAAAGTTCTTGATTTGCAAAATTAACATAGGGCTAAAGGTGAAAATATATCTGTGAAATGAGACACACAACTTAAAATCAAGAACAAGAAAAAGAGAACACTGTATATAAATACACAAACATACATACATATGTACATACATGCACACATATATACAGTTGACCCTTGAACTTCACCCACTGAACAGGGGTAAGGAATACTGACCCTTCTTGCAGTCAAAACTGCTGTATAATTTTACAGTTGGCCCTCCATATCTATAGTTTCATATCTGCACAGTCAGTTAACCTCAGACTGTGTAAGTAATACATACTTACTGAAAAAGATTTACCTATTAAGTAGATGCACAAAGCTCAAACCTAAGTCGTTCAAGGATCGAATTGTTATACATACATACAGAGCAGGAATAATCTCTACGTTATATAACTTAAGAACTAGAAAGTAATCAAAATACCAGATAAATAAATTCACAAAAGTGAAAATCTTTCTCAGAAAACTAGTTATATTTCTTCAGTTTATATCTATTCAAATATCTGCTTAAAAATGTGATGTTTCAATGGAAATGAATAATTTTGTCTCCCAGGATATCAGAGGCAGACCTGTCTGCCTAGAAAGGTCAAGCAGGGACAAGAGCAAGGACAAAAGTGTGGAGAGTCGGAACAATGGAAGCTCAAGGCCAGAGACAGTTATCACAGTTTCAGGTCACAAATAGGGCTATCTGCAAAGTCATGCCCAGGGGCTCATAAGCCCAGACTTCAAGTGTGTAGAACACATGGTCCGGGGCCCAGGAAGAGCAAGTCTAAAAACAAGATCTGTGCCAGCAGTATCAATCACCTGCGGCAGAACAGGGTCTGGGACTGTGTGAATGGTCTTTTAAGGCCAGGGAATTCAGATAAGTTGTCGACATACAAAGAAAGAATTGTTGACCATTGCTGGCAGCTTGCAGTCTGCATTTACACACAAGTAAATGAGAGTGGGTCAGTTATTTCCCACAGAGGAAACCAGCAGAATTCCCATCCACTGCCCATCTTGATAACCTGTTGGAATGGCTTGGGGCCTAGGTGAGGTTTGTTTATTTCCCTCGCCAGGGAAACATGTGCTCTACCTTAAAGGCCAACACGTTCAGGAGGTATCACCCTTCCTCCCTAAGTATCAGACTCCCCTCAGTGCTCATGGTACACTGCCCCATTCTGATTCACCTACAGAGTGTTTAAGGGAATGCAGGTCAGTTTTACAAGTACAAACAGGTCCAAAGGATAGAGGGGATTCCCTCATGATATCTTTGCACATGAAGATGAATATAAGATGTTCTCTTCTGTACTCTCGGAGAAGCAGTCCTCTATTTTACCAAAATTAGTTCATTATATGTTTTGTGTTATTATGAAAGGCAAGCTCTCATTGAGGCCATTCCACCTTCCGTTTTATAAGAGGCACAGATTCTAGGTGACTCAGGATATTTGGGGAAGGATGGGGGAAAGATTAGATTCATAAAGAAAAACACCTCAAAAATATCAGAATAAACAGAAAAAATAATCACCTGTCAGAGTCACATCCTAGAAGGCAGTGAATCTGTCAAATATGGACAAAGCTGGCCTGGGTTCTGTGTAATCCAAAAGTTTAGAAAGATGAAAAAAAAAATGAGGGGTCAAAATTGTTTCAGAAATAGCACTTGTATGTGTAAATTCAGAGGTAATCTGAAACAGACAATCATGTTTCAAGTAAAAAAAGGAATACAGGTAAGCTGTGAGTAATGTCAGCTCAACCTCTAAACCAAATCCAACATTGCCAGGTTACCTAGGTGTGGTAGTTGGTGGACAAGGTGTACACTGGTGAACAGCTACTATGTAGAACCTCACTGCAGGGCAAGAAATCCAGGCAAGGGTCAACTAGGAGCAAAGGGAACAGCAAGATCAATAGTGAGACTGAGAAGAAACTGAGCAGCAGAGTCAAGGCTTCTCATATCTCAAGAATAGACAGACCAAGAATCTGGAAAAGTACTATATCAGAAATCAGAATTGAAGTGCAACTGTTTTCTGGAATTAGAGGAATTCAGATATGGAAAGCCATACAAGCCATTATTGCACTGAGATGTTTTAGCTTCTGTCCTCTGAGATTCAGAATATACAATCTGGCCAAGAAATCAAGATGAAGCTGTTTCCTAGGCTCAGGAAAGAAAGCACTGGGGAGTCAAGCAGATATCTGAAGTCCAAGTAACCCACCCGAGAAGGTCTCCTAGACTCCAGAGTAGGGCTTAGCAAACTATGGCCCAGAGACCAAATCAAGCCTGGTGCCTAGTTTTGAATGGTCTATAAACTGAAAATAGTTTTTTTTTTTTAATTTTTTTAATGGTTGCACAAAAAAAAAGTCAAGACAAGAATAATTTTATGACATATAAAAATAAATTTCAGACTCCAGTGCCTGTAAATCAAGTTTTATTGGAGCACAGTCATGCCTATTCATTTAGGAACTGTCTATGGATGCTTGGATAGCAAGGAGATCAAACCAGTCAATCCTAAAGGAACTCAACTTTGAATATTCATTGGAAGGACTGCTGCTGAAGCTCCAATATTTTGGCCAACTGATGTGAAGAGCTGACTTATTGGAAAAGGCCCTGATGTTGGGAAAGACTGAGGGCAAAAGGAGAAGGAGATGACAGGATGAGACAGTTGGATAGCATCACTGACTCAATGGTCATGAGTTTGAGCAAACTCTGGGAGATGGTGAATGACAGGGAAGCCTGGCCAGCTACAGTCCATGAGGTCACAAAGATAAGGACATGACTTAGACACTGAAAAACAACAAATGGCTGCTTTGCATTACAATGGCAAAGTCGAACAGTTAGGACAAGAGAAGGCATGGCCAGCAAAGTCTAAAAGATTTCCTATTGGGTGCTTCGTAGAAAAAGTTTGGCAATCCTTGCTCCAGAGTAGGGCTCCCAGAGGCCCTCAAAAGAATCACCGGGGACAGGACAAGCCTATTACAGAAGCAAGAGTAAGAAAGACAACCAACCCTCTTTCTTTACTCAGCAGTTTGGCAATTTTGTCTGAAAAGTAGGCTTTTGCTTTGAAGAGTGAAGTAGTCAAATTAAGGCGTAGCCCATAAATGTCTAAGAATGAGGTTCACAACCAGATCAGGATGTGATCTGGCAAAGGGGGACACTGGTGGCATTTATTGCTAGAACCGTTCTGCTTCCTGGGGTATCAACAGAATGCTGCCCAGGAAGATGGGGAAGCAACTAGCAGTTGTAGGTGTCTGCCAGGGAGACCCTGAAACTCCAACAAAGATGCCTAAGATTCTCCACGCTGCATTGGAAATACTTCAAACATCACCAACAGGGGTATGAGCCATGATTCTAGGCCACAGGGTGGGGATTTCAGACTAAGTGACATGGGGTCATTTAGGAAGACCAGGCAGGAAAAAGAGGTATGCTGCCATATGGTGTTTTGATCTGCCCAACTAGATAGAAATCTTAAGTTTGCTGTCTGGTTTTAAAGTCTGCGTTTAGCTGTGGGCTTGCCCTAACCCACTGATATTACTTTAGCCAGAAGGATTCCAAAATTCTATAGGTGAATTCTGTGCTTGAATAAAATAACGTTATAAATTAAAATTTATGTTTTTCTTATATTAATAGGAATCCTCCCTCGTAGCTCAGTCGGTAAAGAACCTGCCTGCAATGCAGGAGACTCGGGTTTGATCCCTGGGTTGGGAAGATCCCCTGGAGAAGGAAATGACAACCCACTCCAGTGTTCTTGCCGGGAGAGTCCCATGGAGAGAGGAGCCTGGCAGGCTACAGTCCACGGGGTCGCAAGAATAGGACATGACTTAGCGACTAAACCACCGCCACCATATTAATAGAGGGCTGTATGTTCCCCTCTAGATGATCTAAACTTAAGAATATATGCACCCATGCATTGTTTAATCCCTGCAACATTTACTGAGCACAGACTCTATGTCAGAGGTTATTTTAGGTACAAGAGGATATAATGGTTAAAAAGCAAAGTCCCTGTCTTCATGGGGTTTTATGTGCTGTGCTGTGCTTAGTTGCTCAGTCGTGTCTGACTATTTGCAACCCCATGGACTGCAGCCCACCAGGCTCCTCTGTCCTTGGGGATTCTCCAGGCAAGAATACTGGAATGGGTTGCCATGCCCTCCTTCAGGGGATCTTCCCAACCCACAGATCGAACTCAGGGCTCCCGCATTGCAGGCAGAATTTTCACCTACTGAGCCACCAGGGAAGCCCTTTATATGCTAGTGGGTATCGTGGTAAGTGTAAAAGAGAAAAAAAAAAGGAAAGAAGGCAGGCAGGAGTGTGTGGTGGGCATGTGGGGAGGAGGCTGCCTTTTTACACAGAGCTGTTAGGAAGGCCTCCTCAGGAGGTGATGGTTGAGCAGAGGTCTGAGACAAGCAGCATTGCAGGACTACTGGGGGGCTAGTGGAGGCAGCATCCTCAGAAGGAACACAGGGCACAGGTGAGAAACCAAGAAGCCCAGGGGGTGTGGAGCAGACCAGACCAGGTGTTGGGGCAACAAGTGGAGCTGAGCTAAGATGAGGAAAGGAAAGCGGCTGATGATCTCTGTGCAGAGTCTCAGGCCATCAGGAGGGCTCTAGGGCTTGTCCCCTGAGAAGCTGCTGAGCAGTTTCTGAGCAGAGGACAGACCTGGTTAGACCCACAGCAGACAGCGTAATCCTGGTAAAATTCACTATGGAAACATGAAAATGTTCCCAAATTAAAAACAACTCACTGCAACACAACATTCCATTCATTTAGTCTCAAAAAAATAAATCAATAACATCTTCCAGTTTATGGGAAGACCTCAGGAGAGAGTTACATTTTTTTCCGTTTTATTGGGAGATGCTTTGCAACTGTTACATCATAGTAATGCATCACTGATTGAGATTAAATGGGAACAGGACCTGTCAAAATTAGTTAGAAGGCAGAATTATTCTATTTTATTTAAATAAATTTCATTACCTTTTGCTAAGTGAAGTAAGGAATCAGGTTTGCCAAGGTTGCCTAATAAAACTTGTTTTAATGAGCAGATTTTTAAAGGATTGCAATTAGCATATGCCAGCACCAGTCTCTGGAACGTTGGCTTCTGCTTACATTGCAATTTCTAGGCTTCACTTTAATTAGATACTTCTGAATTGTTTCAATAGCAGTTTATTCTCTTCACTAGATGCAGATCTAAAATCTTCCATTATTCATTTTCTTAACAAATTTTTTTGGGGGGATTAATAATGTAAAAGTACAAATAGGCATAAATAAATGTGAGATTAGCTTAGTTCTTGTCTAGGGGTTTATTTCCCAAATCAACTGGGTGGTATTTCTCCTTTTCACAGGCTGCAGCCCCATCACAAAATGTATGCTTTATTATAATGGGAGTTGAGGTGGAGAGAACTGTGCAAATCTTTTTATGTGAATTACAAGATCATTAAGAGTAATATGAGAGTCACATTTAAGAGTAAAAAATATTTTTTTTGTTTTATTATGAAATCTATGGTCCAAAGGTCCATATTTAGGCTCTATTGATCTCTGTAAATACTCCAACCTAGATAGCATATTTAAAAGCAGAGACATTACTTTGCCAACAAAAGTCTGTCTAGTCAAGGCTATGGTTTTTCCAGTGGTCATGTATGGATGTGAGAGTTGGACGGTGAAGAAAGCTGAGCGCCGCAGAATTGATGCTTTGAACTGTGGTGTTGGAGAAGACTCTTGCGAGTCCCTTGGACTGCAAGGAGACCCAATCAATCCATCCTAAAGGAGATCAGTCCTAGGTGTTCATTGGAAGGACTGATGTTGAAGCTGAAACTCCAATACTTTGGCCACCTGATGCGAAGAGCTGACTCAATGGAAAAGACCCTGATGCTGGGAAGGATTGGGGGCAGGAGGAGAAGGGGACGACAGAGGATGAGATGGTTGGATGGCATCAATGACTCGATGGACATGGGTCTGGGTGAACTCCGGGAGTTGGTGATGGACAGGGAGGCCTGGCGTGCTGCTATTCATGGGGTCGCAAAGAGTCGGACACGACTGAGAGACTGAACTGAACTGATGTGAAAATTTTGTTATGTTATTTTGTGAAGAGAATCTATAACCTATAGAAATTTATAGAAATTTATCCAAATTGCAAGTATCCAGAGTTATAGCTCGGAGAAGGCAATGGCACCCCACTCCAGTACTCTTGCTTGGAAAATCCCATGGATGGAGGAGCCTGGTAGGCTACAGTCCATGGGGTTGCCAAGAGTAAGACACGACTGAGCGACTTCACGTTCACTTTTCCCTTTCATGCATTGGAGAAGGAAATGGCAACCCACTGCAGTATTCTTGCCTGGAGAATCCCAGGGATGGGGGAGCCTGGTAGGCTGCCATCTATGGGGTCGCACAGAGTCGGACACAACTGAAGCGACTTAGCAGCAGAGTTATAGCTAGTCTGGCTATTTGCCTTATTGTTAATGTTGTCACTCTTACTTTAAACTAGAGTTTTTCAATCTATTCAATTTAAATTTAAAAATATTAAATTTTTAAATATTTATTTATTTTTAATTGATTGATAACTGGTTTACAATATTGGTTTGATTTCTGTCATACATCAATATGAAGGAACCATAGGAAAATATGTCCCCTCCCTCTTGAGTCCCTCCCCCCACCTCCAGCATTTTCCCACCCCTCTAGGTTATTTCAGAGCCCCAGTCATAGTTCCCTGAGTCATACAGCAAATTTCCACTAGTTATCTGTTAACATTTTAGACCACATAATTCATTACTGTGAGAGGCTGTCTTTTGAACTGTAGGATATTTAGCAGCATTTGTGACCTCTACTCAGTTGATGCCGTATGAGCACCCTCAACTGTGACAACCAAAACACATACTGCCAAACAGCTCCAGGAGAAGGAGAGAGAAGAGGACAAATCACCCCAGGCTGACATTCAGTGATTTTAAATCACTGATTCTTTGGCTTTCTGAGGGGAAAAAGACCTTGTTTTATTTCTCTTGCCCATATTATGAATGGGTTATTAGAAAGTGACCAGGAGATGTAATTTGAAAGGCAGATTTAGATAAGGAATATCAAAAGAAAAGATCACTGAAATAATCTACACATATAAGAATGACATATGTTTTGAAAACCATGTTTTGTCAGAGTCCTTCTCTTAGAAAGTTCCTAACAAATAAATTTAAATATATAGTTGGAATTACCAGCTTCTAAATGAGAAATTGTTTGGTGAATGGCAATTGGCTAAAGAAAAAAATATGATCTTCAATATTGTAACTTCATTACAGCACCAATAAATGTAAGCCTGTTAATAAAACACAGTCTTGGTACTTACAAGAGTAAATTGATGTAAGTCTACCTAAAATCAACACATTTGAGCTATTATTGCTAAAAATGAAGTCAATATTACTTTCTTGTATATTTATAAATACATTGTCCCCAAATATAATTTCCTTTTATTTATTTAGGAAATTTTAGTTATTTTATATAAACATTTTCTTAAAGCACATTGAGAATAAAGACAATCACTGTTAAAACTCTTTTGAAATGAAGTTTTTCATGCCCTTTACAAGTAGAGATTTGTTATCATCTGTCTTGGCCCCTTCATAATCCTAATACCACTGAGTGTGTTTATCTACTCTCACTATCCCCTACATGTGTGTTTATGCTAAGTTGCTTCAGTTGTGTCTGACTCTTTGCAACCCTATGGACTGTAACTTGCCAGGCTCCTTTGTCCATGGGATTCTCCATGCAAGAATACTGAGTGGGTTGCCATTTCCTTCTCCAGGGGATCTTCCCAATCCAGGGATCAAACCCACATCTCTTATGTCTCCTGCATTGGCAGGTCCGTTCTTTACCGCTAGCGCCACCTGGAAAGCCCATCCCCTGTATGTTCAGTTCAGTACATGCAGGCAAAGTTGTGTCCAACTCTCTGTGACCCCATGGACTGTAGCCCGCCAGGCTCCTCTGTCCATGGAATTCTCCAAGCAAGAATACTGGAGTGGGTTGCCATTCCCTACAGGTAAATGTCTCCAAATACATATCCACATTTTTTAGAGCCCTCTGTCATGTCTCACATGTAAGTCAGATAAGATATATCCAAATTAAAATAATTAAAGTACTGAGTCAATAAAATATACATGTTTGGCTGAGGCTTGAGGGACTAGTGAGAAATGAGCCTCCTGGAAAGACATGGGAGAAAGAACATCCTAGAAATGCTGAACCACACAGTTAAGTGACAGAGTGGGGACAGAAACTATCTTCCTTGTTCAGAAGACACTTTGAGAACACTTGACTGGTTTCACTTCCTCCATAGAAACAAAAGACCCAAGACCAAGAGTCTAGCTATAGTCATGCACTGGTCTAGGAGGGACGATCATAATCACTGTCAATCACTTCCATCCTGAAGTGAAGTGAAGTGACGTTGCTCAGTCGTGTCCAACTCTTTGCGACCCCACGGACTGTAGCCCACCAGGCTCCTCGGTCCATGGAATTCTCCAGGCAAGAATACTGGAGTGCGTTGCCATTTCCTTCTCCAGAGGATCTTCCCAACCCAGGGATCGAACCCGGGTCTCCTGCATTGTAGGCAGACGCTTCACCATCTGAGCTACCAGGGAAGCCCCATTATTCTTAATAGAGCTTATCTAAAAGCTCATTTATATTTTTTTTAGAAGTTTCATTACTCGAGGTAATTTCCTTGTTGACAAACTTGTAACAGATATGATAATATTTAACTTATATTAAACCTGGGTACAATGAAAATATTCTAGTTAATGTTACTTACTCTAAGACATGTCTATATTAGATAGGTCAACAAACAAACATTAATATCAGGTATTTAATACTGAATATTTCCCAGTTCACATGAACCTGGAATTTATTCTTTAATGTAGAATTATTTGGTTTGTAAGTGCTTACTTTTCTTTAAGCCAATTAAATAGAGCTTATTTACAAATTAACCTCAAAAATATTACCCAAGAGACAAAGACAAACCAAAACATATTTAGACACAGTGCAAGATCTAGCTTCATTTTCTAAGTTTAGTCATGAATTAGATATTACAATATAAAATTTACTAGCTTATAAAAAACAGTTGGAATAAATAAAAATTTTAAAGGCTCTTTCCCATTTTTCCTCAGTCTCAGGAGTTACAGATGGTCTAGATAAGTGTTCCTGAGAGCCCTGGTCTCAAGGCACAGGGAAAGAAAATCAAGTTCTAACAAAATGGCGGCAGGTCTAAACCAAATGGTGGCCAGACAGAGCAAAATGGCCATCAAAAATCACAACACAGAACAGAGAGTTAAAACACACACATCTTCCATCCTGAAGAGGAATGCCCAAGCGGTGAGAGGCTTACACTTTCTGGCAAAAAGGGGTCAGGTTTTAGATGGTGTTGTGTGCTCTATTTTCCTTTTTTTTTTTTTTTTGGCCCATGGTCCCTCAAAGGAGATATTTCCCAACCTTTAAAAAAATAATTTCATGTTCTCAAATTCAACTAAATTTCTAATCTCTCCCAACTTTCTTTTCCTGCTTTGTTCCCTATTGTTAAAGGGCCCAACATCTCTCTAGTCACCCAAACTAGATACCTCTACCATGGTTCAGGAACTCATGTCTTATACATAAATTAATTCAAAAGACTCTTAAATGCTTTTCAACACATTTCTCCTGACACTAAACAATTATGTTTATTATTACCAAATTTGTCTTTGGGGGAAAACTGATATAATCATGTGTGTCAACTAAATAAATCTAATAATTTCCTATTTTCTATAGATTAGTGATCAAATTTCTTGGCATAGAAAGTCAAGACTCTCCACTATTACTCCCAATCAATCTTTACAGCCAACACACAAGTTACACTCTAATCATTCCAGAGTTTCTATCATTCCTCAAGTGTGATAAGGACACTTATATCATCTTTCCCTTTGATGTCCTTTCTGTAATGCTACTGGAATCTGATCCCTACTTCTTTATGGCAAAATTCTTTTCATTACCCATGTATTTCAGTTAAACTTTTTAGCTTATTCCTTAGTGTTCTCATGGCACTTAGTAATTGCTTCATTATAGTACATAACCACGTTGAATTGTAATTGCATACATCACTATCTGCCCTTCTAAACTGTAAATTCCTTGTTGTTAAGGACTAGGTCTCATTCATCTCTGTTGCCTTTCAGTATTTTAAGTGCCAAATTAAATCAGTATCTTTAAATAATATCTTTAAAGTTAAAATATTTTCAGGGCTAATCAAAGTATAAAATACTGTCCCACCACTTTGATTTTAAAGAGCTTTGCTTTTAATACAAAATAGATTAACAAAGCATTATTTATTTATTTTACAAATACTCTAACCCAAAGTCATTTGAATATGCACAACCACTGATACTCAAGGGAATCATAATTATGACTCTCTCTACAGGGTAACTGTTTACATAACGTGAGATTCCCAATTAAATATCTGAAAGTAAAATTATTCATTTTCTGAACAGAATGAATGAAAGACAAGATTTCCTAAACATCAAAATAATGGACTCACAAAAATTACTGCTATCCTCTTTGGAGATTAATTTTTTAGGCTACAGAAATTTTTCTAAGCATTTTGTTAAAACTTACATGATATACTTGTTACTGAAAACTTTTAACAGTGAACTACTGAATTTCAATAATGTGAATGAAATTCTATCAAAAGATTTTTGTCATTTCATAGACAGCCTACTGTAAATGACCACTGAAATACAAAATATGAAAAAATATTTTAAGAAGAATTGAAGTCATATTACTGTATGTATCTATTTCCTTTCCTTCAACACAGTCTTTTAAACTAAAAGCCTTTTAAACTAAATAATCAACAGAATTAACATATCAAAGAATAATCTGACACAATCATCACTCCAGGGCAAGTTTATCAAAGCTGGGTTTGTTTTTGTTAAGCAGATGAACTACAAAACAAATTCAAAAAGCAAACACTTCTAACTTTGGAGCATTTGTAAAGAAAACCAACCCTATTTTCAAATTTAAGAAGAATGAGAGTATTGCATTACCAAAGTGACAACTTTTTTTTTTAAATCAAACTAAACCACAGCAAGCATTACAAAATGGTAGACATAACTGTTATACTCGAACTCTAAACTGCACTTTCAAAAGTTATCTCCAAACTAAACTACTGTTGCTGAATATACTCTACTAAAACAAGTTATGAGCACTGGGTATTTAAAACACATGTCCACTTGAGGGTCATCTGATCTTAGAATCCATCATCCTGTAAATGTCATGTCCTGATTCATTTTTTACAACTTAAAGAATAGTTTTTAAAATTTGTTATGTCCTGTTACACATCACCTTAATTACCACTGCTAGTTTGTTAACTTTCATTGTTTTCTGACAAATATTTAGAGTAAAAGATTGTCTGGCATAGCAAGCAAATGATTAAAGCAGGCTCAAAAATGATCACTTAAAATTTTTTTCACCAAGGTACAAAAAATTACTGTCACTAAAATCAAATTATTTCCATAACATCTGTATCTGCTATGAGTGTTTCAATCATCTCATGATGATATTTCCCCTCTAGGGTTAGAAATAAAGATAAATAGTAAAATTATACAATATCTCTAGGAAAGGGTCTTAGTCTACTGTTATTTTAAACAATTTTCATAAAACTTGGAGCTTCTTTTCTCTACTTATTAAACAACAGTTTGAGTAATCCAAAGTTAGAGCATGGACTGTGAGAGTATCAGTAGCATCTACAGGCTTGAATTCCAGCTTGACCACTTACTAGCTGTATGACTTTGGTAAACTGTGTCATCTCTTTGGGTTTTAGATTTCTGGTCTGTAAAATGGAGATACCAAGAGAACATTTCATGCAAAGATGGGCTCAATAAAGGACAGAAATGGTAGGGACCTAACAGAAGCAGAACATATTAAGAAGAGGTGGCAAGAATACACAGAAGGACTGTACAAAAAAGATCTTCACAACTCAGAAAATCATGATGGTGTGATCACTCAACTAGAGCCAGACATCCTGGAATGCGAAGTCAAGTGGGCCTTAGAAAGCATCACTACGAACAAAGCTAGTGGAGGTGATGGAATTCCAGTTGAGCTATTTCAAATCCTGAAAGATGATGCTGTGAAAGTGCTGCACTCAATATGCCAGCAAATCTGGAAAACTCAGCAGTGGCCACAGGACTGGAAAAGGTCAGTTTTCATTCCAATCCCAAAGAAAGGCAATGCCAAAGAATGCTCAAACTACCGCACAATTGCACTCATCTCACACTCTAGTAAAGTAATGGTCAAAATTCTCCAGGCCAGGCTTCAGCAACACGTGAACCATGAACTGCCAGATGTTCAAGCTGGTTTTAGAAAAGGCAGAGGAACCAGAGATCAAATTGCCAATATCCTCTGGATCATCGAAAAAGCAAGCAAGTTCCAGAAAAACATCTATTTCTGCTTTATTGACTATGCCAAATAGTTGATCACAATAAACTGTGGAAAATTCTTAAAGAGATGGGAATACCAGACCACTTGACCTGTCTCTTGAGAAACCTGTATGCAGGTCAGGAAGCAAGAGTTAGAACTGGACATGGAACAACAGACTGGTTCCAAATAGGAAAAGGAGTACATCAAGGCGGTATATTGTCACCCTGCTTATTTAACTTCTATGCAGAGTACGTCATGAGAAACGATGGGCTGGAGGAAGCACAAGCTGGAATCAAGATTGCCGGGAGAAATATCAATAACCTCAGATATGCAGATGACAACACCCTTATGGCAGAAAGCAAAGAACTAAAGAGCCTCTTGATGAAAGTGAAAGAGGAGAGTGAAAAAGTTGGCTTAAAACTCAACATTCAGAAAACTAAGATCATGGCATCTAGTCCCATCACTTCTTGGGAAATAGATGGGGAAACAGTGTCAACAGTGTCAGACTTTATTTTTGGGGGCTACAAAATCACTGCAGATGGTGACTGCAGCCATGAAATTAAAAGTCGCTTACTCCTTGGGAGGAAAGTTATGACCAACCTAGATAGCATATTTATAAGCAGAGACATTACTCTGCCAACAAAGGTCCGTTTAGTCAAGGCTATGGTTTTTCCAGTGGTCATGTGTAGATGTGAGAGTTGGACTGTGAAGAACGCTGAGTGCCAAAGAATTGATGCTTTTGAACTGTGGTGTTGGAGAAGACTCTTGAGAGTCCCTTGGACTGCAAGAAGATCCAACCAGTTCATCCTAAAGGAGATCAGTCCTGGGTGTTCATTGGAAGGACTGATGTTGAAGTTGTACTTTGGCCACCTCATGCGAAGAGTTGACTCATTGGAAAAGACCTTGATGCTGGGAAGGATCGGGGGCAGGAGGAGAAGGGGACGACAGAGGATGAGATGGCTGGATGGCATCACCGACTCAATGGACATGGATTTGTGTGGACTCCGGGAGCTGGTGATGGACAGGGAGGCCTGGTGTGCTGCGATTCACGGGGTCACAAAGCGTCAGACACGACTGAGCGACTGAACTGAACTGAACTGAAAATGGAGATAAGAAGGGCCTGTGTTTGTATTGTGGATTAAAAGACTATGAGCATGCAGAGCATTTAGACCAGTGCCTGACAGCATAGCTAACAGTTCTGTTATTAATTCTGGTGAAAGTTTATTGGAATTTTTCTTTTCATTCAGCCCATCTTCAAATCTCAACACAGTAGCTTTCTATACCTAAATTTATTTTTATTATCGAAGCTATCAGAGGACAGGGAGTACAGCAATGATTTTTAAGTGATTAAAAGATTCCTGAGCTCTTATCATGGCTTCCTGACTACTGTTCTTGCCCGTGGTGAGGGGAGAGAGAGGAGATGATTCCAACCAACTCAAGTCTCAGGAAAGCAAACAAAGAAAAAGGTGCAAGTAATACTTGGGATTATTTTTCTTCCAAGTTTTAGTTTGGGGCCTGATTCTGAGCCTGAGAAACTAACACAAACTTCGGGCACTCTGTTAGGGGAGTCTACTCTGAAACTAGGGAAGGTGGGACAAGAAGGAGACAAAATAGATTTAGTAGAAAAATCAGGAGATATGTTTGAGTAAACAATATGCATTAATAGATCAACGTGTACTACCCAGGAAGTCTCAATCACAAATTGTCCTTCATTTGTAACAGGATGGTTTTTTTCTATCATTTCATACAAAATCCAGCTACTTCTAGTGTAACTCAGGAGCCGGTTTTTTCATTTGATGGATGGGAAAAATAACTTACAAAGGAACCAATAACAAACAGACTCAGATCCAAACTCACTTATTAAAGGAGAATCTAAAATATTATCTTGCATCTAGAGTTTTTACACCAGTATTTTACCTTTCTACTAAATAAGATGTTTACTTAAAAAGATTATGAATTTAACTTTCAACCAAAAATTATAAGTGTATATTACTGGCCATATTAAATAAACAAAAAGGAAGGAAGGAGAGGAGAGGAGGCAAGGAGGGAGGAAAAGCTAATAGATAACGAGTATTTTTGAAAATATTTATTTGGTGGGAGGAAAAAAAGTTTGTGCTACATTTGTTAGAAGAGGATAATCAATTCTTCAAACAGCAAGACATTCTAAAAAGTAACTTAGACTTCACACCAAATAATCAAGCAAAAGATGTGAGATCTAATCAAATAAAAGGTGAAGATAAACAAGAGTACTTTGGTTTTTATTACTGAATAGTGTTAAACTACCTTTTATCTGTTGGAGAGTCGCTGGAGAAAGATGTTTAACAATAAAAATGATATATTCTTGAGTAACTGCAAAAATGAATATTAGGCATAACTGCCAATAATGAAGGAGGTCATAGAAAAAAACTATTTAAGTATTATGTGCTTGGAACATTATTGGATTTCTCACAACACTGAAAGAAACTTTTGACTGTCATTCACAGAAACACTAATTTTGTCTTCTCAGCACACCAATTAACATTTACTTACATTAGCTGTTCCCCCTGTGGCTCTTTAAAGGGTTGAAAGCCAAAATCTTGTAGCAATAGCCATGTAAGGCCATTTAATCATCTGATAACTACTGGAAATGTCTAAGATTAGTATTTGCTGGGACTTCCCTAGTGGTCCTGTGGCTAAGAATCTAAGCTCCCAGTACAGGGGGCTGGGGTTAGATCCCTGGTCAGGGAACCAGATCCCACATATAGACCAGACCTGGCATAGACAAATAAATAAGTATTTTAAAAAAGATTAATATTTACTGAATTAAGCTTATACAAAATGTGATTGGATTGGTTTCTTATAAATTCTAGAAACCTGAAAGAGGACTGCATGCAGATATAAAGGTAAAATTTTGTTAGAAACAAAAGAACATTTGACTATTAATTTTATCTTGTAAAAATTAGAAGGATGATAGTTGACCCAACAAATTTTTGAAAAGACTAGGGGGATTTAAAAATGAGGTTAACATATTACTTTTACAGTACGACACCATACCTCCAAGATCAGGTAAAAGAAGAGACAGTACATGCACAATGAGGTCCTAAGCAAGTTGTACATTTATCATCTCTTTGAAGATCTATGAGTGACCTTGGGCATATTTCCCTACTAAAACTTCTACTCTCTATCTATAGAATCTATATTAGGTTTAGATAATTCCTAAGGACTCTTCCAGTTTTATATTTTAGGAAAAGGAAATTATACATACCCTTGATGCCATAAATTATCACTCATAGGCATGGGAAAACTGCTTATATAGAAAGTAATGTCTATATATATTCTTTAATTTCTACCTGTCGTTGAATGTAATTTCATGTATTGTTATATATGTCAAATTACAATACTTGTTCAATCAGAGCATCTTTCTGATTCATACCAGGGTAAATCTGGAGAAGGCAATGGCACCCCACTCCAGTACTCTTGCCTGGAAAATCCCATGGACGGAGGAGCCTGGTGGGCTACAGTCCATGGGGTCGCTGAGAGTCGGACACGACTGAGCAACTTGACTTTTCCCTTTCATGCACTGGAGAAGGAAATGGCAACCCACTCCAGTATTCTTGCCTGGAGAATCCCAGGGACGGGGGAGCCTGGTGGGCTGCCGTCTATGGGGTCGCACAGAGTCGGACACGACTAAAGCGACTTAGCAGCAGTAGCAGCAGCAGCACCAGGGTAAATATATAAGGTATAACTTATGTTCACCAAAACTTACAGAATTTTCTTTTCTTGTATTAGTATTGGTAGTTTTTAAACTTAATGTTTAGCTTATATAAGGGGAAGACTTATTTGAACCAAAAACATCATCAAAATTCTCCTAGAAAGGAAACACAAATAACAGTGACTTTTTAAGCATATTGCTACAAATCAGGTTCCCTAAACACCAGTACCTCTGTATATAGAGGGTATTAACAATTTAGGTTTGGCAATGTCATTAAAGAACTGTGACTTTGGATAAATCTAGATTTATCTAGATTTAGATTTAGAAAACTTTAGATTTAGAAAACTTTAGTTTCCTTAATTGTTGAAAAAAATAAGAGTTTGTACTAGTTAATCTATGAGATCCCTTTCATTGCAATATTGATTCTGATTATTTATAATACATATATTATACATAATATGATATATATATACAGACAGTTTATATCATACAAATAATACACAAGAGATTCTGAAATATATTTTCCCACTATTGAGTACATATACCTTTCAGGAAGAAATTACTAAACATTAAGAAATGATTGTATAATATCACTTAATTAGGAAATCTAAAAAATAAAACAAACTAGTGAATACAAGACAGAAACAGACTCAGATATAGATAACAAACTAGTGGTTATAGTGTGGAGTGGAGAGGGGGAGGGGTACGATAGGAGTAAGGTTTTAAGAGATACAAACTACTCTGTATAAAATAAATAAGCTGCAACGATATATTGTACAACACAGGGAATATAACCAATATTTCATAATAACTAAAATCGAATATAACCTTTAAAAAGTGAATCACTATGTTGTACACCTAAAACAATATGGTAAACTAACTATACCTCAATTAAAAAATAAAATGATTAATTAGGTAGTTTCTGGTAAGTAATGCTCTGTAATAATTTATTCAGTTGTTTATCTACATTAAATAGTTTCCAAAGTTTATTAACTCCTCACCAAAATGACAAGATGAATTATTTAATTCTAATAATTCTCAGAAGGAAATAAAAAGATCAAAATCCTTTGTTCTTTACAATGAGAACAGCTAGAAGTTAATGAGCAGACAGAATGTGCTTTGGCAGTTCGCAGAACAGACCAGCATCAAAAGTAGAATAAAGCGTGGTCACCAGTCTATAGAGTTTTCCATTAATACTACATCTCTTAATTTTCTATTGCACTTTATAACAACATATGATTGACTGTGTTTATGTGTTCTAGGGTCGTGGCTATGAGAGGAAGTAAAAAGGATGTAATCATGAACATATTATGATCTCAGGAAGGTTAACTCATTGTCGGAGGGGTCCCAGGGCTCTAATACAGACTAGGTTTTAAAAGGTCACATATCCCTTCCATTGACTCTCCAGCTACTAGGCTTTGCTAAGCCTTGTCGGTAAAGGCTCACCTTAAAAGGTGATGCTGATCCTCTACAAACGGAAATGTTCCTTCAAATTTTAAAAAACTGTCTTGCACTTTCCAACATCTACAAAAGTGTAAATTCAAGTCCTTAGAGAATGGGATAATCCAGTAACAAAATCATTTCATATCACTAACTGCAAAGTTGTCTCAAATACTGATCTCCTCAGAAATAAAGGATTGTAAGTAGACATTTTCTCATCAAGGGCATCAAATTTGTCAGATCAAAGCTCTTGATACTTCCTCTTTTCTTTCCCTAGTCCAGTTCTTTTCAGATTCGTATAGCTGAATTTAATGAGTATATTGCTTGTCTTCCTAGTTTTTCCTTACTGTTTTTAATTATTTGGGCTTCACTAAAGGTTTCAATAAATTTCTCAGTAAAAATGCTGATCAAAGATCAAGCACAAAAGCAATGGAAATACAAAATCATTTTGAGAACGATTTAGCTATTACCTTAAGTATCAATATTTTATTTCACTACCTTAATGGTATTTTCCCCTTGTTTAGTAAATATGTTGACATGTAGCTCAAACTATCTGCCCCTCAAACTATCTGGCTTACCACAAATCTTTTCATACCTCAAGAGAAAATAAGCCATTTTATTCAAATAAGAGATGAACATAACAATCAAAAACAAGCTAATAACAGAAGCATGAGGTCAGACAATCTCTCCAAATTTCATCAACGCTGTGATGCCAGTTTAGAGTTAGCCATCAATATAATCCTTCCAGTTTGTTCAAACAAAACTGACGTGCTGCCCCAAGGACAGAGAGACGATGGCGCTACTGAGGAAATTGCCTCTACTTTCAAATTTGTGGAGCCAAAGCATGCACGGTGCTTTTCAGAGACTACAGGGCCCACATAGAGAAGGGCGCCACACTGGAGCTATTTCAATTCTTACCCAAGACAATGGAGCCAAGGGCATTAGGGTGATAAAAAACAGATTTTGATGAACTGGAGGAGCACTACTACTCCTGACTCTGCTTATGTGGTGACTACAACCCATTTCACACACCGCAGACAGAGCAAATCAGTCTGTGACACACTCCTCTCACTTGGCTTCCCAATGCACTTAGAATAAAACCCAAACACCCTAACCTGGTTTGCAAAGCCCTCCCACCAGGTACTCCTATCCTTCTGACTTATCCAAAGTCACCTCCCATTCCCCCAGGGCAGAGCATACAGTGGAGCCTGACTCCTTCCCTAACAAGAGAAGCTCCTCTGCTCACAGTCCTTCCTCTCTGAGCTTTTCCGTGATGGCTTCTTCCTGTCATGTAGATATAACTTTAAATGTGACCTCCGCATACATACTGTGCCAGACAAGCCACTCTAAAGTAACGACAGAGATTCTTTCCTCAACCAAGCTTTAGGCTCATCTAAGCCCTCTTTTCAACTAGGTCATGTCCTTTGAGGTCCTGTTCTCAAACTGCCTGAGTGCGTTTTAGCAAAGAATCCCTCAAAGTCATCCTCCCACCTTTGATATTTGCTTACCCCTTAAATCTGATCAAGTTTCTCACCATCTATCCTTTATATCTAAGTCCTCAGTCTGCCTTTAATAAGAATTTTGTTATTCTAGGCCACTTTAGCAAGAATCCCCCCTACTTTTGATATCTCTTCTTAATAACTTTCCTCTCACTGACCCCTCATTCTGCTCCTTGGTCATAAAATCTCCAGTTGTCTTTGCTAAAATCAGAATTTAGCTCAGCTCTTCCTTCTACTGCAGTAATACTGAAATCAAATCTGTCTATTGACTTTAACTGTGTGTGATGTGTCTCTCTTTGACAGTAGCCACGCAATGCCCTGGTATCAAATTACCCTATTTTAATTCTCTGCAGAGAAACCAGTTCCCATGACATTATTCCCATGGTTTATTTGTTTACGGCCTGTCTCCTTCCACGAGGTTCCAAAGCTTGGGAAAAGCAGGGATATTATCTCTCTTGATCACTGCTTCAGCACCAGTATGTTAAGCCTAAAACATGGGCTGGTGATAGCTACACACTCAATAAACTTTGTTGACAATTAAAAATTATATTTTCATGGTTTGTCTAAAGGGGAGTAAAAATGCACACAAGAGAATGCTGGAAATTAGCCTACACAGAAGATTCATTATAAGAAGGCAAACATGAACAAATATTAAAAGTTTTTCTCTCTAGTTTCTTCCTCCTATATGACTGTATTTTCCAAATTCTCCACTAAATGTATTACTTTGAAAATCAGAAAAACATGAAAAAAAAAAAAACTGCTGAAGAAAAAGTGGTTTAGTGAATGACCACTTTTAGTTGGTTTAATATGTTTCTTTGGGAGCAACATTTCAGTTGCTGTAAATCCTCAGATTATCGATTCTGTGCCAAGAAAGACACACAAAAATAAAAATGCACCAAGCCAATTTTCACAGGGAAAAAATCGTCAGAAATAGTATTTCCTTCCTTGAAGTTCAAAAACCTGACAGATTTAAGAAAATCAAGCAAATAATAGAACAGAGGAAGAAGAAGAGGAGGATATGAATCTCATATTTAGATACCAGATTATCTATTTCAAGGAAATCAAGACCAAATGCTGTGACTTTCCTGGTAGTGCAGTAGCTAAGACTCCGTGCTCCCAATGCTGGGGGCCTGGGTTCAAGTCCTGGTTGGGGAACTAGATTCCACATGCTGCAACTAAAAAGAGATTGATATGCCACAATAAAGAATGAAGATCCTGCATACAGCCACTAAGACCCAGCACAACCAAAGAAATACATAAACGCATTAAAAAAAGAAAAGACCAAACGCTGTCTTCCCTTCCTGAGTGAGTAGCAAGTAAGCAAGAGATCTCCGTGGAGCTGTTAACGATCTCAACAGAACACCTGCCAGTCCACCAGTAGATGTCCACGCAGCAACTATCTCTCAAGCACACCTTTGTCTGTGGTGGCTGACTATTTTATACCACTGTTGTCCTCGTTATTTCATCATTTGTCAATAAATGAGTAAATACAACATTGCCACATAACATAGCATGGAGCTCCATCAATTAAGATAAAATAAAAACAACTCATCCTCATTTCTCAAATTAGGGGAAAAAGCTTTGGTGGAGTCCACTGAGCAAGCACCTGCCTCAGGGCCTGTTTACAAAGGCAGTTTGTTTCCTCTGCCTGTAGACCTTTCTTTCCCCAGAGACTCTCTTTCCACAGACTTGCCTCCTCCTGTTTTTTAGGTTTTCCCTCAAATTTCATTCTTAATAAAGTCATCCTGATCAGTTCTTTAAAATATAATCCCCCATCATACCCAATTTCTTTTCCCTGCTTTCTCTTCTGGTAATTAACACAACCTAACATCCTCTATGTATGGTCTGTTACCCCAGTAATGCAAGCTCCACAAGAGGAGGAATATTAGACTGCTGTATTCTCACTATAGTCCCAAAATAAAAATTTGTTGAGTAAATGAATGATATGAGTGAATCTGGTACTCTGTAATGATTTGAGATTGTGTCTTAGAAGTTTAATATATCTATGATTTATACACTAAAGTACAGGATTACTAGAAATTTCTCCTGTGGTTAGAAATGGGTCTGAAAGTTCAAAAGACAGAGAGAAGAAAACCTCAAGGAAGGCAACCAAGGACATTGGCTGCTATGGACCCTTGAGAAAACGCTGCTTTGTGCCAGAGTGCATTGATGGTGCGATGTCACAAGACTTTAGAACTTTCCCCAGTGTACAGCTTCCCCTTTTTTGGTAAGGTTATTTTGTATGGGTGTCAAAACAGAAATCATTCTTGTTTTAGTTTGGGTTTCTTTGGTTCAACTTTGGTCTGCTAAAGGAAATGGAGGCAACTACTTTCATTATCTACAGAAGTTGAGTTTCATGGAAGGATCCCTATTAAAAACAAATGAGCAAAAAACAACTTTCCTTTATATGAATAACAAGTTCAGTAAACTATGATTTCATTTCATTTATCTTAAACCTGAGTGAGAAAAATAGTCTTTGAACTATAATCAGTTCGTACTGTATAAGTCCTCTTTAACCAATATTATGAGCTGCATGTGTCTCTCCAAAATTCATGTTGAAGTCCCAACTCCCAGTTCCCCAGAATGGGAGGATATTTGGAGCTAGGGTCTTTAAAAGAGTAATTAAATTGAGGTTTTAGGAGGGACCTTAATCCAACATGATCAGTGCCCTTAAAGAAGAAATTAAAATAGAGACATTATACAGAAGGAAGATCATGTAAAAACGTAAGAAGATGGCCACCAACAAGCCAAGGAGGGAGGTCTCAGAAGAATCCATGCCTCCCCACACCTTGATCTCAGACTTCTTGTTTCCAGAATTGTGAGAAAAGATATTTCACTGTTTAAGTCACCCAGTCTGTGGAACTTGGTGTTATGACAGTCCTAGCAAAATAATCCAGCCAATTAAGAAATCCATAGACTTTTGTCAGGGTAAAATACTTACACAGAGGCATATTTACATTTCAGAAGTTGTTTTGGCCTCTCTGTAACCAGAAGGCTCTTATTAGACAGCCACTAATTTGTTAGTGCTTCAGATTTACTTGTTAGTGTCTATTTACTCAAGAACCTAAGAAGTACCGAAAAAATGAAAGATACTAAAAACTTCAAGGAAGAACAGAAACAGAATGGCTTTATACATAAAAATAGAGAAACTTAAATCCTGTCAATGAATGATTTTGTTATTTTTACTGCATTACCATGCCCTCTTTCCCTCCTCCTACATCAGAAATATTTTGGCTGACAGTAAAATTAACCGAGTGGGACAGTAACATTTTTCAAAAATAATCCAAACTATTGTCACAGAATGTAGCATTTTCTTTTTCTTTCCTTTGTTTCTTTCCTCTATTTCTCTTACATTCACAATTATTTTTCAATTTTGAACATTATCATGCTATTATATTCATGAGGGATAATATTCTAGAATAATTATACTAGTTTCTAGAATAGAATCAATGATTACAAAGTAAACATTTTATAGGAGAGATGAGAAGTAACTTAGCTGACTAACATAATGGCTTAAGTTCTGTCTCTCCACGCTTCAGTATCAGCAGCTGAAGAATCGTTAAAGATACATAAAAGCACTATTCAACTAATAATACCTTATATTATTTCTAACGTGCCTGTAAGAAAGAACTGCTACCTCTTGAAAAACTTTTAAAAACTCTGAAGAATCAAATGTAACCAATATCAAAAGTTAGGAACCTATTAGTTAATAATTACAAAATAATATTCTAGTTTACTAAATATCTTAAGTTGTGTAAAATTATGTTATGTAAAATTTTAATTAATATTTAAAACATGCTGAAAACATTTCCTTACCAATATTGGGGTGCTTCAAAAGACGGCAGATTCTAGCTTCCCTTTCCAGTTTCTGATGATCTATTAAAAAACACACAAAAAACAAAAATTAATTACAACATTTAGCCAAAAGATGAAGCAATGATAAACAACATATAAATGACATCAAGACTTTACATTTATTTATATTTTGGTTTCTTTTTTAAGTCATTTGAGTTGGGAATTAGGTGAACACAATAGTTTAATAATCTAAATATTTTTATTGGTGTAAAGTTTGATTGTGATATAGAACAGGGTTGAATTTAGATTCGAGCCGGGGAAAACAGTAAAAATGGCACAAAACAATAACATTCTTTCTTATCTTTACCCTAGGTATATACTGTTACAACAACTTAAGCCAATATGGACATACACATTTAAACAAAGGCTATATATCTGGCAATCAGAATGCCAATGGAACCAGTGCTAAACAGGGTTAGTAACAATTTATTCCTAACAACAAAGTGTTTCCTGTCCAGACATATTTTCTATCAACTACTCCACACAATTTCTGGTTCACCTTCCTAGGGGTACGATGCCTTTCCATGTATCATGGACTCTCCAAACACCAAACTGCTTGCTCATCTCCACCCTTCTCTGTATCCCTAACCATTTCTTTGAAGGGGCACAGAGATTACTGTAAACTTGCATTTTAAAAACTATCTGATACTCTTCTTTGGTTTCTTTGTAGTAGCTCATATGCACGTAATTATAACCAAAATCACTAGCCAAAGCGCAAAATAAACAACAGAGAGAGAAGCAAGAACACAGCAGAAATGCATGTTGCCAGTAAGAACAGTGTTGTAGAGTGGTCCTTATTGAAAGACCTGAAAGTCCTTACATCAAAGATCTGATTTAAACCTTACAATAGCCATCTAAGATAGGCAATATTATTATCCCTACTTTACAAGTACAAAAACTAAGGCAGAGAAAGGTTAAGATCATAAAATTAGTTACTGGCATCTACCAATCTGCTCTTACTAACTAGTGTCACAAGACAGCCTCAAGAGACCAAGCGGGGCATCTACCTAACCACCCCCACACAGTTTATGCCAACTGTCCTCACACTCTGGTCTCAGAACCCCTTCACACTCTTAAATTACCAGGAACCCCCCAAAAAAGCTTTTATGTGGATTAGTTCTATTAATACTTATTAGAAATAAAACTGAGATAAACTTTAAACAGATATTTATAAATTCACTTAATATAATAATGAACCCATTATATTAACATAAGTGACTGCATTTAATTTTTAAACACTTATTGGGAAATAACTGAAACTTACAGAAAACTCAAGGACTAAGAATAGTTTCCCCAAATCCTAGGTACTGTTTATTCAGATACATTATTAACATTTTACCCATTTTTTTACACAATTTTACGCACCCTCCATGTATATGATCATGTGTATCTATACATATTTACCTAGATGACACATGTATATACAAATATATAAGTATATTTATGTTTATTAAAAATGAACCATTTGAAGGTAAGTTAATAAACATTAAGGTCCTTTACCGCTAAAATTTCAGTGTGCATTACCAAGAATTGTGAATATTCTCTTCCAATCACAGTATGTTATCAACCTCCACAAATTTAACATTAAGACAATAATTTACCACTCACACTCCCATTTTGTTGATTTAACCCAAGGATGTCCTTTATTGCATTTTTCTCCTTTGAATGCAAGATCCAGTCAAGGGTCAAATATGGCATTTAGTTGTCATTTCTCTTTAGCTCCTTTAGTCTGGAATATTTCCACAGTTTCCCTTTATCTTATGTAACCTGACATTTCTGAAGAATACCATCATGTCTATTTTCTAAAAAGAATATTTCTCATTTTGGTTTTTTGGTTTTGTCAAATGATCACTCATGATTTGATTTAGGCTATGTGTTCTCAGCTAGAACATTATCCTTCTCAGGCTCTCACATCTGGAGGTACACACTGTCCAACCGCTTCTCAAAAGTGATGATAACCAGGTCAAGGTGCTGCTGGATTTCTTTAATCATCTTTTTAATTTTCTTTTGTAACTATCAAGTATGCGGGAAGACATTTTAGGATCATGAAAACATCTTGCTTTTCATAAAAATTTCCCTCTACATTTAGCATTCAGTGATAATTCTTGCCTGAACCAATCTTTAATTTGATGTGCTTTTGGTAACAACAGGCGCTTAAGTGCTGATTTTCCAACTCCAGCGTATACAAATGAACACAAAATGTTAAACCAGATTTTGAAGACACATCTAACATCATCTTAAATAGTGTAGAAGTAACACACATAAAACATATGGAAGGCATATGCTTACAGGAATTATAATTTTTGTAATGGAGACAGGAAAATGTAAACATATATGCTAAACCATGTGAGCTATACATCATCTGATACACCTACAACTATGTGAAAATAAAGAAGAAGAAGGTAGCAAAAGACCTTTATGGACAATAAGTGAGTGGTATCAAGTTTTAGCTGCAGAGATAAACTCAGAATTTTATATAGCCTATTCTTACAGACTGCCTGTGCCCCTGTAAAATTCCTATGTTGAACCCTCTAGTACCTCAGAATGGGACTGAATTTGGAGATACTGTTTTTAAAGGGAATAATTAAGTTAAAATTAGGTAATTAAGGGTGGACCCTAATGCAATATGACTGGTGTCCTTAAAGGAAAAGGAGTTTAGGACACTGACATGCCAAGAGGGAAGACAGTGAAGTCACAGGGAGAACATGGACATCTACAAACCACAGAGAGGCTTCAGAAGAAACCAACCCTGCCAACACCTTGGTCTTAGATTTCTAGCCTCCATAATTTGAGTAAATAAATTTCTATCATTCAGGCTTAGTTTGTGGTACTTTGTTATGGAAGCCTCTAGCTAACTAATAGACCGTAGTATTAGCTTTCCATCACTGTAAAACAAAGTACTACAAACTTAGAAGCTTAAAACAATATGCATTTTTTAATCTTGCATTTTCTGTGCATCAGGAACATAGGCATATTTTAAGTGAGCCCTTTGTTTTAGGGTTTCTCACAAGATGCCATGACAGTATCAGCCAGGGTTGGGGTACCATCGAGAATCTTGACTGGGCAGGGTCTGCTTCTGAGCCCATAGCTGGGGGTAGTATTTAGTTCCTCAAGAGCTGCTGAGCTGAGGGTCTCAGCTTCCTAGCTGGCAGCTGACTGAGGCTGCCCTCACTTCCTTGCCACATGCCAACATGGCAACTTGCTTCATCAAAGCCACCAAAGGAAAGAAATTGCTAGCAAAAGGAAGTCCCTATCTCGTCTAGCCTAATCATGAAGGGACAACCACCACACTTGCCATGTGTGCTTGGTTAGAAGCAAGTAACCAAATCCACACACCTTATCTTTGACAAAGGAGGCAAGAGTATACAATGGAGAAAAGACAATCTCTTTAACAAGTGGTGCTGGGAAAACTGGTCAACCACCTGTAAAAGAATGAAACTAGAACACTTTCTAACACCATACACAAAAATAAACTCAAAATGGATTAAAAATCTAAACGTAAGACCAAAATCTATAAAACTCCTAGAGGAAAACATAGGCAAAACACTCTCTGACATAAATCACAGCAGGATCCTCTATGACCCACCTCCCAGAGTAATGGAAATAAAAGCAAAAATAAACAAATGGGACCTAATTAAACTTAAAAGCTTCTGCACAACGAAGGACACTATAAGCAAGGTGAAAAGACAGCCCTCGGAATGGGAGAAAATAGCAGCAAATAAAGCAACTAACAAAGAATTAACCTCAAAAATATACAAACAGCTCCTGCAGCTCAATTCCAAAAAAATAAATGACCCAATCAAAAAATGAGCCAAAGAACTAAACAGACATTTCTCCAAAGAAGACATACAGATGGCTAAGAAACATGAAAAGATGCTCAATATCACTCATTATCAGAGAAATGCAAATCAAAACCACAATGAGGTACCATCTCACGCCAGTCAGAATGGCTGCTATCCAAAAGCCTACAAGCAATAAATGCTGGAGAGGGTGCGGAAAAAAAGGAACCCTCTTACACTGTTGGAGGGAATGCAAACTAGTACAGCCACTATGGAGAACAGTGTGGAGATTCCTTAAAAAACTGGAAATAGAACTGCCATACGACCCAGCAATCCCACTGCTGGGCATACACACCGAGGAAACCAGAATTCAAAGAGACACATGTACCCTGATGTTCATCACAGCACTGTTTATAATAGCCAGGACATGTCCATCAGCAGATGAATGGATAAGAAAGCTGTGGTACATATACACAATGGAATATTACTCAGCCATTAAAAAGAATGCATTTGAATCAGTTCTAATGAGGTGGATGAAACTGGAGCCTATTATACAGAGTGAAGTTAGCCAGAAAGAAAAACACCAATACAGTATACTAACGCATCTATATCAAATTTCGAAAGATGTAACAATGATCCTATATGTGAGATAGCAAAAGAGACACAGATGGAAAGAACAGTTTTTTGGACTCTGTGGGAGAAGGCGAGGGTGGGATGATTTGAGTGAGTAGCAGTGAAACATGTATATTATCATATGTGAAGCGGATCGCCGGTCCAGGTTCGATGCATGAGACAGGGTGCTCAGGGCTGGTGCACTGGGATGACCCTGAGGGATGGGATGGGGAGGGAGGTGAGAGGAAGGGTCAGGAGGGGGAACATACGTACATCCATGGCTGATTCATGTTGATGTTTGGCAAAAACCACCACAATATTGTAAAGTAATTAGCCTCCAATTACAATAAATTAATTAATTAAAAGAAAAAGAAGCAAGTCACTAAGCTGGTCTACTTTTTAAGGGGAAGTAGTTACACAAAAGCAGGAACCGTAGAAGTAAGGATTGTCAAGGACATCTTAGAGGGTGCATGCCACCTCTGACTACGAGGACTGAGGTTTCATGAGTTTCTTTCTGATACCCAGGTTCACTTACTTTTTCTTCCATACAATCACATAACTTAGTGATCTCCTATGAGTCACAGGCATTCTGCACTCTTTCGTTGGGGGATGTTGTGACATCTCAAACATGATGACAGAACTAAAGTTTTCATTAAATGAAAATGTGTATTGCCTGGTGTGCTCCACAGTCAACATCAAGTTCATGACTTTCGAGGGAGTAGGTAGGTGAGGAGGAGTTATTAAGCTCCTATTATTACCAAAAGCACATTTCTGTATTAATCCTGCTAAAGAGAAGAATTAGTTTTACATTTAAAACTTCATTTTTCATTCAGTGGGCAACAATAATCATACACCCTACCTCATCATTCCCAGCAATTACAACTACAATGGTAAGAGTCAAAAACAGATCAACAAATGCAAGAAAGATATCCATAATACTACATATCACCATTTGAAGATTTTCTTATATTACCCACACACCCTGCAGCTAGTGCTTCATTTATCATTTAATATTTACTAAAGTACTCAAACTGTAATAGCTCGGCTTTATTCTTCTTTTGAAGCTCAAGTCCACAGTACGAATAAATGTATAGCCCTTCAGGCTGCAATCCTGTCAGGTGTGAGGTGCATGCTGTTGGCAATATGTGGTTGAAGACCTATCACATAAAAGTGCCTTAAGGAAAATAAATTACTGTCCAGTTTAGACACAGGATAAGTGGGGACTAGTATTACCCAGTACAGAGAACTCTGGATATTACAAAAGTTTCTGAGAATTTTGAGAAAATGTAGTTATTTCTTCCCAGTTTTAAGGTACTTTTTAACACTTGAACTTCAGATATTTTATTTCAAGTAAGGTCAAAAATTTGAATTTGGACCTAATGAAATAAATCCTTCACTCCTGTTTCAAATCAAAGTTTAATCTTTATGCAAAATAACTGATTACAAGTGAACTTAAAGTGCTAGCCTTGAATCACCTTCACAAAGCAACAGGAGTATTATTAAAGCTACATAAAGCAACAACTTACTTAGCTAGTAGCATCAGGGAGTGAGTTTTTATCAGGAAGTAAATCTCAAAAGTAACTGTCCCACAAAAATGACAAAGTTTTAAAAGGTTAACCTCTTGATTGGGAAGGGGGGGTTAGTCTTTTTTCTTACACTGATGACATACAATTTAATGTTTTTGACACCACAGGGTGACCATTTCAGCTATAGTTATTATTCTGCTGTATTTAAGTGACATCCTCAGAGGCCTGCTGAGGTGTGAAAACCCACAGGTAGCTGCCTTGTATCCCTGTCTGCCCCCGTCCCTCTGTGTGGAATCATGCTGCAGCACTGGCAATGCCAAAGGATGGTTTGGGCAGTGGGTTGAGCTTGGTCTCTTATCATCAGTTACTTACCACCTCCTTCCCCAAATGCACCCACCACCACACACAGGCACACACACATATACACATACAAGTGTAAACCTACAGCATAAGGAAGACATGAGTCTGCTACACCCAAGAGGGTTTAACTCTTCCAGTTCCTTCTGCCTACAAAGAGATCGTCACCCTTAAAATAATCTTATATAGAAATTAAGCAGGGGTCAGCCCTGAAGCCCATGAAAATGGGAAGTTTAAAAGCTCCATCACTACTTATTGTCCTGCTGGCCTTTGGGACTCCTATCTTAAGCTGCGACCTTCACTACTCCTGTCTCCTTGATTCTTCCTTGGCCCTGAGCTCCAGTGGGAGACCAGTGCCTCAGATCTATCTATTTTAATCCTGCTTCTCTGGCTTCTGCACTACAACCAGCCCAACTTGATTCTCAACTTTCTTCACATTTGTTCAGTTCCTAAGAAACTACAGCCTCAAATAAGAGACTATCCTATTCTCCTTCTAAAACCAAACCTGACTGGTTATACATTCTCAGATGAAGGTAGATTAAACATGTTATGTAAACTCTGCACAATGTGTACTTCTGCATCTGTTTATTATAGTTTTTCTATTTCTTCACACTTTTCTTTTTGCTGCCATCTCTTATTGCTTTGAGTTTCTCCAGCAAGGATATAAAAATACAAAGTAATCACAAATAACCTGGCAGTAAGAATGTGAAGAGATCTTCTCTGAATAAAACATAGACTCTAATATACAGATTCTGGGACACTATTATGTGGTTACTTAGATAGAAGTCTTATTCCTGGAGGTTTTGGAATTACATTCTGAATACATTTTTCTTGTTAGAGAAATTACTTCTCGTTAAATGAGGCCTTCCTCTGGTAGAAATATAAATTCTGTCCATTTAAGTAGGTCATATTTAAAACTGCATTGTAAGTTAAAAGCAACTATTTAAAGGTTCACTTCATTACAAAACCTGAGCATGATGTATATGGATTTGAAGCTGTCATATTCATTTAACAAAAGGATTTTTAAACTCATAATTAAACATTATACTTCCACATCACTCTTTTATTTTGAACTATGTTTAATCCACACCATAAAAGTGATTTTTTAAACTATGCACTTGACCTAGATTCTTTCTGACATCAGGCATTGGTCACTTTCCATCAGTTCTGCTGCCCACTAATATCCTGGAGGAAGAGGAAAATCTCAGGTTTTAGAGCAGAGCAGACAAGAGTTGCTCTCTAGTTCTTCCACTTAGTATCAACTGGATGTCAAAGTTCCCAGATCTCTCAAAAAATTGTTTATCAAATGGGCATAAAATATCTAGCATCAGGTACAGTATCTGTAAAAAAAAAAAGTAGGACATCAATAAATTATAGCATCATTATTTAAAAAAAAATGTCCAACTTTAAAAGAGCTAGATTTCTAAAAGATATATGAAAAAGTATGCTAATTCCATCAAATATTATTTGTTCTACATGCATTTTAATATATTATAAAAATTGATTTTCTGTAAAATCATATGATTATGCTATTCAGGCCACTGATAACTGAAATAGTGAGAGAACCACTGATATCAATGGTCAGACAGAGACAAAATCAATACAATAAAATATGGACAAAAACTCATAGTTATTCAATTTCATGGTGTACTCTAAACAGCTCAAAATAAAGAATACAGTCAGTGGCATCACTAATTCTATGAATATGAGCTTGAGCAAACTCTGAGAGATGGTGAAGTACAGGGAAGCCTGGCATGTGCAGTTCATGGGGTTGCAAACAGACATGACTGAGCAACTGAACAACAAAAAGAATAAAAGAAAAATTTTTTACTTGCATAAGTGCAAAACTTTTAAACAAGTTAACCAGTTACATATAAACTAATGATATTCTTTCATCCATTTCACACATCCAAAATAAATGCTGTTCTGATAAATAATTTATCATATATTATTATTTCAGAGGGAGTTGGTAAATGATAAGGCCTATTTGCTATATCTGTAAAGAAATAAATAGTGAAATCTGATGCAACCATTCTAATGCTGCCCTGCAGGAGAAAAAGCTTCCCTCTTCCACCACAATAATGGCATTCATTCAGAGACATGACATTCTATCTGCTATGAAAATAATGCTTTAAACCAAATTATGCAAATGTAAAACAAAAAATCCCTATCTTATAATGTCAGGATACATTTAACAGGAGGCTTCCTGTGTGCTGTTTTCAGTCTTGCATGAATTCTATGTTCCTTAACAGCACCTGAATACAGGTGCCAGAGAGCTGGCAAGCCGGCTTTTGGGAATAATAGAAATTCATGTATCTCATTTGTATGGAAATTCCATACCTCAAACAGCAGGCATTTACAACTCTCTTCCCTTCTGTTATGTAAAGTAACTTTTACAACCCCCTCTATTGAGAATGATTCTAGCCTCTGGCTTTCTGGATGACTTGTTAGATTTTTGATCCCTGTCTCTGCTAAAAAGGGCTATCTTGTAGGAGAGTATCTATATGCCCACAATATGTTAAATAAACGCCTTTGTTCCATCAGAGCACTGGTCCCCGTGTGTGTGTGTGTGTGTGTGTGTGTGTGTGTGTGTTCCATCAGAGCACTGGTCCCCGTGTGTGTGTGTGTGTGTGTGTGTGTGTGTGTGTGTGTGTGTGTGTGTGTGTGTGTGTGTGTGTGTGTGTGTTCCATCAGAGCACTGGTCCCCGTGTGTGTGTGTGTTCCATCAGAGCACTGGTCCCCGTGTGTGTGTGTGTCTCTCTCTCTCTCTCTCTCTGTCCCCTTCATGCGGCTCAGCCTCTTTTCTTCCTTCTTTCACTTTCTTATCGGTCGACTCTGTACCCCCAAGTTCCGGTCCATTAAAGGACCACAACATTATAAGGCTTCTGGTCAGCAGCAATTTAAATGAGAATACAATGTTATAGACCTTTTAAAATTGCAAATAGTAAACATTAACTTTCATAAAATATTTTCACATAAATGTTTGTTTAATATCTGATTATACAGAATATCTACATAGTTACCAAAAATATAGTGAGGAGATGGGAACACTCCATTCAGACCTAACAAAAGTCTTAGGGGAATCTCTTAGTAAGCCTCTCACTAGTTGTGGGTAACCAATCAGCTGAGGAATTTGAACTGAGCTGTTATCCCTTCAGACGGGAAGTGGGAGTGTAACTGTGTAGAACCCAGACACAGGGCATTAAACAGGAGACTGTCGCTGGAGTGTGGATTTCCTCCAGATGATAAAGGGGGTGGACAGGAAGCCCTGATGACGCCCTTGGAGCACTAAGTGACCTCAGCCAGCTCTCCTCCAAGGTCCACAACCTCTGATGGCACTGCCATCTCCCTCTCAAGGGGGTGCCTCTGCCTGCCTTTGTGTCCACCATTCTGCTAACATGGCAATACCACTTGCTGCATGTTCTAGGGCATCGGTCTAGAACTGCCACAATCACCAGGAGTCCATCAGGAGAAGCAAACCAGAAGCCTAAGAAAAGAAGGGTGGTATCTAGAACAGGCAGATAGCCAGGAAAAGTCCCCACAGAAGGCAACAATCAGGACTTGTCCACAGGAGGAGAGCAAAATGTGCCAAGATGACATTTAGGACACAAGGTGTCAGAGCTCACACACAACATATGGCCGTCTGTCAACGGTACCATTTTTAAACTACTATGTCTTAAGTGATTGTTAATATAAAAGACAAATCCCTATAGAAACAAGTTATGAGGGCACTATTCAGTAGATATTAAGAATTAAAGATATTTCCATGTATCTATATCTTAATTGTACACCAATAATTTATACAAGTTTTTTTAAAAAATATTCTAATTATACTCCTGTAAAGAGGCAATGAGATAAATTTAGTATATCATTCTGCCTTCAGTTTCCACAAGTTGGTCTAGACCACAACACTCGCCCCAGGTGTAAATTTTACTTGTTTTGGAAGGAATTGCTGCACAATTCCAATTTCCTGTTTAGGAAATAGAGCTAAATCACTTGAGACGTGTTGCATTAAATCTTTCAAACTTACTACCTAGAGACTAAATGGACCCAGAAGGAAAACAAAACATATGCAACCCATACTGTCCCATTTTTTTCCACTGGCCCAGATGACTTACAGGCAGATGCACAGTAAAACAGGAGAACATTTACATCATGGATGTGCTGTTCATTTTTAGCTTTTCTTATCATGGTAAACATATTTTGCTGTCCCTAAGTATGTTTTTCCAAAATCCGTTTGATCATTGGAAAAGCAAGAGAGTTCCAGAAAAACATCTATTTCTGCTTTATTCACTACGCCAGTCTTTGACTATGTGTATCACAACAAACTGTGGAAAATTCTTAAAGAGATGGGAATCCCAGACCACCTGACCTGTCTCCTGAGAAATCTGTAGGCAGGTCAAGAAGCAACAGTTAGAACTGGACATGGAACAACAGATTGGTTCCAAATCAGGAAAGGAGTATGTCAAGGCTGCATATTGTCACCCTGCTTATTTAACTTATATGCAGAGTTCAGTTCAGTTGCTCAGTCATGTCCGACTCTTTGCAACCCCATGGACTGCAGCATGCCAGGCCTCCCTGTCCATCACCAGCTCCCGGAGTTTACTCAAACTCACGTCCATTGAGTCGGTGATGTCATCCAACCAGCTCATCCTCTGTTGTTCCCTTCTCCTCCTGCCTTCAATATTCTCCAGCATCAGGGTCTTTTCAAATGAGTCAGTTCTTCCCATCAGGTAGCCAAAATATTGGAGTTTCATCTTCAGCATCAGTCCTTCCAGTGAATATTCAGGACTGATTTCCTTTAGGATGGACTGGTTGGATCTCCTTTCAGTCCAAGGGACTCTCAAGAGTCTTCTCCAACACCACAGTTCAAAAGCATCAATTCTCGGTGCTTAGCTTTCTTTATATAGTCCAACTCTCACATCCATACATGACTACTGGAAAAACCATAGCTTTGATTAGACAGACCTTTGTTGGCAAAGTAATGTCTCTGCTCTGTAATATACTGTCTAGGTTGGTCATAACTTTTCCTCCAAGGAGTAAGCGTCTTTTAATTTCATGGCTGCAGTCACCATCTGCAGTGATTTTGGAGCCCAAGAAAATATATATTTGGAGTCCAGGAAAAAATATATGCAGAGTACATCATGAGAAATGCTGGACTGGATGAAGCACAAGCTGGAATCAAGATTGCTGGGAGAAATATCAATAACTTCAGATATGCAGATGAGACCACCCTTACGGCAGAAAGCAAAGAGGAACTAAAGAGCCTCCTGATGAAAGTGAAAGAGGAGAGTGAAAAAGTTGGCTTAAAACTCAATATTCAGAAAAACTAAGATCATGACATCCGGTCCCATCACTTCATGGCAAATAGATGGGGAAGCAGTGGAAACAGTGACAGACTTTAGTTTGGGGAGGGCTCCCAAAATCACAGCAGATGGTGACTGCAGCCATGAAATTAAAAGACACTTTCACGGCAGAGGCCCTGCGAGGAATCAGGGCAAAATTCAGGACATCTTATATCTGTAAAAAGCTATACTTATTCCTTTCTATCCTAGCAGAATACTATGGATTTGAGATAACTTTATAGCTGGGAGGAAATCCTGATGTCAGATGTGGTACTTAAGCATATTTATTAAGCAGACGTAAGACAATGAATGATGTTTTGAAGGTAAAGTAACTTATTACAGTCTAGCTACTCATGAACTTTGAATTAAACTAGAAATTATTGGTTTTAATAATAAAAATACCCATTGAATTGGAGAAGTGACACTGTCATTTATTAGTGTATGCCCCAAGTAAAAAAATTCAAGGCATCTTAAATTCTTGCCGCTACATATTTTAATCATATATTCCTAGTTTACCACTTATGGGTACTTTTGTTTACTACCTGCACAAATATGAGATTTAATGTAACCATCTAAGTGAGAGTTTTAAAAACACTATTACAATAATGAAAGTGTCTCAGTTTTAGCTGAAATCCTGAAAGCTAAAAGCAACTGTCGGTTACAGGGTGCTAACCATATATTCAGGACTTGTCAATAGGTGAGCTGAAGCCATTCTCCATCATGAGCCCACTGCTCATTTTCAGCTGAACTGGAGCAAATAATAAGACCACTATGGAGAACTGCTCCAGATAGTCATCAGAACACTCTGCATCTCCTCCTACCCAACACTGGAATGGAGCTTAGTCAAAGGTACCGAATTAAGGAAAGAAGGGGTGACTCAGAAATATCAGATGAGGTGCATCCCTTTGATTTTGAGAAAAATAAGAACAGCTACCCCTAGAATTGCAAAGCAAAGAGGTCTATGATACTTCCACAATGGTAAGACCATGTTTCTATGAAAACAGATTGTGAGCCCATAGGAGGGACTGACTGTCTTCTAAAAGACAATCCTGAAGAGGTTACCCAGGGAGGCACTGTGATCCTAACAGAGGGGTGGAATGCCAGAAGCCCAGGAGCAGGAAAGGCAGTTAAAAACAACCCAAACATCCTGCCAGGGGAAGCATGGCCATCATCAGCAGAACTATCCCCAGAGGCCCCTAGGAGGAATTGTTCAAAAGCCCACAGAGACCTGCCTTGAAAGCTAGTCGGCAATCTCACATCCATCAGATAGTGGCGATGCAGATTACAACTGCACACCACTGGAGTGAGACTTGTGTGGCTCCTTACAGCTCTGTCCCCAAGGGCCACAAACAGCAATCAGTGACTAGAAGGGGAAATACGGTTAAAAAAAAAAGTGTTAGGTATCACACCCCTTCCCTGGTCCAGGGAGGCTCTCAAGCATGAAACAAGCTTGACTTGAGAAGTAGGGTGGGTGGGTGTGTGTCTGCTTAGTCGCCCCCCCCCCCCCCCCCGAACTGTAACCCGCTATGCTCCTCTGTCCATGGGATTTCCCAGGCAAGAATACTGGAGTGGGTTGCCATTTCCTTCTCCAGGAGATCTTACTGACCCAGGGATCAAACCTGTTATCTCCTGCACTGCAGGTAGATTTTTCACCCACTGAGCCATTAACCCAAATATGAGAGAGGGGAGAAGTTTTAAATATTACACTGGTCAGGACGTCTACCACTGGAGAAGGAAATGGCAACCCACTCCAGTATTCTTGCCTGGAGAATCCCAGGGACGGTGGAGCCTGGTGGGCTGCCGTCTATGGGGTCGCACAGAGTCGGACACGACTGAAGCAACTTAGCAGCAGCAGCAGGACGTCTACATTTCTGAAATGAGACTGTTCTTGAGACTAAAAGGAAGTGCAAAGCTCTGAAATCTGACCAAGATTTCATCAAGGACAAAAGTGAATATGTACAGTGGGTTCGCACGAGCTGAGAAAGGGTAGTTTCAGTGGGGGACAAATGATCTGATTTAGATTATAAATATTTTCTTTAAAAAAATCTGGTACCATCTAGAGCTTGGATTTACTATCAATAATATTGTCATAGTCATTTCCTTCACATCATATACTCCTCTGCTTTCAGAGTACCATGTTTAGTTTCCTTCGGAAACAGAGTTATGAAGAATAGTCTAGGTTCTCATTACACGAGAGCATTTCATGTATACTTGCCAATTACCTAAAATTTTCTAGATAACTTACACTTTAAAAATGTACCATCTTATCCTTTCTGATCCTGAAATTATAATGCATCTGAAGTGTAAGACAGCATTCTCTGGACTTAAGATGAGTGGCAGTCTTAACCCATCGTCATTTTAGATGTAACTCTTCATCATCCATTAGGAATGAACATTTATCTTTTACCTAGAATGCTCTGTCTCAAGTAAGTGCTGCATCATTTAGGACGTGGGTTTAGCATTGGCATGGCATTACAAACTGGGCCAGCTCTAAACCAAGAGCTTTTTGCAACCCTGCCTGGCCCAACGCCCACAGTTTATAATGAGGCATATTAAATGCCACCTCAATTGACTCTGGTGACTTCTAAACTCTGAAAGAGGAAGATATCTGTCTCTGTGTGGTGAACTTTAAAGCTGTCAGGCAAAAAACTGTCCTGGGCTGACATGTGAAGTTAACATCCACTTCCAGGTAAATGAACAGACCCACTGCCCAGCTGCTGTAGACAGAGTAACACTGAAAACAATTTCTGATTTGTGTTAATCCACAGGTATTATCAGAATCAAAGCACGGCTCCCTAACAGCTGTACAGGGGGGCAGGGGAAACCCCAGGAGCTTACTGAGGTCTTCTGCATCACAGTTAAAAGAAATCAACAGCTAAACCTCTCCTCAGGGAATAAAATGCCAGAGGCACTAGGGAGAAACCCATACCAATTGCTCCTTTAAAACCTGAGACTCCAGGAATTCTGCCAAGTGACCTGGAAATGTGGGGCTGTGACCAGAGGCCAACAGTTGAGAGCATTCTGCATTAGCTCTTGCAGTAGAATTGAGTACACGGCCTCAGTCCACCCTGCATATCCCAATCTTGACAACTCATGCATCTCCTACACAATAAACCTTTTCTCTTTTCCACATAGCCTAATTATTCCTGACTTGTCGCCATCCTCATTTCTTTTACTCTAATATTATTTTTCTAAAAAATCTTATTATAAAAATGATAGATTCTCAAAATGTTCCAGGGTCCCCTTGTTCTCTCCCTGTTTCAACCCTGGAGTCAGCCATTTCTCTAAGAAACTTTGGCATCTTTTCACTTTTTGGAAAATTATATTTACAGAACAAAATGTGTTAAAACTCCACTACCCAGGGAGTTTCTGGGTGGTCTAGTGGTTAGCATTCAGCACTTTATAGCCTGGATTCAATCTCTGGTTGGAGAACTGAGATCCCATGAGCCACGAGGCATGGCCAAAACGAAACACAAATGAACAAAAACTCCACCCTACCCAGATATACCATTGTTTACATTTTGATGTACTCCTTGCTACTCTTTTCCTTTGCATATACCTAAATATGACTTAAAGTTATGCATAAGCAGAGGAAAAGAGTAGTGTATAAAGTATGATTTAAAAATCAATCTTTTGTAGACTGCCTAAGTCCCCCAGGCAATTGGCTGTGGAACAGAGCTGTGGTTAGATGAATGATAAAAGCCTACAAACCAGAATTTGAGGAGTGGGAATATCCGTTCCAGATAAAATATATCCCAATTAGACAACTGTGTGCCCCTCTGTACAGTATCTGTCAAAATGATGTGACTAATTGGCTCCTCAAAATACTGAGTCAGCCAGAAAAGTTCATTACGGTTTTCCATAAGATGTTATGGAAAAGCCCAAATGACCTTTTCGGCCAACACAATACTTGCATCAAAGGTCAAGTTCTCATATAAACAGAGGAAAATTAATTATTCAAATCTTATGAAATGTTTACTTGAATTAAGTGGTTCCCCCTACCCCAATAATTCAGTCTATTTTATTTAGTAAAGACTTGGCATCTAGCCAGTCTTCTACTTCACCCAAAGTCTGTCATCACAACATGGTAGGCTACTTCAACAAACACACGGATAACTAGACACAGACTTTCATTTCCTTGACCTCTCGTCTCCAATGATCTTCACCTCCACTCCAGTTTGGTTACCACTCTTGAAGTCATTCCTTGAAACTTGGTCATTCTCCTCCAGAATCAGGAAGGTAAAAATTCGAATTTCTAAGCACCAACTGCTCACTTTCCAAAATGTTCATTCAACATTTCTTAGGTAACTCTGCTCAAATCATCAGGAAAACAAGGTCACTGACTCTACTTTTCCTAATCCCTCATTTACTTTCCTCCATATTCCTCTGCATTCTACTCCAGCCATACTGGCTGACCTTCTTTGAGTTCTTCATACATGCCATGAATTCTCCTGCCTCAGAATTTTTGTGCATGTATCCCACCTGCTGGGATATACTCCACCTCTTTTTGATTTATATTTGGTTATCCTCCACATACTAAAACAAGTATTTTCTCTTCAAGGAAGCATTTTTCTAACATGCTTAAATTCCTTATTATTGCTCACACATAGAAAAATTTATTTGCCACAGTTGATTTTTTATTTAGTTGTAAGATTTTTAATGATCTCTCTCTGCAATAAACGGTAAGATCCAGTAAAGCAGGATATGTCAATTTTTGTTCACCATCTATACCCTATACCTAAGACAGTGTCTGGCACATAGCAATTAAGCAATGAAATTTTATTGAATGAATTTGTGAATAAACAGGGAAAAATAATATAGAACAAACAGGAAACAGGAATAAAATTAAGAATAGAGACTGCTCCTGATACAGCTTGGCTTATTTCCTTCTCCAGGTGGCCACAGAGATATGAAGATAATGTAGTCAGTCAATCCAGAGGCTATTATAAGAGTCAGACAAGATGAAACCACCTGAGTAAGAAAGCCCTGTGTCAGCACTGGCCATGGGATGAGAAATGAGCCTAGAGTCTAGAAAATTCAATGCTTGTTGGATTAAGATGGGAATATTCATTAGATTATAAGAAAGCTATGATTGAGTTTATTTTATATATCTGTACACACACATGTGTATATATATACACAAACATATGTATATGTATGTATATGCAAATTGTAGGTCACAAATTAAGGAGAGTTATCATTCAAGTAGAAATAGCCCCATGTGTACAAAGAAAAAAGTGTCTTTCATGGTGGCAGAAAACAAAAGTTGAAAGGGGATCTCTTACAAGGTTATTTATGTAGGAAATATGCATAAATATGCATAAAAGAGTATCTTGACTCAAGATTCAAAGATCTTCCAAAGCTCTTTTTTTAAAACAACCATGAAAATAACAGCTAGGTGACAGGACAGCTATTACTTGGTAAACTTTCAGACAAATGAAACCTTTCATAATTTGATACTTCTGGGCAGCTGAAAATCAGGTTACCTGAGGGTTAAATGAAAAGAAATGCTTTCTGCTTGAGTTGTCATTAGAAGTTTTTGTACTAGAGTCCTGCGAAGGAGCTGCTTTTAGCAGCAGCCCAGTACCATTCACGCAGAGGCAGCAGGTGGACCAGGGTGCTCTCCAGCAGACTTGGGCGGGGGGGGGGGGGGGTGTCCCTGGGCAACTTACTGGGCCTCTCTGAACACCAGTCCCCTTGGCTGTAAGAAGTGAAATCACAGTACCACAGGACATATGCAAGACTCCAAAGTCTTTTAGGCTCATGACGTCAGTGGGCTAGGTGAAGATTTTTTGCATTTGTGTGATTCTGGGATTGTTTCTTATTGTTTGTGGTTTGAGTTCGTTTCTTTGTTTTTTGGATATGCGATTCTTAAAAGTCTAGGTAGAGGCAAAGTACATCTAGCCCAAGGGAATTTTCCTAGCCTGATAATTTTAAAAATATATTTAAGTATAAAATACAAACAGAAAACTACATATGCCATAAGTATATTGTGCAATGATGTTTTGCACAATGAACACACCATGAAAGCAGCACCCAGATCAAGAAACAGAACCTAATCAATATCCAGAACCCTCTCATACTCCCAGACGCCACCTCCCACACCACAGTAACCACTATCCTGACTTCAAATCACATAGATTTAGTGTGTTTCTGTCCTTTACATAAAAGGAATAATATGATATGCATTGTGCTTTGGTATTTTACACCTGGAATACATTTCATTCATGTAATAATGTTCTGGGGTCTGAGGTTAGCATACCATTAAGAGCTGAAAACCTGTTAAAATGGAGGAATGGGCAGATGAAAAAACAAATAAGGAAATATGAAGGTCAGTTAATGCTACAGAGGTAAACTTTCAAAGGCCTGATGTAACTGACATAATTTACTTTCTCTCCACAATATAAATAAATAGTGAATAAAATCAAAAGCAGCTTATATTTACTAAACACACATATGTCCGAATTCAGTCTCTTATCCTCTTCTCTTCTGATACATGCTATTGTCATTTCAATTCTTCCTTCTCCAAGCCCCTTTTCTTTAAACTCTTCTCTATATGTCTGCCATGGAGACTAGTTACATATTTCCCAGTCTCGGCTTCTCTGCTCTAAGTTAAAAAATCAACAATAATCAGGAATCCCCTGGTGGTCCAGGGGTTAGGACTCTGCGCTTTCATGGCCGAGGGCTCGGGTTCAACCCCTGGTTGGAAACTAAGATTCCACAAGCTGTGGACTGTGAACAAAAAAAGAAAAGAAAAATCAACAATAACACATGAAAGAAAACAGAAGTACTGAGTCATATCCTTTAACCACAGATAGAAATCAAATTTTTTAAAAGTTACATTGAGTTTTGACAACTCTCACAATACGAAAAAATATAAAATTCAAAATATAAAAAAGTAAGACAAATCTCTAAATGCAAATTTGAAATTAAAGGACAAGAAAGGAGACATCAACTCCATTACAATATAAAATTGAATTTCTTAAAAATGCCCAGCACATATTCTTCATAATGAGATCATTTCCATAGTAGCTGTCAGACTCACTGTTTTTTGGGGTTTTTTTTTAAGTCAAAGATAACAATACCCAAACCACTGAGGAAGGAATAAAGAAAAAGAGAGAAGGAAGAAAGGAGAAAAGAGAAGGCCTCAGTTATACCCAAAATGATGTATCTGAAGAATAGCTAAAGAACACTTTAAATATCTCTAATGCACACAAGAAAAAGCTGCAATACTTGCTGTTTGTTTCTTTGCAAGGACTAATAGTTAATTATACAAAAAAACTTAGTGAAAATGTATTTACGGATAAAGAATGGTGATTTTAAAACTACAACTTACTACAAATGCTACAAAAAGAACTAAGGACTTTACTTGTCAAAGGCTTCGTTCATGTCCAGTAAAAAAAATCCTATACAGTTAACCTATATGAAAATCACAAACCTAATAGTGACTGAACTTTTCCTTTTTGGGTATCTTCATTTAATCTGAAAATATTACTTCCAAATTAATAGTTACAGAATATGACACAGCTTATCATTAGAAAGTGTATTCATCTGTGACTTGAGGAAATTCCTTCTACTAGTCCTGTTTTCACATGCTTTAAGTTCTTCTCACTGACCAAGTTCTGTGGAAATGGAACCAGAAGCTATTAGAGATCAGTCTCATAAAAGAAAGGGGAAGGAAGGAAGATTAGGCTGAGACATGAAACTATTATGCAAGCCCAACAAGGCCTTGGCCCACTGGACCCAGGACAAGAGATCTCTGCAGCTGAAGTTAACGCCTGGCCCCTACCTCCGCCCAGCAAGGCCCCCAGCAAGGCCTACCCCAGCGTCTGCCACACTTCCTTAATAGCTGACGAGCTTAAAAAAAGCTTAATAGGTCCAAGAAACTGGGTGAGACAGAGAAGCGAAAGGACAAAATGAGAGCAACTCCAGGGTAATTCCCTTAAGGAACCACAGGGCTGAGGGCGGCTGCTTTCACAGATGAGGACACTGAGGTCCGCAGAGATGGAAATCTGCCCAGTCACACAGAACTAGAAGAGAAAATGTTCTCTGCGTCATGGGAAAACCTGTCCTTGGCCTGAATGTAGGCGACCTCCCGTTAGGATACACAGTGATGGCCCCATCCCGTGCAGGGACTTGAGACAAGGGAAGAACTCCTAATGGCAGATCTGCCCCTTTCTCTGGGGCAGTGCTGGGCAACTGGCTGGCATGGCATAATTAATCTTCACCATCTCCCTGTGAGGTAGGTAGGTAACAAAGAGCATAACCCTAAATTAAGAGCCAGTGAGAATGAAATACAAAAAGAGTTCCTGTAGTTTTCCTATAATCATTCAGTAAATTAAGGAAGCACCAGCAGAAGATCAGGTATCAGCTCCCTGCTGATCGCATTTACTGAGGCAAATACAATAGCTGTACTGCAAGGTGTATTTAAGCTTAAGTTTTTTCTTCTCCTTTCCTTCCTCCCATCTATCATAGATGATACTTCATATTAAAAACAAAAAATGAGATAAACTGTACACTCAATTTTCAGTGCAAAGATAATGATATAACCAATCCTAGCAGGTCATTCAAGAGCCACAGAAAACTCCAAAGCTGTTCTGAGAAACAAAATCTGACCTTAAATTTTATCCCGAGTTCACTCCAAGCTACATGTACAAGGATCATGTGTGCTTATTCGTTCAGTCGTGTCCAACTCTTTGTGACCGCATGGACTGTAGCCCGCCAGGCTTCTCTGTTCATGGGATTCTCCAGGCAAGAATACTGGAGTGGGTTGCCATGGCCTCCTCCAGGGGATCTTCCCAGCCCAGGGATTGAACCCAGGTCTCCTGCATTGCAGGTGGATTCTTTACCAGTTGAGCTACCAGGGAAGCCCAAGAACACTGGAGTGGGTACGCTATCTCTTCTCGAGGGGATCTTCCCAACCCAGGAATCAAACTGGAGTCTCCTGCATTACAGGCGGATTCTTTACCAGCTGAGCTACCAGGGAAGACCATATAAGTGATCATATCGAGAGTTAAAAATCATAGATTAATACCTGGTTAGTCCACCATTTAATCAAATCCTATATTAAGATTTAAATAACTGCAAAATGAAATATTTTATTTAGACAGATGGCTTCCATTTAAAATATACGAAACGATATACCTCATATAACAAATGGCCTTTCCACTTAAAATTTTCTACTTAATTAGTTTTGTAATTCCAGTATGTTTGTTTCCCTAGCTCAAGGCATATTTCGGAAACTGAAATTCTCAATCCAGTGAAAGGAAGCATGGGATGCAGGAACCGTGGACCTGAATTGGAATCCTGCCCTTACTTTCTGGGGCAATGGCTGAGTTTCCTTTTCTGAGCTTACATGATGGAAGATGAAAATGCTTATAGGACAATTGAGAGACTTAAATTAGATTGCATACATGGAAACTTCCATCACAGAACATGAGATCAATGTTTTAGCTGTTTTGATATGGGGAAGAACAATACATTAGATCTTTGTTTAATAATTCCTAAATATGAACTACTTTAAAAAGAGAATAAGGTAAATGAGAAAACTATACACAGAGATCTTTATAAATTGATTTTAAAATATTAGGTCCTTTAATTTTTCTAAATTGCAGAGTATTATATTTAGATTCATTTTTTAAATTTGTAAGTCTTGAAAATTCAAATCCTTAATTTATTTCAGCATCATTCAGACTTCAACTTCTAGTGCAACACGGACTGAAATTATAGCACAATTATGAGTAGGCCAAGTTTTTGTTCTTATCTTTTCCTCCTCTACAACATCCCAAATGCCTAGAATCCTCAAATAATCTCCATCTCTCTAACCCTCTGTCCTGGTGAAACCATGCAAAGATCTTTAACTTGGCATTTATTTCCAATTAGAAATAATATCATCTTTAACATTTAGTACAGTAACAAAGAAAAGTGCTCCTCCACTATTATTATTAAATGTTTCAATTCAAACATTCTTCAATTAAAGTCAAAATGAGTCATCAAAGTTTTGCTGGATCAAAGAAGGGCTAAAGTACATGGTGCTCTGTGACTGTAATAAACCTCATTGAATTCACTTCTTCAGAGAAATAAAAGGCTCTCCGTTTCACCATATTCAATCATCTGCCAGTTTCTCTAAATATACTTGAATCAGATGATCTATAATCAAGAAAACAGAATGAAAGAGGGTACTGAGGAATTAGTCAATGCTCATTCAACATCTGGAAAACTGACTTTCTAAATTAAAGTGAATAGAAAAATAAGAAGCAGAACATTTTAAACACAACTTGTATGTGCTGTTTTATTCCATCCATGACATTTAATTGGCAACCTCAACTCCAAGCAATGGGCTGTGTGCACTAATTTTTTCCCACCCACCTCTTATCATATCCAGACAAGAGAAACTATTTTAAGTGGGTGTAATGGTTTGGTTTCAGGCATTTCAAAATCCTCCACCACCTGCACAGGAAACTCTGACTGAAAACCAGGCATGGCCCCTCAGCACAGTACCCAGGACATGGCAGTGGGCCTGAGGGGTGAGTCTGGTTAGGAGATGGTCACACGAGATCAGCAGGGGGGCCTGGTACTCCCAGCGTGTGACATGTTTTCCTCTCAGTAGATGTTGCTGTCAGATTCTGGTCGCCTCTACCTTCTTGCAATTGTAGGAAGCAAACTGATTCAACATTTAATTTTATTAAATACTGACAATATTTCTTGAGTGCCACCCATTAATCTGGCTCTGTGCTAGGTGTGCTGAGGATACAAAGATGAGAAAAATGGATCCCAGACCTCAAGAAGCCCGGCAGGTCAAGAAGTAAAAACAAAGATAGATAAACAGCACCATACAATGAGGGAAGCACCAAAGCAGAGTTACACATTAAGTACTGTGGGAACAACAGGTGGGAGAAAAAACAATGCATAAAAGAGGTGAAGGCCATCTGGGCTTCGAAGAATAAGTATGGGTTTTCCAGTGAGACAATGATGAAGCAGATTCTAGACAAAAAGCATAGCATGACTAACACTACAGAGTCAGCAAAAAAGTATTCACAATGCTTGGAGAGGAGAAAATAGTTTAATATACTTGCTGTGAATAAAGACCTCAAACATAAGCTAGGGAGAACCTTAAAAAGCTGACAAATTTCAGTTGACCACTGAACAACACATGTTTGAACTGTTATTAGTCCACTTATATATACTGATTTTTTTCCTCAATATGAAATATTACAGCAATATACAATTTGCCATTTGTCTATCCATGGATGTGGAGGAACCTCAGATACAGAAGGACTGTAACTCACACACAGACTGTCAATGCACACAAGGTAGGTGTCTCTAACCCCCTTGTGCTGTTGAAGGGTTAACTGTAATCCAATACTGAGAAGATAGGAACCATGCTGCAGAGAATGTGGGCTTTAATTAGAAGGGTGAACTAACAGGGTTTTTTTTGCAAGGAAGTATAATACAGTGGTTATGTACAGAGATTCTAGAGTTAGACTGCCTGGGTTCAAATACCAGCGCATCCACTTACCACAAGGTTTGTGACCTGAGCTAAGTGCTTTGACCTCTTTGTGCCTCAGTTTCTTCTTATGAAAAACAAAGATATTAATAGTACCAACTTCATGCAGTTGTAGAGAGATTTTTATATAAGAACAGAACAGTGTCTGGCATACAGTGAGCAGCATCAAAGTGCTGGATATTGTTATTTTACAAAAATTAAGTTGATGGTATTATAGAGTATGAAACCAAAGGAGAAAAGATTGATTATAGGCAAGGATTTCAATTAGAGTAATGAATATTGTATCTGCAAAAATTAAACTTCATGAAGACATTTCTCCAAACAGAATAATCATCTATCATATAAATTAACATATAATCAATCCAAAATATATATATACGTACACATAAAAAGTTACTATTCATTCATTCCAAATGAGACACAAGTAAGTGCATGTGTGTCTCCAAATTCCTAGGCAAACTGACAGATACGCCATGTTACAAGTTATAAAGATACTCCCTATAGACAACCTAGTAGTATAGGTTGTAGTATATACATACATATAGTATTGTATGTATAAATGGAATTTAAAATTTAGTAACTTGGAAAGCAGAAAAGAATGAATGCTTTTTTCTTTGTGCATCCGGGGACTCACTAAGAATGAGGGGCAAGGAAGATCACACATCCTCTCTGAGACATCTCCCAGGCCCAGGGTCAGAGATGAAATTCAGCAGGAAAAGGGTAAACATATGGCTTCCCAACTCTCCTCTTTGGCTAGCAAGTCCCATTTACTGGAAAAGCTTCAGAAATCCTTACCAAAAATCCATTTAAAATCCCAAAATTCTACTTCTCAGAAAAATAATATTTCTCTTCAGTCTAGAAATAACATCCAGGCCTCAAAGTGCTATACTGTCATTACTTCTAAAAATAAACCGAGCAGATCAAAATCTTGAGGTCAGTTTCAAATAATGTGCTGCAGCAGCTTTAGAAGCTGTGGCCCCACTGCATCCCACTGGAGGCGGTGGGCTCCCTGAAAGGATAAACCTGCTCATCCTCGTCTCTGATGAACACGCCTGCAGAGAACCGGACAGGCCTCAACGACAGCAGAGGCTGAGCCAAGTCCTTCACTCTGCTTGACTGCCTTTAGTAATGCGCGCCCGGAGAGAGCACACCAATGAAAGGACACATTCTTCAAACACAGCAGCTTTTCCAAATGGCAGCTGAGCCCATCTCCCAGAACCCTGTAAATGTCCAGGGCCCACTATCCTGTGTAAGAGCCCCTGACACCACCTTACATGGTTTAAACAGATATATATATAACTTACATTCAGATTTCAAAAAGGAAACTCATGAACTTATAGAGGACAGTAAAATACATCTATCAACTATGAAAATAAACAAAAATAGGCAACGTAAAAAAAGTGATGAGTAGAGCCTTCCTTCATGGCTCAGACAGTAAAGAATTCGCCTGCAATGTAGGAGACCCAGGTTCGATCCCTGGGTCGGGAAGATCCCAGAGAAGAGAATGGCTGCCCACTCCAATATTCTTGCTTGGAGAATTTCATGGACAGAGGAGCCTGGCAGGGGGCAGTCCATGGGGTCACAAAGAGCTGGACACGACTTAGCAACTAACACTTTCACTTTTCAGGGACATTTTAATTTTATGTCAATATAATCATGAAAATTTATTAGAATAAATAGACATTTTTGAGAACCAGAAGAGATAAACATTTAGTTACTATTTCCTCATTATTTTCCTTGAAAAATACAATTAAAGATAGAGTAAAAAAATGAGGAATGAATGAATGGCAAGTCACTACAATGTACTTGATTCTAAGTAACATCCTTGACACATTAAATAAATTTTTATCTCAAAGGTAATGGGAAGAATTTATCAAAATATTTTCACCTAAGAAAGTCCAAATAATTGAGATGTATCTACATGAAAAAGTACCCTCTGGGACACTTCTGTAGTATCAGTCTCTGTTGTTGTTTAGTCACTAAGTCATGTCTGACTCTTTGTGACCCCATGGACTGTAGCCCACCAGGCTCCTCTGTCCATGGGATTTCCCAGGCAAGAATACTGAAGTGAGTTGCCATTTTCTCCTCCAGGGGATCTTCCTCATTCAGGGACTGAACTCACGTCTCCTACATTGGCAGGTGGATTCTTTACCACTGAGCTACTAGGGTGGTTGATAGTATCCCATCAGTCTTTGTACCTTTTCTCAAATCTTTGTGAAAATATTCATAAGCAATGGTACTAAAAAGAACATTTTATTTATACTATCTTCCCAACAACAAAATCTTAAGTTATTTTTCTAAATGCCATGATTTGCACACTTTGGGGAGATCTCGTCTTGCTAAAGAAGGATTTTTATTAGACCCTTGATGTACTGACCTTTAAATTTAAGAAGGAAGTACACATCTTAGTTCTGGAACCACCTTCTTTCCTGAGTAATTAGAAATTTGGGGAATCAAATTTGCAAAAAAAAAAAAAAAAAAAATTGGCCACAAGCCAAATATCTGGAGTCTTGTAATGCTCTGAATGTAATTGATGCTGTTGGAGAAGACTCTTGAGAGTCCCTTGGACTGCAATGAGATCAAGCAAGTCAATCCTAAAGGAAATCAATCCTGAATATTCTATAGAGGGAATGATGCTGAGGCTGATGCTACAATAGTTTGGCCACCTGATGCGAGGAACTGACTCACTGGAAAGACTCTGATGCTGGGAAAGATTGAAGGCAGGAGGAGAAGGGGATGACAGAGGATGAGATGGTTGGATGGCATCACTGACTCAACGGACATTGAGTCTGAGCAAGCTCCAGGAGATGGTGAAGAACAGGGAAGCCTGGCATGCTGCAGTCTATGGAGTCACAAAGAGTAAGACATGACTGAGCAACTGAACAACAACAAAGATATATTTTCAATATGATCATTGAGAAAAAGAAAGCTTTCAGCCCTGATTTCTCAGTAAGAGAACCATTCTTATATATGCTGGTTAGTGTAAGTTTATCCCACAAGTCTTAATACCAACATAGTAAACTCCTTTCTTGTTTTAAATACATGTACGCACATATACACACACTAGATTGTCCAAATAATAGTTTCACAATAAAAAAACCCAATATTAATGGAGATACAAGTTTCTCAGTTCACAAAATTCACCTGGGAACTAGCCACGAGCACTTATGTTCTCTTCTTTGAATCTGTATGTTGTGTCTTTTCCTAAATGAAGCACAGGAAATTATCAACAATCCTCACCTATTCCCCCCCACCTTCTGCATTTTAGGGAAATAAGTTCATGTTAAATTTTGAGCTGTGTGCTATTGAAGGGGATGAAAAAACATTTTAGAGCACACAGTAAGTAACCATTTCCTATGTTCCTAGGTAATCTGTTATAAATCATTGCTTAGATGTGACCAACAGTAACAAACCCCTAGCAGTACAATATCCACACAAATGTGTGATGTATCAATATAAATGTTTATTGACCAAATAAATATCAACTGGCCTTACATGCCATTTTATGTGGCCTGTGGTCACAAACCATCTTCTCAAGGGCAAGCCAGGTCATCAATCAAATCCAATTCAAATAGTTTAACCAACTAGGATGAAAAAATGGATAGCCTAAAAAGCTGTCAGTCCGTTTATCAGCACCAATGACTAAAACGGGCCTATGGGCATTCAGAATTAACAATAAAGTCAGACAAAGGACAATAAAACTGCCTGCTACAAGTAAGCCTCGGGTTTGTCTTATGTCTAAACAAGGAAATCTTCAGTCTCCAAAGCTTTTTATCTGGCATACACTTTATAAAAAATAAGAAACTTAAGAATTCCTTAGACACCCACCCACCAGCTGAAAATTGGTAGCTTCTGACTGTTCTTGTCAATAACATGAGAGCAGCCAAACACGAATGAGATATTTTTATTCTCCCTTTACTCTTAACATCAAATATTAAATCATCAGGCACTCTGCCTGTTTCCTACACCCCTCCCTCCTTGGTTCAATTATCACAGAGAATCTCAAACAAACTTTATAATTTTCAGACAGTTCTTTGTTACAAAATTATATATGAATTAAAACTTAAAATACTATGAAAGAATAATGTTGACATTTTTAAATTGAAACACACACACACGAGAGAAAAAAAAAAGCTTCACACCTTATCAAACAAAACCATTAGGTGGATCAAGCTCAGCAAAGGAAAAACAACTCTCTTAATTACTAAATGATGACTGATTTCTCCAGTTGCTAACAAGTGTTTCAGAAGATTCTGCACTCCAACGTTAGCCATCAAAACCATGTCTATTGCAACGATGGTCCAAAACTTTTACCATCCAAAAGCATCATGAGGCAAAGTAAGAAGACTTCTCCTTTATATCATGTATCTACCAAACCTGTGCCCTTCATGAGGATGTCTGTTCTCAGAAATTCATCCCTAAAACCACCTTGTTCAAAAGAGCTTAGATGCCCTGTGGAGAGGGAGGAGGCAGTCTCTTTTCTAACCATGCCCAGTCTTTAAATATGTGAAAATAAAACATCGTCCCACTATTTTCCAGTTAAATGACATGGTTTCTGTTACATGTACTTGACATTAGAAATAGTATAGTAAACCATCTATTTACACAGTCAACTTTCTCCATGTAGATGTTTCTGAAATTCGTGTCTCTAGCATGACCTCTGTTCTGATTTCCAAACATCTCCAGCTGCCAGCTGTCCATCTTCACAAGGCTGTCCTACAAGGGGCTTCTGAAACATCGTTCAGAGACCAGAACTCTTTCTCTTCCAGCTCCTGTTGCCCAGAGTTGCTCTGTCCCCTTTCACTCCTGACTTTCCTTCATCAGTGTATTCAGTCCCACAGCTGTCAACTTTCTGACCCTGAACTGTCAAATCCAACCCATATCTATCTCATCTTCCACTTCCACCGCCCTAAGCCACATCGTCATTGCTTCCTGTCTGGATATATCTTTCAGTCTCTTTTGATCCTATACCAAAAAGTGACCATGAAAGAAAAAAACAGCAAAAACAGTTTAACATACAAAGAGAGGAATGAATACATTTGAAAAAAAATAGTTAAAAGGATAAATTAGAACAAACTAGAATATGTAGCTCAGATGGTAAAGAATCTTCCTCCAATGCAGGAGGCCCAGGTTCAATCCCTGGGTTGGGAAGATCCCCTGGAGAAGAAAATGGCAACCTACTCCTGTACTCTTGCCTGGAGAATTCCATGGACGGAGGAGCCTGGTGGGCTACAGTCCATGGGGTCGCAAAGAGTTGGACATGACTGAGCAACTAACACTACATCCCTAGAACAAGAAGGGAGGGGAGAAGATGGGAGATTCTTCCTTAATCTCTATCACTCTTCCTGTCCTGTTCAGCCTCACTCTGAACTAGAACAAAGCTGTTTGCTGCTGAATTCCCTCCATTCCGAGTTCTGACCTTAAAACTCACAGGTGTACATATATAAGTTAATGAGAGAACTTCATACACACATGCATAATTTCACACGTGTGAATAACTGGTTCTGTTTTCATCTCAGTTTTTACCAAGTACAGCTGACCCTTGGATAACACACATGGGTTTGAATGCACTTATATGCAAATGTTTTTCAGTACTAAGTACTGCAGTTCCACATGATCCATAGTTGACTGAATCCACAGATGCAGAACCACACATACGGAGGAACTGCAGATACTATGGGCCAACTATAATTTATACTCAAATTTTCAACCGCACACAGAGGGTTGCCATCCTAACCCCCCGACCGTGTTCAAGCGTCAAATGTATTTTAAAACATACATAAACTGTTTTGTATAACAAGCTGAATCATCAAGATTGAATGTGATAAAATGCAGCGGTACCCCTCTTCAGGACCCAGGCACTCGTTCCTTAGTTGCTGGGATTGTTGGAGGTGGCTGGCTCTCAGCTGAGTCCTCCAGGGACTGTGAGCAGCATCTACTGAGGCTCCATGCACAGGTTTAAACATTCAACCTCCTTAGCTAAAGTTGGACGGTTTTGAAGGGTCAGTCCCACTCTAGGCTCCACTGTAAAATACACAAACGCCTTTCTTGGGGTGATTACACTCCCACTTGTAATGCTGCCCAGTCCTTCGTTTTCACTGCCTCAGAGATGCTGATCCAAGTGTGACTAGATAACTTCCCTGTGACTTTCCTTCATGTAAATCTCCATCCCAGAGTCTGTTTCCTGAGAGCCTATGATACAAGGCCTCTAAGTTCCTACCTAAACCAATCACTCCCAATCTTTCCAATCCCATTTCAATCTACTCTCAGTTTTGATCATTACAGTCCAGATACACTAATGGCCTTTCTTTTCCTCCATCTGTCCTTCTTATTCTTGTCTCAGTGGGTTTTTTTCTTTTTTTTTTTTCTTTTTTCCCTCTGGCTTAAATATTCTTCCTCTGGCTTTTTCCATGGGTAGCTCAATCTCATCATTCAGGCCTCTGCTCAAATGTTACTGCCACACCTCTTATCACTCTTTCTCAAGCAGCTCCACTCTCATACTATTAATCTGAACCACATCACCCTCTTTATTCCCTTCATAGCATTCAACACAATCTGAAATGATCATATGTGTTTATTACTTGCTTAAAATAAATCTGTTCCCATCTCTTTCCATTCTCCCACTCCCACTAAAATATTACCTTCTTGAAGGCAAGGACCTGTGTGTTCACTAGTGTTTCTCCAAAGTCTACAAAAGTGCCAGGCACGTGATGGGTGCTCATTCCTGAATTCACACTGGTGCAGGTATTGATAAAACTGTGAGAGGAGAACAAAAAGTCACAGGTCTATAACCCCTACCACCCTGGCCAACAGAACATCTCATCTAATCCAGCAAAAAATCTATAGAGAAAGATTCCAGAATGTTAAGGATGCAATGTATGAAATAAAGCAAACTGAGCTCCCAGATGTGAAAGGTCCTCCTAGCAGATCTGTGCCCATCCTGATCGTGGTCTCATATACAAGTCTGCAAAGAATTATTACCTTGGAGAAACTAAAGAAACAAATAACGGAAATGTTGTTATGATGTTCATTTTAATAACGAAAGTTATATCTTTCAAAATGTCTATTGAATGATTTCCACATTATTAAGCAGTTCCTAGCAACTGCCTTCACCTTTTGCCATGTATGATGATGACTGGACCTCTGCCCCACTTTAAAATATCTAAAATATCTATATTTTGCTAAAATGTTGAATGATTTCCAGATTGATCATGGGCAGGCTTTAACTTAAACGTATTCAACACATATTCATGGACTTCACTGTGCGCTGTGTATTGTGCTAAGCTACTGTAAGACTGAAATTCATGAACTGCAGTTCTATATATGATATTAGTTGCTCTTCAATCTTGAGCCAGTTTCTCTCTCTTAATACAGCTCTACTGATACTGGTAATAAATCACACAGGAAATATGAAACAGGTTGTTTGTGAATGCTCTGAGGACCAAAATTCTTAGACACAAACTAAGAATATTTTACAACACTAGAGAAGTTATTATCACAAGCACAGAGTAATTAAAATTCATGATTGTCTTGCAATATACAACATAAAATATTCCTTAATATAAAGTGTTCTGCCTTCACAACAACCCAAGTGCATTAAGGCATTCATTGTCATTACTATAATAAAAAAGACTCCTAAAAAATGGAACACTCTCTATTGAAATTAAAAGGACAAGGATTATCCATCACAACACTTTCAAAAACTGGAAGACTGAAAACCCTACTTGCTCTGCATCGAGTTCTAGACTTAGGTGCCATATCTGCTCCACTAATAATTTAGAACATGAAAGCATATACTCTTTAGAATATTAAAGCTAATTATGCATCCTAAATTGGAAAACTGGGTTGAAAGAAGTACACAGTATGATGATGGGACTAAAAGCAATGGCATCAGGTTTCATAGTTTTTCCTGGGCTATATTCAATAGCTACATCTACATTTTAAAAGATTAATCAATGTTCCCAAATGCAGACAGGGGAAATCCCAATTACATTCACCACACTGTTTAAACGGGTGATGTGGAAAAATGGCCAAGTTACCCAATGATTCTTGGGTTCTCTTTTGTGTTTGATGAAATTTTCTTTCTACTCCTGAGAAAAGGACAGAAAAATAAGCAATACATGGAAAAATAAAGTCAGCCATGAAACAATTCTATAAGCATGACTTAAAATGCTACTGAGGAAATCACTGAGATTCTTAGCAAGGACTCAATTATTCAATCTTCAACCTCTTGTTCTCTAAGAAAAGATTATCTCCAGCACTCAAAAGTTCTTCATGAATTCCAGGTGCCTTGTCCCTGCACAAGAGTTCTGTGCTAACCTTATTTCTTTTCATTCATACACGAAAATATCAATTCATCTTAAGAGGATAAAAACAGGTATCCTTAATCCTCCTGATAAAATAGACTTAAAATGAGTATAATATCAATTTGGTAATATCATTCACTAAATAAAAGTACATCTATAATCTTCAGTTTGTGAACTTTTTGAGTAATATTATTTTTTGATGATTTACATAGTTAATTCCTTTTACAACAAATGATTTACATATAAAGTTAATTCCTTTTCCTTTAAAGAAAACATACTTACATAAACTATTTTTGTTATATAGTATATTTCATGAACACAGGTATATGAATTTTACATTATTTTTAGGAATATTATCTTAACTGACTATCATTTAAGATGAATTTTGTTTTCAAGTTCTATTAATATAATTTGCAGGACTGCTTATAATGGTTTTCATAAAGCACAGTATTCATGAAAGTTTTTAATTCCTTATTCAATCACGAACCCACAGGAAGTCATTTATACTCCCTCTGACCCACAGGAGATGTGAAAAGTAAATAAAACCAGTCTGTAGCAGACTGGTTAAAAACTGGCTAAAAACTGTCTCTGAGCTAACCTTCCTGATAGATACCATCCACAGAACAGAACAATTGTCATTGTTTAGTCATGTCCAACTCTTTGCGACCCCATGGACTGTAGCCCCCTCAAGCTCCTCTCCATGAAATTCTCCAGGCAAGAATACTGGAGTGGGTTGCCATTCCCTTCTCCAGGGGATCTTCCTGACCCAGGGATTGAACCCACGTCTCCTATATTGGCAGGCGGAGTCTTTACCACTGAGCCACCAGGATAGGCAAAAACAATTCTGAGTAAGGGGCTGGATAAGAAAGCCAATCCTAAATAACCTCCTCAGGTAGCATTCTGGAATTTCTGATGTGGTTTTCATTACGTTGTCAGAAGCAGTATCTGTAAAGTTTATGGGCACCAGAACTCCCATAAAAAAATTCCTAGGAGCCTGCAAGTCAAGAAAGCCAAATAAAGACTTAGCTAGCTCAGCTAAATTCTGAAATATTAACAGATTTGTTAAAGATTTTATTAGTGTAAAGTATTTGGAGATTTCCCAATAAAATATTGTCTTTTATTGGTAGCTCAGTTAAGCCCTTGCTAAAAATCAGCTTCTCATTTCCTTAGACTCAAATACTCCTCTGCTGATCGTTACAGAGAAAATGGAAACATCAAGTAGAGACAGCAAGTGGCAGAGCAGAAAGAATTAATGCCCTATTTCCCTTCTCCTTGGATCTATTAGTTACTCATATTCTTTGCATTCCAACTGGGATGGAAATGTTTGATATTTGAAAGGTTAATGGGACGTTATTGGAAATTTTTGTTCAGGTCCTAAGAATTTTAAAACACTTCTGTAAATTCTGAGGTCAAATATAGCTATAAACAAATATAACTACAAAAAATAAAATGTTATCAATAAAAACGTTTTCACTTGTCTACATGATAGCTTTTGGGGGGTTAGCTAAAGGAAACATTTTAGACTTTCTTATACTACCTATTTTCTAATTTTAAAATCTACTAAAATGAACCCAGTTAAGAAGACGTTATCTGCTCTAAAACCATTCTTTAAGCATTCTAAAACTAAATGAAAATGAGTTTAATGTATCCACTCTCTCACTTATTCATGCTAGAGTAGATCACCAAGCAAAAGCCAAAATTTTCCCCCTCTATGTACAAACCTCTTCTGTTTTTCAGTCTTTAAATATCTTTTATGAAAATAAAAGATTCATTCATTATCCATGTTAGCCAACTAGCTTTTCTGGGAGTGGATGGGATTAATCCAGGGGTGTAAGAAACAGCCAACCTGTCCAGAGAATGGAAATACCATCATCTGACCTCAAACTTGAGGAGTTTCCTGACTCCTTGACCAATGGAGCATGGAGATACATTAAAGTCTTCAGGAAAAGAAAGATCTAGTTTCTCACCCACTGCTGACTTATTAATGAAGCATTAATACAAGCTTTCACTAATGCTCTTAGTTCTTGCAATGAAGCTGTTCTCCAAGTTCCATCTATATGTTTATATTTTGAGAACAGTCAAGAATAAGAAAGAACGTGCAACCCACTAAGAAAGAATGTTTTATGTCTCTCTCAAAAAGTAAGTGTTTCTATGAATGAAAAGTCAACGTCTGGGTTTACAAAAGGCATTTACTTGGGAATGTGGGTCACATGTTCATTAACTTAGTGAGAAGGGGCAAACAGCTTTGACTCTAATACTTCTTGTGGGCATCACCATGATCTGTGGGATGCAGGACAGACAGGGAAGGTCAGAACCCTTTACTCCGCATGCCCTCTTGCCCTGTGCTCTAATTCATCACATATGATGGAATGAAAACAATTTATCAGAATATTGTCAAAAACATCAAAATGTTCAAAAGCTTAATTTTAATAAGCTTTTCCTTTCACTACTAAACTACTACAACCTAAGGTACAATTAAATATTGTCTGACATTGGTTCACCTGTGTGAGTCTAGGTTCTCAACTGACTACCAAGTTTCTTAAGCCAGAAACTCTTAACAACACTTCTATCATCCACAGCACAGGTACACAGTGTTCTACATATGTTTATAGGATGATTCACAGATGGGTAGCCCTTGATTAGCACAGCTGATGCAAAAATAAATATTGCTAACAAAAGGAACATGAAAGCAAGTTTCCAACTTTCTATTTAGAACATGATCTGATCATAAGTGGAGTCATCAAGAGAGCCCTTCATCTTACTGAAATAAGTGTTCATTCTGGCTATATCTCGAAATGAGAAAAGAAGATGTTCCTTCACCTCCCCAGAGCTGGATGATAAGTGTCAATACTACTGCCATTTTGGACTTTGTGGGATATGAAGATGGGTAAAAATGAGTAGAATAAATAGAGAAACTAAATGAAAAAGGGTGTGGGGATGTCATGGGGAACTTACCATCTATAAATTGACAAATACAACTTTTTATCTCCAACCCTGACCTGGCCCCTGAATTCCAGATGGTAGCTAAGGGTCAGTTCTTATTTCTGTTCACACATCTGAAAAATGCCCATTTAACATGTCCAAACTTAACTCTTGTTCTTTCCCTTCCAACCTACTGTTCCTTCAGTTTTCCCCATCCGTGCATGCTAAGTCGTTTTAGTTGACTCTCTGCAACCCTATGGACTATAAACCTGCCAGGCTCCTCTGTCCATGGGATTCTTCAGGCAAGAATACTGGAGTGGGTTGCCATCCCCTCCTTCAGGGGATCTTCCCCGACTCAGGGATCAAACCTGCATCTCTTAGGTCTCTTGCACTGGCAGGCAGGTTCTTTACCATTAGCACCACCTGAGAAATCAGTTTTCCACATCTCAATAAATAATAGCTCCAGCCTTCTAAATAGCTCAGGCCAAAAGTTTTATCCTCAACATCTCTTTCCCTCATATCCTTATCCAACTGTCGGCATCTCCCACTGGCTCTGCTTTCAAAATATAACCAGAACCCAACCACTATAAGCACCCAGGTCCAAGCCAACATTATGTCTCACCTGGAACACTAGAACAGCCTCCAGTTTGTCTCCCTGCTCCTGCCCTGGTTCCCGTCAATCTATGTTCAACACAGAAGCCAGAATGATCCCCAAGTCAGATAAATATTACCCCCTGTACACAAAACCTTCCAAAGGTTCCCCATCTTACACAGCATACAAGACACAGGTGTTATGATTCACACTGTCCTGTGTGATCTGTGCCCCAGCTCCCATCCCCACCCCCACCCACTCACACACACACTCTTAATCTCATCTTTCTCTTCCTGGCTCCAAACACATCGGCCTCCTTGCTGTTCTTTGAACATATCAGGTATGCTACTGAATCAGGATCCCTGAACGTCCTGATTCCTCTGCTCAGAAAGCCCTCCTCACAGGTATTTATGTGGTTATTCCCTTACCTCCTTCAGAACTTTTCGTAAATGTGCCATACTAAGTGAGGTCTTTCCTAACCATCCTGTTTTAAATTACAATTCACACACCTCAACAGACACACATACCCACACCTATACACATATACTCCTAAGCCCCCTTCTCTTCCTTTATTTTTTTTTCATGGCTCTTATTACCAACTCTTATATTAATACTTATATTTATAACTAAAATGTTACCTCCATGAAGGTAGGTATTTTCTTCTATTTTGATTTCTGCTGTATCACCAGGACCTAGAAAGGTACCTGGCACATGGTAAGCAATCAGTAATTATTTGTTTAATAAATAAGCGGGCCACTAAGAAGCAAGAGAGAAATACTGTCCACATACTCATTCATGATGGATTTCAGTCATCTCCCTTGCACTCTTGAGTACTATAATCATCCATCATTACTAGTAGTCCATCCATCACTAATTCTCTATTAACAGCAGCTATTAATTAACTGTATGTGTGTGGTCCAGAAGCAGCTCTGACCTTCTCATCTCCATCAGAGATGAGACAAAATATAAGCAAACCAATCATAAAAGTTAATACTTATTGAGTGCTTACAATATACCACGCACTGTGTTAAGCACTTTAACATGTTATTGAATCCTCACAGTATTGTAAAACACATATTTCTTTTTAAGAGGAAGAGACTGAAGCATAGCAACTTTAAAAAATTTAACTACCATAGGATCCAGCAATTTCACTTCTGGGTATTCAAAGGAAATGAAGTTATTGTCTTAAAGAGATAGCTTCACACCCATGTTCACTGCAGCATTATTTATAATAATCAAAACATGGAAACAATCTAAGTATCTACTGGTGGATGTGTGAATAAAGAAAATGTGAGATATACAGATATATATTCACTTATACCCCAAATTCATAAAAACTGAGAGTAGACAAGTAGTTGCCAGAAACTGAGGGGAGGGGAAGTAGGGAGATTTTAGTCAAATGGTAAAACTTCTAGTTATAAAGTGAATAAGCTCTGGGGATCCAATGTATAGGATATGACTATGTTAAAAATACCATTTTGTATGCCTGAAAGTTGCTAAGAGTACATCCTCAGTGTTCTTACCACAAAAAAATAAGGTAATTACCTGAGGTGATGGATGTATTAACTAAATTTATTATAAACAAACACCCTCTTCCAAGAACACAAGAGAAGACTCTACACATGGACATCACCAGATGGTCGACACCGAAATCAGATTGATTATATTCTTTGCAGCCAAAGCTGGAGAAGCTCTATACCGTCAGCAAAAACAAGACCAGGAGCTGACTGTGGCTCGGATCATGAACTCCTTATTGCCAAATTCAGACTGAAATTGAGGAAAATGGAGAAAACCACTAGACCATTCAGGTATGTCCTAAATCAAATCGCTTATGACTATACAATGGAAGTGAGAAGTAGACTTAAAGGACTAGATCTGATAGACAGAGTGCCTGATGAACTATGGACGGAGGTTTGTGACACTGTACAGGAGACAGGAATCAAGGCCATCCCCAAAAAAAGAAATGCAAAAAAGCAAAATGGCTGTCTGAGGAGGCCTTACAAATAGCTGTGAAAAGACAGGAAGTGAAAAGCAAAGGAGAAAAGGAAAGATATACCCATTTGAATGCACAGTTCCAAAGAGTAGCAAGGAGAGATAAGAAAGCCTTCCTCAGTGATCAATGCAAAGAAATAGAGGAAAACAACAGAATGGGAAAGACTAGAGATCTCTTCAAGAAAATCAGAGATACCAAGGGAACATTTTATGCAAAGATGGGCTCAATAAAGGACAGAAATGGTAGGGACCTAACAGAAGCAGAAGATATTAAGAAGAGGTGGCAAGAATACACAGAAGAACTGTAGAAAAAAGATCTTCATGACCCAGATAATCATGATGGTGTGATCACTCACCTAGAGGCAGACATTCTGGAATGTGAAGTCAAGTGGGCCTTAGGAAGCATCACTGCGAACAAAGTGGTAGAGGTGATGGAATTCCAGTTGAGCTATTTCAAATCCTGAAGGATGATGCTGTGAAAGTGCTGCACTCAATATGCCAGCAAATCTGGAAAACTCAGCAGTGGCCACAGGACTGGAAAAGGTCAGTTTTCATTCCAATCCCAAAGAAAGGCAATGCCAAAGAATGCTCAAACTACCACACAATTGCACTCATCTCACATGCTAGTCAAGTAATGCTGAAAATTCTCCAAGCCAGGCTTCAGCAATACATGAACCGTTAATTTCCAGATGTTCAAGCTGGTTTTAGAAAACGCAGAGGAACCAGAGATCAAATTGCCAACATCCACTGGATCATTGAAAAAGCAAGAGAGTTCCAGAAAAGCATCTACTTCTGCTTTATTGACTATGCCAAAGCCTTTGACTGTGTGGATCACAATAAACTGTGGAAAACTCTGAAAGAGATGGGAATACCAGACCACCTGACCTGCCTCTTGAGAAACCTGTATGCAGGTCAGGAAGCAACAGTTAGAACTGGACATGGAACAACAGACTAGTTCCAAATAGGAAAAGGAGTACGTCAAGGCGGTATATTGTCACCCTGCTTATTTAACTTATATGTAGAGTACATCATAAGAAACGCTGGGCTGGAGGAAAGACAAGCTGGAATCAAGATTGCCGGGAGAAATATCAATAACCTCAGATATGCAGATGACACCACCCTTATGGCAGAAAGTGAAGAAGAACTAAAGAGCCTCTTGATGAAAGTGAACGAGGAGAGTGAAAAAGTTGGCTTAAAGCTCAACATTCAGAAAACTAAGTTCACGGCATCTCGTCCCATTACTTCATGGCAGATAGATGGGCAAACAATGGAAACAGTGGCTGCCTTTATTTTTCTGGGCTCTAAAATCACTGCAGATGGTGATTGCAGAAACGAAATTAAAAGACGCTTACTCCTTGGAAGGAAAGTTATGACCAACCTAGACAGCATATTAAAAAGCAGAGACATTACTTTGCCAACAAAGGTCCGTCTAGTCAAGGCTATGGTTTTTCCATAGCCAGTGGTCATGTATGGATGTGAGAACTGGACTATAAAGAAAGCTGAGCGCCAAAGAATTGATGCTTTTGAACTGTGTTGTTGGAGAAGACTCTTGAGAGCCCCTTGGACTGCAAGGAAATCCAACCAGTCCATCCTAAAGGAAATCAGTCCTGGGTGTTCATTGGAAGGACTGATGTTGAAGCTGAAACTCCAATACTTTGGCCACCTGATGCGAGGAGCTCAATTATTTGAAAAGACCTTGATGCTGGGAGAGATTGAGGGCAGGAGGAGAAGGGGACGACAGAGGATGAGATGGCTGGATGGCATCATCGACTCGATGGACATGGGTTTAGGTGGACTCTGGGAGTTGGTGATGGACAGGGAGGCCTGGTGTGCTGCGGTTCATGGGGTCGCAAAGAGTTGGACACGACTGAACAACTGAAATGACTAACTGATTATAAACATTTTGCTATATATATATATCAAATCTTCCCATTGTACACCTTTCACTTACATAATGTTATATGTCAATCATAGCACAATAAAGATTGGAAGAAAAGGGGAAAAAAAGAGACTACAAATTTTATCATGGCTAGGAAGTGAAAGAATTAGGATCTGAATTTGGAACATCCAGACACCATTTTTTACCACTTGCATCTCAGAGAAAGATGTTGCCATCATGCAGAACAGCGAAGGTAATGTGTAAGTACACTTTGAGGCAGTCTGACAAATAGCCTAATGAAAGTTGATACTTGGAGGTACAAGGGAGCACAACGTTCCCAACATCAAAGGTGTCAGACCTGGTATCCGAGGCAAGGGGGACCCATTGCGCCTGAGTCCGGAACTCAGTGATACTGACTGACAGTCTCTGCATAAGGGAACTGACTCTGGAACAAAGGTTTGGAAAAGGCTGAGGAAAGAAAAGGAAGGCAAAAATCTACATATGGAATATATATATGTGTAAGAGCATGGAGACAGAAACGAGTGCATTCATTCACTCATTTGTTCAACAGTGTAAGTCCCCAGTGATATAAACACTGTTACACCTATCAGGGACACAAAGAACAAACAGAGGATTCCTGTGCTTAAGGAGTTCATCTTCTGACAAAGGCAGTTATGGAGGAATGATTAAAAAGCCAGCCTGAATAGGGCCAGAAGATGCAGAGCAAGTTTTCTGGAGAACAGTGAAGGAAGAAGTTAGCAGATGAAAAGGGAAGAGATTACGGAGGATTCTGACGGTGAGAGGAGTTTGAATTTGGTTGTAAAACTATATTAATATTAGTTGTAGATTTCTGACATACAAAATAAACATCCATTGAATGAAAGGTCACAAGTTTAAAATGCATTCAAAGCCCTGGCCTGGTCACTATTTTTCTCCTTTATGCACTTGGACAACTATTTCAAGAGAGAAAATTATTTGTTAGCATCTCTCAGCCCACTAATAATTTTGTAAAATGTGAGCAGGATTTTTTCTTACTATACTATGCCAGTTCTTATGAGAAATGACTCATACAAATAATACCTCTCTGTTTTGAAATAACCTACAAAAAATGACAAAACAAAGCTGGTTTTCTTCCCCACTCCTCCCTTCATTTGGAAATGACTTTCTCAAATAGAAGTCCTTGGAATTGATCAAATAGCTCATTTTCTCCTTGAATTAAACTCCTAAGAACCACTGCAGAAGTCACAGGGTAAAAGAACCCACTTTCCTTTTCCTTCCTGCTCATAAAACTAGCAAGTCACAATGTTTGGTCTTCTAGGTCACAAAAGAAAAATCATTTATAAATGTTAATATTCATTCAATACCTATACCCAATGCTTTTATTTGACTCTTTTCTAATACACTAACCTGGTCACATAACCACAGATCTCTGTGCCTCATATTCACCATCTACAAAACAGAATCACAACAGAGCTACCTGGTTGGGTTTCTGGGATAATTTAATGGCTAAATATACCACATGGGTACAATAATGCTGGCCCACTGTAAACCCTCAAATACTAGATTTCATCATTGTTATCATCGTACACATCTTTATTTTTCTATCAGTGGTTTACATTTAAAATTAAAAAATATTTACAAGTGTCATTTGCTGCTAAAATGATTCAAACAGTAAAAAGAGAAAAAGTCAAGATGAAAATCCTGTCATTATCACGTCTGGCTCCCTTAATCCTCCTCTCCAAAAGTATCATTGTCTGTATGTTCTTCCAGACATATTTTGCATCAGGAAATATAACTATACACCTGGACACTTAAATTTACATATACCAGATCGCATTACAAAAACTGTTCTGCAATTTGCTCTCCTTTCATCTGATTATATGTCTTGTACACATTCTGTATATGTTTGTATCTTTTTAACACAGCAGTTAATTTGGACGCACTTGGCACCACAATTTATTTAATTGGTCTCCAACTGATAGACATAGAGGTGTGTCCAGTTTTTACTATTAACAAACAATGCTTCAATAAATATTTATATGTGTTGTTACACATTTTGGTGATTTTTGTCAATCTGAAGTACATTTGCTGGATTAATGGCTATATTTATATTTCAATTAGACAGTAATTGAAATATAGTTAATATCTTATTATACAACTGCCAGACTGCCTCTAGGAAATTATATACCTCAGTGGTACACTTTTGAAGTCTTAAAGATTACATTAATCTAATATGGATAGAAATACATGGACTCCAGCAGCTTGATCCCTGTACTTATCTACTGGTATAGGTAGTTACAGGAGATTAAGGAACCAGCCTGAACAGACCCGAGGCACAGAAGATCTTTTCTGGGAAATACTGGAAGTAGCACTCTGTTATATGCCATGAAATTAAAATAAAAAACCCATCATGTAAAATGCTACTTTCATTCTGCTTATTTGCCATCTTTGTCTTATTGTTCATAACACCATTTGCATAATTTTGCTACCAAGATACTACTTTTCAGACAACACAGTCTCAGAAAAACACTGACATATTTAGCTGGTGTAAATAACTTTTAACAGTATATTGTGGATACTCAAGGATATAAGCTAAGGTTTAGCAAGCAGTTAACCCTGACCTATCCACAGTCTACTAGTTGGAGAGACAGTAACACAACCACATTCCTTCTCCCTCCCCTTCTGCCCCACATTCCAATCTCCCTCCATGCCTAAAAAGAGATTTACGTAATCCATAATCATCTTATTCCCATCCCCAACAAAGATAATAAGACCTATGAGAAAAAGTTTAGCCCTACATAGAACAAACCACACTTTGGGAACGCCAATATAGTTACACAGAGAGTATACACAAAATATTTTGAATCTAGATACCAAATTGTTCCAATACAAATTTAAATTAAGAAACTCTTTTCTATGCATCTATTGACTAAAATATACACATCTTAACTTGCATTTTGATCAACCAAAGGCACCAACTTTTAGGAACAGATTTATAAAGAAGAGACAGTCTTAAGAAAATTATCAGATGCTTTCATAATACAAATGTTGCTGGGAAATTATGAGTCATGTTAAGAAACTAGTTCTACTATTTGTTTATTTCATTTCAAATGACTATGTACTTAAGCATCCTACATTCCTGCTTGTCCATAACATCTCCATCTGGTACTTTCTGAATATCAAATTTTACAAAATTGTTTCTGTGGAAACACAAGCATATAATATTCAAAGGGCAAATGAAACTGAATTGATTTCAGAGGTACTAACCAAAGACCACCAAAATTGAGGCTACTTTTTATAAAACACCCGAGAAATTCTGCCAGCTTTAAACAGGCAGCCGTTTCACTGCCCTGTCAAAGGGTTATTTTTAATAAGCTCATAATTGTATGTTGCCCATCTTTGCTTTTGTCAATGAAGTTTAAGCAAATTCCACCAATTCATAATAAAGCCCAAAGGAGGATAAACCCTTTGGTTGAGAAAATTACTATATACGGAATATACTATTTCTTTTTCCTCCTGGTTCTTGGTGGAGCTACAGCACTGAAAAGCAAGCAAGCTATTTCAACTCCAGAGGAGTCACGAATACTGGCTCTGTCTGCATAATTCCAAGGCCTAGGCTTATGCCATACTTCCCAGCCCTGCTAACAAACGCTTCAACTTTAGCTCTAAATAGCAGCATCAGGTAACTGACCCCTTCAGAAGAAGAAACAATCACAGAAGTAAAAACACCTCCCTCCAAACCAAACAGAGAGGTGTAAAATTGCGAGGGAAACACATGGAGCCCCGAATAAACTATGCCATCTACCTATCCAGGAAGACCACCCAGTTCAGTTTTCCTCGCCTGATTCTAGCTGTGGGCAATGTTGTTTCCCTGTGGAAGAGCAGAGAGCAGTCAGAGCAAACTCAACTGGCAAGAGTAGACTCAGCTGTGTCAGCTGGTATTTGGAAAAACTGGAGAAGTAAAATGCCAGGCAACCCTTGGATAAGCCTAGGACACTCTAGAAGGGCACCCTTCCTACCCTCTTCAGGAATAGACTAAAGGCAGGAAACTAGATCTGGCCTTCAGAAAAGATCCAAAAGAATACATTGCCAGAATAATTTCAAGTTCTTAAATCTCAATTAATAAGGTTCTAGTTAAACTACGTCTTCCATCAGCACTTACTGGCCACTCACAAGATCAGGCACTGATGAAAAATTAGCATAGGAATGGATACATTTTTCTATAATAATTTTGTTTCCTATAATCCACAATTCTCTTGACAAGATAAATTCCCCTACTGCACTGTTTTCTTCATGCCACACCCCTGCTCTTCTCCCTGGGGGAAAGCCCTTTTGGCAATCTTACAGACTATCATTTCAAACATAAACGCTCTACACTAACCAGGTAATTAATTTCACTGTCCCCAAACAGAGCTTTTACTTATTCTTGCCTCTGTTCCTTTGTTCCCACAACTCATAACAAGTGGAATACTGTTCACCTTTTTGCCTTTAGCAGGTTGGATTCTCTGGGTAGCCAACTGAGATGGAGTTCAGTAATCCAAGCATGTATTAGAGAGTGCCCTTAGTATCAAAACCTGAGGATAGGAGAGGAAGGGTATGGAATTGGGTAGAGGGAGAAGTTGAGTGATGACACAGCTACAGCAGCCTCAGCCAACACTCTGAGGATATCTGTGGCTAAAGTGGTCTTGCAGAGCTGTCTAAGGTTTGCTGAAATGGTGAGGCCTTTATAGTCCACCCTGATCACTCATTGCAAATCGGCCACCATGGGGAGGGCGTGACCTCTGGTGATGTGGCTCTACAGAGGCGATCCCTGAAGGGGTTGATAACATTCCCAGGAGCTGAGACAGCAAGACCTTCTTTGAAGGGTGACCTGGAAATGGTGACATCGCCATACACAGCACTCTTCCTGCCCCAATCATCTCATCTGTTAAGGCTCACCTCTAGTCCACTTCTACATCATACAGCCCCTGAACACATATCACAAACATTTCATGAAACTTTAATTGTGTTATGTAATACTTCAAAAATAGTATTTCCCTAAACCATAAACAGGTTGCTGAAGGGGAAAAAACCATGAGTTACATATCCTGAGAACTTTTTTAGAATAGGGATAAACACACTGTTTATATTAAAGGCCAGGTAGTAAACATTCTAGGTTTTGCACATCACATATGGTCTCTGTGGCATACTTTAAAAAAAAAAAAAAAAAAAAACACCAACTTTTTAAAAATGCAAAAGCCTTTCTCAGCTGATAGGCCGTTTATATACAGGTCAGATGTGGCCCACAGGCTATAAGTTACCAACTTTTACTTCAGAACAATAATGTCAAGTGGCAATTTTATGCAAGTCACAAATGCAAACCACATATGTAATGTAAATTGTGTGCCACACTAAACAAGCAAAAATAAATCTGTGAACTTAATGCTTTAATCAAAAATATTAAAATATTATTTCAACATGGACTCAATATGAAAATATCAATGAACTATTTTACATTCTAAGTCTTTGAAACCTAGTGTGTACTTTATATTTACATCATCTTTCAATTCAGACCAGTCACATTTCAAGTGCTCATTAGCCACAAAGAGCTTGTGGCTACCACACAGGACAGAACAGCCAAGCAATACAAAGGATGGTGTTTTGATAACTGTTTGTTTATTTAAACGGCATTTACTGAGTTCTAGCCATCGAGAATACAGAATAGTTTGTGCTAAATATGAGAATATAGATTTAATAAGAGTCAGTTTTTGCCCTTAAACAGCCCAGAGTTCAGTGAAGGATAAGACAGATGATACAATAACACTGTGATATGCCAGTGGTCTACAGAAAGTGCTATAGTAAATTTAAAGAAAAGGAGTTAGATTTCAATTGGGCACCAAATCTGTGAGAACTTCTTCAATGAACTATAGATTCTTTAACATCATTTTTTTAAATTATTTTTTTACTTTACAATATTGTATTTGTTTTGCCATACATTGACATGAATCTGCCATGGGTGTACATGTGTTCCCCATCCTGAACCCCCCCCCACCTCCCTCCCCATCTCATCCCTTTGGGTCATCCTAGTGCACCAGCCCCGAGCACCCTGTATCATGCATCGAACCTGGACTGGTGATTCGTTTCACATATGATAACTTACATGCTTCAATGCCATTCTCCCATATTGTCCCGCCCTCTCCCTCTCCCATAGAGTCCAAAAGACTGTTCTATACATCTGTATCTTTTCTGCTGTCTCGCATACAGGGTTATTGTTACCATCTTTCAAAATTCCATATATATGCATTAGTATACCGTATTGGTGTTTTTCTTTCTGGCTTACCTCACTCTGTATAATAGGCTCCAGTTTCATCCACCTCATTAGAACTGATTCGAATGTATCCTTTTTAATGGCTGAGTAATATTCCACTGTGTATATGTACCACAGCTTCCTTATCCATTCGTCTGATGATGGACATCTAGGTTGCTTCCATGTCCTGGCTATTGTCAACAGTGCTGCGATGAACATTGGGGTACACATGTCTCTTTCAATTCTGGTTTCCTCAGTGTGTATGCCCAGCAGTGGGATTGCTAGGTCATATGGCAGTTCTATTTCCAGGTTTTTAAGGAATCTCCACACTGTTCTCCATAGTGGCTGTACAACATAATTTTCTGAATTCAAATAATTCAGACTTTAAGAAGTAATTGTTTCTCCTTAAATACCCTCTGTATGAGGGAAATTTGGGCTTCCCTGGTAGCTCAGGTGGTAAAGAATCTGCCTGCAATGCGGGAGACGTGGGTTAGATCCCTGGGTTAGATCCCTGGATTGGGAAGTTCCCCTGGAGAAGAGAAAGGCTACCCACTTCAGTATTCTGACCCTGAGAATTCCATGGACTGTATAGTCCATGGGGTCACAAAGAGTCGGACACAACTGAGAAACTTTCAGTTTCACTTTCATGAGGGAAATTAATTTTGTATGCAACAGAAGAACTCTACCACAGCTGGGTAAGAAGTACATACGTTTCATGATCATTCCATATAGAAGGCATAAAATGGAAAGTATTATTTCAAAAATATATTTTTGAAAATATATTTCAAATTTCTACCACAGGTGCATCTATTTCTCATAACTTTTTTTTTTTAAAGGACCAGGTGCTTCATGTGGCAAAATTATGCTTTCTGAAATTTCAAATAGTTGAAAAGCTTTTCTTCTCATTTTTGTGCAATCAAATTTTACTATTCCCCGAAAATACAATTGATATAAGAAAGCCTTAGAAATATAGTATTATTCCTGAAGAGATTAAATAGGGCCCATTTTCTCTACGGTGTTTATCTGGGAGACAGACAGATACAAAAATAAAATCTGAATATCTTCTATAAATATCAGATTCCTTGGTGGCTCAGATTGTAAAGAATCTGCTTGCAATGAAGGAGACCCGGGTTCGATCCCTGGGTCAGGAAAATCCCTGCAGAAGGGAATGGTAAGCCATTCCACTATTCTTGGTTAGAGAATTCCATGGATAAGAGGAGCCTGGTAGACTACAGTCCCTTGAGGTCACAAAGAGTCGGACACGAGTGAGCAACTAACAACAACTTTGAACTTCTATAAAAATCCAAGATAAGCATTCCCATCAAGTTTTCCCCCTAATAATCTAACCAGGTTCCCAGGCATTTTGTCCTTAACACTTCTAGCATGAAAGTAACATAACCTGTAATTTTTATTCTTTGTGCCTACTGAAATTTAATAGTTATAAGCTATTTGATTATACTGGGATATTCTGGTATATGTGACTAATTGTAAAAAATGAACTTTACTGTTATAAGAAAAGGGGGTAATTAATTTTCCTGTTAGCATTTAAACTTTATTAACCTAAAGTAACCGTATTTAAAGCAAGTTCATAACTAAGTTTTATTCATAATAGAAACATGAATATTCTAATACACACTGAAAGAGAATAAACATACATTTAAAATGTCATTAATAATGTGGAATGTCAGCCTAATTTGCTTGACATTTTCTATGCTATCTTTCTCACACTGGAGCAGAAAAGTTACTAATCTGGGGATGGAGGGAAAAAAGCAGGGAGTAGTTATAGACACTGGTTAAAAAAAAAAATCTCATAAAATCTATAGATCCTCTTCTCGGAAAAATTCAAATTTTCATACACATTATACGCTCATAAGGAATCCATAAAAGTTCATTTACTCTAAACTAAGATTCTTTCAATTAAAAAGTAGATCAAATTTATCAGTGAAGAATAAAGTACTGAAATTAAGCAAGAAAGTATCGTTGATGAGTCTGCAAGTTAATGTTGCATAAGAATAAGCTGCCTCAATAAAAGAATAATGTTCAAAAGTTACAGCAGGCATCAAACCACAGCAGGTAAAACAAAAGATGAGCAGATTCTGAGCAGATTCTCTGACCCTCAGTCATTGTTACCATGCTGTATTGATTAGACCTAGGAAAAGTGCCAGAAATAACCACTCCTTTCTTAAAAAGCAGTAGATGAAGCCTAGCACTCCCTGCTTCAAAAGCGTTTTCAGACGCTTCAGTTCCTCTCCCTCCTGCTCAGTGTCAGGGCCATCAGCTACTCCACACTACCTCCATCGAAAGACCCTCAGCCATCTGAAGGACGCTTTGTTTAAAAGGCAGTTAGTAGCTAGCTTTGCACCTTTAAAATGTGGCCAGGATCTGGACTTTAAGTAGGAGCTATGTAAGCTATTCTGTCTTCAAAAGTTGCAGCTTTAAACTAAGTGATGGGTATATGAGGATATTCTGCACTATCTTTGCAACTCTCTGGTAAATGTCAGATTATTTCAAAATAAAAAGTTCTAACAAAGGAGTTCTTCTGAGAGACTACTCAGTAGTAGTGTTTGTTTGCCCCATAGACCTGCACAGGCTGGGGACTGAGTTTTCCTAAAAATTGATGGCAGATGGGATTTAAAGGAAAGAAATCTGGCTTCCAAGCGTGAGAGTCCCCAACATATTTTTAAAAAGAAAGAATTCAAAGAAAACCATTCTATCAGTCGCTGAACAAAGCATTCTCGGAGAATAGGAGCACCAGCCGAGTTGTCAGGAAGGGCCATGTCTACCTGTGCCACACAGGCCACTGCTGCCTGTGGCGGTGGGAGACAACTCTCACGTCAAGATCTAGGCTGATAAGAAAAAACTGCTACATTTGAAAAAACTGTCCAATTTAATGGGTCATTCACAAGTAAAGCATATGCTAATCAACTGGTAAGACATTAAGTGATGTTGAAATGATTTTACAATAGCTTCACTGAGTCACAAGTTTTTTAATACACAAAATACCTTATTTTAGGGATGCATTTTATAGAAAGAAGCTAACTTTTATCAAGAATTGATTTAATGTTATTAAATCAGTGATGAACATCCTCTCAAGCACTTTACATAGCACTTACTGAGTGAACATAAACTTTTAATTAAACTAAATAAAGCATATGTGAAGAACTCCAATTCCAAATTGGCAAATTTGAAACACTGCAACAGAATAAAAATGGTCGGTCCACTATTAGGAACTCTCCCATCTAAGTTAGACAAAAAACAAGGCATTCCCTAGCTAAATAAAAATAACTTTGACTCCTTACCCAAAACAGGAAAGATAAAGTAATAGCATGAAATTGAGCAAAACAGTGAAAGTTGTACAGTCATGTCCGACTCTTTGTGATCCCGGCTCCTTTGTCCATGGGATTTTCCAGGCAAAAGTACTGGAGTGGGTTGCCATTTCCTTCTCCAGGCGATCTTTCCGACCCAGGGATCAAACCCAGGTTTCCTGCATTGTAGACAGATTCTTTACCAACTGAGCCAACAGGGAAACCTTGCAAAATAAGCAAATCAAAAATTGAAAAAGCACTAAAATAATAACACTTCCCAAGAAACAACGTGATTTTATAAATGACAAATGTTCTTCTGTGGGAAGGAAAAAGGCTGGCTATTTTAACAAAATGGATACCTCAGAGTGAGTTTAAAAAATAGTGTGGCTTAAAGTTGGCTTGTTATTTAGTAGTATTTAATATCTCCTCAGTAAAACAGTGTAATAGATAGCAAGCTTCTTGAGTTCTCCGAGAATAAGCCAGAACTAAAGACAGAACCTTGATGAACTCAAAAATGCAGCTGGTATACTAGAAAACCCGTATGTTATTAAATGATTGAGGCAAAGGTGTATTCGGGTATGTATGAAATGTTTCAAGACCCCATTGAATATAAAGAACAAAGTATTCTTAATCGCTGTGAACACTTAAAATTTTTTTAAAAATTTCTCTATCAAAGTATTCTTTATACTTATGCAAGTATTTTCTGTCATTTTGCAATACAACATGTTGTGGAATACAAGACACAGCATATACAGATAGTTGGGGGCCATGTGAAATAAGTAAAATACAACAGAGGAAAATAAAATCCTGTACCATAACAGACCTGTAAGGGGAATGTGATAACAGGCCACCATTCTTGCTGTGTTTTATGGAAGCACATTACAGGGGTTCATAAATAGAAAATTAGTTTAGAAACTCTGAGGTAAGCTTCTTATTTTACTCTCCACTGCTTGACTCATGCTGGATATCCATGCCCAGTTATGATCTCCACATCTGAAAGGGAATGCAGAGAAATAAAAGGGAAGGAAGCCCACACAGATGATGAAAGGGTTGGAAAAAGAAGACAGACCCAAAGGATAGAAGTATTCAGCTGGGAAGAAAGAGCTGAGGGGATACTTTGTAATGTCCTTGAAATATAAGGACCATTATACTGAGAATGGTAACCAGCTGTTCCCCATCTCTATTTAGGGCAAACCAGAAGAAAATGGCTTAAATCAAAGCAGTGACAGATTTGGGTTACTAAGGGAAATTGTGAAGTCTTTTCCAGAATTATTTAAAACTAGACAGATACTTAATGACCTAAGGTGGTTAACATAGAGGAGTGAGAACTACAATCTGATTTCCAAGACTCTTTTAAATTCTAATTTCTACATAACTTTATCAAGACATATTAAAATACATACAGAACTATTAGATGTCATTGAACACAGTCAAATACTCTGAATTATAGAAGGCAATGAAAACCTCTTGGGATCAAACCATGATGTGAGACACTGGACAAGATTTAACCACAGGATTCTTCAGTTTTGTGGAACTATTCATCACCAGAAAGGGACTGTAACAGTATTCACCTTGTAAATGTACTGTGCTGATTAAAAAAAAAAAAATCTGTGTAAATGATCTGATACAATTCTTAGACATATTAGATGCTCAGTTAATGTTAGTTCTCTTTCACTCCCTTAGATGCAATATATAAGGTTTTGGATTTTCCAAAAGGAATAAACATATATACCATGAAACTCATCTGAATTTTTGTTGTTGTTGTTCATGTTAGTCACAGAACCAAAAAGTAGAAAGTACAAGTCCAAACAGTCAAAAAAGACTTCTCTCCCTCTCTCCATTCTATAACTTCTCTCATTCTTTCTTCTTCCTGTCACTCACTTTTTCTCTGGAGTTCACAGGTCTGAGTCTTATTTTGAATATGTTACTATAGTAAAGGCAAATTATGATAAATCAAAAGAAATCCACATTTTCCGTTATAGGCCTTCACAGCTCATTTTTTAAGTGGTCCATGACAAGGTCAACACTGGTATAATCTGAAGGCTTCTGAGGTGTTTCAGCATTCAGAAAACACAATTTGGAGACAGATTCTCCAGGAGCAACTAACTCTGCAAACAACCCCAGGACCTATGCTGCCTGACTGGAGAGTCTCTACTGGTAATTAAATAAAAGAAGAATTACAGCTCACACCTTTTAGCTTTGTTATCTTGTTGCTTGGTAACTAGGGTTACTTCTGCACTCTGATCACTTCACAGATGCTACAGTAAAATTATTCTAGCATATAGTTCACCTGGTGATTTTCACATCAAGAGTGGGAGAAAGGTTTCTTCACAGCTTTAGGGATAATCTTTTTAAAAAGCTAAACCTTTCTGAGAGTCTATAACCTACCCATAAAAAAATATGTTATCAAATTGAGCATGTTTTATTCCCTTCAAAATAAAAAGGGTTTGGGGTTTTGTGGGGATTTTTTTCTGACGGAACCAAACTATAAAAAATATTAAGGACAGGAAAATATTGATAACAGTCTGCTGATTTGCCTATAAACACAGGAAATTTTTTTCCTGTCTATTTTTATGAATAAATCATCCCATCATCTGTAAAACAAATTACATTCTCTCAAAAATCATCTTATTTCTCTAAGCAACTACTATTATGATCCAGCTTTTTATTAGATAAATTTTACATGTAGTCAAAAATATTTTTTTGATTTCAGAGAAATTAAGATCAGTGATCATTTCTCTGCAGTGTAAGAATACAGTTTTTATACATTTAAATACATTAATTGTTCACTGAATTATATCAGGCCCAGAACTGAAAGAAGTGCTTAAAATATTGGTCCTCTATTCCAATTCAATTAGAATGCAGGACAGGCAGAAGAACTAGTAGAGAAGAGAAGACTGGATATGGTAAAAGATAAAAGGTAAGAGATACAGGTTGGAATGATTCAACTGTGAGCTGACTGAATGAACCTAAGTAGAGTGCACCAAAGAATCACTGTGGTCTGATGTCTTCCAAATGCCCTGCACCCTGGATCCAAAGTGTCTGAATGACCCAAATGCCACAGGGTATCTACACAGATAAATGAAGTGCAACCTGCTCTGCTTTCAAGAAGGCCTTTGCCTGTGAAGTACAAGCAAAAAGTTACAGCTATGAGAGAGAGAAGCATATATAAGAGAGTTTTCACAAGTGAGCATAAACATTCCAGAAAATAAACAGGAATTAACTTTTCATTTGCAAGTAAAAGCAACCCTGGCTTTGGGTATGGCACTTATTTTTACTTTAATGCAATGAGGGGAGAAGGGCAAACCTGCATTTTTATCTTTAACTATTTATTTCCATAGTCTGATGTTGATATGAGAAGTAAAATATAGAAAGAAATCAGAGTATGTAGAAGGTAACAGTTTAAAGCTCCACCCTTTTAGGTACACCAGATCTCAGGATTATAGATTTGCAGAGATATTTCAGTTCAGTTCAGTCGCTCAGTCGTGTCCGACTCTTTGTGACCCCATGAATCACAGCACACCAGGCCTCCCTGTCCATCACCAACTGCTGGAGTTTACCCAAACTCATATTCATCAAGTTGGTGATGCCATCCAGCCATCTCACCCTCTGTCATCCCCTTCTCCTCCTGCCCCCAATCCTTCCCAGCATCAGGGTCTTTTCCAATGAGTCAACTCTTCGCATGAGGTGGCCAAAGTATTGGAGTTTCAGCTTCAACATCAGTCCTTCCAATGAACACCCAGGACTAATTTCCTTTAGGATGGACTGGTTGGATCTCCTTGCAGTCCAAGGGGCTCTCAAGAGTCTTCTCCAACACTACAGATCAAAAGCATCAATTCTTTGGTGCTCAGCTTTCTTCACAATTCAACTCTCACATCCATACATGACCACTGGAAAACCATAGCCTTGACTAAACGGACCTTTGTTGGCAAAGTAATGTCTCTGCTTTTTAATATACTGTCTAGGTTGGTCATAACTTTCCTTCCAAGGAGTAAGCATCTTTTAATTTCATGACTGCAATTACCATCTGCAGTGATTTTGGAGCCCCCAAAAATAAAGTCTGACACTGTTTCCACTGTTTCCCCATCTATTTCCCATGAAGTGATGGGACCAGATGCCATGATCTTTGTTTTCTGAATGTTGAGCTCAAAGCCAACTTTTTCACTCTCCTCTTTCACTTTCATCAAGAGGCTTTTTAGTTCCTCTTCACTTTCTGCCATAAGAGTGGCATCATCTGTATATATGAGGTTATTGATGTTTCTCCCGGCAATCTTGATTCCAGCTTGTGCTTCTTCCAGCCCAGCATTTCTCATGATGTACTCTGCATAGAAGTTAAATAAGCAGGGTGACAATATACCGCCTTGACGTACTCCTTTTCCTATTTGGAACTAGTCTGTTGTTCCATGTCCAGTTCTAACTGTTGCTTCCTGACCTGCATACAGGTTTCTCAAGAGACAGGTCAGGTGGTCTGGTATTCCCATCTCTTTCAGAGTTTTCCACAGTTTATTGTGATCCAAAGAGTCAAAGACATTTCAGGGTACTTTAAAAACTAGTATACTTTGACAAGACATTCCCATATTTGTGAATAAATTTGTCATTTTTTAAAAGGTCAAAAAATTTCAATGACATATATGTAGACTAAACAGATTAAGCTGTATTTGTTTACTAGGATACAGGACATAAGCTAGAAACTCATCAACTAGCCTGATGAAAGAGGACAATTCTAGAACTTAAGAGGACAGGGTATTGATAAGTACTAAGTCCTTGTCTGGGTTTTGATTCCCATCAGGTCTCTGGCACAAACTCAAGATGTGCAAACGGTTCTTTAAGGCTGGAGGAACAAAAGCCAAGGAACTAAAGCTGTAAATACAGAGATATCCTATGCTCCCAGGACTTTGAGGCCACCTGTTTCTGCCCCACTTGAAGAAGACAAGGAACACCTTACTCTTTGGCACTTACCTGAAATTACTATTCAAAACATATAAACACACACACACCCCATCACTCCCAAGTGTCAATTATTTCTTTTCTTCATCTATTGCAGGAAGATGAAAATAGAGGGATTATAATTAAGGGATAAGTATTTTAATTGGTACAGCAAACAGCCTTGGTAGAATGTGCCTTAGTAACCAAAGCTGGAGCAAGTCTTAACACCTTGTGTGGCGGCAGTTCCATCCTCATGGATGGTTTCTACTCGCCTGTTGCTGCCATCTCAGCTGCTGCTGCCACTACAATTTCAGAAGCTAGATGAGGAAACGAAAGAAAGGGAAGGCAAGTTTGTGCTATTTTCAGAGAAAATACAGAATCAAAGACTGCTGACTTAAGGTATACTAAATTCATTCTGAGAAATGGGAAACTATCTTAATAAGCAGTAGGGATATTGATCCAAGTGTTCAACTCCTACAGGAAGAGATCGAACATTTCTCTAATGTATGTCTTTTTCTGGATTAATTCTGAAGTGTGTTCTCCATATAAATACTTTCCAGCAAATACTCTTTGAGATCTAAACCCTGTGGAATGACCAGAAGTTTTCTTTATAGTAGCTTTAATGTCTGTGTGTGTGTGTGTGCTCAGTCATGTCTGACTCTGTGACCCCAGGGACTAGAGCCCACCAGGCTCCTCTGTCCATGGGATTTCCCAGGCAAGAATGAATACTGGAGTGGGCTGCCATTTCCTTCTGCAGGGGATCGTCCCTACCCAAGGATAGAATCCATGTCTCTTGTGGCTTCTGCATAGGCGGGCAGATTCTTTACCACTGGCACCACCTGGGAAGCCTTTAACATTTAGTAATTTGTTTATAGTAGTTTTAGCTTCTTAATATCTATTTGAGATTTTAGACTTTGATGAATTTACACAAAATTTACTTGATTAAATATATGTTAACATCTACATCTAACATTTATAAATATATAAATATACATATCATCTATTTTTTATCTATTGTATCATGTATTTAAAGTTGAACATATGTACATATATGTATGTACATACACATGTATGTATAATAATGAATATATATTTTAGAATTTCCCAACTTATCCTTTGCAATACACTTTAAAAAGACTAACATGAGCATGAATAATGCCACTAAATCTCCCATTTTTACATAAAGTATTTCAATGGAAGCTGTAACAAACTTAAAATACTGAGGAATTCAACCTCTATACTCAAGGTAAAATATCTACCTATATAGGTGTGAACATATTTCTACTTAAGACTTTGTGCCTATTTGAGCTAAAAACTGAGTTTATAAAGTTTGGCCTCAAGGCAACTGCAAAACTAAATTGAAATAATATAATAATATCGATTTACAATGAAGTGGTTATTCCCCAAAGAATCATATCAGCTTGAAACTAGCCTTTGAGTTGATCTATGAAAATAAATGATCTAGGAATTTATTTTTAATGGCTATCACAGTGAAATGAACCCTAGAGTCAGCTTATTATAAGCTAATCACTGGGCCTTCACTAACTCTCCACTGTCATCTCTTTAGCCTATATATACTTCATTCTATGCATATAAAGAATATCTGAATATTAAGTATTTTTCAAGGTGCAGAGGTGTGATTTCTAATTTGTTGCTAGTTGCAATTTAGAAAAACTATCATTTCCACTAAATATACTTTTCCCTCATTTTATTTTCCTAGTTAAAAAGAAGTGTTCCTTCATTTCCTAAGTATAGCATATACGTTCTAGGTGTGACAGATTTGAGATGTCATATGAGGGCCTTGTCAAAACATCTACCCCCACTCTACTGAAGGAAGTCTTAACTTCTATTATACTTTTATAAATTCATTTTTTGCTTAAGTTTTTGAACATCCTCAAAATGCAAGTATTATCTGGAAAGGAAACTCATTATTCATCCTCACACACTTACACTTGACTGCGTGTGAATTTATCAACTCATGACAGTAAAAGTTTCAGTAAAGAATATAGTCACCAATTCCTGAGGTACAGAGGCAACCATGAGGAACACCTGAGGTAGCCAACAATTAACTGTGACCTACTTGAAAACATGCCCAAGACTGATCCAGGAGGACTACGTTTGTTAGCCGTTATTTTAAATTACTCGTTATCTTTACAGTTAGGTTCAAGTTCATAGAGTTATATTTTAAAGCTGATAAGAGAAACAGTGTTTTCCAAACTGGATGCTAAACTAGATATTGTACAAGTACACTCCTATTTAAAGACTACAATGCTTCTTAAATACAACTTCTGGCAAAATCTATATGCCATTACTTCTTTTACCTCAAATTAGACAATTTGAACATAATAGACAATTTGAGGGTGCACTCAAGTAGCACTAAGATACTAGCTACCTTTCTGGTAATAGCAAAAGGCTCCTCCTTCTATGTTTCTCTAATACTAAAATTGCAAGAGCTCAACTCTCTGTGAATACTTTTTAATATTTAATTCTATAATTTAATTATATAGAAAATAATAAAAAATTTACCCATTCCCACATTTAAACCAATATTAATACTTTGCTATATTTGTTTTCAATCTCTTTTGCTTCGAGAAAGGAAAGAAATTCATGTTTTTAGGAAATATCCTCAATTCCTACAGAGCACTACCATCTTAGACACTATAGTAGTTTCTGTGATAAAATGGCTTTGGAAAATGAACCATCTACCTCCTCCTTAGAAATTCACAATCATGTCACTACGTATTGATTCTGAGATATCCTAGAGTAAAAAAATATATATTTAATTATTTAACAAAAGTTTCCCATATTCACCTGGACAAATAACTCTTTCTTAGACTGTGATTTCCAGAGCATCAGTGCACCACAAAACACTGGCTGGGAGACCTTGCTTTGGAGTAATTTTGAGAGTCATTAAGCTTTACACCGGAGAAGGCAATGGCAACCCACTCCAGTACTCTTGCCTGGAGAATCCCAGGGACAAGGGAGCCTGGTGGGCGGCCGTCTCTGGGGTCACACAGAGTCGGACACAACTGAAGCGACTTAGCAGCAGCAGCAGGAAGCTCTATACACACACACACACACACACACACACACACACACACACACACACAGAGATCTTTCACCATTATTTTTTTCTGAAAAACTCAAAGCTCAGAGAAAAGGCCATACTCTTGTCACCTCACAAGAGTCTAAAGTTATCTAAGAGTTTGTTCCCAGATTGCCTCAGGTATTGACAAAAAGCCTCTAAGTGTGCATCTGCAATTGTTCCATTTCAGTCGTTTTCCATGGCATAGTAAAAATACAGATCACAGATGAATCTGTTATACTAAACCCAGTCTATACTTCAAACCAAGCCTTTGGCTTTTAGGAATAAAAACACGAATTTGAAGAGCTATTACATGGCACAAAGAAATGGTCTGTTATTTGACACTGTCTTGTCATTTGATGAATGTTGAACAAATCATAAGAACTCACCTCCAGGCTAAAATCTTTCCTTTTAGATATTTAATAAAGTGATTGCATAAAACAAATGACATTCAACAAAGCGTACCAGTGAAATAAGTAAGGACACTCGCTAAAGAACAAAATGTTCAGTTTCATGTGTTCCTAAAACTAAATCCCTACAAACTCATGCTTGGTTCCATTCAGAAATATTTTGTGAACCAAAGGAAAAATAACCCAATGATATTGCTATGAACACATGAAAGTGAACAAGTGAACAGAGTTCATAAAGTTCTCATTATTTTCATTTTTCTAGAATTAGAAGTTTGAAAGGATTCCTGCAAAAGAATAAATTTTTCCACCCTATTTTACCTTTTCTAACTTTAAAAAGTGTTCTCTTCTAGCATTTTGCTGAATAAACCCCTGGGATATGTCTTCCCTGTCTCTCTCAGAATGGCACTCATTGTTACAAATTAAGAAGGAAAGGTAAACGTCTCAGAAAGCAATAAATTCTAATTTACAAGTAGTTCATATTTTCTAGAACTGTCTATCTTTTCTATTCATCTTTAAGATCAATTAGAAATAGTATCAATAACCAAAGAAAATGTTTATAAAAACAAAATAAAATGTAAGAGACAAAAATCCCACCTTGCTGGCAGAAAAACTGTCTTGGCTAGTCTCTACATGATATGAATTTTAAAAATATAGATGGTAAAATAAATGATTTAAAATTTTTGTAGAAACCTCTTGGAGAATTCAGTATAATGAATTTTATGAGTGTGCTCATAATTAAGTTCTCAAAAATTTCAAGGACTTCATAGTACTTGAAACCGATGTTATAAAATTCTCTGTTACTTTTATTATGCACACAAGCAAAACAAAAAGAAATCTTTATCTCTAAAAGTGAGTGTTGAGATAAAATGAAATTGTGTGTGTGTGTGTGAATGCATCTTGAAATGATTCCACTAACTCTCCATGTTCTAATTTTAAATTACAAAGGCAGTGAGAGGAGGATTTAATTTGCATTCCTAAAATCTTTGATTATTGGACAGAAAACCATTCACATACTTATTATTATCATTATTTCCTTCTGGAACAATATTAAATAGCATCTTAAATTTATAGTTATAAAGCAATATTAAAGTTATATTCAGACCACTGACGTTAGTTATATTGCAAAACTAAGAGAATTATATCTTATATATCATGGTTATTTATGCTGATAACCTTTAAATATTATATCTTGCCTTTGAGCTTCCATTAGCTTTTTTTCAAAACAGTCTTCAATAAAATTAACTTGTTAAGGGACATAACTTGGAAAAGACATACTTTTAGCAAATATGTAAGAATTATTTTTCAAGCAAAATGGAAACAAAAGACAGACACAATACAATTTTAGACAAAAGCACTTAATGACAAATTAATTTTAGAAAGAAAACTAAGTAACATTAAACATTAAGAAAAGTTGGTAAAGACCTAAATGAGTAAAATGAACAGATAACAATTTAAGAAAAGTATGTGCAAACTATTATCCTCGTGCAAAAAGTAGAGTGATAACAAAATACAGGATAAATGCAAACTGCTTATGAACAATTAAAATGATTATACAGCCTTGTACACCTGTCATCTTCTGATCTCCTAGCATATTATATCCATTAATCCTCCCAGCATTAGTCTGAAACAGGATGAAAGGCAATACAACTCATATAAAACTAAATAGAGTTGATAAAATTGAGCAAGCCAACTCCAAAATTTTAAGGCCACCCTTGAGAGGAATAAGGGAGAAAGAAATCTCTAATATTCTTGTTCTCGTTTTTTAATATCTAGTTCAAATCCTAAATTTACACAACACTATGAGAGTTTTTCTTTTCATAACATCTTTGATTAATATATTATCCTTCTATTGATGTAATTCCTCTGGTTTTAAAATTTCTTTTTCTTTGCAATGAAATGTTAAAATCATTGACTTTTTCAGACTTTGACGTGCTAAATCTGTTTTCCACTCATTTAATCCCATTTTCCATTTTAAAAATATAAGTTTTCGTCATCAAGCTTTCTAATTTCCAAAAGATCAATCTCTGAAAAAAATATTTTAAATGCATCAAAATCGTCTTTAATAAACTTAAGATGTAGGATTAAGAATGAATCGTATCAAATGAAAAATAGAGCAGGTAAGAATTGTGAAGACAGAAAATGAGAGAAGGAGTCTCAAATGAGTAGTACCTAAATCCTGCGTAAATCTAGTTACGTTTTTTTAAAAAGATGAACGGCTAACAAGGTAAAGGCACATCACATTTCTGGAAGGTTTCACAGATAAACAGGGATCATTTTGCAAAGTAGAGGCAGATTTGATGAAGAATCTATGTTTTTACTTTGTAACTCTTGGCTATTTAGTTTTTATTCATAAAGGTAAATTACTTAAATAATATAAAATGCTGTTTTAAAATAAGTATATGCCAACTCTTTGCTCTGAATCAAATTTACTTTGCCTAAAAAGGAACAAGTCTTTATGCCTTTCTAAGCCACTAACATGAAGTAAAGCAGTCTAGCCTTAAATAATTCACAAGTAGCTACTAATAGGTTTAATCTGCTTATAACAAATCACTTTAAAATTTATCGCCAGCAAGCATCTCTGGGGTGACTATAAAGCACTGGATACAGTTTGGTCACCTTCACTGTCCATAACTTAATTCTTTTATAGTGAGCCTAAACACTCTTAAAAAACTAAAAGATGGGCTTCCCTGGTGGCTCAGTAATAAAGAATCCACCTGCCAATGCAAGAGATACAGATCTGATCCCCAATCCGGGCAGATCCCACATGCCGTGCAGCAGCCAAGCCCGTGGACCACAAGTACTGACCATGGACGCTAGAGCCCAGAAGCCCCGACTGCTGAGCCCACGGGCCACAACTACTGACACCCTCGCACCTAGAGCCCATGCTCTGCAACAAGAGAAGCCCACGCACAGCAACTAGAGAGTGGCCCTCGCTTGCCACTATAGGAAAGCCCATCAGCAAGTAAGACCCAGCACAGCCAAAAAGAAACAAATTATCAAAAACGGAAAGATTATCTCCTTACATCCTTTAACATATATACACACCTATGTTTTCCCACCTCTGTAGAAGACATTTTATATAATCATAAAAGTATACCTTGATTTGGTTGGTTGGAGAAAATTTAATTTCTCTCTTTCTCTCACTGAAGATTCCAATGAGTTCTGTCTTCCAAATATATCAAAAATCCAACCATTTCTCACTACTGAATAACTACCCTACACAAAAGCATTATCTCTTGCTTGGATTATTTCAATCATTTCCTGACTATGTCGATTGTTTATGCTCTTCTCTAGTATAATTTACCTTTCACACAATAGCCAGAGCGATCTTTCAAAAATATGTAGCTCATAGGAAATCCCAGAGAATGTACCCAAAAAAGGTATAGGATACAAGGTCAACAGACAAAATGCAACCATATTTCTACATGCCAGCAATGAAGATGTAGAAACTGAAATTTTAAAAATACCACTTGTAATTGCTAAAAATTAAAAAAGTGGATTCCCTAGTACAAATATAACAAAACACGTATAGGATTTGCATGCTGAAATTACAAAACAATGATAAAAGAAGCCACAGATCTAAATAAAGAGAGAGACATATTAATAGACTGGAAAACTCAAAAAAGATGTTAATTCTCCTCAAATTGATCTACAAAAATTTAGTTCCTATTAAAATCCCAGTAAGATTATTTTTGTAGATATTAGACAAGAAGATTTTAAAATGTATATCGAAATGCAAAGAAGGAGACTAGCAAAAATAATTCTGAAAAAGAACATAAAGTGGGAAGAATAATTCTAAGTGACATTAAAATGGAGAGTAAGTCAGACACTCTGGTACTGGAGAAGAGACAGACATATGAATCAGTGGAACAGGATAAATAACCCAAAAATAGATCCACACAATATGGTCAATTGATTTTTGAAAAAGGTATGAAAGCAATTTCATGGAAGAAGGATAGCCTCTCTTCAACAACAGGTGCTTGAGCAATTAGATACACAAAGACCAAAAAAAAAAAAAGAGCCTCAACCTAAACCTCTTACACACAAAAAAATTAACTCAAAATGAAAACTTCAAAAATTAGCAGAACATTTTCAGGATCTAAAGCTAGACAAAAAGTCTAAACAAAATGTTTTAGACTGCAGGAGGAGAAGGAGGAGACAGAGGATGAGATGGCTGGATGGTATCACCGACTAGATGGACATGAGTTTGGGTAAACTCCGAGAGTTGGCGACGGACAGGGAGGCCTGGCGTGCTGCAATTCATGGGGTCGCAAAGAGTCGGACATGACTGAGAGACTGAACTGAACTGATACCAAATACACAATCTATAAAAGAGTGATAAATAGAATCTCATCAGATTAAAAACTTTCACTCTGTACAAGACCCTCCCCGCTGTTAAGATAACAAAACATGCTATAGAGGCAGAAGAATATATTTGCAAACTTCATACACAACAAAAGATTAGTAATGTACAATATTTGTACAATATACAAAGAACTCTGAAACTCAAGAGTAAAAAAACCAATAGTCTAATGAGAAAATGGTATGTCCAAAATACACTAAGAATTCTTACTATTCAATAAAAAAGTGAACAATCCTATTTAAAAATCGGCAAAAGATATGAACAGATATCTCACCAAAAAAGATATACAACTGGCAAATAAACATGAAAAGATGCCCAACATCAGGTATCATTAGTAAACTGCAAATTAAAACAACAATGAAATACACCATGCACCTATGGGAATGATCAAAATCCAAAAATACAACACCAAATGCTGGCAAGGATGTGAAACAACAGGAACTCTCATTCACTGGAAATGGGGATGCCAAAGAGTACAGCCACTTTGGAAAATAGTTTGGTGGTTTCTTATAAAAATAAGCATACTCTTAACACATGATCCAGCAATTGTACTCCTTAAAGAGTTGAAAAATCCAAACAAAAATCTGCACATATATTTTATAGCAGCTTTATTAATAATTGCCAAAATCTAGAAGCAATCAAGAAGTCCTTCAGTAGGTGAATAGATAAACAAACTATGGTTCATCCAGAGAATGCAATAGTCTTCAATGCTAAAATGAAATGAACTATCAAGGCAGGAAAAGCCACAGAGTAAACATGTGTGTTAGTCACTCAGTCATGTCCAACTCCAGCCCAATGTACTGCCAGGCTCCTCTGTCCATGGAATTCTCCAGGCAAGAATACTGAAGTGGGTTGCCATTTCCTTCTCCAGGGTATCTTCCAGAGCAAGGGAATGAACCTGGCTCTCCTGCCTTGCAGGCAGATTCTTTACCATTTGAGCCACCAGGGAAGCCAATCTGAAAAGGTTATGGACTGTGTGATTCCAACTATAAGACAGTCTAAAAGGCAAAACTATGGAGAAAGTAAAAAGATCAGTGGTTTCTAGGGTTTGCAGTGAGGAGGGATAAATAAGCAGAGCACAGATTTTTAGGGCAGTGAAACTACTCTGTAGGAAACAATAAAGATGAGTACATGTCATTAGACATTTGTCCATAACTACAGAATGTACATCACCAAAAGTGACCCCTCATGTAAACTATGGGCTTTGGGTGACTATGATGTGTCAGTGTAGGTTCATAAATTGTAACCAATGTACAACTGGTACAGGATGTTGATGGTTGCTGAGATGTACACACTGGGGCAGGAAATATATAGAAAACCTAACAGCTCTAAAAAATAAAGTGGACAGACAGACGGATAAATAAACATTCATCTTATGAACACAGACATATTTTAAAATAAAAAAAACTGCCTTTCTGCAATAACATCATACACAACACTCCCAGAATTTTGTATATATCCTCAAAATTTATATTAATAAAATGAATCCTAACACTTCAAAGAAAATTGTATTCAGTCCACTGAGTTCTGTTTCTCAAATACTATTGATAATAATAGCACATTCTCAAACACCCCACTGCTTTGGTTCTGATACACACATGCAGAAAACATGACGTATTACTTCTTAAGACTTGAAGAATTTATTCTGAACACTTACTGTATTTCAAAACAATTTCAGTAATACGTATAAACATATATAGGTTCACCATACCCATACACACACATATATAGTATCCTTTCCTTTTTACTTCCAAGTGAAAGGGGGAAATGCTTTAGTTTATCAATATACGTAATCACTTAAGTTTTATTTGGTAGAAATAATGAACTATCATCTTAACAAGAACTTTTTACTCTCAAAGGAAGGTGTAGTAATAACAGTTGATTATTGCTCATTTTTAAAATGCAATTATTTTCATATCAGAGCCTAACACATTAAGCATGCTAAGAAGCAATTCATTTAGATCATCTTCCTCAGAAATACCTAAAGTTACACATGTTCTTTGAGCTTGAACCATCATATCTGGCTTTCAATGTTCAAACTGTAACGAATCTGATTTTATCATCTAATTTATTTGTACCAACTGTTTTCTTAAAATATTTATACTAATACAACTATTAAAATTAAGCTATGCTTACATAGCCAAAACCCAAAATATAAGAAATAGAGAACCTACTTTATTAAGTACGTTAATAAATATAATAAATAAAAATATATTTAATAAATAAAAATAATAAATATATATAAAATAAATATAATAAACCTATTTATTATACTAATAAGTAGGATAAGTGAGTTCAAGTGGAATGTTCAATATTTTAATAGGCATGTTTGTTACATCTCATGAAACTATTTGTTTAAAAGATATTTAAAATCTAGAATTCTATCTATTTTTCCAAATAGGTATTTATTAAAATCTCTGGAAACCATGATCACTTCTATCACTGGCCAGCTGATCTGGACATAGGAAACATCACCCTGCTGGCCAGCTGCAATCTGCCGGGGGTGGGGTGGGGGTGTATTGTAAATGAAACACTCCAATCAGAGAACGGTATTTCAAACGAAACAATCTCTGTACTCATAGGTATCTTTTCAACTTTGAACTGAGTGACATACATTCACTTAAACATCAACTTAGGATTTGGAGGTAAACAGTCTCTGAGTTTCTTGGGCACACTGCCAAAGAAGAGAGGTCCTGTTTAATCTTCATAGTACTTAAACTTATACAAACTGATTCAGAGATATAGACATAAACTCACAGCACACAGACACACATTCATATCCTAGTCACAGGGGGGAAAAGGGACCCATAAATCTGAGTCTAGTGATAATGCATAATATTAGGGAAAGTACTGGGAGTGAAATTCCATTTTCATGAATACTAAAAATCACCTGTTAGCCTAAGTATTAGACAAAAAGCATTAAACTATATTCCAATGTATTCCTTTCTCCTTTCTACCCTTCCTATTCCATCTCAGACTTACACTGATAGCTAATATCTACATTTAAAGTCTCTTATGTCTGTAGCTAACGTATACCAATTAGCTCCACATTCTAAATGACACCATAAAAGATGATGTGATGTAATATCTTACAAAGTGAATATGGTAAAATCCAGCTATTACGTAGGAATTAAAAGTCAAAAATAATACGTATCAGTGCTAAGGTAATAACAAATGCCATAAGACCATAAATTAACCACTACCATGGGACACAGAAAAAAATTGATGGAATTTCATTCCAATACATTAGCAATAATTTCAGTCTAGTAAAAAAAAAAAAATCCTTCAAGTAAAATGGACAGTGATATATATATGCTTCCCCCAGTGGCTCAGAGGTAAAGAATTTGCCTACAATGCAGGAGATAGGTTCGATCCTTGGGTTGGGAAGATCCCCTGGAGGAGGGCATGGCACCCCACTCCAGTATTCTTGCCTGGAGAATCCCATGGACAGAGGAGCCTGGTGGGCTACAGTCCATGGGGTCGCAAAGTGCCAGTCACAACTGAAGGACGACAATGGTATAGTTTACTTGATTGGGAGGCAAGATTCAAAAACAAATTAATATTTGAAAAAAGCAGCAGTTTTACAAAGAACCTGAACTCTAAGATCTGTGATAGCACTCTAAAGCAAAAGCACAAAGATTCAACAGTTTGAATGCCTACACCTAGAGCTTATCCTGGATCAAGATACAGATAAAGAGGGACTCCTCGGGTAGTTCAGTGGCTAAGAATCTACCTTGCAATGCAGAGGACCTGGGTTCAATCCCTAGTCATGGAACTAGGATCCCACATGGCATGGGGCAACTGAGTATGTGTGACACAACTAGAGCCTGTGTGCTACAACAAAAGACCAGCATGATGCAACTAAAATCTGACACAGCCAAGTAAATAAATATTTTTAAAATATTTTAATAAAAAAAGGAGATAGAAGTTTGATAATCCCTAGGTTCAGGTTGGAAGGGGTGGGTATAAGGAATTAGGAAATTGGGATTAATCTATATGCAGTGTTGATACTATGTATAAGACAGATAACTAATGAGAAACTGCTGTATAGCTCAGAGAACTCTATTCGAAGCTCTGTGCTGACCTAAATGGGAAAGAAAGGCAAAAAAGAGAGGACAGCTGGTATGTATAGCTGATTCACTTTGCTTTACAGTAAAATCTAACACTGTAAAGCAAGTTCAAGGCAATAAAAATTACTTTTAAAAAGAGAAGTCTATTAAGAGGTTACTTTATGCCCAGCAATGTACTCAAGTACTCAGCACTTGACATACACTTCATGCTGCAAAGCTCCCAATAACCCGTGAGGTCCACACTATGTTACTCCTCCGATGTTACATACTGAAAGATGAATGCTCTCAATCACTCTTTATTTTAATCACCACTGGCACAGTCAAATCCCCAAAGCTATTATTTTCATTATTTAGAAGGCAAACATATTTCTCCTAGACTTAGAAAATGTAGCCATACTCATTACACTGAGAGACTTTCTGACTGCCTCCACATAAAATAAATTGCACCATTTGCAATATTTCTTATTGCCAAATTCACACTGAAATTGAAGAAAGTGGAGAAAACCACTAGACCATTCAGGTATGACCTAAATCAAATCCCTTATGACTATACAGTAGAAGAGAGAAATAGATTTAAAGGACTAGATCTGATAAACAGAATGCCTGATGAGTGATGGATGGAGGTTAGTGACATTGTACAGCAGACAGGAATCAAGACCATCTCCAAGAAAAAGAAATGCAAAAAAGCAAAATGGCTGTCTGAGGAGGCTTACAGATAGCTGGGAAAAGACAGGAAGCAAAAAGCAAAGGAGAAAAGGAAAGATATACTCATTTGAATGCAGAGTTCCAAAGAATAGCAAGGAGAGATAAGAAAGCCTTCCTCAGTGATCAATGCAAAGAAATAGAGGGAGACAATAGAACGGGAAAGACTAGAGATCTTTTCAAGAAAATTAGAGATACCAACTGAACATTTCATGCAAAGATGGGCTCAATAAAGGACAGAAATGGTAGGGACCTAACAGAAGCAGAAGATATTAAGAAGAGGTGACAAGAATACACAGAAGAACTGTACAGAAAGTTCTTCATGACCCAGACAATCACGATGGTGTGATCACTCACCTAGAGCCAGACATTCTGGAATGTGAAGTCAAGTGGGCCTTAGGAAGCACCACTGCGAACAAAGCTAGTGGAGGTGATGGAATTCCAGTTGAGCTATTTCAAATCCTGAAAGATGATGCTGTGAAAGTGCTGCACTCGATATGCCAGCAAATATGGAAAACTTAGCAGTGGCCACAGGACTAGAAAAGGTCAGTTTTCATTCCAATCCCAAAGAAAGGCAATGCCAAAGAATGCTCAAACTACTGCACAATTGCACTCATCTCACATGCTAGTAAAGTAATGCTCAAAATTCTCCAAGCCAGGCTTCAGCAACACGTGAACCATGAACTTCCAGATGTTCAAGCTGGTTTTAAAAAAGGCAGAGGAACCAGAGATCAAATTGCCAACATCCACTGGATCATTGAAAAAGCAAGAGAGTACCAGAAAAACATCTATTTCTGCTTTATTGACTATGCCAAAGCCTTTGACTTTGTAGATCACAATAAACTATGGAAAATTCTGAAAGAGATGGGAATACCAGACCACCTGACCTGCCTCTTGAGAAACCTGTATGCAGGTCAGGAAGCAACAGTTAGAACTGGACATGGAACAACAGACTGGTTCCAAATAGGAAAAGGAGTACGTCAAGGCTGTATACTGTCACCCTGCTTATTTAACTTATATGCAGAGTTCATCATGAGAAATGCTGGGCTGGAGGAAACACAAGCTGGAATCAAGACTGCCGGGAGAAATATCAATAACCTCAGATATGCAGATGACACCACCCTTATGGCAGAAAGTGAAGAGGAACTAGAGAGTCTCTTGATGAAAGTGAAAGAGGAGAGTGAAAAAGTTGGCTTTAAGCTCAACATTCAGAAAACTAAGATCATGGCATCTGGTCCCATCACTTCATGAAAGATAGATGGGGAAACAGTGGAAACAGTGTCAGACTTTATTTTTCTGGGCTCCAAAATCACTGCAGATGGTGACTGCAGCCATGAAATTAAAAGACGTTTACTCCTTGGAAGGAAAGTTATGACCAACCTAGACAGCATATTAAAAAGTAGACACATTACTTTGCCAAGCAATGTCTGTTTAGTCAAGGCTATGGCTTTTCCAGTGGTCATGTATGGATGTGAGAGTGACTATAAAGAAAGCTGAGTGCCGAAGAACTGATGCTTTTGAACTGTGGTGTAGGAGAATACTCGAGAGCCCCTTGGACTGCAAGCAAATCCAACCAGTCCATCCTAAAGGAGATCAGTCCTGGGTGTTCATTGGAAGGACTGATGTTGAAGCTGAAACTCCAATACTTTGGCCACCTGATGTGAAGAGCTGACTCACTTTAAAAGACCCTGATGCTGGGAAAGATCTGAGGTCAGGAGGAGAAGGGGATGACAGAGGATGAGATGGCTGGATGGCATCACCGACTCGATGGACATGGGTTTGGGTGGACTCAGGGAGTTGGTGATGGACAGGGAGGCCTGGCGTGCTGCAGTTCATGGGGTCACAAAGAGTTGGACACAACTGAGCAACCGAACCGAACTGAACTAGTTATCACAGACCAACTTATTAAGTAATTGAGTTAAACCAGGAGAGATCATACTTTCATTAGTGCAAAACAGAAATTAGTAGTAAAAGACCAGTTTTTTGGGGAAAGCAAAGTTTCTTCAGAACCAAATACATGGGGAATTTTTAACTACTCCTCACAATGTAATGAAACACAGTATTTTGTGAGACAGACTCTTCTAACATGAAATGTATGTTTTCTAAGAATTGGTGTTATATTAGACTTAAAAGAGAATTCCCTAGCTCTACTAGAGTAAAGTGATCATACAGTCTGTCCTATGAAATAAATCGAGAGGTAAAACCATGTATGCAGGTTGGAAGATTTAATGTTAATAGGTCAATTCTCACAAAATTTATCTACAAGTTCAATGCCGTTCAAATAAAAATCCTGGTGGGTTATTTTTGTAAGAAATTGACAAGCCATTTCTAAAAGCTATATAAAAAATAAAAGAACTTAGGATAAATAAAACTGGTTTGAAAAAGAACAAAATTAGACAACATACACTATCTAATTAAGCTATAAACAAGACATTGTGGTATTGACATAAAGATAGACAAATGAATCAGGCTACTGTCCAGAACTGACCCTCACATATATAGTCAATTGACTTGACTAAGGTGCCAAGGCAATTCAGTGGGGAAAAGTCTCTTCAATAAAGGTGCTGGAACAATGAGATAAACATGAAAAAGATGAACCCTGCCCTTTACCACAAACCATATACAAAAATAAATTCTGAAGGGAACAAAGACTGAATTTTAAAGCTAAGATAAATCTTCTAGGAGAAGACACCTTTGTGAAGCAAAGATTTCATAAGACACAAAACAGTAACTATGAAAGACAAAGGACTGATATTGAAGCTGAAGCTCCAATACTTTGGCCACCTGATGCGAATAGCTGACTCACTGGAAAAAACCCTGATGCTGGGAAAGATTGAGGGCAGGAGAAGGGGATGACAGAGGATGAGATGGTTGGATGGCATCACCGACTCAATGGACATGGGTTCGGGTGGACTCCGGGAGTTGGTGATGGACAGGGAGGCCTGGCATCCTGCGGTTCATGGTGTCACAAAGAGTCGGACACGACTGAGCAACTGAAGTGAATTGAATGAAAGACAAAACTGATAAACTGGATTTTCATCAGGATTAAACATTTCTGCTCATCAAAAGACACTACTAGGGAAATAAATAAGGAAACTACAATCTGGGAGAAAACAGAAATACATATAATCCAAAAATATTTAAAGAACAAAATCCATAAACACTCAAAAGCAACAACAGAAAAGATGTACAAATGGTCAATAGATACATCAAAAGGTACTCAACATCATTAGTCATTAGGGAAATACAAACTAAAACCATGAGATACCACTTCACACTGACTAGAATGGCTAAAATTAAAACACTGACATTACTAAACACTGATGTAGAGTATCTAGCAACTGCAATTTTCATAGTGTGCCAGTAGGAAATAAAATGACTTCCCTTATGGCTCAGGTGGTAAAGCCTCTGCCTACAATGCGGGAGACCCGGGTTCGATCCCTGGATTGGGAAGATCCTCTGGAGAAGGAAACGGCAACCCATTCCAGTACTCTTGGCTGGAAAATCCCATGGATGGAGGAGACTGGTAGGCTACAGTCCATGGGGTCCCAAAGAGTCGGACACGACTGAGCGACTTCACTTCACTTCACCCCGGAGAACTGTTTGGCAGCTTCTTAAAAAGGTAAATATACATCTTCCTACGATCCAGCAATCCTACTTCTAAGTATTTACACAATAGAAATGAACAGATATTCTTGTACACAAATGCTCACAGCAGTTTTATTCATGAACTAGCAAAGAACTGGAAACAACTTAAATCCCTAAACAAGTAAATGGGTTCATACACTGATACAGTCGATACAGTGATGCAATCGTATAACAGAATACTGCTCCTTGACAATAAGAAAGAATAAGCAACGACATATGTGAGTCTCCAGAATGTTATGCTGGGTTAAAGAAGTCAGACACAAAACAATACACAGTGTCTGTTTACTCACATGAAGTCCAAGAAGAGGAAAAAACAATACATGGTGATGGAGGCCAGAATTGCATGACCTTGGAAAAGTTCCTTAACTTCTGCAGTCTGTAGATTACAGCCCATGCTTAAGTTATTTCAATGGCTAAGCAATGCTCTCAAAATAAAAACGGTAGGACCATGGAGGAGCCTGGTAGGCTGCAGTCCATGGGGTAGCTGAGTCGGACACGACTGAGTGACTTCACTTTCACTTTTCACTTTCATGCATTGGAGAAGGAAATGGCAACCCACTCCAGTGTTCTTGCCTAGAGAATCCCAGGGACGGCGGAGCCTGGTGGGCTGCCGTCTATGGGGTTGCACAGAGTCGGACACGACTGAGGTGACTTAGCAGCAGCAGCTCCATGGACCACAAGGATCCTCCATGATGGAATTCTTTCTTACCTGTCCATGTTCAGTCAGTCCCCTCCATCCTTCCTAACTGCATGTGAATGACCTTTTCTGTCCTTCCAGCATTCCAAATCCTGTTTTATCTCCTGGCTTTGTCACTTGCCATTTCTTACGCTTCATATACTTATGCTCAACTTCTCCTCTTGTAAGCCTCAATTCCATGTCTTATCCTCAGAGAAACCTTTCCTGGCCACTCTACGTGTAAAGTTGGTTTTCCAAAATCAGTTTCTAGCATATCCCCTTGATAACACTTATAAACTCCTGCACACAACATAGGTCCCTGTTCGCAGGCCATCTCTCACCACTAGACTACAAGCTTCATGAGAACAGAAACTGTCTCATTTTCACCAGCATCCTCATTTTCACCCAGCATCCTGAGTCTCTCACAGCAGTCTCCTAAGTGCTCAATACAGAACTGATATATTAATGAATCCATAAGGGTGACTCTAATTTTTTCTTAACTTTTCAGCTAGTACTAACAGCAAATTCACCTTCACAACACACTCACTGTGAACTTTTTTCTAGGTTCATTTTTTAAAGATTCTGTTAACTTCTTATTCTCATGTCTTTTATCTAGGTAGTAGTTTCTTCTAAGTGACAAAATGAATTATAATGACGAAGGCAAGGTCTCCTGAGATGAAAGAATTTCATATAAAGGCGGAAAGTACTTCCTATTTCTTAGAGATACTTCACTAAGACACTCATGAGTAATACTGGTCATATCCTCTATTTCATTTGCTATAGGAACCTCTTCCATAAACTACACAAACATATTGCAGAGGAATTGTTACCTTGAATAGGGACCAAAACTGCAACATTAACAGAACCAGGCCTATAGTTGAGGTCCCTTTTTTATTTATATGACTTTACCTTACTGAAATTCATAGATTCTGGAACTTACTGTAATTCCCTCACCTGGCTACAGAAAGGATCAAAAGTACTGCTATTTAAATCACTTTCTTTGGAGCAACTTTCCTCTACTGGGTCTCCAATTCAACTTACTGACTTGACCCTTCTTCTGCAGAGTGAACGCCTAACTTAGCTTTTCCTAATCTTATGTAATCTTATGCCACTCACACAATATACAAGGCACCAGTTTACACCTTCTCTTGCCAACTTACATGACATTTAAGAGTTACCACTGAACTGGTAAAGTCCTATCAGAAAGTCACGTCTTTAGCAGCTACTGTGGTATCACATATTTCAAGTCATTGACTTAAAAAAATATAACATATATAACCCTTAGACATTAAGTCATCAATTTCAATGCATTCACCAGTTGATTCTTTAATACATGCTACAAAAATCAAAACAGACTGACTGGCATTTCAACTTCTTTCCTATAAATATGCTCCCTCACTAAAGAAACACAGGAAAGCAAAAACATGCCACAAAATTAAAACATAGACAATGGACCTAAAATAGAACTGAAGGTTAAGAGACCTAGATTCAAAAACTAAGAGACCATAGGCCATTCATTTCTCTGTTTAACAGCATTCCCAAGTCTTAAAAAGAGCTCATCAAACCTTCCCTAAAGTCTGTTTCTCAGACTTTATAAACATATAAAATTATATTTGTAAAAGTTACTTCAAAAAGTTTAAGAGTACTATCAAAATGATGATTCTGCTATCACTAGTAAGCTTCCAAGGAGTAAAAAGTTAACAGCGTAACAGAAACAATTTCCATAAATACTATATAACATTATCTTCCCTAATCAAGTTATCTCTTGCCTCTTACTCCCCAGTGGTAAAAAAACAAACAGAAACACTTCAAAACATTAAAAGTAATCTAAGAAAAAGTTACTGCTCTCTTTATATCACTCCTTCTTACAAATTCCATTCCTCTTTGTTAGGTTCATTGTTCGGAGAAGGCAATGGCACCCCACTCCAGTACTCTTGCCTGGAAAATCCCATGGACAGAGGAGCCTGGTAGGCTACAGTCCATGGGGTGGCGAAGAGTCGGACACGACTGAGCAACTTCACTTTCACTTTTCCCTTTCATCCACTGGAGAAGGAAATGGCAACCCACTCCAGTATTCTTGCCTGGAGAACCCCAGGGACAGTGGAGCCTGGTGGGCTGCCGTCTATGGGGTCGCACAGAGTCAGACACAACTGAAGCGACCTAGTAGCAGCAGCAGCAGGTTCATTGTTATTGTTATGCTGTGCTCAGACATGTTGGACTCTTTGAGACCCCATGGACTGTAGCCTGCCAGGCTCCTCTGTCCATGGGATTTTCCAGGCAAGAATCGTGGAGTGGGTTGCCATTTCCTACTCCAGGGGATCTTCCCAGCCCAGGGACCAAACCCATTGCCAGGCAGATTCTTTACCACCGCACCACCTGATAGTATAATAAGTTCATAGTTCTATGTGATTCTAGAGCCACAAACACTAGAGTTGTACTCTCATCTTAACTGTGATACTCTCCACTGTAATGTCAGATGGGTCATTTCACTTCCTTGGGCCCAGCTTCGTCATCTTTAAGACTAGGCAACTGCACTCCTGCAGTGGTGCCTCGACTCTTGAGGCATCAGCATCCACCTTTCAATGTCAAAACACCCAACTATCACGCGACAGTGGTGGAGTCCCTAGTATTATTGGTTGAGCTTTTATGAATTCAGTAAAACTTTTAAACGAATTTGCCTTTAATCAAAACGGCATTCATTCACAATGCTGTCATGGTATGGGAGTTCACATATCTTCACACAGGTTAACCAGTAGACATGAATACAAAGACCTCGAGGAGTAATTCAATGACAAGGGCCCCGGGCCTGTGATACGGGAACATTTGAACTGGAAGACCTTTAAGAACTCCCCCATCCTGCCCTGTGCCCTGTGTGATGCCATGACATGATCCTATACAAAGGAGGGAACATAAGTTAAAAGATACAGTATCTATATTCACAGTTGAAATTTCTGCAACACCCACAGGGTAAGTTAATGAGTTAAAGCAAATGCTAGCTTTTCTGAATACTTCTCTTTAATATATCCCTTTTTAAAGTCTTGAAAATGCTTCTTTCTATAGCTATCTTTCTTTGGCCATCTTTCAAATGTGACTTTTTACACAACATCCAAACAAAAGGAGTGAAATTTGAGTTTTTATTAGTTACTATGACTCCTCCTTGAAGAGTCCATGCCTATTTCTTTGTGTGTGTGTGTGTGTGTGTGTGTGTGTTTGAATTTTTATTTATTTTTTATTTTTTTTAACTTTACAATATTGTATTTGTTTTGCCATACACTGACATGAATCCACGATGAGTGTACATGTTTTCCCCTTCCAGAACCCCCCTCCCACCTCTCTCCCCATCCCATCCCTCGCTCATATAGCACGTTGTCTTAAAAAATGCGTGTCAAGAAATCATGCTCTATGAGAAGTGCTACTCAACACAAATGAAAAAGATGTATGAGTAGTTATTCCCCAATTTCCAAGTAATCTCAAACAAAGGATAAAATTAATAAAAATAGGTAATAAATGTATGAGTAGTTATTCCCCAATTTCCAAGTAATCTCAAAGGATAAAATTAGTAAAAATAGGTAATAAAGTAAAAGAGCCCATGTAGGACAGATTTACCAAAACCATACCCACTAAAGAATGTATAAATTTTGAAGGGAAACACAGGTAGATTAGGGGAGAGGCATGAGAGGGAGGCTTCAGATTGTTCGAGTTGCATCTGCAAAGAGACAGACTGAAATGACAGAGCAGCGTGTGAATGACTCCTGGTTATTCAGCAAACCAGCATCAAGAAAAGCACCATTTCTTGAGGCTTCTGGACATTTTCAAAAGAAATCTTTGTAATTCTCCCATGTACACCTGTAATAACGGTTGCCTAATAATTATGGGAGGGGCTTTCCTGATAGCTCAGTTGGTAAAGAATCTGCCAGCAATGCAGGAGACCCCGGTTCGATCCTGGGTCGGGAAGATCGTCTGGAGAAGGGATAGGCTACCCACTCCAGTATTCCGGCCTAGAGAATTCCATGGGTCCATGGGGTTGCAAAGAGTCGGACACGACTGAGCAACTTTCACTTTCACTATATTTATGGGAAGGAGTCTCATTCCTCAGTGTCTTTTCTCCTGCAAAAACGTTTTCTCTTTGGTTAGCTTTAAAATGTCTAGGCATGAACACCACAAATGAGAGATCAAAAAGGAAACTAAATGCTGCTCTGATTTAAAAAAAAAACTGTTCTCAGCCAGAACCTATCTTTCTTAATTGCCAAACTGAACATCAGTTTTATTCCTACTTTTTTCAGCTACTTTTAAATGAATTAAATGAGCTAAAAATCCACAAGTAAAGAGAATAAGAGTCAAGGGATCAGGGAAAATCATAAATTTAAATACAATTTCCATAATGTTGAAATTACCAAAAGTTAATCTGCCACTCTGTTGAAAGTTCAACTATCACTCTAAAAGCAGAAACAGAGAAAAAAATAGTTTCTAAACATGTTTTTACTTAAAGGTAAAGGGCCATTTCACTTCTTAAATATAGAAATATACGCTCTGCTCAAGCATGTAGTTTTTAAAGTATGAAATTATATAAGTGGCATTTTCTTCATGAGTAAAGTCTGATGCATACATATAATTATAATAGGCCTTTTCATAAGGTGATTACTTGACATCTGCCTTTTAAAACACATAGCACAAAGTAACTGTGTTCATGACTCAACCACTGGTAAGCCAAAGAGTAAGCCAAATATGTACAAATGAGAACAAGTTTCCATTCTGCCTTTCAACAGAACTGACAAGAGAAAAAAAAATTTAAGGAAAAAACAACTTTTATTTTTAAATAAAACATTTCCACCTGACTTCTATAATAGAATGAAAAAATGGGAATTTTGTTTGAAATTCTCATGCTTAGCAATTTTTTTTTTTTAAATAAGGGTAATTGATGTGTTTTATCTTTTAGCTGAGGGTATAAAAATCTTAACACACAAAATCCCTATGAAACACAAAAGATCAAGAGTAATATAAAAGCCCTATTCTAGATGTTGGTTGTTAAGAGATTAGTCCAGTTGTTTCAAGTTCCTTATTTCTTTTGTCTTAGTTCTTTCTAAAATGCACCAGTATACGGGCATGGAGAACCTGTGATGATTTTTACCTGATTTAATTCAGACTTGATAACTGAAAGAAAAGTCATAGAACCTCCTACTAAATCACAACTGGGAAATTTCCAGAATAATATTGTACTATATTCTAATATGCTAGAGGGCATACTAATTAGAATATAATATAGAATATTGGTATATTGCTTTTTTTCATTGACCACTTAGATTTAACCTTCTCAAAAATAAGTTTTCCAAGTAGATAGCATATATACAAAGCACTTAATGAGTATGCAAACCAAATAGTTCCAATTGTTCAATCTTATTTATTGAGAATAAAAGAGTGGGAAGTCTAAGCATTAATGACAAAGCAGCTTCACTATTTCAAGAACTAGCTGACAAGTCTGGAAAGACTGGTTATTAAAGTGACAACACCTTTATAATCAACAAGATACAACAAATCTGGAAAGTTAATGTGAAAACATGTTTTACTGTGGACACATTTGTATTTCTCTAAATGCAATATATATAGTCAAGTTAATACAAACAGAAAACAAGAATAAAATGTGAACACCCCACTTTTTTTAAATGTCTCAAAAAAAAAAAAAAAAAAAGCAGAAAAAAATCAACTTAAATGAACCAGGATTTTTTATTCTTTTATATGACAAACTTGCAGGTTATAATGTATAGTCAAATTAATAAAGTAGATTCTGAAAATGATCCACAACACATAAGAACACACACACACACTTGACAGTGAAATTCCTTGCCTATTAGAGAAACTGTAACACTGATAGCATACAGGAGCATAAGGCAGAATAACACACAGGGGATATACTTAAAATTCTGCCTTCAAAAAGGCAGAATATATAATAGGTGATAAATAACTTATAGACATAAATAAAATAAAATAAAATGTATAGACATAAAATGTATAATGTCTATAAAATGTATTTATAGACATAAATAAAATTAAAATAAAATTATATAAATAAAATGTATAGACATAAAATAAAAGGGGTGCTTCACAATTTGCAGAATGTTTCACATTAAATTGTTTGATTTTCACAATAACCCTGAGAAACTCAAGACAAGGGCTATTAACTCCTGTTCTAATAATAAAGAATTGAAGCTCAATAAGGTTAAAGTATAGTTGCAGTAACTTAATAAACAGCAATTTTCTAAGAAACAAAAAGGTGGCTGAGAAAATTTTTACACTGAAAATAAAACAATTAGGAAGGAAAAACAAAAGGGAGACAAGTAGACATATAAAACCACATGACATTAGAGAAAGTATATTTACATAACTACATTAGCATATTACCTCTGCTAACAGCCAAGAATATGGGTTCCCATAACTTCCTACAAACAAAACGGCTAAAATTTAGAATATCAGAAATAATAAAAATGCAAAGTATCTTTTTACTTTCTTTGTTAGAACAGACAGATTTTTAAAGACTCCACTAACTTTATATAACTACTCAAGAATATATAGATAGAGATCATTTAGGAAAAAGTATCTCCTCAGTTATATCTCATATCGAATGAAAAGTCTACTGATTCATCACTAAAATAAAAAGAATCCCACCCATTAACATCCCCATAGTTGTGCTTACTGTCATCTTTCAATAACAAATCTATCACTTAGAAGCAATGGAGCTATGATCTGATCATTTGGTCCAATAAATCATTTTATAGATACAAAAATTAAAACTAACATAGCAGACTTCAAGCAGAAGACTTTTCAAAGAGGCTTTCTTTCCCACTTAAAATGTCTCTTTGAAATAGTCACAGGCAATCAGTTCTTCCAAGTCATCCAATTTATTTCAAAAGAATTTTAGATGCTGCTACTTGATATTGACATATTTTAAATACAGTTTTATTGTATCTAGTATTAGACGTTAAATGTACAACAAAATATTTTAAACCTTAAACTCTCCACATAGATTAGTCCCAGAAAACACCACTGCATACCATACTTCAATGCACCCTAGCACTTAAAAGATACTGATTTAGAAAGGCAATTCACTACAAAAGTTAATAATGGGATTTAATCAAAGTTTGTTTCATATTTGTTTTAAAACAAGTGAAACAAAAGAAGCAGGTAATACAATGGCATATACTCTCTTTTAATATCTAAATTAGCACCTGCAAAATATGAATGAAGTCTGCAGACACCTTGTAAGCCTAGGGCACAGACAGCACTCCATATCACTGCAATGAAGTATTCAATAAACCACAATTTTTCAAAGTATTACTACCATTAATAATGGCATTTAGATTTGAAAACATAACAAACAGTATGGTCCTTCATTCACACTAAACTTAATATGATAAAACTAGTCAAATGAAAATTAATTATGAAAGCCAGGCCAGAGACTAAAGAAAAAAACTTCATGAAGTGCAAAGGTAAAGGGTTAAAAATAAAAAAAAAGGCAAAAATATCCCCCTCACTTCTCTTGACTCATTATCACATCATACACATCAAAAAGTCAAAAAGGAAATAAGAGTTTAGTATTGGAAAACCATATCATAATGCCAAACATACATATTATTAAGAATGACATTTTTGTCTTCAGGTAATAAATATACATCATGAGATATACTGCAACACTCCATGTAGTAGAATATTCATGGTAAATAGCTTACAAAATATAAATATCTTGAATAAAATGACCCCACACATTACTGTGTACAATACAGAAATCAAAATTATAAACACGTTCTTTTCCTTTGTTTTTCACCCAATTAGAATGTCCAGTTTAATGATCATATAGCCTTTTGGATAGACTGTTAAAAATCTCTACTATGTTCACAACTGCCAAAAAAAATGGAAGCAATCTAAGTGTCCACCAACAGATTAATGGCTAAACAAAATGTGGTATATACCTATAGTGGGGTATCATTCAGCCATAAAAAGGAAGGAAATTCTGACATATGCCACAATATGGATGGGCCTTGAGGACATTATGCTAAGTGTCATAAGCCAGTCACGAAAGTACAAATACTGAATGAGTTCACTTGTAGGAAATACACAGAAGAGTCAAATTCATGGGGACAGAAGGTCAAATGGTTGCCCGGGGCTGGAGGGGAGGGGAAATGGAGAGTTATTATTTAATAGGTACAGAATTTCAGTCAGGGAAGAGGAGAAATTTCTGGAAACGGATACTGGTATGGTTGCACAACAATGTGACTGCTCCTGACAGCACTGAACTGTACAATCAAAAATAGTTAAAATGGTAGATTTCATGTTATGTATATTTTACAATAACCTACTAATTACATCTATCCTTGTCTCTCTTTAATGTTTTTGCTAAGGAATTAACAGCATTTCCATAATTCTTTAGTAAATATTTTGTGTCATCTAGTTAATGAATATATTCTTTACATTAATAATTAAACTTGGAAATAGGTCCAAAACAAAACATTTAGCTCAATAATAAATGAGAACGTGCACTGAGAAAGAGTGGAAGGAAGATCACATTTGGGTCATAGCTGCAATGTACTCTCTCCTTCTGGGAAGCTACAGTCAGATGGAATATACATACCTACAACAATGTGCCTTGTAGGTTCCCTCATTATTTTTCACAACTCCAGATTAGCCTTTCAAATCATGAACAGTTCAGCAAATTTACCTAAGGTCATCTTGCTGATGTTAGAAATCAAAGTTTCCAACTCTCTATCGAAGAACTGACATCACAACTTTCAAATATTGCAGACTCTTAAGAACAAGTGAAGAATCAAATATCTCTCTGAAAATCACTACTGTGAGGCAGACAATTAAGCTAGATGAATCAATGAATTAAACTATCTATGAAATTAGTGCACTTTGTTTTCTGATAGTTCTTCCTAAATTAGATCTGAATATTATACAAGATAGTCTATACATGTTCCCTTCCAATATCCTCCATAAATAATGGTTTCATAAAAAAAAAAAAAAAAATGGTTTCATGAGGCTGTTTAAATATAACCATATAAAAACCCACAAGGGAGAAAGAATGTGTGGGAAAGTTAACCAGTCTCATATTTCTAGTTGACTTACCAACCTGATTTAATAAAAAACACAATGTTGCACCATGGGTAAATGCAAAAAAAATATCTTTTATGTGTTGTCTTCCCCTTTAGATTCTGGCAAACATATCTGGTACCTTACTCAATCCCTGTATTTCTTCCTTTGGAATCCTGTCCATCTGGATGGCTATCTACCTGGTTTGAATGAAAATACTAAAATACACAATAAAATAACATCAGCAGATATTAACTATTTCAAATATTAAAGCAAGCTTTTTTCCAATATGAATTTCTGCACGTCACTAAAAATTTATTGATAGTGAAATCTGAAAGGCTATTCATCCAACCTAGTTTTCAAAACTATTAAATAATTAAACCATTTTAGGAAAGATGTCATGTGGGGAACAATACTTATTCTCTCTTGGAAATATCCATCAAATAGTAAACATACATGGCAATATAGAATCCATTCAACATATGTCTTGCCATTAATGAAAAGTGGGGTTTTTTTAATGTTGTAAACAAATATTAACTGAATTGGAACATCCCTTAAAAAAAAAAAGTTCCTTAGTTCTTTTTTAGCACTTAGAAGCACAATACATGAAAATAACCCACAAATGGGTTAATCTTACATTGCCAGATCAATAAAATATCAATACATTGCTGCAAAAAAGAACTGAAATTCATCACTCAAATTTCATGATAAAGAAAGGCAACATTCTTGGGCCTTTCGTGCATCCTAAATTCAGTCTGCAATTAAAAGATGAAAATGGAAACTTCTCACTGAAAATCAAAGTTAATCTGCAATTTTAGTGAAAGACAACTTCAGTCCACTTCTCAGCACCCCCTAATCTCCCAATCATTTCCCCAAATAGCTCCCCACCACAAAAACAAAATATCTAGCAAGTTATTTTGTCCAGTGTCCACGGCTATGGGTATTCACCACAGCCTGGCAAGTAATGGGCAGAAACAGACTTCTTTCCTACAAAGGGGTAACAAGAAGGGGTGGGGCTAGTAAAAGAATATTACCACACTTCCCATTCAAAAGAAAAATACATATTTGCATCAATAGTCTAATAAAAATCCATGATGAAAATAAAGATCCCCATGCCAAATTCTTTCTAGTAACAGTTGAGATGAGTAAGGAGATCATGTAGGAATAGACAGGTTGGACTGATGCTTTTTTAACATGAAACAGATGTTCCTTTCAACTCTGGGCACAACCAATTTAAAATAATGATAAAACAAAGACCATCTTACTTGGTGTGATGTCTATTCCTCATATATAAAGTAAGATGGTCACAATTCACTTTCTTCCTTTGAAGCTCTACTTCCGTTTCTTTTTCACACATCAAAATATCTAAACTACAATATTTTACTCATGTGTTACATGTACATATTTTATAATGAAAATTATCAGGTTAGTAATCAATTTTATACTATACCATAGGGAACTGCCTTTTTCATAAATTCTTTATTTTGTATTCCTTGAATGTGTGTATTTTGTGTGTGTATATATTTTTTCCACTCCTTGGCACATACAGAAGATAAGTAAAAACACAGGTTTACACAGAAAAACACAAATGTTCATAGAAGTATTACTTATACTAATAGTCAAAAAGTGGAAACCACCCAAATACTCATCAACTAATGAATGGATAAACATATTGTGGTAGATCCATACAACGGAAAATTATTCAACAATAAAACATGCTACAACATAAATGAACTCTGAAAACATTATGCTAAGTGAAAGAAGCCAGTCATAACAGACTACATAATGTATGCTGCTGCTGCTAAGTCACCTCAGTCGTGTCTGACTCTGTGCAACCCCATAGACGGCAGCCCACCAGGCTCCGCCATCCCTGGGATTCTCCAGGCAAGAATACTGGTGGGTTGCCATTTCCTTCTCCAGTGCATGAAAGGGAAAAATGAAAGTTTAGTCGCTCAGTCGTGTCCGACTCTTAGCGACCCCATGGACTGCAGCCTACCAGGCTCCTCTGTCCATGGGATTTTCCAGGCAAGAGTACTGGAGTGGGATGCCATTGCCTTCTCCGACATAATGTATGACTATATGTCTATTGGGCTTCCCCAGTGGCTCAGCAGTAAAGATTCTGCCTGCAGTGCAAGAGATGCAGGTTCAATTCCTGGGTTGGGAAGATCTCCTGGAGGAGGGCATGGCAACCCACTCCAGTATTCTTGCCTGAAGAATCCCATGGACAGAGGAGCCTAGCAGGCTACAGTCCATGGGGTTGCAAAGAATCAAACACAACTGAAGTAACTAAGCACGCATACGTTTATAAAGTTCCTAGAATAAATAAATCTATAGAAACAGAAAGTAGACTAGTGGCTGGAGTTGGCAGGGGAAAGAAGGGAGGCGGGAATGGGGAGTAAGTTGCTAATAGGTAAGAGGTTTCTCTGGGGGATGAGGAATCTTACATTTAACACATCAAAAACCTGAACTCTCGATTTCCCACCCCAATCTAATTCTATTCCACTATTGCCCATCTCAGTTAACAGCACAATCACTGGATAGTTGATCTGGCTATCAATCTAGTAGCCACGCCTCTCCCCTTTCCTTCTGACTTCACAATCTTTCCATCAAGTCCTATATTTTCTCCTTCCAAAATACATCCTTCTTACTGTATCTACTGCCACTTTCCCATCCCTCATAGGCTTCAAGAGTCTTCTAACTAGTCTTTTTTTTCACTCACACATTCAATTTTTTTTTCCCCACACGGTGGCCAGAGAGAGATTTTTTTAGACAAAATCTAGTCATATCACTTCCCTGCTAATCCTCAATATGGCTTCAGTCAGTCAGTTCAGTCACTCAGTCGTGTCCGACTCTTTGTGACCCCATGGACTGCAGCACACCAGGCTTCCCTGTCCATCACCAACTCCCGGAGCTTACTCAAACTCATGTCCATTGAGTCAGTGAGGCCATCCAACCATCTCATCCTCTGTCATCCCCTTCTCCCACCTTCAATCTTTCTCAGCATCAGGGTCTTTTCCAAGGAGTCAGTTCTTCACATCAGGTGGCCAAAGTATTGGAGTTTCAGCTTCAGCATCAGTCCTTCCAATGAATATTCAGGACTGATTTCCTTTAGAATGGACTGGTTGGATCTCCTTGAAGTTCAAGGGACCCTCAAGAGTCTTCTCCAACACCACGGTTCACAAACATCAATTCTTCGATGCTCAGCTTTCTTTATAGCCCAACTCTCACATCCATATATGACTATTGGAAAAACCATAGCTTTGTTGGCAAAGTAATGTCTCTACTTTTTAATATGCTGTCTACGTTGATCATAGCTTTTCTTCCCAGGAGCAGGCATCTTTTAATTTCATGGCTGCAGTCACCATCTGCAGTAATTTTGGAGCTCCCAAAATAAAGTCTCTCACTGTTTCCATTGTTTCTCCATCTATTTGCCACGAAGTGATGAGACCCGATGCCATGATCTTAGTTTTCTGAATTGATTTACCATTGCTTTAAAATAAGATTCGAACTCTTTGATACTGGCTGAAAGACTCTACCCAATCTGCCCTCTGCCCACCTCCCAAAGATCACTGTGTACTTCTCTCCTCCTGGCTAATTACACTCTAGATGTAATGACTTTCTTCCTACTCTTATGCAAGCTCATTGTAACCTTGGTCTTTGACTTGTAATGTCCCTCTCTCATATTTTCTCATCATTTGCTTCTTCTCATGATTAATGTCTCAGCTCAAATGTGAACATCCTCAGAGAGGCCTCTCCAAACTAACTTCACTTGAAGTTCACTGTCTAACTTACAGCCCTGTTTTATTTACTGCATAGCACTTATCTATACAAATGGCTCCTCCAGCCTCTCTCATACCAAGCTTGCTCACATCTATATTTTTATAATCTAGAACTGTGCCCACTCATAGTAGCTGCTCAACAAATGTGTGTTCAATAAATGAGTGAATGAATGAGGACTGATATAATGGGGTCAAGTTAGACATGAGACCCTTTGGGAACTAGATAAACAACATCCAGGGCCACAAAAAATTCAGCATAAAAGATACCAAATTTCCAGAATGGTGTAAAGATGTCTTATAGAATTTAGAAGTTAGAACTGAGAACTCAAGACACAATGTTGTTTGTGGGAAATCAGGTGGTAAAGGAAGAGAAAAAGTAGGGGTAATTAGATACTAAACATCAATAGTAACAGCAAAGGGAGAAAGAATAGGGAAATGAATACTGGTGTGGGAAAATATTTTCTGTAAAAAGGAAAAAAGAAACACATTCTGATCACATCTACCTCAACAACAATCTTTGGGTTCACTGCCTCTGTAGTGAACTTAGAAAAACTGAAAAATGACACAAACTTTTAAGAAAATTATTCACTATGTCAGTGCTTTAGGGAAAACTTATCTAACCCAGAGGGGGAGGGTGGGGGAGATGGGAAGTGGGGGTTCAGGAGGGAGGGAACATGTGTATACCTGGGACTGATTCATGTTGGTGTATGGCAAAAACCAACACAATGTTGTGTGACAATTATCCTCCAATTAAAAAAACAACTTATCTAACTAAAAGTTCTTATCATTATAGTCAATGAACCAGAGGTATGCAGATAGGAAAGTAAGCAAAGGCACATAAAATCCAGTGTTCATGATAATAAACCTTATTAAAGGTTGGCAATAAAGCAGCCAGGATGAACTAGCTTATCAGTTCAGTTTAGTTCAGTTGTTCAGTCATGCCAGACTCTCTGCGACCCCATGGACTGCAGCATGCCAGGCCTCCCTGTCCATTACCAACTCCCAGAGTCTACTCAAACTCATGTCCATTGAGTCGGTGATGCCATCCAACCATCTCATCCTCTGTCATCCCCTTCTCTTCCCACCTTCAATCTTTCCCAGCATCAGGGTCTTTTCAAATAAGTCAGTTCTTCACATCAGGTGGCCGAATATCGGAGTGTCAGCTTCAGCATCAGTCCCTCCAATGAATATTCAGGACCGATTTCCTTTAGGATGGACTGGTTGGATCTCCTTGCAGTCCAAGGGATTCTCAAGAGTCTTCTCCAACACCACAGTTCAAAAGCATCAATTCTTTGGCACTCAGCTTTCTTTATAGTCCAACTCTCACATCCATACATGACTACTAGAAAAACCATACCATTGACTAGATGGACCTTTGTTGGCAAAGGTCTTGGCTGGCAAACTAGCTTATGTCTTCACAATATTTCATATTCCTGATCTGTAATAATTTTTCTCCATAAGCAGTGGTTTCCTAATGAAATGATATACAACTCAAACATTAAAAGCTGCCTGCAGAGTGTTTTGCTTATTTAGAGAAATTGAATAAAACTGATAGAAATAAGGGAAATAGCTGATTTAGATTGTGAACTGAAGATTCCCCAGGATTCTCCTTCAGGTAGAAAAAGAAATCTGCTACCAAACATTCCAAAATGGTATAATTCTGGCTGTCATTCCTGTAGAATAAAATTTTCTTCCCAATTTTCTGCTTTCTGACTTCCTCCACACCTCCTCTGTCCTGCCAGATACACCCTAGAAAGAACAGACTAGAACGACAACTACAAGGGCTTTTGCTTTACCTAGGGTTCTCTGGTGGCTCATATGGTAAAGAATCTGCCTGCAATGTGAGAGACCTGGGTTTGATCCATGGGTCTGGAAGATCCCCTGAAGAAGGGAATGGTTACCCACTCCAGGATTCTTTCCTGGAGAATCCCATGGACAGAGGAGCCTGATGGGCCACAGTCCATGGGGTCACAAAAAGTCAGACACAACTGAGTGACTTAACACTTTCACTTTCAGGGTTGTATTTAAATTCTAGCTATTCTATTCTTACTAGCTGTACAAATTAATGTTTTTTTTTTTTTAAAAAAGGAAGCGAAACCTTCCCCTTTAAATGTTTAAAATGTGCCAGCATCTCAGTCGCTTGACCCTGTGGAGCCCTAGGTAGTCTGGGGCTAGATTCAAGGCCATATTCACTGTACCTGCTAATAATCGACTGCACACTGCTTTGGAAGGACTCCTCACTACAACCCCCAAGGGCCATCTCAAATCTGTTCTCTCAATCTTGCTTCCATTTCTCCTATTGTCAGCTGAACTGCAGCCGTCTTCTCCACTCCCAACATCTTGCTCCTTGAGAAAGAAGGTCCTTTCCCCACACGTGCCCAACAACCTCCAAGACCCCACCCATATATTTTACCCTCTTTCCTAACATTATACTTTTCCAGGGATTCTTTTTCCTCTTCCTTCAAATAAGCTTCAGTTCTATTTATCACCAAAGTTAATTCCCTTGACCTGGTTAATCCCTGAAACCACCCCTTGGCATGTGTGTCTGTGTCTCTGTTCCTGTTTTATTAAACCAGCAGGTTTTACATGTTATCTCCATTTATTCTTTAATCCAAAGAAATAGCTTTTTTTTCTTTATCCATTTGGGAAATATTTATTATACCACTTATATTTCACACAACATGCTCAGTTACGAGGAGGTAAAGATGAGTAACAGACCAGCCTGATCCTCATGACTGTTTCTTTCACACGACTGAAATTCCGCCATCTGGAAAACCAAGGCCTTTTCTCAGTCTTCATTTCTTTCCACTTCTTTGTAACATCGAACATGACTAGCCATCCCCTCCTTTGCAAAAACTCTCTGAGTTCAAAGCACTGCATTTTCCTTTTCTGACATACCCCTTCACTTCTTTTGAACTAATTCTACTTCCTCCTTTCATCTATTAAAATGAAGGTATTCCCCAAACCACGGTCCTAGACTCTCTTCTCTTTCCTTTCTATCTTCTCTCCTTTGTGATCTTTTCCACTAGTATATCTTTTTTTATCATTATCTCTGGGCAGACAAGTCACAAATAGCAGCTAAATTGATTACTGCAGTTTATTATAGATTAAAAACAAACAAGCAAACAAACAAAACAAGGTTTGGAGAGGTTAGGAAGTTCACCCAAGATCACAAGAACTCGGAAGTGGTAAACAAGGTAAACAAGGTTCACAAGTCGTGAACCTTGGCAGTCTGATTTCAGAGCAGATGCTCTTAACCTATAGAGTACACTGCACTGCTTCCTGTGGCTCTTTCTCAAGGACTCCCCTCAATTTTCAATGGTTCTTTAGGTATTTCTACCTGAATATAGATTGGGGGCTTACAGGTGGCACTAGTGGTAAAGAACCCACCTGCCAATGCAGCAGACGGAAGAGATGTAGGTTCGATCCCTGGGTCAGGAAGATCCCCTGGAGGAAAGCATGGCAAACCCACTCCAATATTCTTGCCTGGAGAATCCCATGGACAGCGGAGCCTGGTAGGCTACAGTCCAAGGGTTGCACAGTCAGACGTGACTGACACGATTTTATCACACACGCGCAGATTAAACACATGTCAACTCATCATCGTCCTTCATCAAAATCAGTCCTTGATTTTGATTTCTCAATTTGCTTTATGAAAATTACAATTTTCCCCATGATTCAACTTGAAACCCCAGTCAGCCTTATCCTTTATTATCTTGAGGTTTCAGAATTTCAGTATCTTATACTCTATGCTAATCCATCCTGCTTACTCACTGCTGCCACGTAATGTCTTAGATGCCCTCTTTAAAGTGTCTCCGTTGTATTTTAGACAATGTTATCAACTTGGCAATTAGAGACCTTCATGTTTTCAAACTTTTTTCCCCTAATATCCCACAGATCCTCTATCTTTTGACCAAGCATTACATGACTTTCTGCACCTGTGTCCTTTATCCTTCTTCCTTTCTTCCATCCATCTATCTTAATTTCCACTTCCTCAATGTTACTTCTCCTGCTTCCACAACTAAATGTCACTATAGGTACAATGAGTATACTACATTCTGCTGCTACTTATCTTCCTCTCTTCTATAATTGTGTGTACCTCCTATTCTCCAAACCAAGCCTAAGTTTTTTTTGTGGGAACTGAGCATATTCTGTTATTTTCATGCCACCTACAGTTTGCTTTTTTACAGGCATAACAAATGGTTCTCCTCTGACATCTTGTAGGGAAAATGCTAGCCTTGCTTTCTTTCGTCACCAATAATACATATAGGCTATCGTATTCCTCATTATTAAGTGTTAAGCTCCCAAAGGTACAAAGCCATACAGAGGAAAAGAGGCAGACTTTACTTTCCTGGGGATAAAGCAGGGTATGTGCATGTGCTCAGTCATCCAGTTGTGTCTGACCCTTTGCAACCCCACAGGCTCCTCTGTCCATGAGATTCTTCAGGCAAGAATATTGGACTGGGTTGCCATTTCCTCCTGAGGGGATCTTCCCCACCCAGGGATTGAACTCACATCTCCTGTACTGCAGACAGATTCTTTACCATTAAGCCACCGGGGAAGCCCAAAGCGGATGTAAAATGTTTTAATGATAGAACATTTTTATAGGAATTAGGGCTATTGACTCAGAAAATGAAAGTCTCTCAGTTGTGTCTGACTCTTTGTGACCCCATGGACTATACAGTCCATGGAATTCTTCAGGCCAGAGAACTGCAGTGAGTAACCTTTCCCTTCTCCAGGGGATCTTCCCAACCCAGGGATCGAACCCAGGTCTCCCACATTACAGGTGGATTTTTTACCAGCTGAGCCACAAGGGAAGCCCAAGAATACTGGAGTGGGTAACCTATCCCTTCTGCAGATCTTCCCAACCTAGGAATTGAATTGGGGTCTCCTGCATTGCAGGTGGATTCCTTACCAACTGAACTATCAGGGAAGCCCATTGACTCAGAGACCTAACCAAATTCCAGTCCAGGTAATTCACTCCTTGCTCCCTAGTTCCCTCTGCTATTTCAGCAGGGTATGCTGGCTCCTCCACTCCTAGCCCAGGTGGGAATGTGATGCGCTCTGTGAAACAGCTGCAACATGCCACCCAGGAGGACAGGTCTCACAGAACTAGGCACAAGAATCCCGAGGGTCCCTTATGCACACTGTAGGAGTACTGTGGGACCTAGTTAGGGAATGTCTGAAATCCCAGAATGAGAGAGGCTAAATAAGCATTGGTATGAGCCACAAGAATTTTTCAAAAGACATTTCTCACTTTCCTCCACCATTCCTCCCCCAAAGCTTGCTACAGACAGTATGAATGAAACACTTACACCCAGGATGGAGGAGAAATTATCCTCTCAAAGCTAAGTGCTATTTTTAAAACTCACTCTTTGTGTGTTCACTGTATATTTCTAACCCTGGTATCTCTAAATTTGGATTTAGTTGGTTTAGATTAAACATAAAGTCTCTACCTAAAATAGTCTCCTACCTAAAATAGTTTCTCAAAGTTTGTAAAAGGTCAACACATACTTACTTCATTTTATAACATCATTATTACTTTAAAAGATCAAGTATCTCAGTGATACTTTAGCCATGGATGGCATCACCGACTCGATGGACATGGGTTTGGGTAAACTCCGGGAGTTGGTGATGGACAGGGAGGCCTGGAGTGCTGCAATTCATGGGGTCGCAAAGAGTCAGACATGACTGAGCAACTGAACTGAACTGAACTGTCCATGCCTGAAGTGCTTTCTCTTTACAATGTCACTGGCAGATTATATATACTGTGACTATGAGCACTAAACAGAGCACACAGTGCTATAAGTAATCCAATAATTGGTTCTCTGTCAAGATGAGACATATATTTTCTTTCAAATAGACTTAAGGTTAACAATTTTTATTTCACCTGTTCCTGATCATAAATACTTAAGGAGCAGGGGGCAAAGTCAATCCAAAGAATATTTTTTCCTAAAGATAATTATGTGCAAAGCACATAAATATTAGTGAAAGTAGGTCTTAATCCTATTTACACAGGAGTCAAATAACACTCTGACACTTTTTTCCTTCTCTAATTCTATTAGAATGAAAACTGGCCAGAAATCAGGAGCTCTATGCTCAGATAACAGGAGTAGACTTTGACCTTGAAATCCTGCTGACAATCTGGAATTAGGATTTTTCCCACCCTACTTTCTAACGACTATACCAACCTTGAGTCACTGCTTTTGAAGTCAAAGAAGGCTTCCTCCTTGACAAAGCTCCTATGTCAACACAAAAAAATTCTACTCTAAATTATATATATACATATCTATATACACACACACACACACACAGAGATATACATTGAGTAAAACAGTATTATCCCCCTTAACCAAGTAATATAGTACTTAAAACAAAACTGGAGAGATCTTACAAATTAAAATGTTTTATAGATGCTAGGTTCCCTGTAATAATAGGGGGAAAATATTGCACGGTTAAGCATAGCTAGAGAGGTTAATAAGCACTTCAAGTTATCTTAATAAATGTGAGTTTTTTTCCATTATGTAAATGAAGGGAGTAAATGACTATTTTCCAGCCATCAGCTTGTGCTGAATTATATATCATATCAGAATTAATCTGCTAATGTTGAGCTTTTCTTGAAACAATATAATGTATACAAATTTAACAGCTAAAAATTCTGGGTCTCTAAATACGTATTCATTTACCATGATACGATATAGTTTCAGAAGTTATTTATTCATTCATTTATTCAATAAATATGTGTGAAGGGTGCCAGGCACTAGACACTGGAAATTCAGGCAGTGAATAATGTCAATACCACTTTTAGACACCTTACTTACCTTTGGTTTTAAACCAAAACCTACATTTTTTAAACAATTATCAATCCAATATCACAACTGCAGAAACTATTTAGCTTTTCTTGTTCATAAACACAAATGGGATTACCTAGGGCACTTTTAATAGTGGTTAACTTTTTAAAAAATCAACTCTAATTATCCTCCTGTCCTTTTTCTTTTACTTAGTCACTCTTTTTTTTTTTTTTTTTTTTTTGGGTATTTGCCCCAAAGCTACATAAAACAAAATGTAAGGTAGATAAGAAGTTGTTATTCCTCTCTTATCAGCTGTTCATACCTAATGACTCAGGGCTGTAAAATCCCAGAAATCCACCTTACTTACCCACAGATTTTGTTGCACTTAAATGATTCACTGAAAGAAAAAAATTGCATCTCTTTCAACAGTTTTTGCATGCTTTCAGGAAACTTTATAAACAGTAAGTTGATCACTCACAGTTATAAAATATTTATCTACTTTCCAGTTCTCTCTTTATTAGCACTTACTGATTTCCTTGTTTCTCAGTATTGTATCTTTTCTATCCCTCTTTAAATTCAAAAGTGGTCATTTTCATTATCCAGTTCCAAGATCACCTCCTCTGAAGTTCTCCCTTTCCTTTCAAACAGCAGTTACCTCCTTACACCCCAGAATGAGTAAACACTTGCATTATGACACTTATCAACATGCCTTGATAACATATTTGACTCCACATCTATTTCCCCTTGAAATGAAGGACCTTATCTTTGTATCTTTGTTTATGTAGCAGGGGGTGTGGAACAAGGTAACTGTTCTTTTGCTACACCGAAATTAAGAATCGTGTCCCCAAAATTCAGTTTTACTAACAAACTTAAGTATTATTGGCAGAAACGTACAAAGCTTGGAGAATGCAATCTGGCAACATTTATCAAGAATTTTGATAATTCAATCCTCTAACTCATTAGTTCTCCTTTATGGATACTCTCGAAGAAAAGAATTAAAAATATGAAAAAGTTTTACAAAACATTTACTATTGTCATTTATCATAGCAAAGAATAATAATTAAAAAAAAAACAGCAATACTAAACTGGTGTTTTACTTAGTGAAGTGTCATTCAAAGGATTTCTAGTCACACAGGGAAACTTCATAAAATTAAGTCAAAAGACAGGACAAAAAATTGTGTATTTAAGTCAGTATTCAGACAAATTAAGAAAAAAAGAAAGAAAACAAAATCTTTACAATAATGCTTGGGATAACTTAACTTTGAATGTGTCTTCTTTCTGTTTTTCTCTATTTCCCCGATTCAGTAACATTTTTATAATATTTTAAAATATTTTTATCTATATTGGTAACAAATAATAAAAACTGGATTTCAGAGGTTTATCCAAAGTGTACAAGTTTCTCTGCAACAAATATGATCTTTATAATCTTTATATATATAAATCTTTGATATAAAAGCATATACAATTTGTTTTACTAAAATAAAAAATTCATCATAATTTCTACAAAATGGCCAGAATGTTCAGCTGAATTTCACAAATCACTTCTGCCACACCTGACCTTTAAACTGCCATTTAAAAATATGATGAAAATGCTTTCATGAAAAGAACATATTTTCTAAAATATATAACAAAATTATAAAGTTATAGAATTGTGAAACTCCCAATTTCCTATTACATATCACACAAGAAAAAGTTCCCTGAAGAGGAAACACAAATAAATTGCTTTAAGATGTGTTCCATTTTCTAATATTGACACAAGTACACTTCCCAGTCCTTGAACCAAGTTTCAGAACTGATAGACACTGCGGCCTCTACTTGCCTTTACTAAAATATCCAGTAATCACTCTAAGCAAATGATATCCATGATTCGCATATCCAAAACTCTATAAAATATCACCAAAATGCTTTTTAAAGTGAGCTCTGTAAAAAGAGAAGTGAAAAAGTAACTACCTTTGGAGAACGAATCAAAAACTTCAAAACCAATTTTTTAAAATTTAATAATGACATGAATCTGGCATTACTGAAGACGTACTGATGGACACACAATGAAAATGTTACCCCGTATTATTGAATCACTTAACATGGTTAGAAAAAGAAAATGCAGTAAGAATTTGTACATAGTTGCCTCAAAATGTATGGAATTATACAAAACTCCAATGAAGGATAATCTGTCATCTGAAAACTAATGGAATAATTAGAAAATTGTGAATAACTGGGAGTTAATTCATTCAGTTAATGAGTGCCACCTGACATGAAGCCTCAGGTAAATTTTCATTTATTTCATATGTTACAGTCTTTGTTAATCACAGGTCTATTTCAAGAGACAGAATCTTATTTTTCACCCATTCGGCTGTTCACTTATTCAACATTTACAAGTATATTCAATATTGTAATTACTGTGCTAGGCACAGATTCAAAGATAAGTTTTAAAATGTCCACAAAATGCTTGAAAGTTACAACATAAACAACCACAATATAAAGGGAGAAGTGTGACAAGCTCCTAAAGAAACATGAAAAAGCTATTCAGAGGATGAGAAAAATAATCACATCTGTCTAGAGAAGCAAAGGAGGAGAGAAGAAGTCAGAGACAGCTTCACAGAGGAGGCAATGCCTGAACTGGGTCTGAAAGGAGAGAGGATTTCAACAGTATCAGGTGTCCTTACTGCATCTCCAGGGTAGACCAGGACTCTCTCTCTTTCTTTGAACAGACTGCTTTACTCTGCCTAGCCAACCATTTCTCCCTTTTCTGTCAGGCTCACTTATCATTCCAAACACAATCTCACCCATAAATCTCTTTAGGAAATCTGTGATACCAATCACCTCCAACCCGTATCTATTATACACTGAAGGCCCTGTGAATACCTCTAGTACAGCCCTTAAGTGCTACAGGCACTATATTTATCAGTCAAATTAAATTCTTTGCGACCCATGGACTATAGCCCACCAGGCTCCTCTGTCCATGAGATTTCCCAGGCAAGAAAATGGGAGTGGGTTGCCATTTCCTTCATACCTTTATACTATTTGTGGGTTCGATCCCTAGGTCAGGAAGATCCTCTGGAGAAGGGAATGGCAACCCACTCCAGTATTCTTGCCTGGAGAATCCCATGGACAGAGGAATCTCAGTTCAGTTCAGTCACTTAGTCGTGTCCGACTCTTTGCGACCCCATGGACTGCAGCACGCCAGGCCTCCCTGTCCATCACCAACTCTCAGAGCTTACTCAAACTCATGTCCATCGAGTCGGTGATGCCATCCAATAATCTCATCCTCTGTCTCCCCCTTCTTTTCCTGCCCTCAATCTTTCCCAGCATCAGGGTCTTTCCAATGAGTCAGTTCTTCACAACGGGTAGCCTAAGTATTGAAGTTTCAGTTTTAGCATCAGTCCTTCCAATGAACACCCAGGACTGATCTCCTTTAGAATGGACTGGTTGGATCTCCTTGCAGTCAAAGGGACTCTCAAGAGTCTTCTCCAACACCACAGTTCAAAAGCATCAATTCTTCGACGCTCAGCCTTCTTTATAGTCTAACTCTCACATCCATACTACTGGAAAAACCATAGCTTTGACTAGACGGAACTTTGTTGGCAGAAGTGTCTCTGCTTTTTAATATGCTGTCTAGGTTGGTCACAGCTTTTCTTCCAACGCACAACTGTCTTTTAATTTCACGGCTGCACTCATCATCTGCAGTGATTTTCGAGCCCAAGAATATACAGTCTGTCACTGTTTTCTCATCTATTTGCTGTGAAGTGATGAGACCGGATGCCATGATCTTAGTTGTCTGAATGTTGAGCTTTAAGCCAACTTTTTCACTCTCCTCTTTCACTTTCATCAAGAGGCTCTTTAGTTCTTCTTTGCTTTCTGCCATAAGGGTGGCATCATCTGCATATCTGAGGTTATTGATATTTCTCCCAGCAATCTTGATTCCAGCTTGTGCTTCATCCAGCCCAGGATTTCTCATGATGTACTCTGCATATAAGTTAAATAAGCAGGGTGTCAATGTACAGCCTTCACGCATTCTTTTCCCGATCTGGAACCAGTCTGTTGTTCCATGCCCAGTTCTAACTGTTGCTTCTTGACCTGCATACAGATTTCTCAGGAGGCAGGAAAGGTGGTATGGTATTTCCATCTCTTTAAGAATTTTCCACCGTTTGTGGTGATCCACACAGTCAAAGACTTTGGCATAGTGAATAAAGCACAAGTAGATGTTTTTCTGGAACTCTCTTGCTTTTTTGATGATCCAACAGATGTTGGCAATTTGATCTCTGGTTCCTCTACCTTTTCTAAATCCACCTTGAACATCTGGAAGTTCACGGTTCACATATTGTTGAAGCCTGGCTTAGAGAATTTTGAATATTACTTTGCTAGCGTGTGAGATGAGTGCAATTGTGTGGTAGTTTGAACATTCTTTGGCATTGCCCTTCTTTGGGATTGGAATGAAAACTGATCTTTTCCAATCCTGTGGCCACTGTTGAATTTTCCATATGTACGGCATATTGAGTGCAGCATTTTCACAGCATCATCTTTCAGGATTTGAAATAGCTCCACTGGAATTCCATCACCTCCACTAGCTTTGTAGTGATGCCTCCTAAGGCTCCCTTGACTTCGCATTCCAGGATGTCTGGCTCTGAATGGGTGATTACACCATTGTGGTATCTGGGTCATGATGATACTTTTTGTATAGTTCTGTGTATTCTTGCCACCTCTTCTTAATATCTTCTGTCTCTGTTAGGTCCATACCATTTCTGTCCTTTATTGGGCCCATCTTGCCTAGCAGGCTATAATCCATGGGGTCGCTAAGAGTTGGACACGACTGAAGCAACTTAGCACGCACTACTTGCTATACCTAAGAGTTATTTTTCCAACAATAAAAAATTTAACAGTTCTGTATTTTTCTTTCATTTGCTACACTTCTGTGTGAATTGACACACGTAACAGTGCTGTCCAAGAAGAAACAACGCAACAAAAATCCGTCTTCCATTATTCACTGATCAAACACAATGAGCCAAAGAAGGAGAATGCCTTTATGAGCAGGTTTCTCTGGGCTTTGGTTAAGGGATGAGTGCTTTTTTTCAGCAACAAGTAAATCATTTAGAAGTAACCCTAGGAACTCATTGTATATTAAGATATTTCTAATCAGTTAATGTGTTAAGTTCGCCAAAGTATCTCATTCTTCTGTAATCACTTTCTACCATTTTAATAAGATTTTTCACTACATTGTTTTCCTTTCACAAATTAGCATGGGGACACCTTTTGAAACTTCAATTTGATCTTATGTTACTGCAGCAATTAAAACACTATCTTCTCTCACAAGCTGGAAACCCGAACGGTCAATTCCATACATTGCGTTGGAAATATAAAATGTATAAGACATAGTCCTTTTTATAAAGGAATCTGAAGTTTAGTGGGGAGATGAGTCAAGCACATACAGATCAATACAGAAAGGTTAAGTTCTCTGTAACAGCAATGAACAGGATGCGTGATGGCAAGATTCAGGCTTCAGAGAGAGAGAAAATTGGGCTGAAATTCTTGACTCTGCCATTTAGTAAGAGTAACTCTTAGTAACTATTTATAAACAGAGACAATATTTCCTCTCTAAAGGCTGCAGTGTGGATTAAATAAAATGTCTTGTAAATGTATACATGTCATTTAGAAGGTGTTCTTTAAATAATGGCTATAACATTTCTATTAGTTTATTATTATTGTTATTGATTTTGGTAATAATAAGCAAACTCATATGCTGTTAACATGAGACAGTATTAGAAAAGGGGTTCACCTAACTAAAACAAACAAAAAAAAATCAATTATAATGGTCTGTGATTGTGTATAAATAACAATGCGTGCTAAGTCACTTCAGTCATGTCTGACTCTTTGCAACCCTATGGACTGGTAGCCCGCCAGGCTCCTCTGTCCATGGGATTCTCCAGGCAAGAATACTGGAGTGGGTTGCCATGCCCTTCTCCAGAGGATCTTCTCTGGAGGGGATCTTCCAGGACCCAGGGATCAAACCCACTTCTCTTATGTTTCCTGCATTGGCAGGTGGGTTCTCACTAGTGCCACCTGGGAAGCCCCATAAACAGCAATAGTTGATTTCAAAATCAAAACCAAACAACCGAGTGTGCTCTCCCTCCTCCAAACCTATCAGTTTCGCTATCCTAAAGAAAGAGGTTATAGCAGATGAAAGGTCTATGAGTTCACCTTAAGAAGTATTTAGATACCTACTTTAACTGGAATCATAACCAGCTATAACCTAAAAATCATAACCTAAAAAATTTCCTACAACAAAAATAACTTCTTACTGAGTTTTAACAAAAGTACCATATGAATAAAATAACTTTCATTATAATCAGATATCTAAACCATTTTGAACACTCTCCAAATTGTTTATTTAGACTTTGGTACTTGAACCCGTCTGTATTATGGTTTTAAATATTTAAATTTATATTATATAAAAGCCTTCCTTCATCTCCCTTGGCAGAAATAATCTTTCCCTCCTTGGAAATTTCACAGCACTTTATTCATGCTAGACTTAAAACACCACTTATGTCTTCTATGATGTCTATTCATGTAGATGGCCTTATTATTCCTAACATTCTGCCCATTTTAATCATTAAATATTTATCAAATAAAAACATAAAATGAGGTCACCTTTGTGAAGGTGCTTAGTAATCTATAAAGTAATATAAAATACAAAGGTATATTTCAGAGTAAAAATATTTTGCTAAGACTCCATTTAATATATCACAGTACAGTTCACTAAATGATACTATTATAACTTAAAAGCTTTAACACAGCCTTCCATGTAAACCACCAATTAACTAATTGGCAATTAACTAATTGGAAATAATTTATGAAAAAAACACTGTACACACCATATTCCAATAAACGATATCTTAAAAAAAAAAAAGAAATACCAACCCAGCCCTAGAGACACTAGGAGTTGGCCTGCCTCTGTATCAGCCTAAGGAAAAGACTTACAAATTAAGATTCTAGTTAACAAAAGAAGTTAAATGTTCAAGAAAATCCTATTATGTGCTTTATGATAATTCATGATGGAAAAAACTCAAAGTAATTACTATATTTTAATTTTTATATTGAGTTGATATTCTTACTTAGGAACAAAAATGCAGTATTCAGATTTCAGAGCTGAGACCTAATTTTGTGTGTATGGTCAAACAGTTCATAAAATCCTGATTCATGTTCTAGTAATATCAATCTAGGAATTAACAAAACCAGCAAAGTCAAAGATCAAAATTACCTACTTGCCTTGTATCTGAAATTTTACAGAGATATAAAATGAAACCCCTTTTTAACTTCAGCAATAGAGGTAAAATATACTTGTAATAACATTATTTCAAGCTTCTACTGTACTTTTTAATATTTTACAAAACAATAACATGGTGTATCACAGACTATATAATAAGAAATGATTTCTAAAGATCAAAAAATTCATCAGGAGATGAACGTCAAGAAATCAGTAGTGCCATAAAAAATCGTTTAACACAAGTTTTAAAATGAGAAAATCACATGTACTATTTCTAAAGACATCTAACCATCAGAAGCTTCAATCCGTTGGATTCTCAACTGCAATCACAGTCCTTCATAGACTTTACATAATCTGACAATAACTTACAGTTATAAGAACATCAACATACACAAAAAAATCAAAACAGCAAGGCAAATTAGCATTTGTTAACTACTAACCTAATTGATCAAAATGATAATTTCTAATTCTCATCCTAATGAGAAAATTCTACTATCACTATTCACTATTTACTAAGAATGTCTTCTTAGTAAATGTTAGCAAGCTAACAAAAAAAATTTTAAAGGACAGAAGTTACATATAAAATATCAGATGCTTGAAACATATCTATACTATTTTTTCTTTTAAAAACAAGTCAATTATATTGGAATGTACCTATCTGATCTGATTGTATAATGAATGCTCTTTGAACATGTTAATGCAAAATGAAAGAACTTCTTCAACACTGAGTCTCCCAAACATGATGTGTGTGACTAACAGCTGAGAGGTAATGTGACTGAAACTGTTTGCTCGAAATCCACTAAGATCAAGGCACAGAAAAATGCATAGGTGACAGTATAGTTGGAGGTGCAAATTTGTCCAGGAATGTAGCCAAATTTTTGGCAATTCTCTAATGGTCTTAGATGTACAGACAATGGCCTTTCTTTTACAGCTGTAATGTTACACTTAAAGAATAGGGAGTTGGAAGACCTGCTTGGTCTTTGAAACAAATAGGCTTAAATCTGGGATTTACAAAAGGCATGGCATTTCAAATACAAACAAAAATTTGTACAAAAAAATTACATGTCTCACAAAATCTGCCATGTGCAAACAAACAAAAAAAAAACTTTCATTACCTTGGGGTGAAACTGCTATTTTGAATTAAATTCTACATTTCCCCTTAATTAAAATTTTTTTCTGCTGAAGAAATTTTTTAAAATCGTAATCTGGGGAGTGCTCTGAAAGGAGAATTCATATTCTTAAGCAAGTGCTCTTAGTATACAACCTTACAGACTTCTTTACATCCTGTATTTGCTGCTTCTTAGGAATGAACTAGGAATCTAACTCCTTTACAAACCACTTAACGGTCACATTTGATTCTAGTCACTCTGTACTGAGCCCCTCCTACATCCTCGATGGGGTAGAATGTTATAGTAAAAAAAATGAAAGCATAGTATTTTTCCATTAAGAGTTTATAGCTTGAGTAGAGGTTTAACAAATGTATATACATGCATAGGTACAAATATTCTATAAACTAATCAGCATGACAATACAAAATAAATTGAACATTTTGAAGGAAAAGTACAACAATATCTTACAGGTGAGCAGTAACAGGTAAAACTGACACAGCACTTTGCATTTTAGAAGTGATTCTGATAAAATTCACTGAATCCTCAAAACAACCCATGACAGCATATGGGGATTTTTTTCCCCCACTTTACTGAAGAACAACCTGAGATCAAAAAAGTTATGTGACAGAACCAAATTTACATATTGAGTACACTAGTAACAGAGCCAAGATTCAAATTGGGTTCTCACAGCTAAATCAAGGCTACCAACTAGATTTACAATTTAAATTGTCACAATTTAATTTCATCTTTACAACAACCCAATGAGATAATAGCAGCTAATATTCATGGCATGCATCTTAAGTCACTTAATTATCACAAAAACCCTATAAAAGAGTTATCACTCAATTTTATGGATGAGAAAAGTGAGGCATATGGAAAGTATGTAAACTGCACAAGATCACACAAACAGGTAGAGGAATCATAACTTAAATCCAGGGCATCTAGTTCCAGAGTCACCTTCTTCACCTCATTCTTCAGCAGGTTAAGAAACTTGCTCGAAGTCACAAGAAAATTGCAAAGGGAGAACATGAAGCAGGCATTTTAGCCCTAACTACTTTCCCTAAATATAACCGGAACAATTAAGATCATTAAATCCAGAAGGGACAAGGTAGCTTTGGGGTACACTGTTCTTGAAAGCAGAGTTTGAACAAGTGAGGAACATCAGCAGAAAAGCAGCAAGGAGTTTCAGCAGTCTAGAGAAGACTTATCTTCCATACATTTGAAGCAAAAGTAAAATGAAATGCATGTGAGCAGAGACGGGGGTGTTTACCGTCCTGGTGCAGCCAGTATGAAAGGTGGTGGATGAAAAGGGACGATTCCAATTAAGAAATTAGTAAAAATGAAACAGAAGACATTTATTTTAAGAGAAAATTTTAAAGCCACAGAAAGATAGGTGTTGTAACACCTCTAAAAGAACTGATACTCCCACTCTTGCCAAAAGTACCAAGCACACAGGAAGGAATTATATAAGCAATGAAAGAATCTGACTACATTTTTGCATTTTTCTTTTGTACACTAAAGGGTCATGTACAACAGCAACTCCTTTTCACCATTAAAAATCTTCCTGTGGAGTAAAGAGAAGTGGGAAAAGAGAACATAATTGAGCATAACGTGTATCCCATTAGTTCTCCTGTCCTGAATCTATGGTGCTGATTACTTTTACACATAAGATGGTCCTCAGACTCATTAAAATCAGGTGAAAGAAATACAAACTTTCACTTAAATAAATAAACTGAAATGTCAACCCAAAGTACACATTAAAAGCAGAATCTGCAACAAAGAGGAGAAAAAAAAAATCATGGCAGAGACCAGACACAATACCAGATACTAGGAAGCAACACTTTTTAGAAGACAAATTAAAGAAGGAAAAGCAACCCTGATGGAATTTCTTTTCTCATTACTTAAATCAGGTCACTGAAATGGGCTTACACTACGGCATTTTCTTCATTTTAATTTCATCAAACCATAAATTCCCATGAAAATATTAATACCTTAGACACGTGCTCACAATAATTGGAATGCCTAAACTTTCAGTGTAAGTACTTTTGCATGAGTTCAACAAAATAAAAAGAAAGCAATGAGACCCCTCCAAGTTTTTTGCTTATGTCAACAGCTATTTTATGAGTATGAATTATCTTTGCAGTTATAAAGCATGTGTAAAATACATTACATGAGTGAGAAGTCTTACTGCAGATGATCAAGTAAAGGTCTAAACTGCACACAGAAACATCACAATCAAGCTGAATTTCCTGGAATATAGCAACCATAAAATGTTCCTCCCAAAGCCATTACTGTTAAATATACCTTAATGAATTAAGTTCAAGTGTAACTACAATTGAAATATATGATTTAACTGAGTTATGACCTATTTTTCCTCTCAAAAGCAAAAGGGAATAATGACAGTTGTGAGACTTACATTTTTCCATTCCAGGGTTTTTTCTGAAAGTTATTTCACAGTGGAGCTAAAGGCAAAATGCACTTAGTGACATTTATTTGCTTTAAAATAGTTAGTTATGCTATTACCCACAGAAAAGGTTTTAATAACAATTTATCAAGTAACAATTGTATTTGGTCACATTTTTAAACTGCACAAACCAAGAAGCACTCAGGAAGGAAATAATCTCAAAACGTATGATACCTACAGCTACAATTATAACTAAATGACTTATTTACATAGAACACAACCAACATACAACAGAACCAACAACCAACATGACAAATGCACAGTCAACATATATGTGGTTGAAAATACCCACCCCTAGCAGAAAGCTTTTTGGTGTTGATAATTTTGGCAGCATATTCTTGTCCAGTAGGGATTTTCATACATCTTCTCACCACTGAGAATGCCCCCCTGAAAACCAATAATTAGCAGGTCATCAATATAATCAGCTTGATATTCTATTAAAAACTTACATCTGAGTATTTTTATTGAATTTAGTGAATTGTCAAATATCAGAGCACCATATAGTAATATCTAGAAAATGAACAAATCTTCCTGGGAACTCAGACCTTCTTTAACGTTGAAGAACAAAAATAAATTTTACTTAACTGGGAGCACACATTATTAATCAACAAAATGAAAGGAACTGCCAATTATAACGACTCGTGTTTGCACATGAAATTTGAAAACATTTTACAATTCACAGTCACACAGCACCAAATGCTCTGAGAAAAAATTCCTGCAAAGAGCTGAAGAGGAGCAGCAAAAAAATCTGCTGCCTATTTATTTTGGTAAGAAAAAAAAATTAATGTGGCTCCAAGTAAGTAAATATGGCGATTGTTTTCATTAAAATAAATCTTAGGAACATTTGTGTGTGGTTTAACAAATCCTGCTGTGGTGATTTCTCTCTGCCCTGTTTTGAGCTGGGGGAGGGGAGAGATTTGAATTAAGCTGCTCTTCCGACATATTCTCCATGTTTTAACAGCAGACAACATAAATATATAAGGATATGATCTTCATTACATTTAAAAGATATTTACACGCCTTTAATTCAACTGTAGAAAACAACAACATACACACTAATGCACCTCTTAAGTAATGTTCGAAATTAGCGATAGAGGAACTGGGGTTGGGTTTGATGCTACATAAATTAACGTTCACGGCTCGGCCCCTAGTTTCTTTGCACAGGTTCTCAGTAGGTCTCCTGTCTCCTTCCTTAACATCGCCAAGTAGTCCTGTCGGTCAGGTGTAGAAGGTCGTTTTTAAGCAACATACAACGTTAGGTTACCCCTGGGAAACACTCTCCCGGTCTCCAGAGGGCTTTTCCACTGCCTGTGTAAATAAATCCTCCCAGAGAACTCGAAGATGTTCACGTAAATCCTAGGAAGGGTGATGATAAGCGAGTAATCTAGTGCAAGGAATAACAGTGGATATGGGACAGGGGGTCGAATTCCTTTGGGAGGCTCTTTTCCTGGACAGAACAACTACTGGATGCGAAACAGATTCGCCGCCAAGTTGAACTTTCGGCATCAATAAATATGGCACCGTCTGGGGCAGTGAGTTCTCATCTGAACGTGGGTCGTATGGCTGACTCGCCGGCGAACCCGGCGGCATCTCTATTTACAGAAAACGTGATCTATGTTGCATTTTACATGGGTTCTTGTTTCCTCTCCATACACACACGCGCACGCGCGCGCGCGCTCGCACACTTCTCAGGATGACAGCTACAACTGCAGGGATCGTAAATCCACTAAGTCTCTAGTGCAGGAGGGTGGGGGAGCGGGAGAAGGTGGGCTAAGGATTATCAGAAAGGGGCCACAGCCGGGGTGGAAGGGCTTTCCCCTTCGTCGTCCCCTCCTCTTACTGAGACAGCACCTTCCTCCGAGCCGACACACCGGGGGCCCTCCTCCCTCTCCTCCCGTCTCCCCAACTCCCTCGCCCCACGCGGGAAGCCCGTGGGTCGAGGGTAACGCGACCCGCCCTCTGCTGGGAAGGGGACGCGCGAGTGCCCGGCAAAGGCGCTTACTTTCCGAGCTCCTCGAAAAGCTGATACTCGTCCGTGAACCTGGTGCAGGTTGTAGTCGAAGCCATCCTCGGTCCGGGCTGTCCCCCTGGCTGGGAGCGCTGCGGACCAGACGAGAGCAGACGCGCGGCTTCCCCGGGACTCGCCCCGCGGCGCTCTCACCCAGGGCCGCCCTCACTTTCCTCGTCCGAAAGTAGCTCGCCGGCGAGGGAGTGTGCGCAGGGGCGGGGCGGGAGGGGAGATGACCAGAGAGGGTGGCGTGGGGTCTCCTCCCTGCTGTCCGCCGATCCTCCTCCTCCTCCGGGCCTCGCTTCCTTCTTCTCCCGACGCTCCCCCCGACCCCTTTCTAGCCCCTCTCCCCAGATGCAGGCGCAAAGTACTCAAGAAGAGGGGCCGGGAAATGAAAAACAGCCGGGCACGCGGAGAGAGGCGAGCAGTTGCGAAACGATCCGCACCGGGGCAGGAGGGGTAGAGGCGGAGGGGAGGGAGCCCGAGGGGGCGGAGGCCGCGGAGCCGGGAGCGGACAGCGCGAGCCCAGCTGCAGCTGTCAGCAGGCGCGGGCGCGGGGCGCGCCGGAGCCGGCCTCCCTCCCGCCCGCACCTCGGCGGCCTCGCGCTCCCCACGAGCCCGCGCGGCTCCGAGACTGCGCGGCGAGAGAAAGAGCGCTCCGCTCGGGCGAAGCCTCGTCCGCCGTCCCCGGGCCTCCGCCTCCTCCCCAGCGCCTCCTCCCGCCGCTCCCTCCGCCTGCCAGCACCCCCTCCCTCCCGAAGCCCCCTCTGGCTGGTCCTACCCCTCCTGCTAGCGACTCTCACCCTGTCCCTCCGCGGATTCCGCCTTCCCTCCCTCCCCGGGTCTCACACGCGCGCACGCCCGTCTAGGCAGAGACCAGGTGGGTGGAGGAGGATGTGCGGGGGAGAAGCCTAGAGAGGGTGTAGGTGAAGGAGGCGAGACAGGAAAATTACAGTTAAACCCGCAATTAGGCTTCTGCCGGAACGTGGGGCCGACTTAGCGGGAAGAAGCGGGGTAACTCATGGACTGCGGAAACTGCGGCCGGGGGTCGCGGGGGCCCCCAGCCTGGCTGTGGGCGCCGGGCACCAGGGACCGCCCCCCCCAGCCGACGCCCGAGCCGCGGTGCCCCGGTAGGGCCAGAGGTGCAGGAGCTTCGTCTCGGCTGGAGTCGGTGTTGACACAGTGGGGGCCGGATGTGGGCAACTGGCTGCTTCCAGAGAAAGGTCCCTGCCTCCCGCAAGTCCCGGGGACGGTGCGCCCGCTCCCGGGCGCTCTGCGCGGGGTTCCTCCCTCCCCCGCGGCCTCTTCAGCGAGGGGCGAGGCCCGCCGCGCCACGTTTCACTTCTGATATGACTGCCGCCTCACTCTCCACCTCCGCCGCCGTGTTTTAGACTGGGTTGCTCAGACTCTGGCAATCCCCAAAAGCCTTTGCCTGGGCCATGAATGTGAACAGAATGAAAGCGAGAACCCCGCCACCGAGCCACACCTTCCCTCCTGAGTAACTCCCCGGTAACCTCATGAAGTTCTGATAGTAAGGCGGCTTCTCGCGAGATTTCCTGCTCTGGGGGCGGGGTAGTGGGAAGGTTAGATGTCGGTCACGCGACCTAGTAGGGGCTAACGTCACTCGCATCATGTGAACAAGACTAGTGCCTTTCGCTTTGCAAAAGGAAAAAGGAAAAGGAGAGGTTGCGTGCACCCTGCTTGTGTGCGCAAAGATCTGATCAGATGGTGACACTTGACTGTACTCTGGACATGGCTATTTGAAAAAGCACGTAGCAGTTCAGGAACACGTCTTCATTCATCAGCATATCTGTCACTGTTTACAGTAAACACGAGAAAAATATCCATTACATTTAAAATGGATGAATTGCTGATAGCTGAAACAACCCATGGGCCTTCCTTCCAGTCCTATGTCTTTAACAAAGACAGACCAAAACAAGAAGTCTTCTCCAAATTACTGCTTTTTGTTTTATAGCATGGGGAAACTAAAAACCTTGCAACTCTATTGCTGTTTGTTCATCCTCAGCATTATGTCAGGAACTCAAAATTTCACAGTTGGAAGGTGAACCATAACTAGAAGGTACAGAGAATCTAAGATTAAAAGGAGTTACTTACTGCTTGCTCCTAAAGGTTGCTTTTTACTAGTGAATTTGTCCACGGTCACACATAACTTAAATCTATTTCCTGGTCTGAGGAATGCTATTCTGCCAATAACAGCTTTCAGTGCTGCTGCTGCTGCTAAGCCGCTTTAGTTGTGTCCGACTCTGCGACCCCATAGACGGCAGCTCACCAGGCTCCTCTGTCCCTGGGATTCTCCAGGCAAGAATACTGGAGTGGGTTGCCATTTCCTTCTCCAATGCATGCATGCATGCTAAGTCGTTTCAGTCGTGTCTGACTCTGTGCGACCCTATGGACAGCAGCCCTCTAGGCTCCTCTGTCCACAGGATTCTCCAGGCAAGAATACTGGAGTAGGTTGCCATCTCCTTCTCCCAACAGCTTTTACTAGAGTTCTCAAAATGTTTACAGTTCTTAATGTTTATAACAAAATTGAACTTGGTACATATTTTGATTCCTAATCATAAAAAGCAAATGCTGTGTAAAATGAGCAATACAGTATGATACCAAAAACTATTTGAAGAAAAGGAACAAGGTGTCTATTAATAATTTGGCTAGAAAAATGAAAAAAATCAATGTGGTCCAGGCTAAAGATTTTTAATATATACCTTAAATATTTGTCAGCATGGTTCCAAAAATTATACTATAATAATTTAATGTTCTTCTCTGAATCTAAAAATTAAACAGAAGAAGTAAAATTAAAACAATAAATAAAGATAGAATTTTACAACTTGGGAAGAAAATTGTTTTTTAAATATTCGAGTAATGAGGCCTACATAATTACTATATTTATCTCAGTTATTTAAACTACCCACAATTGTAAATGGTTACAATAATCGTGTGATCCAATAAAGCAAACATAACCTAGTTTTAATACTGATACATTACTAGACAATAAAAGTGTGCTTTTTAAGCAAACACTGCTTAATATATATTTTCACTGTTCCCTGATCTATATTTTACTACTTAAAGTATTTCTTTCATTTACTAAAAACTGCTGCTGCTGCTAAGTCGCTTCAGTCGTGTCCGACTCGGTGCAACCCCATAGATGGCAGCCCACCAGACTCCTCGGTCCCTGGGATTCTCCAGGCAAGAATACTGGAGTGGGTTGCCATTTCCTTTTCCAATGCATGCATGCATGCTAAGTCACTTCAGTTGTGTCCGACTCTGTGCAACCCAATGGACAGCAGCACACCAGACTCCTCTGTCCACGTGATTCTCTAGGCAAGAATAATCAAAAACTGAAGATATGTCTAGTGCTTGGATTACCTATGACAATAATCCTTCTGAGGTTACTTACACTTGAAGTCCACATGGATTATCTTCTCTTGCCTCCTTCCTGGTCTCAGGCTTCTGCCCTTGCCTTCTCTCATTCAAGAGCCAGAATGATCCTCAGAACAAACCATGCTTATGCTCAAAACCTGCTGAAGGCTTCGCACCATCTCAACTGGATGAAAAACAAAATTCTAAAAATGACTTATAAGGCCTTAGAGGATCTCTCCTCCACCCCTACTGCACTAGCCTTCTTACCTCAATTGGTGCCCTGGCTCACTCTCCTCTGGCCACACTGGCTACTACTGTTCCTGGAGTAGGAACTTTGCATTTGCTTCCCAGAATGCTCTCTGCTTCCCAGAATGTTCATCTCTTAGTTGTCCTATCTCATTTCTTCACCTCCTTCCAATGTTTTCTCAAATATTGTCTCATCGGGGTGGCCTTCCCTGGCTGTTCTATCAATTACTGCAGCTCTTTCAGACATGATTTGCAGTCCCATTCCCTGCTTTATTTTCCCCCTCAATACTTATTACCACCTACAGTACTACACATTTTTTCTTGTTAATTGTTTATACTTCCTAACTAGAATTTAAGCTCCCCAGGGGCATGAATTACCGGCTGTTTTGTTTACTGCACTATCAGTTTGTTTCTGGCACATAATAGCTGCTTGATGAACTTTTTTATGAGAAACGCTGGGCTGGAAGAAACACAAGCTGGAATCAAGATTGCCAGGAGAAATATCGATAACCTCAGATATGCAAATGACACTACCCTTATGGCAGAAAGTGAAGAAGAACTAAAGAGCCTCTTGATGAAAGTGAAAGAGTGAAAAATTTGGCTTAAACCTCAACGTTCAGAAAACTAAGATCATGGCATCTGGTCCCATCACTTCATGGGAAATAGATGGGGAAACAATGGAAACAGTGTCAGAATTTATTTTGGGGGGTCTCCAAAATCACTGCTGATGGTGATTGCAGCCATGAAATTAAAAGACCGCTTACTCCTTGGAAGGAAGGTTATGGCCAACCTAGATAGCATATTTAAAAGCAGAGACATTACTTTGCCAACAAAAGTCCGTCTAGTCAAGGCTATGGTTTTTCCAGTGGTCATGTATGGATGTGAGAGTTGGACGGTGAAGAAAGCTGAGCGCCGCAGAATTGATGCTTTTGAACTGTGGTGTTGGAGAAGACTCTTGAGAGTCCCATGGACTGCAAGGAGATCCAATAAATCCATCCTAAAGGAGGTCAGTCCTGGGTGTTCATTGGAAGGACTGATGTTGAAGCTGAAACTCCAATACTTTGGCCACCTCATGTGAAGAGTTGACTCATTGGAAAAGACCTTAATGCTGGAAAGGATTGGGGGCAGGAGGAGAAGGGGATGACAGAGGATGAGATGGTTGGATGGCATCACCAACGCGATGGACATGGGTTTGGGTAAACTCCGGGAGTTGGTGATGGACAGGGAGGCCTGGCATGCTGCAATTCATGGGGTCGCAAAGAGTCGGACACGACTGAGTGACTGAACTGAACTGAACTGAACTTTGTTAAATGGATAAATTAATTATTTGGAGGTTTAGATTAATCACAGGTTTTATATTAAGGTCAGAAGTTGATAATTAACATACCATTAAGACTTCTTACTATCAGGGTGATCATTTTCAAAGTGGTCACAGTACCCATCATTAAAAGTATGTATGCACAGAAATGGATTTTTAAAATACAATAATAATTGACAGCAAGGGAAAAGAATCTAGTACTAATTTACTTGTCAAGGAAGAAGGAATGTGTTTCCTTAGATATATTGGCATTACTAAATTTTACACTGTAATAAAAGGCAGTGACAAAGGTTTTAAATAACTATCTCTTTGTGAAGACAAAAATCAACGTAAGGAAATGAAAAATGTGGCTTGAAATGAATTTTTCATGTGCAAAATGGACAAAAAAATTCTAAATAGTAGCCTATTTGGTTTCTCAATCGGTTTAATCACACAAAAATTGAGATCACTTGGTGTATTGCTTTCAGCTTCTAGATTTCTACTTTGCTTAAGGTGGAAGCAAAGTATTCATAATTTTATCATCTTTTAAAATCTACCCATTAACACTGGAAAGGCAATAACAGCAAATAAAGGAGAAGGGGTATGGGGTGGTGGATGGTTGGACAACTGTTGGTTTGAAAAGTAATAGTAAGCAGAGCGCTTTCACTACCTGGATTGCTAGACTTCAATCACATGAAATCATATCAGTGCCAAGAGGAAAAGGAACTCTTGCTGTAAATGTATCCCATCCCTTTTTTGTGATAGTATCAGCTGACAAACAGTAGCAAAGTGATAAAAGACCTGAAAATGATCATCACATACAAATACAAAATGAGTATAAAGGATCTTGTAATTAAAAATTGCAAGACTTCAGTAGCCCTAACTAGGAAGGGATAAGTTTCTAATACTTAAATGAGCAAAGTGGATTTTCACAGGTATTGATTTCCCCTTGCTACAAAGTTGCATACACGAAATAATGAAATGATGACTATTTCCATGGCTCCCTCAAAAGCAGAATCCATCTGTAATAGGTAGATTTCTGTGAGAATTTTAGCAGGCTCTTTCTTGTAAGCCACTCAGTAGATTTAGAGTCAAGGGGGAAAAAGCAACTTGCCATTGCTTTTTTTCTGTTAAAGCAATCTGCTGTTGCTTTTTTCAGTTAGTCTTCCTAAGGTACAATAACCACATAGCTGCTGCTGCTGCTGCTAAGTCGCTTCAGTCGTGTCCGACTCTGTGCGACCCCATAGACGGCAGCCCACCAGGCTCCCCCGTCCCTGGGATTCTCCAGGCAAGAACACTGGAGTGGGTTGCCATTTCCTTCCACATAGAGTCAGACACAAATAAAGTCTACAAGTGAGTGGATTCTCTGTTCACCACAACATCCATTTATGCAAGATAAACGTGCAGATGAAATTAACTATTTATAAAACAAAAGATAGTAACAGAAATGTTTGCTTTGTTTCATCAGGTGCTAATTTTTTTTTTTTACTAAAAATAAAAATAAATGTGCAACTAAACAAGAAAATAAGCAATATCCAAAAAGTAGCTCTTTCCCATCACTTTCAAGTATACTGGTTAGTATACTTGATGCTTCATGAACATGTATGCATACCTACCACTGTTAAAAGAATTGTAGTATGAAATTGTATTAAATATGATGTGTAAATGGAAATAACTGGAGTCATTAACAAACAAAACAAATTAGCAGATGCTGTCTTCCTCTTGCAACAGAGCAGGACCCTGTGGGGCTCCTAAATTCAGGAGCCTTTCTGTCCCCCATGTTCCTGTTTGTAGAGAATGGACTCCAGCTTCCGTAACTTTCCCTGAGTTTCAAGGAGCAGATGCGAACAACTGCTAATCAAAAAAGGAGCTGCCAAGAAGCCACCTGAAGCTACATTAAAGGAACCAAAGAAGCTCATCAAGAAGATTTGTTGTTATTTAGTTGCTCAGGCTCCTCTGTCCCTCTGCCAGGTAAGAATATTGGAGCAAGTTGCCATTTCCTTCTCCAGAGGATCTTCCTGACCCAGGGATCGAACCCCATTCTCCTGCACTGTAGGAGGATTCTTTACTGTTGAGCTAATAGGGAACCCAATCCAGAAGATTACTTGAGAATAGATTAGAGGAGTGCAGGCCCTGCACACACCCTAATCATATCAGCATCCCCTCCCTTGAATCATTGCTGTAAAATGCCTCATCAAATCCTCCCGGGATGGGACACATAATTTTTCAGGGCAGGAGTCACTGTGTCCCCCTTTCTCTGGGAAAACAATAAAGCTATTCTTTTCTTCTTCGCCCCAAACTCTGTCTCCCAATTTAATTTGGCACCATTGCACAGAGGCCAAGCTTTCAGCATCAGTCTGCACTGGTAATAACTTCCACTTACTACTGTTGCAACACTTAACCACTCCTACAGTTAGAGTATTGGTCCCTTCATGGTAAGGAACAGCTATTCAGTTCCTCACCACAGCACTAGCACAGGACTTGTACCTTAATAGATGCTCAAAAATACCTTTTATTTTTAAAAATGAGTATATGTTATCATTAGTCTTTGTCTTCCCAAGTATTAAAAATGCTCAGTCTTTAATATGGTATCATGAGTCCTCTTTGTTGCTGTTTTTAGTGGATCCTTTTCGCTCCTTACATAACTTGACCTCTCTGTACCATTTCATATTCTTGACCTGAATTCTCTGTTGGTTTCCGTGTCTGGTGACCACATTCTCCATTCGTAGCAACTCACCGCCCCACCTCATTTCTATCTGCTCTTTTTCTCAGCCTCATTCCCGGCTGTTTTTCTCCACCTATATGGTAACTGGTTGCTCTTTGGTTTCCACCATCTTAGGCGGCTCTTTTTTTTTTTTATTTTACACAGCTTTGCCAGGCTACCTTAATAACTCTCATTCTCCTGATTATTGTCTGGCTTAAATTTGCTTCTCCAGGTGTAGGTTCTTACACAAGGGGAGGGAGTTATTGTGGCCAAGTTATTGTCTCAGAGAGAAGGATAAGGAAGTTGAGCAGCAGGATTAAAAACATAAACAAAAAACCCAGCGTGTGCCTTCAGGCAAAGTCCAAGGCTCAGCCTGATCTACCAGCAGCTTGGAGTGTTTCAGGCAAGGACTCTCCTAATCCTTCACCAGGCAGTCATTGACCACCAGCTGTGGGGGAAGGGAGAAAGAAGGGATGTAAACCCCCAAGGGGTCAAGCAGGGCCCTCCTTGCTTTCAGGCACATGGAAAATGACAAAGGGAAAAACCAAGTCTGCTAGATGTCAAAATGCTAATGACTGAAATCTTTATCTCCAACTCCCACCTCTCTAAGAGCTTCAGATTTGTGTTGCCAGTACCCATTAGAAGACTCCTTCCAGAGAATCTGCCTCTATTTCTGATTCAACATGTTAAAAATTAATCTCTCAGACTCCCTTTCTACCTGCACCTCCTGCATATCTCAGCAAAACTTGAGGGTCATCTGTAATGGTCCTTCTCCATTCCTCCCACAGCCAATCATGAGTCCACACACCTGATGTCATTCCCACTGTAAATGCCTTCTTTTAAGCCAGCAACTTTTCTCACTCATATTAAGGCATTAGGTCACCCTTTAGTGAATTCACACTGAAGAAATCTAATGTATCTCTCTCTCCTCAGTGTGGATACCATTATTAGCTCAACATATATCCTTCCTCAAAAAAAGGCCCAAATCTTTAGTACACTCTATCATGCATTTTCTGGTTGGGACCTGGGTAGTTTCATAGATTCATCTCTCTTGTTACTGTGCCATACCTTGTTTCCTAAACATTCCTAGAATTATCTATCCACTGCACTTCATTTCTTAACACTGGCATTCTAGACCAAAACATCATTATCTCTTAACCAGTTTGCCAAAGCAATCTCCTAACTGCTTTAATTTGTGCTCATTGAAATTCTTCTCGATAAGCATCTAACTATCTAGTGGCCCATTTATCTAAAGCACACAGAGCTTCATCCTGTTTTTCGTTCTGAATTCCTTTTAGGGTGCACTGTCTGCAGGCCACTACAGTGGGCTGTGATTTAACCCTTATATAACTTGATGATGAGCAAGGCCCTTTTTTCTTTTTCCCTTCACATTCTCCATCCTCCTGCTTTAGGTCATAAATTCAACCAAGGTTTGGGAGGCATTTAATGACTGATTTGTCCAATGGTGCTAGGAAGGCTCATTCCTAGGTCAGCCAAGGATTTTGTTGGTAGGCCATTCATGTGCTATGTCCAGATTAGGCCCTGTTAAAAACCTAAAAATCCTCTAAATTGTCTGTCCTGCTAGTCTATTATGATCGTCCTGTTAATTTATTACTATTTATTATTCAGGTACTATTTATTCATTTCCTAGATATACAGTGATAACGATGTCAGATTTGTGATCTCCGAAGAACAAGACTTAGCTTTGGGACCAGGGACCAGGCTTGATCACTCAAGAGCTTCTATGTAGCAGAGTTTTATTAAAGTGAAAAAAGGACAGGGAACTCTTCTGACATAGACATCAGAAGGGGGATGGAGAGTGCCCCCCTCGCTAGTCTTAGCAAGGGAATTATATAATTTATAATTGGTTATTATAATAAATCAAAAGAATGTCTCAAGGTTGTAGAGATCTTACTAGACCCACTCCCACAATTTACATTTTAAGATGACAGGATTAGCCATAAGGTTTTCAGGAAGGAGAAACTGTCCTCCAGCAGGATACATTGTCGTTGTATAATCTTTAGTATAGAGTTTAAACTGGGTTGTTTGTGGTTTAATCATCAGTTCCAGGCCTAAAGAAAAAAAAATGCTTTAAGTGTCTAAGACTAAGGAATGTAGAGGGAAAAAAGGCATTTGGCATTTGTCCTTGATAATTTCAGACGCCTATCTCCTCTTTGAGAGTTCCAGACCCCTCTCTCTTTCTCGGGGATCCTGGACTTTCTATCATCCTGCCTAGGAATTGACTCTCAATTGATTGACATGCTCATTTATTCCTTCAAAAAGCAGAAAGAGAAGGGTTTTTTAAAAATCTGTTTGCTCAATGAGATAATGCATGTGACCAAACCTACCCACCAAAATCTGTACTATTCTCCTTCTATAGAAACAGGGGTGAATCTGAACACATAGGCAGCATATATCTTCCAGAGTTCCCTACCTCCAGATTATGTTCTTGGCAAAGATGTGTGAGCAGAAGTGATGTGTGTCACTCCAGGTTTTGCCCCCTCTGCATGTTCTTTAATGTTCTTCACATGTCCTAAATGACTGAAACTAATTCTGATAGCAGTTTGTAATATTCATGTTGAAGATGGCATAGCCACTGTCAGCCTAGGTCCCTGAGCATAAGGGTTGAGCTGCTGCTAACCCAGAACTCTGCTCTAGATCAAAGAAGTCAACTTCCTGTTTTTTAAGGGAGCTGAGTTTTGAGGATTCTGTCTTTTTTTTCTAGGTTGGTCTACCCTATCAAAAGCAAAGTATGTAAATAAAACTCTTAAAATCAAAAGTCCTGGGCAGATAGAAAGTATCACTATAATTCAAAGATTATGAGTAAAATTACAAATGAACAAATAAATGGAAACAGATGATTTGGGTTATGACCATATTTTGTTTTATCTACATCATGCTAGTTTCCACTAGTGTGAGAACTGAGAGTTAACTTTGTTACAGAATGGCCCAACTCCAGTCAGAACACATATCTATATGGTTCAAGTTTAAAAATAAATATTAATAAAAGAACCAGTTTACCCTTCTCACTTCCTACTACATACACACACAGCCCTATTTTCATTCAAAAGGACATATTTTTAGAATTTCTGGAAGCTATAGCAATACCCTGCAAAGAGACAGGCACATTTCTCTCTAAAACCTCCCATTTTCACTGCTTTATTATATCTGTGAAAAAAAAAAAAAAGAGCTTTAATTAGTAGCTTATTTGTGAGCAACACTTCTTTTCACAATTATTTCGCTCATTTAACATAGAAGACATGCCCTCAAATTAAGAGTGAAAAGGTGTTTTTGAAGGTGAAGGCAATTAAGCTGGGTGAGTTATCCAAGTACATAGGAAACAAAACAAAGAATTCCTGCAGCATAAATGTGAAGACTTGTGCCACTGATTGTGAAACCTCTATTCCATAAATTGTGTGTTTGTGTAGTGGGCCAGAGATTCTGAGGATGCAATGTAGAGCAAAATAAACAGTGTCCCTACTTTCATAGGGCTTGCTTTTGAGTGGGGGAGATAGGCATTAAATTATATATAGGCATTAATTATTTGTAAAAAAATTAAGTAATATAAAGGAAGAATATAGGGAGCAATGAGAATGTATAATATTTGTCTTGGTGGGTAGGAGAACGATGAGCAAAATGAGATCTGAAGGATAAGTAGGAATTATATAAAATTATATAAAAGTAGGAACTATATAAAAGAAACTACAGGGAAAAGCATTCTAAGAGATGGAACACCACAAATTCAAGGAATCAAAAGAGGTCCATTGGATTAGGGTGCAGTGAACAGAATAAGGCCGTAGGAGTGGATCAGAGAGGCTCTAGGGGAACTTAAAACCATATGAAGAACAATATGGAAATACTGAAAAAGTTTTAAGAATGGAAGTGACATTCTGTATCATAAATTCATTCTGGCTGCCTTGTGGAGGATGAGTGTTAGCAGTTGAAAGAGATCAGCTTAAAAGGCAAGGTAAAGGAATGTAGTAGCTTGGATTTAGGTGGTGGTACTAGTGAAAATAGAAATAAATGAATATTTAAAACATACTTGGGAAAAGTAATATTAAAAAGGTGAAAGATTTATATGATCTGAAGAGAAACCAGAGTATAGGGAAAACTAACTTAAAAAAAAGTTGATAATTGAAATCAAGTATGTTAATATGAATTAGACAGAACTGCAGGCTATTGATGTTAACAATATGTTAACATATTGATGTGACTTAGATTTATTGTTTGTTTTAGGAAAACTCTGCCTAGGTAATATAGTACTATAAATCAGTAAATAACTTTACACAGTGCTTCAGGAACTCTCTTCAGATCAAGTTTTTAGAAACATTAATCTGCTCCCCTAATCAAACAGCTTGAATCAGGTTAATTGTCAAGACTAATTTCACAGTTTCCACCAGTTTTAAACTTTGCCCAATTCTCCATTTCCCTTCTTGAAAGATTGCTTACACCTCTTCAGGCTAGCCCTCAAATCCTATAAATATCTCACCTCTAAGTACCTCTTTCTGAAACACTGCTAAGACCCTGTCAAGATGGTGTCCTACCTATTTTAATGAGTTGGGTGTACTTTATTAACAGATTGTCTGAAGATATTTTGAGGAACTCAATAACAAACTACAGGAAGTAGTTTCACAAACATTGACCTAGTCATACAATGAAACATATGAAGTATTAAATTATGTTGCAGCAAAATACTGACATTGAACAACATCACAACATATTAACTAAAAATTCAAGTTACTAAAGAGTTTACTTTAACCCCGGCGTGATATGCTTGGTTGTTTGGATAGATACATAGATAGACAGAGGGAGAAAATTCTCAAAGGACAAACTTCTAAATTTTAACTGTGCTTATCTTTTGGGATAAGACTATGAAGGAATTTTTTCCAGTATTTTGGAATTTTTCTTCATGGAATACATTTGTGTAATAAAAGTAATGAATGCTGTAAAGAGATAAAACTTTTGAATTTGCATATATTTGGGAATTGAAATATGTATTCCAAAATCAAAAAAGTTAACTCTGTGGTTTCTTCCTTAAAGTTTTCTTGTTTTGGTGATGGAGAAAATGGAGGAAGAGTAATAGCTACTCCTTCCGCAGTACAGTTTCTCAGTAATCATGTAAGATATATGATGCTTTTCATCTTACGAGTAAAAAAACGGGACTAAGAATTTAAATAACATTACTTCTCACTAGAAACAAGGGCCAGTTCAAGTTTTACTCTCAAGAGTGTCTAAAATACTAATTGGTAGCATCTGTTGAGTATTTACCATGACTCATGACTCTCTGAGATAGTTTTCTACTGCATTGAATTTTTTACAAATGAGTCAACAGGAACAGATCAACTGCTTTTTGTGACTCATTTTTTTCTTCTTCCTGAACTTCAATCCAGGCACTTCCAATGGCTGGTAAAGCCATATTAAAGGTAGTACTCAGACACATAAGGAAGGATTCACAATTATGTGGCTTTTATCAACAGTGACCCCTGCCACTTGCTAAAGTCTATGCGATCTGGTAGTGTCTCTATCACCCTGAGGGTCCAACTCCCAATGAACTGGAGCTTCCCTGGTGACTCAGATTATAGGGAATCTGCCTGCAATGTGGGAGACCCAGGTTTGATGGCTGGGTTGGGAAGATCCCCTAGAGGAAGAAATGGCAACCCTCTCCAGTATTCTTGCCTGGAGAATCCCATGGACAGAGGAGCCTGGCTGGCTACAGTCTGTGGAGTCCCAGAGAGTTGGACACACCTGAGCAACTAACCCCTTCCCAGTGACTAAATCCAGGCAACTTGACAAGCATCATCTTCACGGGAATCTACATAACCAATTATGTAGATTTTCTTTAAACTGCCTTTCTTTGACCTCTTCAATTCTAGTTCTGGTTTTGTCACTGCTACTCATCATTCATTTTTCTGCCTGTTCTTCTTTTTCCTTAAATGTAGGCCTTTCCAACTACTTTGGAGTGGATAACACTGCTAAAACCCTTGACTCTTGCCTCCATGTTGATAACTCCCACATCATGATCCCTAGCCCCGTAGCTCTCCAGAAATGCTCATCCTTATATCTCACTTCATGCTTTGATGTCCAAGTATATCCTTCCCTGTCAGGATACATTTAACAGGAGGCTTCCTGTGTACTGTTTTCAGTCTTGCATGAATTCTATGTTCCTTAACAGCACCTGAATACAGCTGCCAGAGAGCTGACAAGCTGGCTTTTGGGAATAATAGAAATTCATGTATCTCATTTGTATGGAAATTCCATACCTCAAACAGCAGCCATTTACAACTCTCTTCCCTTCTGTTATGTAAAGTAACTTTTACAACCCCCTCTATTGAGAATGATTCTAGCCTCTGGCTTTATGGATGACTTGTTAGATTTTTGATCCCTGTCTCTGCTAAAAAGGGCTATCTTGTAGGAGAGTATCTATATGCCCACAATATGTTAAATAAACACCTTTGTTCCACCAGAGCACTGGTCCCCCGTGTCTCTCTCTCTCTCTCTCTCTCTCTTTCTCTCTCTCTCTCTCTGTCCCCTTCAGCCTGCTCAGCCTCTTTTCTTCCTTCTTTTACTTTCTTATCGGTCGACTCTGTACCCCCAAGTTCCAGCCCATTTAAAGGGCCACAACACTTCCCATAGCTTCAATTTATGTTAATGGTACCATCGCCCCACTATTCAAAATCAATCCTTGGAGTATCATTTGATTTTTTCCTTATAGTTCCCACTTCCAACATTATCACATCCTGTAGATTTTATATTAGGAATGTCCATATTAAAAATACCTGTGGGATTTATTTCTTCCCATTTACAAGCCATCATCATAGGACTGTTTTACCCACGGAGCCTTCTCCTCTAACCATCAGCCCATTTTCCCCAGTCTTCTATGATTTCCATTAGTCATCTTCTATATTAAAAATGTGTGTGTTTGTGTTAGTCACTCAGCCATGTTCAACTCTTTGTGACCCCATGGATTGTAGCCTGCCAGGCTCCTCCGTCCATGGGATTTTCCAAGCAAGAATACTGGAGTGGGCTGCCGTTTCCTTCTCCCAGGGATCTTCCCAACCCAGGGATTGAACCTGGGTCTCTCCCATTGCAGCAGACATTTTACCATCTGAGCTGCCAGGGAAGCCATTAAAAATGAGGCCATTCTAAAAAATGAGACCTTAAAATTAATGTTCAGGCTCATCTGCATTTGTCCTATAATAACTATTGTTTATTTAGAGTCTACAATGTGCCAAACACTTTGCTAACCACTTTATATATATTGTTTTTAATACTTTCAATAATCATGAAAAGTAAGGTTTGTTATATAGTACCTAGTATACATTTGGGCAAACAATTCAATTAACCGGATGTTTGCTTTCATAAGGTCACACCTTAGGAGACAAATAGAGCTGTCATTTGATCCAGGTCTCTTGAATTCTAAAGCCTGTTCTGAGAATTTAATACATGATACTACAAACATGTATCAACCAGATAATAACTGGATAAAAATTAAATTTGTGTTTTATATGTTACTGTATATCAGGAAAAATTTTAAAGTCAATCCCATGAAGTTAAGAAACTCAATCCCAGAATTCTTATTGATTCAGAAGGAGGTTAAGTAAAAATACAAGAAAATAGATATCACTGTAACCTATTCTAAATTTCTTAGCTCAGATTCAAGAAGTGGTAATTTCTTTAATCTCTCCCTGATGGTGAAAGTGCTGCACTCAATATGCCAGCAAATCTGGAAAACTCAGCAGTGGCCACAGGACTGGAAAAGGTCAGTTTTCATTCCAATCCCAAAGAAAGGCAATGCCAAAGAATGCTCAAACTACCACACAATTACATTCATCTCACATGCTAGCAAAGCAATGCTCAAAATTCTCCAAGCCAGGCTTCAGCAATACACGAACCGTGAACTTCCAGATGTTCAAGCTGGTTTTAGAAAAGGCAGAGGAACCAGAGATCAAATTGCCAACATCCGATGGATCATCGAAAAAGTAAGAGAGTACCAGAAAAACATGTATTTCTGCTTTATTGACTATGCCAAAGCCTTTGACTGTGTGGATCACAATAAACTGTGGAAAATTCTGAAAGAGATGGGAATACCAGACCACCTGACCTGCCTCTTGAGAAACCTATATGCAAGTCAGGAAGCAACAGTTAGAACTGGACATGGAACAACAGACTGGTTCCAAATAGGAAAAGGAGTACGTCAAGGCTGTATATTGTCACCCTGCTTATTTAACTTATGTGCAGAGTACATCATGAGAAACCCTGGACTGGAGGGAGCACAGCTGGAATCAAGATTGCCGGGAAAAATATCAATAACTTCAAATATGCAGATGACACCACTCTTACGGCAGAAAGGGAAGAAGAACTAAAGAGCCTCTTGATGAAAGTGAAAGAGGAGAGTGAAAAAGTTGGCTTAAAGCTCAACATTCAGAAAACTAATATCATGGCCTCCGGTCCCATCACTTCATGGCAGATAGATGAGAAAACAGTGGAAACAGTGGCTGCCTTTATTTTTCTGGGCTCCAAAATCACTGCAGATGGTGATTACAGCCATGAAATTAAAAGATGCTTACTCCTTGGAGGGAAAGTTATGACCAACCTAGACAGCATATTAAAAAGCAGAGACATTACTTTGTCAATAAAGGTCCATCTAGTCAAGGCTATGGTTTTTCAAGTAGTCATGTATGAATGTGAGAGTTGGACTATAAAGAAAGCTGAGCGCCAAAGAATTGACGCTTTCAAACTGTGGTGTTGGAGAAGACTCTTGAGAGTCCCTTGGACTGCAAGGAGATCCAACCAGTCCATCCTATAGGAGATCAGTCCTGGGTGTTCATTGGAAGGACTGATGTTGAAGCTGAAACTTCAATACTTTGGCCATCTGGTGCGAAGAACTGACTCGTTTGAAGAGACCCTGATGCTGGGAAAGATTGAGGGCAGGAGGAGAAGGGGATGACAGAGGATGAGATGGTTGGATGGCAACACTGAGTCAATAGACATGAGTTTGGGTAAACTCCAGGAGTTGAGTTGGTGATGGACAGGGAGGCCTGGCGTGCTGCAGTCCATGGGGTTGCAAAGAGTCAGACACGACTGAGCGACTGCACTGAACTGAACTGAATTTCTTTAATGACCATGTGTTTATTTATACTCAAACCGTGATTGTCACTGTAAGAAGGAAAACTGCCTTACAATTAACGAGGGCTGAGACATCCTCTGGATAATGTGCGAAATGGATGTTTGTCAACACACGATTATATGAAAGATGTCTGTAATGACCCATGTGCTAGAGTGAGTTTGCCTCTCATGTATAATAACAGAAAGACAGCACAAAATAAATAAATAAATAAGTAACTCCCTGTTTGGCCACCTGGGAGGGAAGTAAATATGTCTATGAACATGGTTCTGTGAAGACTCAAGATGCTACAGTTTATGAAAAAGCAGAGGTTTTCTCCACCCTATAAAAATGAAACAAAACAGAACAAAATAAAAAGCTAGTGAGGTATAAGCTACTTCCCAGAGAGATCTTATTAATAAATAAAGTGGTTCCATTCTTGCTCTTATTTATCCCTTTGTTTCTATCTTTTTTGCCTTCATGTCATTACACTGTTTTTATATAAATCTTCTGATTTCTTCTTTACCACCTTTCAATTCTATATTTATAAATTGTTCCAATGAAATAAAAGGCATTTTATATCAAACAGTACAGTTTATAGTCCACCCTGAGGAACTCATTATGCATAGGAAGTCAATGAAAATTAAATTCACTGTGGATGCAATTGAAGGCAAACCTTTTTGTTCACTGAAGAATTTGTCAGCCTCTGAAGCCAAGATCAGTCCAGAAGTAAAAAGAAGGCACACTGGTGTATTCAAATGTCAGTTGAATACAGAGTATTGCCAGAATTTTATCAGACTGCATCAGTGATTCCTAAGATGTTATTTTAAAGCCATTATTTATGTAACTAATTACAATTTTCCCTTTTCAAGTGTTAAGAATGAGCTTGAACTACCTTAAGCAAAATGGAAGAATTTGTTACACAAATTCAAGGATATTTTACAAAACACAGTAGGAATAAACTTTTGTCTCAGGTTTGGAATTTAGAAATGAAAAAGCCATCAAAGAGTTAGCAGTATTCATACTCCATCTCTCATTTATACATATTTTTGTGCTATATATTCTATTTCACATGGCATAAAATGGCAAGGCAATCACATAAAACTGTATAGGTTGCTGACAACCCAAAGGTTCCCAGCGTTGGATACAGTCTAAAGCACAATCTAGCTCTGCTAGCCAAGCTTTGAACCCTCAGGGTTGAGTTGTCCTAAAAAGGGTGAATTTTTCTAGTTTCTAAAAGGCAGCATATGGGTAAGTGGAGACCCCATCAAATGCTGCGGCTTTGCATATTTGAGGTCCAGTCACACAAAGAAAATATAATTCAAACTACAAATCTCTAGTAAAGAGATTTCAGTTGAATGTGTTATCTACTTCTGGTTCAATTAGCTATGATTTAGAAGGTAAGGATGTGTATTTTAAAATTGTGAGTTAGTCTCTGGTGGGTAGGGCAATTATCCACAATACCTCTAAATTTTTACATTTCAAACTGTCCATTACCCTCTAACTCTCAGAGATTTCCTGAGTCAATTATTTATGAGATTTATATAAGAATTGAAAGTATGCCAGGAGCAATAGAAACAATCTAAATTTGGAGCAAAACTAGTCCTTTTCTTCTCTCCATATATGTAAAATTCTTTATGGGTTGGCTTTGCATTTCTAGGGGACTGGAGATCCACTTATTCTTCAATTAAAATATAAGATATGGGTTTTGAAATATTTGTTTTGTATGTTTCCTCCAAAATAATTTTTGTCTTCCTCTAGTGGTTACCAGATTCAGCAAATAAAAATATAGCCCACCGGTTAAATTTTAATTTTACTAAATATCAGATAATGAATAAGTGTGCCCCGTGTTAGAATTTGGGGTAAATGAAGCTCCAATATTTTGGCCATCTGATTCGAAGAGCAGATTCATTGGAAAAAACTCTGATGCTGGGAAAGATTGAGGGCAGGATGAGAAGGGGGTGACAGAGGATGAGATGGTTGGATTTCCTCACCAACTCAATGGACATGAGCAGTGTATATGGGCAAACTCTGAGATATAGTGAAGGACAGGGGAGCCTGGCGTGCTGCTGTCCATGGGTGTTCAAAGAATCAGACACATCTTAGTGACTGAACAACAACAATGTATGAATTTCAGATAAATAATGAATAATAAATAATAAGCATGCCCCGTGTAACATTTGGGACATAAATGTACTAAAAATTATTGCATAAAATATACACTAAATAATAATTCATTGATAACCTGAAACAAATTGATCTGAGATGGCATCACTGACTTGAAGGACATGAGTTTGAGCAAGCTCCAGGAGTTGGTGAAGGACAGGGAAGCCTGGCGTGCTGCAGTTCATGGGGTTACAGAGATTCAGGCATGACTGAGCAACTGAACTGAACTGATCTTTCATTTTATCTGGCAATGACAATCTTATTTCCTTGTTTTTTTACAAGTAGAACCCTAGAGAATTACTTTTAGACATTTTTAAGATCTAATTTTGGCAGAGGGATGGAGTTAGAAAATAGAAACAGATATTTAGCTTTACACGTGAATGATATTAAAGCTTGACCTGGTGGCTTTACAGTGAAATATGATAAATGGTCACCTGGTCTACATGAGTAAAAAGGTCTATGTTCTCTTAGGGGAAAGAAAATGAACGAAAGCTATGTTGTATTATTTTTATAGTATTTACATATACTCAGTCACATAATGAAGCAAGGGTATTTTATAAGTAAAATATAACAAAATAGCACATAATTTCATCAGAAAGCCAATTTACATTTCTAGAACTAAGAGAAATCAGATGATTTTCCATATATTAATACTGTCATATCCCTTTTTACTTTCATTTTCATTTAAATTAATTATATAGAATTACTTGCCTGGAAAATTCCATGGACGGAGGAGCCTGGTAGGCTACAGTCCATGGGGTCGCTAAGAGTCAGACACGACTGAGCGAATTCACTTTCACTTTCACTTATAGTTAGTAATTTAAAAAAAAAATCATCTAATGTTGCCTTAGTCCTTGAGACTTAGTCCTGCTTTTAAAAAATGGGACAGTGGTTGGTGTCCTTGATGGTCTAGTGGTTAGGAGTCCACCTGCAAATGCAGGGGACACAGGTTGCATCTCTGGTGTGGGAAGATTCCACATGCCACAGAGCAACTACTGAGCCCACGTGCTGCATCTACCGGAGCCCAGGCTCCACAAGAGAAGCCACTGCAATGAGAAGCCTGAGCCCTGCAACTAGATTATAGCCCCTGCTGGCTGCAACTAGAGAAAGCCCATGGACAGCAACATGGACCCAGCATGGCTCCCCCACCCAATGGCACACTAGTATGTGTGTTAAACTTAAAAACCTAGATCAGAGAATTCTGAAAGAAGGTAACTATCTTATTAAGTCATTTACAACTTAAAAGTTGGAATAATTATTATTTAAGTACACATAAAATATACTTGAGTTTAGACTTACTCAAGTAATTACAGTAAGAGTATGACTTTTTAAGAAATTAGAGAAATATCTTAATTACCTTTATTACTCAAAGGTAACACTACCATGATTATTTTAGAGATTTGATGAGCAAATGTTCTGTTCCATACTGTACACTAGTCAAAATATACATTTTAATCATGTTTCTTGTTCATAATTTTTATAAAGTAGATATTATTATCTATATTTTCAACAAAGCTATTAGAAACTGAAACTTAGAAATATTTGTTAGCTCCTCTAGGCCACACATATACATGATAAAAAAATGAACTTATTGTGTTACTAAAATATTTGACCCACACACAAGGCAGGAGGTATTTATAACTTATCTTGAGTTCTCAATTCTTTTTTACTATAATAGAGATAAATATATGATTTTAGGAACTAATTAACATAAGTATTCCACAACTTTTTTTGATAGAGTGAATTACTCACCTTCAAACATAGTAAATTGTTTAGGGGACATAAATAATGACCTGTCATCTTTTGGTGGAAATATTTTTATAAGTTATAGTAATTTTTTATCTTTGAAGAAGACTGTCAATCTTAAAAATTGATCAACATGGTGTTGACCACTAGAGGGCTTAAAATTTGCAATCCTTGTTAGTAATCCAGTAGCACTGATTGACATTTTATGAAGGGCTTCTGGTAAATTTTGAAAAGTGAAGCAGACTGACTGAAACTGAAATAAACTGAAAATAAACTAACTCGATGGAGCTCTTATGACAAACAAATGTTATAATTAAATCTAACTTTAATATTTGTTGGCATCTTTACTTCTAAACAATTATACTATTAGGGCATTTTCCAATTACAATTATTGTAAAATTGCACAAGTATTTTACAATTGCTATTTGATAAAGTTCCCAGATAATCTTAATGAAATTGGAGTATAATGTAACTGAAGTATTGGAATTAATAATATGGAGAGGACCTTAGAATGCCTACCGGGAAGAGAAGCCAACAGAAGCCTGGAGAGCCTCTGGAGAGCAGGAAAGCAATAGATGACAAAGGAGCAAAGAAAACCAACCCCCAAATTTGAGTATTCTTCTCTTGGAGAGGTTGGCATGTACTTGGCAATGTGAAGCCAGGGGTTGAGTGACTGATTTAAGTAATAATTATAAAAGTGGCATTTATTGGATTTGTACTATGCCAGGCCTCTACTAAGGCATTAACATATATTAACTCACTGAAACATCTCATAAACCTCAGATATTTTCTCCGTTCTTTTTATTTTACAAATAAGGAAATAGACCCTTTTTTTCTTAGACCCTTGCCCCACCACCCTAAAATAAGAAACATTTGGTGAAAGCTATGGCAAATACAAAGCAGCTTTTCTAAGCAGATGAATTCTGTAAAGACTCAAGATTTGGAGCTTATTGAGTTCAATATCTAGGACAAAGCAATGGCCTCAGAGGAGACACATTCTTCATGAGCTTTAGGAGAACCAAGGCCAGGGCATTGAATAATATCTGATAGTAGGAAGTTAAATGTCATGAAAAAATATCTGATAATTAGAAGTTGGGAAATTGAACGTGGTCTAAAATCTTGTTTGTGGGCCAAGGGGGAGAAAAATACACCTAGACTACACTGTTAGATGACTAGACATTTAAAAGCTGATCTTGCCGTAGGTTCTTAATGGCTTTAAATAAGGAAACAAAGCAAAATACTACAGAAAACAAATGTCTGATATACTACTTATGTGTTTTGTAGCAATTTCCGGCAATTAAATTTCTTGGCCCAGCTAGCAGTGAGGAAATCCTGTATTTTTTTTTGTATTTATTTATTTAATTTACTTATTTGGCCACATTGGGTTTAGTTGGGCATGGGGGATTTTTTATTGCAGCACGAGGGCTTCTCTCTAGCTGCTTCTTGCAGCCTTTGTTGCCCCACAACATGTGAGATCTTAGTTCCCCGATCAGAGATTGAACCTGTGGCCCCTGCAGTGGAAGCTGGGAGCCCTAACCCCTGGACTGCCAGGAAATTCCCTTATGATGGTTTTAAATGCAAACACACTCAAAGCTGTCATATAAAGTATGAGTACTATACCTAGAGAAAAAAACATTTCAGAGGAGACAGTGATGAAGACTTTAACTTAGCCATTGTCTCTGGCAAGAGGTCATTCATGGGTGATGCCAATAAACATAATTATGTAATATTTGCTAGGAGAATGCAGCCACTTAAATGCAGGAACAGATTAATGGATAGTTGGATCTGACTATAGTTTAAGTTTTGCTAGGAAAGAATGCTTGAGTAAGAAAGGGAAAAGGGAGTTAAAGACATTTGTTGGGAAGCAGTTACAGGGCAAAATCATGAAAAGCTGGATAGAGTGACATGTGAAGACACGGGATTATGATGAATAACAGTAAGTTACAGGGTCAATGAATTGATGGTATTGAAGAATGGAGTACTAGAGTGAGTAGACTGGAAGAACAGAGGACGATAGAATGAAATGATTTAAATTCAGAGATGGTACAGTTTGAGGAGATGACAAGGTCTGGTGTGACATGTGAGTGGTCGGTAATTGGAGCCAAGGAAATGAAAGCATTTAGAAGCTAAGGTGCTAGTTGGATCATCTAGTTAGATTTCAAAAATAGATAGCCATGATGACAGGAAAGCAAAATGACATAACGAGCAAAAATCAATTACTCAGAGGTCCATACACGTCTAATGAGGAGGGATTCAGAGTGGCAAAGTATGAGACTTACGTTTCAAAAGACATGAAAGTTTTGAAGGGGGAAAGAGAAGGGACAGTTTGGAGCAGAGAGGCCACTCTCTCAAGCTCCAGGCATAAATGGTACTTAGAGTATGAGAGGAAAATGTAAAAATAAACGCTTCATTTGAAGGGCTCGAGGGAAAGCAATGTTTCCAAGAGTCAAAGTTAAAATTCAGCAAAACTCTGAAGAAAATGTTCAGTGAAGAGGGTAATGAAGGAAAAGGGTTTTCTGATGACAGGAAATAAGCTTGGGCAGAAGGGCTTAGGTGGCCAAGAGTCTAGGAGATGTGTGGTCAGACTAGTGGGGCTGAGAGAAGGGTGGGCATGAATATCTGCCTGAAACTGAGTGATCTAGGAAGCGTGGACTTCTCATGGGTGACACAGGAAAATGGGTTTTGGAGGCTTGGAAGGATTTGTTTCAGAAGCCACAGGACACAGTAATGGGGTGGCTTGTTTTGCCTGCAGTTGCAGGTGGGACTGGTGGTGGAGACATAGTCTCATCTCTGGGTTTTAGAGCAAGTGGTAGCTGTAGATCTTCTTTATATAGTTCATGAGGTTCTCACGGCAAGTATACTGGGCTGGTTTGCCATTCCCTCCTCCAGAGGCCTGGTGTAATGCCATCCATGGAGTTGCAAAGACTCAGACACAACTGGGCGACTGAACAATAACAACAGTAACAACAGCAGCTGGAGATCTTGGGCCCTAAGTTGCTGGAGAAAAGCAGCAATTCAGTGCCCTTTGCATCCCATGAAGGGCCCTCTTTACTATGTAATTGCATTTATTAGAAAAAAATCTACATAATCTATAAGACCAAATGTCCTCTGCTCTGTGAACCTTTCCATACTTCCACATCTCATAGTCAGTCATTTCCTTTATAACCCAAGTCACTTTGCATAAACAGCTCTTTGAACCTGTATGCCATCTTACTGTAATTATTTGTGTGTATCTGTTTCTCCCAGTATACAGTGAACTCCTTGAGCCACAACTTGTGGCTTACTTTGTATCTGTACTACAAAATATATCATAATGGCACAACTCAGGAACAAATTTAGGAACTCTTAAGTGCTTTAATAGCTTTTTAGAAGTGACTTATGGTGAATTAAGGGCTTCCTTGGTGACTCAGTGGTGAAGAATTCACCTGCCAATACAGGAGACATAGGTTCAATTCCTGGGTCAGGAAGATCAACTGAAGTAGGAAATGGCAGTCCACTCCAGTATTCTTATATGGAAAATCCCATGGACAGAGGAGCCTGGCGAGCTCCAGTCCATGGAGTCGCAAAAGAGTTGGATGTGACTTAGCAACTGAACAACAACACAAGTAAATTAGAAGACCACTTCAGCAGTATTGTGGCTCAGCTGGTAAAGAATCTGCCTGCAATGCAGGAGACCTGGGTTTGATCCCTGGGTTGGGAAGATCCCCTAGAGAAGGGAAAGGCTACCCACTCAAGTATTCTGGCCTGGAGAATTCCGTGGACTGTGTAGTCCATGGGGTTGCAAAGAGTTGGACACGACTGATTGACTTTCACTTCAGTTCAGCAGTACTAGTATTATGATTAACTGCTGAGAGTTTCCTATGGGTGAGTACTATGCTAGATATAATATACACCCAATCCTTATTTGGTAGGTGTCTTAGTCAACAGAGGCTGCCATAACAAGTAAACTATAGACTAGGTAGCTTAAATAACAAACAATTACTAATCAACTTTCTGGAGTTTGGGATTCTGAGATCAGAGTACCAGCATGGTTGGGTTCTTGGTGAAGGCCCTCTTGCTGGTTTACAGATGGCTCTCTTCTCTTTGTATCCTCACATGGTGAAGAGCAGAGAAAGTAAAGAAGCAAGTTGTTTCGTGTGTGCCTCTTCTTATAAGACCATTAATACTATTCATGAAAACTCCATGCTCATGGCCTCATTACCTCCCAAATGCTCTGCCTCCTAATATTATCACATTAAGGATTAGGATTTTAATGCATAAATTTTGAGAGACACAAACATTCAGTTCACAACAGTAGTTGATATTACTGTCATTTTACAGACAAAAAAGCCTGGGACTCAGTCTCAAAGATTATACAGTCAGTAGGATGTAAAACCAGGAATCAGTCCTAGTTGCTGTGCTGTGCTTAGTCACTCAGTCATGTCCAACTCTTTGTGACCCCTTGGACTGTAGCCCGCCAGGCTCCTCTGTCCATGGGGATTTTCCAGTTAAGATTACTGGAGTGGGTTGCCATCCCTCCTCCAGGGGATCTTCCCAACTCAGGAATCAAACCCAGGTCTCCAGCATTGCAGTTGGATTCTTTTCCATCTGTGCCGCCAGGGAAGCCCAGGAATATTGGAGTGGGTAGCCTATCCCTTTTTCGCGGGATCTTCCTGACCCAGGAATCGAACCAGGGTCTCCTGCATTGCAGGTGGATTCTTTACCAGCTGAGCTACCAGGGAAGCACCTCAGTCCTAGTTTATCTAATACTAAAGTCTTCGAGTTCTACCAAATTGCTCTCTTGATTCCATTTATGTTCTCATCCTAAACTCCTAAGATATAGGAGTTTAATTATTGCCAGCATAGATATAATACTGCAGTGACAAACACAGAGAAAATGAAGATTGTTAATTTTATTGTTATATTTACTTTTAATAATGTGGTTCTTTAAAAAAAAAACTTTCTGGAGAGTAAAATAATACAAAAGGAAAAAATGGCTGATATAATTCAAATTTGATCAAAACTTACTTTGGTTTATACACCAAAATATGCAAATCATACTCTGAGCTAGGAATATGCAAAGAACTCTCAAACACTAATTTCACCCAGACAAAAAGAAAGGTGGAAATGTCCCAGAGTGTCATGAAGTTTCATAGAAGTTCTGACATCAGCAGTAAAATATGAAACTCTATTTTGCATTTAAATTATTTAAATTATAGCACTTTTTTTTTTTTAAGAATATGAGAGACCAAGTAGCCCCATGCACTTTTAACTTTGTAACACTCTTCTTCTCTAAGTTGAAAGCTGGTGAATATCCTGAGCCCATGTTGAGTTTGCCCAAATCAGAATCCCAGAGGATCTCTGAAGTGAATTTTGCCTTTAAAGTGACACAAGAAAATCATAGAAACTTCCTTCATTTGTCATAGCTTAGGTGTGCAAGGCTAGAGCAGATGCTCTCTGTCATTTCGGAGAGAGAAAGATTTGAGCACATCTTCAGACTTCAGAAGCAACAAAGCATCCCACTTCTTTATTCTTATCTTCTGGGGCATTTATAGGAACATCAGGTTCAACTGGACAAATAAAAAAATTCTAACTACATACTCAGTAATCAAAACATTCCATTGCTGGTACTGTACATGTAACAGTAATTTCACTGCACCTGAGAGATAAGAGAAGATACAGCAGCAGCAGCAGCAAGTCTTTTTTGGGACCAAGGATGTTTGTAAGGGCTGGTGTCCATGAAAAGGTCCTTAATAGGTGAAACATTTATTTAATTACCTTGATCCAAGTGGCCAACTAAATAAGATAATTCCATAAAATAACTAAAACCAGTAAAACACTAGGTCTTGAATTACTAATATATGGTTGGGGGTTCACATCCAGGTATGCAGATAATTTGCAAATATTCACTTCATTTGATGCTTCTCAGGCATATCTTGAGGTTTAAGGACACACGGAGCAGTAGTTGGTTCATTAGATAATCAATAGCCTTTTGAAGAGGCCAGCCAGACTATCAAAATTGGAATTTAACTCTGTGGGTCACAACCTCTGATAGAATATCACTTGTTTCATTGGCTAAGCTGCCAAAACTACTGGACTCTGAAAGAACCTTCAGGAGATTACCCAGGTTTGACTCTTTCAACACTCAACAATTTCTGTCTAGACTAAGTAAGATCAGGTTGATTCTTTCACATAACTGCCAAACACATCTCAATAGAATTTATTGCACTGAGTTTTTAAAAAATTTGAGTAGAAAACAGGAACAATAGTTACTAGGTATTATTAGGTATTACTAAATTTATCAACTATGGTCTCAGATTCCTATCTTTACCTTTAACCTTTTACTTGCTTATTCTGTTAACTATAGCTTTAAGCCTTTTCCTAGAACCAACAATCCTGCTAAGGCTTGAATGCTGAGGGAGTAGGGTAAATTAGGAGAAGTCAGGATTTGGGGCTGACCGTATGGGAATGATGAGGAGGGCATGGAAACACACTCCAGTATTCTTGCCTGAAGAATCCCATGGACAAAGGAGCCTGGTGGGATACAGTTCATGAGATCACAAAAAGTCAGAAATGACTGAAGTGACTTAGTACACATATTGGAATGATACTGGCTGATACTAAATAACAAAGGCAAGAGCTTGTATTTGGAGGAGTCAACTAAAAAACAGAAAGCTAATATGAAAAATTCAGAGTTTATAACTGTCAGGTGGTAGGGAGCAGAATACCTGGCAGAGAAATTGGGAAGGAGATCAGAGACCTAGAAGGGATGGAAAATAAAGATGGCTCTGGGACTTATGAGTATATGTAGCAGTAGGCTAGACTGTAAAGCACAGAGTATAAATAGTTGTAGCTCATTATCATCAGTAGTAGCTATTCTTAGCTATTTTTATTAGCTTTATACTAAAACTACTATAGCAGAGATTCTTACAGAACTTTCATGTAAGGCCTCATATTATGAAAATATTGGGCTTGAATGAATGGTTAGTTAGAGCCCAGTGGGACCTTTATGGAGTAGAGGAATGAGGGGTGGGGAGCCAGCCAGTTTTCCTATCCATAGGACTCCAGGAGGAAGTGGACTTCAGTTTGCATTCCAGTTCATCACATTGTTTGTTGTTTAGTCCCTCAGTCAGGTCAAACTGTTTGTGACACCATCTACTGTAGCCCGCTGGGCTTCTCTGTTCATGGGATTTTCCAGGCAAGAATACTGGAGTGGATTGCCATTTTTGAATTAAAATCATTTAAATATCTCTATATTTAATATATTGGGTTGCTGTGATAATAAATGAAATGCTATATGCACCATATCTGATTTAGATTAGCCATCCGGTAAATGTTAAGTTCCATTCTTCCTCATCTACCACTTAAGCATCCCTTATAGAACTAAGTATAGTCTGGTACATCTCATTAGACTCTTTACTATTTGATGATAGGAAATATGTACTGTCTCTGTGGGTTTTTGTGTGTTTTGGATTTTTTTGGCCGTGCAGCTTGTGGGATCATAGACCCCCTGATCAGGGATGGAACCCTTGGCAGTGACAGTGCGGGAGTCTTAACCACTTGACTGGCAGGGAATTCCCTGTGCTGCCTTTGTATCACCAGTATCAGCCTTGATGTCCGGGTGATCAAAACTGTAGTCCACAAACTTGGCATGTTTGGAAAGTACTCTCCTCTTGAAAGACACCAGGTTGATAAAATGGACAACATCTAAAATTTAAGGCATTCCAAAATTTGTCAAGGGGTTTTAAAAAACCCATATAAGCATTATTTACATTTCCTATGATAGATATAAATGAGATTTATTTTAGAGTACTGATGGAATTCTCTTGTGGTAGGAATTGGAAATAAAGTCAGTTAAAAATCCCTGAAATGGGCCTGCTCCCAATTATATTAATTAAAAATATGAGACATTTGCTTTCTCAGCATTCTTTGCTGCCAATGTAGAATTCACTTAAAAGATGCTGGGGTGAGGAACATCTTGTGGGAGGGAGGAAAGTTGAAACATACCAAAATAAGTTGATACTTGAATGAAAAATTATTTCTAACAATATTAACAGGGACAGCAAAGAGCTATGCCAAGAAAAGTGTGTGTAATAGATAGAAAACTGAAGATGGACTATTAATATGAGTCAGAAATTTTGAGTTTGGTACTCTAGGAGTAAAGTACTGCTTGTTTGGATGAGGGTAAATTCAGAGAGAGAAAAGAGTCAAATATAATCCATTATGCAAGCATCACTCCATACCTCAATACGATTCCTGGTTGCTTCCAGAACATACCCACATCCACATATTCCAGCAAGGCTGCCCTTCCATGTCATCACATTTTCACTGGATCGTCCAAATGAGCATACACATATACTATAATATCTCTTACCTAACAAAACAACAAAAACAAAAACCCTGCCTGTTTTTACATCTTCTGTCCATATTATACCCCATTTATAGAAAAATTTAAGGAAGAATTGCCTAGCATCTCTATTTGCTATCTTCATATTTTTTTTTTTTTTTAATCCACTCACAAGTCCTTCTTCCCAATTCAACTAAAATTACTCTTGGTAAGGCTACTTGGAACCTCTTGTTGCTCAATCTAACAATTTTTAATCATCAAATTACTTGACCTCTCCTCAGAGTTCGGCACGGTTAATTATTTATTCTTTTTTTAAAGCACTTTCTTCACTTGGACTTTTGGACAACCTTCTCTCTCCTGTCTCACTCATCATTTTCCCCCCTAACTCCTGAGGGTCCTTCTTCACTTTCTTAGCCTCTAAATTTTGGATGGCATCACTGACTCGATGGACGTGGGTTTGGGTAGACCCCGGGAGTTGGTGATGGACAGAGAGGCCTGGCGTGCTGCAATTCATGGGGTCGCAAAGAGTTGGACACAACTGAGTGACTGAACTGAACTGAAATTTTGGAATTTCCCAACACTCAGTCCTTGGAACACCACTGTTCTTTAATTATACTTAGTCCTTTAGTGATCTCAATCCAATTTTATGACTCAGCTCTTTCAGTGGTCTCCTCCATAAGTCATTACACAGTTAATGAAAATTCCATCTTTGCAATTGCTCATGGCAAAACTCTAAATTTTCCTTGCTTCTTTACTGTATCTCATATCCCATCCACCAGCAAATTTTGTAGGTTATATTTCAAAATATATCCTGAATCTGTTCATTTCTCAGCATCTGCATTGCTACCACTCTGGCTAAAGACATCATAAACTCTCACCTGAGTTACTGCCAGAGTCTCTATAACCAATCTCCTTATTTCTGTTCTGGATACATAGAATCTATTTTCCGTCAGTATTTGGTGTGAATTTTAAACACATGTCAAATAACGCCATCTGTTTCTGTACTGAATGAAACTCAAAGCCTGTTATTTGACCCTCAAAGCTCTACATAATTTGCCTCCTGGTCTCTCCTTGGGTCCAGCTGCTCCCACTCTCTGCTTTGTTAACTGTGCTCCAAACATACTGGCCTCCTTGCTATTTCATTACCTTTGCCTGAGACATAAGATAGCCAAAGCATGATTTTCTTCCCTCAGTTCCTTCTTGCCTCTGTTTAAAGGTGCTCTTATCGTGAGGCATGAATATTCTTCCCAGACCCTACCTGTCCATGGAGAACTCTAGGGTACTGGACTGTAGTCCTCCCTGGCTGATTGGCTTAGAGCCTAGGCCTCAGAAGTTGATCGAGTACCTGGCTTGCAATTTATCTTTCCTGACTCCAGTTAACCTACAGCTAGCTGCCAGCCCTACCCTTGGTCCTGCCTAACTTTGACCAGAATTGAAACCAGCTATCCACTGGGGCAGTTCCTCCAATTTGCAGCTTAACTCTCTGACCTGTTCTATCATAGTGCTAGTATGGTTACTGTGCCTCTGAACTCTCATGATGAAAGAAGGCATCTGTCTGGGTTGTAGGAAAGACAGCAGTGAGTAAGAGGATAAACAGAGAGTTAGATGGCCCAGCTGACTAGGCTTGGCTTCAAAATAGGCCTTGGATTGACTAGTCTTTTCTTAGAATTTCTTTTGTAAATCAAGTGAATTATACTTGTCCAAGAAATAAATGCTATCCTTTGACATAATTCAAATAATATATTTCTCATAAATGGGAATGGGAGTTTATAGCATCGGGAATTGAACAAAGTAGAAAATTACTTTATTATTCAAGAAGAGAAGAGTTTAATCAGTGTTAATTAAAACATGATGATTCATATTAACATTCCCAGATTATATAAAACTAGACATAGCATGGGCAGGTATATTAAAATTAAAAGTCTATTTGTGTTCATGGTGACTTTAAGTTCAAAGATAATGAGCCAAATGGGTAGTCGGAATGATAAAGATTTTTCTTTTTTTAAATGCTGGTCAGAAAGAAAGGTTTCAAGAAAATTAGAGGAAATAAATTCTGATTTCTTTTATGACCCAAACAGTTTTACCACTCTTGTTTGAATAGCCATTTAAATGGGCTTTTCTGTTGCCATTATTTTTCCTCTCTTCTCCCTCTCTATTACCAAACAGTGATTTGTCTGTAACATGTCATTGCCGTTCTTAAAAGTATTGATATCTGCTGTCCTTCAACTCCCAAAGAGTCCATGCCACAGTCCTTTGCATGGCATTCACACTCTTACTTCTTTAGAAGTATTTCTAGTTGTCCACTTCCGTATTTCTAGTTGTAAAATAGGAGCCTCCTAACTGTCCAGGAAATTTTGTTCTTTCAGGCCTTTGCTAGGGTTATTTTCCATCCAGCAATTCCTGTATCTTTCTTTCCCGGCTTGGAGAATCCTGCATATTTTTTAAGTCCAGGTAAAAACTCACTCCCTAAGGAAGGTAGTTACTCTCCTCAAGCAGGATTTTTTTTAAAGTTTTTCTAATTGACCAAGGTGAAATGATAGTTTAGATGTTAAAACATATGTGAGTCTAGTATTTGCAACATAAAGAACTCATGGCATGCTTACATAAAGTTTCTCAGTTCACAAGCTTAAATTATTTTATAAAGAATGAATTCTTTTTACCTCTAGAGTAGGAAAATAAAATGGAGTTAAATGTGATGATGTGATAAAAAAAAATACCCACTTAAATTCCACTGGATATTTAACACACCAGTAACCCCTAGGAATACATTATACTCATCCAAATGTTTCCAAGAGTCTGAAACAAATTATGATCACTGAAGTAATTCCTTATTTTTGGAAATGTTCAAAAATATCTGCAAGATTCATTTAATTAACAGTTTTGTTTTGTGTGTGTTTAAAGGATCTCAGACACAGCTAAAAACATTCAGGTAAAAGACACACTGATAGAATAAGACAATCACCATGCTGCGCTCTGCTTTTAAAACTGGCTGTTCTTCTTCTTCTGGGACAATAACATTGAAACATGTATATTGTCATATGTGAAGCGGAACACCATTCCATGTTCTATGCATGGGACGGATGCTCAGGGATGGAGCGTTGGGATGACCCAGAGGGATGGGAAGGGGAGGGAGGTGGGAGGAGGGTTCGGGAGGGGGAGCACATGTGAACCCATGGCTGATTCATGTCAATGTATGGCAAAAACTACTACAATATTGTAAAGTAATTAGCCCCCAACTAAAATAAATAAGTTTATTAAAAAAAATAAAAATAAAAACAAAATTATGTAAAAAAAAACCCAAAAACTGGCTGTTCATGTAACCTGGTATTGCTTGCTAGCGTGGTCAAAGATGAAGAATCCTGAGAATTTCTTGAGTGGCCAGGTAGAAAATCCAGCCACCAATCCGAGTTCATCTTTGTCTTGATGGTTCTTTTGTTATAGCCAGAGTTACAAAAAGCCAAACCTTCAAACAAGAGCCCTGCCTCCTGTGCACTGGCAGGTTCTGGTTAGCTGGCAGACAGGTCTCTGGCAAAATTCAGACCTCTCATGTTCTAGGAAAGAAAAATGTTTTTTATGGCTGACCCATAGGCCCTGATTCAGAAATAGTCTGAGTCATGATGGACGTATTTTTTTAAAATTTATGCCAGCATTGGAGCTATCTATCTCAAAACTGTTTAAGAAAAAAAAGAGAGGGCACAAAAGTAAAAATGCAGCTTTAATGACATCAGCCACCTTGGACACACCAGACATTGCATATCTGTTGTTTTCCTTGTTAAAAGGAAAAGCCCATTAGACAAAACCATGACACAGGAAAAAAAATCATGATGTGATTTAACGAGCTTATTGGTGGTTTTCATTATAGATGACATGTTTTTCAACAGAGGTATGAAAATGTCAGAAGAGACACAGGGCTCTAGGTAGAATTATTCCCATTAAATTTAATGGCTATGTTTTACAGTTCAGGATATAAGCATCTTAATCATTGCAATAAATATTTGTAATAATATACGGTTTAACTCATTTCCCTTCCCAGTTTCATTTATCACCCTCATATTAAATTCTTAGGGACCTTATGTCTATTAATATCCAGAAGAATCTTATATGCATTACATATTTCAAATACTATTATTTATCAATGTTATTCTAGGAATTTAATTAAAAATGTAAAATATCTTAAAACACTCCAGAAAAGTGAGTATTTATAAATTTTAAAAAATACATATATTGCCTAGGGAAGAAAAAAACTAAAGTTGTGATAGGACCAAACTGATTTTGGGAAGACATGACAGAAAGGAACTCACATCAGTATAACATAAATAAATGAAGTTAAATTTAACTCTAGTGGTCAATGTTTGATAGAAAAAACAATGTGATATTCAGATACATAAACAGATAGCATGTAGGAACGGAATTTCTATTTTTATAGTGATAATTACTCTGGTTTTATACCAAAGTCATGATAAATTTGGGTTCTGCAATTGCTCTGTAATATAGAAATTTTGCAATGAGAATCAAAGAACAATCTATTTACAGCTTAATCCCGAGGAAAAATTTCTTGGGTTAAATACCACAACCAGTGGGTCTGGTGGTGAAATTGGTATGTATCTGTTCATTAGAAATTATATATCTGTTCATTCCTTTAAAATTAACAGGCTTTCTTCTGTTGTCGGTATTTCTAGTTCCTCTTGTATTTAAAAGCACAGATGTTAGGAGGGCCACTTCAACACTTCTGTGGATCAGAGATTATATTTCCTACTCAATTACCTGAATGATTTTTTAAATTAAATTCTAAATTCTATACAAAATCAAGAAAACTTTTCACTAGCAACATTAAACATCTTTTAAGGGTCATATACTCTGTAGTGGATTATACTCTGCATTAGTAATCTATTGCTGAATAACAAATAATCCCCCCAAATTGTGCATTAAAATAACAACTTTTTATTATCTCTGTGGGTGAGGCATCTATTCATGGCTTAGCTGTGTGCTTTTGCCACAAACACTGTACACAAAATGGAAGTCATGGGTATGATTTCTTCAAAGTCTTGACTTGTGGAGGATGTAATTTCAAGTTCACTTATGTGGTTGTTGGCAAGATTCAGTCCTTTGTTGACTTTTGGACAGAGGTATCATCTTCTTACTGGCTGTTGGCTGGTGACCTCCTTTAGTTCATAGCCATGTGAGTTCCTCTAAAGGGTAGCTCACAACCTACCAGCAGCTCCTATCAGAAAGAGTGAACAGGCAAGTAAGAGAAGACATCAATGCAGAAACCACAGTCTCTTTGTAATCTAACCTTGAAAGTATTATACCATTATTTTTGCAATACTCATTTAACTAGAAGCAAGTTAGCAGGTCCAGCCCACACTCAAGAGGAGAAATGTTATATAAAGGCATGAATATGAAGAGGTGGGATCACTGGGGGTCATCTTAGATGTCACTTGCCATATGCCCATTCATCGATGAGAACACAGAACTTTAGTAACATTTTCAAGCAAAATAGTGAAGGTAGAAGCCAGAATTAAAATTGAGGTCTGATTGATTTCCCAGAGTGTTTCCATTGCAACACATTGTACCCTTGTGATAATGAAAGAATAATTTCAAGTGACCTGGGAAAGCACTGGGCAATCAAACATCAATATTAATAAGAATTTTTTAAAATGACTTACATTGTAGCAAAGAGTTAAACCCAGGAAAAGTGTATTACTTTTGCTTATAGAAGATAAAGAAACCAAATGTATCAGATGACATGGTTGGGTATAAATTAATTGAGCTATAATTTCCAGCAAAATTATATTAAGAAAATAAAATAAAAGTGCAATACTATTTAAAGAAGCATAGCAATTAAATATCTAGTAGTAAATATAATGAAACATGCAAGACCTACATTTAGGAAACTACCAAGCCATTACCAGGAGAAATTCAAGAGGACCAAGCTAAATGGAGTGATATACTATGCTCATGGTTTGGAAGGCTCCACAATGCAAAGAAGCTATTAAAATTCTTCCCAAATTGTTTTATAGAGTAAATGCATTCCACATCTAAATGCCAATGCTTTGTGAGCATGTGTACATTTGTGCAAATTAATCAACTATTGTAAAATGTATATAGAAATACGAAGGGTCAAGAATGACCACAATAGTCTGGAGGAAGGAGAATAAAGTGGAGGATTTACCCTTGATATAAAGCTCATAAAACGACATGTGGCATTGGTCCAAGGTTAGTTACACAATTAAATCAAAGATACAAGCCCCCAAACAGACCCACACATATATAGTCGCTTGGTTTTTAATAATTTTGACACTTCCAGAGCAATGGATAAAGGAGTGTCTTTCCTGGCAAATGGTACTTGAATAACCATATGAAACAAAGTGAATCACATCATACACAATTATAAATCTGTAAATATAAATTTGAGCTTCCCAGGTGGCTCAGTGGGTAAAGAATCTGCCTACAATGCAGGAGACGGGGCTTCAATCTCTGAGTAGGGAAGATCCCCTGGAGAAGGGCATGGCAACTCATTCCAGTGTTCTTGCCTGAAAAATCCCATGGACAGAGAAGCCTGGTGGGCTACAATCCATAGGGTCTCAAAGAGTTGGACATGACTGAAGCATCTGAGCATACAGGCACACAAATATAAATTTAGAGAGTAAAACATTAATGTTTTAGAGGAAATCATTGGAACATTTCATCACAAATTTGGAATAGGCAAAGATCATGAAGGATACATTGCTGAATTGGGCTACAATGAAATTTAAAACTTCTATTAATCAAAAAACACCACCAGAAAATGAAAAGACAAACCACACAGTAGAGAAGACACTAACATCATTTATAACTGACATGAGACTGGTACCCAGAATATAAAATGAATTCCTTACAAATAAATGTGAATGCAAAAGATAGCTCAATTTTTAAAATGTGCTAAATATGTTCTGCATATGCTGCAGAATATGATACTCTGTGCATGCTTGCTAAGTCACCTCAGTCATGTCTGACTCTTTGCAACCCTATAGACTATAGCCTTCCAGGCTCCTTCCTCTGTCCATGGGATTCTCCAGGCAAGCATACTGAAGTGGGTTGCCATGCCCTCCTCCAGGGGATCTTCCCGACTCAGGAATCGAACACACATCTCTTATGTCTCCTGCATAGGCAGACGAGTTCATTACTACTAGTGCCACCTGGGAAGCCATGATACCCTAATAGTGAATAAATAGATGAAAGGAAGTGTTAACTTCAATGGTAATAAGAAAAAGCAAATTAAACTATAGTGAGATATAACTGTACACCTGTAAAAGATTTATATTAAACAAAATTAAATTGATAATCCCAAGGATTGGCTGGTAGGATTTTACTTTAGTGGAATCAGTTCTGAAAAGTCTTTGGCATTAATTACTAATGCCAGGATCTAGTGAACATATAGTATACTATGACCTAGAAATCCTAGGTTTACACCAACAAAAATAGCACAAAATAAATAACTAATAGTATTCTTCTCAGTATAATTTTAATAGCCCCAAACTGAAAATAATCTAAGTATATATCCATAATTGGTGAAATGGACAATCAATATAATACAGCAAGGAAAAAGAACCCACACCACTAATTTTCAAAGCAACATGGATGATTCTACAAACATTTTAATGAAATGAGATAGAAAGCTATATGTTCTACGTGATTTCATCTATATAAAGTTCAATAAGAGGTGCTGGCATTGAGGAAAAAGATAATCTAGTCAATGGATATCTAGTAAGATAATTGAGAGGTCAGATTTCTAAGCAGTAGAAGAAAAATTAGTTCCACTAAAAAAATGCTGTTATGAAAATGACAAACCAAATTAATGAATTAAATAAAATTAAGTTGATGAAAAAATGAATATTAAAATTTTTCCTATTACATAAATATAAGCAGTTAATGTATTCAGAATTTTTTCATTTCTATACAGTAGTATTTTAAACTGTCTCGACTTCTTTCACTTTTAGTGGTAAATATTTTATCTATGTGGACAAGTCTGATGAATACACCTGAAGATTTTTAAAAAGTATCTAAAATGTTAAAGAGTCATAAGTTAAATGAAGTGAATATTCTGAAGTAAAAGTTAAACTACACTAACTTTTAATGACAATTATACAGTCCTAAGATTTGATAGAAAACTTCTTAGTACATGTCACCAATGCAAGTTCATGGACAAAGCATAAAGATGGTTACAAAGATTAGTATATAATGTTGGCTTTTGTGTATATGTGATGGGTGAATAAGGAGTGAGTGGCTATTCATTATGAAAGATTTAATGAATTTATAGACAGACCACTAGGTCCTGATAATGTTCTGCTGCTGCTGCTGCTAAGTCGCTTCAGTCATGTCCAACTCTGTGCAACCCCATAGACGGCAGCCGCCCAGGCTCCTCTGTCCCTGGGATTATCCAGGCAAGAACACTGGAGTGGGTTGCCATTTCCTTCTCCTGACAATGTTCTATCATATTTTAAATATTTCTGAAAATAAGTATCTTTAATTATAATATTAGATAATTGCAGTTCAGTAACCCAACTTTGGGACTTCCCTCATGGTCCAGTGGTTAAGACTCCATTCTTCCAGTGTGGAGGATCCCAATACAATCCCTGGCCAGTGAATTAAGGTCTCAGTTGCCTGGGCTTCCCTGATGGTTCAGACAGTAAAGACTCTGCCTGCAATGTAGGAGACCTGGGTTTGATCCCTGTGTTGGGAAGATCCCCTGGAGAAGGGAAGGAATGGCTACTCACTCCAGTATTCTTATCTGGAGAATTCTATGGATAGAGGATCCTGGCGGGTCCATGGGACCACAAAGAGTCAGACACGACTGAATGACTAACACTTTCACATTTTGGGGGCTTCCATGTGGCTCAGTGGGTAAAGAATCTGCTTGCAATGCAGGAGACCCGGGAGACATAGGTTCGATCCCTGGGTCAGGAAGATCCAGGAAACCCTCTCCAGTATTCTTGCCTGAAGAATCCCATGGACTGAGGAGCCTGGCGTGATACAGTCCATAGGATTGTAGAGTCGGACACAACTGAAGCAACTGAGCAAGTAGCATGCAACCCAATTTTATAATGTCTCTATAACTCTCTCTTCTTGTATGACAACTTATATTTTGTCTTAACAGAAGAAAGAAGTATTCAATAGCTAGCAATTTAAAGCTCCTCTTCGCATGTGGCATTTTATCTGAACAAATGTGACAGATTGTGCACATAATTATTATTTAGAATCCTGCAGAGCATCCTAAAAGTTGTTGTCATTGTTCAGTCGCTAAGTCGGGTCCAACTTTGCGACCCCATGAACTGCAGCCTGCTGGGTATCCTGGTCCTTCACTATCTCCCAGAGTTTGCTCAAACTCATGTTCATTGAGTCAGTGATGCCATTCAACCATCTCATCCTCTGTCACCCCCTTCTCCTGCCCTCAATCTTTCCCAGCATCAAGTCTTTTCCAATGAGTTAGCTCTTCAAATCAGGTGGCCACAGTATTGGAGTTTCAGCTTGAGCATCAGTCCTTCCAACGAATATTCAGGGTTGATTTCTTTTAGGATTGACTGGTTTCATCTCCTTTCTGTCCAAGGGACTCTCAAGGGTCTTCTCCAGCACCACAGTTTGAAAACATCAGTTTTTTTGATGCTCAACCTTCTTTATGGCCCAACTCTCACATCCATACACGTCTACTGGAAAAACCATAGCTTTGATTAGATGGACCTTTGTCAGCAAAACGATATCTCTGATTTTTAATATGCTGTCTAGGTTTGTCATAGCTTTTCTTCCAAGGAACAAGTGACTTTTCATTCCTTGGCTGCAGTCACCATTCACAGTGATTTTGGAGCCCAAGAAAATAAAATCTGCCATTGTTTCCACTTTTCCCCCATCTAGTTGCCATGAAGTGATGGGACCAGATGCCATGATCTTTGTTTTCTGAATGTTGAGCTTTAAGTCAGCTTTTTCACTCACCTCTTTTACCGTCATCAAGAGGTTCTTCAGTTCCTCTTCAGTTTCTGCCATTAGAGTAGTATAATCTGCTTATCTCAGGTTGTTGATATTTCTTCCAGCAATTTTGATTGCAGCTTGTGATTCATCCAGCCCAACATTTTGCATGATGTACTCTGCACTGAAGTTAAATAAGCAGGGTAACAATATTTAGTCCTGATGTACTCCTTCCCCAATTTTGAACCAGTCCTTTTTTCCATGTCTGGTTTAACTGTTGCTTCCTGGCCTGCATACAGTTTCTCAGGAGGCAGATAAAGTGGTCTGATTTTCCCATCTCTTTAAAAATTTTCCACAATTTGTTGTGATTCACACAGTCAAAGGCTTTAGCATAGTCAATGAAGTAGAAGTAGATGTTTTTCTGGAATTGCCTTGCATTTTCTAGGACTCAACAGATGTTGGCAATTTGATCTCTGATTCTTCTGCTTTTTCTAAATCCAGCTTGTATATCTGGAAGTTCTCAATTCACATTCTGTTGAAGCCTAGAAGGATTTTGAGCACTAGTTTGCTAGCATGTGATATGAGTACAATTGTACAGTAGTTTGAACATTCTTTGGGATTGGAATGAAAACTGACCTTTTCTAGTCCTATGGTCATTGCTGTGTAAGGGCATATATATGTCTACTCCTGATGTAGTGTCAGAGATGGCAGCAGGGAAAACATTCTCTACCTTGGTCATCTTATGTCTGGATAAACATAAAATAAAGAAGCCTCTGAGCTTTTCTGCATCTTATTTCCCATTTATTTCCCTTTCTTGGAAACATTGACATAATTAAGACAGTAGTGTGTAACTTTAATGTGTCTTACTTAGGGATTTATCATGCATCAGAATAAGTTGTCTCTCAGATGTATGACATCTAGGTCCACATTGTCTTTAAAGACCAAGTCAACAGAAGTAGTTAGCATTGTTAACTAGGCACATGTGAGGAGTGTGCTGAGAGTCTGACACCTGGTGTTTTTTTTCTCTTTCTTTTTTATTTTTTTTAAATATGAAAGTATGATAACACATTTATAGGAGACTTGGAAAATACAGAACAAAGTTACATATAGTTTGACTACATATTATAACTATTTTAAGTAGATACATTAATATTTTAGTTGGAGTTTCAATATCAAACTCTCAAAAATTAATAGAATGAATAGATGGAAAAAGTAGAAGGATATAGTAGACCTGAAAAGCACTATGAACCAATCCAAAATAACTAAGGTTTATACAATTTTCACACCATAGCAGGATACAAATTCTATCCACGTTTCCACAGACTATAAACTAGGAGACACTGAAACATACCCAGGGACATAAGAGCAGGCTAACACCTGCTCTTGGATCTTGACCATTGACCTCTAGCTATGTCCACATGGGCAAAGCAGTTCTCATCCCTGGACCTTATTTTTCTCAGATATAAAATGAAGGTGTCGGGCTCATTTAAAATTTTCATCTTGCTTTATAAAATTAGATTACAGCCGTGTGATAAACAGTCTTTATGACCAAAAGGCCAAAATTTATATGGAGGTCCAGGGCTTGCTAGACCACCGTAAGAAAATGGAGAGAACAATCAAATATTGAATCCACATTTAAGAAACAGAGACTGAATCCCACTTCTGTTGTTATTAGCTTTGAAGAAACCAGAAAGTTACTCAGTCAGTTCAGTTCAGTTACTCAGTTGTGTCAGACCCTTTGCGACACCGTGGACTGCAGCATACCAGGCTTCCCTGTCCATCACCAACTCCTGGAGCTTGCTCAAATTCATGCCCATTGAGAAAATGATGCCATATAACCATCTCATCCTCTGTCATCCCCTGCTCCTCCAACCTTCAATCTTTCCCAAAATCAGGATTTTTCCAATGAGTCAGTTCTTTCCATCAGGTAGCCAAAGTATTGGCGTTTCAGCTTCAACATCAGTCCTTCCAATGAATATTCAGGACTGATTACCTTTGGGGTTGACTGGTTGGATCTCCTTGCAGTCTAAGGGATTCTCAAGAGTCTTCTCCAACACTACAGTACAAAGATATCAATTCTTCGATGCTCAGCTTTCTTTACAGTCCAACTCTCACAACCATACATGACTACTGGAAAAACCATATATTTGACTAGATGGACCTTTGTTGGAAAAGCAGTGTCTCTGCTTTTTAGTATGCTGTCGAGGTTTGTCATAGCTTTTCTTCCAAGGAGCAAGCATCTTTTAATTTCATGGCTGCAGTCACCATCTGCAGTGATTTTGGAGCCCAGGAAAATAAAGTCTGTCACTGTTTCCAAGGTTACCCCATCTATTTACCATGAAGTGATGGGACCTGATGCCATGATCTTAGTTTTCTGAATGTTGAGTTTTAAGCCAACTTTTCACTCTCATCGAGAGGTTCTTTAGTTCTTTTTTGATTTCTGTCATTAAGGGTTGTGTCATCTGCATATCTGAGGTTACTGTTATTTCTCCCAGCAATCTTGATTCCAGCTTGTGCTTCACCCAGCCTGACATTTCACATGATGTACTCTGCAAATAAGTTAAATAAGCAGGGTGACAATAGACAGCCTTGACGTACTCCTTTCCGTATTTGGAACCAGTCTGTTGTTCCATGTCCAGTTCTAACTGTTGCTTCTTGACCTACATACAGATTTCTCAGGAGACAGGTAAGGTGGTCTGGTATGCTCATCTCTTGAAGAATTTTCTGCACTTTGTTGTGATCCACACAGTTAAAGGCTTTTTCATAGTCAATAAGGCAGAAGTAGATATTTTTTTCTGAAATTCTTTTGGTTTTTCAATGAACCAATTGGTGTTGGGAATTTGATCTCTGGTTCTGCTACCTTTTTTTTTCTTTTTTTTTTTAATTTATGTATTTTTTAATGAAGGATAATTGCTTTACAGAATTTTGTTGTTTTCTGTCAAACCTCAACATAAATCAACCATACCTATACATATATCCCCTCCCTTTTGAACCTCCCTCCCATTTCCCTCCCATCCCACCCTTCTAGGTTGATACAGAGCCCCTGTTTGAGTTTCCTGAGTCATACAGCAAATTCCCGATGGCTATCTATTTTACATCTGGTAATGTATGTTTCTGTGTTACTCTTTCCATACATCTCACGCTCTCCTCCTGTCTCCCCATGTCCATAAATATATTCTCTGTGTCCATTTCTCTATTGCTGCCCTGTAAACAAATTCTTCAGTACCATTTTTCTAGATTCCATATATATGTGTTAGAATATATATATATATATATCTTTCTCTTTCTGACTTACTTCACTCTGTATAATAGGTTCCAGGTTCATCCACCTCAGTAGAACTGACTCAAATGTGTTCCTTTTTATGGCTGAGTAATATTCCATTGTGTATATGTACCACTACTTCTTTATCCATTCATCTGTTAATGGACATCTAGGTTGCTTCCATGTTCTAGCTATTGTAAATGGTGCTGCAATGAATATGGGATACATATGTCTTTTTCAATTTTGGTTTCCTCAGGGTATATGCCTAAGAGTGGGATTGCTGGGTAATTAGGTGGTTTTATTCCTAGTTTTTTAAGGAATCTCCATACTGTTTTCTATAGTGGCTGTATCAGTTTACATTCCCACCAACAGTGCAAGAGCATTTCCTTTTCTCCAAGTCTTCTCCAGCATTTATTGTTTGTAGACCTTTTGATCATGGCCATTTGGAGTGGTGTGAGGTGATATCTCATTGTAGTTTTGATTTGCATTTCTCTAATAATGAGCGATACTGAGCATCTTTTCATATGTTTGTTAGCCATCTTTATGTCTTCTTTGGAGAAATGTCTATTTAGGTCTTTTTCCCACTTTTTGATTGGATTGTTTGTTCTTCTGGCATTGAGTTGTATGAGCTGCTTGTATATTTTGGAAATTAATCCTTTGTCAGTTGTTTCATTTGCTATTATTTTCTGCCATTCTGAGGGTTGTCTTTTCACCTTGCTTATAGTTTCCTTTGCTGTGCAAAAGCTTTTAAGTTTCATCAGGTCCCACTTGTTTACTTTTGTTTTTCTTTGTGTTAGTCTAGGAGGTGGGTCATAGAGGATCTTGCTTTGATTTATTTCATTGAGTGTTCTGCCTATGATTTCCTCTAAGAGTTTTATAGTTTCCCATCTCACATTTAGATCTTTAATCCATTTTGTGTTTACCTTTGTGCATGGTGTTAGCAAGTGTCCTAATTTCATTCTTTTACATCTAGCTGTTCAGTTTTTCCAGCACCATTTATTGAAGAGGCTGTTTTTGCCCCATTGTATATTCTTGCCTCTGTGAAAAATAAGGTACCCATAGGTGCATGGGTTTATTTCCGAGCTTTCTAACTTGTCCCACTGGCCTATATTTCTGTTTTTGTGCCACTACCATGCTGTCTTGATGGATGTAGCTTTGTAGTATAATATGAAGTCAGGAAAGTTGATTCCTCCAGCTGCATTCTTCTTTCTCAGGATTGTTTTGGCTATTCGGGGTCTTTATGTTTCATACGAATTGTGAAATTTTTTGTTCTAGTTCTATGAAAAATGTCATTGGTAATTTGATAAGGATAGCATTGAATCTGTAGATTGTATTTGGTAGTATAGTCATTTTCACAATGTTGATTCTTCCTATCCAAGAACATGGAATATCTCTTAATCTGTTTATGTCATCTTTGATTTCTTTCATTAGTGTCTTACAATCTTCTGTATACAGTTCCTTTGTCTCCTTAGGCAAGTTTATTCCTAGATATTTAATTCTTTTTGTTGCAATGGTGAATGGGATTGATTCATTAATTTCTCTTTCTGATTTTTCCCTGTTAGTATATAGAAATGCAAGAGATTTCTGTGTATTGATTTTGTATCCTGCAGCTTTGGTCAATTCACTGATTAGCTCTAGTAATTTTAATTTTCTGATAATATCTTTAGGGTTTTCTATGTACAGTAGCATGTCATCTGCAAACAATGAGAGCTTTACTTCTTCTTTTCTGATCTGGATTCCTTTTATTTCTTTTTCTTCTCTGATTGCTGTAGCTAGGACTTCCAGAACTATGTGAATAATAGTGATGAAAGGGGACACCCTTGTCTTGTTCCTGAGCTTAGGGGTGATGCTTTCAGTTTTTCACCATTGAGAATAATGTTTCACCAATGAGAATAATAATATAGATTTATCATATATGGCCTTTACTATGTTGAGATAGGTTCCTTCCACACCCATTTTTTTGAAGAGTTTTGATCATAAATGGGTGCTGAATTTTGTCAAAGACTTTTCCTGCATCTATTGAGATGACCATGTGGTTTTTATCTTTCAATTTGTTAATATGGTTTATCAAACTGGTTGATTTTTGTATATTGAAGAATCCTTGCATCCCTGGAATAAACCCAACTTGATCATGGTGTATGAGCTTTTTGAGGTATTGCTGAATTCTGTTTGCTAAAATTTTGTTGAGGATTTTGCATCTATCTTCAGCAGTGATATTGGCCTGTAGTTTTCTTTTTTTGTGTTGTCTTTATCTGTTTTTGGTATCAGGGTGATGGTGGCCTCATAGAATGAATTTGGAAGTGTTCCTTCTGCTGCAATTTTTTGAAAGAGTTTTAAAAGGATAAGCATTAGCTCTTCTCTAAATGTTTGATCGAATTCTCCTGTGAAGACATCTGGTCCTAGGCTTTTGTTTCTTGGGAGATTTTTGAGCACAGCTTCAATTCCAGTCCTTGTAATCGGGTTGTTTATAATTTCTATTTCTTCCTGGTTCAGTCTTGGAAGATTGAACTTCTCTAAGAATCTGTCCATTTCCACCAGATTATCCATTTTATTGCCATATAGTTGTTCATAATAGTCTCTTGTAATCCTTTGAATTTCTGCATTTTCTGTTGTACCCTCTCCTTTTTTATTTCTAATTTTGTTGATTTAATTCTTCTCTCATTTTTTTCTTGGTGAGTCTGGCTAAATGTTTGCTGATTTATCTTCTCAAAGAACCAGGTTTTAGTTATATTAATCTTTATACTATTGTTCCTTTCATTTCTTTTTAATTTATTTCTGTTCGGATCTTTATGATTTCTTTCCTTCCACTAATTTTTTTGTTGTTCTTCTTCTTTTTCCAGTTGCTTTAGGTGTAAAGTTAGGTTGTCTGCTCAATATTTTTCTTGTTTCTTGAAGAGGATTGTATTGCTATAAACTTCCCTCTTAGGACTGCTTTTGCTGCATCCCATAGGTTTTGAGTTGTCGTGTTTTCATTGTCATTTGTTTCTAGAAATTTTTTGATTTCCCTTTTGATTTCTTCAGTAACCAGTTGGTTATTTAGAAATGTATTGTTTGATTTCTATGTGATGTTGCTTTTTTATATTTTTTTTCTTGTAATTGATATCTGGTCTCATAGCACTGTGGTTGGAGAAGATGCTTGTACAATTTTGATTTTCTTAAATTTACTGAGGTTTGATTTGTGACCCAAGATGTGGTTTATCCTGGAGAATGTTCCATGTTCACTTTGAAGAAGGTGTATTCTTCTGCATTTGGATGAAATGTCCTGAATGTATCAGTGAGATCAATCTCATCTAATGTATCATTTAAAACTTGTGTTTCCTTATTAATTTTCCCTTTGATGATCTGTCCATTGGTGTAATGGGGTGTTAAAATCTCCTACTATTATTGTATTAGTGTTAATATCTCCTTTTATATCTGTTAGTGTTTGTCTTATGTATTGAGGTGCTCCTATGTCGGGTGCATAGATATTTACAATTGCAATGTCTTCCTCTTGGATTGATCCCTTGATCATTATGTAATGTCTTTCCTTATCTCTTGCACTATTCTTTATTTAAGGTTTATTTTGTCTGATATGAGGAGTGCCACTCCAGCTTTCTTTTGCTTCCTATTTGCATGAAATATATTTTTACATCCTCTCACTTTCAGTCTATGTGTGTCTTTAGGTATGAAGTGGGTTTATTTTAGGCAGAATATATATGGGTCTTGTTTTTGTATCCATTCAGCCTGTCTGTGCCTTTTGGTTGGAGCACTTAATCAGTTTACATTTAAAGTACTTATTGATATATCCTCTGCTTTTTCTAAATCCAGCTTGAACATCTGGAAGTTAACGGTTCAAGTGCTGTTGAAACCTGGCTTGGAGAATTTTGAGCATTACTTTGCTAGTGTGTTTTCAGTTCAGTTGAGTTTGGTTGCTCAGTCATGTCCAAATATTTGCAACCCCATGGACCACAGCACGCAAGGCCTCCCTGTCCATTACCAACTCCCAGAGTTTACTCAAACTCATGTCCATTGAGTCGGTGATGCCATCTGACCATCGCATCCTCTGTTGTCCCCTTCTCCTCCTCCCCTCAATCTTTCCCAGCATCAGGGTCTTTTCCAATGAGTCAGTTCTTCGCATCAGGTGGCCAAGGTATTGGAGTTTCAGCTTCAACATCAGTCCTTCCAATGAATATTCAGGACTGATTTCCTTTAGGATGGACTGGTTGGATCTCCTTGCTGTCCAAAGGACTCTCAAGAGCCTTCTCCAACACCACATTTCAAAAGCATCATTTCGGTGCTCAGCTTTCTTTATAGTCCAACTCTCACATCCATACATGACTACTTGAAAAACCATAGCCTTGACTAGACAGACCTTTGTTGGCAAAGTAATGTCTCTGCTTTTTAATATGCTAGGTTGGTCATAACTTTCCTTCCAAGGAGTAAGCATCTTTTTCATGGCTGCAATCACCATCTGCAGCGATTTTGGAGCTCAAAACAATAAAATCAGCCACTGTTTCCACTGTTTCCCCATCTATTTGCCATGAAGTGATGGGACCCAATGCCATGATCTTAGTTTTCTGAATGTTGAGCTTTAAGCCAACTTTTTCACTCTCCTTTTTCACTTTCATCAAGAGGCTCTTTAGTTCTTCCCTTCCTGCCATTAAGCATGGTGTCATCTGCATATATGAGGTTATTGATATTTCTCCCAGCAATCTTGATTTCAGCTTTTGCTTCATCCAGCTCAGCATTTCTCATGATGTACTGTGCATATAAGTTAAATAAGCAGGGTGATGATATACAGCCTTAACATACTCCTTTCCTGATTTGGAAACAGTCTGTTGTTCCATGTCCAGTTCTACCTGTTGCTTCCTGACCTGCATACAGATTTCTCAAGAGGCAGGTCAGGTGGTCTGGTATTCCCATCTCTTTCAGAATTTTCCACAGTTTATTGTGATCCGCACAGTCAAAGACTTTGGCATAGTCAATAAAGCAGAAATAGATGTTTTTCTGGAATTCTCTTACTTTTTTGATGATCCAGTGTATGTTGGCAATTTGATCTCTGGTTCCTCTGCCTTTTCTAAAGCCAGCTTGAACAGCTGGAAGTTCACAGTTCATGTATTGCTGAAGCCTGACTTGGAGAATTTTGAGCGTTACTTTACTAGCATGTGAGATGAGTACACTTGTGCAGTAGTTTGAGTATTCTTTGGCATTGCCTTTCTTTGGGATTGGAATGAAAACTGACCTTTTCCAGTCCTGTGGCCACTGCTGAGTTTTCCAAATTTGCTGGCATATTGAGAGCAGTACTTTCGTAACATCATCTTTTAGGATTTGAAATAGCTCAACTGGAATTCCATCACCTCCACTAGCTTTGTTCATAGTGATCCTTCCTAAGGCCCACTTGAGGCATCACATTCCAGGATGTCTGGCTCTAGGTGAGTGATCACACCATCGCGATTATCTGGGTCATGGAGATCTTTTTTGCATAGTTCTTCTGTGTATTTTTGCCACCTCTTCTTAATATCTTCTGCTTCTGTTAGGTCTATACCATTTCTGTCCTTTATTGTGCCCATCTTTGCATGAAATGTTCCCTTGGTATCTCTAATTTTCTTGAAGAGATCTCTAGTCTCTCCAATTCTATTGTTTTCCTCTATTTCTTTGCTTTGATCACTGAGGAAGCCTTTCTTATCTCTCCTTGCTCTTCTTTAGAACTCTGCATTCAAATGGGTACATCTTTCCTTTTCTGCTTTGCTATTTGCTGCCCGTCTTTTCACAGCTATTTGTAAGGCCTCCTCAGACAGCCATTTTGCTTTTTTGCATTTCTTTTTCTTGGGGATGGTATGGATCCCTGTCTCCTGTACAATGTCACGAACCTCCGTCCATAGTTCATCAGGCACTCTATCAGATCTAATCCCTTGACTCTATTTGTCACTTCCTCTGTAATCATAAGGGATTGATTTAGGTCGTACCTGAATGGTCTAGTGGTTTTCCTTACTTTCTTCAATTTAAGTCTGAATTTGGCAATCAGGAATTCATGATCTGAGCCACAGTCAGCTCCCGGTCTTTTTTTTGCTTACTGTGTAGAGTTTCTCCTTTTTTGGCCACAAAGAATAGAATTAATCTGATTTCGGTATTGTCAATCTGGTGATGTCCGTGTGTAGACTCTTCTCTTGTGTTGTTGGAAGAGGGTGTTTGCTATGACTAGTGTGTTCTTTTGGCACAACTCTGTTAGCCTTTGTCCTGCTTCATTCTGTACTCCAAGGCTAAATTTGCCTGTTACTCCACGTATTTCTTGACTTCCTACTTTTGCATTCCAGTCCCCTATAATGAAAGGGACGTCTTTTGGGGGTGTTAGTTCTAGACGGTCTTGTTGGTCTTCATAGAACCATTGAACCTCAGCTTCTTCAGCATTACTGGCTGGAGCATAGACTTGGATCACTGTGATATTAATGGCTTGCCTTGGAAATGAACAGAGATCATTGTGTCATTTTTGAGATTGCACCCATGAACTGCATTTCAGAGTCTTTCGTTGACCATGATGGCTACTGCATTTGTTCTAAGGGATTGTTGCCCACAGTAGTAGATACAATGATCATCTGAGTTACATTCCCCCATCATAGTCCATTTTAGTTCACTGATTCCTAAAATGTTGATGTTCACTCTTGCCATCTCCTATTTGACCACTTCCAATTTACCTTGATTCATGGACCTAACATTTCAGGTTCCTGTGCAATATTGTTCTTTACAGCATTGGACTTTACTTCCATCACCAGTCACATCCACAACAGGGCATTGTTTTTGCTTTGGCTCTGTCTCTTCAGTCTTTCTGGCGTTATTTCTCCAGTCTTCTCCTGTAGCAGATTGGGCACCTACCGACCTGGGGAATTCATCTTTCATTGTCATATCTTTTGCCTTTTCATATTCTTCATTATCCTAAAGTCACTACCCTATAAAATTTTTGTTTTCTTTAAAATTTTCCACATCTAGGAGCAAGTAGCCTCCCTCAAAATGTTTGCTGAATCTCAGTACAACATACTTATAAGGGAAAAAACTTACTCTTTTTCTACTTTTTCCCCAAAGGGTGTTTACGATAATTTGTGTTACCTTTTCTTGCTTTTCTCCTCTCTCTTAATTTTATTTAACTTCAGGTGTAAGAACCAGAATCTGCCCTCTTTTGATGTGAATTGCTAAATCTCTATATTTCTATATTTGGTGAATATTTCTGGTACCTTATTGTCCTCATGTAATAACATATTCAGTGATATGCAGCATTTTAGGTTGTCTATTTTTTCCCCCTAGCAGCTCATGAGTGCTTTTTCATGTTTCTTGTATATAACTTGTGACATATTTAATGCCCATCTAAAAAAATTTTTTAAAAACCCTCAAACTGAAAGCATATTAGATAAATAAATTAAACTTAGGCTCAGATGGTAAAGAGTCTGCCTGCAATGAAGGAGACCCAGGTTCTATCCCTCTGTTGGGAAGATCCCCTGGAGGAGGAAATGGCAATCCACTCCAGTGTTCTTGCCTGGGAAACTCCATGGACAAATAGGAGCCTGGTGGGCTACAGTCCATGGGGTTGCAAAGAATTGGAAATGGCTGAAGCAACTTAACACATTCACACAGCAACTGTGCTGGAGCCCAGGAGTGCAGCAAGGGGAAGTGTTGGAATTGCTAGTTTGGGGTATTGGTTGCCCTGCCTGTGGACAACCAGACTTTGTTTCTTATTTAAATTCTAGTGAGGTAATCTGATTGGTGTTGCTCTGCCCACAGCCTGTGTGTCCTCGAGCCAGAGTCCAATGCTGGAAAAGCAGTTGTGGTTGGGGTGGTGGAGTTAAATTACAGTAGTGTGGCCACCTGAAATGCCCACGGACAGTGAATGGGATAGTATCCAGTGAAAGGGGCCATGAATGGGAGCATACTCTCTGAGGAAATTGCTTAGCATGGTTTAATGTGCCCAGAATCATGCAGTGGAGTCTGAAGACAAAAGATGTTTATGATTTGCCCAAAGCTGAAAAAATAAGAATGCTAAAAATTAGTAACTGTACAGGATCTGTGAATTCCCAATTGCAAGTTTCAACCCATAGACTGCATATGTTTTTGCAGTGCAAATTATATATACTGTAATCATCCTATGCTATGCTATTGATGTGCCAGCACTGATCATATTTTCCTCATTTAGTTCCGTTTATCATGTAAAAAATTGAACACACATGAATACATTTCTAAGTTAAAATTTACCCAAGTGTTAAAAAAAATCTGTATTTTTCACTGGTGTTAAAATTTTGGAAATGTATAATACATTTAGAATATAGAAAGACACAACTAAAACTCAAGTGAATTAAATATGTTTTAATTATTTTTTAAACTAAAGTCCAAGTTACGGTTATGTTCTAAGTGGAATATATTACTTACTTTCATAACCTCACTGACTTTCATAGATATGCTCTTCTGGCATTTGGTTGATTTTGAAACCCAGGAAAAGAAAATGAAGGAGACTGTTTTTCCTAGGATGGCTGCAGAACAATAAATTATGCATGGTAGCACCAAAATGTTGACTTCCTTTATATGAATTTAGAACTGACCTAAATAACTCAAAAAGCCTAAAAAATTCTCTTCTCATAGGTACCAGTCTTCCCCTGGTAGTGAGCAGTGAAAGTCGCTCAGTCATGTCCTATTCTTTGCGACCCCAGGGATTATATAGTCTGTGGAATTCTCCAGGCCAGAATACTGGAATGGGTAGCCTTTCCCTTCTCCAGGGGATCTTCCCAACCCAGGGATCAAACCCAGGTTTCTTGCATTGCAGGCAAATTCTTTACCAGCTGAGCCACAAAGGAAGCCCAGCCTTCCCCTAGGGTTGCCCTTTAAGAGGGAAGTAGAAAAAAAGCTCTTAGAGAGAAGAAGGAAAGGTTGCTGAAGGTCAGGGAGGCTACTGCTGTCCTCAGGTGGGGCAGCCCCTCTCTTCCCCACCTGGTCACGCAGGGCCTGTGGCCAAGTGTCCTTTTACCAGGTAAGTGGACTGTGCTTACCACTTTAAAGCTTCGACCAATCCCACTGGCATGCTCTCAGTGAGACATTTCTTGGGCATGGAAATGCTGTATCTGCCAAATCAGATTTGCAGCTGTAATCTCATTGGCCCTTCAATGTTACCCTTTAAAAGAGAAGAGTAGTTCTGAAAGTTACCCAGTATGATGTTACAGGGAAGATATTTTTTTCACCCAGATTCTTTTTTAAAAAATCTAAAGGTGTATAAATATAGGGAAAAAGTTATGTTTATTAGGATACATTATTTTATGAACCAGAACTCATAGTGTCTGAATTCCCACTATTAGTTATTATTTTATAGATATCAAGCTTTAAAATAAATTCTAATATATTCCTTTTTGTTGTTAAATTTTGACAGAATTCTTTATTTTAAAATTTTTAATTAGAGGATAATTACTTTACAATATTGTGATGGTTTCTGCTATACATCAACATGAATTGGCCATAGTTATACATATGTTCCCTCCCTCTTGGACCCCACTCCCACCTCCCTCCCTACCCCACACTTCTGGGTTGTCACAAAGCACTGACTTTGGGTTCCCTGTGGAATTTTGACAAATTCTTTATGCTTGACTTTTCAAGGGAGAAAAAAATCTTTTCTGCCTAGAGAGTAATATATAACAAAAACCTTTTCATGATCTTGAGAAATGGTAAGCATAAAATTCAAATTACAGCAGTTTTCAATGTAACAGCACTGAATAGTCACCTCATTAGTAGATATTAATAGAAGTTCCTGACCCACAGATTCTTTCTGCAAGTGTTTAGTATGATTTGCAACAATGTGCATCAAAAATGCAGCTATATATTTTTTACTTTGCTTTAGTATTGAAAGGGTGAGTCGAACAAAGATTTATGAGATACTGAATGATGTAAAATTTATTGACTGTCAAGAATCCTGTCTTAAGGAATTGTACTACTCTTTGTACTTCTGGAACCATTCTGATGCATTAGAAATAGGAGTGTGTGTGTGTGTGTGTGTGTGTGTAGTGTCTTTCTTTATCATTTGTTTTCTTCCTTATATTATCACACACTGAATCAAATTACATACTGAAATGGATACTACCCTTAGGAGAAGTACTGCATTTTGGTGGAGAGTGATTTTGTACATTATAAGTGGTTAGTGGTAACTTTGTTGTTATTGAAGGGTTTTCCCATATCTGAAAATTTAATTTTTCAAATACTGAATGGTAGAATTTCTTTTCCATCTATTTTGTTGCTTGTTTTATTAAAAAAAAAAACAAGTTTGTGTTACTAAACTGAGTTTAGTAACACCAATTTCTCTCTGCTAATTGCCTTGGTAGAAATAATTTGGTAAGGAATGTGAGCCAACATATTGTCTACAAAAACATTTCCCCCCTTTTAAAGGTAATCATTTTTCATAATTTAAATAACTAAGCCATTCAATGATACTAGGTTAAGTTGAGAGATAAAAATTAAAACAAAATATACTATTTAATTGTTTTTCCTCTGCTTATTCTTTTGCCTTGACTAATATTTTAGCACATTTAGCATATCTCTTTATGATGTAATTACTCATTGCCTGAATTAAATAAGAAATTCACAAGAATAAAACAACTAAGACATAAAAATATCTAGTTGTCTCATTTCTAACACATTTTAAACATTTTATTTGCTAGAAGCAAAAGCCAAGAATTAAATCTTTCTTCTTTAAAAGTTTCTTTAAAATGTTTATATGAGTCAAATTTAGTACTTCAAAAAAGACCCTGGAATAATTACATCATGCACGAACCTTGGAGTCATCCCCACACTGGTTGAAATGAATCCTTATTGTGTGGAAAGTGTTTTGGAACAAATGTGTTAGAAAGATGCATTTCAGGGAGATAGCTGGCAAAGCACTTAGCGTTATATAACCAAGGCTTCTCCTTAAATGCGTCTCTATTCTGCCAATTCTATCATATAAAATTTTAAATGTCTCTTTACAGAACCAATTCATTATATCTCCCCTTATACTTTTTTTTTTTTTTTTTTTAAATAAACTGACAAGAATATCAAAAATCTCCCAAATGCCTGTTAGGGACCATCTCCAACAGTCCTTTCTGTGGTTTTGCTGAAAATTAGATAATGTTCTGCCAACCTTAGAAATCAATCTGATTTAGGAAATCTTTCCATGGCAGAGTAGTCTTTATTTAGGAAGACAGAATTCTCTGAGCTCTCCTTTCACACCTTCAGGTTTCCAGTTTCTCGTGACATTTTTGGAGAAAACGTATCAAGAATAAAATTCAACATTGGAAATCTAAACGTGGATTCTGAGTACCTTTTAGAAAAGAATTAATTCACTTCTGGAAGAAGACCTTGTCTAGGAAATTTGCAAATGCAGTCGGAGTGTCATAGGGTATTTGTTTTCTTTTGTCCCAATGATGCAGGAGATATGAAACAATCTTGAGCCAATTCAGGAACAGTGATCAAAACACGAAACTGCTTAAGTATTCTGTTTAAACAAGGAAGAGATTACAATGAAAGGAAGAGATTACAATGCCAGAAGAGAGTCCACAAGATAAACCTTTGTATATGCTAGCTATTTAACAAACCACTTGCAAATAGTTTTAGAACTTTAGGGACTGTTACATACAGATATAAATTAAGCTGAATTATAGTTCTATTGACACAGACAATCTGTCAGCATTTAAGAATTAAAACTTGGCAGGCTTGTAATGAAAACACTGGTTGCACTCTCTGAAGTGGAAAGTTACAACATCTGATCATTGATTATCTGCCTCTTGTTGAAGAGAGACAGAAGTCTGAGGAAAGCAGGAGTTGAAACATCAGTTATCAGGAAATAAATTTAGTTTCTCCAAGGGATGAACACATTTACCTCCAGGTCTGAGTTTTCTTATTTCTTTTTAATGTTTAAATATTTTAAAATTAACAGATATGTACTCAAGTATGCAAGTTGTGTGGAAAAATTGAGAGGAAACCAGATAGAAAATTAATATTCTCACAAAGAAGCAAGGGCTCTCCTCAAGAATCGGCTGGACACAAGAGTTGTGTCAAGATGTGCTTTGAATTATTGGTTTTCCTGAATATTTTCTAGTCCTGTATTATTTAAAATTTTTTTCCTAGAGACAAACCAACAAACATAAACAACCACAATGGAAAAGCTATCCAACCCCAAACTCTAGTTAATCTGATTAGTTTGTTCCTTAACTCAGTAGTTTGACCCCTAATGAATGCAATATTAAATAATTTTCCTTTGTACAGCAAACTTAAATTAGGGATTGGGACTCATGGGCAGCAGGACTATCTTTATTTTGATTACTGGGATGTTTTGGAAGATTCTCATATTCATTGGATAAGTATAGGGATCATTTCAGGGAAAATTAGTGCTTTTGATCCGTAGTAACCTACATGTAGCCTTTCATGATGTTTCCTATGTTACTGCAACTTAATACCCTTAAATTATTTTAAAAATTGAAGCATTTGAAAAGAGAAATGAAACTTTGATATGACCTTCCTTTTCTTTCATTATATAGGCTTGCCTGGTGGCTCAGATGGTAAAGAATCAGCCTTCAATACAGGAGACCCAGGTTTGATTCCTGGGTGGGGAAGATCCCCTGGAGAAGGGAATGACTACCCACTCCAGTATTCTTGCCTGGAAAGTTTCATTGACAGAGGAGCCTTTAAAAATTTGTTTAAAAATTGAAGCATTTGAAAAGAGAAATGAAACTTTGGTGTGACCTTCCTTTCCTTTCATTATATATGTAAAGATAAATGAGACCTCTCCAGATGTTTGTTCTTGTCAAGAAAAGGAAAGTTGAGATCTCATTCAAAATGCACAAGATCCTAATATTTTAAGCAGTTGGTGAGGAAAAACAATCATCTAACCAACCAGTCAAAGATACTTTGTGAGGAATTATGATTATTTATTGCTGTGAGGACATTATTCAAATAACTTCAATTCTCAAAACTAATTTCTGTATAAAAGAAAAAATAATAGTGGAATCTACTTCATTGGATCACTGTGAGGATTAAATGAGATAAAGCATGTAAAGTAAGTTATATATATGGTAAGTGTGTTATCTGTCATGATGATGATGGTGATCACGGGGAAAAAAGTTTATCTGGACTCTGTATAAGGCCCCAGTCTCCACTTTCCTTGATTCATTATTTTTTAGCTAATTAATGATACAACATAAAGTTCTCTGAGATGTACCTATTTTATTTACTCTTATCTTCCACCATGAGTAGTCCTAGTTCTATCTACGATCGATGCTCAAATTATAAATAAAAATGTGACTTTGTGCTTACCTTTCTTTGGATTGGCTTCTTCATCCATCTACTCCACAACCCTTCTCTATTTCTACTTTATTATCTTCGCCATTTTCATACCTATTTTAAAAGTTAATTCTATGTCAAAGTTTAAAGAAAGAGGTTTGTTCATCACATTTTCTATATGTGAGTATGTGCATTGATTGTGCTTTAACCCACTTGGCTGCAAGAACATGTATGCTCTTTGATCAGGGACAAGTAAAGGGACTTGCGGTTGTCCAGATGAGAATGCATGGCATCCTCAGGTCTTGGCTTATTAAATGTTGATTCTTTGGATTATTTTGTCTCTTCTCAAAGCAGATCAAATTTAAATATTGGAAGAATAAATATTCTAAATATTTCATTGGCCTCTCACTGTGTAAATGTTAGAAATGAAAAAGCTGTATCCTACCTAGAGTACAGGTAGGGCAGTGGTAACGAAGAAAAATAATTCAACGAAAATGTACTTTGGAGCACTTCCCTGCTGGTCTAGTGACTAAGACTTCACACTCTCCATGCAGGGAACCTAGTTTTGATCTCTGATCAGGAGACTAGATCCCACATGATGCAACTCACTTCACTTGCTACAGTGAAGATTGAAGATCCCGCATGTTACAACTAAGTCCTGGTGCAGCCAAATAAGTAAAGATTTTAAAAAGTTAGAAAAATTACTTTTTAAAACCAAATGATGCACTTCAGTATACGTATTGTACAATATCACAGTAGATTATGAAAACTTTTTAAAATCCTAAATCCCAATATGTGATTAAAATCAAATGCCCTATTTCTCTTGCTCGCTCTTTCCTGTTCTCTAACACTTGCCAGGTGCAGGAGTACCGAGGACTAAGAAAGAATCATCAGGGAGAAACTAGCCTGTGTACTCGCCAAAGGTTGTTCAACCAAACATCAGTGGTTTACTAATGGCAACAACAACTGCAGGATAATATTTACTGGATGTTTTCTGTGAGCAAAACCTGTGAAGGGTTAAGGAAACAGAAATTTACTTTTTACAATAGTTCAATGATATCATCTCCATTTATATATTAGGTCACTAAAGGGAGCATGCTCAGTTGTCTGACTCTTTGTGACCCCGTGGACTGCAGCCTGCCAGGGGCCTCAGTCCTCAGTCCATGGGATGCTTCAGGGAAGAATACTGGAGTGGGTTGCCATTTCCTTCTCCAGGGGATCTTTCCGACCCAGAGATCAAACCCACGTCTCCTGTGTCGGCAGGCAGATTCTTTACCACAGAGCCACCCGGGAAGCCCAACTAAGGCATAGAGAGATTAAATAATTTGTCCAAGTTCACACAAACTGTAAATTGATTTGAACCTGGGCTCAAATCCAGCCCACAAGAAGCAGCCTGTCTAGTAGTTGAGATTAATATGAACATAAAAAGACACCACAAAAGGCCCAGTGGGATTTTGCTTAGTCGTGTCCCTATAACAATAGGGAAATACCTCTATCTGGGTCACTTAAGAAATACTAATTACTAACAAAGCTAGTGGAGGTGATCAAATGCCAGCTGAGCTATTTAAAATTCTAAAAGATGATGCTGTTAAAGTGCTGCACTCCATATATCAGCAAACCTGTCAAACAAGGCAGTGGCCACATGACTGGAAAAATTAGTTTTTATTCCAATCCCAAAGAAGGTCAGTGCCAAAGAATGTTCAGACTATCAGGCAGTTACACTCATTTCGCGTGCTAGTAAGGTTATGTTGAAAATCTTTCAAGCTAGGCTTTAGCGGTACGTGAACTGAGAACTTCCAGATGTACAAGTTGGGTTTGGAAAAGGCAGAGGAACCAGAGATCAAATTGTGAACATTCACTCATTGGATCACAGAGAAAGCAAAGGAATTCCAGAAAATCCTCTACTTCTGCTTCACTGATTATGCTAAAACCTTTGACTGTGTGGATCACAACAAACTAGAAAATTGTTAAGGAGATGGGAATACCAGACCACCTCACTTGTCTCCTGAGAAACTTGCATGCAGTTCCAGAAGCAACAGTTAGAACCTGACAAGGAACAAATGACTGGTTCAAAATTGGGAAAGGAGTATGACAAGGCTGTATATTTTTACCTTGTTTATTTAACTTCTATGCAGAGTGCGTGTGCAAGTACTAAGTTGCTTCAGTCCTGTCCTACTCTTTCCAACCCTAGGGACAGTAGGCCACCAGGCTCCTCTGTCCATAGGATTTCCCATGCCCTCCTCCAGGGATCTTCCCAACCCAGGGATCGAGCCCGTGTATATGCAGAGTACATTATGTGAAATGCCAGGCTGGATGAATCACAAGCTGGAACAAGATTGCCAGGAGAAACATCAACAACAGATATGCAGATGATATCACTCAAATAGCAGAAAGTGAAGAGGAACTTAGGAGCCTCTTGATGAAGGTAAAAGAGGTGAGTGAAAAAGCTGGCTTAAAACTCAACATTCAAAAAACTAAGATCATAGCATCTGTTTCCATCACTTCATGGCAAATAGAAGGGGAAAAAGTGGAAGTATTGACATATTTTATTTTCTTGGGTTCCAAAATCACTGCTGTCAGTGACTGCAGCCAAGTAGTGAAAAGACGCTTGCTCCTTGGAAGAAAAGCTATGACAAACCTAGACAGCATATTAAAAAGCAGAGACATCACTTTGCTGACAAAGGTCCATCTAGTCAAGGCTATGGTTTTTCCAGTAGTCATGTATCGATGTGAGAGTTAGAGCACAAAGAAAGCTGAGCGCCGCAGAATTGATGCTTTTGAACTGTGGTGTTAGAGAAGACTCTTGAGAGTCCCTTGGACTGCAAGGAGATCCAGCCAGTCCATCCTAAAGGAGATCAGTCCTGAACATTCATTGGAAGAACTGATGCTGAAGCTGAAGCTCCCATACTTCGGCCACCTGATGAGAAGAGCCGATTCATTGGAAAAGACCCTGATGCTGGGAAAGATTAAAGGCAAAAGGAGAAGGGGGCAGCAGAGGGTGAGATGGTTAGATAGTATAACCAACTCAATAGACATGAGTTTGAACAAATTCCTGAAGACAGGGAAGCCTGGCGTGCTGCAGTCCATGGAAACACAAAGAGTCAGGTGTGACTCAGTGACTAAACAATAACTATATTGAACAATTCTTTTCTTCTTTCCTCAATGCAAATATGCATAAAATAAGGCTATAGAAAATAATCACTAAGATATATCATATATTTAGCAAATATCTGTGAATTCTATTTGGAAATTAATGATGACTTCTACTCAAATCTCATTGTGGAGAGGCATCTGAGCAGGATCTTAAGTCAGTCAGTCACCTATTAGCTCAAGTAGGTTACTTAACCTTTACAGGTATCAGTTTTCAATTTGAAAAATGGATACAATAATAGTGCCTACTCATAGAATTGTTATACATAAATGAGGTGGTAATACCTAGAAAATAGCACAGTGGTTGACACATAGTAAATACTTAAAAATTAGTTGTTGTTACTGTACTATCATCATTATATCTAAGCAATATATAGGAAACATAGAGTCTTGCTTTTCTTAGTGTTTCCAAGTTTTCAAAAACCATAATGGATGCTCTCTTCAGTATTTGGGGCATGGCATCCTAGCGACATTCTTTTGTTTTCCTGCGGCTCATATCCTTTCCTGGTTAACATCACTTTTCTTCCTCTTTGCCAGTGACCTATCCCCTCCCTCTTTCTGGAGGAAAAAGAACCCATCAAAAATGACAACAGCTTCTCTCTGCTGCATGTTGTTGCCCAGAGTCTGGCAGCACCAGACTGTCCTACTAGTAGCTTTTGAATTCTCCCTGTCTTGTCTCCTCCGATTCCCTGTATTTCACACAGTGATGAGAGAAGTGCCCGTGGGAAAGCACATAAAGTGCAGAATAAGTTAGAAAAGGGAGAAGTTATTTCCAGTTGGGAATTTTAAGAAAGCCTTCACGGGGAGATAGATCTGAGTAAAATTGGAAGAGCATTGTGGAAAGTGGACAGACGATCTCATTGATTGTGCTACGAGTCTCCTAAAAACTTTGGAAAAATGATCAAGTGTTATTCCATACAGAAACTGTACAACTTATAGTCCTATCAACTTGGAATAAGTTAAGTCCTTGCCAGTTGACTCTTGGCAAACTGTTTAATGTTAATAGCTGGTACTATTAAATTTAATTGATTATTAATGTTTCTATACAATTAATATCTATACTATAAATAACATTGTTATTCCACTTTCCAATCACAAAATGATCTTATGTAACAATTTGTTTGATCTTTAAATAATTCCATGGAAAACTTAGGCAGCTAAGCATCATTTTGCCATTTTATAATGAGGAAACAGAAGGCTACTGATTAAAAAAAAACACACACATTTGGCTATGGGATAGCAGATCTAGGACATAAATTCAGATATTCTGATTTTATCCTTGTGTTTTATTACCATCCTTTCTGTGAAAAATGTGAACATTCATAAGAATAGTCTGGAGTCTTACCAGATTGATTCAACAAACATGTGTGGAGCTCTATAGTAATTCAGACACTGTACTAGACACGGGAGCAAAAGCAGTGACCAAAACAGATTATTCACTTAAGCTTGTGAACTACTTGGAGGAGAAAATAAATAAAAAGCAAATTAATACATAGGGTTTTTATAGATTGTGGTAAATGCTATCTATGAAGGAAATAAACAACATGGTAAGATATTAAGGAACTAGAGGAGGCCTTTTCTGGTAGGATGATTAGGTGATCTGGTGACATTGACCAGTTAAAAGATGAGAATATATTTCCATTTAAAAGACAAGTAGACACAGATTCCAGGCCAAACTGAAACTAGAAAGACTTGAATATAAGAAAAGACTTGTTATCAGAGAACAGATAGTAAGCTACTCTGGATGGATTTGTGGGCAGTGAGGGAAGAGAGTGGTGGGAAGCTATAGCCACATTAAAGAGTAGCTATAGCTGGTACATTCTGGAGGGTCAGTCTAGCTCACGAATGCTTTCTTAATAGCATCCCAGATTCAGTGCACAAGGACAGACTCCTGGCTGCCACATTTCTGCATGAGTCTGCTTGTCTGGCCACAATTGATCAGACCATTCATTCATTCAGTAAACATTTATTGAACATTGGCTATGTGCACTGTGTTATAAGTAATCAAAACACACGCAGTTACTGCCCTTGTGGAGTTTTCCAGTTCAATGTGAGTGTGTCAAGACCCAAGCAAAGTCAATTTGAGTTTCTTACCCAGGAGCTTGGAACTGGAATTAGAGAGGGATTCAGTTTCTGTGTGACTGGAGCTATAACATGCAGACTAGGAACTTCTGAAAATCAAATTCTGCCACATTAACTAGGGAGTCCAAAGAGAAGAATGAAGCACACGAAAAGAAAAAATATTCTCATGATTATTAATAGGTTTACATTTGTGGATTTTAGTCCTTCTAGAAGCTGGGTTGCATTCACCCACTTGTGCTTTGAGAAGCCCTACAAAACTAAAATAATACTCCTCATCTTCCTAATATGTTATGAGCTATTTTGTTGTTGATGCTGCTTGCAATAATATAAATTAAATTAATATTCTAGACTGGATAACTAAAGTAACACAGACTCAAGGGAAGAAACGGGCTCTAGGTTTGGGGTTGAGAGTTGGGTGAAATTCATGTTGTTAGAGAGTGAAAGAAATCTCTTCATATGGTTCATACAAACTCAGAACCTCAAGTGGAGGGAAACAATACTTCAAGAAATGAAGTACGCCATTGATGATGATTATGTTAATGATACTGAAGATAATGAGAGGGTGACTTAACCTGCTGGATTGGAGCTAAATGTAGTGAACCCTTTTGAAAATCTGCCAGGCTCGAAATTACCTCCCTATTTGTACTCAAAAACTCTTTACAAGGTGGGGAGATTCTACAGAGAAATATTTGAACTCCTACATTCATACTTGATAGGATTTTACACTCATTAAACAGATACTTACTGAACACTTAAGATAATAGAGTGGTGAGTCAAACAGAACACTCTTTTTGTTCTCATGGAGTGGGCATCTGATCCAAGATCCTGTGCTTGATGTTTCAGTGTAGATTCACTCTAATCTTCCTTATAATCCTTAGAAGTATTGTTATTATATTTTTTTTTTTACAGAAAAGGGAACTGAGTCCAGCTTCTTCCCCTTAGGATCCAAGGGAGTTAAGTCGCTAATGACTGCAAAGAGAATAATAGACAAAGGCAGAACACAGAATTCAGGTCTATTCTAAACCTACGGCCTTCCCATTTACATCATTCAAGCTTCACTAGGAGGAAACAGAAGCATATAGCTGTGGTCCGCGGGACAGAAAGGCACAACTACTGCTGCTGCTGGGAGGAGAGGAAGCTTTGCACTGGATTCCTCCATGAAGCACTGGCTTGCCAAAGTCAGCTTAACTGACCTCTCCATGTGTGGGAGAGGCAAAAGCCTAAACATCTCCATGACTATGCCTGTCAGCAATAGCAAACTAATGAGCCTAAAAATGGCTTCCTCCTCACTTCTGCCTTCCGCCGTTTTGCATAAGTACAACTTATTGTCAGCGCTTAATTAGTACTCAGAGTCCTAACTGCAAAAGACTCTGAGTAAATGTATTGATACCTTTCTGGCTTCTAGCTTATCCATGGTGACATCCAGGAGGAGGGGATACATTCTGAGCAGGCCAGTCCTTTGTGTTTGCCATTACTTACCTCATGGTACCTTTTGTATTTCATGCCTGAATGTTCACTTGGAAATGTGATACTTCATATTGGTAAGTCTAGACAAGTAGAAGGTTTGTCCGAGGTCTTTTGGGGTTTGGGTTACCTACATTTTTTTCACGTAATTAATTGCCTGCAACATTTAAAAGTAAGGTGGACTTCACAAACAGATACCTGTAAAGCAGAGTGGAGAAATGACTGAAGTAGCTCAGAGTCAGAAACCCGAAGTTTGTGCGTATGTTTTTTCCCTCTGGGCTCCCAATAACCGTGTGTCACCTACAATAAGATATCTAACCTCTCTGGGTTTTTCAGTGTTTTTTCCACTATAACAAGAATAATGGTTCTCGTCGCTTCCCTGCCTCTAGGGGTGTTGTCAGAATTAATGAGACGCCAGGGTGAAAGCTTTCCACTTACTTGTTTCCCTTAGAGAATGTGGAAATGTAAATAAAAATAATATTTCTATTTTGTGAACACTTTTTTTCCTTCTGCACATCTTAATAACATTCAGAAAAGATCTTTTGAAGCAGCAGCAATTATCGTAGGTGTTACATATAATAAAGGAACTGTATCTGCCAGGAAAAACAAAGGAGGGACCAAAAGCTTGAGTCAGAAAAATCTGCTCCTGGCTTACTCTTTAATGGAATCAGTAGGAGGGCTGGGATAATCGCAAGTAAAATATTGCTGTACAGAGAGCATATGAAAGTAGGAGGACAAGCCACTAATTGAAGTTGCCATCCTAAGAGTAAAAAGAGAAAAGAGATGCTGATGCTGACATGTTGCTGAGATGTTCTTAGTCATACTGGAGAGAGAAGATGAGAGTTGGAGGTAAAAATGTTTGTGGATTATGGTTGAGCCAGTCAAAGCAACCAGAAGAGTCTCACTACTCAGTATATCCAGCTAAGAGTTAAACTTTGATGAGATAAAGACATTCTCAGCAGTGTCTTTGATTAATTAGCCATGAATTGTCTGTTAACACAGGCAACACATACTATATCAATTCTGTCACTTTCATGGAATACAATTCTCTAGTTTTGACTGATATAATGATGTCAGAAATCCACATCTAAAAAGATTTATTCTTTTCCATCTGTAGGTGATGAATTTCTAAATAAAGCCATTCTCAAGGATAGTAAATAGTCCAATTCTCTTGTAGGTCATGAGTCCAGACACAACTTAGCTGGGTCCTCTGCCTACGGTCTTAGAGTACTGCAATCAAGGTGTTGGCTGGGATGCATTCTTATCTGGAGGTCTGAGTGCTGAAGAATCTACTTCCCAGAATGTTGGCCAAATTTCTTTGTGGTTGTAGGGTTGAGAGTCAGAGACTTTCTGACTGTGGGCTAGAGACTTCCCTAATTCCTAGAGGTAACTGTCATCTCCTAGAGGCTGCCTGCAGCCTCAAAAGCCATTTGAGCTTTTCTAGCCTGACTCCTTACTTTATTATACCAGCAAAGACAGTTACTAGAGTGATATCATATCATCTTTGCTATACTCTGTTGGTTGAAAGTAAGTTACATAAGAGAGAAATTTATACAAAGATGTGAACACCAGGAGTCATCTTAAAATCAGTCTGTCTCAACTGGTAAAGAAAAACCACTCTGAGGTCGTTATGACTTTGAAAATTTCCAGGATGATAGAATGAATCTGATATAATCCCTGCAGAATATGTTGCTTTGATTGGATTATGCTTGAGTAATTTCTTCATTCATGGGTTGAATGGGGAGGGAACCTACACATACTATATGGATAGAAAGTAAAGAGGGATAAGATAGGGTTGGGTGGGAGATTGAAGATGAGTCCCAAGGAAAATTTGTATTGTTGATACTATGCAGGAAACCAATGTTCATATTATGTTGTTTATAGGACCTGTGTGTGTGCATGTGTGTGTACACACAGTTCTGTGCTGTGCTTAGTCGTGTCCAACTCTTTGCAACCCCATGGACTGTAGCCCACCAGCACCTCTGTCTGTGGGGATTTTCCAGGCAAGAGTACTGGAGTGGGTTGCTATGCCCTCCTCCAGGGATCTTCCCAACCCAGGGATTGAATCCAGATTCCCCGCATTGCCGGCAGATTCTTTACCATCTGAGCCACCAGGGAAACCCAAGAATACTGGGGTGGGTAGCCTATCCCTTCTCCAGGGGATCTTTCCAACTCAGGAATCAAATCAGGGTCTCTTGCATGGCAGGCAGATTCTTTACCAGCTGAGCTACCAGGGCAGCCCATATACACACTACATAATGTATTTATATATAAATATATATTAATTTATGTTCAATAATTGCATTCTCATGTATAAAGTAAAGTCCACACACAATTATGATACATCTGTATTTATCAACTGCACTCACCTCACACGCTAGCAAAGTAATGCTCAAAATTCTCCAAGCCAGGCTTTAACAGTACATGAACCATGAACTTCCAAATGTTCAAGCTGGATTTAGAAAAGGCAGAGGAACCAGAGATCAAATTGCCAACATCCATTGGATCATCGATAAAGCAAGAGAATACCAGAAAAACATTTACTTCTGCTTTATTGATTATGCCAAAGCTTTTGACTGTGCACATCTCAACAAACTGTGGAAAATTCTTCAAGAAATGGGCATACCAGACCATCTGACCTACCTCCTGAGAAATCTGTATGTGGGTCAAGAAGCAACAGTTAGAACCAGACATGGCACAACAGACTGGTTCCAAATAGGAAAAGGAGTACATCAAGGCTATATATTGTCACCCTGCTTATTTAACTTATATGCAGAGTACATCATGAGAAATGCCAGGAATGAAACACAAGCTGGTATCAAGATTTCTGGGAGAAATATCAATAACCTCAGATACGCAGATGATGCCATCCTTATGGCAGAAAGCAAAGAGGAACTAAAGAGCCTGTTGATGAAAGTGAAAGAGGAGAGTGAAAAAGTTGGCTTAAAACCCATCATTCAAAAACTAAGATCATGGCATCCGATCCCATCACTTCATGGCAAATAGATGGGGAAACAATGGAAACAGTGAGAGACTTTATTTTGGGGGGCTCCAAAATCACTGCAGATGGTTGCCTGCAGCCATGCAATTAAAAGATGCTCCTTGGAAGAAAAGCTTTGACCAAACTAGACAGCATATTAAAAAGCAGAGACATTACTTTACCAACAAAGGGCCATCTAGTCAAAGCTATGGTTTTTCCAGTAGTCATGTATGGATGTGAGAGTTGGACTATAAAGAAAGCTGAGCATCGAAGAATTGATGTTTGTGAACTGTGGTGTTGGAGAAGACTCTTGAGAGTCCCTTGAACTGCAAGGAGATCCAACAAGTCCATCCTAAAGGAAATCAGTCCTGAATATTCATTGGAAGGATTGATGCTGAAGCTGAAACTCCAATACTTTGGCTACCTGATGTGAAGAACTGACTCATCTGAAAAGACTCTGATGCTGGGAAAGATTGAAGGCAGGAGGAGAAGGGGACAACAGAGGGTGAGATGGTTGGATGGCATCACCGACTCTATGGACATGAGTTTGAGTAAGCTCCAGGAATTGGTGATGGACTGGGAAGCTTGGCGTGCTGCAGTCCATGGGGTTGCAAAGAGTCAGACAGTACTGAGGCACTGAACTGAACTGTTTTTAATATTATATTACATAAACAATATAGTATGTATATTATATTACATATACAAGTATATAGCATGTGATATGCATCATAAAATCTCTACATTATATACAATTATACACACACACAATATTTGACTTAATTGGCCTATATCAATTTTAAATAAGAAAAAGTAAGCATTAAAAAATTGTTGTGACATCAATCAGTATTTTATAATCTTAGCTAAGGATTTATAAATTTTAAAAGAGTAGGAATAAACATGCATTTAGATGAAAACTTTATGTGTTCAGGCCTTGACAAATACTAAGAAAGCATGAGTTTTCAAAATTAGATCAATTATCCTTTATGTACCTAAGTAAATGATATATGAATGGAAACCCTTAAATGCAATACTGGCTTAACAATGCTTCAAGTAAGCAAATGAGCATAGTTTAGTGGTTCTTTGGAGCTATTTTCTTATCTTAATTTTAAGAATGGAAAATAACAAACTCTAAATGTCAATTATATTTTATAATATGAGTTTGAGAGAAAAATGTTTTCATTCATCACTTTTAAAATCAAGTCATTTAAAAAGAAACAAACCGAGGGGCTCCCTGGTGGCTCAGTGGTAAAGAATCTGTCTGCCAGTTCAGGATCTGGGAAAATCCCACATGTGGTGGAGCAGCTAAGCCCGAGCACCACCACTGCTGAGGCTGTGCTCTAGAGCCCAGCACCTACAAGTACTGAACCCCGTGGACCCTAGAGACGGAGCTCGGCAGTAAGAGAGTAGACCCTGCTCTCCAAAACTAGAGAAAAGCCCGCACATAATGAAGACCCAGCACAGCCACAAATAAGAAATAAAGAAAGAAATAAAAAAAAGAAACAAATGAAAATTAAACCCATGGTCTCAAATCATAGCATGGAAGGAAACTTCTGAGATAGTCAGAGGAGCAGTGACGGAATTTTGAAGAACAACCATTCTCAAAGAGCAGTGACATTGGTGTGGAGAGGGGAGCGGGAAGAATCCTGATAGCATGCTTTCTGTCCTCTCTGTGCTAAGCCTCTGCAAACTTTCTGGCAACTGTTATACCTGTCCCAATAAGGATTCCTGTTTTCCCTTCCCCATTCTCTTTCTCTCCTTCCCAAATTGCCAAGTTGTTTTAAGTAGATTGAATATAGGAGTTTGAGTTAAAAATGATAAAGAGGATTATGGAGAAGGAGGGAAAGTGCAACATTCTACTTTATTCTACTTAACCACAAAGACAAAACAACCAAAACAAAACATTTCATTAAGAAGAGCTTATGGAAAGATGCCTGTACTGCATGGCTAATGTGAACGATGCGACTGACAGCCGCTTTATAAGAGCAGAATAATTGCTTTTGAGTCCCTTTCTCTCCTTAACAAGTATAAATACTTGTTTTGAGATTCTAAAAGATCTAGCCTAGCTTTAAGCCCTTAGTCAAGGAAAGAAGAAAAAAAAACAGTCTGGTTAGCTGGGCTTCAAGGTCAAAGGAGGTATGCCTGGCTTTCATATAAGAGTTCATATACTAAACAACTCCTTTAAAAATTACTCCTATTCAAATAAACAATTCACACATCATTTGATTAAGTGCTTCAAATAACAAAAAAATGGAATGGAATCAACTTCTTTGATATTATCAGTGTTCTATTACTTTAAATATTCAAACTGGCTGCAAAAAATATTTAGATAAATGAATAAATAATTTTTAAAAAGAACCTCTTGAGATAGTCCAAAAATGAGTTTTGGAACAGAACCTAGATATGATGGTTGGGAACAACCTGTGTTGGCTGACCCTAGCTTCTTATGTAACACTCGGCTTATCCAAGCTTGGAATAGTCTGTGTTTAGGCACCACGTGTGCAGGGCTTTCTGCCAGGATGCCATTGGTGTTGCTATCCCTCACTGGGCTCTATGCTGGTGGCCTCCAGGTGGTTGAACACTTCTATTTAGTTCAAATGTGTCTGTTTTACAGTGCAAGTAGGCTATTTAATGAAGAATTATGAGTACAAAACAGTTGTAGTTGAGGAAGACTCAAACAACACTATGAGAAAGTATATACTGGAGGTCCTATTAGTTAACTTAAGCATACATGGATAGCTAATTACCTCTTCTTGACTATCTTGTAATCTCTTCACATTAATATCATTTATTATTCATACTACATACATTCAACCAACATTTGTTGAATGCCTACTATGTGTCAGATACCATTCTAGGTGCCTAAGACACAGTGATAAGTGAACTGGACCCAGTCCAGTCTGTTCCTCAGGAAACACAGCCTGAGCTGGAGAGAGGCATACAGTAACCCAACAGTTATACACAAATGTAAGAATCACAATTCCACAAATACTACAAAGGAAAGGTACAGAGGTAGACTTTTCATGGCACAGAAAAATAACTGTTGTGATTGTGGGTCTTCTTATGACTATAGCTGAGCAGTAAGTTTTCATCATCTTGATTCTTCTTGTGCCTGTTCCTGACCTATTTCATCCCCCACTACTTTTCCCAGACCCCACCCACACTTTGAAGACTCTGGCTTCTCCACCCCTTCCTCTCTAGCTTGAGGTGCCTCTCAGCTTTCTCAGTCAGAATTCCTCCCCTCTCATGGCCTCTGAATCATCTTGTTTCTAGGAGCAGAAAAATTCAGCCTTCAAGTTGACTTTTAAATCTTTCTCTCTCAAACAGTGAACACTGGCCTTTTTCTTTGGGTCTTGGCTCATGGGGGCTGTGGGCTAGGGAAAATGCCCTCAGGATACTATTTAGAAAGAGAGGAAGAAAAAATATTCAAAATGTACATAAGCAAATACCTTAAAGGATACTCCAGCCATATTAGTAGAGCAAATAGATAGACGTCTGGTGCAGAAAGAGGTTAAGTGAGTGAAGTTTAGGTACAAAGATGGAGTTCAAAGCAATCAGAGATGAGCCAGTTCATGGGAATGCAAGGTCAGGATGGTAACAAGATAGATCCTTAGTTCCTAACTACATGAATATATGAAGTTCTAATATGCCTTCTAAATATACTAATGGTTTCCTGTGTCAGGAACAAATCCTATTAGACTCCCTTTGATAAAGCAGGCAGAGCAGGTGACTGAGGGTGTTTAGAAGATGAGGGAGAATGAGGATCAGCCAAAACCCCTAGTGAAGACTTTTAAAGATCATTTGGTCCCGATAGTATCTAAGGCTTTTGAAATAATTATATCCTTTAATGCTGGATTAAGAGTAAACCCCTTTCTCAGAATACTTTGGAAAAGAAAAGGCATGATAATTGTATTCAAATAATTAAAGGATTGTAGTAGTATTCAGGAACATCAGGGCAATTGTTCAGGACTCTAGAGGACAGAGGTAGAATTTTGTTCAACAGAGAATTTTCTGACAGTGGAAGCTGTTTGAAAGTAGAAGTAGTTACCATGTTAGGCACCTCATGGCAAGATTCAGAGGCTATCTGGCCTTATCAGTGATGAACAGAAATTCATGCATCAGCCAGAGGTTTGAAATGAACTCTCAGCTTTCGTCCCACTCCACAACTTCTAGTGTGGACATTCCCAATCAAAAAAATCTTAAAGAGGACAATGGTTTTAAAATATTTTTTAAAGCACAACTTTAAACCATTTAAGAAGTAACGCAGCTAAAAATGACTCATTTTGAATTTTAAGTTGCTATAGTGAATTTTTCTGACTTTATATTGTACATATAAGGCTGGTATGCCTTAGGAAAGGAGATGGGGGTTGAATAAAAAGTAGGGAGCTATTTATTTTTAACATATAATGTTCTAAATGATGTTTTGTTTTGCTGAAATTGCAGAAATTTAGTTCTCAGCTTCATTATAAGCCATAAATTCAATTTACCATTTCACACAACACAGACATCATGTTTTTTTTGGCATGAAGCATGGTTATAGTAGGTAATGCAGAAAAATTTGGAAATGATTGCCTCTCTTTCTCTCCAATGTTGACTGTTAAAGATCCAGCAAATACTCTTTAATTAAGATAGACTCTCCAAAATAAATCCCTTTCTGCCTGAGTTGTAGCTTCTGGAAGATAAATAATTGAACACAGTCACTGATGACTAATACATAACACTATATATATGAGGGATATCATAAAATGTCAATTCAAGCTTTACAAACAATTCATTTCTATAATTTATATATCTTTCTGAAGGTATGTGCGATGGCTGAATTTCTTTTTCATGCTCATTCAAGCAGTGTTTGATTTCCTACTATGTGCAAAGCATTATTTTAGATACTCTAAAAAATACGAAGATGTGTAAAAGATGTATAAATAAAGGTATTTTCCTTCCTAGTGGTTACAGTGTTACAGTAGAGAATAAGATAAATACGCAGAACTAGAATTTAAGATAGCATCAGATAAGCACATTAATAGTAGTGTGAACCAAGTAGTCTGGAAATTAGAAGAGGATAAGACCTCTTCTCAAAGGGAAAACTTGGTTGGGCTTCGTGGAGGGAGGAGCATTTGACTGGAGCTCTCAATGATGAGTAGGATTTCATAAGTAAAGATGGGTGTTAGATTTTTATGCAATGACATGAAAAAAGGCAGAGGAGAGAAATGTAAAAAGTAGCAATTAGTTCAGCTTAGCTGGGTTTTTTACAAGGGAGTAATATAAAATATGTCTCGGGGTAGATTTAGCATATGCTTGCAGCATCGGGTTAAGGGGTTTAGATTTGAGTTTAGAGAATGGGATGACTGAAATAGTGCTTTAGGAGGCTCAGTCTGGGAACGATGTTCAGGGAGAGAGATGTGAGATGAGAGTGAAATTTGGGGAGGCTACTCTAGGAGTACAAGCATGAGAAAAATGGTAGAAAAAATGGAATGGAAGCACTGGGTGGGAAATATATTGGGAAGAATGAATCTGTAGAATTTAGTGTCTGGGGTTGGGGGCAGTGGAAGGAAGCTGGAGAAGTTTATGACGATTCTAAGGTTTTAAGACTGAACTACTAACCAAACATTAATATATTAATAGAAATAGTGAAGAGAGGATAAAATGTTGGCTTGGGTTTCTGAATTTAGATATCATAATTTTGAGATGCTGATAATGTGTCCATAATAAAAATTTTAAAGCATAAAAATAAGGTGATCAGGCCCTGAAATAAGACATACTAGGGCTTGAATGCTTCCTCTACCATAAAATAGATAAATTACTTTACCTCTCTGAAGTTTACTTCCCTCTTCTGTAAAATGGGGATAGCTTTTTCATCTAGTCATAGGTTTGTATGTAGATAAAATAATTTATGTAAAATTCTTCTGGGGCTTGGTATAATGTGGCTCAGTAGCAGCCAGCTATTTTTGCTCATAACCTTATTGTTAAGAGGAAAGAGGAAATGTGGGTCTAGAAGCCAGCACTAAAAGTGTAGCTTTATATCGTCTGAAACATGACTGGTTGATGCCATTTTAATGGACGACAACAGATTATCAAACCTTGAGAAAGTAGCCACAGTTAGGAGATGGGAAAGAAGAGGATTCATGAAAAGTATCAGAGAAAGAGTAACAGGAGATACTGGAAGGGAAATTCTTAAAGTCATGGAAACCTAAATAGATGCATTTTAAAAAGAACTGGTAAACAGGGTCTGATTTTGCTAAAATCTTTTTTTTTTTTTTTGATTTTGCTAAAATCTTAAGAAGGATGTGGGTGGATAGGAGACTATTAAATTATTTAGTTTGTCAGTATCATTCAAAGGCACTTATCAGAGGAGTATGTCTCTGGATTTTGGCCCTTGGAAAGACTCCCTACAAACTGTATTTAATTGGTGGCCTCACAATTTGGAAAACTCAGCATTGGCCACAGGACTGGAAAAGGCCAGTTTTCATTCCAATCCCAAAGAAAGGCAATGCCAAAGAATGCTCAAACTACCGCACAATTGCACTCATCTCACACGCTAGTAAAGTAATGCTCAAAATTCTCCAAGCCAGGCTTTAGCAATATGTGAACCGTGAACTTCCAGATGTTCAAGCTGGTTTAAGAAAAGGCAGAGGAACCAGAGATCAAATTGCCAACATCCGCTGGATCACTGAAAAGCAAGAGAGTTCCAAAAAAACATCTATTTCTGCTTTATTGACTATGCCAAAGCCTTTGACTGTGTGGATCACAATAAACTGTGGAAAATTCTGAAAGAGATGGGAATACCAGACCACCTGACCTGCCTCTAGAGAAAGCTGTATGTAGGTCAGGAAGCAACAGTTAGAACTGGACACGGAACAACAGACTGGTTCCAAATAGGAAAAGGAGTACGTCAAGGCTGTATATTGTCACCCTGCTTATTTAACTTATATGCAGAGTACATCATGAGAAATGCTGGGCTGGAGGAAGCACAAGCTGGAATCAAGATTGCCGGGAGAAATATCAATAACCTCAGATATGCAGATGACACCACCCTTATCGCAGAAAGTGAAGAAGAACTAAAGAGCCTCTTGATGAAAGTGAAAGAGGAGAGTGAAAAAGTTGGCTTAAAGCTCAACATTCAGAAAACTAAGATCATGGCATTTTGTCCCATCACTTCATGGGAAATAGATGGGGAAACAGTGGAAACAGTGTCAGACTTTATTTTTTGGGGCTCCAAAATTTTTCTGGGCTTCAGATGATGATTGCAGCCATGAAATTAAAAGACACTTACTCCTTGGAAGGAAAGTTATGACCAACCTAGACAGCATATTAAAAAGCAGAGACATCACTTTGTCAACAAAGGTCCATCTAGTCAAAGCTATGGTTTTTCCAGTAGTCATGTATGGATATGAGAGTTGGACGGTGAAGAGAGCTGAGCACCAAAGAATTGATGCTTTTGAACTGTGGTATTGGAGAAGACTCTTGAGAGTCCCTTGGACTGCAAGGAGATCCAACCAGTCCATCCTAAAGGAGATCAGTCCTGGGTATTCATTGGAAGGACTGATGTTGAAGCTGAAACTCCAATACTTTTCCACCTGATGCAAAGAGCTTACTCATTGGAAAAGACCCTGATGCTGGGAAAGATTGAGAGCAGGAGGAGAAAGGAATGACGAGGATGAGATGATTGGATGGCATCACCGACTCAATGGACATGGGTTTGGTTGGACTCCAGGAGTTAGTTATGGACAGGGAGGCCTGTGTGCTGCAGTTCATGGGGTCACAAAGAGTCGGACACGACTGAGTGACTGAACTGAACTGAACACATTCAGTAGCTTTGATTATGCCTGTCATTCACCACCTTGTACCTGAAAGTCTTAATCATCTGAGTTAGCTTTCTACAAACCTTACAAAGGCATCAGAGATTCTTTAACAGTAACCATCATTCTTATGTTTGGTTAAAATGGATGTAATACTTTGTAGCTGATTGGCACTTTCTACATTTAATGCATTTTTACTGAGACCAGTCAATTTTATTCTTACAACTACCTTATTAGTAAGGTAGGGAAAGTACTATATTTCCCCATTTTATATGCAAGGAATCTGAACTTTCAAAATGAAAGAAAATGAATAAATAAAAACATCTGGGGACTGAATGTAATATATAGTCAAGGATTTGCACCACAACATACACTGATCCATTCCCTTCTTTATTAACCTTCTCTTTCCTTCTTTGAAATCCTTCCCTGTGTTCTCATTTAACAAGATCCTCTCTTCCTTCTAACATCATTCTTTTACTTCTTATTCTCCTCTTGATGTTTTTTTTTTTTTTTTATAAATATCTCCCAGTGATACCTCTTGTGAGTAATCATTTCAAGCCAGAGATGTGAGTCCAGGGTTTATGTTTTATTTGATGTGAAGAAGAAATGATGTGCTCTCTATACCAACCTGATTTTGGCTTTGATAAAGAAAAGACAGAAAGAGAAAGGTGGGGGAGAAAAAAAACCTCATGATTAGGGGTTTAGCAAAAGCACTAGATAGTCTTGGTTGTCATGGAGACCACCACAGCCACTACTTTATATGCAGATAATGTGCAGGAAGGGTAGACAGGAAGATTAGCTATAGATACAGTTCTTGAATACTGAAATAGGAGCAATAGAAAAGCTTCTGGCCTCAGGAAGTAGGAAGAATTAACACAGGTCACAGCAGGAGAAGAGTCAGAACCAAAGGTTGAGGTAAAGAGTTTAGCTGGGATGCCCAGACTCACAATGCCTATGAAAAAGCTTGTATAGTAGTCATTAGTGCTAATTCCCAGGTATTTCTGGCTCTCTTTCTCTAAAATGCATGATAGGACTAATACTTCTGGCAGCTTTGTGTGGGGGAGAAGCCACATGACTAGTTCTGGTCAACAAGTTATAAGAAGTGGCATGTGTCATTTTCAGTCTTAGCATTTAACTGCTGGTACAAGCTGAAGCTCCAATACTTTGGCCACCTGATGCGAAGTGCCAACTCATTGGAAAAGACCTTGATGCTGGTTAAGACTGAGGGCAAGAGAAGAAGGGGGTGACAAAGGATGAGATGGTTGGATGGCATCACTGACTCAATGGATATGAGTTGGAGCAAACTTAGGCAGATAGTGTAGGACAGGGAAGTCTGGTGTGCTGCCCAGGGTCACAAAGAGTTGAACACAACTGAGCAACTGAAGAAAAACAAGACCCCCTAGAACTCTATTTGCCTTCTAGCCCAGTGACTGGCCTCATCTACTGGCTTGAATCCCTGAGTAACTGTGGTGAGTGAGCTTCACAGTTGACCCACAATGGGTGTGCAGCGTGATAAGGAATGAGCCTTTGTTATTGAAAACCGCTGTAATTAATTTTTTTAATTAGTTCTATTTGTTTATTTAACCCCAGTGTTTCCTATCACAATCCCTATAGCTCAGATGGTAAAGAATCTGCCTGCAATGCAGGAGAAACTGGTTCGATCCCTGGCTTAGGAAGATCCCCTGGAGAAGGGAATGGCAATCCACTCCAGTATTCTTGCCTGGAGAATCCCAGAGACAGAGGAGCCTGGTAGGGTACAGTCTATGAGGTTGCAAGAATTGGACATGTCTGAGTGACTAACAGTACTACTACTAGTGTTACCTAGCCATCCTGGCTAATATAGCTAGTGAATGGTAAGGGAAATATTGGCAGGCTGTATGTGAGAAGGTTTTCTAGTTATTTATTGCTGTGTAATAAACCACCCCCAAACTTAGTGGCATAAAATAATAAGTATTGTATTACACTCATGGATTCCATGAAGTAGGAATTCAGAAAGGCAAAGTGGGGCTAGCTTTTCTCTGCTACATAGTAGCCAGGATAACAAGGATAGCTGGGGGTTAGAATCCCCTAGGGACTTCTTCACAAAGCTGGCACTTGGGCAGGATGACTGCAGGACAGGTGAGGCTGGGCCTCTCCACAGGAGCACCTACCCACGTGTGACTGCTCCATGTGGCTTGGGATTTTCACAATATGGGAGCCAGAATTTGAGAGGAAGCATCCTGAGAAGGAGCATTCCAGAAGGCCTGTGTGGAAGCTCTGTGGCCTTTTATTAAACACAGTGTCAGATCTGTGCATTCTACTAGTTAAGAGAGAGTCATAAGAACAACCAAGAATCCAGTGGCAGGATGTGTGAATCAGACTTCACTTTTCCATGAGAGGAGTGGCTAAGAATCTGTAGCCATTTGCAAAGTCATTGTGGAAGGGTAAAGAAAAGCTTGCACAATCATGGAAGCAAACTGATGTGCCATGTGGTCAACTTACAGTTCAGGTCAAAAAAACAAGATCCCATCTCTGTACAGTGTTCTTCAGTTTATAGTACAATCCCACGCTCTAATGCAGGATTTTTATCTCTAGAATATAGAAGAGTAAAACTGATGCTTTTTAATAACTGTGGAAAATTCTTAAAGAGATGGGAATACCAGACCACCTGACCTGCCTCTTCAGAAATCTGTATGCAGGTCAGGAAGCAACACTTAGAACTGGACATGGAACAACAGACTGGTTCCAAATTGGGAAAGGAGTATGTCAAGGCTGTATATTGTCACCCTGCTTATTTAACTTATATGCAGAGTACATCATGTGAAATGCTGGGCTGGATGAAACACAAGCTGAAATCAAGACTGCTAGGAGAAATATCAATAACCTCAGATATGCAGATGACACCACCCTTATGTCAGAAAGCAAAGAGGAACTAAAGAGCCTTTTGATGAAAGTGGAAGAGGAGAGTGAAAAAGTTGGGTTAAAACTCAACATTCAGAAAACTAAGATCATGGCATCTGGTCCCATCATTTCATGGCAAATAGATGGGGAAACAGCGGAAACAGTGACAGACTTTATTTTGGGGGGCTCCAAAAATCACTGCAGATGGTGACTGCAGCCATGAAATTAAAAGACCCTTACTCCTTGGAAGAAAAGTTATGACCAACTTAGACAGCATATTAAAAAGCAGAGACATTACTTTGCCAACAAAGGTCCATCTAGTCAAAGCTATGGTTTTTCCAATAGTCATGTATGGACGTGAGGTTGGACTTTAAAGAAAGCTGAGCACCAAATAATTGATGCTTTTGAACTGTGGTGTTGGAGAAGACTCTTGAGAGTCGCTTGGACTGCAAGGAGATCAAACCAGTCAATCCCAAAGGAAATCAGTCCTGAATATTCATTGGAAGGACTGATGCTGAAACTCCAATTATTTGGCCACCCGATGCACAGAACTGACTCATTGGAGAAGACCCTGATGCTGGGAAAGATTGAAGGCAGGAGGAGAAGGGGATGACAGAGGATTGAGATGGTTGGATGGCATCACCAACTCAATGGACATGAGTTTGAGTAAACTCCGGGAGTTGGTGATGGACAGGGAAGCCTGGCGTGCTGCAGTCCATGGGGTCGCAGAGTCGGACATGACTGAGAAACTGAACTGACTGAGTGATAAAAGAGTAAGGTAAATTCTGAGAGGAACCAGAACTAGATAAATACTGTACCACTTAATAAATAGCTGTTTACACTTGTCTTCTAATATTTCAAACTATATCCTACACCTTATTCTGAATTAAGCAAATAATACTGAACACTTACTAGATATGAAGCACTCTCTTAGGTGCTGTGAACATGTGTAGACAAGCAAACTATCTTTGTAAGCTAGTGGAGAGGACAAACTTAAACACAGAAAATAAAACAAAAGAGGTGACTAATAATTGCCCAGTGACAAGGACTTACAGAGGGGCATTTAGTTGGGCCTCTGTAAGTATTTTTAAGCTGAGTTTTAAAAAATGAGAAATATTTAGATTGGTGGGAAAAGGGTGGCCAAATTGCTCCAGTGTGAACAAAATGTGAGCTTAAACATTCAGTTCCAGAAGAAGAAACAGTGGCTGGAGTATAAAACAAAGAAAGAAGAGAGGAAATCTCACATTGCACATTAGTCAACTCACCTTAAATTGTCTCAAGGCTAACCTATGATGTCTTTATTCTGAGAGCCGTGCAACAGGAAATATTAAATGTTTCTCATGTATACATCATTTCCATCTCTGGAGCTTAACTCATCATCACTAACCTCTTCATGGCCTCATAAAGTTCTTCAAAGTCATCTTTCCACTGATGGCGTCACTCTCATTGAATGCTACTCTTTTTGGTTACAAACTGCTTTTCCTTCTGACAGAGTCTTTGTTAGTCATTTACCTCCTTATATAGACTAGAGCAGGAATTAATAACAATTTAGGTGGTCTAAAAATTTTCCAGGAAAACTTATTGAAGGAATAGAAGGTGTTATTACAGGAACAGATAGAGGATTGTTAGCTAATTTTATAGAATCACTCCTACTATGATCTAACTCTAAAATAACATTGAAAAAAATTAAGCATATTCCTTCTAGGCCAGTTTCCAAAAGGATCTTTTCTCTGTTCAGCCCTTAACACCCTTCTCTAGGCTGCACCCTCTTGCCCCACCCTTAGCTCTTGCTCTCCTCTCCTCAAATTACTCAAAATCCATTACTTACTTGTCTATTTCCTGTCACCCACCAGTAAATGCTCTTCTGATTACAACAGGGATTAAAAGCTTCGCACTTACAGAAAAATATTATCTCATCAGGATTTTGCTTTGTAACTTTTCATGACCACTAGGAGATAGTGAGGATGAAATGATTAAACAGAAATGACTTTGAACTACTGTTGTTAGGAATATTTAATGTATTACATTGAAAATACAATGGCACTGAGCACATGGGTCTGATTTTATTTTATGCTCCAACAGGAAATTACTTCCTCGCCTAAAGGCATTTAAACCGTTGTGCAGTTCCCACAGCATGGAAAGGAATATTGGGTCCCGCAGAGACAATGAAGCAATTAAAGCAGAAGACACTGACCTTGGCCTAAGAACAAGGCATCATCCACATGGCCAGTGTGTTAGAGCAGATATGACAAGCGCAGACCTTTCTGTAGAAACCAACTGATTCCGAGAAAATCAACAAAACTACAGCATCTGACACATAATAGCAACCAAATGATTATCTATTAAGAGAAAAACCATAACTGGAAGGCAAGTACATAAACATAATTAGAACCTGCTAATAAGAGCCTGAAAGATAAAAGCAGATACCCTAGCCCCAACTTAGTAGGACAGTGAACCACGGGTGACATAGAAATAGAATTCAAACCCTACACACCATTGTAAATCAACTATATTAAGATAAAAATAAAAAAGAAAGAAATAGAATCCAGTCTAGCAACAAGAGTTTAAAAAAGTATCAAATCCTTTACAAGGATGTGCTAATATATCATGTATGCAGAATGTATACATAAGGTTACATGTTAAACTTGGTGTATTTCTCATAACAGAGTATGGAGGAGCATGTGTGTTCAGCTGTGTCTGACTCTTGTGACCCCATGAATTGTAGCCCACCAGGCTCCTCTGTCCATGGGATTTCAAAGGCAAGGATACTGGAGTGGGTTGCCATTTCCTTCTCCAGGGGATCTTCTCAACCCAGGGATCCAACAGAACATGGGTTCACTTAATTTAAATAAACATTTTGGTCATTTTCATTAAGCTCGTAATGAAACAACTCATTGTTTAACATGGATTCCTAAATGCAATGATCATCAGTTCAGTTCAGTTCAATCACTCAGTCATGTCCGACTGTTTGCAACCCCATGGACTGCAGCACGCCAGGCTTCCCCGTCTATCATCAACTCCTGGAGCTTACTCAAATCCTGGAGCTTACTCAGTGATTATATCTGCCATTAGATTTAAGATTCTGGTGCTTTGTTTGGCAAAACCAGGAGAAAGAAAGTAATAGAATTAGGTCTTTATGCTGCATGATATTCTGTTAAATTAGAGAATAACTTGAGGCTTGGAGAGCACAGGTAGCTTGTCCAGCGTTACCCAGGAACAGTTCTCCAGGAACAGAACTATCTGGTTCTAATGCTCAGGCTATTGCCTGAATAGTGGAGAATAATACTGCTGCTTCAAGTCCTTGAGCCTGTTCTGTGTGTAAGGCACTACTCAATAATTTTCCTAGTGGATAGAAGCAAAATTTCTGTATTTACACACTAAGTATTTTTGTCTAGACATCGGCCCCTCTTGATTGTTAGTTGTAATATCACACTATTTTTTTTTTTAAGAATTATCCACTTGTGATGACAGGAGTTTACAAATCATGTTTCTGAAAATAACAATTCTTCACTTTAAAATCTAAGGAAAACAGTGGAATTGCATATCTATCAGCATGCTTAGAACTTTACAGTCTGGTAAGTGCAAAGCCTTTTGCTGAATGTCTGACTGAAAATGACATTCAGCAAAAGTATTAAAGATGGTAATAAATATAATAAATTCTACCTCTGAAAGGTCATTTTGGTTCAGAGGAGAGCATCTTCACTTATGATTACATAATTATGCCAAAATGTTTTTGCAAGAATGAATAGGCAACTATGTCTCCATCTGAAGAGTTATGACTTTGGCAAAATGCATAACTTTCAGGGACTCTTAGGATCTAAGGGAAAATTATTCTTTAGAACTGTAGACATTAATAATATCTAGTTGGAAAGATATTTTCAATAGTTAGCACTTTTAGAATAGGCATTAGCTTAAATGTTTTTAAACTATTCACATAAAAGAAAATATATGTCAAATGTTCAAAGCAATGATTTTTCTTAAAGTCTCACATTAGGGAAATGATACAGACCAAAATTAAGTACAGAAAAATAAGCAAATTGCTTTAGGGTCTCTAGCCTCTCTCTTTCACTTTTGGCAGCATCTAATTTTATGTAGTTATCTTTAATGTTAAGTCAACCACTCATTCTTTTTCACAAATACACATGAAAGTCATATAGTAAATATTTTTTAGGGCATGTTTGATCTCTTGGACCAAATTCTTGACAAACTACTCCTATAATAGTCCCCAGAGCACTAAAGAGGTGTCTGCTGTTTTCAACGGCAATCAGCTTATTAGAAGTGCACCTGCCATGATCAATTTCAGGCATTTTTAAGTCAACCTCGACTGAAATGGACACAACTGGATTATCTTGCTGAATCTCACATAACTAATTCAAAATGCAGTTTAACGACTTACAGACAAAGCATCCCATCTTGTTAAGCAATGCAGGTGGACATCCAGTGACTCAGGAATCATGTCATTCAAGAGCAGCCAAATGTGTATGTATACATCAAAGGAAAGCATTAACACACCATGATAAAGATTAACAAGTAGTCTTTAAGACCAAGTATGTTGCAGATGTGTGTTTGTATCAGTAAATCTATTTTGGTGAATTTTTTTTTTATATTTCTTGGTTTATTGAAACATGTTAATACTGCTATTAACATAACAATATTGGAGAAGGTAATGACAACCCACTCCAGTATTCTTGCCTGGAAAATCCCATGGACTGAGGAGTCTGGCTGGCTATAGTCCATGGGGTTACAAAGAGTCAGACACAACTGAGTGACTAAGCACACATATAATAAAAATATAATGCATATGCCTACATGTAACTTAAATTAAACTTGTTGATAAATAGTATCACATTGAATTACTTTAAATTAAGAATATACTGTGTATGGTTGTAGAAACTTGGATCATTTGGGCCAGAAGGAATACTGCAGAATAATGGGAAAAGGAAAGAAGCTGGGGCCAGGGCCGAGGAAATTAACCGGTTTTGTGGCTGGGTTCCCAGCAGAGGGATGGCCAGCATCCAATATCTGCTGTTCAATGGGTGATGAAGGCAGCCTGAGATCCCGGCTTGACAGAGTAAGGCAGGAAGGGTTTGCAAGAAGACCTGTAGTCAGCACAGTGTAGATGGCCACGTCGTGGTTCCAGATGGCCTCTCCTTAAGCCAGGATTACAGAGAGCAAGACGCAGCCAGGACCCCCACGCTCTAGTCTCGGTGGGAGACAGTGCTGTTAAAGGCCAGAAAATCACAGTTGTTACCAGGGTTGTGGGCTTTGGAGTCAGTCAGATCTGGATGATAATCCTGGCACTCCCAGCTACTCATCGTGTTTTGTAACCTCTTTAAACTTAACCTCTCGAAATCCCAGCTTTATCACTGGTAAAGTAGAGCTAATAATATTTATTCCAAAAGATTTTTTTGGAGATTAAATGATGTATAGAATCTAATGACTAAGACAGCAGGAATTAAGAATGTGAAGATGAAAAATGTAGGTTTGGAGCTGGACTCCTTGAGTTTGGATGCTAGCTTGTGTTTCGGGGGCAGTTTACCCTCTTTGGCCTCAGTTTTCTCATCTCTATGTAAAGAATGCTAAGTAAACCCTATCTTTTAGTGCTTGTTGTTAGAACGGTACCTGGTATATAGAAGTAATTAATAAAGTTAATTATTTGTAATGTTAAATCAACATACAAAATATTTTTTATTGTTGCTATTATTTCGGTTAATAGGGCCAGTCGTATAGAGAGCTAAACATGGTGGTGATGAGGGGAGAGCTGACTAGCAAGTATCTGTGAAACCAGGTCTCTGTCTAGCTTGTGAAACACAAGCCTCATCTTAGATGGATGAGGAATCTGTGCTGTTCATGTGCTATTTGCCATCACCAAGAAAGAGTCAGCATCTAAGTAGTAAGACACAATGCTAAATGAAATGTCCATAAACTAAGACTCAGCAGCGTAGGGGAAGTGAGGGGCAGTGATTGATCATATTATAGTTTTAAGAACAAAACTACATGGGTCTGCTTAAAATTTGATTATATCTTTCTCAGAATTACTGCTTCATTCCTGGCTTGTTCTGTTCTGCTAAGAGGCTCCTGAAGATGTGTCAAAATAAGTCGCTCCTCACTGGGACCATCACTTTAATTGCATTTTTAAAAAGTGTATACTAAAGAACATTGCTATACATTCAGTTTCTCAATGTCCTGGTTTCCTTAGCTATAAAATGGAGGGGTTGAATGAGAAATTCTGTAATAACCTTTCAATTCATAAATTATATGATTCTATGATCATGTACCATATTTGGCATTCCTTAGGCCACCTTCAGAGACCAGGACATACGATTGTTGTAACCACCTTTTAATAAAGTCCTTATGGAACTCCATATAACTAAAAACCTTTGGATTAGATCCAGGGTCATTAAAATAAATTCTGTGATACAGTGGGCTCTATTCTATAGAGATTTTAGGTTATAACATGTGTGCTTTAAATAAAGTAATTTATAATGAACTAAAGCCTGAAGGAGATCTGACCTTTTCAATATGTTTTGTCTTACCATGTTCTATTAGATGGTGGAAATGCCTACAAAGGAAGTTACCTTGACACTTACATCAATGATTCCTACCGGAAACTTCTCACTTCACCTCATTCTTTAAGTCTTTAGCTGTCCTGAATTGTGTCAGGCAAACTCTGAAGTACTCTTGGCTTTGTAGCTATCACATGTCTCAATAAGTATCATTACTTTTTCAAAAGCATTTTAATCCTTTCTCCTATAATGTATTAAGTCATGATAACAGTAGCTGACATCTGGATGTGTGGTATGTGCCAAGCTCCATGCTCAGTGTAATACACAGCATTTGCTCATTCAGTCCTCAGGAGAACCTTTTGAGGCAGTATCATTACTCCCACTTAAGCCTTTGAAAGGTTGAGGGTCTTGCTCTCCAGGCCACATAAGTGGTTAAGTCAGTACCTCAGCTGCCAAGTTTATGCTTTTCATCACGCAGCTTTCTTGATGAGCATGAGGGAGAGGCTGACAATGAGGACGTCAAAAGCTTTTGAATTTAAATATCTGATCTTCACTATGAGAAAAATCTCAAGATATTCAAATGTACTTTATTTGGGCATTGTAGCTATTTTGTAGAAATTGTGGATTCTTTCTTATGGCAAGTATTTTGCTTTCCTTAGGTCTGTTCACTATCTTTTTTCTCAGGTAGAGTTTAAATCTATTTTTGCAAAACTATAATTCATCCATGCTTTCAGAAAGTTTGGCTTATACAACTTTCTATTTGGAAATGGCTTATACAACTTCCCTAGAGGATCGTTGTCTTTCATACTCTTGAAAAATAAATTATTTTGAGTTCTCTGTGTCCTCAAAGAGCTATTATTACTAACTGAATCTTTATCATCACAAATAGGCCACAGGGTAAGAGGCTTTTATTGATACTGTTCATTAAAATATTTATTCCTAGGAATTTTAGATGCATTCCCTGTTGAGTGTAATCAAGCAACTGTTGCATTTGTGTGTATTTTACCTACTTGTTTTTCTTAAAAGTAATTTTCTAAAGTATAAAAAATACTAGACTTTACATGCGTATTTTTGTTTTGATATAGGATGGGTGATGGGAAGAGGGCATGTGATATAAGATTTTTTTCCTCTGAGATGCCTGTCAACTAACTATTTAAGCAATAAATTGGGACATTGGATTAGGTATAGTGGTAGATATATGGGAATAAAAGAATATTTGGTCTCTAGGGCAACATGATATATAATTAAAGGAATAAAGTGCAACTTGCAATGTGGCAAAAGAATACTGACAATACTATATGCTTAAAAAGAGGGGAATTTGTGTAGGGTTGTTATGGAAGATAAAACAGAAAAGGTAAGAGTTAATCTTGTCCATAAAGGGTGAACATGAATTTGATGCAGGGAGGGATACAATGAACTAAAACCACAGGCAGGACCATGACATAAAGACATGCTCAGGACAGCAACTAAGTCCTCTTGGCTCACAGGGAAAGTACATGCAAAGGCTAAGTTAGAGAAAAAATGAGAAGTGTGGCTTGCGTTCAGATAGTAAAGAAGTTTGAATGATTAGTGATGAAACTGGATCCTAGTCAATAATTCTAATTCAGTTCTAATGTAGGTAGGGGTTTCCCACATCAAGTAATGTTCCAACACCAGCTGGGAGTTTATAATTCGACTCCACTCTGACACTATTTACCCAAAGATAGAGTCAGATCTCACAGGATGAAGGCTCAGTCCTATAAGACTCAATCCTATAAGTCCTATAAGAGTCCTATTAGATGTCAAATGCAAGTCCAAGTTGACACCTATGCTTCTGATTGATCAGTTACAGATTGAATGTTCCAATTACTCCTCCCTGGGTTTTAGTAATTTGCTAGAGTGGCTCACAAAACTCTGAAACGTTTTACTTACTACATTGCCAGTGATTATTATAAAAGGATATATGACTCAGGAACAGCCAGATGGAAAGATGCACAGGGCAAGGTATGGGGAAAAGGGCACCTCCCTCCCATGCCACCTCCAAGTGTTCCACTCACTCCACATCTCCACGTGTTCACCAACCTAGAAGTTTTCTGAACCCCTCCATTTGAGATTATATGAAAGTTTCATTACATCAGCATGATTGATTAAATCATTGGCCATTGGTGATTAATTTGACCATTAGACCCTCTCCCTTCCTAGGAATTCAGGGGGTAGGATTGAAAATTCCATCCTCTATTTATAACTGGTTCCTCTGGCAATGAGCTCCCAATCTTGGGTGCTTTTCACAAGTTACTTCATTAACATAAACTCTGATGTGATTGAAAGGGGTTTGCTATGAATATCAGGACACCTGTGCTAAGCACTTTCCTTCCAGGCATTAGTTCCTATTATCCTCATAGGATTCATTTTCGGTGGGTTATCACCCACCGAATTATATTCTCCATTCACCAATGAGGAAACTAAGAGGGTGCGTTACTTGTCAGGGCTCACGGACCCAGTAACATCAGAACCAAGACCGAGCTCAGACTTGTGACTCTAGATACAAGACGGATTCCATCAGACTCTACTGCAACTTACAAAGAGTGGAAGATTCTCAATCATGGCTTTTTCAAAGGAAGGCAGACATAGGATGAGGGTCACAGTGAGAGATATTGCTCAGAAATTTGAAGGTATTAAGTATTTGGGTATACAGAAATCAAGGTGGACAGTGAAAGAAAGATCATTCCAAGTAGAAGATCAGGGACATTTGAACTCCAGAAAAAAATGGATATGATACTTGATTGTAGTATCATATCTTTGATGAGTATTGTTCTTTTGCTGAAAATCATTATTCTAATAGTTAGGTGGGTGGTCTATGAAATACAATACATGACTTCATAAATGTCTCTGCCACTTACTAAGTTGTTAAACCCTGAGTGTCATGCTTGCTCTGCCCTCAACTGTAAAATAGGGACGATAGTTGCACAGTGTGTCTATGAGGAATCAGTGAGTTAAATTGTAAAGTAATACTTAGAATAATTCCTAGAACTTAGTAAGCATTCAATGAATATTTACCCATCATTAATTATAGTAATAAGACAATTCACTTTCCAGAGTATTTCAACAGTTTGGGGTGGTCTTAGTCAGGGTTCTCCAGAGAAACAAAACCAATAGGACATATATATGTAAAGATATTTATCTTAAGGATTTGGCTCACACAACTGTGAAGCTTTAGTTAGTTCAAAATTCAATGGGGGAGGCTTGGCAGGCTGGAGACTCAGGAAAGAGTTGCAGATCATGTTCAGTCAGTCATGCTGGAGATCCAGGAAGAGCAATTATAGCAGTTGAAGTCCAATCATTTCTTGCTGGAGAGATCAGACTTCAGTTCCTTTCAGGACATCAAGTGATGGGATGCAACCCACCCACATTATGGAAGGCAATCTGTTTTACTTAAAGTCCACACATTTAAATGCTAATTTTATCTAATAACAGCCTCACAGAAACATCTGGAACAATGTTTGACTGATATCTCAGTTCATTCATGTTGTTATAACAAAATACCATAGACTGGTGGCTTAAACAACAGAAATTTATTTCTCATAGTTTTGGAGGCTGGAAAGTCCGAAGTCAATGTTCTGGAAGATTCAGTGTCTGGTAAAGGCCCTCTTTTAGGTTTGTAGTTAGCTGCTTTCTTGCTGTATTTTGACCTTTTTGGCAGAGGGAGCCAGCTGCTGCTGCTGCTAAGTCGCTTCAGTCGTGTCCGACTCTGTGCGACCCCATAGACGGCAGCCACCAGGCTTCCCCGTCCCTGGGATTCTCTAGGCAAGAACACTGGAGCGGGTTGCCATTTCCTTCTCCAATGTGTGAAAGTGAAAAGTGAAAGTGAAGTCGCTCAGTCATGTCTGACTCTTAGCGACCCCATGGACTGCAGACTACCAGGCTCCTCCGGCCATGGGATTCTCCAGGCAAGAGTACTGGAGTGGGTCGCCAGTGCCTTCTTGATAAGAGTCTCTTCCTCCTCTTGTATGTGTGTGCGAGCTCAGTTGTGTCTGACTCATTGAGACCTCATGGACTGTAGCCCACTAGGCTCCTCTGTCCAAGGAATTTTCCAGGCAAGAATACTGGAGTGGGTTGCCATGCCCTCCTCCAAGAGATCTTCCCAACCCAGGGATTGAACCCACGTATCTTGCCTCTCCTGCATTGGCAGGTAGATTCTTTATCAGTGAATCACCTGGGAAGCCCCTTCTTCTTCTTCTTAGGGCACTAATCCCAACATAGAAGCTCCATTCCAATAACCTCAGTGAACCAAATTACCTCTCAAAGTTCCTACCTCTTAATACCATCATGTCAGGGGCAGGATTTAACATTTTGGGTAGGGTGGGGCATGAACATTTATTCTACAGCAACCAATTATCTGTACACTGTGGCCCAGCTAAGTTGGCACATAAAATTATCCATCACAGTAGTAAATCACCTTAGCCTTTGCATCACAGGGTTTGCCTACTTGATCTACTTATTTAGTAATAGAAAAATGTACCTATAATTGTACACTGGAAGTCAACTATTTATTGACAGAGTATGTCTTTCAGGGTATACTTTTTTCATTCTTTTGTCTCATATGATATTTAAGGGTTTTTTCCTCACTTCTAGTATATTTAACTAGTGGGACCAGATATTGAATCTGAGGTCTAGCTTTCTGGGGAGGAATTCAAAAGCATCTTTCTTAAAATGCATGCATACATACAATTAATGTTTGTTCCTTTAAAGTAATTCATAATGAATCCACCAAGGAATACAAGGAAATGGAGCTAACGGAAATTTGTTCAGGTTAGATTTTAACTTTCTGTATTATCTTGTGTGAAATCTGACTGTTTACTTCTATATGCAAAGTTCAAAGACCTCCAAGACAAGAGGTTTATGTCACATGTGATGTTAGCATTGCCGTCATTTTAAAATTTCTTTTGCAAAATCTTTTTTTTTTTCCGACCAGGTTTTTTCTTGAGAATAGCTGTTCTCATTCTTCATCAGAGTCCCTATTACATACACCATTGGAAATGCTACAGGAATGGACATGAATCTCTTTATTTATTAATCATCCTGAGTCCTTATTGAGTGACTCATCCTTCACTCAGGGGTCTCTGGAGTGTCTCTGTCACAGCCAGTATGCTGGCTTTGTGAGTATACTTTCTGGTATGTGTTTTATAATGACAGTGTCAAGTAAGAAATTATTATTTTTTTGTCCAAGGTTAATAAAAGGGCTTATGATAGAGTTTGTAGTTCAGCTGAAGTCCGATAGTATAGTTATTTTTCTTTCTTATCAACTGGTTTGCAGTCCTTTTTCCTGGGATGTTGACTTGATGCTAATTTTTAACATCTTTTTCTTTTCTAAGTGTTTTAAATTGTAAAATTAATATCTGTTCATTGTATCTAGTGAAATGATAAAAAAATTAATAAGGACAAGCTAACAATTTCCTTCCAATTCTCTGAGGAGACAGGGCAAATAAGTTTATATGCATTTTTTAACCTTTTTCTAAGGTTATGGAAACACACACCCTTTAGTATTGATTGTTTTTATAAAAGACATTATGGACATTAAGCTGCAATTTGTTTTTCTTTGTTTAACAATATGCTATGGACAGCCTTCCAGGTCAACAAATATATTTCTCCTTTTTAACATAGCTAACTGTTTTAACCTGGGTTACCTCCCAAAAGTCTGGGACAAGAGCTTGCCAGGCAGTTTATTCTGGAAAGTGATCCCGAGGATCAGGAGTGGAGGACTGGAAAGAATGAAACAGGGAAGGAGGACAAGTCAGCCAGTGGTTTGTTTTCAACCTGATCACAACTGTGGGAAAGTGAGATTTCTAAGGAGCAGTGTAGAACACATCTCATAATTGTTTGCTGAAAGGACAAAGGAGAAACCACATGGATGCTGGTTCCTGCTCCCTAGTGGTCAGGATATGCCCTGTGCCCTTTTTGACTTCAAGTTTTCTCCTGTATTGGAATGGCTGCATTCCTACAAATGTCTCAAGTGTTGATGGTAAAGAATCTGGACACAAAGCGAGAAATATGTGATGCAGCTGAAAGAAAAGTGCTGTCAATTATACCTCTGAGCAGCTGGTTACTACAGCAACAGCAAGAGTAAAATGAACCGGGAGGATGTGAGATGATACCCAGGAGATAGCTAAAACAAATGCATAATGTTCCATAATGTATATGTGCCATATTTATGTAACAATGCACAGTGGATAGGTATTTTTGTTGTTTCCAGTTTTATTTTTGCCTCCACAATGTGGCACTCAACATCCTTATTCATATATTTTTATTAGCTGGTGCTTTGAGGTCTATATAATTCCCCAAAGTGGAATTGCTGGTTCCAAGCACTTTTAATCTGTTAACTGATTCCTTCCTTCCACAGCATAGTTATTATCATTGTCCTCCTTTCTCACATGAGGAATCAGGCACACGTAGAAGTCTAGTAAATTAAAGCAGTTTTATTTGGTACTCAAAGATTAAATTCCAAAAAATTCTTAGACCATATAAAAGAAAAATTTTTAATATTATTAAGTCAATGTGGTTTATTTCTTTAACCTGCAAATCATGCTTTTTTTGCAGCCATTTAGGCATCATATTTCCAGAGAAGGGAGGAAGGTGCGTGCAGAGAAGGGAGGAAGGTGCGTGCAGAGAAGGGAGGAAGGTGCGTGCTACTCCCCAAAAGAGCAGTTTCAGACCTAGAAGAACTCTTTAAGCAGAAATCTTAGAGGCAGTCTTCCCTGGAAGGTCACCAGTGGGGTGGGTTCAGGGGAATGACCTTGAGCTGAGGGCTGCAAGGTCAACTGCTTGAGTTGTAGCTTTTGGCAGGCCCACCTAGATAAGAGAATCCATGTGTATGAACTCAACTTTTATACTAAAGACAGCATGGGAACCAGCTATCAGGCAGACCCAGGAACGGGCAAGTTATGGGGCATGTAGTTGGGCCTAGATTACAGAAATCTTTTTATACAAAGTATCTCAGTTTGTTGAAGTAGTCCTTGGTCAAAATATCTGTGGTTCTTGGAAGCTCAGTATGTTCATTCTGTGGCCCTGGTGCTAAGGAGATGCTCTTCCAAGCACAGAGGATGAAATGCTTATGTTCAGGTGGAGCTAAGAACAAATAAGCCACAATGTGAAGCTCCCTTATGAGGCAGAGATGGTGAATCTAAAGATCTTCCAGTCAATGCATTCCACTTGAGTCAGTCATAATCCTAAGCCTCACAGATAGATGACACAAGACTCCTTGACTCAATGAGCTAAACCTCTAATAATTACAATCAATGCATAAAAAACTAACTGGAACATTATCTAGTATGTTGCATTAGTTTTCTATTGCTGCCAAAATAAATTACCACAAATTTAATAGCAACACAATTTGTTTTCTCACAATTTCTTTAGGTCAGAAGTCCAGGTAAGCTCAGCTGATTTCTTTGTTCAAGATTTCACGAGGCTAAAATGAAGGTTTCAGCTCAGCTGCATTCCTTACTAGCAGCTCTAGGGGAAAATCTGCTTCCAAGCTTATTCAGATTGTTGGCTGAATATACTGCCTATGTTTGTAGGACTGTCTCTGGTTGTTGTTGTTGTTTTCTGTTGGCTGTCATTCAAGGACCACTCTTTGCTCCTGGAGTTGCCTGCAATTCTTTCCCATGTAGCGCCTTTCAGCAACGGTGGACCAAGTCCCTCTCAAGGTTTCAATCTCTGACTTCCTCTTTCTCACACATCTCTGAACTCTAGCTAGAGAAAGAGCTTCGCTTTAAGGGTTCCTACGATTAGACTGTGCCCACATGCCTAATCCAAGATAACCTCTTTAAGGTCTGTAAGTTTATCTGCAGTCTCTTTTGCCATATAGTGTAATATATTCACAGGTCTCAGGGGTTAAAGCATGAGCATCCTTGGGGGTTCATTCTGCATACTCTGTATGAACAAAATGTTAACGGGAAGGCAGAGCAAGGAGATGGAAATTTTGTCTGGAAAAAAGGTGGTAGAGAGAAAGGTTTCATTGCAGGGGTAACATTTGAATTGTATTTCCAAGGAGGAATGTGATTTCACCAGAGAGAATGGGTACATAAAGTTTATTTCAAGCAAATATAAAATCAGGAAGACATAAAGACATTTAGTTATGTTTGGGATTGGCAAATAGTATAGCTAAAGTATGTCTGAGTTTAAATCCTAGCTGTGCTGTATGACCATCTGTGTAGTCTCAGAGAAATCCCGCTTAGTCCTCATTTCTTCTGTGAAATAGGGGTAATTCGTGATAGTACTTATCTCACAGAACGTGAGGATTAAGTATGCTAAAATACCAAAGCACATAAAGTCGTGTCTTCCACATTATACATGCACATCAGAGACAGCTGCTAATATGTACATTCCTGTTATTCCTAGAGCTAGAGCAGATTGGTAAAAAGTGAAGCGGCAGGAGTGAGGCTGAGAGTGTAGGCTGTGGTCGGAGTGTGCAGTCAGAATGGAACTGTATTAATCAGTGTTATTTTTGAGTCATTATTTTCTTCCAGATATTCTGACATCACTCTTCCGTGAGTTTTATCTTACTTTCAAAGGCCTCATCTTAATTTTTTTGAGTGGGTTATACTCCAAGTCCCCCGAATCTCTTATGACATTATGTCCTTTCTCTAGAAGACTTACCCTATTTTCTGTGGTTTTAGCGACTCTATTTCTGGCCCCAAGTTCTTGCCTGAACTGAGACCTGCACTTGAATGTTTCAATCTAAACACCTTCCCCCTCATTCATTGTTCTCATGTCTTGATCACTTTCTGTCCTCTTGCCACACCATTACCACCATCTCCCTAACATATACTATTCATATTTCACCAAGAACTATTCATATTCCACTGTTCTCTGTCTTAGTTCTTGATATCAGTATTCCCACCAATAAAAATAATTGCAACAAACAAGTCCTGGAGTGTGGTTTCATTCTTATGGACTCTCTATATTCCATTTCACTTACTTGGCATACCCATCCCAAGCTCTGATATCTTCCCCTCTGAAGCCCTTCCATGCTGTTTCCACACCTTGCACATGATTCTGTGGTGGCATATATCGCATTGCATTGTGAATAGCTATCAATATGTCTGACTCTCCTGGAAGTTCACTTGAGTCAGTCATGCCTTTTCATCTTTGTATTCATCATATTTAGTAGACTGCAAGGCTTGTAATAGTAGAGAATTAAAAAAAAAAAGAATGTTGAACTGACTTCGAGTTTATCTCATAGGCAACAAGTCAGTTTTTAAGTTGATGAATGACATTATCAGGTAAGTGTTTCAGCAAGGTAATTCTGGCAGGTGTACTAGATGCATTGGTGGGGAATGAGAGACTGGCAGCAGTGAATTTATTCAGGAAGTTTCTTTATAACCCACATGAGAGATGATAAAGGTATAGCAGTGATGGTGAAATGAGAAAAAATGAACAAATTTGAGAGATTATTACAGGCAAGATTTCTATGACTTATTGACTGATTAGATAATATAGATGGGGGAGAGATGGGTACAGGACGATGTTGTAGTTTGGGACTGGCCAAGTGAAACAAATGTTGGGTTAGGGAATTTAGAAGGCAGACTTTGTTCATGGAGAAAAAAATACAAGGTTGGTTTTGAACATGTCAAGAGAGAGGTTCTGAGGGATCCACTGGAAGAAATGTCTAAGAGGCGTTTAGAGATAGAGATCAAGTACATATTTGGTATGTTTTAAAACATTTTTGCCAAAAATCTATATTGATTTTAAGTGTTTAAACAGATTTATGAAGGATTTATCTTTTATTTTCTAAAATGGAAGCCTTTATCTGCTTCTACGCTGTCTAGCCATAGTGTGCTCAATTCCACATGGTGAATCAATAGGAAAATTAAGGTGATAGGTGTTGGCACCTCTTTGCCTCTCCTTCACTCTGGCCCTCTCAGTGAGCAGGAACAGAAACACCACTGGTCACCATGGAAGCAATGGATACAGAGGTCAAGAATGGGACTTACTCAAGGTCTTATGGGAAGTAACAGTGGAACTACATTTCCTGACTCCTCAACTGTTTATCTCAAGAGAGCATTAGAGAAATATAGTTTGAATTTCTCAGAATGTGTTGAAGAATTTCTCCCTTCTCTCCCATCTAAGATCCAGCAATAATGGATCCTTGAAAGGCTGTCTTAATGATATTGTTTCTAGAGAGTATTATGCTGTTTTGAAAACCTATGACATTAGTCCTTTAGTTTATCTGGATTTGTTGAGGGCCACCTGTCCTCTATGACCTCTAATCAATGGAAGAGGCTAAGTGGTACATGTTTCCCTGAACAGGAAGGAAAAGAGAGTCATGAGGGATGTAGCAAGAAGCAGAATCATTTCCCTGCGGAGTGTGATTGCATCATGCAGGTTTTGTGTCTGCTTAGTGTCTCCAAATGTGGATTTAATTGTACTGTGATAGCATGTTCATACTGAGCAAGGAGAGAAAAACAAGTAACAGCTTTCTCACCAGTAAGGCATCTTATTTACCTATCGCTTCCTGGCTGCATGGAAACCACAGACAATAAATCTCTCTTGAACATTTGTGAGATTTCTTCTTAAAATGCAGGAAATGTAACCCTCCTACAGACTGCAAGCAATTCTAAACTCTTTTCCTGTGAGATTTCTACTTAAACTCTTTGTGCCAAAATGCAATTTATTTTGAGTACTCTTGAGTTTCTTAGGACTTTAATGAGTTTAATGAATGTTTGCAATGATTTTTCACATCAATGCCATGAGCTTTATGGGCTAGTTTTTTACTATGATCTACCAGACCAGCTCCCTCTGTGGCTGGCAGGTGGACATTAGGCATTTTAAAAAGTTGACCCTGAATGTCATAGGTACAATAGTTCAGTTCAGTTCAGTCATTCAGTAGTGTCCAACTCTTTGTGACCCCATGGATTGCAGCACGCCAGGCTTCCCTGTCCATCACCAACTTCCGGAGTTACTCAAACTCATCTCCATTGAGTTGGTGATGCCATCCAACCATCTCATCCTCTGTTATCTCCTACTCCTCCTGCCTTCAATCTTTCCCAGCATCAGGGTCTTTTCAAATGAGTCAGTTCTTCACATCAGGTGGCCAAAGTATTGGAGTTTCAGCTTTAGCATCAGGCTTTCCAATGAATATTCAGGACTGATTTCCTTTAGGATTGACTGATTGGATAACCTTGCAGTCCAAGGGACTCTCAAGAGTCTTCTCCAACACCACAGTTCAAAGACATCAATTCTTTGACACTCAGCTTTATTATAGTCCAACTCTCACATACATACATGACTACTGGAAAAACCATAGCTTTGACTAGATGGACTTCTGTTGGCAGAGTAATGTCTCTGCTTCTGAATATGCTGTCTAGGTTGGTCATAGCTTTTCTTTCAAGGAGCAAGCGTCTTTTAATTTCATGGTTGCAGTCACCATCTGCAGTGATTTTGGAAACCCCCAAAATAAAGTTTGCCATTGTTTCCATTATTTCCCCATCTATTTGCCATGAAGGGATGGGACCAGATGCCATGATCTTAGTTTTCTGAATGTTGAGTTTTAAGCCAACTTTTTCACTCTCCTCTTTCACTTTCATCAAGAGGCTCTTTAGTTCTTCTTTGCTTTCTGCCATAAGGGTGTTGTCATCTGCATATCTGAGGTTATTGATATTTTCCCCAGCAATCTTGATTCCAGCTGTGCTTCATCCAGCCTGGCATTTTTCATGATGTACTCTGCATATAAGTTAAATAAGCAGGGTAATAAAATACAGCTTTGACGATAGTAAAAGAACCTAATTTACTATGCTGTATGGCGAATATCAAAAATAGTAATAATGAGTTCATCAAAGTGTTGGCACTTGCATGTCCCTTCTCATTTGTATCTCTCAGAGAAGAGGAAAACAAATACCTATCAAGGACCAATGTGGACACAGTAAGGTAAAGGTACAAAGATGGTTCTGTATACATGCAGATGATGGGTGAGGTGCAGTATAAGGTAATGTGTCATGTAAATCATGGCAGTTGCAGACTAAGGCTTTTATGGGAGAAGTGAGGAGATTATTAATGTAAGAGTCCTGGAGGTTGATTTTCTTCATTTGTTATCTGACTAATGGCTTTGAGGTTTCCCAGGTAGCTCAGTGGTAAAGAATTGGCCTGTCAAATTCATGAGACCCAGGGGGCATGGGTTTAATCCTTGGGTCAGACAGATCCCCTGGAGAAGGAACTGGCAACCCACTTCAGTATTCTTGCTGAGAAAATCCCAAAGACAGAGGAGCCTGGAGGGCTATAGTCCATGGGGTCGCAAAGAGTCAGACATGACTGAAGCAACATAGCATGCATGCACATTTTGAAATGATTACCACAATGAAGCTATATATCCATCACCTTACATAGTTATCAGTTTTTTTTGTTTGTTTTGTGGTAAAAATATTTAAGGTCTACCCTCTTTGCAAGTTTCAGTGTATAATACAGTGTTAACTATAATCACTATGCCATATATTAGATCTCCAAAACTTTTCTGTCCTGTATAACTGAAACCCTTTTGACCAATATCTTTCCATTTCCCCTATTCCCCAACCCCTAGCATCCAGCATTCTACTTGCTGCTTCTATGAGTTTGCCTTTTTTAGTTTCCACATATAAGTGAGGTCATGCAGTATTTGTCTTTCTGTACCTGACTGGTTTCATTTAGCAAAATGTCCTCCAAGTTCATCCATGTCATCCCAAATGGAAAGATTTCTTTCTATTTAAAGGCTGAATAATATTCCATATACACACTTTCTTTATCCATTCACCCATGTGTAGACACTTAGGTTGATTCCATATCTTGGCTGTTGTGAATACTGCTTCAGAAAACCATGGGAGTGCAGGTATCTCTTTGAGATACTGATTTCATTTCTTTTGGATATATATTCAGAAGTGTGACTGCTGAGGAGCTCTATTTTTAACTCTTTGTGGAACTTCCATACTGTTTTCCACAATGGTTGTATCAATTTACACTCCCAGAACACTGCACAAGAGTTTCTGAGCAGGATACACTTTGTTTCAGTGGGAAATCTTGATTTTAGTGAGTTAACCATATATGAAAGAGAGTGAAGATCAGACTCCCAGGCTTAATTTGGCTCTAAGCTTGAAGAAAGAATGGCAAGAGGGAGACCAGGTAGTCCTTGAGACTCGAGGATTGTCTGATAATTTCATAGGTTATGAGAGAATGTAGAGATTTGAAACAAAATCCATGGTTCAAAACGAGAAGTATACCTTGGCCTGAGCCATCACTGAACTCCAAAGACCAGCACCCATTCAGGTTGAGGAGAGGGATGTCCTCACGTGTGACAGAGTAAGCTACCAGGAACAGAAACATCTGTAAAGACCCTCACTACATACTGCAAAATGGAAACAGAGCTTGTTTCAGAAAAAGATAATTATGTACCTGATTTAGATATTCCTGTTAAAAACAAAGGCAATTATCAGGTTTGTCATGTGGTATTAGAGAGAAATCTTCCTGTTCAGCTCTAGTATTCTTCAAGACAATTTGGTTTCCACCTGGCTACCCAAAGAGAATTGCTCAGCTGCTACAGTAACCATGTCCCTGGATATATGGCAGTTGACAATAACACTCTTTATATGCTGATTTTTATGCTTAGAAACATAGGCTGGGCTGGTGGATAGGTAAAATTACAAGCTGGATGATGAAATTGCTGTAAGACAATGTTATAGCACTACTTTCTCTGTTTCATGCCTCACATCCCATCCATCAGCAAATCCTATCAACTCCATCACTCCTACCCTGGTCTGAGCAGTCACCAGTTCTCACTGGGATTTTGCAGTGGTTTCTGAACTGTTCTATTTCCCCTCTTGTCTTTCTTCCTTCTACTCTCTAAACAACTGTAACAGGGATCTTTTAAAAATATAATTCAGATCACTATTCCTTTGATTCAAACTCTCCAAAGGGATATTAGTCAGCTCTTGCTTCAGTAAGGACCCTTAAGCCACCCTGACTCTCAGAAGTTTACAATAGTAAGCATTTGTTTTTCTTGTTTTCAGGTCAGCTGGGGTGGCTCTGCTTTAGGCTCCAGGATGGGTTCTGCTTGCTCCGTGAACATTATTCTGGGCCTTGGCTGAAGGTGCATTGACTTTCTGGAGCCTAATCTTCCAATAGTAATCTGAGGGGGTACCAGAAACCAAGATATCTCATGTGAAAACATTTAAGGCCACTGCTTGTCACATTCGCTAACATCCCATTGACTGATGGTGTGAGGAAATATTCTCTACACTTGGGGAAGGATGCCACAAGGCAATGTTGCCAAGGGCGTGAATGTATAATCCTATTACTCACAGGTGAAAAATTGGGATCAGTAATCAAATCTCTCCAGGAGGGCTTCATATGGCACTCAGAAAAATCCCCAAACTATAGCCCTTACAACAGTTTATAAGGACCTATATGATCTGGCCTTTGGCTACTTTTCTGAAATAATTTTCTACCACTTATCTCCTTTCTCTTTCTGTTGCAGGTGCTCTGGTCCTTTTTTAAAAATTCTTTGAACCCTTAGAGCATATTTTTTTCCCGAAATTTAGCATTCATTATTCCTTCTGCCTGAAATTCTCCCCACACCCCCGCACAGCTTCCCCTCATTCTGGCCTCTGGTCAAATGTCTTTTCCTAAGAAAAGCCTTCCCTGGCCACACTGTTTAACATAGTAGCACTTGCCAAACTCTTTTTGTTCTTAGCTGCTTAGTCGTTTTTTTTTTTTTTTTTTTTCCCACAGGACTTAGCACAACCTGTCATACAGCCTAAATGATTTACTGGATTTTTCTCTATTTTTTCCATAAGCTCTGTGAAGACAGGGATGTCAATATTCCCAGCACACAGAGGACAACAGGAAAAATTCAAAATGTAATTGTGAATAAATGAATAAACTGAACTGCAGGATCTTCCATGTCACATTCATTTTCTGTTGCAGCACACAAGCTTTGAAGTCTGGGGAATATGGCAGCGCCTAGCCACGCAGAAGGACATAAAGTACTCACAGGCAAAGGGAAAACTTTTTTTCCTCTCTATAGATTTTTACATATAAACTTTCTGCACAAATGGAAAATACTGATCTGAGTCATTTTTTTCCCTTACATTTTTCTCTTCCAAGAAGTTTTTGTCAAGTTTTTGAAATTAAAGAAAGCCTAAGGATTTTGTATGAGATTCTACCAATTGTTGCTTGAGTCAAGGCACTTTGGATTGTTTGTGTGTTTCTGTCAGGGACTGGCCAACTTTTAATATTGGGTGCCAAGTTTCCGATGCCTGCTTTTTCTTGGTTTAGTTTTACTTTTTTTATTTTTAGGTGTGGAAGTTCTCTGTCGTGAATACAATATGTGTATATTTGAATGTGGTCTTCCGAGGTGGCGCAGTGGTAGAGAATCCTCCTCCCAATGTAGGAGACGCAGCAGACACAGGTTCAGTCCCTGGGTTGCAAAGATCCCCTGGAGTTGGAAACAGCAACCCACTCCAGTATTCTTGCCAAGAAAATTCCATGGACAAAGGAGCCTGATGGGCTACAGTTCATGTGGTTGCAAAGAGTCAGACATGTCAGAGATGCGCGCGCGCACACACACACACACACACATTTGAGAATACAATTGATATAATTCTATGGGTCTGGAGGTTTGACTGGAGTAAGTAATCTAGTCCTTGAGAGGGTATTAAAGTAGTCTCTTTCAGAAACATAATCTCTTTAAAAAGAAGTACATAGGTAATCAAACTTACAAGCTTTTGCACAGCAAAGGAAATCAACAAAATGAAAAAGCAACCTACAGAATGATAGCTCAACTGGTAAAGAATCCACCTGCCATTGCAGGAGATGTGGGTTCAATCCCTGGTTTGGGAAGATCCCCTGGATAAGGAAACAGCAATCCACTCCAGTATTCTTGCCTGGGAATTTTGCATGGGCAGAGGAGCTTGGCAGGTGACAGTCCATGGGGCTGCAAAAGAGTCAGACTCAACTTATAAGCTTTTGCACAGCAAAGGAAACCATCAACAAAGTGAAAAAGCAACCTACAGAATGAGGGGATGACATCTGCATGTGACTGACAAGGGCTCAATTTCTGAAATGTACAGACAACTCATACAACTCAATAACAACAAAAAATAACCCAATAAAAAAAAAGGGCAGATCTTAATAGACATTTCTCCAAAGAAGACATACAAATGGCCAATAAGCACATGAACAGATGCTCAAAATCACTAATTATTAGAGAAATCCAAATCAAAACTGCGGTGAGGTATCACTGTACACCAGTCAGAGTGGCCATGATCAAAAAGTCAGAAATAACCAGTGCTGGAGAGGGGGAGGAAGAAAGGGGAATCTAACTGTTGGTGGGAATTGGCGTAGTCACTATGAAGAACAGTAGAGAGGTTCCTTAAAAAACACTAAAACTAGAACTACCATATGATCCAGCAATCCCACTCCTGAGAGTATATTCAGAGAAAACTCTAAGTCAAAAATATACAAGCACCCCAATGTTCATAGCAGCACTATTTACAATAGCCAGAACATTGAAGCAACCTAAATGTCCGCTGACAGATTGATGAGTAAAGAAAATGTGTGTGCTGCTGTTTAGTCACTAAGTCGTGTCTGCCTCTTTTGGGACCCCATGGACCCATTTACACATATATAATGGCATAGGGCTTCCTTGGTAAAGAATCCACTTGCCAACGCAGGAGATGTGGGTTCGATCCCTGGTTTGGGAAGATCCCCTGGATAAGGAAATAGCAACCCACTCCAGTATTCTTGCCTGGGAATTTTGCATGGGCAGAGGAGCATGGCAGGCAACAGTCCATGAGGCTGCAAAAGAGTCGGACACAACTTAGTGACTAAACAGCAGCATTAAATAATGGAATACTAAATACCATATGATATCACTTACATGTGGAATCTAAAATATGATACAAATTAACTTTACCAAATAGAAACCGACTCACAGACATGAAAAAACAAACTTATGGTTACCAAAGGAGAAAGGGACTGGGAGGAGATAAATTAGGAGTTTTGGATTAGCAGATACAAACTTCTATATATAAAATACTGTATGGCACAGGGAATACCCTGCAATAAACCATAATGGAAAAGAAAATGAAAAATAATATATACATATGTATAATATATGAATCAATTTGCTGTACACCAAACACTAACACATATTGTAAATTAACTGTACTTCAATTAAAAAAAAAAAAAAGAGGTACATAGGTAGGACTGCTGATGGCCCAGAGTTCTGTTTCCACTAGGTATGTCCAATAATGGCACGCACACCATAGGCAGGTGATATTTCCCATATTTAAGCCCAGCCTACAGTATCTTGTACCTATTCTGTGGGCCAGCCCTACAGAAATATCAGCTGCAAGGAAATGGTATGTGTGGGAGGAGTACTGGAGTCATTTCTAAAAAAAGAGCTCCTTATCAGGGTAAAATTTGAGATGAAGTTAGGAAGAAGAACTGTGATTCGGAGTACAGGGAATGAAGCCAAAAGTCTGGAACTGGGATGGCAGCCAATCCCCGTGTCAAGAGTAACAGCAAGGGAACCAGGGAACAAGTGAAGGTTAACCATAGGAAAACAAGAAAAAGAGCAAGGGATGGCAGGGCCGTTGGGAAAGGAATGCAGGCTGCAGGCCATGGCGTTCCTTTTAGGCACAGCTTGTAACTGAGCTGGACCGGGGATATTAGATTTGTTGCTCTGTATTTTTATCGGGATTATGGTTCAAGTTGTCGTTTTGGTTTTTTTTCAGTCACCATTATTATTTAGGCAGAAAGGTCACTTCAAGGTACTCCATGAGTCAGATAGGATGTGTATTAATAGTTTTTGGTATTTGAAGGAGTCTGAGTTCCAAAAAACAAAATCCACCAGTGTATTTAAAAGTTCTACCTCAAGTCATGTGGTCCAAGAACACTTCGTCCTAATAAAAAGCAGGATTGATGCTCATTATCCCAATTAAAGGTGAAAGAGAAAGGATGTGAAAATAGATAATTGAGACTGTTTCTAAGCCCGAATTTCTTCTTTTAGAACTCTACCAATGTATTTAGATCTTAATCGAAGTGACCTTTAATGGAATATACATTTATAAATTATTAAAGCACATATATGGTTTAAGTAAAACATTTTTGTACATAACCAATAAATATTTCAACATCTTTAAATTTTAATTTAGCATCACCATTATTGTATCTTTATTTGTAGTTCTAGCTTAGTATGCTGAGATAAAGGACAAAGTTTTGAAAAAGTAAGATATAATTATATTCACAACATTAAAGATAATGGTAAGCAAGTAGGTCTATTTGTATAATTGTTTTGGGCATCAGGTAGTTTTAAATAAACATGGTTTAAAGTTGTATTTCACTAATTCAGACCAGGTAATCCATTTTTTTTCTCTTAGTGAAAATCATGTAGCCCAGGGGAAATATCTTCTGAGACACTGATAAGGCACATTTTCTAGAATTGTCTTGGGTTCGTAGAGTTACTGTTTATATTCTACCAACACTCTATTTCCATTCAGTTCTTTTCCTATATGTTCTCTCTTTCTAAATTAGTTGTAGGCAGTGAATGTTTTCATAGCAATTGTTTTGAATAATATAAGTACTTCCTTGTTTATTCATGTTAAATCTTTATCATGGCGTCTGGTACAAAATAAGTATTCTCTAACATTAATGGTCATACTGTTTCCAGACTTACACATTTCCCTGTCATTTTTCCATGTTCCTTCATTCAATAAATATCAATTGAGTGTGAGACAGGCTCATTACAAATTGCTTGATAATGAAGTTCCCCAGAGGGTTGTATTATTTCAGAGTCAAAGTCAAGATTATGACCAGGTTATATGGTCCATTTATATCTCCCAGTATTTCTATCAGAGTTGTATGTTTTCAGTTTTAGTCTTCAATGGTTCTGTAAGAAAAGCTCTACTAATTTCTCTAATTCTGCTACTGATTTCCCCAAAATAAAGAGTTATGATTCATTATCGTTAATATGTATTTATATGAATTTTTCATCATATAACATTCATTTATTGCCGTGTCATTTTATTAGTTATCTATTGCTGTGTAACAAATTATCCCCAACATCTAGCAGCTTAAAATAAGTATTTATTATCTGGTCAAGTTTCTGAAAGTTAGGAATCCAGAAGCAACTTCAGTTCAGTTCAGTTCAGTTCAGTCGCTCAGTCATGTCTAAATTTTTTTGACCTGATGAACTGCAGCAGGCCAGGCTACCCTGTCCTTCACCATCTCCTGGAACTTGCTCAAACTCATGTGAATCAAGTCGGTGATGCCATCCAACCATCTCATCCTCTGTCATCTCCTTCTCCTCCTTCCTTCAATCTTTTCCAGCATCAGGGACTTTTCCAGTGAGTCGGCTCTTTACATTAGATGGCCAAAGTATTGGAGCTTCAGCTTCAGCATCAGTCCTTCCAATGAATATTCAGGATTTATTTCCTTTAGGATTGACTGGTTTGATCTTGCAGTCCAAGGGACTCTCAAGAGTTTTCTCCAGCACCACAGTTCGAAAGCATCAATTCTTCTGCGTTCAGCCTTCTTTAAGGTCCAACTCTCACATCCATACATGACTATAGCTTTGACTATACAGATCTTTGTTGGCAAAGTAATGTCTCTGCTTCTGAATATGCTGTCTAGGTTTGTCATAGTGGGTCTTCCAAGGAGCAAGCTTCTTTTAATTTCATGACTGCTGTCGCTGAAGCAACTTAGCTAGATGATTTTGGCTCTGGGTTTCCCACGAAGTTACATACAAAACGTCAGCCAGACTGCATTCATATGAAGGTTTGATTAGGCTGGAGGATCTGCTTCTAAGATGGTGCTGTCTCATGACTTTTGGCAGGTGGTCTCAATTCCTTTGGCAGAAGACCTCTCCATAGGGCTGCTTGACAGAGCATCTGTCTTCTCCCAGAATTAGCAATCCAAGAACTAGGGAGCAAGGGACAAGCAGCAATGTTTTCATGACTTAGTCACTTCCACCCTATTCTACTCTGAGTGACTCATTAAGTCCAGATCATTAGTCTCCTCTCTGAAAGGAGGAGTGTTGTCTAAGAATTTGTGAACACATTTTAAAACTATCACACATCATAGAATCTTCAAAGCTATCTGAGTCATTCTCCTACCTTTATAAACGAGGAAACGGAGTCCCAGAGATGTGATGATGTACAAAATCTGTTACCCTCATACTTAGCATGCATGGTAAGTCACTTCATTGGTGTCTGACTCTTTGTGACCCCATGGACTGTAGCCTGCCAGGCTCACTTTTCCATGGCATTCTTCAGGCAAGAATACTGGAGTGGGTTGCCATGTCCTCCTCCAGGGAATCTTCCCAATCCAGGGATCCAATCCAAGTCTCTCATGCCTCCTCCATTGGCAGGCAGGTTCTTTACCACTAGCACTACCTGGGAAGCCCATACTTCTGCCCTATATAGAATTGAACTCTTTTCTTTTTCACTCAGGGTCATTGAACTTTCTGGCTTCTGGTGTTCCTTCTGACGTTCCTTCTGTCCATTTCACTGCTTTCCAGCTTATATATAGTTAACTAAATAATAATACATATTATCTAAAACATGTTATTCATAAGCAAAGAACATTTATTAATCATATTTTATATGAGTAATGTGCTAATTCCTAGCAGAAAGCCTGACACATAGTAGTAACTCAAATATTTGTACTAAGCTTGCTTACCTCCCAAATGGCATGTTTTTTAGCTTGGTGTGCAATTATTTGAGGTCTAGATTAAAACTAGCTAAAGGATATCTCTTAATTCCATTTTACAGTCCTTAAGGATATGTACATTTGATCATGAAGATGTTGAGGCAGATAGCAGCAATAGTTGAGAAAAATGTTCTTTGCCTGCCATTATTTTGCTAAAGGAGTCATATGGTAGGAGATGAAAAGGCAGACTTGTGAAAGTGAATGAAAATATTTAATGGGCCCATTAATGGCTATAGAATTTAAATTGGTAACATTAAACAGAATCTGATTATCTAAAAGATGAGATCAGCCATTTCTCAGAGCGTTTGCTAGCAGCTACTGTAAACACCACCATAACAGTAACTTGGTAACAGTATAAATTTTATTCAACAAACGAATGTGAATGAAGAGATTGTGTGAAGGGAAGACATTGTGTTTTATTTCCTATTTCCTGTTCCCTCTACCAGAGAGGAGCAGACTCACAGAAACATGATTACAGCGTTGAAATAAGTCTACATGCAAGAGCTAAATCTTCTTATCTGCTGCTAGCTGGCTCCATCCATCTTATTGCTTTCAGGGAGCCCAGTCCAACTCCAAACCAGGTCTCTGAGACTGTTTGGGAAAGTAATCTCCAGAGGGAGCCTGGGGATTAGAAGCAGCTGGGACTGGACTCCCACTCTAGCTCTCTCGCTTTTGTTCTCTCTAGTGAGATAGCTTCTAATTGCTATGAGCTATCACTCAAGTATTCATTTAGTCATTATTTGTTAAGCACTGTAAACATGATAGACATTGTATGAAGGACCTTAAAACATAAAAACTATAAATAAGACACATTCTATGGTACTAGAGACATGCTCTCTGCTTGCATAGTGTTTTTCAAAAGCCAAGATAATTTATGCATCTGACTTACATTCACTGACATCAGCATCGTAGATATGATCAGCATTTTACAGAGGAGGAAAGCAAGACTTAGAGCTTTTAAAGGATTTGGCATAAAGGATTCCAAGCGAGGAAGTATATTTGAGTTCAAACTTAGGTAGTCTAACTTTTCATAGAACATGTTTTCTGTACACAGGCACAGCACCTAGCATATAGCTGTCCTTGAAAACGTCCATTGGTTTGAAAACAAGAATATGATTATGAAAATTTAAGGATGTTTAGTGCTAGATGAATGTTGCAAACAAATGTTCTTGTGGATCCCAAGTATGGAACATGAGATCAGTTACATACCAGGATAATCTATTCAGGCCTCAGCAGAGAAATACAGGGGAAAAGTTTCTGCGGACCAACAGTGTCCCTTAAGATCTTTTTCATTGTTGATGTCTCAAACACTTAAAGGATATGCATTTGGTATAGTTAAAAATGTGTTTAGTCCCTTTATCACTCATCCTTTGTTGTTATTTTCTTTTCCTTTTATTCATGCTCTTGTTTTGCCTACTTTATTATTTTTTTTGTCTTAGTTCCAAAAGGGAAGAGACAATTAACATATAAACAAGAGGGTGTAACATCACTTAAAAGTGGACATTTTTCCAAATATGTGGGGTTTTAAAAATATCTTTAACATTAATTTCTAATTTTGACATTAATTTCTCATTTAAATGCTTTCTTCTCTGCAATCACCCTCTGCGTTTTTTCAGTCTCTTAACTTTATTGAAGCTTCTAGTGTCTATGTCAAAGATCTTTCTTGGTAAATGTCACATTGCACTTGAAAATATGTGGATTATTCACAAATATCTCTTGATATTGATTTCTAACATAATTCCACAATGATAGGAGAACAGACTCTGTATGATTTCAATACCTAAAGACCATGAAATTTTTGCACCTTGTTTTATGTCCCTGGATATGTTCCAGGGTCTCCTGGTTTATAGTCTATGGGAACTTGAATAGAATTTGTATCCTACTGTTGTGTGAAAAATGTGTAACTCTTAATTATGTTGAATTGCTTCATAATGCTTTTAAGGTCTACTATATCCTTCAACTTTTCTGTCTATTCATTCTATTAATTTTTGAGAGTCTGATATTGAAAGTCCAACTAAAAAATCTTAATTTATCTACTTAAAAATAACTATAATGTATAGTGGAACTATCTGTAACTTTGTTCTGTATTTTCCAAGTCTCCTATAAATGTTATCATCCTTTCATAATTTAAAAACAACAAAAAAGAAAATAAGAGAGTATAAGATGGAAAATTTCTTCAGATGCATCTTATCTTTTATGAAAAAGAAACAAGAGACCCAAAATGGAGTCACTTGTGTTAAGCCTCACATCAGCAAACCAAGATTAAATATCTAACCTAATTCCAGCCTCTCCCAGAAACGTGATCTTTAACCAGTCAATTTGGATTTACTTGATCAGCACTAAAGAAGTAATTTACCTGATAGACCTCAGACTTCCCCCAGTGGAGGGCAGCCTCCTCTGAAACAACCCACTCTTTGCCAGAGGCTTCCTTTTTCCACCCCCTTCTGCCTATAAATCCTTCCATTTTGTACAGATATTCAGAGCTCCTTTCCATTAATATTTGCTATATGGGATGCTGTCTGACTCATGAATCCTTGAATAAAACCAATTAGATCTTTAAATTTACTCAGTTGAATTTCTCTTTTTAACACCTGGTGGCTATCCATGTTTTATTTATGTGAGAGTATCAGGTATGTGGGAAAACATGTGCTTAGGTATTTTTTATTAAATGAGCTATTCATATTATGCACATATAAGAAAGTAATAGTGTTAAACACAACATATATATTTGTATTACATAAAATTTAAAAATCCAATATCTCTAGTTCAGTTTAAGATTTTTTTTTTTTAATGTTATTTTCCCTGGAGCTGTAGAAATGGCATCTTGAGGTCCAAGTGGAAATTACTTCACAGAAGCTATGTAACTTAATTGGATTTATTTTTAATAATGTGTGACATGAGAAGGTTAATTTGAAATGTTAAGAAGTAGTGAATTGCTTCAAAAATTTGCTAAAAATTAGCTTTACAAATTATTTTGCTGTACTGCCTTTCTTGCCTGAGGGTCATTTGGTACTGAAGCCCAAGCTAGTAGGTATAAAATAATTGGGAGAAATAATATCACATAAAAAAGACAAAATTTCACATTCAAGTGCCTGTTATAAATTAAATCACCATTTAACATATTTTTTCCATTACCTCTTGTTTTCCCTAAGTTTCAGAGTATATTTAAAATTAAATGGCCAGAAGCTTACACAGTTCAGTTAGTAATCTGATAAAAGAAAGGAGAATTAGACTTAACATACTAAGAACAATTTTCATTTGCTTTTTTCATTATACTGAATTCCATTTTGATTTAGCTTTTTGAATTATTCCTTAATGTGGTTTTGAAATATTTCCTTCAGTACATTTACCTGTATGTTTTGGAGCTGATAAAATAAACTGAGAAATGTTTAACACTCCTGGTCAGAATTTAAATATGTTGTAGTAGTGTTTCAAAAAATAAAATAAAATAACTATTTTCATGTCAAACATTTCACTATTTATTGACCCAGTAATGTCATCTCATAATTAAAAAATCAAGTACATAACTTTAATATCACTTATTAATTCATTCACCTGTCAAATACTCATCAAATCTTTTTGTTCTTTACAAAAGCACACAATCAATTTTATACTGCTTGTCAGTGTAAAGCTCTACTAATACCTAAACTAAGTATTAGCAGATAGGACTGTTAGCACTTTTGTACTGCAAGAATTTCCTCCTGAATGTTAACAAATACAATCAAGTTTTGTCAACAAAATACATCCCTTCACAACTACCGATAATAATGAAGAATGTGAGCTTTTGACTCCTATAAAGTACAAAGGGAAACCAGTCACTGGTTGCAGAGAGATTCAGAGCTAAACTGGAAAAGCCAATATGTAGGATTGCTCAGAGCAACAACACATTATTACTAGGTAGGTATGGTGAGTCTACAGAATGCAAACACAGACTCTAACTCTACTGCCAGCCTAACAGTGGGCAGATCAGTTCACCTATCTCAGCTTGTTTCCTTTTGCTGGGAATTCAAACCATCCTAGAGCACTGTTTTGGAGACTAAACAGTGTAATATATGGAGGCAGTCTCAATAAAAAATAGTCTTTGTTTATTCCTTCATTTTTTCCTCGGTAAATATTTATTGCATACCTTTATATTAGGCACTAGACTCCCATATGCTCATGGATGAAGCAGATGGGGCCTCTTCTTTTAGGAGTTTTACCATAATAGAGGAGAACACTGAGTGACTAGTAGTTGCTCAGTATTATGAATGGTTATTAAAATATTCCTAGAAAAATAATAAGCAAAATGCTTAGGGTAGTCTCATGAGACAATGGAGAAGGCAATGGCAACCCACTCCAGTACTCTTTCCTGGAAAATCCCATGGACGGAGGAGCCAGGTAGGCTGCAGTCCATGGGGTCGTGAAGAGATGGACATGACTGAGCGATTTCACTTTCACTTTTCACTTTCATGCATTGGAGAAGGAAATGGCAACCCACTCCAGTATTTTTGCCTGGAGAATCCCAGGGATGGGGGAGCCTGGTGGGCTGCCGTCTATGGGGTCGCACAGAGTTGGATACGGCTGAAGCGCCTTAGCAGCAGCAGCAGCAGCAGCATGAGACAAAGACATTTCTAGATTTCAGCAGATTTCCGTGCTAAGTTCAAACATTACTGTTTTCATCTAAGGTTTATTAACTGGATTGATATATTCATATTCTTTAGAAATATGAAGTGAAGATAAAGCTCTGGGTTATTGATGATTATTTTCCAAATATAGAAGCAGCATGACACACCAGCAGATACCAGATAAAGATTTAGGAAATACGAATTTTGATCAACTTTTCTAAGACTACTGCAACCGTAAACAATTTACTTAATCTCCTTGTGACTTGGATTAGGCTGTTATTAAATGAATGGCTTGACCAAGCTGATGTAAAGAAACTCATATCAACAAATATTTATTCTGTGTGCAAGGTATTTCACCATATTCTGCAGGTTATAGAAAGAAGGAAAAAGCAAGAGAGTTTTCAATTCAGCTCGAGGTAAGTACTCAAAAGATGATGAGACTGGAAACGAGGCAGAAGTAGAAGATATGACAGGAAATGTTTAATTGCTAAATTAATGGTACATATAATATGTTCCATAGGAACTAAGATGGGAAAAATATTAGATCATAAAGAGCAAAGAAAGATTTGTAATAAAATTGGGGAGGGCAATGATTCTTGAAAATTAGGCCTTTGAATAGATGAAGAACATCCAAGTGGAGAGAATGTCTAGATACAAGGAAGAAAGAAAGTGAAGTTACTCAGTTGTATCCGACTCTTTGCAACCCCATGGATTGTAGCCTACCAGGCTTCTCCATCCATGGAATTTTCCAGGCAAGAGTACTGGAGTGGGTTGCCATTTCCTTCTCCAGGGGATGTTCCCATCCCAGGGATTGAGCCCAGGTCTTCCGCATTGTAGGCAGACATGTTTACCGTCTGAACCACCAGGGAAGTCTCAGGGAAGATAACAAGAGGATCTGTAATTCCCTGGTGTCTGACTCTTTGTGACCCCACAGACTGCAGCCTGCCAGGCTCCTCTGTCCGTGGAATTCTCCAGGCAAAAATACTGGAGTGGGTTGCCATTTCCTACTCTAGGGGATCTTCCCAACTCAGTGATAGAACCTGCATCTTTCGTGCCTCCTGTATTGGCAGGTAGATTCTTTACCACTGAACCACCTGGGAAGCATAATTACCTTTAGGAACTAGAAAAAAAAAAAATTCCAGTTTCTAGACTAAATGGGTAGACAGGGCATGTTTTCTCAAACAATAACTAATCTCTAAAAGTTCTTTTCAATATGCCTTTGGAATTTCTCACATGCTGCTAACAAAAGGACCCAAGTGTACAAACACACACATGCCACATCATTCCCTAGTCAAATATTTAGTAGTGAATTATGCCTTAGCTTAGCATTTTTTATTTGTTGGCTGGTTACTGCTGACTTACTAAAGTCCATTCCTTATTTACAAATGAAATTATGATCTCCTCAAATGTTCTCTATCAGTAGTTTGGAGTATGAATGTTGAAACAGGACTGCCTATGTTTAAATTCTCCCCTCACCACCTACGATATATGTGACTTTGGACAAGTTACTTATCTCTCTGCTCCTTAGTTTTTACTTTAATAAAATGGGGATAATAATAGCATGTATTACATAGGGTTGTTGGAAAAGTTAGTGAACATATATAAAGTGCCTAAAAGGGACTCTGGTGTGCAGTAAGCCTTATATACATGTGAGCTACTTATATACATACATATATAAATATATAAGCATGTACAAATCAAAACCACATTGAAGTATCACCTCACATTAGTCAGTATGGCTATCATCAAAAAGGCAACAAATAATAAATGGTAGAGAGGGTATGGAGAAAAGAGGACCCTCCTACACTGTTGGTGGGAATGTAAATTGTTTTAGCCACTGTGTAAAACAGTACGAGGTTTTTGCAGAAAAAGAAAAATAAAGCTATCATATGGTCTGACAATTACACTCCAGAGCATATATGTGGAAAAGACAAAAATTCTAATTTGAAAAGATACGTGTCCTCCAATGTTGATTGCAGCACTATTTATAATAGCCAAGATGTGGAAACAACCCAAGTGTCCGTGAACATACAATTGACTTAAAAAGATGAAGTTATTGATATTTCTCCTGGCAGTCATGATTCCAGCTTGTGCTTCATCCAGCCCAGCATTTCACATGATGTACTCTGCATATAAGTTAAATAAGCAGGGTGACAGTTACAGACTTGATGTACTCCTTTCCCAATTTGGAACCAATCTGTTATTCCATGTCTGGTTCTCACTGTTGCTTCTTGACCTGCATACAGATTTCTCAGGAGGCAGGTAAGGAGGTCTGGTATTCCTATCTGTTTAAGAATTTTCCATAGTTCGTTATGATCCACACGGTCAAAGGATTTAGTATAGTCAATTAAGCAGAAGTAGATGTTTTTCTGGAATTCTCTTGTTTTTTCTATGATCCAATGGATGTTGGGAATTTGATCTCTGGTTCCTCTGCCTTTTCTAAATCCAGCTTGACCATCTGCAAGTTCTCAGTTTGCATACTGTTGAAGCCTAGCTTGAACAATTTTGAGCATTACTTTATATGAAATGAATCCAATTGTGTGGTAGTTTGAGCATTCTTTGGCATTGCCTTTCTCTGGGATTGGAATGAAAACTGACCTTTTCCAGTCCTGTGGCTGCTGCTAAGTTTTCCAAATTTGCTGGCATATTAAGTGCAGCACTTTAACAGCATCATCTTTTGGATTTGAAATAGCTCAACTGGAATTCCATCACCTCCACTAACTTTGTTTGTGGTGATGCCCACTTGACTTTGCATTCCACAATGTCTGGCTCTAGGTGAGTGATCACACCATCGTGATTATCTGGGACACTAAGATCTTTTTTGTATAGTTCATCTGTGTATTCTTGTCACCTCTTCTTAATATCTTCTGCTTCTGTTAGGTCCATATTGTTTATTGTGCCCATCTTTGCATGAAATGTTCACTTGGTATCTCTAATTTTCTTGAAAAGATCTCTAGTCTTTTTCATTCTATTATTTTCCTCTATTTCTTTGCACTGATAACTTAGCAAGGCTTTCTTATCTCTCTTTGTTATTTTTTAGAACTCTGCATTCAGATGGATATATCTTCCCTTTTCTCCTTTGCTTTTTGCTTCTCTTCTCAGCTATTTGTAAGGCCTCCTCAGACAACCATTTTGCCTTTTTGCATTTCTTTTTCTTGGGGATGGTTTCGATCGCCGCTTCCTGTACAATGTTATCAAACTCCGTCCATAGTTCTTCAGGTACTATGTCCTTCTACTTCACCTTCCTGAGATGGCCAACATATAGATGCACCTAGAGAATATCATAGTAAGTGAAGTAAGTCAGAGAGAGAAAGAAAAATATATGATATCACTTGTATCCTTATATCCTTGGAAGGAAAGCTATGAAAAACCTGGACAGTGTATTTAAAAAGCAAAGACATCACTTTGCCAACAAAGGTACATATAGTCAAAGCTATGGTTTTTCCAGCAGTCATGTACAGATGTGAGAGTTGGACCATAAAGAAGGCTGAGTGCTGAAGAATTGATGCTTTCAAAGTATGGTGCTAGAGAAGACCCTGATAGTCCCTTGGACAGCAAGGAGATCAAACCAGTCAATCCTAAGGGAAATCAACCCTGAATATTCATTGGAAGGACTGATGCTGAAGCTGAAGCTCCAGTACTTTGGCCACCTGATGAGAAGAGACAACTCATTGGAAGAGATCCTGATGCTGGGAAAGATTGAAAGCAGAAGGAGAAGAAGGCAACAGAGAATATGCTGGCTGGATGGTATCACTGATTCAACGGACATAAATTTGGGCAAACTCCAGGAGATGGTGAGTGACAGGGAGACCGGGCATGCTGCAGTCCATGGGGTCATGAAGAGTTGGACATGACTGAGTGACTGAAGAATAACAGCAATCACTTATATGTCGAATCTAAAAAAATAATACAAAGAAAACTATATGCAAAATAGAAACAGACTCACAGACATAGAAAATAGACTTACGGTTATCAAAGAGGAAAGGGAAGAGACAGGGATAAATTTGGAGTACGGGACTAACAGATACAAACTACTATACATAAAACACGCAAACAACAAGGATTTACTGTATCGCTCAGGGAACTGTATTCAATATCGTATAGTAACCTATAATGGAAAATAATCTGAAAGGAGTAAAAGATATGTGTGACTAAACCACTTTTCTGTACACCTGAAATTAACACAATATTATAAATCAACTATATTTCAATTAGAAAACATATAAGCATTTCTGTATTTAAATGTATAAAATATAAGCATATATGATCATTGCTAGTCCCCTTTATGTATATATTTATTTATACATATGAAGAATGTGAGCAAATGTTAAATTATAACGCTGTAATTGTTATGCTTCATAATAAAATGATCACTATTAAAAATAATATCAACAGTAAGAAAGACAAAGATGGAAATTAGAAGCTTTGCAATAATGCATTAGAAAAAAGATAAACTGAAATATGTTCAGAAATACTTCCAGTATTGGCCTTGTAAACCACAACATGGTTTACATTTCTTATCAAAACTTTAGAGTTTCTGAGTCAGCTCTAGAGCCATCTGAATCACTTAATATGCATATAACCTCAGGCGGCAGCATGAGCTGATGGAATGTCTGGCTTTGTTCACTTAGAAATGCTTTAAAATTTCATTGGTTTAGGTGAACTTTGCCATCTTTAGCATGTCCTTCTCTCTCATTCACATTTGCCTAGATTAAGTGAGACTCTAGACTTTTAGAAAAGTAGGTGTGTTTCTTAGCAACTTTGGGTTCACTATGTACAGTGAGCAAGAAATCAAGCTTGTATTTTACATGCATTTGGCCACTGATGAGTGAAGCAAAGTTTCATATTTTATTTATAATTTGTTGTGGTGAAAGGTCTGATTCAAAATACAAATATAACCACAGAACCACTGTTCAACAAATACCTGATTTTTTGTGACATTTTGTTTCTATGAAAGATAGCTGGTATTATTTGGGAAATGTTCATTCTTAAAATTAATTTTTTAAAAAATATGCTGAAGCCAGGGAAAAAGCTATCTAGTTAATTGGTCAACCTTAGTTATTATTTATATTTTTTCTGCCATTTATGCTCCCTCTGGTGGATGATATTTCATTAGAAAATTCTCATTTTTTCTCCCTTTATCTTCCCAGACCCTTTATAGGGAATACAATAATACCAAGCTTGACAAACATAAAACTCTTCTCCTGATGATACATTTTGTCATATTCCTTTTATTATACAGTACTGTATCAGTGTAGAATTACCCCCATCATGACTGTTGAAAGCTAAATGAATGACAACACAATAAACTATGTGTTAAAATATCCATATCGATATTCAGAATGCCATAAAAAAAGCTGTTTCATGCTCATGAGACAATTTACATGTCATGAATATGCCAGATTCTTCACAAAATGCTTAGAATATATTTGTTCTATTTCAAAGAATTGAATGATACAATCAATCTCATTTTATCATCTTTTTGAGTATGCAATGAGTACTTTTATACATTTGTCCACTGCATGCATGCTAAGTTGCTTCAGTCATGTCTGACTCTTTGCAACTCAATGGACTATAGGCTCCTAGGCTTTCTGTCACATGGGAAGCCCATTTGTCCACTAGTACTAGCCAAAAGGAATGCCTTAGCTTTTCTGTTTGACACACTTCTTAATTTTAAATAAAACAGATTAGAAAACTATTGGATCTGAGCTCTAAAGTTACTCAGAATATATTTATACAGAATTTCACAATTTCATGAGTGAACACCCCTATTTTTAGAAACAATGCTTTCTTCCTGGTCCACTCATTAGAATAAGGGATAGTAACATGCACAAATCCAAGAATTATTACTCAGAATAAAATTCTTTAGCTATAGAATTGGAGCAGTAGTGGAATTTTTAGAACCTGTTCCTTTAAAAACATTTCTTCCCAGACCAAACACACAAACTCCTGATGTCAAAACCAGTGGTCTAGACTAGAGAATCCATTTTTTTTTTCTGTTCCTAAATCACTTTTTACACAAACTGACAACTAGAGTTGTTAAAGACTTTTGTATACATAATGAAAACTAGACCTGTTTTTAAAAGTCTATGATCGTAAATCTGCTAACCACACTTAGGGATTAAAATTTTAAATGGTGAGTGCAACATTCACATATACAACTTTAGATGTTACTTTGACAATAAAGGCAAAAAAGTGATACCTTCTGCCCACTAGTCTCCGTATTGATTAACCCTACCATTGTCTGAGCTAAGCTTTGCATGCACATTAATACTGAAGTTCTTAGTTTCATCTGTGTAGCTATAATGACTTTACATTCCCATAATTAACCCATTACCAAAAATTGAAGAGAGGGTGTTCTGAGTTTATTCCTTAGAAACTCCTGAGTGATGACAAGCATGAACATTCTGCATATAAGCAGACTAAAAATAAGATTTCTTGATAAAGCCTTTGTGCTTCCTGCTGCTTTTCACCACCAGATCATTCTCTAGAATAAGTCCTTCAGTTCAGCTGTACTTCTCATTATATTTTGGTTCTCCAAAATCACAGCTCTTTGGTTGGAGGCTGAGAAAGTTGGTGGGTGGAAATGTTGTGTATGTAAGTGAACACATCCTGTTCAGCTCATTCTCCACAGACAAGGCTCCAACAACACACTGCATCATTCATCTCTCCATTCATCAAACATCCAGTGAATATATAATACTTGAATTTCTGTGCTGGGATTGCAAAGACCAAAAAAAAAAAAATGTGGTGTGAGGAATTTTCCCCATGAAAAGTCTGAATACTGGTATAGGAAATATAATTTCAAAAATGGAATGAGAACTTTGAATAAGCATGTGGTTCTGAAATTACAAAATGACCTAACTGTTGCACAAATTAGGACCCAGAGAAGGGCTGATCACTCACTAAATATCAGTCAAATGAACAAACATATAATGACACTCTTCTGGGATGCAAGCCAATGTATAAGACATTAAGTGGAAAAAAAAATTTATTTTGCAGTGAATGAGACAGTAAATATTTATTTTCTGGCAATACAGTATATACCAAGAATACTGAAGAAAATGATTTGAAAACCGTTAGAAAGCAGAAAAGAGCTCAATAAAAGGATCAGGTGTGTGAAAGACATGAAAAACAATAGCTTTCCATTAAATAAATATCACTTAGAAGATACAATGAAAAAAAAGTATTTCACTCCAAATAGCAACAAAATACTACCACGAGATATATTCTGAGAAGAAATATCATGATCCACATTGAGAAAACTGAAAAATTTACTAGAAAACAAAAATTCTCATGGGTACAGGAATAAAACTTTTTGTGAAAATAGTTTAATCATGTCAGTTCTTCCCAAATTAATTCATATACTTCTTATAACTCTAAGTGAAAATAATTGTAAGATCATTTAAAAACTTTAAAATAAACATTTGAATATCTATTTGGAATGGTTAAAAAGAGAAAACTGAGAGAAACTAAACTTTTTTTCTTTCTTCCTTTTTTACTTTAAGTGTGGAAAAGTTGGACTGGGATCTTGCCCTAATAATGAATAGATTTTAAAAATATATTATAAAACTAGAAATAGTGCTATTCATTACCATAGGAACTGGTAGATAAACTAATTAGTCCATAGTATGTGTGTCTGTGTATATGTGTGTGTGTGTGTGTGTGTGTGTGTGTATGATTCAGTTGTGTCAGACTCTGTGACCCCATGGATTGTAGCCCTCCAGGCTCTTCTGTCGATGGAATTGTCCAGGTAAGAATACTAGAGTGGGTAGCCATTCCCTTCTCCAGGGGATCTTCCTGACCTAGGGATTAAACCCAGGTCTCCTGCATTGCAGGCAAACTCTTTACCATCTGAGCCACCAGGGAAGCTCCACATATATGTATGCTGTTGTTTTTGTGCTCAGTCATGTCCAACGTTTTGCGATGCCATGGACCGTGACTTGCCAGGCTCCTCCATCCATGGGATTCTCCAGGCAAGAATACTGGAGTGGGTTGCCATGCCCTCCTCCAGGGGATCTTCCCAACCCAGGGATCGAACCCAGGTCTCCCACACTGCAGGCAGATTCTTTACCATCTGAGCCATCAGGGAAGCCAGCTATAAATATACAAAATATTGTATATTACAATTTACACACATATATATGTAGTTGTGGACGGATGAATTCTTCAACAAATGGTGTTGAGAAACAGCTTTTACTATGAGAGGATGTGTTAGTTTAAACCTTCTCGTTTCATCACATTACAAAATAAAACCCAAGTGAGTCAAAAAGTTAAGTAAAGAAAATTCTAAATTATACGAGAAGAAAATTTAACTGAAAAGTTAATATCTCAGGATGAGGGTATAATATCTGAGGATATATATGCTGTGGGAGAAAATATAAACGAAAAGATTGATAGATTTCAAAAGTAAAGCATTTTTAAGTTTTTCTGTGAGAAAAAAATCAGAACAGCAGATGAGAAATTAGGAAAACATAATAAACTCAGTTAAACAAGAAGTTAATATGCTTTTTATAGAGAGATTTTTAAAGACAAATGAAATACAAATTTAGTTCTAACAGAAAAACTGGAGATGATGCAGACAATTCATACATGAAAATATACAAAGGCAGGAGGGGAAGGAGAGGGTGGGATGAATAGAGAGGGTAGCACTGACAGATACATACACGTGTAAAATCGATACCTAGCAGGAAGCTGCTGTATAGCACAGGGAGCTCAGCCCGGTGCTTTATGATGACCTAGAGAGGTGGAATGCGGGGGAGAAGGGTGGAGAAGACTCAAGAGAGAGGGGATATACGTATAGCTGTATATACGTATGTATGTATAGCTACTTCATGTTTTCTCCAATTAAAATAAAATAAAGTATACAATTGCCAATGAATGTAATTTTAAAATATCAAACTCACTATTAATATAAGGAATGCAATAAAAAATAAGCTGTTATAAATTTTAAAAAACTGCAGAAATACCTAGTAGTGCTGAATATGATTAGAAAGACTGTTACATATATTGCTAGTGAAAGTCTAAATGGAAATTACATCTCTTGGAAAACAATTTTTAAGAAAACACATTTACCTTTATTTATATACATTTATCTTTGCATGCTTTAAAGAGAAAAATTATAAACAACCTAAATATTCAATTATAAGGGAATGGTGTATCCCTTTTGTTGCATCTATATAATGGAATATTATGTTACTGGTGAAAATTCAGCTTTTGAAAAATATTTATTATTATTTTTTAATACAGAAGTAACACCACTTGTGGAAAATCAGAAAATAGTTTTTCAAAAAATACCTAATAAAGAAACAAAAAGATTACCGATACCCTAACCACACAGAGAAATATTTTTTTTTCTGTTTTAAATTGAAGTATAGTTGACATACAATATTATATCAGCTTCAGGTACACAATGCAGTGGTTTGATGTTTATATCTATTAGGAATTGATCAGCACGGTAAGTCTAGTAACTATCTGTCATCATATGAAGTTATTAAAATATTATTGACTATATTCCCAGTGCTGTGCATTATTTCCCCGTGACTTATTTATTTTATAACTGGAAGTTTGTACCTCTTGATACCATCATCTATTTCCTTCAACTCTCCCTACCCACTGCTCTCTGCCCCAAGAAGACTTTTTCAGGTGTAATTTTTTCTTATCTTTAAAGTTAAGATTGACTGTATATTTAACGCTTAACCTATCACTTTGTATAAATTTATCCTGGAGATTATATATGAGTGTTATGTGTGCTAAAGAGAGGGAGAGAAAGAATAGAGCTAGAGGGAATGAGAGAGCCAGAGGGTGAGAGAGAAAGAGAAAGAGGGAATAGGAATTCCTTGGTTAAAAAAAAAGACTTGAATTAAGGCAGACACTATTGTTGCCTGGCTGTTTTTTGATCTACTACAGCTTTTTGTAGACAGTGATTGGAATAAGAGCATGCATGTGCATTGGATTACTTGTAAAGATGGCTACCCCAAATTCCTTCCATCCCTGTACACGTACACCTTTCCTTCCAACTAGAGGTAGAATTTGTTTTCTGCTGCCCTTGAATCTGAGCTGGCCCCACCACTGGCTTTGACCAGTAAACTGTGACAGTGGTGTTGGGCATATATCTGAAGAGACTTTGCAGCTTCTGTTTTTTCACTGTCTTAGAAGCCAGGCATCATGTAAAGAATTTTAAAACTATCTGGCTAAGAAAAGTTCACGGGGAGATAGGGAATGGCCTTGGAGGATGAGAAATCATAAAAGAAAGGAGAGAGACCTAGTCAATTCCCAGTCATTCTCAGTGCCCAACTGAGTGCCAGGTTTGTGTGTGGAGCATTTTGGATCCTCCATCCGCAAGTGAGCTGACCCTGCTAACATCACCTGGAGCAGAGACTAGCTACTCCTAGTGCAACCGATCCAAACCTATGCAAAGGCAGAGTTGTCAGCCGTTTCATTGTTGTTCTAAACCATAAAGTATTGGGATAATTTGTTATGCACTACTGAATTAACTGAAATACTATATTCACTAGATTTGGCTAATGATAAGAGGGGCTTCTAAGGCACAGGGCCAAGGGTATGATCCTTCCTCTCCCCTTTTTTTTTCCTTCCTGAAATATGACAGTTACAGATGCAGCAGCTACCATATGATAACAAGGTGATGAGAGTCAGGATGAAGCCTTTTATGCTAAGTATAGCAAGAAGAAAGATGGAAAGCTTGCTGATGGCATTTTTGAATGACTATAATTGCCTTACATTTGTCTATCTCTAGAATCCTTGGAGAGAAATAAGCACTGGTGTGTTTAAATGTTAAACATATCTGTTAGGTTTTCTGTCCCTTCCAGCTGAATGTAATTTAAAGCAACTTAGAAATCAAGAAAGGTCTATTGGTCTATTATCTATCTATCTATGTATCTATCATCTATCTCTTTATCTAGCCATCTATCATTTATCAAAATGAATAAGTGAACAAAAATGGGATGTAATACATCAAAATCCACTTTCACCTTTTATGATTAGTGGTCCATTACCTTAATCACAAATAACTTCACTGAGTTTTGCTTTCTTCAGTTATAGATAAGGGTAAGCAGTGTAGTTACTATGCAGTGTTGTTGGGAGGTAGAGAAAATGTATGTCAGTTCTTAAGATTTGTGTTCATACTTGTAAGCACTGAATAAAGGCTAGCTTATAATTGTTTTATAAAGTTTTCATTTTCATTTGTCTGCTTCTTTGCTTCTTCCGTTTTATACAATAGTTAATCTTATAATCAGAAAACAGAGAAGAGCAAAGAATTTTGTAGAAAAATCTCTAGATGGTGCTTCTACTGTTAGATGTTATGGAAAAACCTGAACGAACTTTTTGGCCAACCCAGTACAATATTGTATACTGTATAAGGTAATACCACCTTACCTGCCTCCTGGGAAATCTGTATGCAGGTCAAGAAGCAACAGTTAGAACCAGACATGGAACAACAGACTGGTTCAAAATTGGGAAAGGAATATGTCAAGGCTGTATATTGTCACCCTGCTTATTTAACTTATATGCAGAGAACATCATGCGAAATGCCGGGCTAAATGAAGCACAAGCTGGAATCAAGATTGCCGGGAGAAATATCAATAACCTCAGATATGCACATGACACCACCCTTATGACAGAAAGAGAACTAAAGAGCCTCTTGATGAAAGTGAAAGAGGCGAGTGATAAAGTTGGCTTAAAACTCAACATTCAGAAAACTAAGATCATGGCATTCGATCCCATCACTTCGTGGCAAATAGGTGGGAAAACAATGGAAACAGTGTGAGAGACTTTATTTTGGGGGTTTCAAAATCACTGCAGATGCTGACTGCAGCCATGAAATTAAGACTCTTGCTCCTTGAAAGAAAAGCTATGACCAACCTAGACAGCATATTAAAAAGCAGAGACATAAGAGAACCCCATAGCCTCTCTCTCCCTACATGCCAGCATTGGCAGCTGAACAAAAGAGAGACCAGCCCATCAAACACCTGACACACTGAACTACAGAATAGGACCCCACCCAGGGTATGTGCCTGACTTTCAGACCTACAGAGTAGGACCCCAGCCAGGGGGGCCCCTCTATGTGCCTGATGCACCGAACAACAGAGAAGGACCCCAGGCAAGGGAGCCCTCTAAGTGCCTGAACAGGCGCAGCTACAGAGAAAGACTGACCCAAGAGGCCTTCTGATGACAAGAGGCTCGAAAAAAACTCTGGTAGGGCCATAGATCCTGTGGTGGAGGCAGTCCATGTCCCTGCAAACTTGGAGCCACCAGGGTCCCCGCAAGCCAAGCAGCTGCGCCACCTTCATGCTCACCTCTCACTGGGGCAGAGCTGCCACAGGCAAAAAAAGTCTTGCATCCATGCACGCAGGGTCGCTTCGGTAGTGTCTGACTCTTTGCGACCTTGTAGACTGTGGTCTGCCAGGCTTCTCTGTCAGGGAGGGGTATTCTCCAGGCAAGAATACTGGAACGTATTGGCCAATACTTGTTGCCATACCCTTCTAGAGCACTATATTTCCTGCTGCCCTAGCCGCCAACTCCCCTGAGTACCTAGTGCTGCCAGAACCCCTGAAACCCAAGCAGCTGCACCACCTCCACACCTGGCCCTCACAAGGGCAAACCCAAGTCCTCCAGGGAAACCTCAGGAGCAAACCCCAGGGGATGACCCACATGCTGAGGTGGAAATAAAACCACAATTGAAACCCAGGGGCAGTGTGGCTAAGAAAGAAGACACAAAACCTTCCCACCAGCTGTACCAGCTGAAGATTAAATCCACATGATCAACTAGGCAGACTGTGTGTCTACGGAATATATAAAAGGTCATTGAGAGTTCCCCCCACCCCCCACACACAAACGCACTAGTTCTGATAGCTGTGGATGTTGGAGGCAAGAACACACAGGAGTAGGCCCAGATGAGAATCTGAGCTGCCCTCACAGCAGGTCCAGAGACCAGGACAGTGTTGGAGGGCATCCTAGGGAGGTGAGGTATATTGTAACTCCCAGTGAGGGAAAGGACTCTGACAGCAGTGACTTAAGATAAACATTTATTATTCCTATGTTTTGACTTGTTCTGTAGATTCATTTGCATTTTTTTCTTTTTTCTTTTTTCTCCTTTTTCCCCCTTCTGTTGTAGTTATTGATTTTATTGGAAATCAGTTCAGCCACTCAGTCAGGTCCAACTCTTTGTGATCCCATGGACTGCAGCACACCAGGCCTCCCTGTCCATCACCAACTCCCGGAGTTCACTCAAATCATGTCAATTGAGTCAGTGATGCCACCCAACCATCTTATCCTCTGTCATCCCCTTCTCCTTCTGCCTTCAATCTTTCCCAGCATTAGGGTCTTTTCAAATGAGTCAGTTCTTCGCATCAGGTGGCCAAAGTATTGGAGTTTCAGCTTCAGCATCAGGCCTTCCAATGAGCATTCAGGACTGATTTCCTTTAAGATGCACTGGTTGGAATTCCTTGCAGTCCAAGGGACGCTCAAGAGTCTTCTCCAACACCATAGTTCAAAAGCGTCAGTTCTTCAGCACTCAGCTTTCTTTATAATCCAGCTCTAACATCCATACATCCATGACTACTGGAAAAACCATGGCTTTCATCAGACAGACCTTTGTTGGCAAAGTAATGTCTCTGCTTTTTAATATGCTGTCTAGCTTAGTCACAACTTTTCTTACAAGGAGCAGGTGTCTTTTAATTTCACGGCTGCACTCAGCATCTGCAGTGATTTTGGAGCCCCCAAAATAGTCTGTCACTGTTTCCACTATTTTCCTATATATTTGCCATGAAGGGATAGGACCTGATGCCATGATCTTAGTTTTCTGAATGTTGAGCTTTAAGCCAAGTTTTTTCACTCTCCTCTTTCACTTTCATCAAGAGGCTCTTAAGCTCTTCTTTACTTTCTACCATAAAGGTGGTGTCATCTGCATATCTGAGTTTATTGATATTTTTCCCGGAAACCTTGATTCCAGCTTGTGCCTCATTCAGCCCAGCATTTCGCATGATGTTGTCTGCATATAAGTTAAATAAGCAGGATGACAATATACAGCCTTGACATATTCCTTTGCTGATTTGGAACCAGTCTGTTGTTCCATGTCTGGTTCTAACTGTTGCTTCTTGACCTGCATATAGATTTCTCAGGAGGCACGTAAGGTGATCTGGTATGCTCATCTCTTGAAGAATTTTCCACAGTTTGTTATGAGTCACAGTTAAAGGCTTTGGCATAGTCAATAAAGCAGAATTGGATGTTTTTCTGATACTCTCTTGCTTTTTTGATGATCCAGCAAATGTTGGCAATTTGATCTCTGGTTCCTCTGCCTTTTCTAAATCCAGCTTGAACATCTGGAAGTTCACAGTTCACATACTGTTAAAGCCTGGCCTGGAGAATTTTGAGCATTACTTTGCTAGCATGTGAGATGAGTGGTAGTTTGAGCATTCTTTGGCATTGCCTTTCTTTGGGATTGAAATGAAAACTGACCTTTTCCAGTCCTGTGGCCACTGCTGAGTTTTCCAAATTTGCTGGCATATTGAGTGCAGCACTTTCACAGCATCATCTTTCAGGATTTGAAATAGCTCAACTGGAATTCCATCACCTCCACTAGGTTTGTTCGTAGAGATGCTTCCTAAGGCCCACTATGAAATCTAATTAAGCTTTTGAGCTTTTTTTTTCTCAGTCATATTTTTTTATTGTTATTGTAAACCTCTACCTCTATTTTGGGCTTTTGCAGTTCTATGGAGTTTTCCTTTTTTTTTCTTTTCTCTTCAAAAGATTTTTTTTAAACCTATTATTATTTTTCTACATTTATTCCTTTGTTTGCTTTTCCCACTATTCTTTTCCCCTTGCAGTTAATCTATAATGTATATATAAATCTTCTTCATCTACCTCAATTTACCTTTGCATATCTATTCTTTCTTTCTTTCCTTTCCTCTCAACATATTTGTTAGTTTTGTTTTCATCGCTTTATTACCCACTTGGCACCTAGGTTTAGTTTCGTTTTCCAGTTTGTGCTTTAGTCAGTTTTGTTCTTAACTGGTAAATATAATTTTTGATTTCCTTTGTTCACTGGGTCGATCTACTGCACTTTATTTTTGTTGGACTGTTCTGACTTTGCTCATGGGTGTATATGTATATGTGTATATTCCATTATTGTAGTTATTATTTGCCTGATTTTGTAGTTGCCATTTGTCTGGGGTTCGTCTTTGGTTTCTCATTTTAGGATATTCATTTCAATCTCACTTAATGCCATAACAACCACTTGTGGAATGTTCATTCCTGACCAGAGATCAAGCTCTGAGCTTTTGGAGTGGGAGCACTGACTCCAAGACCCTAGACTACCAGAGAACTAACCCCAGGGAGTATCAGATAGTGAGAACTCACACAGAGGAAACCACTTAAATACAAGACCTGGCATCACCCAACCAGCACTAGCACCCTGTGCAGGACACCTCATCTAAAGAACAAACAAAACGAAAATACAAACCCAATCACCAGCAGACAGGAGTACCACCTCACTCAACCCTGCCCATCAGAGGAGAAACAAACAAACAACAACTCAGCACAAATCCCACCCTATATGAAGCTTACACAAAACACTGACCAAGCTTAGGAGGGCAGAAACCAAACGGAAGAAAGATGTCAACCTTGAGGCCTGGGAAAAGGAGACTTCAAACACAATAAGTTAAAAAAAAAAAATGAAAAGGCAGAGAAATACTACACAAATGAAGGAACAAACTAGAAACACAGAAGTCCAAATAAATGAAGAAGAAATAGGCAAACTACCTGAAAAAGAATTCAGAATAATGACAGTAAACATGATCAAAAACCTTGAAAACAAAATGGAGAAAATTTAAGAATCAATTAACAAAGGCCTACAAGAATTAAAGAATAAACATATGGAGACAAACAACACAATTACTAAAATTAAAAATACTGTAGAAGGAATCAATATCAGAATATCTGAAGCAGAAGAACGAATCAGTAAGCTGGAAGATAAACTGGTAGAAATAACTTTTGAAGAGCAGAATAAAGTAAAAATGAATGAGAAGAACTGAGGATAGTCTCAGAGACCACTGGGACAAAGTCAAACACACCAACATTTGAATTATAGGCGTCCCAGAAGAAAAAGAGAAAAAGAAAGGGTATGAGAAAATTTTTGAAGAGATTATAGTTGAAAATTTCCCCAACATGGAAAAGGAAATAACCAATCAAGTCCAAGAGGCACAAAGAGTCCAATACAGGATAAACCCAAGGAGAAACAAGCCAAGACACATACTAATCAGACTAACAAACACTAAACACAAAGAAAGCATATTAAAAGCAGCAAGGGAAAAGCAACAAGTAACATACAAGTGAAACCCCATTAGCTCAACAACTGATCTTTCAGCAGAAACTCTGCAGGCCAGAAGTGAATGGCAGGATATATTTAAAGTACTGAAAGGGAAAAACATACCATCAAGATTATTGTACCCAGCAAGGATCTCATTCAAAATTAATGGAGAAATAAAAAGCTTTTCAGACAAGCAAAAGTTAAGAGAATTCAGTACCAGAAAATCATCTTTACAACAAATGTTAAATGGACTTATATAGTCAAGAAATACAAAAGAAGAAAAAAGATCTACAAAATCAGTCCCAAACAATTAAGAAAATGGCAGTAGGAACATATATATCAATAATTACTTTAAATGTAAATGGATTAAATGCTCCAACCAAAAGACTCAGACTGGTTGAATGGATAAAAAACAAGACACACATATATGCTGTCTACATGAAACCCACTTTAGACCTCAAGACACATGTAGTGTCTTGAACGTGAGAGGATGGAAAAATATATTTCATGCAAATGGGAAGCAAAAGAAAGCTGAAGTAGCAATCCTCATATCAGAAAAAATAGACCTTAAAATAAAGAAGATTACAAGAGATAAGGAAGGACACTACATAATAATCAAGCGATCAATCCAAGAGGAAGACATAACAATTGTAAATATCTATGCACCCAACATAGGAGCACCTCAATACATAAGACAAACACTAACAGACACAAAAGGAGAAATTGACAGTAACACAATAATAGTAGGGGACTTTAACACCCCACTCAAACCAATGGACAGATAATAAAAACAGAAAATTAATAAGGAAACACAAATCTTAAATGATACATTAGATGAGATGGATCTCATTGATATCTTCAGGACATTCCATCCAAATGCAGAAAAATACACCTTTTTCTCAAGTGCACATGGAACATTCTCCAAGATAGATCACATCTTGGGTCACAAATCAAACTTCAGTAAATTTAAGGAAGTTCAAATCATATAAAACATCTTCTCTGACCACAACGATATGAGACTGACATCAACTAGAAGAAAAAAAAAGTAAGAAACACAAACATATGGAGATTAAACAATACGTTTCTAAATAACCAACAGGACAATTAACTGAAGAAATCAAAAGAGAAATCAAAAAATTTCTAGAAACAAATGACAATGAAAACAGGAAAACTCAAAACTTATGGGGTGCAGCTAAAGCAGTTCTAAGAGGAAAGTTTATAGCAATACAGTCCTACTTCAAGAAACAAGAAAAACATCAAATGGAGAACCTAACTTTACACCTAAAACAACCGGAAAAAGAAGAACAAAAAAGCCCCAAAATTAGAAGAAGGAAAGAAATCATAAAGATCTGAGAGGAAATAAATGAAAAACAAATGAAAGAAACAATAGTAAAAATCAATAAAACTAAAAGATGATTCTCTGAGAAGATAAACAAAATTGACAAACCTTTAGACAGACTCATCAAGAAAATAAGAGAGAAGATTCAAATCAACAAAATTAGAAATGAAAAAGAAGAGGTTACAGCAGACAATGCAGAAATACAAAGGAATATAAGAGACTATTATGAACAACTACATGGAAATACGATGGATAACCTGGAAGAAATGGTGTATTCTTAGAAAAGTTCACTCTTCCAAGACTGAACAAGGAAGAAATAGAAATTATGAGCAACCCAATTACAAGGACTGAAATTGAAGCTGTTATCAAAAATCTCCCCAAAAAACAAAAGCCCAGGACGAGATGGCTTCACAGGAGAATTCTAACATTTAGAAAAGAGCTAATGCCTATCCTTCTAAAACTCTTTCAAAAGATTGCAGAGGAAGGAACAGTTCCATACTCATTCTATGAGGCCACCATCACCGCGATACCAAAACCAGACAAAGACAACACAAAAAAAGAAAATTACGGGTTAATATCACTGATAAGCATAGATGCAAAAAGTTTCAACAAAATTTTAGCAAACAGAGTTCAGCAACACATCAAAAAGCTCATACACCATGATCAAGTTGGGTTTATTCTAGGGATGCAAGGATTCTTCAATATATACAAATCAATCAATGTGATATACCATATTAACAAATTGAAAGATAAAAACCTTATGGTCATCTCAATAGATGCAGAAAAAGCCTTTGACAAAATTCAGCAGCGATTTATGATTAAAACTCTTCAAAAAATGGGCATAGAAGGAACCTACCTCAACATAGTAAAGGCCATATATGATAAGCCTACAGCAAACATTATTTTCAATGGTGAAAAACTGAAAACATTCCCCCTAAGATCAGGAACAAGACAAGGGTGTCCCCTTTCACCACTATTACTCAACATAGTTCTGGAAGTCCTAGCTACAGCAATCAGAGAAGAAAAAGAAATAAAAGGAATCCAGATCAGAAAAGAAAAAGTAAATTTCTCACTGTTTGCAGATGACGTGATACTGTACATAGAAAACTCTAAAGATATTATTAGAAAATTACTAGAGCTAATCGGTGAATGTAGCAAAGTTGAAGGATACAAAATCAATACACAGAAATCACTTGCATTTCTATATACTAACCGGGAAAAATCAGAAAGAGAAATTAAGGAATCAATCCAATTCATCATTGCAACAAAAATAATTAAATGTCTAGGAATAAACTTACCTAAGGAGACAAAAGAACTGTACACAGAAAATTATAAGACACTAATGAAAGAAATCAAAGATGACATAAACAGGTTGAAAGATACTCCATGTTCCTGAGTAGGAAGAATCAATATTGTGAAAATGACTATACTACCAAATGCAATCTACAGGTTCAATGTGATCCCTATCAAATTACCAAAGGCATTTTTCACAGAACTAGAAGAAAAAAATTCACAATTCATATGGAAACACAAAAGACCCCGAATAGCCAAAACAATCCTGAGAAAGAAGAATGCAGCTGGAGGAATCAACCTTCCTAACTTCAGATTATACTATAAAGCTACATCCATCAAGACAGTATGGTACTGGCACAAAAACAGAAATATAGACCAGTGGAACAAGTTAGAAAGCCCAGAAATAAACCCATGCACCTATGGGTACCTCATTTTTGACAAAGGAGGCAAGAATATACAATGGGGCAAAAACAGACTCTTCAATAAACGATGCTGGGAAAACTGGACAGCTAGATGTAAAAGAATGAAATTAGAACACTTGCTAACACCATACACAAAGGTAAACTCAAAATGGATTGAAGACCTAAATGTAAGACCAGAAACTATAAAACTCTTAGAGGAAAACATAGGCAGAACACTCAATGACATAAATCAAAGCAAGATCCTCTATGACCCACCTCCTAGAGTAATGGAAGTAAAAATAAAGTAGACAAGTGGGACCTGATTAAACTTAAAAGCTTTTGCACAGCAAAGGAAACTATAAGCAAGGTGAAAAGACAACCCTCAGAATGGGAGAATGTAATAGCAGATGAAACAACTGACAAAGGATTAATTTCCAAAATATACAAGCAGCCCATACAACTCAATGACAGAAAAACAAACTACCCAATCAAAAAGTGGGAAAAAGACCTAAACAGACATTTCTCCAAAGAAGACATACAGATGGATAACAAACACATGGAAAGATACTCTTCATTAGAGAAATGGAAATCAAAAGTACAATGACATATCACTTCACACCAGTCACAATGGCCTTCATCAAAAAGTCTACAAACAATAAATTCTGGAGAGGGTGTTGAGAAAAGGGAACACTCTTGCACTGTTGGTGGGAATGTAAACTGATGCAGCCACTATGGAAGACGGTATGGAGTTTCCTTAAAAAATTAGGAATAAAATCATCACATGACCCAGGAATCCCACTCCTAGGAATATATCTGAGGAAACCAAAATTGAAAAAGACATACGTATCCCATTGTTCATTGCAGCACTATTTACAATAGCTAGAACATGGAAGTAACCTAGATGTCCATTGACAGATGAATGGATAAAGAGGTAGCGGTACATATACACAATGGAATATTATTCAGCCATAAAAAAGAACACATTCAAGTCAGTTCCACTGAGGCGGATGAACCTAGAACCTATTATACAGAGTGAAATAAGTGAGAAAGATAAATATATTCTAACATGTATATATGGAATCTAGAAAAATGGTACTGAAGAATTTATTTACAGGGCAGCAATGGAGAAACAGACATAGAGAACAGACTTATGGACATGGGGAGAGGGGAGAAGAGAGTGAGCTTTATGGAAAGAGTAACATGGAAACTTACATTACCATATGTAAACTAGATGGCCAATGGGAATTTGCTGTATGGCTCAGGAAACTCAAACAGGGGCTCTGTATCAACCAAGAGGGGTTGGAAGGGGAGGCAGGTGGGAGGAAGGTTCAAAAGTGAGGGGCTATATGTATATATATGGCTGATTCATGTTGAGGTTTGACAGAAAACAGCAAAATTCTGTAAAGCAATTATCCTTCAATAAAAAAAATTAATTAAAAAAAAAGGTAAAGACATTACTTTGCTGACAAAGGTCTGTCTAGTCAAAGCTATAGGTTTTTCCAATAGTCATGTATGGATGTTAGAGTTGGACTATAAAGAAAGCTGAGTGCAGAAGAATTGATGCTTTTGAACTGTGGTGTTGGAGAAGACTCTTGAGAGTCCCTTGGACTGCAAGGAGATCCAACCAGTCCATCCTAAAGGAAATCAGTCCTGAATATTCATTGGAAGGCTTGATGCTGAAGCTGAAACTCCAATACTTTGGCCACTGATGCAAAAAACCAACTCATTTGAAAAGACCCTGATGCTGCGAAAGATTGAAGGCAGGAGGAGCAGGCAACGACAGAGAATGAGATGCTTGGATGTTATCACCGACTCAATGCACATGAGTTTGAGCAGTCTCCAGGAGCTGGTGGTAGACAAGGAAGCCTGGTGTGCTGCAGTCCATGGGGTCACAAATAGTCAGACACAACTGATCAACTGAACTGAATTGAATACAGTATTGAACTTCAAAGCAAATATAAAATTCCATTGAAAAGTGGTTGAGTTTCAAAGTTTTGCAGCTTGGAAATATTTATTCACTACCTGAAATATTCATTGGTATTATTTAAATATTTTGTTTAATATTAAATTGCAAAATGAGTCTTTACATTATGCTCTTCTATATATTCTCGACTAAATGTGTGTCATTTAAAGTTATCACAATACCCCACCCAGTAAAACTGCAGTGTTTCTAGATGGTTATTCAGAAAACATCTAGTTGAACTTGCCTAAGATTTTTCTGAGCATATGGCAAAGAGCAGGGAGCTAACACTTTCTGTTACTTATACTCACTGGATTTTTCTCAGTTGATGTATTTCTGGAACTTTAATATTACTCAAAATAAAGTAGAGAAAACAGCACAAGGAAGTTGATTATTTCTGACTGTTGCTTAATCCCCACTGTTGATGGAAATTTGGCAATTGTAACATAGCAACAGAATCTGATGGCTCTGAATTTAAGTCATTTTATAACTTAAAGATGGATGTTTCAGTTTCTGTTCTGCTAGTAACTGGGTGCCTATAATTATCACATTGTCCTGGTTTTTTAATGTGAAAAATTGGGTTATAATGTTGACCTTTTCTTTGTGTTTCTTTTTCAGAGTATTACTGTTTTCCAAATTTTTTATAGTGGAGTATCACAATGCATATAATGTATTTGGATAAAATAAAAATACATAACTAAGAAAATCACCACAAAGGGAATATTGAAATGGGAGAAATAAAATGAACCTGGGAGTAGTAAAATGTTTGCCGAGAGATACTGGGTGCCTGTTGGATGTGGGCCATGATTTTGACTCTGTGTTCTCTAGCAGCCAACAAAAAAGAAATGGTTTGCATAATTAGAGGGTTGATAAGATAAAACTGACCAAATCAATAGCCATACCAAAAAACAAAACAAAACAAAAAAACACTTACACCAGAAGCACTATGCTCCCAGTAACCTCTTCACAGTAGATGCATTAGCACTTTCATTGGGTGATTTCTTATACCATTCTTCGAAATAGACCAATGAGAGCACACCAAAGTGTAATTTTGTGCGATCAGTATAGATGGGACTGGAACACTAAAATTCAGGCACCAACTTTCTGATGGAAGCACCTAGAGAGACATGGAAGGACTACACAACTTTTACACAGTCTTTAATCAACCATGTTTCTTTCAAATGAGTCTTTGTTAAGAACTGGATTGCCTTTACAACACACTGCCAGTTACATTTCAAGTTTATTGCCAGTTAAGTTTCAGTGGAGCTGGCAAGGAGAAATGACATTCTCTTGTTCAAGTTGAGTTCAGCAAGGACTGTGCCAGAACAGAGAGCCACCCTACCTATACATGCAGATGGGCTGAGGAGTCATCTGTGGGCAGGACCAGGACTCTCCTCATGACCATGAACCATGGAATGATATTGCTTAACAGAATAGAAAAAACAAATTAAAGTGAAATTATAAGTGAAGAAACAGACATTTAAATAGGTGAAGTCTAAAACAAAAAAGTAGAAATAGGTTTAATTTTAAGGTAAAAAAGTTTATAAAGACAAATATAATTTTTTAAATATGAAAAAAGCAATTAAATTAAGAAAATGAAAGTTGAAAATAAATAGATGTCAAAGAATCTAGGTCTAAACAGTAAAAAGCTAAGAAAGGGGTTATTAAGACTAAAGTTGGTTTTTAAGACTACAAAATGAAGTTAAATTACATTTATTAAAAATGTAGGATTAAGTTTTTAAGGTAAAAAATAAGAAGCAGAAAATCTAAAACACAAAAATAAAATAAAAGTCAGGAGTAAAGATCATACAAGTTATTTATAGTAAGTTTTAAGTCAATATTGAGGTGATGAACCAAAGAAATCATTTTTAGTTCAGGCGGAAAACTCAGCCACTCTGTAGGCAGGGTGGCAGGAGGAGTCCTTAGATAGGAGAGGTGCTTGGTTGGAGGTAACCTCCCAAGTTAAGTCATCGGAAGGTGTGTGCTTCCTGAAAGAGCAGAGCTATGCAAATTCTTTACCCTATATTTTTAGTATAGAGCCTCACTCTTGTTAGAAACATTCAGAATTATGAACAAAACTGTGATAAACATTTGTGTATCTACATCTTTAACATACATTTTTACTTTTTAGGAAAAGTACTGAAAGTTTAGTTGGTTAAAGTATGTACACATTTAAAAATTTTTTTAATGATACATAGTGGATGGAGGAGCCTGGTGGGCTGCTGTCCATAGGGTCACACAGAGTCAGACACGACTGAGGCAACTTAGCATTCATGCATGCATTGGAGAAGGAAATGGCAACCCGCTCCAGTATTCTTGCCTGGAGAATCCCAGGGATGGAGGAGCCTGGTGGGCTGCCGTCTATGGGGTCGCACGGAGTCGGACACAACCGAAGCGACTTAGCAGCAGCAGCAGCAGTGTCAATTTTTCCTCCTGTGGCTGATAGCAATTTATGTATAAATTAGCAGTGCATAAAACACTGATTTCACTTCCCCCTTGGCTAACCCTGGTAATATACACTGTTTTCTGTGGTAATCTGATAGTTGAAAAATACCTTGTTTTAAATGGTATTTCTTTGTTATTGAGATGGAGTCAATTTTCATGAAAGGAAAATTTGTTTATTCAGAACTTTTCCTTCATCTTTCCTCTGTCTGCTAATCTTGACATAAACATTAGAAAGCTTCTTGCAAAGTAGATAACTTAATTGGCAAATAACTTTGGAATAGTCAATACATACAAAACATGTTTGTTCATATTCCTTTTGCTAAACAGGTCTTTCCCAAACTTCCTGATCTCAAATCTGGCTTGATTCCTAAGAAAATTAAAATAATGATTAATTAGTGACAATAGTTGTTTGAATTTCCAATGTTAGTTGGTAACATAAAACACATTGACCCTTATGAGCGTCTAGCTAGTTTAATTATAATAAAAAATGAGGGATTTCTCTGGTGGTCCAGTGGCTAAGACTCCCTGTTTCCAATGCAGGGGGCCCAAGTTTGACAGACAGTAAAGAATCTTTCTGCAATTCAGGAGACCTAGGTTCAATCCTAGGGGGTCAGGAAGATCCCCCAGAGAAGGGAATGGCAACCACTCCAGTATTCTTGCCTGGAGGGTTCCATGGACAGAGGAACCTGGTAGGCTACAGTCCATTGGGTCGCAAAGAGATGGACATGACTGAGTGATTAACACCTTCACTTTCTTCACTTTCACAGGGAACTAGATATCACGTGTTGCAACTGAGAGTTCACATGCCACAACTAAAAAAGACCCCATGTGCTGCAAGGAGGATCAAGATTGGATCCCTTGTGCTGGAACCAGGACCTGGTGCAGCCAAATAAATAAAAAAATTCAAATATTAAACAAAGAGAGAGGCTACAAATTAAACTCAAACTGCTCTATTGAATAATCAACAATAGCTGTTTTTATAATAATTGAGCTGTATTATCAGTTTGGGTTCTTTTTGGTATTATCAGAACTGAAAAATTAAAGCAAAGTGACAAAATTAATATGATATTTAAATTGCAGATAATATATCATGCAATTCAAATTTTATTTTCTGAATATAATTTATGAACCTACACATTAATATTCTTGTCTAATGCATGTTGAGTTTTCTTTATTTGGCTTTTGAAATGTTTTCTTACCACCCATTTAGGGGATATTGAGTATTCAGAAGATAGGGGCAATAGCTTCTATATTCTAAGATCAGTGAATGAGAAAATATTAAAAACATTTACATCCCTACAAAATCAGTTCCAATATTGAAAAAGGAAGACAGGTGTTCTCACATTTTAAAATTAGATTTCAGATTGCAACATATATAAATACAGGAAAAGTTTTAAATTTCTTAGAGAAAATAGAAAAGTTTCTAAGTAGCTTATATGCTGGTGGCAGTTGTTCAAAATGCATAAAATTGTTTGAAAGCCCTAAAAAATTTCAAGATTAAAATTTCACTAGATACTATTTTAGGGTTTTTTGCCTTTGCTTTTAACAGAATTTGTTAAGAATAACTTTCAGAAAGCAAAGAGTCATTACAGTGTAAATCTAAGACTTTAATTTTAGAAAAAATGTTTGACTAGTCGAGCATAAAAAAACACTCCTAGCATCAAATGCCTGAAATAATTAGTTAAGTGTTAAAAAAAATGTTTAAAAATCATTGCTAATGTGGTAGCAAATGAAGAAAAACCACCAGAGAGCAGAAGTAACAAGAAAACACAAATCCAGAGCAATAAATGAACACTGGAGTCACTGTTTGTCTAGAGAGAACCTAACGATTGTCAGTAGCCCTGGGCCTGGATATTAAAGTCCCAGGCACCCAGGGAGGCTGGAGGCAAAGCATGGGTCTAAGTGTCATAGAAGGCTGGGTCAGAGATAACCTCGAAAATCTGAGACCCCACTTCCCGGAAGACAACACCCTTAGTGACTGAACTTGAGGAGAAACTCCCCTTCAGAGGAAGATGTTGAGAGTATATGCCAGTCTAGCCTGTGTATTGTGATTTTTACTATTTTATGATACTTTAATACTTTGGGGCCTTGCTTATCTGGGAGAGACTGCCCTGCCCAGGGCTACCTAATTCCTAGAGTCAGGGAACAACTGCCTGAGAGCATACCTTTCATATGCAAACCAAATGATCCTGAGTCCATACCCTCAGCCACCTCCTTTATGTAACTCTCACACACCAAGCTAAGATTCCTTTTGCCCTAAATCACCCCAAGACCATGGATATTCATACTGTTGTGTGACTTAAAATCCAAGCCGACAATTAAGTCAAAGTGATTCTGGACTGGTAGTGACCCCAAAAGCCCAGCAAAAGAACATGCAAATATTCTATGGGAAAGAACTTACAATACATTTTTCAAACATTTCTCCGAGTTCCAAAGAATATCATTTCCTAATAAAATGTCATTCAAAACATGAAGAAATAAGCCATAAGCAAGGTTAGCAGAAACAGAATGCTATGAACCATACTCGCAAAGCCTGCAGATATTGAGATTAAAGGGGAGCGTGTAATTTCCTTGGTTCTGTCTCGTCACAGCAAAGATTTGAAATGGTGGATCAGTGTTACAGCTCGGTTACAGCTCAGTTTTATTTGGCAAGCAAGGGATAGTACACCCTCGAGGCATGAGGGCAGGCTGACCCCAAAGGAGAGGCCTCAATCCATCTTGGCTTCCTCCTTTTATATGTTTGTCTCCTCCCCCGCTTGAGCCTGCCCTGTGCAAATTGGGCTAGCCAAGAAGGGGGCTTGTTTGTTTCACCTGAAGTTCTCACTCCAGTCCCTGGATTTTCTTTTGCTCCATTTTTGCAGGCTTTTCTCCTTCTTTGTGTTATAGCCACCACCATTTTGGACTCCTTTTTTTCTATTCTAACTACCTAACAGTAATAATCATAAAAATATAAATAAATGAGTATTTTTTAATTCCTTAAAGAAAAAGAATGAATCAAAAATATAAACAAAGACCAAATTACTGTCAATAAAGAACAAAACGGAAGCTCTAAAAATTAAAATATAAAATTAGATTTAAAAACCTGATTGATGGGTAAAATACTACACTACACAATTGAAAAAAGAATCACTAAATGACATAAAGAAATTACCCAGGGTGCAGCAAAGAAAGAGAAGGAAACGAAAACATGTTTAAGAGAGAAAAGAGGGGAGAGTTCCCAAATGCTCCTAATGACAGTTCCAGAATAATAAAATATAAAGATGGTGTAAAGAAACTATTTGAAGAGACAATTACCATTTCAGATACACCAATATCAAATTCAGGAAAACCAATAGATTCCAAAGAGGTAAATAAAGCCAAGAGAAGTTTGCTTCATTACCTCTTGTGGTTGGGGATTCTATCCCAGTCTGTACTTCTCTTAGGCAGTGCTGGTAAAATAACTCTGTGTCTAACCTACACCCTAGTAGTTGTGGGAAACAGGTATCTTAGCCACACCACACAGTGGGAGGACAGGCTATGTCCACCTGCAGTTGTCTCTTCTCATCTTGTCTCTTGCTCTTCTTTTTTCTTACCAGTTTTAAGTCGAGAAAACCAAGTACCCTCCTGGTTCAGTAGCTTAGAAAATTTCACAACGTGGATGATTGTGGTGGAGTCACAGGGGATTAATTCTCATGGCCACACAGTATTACGAGAGACAGCACAGGGAGAGCTCGCAAAAGAGCAGCTCTCTGAGAAAACACTGAATACGTATTTATTGAGTCTCCCTCTTGGACAAGGGAGTCATATAGTAAGGGTTTGAAGATAAGGAAGTTTGTTCTGCACACAGAACACCTGCTGAGGCTGATGTATCAGTCAAGATATCTGTCTTAAGGGCATGAGAAAGAACATGTAAGGAAAGGGTAAGACAGAACAGTCTCCAGAAAACAGGGCCTTGAGAAAGTAACAACATTTATATTCCCACAGATGATCAGCAGCCACAATTTAGTGGGAAGAGTAAAGTTTCTGGCATCCTCAACATTGTAGGATGGGACAAAATAAATGAAATACTCCTCCTCACCGATTGGACGAGTATGGAAAACTGCTTCATCACCTCTGATTCCTTTAAAAGATGACTAGTCTTCGTTCTTTTTATATAGTGCAGAGGAAGTAGGGAGGTGGAGGGTTGGGGTGCTGGATGGTTCCAACTGAGCTAAAATAGTGCATCTTAGCCATCCTCTCGTCAAAGTGGTTGGCTCTGCAGCTGATAGTTTTTGATTTTAGAATCTGATATTATTTGACATAACGTGGATTTGGACCTTTATTCTGGGAAAATAGGTAAATACACTTGCCTCACTTGGCGTTATACTGTGAACTCTAAGGCATTAATTCTGGGACAGTAATAAATTTTTCAGTGGTAGTCTACCAACACCATGTTACAACATCATAGCTTATCATCATTGACAAACATTGCCTTTTCCATAAATCTGATTGCAAACATCATTGACAATCATTTAGTTCTCTGTTCTATATTAAAAATTAATGTTTGTAGTAAAACAGTACACATATTAAAATATGGACAACAGTAGTTGCTGATAACATCAAACTATAAATAGCATTAGAAATACACAGTGAAGGTAAAGTCTGTACAGGTAAATATAGATAAGAAAGCCGTGTGGTTTGCTGAATTGTTCAGAATGAATAGTATATGGAGTTACTCAACCTGAGAAACTTTTAGGGTGCTAATTTCCTTTATAAATTCAATTTCATTCTTCCAAGAGACTTATTCTGAGTCCTAAACTATGTAACACTTGGAAAAAAATTCACTTTCTATTCTCATTTCTATTCCCTCTAGTCTTAATCAAAGTAGTATAGTACACAATAGTAAAAAATTTGGCTATGTAAAACATTTTAATCTAGTCTTTACAAATTAGTGTAAGAAAAAGGCAAGTTCTTTCTACCTAGAATATTGAGCCAAGGTATAATTAAACAAAAAGTTGATTCAAGACCTTGCCTTCTCATCTGATGGTCAATGATCAATTGAGTTTGTTTTTATTTAATATTTATTTCTTCATAAATTCTTAACGATTTTATACTAACTGTTATTTTCAGACTTTAGTCCTTCAAGAAAAACTCAAATCCCTGTCACATCTAACCTCTTTCAAAGCCATTATACTTGTTCAGGGGGAAAAAAGACTAAGAAATCCTGACTCAAAGGTATGACAATAGTCTTACCCATTGATAATCTTCTCAGTAATTAAAAAGCAAAGAATAGGTGTGATGAATGAAGTTTGATTTTGATGTGATGCTCAATATATATCTATGAAGAATTTAGCACACTTGTAGTTAACACAATTAGGAAAGATGACAGCTCTTGGAAACATAGCTAAGCTGACTCTTGTCTTCTGATGCAACATTAAGCTCTCTAAGGAGACTTGATCACACACATCTGCATTATATTAATGACTGCTGGCTAAATGAAATTTGGCAATGATTGGTCTTTCCCTATCATTTCCATATTCAGTTAAAATAAAGAACAATATTTTTCATAAATCCACAAAGCCACACTCCAAGAAAAAAGAATTATTTTTTAAAATTTCATTTTATGGAAGAAATATATCTTTAGGATATACTATCAGAACATCATTTTGGAAATGTCTTCTAATTATTCAAAACAAACATATATGAAATGGTTCCCCCATTTACTGATTTTTTTATAGTAATTAACTGGCTAAGATGCATAAGAAAAAAATAGGTCCTCTGACTTCTTTCCCAAGTTGCCAATTTAAAAGTCCTATCATTATAGAAAAGAACTAAATTTAAAGTTCCTTAAGAAGCATTCTTCAGTCTTGAATATATTAGAGGAAAGGGCAGGACATTTTATTGACAAGAACTATTGTTTCTGATTGTCTCTTCTTTTTGAGAAAATTCTACTGCTGCATATGATTTGTTTCAACATGCTAAGAAAAACACTGTTATAAAGTTTCACTTTTGTCACCTCTGTTTGCCCTTTTAACATTTTCATAATTTTGAAGAAGCCAAAATATTATGCTTCACTATGTTATTTGTGAACATACTTTTTAATATTCAATATGTGTTAAGGCAGCAAGCAGATACTTCTTGGGTCCTCTGGTGTCACTTCTTGCCTCTTGTAGTCACATGGAATAGTCTAATGTATGATTTAATGTCAGTATTATGGTTTCTGATATTATTTGTCTCTAAATGTAATCCAGAAATTCCTGAAACATAGATGATTCTACCCCTTAGGACTGGAAAAATAAGAATAGACTTGACATATCTTAAATGTTATCAAACACTAAGATCAGTCCAGTCGTGTCTGACTCTTTGTGACCCCATGGACTGCAACACCCCAGGCTTCCCTGTCCATCACCAACTCCTGGAGCTTGCTCAAACTCATGTCCATCAAACCAAACTGATCACATGGATCACAGCCTTGTCTAACTCAATGAAACTACGAGCCATGTTGTGTAGGGCCACTCAAGACGGATGGGTCACGGTGGAGAGTTCTGACAATATGTGGTCCACTGGAGAAGGGAATGGCAAACCACTTCTGTATTCTTGCCTTGAGAACCCCATGAACAGTAGGAAACACTAAGATGCTTTCAGAACTATCTGAGGTAGTAAGGGAAAAGACAAGAGGTTAATTTGTGAGAGGGCTTCCAGGGGCCAGGATATGAATTTTAACATCAAAAGGGAACAAATTTGAGCATGTTAAACCAAGTTAAAGGATATATGATTCTGTGATGAAATAAAAGCAGCACAAGTTAAAAAGTGGTTGTAATGCTGATACATGGTTCCACTGCTTGTACAAAAATTCAATGTATTAACCTCAATTCCTTGAAACACACACTGAAGGTTTGATTAAGTATAGGCTTTTAAAATACAAAAGTTGATCCCTCTTTATTTTTTAATGAAGACAAAAATTTCGAGACAGACATATGCAAAAGATGGGAAAACTACCACGCTTTCAAGGTGGGGAAATGCATTCAAACTAGTCAATACAAAATAAAATGTCAGCAAATCAAAAGAAAAGAGTATAGATTGACAAGACTGTGTAAAAAACAGGAAAAATAATGAGGAAACTGCAGAATGCTTGCATTTTAATAGCATAAAAGTGAGGCCAACCAAGAATACAGAGGGAATTTGTCCAGGTAGCATAGGTTTTAAGGAAGCAAATTGTGCTTTTAGGTTGCCCTGGCAACAGGGGTGTCTTCTTATGCTAAGACATTATAATGAGAAAACCACATGAACATGAAGTAAATTACAAATAGAGGTGGCCCTATCTTTCTTGGAGATAGGTTTGGAAATGAGTTTGGAATGGGTGTACGCCATCAACTAAAGATGAAGTCAGGGGACTGAAGATTTGAATGATATCCCAGAGTGAGAAGTTGTATGCTCACAAGCTTCTGAGTAGGGCACAAACCTCTTGTTCTTTTTTCTACTGATTTCAGTTGAAGTCAGGGAAAACAAACAATGTACACACATACTCATTTCATTAGAGTCACTGCTGGGAAGGAAACTTGGACTGGGAAACTCTGGGAGGTCATTTTTCTGGTTGTCTGTGTAAGATGGTTTTGGACCCAAACTACTGTGGCAGTGTGGGCTCTGGGTGACTCTCCTGGCTCTAATTAACACACCAGGTCTGGATATATCCCTCACATGTAGTGTTTCACTTCTGTTAGATTTATTTTAATAACGGAAACACAGTGTTTCTTGAGTCTACCACGTTGCACTGACAGCAGCACGAATTGCTAGAAAGTGCTTGCTTATACTGAGCCAAAATTTTCTTGTTGGTTATTTCAGTCTGTTAGTCCTATGTATGCAGTTTTAAAAACATTTTAATCTAGTCATGAGCTCCAATGAGTTTAAACTGTCTCTCATAATATGTTTAACAATGATATGCCTCCTAGTAATCCTTTTTCTGTTCGTAACCCTGATGAATAACAATGCATGCCCTGTCCAAATGGTCTAAGAGAACACAGCTTTCCTACAGGCTTCTTACGTTTCTCATCTTGCAAAAAAACAAAATTAAAGACCTGGATCTGAGTAATAAGATTTTTGTGTTTTTTGTTTTTTCTCTGTAGAGGATATATGTATCAGTAATGTGAAGCTTCCAGATAACTAATTCTCTTCTACTTATGTATCAGGATTGGGTTTCTGATTCAGAGAAAGGCAGTAAAATAAATAAAGTGAAGTTATTAGTGTTTTTATGAAATAGGCATTTCCTCTCTTTTCACACACAATTATAGAATATCCATTCAGTAACACTGGTTAAATTTTTAATTCCTGGAGAATTTCTAAGATGACATATATTGTGAATGTGAGAATTAGGTGAAGGGTTTTAGCGTGGCAAATTCAATTGATTGCTCACTATTTATATCCTTCAAGATTTACTCAAATCTTGAAGGATATGTCAAAGTTTTAAAAACAGATATTAAATAATAATAGTAAGAATATTAGCAGTACATATGTAAGATAAAAGGATAAAACACTTGAATAAAGGCTGAAATCTATTTCTTCAAGTTTCTTCACTTCTTGAAGTGGAGATAATAGACTTTAGAAGTCAGATATCAGAAATTTATATCTTGCATGGAAATGATACACAAATTTTTGTTAGTGTAAGAGAAAAGACAAGTAATGATAAGGAAAATTTTCAAGGATTTACTTGGCAGTATTTCATGAGCATGGACAACATCAGAATCAACTAATGAAATGGTTCAGCTCAGTGACGGGCAGCTTAAAAAGATATTTTAAAGACAAATGTCAACAGAGAAAGTTGATATAAAGAGCAAATAAATTATGAAGTAAATTAGTATGAATTATAAGGAAATTAGAATATTTTCCATATTGACAAAAAATCCAACATTTATTTAGAATTTTAAAGGAAACAACATAATTTGTGGTAGAAAAAATATTCAAATGATGTTTGTAGGGAAAAGGAGGACTACAATGTATTAATAATATGAAATTTATTGAAACAATAACTTCATTTTTAATAGGAAGGGTTAGGTGAAATTTAGAGGTAGGATTAGGTAACTCATGAAATAGTTACAGTTTCTTTAAAATTGTTAGTCATAATTTAGACTGTGTTAATTGTTTAAATTGTGTTAGTCACTATTTAGAATAATTCAAAATATATTATACTGAAATTGTCCTTTAACACAACCTGTTAGGTAATTGACAAATGCATCAATCCTGAAAGTTAATAGGAGATAATTTAATAAACTACTTCATGATGGAAAGAATTAATGCAATTTAATAGAAAACTGGTAATTCATTTTTTTGTTCATAACTATTTAAATCTTACATTAATTTTATTTATAAAACTGAACATAAATACAAAAATATTGGCAATTTAGGCAAGCAGAAATAATACAAATATTTAACAATTCATAATCTATAGAGACTTGCTTATTGTTTTATTATGCAGGGTAATAATGTGAATCCACTTAAAATTAGTTATAATTTTACATAACTGTCAGTATATGCCCTTTTCCACTAGGAAATACAAGACAAATTTTTGAGCTGCGAACACATTTCCTCATTTAATGGCCAGTAATAGCTGTAATTAGTTCTGGAACCATAATTCAAGCAAACATTATACGATTATAATTAAATATAGAAATACACACACAAAAATAGTTGTGAATCTGGTACTAGTAAATAAAGTTATCTTTGTTGAAATATTATCACTACCTTGACTGTAGGTAAAAATACGAATTTCAATCAGTAGTCTTGTTCACTCTCAGATTAGGTTGGAACATAAATGGCAATTTGGAATAGACTATCCTAAACATGAAAGTTTGCTCAAAGACTGTTTTTAAAGATAGGAGCTCAGAACTAACAGGAGTTAACATTAAATTTCAACAAGTGGGTTTGTTTAGTTTTTTAGAGATATTAAATATATTATATTTATTGAAAGATAGGGAAGGTTAGGAAAGTATGAGAAAGAGGAGACCCAAAGGGGAGTAGGAGACAGACAAATATAGGCAAAGAAAACGGGCAGTGGTAGAGTTGGGCAGGGCAGAGAAACAAAAGGGTCATCATTGCAGAGATAACAATATGGAGACATCTGAGGAGTATTCTAGTTTTCTCAGTAGTGCATCATACAATTAGAAAGTAATATATGCATATCTGCATGCCTTTTTATTTCAATTTATATTTATTAGCAATTTTGGTCAGAATTGAATTTTAATTGTGATGATTAGACATGGGTCAATTGTGAGTGAAATGTATATATAGATTTAATTATAGTTACCATTCAATATAAAGTAAAGAATCTGCCAGCAATGTGGGAGACCCGGATTCAATCCCTGGGTTGGCAAGATCCTCTGGAGAAGGGAATGGCTACCCACTCCAGTATTCTTGCCTGGAGAATTCCATGGACAGAGGAGCCTGGTGGGCTACAGTCCATAGGGTTGCAAAGAACTGGACATGACTGAATGACTAACACTTTCAACATTCAATAAATCATTCAGATTGTGTCACTTTCCTTCTCCAGGGGGGGATCTTCCTAACCCAGGGATTGAACGAACCCAGATCTCTTGCATTGCAGGCAGATTCTTTACCATCTGAGCCACCAGGAAAGCCCCAGTTTTAAAGGATTTGACTCAAATAACTAAAAATTAGTTACATGTGGCTTCAACCAGTTGAAGGAAACCTGTTGGCATGACCCTTGGTGGCAGCCCTCTATAATATGTAACGGGTAAGATGTTAATTTAGGCTCCACTAATTTCCATGTGTTGTTTAACATGGTAGAAAAATGATTAAAATATCAAGTGATTATATTGGGCCTTTTTTGTTTTGTGTTCAATATTAAGTAAATACTACAGTGTTCAAAACTCTTTGCTAGGTATGTATTGGTTTGATCACTAGTTTGGGGTAAATATCCGGGAGTGGAGTTGCTGCATCATAGGGTAAGTGCATAGTAGACACTCCTGTCAACCAAAAGAAAGTAATTCAAGAAGCTGCAGATAAAGAAAAGGTTTATTTGGGGTCTTAACCAAATTGTACACAATGCCCTATGTCCCCATGTTTTGAAGTAAACAACTTTTGCTTTAGTGTCTCAGGGCCTCCCTTGAGTCTCAAAAGCTGGTTCAAGGGTTACTAATTAGGAATGTAAACATGTAGAAACAAAGACTAGCTGCTGGGCTGGGGAACTGGTAACAAGTGGGACTATAAATCAGCCACATCGCAGAGTTACCAAACTCCCACTTCCCTCAGAGACATAGATAAAGGTCTGACACACATTCCTAAGTTGTCTTTACAGAAACCAGATCCCCACCAGATGAAAACTGCTGACCAAAATCACGTAGACCCCAGTTCAGTTAAAACCAGAAGACTGACGATGCTAGAAATCTCACCTTGATGTCAACTAATCCTAGGATTGAGCAGAAGCAGATTAGGCACCCTGCAGTCCCCTCCCTCACACTGCCTTTGAAAACCCTCCCCTGAAAACCACTGTGGGGAGTTTGGGTCTTTTGAGCATGAACTGCCCATTTTCCTTGCTTCAGTCAGTCCAGTTAAGTCGCTCAGTCCGACTCTTTGCGAACCCCTGGACTGCAGCACGCCAGGCCTCCCTGTCCATCACCAACTCCCAGAGCTTACTCAAACTCATGTCCATCGAGTCGGTGATGCCATCCAACCATCTCATCCTCTGTCGTCCCCTTCTCCTCCTGCCTTCTAATCTTTCCCAGCATCAGGGTCTTTTCGAATCAGTCAGCTCTTCGCATCAGGTGGCCAAAATACTGGAGTTGTTTGGTGCCCTACAAATGAACTATACTGTTTTTCACCACAACCCAGTGTCAGTAGGTTGGCTTTGCTGCAGTTAAGATGAGTGGACCCATGTCCAGGTTTAGCAACATTAAGAACTGCAGTTTGGGAGACACAGCATCTGGTAACCTGAAGGAGGGCAACTGGTGCAGTCACGATAGTAATGAAAATGACGACTGATCTCTGCTCTGAAGCTTCATGGCTGCTTTCTGGATAACAATGATGAAATATAGGGAGTAAAGATGTATCAGTTTTGCGGACAAGGATGGGTTCCTGTTTGAAACATGATTTGCTGGGAGAGACAGAGGAGATCCCCATAGGCCGACAGGATTTGAGAGAAGGTCACAGAAACCAGTAGCCGATGTGTTGAAAGGATTGAAAGACACTTGCTGCCCAAGGACTGGGAGGCAGAATTGAAACAAACAGTCTACATGGTGCTTTGGGGTTTTACTCCCTCTTCCAGGCAAGGGAGGGCTTCCCAGGTGGCTCAGTGGTAAAGAATCCGCCTGCCAATGAAGGAGACGCAGGGTTGATCCCTGAGTCAGGAAGATCCTCTGGAGACGGCAGGCCACTCCAGTATTCTTGCCTGAAAAATCCCATGGATGGAGGAGCCTGGCAGGCTACACTCCATGGGGTTGCAAACGGTCAGACATGACTTAGTGACTAAGTAACAACAACTGGCTGCCTTAAGGTTTAGGGGTGGTGCTCAGGGCTCCTTGTCACCAGTGGATGGGGGTAGCTCTACACACGCGTCCCTTTATGCCAGGAAACTTCAGGATGGGACGGATTCAAATAATAATCTTTTGGACACAGGCATCTATGTGCCTAGTTCTAGGGCAGGAAAGGGTGTGAGACTCAGAGATGGATAATAAAAGTAGCAAGAATGTAAAATGTGGAGCCATGGTTCTACGTGAAAGGACAGGAAGAAACAGTCCAGTCACAGTCCAGGTGCTGGGAAGTGGGCAAGCATGGACTCCAAGAAGAAAAGGAGGGAAGAACCTCTCTACTTATCCTTTCCACCTACACAGTCACTGCAAACTTCTCCCAGCAGGGGGATCATAGCTTCATGGCATCTGTGACTGTAACCTTTGAAATGTTAAGTTAACTCTTACAGCTCTGAAAAAAAATTGAAGAAGAGAAAAACAAATTTAATAAAAAGACTATATTTTATTTTTACATATACATGGGTACCTTCACAGGAAAATGAAGACCCAAAGAAGCAATTAGAGCTGGATGCTTATGTCTTGGGTTGGACAAAGGATAATAAACTGTGAAGAAGTGACAAGGCAAAGGGGTTTGGGCTAGCGCAGTGATTCATGGAAATGTGACTAGGAAGAAGAGGGTTAGTTTAACAAGCTCATTTGTAGAGACTTCTCTCAGCCTTAACTTCCCTTCTCTGGTGATAAGAATGTCTTCTTTCCTCCTGATACAGAGAAGATGCCTTTCACCTGAGATTTTTGTCTCCTCCTTTAAAGAAGAAAAAAGGAAGATCAAAGTGTCCTGCTTGATCTGCTGCTTTTAAAGTGGCTTTAAGTCAAAATAACTGACATTCCAATGAGGCATGTTTTGGGATGACCTGGTCTGAAAGCTACATTTTATTGCTGTTAAGTCTGAATGAGTAGTAGATAATGTGGGTGTTATATGTGATAATTCCCTATCTTCTAGGTGCTGGAGGGGATTGATTATTCCAATCAGGAAAACCTTAAAAGAGAGGGATGTTAGTGGGACACATATTAGAGACAAAATGAGTCTATGACTAACGAGTTTTGCCATCATTTTTGCTGAAAAGGAGCCTCTGGAAGTTCTGGTGGTGGTGACACAAGAAGATAGTTTCAGATAATTAAGTAAAATCAAAGTTTTGCTTTATTTTTTTAATCTTGGTTATAAAAACATTGTTTCTCACAGTTGTTTAGAATTTACGTGTTCAACTGAAAGTACTCCCTAGTCATTCACAACTCTTAAGGATGAAGAGACTTTAATTCTTAAAGTATTGTTTCCAGAGAAATTAATATGTCATGTTGAAAATTGTTTTTGAACGTTTATTCTGAAAGATAAATTTTATTTCTATTTGATTCATTAGATAAGATACTATAGGCTTCCCTGGTGGCTCAGATGGTAAAGAATCTGCCCTGCAGTATGGGAGACCTGGGTTCAATCCCTGGGTCAGGAAGATCCCCTGGAAAAGGGAACGGCAACCCAATCCAATATTCTTGCTTGGAGAATTCCATGGATAGAGGAGTCTGGTGGGTCTAGTTCATGGGGCTGCAGAGTCGGAAACCACTGAGCAACTAACACTTTCACTTTCTCCACTAAGTGGGGAAAGCTAAAGGATTAACAGCTAAAGGATTTCTGCAAAGAGTGAATACATAGATATTTTTAATGAGCATTTGTTATTTTCTTACACATTTTCAGTTGTTAACATTAATTTTACTCAAAGTTGCATAACAAGAAAAAGAATAGTATAGGATTGTAGAAAGTTTGAGAGGGGAAGGAAATTTCTGATCATAGATATAAAATGGAAAGGTAAGTAAATCTGTTCAAGTTTGCCTAATTCCCAAGGACAACACTGGCTGGTGTGTTTCATACTGTCATATCCAATCAGTGAATCAATGGACTTCACAGAGGTGCTACAACCAATAAAATACTTAAGAAAAACCTACCTTTAAAGAAGCACAATTCTCCCTCTGCCAAACTGGAGAGTTTCTTAGTAAGATACCCAACGATGTGAGATATAGTCCATTTTGCTTCATAATTCTACGAAGAAACAAAGGTTTATTCGCTATTTATATTTTCTCTTTTATGGCTTGCTATAAAAATTATTCATAATTTAAGTCCTCACTTCTCCTTTCTGAACACTCTCATTTAAACTACTGTATTTTGTTATATTCAAAGTAGTATTACAATAATTATGTTCTACCCTGTTAGATAATAAAGATAAAATTTACTCTCAACTTTGTGTGATTTTTGCTTGGTTTTGGCTGTACCATTCTGTTCCTGTAACTATATATTATCAAGTTAGTTTTCTCTAATGCTAGACATTTTTGCATTTTACACCATTGCTATTATTACGAGTAATGGTATTAGAGTATTAGGGATGATTAGTTCTGTTTTTCAACAGTGAAATTCCTACACAACAATGGAAGTGGAAACCCAAGCAAATGTAGCTGACGTGTTTTTTTGGTGTGTGTGTGATTATCAAGTCACTCAAAAAAATAGATCTATATTGAATGTTGACTAGGAGCCAGGCATTGTTTTACATACTGGCCATACAGATGGAGAGTAGACATAAACTAATTTTCTAAAGAAGCTTATAATCTAGTGGGAGGAACTAGAGAAGAAATAAAATATGTAAGCAAAGTATGAAATATATTGAAGGGTGATAAATCTATGCTGAAAGAGCAAGTAGGGGAAGAGAGTGGAGGAGAGGAGGCTGTTTGTTTATTTGAGTAATGGCTGTGTCTCCCAGAACAGACATACACTAGCTGAAGACAGGGACTCTGCCCCATGTTGCTTGTCACCATATCACAGCATGTATCATTAGATGTGGCACTTACCAAGTGTTGAATAAATGGATGGATAAACCTGGTGTTAACTAATTCCTCCCCCTGTCCTGACCTACTGTTTCTTTTTCACACTACTTTATATAGAATGTAATTTACTTATTAGTTATGTTTGTTATTTATTATCTGTGTTGCTGGGCTAGACAGTCACCTGCACAAGCAATAAGAATTTTTATCCATTTTGTTCACTGATGAATCTCAAGCACCAGGAATATTGCCTAACAAGCAGGCAGTAGGATTTAATAAATACTTGTTGCATGAATGAATTTTAATAAGTGATTTCACTAAAAGGAAACAATGACGTTATTAACTTCTGACGCAAGAATTTTGTTTGCTACTTTTAGCAAGCCAGTTTATTCCTGCCAATAACACACATTCTGATGGCTACTGACAAATTCACCATGTACATACCCAAGAATCCTAGGAATAAAATGCTTATGAAACTAATCCTGATGCCAAATTCATGTACCTTGGAATATTAAATGCTACAATGTTCTATCTACTCATTCAACTATCAAAGGGACAGCTTCTCTTCTATTCTTAAGATTTTTAAAAGGGAAAAGTGAGAGAAAAGTATGTGAATGAAACAAGACTTGACAGCCTTGGTGTGGATTCTTTCAATGACTGGAACTTACCACAGAGTTTCCTTTTTTCATTTAAATAAAATGATTTAGATCCTTTCCTATACAAGACACATAAGCCACATCCACCATTTATTTTCTGACAAAGCTAGGCGGATACTTCTATTTCATTCCAGGAGTTTCCTTTGTTATCCTAATAAAAGGATCAGAGGTTTTAAAGAGGTGCCATTTACATTTGGAAAAGCCACAGGCAACTCTAGAAATACAACCAGAGAATCAGAGTTCAGGAAAATGACACCTGAAAATAAATGCCCCGGATGAACAGTTTTAATGCTTAAGGTGTAAAAGTCAAGTGCACAGTATTTTTCTCCCTGGATATCCTGAAACACCTAGTGATTTGTTGAAGCATTTTGGAAACATTTCTGTTCATTATTTATACATGACTACTATATTAGATTTTAGTTTCTTAAGGCCAAGCCATAGACTTCTCCTAAATCACAGCCTGCCCAGTCACGTGTGGGGGATGGGTACTCTCTTAAAAATAGTGAACTTGTGGAATCCAGAAAAATGGTAGAGATGATAAAGAACAAATATATGGATACCAATGGGGAAAGGGCAGAGTGGGAGGAATCGAGGGGGGGCTGGGATTGACATGCAAACACTATTGATACTATGTTAAATAGATAACTAATAAGAACATCCTGTATAGCACAGGGAATTCTATTTAATTCACTGTGTGACCTGAACCAAAAGTAAGTCCGAAAGGGAGGAGATATATGTATATATGTGGATGATTCACTTTGCTGTACAGTAGAAACTACCACAACATTTTAAAGCAACTACACTCCAGTAAAAATTAGTTAAAAAAAGAGTGAACATCCTTGAAATCATTTCCAGGTAGAAAACTGTGGGTTAATTTATTTCCATTGAGAAAATTGTGGTCACTTATAGAGAATTTAAAATCCCACCATACTACATAATACCCACTGGGCTCAAATGTGAGCAATTTTTATGATTCTAATTTGCCTCTTTGCTCCTTTATGTCTTGCTTGGGACATCTAGAATCTAGAAGATTCTATGCTTACACTAAAAATTTCCAAAGTCTGTTTCATACTTTGCCTAGTCCTATGTAAGTTGTTATAGACAAGGGTTTTATGGTGCAGTAAATTAAGAAATTATATAAAAATTGCCTTCTACAAGGCAAACTAGGATTTTAAAAACTGTAAGAAAGTCTGCATAAATTGACCCCTTTAACCTTGTTTAACTTCACATTTCCCAACCTTCTTTGTTCTCAGAATTCTTTTTTAATGTAATAATAACTCTATCTTTGATGTTATAATATACCATCTATTTTAAGACAACTTATTATGTGCCACTAAGAAAGGAAAACATTGACAGTATGCCTTTGATTTTTAAGACTCATTTAAATATACAGTTGACAAAGTACAAACTCAAGAAATAGTACTTTATTCTACATAATGAAATGGAAATACATATTCTAGTACTGAAAAATTAAAATTTTAAAAAATTGTATTATTGTCCATTTTAGTAATTTTGGTAAGTCTATCAGTTCTTTTCTGGATCTCCATACACTGTCAGAAGCTGTCCTTTGAATTCTGATATAAACACATTTAATGGTATGCTATCATACTACCTTCAGAGTCCCTTGAGAGTCCTTTGGACAACAAGGAGATCCAATCAGTCCATCCTCAAGGAAATCAGTCCTGAATAATCACTGGAAGGACTGATGCTGAAGCTGAAACTCCAATACTTTGGCCACCTGATGCAAAGAACTGACTAATTTGAAAAGACCCTGATGCTGGGAAGATTGAAGGCAGGAGGAGAAGGGGACGACAGAGGATGAGATGGTTGGATGGCATCACCAACTCAATGGACATGGGTTTGGGTAAACTCCGGGAGTTGGTGATGGACAGAGAGGCCTGGCGTGCTCCAGTCCATGGGGTCGCAGAGAGTTGGACATGACTGAGTGACTGAACTGAACCGACCATACCACCTCATGGGCTTTCCAGGCAGCTCAGTGGTAAAGAATCTGCCTGCCAATGCAGGAGCCGCAAGAGACACAGGTTTGATCCCTGGGTTGGGAAGATCCCATGGAGAAGGAATGGCAAGAAACTAGTATTCTTGCCTGGAAAATCCCACGGACAGAGGAGCCTGGCGGGCTACAGTCCATGGGGTCTCAAAGAGTCAGACATGATTTGGCGACATTAAAACAACAACAATATCACCTCATACATTTCTTTTTTTTTTTGATTTTTATTGGAGTACAATTGATTTACAAAGTTATGTTAGGTTCTGCTGTACAGCAAAGTGAATCAATTATACATCAACATATATCCTTCTTTAGATCTTTTTCCCACATAGGTCATTACAGAGTATTGAGTAGAGTTCCCTCTGCTATACAGTAGGTCCTCACTAGTTATTTTATACATAGTAGTGTATATATGTCAATCCCAATCTTCCAATTTACCCCTCTCCTCACTCTTTCCCCCTTGGTAATCCTAAGTTTTTCCCCTACATCTGTGACTCTATTTCTGTTTTGTAATAAGTTCATTTGTACCATGCTTTAAGATTCCATGTGTAAGCAATATGATATGCTATTTGTCTTTCTCTGTCTAATGCACTTCACTCAGTATGACAATCTCTAGGTTTGCCCATGTTGTTGCAAATGGCATTATTTCATTTTTTATGGCTGAGTAATATTCCATTGTTACCTCAAGAAATAAACAAAAAATTTGCATACATTTCTTTAATCACAGTTGTAATATCACACATCATAGTTCTACCTCTAGATTTTTCAAGTGTAAACACTTTGAGACTTTCAGGCAGTATTAGGAGATAGCACCTTAAAGACAACTCCAGGGCTGATAGGGACCATATCAACTTGTCCTCACTGATCACTCATGATAAAGTTCATTACAGATGATGCTCCTTTAATCTGCCTCATGATGTCTGCATATGTGAGTTTCAAACTAGATGTTTAACTACACTAGGTAGGATCCATATTTTCACTTCTTTGTATCTTCCCACCATGCTCACTTGGTATAAGAGTAAGGTCATTATAAATCTTATTTATTAACAAGAGAACACTTCTCCATGCAGTAGCCAGGTGTAAACACTGCCTATTTGCAAAATCCATTTTATGTTACTATGTTTGTTAGCAAATCATACTTTGATTTGTAAAGACTTTTGTTTGTTAAAATGACTAATGTAATTCTATAGAGACATTAAATCAGAAAAGCCACACAATTTGCTGGTGCTAAAAAATATGTCATTTTAATAATTAAGATACATAAATAGTTTATGATAAAAACAATAAAGTTGTCTCTCAATTCTATACAAATACTGAATTTCCAAGCAATTTGTAAGGAATATATTCATCTTCTTAGACTCACAAATAATGGTTGAACAATGATGTTTATCATTTTTTAATTTTTATATTCTACAAATTCACACACTATTAATTTATAGTATTACAGTGCTTGATAATCTTGACAATATGAAATAAAATTCTTCTAATGGTATGTAGAAAATAAAATAAAATAATTAAAATTCATTTGTATAAATTTTTATGAAAACAAAATAATTAATATTTTTTCTGTAAAAATAAATTATGTACTTTGTGTTGAAACATCATTCTATTAAAGTGTTTAGAAAAAACTTACATTCACGTTTTGGCAGTGTGCTGAAACATTCTTATTTGCCATTCTCTCATGCATGATAAAGTGAGGTGCAAGCTGTTCACATGTGAGAAAACAGCTTATTTTCACAGGAAAGGAAACAATGTATGAAATAGAATTCATTTAAAAAACCCAAGTGTCCTGTGATCGAAATACAAAAATTCACTAAGAAAAAAACATTTTTCAAGGCCTTTGAGGTGATGCAACTTTTGACTAGACTTATCAAAGGTGGTTTTTAATCATGCTACCCTGTAACTTCCATTAAATTAGACCAGTCCATCAATTGCTGGTTAAAGTTCAATGTTATAATTTAAAACATAGTGTTTGGTCAACTGACTGAAGCATGACAGTTGAACTCATCACTGACCACCTTTTCTAAAGGAGCAAGAGAAACAAACATCTCCATTCTGCTCTAAGCGTGGCTCCCAAGAGTAGCACCTTTGGCACTGAACACAAGTTTTCCAGCTGGCAGAAGTCTCTGGAGTAGCACACACGAAAACTGTCTGATGCTGATGGCAGGGATCCTATTGAGCCAATTTTGCTGGTTCACCTAGAAACTGGTGAAAAACTTGGCAGTGATTTAAGTTTAACCAGAGAGGAAAAATCCAACAAAGATCCAACAAAAATCCAATGGATCCAACAAAGATCCGTCTAGTCAAAGCTATGGTTTTTCCAGTAGTCATGCATGTATAAATGTGAGAGTTGGACTATAAAGAAAGCTGAGTGCTGAAGAATGGATCTTTTGAACTGTGCTGTTGGAGAAGACTCTTGAGAGTCCCTTGGACTGCAAGGAGATCCAACCAGTCCATCCTAAAGGAAATAAGTCCTGAATATTCATTGGAAGGACTGATGCTGAAGCGGAAACTCCAATACTTTGGCCACCTGATGCGAAGAACACACTCTTTGGAAAAGACCCTGATGCTGGGCAAGATTGAAGGCAGGAGGAGAAGGGAATGACAGAGGATGAGATGGCTGGATGGCATCACCGGCTCGATGGACATGAGTTTGAGTAGGCACCGGGAGTTGGTGATGGACAGGGAGGTCCGGCGTGCTTCAGTCCATGGGGTTGCAGAGTCGGACATGTGAGCGACTGAACTGAAGACAGGAAAAAAATGTGTACTTATCCACGAGAAATCCCTGAATGACAGTTTGGAAACGAGCGCTCTTTCTGCTGTTTCTTCTTCGTCTTACTTTTCTTCTGCTTCTTCTCAGCCTTCTTTTTGCTTGGCTTCTGTTTCTTGCTTTCCTCTTTGTACCATGGCCCCCAGACTCCTCCGTTGAGCCGAGGATTACTTCTGGGGTCTTTGGGGGGGTACCTGACAGGCACCGCAGTTTTGTTGAACTGGGAGAGCCTCCGGAGGAGCTGCTTTACGATCCCGGGATACCTGTTGGAAAGGTCCACTCTCTCGTACGGGTCGGCTGTGATGTTGAACAGCCACACGCTTTTGCCCGTTGACAAGGTAATCCGCTCACTGTGCCACCGGTTTGGGCCCAGGTTGCTGAAGGACTGAGGGGGCACCCAGTCACTGTATCCCGGGTTCCCTGTGAGCAGCTTCCAGTGCTGCACCCTGATAGCGGACTGAATGGCAGTGTTCCAGATCCCATAGCCTGCGGCCCAAGAGCCGTTTTTTGCCTTGGTATAAATGGGGTCAATGTTGTGCAAAATGTCTACACGGGGAGAACGAAGGCCTTCGCTTATGGTCTCCCAGACATCATAGCCATCCAGCTGAATGTTCTCATCAATCTGTCCCTCAGCCAGTGAAATCAGAGTGGGGTACCAGTCAGTGATGTGCACGAGCTCCTTACACACGGTGCCCTTGTTTTTCAGGAGTGGGCTGTGCACGAAGCCAACAGCCCGGATCCCCCCTTCCCAGTAGGTTCCTTTGCTACCTCTGAGGGGCCAGTTGCTTCCTCCTGCTGTGGGCTGACCACCGTTATCTGAAGAGTATATGATAATGCTGTTGTTGTAGAAACCATATGTCTTCAGAGCCAGGGTCACATTATTAACTGCTTCGTCTAAGCAGGAAAGCATGGCAGCATACCTGCGTCTGTTTATGTTGACAATGGATCTGTAGTGTTCAAAATACCTTCCAGGGGCTTGCAGCGGAGAGTGCACAGCTTGGTAAGCAATGTATAAAAATATAGGCTTTGTGGGGTCATGAGAAGCTAAGATTTGCTGCACTCTCTGAGTGTACATCTGTGTGGAGTATATGCCGTTGTCATAGTCCCAGGCAGCATTGTCATTTTCGTACAAGTCATAGCCACACATCCCAGGACTGTCACATTTGTAGTGTGTATAGTAATCGCCACTTCCCAAGAGGGAACCAAAAAAGGTATCAAATCCTCTCTTGGTGGGCATACATTCTTTTCTATAAAAACCCAAGTGCCATTTTCCAACCATATGTGTTGAATATCCAACCTCCTTCAGCTTCTGAGGTAGGGTTGCATTGTCCAGAGGTAAGCAGTTGGGTTGGGTAGGTCTTATGATAGAATGTTGAAGTCCGGTGTGTATCTGATACCTAACAAAAGAATAAAAAATGTGTCAGTGCAGGATAAAAGAGAGATTTCATAGAAAACAATGACTCTTCTATTACATAATGTTTCTATGAAGATAAATGCTACCCCAAATAAAATATGATCAATTCAGCATTTCTCCTGTTGACCCAAAAGTCCTGCCATAATTAACTACACATTTAACATTTGAAATGCATTTTCACTTAAAATCAGTACTTTTGAAGCTAAGATTTCATTACTTATTTCAAAGTCTTTTTAAAGTTCTTATAATTAATTCAAATAAACTTTAATCATTCAATTAATTATATGATGCACCAAACTAACATGATAAAGGAAAGAGTGTAAATTTCAGAGTGTTTGTAACCAAGCAGGATTCTGTGGATCTTACCATACAGTTGTGCTCATTTCACATGCTAGTAAGGCAATGCTCAAAATTTTTCAAGCTAGGCTTCAGCAGTACATGAATGGAGAACTTCTAGATGTATAAGGTGGATTTAGAAAAGGCAGAAGAACCAGAGATTAAATTGCCAACATCCTTTGGATCATAATAAAGCAAGAAAATTCCAGAAAAAAAAAATCTGCTTCATTGACTACACTAAAGCCTTTGATTGTATGCATCAGAACAAACTGTGGAAAATTCTTAAAGAGATGAGAATACTAGACCATCTTACCTGTCTTTTAAGAAACCTGTATGCAGGTCAAGAAGCAACAATTAGACATGGACATAGAACAATGGACTGGTTCAAAATTGGGAAAGTAGTATGACAGTGCTTGTCACCCTGCTTATTTAACTTATGTGAAGGGTACATCATGCAAAATGCCGGGCTGGATGAATTATAAGCTGGAATCAAGAATGAAGAGAGAAATAACAATCTCAGATATGCAAATAGTACTATTCTAATGGCAGAGGGCAAAGAGGCACTAAGAACCTTTTGATGAGGGTGAAAGAAGAAAGCGAAAAAGCTGGCTTAAAACACAACATTCAATAAACTAAGATCATGGCATCTGGTCCCATCACTTCATGGTTAATAGACGGGGAAGCAATGGAAACAGTGACAAACTTTAATTCCTTGGGCTCCAAAATCACTGTGGACAGTGACTGTAGACATGAAATTAAAAGATGCTTGCTCCTTGAGAGGAAAGCTATGGCAAACCCAGATAGCATATTAAAAAGCAGAGACATCACTCTTCCAACAAAGGTCCATATAGACAAAGCTGTGGTTTTTCCAGTAGTCATGTATGGATGTGAGAGCTGGATCATCAAGAAGGCTGAGTGCCGAAGAACTGATGCTTTCAAATTGTGGTGCTGGAGAAGACTCTTGAGATTGCCTTGGACAGCAAAGAGATCAGACCAGTCAATCCTAAAGGAAACCAACCCTGAATATCACTGGAAGGATTGATGCTGAAGCTGAAGCTCCAATACTTTGGCCACCTGATGTGAAGAGCCGACTCACTGGAAAAGGTCCTGATATGCTGTCAGACATGACTTAGCGACTCAAAAATAACAACAAGGACCCTATGGGGCCTTCTCAGGACAGACCACGCTCCCCCTCCCCACCACTCCCAAACTTCCATGTCCTCTCCTGCTTCTTGTTTGTAGGAAAACTATACCCTTCTAGGCATTCCCCAAATTCCAAAGAATATATTTAATCAAAGAAGTGAGAAAAATGCAGAAACAAAGGAAAACATTCAAGTATGAAAAATAATAATAACTTAGCCGTTAAAGTCAAAGAACTTTAGTTTCTCCTCAGTGGCCATAAATAATATTCTGAGCTTTATCTTTTAGCTGTTTTGTAGATTCTGAAATCCTCACCAGGTGGAAGAAGTTAACTATAAGCTGACCACAAGCACAAAGAACCCAAACCAGTTGGAACCAGAAAGTTGGAAGATGTTGTTTCCTGATTACATCACCATCAACAAATCAGAAGAATGTTCATCTTGGAGTTTGGGTTTTTGAGCATTAGTTGCCTAAACTCTTTGCATGGGGCCCTGCAATTAACACTTTTTTCTTCACCACAACTCAGTATCAGTAGATTGGCTTTACTGCACCCAGGTGAGGGGACTCAAGTTTGGTTTGGTAATATGCTGTTGTTACTGTTGTTTTTGGCCTAAAGACCTCACATGAGCTCCTAAATCATTTTTCTGAATAATTTATTTCAAGCTGATTTGAAAATACTAAAAATACATATAAAATTATATAAAAATCTCCTGTTTGATTGCCAAAACCTGTTAAATATCTATAGTGAGAAACAGAACATCTCTGAATCACAATATATTGTTGTTGAAAAGCCATTTTAGAAAGTGTTTTAGCTAGTGCTAAGATTACATTTTTCCAAAAACAGTAGGAAATTAATCCTTTCATATGTTTCCCACTGTCTCTTTTTAAGAAAATTACTTTCACTTACAATTTAGTATAAGAAATCGAGGTAACCTTTCTATACATTAAAATTAAATATGTGTTGATTTCTGGCATTGTTCTCTTCCCAAGGATATTTGCCAAGGGCTTTTTATCCCACCAGAGAATGGTTATTATCACATAAGTGTATGAATTTTCAATTGGGTCAAGATGTGCCCACTAGTTCATGCCATCTTAAAAGTGATTAATTCTATAGTTTTCTTATATAAGTTCAAAACAAGTTTTGAATAGGAAATATAGACATTCTGAGAAAACAAAGTTTGCAAAAAGGGTTAGTGCAAAAATCAAAATATTCCTTTAATCAAATTACAAAGAGTTACATTGAGATAACAAATAATTTAAAAAAATCAACTGAACCTTAAAGTCCAACATGTTATATATGCCTTGGATTGACTAGTTTATTTTTAAATGTTCAAATGATAGTACAATGCAACTGTGAGTTCTTTCAAAGTGTCAACTGCAGTAACAGGCTAAAGGTTTATAGAAGCTGTAGTAATGTCCAGGCAGATTTCATATGGGCCGCGTCTACTCTGCTTCTCATTTAGCTGCTGAAGTTCACAACGAATACAGTAATGAACTCCAAAGAAACAAGGTTTTAATAAATATAATTTAGTCCTAAATTCATAAAGTATTATTGCTCTTGATAGTTTCTGATCCAGTTCAAGATCTAAAACATTAACTTCTAAAACCACTAATTTTTGTATAAGCACATGACAAATTGATAACACCTATCAATATAAACAATGAGGATATTTAAAAAGGAGATCACTGGAGATCAGTGGAGAAATAACTCTAGAAAGAATGACGGGATGGAGCCAAAGCAAAAACAACACCCAGTTGTGGATGGGACAGGTGACAGAAGCAAGATTCGATGCTATAAAGAGCAATATTGCATAGGAATCTGTAATGTTAGGTCCATGAATCAAGGCAAATTGGAAGTGGTCAAACAAGAGATGACAAGAGTGAACATCGACATTCTAGGAATCAGTGAACTAAGATGAACTGGAATGGGTGAATTTAACTCAGATGACCATTATATCTACTACTGTGGGCAGGAATCCCTTAGAAGAAATGCAGTAGCCATTATAGTCAACAAAAGAGTCTGAAATGCAGTACTTGGATGCAATCTCAAAAACGACAGAATGATCTCTGTTCGTTTCCAAGGCGAACCATTCAGTATCACGGTAATTCAAGTCTATGCCCCGACCAGTAATGCCAAAGAAGCTGAAGTTAAACAGTTCTATGAAGATCTACAAGATCTTCTAGAACTAACATCCCAAAAAGATGTTTCTTTTCTCTATAGGGGGCTTGAATGCAAAAGTAGGAAGTCAAGAAATACCCGGAGTAACAGGCAAATTTGGCCTTGGAGTACAGAATGAAGCAGGGCAAAGGCTAATAGAGTTCTGCCAAGAGAATGCACTGGTCATAGCAAACACCCTCTTCCAACAACACAAGAGAAGACTTTACACATGGACATCACCAGATGGTTGACACCGAAATCAGATTGATTATATTCTTTGCAGCCAAAGATGGAGAAGCTCTACACAGTTAGCAAAAACAAGACCGGGAGCTGACTGTGGCTCAGATCATGAACTCCTTATTGCCAAATTCAGACTGAAATTGAAGAAAGTGGAGAAAACCACTAGACCATTCAGGTATGACCAAAATCAAATCCTTTGTGATTATACACTGGAAGTGAGAAATAGATTTAAAGGACTAGATCTGATAGACAGAATGCCTGATGAACTAAGGATGGAGGTTCCTGACATTGTACAGAAGACAGGAATCAAGACCATCGCCAAGAAAAAGAAATGCAAAAAAGCAAAATGGCTGTCTGAGGAGGCCTTACAAATAGCTGTGAAAAGACGGGAAGCAAAAAGCAAAGGAGAAAAGGAAAGATATACCCATGCAGAGTTCCAAAGAATAGCAAGGAGAGATAAGAAAGCCTTCCTCAGTGATCAATGCAAAGAAGTAGAGGAAAACAATAGAATGGGAAAGACTAGAGATCTCTTCAAGAAAATCAGAGATACCAAGGGAACATTTCATGTGAAGATGGGCTCAATAAAGGACAGAAATGGTAGGGACCTAACAGAAGCAGAAGATATTAAGAAGAGGTGGCAAGAATACACAGAAGAACTGTACAAAAAAGATCTTCAAGACCCAGATAATCACAATGGTGTGATCGCTCACCTAGAGCCAAACATCCTGGAATGTGAAGTCAAGTGGGCCTTAGGAAGCATCACTACGAATAAAGCTAGTGGAAGTAATGGAATTCCAGACGAGCTATTTCAAATCCTGAAAGATGACGCTGTTCAAGTGCTGCACTCAAGTTGCCAGCAAATCTGGAAAACTCAGCAGTGGCCACAGGACTGGAAAAGGTCAGTTTTCATTCCAATCCCAAAGAAAGGCAATGCCAAAGAATGCTCAAACTACCGCACAATTGCACTCATCTCACATGCTATTAAAGTAATGCTTAAAATTCTCCAAGCCAGGCTTCAGCAATATGTGAACTGTGAACTTCCAGATGTTCAAGCTGGTTTTAGAAAAGGCAGAAGAACCACAGATCAAATTGCCACATCCACTGGATCATCAAAAAAGCAAGAGAGTTCCAGAAAAACATCTATTTATGCTTTATTGACTATGCCAAAGCCTTTGACTGTGTGGATCACAATAAACTGTGGAAAATTCTGAAAGAGATGGGCATACCAGACCACCTGACCTGCCTCTTGAGAAATCTGTATGCAGGTCAGGAAGCAACAGTTAGAACTGGACATGGAACAACAGTCTGGTTCCAAATAGGAAACAGAGTATGTGAAGGCTGTATATTGTCACCCTGCTTCTTTAACTTATATGCAGAGTACATCATGAGAAACGCTGGGCTGGAGGAAGCACAAGCTGGAATCAAGATTGCCAGCGGAAATATCAATAACCTCAGATATGTATATGACACTACCCTTATGGCAGAAGGTGAAGAAGAACTGAAGAGCCTCTTGATGAAAGTGAAAGAGGAGAGTGAAAAAGTTGGCTTAAAGCTCAACATTCAGAAAACTAAGATCATGGCATCTGGTCCCATCACTTCATGGCAGATAGATGGGGAAACAGTGGAAACAGTGGCTGACTTTATTTTTCTGGGCTCCAAAATCACTGCTGATGGTGACTGCAGCAATGAAATTAATGCTTATTCCTTGGAAGCAAAGTTATGACCAACCTAGACAGCTTATTAAAAAGCAGAGACATTACTTTGCCAACAAAGGCCTGCCTAGTCAAGGCTATGGTTTTTCCAGTGGTCATGTATGGATGTGAGAGTTGGGCTATAAAGAAAGTTGATGCTTTTGAACTGTGGTGTTGGAAAAGACTCTTGAGAATCCCTTGGACTGCAAGGAGATCCTACCAGTCCATCCTAAAGGAGATCAGTCCTGGGTGTTCATTGGAAGGACTCATGTTGAAGCTGAAACTCCAATACTTTGGCCACCTGAGGCGAAGAACTGACTCATTGGAAAAGACCCTGATGCTGGGAAAGATTGAGGGCAGGAGGAGAAGGGGACAACAGAAGATGAGATGGCTGGATGGCATCACCGACTAGATGGACATGGGTTTGGGTGGACTCCGGGAGTTGGTGATGGACAGGGAGGCCTGGTGTGCTGCCGTTCATGGGGTCGCAGAGAGTCGGACATGACTGAGCAACTGAACTGAACTGAACTGAAAAAGGAGAAATCTATATGTTGTGAGACTGTGGGGAAGGATTTGTGGACATGGGTTACTAATTAATTATCTTATGTAGAAAATGTAGTTGGCTAGAGTATCTATTCAATTCATTGAACAGCTAACCAATTGAAGTCTTTCTAATTAAAACTGGGCACTTTTGCACCTAGTACTAAAGGCAAAGAGAATTGAGGCTTTTGAAAAGTGTAAAATACAGAAAATGTTCACACAAAAAAAGAGTAGGAAAGAGGTCTGCTGCTTTCAGAAATGGTACAGTGTTGGCAGACACAGAAGAGAGTACAGAGCTATTAATCAGCTGTGTGGTTTCTGTCTACTCCAGCATAGAATGGTTTTCATATTGGAAAACTTAGAATCAACAATATAAAGGTTTGGCAGCAGCTTCTAACAGAAGAGAGCTTTCAGGGAAGTGAAGAAGTGAAGTGAAATCGCTCAGTCGTGTCCGACTCTTTCGACCCCTGTAGCCTACAAGGCTCCTCTGTCCAAGGAATTTTCCAGGCATGAGTACTGGAGTGGGGTGCCATTTCCTTCTCCAGGAGATCTTCCCGGCCCAGGGATCAAACCTGGGTCTCTCACATTGCAGGCAGACGCTTCACTGTCTGAGCCACCAGGGAAGCTGAGTTCAAGACTCTGGGACCAAATAGATGTTTGATGGAGCATTAGAGGCAGGGGTTAAGGGTATGTTTTGTTTGGGGAGTCAGAGAAATCAGGGTTTGAATTTGTTCGACTGCTTATTAGCCGTGTGACTTTGAGCAGTACTTAACCCCCCGATCCTCCATTTCTTCATCTGTAAAAGAGGGATAATAATCTATATTGGATTGCTGTAGCACTGAAAGAGAGCACAGAATCTGATAAGGAGAGTACATTCAATAAATGATAGCTTTTACTACATTATCCCAGAGTTCTGAATCATGTTACTAACATATGTCTTTCAAGTTTTATAACTGACAGACCTTTCACATGCTTTACTGTGTTTAGTCCTTGTTACAACAGTGAGAAGTAGGATTGTTTACATTCATTTTACAGATGGGAGAACAGAGATACAGAGATATCCCCCACCTCCTCCAACCTGCTTCACCAGGCTGTGATACGGCTTCCTGAGCAACACAGGCTAAACTGGATACTCTTCCTGTCTCCTCAAGAGTTAAGTCCAGCACTTCTTAAAAAATCAAGGAGCACAGGAAAGATACTGTCAGTCTTGAGCAGTTAATCTAACTTTCTAATTAAAGATAGGAAGAATTTATAAACCAAATAGTGAGGCTTATGCTGATCCTAGAAAAATTTGAGAATGTATTTTTAAGTAGATCATTTTTGAGCATTTTTCTTTAAAGCAAATTAAGTAGGGTCAAAAAGAAAAGTCCTGCCAAGTTACCTTCATTTTCTTTTTAAAAAGGAGGAGAATTAAGAAAATAGCTTAGGAAAATGATTTTTTTGTTGTTTAGTCGCTAAGTTGTCTGACTCTTTTGCGACTCCCTGGACTGTAGCCCCCCAGGCTCCTCTGTCCATGGGATTTCCCAGGCACGAATACTGGAGTGGGTTGGCCCTTCCTTCTCCAGGGGACCTTCCCAACAGAGGATCAAACCCGCATCTTCTGCTTGGCAGGTGAATTCTTTACCACTGAGCCACCTGGGAAGCCCCAGGAAAATGATAGGCATTTGAAAAATCTGCCCTTGATTCTTTCCTTATAAAATAATGGAAAATCAACTGGATGACAGCCCTGCATATTCACAATAAGAATGACCTTATTCTTTCATAACAGCTAATTTCAAAGAGAAAATTTTCATTAACATGATCTTCTCTGGTTTCCACAACTGTGTGGAACAGGCAGAGGGGTTCCATTTATTAATTCCATCTAACAACAACAACAATAAAAGGACACTGAAACTCAGAGTAATTTAGTGGCTTTCCTAAGTTTTATAGCTGTAAGTTTTGAGTTCTGTACTGGAACCCAGACTTTGGGCTTTGGAAACTTTCTAGTGTATACTCACAGCTACAGTTAGAACCATGTAGAGTTTGGATTAATTTATCTGCGTTAATCTTCAGTATTTATTCATTTCCATAGTTAAACAATATTATTGAGTGTATAATGTGTGCCAGGAATAAGTTTTTGTTTTGTTTTGTTATTATCCACGATTTGAATAAAGAAATAGAAGACATGTTTATTATCTAGGAGGAATAGTTAAAAGTGGATAATGAAGATTCAAAGTAATCTAAGTGACCTGAATTGTTGAAATAAATACAATGAAATATACATAGAAAGTTAAGGAAGGGCTTAAAGACTAAAGTGAAGTCACTCAGTCGTGTTCAATTCTGTGTGACCCCATGGACTGTAGCCTAACAGGCTCCTCCGTCCATGGGATTTTCCAGGCAAGAATACTGGAGTGGCTTGCCATTTCCTTCTCCAGGAGATCTTCCCAACCCAGGGATTGAACCCGGGTCTCCCACGTTGTAGGCAGACACTTTATCATCTGAGCCACCAGGGAAGTCAAAGACTGAAAGGGAATATATCAAAAAGATGTAGAATCCTGAATTAAGGGAGTCTTAATGGGCCAACTCTGGGAAAATGCAAGCATCAAAAGAAACAGTGATAGTAATACATTACACCCACAGAATAGGAAACCTTGAATTCATACTAATATGAATAATAGGAAAAGTTTGATATGTAATGTGATATAAAAGTACTCCCCACAAAACACTTATTAATTGTATATATGGAAAAGAGTAACCACACAGTGGAAGTGCTCAACTAACACGTTAATCAAATGATCAAAGTTAACATCATCAGTAATCAGGACAAACTGGCATCATGTGCTACCAGATAAGATGCAATGAGAAGAACATAGCATTGATTCTACAGTATTCTACTCAAAAGTACATAATCTGAATCTCATCCTCAGTAAACATCAGGCAAAACCAAACTGAGGGACATTCTACAAAATAACTTGCCTAAAATGTTCAAAAGTATCAAGATTATATAAGGCAAACAAGGACTATGCAACTTCCAGTTTGAAAGAGACTGAGGAGTCATGATGAATAAATGAAATATGTGATTCTGAATTGCAATGGTTACAATAAGAATATGGTTGGAGAACTGGCAAAACCTAAATGCAGTCTGAAAACTAAATGTGAATAATAGTGTTTTCATGTTCTTGATAGCTGTGTTTTGGATAATGTGGGTAACTATCTTTGTAGGACACACACAATAAAGTACTGGATATGATGGGGCATCATGTCTGCAATTAACTCTCAAATGGTTCAGGAAAAAAAAGTTATTTGTGTTGTGCTCTACTTGAAGATGTTCTGTAAGTACAAGATGGTTTCAAAATTTTTAAAAAGTAAGAGAATCTAAACAAAAGACACTACATGTTAATTAAAAAAAGTCAACTGCCTACATGTTAGTTACATGCTGCTGCTGCTGCTAAGTCACTTCAGTCGTGTCCGACTCTGTGCGACCCCATAGATGGCAGCCCACCAGGCTCCGCCGTCCCTGGGATTCTCCAGGCAAGAACACTGGAGTGGGTTGCCATTTCCTCCTCCAATGCATGAAAGTGGAAAGTGAAAGTGAAATCGCTCAGTCGTGTCCGACTCGTAGCGACCCCATGGATTGCAGCCCACCAGGCTCCTCCATCCATGGGATTTTCCAGGCAAGAGTACCGGAGTGGGGTGCCATTGCCTTCTCCTGTTAGTTACATACGACTATGTAAATAAGTGTGGAAAGTTGAATCTATTAGACTATGAATTTAATAGAAAGCAAAAAAGAAAAATAAGAGCTCAAGTATATACACTGTACTATTTTATTAATTATAATAATTATAGAAATGTATACAAAATAGAAATTAAATTAGATGAGGTTAAAAAATAAATATAAATAGAATTTCTGGCATTTCTTCTTGCATTCTAACAAATTATCCTGCATTGCTCTAGGCTGTCAGGACTACATTTGCCAATCACTGGTATAGAAAGGAGATTGTAGACAGATGAAAAACGAAAACAGATTTTTTAAGGCTACTGAAGTAGTCTGGGTCAAAGATGATGGTAGCTTGGGCTACCATCTAGTGGCAGTAAAAATGGAAGTGGATAGACCAAATGTATGCTTTGGACTTAGAACTTTTAGGGCCAAATCAGTGAGGGAAGGATGATGGAAGGACAAAGGAGGAAAAATCAAGAATGACTTCTAGATTTGTGGCTTTCAGAACTTGGTGAATGGAAGATGGACCATCTGGTCTCTGTTCCTGTAGTATATAATTGGGACTAATGGGTAACAGTACAAGGAGGCAGATTTCAACTCAAAGTGGGAAAAAAAAAAATTCTAAGAAAGAAAAGAAACAAACACCAAAAAAATCTACCAAAGATTCTATAAAAGGCACACCTGAACTGGAAAAGAAGTACTAAATGACACTTAAGGTTCCTTCTAGAAAAAGAAAAATTCATGGGTCAAGGACTATAGCTTAGTGTTTCCATAAAGAATTCCATATAACCTCAAAGCAGCTTTACAAAACCAAGTTTATATCATGTACAGACAACTGACAAAGAAGTTTCCACAATGTATCAATATATATTTAACTTCTTTTGAACAATATAAAGTTAGATCAAAAGATAGGTTTTTCACATAATATATTCTGAATACACACTGTAATCATATTTGCTAAAAAATAAACTAATTTTGAAATTTAGTGGACTTTTTTTATCTCCATCTGGCTACCATGTGAAGAAAATTTCATACGAACAATAGTAAAACTAGAGTTGATGCCAAATCTTCTTAAATCTACAACCACCATTCTCACTTTCCGCCAACTTAAAAGAAAAGAGCTAAGTGGACCTTTCAGTGTGGCATCAGAATACATGAAGAGTTTTGTAATTTTTAAAAGTATTAATTTATATTATTGAGTGCTGGCAGTGGCAGTAATTTTTTAATTTTCTTTTCTAAAAAATGTCTAATTTTAAAATAATAATCGAATATTATTATTTTAATCCAGTTACACATTTAATGTAGCCTTATAAGTACAAATACAACGATGAAAGAAATGAATCCTAATAGTTTCATGCAGATTCTAAAGTCCAGGATGGTTATAGGGTACAAAAGCAGCCAATAGTGCAGTAAGAACTTGAAGGGAAGGAGTCAAGTACACGTGATCACAGTTTATGAATCAAATGTCACACAGATATGTATGTTAGAAATATATAACTTATTTTCCATATTCTGAAAGGTGTTCCTTTATTACTTCCTTCCAAGTGACATCCTTTTTTTTTTTTTTTTTTTTTTGGGTCTCAAAGAGTATAACTATTTATAGGCGTTAATTTTATTGTTTATTACTTATATCTTTAGGTGGAGGGTGAGGTGGGGGAGGGGTGTTATACCAAGTCTATGCCTTGTTTTTCATCTCATGAACAAACATCCACTCGTTTATGAGATGAAAACTTGGCATAGTTAGATGAATTACTTATTTACCACTCTTTTACCCACCATGAGTCAGACACTGCTAGTTTTGGGGATGACAAAGTTGAATAAGGTGGGTTCTGCTCTCAAGGAATTCAGGCTACCTAAGATATAGATAACAATGATCATGACTGGAGTAAAAGCTACCACAAAGACGACCACAGCATTCTCTGGGTACTCACAGCAGGGTCAGGGAATGCTCCTAGAAGGGGCCACGTTAGATCTGAGTGTAGTCGTAGGAGTATCTGGGTGAATTTGGGAAAAGGATAGATATTTAAAATGCAACAACATGGACAAAAGCAGTTTCACAAGGGAACGTGACTCTGAGATGATTCTCGAGCGACGAGGAGCCATCCAGGTAAAGGGCTGAAAGGAAGGCAAAGAGAGAGTTTCAGCAGGAGAAGCATGACGTTCAAATACAAAAAGGGAGAGAGTTTGGCCCTCTGAGAACACAGATTCAGACATAAATTGGCAGGAGATGAGAGTATATAGACAAGTAGGTTCCGAATTCCAGAGAGTGGTTCTACAGCCTCCAGCTCTGCTAAGGCTTTAGTACTTAATGGAGTGTTCACAGGAATCCAGAGAATGTTTTTGAAAAGAGAATAACATAATAATGAGTTTTGCATTATAAAAAACACTCTGGTTGTAGTGTGAAGAATGCATTGGAATGGAACAGGACTTAAGCAAGGGGATTTGCACTAATCTAAGAGATAAATGTTGATAGTCAAAATGAAGATGGGTAACAGAAGGAATGAGAGAAGATTAGAGATTCTAAAGAGGGACTTTTAATAGAGTTACAGGCCATATGTGAGAAGCATGGGCGAGAGAAATGTTGAGAATGAGTCCAGAATGTCTGGTCAGGGCGGCTGAGGGAAAAGAAGCTTCTTGCAGTAAGAAATCCTGGAAGAGGAGCGGGAATGATGGGAAGGTGGTGAATCCTGCTCTGCATCACACTGGAGGCACCTATAAGATGCCATCTGCAAGTTTACGGATGAAACAACAAAGATTTGAGACTCATTAGCATATAGGTCATAGGTGAATTCACCACAGCACATGACATTATCTAAAGACAGAACAAAGACTGAGAGCCAAGGAAATACCAACATTTAGAATTAAAGCAAGGACACCAGGGAAAGTCTGAGGTGAAACAGCTACTGTACGAACTAAAGTAGCAGAGGGGAGTTAGAGTCACCTGTTTAACAGTCACAGCATTCCATACTGTGAAAGAGCCAAAGAAGGTGAGAATTGAACAGGGTCACTGGATTTCACGGGCATGTGTGACCCGTTAAATAATATTTTAGTAGAATGGTGTGGGAAGAAGACCAGATTTTTGTAAGCTGAGACATGACTGGGAAAGTGAAAACGTCTAGATGGTGAGCACAGACTACTTCAAGACTATAAAGGAATAAGAAACAATAAAGGAACATACGTGGCTCTAAGCACCGATGTGGGTAAGTGCATATGACGCACTGCTGAGTGAGTGCAAGAACATCTGGCTACAGAAGAATCTCTTACTGCATTATTATCTCTTTATAATAAAAAGTATTTAAGTTCCATGAGGGCACGGACTATTCATTGCTGTCTCTGCACCACCTAAAATAATACTTGGTTCATAATAGGATCTCAAGAAGTAACAAGTGAATAAATGTAAGTGCGCATGTATTCACTGAGAGAGAGAGAAAATGTCAAGATACACACCAGACCCTCACACATGATTATTTCCAGGGGATAATAATTGTGGGAGAAGAAGAAACTGTCACTTTCTGTTACATACATTTATATAGAGATGAAATCCAGATGAATCGGTTTCAAAATAACTAGTTTATTCTACTAGGATTAATTATTAATATGGGACTAATTTTACCAAGGCATTAGTTAGCCTTGGTAAATAAAAAAAGAAATCTAAATCCCAGTTGAATGGAAACACTCACTCATTTTATCAAGGAATTTTCTTTTCAGTAAGGACATTTACTTGGGAGATTACCTTTATTTATTTATTTTTTAAAATTTATTATTTATCTATTTTTTACCTTACAATATTGTATTGGTTTTGCCATACATTGACATGAATCCGCCATGGGTGTACATGTGTTCCCCTTCCAGAACCCCCTTCCCACCTCCCTCCCCATCCCTCTGGGTCATCCTGATGCACCAGCCCCGAGCACCCTGTATCATTCATGGAACCTGGACTGGTGATTTGTTTCACATATGATAATTTACATGCTTCAATGCCATTCTCGCATATCATCCCGCCCTCGCCCTCTCCCATAGAATCCAAAATACAGTTCTATACATCTGTGTCTCTTTTGCTGTCTCACATACAGGGTTATCTTTACCGATTTACTAAATTCCATATATATGTGTTAGTATACTGTATTGGTGTTTTTCTCTCTGGCTTACTTCACTCTGTATAATAGGCTCCAGTTTCATCCACCTCATTAGAATTGATTCGAATGTATTCTTTTTAATGGCTGAGTAATATTCCATTGTGTATATGTACCACAGCTTCCTTATCCATTCGTCTGCTGATGGACATCTAGGTTGCTTCCATGTCCTGGCTATTGTAAACAGTGCTGCGATGAAGATTGGGGTACACGCGTCTCTTTCAAGTCTGGTTTCCTCGGTGTGTATGCCCAGCAGTGGGATTGCTGGGTCATACGGCAGTTCTATTTCCAGTTTTTTTGAGGAATCTCCACACTGTTCTCCATAGTGGCTGTACTAGTCTGCATTCCCACCAACAGTATAAGAGGGTTCCCTTTTCTCCACACCCTCTCCAGCATTTATTGCTTGTAGACTTTTGGATAGCAGCCATTCTGACTGGTGTGAAATGGGACCTCACTGTGGTTTTGATTTGCATTTCTCTGATAATGAGTGATGTTGAGCATCTTTTCATGTGTTTCTTAGCCATCTGTATGTCTTCTTTGGAGAAATGTCTGTTTAGTTCTTTGGCCCACTTTTTGATTGGGTCGTTTATTTTTCTGGAATTGAGCTGCAGGGGTTGCTTGTGTATTTTTGAGATTAATTGTTTGTCTGTTGCTTCATTTGCTATTATTTTCTCCCATTCTGAAGGCTGTCTTTTCACCTTGCTTATAGTTTCCTTTGTTGTGCAAAAGCTTTTATTTTTAATTAGGTCCCATTTGTTTATTTTTGCTTTTATTTCCAATATTCTGGGAGGTGGGTCATAGAGGATCCTGCTGTGGTTTCTGTCGGAGAGTGTTTTGCCTATGTTTTCCTCTAGGAGTTTTCTAATTTCTGGCCTTACGTTTAGATCTTTAATCCATTTTGAGTTTATTTTTTCTGTGTTGTGTTAGAAATTGTTCTAGTTTCATTCTTTTAAAAGTGATTGACCAGTTTTCCCAGCACCACTTGTTAAAGATATTGTCTTTTCTCCATTGTATATTGCCTCCTTTGTCAAAGATAAGGTGTCCATAGGTGCGTGGATTTACCTCTGGGCTTTCTATTTTGTTCCATTGATCTATATTTCTGTCTTTGTGCCAGTACCATACTGTCTTGATGACTGTGGCTTTGTAGTAGAGCCAGAAGTTAGGCAGATTGATCCCTCCAGTTCCATTCTTCTTCTCAAGATTGCCTTGTCTATTTGAGGTTTTTTGTATTTCCATACAAATTGTGAAATTATTTGTTCTAGTTCTGTGAAAAATACCGTTGGTAGTTTGATAGGGATTGCATTGAATCTATAGATTGCTTTGGGTAGTATACTCATTTTCACTATATTGATTCTTCCAATCCATGAACACAGTATATTTCTCCATCTATTTGTGTCCTCTTTGATTTCTTTCACCAGTGTTTTATAGTTTTCTATATATAAGTCTTTTGTTTCTTTAGGTAGATATATTCCTAAGTATTTTATTCTTTTCGTTGTGATGGTGAATGGTATTGTTCCCTTAATTTCTCTTTCTGTTTTCTCGTTGTTAGTGTATAGGAATGCAAGGGATTTCTGTGTGTTGATTTTATATCCTGCAACTTTACTATATTCATTGATTAGCACTAGTAATTTTCTGGTGGAGTCTTTAGGGTTTTCTATGTAGAGGATCATGTCATCTGCAAACAGTGAGAGTTTTACTTCTTCTTTTCCTATCTGGATTCCTTTTATTTCTTTTTCTGCTCTGATTGCTGTGGCCAAAACTTCCAAAACTATGTTGAATAGTAGTGGTGAGAGGGGAGATTATCTTTAGAACAGAAGAAAGAGGATGGTATGTATTAAATGAATTCTGTGCTCATAGCGACCCCACAGAATATAGCCCACCAGGATCCTCTCTCCATGAGATTTCCCAAGCAAGAATACTGGAGTGGGTTGCCATTTCCTTCTACAGAGAGTCTTCCAGATCCAGGGACTGAACCCTCTCTACTGCACTGGCAAGCAGATTCTTTACCACTACACCACCGGTGTCTCCTTTTACTAAACAAGGAAAAGGATAATTTATCATATAATTTAAAAAACTCATGCCTGTGAATGGTCTTTGCTGGTCATCAGAGCCTGGGGTTTATCCTTGGAATTGCCTTACTCCAAGGCAATTGCTACACTGATTACAGTTTTCCTGGTCTCCTAAAACACATGGCTGCAAGTCACACAGTAAGTGCTTTCCTTCAGAAAACATTCTTCTTATTCTCATCTATAGTGTGTGTAAATTCTTGTTAGTTTCCATAAAAAAATTAGCTTCATCCCTAGCTAAAGAGACTTTGCCATGATCCCTTTTTTCTGTGTTATCTTTTGGATGTATTCCTTTTAGAGAAATACTAGACTTTCTACACTTCATTATTTTAAAAAAATAAAGTTTAAAACATAAATTAAGACTATCAAACATCTAACTAAATGAACATTCACTTATATAGTTAATTGATTCCTTATCTGCAAAATTCTTTACAGAGTAAAATTTAACAGGGAACTCCAGAGTGCATTTAAAGTAATTTAACTTACAGAGACTTTTTCAAGGACACATGTATTCCATAAAGCAAAGTGTACCCATAGTCAAAACAAAATTTCTATTTTTCTTGCTATTTTCACTACTACAACAGAGTATTATTAAATCAATGTAGAAAAATGTGATTTATCTCCTCTGATCTAAACAGAAAATGTGCTTAGAGGTGTAGAACAGAGAGTAGCTTAAATATTAAACCACATTTCATGTTACCAGTTTTGCCCTAGAGACAGGATGTGTTAAAGAAAATATCTTTAGCTAATATTTTGCTGATATTAGCAGAAATTTTCAATGTAAAATACAGCTTCCTTGTAAAAAATCTTTTAAATTTTTTTTGAAAATATGATCTATTCACTTTCTCTGTATTTATCAGTTCATCATTTAGCTAATTCCCCTGGAAATAGGACTGCCATATTTTCAAATGTGGCTAAAGTCCAACATTTTCTTTATGGTTCTGACTTTGGGAAAAAATATTAGAACTTGATATTTCTGTTCACCAAGTGTCTTCTGTAGAAATTGGACCAACAAAAATGTGGTAACATTCTTGCATCTTTGAGCAGGATTACCTCCTCTTACCCATGGTTTGGAATTCCCTTGCAAATAACTGAGTATCTTTGCACCTGAAATTAGCCACACATAGGTGAAAGTACTTCATGACAAACTCATGTGGAAGACATCAGTGTCTTAGCTGCAAGCCAAGGCTTGCAATGGCTCAGTAGTGAAAATGACGACAGTCTTCAGAAAAATTCACAAATTCAGTTTAACAAGAACTATGTTTATTAAGAATTTACAATATTCCAGGCACTGAACAGTGGAGGGAACAGAAAGGATAGTGAGAACTTATGATAAATAACTCTATGGGACATTTATGATATACTAAGGATCAAAAGTAGAGAATAATTTTTATGTTTTAGGGAAGTTTAGAGAAGAATATACTCGATAATTCCTCAAGGCAACTGGTTTACTGCACTTTCAATCAATTAGCATCATTTGTAAAGGAAGTTTATAACTTTGTTGTAAAGCAGTTGCAACTGAAGGTAAAGACAATTACTGAGTAAAAATTGTATTAATTGGTAACTAAATTCTCACGGCTAGAGGCGTGTATTTTCATGTTGCCATCATTAGAACACAGATACCAACTGACATGTATTAAAAACATGTATTAAATATTTTCTTTCCTAGAAGATATATTTATGGACTTCTAATCTATCTGTGGCTTTGTCCTTTTATTGGTGTTTTTTCTAACAGTGATGACTATTGATTCTGTCCCAAATACAGATATTGAACTATTTTAAATAGCTTAGGATTTATTATTAAAGTGGCAGTATTAACAAGCAATTAGTGCTGGCAGATAAAAAAGTGGAATTGATATTTTATATTCTGAGGTTTTGAACTTTGTAAGTAGTTAAATGAAAGAAATTTAGCAAATTTAAACAGATTTCTTTGCCCTAATCATTCTTATAGATCATCTTTCTTCTACCCCATGTATAAGAATAAGGTTACAACTGACTTAATGTTATATAATAATTCCTTTGATTCAGTTTTTTCCTTTGTGTAGAAAAATACCCAGAGTATTTGCTAAATTATTCTTAAGAAGTTCTAGTATGCTTGAAATACTTCATAGGAATAATAATTCTAAAAATTGGAGATAAAAAAGAAGAATAAACATGCCCTGAAGACCCCCTACACAGGTTTTTGGTTTTGATTTTTTTCTTTTTTGGTTAAGATTATAGAAAATAAAATACAGAAAACACACAGTAAATTGTAAAATGTTACACAAATGTTGAGCTTCCCGGGTGGCTCAGTGGTAAAAAAACTCGCCTGCAATATAAGAGCCACAGAAGAGGCAGGTTCAATCCCTGGGTTGGGAAGATCCCTTGGAGTAGGAAATGGCAACCCATTCCAGTATTCTTGTCTGGGAAATCTCATAGACAGAGGAGCCTGGCTGGCTCATCCATGGGGTTGAAAAGAGTCGGACACAACTGAGAACAGGCATACACATGTTAGTTATAACTATTATTATATCTTCTCTCTTCTATGCATTTCCTGTCTATGAACTCCTTAACTCCACATCCTTCTCCCACTGCTCTGTTGTGTGCAAATGATGAAACCAAGCAAAGCAAAAGATCATGTCATCATTTGGGATGAGGGAATTACTGTCTTGCCCACTGTCTTTCTTCCTGATAGTCAGATTGGAAATTCCAATTGTCAAACTGAAGTTTACCCCATGTAGTTGCTTATTTTTAACCTTGCTTGACTAATTTGTCAGTTCCTTTAAATGTCTATGCTGCTACTGCTGCTAAGTCGCTTTAGGCATGTCCGACTCTGTGTGACCCCATAGATGGCAGCCCACCAGGCTCTGCAGTCCCTGGGATTTTCCAGGCAAGAACACTGGAGTGGGTTGCCATTTCCTTCTCCGTTTAATGTCTATAGTGGAATGCAAAGAAATAATTCACATTGATCTACAGGAAAACCCATGTGCCAAGTACTCAGTTTTACTTTTACAAAATAAATGTTCTGAATAGAGACAGTTTTGTAAGAAGAAGGATTTGTTGTTGTTCAGTTGCACAGTCCTGTCTGACTCTTTGTGACCCCATGGACCGCAAAACGCCAGGATTCCCTGTCCTTCTCTATCTCCCAGAGCTTGCTCAAACTCATGTCCATTGAGTCAGTGATGCCATCCAGCCATCTCATCCTCTGCCACCCCCTTCTCCTCCTGCCTTCTGTCTTTCTCAGCATTAGGGTCTTTTCCAGCGAATCGGCTCTTCACATCAGGTGGCCAAAGTATTGGAGCTTCAGCTTCAGGATCAGTCCTTCCAAAGAATATTCAGGATTGATTTCCTTTAAGATTGACTGGTTTGATCTCCTTGCTGTCCAAGGGACTCTCAAGAGTCTTCTCCAGTGCCACAGTTTGAAAGCATCAATACTTCAGTGCTCAGTATTCTTTACGGTCCAACTCTCACATTCATATATGATTACTGGAAAAACCATAGCTTTGACTAGACAGAGCTTTGTCTGCAAAGTAATGTCTCTGCTTTTCAATATGCTGTCTGGGTTTGTCATAGCTTTTCTTCCAAGGAGGAGATGTCTTTTAATTTCATGGTTGCAGTCACCGTCCACAGTGATTTTGGAGCCCAAGAAAATAAAGTCTCATTCTTTCCATCCCCCCCCCCTTTATTTGTTTTATGAATGTTGAGTTTTAAGCCAGCTTTTTCACTCTTTCCTTTCACCCTCATCAAGAGGCTCTTTAGTTCCTCTTTGCTTTCTGCCATATAGGTGGTATCATCTCCATATCTGAGGTTACTGATATTTCTCACTCTAATATCTTACTAGAGTGTTCAATATGTCATATGCTTATCAATAACTCTGTGATTCTATTACTTGTCCTTTTCATTAAAGGTTATTTTACTTTAAATTTACTATCTTGTAAAACAACAGAGCTAAGGATTAAAATGGCAAATTCACTGCAGAGAATCTCTACTCACCAGTTTCCTCATTTCCATTTTTATGCCTCAGTTTACTCAGTTGCTTCAGTAACCTGAAAATGAGGTTAATATTAGCACATTTCTCATTGAGTTATTATGAGGATTAAAAAAGCTAGTATATGCAAAGTGCTTGGAGAAGGAAATGGCAACCCACTCCAGTATTCTTGCCTGGGAAACCCCATGGACAGAGGAGCCTGGCAGGCTATAGTCCATGGGATCACAAGAGCTGGACACAACTTAGTGACTAAACCACCACCACCATCCCCACCACGCAAAGTGCTTTAAACTGTCTAGCACAGAGAAACACAACAGAAAAAAAATCAAAGGGTTCAATGGGGATACTAGAGTTTTGGCAGACTTAACACGTTTCCCAACCTTTGATTGTTGTGTGGTCTCCAAGTAATTACCACTTGTCAAATTTTGGTGTAGTAATCAACAAGAGTATCAGAAGTATCTAAAAATATGATTCGAATACATCTCCCTTTTTCAGCTATATACCTTTAAGAAGCTAAGTTTTCTTCACATCCTTCATATATAACAACAATGAAAATCCAATTATCTTCTATTAAGTCAGGCATTAAAGAGAACAGTGAAATTAAAAATAATGCTACCTTTCTCACTTCTTTTTAGAAAAGCATAGTTATAGTCATAAAACCATTTTATTTACGTTAATATGTAATTGGTTTGTCATTTTAAAATAAATATTTTAAGAAATTCTCAGTTTTAATTTCTATTATGGCAAAAACCAACAGTATTAACTCATATAAGCAAAAGACTTTGGAGTCTTCTGTGATTTTTGGGAGTGCAAAAGGGCGCTGAGGCCTAAAAAGTTTGAGAACCATTGATGTCTTAATATTCTCTTAATTATTCTATGATTAAAATTTTCTGAATAGATATATCAATCATTACCAAACCTAACTAACAAATACTTCTATGAAATAGTATTTTGTGGTAGAAAGAACAAAAGATTAGGAGTAGAAATTCTAACACTGACTTCACTGTTAACTCTCTAGTAAAGTGAAAAAAATGATTTTTTAAAGCCAAAACAGTATGCCAGTTCTGGTAAAATTCAGTGGTGAAAGTTTTCTGTATTGCTTTCTTCAGCTTCTGGAATAGCTGGCTTTAGTTTTTCCAAAAAAAGTAAAATAAGTAAAGAAAGAGAAGACTATTTTTCATATCTGGGTTTCACTGAAGCTGAAAGGTATACTGTCTTAGGAAGAAGATGAAATTTAGCTGAGATCAGGGCTCAGCTCTAGGAAGAGATGACCATGAGACTGTGTGAACCCCTAGTAATTAACAGAAATCCTTGGGACACCATGGGACTTCCCACAAAGAGATGAAATCAGTTTGAGGTAAACGAAATCTCAAAGAAAAGGGTACAGTTGAGCATTAACAAACAGGCATTGGCTAAAGTAAGTCAATTCTCCATGTGTCCACATCCGCTTCTTCAAAATGGAAAGATAACACTTACCTCACAGTATTATAAAAGACATTAAAATGAGTTTATATAAGTAAAATGTCAATGTGAACAATAATGTGCTAAATAAATTGGTATTTTTAAAGTAGCAAGTGGAGCTCTGGATCTGTCCTCAGAGCACATGGCTTTCAGGTCATGCTCCATCATTTGGATCCATTGCTTACTCTTCCTGTACCTGTTTCCCCTCCTGTGTGAGCAGCAGGGGTAGTTAGTGAGGTGGAGAGCTAGAGAGATGGCAGAAACCTGTTACTATGCAACATGACCTGACGTTTTCAGAAAAGTTAGTAATGCCTCAGAAAAGTATTGGGAATCTTATGGAGAAAGGAGAGGGCAGAAGTTCATGGGTCAGCGACAAGAAGAGGAAGCTGGAAGATGGACAGATGCAGGAACACAGCCTAGGGAAAGGCAGAGAAATGATGGCAATGGCCTTGGCCAGCCTTGATTATGAAAGAGGGTGTGGATTATGGTTACCTAAATGACTGCTCCAAATGACATCTGACATTCACTTAATATGATCAGAGTTGTAACACATGTCTTTTTCTTGAGGTTGCTGTGAAAGTTACATAAGATAATATGTATAGGGCCCTTTAATAAAGAATGAAGTATTCTACAATTTTAGTGCTTAGTTAGTCGTGTCTGATTCTTTGTGACTCCATGGACTGTAGTCGGCCAAGCTTCTCTGTCCATGGGGATTCTCTATGCAAGAATACTAGAGTGGGTTGCCATGCCCTCCTCCAGGGGATCTTTCCAACCCAGGGAAGCCTTATAATTTTAGTAATCATTATTAAGTAGTATAAGAACAAAATAGAATCCTGTTCAAAAAATATTAAATTTCATTCTTATTCTAAAAGAATAACATTGCTTACAGAATTCTGCAGATACCTCTCATAGAGACAATCTGGGTGTTGAAATAGCTTTGCATCTAACAGGATTCATGCTCTGTAAAGTGAGTATTGTCATGTTTTATTAAAGGTTTCTGGTAGGAACTAGAAACATACAGTTCTATGGAAAGGAAGCACTTCCTTCTGTACACTGAACACTTTGTTCTATACCCCTTTGCATTTTAATAAAGAGAAAGTAACTGGATATTCCCTTCTATAAAAGCCAACAGCTAGTTTCTGGGAGTTAGAGAAAAATGATACTACCATTCTGCCAAAGATCAAAATTATTCTCTAGATCTCGTAACAGGGCAGTTTCAGTATGAATGGTAAGGCTTCTATAGAATGTTAATGTTTACATAAATGTTCAAATCTCATAAAATACTCTTTAGAAAAAGTGTTCAGTAGCTACTGGACACAGATGAGCACACAAAAGAAAAAAAAAAACGTTGCTCAGTCGTGTCTGACTCTTTGCGACTCCACGGACTGTAACCCACCAGGATCCTCTGTCCATGGAATTTCCCAGGCAAGAATACTGGAGTGGGTTGCCATTTCCTTCTCCAGGGGATCTTCCTGACCCAGGGATTGAACCCAGGTCTCCTGCATTGCAGGCAGATTCTTTATCATTTGAGCCACCAGGGAAGTCCCGAACACAGGTGAGCAAGCGAAGTACACATTTATAAAACAAGGCAGCAAACATGAAAATTACTCAGGATCACTTTCAAAATCACTGTGCATTACAGACTACTGGTTCATTTGCAGAAATGGGTTAGGATAACTATTGGTGATATATCTAAAGAAATATACTGGCCAACATCAGGAAACTCCTTTCACAAAACTGTAAAACTTCTTATATAAAATAAGGAATCTGGAATTAGGAAGTCTCCAGGGCCTTTCTGTTCTAACAATCTATGAATCAGTTAACTTTTATTGGCAATTAGAAGCTGGAAGATGGGCTGAATTCTCCTAAAATGAAAACTTTAAGGAGAGAAATCATAAAGAATCTGGAGCGGCACAGACTTAGAATCAAAGTCCACACCAAATGTAAGTCCCCATGGGGCATGAGTTATCACCATGACCTGTTTTGAATGTCTACTGTGAGAAGGTCAATCTGCATTCAATGTACCTTATCACCTTTTAGAATAAGAATGAAGTTTAACATTTTTTGAATAGCTTTGAGGTCCAGAATAACCAGAAATGTTACATTCTCATTCTTGAACAATTTAATCTGGAAGGTGTTTGATAAAAAGTAATAGCACCGGTAATGATATCCTGGAGCATTAAAGCTGGGGATACCGCATGAATGGGATGGCTGAACTGTGTGGACATTCTATGGAGTTGAATTCAACTCACCAAACAAAGAGAGCAGAATATTGTTTAGAATTCTCTGAAACAGATGTACAGATACGCATTTTTAAGTAATCATAACTGTGAAACCACTGGGAAACCCAAGTGTAGAAAGAAAAATTATAAGTTTTAAACTTTGAGTCATCTTTGGTTAAAATGAAAAGAAAGTATAGAAAACCATGGTATTTGATGACAAGCCCTGAGTGAAAAGAATTTTGTTGACACAAGTGCTTTGCAACTTCCATAAACGGTGTTGAGTATTACTCACTCCAGTAACAGAAGGAAGAACACAAAGAACCAGGCTGTTAAGAGACTGGGAATTGGGAGCTGTGTGCAAAGGATTTAGAGAAGATTCTTTTAGCTTATACATACTCTTTTTCTTATTATCTTGAATGACAGTTCCTATGTTTAATGTTTATTGAGAGGGGACAAGAGGTTCTCAGAGTTATTCACCTGAAACTATAAAATTTGTTTGATCTACCAGGAATGTAACTTTTAACCAGGAGACTAGGTTAACCACAAAGCTGATTAAAAAGACTTGCTCATCTAGGCTGTAAATGAAGCCACCAACTTAGTGATTATTAACCCATCATTCTAGGAATAATCTCACCAGCCTTGTGTTAATTAAACTCAACACATGGCATAGCTTCTGTTCTTAGTCAGAAAGCTAGTTACTTGAGTTCAGCTTTCCATTTTGCAAATTACTAAAATGAAAGCTGCTTCTAGCCATTTCTAATCCAAATGTAACATAAAATTTCATCTTTCACAACAGCCACATACAGACAGCCTGGTGGACAACAACCAGGAATGAGGTGCCTTGGTGAAAACTTCAGGTGGAGAGTGAGTCTAAATATCAATGAATTCTCAAATAATTCTAAGAAGAAAAAACAAATGACAATCACTATGCTTGTACGTGAGCAGGGCAGATGTTTTCTTCCCTGTGATCCATCTTCCTCATTCAAATATGAAAGACAGCAATGTCAACATCAGAGTTTGTGAAGGAAGTAATGTCTACTACAGAAAAAAACACTCAAAACCGCAGGAAATATCTGTCTACTTCTCTTTCCAAGGCAGCCCTTTGCTTAAGTAAAACTTCATGCTTTAGTCAAAGATGCTCTGTTAGAAAAGTACTGAGCCAAAATCTTTGGTATGAAATTAAAAATAAGACCAAATCAAGTATTGTTATTCATTTTATTAATTCCAATTACTAACAGTTTGCAGTCAAAGAAGTGTAATCTAACATTTAAATTTTATAAGTGTTTCAGGAGGATTATTAACAAATATTTGAATTATTCTTTTATGATTAGCTAATTGTTCCATGTTTAATTATGGCATGGGTAACATAATATCCTATCAGCTCTATTGTTATGCTTTTTCCCAAATATATTAGTTGTGTTCTGTAGTTGTTTTATGAAAGTAATGGTAGATTCAACTCCCATCAATCATTATGATATTTTCAGTATGGGGAAATGATAATATTTACTGTAGTCATATTTTTGGGCTTCCCAGGTGGTTCAGTGGTAAAGAATCCACCTGTCAATGCAGGAGATGTGGGTTTGATCCCTGGGTCAGGAAGATTCTCTGGAGAAGGAAATGGCAACCCACTCCAGTATTTTTGCCTGGAAAATTCCATGGACAGAGGAGCCTGGAGGGCTACAGTCTATGGGGTCGCAAAGAGTTGGACACAACTGAGCACTCCTCCTCCTCCTCACACTTTTACTCATATTCTATATGAAACAAGAAAGTAGTATCTGATAGTAATTAGATAGCATGAAAGAATTTTAGAATATTCTGAAACAAATAACATTAAGTTAGAAGGCTTTATCTGATGATTTATTAAACCTGTCAGTTTTGTTTGATTTTATGAAAGCAATTCAATTTATTACCAAATTCCTTTCCAGTGTACTCTCCGGAACAATGTAGTTTGTTGTGTATTGCACACAGAAGTGCTGAGTGAACTATGTGATGATTAATTTTTGTGTCAACTTGGCTAGGCCATGGTACCCTGATATTTGGTCAAACATTCTAGATGTTTCTGTGAAAATATTTTTAGATGAGAGTAACATTTAAATCAGCAAATTGAGTGAAACAGATTAGCCTCCATAACGTGGGTGCGCATATTCCAAGCACTTGAAGGTCTTAATAGAAAAAGACTGAAGTCTTCTGAAGAAGGGGGAATTCTCCCAGTATGGTGCCTTCATACTTAACTGCAGGGTTTATAGCCTGGTGGCTTATCCTGAAGATTTTTGGACGTGCCAACTTTCAAAATCATGTGAGCCAATTATATAAAATAAATCTCTCTGCAGCTATTTTTATTAAAAGTAATTAAGTTAAACTAAATTAAAATTCAGTTTCTCACTTATAGCCACATTTTCAAGGTTTCAATAGTCACATGTGGCTAGTGGCTACCATATTGAATAACCCAGATACTGAATATTTTTATCATTGAATACAAGTTCCATTGGGCCACATTTCTCTAGCATAAAACTACCTAGATATAAATTTTACTTTGAGGGCTTATTACCAGTGTGAACTTTGTGTATTTAGTTTTCTCTTATGTATTATAATAGTAGTAGAATTTATCACCTAGGGTTGTTTTGAGAAATAAGTTTTATAATTTATGTAAAGTACTTATCTTTTGTAAGCATTCAGTAATTCTTAGATTTTACTGTTAGTAGTATTACCACAGTTCCTAATTCTAAAATGCTCATTTTTCATTACTTAACAATTTCAAAATTAAGTATTTTATAATTAACTTACATATTTAACATGATTTTATTTAATATATTGGGTTCTCTATTAATCGCATCTTATAATCAATAAAATGTGAAATATCTTCCCAGAGCAAGGTATGTGTTTGAAATTTGCATATCAAAGTGGTATAAAATTCTAAAAGCATCGTAAGATGTAAATTAGGCAGGAATACTGAGATGAAGAGCTTGGAACAAAGTTAATTTTTTAAATTTTATATCATAACAAAACTTCAAATTTATGTCCTACTCTTCATATTATGAAAGATTTCCAGCAAATATTTATTATCTGTTTAAAGATAGAAGACCCAGAGTTCTCTCGTTTTCTTTAGTTTTATAGTTAACTTCCTCCTTCTCTTCCGTTTTCCCTCCCTCCCTCCCTCTCTTTCTTCCCAAACAATGTGCTGCTTAAGCAAAGGTAAATAAGACCTAGTGGCTTATCTCAAGGAGTTTACAGCCAAACAATAAAAGATAAGGTAAACATCCAGGTAATTTCAATTCAGCCTGTTAAGTGCTTAAATAGGGGTGATGGCAGTGTGATATGGTAACTCAAATGTTGGCATTTCAAGAAAGTTCAAAGAAATATTCCTTGGGGAAATATTTAAGCTGAGTCTTAAATACAGAACACAAAAGTGAAGAGGGTAGGAATAAACCTTTCAAGCAGAGGCTTAATGATGTCAACTGGCACAATGGTGGAATTTTAAGTAGCTCAATCTGTTTGGCCAGAGCCAGGGTTGAGGATGTTGGGGAGGGTTTCGTGTGGTTAAAGGACAGGTAAAACTAGCTAACTTGGGCGTCTGATGATAGGACTTTGCCAATAGAACTCTATTGCCTTCAAGATATTTTAGCTTTCGAGTTATAGCAAGAGAAAATTCCTCTACTAAGGAATGGGGAAGCATAAAGTTTCAAAATATTGGAAGTGGGGGAAACAGTTTAGCATAAAGCCCAGGAGCTGTCCACAAAGGACAGGACTAGGCAATGAGGTGTGCCAAGAGGGCATTGCACAATGGTGCAATGGAGCCCCACTGCAAGGGAGTGTGTTTAGTTGCTCATTCATGTCTGATTCATTGAGACCCCATGGACTATAGCCCCCCGGCTCCTCTGTCCATGGAATTCTCCAGGCAAGAATATTGGAGTGGGTTGCTATTTCATTCACCCGAGGATCTTCCTGACCCAGGGATCGAACCCAGGTCTTCTGCACTGCAGCCAGATTCTTTACCATCTGAGCTACCAGGGAAGCCCCACTAAAAGGGAGGGAAGTGCTGAAATAAAAGGTTGGAACACTGGAAGCCAGCTTCACATTCCCCACTTTTGACAATGTCTGGGCAATCAATCAGAAGATGTTCCATAGAAGGAGGAATAGCTATACTGCACACAATGCAACAATGTGGACTGCTCTGAAGTGGGGTGTGAGAGCAGCATCTCACAAACTCACAAGAAAGAAAAAGATGTACCCTGTCAGAATTAAAGTACAAAATTAACCAGGTTAGGGAAGAATTTTGGTATCTATAAAAGTCATTTGATGGAGACGTTCACTGACATCTGACACACTGACACAGTTACCAGTGACATTCACACCTATATAAAAAGGACTGTGTAACTCAGAATGAGGACCATTGGCCTGCAAGTCACCCACAAAAAGAGGTGAGAGGGGCAGTCTTTATTCTTGTGTCTCCAAGGCTGCTCTGCTATTTAAGCGCCTTGGATGTTCAACTCTTCTAATTTTAGGTAACTGTGACAAGTTTATCTCTATAGCCAAGATGTAAGCACTTGGTCAGTGGTTTCCAAGCTGATGTGTCCACCATTGGGGAGGTACAAGGCATAAAGAAAACTGTGTATATTTTAAAATTCTTATAAAATTTCTGATTTGGGAGGTATTCTTTCTTATAATACATATGAAATAGTATTTGTACATGTAATACATGATTAAATAAATATATATATGCATATGTTGGGAGTACCTGCTAATTTTTTAATTTCAAGTTGTTTGCAATCAAAAAAATAAAACTTGAAAGCCATAAAACATTAGAATCATAAGCATGTCCACCAGTTCTAGGCTCACTAACCATTTTCTGTTTATAATTCGGCTTCCATTCAAGCAGAGAATGAATGCAGTGGTTATGTCAACACAATAGCATTCTATACCATATGAGAATTTGCATTTTAGGATAACAAATAATTACTTGGTCTATGTGCTTATGATGCCAGCTACTAAGCATCTATTTGTAGGAAAAAGATCCATTTTCAATGCAGCAGCTTAAAACTCAAATACTACACTCTGAATCATGAAAACTTAAGTTAAATATCAACCAGTTAAGTACCAATAATTAAATACTGCTTTTTAGTGTGATTTTTCAATATGGTTCACACATGTTTCTGAGATGGAGCCAATAGAAGTATAAATAAATATGCATAAAAGTAAAGATGGTCAGTGGCTCAGCTTCCTTTGCTTTGGCCCAAATTCAATATTTTGAACAACAGGAAAAATAAGAGTGAAGTTTTCCTATTCATTAACAACTTTACTCTCCTCTGGAACCTGCTGCTGCTAAGTTGCTTCAGTCGTGTCCAACTCTGTGCGACCCCATAGACGGCAGCCCACCAGGCTCCCCCGTCCCTGGGATTCTCTAGGTAAGAACAATGGAGTGGGTTGCCATTTCCTTCTCCAATGCATAAAAGTGAAAAGTGAAAGTGAAATTGCTCAGTTGTGTCCGACTCTTAGCGACCCCATGGACTGAAGCCTGCCAAGCTCTTCTGTCCATGGGATTTTCCAGGCAAGAGTACTGCAGTGGGGTGCCATTGCCTTCTCTGCCTCTGGAACCTAGCATGATTCAAAATTAAATGGAAGGAAAGAGCAAAAGCAAGTAATGAGATAACCAAAGCTACAAAGGGTAAAGAAGAACAATTGAGCAACTTTTCCCACCTGCTTAGAAGAGAAGAAAGCCACTTACAGAAGCAACAGTCGTACTCTCCTCTACTCCATTCCTCATTTTGTTACTGTGTGCATGCTAAGTCGCTTCAGTCATGACCAACTCATTGCGACACCATGGATTGTAGAATGCCAGGCTCCTCTGTCCATGGGATTCTCCAGGCAGAAATACTGGAGTTGGTTGCTATGCCCTCCTCCAGGGGATCTTCCTGACCCAGGGATGGAACCCATGTCTCTTACGTCTCCTGCACTGGCAGGCAGGTTTTTTACCAATTAGTGCCATCTGGGAAGCCCTATTTTGTTACTGAAATTTATTTAAATAAATGGTAACAAACAAGCTATTTCCCCCTGGTCATGGTTCAAAATAATTCTTGGATTATTTTAGGATGGGAGAAGCTGAATATCTTTCTCTTCTGAGGAAGTTTTGCATGTAAGCAAGAACTCATGTCAAAGTGTTCAGAATATTTGCAAGAAAAAAGTAATAACTGTAAGAACAAATAAATAAAAATTAGAACTGAATTGAAGAACAGGGAACATCTTGAGCCAGAAGAAACTAAAATGCAATTTAATATGCTGAATCAAAATAAACTGAAAGGTAAACAAAGGGACAATGAAATTATTAATCCCACTCAGAAAAGTATGATGAGAATTAATAACAAACCAACAAAGAAACCAAGACAGGAACTGAAATCACAGGCTCAAAAGTGGCAACAAGGAGAATCCACAAGAAGGCCAGAAGGGAAAGATGCAAGAAATGAGAGAAAAAGAAAATAGCTCAGAGACTTCAACAATTTGCTATTACTTAGATTGCTAGCGATTACCTAACTTTCATTTTTAAGCAGGAGATTTAAGAGTATAAATGTATTTTTAAATAATTAAAACTGATGCATGGGCCAAGAAATTCATTCATTCAGCATACTCAGTCCCTGTCATAACTACAATAAAGTAAAATATTCGTAGTGAAGCTTAGACTCTGGGAAACTGAAGCAAAATAATGAGGAAAGGATACTATCTATAAATTGTGTTATGTGAAAATCCATATTTTCCCAAGAAGTTAATGACAAAACATATATGAATTCCTAGAACCACAATATCAGCCTAAATCTGGCAAAACTCATAAAAATCATTCCCTAAACAAGCTTTTTCTTTTATAAGGTAAGAAACAGCATACACTATATTTCTAGAGAATATTATCTATTTGTAAATAATCAAAGCAGAGTTTTGTAGCAAAAATTAAGACTTTCTATTCACATTCTACCTTTCCACTCATGAACATCAAGACCACAATCTCATTTGTCAAGCATGTTTACTTTCTGATAGTATATTTTTAGCTCTGCAGACCCCTGGCAAGACCCTTCCCCACAACACTGACAGGTGCCCACCATGCTCTGGCTCAGCTCCACTCCTATTTGATCTTTTATTCCTATTTAAGTCACAAGCCCAATGAAACCTGAGTTTCCTCACATCACTGTCTCCAATTTCATGAAGGCTCTGTATATTCATTCCTCCCTTTGCTCCCATTTTCAACTTCTCCCCAACTTCATGTGTCCTCTGGAGCAGGCATAAGTGAAGGTAATTTAATCTCCAATCTTTTCTTGAATGTGATCTTTATCTTCTTGTTGCCACTGACAACTGGCTCTCCTCTGACAGCACTCCATTCCCTGTAGCTCCCTCCAGGGGTGGCCCTTCTTTCTTCCATCCGCTCTTAACACTCAGGCTGAAAGCAGGGTAAATGCCCTACTTGGCCTTGTTACTGCTTCCAAACAACTCTTCTTCTCCCCATAAACCTGAACAGTGAATCCCATGTTATCAGACTATATAAGATATCAAACTTCAGTTTTTCTTCTCCTTCCCTTTTATAGATTTTTGGCTCTTGGTTTACTGCAAAACACTCTTCAACTCAATTTTAATATCCACACGAATGATTCTCCAATGTCCTGAACTCATTTCCTTGACATCTATTCCCATGATCTTGTCCCCGCAGCTACCAACTCCTGAGATCATGTTTTAGATCTTAAATCATTACCATTTATGGGAACCCCACTCAAGCCACAATTTCAAGCACTTCATGCTCTAAGCACTAAATTATTTTTTTCCAGCTCATTCCTTCTAGCACTTAAATTAAAAAAAAAAAAAATTTGTGCTCCCTGAGACCAGCAATCAATTTATTCTACTACCTTTTCACTATCCTTATACCATTGCCTAGTCTGAATCCCATGTGCATTCCTTGTAATTACCTTTTTGTACAGTGTGAAACTCTTCTTTCCTTCTTTCTAACTTTATCACATTCTTTTGGTAAACTTCAATTCTGCCTAAATCTAAATCCCATTTTCTGCCTAAGCCATTTCCTGGAAAAAAAAAAAGAAAAAACTAAAATGATGTGCCCTAGTCTCACTTTAAAGTCATTATTATGAATTGCAAGCGGGCCCTTAGTGATAGCCATCAATTCTTAATTTTCCATGTTCATCACCCCTCTCAATTCCCTAGATAAAATATTTATACTCCTCCTCTCAATTCTCTAACAGCTCCCCCTTCATCCTCACTCTCAGCTCGTAAAGTTACTTCTTGATTCACAAGAGGAAGCAGAGCCACTCAGATTCTATTCTGATTTCCACAGAGTACTCATCCCAATCTACCAGCTGCTTGCTTCTGTGCTCATACACTGTGCGTTCCTTCCTCATTGATGGATAAAGCCAGTCCTCCACCTTGCGCATTCGATCTCATGACCTCTGTCATCTACCCAGGAACATCTTTTCAAAAATTCTGCCACCCTACCTTTAGCATCAGCAGATTCTTCCTTTCTATTGAACCAATCCCACTGACTTACATAACACTGTTGCTGTTATTTATTCCATCCTACAGAATATCTTTTCTTGACACTTACCTCCCTTTCCAGGTACTGCCCCTTGAAATAGTTGTTGACACTTATTTCCAGCTAGTTTTCTCCCATTCTCTCTTGAACATATTTCTAGTAGGTTTTTCTACCCACCACTCTACTAAAAGATCACCACTGACCTCCATGTTGTTAAGTTCAATGGTCAATAGTCAGTCCTCCTCTCTCTTGATTCCATGAGTAACTTTCAACAAGTTGATCATTTGCTTCTTCTTTACATTCTTTGTTCTCTTGGCTTCCAGAACACTCTCTCTTGGTTTTCCTCCTAATTCACTGGCTGCTTCCTTTTAGTATCCTTCTGACTCCCTCCATCTACTAGTCTTAACTCTGGAGTGCTCAGGTTCAACTCTGGATCCCATATAACCTTATGGCTTTCAATGTCTTTCATTTCATGTATCTTCAGATATATAATCTCTCTTCCAAACCGCAGCTTCTTGTATTTAATTGCTTACATGACAACTCCACTTTAACATCTAATACTTGCCTCATACATAACAAGGCTCAAATAAAATTCTTAACTTACCTCCCACCTCAAAAGTCATAAATTCAAAACAATAAACAATATGAAATTGTATATTCAAAACCTTGGAGTTTATCTTTTGTTCAACTGGAACATGAACTGATCCAAGAAAGTAAGAGTACACAAAACGAGTTTTCTGGCGTAAACCTGATTCAGGGCTTCTCTATGCAGCTCCAATACTTTGGCCACCTGATGCAAAGAGATAACTCACTGGAAAAGACCCTGATGTTGGGAAAGATTGAGAGCATGAAGAGAAGGGGGTGACAGAGAATGAGAGGGTTGGATGGCATCATCGACTCAATGGACATGAATTTGATCAAGCTCCGGGAGACAGTGGACAGAGGAGCCTGGTGTGTTGCAGTCCATGGGGTCACAAAGAGTCGGTCATGACTTAGCAACTGAACAACAACAAAATCAAATAATTAGGGAATGTGTTGTCCATTATATACTCACCATAATTCACAATGTAAATAAATACAAAATATGATGCTTTAAGCTAGAAAACACATAATGATCATATGGGTAACAATTTTGACTTACTCTGACCTTCTCCTCATTCATGTAACAGACACATATTGAGCAATTTCTGTGGGTTAAGGCACAACTTTAGATGCCATGATGAATGCCAAGATATATAAGTAATAAAGGGCTAAGTAAGGAGAACAAGACATAAACAGAAATACATGCAAGACAGAAAATTATTTGTCTGCCCTGAAGAGGAGGAAACTAATTTTGGTTGGACAAACAGAAAGGATATCACATGGTTTAATTTACTAGAGGGTAGAGTCTGAGTTTTTGAACTCAACATTCACAAAATGAAGATCATGGCACCTGGTCCCATCACTTCATGGCAAATAGATGTGGAAACAATGTAAACAGTGACAGACTTTATTTTCTTGGGCTCCAAAATCACTGTACATGATGACTAACTAGACAACATATTAAAAAGTAGAGACATTACTTTGCCGACAAACGTCCATCGAGTCCAAGATATGGTTTTTCCAGTAGCCATGCATGGATGTGACAGCTGGACTATAAAGAAAGCCGAGCACTGAAGAACTGATGTTTTAGAATTGTGGTGTTGGAGAAGACTCTTGAGAGTCCCTTGGACTGCAAGGAGATCAAACCAGTCAATCTGATCAACACTGAACATTCACTGGAAAGACTGAAACTGAAGCTGTAATACTTTAGCCACCTGAGGCAAAGAACTGACTCATTGGAAAAGACCCTGATGCTGGGAAAGATTGAAGGCAGGAAGAGAAGGGGAAAACAGAGGATGAGATGGCTGGATGGCATCACCAACTGGATAGACATGAGTTCGAGCAAGCTCTGGGAGTTGGTGATGGACAGGAAATCCTGGCATGCTGTAGTCCATGGGGTCACAAAGTGTTGGACACGACTGAGCAACTAAACTTAACTTTCTAAAAAAGAGGACGTTTCCATGCAGAGGTAGATAGATTAGACTTATGTATTCCAAAGGATAATTTGGTTTGGTCGGCAAAAAAAAAAAAAATTGAAGAACATTTGAAAAGCACAACTTTCATTAAGTAGCTGCTTTACACACTTCACATACAGGCACTTGAGTTTGTAATTTCTGGTACACATAATTCCTACTTAAGAAATAAATACATTGAATGAATACACACTCAAGTGAAGGTTGAACTTTAAATGGTATTCTCTGTCAACTCAACCTGTATATTTCCTGTCTGGCATAATCTGAAGTTATACTCATGGGGTTGTTCCCTATCACAGTGCACTAGAGCTAGAATGTAAGTTCCACGAGGCGAGGGCCTTGTCTGACTTCTTCATCACTATATTTTTGGTGCACTAGCAAGTGCCTGATGTATAGTATGAAATAGTACAGCATGAGCGTTTTACTATGGGCCTGGAGCAGAATGAAGAATAAGAAATAAGAATAAAGTTAACTATTACAAATGAGGAAAGCTGCTTGGAAAAATGGACATTTGCTAACGACTGGTACGTTGTGAATATTCACCGTTTTTTTGACACTGGGCAGGATGCTACATGGGATTTATACACTAAAAAGCAAGGAATATAAATATTATAGTGTCCTTTACCTCTTGCATAAAATGAAGACAATAATATGATCTTCCTCATCATAACCCACACAGAAAAATGTATTTTTCATTAGACATAGAGAACTGCTTAAAGAATTACTACATAAAGAAGAGAAAATTGTAATAGCTAAAATTAAAAATAATGTACTAATTAAACAAAATAAGTGTTTCTACTTTTTATACTACACTGAAATATTCTAACCACAAAATTAATCATTAGAAAAAGAAACTAGTACATACGCTTTTACAACCAGACTCAGATTCACTGTAGGTTTTTTAAAATCTAAAAATGATTAGAAGGGCGCTGTCATTAATCACAGAGGTGAAGATATTTTATTACAGCTTGAATTTTTGTTTTGGAGCTCATAAAAGAAGAATAATAATGAAGCAAAATAACTTTAAAAACATCTATAAGAATGGAATAAGTATTTGGCTATTTCAAATGAAATATTAATGTGTCTTTAGTATCCTCGGTTCATATCTCTACTTTTAGTTATATTGCATTGAAGTCTGTGAACACAGGAACATTAATGCATCTGTAAAATAGGAAAACCTTAGTGAGATAAGGTTCTTCTGGATTAAGCAACAGGATAATACTGAATGCCTAGAAAATGAGGATAAAGATAGAGAACCCAGAGAAGGAGGTGGAGTTACCAAAGATGGATTTTTATCCACTTTAAAACTTCATCTAGAAGTGGCTCTAAGAAAAAGTTACATTAAAGAGTAAATTCAAAATGGAATACAAATTTAAAATGAGAGAAAATTTTTTTCCAGTTAAATCCAAGTCTTTTGACAGGCCATAAAACATACTTCTTGAATTTAGGTATATATGCTTAAAACACCCTACTCTTGGGGTGAGGTTCTCATGATTCCCTTGCACAATTGATTTCCTTTTTCTTTTCCAGTTTCTACAAAGCCCTCCTAAAGTAAATCTCTGGATTTCAGAAAAAAATGGAGATAGTCTTCCAGCTGAGTAGCCTTTGAAGGTCTATTAACAGAGAGCAAACAGATCTTTCTATTTGGTTCTTCATCTGAACTTCTGTGCTCTTCACAGAGTCAGGAACATTGTAGAAGCTCATAAATATTTCCAGAAAGAACGAAATGCCATCTTTCCAGATGAAAATGTGAGATACACATGGACATGAGAACAGCCTCTATATTCTGAAAATAAGATGCACTAGTCCGAGTTCCTAAAGCCTTCAAAAGTTGTATAACAAAAAACCCCACTTTTCAGTTATATAAATAAGCAAGCCAACGTGTAATTCTTTGGTATCTCAGAGAATTTAAAATAATGCAAGTGTTGCTCCTGTGTTCTTATTTGGTTCATCAAATATTTGTTTGTTTCATACCATATGGAAGAAATCCTAGAAGTTTAAAAGATGGGAAGGCATGGGCTAACTGCTCTCAGATGACTTACAATGAAGTAAAGTATCTGATATAGCTGATTCCCCAGAAGCCCCCAAATAATCATAGTACAAGACAAATGTGCTGTTAAAAACTGTAAATTGTCACTTAATTCAAAATAAAACAGGAATTAAATACCTAATGTATAAGGCAATACAAGAAACTGTGGTGGAAACAAAAAATATATATATACAATTTACACTTTAAATTATAATCAAGATGAAGCAAATAATTCATATACATGAATTATTCATGTACAGTACATGTACAGTATTATTCATGTATATGAATACTGTAAGCAAGACAAAATGTTAAATTAATATTGCCAAGTTAAAATTCAATTCAAATAAGAATGCTCAAAATATTTTTATTCACTATCTACTGTAGCACAATTCTTAGATTAATTGTTATTGTTATTGCAGATTAGAAATCAGAGGTTTAGAGAGGTAAGAAATGTATAAGAGGTCATTTTTCCAGAATGTGGATTTGTAGGGATGATAGTGGGAACAGGTTGGAGAAAATGTCAGGGATCTGACTTTCCTGAAATATGATTAAACTGTTGAGATGTTGAAGGAAGAAGACTGGATACCAATTACAAGGAATCTTGTTAGGTAAATGCGAGATGAGTAGTGAGAAAAAGGCAAAGAAAGACTAGATTCTGGCGTGACTTAAAGACCTAGTCAAATGCTGGTAACAGCCTCTGAATTCATGTTTCTACCCCTTCTCACTTTCTCTGTTGTTCTACTCAAATTAATTTATTAAGAAACTTCAGGAGTAATATATTACAAAATAAAGCCCAATGATATAATCTTGTTGCTAAAAAACCAGTTACCTACAAAGTACACATAATATAGAGACACTGCAGAATATGAGGCACTTGAAATTATAGCTGCAAATTTTCAGAGACCCAAATAACAAGGACTCATCTTGTTATTGTTCCAAATAAACCCCAAACAACATCACTCCTGTGACTTTATTCAAAATGAATCCCTGTTCTGGAACCACTTCCATATTTTGTTTTTTTCATATTTAAAGGCCCATTTCAAATGCCACCTCTGCCATGGATCTTTTTGTCTGTGTCAAGCACAAAGTAGAACACAATAAAAATGACTAGGGAATGCTCTTAGGTTTGGCAAGGAGTGGATATGAGTGATCTTTTCAGATCTTCATTGTAAGTTGGCATACATAAGGGGCAGTGCTGCTGGAACTTCAGAACTTATTCTTTAATGAAAAAGTCCTATAATATGAAAAATATTTCCCATATGTTTATGCAAATAGCATGTCATATGTTTATCATAGCCTTAGAATAACTAACTTTTTGGTGTAGATAATAGAACTAACATCCAAAAAAGATGTGCTTTTCATCATAGGGGACTGGAATGCAAAAGTAGGAAGTCTGGAGTAACAGGCAAATTGGCTTTGGAGTACAAAATGAAGCAGGGCAAAGGCTAATAGAGTTCTGCCAAGAGAACACATTGGTCATAGCAAATACCCTCTTCCAACAACACAAGAGACGACTCTACACATGAACATCACCAGGTGGTCAACGCCAAAATCAGATTGATTATATTCTTTGCAGCCAGAGATGGAAAAGCTTTATATAGTCAGCAAAAATGAGACAGAGAGTTGACTGTGGCTCAGATCATGAATTCCTTATTGCCAAATTCAGACTTCAATTGAAGAAAGTAAGGAAAACCACTAGACCATTCACGTATGACCTAAATCAAATCCCTTACTATTACACAGTTACAGTGACAAATAGATTCAAGGGATTAGATCTGACAGAGTGCCTGAAGAACTATGGATGGAGGTTTGTGACATTGTAGAGGAGGCAGTGATCAAAACCATCCCCAAGAAAAAGAAATGCAAGAAGGCAAAATGGTTGTCTGAAAAGGCCTTACAAGTAGCTGAGAAAAGAAGAGAAGCTAAAGGCAAAGGAGAAAAGGAAAGATATATCCATCTGAATGCAGAGTTCCAAAGAATAGCAAGGAGAGATAAGAAAGCCTTTCTCAGTGATCAATGCAAAGAAATAGAGGAAAACAATAGAATGGGAAAGATTAGAGATCTCTTCAAGAAAATTGGAGATACCAAAGGAACATTTCATGCAGAGATAGGCTCGATAAAGGACAGAAATGGTATGCGCCTAACAGAAGCAGGAGAAATTAAGAAGAGATGGCAAGAATAAATGGAAGAACTACACAAAAAAGATCTGCATGACCCAGATAACCACGATGGTGTGATCACTCACCTAAAGCCAGACATCCTGGAATGCAAAATCAAGTGGGCCTTAAGAAGCATCACTACAAACAAAGCTAGTGGGGGTGATGGAATTTCAGTTGAGCTATTTCAAATCCTAAAAGATGATGCTGTAAAAGTGCTACACTCAATATGCCAGCAAATTTGGAAAACTTAGCAGTGGCCACAGGACTGGAAAAGGTCAGTTTTCATCCCAATCCCAAAGAAAGGCAATGCCAAAGAATGCTCAAACTACTGAACAATTGCACTCATCTCACACACTAGTAAAATAATGCTCAACATTCTCCAAGCCAGGCTTCAACAGTATGTGAACCATGAACTTCCAGTTCAAGCTGGACTAAGAAAAGGCAGAGGAACCAGAGATCAAATTGCAACATCCATTGGATCATCGAGAAAACAAGAGAGTTCTAGAGAAACATCTACTTCTGCTTTATTGACTGTGCGGATCACAACAAACTGTGGAAAATTCTTAAACAGATGGGAATATCAGACCACCTGACCTGCCTCCTGAGAAATATGTATGCAGGTCAAGAAGCAACAGTTAGAAGTGGACATAGAACAACAGACTGGTTTCAAAATCAGGAAAGGAGTACGTCAAGGCTATATATTGTCACCCTGTTTATCTAACTTTTATGTAGAGTACATCATGCCAAATGCCGGGCTGGATGAAGCACAAGCTGGAATCAAGATTGCTGGGAGAAATATCAATAACCTCAGATACGCAGATGACACCACCCTTATGGTAGAAAGCAAAGAAGAACTAAAGAGCCTCTTATTGAAAGTGAAAGAGGAGATTGAAGAAGTTGGCTTAAAACTCCACATTCAGAAAACTAAGATCATGGCATCCAGTCCCATCACTTCATGGGAAATAGATGGGGAAACAATGGCAACAGTGAGAGACTTTATTTTATTGGGCTCCAAAATCACTGCAGATGGCGTCTGCAGCCGTGAAATTAAAAGACACTTGCTCCTTGGAAGAAAAGCTATGACAAACTTAGACAGCATATTAAAATGCAGAGACATTATTTTGCCGACAAATAGCCATCTAGTCAAAGCTATTGTTTTTCCAGTAGTCATGTATGGATGTGAGTTGTACTATAAAGAAAGCTGAGTGTCGAAGAATTTATGCTTTTGAACTGTGGTATTGGAGAAGACTCTTGAGAGTGCCTTGGACTGCAAGGAAATCCAACCAGTCAATCCTAAAGAAAATCAGTCCTGAATATTCTTTGGAATGACTGATGCTGAAGCTGAAACTCCAATACTTCGGCCACCTGATGCGAAGAACTGACTCATTAGAAAAGACCCTGCTGCTGGGCAAGATTGAAGGTAGGAGGAGAAGGGGAAGACAGAGGATGAGATGGTTGGATGGCATCGCCAATTTGATGGGCATGAATTTGAGCAGGCTCTGGGAGTTGGTGATGGACAGGCAAGCCTGGCGTTTTGCAGTCAATGGGGTCGCAAAGAGTCGGGCACGACTGAATGACTGAACTGACTGATAGATAATAGATATGGGTGAAGAAAATAGCTGGCCTCATGAATCAGAAATTTACCTAGATAGTAAAGAACAATAACAACTAGCGGTCAAAGCACCTTTTTATTAAGGATCCCAAGACATTCATTCACCAAAGTAGACTCTGATTCTTTAGAGGATTCCAACATGTGTCCTCAAACCCAAGTAGTCTCAGTGTTTTTCTGGAGGCTACTAACATGCTTATAGCAAAAGTTCATCACTGTGGGCTTGGAATTGCTCAGATGTTTTTAAAAAGTTGACAGAGAAGAGTCAGTATTTGCGATAGGCTCCAATTTCTACCCTCCCTCCTCTTGTTCCTCTCTAGGGCTCCTAAGATCCTGAATCCTTATACTTCACACTTTAGCTCACAGCTGAAGATTGACTGGTGCCTCTTACTTCTAAGGTATCTACTGAAGACCTGTGCAGGAGACTCTGTCACCATTATGCTCCACTGTGACATGGAGGACTAGATTCATCATTGTGCTGAGCACCATTCTGTGATGTTCTGACACATTAGATGTAGCAGAGTCATTCTCTACACTTGTCAGAAACTCCTGTATAAATATCTCAAACATGTTTATTGGTGCTTATCTATGCTTTCTTTTAACAAATACTAGTTGAACATTCCTTTGGGCCAAGCACCAGAGTATACGTGAGACATAGTGTCTTGCTCCCCACCCTCAACCAGGGAAGTCAGGTAATAAACAATTCAGTCAATTAGCAAATAAGAAAAATCCCAGGAGTGATAACTTCTATGGAAAAAACATAAAACAAGCTAATGGTAGAGGGACTGAGAAAAGGTATATCAGGTAGGGGGGAAAGAAAGACTTTTTTGAGGGTGTGGATTTTGTGCTGACACCTGAATGATGAGATGAAGCCAAGTAAAGATATGGGGAAAGTCATTCGAGCAGAAGTAAGGGTAAATGTAAGGGCCCTGAGCTGGGAAACAGAGAGAGATATCCATGAACAGAGAGAATGACAGTGTGGCTGGGGCACAGGAAGGAGGAAAGATGGCAGGAGGGGGCAGAATATGTTGGACCTTGTAGACTGTTTCATAAATTTTGATTCTATTCTAACCGAAATGGGTTTAAAACCATTGGAAAGCTTTTAGCAGGGTAGCGATATGATCTGACTTAAGTTTTTCAAAATTTCTTTGGCTAACTTGTGTAGAATGCCATTTTGGTGGCAAAAAAGGAAATAGTGTGAATGCTGCTGTAATAATCTAGGCAAGTGACGTTTGTGGCTTGGAATCAGGAGACTTAGAGAACTGATACTTAGGACATGATTTGCTTGTAGATCTGACAGGGCTAGATAGGGAATGAGTGTGTATATGCATATGTATACTTATAGTTGGGATGGAGCAGATCTTAGGCTCCAAATCACTGTGGACAGTGACTGCAGCCATGAAATTAAGATGCTTGCTCCTTGGAAGAAAAGCTATGACAAACTTAGCATATTAAAAATCAGAGACATCACTTTGCCGATAAAGGTCTGTATAGTCAAAGCTATGGTTTTTCCAGTAGTCATGTATGGAAGTGAGAGCTGGACCATAAAGAAGGCTGAGCACTAAAGAATTGATGCTTTCAAACTGTGGTGCTAGAGAAGACTTTTGAGAGTTCCTTGGACATCAAGGAGATCAAACCAGTCAATCCTAAAGGAAATCAACTCTGACTATTCACTGGAAGGAATGATGCTGAAGCTGAAGCTCCAATACTTTGACTACATGATGCAAAGAGGTGACTCACTGGAAAAGATCCTGATGCTGGGAAAGATTGAGGGCAGGAGAAGAAGGGGGTGACAGAGGATGAGATGGCTGGATGGCATCACTGACTCAATGGACATGAATTTGAGCAAACTCCAGGAGACAGTAAAGGACAGGGAAGCCTGGCGTGCTGCAGTCCATGGGGCTGCAAAGAATTGAACACACACAGCGACTGAGTGACAAGAAAGACGGCTAAACAGGAGCCAAGATTATTTCTAGGATTTGGGATTAAGCAACTGTGTGGACAATGGGAAAACTAGAAAAGGAACATCCTAAATGGGAAGGAAATACAAAAAAAGAGGGGATATATGTATATGTATAGCTGATTCACTTGATTCACTTTGTTGTACAGTTGAAACTAACACAACATTGTAAAGCAACTATACTTCAGTAAAAAATAAATCAATAGCTCTGTCTAAATGACTACAGACTGCCATATTAATCTCACAGCTTCTCATAAGGCAGATTTCTTGAGGAAAGATTTCCTCATAATTTTAGAATTTTCCAGTCACCAAAAGGGGTTTACTGCCTAAAAGAAAAGACAGCTAAGACCAACTTATTCAATAAAATTATATACATTGTCAAGGAAATATTGTTCAAAGTCTGGAAATCGGCAAAAGAGTTCTTTCAGGGGTATTTAGTGTCCTATGGGATCCTCTGGGGACTATCAATTCTATGGGGGGGAGGCGAGTCTTACAATTGACTTGGCTATTGTACAAATCTGTAGGGGTTAGAAGTTCAAGTGGTAGAAAATTGAGGATAATATAAATGGTTCTGTTCCATAGAAATGCAAATGAATTTTGTCCAGTCGAAATACAACAGGTTTCTGTCCTATAAAAAATATGATTCCAAACGTTATATTTTATTGCCCTCTGAATATTCACCAGTTTTGTCCTTATTAGTAAATTCATTTTAGCATTCATGATTGCATGTGTAATCATCTCAAATTCTCATTTGAATATTGACATAGTCATGTTTCTCTCCCTAATTAACGACTTTAATAAAATCTTTGATGTGCTTATTTTACATTTAAGAAACAGTAAAAAATTTTATCTTTTGCAATTACATATGTTAGAGACAAGACAATCAGCCCAAAGTGGAGCACTTGTGCTAAAACTTCATGTCAAAAAACCAACACAACTTAATTATCATTTAGGCTCTCCCAGAAATGAATCATAAAACCAGTCAGTGAGGACTTGCCTGATCACCATTAGTCAGGTAATCTGCCTGATAGACCCTTGCCATTCCCCAAAGAAATTAACTTGGCAATAACCAGTCCACTGTTTTTCGCTTAGTGTAACTTCCTTATTCTGCTCCTTTTTGCCTACAGCATGTTTCATTTTGTATAGCTCCCTCTGAACTCCTTTCTATCTGCTAGATTGGATGTTGCCCAATTTGAATTGATTTTTGCTCAAGTAAAAAGTTTTAATATCCCTCAGTTTAATTTTTTAACATGTGTTAACAAAAATAACAACAGTCCATAAAAAATCAAGAGACATTTTTGAAATCTGAATGGAAACTTATCTGCTGTGATTAGTTCTCTTGTGATCTCTCTTAAAATGGCCATTTCTGACAATGAGACAGGAAAAGACAGAAATAAGTAAACTTTGAATAGTTAGTATTATAACTTACTGGTAGAGACATGAGTGATAATGGTATTTTGATTAAGTACACACGGAATTGTTCCTAAGATATTCATATTCTAAGGGATTTTGGGTTTTCGTTTTTTGATCATCTTTCAAAAACGGCATTGTGAGCAAGTTTGAGAAAAGTAGCTTAACTGCCATTGTAAGTCTGGACCATTGCCACTTTCCATCTTAAAATCCTTAATGCAGTTTACCTTTATGTATTTGACATTTATATAAATAGATATAACCATTGTTTATAAGTACCCTAAATATTTACAGTTTGCCTGTTCTTTGATTCCTTTTTTCCTCTCTTCCTTATGAAAAGAAAAGTAATTCTCCCAGTTTTCACACAGCTTCTTTTCCGATTTGAACCAACAGTCTTGGTTGTTGGGAGAGGATCTTTGGGGCCTAAAAATAGCAATCTCTTCACAGACGCAGGCAGAGTGATCTAGGAAAGTAATTTCTCACAAAGTGCTTTGTTCTACTCTTTAGTTCCTCCCACTAAGAATCACTTCTTGGTATAAAATAATATATCTTATGGTTACTGGGATGAGTAACCTAAAATAAGGGAGGTATGAGTCCTTTGTAACTACATTCCCCAGGTTAGAGAAGAAGTAAAAAGTGAGCTGGAATTTACTCCTCCATTCTCCTGGATGTATTTCTCACCACTTCTTATCTGCTTCCTTCATGCTTTTCTAGAACTGGAAACCACAGGGACTGTGCTTGCTCTACAAAATGAAAGTGAAAATAAATCCTAAATGTTGTAACCACCATCTTAGAATGACTCACAAACCACTAAACCTAAATACAACAACACAGTGCAGACACACAGAAGTTTCACACAGAGAAGATTCCTTTTCATAGCAAGTAGCATTTTATGAGCATACAAAAATGTACTGAAAAGAGTAAAATGTTGAGATGTTGAAGGTAGCTTAAAAATGCCATATTTTATAGTGGATCAGTATACCAAGCTTTGCACATGAACATTTTAGAGTAAAAAACAAATCAAGAAATGTAATATATACACACAAGTACACACACATAGGCACACACACATTTATGTGTACACAAACCTGTAACTATGATTTATATAGTTAATATGCCAAACTCTTCATGTGCATAAATTTACATTTCTCCTTGACCTTAATAATAGCAGTAATACTGCATCTATAATATTTTGTGTTTGCATAAATTATACTATGCATTTTCACACACATTATTACAGTTGAGCTGAGTGGGTAGTCATAAGGAAGCAAATGCAGTATTAAAATCATTTTGGTAATTTGAATTATAGCTGTTTTGTTTTCCCATGCAGTGATTCTAGGTTTTTATTTTCTCTTCCTGAACACATTTGCTACTTCTTAATTTGACAAATTTTAAGGATACTGTGATAATAGTTACAAGTTATTTGTGCAATTTAAAATGTAATATAATCAAATCTTTATCCATCATCAACAAAACGAAGTGGTATTCAATATTTGATGATTCACTAAAAAACTGTGATGAATGTCACCTATTGATTCCATGAACTAAGTGGAAAACATCTGAATTTTATTTTTATCAATAAGACATTTCATACAACATTTGACATATATAGTCAAAAATTTCAAACTGTTATATTTAGGTATTTTAATTGTGATTTAAAAGTGAAAAAATAGCTGTATCTTTATTAAATAGAAAACAAACTGCCTTAATTAAATAAAGAAATTATATAAACTGCATTTTACAAGTTACTTAAATTTTGCTTTCCATTTTTGATCATTTAGCTTGGGAAACCTTATACTTTCTTTGGATAAGTCTAACATGTAAAACATATCACTAAATTTACCTGATACAGAGTATTTTCCTTAATTATAGCTTTTGGAAAGCAAGTTTTAAAGCTTTTTATCTAAACAGAAATATATTAAAATATAGAATTTTGTATTATTATATTACGAATGATGGGGTTCAGGACACACTACCCCAAAATGTGGCAACTTAGTAGACTGACTACTTTAAGCTTGAAAGAGTTCCAGGAACCAGCAGAAGCAGAAAGGTCACTCTGAAATTCCTGCTTCTTCCCTGAAAGCAGGAGATAAGCCTCCCCTGTGAAAGGTGCCCCCTCTCCCAGGAGGTAGGGAGACATTCTTATCACCAGAGAAGGGAAATTTAGAGAAGAATGTATAAGCATCTGGCTGTTACTTCTTCACCATTTACTATCCACAGCCCAAATCCCTTTGTTTGTCAATTCTTCACAGATTTGTTTTTGCCCCAAAGGTATTAAAGCTTCTTGCTCTGGTTACTTCCGATCTCCGTTCTCTTGTGAAGGGTCCCGTGTACATGTAAACATTCAGTAAATTTTGTACACTTTTCTCCTGTTCATCACCTGTCTTATGTCTGTTCTTAGGCCCAGCGAGAAACGCAAAAAGGTTAGAAGAGAATTTTTCCTCCTCTACAGAAGAAATATGCTTGTGAATTATTTATGACTTCATTCTACTATCTTATCTACAGGAGTTTGAGTGGGGAATTACTTGATGAAACGTATATTCTTTCATACTACAGATCAGTAAACTCAAATGGTTTGTAATCACCAAGAAATTTGAACCAGGAAAAAATGGAAAATTATTACTCTTTACTTCGGAATCTTCTTTACAATTAACAGTTGTAGATTTGAACATTCCCTGGAACCTTAAAACTATGCAAAATGTCATATTTTGTAATATCTGCACAGCTTCACTTATTTTAAAACTAACCACGTAAGCTTTTTTTTGCCCTGATAATAGTTGCAAGCATGTTGTATTGTAGGGTTTTTTCCAAACATATTGTTAATGTTACCCTTATAGCCTTGAATTTTACTGTGCTTTACTGAGTTTATCTATTGATGTCTAGGCAATCATGTTTTAGAACAAAATTCCAAAGCTTATTTTGGGAAACATAGCAATTCTATTGCTATGAATTATACAGCCCTGTACAGGAGAAGAAGTGTACAGCCCTGTGCTGTTCCACATCCTCTTCCAGGCTTCTGGGATCTCTTCATTTCTGTATGTCTTCATTTGGCTTTGCTCTTAATTTTTCTGTATGTATTGCAACAGATGTTGAATGAGTTTCTTGAAGTCCACCCTTAAGAAACGTGCAATCCCATCTATGGCAGTTTTTTTTTTTTTTTTCCTGGCTGGAAGTGAAGATATGGTGAAAACCAGAAACCATCTTTCCTATATGCTTGACTTTCATCAAAGGAGGAGGAAAAAGGCATGTGGATGAAAGTTAAGGAAGCACACACTAGAATCTGCCATTTCTCAACAAAGTTCATAATCTGCACACAGTGAACTAGGATGGGTATTCAAAGACCCACTTTCATTGGACTAATATTTACTGATGTCCCCTTCAGTGTCCAACTTAAAAATAGACAAGAATGATGCTAACAGTTAGTGAGGTTTGATTTCAGGCCTGTCCCTGTGCTAAGGGTTTTACTTCCTTCTTCCTATATATTTCTCATAATGACCCCATGGGTTATATGCACTAGTGTTATTTTATATTTATTTACTGCCATGCTGAATAGCCTGTGGGATCTTATTACCCCAACCAACGATTCAACCCATGCTCTCTGCAGTGGAAGCGCACAATCTTATCCACTGGACTGTCAGGAAGTCCACTGGTGTCATTTTAAATATGAAAAAATGAAGGCATAAAGAGATGAAGCTGATGGTCTCATGACTAATAAAACACTTTTGAAATGTGTAGAGTTACCCTACTCCATATGTAACATATTAGTTCCTTGTGCTTCCCACCACCCCTGCAAAGAAGATGAAGATCACTGTTATGGCTCAAAGCCTCTTCTCCACTTGATTTTTAAAGGCTCTCTGGAGGAAAAAATATAGGTAAGGGGAACTTTCTTTTCTAGGTTTTTCCTATGTTTAATCTGGGATTGGGATCAGACACTGTAAATGCCAGGACTCTAGGGGTCCACAGAAATGCATGCTACACAGATGCAAACTACATGGTTTCTCAGGAAATAAAAAGAAGTTCTAATAAAATGTACTGAACAGTAATATGGGGTTGTCTGAAAGGAGAAACCTGCTTCTGAAAGAACAGCTTCTCTATTTCCCTCCCTTCAAAGCAATTTCAGCTGTCCAGTGCTGTCCTGAAGGAAATCCATTGCATAGAAGGAGATTCCTCTTCTACACCCTCCTCATTCCTTTATGCTCCCCCTAGGCCTCCCCCTGCACCTCATGGTTACTTTACTGCCAGCTGGTGAAGGGAAAGCTCTTTCTAGCTCAGCAGATGTAGGAAGTACCAGCCAGACGAGCGCTGGACCCGGCAGTTGGCTTGGTTTGGTGATAAGGAAACAGCTCAAGAGAAACATAGGAATGGGGCACTGAATCATTCTTCAACAGCTGTGAGAAAATCTTGAATGAAAGAGGAAAGATAAAGGGAGGAGAGGTAGGAGGGAATAAAAGGAAGAGAAAGAGAGCAAGGGGGAGAGAGAGAGAGAGAGAGAGTGATTGATTTTATTTCAAAAGGCCTGCAAATTCTGGAATTACATATATTCTATTTGGTTCTGTAACATGAATATCAAAATACTGCTCACCAGCTCCTTAGACTTATGCTAAAGCGTCTGTGTTCTCTTTATTTTTATAGTCACTAAATATAAAGGCTTGCATATTAAGAGGCTATGCTTTTCTGATTATATCATAACCAGGCATAGAAATAGGAATTGTTTTCTCTGGAGTCTGTTGTGAGACAGCATCCTATTCTTAAAGAAATCTGCATACAATTGAAACACTGGCATACTTGCTTGGCCAGGATACTATGTAATTCTGTTTACGGCACTTTCTCATCCAACTGCACAAATCTGGGAGCACGAACTGGGAAGTAGAAGAAACTAAATGAAGGTTTCCATGTTTAAAGAAACAAATGTAAAAGAGGGAAAGGAATCAGAACCATAGAAATTAAAGATATACAAGAAAGGCATTTAAAAGCCCAAAGAGTAAAGTTGTAAAGAGCCATACTTGTTTCTTAGTCTCACTGCCTGTTCTAGAAAGCCTCCCTGAGATGGGAATTTCAGTTTCTCACGACAGCTCATTTTATTTCTGAGGAGTCTGCTAATAGAAGGTTCTTATTTGGATTGATCCAGGCTCTACTTGTCTGGAATCTGAATAAATGCAGACTCTTTTCTACATTACAGTTCTTCAAATATGTGAAGACAGTTGCCATGTTGCAGAGTTGTGTCAGCTCTTTCAGCCAATCCTCAAGCTCAGCAGTTGCCAGATCTCCTCCCTGGCACGCAGTCTAGCTCGTCGGTGTCGGTGTCCTGTAAATCAGGCACTGTGAATTGAACATAGCACTCCAGATGTGGTCTCAACAGTGCAAAGTTCAGCAGGACTATCACCTTCCTTGACGTGCAGTCCCCACTTTTGTGAGGAGTCGCATCAATTTATTGGCAGTTCACGTGGCTGGCACATGATGAGTTCACAAGCAGCTAAAACCTTAGGTTATTTTTTTCATGTTTGATTTTCTTAAGCCAGATTTCCTGCATCTTGTAGAAGAACAGTTTAATTGGTGACTCTACACAGAGAATTTCCCATTTCCTGATTTTTTTTATCTCATTCTTCTTGCCTCTTGATGACCCAGAAGATACTTGATTTTGTTGTCCAGTATGTTAGCTAGTCCATCCCTGTTAATTTTGGTAAATATGTGTCTTCACTTGATTCATGTGTTAAAGACTTTGAGGGGACAGCATTAACTCAGAGCAAAGGCTTATAAAACGTTATTGGAGACCTGCCCTCAGATTAACTTTGATTTCACAGTTCACTTTGAATGGCTCACTCAAAGTTTTACTTATCATTAGTCTATTTTTTATTTAAAAGGATTGGCTTTTCCATAAAATTTGTTGAAACTGAGATATTGTATACTTGTAACTTCCCTGATGTTGGCATGCCAAAAGAAAATTAAATGATATTTTGAGGGATGTATTCTCAATAAACGTGGGATAGATTCTAATGATCGAATCTTACTCAATAACAATTAACTGCCTAGTCAAGCATAATTTTTAATCAGGGCACCATAATTAATTAAGCAGTCTTGCTCCTAAAAGCCAGACTTTCCTCTTTTTGACACTGGGATGCTACATATCTTCAATTTCTGATGCATTTACTTCTCAGTTCTCAATGGAATGGCTGCTTTTCAATTTTTTCACAAATAGGTTAATGTTCAAAATATGGCAAGTAATTTAATCCACTGTGGAGTCTCAATTCAACCAGTTGTTACAATTTCTTAACCCAGGTAACCAAGTGCCTCAGTACAAGGATAAACCCCTGCATGAGGCAGTGCTAGAAGCAGTCACTAGAGGGCAATAGAGGGCTGAGAAATAGGGCGTGAGCTGGGTGACAGCTGGTAGGAGCAAGATACTTATGGGCTAAGAAGGCCAGTCCTCTGTAGGAGAAGCAAATCTTTTGCGCTTATCTAAAAATTCCAGTTTATATACACGGTTCACATAACTGGGATACAACTGGGATGACCAAGATGGATCTGCCAGTCAGCGCTCAGATGGAGGACACACCAATGACACACATTTTTAGGAAGTTTGATATCAACATCAGAAATACCCTCGACAACAGGAGTCTTGGTGTTATGGCTGAAGTCTGTATTCAAAGCTAAGATCAAAAATGGCACAGAGTCAGCAGTGATACATACAATTTACTGAGTGTTTACTATATATGTCTAGCAATAAAGCAACACCATCTCCCATTCTTGGAACAACCTTTGGAAAGTAACAACATCCTTATTTCATAAAAAGGAAATTACGTGGCAAAACTGGGATCTGAAAAGAGGTCTGTGGAGCACCAAAGCATGTATTCCCAATGCTGAACGACTATAGAGCATCCTGAATCAATAATTAGAACTCTGGGAAGAGAGCATGACAAAAACCTGTGACAACTGACTTCAAGGTCCTGGCCTTCTCTCTTAGAACCTGTGGAGAGTGAACACATTTATCTTGGGTTTCTATTTGCTAGTAATCGTAATCATATTTCATTAATTCTTTCCAGTTTGAAGCTCATTGTGTTTTAAGATGTAAACAAAATACATTCTATTTCCTTTAAAGTCTTAAGATAAATGTACACTTTGTAAATAAATCATGTTTTTTTAGTTCTATTCATTTAATACAAACTTTGTGCAATAAATATTCTCACTAATAGTTTGAATTTCAAATAGGATCTGCACCTTTTGACCCCAGATATTGGCCACAAAATTTAGCACCAGATCAACTTAGTGAAAATGCATACTAATGAATTAATGGAGGAAATATTTAAAGAGGTAAAAAAGGGTTTATAATTTTAGTATCTGTAAAAAAAAAACAAAAAAACCCCACCATGATTAGTGGTAGCACAGAAAAGGATTTTAAAATTGCTGAATGCCAGGAGCCAGCTCATGAGATCCCACCCATGACAGAGTCATGAGAAAGAGGGCTGATCGAGCACGGCTTCTCAGACCTCAGGGATTCTCAGGAGGCTGCCTCAGCACTCACCTTAAAAGATGATATCTGTTTCTCTGACGCTTGTTATAATAAACCTCCTCTTATTTTCTGTGACTTAGACAAAAGGTCTATTCTGATTCCCTTCTAAAATAGATCCTTCTGATACCTCAATCGATAAGGCCCCTGAACGGTAGCACCCTAATAAAATTATCTGGGAAATGGAGTATGCTAATCTAAATTCCTCTTGCCAACATATTGGCTTGTTTAATAAATGTACCTGTGCCTTTGGAGCTAATGCACATGACTACTCCTTAACAATAAAACAGCATTGAGAGCTTCCACACAAAAGGCCCCGATGGGCACAGAGCCCTTTGTAGGAAAAAAAGGCTTATTAGGAAATATAAGAGGTATTGCTTTATGAAACTGTTACTTAGTCTATATTTACTCACTATGTTTTTTATTTTTCACGTATCTAGCCTATATAATAAAAACATAATAGTTAGAAACTTATATAAGTAGAAGTTTAGCTTTAATACAAATAATAAAACAATTGTTAATTCAGCTGGTGGTTTTGCTAAGCACTGACCTTTGTGCTACATTGTCTCAGCTTGCTGTGCCATGACTTTATGGGACCACATTCTTTTCTGTTAGGGTCAAGGCATAAGACAGATTACAGAAAAACAGGTTTTACTTTGAAACTCTGAGTTTATAAATTCTTTCTTTGTCATAATCTGCTGTGCCTGTATTCTTTAAAAAATGTAACTCTGGTACTTTCTGTGCCTGATACAAAAGTGTTCTGGCTGATCAACCCTTATCAATAAAGGAGTCACAGGATGTTAGCAGGCCTCCGGGCCCAAAGATGATGTAAACAACTTTAAACCTTTTGTAACTAAAAAACACAAGCAGTGTCCTGGTTCCGATAAGGGTCAAAAACTGCTGACCATTTGATTTGATTTTGCATGACTCTACACTTCACATTTGTTTCTATGTACAACTAAAAGTATAAAAGCTGTCTTGAAAACAATAAAGTCAGAAGACACTTGGAAACACTACGACTCGCTGTGTCTTCTCATTCTTATCGCCGACGCCGTCCATCCTGAGGGAACCCTGTCCAGCTGGAGCAGGTCTCCGGCAGTTGAGTGTTAAATAACTTAGATGGAAGTGAAACTAAAGTGTTCTGGGGAGGAAAAAAAGATTCAAAAAGTAGCAGAAATGATGATAAGGTCACTGATGTCAAAGACGCGTGACACAGTTTGAATAAAATTGTTTCACGAAATGTGAGATTCAAAAAGGCAGTGTTTTTAAGTATATTGAAAGCATTCTAGAACAAGACTTAGGACTAAGTTAATGAATGTGGTTCTTCATAACGTTACTGTTCTGAGTTTCTAATGACTTTCTCAGCAGAGAAGTAATTAAAATAATATATTAAAACTAAAATCTACTTTAGATTTTCTGAAAGGATGTCCTCTGGTTTCCTAGAGTCACTGACATCTCATTAGATAGCTGAATATATCCATGACATATCTGAATACATGGAACTCTGTTAATAGTGAGGTCTCCCTTCTCTTCCCAGCACATAAAAAATATTTCTTGCAATCAATAAAGATTTTTCCTTGATATTAATGTGTGTTTCCATAGTAGCTTTCTCTGATTTTAAAGAAATACTATCTGCATCTGGTATGAAATATAACAAAATTTCAAGTTCATGTAACACAAATCTGTAATTCATATTATTTGCTTGTTTTCATCCTTTATGAGGAAACAACTGCTTATAAAAGCTCAACTGCTTATAAAAGAAAATAAATAAAATATTTATTTCAAATTCTGCTCCAAATAAAATACTTAGGAACATCTGTTTCAAAAAACGGAAATATCTTCATCTCATTGAAAGTTAAACATAGACTGTACTTTAGAAGTCCATATCTATCTCTTTTAATTCACACCACACAAATTGTTCCAAGAACAAAGATTCCCAGTTACTAGAGGCATTTTTTGATGTATGGATATTACTCAAAGGTGGGAATTTATCTCACAGCAGTGAGAGAGATGAAGCCAGCTCATACTGGGCAGCAATCTTCCAATGGCCCACCTGCTGAAAAAGAGCCACGCCTTTTAAATTTGTGCTGTTTCTGCAATGTCCATAGACATTCAACACCTATACCCTGGGAGCCAGATGGAAGCCCTTAGAAATAATTGCTAATTTGTTCTAATGCAGTAATGCTTCTGCTTTGTTATTTTCTATGCACTTATCTGTCTTGAATTATTTTGGTTTCCTCCTTTTCTCCTACAAACAAAGCTATGTTCTTTTCTATTCTCTCAGTTTTTTGACTGTTTTCTTCAGCATATGTGAGCACACAGCATCTGTTTTTGAGTCTATGACAGATGGATGAAATTAATTATTGTAGAAATATGAGGAAAGAGAGATCATAGGCAAGGGATAACAGAATGGTTGAACAGGAACTGAAAAGTGGAAACACCCATTATTGAGAACACACTAATGCCACTTTCAGGGTTTTGTTAGATCCAGTGGCACTTAGGTCAAGTTGGGAGGAAATCCTTGAGCAGTCATGGCAGATATATTACACTTACTTGCCCCTACCCCCCAAGTTATTGTTAAAAATCTATCAAAGTAAGTGGACAGACTGGTTATTATTTGTATGTTAACTCAACTGATTAACTAATTTCTTTCAGGTCCTAAATCTACATAGACTCATGGTAATCTGAATGATTATATAACTAAATAAGCAATTTGGTAAAGAGAATCAACTGAAATACTCAGAAGCCCAGGTTTCACACTATCTTGCAGGGGCTGTGCCAGAGTTTTTATTGTAAGAGAAACTACTAGGATGTAGCCTAATTAGTTTCTCCAAGCACCAAGCTCATAGGAGTGAAGCTCAATAAATACCATGAAAATAATAATGATTAACATGTGCAGAGTGCTTTCTAGTCCACACATGGCTTTGTGTAAACTTCATAACTGTTATAATCCTAATTTACATATAAGGGAACTGAATCGTATGGAAGCAATATGCATTAGTTAAGATCACATAGTAAATATACAATGGAATATTACCCAGTCATTAAAAAGACTGAATTTGACTCAGTTCTAATGAGGTGGACGAACCCAGAGCCTGTTAAACAGAGTAAAGTAAGTCAGAAAGAGAAAAACAAATATCATATAATAATGCATATATATGGGATCTAGAAAAATGGTATTGATGAGCCAATTTGCAGGGAAGGAATGGAAACTCAGATCTAGAGAATGGACTTGTGGACACAGTGGGGAAAGGAGAGAATGGGATGAATGGAGAAAGTAACATCAACATGTCTACACTACTATGTGTAAAATAGATAGCTGGTGAGAATTTGCTATTAATATATAACATAGAGAGCCCAGCCTGGCGCTCTGTGATGACCTAGAGGGGTGGGATGGGGGAAAGAGAAGGAGGCTCAAAAGGGAGGTGATATATGTATAACTATGGCTAGTGATGCTAGTGGCAAAGAATCCGTCTGCCAACTCAGGATACTCAGGAGTCACGGGTTTGATCCCTGAGTTGGGAAGATCCCCTGGAGTAGGAAAAGGCAACTCACTCCGTATTCTGGTCTGGAAGATTCCATGGAAAGATGAGCCTGGAGGGCTATAGTCCATGGGTTCTCAAAGAGTCGGACATGACTGAGGGCATGCACACACACACACACACACAGCTGATCTGCATTGTTGTATATAGAAACTAACACAACACTATAAAGCAATTTTCCCCCAATTAAAAATAAACTAAAAGATAAAAAGAATAGTAATATCATAAAGTAAAAGACAATGTTTTAAACCACAACTTTCAAATTCCAAAATGAGACTTTCTGATTTCAATTCTAGTGTTATTTATATAATGTTGTGCTGCCTCTTTTCAAAATATTTCAACAAATTCTACACTGGAGGTAAAATAATGTTGTGATTATACTTTTTAGTGTAATTTTTAAGACAATATTGCCTTTTAATACCTTCCAGCAATAGGTTTTATGGTTTAATATTTCATAAAGATAATGCTTTTGAGTAGTAGTATAGAAACTATTTGTAGTTGTACTTGTTCTACTTGTACTACCATTTGTAGTACAGAAACTGAGTCTTTTTAAACTGAAACTTTGGATATGCTATTGAAGTCAACTTAAATGTTTTTGTTTGCCTCAGAATAAAGATCACTTATTTAAACAAAATGTATTAAGAAAATAAAGTTTCAAAGCATACTAACTTTGATTACCTTTGATTAAAGTGCTGTTACAATTATAAAGGTTTCTGAACCAAAGATACATATTCATTTCAGTGAGGGCGGAGAAGGCAATGGCATCCCACTCCAGTACTCTTGCCTGGGAAATCCCATGGACGGAGGAGCCTGGTGGGCTGCAGCTCACGGGGTCTCGAAGAGTCAGACACGACTGAGCGACTTCACTTTCACTTTTCACTTTCATGCACTGGAGGAGGAAATGGCAACTCACTCCAATATTCTTGCCTGGAGAATCCCAGGGACGGAGGAGCCTGGTGGGCTGCCATGTGTGGGGTTGCACAGAGTCGGACATGACTGACGCGACTTAGCAGCAACAGCAGCAGTGAGGGAAAAATAGATAACCATGTCTTTAATTAGATAAGACAATGTAATCTCTAAGAGTAGTTAATGTGCTTTCACATGAAGCCTGTTGGAGCTCACACTTTTTATAAAAAGGCCTGTAACATTTCTATAGCAGAAATATTCCAAAAAAGTTAAAAGCAATGCTCTTGCTTGCAGCAAAACATGAAAATATTTAACAAGATAGCTTATGAAGTTCTGAGTAGCTAAACTGCTTTTTATTTTAATCACAAATGACAATTTTGTAATTTTAACAGAAACAAGACAATGAACTAACCTCTTTCTTAGAGATTTTGACCTTGTCCAAAAGCCAAAATAAATGGGGACTCTTTGGTCCCCACTGACCCTCTCAAGGCAAAGCCTCAGTGAAGCACTAGAAATGATCTATGAGCTGTCCACTTTTGATGATGCTCTACCTCTATCAAATGCTTCCACTGGTGGACTGGGTTGAAGGACAAGGTCCCTACACTAGCCAGATGGGGCCTTTATAAACAAGCTGTGGAGGCTGCTACAGTGAGGAGTGGTGGTGTTCTCTGCTTCTGAACAGTGGGCTGGGTTTAGGGTAGGACTGGGGGAGGCTGCCTTGGAAGTATGGGGAGTCAGACTACATTTGTGCACGTGCATGAGCCTGTATTTTGTAGTAGAGGCTTGTTTTGGGGTCAATATTTGCTTCTGTGGACCAGCTTCCCTTGGCCTAGCTCAGTATTCAAGAGGCTATGAGTAGAGACAACAAATCCTACTCTATCCTGGGAGACGCATTATCCTTAGTTTGTGAATCTGGAGTCCTCTGCCTCATATGGTCCGACTGAGAAACTCAAGGCAAAATGCATCATTCCGAAACGTAAATTAGATCATGGCACATCTGCTCAAAACCTTTTTTGTGGCATCTCATCACTCTTGGGTTAAGTTTCAAGGTCCTTATTATGTCTGGCCCCTGACTTTGCCTCTGTTCTCAATTCCTACCATGTTATGCTTATTCACTCCACACCAGAGTCCTGGCCATTCCTCAGCCACTATGAGCTGACTCCCTTTGCCACTGTTGTGCCATCAGCTTGGATCAATTGTGAAATTACTTTGTCCTTCATTTCATTCAAGTTGCAAATGTTTCTTTGTCACAGACAACCTCCCTGAATGCCCTATAGAAACAGGGAAATTCCTTTTATTCTCTTTTTCCTTCAGTTCAGTTCAGTCGCTCAGTCGTGTCCGACTCTTTGCGACCCCATGAACTGCAGCATGCCAGGCCTCTCTGTCCATCACCTACTCCCGGAGCCTACCCAAACCCATGTCCATTGAGTCAGTGATGCCATCCAACCATCTCATCTTCTGTCGTCCCCTTCTCCTCCTGCCCCTAATGCTTCCCAGCATTAGGGTCTTTTCAAGTGAGTCAACTCTTCGCATGAGGTGGCCAAAGTATTGGAGTTTCAGCTTCAACATCAGTCCTTCCAATGAACACCCAGGACTGATCTCCTTTAGGATGGATTGATTGGATCTCCTTGCAGTCCAAGGGACTCGCAAGAGTCTTCTCCAACACCACAGTTCAAAAGCATCAATTCTGCGGCGCTCAGCTTTCTTCACCATCCAACTCTCACATCCATACATGACCACTGGAAAAACCATAGCCTTGACTGGACGGACTTTTGTTGGCAAAGTAATGTCTCTGCTTTTAAATATGCTATCTAGGTTGGCCATAACCTTCCTTCCAAGGAGTAAGCGTCTTTTAATTTCATGGCTGAAATCACCATCAGCAGTGATTTTGGAGCCCCCCCAAAAAAAGTCTGACACTGTTTCCACTGTTTCCCCATCTATTTGCCATGAAGTGATGGGACCAGATGCCATGATCTTAGTTTTCTGAGCATTGAGCTTTAAGCCAACTTTTTCACTCTCCTCTTTCACTTTCATCAAGAAGCTCTTTAGTTCTTCTTCACTTTCTGCCATAAGGGTGGTGTCATCCGCATATCTGAAGTTATTGATATTTCTCCCAGCAATCTTGATTCCAGCTTGTGTTTCTTCCAGCCCAGCGTTTCTCATGATGTACCCTGCATATAAGTTAAATAAGCAGGGTGACAATATACAGCCTTGACGTACTCCTTTTCCTATTTGGAACCAGTCTGTTGTTCCGTGTCCAGTTCTAACTGTTGCTTCCTGACCTGCATACAGGTTTCTCAAGAGACAGGTCAGATGGTCTGGTATTTCCATCTCTTTCAGGATTTTCCAGTTTATTGTGATCCACACAGTCAAAGGCTTCCTTAAGTTGCTTTTTTTTAAATATTATTTATCATCTTAGCACTGTATCAAATTTTTGTTTGTATATATGTGTGTATATATATATATATATATGGTATAAAAGCACCATTAAAAAGTCCTAATATGAGAAATTTAAATGATACCACCTAGTAGATAAACATGCAATCTGTTTATCTTCATTGATGTTTTTTCTTTATGTGAAAAAATTTCATGTAAATCAGTTCTATTAGGAAGAATGCAATGTTGTTTGAATCATTATATTCTATTTTATCCAGTCTATACTAGTTTATTTTATAAGTTTCATTTTGTTGGAGATTAGCTAGTCACAAAAATGTTTTTTTTGAATCACATATATTTATTTTATATAAATGAGAGTATAAATATATGTCTATACCATTATCTAGTTTATGAAAACTAAGTGCTTTGCTCACATTTACTTCACATCAGGTTCTTATTACATGTGTAACGCAGTCATGAGGAAACAGAAAAACACTCCACAAAAACAAAAGCTTAAGGAAATAAGGCTAAAGAATGAATAAAGGTATTTATAAATTATGAAAATGGTAGCTTATGGTAAGTATTCTAATCCCACTGACTATGAGGAAGGACAGAAGAAGCTTAACTGGAATTTAAAATTGGTTAGGCAGGGAACCTTGCTGCTTATGCAGTTGAAAATAACTATGACTTTTCAAAATCAGAGAATGCTTTGGATGTTCTCTTCATTATTTTTTTAAATAAAAATTAGCTTTTGGAAATTCTTCAGCTATCATGTAGTTCCAACTTAACATAAAGCAAATAGATCGTCCAAAGCTGCTACAGAAGGAATAAAACTCATTCCCAGATTGTTCTAGATAATAATACATCATATTACTTATGAGAAGACAAAGTACATAATTCAACCTCTCCCTATTATAGCCTGATTTTAATCAGAAAATTAATATATTAAGGAAATGTGTAAAACAAAAAAATCTTTCCACTTACATTAAGTAAAATTAAATTATCCAGTAAGGATAAAACAGTTTTATAACTTTAAAAATTCTGATTAGAAATTTATAGTAGAGATATAACTGTTTTTCCACAGAAAGTATTAGTGATAAATCCAAATGGACATAAAATATCTGGAAAATGAACAACATATATTTAGGCTTCTTTGCCAACTATGCCCCAATGGTAGCTATTTGGCATACAGTCTGATGATAATTGCCCTTTTTTTATCTTTTCTTTTTTTGCCTTTATATTTCCAACTGACTTAGGTTTCTCTCTAATTATCTGGAACAAGATATATTTAAACTATAACCAACCAAGATTGGATAGATGGGAAAGGTTAAAACAGACACGTATTGAATATTTTTTCAAGTCAGTATTGGAAAAGTTGAATAGTCACTGAGCTAAGCTAAAAAAAATTTTTAAAAAGTCTTTTAAAATGTCCTTGTCCAAAAATATGAGAATACTATTGGGGAACACACTGATTTTGAAAGAGAGTGAGATAAAGCCTACTGTATAAAAAAACACCTAGAACAAAATAATTGGGATCCAAAGGAACCTCCTTTCTTTATAGGGTGTAGTTAATATATATTGTTCCCTTAGAACATAAAGAATTTAGAAAAATAGGAGACAGGGATCTAAGCTATTAAAAGCAAAAATATTAAGAAATATCACAAATACAGTAAAAATCAGTAAGGCATATATTCACTTAATAGATATTCAGTGACTGTTTACTACATGCCAAGCAGTGTCACATATAGAGCAAATTTAAATTTTTAAAGACAAGTCCTATGCCTTTGAAGAGTTCAAAGTACAATGGAGAACATGATGATGAGAGCTGTAGCACTGGTAAGTGTACATAAAATACATGAATTAAAAAGGAGAAAGCCATCTGTAGAAAGAAGCCTAAGAAGTAAAATTTGACTTCAGTTTTTAAGCATAAATCATATATACACAGGATGAGAAAGGGGTAAAAGGCTCTTCAAGAGGACCAGCATGAAAAGGCACAGAAGTATGAGAAAGAGGTAAGTTCATGAAATGGCGACATGATCAGACATATAAGTAGATTAACAGTGTACTTGGAGAAGCGATGAAAAAGAACTCTGGAAAGCCATCAAGGGACTAATTTGCGAGGGGTCTTTTGTGTCATGATGTAGGCTCCCTATTGTCAAGAAAGAGCAGCATCCAATGTGCAACTGAGTGAGCTAATTTCACTGGCTTAAGGGAAAAAAGTAGTGGAAAAAGAGAATGGTGCCCATGGACATTTCACAAGCTGTTGCAATTGTACAGGTAAGAGGAACCTACATAACTATGTGTGTTGTCACACAGATAATACATTTTACTTTAGAGTAATTGATGCTTTTAATAACTGTGAGCAGCTCATAATTATGAAATGTTTTTAGGCAAGGCTAGGCTTGGGGAGGCAGGTCTTGAAGGGGACTCATTACATAGTAAGTTGATAGCATTAAGGCTTCTTTAAGCATCTTATTTTTAAAAGTTAATTTCAGAGGGCCTCCTGAGAAAAGTGAACACAAAAATAAATCTTTTATGACTGCAAAGCTAAGCAATACATTTTATTGGAAAATAAAATGTAAAATTAAATCAACTATTTAAGAATGGCAATGGGTCTTTAAAGTTCTTCTGCAACAGTGTGACTTTTAATTCCATCAAGTAGGAAAATTTCAAATCAATCTTTCCAGGATATAACACTGAAAGACAAAATGTAACAATTCCAAAGTTCTGTTTCTATTGCTGAGTACAAAGCCATACTCACAAATGCACAACATATCCTCTCATAGTTCATGGCCACTGATTTGCTCACATATTGAACACAATGGTTTGTTTCTTTAGGGTTTCTTTTCTTTTTTTTTTTAAGTAACATTAACTTGTAAGAAAGACTCCAAATTGCCTGTTTAGGAAAAACTTTAAAATTCAGATAGAATTTCATCCACATGGCTTAAATACATCTTTTAATCTTATGATGTAATGGCAGTCATAAAACTTTTATGCATAAATAACAAATTGGTCAAGCACACAGACCTTCTAAGACATCTCTTTGGATACCATCCCCTAAATCAGGAGTCAGTGATTACCATTCTGGAAAAGGGAAAGGCTACCCAGTCCAGTATTTTGGCCTGGAGGATTCCACAGGCTGTATAGTACAGGGGGCCACAAAGAGTCGGACACGACTGATTACCATTCTATTCTCCATGCTAAGGTGCTCAAGAAAACCATTTTGTACTGAGTGACATATACAAGTGCAGAAAATCTTTTAGAATTTGCACGTTGTTTTGGGAACCTTTTTAAAAGAAGCTGTAAGCCAGCATATGGAAAGTTATAAAGGTGGCCCAAGTCGGCCTGTAATTTAATTAGAGAGGCCTTCCAGCTGTTCCTAGTGCCTGCAGCCTCTGTTTCCTTTTACTCTCTCCTTCCAAACTGCCATGGAAATGAAAGCTGAACAGCAGTTCTCCTGATCCAACTTGAACTGAGTGAGGCTGCCCAGTAAAAAAGGAGGTAAAGAATCAGCCAACATACTCAGTGTGCCTATGCATAAAGCACTACAATATGAAAATCCAGCCAAACTGGAGAGCTACGGAAGCAAAATTAATATCAAATAAGAAATTGCATGCTTAACCAGGAGCAACAACAGAGTTATCAAGGCTATGATTAAAGACAGAATGCAGTCTAACGTTTCGCTATGTGTAGAGAGATTAAGGAATGTATTAATTATTTTTCTGTTTGTACTATATCTCCCAAACCAGACACCAATCATAATTAAAGAAGGTCTGTAAATCATTAGTGTTAATAAATATCAAGCCTCTGCATTATAGATTTGCTATTTTTCTCTTTATATAGTAACCTGAATATTATGTCTTTAGCTCTTATAAACACACACCCATACATATACACACACACACACACACGTCTTTATATACCAAGGCTTAATGCATAGCATATTTGGAGGACACTGACCTGGATCTTTAAGAAGAAGTAAGATTTCAAATAGGCTGAGAAGAGGACGATTGTGGCCCAATTTTACCTCTCTCACGTGTTTAATCACTTAATTCCCACTAAACTCCCCTCTGTTTTCTGCTGTGCCTTCACCCAGCTCTTCAAGCATTTGTCCCTATCTTGAAAATGCCCTCTCTTTGAACCTGCTACTTTTTAAATTACCACATATTTCTCTCTTGCTTTTGTTTCAAGGCCAAAGCCCTCATACAGGTTACACACACTCTTTTTATTTCTACTCCACTGACCCTTTTAATAACCTCTCCAAAAATCAAAGCTTTTTGAGTTTGGAGGAGCGGGCAAAATGTCTTTCTTCTTAAAATAATGATTTTAAAGGACCATAAATATTGTAATAATAACCAGAACTATCTGAAAAGAACATTTCTCTTCAGGCAAATGTTGTTAAATTAAGTAATCTGCCTCAAATTGCTGCAGACATATTTTTGAATGGCTTATCTAGCATATACACCTCATAAGCCAACAGTGCACTGCGGGGATTGGGAGACGGAAAAATGATTTCTGTTTATCCTCAGTCCAGTGCTCCGTCCCATTAATAGCTTTACTTCTAAATATGCATGACATTTCCTTTTAAAAATCTTCTGTTTAATGTTTCAAATGCACAGAACAGTTCTGACTGAGCGAATCAATTTCCTAATGTTGAATCATTCTGGCCAAACGTGAGTCAGAGTAATAAAGTTCCTCAGGACACTCAGCTATTGGGACATCAGGGACATATGTGAACCTGTGAAGAATTTCACAGTCTCAAGGGAGACAGAGTGTTTAGCTTTTATGAATGGCCAGGGTAAGAGAGAAATCACAATAAATTTGTTTCATGTCCTTTTTTAAAATTGAAGTATAGTTGATGTATAATATATGTTATATATGTTACAGGTGTACAATAAAGTGATTCACAATTTTTGTGGTTTATGTCTTATCTTTTCTGAATTTCAACATTTATTAGAGGAACCTCAATTTGCTATCTTTTTCAATTTATGTAGGTACAATGATCATGTGTAGCATTTAAACACAAATTTTACAGATGCTATATTTCACTTTCTATTTATTTAGTTTGATTCTTTCAGACCATTTGGCAACTATAATCAACATAGGGTTAACTCACCAGAATATTGTACATGGTTTCATAGTAGCAAATTGTATTTGGTTTCTGAAAATGGAGTCCAAATATAAAACCAAAGAGCATGGTTTAAAGTTAGAGTAGTCCCCACCTTGAATTCTGATTAATTCTTATTTTGGTTAATGTTACCATGATCTCTCAGTCCCCTGAATAGAACTTTTCCAAAAATCTAATTTCTCCTCTACTTCAAGCTATGTTCATTCAGGTGCTAAGTAATGTCCATTCTATCACTGCTGCTGCTGCTGCCGCTGCTAGGTCGCTTCAGTCGTGTCCGACTCTGTGTGACCCCATAGACGGAAGCCCACCAGGCTCTGCCACCCCTGGGCTTCTCCAAGCAAGAACACTGGAGTGGGTTGCCATTTCCTTCTCCAATGCATGAAAGTGAAAAGTGAAAATGAAATCGCTCAGTCGTGTCCGACTCTTCGCGACCCCATGGACTGCAGCCTTCCAGGCTCCTCCGTCCATGGGATTTTCCAGACAAGAGTACTGGAGTGGGGTGCCATTGCCTTCTCCGATTCTATCACTAGCTGTCTCTTAAATTTTTGTCTTCTTTTCCTTTCTTAATATGATGACTTTTTAATTTCTCATTTCTCATCTGAACAGCTGATTTCCCTGCTACAGAATTAGAGAAATAATAATGAGGCAGTTGCCTTATACCAGGCATTTTATAGAACATACAAAGGAGAACAAATTTTCAGTGTAAGTTCCCAATAACTGTTCTGCAATGAGCTTACCTACAAACTAGTTATTGTTTGTAACTTTTATTTTATATTGGCGTATAGCCAATGAACAATGTTGTGATAGTTTCAGACACACAGCACTGACTCAGCCATACATATACATGTATCCAATTTCCTTCATACTCCGCTCCCATCCAGGCTGCCATTTGCAGCAACATGGATGAACCTAGAGATTGTCACACTGAGGGAAGTAAGTCAGCAAAGAGAAACATCATATGATACGAAGAATATGAAGATATTGAAGAATCTAAGAAGAAATGATACAACCTAGTTATTGAATGGGCTTACCTGGTGGTTCAGCTGATAAAGAATCCCCCTGCAAAGTGGGAGACCTGGGTTCAATCCCTGGGTGGGGAAGATCTCCTGGAGAAGGGAACCACTACCCACTCCAGCAGGCTGGCCTGGAGAATTCCAAGGGGTTGCAAGAGTTATTGAATAATATTTTCCTTCTACTCTTTTCTTTGTACTAGGATACTGAAATGGTATTTGATGACAGGAGAAAAACTTGAAAGTCTTAACACATGAAAAGTCTTCTCTGCGGTTTAGACATTGTTGTTTCATTATTATTTTCTATGTGCCTCCATGTCTCCTCCTTTGCATGTTAGTCTTTCATGCCCTCTCCACTGCAGTATTACAATGAAAATAAAAGTGTCAGTTGCTCAGTTGTATCCGACTGTTTGTGACCCCATGGACTGTAGCCCACCAGGCTCCTCTGTCCATGGGATTCTCCAGACAAGAATACTGGAGTGGGTTTCCAGGGGATCTTCCCAACCCAGGGATCGAATCCAGGTCTCCTGCATTGCAGGCAGATTTTTTACCAGCTGAGCCACCAGGGAAGAATTACAATACCTCAAGATCATTAATTGCTTCATCTTTGAAAGCTATTATCAATTCTTTAAAAGCATTAAAATGACATCATTATTTGTAAGAGAAAACCCCACTATAATCAAAGCATTTTCTGAAGGAAAAAAATGTGTTTAAGACATTTAAAAAATGTGTTTAAGAGACTGGTGACTCTGTTGCTGCTGCTGTGTCATTATTTTTACATTTTATACACCAGTGCCTGTATGCTATATTCTTGAGAGAATGACTGTATTATTGAAAAGGTACTATTTGTAGAACTCAGTCAGTAACTCATCTTCCTTGACATGTTGGAAAATTACTCCCAGAGAAGATTAAATAGGTCTGAGTGTCTCAAACAATGGCCCAGGAGCCCTAGAGACTGAACAGAGGGGCTCTGAGCCTGCATTAGAAGGAAGGTGTTGAGGCCGGGAACTCCCTACAGCAGTCCTGCTTTCATATGTTTTGTATACGGGGCTATTCCATCAAAGAATTCACTTGAATAAAAGTTCCACGGTTAAAAAAAAAAGTCTGTAAATTACAGAACAAGTTTTAAGTCCAACAAGGAAATAAACCAATTTACGTATGGCAGACAAACATGCATGAACTGGCCAGCTCCTTGAGGTCAAAAGTAAGTAATGGAGAAAGAGACAGCAGTGCAGTTCCTGTGTAGACAGCCTGGGATGTGTACTAAAACCAGGGCTTCTGAGACCAGGGAAAGGCCTCCAGCACTTGGGAAGTGAAACAACACTTACGTGACACGACAATGTGGCTTGGCTACAGTTTCACACAAAGATTTAAAATTAAGAGACTTAGAGGAGGGACTGGAAAGATTCTTTATATTCAGCATTCTTTAAGAAATAAATCATTGAAAATTTTCTTTCCCATCAGTAGGAGATTTTTTGCAGTGCTTGTCCTTAAAATCCAAGAAAGGGAAACCTCCTCTGGTATAACCTTTTGATCTCAGTTATAGGGGGTTAACTAAGGTGCATGCATGGCAACAAACATTCCTCTCAACATAGCTTTTCTCAGTGTCTGCAGAGCTGCTGACTGACTCTTTGGTCCAGAAGACAACAGCAGAAGTCAGCAGTAATACAACTCACTGAGGTGGTTTATAAGCTATTCAGGAAGTGTTTTACTAACTTGAAGAGCAAAAAGAAGAGATCACCAAAGTGGAAAGTTTTCCTAAATGACTATTTTTCTAAAAATAAAAGCAGATATTCTATTTTTAGCCATTTTAACTGAGACACAAAATGGATATAAATTAAAAACACTGTATTATAAGAAGCAAAGCCTTAACTCATAACTCTAAAATTACAGGTGCAGAGTTAAGCACAAAGCATTGTCCAGACTCTATGGTCTTGACAGTAATCAAAGAGAAAAGGAGAAACATGTGACTGTGTGCATGTTTGTTTACATACACTTGACACCTAGTCTGAAGTAGCAGTATTTTCAGCATGATCAAAGAAGACATACAGATGGCTAAGAAACACATGAAAAGATGCTCAAAATCACTCATTATTAGAGAAATGCAAATCAAAACCACACTGAGGTACCATTTCACGCCAGTCAGAATGGCTGCTATCCAAAAGTCTACAAGCAATAAATGCTGGAAAGGGTGTGGAGAAAAAGGAACCCTCTTAAACTGTTGGTGGGAATGCAAACTAGTACAGCCACTGTGGAGAACAGTGTGGAGATTCCTCAAAAAACGGGAAATAGAACTGCCATACGACCTAGCAATCCCACTGCTGGGCATACACACCGAGGAAACCAGAATTGAAAGAGACACGTATACCCCAAAGTTTGTCGCAGCACTGTTTACAATAGCCAGGACATGGAAGCAACCTAGATGTCCATCAACAGACGAATGGATAAGGAAGCTGTGGTACATATACACAATGGAATATTACTCAGCCATTAAAAAGAATACATTTGAATCAGTTCTAATGAGGTGGATGAAACTGGAGCCCATTATACAGACTGAAGTAAGCCAGAAAGAAAAACACCAATACAGTATACTAACGCATATATATGCGTTTCTAAATTCCTTTAGAAAGATGGTAATGATAACCCTATATGTGAGACAGAAAAAGAGACACAGATGCATAGAACTGTCTTTTGGACTCTGTGGGAGAAGGTGAGGGTGGGATGATCTGAGAGAATAGCATTGAAACATGTATATTTTCATAAGTGAAACAGAACACCATTCCAGGTTCGATGCATGAGACAAGTGCTCAGGGCTGGTGCAATGGGATGACCCAGAGGGATGGGATTGGGAGGGACATGGGAGGGGGATTCAGGATGGGGAACACATGTAAACCCATGGCTGATTCATATCATGTATGGCAAAACCACTACAATATTGTAAAGTAATTAGCCTCCAACTAAAATAAACAAATTAATAAAAAAAGAAAAAATAAATAAATAGAGAGGAATATTGAGCTCATACACCAGGTTTTCTTGTTGGTTTCCTTTTTTTTAATCAGCCATTTAAGACACTCTAGATGTGCAAGGTTTGTGTGGTTAAGTGACAGGAATGAATTCACCCAGTCAATACCATCCTGGGACAGCCTTGGGGCTGGACAGCTATCCTTGCTCTAAAAAGCCCCCTCCTCCACATTCACCTATGCTGCTTTAAAGGTATTTCATTTGAAGTATTAGGAAGTGGCTAAACTAGAACTCTGGTGGCTCAGATGGTAAAGCATCTGCCTGCAATGTAGAAGACCCAAGTTCGATCCCTGGGTTGGGAAGATCACCTGGAGAAGGAAATGGCAACCCATTCCAGTACTCTTGCCTAGAAAAGTCCATGGACTGAGGAGCCTGGTAGGCTACAGTCCATGGGGTCACAAAGAGTCAGACAGGACTGAGTGACTTCACTTCACTCAAACTGGAACTCAAATGCAGATCTTCTGACCACCATTTACTACTCTTCTCTTAAATTATACCATAAAATGAAATTTATATATATATATATATATATATATATATATATATATAATGAAAATATACATATTACTGCAATCTGTCAAACATCAAGGAGTCAGGCAAAGGAAGGAGAATGGAGAAACAGAGGCTATTGTTCATCAGTGGGCTTTGAAGTGTACAAGGTAATTGTCAAAGAGGTTTCTATAAATTATGACTTTATCTGCCTGAGTACTTGTTGTTTGTTTCTGTTTTTGTGTTTTTGCTAACAGCAGAATGAATGACCTTAAAGTTGTACTTAATTCATCTTTTTCTTTCCAATCATACAACCCACTTGTAATCTACCCCAAAATTCTGTCTGCTCTGCCTGTGAAATGTACTCAGAGTTAACCCTCTCTGTCACCCCTCTCCACAGCCCATCATCTCTCAAACAGGTTAGTGCTATGGTCTCTTTGCTAGGTCTCTAGGTCTTCCTGCTGTAAACCTTATCTCTAGGATCTACCCTCAACACATCTGCCAAAGCAATTCTGTTAACACCCAAGTTGGGTCATATCACCCCTCTGCTATTCACTTAGAGTGGAAGTCAGAGTCCCTGCCTTGGTCAGCAATGCACTACAGGATCTGGGTCCCTTGACCACCTTGACCTCACCCTCTCTTACTCTCCCCTGCCCCCGTCTGATCCAGTCAAGCTGGACTGGCCTCTTGACAGTAAGTGAGCACATCAGGAGTGCTCCTGTCACAGGGCCAGTTCAGTTACTCTTCACCTGCCTGGAGCAGCGACATAGGAGGCTCCCTCCTTCACCCGCTTCTTAGTGAAGCCTTCCCTGACCTCCATGATACTGCCCTCTTCACCCTTAACCCTTAGTCTCTTAATTTCTGCCGTTTCCTGGTATGTTTTCCTTCACAGGGCATACTGCCTCCTGTGCATGCTAAGTCACTTTAGTCATGTCCCACTCTGTGACCCCATGGACTGTAGCCCTCCAGGCTCCTCTGTCCAAGGGATTCTCCAGGCATGAATATTGTAGTGGGTTGTCATGCCCTCCTCCAGGGGATCTTCCCGACCCAGGGATCAAACCCAAGTTTCTTATGTCTCCTGCATTGGTAGGTGGGTTCTTTACCACTAAGCCCATAGTGACCTCAGCACACTATATAGCTGATCTAGATGTGTCCCCTAGGAAGGGAAGGAAGGGAAGGGAAGTCGCTCAGTCATGTCCGACTCTTTGCGACCCCGTGGACTGTAGCCAACCAGGCTCCTCCGTCCATGGGATTCTCCAGGCAAGAATACTGGAGTGGTTCGCCATTTCCTTCTCCAGGGGATCTTCCCAACCCAGGGATCGAACCCGGGTCTCCCGCACTGGAGGCAGACGCTTTAACCACTGAGCCGCCAGGGAAGTCCCCTAGGAATAGAATATAAACACCACGAGAAAAGGGAGTTTCGGAGGTTGTGTTGACTGAAATGTTTCCCAGTGCCTAGAACAGTATCCAGCAAAAAGTAGGTGCTTAGTATTGAATGAATGAATAAATGAATTTCAAGGAAATAAAAACAAGAAGCCCAACTAAATCAAGGATCATTACCTCCTGAACTATTAACTGGTAATGGGAAGCTTTAGGAAGATTTACACCAAGTTTGACAAATTAGTCAATGCCTGGTTTCTCCCCTATAGAATGTCTAAGGATTTGCATTTAACTTTGGGGATTTCCTTTACAAGACTGAGAAATATTTTTAACATTAACCTCAATGTTAAGCATTAACATTGAGGTTAATGTTAAACATTTAACATTAACATTCATCCACCTCACACATTTGTGATGTCGATTGAGTGACAATATAAACATTTGTCTCAAAAAAACTCTGAATTACTTATTTTTGTTTTGTTGTTATTTTGACATCTGAGATCATTCAGAGCCACACCAGAAAGGAGATCTGCAGGACTTCCTTGGTGGTCCAGGGGTTAAGAATCCGCCTTCCAATGTGCTCTAGAGCCGCCGTGCCACAGCCAAAGAGAAGCCAGTGGCTAGAGAAGCTAGAGAAGCCTGTGTGCCACTACTAAGCCCCTACACAGCCAAACATGGAAAGAAAGAAAAGCCATTGGAAAAGTATTATTGTTAGAACCAAATCATTAAATTATTTTTAGGAAATCTCAGACTACTGATCCAAATGGCTCAATTTTCTTTTACAGGTAAGTGATGACAATGAATTCCTCAGCTAAGTAAGACCATGTACAACCCTGTAGAAAATTAGGATATACATGTATATGAAACTGATGCAAACTTGATCATATTCATAGTTTGAGTTAAACAAGACCCCAAAATAAATGTCCACTTTCTTTAGGTTGGCATGGTAGTAGAAAGGTTCTAAAGGAAAAAAGAAACGTGTCAAAATGCCTACATTCCTAGCACCTTTAATTTCAGGATGCATAAATTGAGTGCTACATAAATGGTTAAAAAAGAAAAAAGAGATAAAGATGGTAATAAACAGTCATGGAACATCAAATGCCAAAACTGTACTGTTATTGGAGAAGGCAATGGCAATCCACTCCAGTACTCTTGCCTGGAAAATCCCATGGATGGAGGAGCCTGGTAGGCTGCAGTCCATGGGGTTGCGAAGAGTCGGACACGACTGAGCAACTTCACCTTCACTTTTCACTTTCATGCATTGGAGAAGGAAATGGCAACCCACTCCAGTATTCTTGCCTGGAGAATCCCAGGGACGGAGGAGCCTGGTGGGCTGCCGTCTATGGGGTCGCACAGAGTCGGACATGACTGAAGTGACTTAGCAGCAGCAGCAGTACTGTTATCAATCAATGTATTATCAATATGTTATCAATGTAGTTCTCAGATGCACAACTTCAGCATTACCAGGCAGAGTGACAGAGATGTGGCATCTCAGTCCCCACCCTAGATCTTATGAAAAAAAGTTCTGAGGAGGAGCCCAGAGGAACAAAAGGAATGAATGCTTTAACAAATTCTCCAGTGGTTAATAATTTGATTAATAATTTAAGTATTAAAAATTCTGAAAGGTAAACTCATAACATTATCCTTAATTTATATATAAAACAAATGAAGAACAAGAATGGACTCCAAAACCAAACTGAATGGGAAAGCCAGTTTGAAATGAGTTCTGGTTCTTAGAATAACTATATTTAGCTCTTTGTTGTTGAACAAGATATTTATTTCTACTCTAAAGATAAGCTGTACAGCTAGCTATACCAAATGCATTCTGTCAACCATCTGTGTAATGTAGTGGAAAAATCATAGTTTTGGGGTTGGAATTTTAGTCTCATTACTTACTATAAGACTGGCAAAGGCATTTTACTTCTGAGAGCTTGATTTTTTTTCTTATGTAAAACGTGGATATTAATATTTATACACAAATTATGAGGCTTAGAGAATATATAGTTTAGAAAATATGTATTATATATTAATACACATATATAAAATATATATGTGCCAAATAATACTTAATACTAAGTGCCAAATAAATGTCACATCTCTACTTCTAAGATTTTATCTTCAACTAAATCATTTAGCTAGAAAAATGTATAATTAAATTAATTTTATAGTATTACAAAGACATCCAAACAAGACTCAAAGTAAAAAACTGATTTTAGGCATTTGAACTGATACTTTTAAGAGTGTTCAAAAAATCTAAATTAAACTTTAATTGATGAATACGAACTACTCAGTTCACATAAATTTATTATACATTTATTATGGGTTTATCTTCTGTAAGAACTTGATGTGTTCAAAGGATATAACATAGTCTTTAACCTCATGATATTCAATCTCAAAGATAATTTTTAAGTCTAACAAAGCAATTAAAAACTTCCTGAGTTTTTCAGATCCAAGATTATGGTATAATCTTTCTGTAAATTTCTAATAAATTACAGATTTAGTGAAAATCTTAAAATTATTGATCATCTATAGTATACATTAATATTATAGTATACATTATTATTGCATGCTGCTGCTGCTGCTGCTGCTAAGTTGCTCCAGTCGTGTCTGACTCTGTGCGACTCCAGAGATGGCCGCCCACCAGGCTCCCCCATCCCTGGGATTCTCCAGGCAAGAGAATGGAGTGGGTTGCCATTTCCTTCTCCAAGCATAAATTAATACAATTAATATTATAGTGTTAGATTATATTATCAGAATTGTAATATACATTGATAATTATAATATTGCAATATATTGATAACTACAGTACAATATAGATTGATAATGACTGATAAATATAGATTGATAGATACAAATATAGATTAATGTCTTAGCAGCAGCAGCAGTATAAATTAAAAATTTAGAATGGAGTTCCCAAGTATAGATAACTCATGAATTTTTGCTAGATAGGAGAGCAGAGAAATTGGGTCAATTAACTTTTTTTCATGCTTTTATTTGTAGATGCAAGGAACTAAAATTCATTTACATGCAGGTGAAAATGATTTTGTAGAGGTAAAAAATTAATAATACATGAGAAAAAGGGTAAAATTTAAGAATCAAGTGTCTGAGGAGGGAAGGAGCTCTGGGAGGTGTGTGTCTGACAGATGCAAGTACTTCAATGCCTACTGGAGGAAGGAAAGCAGAAAACATGGCTACTGATGCCACTAGGTTTGGAAATTTTGTATTGGTAATATATGGACAGAGGTTCGTGACATTGTACAGCAGACAGGGATAAAGAAAATCCCCATGGAAAAGAAATGCAAAAAAGCAAAATGGCTGTCGAAGGAGGCCTTACAGATAGCTGGGAAGAGAAGAGAAGCGAAAAGCAAAGGAGAAAAGGAAACATATTCCCATCTGAATGCAGAGTTCCAAAGAATAGCAAGGAGAGATAAGAAAGCCTTCCTCAGAGATAAGTGCAAAGAAATAGAGGAAAACAACAGATTGGGAAAGACTAGAGATCTCTTCAAGAAAATTAGAGATACCAAAGGAACATTTCATGCAAAGATAGGCTCGATAAAGGACAGAAATGGTATGGACCTAACAGAAGCAGAAGATATTAAGAAGAGGTGGCAAGAATACACAGAAGAACTGTACAAAAAAGATCTTCACGACCCAGATAATCACGATGGTGTGATCACTCACCTAGACCCAGACATCCTGGAATGTGAAGTCAAGTGGGCCTTAGAAAGCATCACTACGAACAAAGCTAGTGGAGGTGATGGAATTCCAGTTGAGCTATTTCAAATCCTCAAAGGTGATGCTGTGAAAGTGCTGCACTCGATATGCCAGCAAATTTGGAAAACTCAGTAGTGGTCACAGGACTGGAAAAGGTCAGTTTTCGTTCCAATCTCAAAGAAAGGCAATGCCAAAGAATGCTCAAACTACCACACAATTGCACTCATCTCACATGCTAGTAAAGTAATGCTGAAAATTCTCCAAGCCAGGCTTCAACAATACGTGAACCATGAACTTCCAGATGCTCAAGCTGGTTTTAGAAAAGGCAAAGGAACCAGAGATCAAATTGCCAACATCCGCTGGATCATCGAAAAAGCAAGCGAGTTCCAGAAAAACATCTATTTCTGCTTTATTGACTATGCCAAAGCCTTTGACTGTGTGGATCACAATAAACTGTGGAAAATTCTGAAAGAGATGGGAATACCAGACCATCTGACTTATCTCTTGAGAAACCTGTATGCAGGTCAGGAAGCAACAGTTAGAACTGGACACGGAACAACAGACTGGTTCCAAATAGGAAAAGGAGTACGTCAAGGCTGTATATTGTCACCCTGCTTATTTAACTTATATGCAGGGTACATCATGAGAAATGCTGGGCTGGAAGAAACACAAGCTGGAATCAAGATTGCCGGGAGAAATATCAATAACCTCAGATATGCAGATGACACCACCCTTATGGCAGAAAGTGAAGAAGAACTAAAGAGCTTCTTGATGAAAGTGAAAGAGGAGAGTGAAAAAGTTGGCTTAAAGCTCAATGTTCAGAAAACTAAGATCATGGCATCTGGTCCCATCACTTCATGGGAAATAGATGGGGAAACAGTGGAAACAGTGTCAGACTTTAGTTTTTTGGGCTCCAAAATCACTGCTGATGGTGATTGCAGCCATGAAATTAAAAGACGCTTACTCCTTGGAAGGAAGGTTATGGCCAACCTAGATAGCACATTGAAAAGCAGAGACATTACTTTGCCAACAAAAGTCCGTCTAGTCAAGGCTATGGTTTTTCCAGTGGTCATGTATGGATGTGAGAGTTGGACGGTGAAGAAAGCTGAGCGCTGAAGAATTGATGCTTTTGAACTGTGGTATTGGAGAAGACTCTTGAGAGTCCATTGGACTGCAAGGAGATCCAATCAATCCACCCTAAGGGAGATCAATCCTGGGTGTTCATTGGAAGGACTGATGTTGAAGCTGAAACTCCAATACTTTGGCCACCTCATGCGAAGAGTTGACTCATTGGAAACGACCCTAATGCTGGGTGGGATTGGGGGCAGGAGGAGAAGGGGACGACAGAGGATGAGATGGTTGGATGGCATCACCAACTCGATGGACATGGGTTTGGGTAGACTCCGGGAGTTGGTGATGGAGAGAGAGGCCTGGCATGCTGCAATTCATGGGGTTGCAAAGAGTCGGACATGACTGAGCAACTGAACTGAATATGAAAGAGATAGTTCACTATTGCTTCTCTTCTCTCAATGGAATTTTGAAGTAAAGTAGTGAGCTGATGAGGGGATATTGGCAGTTTGAGGCTATGAAAAATCTTGAAGTAGTAGTTTTGAAGAATTGGACACATACTAGAGGGCACAATTCTGAAGAACTGGACATATGCTTGAAATCTTGAAATAGAAGAACTGGACACACTGAACACAAAAATGCTCAGTGATTAAAGGATCATTGGGCATTTTGTGTGCCTATTTTGGATCTGTGATCATGAATTTAATTTAATAAAATACTGGCTGTCACTCAGATGTCTGCTTCTATGCCCACCTACTCATTGGACCTTCTCAGACATTGAATGTTGCCAAATTATGCTTATCCAGTTTGTTTGGACACTGTGCATGGAAGAATCCAGTATGCTCACAGGATCTTGTCAGTTTTCCCAGCCTTTTTCTCATCCAGGGCTACTTCCTTACCTCCTCCAACAAGTCGGAGAACAACCAAGTATTGAGAAAGCAATCAATGTATCTCCTCCGCAAGAGGACAGTGACTTAGTAATTATTTTCTGGCTTTTCTCTCTGCCAAGCCCAGGTAGTTGGTAGACTGATACTCACCATATGATAGAGACATGATATTGATTCAGTCTGGTCAGTGGAGAGAAGAGTCCCATTCATTGCTTTAAAATGATCAACAATGTTCTTTGTTGGAAAAAGTTGTGTGCAACATGCTTTTGAATTCTAAGAATTCTATCACTTGTATACTGACTGCTACATCTTATATATGCCAAAAAAACGTGTAACTGTGTATAAAGGTGTAAAACGATCAGAGAAGTAGTGGAGGGGAGATGGGGGGCATAGATAGTCGGGAAGGATGCAATGGTATTTTCCCAGAGGAGAATGAAGAACATTCTAGAAAAGGGAATTCTGCTTAGAAGGGAACAGGCCTTTAAGGGGAATAGCCTTGGTGAGAAAGTACAAGTATCCTGGCAGTGATAATCCAAAGAGGGTATAAACGGAAAGTGTTAGGAGACTGTACCAGAATCTTGTCAGAGGCCAGATTTTGAAGGTCCTTATATGACATGGTTAGGAATTGGGCTTTAGTCTACAGGTAATGACAGCTTCTAAAAGATTTTAAGCATGGAGTGGCATTATTTTGGCTGTGTGATTTTGACAGAGATTTCACTCAGGTCTTAGTGTGCACTGAGCATAAAATTCTGCAGGCAGTATAATCATAGTGATCATAAAGCACATGAAATTCCAATCACCATGAAGCCTAGAACAAGATCTTAATTCAAAACTCTTTATTGCACACCTACTGAGTGGTCATCCCTGGGGTAAGCTAGCATTCAAACATAAATAAGTTATAGAAATTATATTCAATAAAATGTTCTAAAATTACTGTTGATTGAAGGAATTTGAAATAATTAATCACTGACCTTTCCACTGCCCAATTTTTAATTCTCATTTAGTGTGGTACTCTTAACGTTACTGTTTAAACATACATCTGGCTTTTGCTTCTCAGAGGCTTAGCAGGGTTCCAACAGATTCTGCCAAGTATGATGATAGCAACATGCCAAGCGTGACAACCAACAACACCACATACAACCTCCAAGTGCAGAAACTTAAAAAAAAAATAGAGCCCTAATCACCTTCTTGGACATTTCAGAACTAAAAATATCATATGAAAAACCCTGGTGGATAAAATAGATTAAAATCGAAACATATAGGATTTACTTATAAATTTTTGTACTTATAGATTGAAATTGGAAAAGAGATATGAGTACACACACAGCTTTTAAAAAGAACAAGCAGTCAGTTCTTTTAAAGTCAGTATGTGATTAAACACTATAGAGATGTAACTCTATGTGTAGAGGAATTTTTACTTAACATGTATATAATACTTGAAAGTTTTCCAATTTTTTTCCTCATGTTATCTCAGTTAAGTGCTATCACCTTTGAGATTATCATTACTCCTATTCTATAAATAAAATCATGGAGTCTCCAAAAGATTAAATTACTCATCCAAGGTCATAGTCTGGACTTTCCTAAATCAGAACTGTAATTCAGATTTCCTACTATATTCTGTTATTTCTGCTCTGTCACATGCTCTACCAGAGGGAAATAAATAATTGTTTATTCATCTTTTCATTCATTCATTCTTCATGCCTGTTAGTACAAAGCACTGGATTGTCCATGTGAAATTTATGGAGGTAATAAATCAGCCTTGCTACTCAGGGGACCAGAGTGTGAACGAGGTGGAAAATCATGCCTAATAAGACAGTAACAGAAAGAATCATGTAAGGTCATCACTGGAATAAATATTTCTGGCTAAGGAATCATGGAAACCTATATAGGGAAGGTGGTATTTTAGCTGAGTCTTAATGAGCGACTGGCATTAGGGCCAAGTGAGATAGGGTGTGAATTTCAAGGAGTGGAAACAGTCTGTGCAAAAGCAGGGAGAAAGTCAAGAATGAGACATGCTCGAAAAGCAGTGAATTATTCTTTTCGCTGGAGTACAGAGTTTAAAGATAAAGAAAGATAAGGCTAAAATTGTTTTTGAAGACTGGACTAAGGTATTTACAAATTTCATGGCAGAAGGAATGGGGGGGTGAAAACAGCAAGGATTTTGTTGAAGCCACACGAGTTGAGATTCCAATACATGTTCTGCTGCTTAGAAGCTGTGTGAACACCAAAAACTTACATAATTTCTCTAAAACATTCATATACCTATAAAATGAGGATATTTGTTAAATATTTGATAAATATTTTTCAAAGTTATAAAAATATTTTACCTTCAAGGTGATGTGAAGGTCAAATGACAGGACGTTTGAAAAGCAACCGGCCCAAGGAAGCCCGCAGTAAAAATCCCTTTCCTTCCCCATTCTGTTGTAGTCATTGGAAACTAGAGGCTCCCTAGTTTGCTGAGGCTGGTGATTTAATGAGTCATGTTCAAGTAAAGCATATGTGGTGGGTGAATGAGGGAGAGAGAGGAGGAAAAGCAGGAGGGACAAAAAGTCTTTTTTGCAATAAAGCACACAGGGAAATGAATGTCTCAATGAAGTTACACTCTTGGGAATATTTAATATCTGGAATGAGAAAAGAACATTGCAACACACTCTAATTATATCAAAGTAAAATACAGAAAAAGACTACATAAAAATGAATTCCATAATATTGCTATAGTAAAAAGTCCAAATGAAACTAAACTTTGAAATAAAAAGTTTCCATGCTGAGTTCCTATTAGAATCAGGAGTTAGAAGCCTTTTGGTTCCTCCCGTGTCTTTGATCTCTGGGAGAGGTCATATGGATGAAACGAAATGATCTGAACTTCAGCACCTGGATAAATTTACACCTTACAGGACAGCTATTCAGGAAACTCATCCGATTTACCTGAATAGGAATTCATTTCAAAGGGTGTCTTTTTAAAAAGACTCATTTATAAGTAGGGTCTTTGATCATAAGGGTGTGCCGATAGCTTACTTGACCCTGATTCTACCGTCAGGAAAACCCATATGGTAAAACAGGAAGAGACAGCTATTTGTTGAATGGTGTCATCTACTGAGCCATTCTTTTTGAAATGGATATGTGAGGTTTTTAAAGCCACCCTGTCCGTTTGCTGTTACATTCATTTTCCAAAGCCAAAGTGTTTCTTCCAAACTTCTCCAACTACAAACATTTTTCTAAATGTTTATGTATTATTTAAATATTTATGAATGCAATAAGTGAACTCTTAGTAACTGGTATTTATTGTGTACTTTTAGGGTGTATAACACTATTTAAAACTAGGTCTTAGATAAAAGAAATGGATGGAAGAAGCATGCATGATCCCTGATGTTTACAATCTAAGTGTGTGTGAGGAGGGTGGGGGTGGATATTGTGTGTATGTACCACATGTCTGTGAAATGAAACAATCAAGAAACCTTTGCTTTCTTGAATATTTCTCCCATGAAAGTCAGTGAAAGTGAGACAGGCTGGGTCCTGGGACTCTTTGCTGCAGTGCTGCAATGTTTGTACCTGGACACACCTTTCTTCAAGCTACAAAATGCAAAGAAACAATATAGAACTAAAAATAACTGTGTGCATATGCACCTGGGGAAAATTCTGCACAAAAAGATACTAAAAGACAATAAAACAAAACACCCAAACTGCCATTTCTGAAGAGCCAGGAGGAAAAACAGGGTACTGTGCATGTGCCCTGCACTCAATACCAGACAGCAGTGGGCAAACCATCTAAGCCACTCCTCCAGTCTGATCCCCTGGACACACCCCTACCTTCAACTCATATAAGGAATAAGCTTTCCCCCTCTCCTTGTGGGAAGAGCAATGGAACTTGTTACTTATTTTGCTCCATCCTGCAGCCAGCACAGGAGCCCCATTAAAGCCTTGCCTGAATTTCTTATCTGGCCTTTAGTCAATTTCTGTTGACTGGAGAAGGCCAAGAACTCTGGTTGATATCAAAAGAATTCAATTACTCTTTCAAGGTTTTCAATACTGGGGTAATTGTTAGCTGACAATTTCATATCTGAAAACGATAGTTTCTAAACTGCTGGAAGACACATTTCTTTGCTGCTACAGCCCACTGCGAAAAGCCAACACAGATCCCGTCTTCCTGGACCAAACCCCCCGATCTCCTGACTGTGTGCCTGACTGTACACTGTGGCTGCAGCAGTTGGCTACCGATAGGGAGGAGGCCCAGCTCAGTCAATCTCTAGAAAAAAAGGTGTAATTACAATTTGACACTTATATTTCCTAAAAGATCATCTGGAAAAATTCCCACCATGCTTTTCAGCTTCTTTTATTTCAGTCTTCACCAGAACTGCAGTCTTTCTCCAATCTTTCCAATGTATCTTTCACTCGGATTCTAATCTCTACATATATCGCTGTATAGTCTCTGCTCTAATTAAATCCTTCTCCCCTCTTAACTCCTTCTTTCCAAACAACCTTCTGTTACTAAAAATCTGTCATTAGCAAAATCCTCTATGGCCTCATCTCTCTCCTGGACATTCCTTCCATCCTGTTGCTTTGGCTGATTGCTGGTTATCCTTTCAACTTAGGACTGTTCTTCTACCCATGGGCCAACTATCAAGGATTCCGAAGCAGGGATGGGGTATCCTCCTAGTTCCTCCCTGGCACTTCTACATGGTTTGGCTCCTACTTCTTTTTAAAGGCTCAACTTTTTGAAAAGTCAGGCAACAGACCAGAGACTCACTATCTTTCCTATTATGGGCTTCCCCGATGGCTCAGTGGTAAAGAATCTATCTGCCTGCCCACACAGGAGATGTGGGTCCGATCCCTTGGAGAAGGAAATGGCGACCCACTACAGTATTCTTGCTTGGAGAATTTCATGGACAGAGGATTCCCAGGGGCTACAGTCCATGGAGTCACAAAGAGGCAGACACAACTTAGAGAACTAAACAACAACAACAATCTTTCCTGTTAAGAGTCCTCCAATTCCAGGCCCTGCCCTCTCACTGCTGTCAGATTCCAGCAACTGGCTTACTGCGCTCTTTAATACAATTTCTCCCATTGTTCTTAATGGTTTACGTATCCACCCAAGTGATCCATCAACTCCATGTCTGTCTAACACCTTGCCTTCACTTCCAAAGCTTTATCCTCCATCTCACAATTCTCCTATCATTTCTAAAAACTGTGTTACTTATAAAATTTTGCTTTGGCATGCAGTTCTTCAATACCATTATCTATCTTTTCAGTTTTCCAAGTTTACTGTAGTGTCCTCACTTCAACCCTAGCCAGATAATCCATTGACCCTGGCACTTTTTTAGAGAATATAAACTGCTTATAGTCTTCCTCTTTCCCTCGCCAAGTTCAGAGTCTAAAGACCCACTCTATGCACTTGGCGAAGCTCCAGATCTAGTGAAATCCACCTCTTTAGCAATGCTTCTGCACTCACAGACCCAAACATGGTGCAGGAAAAACAAGCAAGGACTGGTCTCTGTTTAAATTTATGACCACAGATCTCAAATGGGTTCTCATCGCTGCCCAGTATTTTTACAGCACTTTTCTACTTAATTCACTTTTCTCACTCTCCTAGAATATTTTCTATCTGCCTTTAAAAACCTTAAGATTCTCATTCTCATTTGATGACCTCATTTATTATTTCCCTTAGAAAGGAGAATAATCAGAAGAGAACAACCTCAGATTCTCCAAAACCAAATCCTTCAACTTCTTTGAATCTGTACATCCATCCCCTCCCTTCTTTCGTATTAAAATGAATGAACTAGTAAAGAATAGCTTAGGCAATTTGGAAGAAGAACAAGTAAAAGGACTTACATTCCAAATATCAATATTTATTATAGAGCTACAATAGATAAGGGAATGTAGGATTGGCAGAAGGATGGACAGAGATTAATGGTGTAGAATAGAGTCCAGAAACAGACCTAAACACATACCTTTTCTGGTTTATGAAAAAGATGACACTGTAGTAAAGTAGAGAAAATGTATTTTTAATAAATAGTGTGGGTTAAGTGAATTTACATATGGAAAACAGTTTGTTTGAATCCTGATTTATACCATACTAGAAATTAATTCCAGATGAATTATAGATGTAAACAAAAATAAAACTATAAAAAATTTTTAAAAGACCATTGTAATGATCTTGATTTAGTCAAAGATACCTTAAATAGGACATCAAGAAAAAGATTATAAATAAGCCTACAATAAATTTAAAACCCTCTGTTCACCAAAAAATATTAAGAAAGTGAAAAAACAAGCCACAGAATGGGAGAAGTCATTTGCAATTCAAATATCTGACAAAGGAGTAGAATATAAAAATAACTACCACAAATCAATAAGGAAAAGCAATCACCTAATGAAAACTCAAGCAAAAAATCAGATACAAGGAAATATCTAGTCCATAAAAGTATGAAATATACTCAATTTCTTCAGTCACCAGGGAAATACAAACCAAACCATGATGGTATGCTGCTGCTAAGTAGCTTCAGTTGTGTCCGACTCTGTGCGACCCCATAGACGGCAGCCCACCAGGCTCTGCCGTCCCTGGGATTCTCCAGGCAAGAATACTGGAGTGGATTGCCATTTCCTTCTCCAGTGCACAAAAGAGAAAAGTGAAGGTGAAGTTGCTCAGTCGTGTCCGACTCTTAGTGACCCCATGGACTGTAGCCTACCAGGCTCCTCCATCCATGGGATTTTCCAGGCAAGAGTACTGGAGTGGGGTGCCATTGCCTTCTCCCATGATGGTATACCAGTGCATAATAACCAGAATGGCTAAAATGAAAGAGATACCAACCAATGTTAGCAATAATGTGAAGCAAACAAACTTCCCATCGCTAATGAGAGTATATGGTGGCTGAGCCACTTTGGGTAAGTGCTGGGAAGTATCTACAAAAACTGTATATATATATTCCAATTACCCAGTAATCCTGCTTTTTGATAGATACTCTAGACATATACAAATATATTCACCAAAAATATATGCAAGTATGTTTATGGCAGCACTATTAACAATGGCCCAACACCAAAACAACCCACATGTCATTCAACAGAATGGAAGAATAAATATAGTATATTTATATAAAAGAACACTATTCACTGATGAGAATAAGTGGATTATATCCCCAGCCAACAATATGGGTAAATTATACAACAAAATGTTAAGAGAAAAAAGCCAGACATGAAAACATACCTTTTCTACAATTCTATTTGTGTGAAGTTCAAAAACAGGCAAAATTAATCTAAGGGGTTAGAAGCTGGGTCGTGATTACCCTTGGCGAGTTGCAGGGGTTGTTTTTTAAAAAAATTAATTTATCAAATCAAATATCCTATTACAAATACACATTATTTGATTTATCTTTACATTTGTTAAATGATCATCATGGTATTTCAAGTGGGAAAAAATGAATAACAAAATAGTCAAAACACAAAAGTATTGCCAAAGATGTAAATTCAGCTCAGATTGCCAATCTTTTCAACTCTAAAGTCTGCATAAAGCCCATCTAAATTTTGCAAAATTTATAACTCTCTTATGAGGCCTTCATTATATTCTCTTTAAGAAGAAATGATGTCATTGCTATATGTGTTTGTTTGAAAAACTATTTTTTCAAAAGGTGGGAAAATTACTTTGAAATAAATCAAAGGTAGGCAGCTGCTTTCTCAATCAACCTTTATATCTCCAGTCCAACTTTGAACACCTACAGTGCTGTTTCTCAAAGTCCAGTATACAGAATGTCTGCATCACTATCTCTCCTGGAGTCGACTTCCACATCTACTCAAAGTAGGGTTAACAATAAAAATCACCTCACAGAATTGTTGTAAAGATTAAATGAGATGAAAATGCATTATCTTGGAACACAGTAACTGCTCAGTAGATGCCAGTGTTTAACATTAACACTCAGTTTATATTAGTATCATTATTAGAATAACTGGATATGTTTGTTAAATTACTATTAATTTCTGGGCTCAACCCCAGACCACTGAAGCTGGAAGACCGTACTTCAGCTACTAGCAGTTGGGCTGATTCTTCTTGCACAAACTTGAGAGTCACTGTCCAGAGATTAGGGCTTACTTCTTTGCTCCTCACAGTTCCAATACAGGGATCTGTACACAGTGAATACTCATTGACAGGCTGGCTTATGTTCAATATTGCCAGACTGATATGATGTAAATTGTTAAAGAAATTGGAATTTATTATAGGTATGTGCAGTATAAGAGAATAGATGTTTACATTTTGACTCCAGCAAAATATAAAGGGAGGATTGTTTTGTTAATAGTATCAAAAGTAGCTCCTGGCTTCAATCACTTAAACTCTTCCTTCATAAATGTGACAGTCTTTGAATTCTATCATATTCCACATAATCTGTTCTTTCCCTTAATGTAATTCAGTTAATTCAGGTTTTCTATTAACTTTAGAGGATCCAGAAATCATAGAAAAGTACTCATGTAGAGGACAAATGCCCATATTTCCTGGGCTTGCATTATGAATATTAGGCCCAGAACTAGGCTTCTATAACCACTTTATTTCTTACATCTGTGTTCGTTTAAGGAAGGTTCCAGCAATTTGTTCTAAAAGGAAAACTGAAAGTGCAAATGTCTTCAACTGTTTAATTCAAACAGAAATTTAAGTCAAATCACAGTAGTTATTTGAACTTTTTTCCTATACAACAGTTACACAACTTGTTACACTTAACAGAAAAATTTAATAAGGAGAATCAATCTTTTCCTGAGATGTTTGCATTGAAAGGACAGGATAGTCAACCTTTGACAACAAAGAAAAATGAGAATTTATTTCCACCTTGACTTCTGCTTCATGTCATTAATTAAACATCAAGATTAAAAGATAAAACCTAGATATTTTATCAGTGCAAGATAATGCTTAGGAACTAGATGTTCTTTGGTGAAAAAAAAGTCTTAAATGCTCTATTGTGAAAGATAAATTAATACCATTTAGGTATATATTTTTCAATTACTCTTGGCTATCTGAATAAATCCAAATTCTATAAATTCAGTGGAAGAGTTTCAGGGAAGCATTTATGACAAATTTATTTCAAAAACCAAATATAAGGATATTTGGATTAGACATAAAGAACTTGACCCCCAGGCCATCAGATGGACTTGTTATTTTTTAGCCAACAGTCTGCTACTTTATAAATACCAAATGTCCCTGACTTTCTGATGCCACAGTTAACCTTTAGAATGACTCTGAATGAAGTACAGTGAGAGTTCTTTACTCTCACTCTCAAGACAGGAAATGATTGGATTTTTTTTTTTTTTCTGGCAGTGATGCTAACTTCTGACAGTTTGCTAAGCAGTGGAAATCGGGTAGTAAGCAAGTCTCTGCAAGACAGATATTCCTACAAAATAGTCTTTATTTTTCCAATGGATACTGGCTACTCTTATAGGAACCAATTCCAAGAATAACTTCACTGAAGCAAGCCTCCCCTGAAACTGAAATCACAAGACTCATTCACTGAAACCTCTAAGGCTTTTCTTCTACCGCTGTCCAGTGGTGGCTAAACCTCTGGTCTCCTAGTTTATCTCCATTCCACAGGCTGAATTTGGACAAGCAAACCAGTTATAGTAACCTATATTCTGACAGGATAGAGTAAAAATATGAATAAGAGTGAATGTCCTAAGTCCGAGATTTAGCTATTTAGCAAAGTAACAATAATATTAAAAACACTTTCTTAAGCATCCAAATAATCTGATTTTTCTTAAGAGTTAATCAGAAAATTCGCAGACATGTGAGGTGCAGTGGAAAACTTCTGATGAATTTTAACTCATACTGAGCATTTACCACTGTATTTTCTCCCATTTTGAGAACTGCCTTGGTGATTACATATTGCCTTCCCTAATGATCTTGTAAGAGAAAATTACCTATCAAAGACCCAGACAGAGTCCCATGTACACTGGTCAGATTTTACACTGCTTTCCATGTATTTCTTTGCCCTTCTTCTCTCTGTGATTACCTGTGACTTTGATTATTCAATTCTAGATTTACAAATAAACCAAGAGTACAGAAAAATTTCAGTCTGTTTCTGTTATCAGTGATGGTGACTAGGAATTCTATTATCACACCGGAAACAAAATCTGAGCAAGCTTAAAAGACAAAATCCATTTAGAAAAGAACACTACTGGAGATCTCTGGTTGGTAGGTGGGAGTTTATAAGTTCTGATCTCATTTTAAAACTCTGAACACACTTCACAGCAGGCTATGAGAGTAAGGAAAATGAGACTCATCTAGAGAGGAGACTTTCAAGATCATCAACAGGACATCCATTTTAATACTCACCACAGCTAAATTCATTTTATCCATCCATTCATTCACTCATTCATTCATTTAGTTTCCCATATTTACTGCAACTACATTAAGTTAGGAGCTGCATCTTAATTAAATGCTTAAGATATCTGCAAAGAATAAAGTAACACTTACTTTCCAGTAATAAACTGACTCCTGGACGGTGTGCAAATAGGCTGGACATAGTAGTTCTCCAGTTTAACTCCTTCGGCAGCAAGCTTGTCAAGAGTGGGAGTCTTTATCTCTGATCCATGGTAACCCACATCTCTAAATCCCTGATCATCCGCTAGGATGAAAATGAGATGGGGCTGGGACATGGCAGTTACGCTGGGCTCCAGTCTCTCTCCAGTTTGAGCTCGCAAAGCCCCTTCTTCCTCCTCCTCCAAGCCCTGGCCCCAGGACAGGTAACCATAAGTGAGGAGGCTGAGAACCCAGAAGCCTGCCAGCGCCCCCATGGCTAGCATCTTTCTGGGCCAGACCCAGGTCTGTGGAGAAGGTGGCCGAGGCAGAGGCCCCGCGCAGCCCCTGGGGGCCATTCACTCTGGTCCCAGCCGAGACTCCAAAGCAGAGCAACGCACCCCGCGCCGCCGCGGGCGCACACATGCACGCAGAAGGAATAGACTCAACGGACGGTGGAGGGTCTCCACCTGGAAAGAAGTCCTGTTCTCCTCTCAGCTGCCCCCACGTCCAACAACTTTAATCTTCTAGAAGTGGTGACTTAAGGGATGGGACGTGTAAGAAAACAAGGAGTCGCTTTTCTCCATCAAATTGCACTTTTCCCCCCTCCTCACTCCCCAAAGTAGCTTCCACACAAAAAGTCAAAGCCTCCACCCAAAAGTTCCCAAGAGGAAAACAAAATATCAAGTAAGGAACTGAGAATCACCTTGGGCAGGAACTACTCGTGGCCAGAACTTTTCGCCCTCGAGGTTGAGGAGTTGAGGAGGGTCTTGAGGAGGAGTTGAGAGGCGCGCGCACCGATGGATGTGGGCTCGACCGTCTGTCTAGCAGTCCCTTCAGCCGGAAAGCACTGGAAAGCGGAACCGCCGATAAAAAGCACTAACCCAGGCAGATAAAGAGCTGCAGGCAGTGAACCGGCTTCCGGATCACTTTCTCCACTCTTTCAGGGCTCTCTGTTTCTCTTTCCTCTCCCAGGCGTTCGCCAATCTCCCCGACACTCACCAGGCAGCCAAATGAGAAAAAAACACTCCGCTTAACCGACCTCCCTCCACCGTCGACCACCCCTTCTTTGTAGGAACTTCTCGCCCCTGGAGCGCAGGGGACGCAGACTGGTCCCTGACCCCGCGCTTACTTCGCGCCGAGCCCACTTGGTCTCCGCGGGGTTGGCGCACCCGCGGAAGCGCTGCAAGCTGCGTGCGTTTTGTCAGCGAACCAACTTAGTTTTGGCACTCGGAGTTCTTGACTGCCTCCACCCTCTTTTCTCTCCAGTGAATCACAGAACCGTACTTTCTGCTTCAGCTCCCCCAGGAAGAGGGGGAGGGGTAAAGTCGGTTTAGAGGTTCGATCTTGCCTTTTTCCTTTCCGGGAGGAGGACGGAGGAGGACGACAGAGGTAGGGGAGGCTTTGCCAGAGAGACAGTGCTGCTCGCTGCTTGAGCCCTGCGGGATCCTGGGCTACAGCTTCCCTGGGTCTCCAGGAGGACTGCCTTGCGTCCTCCCGAGAGGGGAAGACGGCTGCGGGAATGGGGAAGAGGGAAGCGGGCGCTTTTCCTCCAGGGTCTGCAAATCAACATCCCGCTCACCCATCCCGAATGCTGCGCCTGTAAACTTTTCCTAGCTTCTGGAGGGAGTGAGAAAGGAAGAGCAGGAGAAACAACAAAGTGCGCAGACACACTCTCTTTTCTGGTTTTCTTTACTGGCCTCCTCCTCCCCCAATTTTTCCTACTTCTTTTATCCCCGCCTCTTTTTTTTTTTTCCCAAATAGTCGCGACTACAAGTTGAATTTCCTTTGGCTATTGCTGACCTTTACAGTCTGACTTCCTGATTAGCGTCTCTCTACGTGAAGATACTGAAATCGCCTTCTCCTTCCATCTCCCCTAACTTACCCACAGCTGTCTCCAGCCAAGAACATGGAGAGGAAGAAGAGTTGCACGTTTCACCCCCAGGAACCACGAGGCCGGTCTGCACTCCTTCAGTAAAGAAACCACCATTTCCCATCTAGAAATTCGGGGAACTCTGCCCGCCCCCCCCCTCCCGCTTTTTTATTACTGTGGAGTAAAACAAAAGCTTGTCTAGATTGTGAAGATACGCCTGCTTTTACTAGAGACGTGTTTTTAAAGCCCTGCTCCAAGACAGGAAGGGGGTTTATAGTATCTGGTGGGGAGGCAATCAATGCCAGGAGCCACTGTGACATGCTTTCCCCCTCCTCAAAGTTATTCAGCAGTTATTTCTTGGGCACCTACTATGTGCTGGCACATAAAGTGTCAGATTCTCTTTGTTGCCTAGATACAAATCTAAGTTTTACTTAGATATTTATTTATTTTTATATATCTATTTACTTATTTATTTTATTGGAGTATAATTGATTTACAGTGTTATATTCCGTCATGTTGCTAAAGTTCCTGTTAACTTTCTAGGCAAAATGTGTAAAATGGAAACTTAACACCTTTGAAACTTTCCATGTGCTCCATGCAGTTAATTTTGCTATCATGTGTAGCCTTCCACTAGGGTGTTCTCTTCTCTGAGGCCATTCTGGTTAGTCTGTGGAGAGATGGGCAGTTTTAGAAGACTGCTTGGGAATGTGATCTTAGCAAGTCTGTGAGTTAAATCACCAAATATGTAATGAGAGAACTGAGTATTGGGAGACTGAAAGCACTGTGAGGTAATGCTCCCAGCTCTGTGGGCCTAATCAGGTGCTTCACTAGAAAAGATGCAAATGAACATTCAGATCAATCCACTACTTTTAGTTGGGGAGAATCACTGATACAACACAAGAAGTGTCTGTGTTGCTACTGCAAGAGGGAGGGCTATTTTCAGTTCAGATTTCAAGCAAGAGTAAAAAAATAAATGTTAACATTTACCAAATACCATGTAGTAACCGTAGTACTCTATGTACTGATAAACACACACACAGATATGCTCTAAATATTTATGTAGTGTTTTACACTCTTTACCTCCTCTCCTTCTCCACCAACCTTATAAGGAATTTACCCATTCAACAAATATTTGAGGAGTTGGGCCAGTGCTACAGGCTGGAAACATAATGGTGGACTAGGTCTGGCATAACCTTTGTTCTGAAAAGTGTTAGTCAGTCATGTCTGACTCTTTGGAGCCCCATGGACTATAGCAGCCAGGTTCCTCTGTCCGTGGACGTCTCCAGGCAAGAATACTGGAGTGGGTAACCATTCCCTTCTCTAGGGATATTCCCAACCCAGGGATCAAACCCAGGGATCAAATCTGCATTGCAGGCAGATTCTTTACAGTCTGAGTCAGCAAGGGAAGCCCCACCTGAAAGTGTTAGTCACTCCTATCTGACTTTTCGAAGCCCCATGGACTGGACTGCAGCCCGCCAGGCCTCTGTTCTAGTGGAACTTAAATTGTGGTGGGGAAGAAATACACTGATAAACTAATCATCACCAAACTCGAATACCTATTATTCTGTGGTATTCTGTATAACTATTCAGATAAGTATTCAAAAGTGAAGAAACAATTCAGAGAAATTTTAAAAGAAAGAAAGCTGCCTTAGACTGAGTATGGTTAGTGAGTAGGGTGGTACAAGAAATAACCTTCAAATTGAAGGAGATATTATTTTGCTTGTTATCCCCTTTATGCAGGAAATTTAGACTTAGAGATCTGTCTGACTTCAAGACCCATGTTTTTCAAAAGATATTCTTCCCACAAGTGGCTTTAAGATGTTTTCCAGCCACACAGCACAGAACACAGCTGCTAGAGTTGGAGAATTCTAATTCCCACACAAGGCATGCAGACAATCCACACGTAGGATGGAAAGGCAGAACTCAGCCCTAAAAAAGCCACTTCTGGAATAAACAGAGCACAAAAGGAGATTAAGAACTATTTACAATTAGTAGTAAGAACCAAGAAACAAGAATGGTCATGCCATGGCAGACCAAATGAGATGTGAGTTGAAGGGTAAAATCCATCAGCTGGGTGCCCTACCCACAGTAGGGAATAGGTAAGGGTTGTACCCACATCCATAAGGAAGACAAGAATAAAATCAGAGGCAATTGAATGGTCTAGCCTTTATTGTACCTCTACTGATATTTTCAGTACATAAACTTCACATTTCTAATTATAGGATTGGGTTTCATGCACTCTAAGCAATAGTTATAACATCCTCATGAAATCCAGACTTAAAGACCCCCAATAACTTCTAGTTCTTTTCTGAGCTGGCATTTTGGTGTTCAGGTATCAGCTTCCCTATGGAATCACATCTTAGGTTTATTTTGGCTTGGATGTAGTCACATTGCAAATATACTCCTCTAGTTTTAGAATGATTATATAAAACTAAAGGTATTATCTGATTCAGTTTAAACGATGAGAAAAGTAGGATTGCTTAGAGATTAAATTAGTGTGAACTGATTATTCATGCAAAACTTAATCAGGAGGTGGGACTAAAGCTATGTCTTAAAGTATGATGGAAATTTGGAAAGGAAAATAAGAAGTTAAAGGAAGGACGTTTCATGTAAAAGAAAAGAGGATACCAACGACTGAGACACATTTGGACTGGAGGAGTTTGAGAAATAATGTTAGAAAGTTCAAGTGACACCAGATATTGAAGAGGTTTGAAAAGGTATGAAGGGCTGGAACTTGATTCCAGAGGCATCAGGAGTGATGAGGTCCTTTAAATAGGACATGGCATTATAATATATTCTATTAAATCTTATTGAGGTTATTTCTGGGATTTACAGAGATAGACTACAAATGAATTGCCTCAGTCAATAAAAGTTTGAAGAATTGTAGTTTCACCCTGAGAGAACCGGGTCTCTTGAAGATTTTTGTTTTAGAGCAAGACATGATGAAAAATATAGGAAAATAAATCCCAGGACATATTTAGGGAGAGATTTTAGGGAGTAAAGACTAGAGTCACACAACTGTCACAATGGGTAAAATTTCTACAGTAATATATTCTTCAGGATAAAGAACTATGCTATGGCTATGTCCTCTGACACCATTTTCTCCTTCTGAGGAGGAAGATGAGATGGCTGGATGGCATCACTGATGCAATGGACATGAACTTGAACAAAATTTTGGAGATGGTGAGGGACAGAGAGGCCTGGTATGCTGCAGTCTATGGGGTCACAAAGAGCTGGACACGACTGGGAGACTGAACAACAACAAATGGCTATGTCATCTGATAGAAGATAGCATTCATTCACAGTTTAAAAGGAATAAGTAAATCAACTAAGAGGAACACAAGGGACAAAGGAATAAGAGACACAGATATGACTTCATTTAATTGGATAATGTTAATGGAAAAGATAAGCAGGGTAAACTGGCAGTATCCTCACTGCCAGAGATGGGAGCTCAGAATAAGGTACCACACTGTGGCCTGGGGCTCCTCAGTGGACATACCAAGGATATTGGATGGTCATGAGTGAAGGGTGGAATGAAGGAGTGGATATGAGGAGCCTATCTGTAAATAGAGAAGCTAAGAAAGCCACAGATGAGCAGAAAAATGGATAGTTGCACCAGGATATCTTAGAAATATTTATATTGCTTCTCATCATAAATATGACATGTTCTGTAGCCTCCCCAATATGGATGGACAGAGTTGCCCTAACTTGCAAACCACATACCCCTAAACAAGATTTTGTTTTGTTTTGTCTTTGCCTAGTAAACGCTATTGTCTTTTCTTCTGTAGGTTATTTTTTTCAGCTAAACATGTACTCAGATGCTTAACAGATACAGCTAATATTTAAATGCATCTTTAAAAGATGTGAAAATAGTCAATCCAGGGATTTATAGACTATTACAAGATTTAAAGTCCTAATTGCTGCTTGTTTGGGTTTATAAGTATATTAAGTTCTTAAAAATGAAGAATGTCACTAAGTTTAAACTTGAACACAAATTGTCTAAAACATGGTTGTCCTAATATAGTCATCTTCACATGGATTCCATATAATAAACTTCTTGTTGATCATTATTAACTCTTTATTAGGCCATGGATCTAAGGCTACTTTGAATTGTGTGTGCTCAGTCGCTAAGTCATGTCTGACTCTTTTGCAATCCTAAGGACTGTAGCCTGCCATGCTCCTCTGTCCATGGGATTTCCCAAGCAAGAATACCTGAGTGGGTTGCCGTTTCCTCCTCCAGGGGATCATCCTGACCCAGGGATCGAGCCTGCATCTCCTGCATTGGGAGGTGGATTCTTTTACCACTGAACCACATGGAAAACCCCTACTTTGAGTCATGTCAAAAGCTCTCTGAATAAGACCAAGTAGGATGATTAAATACCTGGTTTAGTAATTAAGATCATTTACTTTCTTTGAGAAAGTCTCTGTTGAAATAAGCTGTAATAATTTATAAAGATGAGACACTAAATTTTCAACTTAGTAAAATTGTAGCTAGGCTTCCCTGGTAGCTCACTGGTAAAGAATGCATCTACCAATGCAGGATATGTGGATTCGATCCTTGGGTCAGGAAGATCCTCTGGAGAAGGAAATGGCAACCCACTCCAGTATTCTTGCCTGGGACATTCCATGGACAGAGGCCTGGGAGGCTATAATCCATGAGGTCGCAAAAGAGTCTGACACGACTTAGCGACTAAACAACAACAAAATTGTGGCAACCCCAAAGTATCAAGGTTTTTGACATTAGAAACTTGGAAAAGCTGAACTCTTAAAGAAAAGATCTTTCTTCCATTCTGTAAACATCTTTACATGAAAGCAGGAAGTGAAGTGAAAGTCGCTCAGTCATGTCTGACTCTTTGCGACCCCATGGACTATACACTCCATGGAATTCTCCAGGCCAGAATACAGGAGTGGGTAGCTGTTCCCTTCTCCAGGGAATCTTCCCAACCCAGTGATTGAACCCAGTTCTCCTGCATTGCAGGAGGATTTTTTATCACTGAGCCACCAGGGAAGCCGCATGTGAAAGCAAAGTCTGAAAATATTTATGTTAGAAGAAACATTCCAGGTGATTCTCATGTGTATTGAGTTTTGAGCACTAATGATTTGAATCTAAAGCATTAAAAAAGTTTAATGGGATTGCTTAATGGATAAGGTTGGTGAAGTTTACCAAATATTAATATCATGTGGGAGACACAGCTGAAAAATAGGTGGATAAGCTTAGAGTCAGAACATCCTATGACTGAGCATCTAGTTTTTGTAATATGGCAGGAAGAAGTACAGTTGGGATATGGCTAAACCACCAGGATCTAGAAAAGAAGAGAGAAGCATTAGCCTCTAAGTGGGTGGTTATCGGGAACAACCATCTGTGCAGGCATTGGTGGATTCCCAGGCCAAATGTAGAGGGTGCTGATCTCCTGTGATTGAAGTGGTCTGGTGTCTGGTCTCAATGGGGCTGAAGAGATATGAAATACAGAGTCAAGACTAATCACTAAGAGTAACTGCTTGATTGGATATCTAAGAAGTAGCATATTCCTGATTATTAGCTTTATGAAACTATAGTAATCATATGAATTTAAGAATGTAAGAATTGATTGAAATAAAGACTAAAAATTGTATGAATTTATATGATATTCAGTAGTAAAATCAATAGAAGTTGTTGACTTGAGAAAAAGAATGAGGGTGGAATGAAGGATTATACCTAGTTTCTGGCTTTGGAGAAGTTGAATGAACGGTGGTGCCATTTATAATGATAAGAGTCATGAAAGAACTAGCAGGTTTGGGGAGTAGATGGCAAAAAGTCACTTTAGTGTTGTTGAATTTGAGGTCTGTGAGGATCTCAATGGAGGAGTGCAGTAGGTAGGTGAATATTTGTGTCTGGGTGCTTCCCAGGTGGCACTAATGGTGAAGAACCCACCTGCCAATGCAGGAGACATAAGACACATGGGTCCCATCCCTGGGTCAAGAAGATCCCCTGGAGGAGGGCATGGCAACCCATTCCAGCATTCTTGCCTGGAGAATCCCATGGGCAGAGGAGCCTGGCAGGCTACAGTCCCTAAGGTCACAAAGAGTCAGATTGAAACTACTTAGCCCGCTCACACGCACACCACACACACAGGTCTGGACCTCGGAACAGCACAGACCAGAAAATTTCATCCACATCTACAGTGGGTAAAATTTCTCAGGGAAGGGTAGAAAATGGGAGTGAGAAAGGGTCTAAGACAGAACTATGCTTAGTCGCTCAGTTGTGTTCGACCCCTTGTGACCCCATGGAATGTAGCCCTCCAGGCTCCTCTGTCCATGGGGATTCTCCAGGCAAGAATACCGGAATGGGTTGCCATGGCCTCCTCCAGAAGGACAAAGCTATACAGAACTATTTAAGGATAGGGAACATGAAATGGGGTTCACAAAGAGACTAAGAAGTAGTGAAAGAAATACAATTGCAAAGAAGGCAACATTTATTGGACATTACCTAATAATGGAATGGTGCCAGCACCATATGAAGTGGTTTTTCATGAACTGTCTCAGTGTTGTTCACAACCATACCTCTGCTTATGCAAATAAGTGTTATAATTTTATAACAAAGTGGGAAGCAACAGAAGGACATCAAAGAGATTAGGATATCAGATAGCCAAGAGCCAGGGACTGTGAAATAACACTGTGTTAGTTCATTGGGATAAATTCTCTGTGAATAGCTCATGAAAGCTTTTTTCTCATGTGTTTACCAACATTGACAATGACAGAGCTCTAAAGTTTTAAAGTATTGATAACAAAGTAGGTTGAAAAATAAAACAAAGTTTTAGTCCAAAATCTATAAAGATAAACCCTGATAATCATCAAATAATATATATTTCAGAATAAACTAGATGAGACATGTGGCATCCTTATAAAGAAAAGTACATATTTATATTAGAAGATGAAAAAAATTGAACATATGGTTTTGACTAAACTTTCTTCTAAACGAAGGCTCAAATATTGTAAAGATAGTTAAAAGCATGTACTCTGGAGCCATTCTGCCCATTTGCTAGCTAATAAGTTAACCTCTCTTTGCCTCACTTTTTCGCATTTGTAAAACGGTAATAATAATAGTGCCTATTGAATATTGTGGCGTATTACTTAGCTGTTGCCAAACAATACTGCTTAACAAACCACTCCAAAACTCAATGGTTAAAAGCAACAATAATTTAGTCTTATAGATCTGTGCATCTATTGGACCAGCTTTGCTCTAAGTGTTTCCTGGCCCTCCTGGTTCAGCAGGATAGACACATATTCTTCTTATGGCAATGACTGGAGCACAGGAGAGCAAGCCAAATTGGGCAAGCGTATTTCTATACTCAGCTTATCTCTTTCCATCCTACTCACCAATGCAAATCTCATGACCAAGTCCAGAGTTAAGGGGTAGGAAATACATCCTTCCCAGGATTAGGCCATGACAAAGCTGTGGATGATACAGGAAGAGTTGAACAAATAGGGCCAATAATTAAATAGATCAAAGTTATTCTGAGAATTAAATGAGTTAATATTTGAAAAGCACATAGAACAATGTGACAATTGTAAGCATTTTAATATTTGCTTTAATTTGCTCTTACTATGATAATTATTCCTAAATTATAAATTATTATTATTATTCTTTTGATAGTGAAGTGCAGTTTATTACACCGGTGGGCCCAAGGCAGTCTCCTCTTAGCCAAGGACCCCGACCAGCATTTGTGAAAATCTTTTATACCCCATGTGTACATGTCTGAACCCACCACCCCAATTTCCTTGTGACTTACATAAACAAAGGAAAGGTAAATACAATCACAATTACCCCACCATTCATGTGTTATGTGTTCAAACAGTCAATAATCAATAAGCCTGAGGTTACATTCCAAACAGTTAATAATCAATAAGGCAGAAGTTACAGAAAAAATTTATGACCTGTCCGGAGGTAGGGGGATCAGTGTATGTTTTCTCTTAGGTGATGAGTAGTAACCTGGATACAATCTTCAAGATTCCCATGTCCGGAGGGGGTCTTACCCTTCTATTGTCCCACAGGCACTAAGCACAGAGTTCAGAGTCCATTAGAGAGGTGGCCAAGCATGATCAGCACGAACAGGCCTAAGATGCAGTCCAGGCCCTATGAATTCCTTCTTCATTCCCCACTCTTGATGCTCCTAGTTTTTGTAACGAGCATCATTCATTGAGATATAATGTACTTTAGCCCTCTGGCCACCCACATGAGAGAACGCTATCAACCTCTGGGTTACAAAATTCACAAGACATTGTAAGAAGCAGGGCCCACAAAGCAGTATGATTAGAACTATTATGACAACAGTAACAATAATTTTCCACCAATCTCCCTTTACCCAGGACAGGACCAAAGTCCAAAAGGGAATATTTTCATCACATGGCTTTCACTTGATTTTGCATATCTTCCAAGGCAGTAGATACATTTTTAGACAGGTCAGGGATGTATACACAACATTTGACTTTAATTATGGCACAAGTCCCTTCCTGGGCTGCTGTGAGTGTGTCTAATGCCATCCTATTTTGAATTACTGCCTTCCTCATCTGAATTTGTTCTTCGTTCAAGGCTTGAATGGCTTTTGTACTGTCTAAGAGGGCCTGTTTAGTGAAATTAGTTAAGGCCTCTACCTTAATCATGATATCCGTTGTCCCTACAGAGGGTACAAACAAGGCAGCAAGATAGTCATATCATTGGAACACAGATCTTGTCCACCTTGCGTGCAGATAGGGCAGGTTTACTGGAGGTTGGTGTAGGCTAGGCTTAATACTGCCATGGGTGAAAGCAAATCCCAGTGTGCAACGCCCTTATAAATTATTTCTAAATTTAATGTCATTCAGTCAAAACCTCAACATGAGGTAATCTCAAAAAGAAGAGTAATGGGAAGACCCAACCCTAACCAGATAATAGAATATATTATTATTCAATAACTATTAAATGCTAATTAATGAAAGCAAGGAGAGGCCAAAAATGGATACATATATGAAAATAAACTTTTCAAAATGGAAGAAAGGATTAAGCAGAGAGAGATAAACATACTTGGATAATTATGTAACCATAGTAAAAAAAAAAAAAAAGAATAATTAGCACATACCAAGGGAAAAACACATCCAGTTGAAGTTGGAGAGCTTAAAAATTTAAATGAAAGAAACTCCAACAGAAAATTTAATTGACTATACATCAGATATATGGGGAAACTATTCTATTTTCCATATTTAATTGATACAGAAATTTCAGTGGTAAATGATTGATTATGAAATACTTTTAACGGAATATTAAGTCAGAAGTTTTAATAGAGGTGCCAAGATTCAAGCTGTGGTTTTCCGAAGAGGTATGCCAGAACAAGATACCAGTTCTCAAAGGAGATTGTTAAAAACCAGTTTGGCAACTCTGAAAATTCTTACCCATGCCAAGGCAATAAAGGGTCAGAGTGTATGAAGATCGAAGAGGATTTGTGAAGACATATTTTCATAAAGTAGGTGGTGTGCCCTGGAAGCACCTAAGCCTGCCTGCGTGGGTCTAAGGGGGAACACACTGACTCTGAGGTTCTGCGGTCTGCTATTTAGATGTTGCTTCAGAAAGCATCAGGACTGGCTGTCAACGAAGAGCACAGGAAGAGAAAACTCTGGCCAGTTCTCCCAGAGATTGTTGGGGCAAAGGCTGCTTGAGAGTTCCCTGGGAACCAGATGAGGGCTACCTGTGAAAAGAAGCAGGCCTGGAATGATCTCAGTCATGTTCAGAAAGGTCTCCTGCAGGCTCAGGCAGACCTCCATAAAGAGAATCAAATGGTAGCTGCCCATTCTGAGAGGGTGCCTCTTTAGAATAGACCTAGAGATGCCTGTTCCCATGTCAAGGGAAATGCAGATAAGACACTGTCGGGGGTCTACGTGAGGAAAAGTCGCCCTGAACACCTGTTAGGCCAAGATGCAGCGTAGGGTTCATTCTAGAACTTACTCCCTTCTCTGTTCTCCCTCCCTGCACACTGATCCTAGAGGAGTAGAATTTGAAGTTAACAAGCTAGGGAGGGAGAAATGGAAATACTAGGCAGGGAACAGAGAACTAGAAAAATACTCTAGGTTTTCAGACTGAAGTAATACTGATATGGGGAAGGGACAAAAGATTTGCTTTACGATGAAGTTCAGAGTCTTCCTAATTATATATGATTGAGCATCCTAATTCTGAATTAAGATCAGCTTTTGTGATATATCGGCTTCCCAGGTGGCTCAGATGGTAAAGCGTCTGTCTGCAGTGTGGGAGACCCGGGTTCGATCCCTGGGTTGGGAAGATCCCCTACAGAAGGAAATGGCAACCCACTCCAGTACCTTTGCCTGGAAAATCCTGTGGACAGAGGAGTCTGGTAGGCTACAGTCCATGGGATCACAAAGAGTTGGACACGACTGAGTGACTTCACTCACTTTTCTGATATACAGTGACCACAAGATTATTTGTTACTTGGGAGTGAGGAAATCTGTGTGCAAGAGACATCAGGCTCATAGAATTTAAAGAAACACTGAGAAATAAAAACAAACTCATAAGAACTTTGTTGTGCTTGTTCAATGTAACATAGATAAATTTTAACTGTATGAAAATTAGTTACTAAAGCTAAACCTTGAAATGAAGATAAACTGGTAAAATATTTCTAGTATGATAGTAAGAAATGGGGCTTCCCAGGTGGCTCATGTGGTAAAGAATCTGCCTGCCAATGCAGGAGCCTCAGAAGACACAGGTTTGATCCCTGGGTTGAGAAGATCCCCTGGAGAAGGAAATGGCATCCCATTGCAGTATTCTTGCCAGGATAATCCCATGGACAGAGGAGCCTGGTGGGCTACAGTCCATGGGCTTGCAAAGAGTCAGACATGACTGAAGTGACTGAGCATGATAGTAAGAAAAGAGATCATATGCCTTCCATATAAAGAGTTAATTTGAATTTATAAGAAAAATATCTTGACCACCAATAATAAGTATGTAAGAATTTGGGCAAACAATTAATGCAAGTATAAATGGATCAAAATAATGGAAAATTAATTATCTTTTTTGTAATGAAGGGAATATAAAGTAAAGCAAACTATCACACATTTTTATACCTATTAAATTAGTAAAAGGAATTGCATATGCTATGTAATATTAGTTAAGATTGGAGTGGGATAGGTACTCTGCTGAGAGCATTGGTTTGATATATCCCTAAAAAACAGTATGACAATAGATACGGCAATACTGTATCACAAGCCATACAATATCACAACCCATTAGATCAATAATAGCATTCTTTAACATTTATCTTAAGAAAATAATTCAGTAGCATAAAAAAGATTTATTGATGGAAGAGTCAGTAAGTAAGTAAATGTTAGTCACTCAGTCGTGCCTGCCTGTTTGTGACCCCATGGACAGCAGCCAAAGATTCTTCCAGGCAAGGACACTGGAGTGAGTTGCCATTTCCTTCTCCAGAGGATCTTCCCAACCCAGGGATTGAACCCAGGTTTCCTGCACTGCAGGCAGATTCTTTACCGACTGAGCTACAACTTCCCTTGCGATGAAAGAGTCATGCGACCACTATTTATAATACAAGGGATGCAGAGAGAAGGGAAGCCTCAGGGTTCTGAATCAGATGTGGTTTCATGGTCAAATTCTTCCTTCTGTCTCTCTGTAATTAAGGGAAATTCACTTAACTTTTCTGAGCTTCAGTGACATCAAATAAAAATGAAGAGTAAGAATTCTAGCCCTACCATGATATTGTTTCATTTTTATATTCCTTTCTATCCTTAAGCCCCCACTTTTTGTTTCATTTTTATATTCCTTTTCTTTCTCCTTAATAAACATATAGGATTTCTAGGCCTTCAGCTGTTACAATCAGCTAAACTGATGAAGTCAAAAAGATTTCAAAACAGAAGCTGAAGAGTAGAATTTGTCTTTTCAAAGAGTACTACATCATCTTCTCACAGTGAATTTATATATACTTATTCATTGTAGGTTTTCATATCTTATTTCATTAAAATATATCCTCAACATTTGTAAATATGTTACTTCTTCCCTTGCTTGAAAAATAAAGGATATTTGAAGACTAGATTCAAGTTCTAGGTCTGCTCTCCACCATGGTGCAAGCTCTCAATGTTTTCAGCTGTCAAGAAAGAAAATAATACCTTCCCATCTACTTGCACAGGGCTTCCCAGGTGGCTCAGTGGTAAACAATCTGCCTGCCCACGCGGGAGACATGGGTTGGAAAGGTCCTCTGGAGGAGGAAATGGCAACCTGCTACAGTATTTTGCCTGGGAAGTCCCATGGACAGAGGAGCCTGGTGAGCTACAGTTCATACAGTCACAAAAGAGTCAGAAACGACTGAGCTACTGAGCACTCACACATCTACTTGTACAGTGTGGTCCTAAAAACAAAATTGAGATGATAAAACATAAAAGTGTTTTAAAACCATCGAGCACCATATAGGTCCTTCATCTCTCCCCAGTTTTCTTTACTTTTCTGACTTCAGAAAAACCATTTGCCTCTGGAGACTCCTGAGAAAATGAATGACTTAGTATTCATCTGAAAAGAGTGGGTGGAACTCTAAACCTAAGCGAGTGGTTGTGGAACAATCTGGTTAACTTTCCATGTAGAAGTAAGAGTAGCCATGGATACTAAGAAATCCACAACCAGCCAAGATCAACCCTTAGTGAACGATCATTACAAAATCATAGCCCTCTAGCATAAGGTAAACATCTTGGCTAGGCCCACCCCTAACATTACAGAGCTGGTATCAAGACTGAAACTGGATACCTATGCGTCACATCTGAATATTCAATACTTATGTCATGCTGTGCTGTTTGCTCAGTCGTGTCCAACCCTTTGCGACCCCATGGACTGTAGCCCACCAGGCTCCTCTGTCCATGGGATTCTCCAGGCAAGAATACTGGAATGGGTTGCCATTTCCTTCTCCATATGTCATGCTAATAAACTGTTAAATAAAATAGCTTCTACTCTCCTCTATACAACGAATTCCTTTGGTTTGAAATCTCTGACTTCTTCAGTTTAGCTGGTGTCTAACTTGTTTGTGCCCTAGAAATCCTGCATTCTCTTATCATAGGAAGAACAAGAGAATGTATTTGGGAAACACAGATATCATTTGACCCCTTTATTTTTTGGCCATGCTACATGGCACGTAGGATCTTAGTTCCCCAACCAGGTATGGAACTCCTTCCCTCTGCATTGGAAGCATAATGTCTTAACCACTGGGCAACCAGGGAAGTCTGAAAGATATCATTTGAGAGCTGGTATGTATATTTACCTTCAGAATGATCTGGAAGCTTATTTAGAATTCCTGAACTTGTCAGAGTTCCTTTTCATTGGTTGGTGGTTCGGGGGGCCCCAAGTCTACTTTCATGCCTTTCTCTTTCTGTCCCAGCTCCTGCACCAGAAAGCCTTTATATACTTGGTGTGCAGACCCTCCAGACCACACAGGACCAAACTGTATCCCGCTAATTGTCTTATTCCCTCCTTGTTCCAGGGAGCATACTCTTGTTGTGCTGCCCACCCTCAAGATGACAGATCTGTAGAAGGATCTTTGCATGGAATTTTGTGGTCCTGTATATTCCAAATGTGATCTAAAAGAGGATATGTGGACTATGAGTAGATTTCCTGCCTTCTGGAAAGGAACAGAACTGGAAGAGAGCCAGAGAGCAGGTCCTTTACAGGGTGGGACCTGGGGTGGGTGCCCCTCTTGCTAGGTCTACAGTACTGTTTCTGGTTTTTTAATTTACCAGCCTCTTCAACTGCCCAATCTCTTTTCTGCCTCCACTATAACCACCCTTAGGCTTAGTTTCACTTTGGGCCCCCTAATCCCTCAAAATGAGAAGTCTTTGCTCATGCCCTACTTCTACTCTTATTCCTACCAAATATATTTTTGTTATAATCATTTCAGTAGATGATCATTTCCTTTCTTAACATGTGTAACCAGGCTTCTCTACTATTTATTCCTTCACTCAGCTCACATCTTCTCATTCAACTTTTAATGTGCTTGTTCTACATCTTTGTTTTGTCCTTCCTCCTGCCTTGCCATTCATTCAGCTATCCCCTATCGAGGGTCTGCTATTGGTCAGTCATTGGAAATACATACAACAGGGCATAAGACACGTATTGTCCAGGCTTTCATGGAGATTGCAGTTTACTGGGAGAATTGATAATGGGTGATTAGTTACAGTTGTGATGAGTGCTTTGAAGATGATATGTATAGTCCTATGAGAGTCTAAAACAGGGGCCCTAATCTATATGGGAGGGTTTCCCAGGTGGAGCAGTGGTAAAGAAGCTGCCTGCCAATGCAGAGGATGCAAGAGATGGGGGTTTGATACCTGGATTGGGAAGATCCCCTGGAGTAGGAAATGACAATTCACTACAGTATTCTTGCCTGGAAAATCCCATAGATGGAGGAGTCTAGCAGACTACAGTCCATGGAGTTGCAAAGAGTCAGACACAAGTGATTGTGAACGTGCACTCGTGTGCACACACGCATGTGCATGTGTGCACGCGCACACACACACACACACTCTATATGGGAGGAATCATATCCCAACTTAGGTAAATTCAACACTATTTTATTTACTTTGCTTTCCATGCTGTTGAGTATTGTTTGATTTTATGCTATTCAGTCTCAGCAGAGATTTTCTTGCTGTTCAGTAATTCTTTTAATGATTTTGAAGCTCCTTTCCCATACCTTTCGGAAGTCTAAAATGTAATCAGTGTAAAGTAGGCTCTAATGTAATTGTCATCTACATGTGATAAGCTCACGCCAGAAGGATACAGCCAAATTTAATAGTGAAAACATGACAGATGTAGGTTTCCCCTTCATTTTAGAGTCTAGACACTCTCAGCTTTTATCTATGTCTGTATGAAATATCTCCTAAGCATCATCATATCTATTTGCCTTGATTGATTTCTCACTGCTTGGCCTTTTATTACTGTTTAAACTATAAGGAGTTAGAAACCAGTTACCTTCACTAGCAAATGCAGCCTGTTAGGCTACTGAAACTATAATAATAAATTAAAAAAATAAACTAGTATTTTTGAGTTTTTGATCACTTTCTGATAGTTTTGGTTAGTGTAAATAACACATAAATTGCTAATCTGCTCACATTTGGATGAAATAATACAGCAGAGCTGGGGTTTCTGAACCTAGCATGATGAGACTGTATCTTGAATCCATGTTAATATTACTGGCATCATAAAATGAGGATGTGCTGTTAAGTTTCAGGTTTACCTCTGAAACTGCTTCTTCTAAAACTGTATCAACTATGGATGTGAACAAAGAAAAGAAGGACTGAAAGTAGATCCCTAGAGTTTCTAAGTGCTATGATCTGAATGTATCTCCCCAATATGCATTTGTTGAAATCTTAACCTCTCAAAGGTGATGGTATTAGTAGGTGGGGCTTTTGGGAGGTGCTTAAGTCACGAGGGTGGAAACTTCATGGAGAGCAATGTCTTATAAAAGAGGTTCCAGAGAGATCCCTGTTTCCACCATGTAAGGACACAGCAAAGAGGCACTGGATAGTAAGAAATGGAATATTTCCTGTCACATCAGTAAACAAAGGATACCACAATCATCAGCAGTTGCAACCACCATGGATGGTGAGTTGGTGAGTCCTAAGGGAATTCAGGAAAGAAAGAACATCTGCCATCTAGCAGCCATCAGAGTGCAGTAACTCCCTACGGTGAGTACTGGGGAAACTCAGGATGTGAAAAACACAGGATATTGGACCCAGAGAGCTGAGGTGAATATCAAAGGAATGCTTTCTGTGAACCCAAACTCTTGCATCTCCCCACACATAGAAAAGCGCTAAATTCCTTAACTTGGAATATCTGGTTTTATTTAATTAATAATAATCTTGATGTTCAGACTACCTGCCCTTTGTTGCAAAACTTCTGTATAACCTGGTTCCTCCCCGTGACTCCTGGTAGCAGTTCTTTCAGGGTTGCTTAAGATGCTGTCTCCAAGACTTGAAGTCCTAAAAATTCCCACTGAATAAAATATAACTCTCAACATTTAGACTGCGCATATTTTTTAAGTTCTTGATAGGAACCAGGAAGAAGGTCTTCACGAGAACACAAATATGCTGGCACTTTGATATTGAATTCCTAGCCTCCAAAACTGTGAGAAATAAAGCTACCCAGTCTGTGGTATTTTGCTATAGCAGCCCAAATGGACTAAGACTCTAAGTAATGAAAAGAAGTGCCCATTTTTGTTCCACATATAATTTAAAACATCAGGATCCTATATCGTCATAAGAAAACCCGACTTAGTACTGATTTTTCCATAATAATGACTTTAATGCCTTTTTGAAATTTCCAATATAAAAAATTTCACCTTCCCCCTAATATTTGTGACATATTAGCTTCTATTTTTAGGCTCAGACTTTTGTGCAAACTGGTTATAAACTCTTTCGATCTTTCTGTATGCTGCTCTTTGCAAAGGTCCTCCCATCAGGAGAAGGAATCACTATTCTCCTCCTTGAATCTGGGCTTGACTATGTGACTTGCTATGTTCAAAGGGACCCAAGTACAATTAATATCATTAGAGGTTTAAAAAGAGCTTGTACTTGGGGACTTGCCTGTTCTGTTTCCATTTTTCAGAAGCTTGAGAAACCAGAACTAGCCTACTGGAGGATAGGGAACTACATGAAGCAGAGATTAGTTGTCTGTCCTTCCAGAAATGAAGCCCACTAGCCCTAACTAGTTATGAAGGAGGCCATCCAAGATCATTAGTCCCAGGTGAGTTACCTTCTAGGGCTTCTCTGGTGTCTCAGGTGGTAAAGAATCTGCCTGCAGTGCAGGAGACCCAGGTTTAGTCCCTGTGTTGGAAGATTGGAAGATCCCATGGAGAAGGGAATGGCAACCCACTCCAGTATTCCTACCTGGAGAATCCCATGGACAGAGGAGACTTGCGGGCTACAGTTCGTAGGCCACAAAGAGTTGGACACAACTGAGTGACCACAGGGATCTGTCAAGCTTGCACAGACTAGAAGAATTGCCCAGCTTACTCAGGAAATCATGAGCACATAAAGTGACCATTATTTTAAGCTACTCAGTTTGGGTGTTGCTTGCTATACAGCAACATCATGTTGCCAAACCACCCTGTGGTTAATTTGGCTCTGCCTGTACCCAGGCCATAATTCAAGGCCTGACAACAAAAGGTCAGGATTAAAGCATGCTTTTCCTAAAAAAGAAGCATGCTGAACTGAGAATGGAAAGACCAACAAGGACTGATTCCAGGTACCAAAGTGAGGAGAAAAGGAGTTGAATGGCTTCTTAGAAAGGAGATGCAAAACTAGAGGGCAAAAGCCACCTGGGAATAAAAGTCATGAATCTAACGGGCATGGTAGAAAGTCTATTCTGACCTTAACTTTTGTCATATAATGAGCTTTTGTGAAAGAAGTTCCTTCAATATTATACATATAGAGTTTCAACATATTTCTGGCAGTATTTGTGGAAAAGAAGTAAACTCAATGGATATTTTTGCATTAGGCTATTTCAAGATTAATAATTTCCGAGTTTCTCCGCGATTGTGGTTCTCCTACGGAGCATGTTTATCTCAAGACTGTGTCTCAGCCGCTCCGTCGTATCTGCAGATGTGCCGCTTTTCTTATTTCCGCATATGAAGGAGCTAGCTTTTCAGCTAGTTTTCACGTCTCTTACAGAGAGGCCTTGCTCCGTGTGTAGTTGCAGACTTGGTGTGTTGGTGGGAGGAACGATGCCTCCCTGGTCCTTCTGCTGCCTGGTGCCGCCTGTGTAGTGTTGGCCACGTCGGAGGCTTCGTGATGGAGCGCACGCCTTCTGGTCCTCTACAGGCTCAGCCAGGCCCCGCTGATGTGCATGTATGTGACAGGGCAAGAGCCCACCCAGACTCATGGACCCTGGAGACAGCTGGTAACTATTACTTTGTATTTGCTTCACAGACAAGTAAAGGGAGGCTTTGAGCTGTTAGTTGACTTTTCAAGGTCACATCGCAGATCCGAGACACAATTGGCAATGAAAGGCCAGGGGTCTCTCTTGCCTCTGCTTTCAAGCTTTCCTTTTTTCATGACATCATGCTCCCTATTATCATTTTTTAAAGTAGAGGCCTTCCTTCTTCTTTATAAATTAAATGCTAGAAGATATTAATTTAGAAAAAGTTAAACAAGCACAGCACTCTGTAAAAATATTAATGAAGTCAGTTCTTATACTCAGTTATTCAGAAGGAATTTAATTTTCAGAAAGTGGAAAATAAGTGGCGTTGTCAATGAATTTGTTATAGTATTAAGATGGAATATAATATAATGCTTAGCCCCCCACTGCCCCCACTCCAGTCTCTTAGGAAGCTTTTGATTTTTAAGTTGCGGGGTTAGCTGTAGCAATACTAACTAACAACGTTGTTTGGTGATACTAAAACATATGCAGATGTTTTACATTATTCTTAATCCAAAATGGTGGACACTAGTTTTGCTGATAAGAGTCTTTTAAAATATCTTTTAAAATTGCATTTCATATTTTAAAATGTTGTTTTTCAGATTTCCATATGAAAATAATACTATGGGGGGAACGCATGTAAACCCATGGCTGATTCATGTCAATGTATGGCAAAAACCACTACAATATTGTAAAGTAATTAGCCCCCAACTAAAATAAATAAATTTATTAGAAAAAAAAAAAGAAAGAAAGAAAATAATACTATGGGAAAGGCATTTCGTTGCTTTAAATATTATAGTAATTGATGTAATTTCCTTTTGATACCAAAGATTCAGCTAATAAAAATAAAATTTTGTAGGTCATGCTTTCTCTTGAGGCTATTTTCTGTTTACTTGCCTCAATAAATAAAAAAAATAGGTTTTCTGCAGGTGTTTCTCTTAGCATATTGAGAATTCTGAGCCATAAAGTCTGATTATGAATTACAGTCTGATTCTAGTTTATAAAAAATATCCACCTTAAAAACTTTTGGAAATAGAATGTATTCTGTCTCTTTTAGTTTAATACTGCATGGAAACTGGTTTTGTAACATTCATAAATTTCTTTGGGTATGAATGAATTTAAGGAGTTGACACTTGCTTTTTGATATGTTAATAGTTTCAGCAAAAAACTTACATGTAAATATACATTAAATCATATAGTATCTTTTTTATGAAACTATCCAATAACTTATGTGTCTCTGAATTCAACATAGAAAAATAGGTGTACGGCTAGTCTAATGGGAGCTTTTCAAATTTATAATTTGATAGGTATAAAATAATTCTGATTTGATTAAGCATTCTTTTCCTCACTGCTATAAACTTTAATAAGATTTGTAGTAAGAGAATTTCTAGTTCTTACTTTGTGAGATAGAAAAAGTCAAAATGTAAGGGAAGGAAGTAAATACTTTAAATGCTAGAAACATTAGACTGTATAAGGAGTGGTAAGCAAATAGTGGTGTTTCAAATAATTTGAGATTAAATGGGAAAAGATTGTAAGGGAATAATGGAAAGGTAATTAAATATTTAGAGAAAGTAAAACTATATATAAACATAGAAAGAAGTCACTTTCAATAAAAAGGTATCGTTTTCCCATACTATTCTAATTTTAGCATGTTGATGTCATGTCTATTAGTTGAATTTCTTAAATCAGTGTTATTTTCTGGATATAACTAGAAGGATCTGTTATGACAAAGTATGTTTTATGTTGTGGTTCCTTTTAAAGATCCATGTTGTTGAACTAATACACTGATTCTGAAATAACAAGCAGTTGAATGTAGTTCCACTGTTACCATATCTTGAAGCTTTATAGAGCGCATGATTACAGCAGGTTTAACAAGGGGTCCCACCCACTCAGACCCTACTCCAGTTAAAACATGCATGAAAATAATACACAGTGAAACATCAAAAGTACCTTGAGTGTAGAGTACCTTTGCATGGGTGTTGCCCAGCTTATATGTTTTCCCATATAGAATATATTTATTTTTCAAAGTCCCAGACAAGTGCACATAAGATGAGGCTTCTTCTATGTATATTTTTATTAATCTAATATTAAAAAGTCAGTTACCTTGCACAATGATGAATTACTTGGGTTTCCTCCAGTTGATTTTCTACATTCAGCAATTATATTATAAAAACAAAACAAAACAGATCTGTTTCTTTTGTCTTTGTCCCTCCAGGACATTAAGTACCTTTTGTCCAGAATGTTTATTTTAGCTTATAACAATGGTGCATTTGATTAATGCCTGCCTCTCCAACCCCTCTGCAGTAGTGAATAGGTCAGGCTTTGCTCGACTTAGGGCTTAGCACAATGTCTGTTCTATAGCAATACTTAATGAATATCAGCTGAAGGAAGAGTGCTCATGGATATTGATGTTGTATGGAATCAGGGTCCTTTCTACATTGAGTCTAATTATCTCAGTGAATATTAAGGTCCTGTGATCTTTGATATTGCTTCTTAACTTTGAAACATGTCTCAATTAACTCTATTCTCCAACACCCCCTCCACCCCGATCCCTTTGCCCCTTTGGAAGTGAGATTGATTGGGAAGTTATGGGGACTACTACAGTCCATCAAATGTCTGGCTGAAAAAAATTGCTTTTGTCTTTCATATTTATTAATTTAACTCATATTTATTACTTTGCTCTTTTATTATTTCTTCACTCAACAAATATTTAAGAAGTATGTTACAACAAAAGGGTTTTCCTAGTGGCTCAGTGGTAAGGAATCCCCCTGAAATGCAGGAGATGTGGATTAGATCCCTGGGTTGGGAAGATCCTCTAGAGGAAGATATGGCAACCCACTCCAGTATTCTTGCCTAGGGAATCCCATGGACAGAGGAGCCTGGTGGGCTATAGTCCATGGGGTCACAAAGAGTCAGACACGACTTAAGTGACTGAGCATGCATACACATGTTACAGCAAACATTGGAATAAAGGGTAATGAAGTTTTGACTATGTAGCCAAGTCTGCTTTTATAATGGACAGTATGGCAGCAGAAAGCAGTGGTACATTGGCTCACAGGCCGGTTTCCTTGCTTGAGAGTCACTCACCTGAGAGGACTGTGTTACTTTTTCAGAGGGGATGAGTTGAAGAATTAATATGCAGCTTAACAGGTTGAGCAGGGGTTCTTTCCCCTTTAGGAATATGGAGCCCAAATTGAAAAATAACCATACCAGCCCCACCTCTCCATCTCCTTGGAAGATTAAGATGCAGTCCTGCTCAAATCAGCTTAAATAAAAGGCAACGGATGTATTTGATTTTCTAGTGCACAGTTAGCCAAACAAGTTGTTAATAGCTGTGCCCCAGGAGACAAGATTTTCATTAGGAACGCCATCGTTAACGAAGAGGATGAAAGCTGAAAGTCTGTTTGGGTGACTGCTGGGAGAGTTCCTCCTTCCTGCTGAAGGTGAACACTGGCATCATAAACAGATCACACGGCATGCTTGAAAAGGAGAAAGGGCTTAAGGAGTGCTTCTCCACACACTATAGAGGTCTAGAGATAGAAGAGTTGCTGGAGTTAGTGGAGGAAGTGAGAATAAAAGAGAACAGAATGTGAAGGTTTCAGTAATATGAAAGGAATACACATCTGGCAATAGGATAAACAGAAAGGAAGAGAGAGAGAAGGGGAAGGAAGAAAAAGAAAGAGCACATATGAAAGGGAGGGAGAGAGAGAGAAGAAATTGACAAGGGCACAAAGAAATGCCGTTCTGTACCCCTGGAGACATTATTTGAAGGGTCTCAATTTTTTTATTTTTGAAGAATCCCAAAACAACAAGAAACATCCCCAACTCTGAAAGCTGCAAGGAAATCTGCTACTGGTCCTGTGAGGAAACAAGCATTTATGATAGCTGGTGATTTTGAGTATCAGTATCAACCTTTTGGGGAGGTTGGGGGCTGCTTCTTCAAGCATGTCTTTAAGACATGGGAATAGGGCCATGGAAAAAGGGCAGGATCAGAATCAGATGTACTGAAGCTCTGCTCTAGATCAGACCTTTAGTAATGTGTTTAGCTTCTGTAAATAGCCTAGTTTCTACATGAATGGGCTAATGTCCTTTATAAAGCTTTTTATTGTGAGGGTTATATGAAAAAATTGGCATATCACAGAAGCATCAAAGTGTGATTTCCATGTTGACGTGTTATTTCTATCTTCCTAAGATTTTTCAGAGATCAAGTGGTGATACATAGTTGATGTGGGAATGAATTATAATCTCATGAAAAAAAACATGGAAGTATATTTACAGTGTACAATTTCTCTTGTGTAGGAAATTCAAAAGTTTGGTTCAGAACTGAAGTTTGCATTCCTACTGACAGTTGAATCTTTCAGACAGAGAACAAATAAAGAGTGAAAGGTCTGTTGTGCATATGCTGTAAGTAATAGTTTTCTGATGTACTCCTGGCTTTTAGTTAGGTGTAGGGTTAGGGATGGAGTGCAATCCAGAAAGACCAGCTTTCATTCAAGGGTGTGAATGCCAAGAGGTGGGGATCATTGGGGTATCTTAGAAGCTGCCTTCCACAGTAACCATGAAAGAAAGAAAGTGAGGTCGCTCAGTTGTGTCTGACTCTTTGTGACCCCATGGACTGTAGCCTGCCAGGCTCCTCCGTCCATGGCATTTTCCAGGCAAGAGTACTAGAGTGGGTTGTCATTTCTGTCTCCAGGGGGTCTTCCTGACCCAGGAATTGAGCCCGGGTCTACCTGCATTATAGGCAGACACTTTACCGTCTGAGCCACCAGGGAAGATCCCCCAGTAACCCAATCCTACTTCTAACAAGCCCATGAAGATAGTTGGAATTACTGCCACTGTCAGGAAGGACCCTGTGTTATCACTGCATATGTAATGTTGCCTTGAGCTAATTGCAGTTTACACTTGCTGAGATGCATGCACTATTTAATACATTTGTATACTTGACCATAGAATTTCCTTTTATGATCTTTTTGTTTTTTGTGTATTTACTATCTTTCTACATTTTTAATGGCATTTTGTTCTTACCAGTCCTTTTTCACCACTGCAACATCCTCCCCTGGTGGAAAAGAGAGCTGCAAAAATGTTGAAAAACTGACGGAGGAACTGAATAGGGAATTGGATGCTGTATTCAGTTTAGGGCCAAAAGCAATAAATTATAAGTTGACAATTTGAACAGCAAAGATCTTTCCCTCTAAAACAGGGGTCTCCAACCTCCAGGATCTAGGGCCTGATGACCTGAGGTGGAGCTGATGTAATAATAACAGCAGTAAAGTGCACAATAAATTTAATGTGCTAGAATCATCCCAACCTCCCCAACCCTAGTCCATGGGAAAAGATCCAGTGAATTCATAAATAACAACAAAAACAAAATAAAAGTAATATAAAAAATAAATATAAATACAAGTAAAAAATAAGTAAAAATAAATTAAAAAGCAAATAAAAATCAGTATTAAAAAACATTTAAAGGAGACAGAATAAAATCAAAGTATATAGTTGAAAGAGAATCTTAGAAATGATTTACTCAGACTCATTTTAAAGGTATGGTAAGTGAGCCCTATAAACCTCAGTTTCCAAGCTGTGGATCAAAGATACCCCAAACACAGTAATGTAAAACCAGACTCCTCACCTTCCCTGCAAACATGGCTCATTTCAGTCAATGGTGTATGCAAGCCCCAAACCTGTAGGTCCCTGTGGACACTCAAACCTGCTATATTCATCATAAAATTTGGTTCATTTCACTCCTCAAATAAAGTATATTTGAATCCATTTACTTTTCTCTCTCCTACTAAACATTGTTCTGGTCCAAATGACCATAATCTACATTCTGGATTCCTGTAAAGTTCTCTTCCTTGGTTGTGCTTTTACACGTTTCTAATCCATACTCCATAGATTTGGTACAATAATTATTTTTTAATTCAAATCCAATGCCATCAATTCCATTTTTTTTTTTAACATTGCTGTTAACTTTGAGACCAAAATTGCTAACAAGTCCTCTTAGATTCTGCAGGATCTGGCCTCTTTCTATCATATCTGGTTCTGTCTTCTCCTTACCTAAGGACCTAAAGTTCCATTTTAAACTACTCTGCTGCTTCAGTTCAGTTCAGTTACTCAGTCATGTCCTACTCTTTGCGACCCCATGGACTGCAGCATGCCAGGCTTCCCTGTCCATCACCAACTCCCGGAGTTTACTCAAACTCATGTCCATTGAGTTGGTGATGCCAACCAAACATCTCATCCTCTGTCGTCCCCTTCTCCTCCTGCCCTCAGTCTTTCCCAGCATCAGGGTCTTTTCAAATGAGTCAGGTCTTTGCCTCAGGTGGCCAAAGTACTGGAGTTTCAGCTTCAGCATCAGTCCTTCCAATGAATATTCAGGACTGATTTCTTTTAAGATGGACAGGTTGGATCTCCTTGCAGTCCAAGGGACTCTCAAGAGTCTTCTCCAACACCACAGTTCAGAAGCATCAATTCTTTGGCGCTCAGCTTCCTTTATACTCCAACTTCACATCCATACATGACTACTGGAAAAACCGTAGCTTCAGGGCCTTTCTTTAAAGACTTTACTCTTCTTGGACTAGTGTTCTCTGCTTTGTGTGTCCAACCTAGTCATATCTTGGGTCAGATATCACTTCCTCTGGGATATCTGATGCAGATATTAACCTTTCAGATGCAGTCAAGTTTCACCTTCATTTATAATAATATTTTTAATTTGTGTGATTATTTGGTTACTTCTCATCTTCCTCACCAGATTGTGTTAGGACTGAGAAAATGAATGTTTTGTGCACTATATTATTTCAGTATTGGACACAGAATCTGAGATCTAGAAACACTTTTATGAATAGTATCTGAATGAATGAGTTGGATCCTGGACTCAGGAATTACTGTACCAACTCAGGGTTGCTTAAGTCAGGTCCAGTGTGATTTCTACCACGTTTACCTGCCTTTTCCTCCCTTGTTAAGTAAATAGTTCTATCTTTTAATTGAAAGTGAGAGAAGCATGGGAATTTTAACTTCATCAGTTCAGTTCAGTCACTCAGTCGTGTCCAACTCTTTGCGACCCCATGAACCGCAGCATGCCAGGCCTCCCTGTCCATCACCAGCTCCCGGAGTCCACCCAGACCCATGTCCATTGATGTGAGTTCTTAAAGAGGAAGGTGAATAATCACTGAAGTGAAAAAACAAGGTCAGTTGTTCATAATGGAATTTGTAACTAGAAAAACTTATCGCATAGAAGTCTCAGTGCTAAAGAATACAGAGGAACATGGCACAATAGGGGAAAATTAATTATTTTACCATTATTATGATAAAATAAAAGCAGAGGCTATAGACATAGAAGCCCAGTGTGCTTCCCTTTGCCTGGCAAAGCAATAAAGCTATCCTTTTTTTTTTCATGCTCCCCACCCAAAAAAGTAAAAATATTAAAAGCAGGGACTATATGTGTATGTTATTATAAGTGGGCACAGTGTAGAAAGTAAGTTAAAGGACACAGGACTGGAGAAAAAGCACTAGTCACACCACCATTGCTAGCATACCTGAGAGACGTGGGCAAAGCCACAACTTCTTTTTAAGCTGTAAAATGTAATATCACAGACTTTTCACTTTTTTTCTAGTTAGTTCTCAAAAACTTTAGAAAAACTGATCATGCTGATATGTGTGTGTGTGTGTGTGTGTGTATGTGTGTGTATATATGTGTGTCACTTGCTCAGTCGTGTCCCACTCTTTGCGACCCCGTGGACTGTCACCCACCAGGTTCCACTGTCCATTGGATTCTCTAGGCAAGTGTACTCGAGCGGGTTGCCAGTTCCTTTTCCAGGGGATCTTCCCAACCCTGGATTGAACCCAGGTCTCCCACATTGCAGGCATATTTTTTACTTTCTGAGCCACCAGGGAAGCCCTGTTGATATTTAGTTGGAGCATTCCCCAGCCCTCTCATCCCCTGGAAATATTAGCTTAAAAGAAGGGAAAAAAGAGTTTCAATGACCTACTAACCTAGCTAGAATTGTTAGAATCAGACTTTGTCCACATAAATTTTCCCTGTGATTCACACTGGGCTCTGAATAAACATTCTAACTTTTGGAAGTAGTTTTTTAAAAATCACAATATTTTTTCTCAAACAATGAGAAGATCTATCTTGAACGTTGTAACTGAAGAGCTTGGAATTCGGCTGTCCCCTGTGGAAGAAGCAAATAGAAGAGACTGCCAAAAATATACTAAACACCTGGAAAGGATGGGCTTTAAGCCCTCTCTCAGGAATTGATCATGCTGTACATCTCGCACCTGGATGGAAATATGCATTCTTGCTAACTTCCTGAGTAGGACTGTGTTATTTTAAAACTGACAAATGAAAGACTTGCCTAGACCATATCTGATTGTGTAATTGTTGTTAAGGATGATCACTCTAATAAGAAATTGCTGTTGTGCCAGCACTCACAGGTACTGATTCAATATTTTTTGGATTCTATACAAAAAAAGTAAAATAATAAATATAGTTGTAAAAGTACTTACATTTGGAAAAAGGAAGAATTCATGACTAGAGAGAAAAAAAGAAAAAAATATCTGTATATTTTTTACTTCATACAAAAATCTTTGCTATTGATATATGGTAGGTGAAAAGTTTTCAAGTTTTCTTTATGATTTATATGAAAATTTATTAATTTCTAGTGGAGATGTCTAATTTGGGTTTGACCCTGAACACCTAGGCACATTGTTTTTAACCTTAAGGAAACAGAATATATTAAATCAGGAATTGTATTTTGACTTAAAAAAATCATTAATTGGAGACAGAATTTTCCTTTGTTGTTTATTTTATATTACATGAAAACCCTTCAAGAAATAGTTTACTTGTGATATTTTAACAATGAATATCAGTGGCATTGCTGAATTTAAGGTAATAATGTTCATGGCAAGTTATTTGTGTTTTGGGAGCTTCAGTATCTTAATCCATAAAATAAGAATAGCTGTTTGTGAAGATATATGTCTATTCTAACAACTTTATATAACTCAGTATTAAACAGCAAAATTAAACTATAAAGGAAAACTAAAGGAGTTAGAAATTAAACACACCCCAAACACACACAGAAAGCAACTTTCCAGGTTTCCCCATCTTTTTGTTTTAGGAGAAGTAAACACATTTTTGGCTTTCAAAGGTATATTTTAGAAATATCATTTTATCAGTGACTATAAATGTTAAGCAAAAAGAAACAATAATAAACTTCTCAATGTCATGACTTGATTTGGCTTGTTTTTCATATATATCTCAGTGGAATGTTTTTCTATGTACAAATGCCCTTTCCAAAGGCTCTATGAAGCAGATTTGGGCATCCTCTGTCCCCACTCCCCCAACACCAGTGAAGGTGTTAAAGCCTGGTACCCTCCAGGAGAGAAACCGCAACAGATAAAATAATAAATGTACCTTTTTTAACTAAGAAAATTTATGGTATAAGGAGATACTATTGTTTAAGTTGAGGATTTGATTATTCTAACTACTGATTTGCAGATAAAACTTAAGCAAGTCACTAGATACTAATGTTATGATCTATAAAATAAATTGATGAGAATTGTGAAATGCCTTATTCCAATTTCAAATTATAAACGGAGGATTTATAAAAGCATCTGCCAAATTGTTACAACTTGGTAGAGGACAATCTACCTCTAGATTGTCAAAAGCGGACAATCTTTTGACAAGGTATAAAGCCCAACTGCCACCTGATGGGAAGAGCCAACTCATTGGAGAAGACTCTGATGCTGGGAAAGATTGAGGGCAAGAGGAGAAAGGGGTGACAGAGGGTGAGATGGTTGGATGGTGTCATTGACTCAGTGGACATAAGTTTGAGCAAACTCAGGAAGATAGTGAAGGACAGGGAAGCCTAGTGTGCTGCAGTCCATGGGGTCACAAAGAGTCAGACATGACTTAGTGACTGAACAACAAAGTCCATGGATTTTATCAAGGCAAAACAAATGAGAAGCATTCTCATTTTGGTTAACTCTCTAAGAAATAAACAGATAACTGGTCTTTCTTTTATTTCTGAGATTTGTATCTGTTAGTTTGCTCTGGGTAATATGATCAATGGAGAACTAGAAAATTTCTTATTCCTTTTAAATTCATATTGCTAAATCACAGGGCTGTAGCCATTTGCTAAAATGCTCAAAGTTTTAGCACCTAGCACCTTCCTGCTTTGTCTCAATTAAAAATGTATTAGTTGAATATGTGAATGAGTAATTGTCAGAAATTTAATATTGGCTCATATGCTGAATTTCCATCCTTGAAAAAAGATACCGTTTATGTTACATCTTGCGATCTTCCTTTTAGCCAGTATTTTGAAATTTACAAGGGGCACAATACCAGACAGTAGATCAGAATTTAGAAAAATGTGATTTCTCTGTTAAAGGCACACAACAAAATAAAGAGAGTAAAGTATGTCTTACTTTATGGAAATTAACCTGCCCCAGCAGCTTACCTGGCCTAAATCAACTTTGTAATGGGCATTTTCCAAAGTGGGGTGTATTCTTCTGGTTTCCCATCTGCCTGGTCCTCCTGATTTGGTGATGTGTCATGGGCTGCCGTCATTCGCAACCATTCTGATTCATTTCCTGGCTTTTAAAGTTCTTTCCTGAACTAGTGCCTTCTTGGGCTACCATCTCAGAAGCAGACCTCTCTTTCTTCTTTGGACTTACTCCAGTATCAACTATATGCAGCTCAGGCCTTTTTTGTGATGACTTGATCAACCAAAAGGCCCAGATCCGTTTACTTTTTCGCTCTAACCGATAACATAACCAGACAGAAGCAAGATTCCTTCTTTGGATCTCCTTTACTTTGGACTTTTAAGCCTCAGTTTTTAAATTATTTTACTGACTTGTAGGAAAAGCATAATTGATAGCATTGACTAAGAAGGGGAAGCATGGCAAGCGCATTAATTCAGCATCGTGAGGCACTTCTGTGTCCGATGCACAGTCTCTGGTCACACATCCTGGGTCTTCTCCTTGTATCTTCCAGTAAATCCTTAATTGATTCAGAGAATTGCTGGCTTGTCTTCATACTTCATTTCTATCCCTTGTATGAGTGAGGAAAAAATTATAGTCACTGCCATGTTTGGTAAAATAACTATCTAGTTGTTTTGCTCTCCTTTTAAAAAATTCATCATTTGAAGATTTACTCACTATTTCTCTAAAACTTCTGAAAGTTTTAAAAATACATTTGATGTAGAGTACCAGAAGCAAAAATAATTGCAGCTATCCTGTGTATCTCAATCTTCATTAAAACAAATTAACACTTGACTTCAAACTGCTAAGCACCTAGAAAGTTTCAGTGGAAGGAATTAATGATTTTGTTTGCTTCTTGTTTTCAGTTGGAATATAGTGATACAAAAAGTTTATTTTCAAGTTATGGAAAATATTCATGGTTAATTTTAGTAGAAAGATTCATTTTAGAATAACAAGTTTAAAGTTTGATCTATTTGTGTAATACAATTACTTATATTTTTGTGCTAGTGACTGTAGAAGAGCATGCCTGCATCTTATTATTAATATTTTTTCCCAACACATTAATGGAAACTTGATGTCCATATGGTTATGACTTTATGGTCATGATTCTTGTCCTTATGTAGGTCTTCCAAGCCTACAGAGAAAAATTCTCATTCCAAGACTACTGGTATTAACCAGCTGCTATTCAGATTTGAGGTTTGGGTAAAAAGACGGAGGAGAAGAGAGAATTAGAATAGCACATAATCCAGAATGTGTAAAATATTCGTCTTATAAGCAGACTGATGCATGGAACTCCTCCGAGCAAAATTATGTCTCATGAATCTCTAAGACACTATCGATTTTAAAAATGATTTAAGTTTCATTTCAAGGGTGGATCACCCCACAAATAGAGGTTACAGTAGGCTAGTGGCAACAGGTACAGTGAATTGACTCCCAAGCCTGGATCGTTGTTGGAATCTCTTGGTGTGGCCCAGAAATGCTGGAATCAAAAGTTCTATGATACAGCCTGATAATTCTATTTTAAAAGGCTTTCTAGGAAGTGAGCTATCCTTCTAATGGTCAGAGAGAAGACATGGAGTCAGAGAAACCAGGGTCTGAGTTTGTCAAGTCTCACTTTTCTTTCACTAAATATGGGGAAATGATACTTTTTCTGTAGAGCAGGGTTCTGCAAACCCCCAAACCAGTCCATGGTCTGTTAGGAATCAGGCTTCAGAGCAGGAGGTGAGGGATGTGTGAGCGAGTGAAGCTTCATCTGTATTTATAGCTGTTCCCCATTGCTCACATTACCACCTGAGCTCAACCATCTAGTTGCAGGAAAACAAGCTCAGGACTTCCTCTGATTCTGTATTAGTGAGTTGTGTAATTATTTCACTACATATCACAGTGTAATAATAATAGAAATAAAGTACACAATAAATGTAATGCACTTGAATCATCTCCAAGCCACCCCTGATCCATGGAAAAACTGTCTTCCATGAAGCTGATCCCTGGTGCCAAAAAGGCTGAGGACCACTGCTGTTGAGTGCTGCAATATGAGAGTAGACCATGTACAAAACACTTGCCAAAAAATTGTCTCTCAGAGGATAACCACTATTTTTAAAATTGATAATAAATGTTATAATCCAAGGTGAAGAACTTCAACAAGGAGAACAAGATTTGTTAAGTAGAAGTAGAAGAGTTTGGAAGCTGAGGGTTAAGAAATAATATAACAAATTAGGAAAATGGTGCACAAGGAAGTGGATGAGCAATTCAGGGTGATGATGGAGATGTTGAAGTGGGAGGCATGAATAATGAAGGTCAGAACCACTGAGAAAGTAAGAACCAAGTTGTCAAATAGTATTGAGGATCAGCCTGGAGAGGGAGCCAACCCAGAACTCATGGAGAAATTCCGTGGACCCTAGATCAAGAGCCAATACAAAAAGCCTGAACAGCAGAGATCAGAACCTTCCATGTGTGAGTTGTGGCATATGGTTCAGAGCTAAATTACTGCTGGAACAGTCTTCCTAGATTTAGGATATGGGAACAAGGAATGAGAAGCACATAATTATGGATCATGGATGAGCACAGGCAGTGCTGGACCATTGTGTCTGAGGTGACAGCACAATTTTCTCCAATTGCTTTCCATTTTGTAGATATTAACAAACTGATCAAAAGACCAAGGCAGTTGACATTCTCACATTTGAACAGAATGTGAATAAATAGATGTCTTTCATGACCATGACATGACACCATCAGTTCAGTTCAGTTCAGTCGCTCAGACGTGTCCGACTTTGTGACCCCATAAATTGCAGCACAAGAGGCCTCCCTGTCCATCACCAACTCCCGGAGTCTACCCAAACCCATGTCCATCGAGTCAGTGATGCCATCCAACCATCTCATCCTCTGTCCTCCCCTTCTCCTCCTGCCCCCAATGCTTACCAGCATTAGGGTCTTTTCCAATGAGTCAACTCTTCACATGAGGTGGCCAAAGTATTGGAGTTTTAGCTTCAACATCAGTCCTTCCAATGAACACCTAGGATTGATCTCCTTTAGGATGGATTGATTGGATCTCCTTGCAGTCCAAGGGACTCTCAAGAGTCTTCTCCAACACCACAGTTCAAAAGCATCAATTCTGCAGCGCTCAGCTTTCTTCACCATCCAACTCTCACATCCATACATGACCACTGGAAAAACCATAGCCTTGACTGGACGGACTTTTGTTGGCAAAGTAATGTCTCTGCTTTTCAATATGCTATCTAGGTTGGCCGTAACCTTCCTTCTAAGGAGTAAGTGTCTTTTAATTTCATGGCTGCAATCACCATCAGCAGTGATTTTGGAGCCCCCCAAAATAAAGTCAGCCACTGTTTCCACTGTTTCCCCATCTATTTGCCATGAAGTGATGGGACCGGATGCCATGATCTTAGTTTTCTGAACATTGAGCTTTAAGCCAACTTTTTCACTCTCCTCTTTCACCTTCATCAAGAGGCTCTTTAGTTCTTCTTCACTTTCTGCCATAAGGGTGGTGTCATCCGCATATCTGAGGTTATTGATATTTCTCCCAGCAATCTTGATTCCAGCTTGTGTTTCTTCCAGCCCAGCGTTTCTCTTGATGTACTCTGCATATAAGTTAAATAAGCAGGGTGACAATATACAGCCTTGACGTACTCCTTTTCCTATTTGGAACCAGTCTGTTGTTCCATGTCCAGTTCTAACTGTTGCTTCCTGACCTGCATACAGGTTTCTCAAGAGGCAGGTCAGATGGTCTGGTATTCCCATCTCTTTCAGAATTTTCCACAGTTTATTGTGATCCACACCTGCATTAATTATTAATTATGATAACCATCATCATGTTGTTTTTTAATTAGTGTAGAAGATTTTTCTCTCAATGCAAAGGCCTGTTGGCTCAGACGGTAAAGAATCTGCCTGCAATACAGGAGACCTGTGTTTGATCCCCAGGTCAGAAAGATTCCCTGGAGAAGGAAATGGCAACCCGCTCCAGTATTCTTGCTTGGAGAATTCCACAGACAGAGAAATCTGGCAGGCTAGAGTCCATATGAGGTCACATCGGACATGACTGAGCAACTGTCACTTATCTCTTGGGTCTGAGAAAGGCAAAGACTTTGCTTGTGAGAAAAATATAAACTGAGACTTAGGTAAAAGAAGCAGCATCCTTTCAGAGGGGAAAGTGGTCAGTCAACAGAATTACTAATAAGTTGGAAGTGTACACAATGATTGAATATTGAACAATTAGCATATTACTGCTACATTTATCTGGGTATTGTACTTAATGAAATTTTGCTACCTAGTCCAGATCATAGGGTAATTTTAGATTTAAAAAACCAGCTTTTGTATTCTTTTTTCCCATTTGATTTTGGTAAAGTCATCTTATTCCTTTGAGGTTCATGAAATTATTCACATGGTTTTAATCCTACCATTTAACTGTGTAAATCCCAGACAGAACTAGAGATTAATTTGTTTGAATATTGTTCACTCAAAATGTTTAACAGTGTCATTTGAATACTTGACTAAGGCATGACCATTTAAAAGTCTTCATAGAATCTAGGAAATTTTAGAGATCTGACTTTCTATTATAACAAACAGTAAGATGCTACCACACTAAATATTTATGCATAATTAAATAAGTTGAGTCTTAATGCAATTGAATTGTTGATATAACATACAATTTTGTACATATGGGATTATCAGTTAATAATAATTTCAATTTATAATTTTCTTTTCATATTTTTGAGCCCATAAAATTTTTAAAGAGTCTTAAAAATTTTGCAAGCCCGAGATGCAGTGTTTTTAAAGATTTATGGAAAAACAATTGGGATAGGAGTAAGGATTATTTTACATATGTAGGATAACTTCTTAGAAAAAGCATCTCTTAAGATTCATTACAAAGAGTCAAGAGAATGTTGATCCATTAGATATCTTATTTCTCAAAATAATGGGATTTAGTAATTAGTTTGGGGGGGTTAATATATTTACATTTATGTGGCTTCTTTCCTAAAGTATTTTGTAAATTTCTTAAGGCATAGTTTTCCTTTTTAGGCCTCATTTTATCCTCAAGATTCATCTAGTGACTTCTACTTAATAAGAGTTTATAGATTAATTATTCCTTAAAATGTAGCCACCTCCTTTTTTTTTTTTTTTAACATTGTGAATATAGTTCCTATGTTGGTACCAGCTGACAAAAATCATGAAAATGTGTTACCAATAGATTGATTGTGCAATATTTAAGAATTTACTGTGAATTCCTATATTCTAACCAACAGAAAAAAAAAATTAAAGGTCAGTATTTGTGTCTTTGTATTGAAAATAACCTTCTCAAAGTTTACATCTTTGCATATTACTGAGTTAATGCCAGCGCTGAACTAATATATGAGTAGAAAAAAGATTATCCATTTCACAGCCTTGCTAATAAAATTGTTACAAATTAACTGGTTCATTTGCTAAGAATTTTCTAGTATGAAGAAATTTGTCTTTTTAAACAGAGTAAAATCCAATGTATATATTTATGCCAGATCTAATTTCATCTACTTTTCCTGTTCAACTGGCTGTTTAAAATCAAGTAGTCTTGAAAGGCATTGTGCCGCATCTAAGCCTGAAATGCTTTAGAGTTGTAACTTGGGTGGAGATGGGAAAACAGAATAGTTCACAGGAAGTTTGTTGTGAAAAGGCCACAAGGACCACTGATTTCATGTTGTAGGGCAGATTCAGAAAGTTGCCTAAGGCTACAACACTGCTGTCTTCCTATAGTCAAATCAAAAGACTGTTGTTGTTTTTCAGTTGCTGTCACGTCTGACTCTTTGCAACCCTATGGACTGCAGAATGCCAGTCTAAACTCATGTCCATTGAGCCAGTGATGCCATCCAACCATCTCATCCTCTGTTGCCACCTTCTCCTCTTGCCCTCAATCTTTCCCAGCATTAGGATCTTTTCTAATGAGTCAGCAGTTCATATCAGGTGGCCAAAGATACAGTTGATAATATGGTGGAAGAATAGAATGGGTAAAATGGGTATAAATTTCCTAAATTATTATTAAATTGTGGAACTGACTTTCATTTTGAAACTGTTTGTTTTTCTCTGTTTTTTTATTTTAATAGAAAATGATATTACCTGCTAAAACATCACTCATTTGGAAAAATATAAAAAATATACCAGAGATATTATCTCTGTATGTAACCGAGAGGGAATAATTAAAAATATTATTCTACTATATGCCATTTGGGCGCAAGAAAACAATGAAATCATTTAGCAGTTTTTGAGTTTGCAAAAACATAATGTGACAAAAGAATCCAACGTTTCTAGCCAACTTAAATCATTACAGATTCTTACAACATGTCTGTATTCCTAGGAAAGAAACATAAACCAATGTTAGAGGATGACATATACTATCTTAGTCATAACTTTCGATACGTTTCCTTTAACAAGTTTTGATTACCTGTAAATGCTTCTAAATAGGAGCAAAACAGCTCGTTAGATTTTTGCCTGAGCATGTGCAAGACAGTATTTATTCATTAGAGGAAAGAGAGGGAAATGAAATAAAGAGTGCAAAGAAAAACAAGGAAAAAGACATCTGTGTGGGGTGATAGGATAATGGGATACAGAGTCCTGTAGAGAGATCCCTATGGATTTGAGAAGGAGCTGGAACCCCTGACAAGAGCTTACTCTAAGTAAAATAAAAGCACTGCCAAAAATAAAGGCCATAGATTAGGGTCCCAAAGTGTATTTACTGAACCTAATTGGATAGCTTACGATGTATTTGAATATCTGGTTCATGTTTAAAAAAAAAAAAAAGCACTGTTAAAAAAATCTGTAGCTGCTGCTCTCCTTCCCCAAAGTTGTTACCATAGAAACCACACTCCACTTTTAAACAAGTATGAGTGTTTTGGTATCACATACATAGTGACACTCTTTTGGCCGTTTTCAACATGGTGGTTTTTCTTTCCCAAACATTAAAGCCCAGATGCTGATGTAGGAGGTCCTGTGATGAAAATACAAGGGCTCATCAACAAGGATCAAAACAGAATTCTTCTGAGCAAAGGGGAAAGAATTTGGAACTAAGAGTTAAAGAATTTTGTTAGGCCAACAATTTATGTTTATTTGTGTGTGGGTGCTCTGCCTAGCTAAAGAGCATTATCTCTACCTGCAAGTTGGAATTTTCTAGTATTAGGCTGGAAAAACGATGATAGGAAAACAGGTCACATTAGAACTTTTCATGGCACTTGCTTTCCAGAAGAAACTTAATTTTAGAGAAGGCATTCTAGTTTTTCCACTTTTTGTTTAGAACATCATAATCAAGGTCTTGAAACCTTTTGTTAAATGGAGATGAAATACCTACCTTTTAATATAGCTATGAAGATTAAGTAAAATGATGTTTTAGAACAGACAAGTATAATAATTGTGATAATAACACTAATAACAACTGTTATGATTGAATTGTAGTATCTTAGAATGTGAATCTATTCGGAAATAGGGTCTTTTAAAGGGTCACTAGGTTAAAATAAGGTCAGCAGGGTGGGTCCCAATCCAATTGGACTGATGTCCTTATAACAAGAATAAATTTGGACATAATGGAAAGACAGTGAGCATGCTCCAGCACAGAAGAGAGACCACGTGAGAACAGAGGGAGAAGGTGGCCACCTGCAAGCCAAGGAGAGAGGCCTCAGAAGAAACAGAACGTGCTGACTCCTCAGTTTTGAACTTCTAGCTTCCTGCACTGTGCATTTCTGTTGTTTGAGCCACTCATTCTGTGGTATTTTGTTTTTGCAGACCTAGAAAACTAATATAATAACAGAGACTGGAAACTTAGAGTGTTTAATTGTAAAAAGCGTTTACAATTAGTAATATTTCTTGGGACAGTTGCTAAATCAATGTAGAGAATAGGTGAGGCTGTGAAGGGAGTGAGCACTCCTCTACCTTTGCCCTTAATATCCCAGCAGACCAGGTGTAGTTTAGGCAATTAATTTTGTCTTAGTATTGCAAAAGCAGAGAGAAACCATCTCTGACAGTAACTGACAGGGTCTATCACAGTTTATCTTTGGTATTACTTAGTTCTAGATGGAATTTACCTAGTTATCAGATAAAACCTGCATATTTTATTGAAGTTTTATTCATTATTCTTCCTATGGAGATTTTAATTCACAATAGTGGCTCAGATTTTCCCTTGCTTTCAAATTTTCTTTTAAATTTGAGCATGGAGTTAATGGACATGAAAATCCATTCCATAGAATGTTTGCTATATTCTTGCAAGGCATCCTTCATATTGATTCAACTTGGAAGACCTACAGCTGTTTCCTCTCTCTTTAAGTATAGCCAGTTTTCTTTCTCACATTTAATATAAATTTCTTCTGGTGAATATGGATATGTTTATTCTTTATTTCTTAGCAAACAGGAAGAAGTCTGAGCCCCAAATCAAAACACAAATTTAGTCTAAGTTCAAAATTGGGGGAACCACTAAATAAGTGTGCCAAAGTATTATGATGTTTTGGGCTTCCCAGTGGCTTAGTGATAAAAAATCCACCTGCCAGTGCAGGAGACACAGGTTCGATCCCTGATCTAGAAAGATCACTCATGCATGGAGAAACTAAACCTGTGCGCCACAACTATTGAGCCTGTGCTCTAGAGCACGGGAGCCACAGTTTTGAGCCCACGGGTTGAAACTTCTGAAGCCTATGTGTTCTAGAGCCCATGCTCTGCAACAAGAGAGGCCACCACAGTGAGAAGCCCATATGCGCCTCAACTCAAGACTAGCCCCGCGCAGCAGCAAAGTCCCAGCACAGCCAAAAATAAATTAATTCAAATTATTTTTTAAAAAGTATTATGATGCATTAAAATGTCATTACAATTTCTCTTGGTTAAGATTTCTGTATGTGTGTATATTTTGCATGCATATATATGTGTATTATCAGTTATATATTAAAGATAACCTTTACTGTGTGTTTATCAACCTACCCATCTGTGTATTATTTTCTATCAAATTCATTTTAGCTTAGGGCATATATACAGTCCATGCAGTTCTCTAGGCAGGAATACTGGAGTGGGTAGCCATTCCCTTCTCCAAGGGATCTTCCCAACCCAGGGGGACTGAACCCAGGTCTCCTGCATTGCAGGCAGATTCTTTTACTGTCTGAGCCACTAGGGAAGCCCTATATACAGATTAGGTGATAATTAAACCTTAGAAAATTAATTAAAATAGTTCTTTCTATGAGATTAAACATATCTAAGGTTAATAGATACCAACCCACATGTTGTTTTCTGTGTTGATATTTTCTTTTAAAGACCAGATCTGATTACCATCTGTAAATTATTTTTAAGACAGTTACTTGACAATATCTTGGTTCATTTACCTGAGAGAGAAAGCAAAATTGAGAAGATTCATTCAAAGGCATATTGACTACAAATTGTGGTAATGCTAGAGTTCCCAACAAAAATCAACTATGTATGGGTTAGTTATACAAGTTACTAATTCCTTGGGGCATCTTAAATTTGCAGTATGTGTATACTAGTTTGTCTTAAATTTAACTGAATAAGGCATACTTTGTAACCTGCTTGTTCTGGTTACTGTTAGTTTATTCACGGCTCTTTCAAGTTTTTATTCCATGGTCAATTAGTTTTTCTGTGTTTGTTAAAACACATGTTTAATCTCAAAATGACATCATATAAACCAAGGAACAGACGTCTTTCACAGACTATCCTAGTACTACTAAAACTGTGATAATTTTGTATTTTCTTTGCTGTGTATTTTAAAATAAGTTTTGACAAGCCCTTACATTTATTTTTCTCTAAAACTGCATATTTGTTATTTTGAAGTCAGATAGTATGGCTTATGTACTTCGGTAAGAGAATAATTTTGGAATATTAAAGAGCAGGTGGAACGTTTAAATATTTTTGTTTTTGCATTGGAATAACTTACTTGGAAATGTAATCAGTATAAAATATTTTAAGATTTTCTGGGTGCTTAATGCATAGTAGAATTCTAATAGTTTTTGTTGTATGAATGAATGAACAGTAATAATTTTAAATGTGACTATCATAATTTAGACAAAGCCTGAATTTTTAGTTTGTATTTTTTAAAGAATCATACACGAGGCCTACCACTTTTATGCATGTTTTAGCTAGCAGATTCTTTTCTCAAACACTGTTTCATTTGTAGTGTGAAGGTCGTGTTTTATTGAGAATAAGTTTCAATAACCCATTGATAGTAGTTGCCTCCCATACTGTGACTTGTACCCACGTTCTATGTGAAAACTGATTACTGTCACTGTTACTGAAAGTATCTGCCTTTAGGACATAAGAATACTAGATATGTTATTTTCGATATGTTTCTTCTGAGTCTGGCCACTGGCTAATGACAGTGGCTGTGGTAGTCATATGGAAAGTGTGGTTTCTCTCCCACACCATCCTCAAAAGTTGAGGGCTTGCTTTCAATTTCTTCTTCCCTCCCTGTCCTCTTTACTCTCTCTTTCCTTCCTTTCTTGATAGTTATATATGAATATCATTTTATAGATCCATCATTGTTATAAATATATACACAAAAATGTCTATTTATAGTAAATACTTTATATTCATATTAATACATTGAAACCTTTCTGATCCAAGCAATTGTGCCTCATCAAGTTTTTTCTCCTACTTATATCCATTACAGGTTTTGAAATCAATAGCAGATATTGAATATCTGTTGAATGAATGATTGGCCTGAATGTCCTTCCAAGAAGTGCTCCTTTATTAGCTGTATGAGGTAATGCCTAATTTGTTTTAAATTATGCTTTCAAGTTTTAAAACATAATCTTTTCACCCAGTATTCCAAGACAGGTGAACATACATTATAGATACCATTTATATGTTTTTAGCAAACCTATAAACTCATACTTGGAATCAAGATTAAATTTTCTCTGCTAAGAGAAATGGGCAAAGACTGAGTGGAATTGCAGAAAAATAGAATTGCTGTGTATAGACTTGAAATTGCAATTTGAGAGAGATGCACGCTTAGAAGGGTAAAATGTGGTATCTGCATTCTATGAGCTTACTAGATGCTTACTAAATACTTACTAAATACCATGAAGCAATAAAATACATGGGTATGAAACAATTGCTAGACTTAATTGATATATAGTTAAATAATCTGATAAATGGTATAGGTATTAATAATAAGTGCCATAAGAGTTCAAACACTATGGTCTGGAGGGATGGGAGAAAAGTTTCACTGAAGGAAGTGGGACCTGAGAAAAATTGGAAGCTGGTGCAACACTATATGGTTCAAGGTCCTGGGAAGCTGCTCTTATCCTGTGCTGGTATCACACTGTCCCTAGACTTGGGGAGCCATTGACTATGCATGGTCTTATTAGTCCAAGTCTTGTGGGATACCTATCTAATAAGCTTCCATACCATCAAGGGTAGTGCTTTTGTACCAGATTAATAGTTCTGATTGCCCTTCTTCCTCCAAGAGGTGAATCAATGCTGTCATATGTCATATCCCTGTTTAGCTCTATCATAACTAAAAATTTGATTACAAGAATACTCATCTTCACAAAAACTCTCACCTTTGTACCATTCTGTCCAGCACTTAATTTGATCCTTCCACTTCTATCCTATTTCCCTTTAGAGCCCTTGTTCTTGATTAGAATACTACCCTATATGTTCCAATTCTTCTAGGAACATTCTCTTAGATTCTTGTGTTGGTGAAAACTGCCTGTCCCTTAATAACTGTTAGCTTTAATGTGGCCCTCTCAAGTTAAAGCTGCTTGTTCTTTCTCACACTGACTAAATGAGGTATAAGATGATAAAATAAAAATTCAAATTTTAAGGCAAGATAAGAACTTGAACATAAAATTTTTCTTTGCCATTTGGGCTTCCTCCCTCCCCTCCAATGTGATTATGTGTCCGCATTATGTGTTAACTAGACCTCCCCAATGGCAAAAATACATGCTCAACCATAAAGATCAATTTTTTTCTTTCTGCTACCAGCTATATAACTCCTGAGATGATAACATTCCTTAAATCCTGTAAGGGGCTGTGATGACACAACACTCACCTTGTAGGTGCATACATCTTTTGTGAATTTTATGTGCAGTGCCAATATAGCTCTTCCCTTAAAGATAGCGATTGGTGCAGAAAAGACTGGTCAGAAGACCTAGGAAGATACTGCGCTGTACCTGATGGAAGTTCTTAGATTAAACACTTATGATCTTATCAGTGTTGCTAGCTGCATTACTTGTATTCTGCCTATTTTACAAGATTATTGTTTCTTGCATTACTAAATGTGTGATTGAGCCTCAGATAAAATTAATGGTGACTTGACTAAAAGAGAAAAACAAGTATTGTATATTAACGCATGTATATGGAATCTAGAAAAATGGTATTGATAAACCTAGTAAGAGAATGGACTCTTAGACACAGTGGGGAAGGTGAGGGTGGGATGAACTGAGAAAGTAACATTGACCTATATGTACTCCAATGTGTAAAATAGGTAGGTGGTGATAAGTTGCTGTATAACACAGGGAGCCTAGCCTGGCACTCTATGCTGACCTCGATGGGTGGGATCGGGGGAGGGGTAGGGGAGGCTCATGAAGGAGGGGCTATATGTATAATTTGACTGATTTGCATTGTTGTATGGCAGGAAATAACATTGTAAGGCAATTTTCCACCAATTAAAATTTATAAAAAGTAATGATGATTTGAAATGATTAACTAAACATATAGTCTTATAAGATCAATCAGTCACAATGCCTCCCAAACCTTTTTTGAAACTAAGACTGAAAAGGCAAAGGATTATAAAATGAAGAATGTTGCCCATCATCTATCTCTACAAAAATCAAGCCATTAGCTGCTACAGGCACTAATGTATGATAGATACACCCTGAAACGAATTCATGGTGAAGGTCAATATGAGCCACTTTGTGCCCTGGGAAAACTTGCAGAACTGGCCCTCAGATACTTTGAAATTTTCAGGAGAAAATTTTATGAACCCAGTTTCTTGCTCTTTCCATAATTACAAAAGCACCAAAACCGTTAGCCGCAACCGTCTGCTGGCATGTGTGCTTGAATGCACATGCCTCCTTTGCCAAAATCACAAGCATACTAGCTTCTCCACTTGCCTCATCAAAAGAGAACTGTCTCCCAGGTTATAATCCTCAGGTTGACTTGAATAAAAATTTCCATTTCTTTCTCAGGTTGACTGTTGATTAATTTTTCATTGACAAGGCGATTGGGTTGTTGTTTTATTTGGTTTTTATTTCCTCTACTAGCTCTTCATTCCTTTCTTTCCTGCAAATGCCCACTACTACTTTTAAAGCTCATGCCACTTCCATAATATCCCTCTTCCATATTTTTATAGTTGTATATTTACCTACTTATTAAAGCCCTTTTATTCAAGAATCTAGATTCCTTAATCCTGTGTATTTCTTTGCGACTTCAGAACCACATAAACAAATCATCCAAAATGATATAGCTTTTTGGTTCTTTGGTCTTCTCATCTTTAAATTTCTTTTTATTTCTCTTGGGCAGCCTCGTTTATACTGGATCTTTTCAGAAAATATACCACTTCTGAAATCTTGGTTCTCAATAACCGAATCACCCGAATCACTATTTTTCTAGAATATTAATTCAAGTATCTCTACTGCCAAAATTCTTCAAGCACATCAAGATTCTAACCCCTACTCACCTGTTTCAGCGGTCCACTCCAAGTTTCATTTTTTTCCCCTCCTATTCGGCCTACTTTCTCTCTTCATTCTAACAACTTTTTTGCAATTTTTTTTCAACCACTTAGCCTTGTGTTCTTCCATTTCATTTACCTTGCAGAATTCTGCCATTTGCTTTTGTAACTGAACTTCAGTTGGAAAACTGCTAGGGAAAGATCACATGGCTCTGTGATCTAAAATCTCAAACTTCCACTCAAGACTGCTCATTGACTATGCCTTTTTCTTCTAGTGGGATCATGTTTCCACTTCGAGATAAGACTTGGCGATCTTCCCTCTTCAAGCCACCTGTAGCGTCTCCTTCACTGTCACTCTCAGTGGATCATTGTGCTGTTTCATTTCTTCCCCTTCCATTTTCACCGAAACCTACTGTTACTAGATTTCCATACCCACCACTCTGTGCCCAGCATTCCACTGAAATCTTAGCTGGATCAACAGTAACATACCACCGTCTGCATCTTGCTCAATTTGCCATTGATAGATAATTCCCTTTTCTTCTTTTCACTCACCCTTTTCCTTTGGCTTCTGCTTCATGACTGGTATTGATATTTTAACTTAATGGTATCATCATTGTTTCCTCTACTGGCTACTCCTCCTCTATTAGACCTTTAAATGCCCAGACAGACCCACCTAGATCTTCTTTGCATCTTAAACATGCTTTTTCTAAGTAATCATTTGACGTAGAAACGAATTCATATTTTATTCTGATGACCTTGAAATGTTTATATTTATCCCTGAGCTCTTGACTTGTATTTCAAACTACTTATTTATTTATTTATTTATTTATTTATTTATTTTTACAACTCAAGCAGCTTTTATTCTGCACTTTGGGGCCTCCTGCCCCTGTGATCTCAAACTACTTATTTAAATCAAAATTGGATGCTTCGTACACCTCTCAAACATAACCTATTTTAGGAAGCAGAAATACGTGGTTTTTCCATTCTAAATCTCTTGTTTAAACTTCTCTTTTTCTTTGCCACCGTAGCAAATAACGTCAAAATCCATCTAGTTGTCTCTTCTAGAAGCAAAAGAGTAATTTGTTATTTCTTTCTTTTTCTTGCTATACCAATCTGCCAGTAAATGCTATTGATTGTGTCCCCAGATTATTCTCCAAATTTATTTACTTCTGTTCATCTCCACTTTCCTATGCCAGCTCAGATCACTACACTTTTTTTGCCTTAAATATAGATACTAACTTGCTTTTTTTTCCTTTTTTTTTTTTTAATGTATACTATTATTCCCTTCAGATCATTCTCTACAAAGCAGTATAGTATGACTTGGAGTCTAATCATGCCATTTGTCTTCTTAAAATCCATCAATGATTTCTAATTATTCTAAGAACATAAAGCAGACTCCTTTCCATGACCTAGAGAATCACACATGCTCTGGTCTCTGCCTACTCTTCAAATCCATTGCAAGCCACTCTCCGGATAATTCACAATGTTATTGATACTGTAGCCTTAAAAATTTAATTAGCCCATCAAGGTTTTTCCCATCCCTATTTATTTGTAGTCCTAGCTGCATCACTATGAAACTCTTTTTGCAGGCTTCAGTTTTAATACCATAAAGGTTGCATCTTTGTCTTTCTCATTCCTTGTTGATTTCCCAGCACCTAGAATGGTGCCTGTCACACAGTAGGTATTCAGTATGCATTTACTAAGTTAAATACATGAATAGATTCATCCCTAAAGGTTTAGCTAGAAATTCCCCTCCTCAGATGGGCCTTCGCTAAATACTGTTTCTGAGGTAGCTCTTACCCCAGATTAAATTACATTTAATTTTTCCCTTATCACTTTAATAGTATTCCATAGCATTTTAATTTTCTTCAAGGCAGTCGTTTTAATCTGCAATCATCTTGCTTATTTATTTACTTGCTTGATTATTATCTGTGTCCTCTAGTAGAATATAAAATCAGTAAGGGCATTTTCTGGCTTACTTATCACTGAAACTTTAGTGCCCAGCATGATATCTGCACACAATAAATCTGTACAGAAACCCCCAGTAAATACCATGAAACAAACTCATGAATAAGAGGGGCATTCCCTCATATGATATTGAATCTGCCTGCAGTGTGAGAGATCCATGTTCAATCCCTGGGTCAGGAAGATCCCCTGGAGAAGGGATCTCCAGTATTCTTGCCTGGAGAATCCCATGGACAGAGGAGCCTGGTGGGCTTGTCTATGGGGTCGCAGAGTTGGACATGACTGAGCAACTAACACTTTCAGTGCCCAGTGTGATATCTGCACACAATAAATCTGTACAAACGCCCCCCAGTAAATATTATGAAACAAACTAATGAATACACAAAGAAACAAAAAGAGCAATGCAGAAAGATTTCTGAGGGAAAGATGAAAGAAAATGAACACAGACTATGTTGAACAAGTTAAGTGAAAGTAAATGTAAAGACTGTTGTTTACTCCCATTAAGATTACTTATAAAAATGCCAAATTGCACACGTTCTTCTATTAACTCATCCAGAGAGTACAATTTGTTCTTCCCCTTTATTTTCCTCCTTTTTCTGAGCCAATTTTTTACCCATGACAAATGTTCTCTCAACCTCTAGTCATGGTGGAAATATTTTTTTCCAGCCTTTGATGTGGAAATTTTTCAGTGGTTTTGGAAATTTAAATAGATTAGTCAGACATAGTTTTTTTTTTCTTTGCTAAACCAGGAACATATTCCTTCTCAGATAGGATTTTATCTGGATGTTTAGTAATCCCATCTTTTGTACATGCCTGAACTTAACTCATAGCTGTCCCAATGTTGTATTATGGTTGTCAAACTTTTCTACAAAAAATATTGTCTACTGTGGTTTTGAGTTTTTAATTTAAAATATCCGTTCATCAAAAAGTGCACAAAATGTGAATGTAGAGCTTCACCTTCCAGATCAAGAAATAAAAAGTTGCCAGCACCACAAAAGACCTACTTCTTAATGCACTCCCAATTTCTATCATTTCCCTCCTCCACTATAGTTTGGTTTGATTTAAAATTCATAATTCATGTAATAGAATTATAAAATATGTATTTAAAAAAATATGTATTTTTGTGCCTGGTTTATTTCATACAACATTATGCCTCACAGATTCATTCGTGCTGTTATGAGTAGCAGTATTTTATTCTTTGTTATCGCTGGGTTTTGTTACATTGGACACATTATCACAATGTATCTATCCATTTCATTATTGATGGCAATTGGGTTTGTTCCAGTTTTTGGCTTTTACAGATAAAGCTGAGAACTCTTATACATATCTCTTGAGATACATGTGTAAGCATTTCTCTAGGGGATATCCTGGTATTAGGATTGCTGTCTTATAGGGTATGTATATATTCAGTTTTAGAGAATACTATTTGATAGATTTCCGAATTCTTGACAAGAGTTGAACACTAGCCAACACAATATGAGAATTCCAGTTGTTTCATGTTCTTGCATATCTTGATACAGAAAGTCCTTTTATTTTTAGCCATTCTAGTGGGTATGCAGTAGTATGTAATTATGCTTTCATTTTCCTGATGACTAGTTCTGTACCACACTTTTTCATCGATTTATTAGTCATTTGGATATGTCTCTTGCCCATTTTTCTTTTGGGATGTGTATGTTTTTGTTATGATTTTTCTAAGTATGATTTATTTATCCTGCTTATATGCTCCTTCTCAGTCATATGTATAGCAATATTTTGTTCATTTATTGGACTTGTTTTTTAACTTTCCTAACGCTATCTTTTGATGAACACGATTTTTACATATTAAAATGGTTTAATGATCATACCTCCCCCTTATTCTTAGAACTTTTTGCTTCTTGTGTAAGAAATGAGCTACCTGGCTCAAGGGTGTGATATATCACTTTGTATTACCTTATCAAACTGTTTAACTTATCTTATCTAGATCTATTTTCTATCTACAATTGTTGTTTATGTGAGAGATAGGGGTAAAATTCATTTTTTTATCCATGCCTCACACATCCATATTCATTTTTTACCTATACCTCATGGATGGTGGGTATCCAATTAAACTAGCACAATTTATGGAAAAGTCCCTCCTTTGCTCACTGTGTTTTAGAGCTAATTTGGCATAAATCAGGTGAGTGTATTTATAGTCTCTCTGTGCCATTACGTTGGTCTATTTTTCTATCCTTATGCCAACAAAACACTGCCTTAATTATTTCAACTGTGTATAATGTTTTGATTTTGGTAAAACAAGTCCCACCTTATTTTCCTTCAAGAGTGCTTTGGCTCTTTTTCTTCTCCTTATGTCTTTTCTTGTCCTTTTTTTTTTTTTTTTTGAGACTTGTTTTTTTAGAGAAGTGTTAGGTTTACAAAGAAATGGAGAGGAAAATCTGAGATTCTTCATATATTCCTTACCCCTACACATGGATAGCCTCTCCTATTATCAACATCACTCAGCAGAAAGGTAATTCTTTTTTTTATTTTACTAAGGACGAACTCAAAGTGACTCACCATAATCATCCCAAGTCCATTATTTACCTTAGGGTTCACTTTTGGTGTTATACATTCCATGGGATTTAGGCAGATGTATAATGACATATAATCATCATTATTATATCATTCAAAGCATTTTCACTGCCTTAAAAATTCTCTGTATTCTGCCTATTCACCTCTTCCTTCGCTTTTCCCCCCTGGCAACAACTGATCTTTTTATTGTCTCCAAAGTTTTGCTTTTCAAGAATATGATATAGTTGAAATCGTACAGTATGTAGCCTTCTCAGATTGGCTTCTTTAGCTTGGTAGTAAGCATTTAACATTTTCCCGTGTCTTTTTATGGCTTATGACAGATTATTTCTTTTTAACACTGAATAATATTCTATTGTCTGGATATACCAAAGTTTGTTTATTCATTCACCTGTTGAAGGAGGTTGCTTTTAGGTTTTGCAATTGTGAATAAAGCTGCTATAAACATCCATGTACAGGTTTAGGTGTGGACACGAAGTTTTTCCCTCCTTTCAGTAAATACTAAGGAGAATGATCACTGAATTGTATGGAAAAAGTGTGTTTTGTAAGAAATCATCAAACTCTTCCAAAGTGGCTATATCATTTTGCAATTCCACTAGGAATACATAGAGTTCCTGATGTCCACATTCTCACCATCATTTGGTGTTGTCTGTTTTCTGGATTTTGGTCATTCTAATTTGTGTGTAGTGATGTCTTGTTTTAATTTGCTTTACTGTAATGACATGTGATGTGGAGTATCTTTCTCATGCTTATTTGTCATCTGTATATCTTCTTTGGTAAGGTTTCTGTTGAGGTCTTTGGCCCATTTTTTTACTCAAGTTGTTTGAGCTTTGATTGTTCTTGACCTTTTGTGTTTTCATATAAATTTTTGAATTGGCTAGTCTAGCTCCACGAAAGAAAACAAAGAACCTGTTGAGATTCTGATTAGGATTGCAATGATTTTATAAATCAATTTGGGGAAGTTAACTACTTTATCATATTGACTCCTCCAATATATTATCACAGCATTTCATTTTTGTAGGTCTTTTAAAATTTATATGCAAGATTTATAATTTTCTATGTGGAAATGTTGCACGTTTTGTACATTTATTTTGAGTATTGATATTCTGTGCTATGTAAATAGCATCTTTACATATATTTTATTTTTTTCTTTCTTTTTTTTTCTAGAAAAGAAATAGAAAATGTGGTTTATTTTCCCAGTTGTACAAAAAGAATATTTACCCAATATTTGTATAAAATTGTTGATGTTATGAATAATGACTTAATAGTCAATAACCTTGCTATTAGATTTTTTTTAATCATAACGTCTTCATCTGATCTTGGGGATAATCTGGAAAGAAAACAAAATCAGTAAATTTATAGTGCCTCACATAACTTTTATTAACATAGTAGAAATTCTCTTTATATCAGATTTTTATCACAGGATGGTTTACTAGATAGAAGAAAAGTTATTCTTTAAACTGCTATGTTTTCAAGATCTTTTTTCAATTGATACTACTTTTCACTTTAAGTTGTTACATTTTTTTTAATCTATAGAGAGCCTCTATATGTCATGTATTAAAAGATCTGTTTCTAATAAAGATGAATGTTACAGACTGGAAAATAAAAACCAGGTAGGTTTTTTTTTTTTTTAATGAATAAAAAGGCGTTTTGGAAAGCGGCATTTCATTAGAATTCATTCAACAGCCATGCACTGGGCACTGTACGGGCCAGGCCTCGCTCCAGACAGCAGAGCTGTGCCTGCAGCTGGCAGACCAGAGGACGGGCCTGGCCATCCTGGGGGTTCTGATCAGAAAGGAAGCCTGTTACCAAGAGGCCCCACCTGTTTCCAGGCTCTTAGGGCAGCACATAGCCTGGCTCTGGGCGCCCGGTCTGGGCTCATTTGTGGGCAGGGCAGTGGTGGGGATGGGCCTGTGGGGCCCTCTCTGCACCCTGGAAGCAGCGGCCTGGTGTGGCCACTGACTCCGGCCTTTCCTCTTGCAGCATCGCCTCCGTGAGGCTGGCGGATCTTCGTGGTCTATGAGTTCTGGGAGACGGAGGAGGAGTGGAAGAGGTAGGCCTGGCACACACGCTCTCTGGCTTCCAGCCCGCGGGGGCGGGTGAGGAGTTGGGGTCCCAGCGGCATCCACCACTCAGGAGGCTGGTCCTCCACCCCTTCATCTGGGCTCTGAATTCAGGTTCCTTGCCAGTCCGGGGAGCTGAGGCCAAGGGTGCTCCTGTTTAGAAACTGCTGCCCAAGGATAAAAATCCAGAAAGCAAGTTCTCTTAAGTCTGCTCACAGGGAGGCGAGAACCAGGCTGGTTTCCCCTCTGGGCCCCAGCAGTCACCCCGGGCCTCCTTACCTTCCCATGAAGGCTCTGGCCCCTGAGCTCGACTGACTGCTGTCAGAGCCCCCAGCCCAGGGTCAGACTCGGACCCCGCTCCAACCCCCAGGAGCTCACGGGCGTCCCCCTGGGTTGCAGGCACCTACAGAGCCCTATGTGCAAGGCGTTCGGGCACGTCAAGGTGGACACGCTGGGCCAGCCTGAGGCCTTCTCCTGGATCTCCGTGCCAGGTGCTGGGGAGGAGGTCTGGAGCAGCCATGGGGGGAGTGGGGACGCCTCAGGCCTGGCAGAAGCAGCCGCACCAAGATCCAGACCATCCACAGATTCTTCTGTTCTTTCGTTGGTGTTCTGCCGCCCAGTCCTGTCTGACCCTATGTGACCTCATGGATAGCCCACCAGGCTCCTCTGTCCATCAAATTTCCCAGGCAGGGATACCGGAGTGGGTTGCCATTTCCTTCTCCAGGTTTACATATATTTTTAAAATTATGTTAAAAAAATCCCTTTTTTGAAAACACAATGGTAGGCAACAGACAGCCTATGTAGAATAAAGGTAATACTGAATATTTTAAAGGTAAAATTCACATAGTTTTTGATGTTACTTGTGAATCAGTCATTCATTCATTCAAACTTTAATGAATGCCTACCACTTACCAGATTCCACGAGATTCATAAGGGACATGAAATGGTCCAAATACAATGTAATAATTCTATAAAAGAGGCATGTATACAGAACTATATATACATATATTCTCTCTCTACATATACACATGGGTATATATATAATATATACATATTATATATCATACAACATATACATATATACACACACATACATATTGCATATTATATAATATGTACAAATCATATGCATATATACACATATGTATACATTATATACATGTTTTATAAATATATTTATAATATACATATATAAATATATTTATATATAATTTTAAAATTTATAAATTCTTTTTTCATGTGTATCATCTAATTGAATCCCTTTGATAATCTTGTGAATTTAGTCTTGTTAATTATTGTGGTAGGAATAGGAACTCGTACAGGTCCCACAGTTTATAATTATGGGGCTGGTTCTCAAACTCAGGTCCTGGACTCTGAAGGAGGAGCTCGTCCCCCTGTATCATAAACTTTCCCTGGCACTGAAGTCCTACCAACTTATAAGGTACAGGGTTCCCAGGGAAACATTCTGATATATAGAGATCAATGTTGAGATCAACTTGCATTCTCCTGGAATGGAAACTCCGTGAGAGCACATTCATAGTTAATGACACGGCAAGAGAATGGCCTGCACAAATGAAATAATTACAGACATCTCTTTGATCTTTAATGGCAAGTTTGCTTTTCTAAGTTGTTTTTCTCCAGCTTCCAAGCTAGGGTCTGAGTCATCCCACAATAAAGCAGTTGAAAGAAAATTTTAGCTCAGACTTAAAGATGCTGAAAGTAATCATAACAATTTTGAAAGCAAAAAGTGAATCATTTTTAGATATCAGTTTATTCAAGTCATTTGCTGTAACTCCTTTGTAATATATGATTAGCCGGCTTATCAACTCATCTGACCCTCAATAAACTTGAGAACCTTATAAAAATATGTAATTTAATTTGAAAGGAATATAGGACTGTATCCTAGTACTCATCCACTAGTACTTTGTCAAAACCTTGGGTATGTGAGTTACTCTGTTTCAAATCAATGGAGTAATTTTGGATATAAGTCTTCCCTGGTGGCTCAGTGATAAAGAACCCAACTGCCAACACAGGAGATGCGGGTTCGATCCTTGGATTGGGAAGGTCCCCTGGAGAAGGAAATGGCAACCCACTCCAGTATTCTTACCCGGAAAATCCCCTGGACAGAGGAGCCTGGTGGCTACAGTCCATGGGGTCACAAAAGAGTCAGACAGGGCTTAGCAACTAAACAACAGCAATAACTTTAGACATAATTTACTTAATCTCTTCTGTTAGTTCCATATAATATGACAACAATAATTATAAATTTAATTCAGAATTTTAATTAGTTTACAAATTGTTATAGAATGATAGAAATGGATTATTTTTCATGTGTAACTGAATTTTTCTAAGTTTTCTATTCTGTTTCCCAGGGCTGTTTATTTCTGCCCCAGTGATACCAGACTACCCTAATGATTATAACTTTTTGCATTTTTAGGAAGTGAGGACTTCCCTGGTGGTCCACTGGTTTCACTGCTAGGGACATGGGTTTGATTTCTGGTCTGGGAGGTGGTTCTGCATGCTGTGCAGTGTGACCTTCCTCTCCCCACCAAAAAAAAAGGAAAATAATTCAAGTAAAATTAACATAACATGAAATTAATAATTTTAGGACTTACAAGTTACTCGCATTTAGTCTATTCACAATGTTGTGAAATCACTACCTCTAGCTAGCTCCAAAACATTTTCATCATTCCAAAAGAAAATCTCATATGCATTTAATAGTTCAGTCCTAGCCCCTGTCTCTCTAGACCGTGGAACCATCAATTTGCTTTCTGTCTCTGTGGATTTACCTATTCTGTATATTTCATGTGTATAGAATCATATAATAGGTGACCTTTTGTGTCTGGCTTCTTTCCTTTAACTGTTTAAATGAAACTGTTTTTAAGGTCCATCCCTATTGTAGCATGTGTCAATGCTTGTGTCACTCTATGGCTATACCACGTTTGTTTGTTCATTCAGCAGTTGATGGACATGTGGATTGTTTCCACCATTTGGCTACTGTGAAGTGCTGCTATGAAAAGACTGCTCTTTAAAGGTTACTTATGTTTTTAATCTCCCACCCACTGCACTATTACCAACATTGGTCAAATATACTCAATATGAGTCCAATGGGTTCTTTTTCTTGTTCTTTAGTTGTTAAGTCTCATGAGGGTACCTCGTAAAAGAAGCTATTCCAGTATTGTTTTTTAGTCACTAAGTCGTGTCTGACTCTTTTGTTACCCCGTTGACTGTAGCCTGTCATTTCCTTCTCCAGGGGTTCTTCCAGATCCAGGGGTTGAACCCAAGTCTCCTGAATTGGCAGGTGGATTCTTTACCACTGAGCCACCAGGGAAGTCCTAAAACACAGAACCATAGTGTATGGACAGGAACGTAAAGCCTGAACCCTCAGATTAAAAGTCTGATTCTCTACCAACTGAGCTACCCAGGCTCTATTCCACTTTTAGTCAACAGTAATTTTTGGATAATTCTCTATATCTAGCTAAATACTTGTGTTTTCTAATTCATTAAAATCACTTTAAAATATATATGCATATAAATCACTCAAAGAAGAAACTAAAAAAACAAACAAACATACTTTGCTGCATGTATTTAAAAAACAACCAATTTATCTAATATTTTTATATTTGAACTCCTTTTTGCTTTTTTGGGCTCCAAAATCACTGCTGATGGTGATTGCAGCCATGAAATTAAAAGATGCTTACTCCTTGGAAGGAAGGTTATGGCCAACCTACAGAGCATATTTAAAAGCCGAGACATTACTTTGCCAACAAAGGTCCATCTAGTCAAGGCTATGGTTTTTCCACTGGTCATGTATGGATGTGAGAGTTGGACTGTGAAGAAAGCTGAGCGCCAAAGAATTGATGCTTTTGAACTGTGGTGTTGGAGAAGACTCTTGAGAGTCCCTTGGACTGCAAGAAGATCCAGCCAGTCCATCCTAAAGGAGATCAGTCCTGGTTGTTCATTGGAAGGACTGATGTTGGGGGCGGGGCTAAGATGGCGGAGGAATAGGACGGAGAGACCACTCTCTCCCCCACAAATTTATCGAAAGAACATCTGAAAGCTGAGCAAAGTTCACAAGACTACTTCTGAACGCTGGCAGAGGACGTCAGACACATTATCAAGTCAGCGCATATTTTCAGAAGGGAGGTAGGAGAAATATTATAAAAGTATAAAAGAGAGAGACAAAAGAGCTTTATGGACGGAGACCGTACCCGTGGAGGGAGTCGTAAAAGGAGGAGAAATTTCCAAGCACCAGGAACCGTCTCACCGCGGTTTGGGGAAGAATTTCAAATCTCCGAGGGCAAACATAACCGGAGAATCAATAAATAAAACCCCACTGATTACGTGCCTAAAGGCAACTTCCATTAAAGAACCCAGACGCCCGCATCCGCCACCAGCAAGGTGGGCTGATCGGAGAGGAGCGGGCGGCACTGCTTGGGGTAAGGACCGGAGCCAAATGCCCTGAGGGCAATCGGAGGGATGCTAACGTGAGATAAGAAACCTAAACTGTTGGGACAGCCAGAGAGAGAGAACTATCCCGCGAAAAGCCCAAGCTAAAGGCACTGCCGGCCCGCTCACAGAACAAAGACTGATCGATACAGGGAAGAGCAAGCTGGCTGCGACTCTGCCCCATCCCCCGCCAGACGACAGCGGCAGGCGGGACCAGCAAGCCGAAAGGGGCAACACGGCCCCAAACAGGCACCCCCTACCAAACTGCAAACAGCTCCCCATTTCTAAGTCATAGACTGCCTGAGATCCCGGAGGGTCCTACCAGCCGCCGAGGGTCGCAGCCAGATACAGCACCCCAGAACTGACACAAAGCACATCCGAGCCGGATCCGGGCGCGCCCAGTAAACCGAGCGGGGACCATGAGTGATAAGCCGCACCGCCACCGACGGGGGAAGAGGGCGCTCGCCAAACTCCCGGCTCCTGAGCTGCTCCGACCGGGAACGGCCAAACCGCCCGCCCCCAAACCGAGTCGCGCCTTGGTGGAGTACCTGGAACTGAACCTGAGCATTTTTAAAACCTGGGAAGTGCGCGCAATAAACAGGGCCCACCCCCTGGCAAGTAACTGAAGCCTGACAGGGTAACGGTAAAAGCACACATGCCGTGAGCGGGGGTGAACCCAGTGTGGGCCGGACACTGCGAGCATCTTCCACACACACGCCAGTGATATTGGTTTGCAGGTGGTCCTCCCTCCCACAGCAGACTGAGCAAGAGAACCTAAAGAGACCACCGTCCCCCCCTTTGTGCAGGGGCGGAAATTAGACAATGAAGAGACCTCCAAACAAAAGCAAATAAACAAGGAAGCGCGTTGGAAGGACAGGGCCAACAGATAAAAATCCCTTAGTAACACTGACTGCAATTGAAAAGAGCCTATAAATCTTGAAAAGAATAGAGGCATGAACAAGGACCTATCTGAAACTGAAGAGAACCCCGCAACGCTCACAACTGCTCCTGAGAAGAGTCCGGATATATATTTTACTATTATCATTTTTTTTATTTATTATATTTTTTATTTTTTTATTTTCTTCTTTTTTCTTTAAGACCTCTATTACACCTTTAATTTTTCTTTTTCAAAACCCACTAGACTACCTTGAAAAAAAAAAACCCCATTTTTTGTAAAACAAACTGCGTACATAATCCTTTAACACTTTTTGTGTTTTTCTTTATTTTATTTTATTTTAATATTTTACTGTTTTTCATGTTTTTCATTTTATTTTTACTGTTTACTGTTTTACTAGTCTTTTTCTTTTTTTATACAGTTTTCATTATTCTTTTTTTTATATTTATGGATTTATGAAAGAGTCTAACCTCTACTCTAGATTTTCAATCTTTGTTTTACATATGATATCATTTTTTGGTTGGTCATTTAAGAATACAAATCTTTAGTAACCTTGTTACTCCGGAGTGTGATTACTGCTTGATTACCCCTCACCCTCTAAATAGATGCTCTTTCTCTTCTCTCCCCAGGGAACCTCTATCTCCCCACCCTCATCCTTTTCTTTCAACCAACGTCTGTGAATCTCTGAGGGTGTTCTGGGTACCGGAGAGAACACTTTGGGAACAGAATACTGCCAGATCTCTCTCTCCCCTCTTGATTCCATTCTCGACTTTCTACTCATCCTCCCCTCTATTGCCTTCCTCCCCCTCTCTAGTATCTCTGTGAACCGCTCTGAGGTGTCCATACTGTGGAAGCACAGAGAAGTGCTTAGTGGCTATACATGCTCTCCCCACGTTTGAGGTCCCCTCCTCTGCTCACTGGTCACCTCAGACCTCCCTCCCCATTCACCTCACCATGTGAACTCAGTGAACCTCTCTGGGTAATCCCTCACTGTGGAAATCATTCACCATTAACCTAAAAGTTTTATTAATGATGCTGTATGGAAGGAATAGTCATGAGGCTACGCAAGAATACGACTGAAAGCCAGAGGAAACATTAATTAATAAGAGATCTTCCAAAAGCCTCCACATATACACTGAACCAAGCTCTACCAAGAGCCAATAAAGTTTCCAGAGCAAGACATTACCACCAAACTCCTCCAGCAACGCAGGAACATAGCCTGAGCCATCAATATAACAGGCTGCCCAAGGCACACCAATCCATAACTCTCAAAACTCAATACTGGACACTCTCATATGCACTCTAAAGAGAAGAAATCCAGCTCCACCCACCAGAACACCGACACAACGCCCCCAACCAGGAAACTTGAACAAGCCACCCAACCAAACCCCCACCCACATTGAAGAACCCCCACAATAATGAGGATCTTCAAACACCAGAAACAGGAAGGCCACGCCTAACACACAATCTAAACAATATGAAAAGGCAGAGAAATACTCAACAAGTAAAGGAAAATGATAAATGCCCACCAAAGCAAACAAAAGAGGAGGAGATAGGGAATCTATCTGAAAACGAAGTTTAGGAATAATGAATAAAAATGATCCAAAATATTGAACAATAAAATGGAGTTACCGATAAATAGCCTGGAGACAAGATTGAGAAGATGCAAGAAAATGTTTAACCAAGGACGTAGAAAAATAGAAAAAGGAGTCATATATATATTGAATAATGAAATAAAGGAGATAAAAGACACGCTGGAGGGAACCAACAGTAGAATAACAGAGGCAAAGATAGGATAAGTGAGGTAGAAGATAGAAATGGTGTAAATAAACGAAGGCCAGAGAGGAAAAAAGAAAAAAGAATCAAAAGGAAATGAGGAAAACCTCAGGGAACCCTCTGGGACAATATGAAACGCCCCAACATATCGAATCATAGGAGTCCAGAAGAAGAAGATTACAAGGAAAGTGCCATGAAAAGATACTCGAGGAGATACATAGTTTAAAATTTCCCTAAAATGAGGAAGGAAATAGTCACAGAATCCATAGAACACCAGAGAGTCCCAAACAGGATAAACCCAAGCGAAACACCCCAAGACACATATTAATCAAATTAACAAAAGATCAAACACAAAACAAATATTAAAAGCAGCAAGGGAAAAAACAAACAAATAACACACAAGGGTACTCCCCATAGGATAACAGCGATCTTTCAATAGAAATCTCTTCAGGCAAAGGGAAAATGGCAGACATACTTAAAGTAATGAAGAGAAAACCTACAACCCAGATTACTGTACCCTCAAGGACCTCAATCATATATGAAGGAGAATTCAAAAGCTTTACAGACATAACAAGAACATGAGGAATTCAATATCACCACCAAACCAGCTCTCCAACAAATGCTAAAGGATCTTCTCTAAACAGAACACAGAAAGGAGTTTAATAAACACGAACTTAAAACTACAAAGTAAACGCAAGGGGACCATAACTTATCATAATTACCTAAATGTAATGGGTTGAAATGCCCCAACCAAAAGACAAAGATGGAGCTGAAGTGGATACAAAAACAAGACCCCTACCAATGCTGTCTACAAGAAGACCCACCTCAAACTAGGACACATACAGACTAAAAGTGAATGGATTGGGAAAAAATACATTTCATGCAAAATGGAGACCAAAAGAAAGCAGGAGTCGCAATACTCATTTCATATAAAATAACTTTAAAAAATAACAGGCTGTGAAGAAGGACAAAGAAAGGACACTAAATAATTATCAAAGGGTCAATCCAAGAAGAAGATGTAAACAATTAAAAAATGATATGCACCCAACATAGGGAGCACCACAATAATAAGGGCAAATACTAACAAGGTATGAAAGGGGAAATTAACATAACACAATAATAGTGGGGAGACTTGATACTCCACTCACACATATGGATATATCAACTAAACAGAAAATAACCATGAAACACAAACTTTTAAATGATACTATAGACAAATTAGATTTAATCGAGATTTTTCAGGACTTTTCCACCCCCAAAACAAGCCAATTTCAACCTTTTCTCAAGTGCCACGGAACTTTCTCCAGGATAGAGTCACATCCTGGGCATAAATCTTAGGCCCCCCCCCTTTTTTTTTGGTAAATTCCCAAAAAATTGAAATCACCCAGCCATCTTCTCTGACCACAATGCAGTAAGATTAGACCTCAATAAACAGAAAAAAAACTACTAAAAAATTCCAACATATGTAGGCATAAACAACAGCTTCTGAATAACCACCAAATCACAGAAAAATCAAAAATAAATCAAAATATGCTAGAAATTAATGAAAACTGAACCAACAACAACCCAAAACCTATGGACCACTGTAAAGCAATGCTAAGGGAAGGTATCATAGCAATACTGGAGTAACTCAAGAAACAAAAAAAAAATCAAATAAATAAACTAACTCTACACCTAAATCAACTAGAGAAGGAAAAATGAAGAACCCAGTATAAAGGAAAGAAATCTTAAAAATTAGGGCAGAAATAAATGCAAAAAAACAAAAGAAGGCCAGTAGCAGAAATCAACAAAACCTAAAAGCTGGTTTATCGAGAAGATAAACAAATTGACAAGCCATTAGCCAGACTCATCAAGAAACAAAGAGAAGAATCAGATCAACAAAATTAGAAATAAAATGAGAGTTCACAACAGACTACAGCAGAAATACAAAGGATCATAAAGAGACTCTACCATAGCTATAATGCCAATAAAATGACAACTTGGAAGAAAATCGGACAAATTCTTAGAAAAGAAGTAACTTCAAAATTGAACCAGGAAGCAAATAAAGATCTAAAAAACAGACCCATCACAAGCACCGGAAATCGAAACTGTAATCAGAAAATCTTCCAGCAAACGATAAGCCCAGACCAGACGGCTGTCACAAGCGGAATTTTACCAAAAATTAGGGAGACTAACACCTATCCTACTTCAAGCTACTTCCAGAGAATGCAGAAGATGGTAAACTTTCCAAACTCATTCTAATAGGCCACCAACACCCTAATCCCAAAACCAGACAAAATGTCACAAAAAAAAAAAACTACAGGCCAGTAACACTGAAGAACATAGATGCCAAAAATCCTTAATAAAATTCTACGCTAAACAGAATCCAGACATCATAGTTAGAAAGATCATACATCATGACCAAGTGGGCTTTACCCAGAATGCAAAGGTTTTACTTTGAACATCCGCTAATCAAATCAATGTAATTCACCACATTAAACAAATGAAAGATAAAAACCATAATGATTATCTCAATAGATGGCAGAAAAAGCCTTTGAACAAAATTCACATCCATTTATGATAAAAACTCCTCCAGAAAGCAGAATAGAATGAACATACCTCAACATAATAAAACTATATATGACAAACCCACAGCAAACATATCCTCAATGGTGAAAAACTGAAAGCATTTCCCCATAAAGTCAGGAACAAGGCCAAGGATGACCCACTTTCACACTACTATTCAACAAATTTTGGAAGTTTTGGCCACAGCAATCGAGGAGCAAAAAGAAATAAAAAGGAAAGACAGAATAGAAAAGAAGAAGTAAAACTCTCAACAGTTTGCAGATGACATGATCCTCGTACAATAGAAAACCCTAAAGATATCTACAAAAACTACTAAGCTAATCAATGAATATAGTAAAGTTGCAGGATACAAAAATTGAGCACACACAGAAATCCCTTGCATCCTATAACACCAATAATGAGAAAACAGAAAGAAAAATTCAGGAAACTACCATTCACCATTGCAACAAAAAGAATAAAATAACTTAGGAATATTTCTACTAAGAAACAAAAAGACTTCCTATATAGAAAAACTAAAAAACACTGTGAACGAAATCAAGAGGACCACAAACAGATGGAAAATATACCGTGTTCCAATGGATTGGAAGAATTAATATAGTGAAAATGAGTATACTACCCAAAGCAATCTACGAAATATCAATGCAAACCCCTATGAAGCTACCAATGATAATTATCACAAACCTATAACAAATCATTTCACAATTTGTAGGAAGTATAATAAACCTCGAATAGCCATAAAGCAATCTTGAGAAGAAGAATGAAACTTGAGGAATCAACCTGCCTGACTTCAAGCTCTACTACAAAGCCACAGTCATCAAGACAGTGTGGTACTGGCACAAGAACAGAAATACAGATCAATGGAACAAAATAGAAAGCCCAGAGATAAACCCACGCACCTATGGGCACCTTATCTTCAGACAAAGGAGGCAGAATATACAATGAGAATAGACAATCTCTTTAAACAAGTGGTGCTGGGAAAACTGTGTCAACCACTGTAAAAGAATGAAACACAGAACACTTCCTAACCACCTACACAAAAATACAACTCAAAATGGATTAAAGATCTAAATGTAAGACCAAAACAGTAAAACTCCTAGAGGAAAACATAGGCAAAAACACTCGCCGACATAAATCTCAGCAGGATCCTCCATACCCACCCCCCAGAATATTGGAAATAAAAGCAAATAAAAACAAATGGACTATTAAAATTAAAAGCTTTTGCACAACAAAGGAAACTAGGAGCAAAGGTGAAAAACAGTCCTTCAGATGGGAGAAAATAATAGCAAACGAAGCAACAGACAAACAATAATCTCAAAAATATACAAGCAACCACCTGCAGCTGAATTCCCATAAAAATAAACGTAAACGACCCAATCAAAAAAAGGCCAAAGACTAAACAGACATTTCTCCAAAGAAGACATACAGATGGCTAACAAACACATGAAAAGATGCTCAACATCACTCATTATTAGAGAAATGCAAATCAAAACCACAATGAGGTACCATTACACACCAGTCAGAATGGCTGCTATCCAAAAGTCTACAAGCAATAAATGCTGGAGAGGGTGTGGAGAAAAGGGAACCCTCTTACACTGTTGGTGGGAATGCAAACTAGTACAGCCACTATGGAGAACAGTGTGGAGATTCCTTAAAAAACTGGGAATAGAACTGCCATATGACCCAGCAATCCCCACTGCTTAGGCATACACACAGAGGAAAAACCAGAATTGAAAGAAGAGTGCCGTTACTCCCAATGTTCATCGCAGCACTGTTTACAATAGCCAGGACATGGAAGCAACCTAGCGGCAGATGAATGGTTAAGGAAGCTTGTGGTACCACATATACACAATGGAATATTACTCAGCCATTAAAAAAAAATACATTTGAATCGTGTTCTATTGAGATGGATGAAACTTGAGCCCATTTTACAGAGTGAAGTGAGCCAGAAAGAAAAGCACCAATACAGTATTACTAATGCATGTATATGGAATTTTGAAAGATGGTAATGGTAAACCCTATATGTGAGACAGAATAAGAGACACAGATGCATAGAACAGTCCTGTGGACTCTGAGGGAGAAGGTGAGGGTGGGACGTTCTGGGACAATAACATTGAAAACATGTATATTGTCATATGTGAAGCGGAACACCATTCCATGTTCTATGCATGGGATGGATGCTCAGGGATGGAGCGTTGGGATGACACAGAGGGATGGGAAGGGGAGGGAGGTGGGAGGAGGGTTCGGGAGGGGGAGCACATGTGAACCCAAGGCTGATTCATGTCAATGTATGGCAAAAACTACTACAATATTGTAAAGTAATTAGCCCCCAACTAAAAAAAAAAAAAAAAGAAAAAAGAAATGGAATAAATGTATACACTGGACCTTGAAAAAAAAAAAAAGGAAGGACTGATGTTGAAGCTGAAACTCCAATACTTTGGCCACCTCATGTGAAGAGTTGACTCATTGGAAAAGACCCTGATGCTGGGAAGGATTGAGGGCAGGAGGAGAAGGGGACGACAGAGGATGAGATGGTTGGGTGGCATCACTGACTCGATGGACATGGGTTTGGGTAAACTCCGGGAGTTGGTGATGGACAGGGAGGCCTGGCGTGCTGCGATTCATGGGGTCGCAAAGAGTCGGACATGACTGAGTGACTGAACTGAACTGAACTTGCTTTAATGATAAATCTTTTATATGTGCGGCTCACAGCACACAGCACTGTGAACCTTGATTTCATTCACTTGGTAATTCCTAGAGATTTCTTCTCAGATTATTCCCTGCATCCACAGGGATTTTTTATTTTTGATTTTTTTACAAGAATTTTTGAAAGCTATCTTTTTACTTAGAGCTGAGAATTCTGAAGTATCTTCTTAAGGATTCAGATTTGTTTGTGTGGAAAATGAGGGGGGCAGGAAGAGGGAACCAGTTCTCATAATATTGCAGAAAGGCTACTGTTTAATGCTCTTCTCTAAAAATGTTCCTAGCATGTTATAGGGCTTCCTGTGTGGCTCAGACAGTAAAGTGTCTGCCTACAATGTGGGAGATACGGGTTCGATCTCTGGGTCCTCTGTAGAAGGAAATGGCAACCCACTCCAGTACTCTTGCCTGGAAAATCCCATGGACGGAGGGGCACGGTAGGCTACAGTCCATGGAGTCGCAAAGAGTCAGACATGACTGAGAGACTTCATTTCACTTCACTTCTCTAAAAATAAAAGCAAACCCCAAAACTTGCAGTTTTTTTCCCTTTAACCTTGAATGCATCACATCCCATCAGTCACTGATTGACATTATTTATCATCCTAGAACACTTTATAACAACATTTATGTCTGAGCCATTTCCCCTAATAAGGGTTTTAGATGGACATGGACATGTAATAAATCTAAGCTTTATTCTCAGATGAATTTACATTTTCTTGGCTTTGGACAAGCAGTAATTGAAGTGCAAAGCTGTCTCTTCTTTCCCTCTTTGGATATTAATGCCCATGTAAGTGTCTCTTTGCCACCTCTGTGCTATTGACAGTGTCATTAGCTCAGTCTCAACAGGGACAAAGCATTTTATACATGGAGCAGAGATGCTTTATCCTGCTTGATGAGTTTTCTGGGATTTTAAACACTGCCAGTTTTATTAAAGGTGGATGCCTACTCTGTGTAGGAACATTAATTGCAGTTGGTTCAAAGCAACCATTGTGAGAAGGAAGTTTTTTAAAGAATAACTATATTTTCTTTTGCTAAACTTCATTATTGAAGTTTCTTGCTTTATCACCATTACTTTTCTAGGGTTGTCTACATTTGCAGTTTGGCCAAAGAAAAGATAAGTTCCAAGTTGTATGCAAATATCCAACAGGCAGTGCTAAAATTATTTGCAAGATAGCCTTTTGGAAAATAGTACTTTCTATTACAAGCTGTTTGTGTACCCCAAACTCATGTTGAAACCCTACCCTCTCTCCTCATGTCATGGTATTAGGAGTAGGGCCTTATGGAGGCAAGTAGGATTAGATGAGATCACGAGGATAGAGCCCTCATGAATGGGATTAACACCCTTGTACTAGAGTTTGCTCGCTTTCTCTGCTCTACCATATGAGGATACCAGGAGAAGACGGCTGTGTACAGCCCAGAAGACAGCTCCCACCACAACCTGACCATGCTGGCTCCCTGATCCCAGACTTCTAGCCTCCAGGACTGCAAGAGATACACTTGTGTTGTTCATAAGTCACTCCACATATGGTACGTTTGTTATAGCAACCTGAATGGACTAAGACTTTGCTTTCCACTTAGAGTCTCTTATTTCATTATTGTTGCTGAAATGAAAAGAATGTTCTTAATAAACCATCTAGTGTATTGTAAAGAACAGAATTATTTATCTATTTCCTCTCATGTTTGACATTGTCTTATATCTTCTTTGGGCAACAAAAATCAAGTCAGTGTTCTGTGGCCTGAGTGTAGGTATGGTGTATACCTCCTGGGCTGCACACAGGATAAAGGTCTGTACATGATGCAGAGTTTTAGAAAGAGATATGCATGAGTCCCTTCCATCCTCATGCTGCAGATGTGAAATGAGATGAAGTGACTTACCTGAGGTCATAAATATATTCAATGACAATATTGGCAGAAGCATAATATCTACACACCCCAAGTGTTTTTTTTTGTTGTTTTTTTTTTCCACACAGTGGTTTTGGTGTGAAGTTCTAAAGAATTGCACGGGGCATGGCAGGGGCAGATGACATCAATCTTGAAGTGATTCTCCACTTATGTGACAGTGACTCCACCAAGAAATAAAGAGTGGTAATTGTTTTACTGTTAAAAATTGTGTAAACTTGAACTTTTAAAATAGTCTAGATTTCTGTAATCAAGTTTTTCTACCTAACATTGTTGAAAAGAAAGGTGAAGATGTACAGTAACTTATAAAATAAGCAGTGATAGCAATTTGATAAATAGATTTTGTATTTCATCTAAGCGTGGCTCCTATAGATAATATGTAACAACAAGAAAAATGGAATAAACCATCTGGGTTGAAAACTCTAGAAGAAAGGCACTTAGTTGGAAGCTTGTATATTAAATGAAAAAATTTGTACTAGAAGAGTTTGATTTTTGTGTGAATGGTGAGAGGAAATTAATTTCTTGGCTATTATAACTCTTTTTTTTATTTGAAGCTAAACATCTGGCATTTGAAATAATTCTTTAAAATGCAACTTATAGATAAACCTACTTAGAATTCAGTAAACTGAGGGCATTGGGTAAATAGAGTTATGAGAAAATCTATGTTTGTAAATACCATGACGTCTTCCCCTGCCCTCAACTCTCTTCCTGCTTCTAATGCATCTCTCAGGGGACTTCTTTTCAAGCAGTCATTTAATGAAGAGTTACTATGTGCCAGGTTATCATACTAGGTGATTTACACATATTATTGTATTTAGTTTTCAGAACTACCCTGTGAGTGAAGGCCAACTGGAGCTGCTATGAAGCCTTTTATGATGTGGAACACATTCTGAATTGACAACTCACACCCGGCGTACTTTGTTCCAGAATCCAGAAAAGACCCAGCAAGCAGTGTGCCTCTCTTTTTGTGGTAAGTGATAGAAGATATAGCTAGTTTCTGTCACTTTCTAAGTAATATCCTGACATTACTTCAGGGGCCTAGTCATAGACCCCTGAAACTTCTCTAGTTTATCTTCCACCCTGTGGTGTGCATGGATCTTATTAAGGCATCTAGGATTCTTTATTTCTAATCCCTAAATGCATTTAAAACATGTGGATTGTCAATATAATAAACAATCCAGTGTAAGGACTATGTGATGAGAGAGGGCTGAAAAAAAAATGGTAGAGATACACTTTGTTAGATTTTCAAAATAATAGGTTAAGTCAATAGCTTTATACTAGCTACTGGGGACCACAGTGATTTTTCCTTATCCAGAACTGCAAATTAAGTTTGTGATAAGGCTCAGTCATTCTCTAAGACTTATCAACCTTTGTACCAGCCAACTAGGCTACTGAAATGGACATATGCTATGAATCAACTTCTCTGCATTTAAAAAATCTTTTATTATGGATTTAATGTTCAGTTCACTGAGGCAGTGGTAGCACTTTTAGATTACTGTATTTCGAGGAAGGTGGGAAAGAAGGGGTGAGGGGAGGGGAAACTTTAGTGAAAGCAGAGAGAATAGTGGTATGGAGAGGACAGCATGACCGAAGCTGTGACATTCAGAAGCGATGGCACCAACTCCCAACCTCCAGCAAGGACCTGGGAAAATATGCAATGCCCTGAACTCATCTTTCCCTCAATATGCCAGCAAATTTGGAAAACTCAGCAGTGGCCACAGGACTGGAAAAGGTGTTTTCATTCCAATCCCAAAGAAAGTCAATGCCAAAGAATGCTCAAACTACTGCACAATTGCACTCATCTCACATGCTAGTAAAGTAATGCTTAAAATTCTCCAAGCCAGGCTTCAGCAATATGTGAACCGTGAACTTCCAGATGTTCAAGCTGATTTTAGAAAAGGCAGAGGAACCAGAGATCAAATTGCCAACATCCGATGGATCATTGAAAAACCAAGAGAGTTCCAGAAAAACATCTATTTCTGCTTAATTGACTATGCCAAAGCCTTTGACTGTGTGGATCACAATAAACTGTGGAAAATTCTGAAAGAGATGGGAATACCAGACCATCTGACCTGCCTCATGAGAAATCTGTATGCAGGTCAGGAAGCAACAGTTAGAACTGGACATGGAACAACAGACTGGTTCCAAATAGGAAAAGGAGTACGTCAAGGCTGTATATTGTCACCCTGCTTATTTAACTTCTATGCAGAGTACATCATGAGAAACGCTGGGCTGGAGGAAACACAAGCTGAAATCAAGATTGCTGGGAGAATTATCAATAACCTCAGATATGCAGATGACACCACCCTTATGGCAGAAAGTGAAGAAGAACTAAAGAGCCTCTTGATGAAAGTGAAAGAGGAGAGTGAAAAAGTTGGCTTAAAGCTCAACATTCAGAAAACTAAGATCATGGCATCCGGTCCCATCACTTCATGGCAGATAGATGGGGAAACAGTGGAAACAGTGGCTGACTTTATTTTTCTAGGCTCCAAGATTACTGCAGATGGTGATTGCAGCAATGAAATTAAAAGATGCTTGCTCCTTGGAAGGAAAGTTATGACCAACCTAGACAGCCTATTAAAAAGCAGAGGCATTACTTTGCCAACAAATGTCTGTCTAGTCAAGGCTATGGTTTTTCCAGTGGTTATATATGGATGTGAGAGTTGGACTATAAAGAAAGCTGAGCACAGAATTGATGCTTTTGAACTGTGGTGTTGGAGAAGACTCTTGAGAGTCCCTTGGACCGCAGGGAGATCCAAGCAGTCCATCCTAAAGGAGATCAGTCCTGGGTGTTCATTGGAAGGACTGATGTTGAAGCTGAAACTCCAATACTTTGGCCACCTCATGCGAAGAGCTGACTCATTGGAAAAGACCCTGATGCTGGGAAAGATTGAGGGCAGGAGGAGAAGGGAATGCCAGAGGATGAGATGGTTGGATGGCATCACCAACTCGATGGACATGGGTTTGGGTGGTCTTAGGGAGTTAATGATGGACAAGGAGGCCTGGCGTGCTGCGGTTCATGGGGTTGCAAAGAGTCGGACACGACTGAGTGACTGAACTGAACTGAACATCTTTCTCTAAGACCCTCCCAAAGTGCTGTTGCCTCCTATTGGCCAAACCAGCCAGAAGGCAGAGGAGGCTACAGCTATCAATGCATAGTGATCAGCCTCTGAGAGAACAAGCAGAATAAATAAAAATGGAGAGCATGATGGATGGGAATGCTGATTATTGAAAATAACCAAAACACAGGCCAGTCACAGTGGTAAGTACATTGATGCTATTTGTTAAGAGGGAAATGAACAAGGCTGTAAAATTATAACGTTTACAGCATCTTGCAGATTTCTCTCAAGCATGAATCTTCGTCTACATTTTACTGACTCTGTTCTTAAATGTCACTAGAAGCTCAATTGAACTTCTGTGTCCAGTTTTGAATTCTGTACTTAGGATCACCTCTTCCATCCTTCCCTTTGTTTAAAGCTGGTCATTTGACCCATTCCTTCAGAATGGCCATATTTTAAAGTGTCTAGATCTGAGGATGCAAAATAAATAAATAAAGTAAAATAAAATGAAACGCTTTGGTTTCTAGAATCTGGGTATACGCCATTCCGCCGAAGCTCTTCTCCATTGAAAATCTGCTCATATCTGTCTTTTTTCCTCAAGGTTTGACTAGGGATTATTTCTGTTGTCTCATTTGGTTGGATGAAAGTATTTGAGGATGACACTTGGAAGTACATTATGCTCCATTAGCCATTTTTAAAATAACTTTATTTGCTTGTTACTATTTTCTGTGTCATGTAATCAAATATTTACCTCCTCCTCCGCAGCAATAGCTGTTCTTAAAACCATTTATTTGCTTCTACAATAAAGTTGTCCTGACCAGTTTTTTTTTTTTAATGTCCAAAGATGTGTGTTTTACAGTTACATGTTGGAGGGAGCTGGTGCCAACCAAATGGTATGCAGTGGAGAAGCTTTTGTTCTGTTTTGTTCAGTTTTGTGTTTCTAGGTGGGTCTTTGAGGCAATAGATTTTGAAATATCAAAATCATATATGTGGAACCTAATGAACAACTATTTCTGAGTCATACATAAGCTGTAAGTAGTAAACTGAGATTCCAAGTACTTTAAGACACACTAAAGCAATACCTCTTTAATTGTCTATTTCAGAGAAAGCCCCTCACCAATCAAATGTTGTTTGCCTCACATTGAACTCTAAATAGTGCAGAGGAATTGACATTCCAGAAGAAAGATACTCGGAAGACTAGCAAGAATCCTCCTTCTTTTCTAAATTTATATAGGCTAGAGTTTAATAGCTAAATGAAAGTTTAAAGAAAACATATTAAAACTTAGAACATATATTTTCTCTTGCATTGGTTAAGGGACTTTGGACTACAAAATAAAAAAGAAAAGAAATAATGAAATCACCCATGATAAAGCATCTGGTTGAATTTTGCTAGTTCCTTATAGTTTAAACATTTCAGCTTTCCTTATTTGAATGAATAATGTTTATGTGGGATAATTGTTACAATGATAATGCTGATCTTTCAAAAGAGAGCTTTGCATTGTTTGTGAGACCTTAATAATGTGGGAAATTGTTTTTTTCAAGTCACTTTACTTGCTCAAACTTTTTGGTGAACATTGCATACCCTAGCAGAAATGGTGTGGTTTAGAAAGTTGATATTCTAGTTCTCAGTGATTCAAACTCTCTACTCAGCCAAACCCAGGGTGACAGTGTCTGTTGGAACATAGAACTTCTTGTCCAATAAGTGCATCCCTTAAAGAAAGGAATTTGGGCAAAGTATGGCAGAACTGTAAATAAAACACAGCGTTTAGTTACACCAGGATGGGCTCCCACAAGAATTAAATGAATGCTTGTCCCCCAGGGCAAACTGCAACTACTAAAGACAAAATTTAGGGCGTTTTTAAGTGAAGAAGAATAATCTTGTTTGATTTTATTACATACAGATTTTGCTTTTACAAAATGTGGAACAGATGGAAAAATTCAATTACCATCATAGTTGTTTTTACATATCTATTCCATTTGAAAGATAAACATAAAGATGAAGATAATTTCCAAATTGCTGTTTATTTATGTGTTTTAGTGAAGATCAGCTGGTATATTATTCCTTAGATAATGAAGCATTTTAAAAGAATTTTTTATTATGGCAAATTTTAATTGCATAAAAAATAGAACAGTATAATGAAATCCCATTACTCATCGTTAAGCTTTAACAATCTTGAGCATAGAATTAATATTTTCCTAACATAATTTCAGAAAATTTGAAAACTATGAGATTTTGCAGTTTGTTGTTTTTGTTCAGTTGCCCAGTCGTGTCTGACTCTGCTACCCTATGGACTGCAGCACTCCAGGCCTCCCTGTCCTTCACCATCTCCTGAAGTTTGCCCAAGTTCATGTCCATTGCATCGGTGATCCCATCCAGCCATCTCATCCTCTGATGCCTTCTCCTTACGCCCTCAATTTTCCCCAGCATCAGGGACTTTTCCAATGAGTTGGCTGTTCGCATTAGATGACCAAAATACTAGAGCTTCAGCTTCAGCATCAGTCCTTCCAACGAATTTTCAGGGTTGATTTCCCTTGAGATTGACTGGTTTGATCTCCTTGCTGTCCAAGGGACTCTCAGGAGTCTTTTCTGACACCACAGTTAGAAGGCATCATTCTTTGGTACTCCGCCTTCTTTATAGACTAGCTATCTCAACCATACATGACCACTGGGAAGACCATAGCCTTGACTATACGGACCTGTCAGCAGGGTAATGTCTCTGCTTTTCAACATACTGTCTAGGTTTGTCATAGCTTTGCTACCAAGAAGCAATTGTCTTCTGATTTCATGGCTGCACTCACCATCCACAGAGATTTTGAAGCTCAAGGAGAGGAAATTTGTCACTACTTCCACCTTTTCCCCTTCTATATGCCATGAAGTAATAGGGCCGGATGCCATGATCTTAATCTTGTTAATATTCAGTTTTAGGCTGGCTCTTTCACTCTCCTCCTTCACCCTCATCAAGAGGCTCTTTAGTTCCTCTTTGCTTTCTGCTGTTAGAGTGGTATCATCCGCATATCTGAGGTTGTAGTTTTCTTCTGCCTATTGTGATTACAGCTTGTAACTCATCCAGCCTGGCATTTCTCATGATGTGCTCAGTGTATAGATTAAGCAAACCGGGTGGCAGCAGACAGCCTTGTCATACTCCTTGCTCAGTCCTGAACCAATCATTTGTTCCATACAGGGTTCTAACTGTTGCTTCTTGATATACATACAGGTTTCTCAGGAGACAGTTTAGGAGTAGTTTAAATCAGACAACAGAATTTTTATGAGAGTCAAAGTATCTAAAATGAAACTTGAACACTTCCCAAAAAACGAAAGTTTATCTTTGCTTCTTTTTATAGTTCAACAGATCAAAAAATATGTAAAGCAATCAGCAAACATTTACATAGTTTTCTGGCACAATTTTTCTAATTAGTCCACTCTAATTGGAGAGTAACCTTAGGGAATGGCTCACAAGGTGTCACATTTAGTTGGAGAAGACAACACGTGGATCAAGGTACATGGATTCCATCAGTGTGGTTTAGCTGTACATTGCTCAGTGACATCTGATGGGGAAGTCACGGAGAAATACAAGTGGGTTTGGAGACAGTAAGAGAAGGTCAAAGATACGAAGTGCATATATGATACACAGATTTCAGTTAATTTGTACTTGAGCCTTTGGCTGATTTTATTAGGATAGAACATTTCCATGATTTCCTCTGTTCCTTGATCTGCTATTCAACAACCCTTATAATCCAGACATTGATTCTAATGCCTTGTATAAACCTATTCTCTAAGTTTAAGTACTTTACTATTTTTCCTAAGCTTAGGGAGAACTGACAAACTACACAATCACACTTAAAAACTTGACGTTGTATTCTTTTGATCCAATATATCGACTTTTCTTACTCAATCTCATACCAAGATGGAATTAAATTTTTTTAAAAAAGGTTTCCTTCTGCTAATGAAGCTTTCCTTAGTAAGCGTTGGTGTTGAGGACAAAAAGCAAATTACATCACTATTTCTGTTTATTTTGCCGCTCTGTTTCCAATGCAGGATGGTTATTCATTCAGGTACAGTAGACAAAAAAGGGAAGGGTAGTTCCAGCTGTGAAAAACAGATAATCTGAGCTTTTCTTGGACTAGAGACTGATGAGTGAATTAATATAAATGTATCTGAATATTTATGAACACTATATATTCTAGATTTTGACAGATAGTTTGATTTCTTAACTCTTAACTCTTGCTTAACTCTTTCCAAGTGACTGAGTAACCATTTGATGTATGAGAACTTTTAAAGAAAAGGGGAGTAGGAAGAGACCCATAGTACTTGTTCTAAAAAATCGCAGTGTATGCCACCTTCATATATTTTCCTCTACTTTATCCCCCACCCAGGTTAAAAATATTCATCAGTCATTGCTACTTTTATCAAATTAAACACTGATGAATTGCATGCCATTGATTAAAGAGCAGTACACTAAAATGCTATAATGTTAGATTGAATATCATTTAAAAATATCTTGATTACTTAAAAACTCAACTCTTCAAATATGCAGAACAAAACTGCTGTATTTTTACATTGATAAATTTTTAAATGTGTCATATTAGAAAGTAACTAACAGTCTTAGATTGCCGGGAGAAATATCAATAACCTCAGATATGTGGATGACACCACCCTTTTGGCAGAAAGTGAAGAACTAAAGAGCCTCTTGATGAAAGTGAAAGAGGAGAGTGAAAAAGTTGGCTTAAAGCTCAACGTTCAGAAAACTAAGATCATGGCATCTGGTCCCATCACTTCATGGGAAATAGATGGGGAAAAAGTGGAAACAGTGTCAGACTTTAGTTTTTTGGGCTCCAGAATCACTGCTGATGGTGATTGCAGCAATGAAATTAAAAGACGCTTACTCCTTGGAAGGAAGGTTATGGCCAACCGAGATAGCATATTTAAAAGCAGAGACAGTACTTTGCCAACAAAGGCCCGTCTAGTCAAGGCTATAGTTTTTCCATTGGTCATGTATGGATGTGAGAGTTGGACGGTGAAGAAAGCTGAGCGCCACACAATTGATGCTTTTAAACTGTAGTGTTGGAGAAGACTCTTGAGAGTCCCTTGGACTGAAAGAAGATCCAGCCAGTCCATCCTAAAGGAGATCCGTCCTGGCTGTTCATTGGAAGGACTGATGTTGAAGCTGAAACTCCAATACTTTGGGCACCTCATGCAAAGAACTGACTCATTGGAAAAGACCCTAATGCTGGGTAGGATTGGGGGCAGGAGGAGAAGGGGACGACAGAGGATGAGATGGTTGGATGGCACCACCAACTCGATGGATATGGGTTTGGGTGGGCTCCGGGAGTTGGTGATGGACAGGGAGGCCTGGCGTGCTGCGATTCATTGGGTCGCAAAGAGTCGGATACGACTGAGTGACTGAACTTAACTGAACTGAACTGAATAGTCTTAGAAAGCATATCATTAGTATCTATGTCTGTCTGCCTCTAACATGCTTCCTCTATTTGTATTTGTGTAAATATGTATAAGAATGTCTATAATATATACTAAGTCTGTTTTGATATTATAAATATATCAAGAAAATATAAAGATTAGTTTATGATCTAAAAACAAAATGTAGCAAATATTTGAAGTGTGTTTTAACATATATGTGAATTCATTGAACACAGAGGTGAAAAGGACTTCTTAGTGTAGTAGAGTCAGTTCTGGTCTTTCTTTGTCTAATAAATAAAATGTACTGTTTCAGAGTAAGGAACACTTCCAAACTCATTCTATGAGATCACCATCACTCTGATACCAAAACCAGACTAAGACAATGCAAAAAAAGAAAACTACAAGCCAGTATCACTGATGAACAGAAATGCAAAAATCCTCAACAAAACTTTAGCAAACAGAGTTCAGCAACACATCAATAAGCTGTGATGTGACCAAGTTGGTTTTATTCCAGGGATGCAAGGATTCTTCAATATATGCAAATCAGTCAATGTGATACACCATATTAACAAGTTAAAAGGTAAAAACCATATGATCATCTCCATAGATGCAGAAAAAGCCTTTGACAAAATTCAGCACCCATTTATGATTAAAACTCTTCAAAAAATGGTCATAGGAGGAACCTACCTCAACATAGTAAAGGCCACATATAAGCCTACAGCAAACATTATTCTCAATGCTGAAAACTTGAAAACATTCCCCCTAAGATCAGGAACAAGACAAGGGTGTCCACTTTCCCCACTGTTATTCAACGTAGTTCTGGGAGTCCTAGCTACAGCAATCAGAGTAGAAAAAGAAATAAAAGGAATCCAGATTGGAAAAGAAGAAGTAAAGCTCTCACTGTTTGCAGATGACATGATACTGTACATAGAAAACCCTAAAGATAATATCAGAAAATTACTAGAGCTAATTAGTGAATTTAGCAAAGTTGCAGGATACAAAATCAATACACAGAAATCACTTGCATTACTATATACTAACAATGAAAAATCAGAAAGAGAAATTAAGGAATCAGTCCTACTCACCATCACAACAAAAAGAATTAAATATCTAGAAAGAAACTTACCTAAGGAGACAAAAGAACTGTACACAGAAAATTATAAGACACTAATGAAAGAAATCAAATATTACATAAACAGATTGGGAGATAGTCCATGTTCCTGAGTAGGAAGAATCAATATTGTGGAAATGACTATACTACCAAATGCAATCTATAGGTTCAATGTGATCCCTGTCAAATTACCAATGGCATTTTTCATAGTAATAGAACAAAAAATTTCACAATTCATATGGAAACACCAAAGACCCTGAACAGCTAAAACAGTCTTGAGAAAGAAGAATGGAGCTGAAGGAATCAACCTTCCTGACTTCAGATTATGCTACAGTCATCAAGGCAGTATGGTAGTGATGCAAAAACAGAAATATAGACCAATGGAACAAGATAGAAAGCCCAGAAATAAGCCCGTGCACCTATGGTTACCTTATTTTTGACAAAGGAGGTAAGAATATACAATGGGGCAAAGACACCCTTTTCAATATATGGTCTTGGTAAAACTGGACAGCTAGATGTAAAAGAATGAAATTAGAGCACTTGCTAACACCATGCGCAAAGATAAACTCAAAATGGATTAAAGAGTTAAATGTAAGACCAGAAACTGTAAAACTATTGGAGGAAAACATAGGCAGAACACTCTATGACATAAATCAAAGTAAGAGCCTCTATGACCCACCTCCTAGAGTAACAAAGATAAAAACAAAAGTAAGCAAGTGGGACCTGATTAAACTTAAAGCTTTTGCACAGCAAAGGAAACTGTAAGCAAGGTGAAAAGACAACCATCAAAATGGGAGAAAATAATAGCAAATGAAACAACTGACAAAGGATTAATTTCGAAAATATACAAGTAGCTCATACAACTCAATACCAGAAAAACAAACAACACAATCAAAAAGTGGGAAAAAGACCTAAACAGATATTTCTCCAAAGAAGACATACAGATGGCTAAGAAACACATGAAAAGATGCTCAACATCGCTCATTATTAGAGAAATGCAAGTCAAATCTACAATGAGATATCAGCTCACACCAGTCAGAATGGCCATCATCAAAAAGCCTACAAACAATAAATGCTGGAGAGGGTGTGGAGAAAAGGGAGCACTCTTGCAATGTTGGTGGGAATGTAAATTGATACAGCCACTATGTAAGATGGTATGGAGATTCCTTAAAAAACTAGGAATAAAAGCACCATATGACCCAGCAATCCCACTCCTAGGCATATACCTGAGGAAGCCAAAATTGAAAGAGACACACATATCCTATTATTCATTTCAGCACAATTTACAATAGCTAGAACATGGAAGCAACCTAGATGTCCATCAACAAATAAATGGATAAAGTGGTTGTGGTACATATACAAAATGGAATATTACTCAGCCATAAAAAAGGAATGCATTCAAGTCAGTTCTACTGAGGTGGATGAACCTAGAACCTATTATATAGAGTGAAGTAAATCAAAAGAGAAAGATAAATATCATATTCTATTGCATATATACAGAATCTGGAAAAATGGTACTGAAGAATTTATTCACAGGGCAGCTTTTGTTATTAAAATGAATTGTAAACTCAGTGCCACTCCAAACATCTACTATATGTTGATTTTAAGAAAAATACTTAAACTATTGTGTATAATATTTAGTAATACATTGTGAGAAAAAGTCCCTTTGACTACAGTTGGTCAAAATTGGTCTCAATGGTGACACCATAAGAGAAACAAAACATTACTACAAAAAACAGACAATTTTTGTTGGAGTGATTTTTACAGGTAATTTGCAACAGATTAAATATGACATAGATGTTTTCATGTAATTAAATTGTGTAACATTTGGTCTTTCATTTAGCCAGATATTACCTGCTGCTGCTGCTAAGTCGCTTCAGTTGTGTCCGACTGTGTGCAACCCCATATAAGGCAGCCCACCAGGCTCCTCCGTCCATGGGATTTTCCAGGCAAGAGTACTGGAGTCGGGGTGCCATTGTCTTCTCAGTCTGATAAATTAATATGACCCATTACATTCATGGTGTACTACAGTAATGCTCACTCAATGAAAGTCAGATTAGTATAACATGCCTTCGAAATTTTTTACCAAGAATTCTATAGTTTGTCAAAAAATAAAACTATGATTGCAAAAATAAAAAATATTTCTATACCAAGGAAAAACCTTGAAAGGAATGGAAAAATTTTCTACACTGAAAAAGATAGCAAATAACAAGAGAATATGAAAGACATTTATCTTAATGCCTTTAATATAATGTCAAATTTTATATACTGTAAGAAATCCATGAATTTGACAAATCAACAACTGTAGCAGGAGCTTTGAACATATTTCTCTGGATTATGGCTTCTTCCCAATGTTTATATCTGCTTTTTGAATTTCAGAGATTGGTTACTATGTTGTATCTGTTGATAAGTCCTGTACTCACCTATTCTCTTCACCATTAGGGGTTGTTTACTCTTTGAAAATTAGTTTTCTGCCATATAATATTCTCTCAAGAGGGAAGAAGTCCATTATCTTGACCTAAAATTTAGGATCTTTAGGTTCCTTTATCAAAATGTTTGAAGTAGATTTGCGGTTTCTATCTGGCCAGGACTTATTGTCACCTGCTTTTTGTATTTCTATGTCACTCAGCTGCCTAATTTCAGTATTTTACTTCAGAAGCAGATGATTATCTTTCTGAATGGGTCAGCTTTCTGTGCTCATGATGTTGATGTTTTTATCTTGGTAAATATTTCTTAATATGATAATAGTGCTCTTCTCTGACTCAATAAAATTTTAAAATATAAAAAATTAAAGGCTATTATTGCACATAATTCTATAAAAAGAAACATACTATAGTGCTATTGATACTTTTGAGTGTGAAGTTTGTGGTACATGATGATGGATAAGGCTGGCTGTCACAAATCTGTTTCTCAGCACTGAAGTTTATCCCACTTAAACTGTCCAAAGAAATTCCAGAACATACAATAAAACCTTTCCTGTCCATTTTTGTATGAGATGAAAGGAAAATACTGCAATAAGGATTTTGCGAGCGAATACATCAGAAGATCCATTATTACTTAGCTTTTATTCTGTTACATTAGCAATGAAACAAAGCTTTAGGCAAACATTGCTTCACTGGTCATTATATAATTTTTGACAGTAAGTTGCATTATGGGAGCTCCCTCCTCTGAGATAGGTATATTCTTAGGAGTCTTTAAGATGTTTAAAGTCTCTCTTCACATATTGGCTACTATTAATATATAACTATTAAATGCTTTCTATAACAGTATCATGTGAACTTCTTCACCAGAAGCCTCACAAGAACCCTATAAGAATGTTCAGTCATTATCCACTTCTTGGAGTTTCAGCTTCAGCATCAGTCTTTCTAATGAATATTCAGGATTGATTTCCTTTAGCATTGACTGGTTTCATATCCTTGCAGTCCAAGGGACTCTCAAGAGTCTTCTCCAACACCACAGTTCAAAAGCATCAATTCTTCAGCACTTATCCTTCTTTATGGTCCAACTCTCACATCCATACATGACTACTGGAAAAACCATAGCCTTGACTAGACAGACCTTTGTTGGCAAAGTAGTGTCACTGATTTTTAATATGCTTTCTAGGTTGGTCATACTTTTCTTCCAAGGAGTCTTTTAATTTCAAGGCTGCAATCACCATCCACAGTGAATTTGGAGCCCAAGAAAATAAAGTCTGTCACCTTTTCCATTGTTTCCCCATCTATTTGCCATGAAGCGATGGGACAAGATGCCATGATCTTAGTTTTCTGAATGTTGAGTTTTAAACCAGCTTTTTCACTCTCCTCTTTCACTTTCATCAAGAAGCTCTTTGGTTCCTCTTCACTTTCTGCCATTAAGGTGTTGTCATAAACATTATCTGAGTTTATTTACACCATTATGCAGATTCAAGACTCCTTTTGAAATCTTCTTTGTTGCTGCACAACTGCAAAACATTTGCTGAATCCTGTTATTTAATACTTGTCTTCTCTACAAAGCAGATTTTGTGTCTTGTGAAGGAAACACCACTTTGGTCTAATGATATGTCTTGTGTCTAGGCAAGTGCTTTGGCTACAAGAGTTATGTAATAAACGTTTGTTAGTGCAATGATTTTTTTTTCTTCATATTTCCTCTTTTGAATACCAAAGCAGATAGAGCCTTCAAAACATTTTACCTGGACTGTTCAATACAGTCACTTTACCTTGGCTGAGCTTTCAGTCTTCAGCTTCTTTCTGTTCCTCCAACCTACCAAGCACGTTGCTACTCCAGGGCCTTTGCACTTAACTGTTCACTTGGAAGAAACAGTCTTCTTCCAGAGGGCCACATTTCTTACTGCCACATCTCTCTTGGATCTCTGATCACATGTCCTCCTATCAGTGAGAATGCCTATTTAAAACAGCAGCCCCTCTCCACCCACGACTCCTTATCTGGTTATTGAAATTTCCATTCCTCTGTTTAAAAGTTCAGCTTAATTACTTAGGGATCTCTCAGCCTGATAGCAGTGGGATGAAAGTGCATGTGGTGCATCGTACAATGCCTGAGAGACAGTTTTGAGAATTATTAACTTTTGCTGTGAATGGGAGAAGGAGCTATTGAAGTAGAGAAATGAGCAGGGAGATCAGTTACAAGGATATTTGCTACTCTAGGTGAGAGAGAGAGAGAGAGAGAGAGAGAGAGAGAGAGAGAGAGAGAGAGAGAGAGAGAGAGGGAGAGAGAATGGTGTCTTAGAACTAGGTGTTAACAGAGGAAGATACAGATAAAATATGTCAGTGAAATAGATGTAGGGTGTGAGAGAAAGAGAGGAGTCTAGAATGACCTTAAGGACTATGGCTTGAGAAATTTGAAAGGTGGATTTTTTATTTACTAGGTTGAGAAAAACTTTATGGGAAGAGTTGTTAATGGGATGATAAAGATTTCAATTTAGGACAAGTTAAGTTTGAGAAATCTGTTTGATATTTAAGATGAAGGTGACAAATAACAAAATAGAGGGATGAAGTAGACAGTTACATGTGAAATTCTGACATTTAGGGAACAAATCCAGACTTGGGACATGAATATAGAAGTTGTCAATGGGTGTGTGGTGTGCAAAGCCATCAGGCTGGGAGAGATCACTGAGGAGTGAGGTCAAATAGAGAAGAGCTTCAGAATGAGTCCAAGGACACCTCAGCACTTAGACGAGAAGAAACCAGCAAAGGAGACTAGGAGACAGCAATCAATATGATGGGAAGAGGAGGAGTGCAGTGAGCTGTCTCAGAAGACAAGAGAAAGTGTTTTGAGGATAAAGGGGAGATCAACCGGGCCAGTACACAGTACATTTTACAAAATGCTTTAGTTTTAATCTTATTTTTTATGTTTTTATTTTGTATTGGAGTATAGCCAATTAGCAATGTTGTTGATCATTTCGTGTGGACAACAAAGGGCCTCAGCCATACATGTACATGTATCTGTTCTCCCCTAACTTCCTTCCCATCTGGGTTGCCACATAACATTGAGTTCCCTGTGCTATACAGTAGGTCCTTGTGGGTTATCTATTTTAAATACAGCAGTGTGTACTGGTCGATCCCAAATCCATAACTATCTGTTCCCTCCATCCTTCCTCTGGCAATCATAGTTCATTCTCTAGGTCTGTGAGTCTGTTTCTATTTTGTAAATACGTTCATGTGTATAATTTCTGATTAGATTCTGCATGTAAGGGATGTCCTACAATATTTCACCTTCTCTGTCTGACTTCCTTCACTTTGTTTTGCAATCTCTAAGTCCATCCATGTTGCTGCAAATGGCATTATTTCATTCTTTTTTATGGTTGAGTAATATTCCATTGTATAAACGTGCCACATCTTTATCCATTCCTCTGTTGATGGACATCTAGGTTGCCTCCATGTCTTGGCTATTGCAAACAGTGCTGCGGTGAACACTGGGGTGCATGCATCGTTTCAGACCATGTTTTTCTCCACATACATTATATGCCCAGGAGTAGGATTGCAGGATCATATGATAGCTGCATAGTTTTTTAAGTAACCCCCATTCTCTTCTCCAACAAAGGTCTGTCTAGTCAAAGCTATGGTTTTTCCAGTAGTCATTTATGGATGTGAGAGTTGGACTATAAAGAAAGTTGAGCACCAAAGAATTGATACTTTTGAACTGTGGTGTTGGGAAAGACTCTTGAGAGTCCCTTGGACTGCAAGGAGATCCAACCAGTCCATCCTAAAGGAAATCAGTCCTGAATATTCATTGGAAGTACTGATGCTGAAGCTGAAACTCCAATACTTTGGCCACCTGATGCAAAGAACTGACTCATTGGAAAAGACCTTGATGCTGGGAAAGATTGAAGGCAGGAGAAAGGGACGACAGAGGATGAGATTGTTAGATGGCATCACCGACTCGATGGACATGAGTTTGAGTAAGCTCCAGGAGTTGGTGATGGACAGGGAAGCCTGGTGTGCTGCAGTCCATGGGGTCACAAAGAGTCAGACACGACTGAGCGACTGAACTGAACTGAACTGAATGCTATTCTCCATAGTGGTTGTATCAGTTTACATTTCCACCACGAGTGTAGGAGTTTTTCCTTCTCTTCACACCCTTTCCAGCATTAATTGTTCGTTGATTATGAATCATATAAGGTTTGGATTGAGAAAAACAGAGGTCTTTTCCAGTCTTTAAAAGAATAGTTTTGGTGGAGGTGACAAAATCTGGTGTTCAAAGGATCTGACAGGATGTAATCTGAGAAAAGAGAATACGTACACGGAGGACGCGAGTGTGAGACAGATTTTGGAGACAGCAAGTACTTCCTGTTCTAAATAAGAATTAATGAGCAGTTCCTGGCCACTGAAAACTCATTACTTGGATACATGTGGGGGGCATATAAGTATGCATATATTTATGTGTGTGTATGAATATAGACCAAAGTTTAAGAGTAGGACAGTAACATGTCCAAAATTATGCTTTAAAAAATTATGATAGTATCAGTATCAGCAATGAATTTAGAAGACATAATGATCTCTCTAAGGCAATAGGGAACTGAATTTTAAAAACTAAAGCTGAATTCAGCTTAACATTTCTCATGTTTCTTTAGATTTTTATTCAAACAAGCAAAGTTGACAGAAAACAATCTTGAGAAACATGGGTAGTGAAATAATTGAAAGTACATGTTTTAAGCATGAAATTAAGGAAAATCAGGTTGCAGACTTAGATTTAATGTTTGGGTGTTTTATAAAATCTTAAAAATATATAGAAAACATTAATTTTGAAATTCTTGAGAAAATTATACTTCGTAATTTATGGCAAAGATGTTTACTAGTTCACATAATATAAAAGTAAATGTTTAACTATTTCTATTTCTGCTTTATTGAATATACCAAAGTCTTTGACTGTGTGGATCACCACAAACTGTGGAAAATTCTGAAAGAGATGGGCATACCAGGCCACCTGACCTGCCTCTTGAGAAATCTGTATGCAGTTCAAGAAGCAACAGTTAGAACTCGACATGGAACAACAGACTGTTTCCAAATAGGAAAAGGAGTACGTCAAGACTATATATTGTCACCCTGCTTCTTTAACTTATGTGCAGAGTACATCATGAGAAACACTGGGCTGGATAAAGCACAAGCTGGAATCGAGATTGCTGGGAGAAAAATCAATAACCTCAGATATGCAGATGATACCACCCTTATGGCAGAAAGTGAAGAAGAACTAAAGAGCCTCTTGATGAAAGTGAAAGAGGAGAGTGAAAAAGTTGGCTTTAAGTTCAACATTCAGAAAATGAAGATCATGGCATCTGGTCCCATCACTTCATGGCAAATTGATGGGGAAACAGTGGAAACAGTGGCAGACTTTATTTTTTTGAGCTCCAAAATCACTGCAAATGGTGACTGCAGCCATAACATTAAAAGATGCTTACTCCTTGGAAGAAAAGTTATGACCAACATAGACAGCATATTAAAAACCAGAGACATTACTTTGCCAACAAAGGTCCATCTAGTCAAAGCTATGGTTTTTCCAGTATTCATGTATGGATGTGAGAGTTAGACCATAAAGAAGGCTAAGTGCTGAAGAATTGATGCTTTTGAATTGTTGGAGAAGACTCTTGAGAGTTCCTTGGACTGTGAGAAGATCCAACCAGTCAATCCTAAAGGAAATATTGAATATTCATTGGAAGGACTGGTGTTGAAACTGAAACTCCAATACTTTGGCCACCTGATGCAAAGAACTGACTCATTTGAAAAGACCCTGATGCTGGGAAAGATTGAAGGCAGGAGGAGAAGGGGACGGCAGAGGATGAGATGGTTGGATGGCATCACTGACTCAATGGACATGAGTTTGAGTAAACTCTGGGAGTTGGTGATGGACAGGGAAGCCTGGTGTGCTGCAGTCCATGGGGTCGCAAAGAGTTGGGCACAACTGAGCGACTGAACTGAACTGACTGAAATGTTTAACGACAAAGAAGTGTTTCATATGTGGTGAAATTGCTGTGAAGTGTTCATTTCTTAAAATATATTTGTTTTTGTATTTTCATGGTCCATGAATCACTAATGTAAAGCAGATTTTTAACAGGCTTTGTACATTTGACACCACTGTCATGGGACTAATGCGTATTTGTGTATCCATATATGATCAGTGATATAATCATTTGATGTACATGTTAATGTTTAGTAACTTATGCCCAGAAACGTGATATTATAAACTGATTTTCCAGAATCATGGTATAGTGATTGGAACATTCGATTAACTGTCAGGAAAATTAGATCTAGTTAACAACTCTGGACCTCAGTTTCATTATCTCAGAAAAATTGTATTTACCTTGTCTACTTTTTAAGGTTGGAAGGAAGAATCAAAGAAAAAAAAATACAGCCTCTTTCAATGTGTCATTAATATTTCTTAATATTTTAATCGTAATTTACATTAATAAAATATAAATTAATTTCTATTATTTCTCAGTATTGTAAATTGTGCTAAAAATGTGCATATTACAATGTGAATATATATGTATATGTGTTTAAAAAAGAAATATCAGTGGAACAAGAAAGGATATTTTGGTATCTCATTTTTATTTGTTTCAGCAGATGTATTAGATTTTAAAATATTAATATGAAACTCAAGCTAGAATTGAATTGCTGAAATATTTTATAAAGTATCTTATTACAACCCAAATTAGAGATCGAGTGTCACTTAGCTTTAGAAAACAAGCTTTATTTATTAAAAAGAAAACCAATCCATTGCTCTTTCATAATACTAATAAGCCCATGTTATTTTTCCTCATATGTTTGCTGGATTTCTTTTCCCACCCTATATGTCATGTCTTAAATTATGTCATTTCTTCCACTTTTGGGGCCAGATCTTCACTCCCTCACCTGGTCAGAATGCCTATTGTTTGCATGCCAATCTGTTTCACACACTGGTTTTTCACCTATTCTTGAGCTCCAATCCTTCTTGATTCTTATACACATATCCTTAGCACACTCTAGACACGCTGGAGAGAATTTATCCTTTTGGCCGTTGATGAGTGCCCTTTCCCAAGAAGACTTATGAAAACATATATTTCATAAATAAAAGTAATAAAAGAGACAGATAAGGAAGAAATAGATCATAGGTGGGTGTTGGTGTCAACCCAACTCTCTATGTCTCCTGTATTCTCTGCATGTCTTGTGAGCCTTGGAAGATAAACATCGTGTCTCCCTCTTGAATAAAAAGCAGTAAAAGTCTCCCTCTTGCTCATTATAAAAGGGTCAGATTCCCTGAACTAAAAGTTTCTTTCCTATAATGCAATACATATACAGGTGTCACCTAGCCCTACTTTCATCATCCTGTGTCAACTGGGGCTTCAGGAAGCTACATATATGCAGGGCACTTATTGCGTGCCATAGATTGTATGTTTGTGTCCCCCTAAAATTCATATGTTGAAATTTAATCCCCAATGGTGATATTTGGAGGTGGGGATTACTTATAAAGGAAACCCTTTTGTACAGAAGGAAAAAGTGCTCCCTTGTTCCTCCTTGCATGTGAGGACACAGAGAGATGGCCACCTATGAAATAGGAAGTGAGTCCCCACCAGGCAGACACCCGCCTCTGGAGCCCTTCTCTGAGTATGATGGGGAGCTTCAGAAATGGGAAGGACTCAAACTTTTATAGATTTGTTGGAGACAGGCAATCAAATAGTATTCTACTCTGTCCCACATTGGGGTGTGTTTGTGTGTGTGCCCATTTGCTCAGTTGTGTCTGACTCTTTGTGACCTTATGGATTATAGCCCACTAGGCTCCTCTGTCCTTGGGATTTTCCCCACACGAATACTGGAGTGGGCTGCCATTTCCTCCTCCAGAGGATCTTCCCAGCTCAGAGATTGAAACCGTGTCTTCTGCATCTCTTGCCTTGGCAAGTGGATATTTTACCACTGTGCCACCTGGGAAACCTCTCATGTTGGTGAAAGTGAAAGTGTAGTTTCTCAGTCGCGTCCGACTCTTTGTGATGCCATGGACTGTAGCCCGCCAGGCTCCTCTGTCCATGGAATTCTCCAGGCAAGAATACTGGAGTAGATTGCCATTCCCTTCTCCCAGGGAACTTGCTGACCCAGGGATTGAACCCAGGTCTCCCGCATTGCAGGCAGATTCTTTACCATCTGAGCCAGCAGGGAAGCCCTCATGTTGGTAGGGGCATCCAACTTAAATTGATGGGAGCTGCTCAAGTTCCACGGTAGTGATAGGAAGATAATGTACCCTCATGGGACTTGTTCCATGGTAGTGATAGAAAGCTAATGTAATCTCATGGGACTTGTTTTATTAGCCAACTCAGTGTTCTACTGTTGCAGATTCTGATCTGAATATATAGTAGTAATTAATGTACCATATGCTTGTGTATCTCTGTGTCATGAGTGCCAGAGAGGAGTCTGCCAATCAGCAACAGCTGTGTGTGGAGAAATGCTAATAATAACTTTGGGGCTGTATAACCTAGTGATCCTTTTGAGCTAAATGTTTCTGTGACTGATTATTTTGATGGTTTGCCTCTGGCGATGGGAGCCAGCCTTCATTCAGAGACATCCTTTGGGTTTTGAATTTGTCATCTTCATGACACAGCTACAAGGCAACTTTTCAAAATGCAGCAGTTAGCTTGCTCCTGTGGTCTTATAGAAATTGAATGCCTGGTCCCAGGAGTCCTGGTCGCTTTGTGGTCTGATAGTCTCATTTTGGGTTGAAGAAATTAGACTCAACTTGCAATGTGGGAAGGGCCCAATATACCCCTTTGTCAAGTGAAAATGGAGTAGCCAAGAACATAACCAACCTGGCCCCAGTGGCATTGAAGCTTTTTTATGATTAAGTGATAATTACCCCCATAGGAGAAACCTTATCCTTACAAAGACTCTTGAAATAAAGTTGATGACTCAATATGGCCCTCAATTAATAGAGATTCCCCTAAGTGTGTGAGCCTAGCTAGAATGGTATTATTTAATTTACTTCTTCAAATACTGGTTCAAAACCTATTCTGATTTTTGCCGTTTTGTATGTGTGTTTTAGTCCCTAAGTTGTGTCCAACTCTCTGCAACCCCATGGACGGTAGCTAGCCAGGCTCCCCTGTCCATGGAATTTCCCAGGCAAGAATACTGGAGTGGGTTGCCATTTCCTTTTCCAGGGGATCTTCCTGACCCAGGGATTGAACCCTCATCTCTTGCATTGGCAGGTGAATTCTTTACCACTGAGCTGCCTGTGATGCCTTGTATCTCTTACATTCTCGAAACACTGGCTGAAAAACTATTCTGATTTTTTACCTCTTACCTCCTCCTGGTCCACACTGGTCCATCTGTAACTGTTTTGTCACTGAATGTGGCTGTCCCTAGAAAGGTGTTATTTTTTCTTGTATGTTTCCTGGGCATGCTGAGTTGCTTCAGTCATGTCTGACTCTTTGTGACCCCATGGACTGCAGCCCACTGGCTCCACTGTGGGGTGGGGTTCTCCAGGCAAGTATACTGGAGTGGGTTGCCATGCCCTCCTCTAGGGGATACTAGTTGAATTGTGTTTCCTAAACAGTCATGTATATCTGGAGCCTTAGGATGTAAAGTTATTAGGAAAAAATGGGTCCTCGCACATATAATTTTGAATCTTAAAATCATCCTATATTTAGAGTGGGTACTAAATTCAGTGACTGGTGTTTTTATTAGAAGATTTGGACACAGGGAACATAGAGAGCTTCACACTGAGAAGGGCCATGTGAAGTTGGATGCAGAATTGAAGTTGTGCTGTCATAAGCCAAGTAATACCAGGAGCCAACAAAAGTTAGAAGAGGCAAGGAAGGATTCTTTCCTAGATTTTTCAGAGGGAGCATGACCCTACTGATACCTTGATTTTAGACATTTAATCTCCAGAACTGTGAGAGATTAAATTTCTGCTGTTTTCAACCACCAAGTTTGTGATCATTAGTTATGGCAACCTTAGGAAACTAAGGCTGAGATATGATCCAGGACAGGGTGGTGGTTCTAAAGCCAATTTTGAAAACTTGGAATTCCTTCCTGGCCTTTTCTGGACACGATGCTCCTTTCTTTACCTTAATTGCAACCCCAGGTTGGTCTGATTTGTACATTTTCCAGGTATAGCTTAGCCAAAAGGGGGGCTAGTATATTCAAACTTAATGCTGGTTCAGCCATCTACATTCTCCTGTGCAACTGACATGGTCCTTGGTCATAACTGGAATGACCACTTGGCTTAGTATACCTGCTGGCCGAGTTCTCCTCCACAGTCTCATGGGGGCCAAAGCAGGGACATTATGGGTCTCTGTGAATTCTTTAGGAATGCTCTTGTCCCTCTTTGGCCTAAGTCTTATAGGTGAAAAGTCTAGGCATGATTGGGAGAAGGTAAACTTAGAACTACTGGAATGAAACATTGATTTTGTGGCAGTAGAGGGAGAACAGTAATTTTGGCATCCGGAAATGGAATTTCTTAGAGTCTACATGATGCAGGAGAGGATAGACACTAATAATCATATTTCTTTTAGAATCAGCCCTGGAGCCTTTCTCACAAAGCAGAAATGACCTGGTATTGTTCTAAATGGTTGAAATAATATTTAACTTATTTGTGGCTCTGCCATCCTCTGCCAGATAGCTCTCAGTATAATTTGACCTTGAGGTTAACTCCTCTTAATCTTCCTAAGAAGCTTGTTAGAAATAGCAGGGGATGGTCCAGTTTTTGTACCTTCCATGCAAAACATCTATCACTGCCCATGAGTGTCTGCCCAAACCCCATTCCTGTACCTGTTGCTCAGTCAGTTCTATGAGGCACACAAATTTCCTCACCTTGATGGTAAAGGGTAAAATGACTGATTGAACTGGCTGCCTTTACACAATAGCTGCAAAATAAAGGTCTGGACTTGGTTATGGAACTGAACTGGGAACCCTAAGGTCCATCAGCTAGATATGAGGCCACCTTGGTGGCACTATCAATCTGTGCTCCTCAAACTAATATAGGACCAACAACTGTAAATAGCATTTCCTTTCTGACCTTCTGGTGTGGAAGTCAGGCATTAATTTGCCTCCTTCCTGCAAATACGGCTACTCTTACCTTTGAGGTTATCATCTGAGACCTTCTAGTGTTTAAAGAAACATCAGTAGATCAGGTGGTCCTCAGATGGCTGTGGTGGTCTCTCCTGTCACTATCTCTGTGGAGCTTCCTGGAGAGAGAACTGACTCATTATCTACATGCACCCTGTTGGCAGTTATCCTTGTGATGTGAGTCATCCAGTTAGAAAAAGTACTGAGATTCCACACATCACTGATACCATATAGTATCTGCCTTTCTCTTTCTGTCTTATTCCACTTAGCATAATGCCCTCAAGATCCAGGTCCATCCATGCTGCCACGAATGGCAGGATTTCCTTCTTTCTCACCTCTAAATTTTCTTTTATCCATTCATCCACTGATGAACACTTACATTGTTCCATATCTTGCCTATTGTGAATAATGCTGCAGTAAATATAGGAGTACAGATATCTCTTCAAATTCATTTTCTTTGTATATACACCCATGGATGGAATTGCTGGATCCCGTGGTAGTTTTAGCTTTAACTTTTCAAAGAACTTCCATACTGTGGTCCATAGTGACTGTACCATTTTCCATTCTGACCAATAGTACTTAAGGATTCCCGTTCCTCCACATCCTTGCCAACACTTGTTATTTCTTGTCTTTAGAGCAGAGAGTAGAATGGTGGTTACTAGAGCCTGAGGTGTGGGGGAAATGGGGAGATTTTGGTCAAAGAGTAAAAACTTCCAATTATAAGATGAATAATTTCTGGGGAGCTCATGTATGGCATGGTGATTACAGTTAGCAATAATGTATTATATATATAAAAGTTGTTAGACAGTAAATCTTTAAAGTTCTCCTCACAAAAAGAAATGGTAATTATGTGACATGATGATTAGCTAACACTATGGTGGCAATCATTTTATAATTTCTAAGTGTATCAAGTCAACCAGCTGTGCACCTTAAACCTACACAGTGTTACATGTCAATTATATCTCAATAATGTTGGGGGAAAAAAGAAAAAAAATGTGGAGAAATTTGTCCCTGACTTTAGCTGAAGCCCTGGAAGGCATTTGTATTAGTATCACCTCATTGACCAGAATTGCTATAGATGATAGACTTATCCTTATGCACCAGCACAGAGTCTGTGGTCACTAATACTAACGACCACTAGTAGGTCACTCACTAATCATCCTGCTGTATCTGGATTAAGGCCTCTGGACAAGTGGAAAGATTGATACCTAAAATTAAGGGGAAATCTACCTTATTTTCTGTCACGGGCTGAGTTGTGTTCCTACAACCTCCCCCAACCTAGTTCATAGATGGAAGTCCTAACCCCCAGTGCTGCAAGATGTGACTGTATTTGGAAATAATATTTTAAAGAGCTAATTTGAGTTAAAATGAGATGGAGCTCTAATCCAATATTACTGGTGTCTTTTTAAGAAGAGGAAGAGACACAGGGATGAAAATACACAGAGGAAAGGCCATGTGAAAAGTTAGCCATCTGCCAGCCTAGCAGAGAAGCCTCAGAAGAAATCAAACCTACTGATACCTGGATCTTGGACATCTAGCCTCTGGAAGTGTGAGAAAATAAGTTTCTGTAGCTTAAGCCATGAGATCTGTGGTAAAAAGACATCCTTCATTGTGTTGCAGTTTGCAGACATGTTTTTTTACAGATGGAAAGTTTGTGGCAACCCATATTGATCACACTTGTCAACATCATTTTCCCAGTAGCATTTGCTCACTTCATGTCTCTGTGTAACATTTTGGTAATTCTCATAACAGTTCAAATTTTTCATCATTAATATATTTGTTATGGTGATCTGTGATTGATCAGTGATCTTTGATGTTACTGTTATACTTGCTTTAGCATTTTTTACCAATCAAGTGAAAGTTGCTCAGTCATGTCTGACTCTTTGCGACCCCACGGAATAGTCTATGGAATTCTCCAGGCCAGACTACTGGAGTGGGTAACTGTTCCCTTCTCCAGGGGATCTTCTCAACCCAGGGATAGAACCCAGGTCTCCTGTATTGCAGGCAGATTCTTTATCAGCTGAGCCACCAGGGAAGCCCAAGAATACTGGAGTGGGTAGCCTATCCATTCTCCAGTGGATCCTCCCAACCCAGGAATTGAACTGGGGTCTCCTGCATTGCAGGCAGATTCTTTACCAGCTGAGCTACCAGGGAAGTCCTAAGTCTATTTTTACCAATAGAGCATTTTTAAATTAACGTATGAACCTTTCTTTTAGACATACTGCTATCACACCCTGAAAAGACTACAGCATAGAATGCAACTTTTATAAGCACTGGGAAACCAAAAGATTCCTGTGACTCACTTTATTGCAAAATTTGCTTTATTGTGGTGGTCTGGAACTGAACCTACAATATCTCAGAGTTATGCCTGTACTTTGTTTTGGCAGCCCAACTGACTCATACACTTTCTAAGATAGACCCTAAAAATCTGTGGTATTTGTTAAGCTGTTTGGTTTCAGAACCCAAGGAGCCTGCTTGAGGTCAATGCCACCAGTTTCTCTCATCCAGCAACAGGAGCTCTAATGAGATGTTGTATGGAACAAATTAAATGGATCTGGTTCCAGTCCCTGTGGTCAGATTAATCAGAGTGGGTGACTGAATGGCTCACTCATGAAAAATTTCACCAGATGTCAAGATGATCTAGAAATGAGAAGTGGTTATCGTTGGGAAATAATGTGGTTGTTTCATGTTACTAAAGATCTTGTGAGCAGAGGCACTGACTGCCATTTTTGCTCACCATCTTTACATGGATGTTTGTATAGAAATAGCTTTGAAAGACAGATAATGTCTCCCTCTGACACAGAAGGCAGGCTTACTTACTGTTCATAACAAAAGATTCCAATTCCCTTAGCTCAGGTTTCTTTCCTGTATTGTAACCCGCCATGTGTGCAGTTGTTATTCAGCCTTTGTGTGGCCCTCTGCAAACTGGGACTCTAGAAACTGCTATAAAATATGCTAATGCTCACGCTGCTTGCAGTGTCTTGAGTAACCAAATCTTTGTTACTGACCCAGGATGCTTGTGTCTTTGGCTGAGCATTCATGAAACGTTTAGCTTCTAAACAGTGTAAACTCTCAGACTCTTCACAATATTTGACAGCTGGAGGAAAATTCTGCTTGTTATTGAAAGGAAGAAACACAGGAAACAACTGAAGTCTAGTTCGAATAATCTATTGGTCAGTTGGGGGCCAAAGTCCCCTTAATATCTGGGAAAATTTAAGGGGTTTTAATTCTCCCTTCCATTTTCTGCTCATTTCTAGATCAGTTGCAATGGATGCCTTCTGGACTCATACATAAATTTGATTCATTCTCTGAATGTGATACTTATCTTTATTAATAGGATGATTTTGTGGGCATATACACATATCAAAACTCATGAAGCTGTACACTTTATATATGTGCAGTTTCTGTGTGGCAGTTACACCTCAATAAAACTGTAAAAGAAAAGCAATGCTTCTTGTTGTTGTTTGTGACTACCCTGTTGGATTACACATCTCAAAAACCCACTCACACCTAGATTTTCAATAAAGTAAAATATATGTAAAAATAATTTTGTGTAAATATATATATACATATATTTTTGAACTGAAGAATGGGATAAATGGCAGAGAAGGTAAATTCAGAAGATATCTTCAAAAATTCAGAAGGTAAATCAGGTTATTCAGGAGACTAGAAAATCACAACCCAACTTTTTGCCATTTTTTAATACTGTATATTTTCTTTCTCCATATGGTTCTAAACCACTAAATATGTTATTGCTTTTCTTTAAAATTTTTAATTATTTTTAAAAAGGCAATAAAAATAAATTTAAAAGGCTTTTACGCTTACTCACATTTTTACCATTTCTTCTGTTATGCATTTCTCAGCAATCAAACCTCCATCTACCTATCATTTTCTTGATGCCTGAAGGACTTTATATAGATATAAATTTTAATATATATTAAAATTAAGTTATAAAAAAATATACATTATTTATTGTGTAAATCAGACGTCATTTTATAGTTCAAGTCTACAATTAAGCTTTTGTACATCTGGGAAAGTTTTTATTTTATATTTTTTGAAAATTTGCTTTTACCAAATATAGAATTTTGGTTGACATTTTCTTTTTCTTTCAGTATGTGGAAGACGTTGCTTTCCTATTTCTGCTTTGCTGCATTCTGACATGAAATCTTCAATTATTTGTTTCTCTGTAAATGATGTGGTTTTTTCCCCCCTCTGGAAGCTTTTAAGGTTTATTTTTGCATATATTACTAGGCAATTTGATTTTGATATGCCTTGGTATAATTTTCTTCACATTTGGTACTTGAGATTTATTGGGCTTCTTAAGAGCTGTGGCTTAGGCTTTCATGTAATTTCAAAAAGTAATTTGGCCATTACTTTTTGTCCTATTTCCACCCTATCCCTTTCTTTTGGGGACTTGAATTACATGTACCTTACGTCACTTTGGCTACCTGATGTGAAGAACTGACTCATTGGAAAAAGACCCTGATGCTGGGAAAGACTGAAGGCGGGAGGAGAAGGGAAGAGCAGAGGATGAGATGGTTGGATGGCATCACTGACTCAATGAACATGAGTTTGAGCACACTCCGGGACTTGGTGATGGACAGGGAAGCCTGGTATGCTGCAGTCCATGGGGTTGCAAAGAGTCAGACTCGACTGAGCGACTGAACTGATACTGAAAGGTCACTTGAAGTTGGCCAGCAGATCACTATTTTCTTTTTTTCAGTCTTTTTCTCTCTCCATTTCATCTTGGGTAGTTTCTATTGCTATGTCTTAAAGTTTACTAATCATTTCTTCTTTAGTGTCTTATCTGACATTTATCTCATGCAGGGTGCCTTTGGCTCCTAAGTGAGAGTGGGTAGCAGAGAGGGGCTCCAGCAGCGGGTGTAATCAAACTTGACTACCTGTGGGGTGAAAGCTAGTGTATCTGCAGAAGATCCCTGGCAGCTTTGCTAGCCTTTGGTTGCTGCTTCAGTGGTGAAAACTGCTGGGTTTATCTGTTCAGGCAGTTCACTGTTAATGGGTAGTGTGACTGTTCTGCTATGTGACGTTTACAGGTAGTCTGTTTTCTTCCTCGTTTCTATGATTCCTGTATGTCTTGGCTTTGCTGGTCTGGATGAGGCAATATCCAAGTGGGACCTTCCTGCCCTGGAAGACTGGGGAAGCTCATGAATTACCTGACTTGTTCTCCCTTTTCGAGGAAGAATAACTCTTTTTAGCTGGGGATATCCCTCTTGGCTCTGAGCAGTTTGGAAGATGGGATGATGCAGCTAGAAATGAAGCTTTCTTCTCTTTCTGTGTGGTTTTTCTCAGGTTTTTGTTCTAGTGTGTTGGTGAAGTTTTTTGTTGATCTTCATGTGAAGATGGAGGTGGGGGGATCTTTTGGTCTCTTGGTCTCTTGGCCATCTTGGTCTAAAGTCTTCTAGAAAAATAGGTGTTTATGAGAGGAAAGAAACTTATTGGAGTAGATGGTTAATCAGTTTAAATTATTTAACCATTTCTTTTTGAATACTTCATCTGAGGAAGCTACTAAACCATTTTCTGGTTATCAATATTGACTGTAGTTCAAAGTTAGTATTAAAGACCAGTATGTAGCAATGTAAAACTCAGGTTGTATGTTTTCTTTAACTACACAGTCACATAAATTAGAATCATTAATTCCTAAATTTGAAACATATTCTTTTATACCATATTCAGCATGAATGTCTTAAAAATAGCACTGAGATCACTTATTTATTATTTATTGAATTTTTATCCTTTTTATTATCTTTAATTTAAAACCTCTTCCTATAACCTCCATGGTTGATAAAGAGTATTTAGGAAGAATGCATTCTTTATTCAGAATAAGGGAGGGGACAAAATCTTACTGAATCTTAATGTATGTGAAGCATTTTACACAGGCTCCCACACTTAGTTCTCATGAACAAGTAAAATAGATATGACCACTTCCTGTTTACAGATAAGAAATTGGGTTAAATGAGTCATACAGTATCATGCACTGGTTATAGCAAACACCCTCTTCCAACAACATAAGATGACTCTACACGTGGACATCACTAGATGGTGAATACCGAAATCAGATTGATTATATTCTTTGCAGCCAAAGATGGAGATGCTCTATACAGTCAACAAAAACAAGACCAGGAGCTAATAGTGGCTCAGATCAAGAAGAACTCCTTATTTCAAAATTCAGACTTAGATTGAAGAAAGTAGAGAGAACTACTAGACCATTCAGGTATGACCTAAATCAAATCCCTTATGATAGTACAGTGGAAGTGATAAATAGATTCAAGGTGTGGTCTTCTTGTCAGACCGGGACCTGGTGTATTGGAGTCGACGAAAAGAAAGAGACAGAAAGAAGGACACGGGGAACCCAGGTCTCTAGTGGAGCAAGGGTGTTTTATTAACAGAAATGCAGGCTTATATATCTTTGGTGAAATGATTACACAGGATGAAGTGCCATTAATTGCAACAAAATGGATAGTCTAATACATACAAGATCGCTGATGCTGAAAATCACGGAAGGGAATAACTGAAAGGAATCCAAGTAGATATCCTCTCCCATGATCTCAGTCCTCACGGAAGGGAGTTCCAAGTAGATACCCTTTCTCATGATCTTAGTCCTGAGAACTGCGTTCAGCTCTACTCGTTCCAGAAGAGGAACTGATAAGAAACAGAGAATCCTTGAGAAGTGGCACACAGAGGAAGAAAAGTGCAACATACTGGATTCCTTAAAGTTAAGTGTTCCCTAACACAAGGCATTAAATCTGATAGAGTGCCTGAAGAACGATGGATGGAAGTTCGTGACGTTGTCAGGGGGCTATGATCAAAACCATCCACAAGAAAAAGAAATGCAAAAAGGCAAAATGATTGTCCAAGGAGGTCTTACAAATAGCTGAGAAAAGAAGAGAAGCAAAAGGCAAAGGAGAAAAGGAAAGATATATCCACCTGAAAGCAGAATTCCAAAGAATAACAAGGAGAGATAAGAAAGCCTTCCTAAATGATCAGTGGAAATAAATAGAGGAAAATAATAGAATGGGAAAGACTAGAGATCTCTTCAAGAAAATTAGAGATACCAAGAGAATATTTCACGCAAAGATGGGCACAATAAAAAAAACAGTATGGACCTAACAGAAGCAGAAGATAATAAGAAGAGCTGGCAAGAATACACAGAAGAACTATACAAAAAAATCTTCATGACCCAGATAACCACAATGGTGTGATCACTCATCCAGAACCAGCCATCTTGCAATGCAAAGTCAAGTGGGCCTTAAGAAGCATCACTATGAACAAAGCCAGTGGAGGTGATGGAATTCCAGATGAGCTATTTCAAATCCTAAAAGATGATGCTGTGAAAGTGCTGCACTCAATATGCCAGCAAATTTGGAAAACTCAGCAGTGGCCACAGGACTGGAAAATGTCAGTTTTCATTCCAATGCCAAAGAATGTTCATACTACCACATAAATGCACTCATCTCACACGCTAGCAAAGTAATGCTCAAAATTCTCCAAATTAGGCTTCAACAGTATGTGAACCAAAAACTTTAGATGTTCAAGCTGGATTAAGAAAAGGCAGAGGAGCCAGAGATCAAATTGCCAACATCTGTTGGATCATTGAAAAAGCAAGAGAATTCCAGAAAAACATCTACTTCTGCTTCATTGGCTACACTAACGTCTTTGACTGTGTGGATCACAACAAACTATGGAAAATTCTTCAAGAGATGGGAATACCAGTCCACCTTACCTGCCTCCTGAGAAATCTGCATGCAGGTCAAGAAGCAACAGTTAAAATCAGATATGGAACAATGAATTGGTTCCAAATTGGGAAAAGAATGCGTCAAGGCTGTATATTGTCACCCTGCTTATTTAACTTATATGCAGAGCACATTATGCGAAATGCAGGGCTGGATGAAGCATAAGCTAGAATCAAGATTGCCAGGAGAAATAACAATAACCTCAGATATGCAGGTGATACCTCCCTTATGGCAGAAAGTGAAGAAGAACTAAAGAGCCTCTTGATGAAAGTGAAAGAGGAGAATAAAAAAGCTGGTTTAAAACTCAACATTCAAAAGACTAAGATCATGGTATCCAATCCCTTAATGACAGAAATCAAAAAAGAACTAAAGAGCCTCTTGATGAAAGTGAAAGAGGAGAGTGAAAAAGTTGACTTAAAACTCAACATTCAGAAAACTAAGATCATGGCAGCTGGTCCCATCACTTCATGGCAAATAGACAGAGAAGCAATGAAAACAGTGACAAACTTTAATTTCTTGGGCTCCAAAATCACTGCAGATGGTGACTGCAGCCATGAAATTAAAAGATGCTTGCCCCTTTGAAGAAAAGCTATGACCAACCTAGACAGCATTGTTTTTTTTTTCCAACATTTTTTTGAGGTAATTTTTTTTAATTAATTTATTTCTTATTGAAGGATAATTGCTTTACAGAATTTTACTGTTTTCTGTCAAACCTCAACATATTAAAAGCAGAGGTATTATTTTGCTGACAAACGTCCATCTAGTCAAAGCTATGGTTTTTCCAGTAGTCATGTGTGGATGTGACTGTTGAACCATGAAGAAAGCTGAATGCCGAAGAATTGATGCTTTTGAATTGTGGTGTTGGAGAAGACTCTTTAGAGTCCCTTGGACTGCAAGGAGATCAAACCAGTCAATCTTAAAGGAGATCAGTCCTGATATTCATTGGAGTGGCCGCTGAAGCAGAAGCTCCAATACTTGGCCATCTGATATGAAGAACTGACTCATTGGTAAAGACCTCAATGCTGGGAAAGATTGAAGGCAGGAGGAGAAGGGGACAACAGAGGACGAGATTGTTGGATGTCATCACCGACTCAGTGGACATGAGTTTGAGCATGCCCCAGGAGTTGGTGATGAATAGCGAAGCCTCGTATGTTGCAGTCCATGGGGTTGCAACGAATCAGACTCAACTGAGCCCTTGACTGAAAAAACTGACAGTGTTATATAGGTAGAAAAGACAAACTCTATTTTTTTTCTACTTGAATCAATAAATATTTTTTTCTTTTATTTAGAGAGGGTGTTATAAATTTTTTTTAATTTGTTCTCAAAAGCCAGTCTTTACTCATGATGATGTACACTACTTTAGTTTTTCAGAAATATTGAGAAAACCAATCTCTGTATAAGAATTGTTTTAAACTAGATGTGATATTTTTCTTTAATAAATTACTACTAAATTTTTTTCCAAGAGTCTGAAAAGAATTGTAATTGTTAGGGTTCTGTTGTAAAGCATACTGAACAAAAAGCATAATCAATTAAATAATGGAAGAGGGAATTTTTCAGTGTACAATAGCATTTTTGAATTGATATCATAAAAGAATTATTTGGATCAAATGTAGGCACTGACAGCTTCCTTATTAAATAATTTCTTTAAACTTAAATGGTTTTGGAAAAATGTTTTGAAAAGTCCCTCAGAAGTCATCTAATTTTTCCATACTTGACTTTTGGGAGTTGTAATTTGCTGTAAATTGCCCTGTTGTCTTTGAGCCATTTTCATACATCTTATTTGCTGTCTTTCCCTGTAACTCTCTCAGTGGCTCTTCCTTAACAATTGTCTGTTGTCCCAGATCTCACAGGAGCTCAACAGCTCCCCAGGTCATCTTGAATCACTATGCAATGCTTATGATGATTTATTTTTGTTGCTTTATAAATGAAGGAACAATGAAAGTGTGAAAAAGAATTCTTTGTAAAAAATACATTTCTTTCTTTGTGGTGGCCCAAATTCCACTGGATATTACTCAGTTTTGTCATAAAAAGTAGAAAATTTTAAAAGCATGGAGGTCTTTATAAGCATGTAAAAGAATATCCTAGGGAAGCTGCGGTTGACCTTATTAATAATAAAAGGGAAGCTTAAAATCAGAAGGATCTTGATTCTTAGCAGCTGATTTGTTGTTTTGTCAAGGTGGTACCTAGTCATTGTTAGCCAAAATTCTCTAGTTGATGATTTTGTGTTGAAAAGTTCTCCATATTTTTTAAGAGTTTTGTTTTATTTTATTTATTTAGTTTTGCTGTGCTGGGTCTTCACTGCTGTGTCAGCTACTCTCTAGTTGTGGTGCGCAGGCTTCTCTTGTCGTGGAGCCCAGGTTCTAGGGCACACAGGCTTCAGTAGTTGCTGCTCATGGACTCAGTAGTTGTGGCTTATTGGCTCTAGAGGACAGTCACAATAGTCGTGGTGCACAGGCTTAGTTGCTCCATGGCATGTGGGATCCTCCCAGATCAGGGATCGAACACCTGTCTGCTGCATTGGCAGGCAGACTCTCCAACACTGAGCCACCAGGGAAGCAAATGTTCTCCATACTAATGGCCTGGGAATGTGTAAGGAAAATTACATCCAAGAGAGTCCTAGCCATGAACAGGTGCCAGAGAGCATACTTGTACTCCAGAGAGGAAGGAAGATTCAGAGATTATTTCGTATGATGAGGCTCCCAACTCCAACATTGATTTGATACATTGATTCACCATTATGGACTACATATTAAACATATGTAAACATATTTAAACATATTTTTAAATATTTAAGCTGACTCGATGGACATGGGTTTGGGTAGACTCCGGGAGTTGGTGATGGACAGAGAGGCCTGGTGTGCTGCAATTCATGGGGTCGCAAAGAGTCGGACACGACTGAGTGAAATGAACTGAACTGATTAAAGATTTGTAAGAGTGACTGAGTGTGTACTCTGGTGTAGACTTGCTTGCATTCAAACACTAGCTCTGCTACTTAGTATATCATCTTTGTTCCAGTTTTCATATCTGTAAAATGAGGTCATAAGAGCGTCTGTTTTATAGTTAGCTATGAACAGTAATGGATATGAACGTGGGCAGACTTTGAGAAATAGTGAGGGACAGGGAAGTTTGGTGTGCTGCAGTCAGTCCATGGGGTCACAAAGAGTGAACAACAACCTGAACGGTAAAGCATGCACTGATGCAAAGCACTTAAAGTAGTCTGGTGCAAAGGTATTTAATGATTTTTAGTTTAACTATTACACTGAAGTATACAGTTCTAAAATATGATTCACTACTGCAGTTTCAATTTATTTCTTCTTGAACATTTTTCTGTGTTGATTGGGAACAATTAGTGTTTGACTTGAAACCTTATATGCTTAAATTTCAACATCAGAGGAGTGAGGGCAGAACATGCCGTAGAATTATGCAGGGAGCTTAATATTCCCTGGAGACACTGATAGGATCTTTTGTTGGTAGGATCTGACAGGGTCATAGAGGAGGGCTTTGGATCAGTAGAGAAAAGACCTGAGTTCTAGTTCTAAATCTGTCAGTGAGTATTTGACTTAGGATAAATAATAAAATTTAATGTGACAATCATTATGGCCACGACAAGCTATATAGACTCTCATTCTAAAACTTCTGTGCAAACACATAGAAGAATTTATATACCTCAGTCCAGTAGTAACTGTATTAGACTATCATAAATATAATTTTCTTTTTTTTTTCTTTTATGGGTATGCATCTTCTCCAAAAAGTATATTTAATTATTACAATTTTTCAAATTTTATTTTAGTTTTAAGTATAGTTGATTTACAATATTATAGTTTCACTTATACCAGTCAGTTCAATCACTCAATCGTGTCTGACTCTGCGACCCCATGAATCGCAGCACGCCAGGCCTCCCTGTCCATCACCAACTCCCGGAGTTTACCCGAACTCATGTCCATCAATTCGGTGATGCCATCCAGCCATCTCATCCTCTGTTGTCCCCTTCTCCTCCTACCCCCAACCTTCCCAGCATCAGGATCTTTTCCAATGAGTCATCTCTTCGCATGAGGTGGCCAAAGTATTGGAGTTTCAGCTTCAACATCAGTCCTTCCAATGAACACCCAGGATTGATCTCCTTTAGGATGAACTAGTTGGATCTCCTTGCAGTCCAGTGGGCTCTCAAGAGTCTTCTCCAACACCACAGTTCAAAAGCATAAATTCTTCGGCACTCAGCTTTCTTCACCGTCCAACTCTCACATCCATACACGACCACTGGAAAAACCATAGCCTTGACTAGACGGACTTTTGTTGGCAAGGTAATGTCTTTGCTTTTTAATATACTGTCTAGGTTGGTCATAACTTTCCTTCCAAGGAATAAGTGTCTTTTAATTTCATGGCTGCAATCACCATCTGCAGTGATTTTGGAGCCCCCAAAAATAAAGTCTGACACTGTTTCCCCATCTATTTCCCATGAAGTGATGAGACCAGATGCCATGATCTTCGTTTTCTGAATGTTGAGCTTTAAGCCAACTTTTCCACTTTCTTCTCTCACTTTCATCAAGAGGCTTTTCAGTTCTTCTTCACTTTCTGCCATAAGGGTGGTGTCACTTGCATATCCGAGGTTATTGATATTTTTCCAGGCAATCTTGATTCCAGCTTGTGCTTCACTCAGCCCAGCCTTTCTTATGATGTACTCTGCATGTAAGTTAAATAAGCAGGGTGACAATATACAGTCTTGACATACTCCTTTTCCTATTTGGAAGAAGTATGCTGTTCCATGTCCAGTTCTAACTGTTGTCTCTTGACCTGCATACAGGTTTCTTAAGAGGCAGATTATGTGGTCTGGTATTACCATCTCTTGAAGAATTTTCCACAGTTTATTGTGACCCATACAGTCAAAGGCTTTGGCATAGTCAATAAAGCAGAAATAGATGTTTTTCTGGAACTCTCTTGCTTTTTCGATGATCCAGCGGATGTTGGCAATTTGATCTCTGGTTCTTCTGCCTTTTCTAAAACCAGCTTGCACATCTGGAAGCTCATGGTTCACGTATTGCTGAAGCCTGGTTTGAAGAATTTTGAGCATTACTTTACTAGCATGTGAGATGAGTGCAAATTGTGCAGTAGTTTGAGCATTGTTTGGCATTGCCTGTCTTTGGGATTGGAATGAAAACTGACCTTTTCCAGTCCTGTGGCCATTGCTGAGTTTTCCAGATATGCTGGCATATTGGTGCAGCACTTTCATAGCATCATTTTCAGAATTTGAAATAGCTTTGGAATTCCATCACCTCCACTAGCTTTGTTCGTAGTGATGCTTCCTAAGGCCCACTTGATTTCACATTCCAGGATGTCTGGCTCTAGGTGAGTGATCACACCGTTGTGATTGTTTTTGCTGACTGAATAGAGCTTCTCCATCTTTGGCTGCAAAGAATATAATTCAATCTTATTTAGGTGTTGGCCATCTGGTGTTGTCCGTGTGTAGAGTCTTCTCTTGTGTTGTTGGAAGCGGGTGTTTGCTATTACCAGTGCGTTCTCTTGGCAGAACTCTATTAGCCTTTGTCTTGCTTCATTCTGTACTCCAAGGCCAAATTTGCCTGTTACTCCAGGTATTTCTTGACTTTCTACTTTTGCATTCCAGTCCCCTATAATGAAAAAGACATCTTTTTTGGGTGTTAGTTCTAGAAGGTCTTGCAGGTCTTCAAAGAACTGTTCAACTTCAGCTTCTTCAGCATTATTGGTTGGGGCATAGACTTGGATTACCATTATTCAGTGGTTTGCCTTGGAAACGAACAGAAATCATTCTGTTGTTTTTGAGATTGCATCCAAGACTGCATTTCAGACTCTTTTGTTGACCATGATGGCTACTCCATTTCTTCTAAGGGATTCTTGCCCACAGCAGTAGATATAATGGTCATCTGAGTTAAATTCACCCATTCCAGTCCATCTTAGATCACTGATTCCTAGAATGTCGACATTCACTCTTGCCATCTCCTGTTTGACCACTTCCAATTCGCCTCAATTCATGGACCTAACATTTCAGGTTCCTATGCAATATTGCTCTTTACAGCATTGGACCTTGCTTATATCACCAGTCACATCCACAACTGGATATTGTTTTTGCTTTGGCTCCATCCCTTCATTCTTTCTGGAGTTATTTCTCCACTGATCTCCAGTAGTATGTTGGGCACCTACCGACCTGGGGAGTTCCTCTTTCATTAGCCTATCATTTTGCCTTTTCATACTGTTATATAACAGTACTTAAACATTTTTCTAGGTTATACTCCATTTAAAATTATTGTAGAATATTGGCTATATTTCCTGTGCTGTAGCATAGCCATTTTTAAATTTTTATTTTATTTTTTAATGTTTTATTAGAGCATAATTGCTTTACAATGCTGTGATGTTTTCTGCTATACATCAGTGAAAATCAGTCATAATTTTATGTATGTCTCCTCCCTCTTGAGCCTCCCTCACCTCCCTGCTTATCCATTTTATACAGAGTAGTTTGTATCTCTCAGCTCCCTGCCCCTGTTCTCCTCTCTCCACCCCTTCCACAGAGAGTAATCACCAGTCTGTTCTCAATACCTGTAAGTTTGTTTCTGTTTTGCCATATTCATTCATTTACTTAAAAAATCTAAGCTCCATTTTCATTTTTCTTTTGTTGGAGTATAGTTACTAAACAATATTATATAAGTTGTTGTTGTTTAGTTACTAAGTAGTGTCTAATTCTTTTGCCCTCCCATGGATGGCAGCCCACCAGGCTTGTCTGTCCATGGGATTTCCCAGGCAAGAATCCTGGAGTGGTTTGCCATTTCCTTTTTCAGGGGATCTTCCTGGCCCAGGGATTAAACCCAGGTCTCCTGCATTGCAGGCAGATTCTCTACCACTGAGCCACCTGGGAAAACCATTATATAAGTTACAGGTACAATATAGTGATCTGTAATTTTTAAAGGTGAGAGTTGGACTATAAAGAAAACTGAGCACCAAAGAATTGATGCTTTTGAACTGTGGTGTTGGAGAAGACTCCTGAGAGTCCCTTGGACTGCAAGGAGATCCAACCAGTGAATCCTAAAGGAAATCAGTCCTAAATGTTCATTGGAAGGGCTGATGTTGAAGCTGAAACTCCAATACTTTGGCCACCTGACGTGAAGAGATGACTCATTTGAAAAGCCCCTGATGCTGGGAAAGATTGAGGGCAGGAAGAGAAGGGGACGACAGAGGATGAGATGGTTGAATGGCATCACTGACTCAATGGACATGAGTTTGAGTAAACTCCGGGAGTTGGTGATGGACAGGGAGGCCTGGCATGCTGCGGTTCATGGGGTCGCAAAGAATCAGACACGACTGAGCAACTGAACTGAACTGAACTGATACTCCATTTATAGTTGTAAAATATTGGTTATATTCCCCATGCTGTACAGTATATCCTTGTTATTAGCTTTTCTTTTTTCGATTCCACATATGAATGATAACATACAGTATTTGTCTTTCTCTAACTTATTTGTCTGAGCATAATACCCTCTAGGTGCATCCATGCAGTTGCAAATGATAGAATTTTATTCTTTTGTTTTTTTATGACTAACAGTCCATTCATGTATATATGACCTCTTTATCCACTAATCTGCTGATACATACCAATTTGCTTTCACATTTTGACTACTGTAAATAATGCTGCTATGAACATTGGGGTACATGTATCTTTTTGAATTTGTGCTATTTTCTTTGGATTTACATCCAGGAGAGGAATTTCTGGATCATATGGTAGTTCTAGTTTTAGTTTTTTGACAAATCTCAATTACTCTCTTCCACAGTGGCTACACCAATTTATATTTCTACTAACAGTGTACTAGGATTCCCTTTTCCTACATCCTTGCCAGCATTTGTTATTTGTGGACTTTGTCTTGACAGCCAGTCTGACAGGTATAAGGTGACATCTCATTGTGGCTTTGCTTTGCATTTCTCTGATGATTAGTGAGGTAGAGCATTTTTTCATGTGCTTATTGACCATCCATATGTTTTCTCTAGAAAAAATCTACTCCAATCTCTGCCCATTTTCTAATCAAGCTGTTGTTTTCTTGATATTGGATTGTATGAGCAGTTGATATATTTTGGATATTGGGCATATTATTTGCAAATTATTTCTCATTCAGTAAGTTTCAGGAAACCAGCCAGAAGCCTGGACAGTTTCAGTCTGTTTTCTCTGCCATGTTTTGAGAATAAACAAGTGTGTGCATGCTCTTCACACAGAGTCTAGGTTTTTATTACAGCTCTTCTATAGGCCCCATTGGTTTTCAAACCAGCTAAGGGGACGTGTTCTCCTGGTGTTGGACCCCAGAGCTGGGGCACCCAACATGTGGATGGAACCATTCACTCCCTAGGTAGAATCTTTGAGTCCTGTAATCCCTCCCCTCTTCTGTGTCCTCTCCCAGAAGCCCAGGTCCTGACCTGTTTGTTTCTCTTCCCTCCCTACCCAATTCACCTTGGATTTTTCATACAGTCTTTGTTGTAGAAGACTCTTTCATCCAGTCTCCAGTCAGTTTTCAGTGAGAATTGCTCCACAGGTATATGTGTTTCTGATATGTTCATGGAAGCAGATGAGCTCTGTGTCCTGCTCTGCCGTCTTGACCGCCTTCATCCATAAATAAAATTTTTAATGCTGATAGTGTTTAAGTTTTCAAAGTTCTTTTAAAAACATTTTAATAGTAACCACCTTAAACAATTACATTACATTAATTTATGTATGGCAACTCTACTGTTAAAAATCTTTACACTTAAAAATTCCCCATCACTTTTCGCTGCTGCAGCCATGGCCGTGAGTATGCTCAGGCTTCAGAAGAGGCTTGCCTCCAGTGTCCTTCTCTGTGGCAAAAAGAAGGTCTGGTTGGACCCCAATGAGACTAATGAAATCGCCAATGCCAGCTCCCGCCAGCAGATCCAGAAGCTGATCAAAGATGGGCTGATCATCTGGAAGCCTGTGACTGTCCATTCCCGTGCTCGATGCCAGAAAAATACCTTGGCTTGCCGGAAGGGCAGGCATATGGGTATAAGGAAACGAAAGGGTACTGCCAGTGCTCGAATGCCCGAGAAGGTAACCTGGATGAGGAGGATGAGAATTTTGCGCTGGCTGCTCAGGGGATACCATGAATCTAAGAAGACTGACCGCTACATGTATCACAGCTTGTACCTGAAGGTGAAGGGTAACGTGTTCAAAAACAAGCGAATTCTCATGGGACATATCCACACGCTGAAGGCAGACAAGGCTCGCAAGAAGCTTCTGGAGGACCAGGCTGAGGCCTGCAGGTCTAAGACCAAGGAAGCCCGCAAGCGCCGTGAAGAGCGGCTCCAGGCCAAGAAGGAGGAACTCATCAAGATTCTGTCCAAGGAGGAAGAGACCAAGAAATAAAATTCTCCCCCTCTTCTCTGTACATAGTGGCCTCAACAATTGCATAGATCACTCATTCAATAAAAACAAGCCTTTATCTGCCTAAAAAAAAAATTCCCCATCATCACTTAGTTTCTAAGGAGAAGTAATTATTTTGCATCAATTCATTCATTCACTGATATAGTTTTATATACGTTCCCTCCGCCCCCTCTTTTTCACATTTATTCAATGTTGAATACATATTATGAGTTGAAAATTATGATGTTACACGTATTATTTTATTAAATAGTTTCAAGTTTCACAACGGTGTCTAATCTCCGCAAGAATGTAAGAAGGAAACAAATTATCAAAGGTAACTTCAAAACAAGAAAGATGAGGACACCATATGCATTTTAAATAAGCTCAGTTGGACTGTGAACATGAAATGAACTTTGAATTTATGCAAGGAAAGAAGAAGACAATATTTTTACAGAAAGAAAGGCAGGGACTAAGAATCCCTTGCACTCGTAAATTCTAGTCACATTTCTCTCACTACAATTTTTAAGTTTAGTGCAAGAGTCTGTTAAATGTTGCTGACAAGACCTGATTAAAAATTGACACAGGCCATAGATGTTTAATGGCTGGCGCTTACACTACTCTTAATTTTGTTTCTCTCTAAAGAGTGTATGAGGAGGAAAGCCTTATTGAGTGAAATCTAGGCCAAGCAAACATATGGTGGTGGGATTTCTTTTAGATGAAGTAATTTAAAACTGAGATTCTCAGAAAAGAATTTTTTCCCCTGAAGACTTTTATGACAGTATTCTTAAAATCTGGTCATGACAAACTGGAGAAAATGATCCTTTAAAACCTGAAAATATGCTCAATTCACTTCTCTGAAATTAGTCCTGGGAAAATATCCATATCATTTTGGAATAGCAAACAGATTTGTCTGGTGGAATTTTGCCAGAAAAGAAGTAATGTAGACATATTATGCTTTATTGTGGAAACATGAAGCATCCCTCTCTGCTAATGATTCATGAACAGGAAGATGAGGCATCCTTACAGCTATTACCTCCTCTCTTAAGCTGAAATACCATGCTGTTCACGTCATTGTATACATGTTCACATTGGTTTAAATGTGTTGTCACTGTATATTATTATATACAATCATTAGTTGTCACTGTATATTATTATATACAATCATTAGACTCCTATTTGAAACAAAACAAAACAAAATACCATTACATCACAAAGCACTAAGTCTGTTAACTATTACTTCAACCTACTGAACTTCTATATTAATCTTACCTTGGTAATGTTACTAAGATAAATTTTATTTAAAAAAAGCAAGCATTTGCAAGACTTGCTTAATTCTCTGCCACTTAATAGTTAGACATTATTATTACAATGGATAGCATTAGTAATAACAATTATCATACAATTGCCCCTTATAGGAAGATAATCACTGTGTTCATCGTATGGTATTAAATAAGGCACTTTGCTTCTTTTATCTCATTTAACCTTTCAAACATTTCCAAAATGCTATTTTACATACGAGGAAATTGCAGCACAGAGAGGTTAAGCTTGTGGCCAAAGTCACACAACTAACAATTAACAGAGCTGTGATTCAAACACAGGTAAGCTTTAATACAGGGTAAAGCAATAGAAGAAGGCTTATCAGAGGAAGCATCTTTTAAACTGTTTTATAAACTAGTCATGATTCAATGGGGAGAATACATTTCAGATGTGTGGAATAATGTGGCCACCAAAGGGGCCACTAAAGCAGAAAATGTGTGGGAAATACATGTATATGAACAAACCAGAGATGGGTGGTAAAGAATACAGAGAAAAATCCTATATCACTCAAACAATACAGTGATTGTCTCTGCAAGAAAGAAAGTTAATTAGTGTCAGGCTAATATAATTACTTGGAAAAAATATCTCTCAGGTTTTGAGGGGAAGAATCTTTGAAGAAGATTACCTATATTTCATTTATGAGGATGACTGAAAGATATTTGCAGAAATTTGTGAAATGAGAAAAAATACCACTCCCATAGTCACCCTGGGGAAAACAAAAAGAAAAGAGAATCCCTGAAAAAATTTGCTAACTGAGGGAACAAAGCTCTCAAGATTGGGATGGGTGTGCTTAGTAGAAAGAAATGAGGGACGAGAGCAGTGAAACTTAAAGCTGTTGTATAAAGGTTTTTAATATTATTTTAAAAAGTGCAGATGTCAAATAGTTCATAAAAATAAAGATAAATAGTGTAAAGTAGTAATAAAATCCGAGCTAAGTTCTTGAATCACTCCAAGAAAACAACAAAACAAAAGAAATATTAAGGAGGTGACTAGGGATAAAGTAAAGTTTTATTTCAAAATTAGGGAGTGAGTAGTTATTGCTTCTTTCTTGATAATATTAGAAAAATGCATGTTCACATTTAAAAATATGAAGATTATTATTAATAGAATTAAAAAGAAGAAATACAACACCTAACTCATTCAAAAACAGCATGAGTTCAACAACCATGTATAATACATGAAGATAAAAATAAAAAGAAGCATAAAAATTGCTGAGGAAATATAAATTAAAATCACAAGTAAGCTAACTTATACAGTTTTAAAATAAATATGATTGAGTATAGATTCTTATTAAGATAAATGTTATACAATAATTCAATGATATGCTGTCATGAAACAAAAATGAAATGTCACCCTAAAAGAAAACTAAAATGAATATTGAAAATATTACCCAGTCATTGAAAGCAGAAAGAAATTAGGGCAGCAATAATAATAACAGAACATATAATAATTCAGGGGAAAGAGATTAAAAACTTCAAGAGAATTATATATATTTGAAAATGTCCAATCTACAGTAAAGATATAGTGATCACAGACATTCATGTTTCAAATAACACAGTTCCAAAATGTGTGAAGCAAAAACTAAAAGTACAAAAAGGTAAAAGGGAAGAAATTACAGGCAAATAAAGTAGGAGGTTTTTTTTCTCTGAGTCTTTTTCAGGTCAAGTAGATAAAAAATATGTATATATTTACACATATGTGGTACAGCCCTCGTGGCTCAGCAGTAAAGAATCTGCCTGCCAGTGCAGGGGAAAAGGGAGAGGTGGTTTTGATTCCTGGTCCGGGAAGATTCCCCAGGAGAAGAAAATAGCAACCCACCCTAATTTTCTTGCCTGGGAAATCCCTTGAACAGAGGAGCCTGGAGGGCTACAGTCCGTGGGATTGCAAAGAGTCAGATGCCACTTATTGACTAAACAACGACAATACACATGTATACTCACCTAGAGCCAGGCATCCTGGAATGTGAAGCCGAGGGGGCCTTGGGAAACATTACTATGAACAAAGGTAGTGGAGCTGATGGAATTCAAGCTAAGCTATTTCAAATTCTAAAGTATGATGCCGTTAAAGGACTGCACTCAATATATCAGCAAATTTGGAAAACTCAGCAGTGGCCACAGGACTGGAAACGGTCAGTTTTCATCCCAATCCCAAAGAACGGCAATGCCAAACAATGCTCAAACTATCATACAATTGTGCTCATTTCCCTCAAGCTAGGCTTCAGCAGTACGTGAACCAAGAAATTCCAGATATACAAGCTGGATTTAGAAAAGACAGAGGAACCAGAGATCATATTGCCAACATTTGTTGGATCACAGAGAAAGCTAGGGAGTTCCAGACAAACATCTTCTTTTGCTTCATTGACTACACTTAAGCCTTCTGTGTGGATCACAGAAAACTGGAAAATTCTTCAAGAGATGGGAATACCACATCACCTTACCTGTCTTCTGAGAAACCCATATGCAGGTCAGGAGGCAACAGTTAGAACTAGACATGGAACAATGGACTGGTTCCAAATTGGAAAAGGAGTACATCAAAGCAGTATATTGTTACCCTGCTTATTTAACTTCTATGCAGAGTACATCGTGTAAAGTGCTAGGCTGGATGACTCACAAGCTGGAAGCAAAATTGCAGGAAGAAATATCAACAACCTCAGATATGCAGATGATACCGCTAATGGCAGAAAGTGAAGAAAAACTAAAGAGCCTCTTAACGAGAGTGAAAGAGGACAGTGAAAAAGCTGGCTTAAAACTCAAGCATTCAGAAAACTAAGATCATGGCATCCGGCTCCATCACTTCATGGCAAATAAATGGGGAAAAGTGGAAACACTGCCAGAATTTATTTTCTTGGGCTCCAAAATCACTGTGGACAGTGACTGTAGCCATGAAATTAAAAGACATTTTCTCCTTGGAAGGAAAACTATGACAATCCTAGACAGCATATTAAAAAGCAAAAACATAATTTTGCTAACAAAGATTTATATGGTCAAAGCAATGGTTTTTCCAGTAGTCATGTACAGATGTGAGATTTGGACCATAAAGAAGGTTGAGCATCGAAGAATTGATGCTTTCAAATTGTGGTATGGGAGGAGATTCTTGAGAGTCCCTTGGACTTCAAGATCAAACCATTCGATCCTAACGGGAATCAACCTTGAATATTCATTGGAAGGACTGAGGTTGAAGCTGAAGCTCCAATACTTTGGTCACCTGATGTGAAGAGCTAACTCATTGGATAAGAACCTGATGCTGGGAAAGACTGAAGGCAGGAGGAGAAAGGGTGACAGAGGATGAGACGGTTGGATGGCATCACTGACTCAATGAACATGAGTTTGAGCAAACTCTGGGAGACAGTGAAGGACAGGGAAGCCTGGTGTGCTGCAATTCATGGGGTCCCAAAGAATCGAACATAACTTAGGGACTAAACTACAATTACAATGTAATATATACGTTATAATTCTGTTTTATATGGGCTTTTGTCCTTGTCCAATATTTTTACATGCATTCCATAAAATTATCTTTAAATATGTGAAAAACCAGTAAACAGAGATCCACTGGTTATTACTAAGATCTATGCTCCTGAAAGAGTGGAAGAGACAGATGGACTAGAGACAAATATAGAAAGTGTACCTATTTTCTAGTTACAAAGGCTCTCAGTTGTAATTTCTAGTGAGTCTAAGTGCAGTGTAAACCAAATGGAACTGGACACGAAGTAATTCATTTTCGTAATCTAAAACTTTTGGATGCTATCCTGGGTGTTGGGTGAGGACTATTATTGATATTTACTATAGCAAAAGAAATACACTTGTGTTCATTTTTAATCTAATATTTCATCTATTTTCAGTTTCCATTCCTATTGGGGGTAAATTCTCTTTTGCAGTAAGTATTTTAACACTTATTTCCCAGGATGTTTGGCTGTCGAATGCTGAACCAGTGTATTAATAAAAATATTGAGCACAGTCAGACCATAGACACAAGGCTCAGATTAAATTGTCTGACTAAGGAATCTAGAATAAGAAACATACTTGTCAGTACCAGCTGAATGGGATAGCCATATTAAGAGATAAGCAGAAAAGGAACCATAGCAGAATGGTCAAAGCTTAAAAATGCACTGGGTCCTATGTGAGAAGCAGCTAAATCCTAATATTAGAGTTATATTTTGTTCATTCTTTATAGTCACTTTATATATAACCATAGATAGTAAATTATATATAATTCTTATTCAGACTGTAGGTTCAGTGAAAATTAAAGCATTTTTGTTTTTAGGTGGCGAAATGAACAGGGAGGATCCTCCCTAACTAATAGGGAAGCAATTCTGCTGCCAAGAGTGAGGAAAATCTAGGTTAATGGCATTCCTTAAAGAACAATCTTAATAAGTCCTTTTTGTTAAAAACAGGTTTCCATTTTCTGCCTCATTTCATGAACAAAGACAATAAAGAAGTTTCCAAGATCAGTTATTTCATATTCAAGAAAAACTAAGCAGATAGCACTGTCTGTGGAAGAGCATAATCTCTCCTTATATGTAGAACCTGGTTGCTTTTTGGGCTTGGCACTGAAGTGAGTGGAATCTTTGTCTGAAAGCTCGATTCACCCATCTTCCTCAACAATAGAACTGCCACACTGAGAATATTCTAGAAAGGTGTATTTTCTAAGGTCTTGACTAGAAACTCAGAGCAAAAGAAATCACAATAAAGTCTCGAAGTCCAAGTTTAGTATTTCTCACTCTGTCGAAAAAGAACTGATTTCAGAAAAATTTTAGGAAATGATAAAGCAAACGGTTCACTTGCTGTATACTGGGATAGGCAGTGTATGCTTCTACATAGCTATAGACTCTCATTACATAGTCATACTCTTGGAGAATTTCAAGTTTATAGCATTTAAGTGGGGTAATTTCTGTATTTGTAAAAGGTTATTAGTTATTGTCGTGTAAAGAAAAGCATGGGAATTGGAATAAAACAATTGTTTTTCACTCTGAAAAAAACATGATTTTCCTGATAGACCAGGTAAAATCCATATAATACTTATATGATGCCATTTGGTTTAAATATGGTCTACCTATACTGTATGTTAGTAAAAGAATGACAAGGAAGGTGTGCCTATACAAAATGTAAGTTGCAACTTAACTTAATAGAAAATATTTGATTTTGTAAGAAAAGTGTGAAATTGAACTTATCAGTGCAATAAACTTTTATTTTAAAATCGTTAGCTCCAATTTGTCTCCACAAGTGAAAGGAGAAAGCAATAAGTGAGTTTGTAATTAAGAAGGTACATACTCAGAGATACCTTTTTCTTGAGTATGCATGTTTCACTACTTATAGAAAATGAAAAGTAATTGGTAGTATTTGTTTTAGCTATTAATACTGATGTTCTCTAGTTACTCTTTTCCAATTCCAAAATCAATTAAAGCATTGCATATATATTTTTACTGTGATTCTTTCAAAGTTATCAGTTATTTCTCATATTAATTCCTCTGTTAGATTAAAAACATCTCAAATATAACTAGCTAAATCACACTTCCCTTACAGTTTAGTAAGCTGCATTTACACTGGCAAATCTCTCAACTACCATTTATTAAGTTTAATGTGGCCATCAGTAACTGTTCAATAGTGTAACCATTTTCTAATATTTTCTTTACAGCATACCATAATGTATAAAACCCAGAGCACCAAAAGGAATTTATGGTGGAATAGCATGACATTAACTTGATAAGGCTTTCCATTCATCTTCGATAATTTTTTTAAAAATTTTAAACACTGGTGACACTTTCAACAGTGTGGAATATGAGAAGTATTTTTTCACTCTAGTTAAATAATGTCTTGATATTGTAGATTCTTCTGAGAAACTGTACACATCTGTGCCTGACTGTGTTTAATGTGTTCGGGAAATGTTGTGGAAAAAATGCCTTCCTTGTATTATTGGCTACAACTTACGTATTTCAAGTTGACTGTTACAAAGGACTTTCAAATATTTATTATTTTTTTCCTTTAAAGAAGAATGCTGAGATAGAAATGTTTTTAAGAATTTTCTTCATTTGGTTTCAAAAAAAGCCTGAGAAATTTAATTCTAATGTTTTAAAAACTCTATCATAAAGAAAACAATAAAGGAATAATTCCATTCTCAAAGAAAACCCTCATATATTTGTGAAAATGTTAATAGGATATATATAACTTTACATAAAGAGTAGACAGTATGACAGTACTTCTCCAAATAATGCACATTATTTCCTTCTATTTCCTTGATCATTTTAATAAAAAGAAGAACTAGAGTTCAGAATCAGGGTTTAATTCAAAGAGAAGAAATAAAAAACTTATCAGGAGTAAGGTAATTTGTAGACACTCCCTAAATGCTGCATAATAGAAATGAAACTTACAAATATAGAATTTAATTTTGTGAAATATTTTAATTGATAGCTTTCTTTATTCCCTTTTCCTCCCTAACTCTGCAAAAACCTGAAAAGCAAGTTATTAACAACTACAAAAAGTATTGCAGTCTAAGAAGGAACTGAGAAAACTGAGGGACACAGTAATTTTAATACCACATTTTAACAGGTTTTGGAAGGCAAGGAGAATGAAAAAAAAAATCAGACAAAAATGTAATCTTGGAAGAAATAGAAAAGCACAAATATTCTTTCTTTTTTTAAGTCTGTTATTAATAATACTTTATTAATGCTATTTTTCTGGATTTACTATGATTATATAGGATGTCAGCATTAAAGGAAGCTTCCTGAAGGGTGTATGGGAACTGTTCATTCTATCTTAGCAATTCCTTTTTTTCTCTGTTACCAATAACCATCATTTCAGCATAATGATGGCCATAATGAGAAACAGTGCATGAGAGTCACATTAAATGTGTGGAAAGCATACATTTTCAAAGTCACAAGTTTTCCACAAAATATGGATTTTTTCTAATATCAACAAATATTTTAATATTCTATTTGTTTGTAATATTATAACAACATAATCCTTTAGTGAAAATATTTGAGTTGTTTTGGAATTGTAAATAGTTCCAGCATAGATTTTTACCCACTTTTCTGATCATTTCTGTTGGATCAAATTGTAGGAAGAAAGTTAGTAAGTTAAAAGGTATAAATGCTTTGGAATTAGAAAAAAAAATTATCTCTTGTCATGTTGTTTGATGAAAATATGTAAACAATATCATGTCCCACAATCCACCATAGTGCATAAAGTACCATTTTCCTAAACTCTTTTTAGTTTGAAACATGAAAATTATTTTGCATTTAATACATTTTTATTGTTGGATATATTTTTGGTTAGTTGTATTGACTTTTATGAATTATATATTAACCACTGTTTCTTATTCTATTAGTGCATTTATCATTTTATAATGACTTATGATTGCTTATTTATAAAATATACTAAGGTTTATATCATTAATATTTTCAGTTTGTCTTCTACTTTTTATTTGTGGTCATTTTTAAGGTACTGATGTTTCCAATTTTAATGTTAAATCTATAAAATTTGCTTTTAATGATCTCTGACATTATTTCATCTCAAAAGATCTTTTCCATTACCAACAATATATATGTTCAACTACATTTTCTTTCAGTTCTTTGATTTCTTTGTAAAACTCTTTACTGTACACATGTTCTAGGAAATAACTGATGGACCAAGGTATAAATCTCTGTCCTTTAGATTCTGAATCAGCCATACTCTTTAATTATATCTCACGATGACTAATTTGAGTCATCAAATTAGTGAAGGTTAACTTTATGTGGCTTACACTCCCAGAATTTGTATTAATATTAGCATATTAATGGAAAGGCAATCTTAGCCACCTTTCAGAAAATGAATATTAGCTGATTTATAGAAATAAACTTAATAAAGAGATATATGACAAATATTCACTTTACTATGCTCCATCATTAATGCCAAATAGCTCGCAGAGTCCTTGTACTCTTGGTTTCTGCAGATCTTTCTGAAATCCATAGTAGGGTTGGAATATAGGTGAGAGAGGAGGTGGGTGAGCTCTGATGCACTAGAAGCCATAATTTTTGCTATCAACTCTCCTCAAGCTCAAGCTCATTTTAATTCTTGGACCTTCACTGACACTTTTTTTTTTTAATATTGTTCTGGCATTTTATTGTGACTCTTATCCTCTATGTGTTTTTACTGCCGCTGTCTTGGGTCTTTTTTTCACCTTTTCGTATTGGTAGCGTGAGTTTTACAACTGTCTAAGAACAATTCATGATCTAGTGTCAGCCATGGTACAGTGGGGAAACAAAAATGACACTGTGTATTTGAACAGAGAGAATTCTGTACCAATTGTTGAGGAAGCATAAAATTGTTAGTTAAATATTTGAGAGGATAAAAAGGAGCTATAAGCTCTAATGGAGGTAGCAGTTCCAGAAACACTGACCACCCTTCTGGAAGAGGCTGGAATGACTGAAACTTAGAAACTTGGGAACCAGACCTTGGAAGCTAGCTGATGCTAGTGTCTCTGAGGAGCAGAACGTGATGAAGCTTGTTCTGGAAGTTTTGACAAAACTGAAACCTGAATTCAGTATTTTCTATGGGTCAGAACTTCCCTTGCTGAGGTAAAAAAAAAAAAAAAAAAAGAATTGCTAGGACGACAGTCACAAAGCAAGAGGAAGGCAGGATGCCCACAGAAAGCAATCAGGAAGATGCAAGTGCCTTCTCCTTCCTGCAGGCTCCCAGTTTCCTTTAGCGTCCCCCTATTAGTGAAGTCTAACATGGTTCCAAACTGTGTATATGTATGTCAGTCACCCGGTCTGTCAGTCACAGTCTGACTCTTTGGGACCCCATGGACTATAGCCCACCAGGCTCTTCTGTCCATGGGATTTCCCAGGCAAGAATACTGGAGTGGGTTGTCATTTCCTTCTCCAGGGGATCTTCCCAACCCAGGGATCAAACCTGGTCTCCCGCATTGCAGGCAGATTCTTTACTGTCTGAGCCACCAAGGAAGCCAAACTAGCAAAGCAGAAATGTGGGTTACCCTCTCAGATTCAATATCAGAACACAGAGATGAAAAAGGTGGGTTTGGAGCTGAAAGGTAATTAGTTAGTAATTAGCACAGGGGGTCTCTCCTCTGCCATGCACTGTGTCTTCTTTATTCATTCTTTCCTACTTTTAGAGCTCTTAACACTGACCTGTCACATTTCCATCCATACAACTTCAATCCCCTGCTTTGCATAAACCATCCTCACAGAGGTTTGCTCATTATTTCTAGTTACTTCTTGGTGATTTTTGTGTTAAAATATTTCCTAATCAGCTGTTTTACTGTATAGGAAAGTAAATTTTACCCCAGCATGGGAATGAAATGGGGTAACCTAGGTTGCCTGCTTTCTCAAGAGTTCTTTAGTGGATTACCAGGGGAATACAATTCATACAGAATAGCGTATTAAGTGATCCAGTAGGGCAGTGAGCAAAATAATTGCTGGGAATCTCCTGGTGTTAATTATCTAGACAAAGTTTATGCTTCTGCACAAGTGAAAAGTGGATCAAGCAAGGTATATACATTATTTTCTTACTGTGTAAGGGCGTTGATTCATTATGTCTACATTCAGTTTTATGAAAAAATGGAATTTTTGCAGATTATATGAAAATATTTTATTGCTCAGAAAGTAACACCATGTCACTTAATATTTTAAAATTATTTAAAATATAAGAATTCAGTTCAGTTCAGTTCAGTTGCTCAGTCGTGTCCGACTCCTTGCAACCCCATTAATCGCAGCATGCCAGGCCTCCCTGTCCATCACCAACTCCCGGAGTCTACCCAAACCCATGTCCATCGAGTCAGTGATGCCATCCAACCATCTTATCTTCTGTCGTCCCCTTCTCCTCCTGCCCCCAATGCTTCCCAGCATTAGGGTCTTTTCCAATGAGTCAACTCTTCTCATGAAGTGGCCAAAGTATTGGAGTTTTAGCTTCAACATCAACTGTTAGTTAATTGGCATGTAATTGTCATGTAAGAGTCTACAAATAACTAACTCAAGTCTGGATGCTTAGTTTCTTAGGTTTTGACACACAGATAAATAAAAGTAAATAGAAAGAAAACTGTGTGTGTGTGTGCTCAGTCATGTCCGACTCTGAGACCTCATGGACTATAGCCTTCCAGGCTCCTCCATCCATGGTATTTTCCAGGCAAGAATACTGGAATGGGTTGCCATTCTCTTTTCCAGAGAATCTTCCTTACCTAGGGTTTGAACCCATATCTCCTGTGTTGGCAGGTGGATTCTTTACCACTGAGCCACCAGGGAAGCCCAAAGCAAAAGTCAAGAAGTATTTTTTGATCTTGTATTGGTATTGTATTGATCTTTGAAACTTAAACTCTAATGTAGGTAAAACAACTTTTTTTGGCTTTGAGGAAGAATCTAAGAAAGGGAGTTAAAATATGTATTTATTTTCATATTATTATGAACCTGGTCAATAGCATTAATGAACCACTGAGAACATAGCACTAAAGCTAATCTACTTATAATGGGTAAAAATTTGAGATATTAATAATTATATGTATTAATGTAATGGCATGGGTATCAGGATATAAATTGGGAAACACTAAGTGAAGCACTAAGTGGTTCCAAATAGCAAAAGGAGTACGTCAAGGCTGTATATTTTCACCCTGCTTATTTAACTGATATGCAGAGTACATCATGAGAAATTCTGGGTTGGAAGAAGCACAAGCTAGAATCAAGATTGCTGGGAGAAATATCAATAACCTCAGATATGCAGATGACATCACCCTTATGGCAGAAAGTAAAGAAGAACTAAAGAGCCTCTTGATGAAAGTGAAAGAGGAGAGTGAAAAAGTTGGCTTAAAGCTCAACGTTCAGAAAACTAAGATCATGGCATCTGGTCCCATCACTTCATGGCAAATAGGTGGGGAAACAGTGGAAACAGTGACAGACTTTATTTTTTTGGGCTCCAAGGTCACTGCTGGTGGTGATTTCAGCCATGAAATTAAAAAACGCTTACTCCTTGGAAGGAAAGTTATGGCCAACCTAGATAGCATATTTAAAAGCAGAGACATTGCTTTGCCAACAAAAGTCTGTCTAGTCAAGGCTATGATTTTTCCAGTGGTCATGTATGGATGTGAGAGTTGGACGGTGAAGAAAGCTGAGCACTGCAGAATTGATGCTTTTGAACTGTGGTGTTGGACAAGACTCTTGAGAGTCCCTTGGACTGCAAGAAGATCCAACCTGTCCATCCTAAAGGAGATCAGTCCTGGGTATTCATTGGAAGGACTGATGTTGAAGCTGAAACTCCAATACTTTGGCCACCTCATGCGAAGAGTTGACTCATTGGAAAAGACCCTAATGCTGGGTAGGATTGGGGGCAGGAGGAGAAGGGGACGACAGAGGATGAGATGGTTGGATGGCATCACTGACTCGATGGACATGGGTTTGGGTAGACTCCGGGAGTTGGTGATGGACAGAGAGGCCTGGCATGCTGCAATTCATGGGGTCGCAAAGAGTTGGGCACGACTGAGTGACTGAACTGAACTGAACTGAAGTGAAGCAGAAGGGATTTAATGAAGGTAATTGGTTATATATGAGACAAAAGAATTAAGAAACTATCAGGTTGGCAAGGCAACTCAGATTTAACAGCTACAAGAAGCCACCATTCCTAGGTTGGAGGGATACAGAACAGAGGTAGTTTTATCAAAGCTCAGGGCACAGGGTTACCTGTGATAAAATGCAATCACATAGACCTATCAGAGTTGAAGAGAGAGATAAAAATTAATTGGGAATGCCTCCTGTGGCCCAGAGTAAAGAATATGGCTGGTTGCCTCTCTGTTTCTTTCCTCTTTCAAGTGACCTGCTAGTGCTTACCTGAATCATAATGAGCCAGAAGCCAAGAGACATGGAATTCTGGAAATGAAGCTGGTAGGACTCAGTTCCCCATACTCCTATATCCACCATCCCCCATGATACAGAGGCAGGCAAGGAAAGCAGCAGGAAAAGGTCTCAGTGCAAACAAAACCAGGAAGGACCAAGATTATTAAGTAAATTGTAGAACTTATGCTGCTGCTGCTGCTGCTAAGTCGCTTCAGTCATGTCCGACTCTGTGCGACCCCATAGACGGCAGCCCACCAGGCTCCCCCGTCCCTGGGATTCTCCAGGCAAGAACACTGGAGTGGGTTGTCATTTCCTTCTCCAATGCATGAAAGTGAAAAGTGAAAGTGAAGTCGCGCAGTCGTGTCCGACTCTTAGCAACCCCGTGGACTGCAGCCTACCAGGCTCTTCTGTCCATGGGATTTTCCAGGCAAGAGTACTGGAGTGGGGTGCCATAGAACTTATGAGCCAAAGGCAAATGTTTCATGCATCCCTTATATATTAACTCTTTATTGGTACTTGGGGCTTCCTTGGTGGCTCAGACAGTAAAAAATCTGTCTGCAATGCGGGAGAGCCAGGTTTGATCCCTGGGTTGGGAAGATCCCCTGGAGAAGGAAATGGCAACCCACTTCAGTATTCTTGCCTGAAGAATCCCATGGACAGAGGAGCCTGGTGGGCTACAGTTCATGGGGTCAGAAAGAGTCAGACATGCCTGGGTGATGGACATACACACTTCATTGGTACTTGAATATTTAGAATACTGTAATAAAATTTCTAGGCTATTTTTTTCCTACAGACTACTTAATTTTGGAAGGGGGTAAACATAAATTTTACAAAATATGTGGAGAAAAAATAAATTGTATCTTCTGTAAAATTTTATAATACTCTGTGAACTTTTTAGTGGAAATGTGATTTATTTTTTCTTGTTTAAAAGAGAAATATCTCCTAAAATAAGAGCACAAGGGAGGTCAAAGTACTGAGGATAGAACTATGTTTTTGGCACTGCATGAAAAAGAAGAGGTCAGAGGTCCACCATGGAGTCCAGCAGGGTGATGCAACTCCATTTTGATCTGACTGGTGTCATAACCAGAAAGGGGAACCTGTAGAGTCACACCTCAGAATTGACAGAAAATGCTGGACAGCAAAGAAGTTGGAAACCCAAGTTAGAAATTAGTGCTGCAGTTTCACTGAAGAGAGAGACAGGCTTGTAGAGACTAAGTTGCCCTTCAAAGGCTCTGATTTCTTTCTGAAGTTCCCAGTCTTGTTGACCTGGGGAAGTGAAATTTTTTCAACCAGCCTCCAACTGAAACTTTATATCTGGAAATAGGTTTCTAATAGCAACCAGGTGGTCACTGTATGGTTCTAAGAGCCCTCTGTCCTGTTTATGGCTGACATCTGGCCTGGATAAATCACTCTATATTCTAGGATGAGTCAACAGAGGAAAAAAACACCTCAACAAACTGAGGGTATGGAAATACTTTTCAACATTAAAAAGGAATATAATTTAGAAGATGTGGAAAAAACATATACTTGGAAAAGATTTATTATAGGAAAAATTGAAATACATTTTAAAAACTTTCTGCATTGAGTTAGTAAAAACTTTTGAAAGAATTAGACTTTATGAAAAGAGTGAGGAAGTATCCATTTAACATAAAAGGTAGAAGTTAAAAAGGAAGCTGGAGAGATGAGAAAACTTTGCAGTTTTTAGCAGGAAATTAAAAATAGAATTAAAATGTGCATTAAATACTAAAGAACAGAATAAATATTATGCAAGATTAAATCAGTTATTAATAAACTTTGTAGATGTTCTGAAATAGGATATGATAGAAGAAGGATAATGATAGGGAGATTATTCTATATAGAAAAGACTTAATTTAGTTTTGTATTTCTGAATGAGAAAACAAAACAAGTGCACAAAATAAAAATGCACAATGTGATAAGAGGAATACATTCTGAAATAAGGAATACCTGAATGTGATTTAAAATTTTTCCTTATTTACCAGGAGAACTTAATGAAAAAATACCTTAGATGTATTATGGTTAATTTTTTTATTTCAAAAATATTAAATAATTAGTCATGCACACAAAAAATTTAGATGGAAGAATTTAGCTTTGATGTGTCTTTGTATCTCCAGTTTCTCTTACTGAGCCTGCCCTGTTATCCCTATTTATAGATGGAGACACCACGATTAGAAAGATTATTTTCTTAAAGTCCTGCAACATCTGCTCCACAAATATTACCTTGGTAAAGCTGGAAGGATTTATAATGTTAAACAAATTATAGGCAAGATTCTTGAAAAGAAAATTAATATGCATGCTGAGCATATTAATTCCTCTAACATTAGAGATAGATTCCCAAAATATATGAAGGAAAGTCATCATAAAAGAAAGACAAAGAAATATATCTCTGGGTTCAATTGAAGTGCCAGCCTGCTCCGCCCAAAGAAGCTGACTTTAAGAATCAATGGCAAGAAGGCTGAACTGCTGGAAACTATTCCTGATGAATTCATGGCATAACTGGGATAAAGACATAAGAACTTGAATTGTGAAATAGTGTGTTAAATAGTACACAAGGATTCACAATAAAAGGCAATAGTCCACGTCCTTCCCTTCTCACCTATAATGCTTTTAAGCATTTTGAGAACAATGCTTTTAAGCATTTTGTTTCAGTTCTTTTGGCACATGCTCTTTTTCTTCTCAAATATAGATACATTTAACAATCTTTTTATTATCTCTATTGGTTAAATTTATGTAGGTAGTCAGCTATTTTGAAACCATTAAAATAATATCTTTTTATTCCCCTTTCCCCTCCTATAACAGTTCCATCATCATCAGTCAAGGGGTGGAAGTCAAATGGAATATGGAGCATATGTTGTAGATGAAGGCATGCCAGACAAGAAGGGGAGTGAATGAAAGCCCTGTGTAGTCAGTGGACTGTGGGAAAGAGAAGTGGGAGAGAGGCAGTAGAAACACCTGTTTACATACATTCCCCTGGCTTCTGGCCCTGGGGATGGAGGGTGGAGACCTGTGTGGTTGAGGGAAAGCCAGGGAGTGAGGTCCGCAGAAATGTATTCATGCACAGACACTGAAGGATACATGTGGAGGCTTTGTGTGGTTACAGAGAGAAAGAATGTAATTTATGGCTTTGAGATATAGAATTGATTCATAAGTTCCTCTAATCTCCTGGGGACAGGGAAGTAGCTGAGTTGAAAACCAGCTGGCCTGCTTCTGGGGCCAGAGCAGGAAGGTTTGAGTGTGAACCAAGGAAGGTGCTGGAGGGAGTCTTTGCTAAGACATAAAGGAGGGGGCAGCCAGAGAGAGCCAAGGTGCAGTTAAGTCAAAAAGGAAAGTTCATCAGGCCTGACAGAGCCAAGAGAACAAAACACAATTCTTCACTGCAGATGTTAACAGGGGCGGTCAAAGAGTGCCCAGATGAATAGGGAACAGTACTGGGGAGGCCCGGTGACCTAAGAGCTGACACCACCTTCTCTTACGAGATTCTGTATCAAGTTAGGCTTGGAGGGAGGGAAAGTAAATGAGAGGGAAGAAATCTTACAGATAGGGCATTTACCTTGAATAAACTGAATTATTTAAAAGAAGCAAGTTTAAGCTAGCACTGAGTTTAACAGGAGCTTTGTTAGAAATATTAGATCAATTTTAGAAAAAACTACATTATTTTGTATTGCTGAGCAGTAGTGAGTCTATATTTCTACACAAATTGTGCTTTCAAACTTCTATTCTTTATTCAGTGTCTTTTATTTTCTCAATTTTGACCATAATTTCTCTTTTGTCTTTCACTTTCCCTTTCCTCCTCTTTCCATCTCCCAGCAGCTGTCCCTGTTTCTTTACATACATATTGTCAATTAGGTAAAAATTGCAGTATATTTTGTAACCATAATTGAGTCTTTTTAGCTTTTCCTAAACATTGATTCCAAAGGTAGAAAATGTGGGAGCCATCTTCCTGCTTTGCTGTATATACTGCTTGGACTATGTTGTTATTGTTGTTGTTCAGACACCAAGTCATGTCTGACTCTTTGCAACCCCATGGACTGCAACACACCAGGCATCCCTGTCCCTCACCATCTCCTGGAGTTTGTATTTAATGCCCTTAATTGAAGGTCATTGTATTCCTTTTTTGGTTTGAATAGTTTCTTTATCTTTGGACTCTGATTATCTTGTATTGCCTTTTACTTTCCTGAAGTCTTACCTAGTTGCTCTTTTGACCTACTGAACACTGAATGCTGAGACTTCCCTTTATTGAGCTCTTTGATTAGATACTTTGTTTCCTATTTTATGTTTATACTTCCATTTTTTTTTCCCCTAGAGTAAACCCTTCAGTAAATTATGATGAGAATATATGTTGGAGATAAATACTCTAATGCTTTGCATATCTAACAATATCTCTATTTTACCAACAGATTTAATAATGATGTAGATAGTGAAAATTGTGGACTTATGTGATTTTTTTCTACATTTTTGATGGCGTTGGTTCATTGTGCTCTGCCTATAGTATGTCAGTTGGGAACAGAGATGCCAATAGGATTCTCATTGCTTTGAACATAAAACTTCTTTTACTCTCTTTCTGGATGATTTTATTATTTTTAAAGGTTGAAATGTAATTGATGCACAGCATTATATTAGTTTCAGGTTATAACATGATTTGATATTGTATTTACTGTAAAATGATCACCATGACAAATTTACTTAACATCTATCACTACACATAGTTAAATTTTTTTTCTTGTGATAAGGACTTTAAAGATCTACTCTCAGAAATTTCAAATATACAATACAATATTATTAATTATAGTCACTATGCTATATGTTTTGAGGCGAGCATGGCAACCCACTCCAGTATTCTTGCCTGGAGAATCCCTGTGGACAGAGGAGCCTGGAGGGCTATAGTCCATGGGGTCATAAAGAGTCAGACATGACTGAGCGATTAAGCACAGCATACGCACAGCACATACTATGTGTTATATCCCCATAACTTGTTTATTTTATAATTGGAAGTTTGTACATTCTGACCCCCTCACCTATTTCTTCTATGCACCTACTCCCAGGGATAATATTGTTCTTGATGTACTTAAGCTTCATGTTTCTATCTCTAACTATGGGTCTTCTTTCATTTGTTTTTCTTTTGAGAGCTAATCCCTTTCACTCTGAAAGCTTATTTCTTCTTCAACTGGGAAAGGTTTGCTTATTTTATTTTTAAAATAGCTTCATCTCTCTTAATTTTCTGTTTTCTGTTTGCTGTATTTCCTAGATTTATCTTCCAGATCTCTTATTTTTGTCACATTTTTCTTCACTTGATTTTGTTTTTACTTTCCTGAAGCTTTCCTAAACTTTATATTTCTACTATTTATTTTTAATTGACCATGATTTATTTAATATATAATGCTAGAGGTATTCTCAAACTGAAAACTACTCACATACTATCACCAGTGGGGTTAGTGCCACACAGTGCAATATAGTGGAATTCAAAACTGCCAGGAGAAATATCAATAACCTCAGATACGCAGATGACACCACTTTTATGGCAGAGAGAAGAACTAAACAGCCTCTTGATGAATGTGAAAGAGGAGAGTGAAAAAGCTGATTTAAAACTCAACATTCAAAAAAGGAAGATCATAACATCTGGTCCCATCACTTCATGGCAAACAGATGGGGAAACAAAGCAGTGATAGACTTTATTTTCCTGGGCTCCAAAATCACTGCAGATGATAATTGCAGCCATGAAATTAAAAGACGTTTCCTCCTTGGAAGAAAAGCTATGATAACCTAGATAGCATATTAAAAAGCAGAGACATTTCTTTGCTGACAAATGTCCATCTAGTCAAAGCTACAGTTTTTCTAGTAGTCATGTATGAATGTGAGAGTTGGACTATAAAGAAAGCTGAGCGCCGAAGAATTGATGCTTTTGAACTGTGGTGTTGAAGAAAACTCTTGAGAGTCCCTTGGACTGCAAGGAGATCCAACCAGTCCATCCTAAAGGAAATCAGTCCTGAATATTCATTGGAAGGACTGACGCAGAAGCTGAAACTCCAGCACTTTGGCCACCTGATGGGAAGAACTGACTCATTTGACAAGACCTTGATGCTGGGAAAGATTGAAGGCAGGAGGAAAAGGGGATGACAGAGGATGAGATTGTTGGATGGCATCACCGACTTGGTGGACTTGAATTTGAGCAAGCTCCAGGAGTTGGTGATGGACAGGGAAGCCTAGTGTGTTACAGTCCATGGGGTCACAAAGAGTCGGACACGACTGAGCCACTAACACAGCTTGCCACCTGCCTTTCTAAGGATTAAGTTATGTGCTGCAGATGCTGATTTTCAGCACCACCTGAAAGGAGTTCAGGGTAGAGAGCAGAGATGAGGCACTGTGCTCAGGGAAAAACTGGCAAGACAATTCTTCAGATAATTATATATTAATATTTTCAGGAGTTGAGTTTTTGAGCCATATTCTGTGCTGTGTGTGCTGTGCTAAGTTGCTTCAGTTGTGTCCAACTCTTTGTGACCCTATGGACTATAGCCCACTAGGCTCCTCTGTCCATGGGATTCTCTAGGCAAGAATACTGGAGTGGGTTTGCCATGCCCTTCTCTAATTCTTATACCTCCCCATATCTAGAAATGCATTAATATCCTTCATGGCGGCGACTGTTCCTTGTGACTAGCAAAAGCTTCATGAGACTAGTAGATCCTTTTGGAAAAATATGTGCTTGGTTGCATGTATTCCCCCTCCACCAAAATCTCATATACACTGACCTTCTCCACCTACCTCTTTGGAGCAGTTTCTCAGAGCTATCTGAGGTGTTGTTTCCCAGGCTGCAGTCTTCATTTTCCCCCAAATAACACTTAACTTTCAACTTTCACGTTGTTCCTTTTTTTTTTTTAAGTCAACAGGGGAAAAAGAGGACTAGAAGCAGCAAAAAGGTTTCTGGGTGCCCCAGTGCTCTCTTTCTGTATGTGGCTGCTAATTACACAAATGTGTATAGTTTGTAAAAATTCATCAAGCTGTGTGCACTTTTCTTCACCTATACTATACTTGAATGGAAAGTTTGAAAGGATAGTAATAAACTCATAAAAATAATATTGGCAATGTATTTTACACAAAATGTTAATTCTTTACTATTTAAAGGGAGCTGTTTAAAATGAAAGAGAAGTGCCTATTTAAAATATAAAAAGAGCAAGAATTTTTTAAAAAAAAATCACAAATGAGTATATGCAAGCAACTAATAAATATGTTGAAAAGGTTACAATTCATTGGTGAATAAAAGCAAAATAAGATGGATATGACATGTACCTTAAATTGGTAGGAATAAACTGAGGAAAACACTCCATGTTGGTGAAGGTTTGGGAACATGATCCTTCTAAAGTATTGCAGAGGGTATGAATACTGGTAGAGAACTGTCATGAGCTGCCCATTAAAACAAAAAGTCGATAAAAGAGAATACTCCATAGCCTGATATTAAGGTCTAGGAGTTTATCCTTAAGAATTAATTATGAATGTTCATAAATATTTCATATATTGGTTGTTTATCAGAGCTTGATTTATCAGAGTTAAAAAATTTTTTAACAACTAAGCTTATTAGAAATGGGCTAATCAATTTGTGTTAAAGTTTTTACAATAGAATTCTGTGCAGCCTTTAAAAATGATGCTGTGGATGATTTAATTGCGTTCAAAGATGATGATACATTATTAAGAAAAAAATTCAAAAACTATATAAATTTGTTCTTGTATACTTTTTCTCCCATGAAAGGGAATGGAATGAAGCTCATCAAAATATTGAGTTGTGTCTCTCATAGGTGAATTACAAATCATTTTAATTTTCTTAATTTTTACTTTTTCCTGATTTTCAAATATTTCTGTAATCAACCAAAAAGCACTTGTCACTTTTATAAGGTAAAAGATCTTCTAAAACTTCTTTATATGATAAATTATTTACATTTATAGAACTCTTATTTTCGCTTTTCTATGACAGAGTGCCTTGATTATTTTCATTCATATAGTTTCTGGTGCTACTAAGCACATCATTTAAATTTTCATGTGCTACAGGGTTATTTTTATTTGATTCAAATTAAAATAATTACAATTTTAGAAGGAATAAAAAATCAAGAAAAATTTGTCTCATGTGCAGGGAGGAAGCCAAATTATATAATTCTAGCACAGAAGCAGAGAGCAGACATTAATTTTGGGTGTCTGTGCCATTTAAGCAGGAATTATAAATACTCCTTTCAGTTCCTGGGCTAGGTACAGAGGCCAGATATAACACTTCAGGCTATAGAAAGACTTGACCAGGCTTTGGGCTCTGCATCTTTCTTTGGATAATTTAGGATTTAATCAATGGCATACATCAGGCCCTAAGAAGAAAGGCATTACTAACTAAAAGTTGAAGATTTAGTTATACAATCTTGGTAAAAGTAGAAAGTGTGATTTTTGAAAGTTAAGTTTATAATTGCAAGTCTGAGTTTCTTTAGACTTTATACAGCATCTACATTTCACCTAATTTTTTAGTCTTATGCAATAAAACCACTGATGTAAAACAGTTGTGCTATTGCATGAATGATGTTAAAAGTGTCTTCTACGGGTGCATAAAAAACAGGACAGTCTCTTGTAAGGGCAAGAGAGAAAGTGCAAGAAGTAACACTGATAAGAGCATTTCTTATAAATCACTATATATTCTGGCGGGTCCTAAGATGGCAGATGAACAGAATAGGGAGACCACTTTCCCCCCCACAAATTCATCGAAAGAACATTTAGATGCCGAGCAGATTCCACAAAACAACTTCTGAATGCTGGCAGAAGACATCAGGCACCCAGAAAGGAAGCCTATTGTCTTTGAAAGAAGATAGGACAAAATATAAAAGATAAAAAGAGAGACAAAAGAGGTAGGGATGGAGATCCATCCTGGGAAGGGAGTCTTAAAAAAGAGAGAAGTTTCCAAACAGCAGGAAACACTCTCTCCAGCGGGTCTGTGGTTAACCTTGGAATCTCAGAGGGCAAAATAACTGGGAGGGAAAATAAATAAATAATTAAAACCCACAGATTACATACCTAACAGCAACTCCCAGTGGAGCAGCAGCCCAGACGCACGGATCCCCCACTAGCAAGCAGGGACTGGACAGGGAGGCGTGGGCTGCATTGCTTTGGGTAAGGACTGGGCCTGAATGTCCTGAGCGCAATCTGAGAGAACTAGCTTGAGATAGCAACCCAGACTGTGGGATAGCTACCCTGTGAAAAACCTTAACCTAAGACATCGCCAGGCCCGCTCACAGAACAAAGGACTGAGCAGAGCTAGCTGGCTGTGGACTGGCCCATCCCCCACCGGAGACGGGCAGGCGAGGGCAGCCAGAGCCGGAAGGGTGCAATCACGGACCCAGAGAGGCCTCCTCTACCAAACTGCAAGCAGACCTCGTTGCTAACCAAGACTTCTTGGGATTCTGGAAGGTCGACACCCACCAGGAGGGTCACAGCCAGAGGTCAGCTCCCCAGAAGAGACACACGGCACACCTGAGAAGGCGCGCCTATTGTACACGCAGAAAACCGAGCAGCTTGGACGGGAGAGACAATAAGATGCAGCCCCCGACTGTGCTAGCCTTGTTGCCTGAGCTGCTTGGACCTGGGACGGGCACAAAACCCAGGCTCAACCAAGTCTGCGCCTTTGTGGAGTACCCAAGAACCTGAACCTGAGCGGCTTAGACCTGGGAAGTACAGGCAACCCAGGGGCCCACCTCAGACAGTTCCCAGCGGAGCAACCTAGAGCCTGAGCAGTGTAGACTGTGAAAGCACACATGCCGCGAGTGGGGACAAACCCAGCGTGACTGAATCACTGTGAGCACATGCCAGTGATATTTGTTTGCAGTGTTCCTCCCTCCCCACAGCACAACTGAACAAGTGAGACTAAAAAAAGTGACTACCACTGCCCCCCTTGTGTCAGGGTGGGAATTAGACACTGAAGAAACCAACAAACAGAAGAAGCTAAAATAAACAGAGGGAACCACTTTGAAAGTGATAGGTGCAATAGATTAAAACACTGTAGTTAGCACCGACTACATAGGAAGGGGCCTATAGACCTTGAGAAGTACAAGACGGACCAAGGAACTATCTGAAAATGAACTGACCCCACACTGTCCACAACAGCTCCAGAGAAAGTCCTAGATATACTTACTATTATCATTTTTTAAATTTTTAAAACTTTTTTATTATTATTTTTCAATTTTTTTTTATTTTTAAGTCCCTTATTACTCCTTCAATTTTCATTTTTATAACCTACTATTATCTTGCAAAAAAAATACCCTATTTTTAAAGCAAACTTTATATACATATTTTATAATTTTTGTGACTCTGGTTTTTTTTTCTTTTTTTCTTTTCTTTTCTTTCTTTCTTTCTTTTTTTTAATATTGTAGTTTTGAGAATCTGACCTCTACTCTAGATTTTTAATCTTTGCTTTTTGGTATTTGTTATAAACTTTGTATCTTTAAGAACCCAATCTTCAGTACCCATTTTTACTTGGGAGCGAGATCACTGGCTTGATTGCTCTCTATTCCTTTTGACTCTCCTTTTTATCCACCAGGTCACCTCTATCTCCTCCCTCCCCCTTTTCTTCTTGACCCAACCCTGTGGATCTCTTTGTGTGTTCCAGCCCGTATAGAACAATTAGGAAACTGATTACTGGTTGGAACTGTCTCTCTGCTTTTGATTTCCCCTTTTCTCCTCCTGGCCACCTCTGTCTCTTTCCTGCCTCTTTTCTTCTCTGTGTAACTCCGTGAACATCTCTGAGGAATCCAGACTGTGGAGAGCACATAGGGAAGTGATTACAGACTAGTTTGCTCTCTCCCCTTTTGATTCCCCCTCTTCTCCTCCTGATCACCTCTATCTCCCTCCTCCCTCTTCTCTTCTCCATGTAACTCTGTGTACCTCTCCAGATGTCACTCACTGTGGAGAAACTTTTAAACATTAACCTAGGTGTTTTATCATTGGTGCTGTATAGATGGAGAAGTCTTGAGGCTACTCTAAGAATAAGACAGAAAACCAGAGGCAGGAGGCTTAAGGCCAAATCCTAAGAACACCAGAGAACTTCTGAATCCAGGCAGCATTAATCGATAGGAGCTCATAAAACGCTTCCATACCTACACTGAAACCAAGCACCACTCAAGGGCCAACAAGTTCCAGAGTAAGATATACCATGCAAATTCTCCAGCAACACAGGAACATAGCCCTGAGCTTCAATATACAGGCTGCCCAAAGTCACACCAAACCCACTGACATCTCAAAAGTCACTACTGGACACTTCATTGCACTCCAGAGAGAAGAAATCCAGCTTAACCCACCAGAACACCGACACAAGCTTCCCCAACCAGGAAACCTTGACAGGCTACCCATCCAACCTCACCCACAGCGAGGAACCTCCACAATAAAGGGGAACCACAAACTGCCAGAATACAGGAAGGCCACCCAAAGCACAGCAATATAAACAAGATGAAAAGGCAGAGAAATACCCAGCAGGTAAAGGAACAGGATAAATGCCCTCCAAATCAAACAAAAGAGGAAGAGATATGGAACCTACCTGATAAAGAATTCCAAATAATGATAGTGAAAATGATCCAAAATCCTGAAAACAAATTGGAGTTACAGATAAATAACCTGGAGACAAAGATTGAGAAGATGCAAGAAAGGTTTAACAAGGACTTAGAAGAAATAAAAGAGTCAATATATAATGAATAATAAAATAAATGAGATAAAAAACACTTTGGAGGGAACCAACAGTAGAATAATGGAGGCAGAAGATAGGATAAGTGAGGTAGAAGATAGAATGATAGAAATAAATGAAACAGAGAGGAAAAAGGAAAAAAGAATTTAAAAAAATGAGGACAACCTCAGAGACTTCTGGGACAATGTTAAACGCACCAACATTTGAATCATAGGAGTCCCAGAAGAAGAAGACAAAAAGAAAGACCATGAGAAAATACTCAAGGAGAGAATAGTTGAAAACTTCCCTAAAGTGGGGAAGGAAATAATCACCCAAGTCCAAGAAACACAGAGTCCCAAACAGGATAAACCCAAGGTGAAACACCCCAAGACACATAGTAATCAAATTAACAAAGATCAAACACAAAAAACAAATATTAAAAGCTGCAAGGGAAAAACAACAAATAACACATAAGGGGATTCCCATAAGGATAATAGCTGATCTTTCAATAGAAACTCTTCAGGCTAGAAGGGAATGGCAAGACATACTTAAAGTGATGAAAGAAAATAATCTACAGCCCAGATTACTGTACCCAGCAAGGAACTCATTCAAATATGAAGGAGAAATCAAAAGCTTTACAGACAAGCGAAAGCTGAGAGAAGTCAGCATCACCAAACCAGCTCTCCAACAAATGCTAAAGGATCTTTTCTAGACAGGAAACACAGAAAGGGTGTATAGTCTCAAACCCAAAACAATAAAGTAAATGGCAACGGGATGATACTTATCAGTAATTACCTTAAATGTAAATGGGTTGAATGTCCCAACCAAAAGACGAAGACTGGCTGAATGGATACCAAAAAAGACCCCTATATATGTTGTCTACAAGAGACCCACCTCAAAACAAGGGACACATACAGACTGAAAGTGAAGGGCTGGAAAAAGATATTTCATGCAAATAGAGACCAAAAGAAAGCAGGAGTAGCAATACTCATATCAGATAAAATAGACTTTAAAACAAAGGCTGTGGAAAGAGACAAAGAAGGACACTACATAATGATCAAAGGATCAATCCAAGAAGAAGATATAACAATTACGAATATATGTGCACCCAACATAGGAGTACCACAATTTGTAAGGCAAATGCTAACAAGTATGAAAGGGGAAATTAACAATAACACAATAATAGTGGGAGACTTCAATACCCCACTCACACCTATGGATAGATCAACTAAACAGAAAATTAACAAGGAAACACAAATTTTAAATGATACAACAGGCCAGTTAGACCTAATTGATATCTATAGGACATTTCACCCAAAAACAATGAATTTCACCTTTTTCTCAAGTGCACATGGAACCTTCTCCAGAATAGATCACATACTGGGCCACAAATCTAGCCTTGGTAAATTCAAAAAAATTAAAATAATTCCAAGCATCTTTTCTGACCACAATGCAGTAAGATTAGATATCAATTACAGGAGAAAAACTATTAAAACTTCCAACATATGGAGGCTGAACAACATGCTGCTGAATAACCAACAAATCACAGAAGAAATAAAAAAAGAAATCAAAATGTGCATAGAAACAAATGAAAATGAAAACACAACAACCAAAAACCTATGGAACACTGTAAAAGCAGTGCTAAGGGGGTAGATTCATAGTAATACAGGCTTACCTCAAGAAACAAGGAAAAAAATCAAATAAATAACCTAACTCTACACCTAAAGCAACTAGAGAAGGAAGAAGTGAAGAACCCCAGGGTTAGTAGAAGGAAAGAAATCTTTAAAATTGGGGCACAAATACATGCAAAAGAAACAAAAGAGACCATAGCAAAAATCAACAAAGCCAAAAGCTGGTTCTTTGAGAAGATAAATAAAATTGACAAGCCATTAGCCAGACTCATCAAGAAACAAAGGGAGAAGAATCTAATCAACAAAATTAGAAATGAAAATGGAGAGATCACAACAGACAACACAGAAATACAAAGGATCATAAGAGACTATTATCAGCAACTGTATGCAAATAAAATGGACAACTTGGAAGAAATGGATAAATTCTTAGAAAAATACAACTTTCCAAAACTGAGCCAGTAAGAAATAGTAAATCTTAACAGACCTATCATAAGCACAATTGAAACTGAAATCAGAAATCTTCCAACAAAAGCCCAGGACCAGATGGCTTCACAGCTGAATTCTACCAAAAATTTAGAGGAGAGCTAACACCTGTCCTACTCAAACTCTTCCAGAAAATTGCAGAGGAAGGCAAACTTCCAAACTGATTTTATGAGGCCACCATCACCCTAATTCCAAAACCTGACAAAGATGCTACAAAAAAAGAAAACTACAGGCCAATATCACTGATGAACATAGATGCAAAAATCCTTAACAAAATCCTAGCAAACAGAATCCAACAACATATTAAAAAGATCATACATCATGACCAAGTGGGCTTTATCCCAGGGATGCCAGGATTCTTCAATATCTGCAAATCAATCAGTGTAATACACCACATTAACAAATTGAAAAATAAAAACCATATTATTATTTCAATAGATGCAGAGAAAGACTTTGACAAAATTCAACATCCATTTATAATAAAAAACCCTCCAAAAATCAGGAATAGAAGGAACATACCTCAACATATAAAAGCTATGTATGACAAACTCACAGCAAACATTATCCTAAATGGTGAAAAACTGAAAACATTTTCCCTAAAGTCAGGAACAAGATAAGGATGCCCACTCTCACCACTACTACTCAGCATAGTTTTGGAAGTTTTGGCCACAGCAATCAGAGCAGAAAAAGAAATAAAAGGAACCAAGATTGGAAAAGAAGAAGTAAAACTCTCACTGTTTGCAGATGACATGATCCTCTACACAGAAAACCCTAAAGACTCCACCAGGAAATTACTAGAGCTAATCAATGAATATAGTAAAGTTGCAGGATATAAAATCAACACACAGAAATCCCTTGCATTTCTATACACTAACAATGAGAAAACAGAAAGAGAAATTAAGGGAACAATACCATTCACCATCGCAATGAAAAGAATAAAATACTTAAGAATATATCTACCTAAAGAAACAAAAGACCTATATATAGAAAACTATAAAACACTGGTGAAAGAAATCAAAGAGGACACAAGTAGATGGAGAAATATACCATGTTCATGGATCAAAAGAATCAATATAATGAAAATGAGTATATTATCCAAAGCAATCTATAGATTCAATGCAATCCCTATCAAGCTACCAATGGTATTTTTCAGAGAACTAGGACAAATAATTTCACAATTTGTATGGAAATACAGAAAACCTCGAATAGCCAAAGCAATCTTGAGAAAGAATGGAACTGGAGGAATCAACCTGCCTGACTTCAGGCTCTACTACAAAGCCACAGTTACCAAGACAATATGGTACTGGCACAAAGACAGAAATATAGATCAATGGAACAAAATAGAAAGCCCAGAGATAAATCCACGCACCTATGGACACCTTATCTTTGACAAAGGAGGCAAGAATATACAATGGAGAAAAGACAATCTCTTTAACAAGTGGTGCTGGGAAAACTGGTCCACCACTTGTAAAAGAATGAAACTAGAATATTTTTTAACACCGTACACAAAAATAAACTCAAAATGGATTAAAGATCTAAACATAAGACCAGAAACTAGAAAACTTCTAGAGGAAAATATAGGCAAAACACTCTCCGACATAAACCACAGCAGGATCCTCTATGACCCACCTCCCAGGATATTGGAAATAAAGCAAAAATAAACCAATAGGACCTAATTAAAATTAAAAGCTTCTGCACAACAAAGGAAACTATAAGCAAGGTGAAAGACAGCCTTCAGAATGGGAGAAAATAATAGCAAGCGAAGCAACAGACAAAGAATTAATCTCAAAAATATACAAGCAACTCCTGTAGCTCAATTCCAGAAAAACAAACGACCCAATCAAAAAGTGGGCCAAAGATCTAAACAGACATTTTTCCAAAGAAGACATACAGATGGCTAACAAACACATGAAAAGTTTCTCAACATCACTTGTTATCAGACAAATGAAAATCAAAACCACAATGAGGTACCATTTCACGCCAGTCAGAATGGCTGCTATCCAAAAGAATCAAGCAATAAATGCTGGAGAGGGTGTGGAGAAAAGGGAACCCTCTTACACTGTTGGTGGGAATGCAAACTAGTACAGCCACTATGGAGAACAGTGTGGAGAGTCCTCAAAAAACTGGACATAGAACTGCCATATGACCCAGAAATCCCACTGCTGGGCATACACACCAAGGAAACCATAATTGAAAGAGACATGTGTACCCCAATGTTCATCACAGCACTGTTTATAACAGCCAGGACATGAAGCAACCTAGATGTCCATCAGCAGACGAATGGATAAGGAAGCTGTGGTACATATACACGATGGAATATTACCCAACCATTAAAAAGAATACATTCGAATTAATTCTAATGAGGTGGATGAAACTGGAGCCTATTATACAGAGTGAAGTAAGCCAGAAAGAAAAATACCAATACAGTATACTAACATATATATATGGAATTTAGTAAATCGGTAAAGATAACTCTGTATGTGAGACAGCAAAAGAGAGACAGATGTATAGAACAATATTTTGGGCTCTATGGGAGAGGGCAAGGGTGAGATGATATGGGAGAATGGCATTGAAGCATATAAATTATCATATGTGAAATGAATCACCAGTCCAGGTTCGATGCATTATACAGGGTGCTTGGGGCTGGTGCACTGGGATGACCCAGAGGGATGGGATGGGGAGGGAGGTGGGAGGGTGGTTCTGGAAGGGGAACACATGTACACCCGTGGCAGATTCATGTCAATGTATGGCAAAACCAATACAATATTGTATAGTAAAAAAATAGATAAATAAATAAATTTAAAAAATAAAAATAAATGACTATATATTCCAAAATAGCAATTGATAATGCTAAATTAAGTCAGCCAACTATTATTTTCCTCTAAGTTGTCATTTTTCCTTCTAAATCTGATAAATACAGTAATTATATTAATACAATTATATAAATATAGCCTACCCTAAAGTTAACCTGACTTTAAATTCAAGCTACATTTTGTTGCTGGTGTGAATTTTAGGCTGTGTAATGTTTTCTTTATTTGTATTACTTAAATAAGTTTTACTTTTCATTTCCCATTTTACTAGCTAATAGGAATTTAATCTTAGTTCAAGGTTCACACACTCCTTGGCCTGGCTTCCAATTAAATTCCAGAGGACTCACAGAGTGCCAGATCACAGGAGGGGAAGGACATCTGTTACTCAGTGTTCCCTGTACCTGATGGCAGCTGCTGGGGCATCCTCATTGCCATCTGGTCTTTAGTCACTGGTCTCTATAGCTAGCTGTGAAGTCATCCTTTGTCCTATCCACTCTGCCTTGCCAGTTTTCCATCTACTTCCCAAACCTTTCTAAATTCCATTGCACTTTAGGAAACTGGATCTCTCTAAGTTTCATCACTACTCTGGGATGCGTAGAATCATTCTGCTCCTGGGGTTTGGAAAACCTCTCTTCCATATCTCCACATGTTTGTTTTGTAGTAGTTACAACTAATAGGTTTCATAAGTACTCACGAAGGTTTTAAATAATCTTCTAAATTTCTCTAATTAATCTTCTAAAAAAAACTAGTACAGTATTTCTAAAAACAGATTTTCTTTCCTTTTTTCATTCTCTGAAAGTAAACATTTTCTAGATCCTCTGATGTGAGGTATTAAGGAAGATATTACATGATGTAAAAATCAATATGGCATTTCTGAGAATGTAGGGTGTTGGATATAAAGTTAGGGAAAGAATAACTGAATGTCTGTAGTATTTTAGACATAGTTCATTTTATGTATTTTTTCCACCAAGCTCATATAGTAGAAGCTATTGTTTTTATTCTAAAGAAAATTCATGCCCTGAGAGGAGTCTTACAGCTAAAAGACATTGAGCCATAATTGCACACAAATGTATCTGATTCCAAAGTCAATGCTATTTCAAGTTAACAGCTCATACATTAGTGTATATGATACCATTAAGAAGCAGATTCTTCCATCCCATTCCTAGAGATAGAGATGTAGACAGTCAAAGGGGGCCCTAGAGTAAAAAAAACAATCAAATAATTTGATGACCCAGTCTGTAGATCACAGTCTGAGCAATTGGACTGAAACATATGTCCTCAGAAAGTAGCAATCTTATATGGGATCATCAGCCCATACACAATTCCAATAAAGGTCAACTGAGCTAACTGTATAGTGCACTTACAAAGCCCTCCTTGATGAAGGAAAACTTTGGTTGAAATGCAAATCTGGAGGGTGTGTAATCTGGGTATTAAAAGTTGGCTTTGAGTTGACAGGAGGATATGATTAGTAAAGGATCATGAACATATGTATAGAGACAATAGCACATAAATGAAGCTCAGCATGGCTAGAGGTTATAGTGCAGAGTAAGAAGCATAGAAGATCGTAACTTCTGCAGTTAGGCTCTGGTTAGGTCACTCACCCAAAATAGATCTGTGAAAAAAAATTGTACTGTTCTCAGTAATGTGAAACTTTTTTTAAAGGGTAGTAGTGATGTCAATCAGATCTTGTTTTAGATGATGATAATTAAGGAGTGAGAATAAATGAGGCTGGGGTTATAATTGACCTTAGAAAAAACTTGGTTTTAGACCAATAAATATAGAAAAAGTATCTGGGAGAATGAATAATAGTGAGAGATATGAAGGGAACAAATCTCAGAGTGGTTTATGTTAACATTGGCTGGATGTGTTAACTAACTGTAGTAGCTAAAGGAAACATTAAGTATTTCTTTAACACTAAATCAAGGTGTCTGTAAGTGTGGCAGTGCCGTGAACTCTGAAAGGATACCTGAAAGAAGGAACAGTTTTGAATGGAGCACGTGAGTCTGGGTTTTGATTGAATGTGTTTGAGGTTCTAACAGAGTATCACTGTAGGGCTAGCATTGTAAGCAGTGAGAAATGTAGACTCAGAACACAGTAAGGAGATCAGAACTGATACTTGGAAGTATATTTAATGGTGAGTTTGTAAAACTATGACTGTGGTTAATATTAAATTTGGTATATGAACTAAGATTTTTGTCTCCTGAACTTGGGGAAATATGCCTTAAGGAGATAACTAAAGAAAAATGAAACAGTAAAGAGTGTAGAACAACAACAACAAAAAAGAGTGTAGAACAGAGTCCCTCAGAAAGGCATGAGAAAAAATATGAAAAGAATACAGGGTCACAACATTATAAGAGAGGGGATATTAAAAAGAGCAGAATGTTGTAGCATGGTCAGGATTTATGGGGTCATCTGATTTGACAATTAAATAATCATTAAGCAGCTTTATGAAGATTTAAAACTCAACATTCAAACAACTAAGACCATGGCACCTGGTCCCATCACTTCATGGTAAATAGATAAGAAAAAGAGGAAACAGTAACAGACTTAATTTTGGGGGGCTCCAAAATCACTGCAGATGGTGATTGCAGCCATGAAATTAAAAGACGCTTGCTCCTTGGAAGAAAAACTATGACAAACCCAGACAGCATATTAAAAAAGCAGAGACCTTACTATATGGACAAAAATCCATATAGTCAAAGTGATGGTCCTTTCAGTAGTCATGTATGGATGTGAGAGTTAGACCATAAAGGGTGCTGAGCGCTGAAGAATTGATGCTTTCAAACTGTGGTGTGTTGGAGAAGCCTTTTGAGAGTCCCTTGGACTGCAAGGAGATCAAACCAGTTAATCCTAAAGGAAATCAATCCTGAATATTCATCGGAATGACTGATGGTAAAAAGCTGAAGCTCCAATACTTTGGCAACCTGATGTGAAGAGCCAACTCATTGGAAAAGACCCTGATGCTGGGAAAGATTGAAGACAGGAGGATAAGGGGACAACAGAGGATGAGATGGTTGGATGGCATCACCGGCTCAATGGACATGAGTTTGAACAGGCTCCGGGAGATGGTGATGGACAGGGAGGCCTGGCATTCTGCAGTCCATGGAGTCGCAAAGAGTCAGACACCACTGAGTGACTGAACGACTATGAAGCAGCTTTAATAATGAAAAATTTTACCAGAGTGGACAAAAAATCCTGGTGTCAATGGGTTGGTGAGTCTAGGTTAAGACAGGAAGTGTAGTCTGCAAATCTAGAAGACATCTTCAAGAAAAGCAGGGCTGTGAGTTAGAGATAAGGAATAATGGTTTGAGGAAAACACAGGGTAAGGACAGGATGTGATTTAAGAACTGAATAAATCTATTATGTTTATAAACTGAGATGAAGATAATTAGTCAAGAAACAGATTGAATTAAAGGGATAGAAGAAGAAGCAGATGACTGGACAAATGAAGAAAAAATGAAATCAAGAGAGTAAGTGAAGGGGAAAAGACAGAAGTTTTTGAATACAGATAATCACCTATGGGGTTTCCCTGGTGGCTCAGATGGTAAAGAATCCTCCTGCAATGCAGGAGACTGAGGTTCGATTCCTGGGTTGGGAAGATCCCTGGAGCAGAGAATGGCTACCCACTCCAGTATTCTTGCCTAGAGAATTCCACAGACAGAGAAACCTGGCAGGCTACAGTCCATGGGTTGCAGAGTCCGACAGGACTGAGCGATCAACACTATATTATACTAATTAGCTGTAGAGTGCTCTGTGTCAGGTCTTGGAATATCTCTTTTAATTTTTGCAATAACTTTAAGGTGTATATTTTTATACCTATTTCACAGATGAAGAAACTGAGGTGACAGATAATTGGCTTAAGGATACCCAGTAAGAAAATAGCAAATCATTACTATTATTATTTTGCTTTTTTTGTTGTCTCTTTCTTTTGTGTCAGAAGGTAAATAGCAAAGAATGGGGAATTAAACATTTGAGAAAAAAAAGAAAAGAAATTGAAGGAATTTAGTTGCATACTTTTTAAATAAACAAGAAGGTGAAGTTATTTGATAATAGATTTGGCTGTATCTAGAGATGGGCAAAGGTCAAAACTACTAGAAGGGGTTATTGAAGAGATAATATATTTGAGATAAATAAAATAATAACTAACAATTAATATTCATTATTCAGTGCAGCTAGATTTCATGGTTTATAGTGTCTTCAGCTGGCACAATAATGTGAATTTTCTCCTGTTCTGCTTAGTCATTCGAAATAAGTATGGAGAAATAGCAGTACTAACAGATTTGGGAACTACTGAGGTATGTAAAGCAGAGATCAATTCTTGATGCCTTGACCATGGTCAGGATGGGTAAGAAATTGAGTGAGGTCAGGAGAGGAACTGGGAGATAGGACTAGATGAGAGGGACTGGACACACAGGAAAGGTCAAGCTTTGAGGGATAAACCTTGGAAGGTTTAATGTGGGCAGCTGAAATGGAGATGACGGTCCTTAGGGTCAAGATGTTTTGAAACTTAGGGGCTCTGGTGTTACAAATGTTATCAATGTGAGAATTCATATAAATTGTAGTAGAGTGAAGAGTGGGCAGTAATTATGTAATCCAGTTGCCAAAACTGAAGATTGTAGAGTACTGGGTTGGTTGGTAGATCATTTAGATGATGGACAGAGAAAGTATTGTGACTGTATCTTGTAGATTATGAAACAGAGGAAATGGAAAGAGAGTAGAGAATAAAAGGATGTCAGCTTGTTATTCTTATGAGAAGAAAATTTATATGACATATCAAGCAATTTAAGCAAGTGATAAATTAATTTGTCCTTAAAATAATTGTGAAGGCAGCAATTTCTGATGAATTAAAGAAGGACAGTTTATTTATAGAGTTACTTAAGGCTAGATCTTAATATATGAATCCAGGAGGATTAGATAAGTATTGAGGCATTTAAATTCCTTCCATTAATATAGATCATTGCAAAAATAACCAAGTGGAAATTTTGTGGTCTTCAACTTATAAGTAAATTAAGTAAGAGTGGTAAAACTGATTAGACAGTAATAGTCAAGAGCTTGAGTTAAATATTGGCTCTGTTACCTTGGATCCTACTGAATGGCTTAAATTATCTTTCTAAGAGCTTTGGTACTGAGTATGTTTAGAGTCAAAAATGTGACAAAGAACTAAGTTTTTGCTACTATAAAAAGGCAAGCAAATTCCAGTTTATTTGGAGTTAAGATCACTTCTCAAGTCTGTAAGGTTATTCATTAAAGTCTTATAATTCAGTCCTGCCCCTCGCCAAAAAAAGTAATATTTAAAGTCTGGATTATTTGAGTTATAATGTTTTTCAGTTTCAAATTTTCAGTTGCAAGACTTTCTGTGGTATCATTTTTTTTTTTTTAAGGAGGAAATCTCCACTTTTGATTTGTATAAAATAGGTTCCATTAAAGTTTGAATAAGAAGTTTTAGAGAGAACTTATTGACAGTGTGCCTGCAATAAAAATAATTGCAAGTTTTAGGTATTGTATCTTCTATCAAAATGAGATCTATCTGGACAGAGCTTAATGAACACCTCATCATGTAAGCTTCTTGCTTGAGCTGTGTAGCTTGCTTTGATGATACAGATTGATTACAATAACAAAAACCATACCTTATTTAAGTGGCTTTTCTGTCACACAGCAGTATTTTGGGTTTGCAGTTCAGTCATAACAAATATGTGGCTGGATAAAAATTGAGATATATCAGGCCTCAATCTGGGAGAATGCAGGGGAGAAAGTTTCACTTGTTTATTCATTGTTACTCTAGAAGGAATAACACCACAAGATATATTGTTGTTGTTAACAATTTGCTTTGGATTAAATACTCTACAATAAAATACACTATCCTTTTTTTCACCTTTCTTTTGAAATAATTTCAGACTTACAGAAAACTATGCAAATTTTATAGAGTTTATATATGCCCTTCCCCTGGGCTTCCTCTTGTTGTTGTTGTTGTTTGGTCGTTAAGTTCTGTCTGACTCTTTTGTGACACTATGGACCCGACCAGGCTTCTCTATCGATCTCTCAGAGACTCTCTCTTCCGTGCTATGTCAAACTATACCCAGTAGTCTCTCAGTATGTAATATATCCATCATACTCCCCTAATCTAATACTCCTCTCCGGACTAAAATCTCACATTAATATGCCCTAATGACGTCTAAGTAATCTCACACGACCTTTCTTAGTGATGTTTATCAGGACTATGACGTGTCAGTATCTCAATTGTGTCTACCATAAGCCCCATCCACTACAAAGTTCTGTAAGCTCAGCTATACATCTCCACGTCGTGGCTGTGTCCATTTCTAAATCATTTCCTATTAACTTTTATCACATCACTCACACTCCATTCCTGTATAGTAAGCTCTAGCAGTGTGTCTCGTTCACTCCACTATTCTACCACTGAGTTGTCACACTCTAGTGTCTACTACCACTACTAGCGGTAGTCCTACCGATCTCTCTACTCAACACACCACCTCTAGTGTGTTGTGTGTGAGCATCTAACTCTCGTACTCACTTCCACACTGTGACGAATAGTGCCAACAACCATGTCACCCAATTGTACCAATACGTGTGTTGCAAGTCTGACCCTATCCGAAATGTCCTTCTCCTCTAATCTCGCTATCTCTATCTGCCATGTATACCCCTCACGTCCCTACTCATACACATCTATCCTCTCCCACCAGCACACCTTGACAGATGGTGTTCACCTCTACTATGTGCTGCCACCACTTGTATATCACGTTAGAATTGTTCTCCTAGTGTGTGTTCCCAGCGCTCACATACACTAGTGCAAGCAAACCTGTGCAGTCCACGATCACTATGTTGTCCCCTCCTCAACATGTCTGCCTGTGCCTCTAATCACACTCATACTCACTACATATACTGTCAACAGAGATACCCCTGTCTCACCATATCATGCTATTTGTTCCAATACAATATATTATTGTGTGTAACTTGTGCTGTCGTGCTGTCAGTTACTCTGCCTCTCCCCTGTTACGTAGAGTGTCCTATGCTGTCCATTATTTATCAATATACATATCTCACAGAAATACACCCATGAAAAGTGTATTATGGTAGTGTAATTGGTACTTGATATATAACGTGATCTATACCACACACTCTGCAGTAATCCGCACTGTGTCATTCACATAGCCTCTCTCTCCGTACTAATGAGCTGCCCACCTAGCTAGTGAACATAGAAATCGACGTGTCACAATGTCTCTTATAATGTGTGTCTCCGCACGTGCTCTCAAAGATATCATCCTTAAACACTATTTCACTTATCTCATCACATCTGTGCTATAGACACCTCTGACCTGTCTATCCCGACCATCCTATCTTGCTCCCCCATTCGCTGCACCATTTCCTCCAACCTGTCTACCTCAATCTCTATACTTACGATATATTATGAGTGTGTCTAATATACTAGAGCCTATTGATTGTACGTTTCTCCTCTCACCTAACTCTCGGTCGCCCATCTGTACATCACGTGTGATATAACACTGTCTGTATACACTAGCCATCATGTCACCACTAGTCAGATAAAAAGTCAGTCTCTCTGTGTCATGATGATTAGCTCATGTTACACAATTAGTTAATGGTGTTTACTCTGCACTCTATAACATATAACATGACGTCGTGCTAGAGCTGTGCAGCATGAATGTCTACACTCTAACACTAGATATCTACGTTTCAATCGGCAAGTGTAATGTCAAACAGACCGTTCTTGCATACTAATTGACTCTGTGTCATGCATCCCACATGAGCACTGTAGCAATCTCATATAGATATAAGATAATTATCAGTCATCTATGTTCACTCTGTCCTCCACCTCTCAAACAAAAAATCAGTGTTCCATCTGTCCTCCAATATATATGAGATACAGTGTGTGAGTCTGACCTACTAACTCTCTATCTATATATCCTTAGAGATCGACTAATATGTTTCTGTACGATACTCACTTGACCCTAAGTGTCTCATCTACAATCACAATCCTATCTGTGCCTCTCTAGAGAGACCAAAGAGTGAAGAGAACTAAGAGATCAGCTATGTCACTGCTTAGATGCGTCATCTGAACCTATGACACATCTACAACATAATCATGACTATGTCACTCTAGATATCTCCTACCTACGTAAAGTATCTCAACTCAAGAAACACTGTATCACACAATATTAACCAAACTTACCACCCCTCTTAGTGCCTAAACGACCACCCACCCCTCGTATATGACAGATCCCTGTGTCACGTCTCACTTGTCCTCCCCATACAGATATCATGAATACACGTCTCTCATCATCTCTATACCCTATCCTGTCCACATCTATCTACTGATATCCAATACACTAATGTGTGTTCACACTGTGTCTCACCAAATTAAATAAGTATAATACATAGTAGTGTGTCACCCTAGACACGCATGATCTTTAGACTTAGCACATGTTGTCTCCCAATGACGCCGTTCAGAGTATCCATATGTGTGTGTATCCCTGCACAGTGTGAATCCACTCAATCAGACTATCCCTATTCTGTGCTGTATTTGAGTCCACTCTACAGTTTGACTAGTGACTCAACACACACTTGTTCAGCTACTTGTACTATGAGTCCTACATATACAAACCCCCCATGACTCTTTAATCTCATCAGACTGTGTCTCATCACAGTGTCTAATCTCTCGAAGCATGATAGTAAACATAATAGTCCTACTCGCTTCTACCTAAGTCTATCTAATGTATACTACATATGCACCCAGTAGTGATAGACAGATAACACTAGGCAAGTTGCCCATCCTCATGTCACCTAGATCATAAGACTTGTCACCTACCTCCCATCACTCGCGCTACACACAGTTTTAGTAGAGTCCACGCACTAAAAATACTAAGTCTGAATAGCATCCATCTGTACCATAACCTCATACACAATCCTGTGCACACTCTCTCACACAACACACATAACCTCACTCACACATTGTCGTCTATAATAGATATGTCTTCGAGATCTCCTCTGTAATACCTACTACTCAACCGATCACACCTGCTATGTACATATGTGTCATCACGTTTATCACTTCCTACCCACTCACATACCAATAATCTCAAAATCACACTCTCCCATCATAGATACTGTTAGTATAGTATAGACAGATGACCCACATTGCATATCTACAGTGTAAGTCCTTGTGTACAATATATCTGTTGTCCATACGTCTTATGAGTCCCATTAAACTCATATCTACCCTATGTTGTGCTCTAATATGCACTACATATACCTATATACGATGACACTCACTAATATGTATGAGTTGCCACGCTCTCCTGTGTCCAACTGTAGTCCTCACCCCAAATATCTCACATATAGTGTGAACTCACACTACATCCTAAGAGTCCCAACAGAATACACATCGCAAATACTCACATACTATGTAGTGTGGATTATACACTCACCTAAGGACGTTATTAATAGTATAATAGTGTATATAGCTCATATGTTATCTGAATCATCTACATACATACACACTCACCCCACGCCTCATATCTCCCCACCTACTCTAGACCCACGAACTAGACCACTAAAGTACCCCCTCTCTATAGATGTCTCATCTACTCGTGAACACGCAAGTACCTATGAATATATAATAGTCAGACTCTCACATATCACACTATATCATCTCATATCACTGTCTGGATAATGTATAACACACACGACGCACAGTGATGTGAATAGATGCTTTGCTATCAAGTGTAAAATGTGAGTCTGACTGAGATAAACATCTAAGTATTCATTGTGCTCCAGTGGCCTGTTTGTTGTAAGTGGACTGATGTGAAGTGTGTCACTCAGAGATAGCGCTATCAACTACTAGCATTCGATATAATGGATGTATCAACATGTATCAGCGAATCCTGTCCCACATACGCTATTGGTATGTGTAAATAATACCAAACACTAGAGCTACAACCAGACTCTCTGTTGTCTGTGTTAATCTGTTGCAATCTTAAAAAGAGATGTATTAGAGTGAGATGCGTAAGTAGTGCGTCGCCATAATCTCCAATACTCTCTCGCTTCTCTGTATCTCCAGTGTCCACTATATATAATAGGTAGATCCTCATCCATGATTCAAGGTCCACGTTGTCACTGTATCACACCTTCTCTACAGCAATTGTATTGAACCCCCATGTATTAAGATGTGGGTCCCGTCAGTCCACCCATTAATCGTGTGCTATCCCAATTTCCCACAATCACACCTGTAGTGTGTGAATAGTGTACTATGGTGACACACGAGATATACGTCCCCACGCCCGACTCTCAGCGCGCCTCAAAGAGAGTTGATGTGTGTGTGTTGTGTCTCAACCTGGCTACGTTGTATTGGTCTCTGAGTAGTGTGTTCATCTATGTGTTGAACCGCTCCCGTGTACACCCCCCCAACGTCAGCGACACCTTCCAACTGTATCACACACAAAATACACTCCACACATACTTCCTCACGACATATCTCTGTGCCAGCTCCCATATGCTCTATATACTGTGTCTGTAACGACTTAGAGATACGTGATGTCAATATTGAGTATATCTTATCTCTCTGACTAACTGACAACATCACCCACGCTACTGGCCTCATAATCGTTCCAAACACCAGCTCCAACTCTCGGCTGTATACACTTGTAATGACAGTTTCGTGCCCTCTCAATCTTGTCTTCACACTTACCGGATCCCTCCCTCTAAACATGTGTAGGTCTAGTGCATGATAAATCTACTCTTGTAGTCTATGTGTCTCTCACACAAATCCCGATCTGTGTTTATTGTGCTCTTGTGGCATCTAGTACCCTAGTTTCTATTCCCTCTCTACCTATTTATATATAGAAAGATCACACACTAGATAGTGTCTGTATCACACACAGAAATCGTATAGTATGTGTTGTTCACTGTGATACGTCGCGCATATGTGAACCAAGACAGTGATACAGCTCATCACCAACTTCGTGTGTGAAGTGCAGACTTGAGCCAAGTCTCCAATGTTCACTGTTTAAAGTGTACAATCCAGTAACATGAACTGACATAACACGATCGCGTACTTGATGAACACTACGAGACTCACCTATATAATATACTCTGTAGTCTGTACTCACTTACCACTAAAATCTAACAGTCTGCAAGTCGCATATGTCTTTATCGTACTCAGCTCCACCACACTCATATTTTCCTCCCTCTGATCTAATACCTCTTGTGTTGGTGCATATAGTCCTAAAGATACCCAAAAAAAAATACACCCCCACATCTCCTTGAGATCCCCTATATAATATAAGTCTATATTGATGTGTCAAAAATTCTCTAGTCCAATCCTCAGTCTCTTACACATAAATATCCTGAATCTCTCACCTCAATATGAGTTGACCTGTTATAAGCCATTATCACGTAATAGGTGACGCCCACCTCCTCATGTCACCGAATGACTCTCTCGAACTATCTATGAGTAGCCCATAACCACACCTGATCCCCACATGTGTGATCCAACACTCACAATTGTGCTCACCACAATCCACTATACTATTATACCTCTTCACATCTCGCTACTCACTCCACTGAAGCATGTGTCTCTTCATGTGATAACCCTCATATGTGTGAATACAATACCCCCCACTACCCCCCCCCACACTGTATGTACATAGTGTACTAATGGGCCTCCAACAAGATACATGATGTAGAATCTTGACAGTGTCTGATACCTAGCAGTCAGAGACTATAGTGAAGTGGACAAGATATCATGCTTCTCATGTGTTATAAACTCCTTACATACGTCACTATGTGCAGTAGAGTGAATATGTACTGTGTAACTACCATATATCATAACTGTCCAACTCAAAATGTGGACTATGTCCTCTCATCTCCACGCTGTCTCACCTACTGACTTGTCCCATCCCGGTCCACTAGTGTACCAACTATCACTCTAATGCAGCATCATGAAGTCACACATCTCTCCCACTAAGCATGCAGAGTGATCACCAGAAGATTCACAATATAATGATGACTCTATGTGACTTGTCATGTAAGCGTTCTTGATACTCCCAATATATACCACTCTTCCATAAAAAAAAAAAAAAAAACCCAAACCTTATCACCCCTCCCCTCATTTCTATCTACACCAATACTCACCCTACTTACCCAATCCTGCTATGTGTATGTGTATAAGCGCGCGTCACCTCCACCACCTATCAATAAGACTTATGTGTGCTTGTGGATAGTATAGTCTATTCTATGCATAAACACATAACCACATTCCCTCGTCGTAGGTGCTTGCTACTGAGGTATGTCAATTCTAGAATATAGTCACCATAATGAGTTGTGTTATTCTTAATATTAAGTAGTGTGTTGCTCAAAGAGTGACTCACACCAGATGGTGTATAATATCTCACTCTACTTGTGCGAAACGTTACTCATATTCACACTACTCCGATTGCGTACTAACCCTGTAGTGACTCAGTTAATGTCTAGCAGGTGAACTCTATACAAAGATCATCTCTAGCATAGAGTCATCATCTGCTCATCGTTTCTCTAATATCTAGTATATCCCATAGTGGTTCATGTGATACACGTGATACCAGACCCTTTGAGCTGTGTTCTATGTACAGTATGATGTGACTGTAGTCAGACTCTAGTGTGTATGCCTGTGTCGTGTTCAGAATATCACCTCTAATCACTCAAATTATCCGGACACCTAGAAATGTAACTACATAATCACACATAACAAAGTGCTCTCCATATCCAACCTTGTGATAAAGACTCGCAGTTATGTATATCTTGCTGTCCTGTGAAGTCGATCACGAGAAACATGTGTGTGGATATGCTCCTCATATGATTACATATTTTAATGTACGTATCCAATGTGTTTAGAGCAAATAACATACACCCTACTCAACCAACAGTTAAGTGTAATACTAACATAATCAGTGCTACGACCGAGCGTCCATTGTGCTAACTACGCATCTCCGCCCGTCTACTGCGTGTACTCCCCTCTAGTCTGTGACACGTCTCTCTCTGTCGTGTGTCAGTACTCACTGTATGTCCAAACAGTTAACTGCCCTAGAGTCACCGCACTCAATCTCCCAATACTTTGTATACAGAGTATCATCACGTCTGGCCTTGCCGTATCACTGTTGTGACTACCTGTGGGATTTACCGTAGTCTGGTGCCCTGCACCCTATATATACTGTTTGCTCTTGTGACCTACACAGTGTGTCCTTAATCTCCGTGGAGACACTATAATCTCTTCGTCGCGTAGACTAGTTTGTAACCATGTCCCTGTCTACGAACCTATCCTCTATGCTGTTAATTCGTATCAGAGAGAGGACGCCCTATCCGTGTGACTTTGAACCTCCCCCTCACCCCCCATTAGATCCTAAGTGTGTCGCACATGCTGCACATAGATGTGCGGCCTGGTTCACTCGTCCGCTGTGCATTTTATCTACCGCGCCCATCTTTTCCAACTTCCACCAGTTCCTCCGTGGTTGGTGTCGTGCATCACAGTCTATGTGCGTCGTATCGACCTGTCATTTTCTGTGTCCCATACATACTGCTTGCAAGAGATACATTGTGTGACAATAAACTGGTGCACAATATACCATAAACTACGCATAGTGACATCTGGTATAATATGTTGTGTGTGTTCCCACAAATATCATGCCTTCACACATACAACTCTAATATAATAACACTCTGTAACACATAATATAGATAGTGTGTAGTGTGTGATCTATCCATACCAAACTCCATCCTAGAGTTTTCGATCCTGTGTTCTATGTTGTTGTGCCCCATCTCAACATATATCTAGAACACATATAAGAGACGCTCATACGACCGCTCTACTTGCTAAAATTCTCAACGCACCATCAAATCATCCAGTTCCCTGGATGACTAGTGCTCGCCATCCCTACCATTCGTAATATTGCACTACAATCTACACAATACCTCACCTATCACATGTGAGACTACAAGTCAAGTAGTACACATACACAGATCCAGAGAAAGATACAATCACACTCCACTGTCTAGAATCACCTGTATCCACTCTACCCCATGTGGCGCCGACCTAGTTGTGTGTACCTATGTGGTCATGTATGCATTCCTTTAAGTGTACTCTCTCTCAGAGTGACTTCTTTAGTTCTTAGTACGTCGAGACAGCCCCTGCCCCGCTCCTAAATCCTCTATACACATACTCATAATCCAGAGAGTGAAACACTCTCTGTCATCTCAACTTAAGTGCTCTTCCGCCACAACTCCCCTTATTCACAACATCACTATACTACAGTTCATCTTCACTACCATCAATCCCGTTGAGATATATGTACACATCATGAATATCATCAGTTGTACCATGTCTCACATTCTCCAGCACCAAGTATAGACATATCTGTGTCATGATATCACTCTCATCACACCCACCTAGCATCAGGTCCTCATATCACCCAAACTCCTGTCGCCTCTCATGTGTTCTCTCTAATCTACCTATATACAGCTATCCGATCTTCACTAAATAGATTGTGTACTCACTTCAGACAACTGATAACTAGTGCATCTCTACACACATAGTCTCTACCAATGACTCCCCACCTCTCAAACGCACCTCAGTGTACATGCCACACATATCAAATGCATATGTTCTCCTGTACCATAACCAGTTCTCAACACAACAGTCTAACCCACCAGACCTGCTGGTTGTACATGTGTCTGTCAATGTCTCCATCTCCCTAGATTGCTCTACCTATACTGTCTACACTACACCCTAATTGTACTGAACAGATGACTCCACTCTCTATAGTTTGTTGTGTCTCTGTGTCTAGAACACCACTCCTCAGATAGAGTGTAATCTATCTACTCTATCCCGTTGATGTCAATTGTAAGTGTAATATGTTTTACCCTCCTCTGTTGTACCGATGGTTCCCTAGGTACACACTGTGAAGACTCGCTCCTAGTCTGTGACTTCACATTGCCTCTATGATCCTCCTCCCCACCTACTCAGTGTCCCTATGTGTCAACTCACCTAGAATCTCCCAGTATACTAATCCACTACACCACCTTTGTGTCAGTCCCACTGTGTAGTCATCACTTACTTATCTATCAGCAAGATGTATCTCTCTCTCTATGTTAGAAAATCACAATTATGTGTCACCTCCATAGATGCTCTCTACAACTGATGTGTGATCCGCAACTATATAGCTGAACACCTACAGGGTCGATTGCAATCCACATGCCTGTGTGATACATAATCTAACCACTGCTCAACTGTCCCGTCCATACTCATAAGTGATGCGTTGATGAAACAATTGATGATAGTAGACGTAGTCTCTCCACACCTCTAATCATCCCTCGTCCTCAAGAGTCTCCAGTGTGATACTCCTTCCACTACTGTATGCGATGCGCCCGTGTCACCTCTGTGTCACCCTCCCCCCTGTCCGGTGTACTCTCTCAATAATCACTCACAAGTACACATTATATGCCTGTCCACCCTATTCCCATCCCCATGTTTCTCCTAACCTACTGAATCACATAATCCATTTCATGATACTTCTCCCAACCTGACAAAGTGAATCTGTTCATGTACCATATCCCTATATTGTCCTCACATCTCCTTGTGTGTGTGACGTGTCCTTACATAGAGTGGTGTGTGTTCGTCTCTATTTGTTCTGAATCAGCTTCTCAACGCACATCCCCTACATATCCAGAAGAATCTACACACACTGTGGTGTGTGTATCCCATCATTACACCGAAAATGTCCCTACTCGCTATGCCATTGTAGACACTGTTTGACAATCGCATACGCATCCTCCCCTATACATATGTATATCCAGACCCCCCTCGACTCTAGAGTGCACTATGTGTGATGTGTGTCCCCCGCTGCATGTGTGTCGTCATTGTGTCGTCCTGAACGAGCGCGCAGTGCGCTTTCCATGTGTAGGTCACTGGCGCCCCCCTAACTTTGTGTGCGTGCGATAGTGTGTGTCACCCAATTAAAGTGCTCCCATATCGTCGTATTCCTAGATCATGTGCTGTCACCTAGTGTTGATCCATGATGTGTGCCTTGTGCACACAATTTCTTGTGCTTCTGTGACACCACTCGTCAGTACATCACATCAACATAGCTCTCTCTCTCTACACCACATAATACTCCCTCACCCCAACATACACTATGACAATCTACCTCTAGTAATAATATCGTCAAACATTCCATAGCCCATGTCAAGAGTAAGGTATTACTCCTAGTCTATTTCTCTCAGAGCTGTGTGTGATACCATGTACTACATGACAGTCTAAGAGTTCTATAAAACAGAGTGTCACACATACAAGTACTCTCACCATGTGTTCTCTCTACAGTACCTCGTTGTCGCTATACATCTATAACTGTCCTGTGAAACCTGTTATCGTGTTTATGTGTGCGTGTGTGCCCCTAGTCAGAAGTCTGCTCTTGTGTGTTATGTAGTAAGTAGTTGTTGTGATTGTATAGACACGCCCATGATGATCTGACGATGTGTGCCTTCAAGAGTCGTGTCTGATCGTCCCATAGTGTGATGTGACAAACATTATATATTACTGACAACCATGCACACATTCACGTTATGCAAACATCGTGCGTGTACATTGTATGTCTGTAAAAAGTGTGACGTAGCTCCATAAAATTATGGTTGAGTCAGTTGTGTTTGTATTCTCGCTGTTCTGATGTGTATCGACCTACATGATGTAGGTGTCGCCATCTGACATGATCGTGAGAATGGGATATAGTGGCCTTCTTGATGCACTAGTGTATACTACCGCCACGTCGGTGTAACTATAAAACATCCTTTGTCTGGCTAGGATTTTATTTCATCTAGTCTCTACCACCTCGAGTTCTGTCACTCCAGTCTCTGTCAGTGAAATATAGATGGTGTTCTCTGTATTGTCATGCCTAGATTACAGACATATAAGTTACCTGCTTCTGAGCATATGTGTCACCTGCGTAGGACAATATGATCAGTATAAGAAAAGAGAATATCACCCATGAGAAGAGGAATCTCTCGTGATTACAGAGCAAATGAGCTACAAACTGTCGGACCTCACAACGCGCTAGTACTAGCACCCCTTGTCTGAAATGTGTGATATCGTGACCAGAAATGATCCCGATGGTCGCTAACTGACTCTCATATCTACACTTTTGTCCCACGATAGTCCTGAACCTATACATGTGTACATGCGCTCGCTGATATGTGTGGACACGTTGCCTCCATAATATGAGCTAATACTTGTCATGTGATGAATATCTCACTGTATATTATTTGTACTAGAAAAATATCTAGTGCTCACTCAGTCGGCGTTGTGTGACGACTCTGCACTGTGTGCACCGGGAATGAGATGAATCGGCTCCGGAGAATGAATAGCTCCGTGAGTCGCACTGCGAGAGTGATGTGTGTACTACCGGACACATGAATAGAAGTCTCTACATGAGTTCAGAATGTATAAAGTTAGAGACGCATTATTCATATTTGTAACCATGGTAGAGCTCTGCGTAACTCATATGTGTGAGAAAATCCGCCGGCGACACGATACCTCCTAGCGGAGTGAGCGCTCCCTGAGGTGGTAGGTGTTGTCCCCTGACCCCGGAGATGCGGTGCAGGCATCTCGAAATCTCTACTTTGAGAAGAATGTTGACCTCTCCGTCTAAGATAGTGAGCTGAAGCTCCTTACCTAGAGCAAGGTCGTAACCGATAATGCAGAGTGTAGGTGACAGACTCGCTCGCCATGTACTCTAGTGTGTTGTGTGATCAGATGATTAGACTCCTGAGGGTGGTTTGTCTCACAGATTGTAGCACGCGTAGGCGGCTTGTGCGGACAAGTACAGATCTTGTTATATGCTCTATAGACAGGAGTCTGGCCACTCTAGTCTGGTTTTCCTGAGTATATAGAAAGTGATCGTCTTGGACAACTAGACGAATGTGTCTTTGGAAGAGTGATAAGATGGAGACTCTCGAACTCCTAAAGATCTCATGATCAACTTTGGTTCAAAAGGATCGTCAACTGTCTGATGTTTGCTTTTGTGATCTAACGGAATTAGATGTTGTTAGGAAGTAGTGAAAGAATAGGTGTTAGTCAGGCAAGACTTCACTGTTAGCGAGGCCGTTGATATGTGTTCCTAAGGTTATGATAACATAGAAAGGAAACTAAAAAAATAAAACTCACACAAAAACTATCGGGAGCCTGCGGTGTCCTGCGCTAACACGTAAGATTGTGATGGTGAGTACGGCTATCACAGTATTTCTTTATAAGATTTTGAGAGAAAGAGACAAGATGTTTTCGTCTGTCCTCAGTGAGAATGTGGGGTCATGTAGAAGAAAGAAACAAAAGAGGCATTCAATAATGGCTGTTTGATTATTGTTGGAGTGAGCTGAAAAATGGTAAGATGGCTAGAGAAGGTGGTGGTGAGAAACCATTATGATGAACAGGCTGAGAGAGGGGCAGTTTGTCGGGTCTGTCAGTTTGAGATTCTTGTAGATATCAGAGTGAGAGTCCATCCTTAGTTCACAGTACTTCGTGCCTGGTTGAGAAGGAGATGTGAGCTGAGCTCTTGACGCCTGGAAGTAAGAAGTTTCCAGTCTTCTGTTTATCACGTTATCCTTGCTGCTGCTGCTGCTGCTGAGTCGCTTCTAGTCGTTGTCCAAACTCTGTGTGACCCATAGATGGCAGTCACTGGCTTCCACCCATCCCTGGGATTCTCCACAGGCAAGAACAACTGGGGTGGGAGTTGACCATCTCCTGTCGCCAATGCTCTCATGAAAGCTGAAAATGAATGAAAGTGGAATAGACGCTTCGTTGTGTCCACCTTACTGTTGAGATCGACCTAGGGTACTATAGCCTTCCAGATCCTCGGTCGTCATGGGATTTTCCAGGTGAGAGTATGGATGTGTGGGCTTCATCTTACCTTTCTCCCACCTTATCTTGTGTGACACTTGAGAAATACTCTAACCTCCACCAATCCAAGTATATTTCCTAGCTATAGATATGATTAGGCTAAAGAATCAGCGACCTGCTCAATAGCACTGAGTAGACCTCGGTACCCTGTGATCTATACTTGTGTTTGGGAAGGCGAGAGGGGGATGGACACCTCACACAGTGATTCTTGCGCGACTGGGGAGAATTTCATGGAACAGAAGAGACCTGGGGGCTATAGGTACATGGACGGGTCCCAAAGAGTTGGATACAAAACTCAGTGACTAACCACTTTCACTTTCAGAATGGGTTAGGGTATAATTAAGTTATTCTTAAGGGCCTCCACCTCCATTCTCCAAACATGCTGAAGAGTGCCATTTTTTCCTTGTTGGTAGGATTTTTTCCTATAAGGGGTCCAAACCTTTTTTGACAGACTGGTACTACTTTTAGCCAGCCCTCCCCACCATCTCATAGGATAAAGAGTGTAGCTTTCTTCTTTAAGATAAAGAAGTTCACACCATGGTGAGAGTATCATAAAAGTATGCGTTGTTGTTATTCCCATTTCTGAGAGAAGGCAGAGGCAAGACCTCTTTAATTCTTAAATCTATTAAGAGTTTACCGCATTTACATACCTGTCACTCGTCTCTTGAGATGTACCTAGCTACTCTAGTTAACGTCTTGAGTTGATTCTTATCTATTTGTGTTACTTAATGGAAAGGACTTTTTGATCGTCCTGTAAAAATAAACAGAAAAGCGACGTTCATGATTTTTTTCCCTACAACAACCCAGCTTAACCTACCTTGTAAATTTGAAAGTGATTTAAAACATTTAGAAAAGTACACACCTCTCAATGCAAGAGATCCTCTGATTAGAAGGCTGTCTGATATTGGTAATGCCAATAATCCCAAAGACTTCCATTGAATCAGTAGACAATCTGTAGAGGATTGTTGTGTCTCGACTCAAAGGCATAGGTTATAATACCGCCCAGACGAGATTAAATCAAACCAGCAGGCTTCCCCAGGGTGAGGGATTGAGGGGAGATAGTCAGCTAACTGCCCCAGAAGGTCTCAGTCACTTGACTTGTCTGCATATGGTAATGGTATCCAGCACGCCCTCGAGTAGCACTACAGCTGTTCTTCAAGATATATATTGCAAAACGTTGCGATATTGGATCAGGAATGAGAGAGGGGTCCCGTTTGGACCATCATCTGAGGTCCAGGACAGTTTGAGGAATGGTGTAAGGAATAGATGTTCTGCTAACTATTAGATTTATGTTGTTTCATAACACAACCTTAACCCATGCGATGAGTCATGATATAGTATTCAGACTTCGATCTAAATCATGTGCGTACCCCTAAAGTATTGTTCCCTTCCTCTGCTTCACAACCTGTGTAATCACGCAATTCCATCTTATGACATTTATACTCATGTATGACCAGCACTTCCTTCATACAATCTACACCTTACTTACACTTATCTCTCCTAAAAATCCTCTCTGTACACATCCCTTAGTGCGCAGAGCCAGCGGACTCGAATACCCACAACATTGTGAAGCGTAAAGCTTACTGTGTCTGCCCTCGACTTCCTGGACACCGTGAACACAGCGCACTCTCTTCTATTCATTCTTGTTATAAGGCCATGGCAGCTTGGTGTACGACTTGCGACGATGTGAGGCTATCGTCATTAGTATTATTCCGCATATCAGATGATAAGTAGTGATGTAAAAGAGTCTTGTATAAGAGATATGATTTCTCTTGAAGATAAATATATATAAATATATATAAACCCTTTGCAAAGCTTATCAACATAGACAGAGAGTACAGCCTGCATGCTTGAATAGGAGTCACTCGAATAAGAAATATATGGACCATTCCATAACGTTTGGTGTTGGTGTATCATGGAAGTCTTAGAATCAAAAAGAACCTCTTGCTGTCTATACCTCAGAAAAACTAGACTGCACCTCGCTGCATGGACAAAATAGCAGAAGAATATAACTAGTGGAGAAAGAATGCTAAGTCATGCACTGGACAAAGAACCATAATCCTAAGGCAGAAGTATATATTGCCCTTAGACATTGATGTCTCAGTTCCCTCTAAAAGCAATATGTCTCTGGAATGATCAATAAATCCATGAGAATGTTATGTGTTGTATATAAAAAGTACTGACCTAAGACTTCACTTACCATTGGATTGTGAAAATAGGGCGTCAGATTACTAGTAATGAGTTTGTAGTGATATAAGCAGAGAGAGAGACTCCTTCGCGCAGAGTCATATTAGGCGATACATAAGAAAGTAAAAAGTATGTGATGAGTGTTGAGTAGAGATTAGAGAGAATTGATATCACTTAGCAGGGAAACAACCTCAGTTTCACTTATTATTTCTCCATAACTTGAAGCTCCAAGGACTGAGAATCTCATTCAACATCTATTATCCTTTATATGTCATAAACTATCACAAGAAACTACATAAGTGTATTTTCAAATATTACTGCCTATCAGAGGAATTAGTCTGGTTTATATGATCCGTGTTACGGCATCTAACTGGAATGAGATGTAATCTTGAGATGTGACATAAAGGATCTGATGGAACGGTGTGGTTTGTGATTACAGAGATATCTTGTTACCTTTTTCATTGTCTCTTTATGAGTACCTGTTACACGAGTACATCCAGTTAGAGCTCCATGAGCTCTCAGCGTGCGTGGATGGCGTAATTTAGTGTCAGGAGAGAGCGACTCCTCACACATGACCACAAGGCATACGGACTTCTCAGTATCACCATGAGTTGATCCTGGGTTGGTCCTTGTGGCTTAAGACTCTGTACTGTACGAGATGCAAGAGGGTCAGGTTACGGATACCTGGTCAGGGAGCTAGATTCCATATGATGTGCACCTTCCTGTCAGTTGAAAAAGGAAGATCCTGCATAGCCTACAACTAAAAAGATCCCCACATGCCCTCATTAAGACCCAGCACAGCAAAAAAAAATAAATATTTTTAATAAGAGGAAGGTTTTTCTAGGTAGACGTCTTCCCATAAGTGTCAATCAGGTCAGCTGTGCTCATTGGTTGAAAATTGTGAGACTCTTGAGAAATATAATGAGACGAAATTATTGCGCAAATGATAAGCAGAATTTGATATGTCTGATTTTTGAGTGACATGTGGATGCGGTTTAGTTATAGGGACCTGATATGACTTTCTAATCTGGTGATCTGAAGGCCTGAGAGAAGCTGAACCAATGTTAATATCTGGAGGATCCCAGAAGCTGTATTATTTCAGACGAGAAGCCACTTTAGGTGCAATTGTGGCTAGAAAAGCCTGCTCCTTGAAGTTAGTCTGTGTCTAATCAGCCTGACTACAGCAATTTACTAGAATACTCATAGAATAACAAATAATGCTCTTCAGCGCGTGTGCTGAAGAAACATCAAGAAAACATGGGAAACCAACTTTATCATTTCCATGCTGTTTTTCCGCAAGATGTGAGAGAACAGCGCCCAAGACTTCGTAAAAGGATAGCGATAAAAAAACTCTCTATGTCAGGGTGTGGCTGGAATTTGTATGCTATGGCAAATGGCCAAATCTGCAACAATTTGGGAACAACTTTTTGAGGAACAAGCAAACACTAGCGCATGTAGTAAGTTCCAGGGCACTGTGAACTTTGATCGCGCATATGGAGTGACATGTTATTGCAGTTAGTAGACAGAGTAGCAGAAGGCGCTAATTAATAAAAGTGAGAAAAATATTTGTTAGCAGTTGTGTCCAAGAAGACAATAAGACCCTTGACATAGGATAAAGGAAATGTCTTGTGTGATCTAGTCTGCGTCGCTTGTCATCATGAATGCAGAGTATTCAATATGATCAGTCAAAATTGTTGCTAGGATGGCTGGAGGTAGGGGGCGTAACGGAATTTCTGGAGATCCGGGAGATTGTACATAAGTATATACGAGACTCACTAAGGGATCTAATAGACAGTAGTAATGTGTTTGTGGACAGAAACTCCAAAGCGTGCGCTCTGAAGAGTATATAGATGAAAGACAATAGAGAGTCAAAATCAAGTCGGGAATCTAAAGTCACTTCTATAAATAGTGTTCTGTTCGAGAACAGACACAGTAATACATATTGGGATAAATAGATACGCACACATATCAGATCTCCGGTGGTCTTAAACTCCCCGCTGCCTAGAGGAGAGAGTAGAAGATTTCGTATATGGATGTAGCAAAGATTTTGTACTGTCTTTGATCGCGTTGGAGGTTAGACTCTATAAGATCTACGCTATACGATATCTATAAGGCATAGTGTTTTGTGAGTGTGTTGTCGCAACTGAATGAACAGTGTTCCTCAGTGTTAGACAGGTAGTTGAGATGCATCAGTGAGGTTATATAAGCTGATATAGAAGTGTGATATCTTGTGTGTGAGTTATAGTCAATAAGTGTGCTATTCTCAGAATTGTTTGACTGAGTGTGTGTGTGTGTCTAAGGATAAGAGAACTTCTCTGATTGTGAAATATACTATATCACATGGTTGTCTGTGTTACTCTAGATAGTCACTCCGCAGGTGTCTCCGCGCTTCATTCGTATTGACTGCTTCCAACCCGCTAATGGCTCAATATCAAAGAACTACAGCGCTCTCACTCTCACGCGGCTTGCTACCTACTTGCTAGTGAATGCACTCGTGTCTCGTATATGGTATCTCCACAGAGATGTAGAGTAGCAGATCTCACATAATACATGTCTGATAGATACATGACGACTATTATGTTGTATCTGCACCATATATGTCACTAGATGTATATCACTAGATCGGACTCTCACAGAGACGTTTGTGTTCGAGTGCGCACACAGTCAAGTTGACACGTGAGCCTGGGCCCCAACTTGGATCATCCTTAAAGGAATCTTTTTTTCTCATTTGGGTACAAGGAGCCAAGTGGGAAGTAGGTTTTGTCTTCTTTGGGACCCCCGTTGCATGGGGCACTTGGAGGGGTTTGTCTGTGTCTGCTTCGCACATACCTGAGGATCTTGTCCCACAGATGGCACAGATGTGTTTAACAGAGAATCCGGGCTGGGTGGATGGTAGTTCATGTTTCCAATGCCAGGAATCCTGGTAAGGGCTGTGTCCTCTGAAAAGTGACACTGTTGGACCACATTTGCTTCAAAAAAGAAAAAAAGATACAATAAAACCACAGAAGCCTATAAACACCCAAACCCCCAATTCATCCAACTCACAATTCCTTCCTTGTTTTAAAAAAATCTTGTTCACAATTCAATAATCATTTAACCAATAACATATTACAATAAAAATCCAACAATTAATATATTAAATTTTATCAAAAACTATAAACATCAATTAACAACTACAAATTCTAAACATCCACACATCGTACCCTATGATACCATACACACAGAGTAATACACCTCACTACACCACACCCAGTTGTGTAGATATTATATAAAGCACATGCTATGATATCTAGTGTGCCAAACTGGTCTCTTACCATTGAGACGGCACCTAATCACAGATTATAAGATTGTCATTGGAATAGACATTCTAATGTGACTCTGCTCTATCTACACCACTATCAGCTCACATGACGATACGTATCATAATCGTAAGACACCCATATAGTCCTCATAGAGTCCACGTTTGTGAACTACTATATTTCTGTAGAACTATTTGAGTGACCAAATAGCCCTATAGAGTTCTTGACTAGATTGTCAATCTTCCCCATATTATATCATGGTGTTCAGTTGTTGACTCGCGCAAAACCACTCCAATGAGTCTAGACCACATCCATTGTTTCTGAACCCCATACACTGTCGGTGCACCAATAACAATGAACATCAGTCACAACCACAATGTTCTAACACCATACCGATCCCTATGCTATACACCTCGCACACAGTGGTCCACACATACACCACACACCTATACTACAGTAGATGTGTGTGCTTCCATGCCTGTCATAACTCCACATAATCTATCACATATGTCAGTAATAAAGCGACAACCCACATCGCTATACACCCCCACTAACCATCAGCCCAATGTGTCTTACAAGTTGTATCTCGCCACCAGCTATAATCTGTACCCATGAAGTGTGCATATGTGCTGTCTGTTCGAACAATCATAGAGAGTGTAATTGTATCCGTGATCCATCAGTCAACTACCGCTGTAGAAAAATACAGATTAACTGCTATATCTTGTCCCTTGACTATGTTCCCTTTGTGAACCACCACTTGAGTCATTCACTAACGCACTGTGCCTGTCCCCAAATGATTGAATACCAATAGTTCCTACCATGTGTATAATAACCTGAAGGTATCGCCTACAAGTACTATATCACTCAGTATCAATATGTCGTCTCACTATAGCGCCTGCACTAAACACAACACACAGAGTGTGTACATCCACTACAAGGATAGATCAGACTCCTTAGTGACTACCACACTCCTAACCATGATAACCACTAGAGCATCTATACTGAAGGTACCTAAATGTCCAAGGTTTCACAGACATGTCCTCTCCATGACCCAGATGTTCATTAATGTGTTCATGAGTAGCTGTCGGAGATAGACATAAATGTGACACTGTGAGGTGTATAGTCATCAGCCTGTAAACACCAGTTGACATTACGTGTGTGATGTATAAGATGTAACAGAGTTGATAGACTCTCAGATATCACATCAGATCATACGCCACTCTATGAGATCGTGTGTGTCTTCACCTACGCGACAGCTCATTTTCTCTTTTTGTGCTTAGTACTGGTGATGAGTCTCCTGTGATTGCGTGTCTAGATCTCTAAGTTCGCTGATGTGAGTCTGGTTCTCGCGCTAGCCTGACAGCATGAGATACAATCTACACATGTCCTCACTCTTCTGTTCGTACCTCCATCCCGTACTATGTGTCTAGCATCCATATAATCACAACACTACCACCAACGTCACTACGTGTGCACACTATCAACCTACCCGCCATCATTAATCCTACTCTCATACACCTCATAGCGTCTAATAATTCTCCACTCACCGTACCGTCGTATATACTCCCCTTCACGACTACGTCGCTCCACAGACCTCTCACAAACATACAGCACCCCTCCTAACTAACCTCCCATACAACGTTCGCCCATCACTATCACGTACAGTAAGACATGCGTGTACTAATCAATAACCCCTTCAGTGTCTACTTCCCAGTCAGAAGAGTCGCTTCCATCCAGTCTCTTGCAGTGTCACATACCACCTGTATCATAGAGTCAGTCACACTCGTACAACTGCTGTGCCATGTACACTGTACGCGTAGAGTCACCGAGTAGACCATCCACAACTCTTATTAAAGAGCTCACTTTCTTATAAGCGCCCCAGCTGTGTATATCTCATGTAGTGTTCTCATTCGACTATCACTCCCTACCTTATCTTGCTGTGTGACACGATCACGCGTACGCGACTCTGTACATCACCCCTTGCACTGCAATACACATGTCATTCAAGAAGCAGTTGACCCCATACACTGAATAGAATCATCCGTACAATCTACAATCCAAACCTCAACAACCTGTGTGCTCTCGCGTGACCTACATAGTATAGAACTTAATCATGTGATAATAACTCGTGATGTCAACACACTCTAAATCATCACAATCATATGACCGTCTGTGCTCCACTTCTAATGTAGATCTAATCTCACACGCCGACTACTGAACAAGTATCACTAGAAGAGTGAGCCTAGACAGTGTAAAAATGTAGTGTGACTATGTGAGATTCCAGTGTGTGTGTGCCTCCAACTGACTACTCTCATGTATGCTAGATGAGTGTGTATGCGCTTAGACTAGTGATTGAGAGACCACTCATAGAAAGCATTGTATTGTCTCGCTAAAACATCCTCATCCAAGGACTTCGTCCCTCTATGATAGAAGAGTCTGTCCAAAAACAATTGACCACAATGTTGTGCCACTCTCACTGTATCTCTGCAAGAGTATCGTACCTGTGAGAACTCTACCCACTATCCTACTGATCTGAAACCAACCTGTTCTGTATGAGGTAATTCCCCTCCCTCGCATCCTAATCCTCTTTGTATTCCTCATATGTTGTGTGTAAGTGGTATGACCATAGTGAACCATGCACACTAATCTCAGCCAAAGATCAACCACGATCTCAATCGTCGTTAGAGAAGATGAACACCACTAGAACCAGTGAAATCCCATGTGTGTATACACACAAACATCTAGTTGCCAGAGAAGTCACATCAGTTGAAAGAGAGACTCTAGAATCGCTCCGCATGAATCTTGAGACACAAACCTCGCGCTTTATTTTAGGATGACCTCTCAAGAGCACTGTTGTACACATGTGCATGTTAGAGAAGAGATGGTGTGTGAATGAGATACTGAATCACCTCCCATAGTACTTCAATCATACTATATGTGTTGAGTCATAGAGATACTCTGCTATCCTTATATAAAAAAAAGAACGAGCACAACAGATCATATTTAGATTAATAATATCACGTCTATGTTAGAGTGTAGAACACTAGTAAATCTTAAGAGTCTACTAAATATTGATGTAGTTACCATCCATCACTGTGCCATCTGAACTGGTATCTCCCACCCACCAACATCCTAATACATCTCATAGAATCTGTCTACGCACTAATACTCATAGAACTCTTCCATATGTGAGTAAGTAACCTTGAGACAACCCAAGAGACACTTCTCTCACTCAGTTGTGTGTGTGCCACATATCAGAGAGTATCACTCTCATCATAGTAAGACATACATCCATATCTGTCATTACTATGTGTGAGTCCTGTACACAGAGTATCACACAGATCTCTATCAGTGATACACACCACAGACCTGTCCTAGAACCGTGCTGTTCTACTACCTACCTAAAATATCACACCCCAGGACACTCTGGTGACCCCATCATTGTCCAATACACCTCACCTCACACATCTCCTTGTGTTGCCTACTGTGTCAGTAATGATGTGAGATTGTTACACTCCCACACTATCCATGATATAGAGACCTTGTAATCGAGCTCATCCGTGAACTCTGTAGTATAATCGAGTGTACATAATAGAATAGACTCCACAATGATTCTAAACACAGACAAGAGATCCATAAAGAACAATCTACCAAAAGATCCATGCTACAATGTGCTACTTTTCTTCGTACCTTAAGATCACTACTGTGCAGAGATCCACGCCCAGACAGATCTCCAGGTCCTCGTGCCCGGATCACTCTATACTGTCAGTACTTCCCTCTAATGTACTCAATCTCATCGTCACAGTACCTACTCCTACTGTCTGGCTAGAAGCGTTAGTGCCTCATGTGAGATCACCCTGTAAATACTAGCCGCCTACGTCAGACCCAAAGTGCATGCCTCAGAACCTAATTTGACTATCATATCAAATGTATGCGAATGTTGTACTACTATTGCCCGTATCATCTCACCGTCTCAGCCACATAATTAACGCCCCCTGAATGCCCACTCGCTCATAGCCTCTGCCATGTGAATTTACCGCTAAGAGTGACACATCAGAGTCTATGTGAGATTAGTGCCACTGACTCACTTGCACGCTCCCCAACTGACCTTGAGTCTCTCTCCACTTTTTCTCGGACCCTACATAGTTTCCTCCATAAAAGCCACTGAGTGCTGTCATAGTCCTCCACCTCTACTGTCACTAGTACCCCCCAACAACCTACACACCAAGACTCCCCTATACGTGCACACCCCAAGAGACTCTGCTCTATCTTACGACTACTCGTTCGATCCCTCGCTATCGCACTCTCCAGCGTACACCTCTAGCCAAGATATATCTTATTATCCCACCCACACTCGTGTTGACAAGAGACCATGACACCCCTACTAGTACCTCCACCAATCCCCTAGAAGACTACCACCCCCACCCCACTCTTCGTGCATCTAAAAACAATAGATGTGTGATACACTATATGATGTCTAGTGATAAATCTATAGATAGACTCTGTGCTCATGTACTGTCAGATAATGCAGTGCTACCTGCCACTTGTATGTCTCTGATAACACAGATCACCCACCCACAGAAACCATCACTATGTGCACAATATAATGTGTGTGTGCTTCATAGAGTTAACGAGAGACACCACTCTCACCACATGCCATAGAACCCACACGACCAAGAATCTCTCTCTGTGTATTCCCTCCATATCAGTGCTTGATAACACACTGTAACATATACACTATTAATGCTCACAACCTTGTTCAATAAGACGACTGAAGTATAGACAATACCTAAACATTGAATATGTTCCCATGTGCCTAATAAATCAAATCCTACACTAGAGAGAGTTCATCCTCACTCTGAATAGAAGTAGAACTTATACGAGATATATCAGAAAATAACTCCTCGATAGTGCTCTCGTCTGCAGATTCCTGTTCAATCTACCAAAACAGTCTCTGTATCTCTGTTCCTAAGGTTCTCCATCTCTCTACACAGACAACTGCCAGACTCTCGATCTCTTAAGCTACTCAATAGTCTGCTATCCATCAACTATAGAGACAAGACCTGTCATATCTCAAGTCAAACACGATAGTAGACTAGATATAAACCTAATACGAGCGTGTCTAACACATATATTCCGGACACCACCCCTCCCCTCTCTTCCTTCTCCCGTTCTTTGTGTGATGTGTGTATAGATCCTTTGAGTTAGAGAGATCATGTACGTCAGCTCATGTAAATTGTCTCAGTGCCTGAGTGTTATGTGAGAGAGTACATCGCACACGACAGAATCGTATGTCCTACGCCACATGTGTGTCACGATTGTCCAACCAGTGTGTGTGTTCCCTTTGTCACCCATTCTTGTTCCCGCTCCTCACCAAGTGTCGAACGAGCAATATGTATCCTTCTATGCGTGAAAGTCCCTGATGACACCTAGATGTTCTGCATATTGCCACGCCAATTGCCACCTCATTTCTGTTCTCGTCTCTCTCCTCGTCCCATGCTATCACTCTCAAGTGACCGTTGTCTGTCGTGTGCCGCCACAAGAGAGATACTGTGCCTCTCCACTACTATTCCTGTCACCTCTACAACCCCTCTACCACTGATTGAGCTGATAAACCACGCGTAACCAATCAATGTAGCTATGTGTGTCGCTATCCATCTGACTGCCTCGGTGCTTCATTACACCACCATGCACCTCCCAATAGTTCAGTTAGAGTACCAACCACGCACACTTTGTCTAAATCCCGGTGTCGCTAGTGTTACGCTTGTTCACTCCCTATGCATAACCAACATCGCCTCTATCCATCTATCCCTAGTACATGATGTGTGCTGTGTGCTCTCTACCTCCCGCGTTCGCCTTTTGACGCAGATAGCCGTGCTACCAGTGTGCCTGTTAAGTGTGTGTTCATCACACCAGTGTTGTCATAGTGTGTCCTCCATTCCGCCGCAGAGAGAGCACCACCCTTCTAAACTCTCACTCTTGACTATAAAGCCCCGTCACTCTCCACATGCTGAACGTCTTGCATATGTGAAAGATGTGTATGACTCTCCACAGCAGAGTCATCAAGAGTGAAGTGACTGCTCGTAGTGTGACGCCGCCTTCACTACCGACTTGCATGTATCGCAGACCAGCGCACATGTCATATATCCATCAGGCTCCCCTTGTCCTGTCATCCCCATCTCTGACCACTCATTGTATACCACTCTCTCATCTGAGTCCACACAAACTATGTTCACACACTCCAGTACACCTACTCCACTACCCAGACCTTTTGTGATACACTATATCGTCTGCCACACCCTTTATGATAAAATCAGTCCGCACACCTCAATGATATCCTCACACTCTACTGTGTTTTATCGCCTATCACCACTCGAGTTAACTGCATAACACAATATCTACATCCATCTTTCATCTGAGTTAAGATGACTACCCATCACCCTCTTCCAATCAATTGGTTTTCTGAGAGGAGTGTGTGAAAACAATCACTCTATGTCAATGTGCTCCATAACCTCCCTCATATCTATTCTGTGTGTGTATATTCTCCTCATCTCAACAGACGCACCTAAATGCACCAAGTGAATAACTCACGCTTATTGTACACAGTCTATACATGCACACCAAACTGAGTATATCTCAACTCAATCCTCAAATACGCATCTATATAGGTAGAGTAGTCTCCCACCTCTGTGTGTGTACATAATTCAGACCTGATCACATTGTCACTGTATCTCCCCGCTCTAGTCTCTCCCTGATCGCACCAGTCACACTCTCCATCCCTAATGTCAATCTCATCCAAGACCCCAACAGCATACACCCTTCTTAGTCATCTAGTTATGCACTCTAATGTGTGTAAAGAACCACCTATTCAGCTCTTGATTGTCACTCAAACAAAACCCTATCAATTCATAATACTATCGTTGTCAGTGTTGATTCCTAGCCTCACGAAATACCATATAATTCATCTATTCTCTCCATGTTACCCTCTGTCCAGAGATGCTCTCAACAGACTCAGTGTTTGACTCTGACCTAGACTGGTCGTCAATCAGCGATGACTGCCAATAGATGTTACAGCTCGCTGCTGTGATCGTTAGTTCACGTGTTTACTCCACTCCCACTAGCTGGTTGTCTAGACTAACCACCTACAACCATTCCCTCTACATCCATGTACCATCACCCAGGTCTGTTCTCACAACTTGTTCCACCTGATAGTCCTCTCACACTCTACAATTCCAGATCACATCATAGTTATCAAATCAGTAAGCAGAGTAGTCTACAATATGGTCTCGTGACTCTACTCCATAGTGTCCTCCCACTAGTCATTAGTTACTCCAGAGTCTAACTCATCCTCCTCCCCTAACCCGCATGTGACCTCATCTCTCATGTGTGTACTCTGTCCAATATGTACGACCTCTCACAGTCACCTGGACTGCTAAGATATGTGACCCTATTGTATCTGTTAGTGACGCTCACACCACTGTACTAGTGTTCTGCATAGTTGTTCCTGTTAGTGTGTCTGCACATATATCACACTACACACATAATCACTTACGCTCTCACATGATCACAGTTGCATACACGTGTTCGATACTAAATCCTCACCCATATCCATGTGTCTAGCACATTATTACATGTCTGCACCACTATCCCCACACCCACCCCCACCAGAAAACCCTCCCACCACACATATATCATACCACTCACACCCTAAAAGTCGCCGCTCTCCTCTTCACTCATTACTCTCACTCCCTCTAGTTGACTTCTAACCTCTTGTGTCTATTCCCTCTTCTCACATCCATATACATCCACCATAGTATTAAACCATTTCTCAATACCAGTCGATTATGTGTATGTCACTATACGCTCCATCTTCCACATCCTTACACAATAGATACTTCCTTTCATCCTATGTCCAACACACACTCACCGCAGTAAAGAGTCCACTATCGATACCAATGTCAACCAAACAATACCTCACAATACATCATGTATACTGTACCTGTTAATCACACTCTCACTCTCTCACACTCTCTCACACCCCACATCACCCCCCTCCACATCCACATTCCCCCCCCCCCCCACCCAAACCCTAACCCTTTCATCTTTAACAAACAAAACACCCAACCCCTAACCACACACATAACCTCCTAAATAACACCATGACACATTGTTAGTGATCTCCTCCTGTGACTGGTGTGTGACTGGGTTGCTTTAATTCGCAAGAGACTGTTATGCATTACTAACCTCCACACAAATACTGGATTAAAATCTATACTTCTATGCACTCGGCTATACAGAGAGCATATTGTCTCTCAATGTTGTCGTGTCTGTGCCTTATCTTCAGTACCTAGTCATGTTATTCTGGTCGCATAAAGTGTTGTTGACCTCGTGCTCATATCAGTCCCATCCCATCGTGTCGTTCTCTGAAGATCTATCCTTGTCTGATGACTATAGTGTGTGCCTCTATGTGTGCTCTACAATCCATCGCTCTAGTACCGCGTTATGTCGATACATAGATTCGATACATCACATATCCCAGGATAGAATGAGTCACGTGATGCTTCTGTCATATCTGTCCCAACCCACACTCTAGACATGTATAACCCTGCTCGTACATCCATTGACATTCAACAGTGTCCCTTGATAACTACACCACCTATGGTGATCAACAAAGCTACACACACCCTCGTTCTCACACCCACTGAGTGCAGTCAGACACCTGTGTATCCTCAGCTCGTGTCTCACGTGTACTGCACCTCAGTGATCTATAGAGAGTCTAAGAGAAGAAAGGAAGATCTAAGTCCTCCGTGTTAAGATAGTCCACATAGTGTTGCTCTCTCCATCTGTGTGTGACACCTATGTGATGTGACTCAAGAAAGAGTGTGCCTCATCACCTGCTCTCTCCAACTCACCACTCCCACACTCACACCTTCCCAACTTGAACGAGTGATTTGTTCAGACCCTACGATCATAGAGTTCCTTACACATCCTGTGCTTAATTACATGTATCTCCCTTCATGCACACCTGTCTGTACCATGTGTTTCCACATTCACAGCCCTATCCGTTGTGCTACAGGAGCTACTTCTCGCACACTACTCCTGTTGTTTATAGGTGCATCTGTGATATTCTACATATACAATCTAAAGTCTTCACCACTCCCACCTCTCCCTCGTTCACTCATAATGTGTGTGTGCTCCTGTACTTACCATATGTCCCTTCACACTCTCATGTTCACCCCCAGCTCCATCATCACTCCACTAGCCACTATCTTGTATCTCACCTTATCTACCACATCATCCACACCTTCAATCCACCATCTGGAGATGTAGACAGACCTGTAAGAAGTCTATACATAATATAAATAGAACATCAACTACATGTGCTCACTACACACTCTGTGCCCACGTCTCCACTGTCCACTCACTCCTCTCACTCAACTCTGTGTCTCTACCCCACCACCAACCCCCCCTCCCAAAACCCCAAATTCTCCAACACTGTGAACTCCATCAGTGTCCCACTTACACAGTACCTCCAGATCCTGTGTTCACCCACACCATCTGCACCAGAGTCTTATACCCCATGTGAACACTCTCTATACTCAACTATAGAATCTCATTGTTGTGCGCCCTCTGTCAGTTTGACCAATACCTCTCCCCCGCTCTCTCCAACTTTACCCCTCACTATTGTCCTTATACCCAATTCTCGTCGTTAAGATGTGCCTGGTATGTATGAGTCCTCGCGCTGCACTCTACAATACTCCCACATAGACAGTCATAACCTTAGTGTGTATAGGTATCTATTCCACAGTCATATACTACTTTACACAGTGTGCTCACATACTAACTAGTAAAACCCTATGCCTCATACTGACCTCTTGAGCCTCACTAAGTGAATATCAGCATCGCCATGCCTCACAGCAAGAGTGTGTATCTCATATGATACATGTCTCACCCACAGACCCGTGTTGATGAACCTGTCTCCACTAAGTGTATTGATAATACTTTTGTCCCACAAGTGGACTGTGTCTCTATCACGTCGCCTAACATCCCCTTGTTGTTTGACACGGTCCATACCTCATATCATTGTTCCATGATACAATACCAAACGATGTTATATACCCCACCACTCATATTTCCTCAAGTATCCATGTGCCCAGACAAGAGAACTGATGTTATTCATCAACTATACCTCCTCCAACCTACACCCTTACTGTGAGACTTGTGCACATTGGTATCACACTCGTGAGTCCCCTGATGTTACTCTGAAAGACTAGACAGAGATGTGTTGTGTCTCCTACTCCTCCTCCCTAGTATTCAGGACCCCTGTACCACCCGCGACATTCTAGACATATACACGATGGAATATTACCCAACCATTAAAAAGAATACATTCGAATTAATTCTAATGAGGTGGATGAAACTGGAGCCTATTATACAGAGTGAAGTAAGCCAGAAAGAAAAATACCAATACAGTATACTAACATATATATATGGAATTTAGTAAATCGGTAAAGATAACTCTGTATGTGAGACAGCAAAAGAGAGACAGATGTATAGAACAATATTTTGGGCTCTATGGGAGAGGGCAAGGGTGAGATGATATGGGAGAATGGCATTGAAGCATATAAATTATCATATGTGAAATGAATCACCAGTCCAGGTTCGATGCATTATACAGGGTGCTTGGGGCTGGTGCACTGGGATGACCCAGAGGGATGGGATGGGGAGGGAGGTGGGAGGGTGGTTCTGGAAGGGGAACACATGTACACCCGTGGCAGATTCATGTCAATGTATGGCAAAACCAATACAATATTGTATAGTAAAAAAAAATAGATAAATAAATAAATTTAAAAAATAAAAATAAATGACTATATATTCCAAAATAGCAATTGATAATGCTAAATTAAGTCAGCCAACTATTATTTTCCTCTAAGTTGTCATTTTTCCTTCTAAATCTGATAAATACAGTAATTATATTAATACAATTATATAAATATAGCCTACCCTAAAGTTAACCTGACTTTAAATTCAAGCTACATTTTGTTGCTGGTGTGAATTTTAGGCTGTGTAATGTTTTCTTTATTTGTATTACTTAAATAAGTTTTACTTTTCATTTCCCATTTTACTAGCTAATAGGAATTTAATCTTAGTTCAAGGTTCACACACTCCTTGGCCTGGCTTCCAATTAAATTCCAGAGGACTCACAGAGTGCCAGATCACAGGAGGGGAAGGACATCTGTTACTCAGTGTTCCCTGTACCTGATGGCAGCTGCTGGGGCATCCTCATTGCCATCTGGTCTTTAGTCACTGGTCTCTATAGCTAGCTGTGAAGTCATCCTTTGTCCTATCCACTCTGCCTTGCCAGTTTTCCATCTACTTCCCAAACCTTTCTAAATTCCATTGCACTTTAGGAAACTGGATCTCTCTAAGTTTCATCACTACTCTGGGATGCGTAGAATCATTCTGCTCCTGGGGTTTGGAAAACCTCTCTTCCATATCTCCACATGTTTGTTTGTAGTTACAACTAATAGGTTTCATAAGTACTCACGAAGGTTTTAAATAATCTTCTAAATTTCTCTAATTAATCTTCTAAAAAAAACTAGTACAGTATTTCTAAAAACAGATTTTCTTTCCTTTTTTCATTCTCTGAAAGTAAACATTTTCTAGATCCTCTGATGTGAGGTATTAAGGAAGATATTACATGATGTAAAATCAATATGGCATTTCTGAGAATGTAGGGTGTTGGATATAAAGTTAGGGAAAGAATAACTGAATGTCTGTAGTATTTTAGACATAGTTCATTTTATGTATTTTTTCCACCAAGCTCATATAGTAGAAGCTATTGTTTTTATTCTAAAGAAAATTCATGCCCTGAGAGGAGTCTTACAGCTAAAAGACATTGAGCCATAATTGCACACAAATGTATCTGATTCCAAAGTCAATGCTATTTCAAGTTAACAGCTCATACATTAGTGTATATGATACCATTAAGAAGCAGATTCTTCCATCCCATTCCTAGAGATAGAGATGTAGACAGTCAAAGGGGGCCCTAGAGTAAAAAACAATCAAATAATTTGATGACCCAGTCTGTAGATCACAGTCTGAGCAATTGGACTGAAACATATGTCCTCAGAAAGTAGCAATCTTATATGGGATCATCAGCCCATACACAATTCCAATAAAGGTCAACTGAGCTAACTGTATAGTGCACTTACAAAGCCCTCCTTGATGAAGGAAAACTTTGGTTGAAATGCAAATCTGGAGGGTGTGTAATCTGGGTATTAAAAGTTGGCTTTGAGTTGACAGGAGGATATGATTAGTAAAGGATCATGAACATATGTATAGAGACAATAGCACATAAATGAAGCTCAGCATGGCTAGAGGTTATAGTGCAGAGTAAGAAGCATAGAAGATCGTAACTTCTGCAGTTAGGCTCTGGTTAGGTCACTCACCCAAAATAGATCTGTGAAAAAAATTGTACTGTTCTCAGTAATGTGAAACTTTTTTTAAAGGGTAGTAGTGATGTCAATCAGATCTTGTTTTAGATGATGATAATTAAGGAGTGAGAATAAATGAGGCTGGGGTTATAATTGACCTTAGAAAAAACTTGGTTTTAGACCAATAAATATAGAAAAAGTATCTGGGAGAATGAATAATAGTGAGAGATATGAAGGGAACAAATCTCAGAGTGGTTTATGTTAACATTGGCTGGATGTGTTAACTAACTGTAGTAGCTAAAGGAAACATTAAGTATTTCTTTAACACTAAATCAAGGTGTCTGTAAGTGTGGCAGTGCCGTGAACTCTGAAAGGATACCTGAAAGAAGGAACAGTTTTGAATGGAGCACGTGAGTCTGGGTTTTGATTGAATGTGTTTGAGGTTCTAACAGAGTATCACTGTAGGGCTAGCATTGTAAGCAGTGAGAAATGTAGACTCAGAACACAGTAAGGAGATCAGAACTGATACTTGGAAGTATATTTAATGGTGAGTTTGTAAAACTATGACTGTGGTTAATATTAAATTTGGTATATGAACTAAGATTTTTGTCTCCTGAACTTGGGGAAATATGCCTTAAGGAGATAACTAAAGAAAAATGAAACAGTAAAGAGTGTAGAACAACAACAACAAAAAAGAGTGTAGAACAGAGTCCCTCAGAAAGGCATGAGAAAAAATATGAAAAGAATACAGGGTCACAACATTATAAGAGAGGGGATATTAAAAAGAGCAGAATGTTGTAGCATGGTCAGGATTTATGGGGTCATCTGATTTGACAATTAAATAATCATTAAGCAGCTTTATGAAGATTTAAAACTCAACATTCAAACAACTAAGACCATGGCACCTGGTCCCATCACTTCATGGTAAATAGATAAGAAAAAGAGGAAACAGTAACAGACTTAATTTTGGGGGGCTCCAAAATCACTGCAGATGGTGATTGCAGCCATGAAATTAAAAGACGCTTGCTCCTTGGAAGAAAAACTATGACAAACCCAGACAGCATATTAAAAAGCAGAGACCTTACTATATGGACAAAAATCCATATAGTCAAAGTGATGGTCCTTTCAGTAGTCATGTATGGATGTGAGAGTTAGACCATAAAGGGTGCTGAGCGCTGAAGAATTGATGCTTTCAAACTGTGGTGTTGGAGAAGCCTTTTGAGAGTCCCTTGGACTGCAAGGAGATCAAACCAGTTAATCCTAAAGGAAATCAATCCTGAATATTCATCGGAATGACTGATGGTAAAGCTGAAGCTCCAATACTTTGGCAACCTGATGTGAAGAGCCAACTCATTGGAAAAGACCCTGATGCTGGGAAAGATTGAAGACAGGAGGATAAGGGGACAACAGAGGATGAGATGGTTGGATGGCATCACCGGCTCAATGGACATGAGTTTGAACAGGCTCCGGGAGATGGTGATGGACAGGGAGGCCTGGCATTCTGCAGTCCATGGAGTCGCAAAGAGTCAGACACCACTGAGTGACTGAACGACTATGAAGCAGCTTTAATAATGAAAAATTTTACCAGAGTGGACAAAAAATCCTGGTGTCAATGGGTTGGTGAGTCTAGGTTAAGACAGGAAGTGTAGTCTGCAAATCTAGAAGACATCTTCAAGAAAAGCAGGGCTGTGAGTTAGAGATAAGGAATAATGGTTTGAGGAAAACACAGGGTAAGGACAGGATGTGATTTAAGAACTGAATAAATCTATTATGTTTATAAACTGAGATGAAGATAATTAGTCAAGAAACAGATTGAATTAAAGGGATAGAAGAAGAAGCAGATGACTGGACAAATGAAGAAAAAATGAAATCAAGAGAGTAAGTGAAGGGGAAAAGACAGAAGTTTTTGAATACAGATAATCACCTATGGGGTTTCCCTGGTGGCTCAGATGGTAAAGAATCCTCCTGCAATGCAGGAGACTGAGGTTCGATTCCTGGGTTGGGAAGATCCCTGGAGCAGAGAATGGCTACCCACTCCAGTATTCTTGCCTAGAGAATTCCACAGACAGAGAAACCTGGCAGGCTACAGTCCATGGGTTGCAGAGTCCGACAGGACTGAGCGATCAACACTATATTATACTAATTAGCTGTAGAGTGCTCTGTGTCAGGTCTTGGAATATCTCTTTTAATTTTTGCAATAACTTTAAGGTGTATATTTTTATACCTATTTCACAGATGAAGAAACTGAGGTGACAGATAATTGGCTTAAGGATACCCAGTAAGAAAATAGCAAATCATTACTATTATTATTTTGCTTTTTTTGTTGTCTCTTTCTTTTGTGTCAGAAGGTAAATAGCAAAGAATGGGGAATTAAACATTTGAGAAAAAAAGAAAAGAAATTGAAGGAATTTAGTTGCATACTTTTTAAATAAACAAGAAGGTGAAGTTATTTGATAATAGATTTGGCTGTATCTAGAGATGGGCAAAGGTCAAAACTACTAGAAGGGGTTATTGAAGAGATAATATATTTGAGATAAATAAAATAATAACTAACAATTAATATTCATTATTCAGTGCAGCTAGATTTCATGGTTTATAGTGTCTTCAGCTGGCACAATAATGTGAATTTTCTCCTGTTCTGCTTAGTCATTCGAAATAAGTATGGAGAAATAGCAGTACTAACAGATTTGGGAACTACTGAGGTATGTAAAGCAGAGATCAATTCTTGATGCCTTGACCATGGTCAGGATGGGTAAGAAATTGAGTGAGGTCAGGAGAGGAACTGGGAGATAGGACTAGATGAGAGGGACTGGACACACAGGAAAGGTCAAGCTTTGAGGGATAAACCTTGGAAGGTTTAATGTGGGCAGCTGAAATGGAGATGACGGTCCTTAGGGTCAAGATGTTTTGAAACTTAGGGGCTCTGGTGTTACAAATGTTATCAATGTGAGAATTCATATAAATTGTAGTAGAGTGAAGAGTGGGCAGTAATTATGTAATCCAGTTGCCAAAACTGAAGATTGTAGAGTACTGGGTTGGTTGGTAGATCATTTAGATGATGGACAGAGAAAGTATTGTGACTGTATCTTGTAGATTATGAAACAGAGGAAATGGAAAGAGAGTAGAGAATAAAAGGATGTCAGCTTGTTATTCTTATGAGAAGAAAATTTATATGACATATCAAGCAATTTAAGCAAGTGATAAATTAATTTGTCCTTAAAATAATTGTGAAGGCAGCAATTTCTGATGAATTAAAGAAGGACAGTTTATTTATAGAGTTACTTAAGGCTAGATCTTAATATATGAATCCAGGAGGATTAGATAAGTATTGAGGCATTTAAATTCCTTCCATTAATATAGATCATTGCAAAAATAACCAAGTGGAAATTTTGTGGTCTTCAACTTATAAGTAAATTAAGTAAGAGTGGTAAAACTGATTAGACAGTAATAGTCAAGAGCTTGAGTTAAATATTGGCTCTGTTACCTTGGATCCTACTGAATGGCTTAAATTATCTTTCTAAGAGCTTTGGTACTGAGTATGTTTAGAGTCAAAAAATGTGACAAAGAACTAAGTTTTTGCTACTATAAAAAGGCAAGCAAATTCCAGTTTATTTGGAGTTAAGATCACTTCTCAAGTCTGTAAGGTTATTCATTAAAGTCTTATAATTCAGTCCTGCCCCTCGCCAAAAAAAAGTAATATTTAAAGTCTGGATTATTTGAGTTATAATGTTTTTCAGTTTCAAATTTTCAGTTGCAAGACTTTCTGTGGTATCATTTTTTTTTTTTTAATGAGGAAATCTCCACTTTTGATTTGTATAAAATAGGTTCCATTAAAGTTTGAATAAGAAGTTTTAGAGAGAACTTATTGACAGTGTGCCTGCAATAAAAATAATTGCAAGTTTTAGGTATTGTATCTTCTATCAAAATGAGATCTATCTGGACAGAGCTTAATGAACACCTCATCATGTAAGCTTCTTGCTTGAGCTGTGTAGCTTGCTTTGATGATACAGATTGATTACAATAACAAAAACCATACCTTATTTAAGTGGCTTTTCTGTCACACAGCAGTATTTTGGGTTTGCAGTTCAGTCATAACAAATATGTGGCTGGATAAAAATTGAGATATATCAGGCCTCAATCTGGGAGAATGCAGGGGAGAAAGTTTCACTTGTTTATTCATTGTTACTCTAGAAGGAATAACACCACAAGATATATTGTTGTTGTTAACAATTTGCTTTGGATTAAATACTCTACAATAAAATACACTATCCTTTTTTTCACCTTTCTTTTGAAATAATTTCAGACTTACAGAAAACTATGCAAATTTTATAGAGTTTATATATGCCCTTCCCCTGGGCTTCCTCTTGTTGTTGTTGTTGTTTGGTCGTTAAGTTCTGTCTGACTCTTTTGTGACACTATGGACCCGACCAGGCTTCTCTATCCATGGGATTTCCCACGCAAGAAGAGTGGAGTGAGCTGCATTTCCTTCTCCAGGGGATCTTCCCTCCCCAGGAAACAAACCTGGTTCTCCTGCATTGGCAGGCAGATTCTTTACCACTGAGCCAGCAGGGAAGCCTTATCTTCCTCTAGTGTTAACTATTTATATAACCATAGAACAGTTACTGTTAAAATTAACCTAATGCTATTATCTAAATTATAGACTTTATTCAAATTTAGTCTGAACTATAGATCTTATAGATCTTATAAGAACTATAGATCTTAACAGAAGCAGAAGATATTAAGAAGAGGTGGCAAGAATACACAGAAGAACTGTACAAAAAACATCTTCATGACCCGGATAATCACGATGGTGTGATCACTCACCTAGAGCCAGACATCCTGGAATGTGAAGTCAAGTGGGCCTTAGAAAGCATCACTACAAACAAAGCTAGTGGAGGTGATGGAATTCCAGTTGAGCTATTTCAAATCCTCAAAGGTGATGCTGTGAAAGTGCTGCACTCGATATGCCAGCAAATTTGGAAAATTCAGCAGTGGTCACAGGACTGGAAAAGGTCAGTTTTTGTTCCAATCTCAAAGAAAGGCAATGCCAAAGAATGCTCAAACTACTGCACAACTGCACTAATCTCACATGCTAGTAAAGTAATGCTGAAAATTCTCCAAGCCAGGCTTCAGCAATACGCGAACTGTGAACTTCCAGATGCTCAAGCTGGTTTTAGAAAAGGCAGATGAACCAGAGATCAAATTGCCAATATCCGCTGGATCATCGAAAAAGCAAGAGAGTTCCAGAAAAACATATATTTCTGCTTTATTGACTATGCCAAAGCCTTTGACTGTGTGGATCACAATAAACTGTGGAAAATTCTAAAAGAGATGGGAATACCAGACCATCTGACCTATCTCTTGAGAAACCTGTATGCAGGTCAGGAAACAACAGTTAGAACTGGACATGGAACAATAGACTGGTTCCAAATAGGAAAAGGAGTACGTCAAGGCTGTATATTGTCACCCTGCTTATTTAACTTATATGCAGAGTACATCATGAGAAACGCTGGGCTGGAAGAAACACAAGCTGGAATCAAGATTGCCGGGAGAAATATCAATAACCTCAGATATGCGGATGACACCACCCTTATGGCAGAAAGTGAAGAAGAACTAAAGAGCCTCTTGATGAAGGTGGAAGAGGAGAGTGAAAAAGTTGGCTTAAAGCTCAACGTTCAGAAAACTAAGATCATGGCATCTGGTCCCATCACTTCATGGGAAATAGATGGGGAAACAGTGGAAACAGTGTCAGACTTTATTTTTGGGGCTCCAGAATCACTGCAGATGGTGATTGCAGCCATGAAACTAAAAGACGCTTACTCCTTGGAAGGGTTATGGCCAACCTAGATAGCATATTTAAAAGCAGAGACATTACTTTGCCAATAAAAGTCCGTCTAGTCAAGGCTATGGTTTTTCCAGTGGTCATGTATGGATGTGAGAGTTGGACGGTGAAGAAAGCTGAGCGCTGAAGAATTGATGCTTTTGAACTGTGGTGTTGGAGAAGACTGTTGAGACTGCAAGGAGATCCAATCAATCCATCCTAAAGGAGATCAATCCTGGGTGTTCATTGGAAGGACTGATGTTGAAGCTGAAATTCCAATACTTTGGCCACCTCATGTGAAAGAGTTGACTCATTGGAAAAAACCCAATGCTGGGTAGGATTGGGGGCAGGAGGAGAAGGAGACGACAGAGGATGAGATGATTGGATGACATCACCGACTCGATGGACATGGGTTTGGGTAGACTCCAGGAGTTGGTGATGGACAGAGAGGCCTGGCGTGCTGCAATTCGTGGGGTCGCAAAGAGTCGGACACGACTGAGCGACTGAACTGAACTGATAGATCTTATTCCAATTTACTATTTTTTTCTGCTAGTATATTTGCTTCTGTACCAGAATCTGTAGAATGTCTCTGCATTTGACTTTGTCTGATGTTTTCTTGTGTTAGGTAGTTAGCATAGGAAAACAGAGTCCAGAATGGCGGTGGCTAAAAGACAAGGAAGGGAAAAGCCTGTGAAAATAGAACAAAGGAAGGTCCGAGGACTGGAGTGAGGACTTCAGGTACTCTTGGCTAGCCCGATTTACATAGGGCAGGCCTAGTGGGGAGGAAAAAATTATATAAAAAGAGGAGCCAAAGAGCCGGTGGGTCTCTCTCCCGATCTCTCTCTCTCTCTTGTGCACACATGCTTACTCTCGCTCTCTCACGCTCTCTCTCTTCTCTTCGTGTCTTTTGGGTCGGCATGCCCTCACGCCTCGAGGACATATTTTCCCTTATTTTCTAAATAAAACTGAGCTGTAACACGGAGCTTTAACACTGGTTCATCTGAGAGCTGTGACACTGGTCTGTCCGAGAGCTGTAATGATGGTCTGTTGCGTCACATTTTTGTTGTAACGAGATAGAACCAAGGACATTACACAACTCCCGACATCTATGGTGCCGTGACTCTGATTTAACCTGGCTGAAACAACCTCAGCGTGGCCCCCTCAAGGAGGAGGCCAAGCACAGCAGAAGCCCAACTCAGTGAAAGCTCCTGTGGTGGAAGCTGAACACGAAGAAAACCCAGCACAGGGGAAGTGACAAGAAGCCCAGCATGCTGGAAACAGGGACAGTGAAAAATGAACTCAGCAGAAAGCTCGTGATTCCAGAAGACCTCTGGTTAAGGTAGGAGATCCTCACTCCTATGGCTGGAAGGACATATGCCTAGGAAAATCTTAATTCCTTTGCCATCTCTCAGTTCTTGTTTGCTTGAACCCCCCACGAACAGGCAAGTGGCAGTGGGTGCAACTGAGGGACTCTGTAGAGGCTACTCCTCAGTGTGTCCTGAAGACTGCACTATCTGTTGAGCCCCAGTAGCTGTTACCAAGGCTGGTGGGGATTCTTCTATCCTTAATCTTCTTTGTGTCAAGGATCAGGCCAATGATAACTGTAAGCACAGATCAGGTATTTAGCAGATTTTCCAGCAGGTTATGAAGGGGATTCCTTGACACGTTTTTTCCCACTGCATTTTCCTCCCGTCCTTCAGCTTCTCTCTCCTGGAAATTGAGCCTGGCCAAAACCCATGATGCCTGGCTTCAGGACCTAATCAAGCTCAAGCTTTTGATGTCTCATTGCAAAAATTCAGTTGGAGACACAGTGATAGGTAAGAGGTGAATTTGTTCAGATTCAGAGAGAAGCACACTCTGCAGGGTGTGGGGCCATTGCAAACAGCAAGTGCTTTGGCCATGGAATATGGTGTGGCTAGCTTCTGTGATGTGGGTGAATTCATATGCTAATGAGTGGCAGGATCATACCAACCATTGGGGAACCTCCCATTCCTCTTTCTCTTGACTTTGTCTTGGAACTGTCCTGCCACCTCTGGGTGTGTTATTTAGCTTACAGATTGGGGATCAAAGTTTAGTTGAATCTTACTTGTCACCTTGGACCCATTTGATTTTAATCGGTTTATGTTATGCCCTTGTGCTATGTCATGCTTTCAAAAGTTGTGCCATGCCCCCTTCCCTCCTCTTTCATATTCTTTTCTTGAGCCCCATCTGGGACCACAGTATTGCCTCTCCAATCTTCTGGATGGTCAACCAGAAAATAGCTGGCCCTTGGGAGGGAAATTCTGCATAATATTCAATCCCTCCAGATATTTAGACCTTCATCTTCCATGTTTCCTACAACATGTGCAACAGCAGCATCTCTCAGTGAACCCGCTAGGGCGGGCGACAGGCACACAATGCCTGTGAGAAGTCCATCTGTCGGCATCCCTTCAAAGGCAATTGGGGTTCCAGGGATAATGTTTGCCACTTTGGGAGTTAGCCCTGCAGGCCGTTTGGGCCCAAACCCTTACCACCCTTCTCCTAAAGTTACAAACATAACCCCGGACCAAATCTCCACTCCACTTTTATGGGACATCTGGTCTGTTGCCTCTTAACAATTTGTTCTTAAGCTACTTTCTAACTCCTACAGTGAGGACCCTGTCCTCTTGTAGGAAATATAGCTCCACTCCGCTTATTATTAAAATACTCTTAATGCCCCTGACAGGGCCAGATAACCCACTCTTTTGTCATTACTTCTGTTATTACCTAAAGTGGGTCTATGACAAAGAAATGTTTCCCATTGGAAAACCCTAAGCTGCTCTTATGGAGGACTAGGGGAGGAAATCAGTGACTTACAATCTCTTAGAGCAGTAAGAGGATAAGGCTTATGACTATTACACCAGGTTCTCAGTCTCAGGGCATAGGCTTGCATTGCTTTACATCATGATATCTATTCCCATCTGCAGTAAACAAACTGGCCGTGAGTTAAAATTACAAACCCTTAATCCTACCCAGCAATGGTCACACTGCAGACCTTGGAGATGCCCAACTCCAGTCCGGGGGTCCCAGGAGGTTGACCTGCTTCAATCTGCCTAGCGATCTGGTCCTCAAAAGGTTATTATGCCTCAACCTGCTCAGGGATCTGCCAGTCCAGGAGTCCCAGGAGATCGTCATGCCTTGAACTGCCCAAGAACCCAATTCTCAGGAAGCCGACCTGCCTCAAAATGCCTGGGGAGTCGATCTCCAGGAGGCTGTCATGCCCCAGTCTGCCTGGGGATCTGCGCCCTGACCCAGGGATGCCTGGCTCTCAGGTTGCAACAGGAAAGGGAGAAAAGGAAAGAGACAAGGTATCCCAGATGCTGGCCGCCCTCCAGGGAAGCCCTAGGGCAAACCCCGAGTCCTTAAATGACAACTCTGTGTGACCCCATAGATGGCAGCCCACCAGGCTCCGCTGTCCCTGGGATTCTCCAGGCAAGAATACTGGAGTGAGTTGCCATTTCCTTCTCCAGTGCATGAAAGTGAAAAGTGAAAGTGAAGTTGCTCAGTCATGTCTTACTCTTAGCGACCCCATGGACTGTAGCCTACCAGTCTCCTCTGTCCATGGAATTTTCCAGGCAAGAGTACTGGAGTGGGGTGCCATTGCCTTCTCCTAAATGACAAGGCACGAGCCAAATGCCTAGTCTGTGGGCAGGCGGAGCATTGGGCCAAAGAGTGTCCAAACCATGACAAGTCTCCTAAAACGGCTTGTTACAAATGCCATCAATGGGGACACTGGGCGCCACTCTGCCCTCAGAACCCAAGAGCCTCAAGGTCAAGCACCAAGACTTCCCTCACGATGGTTCAACAGGACTGAAGTGGCCCGCTCCAGCCAGCCTGCCTGTCACAGATAACGATCACGGGGCCGGGGCCAAGGGAGCAACTGGATGTGGCAGGTAGGTCTGAGAATTTCTTGGTCAACACAGGGGCTACTTACTCTGTCCTGACCTCCTACCCTGGAGCCTTTTCTTCCCAAACTTGTACCATTTTGGGTGCTACAGGAAAAACAATTACTAAAAGATTCACCCGAGCACTTCTTTGTTGCTGGGATGGACAAATATTTTCCCACCAGTTTCTTGTGGACCCTGAGTGTCTTACTCCATTATTGGGAAGAGATATACTCACTAAACTGGGGTCCACCCTTGTGATGGGAAGCATTTCAGCCCCTAGAGCCCTACAGCTTCTGGTTAATACTGAGGAACCCATTACACTCTCTACAATAGAGAAGGACCAAAAACTATGGGAAGACAAAGTTAACCCCCAGGTGTGGGACCAGGGGATTCCTGGACGAGCTCATCAAGCTGAGGCAGTCATCATTGTCCTCTGAGATTCAACTCGGTTTCCTAAAGGGAAACAATATCCCCTCAGAAGAGAGGCTCAGGAGGGACTACAGCCTCTAATAAATAAATTCCTTGCCTGTGGGATATTGGTCCTCACCAATTCGCCATTGAACACCCCCTTTCTGGTGCCCTTTACGGTGGGAAACTGAAACCTCAGCAGGCAGATGGACTGCCTCCAAGAGTCTAAGGATTTGATCATCATATCTGATTGGGGATCCTTGGGTAGTCAATTGGCCGCCTTCTTTCCAAATAGCAGCATGTGCATGTAGCACCAGAAAGGCATACTTGGAGTCAGTGTCAATGGCTACTCTTTTTCCTTTTCCCAGCTCTAAAGCTCGAGTCAGGGCTATGAGCTCAGCTAACTGGGCTGATGTAACCTGGTGGCAAAGGTTTAGCCTCTATGGTCTCAAAATTGGAGACTACTGCATATCTGTCTCTTCTTTTTCCATCTAAGACAAAGGTGCTTCCATCAGTGTGCCAGATTTACTCAGGATTGGTCAGAGGATCTTCTGACAATCTCTCTTGGGGTTTTGTCCAGTGGTCCAAGGTTTCTAGGCAAGAGTGAAAGGGGAGAGAGCCCTCAGGGGTAGGCAGGAGTGTAGCTGTGTTAAGAACCTCACAAGGGGATATAGTGAGGCCTGGATTTTCCATTAGCACTACTTGATATCTGAGGATCAGACATCTGATGTCTGATCCTTTGGTCAAACATCCATAAATGGCCCCTCCAATTCAGGAGTTATTTCACTTAGTGGCTGCTAAAAATAATTAGTTTGCCTCTGAGAGAGATATAAGCGTCTTCTATTAGGATTGCAAGATATCAAAGTCAGGGAGGCCAGCCTTGGGCGGTTGGGTTGAGCCTCTTGGATAAGTAAGCTACAGGCTGGGGCTCAGATCCCAACCTTTGAGCGAACACTCCCAAGGTTATTTCTTCCTTTTTGTGGCAAAAGTTGGAAAGCTTTTTCTGGGTCTGGCAACCTCAAGGCAGGTGCTTGAATTAAGGCTTGTTTTAGTATCGCCTCTGCCTTCTTTAGAGGAGTTCTCCACATCAGTGGGATTGAATGATCCCATCCCTTGAAGCTTTCATATAAGGGCTGGGCAATTAGACCATAGTTGGGTATCCAGATTCTACAATACCCAGTTAGCACCAGGAAAGCTCGCAATTGTTTTCGAGTTGTGGGGGAGGGCAACTGGAGGATTCCTTGTACTCGATCAGATCACAGTCTCCTGGACCCTTGTGTAATCTGAACTCCCAGGTAAGTGACCTTTGTCTCAACCATCTGTGCTTTAGCATGAGAGACTTTATATCCCTTCTCTGCCAAAAAGTTTAGAACCCAAATTGCATGTTGTTTGGCATTTTTCTCATCTGGAGAGCAGATTAGTAGGTCATCTACGTATTGTAATATTTTCCCATTAGGTCCCAGGTCCAGATCTAGGAGATCAGGGCTAACAGCCTGTCCAAACAGGTGGGGGCTATCTCTGAACCCCAGAGGTAATACTGTCCAAGTCATCTGTTGGTGTTTTTCTCCTGGAGCTTCCCACTCAAAGGCAAAAAGATATTGGGATATTTTAGCCAGTGGTATGCAAAAGAATGCATCTTTGAGATCCAGGACTGTAAACTACGTGGCAATGGACAGGATTTCTCCCAAGATTACTTAGGGATTTGGTAGTGTGGGATGGAGGGGGACTACAACTTCATATATGATCCAGAAATCTTGAACCTTTCACCAGCTCCCATCCTTTTTCTTTACAGGGAGAATTGGGGTGTTCCACAGCGAACTAGTGGGGACCAATAGCCCACAGGCAAGGAATTTATTTATTAGAGGTTGTAGCCCTTCCTGAGGGGGCGTTGTTTCTGGTTTGGAAACCAAATGGGATCTCAGAGGACAATGACAACCAGTTCACCTTGGTGGGCTCATCCAGGAGTCCACTGGTCCCACAACTGGGGGTAATTTTCTCCTCCCATAGCTTTTGGTCCTTCTCTATTGGAGAGGGTATAATGGGTTCCTCAGTATTAACCAGAAGCTGTAGGGCTCTAGGGGCTGAGAAGCTTCTTATCACAAGGGTGGACCCCAGTTTAGTGAGTATATCTCTTCCCAATAAGGGAGTAGGACATTCAGAGACAAGAAACTGGTGGGAAAATATTTGTCCATCCCAGAAACAAATAAGTGCTTGGGTGAATCTTTTTTGTAGCTGTTTTTCCTCTAGCACCCAAAATGGTACAAGTTTGGGAAGAAAAGGCTCCAGGTTAGGAGGTCAGGACAGAGTAAGTAGCCCCTGTGTTGACCAAGGAATTCTCAAAATTACTCGCCACATCCAGTTGCTCCCTTGGCCCCAGCCCCGTGATGGTTATCTGTGACAGGCGGGCTGGCTGGAGCGGGTTGCTTCAGTCCTGTTGAACCAACATGAGAGAAGGCTTGGCACTTGACCTTGAGGCTCTTGAGTCCAGAGGGCAGAGTGCCACCCAATGTCCCCATTGATGGCATTTGTAACAAGCCGTTTTAGGAGACTTGTCATGGTTTGGACACTCTTTGGCCCAATGCCCCACCTGTCTACAGATTAGGCATTTGCCTCGTGCTTTGTTATTTAAGGACTTGGAGTTTGCCATAGGGCTTCCCTGGAGGGCGGTCAGCACCTGGGATGCCTTGTCTCTTTCCTTTTCTCCCTTTCCTGGGCCTTGGCCTCCTTCTCCTGTTCTCATCTCATCTAAAGAGGCAGCAGGGTCCTGCTGCTGTAGCTGTTGTAACTTTATCCTGATGTCTGATGGACACTGGGGCAGGAATTTGTCCTTTAAAATCACCTGTCCCTCGTAAGAGTCTAAGTCCAGATTGGTAAACTTTTGGAGGGCATCTTTTAGCCTTTCCAGAAAGGCAATGGGGTTTTAGTTGGGTTCCTGAGTTATTGCTGAGAACTGGGCATAGCTGGTTACATTTTGCTGAGCTGCTTTTAGCTCTGCCTTTACACAGATCAGAATATGATCCATTTCTCAGATGTCCTCAGGGTCATTATAATTCCAATTAGGATCTGAAGAGGGGACAGCAGTTTCCTCTACTGGATATTTTATCATTTGATATGTTAAGCCCCATAGCATACCTTTAGGCTTCCTTTAAGACCCCAGCATGCTCAGGGTCAGATAAAGTTTGACTAAATGTGACCGTGATATCCTTCCATGTCAAGTCAAATGCCAAGGTAATGTGTTGGACTGTATCTCTATGTTTGCCTAGGTTATCTGTATAGCTTCCCAGGTCTTGTTTGATCTGTCTTGGTTCTAAGAGGGAGAAGGGCTTATGGACCCAGGTTGGTCTGAATTTTTCTCCAGTTTCAACTAAGGGACATGAGTTGGCTTTTGTGGAGGGAGTGCTCCCGGATATGGGGGCATGTTTGGATACAAGGAAGAAGCACTAGGCAACTTGGGAGTTATAGGAGGTGAGCCTTCATGGGGGGCTTCTTTCTCTTGGTTGTCTGTGCCTAACACTATTTGCCTAGTAGGCTCACTTTTAGGGCATACAACAATCCCATACTTAAGACAGAGTTCCTTCATATCTCTTAGTCAGAAGAAAATTTGGACATAGGGGATCTCTGTCCATTTCCCTTATCTTTTGCAGAATAATTCTAGCTGCAGGATGGTATTGTAATTTAAACTCCCATCTTCAGGCCAGTGTTCCTTGTCCCCAAGAGGATACCGTGGCCACGCAGTGGCAGAAAAGAATTTTAAGTGACTTCTGCTTAGAGTTAGAGGATCAGACAGCTTCAAGTCATCAAGGATGCATCTCAAGGGCATCAGTCAGGAAGTGGATTGGTTATTTCCCATCTGAAAGACAGTTATGACAGGGAGGAAAAGAAAAAGACTAATAAGCCTCCTTCTATTTTATGGGTGGACTTCCTTAAGGGTGAGTCTTTGTGAAGATTATCCTACTCAGTAATATTGCAACCTGAGAGCCAGGCATCCCCAAGTCAGGGTGCAGATCCCCAGGCAGGCTGAGGCATGACAGCTTCCTGGAGATCAAATCCCTGGGCAGCCTCCCGAGAATTGGCTCCCTGGGCAGGTTGAAGCATGTCAACTTCCTTGGACCCCTGGACTGGCAGATCCCTGAGCAGGTTGAGGTGTGACAACTTTCCGAGGACCAGATCCCTAGGCAGGTCGAGGCAGGTTGACATCCTGGGACCCCTAGATTGGAGTTGGGCAACCCCAAGGTCTCCAGAATGACCAGTGCTGGGTAGGATTAAGGGGTTGTAATCTTAATTCATTGCTGGTTCATTTACTGTGGATGATGTAAAGCAATCCAAGCTTGTGCTCTGAGATTGGGAAGCTGGTAAAACAGCCATAAGCCTTATCCTCTTATTGCTCTGAGGGAATGTAAGTCAGTAATTTCCTCCCTTGGTCCTCCATAAGAGCAGTTTAGAGTATTTCCAATAGCAAACATTTCATTGTCATAGACCCAGTTTAGGTAATAATAGCAGAAGTAGTGACAAAGGAGTGGTTATCTGGTCCTGTTAGGGACATTAAGAATGTTTTAATAATAAGCGGAGTGGAAAAAAAAAATAATAATAAGCGGAGTGGAGCTATGTTGCCTACAAGGGGGCAGGGTCCTGGTTGTAGGAGTTAGTAAGTGGCTTAAGAACAAATTGATAAGAGGCAACAGACCAGATGTCCCATAAAAGTGAAGTGGAGTTTTGGTCAAGGGGTATGTTTGTAACTTTAGGAGAAGGGTGTTAAGGATTTGAGCCCAAACATCCTGCAGGGCTAACTCCCAAAGTGGCAAACATTATCCCTGGAAGCCCAACTGCCCTTGAAATGATGCCACCAATAGATGGACTTCTAGCAGACATTGTGTACCTGTCACCCGCCCTAGTGGGTTTACCTGAGAGATGCTGCTGTTGCACACGTGTAGGAAACATGAAAGATGAAGGCCTGAATATCTAGAGAGATTGGGTTTCCCTCCCAAGGGCCAGCTACTTCCTGGTTGTCCCTCCAGAAGATTGTAGAGGCAACACTGGGCCTAGACAGGGCTCAGGAAAAGAGCATGAAATAGGAAGGAAGAGGGCAGGGCACAACTTTTGAAAGAATGACATAGCCCAAGGGCATACCATAAATCGATTAAAATCAAATGGATCCAAGAGGACAAATCAAATTCAAGTAAACCTTGATCCTCAGTCTGCAAGCTAAATGACACACCCAGACGTAGCTGGACAGTTCCAAGGCAATGTCAAGAGACAGAGGAGTGGGAGGTTCTCCAATGGTTGGGATGATCCTCCACTCTTCAGCATATGAAATCACCCAGCTAGCAAAAACTAACCACACCACATTCTATGGCTGTTGCAGTCCCTTCTGTGATGGCTAACACTCTTGGAGTGTGCCTTTCTTCGAATCTGAACAAATCCACCTCTTACCTATCTCTGTGTCTCTCAGTGAATTTTTGTAATGAGACATCAAAAGCCTGACCTTCATTAGGTCCTGAAGCCAGACACCATGGGTTTTGGCCAGACTCAAGCCCCAGGAGAGAGGAGCTGAAGGACGGGAGGAAAAAGCAGTGGGAAAAACGTGTTGAGGAATCCCCTTCATAACCTGCTGGAAAATCTGCTAAATACCTGACCTGTGCTCACAGTTTTCATTGGCCTGACCCTTGGTACAAAGAAGATTACGGACAGAAGAACCCCCACCCACTTGGGCAACAGCTACTAAGTAGCCCCTGCCACTTAGTGAGAAGTTTCTCAATTGCACCCACTGCCGCTAGCCTATTTGTGGTGGGTTTGAGGAAACAAGAAACAAGAGATTGTAAAGGAATTAAGATTTTTTTAGCCACATGTCCTTCCAGCCATGAGTGAGGACCTCCTTCCTTAACTAGAGGTCTTCTGGAATCTGAGACTGAGCCACATGAGCTTTCTGCCAAGTTTGTTTTTGCTGTCCCAGTTTCCAGCATGCTGGGCTTCTTGTCACTTCCACTGCACTGGGTTTTCTTTGCGTTCATCTTCCACTGAGGGAGCTTTCACCGATTTAGGCTTCTCCTATGCTTGGCCTCTGCCTTGCAAGGGCCGAGCCAAAGTTGTTTCAGCTAGGTTAAATCCGAGAAACAGCACCATATATGTCAAGGAAGTTTGTAATTTCCTCGGTTCTGTCTTGCTGCAGCAAAAATTTGAAGTGATGGGCGGACCAGTGTTCAGTTCAGTTCAGTTCAGTTCAGTTCAGTTCAGTTGTTCAGTCGCGTCTGACTCTTTGCGACCCCATGAACTGCAGCACACCAGGCCTCTCTGTCCATCATCAACTCCCGGAGTCCACCCAAACCCATGTGCATCGAGTTGGTGATGCCATCCAGCCATCTCATCCTCTGTCGTCCCCTTCTCTTGCTCTCAATCTTTCCTAGCATCAGGGTCTTCTCAAATGAGTCATCTCTTTGCATGAAGTGGCCAAAGTATTGGAGTTTCAGCTTCAACATCAGTCCTTCCAATGAACACTCAGGACTGATCTCCCTTAGGATGGACTGGTTGGATCTCCTTGCAGTCCAAGGGACTCTCAAGAGTCTTCTCCAACACCACAGTTCAGAAGCATCTATTCTTCTGCGCTCAGCTTTCTTTATAGTCCAACTCTCACATCCATATATGACCACTGGAACAGCTCAGTTTTATTTGGCAAGCAAAGGAAAATACATCCTCTAGGGGTGAGGGCAGGCCGACACAAAAGATGTGAAGAGAAGGGAGAGAAAGCTCAATTTTGGCTTCTCTTTTTATATTTTTTTTTTCTCCTTCTCCTGAGCCTGCTCTATGTAAATTGGGCTAGCCAGGAGGGCTGTTCACTTCACCTGAGGTTCTCACTCCATCCTCCGGACCTTCCTTTGTTCTATTTTCATGGACTTTTCCCTTCTTTGTCTTTTAGCCAACGCCATTCTGGACCCCTTTTTCCTATTCTAACTACCTAACAATAAGAGTTTAGGTTAATGCCCCATTACTGGAACCTCTAAAACTACTTAATGCTATTTCAGTATGGATTTCAAAAGTTGAAATAATAATTTAGTCAAGCCCTTTTATGATAAGTCTTGGCTCATTTCCTAGAAATCTAACTGAATGATTATTAGAGACTAAAAACACTCAGATTGGCTGTTTGAAAATTTTAAATATATATTTCATTAAACCTCTTGCCCATATGACCATTTGCTTCATAAGTGCAAAATGCAGATATAAAGTGTCTAGTAATGTTATTGTTCAAAGATGGTCTCTTCATAACAGACTTTCAAAAAATAAGTTTCATAAAATAGCATTGAATGAGTTTGAATAATAGTATTAATAAAATCTAAAGATTTTTTTTTCTTTTTCACATTAACTCCAAACAGTAGGTGGTTCTAATTGACAAACAGCAGTACACATATCAAATGTGTGTAGTTGAGGCATGAAAATAAATATTATTTAATCCTATACCAGTACTCCACATAATGATATCTAGTTTGAGATTCTAAAAATTTTAAAGTGGGTATTTAAATACTTCCTGGGCATGGAGCTTTGTCATTCTGGATAGCTTTATATCTCTTTTCCTGGCATTAATATCTCCAAATTCAGTGTCCCTATATAAAAAATTTTAACAAGACCTCAGCACTTTGTTAATTAAAAAACACATACTCTTTAAATTTATCTTAAAGTGTAAATTTTTATATTATGGTTATGTTTCATATTTGTTTAACGCAGAGGCAATCTTTTTCTGTTTATTTTATTTTGTATGAAGATATCAAATATTAGCAAATATAGATGTATGTTTGCAGCTATTTACGTGCTTTTTTTAAAAATTTTTTTGATGCCTCTGTAAACACTACATAGTACAAAAGAAATCACATAATAGAGATAGCCCAGAAAGTTACCAGATTTAATGTTGTTGTTCTAATAACCAAAGCAATCTCTTTAAAGATATCAGAATTGTTATGTATAGTTGCTAAGCAACAGAATAGAAAAACCTAGAGCAAGTTTAACTCAGAATGTGTGGCTTGGTCTATAACCTAGACTAGTCACTTCATCAGCCTCTGGCAAAGTTATACTTTGGATGGCAATATCAAATTTTCAGGAATATATTTTGTATCATTAAAATATTGACATCCAGTTCTAGAATAAGATGCCATAGGTTCATTCCCCACTGTTTCTCCCCTCTAAATATGACTAAATACCCAGAAGATCATTCAAGAGACAGTAATAAAATGATTCTGGAAACTTGAAAGAAGAACATGAACTGCTTAGGGACCTTAGCATTTGAAAATAGGAAAATGATAGAGGCATTCAATAAAGTTAAAGGCTGATTCTTTAAAAAAAAAAAAAAAGTCAATACAGTTGATAAAACTCTGCCAAGATTGGCAAAGATAAATGTTGAATTTTTAATATTAATCTTCATTCATTTTATCCTATGCACATGAGTTCTGGATCATAAACAAATTTCTCATTAAATACCTTATGGCAAATAAATACATCCTATTTACCCTCTTCTGGCATTTTCCCCTCATCCATATCCTTAGGGAAGTATGATCAGTCAGGTAAATTGTCTTACATGAATAGATGGATACCCTGCAGGTGGGAGAAAAGGCAGAATGATTTTTCACTGTTTAATGAAAGGAGGCAGCTGCTCCCTTTACTTTAGAGAATATCTTCTTACTGCGACTGTTTGGATGTAAATAATGTCTTTCCAGAAGCCACATAACCCTATTTGCCTCATACCTACAGATGTCTCCAAGTTTCTAGCCTCATTTCTTATTGAAATATAAATATGTAAGGAAATAATGTTGTAGGATTCCTGGACTTTTGGAGCTTAACCTCAGAACCTAGTTCAGGGCAATAGCCACCAGCTCTATCTAGAAAATAAAAGAAGTTTTTATTATTCTTTCCTGATCACTGTAATTAGGAAGGGCCAAAGGATATAATGGCAACCCACTCCAGTACTCTTGCCTAGAAAATTCCTTGGATGGAGGAACCTGGTGGGCTACAGTCCATGGGGTCGCAAAGAGTCAGACACGACTGAGTGACTTCACTTAAAGGATATAGATATCATTGCTGTGACAGACAAAATATTTCAGGAGGCTCAGGCTTTATTTAGGAACTTTGAAATATCTAGGGAAGTCTTATTTCACTATGTAAGATAAGAGGAGACACAAATAACCAATGTGAGGAATGAAACAGGGAATAACAGAAGAATCCTGCAGCCATTAAAAGGACTATTACAAATATCTTTATGCTCATGAATTTGACAATTTAGAAGGAATAGACAAGTTCCTCAAAACACACAAACTACCACAACTCAGCCAAAATTGAATCGATATCTTGAATAGTTCTGTAATTATTAAGGACATTGAATTTTAAATCTACTATAAAGAAATATCCAGGCACAGGTGGTTTTAATGAAGAATTTTACCAAACATTTGATGAAAATTTAAAATATTATGCAGTGACTTCCAGTAAATATATGTGTAGGGAATACTTCCTAACTTACTATAAGGCAAGTATTACCCTGACAACAAAAGGCAGCATACACAAACACAAAAAGAAAACCACAAAGCAATATCTCTCATGAATATAGATGCAAAAATTCTCAATAAAATCTAACAACCAGAGGTGATAAAAATAAAAATCTCTCCCTGCAAAAAATAGTGGAGTATAAAAATCATCTCCCCAATAAAAGTGATAAATAAGGACATTGGCAAAAACCATCAAAACCAACTTTTCAGAAATTTAAAAATTAACTGGACTTCCCGTGGTGGCTCTGTGTTAAAGAATCTGCCTGCCTATGCAGGCGACATGAGTTTGATCCCTGGGTCAAGAAGTTCCCCTGGAGAAAGAAATGGCAACCCACTCTAGTATTCTTGCCTGGGAAATGCCCATGGATGGAGGAGCCGGGTGGGCTACAGTCTGTAGGGTCACACAAGAGTCAGGCACGACTCAGCAACTGAACAACAAACATTAACTAGGCTTGCAACTATCTGTGGACAATCTATTCAAGCAAAAATATAACCAAATCTTGTGAAATTTATGGCATTTTATTTTGCCCTATTTTGATCCTTCCCTCTCCTCTCCAGTTCTGTGACAGCCTTGAAAGCTAATAGCCCAGAATCACAGTGAAAACTGTTAGCCTGATACACAATGGAGCACTCAAAAGAGCAGTTGCAGCTCTTTCAAAGACTTATTTTCACAAAATTGTCATTTTTTTTTTTAACCTGTCTGGCAGTATTCAGGAAATCTCCATTTCTAAGGATTTTATTTATTTGACTTGACTCAGAGATCACTTATTGTGAAGAGCCTTTCCCCCCAGGGGCATTTGTTGAAAACAATCAGTGGCAATTATTTAACTTCACACCTTACTGAAGTGGTATTAAAAGTTGGGACAAACAATTAGCTAAAAAAAAAAAAAAAATTAAAAGGAAAAGCTGAGTAGTGAAATTTCCAGAGGAGGCTTTGAAAAGTGTTGGCATATCCTTGGATATCTAAGAGGCCGCACCTAAATAGGATTCTGCACATGCTCAGAGAAGACCTGATGAGACCCTATGCTCTCTCACCTTTGACTGATCTTGAGACACCATAGAAAATGAAGATTAGGTCAGAGGAGTGACCTGCCTAGCAAAAGTGTTGAGGGTATGTTCTATCACATGAACAGAACCCCTTAATAAAGACTGGGAGACTTTTTACCTCTTTACATTTAAGGAAACCTTTGTCTAATATAAGTAGCTGGCTGCTAAGCTAACCAAGCACTGACTTCAATGACTTTACACAACAGAGAATGGACTTTAGAACGTTAGTTCAGAAAGTGATTAAACAAACAGATGACAACAACGAGTCTTGGGGAGAGGAAAGAAAAAATTCCAGATTTGTCTCATATTTAAAATGTCTAGTTTCCACAACAATAAAAAATACAAGATATGCAAAGAAACAAGCATGTATGACCTATACATGGAGGAAAAAAAGGAAACTATCCCTGGGGAAGTCTAAGTATTCAACTTACTAGACAAATACTTTAAAATAACTATCAAAGAACTAAAGAAAAGTATGAGAACAATGTTTCCTTAAATAGAGAATGTCATTTAAGAGGTAGAGCCGTATTTAAAAACAATAGATTTTGTGGAGTTGAAAAGTATGTTAACTGGAATGAAAAATTCAGCATGGGTCACAACAGTAGATTTAAGCAGCAAGAAGGAGGAATTTGCAAACTGGAAGATAAGGCAAGGCATTTAAGATTATCTTCTGGGAACAGAAAGATAAAGAATAAGGAAAAAAATAAACAGAGACTTAGAGACCTGAGGAATGCCATCAGACATACCAACATAAATACAACAGGAGCCCCAAAAGGAGAGGAAAAACAGAGGCAAAAGTAATATTTCAATATTATTTGAAAACTTCTCAAATTTGATAAGCAAAATTAATCTGCACATAAAAGAAGCCCTATGACCTCCAAGTGGAATAACCTCAAATGACCACCACATACATACCATAATTAAAATGCTGAAAGCCAAAAACAAAAACAATCTTGAAAGAAGCCAGAGAAGTGATTCATCACATACGAACAACTCAATAAATCAATAGCTGTTTTACTGTCAGAAACAATGGAGGCCACAAAGCAGTGGAATGACATAATAAAAGTGCTAAAATTTGTGATGGCTATATGAAGCTATACAACTGATAAAATTCCAGGGTGCTACCTACATAAACATACACTTACATAAGTGCATATACAACCGGTGAAATATGAATAAACTTCACGGTTTATATAAATGTCAAATTCCTGTTTTGGCACTGTACTGTAGTTATACAAGATATTGACACTGGAAAAGTCTAATGAAAAGTGTAAGGACCTATTTACAAAATTTTTTGTAATGTTCTATGAATCTCTACTTATTCCAAAGTGTATTTAAAATATGTACCAAACTTTAATTTTATGAGTACTCCATAAAATATTACTGTTAAAGAGAGAATTCTCAAAGTTCCTGAAATAATACTCATCAAAGCTGAGGCCAGTTGCTTTAATTTTACTTTTCTTTCTATTCTCTGAAACTTTTAGAATGAGACAGAAAGTATATCATCAACACAATGCCAAGATGCTACTGTTACATTCCTGAAGCTGTCCTTGAATTGTAGTGTGACCTTAAGCTAATCATTGAATTTATGTATCCCTAAGAATATTCAGCTGCTTCCTAACAAATGATTCTACACATGAGATTAGGCAACATGTATTTTAGTTCTTTGAAAAGAAATGGCATTTTATGAACAGATTGATAGTCAAAAAGATTTCTTGAATAAAATTGTTTATACTTACAGTAGAAAATTGTCCAACAATGTGCATAGAAAGTAAAGGCTTTCATGAACAAATGCTGTGTCTCAGTGATACTGACCTATTTCATTTTATAAATTGCATGATATTCAAATCTGTGACTCACAGTAATCTTAGTTATCTCTCTTTTGTTAATATTTTCCATAGGATCATTGAATCCACAGGCTTCTTTTTATCCCTAAAAATTATTTTCTGCTTTTTGTTAAATTCTATGGTGTTTAATTTTGGAATATTCTGACGCAGCCTTCTCACTTTAGTACAGTTTAAATATCACATTAAATTAAAATGCTTTTGATTTCATTAACTGAGCTCTTATCCAACAACAGCAAGGCAAGTCATAACAAAAACCACAGTTTTTGCCTAAAATCTTAGCAATTCACTTACAGTGTTTTGGGGAAAGTTTGATTTATATAGTGACATGAAAAAATTTTGATTGCTTTTGGATATTTTGAGAATTCTTTGATTGACTGTCATGATCGAACTATAAGAATATCATGGACTGTTCTTGCTTACATGATTTTCTCTTTACCCAATAAAATAAAATATTCTCCAAGTTCTAGAGTAAAAATGCACCTATGACACTACTCAAATCGTATTGAATGTGAAATGAAACAGGTTATATTGAATAATGTTCAATTCATGAAACATTACAAAAAAAATCTTTATAGTGCCTTCTCCCTTGTGATGTCAGAAATTCTTTTCCTTCCTTATGTAAATCTGAGCTTTAGACTTTGAAAGTTTCAGGGTCAGAAAAAGAAAGTATAAAAATCTAGTGTGGTCACCTTTGGAATTTGAAGAAAATCCAAAGTACGCTAATCTATTGGTCTTTATAGAACAAATGTTTCTTTAGAACAAATGTTTTATTTCACATTTTAGAATTTTTCTCTGCTTCTGATTTAATTTGTCCTTCTGACCACTTCAGGATAATCAGCACAATAATATAGCCATTTTTGGTGAATATATAACTCAGAATTAGGACAAGATCCAGGAGCGTTAATAGGTGGTCTTTACAGGAAGTCAATTCTGGAGAAATTTGTGGTTGGAATCTAGTTTCAGTGAAGACAAGAGTTTATTTCAGGCTTAAACAAAGATGGGCTTTTATGCACAGGAAAAGCTTGAGAACTAAGGAGACTGCATTTTCTGCAAGATGTATGTAAAATATGACCCTTAGGAAAGAAAAGAAAAAGACTTGTAATGTACTTTTCTCAACCAGGGTGACATTGTGTTACTGCTTGAGAATGTATGAGTTGCATTTACTCAAATAGTAAACACCAAAATATCTTGTAAGTGCCACTATGAGTGCTAAGTGCTAGGTTTTTTACAAAGCGTTTTAAACAGTGCAGAGTTTGTTTTTCATTAGAAGGTATCCAGTCACATCCAGTAGTGTAATCAGCTCATTTTTCTCCTTTGTGGTTGATTGAATTCAGTAAAGACCTGACCTAGTAGAAAATTTCGATGTATTATTATTTATATTATATCTAGTGTTCATCCTGCTATATTAAAGGTGTGGTATGAATAGACTTTGCAATTATAATCCAGTTTTCATGATTAAGAAGTTCCTTGTATTTACTTTTGTTTCTAGTATCTGTTTTGTAGAACATCTCGTTCATTCTCTTTGAAAAAGTGAAGTGAAAATTGCATTTCACCCATACTCCCTCTCTTTAAAAAAAATGCATGCATCAAGTATTCAGAATTAGTTTAATGATAAGCCTTGATTCATGACACACTGTCATCAGTGAGCCCTGCATGGCCACATGAAAAATTTTATTTTTGTATGACACAAATGAACCTATCTATGAAACGGAAACAGACTCACAGACATAGAGAAGAGACTTGTGGTTGCCAAGGGGGAAATGGGTGGTTGAAGGAAAAATTGGGAGTGTGGTATTAGCAGATGCAAACTAATATATATAGTATGGATAAGCAACCAGGTCCTACTGTATAGCACAGGGAACTATATTCAATATCCTATGATAAACCGTATGAAAAAGAATACATATATGTATAACTGAGTCACTTTGTTCTACAGCAGAAATTAAACACAACATTGTAAATCAACTTTAATGAAATTTAAAAATTTTAATAATATAATTATAATAATATTAGTGAATGTACTACCAAATTGAAGATCTATAGGACTGACAATAACTTACATTTATTGAGATGTTCCTTCCACTGAGTAAAGTTTAGTTAAGAAGATTTTTTTGTTGTTGGTTGGTTAAGCTTTTTATTGAAGTATAGTTTATTTACAACATTACATTAATTTCAGATAACAATAATGATTTGATATTTTTATACATTACAAAATGATTACTACAAAAGTCCGCATAGTTATTACAATGCCATTGACCATATTTCCTGTGTTGTGCATTACATACCTGTGACTTACCTAGCTGGAAGTTGGTACCTCTTAATTTCCCTCAGCTATTTCACTCATCTTCCACCCCATTCCCCTCTGAGAAACATCAGTTTATTCTCTGTATCTGTAGTCTGTTTCCATTTACTTATGTTTGTCAATTTGTTTTGTTTTCAGATTTTGTGTATAAGTGAAATTATACAGTATAGTCCTTAACTGTCTGATTTATTTCACTTAGTGTAATATGTTTCAGGTCCATTCCATGTTGTTGTAAATGGTAAGATTTCATTAAAATTTTTTTTAATTCTGTATATATATGGAATTTTACTCAACCATAGGAAGTATATATATTTATGTATATAAATAAATATATATATATATATATATATATATATATATATATATATGTTTGTGTGTGTGTGTGTACACCACATCTTCTTCTCATTCATCTATCAATGGACACAGGTTGTTTCCACACGATGGCTATTGTAAATACTGGGATGTGTCTTTCTAATTTATTTTTAGTTGAGGTATAGTTGATTTACAGTGTTGTGTTATTTTCTGGTGTGCAGCAAACTGATTCAGTTATATGTATATATACATATTCTTTTCCACTATGGTTTTTATAGAATATTGAATACAGGTCTTTATACTATGAAGTAGAACCTTATTGTTTATCCATTTTACACATGTATCTTTTTATTTTTATTTATTTTTAAACATTGATTACTTATTTTTGGGTGCTCTGGGACTTTGTCGCTGTGTGTGGCTTTCTCTATTTGCACATAGTAGGACCGAGCTCTAGTTGCTGAGCTTGGCCTTCACACTGCGTTCGCTTCCGTTTTGCAGAGCATGCGCTCTATGGCATGTGGGATTCAGTAGTTGTGGCTCATGGGCTTAGTTGCTCTGGGGCATGTGAAATCCTCCCGGACCTAGGATCAAAACTGTGTCCTCTGCATTGAAAGGTGGATTCTTAACCACTGGACCACCAGGGAAGTCCCACATGGGTCTTTTTAAACTAGTATTTTTTGTTTTCTTTGGCAAATACCCAGGAGTGGAATTTCTGGATCATGTATGGTAGTTCTATTTTTAATTTTTTAAGGAACTTCCATTCTATTTTATCATGGTAGTTGCACCAATTTACATTCCCACAGTGCACGAAGGTTCCATTTTCTCCATATCCTCAAAAACACTTACTGTCTTTTTGATAATAGCCATTCTGACAAGTGTGAGGTGATATCTCATTATGATTTTGATTTGCATTTCACTGATGATTAGCCATGTTGAATATCTTTTTACATGTCTGTTGGCCATCTGTATTTCTATTTAGGTTCTCTGCCCATTTTTAAATCGGGTTGTTTGTATTTGATGTGGTTTTGTGTGAGTTCTTTACATATTTTGGATATTAATCCTTTATCACTTATAGGACTTATAGATACGTTCTCTCATTCAGTAGGCTGCCTTTTCATTTTGCTAATAACTTCCTTCCCTGTTCTGTTTTGTATCTTTATGATCATTACCTTGAACTCTTTTTTTAAAAATAATTTGCATACAACTTTTAAAGATTGCTTTCCGTATCCTTCATCTGTAATATATTCCTCATTCTTCCTAATTCTCTGTGTTTATTTCTGTGTGTTAGGTATGTTGTTTACCTTTCCTGATTTTGTTGAAGTGCCTTTATATAGGAGAACTCTTTATGGGAACTGACAGCACCTTTCCCTGTGTCACCAGAGTTATATACTCTAGGGGTGCCCCCTGTGTGGGCTGTGTGAGCCTTTTTTTCTTGATGGGGCCAAATGCTGTGGGCATGCCAGTAGGTGGAGCTGGTCTCTGGACCAGTTTGCTGCTAGGCCTTCCTCATGCAGTGGATGCTGGCCCACTGGTGGGTGGGCTGGGTCCCCAAATGGCTGGCTGCTTGCCTTGGGGGATCTTATGACTGGTGCTGACCTGCTGTTGAGCTGGTAAGCCCTTGGCACTAATAGGCCAGAGAGAAAACTCCAAAATGGCCTTTGCCAAAGGGTGTCCTCATGTTAGAATGAGCTCCTAAAAATGGCTGCTGCCAGTGTCTGTTTTCTCAGGGAAAGTCCCCTTCTCCCTCTCCTGGGGGAGCCTTCTGGGACTAGCAGTGAGTCTGACTGAGGCTTGTTGCAAATTATTGCCTCTGTGCTGGGACTAAGAGCACGTGAGATTTTTGCATGCACCTATTAAGAGATCTTGCATTGTACAGTCTCTTTGTCCTGATTTCCAAACACAATTTTTGTTATAGAGAAGAGAGATTCCTTTAGAATCCTTTTTTAAAAATCTGAGTGCTACAGAACACCACTTTGTTTCCAAGACAGCTTACGTTGTGTTAATATATGTTTCTCTTGTACAAGTACACATAAAGGAGCACATACGAATGTATAAATCCACATCTGTATACATCTGACTTAAAAACAGACTCTCATAATGCTATTTACCCACAAGTTAAAAGCAAGGTGTGCTTCTCCTTACATGTTTGTTGTTGCTTTTGCATCATCACCATTTCTTATTGATTGCCAATTTGTTTTCCTCTACTTTTTCGGGCCTAAAGATTGATGCTGTTTTGGGGTCTAATTACCCAAGCTGTTGCAAATTACCTTTTCAATGTATTTTTTCTAAACTACCTGCAGCTTATGGCACTGCCCGAAATTGCCTGTTTAGCTGAGGTGCTTGCTCAGCATGTCTTCTTTCCACAAGCGTGTCACCTTCAATGAAATCTCACTTCCCTACAGAATACTTTTTATTTGCATTTACATATGTCAGCCAAATCCTGTCCTTCTTTTGCACTTTGCATTTTAATTAAGGATTTTTCACCATGAAATAGCCATAATTTACAGGGAATTGGTCAGAAAATGCAAAGAAGAAATTAATGGGAAGAAATAGTTTAATGAATCAATAGTTTTCCCTTTTTTATTAAAACATATAAGTACTGTTTTTCAATCTAAAAGTGTTATGTTATTTCATAGTAATTTCATCTTCCTAGAGAGTGTTTCTTAATTAAATGATACATTTAAAAATTCTTTTCTTAAGGAATGTCTGTAGCAATAGAATAGCTGAATTTGTGTCTCCCCAAAGGGATAGTCATGTCCGACTCTTTGCGACCCCATGGGCTATACAGTTCATGGACTTCTCCAGGCCAGAATACTGGAGTGGTACCTGTTTCCTTCTCCGGGGATCTTCCCAAACCAGGGATCAAATTCAGGTCCGCTGCATTGCAGGTGGGTTCTTTACTAGCTGAGCCACCAGGGAAGTCCAAGAGTACTGGAGTGGGTAACCTATCTTTCTCTAGCGGATCTTCTCGACACAGACATCGAACCAGGGTCCTCTGCACTGAAGGCGGATTCTTTACCAGCTGAGCTATCAGGGAAGCCCTTTTCACTTAGGTATATATCATAAACTATATTTAAGAATATTGAGGAAAAATTACAGAAACAGCAAACACAGCTTTGAGTACCAGTTTAGTTTCTAGATCCTGGAAAGTGATATTTATTCCCTTTGAGTGGTGGGGGGTGGGGATATGTTATGAACAAAACCAGGAAATTTTAGAGGATTTGCTTAAAAATTGTTGTGTCCGACACATAAAATATATGTAAACATATAGGAAATTCAATAGCAATGTTAGTAAGCCTTTTATTATATCTATTTATATAGCTTGTATATATATATATCTTTGTGTGTGTATATATAATATAGAATTTTTGTTCATTTCAAGCACACATAAAATATTTACAATCATTGATAATATGCTTGTCCCTCATAAAAACCCCAACAATTTTGAAAAGATTAATCATACAGGCTAGATTCCCTAATCATAATGCATGAAGATTAAATATCAGTAATAAATAGCTAGCTGTAAAATATCCTATCTGACTAGAAACACTTTAAAAATACTAAATAACTGGTTGAAGAGGGTGTCAATAGTTAGGTTACTAAAGTTTTAGAACCAAATGGCAAGGAAAGCATTTTATGTCAAAATATATAAATATATTTAATTTAGCACTTTGGGAAAGTGATACATTTCTATATATTTTTAGGTACAAAAATAACTGAAAAAAATGAGATAAATGTTCATTTCAGGAAGACTGAAAAAGTGACCAGAGTAAACTGAAAGAAATAAGAATTAAAAAAAAAAGTTTCAGATATAAATTTCTATTGACTAGATTGATCAAAAAGTTATAAAATTAGTTAATATTAAGTACTGGCAAAAATGTTGGGAAGAGGGACCTTCATTCACTGCTGTTGCAATGACAACAGGTGACGAGATTCTGTAAAACAGTTTGGCGGTTACTTAGTGAAGTGATGTGTATATATGTATATATATAAATATATTTGTTGTTATTTAGTTGCTAAGCTGTGTCCAACTCTTTTGCAACCTCGTGGACTGTAGCCTGTCAAGCTCCTCTGTTCATGGGATTTCCCAGACAAGAATACTGAAGTGGATTGTCATTTTCTTCTCTAGGTTATCATCCCAGGGATTGAACCCGTGTCTTCTGCTTGGCTGGCACATTCTTTAGCACTGAGAAACCTGGGAAGCTCATATATGTATAGATATACATACATACATATATAGATAGATAGATAGATATACATGTGTATCATATCTTTAGTATAAACTGAGAAACTCAAAACTCTTGCAAAGGTACACACTGAGAATGTGCAAGGATGTTCACTGCAGTGCTGTTTAGGGTAAACAGATGGAAATTGAATGGCATTTAAGAGATAATAATCTTTATGTATTTTTTAAAAAACATGCAAAACTGTTATTTATTTTTTTTAGAAAAAACATGTTTAAATAAACATATAGACAGTGGTTTAGAAGTTGTATTAGTTAAGGGACAGGATAGACTGCTATTAAAAAGGGACTGAAATGTACAGAGACACAAATTAAATCAAAGTTTATTTTTGTCCTCAGTAGACGTCTGGAGGTAAGTTGTCACATGCTGGTAGGGTGGCTCTGCTATTGATACCTGGCTCCCAAGTTTCCACTATGGCCACCATCCTCCCAGAGGTAAGAATGTACACCTTTGCAAATGTAAGACAACTAACAGGGCTTCTCCCTCTTCCAGCAGACCCTTAAAGCATGTTTATTCTTATTAAACCGCTATAAATCTGAGTGCCTGTAATGTGACCTAATAATTGAATGACTATCAATAACAACCAACCAAGTATAACCCAGTTCTAAATTTTCTTTCCTGTGAAAACCAACATTAATAAGACACAAACCTGTTTAATCTGCAAAGCTTTGGCATTTATGATACATTTGTGTACATTAACTTATTTCACTGATTTTAGAACATGAATAAAAAACATTCATAATGCAGACATTTGCAGAAATCTGCTCTGAGTATCTACAGTTTAGCATACTTCTTATTTGAAGAACATCTTGGAATGCTACTTATGCTTGGTCAATCAGTATGCTTCACCTTCCAGCTAAAATGGGTCCCTTTGCTGACTCAGATATTTTGTCTTTTTAGGGCAGAACACAATTTACATAAAATTAAAAATCTACCTGGCTATCATAGACATGTCAGAGAGAAGTAAGCACAGAAATCTTCCTTCCAATAGTGTCAAACTTCTGTCTAGCTGAAAACACAATCCCTATTGTGTCGTGGCATAAGCAGTTCACTGGTTGGTATCAGGTTCACACTGACTCTGCCAAGTCATTAGTCAATCATTCAGTTGATTGATAACTGTCAACCAGTGAAGGACAAGTTAGTTTGGTGTTTTATGTTCTCCCTCTGTCTCATATTTAAGCATCCTGTCATAGGACATAAGGAAGCAGGTTAAAAAAAAGATACAGAAAATTAATACACTTGAGAAGCAGCTCATGGAGAAGTGCTTACAAATATTTAAAATTTACTTATAAGACATGTAAAATATTTGCCTACATCACTGATGTTTAATATAATCAGTTTAGTCTGTTTATTTTACTTGATTTTTCCCTCTGAGGACAATATAAGAATAACAGTTGTTGACCTTGATTTTATTTATATTTGTGCCATGATTAATAGCACAAATAGTTCAGTTTATTTTCTTTGTCAGAGTGGTTTTGATAAATGGGTTGCCCTGATTGTATGATATGGACCTTGTTTCTCACTTTTCTTGGTCATAAGGCTACCTCTGACCAAAACAGATTTATTGGTGACTCTCTGATTAGGTGAATAGATCAATAAAATAAAGATGACTGATAGAGACCAAAAAACCCTATAAGCTTTCCTTTGGTGCACTCTTTTCCAAATATGGGGGAAATTTTCTGATATTCTATCTATTCCTGGCTTTATAGTGAATTTTACTCTTAATATAAGACTTCATCATAAAACATGTTTGAATTATTTTTCTTACGTAAGGACTGAAGTGTGCTATTTTGCACATTAGAATAGAGAGCAATGCAAAAGGAACAGAACCATTGGCTTTTACCTCCTGTAGCTTTCTTGACAAGGCAAATTGCTCTAATAGAAAGGTGCTTGGAATCTGAAGAAGCCTGTTATTTATGCAGGCCATGGGCCCCTATGGGCAGCCACAGGGGTACAGTTAAGGGGTGCAGAGAGGTTAAATGCTTTAAAGCTGGGCACATCCTGAGGATATGGTTGTTAGTGGCAAGACAACCTGAATGTTTGTGAGGCTTCTCCTGTAAAGGCTGTCTTTGCACCCACACCGAAAAGGGAACGTGCTTGATGTGGGAAAGGGTCTAGATTAGTATTTAGCTGTATAATGTCTTTCTTTCAGAGAAATGTTGGGTTAGGTGACAAAGACAATGTGGACACTGAGACTTTTTGCTTCTGGCAGTATTATTTCTAATTCTGAAAGCAGAAACAAGTCCACCCCCTACTCCCCAGGCAAGAGTCCCTGAGCAGCAGATGGGGCTTTAGTGTCTCCACACATTGCACTGCACTTATCTTCAAGTGGCACTTTAAATGCTTATCTTAAATATATTTGTGTCAAATGGAATAATGAGAAAATGTGTACATTTACTTATACTTGCTGTTGTTAAAAAATGAAGTTTTCTACATGAGTGGTTTTTCCAGATCCCTCGTAATATACTCACTGAAGATTCCCATGTTTCCTCTAACATTTACTAATGACAGTTTATGACAATGCTTTCTATCATCCTTCTTTCTAAAACTGTGAGATGAACAGATCTTGAGCTCTTCCCAGTGTCTCAATGTGTTATAATCCTGGCTTGGGTGGTGGCAGGAAGGGACCACCAGGCTTGTGGTCAGAGTCCTGGCAGTAGAATGAGGGTTGCTGTCAGCAAGCAGTGGGGGAAGGTTGGACAAGAGGAAAGTGGAAATCAGTGATGAGCCTCCATAAGCAGGCTGCTCACAACAGATAGGAGACATCACACTAGACCTGCTTGACAGGCGGCAGTAGTTTGGAATCCAGGTAGATGTGACTACGGCAGCAGGGAGTTCTGACCAGAAAGAATAGGGATTGAGCCACAGAGAAGGATCAAGCATCCAGGAAAACAGAAGAATAAGGTAAGGTCTCAGAGATTCTAGAGCCCTGAACACAGGACAGGTCTGCCACCAACGTGGAGAATAAGAACAAATCCCCAGCGAAAGGTGAGAATGGAACTAGAAAATTAGTTTGGCTCCCCAAATCCCCATTACACTAGTGATGGTGGTGGTGGTGGAGGTCACTATGTCGTGTCCAACTCTTTGCGACCCCATAGTCGGTAGCCTGCCAGGCTCCTCTGGCCATGGGATTTCCCAGGCAAGAATACTGGAGTGGACTTCATGCCTTCCTCCAGGGGATCTTCCTGACCCAGGGATGGAACCCATATCTCCTGCATTGGCAGGCAGATTTTTACCTGAGCCAGCAGGGAAGCCCAAGATTAGGAATCACAAAAACCAAATTTTCCAGTTTAGAATTTGGAAAGTCTTGAAGCTACAGGCAATAGTTTAAGGGGCTGAAGTAACAGAGGGTTAGTGTTGATAAGCCGGTCACTCCATGGATGCTTTATGAACATCAGCTTCCTCATTCTACTGGGACAGAGCTATTTCGAGGGGTTCTATCTATCTACCCACAGTCTATCAAGTATCACCTCTATCATCCAGCTATCTGTAAAGTACTGTTTCACTTCTCCCAAGGTTCTATACCCCACCCCTATTTATATTTTTTAATTGAACCCATTTTTAGGTTCGGGTAGAATCTCTCTTACTGTTGATAATGGAATAGTGGAATGGGTAGCCATGTAGCTATTTCCTCCTCCAGGGGATCTTCCTGACCCAGGGATCGAACCCACGTCTCCTGCATTGCAGGCCCTGACATAATCTAGAACTGGTACAAGGAAAAAGAGGCAGTTACTCTAATCTAAATATTTTTTCAGGAAAATTTCTTCTAGGCTAATACTATTAGCCTATTTCATTCATTATATCATTTATTTATCTTCAAAAGTTTTGTTTGGCTAATAATTGTGAATTTGCAATGGATGTTATTTTGAATTTTGAGATGATAACACAAAGTTATCCAAGAGGTATACTTGGTTGTTCACATCCTGCAAGTCTTTATATTTCAGCCTAAAAGAAACAGACAAAAATAACACCAAAAATGATGATTAACAGCAGTAGAAATATCAGCACAGGGAAGTATGGAATCAAGCAGTTAAAACTATATAATTAACAGGTTTAGCTCTTCCCCTTCATTTTATTTACTCGCCCATACTTTCCAGTTTTCCTCCTGTATTCACTCTGCTCTTCATTGTTTTGTTCCTCATTATATTATCTTCTTTATTTCCAAATTTCTCTTTCTTCTTTCTTTCAAGAAATGCATTTCCTTTAAACGTGCTTTTTCATTATTTTATCTTATCCTATTCTACTTCTTTTATATCACCTTTTAGTTACTTTTTGATTCTATCTTTTCAAAAGCTGAATCAAGGATCAAATAAAACAAAACTCAGCAGTATTTCAAAGCTGAAAATATTATAACTGCTAGCCTCAAGGAGATATTTTACATAAACATGTCTTGCAACCTGACCTCAAAGTCAGCCAACTGGGCACTTTGCCTGGTTGAGGGAGGCAGAAACTTGAAGGATGGGAAAGTTTTGTGGGGTTTTTTCATCTGCGGGCATATGCTTCTTTTAGCCCAGAGGTAGCAATGGGAAAGGGTAGATATCAGACTGTTAAGAGTGGGTTGGTGAAATGGTTGGAAGTTTAAATATATATTTATCTGCAGCCAGCAGTTTAACTTCTGTGACTCTATCTTTAACAGTTAACATTTGGTTATTGGTGTGCTTAAACCCCCAGCATATCAATCTTGGTTGCAGTTATATAAGTACCTTTAAGTCAAACCTAAGACTTCTTCAGTGGTTCAGAAATGATCTTTAGTACAAAATATTTTGAAACCACTAAGGAAATTTGGATTGGAAAGAAGTCGTGGGAGAGTATTTCAAATGACTAAAATTTGTGGCTAAGATTTCCTTCATGTCCTCAGTTGGTAGGGTTACTGCCTTGTCTGTCCAAAATAACCCTTTTGAAAAACAGCAGACATGCTGCTGAGGAAGATGAAGCAACAATGTTCTCAACTGTCTCCTCCTCATTTGCCTTCTCATTCTGAACTTTACCTTGTTTTCCTATTTTCTTAGCACCTAGCACCCCATGCAAATTAAGCAAAAGGTATTGCACGCGATGCAGGTATGATACACACGTGAAGAAGGGAGTGATAATGCTGTTTCCCTCATCCCTGAGTTTAGAACACTGGCATAAAGACTTCTTTCCCATGCTGGCATTAAAATGTGAATGGCAATGGATTCTGTACTGGCTCTAGCACTGAGTAGCTGTGTGAATCTCAGCAAAATCTTTTTGTTATTAAAGGAGTAGTTTCCTCATATATAAAATGAGCTGATTATAGCAGATGATTGCAAAAGTTCCTTCTGAATGTAACATAATGTGGTTCAGATGCAATACAGATAGAATGGACAAATTAAAGATAAAGGGTTGTTACCTTATTTTTAAATTTTTAAAATCCTTTTGAAGAGTAAATTCGTACAGTGTCACTTCCTGAATGGTAGCATTAGGAATCTTATGGATCTGTCCCCAGGAAGGCAACAATAATTGGTAGAAAATTTTAAAAACAACACATTTTTAAATCATTGGAAATTGTCCTACACACACACAACAAGTGACAAAACATTTATGTGAAGAAAAAAAATCACAACTGTTTGACCAAATATTATTAAGAAGAGTGAATGTCTGTGGCACTTGAGTCGTGATCCTCTCCACTTCCTCCAGGTATGTGCGGCCAAAGAGAGGACACTGTAGGTATCCTCAGCTCCCTATCAAGGGATGCAGGATCTTACCTGAGAGGCAGGTCACTGGCATTTCTCATTCTCTCCAATTCCAAATTTAAGAGACAGAATTATGATAAAATGAGGCTAAGAGGTTGTGGGCTTCTCACTCTCATTCCCTTTCCAAGCATAGATTGGAGGCTCTACTCCAAGCGTGGCAAGCTGAGGATATGGGGACTCAGATTGCCCAGCCCAGGGCAGCCATAGCGAGGACGTTCCATGCTAGAAAAAGGGAGTGTAGAAGCCCAGATTCAAAGGAAGCTATCAAGAGGAAAGACAACCCATAGAATGGGCGAAAATACTTGCGCACCGTATTTCTGTTTCACACTTAGGAAATGGCAACCCACTCCAGTATTCTTGCCTGGGAAATCCCGTGGACAGAGGAACCTGGCACGCTACGGTTCATGGGGTTGCAAAGAGTTGGAATGACCGAGCACAATTTAATAAATAAAAAGACAACTCAAATTAAAAATGTGTGAAAATCTGGATATGTCTCCAAAGAAAATGTACAGATGATCAATAAGCACGTTTTTCAGCATCATTAGCCTATAGAGAAATGCAAATCAAAATCTTCACATAACACTTCGCAAAGATTATAGCAAATGTTTTCAAGTATATGGAGAAATTGGAGCCCGCCTGCACTTCTAGTGTTCTGTAAAATGATGTAGTCACTTCAGAAAACAGTGTGATGGTTTCTCAAAAGTTAAAAAATAAAACTACATGTGATCCAGCAATTCTGTTTCTAGATATATATCCAAGATGAATGAAAACATGCATCTACACAAAAAATTGTACCGAAATGTTTTTAAACTGCATTATTCATAATAGCCCCAAAGTGGAAACAACTCAAATGTCCATCAACAGATGAATGGATAAAGTGTATTATAGTCATACAATGAAATATTATCAATAAAAAGTTCATCAAGTATAAAAATAAATCTTTGATGCATGCTATGCTACAGCATGGATGAACCTTGAAAATGTTATGCTAAATGAAAGAAATCAGTCACAAAAGACTGTAATATACCATTTTTATGGAATACTCAGAATAGGCAAATCTATAGAGACAGAAAGAGGAGCTTTCCAGGTGACTCAGTGATAAAGAATCTACATGCCAAGGTAGGAGCCACTGGAGATTCAGATTTGATCTCTGAGTTGGGAAGATCCCCGGAGCAGGAAATGGCAACCCACTCCAGTATTCTTGCTGGGATAATCTCATGGACAGAGGAGCCTGGCAGGCTACAGCGGGGTTGCAAAGAGTCAGACTTGGCTTACTGCTCACACACAGAGAGACAGGAGGTTGCCTAGGGCTAAGGGAGCTGGGTTGGAATGAAAATGAAGAGTAACCGCACGTGGACGCAGGGTTCCTTTTGGGGTTATGAAAATATTCCAATATTGATTGTTGTGATGGTGAAATCCTGTGAATACATTAAAAACCAATACAATCCTGTGAATTGCACACTTTAAGTGAATAGTATGGCCTGTGAATTATACCTTAATAAAACTTTTATAAAAAAATGTGAATTAGTACCATGACTAATGTGTCGTAATTATATACCGTTTCATTTTACTATTTGATTTTGTACTTAGTTTATAATATGATTGCCATGCAAAATTCTGATTTAGTTGAAATTATCAATGTTTCTTTGTGGTTTTTATATACTGTGTCTTACTTTAAAAAGGAGTTACCTAAAGCAAGATTGAAGTAAAGTTTCCATTTTTTGTTCTAGTACTTTCACTGGTTGTGCTTTTTTTTTTAAAGTTTAAACTTTTTATCTATCTGGAATTAGTTCTTAAAAAATCTTTTCTTTCTGATTGAACCACCTTTGCCACCATATACCACTTTTATCATACACTCCTTGCTGACACTTATTTAGGGTGACATATTTCTGAAACTCTCCACCTAATCATGAAACTACAGCACATTTTTAAAATGACTATAGCTCTGAAATGAATTTTGAGTAACCATTATCATAAATTACATGATCTCTAACATTTCAGAATTTTTATGGTTTTTCTTGCATGCTTATTTTCACTGTAAACTTCGTAATCAGTTAATCTACTTTTTAAAAAGTGGATATTAAATATTCTCTTGGTATTTTTGCTGGAGTCATATAAACTGTGTAGATTCATAGTTTAGACATCTTTAAAACACTGAGTGTTCATATGCAATGAGAAATTGCCTTTCTGTTTATTCAAGCCTTGTTTTATGGCTTTTGGAGATTTAAAGTTATCTTCAGATGGAATTAACACATTGCTTAAACTTATTTTTAGGTTCTGTTTATTTTCTCTTGGTTTTGGTGGCTTATAAATGGGGTTTCTCCCCACTGATTCTATACAGTTATTTGTAAATAGAGAAGCTTAACTCCTGTGTATTAATTTAATAACTAGATAATTATTTTTTCTAGAAGTTTTACTTGATCATCTTGGATTTTCTAGTTACAAAAATAATAATTTTTTTCTTCTGTTCAATTCTTATGGTTCTTTTTCCTTTCATTTCTCTATATTGCCAGATACATCCAGATAAAACTCAAAAAATACTGGTGGAGATGTAGACAACCTTGCATTGTACACTAATGAGGAATGCTTTTAGTGTCCATCTAGTAAGCATGATATCAACTTGTTTAAAACGCATATATTTTATTTCATTAAGAAAGGATACACCTATATCACAATTTCATTAAGAAAGTCTAACAGGGATCAAGATAATTGCATTTTATTAAAGTCTTTTTAGTATCAAGGAAACTGGCTGGTTTTTTTTTTTTTTTTTTTTTTTTGGCCTATTTGTTAGTTACAGGCACCAGATATCACCCTAGCTAGTTTAAGCAGAAAATATTTCTGATTCCTTCCTCTCTCACCTAATATTTCATGACTTTCAAAATCTTTTATAAAGAGCTGGAATAGCTGACTCCAGGTTGGGCTTCCAAGTACAGCCACCCCTCCCCAGTATCATACTCCCTGCCCTCAACTGGACAGTGACTGCCATAATCCTTTAGCTGAAGTTGTTTTTATCAAGAAGCTGTCTCCAGGGGTCCACAAAGTACTACCTCGATCCTTGTTACAAAGCAGATTCTCACTCCTTGCCTCTCCTCCTGCCTAACTCGGTTCCAAATTTAAACTTCAAAGTCTGATTTGCATGTCTGATTGGCAGAACCTACATTATACCCACATTGCTAGATTCACGTGTGACTGGAAAATGGAGATTTTAGACTTCCAGCCTCTAAGGACAAGAAAAGAATGCCTGAAGGAGGCTTAAATGGTTATTGAGAAAGTCTACAAAGCCTGCCACACTATTAATATCATGAATTATATTAAGAGAGTTTTATATTAAAACAATTTGTCTTGTTTTTCATCTTTCAAAATTTTAATAATTTCTGGGGTGTACAGAAGATTATATTGAACAATGTGAGACAGGACAACTAATGGAACTATCTGGCATCCATCTCTGTCTGGAGTAACTTTTCCCACCTTTATTGTGAGGCCTGAAATCTGTATAGGCCCAAATACCACTGCCTATAGAAATCCTTCTTTGTTGACTTTTCTTGGCACTCACTTTTCTGTCTGATCCTTCCAGATAGCAGCTTGGGAATCCCTGGACTCACCGGGCACCCTGTGCTGTGCAGCTCAGGGGTAGGAGCCAGCCCCCTACCCCAAGCCAGTCTTCCTGTGTTGAGAGGACCATGTCCTCTCTCGTCTTTCTGAGACTAGCCATTCTAACAGGCGAGAGGTGAAATCTCATTGCACTTTTGATTTGCATTTCCCTAGTAATTAGTGATGCTGAACATCTTTTCAGGTGCCTGTTGACCATATCTATGTCCTTTTTGAAAAAATACCTGTTCAGATCTTCTACCCATTTTAAAATCAGGTTTGTTTTTTGCTGTTGAGTTGTTTGAGTTCTTTTGTATATTTTGTATGTTAACCTATCATTGGATATATGATTTGCAAATATCTTCTTTCATTCAGTAGTTTGCCTTTTCTTCTTGATGATGGTTTCTATTGTTCTTCAGAAGCTTTTTAGTTTGACATAGGCCCATTTGTTTATGTTTGCTTCTGTTTCCTTTGTCTTTGGAGTCAGATCCATAAAAACATTGCTAAAATTGATGTCAAAAAGTTTACCATCTGTGCTTTCTTCTTAGCATTTTATGGTTTCAAGTCTTATTCTATTTTCAGGTAATTTTTATGATATAAGATAGTGGTCTAATTTCCTTTTTTAACATGTGACTGCTCAGTTTTCCCAACACCATTGTTGAAGAGACTTTCCTTTCTTTATTGTATATTCTTTCCTCCTTTGTTGTAAATTAATTGTTTATAAATATGTGGGTTTATTTTGGGGCTCTTGAATTGTATATGTGTTTTTGTGCCACTTCCATACTGTTTTGATTACTGTAGCTTTCTCTGTACAGTTTGAAATCGGGGAGTGTGATTCTTCCAGCTTTGTTTTTTTTCTCATGATTGTTTTGGCTATTCAAGGTCTTTTGTGGTTCTACATACATTTTAAAATTACTTGTTCTAATTCTGTGAAAAATACCATTGGACTTTTGATAGAGAATGCATTGACTCTCTAGATTGCTTTCACTAGTATGGACATTTTGATAACATATATTAATCCAGTCCATGAACACAGAATATCCTCTTGTTTGTTTGTGGCTTCTTCATTTTCTTTATTGATGTAGTTTTCAGTCTGCAGGTTTTTCACCTCCTTGGTTAAGTTTATTTCTTGGTATTTTTTGATGCAATTGTAAATGCAGTTTTTCCTTAATTTCTTTAATACTTTATTATTAATGTATAGAAACACCACCGATTTCTGTATATTGAATTTCATATTCTATGACTTTTATATAGTAGCATTTCATCTGCAAATAATGACAATTTTACTTCTTCCTTTGTTATTTGAATGCCTTTTATTTCTTTTTCTTGCCTAATTGCCATAGCTAGAACTTCCAATACTATGTTGAATGAAAATGATGAGAGTGCGTATCTTTATCTTATTCCTTATCTTAGATAACTTTCAGCTTTTCTCCATTGAGTATGATGTTGGCTGTGCATTTGTCATACATGGTCTTTATTACGTTGAGGTATATTCCCTCTATATCCACTTTGTTGAGAGTTTGTTTTTCATAGATGGATGTTGAATTTCATCAAAAGCTTTTACTGCATCTGAAGAGATAGTCATGTAAGTTAATCTTTCATTTTGTTAATGTGATGTGTCATCAGCATGATGACATTTGCAGATGTTGAACCATCTTTGCATCCCTGGAATAAATCTCACTTGATTTTAGTATATGATCCTTTTTGTGTATTATTGAATTCAGTTCTCTAATATTTATTGAGGATTTTTGCATCTGTATTTGTCAGGAATGTTAGCCTTTAATTTACTATTTTTTACTAACAGTATATAAAGATGGTTGTTTTCATGTGGTCTAATCAACAGTGAATATTTTCAGTATTTTAAATTATAATTTATTACTTTGATAAGTATAAAACTGATATTTTGTTTCTATCTCTATTTCTCTTTCGATTGTGTGTGTATGTTCGTGTAGTAATGTTGCTGGTTTTTATTTTCCTGTGGATTTTTCTTTTCCTTATTAATATGTAGAAATATTTTACATATTCTGGCCATTCCTTCTCTGATGTATAATTTTAGTTGGCATAATATCAAGCTTTTTTATTGTTGTTGTTTGTGATTTTCTTGATAACATGATTATTGTCAAGAGCTACCGGATATCCAGTTGGTCAACTAGGATAATGAGCCAAATTGAAACTAGCAATTAAAACTTTGTTTACTTACTAAAAGTGTTGGCTCCCTCAATATCCCATTTTTCCCCCACTGGTTGGCTCCAGGTGAGAGTCAGTTAGATGCAGGTGGAGGAAATTGTGTCTTTACTGAGGGAGTCCTGTACTAAAGTCTCCTGCTATTTTATGAACCTGAGTCTTGAAGGAGGGGCCAGGAATAGAAAGTATTGAGTCATAATGGAAAAAAGTGCTTCAAGGATATTTCCCATCCCTTGAATGGGAAGTCTCAGTGGAGACACCTGAAAAACATCTGACCAGAGATACTCTCCCTCTCTCACTCTTCAGTAAGGCTAGGAATGCAGATCTATGTGTGAGCACGTCCAAGAGGGTGATCCAGGGGCTGAGAGACTGAGTCTTTGACTCCTCCCTCTGAGAGGGAGTCTTCAAACTCCCTCTGAATGCACTGGCTCTGCACCAAATTTGAACTGGGGAGGACGGCTTTCCACCCATAAGAATTGCTAGGTAAAGGTTTTAATTACTGATGCTTGGGCTTGAAAGATCACACATTGGATTTTGGCTTAAAGCCAAATTATAAATAAAAATTACTAATCTTTTATCTTTGTTTTAGCTTGTGTGTGTGTGGGTGTGTGTGTAAACATTTAGTTCTTTATATTTTCTGGAATGAATCTTCCCATGTTGGAGTAAGTAGGGATCTACTTTATATTGTTAAGTCTAACACTCTATTTTAAGATTATTTTAATTTACATATCTGTAAGAAAGAAAAAATACTTCCAATTAACCTATGACCCTTCATTAATTGTAAGATGCAGACTGATTTCAGAAATAATAAAACATGAAAAGGCGTGAGTCTTAGAATCAATGAAATATAGTAACTTATTTTTTTACTAGTCTATTATCAGTGGTCTCTCTAAATACCAATTGTTAAATACATGCTTTTATCACTAATGTGAAATATTTAGCAATAAATATGTCCACATAAGCATAGGTTATTCTGAACTCTATCTGTTCTCTTACCCTTCCATTTATTACTATGTTAATCAATTCAATTTTAATTTTGTATTTAATTTATTTTTTAAGTGCTGTATAGTGTCTTTTCTCATTATTGTTTCCTCTAATTCTACTAAATTTCTTGCATTTTTGCATAATTTTCTCTTACATATAAAGTTCAAAGTTTTATAAAAATAATTTATTCAAGCTTTATAAAAAGAATTATTAACTATGATTATTATTTGTCTGGATTAACACATAATTTTGGATAGAATTGACATCACCAAGCTTTCCAATAGATATTTAAATTGTTTCATTTTTTGACCTTATGGTGCATATTTACATTTGCGTAAGCTAAAATTTTGTATTTATGGTGAAGTTCTGAAAGTGAAATTATTGAGTCAAAGAATATGTAATTTTTTTCTTTTCACTTAAATATTTTTGTAATTTTAAATCTTTATATATATTGCTAAATTTTTACTCTAAAACTTGTTTTAATATCACATCAGTAGTGTATAGAGGTATTTGTTTTCCCACACCCTCATTAACACTGTATATAATAAAATTTAGAATCACTTTATACATATCTGATAGTTTTAAAATAATATCTTATTGTAGTTTTATTTGCATTTCCCAATAATGCATGGAACTGAGAATCTGTTCATATTCATATTCTTACAGTAAAATATCTACTTTACCAGTTGGAGTATTTATTACTAATTCTGTTTGTTCCCCAGCTGATCAACATGTTATTAATAAGCAACTTTATTTTCACTTAGTAGGAAAACCCTTACTGTCTGCTTCATTATTCTACATCTCAAATTTGTTACTCTACCCTCATTTTCATATTCTGGTAGCTGTTATCTTTTTCCTTTGAAAGTTTTAATCTCATTATCACAGATGGAAAAATAAAACTTTTTGAAATCAGAGATTAAACCATTCCTTTGAGCCAAGTTTGCCTCAATCACGACTGCTCAATATTCTTGAGGCAGTTGCTGAACTCCTAGTTTATAAATATACACTTGGCTGGTCACCTAACAATACAGCAGGTCCATCTGGAAATGATTTTCTCTTCATATACTCCACCAAAGTTTTCCAAAGCACAACTTGTTAGCATGCATACCAGTTCACTACACTTCCTATTACAGCATTTGACCTTGAATTCACTTATCTTGGATTTTGTTTGTTCATGTTGTTGGAATCCATCCTAATCACTTTTCAATGTATCAATCTTTCCACCACTACAACAAGGTTTATTTAAGGCCTTTTTTCAGAATGATCACTAACATAGCCTTCAGACTGTTTTTGCCCCAGGGGCTGAACTCCTGGACAACCCCTGAGAAAAGGAGGTATTAATCCATACCACAGCCATCACATGTTGCTCTGTGTCAGCTGGTGTTCACTCACCCAAGTCTTACCCACATTCAACTGGAGGACTCTGGTGATAGAAGGGCACATAGTTGCTTCAGTGGTGTCAGACTCTTTGCGACCCATGGACTGTAGCCCGTCAGGCTCCTCTGTCCATGGGATTCTCCAGTCAAGAATACTGGAGTGGGTTGCCATTTCCTCCTCCAGGGGATCTTCCAAACCCAGGGATTGAACCCAGGTCTCCTCTGTCTCCAGGACTGCAGGCAGATTCTTTACCCACTGAGCTACCTGGAGCAGATAAAAATGGAAAAGAAGATGACTTAATGAAGTCATGGAGACACTATTATCATAACAAAGGTATAATCCTGGAGTGCAACAAGATCATGTAGGAGTTTTGCTTGAATAGCCAGCCTATACTGGTCCCCAGGACATTGCTGCAGCGTTTCAAGTAGCTCATCACCTTGCACCTTACCTCAAAGCTGTCACTGATGGACAAGACAAAATAACCATGGTAGAGTGAAAGCACTAAAATTCATCTCCAATTTCTTAGGGAATATCAAGTTCTTCAAATCCCTCAACACCGACAGGACTTCAGTCCAGAGGAGCTGAGCAGTCTTCTAATAATGTTCTGATGCCATGGATTATGGTCACACCCTGCATGTTATATCCCTCCTTACCCAAGAGTGCAAGGACCTTAACAGATTACACTGTTCTGTTGAGTTTTACTGAAGTCTGTGGAAATATTCAAACAGATGAAGAATTTTAAGAAAGATTTTTCTTTTAATTCAGGATATCTGCCCATCATAGGGTCTAAGATAAAGCCTATACTTAATGCTGTATTAAACTTTTGGTTTCTAATAGGTATTCATTCTCTGCAATCTAAACAGAAAACAGAACCCTTGAGATTGTTTTAATGTATATTATAAATACCAACTAGAAGTGGAAAATTAGAATGCTTTAGTGGATACTTCAGGAAGGAGATATCTTGGGGCAATGAATAGAATGATACCAGCAAGGAATACCATCTGCTTTTTCACATCAATCCAGCAGCCTGCCAATATTTTGGAAGAGTTGTGAACCATGATAGAAGGATCCTACTGTTTCAACAACTATCTGCTGTGTTCCAGGCTTCCTCAGTGTCTCAATGCTAAAGAATCTGCCTGCCAATGCAGGTGATGATTTTGCTTGATTAAATTTATAAGTACCATTGATGATTCTGGAATCAAATGCTTGAACAGCCACACTTAGTATTCTCTTTAGGACATATTTTCTAATGTTTTTGTGATATAGATCAGCTGAGAATTTACCAAACCTCAAGTTCTGGTTCCTTTTTGCTTAACGATTCCTTCTTCAATTCATTTCTCTCTTTACACTTTTTACTATACGCAGTCAGAAAGGATCAAGGCACTTGTCCAACACTTTGCTTAGAAATTTCCTCAGTTAAAAATCCAGTTTTATCACTTGCAAGTTTTGCTTTCCACAAAACACTAGAACACAGTTCAGTCAGGTTATTTGCCACTTTATAACAAAGATCATGTTTCCTCCAGTTTCCAATAACATATTTCTCCTTTATGCCTGACATCTCACGAGAATCATCCTTATTGTAAATCTTTCTAGCGTGCACTCAACACTCTTCCAGCCTCTACTTATTACCCATTTCCAAAGCCATGTCTACATTTTTTCGGGATTTCTTACAGCAGCACCCTATTCTCAGTACCAAAAGCTGTCTTAGTCTGCTTAGTCTTCCATAACAAAATACCACAGATTGAGTGGCTTAAACAGCAAAGATTGATTTTCTCACAGTTCTTGAGGCTGGAAGGCCTAGATGAGTGTTAAAGGTTCCAGAGTGTTTGGTTTCTGATGCCGACTCATTTCCTGGCTTGTGGATGGTTACTTTCTTGCCACATGAGGACACAGGAAAAGGCAGCATTGGCAAGCTGGGAAGAAAGCCATCACAAGAAAGCAATCATGCTGCCACCCTGATCTCAGATGTCTAACCTCCTGAACTGTGAGAAGATAGATTGCTTTTTAAGTCCCTGGTCTGTGGTATTTTGTTATGGCGGCCCAGCAGTTTAAGACACTCGGATTGATGTTTGGTTTGCCTTAATTTTCACTCTGCTGAACTTCCTCAACTACTTAGAATTATAAAAGTGGTGAATTTTAGCTTCCTTGCATGCCCCTACATGTGTGTCTTTTGTCTTGTATAGGAATGAAAAATTGTGAGGAAATATTCTGGACCATAATTCTTTCCTCTAGAAATCTATTTTCTTAGCTTCCATGAGGAACTTGTTGCTGTTTTGATTGTCTTTCTTCTGTAAGTAATCTATTATTTCCATCTGTAGGCTTATAAAATTTTCTCTCCATCTCTTTCAGAAAATTCTTTACCTGCCTCCTTTGAAATTAACCCTGTTTTAAACTCAGTGAGCCTTGATATTGAAAATTTAAACTTTCTGTTACTCAGGGAAGTTTTCTTCCATTATCTATTTGATTGTTTCTTCTTGCCCAGTTATCCCTTTCTCTTTTCAGAAGGCCCCGAATCACTTCCATGTCTCTTATCTTTTGACTTGTGATTTCTGTTATTATTGTTTTGTTTCCTTTGACTTCCCACAAAATAATATGATTTCCAGCATTTTTAAGCTTCATTCTTGAAACTAAAATTTTTGAAAACATACTTCTCTTTCCTTAAACTATTTATTTTGTAGTTCTCTGATTATTCCACTGTGCTATGTTGTAAAACCTGAAGAATTTACATTATAGCTCATTCAAGACTGTCTTTTATTTTTCCAACTGAATATATCATCAATGGTAACCACTGCTCTGAACACTTGGCTTGATCTAACTCCTTAAAATTAGTGTGTTCTTATGATATGTAATCTTTCTCTGTCTACTCATGTGTTTGGGTGAGAGTTTCCTCAAACATATTCTTAGCAATCATTTCAGGTTCTCCAGGAAACTCATTTGAAATGATTAGGGATACAGAATGTGCTTCTTTGCTATTAGACAAGCAAAAACTCTAATGGCTCCTAGCTGCACTGAAGGAGAGCAGTTGATTCCAACAGTCAATTTCCACTAAAATATGCTTAACTACATCCTGATTATTGAAATTCTATCACAACAATACATATAGTGCATGACAAAAACCTTGAGAGGACCTACTCCCTGAAAAGAAAACAGTATATCCCTTGTCCTCCCCCTCCACTGTATGTAACCCACAACAAAAATAATAAGTGTGAGAAAATCCAACTGTGTTGTGATCCTCATGTGACACTTTAAAATCGATCAGCAAATACTATTAATGTTTAAATTTTCATGTAATTCCTGATTTACTATTTCACTCAGCACTTGCTTGTTTGATCAAGAAATTAACCCAACAGCATGCATATTGTGAGCAGGCTGGTGGTTTATCTATGTGTGTTGAGGGAATCCACCCAGTTTTCTGAGCTGGAATGCACTAGCAGCTGTGAGGTCAAAGTTTTGTTCAATCCTAGCCGGAAGGAAGACCTCCCAGGCCTCAGGACCTGAGTCCTCCTGTGGGGCTGTAGGCTGGGGCATTCTAATGCTAACTTCTCCCAGCATTGATTGCCCTGTTCTCTCTGGAGTAGAAGCTTCGGATGTGTTTGAGAGCCCTATTACTTTCCAGGAATAAGTTTCACTTCAAATACAAGTTGAGCTGTCTCTAACAGAATATGGAGAGAAAGGGAGTCAGAGATGTCATAGATAGGTGCTTAGGCAGCTATTTTTAAGGGTTTCTGAAAACATGCTTTCAATGTAATTTTTAGGAAATAACATCATTCAATTTCCATAAAATGAAATGAACAAGGCTCGTTTCTAGTTCGACAATTTGCTGTCCACAGAATATTTCAACATTACTTGAATTCTTTCCTTTATTGAAAAAAATTTATCTTAAGAACTAGAGCTGGAATGATGCATAAAATGATGTAGCCTTGAGTGCTTTTTACAAGAGTAAGTGTTCTCCCAGGACTAGATTCAATTAGTTTAAACATTAGTTTAAATAGCAGTCCAATTTCCAATCTACCATCTTTGATGTTCAGAATTATACTAAAGTTATCTGTATGAAAACTGGTAATTAGTACAGGAAATTGACTTTACAATTGTTCAACATTTTGAAATTCTAAATTGCGAGTTTCCTTGGAGATATGTGTTGATTGCATCTTTGGTATTTTGGAATGATAATTACCTTTTCATCAAAATTGTCAAAAATGGACATATATTGAGACTCTATTCATTCTATCTATGCCTGTTTCTCTCTGACTTACTCAGATTCCTATTAGATAAGAAAGTATAGTCAGCAATACTGGCTTCTTCCCAGGTTGATTTAAGGATGTAATTTATCCACATCTGACTCTTCCCAGAGTCAGACAATTCTGAGTCAGTTTTCTGCACACCCTTTCCCCTCACTTTTCAGTTCAGTTCAGTCGCTCAGTCGTGTCCGACTCTTTGCGACCCCATGAATTGCAGGACGCCAGGCCTCTCTGTCCACCACCAACTCCCGGAGTCTACCCAGACCCATGTCCATTGAGTCGGTGATGCCATCCAATCATCTCATCCTCTGTTATCCCCTTCTCCTCCCGCCCCCAATCCTACCCAGCATCAGGGTCTTTTCCAATGAGTCAACCCTTCACGTGACCACTGGAAAAACCATAGCCTTGACTAGACTGGCTTTTGTTGGCAAAGTAATGTCTCTGCTTTTTAATATGCTATCTAGGTTGGCCATAACTTTCCTTCCAAGGAGTAAGGTTCTATTAATTTCATGGCTGCAATCACCACAGTGATTCTGGAGCCCAAAAAACTAAAGTCTGACACTGTTTCCACTGTTTCCCCATCTATTTCCCATGAAGTGATGGGACCAGATGCCATGATCTTAGTTTTCTGAACGTTGAGCTTCAAGCCAACTTTTTCACTCTCCTCTTTCACCTTCATCAAGAGGCTCTTTAGTTCTTCTTCACTTTCTGCCATAAGGGTGGTGTCATCTGCATATCTGAGGTTATTGATATTTCTCCCGGCAATCTTGATTCCAGCTTGTGTTTCTTCCAGCCCAGCATTTCTCATGATGTACTCTGCATATAAGTTAAATAAGCAGGGTGACAATATACAGCCTTGACATACTCCTTTTCCTATTTGGAACCAGTCTGTTGTTCCATGTCCAGTTCTAACCGTTGCTTCCTGACCTGCATACAGATTTCTCAAGAGACAGGTCAGATGGTCTGGTATTCCCATCTCTTTCAGAATTTTCCACAGTTTATTGTGATCCACACAGTCAAAGGCTTTGGTATAGTCAATAAAGCAGAAATAGATGTTTTTCTGGAACTCCCTTGCTTTTTCGATGATCCAGCGGATATTGGCAATTTGATCTCTGGTTCCTCTGCCTTTTCTAAAACCAGCTTGAACATCTGGAAGTTCATGGTTCACATATTGCTGAAGCCTGGCTTGGAGAATTTTGAGCATTACTTTACTAGCATGTGAGATGAGTGCAATTGTGTGGTAGTTTGAGCATTCTTTGGCATTGCCTTTCTTTGGGATTGGTGTGAACACTGACCTTTTCCAGTCCTGTGGCCACTGCTGAGTTTTCCAAATTTGCTGGCATATCGAGTGCAGCACTTTCACACCATCACTTTTGAGGATTTGAAATAGCTCAACTGGAATTCCATCACCTCCACTAGCTTTGTTCGTAGTGATGCTTTCTAAGGCCCACTTGACTTCACATTCCAGGATGTCTGGCTCTAGGTGAGTGATCACACCATCGTGATTATCTGGGTCGTGAAGATCTTTTTTGTACAGTTCTTCTGTGTATTCTTGCCACCTCTTCTTTATATCTTCTGCTTCTGTTTGGTCCATACCATTTCTGTCTTTTATCGAGCCTATCTTTGCATGAAATGTGTCTTTGGTATCTCTAATTTTCTTGAAGAGATCTCTAGTCTTTCCCAACTTGTTGTTTTCCTCTATTTCTTTGCATTGATCGCTGAGGAAGGCTTTCTTATCTCTCCTTGCTATTCTTTGGAACTCTGCATTCAGATGGGAATATCTTTCCTTTTCTCCTTTGCTTTTCGCTTTTCAGTTACACTCAAAAAAGTGAATAATAACTTCTCCTCATAAAAAGAATGTGGGCAACTGTTAACATCAGGATAGGACTCTTTCACAGCTTGTTGCTAAAATTTCATTCTCTATGTAGAGAATTAGTCACATGTTTATTTAGTACAATTGAGTAATGCAAATGGTTGAACAATGGTCACAGAAAAGATAGTAGAAATGATTCTCTTATTACAGAGGGATTTTATTCATACCCACTTAGAATAAAGATGTCAATTCTTTTACAATATCTGAAGATATGTTATATAAAATAATATTAAAATAGAAGGAAGACAGTTTTTATTCATTCCCCACCTGCATAGGGAAAGCAAATCACATTCAATTAATCAGTTTAGGAGTCACTTCTGATTCCTCTCTCATCTCTGTTTTTGTCTCATTCCCGTGGGAGGAGAGATATCTTTTTGTACTTGATGAGACTGGAGAAAAGGACATTCTTCCAGTGTGTCTCTGTTATATCAGAATACAAGTAAAACATACTCTTTCTCTGCTCTTGTTGCTGTGAAGCGTGCTCCAGAATGAAACAAGAGTGGCTGAGTGGGAGGGTCAGGAGTTGTGATGCTGCTCTGTGCCCCATTGGAGTAGGCTGTGGTTCCCCAGCTATAGGTAAAGCCATTCAGTTCAGGAAGATAGAGGTCAAAAACCAGATATGTGTCAACTTAAGGCCTTTGCATTCATTGTCTCCTTTACCAGGAATGCTATTCTCTCAAATATGCTGGTATTCTTCATGTCTTTGCTTAAATGCTCCTTTTTTAGTGAGGCCTTTCCAGATCTCCCTACTTAAAATAGCAATCCTTACCACTCCTTATACCTATTCCTTGATATGGCATGTGTGTGCTTAGTCCCTCAGTTGTGTCCGACTCTTGTAACCCCATAGACTGTAGGCTGTTAGGCTTCTCTGTCCATGGGATTCTCCAGGCGAGAATACTGGAGTGGGTTGCCATTTCCTTCTCCAGGGGATCTTCCCAACCCAGGAATCGAAGCTCGGTTTCCTGCATTGCAGATGGACTCTTTACTGACTGGGCTACGAGGGAAGTCCTGATATGGCATATAACTTGTTATTTCATCGTTGTCTTTTGCATAGAATGTAAACTTCATAAGAATATAAGTTAACTGTTCTGTTCCCAGTACTTAGTTTTCTTAATTCCTAGCATTTAATCTAAGTTCCTGGCATAAATTTAAGAATATTTCATTGGCGTATAGTTGAATGTTGTGTTAATTTCTACTTTACAGCAAAGTGATTCAGATAGATATATATATACACCCATTCTTTTTCATATTCTTTTCATTGTGGTTTATCACAGGATATTGAATATAGTTTCCTGTGCTAAACAGTAGGCCCTTGTTGTTTGTCTCTTCTCTATAGAATAGTTTGAATTTGCTAATCCTGAACTCCCAATCCACTCCTCCCTGCCCCCTAAATGCTTTTTGAATAAATGAATCAAAGTGTTCTATTTTGGCTTTTCAGTCAAGATGTGTTCTTAAAGTTAGTTTTACCACAAAAACTTTAACTTTGGAAAATAAAGTTAGTACTACATTCTAGTTCCTATGTAGCTTCTATATATATTTCTCAAGTTTGTTAGCCCCTTTGGTGAAAAGAATCGTGACTGATGAATATCCCTAGACCCCATGAATAATATGTGAAAATCATAGACTGTATCAGCCAAAGCTGGCAAGTTTTATTGGGGAGAGAGTGGGTGGAAGACTCTATATAGGGATTTGGTAGATTCACTTTCATTTTTGGATTTGATAAATAAATATATATATAATTATGTACATGGCATAATTATATATATGGCAGCTATCTCGGAGTTAAAGGATTATGAGTTTCCATTATCATTGTATTCTTGAGTAGTTTACTTCAAATTTTCTAAATGAATATACATGGCCTATGGATTTCATAGGAAATGGTAAGCTCTAGTGAAGAATAATTCTAAAACAAAGGGGAAGAGCTTCCTTTGGTAATAATATATTCTACTTGGCATATTGAAAAGAACTTTCTGTCTTCTGTTTGCTTGATAGCAACCCTGCCTGCTGGAATGCTGGTACATGCAGAACACCTCAACTTCTAGACATGAAACTAAGCCCAATAGTTCCCATGTCCACACAGTACATTTTCTCAGAATAATGCTTCTATCATAGCATTAATTTACAATTTTCCAGAAAATGGTAGCCTTCTAATGGGAGTAGTTTGTCATCTAATTCAGGTGACTGGCAGGTTGCAGACACATAGTCCATTTTAAAAAGGATTTGATTTGAATTTAAACTCTAACCATACTCTGCAAAAGATTTCATTAGCTCAGTATTATGCAGTGCCAAGATGTTTGTACTTGTTCACAAGATAAGAGATTTATTAATTCATTAAAAAATGTATTTATTACCTGCTATGTTTTAGACACTAGCTTAAGCACCAGCAACATGGTGTTGACTTCAAACAGACCTGGTCCCTGCAGATTTTACTATTCTCAGGGGAGCTTGCTTAGTTCTCAGGTAGCCCTCTCTTCCACTCCTATAGTTTCAATAGCATTTCTTTAGTCTAAAAAGCCACTTCAGAATCCCAATGACTTTTCATATTTCTCATGTATTTTTTTTTGTTCTATAAATTTGTTTCAGAGCCAGATATGGCAATGTTAGCTGATTTCTATGATTTTTTTTTTTTAAAACGGTGTTCTTTATAATGTGAAGAATACACATGTTCCTTGAATTATGTAAGAAAAAGCCAGTTACTCTTCTGCTGTTATTTTATGCTGGAACCGTGTGTACCAGTGTACTTAAAATACAGGCACACATACATGTATCACTTTCAGACTGGGGTCTTATATTAAACATTTACTCATGTGTCTATTATGCTTTACTCTCTATCTGAAATTTCCTTTTCCTCATTCCATTGGCTTTTTCTCAATCTTCTCTCAGGTATGCCCTGTTCAGTCCATTTCAAGCAGGTTCGTCTCCCTTCTGAGGCCCTAAAGCACTTATGTTGTGCACCAGATGGTCATTTGGAACTCGCAGTGGGAAGAAACCATTGTCTATCACTGTTATTCACAGTTGCCTTCTGTTTGGTGTGCAGCTATGCAAGTTATTTTTAATATGTTCAGCAAGAAAAGTATCTGGTGTTTTTAAAAGTAGAAACAAACTTGTATGAATCTATACAATTTGGTACAGAAGTTAAATATATTTAATTTTAAATCTTTGAAATGTGAACAGTCTGTTGCTGATTAGAAAAAGATAGTCATGAAGAAATATGCCAAGCATAGCCATCATTTTTTGCTGTTCCTTTTTGTCCCCAATTATAAGAGTGGGTGGTTGCAAATGGTGTTTCTTCCTCTTGCAGAACTGTAGCTAAAGCATTTATAAAAGCAAAACTTGGTATAAATGCTCAAATCAGTGCTGTAAGAAACCTAAGTTTCAGGGGAATAGGCATAGGTGGCCCCATCAGTTGAGGCTGCTCCAAAGGAGGCTTTGGCACTAGATGAATTCTTCTGTGTTTTCTCTCAATATGGTTCAAATAACCTATCAAGAATGGTTAAGTGTTGATGATGGTAAATTTTAGTGTGATGATGCCTCACCATACATAGTATGATAAAGACTGATTCCACTTTTTTGATGTGTGACTATTGACAGTTTCTAAGCCCATCCTTCTCTTTCTCTTTGCTCAGCTCTGGACAAGCTGATAAGAAAGCCTAAGTGCTCCCTCCTTTGGTCCTGTTGATTCAAACCATGGAAACTCCTGCCTATGCATAGGAACCTTCTCTCAGCCCTACCCGCTAACTACATTAAAAACCCCAGTCCTTTTCCTTTCCTTGATGTCTAAAGCCATTTCAGACTTTCCTGGGAGGCCTCCAAGCTTCAGTTATGTAAGTAATAAACCATTTTACACCCTCCTGGTATGTGTAATGTCATTGATCTCGACATGAACCAAATGGAGGGGTGACGACATCTGTTTTTAGCAAGGTAGCCACAAAAGCTAGTGTTTGAACTATAAATTTTTGCCATAGATTGCATTTGTTTAAAACAATTGACTTTAATGTGTTTCTGTTTTTTTTAATAGTAAAAACATAGATTATTAGTTTACAATGGCTCTTATGTATCTAACATATGAGGAGAATGAGATGCATGGGTGGTATAAAGCCATAATAGTGCTCACCTGGTAACTGATTCTCAAATTACAATTGTGAGTCTTAAAGAAAACAGATTTATTCATCTATGTCATGTTAGACACTTAAACCAAAATAGGGGCTTAATGTGCCATTCTTAGAAACCTGTAAATATTAATGTGGGAATGTAGAGGACCTGACATAGGGCTTGTTAATGGCTTTATTAAGTTTACATATAACCTAATCAACCAAGTGACTCTTGAAGTCAGGGGATCCTGCAAAGTAATTTCCAAATAACCTAGTAATAGTAATTCTTCTCCTTTACCAGATAGCTTATTTATTTACCACTACATTGTCAGCATATTGGTAAACTCTTTTCATCTATCAGCTTGTGTCAGTTCAGTTCAGTTCAGTCGCTCAGTCATGTCTGACTCTTTGTGACCTCATGAGCTGCAGCACGCCAGGCCTCCCTGTCCAACACCAACTCCTGGAGCCCACCCAAACTCATGTCTATTGAGTCGGTGATGCCATCCAACCATCTCATCCTCTGTTGTCCCCTTCTCCTTCTGCCCTCAATCTTACCCAGTATAAGGGTCTTTTCCAATGAGTCAGCTCTTTGCATCAGGTGGTCAAAGTATTGCAGTTTCAGCTTCAACATCAGATCTTCCAATGAACACCCAGGACGAATCTCCTTTAGGATGGACTGGATGGATCTCCCTGCAGTAAAGGGACTCTCAAGAGTCTTATCCAACACCACAGTTCAAAAGCATCAATTCTTTGCTGCTCAGCTTTCTTTATAGTCCAACTCTCACATCCATACATGACCACTGGAAAAACCATAGCTTTGACTAGATGGATCTTTGTTGGCAAAGTAATGTCTCTGCTTTTTAACATGCTGTCTAGGTTGGCCATAACTTTCCTTCCAAGGAGTAAGCGTGTTTTAATTTCATGGCTTCAATCATCATCTGCAGTGATTTTGGAGCCCCCAAAAATAAAGTCTGACACTGTTTCCACTGTTTCCCTATCTATTTCCCATGAAGTGATGGGACCAAATGCCATGATCTTAGTTTTCTGAATATTGAGCTTTAAGCCAACTTTTTCACTCTCCTCTTTCACTTTCATCAAGAAGCTCTTTAGTTCTTCTTCACTTTCTGCCATAAGGGTGGTGTCATTTGCATATCTGAGGTTATTGATATTTCTCCTGGCAATCTTGATTCCAGCTTGTGTTTCTTCCAGCCCAGCATTTTTCATGATGTACTCTGCATATAAGTTAAATAAGCAAGGTGACAATATACAGCCTTGACGTACTCCTTTTCCTATTTGGAACCAATCTGTTGTTCCATGTCCAGTTCTAACTGTTGCTTCCTGACCTGCACACAGGTTTCTCTAGAGGCAGGTCAGGTGGTCTGGTACTCCCATCTCTTGAAGAATTTTCCACAGTTTATTGTGATCCACACTGTCAAAGGCTTTGTCATAGTCAATAAAGCAGAAGTAGATGTTTTTCTGGAACTCTCTGGGTTTTTCGATGATCCAGAGGATGTTGGCAATTTGATTTCTGGTTGTTCTGCCTTTTCTAAAACCAGCTTGAACATCTGGAAGTTCATGGTTCACATATTGCTGAAGCCTTGCTTGGAGAATTTTGAGCATAACTTTGCTAGCATGTGAGATGAGTGCAATTGTGCGGTAGTTTGAGCATTCTTTGGCATTGCCTTTCTTTGGGATTGGAATGAAAACTGACCTTTCCTAGTCCTGTGGCCACTGCTGAGTTTTCCAAATTTGCTGGCATATTGAGTGCAGCACTTTCACGGCATCATCTTTTAGGATTTGAATCAGCTTGTGTAGTTCTCCAAAAATCTTTATAAGGTAAGTTTCAGAGATATCACTTATGAGCAGGTGACACTTGTATCAGATATTCTCCAGTCCGGAGCTGCACAGGCATGTCAGGTCTGGTTGCCTCCAGAAACTGCTTTCTATTAACCTTCTTGTGCTTCAGTCCCAGTCTCTTGTGTGTACTCTATTCTTGGTACAGCTGAAACTTAGTGGATAATTATGACTACTTTTGTATGGATCATGCTCACAGAGAATCAAAGTGGCATTGTAGGAGTATTGAATAGGTATTTGCACCCACAGATTTGAGTTTCCACCATGCTCTATACAATTGGTTGTCTGGAAAATGTACCCTTCTGCTGACTTTATTCATTTATTTATAAAATTACAAAGTTTGATTAGGTCAAGGGTTTCTTTTCCTGGGATTCAGAGAACCCTGAAGTAATAGGAAAATGTTATTTTTATATGTGCATATGCATTTTTCTAGAGACAGTATTCATAACATATCTCTTTCTCAAAGGGCTTCATAAAAAATTACAAGAATGCTCAACTGAATGATTAAATTCTCTTGCAGTTATAAAAATATTATGACTCTTTACAGCTTGAGGATGACAGAGAGAGAGTAGAAAGGATCAGGAAATGATAAAGAAAGAATTAGATTCCATATTTTCTTAAACAATAATATTTGGCTAACATTTTTTCTAAGTCTGGAATTTCAAATAAATTAAAAAAAAAAAACTGTAGGACTTTCTTTTTAACATAACCCAAATCTACATTTTTATATATATAAGTGAGAAAAATAATAAATCTGGTTTGACCAAGATCTAAACAAAGAGAACTTCATGGTGGTGTTATGAAGTATAATCCATTTCAGTGGAAAAATATTAAATTCCATAACCATTCCCTGCTTGAACAAATCAGTAGTGTCTTTAGTTTGGAAAATAAAAGTGGAGAATTATTTATTATATTGCATTAGATGAACTTTAATCTTGTGTCCACTTGACTTTAGAGTTTATATATCCAATTATTAAGAAGTCATTTCCTTTTCTCTTTCAAATAAATAACTTAAAATGTTAAACTTTCTAATCATGTGGAGCTATGGAATTTCAGGGGAAACAAAGAGCTTATTATTTTTCAATTCCTCATATTTAAAAATAATGACATCCTGGAGGGTAATAACAGAGTACATGTATCCTGATAATGCAATGATCACCGGAGTGAGTACAACAGGGAAGATGCTATTTAATATCCTTGGTTGCTTTCCACAGGTGCAGAAAGTTTCAATGAGAAAGCATCAGCTTCTTGCTAGAAATTTTTCCACAGTCAAAAATTTATGGGAAAAAAATCTTAAAGATCATAGACAGCACATAATGTCATTGTCTGGATTTATTAATTGTGCATGTCATCTGTCCATGAAATATACTATTGCCATTAGACTGTAGTCATATTTGTAAGAAAAGAAAGTTTGTTGAAAGGATTATGATCATTATGCCAATTGATTTAAATAAATTTAGCCAAATTTTCTTCTCTTGTGTTGTTGGATCAGGGTGTTTGCTCTGACCAGTGTGTTCTCTTGGCAAAACTCTATTAGCCTTTGCCCTGCTTTATTCTTACTCCAAGGCTAAATTTGCCTGTTAGTCCAAGTGTTTCTTGACTTCCTACTTTTGCATTCCAGTCCCTTGTAATGAAAAGGACATCTTTTTTGGGTGTTAGCTCTAGAAGGTCTTGTAGGTCTTCATAGAACTGTTCAACTTCAGCTTCTTCAGCATTACTGGTTGAGGCATAGACATGGATTACCATGGTATGAACAGAGATCATTCTGTCGTTTTTGAGACTGCATCCAAGTACTGCGTAATTTCGGACTCTTTTGTTGACTATGATGGCTACTCCATTTCTTCTAAGGGATTCTTGCCCACGGTAGTAGATTAATGGTCATCTGAGTTAAATTCTCCCATTCCAGTTCATCCTAAAGGAAATTAGTCCTGAATATTCATTGAAAGGACTGATATTGAAGCTGAAACTCCAATATTTGGCCACTTTATGTGAAGAGCTGACTCATTTGAAAAGACCCAGATGCTGGGAAAGATTGAAGACAGGAGGAGAAGGGGACGACAGAGGATGAGATGGTTGGATGGCATCACTGACTCCATGAACATGAGTTTGAGTAAACTCTGGGAGTTGGTGATGGACAGGGAGGCCTGGCGTGCTGCAGTCCATGGGGTTGCAAAGAGCTGGACATGACTGAGCAACTAAACTCAACTGAACTGAACCAAATTTTCAAAAAAGTAATGAGTGTTTGTTTCTGTGGTCATCACCCATTCACTTTAAAATTTGTTGTAATTTGGCTCTTACATCTCAAGTGCCCAGTCTTTATTCCCTCCTTCATTTTTCTAACTTGTTTTTCCTAGTTGTTCATCAACAAATCTTGTCATCAATTTTAATAGTTATTTCTGAGTGATTGACCTCTGTATGTATTCAGAAGAAACTACTGATCTCTAGCTCTTTTAAAATAACTGTCTTCTATTACTTTCTGTGATTATATTTATTCCTCTGGTTCTTCTCCACCCTCTTCATTTCTTTTTCTTCCACTATCTAAAAATAGATTTTTCACTAAGATATTTTCAGTCCTTTCATTCTCTCTCAACTTCTTTCTTGAGTGATCTCATTTTAAGGGTAAATTCCAAGTGAAACACAATCAATGCACTCCTATATATTTACTAAAATCATAAAATATTATAATTTAAATGAGCTATGGTGGTTATTGAATAAGCAGAGTTAAGACTGAAGTAACTTGTCCAAAATGCACTAGTAAAAAGGGGAAATGAGACTCAGATGTTCTGCTTCTAAATGTGATCGCTGTTTCATTATACCAGGACCCAGAGGTCACAGCTCAGAGAGGTAGAGATGGAGCCAAACACAGTCATAGGTAAGGCTGCTTACTACACTTTAATTGTTTTAGATCAGATACAAAAGAGATTGCTTTAGGTTATAGTTTGTCCAGATGATGATTTATTTTCTGTAATTAATGCTCCATGTCTCTGGTTGGTTGTTTGCCCTTCTATATTGGCATTTGCTATGGCCCCTTTTCTCTTGGTTTCTTGAAATACTCTACAGGTCTTCCAAAACATTTCCTTTTTTTAAAAAAATTAAACTTGTTTAAAATTCTAAGTTACTTGCAGCAAAGGAAACGTACGCAAGATATACTTGGATATTTCGAATTTAGTAGACTATATAGCCTCTCCTCACTAGTGTAACTTTTACTGTACCAGGTTCATTTTGCCCAACATACAGAAAGCCAAAACTCTGAGACACTGAAATTTGCGGCAAAGAGAGGATTTGCTCACAAGGCAGCCAAATGAGGAGATGGTAAATTTCAGATCTGTCTTCCTGAAGGCAAGGGGCTGGAAGTATTTATGGGATAAAGAATAAAGAAGCAGGGTGATCTGAAGAGTGGGGAGCATGGGAAAAGATGGTTGGACAAGTGTTCTGTGCAGGGGTAACTAAGTTACGGACCTCTGCTCGTTCAAAGATGGAGGCACTTAGCACAATCTGAGGGTGGAGTTTTCAGCTGTCTGCTGACCAAGTGAACATCCACACATGCCTGGTTGGAGGCTCGGTGGTCCTATCTAATCTTAACTGGCTCATCTGGAATTGGATACAGCTCACTCTAAGTTCTCGGAAAACAACTTAGACAAACATCTTTTTAATTAAGCTATGTGCCACTCAAAGGACATTCAAATCTTTTGCAGCAGAAATTAAAACAACTTTGACTAGTGAAGGCAGGTTACAAGTGAAATGGATTTTACTAATGATTATGCTAGGTTTCATAACTTAAATTCCTTTGAATGGGACTACTAAAATAAGTATTATACAATCCACTACCTACCCACTAGAGTGCTTCACAGGTTTCCATTTGTAGTTGTTGTTACATTACCTAAGATTCTCTTTCCATAATATTCACATTCTCACTTTCTTTATTAAAAAGTCACTTTCTCAGTGAAGCTGATAGCACCTTTTCTAAAATTTTAACCCCCACCCTTCATATCCTTTTCTCTGTGTATTCTTTCTTTGCAGAGTACATACTGGAATCTAACATACATCAGATTTCTCCTTTAGACCGTAAGCTCCCTGGGGGAAGGGTTATTGTCAATTTTGCTCACCCTTCTATCATCAGCACTAGGAGAAGTGCTGGATCCTGGCAGGTGCTTATAGCAGGTATCACTGTGTTCCATGCAGAAGCCTTGTTCATTTCAGTAAGATCAAATGAAGAAATTATGCTTCTAGAACAGGATGAAAGAAACTCGATTTCTTCATCAAAAACATAAATAAGATGTCAATGTTGGAAGAGAGGACATCTACATAGTATGAACTACTGAAATCCTATCTTCCACATCAAAAATCACTCTCTTTACTGACAGTCTTTGCTCTTGAGATCCTGATTAGCAATTCCATCCTCACTTTCGGTTGTCATTTCAAAACACTGAATACCTGAGATTGTGTGTGTTTTTTGTTAGGAAACAAATGCTTTTGTCAGTGCTGCCAAATTCCAGGATAAAATCAAGGAAACAAAGTTTTTCTATTCCTTTTCACGTTTTCTTTTCTTATAAAAAAGTACAAGTAACAAAGGAAGTGTGGGTTGTTATCAGAATTCGTTTATCCAGGCATAAAGAAATTCAGATGTCAGGAAGCTGGCATGAATCCTCTCCATTCTTGCTCTTGAACCGGGTTGGGGGACAAGGTCAGCTGGCAACTTTGCTTCCTTTTTCTCATGAATTTTCTGATGCCTCTTCAGAGAAAAATTTTAAAAAATGACTCTCATCACTGCAGTGCATTGCAGTGTATAAAGTAAAAACTTTCAAAAGAAAAAAGACCATTAAGATGAACTCAATTCACCTAATATTACACCAGAACTTGTAAAAGTAGATTTGATCTCAGAAAAGGCAGAAAGTTTCATGGTGTTTGTATGATTCTGAACCACATACCTTCTTTTCCTTGCTTAGTGTAGCAAAAAAGAGCATAAACTTTGAAGGTAGACAGACTGAGATTTCAGTCTCAACCTCAGAATGAAAGAGCTTTCTTACCAGGGACAAATTATTTTACTTGTTTAAATCTTAGTTTCCTACCTTGGAATTTTGCTTAGCAGATCTATTAGGACTGTTGTGAATATTAAATGAGATCATTTATATGATATAAAGTAAGCAAATAGATACATAAAATTATTTCCTTCTTCTAACACATATAGGGACACACATCCATTCTTCTTATAACATTAATGTATTGGGATGGCCAAAAAATTAGTTTCAGTTTCTCATCTTATGGAAAAACACGAATGGATTTTTTTGGCCAACCCAATGTTCCATTCCATTACTAATTTAAAGAAAACGGTGTCAGAGAATTTAATTTTTGACCATGTTCTAGTCCTGTCCTACTTATTTGGCTAAGTATTTTGGCAACTTGCTGACAATAGCAAAATACAATTCAGACATTTTTAAAAGGGGTAAGTAAAGTTGTGGGAACTGTGATCAGAAAACTGATCAGAAAACTGATCCTAGATTTATTTTCAGTGGCTAAATGTTGAGGTTTTGTGGTGAATTTCTGTAACATTGGTGCTTTTCCAAGACATTACTGTCTCAGCAAGTCAAATTTAATGTGCTTGAAAGTATTATCCTTAAGATTACTACTGTACTTTTTAGAGTAAATTACTTAGTTACCATTTTTCATTTTGGGTGAAAATGTGTTTCATTTATTATAGTTTTCCTTAGCAAAAGGATTTAAACTGCCTGAAAATCTGTTCTTGCTCTTTGTTCTCTTAGTTCTCAACAAGTGAGAAAATAATTCTGTAAGCCTAAATCATCTGAACATAAGTCTTACATAGCCCTTTATGGTATTTCTAATTAAAACAGATGACAGAGGCTAAATTAGTAATAGATCTTTTGCTTAATGCATTCATTATTTTACATATTAATATAGTTATTTAAATAAATGTTTGGCAAATATAAAAATATAATATCTCTTCTTTGGTCATGTTACATGACTCCAAATTTGATTACAAATACACTGCATTAAGACTGAACAAGTACCGTGGTGAAGAATGTTTTATTTATTGATGTTCTGAAGGGCTTCCTTGACCCTTCTAGAAAGAACTAAGTCATAGGTGTTAATTAGTATCCTTGTCAAACTGTCAAGCAGTTACCAAAGTAGGAATAAAAGGATTACTGAGGCAGAGAGAAAGTAGAATCTTTAAATATATATTAGTCAGAAAATGAAGACTCAAAAGGGCTTGATTCAAACAGCAATTTGTAGCTTTATTTTCTTTAACCTAAAAAAGGTCTTAAAGATCTTCTAGTGCAACACCAACACGCCCCTCACTCCCCCTCTTCAGGAGCACAGTGTCTCACAGCGGTCCCCCTAGGATCCCCCATTCTAGCTCCCTCCACTCATCCCCCAGCTACTGGCTGCTTTCTTGCAATCTGTGGAGGATTGCAATGGAACTTTTCAGATGTTCAAGCTGGTTTTAGAAAAGACAGAGGAACCAGAGATCAAATCGCTAACATCTGCTGGATCATCGAAAAACCAAGAGAGTTCCAGAAAAACATCTATTTCTGCTTTATGGACTATGACAAAGCCTTTGACTGTATGGATCACGATAAACTGTGGAAAATTCTTCAAGAGATGGGAATACCAGACCACCTTACCTGCCTCTTGAGAAACCTGTATGCAGGTCAGGAAGCAACATTTAGAACTGGACATGGAACAACAGACTGGTTCCAAATAGGAAAAGGAGTATGTCAAGGCTGTATATTGTCACCCGGCTTATTTAACTTATATGTAGAGTACATCATGAGAGATGCTGGGCTGGAAGAAGCACAAGCTGGAATCAAGATTGCTGGGAGAAATATCAATAAGCTCAGATATGCAGATGACAACACCTTTATGGCAGAAAGTGAAAAACTAAAAAGCTTCTTGATGAAAGTGGAAAAGTTGGCTTAAAGCTCAACTTTCAGAAAACTAAGATCATGGCATTCGGTCCCATCATTTCATGGGAAACAGATGGGGAAACAGTGGAAACAGTGTCAGACTTTATTTTTTTGGGCTCCAAAATCACTGCAGATGGTGATTGCAGCCATGGAATTAAAAGATGCTTACTCCTTGGAAGGAAAGTTATGACCAACCTAGACAGCATATTAAAAAGCAGAGACATTAATTTGCCAACAAAGGTCCGTCTAGTCAAGGCTATGGTTTTTCCAGTAGTCATGTATGGACGTAAGAGTTGGACTATAAAGAAAACTGAGCGTGGAAGAATTGATGCTTTTGAACTGTGGTGTTGGATAAGACTCTTGAGAATCCCTTGGACTGCAAGGAGATCCAACCAGTCCATCCTAAAGGAGATCAGTCCTGGGTGTTCATTGGAAGGACTGATGTTGAAGCTGAAACTCCAATACTTTGGCCACATGATGCGAAGAACTGACTCATTGGAAAAGACCCTGATGCTTGGAAAGATTGAGGGCAGGAGGAGAAGGGGACGACAGGGAATGAGATGGCTGGATGGCATCACCCACTCGATGGACATGAGTTTGGGTAAACTCCGGGAGTTGGTGATGGACAGGGAGGCCTGGCATGCTGCAATTCATGGGGTCACAAAGAGTCGGAAATGACTGAGCGACTGAACTGACCTGAACTGAACTAATGGAACTTTTCACAAGTACAGGTTGCTGGAAGTACAGAAAGGTCTTAGAACATTCTCTACACCCCCAGCCCCCATAATCTATGATTGGTACAGGAGTACTAAAGCCCAGCTTCTTTGCAGAAGTGTGTGATCAACTTTGAGATATAATTTACTCTCCAGAGCTGCTCATGGTTTCAGGCTGTCTAGGAATTTCTGTGAAATCTCTGTGCATGGTTTGTCTCTCTTCCCTTGTTCCACTGTCCTCACAGGCTTTCTGATTATTCCTGCAAGCATGTATTACATTCTTTCACTGGAATCCTTGTCTTAGGTTAGCTTACAGAAGAACTCACCCTATGTCACTTTCTATAACATTTTATGAGGAACTATGTTAGATCTAAGCAGGTTAAGTGCCTAGATACAATCATGAAATTTGCAAAATGAGAGTGGGCAGAGGGTGCACATACTCCGTGTTTAAAAGGCAGCAAAATCCTTAGAACAGTGATTTTAATTGTAGATGCCCATTAGAATCACATAGGGAGTTAAAAAAACAAAAAATGAATGCAAAACCCATATTCTATACATATTAAATAAGAGCCTCTAGAAGTGAAGGTATGACAGTAGCACTTTAAGTGCCCTGGGTGATTTTAGTGTGCAGCAAGTACTGAAAACCACTGCCAGAGAGTTAAAACACATGGTAACATATATAACAGACTCAGTGAAATTAGAGGTAGGGCTGGGTAAGATGAAAAGCAAGGGAAAATTGTATTTGCCATTGTTAGAATATTCTGTTTATTCTTTCTGATTTGATAGGGAACCAGGAACAGGTAAATTTTTTAAAGCAAAGTTTACAGTTTCACATGGCATGGATAGATGAATAGAGCAGACAAGACTACTCTTAACAAAACCTTTATTGTCTGATATTGAACATGTAGAAACAGTCTATGGTTCCACCATATGCCCTTCCCCTCCCTCACCCACTGTATTTTGAAATCTATAGCCCTCTCTGCTGACATTTTATTTTCTTATTTTTGGCAGAATATGGATGCTGCAAAAACCATAGAAAGATGGAAATGCCCTAAAAATCATGAGGACATGGTGCAGCATCACTCCAGGATATCATTGTCTTTTGGGAGCTGAGAGCCAGTAAATTTAATTGTTTTGAGAAACCAAGTATCTAGATTTTATGAAAATCTGCATATATTTAAATATTAACAGATGTGTGAATATATATATATATATATATATATATATATTAAATTTAAGAAACTGTGATGACTGACATGGTTATCAGAACCTCTGAGATAAATTTGTATGATGAGTTTTTCCTGCAGGTTACCAGTTTTTCACCTCTGAGTTAAGGTATAGTTGTGTGTGTATGCATGCTCCCTTGCTTCAATCCTGTGCAACTCTCTGTTACTCCTTGGACTGTAGCTCGCCAGGCTCCTCTGTCCATGGGATTCTCCAGTCAAGAATACTGGAGTGGGTTGCCATTCCCTCCTCCAGGGGATCTTCCCAACCCAAGGATTGAGCCTGCGTCTCCTGCATTGCAGGCAGATTCTTTACCCACTGAGCCACCTGGGAAGCCCTAAGGTATATTTATAAATATACAAAAAATTTGAAAACTATTAATTTAATTCAAAGTTTTCTTTCACATTACTTCATCACCTTTCAGTGATCTGTAAATTTTTCTAGCTTCATATGAGTCAGTCTTGCTCCCCTATACACTATACATTTATTTATGTATGCTTATGGACACATCATACAATATAAGGACACATCACATAATATGTTCACATAGAAGTAAGCATGCACATATATCATTACTTTACATACCTTCAAAGATTACAATTTCCACTACAGTCTTCTGGATGGAAATATTCTAATAATGCTTAAGCAGGCTCTACGTAGGGCCAAACTAAAAGATCTTTCAGTGAAATTTTTATATTGCAGCCACATTTCTTATGTACTTGTTCCTTCCTATTTCACAAAGCTTCTTGCTAATCAGTAATCTGTAGCTGTTCAATATATGTATTTGCAGAAGTGCTGTGTTTGTGTGAGTTGGAGGTAAGAACATAGGAGAGAAAGGAAAATCAGGATCTAAAAATGTAAACAAGTGTAGTCCCTATAAATCAAATTGTAAACCTGGGAGAGAGGTTTGCATCTCAAACAACTTATTAAAGGACGACATTTATGGAAAAAATGAAAAAACAATGAAAAATGCTTTCTTGATTTTAAATGTAACCAGGTACCAGAGGAAAGGTACACAGGGAGAATCTTTGTAGCTATAGAAGTAAAATGAGACAATAGCTTCTCACATCTGCTTATTTATCATTGCAATTAAATATCACAATATTGGAAAATTGAGATCCATGTAGAAGCAAGATACAGGTGACATATATTTTTTGTAAGTCTGTCACATGGATAAATGGCTTATTTTTCAAGGAAAAGCTTAATCTTTGTAAAGAAAAAGGATAAGAAAGGGAAGGGAAGGGAGGGAAGGCTTGTTAAAGAGCAGCTCTTGCTCAGTTAGCAATCAGGGATAGAACAACTTTGAGAGCCTGAACAGTCTTTCGTGTCCATTAATAAATGTCTGAGTGGGATTGGGGTGCAGAGGGAATTACAGCAGGAAGTGTACATTGTTACATTAGGTGTGTTTCCAGATGCCAAGAAGGGCCCTATGTAGAGATGCTTGTAAAATAGGTGAGACAGCATTTTGAATTCACACCGCATATTAAATAATAATCTAATCTATGCGAGGACATAAACTGTAAAATATATTAACAATAGATTAACTTTTTCATGTTTAGAGTGTTACATATATTTGTATAAGATAGTTTGCTTTCATTTTTTTTAATGAGGAAGAGTCATACTTAATCAATATATATGTATTTTTTTGGTTTTGGTTGATATGAAAACATATTAACTGCAAAAGACCTTCAATTGCTATGGCCATCTTCTTTTCCATGTTTTTGTTTTACTTGTTCTTCTCATCCTCATCCTCTTTCTCCTATTTTTCTTTCTTCATCATTTCATTTTCATAGTAAGTGAGACACTGTGTGGTCTATTTCCAACAATAAAAAAAGTGTGCATTTGTCTGGAATATCATCTGTAAAAAACCAATATTTCACATAAAATACCTACTTCTGTGTGCATTAAAAATGTGTAATAGGTATTCAATGGAATGTTCATCATAAAAAGGGAAGAAATTTTGCCATTTGTGACAACATGGTTGAAACTTTATTATGCTAAGTGAAATAAGTCAGGCAAAGACAAATATTGCGTGGTGTTACTCATATGTAGACTCTCAAAAACATGTAAGCAGAGAGTAGATTAGTGGTTTCCAGGGACTGAGGATGGGGAAAGTGAGTTGCTGATCAAGATTATAAGATGAAAAAGTTATAAGATGAATGAGTTCTGAGGATCCATTATACAGCATGGTGACTATAATTAACAATGTTAGATTGCATACCGGAAAGTTGCTAAGAGAATAGATCTTAAATATACCCCCCCACATAAAGGTAATTATGTGCAGTGATGGAAGTGTTAGCTAACCTTATTATTGTGGTAATAATTTCACAATATATTTGTGTACCAAATTTTCACATTGTACACCTTAAATTTACACAATGTTATATGTCAATTATATCAATTATATATCAGTAAAGCTGAAAGAAAGAAAAAAATCTGTCTCTTAATAATACTCATAATTTAAAGCAGAAAATAAGAGTGAGATATAGCAGACTAATTCAAACAGATAAGCAGAAATCAGGAAGAAATGAGAGCAACAGGCTTCCTACTGTGCGCAAAAAGAAAACCACACAAAGAAGATTGCAAACATGCATATGATTCATAGATCAAGTGAAGAATTAATTAGAGTGGCAAAAACCTATTAACACCCATAAAAACAAAATGATTTTAGGAGATAAATAAAATGATGTTAAATATTATATTATATAAGATTCAAGATTTGGCTTATTTGATAAAATTAGTTATACTGAATATGTCGATCAGTTCAGTTCAGTCGCTCAGTCGTGTTCAACTCTTTGTGACCCCATGAACCGCAGCACACCAGGCCTCCCTGTCCATCACTAACTCCCTGAGTCCACCCAAACCCATGTCCATCGAGTCGGTGATGCTATCCAACCATCTCATCCTCTGTCATCCCCTTCTCCTCCTGCCCTCAATCTTTCCCAGTATCAGGGTCTTTTCCAATGAGTCAGTTCTTCGCATCATGTGGCTAAAGTATTGGAGTTTCAGCTTCAACATCAATCCTTCCAATTAACATCTCCTTTAGGATGGACTGGTTGGATCTCCTTGCTGTCCAAGGGGCTCTCAAGAGTCTTCTCCAACACCACAGTTCAAAAGCATCAATTCTTCGGTGCTCATCTTTCTTTATAGTCCAACTCTCACATCCATACATGACTACTGGAAAAACCATAGCCTTGACTAGACAGACCTTTGTTGGCAAAGTAATGTCTCTGCCTTTTATTTTTATTTTTTAAATTAGTTTATTTATCTATTTTTTTAACTTTACAATATTGTATTTGTTTTGCCATACATTGACATGAATCCACCATGGGTGTACATGTCTCTGCTTTTTAATATGCTGTCTAGGTTGGCCATAACTTTCCTTCCAAGGAGTAAGCATCTTTTAATTTCATGGCTGCAGTCACCATCTGCAGTGATTTTGGAGCCCAGAAAAATATACTGATAAATATACATATATACAGTTCATGTATCATTTAGGTAAATATTCATAGATAAGCAATTCCTATACATTAATAAAATAAAAACACACATTGTTGTTCAGTCACTACTACTAAACATAAAGATTGCATTTTAAAATTATAGATACCATATCCACCACCTTTAACCAGTAGGAAGAATAATTGTGATCATGTATTTTAGACAACTCTTCATGGGTTGCTTTATTCTTCATAATAATGGTTATATTTCCATGGTGTTGACACTAAGATGGTACATTCTGTCTATTTATCCAACCTCACCTATGCGGAGTAAGGGTTAATGGATAATATCTGCCCTGCTTGGAGTTCCCTCAGTTTTGGTTAAACATTGTGGAAATGCAGCTAGTTTCCCCCTTGAGTCTCCTTGAGAAAAGTAGAACATTTTCTTCCTTTTGGGGAATAAGTACAGTAACACTAGGTTGCTTTCAAATTTTAATAATCATTTGGAGCATTGCTTAATATGAAAGGAGAGGAAAAATACTCAGCAATCTCATGCATGTACCTCAGGCTTACAATTTCATCTATTTTTTCAATAAATTAATTTACTCACTTATTACTTATGTTATATCTACTCTGGAATAAATAAGAAATGTTCTATCAGTTAGAACATAAATTAATTAAAAATTCAAATAATTTTTAATGGAATCATAATTTGCAGAACACAGACACAAGTAGGAAATTTCAATATTTCATTTTCAAATAAGGATAGATCAACCAGACAGAAAATCAACAGGGAAACAACTTGGGGACTGAAACAACACCACAAACCACAAAATTCCTAACAGACATACACAGAACACTCTACACAAAAAGAGCAGAACTAACATTCTTCTCAAGCTTTATATGGAGCATTCTTCAGGATAGATTATTGTTGTGGTCCTTTAATGGACCGGAACTTGGGGGTACAGAGTCTACTGATAAGAAAGTGAAAGAAGGAAGAAAAGAGGCTGATATTCCCTGGTTTACACAGCATGCCAATATAACTCTAGGACAAAGAGCTAGCACCGTCTATGTAGACTCAGGGCGCCCTCTCGAAGAGGTCTTGAAACCCCTGCAAATAAGTAGACATGGCGGACACCTGTGCTCTGTGGTAGCAGCCTGCAAGGGAGGAGGGAGAGAGCGAGAGAAAGAGCAAGAGAGAGAGAGAGAAAATGAGGAAAGACACGGGGACCAGTGCTCTGATGGAACAAAGGCATTTATTTAACATATTGTGGGCATATATATACTCTCCTACAAGATAGCCCTTTTTAGCAGAGACAGGGATCAAAAATCTAACAAGTCATCTAGAAAGCCAGAGGCTAGAATCATTCTCAAGAGAGGGGGTTGTAAAAGTTACTTTACATATCAGAAAGGAGGAGAGTTGTAAATGGCTGCTGTTCACCATATGGAATTTCCATACGAATGAGATACATGAATTTCTATTATCCCCCGAAAGCTGGCTTGCCAGCTCTCTGGCACCTGTATTCAGATGCTGTTAAGGAACATAGAACTCATGCAAGACTGAAAACAGCACACAGGAAGCCTCCTGTTAAATGTATCCTGACAGATTATATGTTAGGTCACAAAATTTATCTTAACACGTTTATAAAGACTGTACCATGTTGTCTTTTCTGAAACCAGTGGAATAAAACTAAAAATTAATAACAAAATAGAACTGTAAAATTGATAAATATATGAAAATTAAACATACACTTTTGAAAAATTAGTGCTTAAAAGAAATCTCAAGGGACATTTAAGAATATTAAAAATAAAGAAAGTGAAAGCACAGCAAATCAAAGTGTGGGATATAACAGAAGAAGTACTAAGAGGAAGTTTATAGTGGTAAGTACATCAAAAAAGAAGAGAGATTTTAAATAAACAACTGAATTCTACACCTTAGGCAGCTAGAAAATGAAGAGCAAATTAAGGCCAAAGTTAGCAGAAGGAATGAAATAATAAAGATTAGTGTAGATAAAGTATTAAGAAAACAGAAAAACAATAGAAAAATGAACAAAGCTGAGTTGTTTCTCTGAAAAAAGTCAAAACTGGCAAATCATCAAAGTAAACTAAGAAAAACAGTATATTACTGGCATGAGATGGTTAGATAGCATCACCGACTCAATGGATATGAATTTGAGCAAACTCTGGGAGATAGTGAAGGACAGGGAAGCCTGGTGTGCTGCAATCCATGGCGTCTCAAAGAATCAGACATGACTGAGCAACCGAACAACAACTGGCATAAGACAAATACATAGACGGATGGAACAGCGTGGAGAACCCAGAAATAAATTCTCACCTTTATGGTTGAATGATCTTTGGCAAAATTGCTGATGCTACACAGTGGAGAAAAAGTAGTCTCTTCCACAAAAATAGCAATGAGAAAACTGGATACCTACATGTAAAAAATAAAATTGAGCCCTTGCCTTACACCACATACAAAAATTAACTCACAATTTATTAAAGACTTAAATAAGACCTGAACTCCTAGAAGAAAATAGGGGAGAAGCTTCATGACACTAAAATGGGCAATGATTTCTTGGATATGACACCAAAAACACAACTACAAAAGCAAAAACAGACAAATGGGACTACATCAAACTTAAAAACAGGGCAAAAACACAACCTTTGGAAGATGAGGAGTCATATGTGGACTATATAAAGAACTCCTGCAACTCAAAACCAAAACAAAAAAAATTCCTTTAAAAATGGGCAAAGGACTTGAAGAAGGACTCCAAAGAAGAAACACAAATGTCCAACAGGCATATATAAATATGTTCAACATCACTGATCATTAGGAAAATTAAAGTAAAAAATGTAGTTAGATTTTACCTCACACCAATTAGGATTACTGTTATTAAAAGACAGACAACAACATGTGTTTGTGAGGATGTGGAGAAATTATAACAATTATACAATGTTTGTGGGAAAGTGAAATAGTGCAGTCATTATGGAAAGCAGTATTGAGTTTCCTCAAAAATTACAAATAAGACTACCATATGATCCAGACATCCCACTTCTGGGTAATTATCAAGAAAATAAAGATCTTGAAGAGATATTAACATCCATTACAGCATTATTCACAGTAGCCAAGATGTGGAAACAAATGTTCATGGGTAGATGAATGGATGAAGAAAAGATATGATATACAATGGAATGGAATATGTGGTCTTAAGAATATAGGAAATTCTGCCACATATGACAACATGAATAAACTTTGAAGATATTATGCTAAGTGAAATAAGCCAGTCACAAAAAAGGCAAATACTAGATGAATATTTATACTTCCACTTATATGAGCTATCTTGAACATGCAAACTCTTGGAAATAGAAAGTAAAATGGTAGCTGCCAGGGTCTTGGAGGAAGGAAAAAAGTAAGACTATTGTTCAATGGATATAGTGTTTCATTTTTACAGGATGAAAAAGTTGTTATCTGTATAACAATGTACATACAGTTTACATTTTGGATTGTTTAAGATGGTTAAGGTGATATGTTTTATGTTATGTGGTTTTTAATCACAATAAAAGTGTTAAGTATTACCAAATGAAGAGCACACACACACACACACACACACACACACACACACACACCCCCCCTCAAATAAAATAAAAATCAAATGAGAAAATAATGAAATAAATAAAGCATTTAACACAAAATATATTATATGAAGTAAGATAAAATTAAGTGTATTTGTTAAATTTCATGATGGGATAAACATACTCTTTAAAAGAATAATTCTCTGAATCAAAACCAATATCCAATTACCAGAAAAAAGGAGTACATCTACAAATGCTAAAGCCATTAAAAATAAAAAGAACTCAGGATGCTTATAATCACTATCTATATTAAACATCTTCAGGATGTTCCAGCAAATTTAATAGATCAAGTAAAAATTATTTTTATACATATTGGCTAAGAGTAGATAAAACTAATTCTATTGACAACTGTAAAGATTTTTAGCCACTTTTGCTGTGTTGTGCTGTACTTAGTTGCTCAGCCATGTCCACCTTTTACCATCCTATGGACTGGAGCCCGCCAGGCTCCTCTGTCCCTGGGGATTCTCTAGGCAAGAATACTGGAATGGGTTGCCATGCTCTCCTTCAGGGAATCTTCCCAACCCAGGGATCAAACCCAGGTCTCCCGCATTGCAGGCAAATTCTTTACCATCTGAGCTACCAGGGAAGTTCTGTTAGCTGCCTACCCAAAGGCCATTTCTCCCATTCTTTTTTACTACAAAACTGCAATCTTATTTGGTATGCTCCCATTTCCTTGTTACTTATGATTATGGATTGTATTAATAAAGTTTTTGAATTACACTAATGATTCATGACATAATATATATCCCAGAGGATTTGTTTTAGAAGCCTCCATAGCCAAATGCAGGTCAGGAAGCAACAGTTAGAACTGGACATGGAACAATGGACTGGTTCCAAATTGGGAAAGGAGTACATCAAGGCTGTATATTGTCACCCTGCTTTATGACTTATATACAGAGTACATCGTGAGAAATGGTGGGCTGGATGAAGCACAAACTGGAATCAAGATTTCTGGGAGAAATATCAATAACCTCAGATATGCAGATGACAGCACCCTTATGGTGGAAAGTGAAGAACTAAAGAGCCTCTTGATGAAAGTGAAAGAGGAGAGTTGGCTTAAAACTCAACATTCAGAAAACTAAGATCATGGCATCTGGTCCCATCAATTCATAGAAAATAGATGGGGAAATAGTGACAGACTATTTTTTTGGGCTCCAAAATCACTGCAGATGGTGACTGCAGCCATGAAATTAAAAGATGCTTGCCTCTTGGAAGGAAAGTTATGACCAACCTAGACAGCATATTAAAAAACAGAGACATTACTTTGTCAGCAAAGGTCCGTCTAGTCAAGGCTATGGTTTTTCCAGTGGTCATGTATGGATGTGAGAGTTGGATTATAAAGGAAGTTGAGCACCAAAGAATTGATGCTTTTGAACTGTGGTGTTGGATAAGACTCTTGAGAGTCCCTTGGACAGCAAGGAGATCCAACCAGTCCATCCTAAAGGAGGTCAGTCCTGAATATTCATCGGAAGGACTGATGCTGAAGCTGAAGCTCCAATACTTTGGCCACCTGATGCCAAGAACTGACTCATTGGAAAAGACCCTGATGCTGGGAAAGATTGAGGGCAGGAGGAGAAGCGGACAACAAGGGATGAGATGGCTGGATGGCATAACAGATTCAATGGACATGAGTTTTGGTAAACTCCGGGAGTTGGTGATGGACAGGGAGGCCTGGCGTGCTGCGGTTCATGGGGTTGCAAAGAGTCAGAGATGACTGAGTGACTGAACTGAACTGAACAAATAGCCAAATAAAGCCATATCACTCCAAGTTCCTTTAGGATGGAATTTCCCAAACTAGGCTTCATTAAGAGCTGATGTTTTGTTAGATATTGTGTGTGCTCAGTCATTCAGTCATGTCCAACTCTTTGCGACCCCATGCATGGACTAGCATTCCTGGCTCTTCATCCATGGCATTTTCCAGACAAGAATACCAGAGTGGAGTACCGTTTCATGCTCCAGGAGATCTTCCCAACCCATGGATTGAACCCAGGTCTGCTGCTTTGCAGGTGGATTCTTTATCAGATCTTCTCAACCCAGGAATCGAACCAGGGTCTCTTGCATTGCAGGTGGATTCTTTACCAGCTGAGCTACCAGGGAAGTCCTTGTTAGATATTAATGTGTTACAAAATATTTTTCTTTGATTTCTAGAAATGCTCGGTTAAATGAGATTTTTTTTACTGCAGGACTCTAGATTCTTTAACAGCTTACTATATAATGTGAATCTTCTAGAGGAGATCATACTACTTAACACAGCCTCTGGATCACAAAACTCTCTTTATGGAACACCTCTTACCATCCTGAATGACACCTGTGTTCCAAATGCATACTTTGGCAAACAAGCTTAGGGTGTTTGGCTATACCTGCAGCAAGGTAATTAAAAGAAATGCCAATTAATAATTATCAGAATCACTAATCTTTATCAATTTATATCAAAATTTCCTTTTCCTTCCCTGAGACCCTTTATTCACAATGTAGCTTTGTTTTCTCCTTTTATTGGCTTCTAAATTGGAAAATAAATTACACAGTCTGTAGAATATCTTCACATTGCTTTTATTTTGAAACAAAGATCAAGGTAACAGAAGCAGGATGTGGTCATTTTTTCCTAAGTACATTCATTTAGCAAATACTAATTGAGAATTGTTTGTGTAAAATCTTGGCACTGTGGGAGATATTAATTAGTATTATGCATGGCCTTTATGCACAAGAAATCTGTAATATAAAAGAAGGCATAAACAGGTATGCAATAATTGCAACACAACAAGCAGGAAATAAGTATCATATCTATGAAACAAAATGCCATAGGAATTAATTGGAAAAGCAGGTCACTTTTTCCTTTGATCCATAAGCATAAAATACTTGATAAAGAGATAAAATATAATAAGTGAAGTGAGAATTTCAGCTTAACAATCTTAATTATTAATGTCTTCAATAAATAAGAGGGCAAGACTACCTGAAGGCCTTGAGTGTGTGGGAGAGTCAGGCAAGAGAATTTAAGAAGATGAGAGAAGATTTGGAATTTGAGTTGTAAGGGATAGACTAATTTGTCAGCTAGAGATGAGTAATAAGATTGTCAAGTAACTTTGAGAGCCCAATTGAATATAGTCAGCCTGAATTTATGGTAGGTCAGTCAGCATGGTTCTATGATTAGCAAAGTTGAATGAGAGGAATGCTTCTCTTAACTATCTCTGGCAGACAGTGTGGGCAAATTTAACTCTTTATTTGAGCACAAAGTCTATTTGGAACTACAATAGGCCATTAATCTTCATTGTTAATTCCTTAGGTCATTGGACTTTTACAGAGAGCCTGGCGTCAATATAAAAGAGCCATGCACTTCAATGTATGTTTCAGAGTGCCTTCAGGGTGCTGAAATATGAAATAATAAGAGGACTTAGACTTTATCTCATGCTCCAGGTGCCTTTGGTTTTCTGTAAATATTTTACAGTGAGAGGGTAATGTCCTGTACAGTTGTATTTCACTCAGAATACGGTGTGTTATGTTCCAAGTGGTTACACGTGATTTATAACTGTTGGTAAGATATCCGTCAGGCAAACGGTGCTATGGCTTATTTTCACTTATCACATTTAATAAATCACTTAACAAACAGGGAACGACATAAATGAAGCACTACAAAACAGCACTTAAAAATTCATTTGTGCTAATATCGTATTATGCAGGGCTTCAATTTGTTAGGAAAACTAAAAGGATTTTTCCCTCTAAATATCAGGTATACATCCTCAATATTTCTTGGCCTATTTCCATTAGAGGGCTAAGAGAGCTGGGATTATATTGCATTATTTTATACTTTTATACTCTCTATTCTTGTTGGATATTTCCAACTCTGTAACCACATAAACTCTGAATGCACACTGTAACTTCAAAATGGCCTCAAAAATGAAAATCTTCAATAAGAAATTTCACATTTTCTTAGTATTGCAGTTTGCCATTTCTCTTCTATTCACCATCTGTGCATAAGTAGAAGGAAAGAGAAGGAAGAAAATCTTAAGAAGGAAAGAAATAATGCATTTGTTCCTGCATCTTGACCTGGAGAGGGGCCATGCCCTATATGGAAGTGATCATTTTTCTAAGAGGATTAAAACCATTTTCTCTTATTTGGGATTGCAAGTACAGAAGTCAAGAAACAGTCCTTACTTTGATCTAGCAGCCTCCAAGAACGTGGACTGCTCGATGGACCACTGACCCTGTTCAGTGCACGGATCCCACTGCAGAGTGTAACGCACACAGAACAGGGGTGCTGCACTGCAAACCCACCGAGCCTGAGCCACAGTTACCAGGGCTGTGGCAGCTGCTGTGGTGTCATCTTATTCTGCTTGCACCCTGATATCCAATGCTGCTTCTCTTCCTCTCCATGCACAGAAGACTTAGTGACTTACACAGCCAAGCCCTGGTCTTAGAGATGGTTCAGACCAAGAGATGATCAATGTATCGGACAGGAATAAATGCCTTCAAAACCTATAATATCCAGACTTTTTTTTCTTTCCTAGTTCAAACTTCGTGACAATTGCCTCTACATGTTCTCTAGATTCCATCTTTGCTCATCTCCTCAAACATCTTGTTTACATTGAGTGTCCCCCTCAGTTCTGAATTATCAGTATTACCTCTCCACTGAATTATTCTCTTCAGCATACCAACATGGTCTAGTTTCTATCATATTTATAATAGAAAAAAAAATCTTGGCTTCTTATTTTTTTGAGCTAGCAACACCTTTTACTTTCTTATGATATAGACAAACTTTTGTCTATAGTCTGCTGCTTTCAAGATCACAAAGCACAGGCATATTCCTTGCTTTTTGGCTTGCCTTGGTGCTTTGTCTCTTCTCATTCTAGGTGGCTTAGCAGAGAGTTGTCTCCACAGCATTGGGCTAGCTCATCAAAAGAACACAAAATATCTCCAGTTCATAATGATCACATTAGTAAGTAACCTCCCCTAAACTACTTTCTTACAAGGCCATATCCCAGGCCAAGGAACTTTCATTATTAAATGTTTGACCAGAGTCCCTTGAGTTCTCTCAATTGTCCAGTAAACGTATGCCCCACTACAGGGAGAGAGACCTTCTCATGCAACTCTTTCCAAGTTTTGTCCAGCAGGCCCATGGTATGATGAATAGAAAGGGAACTTGTGCATCCACTGACTTTATTGCCTCTGCACTTTCAAATGCATCCAGTCATATCTGTGCATCTGTGGCCTTTGGGTGATAATCTCCAGTGACTTCCATGCTCAGCTCCAATGGACACACTCATGTCTTCATCTGACTCAAGCTCTCAGTAGCACTCAGCATGTGAACTATTCCTCTTTCTTTTTTCCTCTTTTAGTTTTCGTCACTCTAGAGCAAATGGGTCTCAAACTTGAGAGTGCCTCAGAATCACCAGACATTGGCTGGGTCCTACTCCTGAGTTCTGTTATAGTGGGTGTGAGGTCAGTCAGTCAGTTCAGTTGCTCAGTCGTGTCAGACTCTTGGCGACCCCATGAACCGCAGCACGCCAGGCCTCCCTGTCCATCACCAACTCCCGGAGTTTACCCAAACTCATGTTCATTGAGTCGGTGTGGGACCTGTGAATTTGCATTTTGAGCATGTTCCTAGGTGGTACTAATGCCTTTGCTCTGGGAACCACACTGTGAAAACCACTCTACATTCTCATGGAAACTTCATTTGTCTTTACAAGGTTCCCATTAAATTATGCCGCTATTATATTTGCATCATCTTCTTTGTCAGATTAGCCTCCTTCAGATGACCTCTAATTTCTCTTCATAGTTCAGTTCCTTCCTTCAGTCTTCATCCTGTCTTACATAGTTTTAGCCATTTTTTTTTTTTTAAAATCTCTGGCCTACACATTTTGAATAAATTTGTCCAGACTTTAAGCCTCTGTCGTCACGTCGTGTTGTGGTGAGGATTAGGTTGTAAACTTCAATGAATTTGGCCAAGACAAAAAAAGGTGCCATGATAATAAAGTAGGAACACAACTATGGTAATCAGCTATAGACTATTATTTAAAAGTAGATCTTTAAAAGGTAAATCCAGAACCTAAAGTTTTCTTAGAAATATTAAATTCTATATAGGCAATTTCTGTAAGTTACATTTCCATAGCTTTGTTTATTTTGACATTCCTGTTTAATATCTACAGCATCATTCATGGCTTCAAGTTTTAATATAATTAATCTGACTAGACTATTTTAAGTTCTGTTTTCAGTAATTGCCAGAACAGATTTATATAAGGCAGGCATTCTATCAAGTTTTATAATTATTTATTACATAATTTTATCCAATGCTAGAAATTTTATTAGTAATATGCCCGAAGAGAAGCAGTTACTTAGCAAAGTGAAGATGAAATTATTCAAACAAATGGCTTTTTGACAGCATAATTCTTTCATTGGACAGAAACACTCATCACGTTTTTGTGTGAGGAAAATGATATTTATTTCTAGAAACTCCTCATAATTGCATTATTTTTTGAAGTTATATAATCATATTTTTCAGGTTGACAAAAAATCTGACATGGTCATCCAGCTCACCTTATTGCATATGGGCATGAAGGAATATAAATTATCAAGAACTCCTCATTCCTTACCTTGTCTACCTTTCTTTTTCTTTTTAATAGTTAATTAATTAATTTGATGCCTGTCTTTCTTCATGTTCTTCAGATTTTCGTGACAATTTTGGTTAACAAAATGCTCCTGTATATAGTGTACTGGAGTAAGTTTTTGCAGTAGGCAGTTTCCTCAAAGTTATTTGTAAATTGATTCATTTGGAAAATGTGAAGTGAGCTTTAATATTTACATGAGATTTATTTTTCAATAAAATTATTCACAAATAAATTACCTTTCTGAAAGATTAGTTTTAAAGCCATATGTCTGAAAATTGGGCATATATAGTGTATATTGTGTGGCTAATGTGGCTACCTAACAAAGGTTAACTCTAATTAGATTCCTAATTGACCTGTGATGAACACTAGGTATAAGTAAAAAATAAATATTTTTGTTTTAAGCCACTGATATTTTGGGAATTGTTAGTTACCACAGTATAATTTATTCTATCCCAACTATGTCAACAGGCTGTTTGAGGGGTTTGATTGTGGACCCTTTTGTTTAAGTTTTTCAGTTCTCTGCATTAAAAACACTACAACATGCTACTAATCAACAAAATATATCATAGGTGACAGGAGATATATGATTATCTTCCATGATATTGAAATATTTATCTTGCTAAGAGACTTTCTCCTTTACTGGCTTTGAAAAAAAAAATGCTGTGTTGTAAGATGTCGTATGAACAGGACCAGACGGCAGAGAGCTAAGGACGGCCTTAGGCTGACAGTCAGCAAAAACTTGAGACCCTCCTTCTGGTAGTCTGCAAGCAACTAGAAGTTGTCAGTAACTGCGAGCTTACAAGTAGATTCTTCCCCAGGTGGCCCCAGATGAGAACCTAGTTCTGTCTGAGACTTTGTGGCCTTGAAGGGGACCCAGCTAAACCATGCCTGGATCCTTGACCTGTGGTGGTGGTGGTTTAGTTGGTAAGTCATGTCCAACTCTTGTGACTCCATAGACTGTAGCTTGCCAGCTCCTCTGTCCAAGGGATTTTCAGGCAAGAGTAGTGGAGTGAGTTGTCATTTGCTTCTTCAGGGGATCTTTCCGACACAGGGATCGAACCCATGTCTCCCGTGCCTCCTGCATTGCAGGTGGATTCTTTACAGCTGAGCTACCGGGGAAGCCTATGTATATATAATTTTAACCTTCAAAGTTCATGGTACCATTGTTATATAGAAATATATAACTAAATCAATTGAGGATCTAGTTCTGCGATATTTTTCTAATTCAACAACAAGGAGAGATTTCACTGCTTTTGTTGAAAAGACTTTCAAGAATAATAAATTTAATGGAGGCAATTATAAGATAAATTATTCTGAAGGTTCAATTTAATTTAAATAGGTTTGTGAGTCTTATGTAGCATTTACTATCGTAAATTATATAGAAGATTCGATGTTTAATCTTTTGAGTAGTTAATATTCATTGAAGAATATTTTGAACTATTTCACTATTTATGTCCAGGTTCATTGTCTGGCTATGAGCACTTTATGAAATAAACACTTTTCTGTATGTGTATTGATCTTCAATGAAATGTGGAAAAGTATAGTCATATTGGTTTGAAGTACAGATAGTCTATGATTTTTTTTACTGAGATCTAGAGAGAATGTAAAATAAATAGAACTACTAAGGCAATTTTAATATCACAATGAATAATTTTACTCTAGGATTTCTAAAGGCTGGCATCTTTGAAAAATAAAGCAACTTCAGAAAGCAATAAGTTAAAATTAAAGCTTCGACAGATAAAATGATCAATGGATGGATGGATGATAGATAATTTGTTCTAAAATAGTATATGTTTTTCTCTTTTGACAGTAAAAGCTACAGATGTTTGGTTTTACAGGCCTTCTAATTAATTGTATCTTCAAATTCATACCTATTGCTCTAGTCTAGTCTCTTAATTTCTTGGGTTGTCATTTTAATCTAAGGTACTTAAAAAGATATTTTTACTGTTATTTTCCATAACCCTGTGCTTTAGAGTAATGGCTTACTGGTTAATTCTGTTATATATAGTCTCCTTTCATTCACCTAGCTTTCCAAATAGGGAATGCTGCTAAAGAATCACTGAATCACTTTTTATTGCAGAAATTGGATCATGATTTCATGTTTAGTAAAAGTCTTGTTGCTCTGCTTAGTCTTATGTATGGTGCAATATATCTTCCCACAGCTCACAACTGAAGAATAACTGCATAATGTATTATTGTGGGATGCTGGAAAAATGCACATGAATCTGCATCTATAAAGCATTGTTCAAAAGTCTTTATCTCTGGATCTATGAGGCATATTATCAATCTCAGCTGAACCATAGAATGGTTATTGTATCATTGTCCTTGGTGAAAGTAATTGATGACACTGTTGGCAGGTTTGTGGCAGAGGAAAAGGTACATAATTCTCAAGCCTTTGAATCCATGAATTTGTGGAGAACAGTGGAATGGACTAATCTCCCAAGATTGGTGGGTTCCATATCATGCAGCAGGTTACTTGGGATCCTTTCAGTAAGCTCTCTGTATATTTTTGCTCCCGGGCTTTTATTCACAAAAAGGTTCCAACTTTCCTTTCCCCCAACCATACATTTATCTCTAGAATGTGTGTGCATGCCAAGTCACTTCAGTCGTGTCCGATTCTTGGCGACCCCATGGACTGTAGCCCACCAGGCTCCTGTGTCCATGGGGATTCTCCAGGCAAGAATACTGGAGTGGGTTGCCATGCCCTTCCTCAGGGTATCTTCCAAACCCGGGGATCAAACCCATGTCTCCTGCATTAGCAGATGGGTTCTTTACCACTAGCACCACCTCTCTAGAATATATAGAGTAATTAAAAAATCACTGCTTACCTGTTCTTTAGGGTACAATTTATGTTCCAACTTCTTCATGCACTTTCTTGGACTTCACTGTCTCCCCTTTATTAAGTTTTTAAACCACTCAAACTTGTGACTTGGAATTTATTAATTCCTACATGTATACTGGCCTCATTCTTTTTCAGTGATTTAATCTCAGAATAACTTAGAGTTTTTAAATGGGATGAACTTTGTATATACTTAATCATTTGTGTGCATGCTAAGTCGCTTCAGTCATGTCCAACTCTTTGTGACCACATGAACTGTAGCCCGCCAGCTACTCTGTCCATAGGATTCTTCAGGCAAGAATACTGGAGTGGGTTGCCGTGCCTTTCTCCAGGGGATCTTCCCAACCCAAGGATCAAGCCCATGTCTCTTACGTCTCCTGCATCAGCAGACAGGCTTTTTACCACTAGAGCCACATATTGAGTGCTTCAGTAAGCACCAGGCCAGATTGATCGATTTTTTTCCTCTTTTCTTTTCTAGTTAATGCTTACTATATATACAAGGCACAAGGAGGAGTATATAAAGTAGTTATAATGGACTACCTACCTAAGAAATTCCTATATAAGAAATGCATGTGTGCTAAGTTGCTTAGTCATGTTTGACTCTGCACGACCCTATGGACTGTATCAAGGAGACTACATCAAATTTCATTTTCACAAGCATCCCTCGCCTCCCTGGGAGAAATCATAAAGGGGATTGTGAGACTGAAATCAGGCTTTCAACCCTGTATCATATATCCTGCAGTTTGTTTTTTTTGGGGGGGTGTGGCACAAAGGTGGCCTGCTTTCTGTGTTTTCTAGGGAGATGAAGAGCTCCGGACATGCTCAGTGTCTGACTCTTTTGTGACCCCATGGACTGTAGCCCACCAGGCTCCTCTGTCCATGGAATTTTCCAGGCAAGAATACTGGAGTAGGTAGCCATTCCTTTCTCCAGCAGATCTTCCTGACCCAGGGCTTGAACTTCAGTGTCTCCCATTGCAGGGTGATTTGTTACCCTCTTAGCTACCAAGGGAGCCCCCGGGAAACTTAGGGAACTTTTAAATTAGGGGGAAAAAATCCAAACACACATGCACAGTAATAGAGTGGGTAAAACAGTTTTGTATCACTTGTATGAATTCTAGCTCAGAATTAAAAAAAAAAATTCTACGTTTCTCAATGGGAAAGATCTTAAAACTGAAAGAATAATAGGAGTAAATTATTCACATTCTGTCCTAAAGAGTCACTCATCCTTACATAAAGATCTAAAGACTTTTGAGGGCAAGTTGCTTCTCTCAAGTCCTGAGGATGCAGTGTCCATGGCAGAGGCAGCCCAGAGAGAACTGCGGGTCAAGAATACTCAGAAAAATTGAAGAACCAGTGAGAGCATCAGTGAAGAAGGCACAAACTTAGGGTCAGTACCACTGAAACTTCTCCCAGACTAGAATAAAGGAAATGGAAGTGGCTAACACTTTCAGATACCTACTCTCTGACTAGCATCTGTTAATAGCTCTTTGCATATTTTACGTTACTAATTTTCTTACAAAGCATCTGACACAGGCACTATCTCCACTTTACAGATTCAGAAACAGAGGCCGCAAAGCATTACCCAAGCCCATACAGACTTTGGGAAAAATTCGGAATTCTTAAGCTAGTCGAGTGCACAGAGGACTCCAGCGTTTGGTTCCTGCCCACCTTGCCACATTTATCTTCTTTTACTTTCGCCTCAATGGTAAGCTGCCTGTCTCCCTGTCTCCCTACTTCTGCTAATGTTTCCCATTACAGGGGCACCTACCCTGCTCCCTTGTCCTCCTTCTCCTTGCTTGAAACTCAGCAGTTATCTCCTCCATAAGTATTTACTAGATACTTTGAATCTTTTGTGTAACATGTGCTTGATGTGAACCAGGGGGTGGGGGTGGGGCGGTTAAAATCGGGATTTAAATCAATGACTCTGTGATTCCAGTGTTTATTCCAAAGAGGATATACTCGTTCATAATAATTATTGCACAATACAGGTGAAATTATTGCACAAAGTTAGTGAAAATCTCCATCAACAAAGTTTAGATAAAATGCCGAGGGAATTCCTAAGTGAGGATAATTCTTCACAATGTTATGTTGATTTCTGCTGTACAACAACACAAGTAAGTCATAGTTATATATGTATATACATATATATTATATGTGCATTATATGTACATTATTATATGTACATATAATGTATATATTATATATGTGTGTATATATATATATATACACACACACACACATATATATATATATATATTCCCTCCCTCTTTAGCCTTTCTCTGACCTCCCATCCCACTCCTCTAGGTCATCACAGGCACCAGGCTGGTTCCTTGTGTTATACAGTAACTTCCCACTAATTCTCTATTTTACACACAATAGTGTATATATGTCAAGGCTATTTCTCAATTCATCGTACCATCTCCTTCCCCTACTGTGTCCACATGTCCATTCTTTATGTGTAGTTTTGCATTCTTTAATTGAAGTTTTAAGTCAACATTTTGACCAAGTTCCATTTTTATGAAGATTCCATTCACTAATAATTCATCATGATACTTTTGACAAATGTATTTTGGTATTATTAAATAATATTTAATGATAGCCATTTCCTATGGATGGTATTTTGATTTTACTGAAACTTCTTGGATTTAAAGACTTTTTTAGGAAGAAGAGCTAGGCAGAACTATTCAATTCCATTAAGACTTTAAGGAATAGATTCACTACTTTTCAAAAGAGGAAGTGAAAAAAGCTTTAAATTAGATCAGGAAATCTTTGGATTAAATACACACAAAAAAATTTCCTGACAGTAAGGTATGTTATGCATGAGCAAAAAAATGATAGACTGCAAATTTCAAGCCTCATTGTCATTAAATGAGCATGCAGATTCCTGTCTGCTTAGGATAGCTACATTTAGGTAATGTCTGCCAAGAAGTAGATGAGGTGAGACAAAAAGGATGACATTAGCTGATGACTTCTAGAAGAACCTTTCAAGATTGTTGGAAGGGTTTTGAATGCTTTAAATGAATGCAGTAAGGTAATAAGCTACAAATGTCAAATAATTCTTTTTTTGTTTATCCTCTGAGAAATTTCAGGGACTGAAACAAAGATTACAGAAATTTAACTCCTTACTAGATACTTCCAATAGAAAAAAACTAATAACCAGTGTTTTATAGGAAAATATCAAAAGAAAGAGTTTAATATTATGTACCTATCACTGATTAGGGTTATTTTAAGTAGTAATTCATAAAAATGAGTTTTTATGTAACTAAATATTTTAAAAGAGATTTTTGTAAGAACAAATAATGACCCTCAGTGATGTATCAGTAAGGAATCTGCCTGTAATGCGGAATACCCAGTTGCATCCCTTGGTCAAGAAGATCCCCTGGAGAAGTGAATGGCAACTCACTCCAGTATTCTTGCCTGGAGAACGCCATAGACAGAGGAATCTGGTGGGATCCAGTCCATGGTGTCACAAAGAGTGGAACACGACTGAGCTGCAAACACTTAACACTTAATGATGTCTATATCCTAGTCCCCAGAACCTTTGAGGATACAAGAAGAATACTGGAGTGGGTAGACTATCCCTTTTCCAGAGGATCTTCCTGACACAGGAATCAAACAGAAGTTTCCTGCTTTGCAGGTGGATTCTTTACCAACTGAGCTATCAGGGAAGCCCTAACTTAACACTTAATGATGTCTATATCCTAGTCCCCAGAACCTTTGAGGATAGTGCCTTACATAACAAATGGGATTTTGCAGAGAGAACTAAGGTTACTAATTAACTGACCTTACAAAGGAGGGGCTATCTGGATTGCCTGGCTGGTTCCAGTGTACTCATAGGGTCACAAAGAGTTGGACATGATTGAAGTGACTTAGCACGCACATGAAAGAGGAACAGAGAGGACTCAGTACAAAATATAGCCAGGAAAGAAGAAGCAGAAAAATAATCAGTATGAGAAGACCTTGGCTCACAGTTGCTGGCTTTGAAGATGGAAGAAGGAGGCCATGAGTCAAGAAATTCAAGTGGCTCTAAAAAGCCACCAATGAAATGGGGGTGTTGTTGTTGTTCAGTTGCTCAGTCATGTCTAACTCTTTGCAACCCCATAGATAGCAGCACACCAGGCTTCCCTGTCCTTCACCATCTCCTGGATCTTGCTCAAATTCATGTCCATTGAGTTGGTGATGCCATTGAACCATCTCATCCTCTGTTGTCCCCTTCTCCTGCCTTCTGTCTTTCCCAGCATCAGGGTCTTCTCCAGTGAGTCAGTTCTTCGCATCAGGTGGCCAAAGTATTGGAGTTCCAGCTTCAGCATTGGTCCTTCCAAAGAATATTCAGGATTGATTTCCTTTAGGATTGACTGGTTTGATTTTGCTGTGCAAGGAATGCTCAAGAGTCTTCTCCAACACCACAGTTCAAAAGCATCAATTCTTCGGTGCTAGCCTTCTTTATGGTCCAACCCTCACATCGAGATATGACTACTGGAAAAACTATAGCTTTGACTATATGGACCTTTGTTAGCAAAGTAATCTCTCTTTTTTTAATACACTGTCTAGATTTTTCATAGATTTAGATTTGTCATAGATTTCCTTCAAAGGAGCAAGCATCTTTTAATTTCATGGCTGTGGTCACTGCAGTGATTTTGAAGCCCAAGAATATAAAATCTGTCACTGTTTCCATTGTTTCCCCATCTATCTGGCGTGCAGTGATGCCATGATCTTAGATTTTGAATGTTGAGTTTTAAGCCAGCTTTTTCACTCTCCTCTTTCACTTTCATCAAGAGACTTCAGTTGCTCTTCACTTTCCGGCATAAGGGTGGTGCCATCTGCATTACTGAGGTTATTGATGTTTCTCTTGGCAATCTTGACTACAGCTTATGCTTCATCCAGCCTGGCATTTTGCATGATGTACTCCGCATATAAGTTAAATAAGATGGTGACAATATACAGCCTTGAGGTACTCCTTTCCCAATTTGGGACCAGTCCATTTTTCCATGTCTGGTTCTAACTGTCACTTCTTGACATGCATACAGATTCCACAGGAGGCTGGTAAGATGGTCTGCTATTCCCATCTCTTGAAGAATTTTCCACAGTTTGTTGTGATCCACACAGTAAAAGTAGCCCTAATAGTCAACAAAAAAAATCTGAAATGAAGTACTTGAATGCTATCTCAAAAAACACAGAATGATTCCTGATCATTTCCAAGGCAAACCATTCAATATCACAGTAATTCAAGTCTATGCCCCAACCACTAATGCCAAAGAAAGTGAAGTTGAATGGTTCTATGATGACATACAAGACCTTCTAGAACTAGCACTAAAAAAGATGTCCTTTTCACCATAGAGGACTGTAATACAAAAATAGGAAATCAAGAGATACCTGGTGTAACAGGTAAGTTTGGCTTGGAGTACAAATGAAGAAGGGCAAAGGCTAACAGAATTTTGCCAAGAGAATGGTCATAACAAACACCCATTTCCAACAATACAAGAGACAATTCAACCCATGGACATCACCAGATGGTCACTGCTGAAATAAGATAGATTATTTTCATTGAAGCTGAAGATGGAGAATTTGTATACAGTCAGGAAACACATGACTGGGAGCAGACTGTGGCTCAGATCCTGAACTCCTTATTGCAAAATACAGACTTAAAATGAAGAAATTAGGGAAAACCACTAGACCATTCAGGTATGACCTAAATCGAATCCCTTACAATTATACAGTGAAAGTCACAAATAGATTCAAGAGACTGAATATGATAGGCAGAGTGCCTGAAGAACTATGGATGGAGGTTCATAACATTGTATAGATTGTGGTGATGAAAACCATCCCCAAGAAGAAGATATGCAAAAAGGTTGTCTGAAGAGGCCTTATAAATAGCTGAGAAAAGAAGACAAGCTAAAGGCAAAGGATAAAAGGAAAGATATAGCCATCTGAATGCAGTTCAGTTCAGTTCAGTTCAGTCCAGGAGGGTCTCCAATGAGTCCCAACCTACTAGTTTCCTTCCAATGAACACCCAGGATTGATCTCCTTTAGGATGGATTGACTGGATCTCCTTGCAGTCCAAGGGACTCTCAAGAGTCTTCTCCAACACCACAGTTCAAAAGCATCAATTCTTCGGCACTCAGCTTTCTTCACCGTCCAACTCTCACATCCATACATGACCACTGGAAAAACCATAGCCTTGACTAGACGGACTTTTGTTGGCAAAGTAATGTCTCTGCTTTTAAATATGCTATCTAGGTTGGCCATAACCTTCCTTCCAAGGAGTAAGAGTCTTTTAGTTTCATGGCTGCAATCACCATCTGCAGTGATTCTGGAGCCCAAAAACTAAAGTCTGACACTGTTTCCACTGTTTCCCCATCTATTTCCCATGAAGTGATGGGACCAGATGCCATGATCTTAGTTTTCTGAACGTTGAGCTGTAAGCCAACTTTTTCACTCTCCTCTTTCACTTTCATCAGGAGGCTCTTTAGTTCTTCTTCACTTTCTGCCATAAGGGTGGTGTCATCCGCATATCTGAGGTTATTTATATTTCTCCCGGCAATCTTGATTCCAGCTTGTGTTTCTTCCAGCCCAGCGTTTCTCATGATGTACTCTGCATAGAAGTTAAATAAGCAGGGTGACAATATACAGCCTTGACGTACTCCTTTTCCTATTTGGAACCAGTCTGTTGTTCCATGTCCAGTTCTAACTGTTGCTTCCTGACCTGCATACAGGTTTCTCAAGAGACAGGTCAGATGGTCTGGCATTCCCATCTCTTGAAGAATTTTCCACCGTTTATTGTGATCCACACAGTCAAAGGCTTTGGCATAGTCCATAAAGCATAAATAGATGTTTTTCTGGAACTCTCTTGCTTTTTCGATGATCCAGTGGATATTGGCAATTTGATCTCTGGTTCCTCTGCCTTTTCAAAAACCAGCTTGAGCATCTGGAAGTTCACAGTTCACGTATTGCTGAAGCCTGGCTCTAAATGCAAAGTTCCAAAGAAAAACAAGGAGAGAAAAGAAAGCCTCCCTATGTGATCAATGCAAAGTAATAGAAGACAACAATAGAATGAGAAAGACTAGAGTTCTCTTCAAGAAGATTAGAGATACTGAGGGAACTTTGCATGTGAAGATGAGCTCAATAAAGGACAGAAATTGTATGGACCTAATAGAAGCAGAAGATATTAAGGAGAGGTGGCAAGAAAACACTGAAGAACTTTTGGAAAAAGACCTTAAAGACCAAGATAACCACGATGGTGTGATCCCTCACCTAGAGCCAGACATCCTGGAATGCGAAGTCAAGTGGGCCTTAGGAAGCATCACTAGAAATAAAGCTAGTGGAGATGATGAAATTCCATTTGAGCTATTTCAAATCCTAAAATATGATGCTGTGAAAGTGCTGCACTCAACATGCCAGCAAATTTGGAAAACTCAGCAGTGGCCACAGAACTGGAAATGGTCAGTTTTCATTCCAACCCCAAAGAAAGACAATGCCCAAGAATGCTCAAACTACCACACAATTGCACCCATCTCACATGTTAGCAAAACAATGCTCAAAATTCTCCAAGCGAGGGTTCAACAATACGTGAACCCAGAACTTCCAGATGTTGAAGCTGGATTTAGAAAAGGCAGAGGAACCAGAGACCAAATTGCCAACATCCATTGGTTCATAGAAAAAGAAAGAATTCCAGAAAACCATCTGCTTCTGATATACTGACTATGCTAAAGACTTTGACTGTGTGGATTACAACAAACTGTGGAAAATTCTCCAAGAGATGAGAATACCAAACCACCTTACCTGCTTCCTGAGAAATCTGTATTCAAGTCAAGAAGCAACAGTTAGAACTGGACATGGAACATCGGACTGGTTCCAAACTGGGAAAGGAGGCTGTATATTGGGAAAAGCTGTATATTGTCACCATGCTTATTTAACTTACATGCAATGTATATCATGCGAAATACTGGACTGGATGAAGCACAAGCTGAAATCAAGATTGCAGGGAGAAATATCAATGACCTCAGATATGCAGATGACATGAAGCACAAGCTGAAATCAAGATTGCAGGGAGAAATATCAATGACCTCAGATATGCAGATGACACCACCATTATGGCAGAAAATGAAGAGGAACTAAAGAACCTTTTGATGAAAGTGAAAGAGGAGAGTGAAAAATCTGGCTTAGAACTCAACATTCAAGTAACTAAGAACATTGCATCTGGTCCCATCACTTCATGGCAAATAGGTGGGGAAACAATGGAAGCAGTGGCTGACTATTTTTCTGGGCTCCAAAATCACTGCAGATGGTGACTGCAGCCAGGAATTTAAAGATGTTTGCTCCTGGAAGGAAATCAAAGCAAACCTAGATGGCATATTTAAAAGCAGAGACATTACTTTACTGCAAAAAGTCTATATAGTCAAAGCTATGGTGTTTCCAGCAGTCATGTATGGAGGTGAGAGTTGAACCAATAAGAAATCTGAGTGCGGAAGAATTGATGCTTTTGAACTGTGGTGTTGGAGAAGACTCTCGAGAGTCCCTTGGACTGCAAGGAGATCAAACCAGTCAATCCTAAAGGAAATCAGTCCTGAATATTCATTGAACGGACCAATGCTGCAGCTGAAACTCCAATACTTTGGCCACCTGATGCAAAGAACTGACTCACTAGAAAAGACCCTGATGCTAGGAAAGATTGAAGGCAGGAGGAGAAGTGGACAACATAGGATGAGACGGTTGGATGGTATAGCCAACTCAATGAACATGAGTCTGAACAAGCTCCAGGGGCTGGTAATGGACAGGGAAGCCTGGTATGCTGCAGCCCATGAGGTTGCAAAGAGGCAGACATAACTGAGCAACTGAACTGTACACAGATAAGGCTTTTGCATAGTTATGAAGCAGAAGTAGATGTTTTACTGGAATTCTCTTGCTTTCTCTATGGTCCAACGGATGTTGGCAATTTGATCTCTGGTTCCTCTGCCTTTTCTAAATCCAGCTTGTTCATCTGGAAGTTCTCAGTTCACATACTGTTGAAGCCTATCTTGGAAGATTTTAAGCATGACCTTGCTAGCATGTGAAATGAGTTCCATTGTGCCATAGTTTGAACATTCTTTAGCATTTCCCTTCTTTGGGATTGGAATGAGAACTGACCTGTTCCAGTCCTGTTGCCATTGCTGGCATATTGAGTACAACAATTTAACTTCATCATCTTTTAAGATTTGAAATAGCTCAACTGGAATTCCATCACCTCCACTCATTTTGTTCATAGTGATGCTTCCTAAGGTCCACTTGACTTCACACTCCAAGATGTCTGGCTCTAAGTGAGTGATCACACCATCGTGATTATCTGGGTTGTGAAGATATTTTTTGTACAGTTCTTCTGTGTATTCTTGCCACCTCTTCTTAATATCTTCTGTTTCTGTTAGGTGCATACCATTTCTGTCCTTTACTGTGCCCATCTTTGTATGAAATGTTCCCTTAGTATCTCTAGTTTTCTTGAAGAGCTCTGTATTTTATTCTATTGGTTTCAAAACATTCTATTGTTTTCCTCTATTTTTTTGTATTGTTCACTTAGGAAGCCTTTTTAAAAAATCTCTCCTTGCTATTCTTTGGAACTCTGCATTCAGGTGAGTATATCTTTCCTTTTCTCCTTTGCATTTTGCTTCTGTTCTTTTCTCAGCTCTTTATAATGCCTCTTCAGACAACCAGTTTGCTTTTTTGCATTTCTTTTTCTTGGGAATAGTTTTGATAACTGCCTCCCGTACAGTGTTATGAACCTCCATCCATAGTTTTTCATGCACTCTGCCTATCAGATCTAATCCTTTGAATCTATTTGTCTTTTCCACTGTATAATCATAAGGTATTTGATTTAGGTCATACCTGAATGGCTTAGTGGTTTTCCCTACTTTCTTCAATTTAAATCTGAATTTTTTGATAAAGATTTTATATCTGAGCCACAGTCAGCTCCTGGTCTTGTTGCTGTTGACTCTACAGAGCTTCTCCATCTTCAGCTGCAAAGAATATAATCAATCTGATTTCGGTGTTGATCATCTGGCGATGTCCATGTGTAGAGTCATCTTTGTGTTGTTGGAAGAGGGTGTTTGGCATGAGCAGTGCGTTCTCTTGGCAAAACTCAGTCCTTAAATGAAATAGAATTCTGTGAACAACCTGAATGAGCAAGGAAATAGATTCTCTCTAGAGATTCAAGATAGAAAAGTGACCCTGCCACACCTTGAGGAGATCCCTTGAGCTTTCTGACCTACAGACTATAAGGTCATCAATGTGGGGATTTTTTAGGTGCTAAATTTGTGCAATTTTTTGGGCAGCATTGAAAACTAATATAGCATTCAACCTGTTATACAAAAACATGTAAGTATTTGTAATTCATGACACAATGAATATTCTCATGAGAGTACCATGCTGTTAGTTTTATGATTTATAAAAAAATGGTTCAAAATATTAAGTGAAAATATAAATTTTCTCTTCATGCCCAAGAGAATGCAGCCTCTGAAGAATCACAGAGTCTTGGAAATGGCATAAGTGCTGACAATTGTTCCAAAGTCAGGAGACGGTTGTCTGAATTCAGGGCCCCATATGGCGACACAGAGTCATTTGGGCTGATGAATGTCAGGATTCTAGGTGTCAGCAGAATAGAATGGGAGAGGAGGGAAAATGATGACGCCCTCCTGGGATGGTGCAGCATGATTTGAAATAGAGATTTGATATATGCACCACTTATCAAAGCAAAGAGAGCTTGTACAAATACCCACTTTTCAGGCATGTTTCTGATCTCCAAGAGCTGCTGAGAGTATTTGGCCAGAAATGATGTCAGGGCAGCTTTTCTCACATACTTTCCACTTAGACTTGGGCTTCTCTTAACCCTGGTCTGGCTGCCCTTGTTGCCTTCCTCATTTTGAGGTGTCACTTATTCTCCTGTCATGCCACCTCCATTCTGACTCATTCACTGGGAAGAATCAAGGCAGCGCTGGACAGTGTGGCATATTGGGATATGCCAGATGCATACCTACGCTGGTGTTAGCTGGAAGGTGTGCATTCGGGGGTTCAGGTCTGCTATCTGTGCACTTATCAGGATGGCAAATGCCAGAGATGATTTCTGTGCTTTAACGTCAATATAAATGCAGCATTTGCCATCTTGCTCTACACTTTCTATAGTTCATCCCTAGGACAGTTCTCCAAAGGGATGCAGCAGCTGAAAAACACAAGACATCAACTCTTGAACAATAAGCTTCTGCTTTACATAAACAACTAAGTTGCAGAATTAATAACCTAAGTTATTTGCTGTAGAAATTTCATCTGAACATAAAAAAAGAGTTTCTTCTCATGTTGCTGATATTGCTACTTTCCTTGTTAATTACCTCAGGAATCCATGTTTTCAAAAATATGCAGCACAGAGAAGCATTCCACTTGAAACAAACGTCACATAATTATTTCCAAGCACAAAAAATGCATATTGATCAGGAAAGAAAGTGAATAAATTGTTCTTCACTATAGCATAATTGCATGAAACTGGTTTTATTTACTGTACTCCTTCCAAAAATATCACTCTGCTGTAACATGAAAGCTACTGTGTATGTAGGGTATTTTCTGACAGTTTAGATTCTATTACAAATCTATTTTAATACTCTTTTACTTCAATAATCAGTACTTTAAAGGGATTTTCTTTATTGTAATATGATGATAAGCACATGAAATATTACATTAAAATTACAGAGGTTAACAATGGTTAAAATGTAGGTGTGAATGCTATATGTATCGTAAGTTGCTTCAGTCATGTCCAACTCTTTTGTGACTCTATGGACTGTGGCTGCCAGGCTCCTCTGCCCATGGGATTCTCCAGGCAAGAATACTGGAGTGGATTGCCATTTCCTCCCCCAGGGGATCTTCCCAACCCAGGGATCAAACCCGTGTCTCTTACATCTCCTGCATTGGCAGGCATGTTCTTTACCACTAGTGCCACATGAATGTTATATACCCATTTAAAAGAGAGGGTAGAAGTGAGGGTTTATTGAAATCACTTTGGCCACCATATTGAGAAATTAAGAATAAAATAAAAAAGATGAGGATTTGACAGAAGGAAAAGTAAGCATTTTTGGACAATAATGATAAAATCCCTGGATCCAATCGTTCTTGGATACAGGCCTTCTTGACTTAAAATATTTGGTACCCCCCCTAAGTAAATCACAGAGCTGAGTGCTTAGGAGTTTGCAGCAAGATGTGCATTAGTCCCAGAGTTTAGGAATGAGGACATGGATGTGTAAAACATGACCATTTCATGTGTCAGGATGCCTCATTACAGACTTATGTAAACAAAGTGTATTAAAATGATTTCAGGAAAAGGGAGTACATCTGTAGTTGGAGATGTGAATAAAAGGTGAATGAACAGTGTTGCATGTTCTCTACAATGGTTGGTATGATGCAAATGAATAGAGGGAAAATATTTTTTAAATTTATACTTCTGTTGGATCTTAACTAGGATGGCATCATATCTTATAAAGGTTTTTTTTTTTTTTTACTAAAATCATTACCAAAAAATCACATCTAATAAAAATTTCTCTTTTTAAAACATTACTATTTTTTTTAAAAAAGTTACTAATATATGTGATTAAGGGTTTTTAGAAAGATTAAGACTTCCCATGGTTTTCTTGTGCTCTTAAATCTTGTGCCTTCATTCTTCCATTTATAAAGCTGTCTGCTCTGCAAGAATTTTCTCTGCTTATTCATCTTCTCACAAAAGGTCCAAAGCAGCACCCAAGCCCAGTGATTTCTCCCTTGTTCTCCCTTCAAGGAGGGAATTCATCTCGGGTCTTCCAGTGAACCCTTGCTCTAAAGGAGCTGAACTCAGCCTTCAGTTAGGTTGAAAGACCTGTTGTGATATTGCTATTAGTTTAGGGCCTGTGCCTCTCTCTTGTCATGAAGTGTACAAGCATGGTACATGCAAGGCACACTCCTGCACCCTGGAACACCTTACCTTGTCTTTTCTAGTGAAGGTGCAGACAATATGCAAGAAAAGAATACATCATTGAGAATGGTGGCACTGAGATGTTTGGGAACATGTAAACCCAGCCTGACTAAGGAAGAAAAATAAGAACTAGAAAGCTGTATTCATGGATTTTTAGCAGGATCCAGAGGATTCCAAAAATAAAATTATTATAAACCCTTGATTGTCCTTGGGGAAAAAAGGTACATAAATTGTGCTAAGAATGTTATATTATGTGCCTACACTCATGAATTCCCAAATAAAAAATAAGAAGCAAAAATAGGTGACACTAACTTGTCCTAATTAATTAATCTGGTAAGTTTAATTGATTTGATATCCTACTAATAATTAATTTGACCTGTAATTTTAAATCAGAAGATAAAATAGCAATTTTTATTACTGCACTTCAATTAATTAGAAAATAATTGATATTATAAGTAGAGCTAGCTATATACATTCATATTAAAAATACCAATTTATAACCAAATTCATTAATCATAAATTTAAATTTAATAAGATTGAGAAAGTTTAGTGCTCTGAGGAAAATTATGCCTCAGAAGTTCTATGAACCTTTATCATTTCAAACAAGGACTCCTTTATATAAGTGCCTAGACTGTCATTTCTGATTAGGCCATGATTTTTTGGCCCAATTTCATATTATTACATAATTTGGATAAATGAAAGACTACTTGTGACATCCATGTAAGTGGCTTCTCCACTGTCTCTTCCTCCTATATTCCCTCATCCCAACTGGAAGATAACCAGCTTCTTGATGTTTGTGTTTATTGCATTCTTTCTGCTTGTTAAACTCATTTCATCACGCATTCATGCATCTCTTAACAATGCATTGTTTGGTTTTGCTCGTGTTTGAGTTTGTAAAAATACTATCATATAATATATGTAATTTTTATGACTTTTTCTATTCAAAAATGTGTTTCTAGGATCCGTTTCATTGCATGTGGCTCCTTTTCATTGCTGTGGCTCTTTCTCATTGCTGTGTGACATTCAAGTTCGTCTGAGTTATTCTGTACTATCTTACTGAAAAAAAAAGAATGAATTTTTGGGCCAACCCAGTATCACAATTGATCATTCATTCTCCTAATTTTAGATGCCAATGCTGCTTTCAATAATTTTCTATAATCAGTAGTTACGACTGAGTGATAATGAGTGGTACTAAGATTTTTATGTGTGTTTTTGTCTTTTGATACACACTTCCAGGAATTTCTCGAGTGTGTATTGAGGAGCTGAATTGATGGGTTACAGGTATGAGAGTATTCATTACAAAATACTGTAAATTGTCTTCCAAAGTGGCTGCATCATTTTATATTCCACCTCAGTGCATTAGAATTCTTGTTCATCTGCAAACTCTCCCAACTTCAGTGTTTTCAAAGTATTTTTTTTTCCCCCATAGTCTAGCACACGTAAATCATTTTGGTTCCTAGTGGCTCAGATGGTAAAAAATCTGCCTGCAATGCAGGAGACTCATGTTAGATCCCTCGGTCAAGAAGATCCCCTGGAGGAGGGCATGGTAACCCACTCCAGTATCCTTGACTGGAGAATCCCCTGGACAGAGGAATCTGGAAGGCTACAGTCCATGGGGTTGCAAAGAGTCAGACACGACTGAGCGACAAACACTGTCACTTTCACTTATGTTTCTGTGATTACTGAGATTGAATATATTTTTATATCTATTATTTATTTATTCTTTTCTTCTGTGGAATAGCTACTCTCTTACTCCTTCTTTTATTAGATATTTTTATTTATTTAAAACTTAGTTGAACATTTTCTTTATGTGTTCTGGTTTATGAATCATTGGTCAGATGTTTGTATTCAATACTGACTCCAGTCAGTAGTTTATAATTTCTTTTTTTTGTGGGTAGGGGGAGAGAGAGATCTTTTATTGAAGAGAATTTTAATTTTAATATAAGCACATTTATTAAAATGTTAATAGACAGTATTTTTTGTGTTCCCTTAGAAAAAGATTTTTATGTGCAGGAAATGACAAAGGGATTTTTTCTTACATTTTCTTCTAAAAAGTTTAAAGTTTTGCCTTTTATATTTAAGCCTTTAATCTATCTGAAGCTGATTTTTATATTGCTGTGAGGTTGATGTTTACTTTCTTCTTCCTTCTTGTAAACTACTCCTCTCAGCATAATTTATTGAATATTCTCTCCTTTTTCTGCAGTGTATCTTTTGTCATACGCCATATCCATATATCTACTGGACTTTTCCTGAGCTCTTTTCTTGGTCTAGAAAGAGTTTTTGATCGTTAAAGGCTATACAGCCATACTTGGGTTCACTTTATTGTACTTCAGATATATTGTGTTTCCTACAAACTGAAGGTCTGTGGCAAGTCCATTGGCACTATTTTTTCAGTAGCGTTTGTTCATTTCCTATATCTGTGTCACATGTTAGTAATTATGGTAATGTTAAACCCTTGACCAGAAAAAAGATTACAATTCTCTGAAGACTCAGACGATGACTAGCATTTTTAATTAAAATGTGTACATTGTTTTTTCAGACATAATGCTATTGCACATGTACTATAGTACAGTATAGTGTAGACATAACTTTTTATGTACTGAGACACCAAAAAAATTTGTATAACTTGCATTGTAGGATCTCCAAGATATGCCTGTACTTCATTCCTGGTCTTCATCTGAGCATATCTATGTCTCTCTTCTAACTCAGCATTCCTGACTATTTTGTCCAGGATTTAACTTGTAAGAATACTAGTGTTTTCAACATTTTCTTAATTAAGAGGAGAAAACTCACCTGACTATTATTCTCCTGCTGTACTATTTTTGTTTCTATGTCCTTTTTCACACTCTTCCACAAATGTTGAAAACTCAGGAGCAAATTCTCCTTATGAAAACATGCTCCACTAACACCTGCAAAATTAAAGCCAAAACAAAAATATATACATTCCTCAGTTAGCACTGTTGATAAATGCCTCATCCTTCATAAGTAGGAGGAATTTTAGACCTTTCTTTCAGTTCAGTTCAGTTCAGTTGCTCAGTCATGTCCAACTCTTTGCAACTTCATGAATTCCAGCACACCAGGCTTCCCTGTCCATCACCAACTCCCAGAGCTTGCGCAGCCTCATGTCTATTGAGTCAGTGATGGCATCCAACCATCTCATCCTCTACTGAACCCTTCTTCTCCCGCCTTCTATCTTTCCCAGCATCAGCATCTTTTCCAAAGTCAGCTCTTCAGTATAGGGGCCCAAAGTATTAAGTTTCAGCTTCAGCATCAGTTCTTCCAGTGAATATTCAGGACTGATTTCCTTGAGGATTGACTGGTTTGATCTCCTTGCTGTCCAAGGGACTCTCAAGAGTCTTCTCCAACAGCACAGTTCAAAAGCATCAGTTCTTCAAGGCTCACCTTTCTTTATGGTCCAACTCTCACATCCATAAATGACTACTGGAAGAATCATAGCTTTGATTAGACAGACCTTTGTCAGTCAAGTAATGTCTCTGCTTTTCAATATGCTGTCTAGGTTTGTTGTAGCTTTTCTTCCAAGGTCTTTTAATTTCATGGCTGCAATCACCATCTGCAGTGATTTTGGAGCCCGAGAATAAAGTCTCTCACTGTTTCTATTGTTTCCCCATCTATTTGCCATGAAGTGATGGGACTGGATGCCATGATCTTAGTTTTTTGAATGTTGAGTTTTAAGCCAGCTTTTTCACTTTCCTCTCACTTTCAGCGAGAGACTCTTTAGTTCCTCTTCACTTTCTGCTGTAGGGTGGTGTCATCTGCATATCTGAGGTTATTGATATTTCTCCTGGCAATCTTGATTCCAGCTTGCACTTCATCCAGTCTGGCATTTCACTTGATGTGCTCTGCATATTCCGGGAAGACACTTGAGAGTCTCTTGAACTGCAAGGAGATCCAACCAGTCAACTCTAAAGGAAATCAGTCCTGAATATTCATTGGAAGGACTGATGCTGAAGCTGAAACTCCAATACTATGGCCACTTTGTGCGAAGAACTGACTCATTGGAAAATATCCTGATGCTGGGAAAGATTGAAGGCAGGAGGAGAAAAGGATGACAGAGGATGAGATGGCTGGATGGCATCACTGATTTGATGGACATGAGTTTGAGTAAGCTCCGGGAGTTGGTGATGGACAGGGAAGCCTGGCGTGCTGCAGTCCATGGGGTCACAAAGAATCAGACATGACTGAGTGACTGAACTGAACTCGGAATATAAATTAAATAGCAAGGTGACGATATACAGCCTTTTGTACTCCTTTCCCAATTTGGACCAGTCTGTTGTTCAATGTCTGGTTCTAACTCTTGCTTCCTTACCTGCATACAAATTTCTCAGGAGGCAAGTAAGGTTGTCTGGTATTCCCATCTCTTGAAGAATTTTCTAGTTTGTTGTGATCCATGCAGTCAAAGGCATTCACATAGTCAATGAAGCAGAAGTAGATATTTTTCTGGAATATCTTGCTTTTTCTACAATCCAGTGGATCTTGTCTCTTTAAGAAGCTCATTATATTATCGTTTTCTATCTTCTAACATAAATATATCCTTCGGTGTGGCAGTGGAACCCAAAAGTAGGTTGTGAAGATTTAATTGGTTTTCTAAAACATTGGTGCAGCTTAACTATTGATTAATAAAGACCTCCCAGCTTAAATATACATTAATCTGAACCTCTGTGCTGTGCTTAGTCACTCATTGGTGTCCAACTCTTTGCGACCCCATAGACTGTAGGCTGTCAGGCTCCTCTGTCCATGGAATTCTCCAGGCAAGAATACTGGAGTGGGTTGCCATGCCCTTCTCCAGGCGGTATTCTTGACCCAGAGATCAAACACAGAGCTCCTGCTTTGCAGGCAGATTCTTTACCTTCTGAGCCACCTCTAGTCTGGCAAAATTTTAAGGTTATAGTTTACTAAGAAACATAGTTTGGCAAAGATTTTTCATTTAAAAGTTGCGTATTGTTTGCCTTCTTAACCTCTTTGCAATGCCTCTTTGAAAAGTGTAGGAAAAAAAAACCACTAAGTATCTAATATAAATAAGTTATAAAAAAACATTGGAACTAAATGCTAGATTCAAGTGTGAGCTGGTAGAAGAATGTATTGTGATTGGCATCATCCTGGGTCCTCTGAGATTTGGTACCTTAAGGGGTGCTAATCAATATTTTCCCTATCTCTAAATAAGATGGGAAAATTTTCTTGGGCAAAACTAAGCATGATTTGAGATATGGGTCCATAAAGATCATTTGATTCTAATGGCTCACAAACTGGACTTTGTCTAAACAAGTCTATATATCAAAACTACTGTATCTTTTCTGGCTCTCTGCATGCTATTCCCCTCCTCTCACTGTAGTTCAAGGTGGGTCTTGAGAGTTTTCTGAATTAACTCACTCCCTTCACTACCACCTCTCATTGTTTACTTGGTTGTACAGTTGAAATTGCTTTTGGAAAAGTGTTCAATGATTACAATGTTATATGACTATATAATCATCACTTTTACTTAAAATGGCTAATGTCACAAATGTCTCGAACTGTGCTACACATAATCGCAAATTGCACACTTGTTACCTGTGAATCTTCTAGTCATTTCATGCTGAATATCATGATCTATATACAAGATTTTATGTTTGCTACAACATAAATATAGTTTATGTTTGCTACAAGATAAATATAAAGATAATGCACCAACTGTATTAAAAATAAAACTGCATTTCTGCTAAAATTATTTTTTAATCTGGTAAATGGGTAGATTATTTTATGAAAAAATTCAAAATTAAAGTTCTGTAAAGTAGAATTTTACTTAGGTAACCAGGAGGCTAAATATCTTAAAAAGTCAAAAGTCAGAAAATCTAATTAAAATAAAGAACTATCTTGTAAAAGGTGAAAAGTTTGCCAGCCTTTTATTCTCTCATTATTAATTGATTGATTAACACTAATCTTGATTCACCCATCCATTGCGAATGTTTACAGGTATTAAATTATGACACTGCCTCTAAAATTTATGTTTAAGAAAATAAAAAATGTGCAAAACAAGTAGCATAACTATAATATAAAAATTGTTATATACACCTGTGTTATGTGTATAGACTGATTTAAATTATATTGGCAAAAAAATACCCTGGGTATAGATAAATAACTGGAAGAAAATAATCAAAGTTATGAGTGATTCTTTGTGATTGGTGTGTCTATATTTATTATTATTCATTTTACTTTCTTTTATCTTTTAAATATTTAAAATATATAGTATAAGTTATCAATCGTATAGCATACTGAAATATATAAATATTCCACTATTTATGACATATGCCGTCATCAATGTGTACAATTATGTATTTATATTTATATCTTTATACAGTCAAATAGAAGTAATTTCTCAGTGTAACAAAGTATTTCTAAAATATTCTGAATTATCAACTGCACTTTTCTGTCATTCAAAGTGGTATTAACAATGGAAATTGTTATTGTACAAAAGTCACTTAGATTTCCTAGAATTGCACAAAAGGGATAATTAGATGAGTCTGGTATGAAGTAATAATTTTATTAATACTTATGAATAAATAATGTTAATTTGAATTTTGGTTACAAATTTATGAAAATGTTTCAACATATCCAGAAAATATATTTGCATGAGTAATATTAATATACATACATAATTGTTAAATAACACATTAAACTGAATAATATAGCTGTTAATATAGAATCAGGCTGAGTTACTTTAGGCAAATTGAGTAAGAAATTTTGAAAAATGCAGAAGCATGTGAAGTACAAATACATAGGCAAAAATTCTCAAAGGGAAACATTTTTGACATAGAAAATGTTATATATTTTACCAAAATGAATTTTTCAAATACTTTGTTAGGTAAATTAAACATTAGATGAGTTGTATTTAATTAAACAACTTTAATTGTATTCCTAGAGCCTGATTTGAGCGAGATCTTAAAGAATTGATTGGGTTTTAGGTAGATTAGTGGAAAAAGAATTCAGTAGGAGAGAAGCATTGTATGTATCAGGTAGTTGGGGCATTACTAACAAGCTGTATTATCTTGTAAGTTAATGAGAAGAAATATATGTGGAACCCAAACAGTGAGGAGCTGGAAATATCACTCTACAAACCTCCAAAATTGATTTTCTGCTCTGGAGAGTAATGTTCTAATATTCATCCATTTATGCCATATGGATCTTACAACCCATTGGGAAAAACATACATTGATTATTGAGCAATTACTACTTATTGGACTTGTTTCTATACCCTCAACAGTGAGCAAAACAGAAAAAAAAAACAGTGCCTGCTTCATAGATCTTATATTCTATGTTAAACATAACATTTCAATTAGGACAAAACTTTTGGGAGAAGGGTAGTGATGGGAAGTAGGATTTAATTTATAAGACAGACCAGGAAGTGGGGTAAAGACAAAGGCTTTTATTATTTTATGATCATCTGAAGGACTGAGACCAAATGGATAGGTAACTTTATGTGATACCTGGACATTATTATATATCTCTGGGCAATATATGAAATGACCAAGGTTGATATAAGAAGGAGTACATCAAGGCTGTATATTGTCACCCTGCTTATTCAACTTATATGCAGAGTACATCAGAGAAACGCTGGGCTAGATGAAGCACAAGTTGGCATCAAGATTGCTGGGAGAAATATCAATAACCTCAGATACACAGATGACACCACCCTTATGGCAGAAAGTGAAGAAGAACTAAAGAGCCTCGTGATGAAAGTGAAAGAGGAGACTGAAAAAGTTGGCTTAAAGCTCAACATTCAGAAAACAAAGATCATGGCATCTGGTCCCATCACTTCATGGCAAATAGATGGAGAAACCATGGAAACAGTGTCAGACTTTATTTTCTTGGGCTCCAAAATCACTGCAGATGGTGACTGCAGCCATGAAATTAAAAGACACTTACTCCTTGGAAGGAAAGTTATGACCAACCTAGACACCATATTGAAAAGCAGAGACATTACTTTGCCAACAATGGTCTGTCTAGTCAAGGCTATGGTTTTTCCAGTAGTCATGTATGGATGTGAGAGTTGGACTATAAAGAAAGCTGAGCGCGGAAGAATTGATGCTTTTGAACTGTGGTGTTGGAAAAGACTCTTGAAAGTCCCTTGGACTGAAAGGAGATCCAACCAGTTCCTCCTAAAGGAAATCAGTCCTGAATGTTCATTGGAAGGACTGAGGCTGAAGCTGAAATTCCAATACTTGGCCACCTGATGCGAAGAGCTGACTCATTGGAAAAGACCCTGATGCTGGGAAAGATTAAAGGCAGGAGGAGAAGGGGACGACAGAGGATGAGGTGGTTGTATGGCATCACCGAATCAATGGACATGAGTTTGAGTAAACTCTGGGAGTTGGTGATGGACAGGGAGGCCGGCGTACTGCAGTCCATGGGGTCGCAAAGTGTCGGGCACGACTGAGCAACTGAACTGACTGAACTGAACTGATATAAGAAGAAACTGAATGCAGAATTAAGAAACTGGAGAAGCTTCTGCTGCTGCTGCTAAGTCGCTACAGTTGTGTCCGACTCTGTGTGACCCCATGGACTGTAGCCTACTAGGCTCCTCTTTCCATGGGATTTTCCAGGCAAGAGTACTGGAGTGGGGTGCCATTGCCTTCTCCAACTGGAGAAGCTAAGTGATGTAAAAAGCAATCTTTGCTACTTATGCATAAATATGGTATAAATACGCTGATGTTTCTTGATGATTTAAAGTATATGAAATTTGTGTGCGTGCTCAGCTGCTTCAACTGTGTCTGACTCTTTGAGACAGTATGGTCATAGCCTGCCAGGCTCCTCTGTCCTTGGGATTCTCTAGATAAGAATACTGGAGTGAAATGTCATGCCCTCCTCCAGGGGATCTTCCCGACTCAGGGTTTCATCTGGAGTCTCCTGCCTCTTGCATTGCAGGAGAAATCTTTTAACTGCCAAGCCACTGGTAAATCCCATAAGAGATTTGATTTAAAAAAACAAAAAGCAAACAACTTAATTTGGGCAAGGCCTCATCTGGGACATGTTGAATACCATTACTTCCAATCTATGCTTGGTTCCCTTAAGGGGCTGAGACTACAGAAGCCAAAATCACTGAATATCATTACACTTCAAAACTACTCCTGGTAAGATTTGCTCAGAATTTTTTAAAAATTTATTTATTTATTTTAATTGGAGGATTATTACTTTACAATATTGTGATGGTTTTTGCCATATATCAATATGAATTGGCTGTAGGTATACATGCGTCCACCTCCTCCATCCTGAACCCCACTCCCACCTCACTAGCCTTCCAGGTTATCACCAAGCACTGGTTTTGAGATATGCTCAGAGTTTATCCTTTGTTTTTATAGCAGTGAACTGTAACCTCTATAAGAAGATGTCAAAATTCTCATTTCCACTAAGCCTCATCTCAGCGCTCTGTAGGACCTTGACAAAATATCAAAGAAATTACCTCACACTGACAGTTTAATACAAACTTTAGTAACTTTCTCAGCAGGTATCACTTGCTCCCTTGTCTGGTGGCCCACCATTAAATGGAGCTCTGTCTGGATTTCACTGGTCAGTTATCTGTTCACAACATTTATTTCACTGCCTGTGGATTACATATAGTACTGTAGATTAAAAAACAAAATTTACATAGGTCTCTTCTTTCTCAGATTTCACATTTCAATATGGAATCTTTATATTTACATACCATTTAAATAAATTATGTCTTTTCCTTTAAAAATTTAAATACCAGATGCACAGAGAGAGGTAATGGTCTGTGGTGAGGAGCAGAAGGAGGCCAACAGAAAGCATGAAGTCTAGTCATGGCATTTATCCCATTCATTCCACTCTGATATCTATGACCCAGTCATGCTCTTCAAATGCTCTCTCCATTATCCACTATGGTTTTGCCTCAGCTTACTGCCAGCCTATCAGGTAGAGAGGGTTCAGCTGCTCTCTGGTAACACGTAAGCCTCAGGACTTAGGAGATTCAAAGTGTGGACATCAGTTTCTCTGTGCCCAAGACACCATGCTTTGCTATTCCTAATTTATTGTGATTGTGCCATGAGGAATTTCTTGTTAGACTACTGGCCCTCAGAATTCTAAATAAGAAATGACTATTTGATCCAAATTTAGCTGAGAATTAAGGTGGTTCTAAGTGATTCCCACCTCTCACCTCCATTCCAGAAACACAACCAGGAGCAGGGGGAGAAATCACAGGCACCACCACCAAGAGTGAAATATCCTCCAAATCTCCTTCAATTATTTTTCCTTCTCTCGTCTTGAAGAATCTTGCATGCATACGTGATTCACTTATGAGAAGACTCTTACTAACTCTACTGGATGGTATCTTCTCCTAGATCTTTTCATCTTACATCTGATGGTAATACTTTTCAACTAACACACCTTTGGGGGCAAAAGCAACCTCATGTCCTTCAGTTCAATTGAGAATTGACAAAATCTTTCCATGATCCTCTAACCAAACCTCTGTCTTCTTTATTATTTTTCTTTCCCTGCCAAACTGGAAAAAAAAAAAAAGAGAGAGAGAGAGAGTATGGGATCCTCAGTGTCTTGTCTCCCCTACCATTCTTACCATCTACTGTCAAAGGCGTCATTGTGATGCTGACTGTGAAAGGTCAGACCATTTCTTTATCCTAAAGCATTATAGACTTCCCATTACTCACATAATAGTGCTTAGTCTCATCATTTAAAAATTCAAAATCCTAAATGATCTGACCCGAATTTGACTTCCCAACTCTACATTCTACCACTCTTTAATTTCTGCTCTCTTAGCAACTTTGAGTTCCTTAATATTTTCATATATGTTATTTTTACATCCATTCCTCCATGCCTTATTAAATATAGAAGTTTCTTTATGGTACTATTTTAGCATGTTTGAATTCTAATGAATTTTCAGGATTAAATTAAAAATTTTCCCCAAATTGCCAACACACACACACATACAGAGGGAAACTTTTTTATCCAAACTGTCAAAATCTTTCCTTATACTTCTCTAAGGCACTTATTCCATATCTCATATTACACCTATTTAAGGCCAAGTCAACTCTTTTTTTTTTTTCACCTTCAAGATTTACTTTTATTGTGTTTGGAACTTTTGATTCCATAATCTCTCATATTTCATCTGCTCTATCTATTGTTCTATGCAAGAGTCTGGGAACTGCTGACAAAACTGCCTGGTTATGTCTTCTTGTATTTTTTTTTTAACCTAACACCTCACTTTTATTTTAAAAAGAATAATTGACACAAATGCTAATAGAATTACTCTTTGTGACCCCATGGGCTGCCACATGACAGGCCTCCCTGTCCATCACCAACTCCCAGAGTTTACTCAAACTCATGTCCATTGAGTTGGTGATGCCATCCAGCCATCTCATCCTCTGTCTTCCCCTTCTCCTCCCACCTTCAATCTTTCCCAGCATCAGGGTCTTTTCAAATGAGTTAGCTCTTTGCATCAGGTAGCCAAAGTATTGGAGTTTCAGCTTCAACATCAGTCCTTCCAATGAATTTTCAGGACTGATTTCCTTTAGGATGGACTGGTTGGATCTCCTTGCAGCCCAAGGGACTCTCAAGAGTCTTCTCCAACACCACAGTTCAAAAGCATCAATTCTTTGGTGCTCAGTTTTCTTTATAGTCCAACTCTTACAGCTATACATGACTACTAGAAAAACCATAGCCTTGACCAGATGGACCTTTGTTGGCAAAGTAGTAAGACTAAGTCAACTCTTGTACTAGACTACAGTTTAAGTTCGTTAAATTCAAACCATGTTTCATTAATGCATCCCTAGAAAAATGAGTAATACTGTGTAAAATGTAAAATAGTCAATACACATTTATAATAAATGATTAGTTTTATATTTAAATTATTTTCTTGGTATTATTTTGGTATTGCATCACAGAGAGAAGATTTTGGTGAGATTTTATTTTACCTAAATCAGTTATAGCATATCATTGTGTGTGTGTGCACACAGACATACTGTTGTAAAATATTTGAATGATTTTGGCTCTAAATAATAACAAGCTAAGCAGTCATGTTCTAGCTTTTGGAAACTTTAGACAGTAATAGGAAAAATAAAAGGCTACTTTTCATTTTAGTAGTTTTAATTTACTTTGGCTTTTAGAAGCAAAGACAAGCTTCACCTTTTTATCTCCATCAATCTTTTTTGACCAGCCTTACCATATGCTACATTCATTTAATTTTATTACGTAGCAAGAGTGTTCAGCATTGTCAATCAGCCCATCAGTATGATATGAAATAATCATGCATGTCATCTTTAGGACATCTCCTTTCTAGTATGGTTTCAGTTTATTAAAGTAATTTATTCACTCATGAAATTGTAATGAACCAGATTTTCACACTCTGCTAGAATTGGCCCATGGAGCTTAAAAAAATTAAGTTGAGCAAGGTGAAAATAAAATTTAGTATTATGTATGATGTTTTAAGTCCTTAAACTGAATGTGTAATATGAACTCCATGAAGTTCAATGTGAAATATGAACTCCATAAAGGGTGATTTGCAGAATTAAAGAAGTGAGGGGAAAAGGTCCTGGTATGTAAAAGGAATAAAGTATACATAGAAAGGACTGGGAAGATTAAACTGTGAAGAGAGGGAAAGTAATAGAATTGGTTTGGTGTTAGTAAAATAACTTAAAAGGTAACATAAGAATCAAGACTCCTAAGAGACAGTGAAAGAAAGCAAACAAATCAGTGAACAATGTTAACAGAAAGACCCCTCGTGGGAAAAATAAATGCAATATTCCACAGCGTTGATACAGATCAGAAAAAATACTGAAGGTTTAGAACTCTGAGGTTTAATTTCCTAACTTTTGTTTTTTTTCAGGAAGTATTAGAATTACTGTTTACCTGAGTGTTTGTCAACAAAGGTCCATCTAGTCAAGGCTGTGGTTTTTCCAGTAGTCATGTATGAATGCGAGAGTTGGACTGTGAAGAAAGCTGACAACTGAAGAATTGATGCTTTTGAACTGTGGTGTTGGAGAAGACTCTTGAGAGTCCCTTGGACTTCAAGAAGATCCAACCAGTCCATTCTAAGAGAGATCAGTTCTGGGTGTTCATTGGAAGGACTGATGTTGAAGCTGAAACTCCAATACTTTGGCCACCTCATGCGAAGAGATGACTCATTGGAAAAGACCCTGATGATGGGAAGGATTGGGGGCAGGAGGAGAAGGGGAAGAAAGAGGATGAGATTGTTGGATGGCATCACCGACTCGATGGACATGAGTTTGGGTGTACTCCAGGTGTTGGTGATGGACAGGGAGGCCTGGCGTGCTGCGATTCATGGGGTCGCAAAGAGTCGGACATGGCTATGCGACTGAACTGAACTGAACTGAGAAACAGTTAGTGTTGGTGAAATGTGTCTAAGAAGAGAATGCATATAATCTAAGTCCAGAAAAAAGATATTGCATAGTTTCAAAGGTAGAACAGGAACTGGTTTTAAAGATATTTTCTCTTAAGATAGAAGCCACTACACAACCTGTACTGACAATATCAGCATCCCCTTGGGAACCAATTATAGAAATGCAAATTCAGAGGTCTCACTCCAGATCTATTGAAATCAGAAACCCTGTAGGTGAGGCCTAGTAATATGTACTTTAATAAATCCTCCAGGGATTCTGCTTCTCTAAAATTTGAGAGCTCTCTGAAACTGTCGTTGCTGTTTTCAGTCACTAAGTTGTGTCAACTCTTTGCAACCCCATGACAGTAGCCCACAAGGCTTTTCTGTCCATTGCATTTTCCAGGCAAGAATACTGGAATGGGTTTCCATTTCCTTCTCCAGGGAATCCTCTAGATCCAGGGGTTGAACCTGTGTCTCTTGCATTGACAGATAACTTCTTTACCAATTGAGCCACTTGGGAAGTCCCTCTCTTAAATAATAGGGACCGTAAAGAAAATAGTCAGCAAGTACTCAAAAGAACAAAGACATATTAGTGTCATGTCAAACTGTGTCTTAACCTCCTGAATCCTGTTCCTTTCTTCCCTTTTATATCTTCACTTCCCTATTTCAATAATACATGTTTCTTATTCCATTACATGTGGCCACTGCTAAAAGTTGAGTACAACTAATTTAAGCACTCAGCTTGAATTCTTACCTGAAGAGATTGTGTTTAACTGCAGAGCAGATCCATAATTAGCGTTCAATTTCTTTTAAAAAGTCTCATGTCAGGCCTGATTGAATGACTCCAAGTAGAATTTTACAGTTGATAGAGGGAAAAGAAGGGGAAAAGATTTATGTATTTTTGTTTAATTTAAGGACTATTAAAATGTAAAATTTTATGCATGCTGTTAAATATGGCATCAAATGTGTATCTGTTTTACCTTTTACTGCTACAATTATTGTTAAAAAGAGAAAAGAATTAGTTGCTTCTAGGTTTCTTTCATGGGAAGAAAGAAATGGAAAATTTTGAAAACTATGAAGGGGTCTAAAGGGAGGAAAAGGGAGCTAAAGAACATAGGAAGGAAAACATTATGAAAAAAATGGTAAAATATGGAGTTGAAGCAATCTATCAAATAGAGTAATGAGAAAAGACAATGCTGGTATTTGTGAAAATAAGTCACCTCTCAAATTAAGGACTTGGGCTCAGCAGACCTGATCTAATCCCATTTTTACCATTGATTAAATGAGCTTGTTTAAATCTTTGTTTCCACTTGTCTCCTTGAAGAAGAGGGATCTTAGGATCATATATCTACACCTAATGCATATGAAAGTACAATGGTAAATAACAATACCTAAACTAACTTTTTCTTAAACTGGGGACAGAATTGAAGTGTCTGCCTAACTTCTCTTCCACATGTCTAGCTGGACTTTGTAAACACAAAATGACATTAGAAAAGAAAAGAACTTTAGACTTCAAGAGACACTAGACATTACCTAGACAAATTTTCCCATCTTAAAAATTCAGTGTGATTTTAAGCCTAAAGAAGTTAGCTTAGTGTCAAATACTAATTAGCAAAAAATACTAGGCTGAAATCCTGGTGATTTAATACTATCTGTGTTTGGGGGAACAATTTTGAGATCTGAAAGGAAAGTGACATTGTTGTTGTTCAGTTGCTAAGACATGTTCCAATCTTTGCGATCCCATGGACTGCAGCACTCCAGGCTTCCCTGTCCTTCACCATCTCCCAGAGCTTGCTCAAACTCATGTCCATTGAGTTAGTGATGCCATCCAGCAACTTGTCCTCTGTCATCCCCTTATCTTCCTGTCTTCAATCTTTCCCAGCATCATGGTCTTTTCCAATGAGTCAGCTCTTCACATCAGGTGGCCAAAGTATTGGAGCTTCAGCTTCAGCATCAGTCCTTCCAATGGATATTCAGGATTGATTTCCTTTAAGATTGATTGGTTTGACCTCCTTGTAGTCCAAGGGACTCTCAAGAGTCTTCTCCAACACCAAGTTCAAAAGCATCAATTCTTCAGTGCTCAGCCTTCTTTATGGTCCAACTTTCACATCCGTACATGACTATTGGAAAAACCATAGCTTTGACTATACAGACATTTGTTGGCACAGTAATATATATGCTTAGGTATAAATATTTTTCCTATTTAAGATTATGAATAACATTGTGGTAACAAAATATGAAAATCAATGACAATATCTCTGAAAATACATTTTGATTTGCCTAGAACTAATCAAAAAATCAATTTAAAACTCTTATACTCAACTATTTTACCCTACTTAGGCAATGCAAGGCATCATCCAAACAGAATATTGTCCCCATAATATCTGTAAAATAAAGCTTTGAGAGTGAAATTCAGTTCAACTCAACTGAAAAAAAGAAAGTGTCTTGAGTGCTTACTATCTTTTTCCAAGTATAACTCTATATTCTTGGTAAATAAAAGTTGATATATCATAAGAAGCCCAGTGTTATATGCAAAATATTCATATGCACAACTAATTATAATACAAGTCAAAGTATGATTGATGCTAGTATTGAAATTCATAATTATATGTATGGAATTTGTATATTCATTTATGATTCATATGTAAGTTTAACATATTTCCAAGCCCAAAAGTATTTCTGTAAGAAGTAGTAAGGGAAATTCCAGGTCTAGATTTAGCAACAGTGCAAGTCAGATATAGTTAATGGCAGAATGTAATTGAGTAATAAAATTCTGGGGCATTCTAATTGTTGCTATTCTGATGAACGTTTCCTCAAAACTGAGCATGGCCTATATAGTAGGTCCTAGACTTATTCCACTGGTTTATTGCCCAGAATGTTCAAAGCTGTCCGGTAAGATAGAAAATCTGAATGATGACCCCGTAGACATATGGATTAGGTAAATTTTACACAGGTTTGAGAAACATAGAAGGAATATTATAAAGTGAAATAGACTCTAGCATCCTGTCCACTTTTTACAGAAAGTGTCAAGTTTTGTCTAGTTCAGCAAGTCAACAATGACCTCATAGATAAAAGCATAGATGAGAACAGCAGCTGTACCTGGACAAGGCTCAGTTCCCTTATTTAATTGTTTTTCTATGGTCACGACTGAAATATATTCACACATTCTCCCAGCATGACTTCTAATGGAAGTGGATTTTTAAAGCTATGTTATGAAAGATAATTCTAAATGTCTGCTTCTCTATTCATCACATGTTGCTATTGTGTCTAGCAACCACAACAAATTCATATGTTCGTAAGAAACTCTGGATTCCTTCCATATATGGTAGTAACAAAAAAGACATTCCATTCTCATTGCTTTGTACATGGAAAATGCCATTTTTAGAATTTTTCTAAGTATGCCAAGAAACTGTACTGTCTGGCCTGAGAAAGCTCAATGGCACGTATCTGCCAGCTCCAGCAACTATTGTGAGGTCATTGCTAAGCATTTTATAAAGTGCTTATTCCAAGAGCTTTTTCATGCTTTTTAATCATACTGGTGATTAATAGGCTTTTCCTGAGAAGTAAATTTAATACAGTACTTTTCTATTTGATTCCAAACAAATGATATCTAGAAACATAAATCAGTATTTTCTTTTAGCCAAGCATATAAATTGTTTTAGGCATTGCACAAAGATAGGATTCAAACAGACCTGAAAATATCTAGTATATCATCCTACCATCATTCAGTAGGTAACAACCAGCATGACCACTGGACCATATATTAGTTTTTTAGTTGATAGAAAGGGAAGGTGCAGGGCTCTGGTGTAGAAGCCAAGTAACCAAGGTAACAGTGGAGCATTCAGGGAATTAGGGAGCCACTTTTGATCAGCCTGAAAATTGATGTAGGTCAGTATATTCTTGATGGCTCAGATGGTAAAGAATCCATCTGCAATGCTGGAGACCTGGACTCAGTCCCTGGGTCAGGAAGATCCCCTGGAGAAGAGAATGACTACCCATTCCAGTTTTCTTGCCTGGAGAATTACATGGACTGAGGATCATGGCAGACTAAGCAATCTGAGCATGGAAAGACCCCCTGTTTCCTGTGAACTTATTTTTTTTTTTCTTAGTCACTCAGTCGTTTCCAACTCTTTGTGACCCCATAGACCACAGCCCACCAGCCTCCTCTGTCCATGAGATTTTCCAGGGAAGAATACTGGGGTGGGTAGCCATTCCCTTCTCCAAGGGACCTTCCTGATCCAGGGATCAAACCTGGGTCTCTTGCATTGCAGGTGGACTCTTTACCTCGATCCACTGGGGAAGCCCTGATATACATCTCTAATCCATCATGGCACCATTCCTACTCAGTTCAAACACAGTCTCAGAATGTATCTCGGATGCCCTTCAGGGCCTCATTATCAGTCAAACCAAGTTGTCTGTTTTAAGAGGAGGAAAAAAAACCCCCAAAACTACTGTTTTGGAAAAAAACTACTCTGATCTGAAAGAATTGTAAAGAAATAAGAATTCAAAGATTTCTTTTAATGTCAGAGATTTTTCATGATCCATGTTATCAAAGAACTCTTTCTCACATCTTCCTTATAACACTCTTATTTCTTAATCAAAGAGAAGCTTCATCCAGATCTAAGGGCTCACTTTGATGTTCAAACAAATCTTTTTTTTTTTCATTTTAAATGTTTTCTCAGAATCAAACAAGTTAACATTGTATACACAATAATTTGTATTATCTTTTAATTGTTTCATGTTTGGAAAGCTTGCTCCTTTTAGCAAGATAAACTATGGATTAATGGTTATATTTTATATTTACTATAGATTTTTTTTTTGTCACTGCATTGTGCAAGATATATGGTCAATATTGTTACCATTTCTATTGCTTTTATTTACTATATATATAATAGGTGCTTCCCAGGTGGCACTATTGGTAAAGAACCCATCTACCTATGCAGGAGACAGAAGAGATGTGGGTTCAATCCCTGGGATGAGAAGATAACTTGGATGAGGAAATGGCAACCCACTTCAACACTCTTGCCTGGAGAATTGCATGGGCAGAGGAATCAGGAAGGCTACAGTCCATAGAGTCGCAAAGAGTCGGACAAGACTGAAGCGACTTACCATGCACACATGCATGTACCACATATATAATATACATTATGTATTGCTTATGCTTACTCTTATTTATGTTTCTATTGCTACTTCAACAAATTATCACCTACAATAGCTTAAAGCAACACAAATATATTATTTACAGTTATGTAGTTTGAAGTACAACATGGATCTTACTAGGTTAAATTAAAGGTGTCAACAAGACTAATTTCTTTTTGAAAACTATAGGTGAGGTCAGTTTCTTTGACTTTTCTAGCTCCTAGGGCCACCTGCATTCTCTTGCTCCTGGCCTCCTCCTGCTACCTTCAAAGTCAGCAGCAGTGGATCAAGCCCTTCTGATGTGTGTTATCTCTCTGAGTTAGTAGAACTCATGTTATTAGATTGGGTTCAGCCAGTTAATCCAAAATAATCTCCCACACTTGCTCCTTGGAAGAGTTGCTACGACAAACCTAGACACTGTATTTAAAAGCAGAGACATCACTTTGCCGACAAAGGTCCATATAGTGAAAGCTATGGTTTTTCCATTAGTCATGTATGGGTGTGAGAGCTGGACCATAAAGAAGCCTGAGCACGGAAGAATTGATGCTTTCAAACTGTGGAGCTGGAGAAGACTTTTGAGAGTCCCTGGACAGCAAGAGATCAAACCAGTCAATCCTAAAGGAAATCAGTCCTGAATATTCATTGGAATGACTGATGCTTAAGCTCCAATATTTTGGCTACCTGATACAAAGAGCTGACTCATTGAAAAAGACCTTGGTTCTGGGAAAGACTGAGGGCAAGAGGAGAAGAGGGCGACAGAGGATGAGATGGTTGGATGGCATCATTGACTCAATGCCCATGAATTTGAAAAAACTCAAGGAGATAGTGAAGGACAGGGAAGCCTGGTGTGCGACAGTTCATTGGGTCACAAAGAATCAGACATGACTCAGTGACTGAACGACAAAAACAGCAATCTCCCACCTCAAAGTATTTACCTTTAATCATATCTCCAAAGTCTCCTTTGCCATATATGGTAACATATTCACAAGTTTTGAACATCTCTACTGTGTGTGTGCTCTTTGCAACCCCATGTACTATAGCCCACCAGGTTCCTCTGTCCATGGGATTTCCCAGGCAGGGATGCTGAAGTGGGTTGCCATTTCCTTCTCCAGGGGATCTTCCAGACCCAGGGATCGAACCCAAGTCTTTTGCATCTCCTGCATTGACAGACAGATTCTTTACGACTGAGCCACCTGAGAAGCCCTGAACATCTTTGGGGAGACATTATTCCACTTACTACAAAAACTAATTTATTCATCCTGGTTCATTTTGTTGTATGCTCAGTGAAAATGAATAGATGGCCAATATCAGATGTAACTGAAAACTATTAAACGATTTTACAGATGAGGGTAAAAACTCACTCCTTCTAGTCAGTAAGATTATTTATTTTCTTCATTTAAATATATTCCAGGTCAGTTTAAAGTCAAAGTTAATGATCCAGTTGAATGTTGAAATCCCTTGGTGTTAAAGCACCCATTTCTTCTCCCCACTTGTCCTGTCCCTCACATGTCCAATTTCATAGTAAAAACCTGTAATCACTTTGGTTGACAGTTGTTTTTCATGCCTTGTCAGTGCTGGGAATGTTGTCAAGGTTATCTAAGGCTCTTCTCCAGTCTACTGATCACCCCAGTATGTGCTGTGTGATTGGCTGTCTTTGTGTACAAAGACCTTATGGAAGAGGGCACAGGGTATTAGTATGTGAAGAGCCCAGGAGAGTTTGATCAGACTGAGCTTTGGAGAATTATATTCTGTTTCAATTTTGACATTCCAGTGTATAAATTTTAATCCCTGCTTCATTGTCTATCATCTTTTCACTTAGCCTTCCTTTGATTTAGTTCTCCATTCTATAAAATAATTAAATGAGATAATGCAATAATTAGCATTCAGGAAATGTTTCTTTTCTCCTTTCTCTCATTTTAAAATATTTTTAGTGGAAACTACTAACTTTGGCATCATGGTGGTGGTTTAGTCACTACGTCCTTTTTGACTGTTGCAACTCCATGGATTGTAGCCTGCCAAGCTCCTCTGTCCATGGGACTTCCAAAGCAAGAGTACTGGAGTAGGTTGCCATTTCCTTCTCTAGGGGATATGTCTGACCCAAGGGATCCAACTCACGTCTCCTGTATTTCAACAGATTCTTTACCTCTAAGTCACCAAGGAAGTCCAACTTTGGCATATCTTATTAATTAGTATATTTCTTACCATTCAGTTACCACCTTTTATAAAAACACTTGAAGCTTTATGAACCCAACCTTTCTTCCTATCTCCTCATAACTGTGTCAATCAATAGACACAAAAACAAACTGTTTAGAAATTTTTGTATACATTATCTTTACATTTTTTCCTATTTTATTAAACAGAGACCATGTCTAATTTGTCATTTTTTTCTCAGATACATCTGATAACTGCTGTGCATATGGTAGATATTTGTCGGATGAACACACAGGGCTTCAAGTCACAACATATTTGATTTCCATATATTTTGTGAATTTAAGTTATAGCAGATTTATTTATAGATGATGAATCTACCTCATGTATACCTTCCTCAGAAGTATAACTTAATGTAAAAATTCTCTCCCAACATCTACAAATATCCAAGAATTCAGCATTAATATTTAGCCAATCTCTAGTTTGAAATATTTATTTTATGGTCTTAATTTAAATTGCCTTTGTTGCTTTTAAAAAGAAGAATACAACTGAAAGTACAAATGATTCTCACAGTTTTCCTTGGTATATTTAGAATGATGTGATTTGTTTCCTTGGAAACCAATTGGTAAGGTGCTGAAAAAACAGTAGATAAGATCCAGGCTTAAAGGATAGGACCCAGGTGAACAGCCCATGAAGAAGGAGATGGTTTCCTCTGGGCTCATGAATCATACATTCTCATTCCTTCACTCACCCCACTTTGTAACTGCTTTGACATTTATTTTCTATTTCTTAATCATTTCTTTTATGTAAGCATACACAATGGTAGGATAAGTAACAGTAGAAATAGAAAATCTGTGAGATGATTTGCCTTGGTCATCAATCCTCATTTCAGTGACACTGATTTCTAAATTAGTTGATCTTCCAGCTATAAATTATTCTGTTTAGTTAACAGCATAAATCTACTTGCTCTTATTAAAGTATAGTCAGTAAGTAAATCACTCTGCCACTTTAAAAAAAGGTTTCATTTCGATTTCAAAGGCATTATACTTGTGCGAGACTGGGAGGGGTTGCTTTAAACATGCTGACTCCATAATGCTTTAGCTGATGATGGAAAGTAGCAAAAGAGGTGAACAAAACCAAGACCATAAGGAGTTGGCATTGGTAAACTTGTGTAAAATCTCTGAGCGTTTCATATGAAAGCTACATTAAAAAAAATAATTCTTTAAAGATACTTTTGAAATTTTACTAAATAGATAAATTATTTATAAAATAACATATAATAAGGTGCATATGTAGGCAAAAAGTAACATATAACCAAAGGATCACAGTTTGGAGTCTTTGTATTTCTCATTCTTTATCAGCCTGGACTTTGGGGTAACATCACACAGTTCTTGCCTTCTCATTTTTATGTAGCAAATTGTGTGAGAGTAGTATCAGTCTGAGTGGTATATTTCTACCACTTTGCACCTAGAAGTGATCAGTCAGAAAGGAGCTATCAGTTAACCATGACAAAATTTTTTAGGAATTGTTAACAATAATTGTAATTTCCTTAAATATTTGTTAACTATAAATAGATGTGATTCAGTCACCTTAATTCAAATGTGATTGTGTGCACAGGAGGCTTTTTTGGGGAGTTTTGAGTGTTCTGAACAGTTCATGTAACAAAACTGTGGTCTTTGTAAGATGATTAGGAATCATTGTAGACTCGCTATTACTAGCCAGTTGGACTGATTCATCCTCAGTGAAAAAGAATATCATCTACAGCCGTGAATTAAGTACCGTGAACATGACTGGCTGAATTTCTACTGGGAAATAAGTAAGACCAGCATGACACTGTCTTACTATGATGCTCACTGAGACCCAACTAATTAATGCTCTCTTTCTTTTTCTTCCTTTTCTGAATTCCATTCATTTTAGGTTGAAAAAAATGAATTTTTATGATTAAGTAAATATGCATTGCTGCTGCTGCTGCTGCTGCTAAGTCGCTTCAGTAGTGTCCGACTCTGTGCGACCCCATAGACGGCAGCCCACCAGGCTCCCCCGTCCCTGGGATTCTCCAGGCAAGAATACTGGAGTGGGTTGCCATTTTCTTCGCCAGTGCGTGAAAGTGAAGTCTCTCAGTCGTGTCCGACTTGTAGTGACCCCATGGACTGCAGCCTACCAGGCTCCTCCATCCATAGGATTTTCCAGGATTGCCTTCTCCGAAATATGCATTAGAGAGCATAATAGATTTAGCATTACACATGCGGTTGATGGTGTTTTGGTTTTCCTATGTCATCAGAAACCAAACCTCTAGAACTTAGACTTTATATTGATAGTTCTAAGCATTTTAAACTAAGGGTTAATTTATGAGTGCATATTTTCTTCCTGCACTTTGTTGAGGCTTTAATAATAAATTTATTAATATAATCAATTCCAGAACTCGTGCCCTTCATTCTTAGTCCACTCTGTCTCTTCATTGCATTATACTGCATATTTCCATTTTTTAAAAATTACAGAGTAATTGAGGTTTTCTGTATATTGCTCTGCAAAACATAGCCAACGGCCATGTTTCCCCTCTTCCTTGTTCTCTTGAATGTATTCTCACACCATGTTTCACATTGGATAAGGATTGTGTATTTTCTTTCTATGAAGCCAGGCAGTAAAGGAGTTTTACTGAATGCTGGTCTTCTGATCGTCACCTATACGAACAAAATCGTGCATCTCACAGTCACTGGTGCCATGCTGTTCATGCAAGGACTAGGCGTGTGCAAATTCCGGTATGTTATTCTCACTCACAGATGCTGTTGTTCCTGAATATAAAAAATTGCCAAATTTCCTCATCACAAGCCTGTTTGCCTTTCTTGCTTTCTTTCTGCTTTCTAATATTTTAGCAATAGTAACAATTGGTTTTTATTCAGCAATCCCCAAGCATTAAACTCCAAGCTAAGCATTTTATATGCATGATGATACTAAAGCAGTGTCTTAACCTTGAAATACATGTTCAATGATCAAATCTCTGTTTTAAATAAAGAAACAGTGGCTAAATCACTTACTCCGGGTCTCACAGATAGTAAGAGACAGAGCAAAGACTCTATATTGTAAGGAATAATTATGTCACTCAAAATGGAATTTTTTGATGGTCAGTCTGGTGTAGACATGAAATAACATCACGGAGAGGCATATCAAGGTGAAAGTGATTTATTATGCCCATGAGTCCCAGAAGAGAGAGGCACACTGTTTTATGCCATGCTGTGCCATACACAGAGGGCCACACTGGAGGAGGGCCATGGGAGTGAGCTCAGCAAAACAGGTGGGGAGTAGAGAGAGAGAGAACGGATCTGTGGGCAAGCGCCTTTCTTGGGGGTCATGCCGAGAATACAGCCAAAGAGGTGAGGGGATTTCACTGGTTTGTTTTAATGTCACTAGGTCAGTCAGAGGAGGGCAATGAGGGGAATTGTGGAAGAGACTAGCTTTACTATCCTGGTGCACATGGTCACCTGGGAGGGGGATCCAGAGCCTGTTTATAAGGATGTTGAAGCATCAGGAAAATCTGAAGTTTTAAAAATTTAGAGTGTAGACTCTTATCCAAATGTGTCCAATTCCCAAGTGTATCCTCAGAACCACTAAACTTTCCAGCTATTGATAAAATCCCTTTGGTCAATATCTTTACATATAATAAAATGTATGTATGTATACATATACATATATCTTCATTTCCATGCTTTGTATTCAGTTACTTCAGGTTAAATAATTTCAAAATCTTATATTTATAGTCTTTTAAAAAAATCAGAAATATAGATGATTTACAGTATTATATTAATCTCAGTGTAAAACATTGTGATTCAGTATTATTATAGCTTATGCTCCACTTAACATTATTATAAAATATTGACTGTATTTCATGTGTTGTACAACATATCTTTATAACTTGTGTATTTTATATGTTATAGATAGTGGCTTATAACTCTTTATCCCCTACCCCTGTCTTTCCCGTCCCCTATTCCCTCTGGTAACCACGAGTTTGTATTCTATATCTATGAGTATTTTTATGTTTTGTTGTATTCATTCATTTTTTTTTATTTTTTAGATTCAACATATAAGTGATAAAATACAGTCTTTGATATTTCAGTAAGCATAATACCTTCCAGGTCCATGTTGTTGTCAATAGCAGAATCTCATTATTTTTTATAGCTGAGGGATATTCAATTCTATATAAATACTACACCCATTAAGCTGTTAATGGATGCATAGATTGTATCTTTCATATCTTGGCTACTGTAAATAATACTGCAATAAATATTGGGGTGCACATGTCTTTTCAAATTAGTGTTTTTGTTTTCTCCAGATATATACCCAGCAGTGGCATTGCTGGATCATATGGCAGTCCTGTCTTTAGTTTCTTCCATAGTATTTTCCATAATGGCTGCATCAATTTGACAGGTGTGAGGTAATGGACAGGGAAGCCTGGCGTGCTGTGATCCATGGGGTCACGAAGAGTCGGACACGACTGAGAGACTGAACTGAACTGAACTGAGGTAATGCCTCATTGTGGTTTTGATTTTCATTTCTCCGATGATTAATGATATTGAGCATTTTTTCAATTGCCTGTTGGCTCTCTGTATTTCTTCTTTGGAAAAATGTCTGTTCAGTGTTTTTGCCTATTTTTTAATTGAATTGAGTTTTTTAATATTGAGTTGTATGAGATGTTTATATATTTTGGGTATTTACTCCATATTGGTCATATCATTTGAAAATATTTTCTCCCACTCATAGACTGTCTTTTCATTTTGTTAATTACCTGTGCTGTCCAAAAGTTTTTAGTTTAATTAGTTCCCATTTGTTTATTTTTGGTTCTGTTTCCTTTTCCATAGGAGACAGATCCTCCAGTAAAATACTGTTTTGATTACAGAAACTTTGGAGAATAGTCTGAAGACAGGGAGTTAGGATATCTCCACCTGTGTCCCTTTTCCCAAGACTTCTCTGGCTGTTCGGAGTCTTTGTGATTCCAAATAAATTTTAGAATTGATTCTTCTAGTTTTGTGGAAAATGTCATGGGTATTTTGATAAAGACTGCATTAAATCTGTAGATCGCTTTGGGTAGTATGAACACTGTAATGTTCTTCCAATCCATGAACTCAGAATACCTTTGCGTCCTCCAGGCACACCAGAGTTCCAGACCACTGCCAATCTGCTGCTTCCAAGAGTACCAGCAGTGGCTTCCCCAGACCCATTCAGATGTAGTGCTGCATCTGGACCACTTCTCTTCCCCACAACTGCACACTCTCCTCATTAGTGGCAGCTTTCATCCAAGTCGGTGGTTGTGCTGCAGATCAAGTGGTACCAGAGCACATGGCCTGGGTTGGGGCAGTTGCAGGAAACCATCTGGAATCTCAGGCAGTCTCAATCTTCTTCCTCTCCTTTGTTTTGAGAACAAGCAAGCCTGTGTGTGCACTTTTCATGAGTGGAGTTCACATTTCTCATAGCCCCCCTGCCGGTCCCACTGGTCTTCAAACCAGCCAAGGGGACTTATCCTCTTCCCAGGGTCCAAACTGAGGGCTGAGGTGCCCAATATGTGGCTTGAACCACTCATTCTCCAGGGAGGATTCTAAGTCTGTGTTACAGGTCTGTGTTACAGGTTCTGACCCGATTGTTTTCTCTTTCCTTCCTGGCCAACTCCATGTGGGTCTTTCTTACAGTCTTCATTGTATAATAGTCTTCCTTCCAGTCTCCAGTTTGTTTTCAAAGAGAACTGTTCCACCTGCAGATGCATTTTTGATGTGTCCCCAGGGGGAGGTGAGCTGACTTCCCTCCTACTCCACCATTTTGATCTCCCTAGTTATCTCCTTAAATAATGATTATTGTCTTACAATATGACATTTGAACAGATAAGTCATTGTCACAAAAACTTTCCCAGAAGACAAAAAAGTCAGATTGAATGTGCAAATTTTAGTCAGCTTGAAAGAGTTTGTAATCAGGAGAGAAAGAACATAAAAGTATGATTTTATTCATGGGAGAAATAAACAGGTTTTCAAATGTAAATGACAAGTATTATTAAAATAGCTCCTTCAGATTTTATATACAGTTTACAACTGGAACTTAAAGCAAACAATTTAACCATCCAGAGTAACTATTTCTCTGAAATATGTGTTCTTGTGCATTATTGCATTCAAAGCAGAGGGTTCATTTTTAGTCAGATATAATTTTGTTATCAGTGCAAAAAAATAGAGGAAAACAATAGAATGGGAAAGACAAGAGATCTCTTCAAGAAAATGAGAGATACCAAGGGAACATTTCATGCAAAGATGGGCTTAACAAAGGACAGAAATGATATGGACCTAACAGAAGCAGAAGAGATTAAGAAAAGGTGGCAAGAATACATAGAACTGTACAAAAAAAGATCTTCATGACCCTGATAACCATAATGGTGTGATCACTCACCTAGACCAAGATATCCTGGAATGCAAAGTCAAGTGGGCCTTAGGAAGCATCACTACCAACAAAGCTAGTGGAGGTGATGGAATTCCAGTTGAGCTATTTCAAACCCTGAAAGATGATTCTGTGAAAGTGTTGGACTCAATATGCCAGCAAATTTGGAAACCTCAGCAGTGGCCACAGGACTGGAAACGGTCAGTTTTTGTTCCAATCCCAAAGAAAGGCAATGCCAAAGAATGCTCAAACTACCACACAATTGCACTCATCTCACACGCTAGCAAAGTAATGCTCAAAATTCTCCAAGCTAGGCTTCAACAATATGTGAACTGTGAACCTCCAAATGTTTAAGCTGGATTTAGAAAAGGCAGAGGAACCAGAGGACAAATTGCCAACATCCGATGGATCATCAAAACAGCAAGAGAGTTCCAGAAAAACTCTCTGGAGTTTTTCTCCTTTATTGACTATGCCAAAGCCTTTGACTGTGCAGATCACAATAAACTGTGGAAAATTCTTCAAGAGATGGGAATGTCAGACCACCTGACCTGCCTCTTGAGAAATCCGTATGCAGATCAGGAAGCAACTGTTAGAACTGGACATGAAACAACAGACTAGTTCTAAATAGGAAAAGGAGTACATCAAGGCTGTATATTGTCACCCTCCTTACTTAACTTACATGCAGAGTACATCAAGAGAAACACTGGGCTGGATGAAGCACAGCTCGAATCAAGATTGCTGGGAGAAATATCAATAACCTCAGATATGCAGATGACACCACCGTTACGGCAGAAAGTGAAGAAGAACTAAAGAGCCTCTTGATGAAAGTGAAAGAGGAGAGTGAAAAAGTTGGCTTAAAGCTCAACATTCAGAAAACTAAAATCATGGCATCTGGTCCCATCACTTCATGGCAAATAGATGGAGAAACAGTGGAAATAGTGGCAGACTTTATACTTTTGGGCTCCAAAATCACTCCAGATGGTGCCGGCAGCCAAGAAATTAAAAGACACTTACTCCTTGGAAGGAAAGTTATGACCAACCTAGATGGCATATTAAAAACCAGAGATGTTATTTTGCCTACAAAGGTCCATCTAGACAAGGCTATGGTTTTTCCAGTAGTCATGTATGGATGTGAGAGTTGGACTATAAAGAAAGCTGAGCGCAGAAGAATTGATGCTTTTGAACTGTGGTGTTAGAGCAGACTTTTGAAAGTCCCTTGGACTGCAAGAGACCCAACCATTCCATCCTAAAGGAGATCAGTCCTGAATGTTCGTTGGAAGGACTGATGCTGAAGCTGAAAGTCCAATACTTTGGCCATCTGATGCGAAGAGCTGACTCATTTGAAAAGACCCTGATGCTGGGAAAGATTGAAGGTGGGAGGAGAAGGGGAGGACAGAGGGTGAGATGGTTGGATGGCCTCACCCACTCGATGGACATGAGTTTTGGTAAACTCTGGGAGTTGGTGATGGACAGGGAGGCCTGGCGTGCTGCTGTCCATAGGGTTACAAAGAGTCGGACACGACTGAGTACTGAACTGAGCTGAACTGAAATTTGTTACTATCACTGCTTTTTACTCCCAGCGGCCCCCCAGATTAGATTCTCTATTGGTTTTAATTAAAAATGCAGAATATTAAATACCAAGAAATCATCAAGGTCATTATGTAAATCCCCCTTTGAGAAATGAGAAAACTAAGTCCTAATTCCATGATGATAAAGAGTTTACATATGCATATGTCTACCCAGAATAATTTCTCAGTCTCCTTGAAGCTAAGCTACATGTATCTAAGCTATGTATCCTTTAACTAAAATCTGTGAATGGAATGAAAACAGAACTATATTTTGGTAGCTAATAGGAATCTTCACAAAGGGACAGCTGGAATGTTTCTTTTTCTTTTGCCCTCTTCTTAATTTTTTTCCTTTTTTGTCGTAAGAATATGGGGATCACTGGTTTAGGCAAAAAGAATGAAGGTTGTAGCCCAGAAAGAGAAGACAAGGGGAAATAAACTTTACTTCACTTAAACTGGTGCTATTTTTCTTTCACTCACAGATAAACCTAATTCCAACTAGCACACAAGCACATTGTCAGGAAGTAAACATAACTCTTCTCCTTGTTCAGTTCAGTTCAGTTCAGTTGCTCAGTCGTGTCCGACTCTTTGTGACTCCATGAATTGCAGCACGCCAGGCCTCCCTGTCCATCACCAACTCCTGGAGTCTACCCAAACCCGTGTCCATCGAGTCAGTGATGCCATCCAACCATCTCATCCTCTGTCGTCCCCTTCTCCTCTAGCCCCCCAATCCTACCCAGAATTAGGGTCTTTTCCAATGAGTCAACTCTTCGCATGAGGTGGCCAAAGTATTGGGAGTTTCAGCTTCAACATCAGTCCTTCCTATGAACACCCAGGATTGATCTCCTTTAGGATGGATTGATTGGATCTCCTTGCTGTCCAAGGGACTCTCATGAGTCTTCTCCAACATCACAGTTCAAAAGCATCAATTCTTCGGCACTCAGCCTTCTTCACTGTCCAACTCTCACATCCATACATGACCACTGGAAAAATCATAGCCTTAACTAGACGGACTTTTGTTGGCAAAGTAATGTCTCTGCTTTTAAATATGCTATCTAAGTTGGCCATAACCCTCCTTCCAAGGAATAAGCGTCTTTTAATTTCATGGCTGCAATCACCATCAGCAGTGATTTTGGAGCCCCCCAAAATAAAGTCTGACACTGTTTCCACTGTTTCCCCATCTATTTGCCATGAAGTGATGGGACCAGATGCCATGATCTTAGTTTTCTGAAAGTTGAGCATCAAGCCAACAAAGAAGGACACTACATAATGATCAAAGGATCAATCCAAGAAGAGGACATAGCAATTGTAAATATATATGCACCCAACATAGGAGCACCACAATATGTAAGGCAAATGCTAACAAGTATGAAAGGGGAAATTAACAATAACACAATAATAGTGGGAGACTTTAATACCCCACTCACACATATGGATAGATCAACTAAACAGAAAATTAACAAGGAAACACAAACTTTAAATGATACAACAGACCAGCTAGATTTAATTGATATATACAGGGCATTTCACCCCAAAACATTCAATTTCACCTTTTTCTCAAGTGCACACGGAACCTTCTCCTGGATAGATCACATCCTGGGCCATAAATCCAGTCTTGGTAAATTCAAATAAATTGATATCATCCTAATCATCTTCTCTGACCACAATGCAGTAAGATTAGACCTCAATTACAGGAATAAAAACTATTAAAAATTCCAACACATGGAGGCTAAACAACACGCTTCTGAATAACCAACAAATTACAGAAGAAATCAAAAAAGAAATCAAAATATGCATAGAAATGAATGAAAATGAAAATAAAACAACCCAAAACCTATGGAACACTGTAAAAGCAGTGCTAAAAAGAAGATTCATAACAATACAGGCTTACCTCAAGAAACAAGAAAAAAATCAAATAAATAACCTAACTCTACACCTAAAGCAACTAGAGAAGGAACAAATGAAGAACTCCAGGGTTAGTAGAAGGAAAGAAATCTTAAAAATTAGGGCAGAAATAAATGCAAAAGAAACAAAAGAGACCATAGCAAAAATCAACAAAACTAAAAGCTGTTTTTTTGAGAAGATAAACAAAATTGACAAACCATTAGCCAGACTCATCAGGAAACAAAGGGAGAAGAATCAAATCAACAAAATTAGAAATGAAAATGGAGAGATCACAACAGACTACACAGAAATACAAAGGATCATAAGAGACTACTACCAACAGCTATATGCCAATAAAATGGACAACTTGGAAGAAACGGACAAATTCTTAGAAAAGTATAACTTTTCAAAACTGAACCAGGAAGAAATAGAAGATCTTAACAGACCCATCACAAGCACGGAAATCGAAACTATAATCAGAAATCTTCCAGCAAACAAAAGCTCAGGACCAGATGGCTTCACAGCTGAATTCTACCAAAAATTTAGAGAAGAGCTAACACCTATCTTACTCAAACTCTTCCAGAAAATTGCAGAAGAAGGTAAACTTCCAAACTCATTCTATGAGGCCACCATCACCCAAATTCCAAAACCAGAAAAAGATGCCATAAAAAAAGAAAACTACAGGCCAATATCACTGATGAATATAGATGCAAAAATTCTTAATAAAATTCTAGCAAACAGAATCCAACAACATATTAAAAAGATCATACATCATGACCAAGTGGGCTTTATCCCAGGAATGCAAGGTTTCTTTAACATCCGCAAATCAATCAATGTAATTCACCACATTAACAAATTGAAAGATAAAAACCATATGATTATCTCAATAGATGCAGAAAAAGCCTTTGACAAAATTCAACATCGATCTATGATAAAAACCCTCCAGAAAGCAGGAATAGAAGGAACATACCTCAACATAATAAAAGCTATATATGACAAACCCACAGCAAACATTATCTTAAATGGTGAAAAACCGAAAGCATTTCCACTAAAGTCAGGAACAAGGCAAGGGTGCCCCCTCTCACCACTACTATTCAACATAGTTTTGGAAGTTTCAGCCACAGCAATCAGAGCAGAAAAAGAAATAAAAGGAATCCAGATAGGAAAAGAAGAAGTAAAACTCTCACTGTTTGCAGATGACATGATCCTCTACATAGAAAACCCTAAAGATTCTACCAGAAGATTACTAGAGCTAATCAATGAATACAGTAAAGTTGCAGGATATAAAATCAACACACAGAAATCCCTTGCATTCCTATACACTTAACAATGAGAAAACAGAAAGAGAAATTAAAGAAACAATACCATTCACCATTGCAACGAAAAGAATAAAATGCTTAGGAATATATCTATCTAAAGAAACAAAAGACTTATATATAGAAAACTATAAAACACTGATGAAAGAAATCAAAGAGGACACAAACAGATGGAGAAATATACCGTGTTCATGGATTGGAAGAATTAATATAGTGAAAATGAGTATACTACCCAAAGCAATCTATAGATTCAATGCAATCCCTATCTAGCTACCAATGGTATTTTTCACAGAACTAGAACAAATCATTTCACAATTTGTATGGAAGTATAAGAAACCTCGAATAGCCAAAGCAATCTTGAGAAAGAAGAATGGAACTGGAGGAATCAACCTGCCTGACTTCAAGCTCTACTACAAAGCCACAGTCATCAAGACAGTGTGGTACTGGCACAAAGGATAGAAATATAGATCAATGGAACAAAATAGAAAGCCCAGAGATAAATCCACGCACCTATGGGCACCTTATCTTCGACAAAGGAGGCAAGAGTATACAATGGAGAAAAGACAATCTCTTTAACAAGTGGTGCTTGGAAAACTGGTCCAACCACTTGTAAAAGAATGAAACTAGAACACTTTCTAACACCATACACAAAAATAAACTCAAGATGGATTAAAGATCTAAACGTAAGACCAGAAACTAGAAAACTCCTAGAGGAAAACATAGGCAAAACACTCTGACATAAATCACAGCAGGATCCTCTATGACCCATCTCCCAGAATATTGGAAACAAAAGCAAAAATAAACAAAAATGGAACCTAATTAAAATTAAAAGCTTTTGCACAACAAAGGAAACTAGGAGCAAGGTGAAAAGACAGCCTTCAGAATGGGAGAAAATAATAGCAAACGAAGCAATGAATAAACAATTAATCTCAAAAATATACAAGCAACTCCTGCAGCTGAATTCCAGAAAAATAAACGACCCAATCAAAAAATGGGCCAAAGAACTAAACAGACATTTCTCCAAAGAAGACATACAGATGGCTAACAAACACACGAAAAGATGCTCAACATCACTCACTATCAGAGAAATGCAAATCAAAACCACAATGGGGTACCATTTCACTCCAGTCAGAATGGCTGCTATCCAAAAGTCTACAAGCAATAAATGCTGGAGAGGGTGTGGAGAAAAGGGAACCCCCTTACACTGTTGGTGGGAATGCAAACTAGTAAAGCCACTATGGAAAACAGTGTGGAGATTCCTTAAAAAACTGGGAATAGAACTGCCATATGACCCAGCAATCCCACTGCTGGGCATACACACCGAAGAAACCAGAATTGAAAGAGACACGTGTACCCCAATGTTCATCGCAGCACATTTATAATAGCCAGAACATGGAAGCAACCTAGATGTCCATCATCAGACGAATGGATAAGGAAGCTGTGGTACATATACACAATGGAATATTAGTCAGCCATTAAAAAGAATACATTTGAATCGGTTCTATTGAGATGGATGAAACTGGAGCCCATTATACAGAGTGAAGTAAGCCAGAAAGAAAAACACCAATACAGCATACTAATGCATATATATGGAATTTGAAAGATGGTAACAATAACCCTATATGTGAGACAGAATAAGAGACACAGATGCATAGAACAGTCTTATGGACTCTGAGGGAGAAGGTGAGGGTGGGACGTTTTGAGAGAATAGCATTGAAACATGTATATTATCATATGTGAAACAGAACACCATTCCAGTTTTGATGCATGAGACAAATGCTCAGGGCTGGGGCAATGGGATGACCCAGAGGGATGGGATGGGGAGGGAAGTGGGAGGGGGCTTCAGGATGGGGAACACACGTAAATCCATGGCTGATTCATGTCAATGTATGGCAAAAACCACTACAATATTTTAAAGTAATTAACCCCTAACTAAAATAAATAAATAAATTTTTAAAAAGTCACAAAAATAATAAATAAATAAAAATAATTTGAATGTTTAAAAATATTGCATTGAATATTTTTTATCTTGATTACTGAGTGTTTACCTTCTCCCTACATCCCCTTCTGACATTTTACCAAGTACTGAGTGCAATCTAAGGAGAATTTACAGTGCCTTAAGAGAAGGCTTGTACTGGGAATCATCATAACCAGCCTTGTTTCTGACTGACCTTAGGGGAAGTTCTTTCCACAACATTCTGCAAAAAGTTGTCCTGGAATTACATGCTATTTATCACTGGAAGAAATTGTTTTGTAGTAAGATGTATCAGAAAATGATTTCACTCTTAAATTGATATTTATTAGAAGAACTTAGGCAGAAAATAGACTGGATTTTGTACCAAACCACATGTAGCCAAATCATTAATTAGAATTGCATTTTGGAGTTTTAGAAAGTATTAATTTTAAAATGTGCTTGTATAACCAGCATAAAACCAGCCTATGTAAGGCAAGAACAAAGTAATCAGGAAATATCTGACTTAAGCTATATGTGTAAATAGTTATGAATATATGTTAAAGCTGCACAGATTTAGAGGGACTCCCTGCCTCAGAATCATGAAGAATCATGTTTCTGAAATTCTTGGGCTGTTACTCATTTTCAAAAAGGTATATGCAGAAAATAAGGAATGTTAAGTTTGAGTTATACTTTTATAATAAATACTATATTTACTTTAAACATCATCATCTTGAGTGTTAAATATTGGTTCAAAGAAGCCTAGCACTATGGGATCTTCTGTTTCTGGAATAAATAAGAATGTGTTGAGAAGACTATAAAGGTGAGAATATATTCCATTAATGTCTTATTTCCTTGAATACAACGCATCATTTTAATTTTGTATCTGTAACCTGTGCATTGAACTCCTTATTCATTTTTTCATGTATTTAATTTATTCACTAGTGTTATTTAAGACTGAAATTGAGTAATAGTGGGGTAATTCGGGGATGTCAGTTCCAGGGTTTTGCCACTGACTTGGTCTTGTTTCACTCTTTCCTTCTCTTTTTTTTCCTACCTCTCCACCTTTCCATTTGTATTATTTGGTAGGGAAAGCATTCAAAACTGAGAATAGAAAATAGGACAGAGGAACTATGTTGTCTTAATGTTGGCTGCCATCTCATTTACTTTTCCAAGAGTTAATCACCTGACAGTAGTCATCAATGAACCTATTCAGTAAGAGGTATGTCACATGTGATTTGCTGTTATTCTACCTGCTAAACAATGAAACAATAGAAAGGTGGAAACAAGTACTATTCTACCAGCCAGAATAAATTATCACTCACTGGCAGGTGGAGTCAACTGCTTGCCCAGTTCTATGCATGCTCTGTAGATAACCATCCCCAAGGGATCATATTGTCTCAGCTGCAGTTTAGTGACCCAGCAGTCAGAGGGTGGAGAAGTACCTGGAACAGCACAATTGCCTTGCACTGAGATAAGCCTTTGCCATTGCACATAGATATTTCAAAAGAAGAAAAGATATTCCTTCCTTGTCCTCCCCCCGCCCCGACACTTTAAACTGAACTGAAGTGTGGTTGCAGTGAAGCGTTGTCCTGGAAGCATTTCTTATCTTTTGGCTACCTATTTTTGACTCATTGCTTACCTGATCATGTTGCATATATTAATATTTACTTGCGCCTTCCTCAGAGTTATTTGCATTTCTAGACGAAGGCTCTATCTAAGGTGTCCTCATTCTCTGAAGACTGAAATGAGAACACATGAGTTCTCATTAGAATTTGGTGAGTACTAGAGAACTCATGGATCTTTCAAAAGGTAATGACCCTGACAAGGCAAGACAATATGACTATTTCCAGAAATGTCCCTCACTGTAGCCAGAGAATCTTTGAAATTTTGGAAGAAAGAGGCATAATAACTGTTGATAATGGAAATGAAGTTAACATATAAAATCAGTAATCTATAATTACACAAACAATAGTGAGATGATATAATGGAAAAGAAAACCACACTTAAAATGGCTGGGCGCATGCGTGCTAAGTCGCTTCAGTCATGTCGGACTCTTTGCGACCCTATGGACTGTATCGCCAGGCTCCTCTGTCCATGGGATTATCCAGATCAGAATACTGGAATGGGGTGCCTTTTTCTTCTCTAAGGGATCTTCCTGAACTAGGGACTGAACCTCCATCTCTTATATCTCCTGCATTGGCAGGCAGCTTCTAGTGCCACCATAGTATGAGATAAATTAATTTTGAATAAATTTAAGAAATAAGCAAAACCCACATGAGGAAAACTTTAAAACACTCATGAAAACCACAAAAGTAGGGCTCATCATTTGAAAAGATATATGTTTTAATTTAACATTATTAAGTTGTCATGCATAATTTTATCTTTTTCGATAATATATGAATTTAATGTGATTGTATTTACAATACCACTAAGTTATTTTTTCCTGGATTAGACAACCTGACTGTAAATTTCATATTGAATAATAAAGATACAATATTTGCTTTTAAAAATCTTGAAGCAGAAGATTAATTGCAAGTGTCTGGTTTAATAGTTATTAAAATATTCTCCAAAGCTTCTGTACTTATAGTGTGTCAGAAATAGCCCCACATCCACACGGGCATGTAGTACATGATAAATGTGGAATGTTTAGGCAATCACAAAAAGGTAGAATTTTATTTTTCTTGCTGCCCTGCAAGGTATGTGGGATCTTAGTTCCCCAAACCATTGTTCCTGTAGTGGAAGCACAGAGTCTGACCACTGGACGACCAGGGAAGTCCCACAAAAATGTAGAATTTTAATAAAAGATGTTGGAACAAGCAATAGTGGAAAAAAAATTAAACTTGAAATCATAGTTCAAAAAAATTAAACATTAAGAAAAACTACACAAGAACTAGAAAACGGCATGCAAATTATTTTATATTCTGGACATAGGGAATATCTTTCTAACTATTATCCAAACTCAGAATCAGAAAAAAGAAAGTGGGGTAAATTCAATTACCTTTAAAATGCACTTCTGCATACCCCTCCATACTCCAAATGAAAGCTACACCAAATGAATTCTGAAGACAAAAGATAAACTGGGAGGAAATAAGTGCAATATATATCATAGAAAAAGAGCTAATAATGTTAGCAAATACACTTTTAAAAATTGATATTAAAAAGGCTAAATAGAAACATTGGAAAAGGGAGCATAAGACTCAAAGAGATAGTTCACAGAAATTCTGTACAAAAGAATATGTATAAATAAATATCCATAAGTAAGGAGAGGACCTAAAATATACTTAAAGAAATGACCAAACTTTTTTCTGAATTTAATAGAAATTATCAAGCCACAGATGCAAGAAACAAAATAAAACTCAAGTAGGATAAGCACCAAGAAAACCACACGCAAGTCCATCATGTAAAATTCTGAAAACTAGTGACAAGGAGATAATATAAAAGCAGTCAGAATGTGGAGTGGGGCAAGAAGCATATTACACATTGCTATGGACTGAATATGTCCTCTTCAAATTCATGTTATACTTCTAACCCCAGTGCCTTAAAATGTGATTGTATAAGAAGTTAGGGCATTTAAGGGAGTAATTAAAGTTAAATTAGGTCAAACTGATGGGCCCTAATGCAACCTGGTTGGTGTCTTTACAAGAAGAGGAAACTTGGACACAAAAATAGACATCAGGGATGTGAATACACAGAGGAAAGACCATGCAAGGACACAGTGAGAAGGTGGCTATCTGCAAACCAAGAAAGAGTCCTGAAAAGAAACCAAACTTCCTACACATTGATTGTGGATATCTAATTGCCAGAACTGTGAAAAATAAATTACTTGTATTTAAGTGATCCAGTCTGTGTTATTTTGTTATGGCCACTGTAGCAAAATAATATGGGTATGAACAGAGAAATGAAGAATGACACCAGATCAGCTCTTCATATCTATTGAATATAGAAAGGCACATCTCCTATGTTGCTACTAATGTAAAGTATTCTAAGAGCATGGGAAAAGATGGAGATATGTCATTGGTGGACATTGTGTACTGTATTAAAGATCTAATCTTGTAACTCTTGTTCAGCACCTGCCAAAGTATGATCCTAAAAACTGAGTTCTATAGAATGTGACAACCTTTTCTCTTGAAAATAGGAGCTTTAGAAAATACTGTAATTACTACAAACCAAATAGTTTTGTTAGTGTGATTGTTACTTCCATTGTTTCTATTTATTTTTTATTGAAATATGGTTGATGTAAAGTATTATGTTAGTATCAGGTGTACTACATAATGATTTGACATTTGCATACATTATGAGATGATCACCATGATAAGTCTAGTAACCAACTGTCCCCATACAAAGTTATTACGATATTATTGAATGTATTTCTTAGGCTATATATTATATCCCCATTGTTTATTTATTTTATACCTGGAGGTTTACGCCCATTAATCCCCTTCACCTATTTCACCCACCCTTACTCCCCTCCTCTGTGGCAACTGCTCATTTGTTCTCTGTACCTATGAGTCTGTTTTTGTTTTGGGTAAACCAAATACTTTTCTTGATTCAGGAAAAATGTATCTACCAAACAACGTAAGTAATGTGCGATGAATTTTCACCAAATTACCTAAAATCAAATAATGGAATTAATCTGTTTTGGACCTTACATGTTCACTGATAATATCTGAAAAATGCAGGAAGGAAATACATTGGGCTGGCCAAAAAGTTAGTTCAGGCCAAAAATTAGTTCAAACTTTTTGACTAACACAATATTTTCCTCCAAAAACATGCTTGAATTATGCTGATCTAATCAAAAGATAGCTCTAAGAAGAGTTCTATGAAGACCTACAAGACCTTCTAGAACTTACGCCCAAAAAAGATGTCCTTTGCATTTTGGGGACTGGAATGCAAAAGTAGGAACTCAGGAAATACCTGTAGTAACAGGCAAATTTGGCCTTGGAGTACAGAATGAAGCAGGGCAAAGGCTAATAGAGTTCTGCCAAGAGAATGCACTGGTCACATCAAACACCCTCTTCCAACAACACAAGAGAAGGCTCTACACATGGACATTACCAGATGGTCAACACCAAAATCAGATTGATTATATTCTTTGCAGCCAAAGATAGAGAATCTCTATACAGTCAGCAAAAACAAGACCAGGAGCTGACTGTGATCATGAACTCCTCATTGCCAAATTCAGACTTAAATTGAAGAAAGTAGAGAAAACCACTAGACCATTGAGATATGACCTAAGTCAAACCCCTTATGACTATACAGTGGAAGTGAGAAATAGACTTAAGGGACTAGATCTGATAGACAGAGTGCCTGATGAACTACGGATGGAGGTGCGTGACATTGTACAGAAGAGAGGCATCAAGACCATCCCCAAGAAAAAGAAATGCAAAAAAGCAAAATGGCTGTCTGAGGAGGCCTTACAAATAGCAGTGAAAAGAAGGGAAGCAAAAAGCAAAGGAGAAAAGGAAATCTATTCCCATTTGAATACAGAGTTCCAAAGAATAGCAAGGAGAGATAAGGAAGCCTTCCTCAGCGATCAATGCAAAGAAATAGAGGAAAACAACAGAATGGGAAAGACTAGCGATCTCTTCAAGAAAATCAGAGCTACCAAGGGAACATTTCATGCAAAGATGAGCTCAATAAAGGACAGAAATGATATGGACCTAACAGAAGCAGAAGAGATTAAGAAGAGGTGGCAAGAATACACAGAACTGTACAAAAAAGATCATCACGACCCAGATAATCACGATGGTGTGATCACTCATCTAGAGCCAAACATCCTGGAATGTGAAGTCAAATGGGCATTACGAAGCATCACTACGAACAAAGCTAGTGGAGGTGATGGGAATTCCAGTTGAGCTGTTTCAAATCCTGAAAGATGATGCTGTGAAAGTGCTGCACTCATGGCAGCAAATTTGGAAAACTCAGCAGTGGCCACAGGACTGGAAAAGGTCAGTTTTCATTCCAATCCCAAAGAAATGCAAAGCCAAAGAATGCTGAAAATACCCCACAATTGCGCTCATCTCACACGCTAGTAAAGTAATGCTTAAAATTCTCCAAGCTAGGCTTCAGCAATGCGTGAACCGTGAACTTTCAGATGTTCAAGCTGGTTTTAGAAAAGGCCAAGGAACCAGAGATCAAATTGCCAACATCCGAAGCATCATCGAAAAAGCAAGGGAGTTCCAGAAAAACATCTATTTCTGCTTTATTGACTATGCCAAAGCCTTTGACTGTGTGGATCGCAATAAACTGAGGGAAATTCTGAAAGAGAAGGGAATACCAGACCACCTTATCTACCTCTAGAAAAACCTGTATGCAGGTCAGGAAGCAACAGTTAGAACTGGACATGTAACAACAGACTGGTTCCAAATAGGAAAAGGACTACATCAAGGCTGTATATTGTCGCCCTGCTTATTTAACTTGTATGCAAAGCACATCATGAGAAACACTGGACTGGAAAAAGCACAAGCTGGAATCAAGATTGCTGGGAGAAATATCAATAACCTCAGATATGCAGATGACACCACCCTTATGGCAGAAAGTGAAGAAGAACTAAAGAGCCTCTTGATGAAAGTGAAAGAGGAGAGTGAAAAAGTTGGCTTAAAGCTCAACATTCAGAAAACTAAGATCATGACATCTGGTGCCATCACTTCATGGTAGATAGATGGAGAAACAGTGGAAACAGTGGCTGACTTTATTTTTCTGGGCTCCAAAATCACTGCAGATGGTGATTGCAGCAACGAAATTAAAAGATGCTTACTCCTTGGAGGGAAAGTTATGACCAACCTAGACAGCATATTGAAAAGCAGAGACATTACTTTGCCTACAAAGGTCTGTCTAGTCAAGGCTATGGTTTTTCCAGTGGTCATGTATGGATGTGAGAGTTGGAGGGTGAAGAAAGCTGAGCCAGAAGAATTGATGCTTTTGAACTGTGGTGTTGGAGAAGACTCTTGCGAGTCCCTTGGACTGCAAGGAGATCCAACCAGTCCATCCTAAAGGAAATCAGTCCTGGGTGTTCTTTGGAGGACTGATGTTGAAGCTGAAACTCCAATACTTTGGCCACCTGATACGAAGAGCTGACTTATTTGAAAAGACCCTGATTCTGGGAAAGATTGAAGGCAGGGGGAGAAGGGGACGACAGAGGATGAGATGGTTGGATGGCATCACCAACTCAATGGACATAGGTTTGGGTGGACTCTGGGAGTTGGTGATGGACAGGGAGGCCTGGTGTGCTGTGATTCATGGGGTCGCACAGAGTCAGAAACGACTGAAGCGACTTAGTAGCAGCAGCAGCAGCCACCTGTTCAGGCACTTAGAGTGCCCCCTTGCCTGGGGTCCTTCTCTGTTGTTTGGCACTCAAGCGCATAGAGGGGCCTCTCTGGCTGGGGTCCTACTCTGTAGCTCAGCATGTCAGGCACTTGAAGGGGCGCCCTGGGTGGAATCCTACTCTGTAGTTCAGGGTGTCAGGAGTTTGATGGGCCAGGCTCTTTATTGTTCAGCTGTGGATGCTGGCATGTGGGGAGAGAGAGGCTATGGGGATGGCTCCACGCTCTTTTCGTGACTCAGCAGTATCGCCTTGCTTCCATGGCTGCCTGGCTTTCCTCCCCGGGCATTTCCTATGACGATCTCCTCCCTCATATCACCTGGATCCATCTCTCTACAGTCAACAGCAGCCCTCGGCCTGGGATTGCTCCACAATCCCTAAACTCCAGCTCCCAGCCACTGTGCCTTCCAGGGGACCAGCGTTCCTGTCCGGGATATGTATGGCTGTGGTAAGGACTATCTGATTCTCGTTCCATTTAGGCGGCCATAGATCACCTGTTTCAGTCTCAGCCTTAAATGTTTTTCCTCTGACTCAGACAATAGCCGTGATGTGGGAATTGGAACGCTGCTTCAGTTCCCCCACCCCTGGGGGTAGGTCCAGTCCTACTAATATTCCTGTTGTTCTCCCTAGTTCCTTTGTCCTACCAAGTTTTGCTTGGTTCTATATATTCTTTTCCTCTGGTCAGGTACTCCTGTCTGCTCTCAGCTGGTGTTCTGCGTGCACTTTTGTGTCTGAATGTGTATTCCTGATGTATCCATGCAGAGAGATGTACTCCACGTCCACTTACTTCTTTGCCATCTTCGATAACCCAAAATATCTTAGTAATTTTTGACTGATTGTAGGTTTTTGCTTAATTGTGACTAAGAGTGTAAAATATCAGGGAGACAATAACAGCATTTCAACTTTAGTTAGATCTCCTTCTCTGCTGCTCAGTCATTTCAGTCATATCAAATTAAATTAAATAGCGACATTTTAGGACAAGGGAAAACCAACTGTAGGAGGATCTTCTACTTTCAGTCTGAGCTTTTACAACAAATTAAGGCTTTACTGGTAAATATTTTGTAGATCATCTCCACAAAAGCCTGTCATGACTAGTCACAATGATGGTGGTTTTATGGTAAATGGAGATGTAAAAATATATATAAAAATTTATTTTAGAATCAAAACCGACAACCTGTGAGACAGTGTTCTAGTATACCTTCATTATGACTAGGTATAGCAAGCTGCATTCCCATTTTCTTAGATCATTATTTGATGAGCTATTTATGAAGATCTGTGGTAATTCAAATCCTGTGGATTTTGCTCTTGTTGTATTTGTTTCCTCAACCTTTTAAACTTAAACTGCTTCAAATTTACTGCTGTTGTAAAGACTCAGAATACTCCCACCTGCCAGAGAGTATCATTTGTTTGTTCAAAGTGACCTTCATTTTCTTGGGAAAGAATACTATACTGATGAAATGGTTTTTCCAGGTTTCCACAGCTGCTTATAAGAGCCTGTGGTCAAAGAAAAAAATTTAGACTGATGTATTTACTTTTTAAGGTAGAGAAAATGTAAATAGTGTTGCATGAGTTTTAGTTTCATGACACTTGCACTCTCCAACTCAATTATTTAAATATGAATAAAAGTGAATTCCTTCAATATTGGTACAAAGGTAAATGCTTGATCGAATAAACAGACTATGAACAGACTCCTTAAGAAAATAAATGAGGGTGAAATGGCATTGAAACAAACCAAAAAATCCCCACAAAATTATAGAATGTTAGAGCTTGTATTTCCCTTAAAAAACTAGCTTTCAGATAAATAAACTGATAACTAGATAGTATAAGTGATTTGCCCCAAATTATACAAGTAGAAGATTCTGAGGGATTGTCTTGAGGCTTCAACAATTTGTGTGTCAGTAAACAGCTACATAACTGAAGTGTATTTCAACATTTAGGAGGCTGACTGGCAAACTTTGTTATTAGCACTTCCTATAAGTTGTTACTCCAGACTAAGTGTAGGAAATCTCTACGGTGCCAATACTTGACTTAAGAAGACCACTTATTTACAAGTGGTCACCTAGCTAAGGATTTACTATCTCTGCGCAACCACTGCCTTCAGAATGGTCTCCTCTCAACTCCCTTGACAATATTCTTTCTTCATTCCCTTTTCCAGGTTCCACAATTTATTATTTGCTAATTCATCTCTATGGGCCTCAGTGTCCTCATTTGTAGAATGTGAAATGAATAAGAGAACAACTCCCAAAGTGTTGTTCTTAAAATGAACCATGAGCACGTATGTAAAGTATTTGGCATGTTACCTGGAGCAACACGGAGCAAAATTCTAGGAGTGATCTTATTTAAAAAGCAACCTAATTCTGTTAAGAATTTCTCATTTATATTTTGTCATGTTTACTTTTTCCCTATGAGGGGAAAAAGAAATAGTTGTCAGTGAAGCATGCAGAATCTTGTTATTTTCCTTCATTATGACAGTGTTTTCCTTCTTCCACTATCCAATTATTTAAATGAACATGAATCAAAGGAGAGAAAAGAGAGAAAAATATTTTTGTGTGTGTGACTATTGTGTTGGGTTTTTCCTCTTAGTGGCTTTGAACACAACAACTGGAGTTACTTCTCTTAGTCAAAACATGATTCTTTCACACACAGAAGCACTATTAGTGAATGTGTAAAAATCTGGTACCATGGTGATGTCTGTTTTTGCTCTTTTAAGTAACCTCATTTCTTTATAAATTTATCATGTTTATCACATTTTATAGCAATTTTGTAAATTTAAAGTACTGGTTATTTGACAAAATAGTTATTCAAAATAATGAGATAAGAACTTATATAACTCCAAGTTAAAAGTTATTAGAACTTTTAAATTGGATGACTTATCCTATCAGTGACTCCCATCCTCTTGATTTCAGCCACTCTGCTTAGATTTGGAACTAGGGAAGGAAAAAGTTGTGACCAATTCAAAGTTACATTTATTAATCTTGAACATGCTTTTCATTGATTGTGAGCTCTTAAGAAGAGACATATTTCTTCTCCATGTTGGACTCCACAACCCTCCCTGGATATGAGAGCTTCCCTTACTGACTCCCAATTCTAATCGAGGTTTCTGATTATTGATTTTTTACATAATGAATCCTGCTTGGAAGAATAGAGAGCACAGGAGACGAAAAAAGGGAGAGTGAGGCTTGATGACAAGGCTTAGATCAAGAAGCATCATAGATCTTTCTGCTATGAGGGACAGTACATTTTGTATTTTGATATAAGCCAGTAGAGTTTAATTCCTGGCTGATGCCACCATTTTGTTTGAAATAATTTCTTTTGAGAACTGGCATTTTTTTATCATGAGTTTTTTTGGTAGAGGACTAGTTTTCTGATAGTCTTTTAGTTTCTGTTAACTATTCAGATAATCAAAAATGGAATAACGTGAAATTTGGGGTTGAATTCATCCAACCTTGGAAATATTACAGATTCTGGGTGATGACTTTGGAGTTAAGTGTCGAAAAGCAAATTAACATTCTAAGTTTCTAAAGTAGAACCTGTTTGCTGAGCTTCCCTGGTGGCTTGGATGATAAAGAATCTGCCTGCAATGTAAGAGACCTGGATTTGATCCCTGGGTTGGAGAAGGGAATGGCTACCCATTCTAGTATTCTTGCCTGGAGAATCCATGGACAGAGGAACCTGGTAGGCCACAGTCCATGGAGTCGCAAAGAGTCAGACACAACTGAGTGACTAACACTTTCACTTTGCTGAGAATGAGAAAAATTGAAGGGAAGATAATTTTAGAATTTATTTTGTAATTTCTTTTTATTAACTTAAGAGATGAATTAACTTTAAATTTAACTTTTTTCTGTGAATTCTTAATACAAAGGACTCTAGTTTGCGGCACTTTTATTTGTCTGGCATTATATTTAAACTAAGCCACCATTTGGTACACATTGAAAAACCTTCCCTAGTGAATGGGGTTGAACAATGTGACTAGGCACATTTTGAAATTTATAACACATTAGGGAATGATTTTTCAATCTAGTATATGCTGAAACCTTAGACATAACATAATTAATGTCTGTTCAGACACATTTCTGAGGCAAAAACAGAACTTCTTATCTCTCTTTTCCTGGGAATATCTACAAAAGAGGCTGTTGTAGATTTTAGGGGAGTGGATTTAAGAGGACTAGAACAGAATTACTTTGATATACTTGGTATCTTATCCCAGTGAGGGAATCACAGGCTGGATTCTAAAACCCAGTGAGTGTAGGCGAGATGGGAGTGGTCAGCCTTTCTCTTATATGTGGCTCACATTCTAGATTTCTGTTACTAGTAATAGAAGTAAAATCTAATATGTGGGCCTTACTATATATCAGGCATCATTTTAAGTATACTTTATACATGATCACTGATTTAATCCTCACAAAAGCCCGATGAGGTGGATAGTTTTATTATCCAAAACCATGCATGAGGAAAGAGTTTAGAAAGGCCAAGCAACTTATCCAAAGCCCCACAGCACGTAAAAGGTAGAGTTGGGATCTGAACACAGGTGATCTGGTTTTTAAAGTTCTTGTATATCTAAGGGTAAAAGGAGGTGCTAATCTGATGGAGAGGATGTAAGTAAGCCCCAAAACTGGGCTACTGTGCCTCTTGAGCTTTTTCTGGTACAGTGTAGTTTTATCCAGAAATGGACACAAGGTCTTTCACAGGCCCTTGGTATGTCTCTCTTTCTACGTATCTATCTTGTCTCACGCTCTCTCTCCCTCCCTGCCCCCACCTCTCTTCTCCCCCACCTCATTTCTTTTTTTCATTTTTTTCTACCACGGAGACACATCTGGGCTTCCTGGTCCCATTGTTAATATTTAACAGTAATGCAGAAATCCCCTCAGGCTTTAAGCTTAGACTCTGTGTATATTCTGTGTCCATTAATCCTTTACCAGAAGTCTACATTGATATCCTTTCAGGTATGAGTTAAAAGGCCATTTGATCTCTATTCTGCTTGTGTTCTTTGTAACTATTTGGAGATCAGCTGGGATTGAATTATGAGTGATTGGCAGGGCAGAATTTAGGTTCTTCATGTTGTTCACAGTTAACACCATCAAGCGGTATGAAAACATCACTTGATTTCTGTGTTATTAACTCACCTAACATTAATCAAGACTGTTAGAGATTTGCAACATGTGAAAAGTTACATTCATTGAGCATCAGACTGTGGGCCCTAGTTGAGGATGTAAAGCATCCTAAAGTATTTCTTGCACTTGAGTATATGAATATTTTTAAACGACACAGTGAAGGGTTCCTTGGTTATTTTCATTTATTTTGCAGCTATGCCTTACTTGTTAATTAATGAAATTCCAAATGCCTCTTTTTAAGGAGTGTTTTTTTTTTTTTTTAATTTCATTGTCTAATGCTTAGAAAGAAGACTGTCTATTAGTGGCTCAGAGAGAACAACTTACATGTAACAGGCCAGAGATATAGTAATGCTAGCTGGAAAAGCAAACCAGATGATTACAGCCTCTGAGGTTTGGACTTCTTGAATCTGAAAGTAGTACCTGGGTTTAAAACTATTTCGATTGTGTATAGTTAGTCAAAGATAATGATGTCCTGAAAAATGAAATATACTTACTACATTGCTAAGACTAACTGGATAATATTGGTGCCCATTAGTCAGAGACCACCAAGAGCACATCTGTAGTCAAATAAACTTGGTTTATTGATATTTGTTGCAGCAAAGAAGACCTTGTACCATGGAAACCATGGGATTCCTCAGTAAGAAGTGGTAGAAGAAACTTTTCGTAGGATTTGGGCTTGTGGTAGGTGATTTGGGGGCCGGTTCAAGGAAAATGTCAGAAAGAAAGAGTTATTCTGTGAGTGGATATCCTATCTCAAAAGCCAGATGGTGAGGCTAAAGCTGTAACTAGTTTAACATTTTAAAACTCACAGTCACTCTTGTCAACTGGGAGAGAGAAAAAATTGATCATTTTGGGGTTTTTTTAGTGACGTGTGTATCTGTGCTCAAATATGATTATGAACTGGTTTTGGTTTTATCTCTCATCACTATTGTCACAATTCTCTGATGTTGGTTGTCTGTGGGGTTATGTTTAACAGAAGACCATGGGCTCAACGTGAGTAACATGCCATCTCTGGGTACCCACTGTTTTAGTCAGCTCTGGTTCTGATAACAGAATCCCGTAAACTGGTGACTTATAAACAAGATAAGAGGCTCCATCTCTATAGCCTAATTACCTGTCACTTTCAAACACTATTATCTGGGGTGTAGAGTTTCAACGTGTAAATTTTGGAGGCACACATTCAGTTTGTTGAACCATCCTTCAAAGGATGAAGTATAGCAAAAATAGGAACAGCGATAGTTAATAGTTCCTTTTGAGGAAAAATGTTGGAGTTTGCTGTTTCTTCAGCTGAATGTATGGGGAAGTAAATGTTTTGCTTCAGTGTGGGGAAAGAGCTACCATACTGAAGTTAGTTACTTCAAGTTAACCAAGTAGCCCTTTCCTTTAGAAAGCAGAATTTCTCCAGTTCTGAACAAATATTCTTACACTCGTCCTTTTCTTTTCTTTAAACTAGGAGGTGTTCACAAGCAGTAAGGCCACTGTCTTAGCAAAATAATGGATAACAGAACTCTTCAGCAAATTGTAAAATATTCTTTCTCATTAAGGAAATCTGAACTCAGCAATGCAATATACTGATATTCCAAAATCTTAATGGAACATAATTGTTTGCAGTTTATTTCTTAAACCTCTAACTTTTCCATTTATGTAAGGAAAAATTGAAAAACTGCAATATTGAAATCCATTGCATCACAGATGATATGATTTACAATGCTGTTTATACTAGTTGAAGACAAGCTCATGAGTCAATGTAGATCAAGGTTTTCATTTAGCTTAAAGATCAAATTTTTGCTGTCAAAATTCCATGTGTCAGACAAGTATTTGGAAAGTATTCTAAAAACATTTATTTCAGTCTTTAAGATCCTTACCTGGGAATTCAAAAATAATAAAAGATAAAAGAGGATTTTCCTGTGATTTGTTGAGCTGAATAATGAACTGCTTTTCGTTAAGACTAAGTTTAAGATTTCCTCCACCACAGCTCTTTTAACAGCTTTTAGGCAAGGTAGTATTCAGGTCATATTCAAATCCATTATAGGACAACAGAATATATTGTTCTACTGAAAATCTATTTAGACACCCAACTGGGATTTTAGTCCTTCAATATAAAAAACGTCTTGTGAATGAAATATTCTTTACTATTATATACAAAAGTAATATAAATATTTGCTTAAACAATTGTCTATTCAGTAAAATGATCTAGAAAACTACCTACTATCATGTAATCATTTCAATGTGTGAAAATTTTTCTTTTGATTATAGTTAAGCTTACTGTATGGGTAGGATGTAGAATGATACCTGATTTATGGTAACCTGCTGAACTCACAGTGTCCAGATTCTGCAAGTGCAGAAAAATATATAATCCTAATAAGAAAAATGAGCCCCTCGGTTTCCTGGAGAGTCTATGCTTTATCTAAAATGATTCATTTCTTTTACGGTTGTTGTAATTTTTCATTTGATTATATTGTGGGTTTTTTTTTTCCCAGTAGGAGCACTATATCTTTAATAAAGCTATTGTGTTATAAGCTGCTTGAGGGGAGAGATTGCATCTAATATCTGCCAGTTTACTAGGGGTCCAAGAACAAAACTAGTTACAGGTAGATCCTCAAAAGATATTGGTTCACTTACTGAAAGGTAGCCTGGGCTATTGTTTGAATTCTATCTTTATTTCTATACTTGCATTCAGCAAATTCAGATGACTGTGTGAAATCCTGCTTTACTGAGCTTCAAATATTTTCCTGGTTGGAGAGTGATTTTATCTTCTCGTTCTCTTCATGATTAATTGTAAAATAGTTTAAATTTTGATCCTTTCCAGTCCTTCCTTCGGACCACAGTAAAGGGCTATTATCTTGATTACTCGCAGGTGCAATTATAAAGACATGCTGAGCTACTAGAATCACAGATAACACAAATAAAATTAAGGACCCTAAAATTTATCATAATTTACAGATAAAACAATAGACCTGAGGAGAAGGTAAACCATTTCTTCTAGGTTTTAGGATAGGATTTAAAATGTGATCTAATTCTGTCAGATAAATTATGCTGTTTATTGATACAAATATCTTCACTACTGTTGACCCATTCTCCTTGAATATGCAAAAAGCGCTATCCTTAGGGATAATCTGAAATAGGCAAGCTTTTTTCACTATTAATAAAAGATACTACTATAATATTAACATGACATTTTTAATAATACAAAGCATGTATCAGAAGGACATAGTTTCTCACAACTAGTATCGTGTTGTGTTCTGTGTGTGCTCTCTGCTCAGTTGCTTAGTGGTGTACAACTCTTTGTGACCCTATAGACTGTAACCTGCCAGGCTCCTCTGTCCATGGAATTTTCCAGGAAAGAGTACTGGAGTGGGTTGCCATTTCCTCCTTCAGTGAATCTTTCTGACCCAGGGTTAGAGCCCATGTCTCCTATATCTCCTGCATTGGCAGGAGGATTCTTTACCACTGAGCTACCCGGAAGGCCTACAGGTAGTATTACTAGAGGCCAAGGTAATACAGGAAGCAGAGATATGCATACCAGTATATAGGATGACACTTATATACTAAAAAATAGACTCTACTAATGAAAAAATCAAATGTATCAGAAAATATATACAGAATATCAGAGAGATAGAGTAAAATAGTCACAATTACCAATATAGGAAAGAATTTATAAAGGATAAATATAAGAGACTAAGAGGGTGGCCTGGCAGAGATCTGCAGTTTAGCTCTTCACTAGCATGAGAGCATGCATGCTTGCACAGTGCAGAACAAATGTTATAAAGGATGTTCTATCCTTATCAGCGACTTGAAGTAGACTTCTTTTAGTTGCAGGCCAGCCAGTTCCTGATTTATGTGCCTGGTATAATGGGAAGCTGGTTTCCTGCCTACAAACTTCCCTATACCTGGAGCTACTTAACCTTCACCTGTAGGCTCAGCTCTAACCCAATCTATTGGATGACTTTGGCCCAAGGGCAAAAAGCAATAAAAAGATCCACAGATTCATAGCTTGGCAGTTCTGCATCAAATTGGCTATATTACAATACTTTATTGCTAGAACCTTGCTCACATTACATCTTATTATAATTCTGTCCAGTATATCTCTGCCTTATTCTTTGTGGCTCTGCTTAGTCTTATAACCTGTGTCCATGGATTGGTTTTTGTCTTATTCTCATGAAATTAACTTTCAGTTAAAAGTAACTGAAAACTGAACATATACTATGAACAGTAATGACAGTTTATTTGTTCCCATTACTGGAAGATTCAGGATAATTTGAGTTTTAGGGATTGTTAGCTTCAATGGCTCAAAGGTATTATCAAGGACCTAGTTGCTTTTCCATTGCCTGTCAGCTTGCATCAGCTTAATTCTAAGGCAAATAATTTAGTTCAGTGTTGCAATAAGTAAGTTCTGAGTTCTTAGTGACTTTACAGAGTAAAGATTCAATTCCTGCTCATGTCATCATCTAATGTGAATGTTTCTGATTGAACATCCTTCTATGTTGTCACTGAGGGATCAAGGTTATTTCCAAAGTGTGGTTCCACTCTCTTCAGAGTTCTCTACAGTCAGGCAAACGAGAGCACAGCAGAGGATACTTACTTTTTATCATTTTCCCCAGAAGTGACACAAACACCTCAGTTTACATTGCATTCACTGTAGTTTAGTCCCATGGATATATGATATCCCTAAGGACAGAGGGTACGTAGTCCCCTAGGAGAAATGGGAAACTGGTTTTAGTGATCATTCTCTGCTATAGTTGACTTCTCAATAGAAAAGTAAAATGGCTGTAGCACTGATAGGATTCATCTCCCATAAAACATCATCCTAGATTGTAGAGTGGACTGGTTTCTGATACCAAATCAAAAAAAGAATGAGGAAACCTCTTCCCCCAAACCGCCAGCAAGCCATCACTTGCCTCTTATTAGCACAAAGTCTTAGGTCAATACTGAGCCAGATACTTATGCTAGGCCAGGAAAATACCATGCATTGCTTCACATTCACACTAGAAACATAAAAAGAAATGGGATTACTTTTACCCCAGTCAATCCTTCTCCTGGAACTAGGTGTAGGTCAACTTCACCTGAAAGACATTGACTTCATGCGGAAAGATATATCCTTATATTATGTCATTGGTAAGAAAGCAGAAGGAAGAATCTATATTGTTGTGTTCCCTTACAATGCATATGCCTCAGTCTCTCTCTAGGAGGCATTTGCCCCAATCCTGCACTCTTGTGCATATCCAGTCATCATGGGACTTTAAATCAATCCTCCAGATTCCAGTTGAGAAATGGAGTATTTACAGTAAACAAGGATGTTATAGTCATCAGCATTGTCTCCCTCCAGTGTAAGCTCCTGAGCCCTAAAGGCTCTTGGGAAAGAGAAGAATACCTGTGATCAGGGAGGCATCAGACTGTAGCCACTCCCTACAGTGAACCTCAAGGGAACTCAGGGAGTGAGCCACACAGAATACTGGCCCCAGATAGCTGAGATACATATGAAAGGAATGATTTCAGTAAGCCCTGACTCTTGCATTGTCCCATACATAGAAAAGCGCTAAATTCCTTAACTTGAGATATCTAGTTTCCTTTAATTCACAATAATCTTGTGATGATCAGACTACCTGCCCTTTGTTGGAAAACGTTTATATAGCCTGGTTTCTCCCCTCACCTCATCAGAGCAGTTCTCCCAGGGTTACTTGAGATGCTGTCTCCGAGGTTTCAAGTCCTAGAAAGTCCCACCAAATAAAGCGTAACTCTCAACTTTAAGGTTGTGACTGTTTAAGTCGACACAGCATAAATGAATACTGTGTCTAAACTTCAGTGTACCTTGTATTTCTTATTCTTTCAATGCTATGCTCTACTTCCTGGGAAAACATCTGCCTGTTTTCTACCAAAAGCATCTTCACCCCAAGTGCTCACCCTTCTAACTCTGTAAAGACAATTTACTGACTGCCTTGATAGATCTTTTCTGGCTCTAATCCTTGCTGTCCCCAGTCTGGTCTGTCAGTTCACAATCTAGATGCCAGTACTGGACATTCCAATGAAGCTGGGATGAAGATTGATATCCTTGTCTCATGATTTAAATAACTGCAATGTGATAATCTCCAATTTTGATGGGGAGTAAGTAGAGAACAAGAAGAAAGAAGGTAGGAAGAGGACTTGAGCAACTGCTGTGTATGTACTTAATAATGGTGCTTGCAGTTATTTTTGTGCATTCACAGATGATGGGCGAGATAACTACATAAAAGCATTATTTTATTAATTTTTCATAACAGCCCTCTGTGATAGATACTCTGCATTTGTTATTTTATAGATGAGGAAATGGAAGCTTGGCATTGCTGAATATCTTCCTCAATGTTCATCTCAACATATGTAGGCCACGAGGGATGAAGCCAGCATATAAGCCCAGATGGTGTAACTAGACAAAAGACAAAAATAAGGTAAAATGAAACTCTAAAAATCAAATGTACCAACTTCTCAATTTTGTCTGAAACTGAACCTTTTAAGATTTATTAAATTAAAATTCTTTTTATTCATTTACTATTTTGACATAGTTAATATTTCAAGTTAATATTAGCACATAGTTAAACTGTGTTAAGATATGTCAGTAGTTGAAAAGATGAATTATACATAGGTGTCCTTAAGAAACTTCTTATCTGATACAGGAAAATAATATATTAAATGTGATGTTAAAACATTTAAAACAGTAAATTAAATAAAATATACTAGTGAGTTACAAAGAGTAAATAAGAGTTGTGGAAACAGATCACTGGACAAAAGCTGCTTTTCTAAGAATCTTTGAGAGGAAGAGAATAGCCTTGGGGTAGCATGGGGTCAAAGAATTGTTATTACCTTTTTTGTTTTAGGATTTAAGAAAGTTGAATAAATATAATTTCAGGTAAAAGAGCAAACAAAGGGAGAGCCTGAGGATTAAACAAAAAAGGCAAGGAAAAATTCAATCACTTTTTGGTCCATGGATTTATATAGACTTAATTTTCTATAGTCATTGGTTTCTTCATGTGTTTTTCTTTGGCCATTGATTTTCATCTCCTTTGGATCTCAGGCTCAGAAAGTTGGGTGTATTAAACTCCTTTCATGCTACAGCAGCATCACCATTGGGTCTACACAATGTCCTGCTCTTACTTCAGTTATATTTTTATTTCCTCTTATGTTACGTCCCCCCAAGTCCCTCCTCTCCAGCACTGCAAAGCCAACCATTTAAATCAATTTAACATATTTCATTGTGTTGATGCAAAATTTATCTATATGTTGAAATTATGAAAATGATGTTGTTTTACATAGTTCACTTTTTTGTTGTCTTTATCATTTGTTTTCCCCTCAGCACTACATCTGTAAAGTCAGTCTTGCATGTCACTATGTGTTCTCCATTGCTTATATCTCCTGCGTGAGACTCCATGGTGTGTATTCTTCCCATTTTACCTTCAACTTTCCTAGTGATGGGACCAGAGTGACTCCAGGCCTTCAGCTCCACAAATATTACTGCAAAAAACATCCTCTAATGTATCATCTATAACTCAATGTGAGAATTTTCTTGGGAAAATAAATATAGGGAAAAGCTATTGAATTCCTCAAAAAAAAAATATACTAGGATTTAGACTTAGGAAACATTGACTATATAAATTAATTTATGGATAATTGATATTTTTATAATATTAACTCATCTCATCCAAGAGCATAAAATCTCCAAATTAATTTTTTTCTATACATGTTTACATACGTTTGATTCAGATCATGTTTAGGATGCTTCTTAGTTGTTCTATTTCATCTTATTTTTGCATATACTACCTTAGTTTTTATTATTTTTTAGTGATTATTCTGTTGTCAAAAAGTTCAGTGTAACTGATGTATATATAGAAAATTTATTGAGCTCTCACTTCTTCGAATTAAGTATTCTATTGATTTTTTTCCTGGGAGATGATCATATAATCTATAAATAAGAAATTTTCTCTTCCTTTTTAACACTTAAATGTCTTTTTTCTTTCATTATGGCTTGGACCTGGAATTCCAGTATTACAGTAAATCAGTGATAATGAACATTTTCTCTAGCCCTTGAATTTAAAAAGAGTGAGTACATCATTATTTCCTCCATTATATTCAATATTTGTCATAGATTTTTTTAATATAAAAAATTTGCCAAGTTAAAAAAGTCTCCTTTTCTTTCTGAATTGCCAAGAATTTTCATCTTAAATATCAAATGTTTTTTTATGTTGATTGAGATATTCATTAATTTTATTATTTAGACCAAGGTTTGACAAACATTTTCGGCAAAGGACCGGACAGTAAATATTTTAGGCTGCAGACTACATACAGTTTCTGTCACATATTAATTGTTTTTTGCTTGTTTCATTATTTAGAACCCTTTAAAAATGTTAAAGGACCATATAAAAAGCTGCAGGCTGAGTTTAACCTATGAACTGTAGTTTATCAATTCCTACTCAAGATTTTTAATGTGATAAATTATAAGGACAAACTGATGCCAAAAATCGTTTAATACTGAAATTAACACTACTTGATTATGTCATACTATTTTTAAATGACATTTCAAATTTCATGACCTATTATTATATTTTGTTTCTAGGTTCATAAGTGTAATAGACCTAAAATTATATTTTCTCATATTATATTTATGACTTTGAATCAGTATTCACAAGTCTAATATTAGACTGGACCGTATGAAATCTCTACAAATTAGATGGAACTATATAGCTTTCACACTTTTTTATAAAACAATATTAACTAGTTATTTACATCTTGACTATATTAAACTATAAACAAATGGGTCTAAAGTTTAATAAAAGGGGAATATTTTCATTAATACTGCAATTATTTAATACTTTTTGGTCTATTTGAGTTCCATATTTTTCTTAATCCAATTTTTGGTATTTTTAATTTTTCTAAAAATTTATTCATGTGATTTAGTTTTCAGATTTTTTGGTGAATTTGAATGCTTTTTTGCTTTTCTTTTAATCTTTATGTTTCAGTGGTGATTTTCTATTTCCATCCTGTAGTTTGTTTATTTGCATCTTTTCCCTTTTTACCACCCCCATTTCTCTCTCATAATCAGATTTACCAGCCATCTTATTAATCTTTTTGATAAATGTGATTTTGAATTTGTTAATATTCTCTATTCATTCTTTATTTTATTTGTTCCTACTCTTCCCTTTATTTCCTACTTTCTTCTTTGAGTTCAGTTTCTTGTTCTATTCCTAGCTTCCTGATTTGAATATTTAGCTTACTAATTATACATAACACCTGGTAAAAATATTTAAAACTATCAGTATTCCCCCAAGTATGGCTTTATATATCAGTATGGCTGATATATAAACTATATAATGCACAAAATGAATGTATATAACTATTATGTATATATACCAATATGCAATTCCCTATCTATTACTTTTCATCACTAAATTGTAACTATCTTGATATTTCTTTTATATTTTTCTAGCTTTCCCAAAGATTATTTAGGAATATGTTATTTAGTTTAAAAACATGTGAGTTTTTCTTAGCTTCCTTTTTATTTATCTCTAATTTCCCTTCATTTTGGTAGAAGAAAAAGGACTGAACTTTGGAATTTATTCTCTTGTGACCTAATACATAATCTATTTTTTAAATGTTAGATGTGTTATGGAAAAGAGTCTGTATTTAATGTCCATTGAGTAAAGCAGGATAAATAGATAAAGAGAGAGATAGATGTACAAACTAGCTTAAGGTTTTTCACAGTATTCTTTAAGTCTTCAATATTAATGTTTATTTTCGGTCTACTTGTTTTATCAGTTTCTAAAAAAGCAAAATGGCTGTCTGAGGAGGCCTTACAAATAGCAGTGAAAAGCAAAGGAGAAAAGGAAAGATATTCCCATCTCAATGCAGAGTTCCAAAGAATAGCAAGGAGAGATAAGAAAGCCTTCCTCAGTGATCAATGCAAAGAAATAGAGGAAAACAATAAAGTGGGAAAGACTAGAGATCTCTTTAAGAAAATTAGAGATGCCAAGGGAACATTTCATGCAAAGATGGGCTCAATAAAGGACAGAAATGGTATGGACCTAACAGAAGCAGAGAGATTAAGAAGAGGTGGCAAGAATACACAGAAGAACTTTACAAAAAAGATCTTCATGACCCCGATAATCATGATGGTGTGATCACTCACCTAGAGCCAGACATTCTGGAATGTGAAGTCAAGTGGGTCTTAGGAAGCATCACTATGAACAAAGCTAGTGGAGGTGATGGAATTCCAGCTGAGCTATTTCAAATTCTAAAAGATGATGCTGAGAAAGTGCTGCACTCAATATGCCAGTAAATTTGGAAAACTCAGCAGTGGCCACAGGACTGGAAAAGGTCAGTTTTCACACCAATCCCAAAGAAAGGCAATGCCAAAGAGTGTTCAACTACCGCACAATTGAACTCATCTCACACACTAGTAAAGCAATGCTTAAAATTCTCCAAGCCAGGCTTCAGCAATACATGAACTGTGAACTTTCAGATGTTCAAGCTGGTTTTAGAAAAGGCAGAGGAACCAGAGATCAAATTGCTGACATCCGCTGCATCATCAAAAAAGCCAGAGAGTTCCAGAAAAATATCTATTTCTGCTTTTTGACTATGCCAAAGCCTTTGACTGTGTGGATCACAATAAACTGTGGAAAATTCTGAAAGAGATGGGAATACCAGACCACCTGACCTGCCTCTTGAGAAACCTGTATACAGGTCAGGAAGCAACTGTTAGAATGGGACATGGAACAACAGACTGGTTCCAAATAGGAAAAGGAGTACGTCAAGGCTGTATATTTTCACCCTGCTTATTTAACTTATATGCAGAGTACATCATGAGAAACGCTGGGCTGGAAGAAGCACAAGCTGGAATCAAGATTGCCAGGGAAAATGTCAATAACCTCAGATATGCAGATGACACCACCCTTATGGCAGAAAGTGAGGAAGAACTAAAGAGCTTCTTGATGAAAGTGAAAGAAGAGAGTGAAAAAGTTGGCTTAAAGTTCAACATTCAGAAAACTAAGATCATGGCATCTGGTCCCATCACTTCATGGCAAATAGATGGGGAAACAGTGGAAACAGTGTCAGACTTTAATTTTGGGACTCCAAAATCACTGCAGGTGGTGATTGCAGCCATGAAATTAAAACATGCTTACTTCTTGGAAGGAGAGTTATGACCAACCTAGACAGCATATTAAAAAGTAGAGACATTACTTTGTCAACAAAGGTCCATCTAGTCAAGGCTATGGTTTTTCCAGTAGTCATGTACGGATGTGAGAGTTGGACTGTGAAGAAAGCTGAGCACTGAAAAATTGATGCTTTTGAACTGTGGTGTTGGGGAAGACTCTTGGGAGTCTCTTGGACTGCAAGGAGATCCAACCAGTCCATCCTAAAAGAGATCAGTCCTGGGTGTTCATTGGAAGGACTGATGCTGAAGCTGAAACTCCAGTACTTTGGCCACATGATGTGAAGAACTGACTCATTGGAAAAGACCCTGATTCTGGGAAAGATTGAGCACAGGAGGAGAAGGGGACGGCAGAGGATGAGATGGCTGGATGGCATCATCGACTCGATGGACATGGGTTTGGGTAAACTCCGGGAGTTGGTATTGGACAGGGAGGCCTAGCATGCTATGGTTCATGGGGTCGCAAAGAGTCCAACATGACTGAGAGACTGAACTGAACTGAAGAAAGGTAGTCTAGATACAAAAAGCTAAAATTTCTCATTTATATTTGTCTTTCTGAAGTTTAGTTGTAGCTTTTATACATTTAGAGTCAACAGGATTAGATAGACATATGTTTATGATAGGTATATCATCTTGCCCTATTGTATTTTTATAGAAATAATTCCCTTATCATATCTTTTTCATTAAAATATATTTGATCAATTTCCCCAGTTTTCTTTTAGTTTTATTTGCCAAGTATTTGTTTCTGCATCCTTTTAATGTCACCCTGTTTGATGTTTTTAAGCATATCTCTTATAAATAATACATTAAAGAATTCTGTTTCTGAATGTCACAATTGCTATATATTATTTTTTATATTATCAGGCAAATTTTCTGACCAGTTTCATCTGTAAATCTTTAGGGACAAGGGAATTCCAGCTCTAGATGTGGAAAGGGAAGTAGTAAAGGAACAAAAACCTAGACAATCCACATCTTTCCATTACCTAGGCAGGGGTTTTGTCCTCTCTAGCTATTAATTCATCAGAATCAACATCAGCAGTCAGAGATGTTGCTGCCAATTTCCAGTAATAAAGAGCAAGCAACAATTATCCAAAGGCAACAGGGGGAGAATCAAGAGCAAAATTTTATAAATATTTTCCTTAACCACCACAGTCAGTGACCTCCTGTGCCAATTTTCAGCCATTCACCATCCAAACACATATCAATATAAGAATTATCCTTTGACTGTTGGACCTGAAAGAAATTGCCTAGCCCCCAGTCCCAAATGGGTTTCCTAGGTGGCAGTAGTGGTAAAGACCCACCTGCCAATGCAGGAGACATAGAGACCCAGGATCAATCCCTGGATTGGGAGGATCTTGGCATAGCATGGCATGGCAACCCCCTCCAGTACTCTTGCCTGGAGAATCCCATGGACATGGACTTCATGTCCCTGGTGGGCTTCAGGCCATTCAGTAGCAAAGAGTTGGACATGACTAAGTGGCTAACATACACACACACGCACATATATGCATATTCTTGTTGCTGCTTATTGCACTGAATAGAATCTCCAGTACAATGCTGAATAGAAATAATAAGAGTGGACATTTCTGCCTTCTTCCTGATGTTTGTGGTAGAGCATCAGTCTTTCCTCATTAAAGTCAAGAAAGTTTCCTGTGTTTTATTTGCTGATATATTTGTCAAATGCTTTTTTCTGCATCTAATAAGATGATCATACATATATAAATATCTGTGGGCATGTAAATTAGTGATTAATTCTTAAATATGAAATAAAACCTGTGTTTCTATAATAACTCCCATTTGACCATCATGTTTATTTTTCATATAAACCATTGGAATAGATTTCTAAAAACTTATGAAATTTTGCATCTATTTTTGTGAGGTATGTGGGTTTATGGTTTCCTATTCTTGCATTTTCTTGGATATCAGAAAAATACTGAGTTCATGGGATGAATTGTGCAGTATTCTCTCTGCCTAGGTTTTCTGGAAGAATTCATGTAAAATTGTTATTATTTCTTCCTTAAATATTTGGTAAAATTCATCAGTGGAACTGTTCAGGCTCCAGATTTCCTTTGTGGGAAAGTTTTAAACTACAAATCCAACATATTTAATAAATGTAGAGCTGTTCTCTTTAACCATTTCTTCCCGCGTGAGGAGAGATAAATTAGTAGTTTTGTTGTGGCCAAAATCTTGGTTTTCTCTGCCCACTGAAGCTGAATGAAAAATATGGAGACAGAGTTTGGAGGAAATGGAAAGGTGGCTTTAATCTTCAGCTGGCAGAAGGGAGAACACAGTAGGCTCCTGACTCAAGAACTGTGTCCCTCTCCATGACAACTCTGGGGGATTATATCATTGAGGGCTCGCTGTAACAGGTAGGTGATGAGGAAAAATGTGTAAAGATCTTGTATTCTTCTTCCTCTTGCATTGTTTCAAAATCAGTCATAGGCTGGTGTCAGGTAGTCCAGTAATTGGGTCTGGCAGTCCTATAGCCTGGTGTTGTTGTTGTTCAGTTGCTTAGTCGTGTCCAACTCTTTGCTACCCAATGGACTGAAGCATGCCAGAATTCCCTGTCCTTCACTATCTTCCGGAACTTGTTCAAACTCATCTCCATTGAGTCAGTGATGCCATCCAACCATCTCATCCTCTGTCGTCCCCTTCTCCTGCCTTCAATATTCTCCAGCATCAGGGTCTTTTCTAACGAGTCGGGTCTTTGCATCAGGTGATCAAATTATTGGAGCTTCAGCTTCATCAACAGTCCTTCCAATGAATATTCATGATTGATTTCCTTTAGGATTGATTGGTTTGATCTCCTTGCTGTGCAAGGGACTCTGAAGAGTCTTCTCCAACACCACAGTTCAAAAACATCAAGTAGCCTAGTAATTGGGTCCATTGTCTTTTGTGTATTGTACTGTGGCCTTCTTTCTATAACGAAAACAGAGAAAAAGTAGGAGGAGTGGTCTGCGAAGAGAGTGCTAAAAAAGTGAGCACCAGATAGAGGAAGTAATTAGCAGAGTCAAAGGATAATAGGTACAAGATGTAGCCCTTGCAGAGTTAAGGGGCAGAAAAGCAAATTTAGTTACAGATTAGGAACAGTTGAAGTAAAAACTAGGTGTGATCAGTCCTGCTCACTGTATTCTTTATCTTTTGTGTTCTCAGGAAAGAAAAGAAAAACTCATTCCTCTTTTTTTCCTTTTCACAGCAACAGTTTGGGATAAACAAGTACACACTACTATATATAAAGGAGATAATCAACAAGAACCTAATGTATGGCACAGGGGACTCTACTCAATATTCTTTAATAACCTATTGGAAAAGAATCTGCTAAAGAATAGATATTAATATATGTATATGTATATGTGTAACTGAATCACTTTGCTATATACTTGAAGCTAACATAACAATGTAAATCAGCTACACTCCAATATTCAACATAAAATAAACATTTGGTTTTAAATTAAAAAAAAAAGAAACCACTTCTTCCTGATGAGCCCTGATTATTCATTCATGTCAATGAATTTATCTAGATAGCCAAATTTATTATCATTAAGTTGATCATAATGTTTCTTTATTATTATTTGAACATCTATAAGGTCTTTAGTTATATCCTCTGATATTCCTGATATTGGGAATTTGTGTCTTCTTTCCTTTTTCTGTTGATCAGTCTGGCTGATCTCCAAGAACTAGCTTTTTCTTTCACTGATTTTTTTTTTCTTTTTGTATGTGCTTTATTTTATTGATTTATGTTCTTAACATTTTATTTACTCTCTTGCTTGCTTTGAATTTAATGTGCTCTTCTTTTTCTAATATTTTAAGACAGAAGCTGGAGTCATTGATCTCAAATATTCCTTCTCTTCTAATACAGGCACTTAACACCATGAATTTCTCTCTAAGCAGTGCTTTATCAGTATCTCAGAAATTTGGCAGCTTTGACAAGAAGTGTTCTCATTTTCATGTAGATAAAAATATTACCTAGTTCCTGTTTCAATTTCTTCTATGACTCATTGATTGTTTAGAAGTCTTTTAGTTTTCAAATGTTTGGAGATTTTTCTAGATATCTTTTTAATTGATTTCTAGTTTAACTTAATTGTTGTTGCTTTAAGCCACTGAGTTTTGGGGTGATGTGTTATGCAGTAATTAGGTAATTGATAAAGAACTCATGACACTAGGCAAATGAGATACTTTATCAGTCGGGGTTCTTTAAAGAAAACAGAAAGATATTTAATACAATAAATTATGTACATGCAAAAGCCTTAGAAAAGCAAAGGTCATAAAAGTCATCACTGACTTTCAGGAAATCTGAAAGTTGTAGACAAGGGCAATGAGAATGATCAGACCTATCATCTGCCTATTGTTTGTTGTTCAGTCGCTAAGTCCTGTCGGATCCTTGTGACCCATGGAGGCAGCACGCCAGGCTTCCCTGTCCTTCACCATCTCCTGGAGCCTGTAGCAGATGTATTAGCATAGAGATGATTAGCATAGCTGTAGAGATGATTAGTATAGCTGACTACTCCTTTAAAGTGAGTTTAAACCAGGACTTTATATCTGATAAAGGGCTTCCCTGATAGCTCAGTTGGTAAAGAATCCTCCTGCAATGCAAGAGACCCTGGTTCAATTCCTGGGTTGGGAAGATCCCCTGGAGAAGGGAAAGGTTACCCACTCCAGTATTCTGACCTGGAGAATTCCATGAACTATATAGTCCATAGTGTCACAAAGAGTCATGAGACATGACTGAGTGACTTTCACTTATATCTGATTAAGTAAAAACAACAACAACAACAAACAAACAAGGGAAATACCATGAATTTAAGAAGTTTAAAGCAGTTCTGCTGTTTTGGGGAGCTAAATTCATTTCTGAAGTTATTGTCTTTAAAAAGTCCTTAATTACCCTAAATTACTAAGGAAAGAATAGCGCTATAAGATTGAGATAGGATGGAAATGTCTTTTGAGGGTTCTTTTTTTTTTTAAATCAAATGCTATACATCTACTGTATTACAGATGAAAATTAAATTTGATTCATGCAATAAACAAAATGACATCTGTAAATGAATCTAGTTTTCAATAATAAAAGGCATAAGCAAAATAATAATTTCTATAATAATTAGATTTAGACATACACTTTTTAAATTGAAGTATAGTTGATTTATTACAATATTGTGTTAGTTTCCAGTGATTCATTATATATATATATATGTATGTATTTTTTCAGATTATTTTCCCTTATAGATAACCACAAAATATTAAGTGTAGTTAATATTAAGTGTAGTTCCCTGTGCTACACTTAATATACACTTAATAATCTGTGCTCTACAGCAGATTCTTTTTAGTTACATATTTTATATATAGTAATGTGTATATGTTAATTATAGCCTCCTAATTTACCCCTCTCTCCACTTTCCTCTTCAGTAACAAGTTTGTTTTCTATGGCTGTGAGTCTCTTTCTCTTTTGTAGATAAGTTCTATTTGCATCTTATGTGTACTGAATATGTACATAGTATGCACAGAATATATATATATATATATATATATATATATGTATGCTTATAAGAGAACATTACTTAGCCATAGAAAAGAATGAAATAATGCCATTTGCAACAACATGGATGAACCTAGAGAAAATCATACCAAGTAAAGTAAGCCAGACAGAGAAAAACAACTATCCATATGATATTGCTTATGTGTGAAATATATACTTACACATTTTAAAGCTTTTGCTATTCAAAACTTTTTAAGATTTAAAGCATGTAATAAGGTGGTTTTTATGAGACAAAACTTGGCTTTTTCAAAAGATTCTCACTACAAAATCTAAAAATGAGAATAATGGTGAACAATTGTTGAAGGCTTTTTATCCTTTACCTGCAGTTAGGTTTATGCTGCAAAGTACTTTTGGCAGAGTTTCTGGCCCTGCACCTTGGATCTGTGCCCTCAAAGATATAATGACAGATAATGATAAAATTAGTGCTCATAAATCTACATTTTAGAGATGATACCAATTCCTGTCATTAGTATTTATTCAAATTCTGTTAGATAGTTTTAGTTACATTTACTTCAAGCTGCCATGAGGTGATCATAGTCCCAGTCCTGCTGACTGTTTAATCACAAAGGTCTGCACTTAATTCACAACTGAAAAAGAAAAGTTCTCTTAAGTATTTTTCAAAATTGTTCTCTCAAAGTCAGTGCTACACAATATCTAAACTAGGATGAGAAAAAGGAGATTTTATAGGAGAATTTCTCATAGAATATGCACCTGATGCTATGGAAAAAAGGATTATTATGGAATTTTTACTAGTTTTGTTTTCATTTTAATTTTCTGATGAAAGCATCTTGAGTACTCAAGGATATTTTACATATGCATTCACATAAAAATATTGTACATAATTTCAGGGGTTCATTAGCTTGGATTGAAACCTAAGTTTGGTTCAGGGATTTTAGGTAAGGATTCTTCCTATTTCAGGCACTTTTAAATACATTTATCAGAGCTGCACGTGAACATTTTTGGCTCCCCATAATTTCCATTTGGTATAAGGTCATTAACTTATATTGAGAGATTCTGTTTATTTCTGTAAGAATGCATCCAGGCACATAGTAATCCTTTGTTCAGCATCCTTTTCATAACTGCCCTTGAGGGAGGTACTTTCTGATCTAAGGAACAATCCACTATTGTGCTCCCCCTAAATAAATGGTGTTTATCTTCAGATTCTGAATTGTGATTTTCTCTGGGAGTTTTCTCAGCAACCCACCGTTATGAAGTAGATAGACATTTTCATAGCATTTATCTTATGTATTTGACTTATTGCTGACCCCATTTTACATTAATTATTGTTTATCCTTTTTCAGATTTTCCTCATTGCTTCTCATTTGTGTTACAATAGTACATGTTTGTAAGATATCATAAATCCTTAGAAATAAAAAAAAATCACTTTAAACTATAAGTTGCTTTTGTATATTTAAGGAAAATGACTCAACAGACTAATTTTTCCTACTAAAATAAGTACCAAATATAGTACATGTGGCATGTAGTAGTGGAGACTACATAAACCTCAGCATCCCTGGTGGCTCAGATGGTGAAAGAATCCACCTGCAATGCAGGAGACCTGGGTTCGATCCTTGGGTTGGGAAGATCCCCTGGAGGAGAGCATGGCAACCCACTTCAGTGTTCTTGCCTGGAGAATCCCCATGGACAGAGGAGCCTGGTGGTCCACAGTCCAAGGGGTTGCAAAGAGTCAGACATGACTGAGTGACTAAGCACAGCAGCATCAGATGGATCTGAGTTCAAATACTGTCTCTGATACTTTTAATAATCTTGACAAAGCTATGTAACCTCTAGGGAGCATTGGTTTCCTAACCCCTAAATGGAGAAAATAACTTCATTGAATGTCTCCTATTTGCCACACATCATCCTAAGTTGTTTATATAAGACATGCATTGTCTAATTATTTTGACAACCTATGAGGAAATTATTATTCATCTTACAACTGTGGTAACTGAAGCTCAGAATGAATAATAATGTTGAGTAAGATTAATACAGCTAATAGGTGGTAGAGATTGAAATTCAAATCCAATTTAACTACAAAATCATATATATATATATATATACACACACACATATATATAAATATATATATATATTCTTTTAAAACATGCTGAATTGTGAATATTAAACTTGTGAAAAATCTGTCTAGGGTAATAGAATATACATCAGAGTTAATGAGTAGGACCTACAACTGAGAAATTTATGCTCTAAATTCAGAGAATCTTCAACAGTTAAGGCCACTACCTTTCTGATACTGTCACCATTTTAACTCCCAATTGATACAAGATGAAGACTAAACACAGAAAATTGTGGAAAATTTTATGAAAAGAAACCATTCCATCTACCCATCTCCCATTCAAGTGGGTGGCTTGCTTTTCTTTTTGAAAACCAATGAAGGAGACACAAAGAGAGTCTCTTATAAATTGGGGATACCTGTAAAGTGAGGGCCCTACATTTTGTTTTCTGGTGTGGTATCTGTTTAGCTACCAGACTTCCTGTTCTTTGTGCTACCAGACCGTGGGTAAAAAAAACAAACAAAAAACATGAGAAATGAAGGTTTGCTGGCAAATCTGAGAGAAGTTGGAGAGAAAAACAGGGTCTTCTCAATGTTTGATCTCACAAATGTCTCTCGTCTGAGAACTCACCAGGATACATGGGGTCATGGTTGAATAGGAGACCATAGGAGTGTGTGTCAAAAGCATATACTTTTCAGAAGAATGAAGTATGAGGCTTCCAGGTGGATGGAAATATATGGCTTAATGTTAGAACGGACTGCTGTGCCCAAGCAAGCTGCATGCACTTATAGGGCCCCGCATGTCAACATCAAGCCCACCTGCAGTGAGAAAGTTGAGGAGTTTGCAATAATTAAAAGGAGGACCATAGTTTTGTCATGGGTGGTTAACCAAGGAAATTGGATAACATCCCCTCCCTTCCACTTAACTAACTTTTCCAGAAAGGGACACATTTCAGGGAGTGCAGGGTACAGATTTAGGAACCAGAATATCCTCCCCACACATACACACACTTCTAAACCTCCAAACCACTAAAGTATAACCACTTAGGCATGGGCGAGTAGGAAAACGATAGTGATTATTTAATAATAGAGATTTATAGAAAATAAAGTGTACAAGTGGACTGTGATAAAGTCATGAGAGAGAACTCCAAGGTGAATGTGTTCCCTAGAGGTGTTCAGTGATCAACCTGTCAACTGTGGATGGACTACTCCATGCTGTGCACTCAGTGCAAGCTGTTAAAAAAAAAGCCATTGTATATCTATGTATTAGTCTTGATGTGACTCAAATGCTTAGTTGGCTGCCAGTGACATAAAAGACAAAATAAACAATATTTTTTCTTTCTCAAACTTGCTCCATTTTTCTAGAAGTTTTTACAAATCAAAGTTTCAGGTGCAATTTACAAATTCAATATGTTCATTAAAAAATAGATATCAAATTTTTTGAAGACGCCCCATGCTTTTTTCCACAGTGACTGTACCAATTTATATCCACAGCAATAGTGCATAAGGATTCCCTTTTCTCCATATCCTCACCAAGATGTATTATGGAATCTTACTCAGTCATAAGAAAGAATGAAACTTTGCTGTTCATAACAACATGAATGGACCTGGAGGGCATAATCCTAAGTGAAATGTCAGACAGAGCAAGACAAATACTGTATATTTTCATCTATATGTGGAATCTAAAAAATAAAACAAATGGACAGTTATAACAAAAAAAAAAACATATTCATAGATGCAGAGAACAAACTAGTGGTTACCAGAGGGGAAGGTGAGAGAGACAAAATAGGTGAAGGGAATTAAGATGTAAAACCACTATGTATAAAACAAGTTACAAGGAAGTAATGTACAGCACAGGGAATATAGTCAATATTTATAACAATTTTGTATGGAGTATAATATATAAAAATATCAAATTACTATGTTTTACCCCTGAAACTAATATAATACAGTAAGTCAACTACACTTGAGTTAAAAAAAAAAGGTATAAATGTCTTCAGTATTTTTTACTTATATATATGGAGTCAATAAATTCTTTTCAACAAATAAATATTGGAAGTCAATATGTACATATGGCTCCATTTGATAATCTTTAGGAAACTAGATTATAATCAGAAGTCGTCTTAAACTCTAGCTATTTAAAGTTCAGAAAATTTTAGGATTGTGTAAAAAAAAATTCATGCTGTCTGCCACTATTACAGCTAAATATGGGTTAAATTCAGTTAAGTTCAGATTTAAGAACTATCCATGAGTGTCGCAATACCAACCATTAACAGTAGAAGAGTACTCAATTTTTGACATCCTACTAAATATCAATATCCTTATAGAAATTAATTCTAATTCTTACAACAATGCAAAAGGTTAGTTTTCAGTTGGAAAAATGATAAAAATAAGCAAAAATCCTGAAACAGAAACATAAAAAAATTTTTTTTTTCATCTCTGTGACTGCCAAGTTATTTGAAGTATAGCTGTCCTAGTAGTGAGAGTAGTACAGTGATGATAATATGTGGCTTATTCAAGCTGCTAAATATTCAAGGTTAGACACTTCCTTGTCTGTCTCTAAAGCTCCTGGTTTTTCACATCACACTGCTTCTCACAGAAATTGAAATGTTCAGTTGGTTCACTTTTCTTCATATCATTCTCAAGCTTCTACAACTAAATCTGAATTTCACAGGTGGTCACCAACATTCTTATTTAATTCTAAATTCTAATTAGGTCTTACAACACCATTTTTAAAATAAAAAAAACAAGTTATTTTTCACCTACAGAAAGTGAAACATAATGGCATTGACCCATATGCCAAGGTCCTAGCTTGCTGAAAATTCATCCCAAGTGGCTTGCTGATGCGAATCAAATGTCCTAACTCCCAGGTATATGTTCTCCAGCAGTCTCTGACTACTTTCAAAGGCAGAGGTTTAGTAAAATATTCTTCTCCAGCCTAGACTGATCTCAAAAGAGCATTTAAAAAAGAAACAGTCATTAATCTGTTGATGAATCGATGCACAGCTAAGCCAGAGGAGTAAAAGTTGTTAGCATTTGATGATCTGAGGGGAGCCTAAGGGTGGAAAACTATTTCTAGCCTGCAATACGAGAAAGCACTCAGTCATTTAAAAAGTATTACTATCTCTTCTTCAAGCAATTTTAGACTGTAAAATGCATCATAAATGTATCTGTTTCTAGCTTTTGAACAGGTCATACAATACCAGTAAAAACAAAGTACAGTGTAAAGTATTGCTGGATATTGACAAATCACTTTGTAGATGGACCAAAAAAATTATTTGTAAATGATTAATTATAGACCCAGTTAGATTGTTCTGGTAAAAAAAATAATTATACCTAAAGAAAGGTGCCTACTCTTTAACATGTCAAATTCCAATCTTATTTCATAATCTTCTTTCCATCTACAGGTAATAGATGTAGTAAAAATACAATCTTCTGTATTTGGAAATTAAAGCTCTGCAAGTATGGTTGAAATTCATACAGTACAAAAAGTAGTTATTATATATTTGCTTACCAATTGAGAAAAGTCTTACTTCAGGCAATGGAATATTTTGCTTGTGAGGGCATATTCTTTCATGTGTGCATTTTTACTGAAGAAATTTTATAGAGACTGAAAGCTGTAAAGACCTAAAAATTATTATGGTTAACATAAATTCACTCCTAGATAAGATATTTAAATGTAAATGCTGAAGAGGCAGTTTTGAGGCAAAATACAAAGAGACAATTAAATAGGCCTATTTGGTTGCTTTGTTGTAAATTACACATATGGCTTTTGCTAGCAGATTTTCAGGCTCTTTATTTTACCTTTAGTATTGTTATGGTGAACAAGTTTTTCAAGCATAGCTTTTTTAGTTTGAGAGGACACCAGGCACTTGTGGGCACAGTGTTAAGTACACAAAACGCTTTGCTTAATTTAGACAACCTGGGAAATGAAAAACAGAAAAGATACTGTTCTTTTGTGAGTCTTCAAGTAAGTCTCTGAATTTTATATTGTTATCATAAAATTAAATATTTGAGTGGTCAAAATGCTGGGGATTAAAAAGGATTAAGTATGAGGTGACTAGGAACTAGAATATACTCCCAGCAGAAGCCAAGGGAAAAATAAAAACAATAAAACAGTGCTTTCATTATCAAAAATAAACCAGAGGGTTCTTCCATGGATTCATTATATTTTGCGATCTGACACTGTCATCAAGAGGATTGATCAAATGTTCAACATATTTCTTAATTTATAATCCTACCACTTGGAAATTAATAAGAAATGAACAAAGTAAATTGTTGAGATGGAGAACTAATAAGAGTATAAGGAATGACACGCTGGTAGTTGATACAGCTTCCCAGAAATATTTCAGAGTCTGTTCTGAACCAATAAAATTACAATATTTGGCAATAATTCTGATCATTACCTGCTGCTGCTGCTAAGTTGCTTCAGTCGTGTCCGAATCTGTGCGACCCCATAGACGGCAGCCCACCGGGCTCCCCCGTCCCTGGGATTCTCAGGCAAGAACACCAGAGTGGGTTGCCATTTCCTTCTCCAGTGCATGAAGGTGAAAAATGAAAGTGAAGTCACTCAGTCATGTCCGACTCTTACCGACCCCATGGACTGTAGCCCACCAGGCTCCTCTGTCCATGGGATTTCCCAGGCAAGAGTACTGGAGTGGGTTGCCATTGCCTTCTCCGGATCATTACCTGTGTTATATATATATATATTTTCTTTATCTTCTAATCTTCCAATTTTCTATTCTCTAGAGACAAAGTGCAAGCTGCTCATGTAATAATACTGACAAGTTAAGGTTGAAACACAGGAGGTGAACAAAAAATATTAGTTGAAGGTAATGCCTGATAGGGAACATAAAGACATTTTTTAGTGGACTAATGATCAACATAAGTTTTTTGTTTTAGAAGTTCAAGTAAGAACTGTTTAGCCGAGTGTTTGATGATTCTACACATGTCCAAGTTTTAGAGAAGCGTTCTGTGAAAATGAGGTTATTCTAAAGACAGACTAGGCTTTGGCCAGTACATTTTACATGACTAGTTCAACCCAGAACATGTGTTGAAATGCTCAGGTGGTGTTAACTGAGCAGAACACTGTGCAGTTCATACACACACCCTTTCTATTAATACTTTTCGAGTCCCTATGCCAGGTACCAGGTCACAGAGTAAACAAAGCTCCTTTTTCCTGGAGTTTATAATGTAATGGAGGTAGACAAACTCAAAACAAATTTTAAGAACTACTCAACAGTTCAGATGGCAATAAGTGCAATCCAAAAAAAAAAAAAAGAAAGAAAGAAAGGATAATGGGTTAGAGATTGGTGGTCTGGTAAGGGCGTCCTGGTTTATATAGTGTGGTTGTGATAGACTTCTCTGATACGATGACGTTTGGGAAGAGAAAAGAAATCACGAAGTAAGGCAGTGAATATTTACGGTAAAACGTTAGAGCCAGAGGAGAAGAGAAAATACAGATTCTGAGATAAAGCATATTGGCCTGTTGGAGAAGCAGAGAGGAGTTCCCAGTGGGAGGAGTGAAGCTAGTGATGGGGGCGGTATGGAAAGTGAGCTTTCAGTGGCGTGGAGGGCTGGAAAGATCTAGAAGGAACGTGCAGGCCTTTGTGGGGTCCTTGGCTTTAATTGCACATGAAATGATAAGCATTGGATGGTTTTGCACAGGAGATTGACAATATCTACTACTTCTTAAAAGAATTACTATAGTTCTGTGTTGAGAAGAGGACTTCCCTGATAGCTCAATTGGTAAAGAATCCGCCTTCAATTAGGGAGACTTGGGTTCAACCTCTGGATTGGGAAGACCCCTTGGAGAGGGGAAAGGCTACCCACTCCAGTATTCTGGCCTGGAGAATTCCATGGACTGTATAGTCCGTGGGGTCGCAAAGAGTCGGAAACTATAGTTGTACAAAGATGAAAGTGACAAGACCACTGAGGAGATAGGCAAGAGTCCAGGTAAGGGAAACCGGTTTTTTGTTCCTGGTGGGTAAGTTGTAGCAGCAGAGGTGGTGAGAAGTGGTGCAGTTTTGAAGGGTGAGCTGATAGGATACAGTGAGAGATTAAATGTGGAATGTGAAAGACGGAGAAAGTTAAGGATGAATCCGAGATTTTTTTTTGCCTTTCACTGAAATGGAAAAGAAGAATAGGACTTGAGGCATAGAACTGGGGACCAGAGATTTTGGATTTGAGATCAGCTTTAAGATGTTTATTAAACATCCAAGAAGAAACATTGACAAGACAGTGAGATACAGAGCAAGAATTAAATGACAATAATGTAGATGACAGTGTCAGATATTTGCTACATGTTGGGAAGACAAAAGAAAAAAAATACACAATAAATAGTCCAAAATATTACAATGCAATTAAAATATGTAATAAAACCAAATAAGCATTCAATTCCCTCAATTCATGATATAAAAATATTCAAATAAATACTGTTAAGTTTTCTTTATGGAAAGAACTTCTATGACTTGTATGAGTACTTTATACTGTATCCAAAATGTAAACGTCAACCTCCCCAAATTAAGGAGGTTAAGAATCTCTACTTAAAAAAGTAAAAATAAAAAATTCTTCATCTTGAAATAATCATGTCACTAGCTTTTCTAACTCCTTAGTTTAAAATATTACATAAATGAATATGCTGCTTTATGAGCTGATAGTGCATAAACCAAATTAAACCTCCAACTCAGAAATTGTTCCCCCTTTTGGGAACATGTACAGCATTTTACCTGAAATTTTTCAGAAAGCCAGGTAGCTCCACAAAATTCAACTGAGGGCAATTAAAGGAAAATATTTCTGTTATACTTGAAAGAACCTGATATTAGAACTACCAGGAAAGCCTCTCCAAAGTTCTATTGAATAATATTTATAGAAAAGGGATACCATTTTTTTCCTTAAAAGAAACATGCTAAAATAATTATGGGGATATCCTTGAGATTTCTTTGCTACTGAAAAGGAAGAGAAAATTTAAGAAAGATATATCAAGTTGCTGGCCCTCTGCACAAATAATCAAGTATGTCAGAAAGGGCCAAGAACATGGAAACATGATAATTTTAAAATGAAGGATTCTTTTTGAAGATAGGGTTAGAGAATAGATTTAAATAGATTAAGGATGGAAGTTTAAAAAACTTTAACATGTAGAATAAAAAATGTGAATTTCCTGTTAAAGTTATGAGCAAGCCCTTAGCAACCACTGAAATCAATACAGAGAGAAATGAGCCATCTTTGTTTCCTGATATGAATGTTTTCCCCTAAATAGTCCAATGCAATTGCCAACACTTGGTTAGCTACAGACACTAACATAAATTAATTGTCTGTTAGTGTGTCTTTTGTTCATGCTTGGTTATATAGATAGGTTTTTTTCTTAGAACTGTTTATACTTTATCTTCAGAAAAAGGTTTAGAAAGCAACTATACTCCAATAAAAATTAATTTTAAAAAATACAGAATAAGAAAAAAAAGAAAACAACTTAGCACTAACTAGGAACAAATCTATACTTATGGATAAAATGTGTAACTCATTCTCTGCCCACAGAAGCAAGCATCCCAACATATTATATATAATGACTCATTTTAGGGCTCACTTCACATAAGTCTCACCATATGCTCCTGTAATATAAACACAGACCTCAAATGAAAAGATGGACACAAATTTTAACATCATTTTGAGTAGCCCAGTGAAAGTCCATTGTTTCCTAAAGGTGATGAAAGCAGTGTTGTGCTCAGTCGCTTCAGCCGTGTCTGACTGTTTGTGACCTATGGACTATAGCCCACCAAGCTCCTCTGTCCATGGGATTCTCCAGGCAAGAATACTGGAATGAGTTGCCATGCCCTCCTCCAGAGGATCTTCCCGACCCAGGAATTGAACCCATATCTCTGGTGTCTCCTGCATTGCAGGCAGGTTCTTTACCCACCGAGCCACCTGGGAAGCCCAAAGGCAATGAATACCCCATTATTTATTATACAGAAATAGATTGTGGTGGTTTAGTCTCCAAGTTGTGTCTGACTCTTTGAGACATCTTGGACTGTAGCCTGCCAGGCTCTTCTGTCCATAGGATTTTCCAGGTAAGAATACTGGAGTGGGTTGCCATTTCTTTCTCCAGGGTATCTTCTCGACCCCAGGTATGAAACCCAGCTCTCCTGAAGTGCAGGCAGATTCTTTAGCCACTAGGCTACCAGGGAATCACACAGTTCAGTTCAGTTCAGTAGCTCAGTCATGTCCAACTCTTTGCGACCCCATGAATTGCAGCACACCAGGCTTCCCTGTCCATCAGCAGCTCCTTGAGTTTACCCAAACCCGTGTCCATCGAGTCAGTGATGCCATCCAACCATCTCATCCTCTGTAGTCCCCTTCTCCTCCTGCCCCCAATCCTACCCAGCATTAGGGTCTTTTCCAATGAGTCAACTCTCCACATGAGGTGCCCAAAGTATTGGAGTTTCAGCTTCAACATCAGTCCTTCCAATGAACACCCAGGACTGATCTCCTTTAGGATGGATTGATTGGATCTCCTTGCAGTCCAAGAGACTAAGAGTCTTCTCAAGCACCACAGTTCAAAAGCATCTATTCTGCAGCACTCAGCTTTCTTCATTGTCCAAATCTCACATCCATACACGACCACTGGAAAATCCATAGCCTTGACTAGACGGACTTTTGTTGGCAAAGTAATGTCTATCTAGGTTGGCCATAACCTTCCTTCCAAGGAGTAAGTGTCTTTTAATTTCATGGCTGCAATCACCATCTTCAGTGATTTTGGAGCCCCCAAAAATAAAGTCTGACACTGTTTCCACTGTTTCCCCATCTATTTCCCGTGAAATGATGGGACCAGATGCCATGATCTTAGTTTTCTGAACATTGAGCTTTAAGCCAACTTTTTCACTCTCCTCTTTCACTTTCATCAAGAGGCTCTTTAGTTCTTCTTCACTTTCTGCCATAAGGGTGGTGTCATCTGCATATCTGAGGTTATTCATATTTCTCCTGGCAATCTTGATTCCAGCTTGTGTTTCTTCCAGCCCAGCGTTTCTCATGATGTACTCTGCATATAAGTTAAATAAGCAGGGTGACAATATACAGCCTTGACGTACTCCTTTTCCTATTTGGAACCAGTCTGTTGTTCCATGTCCAGTTCTAACTGTTGCTTCCTGACCTGCATACAGGTTTCTCAAGAGACAGGTCAGATGGTCTGGTATTCCCATCTCTTTCAGAATTTTCCACAGTTTATTGTGATCCACACAGTCAAAGGCTTTGGCATAGTCAATAAAGCAGAAATCGATGTTTTTCTGGAACTCTCTTGCTTTTTCGATGATCCAGCGGATATTGGCAATTTGATCTCTGGCTTCTCTGCCTTTTCTTAAACCAGCTTGAACATCTGGAAGTTCATGGTTCACGTATTGCTGAAGCCTGGCTTGGAGAATTTTGAGAATTACTTTACTAGCGTGTGGGATGAGTGCAATTGTGTGGTAGTTGAACACTCTTTGGCATTGCCTTACTTTGGGATTGGTGCGAAAACTGACCTTTTCCAGTCCTGTGGCCACTGCTGAGTTTTCCAAATTTGCTGGCATATCGAGTGCAGCACTTTCACAGCATCACCTTTGAGGATTTGAAATAGCTCAACTGGAATTCCATCACCTCCACTAGCTTTGTTCATAGTGATGCTTTCTAAGGCCCACTTGACTTCACATCCCGGGTTGTCTGGCTCTAGGTGAGTGATCACACCATCATGATTATCTGGGTCGTGAAGATCTTTTTTGTACAGTTCTTCTATGTATTCTTGCCACCTCTTCTTAATCTCTCTGCCTCTGTTAGGTCCATACCATTTCTGTCCTTTATCGAGACTATCTTTGCATGAAGTGTTCCTTTGGTATCTCTAATTTTCTTGATGAGATCTCTAGTCTTTCCCAATCTGTTGTTTTCCTCTATTTCTTTGCATTGATCGCTGAGGAAGGCTTTCTTTTCTCTCCTTGCTATTCTTTGGAACTCTGCATTCAGACGGGAATATCTTTCCTTTTCTCCTTTGCTTTTCTCTTCTCTTCTCTTCCCAGCTCTCTGTAAGGCCTCCTCAGACAGCCATTTTGCTTTTTTGCATTTCTTTTCCATGGGGATGGTCTTGATCCCTGTCTCCTGTACAATGTCACGAACCTCTGTCCATAGTTCATCAGGCACTCTGTCTATCAGATCTAGTCCCTTAAATCTATTTGTCACTTCTACTGTATATACAGTAGAATCACACAGGAATAGATATATATTTGTGTATCTAGTGCATGAACATACTTCACAAATTCTTTTAAGACCCACAGGAAAGTGCTCTTGGAAAAATCTCTGAAAGTCACAATTATGAAAGAATTGCCTATATCCTTTCCATCTCATCTTTATCAGGAGTTAATCTAAGCAGAGCTCTACAAGATTTCAGTTGGAAATAGAAATGCTGTATTGTTTTCTGTAATTATATCATTACTTCGCCTAGATATTTGGAAAAAATTTGCTAACTCAGCACACTCTGAATTCGCTTTTCTGATCTCCACTTTAACTGAGCAGCATCATAGAATCACTCTAGATGGAAGTGGCATTTTGTAGTTGCAAGAGGTTAGATAGAGTATCTTTTTCATCTGTATAGTCATTTAGGAGAATCGCCACACTGTCTTGTAATCTGCAGATTGGCATATGATAGAAGTATGATGTATGGAACATAACTACTAGTTAGTAAATAGCAACACTGTTGAATTTTTCAAAATGACTGGAATTGAAGAGTTGGCTTCAAATTGAGGGAAATGCTTATCTTTGCCGAACAACAATTTGATGAAGAAAAAAAACTGAAAGGAGGGTGGATAGAGTGCAGAAAACAGGTGTTTACTCCCCCATTTGATGCCCCAATAAACATTTTGTTGTAAGTATAATGATGAACTCAGCAAACTTTCAATATTCATCACTGATCCAGCCATTTTAAGTAATGGTTCTGAGTTATTTTAAAATGTGAGGAAGTGTTCATCTGATTATGAGAAATTGTTCTTCTTGGAAGAGTTGACTTCATTAATAATCATTTTGGAAACAAACATCTTGGCTTCAATGGCATTAAAAAAAATATTTTAACACATTTGAGAAGGCTTTCACTTGCAACCATAGATGGCTGGTGTAAGGATGAGAAATCACTCTCAGCATATCGTATTCTGTCATCCTATGCCAACCACACAGCCTCTGTTTTCATTCCTTTTTATTGCTTACTTTACCTCGGCAGTCTTTAAACCCTGCTAATTTTGAAAACCAATGAGTATCAGGAGGTCAAAGACTCTCCTGCTGATTTAAGTAAGAAACAGCATGGAGAGGTGTGATGTTAGGTGGTCTCAAGGACCAGAATGAACTTGGAAGAGGGTGCAGAAATGAGTGAACATCTGACAGGGAGACCTGAGTGGTCCAGAAGAATAGACATACAAGGGTATTCAGATGTGATATAAACCCCTAGTCCCAAGAAAACAATCAGTGTTTTTGAAGTTGAAACCATCACTCTTGGCACCATTTGAAAACCTGAACTTACTCTCTGCCAATTGTCATCTGCTTTTTAAATTACAGGATATGGTTGTCCCAATATCTCATCTCAGTCCTTTTCATTTCTCTTCTCCCTCAGTTCTCATCCACATGCTGAACTAAAGCAAAATTGTTTCCTTTCCTCCCCATTTTTTCTTTGAGATCTATTAATAGTGCAGATTTTAATGTGTATATCTTACATATTTCAGAGAGAGCAACAAAGGCAAAAGAAGCAACATCAATGGCTCCCCCTTATGAGCCATTGTAACTAGTTGTAATAACTTCTTTTAAAGAGATGGTAAAGCTGATTTTTCCAGGGTGCATTTCACCATGTCATCTGCAAGGATGATATAATTAAGAACTATCTTGTCGTTTTTTCATTTCACTTTCTTTTCTTTGCCTTGAAAATATTTAAAACTTTCCTGTAGTGAAATTTTTTTCATGGACTCTACTTTTGGGGTTGTATTGGAAAGTTTTTTCCCACTTTGAGATTATACAAAACTTCTCCCACAGTGGATCCTAGTACTTCCATGATTTCATTTTTTATTCTTTAAATCATTGATCCATCATGATTTTTTATTTTGTTGTAAGATGTGCTGTAAGGATCCAACATGACAATTTTTCTCCAGGTGGCTATTCAGTTGTTTTAATGAATAAGACATTCGCTTCCACAATTTCCTGAATGATGTTTTACATTATGCTTATATGGAGGATTCTTATTTTCTTATTTTAAATATCAATGAGTAGAACATATGCTCCAAGGTTAACCTTTTATGTTCCTCTTACTACAAGCAAAAGTGACAGCATTAAACCCATATTAATATAAAGATCTATGGAGAACACTATTTATTGAACATTTCCCATATACCAGATATTGTGCCATGTGCTTTAAATGAGCTATGTCATACATTTCTGATGGCCATGAGGGAGATTCAATTCACAGGTAAGAAGATTGACACCTAGTGAAGTAAAGAATTTATCAAAAGTCAACCACTGGTAAGTAATAAATTTAAGATTTGAGTAAAAGTCTGATTTTAAAAACTTTGCTTTAAACAACTGCATTAAGTTAATTTCAATGAAGAAATGGAGGAGATTTTAAATGTCAAAGAATCCTACTAAATTACATAAAATAAAACATTAAGAAGGAAGAATGCTATCTGTCTGGCTTGAATCTCTAGCTGCTACTTTAAAAAAGATGCTTTTCACTCACTTTGCTATTTCACCGAGTCTAACTATTCTCCAATTATAACAATAAAGATTTACTTGTAATCTTGTATCAAATTTATATTATATTTGAATTGGGAAAAATTGTCAACTTTAGTCTACCATTTTTTAAATGTGGTATACATAGAGATACATATAATGGACTTCAAGTTGGAATGGAAATGAAAAACAGTCTGTTCTCTATGTCTGTGAGTCTGCTTCTGTTTTATAAACAAGTTCATTTGTGTCATATTTTAGATTCTGCATACAAGCGATATCATATGGTATTTGTCTCCCTCTTTCTGACTTACTTCATTTAGTAGGATAATCTCTAGGTCCATTTGCTGTAAATGGCACTATTTCATTCATTTTTATGACTGAATAGTATTCCATTGTATGTATGTATATATATATATACTCACCTACCACATATTCTTTATCCCAAAATAGTATGTAATTGCTCAGTCACTTCAGTCGTGTCCGACTCTGCGACCCCATGGACCGTGGCCTGCCAGGCTCCTCAGTCCATGGAATTGTCCAGGCAAAAATACTGGAGTGGGTTGCCAGTTCCTTCTCCAGTGATAAAGTATGAAGTGAGTGAAGTGAGTGAAATGAAGTCGCTCAGTCGTGTCTGATCCTCTGCGACCCCATGGGCTGTAGCCTACCAGGCTCCTCTGTCCATGGGATTTTTCCAGGCAAGAGTACTGGAGTGGGTTGCCATTGCCTTCTCCGATAGTATGTAAAGTAAGAAATCTTATTAGATAAATATAAAATCATTTGTAAGTTATTAATGTTCCATTTATTATTTAAACTTTGTCATCACATCAATGGAACATCAAAAGTTGGGCAATAACAGATTTAGTTGTCTTTCATTTTCTTTTATTAATTGTCGATAATATAAAAACAATGATCTTATTTTCATTTAAAAAATTTTAATTATGAAAATATATTTATCTATAGGGAACTATTTGATATAATAATGTTATTTTAATTTATAAATATTTCTATTTAAATATATGATATATGGACTGGTCTTATATATATGGTATATGATGTATAAGGATGGGCTTTTTCTTTTCCCACTAACTAGGTCTCTTTCTCTTTTTCAGAGGCTGAGTGACTAACATGCCTGCTAGTATTAGCAAATGTGGGGCTGTTGTGGAGGATCAAGACAATCTGTTTCCCACTATCCCTTGATTCCCTAAGCTAACTTACAAGGTCTCTGGACCTGTTAAATCACAGATATGGTATATACAGAGCAATCCTACAGCAGCTCCCCACCACTGTCCTAAGTTACACCTCAGAATCTCCTCTATACTGAACTAAAGAATAAATAAAATGCTCCTGTTACAAATTGGTTTTCCAACTAATTTCCCACTCTTGGTTTAGATGATACGGGCAAGGTCTTCATACAGAACAATCTAGTTGAAGTAATTTTTACTAGCTCATTGTACTGGTCATTTTACCCTTCTGAGAAGATTTCCTGTTAGAAAAAGGAAAAGATTTTTGGGCCTGGTAAAGCTCTACTTGGTAACATCTCAAGCGTCATCATGAATTGATGTTGATACATTAGGTAATCTAAGAGAGAGGTCATACGAGGCAGGGACTCTGCCACACATTTACCAGAGGTGGCTTCCCCAAGATAGCCTTTAATTTTCACCTAAATAATCTACCTGCAGGAGCTGTAACTGTGATTTGTGTGGATGGATGTCTTGTATGCTCTTGACCATATTCAAGTAACTCATTCAGACAAATCATATTAACTGTATGTCAAATCCTAACTGTGTGGTGTTCAGGTTGGGTCCAACATGGCATGATTATTCAATGACAGTCCAAAGTTCTTGAGATATTAGAGTTGTATGGTTGGGTCAACCAGACTCCTGAAACCAGTTATGGTAACATACTCTGATTAGGGAGGAAGTGCCTATAATGGTAGAGGATCAGATAAAGGACTCATAGACACCTGAAAGTTCAGTAACTTCTAAGACATGCTGATAATTCGAGTTAATGACTATCAGATGACATTGTTTTCAAATCTTGACAAAAATCCTGATTGCTGAGTGTTCAGAGCACAACAAATTCACAGCTAAACTTCTGGTGCATTTCTTTTCTTCAACAGCTCCCTAGATACTTACTAAGTCTTGGTGGTTTTTCGCTTACTCTGAGACTCCAAAAAATCTCAGCATCTCTGTGGTTAGTGTCCATACTATAATCTCACTGTTTACTGTCCATTACATTAATGTGATGCCTCAGACCAGTTAGTAGCTTTCTGATCTTTAAATACATAGAGAATTTCTTTAGTGGTTATACTAAGAGTTCCCTTTTTTAACTAAATCACATCTCAGCCCAAATGAAGGCAATCCTAATCTTGACTACTGTTTCAAAACCCAATTACCTGGGGAAAGAGAAAGGAAATTATACCAACAAAGAACTTATGTTTGTCCTGATGGCCTTATGGTGAGAAGCCATTGAGAATTTACAGTAGAGATCTGAATTTACTGCAAGCATATTTAATTCATGGAGCTATTCAATGGTTCCATAAGCAAGTATATGTCTCCATGCTCTTTTGTCACCTGGTAGAGGAGAGGATTGCACTTTTCTTTAATTGTGTGTTATTTCCCAAATTGTGTGTTATCATTCTCCAAGGCTGAATTCAAGAAACAGAGCAAGCCACTGGATTTCTTTTATTCAGGGGCATAGTCATAACCCACCTAAACATAAAACTGAATGAATTCTGAAAGTATTTAAACCTTATTGTATCTTCAGTCCAAGAAAGACAAGGGGAGGGGAATGTGTTTATATCATTAGACTGTCTTCCATTTTAGCTAGCCAGAGTATTGGAATAATCCATTCTCAAATGTTGCCGCAATGGCTTACATTTTAATGTGTACCCAGGCAATGTAGAAGGAAAATAGGAAAGTCATCCCATATACCAGCACTGTTCATTAGAATAGTGCTGAGATGATGGACAAGTTCTATATCTGTATTCAGTATGGTAGCCACTAGCCAAATGTGGCTATTGGGCATTTGAAATATAGCTAATGTAACTGAGGAACAAATGTTTAATTTTATTTAATTGCAACTAGGTTTGTATTCAACTGGCCACATGTAGTTAGAGGTTACCATATTAGATAGCAAGGCTATTGACACAGAAACAACAATACTCCATTCTGAAGTTTGGTTCAGAAAGATACATATCAGAGATATCAAAGATTTGAGTTTGAAGAATTTCAAACTCTTACTTTATCTTCTAATTTCCAGTGGAGAACTCATTCTCATGTTGCAATTTCAATATTACTCTTCATTCTAGTTAATGATTTATAGCACCCAGACTGTACTTCCCTAGTAGAGTGTAAAAGCTCCCAAGGAAAAATAATATGTTAAGATGTACCTCTAATGTACTGTAATCCACCTTAGACATTTAAATATTTATTATAATAATTTGCTTGAGAAGAACATGCTGTATGCTTTTAACAGATAAGGATAATTTAGACCAGCAAAATGTCTAAAGGTGCACATTGTTAAAATAGAGAAATGATTTATAGCGCAGACTGCATACTCTCTTCCTTTCTGAAGTCTGTGTATGTGTGTGTGTGCATGGTTATTAGCTGTGTGGATTCAGGGCAGTAGACACACACTTTCCAGAGCACCCCAGATTTTGATCTTTTACTTAGTTTTGGCAAACCTACGTGACTATATTTGTGCCTCACGTGACCACTAAACAGATCAGAGCTTTATAGCAACCTCAGACTTCTGAAATGATCTTGAACAAATCAGGAAAACACCATAAGTGAAATTAATGAAATAAATAGTAGTTGTGAAATCTATTTATTATAATTCAAATTGTTAATTTGTGACCTCTCCTAGTCATTTATCTGACAAACAGTAAAAAAAAAAAAAGGTATACGTCACACATCCTTTTCAAACCACATGACAGTGGCTTCTCCACACTGCTGTCTTCTCCCTATCACTCTCAGGACTGTCTGGAGTGCTTCGCTATGATTAACCTCTCAAAACACCAGTGCCACTGTCCTCCCATCCATTATCATTGTGATCGTCATATAGGGAAAGTCCTACTTCTCTTTACTGCCCTCGGCCATGATTTCTCATAACTGCACCAAAAATGAAAGTTACAGACTCAGCAAAGTTTTCATGCTAACCAGAGGGAATTTTAATATGAAATAGTGATATGGGAGATGGATGGGAAACCCAAGCCCAGATGCTAATGTTCAAGAAAATGTGTTATAACCTTTAAAAGATCCTGTATGGGCTAACTCTCTTGTCATCCTTGTTTTCATCTAAAATACATTCCTTATCTTTCCAGAGACAATGGTTCTTTTAAAAATTCATCCCTAAACCCAGGATTGGTCTCAGGACTCTAAAGTCTGTTTTATTTCTTCAATAGGGCAACCCTCGGGTCTCAATAACCTACAAGGTTACATTTATTTTCTCATGTTCAAGATGCTTGGAATAGTCCAGGACGGCTTTTTGTTTTCCAAATCAGGGTCCCTCTGACTCTACCTTGAGCCTGACTGACCTTCCTTGTTTTACTGGGAGAGATCTCATTCTTTTATGGGATATTTTCCCCCACTCTTGTTTCCTGAGTGAAAATAAAAAGAGCAAATCTGTATACTTGACAGCATTTTTTTTCAGTACTTTTATGGTTTGGTTTTCTGGAGTTTCCTGCTAATCCTCAAATCCATCCTAATTTACAACTAGAGAAAAGAAATGAACCATGGGATACTCAGGAAACAAACAAACAAACAAAAGTCTGATAGCAATAACAAGTGACAGATCTTCTCAGAGAAAAAGACAGAGGAGCAATGAGAAACACATAGATGTCTGCCAGGATTTTTGGCAAAAAGCAGAATACAGCTTACACATAGTATCAAGTAGGTAGTTAGAATAGGAAAAAGGAGTCCAAAATCCTGGTGGCTAAAAGACAAAGGGAAAGGCCCAGGAAAATAGAACAAAAGAAAATCCGCTGACTCCAGAAAGAGCCTCAGGTGAAACAAACACGCCCCCTTCCTGGCTAGCCCTAATTTGCATATGGCAGGCTCAAGTGAGAGGAGACAAAACATATAAAAAGAGGGAACCAAGATGGACTGAGGCCTTTTGTTTGGGGTCAGCCTGCCCTCAGGCCTTGAGGGTATACAGTACTTTGTTTTCTGAATAAAATTCTGAGCTGTAACTGAGCTGTAACACTAGTCCTCTGTTTCAAATCTTTGTTGTGGTGAGACAGAACTGAGGAAATTACACACTCTCCTGACAAAGTCAAGGGAAGGGGGAGAACGAATGTTTTCATACTGTAGCACAGAATTGATATAAAATAATTACCCTGAGTCATCAATGCTTAGCTACGTTTAATCAACTGTCTATATTAAGGCAGGGAAGAATATAATAAAATTTATAAAACTATCTGTATATATTTTATATTCTTATGTCTCACCTAAATTCTGAATAATTTGGTTGTTTCTGAATTAATTCATGTGATTATATCACAATACTAGCTGGGTAACTTCTGAACTAGTTAAATGTTGTCATTTTCCTACTCTGACTCATGCTGACATTCAGTTATGGAGTATAACAAATGATCCTTATTTTTCTTGAAATGTATTTGTCTGCTAAACTACTATTTAGCAGATAATTGCTAAACACAATTCATTTCTAAAATCCTATCAGTAATTTGTAAATTTAGAATTGGTAAATTTTTGCTAGTTTAATATCTTTCTATCAAGTTGGTTTTAGTTTAATTCTGTAGTTGAGTCCTCCAGTTCTGGACTTCAGTAGTGTAACAAGGATCATATCATTTATCATACTCACAGTATACTATACACATAACTGAAGCGAAAAACAGCTATTGGCAGTAACTTCTTCTGGCGTGTTAAAAAACAGACTGCTAGCTATATCTTAAACCTGTCACTAGTTATCTGACCTGGAAATTATTTAGTTTCCCTGTGTCTCTGCTTGCTTAACTGGAAAAATAGAAAATTTTCTCTCAGTCTTGATGTTGATATTAAAATATATACTAAAGAGCTGCATTTAAAATTGACAGAAAATAGATGATTATTTTTATTGTTTTTCATAGTCACAGGATTATAGCTGTTATCTGATGAGAAGAAAAGTTTCTCCTATCATTCTCCTACCCCAATTATTTTCTCATTATAGGAATGTGCTAAAATAAGGCTTTGGAAACCTGATTGATGATTTTGAACTTATTCTTTTAGAGAAGTACTACAGTAACTGCTGATAGCATTATTAGGATTGTCTAATCTGTATGAAAGTCTTCCCTGATAGCTCAGTTGGTAAAGAATCTGCCTGCAAACAGGAGACCCTGGTTCGATTCCTGGGTCCGCTGAAGATGGGATAGGCTAACCGCTCCGGCATTCTGGGGCTTCCTTTGTGACTCAGCTGATAGAGAAGCTGCCTGCAATGCCAGACACTTGCGTTTGATCCCTGGGGTGGGACTATTCCCTGGAGAAGGGAATGGTTACCCACTCCAGTATTCTGGCCTGGAAAATTCCATGGACTGTATAGTCCATGGGATCACAAAATGTCGGACACGACTGAGTGACTTTCACTTTCTTCTTTCAATCTGTATGAACTAATAGAAAAGAATATGCCATTTACACTAAAGAGAGAATTTTCCCTGAGTCTGTTTTGTTTTTTTGTATATGTATGAAGAGGGGCATAGTAATGATACTGAAGGACAGAAAATTACCATTTGGTAATAATTCTGCCATTTATGTAATAAAAAATGCAACATCCTTATTTCTCATTAGCAAAACATCAAGGGCTCTGGATGTTGTGAAAGTTTCTCTTTAAGTTATGATAGGAGCCCAGAACAATGCTGTGTGGACTCCTCTCTGGTTAGCACAGAAAGGTGAGTTGTATTTGATTTGCAGTTTTATTACTCTCAGCTCATGCATTTTTTCCTTTTGCATTGTTGGTTTTTAATCTCTTCATTAATTCTGCTCAAAGGTATTGAGAAAGACTTTGAATTTGAGGGAATATAGTATCTGAGTCTTAGAGACTAAATTGTATTTTAAAAGAACAGTGAAGAGATGGTATCTAGTTATATATTTTAGAATTATATAAAACTATATAGAATACATATTATATATTCTAGTTGATACACAAAAAAGCAGAAATAAATAGCATGTTTATGGAATCATGAGAGATTCAGTGGATTTGGAAATTCAGCAGGCTTATGAAAAAAAATTGTGAGAGATAGATTGTAAAGGTGTACTGAGGGAGAAGATAAGATTGTAGAAGTATTCTGAATGACCTATTTATTTTGGATTTTACTTTATGTGTAATGGAGAAATATTGGCACTTTTTAATTGTGGAAGCAAGATCTGTATATGACAAGCAGTTTGTATTTTAACAATTTAATCCATGCCTGACTGGATGAAGATATGGGAGAGACACAACTGTCTGAGAAAACAGACTCAGTTGATTGCTCTTGGTTAATAGAGAAAGAATAGATGATTAAGGGTCTTAGAGGGAAATGATCCATAGAACTTGTTGACATGCTAGACATAAGGTAAAAGAGAAAAGAGAATCAAAAATGACTCTGGAACATAATAGGTCACATAGCTGATAAAAATGGTGATATCATTTATTTGGATGAAAAATCCAGAAACAAGAGTTTGTTGTCAGTGGTTTTGGGTTGTGTTCAAGTGTATCCATTTAGTACGAAGTCTGACTTTTCTAAAAAGTGGAACTGTTCTGGATGCTGAAAACAATAACCATAGCGCTATTGAAGATGAAACCATGAACAGCAGAGATACCGCTTTCAGAGTAAAGAAGTTCAGGGTGTCAGAAGGCTCATAAATATTAAATCCATCAATTTATTTATTAGGTAATTAGCATGAGATAGGCTGGGGATGGAGTAATCCTTTTTCCTAGGCAATGATTTTTGACATTCCCACCTTTGAGCCACTTCCTCAAAGCATGGCCACTTGGGCATCAGCAAGAGCAATTTGGAACTGGCTCAAGGTACATGTTTAGTTCCCACCCATTACCTACTAAATCAGGAATTCTGGCATTTGGGGGCCAGAATCTATGGCTTAAGAATATCACCAGGTGATTCTGATTCACTCCAAAGGGGCTCAGTCTTGATTGCATATTAGGATCATCTGGAGATTATTAAAGTATACTGTTTCCTGGACCACACCCACACACCAAGTGATTTGACTGTAGACAAATGTGGGACCTGGGCACCAAGACCAGGAATTTTGAAAGTTCCCCAGGTGATAATAATGTGCAGCCAGGGCTGAGAACTGCAGTTTTGAAGAGTAATGACAAAGAAATCCTAAGAGGAGTGTAACTCAAACTTTAAAGTGCAAACCAACCATCTAGGTTACTCTTAAAAGTGCAGATTCTGATGCAGGTCTGGGGTGCAGCCTGAGAGTCTGCATTGCTAACTGCACCTCTGTGAGCAGTGTGTGACCACAGACCACGCTTCAAGGAGCAAAGCTCTAGAGCAGATTTGCCAGACATGTATGATACATCTTCCACAGTTGGAAGAAACAATGGATTAGCTGAGGGTGACTAGTTTGGCATAAGAATTGGTTGCTCAGGAAAAGATATCAGAAGTGGGAGCAGAAGACAGTAAAGTTTGCAAACATGTTCAGCTTTTACAATGTTTTTAGATCAATGCCAAAACACAAATACTTTTAAAAAATTGTTGTTTTTGTTCAGTCATTAAGTCATGTCTGACTCTTTGCAACCCCATGGACTGCAGCATGCCAGGCTCCTCTGTCCTTCACTGTCTCCCTGAGTTTGCTCAAATTCACGTCCATTGAATCAGTGATGCTATCTAACCATCTAATCCTTTATTCTCCCTTTCTCCTCCTGCCCTCAATTTTTCCCAGAATCAGAGTCTTTTCCAATGAGTGAGCTCTTTATATCAGGTGACCAAAGTATTGGAGCTTCAGCATCAGTCCTTTCAGCAAATCTTCAGGGTTGATTTTCTTTAGGATTAACTGGTTTGGTCTCCTTGCAGTCCAAGGGACTCTTAAGAGTCTTCTCCAGCACTTTAAAAAAAAAAGACTAGTCTTTAAATAAAAATACTGGACCAAGTGAAAGAGGTCAAAATCAAATTTTTGCAAGTAGGCACCAAGAGAATCATTGGGTTATCATATTTTTGCCATGTTTACCTGGAGAGGATGTGAGTTTAAGTTTCTATTATAACTTTGATTGTCCTACTAAATGTTATTCTGGAAGGATTAACCCATATGGGCTCATACTAATCCACTCATGGGTCAATAGTAAACTATTTCTATTTGTGGGTTTTCACTTTAGTAAAAGTCAACCTATAATTTTGGAACTTCAGAACTTTGGGGGAAAAGATCCCAAAAGTGGACTAAATAGCATTTTTTGCCACTTTTGAAGAAATGTACCTTGGTAGTTTTAATGAAGTTTTGATTTAAACTTCATTAGTGGTTGAGGGAAACCAATTTAGCTGCCTCCCTTTACAGATGACAGTAGTCGAATCATCGTCTATTGGGCCAAGCAATATCTTAATTAGCAAAGGGTTGATCTGAGGCTGAGGTGACAACTTACCCTCCGGCTCTTGGCTTCTATTTGATTCTTCATTAATCAAAAGAAAAATAAATATGTTAGAATGATTAAATAAGAGCTCTGCCTTTCCATCAAATGTTTAGGCTTCTGGAGTTAGGAGACATGGGCATTTCCTATTGTAAATTACATTCTACTGCTTAACTTATTAGTAAATGGGTGAACTGATCTTGCATGGAAAAAGGATGAGAGATTAATTAATACTGTTTAATAAATATTAAAATGAATTGGTCCAAAATTGAGTTAGATACCATGCATTCCTAATATGAGTTAACCCCCAAATATAAAGCCATCTCCCATTTTCCCAAGGAGAAGATCCAAAAGGTTTGTGACTTTTTTATTAACTATACCATAATTGTAAAATATTAACTTTTAATATTTAATTTATTAATGTTATAAGACATTCAAAATAACTTATATAATTACCTTATTTATATAGAAGTATGCTTTTTCACATTTCTTGAGAATACTTTATTCTCTTTTCATTCTGTATCTCACAAAGTAATCTCATCCCCTTCAGAGATGCTTGTTGAATTGTCTTCACTGAGAGAACATAATTTGGTCTGACCATATTTTTTTTAGATAGAACACATTTTGGATTAGTATGAATATATGTTATTTCACTGGAAAATTTATCCTGAGAGCATACAATCACAAAACTTTAATACATTTTTATATTGTCCTGTGTACATGCATTTATGATCTCCAAAACATAACCACACTTTCTGCTTTTTAAGTAAACTTTACAAGCCTTGTTTACACTTGCAGTTGTGAAATCATCCCAGTGAGAGTAATGAAGAAATCTATATTAAAGTTTTTTCTTGTTTTGTTCATCAATTTATTCAGTTAATAATTTAATGCTAGTATTGACATTTGTGATTTCAGACTAACGTATTTTCTTTCCCAAACAGTATTTGATTAGTCAAAATTTAGTAAATTAAGAGAGGATGAACTATAACTAGACTTTGAAAGAACTTTGATATAAAATAACTAACTATATCCTCTTATCTGAGAGTTAATATTTTAGGAGGAAAAAACCTTTGGCTTATATTTGTGTAAGGCCAGCAGTAATAATAAGGTATAATTCATAGAATTTTTATCATTGTTTTAAAGCAAATTCATACTAATTATCACAACTTCTGAATTCTACATTCAATTTTATTTTGTATTTTTATCTGAAACTGATTATAATGAGTAAAAATTATAACAAGCAACATAGGAAATTCTCTGAAGGTTTTATATATTATATAAAAGTGATATACATACTTTCTTTCATTTGACTGAGTCCCCTGTGGAATATACTTTAGTGATGGTATGTGGGAGCAAATTTAATTCAACCTTAATCTTAGGACTTTTTTCCTTTAAATGTAGTAATGTCTAAATTTGACCCTACGGTAAAAAATTATTTTGATATGTGTGTTATCCACTTTTGCTAATGCAAAAACAAACTCAAAATTGCAGCAGCTTTCCACAATACACTTTTTTTTTTTTTTTACTGTTCTGTATATAACTTGAAAGCTGTTCTTTGCTGGGCTTCACTGAGCTCAGCCTAGCTCTATGAGTCTTCTCATGCCTCTAACCATTGTAAAGGAAGAGCCACCATCTGAGAGGTGATGTTCTCATGGCAAAAGGCAACTGCTTAGATAAGACAGAGCCAACCCAGACAAAGCATTAAAGCTTCTATTTGTATGTCACATCTACTCACACTCCATTGACTAAAGAAAGTCTCATGGCTAAGCCAATGTCAGTGGAGCAAGAGGATATACTTCCTATCAATGGGAAGCATGACAACGGTGGGGAGGAGGCAAATAATTGTGAGCAAATAATAAATCTACTCTAGCCTGTTAGCTGATAACTAAATTGTTTTGCTGAGTGCCTTGCAATTTGCAAAATTTTCTTAAAAATCATTAGAATCAAAGTTAATGTAATTGAGTATGTAGGACACACACTGTTTTTGAGTACCTATAATGGCCATGAAATCATATGAAGGTCAATCATGAAATATGAAGATCATATGAGATTTGAGAGAAGATATTGAATATATTTTCTAACGTACTTATATTTCCTCATGATGCCATCAGAAATAATTTATTTCATGGTTTTTAACTTCTCAGAATAATTTTCATGTCTGAAACCTATTTGGGAGTTTTTCCTTCCTGTACTATTCTTGTCACTGCAGTATCCAAGTCTGGTTCTCTTCCAGTTCTCCTGGAGATTCTAGGAGGTATTTAATTTCCTTTAGTATTTCTGCTAAAGTAGTTAGGCTAAACTCTTTTCCATATATATCCTATGGAATGGATATGTAGCTTCAAAAAGTTAATGTATAGGAAGGTACCTAGCATATGGAATGCATTTTAAAAGTCATATCCTTTTCTAGTCCTAGGATTTCCTTATGAAAATGTTGATATATTTGCTACTCTTCAGAAATGCTTTATTGTTAATTTTTCGGCATGATGTCCTCAAACTCGTAAGAACAGCTCACCCTGTTTCAGTGTCAATGATTTTTCTCATTGATACTGAAAGCCTGGGAGTGATAATGAACATAAGAAAAAAACCAATTTTCCCGCCACTTTCTGATGATGTCTCTTAGCCAATCATATGTCCTAGATTATCAGAGGGCAATTCCAACTTAAAAGATGCTGCTTCGTGTCCCCATAAATATAATTTTATATATAACATCTATGTTTTATGTTTTGCTTCATGAAATATATGCTATCCTTGGAGCTTCCAGCTTGGTGAATATGGAGATTCCGGAAAGGCATGCCCTAGAAGAGGACATGAAAGCTCCTGCCCTTTCCTATAACCTCAACATATGCATCTCTTCCATCTGGTTGTTCCTGAGTCATACCCCTTTGTAACAAACCAGTCATCTAGTTTTGGGTTCAGCTCCCAGATGATGTGTTCCTTCTTAGACAACTTGACAGAAGAATTAGGAGAGGATACAGAAAGCAAAATTTATGATGATTATAAATTTGTGACCAAGAAAGCCCTTCAAAATATAGGGCTTACATATCCTGTTGTATCACTTTTTCTCTGGGCTTATATGCATGGATTTTTCATGCATATAACTCCATTATAAGACTCATGAAATACACAATAATCCATGTGCTTATGAAGCACATCTGACTCCTTGTGACCCCATGGACTATACAGTCCATGGAATTCTCCAGGCCAGAATATTGGAGTGGGTAGCCTTCCCCTTCTCCAGGGGATCTTCCTGACCCAGGAATTGAACCAGGGTCTCCTGCATTGCAGGCGGATTCTTTACCAACTGAGCTATGAGGGAAGCCCATATGGGAGAGATAAGATCCACAAAAGACAAAAGAAGCATGTGCAAGGAGAATCCAATTAAAGAAATTGCCAAAAGTTGACAAAGAGCTAGCACTTAATTGAGGAAGAGGAGGAGAAGCAAAAATCTGCATAGAAGAAGAAAGTTATGAGCCTTCCTAATATTCTTTCTTATGAGTGATGGTTTAAAAGTTACATTTGAGAGGACTGACTTCCAAGGAGACAAACAAAAGTGAAGAATTTAGGCTTTTGAATTCACCTGCTTAAAAAAAATATTGGAAAAAGGAAGAAGAAACTAAGATTCTTAGAGCAACAAGAACTTCATGAAAAAGAAAAGAAAGAACTGGGAGGAAAACAAAGTGATGCAGAAACTTTTGAGTTCAGATGTTGAAAAAAACTGGGTCAAAGAGGTCAGGAAACAACACAGACTTCTGCACCAAGCAGAAGCAGCAGGAAAGACTCAAGGAGGACCATCAGATGGGCCACAAATTCCAGTTTTATGTGATCGAAGCTGGAGAAGAACTCGGAAGCTTCAGAGATACAGCCACAAAGCAGAAGCTGATGAATAAAACTGTTGAAGATTGTTTGAACCTTGAAGTAGAAAATGGAACATTGAGTGTTTTGGACACCACGGTTGGCAGTAAATGATTGGCATTCACATTAAAGAGTTTTGATCTGTAGAAGCAATGGGTGGTTGAGAAGCCCCACCGACAAGAAAGGAAAACACCTCCTGGTTCAGCCAGTCACCAAAGTTAAGACACAAAAGAGGATGGCTGCTCCTTTGAGCAGCCAGTCATTTGGAAGGAGCGTTTCTCCTTCAAATTGATCATCATCAGAATACATCAAGTGCTTCCCTGGTGGCTCAGCAGTAAAGAATCTGCCTGCAATGCAAGAGCCACAGGAGATGTGGATTCACCCCCTGGGTCAGGAAGATGCCCTGGAGGAGGGCATAGCAACCCACTCCAGTGTTCTTGCCTGGAGAATCCCTTGGACAGAGAGCCTGACTGGCTACAGTCCGCGGGGTCACAAAGAGTCGAGCACAACTTAGCAAGCATGCACAGAGTACATTAAACATAAATTGGGGGGATGTCCACTTTTAATATTTTATGTAAATTCCACCTACAACTAAAAAGTTAAGATTTGACCACTTGTCCCTATATCTTATGGGTAAGACTTTGAAACTGAACCCCTCTCCCCGCCAAATGGTCAGTGCGTCACCCCCAGGGTGCTTTTTATGAGCTGTTGCTCCCCATAGACATTGTTATTTTCTCATGGTTTTCATCAAGTAATCCAGGTTGTTATTTTTTAATATTGTAGTATATTTTTTAACATGATATGAGTGTCATGAAAGGTTATCCTGTGCTAAAATGAAAATTGATCATGCCCTGGGGACTTCTTTTCTTCCAATGCCTGCCTCCATTCACTATCGAGTCAGCAGCCCAAGCAGTAGGAACTGCAGACCAGTCTTCCAGTGGCAAGTAGAGCTCTCTATTCTTCAGTAGGAAAATGCTGGATAGGCACTGAGGACACCTGCCCACCTTCAGACAAGCCTGTGACCTGGGATTGAGTAGCAGTAAATTTGGGAGCTGGAGTGCTTCATTCGTCCTGAAATCCCTCCTTCGTAACAGCCTTTTATGCAACAGCCTGAGCTTCCTTTTCAGTCCCTTTAGGGCCTCTGAAGAAGTAGGGATTACATGTGACCTTCCATGGGTGTTCACAGGAGAAGGTGCCATGCTTGTGCTGAACTTTCGGGGTCAGCATCCACCACATCAGACTCACCAAGTGAGCCCCCTTGTTGTAGAGCATGGTCTCTGTCGTCCCCACTAGAGCCTTCACATAGTGCAGAGGAGAGTCTGTATTCTGCTGAGTGACTGTAGGAAGGTTCACATAAGGTGTCACTGTGAGAGGCTAGTGATCAACCATGGGTCAGTCACCACCAGAAATCATGGCTCACAGAAGGCTGCCTGGATTTGGTTGGTGAAGATTCTAGGAGTTAAGTGGCCAGCAATAGCAGTGGCTCCAGTGGCACTGCAAACTTTATTTAGCGCAGCTCAATCACCAATATTCCTGGATTATACGATACTGGTATCAGCTGAGTTTGCCAGCAAAAGCTTCTAAGCTTTTCCCAGTTTCTCTACAGATTTATGAATTAGATTCCACTTTTTTTTTTTGGTAGATATGCTGTTCCATTTGGAAGTCAAGGTTAATGTCACCTAGTGGGTTACTGCTGCAAGGAATCTGTGGACATCCTTTTCTCTCATTAGCAAAACATCAACGTCTCTGGATGTCATGAAAGTTTCCCTCTAAGTTACAATAGGAGCCCAGAACAATGCTGTATGGACTCCTCTCTGGTTAGCACAGAAAGGTGAGTTGTATTTTTATTTGCACGTTTATTATTATCAGCTCACACATTTCTTCATGTGCATTGTTGGTTTATATGTCTTCATTAGTGAATGATCATGATGTTTTCCAGTTTTTCTTTAGAGACTGATTTTTGCAAAGTTGAAAACATCTTTTATGTAACAGCTAGCTTCAACACTAATCCCTCAAATGGGTTGCTAAAATACTTTCTCAGTTTAGACTTTCTTTTTTAAATTGTTTAACAAAAATCTTGTTAAAATTGTTTTAACAAGCAACTTTTATTTATATTTTTTATAGGTTTTGGTAAAAAAAAAAAGTGAGGCACTGAAAATAGATTTTCAGGAAAACTAATCTAGCAGTGGTAGGCAGGATTGATTAGAAAAGGAAAGCTCAATTAGTACATCAGTTCATAACTGAAAAATGAGACAAGGTTCTGCAGTCAAAAGCCAGAGATGGAAACAAAACTCAATGAATAAGCGCCAGATGCCTGTTAAAGGACATGGTGCTAGTGGTAAAGAACCCACCTGCCAGCACAGGAGATATAAAGAGATGTGGGTTTGATCCCTGGGTTGGGAAAATCCCCAGAGAAGGGCATGGCAACCCACTCCAGTATTCTTGCCTGGAGAATCCCTTGGACAGAGGAGCCTGGTGGGCTACAGTCCATAGTGTCACAGAGTTGGACATGACTGAACTACTTAGCATGCACACAAACCTTTTAAGGGAAGAATGATAGGAATTGGTTCAATGTATGTTCTAAAGAGATATGTCACAAATGATTCAAAAATTTGAGGCTAAGAAGAACGTGCCAGTGCTAGAAACATAAAATGTTGGTATGCTGCCCCTTTGTTTTTCTCAAAGTTTGTTTCATTTGATTTTAAGTAAACAGTTTATGGTGACAACAGTCTACAAATATGAACACTGAAGAGTCTTGGGAATTTTTTTTCTGTCTTTGATACACATCCTTAAATAACCAAACTCATGTTTTGTTATATTTCATTATAACCATTAATTGTGTTGTTAGCTAGTGGCCACCAGATAAACAGGATTCTCTGTCTTCCCTCTAACTTCCTACTGTAGCTGTGCTACTCCTCCTGTCCTACATTGGTTCCAAGTCATAGGTGAATGGTTGCAATGATCTGCTGTGACATGAGACCCCAGTCTCCCGATCTACTTTCATTCCTGCCCCTATATTCCAGAATTACCTCCCACTACATATCTAAGCCCAAGCATACTACATATATGGAATCATGCGCAATGGAAAATGTTCTGGCCAACCAGGAGCCTGGAAGGAAAATGGTTAAAAGACCAAGTTCAAGGAGGTCTGGTGTAGAGGCATGTGGATCTACACAGGAGAATGGGCACATGTGGAGAACAAAAAGTAGCACTGATGCCTTGCTGTCTCTGGGTATACGACCATGGCACCTTGTTCATAAAAGATAGTCACAGGAATCCCATAGAATATATTCTTTCCTACTTTTTCTGTCCATCTGACAATTCCTTATCCACAATTCTAAAATCCAAAGATCTCTGACATCCAACAGTTATTTTTCTTTTTGCAAACTCATTTGGCAGCAGAAAAATTTGTTGAAGTGACATGATGACATTTATAGTTTAATTACTATTAATAAAGACAATAAATTAAAGAACCCAGATGTCACATGATTTTCCAATACAGTAAGGATTACAATGGTGAGAAGAGCACCAACATTACTAAGAATTCAGGTGGTGACTCTCTCCTGCAGCCTGGAGCAGGAGAATGTATTATAAGGCTAAACTCACTAGTAACAGTAGAAACGAGTAAAATCCCCAAACAATAAAGGCTGGTAGTATTGCTTAACCATCAGAAGCCTGGTGGGTGCAACTGATCATAATGACCCTCATGTCATCTATCACTATTGCACCAGCTCCTGTTCCTCAGCTCACATCTATGGTTGCAACAAAGATCATTTACAACCTGCTGATGGAGGGGTTGGGTTTATGAATGGGTCAGCTGGGGATATGGGTACAAGATAGAATTAGATAAAAACTCTAATATTGTTTCATTCAAGGTAAGACGGTGATGATAGGAAATCAACTTAATGATCAGAGGTTTCAGACAGTGCCCTACTCATCCATTTTGTGGGGATACAGAAGTGGTTCAAGCTTAGAAGATACACGGAATTCTGGGCAATGGGAAGTGGCTTGGTTGATCAGGTGAGTTCTGGCTAGAGACGTGAGTTTGGACATGTGAGTGTGGTCACACATTGTGGATATATTCATATCACATGTTAATGCCCACCAGAGATCTCCACCATGAAAACAACACTAAACACCCTGGTAAATAAAATTGAATTGGCCAGTTTACATGAGCCAGCCTCTGTCATCATCCATCCCAGTGCTGACACACTAGATACATAAAAGAAGTATCCATGATGACAGAGTTGGAGGCTATGCAACAGTATGGGCTCCTACCTGCCAAAGCCACAAAATATCCAACCTGCCAGTAATAGAGACCTTTGCTGAGCTGTCTATACGGCACAAGCTGGTCACTGGGACTCCTTTCACCTTGGAAGGTATAGAGGTTCATTTTGATAAGAATAGACACATACCACAGTTATGGAGTCATTTTTCCTACCCATGAATCCCTAGCCAGCATCATTGTTCTAGGGTCTATAAAATGTATGATTCATCACTACAAGACTCCACAAATATTATGTCAGTTCAAAGGACCCACTCTATTGAAAAGGGGGTTTGTTGATGGTCTGTGACACATGATCCACCTGTCATATTACACACAGTGCCACGCAGAAGCTGCTGGCCAGATGGAGCAATGGAATTGCGTGCTGCAGGATAAGGAAGTATGTACAAGTTCAGAGATGATACGTTACAATGACTTCATTCCTTCTGGACATACTGTCTACTTTAATTCAGAGGTCTTTATATGATGCTGTGTCCCTAGTAAATAGAATGTATAAATCCAGAAACCAAAGTACAGAAGCTAGATTAATCCCTCTTATCATCAGTCTAAGTGACTCACCTGGCAAATGTGAGGTTCCTATCCCAGCCACTCTGGGTACGCTTCCCTCAGAAAAGAAGCATTACCCCCAGGACACGACAAGACCTCTACTCCACTATCAGCTAAGGGTTGCCTCCTAGATGCATCATGTTCCTCTTGGAAATGACCAGAACATGAATGGAGTTAGTACGTTGATAGGAGTAATTGACCATTTTCACCAGTAGGAGTAATACAAAGTGGGCAGGGAGCAGCTATATGTCTGATACTCAGATGATCATTGGGGTACCTCTTGGTGCCCCCTTCCCAAGTTTTGGTGGTCAATGGAAAAGTTTGGTGGAAAAACTTAGTAATATTTTTCTGAATAAAGCTAGGTTATCTGGGACTCAAAAACCTCAGGGATGTTGGTCTGGATCATGCCACAGGAATGATAAACATCCTTCCATGAACCTCTGTCTCAGAGTCAGATTCCTGTGGAACCTAGTCTGAGATTCATGTTTATTTAAAGGTGACTCCTCCAGCAGGCTGGAAATGTCATGTACTATGTGGAATAATGGGCTTCCCCGGTGGTCAGATGGTAAAGAATCTGCCTGCAATGCAGGAGACCTGGGTTCAACCCCTGGGTTGGGAAGATCCCCTGGAGGAGAGCATGGCAACCCACTCCAGTATTCTTGCCTGGAGAATCCCCATGGACAGAGAAGCCTGGTGGGCTACAGTTGATGGGGTCTCAAAGAGTCAGGCACGACTGAGCAACTAAGCACACACACACATATGGTATAAATACTGTCTTCCTTTTTTAAAATCTGAAAAGCTTCTAATTTTAAAGCGTTATTGGCCCCAATGTTTTCAGAAAAGGGATTTCAGACCTGTGTTTATTGAATAAAATGTAATGGGGAAAGAGGCCATGAGGATTATACTATAGCTCTTTTATGCATCTTTTATGTTTGCTTGTGACCAACATTTCCACATTTTGTCTTCTTTCTTCTTTGTGAAAATCAGTCTGCCTCTACTACTGCCTGATTCAGGAAACTTTCACAGGCTTTGCTCTCCAAGGCGTCGACTAAAAGATGCAAAAAGTGAGAGTTGTGAGTTAAGTTTTATTTGGGTCAAAATGAGTACTGCAGTCCAGGAGACAGCACCTCAGAAAGCTCTGAGAGACTCCTCCAAAGAGGTAGTAGAGGAAGGTCAATATATAAGATTTTGTTGAAGGGGAAATACAGTGCAATGAAGTGCTTACTTTACAAGAAGTTTTCTGCTGGTCAGGAGGAGTTGGTGTCACCATGAATGGATTTAGTGCTTTTCTAGATATGAGGAGATGCAAGGATTGGGATCATGAAATCAGTTCCTGAAAATAACTAACCCTCCAAAGACCTGTTCTGCCTGCTTCCCTGGAGCACAGAGAGCTTCACTTTCCACCCTGAATTCCCCTCAGGGGGTATTGAAGTTCCACAGCTGCAGCAGCACAGGTTTCAATATCTGCAGAAGCAGATGGTAAATGCCCTTGTTCAGTCGCTGGCAAATGCTCTTGGCAAGTGCTGATTTGTGGTTGACAAAGGTTCACTCTTCCTTCTCATAATCGCCAAACAATGACATCTTAGAAGACCTAATGTTCATCTTTTAATGTTTATTATATTATATTTTTCCCAGTACAAATATATTTAGTATTTTCTAAGAAATATTCTCAAATCTTCTGAATTAAATATAAGGAAATTATCCTCCACTAACAGCCCACGATTATATAAAGTTTTGTCTTTGACATGTTTCAAAAATTGCTTGGCAAAGATGAAGAGTAATCACTGGAGCAAGTACTTATATCTAATAATTAGGAATATACATTCTATCTACATTTCTCAAAGAGATTGCTTCCATGTAAACACTATGGTTTTTACATGGAAGCGTACAAAAGTGTTATCTGGCATTATAGCTCCACCAACTGGTAAAACTGACATGAAACTGTAAGATTATATTCTTAGTTTCAAAATGCGATCGGCTTAATTTCCATACTAGAATTCCTATCAAGGCTGTGTTTACAATCAAATATCTCCTCATTTCAAAGCACAACCTGAGCTATTTTTAATTTGGTAATTCTGATGATTTTATTTATGGAACTGATATGCAGTATTTAGATTTGCCGAAGGAGGAGGCACGTATAGATACTGAAGAAAGCACCCCTTTCTATTATTTATTTTGATTCTTTACTATCTGTAAATTACTATTTGCTACTGAAAATGGCTATTGTCAGGCCTAAGGTCCTGACTTTTGGCCAGAGGCAGTTCCTTACCATGTGGGCCTCTGCTTACAGGTGCTCACAACACTCCATCTTGCTCATCACTCAGAGCAATAGATCCAAGAAAGGAGGAGAAACAGTCAAGTCACAGTCTTTCTGTGACCTAATCTGAGAGGTGACATCCCACCACCACTGTCTATTTTTTTTGTTTATTAGAGATGGGTCCAGCGCACAGTCAAGGGGAGGGATTACAGACAGCAGGAACACCAGGAGGCAGGGCTCTCTGGGGGGACATCTTAGAGGGTGCCTACCACAGTGCTTTCCTGAAATAAATGCATCACCCCTGAAATGCTCATGCTTTATAAAAATTCAAATACTGTATCGTTCACTAGGAGACACTAGTAATTTTATTATGAATACTAACGTTTACTATTATGCTCTGGGCTTCCCAGAGGGCACAGTGCAGGAGACGCAAGTTTGATCCTTAGGTCAGGAAGACTCCCTGGAGGAGGAAATGACACTCCACTCCAGTACTCTTGCCTGAGAAATCTCAGGGACAGAGGAGCCTGGAAGGAATACAGTCCACGTGGTTGCAGAGTTGGACACGACTGAGCAACGAGCACACACGGCACCATGCTCCAGGTACACTATTCTAAATGTTTTACCATATATTTCTCATTAATTGCTAACTCTCTAACCCTTGTAACAACTCTATACTACTATTATTAATTCCATCACACAGATAAGGAAAAGGGGGGCCAGAAAAATTAAGCACTTTGTCAAGATATGACACTAGGCCATCTGGCTTCGAGGAGAATACAGTGTCCAAGATGATTTCTATTTGCCATACAACAGAAATTGTAAGTTGAAGATAAGGAACACCATTGAAAATAAAGGTAAAAGCAGATTTTCCACATTGATTCTCAGCTTCCTACTATTCCAGCTGATACATTTTAAAATATAAAGACAGTGCTTTTGCTTCACCTTCAATAGCCTTAGTTTAATATCCTGGCATTATTGTTAATTCTTTCACCCTCAAAAGTGTTGCAGTTTGGATAATAAATTTATTATTTGTTTTAATATATAGGTTCCCAGGTGGTACTAGTGGTAAAGAACCCACCTGACAATGCAGGAAATATAAGAGACTTGGGTTCGATCCTTAGATCAGGAAGGTCCCCTGGAGGAGGGCATGGCAACACACTTCAATATTCTTGCCTGGAGAATCCTACGGACAGAGGAGCCTAGTGGGCTATAGTCGGACATGACTCAAGCGACTCAGCATATATATATATATATATATGTATATATATATATATACACACATACACACACATTTAAAGTGTCCCAATACATCAGAAGAATACCACAAATTTCATCACTGGAGAAAATTTACTCTTCCCACCATACCTCCAAGTGATTCTGATGTGGCCCTAATAGTTGATAGTTATTGTTTTAGATAGTGAAAATTGTAAGAAAGTAAAGATGAAATAGTGTCACAGCGATTATGCCTTGATTAGGGAGCAACACAAATCATTTAGCTGCTGCTGCTGCTGCTGCTAAGTTGCTTCAGTCATGTCCGAATCTGTGAGACCCCATAGATGGCAGCCCACCAGGCTCCTCTGTCCCTGGGATTCTCCAGGCAAGAACACAGGAGTGGGTTGCCATTTCCTTCTCCAGATCATTAGCTAGCTTCCACATAAGTCGTTTCCAAGGCAAACCATTCAATATCACGGTATCCAAGCCTACGCCCCAAACAGTAACGCTGAAGAAGTGGAAGTTGAATGGTTCTATGAAGACCTACAAGGCCTTTTAGAACTAACACCCCCAAAAGATGTCCTTTTCATTATAGAGGACTGGAATGCAAAAGTAGGAAGTCAAGAAACACCTGGAGTAACAGGCAAATTTGGCCTTGGAGTACAGAATGAAGCAGGGCAAAGGCTAATAGAGTTTTGCCAAGAGAACGCACTGATCATAGCAAACACCCTCTTCCAACAACACAAGAGAAGACTCTACACATGGACATCACCACATGGTCAACACCGAAGTCAGATTGATTATATTCTTTGCAGCCAAAAATGGAGAAGCTCTATACAGTCAGCAAAAACAAGACTGGGAGCAGACTGTGGCTCAGATTATGACCTCCTTATTGCCAAATTCATACTTAAATTGAAGAAAGTAGGGGAAACCATTAGACCATTAAGGTATGACCTAAATCAAATCTCTTATGATTATACAGGGGAAGTGAGAAGTAGATTTAAGGGACTAGATTTGATAGACAGAGTTCCTGATGAACTATGGACGGAGGTGTGTGACATTGTACAGGAGACAAGGATCAAGACGATCCCCGTGGAAAAGAATTGCAAAAATGCAAAATGGCTGTCCGAGGAAGCCTTACAAATAGCTGTGGAAAGAAGAGAGGCAAAAAGCAAAGGAGAAAAGAAAAGATATACCCATTTGAATGCAGAGTTCCAAAGAATAGCAAGGAGCGATAAGAAAGCCTTCCTCAGCGATCAGTGCAAAGAAATAGAGGAAAACAATAGAATGGGAAAGACTATAAATCTCTTCAAGAAAATTAGAAATACCAAGAGAACATTGCATGCAAAGATGGGCTCAATAAAGGACAGAAATGGTATGGACCTAACAGAAGCAGAAGATATTAAGAAGAGGTGGCAAGAATACACAGAAGAACTGTACAAAAAAGATCTTCACAACCCAGATAATCACGATGGTGTGATCACTCACCTAGAGCCAGACATCCTGGAATGTCAAGTCAAGTGGGCCTTAGAAAGCATGACCAGGACAAAGCTAGTGGAGGTGATGGAATTCCAGTTGAACTATTTTAAATCCTGAAAGATGAAGCTGTGAAAGTGCTGCACTCAATATGCCAACAAATATGGAAAGCTCAGCAGTAGCCAAAGGACTGGAAAAGATCAGTTTTCATTCCAATCCCAAAGAAAGACAATGCCAAAGAATGCTCAAACTACCCCACAATTGCACCCATCTCACACGCTACTAAGGTAATGCTCAAAATTCTCCAAGCCAGGCTTCAGCAATACATGAACCATGAACCTCCAGATGTTCAAGCTGGTTTTAGAAAAGACAGAAGAACCAGAGATCAAATTGCCAACATCCGCTGGATCATCGAAAAAGGAAGAACGTTCCAGAAAAACATCTACCTCTGCTTTTTGACTATGCCAAAGCCTTTGACTGTGTGGATCACAAGAAACTGGAAAATTCTGAAAGAGATGGGCATACCAGACCACCTGACCTGCCTCTTGAGAAACTTGTATGCAGGTCAGGAAGCAACAGTTAGAACTGGACATGGAACAACAGACTGGTTCCATATAGGTAAAGGAGTAATGTCAAGGCTGTATATTATCACCCTGCTTATATAACTTATATGCAGAGTACATCATGAGAAACGCTGAGCTGGAAGAAGCACAAGCTGGAATCAAGATTGCAGGGAGAGATATCAATAACCTCAGATATGCAGATGACATCACCTTATGGCAGAAAATGAAGAAGAACTAAAGAGCCTCTTGATGAAAGTGAAAGAGGAGAGTGAAAAAGTTGGCTTAAAGCTCAACTTTTAGAAAACTAAGATCATGGCATCTGGTCCCATCACTTCATGAAAAATAGGTGGGAAAACAGTGGAAACAGTGAGAGACTTCATTTTGGGGGGCTCCAAAATCACTGCAGATGGTGATTGCAACCATGAAATTAAAAGATGCTTACTCTTGGAAGGAAAGTTATAACCAACCTAGACAGCATATTAAAAAGCAAAGACATTACTTTGCCAACAATGGTCTGTCTAGTCAAGGCTATGGTTTTTCCAGTGGTCATGTATGGATGTGAGAGTTGGACTGTGAAGAAAGACGAGCACTGAAGAATTAATGCTTTTAAACTGTGGTGTTGGGGAAGACTCTTGAGAATCCCTTGGACTGCAAGGAGATCCAACCAGTCCATCCTAAAGGAGATCAGTCCTGGGTGTTCATTGGAAGGACTGATGTTGAAGCTGAAACTACAATACTTTGGCCACCTCATACAAAGAGTTGACTCATTGGAAAAAACCCTGATGCTGGGAAGGATTGGAGGCAGGAGGAGAAGGGGACGACAATGGTTGAGATGGCTGGATGGCATCACTGACTCGATGGACATGGGTTTGGGTATACTCCAGGAGTTGGTGATGGATAGGAAGGCCTGACATGCTGCGATTAATGGGGTCGCAAAGAGTTGGACACGATTGAGCGACTGAACTGAACTGCAAAAAAGTTGTGTTTAGAGCTCGTCTATCACTTTGTCCTTTATAAATACAATGTAAAATGTGGGTCTAGTTAAGTTGATTATTTTACCAGCAGAAATATCCCAACTAGACAGATTACAGTCCAAGATTTTTAAGAAATTATTTTAGGTTGCCTATATTTTTTAAATTGAGTTGTTAAGCAGGTGAATGTTTGCATCATTTATAAAATGCATTTGTTTTTAGAGTTAGTATGAGATAAATAGACTAAAATTTGTTGAAAAAAATAACTAAAAGTTTACATATAGAAAATAACTAAGAAAATGCAAATTTTCAGATCCCTGGGTCAGGAAGATCCCCTGGAGAAGGAAAAGGCAACCCACTCCAGTACTCTTGCCTGGAAAATTCCATGGACTGAGGAGCCTGTTAGGCCACAGTCCATGGGGTCACAAAGAGTCGGACACTACTGAGCAACTTCACTTCACTAACATTAGTAGAAAAAGGCTGCACTTTGACCTTTAGCCAGAAGAGGGCATTACATGACCACTATTTGATGGCATGTTACTCTAAATATATAATTTTTTAGTCTAGAAAGACTAGATAAATGAAAAAAAAAAAATAAAACATGGATGATAGCATCCAAAATCTACACCAGCATCCAAATCCTTACAGACAAGTATTTAAGATGGCAGGATATCATTCATTGTTAATACTTAAAGGATCTTAGGACCCTCACCCAGCATTCTAATTTCTTCACTTTATGAATGATATAGCTGAAGTTCATGCCTGAGATTCCCAGGGCCAGCATCGTCATCTGAGGTTGTATTCTTCTTTAACAACCCCCCACCCCAGACCCACCCTTCTGTTGCCTCCAGCTCACCACCACATCAAAGCACCATCTCGAAAGCTTACATGGGGGCTGACTGATTCATGTTGGAACTTCCGGCAGCACTGTCAACATCAAAAAAAGAAGTAGCAGCTCATTCTTAAATACTGAGCAATTTAAATATAGACACTTTCATTGTGACCATACCTAAGAAATGTTTCTTAGTAGAACTTAATTCTCTTTAAAAATGAAATCAAAGTGCTCCTTCATGAAAAGGACACAAGAGAGAACAGCAAATCCTGCACTCATTTTCCTGTGGCCCAAATAATGTTGGTTTTTGGTCACAAGATAATAGTAGTGTGGAACTAGAACATAGGAAACCAGATTTTCTCTTATTTATAAACATTTTATAACGGGTTGGGAAAATCTGCTGCAGAAGAGATAGGCTACCCACTCCAGTATTCTGGGGCTTCCCTTGTGGCTCAACTGGTAACGAATCCATCTGTAATGTGGGAGACCTGGGTTCCATTCCTGGGTTGGGAAGGTCCCCTGGAGAAGAGAAAGGTTACCCACTCCAGTATTCTGCCCTGAAGAATTCCACTGACTGTATAGTGGAGTTGCAAAGAGAGAGACATGCCTGAGCGACTTTGACTTTCACTGTGATAGATTATTTATATGTGTTATCTCTCTTAGTTCATACTTGGTATGAATATCTTTTTTTGTTTTCCTATTTTACTGACTCAGAAATTGAGGTCCAGGGAAGTTAGAATTTTCCCCAAATTATGTTGTCTTAAATAATAGACATGATTTTTAAGTGCAGGTTTATGTAACAATGACAAACCAACTTGCAGGAGTCACCATAAAGCCCTCTAAATGTTTACCATTTGGAGCTGTATGAAAATATGAATAAGGCAGAGAAATTACATGCAATTTTGTCTTTTACTTCCCTAAATATCTTTCATTTTTACTGAAAAGCAAATACACTTCATACCATTATTTTCAATAGTTCCACAGTTCAATAGATTTTGTGTTCACCTATTGGGGTTAAGTTCATGATTCCTCCAGCTATGATATAAGATGTTTCCACTTATAATCACAGAATTGAATGTGTATGAAGCCTCATAAGATGAACTTGTATGCACATTTCCAAAGTTATTTTCTGATTTACATTCTGAAGATCTGTGTTGCAGTGATATTATTTTCTGTGGAAGAATTACCTGCTTCTTTTTATAGTTAATTTAATATATTAATAATGAAGTATGCCATGACAGAAGAGTAGGAAGAGGAATATTTATGCAAAGTGGAGCAATAGTCTCCAAGTCAAATAGAAACAACACTGACTGGAGTGGGGAAGCAAGTCCTATTTAATTTTACCTAAAGTGAGAAACAATTAGACTTTTATACTCTTTAATATGTGGATCAATGATGGCACCTTCATCAGCTCTGTAGGTCAGATTCTTATACAAGTTCCACATCTGTGATATATCCAGAGCATCTTGATGTGTTGAAGATTCTTACCTTTTGATCTTTTATAGAATTTTTCTATGTATTAAAACCTTCCTGTTCCCACTAAAATGTAATAATAGATAATATTATTTTATGTGAACTTTACAAACCCTTAAAAATAGATATCATAAAAAGGTCCCTTCAATAAAATATGTACATAATTTTGATAATGCAAGAAGGAAGCAATAAGAAAATGACAGAGCTCATACTTCTTTTCCTGATATTAGCACTTTTTCAGTCACAAGGGAGTAAAATCCATGAAGATTTAATTAAATACAACATATTCAATCATATCATTCTCACAAAACTATATTCTCACTAATCATATTTGTACTGAGAGCAAAATTTTTTTCTGTAGCATTACAATCATTTAAATAAGATATTTTGTATATTTTGTCTTTGTCACCTATTTTTGTATTTCTAATTTTCTGTATGTTTATACAATGTGAAACTAAATAAGGGTACATATAGTAGGGTGTGTACTCAGAATGTGATGGGAGTACATAAAAGTTTTTTATATACATTTGGTGTCTCAGACGGTAAAGAATCCACCTGCAATGTGAGAGACCTGGGTACGGTCCCTGGGTTAGGAAGATCTGCTGGAGAAGGGAACTGCAACCCACTCCAGTATTCTCGCCTGGAGAATCCCAAGGACAGAGGATCCTTGGGGGCTACAGTCCATGGGGTCACAAAGAGTTGGACATGACCAAGTGACTAAGCACAGCACAATGATAAAATACTATCTAATAGTATATCTTCTTATTTTCAAATGGACCTTTTGTGTAGAGAATGTGTAAGTTTGTTAGAGGTAACTTCCTTTCTTCATACATGTATGAAATGCTTTACAGTATATAATGCGTTCATTCATTCACTCACTGATTCATTTTCACACGCTTAACAAGTATTATTGAATAATATCTAAGTGCCCAGCACTTTTATAGGTGAACGTAGAATAGCAGTAATCAAAATAAAGTCCCTGGGCTCAAGTAACTTACTTTCCTATATTGTACACTGTCTTAGAAGCACCATAGCCTGAGTGACTTATACAGCGAACATTTATTTCTGTCAGTTCTGGAGGCTTGGGAAGTCCAGGAGCAAGGCACTCACAGATCTGGTATCTGGAGACACCCTAACTCACTTCCTGGTTCATAGACCAAAGTCTTCTAGTGGCATCCTTATATGACTGAGGAAAAAATGGGAGACCTCTCTGGGTGTCTCTTTTGATAAGGACACTAACTCCATACACCTTCATAACCTAATCACCACCCAAAGCCTCCATCTCCTAAAATCATCACATTGGGGATTGGGATTTCAACATAAGAATTTTGGGGGAATATAAATATTCAGTCCACAATAGATACCAATATTTACTATGGTAAGCATGGGAAGAAGTCAGCTAAATATAAATACAGATTGTTTCCCTTCTTTAATTCTTTCTATTTACGCACTATGATTGACCTCACAAAAACAAACCATTAGCAAAGATGCAAAAGGAGAGCTATTTTTCATCAATTCTGTTCACTTTCCCTTTGCAAACTCTCTTCTTTCTCATTTGTCACAATCCCCATTCAACCCAGACCCTTCTGCCTTTGGTCTGAGGGGCAACCAGGGGCACCCATTATATCACTCCATTCTAGATCTTTTTCCTTGGTAGTGCCAAATATTCCAGGTGATTTGTGATTCTTTTCTGGCTTTACATGTAATTGTCTGACCTATTTTCATAAGATGAATTTAGATAGGTTTCTATCTTGACATGCTGTTTTGATAAGAATGTTATTAATAACTATTTATTAAAGAGCATAGAGTCATCATTCTACTAAATAAATGTCTTTGAAGAATTTTCACATACACTAGATTGAGTATAATGCTAAACTCTATTCATACTATATTTATTATTTATAGCCTTCTCTATGTACAACAAATCTGTCCCAATATCTTCAAGGCGATCAATCTCCTAGAAACCAAAAATGGACTCACCAGACAAGGAGTAGATTGAGTAACTAGGAGTTTGTCATTCACTGTTTGTGACAGAGTCACTGAAGAAAGACTGCTCTTGATTGCCAGATCAAGGATGCACTTCCATCATTTCAGCAGGCAGTGGTCAATGTAGTGTGAAAGACTATATCAAAATGAGGCTAGGAAACAGAGAATGGCTTTTCATATGGCAACACAATATGGAGATGTTATTTTAGTATAAATATACACTAGAAATAATCTAAGATGATTTTGCAGGGTTAATAATGCAGGATTTAATCTTTCCAGTGCTTAATACCTTTTGTACAGTGTCTGACTCTTTTGTGACCCTATGGACTATAGTCCGCCAGGCTCCTCTGTACATGGGATTCTTCAGGAAAGAATACTGGAGTGGGTTGCCATTTCTTTCTCTAGAGAATCTTCTCCACCCAGGGATCAAACCTATGTCTCTTACATCTCCTGCACTGGCAGGCAGGTTCTTTACCACTAGCACCACGTGGGAAGCCCATATAGACCCTAAGAATAAGTCAGATCACCATAAGACTCTATCTTCCCTGTTTCATCACAGAGTGTAACTGCCTCTCCACCCCTATTGCCTCCCCAACTTTGTCCTAATACACACATATACACACATACTTTGGATGCTACCCAATAACAAAACTGTACAAAGATTATTAGTCAACAGTCCAAAACACAAACCAAGTACAAGACCTCATGGGAAGAAGTGGTTAAAAGGATGAAGAGTTGTTGGAGAAATACTGTGATGAAACTGACCACAAACAATCAGTGGGTGACTGTATAAGGTGGTCCAAGTATTAAAAACTAAAACCCTATACATTTTGGATAAAAGTTAATGAAAGAGAAAACCACTTTCATATATCTATCCTGCAGTGACACAAACACAAAAGTAAAAGTTTATCTGCTTATGTCCCTTTTCCTGGCTGGTTTAATCGTATGATTATGGACTTTAATTCTCTTCTTTCTTTGGTGGAGGTAAAAATGTTGCAATAACCTGTAACAGAAAAGCACATGCTACTTTCTGAGATTGTTCAGCATGGTATATATATCTAAGTATAAATCTATTTCTATATCAAAATATTAATTATTTGTGATGGAAGGATTTTTCCATCATATCATTTAAATTGTTAATGAAATGTGCCAATGAGGAAAAATGGTTTTAGTGCAAATTATAAATCAGTTTAGAAATACTTTCAAACTAGCATAATATTGTACCTCAGTTTTATTTCAACTTAAAAAAAGAAAGAAAATACTTTCAAGTAAAGTACACAGAATGCTTAGTAATGATTTCACAACTAGAGTCAATTTCTGAGACCAGAATTTTAGATAAATATTTTAATCAGAGAACCAGAATTAGGCTATGCTGGAAGGATACCTTCTTGGTATCCTTCCAAAATTTCTGACAAGAAATGTCACCTGTGCTGTTTTAAAAGCCCAAGCTGTCTGGCAAGAATTCTTAAACATTATTTTTTTAAAAAAATAAGTTGCTTTCAGGTCAAGTGAAAGGCATATCCACTAGTGGTGTGGCAGAAAGGGAGATGTGCTGTAACAGATGTGATTAGGAGACCCTTTTATTTGTACCGAGGGCAGATCACCTGAAACCACCACCCTCAAAACAGTTTGAAGCCCCTGTGTTTGTTGAGGCTTCCCAGGCAGCGCTAGAGGTAAAGAGCCTGCATCCTAATGCAGGAGACTTAAGAGACATGGTTTCATCCCTGGGTCTGGAAGATCCCCTGGAGAAGGGCATGGCAACCCACTCCAGTATTCTTGCCTGGAGAATCACATGGACAAAGGAGCCTGGTGGGCTACTGTCCATAGAGTCACAAAGAGTCAGAAACAACTGAAGTGACTTAGCAAGCACGTATTCACGTTTTGTTTGTTTGTTATTACAGGTCCTAAAAGCTAAAGTGTTTTTGAGGAGAGGCAAAAGCTGGGGATGAGAATTTTGAACCAGAAAATAATGTGATATGCAAATGTTTTAAGTGTGAAAACTAAGAAACAAAACATAAGCTTGTGTGGAGTGGATAAATTTTCCCTCTACTACTTTGAGTTCTTAGCTGAGACCTCTGTAATAAAAGATGGTTAATAAGAGAAAAACAAACAGAAATTTATAAACATGTGTACCTCATGTAAAAATGAGAGACAGCAAGGGGAAAATGAGTGATTGAAAGGGGTGGCTCATTTTAGACTTAAATACCACATTAATCATAGCAAACACCCTCTTCCAACAGCACAAGAGAAGACTCTACACATGGACATCACCAGATGGTTGATACCAAAATCAGATTGATTATATTCTTTGCAGCCAAAGATGGAGAAGCTCTATACAGTCAGCAAAAACAAGACCGGGAGCTGACTGTGGCTTGGATCATGAACTCCTTATTGCCAAATTCAGACTGAAATTGAAGAAAGTGGAGAAAACCACTAGACCATTCAGGTATGACCTAAATCAAATCCCTCATGACTACACAGTGGAAGTGAGAAATAGATTTAAGGGACTAGGTCTGATAGAGTGCCTGATGAACTATGGACGGAGGTTCGTGACATTGTACAGGAGACAGGGATCAAGACCATCCCCAAGAAAAGGAAATGCAAAAAAGCAAAATGGCTGTATGAGGAGGCCTTACAAATAGTGGTGAAAAGAAGAGAAGTGAAAAGCAAAGGAAAAAAGGAAAGATATACCCATTTGAATGCAGAGTTCCAAAGAATAGCAAGGAGATAAGAAAGCCTTCCTCAGAGATCAATGCAAAAAAATAGAGGAAAACAATAGAATGGGAAAGACTAGAGAACTTTTCAAGAAAATTAGAGATACCAAGGGAACATTTAATGCAACGATGGGCTCAATAAAGGACAGAAATGGTAGGGAACTAACAGAAGCAGAAGATATTAAGAAGAGGTGGCAAGAATACACAGAAGAACTGTACAAAAAAGATCTTCACAACCCAGATAATCACGATGGTGTGATCACTCACCTAGAGCCAGACATCCTGGAATGTCAAGTCAAGTGGGCCTTAGGAAGCATCATTATGCACAAAGCTAGTGGGGTGATGGAATTCCAGTTGAGCTATTTCAAATCCTGAAAGATGACACTATGAAAGTGCTGCACTCAATTTGCCAGCAAATATGGAAAACTCAGCAGTGGCCACAGGACTGGAAAAGATCAGTTTTCATTCAAATCCCAAAGAAAAGCAATGCCAAAGAGTGCTCGACTTCCACACAATTGCACTCATCTCACATGCTGTGAAAGTAATGCTTAAAATTCTCCAAGCCAGGCTTCAGCAATTCGTGAACCGTGAACTTCCAGATGTTCAAGCTGGTTTTAGAAAAGGCAGAGGAACCAGAGGTCAAATTGCCAATGTCCGCTGGATCATCAAAAAAGCAAGAGAGTTCCAGAAAACCATCTACCTCTGCTTTATTGACTATTCCAAAGCCTTTGACTGTGTGGATCACAATAAACGGTGGAAAATTCTTCAAGAGATGGGAATACCAGACCATCTGACCTGTCTCTTGAGAAACCTGTATTCAGGTCAGGAAGCAACAGTTAGAACTGGACATGGAAAAACAGACTGGTTCCAAATAGGAAAAGGAGTACTTCAAAGCTGTATATTGTCACCCTGCTTACTTAACTTATATGCAGAGTACATCCTGAGAAACGCTGGGCTGGAAGAAACACAAGCTGGAATCAAGATTGCTGGGAGAAATATCAATAACCTGAGATATGCAGATGACACCACCCTTATGGCAGAAAGTGAAGAACTAAAGAGCCTCTTGATGAAAGTGAAGGAGGAGAGTGAAAAAGTTGGCTTAAAGCTCAACGCTCAGAAAACTAAGATCATGGCATCTGGTCCCATCACTTCATGGCAAATAGATGGGGAAACAGTGGAAACAGTGTCAGACTTTATTTTCTTGGGCTCCAGTATCACTGCTGATGGTGATTGCAGCCATGAAATTAAAAGACGCTTACTCCTTGGAAGGAAGGTTATGGCCAACCTAGATAGCATATTTAAAAGCAGAGACATTACTTTGCCAACAAAGGTCCGTCTAGTCAAGGCTATGGTTTTTCCAGTGGTCATGTATGGATGTGAGAGTTGGATGGTGAAGAAAGCTGAGCGCCGAAGAATTGATGCTTTTAAACTGTGGTATTGGAAAAGACTCTTGCGAGTCCCTTGGACTGCAAGGAGATCCAACCAGTCCATCTTAAAGGAGTTCAGTCCTGGGTGTTCTTTGGAAGGACTGATGGTGAAGCTGAAACTCCAATACTTTGGCCACCTCATGCAAAGAGTTGACTCCTTAGAAAAGACCCTAATGCTGGGAAGGATTGGGCGCAGGAGGAAGAGGGGACGGCAGAGTGTGAGATGGTTGGATGGCATCACCGACTCGATGGACGTGGGTCTGGGTAGACCCCGGGAGTTGGTGATGGACAGGGAGGCCTGGCGTGCTGCGATTCGTGGGGTCGCAGAGAGTCGGACACGACTGAGTGACTGAACTGAACTGAACTCCTTGGAAGGAAAGTTGTGACCAATATAGACAGCATATTGCAAAGCAGAGACATTATTTTGCCAACAAAGGTCTGTCTAGTCAAGGCTATGGTTTTTCCAGTGGTCATGTATGGATGTGAGAGTTACACTATAAAGAAAGCTGAGCACTGAAGAATTAATGCTTTTGAACTGTGGTGTTGGAGAAGACTTTTGAGAGTCCCTTGGACTGCAAGGAGATCCAACCAGTCCATCCTCAAGGAGATCAGTCCTGGCTGTTCATTGGAAGGACTAATGATGAAGCTGAAGCTCCAATACTTTGGCCACCTGATGCAAAGAGCTGACTCATTTGAAAAGACCCTGATGCTGGGAAAGATTGAGGGCAAGAGGAGAAGGGGACGACAGAGGATCAGATGGTTGGATGGCATCACCGACTCAGTGGACATGGGTTGGAGGAAACTCCAGGAGCTGGTGACAGACAGGGAGGCCTGGCATGCTGCAGTCCATGGGGTCACAAAGAGTTGGACACGACTGAGTGACTGAACTGAAGTGAACTGAACTGTGTGTGTGTGTGTTATGTGTTGGTCAGTCATGTCTGGCTCTTTGTAGACCCATAGACTGTAGCCTGCTGTCCTCTGTCCATGGGGATTCTCCAGGCAAGAATACTGGAGTGAGTTACCATTTTCTCCTCTGAGGGATTTTCCCAACCCAGGAATCAAACCTGGGTCTCCCTTATTTCAGGCAGATTTTTTTTACAATCTGACCCACCAGAAAAGCCCCCTCTAGGCCTCTTATGGGAAAATAAATAATTTTTAAGAAAGACGAGTAGATGGGAAGAACGATAGTTTGTGATGAAGTGTTTTTATCAAGCTTTAGTCTTCTCTCCTGTGATGTCAGTCTCCCTTGGTTTGTGAAATTCCCAGGGAGAGGATTTATGACAACTGAGTTCTTTTGATAGTTTTGCATTTAGGCAAATAAAGACAGTGCAGAGAAGGCTTCTCCCTACATCTATTTTTAAAGCATGTACAACTGAAAATAACCAATAACCAAGGTGCATATTTTGGGATGGCATGTCCAGATCCCCTATAGTCATATCTTGTACTGGTATATCCTGCTACCCTTCAGGTTCTAGAGAGTTTCCTAGACATTTTTCTTAAAGTCATATATGAATTGTAAGTCAAGGTGCATGATTTGTTACTGGTTTTATTATTTTTAATTAATTTATTGTTACTGATTTTAGAATACGTCTTTGAAAGAGTGGAATGTAGTAAGAATACATATGTCGTGTTTTCATGATCCATTCTAGTAGAATGCTTAAAGATTTTGAATTAAGTAATAGGATTTATGAAAATCTGCACAATGCAGAGGACTCATGGAACTTGACCAGAAAACCAGTGTAGTTCAAAGAAGTATTATAAGGAAGCATTTATTGCCAAGAAATGTAAGTTAAAGTCAGGGACAAAATTAACTTCAGGGTCTTCTTAAATTTCTCACATAATGCAATTAATTTAGGTGGAAAAGAAGCTGGGAACACAGCAAATTTTTCATTTGAAATAGATTGACAGGAGTGGTGGCTCAGCACCAGTTTGTGGTACAAAAGTTTTCAAGAGACAGCAGTGGGAGTCAAGAACATACATGTTCAAATTTTGGGAAGGGAGGCAAGGTATCAAAAGGAGGATTGTGCTTAGATTCCAGGCAAAATTGTCCCAACTCTTGTTATTAATAAGAGTTATTGTTGTTCAGTACCTCAGTCATGTTCAACTCTTTGCTACCTTATGGACTGCAGCATGCCAGGCTTCCCTGCCCTTCACTGTCTTCCAGAGTTTGCTCAAACTCATGTCTGTTGAGTCAGTGATACCATTCAATCATCTCATCCTCTGTTGCCCCCTTCTCCTAATGCCCTCAATCTTTCCCAGGTTCAGGGTCTTTTCCAGTGAGTCAGGACTTCCCATCAGGTGACTAAAGTATTGGAGCTTCAGATTTAGCATCAGTCCTTCCAGTGAATATTCAGGATTGATTTCCTTTAGGATTGACTGGTTTGATCTCCTTGTTATCCATGAGACCCTCAAGAGTCTTCTCCAGCACCACAGTTCAAAAGCATCAATTTTTTTGGCACTCAGCCTTCTTTACGGTCCAACTCTCACATCTGTACATGGCTACTGGAAAAACCATAGCTTTGACTGTATGAATCTTTGTCAGCAAAGTGATGTCTCTGCTTTTCAATATGCTATCTAGTTGTGTCATAACTTGCCTTCTAAGGAGCAAGCATCTTTTAATTTCATGGCTGCATATACTCATGCAATCTCCAAGTGACACACTCCCATGTAACCACTCATTTGTGTTGTAAACAATAGGGAATGTTTAGAACAATCTCCAAAATGTCATAGGGTTCTATAGCCTGGTGCAGCTGGGTTTTGCAGATCACTGGGTCCAACTGACTCCACAGCTCTGTGACCCCCACCTCAATTCTACCCTACCTCAAATTTCCTTCCTCTTGGGTTGGTCGAAAGTATAGATTCAGATAAAGTGAGAACTTTGTCAACGTGTGTGGAACATGTCAAGTCACTTTAAAATTTTCAGTAATTTTATAAGCCTATATCACCAATTTCTGTTGATAAAATTTGCTATGATTCTGCCTTTGTGGCTTGAATGCAAAGATAAAAGTACAAGAGTTGACTGTAGTCAGCATGGAGTTTCCAGAGAAAGTTTTGAGGTTGGCAGAATAAAGACTGGATACTTTGTGTGAGTATAACCTTGAAAGTATTACTGAAGTAGATACATACTCAGTATTAATACTGGCTTCTTTCAAGTGTTTGACACTACTATCACAAGCAGGTTATGGAAAGAATTTAACCACACTCCTAAAATGCTCCAGAAATGTTAAAGATATACTATATCTAAATGTAGGAAAACAAACTGTTTGTTTGGAAATCAACAGCGGATGGCTTGCAACCAGTGCTTCCCACTTAGGAGCCCAAGGAACTGAGATTAAACAGCCTTAACTTTATTGGTTCCCTGGTTTCTGAGCAGTGCTTATCCTCTCTTCATAAGAAGACATGTGTTGTGCAAAAGAGGAGCATTGTCAAATAATACAAAACCCTTAATTCATGCAGGTACGTTCTAAGAGAAAATAAATAGCAATTTGAGGATTTTTAAAAAACTGAGTATCCACTGTATTTGGTTCTCCAAGTCTGTGTTTTTGTTAATTTTTGATGATATAAGAAATACAGAGAAATAAAGACTGTATTGTTATTATATTTTTTAAAATAACTAATAAAAATGAATACAATGCAAAAGGAAAGGTTATTTGGTGCACTCTAAGCAAATAAAAAATTAGTAGCTCATCTCTTACAGAGGTTTCCTGAGAAAAAAAGCCTTGAGTGAGGATTCTTGCTTAAATGATTTATTAAGAAATTGCTTTTGAGACAAGAAGAGTTAGGAATGCAAATTTGAGTAAAAAAAAAAAAGTCAAGCAAGAAGAAACATGTTCTTAGGTGAAGACTAGCTTTAGTCAAATCTCATAGCAAAGCCCTAGAACAGCTCTTGAGATCATAATCTCACAATCCTATATTGAGGGAGGAGGGATAAGAAGAGCATATCCAAGTGGTCAAGATGGCTCTTATTCAGCCAAGAGCAATTCTCTGGAAAAAAGGCAACTTGATCATTGTTGTCAGCCAACTCTCACATCTGCTGGGGGTGTGTGCACTGGGTGGTAAAGTGAAGCTTGTCAGAATACTAGTTTTATTGGCTATAGACACTTTTGTTGACAAGCTTCTCATATTATGTTCACAGCATCCAAGCACGGGTTCTCCAGGACTATAATTCATCATAATCCTGTGGAAATTTTTCAGAGGAGAGCTAATAGGTTGAACTATAGTTTCTAATGCTTTAGTTGGTCCTGAGATTATAACTGATGTTGAGCACCTCCCTCCTGCATGACACATTCTAAATTTCTTTCCCCCTTGGTTAGTGCTATGTGACTTGCTCGTTGGGCAAATGAAGACTTTTATCACTTATCATGAGGCACCTGTTACCATATCCTTTCATCAGGCTGTAGTTGTGAAATTTGCTTAGTTACACTTTCCACAGGCATAACATACCAAGAAACAGCCTAATAAATCACTTCTATGCCACATAAATTCCTGCTTCTCACTACAATTTAGCAGCAGCCCTACCTCCTAATGATAACGAGGTCAAACACCATGCCAGTATGGTAACTTGTCTGATTACTTTCCTTCTGGTATGAGAAGTCTTAAGTGACCAGAGAGCTGCAAAATTCATAGGTTCGGGAAGGCTCTTACCACGTCCCCTGCTCTAGGAATTGGAGCCTCTAAATGCACAAAGTCTAATGGCAAAGGAAGTGGAGCACTAATTCCTTCTTCCACAGTTTGCTGGTTATCTCTGCTTCATTTCCCGTGAGCTGCTGCTTTCAAGGTGGGCTTCCCAGGTGGTACTAGTAGTAAAGAACCTGCCTGCCAATGCAGGAGACACAAGAGAAGCAGATTTGATTCCTGGGTTGGGAAGATCCCCTGGAGGAGAGCATGGCAACCCACTCCAGCATTCTTGCTTGGAGCATCCCATGGACAGAGGAGCCTGCAAAGAGTTGGACTTGACTGAAGCGACTTATCATGTACACTGCTTTCGAGAGCCATCTTGTAGCACGTTAGAATCATCCTGGAGCTGTGTTAAAACCTCCATATTGACAAACTCTCCCCTATCCATCTCCCTGCTTGACCCAACAGCCTCAATATCCACTTCTAGGACTTCTTTTCTGGTTCATTCCAATACATGGAACCTGACCAATACCCTCGGGCCATTTAATCATTTTGATCTGTAGCTGAGCAGAGCTCTCTAAGCTAGGGGCTTTCTATCTGCCTGTGGTTACTTCTTTCAAGGAGGAAGCAGCTTCATCACTCACAACCCTTGGCTAATGGAACCTGAGTAAGGCACCAACAGCATCCACTTTACCTGACACCCACTAGAGAAGTTTATGGTGAGATGCATGGAGTGAAGACACACCCCATCTCCTTTCTGCTGCTCTATTTGAGCAGCAACTTTTTTAGTGCACTCTGAATGGTGTGCTAAATCATTACCTGAAATGGAATTTTTGAACTGTTAGTACATTCTGGATTTCATGTTTATGCTTGCCATACAAACATTAAGGCTGTATTGATAGAAACTGCACCATACCTCCTTGCATATTAAGTGTCATTTTGCAGGAATACTTTTCCTGGTTTAAAAAAAAGGGGGTGGGGTTTCAAAATCTCTTTCATTCATTTTATCTAATGCTAGGAAATTCCCACTTAAATATATTCCCTTCCTGACATACAGAGTAGAAGCTGTCTTACCCAACTCTTGGGATATAATAGTTGATTGGCTCTTTGAAAATGTTATTTGAAGTAACAAAAAAGTAAGGATGTATAAATCTCTTAAACATTTTATTTTAGTTTAAAGAATATAAATGTACATATAATGGTCAGTTTGGGGAGAAGGCATTTCCCTTGAGTGTGATGTCTGTCTGTGTCCATCTCTCACACAAAAAACACGGCTAGTTTTACTTTCTCAAAAGTGGAGTGAAAACAGCTCTAATTCAGAAATTCTATAAATTTTATAAATTTTCCAGACTTTAAGACTTTCCTTGTTTACTTTAATTTTGGCAAGCAACCTTTTTTTAGTATCTCACAACTATATAAAATTTCAAAAACATTAATAGAAAAGATGCTGTATACTCACTCATTTGTTTATACAATATTTAGATTACATAATTATGTTGACAATTACAGTGATGTAATAGGTCTTGATGAAAAGAACAATCAATTCTTGGTAAAAATATGATTCAAAAGCAATAGAACACAACATAGCAGAGGTCAGCCCCCTAGCCAAATGCTTTTAGCAAATCAGTATATCTTACATTGTTTGTTAATCTGTGGAGTAAATTATTTGGAGGTTGATTTATAGTACTGTTTACCCTTTGGAAAACAAGAGGCATGTTCTGATTGACTTTTATATCTTCAAGTCCCATGACATTGAGAGAGTAGCTCCTCCTTAATGATAATTCCAACATGGTCTTGTTAATTTCATTCTGATTTATAGTAGTGATTTTCAAACTAATTATTTGTTTATTTATTTATCTAGTGCTGAAACATTTTTCATTCAAAACCTTATAAGTAATCATAATAGTTAAAAAGAAAATTCTGATTAAAAGATGTGTCCTCATGTGTTGTCCATTTTGATTCTCATTTCCCAAAAAAATGACCATTAAGGCTAACAAGCACGTGAAAAGATGCTCAACATCACTCATTATCAGAGAAATGCAAATCAAAATCACAATGAGGTACCATTTCACACCAGTCAGAATGGCTGCTATCCAAAAGTCTACAAACAATAAATTCTGGAGAGGGTGTGGAGAAAAGGGAACCCTCTTACACTGTTGGTGGGAATGCAAACTAGTACAGCCACTATGGAGAACAGTGTGGAGATTCCTTAAAAAACTGGAAATAGAACTGCCATATGACCCAGCAATCCCACTGCTGGGCATACACACTGAGGAAACCAAAATTGAAAGAGACACGTGTACCCCAATGTTCATTGCAGCACTGTTTATAATAGCCAGGACATGGAAGCAACCTTAGATGTCCATCAGCAGATAAATGAATAAGAAAGCAGTGGTACATACACACAATGGGCTACTACTCAGCCATTAAAAAGAATACATTCGAATCAGTTCTAATGAGGTGGATGAAACTGGAGCCTATTATACAGAGTGAAGTAAGCCAGAAAGAAAAACACCAATATGGTATACTGCTGCTGCTGCTAAGTCACTTCAGTCGTGTCCGACTCTGTGCGACCCCATAGACGGCAGCCTACCAGGCTCCCCCGCCCTTGGGATTCTCCAGGCAAGAACACTGGAGTGGGTTGCCATTTCCTTCTCCAATGCATGAAAGTGAAAAGTGAAAGTGAATTCGCTCAGTTGTGCCCGACTGTTAGCGACTCCGTGGACTGCAGCCCACCAGGCTCCTCCATCCATGGGATTTTCCAGGCAAGAATACTGGAGTGGGTTGCCATTGCCTTCTCCAATACCGTATACTAGCGCATACATATGGAATTTAGAAAGATGGTAATGATAACCCCGTATGTGAGACAGCAAAAGAAACACAGATGTATAGAACAGTCTTTTGGACTCTGTGGGAGAAGGTGAGGGTGGGATGATTTGAGAGAATAGCATTGAAATACGTATATTATCATATGTGAAATAGATTGCCAGTCCAGGTTCATTGCGTGAGACAGGGTGCTCAGGGCTGGTGCACAGGGATAACCCAGAGGGATGGGATGGGGAGGGAGGTGGGAGGGGGGCTCAGGATGGGGAACACATGTACACCCATGGCTGATTCAGGTCAATGTATGGCAAAAACCACTACAATATTGTAAAGTAAGTAGCCTCCAATTAAAATAAATAAATTTAAAAAAATGACCATTAAGGTTGGGTTTTGAGGAATCCGGTTTGAATACTACTAGCTAAAGGATAGTCTTATTTTATAATTCTCCAGGTTATACTGCTGCCTATTGAATGTTATCTTTTTGCAGACTCAAATCTTTTATATCAAAATTAAGGTTTTTGTTTGCTTTTCATGTAATAAACTGTGAAAGATATGAGTTTGAGTGGGTGACAGATTGTTAGAAATCTTCTTTGAGTGATTTCTCCCTACTTTTACTTCTACTCTGAATGTAAAGGTAACCAGAGAAGAACAACCATTTTTTCCCCGTGTGAACTTTGTATTGCTGTCCGCAGCAATTTTCTCTCTAAATTAAGTGTTCTTTTAACTCTGGCCTTGAAAGCTCAATCTAAATGTCATAAAATATAGTTGCTTTAAGAGTTAGAATCTGTGCACTCTAGGTCTTCAGTGTCCTTTAGGAGTAAGACCAAGAGTGTTTTATAGCTTTTACAGTCAGCTGGCCACAATTCTGACTGTAGCAAATTGGATTATTGCACCACATGATGAAGATAGCAAGGAAGGAATATCTGTGAATTATTGTTAAAGCATTTGTCAGAGGAACCCGCATTTGAGAAAGGTTCTGGACTTAGAATCATGGAAATTTCAAGTGATAAAGGACTTTAGAAATCACTGATTCCCCAGAGGTAGTAAGTGATATGCCCACACAGCTGGTAAATGGCACAAACCATGAATTGTCTTGGGTCTTATTTTCGTGTTCTTTCCTCAATGCAGACGGCCCTTAACCTTTTCCTTTTTGTTGTTTCTTTTTTATTATTGTTGTTATTGAACTCCTTTGTGAACATGAGGAAAATACTGAACCCAGTCCTGAAAAATATACATGTTCAAATACATACCAGAGATGCTCTACATTGTCTGACTGAGAATCTCAATTTAGCTGTCCATGAGCCTAGCTTAAGGATGATAGAAGATTTTGTTTTTTCTTTGAATGTTGTTCCAATTTCTATGCATTTCTAATGACTATTTATTTTATTTTCAGTATATAATTTTATAAAAAGGTATTATGCTAAATATATTTGGGGGACTTCTTTCTAAATAAATATCATGTTGCCATTTGTTTAGTTTTTATAATTAATCACGGGTGTAATATACTAATTCTTCAAATTACACACAGTAAAATTCACATTTCCCCCCAGAATTCTGTGAGACATGACAAATCAGTGAGTTGTGTTATGTAATTATCACCACAATTAAGATACAAAACAGATCCCTCACTTCAAAAAGTATCTTTCCACTACTCAATTTTTATCAAATCCACCCTACAGCCCTAATCTCTGGCAACCACCTATCTGTCCTTCATCTATTTGGCCTGTTTCATAATTTTATTTTAGTGGAATCACATAGTAAGCAATTTTTTACTCTGACTATGTTCACTTAGCATAAACACATTTAAGATCTATCCGAGTTATTCTTTTCTTTCTTTCTTTTTTTGGCTAGTAATCTGTGATTTTATTTCTTTGTGGTTATTGAGGTGACACTGGCTTATAACGTTATGTAAGGGTGATATATACAGCAATATATTTTGATTCTGTGTATACTACACTGTGCTCACCACCAAAAGTTTTGTTGTATATCCAAAAGTATAGTCACCACTATACAACTGACTACCCTTACCCATTTTGCCCTCCCCTCAAGCCTCTTTCCCTCTGGTAGCCACTACTCTGTTCTCTGTATCTATGTGTTTCTATTTGTTTGGTTTGTTCATTTATCTTGTTTGTTTCACATATGAGTGCAACCATACATTGGCTTTCTCTGTCTGACTTATTTAACGTAGAATAATACCGTTGAGGTCCTCTATGTTGTCTAGGGTTAATAGCTAGGAGTGGGATTGCTGACTTTAATGGTAAGTGCATGCTTAACTTTTTAAGAAGTCATAAACCTATTCCCAGAGTAGTTCTAACATTTTTCATTCCTATCAACAATGTATGAGTGATCCAGGCTTCAGTTTTTCTTCATATAATATTATAATCATCAAAATGATTAATCTAATTGCATACTTACTCTACAGCAGTCATTCTGCATGTAGACAATACATACTAGATAGAGAATTGAGTCTTTTAGTGAAGAATGAATGAATCAACAGTGCTGTTTCAACCACTTTCTGCTTTTGATTTTTAACTGTCATTAAAAGTCTGCCATGTTTGCTTAGCACTAAATGGCACCACTTACATCCTAGTCTATAAAGTTTTGCCCTAAACTAATTGTTTTTAGGTCTTTAGTGGATATGCACATTGAACAGAATCATCATGTGGGTGTGTTTGCCATTTTCATTACTCATCTCTCATAGTACACTATTAAAGCAAATAAAATAATCAAAAACAATTCCTAAAGCCAATTTTAGAGTCTTTAAAATGTATATGTAAGTATGAATTTTCATAGTTGCACTAATTATTTCCCAAAATGTACTTACTAAAATAAAAAAAAAAAAAACAATAATACATGATATTCACATGTTTATTTGAGGAGGGTAGTGCCAGGGAGAATATTTGCTACGGGAGAAGACTGGAATAATATAATTAAATATTTGTCTTTACTTCTTGACTATTTAGAGACTTTATATGAAAGAGGGAGCCAATAGATCATTTTCCAAACTTATTTCATCACGGGACTCTTAAGGAATTTCATGGAAAATTTTGAACCTGTAACATAAGGAAATTTGAGAGACCCATTAGAAGAAAACTCTTAGTAGCATTTATTCCAAGTGGTCAGTTATTATCTGATTCAATTTCATGTTGATCATTTGAGAATATTACAAACTGATGTATAATATCAAGTATCTGCAGGAATTAAGTGGATTGGTTAGAACATTTTTATAAAGCAAAGACATTTGTAGATAGCATCAGTGCATAACAGAACATAAGCAAATGTCAAAAACAATATACACAATTGTTAGTCTCATAGGAGCACTGGTTTTAGTTGACATTTCTATGGACACTTTCTATTTTCTGTAATGTTTCCATAGGCTGACAGGAGATAGCTCTTACTTAGAAAAGCAAGGATTTCTACCCCCTGGAGTGTCTGAGGTGTTAAACCTATTATGTTCAATTCAGGTGGTAGATTTTTAAAAGTACTACAGAGTGCAGCTGTGGGAGGCATTCACTCCAGTCTTAAGGCCAAAAGCCTCTGCTGTGGAGAGTGAAATGAAAGAAACATTTTAGATGTCTCCATGGATAACCTAATGCTTTTAACTGTGTATTTCTTCTTAGATGCTCTGGGAATGAAAAAGGGAAAAATGGTTTTGCAAGGTTTTGTTTGTTTATTTGTTCCAAATAGAGATTCAATAATATTTGTGCCTGCAGAAATTTATCACTTTGTATCATACATTAGACTTAAGGTTGCATGTCACTTAGCAATTTCAGCATTCCAGAACCCCTGACTTCATATGTCTATTATCTTTTTATTTGAATGGCAATTTGTGAAATTAGAAGAGACAGAAAAATGGGGTCATTTTAAAAAAATGACCTCTCTCAAATTTAATTAAAATTGTCACACATTGAACACAAATTGCCTTCCCCTTTCTCTCTCTTTCACAAACACAAACACAAGCTCATCTAATCAAACATGTTTTTAGGCAGTTAGAGTTATTTCCTATGGCATATAGTACATGAGAAAAATCTTGGTGGAGAGATCTGACAGAATGTGGTCCACTGGAGAAGGGAATGGCAAACCACTTCAGTATTCTTGCCTTGAGAACCCCATAAACAGTATGAAAGGCAAAAAGATAGGACACTGAAAGAGGAACTCCCCAAGTCGGTAGGTGCCCAATACACTAGTGGAGATCAGTGGAGAAATAACTCCAGAAAGAATGAAGGGATGGAGCCAAAGCAAAAACAACACCCAGTTGTGAATGGGACTGGTGATAGAAGCAAGATTCGATGCTGTAAAGAGCAATATTGCATAGGAACATAGAATGTTAGGTCCATGAATCCGGGCAAATTGAAAGTGGTCAACAGGAGATGACAAGAGTGAACATCGACATTCTAGGAATCAGAGAACTAAGATGGACTGGAATAGGGGAATTTAACTCAGATGACCATTATATCTACTACTGTGGGCAGGAATCCCTTAGAAGAAATGGAGTAGCCATCATAGTCAACAAAAGAGTCCAAAATGCAGTACTTAGATGCAATCTCAAAAATGATAGAATGATCTCTGTTTCCAAGGCAAACCATTTAGTATCACAGTAATTCAAGTCTATGCCCCAAACAGTAACGCCAAAGAAGCTGAAGTTGAACAGTTCTTTGAAGACTTACAAGACCTTCGAGAACTAACACCCAAAAAAGATGTCCTTTTCATTATAGGGAACTGGAATGCAAAAGTAGGAAGTAAAGAGACACCTGGAATAACAGGCAAATTTGGCCTTGGAGTACAGAATGAAGCAGGGCAAAGGCTAATAGAGTTCAGCCAAGAGAATGCACTGGTTATAGCAAACACCCTCTTCCAACAACACAAGAGAAGACTCTACATATGGACGTCACCAGATGGTCAACACCAAAATCAGACTGATTATATTCTTTGCAGCCAAAGATGGAGAATCTCTATACAGTCAGCAAAAACAAGACTGAGAGCTGACTGTGGCTCAAATCATGAACTCCTTATTGTCAAATTCAGACTGAAATTGAAGAAAGTGGAGAAAACCACTAGACCATTCAGGTATGACCTAAATCAAATCGCTTTTGACTATACAGTAGAAGTGAGAAATAGATTTAAAGGACTAGATCTGATAGAAAGAGTGCCTGATAAACTATGGATGGAGGTTCGTGACATTGTACAGGAGACAGGAATCAAGACCATCTCCAAGAAAAAGAAATGCAAAAAAGCAAAATGGCTGTCTGAGGAGACCTTACAGATAGCTGTGAAAAGACGGGAAGCGAAAAGCAAAGGAGAAAAGGAAAGATATTACCATTTAAATGCAGAGTTCCAAAGAATAGCAAGGAGAGATTAGAAAGACTTCCTCAGCAATCAATGCAAAGAAACAGAGGAAAGCAATAGAATGGGAAATACTAGAGAACTTTTCAAGAAAATTAGAGACACCAAGGGAACATTTCATCCAAAGATAGGCTCGATAAAGGACAGAAATGGTATGGACCTAACAGAAGCAGAAGATATTAAGAAGAGGTGGCAAGAATACACAGAAGAATTGTACAAAAAATTCTTCACGACCCAGACAATAACGATGGTGTAATCACTCACCTAGAGCCAGACATCCTGGAATGTGAAGTCAAGTGAGCCTTAGGAAGCATCACTACAAATAAAGCTAGTGGAGGTGATGGAATTCTAGTTGAGCTGTTTCAAATCCTGAAAGATGACGTTGTGAAAGTGCTGCACTCAATATGCCAGAAAATACGGAAACCTCAGCAGTGGCCACAGGACTGGAAAAGGTCAGTTTTCATTCCAATTCCAAAGAAAGGCCATGCCAAAGAATGCTCAAACTACCACACAATTGCGTTCATCTCACATGCTAGTAAAGTAATGCTCAAAATTCTCCAAGCCAGGCTTCAGCAATACGTGAACCGTGAAATTCCAGATGTTCCAGCTGGTTTTAGAAAAGGCAGAGGAACCAGAGATCAAATTGCCAACATCCGATGGATCAGCAAGAAAGCAAGAGAGTACCAGAAGAACATGTATTTCTGCTTTATTGACTATGCCAAAGCCTTTGACTGTGTAGATCACAATAAACTGTGGAAAATTCTGAAAGAGATGGGAATACCAGACCATCTGACCTGTCTCTTGAGAAACCTGTATGCAGGTCAGGAAGCAATAGTTAGAACTGGACATGGAACAACAGACTGGTTCCTAATTGAAAAAGGAGTACATCAAGGCTGTATATTGTCACCCTGCTTATTTCACTTACATGCAGAGTACATCATGAGAAACGCTGGCCTGGAAGAAGCACAAGCCAGAATCAAGATTGCCGGGAGAAATATCAATAAACTGAGACATGCAGATGATACCACCCTTATGGAAGAAAGTGAAGAAGAACTAAAGAGCCTCTTGATGAAAGTGAAAGAGGAGAGTGAAAAAGTTGGCTTATAGCTCAACATTCAGAAAACTAAGATCATGGCATCTTGTCCCATCACTTCATGGCAGATAGATGGGGAAACAGTGGAAACAGTGGCTGACTTTATTTTTCTGGGCTCCAAAATCACTGCAGATGGTGATTGCAGCCATGAAATTAAAAGACACTTACTCCTTGGAAGGAAAATTATGACCAACCTAGATAGCATATTAAAAAGCAGAGACATTACTTTGCCAACAAAGGTCTGTGTTTTCAAGGCTATGGTTTTTCCAGTGGTCATGTATGGATGTGAGAGTTGGACTATAAAGAAAGCTGAGCATGGAAGAATAGATGCTTTTGAACTGTGGTGTTGGAGAAGACTCTTGAGAGTCCCTTGGACTGCAAGGAGATCCAACCAGTCCATCCTAAAGGAGATCAGTCCTGGGTGTTCATTGGAAGGACTGATATTGAAGCTGAAACTCCAATACTTGGCCACCTGATGCGAAGATCTGACTCATTTGAAAAGACCCTGATGCTGGGAAAGATTGAGGGTAGGAGGAGAAGGTGACGATAGAGGATGAGATGGCTGGATGGTATCATCAACTCGATGGACATGGGTTTGGGTAGACTCAGGGAGTTGGTGATGGACAGGGAGGCCTGGTGTTCTGCGGTTCATGGGGTTTCAAAGAGTCAGACACGACTGAGCGACTGAACTGAACTGTAAAGTCTTGATTTTGAAACTGAGGAAAGTTGAATTAATTTGTGGTACAACTCCATCCACTGAAAGTACATGACAAAACATGTATTTGAAAATAGTATTGATGTGTAATGGTACCTCATTGTGGTTTTGATTTGCATTTCTCTAATAATGAGTGATGTTGAGCATCTTTTCATGTGTTTACAAGCAATAAATGCTGGAGAGGGTGTGGAGAAAAGGGAACCCTCTTACACTGTTGGTGGGAATGCAAACTAGTACAGCCACTATGGAGAACAGTGTGGAGATTCCTTAAAAAAACTGGGAATAGAACTGCCATATGACCCAGCAATCCCACTGCTAGGCATATACACCAAGGAAACCAGAATTGAAAGAGACGCGTGTACCCCAATGTTCATCGCAGCACTGTTTACAATAGCCAGGACATGGAAGCAACCTAGATGTCCATTGGCAGACGAATGGATAAGGAAGCTGTGGTACATATACACAATGGAATATTACTCAGCCATTAAAAAGAATACATTTGAATCCGTTCTATTGAGATGGATGAAACTGGAGCCCATTACACAGAGTGAAGTGAGCCAGAAAGAAAAGCACCAATACAGTATACTAATGCATGTATATGGAATTTGAAAGATGGTAATGGTAACCCTATATGTGAGACAGAATAAGAGACACAGATGCATAGAACAGTCCTGTGGACTCTGAGGGAGAAGGTGAGGGTTGGACGTTCTGGGACAATAACATTGAAACATGTATATTGTCATATGTGAAGCAGAACACCATTCCATGTTCTATGCATCGGACGGATGCTCAGGGATGGAGCGTTGGGATGACACTGAGGGATGGGAGGGGGAGGGAGGTGGGAGGAGGGTTTGGGAGGGGGAGCACATGTGAATCCATGGCTGATTCATGTCAATGTATGGCAAAAACTACTACAATATTGTAAAGTAATTAGCCCCCAACTAAAATAAAGAAAATAAATAAATAAATAAATAAATAAATAAATAAAATACACATAGTAAAAAAAAAAAAAAAGAAAAAAGAAAATAGTATTGAGGTTAAATTCGTAAATTTTCTTTTTGAATTTGAAGGAACATCCAGACACAACTTCAGTTCTAGCTAATATCTTTACAGGTCAAAATCAGTGTACATACCTCTCCCATTGTTCCTACTGTAATATCAACCCCAAGGACTTGCTTCTAATTCTTTGACCTTCTTCCTTTGATTATTTAACACTCCAGCTCCTATGAAAATCAATATTAATAATGAGAAGAAGATATTAAAAAATAAGGAGAAGGAGTGGAAGGAGAAACAGCAATTATAGAGTGCTAAAAGTTTGTCTTTCACAGTAGCTAATAGTCTTATTTTTTATCTGTATGAATAACATTCATTATTTAATAATATTCAAAATTTAATCAAAATTTTACAGCAAGTATTAACAATTATATATTAGTAGTGTTAGTTGCTCAGTCATATCCAACTCACTTGCAACCCCACAGACTGTAGCCTGCTGGGCTCCTCTGTCCATAGGATTCTCCAGGCAAGAATACTGGAGTGGGTTGCTATTTATTTCTCCAGGGGGTCTTCCCAACCCAGGGATTGAACTCAGATCTCCTGCATTGCAGGCAGATTCTTTACCATTTGAGCTACAGGGAAGTCCTATATATTAACACATACTAAAAGTATATTCATAATTAAAATTAAAACTATCACATTGGGAAATGGAGGCAGCAAATTTATCTTCAGTCCCTTGTATTTTCCTAATGTTGAAATATAAAGCATGAAGAATATATTTCTCTCTAACACCAATTCTTTGAAAAGAAAATTAAAATAGATAAACTGCTGGCAAAATCACTCAAGGAACAAGAGAGAGAAGGTACAAATAACCAAATTTGAAAGGAATAAAGTATTCTGATTCTAACTGAATAGACATGTGAAAAATAAAAGGATATTATTTTTGAAACACTTTATGCCACTAAATTTGAAAATTGAGATAAGACGGCAATTTTCAAAAAAATAATTTGTAAAAGTTGGCCAAAGAAGAAAGATAAAACTGAATAAACCTGATCTTTTTTTTTTAAAGTCATCAAAGTGCTCTGCTAAAAATTTTAATTTCCAAGCACCATCTTGTAGATAACCATTGCTATGTAATCCTCTTCTGCTTAATGAGATACAAGCAGAAGTTTGGTGAGTTGTGTGTTCTATTGGTTTAGACAAATGTCTGATATGTATCCACCCTTATATTATCATAAGGAATAGATTCACTGAATCCTCTGACTATTCTCTGAACTATTCATCTGTCCTTAATTTCCAGCAACCACTGCTCTTTTCACTGTATCCAAAGTTTTGCCTTTTTCAGAATGTTATATAGTTGGAATAATAGAATATGTAGCCTTCTCAGATTGGTTTCTTTCACTCAGTAATATGCATCATGGTTCCTCCATCCCATGGTCAGAGGAGCCTGGCTGGCTACAGTCCATGGGGTCACAAAGAGTCAGACATGACTTAGAGACTAAACAGGGACAACAAGATGTATTTTTATGGTTTAACAACTAATTTCTTTTTACTATTGAATAATATTCTATTATCTGGATGTACCACAGTTTATTTATCCATTTACTAACTGATGAATGTTTTGATTGATTCTCTTATCAATTATAAATAAATCTGCTAAAAAGAATATGAATGTTTTTGTGTGGAGATAGTTTTCAACTTTTTTGGGGATAAATATCAAGGAATGTGATTGCTAGATCATAGGAATATGTTTAGCTTTCTAAGAAACATCCAAACTGTCTTCCAAAGTGACTGTAGCATTTTGCATTTCTACCAGAAATGAATGACAGCCTTGTTTCACGTACTTGTCAGCATTTAAGGGTATCAGTTTTCCAGATTTTTGCCATCTAATAGATATGTAGGGATATCTCATTGTTGTTTTGATTTGAATTACCCTGATGACATGATGTGGAGCATCTTTTCATATGTTTGTTTGCTATCTGTATATTTTCTTTAGTGATGTGTCTATTAAGATCTTTGGCTCATTTTTAATGAGATTTTTTACTTTTTCATTGAGTTTTAAGAGTTCTTTGTATATTGTATACAAAAGCCCTTTGTCAAATGTGTTGTTTGAAAATATTTTCTCTCAGTCTGTGGCTTGTCTTCATACTCTGTTAACATTGTCTCTCAGAGAGTAGATGTCAAACTTTTGAATTCTCTCTTTTATGCATCATGACTTTGGTGTTTCTAGGAAGTCATTGCCATACCTAAGTCATGTAAATTTCTTCGATGATGTCTTCTAGTTTTATAATTTTGTGTTTCATATTTAGGTCTGCAATTGATTGTGAGTTAATTTTTGTTAAGGATGCAAGGTCTCTGTCTAGCTTCCTTTTTTGTTTTTTTGTTTGTTTGCTTTTTGCATTCATTTCAATATCATCTTTTTGTCCATTCCTTTCGATACCATTTGTTGAAGAAATTATTTTTGCTCCAAGGTACTGTCTTTGCACCTTTGTCAAAGATCAGTTGACTATATTTACATGGGTCTAATTGGGGAATCTCTACTCCATTCCATCAATCTATTTCTTTACTCTTTGGCAGTACCATATGTTTTGATTACTATAGCTTTATAATAAATCTTGAAGTTGGGTAGTATCAGTCCTCCAACTTTGTTACTCTTCTTCTGTATTAAGTTGGATTTAGGGTCTTTGGGCTCTCCATATAAACTTTAGAATCAGTTTGTTGGTATCTATGGTCTTCCCAGGTGGTTCTAGTGGTAAAGAACCCACCTGCTAATGCAGGAGACATAAGAGATGTGAATTCGATCCCTGGGTCTGGTAGATACCCTAGAGGAGGAAATGGCGACCCACTCTAGTATTCTTGCCTGGAAAATCCCATAGACAGAGGAGCCTGGAGGGCTACAGTCCTTGGGGTCGCAAAGAGTCACACACAATGGAGCAACTGAGTACCCGTCCAGTGTGGAGTAGCTTTGGTGAGCTGATCTATAAAATAACTTTCTAGGATTTTGATTGGGATTCATTGAATATATTTGTCAATTTGGGAAGAATTGACATTTTGAATGAATCTTCTTCTCATTCAAAATCCAGTCTTCTAATCTTCTACTGAACCTTTTATCCGTGAACATGGAGTATCTCTCCATTTATATAGTTCTTTGATTTTGTTCATCTGAATTTTGTAGTTTTACTCATATAGATATTGTACATATTATGTTAGATTTATACCTAAGTATTTCATTTTGGGGCACAGCTTTAATTGGTTTTGTGTTTTAATTTGAAATTCTACCTTTCCATTGCTAGTATACTCCAAAGTGATGGATTTAACCTTGTATCTTGCAGCCTTGTTAAAATTGGTTATTAATGCCAGGAGGGTTTGGGTTTTGTTGTTTTTTATTCCTTAGGATTTCTACATAGGTCGTCACGTCATCTAGGAACAAAACCAGTTTTGTTTCTCCCCAATCTGTATGCCTTTTGTTTCCCTTTCTTTTATTGCATTAGCTAGAACTTCTAGCATGATGGTGAAAAGTAGTTGTGAGAGGAAACATTATTGCCTGGTATATGATCTTAACAGGAAAGCTTCAGGTTTCTCATCATTAAATATTATGCTATCTGTAGATGTTTTGTAGCTATTCTTTGTTGAAGAATTTCTTCTCTATTTATAGTTACCTAGAGGTTGTTTTTTTTTTTTTTTGGATCATGAATGAATATTGGATTTTGTTATTCAAAATCCATCTTTTTCTACATCTATTGATATGATTGATCATGTGATTTTTCTCCTTTAGCCTGTTGGTTTAATATATTACATAAAGTGATTTTTAAATATTTAATTAGGCTTATGTACCTGGGGAAAATCTCACTAAAATCATAGTGCGTAATTATTTTTAGACATTGTTGAATTCAGTTTGTTAATATTTTTGCTGAGGATATTTGTTTCCATAGTCATGGGAAATATTGTTTCATAATTTTCTTCTCTTGCAGTATTCCCATCTGGTTTTAGTTATCAGGGTGATGCTAGTGTCATAGAATGAGTTAGGAAGACTTTCATTTGTTTCTATCCTCTGAAAGAGATTGTAGAGAACTGGAATAATTTCCTCCTTAAATATTTGGTAGAATTCACCAGTGGACATATCTGTGACTGGTGTTTTTATGAAACACCAGTTCATATGAAAGTTCTTATGTTCTCATGAAAGTTTATTAATTATGGATTCAATTTTTAGTGGATAGAGACCTATTAAGATTGACTATTTCTTCGTGCATGACTATTGGCAAATTATGCCTTTCCAAAAATTGGTCTGTTTGATCTATATTATCAAATGTGTAGGCATTGAGTTGTTCATAAAATTATTTCATTATCCTTTCAAAATGTAGAAGATCTATAGTGAGGTCTCTCTTTCATTTATAATACTAGTAATTTGTGTCCTCTTCCTTTTAAGAAAAATTATTTAGGCTGCCTAGAGGCTTATCAATTTTGTTGATCTTTTTAGAAAGCCATATTTCTATTTTACTGATATTCTCAATTGACTTCCTGCTTTTAATTCTAATTGTTTCAGCTCTAATTATTATTACTTTTCTTCTGTTTACTTTGCATGTGATATGCTCTTCTTTTGTATATACTTCTAAAATGGATACTTAGATGACTGATTTTAGATTTTTTTCTGATATATGCATTCAATTTTCTAAATTTCCATCTAAGCACCACATTCACTGCATCATATAAATTTTAAGTTGGGTTTTAATCTTCATTTAGTTCAAAATATTTTAAAATTTTTCTCAAAATTTCTTATTTGCCCCATGTGTTATATAAAGGTATATTGTTACTTCTCCACATATTTTGAGATTTTTCCTGTTATTTTGCTGTTATCAATTTCTGGTTTAATTCCACATGGTCTGAGAGTAGACACTGTATGATTTATATTCTTTTAAATTTGGTGTTTTATGTCTTATGACCCAGAATGTAGTCTATTGTGGTGACTGTTCCAGGTGAGCTTGGGAAGAATATGAGTTCTAGTGTTCTTGAATTAAGTGGTCTGTATATATCCAGTTAATTAATGCTGTTGAGTTCAGCTCTGTTCTTCCTGATTTTCTGCTGGCTGAATATGTTCATTTCTGACTGAGATATTAAAAATTCCAACTATGATGGTGGATTTATCTATTTCTCTTTTCAATCATATTAGTTTTTGCCACAGACATTTTGACTCTGTTATTAGGTGCAAGACACAAAATGTCATGTTGGAGAATTAACTCCTTTATAATTATGTAATACCCTTCTCCCCACCCCCCGCCATAACTGTTCTTGCTTTGCAATTTACTCTGTCTGAAATTACTGCTTTTTTAAAATTGATGTTAAATTAGTTTATTTTTCTCATTCAATTTACATTTAATCTATATTTATCTTTATATTTAAGTTGGGTTTCTTATAGACAACACATAGTTGGGTATTGTTTATTGAAACATTCTGATAATTTCTGTATTTTACTGGTACATTTACATCACTTTTATACTATTGACATTTGAAATGATTGTAGATATAGTGGCTTAGTATCTGCCATATTTGGTTTGTTTTCTATTTCTTTCCCTTGTTTTTGTTCCTATTTCTGTCTTCCACTGTTTTTCTGCCTTTGTTGTTTTAACTGAGAATTTTGTATGATTCTATTTTTCTTCTTTTTTAGAACATTGGATGTACTTCACATTTTATATTTTTAGTGGTTTCTCTAGAGTTCACAATATACACTGATAGCTAATCCAAGTCTACTTTCAAATAATACTATACTACTATAGAGGTAATGTGAGTATATTTTAAGAAAATGATCCTAATTCTTCCCTTTTATCTTTTATATCATTTCTGTCATTCAAGGAACAAGAAAAATCTCAAATAAACAATCTAAACTTACACTTAAAGAAACCAGGAAAAGAACTAATGAAGCCCAAAGTTAGTTGAAGGAAGTAAATAATAAAGATCAGAGCATAAATAAATAAAATAGAGATTAAAAAGACAATAGAAAAGGTCATTAAAACTAAGAGCTGTGTTTGAAAAGATAAACTCAATTGACAAACTATTAGGTAAACTCACAAGGGAAAAAAGAGAAAGCCTTGATAAATAAAATCAGAAATGAAAGATTAGAAATAACAACAGATACCATTGTTGCTGTTTCCTTCTCCAGGGGATTTTCCCAACCCAGGAATTGAACCTGAGTCTCCTGCATTGCAGGCAGACTCTTTACTGTCTGAGTCACCAGGGAAGTTTTTTAAGAGATGCCACAGAAATACAAAAAATTATAGGAGAATGTAATAAACAGCTATTTGTCAACAAATTAGAAAGCCTAGAAGAAATGGACAAATTGTTAGAATCATACAATCTTCCAAGGTTGAATCATGAAGAAAGAAAATCTGAATGGACTGATCACTACAGTGATCACTATAGTACAGAGAATGAAATGTAATAAAAAAGCTAATACAAAATGTAATCAAAATCAATATAATCAAATGTAATAAAAAATGCTCCCCTAAAAGTCTAGGACTAGATGGTTTCACAAGTGAAATCTACCAAACATTCAAATAAGATTTAATTCATATCCCTCTCAAACTATTCCAAAAAACTGCAAAGGAGGAATGTTTTCTAATTCATTTTATGAGGCCAACATCACCCTGGTACTAGAAGCAGATAAAGACAACATTAAAAGAGAAATAAAGAAGACTACAGGCTAATATTTCTAATAAACATAGATGTAAAAATCCTCAACAAAATATTAGCAAATGGAGTTCAACAGTACAACAAAAGGATCATACACCATGATCAATGGGATTTATGGACAATTAATTTATGACAAACAGCAAAGAACATAGGCAGAGAAACAATAATCTCTTCAAAAAATGATACTGGGAAAACTGGATGGCCACATGCAAAAAAATGAAATTACACCTCTATCTCACACCATACACAAAAGTTAACTCAAAATGGATTCAAACTTGAATGTAAGACTTGAAACCATAAAACTCCTAGAAGGAAACATAGGCAGTATGCTCTTTGATATGGTTTAGCAATATCTTTCTAGATTTGATTCCCTTAGGCAAGGGAAACAAAAGCAAAAGTAAACAGAGGAGACTACATCAAAGCTTCTGTGAAGTTAAGGAAACAGAGAGACAAGCTACTGAATGGGAGAATATATTTACAAATGACATAACTGCTAAGGAGTTAATATCAAAGTATTATTAAAAAACTCATACAACTTAACAATAAAGAGCAAACAACCTGATTTTAAAATGGGCAGAAGGGCTGAATAGACATTTTCCAAAGAAGAAATACATATGGCCAACAGACACATCACTACAGAAGTAGAAATATGTCATACACATAAAACTTATATACTGTTATAAGTCAGTCTTATCTCAGTAATAAAACTTTTATAAAAGAATAAGAAAAATAATTAATTGGATATATTTTTAATGGCTACTTCAAAGCCATTTTTGCTAAATCCAACCTATGGGTCACCTCAGAGTTGCTTTTAATTGGCTGCCTTTTAGCCTAACTATAGTAACATTTTCCCATTTCTTTACATGTCTTGTAACATTTTACTGCATAGTGGAAATTTTGGATAACATGATGTCAAATCTTTAGACTTTATATTCTTTTGAAGAATGTTTAGTTTTGGATTGGTATTTAATTATTAGTTGATCATCTAAACCTGTTTACACTTGACTTTTCATCTTCTTAAGGTTAATCTGAGAAAATCCTTTGTGCTGTCCAATCCCTATTTGGCATAGGGTCCTAGCAAGTGGTAGCAGTCTCATCTTTCTATGGAGACAAATGTTGAGTTTGGAGCATCCAAATAAGTTGGGATTTGAAGTGACTCCCAAAGAGAAGGAATCTTGGAAAATGAAGTCCTAAATCTCTTTGCAACCTCTTCTTACATACAACTCCGAACCCTTGGAGTTGTATGTAAGGCAGAGTAAAACTGCCATAAGCCCAGCAGGAGACAGCAGCCCAGAGCCTAAAGATCTGGACCAACATTTTTGCAGCCACGCGGTGATAAGAGAGAGACTGGAGTTCAAATCCTGTCGAGAAAAGCATCTCAACCTTGCCCTGAATGGCCCAGACAGGCCTGAAATAGAGCAGCCTAAACAAACCTAAAGGAATACTTAGCAAGATTATAGTGATTTGCTTGCTCCCTACATGCCAAAAGAAAGATTAACCTTCTTAGGAGGAAGATAATATCTTCTTATATTTTTTAATCCAAAATGTTCAACATCTAATAAAATGATGGGTCATGCTAAAATTCAGGACAAAATTATCAAAAACCCAGAGAAAAATGGTTATCTGTTGAAACAGATGCAACAGATATTATATTTTCAAACATAATTTTTTTTAAATATCATTAATATTAATATATCTTAGAAATAGGGATTTGAAATTTCAATAGGTTCCTGGAACCCATGAGTAAAAATTGTAAGAACTAAAATTAAGAGCTCAGTAGTTAGGTTTACACCATATGACCCAGCAATCCTACTCCTAGGCATATACCCTGAGGAAACCAAAATTGAAAAAGACACATGTATCCCAATGTTCACTGCAGCACTATTTACAATAGCTAGGACATGGGAGAAACCTAGATGTCCATTGACTGATGAAGGATGAAGAAACCATGATACATATATACAATGGAATACTACTTAGTCATAAAAAGGAACACATTTGAGTCAGTTCTAATGAGATGGACAAATCTAGAGCCTATTATACAGAGTGAAGTAAGTCAGAAAGAGAAATATAGATATTGTACTGATGCATATATATGGAATCTAGAAAGATGCTACTGATGAGTTAATTTTTAGCGAAGCAATGGAGAAACACATGTAGAGAACATTGGACACTGGAGGAATGAAGAAGGGAGATTATGGAGAGAGTAACATGAAAATTTACAATACCATATGTAAAATAGATAGCCAGTGGGAATTTGCTATAACTCAAACAGGGGCTCTGTGACAACCTAGAAGGGTGGGATGGGGAAGGAGATGGAAGGGAGGTTCAAGAGGGATGGGACATGGGTGTATCCATGATTGATTCTTGTTGATATATGACAGAAAACCACAAAATTCTGTAAAGCAATCATCCTTCAACTAAAAAGATAAGGTGGTTAAAAAAAAAAAAGGTTTAGTAGCATATTAGACTCTTCCAAATAGAGGATTCAAGAACTGGAAGACAGGTCAGTAGAAACTATCCATATTAAAATATGCAGAGGAAAAAAAAAGAAAATTACTGAAAACCATAAGAGAAACATATGAATCATTGTGAAAAGTTCTAGTCTATGTAATCAGTCTCAAAACAAAAGTAGAGAGTGGCACAAAAGCCATATTTGAAAATATGCTAGTCAAAATTCATCAGAGATCTAAAACCACTAATTGAAGAAGCTCTACAAATGCCATCGTGCCTATGAACAGATGATGTGATAGATATGGGTGAGTACGCAGAAGCATCCTACAAATATAGTCAAGGGTCTCTAACCCATCTAGGTTAGTGGAACTTTCTAAAGAAGATAAGAATATACAGTCAAAATAGAAATTATTGAAATAATATAATTAAATCAACCAGAACTTATTGAGTACCAATGCTGTATGTATCATTACTGGTTTTAAAAATCTATTTGAGGGTATGATATACACAGCAAACACAATATTGCAGTTTAAAATTAAGTTTAAGCTTGCATTATGACTTAATAACTATGCATTGATTTACCAGGAAGGAAGACAATGATAGAGATAGTAATAAGATATGAATTGCCTTAAAAGGGTGAACTAGAGTTGCAATTTATGAAAATAATATGTGTGGTATTGATATATGAGTCACAATAAAGCAAATCTTTAATTTTCCCTTGTGACTCAGATAGTAAAGAATCTGCCTGCAATGCAGGAGACCCGGGTTCAATCTCTTGGTCAGGAAGACCCCCTGGAGAAGGGAATGGCTACCCACTCCAGTATTCTTGCCTAGAAAACCCCATGGACAGAGGAGCCTGGTGGGCTACAGTCCATGGAGTTGCAAGACCAACACTTTCACTTCACTTAATTTTCAAATGGGGTTCCACAAATCTCTGGGACTCTTTGGAAATATTTCATAGATATCCTCATGAGAGTGAGGATGAGTATTTTGGTATAATCTAGAAGAATAAATTTAAACTAAAAGAAATACATTTTATCCCATAATAAAAACAAGAATTTTTGGTAGCTATCATACAGCTGATGAGTAAAAAATGTTCTAGGGACAGTAGTAACTCTGGATAAAGAATAATTTGGAAAAGATTTATGATAGAGAGAATATACTCCATCAATATGATAACTGACTGGATTCAGAGGAAAAAGATGACCACTGAGAAATTACTGTGCTCTGACCATCCAAGGAATTTTAAGAAAACTGATATATATCATTGAAATATTTTTAATTCTGTACTATTTTGTACCTCCTTGCCTTTTTGCCACAAACCATTAGTTAAAGTCTATTACACACAAGATTATGTTAGTGATGCTTTGGTAATTAAAGGAGAAATTAAACACATATACCTTTGGGAGTAAAGTGATATGGAAAGAGGTTAAAAGTTATAAGAAACAATAGGGCAAGTGCAGTTGAGAACTGAGATCTGAGAGCAGGGATTTGAAATAATAATTACTGAATAAAAATGCCATGGCCTGTACCCACAAATCTTCAGGAATTTGGGCAACTTCTAAATTTCCCACAAGAAATGGGATAGGGCTATAAAAATGGAGTCAGCTAAAAGGATAGATGCTCACATAAGGTGTAGAATGAACATTTAGATTATATTTATAATTCCAACATTTAGTAGGTTTGTCAGGGTATAATTTTAAGAGCAAAGAACCATTGTCTTCTAGCATATTATATGATTTTGATATTTCTGGGCTCTTAAAATGTTCAACTACAGTGAAATTGTCTCTACATGTGGTTTTTCTGGCCTGGTAAAGGAAGTTAGGCAGGCTTTGATTCTGAGTGGATTTTGTGGCTCAGGTCATCATTTCTGAAAAATTTAGTACGTTTTTAGAAGTTACAGAAAAGTTTATAAAGGATCACATTTCCTAATCCTTCATGAATTATAATCTATAAAGTGCCTTTTATTTTCACCTGAATTCTGAGTTTCTAAAGAGTAATGTAATTATTTAAAAGATGTATCATCTAAACTGAGAATTGTTGACTATAAATTTCTTGGAATGCAGGAGTGTGTTTATCTCCAACCTCAATATCTGGAGCAGAGTCTTCTATGTGTTGAATTTATCATCTAATTAGTATAACAATGATACAAAAGAGAGACAGTGAGGCTCTGTGGAGCCTAAAGTTTACTTAATTTAGGAGGCCATCTTTATGAAAAGTAATTAAAAATTGCTGGTACAAAATTAAGGAGAGGGATCTAAGAGTCCCTAAGCTGGAGCTTCACTAACTTTACAAGACGGTGGGAAAAAATAAAATGGGAAGTGTTAGTCTCTCAGTCACGTCCGACTCTTTGTGGTCCCATAGTCTGTGCCCATCAGGCTCCTCTGTCTATGGAATTCTCCAAGCAAGAATACTGAAGTGGGTAGCCATTCCCTTCTCCAGGGAATCTTTCTGACCCAGGGATCAAACTCATGTCTCCTGCATTGCAGGTGGACTGCCTCTGATATAGAGACTGATTTTCCTCCTTAAACGTGATCTATATCTTCCTCTTCAATTTTGCTTTACTAATAATTGTCAGTGGATCCTTATGCATCATAATGCATTTTAGTTTTTAAATGTTGTATTTCTGGGACAGAAGAACAAAAATAAAGAATATTTCTCACACTAAAAGTCATACAAGAGAGACAAGTTTTCAATAAAATGGATTGATTATATTTTCAGAGACATAATATCTCTAATCAAAAAACTAAGGTCCTATATTTAGACTTAAGGTCATCTTTAAATTAGATGCCAAATACTGTTCTACACTGGATGTCTGTATTTTAACACATTTCCTCCCTTAAGACCACATGATGGCAATATATCCCCAAAAGACTTAGTTTTGTCTCTAGGTCCCTGTATCAGGCTTCCCAGGTGGCTCAGAGGTAAAGAATCTACCTGCCAATGTAGGAGATGTAAGAGAATGGGTTCAATCCCTGGGTTGGAAAGATCCCCTGGAGGAGGGCATGGCAACCCACTCCAGTATTTTTCCTGAAAATTCCATGGACAGAAGAGCCTGGCGGGCTACAGTTCATGGGCTCACAGCAAGTCAGATGTGACTAAACATGCCTATCCAGGATAATTCTATAAGAAGAGCTAATTTCCTTTCTCTCAGATACCAAGCTTACCTGTCAAATAATTTGTCAGCAATTTTGCCCAAGGGGACTTCATTTCTTTTTTACTTTATTAAGTTTATCTATAATAGATCAAATTTTTACTGTGCAGTGCTGGAGTGACTTTGAGGAGATACCCCACATCTAAGGGTAAAGAAGCCCCAGCAAGATGGTAGGCATTGGAGCAGTGGCTGTGAGGTGCTGGACTGACTTTGAGGAGATACCCCACATCCAAGTGCAAAGGAGAATCCCTAGCAAGATGGTAGGAGGGGCGAAATCACATTTAGAATCAAACACCATACCTGCCAGAGACACTCAGAGGGCTCAAGCAAACCTTGTGTGCACCAGGACCCAGAGACTGAGACAGAACTGTGTTTGAGTGTCTCCTGCGGAGGTACAGGTCAACAGTGGACTGCTGCAGGGGCAGGAGCTCTGGGTGTAGTAGACCTGGGTATGGCATAAGCCCTTTTGGAGGAGGTCACCATTAACCCCACCATAAAGCCACCAGAACTTACACAGGACTGGAAACAGATCCTGGAGGGCACAAACAAAACCTTGTGTACACCAGGACCCAGGAGAAAGGAGTAGTGACCCCACAAGAGACTGAGCCAGACTTGCCCATGAGTGTCCAGGAGTCTCCATCTGAGGTGTGGGTCGGCAGTGGCCTACTGCAGGGTTGGGGGCACTGGTTGTAGCAGTACATGCATGGGACCTTTTGAAGGAGGTCAACATTATCTTCATTACCTCCACCATAGTTTGGCCTCGGGTCAAATAACAGGGAGGGAACATAGCTCTGCCCATCAACAGAAAATTGGATTAAAGATTTACTGAGCTTTGTCCCACCCATCAGATCAAGACCCAGTTTCCCCCTCAGTCAGTCTCTTCTATCAGGAAACTTCCATAAGCCTCTAATCGTTCTCCATCAGAGAGAGGGCAGGCAGACTGAAAACCACAATCACAGAAAACTAACCAATCTGATCACATGGACCACAGCCTTGTTTAACAATGAAACTATGAGCCATGCCGTGTAGGGCCACCCAAGACAATGGGTCATGGTGGAGAGTTCTGACAAAAACGTGGTCCACTGGAGAAGGGAATGGCAAACCACTTCATTATTCTTGCCTTGAGAACCCCATGAACAGTATCAAAAGCAAAAAAAAAAAAAAAAATAGAGGACACTGAAAGATGAACTCCCCAGGTGTCCAATGTGCTACTGGAGATCAGTGGAGAAATAACTCCAGAAAGAATGAAGAAACGGAGCCAAAGGAAAAACAACGCCCAGTTGTGGATTTGACTGGTGATGGAAGTAGAGTACAATGCTGCAAAGAGCAATATTGCATAGGAACCTGAAATGTTTGGTCCATGAATCAAGGCAAATTGGAAGTTGTCAAACAGGAGATGGCAAGAGTGAACATTGACATTTTAGGAATCAGCGAACTAAAAATGGACTGGAATGGGTGAATTTAACTCAGAGGAGCATTACATCTACTACTGTGGGCAGGAATCCCTTAGAAGAAATGGCATAGCCATCATAGTCAACAAAAGCGTCCAAAATGCAGTACTTGGATGCAATCTCAAAAATGACAGAATGATCTCTGTTCTTTTCCAAGGCAAACCATTCAATATCATGGTAATCCAAGTCTATGCCCTGACCAGTAATGCTGAAGAAGTTGAATGTTTCTATAAAGACCTACAAGACCTAGAACTATCACCCAAAAAAGATGTCCTTTTCATTACAAGGGACTGGAATGCAAAAGTGGGAAGTCAAGAAATGCCTGGAGTAACAGGCAAATCTGGCCTTGAAGTACAAAATGAAGCAGGGCAAAGGATAAGAGAGTTTTTCAAAGAGAACACACTGTCTCCACTGTTTCCCCATCTATTTGCCATGAAGCGATGGGACCAGATACCATGATCTTGGTTTTCTGATTGTTGAGTTTTAAGCCAACATTTTTACTCTCCTCTTTCATTTTCATCAAGAGGCTCTTTATTTCTTCTACGCTTTCTGCCATAAGTGTGGTGTCATCTGCATATCTGAGGTTATTGATATTTCTCCTGGCAATCTTTAAGGTATCATCTCAAATAGTAGAGTATATCATTTCTGAAAACCAAAGATGAAAGTAATAATGGTCCTGTCACATTATTCTCAATTTTTACTTATTATTCCAGCATATAGGCTCTGTAGGTCTAGTGATCTTGATTTTGAAAGGGGAATGCCTCCACCAAGAAATATAACACGGGTCATTTTGGTGTCCTAACACTAGTAGAACAATGGGCGAAAAAGGGGGATCACTATTCTGGTGAGGATGATTAGCCTTGATCATCACAAAGCACTAAGACAGAGCCAGGGAGAAATTGTTGGGGGAGTGTGTAATTTCCTTGGTTCTTTCTCACCACAGCAAAAATTTAAAGCGACGGACGAATCTGTGCCACAGTTCAGTCCCATTAGGAAAAACAAACGATAGTACACCCTTGAGGAGCGAGGGTAGGCTGACCCAAAAGACAAAGAGAAGAGAGACCCCAATCCTTCTAGGCTTCCTCCTTTTATACATTTGTCTCCTGCCCCCTAAGTCTGCCCTATGTAAACTGGACTAGCCAGGAGGTCTGTTTGTTTTACCTGAGGTCCTCACTCAGGTCCTTGGACCTTCCTTTGTTCTATTTACATGGGCTTTCCCCCTCTTTGTCTTTTAGCTACCGCCATTCTGGACTCCTTTTTCCTATTCTAACTACCTAACAAAATGATCCACTTGCATGCTTTTCAAAATTCCCATGTTCAGTTGTAACTATAATTGGGCAGGTACAGCAACCACATCCTCCTAAGGGCAGATAATCAGGAACTCAGAACCCTTGGGTTGAATGTCATTTCAAGCCACCAGCTGAGTCACTGTAGGGGAGGAAAAATAATTTTCCCCTAACCCTTCTAGGTTCTTGACTGAGACTTGCCCCTGCTCCCCATAACAAAAGACAGATTAATGGGAGGAATATAAAAACAATTTGAATTATGCACATCCCTATAGGAGCCCCCCAAAGATATGAGACTCAAAGGCACCCAGATGATTGAGGCCTGTATACCATCCTGAGCTAAGAAAAGGGATGGGGCTTTTGGGCTCCAAAGGGGAGAAGGCAGTTCATGGGAAGGTGAGAAATGGAAATGCTTCACTCTGACTCTGGGTAGGCTCCATAAGCAGAGATGGTCCTACCTAGCAGGTAAATCTCAGTTAAGGTAGATACTCTGGTAATAGCTCTCTTCCAGCTTTTCTAATGTAAATTTCCTTTTAAAAGTAGATTTCCATTACAAAAGGATAACTTCTAGTCTGTTTCAGAGCTTCTTCTGTATTTCTAGTTTCTTTTAAAAAACAATCCTTTCAAAAGAATCCTTATGCCAAAGAGGCATATTTGGGGGTGGCATGTTCAGTTACCCTTCACTAACCCAGACTGGCAGAACTTCTAGTTGAAAGGGAAGGGCATTCTACAGGAGTGACCATAAAGTATAAAATCATGGAAAATATAAGTGGTTTATTGCTAATATAATACATGGTGTGTAGACTGCAATCACAGGGTATGCTCCATGAATATTTATTTGTTGTGCTGTGTCCTGTGGTTAGTCGCTCAGTCGTGTCAGACTGTTTGAGACCCCATGGACGGCAGCACACCAGGCTCCTCTGTCCATGGGGATTCTACAGGCAAGAATACTGGAGTAGGTTGCCATGCTCTCCTCCAGCGGATTTTCCCAATCCAGGAATTGAACCCAGATCTCCTGCACTGCAGGCAGATTCTTTATCAAGTTGTTAGGGGAAGCACACTGATTGAAACCGCCCACGCTGGCCAGGCACCATAGTAGCCATTTGCATGAGTTGTTTTACAACAGGAGGTCCTGCTAAGGAACACGGAACTAATAAGCCACCACCAACTGGAAGAGTTCGGGAAAGGTCAAAAAGAGACACCGCATGTCCGACCAGCTCCCGGAATCCTTCTCTCTGACATCCATCTTGGCTGAACAAGGCGTGCACCACCAGGAGGGACTCTCAGTCAGAATGATTGGCTAAAGACAACCCAGAAACTAATCCCATCACCATAAAACCCGAGACTGCAAGCCATGTGGCAGAACTGTTCTCCTGGGTTCCCTTACCCTCCTGCTCTCCACCAGGGTGCCCGTTCCCAATGAAATCTCTTGCTTTGTCAGCACGTGTGTCTCCTCGGACAATTCATTTCTGAGTGTTAGACAAGAGACCAGTTTTGGGCCCTGGTAGGGGTCCCCCTTCCTGCAACAAACTGAGCCACTGCAGAAGCCCCATGCAAAATTTCCATCAACCCCTGCAAGTGTAGCTATAATGTGTTGCTTCTCTGATTTTCACTCAGAAACAAATAAACAAATGAACAAAAAACACTTGTTCTTTTCACATCCCACTGAAGAAGTAAACCAGGTTACTCAGTCTGTTTAAGGAGAGGCAGGGAGGGAAAGATTCCAGGTTTCATGGCTGCTATGTAGCGTGGGCAGGAAAGAAAGGGGTTATCAATATCCCTTGCAGCCTTAGGACCAGTTGCAGCTATCGGTGCTATAGCTTGGCCAACTAATCTTTTCTTCTAAATTTCCCTAGAAACATGCACAAGCAGGATCCCAGAGAAAGTGTGCTCTGATGGAGTGTACTTAACACAGGAAACAAGTAGGTCTGGGTGGCACAGGGGATGGCCTGTGGTGGATGCTCTTGATACCCCACTCAGACGCCCATTCTCCAGCTGCCTTGATTGTTGGCTATTGATGTTCTCAGCTGCCACTTTCTCTGAAGCTAGGAATGACCACCGCTTCCCCACCTCCTCATGAGGAGGTAGACCTAAGCCAATGACTGTCTGACAACAAGGTATAAAAGGTTAGCCCCTTGGACTCAAGTGAAAGTGGTATCCAACTCTTTGCCACCCCATAGATTATGGAAATTCCATGGAATTCCCCAGGCCAGAATACTGGAGCGGGTAGCCTTTCCCTTCTCCAGAGGATATTCCTGACCCAGGAATCAAACCCAGGCCTCCTGCATTACAGGCAGGTATTTTACCAACTGAGATATCAGGGAAACCTGGCCTCAGAGGGGAACTAATTACCCTTTGAAGGTGAGGATTAAAACCTAATCCATCACAGCAGAGGCAACTGTGATTTTTGGTTCCAGAATTTTCCTGTGGAACTAAACTGAAATTAGTCTCTGTTGTGACAAAGGATTAGGTTTTAATCCTCACCTTCTCCTGCCTCCCTCACTCCTCCTGAGGCACTGTCTTCTAATGAATTGCTTGAATTTCTCTGGCTCTGCTTAATTAGTGAGTTTGGTGCATTGTGTATATTGAGAGAAAAAGGTATGCTTGTTCTTAGTTCCATCATCATATTTTATTTATGCTCTATAGTTTCTTTTTGTTTTTATGTTTTTCACTATATTGTCCATTTGCTTTACTCTGATGTGTGTGCTCTGATAATCTGGAAGACTGTTTTTGTTGTGATGGATAATCATTGTGGGTGTTTATGCTTAATCCTCCATTTTGTTAAACAGAATCCATAAACAGTGACAAAATTAGAATATTTCTTCTTCTCACATCCTTTCAATTTTCTTGTTCCATAGTCATCATTTTTATTTGTTATGGTTAGTCCTATATGGTTTTTCCAGTGGTCATGTATGGATGTGAGAGTTGGACTAGAAAGAAAGCTGAGCGCCAAAGAATTGATGCTTTTAAACAGTGGCATAGGCTGCAGTCCATGGGGTCGCTAAGAGTCGGACACGACTGAGAGACTTCACTTTCACTTTTCATTTGCATGCATTGGAGAAGGAAATGGCAACCCACTCCAGTGTTCTTGCCTGGAGAATCCCAGGGACGGCGGATCCTGGTGGGCTGCCATCTATGGGGTCGCACAGAGTTGGACACGACTGAGGTGACTTAGCAGTTAGAGAAAACTCTTGAGAGTCCCTTGGACTGCAAGGAGATCCAACCAGTCCATTCTAAAGGAGATCAGTCCTGGGTGTTCATTGGAAAGACTGATGTTGAAGCTGAAACTCCAATACTTTGGCCACCTCATGAGAAGAGCCGACTCATTGGAAAAGACCCTGATGCTGGTAAAGATTAAGGGCAGGAGGAGAAGGGGACGACAGAGGATGAGATAGCTGGATGGCATCATTGACTCGATGGACATGTGTTTGGGTAGACTCAGGGAGTTGGTGATGGACAGGGAGGCCTGGTGTGCTGTGGTTCATGGGGTCGCAAGAGTCAGACAAGACTGAGCAACTGAACTGAACTGAACTGATAGTTAATCAAACCTGTGTTTACAGCCAGCATTATTCCTATATTTTCTGGCTGACTTCAGTTCTTTCCCTAGTAGTTTCTTCATGAAGGGCTCATGGAAATTAGATAGCTTGAGTTTTTGCAGATTACATGTGTTTTTTCTTTTTTTCTTGCCTTTATATTTGAATAAGTGAATATAAAATTGGGTGTTTTGTTTTGCAATAAATATTTTTGTTCCACTTACTTTGAATTTATCTCTTTGTCACTGATATTACACCTTTTTAAAATATAAACATTTAAAGTGCTCATCTTTCCTTATATTTTAAAAAGGTCAGCCATATTTCACAAATTTCAATATATTGTATTGTTATTTCTATTCAGTTTGAAATATTTTATTTTCATTTTAATTTATTTTCTGCCTCTTATTATTTATAAGTATTTTGCATTGTTTCCAAGTATAGGGGAGGAGGTGGGTTTAAGATATATGCTACTGTTTTCCAATGTAATTCCACTTTAATCAGAAAAACCCTGTACAGTTTCAATGATTACTTATTGAAATAAGATTTGGGTCTTTTTTATGGCCTACATGGGCCATCTTGGTGAATTTACTATATGCACTCAAAAAATCAATTTTGTAGTTATCAGTTCAGTTCAGTCACTCAGTCTTGTCCAACTCTTTGCGATCCCATGAGCTGCAGCACGCCAGGCCTCCCTGTTCATCACCAACTCCCGGAGTCCACCCAAACCCATGTCCATCGAGTCGGTGATGCCGTCTAACCATCTCATCCTCTGTTGTCCCCTTCTCCTGCCCTCAATCTTTCCCAGCATCAGGGTCTTTTCAAATGAGTCAGCTCTTCGCATCAGGTGGCCAAAGTATTGGAGCTTCAGCTTCAACATCAGTCCTTCCAATGAACACCCAGGACATCCTTTAGGATGGACTGGTTGGATCTCCTTGCAGTCCAAGGGACTCTCAAGAGTCTTCTCCAACACCACAGTTCAAAAGCATCAATTCTTCAGCACTCAGCTTTCTTTATAGTCCAGCTCTCACATCCGTACATGACCACTGGAAAAACCAGTAGTTATCAGGTGTGGTATTTTATAACCATTGGTTAGCTTGCAGTACCTAGCAGAGTGCCCAAAGAAGTAAACACCATCCCTAGAATCTCTTATTGTGTGTGGAAAATGGGAACTGCGGGTACGATTAAGTTAAGGGCTCTTCAATGGGGAAATAATCTGGATTTCCTATAGGACCCAACAGAATTCCAAGGGCCTTCATAAGAGGGCAGGAGTAAGGTAAAACAGGAAAAAAAGGCAATCTGATGACCAAGTTAGACAGGAATCTAAGCTGCTGACTTTGAAGATGCTGGGAGGGGCCACAAACTAAGGCTAGAGAAGCCTCTAGAAACTGGAAAGAGTAAGAAAATGGATTCTCTCCTAGAGCCTCTAGAGGCCTGCAGCCTTGCTGACACCCTGGTTTTGACCCAGTAAAGCCCATTTTGGACTTTTGATCTCTGAAATGGTAAGATAACAAATTGTTTTAAGCCATTAAATAATTTGGAAAGTTGCTGCAGAAGTAATAGGAAACTAACATATAGATCAGGGTGATTCATGATATTGTTCAGATCATCTGTTATACTGAGTTTTTGTCTAGTTGTCTTTCCAATTGCTCAGGGAGGAATCGGGTTCTAGAATTGTCTTCATTCCTTTTAACCCTGATTTTTTGCTTTGTCTAAATTGAGGTTCTCTTTTTAGATGCATACATGTTTATGGCTGGATTTCCACTACAACCTAAGTCTAGAGAAGGAGCTCACCTCTCAGTTAAGTTCTTTTATGTATAATTGGATCTCTCCTTTTCAGTTCATATTTCTGGGATCAGCCAGAGATTTGTAGAGGGTTTATCAACAGAATTTGGGGCTTCTACCCATTGGCTTTCTCCTTTCCAAGATTCCCACCTTTATTTCTAACACCAGTGGTTGCTCTGAAAGCTATCCTGTTTTTCACCATATGGACTGGAAACTTCACATTGAGTTAATTCACTTGTGCTGCCTTCTGCCTGCCTGTGCATGCATGCTCAGTTGTTCAATCGTGTCTGACTCTTTGGGACCCCATGGACTGTAGTCTGCCAGGACTTCTGTCCATGGAATTTTCCATGCAAGAATACCGGAGTGGGTTGCCATTTCCGTTTCCTGAGGATCTGCATAAAAAAATATTTGTCTAGTTTACAAGTGTTAACTCTCCTCCAGAATCTATTAATGAAACCTAATCTCAGAAGTGATAGCCCACCACATAACACACTCAAGGGGAGATTGTATGGGGTGTGTACACCAGGGGGTGGAAATATCACATAGGAGCATCTCAGATTTCTGCCTGCCACTAACTGTTATACGAAAAGTGAAGTCAACCTCTTGAATTTTATAATACGAATGCCACTCCATTATCAAGAACAAGTCACAGGCTTCATTTCTCTTTCTCCATGTTGTCTAAGATAATGTGACATTTATATGTCCCTACTCTTAGGAGCTGGACGGGCTACAGTCCATAGAGTTGCATAGAATCAGACACAACTGAAGCAACTTAGCAAGCATGCACTCTTAGGAGAAAAAAAAGTTGTGCTGTGATTATTATATTCATTTCATAGGTATCTCACATTTTAGGGGTCATGGCATTTTATTCTTGAGTTTTCTACAGTTTTTGCTTCTTTCTCTCCCCTGCCTCAACCCCAGCCACAGATCATTCACTGCCTTTCTGTTTTATTGCCCTTTCCTTTTGTTTTCTTCTCTGGTGAATATTTATAATACTTAGAGCTGTAAAGGAAACTTAAGGGTTTAGTGTTAAATTGAGTTCATTTTATACAACTGCAAGCATAAATTTGATTCCATGGATTTCCATGGATTTCTAAGTTCTTTGGAAAAAATTTACTGTGATCTCTAGCTGGAGGCATTCTAAAATTATTTATAACTATTTCCATAATTATCCTTAAGCTCTGAGAGGGCTGCCTACAATTTATACTGTTCTTCTTAGGAATATTTTTCAAAAGACTTAGCACACTGTAGCTTTCATGTAGCTTTGGGGGTGTTTACAATGCCGTATTATTGCTCAGGGATCAGCTTGGTGGTACCCAAGCACACAGGACACAAATCCTCTTTAAGACTGTTTGCTTGTCTATTTAGAAGCCTTTAAAGCTATTATTCCAAACTAATTCCAGAAGATTAAATTACCTGATAAAGCTTTTAAACCTTAGTCAATTTACAATTCCATCACCAGGAAATAAGATTTGAAATAATTTGTGGGGTTTTTTTTAACATAAAAATTCTTATACTACACCTACTAAGGCATTTGATAAGGAAAAACTATCCAAATTAGTACAGGAATGGAAGCCCTGACTTTTACAGCTATGAACATTACTTTTGTCAACTGACAAAACTAAAACAATTTTGTAAGGACTCTGATATCCTTTATTCACTGTAAAATCCATGAATTGGGAAGCACACTGCCTTATAAGCAATGGAACACCCTTCCTGAAGGGTCTGAAGCAAGAGCAAGTTTTAGACTGTTACAAGAGGCAACTTAGGGCATAAATGACTAGAAGGTCAGGTATTTACTTATAAGGCTAATAGATCTTACTGTCTAAGGTCAGGTAAGTTAGCTAAAGCTGAATTGGAGGACTGTGTATGTTAGGTTTTCTTGACAAGTGCTTTCTGTAGTAAGTGGAGACTGACAGATTTAGATTTCTGACCTGGGCTAACCTCCATTTGGTGGATTCTGATACGTAAATTCAGTTCATCACTGATACAGGTGACAATTTTTAGATGAGAAAACAGGTTGTGAAACAAAGTAGAGAACAGCAGATCCAGAATTAAGCAGATGCAAAGGGTTCCTCAATGTCTCAGCAGGTAAATAATCCACCTGCTACCCAGGAGATTCAGGTTCAATCCCTGGGTGGGGAAGATCCCCTGGAGGAGGGCATGGCAATCCACGCCAGTATTCTTGATGGGAAAATCTCATGGACAGAGGAGCCTGGTGGGCTACAGTCTATGGGGTCACAAAGAGTAGGGCATGACTGAAATGACTGAGCATGGCACAAGGGATCTTTACTTCCAACTCAACTTCTTTCCTCAAAATATTTCTATGGTTATATAGAAATAACTTTTTATAAACTGAATTGCTAAAAACCACAAGGCTTTTAAAAAACTCATCCTGTTGTAAAATGAATAACCACTCTAATTCATAGTTAGATTTATTGAAAGTAGAACATAACAATTGCTACAACTGCTACTACCATCCTTTCTTCAGATGTTTCAATTTGGAAAATATGAGCTGCAAAATGAAGTGGACATATGTACTTTACTTGTGTTTGAGCTATAACCTTTCTACCCTCTAGGATTTTCCCCCAATATCAGTTCATTTATATTCTGATGCAGTTAGCCTTTCTTGGAAGCACTGGTTGATTTGTACTCTTTCTGACATGATTTATAAACAATTGATGTTTAATTGCTTTCCAAGAGCATGCAGTTGGGGTCACTTAAAACTGACCTTGCTAATGGGGCACTGAGGTGGAGAGATGGATGGGGTGATCCTAATTGCTACTCTCCTACGGCATTACTTAAATTCCTAAATAGGTTTTTTGCTTGTTTCTTTCTTTCTTTGCCTAGACTAATTTTGAGACATCTGTAAAATGGTGGCCAAATACCCTAAGATATGCACAAAATGTTTGAACAGTCTCAAAAACATTTAAGCTCTTCAGAGATTTGATTCTTTTCTTACCACAATAAGCACTCAGAACATGTGTTGAAAATCATATGTATGTAGTTGAACTATTTCTGTAAAATTAGTTTTTGAGGGTGCGGTGTCTTGGGTAAAGGGAAGTATATGACCTCAGAACAACCATTCAAACTTCTGCTTGGCTCCTTCCTAGTTCTTTGTGTCCTTGGATAAATTATACTGAGTTTGACATTTTTCCTTAAATAAAAAGAGATAATAATGTAATTACTGAATTTGGTTGTATTTATAGGGAAATTATGTAAAATATCTGCAATATGGAATATTATTTTAAAAAAATTATAGGAGATTTTATAAACAGTATTCCCTTCTGGATATCATATATTCTAAATTTTTTATAATTTATAGGTTGATGATTCTATTAAATTGTTTTAACTATTTAATTTTTTATCTTCTTCCATACTTAAAGATGACAAACTGATTTCTAATTAATAGTAGTCATTCATTTGCCCAAAATAGCTGGAGAATACAGCACTTTGAATATAGTTTTCTGTCTATAACTATAAATCCACTTGTCTAATTTTCAAGTTAAGATTTTTTGTCATAATTCTGATTTTCTATTCTTTCCAATCTATAAGTGATACACTTATATCAAGAGTGAAATTTTAAAGAATGAATGTGGTGAGGACAATTACAGGTGTTTGACAAAGATATAACCAAAGAATCAATAGCCTCTTTTATTACTATAAACATAGATATTCCACAAAAGAATTCCTTTGCTTGGAGGAACAATAATGCATCTGAGAAGTATGAAGAGGGTATTTTTTTTCTTAATCTAGGATGTTTTGATGAAGACATTGTATCCATTGGAATAAAAACAGCAGACAGGGATGAAGGTTTGAAGGTTAATAAGAATTTTAAACTAAAGAATTAGACCTAGGCATCATTACCATTGAGTTTGAAAGATGAATATAAATTTTGCCTCCATAAAAAGTTGAATGAACATGAATGTTTTAAATGGATATGATCCTAAACGTCAAGTGTGTTTATTTTTAAATTATAGTTTGGTTAAACTATGAGGATATATTTTCAAGTCTTCTCTTCCTGCTCTATCAAAATAACAGAGTGGGTGACTTAAACAACAGATTTTTATTTCTCAGTTCTAAAAGAGGGGAAGTCCAAGAATGTGATGCCTGCAGATTTGGTTCTTGTTGAGGAACCTCTTCCTGGCATACAGACTATCACCTCCTATATGTGTCCTCATATGGTGGCAAAAGACCTCTTCTAAGGATATTCTTCCTCATGACCTCATATAAAGCTAATTAATTCCCAAAGCCCCTCCCCCCACTCCTTTAAATACCATCATGTTGGGAGTTGGGGTTTCAATATGAATTTTGGGAGAACATGAAAATTCCATCCATAATGTGTATAAAAGGATGGTGGATTTGTTATCTGTATAACTTGACAGGCACCAAGTTACGTAGACAACGTGATATTTGTACACAGTTATACAAGGATGAAGCAGAATCAAAGGTTTGTAGTGTAAGATAAATTTTATCAGGTATAAGATAAATTATCAACTTTGAGTCAAGAGATAATAGCCAAAAATATCTGATGGTTTAGTTGCAATTCTATAATCCCTGCTGTTAATGGAACTTCTGTAATATTTTTCCTACCAAAACACCATTGTGGTGGTGGTTGTTCAGCTGCTAGGTCGTGTCTGACTCTTTGTGACCCCATAGACTGCAACATGCCAGGGTCCTCTGTGCTCCATATCTCCTGGAGTTTGCTAAAATTCGTAGCTATTGAGTCAATGATGCTATCTAACCTCTGCCGCCCCCTTCTCCTGCTGCAATATTTCTCAGCATCAGGGTCTTTTCCAATGGGTTGGCTCATCACACTAGGTGGCCTAAGTATTGGAACTTCAGCTTCAGCATCAGTCCTTCCAATGACTATTCAGAGTTTGTTTCCTGTAGGATTGACTGGTTTGATATCTTTGCTGTCTAAGGGACTCATAAGAGTCTTCTCCAGCACCACAGTTGAAAGCATCAGTTCTTCAGTGGTTCAATCTTTATGGTCCAACTCTCACATCTATACATGACTACCGGGAAAACCATAGCTCTGACTATACAGACCTTTGTTGGCAAAGTGATGTCTCTGCTTTTTAATACACTGTCTAGGTTTGTCAAAGCTTTCCTTCCAAGAAGCAAGTGCCTTTTAATTTCATGGCAGCAATCGCTGTCTGCAGTGATTTTGGAGTGCAAGAAAATAAAATCTGTCACTGTTTCTACTTTTTTCCCTTCTATTTGCTATGAAATATGAAACCAAATGCCTTGATCTTAGTTTTCTGAATGTTAAGTTTTAAGCACTTTTCTCTTTGTTCTCATCAAGAGACTTTAGTTCTTCTTCATTTTCTGCCATTAGAGTGGTTTCTCTGCCTTTTCTAAATCTAGTTTGTACATCTGGAAGTTCTTAGTTCACATATTTGTATTAAGTTATTGCCTCTGAGCTTACTCCAGGAAGTGCTGTGGATCAGCAGTTCAGCAGGCGCCTATTCCCTGGTGCGGGTGAAGGCAACTCTTCAACCACCTCATATCAAGCAGACTGAATGAGGTCTCAAATGATCATCCCCTGTTTAGTGGCCTGGAGGTTAGTGTCCTCAGTGGGGCCCGGCTTAGGGAAGAAGTGGTAAAATACACAACATCGAAGGGCATACAGATTACAAATGTGTAACAGGATTAACCCTGATTCATTCATTTCTTTTACTGGTTTCAGAATACTTGAGTATTTTTTTCATTTAAATTTTCTAATCAGGGTAAAGAGAGAATTTGGATAAATATATACATATGAAAAAGTATGGCTTAAAAAATTGGTTTCTCTGTTTCTGAATAATTTCACTCAAAAAATAATTTCTTCTAATGTGACACACATAGTTCCTTAAAAAAAATAATGGGATATCAGTCAAACAGCAAGCCTTTCTTTCTTGTTGGAATTTTGTGTAGAGTGCTATGCCCTTTTTTCATCTCCACCAAGGAAAAACATATTTAAATGAGCACTTTTTTCTTTTAACTTTGAACTTGTTTAAATGTGTCTGTAAAATAAAAGGCCAAAAACCATTCCTCGAGTGTGGTAAAAATCAGTGTATGCTAGAAAGTAGATTTTGGGAAGTGTACAATTTATTCTGTGGTAATATTCACTATTCTATAAATCTTGGCCATTTACTTAGGCAATGTTATGAATGCTGTCTACTGTGGGCGTCTGAAGAATGTTCTGTGTTATATGTCAAATAATCTCATTTTGATTCCACTTAAGTTATTCTTGGGATTACCCTAAACCAGTAGAAGAACAGAGAATTGTAAGGATAATCCTAGAAATATTTAACAAGGATTGTAAGAAATATATATCCTCAAGTTTATGAAGAAACATCACAGTATCTTGGATATTTGAAACATAAAAGATCATGGGATGAAACCAGTAAAATATTTTCAATGTGTGCTCTGCAATGTCCTCAGCTCTGCATTTTCTAGAAGTACATCTTAGACTAAGGCCATCTCATATTAAATGAGCTAAATTATAGTAAGTACTTAGCTCAGTAATTGATCTATAGTTGGCAATAAATGTCATTTTTCTTTTCTGACATTTATGTAATGTGGTCCACTCATCTGTTTATTTAAATATATAATATAAATATATTTTTGCAACTTTGAAGACATGGAATAAATTTTAAAGTAACAATTTCAACAAATAACAATAAACAGCTCTAAGAACATAAACATTAAAATATAAGACATCAAAATGAGGCAGCCAATCAGTTAAAAAGAAAAGCTCAACAGCAATTAAATATGAGAATATTCTTTAAAGATTTAAACAGTAACATGTTCCAAAGAAAATTTAATGTGATTTTAAAGAAAATACTAATATTGGGCCCAGAATTCCCTCATAGGAAGGGAAAGCTCTACAGATGATGATTCAAGTGGCTAGGTTCAAAACTGCTGCCGAAACATGGTTCCTGATGGACTAGAGGGTCTTCTGAAAAGAGGGGCAAGTCATTTTCCACACAAGCAGGAATCTACAGGGGTAGCTAGTGAATCGTAGGATAATGAACATATTCTTGTTAATGCTTGTCCCATGCAAGAGAGCCATATAGACATAATTGTTTCTTTCTATTGCTTATGCTTTTCACAACAATCTGAGAGGTGAGTTCAGTTTACCCAAGTATAGATATTTTCCTATCTATTCATTATTTGAACACTAATGCCACAAATTACACTTTAAATTTGTAAAATATTATCTACCAGTCTATCTTTTAATACCATAAATTTACTTTTTGATATCTAATACTTTCAAAGACAGCTTGCAACAACCTTCAAAAACTAGTTTCAAATTCAACATTCACTTTATGAAACCATGCATCCTTCACAGCATGATGTGTTCACTCATCCCAAAACACCCTCAAAGTGGTAGAGAGGGAAGCATGTATTTGAAGGGTGAAACAAAATGCATCCATCACAATGCTCTTCTGTGGATGACAGGAGAGAGTATTGGAGCCTCCAGGGCTCATGTGCGGTGACTATTGCTCTTCCCCTAAAAAGGAATTTTTAAGCAAGCTTTCAGGGCAAAAAACAAATATGTAAAAGTCTGTTCCATTTCTTTTTACTATCAGTAGTTAAAACGAAATATTCTTTTAAAAGATAAAATTGTCATTATCTCAACAAACATCAAGTATCTAAGAATAAATCACACACAAAAAATAAGCAAAATATTTCTGAGGAATACATACTGGATATAACAATGTATTAGAGAATATGTCTGGATTTTTATGTAATCTCAATCATAATCTGTGAAAAAGTAGTTTTATTTCAGGCTTTATAATTTTAAAAAGAGGTGGGAGTACTTTTTGCAGTGGCCCAGGAATCCTAAAGCTTCTGTCGAATAAAAGCTCTTGCTCTGTATCACAAAAGTGGTGTTTAGGGTAACAAGGTTGGCTTCTGAGTAGTCATCAGTTGCCAGGGAAAATTTGGGAAGGAAGTCTGCAGGTTGTGTAACCCTTTTCGGATTGGTTGGTGTGAGGTAGCAGGGTGATGTTCCAGAAATCTCAATCGTCAGCCTTCTGCTTTTAACCAGTCTATGGTCCACGTGCTTGTGCACAGCCTGAAGTTACCCATTCCATCTGAGTAGGGGCGTTAGTTCCTGTAGAAGAGCTCAGATCTACCTATATCCTGTCAGGGTGTCGACTTCAAAAAGAGGCACAATATGAGAGTGGCAAGTTAAGTTTTATCTGGGGCAAAATGAGCACTGCAGCTGGGGAGACGGCACCTCAGATAGCTCTGAGAAACTGCTCCAAAGAGGTAGTTAGGGGAAGGTCAATATATATGATTTTGGTGAAAGGGGAGTTCAGTGCAATCAAGCGTTTATTTTACAAAAGGTTCTCTGTTAGTCACGAGGAGCTGATGTCACCATGAAGAGATTTAGTGCTTTTCTAGATATGAGGAGATGCAACAATTGTGATAGCATCACCAACTTAATGCACATGAATTCCCACAAACTCCGGGAGATAGTGAAGGACAGGGAAGCCTGGCATGCTGCAGTCCATGGGGTCGCAGAGTCGGACATGACTGAGCGACTGACCAGAAGCAAGAATTGAGATCATGAAATCAGTTGCTGAAAGTATCTGTCTAAAGACCTGTTTCACCAGTTTCCCTGGAGCAGAGTGCCTCACCCTCCACTTTGAACTCCCTTCAGGGGGTGTCAAAGGTCAACAGCTGCAGCGGCACAGAGGCAGATGGCAAATGCCCTCGTCAAGCACCAACTTGTAGTTGGCAAGGGGGGACCGGGACCCTGCCGCACTGACTGACTTTCATTCGTGTTTGCATTCCCTAACTCCTCAAGCTAGTAACTATTTGATTCTGCCCGTTAGAACTCAGGAAAGGTCTAGGAGGCTGAAACCTTACCCCACAAGCAAGAAATGGGAGACGTGAAAAGGCTTTACACCTGGGAGGGTCCCACAGGTTTCTGCTCAGTTTTGTTTCCCCTTTTGTTTGTTACTTCTCAGTCTTGAGGGGAACAGTTGTTGGACAAGAAAGGGGCTAACATTTCGGATAGAAATGTTAATCATAAACTTGACAGAGGAAGGAAGTTTTAGGGGGACTTGGTTTCAGAGGCAATTGTAATTGGAAGGAGTGAAGAATTATAGACCAAAGGTGGACCATTCCTCAGCATTAACAATGACATCTCTGAGGAAGAAAGAAGGAAGAATGCAATACAGAAACAACTGAGGTAGTTAGTGAGATATTTTAACTTGGCAATAATAAAGGATAACAGAGAATATTCTGTCCTCATTTTCTCTACCTATCCAGCTGGAAACATCTTTTATGTAAGAGCATATGGGTAATTTTCATCCTTAAATGCATAAAAGTGCTTGAAAACAAATACTCTGTTCTTAATGGTATGTTTAATATCTTGGAAAAAGAAAACTCCACCTAATAACCCATTTGTTAGTCTAATATTCTAAAGTGACTCAGTTGATAGATGTTTTGAACTTTATGGAAAGTTAGCCCTCTGGCAATTAAGTAGAACTGGTTAATTCATAAGAGAGATGTCTTAAGGAATAAAATTTTGATTTAGGAAATTTGAGAATGTTTAAAAATAATTATAATTTACATAAGTTTTCATTCAATTAGTAACTTACATTATTTTGTTCAACATTATTTTCACTAATACAGTGAAATGGAATGTGTATATATATATATGCATATGCATATATGCATATATATATATATATATAATTGATTCTCATTATTCATGGTTGTGTTTTATAGCATTACAAGGAACACTGAATTAGTGAAATACTACTCCTAGGGGAAATATAGGGTTAAGTTTCTACAAATCTCTGAACACATTTTTGCAACTAATTATTACATAACTGTTTTAAGGTGTCTTTAAATAGAAACACACATTTTATGTATATTTATATGTCTATAAATATATATGTATGTTTTATATATATATAGTTGATTCATTATCTTTAAAATCATGGCCAACAGCACTTTAACTCATACCTGAATGAAACTTAACTGATACATGTATTTTGTCAATGAAACATATTATAATTATAGCCTTCTTACACAGAGGAATGCTATATAGCATTTTATCACTATATCCAGGGAGCATTTTTAACAAGATTACCAACAAAAGCACAAAAATGCAAAAGCATGGCACTGAATAGATGCAAAAGGGACACTTGAGAGCTGAGGCAGGAAGGCCATCACCTTGTTTGATCTCAGTTAGGAGCAAACATACTGGACGACTCAAATTTTTTTGGTGCTCTGTCTATGTCCCTGAATATACGAGAAAATGTCAAGAGTATTGATTTTGAAGTTACAAATTTTAGTGAGCAGACTAAATTACAAATATGAAATCCATGAATAAGGATTGACTGTGTATGTATATATGTGTATATGCGTATATAATATACATATATGTGTGTATGTGTATATATACACATATGTGTATATATGTATCATACATGTGTATAATATACATATATGTGTGTGTGAATACATATCTATATATATAGATATACACACATATATATATACCATAGAACCTGTTTAAGATTATTTGGCTTAGCAAGTCCTTCTCTGTTTTTCTTTTTTTACCAAATATTTCAGTGAATTGCCTCTACATCTACCCAAAGCAATGACTGGTAGTAATCTTAGATTTTATTCACAGCTTTGAATGTAATTATTCATCAAATATTTGTTGGAATACTTTTAGTTGTTTGTCACAAAATCAATAAGTTATTTTGAGCATGACTGTAATTTATTAGAAGGATTCTGGCATCACTCATGGAACACAAGGCAAGAATTAATGTGAGCTTGCATATGGAAGTGTCACCAAACTTGAGTGTCTTCAGGTTCTTTTTCTCCTTCTTTTGTTTCTACTTCTCTCTGCCCATTCATATCATTCTTGTCCATCATTACCTTCCTCTCCTACAAAATATCAATAGAATTTAACCACCCATATTTGTTGAATGAACAAAACTTGTGGGAGAATATAGATAGCATTTCCTCTCCTAGATCAATATTCACAAATCCATGAAGCATATATTTTGATTACTGGAAAGGGTCAAACCACTGCTAAATAAACTTTCTGGAATTGATATATTTAATTATGCAGGATAAATTTTATTCTATTGACATTTCCATGAATTTTTCTTTGCAAATGGTAGTAATAATGACCATTTGTACCCAACTGTTGCCCTAAAAAAATAATTCATGGAGCAGTAGTCATACAAAGCAGTAGTTAAATGTGCTGTAGCATATAGAGATACTTTTGCTGCACATACCTACCAGTCACACTCTTACATGTCTACCTATCACTAAGATGACATCTTCATTTTTCAAATTATAAGATGTATTACTACACCTCTAAAATTTAAATGACAGCAAAACTTTATTGGCTTGGGTGATTTCCAATGATTAAAATATAACTCATTTAGAAGCATATTTTTTTCTAATATAAACTAATTATCCAAGTTTTTTATTTCAAAAAGATTATTACTACAGTCGGCTTAGATTAGAATATACTTGAAGACTAAAGCCTAAAATAATATATGGGAAAGTTCTGAAGTTAAATTTAGGTATAATCTTAATATTTATTAATATATCAAAAATAGAATATATTTCTTATAGAGCATTTTGCATATGAATGGATGGAATTGTGCATTTTCTCAAGTTAAATTACCTGTTGAAAAGCCACATATATTGTTCAGTTTTTGCTCTATGTCCAATTATATATCTATATATATAGTGAAAGTGAAAGTGAAATTCGCTCAGTCGTGTCTGACTCTTTGCGACCCCATGGACTATACAGTCTATGGAATTCTCCAGGCCAGAATACTGGAGTGGTAGCCTTTCCCTTCTCCAGGGGATCTTCCCAACCCAGGGATCAAACCAGGTCTCCCACCTTGAAGGTGGATTATTTACCAGCTAAGCCACAACTATATATATATATATAAAATCTCCCAGGTTAGCTGCTATTATCGCAGGATTTCCTCTCATAGCTTATGTTCTCAGACCATTGTAGGTTACGTGTTAAAAGAAACAAACTAATGTTATTAAGATATGATCATATGATCATATTTCCTATAAACATACATATAAACCAAGTACCACTTAGTAAATTATTTTAGGAATAACCATACAACTGACCATTTATACTACTTATTTACATAAATTACTGATTATTAAAAAGTTCAAGTCAATAGTTGTCCACATGTAAAATTTACCACACCCTTCTTCCCCATTCTGAGCTACTTATCTCAATACCTAAAATTCAGTTAATTATAGTTGAGTTTTATGAGTCATAAAACAGCTAGCCTTTTGTTACCACTCATAAAGACAAACAAAATCAAGAATTTATACATTATCTCTCTAATACTCTGAGGCCTTCACACTGACATTTATGTCTTAGGGTCACATTGAAATTCATCTTCTTCATGGATAATTCACTCCAGTCATTTTAAGTACAAGTGCCAAATTTTGATGGAATTAGGAAGAAATTTCTACCAAATGAGAACTTAAGCACTGCTTGCACTTCCCCAGAAATATCTTTGTTGTGAATTGAAATTCTGCAGCCAAAGACTAGATTTCAAATGCAAAGAAAAACAGATGAGAGAGGAAGGGCAAATAATCCTCCCTGACAAGTACTTAATTAGTATCTTAATGGGGTATCCAGACTCCTGAGAAGATGTTGTGCTGATACATGTGCTGTGTTATAAGGGCAAGGAGTCTAGAGTTTCTTTTTTTCCCTTTGTAAGATGCTCTAGGTTCTTTTTCTGCAGTAGGGACTGAATCCACAAGTAGTACATAGATAACATCCTGACAGATGAATTCCCTTTACTGTTCAAAACCCACATCATGGGATCATTTAAAATAACTGTCAGGCTAAGTAGAGAATTAAGTGAAATGGACCTACTCGGAAGGGTTTGTTGTTATTGTTTTAGATCTATATATTCTTTGTCCTTTCACTTGCACATTACCTTAGATGAATAGAACTTCCCTGAGAAAATTGAAGCAAGGAGACTCAACAGTTTTCCACCACTGTATCCACCTTCCCTTGTGGCTCAGCTGGTAAAGAATCCACCTGCAATGCAGGAGACCTGGGTTCGATCCCTGTATTGGGAAGATTCCCTGGAGAAGGGAACCGCTACCCATTCTGGCCTGGAGAATTCCATGGACTACAGTCCATGGAGCTGCAAAGAGTCAGACACAACTGAGCGACTTTCACTTTCACTTTCATCCACCTACCTACTGTGTCAGTGTTCCTTAGGTCAGACTTCTCTCCTGGTTCTGTGAAAGAATTCTCCATGCATCTAACTGGCATTCCATTCCCTATCTCCCACTTAAGGTCATTGCTCCAGCAATTATCCACCTTTTTTTTTTCTAGCATTGTTTTTTGCTTGTTTGTTTTTCCCTCCTCTCTAAAGCACAATACCATCAGTGTACAAAAATACTGTTATTTCTCTCATCTTAAAACAAAAACCAAAGAGACCCCCTAAGAACCTTTCTTGTCTCCACTCTATCTTCCAGCTCCTGCACCATTTCCCTCCTCATAACTGGAGTGCAACTCTTTGAAAGGATTCTCCATATTCACTGCATTTCCAAATGATTTCTGCCTATTCTTTCTTGGACATAGTTTGTTGAAGTTTGTTGTCCATACTGCTACCTCGGAACTATTATCCAAGTGAAATATTATTCCTCTCAGCATCTTAGTTTCTCAGCTGGTGATCTATAATAATAATAAAAAAACAATTAACAAGATAAAAAGTTTGTTAATGTGTGCATCATGCCTGTATCACAAGGGCATACCCAGAAATGAGTAAATCAAAGGAGTGGCTTAGAATTCAGGCTATTCAGGCTACACAGACAATAAATTTGTAGAGAAATGACAGCACAAAGGAAAGTCACTTTAGGCTTCCAGGGATAGCAAAATGTGGGAAAGCAGATTCGTGGGAAACTGATAGCAGATAAAGGCTAATTAATGAAATTTGTCACATAGAGTCCTCTGGCAGTCTCCAGGATGAGGGTGTCTAAAGTCATCTCTGGTGACTAACTTTTATCCTTCTTGGTAGAGGAAGGAGGGACACCTTTGAAAATTTATGTCCTGCTTCCCTGGTAGCTCAGACAGTAAAGAATCCACCTGCCTGCAACACAGGAGATCCAGGTTCGATCCCCGAGTTGAGAAGATTCCCTAGAGAAGGGAATGGCAACCCACTCCAGTATGCTTGCCTGGAGAATTCCATGGACAGAGGAGCCTGGCAGACTACAGTCCAGTTCATTCAGTCGAGTCAGACATGACTGAGTGTCTGTCACTTTTTTTCACTTTTGGTAAATAAGCTGGGGGCAGAGAACTTTTCTTGTATTTGCTTCTTATTTGCCTTCAGCTCAAAATAATCCTTATGTCAAAGTGCCATATTGTGTGGTGACATTCTGGTTTCCTTCAACCTCCACATTGCTAATCCTTTAATCATTTCTCAATATTCAACTTTCTTGACCTGTCAGTAGTAACTTATCTCTCCCTCCTCCCTTTAATTCTTTCTTCACTTTGCCTCCAGGACACCACATTCACCTGCTTTTGCCTTCTCAGCCCCTTTGTTGGCTTCTGTTTCTCTCTCAGACATCTTGATGTTAGAGTCTCTTGTCTCTATCTTCACTTATCCAGTCTCATGGTTTCAAATATCATCTATAAATTCCAAATTAGTAAGCTCTACCTTAAACCTCTCCCTGAATTTCAGACTGTTTTCCTACTTGACATCTCTATTTGAATGTTCAATAAGCATCTCGAACTTACCATGTTCACTGTTAGTTCTTAATACTCCTCCCAAATCTTGCTCTTCCTGAAGTTCTCACTATTAGACTTTACAGTAACCTCAAAACTTTAGATGCAAAAGCCAAAAAGCTTGATATTAAGTAATTTGTCCTTTCATCCCAAATTTGAGGCAAATTCTGTTGACTCTACTATCAACATATATCTGTAAATCACCAATTTCTCTCCACCACTACCATGATCTAAATACCCACTTCTCATCTGTATTCCAACAGCCTCCTAAATGTCTTTGCTTCTAACATTGGCTCATCTCACCTAAGTCTTCTAGTTAATTCTCAAGAAAGTAGCCAGGAAGCTTGTCAAAAAAAAAAAAAAAAGTCCAGTCATGTTATTCCAATGCTTAAAAACCTGTAAGGGCTTGTCATTTAACTTGAAGTAAATGCCAAAGTCTTTAATATGACCTCAAGCCCTCATCTGACTCTCCCTGCCTTTCTTCTATCTCGCGCTGGTGTTCAGTCACTAAGTTGTGTCTGACTCTGTGCAACCCCATGGACTGTAGCTGGCCAGGTTCCTGTGTACATGATATTTCCCAGGCAAGAATACTGGAGTAAGTTGCCATTCCTTTCTCCTGGGGATCTTCCCAACCCAGGTACTGAACCATTGTCTCCTGCATTGGCAGGTGGATGTTTTACTACTGAACCAATTGGGAAGCCTGCCTTTCCTCTATAATCACTTCTCTTTAGTCTCAACTTCACTCTGCTCAGTCCTGCTGGTTCCTTCAGTGATGTTTTAAGTATCCACATGCAACATAGCCTTTGCTTTTAACAGTCTTTCTACCCACAATGCCCTTCACTGAGAGATCCACGTGGTCCATTCACTTATTTCAGTCAGGTCTCAAATACTGTCTTGAGTTGCTGCTCCAGAAAACCTTGCTTGCCAACTCCAAGTAGTAATATTCCTCAAGCGCATCTCCACTCCCCAATTTTTCTCCCTGTTTTTTTTTCTCCTCCGTATTTACCACTATATTTATCTTGCTCATTGTCTGATTTCTCTACTACAATGTAATAGGGAGGAAAGAATTTCTTCTCCTACAGAATGTTGTCTCCTACAATGCCAGGCATGTTATAGTCAATAAAACTTTAATTTTATTATAATTATGATATGTTATTATATATTAATTTTTAAACAATGTAGTAAATGAATGGTTGTTGCTACTACTTTGTGCACATGGTATGGAGAATGACAGCTTGTCTATAATAATGTAATGTAATCAGATAAGTTTGTCCGCTCACATTCTTTAATTCAGAAGCCTGTGTCAAGTAAATGAGAATGTTATATTCACATAGCAATATTACGATATAATGAAGAAATGGTGGTAATTGATAATAGTTTTTGTTAAATTAAACAAAGAGGCCTTTAGACTGATGTGTGGCTTTAATGCCATCATGGCCTAAATAAGCAAACCCAAATCAAAGCCTGTAAACCCCTCCAGGTTATGGAATCAAAATGCCAAACAATCACAAACAGCCAACTTTGCTTTAAGCCATAGCCAATCATATTTCCTTACTTTGCTTCCACATTTTCTTTATGTGAGTCCTTTCCTGGGCTTCTACCCGTGGAGAGCTCTCAGTCAGTTCCAGTTTGGTGCTTGCAGAGTCAAATCGATTTTTGCTCAAATAAACTCTTAAAATTTGTAATATATCTTAATTTATCTCTTAATTCTTGGTTATATATAGTTGGAATCAATCAGTGACCAGAATCAATCTTGACTGCATTTGGGGGAAATTTTTTTTTTACACTCTTACATTTTTTTTTACATTACAGTCCACTACATGTACATATTTACATGACATTACATTTTTACATTTAAAATGTAGAAATTTTAAGTTTAGAAACATTAAATTTTTACATTTAAACCAATGAATGTTATAATCCTGGTTCAGTTAGTCTGTGTAGGGAGGGAAAAATAATCTACCCTGAGGAACCTCCCTGTAATAAAAGATTAACAAGAGAATAACAAACAGAAGATTACTAACATGTATACTTCATGTCTGCATGGGATATACCCAGGCAAAATGAGTACATTCCCTGAATTAGGCCCAGGCCACCACCTTAAATACCATCTTCAGCTAAAGACAAAGGAAAGATGTTTGGAGACATTGTATAGGGGACCAGTTAAGGGAGCTTATAAGGAAAAGTATAGTAAACAAGGGTAAGGTTGTTATGTAGATTTAAGTGGGGGCCTACTTACTGATAGAAGTTTCTTGTGATTTAGTCATCCTTCTCTTCTTGGTACAGAGAGGGAGTCCTTGCAACCCCATAGCCCACCAGGCTCCTCTGTCCACGGGATTCTCCAGGCAAGAATGCTAGAGTGAGTAGCCACCATGTCTTTTCCAGGGGATCTTCCCAACCCAGGGATGGAAACTGGGTCTCCTGCATTGCAGGCAGATGCTTTATAGTCTGAGTCACCAGGGAAGCCCATAGAGAGGGAGACAGATTTACAAATAAGGTTCTCCCTTAGAAATGTAAATTTATAAGCATAAAAGCATAATTAGTTCTGTTTTCAGAGTTATCCTGTATCTATTTTTTCTCAAAAAAATAATCTCAGAGTAATCCTTATGCCAATGAGACATCTTTGGGGCTGGCACCTTCTGCTTCCCTTCACCTAAGTGACCAAAAGGGGAACATACTGAATATAATTCAATTCTGTTAAACTCTTGGGATGTAGCTGTTTTATGTGTGTGTGCTAAGTCACTTCAGTTGTGTCTGACTCTTTGCGACCCTATGGACTGTGGCCCACCAGGCTCCTCTGTCCATGGGATTCTCCAGGCAAGAATACTGGAGTGGGTTGCTGTGCCCTCCTCCAGGGGATCTTCCCAACCCAGGGATTGAACCCACATCTCTTACGTCTCCTGCATTGGCAGGCAGGTTCTTTACCACTAGCATTACCTGGGAAGCCCAGTTGTTTTATAGGGGAACTTAAACTAATGTTATTGCCTAAGACTTACTGCATTTAGCCTATGTGAATCTTGGTCCAGTGCTGTCTGGCTACCTGCTTAGCACCTTACTTTCTGTCTTCTCTCTTCTGCTCATGTTAAAGATGCCAGAGGGAAACAATCTCCCCCAGTCCTTTTACTAGCTTATCCCATTTCCCTCTGGAGATCATCTCTATGTTTGCAAAGTAGCCAATGGCCTATTTAGCAGCCTATTTAGCTTTTACATTGTTCACATTTGTCTCAGTACCATATCTTCTCACGTCCCTACCGTTATGTGGTATTAGGGTCTAGTTGAAAGTTCTGTTCTTCTTGAACAGATAAAACAGACTACATTTTCTTTCTTTGGAAATTAAAATTATAAGTAGTATTTTATTTACAGCTTAGAGTGTTTGATAATGCATACCCTCACTGAAGAATAACCAGTTGAGCAATTACAGTAATTATAATTTTAATTACTATAAATGTTACAAGTGTTAGTCACTCAGTCGTGTCCAACCCTTTGTGATCCCATGGAGTGTAACCCACCAGGCTCCTCTATCCATGGAATTCTCCAGGCAAGAATACTGGAGTGGGTTGCTATTCCCTTCCCAGCTCCGGGATTGAACCCAGCTCTCCTGTATTACAGGCAGATTCTTTACAGTCTGAGCCACCAACAATTAACGCTAAAACCCTCAGGCTATAATTCAGAGCAGGAAGCTGGAAACTGATATTTTGTTATCGTTTTTTGTTGTTCAGTTGTTAGGTCTTGACTGACTTTTTTGTGACCCCATGCACTGCAGCACGCCAAGCTTCCCTATCCTTTGCTGTCTCCTGGAGTTTGCTCAAACTCATGTCCACTGAGTCAATGATGCCATCCAGCCATCTTAGCCTCTTTCACCCCCTTCTCCTCCTGCCCTCAATCTTTCCCAGCATCAGAGTCTTTTCCAATGAGTCGGCTCTTCCCATCAGGTGGCCAAAGTATTTTTGATTCAGCATCAGTCCCCATACTCTTAGCTTCTATCTCAGCAATGGAATATTCACTCTAAGTTTTATTCAGTTTAATTCTCCCTCGTAACATTTAGTAAAGTGACTTTTACTCCTCATCCCATCCCTCTAGGTTGATACAGAACCCCTGTTTGAGTTTCCTGAGACATACAGCAAATTCCTTTTGGCTATCTATATTACATACGGTAATGTAAGTTGCCATGTTTTCCATATAGCTCACCCTCTCCTCCTCTCTCCCCATGCCCATAAGTCTATTCTCTATGTTTGTTTCTCCATTGCTACCCTGTAAATAAATTCTTCAGAACCATTTTTCTAGATTCAGTATATGTGCATTAGAATATAATATTTATCTTTCTCTTTCTGACTCACTTCACTCTGTGTAATAGGTTCTAGGTTCATCTACCTCATCAGAATTGACTCAAATGTGTTCCTTTTTACGGCCGAGTAATATTTCATTGTGTATATGTACCACAACTCCTTAACCATTCATCTGTCAATGGGCATCTAGGTTGCTTCCATGTTCTAGCTATTGTAAATAGTGTTACAGTGAGTAATGGGATATATGTGTCTTTTTCAACCCTGGTTTCCTCAGGGTATGTGCCTAGGGGTGGGATTGCTGGGTCATATGGTGCTTTTATTCCTAGTTTTTAAAGGACTCTCCATACCGTCTTCCATAGTGGCAGTATCAATTTACAGTCCCACCAAGAGTGCAAGAGCATTCCCTTTTCTCCATACCCTCTCCAGCATATCTTGTTTGTAGACTTTTTGATGACAGTTATTCTGACTGGTGTGAGGTGATACCTCATTGTGGTTTTGATTTGCATTTCTTTAATAATGAGTGATGTTGAGCATCTTTTCATGTGTTTGTTAGTCATCTGTATGTCTTCTTTGGAGAAATGTCTGTTTAGGTCTTTCCCCCACTTTCTGATTGGGCTGTTTGTTCTCCTGGTATTGAATTGTATGACCTGCTTATATATTTTGGAAATTAATCCTTTGTCAGTTGTTTCATTTGCTATTATTTTCTGCCATTCTGAGGGATGTCTTTTCACCTTGCTTATAGTTTCCTTTGCTGTGCAAAAGCTTTTAAGTTTAATCAGTTCCCACTTGTTTACTTTTGTTTTTATTTCCCTTACTGTAGGAGGTGGGTCATAGAGTATCTTGCTTTGATTTATGTCATCAAGTGTTCTGCTTATGTTTTCCTCTAAGAGTTTCTGGTCTTACATTTAGGTCTTTAATCCATTTTGAGTTTATCTTTGTGTATGGTGTTAGGAAGTGTTCTAATTTCATTATTTTACATGTAGCTGTCCACTTTTCCCAGCACCATTTACTGAAGAGGCTGTCTTTTCCCAATTGTATATTCCCACCTCCTTTGTGAAAAATTAGGTGCCCATAGGTGTATGGGTTTATCTTTGGGCTTTCTATCTTGTTTCATTGGTCTATATTTCTGTTTTTGTGCCAGGAGCACACAGTCTTGATGACTGTAGCTTTGTAATATAATCTGAAGTCAGGAAGATTGATTCCTCCAGCTCCATTCTTTTTTCTCAAGACTGCTTTGGCTATTCAGGGTCTTTTGTGTTTCCATATGAATTGTGAAATTTTTTGTTCTAGTTCTGTGAAAAATGCCATTGGTAATTTGATAGGGATTGCATTGAATCTGTAGATTGCATTTGGTAGTATAGTCATTTTCACATTATTGATTCTTCCTACCCAGGAACATGGAATATCTCTCCATCTGTTTATGTCATCTTTGATTTCTTTCATCAGTGTCTTATAATTTTCTGCGTACAGTTCTTTTGTCTCCTTAGGTAAGTTTATTCCTAGATATTTAATTCTTTTTGTTGCGATGGTGAATGGGGTTGATTCCTTAATTTCTCTTTCTGATTTTTCATTGTTAGTATACAGAAATGCAAATGACTTCTGTGTATTGATTTTGTATCCTGCAACTTTGCTAAATTCACTGATTAGCTCTAGTAATCTTCTGATACTATCTTTAAGGTTTTCTATGTACAGTGTCATGTCATCTGCAAACAGTGAGAGATTTACTTCTTTTCCAGTCTGGATTTCTTTTATTTCTTTTTCTTTTTTGATTGCTGTAACTAGGACTTCCAGAACAATGTTGAATAATAGTGATGAAAGTGGACACCCTTGTCTTGCTCCTGATCTTAGGAGGAATGCTTTCAGTTTCTCACAATTGAGAATAATGTTTGCTGTAGGGTTATCATATATGGCCTTTCCTATTTTGAGTTAGGTTCCTTCTATGCCCATTTTTTGAAGTGTTTTCATCATAAATGGGAGCTGAATTTTGTCAAAGTCTTTTCCTGCATCTATTGAGATTATCATATGGTTTTTAACTTTTCAATTTGTTAATATGGTGTATCACATTGACTGATCTGCATATATTGAAGAATCTTTGGATTCCTGGAACAAACCCAACTTGATCATGGTTGTATGAGCTTTTGGATGTGTTGCTGAATTCTGTTTGTAAAATTTTGTCGAGGATTTTTGAATCTATGTTCATCAGTGATATTGGCCTGTAGTTTTCCTTTTTTATTTTGTCTTTGTCTGATTTTGGTATCAGGGTGATGGTGGCCTTGTAGAATGAGTTTGGAAGTGTTCCTTTATCTGCAACTTTTTGAAAGAGTTTTAGAAAGATAGGCATTAGCTCTTTTCTAAATGTTTGACAGAATTCTCCTGTGAAGCCATCTGGTGCTGGGCTTTTGTTTTTTGGGAGATTTTTGATCATAGCTTCAATTTCAGTGCTTGCAATTGGGTTGTTCATAATTTCCATTTCTTCCTGGTTAATCGTGGGAGATTGAACTTTTCTAAGAATCTATTTCTTCCAGGTTATCCATTTTATTGCCATATAGTTGTTTATAATAGTCTCTTATAGTCCTTTGTATTTCTGCATTGTCTGTTGTAATCTCTCCTTTTTCATTTCTCATTTTCTGGATTTGATTCTTCTCTCTTTTTTTCTTGATCAGTCTGCCTGATCCTTTGTCAATTGTGTTTGTCTTCTTGAAGAACCAGCTTTTAGTTTTATTAATCTTTTCTATTGTTTGTTTCATTTCTTTTTTGTTTATTTCTGCTTGGGTCTTTATGATTTCTTTGCTTCTACTAATTTTGGGGCTTTTTTGTTTTTTCTTTTTTAGTTGTTTTAGTTGTAAAGTTAGGCTGTCTATTCAACGTTTTTCTTGTTTCCTGAGGTAGGATTGTATTGCTATAAACTTCCCTCTTAGAACTGCTTTTGCTGCATCCCATAGGTTTTGAATTGTCATGTTTTCATTGTCATTTGTTTCTAGAAATTTTTTGATTTCCCTTTTGATTTCTTCAGTAACATGTTGGTTATTTAGAATCGTGTTGTTTAATCTCCATGTGTTTGTGTTTCTTATAGTTGTTTTCTTGTAATTGATATCTAATCTCATTGTGTTGTGGTCAGAGAAGATGCGTGATACAATTTCAATTTTCTTAAATTTATTAAGATTTGATTTGTGACCCAAGAGGTGGTCTATCCTGGAGGATATTCCAACTTCACTTGAGAAGAAGGTGTATTCTTCTGCATTTGGATGGACTGTCCTAAAGATATCAATGATTTCCATCCCGTCTAATGTATCATTTAAGACTTGTGTTTCCTTGTTAATTTTCTGTTTTGATGATTTGTCCATTGGTGTGAGTGGGGTTTGGAAATCTCCTACTATTATTGTGTTACTGTCAATTTCTCCTTTTATGTCTGTGTTTGTCTTATGTACTGAGGTGCTCCTTTGTTGGGTGCATAGATATTTACAATTGTTATGTCTTCCTCTTGGATTGATCCCTTGATCATTATGTAGTGTCCTTCCTTATCTCTTGTAATCTTCTTTAAGGTCTATTTTGTCCGATATGAGGATTGCTACTCCAGCTATCTTTTGCTTCTAATTTGCATGGAATACATTTTTCCATCCTCTCACTTTCTGTCTACATGTGTCTTGAGGTCTGAAGTGGTTTTTTGTAGACAGCATGCATATATATGGGTCTTATTTTTTTATCCATTCAGCCAGTCTGAGTCTTTTGGTTGGAGCATTTAATCCATTTATATTGAAAGTAATTATTGATATATATGTTCCTGTTGCCATTTTCTTAATTGTTTGAGGTTGATTTTGTAGACTTTCTTTTCCTTCTCTTGTATTTCTTGACTTTAACTTTAACTTGACTTTAATATAAGTCCCTTTAACATTTGTTGTAAAACTGGCTTGGTGGTACTGAATTCTCTTAATTTTCGCTTGTCTGAAAAGCTTTTCATTTCTCCATCAGTTTTGAATGAGATACTTGCTGGATACAGTAATCTTGGTTATAGATTTTTCCCTCTCAGTACTTTAAATATATCCTGCCATTTCCTTCTGGCCTGCAGAATTTCTGCTTAACAACCAGCTGCTAAGCATATGAGGTTTCCCTTGTATGTTACTTGTTGCTTCTCCTCACTGCCTTTAATATTCTTTCTTTGTGTTTTAGTCTTGGTTAGTTTGATTAGTATGTGTCTTGACATGTTTCTCCTTGGGTTTATCCTGTATCAGACTCTTTGTGCCTCTTGGACTTGATTGACCATTTCCTTTTCCATGTTGGGAAAATTTTCAACTATAATCTCTTCAAAAATTTTCCCATACCCTTTCTTTTTCTCTTCTTCTGGGACCCCCATTATTTGATTGTTGGTGCGTTTGATACTGTCCCAGTGGTCTCTGAGACTCTCTTCAGTTCTTTTCATTCTTTTTACCCTGTTGTGTCTTCAGAAGTTATTTCCACCGTTTGATGTTCCAGCTCACTGATTTGTTCCTCTGCTTCAGATATTCTGCTACTGATTCCTCCTAGAGTATTTTGAATTTCAGTAATTGTGTTGTTTGTCTGTATGTTTATTCTTTAATTCTTCTAGGTTTTTATTAATTGATTCTCACATTTTCTCCATTTTGCTTTCAATGTTTTTGATCATCTTTACTATCATTATTCTCAATTCTCTTTCAGGTAGTTTGCCTATTTCCTCTTCATTTGTTTGTACTTCTGTGTTTCTAGTTTGTTCCTTCATTTGTGTGGTATTTTTCTGCCTTTTCATTAAATTTTTTGAAACTTATTATGTTTGAGGTCTCCTTTTCCCAGGCTTCAAGGTTGAATTCTTTCTTCCTTTTGGTTTCTGCCTTCTAAGGTTGGTCCAGTGGTTTGTGTAAGCTTCTTATAGGGTGAGATTTGTGCTGAGTTTTTGTTTGTTTGTTTCTCCTCCGATGGGCAAGGCTGAGTGAGGTGGTACTCCTGTCTGCTGCTGATTGGGTTTGAATTTTTTGTTTTGTTTGTTATTTAGATGAGGTGTCCTGCACAGGGTGCTGTTGGTCATTGGGTGATGCCTTGTCTTGTATTGCAGCAGTCTCCTTTGTGTGCGTTCTCACTATATGATATCCCCTAGGGTTAGTTCTCTGGTAGTCTAGGGTCTTGGCATCAGTTCTCCCACCCCAAAGGCTCGGGGCTTGATCTCTGGTCAGGAACGAGGATTCCACAAGTGGTTTGTTATGGCATTAAGTGAGATTAAAACAAATATCCAAAAATGAGAAACAAAAGATGAACCCAGTACAAGTGGCAGTTACAAAATCAGGCAAACAATAATTAAAATAATGGAATATACACATATACATATACACCCATGGGGAATGTCAAAACAGTCCAACAAAAATAAAGTACAATAGATAGACTTGGCGAGCCAAGGAAATCAAAAATTTTATTTACCAGTTAAGAACAAAAACTAAAGCACAAACTGGAAAACAAAGCTAAAGCAAGGTGCCAAGTGGGGAATAAAGCAATGAAACAAAACTAACACATATGTTGAGAGGAAAAGAAAGAAAGAATAGATATGCAAAGTTAAATACAGGTAGATGAAGAAGATTTACATACATTGAAAATTAACTGCAAGGGGAAAAGAACAGTAGGAAAAACAGACAAAGTAATAAATGTAGAAAAATAATAATAGGTTTAAAATTTTTAAATTAAAATTAAAAAAAGAGAAAAATGAAAACTCCTCAGAACTGCAAAAGCCCAACATGGAGGCAGAAATTTATAACAATAAAAAATGTGACTGAGAAAAAAAAAGCAAAAAAAATAAAAACACAAAAGCTTAGAACAAGTCAAAACATAAGAATAATAAATGTTTTCTTGAGTCACCGCTGTCAGAGTCCTTTCCCTCACTGGGAGTCACAGTCCACTTCGCCTCCCTAGGATGCCCTGTAACACTGTGCTTATCTCTCGACCTGCTGTGAGGGCAGCTCAGATCTAATCTGCTTCTCTGCGTTCTTGCCTCCAATGTCCACAGCTATCAGAACTAGTGGTTTTTCTTTTGTGGGAGCTCTCAGTGACCTTTTATATATTCCACAGACACAGAGTCTGCCAGTTGACCATGTGGATTTAATCTTCAGCTGGTACAGCTGGTGGGAGGGTTTTGGGTCTTCTTCCTTAGTCACATTGCCCCTGGGTTTCAATTGTGGCTTTATTTCCACCTCTGGATATGGTTCATCCACTGAGGTTTGCTCCTGGGGCTGCCCTGGAGGACTTGGGTTTGCCCCTGTGAGGGCCAGGTGTGGAGGTGGTGCAGCTGCTTGAGTCGCAGGGGTTATGGCAACACCAGGTACTCAGGGGAGTTGGCAGCTAGGGCAGCAGGAAATACAGTGCTCTAGAAGGGTATGGCAGCCAGTATTTGCCAATACGCTCCAGTATGCTTGCCAGGAGAAATCCCCTCCCTGACAGAGAAGCCTGGCAGGCCACAGTCCACAAGGTCGCAAAAGGTCAGACACTACCAAAGTGACCTTGCACACATAGGTGCAAGACTTTTTTTGCCTGTGGTAGCTCTGTCCCAATAACAGTTAAGCATGAAAGTAGCGCAGCTGCTGGGCTTGCTGGGACCCTGGTGGCACCAACTGTGCAGGGACACGGACTGCCTCCACCACAGGAGTTATGGCCCTATCAGGGTCTTTTTTCGAGCCTCTTGTAGCTTATGATCAGAAGGCCTCTTTGGCCAGTCTTTCTCTGTAGCTCTGCCCATTCAGGCACTTAGAGGGCTTCCTTGCCTGGGGTCCTTCTCTGTTGCTCAGCACATCAGGCACATAGACGGGCCCCTCGCCTGGGGTCCTATTCTGTAGTTTGGTGCATCAGTCACTTAAAGGAGCACCATGGGTCACGTCCTACTCTGTAGTTCAGTGCATCAGGCGTTTGATGGGCCAGGCTCTCTGTTTTTCTCCACAGGCATTTCCCACCACAGTCTACTCCTTCACATCCCCTCAATCCATCTCTCTGCAGTCAACAGCAGCCCTCGCCCTGGGATTGCTCCACAATCCCTAAACTCCAGCTCCCAGCCACTGCGCCGTCTAGGGTATACATGGCTGTGGCAAGGACTGTCTGATTCTCATTCCATTTAGGCTGCCACAGATGAGCTGTTTCACTCTCAGCCTTAAATGTTTCTCCTCTGACTCAGACAATTGCCCCGATGTGGGGCTAGAACCCCTGCTTCAGTTTCCCCACCTACCAAGGGCAGGGCCAGTCCTAATAACACTCCCATTTTCCCCCCTAGTTCCTTCATCCTACCAAATTTTGTGTGGGTCTATATATTCTTTTCAGCTGGTCAAGTACTCCTGTCTGCTCTCAGCCGATGTTCTGCATGCATTTCTGTGTCTGAAGGTATATTCCTGATGTCTGTATTAGTTTCTTATTGCTGCTGTAACAAATTACCAAAATCATACTGACTTGAAACAACACAAATTTGTTATCTTCCACTTCTGATGGATGAACATCTGATACAATCTCTCCTGGCTAAAATCAAGGTATTTGCAGAACTGTGCTCTCTTCTGGAGGCTCTAGGTGAGAATCTGTTTACTTGGCTTTTCTAGCTTCCAGAAGTTACCAGCAATCCTTGGCTCTTGGACCCCTTCCTTTACCTCCAAACCCAGCCATGCAGGTCAGATCCATCTCTTATGATATCATTTACCTTGTTTCCATTCTCAAATCTCTTTCTTTGACTCTCCTATTCTGCCTTTTTCTTCTGGTTTTAAGGACCCTTATGATTACATTGGGTTTACCTGGAAAATCCAAAATAATCCCATCTGTTTAAAGGTTGGTGATGAGCAGCCTCCATTCCCTTTGCTGTACAATTTAACATTCTCAAAAATTTCAGGGATTAATTGGGACTTGGCCATCTTTGGTGAAATGTCATTCTGCCTACTGCGAATATCATTTTTAACAATTTAATTTTAAATTAATGGATGCCCAAACACAAGAAGTAGAAAACTAGCATAAAAACACTATGTTGAATTAAAAAATAGTCACAACCTGAAAGTTGAGAGTTATGTTTTATTCTGTGGGAATTGTTTGGACTTTAGGCCCTGGAGACAACATTTCAAGTGACCCTGGAAAGAACTGTTCCAAGGAGGCAAAGGGAGGAGCCAGGTTATATAGAAGCTTTACAGCAAAGGACAGGTAGCCCGAACATCAAGAGATTATTGTTAATTAAAGGAAACCAGGGGCTTCCCTGGTGGCTCAGAGGGTAAAAAGAATCCACCTGCAATGCAGGAGACCTGGGTTTGATCCCTGGTTTGGGAAGATCCCCTGGAGAAGGGCAATCCATTCCAGTATTCTTGCCTGGAGAATCCCCATGGACAGAGGAAACTGAGGGCTACAGTCCATGGGGGTCACAAAAAGTTGGACACAACTGAGCGACTGAGCACAGCAGAGCATAGCAAAGAAACCAGATACCCAAAGTTAAGGAATTTAGCACTTTTCTATATATGGGAAGAGTCTGGACTTACTGAAATCATTCCTTTCATACACATCTCAGCTATCTGGCCCACTATCCTGTGTTTTTCACACCCCAAGTTCCTCAGTGCTCATCATAGGGAGTGACTGCTGCCTAATGGCTGCCAGAGCACAGACATTGTTCTCCTTCCTGGGTGCCCTTAGGAGTCAAGAATCTACAGTTGGAGAGCCAGAATCCCTGATGACTGTGATATCCTTGTTTATTGATATGGCAGGAAATAATCCATTTCTCAACTATAAAGTAGGTAATGTTATATGCATTTTCCAGGTGAGGCAAGGCAATCTCAGAAAGGTAATATTGTCATTTGCCCAAGCTTTGAAATCCATTTGACTGATATCTGTCCTAGTCTGCAGTCTATGTGAAAGTGTTAGTTGCTCAGTCATGTCCGACTCTGTGATCCCATGGACCTCCAGGCTCCTCTGTCCATGAGATTCTCCAGGCAAGAATACTGGAGTGGATTGCCATTTCCTTCTGTAGGGGATATTTCTGACCCAGGGATTGAACCAGTGTCTCCTGCATTGTAGGCATATTCTTTACCATCTGAGCCACCAGGGATCCTATTAATTATACTACTCAATAGAATTTTTTGCCTATATGATGTATTCTGAAGATATATTAATTCCATGATTACTTAAAACTGTCCCTATACATTCATGACTTACATAAGTGGCAATAAATGCCTTCTCCTTGGTTAATCTTAATGAGATCAATGGATTTATTTAAGAAGCTTTTTGTTGGAAAACACAGATTCAGTCTTTCAGTGTTTTATCATGGTATACTGAAAACATCTTAATTTTGTCACATTTATAATGGAAAGTTTGTGTGAAAGAATATAGAACACCCTTGACATTTATCTTGCACTGAGCTAGTGTGCTCTCCTCTTTGCATGGGGTTAACTTTAGTCAGAATGTTAAAGCAGACATTTTGGAGATCTCACATGCTGATAGATAAGAACCAGCTACTTATTTGCATAATGCATCCTGCCAAGTTCAAGGGAATACAATAGCAAAATAGAACACAATTTAGTGAAATAAGAGAACAGAAATCCAAAAGAATAAACCTTGTCAAGAACAAACTTTGTCAGTACTCAGAAGTACTCAGATATTTTTATATATAATCATCAGAATTGTTTGTGGTAATTTAAAAAATGGATATCATTGAGCATTCTATAATAGGCTTCTACAGTTTTGTAAACAAATGGCATGTCTCATTATGTATACATATTGAACTTTTTGTATCTGAAGTCAGTTTAATTCCAATGTCCTAGCAAAAATCTAGCATGCCACTTTTTGCATTGTAGGTACTCTATAAATATTTGAATATTTGAAAATGAATACTCAAGCTCAAAGTGAGTCTAAGGAAATAAGCATTTATATTAGTGGGACTAATATTAATAAAATTTACATAAAATGAAATCTTTAAAATTCTTTGTGAAGTTAAATGTACCCATGTGTTAGATAAAATTGAATAACTTTATATCCTAATAATGGGGGAAAATCCAATAACTGGATTTATTTGTATTATTATGAACACATGGACGTATCAACTGAAAAATGTCTCACGTATAACCTAGAATTTAATAGAATTTTCACTGATAATGACACTTTTAGATTTTTTAAGGTTTTTTTTTTTTTTTTAATTTACTTTTGCAGCAGTAATTATGTTCATCTATCAGTACTAACACAAACCAGCTATAAGCGTGAGAAAAATATATAGATGTCCACTGTGAGACTGGATAGTAGTTAGGTGTCTACTTAAAGAAGATTTGAAAAAAAAATGAGTTTTCTGACTGGATTTTTTCATCATTAAAATAAAAATCCATGAATTACACTATAATACAAAAAGAAATGGAAGGTTCTCATAGGTAGAAAAATGGCTACCCATTTCAAACTGGGAGAAAAGATGTCCTGTTTTACAGAATTTAATTATTTAAAGAGAAGATCTCTGACCAGTTTTTTAGATGCACAGCCTGGGAAAATCTCTTCACTTTGGAAGGCGTTTTATTCTTCAAAGTGAAGTCATTCAGTCGTTGTGACCCCATCGACTGTAGCCCACCAGGCTCCTCCATCCATGGAATTTTCTAGTCAAGAATACTGGAGTGGGTTGCCATTTTCTTCTCCAGGGAATCTTCTCGACCCAGGGATCGAACCCGGGTCTCCCACATTGTGGGCAGACGCTTTACTGTCTGAGCCACCAGGGAAGCCCTTATTCTTCAAAGGTTAAAACAAACAAGAAGCAAACATGAACAAGACTTTATATACTATGTCCTGGATAATACAGTCATTCTACAAGTATGTGTGGGCCACCTACAATATGGCAGGCACAAATATTTTTTAAGAGTCTGTTGTTTGCTAAACTGTATATTAGATGAGGATTCAACAAACAGGACCACTCTTATCTCAAGTATACAGATGCCTACTTGGGATAGATACAGAGATAAACATGTACATTTACTCTTCCTGTCTTTAAGAAATCACCTTGAAAGGGCACCAGACACTTTTGAAATTGTTCTCTTTAAAACTAAGTACATGTTGTAATATTCCAGATGGAAGCATATGACAAATTCTCTATACATTTCTCCTCTATGCCTCAACTGAAACCTGGCTGTCCTCCAAACACCTGACTTCACTTTTGTCCTTTCAAGCACAGTCTTATTCATTCTCCTACACCCCCAAATTCCTAAAGCAATCACAGCATTTTCCTAGGTTGTTGGGTGTTTTTTTTTTTTTTTTTTGCCAGTTCTAGACCATTATTCCATATGCATGTGAGAAAAACCTCTTGTCTTTAAAGTTTATAGTAACCAAATTTACCATCTTCTAAAGGTTGCAGGGAAAAGCCAATTCTGATTCCATCTTGGAACTGTTTCTCTGACTTCATTTTCATTGCTTTTTTTTAAAAATCATACATAATATCCTGTTTCAGAGAATCTTGCCCCTCTGCCTGACTGGTAAATTGCCTTTGTTCAGAACCCTGTCCACCTATTGATGGCAGGAAGGAAGAAATGAAAACATCCTCTGGCAGAGGCTTGCCATTCTGAGATATTTGCAAGATTAATGGCCTTTTTACTTTGTTTGCTCACCTGCCCCCATCTCTGAACTATAAAAGAACCTGACATCCAGACCTTCACAAGATGGTTATTTTGAGACATTAGTCTGCCACCTTTTCAGCCAGTTGGCTCTCTAAATAAAGTCATATTCCTTGCCTCAATACCTCATCTCTGATTCATTGGTCTGTTGTGTGGAGAGCAGAGTGAGCTTGGGCTCCATAACATAAGCTTCCCCTCTTTTGTCATTTTCTGGTGAATCAGTCCTTCTCCATATTCATTGTGGGGTGTGGCTCCCAGTTTACATTCTTCTTTCCATCTCATTTTTCTTCATTCTTCTGGATGGTTTCCATATGCAAGCTGAGGTCCTATCCAATTCCCTGGTTACCCTATTTATTTGATCTTCAAATCTAATCACTTTCACCTCTACTGTAGTTCAATATACACTCCAAAATAGCACACAGGAAGTTACCAGCTGAAGGTCCCCCAATTCAGGATTGTTAGTATCCAACAACCCTTTTAGTCATCTAAAACCCCTGGCTTTCTCTGTCTCCTCCTCCCATGTATATGGGGTCTTTTACTAAGTTGAGACCCTTAGTTTCCCTCTTTTTACCCTGTGTTGACTTCTTTTTCTGTATGTTGGGCATTTTGAGATTTGGAAGTTCCGATACTTTCTCTGCAGCCTTCCCAAACACTTCATCTCAAGAATTTCTTCTCCACTGTCTTGCAAATGCCCAAACCATCAACTCTCCCTTTCACCTGATCTTTCCTCACCTCTTGCATCGCTGAGCTTTATCGTTGGTACCAAAATTGAACGCTTTCTAATCTCTGCTTGTCTTTCAAAACAAAAGAACAAAAATACAAAGCATCCTTGGTCAGTTGCTTCTCCCATTTCTTCTCTGTTTTCCAACTCCCACAAATACAAGGATAGTCTTCACCCCTCTCATCTTACTCCTTTTCTGACCTGGCTTTCTGTTAGCTGGCAACCTTGCTTTATACTTTGGTGTCAAGTATCTACTCCTTGTCATTATCTTATTTTCTTTGTTAGAAAGTGTAGCCAGTAATCCAGATCCAATGCATCTCATTTCCGAAGGTGTTTTGCCCCATTAATTATACCTCTATGTGTTGGATTCTTTCTTATGGTGTATAAATACACTCAACTGTTTCATTTGGGGTGGGGGGTGGGGGGGGGCGGAATCCCTCTTTGATGCCTGGCATTGTAACACAAAGCCTTTCTTTTTTTCTTGTTTGCTTAATCAGATTTCTTGAAAGCAGAATTTATATACAGTCCACTTCATTTCCTCACAAATCACTTTTCATTTTCCAAGAATGTGACCCTGTACCCAAAATATCCACAAATTTTCTCTGGGGCCTTTGTGCCTCAAATACTTCTCAGACAACTTTTTTTCAGTATGATCACTGTATATCAAGGGGCATTTAATACATTGCTTTGCAATTTCCTAATTATCTGTATCACTTAACATACAAAACCATGTTTTATCAAAATTATAGTTTGTCTGTAGCACAAGCCTATTTCATAGAAGGCATGTGTGTGTGTGTGTGTGTGTGTGTGTGTGTGTGTGTGTGTGTTTAGTTGTTCAGTCATGTCCTACTGTTTTGCGACCCCATGGACTGTAGCCCACCAGGCTCCTAGGTCCATAGGATTCTCCAGACAAGAATAATGGAGTGTGTTGCCATTTCCTTCTCCAGCCATAGCAGGTGCTTGAATAATATTAGAATGAATGACTACACTACTACAGAAAATGAACCTGAAGTGTCTTATTCCTAGGAATTCATAGAAATCTATCACTGAAAGGGTGTTATGACTCTTTAACTTCCTAATTCTCTAAGATATCCTATAGGTCTTACCTTTCACTCCAGTACTCTTGCCTGGAAAATCCCATGGACGGAGGAGCCTGGTAGGCTACAGTCCATGGGGTCGCTAAGAGTCGGACACGACTGAGCAACTTCACTTTCACTTACATGCCACAAGTGAATGCTAGTATACTTGCCTGGGGCAGGAGCAAGGTGTGGTTATTTACTTGGACTCAATTCCTGTCTTTGGAGTTATTGAGCAGATGTCAATGAATGGATGAATAAGTAGAAGCTAGATTTGCTGCCAATTCAGAAGTGCTCCAATTTTCCCCACCTCTTTTCATGTTGTGAGTTGTAGATAGGGAGATAAATTTGTAAACCCTCCTGCTTCTATGAGAGAATGAGAATGATAAGGAGAGGAGTCAGATATCCTAAAAAAAAAAAAATAAAAATAGTGCTATAAAGTATGCTCCAAAGAAGGCTTAATTTTACACAAATATGCCTCCCCCCAAAATATAATTTTTTTAAAAATGTGCTGTACTGTTTTAAGCTAAATCTAACTTCCCCCCTCTTCTTATTGGACACTGTTCTATTTTTACTGCTCAGGCGATCACTTTCCTAAAGCAGTTGAATAAGCCCCAGAGGACAAAGGTATCACTCTGAAGGGCGTGAGCTTTGCCGTAGGGAAGCTATTGGAATTCTATTCTGTTGACTCAGTGTCTCCTTAGATCAGATGAGTGAGAGAAGCTGAGCTTGTCAGCAGATTTACTCCCACTGCACACGCTCATGCCAAATCAAGCAGGTCAATAGCATCTCCAGAGTTTCCTACTTATTTTGGACAATATCTCCAACTTTAAGGGTAAAACCAAAGGCCTCAGTCAGTGATGTGCAGCAACTTTTAAATACAGATTTTTACAGAAGACTGTGTGGTGTGTGCCCTAAGGCAATGATGCAATAGTTAATAAGATTGATGCTCCATAATAAGGAACACAAAATATCTCACCCCATCATTTGAATAGAATTATACCCACTTGCATAGTGCCTCAAAATACAGGATTTTAACATTAGTGTTAATAAACCTTATGCCCTGAAAGTTCCTGAAGCTTCTGTGAAAATGAAACTATGTTCAAGTGCTATATTCTGTGAAATATAATTGCTCTGCTAAGTTTTGGAAAAAATTTCAACAGTGAAAAAAGGTGACATAACCTTTCATAAGACTTTCTATTTAACCCCTAGTTAATCAAACAGGAAAACTGACTCTATTTTCCTAGCTTTCAAATTACATAGGACTTTATTTTACTTTTCAAATTCAGTATCGGGTCTGAGACTCTGTGTGGAAAGAGCTAATAAAATAAACAATATAACGTTGATTGTGGCTGTACCTATTAAGTTTGTCTCTTACAAGGTCACTTTTCTTTTTTAGGTAGAATTCATTTAAATGTTTCAGAAAAATAAAATTCTCTACTTACTAAAAATTTCTAAAAAGGAAGACACCAGTATTTCCCAGCATTAGTAAAATAATGACTGTTTAAAAGACTTAATTCACAGGAAAATTCATTTTTCTACTATCACTGGAATAAAATGAATCATCAGTTTTTGCACAATAACCTTTAATCTTAAAAAAAAATTTCCTTTTACCCTTTTCCCCCTCAAAAGCTCCCAGCTTCCATAATGTGATTTTTTTTCCTTTTTTGATATGTAACTAATATGTGACATGAGATTAGTTTCAAGGATAGTTAGGGAGTTTGGGATTGATATGTACACACTGCTAATATTAAATGGATAACCAGCAAGGACCTACTGTATAGCACAGGAAACTCTGCTCATTATTATGTGACAACCTAAATGGGAAAAGAATTTGAGAAAGAATTGATACATATAAATGTAACTGAAACAAAAATAAAATAAAATTGTACACTGCTAAAATAGTTAGATTCAGGTGTGCAATACGATTTAATATTTGTTTATATTAAGAAATGATCACCACAGTAAGTCTACATAACATCCATCACCACACATAGTAAAAAAAAAATTTATGAGAACTTTTAAGATCTACTCTTAACAACTTTTAAATATTTAATACAGAATTATTAACTATAGACACCGTGCCATACATTATTAGGAGATTTTATAACTGGAAGTTTGTACCTTCTGATCCCCTTTATATAATGAGTGTTTCTTAGTCAACTTCTCTGATTACAAGGCAAAAAAGTACAACCATATGTAACAGCCTGGCTATTTTCCATTCATATTCACTATCCCATAATTATTTATTATTATATGTACAATATTCACTTCTTGGGTTTTAGTGGGTCCCCCGCCCCCACCACTAAATGGAATACCTTGCATTTCACATGTCAAGTTTCACTTCCAATAGGTTCTTTAGTTTATGAAAGTAATTTTGAGTTCTGAAATGCTAATTACATCATACAACAGAATAAGATTCATGCCAAAAACAGTAGTATCAAAGCATTGTGAGAATTCAAAGAAGGGAAAGTTAATTTCTGTCTATGTGGATCAGTATATTCACAGAAGAGTAAAATATTAGCAATAGGAGATAGAATTTGTTGGGCAACATAGATGTTGGGAGAAAACATTGTGCTAACAATGCAAGCAAATATACAAAGATATGGGAATGCTGGGTATTTAGAGGAAAACGTAAATTGTTCTGTTAGCCCTAAATATAACGTGCATAAGTTAAAGAGGTTGGAATGGAAGACTATTGATATTTTATTATCAAAAACATAAAAATATATTGCCTCTAGTTCTCATCTACATAAAGAAAATACATAAAATGCAATCTCTGGTTAGCTTTCTGAGACACTCAGGGAAATTGTATTTAAAATAAGTTCTTATTGTTTATAATAGGACAAACATTTTGAAACTACCTCTTTTAGAGTATGAGGGAAATTATGTAGAATTCTTCAGTGACACGTAGGAAAGCAATAAAATATTTAGCAATCCACTTGTGTTTGGGTACCTACAGCATTCATATAATTTGCATCTCTTGCTGATAGTGGTCTATTCAGTTTAGGTATCTAGTTTAAGGATCAGAAGACAATTAACATTTAATTACAAGCTCAAATGGCTTACCTAATATTGCTTCTATGCTATTAACTGATTGTCTCAACTAAATGCTTTACCTCAATACTGCTAAATCAGAACAAATGTTGCTAAACAAGTAAAGTATGGCACAAGAGTGCTTTTAAAAATTTGCAATTTTTTTTTTTACCTATGTAATTCTTTTCAGGGTTATAGAAGGAGAATTTTTCTTAAAATGTAACAGTTCTGTAAATGATATAAATACTTTTTGGACTGAGTCATTTTTAATAAAGAGAACTTTTATTAAGATATACTAAAACCATCTATCATATAGAGAAACTTATATCCAACACATTTAACTTTTTATTCTCATTTTACATGCCAAGATCCACTTTAAAATTTACTTTTCTTGCTGTTCTAATATATTTAGAAATACTCTGAGGAATGAAAGAGGATATCAATATGTTTAAAATATACTAGAATTTCCCTAGCTTTGTCCCAAATGTTTAATCATCTGTATTTAAGTATTGTATGTTCATTAATGCCATTTCATCCATTTTCCTGTGCAAGATTTATTGCAAAAACCAAAGTCCCAGCTTGCTTTCATTGAATTTTTAATTCTAAAAGGAAGCAAGACACAGCTAATATGAAAATGAAAATGCCATCATATTAAGTAATTAATCTCTTAAAAGATGTATTCAAATTCTGGTCCTACTTATCTCTCAAGGTGATAGAAAAAGAGCACATGCCAGCCTGTACTATATGTGAGAACTTTCCTATTGAAAACCATTATTATTGGGTTGGGGCTTCCCGGGTGACTCAGTGAGTAAAGAATCCACCTGCAATGCAGGAGAATCAGGAGCCACGGGTTCGTTCCCTAGGTTGGGAAGATCCCCTGGAGTAGGGCATGGCAACCCACTCCAGCATTCTTGCCTAGAGAATCCCATGGACAGTGGAGCCTGGCAGGCTACAGTCCATAGGGTTGCAAGGAGTGTGACATGACCAAAGAGACTGCGCATGCACACACATTATTGGGTTGATAATATCTTGAAAATCCAAGTAGTAAAAGATACACTTTGAGTATGTGAGTTTTTGTTATAACAAAAATTAGAGATAATTTATAAGTAGATGATTTATAAATTAGAGATTTGGCCATAAGAGTGTTCTTTAGAAGTCATTAAGCAGTACAGGGGTGATTGGGGGAAAGGGATTAACATGTTCATGATGGTTCATTTTGTCCATTTAATTTGAGATCTTCATACACAGGCAAGGATCAGAAATCAACTGAAGACTTACATGGGTTTCTCAGCAGGTCTCTGTGGTGTGCTCTGTACTTCTATCTACTCTTCTCCCTCCTTCTGGATGAATGCTAGACCTCTTCTTCTCTCTGTAGTTAGACTCCCAGTTTTATCTCTTAGACTGCTGGAGTTTCCTCCTGGCTTCCCATTGCCTCTTTTGTAGTACAGAAATTCTTTCCAGGCAGTAACCTAGAATAATCATAGATATGGTATATATTTATAAGAGCAGCCTTAATGTTCTTATCTTTTAATTGTATTGCCTAAGTTTTTGTGGGTTTTCCACTGAGTTTTTTTTTCTTTCTTCAAGTCATTAGTTATTATTCTTGCTTCTTTGCTTACTTGTTCCTTTTTTATTGTATATGGTGTGACTCTGATTTCTGTCAGGTGAAACTCAATATATCCCCAGCCTATTGTGCTCCAGACATTAATTGCCTACTGCTTTCTGGTGATTCTTTCTTTGGTCTTTGTAATTTCTTCTTATGAACAGACAAATCAGTACTTAAGCATAGACTCAAGGAAATCTTTATACAAAGCTCCAGAACTCTTTTTACAAGACATGTAAAAGGTGCCTTTGACCTTCAACAAATTTAGAATGTTGTGGGAGAGAGTTAAGAGATCTAGCTGAATAACTACAATATATTTATTTCTTTCATTCTCCCCAAATATGCATTCCTGGACAGAGTAGCCAATATATCCAGAGGAATATGAGTGGACCATTCTAAATAAAGAGATGTCAACTGAGTGGATTTTTTTATTTCAAAATTTTAAAATATTAACTTTTTACAAACATCAAAAGAAACTGGCGTTTTTAAATAGAGGATTGATTGATTGATTTACTCATCTGGCCATGCCCCACAGCTTTTGGGGATCTTAGTTCCTCAACCAGTTATGGAACCAAAGCTCCCTGCAGTGGAAACATGGAGTCCTACAAAGTACCACCAGAGAATTGCCTAAATAGAGAATTTTAAATAGGTACAGTAAACATGATTTAGTTAACATAACAATAAGAAAATAATAGACACTGTTAAGAAAATCAGCTGGCGATATTAGATGTGAAAAGCATTAGACATACAATACTAGGTATGAAATGAAAAACATAATAGATTAAAAAAATAGAATGTGTGATGTGCTGTGCTCAATCCATAAGTCGTGTCAGACTCTTTGTGACCCAATGGATTGTAGCCTGCCAGGCTCCTCTGTCCGTGGGCTTTTCCAGTCAAGAATACTGGAGTGGGTTTCCAAGCCCTCTTCCAGTGGATCTTACAACCAAGGGATTGAACGTGTGTCTCCTGAGCCTCCTGCATTGGCGAGCAGATTCTTGTACCACTGAGCCATCTGGGAAGCCCCCCAAAATAGAGTGGATACAGACAAAAAAGAAACAAGAAAGCTGGGAAGTCTAATTGAGCAATTTTCCTAGAAGAGAGCAGACAAGGATAAAGGAAATGTTAAAAATATGGAATCTACATAGAGAAATATCAGCATCCATATAATAGGGATCACAAAACGGAAAAAAATAGAAGATAATTTTTTAATAATGAAAAAAATTTTCTCAGAACTTAAAAAAATTAAAGGTCTCAGATTAAAAGAATCCACTGTGTACCAAAAGGAAATATTAAGAAAAGCTACACCTCAATAAAGTAAAAATTAAGAATACTGAAAAATTCTAAAATTTTCTGTAGAAAAACAGATCACATTTAAAGGATAAAAAGAAAATAACAATACTCTAAGAAAACAATGTATTAATACCATTAAAGTATTAAAAAGAACTTTCAATCTAGAATTTATATGTAGTCAAATTGCCGTTTGAAAGTGAGGGTACTATAAAAACCTTGTTAAGCATACAAGGACTAAGAAGTTTTGCCTCACAAAAATCCACATTAAAACACTTTTAGAGGAAGTACTCAAGATAACTAGGCTTCCCAGTTGGTGCCAATGGTAAAGAACCCTCCTGCCAATGCAGGAGACATAAACCACATGGGTTTGATCCCTGGATTGGGAAAATGCCCTGGAGGAGGGCATGGCAACCCACTCCGGTATTCTGGCCTGGAAAATTCCGAAGAAAGAGGAGCCTAGCAGGTTACAGTCCATGGGGTCACAAAGAGTCAGACATGACTGAGGTGAATTAGCATGCACACACTCAAGATAAAGGAAAAAAAGTCTCAGATGTGCTCTAAGAAATTTGATAATGAAAATGATTAAAAACCTGGACAAATTTCATAACTAAAAAAAAATTAAGACCAAAAGAAGAGAAAGAGTAAGCACCCATTTCACAAACCAGCAAGGTAATGCTCAAAATCCTTCAAGCTAGGCTTCAACAGTAAGTGTACCAAGAACTTTGAGATGTACATGCTGGACTTTGAAAAGGCAGAGGAACCAGAGATCAGCCTTTTATATGGTCCAACGCTCACATCCATACATAACTACTGGAAAAAACACGGCTTCGACTGTAGGGACCTTTGTATGCAAAGTGATATCTCTGCTTTTTAATAAATACACCATCCAGGTTTGTCATAGCTTTTCTTCCAAGGAGCAAGCGTCTTTTAATTTCATGTCTGCAATCACCATCTGCAGTGATTATGAAGCCCAGAAAGAGATAATCTGTCCGCATCTAAAGCCAGCTTTTTCACATTCCTCTTTCACCCTCATCAAGAGGTTCGTTAGTTCCTTTTTGCTTTCTGCTATATGGGGTGGTTCAGTTCAGTTCAGTCCAGTCACTCAGTCGTGTCCTACTCTTTGCAACCCCATGGACTGCAGCATGCCGGGCTTCCCTGCCCATCACAAAATCCCGGGAATTGCACAAACTCATGTCCATTAAGTTGGTGATGCCATCCAACCATCTCATCATCTGCTGTCCGATACTCCTCCCATCTTCAATCTTGCCCAGCAAAAGGGTTTTTCTAAGGAGTCAGCTCTTTTCATCAGGTGGCCAAAGAATTGGAGTTTCAGCTTCATCATCAGTCCTTCCAATGAATATTCAGGGCTGATTTCCTTTAGGATGGACTGGTTGGATCTCCTTGCAGTCCAAGGGACTCTCAAGAGTCTTCCCCAACACCAGTTCAAAAGCATCAATTCTTTGGCACTCAGATTTCTTTATACTCCAACTCTCACATCCATACATGACTACTGGAAAAATCATAGTTTTGACTAGGTGGGCCTTGGTTGGCAAAGGAATGTCTCTGCTTTTTAATAAGCTGTCAAGGTTGGTCATAGCTTTTCTTTCAAGGAGCAAGCATCTTCTAATTTCATGGGTGAAGTCAACATCTGCAGTGATTTTGGAGCCCCCCAAAATGAAATCTGTCACTGTTTCCATTGTTTCCCCATCTGTTTGCCATCAAATGATGGGACTACATGCCATGATCTTAGTTTTTTGAATGTTGAGCTTTAAGCCAACTTTTTCACTCTATTTCACTTTTATCAAGAGGCTCTTTAGTTCTTCTTCACTATCTGCCACAAGGGTGGTATCATCTGATATCTGAAGTTATTGATATTTCTCCCAGCAATCTTGATTCCAGCTTCTGCTTCATACAGTCCAGCATTTCACATAATATACTCCGCATATAAGTTAAATAAGCAGGGTGACAATATACAGCCTTGATGTACTTCTTTTCCTATTTGGAACCAGTCTGTTGTTCCAGGTCCAGTTCTAACTGTTGCTTCCTGACCTGCATTCAGATTTCTCAGGAGGCAGGTAAGTTCAGTTCACTTCAGTCCCTCAGTTGTGTCTGACTCTTCACGACCCCATGGACCACAGCACACCAGGCCTCCCTGTCCATCAACAACTCCCAGAGTTTACTCAGACTCATGTCCATTGAATCTGTGATGCCATCCAACCATCTCATCCTCTGTTGTCCTCTTCTCCTCCTGCCTTCAAAATTTCCCAGAACCAGGGTCTTTCAAATGAGTCAGCTCTTTGCATCAGGTAGCCAAAGTATTGGAGTTTCAGCTTCGACATCAGTCCTTCCAATGAACACCCAGGAATGATCTCCTTTAGGATGGACTGGTTGGATCTCCTTGCAGTCCAAGGGACTCTCAAGAGTCTTCTCCAACACCACAGTTCAAAAGCATCAATTCTTCGGTGTTCAGCTTTCTTCACCATCCAACTCTCACATCCATACATGATTACTGGAAAAACCATAGCCTTCACTAGACGGACCTTTCTTTGGCAAAGTAATGTCTCTGCTTTTTAATATGCTGTCTAGGTTGGTCATAACTTTCCTTCCAAGGAGGAAGTGTCTTTTAATTTCATGGCTGAAATCACCATCTGCATTGATTTTCGAGCCCCCAAAAATAAAATCTGACACTGTTTCCACTGTTTGCCCATCTATTTGCCATGAAGTGATGGGACCAGATGCCATGATCTTAGTTTTGTGAATGTTGAGCTTTAAGCCAACTTTTTAACTCACCTCTATCACTTTCATCAAGAGGCTCTTTAGTTCTTCTTCACTTTCTACCATAAGGGTGGTGTCATCTGCATATCTGAGGTTACTGATATTTCTCCTGGCAATCTTGATTTCAGCTTGTGCTTCCTCCAGCCCAGTGTTTCTCATAATGTACTCTGCATATAAGTTAAGTAAGCAGAGTGACAATAACACAGCCTTGACGTACTCCTTTTCCTATGTGGAACCAGTCTGTTGTTACATGTTTAGTTCTAACTGTTGCTTCCTGACCTGCATACAGGTTTCTCAAGAGACAGGCCAGATGGTCTGGTATTCCCATCCCTTTTAGAATTTTCCACAGTTTATTGTGATCCACACAGTCAAAGGCTTTGGCATAGTCAAAAAGCAGAAATAGATATTTTTCTGGAACTCTCTTGCTTTTTTAATGATCCAGTAGATGTTAGCAATTTGATCTCTGGTTCCTCTGCCTTTTCTAAAACCAGCTTGAACATCTAGAATTTCACAGTTCACATATTGCTGAAGCTTGGCTTGGAGAATTTTGAGCATTACTTTGCTAGTGTGTGAGATGATTGTAATTGTGCGGTAGTTTGAGCATTCTTTGGCATTGTCTTTCTTTGGAATTGGAATGAAAACTGAGCCTTTCCTGTCCTGTGGCCACTGCTGAGTTTTCCATATTTGCTGGCATATTGAGTGCAGCACTTTCACAGCATCATCTTTTAGGATTTGAAATCGCTCAATTGGAATTTCATCACCCCCACTAGCTTTTTTCATAGTGATGCTTCCTAAAGCCTACTAGACTTCACATGCCAGGATGTGTGGCTCTGGGTGAGTGATCACACCATCGTGATTATCTGGATCGTGATCATCTTTTTTGTACAGTTCTTCTGGGTATTCTTGCCACCTCTTCTTAATATTCTGCTTCTGTTAGATCCATACCATTTCTGTCCTTTATCGTGTCCATCTTTGCATGAAATATTCCCTTGGTATCTCTAATTTTCTTGAAAAGATCTCTAGTCTTTCCCATTCTATTGTTTTCCTCTATTTCTTTGCATTGATCGCTGAGGAAGGCTTTCTTCTCTCTCCTTGCTATTCTTTGGAACTCTCCATTCAAATGGGTATATATTTCCTTTTCTCCTTTGCTCTTCACTTCTCTTCTTTTCACAGCTATTTGTAAGGGCTCCTCAGACAGCCATTTTGCTTGTGTTTCTTTTTCTTGGAGATGGTCTTGATCTCTGTCTCCTGTACAATGTCATGAACCTCCATCCATAGTTCTTTAGGCACTCTGTCTATCAGATCTAGTCTCTTAAATCTATTTCTCACTTCCACTATATAATCATAAGAGATTTGATTTAGGTCATGCCTGAATGGTCTATTGGTTTTCCCTACTTTCTTCAGTTTAAGTCTGAATTTGGCAATAAGGAGTTCACGATCTGAGCCATAGTCATCTCCCGGTCTTGTTTTTGCTAACTGTACAGAGATTCTCCATCTTTGGCTGCAAAGAATATAATCAATCTGATTTCAGTGTTGGCCATATGGTGATGTCCATGTGTAGAGTCTTCTCTTGTGTTGTTGGAAGAGGGTGTTTGCTATGACCAGTGCATTCTCTTGGCAGAACTCTTATTAGTCTTTGCCCTGCTTCATTCTGTACTCCAAGGCCAAATTTGCCTGTTACTCCAGGTGTTTCTTGACTTCCTACTTATGCAGTCCAGTCCCCTATAATGAATAGGACATCTTTTTTTGGGTGTTGGTTCTAAAAGGTGTGGTATGTCTTCATCGAACCATTCAACTTCAGCTTCTTCAGCATTACTGGCCGGGGCATAGACTTGGATTACCATGGTATTGAACGGCTTGCCTTGGAAACAAACAGAGATCATTCTGTCGTTTTTGAGATTGCATCCAAGTACTGCAAGTACTGCATTTCCAAGTCTGCATTTCTGACTCTTTTGTTGACTATGATGGCTATTCCATTTCTTCTAAGGGATTCTTGCTCACAGTAGTAGATATAATGGTCATTTGAGTTAAATTCACCCATTCCAGTCCATTTTAGTTCTCTGATTCCTAAAATGTTCACCCTTGCCATCTCCTGTTTGACCACTTCCAATTTGCCTTGATTCATAGAGTTAACATTCCAGGTTCCTATGCAATATTGCTCTTTACAGCATTGGACCTTGCTTCTATCGCCAGTCACATCCACAATGTGATTTTTGTTTGTGATCTTTGCTTTGGCTCTGTCTCTTCATTCTTTCTGGAGTTATTTCTCCACTGATCTCCAGTAGCATATTGGCACCTACCAACCTGGGGAGGTCATCTTTACGTGTCCTATCTTTTTGCCTTTTCATAATGTTCATGGGTCTCTAGGCAAGAATACTGAAGTGGTTTGCCATTCCCTTCTCCAGTGGACCACATTTTGTCAGAACTCCACCGAGGCCCATCCGTCTTGGGTGGCCCTACATGGCATGGCTTAGTTTCATTGAGTTAGACAAGGCTGTGGTCCATGTGATTAGACTGGCTAGTTTTCTCTGATTGTGGTTTCAGTCTGTCTGCCCTCTGATGCCCTCTCTCAGCGCCTACTGTCATACTGGGGTTTCTCTCACTTTGGACATGTGATATCTCTTTACAGCTGCTCCAGCAAAGTGTAGCCACTGCTCCTTACCTTGGACATGGGGCATCTCCTCATGGCTGCCCCTAATGACCTTGGACGTAGGGAATCTCCTCTTGGCCGCTCACTGCTCCAGCGCCATTCAGTAGCCACTTGCCACTCCAGCGCTGGTAACGAGGCAGGTAAGGTGGTTGGTATTCCCATCCCTTTAAGAATTTTCCACAGTTTGTTGTGATCTACATGGTCAAAGGCTTTTGTGTAGTCAATAAAGCAGAAGTAGTTATTTTTCTGGAACTCTCTTGCTTTATCAGTGTACCAACAAATGATGGCAATTTGATTTCTGGTTCCTCTTCCTCTTCGATACCCAGTTTGTACATCTGGAAGTTCTTGGTTCACATACTGCTAGAGCCTAGGTTTCAGGATTTTGAGCATAACCTTACTAACATGTAAAATGAATACAATTTTTAATGTCAGTTTGAACATTCTTTGGCATTGCCTTTCTTTGCAATTGAAATGAAAACTGACATTTTCCAGTCCTGTGGCCACTGCTGAGTAAATTTCCAAATTTGCTGGTATACTGAGTGCAGACATGAACAGCATCAATTTTTTAGGAATTGAAATAGTTCCATTACCTCCACTAGCTTTGTTCATAGTAATGCTTCTTAAGGCCCACTTGATTTCACACTCCAGGATGTCTGGCTCTGAGTGAGTGATCATACCATTGTGGTTATCCCGGTCATTAAGACCTTTTTTGTATAGTTCTTCTGTGTATTCTTGCCAACTTTTCTTAATCTCTTCTGCTTCTATTAGGTCCTTGCCTTTTCTTATACCATTGGAAATACCACCAAGTCACAAATTTGGATTGTCATCACTACATCTGGGCTTTTCTGCTTCTATGAGTACTAAAGATCACCCTAGTGACTGAAACCAGCTATGTCAACGACTTAATTGTTTTCTTTGGGGGAAGAGTGGGGCAGGAAAGGACAAGACTAAATCAGTAAATGATTTTACTATTGGCTGTAAGAAATTCCTACAAATTCATTTATCAGAGATAGCATTCTGCTCATATAAGGAGGTCATTTATTAAACAATAGTTTACTTATCACTTCAGAACCCTCACCTCCCTGTATGCAACAACCCTAAACTGTTGTATCATAAATGTTGCCCAATCCTTGTCATTCCCCTGCCTTCAAAGATCTGCCTAGACCTCCGAACTTCTAGATTTCCTCCTTCTGAGATATTGCCAAGACTCTGACTCTCTCACTACAGTGAGTTAAACTTGGTTTGTCTTTATTTACACAGGGTCTGATGGTACTGTCAGGAATTCGATATTAGGCATTTCTTGCCAAAGCCCCAAGCAATGCTGTCTTATTATTTAAGCCTATGCATTTCCCTGATAAGGAAAAGGAGAAAAGACCCCAGACAGATTCCATTTGTGTTGGTACTGGGAGTTATTTTCCTAAAGTGATAAGAAAAGTTATCCTCTGACTGCTGACAAAGGGGGATATCTTCTTTAGAGGTGGGACAAGATGAGGAGCAGGTCTCTGAACTGGTTTGTGTCCACAGAGGTGACATAGTGTTGAGGTTAGCTTAGTCCTCGGACTCTGGCAGCAGTCAGATTTAGTATATGGTTTTCGGTGAGGGGCGGGGGGTTAAAGATTTTTTTTTTTGATGTGGACAATTTTTTTGAGTCTTTATTGAATTTGTTACAGTATTGCTACTGTTTTATGTCGTTTTATTTTTTTGACTGTGCAGCATGTGGGATCTGAACCCCCTTGACCAGGAATCAAGCCTATATACTCTCTGCCTTGCAAGGGGAAGCCTTAACCACTGAACTGTGAGGGAAGTCCTCTAGTATATGGTTGTAGGTGAATTGTCCTCCCGTATCCTACTTCCCACCTACTCTAGTTATGCCTGTAACCTCAGATCACAGTCACATCAGGGCTTAGTGATGGTATGGGGAACCAAGGGGGCAGATAGTAAAGGGTAGTGTTATCTTCCCTACATGCTTTCCACTGAGACCCAGGCAGCAGTAATGCCACTGCTCCAAGGAAGCTGATCAAAATGCAGTGATCAGAGGCCCATGTAGAGTTAACTGGTGTGAGAAGCTGTAGCATTGTGGATGGACTCAGAATAAGATGGCAGAGGACTCCCTCTCCTTTCTCAAATATAGTAGGAGCAGTATTTTTGCCAAAGGAAAGAGAGCAATTTGGAATACAGTTACAGAGTGATAATTAGAGCATTTTGTTTGAAGTTTCCTGTTCCTTTTGTCTGGGAAAGAATAAACAAGGGCCTACTGTAATCCTTGCTCTTATCCTCTGTCTCCCTACAGGTCTGTAGTTGCCTGAAGGAGACATAGCAGTCTCTCCCAAGGTGAAGACTGGGGAAGGCGGTAGGTGATCAGGATGTCAAAAGGCTGCTAGATCGTTCTAGAGTTGTAATTACTAATGAGAATTCATGAATCAACTCCTCAGCCAGTGGCCCATAGGCAACTTCTATTTTTGATCAAACAATTATTTATCCTGACACGGGTGGAACATGTGGAGAATATTTCAGCAACAGAACTTATTTCTTTTCTTCATTTAAAAGCAAGATGATAAATTATCTCAGAGAATGGTTCTCATTTTCTTCTAAGAATATATATCTATATAAAATAAAATGTAAATAGAATACTATAGAGTAGATTGAGTATTAATACAACTCTGCCTAACTGGAAATAACATTGATTTTTAAAATCTATTGCTTAGTGAAGGTATAAATAATTTTGGCTGCCAAATTAATTATGTATTTGGTAATAATCCTTGTTTCAGTAGTCATCTTAAGTGTTGATTTCCTACATGGTGTGTTTTGTAACTAATGTTGGAAATGCAGGAGATCTCAGGAAAATTTGTATTTCCTCTTGTTTTTCAGTTACAAGGTTAACTATGTATTTTTAAAAAGATAGCTGCATGTGATAAGTGAGGAGGGTGTGAATCAAAGTCCCTGCCCTTTCTCAGCAATAAATTACTATGACCTTGGGAAAATAATTTAACCTCTGTGAATAAGAATTCACATTTTTGCAATACTTGGAAGCCTAATCTAGATCATGGGTGGGCAAATTGTTTCTATAAACAGTAATTAATATTTTAGGCTTTGCAGGGTATCTGGTCTCTATTGCAACTTTTAGCTCTGCTGTTATAGTGCAAAAAGCAATCACAGACAAATGTCTGAATGGTCATGGCTAGATTCCACTATTTATAGACATTGAAATTTGAATTTCATACAATTTTCATGTCATGAACTATTATTTTCTTTCATTTCCCTCCCCCCAACCATTTAAAAATATGAAAACTATTCCCAGCTCACAAACTGTACAGAAAACAGGATATGGACTGGATTTAACTCAGAGGCCTTGGTTTTCTGATCCTTGAACTAGATCTCTGCTGAGAACAAAATTACTTCTGACTTTGGCTTTCTTGGGGCTGAAATGGAAAAGGAGCAGGTCAGTCTTGAGGTAAAGAAGTAAAATGAGAATCAAGATTTTAGAGAAGTTGCAGAAGACATTATGATGGAGTAATGTTTTGGGAATGATGCAACAAGAAACTAGCTGAGGAAAGGGACAACTCAGGGAAAAAGAGTAACTCAGAGTAGTAGACTTGCCTAGCTATGGATGGAATGTGTAAGTAAGATATCTCTGGCTTGAACTGAAACAGAAGTAAACCTGGAAAAGAAATAGAGATAGGTAGAGATGACAATAGATATGATATTATATGTTTTTTTCATTCATATTTGCATGTGTTAGTAATCATTAATACCCAGAACTATGCAGAAAACATTGTGAGTGAGTATGGGGAAAATCAGACATGACCAGTATGTTCAAGAAAAGAGGAACAAGGATATGAACACAGGATGAATAAAAATCAAAACATTTCAAGTGAGTTTATAAATGAGTTGCCTTCTCGTACAGCAATTTAACTTGCATGGGGTTGCGAAGAGTCGGATACGATTGAGCAACTTCACTTTCACTTTTCACTGATTCATTAGAGAAGGAAATGGCAACCCACTCCAGTGTTCTTGCCTGGAGAATCCTAGGGGCGGCGGAGCCTGGTGGACTGCCATCTATGGGGTCGCACAGAGTCAGACACAACTGAAGTGACTTAGCAGCAGCAGCACCAGCAGAAACAAGTTATATGGCGATAAGGCATATGTTAAGAGCAGGTTGGCATATTGGGTAATGACTTTTATGTATGTTAACAAGAGGCAGGAATAAATATTGTTTAAATGGTTAACATCAAAGCAGACATTGATTTTATCTGGTGGCTATAAAGGAGTTGACTCCTATTATGCCCATCTGGGCACTGTTCTAGATTATCTGTTCAATATGTTTACTTTTAATAAACTTACTAGAAAGTTTTAGGTCTGTGACTTGCCTTACTTATCCTGGACAATGATTTCCAAGGCTTCAGCTTTATAAGCATGGATATAGATAGGTATCTGTCTATTTTTCTATCCAGCAGTCATTTAATAAGGACATTCCTAAGAGATATCTTGCTTTGGTCACATATAAAGAAACTATGCTGCAAAGGGGTGAAATAGTTCCTAATTCAGCAAAACTGCGTTCACTATGAAATTATGTTAAAGATGTAGAAAATGTGGACACAATAGAAAGTTTTTACAAATATATTTCACAAATAAAAGTAATAAAGAACACTAGAGTGAGTACCTTGAGGGAGTTGTTTAAAGTAATAAATAAGTAGGATTTTTCCAAGTGCTCATTTGATGAAGAAATAGTAGCAATCTTTGTAAAATCATAAACATTAATTTAACTCCCTATTTACTCATTAAATATATTCAGATGTGTAATAAGTAGAAGATTTCATGAAGAAAAAAAATTCACAACTTTACAGGGAAAAATTGTTGACAATAGATTTGTCTTAAGGTAGGTGCACACAGAAATTCTTAATGGACTCTTTAAAGTATTCTTGGACTTCTTAAAAGTCCATGATGGACTCTTAAAAGTATTCATTGAACTTCTTTAGTGGAACTCACCTGCCAATGCAGGGGACATGGATTCGATTCTTGGTCTGGGGAGATCCCACATGCCATGGAGCAACTGAGCCCATTTGCCACTACTGAAGCCTAGAAGCCTAGAGCCTGTGCTCTGCAGCAGAAGCCACCGCATTGAGAAGCCTGCGCCCTGCAACGAAGAGTAGCCCCCTACTTGCTGCAACTTGAGAAAACCCTCAGATAGCAGCAAAGACTCAGCACAGCCAAAAATAAATAAATAAAAAAGATTTTTTTAAAAAGTATTCATCAAGGAGAAGAGTCATCTACTATAACAGGTACTATATTAAATAAATGTATTTATTTAACCATTTTAGAACTTAGCTAGTAAGATTTAGTGATATGATGTACTGGGTCTCTGATTCTTATTCCTTTTTATTTCCTTTTGAACTTTTTATTTTGTATTGGAATACACTCAATTAATGATGCTGTGATAGTCTCAGGTGAACAGCGAAGGGACTCAGCCATACATATACATGTATCTATTCTCCCCCAAACCCCCTTCCCATCCAGACTGCCACATAACATTGAGCAGAGTTCCACGTACTATACAACGGGTCCTTGTTGGTTTATATGTTTTAAATCTAGCAGTGTGTACATATTCAGCCTTATCTAGATTTTAAAAGTATGAGAGTTTAATTATGGGAATGTTTGCCAAGGTGCACCTTTGTTCTTTAGCATCTGCTGAGTGAAGGAGCACCTATTAAGCTGTTAAGACATTAATGCTCTTGAACCCCTATGGGTGTGTTAAGTTACCATGTGTATTGAAATCATCAAGTTCTCTGCCTGTGGTTTGTGGTTCAACAATGCAAGCATCTGTAGAATTCTTGCTTCCTTACAAAATGTTAGTTGTGTATGGCTGACAGACAGAAACTTGTATTTCTCCTCTAAATTTTTCCTGTTTCAGTCTATTAGGAATATGTGTTCTTGGTGTTGATCATTCCTGAGATACCTGATGAAAAATATTTCATGGCAGAATGATTTATAACATTCCAGTCCTTAAAACATTTGGATATTATAATGTGGTAAATATGGAAGTCATATTCTTCACCCTTCTCAGGGTATGTTCTCACTCTTTGCTGTGGGTTGTAGTTAGTCATTTAATGACTTAGTAAATTATTTTGTAAAATTTTTTTTATTTTGTAAACTCTTTTTGTCATGTGTGGTGTCGGAAATCTGTTCCTTAAGCTTGTGGTCAGCTAGTGTTCTGACAGAAATTTCCTTGAATACTTGGATTCCGCCCCACCCCCCAAAAAAAGAAAGAACAAAAAGAAAGAAAAGGGAAAAGAATTAAAACAATTCTGCCATTCTCTGCAGTCTGGCTCTTTGTCGTGGCACCCCCTCAATGCTTAGCCAGGCTATTTACAACTATGCCTTAGCCTTAGTTCTTAACTTGTGCTGAGTATAAAGAACAGCCAGAGGTAAAAAGCTTGTAGTCTTCTTGGATTTTTCTGACCATGCATCTTACCCTGTGCAGTGTGTGGCTCTCTAAATTCCTTGTATATGCAAGTGCTTTTCAGTGCCCTGCTTTCCAAAAGAAATTGTCTTCCCAGTTTTTCCTCCCATGCATGCCTATTGTTTGCTTCAACTACAATCTTTTGTCCCAAACAGCAGAGACAGTGAGTTGTTCATTTTCCTCACAGTGTTTTCTAGGAATGCCTTCTCTAAGGACACTCTTCTGCCTGGAGACAATTCTTGAGTTGGGAGAAACAAAGACAGTTACCTCCCATCATCCCTTCAGGTAGTGCCAAGGCAGGTAGAAACAGAACACTGTTCTTTGAGAAGTTCTGCTTTGATCACTCCAGAGCCAGGGCTAAAGTCTCAAACTGGAAACATAGGTTCTTATCCTTAAGACTGCTACTGAGCTGAGGAACAAGCAGGGCAAGGTCATGGAAAAATGCCACGGAGCATTCCTGCTGTTTTAAAGTTGCCTTTTCTTGATCAACATGTGCTTTGTTGCTATAAAACCTTTTAGTATTTCCCAGGGTTCTTCCACTTGATTCTGGAAGTTTTCACTCAGCTTTTCCAGCTTTTTGTGGAGAAAAACTTGGAGCTAACTTCTCTGCTATATTTGCTGATATCACACTGTTTTTCACTGACTTTAAAATTTTTCTATCTCATACAAAATTTTAACTTTAATTTTAAATTTAAAACTACAAATTTCCCTTTAAACGTTTCTTTCACTGCATCCCACAATATCTGTTGCATTGTGTTTTCCCTGTCAATCAGTTAGAAATATTTTCTAATTTCTCTTGCAACATATTATTTGATCTTCAGGTTATTTAGAAATATATGTTATAACTTCAATATATTTGGTGCTTTCCCAGAAGTCTTTTTGCTACAGATTTTTTATTTAATAAGTTCGGGGATATGGGAACATGCTATCTAAGGTTTAAATCCTTTGAAATTTGCTGAGATTAATTCATTATGCATCCTATTGTCTATATTAGTGAGCATTCCACATAGAAGTCAAAACTAATATTTTCCTTCTGACCAAATCAACTCAGTTTAGATCTTGATCCTGCATATAAGGTACTGGTTCTATGCTTTTATTTCCACACCACACCTGAAAAAGCCATCACTGACTTTCACAATGAAGAGCACTTGCTTGATTCAGCAGATTTGCCTAAAGTGAACAGATAAAGCATGGCGATTTAGATGGAACTAACACAAGCACATGTTATTATATCGTTAATAAGAAGAATGAAATCATTGGCCCTGTTCTTCCCCAGGTTTCAAAGTCAATTTGCTTTTTTTCAGTTAACTGGTAAAAGCAAGGAGCACAATTATTCATTCATAACAGTAGACACCATCTCATCTGTTACACCATCAGCCCTCTGTGTTCTGAATGTGAGGGGGTCAATGAGGATGGACTGAAAAAGGTCACCTTCCGACATGTGTTATAATGAAAATTATTGAGCTGGGATCACTGGAAACAGGACTATACCAGCAGCCTCTTTCATCTGTGAAATACAACTTTCCAAATTTCATCAGAACTACAAAATAAGATGAATATTTTTCTGATTTACTATTTTGGAATTTTTTACCTCTGTTCCTATAGTCAGAGTTTTAGTTCTACGTAACAATAAAAGGACAGAAAAAGCTCCAGAACATCTTTGGAACTGAGTGGTTATTACAGGGGACAACCAGTGATTCTTTATCTAGCAGAAGTAACTAGTCACCTAGAGTATGCATTCTGGAACTTGAGTTATCTGCAAATTTGACCTGCTACAGAAAAGTTAAAAGAATGCAACCAGTGTTTATAAAGATGGCTAGCTATTATGGGAATAATGTTGCAAACTAAAACTAACTGGAATAGAAGAGAAAATAATTTCATAAGTAGTTCATCACACTCGATGCAGCTGTTGCACAAAGGAGAGTCCACAGTTAATCTATTGTACTCCACTACTGTCGCTCAACAGACTGTTTCCTCTTGTTAGAAAATTAGTTAAGAGCATGTAAGACCTCAACTAGGATACCAGGTTTTGACAGCCACTTGAAAATTATGAAGATTCATCTGACTTATCACTTAGCATAATAACGTCCAGATCCATCCATATTGCTCCAAGTGGTAAGATTTCATTGTTGTGTTTCTTTTTTTAATAGCTGAGTAATCTTCCATTGTGTATATACGCCGCATCTTCTTTTTCCATTCCTATATAGATGGACAGTTAGGTTGCCTCTGTATCTTGGCTATTGTATTGAGTTGGCCAAAAAGTTCATTCGGGTTTTTCTGTAACATGTTACAGTGCTGTGATGAACCTAGGGATACATACATATTTTTGAATTTATATTTTTATTTTCTTTGCCTAAATACTCAGAAGTGGAATTACTGGATCATATGGTAGATCTAGTTTTATTTACTTTTTTTGAGGAATCTTCATATTGTTTTCCATTGTAACTGTACCAATTTACATTCCCATCAACAGTGCATAAGTGTTTTCTTTTCCCCACATTCTTGCTGACACTGGTTTCTTATCTCTTTGATGATAGCCATTCTGACAGGTATGAGATGGTATCTTATTCTGGTTTTGATTTTACATTTTCCTGATGATTAGTGATGTTGAGCATCTTTTCATGTGCCTCTTGGCCATCTATACATCTATTTTGGAAAACATATCTATTCAGGTCTCTGCCTGTTTTTAAATAAGGTTTATTTTTTTTTGATATTGAGTTTTATGAGCTCTTTATATATTTTGGATATCACCCTCTTATTGAATATCATGCATGCCTGTGTGCTCAGTCGTGTCCGACTCTTTGCAACCATATGGACTGTAGCCCACCAGGTTCCTCTGTCCGTGGAGTTTTCCAGGCAGGAATAGTGGAGTGGGTTGCCATTTCCTCCTGTAGGGTATTTTCCCAACCCAGGGATCAAATTTGTGTCTCCTGAGTCTCTTGCATTGACAGGTGGATTCTTTACCACTGCACCAGCTGGGAATCCCCCTTATTGGATATATCATTTGTAAATATTTTCTCCCAATCAGAGTGCTTACAAATAAGGGCAATTTTCTCTTTTCCAATCTTTTAAAATTTTTTTAAAATAGTTATTTCTTTGTTGCACAGTTAGAATGGCCCATGTAATGTTGGAGAATAAGGTGTTGGAAATTTTTACCTCTTCAAACTAGTTTATAGCCATTCATCATCTTACTGTTCCTCTCAGAAATCTAATTACACAAATATTAGAACTTTTCACAGTACCCCCTATTTATCTGATCTTCCCTTTTGTATTTTCCAGTGTTTTCTCACTTCCTGATTCATTTTTAGTGTTTTAGTCTAACTATATCAAAAGTTTAACTTGCTCTTCAGTTGTATGTAATCTATTATTAACCCATCCATTGAGTTCTTAATTTTAGTTATTGTATTTTTTAATTCTAGAGTTTCTCCTAGTTCTTTCATAATTCTAGTATTTTTGTCAAAATTCTGCATTTATATATCTATAAATGTATTAAACATAACTATTTGAAAGTGTATGTCTGCTAATTCAATTATCTGGATTCTCTGAAATGTTTTCTATTTTCTGTTGTATCGCTTCAGTTTGGTTTACATCTCTTTGTATGTTCTGCCACTTTAATATATTTTATATTTAATTTATCTTGGCTCAGATGGTAAAGAATCTGCCTGCAATGCAGAAGACAGGGTTCAGTCCCTGGGTTGGGAAGATCCCCTGGAGAAGGGAATGGTTATCCACGCCAGTATTCTTGCATGGAGAATCCCATGGACAGAGGAGCCAGGCAGGCTACAGTCCATGGGGTCACAAAGCATGTAGCACTTAGTAATTGCTCAGTTGATGGCAGCTAGTAATCATAAAGGCAGTAGGAGGAAATAGCCCTTAAGTTTCTTTACTTATGTCATAAGTCACTGATATTATCATCACCAGTATAGCTTTGTGCAATATTTTATTCTTTATACTTATAGTCTATCATGTAAGCTGGAAAATAATATTAAGCTTATTTCTAGAAAATTCTTCCTAGAGATTTCAATTCACCATATAAAATCCTTCAAGCAGTTAATCGGAGACATGAATGGTGGTGAGCATGAGCTTGTAAAGGGTACTAATAAATGTATGACGACTACATGACTCATTGAGAAAAGTAAATACAGCTCTATTGACTAAATTATAGTGATAAAAGGTTATGTGGAGTCATATGATATCATTTGTTAGGGTGACTATACATATAACCATGATGATAAAAGCAAAATATTAACAGAAAATATGGGCAAGGATTAAAGTTTCTGAAGGTTGGGATTAGAAAAGCTCTTATACACCCCATCAAAATATCCACTTCAAGTTAAAGTGCTCTTTAATAAAAATTAGCTTGCCTTTCAAACAATTAATGATCAATCAAGATTTCTCCATTAGTAAGCCCTGTTATTCATTACATGAATCATAAATATAGTTACATGGTCAAAATAAGAGTGCTGAGTACAAAAGCAATCTCCTCACATCTTATAAGATTGCCACTTATTTCATTAATACCCTTGATTTTGTCACATCAGTAAATATAAAGGTAAAATGCACTATGTTAAATCAATCTGAATTTTTAACTCATATAACCAAAGTTTAAAAGTAAACCTTAAAAATGTAAATTTTCATTAAACAAACATTACCAAAAACTAATCAGTTTTCTACACCTTTATCTACAGATTCTGTAGGTTAGTAATAAAATCATCAAAACCACAGCAGTTACAAATGATTAAACACAAGAGCAAGTAACTGTTCTATTAAGAAATACAATTGGTAAAGAGAAAAAATTTTTCAACCTTGTTTGATATCAAAAAAACTGAAAATATATGAAGGTATTAAACTTAATCATTAAGTCAGCAAAAATAGTAGAAACTTCTAGAGTAATAATACTTAGTGATGCCCAGATTAGCTCAAAAGGACATAGGCTTTCATGTCTGACAGTTCAGATTTGAATCCTAGAGCCATAGATCTTTTAATTGCTGTGTGATTTTTAATACTTTCTTACCCTGTATGAACTACTGTTTTCTTTTCTGAAAATCTGCAGATAAAATATTTTCTTCCTAGGATTGAGATAAAGTAAGAAGAAAAGGATAATTTCTGTATTTTTCTCATCAGTGACTATCAGTATCTGGCATATTATTGATACTCATTCAATATTTGTTAAATTAATAAATGGGTAAACAAACAAATATGAAAATGAAAAGTGGTAGACAAAGAGATCCCATAAATATTATCACTATACTTTTTTTGGTAAATGTTGCAATAGAACTTTATATTGCTGATGACAATGTAAACTGATTCAATCATTTTTAAAATTAATTTGAAAACTTGTGATAAGTGACACAATTTTTCAAATGTCATAATCATTCTTCTGGGAATTTACATTCCAAATTTATCAAAATAAGACAAGTGCTTTATGTAAAGACATTTTCAATATAGTTCTAAATAGACCAGTGAAAAAATTTAACCAACTTGAATGTTCATTGGCTAAGAACTTATTGATGAAAATCTAATATATTCAATCACTTGAATATTTTACAGACCACTTAAAAGATTTGCATGAAGATCTTATGTCAAAGTGGAACATGTATTTTGTTTAGTTCTGGTTTCTCGGTAGCACTTTATAGCTTACTGGGTTATATCTTACATTTTTACTAGAAAAATACAGAAAATGTAAAACAAGGAAGTACACATAATCCATTAATTTATAAAATTATCATATAAAGTATAAAATGAATGACTTTTCCACTATCAAATATCCAGTGAGACTTCTGCAGAGGTGATCACAATTAACAGTTTGTGATGTTCCTCTTGAAGTTTAAGATCATATGATATGTATTGATTGGAATCATCAAGGTACAGAATTGTGTATTTTCCAACTACATGACTAAGGGTAAACTTTTATATGTGTAGATATCGGCATATGAAAAAGTGAATGAGTGAAATATCTGCCATGAATACTGGGATTATATCGATTTCTAAATTTTCTTCAGGGTAATTCTAATGACTCTATGAACCCAAATACAATGAGACAATTGCCTACAGTAGATACAGGCAAAGATTGATATAAGAAGTAAAGCAATATTATTCAACTAATTAGAATTTGGGGGAGGGTGATTTTTGTTATATAATACAACAAGGGAAAAAGAAGATTAGAACATTTTTAAGGATCTGATAGATGAAAAATGGTGCCAATATAGCCTTAATCTCTTGGCTAATTTACGTTAACCAGGGAAGTACTTGTGTTCAAACTGTGCACAACATTATGAGCATTATCATTTATTAGTGACTGTTTAGTCATTCTCAATATGAATGTTGAGACAGGCACACCAACAGTGACTCATATAATACTGTCAAGGTATTATTATTTAAAAATAAACTAAACTTGAATAGAATAAGAATTCCATTATTATTTGAATAAATTTGAGTCAGTATAATTAAGAAGAAATGTTTTCCAAGAAAGGTGAAGTCTAGTTGTGTAATGTTAGAAAACAAGAACAGATGGACAAATTGTGACATTAATTTTAGGTGATTTATTCAGACCATTTCTAGATATCTGACCATATGAAATTAAAAAAAAAATGGGTCAACCAAATAGCCAAAGCAATTTTGAGAAAAAGAACAAAGCTGGAGGTATCACACTTTCTGACTTCAGACAATTCTACAAAGCTACAGTAATCAAAACAGTATGGTACCGTCACAAACCCAGACATATAGATAAATGCAATAGAATAAAGAGTCCAGAAATAAACCCATACACTTACGGTCAATTAATCTATGATGAAACATGCAAAACAATGGGGAGAAGACCATCTCTTCAATAAGTGGTGCTGGGAAAACTGCACAGCTGAATGTGAACAATGAAATTAGAATATTTCCTTACATCATATACAAAAATAAACTCAAGATGGATTTAAGACCTAAATGTAAGACTGGAAACCATAAATCTCCTAGAAGAAAACAAAGCAGAACACTGTTTGATATAAGCCATAGCAATAATTATAAGGATCTATGTCCTAAGGCAAAGACAACAAAAGCAAACATAAACAAATGAGAGGTAATTAAATTTAAAAGCTTTTGCACAGCAAAGGGAACCATCAAAGGAATGAAAAGACAACCTAGTGAATGGGAGAAAATATTAATATTTACAAATGACGTGACCATCAAGGGGTTAGTATCCAAAACATAAATAGCTCATACAGCTCAATATCAAAAAAATAACTCAATCAAAAGTGAACAGAAGATCTGAACGGAAATTTTTCCAAAGAAGACAGGCACATGAAAAAATGCTCAATATCGCTAACCATCTGAAATGCAAATCCGAATCACAATGAGTGATCACCTCACACCTGTCAGAATAGCTATCAGCAAAAAACCACAAATAATAAATGTTGGTGAGGATATGGAGAAAATGGAAACTTGGTACACTGTTGGTGGGAATGTAAACTGAAATGGCTACAATGGAAAACAGCATTGAGTTTCCTTAAAAAAACTAAAAAGTAGAGCTACTATATGATCTAGAAATTACATTCCTGGCTAATTTCAGAAGAAGACACTAATCCAAAAAAATCATGCACCCTAATGTTGATTATTTTTTGAATATTATTACTTTTAATAATAATGTCCAGCATTATTTATAATAGCTAAGATATTAAGCAACTTGTGTTCATTGACAGATGAATAGACAAAGAGGATGTGGTATATATAAACAATGGAATATTACTCAGCCATAAAATACAATGAGATTTTGTTTCATTTGCAACAACACAGAAGGACCTGGAGGGTATTAGGCTCAGTGAAATATGTCAAAGAAAGAAAGACAAATACTATATGTTATCACTTACACATGAAATCTAAAAACTGAAACAAATGAGTGAATATAATGAAAGCAGACTTACAGATATAGAGAGCAAACTCGTGGTTACCACTGGGGAGAGGGAAGGTGGAGGAAGAAAAAAGAAGGGGGATTAAGATATACAAACCACTATGTATAATATAAATTACACTATACAGCACAGGAAATATGGCTAATATTTTATAACTTTAGAGTTAATTGAATCATCATGTTTTATACCTGAAACTAATATAATATCATAAATCAACTATGCTTCAATAAAATTAAAAAGTGGGGTCAAAAATGTTGATGGGCCCAACCAACAAACATTACTGACTAAATTGCTAAAGCATTTTTTTATATATCACTGTTTGGAAAAGTTTACTGGTCACATGTTGCATACCTCAACCAGGTTTACACACGAGGTTTTATGACCATAAGTGTTGTCGAGGATGATTTGGGAGTAATAAAAAAAAAAAAAAAAGCAAGTAAACAAAAAACCAGTTGAGGCTGGATTACATGGTTGGAAAATGTGTTGACAAATGAAATTAAAAATTCAAAGAGAAACAGGCTTTGAGTTTGGTAGCTCTAGCACTCAAAGAATTATCTCAAGCTTCAGGGTCATTCTATCTGTCTGTCATGACCTTCATTGTCCTTCCAATAAAGCTTTTAATATTAATTCCTTACCTGGTTCTAGAACAGCTGACAGTTGCAACAGAAGATACAGGCATATTTATTCATATCAGATGTAAGAGAGGGTGGCTTCCAGAGTTCTTTCAGAGTAATGAAGAGAATCTTTTCCACAAGCTTCCTGCACATCACTATAAGAATCTCAGTATTCTGACTGTTGCCCTTGGCTGTCTCTGAGCCAAAAACTAAAAATGGGAGTGGAAGGAGCATTAGAACTACCAGACCCACCTTTCTAAGAGGCACTTAGGCTACATGCAGGCTGAGATGCAGGAAACTAAGTAGTATCAGGATTCACTATGGAAGGTGAAGGAGATAATGAATTCTGACTACTGAAGAACACGTCTACTGTAACATCTCCCAAAAGAAAATGTTCCCGTGTTTTTAATGTCAGTGTACGTACAAGGAAAAGAGCTATTAGTCAAAGGATACTTTCCAATGACATAAACTGTTGTCCAGAAATCATTGCCAAGCGGTAGGATTTAGGGAGATGAAGGATGTGCTTGTAAATGGGGATTTCCTGCCTGGCATGCCTCAGGGGAACAGTCAGAACCTCATTAGGTGTCCTTCAAGCTCCACCTCCTTCGCTGCCTGGTTCTTTGGAAGTCTGTTTGTTTTCTCTGAGTAGAGCTTGCTCTCTAATTGTATGGCCCAGACACTTTCAAACTTTTAAATGACTAAGTCATTTGAATCAGGAAGCACAATGTTTGTGACAGCTTAGCTCAATATTTGCCCCACCAACAAATACTCCCTTAGTCTTACATTGCAGGGGGCTTCACTGGTGGCTCAGACAGTAAAGAATCCGCCTGCAATGCAGGAGACCTGGGTTCGATTCCTGGGTTGGGAAGATCCCCTGGAGAAGGGAATGGCTATCCACTCCAGTATTCTTGCCTGGGGATCCGGAGACAGAGGAGGCTGGCGGGTTACAGTCTGTGGGTCGCAGAGAGTCGGATACAACTGAGGGACTAACACTTTCACTTCACTATGTAGCTGGAGTGCTTTGTGCCCTTCAACCGTTCAACACTGACCTAGTGCTTATTAGATAAGAATTTTCTCCAGCTTCCTATAAATTCTGGCCATAATTAAATGGACATTGGTTTCCAGATCATTCAATAATTTTTATAATTTCATTAATCTGTTATGCTATAATACAGCAGTTGAAGACCTAAGAACCCACATATTATAAAAAATTAATTTCTAAAAATTGTTTTAATAGGCAAGAATGGTATTAAGGTCTAGAGAATTTAAGAATAAATACAATAAGTTTATTTACCCTATAGATGATTTCTATTGTAAAGCAGTTTTATCGCTCTTAGAAACATGATTGTAAAGTTCAAACATCACTGATCAAGTCCAATTCAATTACATTGCTTCTTATATACATCACTCTTATAACACATTTTCGCATTAAACAAAGCAGAAAGCCCTAAGTTAACAACTGTATAGTCTACTCAACTTATTTTTTTTTATACTGATGCAATGACTTTTCCTAATAACTGCTCATTCTTGATCTTGCTTGTTTATAGTCAGCAATGTTAGCATGAACTGATAAATATATAAAGATTATGTCTCCCTCTATTTAATCACTTGAATCATATCCAGTTCTAGTAATGAAATGTCCCACTTTAGGGAAAAAAATGCCTCATGGATTTATATTAGTTTTCCATTGATGTTAGTTTATTGTGAAGGCTGTGTAGCAAAGAGGTACAAAAAATGCAATGGCTCCAATAGAGATAGTTTATTATTCTCTTCTATGTAAAGGTCAAGGAAGGGTAGTTGGGCTTTATAACAACACTCAGAGGCCATGGCTGCTCTACCACTCACCAAGGCATTGTCCTCATCTGCACATTGAAGTCTGATTGCCACGATGTCCAATTTCTCCCAGTGGAAACAAAGGAGGGTACAAAGGAGCACTCATGTGGTGTGGTAAGACCCAGCCTTGAGATGGCACAAGTCCCTTCTGCTCACATTCTATCAGCGAGAACTCACTCATGTGTTTACTCTGGCTGCAAGAATAGGTGACTAAGAGTGGCTCTGAACGACCAAGTATGGTTTTAATTCTTTGTTCCTGTGGATGGAGAATAGAACAGATTCCAGAGGACAATTGCTGTCTAACACTTTTAATAAACATTGACATTTTGCATTTATTTTGCCGTGTATCTGAATGTGAGAAATCAGAACAACTTAGATTTTGTAAGTTTGAATGAAAAAATGAATTTAATATTGGATTATTTTTGTTAACATCATTTCTTTTTAGCTGTGATAGTATTCTTTGATGAATGTGAGTTCTGAGGAAGAAAACTGCTAATATTTATCAAGAAATCACTCAAAATTTCCTTTGAGTTTAAAAATGGAAGTGCTCTTAGCTTATAAGCAGAACTGAAAGAATAAAGTTTCTAATTGCTCAAAAGATAACCCACTGCTACTCCCATCATGATTGTGGGTTTAGTCAGGAGTGGTGATAGCTTCAAGGCAAATACTTTGGATGCACAAACCATTTCAATTTCCCTGTTTTCCCAACTCACTGCTTTATAACTTCCTGCTCCATAGATGTAATTTAGTTTAGAAACGTATTTATTTTATTTTTAGCACTTTTTAAAGTTAATTTTTATTGGAGTATAGTTGATTTACAATGTTGTATTAATTTCTGCCGTACAGCAAAGTGAATCAGTTATAAATATATATGAATCTGTTCTTTTTTTTGAGATTCTGTTCCCATATAGGTCATTACAAATTATTGAGCAGAGTTCCCTGTGCTACATGGTAGGTTCTAATTAGTTATCTATTTTATATATAGTAGTGTGTATATGTCAATCCCAATCTCCCAATATATCCCTTCCTCACCTTCCCCCATAAGTTTGTTTTCTACATCTATGACTCTATTTCTGCTTTGTAAATAGATTCATTTGTACCAAGTTTTTAGATTCCACATGTAATATATGACATTTGTCTTTCTCTGTCTGACTTACTTCACTTGGTATGATAATCTCTAGGTTCACCCATGTTGCTGCAAATGGCATTATTACATTTTTTTTAATGGCTGAATAATATTCCATTATATATATGTATCACAACTTCTTTATCCATTCACCTGTTGATGAGCATTTAGGTTACTTCCATGCCCTGCCTATTGTAAATAGTGCTGCAGTTTTCTTTCAGGGTGCATATATCTTTTCAAATTATGATTTTCTCTGGATATATGCCCAGAAGTGGGATTGCTGGATCATATGGTGGCTCTATATTTAGTTTTTTAAGGAATCTCCATACTGTTTTCCATAATGACTGTATAAATTTACATTCCCTACATCAATGTAGGAGCGTTCCCTTTTCTCCACACACTCTCTAGCATTTATTGCTTGTAGATTTTTTTGATGATGGCCATTCTGACCAGTGTAGGGTGATACCTCATTGTAGTGTTGATTTGCATTTCTCTAATAATTAGTGATGTTGAGTGATATTTAGTGATGTTCAATTTCCCTGTTTCTCCCAAGTCACTGCTTTGTAATTCCCTGTTCCTCGTATAAATTTAGTTTAGAAATTTAAATTATTACATCTGTGTAATGTTTTATTGAATTTTTAGTTCAAAAGTAGACTAGAACAAATGCTTTTCTACCATAAAAAGATGAAATAACTAAAAAGGCTAAAATAGAAAGCAAAGTATATTGAACTGAAAATTCTGAACAGAAATTTCATTTGATTGGGAGAAGGGATCCATGTATTCAGGAGGGCATGGGGAGAATCAGAGAGGATAATCCCACCACTGGGAAATAAGAATATATCTTTTTAAGTAACAGTAAATTGAGGTTCAAACACCATTATAGTTAGCTGGAACACTTTTAAACTTAGAACAAAAATGTATGTGAAATTAGAAGGAAGAGTGATGGGGTTCTCCTAGCATAGAACATCTAGAGTTCTACAGATCCCGGAATTATCTAAGGGAATATATTAGACCTCTATCAGCAACTCTGCTTTTATATATTTAGCTTGAAGATGTGCAAAAGTTAAACACATACTTTTTTTTTTTCTTAAACAATCTTTTACCTCACTGTACTTTGCTAACATCACTTTAGTGACAAAATAGGCTGTGCTGTGCTTAGTCATGTCTGACTCTGTAACCCCATGGATTGTAGCCTGGAAGGTTCCTCTGTCCATGGGATTCCCCAGACAAGAAGACTGGAGTGGGTTGCCCTGCCCTCCTCCAGGGAACCTTCCCAACACAGGGATCAAACCCAGGTCTCCCACACTGCAAGTGGATTCTTTACCATCTGAGCCACCAGAGATGCCCAAGAATACTGTTAGTAGGTAGCTTATCCCTTCTCCAGGGAATCTTCCTGACCGAGGAATCGAACTGGGGTCTCCTGCATTGCTGGCGGATTCTTTACCAGCTGAGCTACCAGGGCAGCCTGACAAAATAGGCTATCTTATTACAAAATACTAGGAAACAATTCTTGTCTTTGCAGTTAGAAGCTTAATGATGATTAAAATAAAAGTTAGTGAACTACCTTTACCAATTACTTAGTATCATCCTTTGAAAAATATTGTCAAACCACAACAAGAATAGGGAGCTGCAGCCAGGCCCTACCACTAGTGAAACGTTCTCTTTTACATTTCATATACTTCCTATACTTTGAATCTATTTTTTTCTATTATAACTACAGCACAATAGTGGTCAGTTGGCAGTTTTCACCTTTATAATGTACCAAGTCACTGTTATTAAGCAGCTCAACTTTGCTCAGGCTGAACAACCTTTCACTGTGAGATGTCCTTTTAGGCCAGTTCATTTGAGCCATATACATAAGCTGCGTGAAATCTATATGAACCCACAGTATCTTAACTGGGCTTCAGAGAGCACATATTTATTTAAAAAATCTTTTTAGAAGAAAAACATGTTATGGTTTTTTTGGACTGGGTCCCTGACAAAGGGCAAGAGGAAAGTTTTTCTTGGTCTGGCATGATTTCTGAGAATTCAGGATCTTCCTGCCTGGGGACCCATATTGTGTGCCCAAAGACATGACAACAGTTAGGCTTCAGGTTCCGCAGGGAACACTTATGTCTTGGTTGTGCTCCAAGATGTTCCAGAAACCCCGGGAAACACATCTAGTCCTAAGCAAAGTTTCAAGCTGAGAATTGTCTGATAATTTTTTATTTCTTATGTATTCTGTCTTCCATCATATTTTATACCCCAGAGACCCCATACTCTCATTTATCTCTGCTTTTACTATGTCACCTGTCAGAAGCTAGTTTAAATTATTATATTGAGAAGGACAAGTGACAAGGATAGCTAAGAGCAGTGACTGCATCCTTTACTATGTATTCTAAAGGCACATGTGATGAGCACAGATCTATTGCTTTGCTTGAGAGTAATCAAACTTAGAGGTTAGATTTCAGACAGAAGTGCAAGCAAGTGAATAAACATTCTAGACAAGCAGTCCTTTTCCTTATCTTTTGAACCATGTCTTAAAGATGGGCTGCAGTTTCATTTAAGCATGCATTTGGATCTGCTGGGAAAATGAAGTAACTTATTTTAGGTGTGGCTAGTATTTCATGTTATTGCTATGTAACTCAAATTTAAATAAGCTGCCTTGATGCAGGAACTCTATTAATCTCTGAAACATCCTCCTGAAGCTCAGAGAAAGGATCCTGTTGCCCAGAAGAGTTCTTTTGGTAAGTCTGTGGAAATAGTGAATTTGAGTTGTGTTGAAATAGGCAGTTGCCCAAGTGGCCAAAGCAATTACCTATTTATGGCTTTCTTATTAAGGTGTGTATTTAGGCAAGTGTACGAGTCTAAGGTACACATTCAGGCATAGGGGAATGTGACAGATGCCTTCTTGGGAAGAAAGTGGAAGGATGTTTCACAGATTAAATTCAGAAACAGCCAACTAAAGGACTTAGGGAGATATGGCTTGTCCAAGTAAAAGTGATTTATTCAAAAAGTGATTTCATAAAACTGGAATAAGCACTACAGGAAGGTTTATGTAAACTAGCAGATATGGTCATTATCTGTAAGATAAAAATTTGGTGAGATAGGACACATGATGTGAGATAAAGACATGTGCAAAACTATTATCAGATCTAAACTGAGAAGTTCTTGGAGATGGCTCCTGAAAGAATATTCACTGAATTTACAAGAGCTGGGAAATCTAACTGTTAGATGTTATGTGATGGATAACAGGTTATTGATACGAGAGAGTACTATGTTTTAAAAAACTGCTACACTGCCATCTGACAATTCAAGTGGTCTAAGACTCTGTGAATAACTCGTCACTATTTACATTTGTAAGTTGTCAAAATCCCAAGACAATGAGGTATAGTGGTAAAACATGGACATGGGAACTGGGAGGCCTTTCCATCATAAGGTAGTAGCTATTCAGTCTCTCTGAATGTTAGGCACAGGACTAGATTGTGTGAGAACCTTTCAGCTGTATAATTCTGTGATTTTGTTAATATGATGTACATGAAAACACCATTGTGCTGTGGTATGATGAATGGGAAATTTTTAAATGTTTTATTTGTGGGTTTATTCTCAAGTTTCTAGTAGTAATTAAGTATTTAATTGTCTATCTTTTGTCAAAAGAAAACCATATATGTATTGCTAAAAAAAATAAAAGCGGTGAATGGATATTTAGGGCAATCTGAGTCTTAATGCCGTTCTTGGGCTTGAGTTGCCTGCCAGAGACCTAAATCTCTAACATCAGAAAGAGAAACGTCTTCATCTGTATGAGCACAATAAGTCCTCTGTCGGAGTTTTGGGGAACATGGACAAACAGAGACACGATACATTTCATTTTTCTGTGTAGAGAAGCTTATGCCGCATCTGGCTTGCTCTTACTGGGACAGAGAGATTTTGAGGCTGGAGAGCTCCAGCATCTCAAGAGGACCACAGTTGCAGACAGGACGGAAGCAGGTGGAGGAGAAGGTCACTATTGTCAGAGCAAACTCTGCCTCCCCTTGGCAGGTTGTGGTAACAGTTGATTATTAGCAACAACAGGAAGGAACTGGCAGATACCTTAGGGATGAAGTAACTTCTACATGCTTTACATCATTCCAAGAACAGCACTCTTTAACACAGTGTCGAGTTTTTAAGGAATTCTTCTTGGATCTACTTTAAGATAATTTTTAATCAATGTCTTATAGTCTAATGGATAAGAGTTCAACTCTGATTGGGAATTAGACTGCCCTGTCTCAAAACACACTTTACCATTTACTTTGAGCAAATGTTTTAACCTTCCTGTGTATTATTTTCCTTATTAATAAAATGCCAATAAAAAGAATATGTACCTCAGGATAGCGGAGAGGATAAAAGAGGTATTTAGCAAGTGTTTATCAATAGAATGGCCAGTGTTTATTAGTTATTAATATTGTTTCTATGTAAAACAAACAGATTTCTGTAACTAAAACCTCAGGTAGTTTGATAAATGTGGTTATTAAACCTGAACTTCATAGCATTTCATTCTTTTTATTTCTATTATATCAAGGCTCAGAAGTACTGTTCAGAATCTTTCAAGATTCTATTGCTCTCGGCTATCCATCTTTGTTATTGTCATTCAATTTTTTTCTGTGATTCCCCATTTTCTCTTACCAGCTTTAAACAAAGTTGTAAAAGGTGTGAAATCAGTAAACACTAACCCTAACGCCATTGTCTCACAGTCTGAATTATTAGCTTCAAGTGCTTTTCCTTGCCTGTCTTGGTTCTTTATTAAGCATCTCCCTAGGAAGGCATAAATTGGAAGACTGGGATTGACACACACACACCAGTATATATAAAATGGATTACTAACAAGGACTTATTGTATATATAGCATGGGGAACTCTGTTCAGTACTCTGTAATGACCTATATGAGAAAAGAATCTAAAAAAGAGTGGATATATGTGTATGTATAACTGATTCACTTTGCTGAACACCTCAAACTAACAGAAACTTGTAAATCAACAATAACATTAGTTACAAAAAAGAAAAGATTGAGAGTTTATATACAAAAAAAAGCATCCCATCCAAAAGCCTTCTAATGATATGGTATGGACCTTTCATTTTATTCTCTCAATTATTATAAAAATTTAGACAGTAAGTATCTCTTAGAAATATGGAACTATAAGTCATACTCCTCCACTCCACTGCTACCACTGCTGCCCGCGTCCATGCCCCCTACACCCTCCTTTCCCCCTTCATGACTGGCTAAGCCCACAAACCAAGTGCTGAGGAGGAGGACCAGCTGCTCCCAAACCACCTGCCATGATGTGGAAGGAGCCAGAAGGGCAGGATGCCATCTGCAGACAGTTCCATTTCAAAGACCTCAGTAGGGCTTTTGGCCTTATGATGAAAGTGGCCTGCAGACTGAAAAATTGGACCAGCATCCTGAATGGTTTAACCTGTGCACCAAGGTCCACACCATCCTGAGTACCCACAAGTGTATGGGCCTTTCAGAAAGGGAATAAATATGGCCAGCTTCACGGAGCAAATGGCAGGGTCCATGACAAAGACCCCGCCCTTCCTCTCTGAGTTTTTCAGGGGATCCAGGGAACTGGGGAGCCTTCAGATGTTGCTGCAGTCAAAACTGCCAAGTCAGTACTGCTGCCTCCAATTAGAGGCAAGTTCTTTGCCTGGAGGGAGAGGGCCATATCACTGCCAAGATGAGGAAATTAGACCATTTTTCCCACGCCACTCTCTTCCTCCTTGGACCTCTGAAACATGTACACTGATCTGAGTAAGTTCTTTCCTTGCTTCCCAACTTCCCAGCAACAGTAATGATTTCTTTCCAGGCCATGTCTTGCTTGCTCCTTTTCTGATTCATTTCAAGAAGCTTGATGGAAACTGTGTCTAAGACAAAGTCTTATCTTAGAAACCAGGGCCCTAAAGTTGTCCACATCCAATGTGACAGAAATGCATTCACTTTTATGCCTCAAATAAAATCATTGTTTCACTTGGGAAAAAAAAGAAAAGAAATATGGTACTATGAATCTCAAAATTTCCACTCCTTGATTTTATAGAAGACCAGGAAAAGCCCCCCTGAACTGAGAATGTCTTTCAAAGTCCCACCAATATTTTCTAACTAGCACTGTTATAAGATAGATGTTAGATTCTGTGGTTTTGCAAATTTCTCTTCTTAATGCACAACCTGTCTTCTGCTCCTATTCTTGCAAATACTTCTTAGAAATCTGTGAGTAGAAAGCTCTTACTAGCATCAACAAGTGAGAAATGACAACATCCTAGTGTTGTCTCCCCTAATAGATACATCATTAGCTGAAAATACTTCAGGCAGAGGAAATGACAGGTTTGGATGCTGGCAGCTTCTCAGGACCATAAAATTAGTATACGTAGGCACTACGTTGGAGAAGCAAATGGCAACCCACTCCAGTATTCTTGCCTGGAAAATCCGCACGGACAGAGGAGCCTGGTTGTCTACAGTCCATGGGATCGCAAAGAGTCAGACCCCACTGAGCGACTAAGCACAGCACAGCACAGGCACTAATTATTCTATCAGTGTCTCTAAGTAAATTCTCTCTGAAGATAAAACATGTTCTTTGTTTGGGTCAATTCTGAAATGGTATTTTATACAAGCTTTATAAAAGAACTTGCTAAGACAAGCTAGTTTTATCTGCAATAGCTTTTCACTATAACTCTTATGAGTGACATTGCTAACATGGACTGTGGGTTGATTAAAGACAACAGATCACTTTTTATCATTTTAGAACCATTTCCACTTTTGCAAAACCTTCTATGAAGCCATAGTAACTGGATTTTTATTTCTCTTCACCTAGAACGTCTTTCTAACAGTTGAAAAAATTACCTGAATGGGGCAAAAAAAAAAAAAAAGGAATGAGAAATATCATTCCTCTGTTCTTCCTTCAGAAGAACAGAAAGTATTCCTAGAGTGACTATCACTCTCCCAAAGTGTGTTTGGTACTAGAAACATATATGCACTTTAATCATATATTTTCCTTGTCAAGTAGTTTATAATCTTTAAGAGAAACTTAGAAGGATAAAAAAGGACTAATCATATAAGAATAGAAGTGTGTGCAAGTTACTATGAGAGTTCAAATGAAGGGCATTTCATTTAGACTGTAGATAGCACAGAAGTTTTTCAGAGCAGGTGACTTTCACTGAAGTGTGTGTTAAAATTGCCTAGGCACAAAACATGGGTTCTCATTCCAGGAGCAAGAAAAACAACCTCGGCATTGTCCATGAGAACATAATTAGGCCCAGTGGTTCCAGTATCCCGTTAGATGCTCTGAGGTGGGCGGGAAGATGCAGAGAGCAGAATGGAGACCAGAGGCTCCTCAGGTGTCCAGCAAGCCACAGGTTGACCATGCAATAGTGTGAGGTGAAATGAGGAATGTCGGGGACACTTCTTAACTGTCACTGCTGCCGCTGCTCCCACTTCTGCCTGTGCCTCCCTTCTCTCTACTTCTAGGAGCCTGACAATCTCCACTACTCTACTCAAATGCCATTGCTGCAAAAATTTCCACCTTTTGCACCATCAGTGGCATTTTGGAATTACCTCAAGCTGTGAAGAGAACCAGAATCAACTTATAGGTGATTTAAACCCCCATAATTATTATCATTTTGCTTCCATTCTCTGCTATGTACATTCTTTATAAATGCAAAGTTCTTTCCCATCATGGTGGAAATGTGAGCCCATTGTGACTAAGGTCATATTTAATACAAACCCAGCATTTTGTTGCCGCTTTCTAAATGTTGAATAGTAATGAGAGGAGATTAGTAGTAGGAGGAACAAGAAAGTATTTAAAATAGATCCCAACTGGTTCTAGCTGCAACAGAACGTTATCAAAATATAAAACTGAAAATATTTCTAGGAAATTATAGGCTATTTAAAATCATTAGATAGTTTTAACTGAAATTCTTTAAATCTACAAGGCAGAAAAATATTTTCCAGATGTCCTTTATACTGATACGGAGAATTTAAAATATGCTTCCCTTACAATTTGGATTTTTAAACATTTATTTATGCTTATATTAAAATGTGAAGTTTCACTCATTGTTCTAGCTATTTAGTCAGGTGAATATCTGCCTAATGAATAGCAGATGGTACAGGAAAATATATATATACATTTTAATTTTAGCTTTAACTGAAGTCCATTGTTCATTTCAGGCTGCCTTACTGAGAGTCCTTGCACTAAACGCCTCTGGTTGCATTCCATTCAAGACAAAGGCATGTTTTAGGGATGTACCTCTCACAAAGAGGTATTGATGGACCAGGAATCAGAGTTTGGACAAATGAACATTTCATTATAACACAGCCTAATTGTTAAAGCTCTTCTTATTGAAAAGAATAAAAATTTCATTAGTCATCACAGTAGCTCACCACAAACTCCTCCTCTTTTTCTGACAATGCACAGAAACAATGGCAGTTTTAAGCTTATCATTGAACATTTCGGAACAGTTAGTTCTTCCTTCCTTTTGCTCTAAATACACTAACAAGTATTTTAGTAACAATTATGAAAAAATCTTTGGTAATAATTTTAAACTAAATTTTAATACATGGAATTGTGAAAAAAAAAATCTCACGGATCACAGCCAAATGGAATTTAAGATAAGAGCAGCCTGCTTTTTCATTTTAGGGCCAGAGGATTGTTTTATGGGTTTATTAAAGATTCATAGGGCCATCCTAAAGCTCAAATAAGGGATAAAGACAAAAGTGCTTTAGAAGCGGTAAAGGTTTTATAGGTCTAAGGGAATAAAATTTGCATTGGCAATACTTATCTCTATACAGCTTTCAATTTCAGTATCTTTTCAGCTTCTTCAGAAAAGATATATACTGATCATTGCCCTAAGTGTAAAACCTGAAACAAGGAAGGGCCAAGATACAATGAAGATCACAATCTGGCCCTCAGAATTCCTGTCATTAATTAGATGGTAATGTTGAGAACTGGACATGGAACAACAGACTGGTTCCAAATAGGAAAAGGAGTACATCAAGGCCATATATTGTCACCCTGCTTATTTAACTTACATGAAGAGTACATCATGAGAAACGCTGGTCTGGATGAAGCACAAGCTAGAATCAAGATTGCCGGGAGAAATATCAGTAACCTCAGATGTGCAGATGACACCACCCTTATGGCAGAAAGCGAAGAAGAACTAAAGAGCCTCTTCATGAAAGTGAAAGAGGACAGTGAAAAAATTGGCTTAAAGCTCAACATTCAGAAAACTAAGGTCATGGCATCTGGTCCCATCACTTCATGGCAAATAGATGGGGAAACAGTGGAAACATTGGCTGACTTTTTTGGCGGGGGGAGCTCCAAAATCGCTGCTGATGGTGATTGCAGCCATGAAATTAAAAGATGCTTACTCCTTGGAAGGAAAGTTATGACCAACCTAGACAGCATATTAAAAAGCAGAGATATTACTTTGTCAACAAAGGTCTGTCTTGTCAAGGCTATGGTTTTTCCAGTAGTCATGTACGGATGTGAGAGTTGGACTATAAAGAAAGCTGAGCGCCAAAGAATTGATGCTTTTGTTGGAGAAGACTCTTGAGAGTCCCTTGGACTGCAAGGAGATCCAACCAGTCCATCCTAAAGGAGATCAGTCCTGGGTTTCATTGGAAGTTCTGATGTTGAAGCTGAAACTCCAATACTTTGGCCACCTGATGCAAAGAACTGAATCATTTGAAAAGACCCTGATGCTGGGCAAGATTGAGGGCAGAAGGAGAAGGGGATGACAGAGGATGAGATGGTTGGATGGCATCACCGACACAATGGACATGAGTTTGGGTAAACTCTGGGAGTTGGTGATGGATAGGGAGGCCTGGCGTGCTGTGGTTTATGGGGTTGCAAAGAGTTGGACATGCCTGAGGGATGGAACTGAACTGAATTGAATGTTGAGGATGTCATGTAAACTGTTGAGAACTCATTGTGTCCCAGAGGTGAAGTGTAGTGGGCAGACTAGATAAGAACACAAATGTATAGCAACCACTACCCTCACACCTGAACACATATTGCTAATTGATCATATAAGTGATTCTGGCTAAGACAGAATGTGGTCTCAGAATAGTACTCAACAGTATCCTAATCAAAGTTGGCTTTCTGAGTTGAAGCCTATTGGGCAGGCAAGAACTCTCTAGTTCTCTTGGGGTTTCCTTTTGCAGGTCTAAGAGCCTATAGTTGTCACCGTGATTGTAGATCAATCATGTTATCCATTCTCACCTTTATTGCTCCTCCTCATTCATCTCCTGCCTTTCTCTCACTCAGCTTGCTCTGGCACACTGGAGGACTGTCTTTGTCTCATAAACTCTGCAGTGACTGTACCCTCTGCCTAGAATACTCTACTCTTACCTGTCCCCATGCTCATTCTGTTGTCTTCCCCATGTCTTCCCTAATCTCAGCTTTTTAGTCATGTACCAAGGGTTGGCAAACTACCACCCATGGGCCAAATCTGGCCTCCTGTCTGTGTGTGTATGGCCCACAAAGTAAGAATAGTACTTAGATTTTTATTTAAAAACACATAAGTCAGAAGAAGAATTATGTTCTGTGGCACATGAAAATCAAATGAAATTCAAATTTCAGGGCTCATGAATAAAGTTTTATTGAAACACAGATTGCTTTTGTGCTAAAATGGTCAAATTAGATGGTTATGGCAGAGACCATATGGCCCAAAAAGTCTAAAGTATTTAATACTTCTCATTTATAGAACAAGTTTGCCCACCTCTGAGGATAAGCTTAACATGATTTTAATCACTGGGAGCACTAACTGGCAATCCTGATGCCCTCTCTTTATCAATTTTTAAAAATAACATTTATCACATTGTACCATACACTGTCTTTGTAAATTATGTATATTGTCTCTCCATAAGAGCACAAATTCCATGAAGTCAGAGAATTTTGTCCACTTTATTCTCTGATATATCCCTAGTGCCCTGAACAATGTCTGGTACACAGTAAATACTCAATAAATATATTTCTGGAGTGAATGAATTATATGGAAGATACATGCAATTAAGTAGAAACATATTAAATGGAATAGTCACAGAAGATTTCAGGGGAAGATGATATTTCAGGGTTGTTCGTTTTTTAGTCGCTAATCGTGTCCAACTCCTTGTGACCCCACAGACTGCAGCACACCTGGCTTCCCTGTCCATCACCAACTCCCTGAGTTTGCTGAAACTCATGTCCATTGTGTCAATGATGCCATCCAATCATCTCATCCTCTGTCACTCCCTTTTCCTCCTGCCCTCAATCTTTCCCAGAATCAGGGTCTTTTCCAATAAGCCAACTTTATTTTAGTGTTAAAAGGTAGTAAGGATTTGGACAGCACGTCTCCTTAATGAAAGAACTGTGTGTACAGTAGCCTGGATGTAGCACAGAGCCCATGAGGTAGAGAGAATCTGGAGAATCCGTTGAGTCCAGATTGTGAAAGACTTGGAATGTCTGATTAAGATGCTTGGATATAATCTTATAAATAATTGGATATTTCAGAAAGATCTCTCTGATGATTGCTATATACAGCATAAGTTGGAGTGGATAAGATATATGTGAGAATTGTAATAGCCTGGGCTCAGATTTCTAACACTGGACAGTGGTAGATGGAGTGGAAGAGAAAGGATGCAGAGAGTAAGGGAGGAGGAAACATTGGTATCTTCAATAACATGAGTCTTGACGAAAAAATGTCATTGTCAAAAGTTGAAAGGCAGCAGAAAAGAGAAAGCATTAAAAAATAAAACCAGTCTGCTTCAGTTCTTTGTAATTTATTGAATAAATATGTATACAGTTCCCAGTTTAAGACTTCTGTAGCTTTTCTGCCTCAGAGAAGGCATATGTGATGGTAAACCTGACAAACTAAACCAATTAGAATTTAGTAGAGTTAGATTAGTAGAATTACTTCAGAATGAAGTCAGAATAGGTTTCACTCAGCTAGATTTTAAGTCACCTGTGCCATCTGTGTTGAATAGAGACAATAAATCCAAATGTACATGATAGTGCCTAACCTTTTTTTGTGAAAGTAGTAGCATGATATAATTCTAAGTGAAAGACAAGAAAAAATATCATATACAATTTGATTCTATTTACATAAAATTTTATATATATTTAAATGGACTTTCCCAGGTGGCTCAGTGGTAAAAGAATCTGCTTGCCAAGGCAGGAGACTCAGGTTTGATCCCTGGGTTGGGAAGATCCCTTGGTGTAGGAAATGGCAACTCACTCCAGTATTCTTGCCTGGAAAATTCCACGGATGGAGGAGCCTTGGCTACATTAGGAGTGGGCTACAGTCAGTCCATGGGTCACAAAGAGTCGAACATGACTGAGCAACTGAGCCCACACAAGATGGGATTTTAGGCTGTATATTATTCTCTATATTTTCTGTATTATTTGACTTTTTGCAATGACAATATTATTTTTTACAATCATAACAAAATTGTTTTTATGTTAAACTATTAAAAATGACAGGCTAGATGTATAGCGAAAATCTCCATAGATTTGTATTATATATTAAGAACAGATTCATGCTACAGACTAATTTGCTGTGAAGACTATTAGGGATTAGTTAGCAAAGTCTGAGATAATAGTTAATGTTCAAATAAACTGACTGTCAAGTATATTTGAATTTCTTTTAGTCTAGTAAGAACAGGCAATTGACTGATTGAACTAAGATTATGAATTTTGGGAACTAGACCTCTGTCCAAAGCCAAAGAATCACTTGTTGCTTGAGTTTTAAAAATGGATTATGGTAATCCTTTATTAAATGGTTATTTAAATGAATTGATATGATAAAGAATACAAAATACCTATCTAGTGAGTAGCTCCCAAAAATGATAGCTATTATTCTTAAAAAATGGGTAAGTGCTAAGGTAAAATAAGAGTTTGAGAAGCAAGCCACATATACTTAATCCATTACTCAATTTGTTCTGCTTAATATCATGAACTGTGTCAAGTACTGGCATAAAAATGTAACATCAAGAGCCTGCTCTGTCTCTAAGGCATGACCAATAAGGTGTTTAATAAGGTGTTACAGATGCTATGACTCAAGTTCCTACAGAGCAGAAAATTTAAACCAGGCTACCTCCCCAGTGAAAGTTCAGCGTATAAAGCCATGTGCTTTTGTGTGCCCCGAGGCTTTTCACTGAAAATATATGTAAAATCACTTCTATTTGGAAGCTGTTCTTTTATTCATTGATTCATTCAACAGTTACATGTACAGCATCTTCCATTTTCATATATTCTTCTTGGAGCTCGGTCAATATAAACAAAGAAAAACAAGATTTCTTCTCCTATAAAGTTTCAATCCAATTAAGGCAGAAAAATAAACTAGGAAAAAATAAATAGACACAATAAACTCAGTTAATACTAGAAAGAAAATCAAACATAGTGGTATGATGGACTAGGGTAATTTAGCTTAGATGATTGAGAAAGGCTTCTCTGAGAAAGGGGTATCTGACCTGAGACTTGAAAGATGAAGCTTCCATCATGTAGAGAGAAAATATTTGGGAGAAGGGAATTGTAGGTTCAGGAAATGGCTAGTACAAATCTCATGAGGCAGGAGGAATTTTATCCAGTTTTTTAAACAAGAGTGTTTAAAGAAGTGATCTCTTCATCACTTGAATATGAGCTTCTCTACGTAGGAGAAAGGGCTTTCCAGGTGGCGCTAGTGGTAAAGAAACTGCCTGCCAACACAGGAGATATGGGTTTGATCCCTGGGTCAGAGATACCCAGGAGAAGGGAATGGCAACCCACTCCAGTATTCTTGCCTGGAGAATTCCATGAACAAGGGAGCCCAGTGGGCTGCAGTCCATAGGGTCCCAAAGAGTTGGACATGACTGAAGAGACTTAGTACACATGCATGCATGTAGCAGAAAGTTACAGAGAATGCTGATGTCTTGAAATGCAAGGATTTAATTCAATATTCTAGAAGACGAGATCATCGACTCTACCTTACTGTGTAAATCATTTATTCAATCAACTAATATTTGACTGTGTGGATCACAATAAACTATGGAAAATTCTTAAAGAGATGGGAATACCAGACCACCTGACCTGCCTCCTGAGAAATCTGTATGCAGGTCAAGAAGGACTAGTTAGAACTGGACATGGAACAACAGACTGGTTCCAAATCAGGAAATGAGCACGTCAAGGCTGTATATTGTCACCCTGCTTATTTAACTTATATGCAGAGTACATTATGAGAAACGTCAGGCTGGATAAAGCACAAGCTGGAATCAAGATTGCCAGGAGAAATATCAATAACCTCAGATACACAGATGACACCACCCTTATGGCAGAAAGTGAAGAAGAACTAAAGAGCCTTTTGATGAAATTGAAAGAGGAGAGTAAAAAAGTTGGCTTAAAACTCAACATTCAGAAAACTAAGATCATGGCATCTGGTCCCATCACTTTATTGCAAATAGATGGGAAAACAATGGAAACAGTGAGAGACTTTATTTTGGGGGGCTCCAAAATCACTGCAGATGGTGACTGCACCCATCAAATTAAAAGACACTTGCTCCTTGGAAGAAAAGCTATGACCAACCTAGACAGCATATTAAAAAGCAGAGACATTATTTTACCAACAAAGGTCCGTCTAGTCAAGGCTATGGTTTTTCCAGTAGTCACGTACGAATGTGAGAGTTGGTCTATAAAGAAAGCTGAGCACCGAAGAATTGATGCTTTTGAACTGTAGTGTTGGAGAAGACTCTTGAGAGTCCCTTGGACTGCAAGGAGAACCAACCTGTCAATCCTAAAGGAAATGAGTTCGGCATATTTATTGGAAGGACTAATGCTAAAGCTGAAACTCCAATAACTTGGTCACCTGATGTGACGAACCAATTCATTGGAAAAGACCCTGATGCTGGGAAAGATTGAAGGTGGGAGGAGAAGGGGACGGCAGAGGATGAGATGGTTGGATGGCATCACTGACGCGATGGGAGGTGGTGATGGACAGGGAAGCCTGGCATGATGCAGTCCATGGGGTCACAAAGAGTTGGACACTACTGAGCGACTGAACTGAACTGACCCAAATACAAAGCCTTCAAGAAATTTAACCCATACAAAAGCTCAGGTGTAGGTACTTTCTGTCAGAAGTTAATGTCTCCTGCAGATAGGGAGGGATCATTTCTTGCTGGGTGAATCTGGGATTTTTATGGTTGGCATTTGAGTGAGGTTAGGTGGGTAGGATTTATACATAAAATACAATGGTTCTGAGGGACACCAGAAGGCATTCTAGGAAACAACATGGTTAAAGGCATAGAGATTTGTTTAGATAATAATAGCATGCTATTTAAATTCCTCTTATAAAACACCTTGAGTTCTAAAATTCAACAGATCATTGTGAAACCTTAACTTGACATTGTCACATTTGTCTCCCACTTTTCTTTGCAAGAAATTATGTGTGTGTGTCAATAGGAATTCTGTGAGCTACACCACAGGTCTTCTACATGCATTGAGCAGTAAGGAGAGATGAGGTGGAAGGGCCATTCCTCCTGACTTCACTGTATAGTCATGCCGGGTCTTGTAATAAACAGAAAATGAAGGAGGAAAGGCCAGAAGGTGACACTCACCAGCTATGTGGTTCCATAGGGACGGGGTGATCGCCAAGGCTACGAGTCATTTGGGCAGCCCAGTGCCCACCAGGTCTGGTATAGTGATGTGAAGGATGTAAAGCATGTAAAGTGATGTAAAGGAAATGGAAATTGGCTGATTTTTTTGAATTTGTTTAATCTGTTTCCAACTGGTAATACGATTTACATCAGATGATGTGTTTTTGGATTCAGAAAGGAAGTCATTAGGTTATGATGTCATCATTTCCTTTTCAGAAAAACTGACCTCACCCATTAGCCCATCTAGGAAGTAGTCTTCCTAAAGTTTATCAACTATCTCCATAATGTCCCCTCAACTACTCACAAATGTTATTTCACAACCTATGCTTCTTCTCTAATATGTCAAGTTGGCAGGGGTTTTATTGCAACATTTCAGGTTGAGTAACATAAGGACAAATAAATAAGGACTTAAATTATTGATCCCACAAAGACAGGTGGGGCTGAAGATGGCTTCCATAGATAAAATAGTTGATGGTACAACAAGGTCATATTTTTAATAAAGACACTTCAGTTCAGTTGCTCAGTCGTGTCCGACTCTTTGCGACCCCATGAACTGCAGCACACCAGGCCTCCCTGTCCAACACCAACTCCCGGAGCCCACCCAAACTCATGTCCATTGAGTCAGGGATGCTATCCAACCATCTCATCCTCTGTCATCCCCTTCTCCTCCTGCCCTCAATCTTTCCCAGCATCAGGGTCTTTTCAAATGAGTCAGTTCTTCACATCAGGTGGCCAAAGTATTGGAGTTTCAGCTTCAACATCAGATCTTCCAATGAACACCTAGGACGGATCTCCTTTAGGATGGACTGGTTGGATCTTCTTGCAGTACAAAGGACTCTCAAGAGTCTTCTCCAACACCACAGCTCAAAAGCATCAATTCTTTGATGCTCAGCTTTCTTTATAGTCCAACTCTCACATCCATACATGACCACTGGAAAAACAATAGCCTCGGCTAGACGGACCTTTGTTGGCCAAGTAATGTCTCTGCATTTTAATACGCTGTCTAGGTTGGTCATAACCTTCCTTCCAAGGAGTAAACGTCCTTTAATTTCATGGCTGCAATCACCATCTGCAGTGATTTTGGAGCCCCCAAAAAATAAAGTCTTTCACTGTTTCCACTGTTTGCCCATCTATTTGCCATGAAGTGATGGGACCAGATGCCATGATATTAGTTTTCTGAATGTTGAGCTTTAAGCCAACTTTTTCACTCTCCTCTTTCACTTTCATGAAGAGGCTCTTTAGTTCCTCTTCACTATCTGCCATAAGGGTGGTGTCATCTGCATATCTGAGGTTATTGATATTTCTCCTGGCAATCTTGATTCTAGCTTGTGCTTCCTCCAGCCCAGGATTTCTCATGATGTATTCTGCATATAAGTTAAATAAGCAGAGTGACAATATACAGCTTTGACATACTCCTTTTCCTATTTGGAACCAGTCTGTTTTTCCATGTCCAGTTCTAACTGTTGCTTCCTGACCTGCATACACTTACGTGTTAAGTAATAACTCTTTCAGATCTACCTATTTCTACAACTTGAAATCTTCTACCCTCCTGCAATTGTTAGGCACTTGTCATATATTAAACAATTAATACAAATAGGGTTGGTGTTTGGGTAAATTGGACAAGAGAAAGATTTTAAGATTTAATACTAGGGGGCAGTGGTAAAAGGCAGAATTTTCATGAACACTAGTGTCCTAGAATTTCTCCAACTCTGTCATTTGTAGTAATACTTCCACTTATTGATGCAGGCAAAGTTTATTAAGGGTTTATCTGTAACAACCACTGTGCTAGAAGTTAAAGATCCAGTGTGACAAAAAACAGAGAGTCCTTGCATCACTGAATTATAGGAAAGGAAACAACAAGGACAATACAAATGAGAAAACTGCAAAGGATGGAGAAGTAGCAAACCTAGGTTTTGAGTCTCAAAGCTGCCTTCTCGGAAGAAGTACCATGTAGGCTGAGACACAGATGAGCAGGTGTTAGTGGACTGATAGGTAAGAAGCTCACATAGATGTGAAAACAGCTCTTTCAGGAAAGCTATGGCTGGAACATCAGGATTCGGGTCCCTGGATAACTAATATAAATTATGATATGTGCTAATACTCTTTCAATTTTCCCTTTTCTTTTCCTACATAATACTTAACACTATGTAAAATTCTATATTTATATGATTTTTTAAATGTCTATTATTTCTCTTCTTATTTTGTTATCTCACTTTTTGGCACACAGTAGGCACTCAATATTTTTTTCTTTGGAGTATAATTGCTTTATATTATTGTGTTTCTGCTGTACAACTGTACGTATACACATATCCCTCCAATCTTGAACCTGCCTCCCACCTGCACCATCCTACCCTTCTTGGTCATCACAGAACACCAGGCTGAGGTTCCTGTGTTATACAATGGCTTCCCACTAGCTATCTGTCTTACACATGGTGTGTATATATATCAATGCTACTCTCTCAAGTTGTCCCCAGTCTTTTTTCCCTTCCCCATGTCCACATGCCCATCCTCTACATCTGCATCTCTATTTCTGCCATGCACACAGGCTCAAATGTACCATCTTTCTAGATTCCACACATATGCATTAATAAATGATATTTGTTTTACTCTATTTGATTTACTTCACTCTGTATGACAGAATCTAGGTCCATTCACATTACTACACATGACCCAATTTCCTACCTTTTTCATGGCTGGGTATTATTTCACTGTATGTATGTATGTACCACATGTTTTCTATCCATTCTTTTGTTGATGGGCATTTGGATTGCTTCTGTGTCCTGGCTATTGTACTCAGTATTTGTTGAATGAACAAATGGCTGAGAGATGAAGGAAGAAATAACAGAAAAGGTAGCCAGGAGAAAAATTAAACAGGGCTTTCTTGACCAAATTAAGTTCTTAACTTTCTTTCTGGGGTTTCTCTAGTGGCTCAGCTGGTAAAGAATCCACCTGCGATGCAGGAGTTGCAAGAGATGCAGGTTCAATACCTGGGTTGGGAAGTTCCCCTGGAGGAGGCCATGGCAACCCACTGTTAAGTATCCTTACCTGGAGAATCCCATGGACAGAGGAGCCTGGCAGGCTATAGTCCATAGGGTCACAAAAAGTTGGACATGACTGAAGTGACTGAGCAAGAATGGCACCTTCATTCTAAGAAGGAGATAGTAGGAGATAAAGAGCTTTAAGTTACTGTTTGCATTTCAGAAAGATCACTTAGACTACAATGGAAAAAAAGAGATTGGAAAAGAGCAGGCTCAGTCTGTTAGTTACTTGAGCCTACTGAAATTATAATTCTGGGAGTGGACATAAAAGAGAGTTTGGAAGAGAAATTGATAAAGCTTGGAGATTGGTTAGATAAGAATGGGGATTAGAGTGGAGTCCTTCAAGATGACACCTAGGTTTCTGATGTTATGTGAATCATGAAGTAAAGCAATATTTTGCCTTTTTCTTTGGTGATGAAGAGAGAAATGAGATTCAGTTTTGAGCATATTAAGTTTAAAATGCCTATAGCATCATCTATGGAGAAGGCAATGGCACCCCACTCCAGTACTCTTGCCTGGAAAATCCCATGGATGGAGGAGCTTGGTGGGCTGCAGTCCATGGGGTCGCTAAGAGTCAGACATGACTGAGTGACTTCACTTCCGCTTTTCACTTTCATGCACTGGAGGAGGAAATGGCAACCCAATCCAGTGTTCTTGCCTGGAGAATCCCAGGGACAGGGGAGCCTAGTGGGCTGCCGTCTATGGGGTCGCACAGAGTTGGACACGACTGAAGCGACTTAGCAGCAGCAGCAGCAGCATCTAAGAAATATTTGAGAAGTGGTTGGATCCCTATCTTTGAAGTTTATATGAGAAATTTTGGTTGGAGATAGACATTTGTGAGTTATCAGAAGATAAAGTTGTCTTTTGCTGATGTGGCTAAAAGATTCTTGCAAGACCGGCTTCCACAGACATTCTCCTAAAGGCCTCTCTTCTAGGCTGACTCCAACCAATCCACACACTGAGAAATAAATCACAGAGGATGCTTTATAACTTTGGGAGAAAATGCATGGTTTTTTTCAGACATTGTAAAGGCCAATATGATGGGAGAGCCAACAAAGTGTCATCTGGACTCCATAGGTTTCTACACCCCAGTTCAAAGGTTACTCTTTTATCTCCTTGCTGAGTAGTGATTCTGTATCACTAGTTTTCTTTGCACCTCTTTGAGTAAGAGACACACACAACAGGAAATCTGTTGGGGCATTGTTATCCTAAAATGCCACAGTGAATTAATCATGTCACTGTATTCACATATGCAATTTCCTTCCACCTGAAACTGAAATTGCTTTTATTTGCTGTTTCTCAATACAGATCTCTCATTTCATAACTGCTATGACCTGTGTAGCAAAAGACTATGTCTTTGGATGTGTTTTGCTTGCTTGGTTATACCAACAATGTTTAAAAGAGCAGTTGCATAATATCAGGGTGCTACTACCAATAAAATGGCAAAAAAAAGAAAAAAAAAGAGCAGTTTAACTTGTAGGTGTTATACTTAGTTACAAGTACCTTAGCATGAAGTATCTTTCATCCTGTCTATTTCTGGCATTTATGTTGAATGCACACCTTCTGCAGGTGTTTGGTTTGTAACACTTACCCTAATTTTAAGATCAACAACAAAAGCACATACATGGTACAAAGGTAGGCTAGCAAAGGAAAAGATGAGCTGTGTGTGTTGGGTACTCTCTTCCCCCCACTGTGTGCATAAGTCTATTCTCTATATTGATGTCTCCGTTCCTTCCCTGCAAATATGACCTAGAGGGGTGGGGTGGGGGGAGAGCAGGGAGGCTCAGGAGAGAGGTGATAAATGTATAATTATGGCTGAATTGCCTTGTTGTATGGCAGAAACCAACACAACGTTGTAAAGCAATTTCCCTCCAATTAAAGAATAAATTAAAAAAAAAAGCACAGTATTAAGTGTTGCATGGTAGATGAGAGGAGACAGGTAGGTTGCCCTATTTGGTTCCTGGCCCCATCACTTAATAGCTATGGGATCTCTGTTTCCTTATACTTGATAAATTAATTTGCCCTAGGTATAAAACAGGAACAGTGTTAACATCTAGGAACTGTTGTGAGAAGTGAATTCAATAATGAGGTTAACTGCTTATTATAGAAGCACAGATGAGTATGTGATAAATGTTAGTTATTATAAATTTTATTTGTATTATATAGCAAGATATATAATGGTATATTCCAAGTAAAAACTTCTGACTTGCACTACAGATCAGTGGTTTTCAATGGTTTATGAGTCTTCAATACCTGGGAAGGCTTGTGTTTGTAGTAACATACCTGGAAATTGGGCTTCCCTTGAAGCTCAGCGGTAAACAATCTGCTTGTGATGCAGGAGATACAGGAGATGCAGGTTCTTTCCTTGAGTTGGAAAGATCCCCTGGAGGAGGGCATCGCAACCCACTCCAGTATCCTTGCCGGGAGAATCCCATGGACAGAGAAGCCTGGCATACTACAGTCCATGGGGTTGCAAAGAGTTGGACACAACTGAAGTGACTGAGCATGTATGCACCTGGAAATTAATATGCATATTTCAAGAAGTAAGATTCTGAATGTGTATCTACCGTCATTCATTAATTTGTAACCTTACCATTATGTGCCATGTCCCCATCATTGTAGAATTTACAGTTTAGCAGACGACATAGACAGCTGAACAAATAAAGTAGCATAAAAGCCAGGAGAGGGGAAGTATAGGGATATGACAGAGATGGATAATGAACCTCAATAAAGTCTCAGAGGATGTTCTCTAAGAAGAGAAGCCTGAGGCCCGAGTAGCCTAGCTAGGCAAAGTTTGCAGGGAACAGAGGCACTCCACATACGTTATAAAGTTAAAAATAAAGAACTTACAAGCAAAAGATTTCACAGCAATGGAAAAACTACCATTTGGAACATAATGAGATCTTCCGATTGCACAGTGAAAATGTTTATTCCTGTATCTTGAAAGGTTTAAGCAATGCCATGTATTTTCTTCAGTCTTTCTAGAGAATTTAGTGCAGTGCTGAGTAAATAAAGCTCAATATATATTTGTCAGAAAGTACAGTTCTATGGTTTTGTACTGTTATGGCTCAGGGTCTGTCTGGTGAGATTAGTATCCACCCTGATAACTCAGCTGGTAAATCCGCCTGCAACGCAGGAGATCCTGGTTCAGGGTTGGGAAGATCCGCTGGAGAAGAGATAGGCTACCCACTCCAGTATTCTTAGGTTTCCCTGGTGGCTCAGCTGGTAAAGAATCTGCCTGCAATGCAGGAGACATGGGTTCGATCCCTGGGTTGGGAAGATCCTGGGGAGAAGGGAAAGGCTCCAGTACTCTAGCCTTGAGAATTCCATGGACTGTACAGTCCATGGGGTTGCAAAGAGTCAGACACGACTGAGTGACTTTCACTTTCACTTTTCCATTGGGGCCTTGAATTATTAACTGAGTATCTTGACATACTAGAATAGAATTACAAACTGGGGAAGGAAGTGGATTGCATTCTGTTAATCCATCTAATAATAATCCAGTTTATATCTCTATATATGCATACATTATTCTTTCAGAATTCTGTTATATATGAGAAAGTGAAAGTGTTAGTTGCTCAGTTGTGTCTGACTCTTTGCGACCGCATGGACTGTAGCCCGCCAGGCTCCTCCGTCCATGGAATTCTCCAGGCAAGAATACTGGAATGTGTTGCCTTACCCTTCTCCAGGATATCTTCCTAACCCAGGGATGGAACCCAGGTCTCTTGCATTGCAGGCAGATTCTTTACTGTCTGAGCCATCTATGTATGGATAGCTCTGTATTTCTACACACAACTGTGATACAGTGATGCAGCCAAGGCTGTTGCATCACATTTTTTTGCTTGTTGGTCCCTGGTTTTGATTGTACATCCATTGTGTGACAGAGATTAAAGAACTATTGCTATGAACATCTTGGTGGAGTTACTGTTTCAATGTGAAATGACCCTAAATATCCTGACTTCTTTTAACAGTCGAAACAACACCTTGACTATAAAAGATAATTTTTTGTTTTTAGTTTTCATATATGATGTTATTTGTTGTACAATATAATTAGCCAGAAAACATAGATCTCTTAGTTCCCTTGCAGATATGCCTTTAATAATCTCTTCTTCTCTGAGCTAATAAGTCATACCTTGTGCTAGACCGTTATTTCCTTACAAAATACATGTGATGTTTATCATCAACTACCTCTAAGAATTCTACAAATGATTAGTGAAACAATGATTTCAAAGCTGTTTAGTGTTCTCTGGGGGAAGAGTACCTTGCATGAAATTAGCATTAAATAGAAGAATGCATCTATTTACAAATGAGAAATAACGGTAATCCTTACATTTTGTGTACTCAAACTTTATTTAGAGTCATCAGACTATTTTTATAATATCCTCTATCAATAGGGAAAGGATAATGAAATATAAATGTCTCTATATATGTGTGTATGTATGTTTTGAGGAGAAACTCACTCTAGGGAAAATAATTGGAAAACACAGAGATTCTTGATGCCTTAATTTCAGTAGGGAGTACACACATGCAAAATGACCCTGATTATAGGATACACAGAATAACCATACATTGTTCAATAATCAAATGAGAAAAAAAGACTCAGAAAGGGGAAGTTATTTTTACAAAGTCACACAAATAGATGGCCAAGAGAACATACTTTTCTCCCCTGCAGATTAAATCAATAAATAATAAGCATGTGCCAAGCATTCTTTTTGAGAAATGTAGGAGTAAAGAACAGTTCCTCAGGAATATACAATTTAGTATGGTTTCCAGCTCTTCATACATTTATATGGTATTAAGTGTATTGTGTTAAGCAATTTGAAGAAAGACATGAACTGAGGCTGGGGGGTCCTTGTGATAAAAATACATCACTTTGACATATCCAGAGTGATGTGTTTTATATATATATAGTGTGTGGATCACAATAAACTGTGGAAAATTCTTCCAGAGATGGGAATACCAGACCATCTGACCTGTCTCTTGAGAAACCTGTATGCAGGTCAGGAAGCAACAGTTAGAACTGGACATGGAACAACAGACTGGTTCCAAATAGGAAAAGGAGTACGTCAAGGCTGTATATTGTCACCCTGATTATTTAACTTATATGCAGATTACATCATAAAAAACGCTGGGCTGGAAGAAACACAAGCTGGAATCAAGATTGCCGGGAGAAATATCAATAACCTCAGATATGCAGATGACACCACCCTTATGGCAGAAAGCGAAGAAGAACTAAAGAGCCTCTTGATGAAAGTGAAAGAGGAGAGTGAAAAAGTTGGCTTAAAGCTCAACATTCAGAAAACTAAGATCATGGCATCTGGTCCCATCACTTCATGGGAAATAGATGGGGAAACAGTGGAAACAGTGTCAGACTTTATGTTTTTGGGCTCCAAAATCACTGCTGATGGTGATTGCAGCCATGAAATTAAAAGATGCTTACTCCTTGGAAGGAAGGTTATGGCCAACCTAGATAGCATGTTTAAAAGCAGAGACATTACTTTGCCAACAAAAGTCCATCTAGTCAAGGTTTTTCCAGTGGTCATGTATGGATGTGAGAGTTGGATGGTGAAGAAAGCTGAGCACCACAGAATTGATGCTTTTGAACTGTGGTGTTGGAGAAGACTCTTGAGAGTCCCTTGGACTGCAAGGAGATCCAGTCAATCCATCCTAAAGGAGATCAGTCCTGGGTGTTCATTGTAAGGACTGATGTTGAAGCTGAAACTCCAATACTTTGGCCACCTCATGCGAAGAGTTGACTCATTGGAAAAGACCCTAATGCTGGGTAGGATTGGGGGCAGGAGGAGAAGGGGACAACAGAGGATGAGATGGTTGGATGGCATAACTGACTCGATGGACATGGGTTTGGGTAGACTCCGGGAGTTGGTGATGGACAGAGAGGCCTGGCGTGCTGCAGTTCATGGGGTTGCAAAGAGTCAGACATGACTGAGCGACTGAACTGAACTGATATATATGTATATATATATATTTATATACACACACATATATATTCCTGCAGATGATACCACTCTAATGGTAGGAAGTGAAGAGAAACTGAAGAGCTTCTTGATGAAGTTGAAAGAGGAGAATGAAAAAGTGGGCTTAAAACTCAACATTCAAAAAACTAAGATCATGGCATCCGGTCCCATCACTTTATGGCAAATAGGGAAAAAGTGAAAGAAGTGACAGATTTTATTTTGTGGGCTCTAAAATCACCGAGGACAATGATTGCAGCCATGAAATTAAAAGACACTTATCCTTGGAAGAAAAGCTATGACAAACCTAGACAGTGTATTAAAAGCAGCAATATCACTTTGCAGACAAAGTCTGTATAGTCAAAACTATCGTGTTTCCAGCAGTCATGTACAGATGTGAGAGCTGGACCATAAAGAAGGCTGAGCACCAAAGAATTAATGCTTTTGGACTGTGGTGCTGGATAAGACTCTTGTAGAGTCCTTTGGACAGCAAGGAGATCAAACCAGTCAATCCTAAAGGGCATAAATTCAGTTTTATACATATGATTAAGTTTTGCCTGGTGGCTCAGTGGTGAAAGAAGCTGCCTGCAATGCAGGACATGCAGGTCTGCAGGTTTGATCCCTCAGTTGAGAAGATCCCCTGGAGAAGGAAATGGCACCCTACTCCAGTATTCTTGCCTGAGAAATCCCATGGACAGAGGAGCTGGAGGGCTACAGTCCATGGGGTTGTAAAGAGTTGGACATGACATCAACTAAACCACCACCACAACATATGATTAAAATGAACATCAGCACAACTTTGTGCAATACACTTAAAGGTTATTAGTTTTCACATATAGATATTCTCCTATGGCCATTCTTTCAGATGGACTTTAGAATAATTTTCTTGAGGGCCAACACTCCTAAAAAAGGCTAATATGCATCCGTTGTAATTAGCTGCAATTATTATATTGTTACTGTTTCATTTTAACTACAGAATTCAAATCAAGGTTAATTCTAAGATGTTTCATAGAAACTTGTAATCACAATTTACAATAATTTTAAAACTTCTATTATCTCTAAAATTACTAGGACTATACAAATGTCTATAATCAAATCGCCTCAGTTTTCTCATCTGTACTATAAAACAATGAAATAATTGATTAATTCTGAATCTAGCTGGTGATAAAAATAAAATTGGAGGTACTTCCTTGATGGTCCAATGGTTAAGACTTCACCTTCCAGTGAAGCGGGTACAGGTTTGATCCCTGGTCAGCTGGGATCCCACATGCCTTGTGGCCAAAAAACCAAAACATTAAACAGAAACAGAATTGTAAAAAATTCAATAGAGGCTTTAAAAATGATTCACATCAAAATTAATCTTTAAAATAATAAAATTGGAATCTTTTTAAATTTTCTTATTTTTTTATCTAATGTCCTTTTTCTGTTTCAGGACTGCATCCAGCATACACTACCTTTAATCATCATATTTCCATAGGCTCCTCTCTTCTATAGTAGTTTCTTAGGTTATTTTTTCCAAGACCTTTACAGTTTTGAGAAATGCCAAGTGTTTCGTAGAATGTCCCTCTATTGGAGGTTACTTCATGATGCTTACTAATGTGCTATTCCTGATTAAACTGGGGTTATAAGCTTTGGAAATAAGACTGAAGATTTTCTAAAATACACATTTCTGTATTTATTTATAATTTTGTGGATCATACACGAGAATTTTCCGAAACCTCTTCAGGATTCATTCACTGCTTAAGTTGTCTTTTCTGTCAGGTGCTATTTGCTCTGTTTAGTAACAGACACCAGTTAAGGATTAAGATCTGAGAATCTATTTTCTTCAGTTTTTGGAAGAATCTTAGCTATATTATTTCTTATTTCCTTTTATAGTTCCTCCTTTGTTTTCTTCTGAAACTCTAGTCACATGTAAAATTGAGTTACTCTATTATCCCGACCCCTTAATGTTGGCATGCATGCTATATGTGTCTGTCTGTCTCTCCTCTACCCTGAATTCCTCAGAACAATCTTCAGATTTACTAATTTCTCTTCACAAATGTGTAGAATTTATTCCTCACAATGAACTTTCAAGATTTCTTTTCCTTTTTCATGTTCAAACTTTTCTTGAGATATTTTTGCCTTATAAATTCAAAATGAATTTATAATTTTGATTTGAAAAGCTTTGTCAAGTAATGCCATAAAATTAATATTATAATATAATATAATTAATATAATTTACAAAGAATCCATGCTTGGAGCACTGAGGTTTTGTTTGTTTGCTTTTCTTAACTTTAGAGTTCTTCCTGTGACTTTAGTATACATTTTATCTTGACTGGAGAAGGACAGCTTTTTCCCTTGGTCTGGCCTTTCTTGTCTAAGTTTTCAGGTGCCTGTGATTGCCTTCACCTGGCACTCCTGAACCACAAATCCAGAACCAAGTTTAATAACAGCACTTTAAGCTTCTTGCTCTGGGGAGATACTGGAGGTACAAAATTTATGCAACTAGAGTCAGTGAGCAACTTGATTTGATTCCTAGTTTGGAGTCCTCACACCCGCTTTACCTATTGTTTTTTATGTAGCCAGGTTTTCAGCCTTTCATTCAGATTCCATTCACATCTGCGGGAGTCCTGGCCTAGCCCTTAATTTCTCTTCCCGTATGGAGTACTGAATTAGTTATCTATTGCTGGATCACCCATTACCACAAACTCAGCAGACTGAAACAAGACACATTTATTATCTAACAGTCATGGGTCAGGAAAGTGAGGACTGATTACCTGGGTCTTATGACCAGGGATTCTCAAGGTTACACACCAGGTGTTGGCCAGGTAGCCTTTTGGCGGGGAAGGACTTTAAAGTGCATTCAAAAGCAACTATACTCCGATTAAAATAATCTAAAATAAATAAATAGGTAAAATCAGTTTCTTTAGACTGTGTTAAAAAGGGGGGGAGGCATTAGGTTGTTTGCAGAATTCATTCCCCCACAGCTGTATGACTGAGGACCCTAGCTTCTTGCTGGCTGTTGGCTGGAAGCCACTCTCAGGTCCTTGAAGCTGCCCTCAGTTGTTTGCCACAAGGATTTCCTCCACATGGCTGGTTATTTCATCAAGCTTGCACGGAGGGTCTCTCCTCTCAAGAAGGGCCTTCTACTTCTTTTAAGAGTTTTCCCTGATACCCTTAAAGTCATACACACAGAGAATAATCTCCCTTTTGATTAATTCAACATCACCAGATTTGGGACCTTAACTACATTTTAAAAATCCCTTTACCTTTGCCATTTATGGGCTTGCCTTGTGGCTCAGCTGGTAAAGAATCTGCCTGCAATGCAGGAGAACTGGGTTCGATCCCTGGGTTTGGAAGATCCCCTGGAGAAGGGAAAGGCTACCCCCTCCGGTATTCTGGCCTGGAGAATTCCATGGACTGTAGAGTCCATGGGGTCACAAAGAGTTGGACGTGACTGAGCAACTTTCACTTTCTTTGCCATATTATAGTGACCAGAAGCAAGTCAAGGTCCCACCCATACACAAAGGGAAAGAATTACAGACAACATGATGTCAGGAGGTGAGAATCATGGGGTCACCCTGGAGTCGATTTACTACAAGCACCTTCAGCTCCTAAACCACCATCGATGTCCGGTCCCAGACGACACAACTCTTGGCCCCAGCTTGGCTCTCTGCTTTGCATCTCTGTTCTTTCACTAGCTCAGGAAGATGTTTACCTTGTTCCTTACTTCCTCTATGTCTATCAAGTATTTTATCCTTTTATATTCTATCAGGTGTAAGCTTTTGTTTGTAACAGAGAGGTTTTGCAAAAGCATAAACATACAAAGCCAACTTACCGCATCAAAAATGTCTACATTATCAGGGTTAGGACAGGTTTTTGAAACCTTGGTGTGTTTTAATGGTAAGGAAGATAAATACTTATTTAGTTAAATAAATGGCGTGGGGAAGATGGTTTGATGGAGAGGATTATTTTTAGTGTGAAAGGATAGGGAATTAGTCAATACAACTGGGGGCATTTAAAGCTTTGCCATCACATTTTAAAAACAATTTTAAAAGTAGTCTATATCTGCTTTACAGCAACAACCTCAATTTCTAATTATACCCTGGAAAGACCCACACAATCTTGATATCTTCACACTATAGAGATAGCACTGTCAATGACTAGGTTTTTTCCTACCTGGCTTTGTAAGGGATACTTCATCAATTTATTACACTATGGTTCTTTATGACACAAAAGTAAGGGAAGCAATGAATGAAAAATAAGGCAAGAAAAGAGATACTCAGAACAAGATTCCAACCATAAAATAAAATACACACTATAATGGAATGATCTGAACACTAGGGGCTAAGTCCTTAGTGTTTCTTGTTTTTCATTGATACAGAAACCCTCTTTCTTTGCAGACCTTGGGAGAGTTAGACTTAGGGCTGACACTTACGAGCAAAAAGACAGTTAATAGTTTCACCTGGGAGTTAAAGTCGACCTGAGAAAGTGACAATTTAAACACCACGATTTTAAGATAACCGTATGAAATAAGGGTCACAAAATATTGTTTATACCAATCTGCCAGGGCAAGTCCCTTATTTCTTTTCTGAAAATAATTTGTTCTTTATGTTAAAAGGCAGAGGATATAATCCTAAAAAAATGCTGATTCTGGGGTTCTTTAACTCTCTCAATAAATGCGAGTTGACTAGGCAGATAAATTAATGTTTACTTTGGGAAGTTCACAGACCATAGTACCAGGGGGTTATATTTTAGACATATTCAGAATGGCTGTAAAAATTAATGCCTGTAAGATGAATGGGGAATGAAGCTGCTGTGGCACAGCTTAGCTTTGCTGTCATGTAGTACCACCTGATTCTCTCTCTTAAATCTTGGTTGGCATAACTGACAGAGACTCAATACAGGGCTCCATAGGAATATAGAATAGCAAACTTGCCAGTTCTGAAAGGCCAAAGGCCTTAAAAGAGATATTATGTCTCCATATATTTTCCACAACTAACTTTGAACAGCGGAAAAGGCAATGGCACCCCACTCCAGTACTCTTTTGCCTGGAAAATCCCATGGACGGAGGAGCCTGTTAGGCTACAGTCCATGGGGTCGCTAAGAGTCGGACATGACTGAGCGACTTCACTTTCACTTTTCACCTTCATGCACTGGAGAAGGACCTGGCAACCCACTCCAGTGTTCTTGCCTGGAGAATCCCAGGGACAGGGGAACCTGGTGGGCTGCCGTCTATGGGGTTGCACAGAGTCAGACACGACTGAAGCGACTTAGCAGCAGCAGCAGCAACTTTGAACAGTTTATCATGAAGTGCTAGAAATTATTTTAAAAGATTTTAACTGACTGGTATAGATTAGAGAGGGCTTCCCTGGTGGCTCAGTAGTAAAGAACCCATCTGCCAATGCAGGAGATGTGGGTTCTATCTCTGGGTCAGGAGGATCCCCTGGAGAAGGAAACGGCAACCCACTCCAGTATTCTTGCCTGGGGAATCCTATGGACAGAGTTCATGGGATGGAGAAAGAGTCAGATACAACTGAATGACTAAAACAACAATAAACATAGATGAGGAAGCAAAGTTTTACTGAGGGCATTTTCTAATCATGAAAATAAATATTGTTTTAGAAAGACACAGAATAAACAATAAATAAATAAGGACATAGAGAATAAGTTACATGATGTCTTTCATGTAACCAAAATTACTAAAAGTATAAGCTTTTTTTTAGTTGCCTTTTATATCATATATTCCTTTAGACAATTTAAAGATTTATTTTTTTATGAGAATAGAAGTTCCCCATCACTTCCACAGTTCTAGAAATCTCTCTTTGTTCTTCCGATCATTCTTTGTTACAATTTGACCCACAGAGCAGCATTTTTTAAAGAAGCCTATAATGCATAATAAAACAGGATTAAGATAAAAATTGCGTGTATTAAGCTTATAAAAAATGAAAAAGTGTACATATTTTAAAAATGGGATATGACACTAAGTAGAGTGTATAGTTAAACCTCAAAGCAGGAAGCAGATGTTTGCAAGAAAATAAGAGATGAGAAAGGAAAAAGGAAAGAGCCAAAAGGAGAAGGTGAAGATGTGATAGTGTGCCTGTTTTTATCATATGGACTCTGCATGATCTTCATTCTGTTTGCCCTCAGGTTTATTGTTTTTACAGCAAGGCAGAGTTGATAGGAAATAGGAATTAAACAAAATAATGGCCACAATTTTAAAGTAGATACACAGAAAATTAAGCCTCTCTCATCACTAGGTATGTTTGTAGTGTGATTGCCTATTAGCAGCTGTGTTGGGGTAAAAGAGGAGATGCAGCAAGACAGACTGGGTTTACGTGTTTCTTGAATTCCAAGATTTCCCCAAATGGCCAGGCTGCCTTTATGTACTTCAACATTTTCTCTTACCAAGTCTTAAAACTGCATTATGAGATCGTCTGAGTAGACATAGTGACTCAGAGCATGAGCTTTGATTCAGAATTCAATTCCCAGTTTTGTCAATTTCCCTCTGTGAGCTTGCATGTTTGACACCCCAACGTTCTGCTACTCTACCTTCCACAGGGAAAATGATATTATCTACCTCCAGGATTTTTATGAGGATTACATGAGATCACTCTTGTTAACTTAGCATTGTGCCTGAAATTACACTTTAGAAACTCAAGTAGAAACCATAATAATCATTATTATTATTAATATTATGGAGTGCAGGATCAAATTAGGCCTAAAAAGTTTTTATGTACCTTCGGACTCTCTTGAGTTCCTCAGAGCTCTAAAATAGATAGTCACATTTCTCAGGAACTCAGCAGAGCTCAAGCATCTAATTTGCAAAGTCAGTGATGTTTTCACTCATATGATACCCCACTGTGATATATTCAGATATTTGGGACAATTAGCAAGGAAGTGTTGGAATGTACAGCCATCATATTTCTCCCCATGATTAAACTTAATCCCATTCTTTCATAGTCTATATTATACGGTCTACATTACAAGGACAAATGATATGAAACTGTACCAGTCATAACTGATTAAAATTCCATAGTTCATGGTTAATAATCGCCAGGCTAAGCTAGCATCCCTCATAAGTTATTTTTTTGCAATCTCCCAATAAAATCATAAGGACCCAACTGGTTGAAGAATCATGAACATTAAAAAAAAATTAACAACTGATATACTGATACACTTGGTCTACTGAAATAATGAGGGAATTTTAATATCATACTTCAGGGTGGCTGGAACTTCCTTACTACAGATGCGCTATTCAACATTCTATAAACTAAAGCTAGTGGGTGGAATTTCATGTGAATCTGGATGGGAACTTGGAAAATGGATTAAACATGAGAAATATGCATTCATCCTTCAAGAGAAGTAGCAAATGCTTTCATCATTTACTTTATCCAGACATTCAGTCAATAATATTAAGTGTTAAATGCTGGTAGATCCTTAGAAAGGAGAGAAAGAGACTCACCGATTTTTTTGAATAATTTCAAGCTCCAAAAATGCAATTCAAGTATTTACACAATGACTGACTTAACATATTTTAAGTTATGGGATGTCCTTTGTGTGCAGAGATATAAGAAACTCAATAATCATTATATAAAGAGTGTGGTAGGCAACAGAGAAAACAAAGAAGCAACAAACATGGATATATCCCCACATACTAGAGCAACACATTTTCTTTCCAAAAGTCTGACAAAAATGTCACTTGACGGTCAGTTTACATGACTTTATTAAGCAAAGGATTGTGACACAAATTTTTAAAAATTTTTCATAAAATAAAATTGAGTATTTTTGCTTAATTTCTAGTAATCTTTTTTTAACCAAGAATTTACAAATGCATTATCCAAAAAGTAGCTTGCAACTGCTTGAACGATTACTTAAAGCTTGACAGTTGAGACAGTAGAGCTTTTAAAGTAAATGCTTAAATTCTCTTATGTCAGATTGTTATCCGTGTTTACATTTTAGGTTTTTCTAATGATATTAAATGGAAAATGATTATAGAGGTCAGTGATCTCCTTTGGTCAGGTACAAAGGCTGAAAAAATATCCCCTGTGTTTTCACAATATTCCAAATTTCTAATCTGCAAAGAAGGTAAACACATTCTTTTTTGAAATGCACGTCTAGAAGTCTATCAGTGAACATTCTTTAGTAAATGGACTTTGGACCCTGGTACTTAAACATAGAAACATAAATAAAATGCTAATAGCAGTGTGTGTTCGTTTTTTCTTTTTTCTCCTTTTAATGTTAAGTAATATTATGCACAATAAAACATAATTTCCGTTTTCTTTTCTAGGGGCACAAAGTCCCAACCTATTTCTGAAATTCGGCTTGGAGCAAGCAAAGAACGGCTTGACTTGGCATTTTTTTCAATTCCCGTTTGGTGTTTAAACGTATAACGTTTATGTGCAGGAGCGGCATCTTAGCTTCTGCAGCTTACACCCCACATGATTTTTAGCTTTTCTGAAAGCTCTGTCGTATATATACACATTGAATACATAGCCAATCATGCTCAGAGGAAAAGCGAACAACTATTAGATTTTCCCGGTTCCCAGGAAGACAGCACTCTAAGATCAGACTCTTAAAGGTACTTGGCCTCTGACTGGGGAAGAGGGGAGGGAAGGTGAGTTACCACAGCAGGCCTGGGTATGAAAAGCTGCTTCCTGGCTTTCTGGCCTGGACGCCAACTTGGCAAAGATCTGCTGCTGGCAAACACAGATCAGTCAGGATAAAGTCGCCACAGACTCAACCAAACAAAGCATAAATGGCTCTTTTCAGCACGAGTCTGCGAGGAGGGATGTTCCTGAGCCCAGCAACCCAATTCCCTTTCTCCAAGATTCCCAAACTCGCGTTTTCTAAACCCTTTCTAACTTACAAGCAGGTGGCTGATCACCTAAGCACCCCTCGCCCCGTTCCTTCACTTATCTCCTTCACCTCCTAGCCCAAGTTCAACTTTTTAGTTGAGTTCGGGAAGAAGGAGGCAGACTATCAGGCTGGGAAGTTAGGGAAGGCGCGCTCCCACCACACCACGCAGATTCGAGCGGCGCTGGCGTGACGGAAAAAGGCGGGCACGGGGACCAGTCAGAAGGTGGCAGCGAGGGCACAGGGCACGCCTCGCGGGGGGACGGAGGCGTGGCCACGTGCCAGTCCCAGGGTTCCCAGCTCCAGCACCCGAGGACTCCCGCGTCCCAGCCCGCCTGCCGCCCGCCGCGCCGCCCGCGAGCATCCCGGTGCCAGGACTCAGCGCTTCGCTCAGCCCGCGAGCGCGCCTCACGAAGGCGCGTCGGCATCCATGCCCCGGCCGCGGGAGCAGGAGGCGCTCGCAGCCCCAGGCGTGTAATGCGAGGCTGAGCGCGTGGCGGCCCGCGTTGTGCCCTGCGGCGCCAGGCGCGGGAGGTGAGGGGCGCACTCCAGCTCCGCTCGCAGCGCGCGGGGCGGGGCGCGGCTGTGGGGGCCCCGCCGCCTGTGGAGAGCCGCGGAGGAGCAGGCGCGCTGCGGGACCGCGGGAGGGCACGGTTAAAGCTTTGCCATCAAGTTCGGGTCCAGAAAGTCCGTCCTAAGCTAACACGCTAACTCTGCAGCTTCCCTCACGACCCCAAGCCACCGAAAGCGGCGACACCTGATCCAGCACACAAACACGGGTCCCTTCTGTTCCCGGATACAATTACGCGGCGGAGACACACTCAAACTCACGCGCAGCAGCCAAGAGCCGAGGTAAGCGGAGGGACCACGCGGTTCCAGCGGGCTGAAGGGGGGCGGGTTGGCAAGAGGAGAGGGGCGTTGTTTGATCCCGGAGGTGAGTGTTGGGCCAATGGCTGCAATCCCGGGGTGGGGGTTAGGGATCCGAAAGTGCAGTTGCGGTTGGGCTGAGGGAGTTAAGGGTTGGGGGTGGGTGGGAAGGAAGACCGCCAGCTGGGGCGGAGGGGTGTGAAGGAGATCTTTCCAAGCTGCCCCAATCGCGCCTGTGCGCCATTGCCTCCCATATGGCTCTCGATTGAGGGTCCTCTCGCCTTCGCGCGTGCAGGCTGAGAGGGCATAACCCGGCGCGGATCTGGCCAAGGACTTTGCACTTGACCCTGGAGGGATGGGCACCGCGGAACCCCAAGGCCGTAGCCCGCTGCCAGCCAGGGATGGGGGCCCCCGGGAGGTGCTTCTTCGGAAACTCTCCAACTCTCCTCTACTCCGTCCTCTCCTTGAGGGGGAGCTAGACCTGGGTGCGTTGGGGGTAGGGCGTGGCTGGGGGCTACACACGCACCGACGCGCGGTCCTTTCAGTGCCCGCAAGCCTGTGCGACCCTGGGGAATGGACAGTAGTGGCAGGGTCTCTGCGCGGATGCGGGGACCATATGGCGTGCCCTTGCTTTAGCGAAGCGTGAGCGGGTGAGAGAGGAGTCGAGAGAAAGGACGCGCTGCAGGAAGTAGGGCGCCTTCCATGGACCGGAGGAGCGGCGAGGGGGCCTCGGATATGCTCTTCGGAGTTGTACCGGGCAAACCGCATAAGGGGGCGCAAGATTAAGCCGTGCGACCCGGCAGAAGGACGGTCACGGGTGGCGAGGGGGTTATTCAGTCTGTATGTGGAAATTCACTGGTTTAATTGAGGGTACGTGCCACTCTGCAGCACGTCCTTAAGAAAGGACCACCTCTGTACCTGCACCGCTGGTTCCCAGCACCTTAAAGCAACTCTGAGGGCGAGGAGGGAAGAAAGTGAGAGAACTTCTGAAAGTCTGCAGACTAACTCAGAAGGCTGGGTTGTGTTAACTAGTCATCCTCAAGGGGAAGAGGGCGTATCACAAGAGTGAGGAGTGGGTAGCATTTTCATTTTCAACGAGGCATGACCCAAGAGTCACCTCTAGTATGAGTCAGTGTTAGTGATAGAGGCGGCCTTTTATTTCAGGTGGATTCTATCCAGAAAAGGTAGAAAAAAACCCTACTCTAAACCTTCCGTTTTCCTCAGGCTGTCATCTTGTATAATGAGTTTTTCAAGATTAATGACATGAAGATGTGGTAGTTTGGCTAGATGCCAAGTGTGCTGTTGTTTCTATATCTGATAATTTCATATTCAAAGAAAAACGTCTCCACTCAGAATTGGTGTAATTGGTGTGCTTTATTTCCACTTATTCCCAGAAAAAAAAAATGCCACTTGAAAGAAGGGAAAGTGCTTTTTAAATGGCATTTTAATAGTATTAGAAGTAATCACATTTTATTCCCTGGAGATTTTTAAATTAATTGTAGAGTCATGCACATCAATATTGTATAGTGAGGGAATCCGCACTTTGCATTCATTGAATCAGATCATAAATCAGTCTATGTTTTTTTCTGTCTCAGAGAAACTGAGTTTTCTCCTATAGAAACTTATCTCCAGGCAGTTTGAAGTTTGCTTTTGGAATGTCTCTGTTCAACTATTCTAGATAATTCCAGAAAAATACACTGGAGTATTATTTGTTTTGCCTGCCACCCACAAGGTAAAACTGTGTTTTGTGATTTACTGGTATAGGAGTGTTTAAAAACTACAATGAAGCATAGTGCCCTGACATTTAGTAATAGCATGATAGTATTTTAGTAGCTTGGGTGTAATTGAGTAAAAATTGTACTTGTGACTTTCTCTTGATGATACTACTATAGATAATACTACTATAGAGATCAAACTCTTTATATCTAAAGTTTCCAGAGCCTTATGCTTATGGTGTTAATGCCTGGTGCACGTATTAGAATAAGTAAACCAATGCAGTAAGTAAAAATACTTATAAGAGAATTTGTCTTTTGTAAAGTCTTTTTTTGTGTGTAAAGAGTTTGATAGTTCACATTTGATTTAAATTACTTAAAACATTTCATGGTATCTTATAAATAACCATCAGCTTAATTCCTATGTAAATATTGATGGCGAAGGAACAAAATAACCACACTCTCAATTCTTAGACTCCTTTTCAAGGTTATTATGTACCTGTTTATCAGATAATATTGACTTGATGCTGTTTAATTCACATTAAGTTTCCAAAGTACACCGAGAGTAAGACACTTTGGATTATTTTTGCATATGTAATGAAGCCTCATTTATTTGACACCATCTAGGTTGTTGCTTATTTACATAAGCACATTTTCTAAATAGCTGACCCCTTACACCATTCATTACTGAAACTTTAAAAATTTAGCCATTAAAACAAGCAATGTCTAAATGTTCCCCTCTTAGTTGGTCCCCAGGATGTAAGCTAAATTTTTTGTTGGATTGCCTTTATGAACATGAATTCATAAAGAATTGAATAGTGCTATTCCTTGAGGTATATAGAGCTGTTTTTATTTATGGTAAATGGTCTCAGCCTGCACGGTTGAAATACTAGAATGGAGACATAAGTACTATTCTCTTTCTCTCTCTATTTTTTTTTTTTTGTGTGTGTGTGTGATTTTTCTGGGTCCTCTTTCTGTTATCAGCTATCACTTTCTACTGCTGTCATACTGTAAGCCGGCCCTGCTGCTGTGTTATCTGTTGTCTTTTTTTTCCTCCTGAAATGATGTGGGCTATTGCTCTAGTATAAAGCCTGTGTAATTTGTGACAGATACATGCTGTTCTCATCCTTTGTTTCTGGGCTATATAGCGAGCTCAGTTGCTGAGATTCCTAGACCGGTAGCTTCTATATAAGTGGCTTTAAAGTATTTTTTTAATGGAAAATTTGTATATAAGATCTTTAGAAGGGTGTCTTAATTTCAGACATTCAGTCTTCTGGAAGATCTTTGCTTTTCTGAGAAATCAAAGCAACCCTTTAATAAAAGAGTTTACTTTTTTTATGGTAGCCCCAGGTTATCTTTGTGTAAGGATACATCTAGGATGATATTTTACATCTTACTTCCTGCCACTGAAATTGACTAGCTGTTCACAATGTTGACAATATTTCTCTTCTCTGAAAGCCAGGAATAAAAAGTGTGATTTGATAATCCTGGTTCCCATACTTGAAGCTAGGTGAATCATTTCAATACTGTTTTGCATACCCATATACAGAGGGGCTACATAATCAAATGAATTTGAATAAAGTTGTTTTAGTTAGTCTTGAAAACAATGGCAATCATATCTTCCTAATCTAAAGCATTTTATAAACATCCTTCTTTTTTTCAATAAAGACATTACTTTCAATAAATGTTTATTAAATACATACTATGCATTGGGCACTGTGGTCTTGTACACTGGGGATATGCAGACATAAAGACCATGGGAGGACTCTTGGTTTGAGAGAATTAGATAGACAGAAAACAAGTTAGTTTCAATATAGTTTTAATATAGTGCTGTATGTTCTGAGAGTGCTGTGACAGAGATACCCAGAGTGCCCTGAATAGGCATTTGGATGTGGCCAGTTCTACATGGGGGCAGAACACTTGAGAGGCTTCATAGGGAAGGTAACAGTAGAGGTTAACCAGGCAAGGTAATCAGAAGGTAACCAGTTAAGGGCAAGATCATGGAAGACTGTTTGTCATCCTACAATGCATAGATCATTTTCTCTTCAATGTTGTTTTAAACTAAAGTGTGATGAGAAGACAGCTCTCACAGCCGTCTAGCAGGATTGATCCGAGGTGGGAGACAGGAATAACAAGTCAGATGGTATTGAGGTGATCTTGTTAAGAGGAGTTGAGGACCTTACACCAATATGGTGGCAGTGAGATGAAGAAAAGGGTTTGGTCACACAGATGTTAAGGTGGTAGAATCTCTTGGATTAGATGACTGATTAGATGGTCGGTGGTATGGGAAGACAGGATAGGGGCTTTAAAGGAGAAGCAGGTTCGAGGACCAAGGATGGTCGAGTTCAGTTTTGGAAATGTAGAATAAGAAGTGCTTATAGAAAATCCAGCTGGAAATGAGTGTCCAATGGATCATTGCACACAAGTTCTGAGCTGAGAGATCTGGGCTGCATTTGTTGTTGTTCAGTCACTCAGCCATGTCCGACTCTTTGCGACACCATGGACTGTAGCACACCAGGCTTCCCTGTCCTTCACTGTCTCCTGGAGCTTGCTCAAACTCATGTCCATTGAGTCGGTGATGCCATGCAACCATCTCATCCTCTGTCGTCCCCTTCTCCTCTAGCCTTCAATCTTTCCCAGGATCAAGGTCTTTTCTAACGAGTCAGTTCTTCATATCAGGTGGCTAAAGTATTGGAGCTTCAGCTTCAGCATAAGTCCTTCTAGTGAATATTCAGGATTGATTTCCTTTAGGATTGACTGGTTTGATCTCCTTGCAGTCCAAGGGACTCTCAAGAGTCTTCTGGCTGGATAGGTAGGTACGTAAATGGGTGGATGAATGGGTGGACTACTTTAGCCATTTTTAACATATAGGTTGTTGCCCAAAAAAGGAAGTCAATAGATCTTCTAGGGTAGGTTCAGAGAGTAAGAGGGAATTAGAGGCCTGGGGAGATCCTAAAATCGAAGAGTTGGTAAAGATATAGGGAGTAGTAAAGAAAGAGAAGATAAAATGCAAGTTGGGAGGAAAATTAAGGGAGAGTTGTTTTTAGCAACTGAAGGAAGGAAGAATTTCAAGATATCAGAAGCTGAGTACTAAGATGGGGGGATATTAGACAGTCCTAGTTCTGCCCCTGACTATCTCTGTGACCTTGAATTCAGAGCTTAGTTCCCATTCCTCATTTACATAATGAGGATCAAAGTGTGACTTCCCAGGGCTACTGTGAGGATCAAATGAGGGAAATCAAGCTCAGTGACTGGAAGGTTACTGGTTTGTGTTCAATAAGTGCTAGCTGATTTTATGGAAAGCTCAGTCATGTCGGACTCTTTGTGATTCCATGGACTGTGACCCACCAGGTTCCTTTGTCCATGAAATTTTCCAGGCAAGAATACTGGAGTGGGCTGCCATTTCCTTCTCCAGGGAATCTTTCCGACCCAGGAATTGAACCCAGGTCTCCTGCATTGCAGGCAGGTTGTTTACCCTCTGAGCCACTAGGAAAGCCGTTTATGGAAGCAGAACTTGAATTTGGTGATTGAGCTTTTAGCAGTAGTCCTTTTCCGGTTTAGGGAGGTTGATTAAAAGATCTATTTAAAGGGCCTTCCCTGGTGGCTCAGATGGTAAAGAATCTGCCTTCGATGCCGGAAACCAAGGTTCAGTCCCTGGTTTGAGAGATCCGCTGGAGAAGGGCATGGCAACCCAGTCCAGTATTCTTGCCCGGAGAATCCCCATGGACGGAGGAGCCTGGGGGGCTACTGTACTGGCATCACAAAGAGTTGGACACGGCTGAGTGAATACTTTTTCACTTTAAGATGGAAACTTGATTATATTTATAACCTTTGGGGAAGAAGCCAGTGCAATAGGGGCAATTGAAAATTTTGAAGGGAGAAGAGAGAACTTTGGAACCTGTTCCTGAAGGGGTGTGGTTGGGGTTGGGTCAGGAGCTCTGGAGAGAAGTTAGCATCCTCAGGGAAGGCCATGCGCCCACCAACCTGGAGGGTCCATAGCAACTTTGCTGCTTTTTAAAAGCATCTGGTAATCAAATCATAAACATTTTTAATGTTTTCTTTAAAGTTTCTTGATATTTAAATGAATTTAAGTGAGTTCTAATTTCTCAGGTAATCCAGTAAGGCCAAAGATTATTCATTTTAAAAGACTCTGAAAGCAAAAACAAACAAACAAAAAAGATAGGTGATATTAAAGGAACAAAATGTAATTTAATGTCTGATTCAGATGGCACTTCCATGTCAAATGATGTCTTAAAAATCAACGTTGTGGAAAGCAGGTATTAACCTGTGTAGTAGAGGAAGGACTGATTTGTAGATTTCTTAAAAAATTGAACTGACCATAGTAATATTTTAAAATATCTACTTTTTTCCTTAGGATTTTCTCTATTGGGATGAAATAGTGCTCTGTATTAGAAACATCTGAAATTAGATTTCCATTTTAATATGTATATGGATTTCTTTGCCATGTATTTAGTGGGTATTTTGAAAAAAATATTTACGTATATGAACTGGTTTGGGAAGCAATCAACGATAACATAGTGCATACTGTTTACTAAGTGGTTGTTAGGCATATTGGTGGTTAATTAATTAATTGTTATTCTTTTTTAGTTCAAATTAAGAAGTCTGTTTCCAAACATGCTTATCAGTATTTACTCCTTATCATTTGTTTATATAGCAATGTAGAATAGTACATAGTTTTTGGGACACCCAATAAATTTTTTTTGAGTAAAATGAAATTAAATGTTCAGTATTTTTAAGATGAACTGAAGTCCATTATGTATGTAGTTTTTAAGCTGTGATGACCTTCTTTCCCTGAAATTCTTTACCTACATTTTTATCGGGACCTCTGTGTTTTGGAGTTGAGTTTTGGTCTGTTGTGCTAACTCCCTCTCAGTATATGGTCCCACTCTTGCAAACCATAGTGGCCTATGCAGGTGATTTTCAAAGACTTCTGAAAGTTCCGTATTGTATATTCACAAACTCAGCTTTGGACTCTATACTGTCCCATTCAGGACTCCCTTACAGAGATGACAGATGCCACATTGAAATTGACTTAGACATGAGGTCAGCATTTAGGGGTTCAGAGCCCAGATGAAAATGGAGCTTTTGGGTTTGTGAATGGCAGGGTGTATAGCACAGCCAGATCGGTTCTCAGTCTCTGGCCATAAGTAGTAAAACATTTGGATTAGGTATAAAGAACATGTAGTTAGGAGCATTTCAGAGATACTGTGTATTTTGCTAATAACTCTCTTCTGTTTGTCTGAATTTTTAATAATGGAAACAATCACTATATTGGAGGTATAGTTTCCCTTGACTTGATTGAGATAACAGAAATGCAACTAGAGGTATTCCCTTTCACTAAATAAATTTATATTGTAACTGCTTTGGTAAATATTTGCCTGATTTGAGAATAATATGAATACAAACGTGTAAAATCACTTCACACTTTTCAGTTAGGTTTTAAAGAAATTTAATACTTGAAACATTTTCAAGATACCAAGTTATACTTTTTTAGCTGTATATTGGCCATAACTTGTTTTAATAATAACCATGGAGCTGATTTTACTCCACGTGAGATGTTTTAGCTTAAACAAAATGTTCTCATGGATTAAGAAAAATTTTAAGCAATAGAATCAAGTGTGCAGATATGCCTTGATTTTTATAATATGTTCCTGAAAAGTTATATAAAATTTAGGTTTTATAAATTGAATCATATTTATAGAATTTAAAAATTTCAAAACACTTTAAGGCAGAATTTAAACTCTTAAAATATAGGTGATGGGTATACAGATTTTTTTATATTAATCTTTATACCTTTCCATATGTTTGAAATAGTTGACAGTCCAAAAAAATATGGACAATGATTTTAAAGCATATCGTATTTAAAATGTACCCATTTAAAACAATTTCAGATTCCCTGATGGTTCCGTGGTAAAGAATCTGCCTGCCAGTGTGGGAGATGCAGGGTTTATGGGTTCGATCCCTGGGTTGAGAAGATCCCCTGGAATAGGAAATACAATCCACTCCAGTATTCTTGCCATGAAAATCCCATGGAGAGAGGAGCCTGGCAGGTTACAGTCTGTGGGGTCGCAAAGAGTCGGACACAACTGAGTGACTAACTCACACACACACACCAAACAATCTCAAAGTACATCTCTTTCTAAAAAAATAAATAAATAAATCTCATTCTGATTAATCTGTTTTGCAAACTCAAACTTTCCTAGTGGACTTAAGCGAACACACACAATAGCAACAAAACTCGAGGACACCTCTGTACCACACTGTAAATAGTATAGTCATATCCACCATCTTAAACTTGTAAGGTAAAGGCTTAATCTGATTCTCAATCTTAACCACATCGTAATATCCCTTGTTCAGAAGGGAATGCATAGACAGAATTTTTTTTTTTTTTTTTTTTTTTTACTAGCAATAGAGTGAGCCCTTCTGTGATGTTGCCTTCCTGCTTTGAGACAGCTGCCCTGAGACTGGGTGGATGGCACAGACCCTGAGCTGTGGCTTCTCCTTCTGAAGGCCATGTGCTTTACATAGGCTTTGCATTTGTGCTGCTGTACCTGTGGTTCATTTGTACTGTCATCCAATTGGGAGAGCTGGACTTAGAAGAAAACTAGTCCGACAGGTTTGCCTGTCTATTTAGAAAGGGGTGGGGGGGGGTGGGGGGAGCTGGGGGTGGCAGCGAAATTTGTGCATAAAGTCAAGGGTGAAGCTATTTTAAGGAATATTAATGCTAATCAATGATTGTTTTTTCCTGGTTTTGAAAATACTTCAGTGGCATTTGTGAGAATATATTAATACCTTAAGGGAGCTAAAGTGATCAGAAGAGAAACTGAAAGGAGAAGTAGATAAGAACCAGGAAATTAAAGCAAGGTGGAGCGTGGGAAAGGAGACTATACTGGAGGGGAAGAAAAAAAAAAGGCAGAAGAGAATGAGTGCTTCAGTGGCCTATGTGGGCTTTGTGTGAACCTGGAGCATTGTAGCAGGAAACCATAGTATTGATCTGAGCATGAGTTTAATTAAAACCAATGCCTGTGATCCTCCACATTCAAAAGAAGGAACACTGCTGGCTCAGGGCTGAGGTTTACTAGGAACGTTGGTGGGCAAATGTAGCTACCATCTCGAACACTACCTTTATGTTGTAAAAACTCAGTTCCTTTGAGCAGCAGTAAAATCTTACATTCATACAGCTTTTTTATACCTTGCAAATTGCTTACTCGTACATTCTATCATTTTATACCCATTCTCTCCCTGAGCATTGCCTGTCCAGTAGTGTTAGTCACTCAGTCGTGTATGACTCTTTGCGACCCCATGGACTGTAGCCCACCAGGCTCATCTGTCCAGGGAATTTTCCAGGCAAGAATTCTGGAGTGGATTGCCATTTCCTTCTCTGGGGGATCCCTACCCAGTGGTCAAACCTGGGTCTCTGGCATTGCAAGCAGATTCTTTACCGCTGTGCCATGTGGGGAAGCCTGTCTAGTAGGTCGTCACATCTTCCAAACCATGGAGACACAGTGCTCTGAGGTCACCAAGACAGGCTTAATGTTTGAACCCGGGTTCCTGGCCCTCCGTTTTCACCTGGAAATGCTGGCTCTCAGAGCTCTCTGTCATCAGGCTCCCTTCTGATCCCCCTTGGCTGCTTCCTCCTGTCCCCACGGTTCTGTTAACTGGGTTCCATTTATCTCTCTAGGCGTTTGCTTCAGGATATCCCCTACCTGAACTGCTCTGCTTTTTTCCCTCTGTGCTTGCAAACTGTCATCCTTCCTGGTTTCGATACTCAAGTCCCAACTCAGACTGTTGTGTCCCAGTTTCTTTTACTTTTCTTTGACTTTCATTTCTGTATTTGGCTGTGATAGTTGAACACTTGGTTATATTAATTCTCCCTCTGAGAAGAGTATGTGCAGTTAGAGGGTGGACTTTCACTCTTAGTTTCCCCCTAAGGCCTTGGACAAACATACTAATCAGAGATAAGATATTTAAACATGGTTGAATGATACCTTCTGTGACTCAGAGCAGGAAAGGAGGTAAATTCCCTAAAATGCTGTATGTATATTTATACTTTTTTCCTGTTTTTTAATAAAACCACTTCATTCAAACTAGAAACATTCTCTTTCTTTGTAAATGAAACGTTCTGCATAGACTGCTGTATCATTTAGTTATGACAGAAAAAAAAAAGTTTGGTCTGTAGAAAGATCATATTATAGGTCTTTGAACTCTTTATTATAAAATATATAATGGTTTGGTAGATTTTTTTTTTTTTAATTTACCTGGGGCTTCTAATGGATGGAAGTACATTCACAGCTAATTTTAGGGAAGACTAATAATAGGAAATAATGACATAGATAATTAAGTGTATTTAGCTTTTAATTTGTATTTATATTTGAATATGGGCTTCCCTGGTGGCTCAGACAGTAAAGAATCTGTCTGCAATGCAGGAGACCCAGGTTCGATCCTTGGGTCTGGAAAATCCTCTGGAGGTGGAAATGGCAACCCACTCCAGTCTTCTTTCCTGGGAAATCCCATAGACAGAGGAGCCTGGTGGGCTACAGTCCATGGGTCACAAAGAGTCAGACACGACATAGTCAGACATTTCTGATGTCAAAAAACAGTAGTTGGAGAAAATGATTACACATATTAGGAAACTCTGACTTGAAGCAATCAAATTGTTTCCTCTCTCCCTGACTCCCTGATAAGACCTTTTATATCAATTAACCGGAAGCACAGGCTGAGTTCTTTTCCCTCATACCAACGTTTTCTGGTTCAAAGTGTCTGCTCTTCCATGTCATTATGGGCAGGGCATTAGGAGCAACAATAGGAATAAGACTAGATCTTAAGAAATCTCCTCAGCAACAGCAAAAAAGGAAATTGACAGGTTAAGTAAGACTGTTAATAAGAACTGATGCCTGACTCTGTTATTTGCCAGTTTTAAATAATTCACGTGAGCTTTAAGAAGTAATTTTGTTTTGATCAGTTAGACTTTATCTGAGCATATAGGCTTCCCTTGTGGCTCAGCTGGTAGAGAATCTGCCTGCAATGTGGGAGACCTCGGTTCGATGCCTGGGTTGGGAAGATCCCCTGGAGAAGGGAAAGGCTACCCACTCCATTATTCTGGGCTGGAGAATTTCATGGACTGTGGTCGCAAAGAGTTGGACACGACTGAGTGACTTTCACTTTCACTGAGCATATGCCTGAGAATAGAATGTACTTTTTGTTCAAATTTCTAAATAATGAAAAACAGGCAGAAACAAGGTCCTCTGGCCGCCCTGCATCTTTTTGCTCTCGCACTCTTTCTTTCTGTCCGCTTACATTGTCTTCCTTTCTGAAGATGATGTCCCTGCCTTTGTGGTGATCTCAGAAGAGTGATCCCAGTGATCGGCTTACAAATTGTCAGGTAAGGATGTGGATAGAGGTGTGTGTGGAGAAGGGAGGGCGGTGGAGTATGCCTATTTCTAGAGTAGGATCTAGTCATTTTATTCAAATCATCCTGTATAGCAGCTGCCCAGCCTCTGTACAAGCCCAGATGCTTTATGCTTTCTCATCAGTATTTTTACCAGTAAAGATCACTCAGCTTGCCGTTTTGATACTATGCAAATACAGCCCTATTCCTATATCCCTACTCTGCTCACAAGGGCATTGAAGGGGGGAGACATTTTGAACCAGACATATTGAATTCCAGGAGGTTTGTGAGATGAGCGTCTTTAACAGAGAAGAATTGATCCAACCATTCATTCACAAGCAGCCTATTATGTGTTACATGTCTTCTGCCTTAGAGCCAAAATATACACTGGTTTTTTAAAATCTAGTGTAACATTGAAAGACTCTTTGAAGATTGCTGATTTGCTTTGTGTACCCCAGAATTAAAAAAAAAAAACAAAAAAAACTATTATCTGACATGTGGCAGTGGCAACTTCGGAGAGTCTTTTTATGGTACAGGTAAGAGATACTGAATTAGGACCCAGGAAACCTGAGTGCTAGTTCCGACTCTGCCAATGAGTAACTAGGAACTAGCCAAGTGATGCTTGGCAACCACCGCCTGAGACCTTGTTCCTTTCCCTACAAATGAAAGGGTTTGGACTCAGTTATCTTTAGTTTTAAAATTGGGACTTTGATTCATTTTATAAAATATGAAATACATATTTAAAAAACATATTTGGCATCATTTCATAACAAATGTATTAAGTACCAATGTTTAAGCGTATTTATATAATGTTTGCAAGACTGTTAACAATGGCAGTGATATACAAAAGCCTTCTCTGGCCTTGCTTCATTCTGTTGAACATCAGGTCTAATCCTAGATGCTTATAAGCCACAAAACTACATTTTTACTTGTTAACAAGGGAATCTCAGAGAATTCATTCTGTCTTTCTGTAGAACCTATCAAAATCTTCCTCTTCTGGGGACTAATACAACTTTGTAGTTTTATCTGATACTCCATAACAAACTTCTCTTTGTGACTTCACTAGCATTTTTTGAGACTACAGTTGGGAAATGTGTTATTTTCTCATTCTCCAGGACTTTCAAGGAATTAAATAGGGAAATATTCAGAGTTATTTTAAATTTGTTTTTTGGTTATATTTGGTCAGACATTTTTTATTTGAAAACATGTTAAAAATATTACATGGGAATTTATCTTTTGACTCTTAATGATGTTAATGTAGATAATGTTTACAATTTACTTAAACTAGTGATATTAAAGAAAGGATATTATTAATAAGTAGGAGAAAAAAATCCCATGATCTTTTGTGAACCTAGTACATTTCTGAAACTTTAAGATTCTCTAGGTAATGATGTATTGAAAAGCTATCTTCCCCCACATGTGATTTTGTCCCATTGTGGCAGGAGATGAAAACTTGATCTGAATTTCCTCCATATTGACTGTGCTATTCTGCTAATTAAAATCTCAGTGAATGAGAGTTAATAAAAGCCCTAATGAAACATTTTAAAACATGAATCAAATGTCAGTTTTTTTAAGAAAGCAAATACCTATCAGAACTTAAAGCCTCGCACAGAACCAGTTGTATGGTATATGAAACTTTTCTCATTTGTTTAAGGATGAGATCAGCGTCAAAACAGAGGGTTTCCTTATTGTTGGCTGAATGTTGAGCACATGATACAAAAGCATGAAGATAACTGTGCCAACCTAGCAGCAAAAGAAACCCACGCTGTATCTATGTATCTGTGTAAAATTGCAAACTTTTTTCTCTATTAATGATTCTCAAAATGATCTTTGGACCAGTGGAAACATCACCTGAAAATTTGTTAGATGTGCATCCCAGATCTCTAGAAATAGAAACTGTGGACAGGCCTATAAGTCTGTTACAAATAGCTCTTCAAATGATTCTGCTGCTTGCTAAAGTTTGAGAACCACTGATCTATGATAATAAATATAATCGTTTCCAATTTTCTCATGTAATGAAAAATTTCTAGTCATTTTAGGGACAAAAGAAAAATCCAATATGAATTTCAAAATGTTTTCCTGCTAATACTTCCTGGCTAGTTTTTATAACCTGAATTCATCTTATTGTATTTTGTATACTAATTGGTTATTTAGGAATATTCAAGTACTCTTAGTTCTGCCAACACACACATATATATACACATAGACATACACACACACACACACACACACACACACACACACACACACATGCTCCTCAGTTTATTAAAAGAACAACGACAGAAAGTGGGTTGGTGGGAATGTAAACTGATACAGCCTCTATGGAGGACAGTGTGGAGATTCCTTAAAAAAACTAGGAAGAGAGCTACCATATGACACACCAATCCCTCTACTGGGCATATACCCTGAGGAAACCATAACTGAAAAAGACACGTGTACTCCAGTGTTCACTGCAGCACTATTTACAATAGCTAGAACATGGAAGCAACCTAGATGTCCATCGACAGATGAATGGATAAAGAAGTTGTGGAACATCTACACGATGGAACATTACTCAGCCATAAAAAGGAACACCTTTGAGTCAGTTCTGATGAGGTGGATGAAGCTAGAACCTATTATACAGAGTGAAGTAAGTCAGAAAGAGAAAAGTATCGTATACTAATGCATATATATGGACTCTGGAAAGACAATACTGATGAACCTATTTGCAGGGCAACGATGGAGATGCAGACATAGAGCCCACACTTGTGGACACAGTAGGTGAAAGAGAGGGTGGGATGAATTGAGAGAGTATCACTGAAACGTATATATTGCCATATTTAAAATAGATAGCTGGTGGGAATTTGCTATATGACACAGGGAGCTCAAAGCTGGTGCTCTGTGCGAATGTAGAGGGGTGAGATGGGGTGTGAGGTTGCAGGGAGGCTCAGGAGGGAGGGGACATGTGTATATCCATGACTGATTCATCCTGATACATGGCAGAAACCAACACAATATTATAAAGCAATTATTTTCCAATTACAAATTAATTAAAAAAAAGAAAGTGGGTTGGATTAGTTTACTTTTGTGTATTTTACTGTAACTCTGTGTAAATGTAACCCAGTGGTTCTCAATAGCATAATCCCCTGGGGAGCATTAAAAAGAAAACAAAAAATGCTAAGACCTCATCTCCAGAATGGAGAAGGCAATGGCACCCCACTCTAATACTCCTGCCTGGAAAATCCCATGGACGGAGGACCCTGGTAGGCTACAGTCCATGGGGTCGCTAAGAGTCAGACACGACTGAGCGACTTCACTTTCACTTTTCCCTTTCATGCACTGGAGAAGGAAATGGCAACCCACTCCAGTATTCTTGCCTGGAGAATCCCGGGGACAGCGGAGCCTGGTGGGCTGCTGTCTGTGGGGTCGCACAGAGTCGGACCCGACTGAAGCGACTTAGCAGCAGTAGCAGCATCTCGAGAAATTCTGATTGATGTAGGTTGGGGTGTCAGGTTTTCAGGTGTCTCTAGTTTTCATGGGCTCCTCTGTGATTATAATGTGCATTCACAGTTGAGAGCCACTGGAGGGTAGCCCTGTGTTGGAAGATTGGCTCCCTACCACACATATCAGTTCCTTAAAAAAAAATGTGTATTAGGTTGCTAGGTCCTTTAATTGTTTTAAGCAAATTGTCTTTTGTGTGTGATTAAAAAATAATTTGTTTTCCAGTAGGTTATTGGTGGTGTTGACTTGTTGACCGCATTACTGATCATGTTTATTTCTCTTCATTCTGCCTCTTGGCTTTACTCTACATCCTTGCGTGCTCACAGTGCAGGGCATAATACCTGTAGCATCTTGTGTCACCAGAGATAGATCATCTGGGGCCTCACACCAGACGTGCTGAATCACAATTGCATTTTAACAGGATCCCTAGGAAATTTGTCTTCACAGTAAAGATCCTCTAGAACATAAAGTTTAAAGTCAGGGTAAATTGCATTTTTCTTTGTTTTTTCCTCAGCATCCATTGATCTGGTCTTAACTACTTTTATGATTCAAATCATTTCAATCTCATTAAACCTATTCTTAGCCTCATTTTTCAATAAGCTTTAGAATGTAAGCAATTTTCCAGACCATCTAATTTAATATCCTCACTGGCAGGTGAAGGAAATTAGGTGCAGAGAAATTAAATGACATGGCCTAAATACCAAGACTATGGATTTGGGCATCCATAGTTGCTTGCCGTGTATGTGTGTGTGTGTGTGTGTATGTGCATTTTTCCTTTAATTGTACAGACATCATAATAGGGTCACTTGCAACAATTTTACTGTCATAATATAAATAACTTGAAATGTGAACTACTTGAAAAGACAATCAGGTTACTCAAATATGACACATATCCAAAACACCAAAATTTTAAATACATTTATTTAAATTATATATCTAAAGTGACATTGAAATACTTAACTAATAAACTAATATTTCAAGTTATAATTTGTGTAATTTAGTGGTAATGGGAAAGTAGAATATGTGATATTAAACTTAATGAAAATTGAAAGGTACCGCATGTCCTTGTAAATTACTAAAACTATCCCTGCGTTCCTGAGATATTGCAGGCACTTTATCACAAGACATTTAAAATATTTGGGGAGTATTTATTTGTTTATTCTGGGTTCCTCAGGAACAGGGGATGGGCCTTGTTCTTTTTCACATCCCCAGGAGAGTTGAGCTTTATCAGATCTTTAGATTTCAGATCCACACATCCACTGTATCACTTGTGTATCTATTATTGCAGATAAGGATTAAGTGTGAGATCCTTGTCTCTAAATCTGATGGTTGAATTCATCAAAATCCCCAGCTGCTTCTTAGAATTGCAGATTTGGGGATTTCTCCTAGACTTCATAATAGCCTGTGTGTTGAAAAGATTGTGGAATCTGCGTTTTTAGTTAGCACTGTAGGTGTTTCATTTGGATGCAAACATTTGAAAATCATTTCATTAGGGGATTAAATTTGTGTTTAATATAGTTAAATTTAATTGCCATCATTGAGCGTTGAATACATATATTATACTAGGTACCGAGTGCCATGTCTATTGGTATCTGTATTATCCTGTTTTTCTTTTCTATTTTCTTGGTGTTTTTAATCTTACTTTCCCACCTGATGATTTCAGAGAAGGATCCCAGGTGTATCTGGGCCAGCTATCACTGATAAGCAAACAGCATTGAGTTTCTCATTACAGCTTCACCACCTGTACTATAGATGTCTGGAAAGAGATAACTGCAGGTACTGGTAGTGTACAAAAGTGGTAAGTGCCGCTAGCTTGGAGTGCTGTAACAGCAACAATAACAATAAAGGACCACAAAAACATTCCTTATAACTTCTCCTTCAAAAGGAGGTTTTCCCTGTACCCCTTGTGGTGCTCATCAGAGTCCCAAGGGTGGAACTGATTTTTTTGAATGGTATTGCTAATGTTTTATTTCCTTGAGTAGTTTGCATTTCTGTAGTTGAGCTGTGCATATCCAGACAAATCACTTCATTTCAGGTCAGTCACTCAGTCGTGTCCAACTCTTTATGACCCCATGAACCCCAGCACGCCAGGCCTCCCTGTCCATCACCAACTCCTGGAGTTTACCCAAACTCACGTCCATTGAGTCTGTGATGCCATCTAACCATCTCATCCTCTGTTGTCCCCTTCTCCTCCTGCCTTCAATTTTGCCCAGCATCGGGTCTTTTCAAATGAGTCAGCTCTTTGCATCAGGTGGCCAAAATATTGGAGTTTCAGCTTCAACATCAGTCCTTCCAATGAACACCCAGGACTGATTTCCTTTAGGATGGACTGGTTGGATCTCTTTGTGGTCCAAGGGACTCTTAAGAGTCTTCTCCAACACCGCAGTTCAAAAGCATCAATTCTTCGGTGTTTAGCTTTCTTTATAGTCCAACTCTCACATCCATACATGTCTACTGGAAAAACCATAGCCTTGACTAGACGGACCTTTGTTGACAAAGTAATGTCTCTGCTTTTTAAAATGCTGTCTAGGTTGGTCATAACTTTCCTTCCAAGGAGTAAGTGTATTTTAATTTCATGGCTGCAGTCACCAACTGCAGCGATTTTGGAGCCCCCAAAAATAACATCTGCTGCTGTTTCCACTGTTTCCCTATCTATTTGCCATGAAGTGATGGGACCAGATGCTATGATCTTAGTTTTCTGAATGTTGAGTTTTTTGTTTTATTTTATTTTATTTTTTATTTTATTTTAGTTGGGGGGCCAATCACTTTACAATATTGTAGTAGTTTTCGCCACACATTGACATGAATAAGCCATGGGTCCACACGTGCTCCCCATCCCGAACCCCCCTCCCACCCCCCTCCCCATCCCATCCCTCCGGGCCATCCCAATGCCCCAGCCCTGAGACATATATATTGTCATGTGTGAAACAGAACACCATTCCATGTTCTATGCATGGGGCAGATGCTCAGGGCTGAATGTTGAGTTTTAAGCCAACTTATTCATTTTTCTCTTTCACTTTCATCAAGAGGCTCTTTAGTTCTTCTTCACTTTCTGCCCTAAGGGTGGTGTCATCTGCATATCTGAGGTTATTGATATTTCTTCCAGCAATCTTCATTCCAGCTTGTGCTTCCTTTAGCCCAGTGTCTCTCATGGTGTTCTCTGCATATAAGTTAAATAAGCAGGGTGACAATATACAGCCTTGACGTACTCCTTTTCCTATTTGGAACCAGTCTGTAATAGATGGTCATAATTGACTTCAGAACACAAGATATTGTTTACATATGAGAGAGAAATGTTTAAACCTGGGCTGTTTAACAACTCTATAGCAATAAAGCTGAGTATTCCCCCAGTTTGTCCACAGTCACAATACGTTTTTTCAGCTTCACTTTCTTCCTGTCTTCGAATGGTGGGATAAAAGTGGATTCAAAATGGATACGAAGCTCTTCAATATACTAGGTAATTTCTTGTCTTAGTCTTATTCTCCTCATCTGTAAATGGGAACAACTATTTTTGTCCTTATCTCAGTATAAAATGAGATAACGCTCATAAAGCCTGTGATACAGAGAAGGTACATAGTACACAGTACAACTCTCTTTACGAGCTGCTATTTACTGAGAGTTTTATGTTAACATGTAGGTTTCAAGCTGTGGCATGACCAGCTCCTTCTGGTTTGCCCAGGACATTCCCAGTTTTAGCGCTGGAAGTCCCACATCCTGGAAATGCCCTCAGTTCTGGGGTGGTTTGTCACCCTACTGCTGGAAACAGCCTATGAATAACAGTGACTTCAGAAAGGTATCAGGAGTTTCCTCGTGGATAATGGTTACAATGGGCAGAATAGACAGGGCTGATCCTCCGGTGGCACAGTGCTGTGTCTTTGTTCTAACACGTTTCCTGGTTTCTGCTTCTGTCCTGTGGTCCAGGATGTTAATCATTACCAAGTCCTCATTCCATCGGGCAGAAGGACCAAAAGTGAAATTGCATGTAGCACTCTGCTTCTATCCCATCCTGTTTGCCAGAACTAACTTTTGTGGCTAAAGTAGTTCCGAGAGAGGCTTGGAAATGGCTTTAGTCTTTTTGGCTATGAGCCAAGCTGAAGTAGAGGATCCATTACTAGGAACAGATATGCCACGGCTGTCTCGTACATGCCTATTTATGGAATCCAGTTTCCTTTCATATTGTGACTCTTTAATCAATGGTCATTTTCTTGGCCATTTACAACATTGCTGTGACTGTGTAGGAAGTTAACAAATAACATGAAAAAAGACCCCTAGACTTAAGGAAAAGCTATAGTGAAGTCTATTTTTTTGACTTGATAACTTTTTCCAATTGCAGTACCCGTTAGCCCAGAAATTCTCTTCATAATTGAAGTGGGTAGCTAACTCCGGTGTCTCAGGCAAAGCTTTTGATTTAGAATTTTGTTCAGAAATAAGGCAATAAATATAATTACAAGTTCATGCATTTCAGATTAAAGGACAAAAAAGAGTCCATTGGTGGAGGTGTATATGGTCCAACTATGTATCCTGGTTCAGAATCACAATCACAGTCATTCATTTAATAAATCTTTATTGAGTGCCCCATGGTCAGGACATAGGAATAAAACAGTTATCAACTTCTACTACAATTTCTACCCTTTTGGAACTTAAATTATGCTACAGGAAAATAGATTTTTAAAGTAAATTTTCATTTATTTAAAAGCACTATTAATGATCCCCAATTAGTTTTTACTTTGCTGGATTTATTTTTCTTATTTTTGTTTTACTGGATGGCATTTTCCGTGGCTTAACTTGTAGAAGGTGCTTAGAAGAGAGATTAAATTTCTCAACAGTATTTCATATAGTACCAAGGTCAACCTGTGGTGGCAGTCATGAGTGATATATTTTATCTTCTTATTGCCATCCACATAATACTCAATGCCAAGGAAACTTAAAAGCATGAAGAAATTCTGCTATGCAGCTTGCTAGACTATATGATCTGCTTTGAGGACTAATCACTCACTTTGTTTTTCTAAATAGCCCAATTCACTGCATATAGACATGATCTTAAATTTCCCATTAGCCCTTGTTTTTCCTTTATCACTAAAATATTTTGAGTAATTTTTGTTTAGAATGTTAGACTATGAATTGCTGAGCTGCTGGGATGATAGGCTGTCAAAACCTGAGTTCTAGTTTTGTTTTATGTGTTTTTCATATTTTTTTCCTATATAGTTCATCCTCATGTATGTTTAGTTCAGAGTTATTAATGATCCAACTTCAAACAGAAAAATCAAACAGAGAAATGATTCTTTTGAGTGGTGGTAAAAAGTGATGCACCCTCCTTTTGTCTTTTTAAATAAGTAGATGGAAGTAGAAAGGTTACTGGAGGTCTAGCATGGTGTTACACTCTGATATTTGAGAAAATGGGAGCAATATGGATTCATAAAGTCTATTGCTAATCTTTTAAAATCTTAGTGGTATGATGGGGTGTTCTTGTGTTAAATTTCTGCCTTTGTTAACCATTGTTGCTTGGGAGCAGGAACAAAAGATAGCTATAATAATTAATTTTTTCTGGTGCTCATAAGGGGTTTACAAACATTTAAGGGGTCTTGTAAGGATCACTTTTGCAAATGGGTCTTTTGTAGAGGCAACATATAGGAGAATTCCATGGGCAGAGGAGCCTGATGGGCTGTAGTGCATGGGGTCACAAAGAGTTGGACACAACTGAGCAACTAACATATACACATACACACATACACATAGGTACACCCAGATATTCTTGTTGTTTTGCCCAAATTAATTCATACTTAAATGTTGAATAGTTTTCATATGGTGAGAGGTGGGCACACTTATTAAGACTAGCACTGTTTCTTATCTTGAATGCGGCCCTAGAAGTAATTTTTATATAAAAAAATTTATATAAAGAAGGAAGGGTGGACTGATAGGCAACAAGAAATTTGTTTTGTTGTGTTCAGTCGCTGAGTCATGTCCAACTCTTTGTGACCCCATGGACTGTGGCACACCAGACCCCTCTTCTTCACTATCTCCAAGAGTTTGCTCAAACTCATGTCCATTGGGGCTTCCCTCATGGCTCAGATGGTAAAGAATTTGCCTGCAGTGCGGGAGACCTGGGTTCCATCCCTGGATTGAGGAGTGAGAATTTGTTTCAAGACTTTGAATTTGGGATTTTCGTCAGTATCCTGGCAGTGCGGTATAGTCAAGTAATAGTTGCATCTCAGAAGCCAAGAGAGAATTTGGAGCAGGTAGGGCCTCACTAGTATCTCATGTGAGAGAGAAGTCTAGTCAGATAAGTATTGGGGAAAAAAAGGTATTTCAGTGACTATTAGGAGATATTTTGGCTTCCCTGGTGGTACAGTGATAAAGAATCCATCTGCCAATCCAGGAGACATGGGAGATGAGGTTTCTATCCTTGGTTTGGGAAGATTCCCTGGAGGAGGAAATGGCAACCCACTCCAGTATTCTTGCTTGAAAAATTTCACAGACAGAGGAGCCCGGCAGACTACAGTCCATGGAGTCACAAAGAATGGGACATAGCTGAGCAATTGAGTACACATATAGGAGATATTTAGTGCCCTAGACAATGAGTGTTCAGGCAGAGTTGTGGTGGAGTCAGTGGCAGACTGTAATCATTTGGGAGATAAGTGGGGTCCAATAAACAGAGACTGATGTGTTAAAAGACACTTGACTCCGAGGGGAAAATGAGAGTAAGATATGCTCAAGTGGCATGTACATTGAATGAGTGTGTTATAAATATTATGTATTTTTGGTAGAAACCTTCAGAAGTCCGGAAATGTATAACTAGGAAAGTAAGACAAAATCACTCAATCTGACAATCCAAATTTACTACTAAGAGTTTTGATATTTACTTTGTTGTTACTATAAGTAAAAGTGGTTGTTGCTCAGTTGTGTCCGATTCTTTCCGACCCCATGGACCTCATTGCCCACCGAGCTCTTCTGTCCATGGAATTCTCCAGGCAAGAATACTGGAGTAGGTTACCATTCTCTTCTCCAGGGGATCTTCCTGACCGAGGAATCGAACCCAGGTCTCCTGCACTGCAGGCAGATGCTTTACTTTGTGAGTCACCAGGGAAGCCCTATAATCATTTTATGTATACATATATATGTGTATGTCTGCATGTGTCTGCGCTCAGTCATGTCCAACTCCTTGTGACTCCATGGACTGTAGCATGCCTGGTTCCTCTGTCCATGGTATTTTCTATGCAAGAATACTGGAGTGGGTTGCCACTTCCTATTTCGGGGGGTCTTCCCAACCCAGGGATCGAACCCGTGTCTCTTACATCTCCTGCATTAGCAGACAGATTCTTCACCACTGCAACATCTGGAAAGTCCATATATATATATATATATAAATTTTGTGTGTATATAAAATTCTATTTCTTGCTTTCTTATAAGCATTTTCTCAAATTAAAATTGTTCTTAAAAGTATGGTTTTTGATGGCGCTAGAGTTTTCCATAGTAAAGTATGCTATACTTTTTGAAATTAATTTATTTTTAATTGAAGGATACTTGCTTTACAAAATTGTGATGGTTTCTGCCATAAATCAACATGAATCAGCCATAGGTATACATATGTCTCCTCCCTTGTGAACCTCCCTCCTACCTCCCACCCCATACCATCATTCTATAAAATGCACTATACTTTGATCAGTCCTATACTGCTGGCTTCTTAGTGGTTTCTGGCTGTTAGCTATCAGAAGTGAATGCAGAGAATATGTTTGTAGATACGTGTTGGCAATTCTGATTTAGGATCACTTCATAAATGTAAAATAATGTGCCAGTGGTTTTTGAGAACATTTGTGCCTATTTACATTTTTACATGGTGCTAGTATTACAGGACTGGAAGAGGTCAGTTTTCATTTCAATCCCAAAGAAAGGCAGTAGCAAAGAATGCTTAAACTACTGCACAGTTGCACTCATCTCACACACGAGTAAAGTAATGCTCAAAATTCTCCAAGCCAGGCTTCAACAGTATGCGTGAACCATGAATTTCCAGATGTTCAAGCTGGTTTTAGAAAAGAAAGAGGAACCAGAGGTCAAGTTACCTACATCCTTTGGATCATTGAAAAAGCAAGAGAGCTCCAGAAAAATATCTACTTCTGCTTTATTGACTATGCCAAAGCCTTTGACTGTGTGGATCACAATAAACTGTGGAAAATTCTTAAAGAGATGGGAATACCAGATCACCTGACCTGCCTCTTGAGAAATCTGTATATAGGTCAGGAAGCAACAGCTAGAACTGGACCTGGAACAACAGACTGGTTCCAAATAGGAAAAGGAGTATGTCAAGGCCGAATATTGTCACCCTGCTTATTTAACTTATATGCAGAGTTCATCATGAGAAACGCTGGGCTGGAAGAGGCACAAGCTGGTATCAAGATTTCTGGGAGAAATATCAATAACCTCAGATATGCAGATGATACCACCCTTATGGAAGAAATTGAAGAAGAACTAAAGAGCCTCTTGATGAAAGTGAAAGAGGAGAGTGAAAAAGTTGGCTTAAAGCTCAACATTCAGAAAACTAAGATCATGGCAATCCAGTCCCATCACTTCATGGCAGATAGATGGGGAAACAGTGTCAGACTTTATTTTTGGGGCTCCAAAATCACTGCAGACGGTGACTGCAGCCGTGAAATTAAAACATGCTTACTCCTTGGAAGGAAAGTTATGACAAACCTAGACAGCATATTAAAAAACAGAGACATTACTTTGTCAACAAAGGTCTGTATAGTCAAGGCTATGGTTTTTCCAATGGTCATGTATGGATGTGAGAGTTGGACTATAAAGAAAGCTGAGCGCAGAAGAATTGATGCTTTTGAACTGTGATGTTGGAGAAGACTCTTGAGAATCCCTTGGACTGCAAGGATATCCAACCAGTCCATCCTAACGGAAATCAGTCCTGAATATTCTTTGGAAGGGCTGATGCTGAAGCTGGAACTCCAATACTTTGATCACCTGATTCAAAGAACTGACTCATTTGAAAAGACCTTGATGCTGGGAAAGATTGAAGACAGGAGGAGAAGGGGACGATAGAGGATGAGATGGTTGGATGGCATCACCAACTCAATGGATATGAGTTTGAGTAAACTCTGGGAGTTGGTGATGGACAGGGAGGCCTGGCGTACTGCAGTCTATGGGGTCGCAAAGAGTGGGACACGCCTGAGCGACTGAACTGAACTGAGTAGTAAAGAATCTGCCTGACAATGCAGGAGACATGGGTTTAGTCCCTGGGTTGAGAAGATCCCCTGGAGAAGGAAATGGCAACACACTCCTGTATTCTTTCCCTGGAAATTCTATGGACAGAGGAGCCTGGCGGGCTACAGTTCATAAGATTGCAAAGAGTTCAACGCGACTGATGCGACTGAGCAAGAAGCACATTTTTGCCAGCTGCATTAAACTACTTTGTACCTTTGCAGGGACTCAGCCTTATCATTAAAAATGACATCCTTGCTAATTTCATGAAGGAAAAAATCTCGTTTTTTCCGTCATTCAGCAAGTTTTGAGCTCCTTAAGACTAAGTGGAAGGTTGAGTCCAGACTGCACGTGGCGGGGTGGCATCTAGCTCCTGGTGCTGCCTCTGGAGTACACGGTGAGGAGCCCTCTGCCACCACCACATGCCAACATTAGGAGGGCTTTACCCTTAGTCATCAGTTCTAACTCCTCTTTGGGGAGATGATCCACTTTTTCTGGAGAACTGGTCTTCATTTTTACTTTGGGGGGTAAATGCAACAGCCCCTGCTTTTCCCCGAGAGCGCTTCCCCTTCATCTCTTGCTCTGCCCCCTGCTCTTGCTCCTGGAGTGGCCTCTTAAGCTTTCAGCCACCTGGAAGCAATTTTCATCTCTACTGCAGCCTCCTCTGTGTTTTTTGGGCCACGACTTCTTTCATTCTTTTGTATCCCTCTATAAGCATTTGTCAGATTACTGACACAAACAGTGTCCAAACTCCGTTCCACTGTTGACTGTGGTATTGCCCACACCTCACTTCTTCATGTCCATTCTCAGAGATTTGGTGTATTTATTCCCTTTAATAGACTTTACTGTAATTCCAAAGGAGCTTTAGGAAGAAAGGAATCATGCCATATGTAGCCTTTTCAGATAGGCTTCTTTCATTTAGTAAATATACGTTTTAATTTCCTCCTTCTCTTTTCATGCCTTGATAGCTCATTTCTTTTTAGTGCTGAATAATATTCCATCATAGCGATGTACCACAGTTTTTTAATTTATTCACCTAGCTTTAGGTGGTGTACTTGGTTACTCCCAAGTTTTGGCAATTATAAATAAAGCTGTTATGAACATTCATGTGCAGATTTTTGTGCAGACATCTGTTTTCATCTTTTTTCTGTAAATGCCAAGGAGCACAATTGCTGGGTCACATGGTAAGAGTATGTTTAGTTTATAAGAAACCACCGATTTGTCTTCCAAAGTGTCTGTACTATTTTGCATCTCCACCGGCAATGTGTGACAGTTCCTGGTGTTCCATACCCTCTCCAGCATTTTGTGTGGCCACTGTTCCGGATATTGACCACTTTAATAGATGTGTAGTGGTATCATTGTTTTTTATTGCAGTATAGTTGCTTTATTTTTTTTATAGTTTTATTCATGTATTTATTTTTGGCCGTGCTGGGTTTTCGTTGCTGCATGGACTTGCTTCTCTCTAGTTGTGGCGAGTGGCGCTGCTCTCCAGCGTCGTGTGCGGGCTTCTTACTGGGATCGCCTCTCCTGTTGGGGAGCACAGGCTGTTAGGGATTCAGTTGCTGTGGCTCCCGGGCTCCGGAGCACGGGCTCAATAGTTGTGACACAAGGCCTTAGTTGATCTGATCTCCTCGGACCAGGGTTGACCCCACATCTCCTGCAATGGCAGGCAGATTCTTTACCACTGAGTCACCAAGGAAGTCCTCGTTATTGTTTTAGTTTGCATTGCCCTCATGACGTATGATGTGGAGCATCTTCTCATATGTGCACTTCATATCTGTATTTTTTTTGGTGGATGTCTATTAAGATCTTTAGCCCCTTTTAAATCAGGTTGTTTGTTTTTTTATTGTTGAGATTTGAGTTCCTTCCTTACATATCTTGGTAGCAATCCTTTTATATATATATATATATATTGCAAATGTTTCTTCCAGTCTGTTGCTTATCTTTCATTCTCTTGACATTATCTCTCTCAGAGAAGAAAATTTTAATATTAATGAAGTCCACCTTTTCAGTTGACACATTGTGATATTTCTGGACTAGCAAGGATCATACCATTTACTGGTAGTTGTGTTAGTCATTCTGTTATCCATGATGGTGATAATTAAGTGCTGTTGTAACTCTTCATAATTAACTTCGTATTTTAATAGTGAATAACACGCTTGTGCAAATGATGCTTCTTTGTTGGTAATCAGTTCTTTTTCATGAAGACATGATGACCTAGTAGACATTATTTTTAGAAGATATTTTATCATATTAATATTGGCATTTCTGAATAGTTTTATAATTTACATGTACAGAATCTATGTACTTTTTCTAATCTCATTTTGTTATACGACAGCCACTGGTGGCTGAGATGGTCAAATATCTGCCTGCAGTGCAGGAGACCCAGGTTCAATTTCTGGGTCCGAAAGATCCCCTGGAGAAGGGAATGGCTGCCCACTTGAGTATTCTTGCCTGGAAATCGCATGGACAGGGGAGCCTGCTAGGCTACAATCCATGAGGTTGCAAAGAATCGGATATGACTAAGTGACTAACACACATACACATGCAGTACAGTACTAGTTTAGAAGTTCCTCAGCCACACTAATCACATTGAAATTTCTCACTAGAGGCTACCATATTGGATGGTAAGGAGATAGGACATTTTCATCATCACAAGTAGTTCTGTTGGACACCGTGGTTCTAGAACATAAGCAGTTGTGATTAAACAGTCATTTTGTGTGATTTCTTTTTACTTTGCAGTAATTACTAAAATACTAAAAGAAAAAATTAAGAAATGCAGTGAAAGCATTTGTTTCCCTACTGTTATCTTTTGTTTCTTAGTGATTTATGTTAAAGTAACAGTTATAACTACAGCTGAAGGAGCTGAGTATGCTCACCATCTGCTCAGCTAAATGCGAAATACAATTGGCAGAGCAGTTGCCTAACATTGGTCCATGATGCTGTTGGTTTTCTTGGACATGCCAGTAGTAACAGGCACTATTACTCACAGCAGTGGGGAGTTCAGCCGAAGTAACTTTTCTGCATAGATCTCATTCTTAGAATTAATGACTTGTCTATTTAAAATTCCTAATTTTTTTCCTCCTTGGCAAGGGCAGAGGGCTGAGCTTCACTGGTGGCTCAGTTGGTCAAGAATCTGCCTGCAATGCAGGAGAACCGGGTTTGATCCCTGGATTGGGAAAAGAAGCTGGAGAAGGAAATGGCAACCCACTCCAGTATTCTTGCCTGGGAAAGTGCATGGAGAGAGGAGCCTGATGGGCTACAGTCCATGGGTCACAAGAGTTGGACGTGACTTAGTGACTAAACCACCACCACCATTGGCAGAAGGCTACACCACAAAGACACATTTGGAGAGACAGCACAGGAGGATAAAGGCCTGGAACGTTTGCTCCAAGATTGGCTACTTAATTTTCTTCTTTCACTGACATTGTAATTATAGAATAAATCTCATTGCTATAGAAACAGCGGTTGCTCCAAATTATTTTTTTAAAGGCCTCACATTAATTCAGGCACCATTTAACATAAGCTTTCATATGTTTATAACACATATTACTTCAGTTTACTGTTATAGTAATGATAACTTAATGATATAGTATCATTTGGAATTGGTTTGAAAAGCATCTGGAAATATATTTTATAGTTTAATCTTGGTATTGGAAGAATCTATCATTTGCCTGCTATTGATTTCTTCTTTTTTTTTTAGGTTTCTTGCAGTGTTTGAATGTTGAGAAGGTATAGTTGTTTAAACTGTGTTTAGATGGCAGGAATTTGTACAAGCAGGATGGTTAATACCTGATGGGTAAACACATATTGATTTGGTGATTGCATATAAATCTATTTTGAGTTGTTCTTTGAAGTAGAAAAGTCCAGTTCTCATGGGTAATTATTGTTTAGGTCTTTCCCTATTTGGAGGCTAATTTAGAATCTAGGTGTAAATTATATTGGGTAGGTAGGGCAAGTTTCCATATTCAGTGGCCCACATAGGTATTTCTTAAAAAATGGTAGAAGGTGACTCTAACTATTGTATATACTTTATTAAAGCAAAAAAGTAGAAGAGACATTAGCCATCCTGTGTACTTGTCCTTTGCACCTGAGTTACAACACAAGAAGTATAGTCAAGGACATAGTCACTCATCAGCCATCTCTTTCACAAGTATTTACTGAGATCCAGTTAACCCTCTTGAACTTTTGTTTAAAGGTTTCTCTTTTAGATAATGCCCTGAAATGAGTCAGCAAATTGATATAAATTACATAAACAGAGTTGGCCAGGATACTTAAGGGTATTTAGATAAAGGAGAAAGTCACATTAAAGGTCACTTTTTTTCTCCTGTGTAAAAACATATTTTCTGTAGAATTACTACTTGTAAGAATGATTTTCTGATACATAATCTTTCTTTGGTATGCTTTAGTCATAATTGGGGAATGTTACTGCTGTGATAAAATGATTTAAAAAGAGACATACATGCTGATATACCCCAAAATAAGAAGCCTTGGCTCTTCTTCCTGGGATTAACATCGATGTTCAATTAAAAGATAAACAAATGTTTCATAGATGGCTTATAGCTCTTATTCAAAGAAGAGAGATCTTTTTTCAAATTCAATCTTACAGGTTTCATTTCAAATTAAAAAAAAAAAAAGTGAGTTCTCTATTGTTGTTCCAAAGCTGATACATTGTAAATCTATTTCAGTTTATGCCAGTCTTACTGTCAGTTCTATATTTTAAGAGACACCTTTCAGAAATGAAGAGACAGAACATATACTGGGATCATTTTTTAAAGCCATCCTTAGGCAAAGTACTGGATCGTCAGATCCTGTGAAAAAGCATCTTTGTGATGGTTTTGAATGGTGAGGATTGCAGTCTGTTTTAAGTAGTTTTCTGGTTGTCATTTCAGCTATGAAGTCTTATACTCCGTATTTCATGCTCCTGTGGAGTGCTGTGGGGATAGCCAAGGCTGCCAAAATCATCATCGTGCCGCCAATTATGTTCGAAAGCCATATGTACATTTTCAAGACACTAGCCTCGGCCTTGCACGAGAGAGGCCACCACACAGTGTTCCTCCTCTCTGAAGGCAGAGACATCGCGCCATCTAATCACTACAGCCTCCAGCGCTACCCAGGGATCTTTAACAGTACCACCTCGGATGCTTTCCTGCAGTCCAAAATGCGGAATATTTTCTCTGGGAGATTGACAGCAATCGAACTGTTTGACATACTGGATCACTATACCAAGAACTGTGACATGATGGTTGGCAACCATGCCCTGATTCAGGATCTAAAAAAGGAGAAGTTTGACCTGCTGCTGGTGGACCCTAATGACATGTGTGGATTTGTGATAGCTCATCTCTTGGGGGTGAAATATGCTGTATTTTCAACTGGCCTTTGGTATCCTGCTGAAGTGGGCGCTCCTGCCCCCTTGGCTTACGTCCCAGAGTTTAACTCACTCCTCACAGACCACATGAACCTGCTGCAAAGGATGAAAAATACTGGCGTTTACCTCATTTCCAGAATAGGGATCAGCTTTCTGGTTCTTCCCAAATATGAAAGGATCATGCAGAAGTACAACCTGCTGCCAGAGAAGTCCATGTATGACTTGGTCCACGGGTCCAGCTTGTGGATGCTGTGTACAGACGTAGCACTGGAGTTCCCGAGACCCACCCTGCCTAATGTTGTTTATGTAGGAGGAATCCTAACCAAACCGGCCAGCCCACTACCAGAAGTAAGGTTTGCTGAACTCCTTGGTAATCTTTTCTTAATATAAATGTCAATTTGTCTGTTTGGATTTTTAGAAGAGAGAGGATTGGGTATTGTTGGATAATAGATGCTATTCTAAAAAGTTAAGACACAGAGCCTGCCAAGGTCCTTTTATTTGTGGGTGCCCACTCCTATGGAACGCATTCCTGCTTTGAGCATTTCCATAACACCGAGAGGCCACTGTGCCGTATGGTCAGTAGACTGTCTGAGAAGCAGATTTTTGATTAAGTTATAACTCTGAGAGGAATGGAGTTAGATAGTTTGTTTTAATGAGTGTAAGTGATTTCACTTTTAATTAAACACAGAGCTCCTTCTGATCTCCCCCAGAAAGCACAAACTCAAGTCTCCGCATCCAGGTTAGGTCCTGTGAACTCAAATAAGTAGAACAATGTTAGTAGTGGTTCTTCTTGCAGCAGTCATGACCGCTAAAAAGTTTATGTCCAACAACAAAAATGAAGTAGTAACTTCCATCAGACTAGGATGCTGATTTTAAGGTAGTAAAACTAATTAAAGAAATCATGCCTCACTGTGATTTCATGTCAAAGATGGAATTAATTACATTTTAACAAAACCTGTTTACTCTCCGAGTCAAACCTAATTTCTTCTTTCTGGCTGAGCTGTCAGCAAATACACTTGTGTTCTATTCTTCATCCTAGTTTGGCTTTTTTTTTTTTCAATTAGGTATCTCAAAACCTGTAGGAGCCATATTGCATGTCTGTTGTTTCAGGGGAATTTCCAACCTCAGGTTGACTCTGGATTTAAACTCAATCTCTGATGGCATTTATCAGAAGTATAGGGCCTGTTCTATGTTTTTCTCTATGGCAGCCGTTTCTACTCTTAAAATTCTTAAAGTAGCCACTCACAACAACAGTCAAAGTGTTCATTTCTAACTCTGGTCACTACATTTAAAGAAATCCTCCAGAGTCTTGATGAAGAGTCAGTCTAGATTTTCTCCTATAGGTGACACATAAGTACAATCTCTGGGCAGAATTTTCTCATGGGGAAATAAGGTGATTGGAATATATAGCCTGTAGATTTCTCTCACACCTCCATTAGAAGCATATTTAATAAATAACACTTTGATATATTTCATGTAACGTGAAGACATAGAACTTGCCAGATCTTTGACCCATAAACCCTAGATTACCACTGGTGAAGACTATGAGAGAGAGAGCAGTTGTTCTTTCTGATGCCATCTGTAAAGGATAAAGGTTAATATCAGGCTGTGTCAGCCCTTATCAAGCCCACTTTGAAAATTTAATTAGTCTCTTTCAGAGTCACTGTGTGATGTATTACCCCCTTCCTAAAAGTATCTAAAATCAAACTTCAGAAATAGCTTCTAAAAGTCCCGGAAGCAAGTTTATCTCTACCTGAACTGAGTCATTCCTAATGTCAGGCATATCAGCCCTGCTCCCTTCAAGTCTTCATCTTTTCCCAACCAGAGCACTGCCATTTTGCCTGTTCCTTTGAATTTTTGTTTGAATACTGTCTCCCCTCTCTATACAGAAGAAGGAATTAGTGATGTTCATTTTTCCTGTATTGTAGCAACTTGAACTATAAGTACAAAACACTACTGTATGCTTAGTAAAATAGCCTGGGTCCTTATGGTTTCATTACAGTAGTCCCTCCTTATGTGTAGCTCAGTTATCCTCGATCAACCATAGTATGAAAATATTAATTGGAAAATTCCATGAATCCACAATTTGTGAGTTTTAAATTGTACATTGTTTTGAGTAGTAAAGTATGATATCCTGTATGGTCCAGCTCGGTCCTGGCCCATGCTACCCTGAATCCCCATCCATCCACGTGGTCTGCTTCCAACCTCCAGCCAACGACATCATCATGGCTCTGTGATCCAGCATCACCTGGAGCAGATGATCTGCCTGCTGTAGCCCAACTCTGTATCATAATGCCTATGTCATTAACCTTACTCCATCTGATCATGTCTCATTTCATGTCATCACAAGAAGGGAGAGTAGAGCCCAATAAGATATTGAGAGAAACCACATTCACATAATGTCTATTGCAGTGTATTGTAATCTATTTTATTTTTAGTTATTATTGTTGATTTGTGCCTGATTTGTAAATTAAACTTCATCCTAGGTATGTATGTGTAGGAAAGAGCATGGTATATATGGGGTTCAGTATTATTCAAGATTTCAAGCATCCACTGGGGGTCTTGGAACATATACCATGTGGATAAACTGGGTTACTGTATACTTTGTTTTACTTTAAAAGCAGCTTTTGTGTGGTTTTTGGAACTTCCTATAATGTTATCACCCAGGATGTTTTCTGAGTTGCCATGATTTCTAGTTTGGCACTGGTTTGACCTACTTTGTGGGCTTCCCTGTCCTTTTTTTTCCTCTCTGGGCATTTTGTAATTATTCTTTTGAATATGTGCTCTTTATTTACAATTATTGCTTTGGCTCTGACAGTTAGGTGTCACACTCAGAAATATACACATCTGGCATGAGTATTTGTTATGTATGTGAACCTAGATAAGTATATTGTGTGTGTGTGTGTTCAGTCGTGTCTGAGTGACACATAGTCTGGTGACTATGGCTCACCAGACTCCTCTACTGCTGGGATTCTCCAGGCAAGAATATTGGAGTGGATTGCCATTTCCTCCTCCAGGGGATCTTTCCAACCCAGGGATCGAACCTGCATCTCCTGTGTCTTCTGCATTCAGGCAGATTCTTTACCCACTGAACCATCAAGGATAAGTATATTATTATCACTGAAAATCTGTGAGGTTATAAAGTGTGAAGGGCCATTTTCACTTCAGTGTTCCATTTACAAAGTTCTTCAATAGGGAGAATTTTGAAGAATGGTGGGTCTTATTCGTTCATATATTCCCTACCCTAGTGAGGTTGTATATGCTTTGGAACACATGCATTTCTATTGAGATTTCTCTAGTAGATTTGTTTGATACAATAAACTGTACCCCAGCATTCTAAAAGTTAATGAGTTTCTCAAATGCCTGTATTATTTACAGGTCATAGTTGTGACAGTAAGATAATAGAGCCCAGAAAATGGCCTCTTAGAACACATGATTCACTAATAACAGCTTAATTGTTAACTGCCTTGGTGTCTTACACTGGCAGTGGATTAAGTTTTCCAGATGTCTAGAAATGATTTGACGGTGAGATTTCTTTTCATAGCCTGGGATAAAAAGGTAGAGAAAAATGTCTAAAAGACATTTTTCAGAAGCTTTCACAATGTTTGAGCCTAAAGAAACTCTAGAGAGCATTTAGTTCAGCTCCACTTTTCCACCTCAAAATACAGGAAATGACCCATTCATTTGTCACATACGAGATTAAAAGAATTTGAGTGTCTTATCCAGGCCACACAGTTTGTGGCAGAGCCAGGTGAAACATGGATTGTTTTGCTATGAGTTAGATATTTTGTCAAGATGCCTGTATCTCTCATTACTCATTTTACTCATTTATACATTTATAGCGTATTCAAGGAACTTCCCTGTAGCTCATACCGTAAAGAATCTGCTTGCAGTGCAGGAGACCTGGGTTCAGTCTGTGGGTCGGGAAGTTCCTCCGGAGAAGGGAATGGCAACCCACTCCAGTATTCTTTCCTGGAGAAGCCCATGGACAGAGGAGCCTGGTGGGCTACAGTCCTCGGGCTCGAAAAGAGTTGGACACGACTGAGTGACTAAGCACAACGTATTTAAAACTATGCAGAGACAATTTCACTGATCTTTATTTGATAGCTCAAAGATTGTGAGGACTGTATATGATAGTCAAATTACGCCATTTGTACCCTTCCTTGGAGAAAGAAATGGCAACTCACCCCAGTATTCTTGCCTAGGAAAACCAATGGACAGAGGAGCCTGGCAGGCTACAGTCCATGGATTGCAAAGACTCGCACCTGACTGAGAGACTAACACTTGTGTTTCAGAGATTTAATGATAGAAATCAGCCAGAATCCAAATCCTTTTGGTTACAACATGTTGTATTGGTGTAGAGTGAAGAAATTGTTTGCACTGATAATCAAATGATTTATAAATGCATATACCTGACTCCTCATACTATTTACTACTGACTGCCTACAATAGGAGTAATGACCTTTAGAGGAAGAGGTTTAGGTTGGACTGTATCCATATTGTGGCTTCTATCATTATTACAGTGTGGTAGAAAACATAGGAACAATTTGTTTTTTTTAAAAGGTTTACTTCCTCCAGGAAGGAAGTCTGTAAATAGATCCCCATTTGACTAGATCCTTCAAGTATTAAATGTGGATGAAATAAATAATAACATCTAATAGGGGTTGACTATAGCTTTTAGTAGTTTGACTAGGAGATAATAACAATAATATTACCAAGGAATAGTACATTTACTTAGGGAGTCTTTTGATTATTAAAATTCACATGTTTGAGGTGATAATTTTTAGATGATTTCCCATTGGCAGAAAGTGGTCTAGCCCTGCTAAGCTGCTAATCTCTGCCACTTTTCAGCTTCTACAGCCCTGAACTATCATTGCACCTAACAGCTGCTGCTGCTGCTAAGTCGCTTCAGTCGTGTCCGACTCTGTGCAACCCCATAGACGGCAGCCCACCAGGCTCCGCCGTCCCTGGGATTCTCCAGGCAAGAATACTGGAGTGGGTTGCCATTTCCTTCTCCGTGCATGAAACGGAAAAGTGAAAGTGAAGTCGCTCAGTCGTATCCGACTCTTAGCGACCCCATGGACTGCAGCCTACCAGGCTTCTCCGTCCGTGGGATTTTCCAGGCAAGAGTACTGGAGTGGGGTGCCATTGCCTTCTCTGGCACCTAACAGATTATATCTTAATTATTGGTTTTTCACATGGTTTTCTCCCCTACTAGGGTGTGGATGCCTTAAAGGATGGACAACAAGGTGGATAACCTTTGTACCCTGAGTGCCTGGAAAATGGTAGTCATTCAATAACTGTTTAAAATTAAATGAAATGCATCAAATAGAAATAGTTGCCAAAAAATAGGTGATTCAGTTAGTATAACAACATTGTTAATATTATAACCATTATTTGTTTATTCCAAATTTATGATCAGATAACATTGCAGCCATTAAGTAACCTAACATTCCAGGTTCTTGTAGTGAATTAGAATAGCTACTTAACGATACTGATATTGAGAAAAGGCTATCATCTCATTGTTCATTACCCAGTTGGTGAGCTAAGTGGTCCCTACTGTGTTCCAGATATGCATGTGAACAGGGCCAGTAGAGCTGAGGCACTATTGCTGTGTTAGGATGGCTTGGGACGATATGACCCTCATTTGGTTGAACTGCAGAGGGGCTTTATTGCCAGGCTAGGGGTATGAAAGGCATTTTCATTGCACCATTTGTACAGACATTTTTTAAATTAGGGAAACAGTCCTGGGGAGAGATACAGATAAGATAAAAAGATGAACAGAAATAAGAAAGAGCCAGAGACCAAGGACAGGGTCATGAGATACTCACTGTTGTTCATTTTGTCATTTGCCAGAACTTCCTCACAGAGAAAGGTTTGGGGTGGGAAGAGACATTGTGCAACGATTCATTAGATTAACCCACTTGTGAGCAGATCAGGTTATGAGAAGAAGAATAAAACTGAGGAGCAAAACAGTGGCTTTTTATATGTAGTCTTTATTGAGTCACCTAGAAGCCTTTCCTTATTATTACATATGGAAATGGAAAGCTGACTTCCCCAAGAGTGAATGAATGTCTAGGCTGAGTTATGGGACCACAGTCACTGGGGCTAACAGACTGATCCAGGGTTGCAGCAAATATGGAAAATCATGGTGATGGACAAGGGAAGCCTGGTGTGCTGAAGTCCGTGGGTCGCAAAGAGTCAGACACGACTGAGCAACTGAACTGTACTGAAGGCTATTTAAATAGTATGTTGCATATAAATTATTTCTTGAAATATAAAGCTAGAGATAGGATTATAACTATTGTATTATATTGATTCAGTTTTCCTTTTTTAAGTAAATATAATTTAATCAATATATATATGTTTTATTGTTGGTTCTTAATTTTGGATACCATCACTTACAAATAACTTTTTAGGGTGTCTTTATTCATGTGCTATATTGTAGCTATGCAGGGATTGGAAGATTGAGAACTATAACATTTGGAAGAGATGGATGATTTAATTTCAACTACTAATTCTTAGCTGAAAGATTCGCCACAACATAGTTGGGCATAAATAATAGATTCCCTATGGGAATTCATAGGCTTCCTAGGTGGCTCAGTGGTAAAGAATTTACCTGCCAAATACTGGAGATGCAGAAGACACAGGTTCAGTCTCTGGGTTGGGAAGATCCCCTGGAGGAGAAAATGGCAACCTGCTCCAGTATCCTTGCCTGGAAAAATCCCATGAACAGAGGAGTCTGGTGGGTTATAGTCCATAGGTTCGCAAAAGAGTTGGACACGACTGAGTGAAAGAGCACTCAGCACCACCATGTAATTCATTAATGTAAAATGTTGCAGATATTTCTTGTAGAAGTTTTGTAAGTGGATCATATATTTTATCTTTATTTTGTAGTGAGAAACCAGATTACCTGACTAAGTGAATCTATCCAGGAAGTAAATTAGACAGTGTTGCAACTATCAAGAAGTCACTCTTTAGTTCACTGATATGGCGGTTTTCTAAGCAGCACTGTAGTTTTGAATAGCTTATCAGTTGCTTCGGTAAGCATTATAGGCTTGCAAGAGTTTCCTGATACTTTTAGAGACCCAAGTATAATTGAAAGTGCAGTCTGACATAATTTTTAATCACCTTTCTTCCTCTGCTATTGAGTATTTAAGCTTTAAGATGCCCAGCAGAGTTGTTCATTTAAATGTTAAACAGTGGCGATATCAAGGAAAATATTTTTTAACTGATCATTTTTACAAATGGTAATTCTCACAATTAAATAGTTGCACCAGTTTTTAGAATAATATTTTTCACAAATACTCTCATCCCAAGCCAAACATTTCTAGTTTGGAAATGAAAATCGCTACTGTCCATGAGTTTGTCAGATCTATTCTTGAGTGCAGATTTTGACAGAAAGGACCGAGTGAGCCTGAGCTTCTGAGGAAGTGGTGGCTTTGGAGACAAGCTACCTATTTCATAGTTTTGTTTACGGAATTTTTTTATAGCAAAATGTCCAGGGGCTGTGGCAAAGTAGCCGGATGGAAAAACATGGGCTTTTTCAGCCACATGGCCCTGGCCTTTAATCTTGGCCTTAATAAGACTTGGAGAGGGAGGGTGTCAGCCTCCTTAAAGTGAGGATGTGCTTACTTCAGAGGGTTTCAGGGAATGAGAGCCGTGGCAATGCCTGGTGGGGATAGTTCTTGTTCTTATTATTGTTCCAATAACTCTCATTACTGAAGGTGAGTGCCAGTTACTATCACTCTCACCTGCTGTCTTCCACCTGGCAAACAGAAGGATGGTTTCAGAGGTGGAGGAAGTGTCTGTGGCATCACCCCTACTCATTTCAGGGGTTGGCATCTTGGGGATGTTTATTTCCCTTTCCTTCATCCTCTTAATCACTGAAGTAGAAGGAAAATAGCAAGTGAACTATATGGGAATTAGACATCTGAGTCTTAAGAAATGAGCAGAAGCTGACAGTATGTCCTGTCAAGGGAGTGCCCTCCTGGTACTTCCAGATGCTGGCTTCTTTAAGCTCAGGGATTGTATCTGTGGTTTTTCAGTCCTTTAAATGGAGGAGCAGCGACTCCAGCCCCTGTTCTGCTGGCTCCATCCTTGTTCCTTCTCCTCCTCTGTGCTTCTCATTCCTGTCGGACCTAAGGAGATGCTCCAAACAAATAAATACCTGCCTCCTAACCAGAGGTTCTACCCAGACTCTCCTCCACACTCTGACCCTGCTGCAGTAGATTATTAGATTAGATAACCCTGTACTGGTGGCTCAGATGGTAGAGAATCTGCCTGAATTTCAGGAGACCCAGGTGTGATCCCTGGTTTGGGAAGATCCCCTGGAGAAGGGAATGGCTACCTACTCCTGTATTGTTGCCCAGGAAATTCCATGGAGGAACCTGGCAGGCTACAGTCCATGGGGTCACAAAAAGTCGGACATGACCTTCAAAAAAAAAAGTTTGAAATTTTCTTCTAAGATCTGAGGTGCAGATTCTGCAGTCAACTTCAGTGTTCATCCTCACTTCTTCCTAGATCTCTATAAGCTGCCCAAGTTGTCTCATGTCTGATTCTTTCACTCTCCACAGTGTTGTTTATATCAGAACCCCATTACATTCTTGTTAAAACATGGATTGTAGGACCAGCTAGGAGGCTTGAGATGGGCCTTACTCATTTGTAACAAGTTCCTAGGTCACGGTGAGGCTGCTGTTGCTGGTCTAAGGACTAACCACACTACGGGAACCACTGACCTAGATTCCGACGGTCTGCACGAATTATACATTTTAATTACAGCATGTAATATATTTTGTCTGAGAATAATTTTTCCTCATCATTATAGGGTTTCTTCTCTTCTAGAAAATTACTTTCAGTATAAATTGTACCACCATACATGTATATACATATCTAGATTTCAAGGACTAGGAGAGCCATGGATTCCATTGTATATCTGGAGGACCCATTACCTTATAATTTTGTTTTGTGAAATTATGATGATGCTGTTACGTATCATCCCTTGCTCTAGGAAGCAGGTCTAAATAGATCATCCATGTGCTGCCATGTTAATAGTAGGTAAGGTCTTCAGAACTAATATCCTTTAACTCTTCTCCCTATTTCCTTCATCTCCACCACTTTTTTTATAACACTCTAAAAATATTTTATCTTAGGTTAATATACAGCATTGGATCAAAGCAGGCTGTGATTTTAAAGTCATATTACATAAATACCTTTTTCTACAATTCTAAGAAGTCATGTGCTAAGATACTTTTAGCTTTTATGTACAATCTTTTGTCCAAAATCTAGTAACAAGCAGAGTGTTATTTACTATATAGCACTCTGTAAATGCTCACTACCCATCAAACCTTTTTTGTATTTATAATATGTCAATATATCTCTTATAAATACAACAAAATGAGAGTTTGATTTTTAGAGTCAGTCTTTATATTAGCTTGCTTATTCAGAAAATACAGCTGGCCATTGACAACACAAGGGTTGGGATGTTGACCCTCTGTGCCCTCAAAATCCACGTGTAATTTATAGTAGTATCTATGTACACAGTTCCTCTTTATTCAAAGTTCCTCATTTGTGGATTCAACTGACCATGGATCATGCGCTATGGTAGTATTTAATATTGAAAAAAATCAGTGTAGATCCATGTAGTTCAAACCCATGTTGTTCAAGGGATATCTGTATTTTTTACACTGTAGCAACCACTTTTATCTTTTTACTTTGAAGGCATCTCTCTTATAAATCAGCAAACCCTGAGCATGCACATAAGCCAAAACTGGTCCCTGCCTGATAAACCCAGTGTTGACCTGGGCCAAGAGTGGCTTTATAATGGGTATTTTTGTAGCAAGCAAACAGGACAGATAGCCAAAGAGAGATAGACATTGAAGTAGTGGGGTGTACTTTTTCAGGTACTTCTTAATCCAGAATATATTCTTATTCCACTGAAATCGTAGAGTCTAGAAAACTCCTCCTCACAGTGTGGATGAAGTGTCATTTCACCGAGCACAGGGAAAAGTGTGGCAAGGGCACTCACAGTGCCTATACTCAGTGGTAGGAGCTGGGCACCAAAGTAAAAATGATAAAACTATATAGACCAGAACCCTGTGTATTGGTACTGGAAGGCCTGTTCTTTAAACCCTGATAATGAAGCAGTTGCAGCCCAGAGACCTTCTGCACAATTAAAAAGCAGCTGTGCTGCCAGCTGCACACTACATGGACCAGAATGGAATACACATTCCTCCACCATTGTCTTCTGGCTTTCTGTCAAGGTATATTTTTGTAAAGCAGCAGTTATCACTGTTACAAGAATCACTGTTAGTAGGAGAGTCAAGATTTCTGATTCTATCAATATAAATGCAGTCAGTTAATTAGCCTTTTAACAGAGCATTTGTTTTAGAAAGTGCTGTGTGAGAGAGAGAAAGAGAGGCATGAGACAGACAAAGCATGTCTGCTTTTTTCCTAAAAATGTTTGATCACCTGAAAGAGAAATGTGCCTATTGAAACGGTCATTTTCTTACATTATTTCATACGGATGACTTTTGTCAGAGTGGCTTTTGGAAGAGTTATGGTGTTCAAACACAAGAGGGGGAAACTTAATGTCATGAATATTTTCCCTCAATGTGCTTCTCTCTTTTTCCCCTTAGATATATGATACAGTAAGAATAAACCTGGCAAAGTAAGCTGACCTGATTTTATACTTCTTTGAATATAGTAACTACTTAATAATTGTCTGTTGCTTTGAATTGCTTTATGCTCAATTAGATCTAGAGAAAAGTCCTTTTGATAGTATCTGAAAAGATTTCAGCTGCATAGATCTCTAAGAAAATCACTAGGTTCTGAAAAACTGAAGACCTTTCAGAAAGAATAGTGGAAGAAACTCTCTGAGAACAGGGTTCCCAGTTTAGTCATCATTTATATCCCACCCACTTTCATACCTAGTTCTGCTGCTGCTGCTGCTGCTGCTGCTGCTGCTAAGTCGCTTCAGTAGTGTCCGACTCTGTGCGACCCCATAGACGGCAGCCCACCAGGCTTCCCCATCCCTGGGATTCTCCAGGCAAGAACACTGGAGTGGGTTGCCATTTCCTTCTCCAATGCATGAAAGTGAAAAGTGAAAGTGAAGTCGCTCAGTCGTGACCGACTCTTAGCAATCCCGTGGACTGCAGCCTACCAGGCTCCTCCGTCCATGGGATTTTCCAGGCAAGAGTACTGGAGTGGGTTACTATTGCCTTCTCCAACCTAGTTCTGCAGCACTTTGCAAAGCATAGAACCTTATTCATATACTTTGAATTAATATAATTTCAAGTTGTAAAAGTTGGTGTATTTGCCCAGGTTATTTAACAAAACTGGGATAAAATGTTTTTAAATGGTAAATTCCCAGAGCTTTTATCAGTAAAAAGAAGCTCAAATGGCTTGATAAATATTATTAAAATCCTGAGGCTAATAATTAATTTCTTTGCCTACTGTTGTCATCCCAGTGTGAGGAACAGTTAAACCAGCTTAAAGTTTTTTTTTTTCAATGGCAAGTCCATTGAGAACTTCTCCTTGTGTGTGGCAGGGCAAACGTTTTGCAAAACACAAAGGGATGGCCACTCATAAAAAGGATAGATAGCTCTTTAGTTATATATTCAGTGCATGTTTTTTGAGTGCCTAGTGTGTGCCTGGCACCAGGTTAGCAATGTTCAGTGCAAATCATAATTTCTTCATTTGTGCTTGTTGTTCAGTCGCTAAGTCGTGTCCAGCTCTTTGCAACCCCATGGACTGCAACACACCAGGCTTCCCTGTCCTTCACTGTCTCCCTGAGTTAGCTCAAACTCATATCCATTGAATAAGTGGTGCCATCCAACCATCTCATCCTCTGTCACCGCCTTCTCCTCCTGCCCTCCATTTTTCCCAGCATCAGAATCTCTTCCAATGAGTTGGCCCCTTGCATCAGGTGGCCAATGTGTTGAAGCATTTTCAGCCTCAGTCCTTCCAATGAATATTCAGGGTTGATTTCCTTTAGGATTGACTGCGTTGATCTTGATATCCAAGGGACTCTCAAGAGTCTTCTCCAGCACCAGAGTTCAAAGGCATCTATTCTTTGGCACTCAGTCTTCTTTATGGTCCAGTTCTCATATCTGTACATGACTACGGGAAAACTATAGCTTTGACTGTATGGACTTTTGTCGGCAAAGTGATGTCACTGCTTTTTAATGCATTGTCTAGGTTTGTCATACTTTTCTTCCAAGCAGCAAGTGTCTTTTAATTTCATGCTTGTGGTCACCGTCCATAGTGGTTTTGGAGGACAAAAAAATAAAATCTGCCACTGTTTCCATTTTATTCCCCATCTATTTGACATGATGTGACTATACTGAATGCCATGAATTTCGTTTTTTGAATGTTGAGTTTTAAGCCAACTTTTTCCACTCTCCTCTTTTACCTTCATCAAGTGCTGCTTATAGTCTAAGGGGAGAAATGACTAGTAAAGATGTAGATGGGTAATAAGGTGCACAATTTTGATGCTGAACTACAAGCAAGAAAACCAATGGGGTGCAATGAGAACAGGGGGTCTTCTCAGGTGACTGGGTAGGGTCTCAGGAGAAGGTGGAGCCATAGAGAGGAAAGCTTTCCCGGCAGGGGACCCACCTGTCCCCAGGTAGGGAGACACTTGTGCTTTGAAAGATCAGTGAGGCTGAAGTGCTGAAGGCCTGAGGCTTGGGCAGGTGGTTCAGCTGGGTTTGGAGAGGTGAGCAAAGAGCCTGTCTGTCACTACAAGGGGTACAGATTTCACTGCATAGTCAAAGTGTTAGCCGCTCAGTTTTTTCTGACTCTTTGCGACCCCGTGGACTGTAGCCCACCAGGGTCCTCGATCCGTGGGATTCTCCAGGCAAGAATACTGGAGTGGGTTGCCATGCTGTCCTCCAGGGGATCTTCCTGACCCAGGGATCAAACCTGGGTCTCCTGCATTGGAAGGCAGATTCTTTACCATCTGAGCCAGTGGATTTCACCAAATGAGTTAAAACCTGATTGGGTTTGCATTTAGAAAGACTCCCTCTGGTTGCTTTGTGAAGATAGTATTATAGAAGAGAAAGAGAGAAGCCAGGAGGACCAATTGAGTGCATGTTGCTGTAGCTCAGGAAGGAGGTGGGTTGATGAATGTGGATGTGGTGAGAGAGAGATGATTCCAAGTGCACTGGGAGGTAGAATTAACCAAGGTCCAATTTGGGGAGTGGGAACACTTTAAAACAGCCAGGTTTCCTTCCTAAATAACCAGTAGGTGGCATTTGCTGGATGGAAAGACTGGGGAATGAACAGATTTTTGAGGGAAAACACATTGTTCAGTTTGGGACATACTGCATTTGAGAAACCTGTGGATTTCTGAACACGGATTTGACAGGAAAGGCCAGACTTTGCTATTCAAATGTGGGGATGATCTTCAAGAAGACTGTACTGAAGTGGTGGGAAAAAAGGAGATACTAACAGAGAGGTGTACAAAGAGAAGAGGACTTAGGTTTGAGTCCCTGGGCCTCTACCATGTAGAGGCTGGTTAAAGGCAGAGGAACCTCCAAGAACTCTGAGAAGTCATCACCTGAGATGTGAAGCATAACCAGGAAAAAGTCATGTTTTAGGATCCAAGGAATGGGTGTTTCTGGAAGGGAAGTCTATCAGTTATCATTGCTACCAAATCAGGTGTTCCATGTATTAGTTGGAGGCATATACATGTGGTCGTATATATCACTGGACAGCTTTAGTTGTTGCTAAGTAGGTAATTGCTTAATCAATATACAAGAACCTACGCTGTCTTTGGGGCTTCCCTGGTGGTTCAGTAGTAAAGAATCCGCCTGCCAATACAGGAGATGTGGGTTCAGTCCCTGGGTCGGGAAGATCCTCTGGAGAAGGAAATGGCAACCCAGTCTAGTATCCTTGCCTGGGAGGAGCCTGGTGGGCTACAGTCCATGGGGTCACAAAGAGTCGGACACAACTTAGTGACTAAACGACAACAAGAACAAGTAGATGAAAGCAGCAAAGTACTTTTTGTGCTCGTCTTTAACAATCAGCCTCGCATCTGCTACATCAGCCCACTGGTACAGTTGAAAGGGCACCCCTTGGAATCAGACGGATACATACAGCTGACCCTGGAACAACAGGAGTTTGAACTGGGTGGCTCCACTTATGGCCCAATATGGACGAATCAGAATTGCAGAGAGCTAGCTATAAATTATACTGGTCTTATCGACAGCGGGGATGTTTGCCACCCCTAGCCTCCGGGTCAGAGGTCAGCTGAATATTCAGCGTCCAGCTAGGTCCTGGGGAGATCACTTTCTCATTGTGGGCTTCCTTCCTTTATCACCAAGCTGTGGGTGGGTGAGTGGATGAGGGCTGAACTGGTCTTTAAAGTTTTCTTCCACTTCAGTGATGGTGGGAAACAGAACATTTTGAGCACCATACATACATTGAAATCCAGACTTATATTCCTAAAACATTTTTATTTTTGGTGCAATTAATGTTGACAGAATCAAAGTCAAGCAGACCTCTCTGTAGGTGTATTTTAAGTCTTAGTTCATTAAAGTGGAGGCTTGAAGAGAACGGACGAGGCATAGGTACAGAGAGGATTGAATTTACAATTTACATATGGTGAACCTTTGATTTTCTGGTAAATCATAAAGAATAGTTATTAAGAGAAATAATTTTTGTGTTTTTCAACACTGATTAAATTTTTAAAATTAAAAAACTGGTAAAATTCAAGTCATCATTGCTTCAAAGATTATATTAAACTTTTAGCTTTTTTATGATAATTTGTGAATAGATTTTGTAAAATATTCTTCTCAAAGGCAAAAATTGAAATGATAGGAAAATGCTGAAGGCCTTTGCAACTTGATTTCATTTTGGTAAACTTCATACTTAGTTGAATATTGTGTAGAGTAATAAAATGAGGGAATTTGGCCATTTTGCTGCCAAAACTTAGACGCATGAAAACTTGGGTTAGTTATACCTAGACATACATATAAGATTAATAATCAGTCATCTGAGGCATGAAACACAAACTTATTTTCTTTTAAAAAGGCCTCACCAAATAAGTTTTTTTTTTTAGAACTTATTTCAGTTGATTTTTTTAAAAGTAGCTTACTTCATGACTGACTTCAAATGAAGCTTATTTAATGGATCTTTACAGATTAAAAGGGTAGAAATTTATGCTGACATGTAGTTGGATCACTTTTCTCTTATAGAAAAGTCTCCATTGTTTTAAACTCTTTTAGAGAAGTGTTAGATGTTATGAGGACTAAAGTTGGGTAAAGATAAAAAGGGAAGTTATTTATCTACTAGTTTATTATGTACAACTTATTTTTAGTTGAATGCCAAAAAGTTCATTTTTTATCAAAAAATATATGGGCTTCCTATAATAATTTTTGAATATAGATAGTTTATTCCCCTAGGCTTGCTTAGGAGTAAAATATTTTTTAAACTATGAAGATTTAATGGAAATCATTTATAGTATGTTATTTATGGGTTAAACCAAACCAGCTACCTAGCCTAGGCTTATTTTTTTTTCTAGTCCAAATAGCTTTTTAACAAAGATGAAAAATATTACATAGCTAATAGCTTTATGCACATGTTGTACATAATCAGTGCCTTTATTGATAACTTTACTTCTTTCAGCTGAATAGGGCCTCAAAAGTTTTATATTCAGTAAGTATTTGAGTACTTTTGTTTTTCTCTTTAAAAAGTCAGTATTAGGCACTACTGGTTACTACCAGCTGAAGCCTCACACAGCTGTGTGTTTAGCATTTAATCATGCTAAGAATTGCTAATTAGAACATCACACTGGACAAAGCGAACCCAGTGGAGCTGAGACAATACCATTTTTGTTTGCGAAACATAAATAAATGATCTTTACGCAGTAGTCTTTTCATTAATAAGCATTTGTACTGAGTATGGAAAGTAGGTGATCTTTAGCAAAATGTTTTAACCCACTGGGAATGCTTTATCAACATCACCCTTTCACAGTACTCTGTAATCTCTGTAAAATATGGCCAGCCTTAGTCAGGACTGTCAAGCTTACATGTGGCTTTTCGACTCCTCTTTCAGTTCTTCACTTTCCTTGCTTTGTTCCCTTTCAGCAGCACCCCCTCCCAGCCTGACATCCACCTTGCACTAAGGACACAGACCTTTTCCTGCGCTCCGCTTTGCTCGCTGCCTCTAACTTGAACCTCTCTGCAGCCCCTGCAGTCAGCCTTACTCAGGCTCAGGTTGCCCAGTGCTCCCAAGTCCCCTTCTCCTTTTCTTTTGTTAAAACCACCTTGTTTCCAGACCTTAGGTGCAGTTAGTTAGCTGTAGTGTAGAGGAGGACTAATTTATTCAGTGCTGAGTTAATGGCTGATAGCAATTTAACGTATTACCTTTCTAGGAGTAGTGAATATTTTATACTGAAATCGAAGGTCTAGTGGCAGTAAGACATACATGAGAAAAATCAATGTCAGCAGCATAATTAGTTCGCTTAGGAAAAGGGGAAGATAATGGTTCTGGAAAACGAGAGGGTGCACTCTGGGTACCCCTAATACCAGTTATTACCCACTCCCGTGGGTGATTATACTCTCAGAGTCTAACTTATCCTGGCAATGCAGCAATTTTAGCTTTTTATGGCATCAGATCTCACAGTCCTTATGAGTTAAGAGGTAATAGGAATGTTGTGGGATCTGATATGGTGCTTATATAATGGGTGCTTAACACTCTTGTAGATTCCACGGATTAAATAAGCCAGACAAACAATATGTGGAGAAGTTAAGATGTGCAGAAAATATTTAAATGCATTGAAAATGTTTAAATGGCACAGATTTTGTTGAAAACACTTCCCGGTTTACAGTTATGCATTTGGGAAAGTACTGAAGTAGTGATTGTCTGAAGTTCAACAAATACCGACTTCGTAGTTTTTTGTGGTTGTTTGCTTTGAGCTGGTGTAGACTAGCGCTGCTCCAGTAATTCACATTATTAAACCTATGTCCTTGTAATAACAAAAGACTTCTGGGACTCGAGAAACTGAAGTGTCCCATGTCTGCCATTTACTAACTTTGTCATCTAGGGGCTTGTCACCCAAACTTGCCAGTTGCACTTATCTTGTTTGTAAAAGGAGAGGGATAATAATGTTTTTGTCTGTATCAAAAAATGTTTATTGAAGATCTGTTGAAATAGTATTTGTTTTCTATAAATGACAGTATTATATAAAAGTAAAAGATAATTGAGATATTATGTAGGAACTATACATTATGAATTAAAAAAAATATATTAAGATGAGCTGCATTTTTCAGAGAACATTTAGTAGAGACCCAAAGATCAGAGTTTTAGTGCCATTTCTCCTACCAACTTCAGTAACAAACAGGCTTTTTCCTGGCAGTATTGCTTATCTGGATGAAAACCAGGAGCTGAAACCTCAGTCAAAAAGACATTTGGGAAGCCACAATAAATGCCAAAATGTCCAGGAACTAAAATTCATGTACTTGACTCACAGTGGATACCTTTAGACCTTCTTCCATCACAGTGAATTCATTCTAATTATATACCTTTGAAACAACTTAGTTATTTCATTTCTAAGACTCTGGAAGATTGAGAAAGCAAATAAGTTTTTCGTGTTGGCATGCTAAAAATCATGAAAAGTAACAATTAAATAATATGATAGAAAAAGGATACCCTTCCGGAATGACTAGAAGAAGAATATAAATAACTCGGAGAGCATAGCCCTCTTGGGCTATTTAGTGTTGCGGACCCAGGACATCACTCTGTTATAGTGACACAAAAACATAATTGAGCTCATAGGTTTCTGTATAATCAAAGAATAAGTGTGCCTAGCACCTTTTATGAGTCCATCCATCAACAATATGCTTTAGCTATCATGTCAATGAAAATACTCAGAAAGATGCAAATTCACAACAGGCTTCAGATAGTTTGTATTTTAATTTAGGTTAAGGGATCCAGAACTACTTCATCAAGATAGGCCCAGTGTATTCATTTGCGAGGGCTTCCCGGGTGGCACAATGGTAAAGAGCCTGCCTGCAATGCAGGAGGTGAAGAGATGTGGGTTCGATCCCTGGGTCGGGAAGATCCGCTGGAGGAGGGGATGGCAATCCCCTCCAGTATTCTTGCTTGGAGAATCCCATGGACAGAGGAGCCTGGAGGGCTACAGTCCAGTAGGGCCTCACAGAGTCAAACAAAACTAAAGCAACTTAGGAAGCACATTCATTTGCAAAATGAAGAGCTTGGGCTAAACTAATCTTTAAAATTACAGGTTAAAATATGGAGCTTCATATATCTCTTCTATCTGAATAATACTGTGCATTTAAAACAGCCACATTTCTTGAAATCAACTTTTCTACAGAATATATCTGATAAAGACCTAGGATGACATGCAGTACTTGCTTTATTCATGTAAAACCACTAAAAAGGCACTTATCTTTAAGATCTTAGCACTTAGAAATTGTTATAAATATTCATTTATTTAACAAATATACATGCAGCACTTTCTTAAATCCAGAGACCTTGTCAGCTCGTGGGAATAGAAGATTCAGCAAAGTGAGCTTGTGCCCTCAGGGCCCTTACGTGCCATGGGAAGACAGATACTAAATGACATTTGGAAGTGCTATGATGGAAAACATGGGTAGGGACCCAAAAAGTGTGGCATTAGAACCTAGGAATTGCAGATAGTGTCCATTAAGAGCTTTTTAATTGGAAGCCCCAAGGACAGTCCACTGTCATTTTTCTAGATCTGTGTTATGGAAATGCTTACAGGGTAAGACTACTGACTTTTAATAAGACTCTCTGGGAACCCAGAACTAAGACTTTTTCTAAGGAGTAGCAAATCTGGGGGCTTTCATTCCTCCTTCCCTCCCTCCCTCCTTCCTTCTGTCCCTCTTTTCCTTCCTCTGCCATTCTTTCCATAGTAATTTATTGAAGGTCACCGTGTGTGAGGCACATTTTAAAACTCATCTCATTTGGCAGGGAGCAAGGACCTCCTTCTGCCACCACTGTGGCTGACATTTTGGGTCATTCCGATCTTTGCTTTGTGTTGAGTGTTCCCTAACAATTGGAAAGTTACTCCCTCCCACTAGCTGCTTGTTCGTCATTTTTCAATTTCACTAAGCTTTAAAGGTTGGCTGTCACCAGCACAGCTATGCTCGGGTCTAGCTGCCATTCTTAGACATCTCTCCTTGCAGAAGATCTTCCTAAATGTCCATCCCAAGCTCACCCAGGGTTTCTAGGGCTCACAAACTTTCCTAATCTGATGGGCATCTCGGCTGAGAGCATTCTTCATCCCTATAAAAGAGAATGCCCAGTCCTTCATACCTATGCACTTTGTTTGTCCACCCACTTATTGAGCAATATTTGTTGAGCTCCTACCTTGTGCAGGATACTCCATTAGATGCTAAGGATTCAGAGTAAAACAACATGGTCCCTAAATCTCCAAAGGGTCATATAATGTCTCAGTTTTATTGCCCATTGGGATTTCCATGCTGGTTCCACTTGTGAAAGAAAACCCTAAGTGGAAGTAAAGGACAGCAGTCTCTTGCTCTCTGCCACCTTCTGTATCAGCTCCATTCACTTGTATCATCATTCATCAGTTCTGTCTGCAGATATTTATTGAGAGTTAGATGTTGTTCTAAATGTTATAGTCAGGTAGTGTGTGAACCGTGGCCTGCGTTAAAGGAAACTGGAAGAAGCTGATTCCCAAACCTGACCTTCTGGGCATTCTGATGTCCTGGCTTTCATGTTGAACGAGGACTTTCGTATCCCTGTCATGCCGAGGTGTACAGCCAGAAAGTAGTGCCAGGAAAGGCTGCCTGCCTCTTCTTAATATGGAATGAAGAATGTGTGCCCTGTAGTCTTTACCGTCTCTTTGCTTTGCCTTTTTTTTTTAATTTTATTTTCCCTTGACTTTCCCCATAAGATCCAAGTACCCTTCCTTTTGGAAACCATCTTGATAGAACCTGATGTAAGGAGCCCACCAGTACTGGAATGGACATGGGCTTTAAGGCTAGGCAGATCTATGTTTTAATCACGGATTCCCTATTACTAGCCTTAGCTTATTGGGCAGGTTATTTCATTTCTCTGAACCTCAACTTTTTTAGCCATGAAATAGGAAGAATAATTCCATTGTAAAAATAAATATGATAAGTTGTAAATACCTGGCGCATGTAGAGTTATTTTTCCTTGGTTGCCTAGCATTGTCTTCAGAGCTGGTGGGAAGGAAAGGGGATCACAGGTAAGCACTGAGCTGGAAGAGAGGTGACAGGTGCTTTACTGGATGATGAAGCACGTGGTTGACTATGCTTTCGTGTGGCATTTCCTGCACTTTGGTTTTCACTGTTTTGATTTCATAGATTGATCATTTTCATGTAAAGAGATATTAGAAAATTTTCTAAGAGTTTTCCTTAGACGAGAAACTTTCCTCAGGTTTCTACATCTGTAACATTCTTCAAGATGAATACATTTATAGTCACTTACTCCAGTAGCTGCTAGCTGCCATCCAAAATAAATTAGAAAATATTTTTCAAAATAATTTTAAAGCTAAAGTGATTATTTATTATATAAATATATTTATCTATATGATATCTTAGAGTCATATATTTCTTGATTATATTTAATTCAAAGATATATTTTAGAAAATATCACCAAAAGAACAGGATATTCTTACCTTAAAAATGAAGCTCTGATTTTTCTGGCACATTAATCATTGTTGTCAATCTTAGAGTGATTTCTGTGGAGAAATTCTGGTAAACGTTTGACTGTCACTGTGTTCAAACACGACAGGCAAAATTCTAAATTTAAAAGCTAAGTTAATAGCCTTTGAGAGAGCTAAGGATGAAGTTTGAACTAAAAATTTGCAATGAATCATTGTCAACTGATAATTAGTTACTAAAAAAGGAACCACAAAACTCCACTGTAGTGGGATTATATTCATAGGTAATAATGTTTCTTTAAAATAAAGCATCATTTTTAGTTTATTCCTTCCCTTTCTTCTGACCATGTAAGAAATCTTTCCCTCTTTGTTCAATCTCACTTTATTTCTATTGCTGTAAACAAACTTAAATTTGGATTATATTAAATTTTGTTCTGGTGACTGTTCTCCATGACCCAGTCATGGACTTCAATTCATATGAGTGATGAGAAAGCTATGTCCTATCTAAAATATTTGGTATAGAAAATTTTAATAATATGATGTTAGTTAAAAAGAAGAAAAAAAGAATATTCGGTGTGTACAAACCTCAATGGATATTGTTGTTGTGGCTGTTTAGTCACTGAATTGTGTCTGACTCTTTGTGACCCCATGCCTGCAAGGCTCCTCTGTCCATGGGATTCGCCATGCAAGAATACTGGAGTGGGTTGCCATTCCCTTCTCCAGAGGATCATCCCTAACCAGGTATAGGACCCAGGTCTACTCAGTGGCAAGCAGATTCTCTACCACTGAGCCACCAGGAAAGCCCCCAGTGGAGGTTAGTTTTAGCTTTATTCATGTGTTCAGTTCCTAAGTCTTGTCCGACTCTTTGTGACGTTATGGACTGCAGCACACCAGGCTTACGTGTCCTTCGCTATCTCCCAGAGTTTGCACACACTCATGTCCATTGAGTCAATGATGCCACCCAACCATTTCACTGTGTGTTGCCCCCTTCTCCTGCCCTCAGTCTTTGCCAGCATCAAGGTCTTTCCTAATGAGTCAGCTCTTCACATCAGGTTATCAGATTATTGAATCTTCAGCTTCAGTATCAGTCCTTCCAATGAATATTCAGGGTTGATTTCCTTTAGGATTGACTGGTTTGGCCTCCTTGTTGTCTATTTATATGTTTGGTGTTACAATGAGAGTAAGACCTCAAGTGTTTTGACAGTATTTACTGATTCATAAAATGGGAGATTAATCACTGAAGTAAATTGATAGAAAATGAGAGAGGAGGATGGAGAAAAAAAATTACTGCCTTATTTAAAGACAATTTTAAAGAGCGGTTTTAGGTTCACAGCAAAATTGAGAATTTGCATAAACCCCTTGCTCTTTCCTTATCAACATCCCCCACAAGAGTAGCATGTTTGTATCAACTGATGAACCTTGTGTCACCTCGACATGTCATAATGACACACAGTCCACAGTTTACATTAGAGTTTACTCTTGGTGTTGCACATTCTGTGGGTTTTGACAAATGTATAATGAAGTGTATCCATCCCTGTAATGTTATACAAAATAGTTTTACTGCCCTAAAATTCAATGCATTCCACCTAGTCACCCCTCCCCACCAAGTCCTAGCAATCACTGATCATTTTTTGCTGTCTTGATCATTTTGCCTTTTCCAGAATGGCATATAGTTGGAATCATGTAGTATGTAGCCTTTTCAAATTGGCTTCTTTCACTTGAGAATATTTATTTAATATTCTTTTATGTCTTTTCATGACTTGACAGCTAATTTCTTTTTTAATGCTGAGTAATATTCCATTGCCTGGACGTACCACAATTTGTTTATCCACTTACCTATTGAAAGACAGCTTGTTTGATTCCAAGTTTGGAAATTATGATTAAGCTTCTATAAATGCTTATATGCAGATTTTTGTGTGGTTATCAGTTGTCAGCTTTTTTAGGTAAATACCAAGAAGTTCAGTTGCTGGATCATATAACGGAAATATTTTAAGTTTTATAAGAAACTGCCAAACTGTCTTCCAAAGTGGCTGTACCATTTTGCATTCTCACCAGAAATGAACATGAGTTCCTTTTGTTCCAAATCCTTGTCCAGATTTGGTATTGTCAGTGTCTGGCTTTTGGTAAGGGCTTCCCTGGTGGCTCAGATGGTATAGAATCTGCCTACAATGTGGCAGACCTGGGTTCAACCCCTGGTCTGGGAAGATCCCCTGGAGGAGGCTTGTGATAAGCATGTAGTGGTATCTCATAGTTTGATTTGTATTTCTTCGATAGTGTAATGTGGAGCATCTCTTCATATGCTTCTTTGCCATCTGTATATCTTCTTTAGTAGGGTATCTGTTCAGGTATTTGTCGCATTTTAAAATCACATTGTTCATTGTATTACTGAGTTTTAAGAATTCTTTGCATATTTTGGATAACAGTTCTGTATCAGATGTGTTTTTTCCTTTTTCTCTTAGGCTGCAGCTTGTCTTCTCATTCTCTTGAAATTGTTTTTCATAGAACTGTAAGATTTTAATTTTAAATGAAGTCCAGCTTATCAGTTCTTTCTTTCACGGATCATATCTTTGTTGTTGTATCTGAAAAGTCATCAATATACCAAAAGATTGTCTAGGTTTTCTAGGTTTTCTCTTATATTATCATCTGGAGTTTTTTTTTAAATTTATTTCTGTGCTTTACATTTATGCTTGTGATCCACTTTTTAACTAATTCTTGCCAATGGTGTAAGGTCTGCATCTAGGTTCATCTTTTTGCATGTGGATATACAGCTGCTCCAGCACCATTTATTAAAGAGAATGTCTTTGCTCCATTTACTGCCTTTGCTCCTCTGTCAAAGGGCAGTTTGTGCATCTATTTTGGGGTTGTCTGTTCTATCACATTGACCTATTGGTCTATTCTTTTGCCAATACCATACTGTCTTGATTACTACAGCTTTTTAAAATAAGTCTTGGGAACTTACTTTAGTAAACTCCCAGTAACTGGGAAATCAGTTTTCCAAGTTTGTTCCTCTTCTTAATATTATTAATATATTGGCTATTCTGGGTCTTTTACCAGAATAAAGACCAGGTGGCACCAGTGGTAAAGAATCTGCCTGCAAAGCAGGAGACCTGGGTCCGATCTCTGGATTGGGAAGATGCCCTAGAGACGGAAATGGCAACCTACTCCAGTATTCTTGCCTGGAAATATCCCATGGACAGAGAAGCCTGGCGGGCTACAGTCCATGGAGTTGCAAAGAGTCAGACACGACTTAGCAACTAAACAGCAGCAACAGCAGCATAAACTTTAGAATCAGTTTGTTGCTGTCCACAAGAGAACTTGCTGGAATTTTGATTTGATTTCACTGAATCTAGATTAAGTTGGGAATAGCTAACATTTTGAAAATATTGAGTCTATCTGTGAACATGCAGTATTGCTCTATTTCTTTACTTTTTTATTTCATTCATCAGAAGTGCACACTTTTTCTTATTTAGATCTTGTATATATTTTGTTAAATTTATACCAAAAAATTTTTTGAGATGCTAATTTAAAAATATTGTGTTTTTAATTTCAAATTCCATTTGTTCATTGCTGGTATATGGGAAGGTGATTGACTTTTGTGTATTAACCTTGTATCCTGAAACCTTGATATAGTTACTTATTAGTTCCAAGGAGTTTTTATTTTATTGTTGTTACTGACTCTTTTGGATTTTCTAATCATGATGTCATCTATGAACAAAGACAGTTTTATTTCTTCCTTCCCAATCAATATGATTATTTCCTATTCTCATCTTAGCATTTCATTCCCATACAGTGTGGAAAGGGAGAAGTGAGAGGAGACATCCTTGTCTTGTTCCTGACCTTAGTTTGAAAGCTTCTAGTTTCTTTCAATTAAGTATGATATTAACTGTATGGGGTTTTATAGCTATTCTTTATCAAGTTGAGGAGGTACTTCTCTATTTCTCTATTTACTTCTCTATTTCTAATTTTATCATGAATGGGTGTTAGATTTTATCAAATATTTTTTACTGTGAATATTGATATCCTCATTGTGATTATTTTGTTATTTTAGCCTGTTGATGTGATGGATTATTCTATTTCCTAATCTCGAACGAGCCTTGCATACCTGGAATTTTATTAGACTTTTGGAGCCTAAAATAGATGCAGTTAAACTTGAAGAAATTATAGGGTCTCAGTTTCTCCATTGCCTAAATCATTCTTTTCATCTTCATTTGCATTTGACAGTAAAAGGAAAAACTTGTAGTCATTTTCCATCCATCTGTGCGCTGAAAGATATTACAACATGACTAATAATTTAAAAAGTGAATTTGAAATGTTATCAGATTAAATTTAATAGTTTTTCAGTATATGGTAATTTCTATTAAAGGGAAATAAACATCAATAAGAGGAGGAAATGGGCTCATTATGTCTTATACGGTAGTCTATATGAGGGTTACTGCTGCCTTTACGCTGAGTAGTAGTCAATTGTTAACATGACCCCATGGTTTTAAATAGAATTGTGAGATCAGGTACACTGATGACTGGCAGAATATTCATGAACTTTTTCAAAACTTACTTTAACTCTTTTGGAGTTTTTTAAGCTATTTGTATCTTTGAGATATTTGGGACTTTTCAGCCGGCACGTATAAAGGGGAAACTGAGAGTTAGGTTTTGCAGTTTAAATAGGGCAATAGAGTAAGTAAAGCACATTATTTAATGCCATAGTAAGGAAAATATTCTGTTATATTTTTAGTTAGAATTGTATTGATGTGTTCTTTTCAATATGAGATTCTTTAATTAAACCTCTTCTTTTTACTAACTTATTAGACTATGAATATTTTGCTTCCTGAATCCACTCCTCTATTTTCAGTTGAATGAGCAGCTGTAATGACTCACCCAGTATGGACAGCTGAATAAACTAGCACTCAACAAGTCAGTAAATAAAACATCATTTTATTTATTTCTCTTTTCTTTTTCTCAAAGCTACTTTAGTTTGTAAGCAACAGAATCTAAGCTTGCTGTTTGACTTTCTGTTGATGTAAGAGGAAAATGTATTTATTTAAAAAAGAAAAACCTTATGCTGTTTTAAAGTCCCGCAAAAAGATAACTTATATAAAAAAATTAATAGAATGAAATTCTCTGAAGTCACTATTTTCCCCCTTGCATTTAGATAAATTATTTTTAATGAAAAATATAGTGCTTTTCTTTTGTATGTTACATGTGGGCCTCTGAGATAAGATGTGATCTCTGATAAGCATCATGTTTTAATCAGAATAAAATTAGAAACACCTAGCCCTTTAAAGGGTTATTTTTCCTCCAAAATGGAAAATCAGTTTGAGGTGCGGGTGCTTAAAAGGATAAAAAGAAGCTTCGGTTTCATTCTTACCCTTTTAATGGTGTTTTGGTTTGTAAAATTTTGGCTTAAGGTCCAAGGTAAAAACTGTGAAATGGCAGGACCCAGTACTTAAGATGCACAGTCACATTCTCTCTGACTGTTTGGTTTAAACATTAAGTTGTAAAAACAGTTCTGGATGCAAAATGATGGCAGTGGCATTGAAAGCAGCTTCTAGGCCATTAAGCACTTGTGTTCCGGAGGATGGAAACAAATACTGTAAAGGTTAAGTTTAAATTTTAATAGTTACACAGCATTGGTGGGTGACAAAGCACCTGAGTAAGGTAGGTGACACCTAACTACAGTTGATACAATTAGATGGGAAAATTCTTGGGGGCAAAAGCAAGTCCTAAGCCATATCATAACAGGTAAAAGTAGTTTTGTGTTTTGTGGTATTCCATTCGGTACTGATAAAAAGGTACTTGTACGGCTTAGAAAAAAATGTTATCAGATTTTCCTGAGTGAGGTTAATATTACCTGACCTTTAAACAGTTTCTTTGTGACATTATTGTAGAATAATGCACCATTTCAGAAACAAATCAGTCTTTCAAATTTATTTCCTTCTGACAGCTCAGTGTTTGGCATACACACAGTAGGTCCTCAGTGAATCTCCGTTGGATGTGTGAATGCATTTGTAACTTTTATGTTAGTTGTTTAGATGAAAACAACTAGTTGTTGAGATTTAACACATAATGCATACAGGCTTTCCTGGTGGCTCAGATGGTAAAGAATCTGCCTGCAATGTTGGAGACTCAGGTTCAATCCCTGGGTCAGGAAGATCCCCTGGAGAAGGGAATGGCAACCCACTCCAGTATTCTTGCTGGAGAATTCTATGGATAGAGGAGCCTGGTGGGGTACAGTCCATGAGGTCACAAAGAGTTGGAAATGATTGAGCAACTAACACATATTTACATATTAATATTGCTAATGTGGTTATTAGCTCATTAAAGTCATGATCAGCTTCTACTGTAACTAAGTATTTATAAAACACCCACTATATACAAGGCTCTGAACAAGAAAGAGGCAGCCCACTCCAGTATTCTTGCCTGGGAAATCCCATGGACAGAGGAGCCTAGTGGGCTATAGATCATGGGGTCACAAAGAGTCAGACTTGACTGAGCAACTAAGCAGAATACACATGGCTCAGAGATACAGGCTTCCTAACCATCTTTAAGAATTGAAAGTGAAAAAGGAGACTTTGTGGGAGGAATTCAGATTGTATAGAGGAAAAAAACTTAAGGAGCAATTAAATTAAATTTAATGAGCAGTTAACAAGTCTGTGAATTGGTCAAAATTACTGGAAAACCATTGTAGAATTTCTTGAATGGGAATAAACATCAAGAATTTCACTATGAAGTTTTCTTGAAAATGATACCAGTGGATGTCACTTGGTGTGGGCTTACTATGAAGAGGCATGGTGCTGAGTGATTTACAGGCACCATTTCATCCTCATGCTTATTACAGGACAGAACTGTGGGAGACACATGAAAACAAGCAGAGAGCCCAGGTCATGCAGAGTATAACATTCTTACTTATGATTACAGTTTTGTCAATTCAGTCTCACTGGTTTGCCAATTGGGGAAGTTTTGCACCATGAAAAACCTAAAATATAATGAATTTAACTATTCTTCCAAGGTCCTTTGCCTATTCTATACCTGGGCATTTAGAACAGAACATTTCTTGGTTTGATTCCCTTTATTTATCTTCATTATGTAAGACAGGATATGAAAAGGAAGGGTGCACACTTCATATCTGTGGTGAGGAAAGAGGATGGTGTCATGAACATGAATGCTTAGTAGCATCACTTACACGTATCTTCAGGCACACAGATAACCTGTTTTGTATTCTTTATACTTTCCAGTCAAATCAAATCCAAGGTAATACTTAGGCTGTATGTAACAGTTTTGGGGAAAGGTCTTCTTTTAACCTTTCCATTATGACACAAGAATGAGATTTGACATATGTGTGCTTTTAGTCTAATTTTGTCATGTATTTAGTCCAATTTTGTCAATAAGTTCAGTTCACTTCAGTCCCTAAGTTGTGTCCGACTCTTTGCGACCCCATGGACTGCAGCACACCAGGCTTCCCTGTCCATCACCAACTCCCAGAGTTCACTCAGACTCATGTCCATTGAGTCGGTGATGCCATCCAACCATCTCATCCTCTGTCATCCTCTTCTCCTGCCTTCAGTCTTTCCCAGCATCAGGGTCTTTTCCAATGAGTCGGTTCTTCCCATCAGGTGGCCAAAGTATTGGAGCTTCAGCTTCAACATCAGTCCTTCCAATGAATATTCGTGACTCATTTCATTTAGGATGGACTGGTTGGATCTCCTTGCAGACCAAGGGACTCTCAAGAGTCTTCTCCAACACCACAATTCAAAAGCATTAATTCTTCTGTGCTCAGCTTTCTTTATAGTTCAACTCTCACATCCATACATGACTGCTGGAAAAACCATGGCTTTGACTAGAAGGACCTTTGCTGGCAAAGTAATGTCTCTGCTTTTTAATATGCTGTCAAGGTTGGTCATAGCGTTTCTTCCAGGGAGCAAGCATCTTAATTTCATGGCTGCAGTCACCATCTGCAGTGATTTTGGAGGCCAAGAAAGTAAAGTCTGTCACAGTTTCCATTGTTTCCCCATCTATTTGCAATGAAGTGATGGGACCAGATGCCATGATCTTAGTTTTTGGATGTTGAGTTTTAAGCCAGCTTTTTCACTCTTCTCTTCCACTTTCATCAAGAGGCTCTTTAGTTCTTCCCTTTCTGCCATACTGGTGGTGTCATCTGCATATCTGAGGTTATTTATATTTCTCCTTGCAATCTTGATTCCAGCTTGTACTTCATCAGGCCCGGCATTTCATATGATGTACTCTGCATATAAGTTAAATAAGTGGGGTGACAATATACAGCCTTGACGTACTCCTTTCCCAATTTGGAACCAGTCTGTTGTTCCCTGTCAGATTCTAACTGTTGCTTCTTGACTTACATACAGTTTTCTTAGGAGGCAGGTAAGGTGCTCTGATATTCCTATCTGTTTAAGAATTTTCCACCGTTAGTGGTGATCCACACAGTCAAAGGCTTTGGCATAGTCAATAAAGCAGAAGTAGATGTTTTTCTGGAACTCTCTTGCTTTTACTGTGATCCAACAGATGTTGGTAATTTGGTCTCTGGTTCCTCTGGCTTTTCTAAATCCAGCTTGAACATCTGCAAGTTCTTGGTTCACATATGTTGGAGCCTCGCTTGTAGAATTTTGAGCATTACTTTACTAGCATGTGAGATGAGTGGAGTTGTGTGGTAGTTTGAACATTCTTTGGAATTGCCTTTCTTATGAAGAAGAAGCAGTTGGCGCATTTTAAAAAGCTTCATTGGCTGTGCTTCAGGTGGATTAATACATATGCAATAAAGCCAAAAAAATTTAAAGGAAAAAATAATTAAAAGTGAAAAATAAGAAACAATGTTTACCAGTAGCAAAATGAAAGTTGTTATTATTTTTTTTATTTCCTGTTTTTCACTACCTTCCAGTGTACTGCAAAAGGGAAGATAAAATGCAGTGTTGGAGGACATAGTACAGCATTGTATCGTTTCATGGAGCAAGTAAAAAAATTCTTTATGGATTACCTGAATTAATACCTTTGATTTACATAACGTTATTCTTCTGAGGAATTTAAAATAGTCTTTGCATTGTCTCATAGAATAAACGGCCATACTACAATTTTATAATAGAGAGCACTGGAGCTTAAGGCTGGAACTCAGTTCCAGCTTGCTTCTGATTTCCTGGCATTGGTTTATGTCTTTCTTCAGTTTCTTCAGGTGTAAAATAGCTTAGTAGGACAACATGAGTTTTAGCTGTTCAGACTTCGTGATGCTGGCATGATGTTTGATTTTCAGGTGCAACTCCTGTTCACTGTGATACTAGAGAGGGATAATATAGTACAGGTAGAGCATTCTAGTTTTAAAGCAACCCAAATGATCCAGAAATTAGCATTCTATAATAATTTGTACTGCAGTATTTCTCAAATCTATGCCGCAGTCGTGAGTTTGTGCACCTGGATGATGCTGGGAAAGCATATGCAGTCAGCCATAAGCATGGACATTTATTTGAAGTCTCTTACTTTGCATTCTTTTTCATAATTACATTACTTAAGAATTATATTTTAATTATGTTTATAGTTTAATGCAAAAGCAGAAAATAAATAGACCCAATGGAAGTTTATTTTTGTGTCACAAAAAGGAATCTCTAGGATGGCAGCTTTGAGAGGTCAACAGGGATCCAGCCCTCGTTCTACCAACCTGGAGTGCAGCTCTGGTCCTCATGGTCAAGACGGCTGCTGTATTCAGGCCATTGGCAGACCCATTACTTCCACATACATCTCATTGTTCAGAACATTGGCTGCTCACCTGTTCCTACTCCACTTCAGCTAAGGCTGAAAAGTGTCCTCTTTACTTGGGCTACAATATGCCCAGCTAAAAGCTGGGAATTGTTACTGAGGAAGTCGAGAAAATAGATATTGCTAGGCAACTAGCAGTCTCTCCTACAATCTTATACCTTCATTTGTTTTATTATTTAAAAAAAAAAAAAACTTTAATATTATTTGTGATTAAAAGTAACATTCCAGGATGTTGTATTCATTTTATGGCTTTATGATGTGTGTATTCCTTCCTACATCTGGTGTTTCCTCACTTTGAGAAGTACAGATTTATATGTGAGTATTTAAATTCAGTAAACACAACTTAAAGTGATATGTGGACTGTTAATTAAAAGCAGCCGTGTTTTGGACCAGTGGTTCTTGAGTTTGGTTGTTGTTTTCTTTTTTTTTTAACCTCACTGGGTTGGCATGCAGAGATCTTTCCCAGGCTGAGCTGGAGATTGCATTTGCCCTGAGGACCTGATGTGCTTAGGGACCACTGGTTCCTCTTCTCCCAGGGGCTGAATTCTTCACTGTGATCCAGCTATGTGGTCATGTTAGTTACCTTTGGAGTTGTATTATTTCCAAATGACTGGCAGTTGGCCACCCTTGGAATCCTTTTTCTTATCACCTTATCTACAACTTCTGCTGGAGCAGATTGTAATATTACAAATGACAATTGTTGGTAATATCCCCACATTCACATTTCTCTTATGTATGAGCTACTTTTTTCTTAAGGATGATATGCTTTGAAGCTGTCTTTATACAGCTACTACTTACAATTAAAGTTAGTTCATCCTTTTTTTTCCCTAAGTTTGTTGTAATTTTTTAAAATTTATTTATTTATTTTAATTGGAGGCTAATTACTTTACAATATTGTAGTGGTTTTTGCCATACATTGACATGAATCAGCCATGGGTGTACAAAATTAATATATGTATATTTTTATTTTTTGTCATACTTAGTCTAATATTATGACTCTGATTTCCAATTCCATGAAAATAGTTTCTTTCTTGGTGTTTTTGTTTGGTTTGTTTTGTTTTGTGACTTTTGGTTGTTGGTTTTTCGTCTATTTTGAGGGTTATTCAGTTCGTCAGAATCAGCTGTCAGGTAACAGGAATCCAGAATAAACTCATCATAATATGATTTGATTGATCCTGGGAAAATCTGATCTCTGCTTTACTCAGCATTTTTCTGTACTTCTGTTCTCAGTTTGCCCAATCTTAAACTTAGATGAGATCGTTGAGATCTCTGCCAGGAAACTTCCTTGAAGCTGTTAATTTGGAGGAAAAAGTTGTTTATCCCTTTTTCATTCTAGTAGATAATCACCATACAAGTTTTCCTTTGGAGTTACATAGTGAACTAAATCATGTATATCAGGAAAATATGTGAACAATTTGCCTTAAAAGATTTGGCAAGTCTTTATTCTTTCCATTTTTTCTCAATTGAGAATGCTAGAAGAACCTGCGTGTAAGAGAAGCATTACTTAACCCCTTTTCTTTAGCTATGTTTTTCTAAGATAAAAGTATCACATCTTTTAATTTTATGTAAAATTTAAGACAGTTCCAAAATTATAAACAAGAACTGGCTGATTTTCCATATATATGTCATTTCTGCTCTCTTGCTGAGATGCTGTTATGGTTTTCCTTCATGTCCCCTCTCTTACAAACATATTTCAGATTCATAAACTGTTTAAGATACTTACTTTTAAGATATACAGAGAGATGATTCTTTTTTACACAGATAGAGCAAGTCTGTAAGTCACTGATGCCCCAGAGTAGGAGTAGAGAAGGTAAATTTGTTGTCCCAAAATTCCCACTGGAAAATGTTATCCATCACAGCTAGGTTCTTTCGGTATCTCCCAAATGTCTTTTAAATTAATAATTGATCCATAATGTCTTTGAAGTACTGAAGTCAACTTCAATTATCCTAAATTACCACCTATAACAATAGCATTTTGTGAAAATCAATAGATTTCAGAAAAAGATTTCTAAACGAACCTTAAGAATAAACCTATTTATAAGCTGATGGATGTTTGCATGGGTTTGATTTAGCAAAACAGTAATGAAAATATAATATAATTCATCAGATAGATATATATTCAATGAATGTTTATTGAGTTTAGATGAATTATGAGAAATACACTATTTTGGGTGCTTTAATATTCAAGGAATTTATAGTCTGCTAAAGGATATGACATATATATATACAAATAATTTTATAACAAGTTCAGATGTCGATGGTACCATACCAGAGAAATAAAGTACTATCAAAGAAGAGAAATAAAGAATAAATTCTTAAACTTGGCAAGATCAAAGATTGATGTAGAAGGTGACATTTGTTCTGACCCTTAAGGTATGCTGAATTTGGATAAATGAATGTACCCTGATTCAGCAAGAACAGAAAACCCAGTTACCAGTGTGGGCAGGGTGGAAGAGGCTAAGAGAATGTGGAATGATCTGATGTGGTTCAATGTTAGAAGTGAGAAACAGATTGGCCTTGCATTGTCAATGACAATTTTAAGATTTTTCTTATGGGTAAAGTTAAGAGAAAGTGAGAACTTGAGCCCTGAATGGAGAGTACTCGTATAAGACCCAGAGGGATGGGATGGGGAGGGAGGTGGGAGGAGGGTTCGGGAGGGGGAGCACATGTGAACCCATGGCTGATTCATGTCAATATATGGCAAAAACTACTACAATATTGTAAAGTAATTTGCCCCCAACTAAAATAAATACATTTATTAAAAAAATAAAAAATTAAAAAAAAAAAGAAAGAAAAAAAGACTTTTAAAATATACTGGTTCAAGTTGGGCGGAAAACTTCTGAGAGTCCAGGCATATTAGGATAAAAAGAAAATTGGTGAGAAAGGGAATTTGGAGTTGCTTGTTCAGAGATTTCCACTGCAGGCTTCTCTAGAAGCCCAGTAGATAACTGTATCAGTGGAAGGAACTCATGACATCGGTGAATTGGACAAACAAATCAATCCAAGCTTTTGTTCCACAGAATTGACCTGAGGGAGTGCTTCTGTCACAGCAGTGCCTGGAGGGAGACTGAGAGGCAGAGCTCTTGATTTTCCTCCTTTGGTATAGCCTTTGCTGGGCCCAGCCAGGATTTTCATCTTATTCTGATCTTCCTGTTCTCTATCCAAGCAGAGAGTGAGATTTATTTTGTAAATTGTCTTTATGTAGGGTAGTACATGGAAGTACATGGAAGCTTACACAGTCTAGCAGGCACTGTTATCATGGCTTTGCATGCTTTTGCCCCAGGTAGAAATGCTTTCCCTGGGATGACTCACCTCCTCACCCAAGGATCAACGCACTGTTGCCCAGGCCCTTCTGGGTCATTGGCTTTGTTGCACAGGGGGAGATGCACTTCCTGACGAGTTATAGAAATAGATTATCTACAAGGGGAGAGAGATGGAGAGAAAGAAGTGGGTCGGTTTTTAGTTTTCTAGTCTGTATAGTCTCTTACCCAAGCTGACAGCAAAAGTAAACCAAAAACTTCTCCTGCCTTCCTTCTGGCCATGTGCAGCATTTATGGTCAGCATGGAAAGACACAGGAGTTAATGGAAATATCCACTAGGTACCACTTGCAGCTTATTGCATATGTTGGTCTTTGTCTAGCTTCTTATTTATTTCTTTAAGCATTTGGAAGGAGCTGACTCCAGTGCACTCCGATACTGTTATTGACCTGGAAGGATCTAATTGAATGATTTATGCTGAAAGTGAAATGAACTAGACTGGTTTTAGCTAGTTTTTGCATTTACTGTTCTTTTATTAGGTTTATAATCTAGAATCTAATATCAGTATTATAATAGCAGAAAAAGGGAGATTCTTTTTTATTTAGGAAGGGATTCTTTAGTTTCCAAGGAATTTTTTTGACATAGTAGTTTATTGAACTATCAATGTATTTCCAATTGGTTTTGAAACTGTTCAGTGCAGTTCAGTTGCTCAGTCTTGTCTGACTCTTTGCTTCCCCGTGGACTGCAGCACACCAGGCTTCCCTGTCCATCACCAACTCCCGGAGTTTACTCAAACTCATGTCCATTGAGTCGGTGATGCCATCCAACCATCTGTTGTCCCCTTCTCCTGCCTTCAACCTTTCCCAGCATCAGGGTCTTTTCAGATGAGTCAGGTTTTTTGCATCAGGTGGCCAAACTATTGGAGTTTAAGCTTCAACATCAGTCCTTCCAATGCATATTCAGAACTGATTTCCTTTAGGATGGACTGGTTGGATCTCTTTGCAGTCCAATGGACTCTCAAGAGTCTTCTCCAACACCACAGTTCAAAAGCATCAAATCTTTGATGCTCAGCTTTCTTTATATTCCAACTCTCGCATCCATACATGACTACTGGAAAAAACATAGCCTTGACTAGATGGACCTTTGTTGGCAAAGTAATGTCTCTGCTTTTTAATATTCTGTCTAGGTTTGTCAGAGCTTTTCTTCCAAGGAGCAAGCGTCTTTTAATTTCATGACTGCAGTCACCATCTGCAGTGATTTTGGAGCTCAGAAAAATAAAGTCTGTCACTGTTTCCACCGTTTGCCTATCTATTTGCCATGAAATGATGGGACCAAATGCCATGATCTTCGTTTTCTGAATGTTGAGTTTTAAGCCAACTTTTACAATCTCCTCTTCCACTTTCATCAAGAGGCTCTTTAGTTCTTCTTCACTTTCTGCTATGAGGGTGGTATCATCTAAATATCTGAGGTTATTGATATTTCTCCTGGCAATCTTGATTCCAGCTTGTGCTTCATCCAGCCCAGCATTTCTCATGATGTACTCTGCATGTAAGTTAAATAAGCAGGGTGACAATATACAGCTTTGACGTACTCCTTTTCCTATTTGGAACCAGTCTGTTGTTCCATGTCCAGTTCTAACTGTTGCTTCCTGATCTATATACAGATTTCTCAAGAGACAGGTCAGGTGGTCTGATATTCCCATCTCTTTAAGAATTTTCTACAGTTTGTTGTGATCCACACAGTCAAAGGCTTTGGTATAGTCAATAAAGCAAAAGTAGATGTTTTTCTGGAACTCTCTTGTTCCAGAACAATTTGGCAATTTGATGTTGGCAATTTGATTTCTGGTTCCTCTGCCTTTTCTAAATCCAGCTTGAACATCTGGAAGTTCACAGTTCACATACTGTTGAAGCCTGGCTTGAAGTATTTTGAACATTACTTTGCTAGCTTGTGAGATGAGTGCAATTGTATGGTAGTTTGAGCATTCTTTGGCATTGCCTTTTTTTGGGATTGGAATGAAAACCAACGTTTTCCAGTCCTGCGGCCACTGCTGAGTTTTTCAACTTTGCTGGCATATTGAGTGTAGCACTTTGATGACATCATCTTTTAGGATTTGAAATAGCTCAACTGGCATTCCATCACCTCCACTAGCTTTGTTCCTAGTGATGCTTCCTAAGGCCCACTTGACCTCACATTCCAGGATGTCTGGCTCTAGGTGAGTGATCACCTCATAGTGATTATCTGGGTTGTGAAGATCTTTTTTGTATAGTTCTTCTTTGTATTTTTGCCACCTCTTCTTATTATTTTCTGCTTCTGTTAGTTCCATACCATTTCTGTCCTTTATTGTGCCCATCTTTGCATGAAATGTTCCCTGGGTATCTCTAATTTTCTTGAAAAGATCTCTAGTTTTTCCCATCCTACTGAAACTGTTAGCATACAGCTTTTCATTGCTTGTTGCCACACTCTTCCATTGGAAAGTAAACTCTAAAATGAAGAGAAAACTGACTTATAATTTATGGAAATTTAATGTAAAAGAATGTTTTGAAATTATTTCTTGAGTCTCCATTTCCCCCGCATGGAGGGAAGACATGGGGCAAAGGCGTATTCATGTAATGAATGAATACTGTCATATAACGATAGTGAATGAAATCCATGAGTCTGCCCTGGACTGTGATGTTCTGGGCAGAGAACCATATCTTGCTCTTTTTGTATTCTTGGCCCCTGTTACTTGGAGCATAGAAAGTGATCAGTAACGGTTTAACTGTTATTGAATCATTGATGACATGAATATGCCTGCAGATTAGTTAAGAGCATTCCACTCAGTCCCTTGTCAGTATCAATACACATCAAAAGGGAAAGTGGCTGTAAGAATTATTTTGGAAAAATACAAGGTAAATATATTTTGCTCAGTTGAACTATTGATGAGTACCACAGGTCCATGGCTCAGAATCAGGTTCTTTTGTTATTATTGGGCCTCACCTTTATTCATTATCTTTTTCTTAGAAATCATTTTAGATGGGTTGATAATCACAGAGTAGGTATTCAGTGACGGACAGTTAATTCCTATTCTCCCAGTCTTTTCTGAGAAAAAAAGTGCTATGCCAGGAACTTCATCTCTTAGCCCTGTTTTTAGAATCTCCCTGTGACTCTTGAGAAGCTAACCAAATGAAGATCCGTTGAGACATTCCAGTTACTGGAGGTATGAGGACAACCTTAGTGACAGTTAAACAACCATTCATTTGGCCCACAGAACCTATAGATGAGGAATTCAGGCAAGACATAGTGGGAATTCCAGTGCTTCCATTTTCTGTGGCCTCAGCTGGACAACTTGAAAACTAGAAGCTGGAATCATGGTAGGTACAATCACATGTTTGGCTGTTGGTACTGGTGAGTGGCTGAGACCCTACTTGAGGCTGTTAGTTAGAACACTTACTTGTGGCCTCTCCATGTGGTGGGAATTTATTATAGAATGGTGATTGGGTATCAAGGTTGCATGTTCCAAGAGAGAAGCAGGTGGCATCTGTATCCTTTTTTTGACTTTCTACTATATCAGATGATCAGGAGAGTCACAAGCTTGCCCAAGTTCAAGGGGTGTGGATATAGCCCCATTGTGATGGGAAGTAGTGAGGTTCAGAAAGCAGGTGGGCTTCCAAGTTAGCACAATGTTACGTGAAGAATCTGCCTGCCAATGCAGGAGACCCAAGAGACACGGGTTTGATCCCTGGGTCGGGAAGATCCCCTGGAGTAGGAAATGGCAACCCACTCCAGTATTCTTGCCTGGGAAATCCCATGGATAAAGGAGACTGACAGTTTACAGTCCATGGGGTCGCAAAGAGCTGGACACAACTAAAGCAATCTAGCATGCATGCACGTGTTGATCAGATACTGAAATCGATGGAGGGAAGTTTACATTTAAAAATGAAAGTGACTAGATTATCTAGAATTTTTGATTTGTATTTTCCAGTGCGGCAGTTACAGGTTTGTTAATACTTTGGAGAGCAGTTAGGATTTATAATAAAATTTATTGTAAAAGGAATAAAATTATCCCATCTTTCTCTTGCACAAGTAAATAATGAATACTCAGCTTCTAGGTAACCTTTTCCCATTTCTTTGTGCTATATGCTATTTCACTTTTCTCTTGCCTTGAATTTTGATCAATTTTATCTTAATTCAGATATATAACAAAGACATACTTGTCAGTGAGCCACCATGTCTATTTCTTGATGGTTCTAAGCTATATTTTGTGATAGCACAGGGGAATTATACAGATATCTCATTCAGGAGTTCCTCAATGGAAAATCATTCTAAGAAAAATAAAAATAGATAGGGACTCCCTTTCTCAAACTTCCTTATTTTGTTTTATGTTGTCTCCTTTTAGTCCAGGTGCTAGTTTTGCTCCACAGGATGTCATTGTTTTTTCCTTCCTTATCAGCTCTGAATTCAGTGAGTTAGAGGTAAGCCCAGTTGCTTCTCACCTTGAAGAGGGTCTGGAGAGCCTAGCAGGGACCTCCAGAGAATTAAAACCAGCAGGTTAAGGAGGACCCATTCTGGAGTCAGAGTAATGGTTATTCCATGTCTTTGACTTGATTTGAGATCCTCCCTGAAGGAACCAGATTGACTATAGGGCCCAACTGCCCTCTTGTGGGATTCCCTGGGTGGGGTGCTGTGCATTCTCTGCCTCCCACTTACTGAGCTAGGGGACCACATTCTGACTCATACTCTGGGCAGAAATGTAACTAATTTATTCTGTCAGGTATTCGAGACCCAGAATCTCTTTTTCTCACTTCTCTTTAAAAGAGGCCACTGGTCACCAGTTGTCCGTAATGCTGATATGTTTCCCCTGAGGTAATCAAGTGCTCTCCAAAGCTGTATCTGCAGCCCAGTTTCTTTCCCTGATTTTCTGTTTCCTTCTGCTTTCTAGATAGCTCCACATGTATATCACACAGACATCTCAGGTTCATTATTTTCAGATAAAAACTCTTCTTCTTCCCCCTGCCCAGATCTGCCTCTCCTTATAGGTTACTTCTCTTGGTGGATTATAAAGTTATTCCAAGCCAGAAACTTGAAAATCATGCTAGCCCCACATTCTTCCAACCCCCCACTAAGTCTTTGCTTCTAATAAATACCCGCCTGCACCCACTCCTTCCTCTTCTCAGCCTTAGACCCTCACCTTGTCCCCTCCCAATCTCCTCACCATTGTCTCCCATCTCCTCTGAAATGTCCTGGGATAATCTTCTCCTATATGAATCTCACTTTACAATAGCCATTTCCCTTCTCTGCTTTCACACTAGAGGCTTCCCTGATGGCTCAGTTGGGAAGAATCTGCCTGTAATGCAGGAGACCCTGGTTTGATTTGTGGGCTGGGAAGATCTGCTGCCGAAGGAATAGGCTGCCTACTCCAGTATTCTTGGTCTTCACACTAGACATGAATTTTGCCTCCTTCCTTGTGTCTTTGTGGCATCAGTCAGTTCAGTTTAGTTGCTCAGTCGTGTCTGAATCTTTGCAACACCATGGTGTGCAGCACACTAGGCCTCCCTGTCTGTCATCAACTCCCAGAGCTTACTCAACTCATGTCAATTGAGTTGGTGACGCCATCCAACCATCGCATCCTCTGTTGTCCCTTTCTCCTCCCGCCTTCAACCTTTCCCAGCATCAGGGTCTTTTCCAATGAGTCAGTTCTTTGCATCAGGTGGCCAAAGGATTGGAGTTTGAGCTTCTGCATCAGTCCTCCCAATGAACACCCAGGACTGGTCTCCTTTACGATGGACTGGTTGGATCTCCTTGCAGTCCAAGGGACTCTCAGGAGTCCTTTTCATCACCACGTTTCAAAAGCATCAATTCTTCGGTGCTCAGCTTTCCTTATAGTCCCAACTCTCACATCCATACATGACTTTTTCACTCCTCTTTTACTTTCATCAAGAGGCTCTTTAGTTCTTCACTTTCTGCCATAAGGGTGGTGTCATCTGCATATCTGAGGTTATTGATATTTCTCCCGGCAATCTTGATTCTAGCTGGTGTTTCTTCCAGCCCAGCATTTCTCATGATGTACTCTGCATATAAGTTAAATAAGCAGAGTGACAATATACAGCCTTGACGTACTCCTTTTCCTATTTGGAACCAGTCTGTTGTTCCATGTCCAGTTCTAACTGTTGCTTCCTGCCCTGTATACAGGTTTCTCAAAAGGCAGGTAAGGTGGTCTGGTATTCCCATCTCTTTAGGAATTTTCCACAGCTTATTGTGATCTACACAGTCACATGTGTGGATGTGTCACTATTACTTTGTCATAGTCAATAAAGCAGAAATAGATGTTTTTCTGGAACTCTCTTGCTTTTTCAATGATCCAGTGGATTTTGGGAATTTGATCTCTGGTTCCTCTGCCTTTTCTAAAACCAGCTAGAACATCTGGAATTTCACAGTTCATGTATTGCTGAAACCTGGCTTGGAGAATTTTGAGCATTACTTTACTAGCGTGTGAGATGAGTGCCCTGTGTATCTCTAATTTTCTTGAAGAGATCTCTAGTCTTTCCCATTCTATTGTTTTCCTCTATTTCTTTGCATTGATCACTTAGGAAGGCTTTCTTATCTCTCCTTGCTGTTGTTTGGAACTCTGAACTCAAATGGGTATATCTTTCCTTTTCTCCTTTGCTTTTCACTTCTCTTCTTTTCATGGCTATTTGTAAGGCCTCCTCAGAGAACCATTTTGCCTTTTTGTATTTCTTTTTCTTGAGGATGGTCATGATCCCTGCCTCCTGTACAATGTCACGAACTTCTGTCCGTAGTTCTTCAGGCACTCTGTCTATCGGATCTAATCCCTTGAATCTATTTGCCACTTCCACTGTATAATTGTAAGGGATTTGATTTAGGTCATACCTGAATGGTCTAGTGGTTTTCCCTACTTTCTTCAATTTAAGTCTGATTTTGGCAATAAGGAGTTCATGATCTTTGTGGCGTAGCATTATTATTATCACAAAGAAAGTTTCACTTTGTTTTTCCAAGAAGAAAAGAAAGCAGACAAGTACACTGGCTGGCAAGCCCACCTTTATTTCCTCGAGGCAAGATATGTAGTTAAACTTGATTTTAAAATACCTGACATTGTTAGCTCAAATTCTAGGGGAGGGACAGTGTTACTGAATGAAAAAAATAAAGCTATTTATTGTTTATCCTTTGAAGGTTGTAGGTTACTCTTGGCTTTCTTGATTTATTCAAATTCATAAGTAGTGAGCTCCTACTATGTCTCACAACCCAGGAAGACAGAAAATCCTGTGCCTAAACTCACACACTACAAAGTGTGTGCTATGTCTCCTGGGAGATAGCACATCTCACAGAAGAGATAACACTGAGTCACTTCAGTCATGTCTGACCCTTTGTGACCCCATGGACTGTAGCCCACAGGCTCCTCTGTCCGTGAGATTCTCCAGACTGGAATACTGGAATGGGTTGCCACGCCCTCCTCCAGGGAATCTTCCCAACCCAAGGATCGAACCCAAGTTTCCTACGTCTCCTGCATTGGCAGGTGGATTCTTTACCACTAGTGCCGCCTGGGAAGCCCGTCCTTTGTCATGACTTTGACAAGTAACCGTGGGCTGAGGAGGAAATGGCAAGCACCCCGGGGCAGGCTGTATCTGAGGAGTGAAGAGTAGATGAGGTGTGGAAACCTGATGGAGGTGAGGGTAGAAAGTTAGGTTATGGCCATGTTGTTAAGAATGTAAACTCTCTAGATAGGAATTTTTTGTCATAAATTTATTCTTTGATATGTCTCAAGTATCTGGAAGAATGCCAGGTATGATACACAGCAGGTACTCAATAATATTTCCTGAATCCATGAATGGACTCTGAAACCCTCCTCACTTGCTGGGACACTATTTAGTAAACAAGTATTTTTTTTTTTAAATAAATTTATTTATTTTAGTTGGGGGCTAATTACTTTACAATATTATAGTGGTTTTTGCCATACATTGACATGAATCAGCCATGGATTTACATGTGTTCCCCATCCTGAACCCCCCTCCCACATCCCTCCCTTGTTACTTATTTAGTAAACAAGTATTTGATAGCCTTGCACCCCATCCCTTTTTTTCAGCAGAAATGTGAATGTTTAGTTGACAGCAGATTGTTTTGGAAAGAATGTTCCAGGATCACAGATCTGAACACTACACTCACATGTGCAAGGAAAAGTGTCTCCTCTTGCTGCATCTTTATCCCCCTCCCCACATCCCCATCCTCCTTGTCTGTTACAGATCTGCACGTTCAGATCTCTCTCATTCTCCCCAAACCTCTGCATTCTTAATTTCCTTTGGTAACATAAGAAAGATTTAGATGTCATTTTTGGGGGGGCTGATTTTTTTTTTTCAGTGAGATTCTCATCTTTTTACATTCAGTAAAAAGTATATCCAGTACTTTCCATAGTGCCTGAGTCCCTTGCCATAATTGCATTCTTGGGACATCCTGACTGTGTGCAGTTTCTTGAAGGTCTTAAGAACCTTGAAAATTTAACTCTCTTCACAGTCAAATCAGGGTTTCAAATTTTGCTTACTTCTTTTCATTGTAACTGTAATGGCAAGAATTTAAAAGCCTTATGAGAAAGAAAAAAGATACTGCAGAATCTCATTGGAAATAAATACACCCTTCTAGGTACCTATTTCATTCTCCTGGATGCACACTGTGTTAATTAAGGCATCTTCTGAGAGTTGTTTTTTTTAAAATAGAACCATCACCTTGACATTGGTCACTGACATTGGTCATTCTTCAGGTTAGTTGTGACATAACCCCTTTGGATCATCTTAGAAATCATTTGAATATTCTGAAAAAGTGACAACTAGATATAAAACATTTTTGTGTTATTTCTTGTTTATGTATTTGTTTTAATCAGCTTTATTCTGAAGAATAAAAAACATGACAAAGAGAGTAATATAATTGAGAGAAAATATGTTCGTGCAAATGACTTTTTTTCTTCCTTTTCTCAGTGTAGCTAATCATTTCAGTCCATCATCTGTATATTGTTTTTCAGACTTCCTGCTCTGGGAAAATGACATTGTAATTTTTATGTGACAAAGCACTTTTATATATTTGATCTCATCTTTACAACATCCCTATGAAGTATTATCAGAATTTCTAGAGAAGAGAGAGCTGGGTCTCAGAGGAAATAGGCACTTGATGGAGATACACGGCAAACCATGGAATTGGAGGTTTAAACCAAATCCTTTCCCAATTAACTCAGTGACAGCAATGATTGGTGCATTTCCAGTTTGAATGCTATCTTCTGTATTCTCAGTGGTATTTTTTTGTTATTCTTTGTTTACTACATCTTGGTTAACTGTCTTAGCAGTAGTCACAGATCATGTTTGATGTCCCATGGTATTTCTAAAACATTTTATATCAGAAATGTTCAATATTATCTTATCTGTACTGGATTTTGCAGAATGAATATTTCAGTTCTGTGCAGCCCACCTGACCAAATCGGAACATTCTTTGTATCAGGCCCTTTAAAATGGGAAAAGAGAGCTATTGATACTGGTGTTGGGAACAAGAACAGAGGTCCCAACACCCACCCCCCTCCTCTCCCGTCACCGTCTCTGTGTGGGATCCTCTCACAGTCCAGGCATTCTTTGCCTCAGAATGGATGGGGCTGACAAAGGATGCAGTGTTTCTGGTGTCTCCACTGCGCTGGCCCCCTCTCAAGGCTCCTGTTTTGTGGGGAGAAGGGAGTAGGTTTGGGTCATAGGCTGCCGTCAGGACAGATCTGGTCCTAACCTCGGCAGCCCCATCTGTCCCCAGGCTCGGAACTGTGAAAGACTTCTCTGGGGAGGAGGGGGGTCTCTCCACATCCTGCGTCCTTACAGTGAACCCCAGACAGGATAGAGGTGGGCGTGCACCATCCACCTTTTCATTGGATAGTCTTCCATTGATTCTGAAGTGACTATCCTTCAGAGATCTACTTTTACATTCTGAAACTGGGATGTGTTTTACATATGTACAATTAAGAGGTAATTTCTCGTTGTTTTTGGATAGGGGGCCTGACTGTATAAAAAAAGGAGTCACTCAATGATTATCTTCTCTAGAAGTCTCAGAATCTGCTTTCTGCTCCTTCTTTGAGTGTTCCATTGTTCCACTGTTTTCCATTTCTCGACATTCACCATGTCAAGATATTACTTAAAGTTACTGGAATTTTTACACTTTGGGAGCATTTGCTGCCTCAGTGTAACTCTGGTACTTCTCTTGTACATCCTGTTTCACACCCATCTGTGGTCTCATAGTGCCAGGCTGTGTACCTGCCCATCCTGACCAGCGCTCCACCGAGGGAAGTGGGGAGGGGGAGGACAATATACTTTGTGTTGCCTTATTCTTCTGACAACCAAATCAAGGCATGTGGTGTATAATTACTCTAGGGAAAAGAATCTGGCCATACCAGAAAACATCATGTGTAGCAGTAATGGTCTTTTATTAAAAAAAAGCAAATATGTAAATATATAGCACTTTAATATGATAAATATATTATCCATATTGCCCTATTATGCTACCCTTTTCCACAAAGAGTTTAAGACACCTTCCCTATTTAATGCTACAGGAAGATAAAATGATTATTCTTATTGTAAGGTTGTCTTTTCAAAAGCTAATATATTGTATCTTATAGCAAATAAAAGTATGTATCTAAATTGGTTAAATTGCATAGAAATGTAATTATTCATGGTAATATAGCTGGAGAAGGAAATGGCAACCCACTCCAGTGTTTTTGCCTAGAGCATCCCATGGACAGAGGAGCCTGGCAGGCTACAGTCCATGGGGTTGCAAGTGTTGACACAACTTAGCAACTAAACCACCACATGGTAATACAGTGAGACCTGTGACTGTTGTTGCTCTTTTCTGCTCAGTATTTGACCTAGTACTGTGAGGATTTTGGTTTTACTTACATTGTGAAAATCACAGAATTCTTCCCCTGGTCAATAAGCAGGAAAAACCATAGAGATAGGCTGTGGGTTTGGGCCTGTGATGATGGCAGAGAGTCTGGGACCCTGCAGAGCCCAGACATCCGTGCTCTGTTCCTGCCCTGCCATCTAGTGGAGCAGCGTACATGCGGTGCTGGTTGTATGTTTGCTAAGCCGCTTCAGTCACGCCCAACTTTCTGTGACTCTACGGACCTTAGCCCACCAGGCTCCTCCGTCCATGGGTTCTCCAGGCAAGAATACTGGAGTGGGTTGCCATTTCTTCCTCCAGGGGATCTTCCTGACCCAAGGATCAAACCCGAGTCTCCTACATCTCCTGCATTGGCAGGGGGATTCTTTACCACTAGTGCCACGTGGGAAGCCTCAGTGCTGTTCAATTAAGTATAAAGAACTGAATGCATTTCTAAACTCATGTGATGTATGAAATGACCTGTTTATTCTGTACATATATGCACAAATATCAATAACATACATAAGAAAAATGGTACTGCTAATAAATGGTGAAAGTGAAAGTTGCTCAGTCGTGTCCGACTCTTTGAGACCCCATGGACTCCATGTGACAGTCCATGGAATTCTCCAGGCCAGAATACTGGAGTGAGTAGCCTTTCTCTTCTCCAGGGGATCTTCCCAACCCAAGGATTGAACCCAGGTCTCCTGCATTGCATGTGGATTCTTTACCAGCTGAGCCACAAGGGAATCCCAAGAATACTGGAGTGGGTAGCCTATCCCTTCTCCAGCAGATCTTCCTGACCCAGGAATCAAACTGGGGTCTCCTGCATTGCATGTGTTGATGTGTTAAAAAAGCAAAGTCCTTAAATGGAAAGTAGTGAGAAATTTAACAGTGCAAATATTAAAATGTTTTGTACCAGTAAGTACAACTCTTTGACACACGCACAGAAATGGATGGATAGGTCAGTGGAACAGAATAGAATTTAGAGAGAATTCTCTGGCAATCCAGTGGTTAGGACTTTGCACTCTCATTGCCGAGGGCATGGGTTCAATCCCTGATCAGGGAACTAAGATCCCACAAGCCATGGCCAAAAAAAAAAAAAAAAATAGAATTTAGAAATTGACTGAGAGGGTGACATTTCAAATAAATGAGGACAAGATGAAACACCTAGGAGTGTTGAAAAGGCTGGATATTTGCTTTAAATGGATTCCAGTCTCATTCTTTCCTCAGAAAAAGAAAAAAATGTCTAGATGACAAAAGGTTAAAAATTAAAGAAACAATATAAAATTGCTAAAATGAAGTATAACTGTTTAAAATATAATCTTAAAGTGGGAAAAGTTTGCTAAATAATTTGAGAATAAACTCAGAGACCACTTAGGAAAAGACATTTATCCTTCTGGCAAAAAAAAAAAAAATAGTTGACAGAAAATTATAAAGCAACTATACTTAAAGGGAAATGCTGCATTCAGTTCTAAAGTTAAAGTGAATCAGGTGATACTGCATTGACAGCATCTGATAGAGTACTATACAGACTACTGGAGAAAAGAGATGAAAGCCATTTGAATTTGTGTTTCTCTGATTATCCATCTGAGGCTCAACAGCTTTCTATGTTATGCTGTCTGCTTTTCTTCTGTGAAATAGGTGTTTTCTCAAGTTGTTTGGCATGGGGCTGTTCCTCATTTTTTAAGTTTTTTTTAACTTTTTATTCTGTTTTGAAGTATAGCCAATTAACAAAGTTGTGATAGTTTCAGGTGTACAGCAGAGGGACTCAGCCATACATAGACATGTGTCCATTTGCCCCCCAGACTCCCTCCTCAGGCTGCCGCCTGACCCGGGCAGAGCTCCCTGTGCTGCACAGTAGGTTCTTGTGGCTTCTCCATTTCCTCATTATTTTGTTCGACATATTAATTCTTTATTTTGTCTGTTACAAATACTCTGCATCTACTTATGGTTCTGTTGCTTTTTATTGATAAAATGTCTTCCATTCTCTAGACGATTTTTGTTGTTCTGTGGTCGTATCTGTCCGTCTTTTCTTTATGACTTCTGGGGTATGTGACTGGCTCAGGAAGGTCTTCCCCACCCAAATACAATAAAATTATCTTTGGGTTTTTTTTCAAGTACTTCATCTATTTTCATTTAGTTTAACTTTTGAATCCTTCTCTGATTTGTGTTAGCGGAAGGATCTAGCTCACTCTTTTTTCTGAACCTGTGGCTGGAGGCCTCATTTCTGTACTGATAAAGATGCTGACTCCCTATCCGCAAGGCAGTCTGTCTTGTCTGCCACCTCATGGCTCTCTCTTCTCCTAATACTGAGGACATGCATTGTGATGCTTCTAGATTCTAGAGTGCATTTTAATATCTTGAAGGGTAAACTCTTGTTTTTTCAAAAGTTTTTTGGCCTTTCTTATTCATTTTATTTTCTAAATAAATTGTAGGCTCAGATTTTTAAGTTCTGTAACAATCCTTTTGGAATGTAGGCTGAGGATGCATTGAACTAAATTTTATAAAAAATCAGCATCTTAATAACATTGATGTTTCCTTCCCAGCCCATGTTACGTCTCTCCATTTGAATAGATTTTCTTTTTTGTCCTTCAGTAAAGTTTTGTTGTTTTCTTTCTGTGGATCTTGTATATTTCATTAATAAGTTCACTTGAACTCTTAAATGTATATTACTTTTGTTGATATCTTGAGGGTTTTTTTTTTTTTAGTCCAATTTTTTAAGTTAGTGTTTGCCACAGGGCAGGGGTATTCTAAAGTATCTATAATTTTAATAATGGCATTAATTATATTTATTATGAAGGGTGGAGAGGGTTTTGTGAAGAACTGTTATTAAAACAATTTACACTTTATAACTGATGAGGTCTTAAATTCTAGAAAATACAATATGTGTACATAGAGTTGAGATGCTGCCTGGCCTCCTAGCTCTTCGGCAATCTAAGCACACTTTTCAGTGAAGTTTCAGTTCCAGAGTCTTCGCCATGAATTGAGCAAATTCTAGACCCCCTCGGCATCTAGCTCCTGCAGTATTGTCTGAGGGTCACTGAGTCAGTCAAACCCCAAACCCAGCCGCTTCTGTGTACTTGTAAGACATCAGTCACACCAAACCTTTTCTGAATTTATGCGACAGATTGGAGATCTTGGGGAGGGGTTCCATCCCCTCGTGGCCAGATGGACCCTCCCCTCCCCTCTCTCTACTCCAATCTCTCACTCTCCTCTTCTGCCTCCAGCTCAGGACAGAGTTGGGAAATCACCATGGGCCTAGGTTCCCACATTAAGCCAAGTGCGGTGCATGTACGTGCTAAATTGCTTCAGTTGGGTCTGACTCTTTGCAATCCCATGGACTGTAGCCGGCCAGGCTCCTCTGTCCGTGGGATTCTCCAGGCAAAAATACTGGAGTGGGTTGCCATGCCCTCCTCCAGGGGATCCTCCTGACCCAGGGATTGAACCTGTGTCTCTTATGTTTCCTGTTTTGATGAGAGTGTTCTGTACCACTAATGCCACCTGAAAATTGCAAGCCAAGTGCAGTATTACCTTCGAAAAATGCTGAGTATTTCCCCTGGAGGGAGTGAACCATAATGAATAAAAGTTTTTCTAGTTCCTTAAATACCAATAAAGACAATATACTTGAATATATTCTTCTTATGGCTAATGACTATGATAGGAAAAGCTGGAAAATAGGTTTATTATTTCATTGTGTATCAAGCAAAACAGAGAACAAACAACTGAAGAAGTATCTGTAATTTTATGTGTATCCATAGAGTCAGCTGAAACTTAAAGACGTTCTAAGTCCTTGGGAGACAAAAATTAAATAATGTTATTCCCATCAGTTTAGTCACTCAGTTGTGTCCAACTCTTTGCAACTCCATGGACTGCAGCATGCCAGGCTTCCCTGTCCATCACAAACTCCTGGAGATTGTTCAAACTCATGTGCATTGAGTTGGTGATGCCATCCAACCATCTCATCCTCTGTCGTCCCCTTCTCTTCCTGCCCTCAATCTTTCCTAGCATCAGAGTCTTTTCCATTGAGTCAACTCTCTGCATGAGGTGGCCAAAGTATTGGAGTCAGCTTCAGCATCAGTCCTTCCAATGAATATTCAGGACTCATTTCCTTTAGGATTGACAGGTTGGATCTCCTTGCTGTCCAAGGGACTCTCAAGAGTCTTCTCCAACACCACAGTTCAAAAGCATCAATTCTTTGGTGCTCAGCTTTCTTTATAGTCCAACTCTCACATCCATATGTGACTGCTGGAAAAACCTAGATGGACTAGACAGCAAAGTAATGTCTCTGCTTTTTAATATGCTGTCTAGGTTGGGCACAGCTTTTATTTCAAGGAGCAAGCGTCTTTTAATTTCATGGCTGCAGTCACCATCTGCAGTGATTTTGGAGCTCCCCAAAATAAAGTCTCTCACTGTTTCCATCGTTTCCCCATCTATTTGCCATGAAGTGATGAGACTGGATGCCATGATCTTAGTTTTCTGAATGTTGAGTTTTAAGCCAACTTTTTCACTCTCCTCTTCCACTTTCATCAAGAGGTTCTTTAGTTCCTCTTTGCTTTCTGCCATAAGGGTGGTGTCATCTGTGTATCTGAGGTTATTGATATTTGTCCTGGCAATCTTGATTCCAGCTTGTGCTTCATCCAGTTTGGCATTTCACATGATGTACTCTGCATTTAAGTTAAATAAGCAGGGTGACAACATGTAGCCTTGACATACTCCTTTCTCAATCTGCAACCAGTCTGTTGTTCCATATCCAGTTCTAACTATTACTTCTTCACCTGCATACAGATTTCTCAGGAGACATGTAAGGTGTTCTGGTAGTCCTACCTCTTTAAGAATTTTCCACAGTTTGTTGTGATCCACACAGTCAAAGGCTTTGGCGAAGTCAATAAGTAGGTATTTTTCTGTAACTCGCTTGCTTTTTCTGTGATCTAACAGATATTGGCAATTTGATCTCTGGTTCCTCTGGCTTTTCTAAATCCAGCTTGAACATCTGGAAGTTCATGGTTCATGAACTGTTGAAGCCTGGCTTGGTGAATTTTGAGCATTACTTTGCTAGTGTGTGAGATGAGTGAATTCCATGGACAGAGGAGCCTGGTGGGCTACAGTCCATGGGGTCACATAAGTTGGACACGACTGAGTGGCTAACACTTCACTTCACTTGAATATTCTTTGGCATTGTCTTTCTTTGGGATTGGAATGAAAACTGGCCTTTTCCAGTCCTGTGGCCACTGCTGAGTTTTCCAAATTTGCTGGCATATTGAGTGGAGCACTTTCACAGCATCATCTTTTAGGATTTGAAATAGCTCAACTGGAATTCCACCACCTCCACTAGCTTTGTTCATAGTTATCACACCATTGTGGCTATCTGGGTCATGAAGATCTTTTTACTATAATTCTTCTGTGTATTCTTGCCACCTCTTCTTAATATGTTCTGCTTCTTGCCATTTCTGTCCTTTATTGTGCCCATCTTTTCATGAAATGTTCCCTGGGTATCTCTAATTTTCTTGAAGAGATCTCTAGTCTTCCCCATTCTATTTTTTTCCTCTATTTTTTCCCATTATTTTTCCTATAAGGTTTAGTATTTTTAAATGTAAACATTTTGTAAATAGCAATGGCCCTGAAATTTTTGGCTTTAGGGAATTGGATAGTTGGTGATAAATCATTTGAAGACAAACCATAGGGAGAAAACACCACGTGTATTCAGATCATTCTATTGTGCTATGTTTATATTTGTTCTAAGTACACCTGGCTTAAGACTGTATATAAAATGAAAATTCTGAATCAGTTTGTTGTGTTTCTTACTTTAAATCTTCAAATTTCACTGTTAAATTTTTAGCACATGTGATATTCTTGATAAATGTGGTAGCATATAAGTTAAAAGCTTTAATCTACAGTTGATATATCATTTCTTTTATATATTCATTAATAAGTAGAATTTCCTGGAAAATGAGTTATTTTGATAAGATTTTCTTCCCTCCCAAATAATGATAGCCTATTTTACTCACTCAGTGGCTGGAAGGATGTACTTCCTTTCCATCTTCATTCTTGGTCATATAATGCCACTATTCACTAATTCATTTGGAGCATAAAATGTAGTCTCCTCTTCCCTGCTAAGAAAAAGTGTAATAGAGCCAGTTAACACAGATCTCTTTAAGTGAGAGGCAGGAAAGAAAGCAGAGAAAATCAAGACATAAAGAGGGCTAACATTCCATATAAATACTTCGTATTGAGCTACATGATGATACCATTGTGATGGTACTTCATATTGTACTTTTTACCTCTCAGCTGCAACTCAGATTATGCCAGAAAGTGGTGTGTCATGAAAGAGCACAGATGACACAGTCATCTCAATAACTTCTTCATCCTGAACCAGAGACCTCCCAGGTCTGCAAGACGTAACGGAGACAGCTCACTCTGCCTGTTGTGACTACAACATGGGACTGTCCCCCGTTTCCATGGCTGTAATATGGCATAGGGATTGCCAGTGGACAGTATATTTGTTTTCCTTACAGTGGGATTATGTGTGCTTCAAAGCACTGTGGCTATATCAGTTTTCATATGGGAAACTGAAGCTCAGTGACTTTCACAAAAGACTTAGTCAGAGGGATGAATTACCCTAAACACAAGCTGGTGCCTACAGAATAAAATGCTGCCAGGGTAGTATTCTTTAAAGCAAATTGCTTTCATCTTTAGCACAAATCAGTGATACTGGCAGAAGGGTGTTGATGTGTCTTCCTATGAAATGAGTAATTCCTGCAGTTTGACAGTTCTCTTATTTAATATCAGATTTGCTATGGCCCCATATCTATTAGGTGTAGATGAACATGTGTGAGAATTTAGTGTTTTTCCACTAAATTTCCACTAATTTCCCTCCAACGAGGGAAAGCTTCTGCTCAGAGATTTCCAGAACCCTGGGGTGCCCCTCTATACAGTACTTATGATTTCTGTTCTGTGTGAGTGGAAGCTGAAATAGAGAAACAGTAAAACTTGTTAGGCCTATGGTTCTGTGGCACTATCAGCTAATTCCTTCTCTTTCTCAGTCATACAATACAGTACACTTTTCAGAAATGAAAATTATCAAGCTTAGACCAAGATAAAATCAGCCTCAGTTCAGATCAGTTCAGTTCAGTCACTCAGTTGTGTCCGACTCTTTGCGACCCCATGGACTGCACCATGCCAGGCTTCCCTGTCTGTCACCAACTCCTGGAGCTTGCTCAAACTCATGTCCATTGAGTCGGTGATGCCATGCAACCATCTCATCCTCTGCTGTCCCCTTCTCCTCCTGCCTTCAATATTTCCCAGCATCAGGGTCTTTTCCAATGAGTCAGATCTTCGTATCAGGTAGCCCAGAGTATTGGAGCTTCTCCCTGGGTGGGTGTGGTGGTAGTAGTTTTTATTTTTGTCATATGTCTAATCTTTTAGGTATATCGTCATACAGATTTATCTCTAGCCATGTTTTAAACATAAGTTTCAATTTTTTTTTACTTCTGTCTGAGATCTTAGGCCATTAATTACTGATATTTTGTTCTTACTTATTAATCTTACCAAATTAACTATCTGTCCTCCATATTTTAGTTAGCATCAGCAGGTGAAATATTTGAAAGAAAAGCATTTAAAGGAAAATATTATATCCTCTTCAGGTTCTAGTTGTTTAAGAAGATTATCTGAATGCTTTTTAAAAACAGAGCTGTGATGATACTGATTATAAACTATATTACTCCTTCATAAAATTAACTGCCATGTTTTGAATTGCAGGATCTCCAAAGGTGGGTAAATGGTGCTAATGAACATGGTTTTGTCCTGGTATCTTTTGGAGCTGGCGTCAAGTATCTGTCAGAAGACATTGCTACCAAACTGGCCGGAGCTCTGGGGAGATTGCCCCAAAAAGTGATTTGGAGGTAAAGTAATAATATAGATTGTTTCTTCACCACTGATTTTCCATAAGCTCTTGCTTAGTCTGCAGGTCTAAATAACCACAACACATTGATACCCTGGCAACATTAGCAGGATGCCCTGACTTTTCATTTTGTTTCTTAGTGTGTTGAAATATAGGGGTCCATTTTTATAATACTCTGTGATGGATAGAGACATCTAGTCTACAGCATAAAAAGAAGATACAGTGCATACTGATGTGTCCTTGGGATGTGCATTTTTATGTTACCCTCATTTAGTTGTTGTTCAGTCGCTCAGTCATGTCCGACTCTTTGCGACCCATGGACCCTTCTGTTATTTATTATCATTTAAAAATGTATAATTGTGTGCATTTCTATGTGTGTGTGGGTTAGTTGCTCAGTTGTGTCCAACTCTTTGCACCCCCGTGGACTGTGGCCCACAAGGCTCCCCTGTCCATGGGATTGTCCAGACAAGAATAATGGAGTGGGTTGCCATTCTCTTCAAAGGATCTTCCCGACTCAAGGATCGAACCCAGGTCTCCTGCATTGCAGGCAGATTCTTTACTGTCTGAGCCACCAGCGAAGCCATTTCTATATATTCCTTTAAATCAGTGTTGGAATGAGATTAAAAACTGATAGATGAATGATTAAATAGGTAAAATATTTCATGGGACCTTTTGGGCTCCCACTTTGTTTATAAATGCTTTCAATCCCTTTTATCCAAGAGACCAGGCCTTTAAAAATACAGTGACTTGCCAGTTAGTGCTGGTCAAAACAGACCCCACTTCTTTTGGGAGGCATTGCCAACACATGTCTGTCTCTGGAATTTCTTTTTTTTTTTTTTTAATTATTTACCTATTTTTATTTTTGGTTTCGCTGGGTCTTCATTGCTGCCCTCAGGCATTCTCTCGTTGCGGTGAGCAGGGGCAACTCTTTGTTGTGGTGTTCAGGCTTCTCATTGTGGGGGATTCTGTTTTTGGGGCGCGCCCATGGGCTCTAGGGCACACAGGCTTCTTGGGCTCAGTATGTGTGGTTCCCGGGCTCTAGAGCATAGGCTCAGCAGTTGTGGCCAACGGGCTTAGTTGCTCCGTGGCATGTGGAGTCTTCCCGGACCAGGGATTGAACCCATGTCCCTGACATTGGCAAGCGGATTCTTAATCCACTGTACGACAGGAGAAGTCTGGTCTCTGGAATTTCTAACTCAGTGTCTAAACTTGGCCCTGAGCACTTATTTAGTGCTTCTTTATTTAGTACCTGCCCCCAGCGTTGAGTGTTAGGGATACAGAGGTGAACAAGGTTAGCCCCACAGTGTCGAGCCACTACAAGTATGCTGTAAGGAGTATGGTTTTCTCCCTTGTACAAACTGTGGGAGAATTAGTTCCCACTTCTTCTGGTGTGGCTCAGATGGGAAAGAATCTGCCTGCAATGTGGGAGACCTGGGTTCAGTCCCTGGATCAGGAAGATCCCCTGGAGAAGGGCATGGCAATCCACTCCACTATTCTTGCTTGGAGAATCCCATGGACAGAAGCTACAATCTATGGGGTTAGAAAGAGTTGATACGACTGAGGGGCTAACACTTTTCATTTCCTCCCGGCTAAGCTATGAAGTGGATGTTGGGTTTCCTGTGTTAGGCTTAACCCAGAAAGTGCCCCTTCTGTTAATTATTTGGGCCAGTTTGTATCTGCTCATTGCAGGCTCTTGCCATTCTCTCAGTTGATGAGACTTTATAGTTTGTGTTTCAAAGACCAAGGCAGGAAACAGCCTGAATCTTTACCCCACGGTACCGTCTCTGGGGCCCAGCTGGAGAAGAGTACTTCCTACTTTCTTCTAGTTCTCGAGCCTTTCCTCGGGTTCTGGGTGTCCAGATGGGAAGTGGTGAGTGCCCAGTGGTGGCCCTCCCTGCCTTCCTGTTTCACCTTATGGATACTGGTAGAAAGTTGACTTTCTAGCAGAGGTTCATGTGGTTGCCGTTTTCCCCAGCTCTGTGAGAATTGCTGAAGGAACATGGATCTCAATATAATCCAGAATGTTTCCTATTTGTCCCTCAATCAATGAAAATGTGAAGAAGTAACTAAAATTTTTGTTGTTATTGAAGCATGGCTTCTCTGTTAAGAATATCAATAAAAGATCACGTAACATTTGTTTTAAACCTAAAAGTTTAACCAGGCAGTTCATACCAAGAGTCAAGTTTGATTCTTTGAAAGTTTCATTGTCTGGTGTACATTTCAGGTTTTCTGGAACCAAACCAAAGAATCTGGGAAACAACACCAGGCTCATAGAATGGTTACCACAAAATGACCTGCTTGGTAAGTCAGTGACCCGTGGTGCTTACTTGGCTTGTTGATTTCCATTGTGTAAATGTGAATTTTACACTTGAGTGGCTTATACAGTATATGTGTGGTTTCTAATATAATCATTATATTATCTTGTGTGCTAAGTCCTAAATTTTGGACCAACAAGTCAGATCTTCAGTTATTAGCAAATCATTTTAAAGTGTAATCATTTAGGCCTATAAATTAAAATGGTTTGACCAGTCACAAATTTTGATTTTCTGAAAAATATACTTAACGCTACATAAACTAGTAGGAGTAAAGCTATACCTAGTTAGACTGATCAGCTAAAAGTAGTCAAATTAAAAACAGTGAAAATTTAGATTTGTATTATAGTCTTACTATAGCTGTGTTTAAGAAACCAGAGAAAGTTGAAGTTACTCATTTGTTTGAAACCACAGTCAAGCAGAAAGCCAAAAAACAGTCAGGTTCTTTCAACTTTATTTGAATTTTCTGACTAAATTTACCCCTAAATCACTGGGCAATTTTGAACACTTTATTTCCTTTTGATTTATTTATTTATTGGGGTTCTGATCCTCAACTCAGAATTGAAATGCCAATTATATGCATATCTCAAGGTTTGAATCTAAACAATTTAAGTCTCTTTGATAAACAGAGATTGTAAAATGTAAGTTGCTTTATTCATTAAATCTCTAGGAAAACATAATGCCATGTTATCCTTTAAGATATTGCTTCCTAAGGAAATTATAAAAATGTTATTGATTTTGGCAATATCAACTCATTTATTTGTTCAGTAGTTCTAATCTTAACAGATTATGTGAAAGTAGGTGAAAGTTATATTCTTAAAAATAGACTTTAGAAGCTAAATGGACCCTCTAAAACCCTGCAAATTGAATTTTGTAACTATAAAACAGTAAATATAAATAATTCCTTTTCATCTAGTTTATTATAAATATTATTCTGTAAATTATAAAAATGATGGAAACAAAAGACAATTTACCTTTTTTGATATTTGCATTTTTTTTCTGTTTCTTATCTTTACTATTATGTCAGATGCCATAGAAAGTAGGAAAGGAGGAGGAAATTTAAATATCTCCATATCTTGACCCTCAGCCATCTCACCGCAACAGCAAATATTGCTATCTGGGATCATCGGAATTGGCCTAATGCCATTTTTTCTCTGAGGCTATACAGCAAGGTGTAGCTACACCCAGAGGGCCTCCCAAGTTCGCATCTCCCCCAGGTTCCTCAGAATCTCAGCTGTCCGCCTTTACTGAGATTAGCATCCTTTTCAACTCCAGCCATGACCTCTGTGTATCCTCTGTTGGTTTCTAACTATGTTCAGAAGATCCCTCCAGGAACAGAAGCAGGAACCAAATCAGTGTCCCCTCCCCTCTCACCACATTCCCCTTGCTCTCCACACACCAATTCTCTTTACTTTCTCACAGCTGGCCTTGCTGGTGGTCAGGTTTCATTAAAAAAAAAAAAAGAGTTCCGCTGAAAAGAAAGTTTGAAATCCACTGCGAGGGCAGATTCCTTAGTTGGGCTGAGTTGAGAAGCCCCTTGTGGGTCAGGGCAAGAGACACTGAGTGATCAGCCTGCTAGATGTTGGGCGTGGAGAGTCCTGGAGCCCCACTGAGACCTAGGTTCATCGTGACGTGTTTTATCTCCATGACAACCAGATGTTACATGATGTCCTATCTCTTAGAACTAATTTTTGTATTTATCTATCCCTGCTTGTTTTTAATTCCTAAAATGTAGAACTGGACCCTAAGATTAAGAAGCGCAGATGCTGCAGACATGACTTGAATGTTGTGAATACTGAGCACTGTGCAATGTTCCTCCTTGGATAAGCACAGAAACATTTCTTGGACATCTGGAATCCAGCCTCACATTTTTATATATATATATTTTTACACAGTGTGTTTGACTTTAATATAGATAAATGTTTGAGTAGCCAGAAGTGGGTGTCTGCGTTTAGTAGAATGTGGTTATACTCTGGTATTTTTGGTCATTCCTTGCTTTCATTGACCTCTTATTAATTACTAGCTATTTGAATGCAGTTGGTGTTTGTGTTTTGGGAGAAGATCTTGTAATATACTTCTTAAAACTATAAATGTTAACCACTTAAAATGGCTTTTAATTGATACATACAAATCTGATAATTTTGCTTATTAATAAACATTGTAATTGGCGCAGAATAGGAATCAGTGAAACTGTGTCTTTAAAAATCTTATATCTGAAATGCATGTTTATTATAATGTCAACTTTTAAGAAATTTCTGGAAAACATCTTCTTAGAATAATAGACAATATTCTAAGTGGTTTTCTTTTTTAATCCTTCTTTAGGGCATTCCAATATTAAAGCCTTCCTGAGCCATGGTGGTTTGAATAGTATTTTTGAAACTATGTATCATGGTGTACCTGTGGTGGGAATCCCACTTTTTGGAGACCATTATGATACTATGATCCGGGTACAGGCAAAAGGCATGGGGATACTGCTAGAATGGAAGACAGTGACTGAAGGAGAGCTGTATGAAGCACTAGTGAAAGTTATCAATAATCCCAGGTAAGGTTTCAACTAATATTAAAGCAGGTGAACTATATTTACCACAGCATATTGGCAATAGCTGATAATTGCCAGTAGGTCATCAATAAACTAAATATAGAAATATCCTTTAGATTCCTGTGTGTAATGTCATTTGAAAAATAAAAACAGCAATCATTTGGCCAGCTATGTACGACCTTGAATAATATTCCACCAAAGTTTGCCAAACTGGGGCAGAAACTACCATGGGAACCTTTGGGTCCCTAGAGTTTGTCAATTTTTGTGTCCTTTATCTCATTGTAATGCTCATAAAACTTTATATCACCATTTTCCTTATTTCCATTATAGAGATGAGGCACTTAAAACTCAGAGAGCTTAAGTAATACACCCCTAGTTATACAGCTTTGGAGTAGGAACTTGAACCAAGACTGTCTGATTTCAAAACAGGTACTCTTGATACTGCTGGGTGCTGGGTTTCCCTAGCACTAGGCGTCAATGAAATGCCAAGGTATATTTACTCAGGTGAATGACTTGGTCAGAATCTTTTATCTTATTTTGTTTCTTAAGTTCTTGATGAGTCTTGAGTTAACCCAGTTCACAACTGAGCCTCAAATGTTAGAGAGTTGGCCTGCATAGTTTTAAAACAAAGCATAGGTTTTCCCATTTTTATGTGACATTTAATTGATCCTGCATTTCAAGTGGCATTAATGTCTGGAAGAGTGTGAGCTTTTCCTCTTTATACCCAGGATATATAGCATAACACTGGATTAAGAAACATTGCCATATTCTAAGAAACAATAAAGAAAAACTCTTGCATGTAAAATAATGTTTCTTTTATGTAAAAGACTGGATTTAAGTGCCCTGGGGTTCTTTATGCTGCCATATGTCGGCTCAGAGGCAGCCTTTATGCACTGACCCCTTAGAGGATCCAGGGTCTTGGTTGTAATTCTTGGCACTTGGAGCAATGTTTGATCATCCAAGGTGTTGGAATATGGGACCCCTTCATCTGTGTTCTATAGCTTTTCCTTTAAAACTGTGCTCAGAGCCTCAGTTGTGTCCAACTCTTTGCCACCCCATGGACTTAGCCTACCCAGCTCCTCTGTCCGTGGTATTCTTTAGGCAAGAATACTGGAGTGGCTTGCCGTTTCCTTCTCCAGGGGATCTTCCCGACCCAGGGATGGAACCCACATCTCTTGCATCTACCTGCTTTAGCAGGCATATTCCTTACCACTAGCACCATCTGGGAAGCCCTTTAAAAGTATCAGTTCAATTCAGTGGCTCAGTCGTGTCCAACTCTTTGCGACCCCATGGGCTGCAGCACACCAGGCTTCCCTGTCCATCACCAACTCCCGGAGCTTGCTCAAACTCATGATCATCGAGTTGGTGATGCCATCCAACCATCTCATCCTCTGTCATCCCCTTCTCCTCCTGCCTTCAGTTTTGCCCAGCATGAGTCTTTTCCAATGAGTCAGTTCTTTGCATCAGGTGGCCAAAGTATTGGAGTACATCAAGTATAAAAGTATAGTGGTTTTCAAAATGTGATGTTCTTGTGGAAAATGACATGTGTGTCTTGCCTCCACTCCATAGCTACCGTCAGAGGGCTCGGAAGCTTTCAGAAATCCACAGGGATCAACCTGGTCACCCCGTCAACCGGACTGTCTATTGGATCGATTACATTCTCCGTCACGATGGAGCCCATCACCTACGTGCCGCAGTCCATCAGATCTCTTTCTGTCAGTATTTTTTACTGGATATTGTCTTTGTGCTTTTGCTTGGTGCTGCCTTGTTTTACTTCCTCTTGTCATGGGTGACAAAATTTATCTACAGAAGAATCAAAAGTCTGTGGTCGAGCAATAAGCATAGCACAGTGAATGGACATTACCATAATGGAATCCTCAACGGCAAGTATAAAAGAAATGGCCACATTAAACATGAAAAGAAGGTGAAATGAGCCAACAGCCCACCTGAGAGTAACAAATCTATTCAGTCATTGAGTTTTTATTGATACAAGTTAGTCTAACAACTACTAAATTTAAAACATCAGTAAACAATTCTAACACTCCCTTATCTGATCTTATTAATGAAATTCTGTGGAATTAAGATGGCTGTGAAAAGCACAAACCTAAAATGCAAAAATGTGTTTTATTTGAATACTGATACAGATAGTTTTGGCACTGAACCTTTTAGAAGCCTTAATCATTTAAATCAGTTAAGTGACTGTGTCAGACTTTAGTTTTAAGTCTTGACATATGTGTGCCCCAGATGAGGAATGGTTTATTTTCTCTCAGAAAGGTTTGTCTGTGTGTGTATGTGTGTATTTCTGTGTGTGTGTATGTTTCCAAATTGAGAGACTTTTAGCCAGCTGCTTGTTATATTTGTTGACGGTACAACACATCTAAGAATGAAATAGAAAGACGGTTAGGATCCAAATGTTTCTCCTCTAGAACTTAATATATGGGAACTCAGAGACACTACCAGGAAAGAACAATTTTTTCCGTGAAAGTGAATGCAGAGGAAGAAAATGCAAAAGATAAATGGCACCTGTTTTTGTACTTTGGGGTTTTAAAATTTCTTTTTTTTTTTTTAACGACTGTGGATTCTTCTGGGGGGAACAACGTACAATTAAGTAAATGTATAAATTGGTTGTCATAATTTATTTTTGTTTCCCCCCTACCAATAATTTGCCTCTGGGAGAATTTTATAGTTTTTTTCTATTTCATTTTAATGAATAACATTATCTTAACTATATAATTCAGACAAAGCAACAAAGGTCTAATTTTTGTTCAAAGTACTGAAGACTACTGCTTATATAGCATCTTGAAATAGGGCCGTTGTTTGATGACTTTTCTATAATGTAATTTTTGAATGTTCAGATGCGATATTTCCAAAGTTTTAACTAAAAAACCACCTTCTTCATTCCCTTTTGGTGTCTGGGCCACACAGTCTGTTATATAGGTGCCAGCATTTAATTCTTTTCATTGGAACATTTGCCTTTCTCCATATTGGTACCTGCTTTGTCTGAGAGGTTTGAGATCTGGTTACCAAATCAAACTTTCCATGACATACAGAAGTGACAGAGAAATTGTACCACTTGTTTGTGAAAATGAGTTCCCACTTCCTCGTCACTCCATTCACCTCACTTCAGTCTGCTCTGGCTCTTCAATACGTTGTGGCTGACGTGGGACAGTGACAGTATTCATTTGAGAATGGGGTGCAAGTCACAGACATCATAAAATCAGGACCTCCCCACTGAACCATACACTCGCTGGCATCTAGGAGTTCATTCCATGTCATTCTGTTTACTTAGCATTTGCACTACACATGTTGAGTGTATGCTTTATTTATTTGTAGTTTGAAATCTTATGTCTGACAGCTGAAAGTAGAAAACTACAGCATTTACCTAATGACTTTCACTAACATGGGAAGAGTTGTGAAAATTCTAGAATGCTGTAAATCCTTGTCATACACTATGACATACAACTTCATCACACTCCCACCAGGAGCCACTCTCCTGTACTTAGAAATAATGTCACGAGTAGTTTTCTGACGTACAATGCAGGCAAATATATTGCTCTCTGAATACTTGAAGAAATGGTATTACACATATAAGCCTATTAGTTATACCTTTTCACAATCTTGTAATATTGCCGTTAAAGGGAAAGAAAAACACAGGCAATGAGTGGTGGGATGGGAACAGGACTTAGAGTGTATGACTGAGTTGATTTTGCTTTTTTGGAATTGGATGAAGTTGACAGTAGGCATTCACTGGATGATTAAGCATAAGTTAATCTCCACTGTGGTAAGAACTTAAACAATAAACATGATTTAAAAGTAGAGAAATGTTGTTGGAATAAAATTTTTATTTAGATTTTATTTCACAATATTATGTATATCCATTATAAACATGTTTCTGAGACAGGTCTCCCAACTTTTATATGTGTATATGAGTGTGAAAACAGTGTGTTACATGTGAGAATTTTTTTTTTTATTATTATTGAACAGAGGGATTTACCTTACAAATACATCAACATGGATCATAAAATTATCCCATAATTAAGAATGTTAAGTGTAGGTATTTACTGATCATTGTTGCTGTTGTTTTTTATTTAGTAAGCTTATTGTTAGCCAGTTTTGGTAAATAGAGTGATTTTAAATTTTCCACACTTGGGCTAGATTCTCTAATAAAGTAAAGTTTTCATGAAGGTATTTATTCATTTATTTTTTTAAAAAACCTCTGCAAGTATTTCTGTAACTGGTCATCATCTTGTCAAATGCAAATGAGAATTAAGACATAAATCATTTTTCCTCTAGAGCCATAAGTTTCAATATCCCTACACATAGACCTAGAAGCAAAGGTTGGATGTCCAGTATTGGAGGGAAGCAATGTTTGGGTTAAAGCAGTGGCTTATGATTAAGATTGAAGAAAGCTGGAGATTCTTTCTTGAGGATGTAGACACTCTGTATTACAATCTGGGAACATTCTCAGATTCCTAAGTACAACGTTGGTATTTTCTGGTAAAGTTTCCACTGATGTTTATCAACTTAGATTTGAGAGTATTGTCCTTAAAAGAGTCACCTGTGAACCTCTCCTACCCAACCACATATTTACCACCTCCCCCTCTCTATATTGTGATATGCAACACCCTTCTCCAGCTGTACTGAAATCCACCACACTGGATCCTCTGGGGACTCCAATTAAAAAAAAAAACCCTCTTCATGTGATCTGGTTCCTGTCCCTGCCGTCCTGTCCTGCTAGGAACCAGTAGTGGTGAGGTGCTGCTGAGACAAGACGAACCTCTTGGTTTTTTCCCCACCCATACCCTGTTTCTGCAAAAACCATGAGAACATTTATGCCCAGATGAGCTGCTTCAGTGCCCTACTCCCAGCTTTGCCTTGTTATTAGATACACATGCCTGCGTGCTTAGTCACTAAGTTGTGTCCAACTCTTTGCCACCCCATGGACTGTAGCTCACCAGGCTCCTCTGTCCGTGGGCTTCTGAGGCAAGAATACTGGAGCAGGTTGACATTCCCTCCTCCAGCGGATCTTCCTGACCCACAAATAAAACCCGGCTCTCTTGCATCTTGTCTCCTGCATTGACAGGCAGATTTTTTACCATCCAGCCACCTGGGAAGCCCAGTAATTAAGTATATTAGACATTATAATTAAACATTCTAGAACATAAAAGTTGCAATGAAATTAACATGGAAAAAGTTCAGCTTGTTGTAAAAATTTTGTGGACCATTTTATTTATAAACGGTAAGTACCTCCTCTGAAATACACAACTGTAGTGAATTGAAAGAATATTTATCCACCAGAACTTAGCAGCTGCCATGAAGGGGTAGGCGTAGAAATTGTTTGATATTCCGTGATTGCTACTTTGTTCCAGACTAAGCTGGATACCAGGGGAATTTACAGATGATAAGGACAGTCTCTCCTTCAAGGAGCTTGTGATCTATTGGGAGACACGGACATATAAGTAACCATAAAGTACTGGCAGCTATAGTCAATATATGCGCAGGGTTCTGTGGGCACACGCAGAGGGCAAGAGTATGTGTTAAAAAAGCTTTTGTGTGCAGCAGAGAGTTCACTCACTACTGGCTTGTCTTCTCATACAGTGTGTCCATGAACTGCCTCATCAGGAACATCCTCATGAATTTATTTAGTTTTTGAATCACGTATTGGACTCAAGCTCTAATTGTCTGAGGGTCCTAACTTTGAAAGGTTACCCCAACACCTACTAATTTTAACTTTTTAATTTATTTGTATGATAATGGTTACCTCATGGGGTTATCTTGAATACATATCACACACACACACACACACACACACACACACACACGTTCTGTTATGCCCACTATACTAAATGTTTAAAACATTGTGTGTTTAAAGCATTTAGCAGAAAGGCCAGCACAGAATGGGCCCTCAAATCCACAGTGTTAGTCATGGATATACTGAATAGCCCTGGAAAAGGACATGGCTACCCAGTCCAGTATTCTTGCCTGGAGAATTCCATGGACAGAGGAGCCTGGTGGGCCTACAGTCCATGCAGTCACAAAGAGGTGGACATGACTGAGCAACTCACAAATACGCACACACACACATACTGATTAGACCAACTTCTTTCATATTGTGCCTTCAGCTTTTGAAAGTTATTGTTTAAGAAAATATGTTTTATTCATTCATCCACCAACTATTTATTAAAAGGCTTCTGTTCACCCGTTGGTATTTCAGATGTGCATTTGGCCATCACAGTTACATCGTGTCCTGTCTCTTCATAGCTCAACTCTGCACCAGATTCCAAAGTGCCACTGAAATGGAATGACTCCACTTTGACAAGGTTTAAACATGAGAAACCAAATTGAAGTGACAAAACAACTTCAAGTCATTTGTGTTATTATTGAAAGTGTTATTTTTCATTCTAGTTTCTAATTCAGCTGGTTTATAAATATAAAATTACATTATAGAATGCTTATTTGCAACAAGTCTATGCCCTGACCAGTAATGCCGAAGAAGCTGAAGTTGAATGGTTCTATGAAGACCTACAAGACCTTCTAGAACTAACACCCAAAAAAGATGTCCTTTTCATTATAGGGGACTGGAATGCAAAAGTAGGAAGTCAAGAAACACCTGGCGTAACAGGCAAATTTGGCCTTGCTGTACAGAATGAAGCAGGGCAAAGGCTAATAGAGTTTTGCCAAGAGAACGCACTGGTAATAGCAAACACCCTATTCCAACAACACAAGAGAAGACTCTACACATGGACATCACCAGATGGTCAACACCGAAATCAGATTGATTATATCCTTGCAGCCAAAGATGGAGAAACTCTATACAGTCAGCAAAAACAAGACTGGGAGCTGACTGTGGCTCAGATCATGAACTGCTTATTGCCAAATTCAGACTTAAATTGAAGGAAGTAGGGAAAACCACTAGTCCATTCAGGTATGACCTAGATCAAATCCCTTATGAGTATACAGTAGAAGTGACAAATAGATTTAAGGGACTAGATCTGATAGACAGAGTGCCTGATGAACTATGGACAGAGGTTCGTGACATTGTACAGGAGACAGGGATCAAGACAATCCCCATGGAAGAGAAATGCAAAAAAGCAAAATGGCTGTCTGAGGAGGCCTTACAGATAGCTGGGAAGAGAAGAGAAGCGAAAAGCAAAGGAGAAAAGGAAAGATATTCACATCTGAATGCAGAGTTCCAAAGAATCACAAGGAGAGATAAGAAAGCCTTCCTCAGCGATCAGTGCAAATAAATACAGAAAAACAACAGATTGGGAAAGACTAGAGATCTCTTCAAGAAAATTAGAGATACCAAAGGAACATTTCATGCAAAGATAGGCTTGATAAAGGACAGAAATGGTATGGACCTAACAGAAGCAGAAGATATAAAGAAGAGGGGGCAAGAATACACAGAAGAACTGTACAAAAAAGATCTTCACGACCCAGATAATCACGATGGTGTGATCACTCACCTAGAGCCAGACATTCTGGAATGTGAAGTCAAGTGGGCCTTAGAAAGCATCACTACAAACAAAGCTAGTGGAGGTGATGGAATTCCAGTTGAGCTATTTCAAATCCTCAAAGGTGATGCTGTGAAAGTGCTGCACTCGATATGCCAGCAAATTTGGAAAACTCAGCAGTGGCCACAGGACTGGAAATGGTCAGTTTTCGTTCCAATCCCAAAGAAAGGCAATGCCAAAGAATGCTCAAAGTACCGCACAATTGCACGCATCTCACATGCTAGTAAAGTAATGCTCAAAATTCTCCCAAGCCAGGCTTCAGCAATACATGAACCGTGAACTTCCAGATGTTCAAGCTGGTTTTAGAAAAGGCAGAGGAACCAGAGATCAAATTGCCAATATCCGCTGGATCATCAAAAAAGCAAGAGAGTTCCAGAAAAACATCTGTTTCTGCTTTATTGGCTATGCCAAAACCTTTGACTGTGTGGATCACAATAAACTGTGAAAAATTCTGAAAGAGACGGGCATACCAGACCATCTGACCTGTCTCTTGAGAAACCTGTATGCAGGTCAGGAAGCAACAGTTCGAACTGGACATGGACCAACAAACTGGTTCCAAATAGGAAAAGGAGTACATCAGGGCTGTATATTGTCACCCTGCTTATTTAACTTATATGCAGAGTACATCATGAGAAACGCTGGGCTGGAAGAAACACAAGCTGGAGTCAAGTTTGCCGGGAGAAATATCAATAATCTCAGATACGCAGATGACACCACCCTTATGGCAGAGAGTGAAGAAGAACTAAAGAGCTTCTTGATGAAAGTGAAAGAGGAGAGTGAAAAAGTTGGCTTAAAGTTCAATGCTCAGAAAACTAAGATCATGGCATCTGGTCCCCTCACTTCATGGGAAATAGATGGGAAAACAGTGTCAGACTTTATTTTTTTAGGCTCCAAAATCACTGCTGATGGTGATTGCAGCCATGAAATTAAAAGATGCTTACTCCTTGGAAGGAGGGTTATGGCCAACCTAGATAGCATATTTAAAAGCAGAGACATTACTTTGCCAACAAAAGTCCATCTAGTTAAGGCTATGGTTTATCCAGTGGTCATGTATGAATGTGAGAGTTGGATGGTGAAGAAAGCTGAGCGCCGCAGAATTGATGCTTTTGAACTGTGGTGTTGGAGAAGACTCTTGAGAGTCCCTTGGACAGCAAGGAGATCCAATCAATCCATCCTAAAGGAGATCAATCGTGGGTGTTCATTGGAAGGACTGATGTTGAAGCTGAAACTCCAATACTTTGGCCACCTCATGAGAAGAGTTGACTCATTGGAAAAGACCCTAATGCTGGGTAGGATTGGGGGCAGGAGGAGAAGGGGACGACAGAGGATGAGATGGTTGGATGGCATCGCTGACTCGATGGACATGGGTTTGGGTAGACTCCGGGCGTTGGTGATGGACAGAGAGGCCTGGCGTGCTGCAATTCATGGGGTCGCAAAGAGTCGGACACGACTGAGTGACTGAACTGAACTGATTATCAAAAACAATTTGAAACAAAGCTTTTAAATCTTATATGACAAACTAGGAATTATATGAATTTTATTAAAGACCTTCTTTCTTACTTCTGAGAGAGCATAATTTTTAGGCAGCTATTTTTCCCAACAAAAGGTCTCACATATTTATTACTAAGCCAAAGCACTAATGTGTGTGCATGTGTGTTAGTCACTCAGTTGTGTCCGACTCTTTGCAACCCCATGGACTGTAGCCCACTAGGCTTTTCTGTTCATGGAATTCTCCAGGCAAGAACACTGGAGTGGGTTGCTTTTTTCCTCCTCCAGGGGATCTTCCTGACCCAGGGATCGAACCTGTGTCTCCTGGTCTCCTGCATTGCATGCAGATTCTTTACTGACTGAGCCTCTAAGAGAACCCCCAATTATAGTGTAAATATACTCTAAGAAGTCTAGCACCAACATTAAATATTTCAGGTATTACAAAGCATTTTCATGTATTAAGTAATAAAATCTGAAGTCCTCACAGAATTTTATGCAACTAAAAATTTTTTATTGCTATGTTAGTTTCTATCTACAATTAGTTACTACTCTTTCAGTAACATATTTTGTGCAGTAAGTGATCATTTCTTATTACAAAGGCAGAATTATCTTGAATTCAATATAATATCTACACTTTTAAAAGGCAATTTCTACCAAGCCATATTAGTCCTAATATTAAGATCATTTTTCCATTCAGGGCAGAAGCAAAACACAACATAACAGAAAATAGTTACTTATTGAGATCCTAGATAAAAGCAATTTTGCTATTGAAGGATATATTACTCTTAGCACAGTGCTGAATTAGAATGTAAATTACTAATATTTTAGAAAGGAAGAAATTTATGTATTTATGCTAATTTTGCTTTAGTTACCCTCATGAGACTGTAACTGAAGTCCATGAGTATTCCTTTTAGCAGAAAATGGTGACTTTTGATATAAACATATTAGGTAAATTGAATGTAACATCCAAATTTCAAGTTAATGATGATGTGTGGTGTTATATTTCTGGGTGATGTCTATACATTTTTTTCTCGAATCGAAAGAGCTGGTAGTTAGAGACCAGGCATTAAGAAAAGCCCAAGGCTATAATATAAAAATCATCAATTCTGCTTCCAATTCTGATTCTGCCCTCTAGACATAATAAGTTTACCTTATAAATAAGAAGGTGGTTCTAGATGCTTAAATATGCCACTGTGAACAACTGGTTAAAGCTAGGTCAATAGAAAAAAGGCAAATACAAATGCCTATATACATGGAAAAATATATAAGACTGTGCATGTGTGTAGTTAACATTTAAATTATACTAAACAATGCTTTAGATTATATAAAAATGAACTCAAACCAATAATTCTTCATCTGTTTTTTTAAAGAAAGGCAGTATTTTAAACAAATTTTATTTAAAAAAAAAACTTCTTTGAAACTGAATGATAGTCAAAAGAAGTAGTGCGTTTTAGCATCTTAGTCAGATGTACCTCTAAAACTTATGGCTAAAATATTGCAAAAAATAGGATGAAATAGTTATAAAATAAAATCAAGCTACTGCTCTGAATATAATCTTCTTTCTGGAACTTCCATCTTCTTATTTATTTTAGAATAAAACTATTTTGAGATTTAGAAATTTAAACTAGATCCTAGTTAATAACGTTTTCTCTTACAATGAATTCAATGGACACAGACAATTTTTCATTTGGGATCTCAAGGAGATGAGGACAAGAAAGAGGTTTACTCATGTACCTCTGAATCCATTTCATAGATCCAGGAGAATGGATACGTTAGCTTTGCTATTTGTGAAAGCATAATTAACTTTTGAGTGGAGTGTATTGGTTTCCAGTTACAGATTTCATACTACATATTATACAATCTGCCTCCTTCCCGTTCCTGCTTCCATGCCTTCAGTTTCCTTTCTTGGGCTGACTGCTGTTCAATGTTTTCTAAGTTGCCTTAGCAGTTCCCAGTTTATGGTACATAGATTGTGCTTATGTGTATAATAATGTCTTTGTTTTTCGACAGAGTATGGAAGTCCAATTGGAAGTTCAAGCATTCCACATTACTGAAGGCCAAAATTGACAAAATGTTCAACTGTGTTAAAAAATATTTTGCATGCACTAGCTGAATGTCCTTTAGGATGTAGTTTCCATCAAAAATGATGAATGTACAGATGGTGCTTCATCTTAGTTTGGGGAGGAATTGAAGGAAGGCTGCACTGAGCAGGGGATAGCCGGGGGCCCTGTGAACTGGTTTGGGGCATAGATTAGTGATCTTTTAAACTGTCAAGCCGTGTATTCCCTTTTTCACCTCCTACTTGGTAATCAAAATTTTAATACAACTGGTTTGTACAAATAGAGACTTGACCTTTCTGCAGTGAGAGCCTGCCTCATTTCATTACTGGAACTTCTAAAAGGATCTTGTGCACCAGGATGCATTTTATCTCTGATTCTCTAACTCTCAGTTATTTAGCATCACGTGTGTCCCTGATATTAACAGAAGATGGTGAAACTACAGCCAGCTGTCAGGTTAGAGACAGAAAAAAACCCAGGCCGGATAGTGTGTAGTGAAGTCGCTCAGTCATGTCCGACTCTTTGCAACCCCATGGACTATAGCCTACCAGGCTCCTCCATCCATGGGATTCTCCAGGCAAGAATACTGGAGTGGGTTGCCGTTTCCTTCTCCAGGCAATCTTCCCAACTCAGGGATTGAACCAAGGTTTCCTGCATTGTAGGCAGATGCGGCGTGTTCATCTTCCCTGGAGCAATAGACAAAAAGGTATGAGAGTGAAACAAGGATGACCTGGGAAGGAGGCAGCATCTTCAGATCCAAATCCACCTCTGAATGGCTCTCATGCTTTGGGTGAATGCTTCCTCCAACCATGCAATTTGTATTTTGGAATGCTAGCCTATCCTTTTTGTTTGTTTTTTCCTTCGCAAAAATGAAGCTGGGAAGGGGCAAAATCAAGCAAAGATCTTTAAAGTCTTGAATATAGGACCCAGGGAAGTCAAGGGGATTTGGCCAATAATGCAGGACTTTGCAGTATCCAGGCATCTACAGCCGTGCGGGTCCTGTTATTTCATAGATGTTTCCACGTGCAGCAGATGTGATCCTTAAGAGTGGGGTGACGGCAATGGGAGTCAGCTCCTGTATGTCCATGCCGAGATAGGGAGGTGCAAAGCAACTCTCTGCTGGTTATTATTTTCTCAAACGAGGGAAATGACAGCAACTTAATAATTTATTATTTTCCAGTTTTGAAAGTGGGCTTCTCAGGTGGTGCACACAGTGGTAAAGAATCCACCTGTCAATACAGGAGATGCAAGAGATGCGGGTTGGATCCCTGGGTTGGGCAGATCTCCCAGAGGAGGAAAGGGCAGCCCATTCCAATATTCTTGCCCGGAGGATCCCTTGGACAGAGAAGCCTGGTGGGCCATAATCCATGCGGTTGCATAGATTTGAACACGATTGAGCAACTGAGCATACACACACACAGTTTAAAAGTAAATAGGTTAAGTTCAGCATTTGATTAGATGGAATTTTGTTTGATGGCCAAGTATATTGTATTAATCTCCCAGCTTCAGATGTCAGCTCTAACATGTCTTCAAAAGAATTAATACCTCAAAAAGTCTCCTTTTTTCACATCAGAATTTCCTCCATTTAATTGATCAAATACTTCTTTTCCATAGCCATCTGTATTTCCTTCTACTGTTGCTCATATCACTGGTTAAGAAACTACCCCTAGGTATTTACTGCATTTTTAAATTCCTTACACCACAGAGTCTGTGAAAACTAAATAGAAAAGAAGCAGATGAGGGAAGTCATGTAATTTTAAAAAATGTTTTAGATTCTGTAGTATTTCATATGTAGTAACATACTGCCTTAACACTTTATTCTATAAAATGAATAGTGGCCTTCTAGTTTTGTTTTTACCTCATCACTTTATACTACTCAACTTTAAGCTCTAGTCTTAAGAGTGCCATTCTAAAATCCTTTAAGCAACTACAGAGGAAGACATTACTATGCTTTTCCTTCACCTCCAGAAGATACAAACCCTCTACTCATGCAATTAGATTGAATGATTTGTTACATCATCACTGCGTTTGGCATGGGATGCCATGTTTATTTGTTAATTCCAAGGTTTTCTTATAATCTTTGCTTTTGGATTCAACTGTAAACTAAAAATTTTAAGTTGCAGGTTGCTTAGTTTGGGGCTGTAATACACAACACTGTTCAAGGCTACCTGTCCCTGGGCCTTCATCTATGTCCCAGCCCTTGAAGCCCCTTTACCAGTCAGTCCAAATTCTCTTATTAGTTCAACATAGGAGAATACCTTGTTATCAGCATTAAATAGCTCCAGTTGCTCTTGTTCTGGTGTTTCTTCTCCTAGTAGACTCCCTATTTCATTGTAAGTCAAAAATCCATTGGCTTCGTGGTCAACGCCGTAGAAAAAGACTTGAAGATCTATGGAGATGAAAGATTTCATATATTCCAACTCAGATTTTGGTGTTAACTCAAACACCTACCACCCCTCAGAACAGTGCTTTGTCCTCTTTGGGCTGGTGTTTCTGTTCCCCGGATGTATCTATGTCATTTTTACCCCTCACCTGGGCTTTTGCTGTATATCTTTTTAACAAATCAGTTGTTCCTTGCATTCCTTTTAACACCAGCTTATCACTTCTCTTCATTCTGCTGAAATATCTGTTCATTTACATTAATGCTTCCCTTCTGATATCTGTGCTCTCATACTGTTTTATAATTAAACCATAAACCTCAGTATTTTTATAGTTTTCTATATGACTCATTCATTAATATGAGCATCTTAATGAAATATTCTGCTTCATGTATACTAGAACATTTGACATATCTATTAGATCTTTACTAAAGCTGCTATGAAACACATCCATCTGACTACATTGTAATTATCTTTTTATCCAAAATCCTTGACTTATTTGTTTATATTCACTTTCTGCCTCCTATTTTTCTTTCTTTCTTTTTTTAATTAATTAATTAATTAATTAATTTTGTTAAATCTTGTAAATGTTTTATTTTTTTTAATAAATTTATTTATTTTAGTTGGGGGCTAATTACTTTACAATATTTTTCTAACACTTCTTAATGTTACATCACAGGTAGCCTACTTTTTTGCTATCAATTCTGACCATACTGATATCTCTAATGCTAAGTTGGATGTAATCTATAGCATTTACTTTAAGTTACACATAGTCAAAGGTTGTATCTTCATGTACAACACCACAAAAATAACATTCCTTTGTCAGTATTCTTATTATCCTCTGCATCTCACTGCTCTAAGTACTGCCTTTATTAAAACACAATCAAACATTGTTTTCTGTGTTTCTAAAGTGCCAGGCACTGTATGTGCCCCTGGGAATAGACGGATGAAGGAGCCACAGTTCCTGACTCGAAGAAGACAAAGCCCACAAGCAAGCAGCTGCAGTCAGCAGTGGGATATATATTGTGATGTACACATGGAAAATGTGCTGCTGAGGCATAGAGAAGGGTGAGGGAATGTTCCACCTAGGCTTGTTTTAGTTGAATTATAAAGAATGAATAGACATTCAAGAGGCAGAGAAGTAAGCAGAGATAATTTTTGGAAGGTATGATTTTTGGAAGGTGGATCATGAGTTATGGAGGAGTGTGGCACAAAAGAAGCTACAAGCACTTTGTTCTAACAGAAGGATATGTGGTGAAGAAGGGAGGCGTGTGTGTGTGTGTGTGTGTGTGTGTGTGTGTGTGTGTGTGTGTGTGTGTGTGTGTGTGCTCAGTGGTGTCCGGCTCTGTGTGACCCCATGGACTTTAGCCCGCCAGGCTCCTCTGTCTATGGGGTTCTCCAGGCAAGAATTCTGGGGTGGGTAGCCATTCTCTTCTCCAGGGGATCTTCCCACCCGAGGGATCGAACCTCGGTCTCTTGCATTGGCAGGTGGATTTTTTACCACTGACCCACCTGGGAAGTTCTGAAGAAGGGAGGACCACTATACTAAGGAAAATGGTTTTCTGACAACACTCTTCCCTTTGGATCTTTAGTTAATCACTCTCAAATATAGTCTGCATTGCATTAGCTAGGCAGCAACTTCCCCCAGAAGCCTCTGTCTGTGCCTGAGTGCTGAATACTTGGTTTATGGCACAGTTTCACCACTGTTGTTGCCAAGTTTCTTGTATTAGACACTTAACTTGACATAAGGTCAAGGTCATTCTGTTTCCCAAGTGGCGCTAGTGATAAAGAACCCCTCTGCCAATGCAGGAGACTTGGGTTCAATTCCTGGGTCAGGAAGATCACCTGAAGGAGGTCATGGCAACCCACTGCTGGAGAATCCCATGGACAGAGGAACCTGTTGGGCTATAGTCCATAGGGTCGCACAGAGTCAGACACAGCGGAAGCAACTTAGCATGCGAGCATGCAAAGGCCATCCTATTATGCTAAATTAGAGAAGACCAAACTCTAACACTCTCAAGTTTACCTGTGTAGTTAGGCAATCTGCAAAATAGTTGTAATAAGTCCAGCTTCTTAACTAGTTTGAAGGAAAAGAAATGGGAATTTTTTTCATCTTAAAATAGGAAAGAATATGTTCTGGTAATGAAAGCCTTCAGCAAAAGTAAGTTTATAAATTGTGTTTTACTTGACTTGGTAAAGAAAAATAAATGCCTAGGAATATTGACTGACAGAGTGCTAGAGAATGACAGCAACAGAGTAAGCATTATGATTATCTAGGCAATTCATGGGTTAAATGTGATTGTGGAGATTATGACATAATGTCCATGAGAACAAAAGAGAAATTGCTATAGCCACAACAGTAAAATACAAGAAATATAACAACTGAATGTTGTATATTACAATTTTTAGAGCTTTTAAATCTAGCCATGTGTATTATCCAAATAGCACTTGGATTTTTTCCTACAGCTTTGGGCTTTGTTTTAGCAGTTACTACTGTTTTTATCAGTCTCCATTTCACCAAAGCTTGTATTCCAAACACCAAACTCAGGTCCCAGAATCGGATCAGCTGTGGCTTCTAAAGCTTCCTAAAAGTGTGGAAGAGAAGGATGGCTAAACCCCACTCCAGGACAGTTGAAGGAGCCACATGTGGGCAATGAAGCAGTCATGGCATCTGACTCAATTCAATAGTTAGGTCTCTTCTCAGACTCAATAACTTTTATCTACCAATGAATGAAGATAGTTAATATAAGATTAATAAAGGTTTCAGAAAAATTTTAAGAAGCATCTGCATGTATCTTCTAATTTTTCTTGCATGCATGCTCTGTTGCTTCAGTCATGTTAGACTCTTTGAGACCCCATGGACTGTAGCCTACCAGGCTCCTCCATCCATGGAATTTTCCAGGCAAGAGTACTGGAGTGGGTTGCCATTTCCTTCTCCAGGAGACCTTCCCCACCCAGGTATTGAACCTGGGTCTCCCGCATTGTAGGCAGAGGCTTTACCATCTGAGCTACCAGGGAAGTCCTCTGGCTCCTCTATCCATGGGAATTCTCTAGGCAAGAACATTGGAGTGGGTTTATGTGCCCTCCTTCAGAAGATCTTCCTGACCCAGGGATCGAACCCACATCTCTAGCGTCTCCTGCACTGGCAGGTGGGTGGGTTCTGTACCAGCAGTGCCACCTGGGAAGCCCAGTTCTTCTTACTCAAGTTTGATTAGCTTGTTCTAACTCAACAAGCCTTTTTTAGCCTTGAAGTGGCAGAAAGCGACACTCCTCCTCAGGGAGGAAGGGGAACTAAACTTTTTTTCTTGATCTTGACTCATTTTTGGAAAGAAAGTGTGAAAAAGAGCCTGGGGAAGCCAGCAGTCTGAAGTTTTCTTTCTACAGAGGCTGATAGTGGTAGAATCTTTTAGTAGATTTAAAAATCCAAGGATAAGTATTGATATTTTGAATTATGTTTAGTTCTATATTAAGTCCAAGGATGCATTTATATAAAGGTTAAAAAAATAGGATTTAGCGGTCTGATATATTGCCAAAACTGAGTATTTAAGATAATAGAACTTCCTGAACAACAGGAAGTGGGCTGGGAAAACTGAGATTGGCTTCATGCCTGTGCATGAGAAGTAATTTAAATGTCAACTCACAGAGAACTTTAGTTACATCCTTGACTGCTTCTCCCATTAGAAGTTTGGTTGAAGTGGTTTTGACTCAGAGGGAACCAAAAGTTCCTTCTTTCCACATCATGTCAATGATTTCTCCTGAAAATAAAGTAAAAAATACTAACTACTGTATGCAAATCATTAATTTTAACCAAACGAAAAGTATCACTGATTTTATTTTACACTCATTATTTTAAATCATTCCTAGAGGATGTTTTATCTTGGATCATTCCTTTATGCTTAGGATGACAGCTACTTGGCCAAGATTTATTGAAGGTTATGCATTAATACGGGCTTCCCTGGTGGCTCAGTGGTAAAGAATCCATCTGCCAAGCAGGAGATGTGGGTTCGATCTCTGAGGCGGGAAGATCTCCTGTAGAAGGAAATGGCAACCCTCTCCAGTATTCTTGCCAGGGAAATTCCATGGACAGAGGAGCCTGGAAAATGGTCCTTGGAGTTGCAAAAGAGTCAGACATGGCTTAGCCACTAAACAATAACAACAACATGCCTTAGTATAAGTTTCTGTTTAAAAAGTCTGGATTAATAGTCTTTAAGGCTTTTCCAGATATTGTGCAGACAATCTAACAAAAGAATATCATATTTGCTTGGTGTTGTTAAAGCCACTGACCATTTCTTCCCTTCCCCTTCAGTTATCACCTCCAGCCAAATCTGGGCTTTTTATCATGGAAATGAAATATTGTTGCTGAGCCATGAAAGACACCAGGATTCTTGGCCTCCGGAGGAGAGGAATTCAATCTGGGGCCAGTGACAAGTCTTGATTGCTCAGAGATTTTGTGTAATAAATTTTTATCAAAGTATAAAAGAGATAGACAAAGCTTCTGACATAGACATCAGAAGAGGGCAGAAAGAGTGCCCCCCTGTCTTTAGCCGGATGGGATGTTTTATGTCTGTTAGAAAGCTATGAATCAGATAAGAGAGACACCTCAAGGCTGAGGGAGTTTCACCAGCCCCCTCTCCCACAATATGCATTTTTGAGATAGGATAGCATGAGGTGTGTCATCCGCCAGCCGTAAAACAATTGATATGAATACTGGTTTGTTGAGCTATTATCAGCCCAAGGTTTGAAAAAAGAAACAAAGTTAGTCTTTGGTTGAACCATTTTGAAGAAAGACAAATTCCAAAGGAAACACATAGTTTCATTAACATAGCTTAAGAAAAACATTTCTGTAAGAGAAACGCATTGGTTAGCTCAAGGTTTGAGAAAAGTTAAGTTCAGGTGGAACCAGGTGTCGTCGTGGCAACACAGAATTTTAAGAGAAACCTCCTTTTAATTTTGTAAAGAGAAAGAAAAAAAGTCTGACACTTGTAGTTTGTTTCCTCCTGCTGCTTAAGGAAGAGATAAAAAATGTCTGACATTTGCAGCCTATTTCCTCTGTTTGGAGACCCCTGGCCTTCCTGCCTATTACCCTCTCAGAAACTCTCCACTTCTGAAATATTCTACTCTAGTACCTCACTCTCTGACTTAGCTTCCTGTTATTCCACTACCCATTTTACTATACTTTATTGGTATCCAGTTCCGTAACTGTTCCTTTTTTCTCTCTCTCAATTTAAAAGTTTCTTCCTGGAGTATTTTCTTTGATAATAAGTCTGGGACTTTGATCCCTAACTTAAAATTCCTATCGTCTATACTGGCAGACTTTCGCCTTTACCTTCCTGCTGCATCCACGTAGCAGAGTCCAATCCTGTATCAACCCAACCACCTGTGTTCCCCCTCCCTATACCTGGACTGGTAAGCAATATGGGCAAAAGTCAAATAGCCACATAGGTTGATGCTACTAAAAAAGCAGGCTCTTCATTTTAGTTGGGCTGTCAGTGATAGCTACTCATCATTCTATGTTCCATTTCAACTCCCTGGGTCTCTATAGTTATTTCAAACTTTCATCGTTTTCTCTTTAAGCCTTTTAGCTTTCTAATTTACCCCCATTGGTTCTGGTGGATGGTCTTGCTTTTACTTTACTGAAAAAAAATGTTGTTCATAATCCACTGATCCTTCACATCCTGCCATTTCTCCTAACTCAGTGCACCCGTGTCTTCCTTTTTTTTTTCTTTCTATAGTTTCAATGAAGAATATAAAAACCTAACAAAACAAATAATAACAAAATTCACACACATTTTCTCTTAGTGTCTAAATTTAATTTCATTATCTAGACTTCACTTAGGAATTCTTCGGTTTTGTCATGGCATCAATATATGCAAATGAAAATATCTAGGAGACATTTGAATATACAGATCTGGAACTCAGGAAAGAAAGCATGGCTGGAGAGAGATACCTAGGATTCAGCAGCAAACAACAATTGAATTAAATTGTGGCAGAAGAAAAGTCCCTAGCACGTAGAATGCACTCAATATCAGCTGTTTCTTGTTCCTATTTCCCTAATCACTTGCTCTTCCTTATTGCCTGTCTTATTGACAATTATCTACATTGTCATTAAATAAATCACCCAAGCCATGAACTCTGGATCATTTTGGACTTCTTCCTCACTTACTACTTCCTTCCTGTAAGAAAGTCTTGCTAATTCTACGTCCCTAGTATATATTGGGTCTTAACTCTTTCACACAGTCTTATCTTAGAGGGTTATCTCTTCCTTGGCTTATTGCCACATCCCCCTCAATTGTTCTGCCTGCTTCTGGATTTCTTTCTTCACGAACTCTGTTCCTTCTACTTAAAGAATAATCTGTCTAAACATGCACATCTGGTCACGCTACTTGTTATTACTCAAAGTCTTTCAATAGCTCCCTATTCTACTTAAAGAATAATCTGTCTAAACATGCACATCTGGTCACGCTACTTGTTATTACTCAAAGTCTTTCAATAGCTCCCTATTTATAATAAGATAAAACCTAGACTGGAACATTAGACCTTTCATTATTTGGTGTTTGACACCATCCCCAAACTTATCTCTTGCCACTTATTATACCATCTCATCAGTCAATTGGAACTACTGGTAATTTCTGCTACATTATACTCTCTCTAGTAAACATAAGGGCTTCCCTGATGGCTCAGAGGTTAAAGCGTCTGCCTGTGCGGGAGACCTGGGTTCAATCCCGGAGTTGGGAGGATCCCCTGGAGAAGGAAAAGGCAACCCACTCCAGTATTCTTGCCTGGAGAATCCCATGGAGAGAGGAAATATAAATGTTAGTATCTCTTTCTCTTCATTCCAGTTCTGTCCTCACCCTTTCCTTGACTAACTCTTACCTCTTCAAATCTCAGCTCAGATAATATCTCTTCGATCAAGACCTCAATTTGAGTTATGCCCCTTTCCCTCAATTTCTCTTCTGATTTTCTGAATTCATAACTGCTCATCGTAATTGTTCATGTATCAGTTTCTCCACCCAGACACTGTGTTAGAGACTTTGATGCCTGTATTCCCAGTACACAGCGCAGACCTGAGACCTGGGAAGCACACTTAAAGTGTACATTGAGTGAATGAAAGAGCATTCTGATTCTTTTTTTTGTCCTACTGCTTCCATATCAGTATGTTAGCAAACAGGATAAGAACTTAGGATGGGAGTTGCTGCTGCTACTGCTGCTAAGTTGCTTCAGTCATGTCTGACTCTGTGCAACCCCATAGACGGCAGGCCACCAGGCTCCCCCATCCCTGGGATTCTCCAGGCAAGAACACTGGAGTGGGTTGCCGTTTCCTTCTCCAAAGCATGAAAGTGAAAATTGAAAGTGAAGTCGCTCAGTTGTGTCCGACTCTTAGCGACCCCATGGACTGCAGCCCACCAGGCTCCTCCGTCCATGGGATTTTCCAGGCAAGAGTACTAGAGTGGGGTGCCATTGCCTTCTCCGTAGGATGGTAGTAGGGCTGAATTTATGTATGATGAGACAAAATGATTGTTATTACCTTGTTACACTGTGACTCAAGTAAGACCCCCTTCCTAGCTGTGTTGTACCACTAATCACAATATTTTCCTTTCCCCTTCTGAGCTTTGAGTTCCTTCATCACAAGAACTAATTCTGTCTTGTTCATGGATGTGCAGTTTGTGTCTGGCACATCACAGTTTCTCAACAGAGGTTGTGGGATTAACTAATTAATCAATTCCCTTCAGGAGGAAGTTTAGGGGAAGAGTGGGAGAGGCTCTGTTTCTTTCTTGAGTCCACATCGTTCTTGATCTTGTAAAGATAGCCTTATTTTTGACACTGTTTTGGTAGTATTTGCCTTTCTTTCTCATTGCCCTGTTTAACTTATAGATGTTACAAATTAACACCTAAGCACACTGACTTTCCATGCTTAGTGGAAAACATGAAATCAACATATTGTGTTTACCATGATTTTATACATTGTATGTATAATTATGTGTTGTAGTATGTGGCATATGAGTTATATCTGAATAAATATGTTGTTTTAAAAAAATCATGCAACTATATTATTTTAACCCAAGTGGAAAGCTTAAAATAAAATAATAACAATTTCAGCCATGTCAAACGTAGGCAACCTACAGGCATTTTAAGTTCTTTAATCACCATTTCCCCCATGTTGGAAGGCTTTATCTTTTGATGAATTAATATTAACAGGTTACTCATAAATATCCAGAAAATATAGAATTCATCAGAAGTTTTTATACTTGGACAAATTTCATTCATAGTCTTACTGTGGCTTCATTTTATGCTTTTAAAATTTGGATAATAGCCACTAATCATTTAAACTCATAAAATTTTTGCTTTTATTTTATAGAATAAGCTGTACAGAATAGCACTGCGGGACAAAATGAAGAAATTATACTTGTCATCCACAGCCCTAGAGTTATTTTAGAGATAAATATACAAAAATATGGGCTTCCCAGGTGACTTAGTGGTAAAGAATCTGCCTGCCAAGCAGGAGACACAGGAAAGGTGGGATTGATTCCTGGGCTGGGAGGATCCTCTGCTGGAGGAAATGGCTGCCCATCCTAGTATTCTTGCCTGGGAAATTCCATGGATAGAGGAGCCTGGCAGGCTACAGAGCACAGGGTCACAAAGGGTCGGACATGACTGAGCATAGCACAGCAGCAGAATACAAAAATATATTGAATGTTTTGGCAAAAGAAATAGCATATGTACATATAACTAAAATCTTGACATTTAATATTTATAGGATAGATGTTACAAAAACTAAGGCTAGTGGTTTGGAGACAAACTACTTCTTACTTGTTGCCTCTTTTCCAGGTGATAGGCATGGACACTCAGCTTTACATCAAATTGTAAGACTTACCTGTAAGAGTCCTTATGAATGAAATGGTTATCTTGGGTTTCTCATTCAATATTTCAGAATCTACTACAACTTTAGGATCTTGTGATGCTGGTTCCGGAACAGCTTTTTTAAAGAGAGCAAAACAGTCAGGGACCTTGGTCTAAGAAATGTGAGAAAATGAATAGTCACGTACTTGGTGTAGAATATCTAGGCAGATGAAATGTGGGTCTAAATGATCACTCTATAATCATCATCTCACTGAGTGATTCGGAACAGAATGTTTACTTCCACACTCTTCAGGTATAAGCACAATGAAAAGCCTATGTGTTCTCACAGGTTAATGTTTCATTTCCTTCTCCCCTCTTGGCTTAATGCTTGTCTGTGTGTGTTATTCAGGCTCCTCAGCAGGATATTCCACTTCTTTGTTTTTTCAAAGACACATTTATTGAGCGCCCACTCTGTGCTAGGCACAGCACTCTGTGTGTGGATACCAGGTTGAATAAGACATTGTCTTTCACACAAAGATTTTATTGTCTAATAATGTTTGACAGCAAGAGGTTTTTCAAAGTGTGATGTTGTAGAAAGTGCCCAGGTTGAGAATTGTAGCATAATTAGTATTCTCAAATGTAGTTTCAACCAACTCTCTTAACAAATAGCCATGGTGACCGTGACAGACAGAAAAAGAATGACTCCAGGTAGCTCAAGAAATGGCAGGCAGCAGCTGCCATTCAAGAATTGTAAGAGAAATTTTGACTAAAAATAAAACATCAGGTGGCATGATTTGAAAGATTCCACTCTGCAGTGAAAGTGGAAGATCCCCAGGAGTTTGGGAGGTCCTAGAGAATAAGAGGGCTTCCCAGGCAGCTCTAGTGGTAAAGAACTCACCTGCACTGCAGCAGACATAAGAGACCTGGGTTCAATCCCTGGGTTGGGAAGATCCTCTGGAGAAGGAAATGGCAACCCACTTTAGTATGCTTGCCTGGAGAATCCCATGGGCAGAGGAGCCTGGAGGGCTACAGTCTATGGGGTTACGATGAGTCAGACAGGACTGAAATGACTTAGCATGAACGCAGAGAGAATAGGAAAGGACAACTTGCTACAATTCACTTTGTGAATGAACGTATATGAGTCCATATAAATGCTCATAACATGAGTTGAAACCCCTTTTCAAACACAACACTACTTCAACACTGGACTTGGTGAGCATGATAGCTCCAAATGCATCTTACAAGCAAAGTGGAAGTTCTCCTACTCAGAGAGAGGGGCAGGGTGTGAAGACAGCATGAATTTTCACTTTAGTCCAGCAAAGGCCCATTGCTGGATATGACACACAAGGTTAATCACTACACCAGGCTTCCAGAGGTGGATCTTCATCAAACTCTCCTGGACAAAACCAATCCCCTCGACTTAACTCACCTGGGAAAACTCATTTCCCTGCACCACACCTACCCCAGAACAGCTGAATGTTGCCAGAGGAGCTGCAGTGCCTGGTCAGTCTCTCACCAGACTCATGGCCCCAATCTTAACAGAGCTGTCAACGCTGCCCACACTTCTCCATACTCTTTCTTAGTAGACTTGCTACTTAAATATTCTCTCTTATTAATCCTTCTACAGTCCCTCCTCTTCCTCGGGTTTAGATAATGATTTCACAACATACTTCTTTCAGGAAATAGAAATAGTCGTGACCTTGCTCCTGTACTCTGCACCAAATCTACCAGCCTTCTTTGCCTCTGTATCTGCATTCTTTTTGCCTTAATAATTGTTAAAATGCATGATGCCTCAGTTCCCATCAGAAGTCAGCTCCTCTCTGCTGGTAGTATGGAGCCCTTTCTGATTCTGTGAGATTTTACTGCAGTAATTACTCACCACCTTTCCATGCATTAATTTCTCTCCGTGTATATCCCCAGCAGAATAAAAATACTTCTTGGCATCTCCTATCCAAAAAAAAAAGAGAGAGAGAGAGATCTTAACACTGTGTTTCCCTGTGATTAAGTTATGTCTTCACTTTCCCTTTAATTGCAAAACTCTCACAGAGTTTCCCCCATTCTTTATATTATCCACTTTTGCTGGACTTCCTCCCTCATCATTCTATTAAACTGTTTTTTTCGAGACCTCCAATGACTTAACTCCATCTCATTAACTCAAGGATCATTTTTCATCTTTGTCTTATTTCAAATTCAGCCTTTCAGAATATTTGACATAATTCCCTCTGCCTTGGAATGATTTACTTTCTTAATTTTTCTGTCTCTATTTCCTCTTCTTTAAAGGAGAACATAGAATCTGTGTTTAACATGTGTCATATGGTTGTTTTGGGGGTTAACAGGAACAGAATTTAGGATGGTAACTGACATAGTATTTTGAAATAAATGATAGCTATTAGTGTTTCCTAAGATGTGCTACCCTGTTTCCTCTCCTGTTTCAATGACCATTTCTAGGCTTGATTTCTGGCTACCTCTCTGCTGTCAGACTTCTAAAATGTAGGCACTCCCCAGAACTGGAGTCCAGGGCCTCTATTTCTATCAGAGCTTCTCCCTATATGAACGCACAGAGGGTCATGCCTCTGATTGTCATACATATGTTGATGTCCCAAATGTATATCTTCTGTTCTTACCTGTCCCTACAGTTTCCAAATTAACTGTCTGCTTGGCATCTTCACTTTTAAGTCTAACAGCACTTCAAATTTAAATGTCAAAACCAGAATTTTTAGTTTCCCCCTGTGATTTTCCCATTTTATGTATAGGGCTAATACTTTCCCAGTTACTTAAACACCCTGATGATATAGTTTTCACATATGCCAATCAAACAATGAGGTCCTGTTGCTTTACCACTGGAACTTTTTCTGAAACCTTTCATTTCTTTCCACCACAATCATGATGACCTCTAGCCTATTGCGTGAAGTTCCTAAAAGGTCTCTCACCTTTCATTCTTGGATTTCTAATATGTAGTTTCTACTCAAAAACCAGAGTCATCTTTAAGAAAACACTCATTCTGCCATGTCACTCCCCTGTTGAAACCCTCTGGCTTCCCAAAGGTCTCACTGGGGCCCACCTGATTCTCCTGTTCGCACCATGATCTGTACTTTCAACCAGCTAGACTATACTTTCCACTCTCCCTGAGCTTCAACTTAATTGGGCTTTCTGTACTTCTCAATGTTTCTCACTTTTCTTCTAAGGATTGCACTGCTGTTCCCTCCCTGAAAGGACCCCCTCCTTCAGATTCTTGATCCGATGCCCTTTCTTATCATGTAGACCTCTGTGCAAATGCCTTCTGCTCAGAAAGCACTTACACAGTCACTCTTTCTTACTTTTTCATAACATAATTTTTCACACATCATTACCTAAAATTGCCTTATTTATGCATTTCTTTTTTCCTTGTTTATGCTTACTTCTCTCAATAAGAATGCAAACTCTACAAGAGCATGGATATTTTCCGATGCTAAGTCCTCAGTGAGCAGAGCAATGCCTGGCATCTAGTACTTGTTAAATAAACAGTGTTGAATAAATGAAGATTCAAGAGGGGATATTTCTAATAAAATGTGGGAACAATCAAGAATAAGTCATATAGTGTCTCTGTTGGTATAGGTGTCCTTTCTTTAAATATAAGTAAAGAATACATCTCCTAAAGCATAACAGTTCAGTTCAGTTTAGTCGCTCAGTCGTGTCCGACTCTTTGCGACCCCATGAATCGCAGCACCTGTCCAGGCCTCCCTGTCCATCACCAACTCCTGGAGTTTACCCAGACTCATGTCCATCACGTCAGAGATGCCATCCAGCCAACTCATCCTCTGTTGTCCCCTTCTCCTCCTGCCTTCAATCTTTCCCAGCATCAGGGTCTTTTCCAATGAGTCAACTCTTCACCTGAGGTGGCCAAAATATTGGAGTTTCAGCTTCAACATCAGTCCTTCCAATGAACACCTAGGACTGATCTCCTTTAGGATGGACTGGCTGGATCTTCTTGCAGTCCAAGGGACTCTCAAGAGTCTTCTCCAACACCACAGTTCAAAAGCATCAGTTCTTCGGTGCTCAGCTTTCTTTATAGTCCAACATCTATATATGACTACTGGAAATCACCTCCAAACTCTACCCCTGGTCAGCACGGACTTGAGTACCAAAAATATTGGGTTACAAAGAAGACGGAATACCACACTAAAGTTTCAAAGAAAAGTCTGGTGAATACAGTGACTCAATATCTCAGTCAGTTTATCTTAGGCTCCTGTGACAATTTGGACAATATCCTAATTTTCTCCATTCATGAGTAGATTATAATCTCTGCCTTTTTGCAAGTGTAAATTGTATAAGTAAACTACTTCCCATGTAAAATGCTTTGTCAATATGTTACTGCCTTCAATATTACACATGGTGTTTGAAATTTTTTTTTTTAACAGAAGCAGGGATAGATGTGGGAAAATCCAAAATCTCTCTTCTCATGATTATTACCATGTATCGTTTATGCATTGGTTCATTCCTTCAACAAATACATACAGAATGCCTAACATGTGCCAGGAAATATGTCAGAGGAGAAGCTATGAGTTACTAAACATATACTATGCTCACCCTTTTCTGAATATTGTGCTAAAGCAAAATTATCAATATAACCAATGATCAGCATATCATAAATATAATAATTTTGAGTAGACATTACATAAGAGAGTCCTATAGTATAAAATTTCTTTTCTTTTTCTTGAAAGGATTGAGTTGGTAATGTATATAAATTTAAATATTCCATCCTGGTGATATTCAATGCATTCTCCGTAACATAGAGGTTGTCTTGAAGTTGGGAAAACTGCAAAAAACACCATCAATGTCCTAGAAAGCAAATTATAATTAGTGAGTGTTTAAAGGAGGTTAAACAGTTTCAATTGTATTAAATTATGCCATAAAAAAAGAGATGCTGCAAAGGACATCTAAGGAAAGCATTTAACCACCCAAAGGTGGTTTCCAATAGTACATTAAAAAGAAAAAATTCTACATTTAAAATAACATTCATTACTTAAATTATAATGTTATCAAATTTCCTTCATTTCTTTAGGTTTAAAAGTCTGCCCATCAAGTGAAACTTACCTTTCTCACCATAAATGAAGAATAGAGATGATTAGATTGGATTTTTCAAATAAAATTGTGCATGTGTCATGGAAGTTTGCTCTGTGAAGGAATTTACCATAAAATCATATGAAGCAAATAATTCCCTATTACTTCTTGTGGAAATAAATCCAGTAAGTGAAAAGATTGATTCATATTTTATAAGGAAATTAAACATGTAAAATTAATTACAAGATTTTCATCTTGGGCTCATTATAACGTTCATAATGATATGAACAGTTTCAGTTGCAAATAGTCTTGTAATTCCTGACATTAATGAGGTCTATCATGGGTGAGAGAGGCCAACTTATGTTATTTTCTAAAGAAAACTGGAGAGAAAATATACATGGACATGTGTATTCATATATATTTATTATGATTATGTTGACATACATATATTTACTATAAATTAACTGTCAGGTTGACAATACCTATTGGCCGGGTCTCTGAAAAACTTTGCGTGATAAACAGTGACTATTGTATTAATATTTACTTGAATTATTTTGCGTCTCGTGTAGAAACACATTATTTAAGTAGTTTCCTGGTTGTGCTGATAAATAGAACAAATATTTTTGTGACAGTAGCTGTAATGCAAGAGCTAAATGCTGGGTAGGTACTATTATAATAAACAATCCTTTGGTGACATCTAGTGGTTAAATGTAGAATTATCTATTCTTTTTTTTCTTCTCACTTAGGATGCTGATAATCGAATACAATCTTGAGAGATAGTAAGATTTAGAGATTGGAAAAAAAATGGAGAAATTTAGTAAACTAATTTTCCTCAGAAAAGTAACTTAAAACTGGTTAATAGCAAAGAGGAAACTATAAAAGAGTAAAAGAAACTTTTACTAGATTTTTTTACCTTTTATTGTGAGAAATTTATGTAGAGAATAACATTTAAAACAATTTGTTCACCAGTTTATATTATAAATAAATAAATAAATATATATAGACGACAGAGGATGAGATGGTTGGATGGCATCACCGACTCGATGCACACGGGTTTGGGTGGACTCCGGGAGTTGGTGATGGACAGGGAGGCCTGGGGTGCTGCGATTCATGGGGTCGCAGAGAGTCGGACACGACTGAGCGACTGAACTGAACTGACTGATATATTATATATACATATATATATTTCCTGCAATTATGTTTTCCTGATGTAGATATGTTCCAATTCTGGGTAGAATTACCACACCTTCTTACTCTGGGCAAAATTCCAGAAATGTGGATTTCTAAAGGAAATCAGATGGAACCCGTGTACTTATTTTCTTTTTTCCTTAATCTACCAGTATTCGCCATGTTTATTATCATTATATTTTAGGACGGTGGGATAGCGATGTCCTTATAATTGGTGACGACAAGTTTTGTTGATCTAGGTTTATAACTTATGTTATTTAAGCAAAAGAACTTGCCAAACAATGAAGTCTTGGATCTTCACTTGGCTATACAGGGCACAAAATGATTAATATTTTCAACAAATGAACTCACTTAGAGCTTGAGTCACGATGTCCAAGTGGCAAAAAACACAGTGTGAGTATTCAGCTGTGTATCAACTAACACAAATTGGGGCAAATCAGTTAATATCTTCAAACTCCAACTTATTTTCAGAATGAACATATTGGTTAGACAAACTCCAAGCTCCCTTGAATCCCAATCTTACTTAATTTTTGTATGACTATCTATCTGTATGCTTTATTTGGGCTTCCCTGGTAGCTCAGCTAGAAAGAATCTGTCTGTAACGCAGGAGACCGGGTTAGATCCCTGGGTTGGGAAGATCCCCTGGAGGAGGGCATGGCCACCTACTCCAGTATTCTTGCCTGGAGAGTCCCACGGACAGAGGAGCCTGGTGGGCTACAGTCTATGGGGTCGCAAAGAGTCTGACATAGCTGAGCAACTAAGCACAGCACATATGCTTTATCTACTCTTTGGAACAAAATTCTACCAAAGAGTAGGAAAAAAACCCTCACAGTCATTCTTCTGAAGGCTGCCTCTACATATTACAAGTGAAATTGGAGTTTTCGTTAATTACCCAGTTAATTTAATTACTTTAGGCATTTAAGGCCAAACTCAATTTTTCATAGCTTCATTTACCTACATTAATGTGTCTATATTGATTAAATTAAATGTTCAGTCTGCACTTTACTGTGTTAATTTAGCTCTGTGAACTGACGGAGAAATAATGAGACAGTATATAATAGTGCAAACCACTATAGTTTCTCAGCAGAAAGACCTGTTTTCTTTACACTAGGTAAGCTCCACTGCGTTAATCATACTCTAAATGAACAAGGAAATATTTGGTCAGAATTTTAGGACCAGTAATTTTTGTTTTATTAATTAATTAGAAAACATTTGGCTGACTGCCTACTATTTGCCAAGGGCATTACGTTTAGGGAGACTGTGGAGAACAGCAGACCCAAGTCTTCACGGAGTGGCCAGTCTGGCTGAGAAAACTGGTATTGGCAGAATTTAGAACTAAAAATGGAGCTGTGCAAAATCCTATGGGACTTTGTAATATTGAGACCTTAACTGTGACAGGAAATTTAAGATGCATATTAAAAAGGTATATTTTATCCCTTATTCCTAGATGCCTCTAAAACAAAGATTTATCAGGTATTTTAGTCTATCTTTTTTTTTTTTTTTTTTTGGAACTAGAAGTGAGAGCTTGACATTGTGGGGTATGATCAGTTGCCATGTGAATCACAAGCTTACTTTTTTAACAGCAGAGGCAATTCAAAGTCACTGTAACAATGCTATTTTCACAGCTTTGTTGTGACCTTGAGGTGAGTGGGAGGAAGTGCCTCCAGCTGGTTCATCAGGACTTTTACAGGCTTGTGAGAGGAGTTTGTTAATGTTGTCTACCTATCTGGAACATCCAGGCTGAAAAACCAAAGCCCTTGCCTTTGTTTTGGAGTATTTTTGTAGCATTTAATTTTCCTCTGGTTTGGCATCATGTATGATTCTTGAGCTCTTGTCTTTTCCAGAAATGGTAGCATTTGTTTTTTTTTTGTCCTCTTCCAAAAAAATCTATAGACTGTAAAGCTGCAGCTGGCATCTCTGGTTATGGGAGTCAGATCCCACAACTATAATTGAGACCCTAGTAAGCATCAGGTTATGTAGTTCCCACAACATGATTTTAAATGTAAAGAAATGGAAGCTGATAAACATTAATTTGGAAAGATATATGCACTCTCATGTTCACTGCAGCACATTTACAATACCCAAGACATAGAAATAACCTAAATATCTATTGATGAATGAATGAATGAATGGATAAGGAAGATTCTCAATCTCCAAATGAGAATGTCCTTGTTTCCGAGTATTCTTTTCTGTCTTCATTAAAGGATTTACAACTTTTTATTCAGCATAATCATGATAGTGTATGAATAATTTTTCTGTTTCTTTTTTCACTTGACATCGCAAAATATACATTTCCAAATAGTTAAGGATTATATTCACATTTGTAGTCCTATATAATAGTCCATCAGAAGATACGTCATGGCTTAATCCTCGTGTGTATATATATATATATATATATATATATATATATATATACACATAGTTTTTTGCTTTATATGTCCTTTCTATTGCTTTTTATTAAGAAAATGATTTCAGGAATATCTCTGTTTGTTATTTTTATGTATTTGCTTATTTTATTATAACAGAGCCCAAGAAACTGAAATCAAACTGATAATGAATAAGAATATTTAATTGCTCTTGGTAGGCAGTGTTAAACTGCTTTCCAAAAAATCCTTCAATAGTTTACAGTATCATTAGTGCTTGTTTTCCTACCATGCATCATTATTATTGATAAACATTTAGCTCTAATTTATATTAATTGTATATTGTTTTATTTTGAGCATTTTAGTTTTTAATCAAGATAAATTAGTTTTAGTGTTTAATGTGAGATACTTGCCTGAACTGATTTTCTTCCCAGTTGATAAATAATAATTCTTGCCCTTATTATTATATGCTTTTCTCACTCTGATTTGGTCATTTTTTGTCACATGAAAGTTTTTATCAGCTCCAATGTCTGTGTCTTGTTCAAGGTGTCAAGACACCTATTTTCTGTCTTGCTCAGGTTTCATCCTGTTACATGCCTTGTCCATCACCGACCTTGATGAATATTCGTTGAATGATGGTTACAATTTTTACTGTGAGGTCTGCTGATAAGCAAACTGGCACTTGGATTTTCTGACATCAAACCTAAGCGATTTTTACATTTTATTCCTTTGCTCATCTCAATGCAATTTTGTTCAAATGTCTTTTTTTTTTTTTTTTTTTTCAAAAATTAATTTATTTATTTTAGTCGGAGGCTAATTACTTTACAATATTGTAGTGGTTTTTGCCATACATTGATATAAATGCATGAGACAAGTGCTCAGGGCTGGTGCAATGGGATGACCCAGAGGGATGGGATGGGGAGGGAGGTGGGACTGGGGTTCAGGATGGGGAACACATGTGAACCCATGGCTGATTCATATCAAATGTCTTCTAAATATGTTTGATCTCAGATATTTCATGTGAGGACTTCTGAAAACGCAGTTTCACTGTTTTGTTACAGCATTTTTTCCCAAGAAAAGATGCATGCCTTCCTATTTGTGAATCACTTAGCATTTGATCAATTAGCGAGACACTCAGAAACAAAGAAAAAATTTCAACAAAATGGCATGAACAGATGACAAATCTGGGAAAGAAAGCCTCCATTTTTTCTGTTTAGCCTATTGACCCTATTTTCTTGGCTGGAATAAAAATGACTTCAAAGATGCTCTTATGTTATTGCATGACATTATGCTGTGCAGTTTATGGATGAATACAAGCTAGATGTTCAGTGAAGGAACTCTGCTGCTGCCTTAAACCCAAGAGAACAATGCAAGGATAACTGACTTGATATCCTGTATGATATCCTAAGCATAAAATATTCACAGTCCTAGTCTGAAGTATACATTTGAAAAGCAAAGCAGAAAAGACATGTGAATATAAACTCTCTTATTAATACTATTCCTATCATTAAGCATAGTATATCTGAAAACATTCCCAGGACATAAGTAGTGATTTATTTGTTTGGGGAGGTAGGCATGGAAATTCTCCTCCTTCTCACTAAACAATCTCATTTGAGTTCTTCATGTTCAGTAAATTCTCAGCACTGGGGAATACATTTTCCTTCCTATAACTCAATGTGGTTTGCATTAGTCCTTAATAAATATATTATGATATGCTATATACCTCCATTTGCAGTTTCAGAAATCATTGTGTAGCTTCCTGCCAACCACCTCTGAAATGAACAAATAGGCTATTGCACTCAAGGTGAGTAACTGTGTATCTTTTAAAATTGAATTATTAGCCTTTTAAAAAATTAATCATCCTCACTTGCACACAACCTCGACAGAGTACTGACCTCCTCTAAGCATTTTTGAAGGTTATTCAAAGTGGTGGTGACATTTTCAAGTCGTATTTCGAAGGCATTCATTTACGAACCTACAGGATTCTGTAGCTGCTAAAAGAGAAGCCTCACAAAAGCAGTGCACCAGGCAGAAACAGTGAGATCATTAGTTGGATTGCAGGTAAAATTACTTGAAGCTGTTTAATTTTTGTATTTCTCCATAAAAGATTAATTTCTTTTAGCAGGGTAAAGGTGTCAGTGATATTTTAGGGGTGCAATACTGACATCCAATGGAGAGACAAATCGAACCTTGTTCATTTCGTCTGATGAGACAGAAAAGAGTTGTTTATTCTAATAAATTGATCACATCAGTAATATATTAGGTTTCAGCTCATGCAAGTTCGTATATGTGTATTATCCCTTTAAAACAATAATTATCAACAAGTGTGTTTTAGTCACTCAGTTGTGTCCGACTGTTTATGACCCGATGGACTCCTCTGTCCATTGGATTTTCCAGGCAAGAATACTGGAGGGGGTTGTCATTTTCTTCCCCAGGGGATCTCCTCGACCCAGGGATCGAACCAGGGTCTCCTGCATTGCAGGCAGATTATTTACCACTGAACCACCTGGGAATCTATCAACATAGTTGTTGTATAAATATGTCAAAAGTTTTCCGTTGTAATCTCTTTTTGTTGTGGTTGATTATTGAAAACTTGCAACAGGAAGGTACTAGTAGATATCTATCATTTGCTTATGCATAATTACACTTGCAATATTAAAATAAGCCTATAAAACATGTTATTCATCCTAAAGAGAACTAATTATTGTCCGCTTCCCACCATAATTTGGTATGATTGGCCTGAGTCAATGTTTCGTTGATTTTCTAATATTACATGCTTGCTGCTAAGTCACTTCAGTTATGTTCGACTCTGTGCGACCCCACAGACGGAAGCCCACCAGGCTCCCTCGTCCCTAGGATTCTCCAGGCAAGAACACTGGAGTGGGTTGCCATTTCCTTCTCCAATTATATGCTTAGATGTGCTTTAACAGTTAAAAAAACACGAACGAGCCATTAGTGCTGACATATTAAGTCATAGCCTGTGTGAATGAATGAATCTTTCTAAAATGCCACTGATGCCAATGGAAATCAGAACCTTAGGTCTGTAGCTTTCCTGTCAGCAGAAAGCAAAGTGGATGCTGCCCCAGAGGAATGAATGGATTCTTACTCACGACTCAGATAAGTTTAATAGTCTAAACTGAGAATTCGAGCACCGTATTGAAAAAATAAATTCAAAAGGGAGCCATGATGGACATGATGTGGAAACTAAGCGTTTTTTCATTCATTTATTCAAAGATTTCATTCAACACATATTTATTGAATGCCTACTATGTGCTAGAGACTGTGCAAAAGTATTTTTCTTTTATTTTGAGAAAAATAAAACTATGCTCAGTTATTTGAGATAGGAACATAGGAAGTGGCTCAGGATTTTTTTTTACATTTTTTCCTTTATATATATATATATATATATATACATATACATATGTATATATATATATATATTTATCAAGTTATACTTGATAATGGGTGGTTTTAGGCATCGGTTTAATTAACACTTTCCCGCCACAATATTGGGTCTCTCTCGACACAAATTTGAATTGAGAAAGATGGGGGGACCAAGAAAATGCTAAGAGGAACAAAGTCCTTTCAGGTTGTATTTGAGATTTGTTGCTACTTGAAGACCACTGAAAACTCTCCCAGCATTTGAGGGAGAGCTTCTCATTTCACACCATAGAGAATAAATAACCTACATGTATTTAATTTGTACAATGTCCCAGGAAACTGGAAATTTCTGGTTTAGTATCAATTCTTTGCAAAGATTAGGGAATGGAAGAATTTCTAACCAGATTAGTGAGATAATGAGAAAGATAGAAATTGGAAGTGGTCACTCTAAATCTGATGAAGTGTGAAACTGCATATGTTTACTTTACAACTTAGTTACAAGTCATTCTGCGGGGGGACCCCAACTTGGTGGATATATCCAGGAAAAGGAGGATGGATAGACAAGCTGACATGTCACTCACATATGAACTTGGTGAGTAAGCTGTTGAAGCTCACATAAAAACTCACACAGGAGTGATTTAATTTTCTCAGTATAACATACCAATACTAACTGCTATATTCTTAGCTACTCTGTGATTGGGCCATATATTATAATTGAGCTAAAATAATAAAAATCTGGCTAAATAGTGGATTACAGGGTGAGTAAGTTGATTCTTTCATGACTTTATACAGACTTTTCATGGTTCTTTTGCTTTTGTCACTATTTTCCTCTTTGGTATCACTCTGTATGCAGTCCATTCTATTTTTTAAAAAAGCAGCTCTTTATTTCTCCCAAGTTACGAACTCATTAAGGTTTAATATCAAGTGTGTGCTATTTTCTTGCTTAATACAAGTGCAAATATTTCAAATCAATATTCCAGAGGAAATACAGGCTGCATTTACACACTGCTCTTCTACGGTCACAAAAGAGTCGGACATGACTTAGCGACTAAATAGCAACAACAATTCCAGGACTAACCACTGTCACACTTTGTGCTACTTTGTTGTCAAAAATTTCCAGGGTCATCTAAAACTGGCTTTCACTGAAGTTTTCTTGTCTTTAAATTCGTGGGCAGAGATTATTAAGGATTGCACTACACTAATTAACACCAACTGGTTAACAATGTATAAAGATTTATGTTATAATCCTAAGAGAATTAAGTCAGTGGGGATGGGTTTTTGATGCATCAGATAATGCCTTCAAGAGGAAGGAATTGTGTTCTGGTCACTCTCTCTGCCCATTTCTACACACTTCATAAATATTTTATATCTCTAGATGAATAGTCCCTGCTCTAGACAATTGAATGATAAGGATTCTCTTATATGAAAATGAATTCATTTTATTACCAGGATCTAATAGTGGCCTTAATAGAAGCTAGCTCCAGTTATATATTTGCTGGCAGAAGAAAAGAGTTATTTAGTACATATAAAATATCTTGAAAGTTAATGTAGGTAAGATATTCGGCTTATTTACAATTTACTGCAGATTAGTATATAGATCCTCATCTTGTGCTCTGTATGGTTTATTGGGCACTTTCATATGGTTTTAGGGACAATGGGTAGAATCCTATAAATGTGTTCCAAGCTAAAATTATTCATACATGGGCTATGGCTTGGAATTGTGAAGACTAGTTTGCTCAGGGTACTGCTGTATAAGACCACACTCAGAATTGCTGTCTGATGACAATCTTAGTCTCTCCTGAGGGTGTCACCTGGCTCACCCAGGAGCAGAGGAGATCAGTCCCTTTTAAAAGATTTACAAGAGGATGTCAGCCTGCTCGCAGCGCACCTGCCTATTGTAGCAGACAGCACTGCACCGGACTCCCACAGCGAAAGCTACTGTACTCAGTGTCCTTTCCAGGAGTATACTCTTGACTTGTATTTCAATAACTTTCAAGAGCTTTGTTGAGATAAATAATAAGTCATAAAGGATTGCATGAAGGTATTACCCACTTGTTTATCTAGATATGCATTTTTCAAACTTTTTTTTAGTAGTATAATGTGCATGCATGCATGCTAAGTCGCTTCAGTCATGTCCAACTCTTTGCAATTTCACCGACTGTTGTCCACCAGGCTCCCCTGTCCATGAGATTCTTCAGGCAGAAATACTGGTGTGGGTTGCCACGCCCTCAACCAGAGGATCTTCCTGACCCAAGGATCAAACCCTCCTCTCTTGTGCTTCTGTATTGGCAGGAAGATTCATTACCACTAGTGCCACCTGGGAAGCTCTAGTAGCAGAATATTTTTTATCAAATGAAATTTTATGTGCAGCCTGATAAATAAGATGGATTAAAAGAGGAGTCCGCTCAAAGGGAGTCTCTTGACTGAGATGGGAACCATGATGTCTTCCATGGGACCCACAGCTTTGTAAAGAACAATTTCATAACTGTTGCTCTAAATTTGGGCTTCGCAGGTTGCTCAGTGGTAAGGGATCTGCCTGCTAGTGCAGAATCTGCAAGAGACATGGGTTTGATCCCTGGGCTGGGAAGATCCCCCAGAGGAGGAAATGGCAACCCACTTCAGTATTCTTGCCTGGAAACTTCCATGGACAGTGGAGCTTGGTGGGCTACAGTCTGTGGGGTCACAAAGAATCGGACACGACTGAGTGACTGCACATGTACACACACTCTAAATTTGGGGTTGCAAGCCCAGATGTCTTTGGAGGCTTACTCATGTGAAAGTGTGTTAGTCTGTGTCTAAGACACTTAGGGAATAGTGAGGTATATACATAATAAACAAAGATCATATTTGAATGAAAGCTTTTGGGGAGGTATTGTAAGGTATGTATGTTTTTGTTTCAGTATGTGTGTTTGTGTGTGTGTCTGTTTGTGTGTGAGTATACACATTGGAGAGTAACTGAAAAAACAGTATAATCTAGAAAAATTATTTAATATCTCTGAAGTACTGTTTCCATGTTTAAAATGGAAATATTATCTGCAACAAACAAGTTTGTTGGATACTTAAATGAGATCATGCACATGAAATACTTATGAGAGTGCCTGGCACAAAACGAGCACACCATAACTATTATGTAGTAAAACTTACCTTTTAAATGGAGGAATATATGCCAACATGAGAGCTAATGAAAATCATCAATTATGTTTTGGGAATTGATAGCTTTATTTTTCACTTTATAACTTCATTTTTTATTCTCTGAGCTATTGTGAAATAAATTACATACATCATTACATTTCATCTTGAACTACCTTCAATTTGCATCTTTACAAAAATAAGAGCACATACACACCCACAATAACATCACCACATCTGAAAATAAAAATTTCTTAATGCCATCCAGTCCTCAGTCCCCTATCAAACTTTTCCATTTGTCCCCAAAAGGTCTTTCACAATATGTTTTTCCAGTAAGCAATTTTAAATGGAAAAATACTTGCTGAGTTGATTTCCATATAATTTAAATATCATTTGGCCATTTGAGCAATTAATTTCATGCAAGTTGGCTAGTAGAACAGGACAAATGTTAGACAAATGGAAAGGGCAAGGAAGAGACCTGGCTAGAACATTCTGTCAATCTGAACCGACAGCCAGAGCGTGCTATTCATGGCAATTGGTATTTTTGCAGTTGGAATCCAATGTCACAGGATGGGGAGTCATGTTTTTAGAACTGATTTCAGCAAGATGACAATGAACAATAACACAAACCTGAGAACTGACATTATAGAACAGAGAATTCATGACTGTTTCTATAGAAAGAAACTGATTTGATAAATTATGCATTTAATGGTGCAGCTGGGTGATTTTGCGTTTCATCTCATGGAGTTCCAGTGTAGTGGGGATATTCAATTTGTCAACACCTTCAAAGAGATAGGAGATGTCCTGTGAGGTGAACAACAGGGGAGCATAAAAAGCAAGGTTACTTTTAAAAAAGTTACTTTCTAACCTTTTCTGTGTCATTGACTGTTAGGATCCAACTAAAAGGATTCAGCACCAGGAAGATACATTGATGCAAAGGAGTAAAACTTCAGTAAAGTCAAGTGCAGTTTAAATTTTAGATCTTCTGTTAGAAAATGATAAGGCAAAGGGGGTGTTTTTTTGCTTTATAAACATAAATGTTGTTTGCTTTGATTTTTGAGCTGTTGACATATATTTCTACCACTTGTGACTTTGTTCTTTGTGAGAGACCCACAGCAATCAGAGAAAAGACAAACAGGAATAAAATCTAGCATTGGTTGTTCAATTTACTCTAGCCCGAGGTTTTCCAAGATAGCCATTAGTTGGAATGAATTTCCAAACATTTCTAAGGCTAAATTTGTTAGTCATCTCTTCCCTCTCCTAATTCCCCATCACATGTGCACACACACTCACACTCACACAGTCCTTGTTAGAAATAATCTGACAGCTTCAAGAATCATTAGTATGATTTACTCCATCACAGGAAGCAATTGATTTCTTTTGAGTCTGGAGAGCTGGAATCAAGCTGGAAGGAACGGTTTGAACGATTCCTTCTCAATGTCCTTCCTTGTTTCCATTCCTTACTTGTTTCTTCTGCTCTACGTTTTTTCATTTTAAACATTTTTTTTTCTGAGTGATCATATTCATTATGTTTCAAATGTGTGAGGTTTTCTCCTTCAAAAATATAGTTAAGTCAAGAAATAATGGAGCACCTCTTATACATCGAGCACTTTCATAGGCACTAGGGAGCCAATAGTAAACAAGAAAGACTAACATACCTATCTTCATGGACCTTGAATCCTAGAGCAGGGAGAGAGAAAATCACCAAAATAAGCAAAATCAATAGGTGAGAAATATAATATGCAATGGAGGAAAATAAGTCAAGATGGAAGAAAGGGATTTCTGGTGAAGTGGGAGTAGAGAAAGGAGCCATTGCCGTTATAAACAGGATAGATGGGGAAGGCTTTTTATGCTGGATGCCTTGTTTGGGGGCTCTATTTACTAGAGGAAAGGGGAAAACTAGATGCATACTTTTTTAACAGCAGTTTACAACAAAATTGAGAGGAAAGTGTAGAAGTTTCCCACACACCCTAATATGATACATGCATAACCTCCCCAATGTATCAACATCATTCCATCATGGTATGGACATAGGTTTTCATCTCCTTTGGGTAAATATCAAGGAATGTAATGGCTGAATCATATGGAAGGGGTATATTTAGTTTTATGAGAAATCACAAGACTGTCTTCCAAAGTAGCTCTTCTATTTTGCATTCGCAGCAGCAACAAATGATAGTTTCTATTGCTTCACATCCTTGCCAATGTTTGGTGTCTTCAGTGTTCCAAATTTTGGCTGTTCCAATAGGCGTGTAGAGGTATCTCATTGTTTTAATTGCATCTCCCTGATGACATATGATGTGAAGCATCTTAATGCTTATTTGTGTGTTTTTTATATGTTTATTTTCCATCTGTATATCTTCTTTGATGTGATGCTTATTAAGGTCTTTTGCCCATTTTTAATCTAGTTGTTTTTCTTTCACATTATTAATTTTTAAGAGTTACTTTGGATTATTTTTTTATCAAATGAATCTTTTGCAAATATTTTCTCAGTCCATCAGTCCATGGTCTGTGTGTCAGGGAGAGGAGGAGTCAAGGAATCAATTGAGATATTTTGTTTGAGATGCCTATTAAATATACAAACGGTAATACTATGTAGAAAGTCTTGAACATAACAGGCTGAGGTTCAGAGGTGAGTTCATGGGTAATTATCAGTTTAAGAATTGTCAGCATAGCATCTCAAGCAATGAAGTTGAATGAGCTCACTAAATAAGTGAGTGCTGAGAAGAGGTCCAATGACACTTCGCTCTTTAAAGATTGTACATATGCTATGAAAACAGCAAAGAAGAGGAAGTAGGAGACATCCCTGAGATAAGAGGTAAACCAAGAAATGATGGTGACCTGGGAAGAAAGTGAAAAAAGTATTTCGAGAAAGAGAGTGTGAGTACAGAATCAAATGGAACTGGTAGATCAGTAAAATGATGGCTGATATTTACCTTTTAGTTTTTGGAATACAGGGTAATTGGCGTCTTAACAAAAGCTATTCTTTTATAGTGTTTGAGGGAAAACCTATGTGGAGGGGGTTCAAGAGGGCACGAGGTGTGTGGAGATAAGGAATAGAAGGTAAAAAGTGTAGACAACTCTTTTGAGAAGTTTACCTTAAAGAAGAAAACGGGACAACTATGGAGAGGAATGGGAGAACCAAGAGAATACAGTCAATTCTTAAGACAGAAGAAATAGCAGCCTGTTCACATATAGAATAGCATAGTCCAGTATTCAGGGAAAATTGAAGCTTGAGAGACACATGAGAAATTTTGGATTAAATAGGTAAGAGGAAACAAGGCTGGTCCTCCCCTGGCCGTTCAGTGGTTAAGACTCCACTTCCGATGCAAGGGACTGTGTTTCGATCCCTGGTCAGGGAACTAAGACCCTGCATGCCTGTAGCAGAGTGAAAAGTAAATAGATAAACAAACCAGCTAAGTTCTTAAAAAAAAAAGAAGAAGACTCAAGAGTTAGTATATAAATGAAAGATTTAAAAGCACAGGCAAATCAGCCATAGTAATGAGAGAAATTTTAGGGCACAGATATGGGAAGATGGGTAGATATAATGGTGCAAGTAGGCAGATGTAATCTTCAGATTGTTTCCTTTCATTTAATGAAATAAAGTCATTGACTTAAAGTAATAGGGGAATTGATGTGAACAGTTTGCGGAGAGAAATAGGTATAGAAATGTCAACAGAAGAGTGGCTTAATAAATGGACTCGAGAAATACAGTATTTTAGCAGGTCAGTGTTAAGGAGCCACTTGATGGAAGACACAATGAATTTAAAGTGGTTGTGATCTGCATGCGCTGTCATTAACATGTTCTATCGTCTAAATGCAGGCCTAGAGTGGGTAGAGAGCTAGTGTTTGGGTTTTGCTAAGTGAATATCGTAAAACAAAACAGGGGAATGATTATAATAACTGCCTAGGGATTTCAAGCTGGTGAATGGACTGAGTAAAGTGGAGAGGAAAGTGGGAGGCAATGAAAACATAATATGATCAAAGTATTATTGTTTTTTCTGGGGTTCAAGATTGTTGGTGTTGGAGTACACCTTAGCAATTAAAAACGATACAAATTTGTTGTGCTATGATCTTGGATGTTACAGTTTCAAAATATGTCTCATTGGGCTAAAATCAGGGTGACGGCAAGGTTGAGCTTCTTTCTAGAGGCTGTTGGAAAGAAAGAATCACTTTGTTTGGCCAGGTTTTGCCTTGTATGTGTGTGTGTGTGTGTGTGAGTTACTCAGTTGTGTCTGACTTTGTGACCCCATGGACTGTAGCCCACTAGGCTCCTCTGTCCATGGGATTCTCCAGGTAAAAATACTGGAGTGGGTTGCCCTTCCCTTTTCCAGAGGATCTTCCCAACCCAGGAATCGAACCAGGGGCTCCTGCACTGCAGGCAGATTCTTTATATTTTCAAGCTATTTTCTAAACGAGCCCCTATTTTTCTACCCTCACAACTGCTGACCTATAGCACATAGCCTCTTTTCATTACTTGCATGAAATATTAAAAGAATTTTCTAAAATGCCTTTATGTCTCTAGTCTCACTTCCAATTAACCAGCTTAGCTTGTGAAAAGAGTATGGATTCTGAAGTCAGATATTTCTAGTTTCCATACTGACTTTGAAACTTATTGGTGGACAAGAAAAAAGATAATTAAAGCTTTAAGATTTTAAACTTTTCTCACATGTCAAAATGGGACACAATAAAAATTACCTTCTTTACAAGATTATTGCTATAATTAAATGAAAAGAAACTAGCTCATTTAAGGTGTTAAATGATGTTCAATTAATGTTAGTTTCCTTCTTCCTCTTATATTTCTAGACTAGTCCTTCTATAATGCAGATTTGATTGTGGTATTCTACTGTGAAAAAAATCTCAAATAGCTTCTGCCTGACTACAGAGTGGAAAATAATTCTCTATCATGGCATATACAGATTTAATGATCTGGCTATTAGTAGGAAAACCAATTGATTCTGAACGTCAAATTGGGAGAGATATAAAAGATAAGATTAAAAAAAGGCTTTGAACACTGAAAACCCAGTGAGACTTTTCAGGTGAAGTGAGCTACTCAGGCCCAGACACAAATCAAATTAAAGGCATCTTCTAATTCAGTCTGTTGTCCCACCTGGTGTGAAGGTGGCCCATTAGGCTGAGAGATGGGGTTTAAGGGTGAGAAAGCACAGAAACAGAATGAGGCCTAGGACAGTACTTCATGTGTGGTTACTGGCATGAGAAAGTCAAAATAATCAGAAGCCTGTTACAACATTGTTGAATTGACTTGTGTTGTCAATGAAACGGTGTCAGTGAGAAAGAGCCTTTGAATGTTCAAGCTATCAGACAAATTTCAGGCCACCAAGCTTATTCCAAGAGAAAATGAGCTGTGAAAACTGGACACCCCCAAAGGATGGGATTCTTTCGGTAGAGAGTGATGGAAAATGAGGAACGTTCTGAGAGGTTGAGTCAGGGGCCGTGAAGAACAGTGAAGAATGAAGAGTGCCCCCCCAGAAGGCAGAAGCGGGGTCTAATTCAGAAGCCAAGTGCCAGGAGAGGAACCTACATTCATTCACCAGGTTGATCCTATAAGATTTCAGAATCAATGCAGTTTAATTACAACTCTGGTTCTCCCCTTCTTCAAATGAGCATATTTATTGTGGTTATTCTGTCCCTGCTCCATATTCTATATCCATATCCATATCTGTATCTAGATCTGGGCTGCCCCAGTGGCTCAGTGGTAAAGAATCTACCTGCAATGTAGGAGATGTAGGTCGAACCCTGGGTCAAGAAGATCCCCTAGAGGAGGGAATGGCTAGCACTCCAGTATTCTTGCCCAGAGAAGCCCATGGACAGAGGAGCCTGGCGGGCTACAGTCCATAGGGTCACAAAGAGTCAGACATGACTGAAGTGACTGAGCATGCTTGCACATATTTGTATATATTATCCAAATAAATTTGTTTTCTTACTATGCATAGAATCATCAGGAACAGCATTTGCACTTGAGGACTGCACATCTCCTGGAGATTCTAGACTTTGGGTTGGAGGCAGTGACTGAATGAGACTCTGGCTCTATCCTTTTGGGGAGATGACAAGGATATTCTCTATGTGGAGAGAGCAAAGGCATATTCAAAACACAGGGGTGTCAAAGACTGGTTAGTTTATAAACATCAATTTTACTTGGCAAACAGCTAGACGTTACTCCCCAGCCTTTTTTACAGCTGGGGCTGTATGACTATTTCCTGCTCATAGGATTGAGGGTGGAAATGCTATCCACCACCGTCAGGCAGGCCCCTCACATGATTCTCTCTCCCTTTGTCTTCTGGCCACTGCCCAGGGGCAGGAAGAAGCCTTAAGGTCCCAGGATGTTGTCAAACCACTTCATGGAAGAAAGCTTGAATGAGTGCCTGCAGCAGAGCCTTCTTGATAATCCTTATCACATGGTGGTACAAGCAAGGAGCAAACATTTACTATGATAAGGCACTGAGTTTTGTTTTTTTTTTCCATAGGGGTTAGCCTCCCCTGCCCAATACACTTGAAATCCAGAGCTGGAGACTTCCTAACTCCCCTTAGAGTTAATTGTGGCTATATGACTGTTATTACTGTTGTTGTTGCTGTTCAATTGCATCTGACTCTTCAACTCTTTGCGACCCCATGTACTGCAGCACGCCAGGCTCCCCTGTCCTTCACTGTCTCCCAGAGTTTGCTCAAACTTATGTCCATTGTGTCGGTGATGCTATCTAGCCATCTCATCCTCAGGATTCTTTGGTGGCGCAGTGGTGAAGAATCTGCCTGCCGACGCAGGAGATGCAAGAGATGTGGGCTTGATCTCTGGGTTGGGAAGATCCCCTGGAGGAGGAAATGGCAACCCACTCCAGTATTCTTGCCTGGAAAATTCCATGGACAGAGGTGCCTTGCAGGCTACAGTCCATGGGATTGCAAAGAGTTAGACATGATTGAGTGACTGAGCACATAGACCTTTTACATATGCCCCACATTAAACATTGGGGTATAGGTATGTTTATGCCTTTTTCATCTAACAGATTAAATTTATGTTCTGCATCATTGAATTTTTCTCCCTCAGTCATATGAGTGACTGTGTTCTAGCAAATGGAATATGAATAGATGCACAGTGTGTCATTTGCAGGCCAGTAGATATGACCCTCCAAGATCTCTCACTCTTTTAGGAGGATGTAAGAAGTAATGGTACCTTAGGAGACAGCAGAGACTCTGAAGGAAGGAGCCTGCATTCCTGGATTACTGCCTGGAGAAAAGCCACATGTCAGCCAGGAATATCCACTTTATATGAGTGAGAGGTAAACTTTGTTTTTATTTCTGTACATCTCAAGTCTTTTTTGTAATAACACTTACTATTTATTCTAAGTAATAAATTGGCCATATTCCTTTATATTTCCATTAACTGCATGTTAGTCAGTTGGCTATGTCTCTCCTTGACTTCTCCACCTGGAAATTCCTATCCAATCTTCAAAACCTGTCTCAAATCTCAATTGCTCTCTAGATTTTTCTTAATTCCCTGAACAGTTATTTACTCTCTTCTCTAAATTAATCAAGAATTTTGTATATCTATATGATTGTCTTTACATTATTCAATTATAATTATTAATTTGCACAGCAGTCTTTCCTTCTTAGACACTTAAACCATACAGGGAAGGAGTTTATATTTCCCTGTTTCTACCACGCCTCAGACAGAGCAGATGGTTTCAAAATGAACAAAATTATTTCCATTGAGATATATTGTCATCTTATATAGTTAAAGATAATGAAATGTTTTATGGGTATTGAGTATATTGAAGAAGTATCAAACTAAAAATATAGTTTAAAGTAAACTTCATTAAAGCAGATCCAGCTTTGGAATAAATAGAACACATCATCCATCTGTCTGAGTCCATCTGTCTAAGTTGGACATTATTGGACATTATTGGAGTCCTAATAATGCCATAACCCTGATTGAAAGGAACAGAGGATACTCTAATGGAGAGTTTTGTTCCCCATCCTCTCAGGTTAAGAAGGGGCTTTAATTATTCCTGCACTAACATATCAATCATTCACAAGCCCAGTGATCTGAGTGCCCAATCTCCACTCTATCGGAGCAGGGCGTCGGGCCTCTTCCAGGCGTGTGCTGTGTCTGAGTTGTTCCAATGCTGTCAGTTTAGACTTTTGCAGAGGTTTCTCACCACTTTGGTCTTTTATGTCCAAATAGAAACTTTTATTCCGTCAAATAAATTCCAGATGTGAGAGAAAGCCATTTGGGAGAAAGGTAATAATATTTGATTTCAGATTCGATATAAATGAAAACAACTTATCCACAAAGCTCAGTTCCCACTGGATTGGTTCAGGTATGACTTATATGATTCCCCAGAGTCTCCTTAAAGTTTTAAACTTTTACCTTAGTAGTTAAAATACCGAGAGTGTGAATCAGATATATTTACAATGACTGAATTCTCAAAAATTTTATCTTCATTATAGCAAACTGTATGAACGTAGTGAAAAGACCATAGGTTTAAAAGAAATAGCTCATTGACTCTGGATGGAAAACACCTTACAGAAAACGTTATCATCAGATCAATTCTGTTTATATTTCTTGCTAATATGATAGGGTTTGATAACCAAAAGGCAAACAAGATGGATCAAAATGCCATGAACTTACTAGTCAAGGCCTCTTATTTTTAATGTTTTCGTCTTTTTCTACATCCTTTCCTAACACGTGGAGTAAAGCTATTAAGTTCTTTCTAGATTACCTTTAAATGACAGCTCCAGATATTCCATGTATTTGTGAACAAGCTAATAGATGCCTGACACTGTTCATGCCAAGTTGCCTGTATCCTTCGTACCCACGATTAACTTCTTACAAGATTTAACTATTGAATTTCACATGGTATTTTGAAATGTTACCATTTTAAGCACAAATAAGCTTAAATAAAGAGATTAGCTGAGTCACATACTTATTACAATAAGACAGTAAAACATACATCTAGAATTACAATTTCCCAGCCTATACTATTGCCTCTGGTCTGCGATTGAATATGCAGAGAATGCAAGCAGCATGGAGGTGAACAGAATATAATATTACTTGGTGTTAAAGCCATCTGTTGCTACTAAATAAGAGGTTTTTACTTTGTTTCTCCTCATTTTCTTTTACCAAACAACTGGAAATAGTGGAACACCCTCAGAGTTTTCTGTTTGTTATTTCCCTGTCTTGTTGCTGTGGGCAAGCTGGACCACGATTCACTATTGTAGGGAATAAAGATACCTGGATTTTGTTTGTTTGTATATAATTTTTGAAATGTCAATGTGGCATGCTTACATTCAACATAAAAGCACACTATTTCTGGTTTAAAGATATCAATGCACCAACTATCTAGGTTTTTAACTAATGTCCTCTATACTTTATACCAGTTAAAAAGAAAAAGAGACTGTTTTTCTACTTTTAAGAGGAATAGCAAAGAATCATTCTGAATTCTCTGATGCAAGATAGAAATCCAGACAGGTAAATGTCGGTATGAAATTCCATACCCCAAATTTCACATTCTCTTTGATGCCTTAATCATTTGTATTCAAGTCTTTGAAGTATTTAACTCTTGATCTGTTCTAGCACAGTAGGTCTAAACTTCCCCTTCTCCAGTTTGTCCCTTATCATTAGGACACCAGGAACCACAAACTTAACAACTGTTAACTCACCTCTTAATATTTCTGTCTGTCCCCACTCTTCCAAAACCTCATTATATATAACTTATAATCTTCTCCTAGTTCAGAGCACCTTTGCTTAGGAACTGAAGTCATACCTGAGTCCTCTTTCCCTTCTTATTCATCTTCCTTTACTTTATCCAGTCAGTCCTAGAGCCTTCTTTAGCTCCTAAATATCTCTCACATAAATTCTCTCAGTCCCACTCTGATTGTCAAAGATTTTATTCAGGATCTTGTTATCTGTTTTCTAGAACCAGCCTCCTAACTGGACTTACTCTGTTTAGTCTCTCTCCTTTCTGATTTTATTTCTCCCCTTTCCTCAAACTTGAGTTTCTGAAACACATTTGATCTTTTCACTATTCTGATTGAAACACTATTAAATCCTTATTATGTGCATCACAGTTAAGATGTCATAACTTGACTTATGAGGTCCTTCATAAGGTGGCTCCACATTAGCAGTACCATACTCCTCTCTATCATTATCTTAGGTTCCAGACACAGGATTCCCACTATTCCAAGGACATCCCATCCTCAGCCATGTCCTGATGATCTTCTTCCTGAAATGGAAGATTAGAAAGGTAGTATAGCACAGTGTTGAAGGTCATAGATTTTGGAGTCAGCTTAAACAGACCTGAGTTGCTGCTCTACAATTTTCTGTCCATGAAGCCTGGTCAAGTTAGCTAAAATTACTAAGCCCAAGTTTTAGTATCTTACCTGTAAAATAGGGATAATAACCCCTACTTCTCATATACACCAACTTATATAAAGTACTTAGCATAATGACTGAGAAACAGAAAATACCCAATAAATAGTAGTTATTATTCCATTACTGCTACTGCTGCTGTTGCCACTATTACTATTCCTACTACTGTAGTTGTTTTTGCCTTTTCTTGCTAGGATAATTTTTGAAATTCTCAGTGACAGATACCTGTTTTCCTGAGCTTGTTCTTGATTACTAGAAACAACTGAAAACATTTTGACTTAATTATTTTAAAATGAGTGATTACATTTTATAATACTATTTTGACCATTTGGTTATGACAGTGTTCTAACATTCCAGTTCAAGTGACTGACCTTGAAAACAGTTTCAACAGAGGAGTTGAAAAGTGCTTAGATAAATATCAATATCATGAAGTGGTTGTATGGTTAGGACAACTATGTAATTAAACAGCCAAATGCTTTTCTGAATGAAAGAGGCATTATTACTAATTATGGAGACTAGAGAGATAAATGGGCCTCCTGATAGCTCAGTTGGTAAAGAATCCCCCTACAATGCAGGAGACCCCTGTTTGATTCCTGGATCTGGAAGATCTGCTGGAGAAGGGATAGGCTACCCACTTCATTATTCTTGACCTTTCCTTGTGGCTCAGCCAGTAAAGAATCCATCTGCAATGAGGGAGACCTGGGGTCCATCCCTGAGATGGGAAGATCCCGTGGAGAAGGGAAAGGCTATCTACTCCAGTATTCTAGCCTGGAGAATTCCATGGACTGTATAGTCCGTGGGGTCACAAAGAGTTGGACACGATGGAGTGACTTTCACTTTCAAGGACAGTGCCCCTCTCCCCCTAAGTTATTTTACTTATTTTCTCTCAAGTGAGCTGCAAAAGCTTGGGTTGCAGAAAATTAAGCTTGAAGCACCAAATATTATATCAATGACATATAAACATCAAATGATATATTATTTAACACAAAAATCCTCCATCCAATCAGTCACTGTCTTTTGGATAAAGCTAAATTTGCCTTGGCTAGATTTTATGATGTGTATGACATATGTAAACAAAATCCATTAAAATGGTAATTGTCAGATATTTATTCATTGAGAATTTAATTTTGATGACGGAGAACAGTAGTTTGAATCATTTTACAAATGTGGTAAGGACAAAGTAGCTCATATGTAAGTTGCAATATGCCCAGATACCAATAAGCTTCTTTGGGCTATTGAGACAATAGAGAAATTTCAGGTTTTTTTTTAACATTTGCATGAAGACAGGAAGATACCTGTCAAGGTAAAGGTGAGATTGTGTGTTCTTTGAAAGAAATAAAATGACAGATGTGAGAATACTAAATAAACACAATGTTGAAAGGTTGTCATCACTTTTGGGGAGATCCCAAAGAAGAATCCTCTTTTCTCTTTGACATCTATACATATTTCACAACTTTTTCCAAGAAAAGAAACACTAAGATTGTTTCTCCAGTTTGTTTAGCTGCTGCTGCTGCTAAGTCGCTTCAGTCGTGTCCGACCCTGTGCAACCCCATAGGTGGCAGCCCACCAGGCTCCCCATCCCTGGGATTCTCCAGGCAAGAACACTGGAGTGGGTTGCCAGGTCCTTCTCCAGTGCATGAAAGGGAAAAGTGAAAGTGAAGTTGCTCAGTGGTGTCCAACTCTTAGCGACCCCATGGACTGCAGCCTACCAGGCTCCTCCATCCATGGGATTTTCCAGGCAAGAGTACTGGAGTGGGGTGCCATTGCCTTCTCTGGTTTGTTTAGCTGACGATCAGTAATTTGTACTTCAACAGGGAAACAGAATGGAAGCAAAGCGCTTTATCTGCTAAAGGAATACATTTCTGAGAGTATTCACCTGCTGAGGTGTGTACTATGTGTAGAATACTTTGCTAAGCACTGAGATTACAAAAGTTTGTAAAACAGAGTTTCTTCTGGGAAGATATTGATTGGATGGTGATCTTATTTGCTGTGTAGTATGATCACACTTGCCCAGCCATTAAACACAGCTTCACCGAGGAAATACTCACTCTGTGTTGCCAGAGTTAAATAGGCTCATTCAATGGGGCTTCCCTGGTGGCTCAGATAGTAAAGAACCTGCCAGCAATGTGGGAGACCCAGGTTTGATCCCTGGGTTGGAAGAGTTCCTGGAGTGGGGAAGGGTTACCCAGTCCAGTATGCTTGCCCAGAGAATTCCATGGACAAAGGAGCCTGTTGGGCTGCAGTTCATGGTGTCACAAAGAGTTGGAGGTGACTAACACAAGCACAAGCAGTGTTTATACTTGCCTTTTTTCCCTTGCTTTTCTGAGTCCTAGTCCTTGACTTCTATTTCTAAACCCTAATCTAGGACCCTTTGGCTCATGTCACATTATAACTTTATCTTTATCTAGAGTAGCCTCACAATTACACACTTTGAAAACCACTGGGTTTGGTCTTAATATGTCCCATTGCCCTGGATTCCACTTAGAATCTATCTGAGAGGGGTTGGCATTTCTAGAAATACAATGTTACTTAGAGCCACAGAGTATCACACACAAAATAAATTTGTCAGAAATACATGCAAATATGCATAAAATCTGGATAGATATGATAAATTTATTCAAAAACATTTATTCAGCATCTACGATGCATCCAGCATTAGTAAAAGTGCTTTGGCCAGAGCAATCAAAAGAGCAATAATATAAGGAAAACAGCATTGACTTCTTTGCCAAAAAAAATAAAAGCAATAGCATACCTGTTCTTATGCTGCTTATATTTCATTGTATGTATCATGTAATAAGTCTAATAGTAATAAATATTTGGAAGGAAAATAAAACAGAATAAGGAAGCTAGGGTAAGAATTGAAGGCACTATTTTTAACACAAAAAACTCAAAATCACTCCAATAAGTTGCTATTTGTGCAGAGTCATAAAGGAAATAAAGAGCTGAAGATAGATAAGGGAAGAGAATTCCAAATAAATAAAATTTCAGCTGCAAAGGCCCCAAGTTGAGAGTTCTTGGAGCTTACAAAGAATGCTAAGTGGGGTTAGAGCTCAATGAATAATGAGTGTATAAAGAAATATGATGAGAGAGGTTGGCAGAGGCAGATTATGGAGAGCAAAGGCCATGTTGAGAATTTTGGGCCTTATTCTGTGAGATGCAAATGAATATTTTTAAGGTACATTTGTAAAGAGATTTTCATTTGATTTAATAAGGTTTAGAATAATTTTAAATTAATTTTTCAAATTAAAAGCATTTGCAAAAATGTAAAAAGATCTGAAAACACTGGCCCTGCTTCTTCAAAGCAAATATTGATTTATTTATGTGGTCCTCTTAAGATGGGGCATAAGCCCTCCAGATCATCACAGTTCCTGTCACTTCTTATTTTTCTCACACATGACTCCATGTCACTAATCTATATCACCTTTCTGGACTCTCTAGGAACTTGAGTTTTGACCCTTGGAAAATGAATCTAAGATGACGTGTGTCTTTTTAAGCAAAGACTGATGCAGCCAATCAACAAAAATTCAAAGATTAAAATACAGGCTATTGGCAGAGACCTTGGCTCATGTAAATGAATCTTTTTATATATTCTAACAAAGTCGAACCCTCATCAGTTTTATTTTCTGTCTCAGAACTAAAGAGTCTGAGATTGGAGCTTCCTGTCAAAGAACAAAGAAAAATCAGTACTAGGAAACAAAGAGAGAGAGATTTTATTAGACTCCAAATTTCATGGAGAACATTATGCCAGTGAAAGAACAAGGTAAAAATGTAAACAGGAGCATGCCTCAGTTCAGTTCAATCACTCAGTTGTGTCCAACTCTTTGCGTGTCCATCTAGGAGCATGCTTAGACCCAGTTTATTTGAATAGAACCTGAATGACTATTGCAATTCTCATGACTAGTATTCTCTTTGTAATTATACCACTGACTATTATATTATCTCCTCTATGTTTCCCTCTAGTTGTTTCAGAGAAAGAAAAGTATAGAAGGGACAGGGAAATAGCATTCCTTTATGTAATGGCCTTAGAGAAAATGTCCTTTGGGAGAAGAATAGTTGCAGAGAAGAAGGAAGCAGAAAGATGTGGGCCAGATGATTGGGGATTTGGAAGTCAATGTGGGGTGTTCATCATGGCAGGAGGCTCTGCATGGTATTATACATGATCAACAATAAGAATACTTCTGCTGATATCATGCCTGAACTGGGCTCCTTAGATTCTCTTTTGTGGATGTGAAAGGTCCTCGAGTGTGGACTGAGAGTTAAATGATGCCAGCTGTGAACATTATGGGGCAGCAGGACATTGTGCTTCTATTCTGTGAAGTCAAATATCTGTTATTTCAATTATATCATTTGAAGTTTAGCAGAAAATACAATTCTTTCACCAAGTACGATGCAAGGAAATAGGTATCCTCTGATATCTTTAAATTTAAAGTAGTGGGTTAAAAAACAAGTTTCTTTAGAGCCCGAAAAAGTGATTTTTTTTTTTAAGAAAAGGTAAATAACAGTTAATTGGGGAAGAAAGGGGAAAAATATAACCTTCAAATTATGTTTTGTTGAACTCAAAATGTACCCTTGTGTAGATTTAACAGAACTGTAGAACTGTTCTATTCCTTGTGACCTAACAAAAATGTGAAGATTTGCTTGAGAACGTTCCAAGAACATAGTTGAAGATGCTCCGTGATTTTTCCTAATTTTCTGCCTTTTTGTTTCCTTCTCCTTTGGTTCTATCTTCTTATCTGTTTTTTTTTTCTTATTCTTTTCATCTCTTTGTCTAAGAAAGTAGACACTGGTAAAGGGAGTAATTTAGCAAATGTGTTGAGAGAGCAAAATGTGTTCTTGAGAAAAGAAAATTTCTCTGTTCTTTTCTCTTCATCTTGTCTTTTATATTAGGTTGAACGTTAAGAAAGCACAGATACTGAATGCTTTTGACTTAAAAAAAAGGGAAATGCATATGGTTCAACCTGTTCCAAAGTTTATCCTGTTACTTTTCTACTCAAGACACTTCCAATCACTTCCCGTCGCTGATATCATAAAATCCAGGATCCATAACCTGGGTATTCAAGAGGTTTCACAATCTGGGCACAGCATTGTCTACCACAGATTCACTAAGCTAGTCGATTCATCCCAACTCAAGGCCCATTGCCTTCAGAAGCTTTCACAGTTCAATGTAGAAACCAGTTACCTTCCCCTAAACTCCTGGTGCTGTATGTGCACATAGACCATGCTATACAACGTGTAGTTAAATGACAGCTGACTTTTTCATGTTGCAAATTCTCTGTATAATGTTATTGGGATCCCCAAACACATTCAAAATTACTTATGAACAGAAACCATTTTTTGGAACCCATTTTCATATCTCTTCATCTATTCTAATACCTTAGAGCATAGTAGGTATTTGACTACTATTTAAAAAGAATGTATAGATTTTTAGGTAGCAGTTTGTTCAAGACTTTGAGAATTCTGCCCAAACTAATATATACTTGGGAGATGAAAAGCGTGGAAGCTATGAATACTGAAGTTTCTCTTGTTAATTTATGACTTTTTGTATACATTAGGAGAAGATTATTTAAAGTTCCTTTCCTTTCTTCAAATCTGGATTCCAGATTTCAAATTTAGTTGTTTCTGTCCAATGACCTTATTAAGTGCAATGTAAATGTATGAGAAGCAAACATGTTTCGCGAGCATCTCAGTCAGTGTACCAGCACCAGCCAAAGAATCCCTTTCCATGAAATATGCTCACTGTCTCAAAGGAGAAAATTCAACCACATCTCACGCAAAAAAAGCTCAGGGAAGGAGGCTCTGTGGGAAAGTTAATTCTCGGCAACCCATCGACTGATTTTTTGCACGTGACAGCAGGGCTGACACGGGGGTACAGTGGCTGTCATGTGGCAGGGAGGGACTGCTGTGGAGCTGGCAGAGGCCCCAGCGTGTGACTGGCAGGGGCTGTCTCTCGGCAGCTGGCAGCACCAGGAGGCAGCAGCGGTGAGCGTGGGGCTGGCAGGAGGACAGTCACGCAGCTGGCAGCAGAGACTGTGAAACAGTAACCTGGCGGAACTGCTGTCAGCCATTCAAACCAGGCATCGACCCTGCTTAGCGTTCTCTGAGAAATCAAGGGTTGAGACCACCTGATTCTAACTACAGTCAGCCAGACCACATGAACTGGCAGAGTCAAACATCTTGTGTCTGTGTAGAACGACCTTCTTCTTCTTCATAAATACCCATAACTGGTTATTTTGTCGGTGCCTGTTTTCTTCTGCGGAAACCCGAAGCAGTAGTAGCATAAAGATATTCTGCATCAATAGAGACTCTTCAATCCAGCCCTGTAAATGCCTAATTAAACGTTGTCTTAACCAGTAATGGGCTTCCTTGATAGCTCAATTGGTACAGAATCCGCCTGCAATGGAGGAGACCCAGGTTCAGTTCCTGGGTCGGGAAGATCCGCTGGAGAAGGGAAAGGCTACCCACTCCAGTATTCTTGGGCTTCCCTCGTGGCTCAGCTGGTAAAGAATCCCCCTGCAATGAGGGAGACCTGGGTTCGATCCCCGGGCTGGGAAGATCCCATGGAGAAGGGAAAGGCATGGAGAAGGGAAAGGCTACCCACTCCAATATTCTGGCCTAGAGGGTTCCATGGACTGTATAGTCCATGGGGTTGCAAAAAGTCGGACATGACTGAGCAGCTTTCACTTCACTTCACTTAACCAGTAATAAGCTAAGGAAGCATCTGGTTCTTGGAACCAAGATTCAGGACACCGATACTCATCTTTATAGAAACAGGTTGTAATCCCGTATTAAAGAAAGGTCAGCTTTACTGGCAGTCCACGTTTGTGCTTTGCAGTTGTTTTAACCTAAATCACATCCAAAAGAAAGAACATTAGGGAAGCCAAGGTTAGAACTGGGCTGTGGTGTTCTGGAAAACACACACACACACACACACATGCACGCATGCACGCGCACGCACACACACACACACACACACACCACATAAACGGATGTATCTAACTGATTTACAGAATGATGTTAAGTGATGAAGCAAGATTCTGATCAGTAGTACTATATGAAAGCTGAGCAAAAACATAGCTTATGAATGTGTTGCTTTATTATACTTGATACTACATCTTCAAGAAATTAATTTTCAGCATTTACTTGTAGCAATGTGGTGTGAATTAATAATTCTCATGTTGAAGGTCATCACAAATAAAATATTTGAGGACAGACCAAAGGTTTTAAGGAAATGAAAACTGTTACTCTGAAGGATGACTGCAGCACCATTTTTGAAAGAATAATATTCCTTCTTCTTTCTTTTCAGAGCTCCATTATATTACTATTTCCCTAAATTTTTTTCATGTGTTTGATGTCCCCGCACTCTTTAAACAAAATTTCAACCTATCTATTTTTTGATAGTACCATTTAACCACATTTTCAATAGCCAGAAACTCCTAGTAGTATAGTGATGAGAAGCAAAGTTTTTGATATATGCATGTGATGGATAGGAATGCGGGGGACATTTTGCAAAAAGGAACACTTTTCCCATTTCTGGCCCTATTGGCAATTGGAGTCACTTTAGATAAGTCACCTGCTCGTGTTTCAGTTTATTCCCCAAGAACATGAGGGTTAATGTAACATAACATCCCTTTACTATAGTCTTAAGAACTGATAATACCTAAAATTATAATTTGCAAATTGTTGTGAAGTCATTAAAACTAGAGACTTTACATAATTAAATAGTCAACTTTTTCTGGCACTTTTCACAGCATACAATAAATTGGCTGGAAGCTTTTCACTGCATTCAACTTAATCTAACATTTTTATTAGCGTATTAGTTACAGCACTGAATATATGAATGTACCTATTTTAGTTTTTATTTACCAATTATTTGTCTGTGTACATGATAGAGGGGTTTCTCAGTGGTAAAGAATCTGTCTGCCAGTGCAGGAGATGCAGGAGACACAGGCTCAATCCTTGGGTCAGGAAGACCCCCTGGAGTAGGAAATGGCAACTCACTCCAGAATTCTTGCCTGGGAATCCCATGGACAGGGGAACCTAGCTGGCTACAGTCCACGGGATCACAGAGTCAGACAGGAATGAGCATACATAGTGGTAGCAGCAGTACATGAGAGAAAGATACTGCAAACAGTATGGAAGTATTTCTCAGATGTCAGCTGCTAAAAGTCATTTTTCCTATGCAATTTTATTTTCTTCTATGTCTCAGGAAGTCCTAAGCAAGCTCACTACTGAATGTTCATTTATAATACTGCAGGATATATTTTTTTCCTTCTAATTGTAGAGATAAGGTTTCCCAACATTACTATTTTGGAAAAAGAAATTGCCCTCTGAAACTAAATTGTAATTATGAAATAGTTTTTTTCTGGGGTTTTTTTTTTTCTCTTTGCAAATTGGAAAAAAATATACCCATTGTTTGGCTTTTGATTAAGTCATGAGTCTATTTTTTGTTTGTAGGGTAGGTAGAACTGTTCTTATTTGAACCCAGGATCAAGATTACAAAAGGACATTCATGAGACATTCAGGACTGTCATGACGAGGGGTCAGGGAGTCCTGGGCTGAAAACCCATCTTGTCTTCTTACCAGCATCTGCTTCTGAGAATTCTAAACTTCAACTGACACATGCTTGTTCATTGACAAAATGGAAGTGGTAATAGGAGGCTCACCTAGGGTCATGGTGAGGGTTCAACATATGTACATCAGGGAAGGACTTGGCCTAGAACATCCCAAACCATGGCACATGAAAGGGCTGGCCAGCAGCCCTGGAAACTGCATCCTTCTCCTCTCAGCTTATTCCTAATCCCCCTGTGACTGTACCTGGCTTTTCTCTTTAGGAATACCAGTTTCATTTTTCTCAGCTGATGCAGACTGCTCTTCAGTATTTCTGGGAATAATGGTTTCTAGGGAGGCAATTCTCCAAAAAATAAAATGAAAGTAAGAAAACCAATAAAAATCAGAACAGATAAGACAAGTTTATGGATAAAAATAAAAGCTATTTCAAGGGATCTGCTTTTTTTTTCAGGGTATTGGCACCTACAGTTTTTAAACATGACTTAGCTACACTAAAAAAAAAATTTAAGCAGACCCTCTACGAGGCAAATTACAAACTTCTCACTAATTGCACTACATGCTAAGTTGCTTCAGTCATGTCCAACTCTTTGTGACCCTACAGACTGTAGCCGACCAGGCTCCTCTGTCCCTGGGATTCTCCAGGCAAGAATACTAGAGTGGGTTGGCGTGCCTTCCTCCAAGGGATCTTCCCGACCCAGGGATCAAACCTACATCTCTTATGTCTCCTGCCTGGGCAGGTGGGTTCTTTACCACTTGCACCATTTGGGAAGCTGCCAAAAACACACATTCCCTGACTGGGTATTGAACCCAGGCTGCAGCTGCTGAATCCTAGCCAGTAGACCACCAGGGAACTGTGAGATTGCATTACAATTAAATACAAATGTCATCATGTACATAACTGTCTCGTGCCCTGTGTGCTAGGCATTCAGTAGGAAGGAGACTATACTATAGAATGCTAAGACTCATCTCCTGCTGTATTGTAGATTGCAGTAAAGTGGTAGAGTCCAATGTGAGTCATGTAATTACGACTGTGACGTAGGGAAGGGAAAACACTAGTTAATATGGGACCAGGGTAAGGGAATTTATTCTAATTTGATTTGGTCATAAATTCTCTCTAGAGTATAGGATATACAATTTCAACCCTAAGAAGGAGACCAGTTGCATCAGAGATAGTGCTATTTGCTGGGCTTCCCAGGTGGCCCAGCTGGTGAAGAATCTACCTGCAATGCGGGAACCTGGGTTCCATCCCTGGGTTGGGAAGATCCCTTGGAAAAATGAATGGCTACCCACTCCAGTATTCTAGCCTGGAGAATTCTGTGGAATTTATGGACTCTATAGTCCATGGGTTTGCAAAGAGTCAGAGATGACTGAGCAACTTTCACTTTCTTTGCTACTAAAGTACTTTTGCAGGGTCTTTATTTTCAAGAATTGTTTTTTCAATTTCCTGATGTTATAGCTAGAGAGTATTGGGGTCTTTTTTTCTCCTTTGCTATATGTAACTTAACAATAACTGTAATTTGGTGAATACTTACTCTTGGTTAATATTGTTGTAGATGCTTTACAGGATTTTTCTAACAATTTTTATGGGGTATAGTTGCTTTGCAATATTGTGTTGGTTTCTGCTATAGAGTGAAGTGAATCAGCCTTATGCATACATATATCCCCTCTTTTGGGGGTTTCCTTTCCATTTAGGTCACCACAGAGCATTGAGTAGAGTTCTAGATGCTCAATGTCACTATTCATTAGAAAAGTGCAAATCAAAACTGCAATACGGTATCACTTCACACAAGACAGAAGGGCCACCATCAAAAAATCTACAAACAATAAATATTGGAGAAGTTGTGAAGAAAAGGGAACCCTCATACTCTGTTGGGGCTTTCCTTGTGGCTCAGCTGGTAAAGAATCTGCCTGCAATATGGGAGACCTGGGTTCGATCTCTGAGTTAGGAAGATACCATGGAGAAGGGAAAGGCTACACATTCTAGCATTCTGGCCTAGAGAATTCCATGGACTGTGTAGTCCATGGGGTCACAAAGAGTCAAACATGACTGAGCGACTTTCATACACTTTCATGCACTGTTGGTGGGAATGTAAACTGATACAGCTTTACAGGATTTTGATGCAACTCTGTGAAGTGCTGTTTGCATTTGGTAGATATAGAAACTGTGAGAGGTACAAAACTGAAGTAGCATTTTCCAGGTTACACAAGCAGGAAGTGATAGAGTTGAAAGATGGGTGTCCAGGTCTGACGTCTCCAACGCTGACAAGCTTTGTAATTCTCAGGGCAATGGAATCCCAGTCAGAGCAAGTACATTCATTAGCAGGAGGTTGGTATTTGCATTTGCTATTCTTTATTTTAAAATGTGTCCACATATCTTTAGTGATGCATCTAATCAAGATTTGCATGTGTGTGTGTGTGTGCTTAGTGTGCTTAGTAGCTCAGTTAAGTCCGACTCTTTGCAACCCCACAGACTGTAGCCCACCAGGCTCCTCTGTCCTGAAAATTTCCAGGCAAGAATACTGAAGTGGGTTGCCATTTCCTACTCTAGGGGATCTTCCTGACCCAGGGTTCAAACCCATGTCTCCTACATTGACAGGTGGATTCTTTATGGCTGAGCCACCAGGGAAGCCCCTCAAGATTTGCATAGACTAGGTATATTTAGCACTCAGATGAAAACAATAGTTGAGATGTCACTGAATCAAAAGATGAGAGTGTGAGCTCACAAGGAGGGATCATTGTGTGATTTATTCATTGTAAACTTAAGTTCCTAGAACAGAGACAGGAACTACAAGGTATTTGCTGAATTAATAAAATGACAAGTGAGAAACATCAGCCAAAACAAAAGAATTACATTTACTATTAGGAAGGAGAAGAGATGCAGCACTTATTTGTATTTGAAGTTGTTAGCTTCTTTCATGTGCTTTTGAATCAAGTTAGGTATATTATCAAATCGCTTTCATTGGTGAAATTACAGATTTAGAAATCACTTAAAGCCCTGATAAAGTATCCTAAAGCCAATATCCTGATGCAGAATAATAGGAAGACAATTAAGTTGCTTGATATGTAGTGGAGATGGTTCCTTTTACATGATAATATGAAGATGAAGTAGAAAGTTTTATCTACACAAATGATGTAACAATGATTTTAGGGATAGGGAATAGTTTTATGGAAAAGCCTTCTCAATATTTTAATAGATTATTTTGTATATCTATGTCCCTGTGTGAAAAAAATCTGGGCAACTGGAGGGGCTGCCAGGATGTTGAAGCCCTCAGAACAGTACATAACATTTGACATGAAGAACTAATTAAAAATATAATAAGAGTTCTACAAAAATAAGATATTACCATACTTTAAAGATATTATCAGTTACAGTTAAAAAGCATAATCCCACAGGGTTGCTGTTTGTATTTATTCAGTCACTTTACACACATTATACATTCAACAGGTATTTATTTGTGTTCCCTATTGGGTGACACACACATTCATGCTGTTAAAATCGATCACTAAAGGAAATAGGTAAAGGACCCTGCTTTTATGGAACTCACAGTCTAAAAGGAGGTGATGCTATACAATGAAAATGATAAATTATCTTATTATGTAGAATTCAAAATGTAAGAGCTGTAGAAAGAGAAAAAGGAGAGTAACTTAAGGAGTGCTAGGAGGGCAGCTACGGTTTAAGCAGGGTGATTGAGATAGATCTCGTTGAGAAGGTGATAGTTAAGAAAGAAAGGGCAATGACCAGTTAGCAGACCTGGATTGTAAGACAGGATGGTGCTTAGGTAAGTGTGGTTGGAGTGGGGTCAGTAAGAAGAGATCAAGCTCTCCGAATATTTTGACTTACTGATAGATTGGTTGTGGTGTTTAACAGAAAGAAGGATTACTTTGCCAGAACTGACTTTAAACTTTGGTCATGAAGTTGAATTTTGCTAAGCATGAAATGTTAAACCAGCATGACTGTCTTACCCTGGTAAACAACTTTTATTTAAATGAAAATATTTCATGTGACTTCACCTCAAAACATCAATTTCACCAATGCTTTTTTTTTTTAAAACTTTTCAATTATATGAATGTTAGGTAGAGTAAGCAAATGGTTTAACTCCTGATTGTACATTAGCATTAACCTGGAGAAATTTAAAAATTATTCGATACCAGATGCTACTCCAGAACTCTTGACTGAGCCTTTCTGAAGTTGGAATCTGGGTACTCATATTTTTTAGTTTGAAAGTTTCCTGGATGATTCTTATAGGCAGTTGGGTTAGGAACCTTGAAACATGGCCTGTTTGTTCTAAGCCAGTGGGAGTTGTGCCCTGCAAAGAAGAAAATTTTATAACTTGATCTTGACATTCCATTAACATAATTTAAATTTTCTGAATAATGTAAAGACAAAAACATAAGTAGCAAAAGTATTTTCTTCTTAGATTTCAGGTTGAATAAGGAAGGCCAAGAATAACAGCTTTTTAGCCAGGACTTGCAGAAATTAGCACTTGATCTAAGGAGATCTACACATTATTTCTGAAAGCATTATTGATGCCAAGCCTAGTGTGAAGAAGGAAGCCATGTAATCACATGGGTTTCAGGTCCATTAGAAACACCATAGAGGGGAGAAATTCCTTTTTTTGCCAAATGGAAAATGTCAAAAAATCAGCAGGGTTAAAAAGAATTGGATTTTCATGCTTCTAGGAAGGGAGGGAAGAAAAGCAAAACAGAAACTAAAAACACACCAACTGATTCTCTTAAATAAGTCAGTTTAGTATGTGTTCATCATTAACTCAAAATACTTCTCAGTGCGATTGACCACTTCTTTAAAATAAAAATATCCCCTTCTCCTGAATCATGTCTTCTTTCCACCTGCTGTTTCAAACTATGGATCGAGCCTTGGTAAACCATGAATCCATCTTTACCTGTTGGTTTAAATCCTTCAGCTCAGATTCTGTCTGTTCTTTTCTGCTGTTAATTGTTTCTACATCCGTCTGTTCACTGGCAATGTTAAAAGATGCTCGTAAAAGAAAAATACAGACAGTGAGATCACTTTTGAAATATTTTTCAAAACATGATGAATTTTCCTCACTAAAGCATATGGAATACATGCTTTAAATAGCATAGCTATTATGTAAATAAGTTAAATCTTTAGTGTAAGCAGTGTAATGAGGCATGATAATTCAGAATTATCTTGAGAATTTGAGTTTGTAATTCTGAATACAAGCACACCCAATCAAATGGAATAGATGTTTTCTAGCAATGTTGGTTATAAGAAAGTTATTTTTAAAAAGAATCATTATTTATTACCATCTTTGAGGAAAAAATAATAAAAGTGAATTTATATATATATATATCCTTAATGAACTGATATGAATACACACAATATGAGTCTGCAGTGATGCACATAATAATACTGAAATATCTAAAAATTCTAATCATGGAAGGCTCCTACATGGCATTTGGCTCCAAAACAGATAGCATATTTGTGAATAAAACCCACAATACATGTGCTGAAAAAGACAGAACCCTCTACAAGTCAAGACTTTCTAGTTATTCCAGGCAACTCTTTTTCCTCTACTGCTTGTATTCCCAAGCACCTAACAAACCACCTGTTGAATTTTGAAATCCTGATTTCTTTCTCTTTCTTTTTTTGTATTTAATAGTATGAAAACAAAATTGCAATGTTTGACATCACACCATGGTATCTAACAATATTCTATGTATCATATTTAGCATAAAGTTTTATTTAAATGGAGAATTCATCATGTTTTTGGTATCAGGTTTCATTACAGATGTATATCTGGAGACAATAACTGATTTTACTTAAAATAAATTGTGGTTTCTAGTCCCAAATACCCAGCTTTGAATCCTGGCTTGGACACTTATCACCTGGAAGTGTGGGGTGATAATAGTACTTGCTTATAAGATTATTGTGAGAACTAATTGAGTTAGTATACATAAAACATTTACAGTAGTGCCTAGAATAGCATAAGCATTATATAGTTACGTGCTGTTACCAACTTATTTGCTATTATCAACATTATTAGTATGGTGCTATGTAACGTGATTCCCAAAGAGATAAGTTTCTTTGACATTTAATAATAAAAGGGAAGATTAATTTAATTTCCTAAAGGCTTTACTGTAGGTGACATTGAATGTCCCCTTTAAGACCTAAAGAAATGAAACATGGCACAGCAAAAAAAGAACATGCAACAAACAAAGAATATTCTAATACTGGAAAACTGAAGTTTGACCCATAGTGTATATTTTGAAAATACCTATCAAAATCATTCAGAGAGTCTGGCTCTTGGTATGTGGTGTATACAGTTTATTGAGAGATATTAAGTAGTATTGCCCACTAATAAATATAATGATAATTTGAAATGGATAATCACATGTATTTATAAAATAAAATTCATGAGAAGTAAACGAGAAGTACTGTCAGAGTTCTTCATTTACTGCTTAAGGAGATTTAGGTGTGATGATATATCTGATAGTCAATATAGAAAGCTCCAGTTCATATTGAAATTCAAAATCTTTTTAATAATTTTAATTAAAATTCAAAGGAGTCTTGTGAATTATACCATTAACCTCTCACTACTAGAATTCACAGGATCACATTTTAGGTTGATGTGAATAATGAGTTTGCTCGTCTCATCCAAACGTCCTTTTGCACTCCTCCCCATGACAAAAAGGAGATTATTAAATCATAGTAAAGTTGGCAGTCTTTAATGAAAGAAAAGTGGGAAACAAGGATTTTGGGTCAGGGCAGTCTTTGGTTGATAATGCAGCATAACAAATTTAAGGAAGCCTTTTCTTGATTTAATTCATTGATATTGGTACCCGAATTTTTTTTTTTTAAGTCTAAAAATGGTTAAAGGTCTGCCAAAGAGGGAAGAGAACCAGACTTTTTAAAAGCTTAAGAAAACAAAAATTTGTCTAAAAAATTTAGTAATGCTCTCTGTGATATGACTGATTACATCTGTGTTTGCATTTTGTGATTGAAAAATAGCTAGAGGACTAGTGCTAATCAGTAGGCAAATTATTATGAACTTCTGCATGTTCAAGTAAAAGAGAAGGTCAAAGAATGGAAAGAACCTGTGTGTATTTGAGGAAGATTTATTTATTGGGGTTGGACTATTCCTAAACTGCACATAAGAAATAACCTGAATTTTAAGAGTTTGGAAGGAACATTGTGAGGAAGCTGAAGCAGTCAAAATCAACAAAACTTTGTGAGTGCCTGAAGAAGCTGGTGAGAAAGAAGAGAAACTGTGAATCAACAGTGCTATAAATTCTTTTCACAGGAGCCGAATTGAGATATCTAAAGACGAAATGCAGCTTTTGTTTTCATGGACAATAAAGAGGATTTTTAGTCACTAACAGATTTGAGGAAACCTGATGATGGCCTCTAAGAAAAAGACCCAAGGAAGCTAATGGCTGATGACTGAAGTTCATGGCAAGTTTCTGTGGACAGGCTATTATGAGGAAGGAAGAGTGTTGGCCTTCACATATCAATTATTGTTTACAAGACAGAGCATCTTATAAAAATTTTGAAATGACTTTCTTCCTGTTGGTCTATATTGGAACAAATGCCACGGCCAGATAAATTGGCAAGGGATCTCTAAGGAACAATAGACATTCAGGTAGAAAAGTAAAAGGTTTGAAGATATATTTGATTTTTACCTCTTCTTACAATGGACGATCATAACTTTAGAGGAGAAAGAAAATTGGGAGTGAGCAAATGGTTGTTTTGTGGAAGAACAGGATTTATTTTCTTTGACCTGTTTTAATCTACAAGAATGTGTCCTTGATTTGGATTGAAATACTTGGTGGGGACAAAGAACAGTGATCTATTGCCAATATAATCAGTGGGATTTTAATCTAAAAGGAGAGAGAAGAAAAGGAGAGAAAAAATACTTTTATTATATGAAAACCAGAACACTAGAGTTACATAGATTATGAGAACTCCATTTTATTGAGTTCTTAAGGTACACTATAAGTTCTAAGATACTTCCATGCATTAGCTTGTTTAATCATCTCCACTAACTTATTGGGTAAGATTATTTTTTTAATTTAAATCATCAAATGTAGATTAAAAAACTGGGACCTGAAGATATTAAAAAAAACTTGGTCAAGGTCATATTTTTAGTAAAGACGTAAAATCAATAGTCTGTCTCCTTGGGCACATGGACTTGAATAGTATTCTGTCTGTCTTGCTGACATAAATAGGTGGCAATCATAGAGAAAATGCAAGAAATTTGGTAAAGAAAACGTTAAGAGTATCACGAAGGGGAGAACAAGATGGCAGAGGAGTAGGTGGAGGTGGAGTACATCTCTCTCCACGGATATATCAGGAATACACCTTCAGACACAGAAGTGCATGCAGAACACCGGCTGAGAGTGGACAGGAGTGCCTGACCAGTGGGAAAGAACATATAGACCCACGCAAAACTGGGTAGGATGAAGAAACTAGAGGGAAAAACAGGAGTGTTCGTAGGACTGGACCTACCCTCAGTGGGTAGAGGAACTGAAGCAGAGGTCCGATCCCCACATCAGGGCAATTGCCTGAGTCAGAGGAGAAACATCTAAGGCTGAGCTTGAAACTGCTGATCTGTGGCAGCCTAAATGGAACGAGAATCAGACAGTCTTTGCCGCAGCCATACATACCCTGGACAGGGACATAGATCCCCAGGGATTGTGGAGCAATCCCTGGGTGAGGGCTGCTGTTGACTGCAGAGAGGTGATGTGAGGGAGGAGATTGTGGTGGGAAATGCCTGTGGAGGAAAGCTGGGCAGCCACGGAAGCAAGGCGATACTGTTGAGTCACGTGTAGGGAGTGGAGCCATCACCATAGCCTCTCTCCCCCTACATGCCAGCACTGGCAGCTGAGCAATAGAGAGGCTGGCCCATCAAATGCCTGAGGCACTGAACTACTGAGTAGGACCCCACCCAGGGTGCTCCTTAAAGTGCCTGACACGCTGAACTACAGAGAAGGACCCCAGGCAAAGGAGCCCTCTAAGTGACTGAATGGGCAGAGCGACAGAGAAAGACTGGCCAAAGACACCTTCTGATCGCCAGCTACAAGAGGCTCAAAAGAAGACTCTGATAGGCCATAACTCCTGTGGTGGAGGCAGTCTGTGTCCCTGCACACTTGGCGCAGCCAGGATCCTCGCAAGCCCCCCCACCTTCATGCTCAACTCTCACTAGGCAAAACTGCCACAGGCAAAAAAAGTCTTGCATCTATGTGCCCAGGGTTCCTTCGGTAGTGTCCGACTCTTTGCGACCCTGTAGACTGTGGCCTGCCAGGCTTCTCTGTCAGGGAGGGGGGTTCTCCAGGCAAGAATACTGGAGTGTATTGACCAATACTGGCTGCCATACCCTTCTAGAGCACTATATTTCCTGCTGTCCTTGCTGCCAACTCCCCTGAGTACCTGGTGCTTCCAGAACCCCGGCAACCCAAGCAGCTGCACCACCTCCACTCCTGGCCCTCACAGGGGCAAACCCAAGCCCTCTAGGGCAGCCTCAGGAGCAAACCCCAGGGGACGACCCACATGCAGAGGTAGAAATAAAACCACAATTGAAACCCAGGGCCAGTGTGACTAAGGAAAAAGACTCAAAACTTTCCTATCAGCTGTACAAGCTGCAGATTAAATTCACATGATCAACTAGGCAGACTCTGTGTCTATGGAATATATAAAATATCACTGAGAGTGCCCACAAAAGAACATGCACTAGTTCTGATAGCTGTGGACATCGGAGTCAAGAACACAGAGGAGTGGGACCAGATTAGAATCTGAGCTGCCTCCACAATAGGCCCAGAGATCAGCACAGTGTTGGAGGGCATCCTAGGGAGGTGAGGTGGACTTTGACTCCCAGCAAGGGAAAAGACTCTGACAGCAGTGACTCAAGAAAACATTTATCATTCTCATGTTTTGAATTGTTCTGTAGATTCTTTCGGATTTTTTTCTTCTTTATTTCCCCCTCTGTTGTAGTTGTCGATTTAATTGGCACTATGAAATCTAATTAAGCTTTTGAGCTTTTTCTTATTTTTTTCTGTCACATTTTTTTTTTTTTATTGTTCTCATAAACCTCTGCCTCTACGTTGGGCTTTTGCAGTTCTGGGGAGTTTTCCTTTTTTTTCCCTTTTTTCTTTCCTCCATTTTTTTCTTCTCTCTTTTTTATACTTCTAACTTTTAATTTTTGAAAACCTATTATATTTTTCTACATTTACTCTTTGTTTGCCTTTCCTATTGTTCTCTTTCCCCTTGCAGTTAATATTTAATGTGTGTAAGTCTTTTTCATCTACCTCTATTTAACTTTCCATAACTATTCTTTCTTTTCTTTCTCTCACCATATTTATTAGTTTTGTTTTCATTGCTTTATTCCCCACTTGGCACCTTGCTTTAGGTTTTTTTTCCACTTTGTGCTTCAGTTAGTTTTGTTTTTAACCAGTAAATATAATTTTTGATTTCCTTTGTTTGCCAGGTCAATCTATTGTACTTGATTTTTGTGGACTGTTTTGACTTTGTTCTTGGGGGTATAGGTATATGTGCGTATTCCATTATTTTAATTATTATTTGCCTGATTTTGTAACTGCCATTTGTCTGGGTTTCATCTTTGTTTTCTCATTTTTGGATATTTGTTTTAGTCTCAGTGCCATAACAAACCATTTGTGAAATCTTTATTCCTGAGCAGAGATCAAGCCCTGAGCCTTTGGGGTGGGGTGGGAGCACTGACTTCAAGACCCTAGACTACCAGAGAACTAACCCTAGGGGGTATCAAATAGTGAGAACTCACAAAGAGGAAACCACTTGAATATAGGACCCAGCATCACCCAACTGCCAGTAGCACCCTAGACAGAATACCTTGTCTAAAGTGAAGCTGCTCAGTCGTGTCCAACTCTTTGAGACCCCATGGGGTGTAGCCTACCAGGCTCCTCCGTCCGTGGGATTTTCCAAGCAGGAATATTAAAGTGGATTGCCATTTCCTTCTCCAGGAGATCTTCCCAGCCCAAGGATTGAACCCGGGTCTCCCACATTGTAGGCAGACGCTTTACCATCTGAGCCACCAGGGAAGTCGAAGCAACAAACAAAACAAAAATACCAACCCAATCACCAGCAGACAGGATCACCACCTCACTCAGCCTTGCCCATCAGAGGAAAAGCAAACAAACAAAAACTCAGCACAAATATGACCATATATGAAGTTTACACAAACCACTGGACCAGGCTTAGAAAGGCAGAAACCAAAAGGAAGAAAGAATTCAACCTTGAAGTCTGGGAAAGGGAGATCTTAAACACAATAAGTTAAAAAAAATAATGAAAAGGCAGAGAAATACTACACAAATGAAGGAACAAACTAGAAACACAGAAGTCCAAATAAGTGAAGGGGAAATAGAAAAACTCCCTGAAAAAGAATTCAGAATAATGATAGTAAAGATGATCAAAAACCTTGAAAACAAAATGGAGAAAACACAAGAAAAAATTAACAAAAACCTAGAAGAATTAAAGAATAAACATAAAGAGACAAACTACACGATTACTGAAATTAAAAATACTCTAGAAGGAGTCGATAGCAGAATATCCAAGGCAGAAGTATGAATCAGTGAGCTGGAAGATAAAATGGTGGAAATAACTTCTGAAGAGCAGAATAAAGTAAAAAGAATGAAAAGAACTAAGGATAGTCTCAGAGACCTCTGGGACAATATCAAACACACCAATATTCGAATTATAGGGGTCCCAGAAGAGGAAGATAATAAGAAAGGGTATGAGATAATTTTTGAAGCGATTATAGTTGAAAATTTCCCCAACATGGAAAAGGAAATAGTCAATCAAGTACAACAGGCATAAAGAGTCCCATACAGGATAAACCGAAGGAGAAACACAACAAGACAGAAACTAATTAGACTAACAAAGAAAAAATGCAAAGAAAGAATATTGAAAGAAGCAAGGGAGAAGCAACAAGTAACATACAAGGGAAACCCCATACGCTTAACAGCTGATCTTTCAGCAGACACTCTGCAGGCCAGAAGGAAATGGCAGGATATATTTAAAGTACTGAAAGGGAAAAAAATCTACAACCAAGATTACAGTACCCGGTAAGGATCTCATTTAAAATTTATGGAGAAATAAAAACTTTTCAGGCAAGTAAAAGTTAAGAGAACTCAGTACCACCAAACCAGCATTACAACAAATGTTAAAGGGACTTTTACAGTCAAGAAATATAAGACACGAAAGAAAGATATACAAAATCAACCCCAAACAATTAAGAAAATGGCAGTAGGAACATATATTACAATAATTACTTTAAATGTAAATGGATTAAATGATCTAACCGAAAGAACAGTCTGGCTGAATGGATACCAAAACAAGACTCATACATATGCTGTCTACAAGAAACCCACTTCAGATGTAAAGATGCATATAGCCTGAAAGTGAGAGGATGGAAAAATATATTCCATGCAAATGGGAAGCAAAAGAAAGCTGGAGTAGCAATCCTCATATCAAACAAAATAGATCTTAAAATAAAGAAGATTATAAGTGATAAGGAAGGACACTACATAATGATCAAGGGATAATCCAAGAGGAAGAAAAAATGATTGTAAATATCTATGCACCCAACATAGGAGAACTTCAGTGGTGCTCCTCAGTGGTTAGACAAACACTAACAGACATAAAAGGAGAAATTAACAGTAACACAATAATAGTAGGAGACTTTTACACCCCACTCACACCAATGGACAGATCATCAAAACAGAAAATTAATAAAGAAACACACGTTTTAAATGATACATTAGATGAGATGGATCTCGTTGATATCCTCAGGACAGGCCATCCAAATGCAGAAGAATACACCTTCTTCTCAAGTGCACATGGAACATTCTCCAGAAGAGATCACATCTTGGGTCACAAATCAAATCTCAGTAAATTTAAGAGAATTGAAATTGGGTCAAGCATCTACTCTGACCACAACACTACGAGACTAGACAACAAGAGAAAAAAACTGTAGGAAACACAAACACATGGAGATTAAACAATATGTTTCTAAATAACTAACTTGTTACCAAAGAAATCAAAAGGGAAATCAAAATTTTCTAGAAATAAATGACAATGAAAACACAACTCAAACCTATGGTATGCAACAAAAGCAGATCTAAAAGGGAAGTTTATAGCAATACGATTCTACCTAAAGAAACAAGAAAAACATTGAATAGACAACCTAACTTTACACTTAAAACAACTGGAAAAAGAAGAACAAAAACCCCCCAAAATTAGTAGAAGGAAAGAAATCATAAATACCTGAGCAGAAATAAATGAAAAAAAAATGAAAGAAACAGTAGTAAAGATAAATGAAACTAAAGATTAATAAGATTAAATAAAGATTAATAAAAACTAAAGATTAAAAAGATTAATAAAACTAAAAACTTGTTCTTTGAGAAGATAAACAAAATTGACAAGCCTTTAGGCAGACTGATCAAGAAAAAAAGAGAGAAGAATCGAATCCACGAAATGAGAAGTGAAAAAGGAGAAGTTACAACAGACAATGCAGAAATACAAAGGATTATAAGAGACTGTTATGAACAACTGTATGTTAATAAAATGGATAACCTGGAAGAAATGAATAGATTCTTGGAAAAGTTCAATCTTCCAAGACTGAACGAGGAAGAAATAGAAATTATGAACAACCCAATTACAAGCACTGAAATTGAAGCAGTGATCAAAAATCTCCCAAAATACAAAAGCCCAGGATGAGATGGCTTCACAGGAGAATTCTATCAACCATTTAGAGAAGAGCTAATGCCTATCTTTCTAAAACTCTTTCAAAAAATTGCAGAAGAAGGGACACTTCTAAACTCATTCTACAAGGCCACCATCACCCTGATACCAAAACCAGACAAAGACAACACAAAAAAAGAAAACTACAGGTCAGTATCACTGATGAACATAGATGCAAAATCCTCAGCAAAATTTTAGCAAACAGATTTCAGCAACACATCCAAAAGCTCATACACCATGATCAAGCTGGGTTTATTCCAGGAATGCAAGAATTCTTCAATTATATGCAAGTCAATCAATGTGATACACCATATTAACAAATTGAAAGATAAAAACCATATGATAATCTCAAGATACAGAAAAAGCCTTTGACAAATTCAGCACCCATTTATGACTAAAACTCTTGAAAAAATGGGCATAGAAGGAAGCTACCTCAACATCAGTTCAGTTCAGTCCAGTCGCTCAGTTGTGTCTGACTCTTTGCAACCCCATGAAGCACAGCACGCCAGACCTTCCTGCCCATCACCAACTTCTGGAGTCCACCCAAACCCATGTCCATCGAGTCGGTGATGCCATCCAACCATCTCATCCTCTGTCGTCCCCTTCTCCTCCTGCCCCCAATCCTTCCAAGCATCAAAGTCTTTTCCAATGAGTCAGCTCTTTGCATGAGGTGGCCAAAGTATTGGAGTTTCAGCTTCAACATAAGTCCTTCCAATGAACACCCAGGATTGATCTCTTTTAGGATGGATTGATTGGATCTCCTTGCAGTCCAAGGGACTCTCAAGAGTCTTCTCCAACACCACAGTTCAAAAGCATCAATTCTTTGGCGCTCAGCTTTCTTTAGAGTCCAGCTCTCACATCTATACCGGACCACTGGAAAATCCATAGCCCTGACTAGACGGACCTTTGTTGACAAAGTGATGTCTCTGCTTTTTAATATGCTAGGTTGGTCATAACTTTCCTTCCAAGGAGTAAGCATCTCCTAATTTCATGGCTGCAACCACCATCTGCAGTGATTCTGGAGCCCATAAAATTAAAGTCAGCCACTGTTTCCATTGTTTCCCCATCTATTTGCCATGAAGTGATGGGACCGGATGCCATGATCTTAGTTTTCTGAATGTTGAGCTTTAAGCCAACTTTTTCACTCTCCTCTTTCACTTTCATCAAGAGGCCTTTTAGTTCTTCTTCACTTTCTGCCATAAGGGTGGTGTCGTCTGCATATCTGAGGTTATTGATATTTCTCCCGGCAATCTTGATTCCAGCGTGTGCTTCCTCCAGCCCAGCGTTTCTCATGATGTACTCTGCATATAAGTTAAATAAGCAGGGTGACAATATACAGCCTTGACGTACTCCTTTTCCTATTTGGAACCAGTCTGTTGTTCCATGCCCAGTTCTAACTGTTGCTTCCTGACCTGCATACAGGTTTCTCAAGAGGCAGGTCAGGTGGTCTGGTATTTCCATCTCTTTCAGAATTTTCCACAGTTTATTGTGATCCACACAGTCAAAGGCTTTGGCATACTCAATAAAGCAGAAATAGATGTTTTTCTGGAACTCTCTTGCTTTTCTGATGATCCATCAGATGTTGGCAATTTGGTCTCTGGTTCCTCTGCCTTTTCTAAAACCAGCTTGGGCATCTGGAAGTTCACGGTTCATGTATTGCTGAAGCCTGGCTTGGAGAATTTTGAGCATTACTTTACTAGCATGTGAGATGAGTGCAATTGTGTGGTAGTTTGAGCATTCTTTGGCATTGCCTTTTTTTGGGATTGGAATGAAAACTGACCTTTTTCAGTCCTGTGGCCACTGCTGAGTTTTCGAAATTTGCTGACATATTGAGTGCAGCACTTTCACAGCATCATTTTTCAGGATTTGAAAGAGCTCAACTGGAATTCCATCACCTCCATCAGCTTTGTTCGTGGTGATGCTTTCTAAGGCCCACTTGACTTCACATTCCAAGATGTCTGGCTCTAGGTGAGTGATCACCCCATCATGATTATCTGCATCGTGAAGATCATTTTTGTACAGTTTTGTGTATTCTTGCCACCTCTTATTAATATCTTCTGCTTCTGTTAGGTCCCTACCATTTCTGTCCTTTACTGAGCCCATCTTTGCATGAAGTGGTTCCTTGGTATCTCTAATTTTCTTGAAGAGTCTTTCCCATTCTATTGTTTTCCTCTGTAAGCTTAGAACAAACATTATTCTCAATGGTGAAAAATGGAAAGCATTCCCCCTTAGATCAGGAACAAGACAAGGGTGTCCACTTTCACCACTATTATTCAACATAGTTATGGAAGTTCTAGCTACAGCAATCAGAGAAGAAAAATAAATAAAAGGAATCCAGATTGGAAAAGAAGAAGTAAAGCTCTTAGTTTGAAGATGACATGATAGTAGATATAGATATCCCTAAAGATAGTATCAGAAAATTACTAGAGCTAATCAGTGAATTTAGCAAAGTTTCAGGATAAAAAATCAATACACAGAAATCACTTGCATTTCTGTATACTAACAGTGAAAAGAAATAGAAGTTAAGGAATCAATCCCATTCACCATTGCAACAAAAAGAATTAAATATCTAGGAATAAACTTACCTAAGGAGACAAAAGAACTGTACACAGAAAACTATAAGACATTGATGAAAGAAATCAAAGATGACATAAACAGATGGAGAGCTATTCCATCTGGGTAGGAAGAATCAATATTGTGAAAATAACTATACTACCAAATGCAATCTACAGATTCAGTGTGATACCTATCAAATTAACAATGGCATAATAGGATAAGGAACCTGTGGTACATATACACAATGGAATATTACTCAGCCATTAAAAAGAATACATTTGAATCAGTTCTATTGAGATGGATGAAACTGGAGCCCATTATACAGAGTGAAGTAAGCCAGAAAGAAAAACACCAATACAGTATACTAATGCATATATATGGAATTTGAAAGATGGTAATGATAACCCTATATGCGAGACAGAATAAGAGACACAGGTGCATAGAACAGTCTTATGGACTCTGAGGGAGAAGGTGAGGGTGGGACGTTCTGAGAGAATAGCATCGAAACATGTATATTATCATATGTGAAACAGAACACCATTGCAGGTTCGATGCATGAGACAAATGCTCAGGGCTGGGGCAATGGGATGACCCAGAGGGATGGGATGGGGAGGGAGGTGGGAGGGGGGCTCAGGATGGGGGACACATGTAAACCCATGGCTGATTCATGTCAATGTATGGCAAAAACCACTACAATATTGTAAAGTAATTAGCCCCCAACTAAAATAAATAAATTTATTTAAAAAAAAAAGAAAAAAAAAAAGAATAGTAGGAAGAGTTCAGTATATTCCGTAATCATTAAAAGCTTTGAATGGGCAGATTGGAAATTAAAAAAAAAAAAATACCAATGGCATTTTTCACTGAACTAGAACAAAAAATTTCACAATTCATATGGAAACACAAAAGACTTCAAATAGCCAAAATAATTTTGAGAAAGAAGAATTGAGCTGGAGGAGTCAACTTTCCTGAGTTCAGGTTATACTACAAAGCTATGGTCATCAAGACAGTGTGGTACTGGCACAAAAACAAAAATATAGACCAATGGAACAAGTTAGAAACCCAAAAAATAAACCTATGCACCTATGGGTACCTTACTTTTTTATAAGGGAGGCAGGAATATACAATGGGGCAAAGACGGCCTCTTCAATAAATGGTGCTGGGAAAACTGGACAGCTGCATGTGAAAGAATGAAATTAGAACACTTCCTAACACCATGTGCAAAAATAAACTCAAAATGGATTAAAGACCTGAATGTAAGACCAAAACTCTTAGAGGAAAACATAGGCAGAACACTCAATGAAAAAAATCAAAACAAGATCCTCTATGACCCACCTCCTAAAGTAACAGAAATAAAAGCAAAAATAAACAATTGGAACCTGATTAAACTTAAAAGCTTTTGCACAGCAAAGGAAACTATAAGTGAGGTGAAAAGACAACTCTTAGAATTGGAGAGAATAAGAGCAAATGAAACAACTGACAAAGGATTAATTTCCAAAATATACAAGCAACTCATACAACTCAATACCAGAAAAACAAACAATCCAATCAGAAAGTGGGAAAAAGACCTAAACAGACATTTCTCCAAAGAAGACACACAGATGGCTAACAAACACATGAAAAGATGCTCAACATCGCTCATTATTAGAGAAATGAGAATCAAAACCACAATGAGGTATCACCTCACACCAGTCAGAATGGCCATCATCAAAAAGTCTACAAACAATAAATGCTGGAGAGGATGTGCAGAAAAGGGAACACTCTTGCACTGTTGGTGGGGATGTAAATTGACACAGGTAAATTGGTATTGTCACTATGAAAGACAGTATGGAGATTCCTTAAAGTACTGGGAATAAAAGCACCATATGACCCAGCAATCCCACTCCTAGGCATATACCCTGAGGAAACCAAAATTTAAAAAGACACATGTATCCCATTATTCACTGCAGTACTATTTACAATAGCTAGAACATGGAAGCAACCTAGATATCCATTGACAGATGAATAGATAAAGAAGTTGTGGTACATATACACAATGGACTATTACTCAGCCATAAAAAGGAATACCTTTGAGTCAGTTCTGATGAGGTGGATGAACCTAGAACCTATTATACAGAGTGAAGTGAGTCAGAAAGAGAAAGATAAATGTTGTATTCTAACTCACAGATATGGGATCTAGAAAACTGATACTTAAGAATTTATTTACAGGGCAGCAGTGAAGAAACAGATAAAGAGAATAGGCTTATGGACACAGGGAGGGGGGAGGAGAGGGTGAGATGTATGGAGAGAGTAACGTGGAAACTTACATTACCATATGTAAAACAGGTAGCCAGTGGGAATTTGCTGTATTGCTTAGGAAACTCAAACAGGGGCTCTGTATCAACCTGGAGGGGTGGGATGGGGAGGGAGATGGGAGAGAGGTTCAAAAGGGAGTGGGTATATATATTCCTATAGCTGAATCATATTGAGATTTGACAGAAAACAACAAAAATCTGTAAAGCAATTATCCTTCAATAAAAAAATAAATTAAAAAAAAGAGTATCAGGAAACATATTTATCCTCCCCTTAAAGTGACCAAGCAATAAACAAGTGAAAGTAAAATTTACGTAGAGGCAGGACTTTCCAGCCAGATGAAGAAAGTGGTTGATGGGTTTTAGGAAAACTAAAAAAGAATAAAAATAAAAACAGCTAACAAAGGAAATCTATAAGTTCCTATAGTAATGAGAGTTTCTTCTCATGAGGATTTATCCGGAAGATACATTGATTTTTTTAATGTTTATTTTATATTAAAGAATTAGCAACATTGTGCTAGTTTCAGGTGTACAGTAAATGATTCACTTATATATTTACGTGTGTCTGTTCTTTTTCTCTTTTCTCATTTAGATTGCTATAGAATATTGAGCACTGTTTCCTGTGCTATACAGTGGGTCCTTCTTGGTTATTTATTTTGCATACAATAATATGTATATATTATACCCAATCTATTCCCCCCCTCCAACCTTCCCTCCAGGTAACCATAAATTCTGAGTGGAAGACAATTTATTTTTTTTTAATTTTTATTGGAGTACGGTTGCTTTATAATGTTGTGTTAGTTTCTGCTGTACAGTATAGTGAATCTGTTATACATATACATATATCGACCCTTGTTTTAGATTTTTTTCCCATTTAGGTCACCATAGATCATTGAATAGAGTTCATTGTGCTAAATAGTAAGTTCTCATTCACTGTCTACCTTTATACATAGTGGTGTATATATTGGAGGTGCTTCCCAGGTGGCACTGGTAATAAAGAACCCACCTGCCAATGCAGGAGATGTAAGAGATGAGGATTTAATCCCTGGGGAAGATCTGCTGGAGAAAAGAATGGCTACCCACACACTCAGTATTCTTGCTTGGAGAATCTCGTGGACAGAGGAACCTTGGGTCTCAAAGAGTTGGACAGGACTGAAAAATTGAGCACAGATAACTCAAAAACAAAGAGTTCTTAATAATGAAAGATTCTAACATGAATGAGTAAAAGTTGAGGAAGGGAAGCAAGTATAGAGGTATTGCTCTTTTCAGAAAGAGAATTTTGAAGAGTTCAAGTTGATAATAAAGAACATCTACTAACATAGGTTCAGTTGATTTATTGTGGAACTGATCATGCACAAGAATGGAAACTAGCTGACATGGCCAAGAATTAATATTAAAAGTGTCACAAACTTGTATAAATTGCATCAGGAAATGTATGCATGCTAAGTCACTTCAGTAGTGTCCGACTCTGTGCGACCCCATGGACAGCAGCCCACCAGGCTCCTCCGTCCACAGGATTCTCCAGGCAAGAATACTGGAGTGGGGTGCCATTTCCTTCTAACCCTGAGTAACATGTGGCTTCAGAAAAATGTCAACTGTGCCACAGGGCTTTTTCAAGCATGCTAAAAGCAAGTAGAGGCAAAAGTAAGTAGAAACCTCCTGCTTGGGGCAGATGGTATAATGTTAACAGACGACAGGGAAATAAACAGGATTCCTTCACTTCACAAAGTTTTAGCTGCTTTGTCAGAGGAAATGATCCTTCAGCTAGAGAGGGTAGAGCCAATCTTGTCAGGTGGGAATTGATCTGTGAGAGAGCTGAGATAATTTATAGAGCAGACCTGGTGCTTCAAACCATTCAGACAAATTGTATCCTCGGTTCCCAGGGAACTTGGGGAGGAGATGGCCACATGTCTGCTGCTAATACATTTTGAGAAGTTGTGGGAAATGGAAGGACACTAGAAAATTGAAAGCAGAAAATAACATTCTGGTTTCCAATAAATAGAAGACAGAATAGATTATCCACTGCAGATTGCTGGGCCTAAAGCAATTCCCCCAAAATCTACAGAACTGCCCTTATACAAATTTTGATTGTCCATGCCTTACAGTTTTCCATGCCTTGGGGGTGTTAACGGAGATGTAAGGGTAGCCATGCCAGAAGAAGAGGTGAGGAGTGAGGAAGAAGACACAGAGAGAGCTGAGTATCAGCCCTGAAACCGGGAAGCAACACATCAATGTTTTGCTTTTTTTCAGATATGTCTTTGGTTGGTTTGAAATGTTCTGTAAATTTTTTTTTAATCATGATAAAACCTCCCACATTATACAGTGGACTAATAAGCCCTTGATCTGTGAATAGGATTGTAGTGAACACTACAGCCCGCAGTGAATTGAGTGACAATCAATCAGGAGAGGTTCTCTTTCTTTTCTGTTTCTTTTGTTCTTATTTATTTCCTTCCTCCACATCTCCCTCCTCCCCACTCTCTTTCCCTATTTCTTTCCTTAGTTTCCCTCTTAGTTTTTAATCTTCTTCCTTCTTTCTTTGCTTAAGTGTACCAGAGAATTTTCTAGACACATAGGTCTTGATTTTCTGTAAGACATTGACAATAGCTTTTAATAGCATTTTTGTGGATGAGAATGAAGGATGGCTTCTGGCATAATTAGGTAGAATTGTGAGGAGTTGATTAATTGGATACAAAGGTTAAAAATTTAATGAGCTGTTAGCATGAAAAGATAGCTAACATGAAGTCTCAGAGCTTTATTCTCTCCACAGTAATACTCAACATTTTCAATTAATAACTTTATTTCAATTAATAAGCCATGCTGATCAAGTTGGCACATTGTACGAAGCTGTGAGAAAAAGCAAATTTATTTTTAGATTCTTTCTTTTAAAATGTTTCTGCAGGCTGGAGGTGGAATAAAACATATCTCTGAGCCCAGCATGCCCAATGACCACACAACCCTGCAGGGTGGGTCACCCACGGGGGATGAAAAAGTGAAGCTTCCACCATCCCTCTAGATAAGTACCCAAGTGAGAAAGCTACTAGAGGGCCATATGGGCACATGAAGGTCATTCTCATGACTGCACAATAAAAGCCAACCTCAAATCTATCCATGCCAAGAGACAGTGACTTACCTGCACCAGCTGGAGGAGCAGATGAAGCTGAAGAAACGGTGTGCTCCCTACAATGATGCCGATGGGCGCCAACCATGAGTGATACTTTCGTTCTGCCCTTGCTGCTCCTGGCTCCTGGCACGAGTGACAGAGGAAAATTAAATGATAGAAACAGGTGGCATAAGAGGGAAAGACCTCTGAGAACTGGACGAAGATCAGAGAGGGACAGGTAAGCACTGGCTGAGACAATAATACATTAATTACATTAAATATTCACCTAACTCTGAGTATGTTTTGATTTGTGACTGTAAGTAGCAACACTAGCTAGTGCCAAACAGAAGCAGAATCTTATAGGGAAATTTAGTTTTGTTAACTATTAAAGAATTACTTTCTCTCTCTCTAACTTATCTGATTTGATACTGAACCATTCCTACTGTCCCTGTTTCACAAGCAAAGCATTTTGAAGAATATCTGGCACTTCAGAAAATGCTCAATAGATGACAGTTTTACAAAGAGAAGTCCTGTTTTATAGTATCTAGGCCACAATTAAAAATTAGAATCCTTTTAACAGTAAAATTAATAAACTAGGATGTATCCAGAACAGACTGTCCAAGATAATTTATAGAGGGTTGGCCCCAAAATTCATCTAGAGTTTTCTGTTGCATCATATGGAAAAGCTCAAACAAATTTTTTCTCCAACCTAATGTTATTCTATCCCCACGTATAGGGGTGTTGTTGCTGTTTTAGTCATTAAGTTGTGTCTGACTCTTGCAACCCCATGGATTGTAGCCCAGGCTCCTCTCCATGGGATTTCTGAAGCAAGAATACTGGAGTGGATTGCCATTTCCTTCTCCAGGGGATCTTCCTGACCCAGGGATCAAACCCATGTCTCCTGCATTGACAGGTGGATTCTTTAACACTGAGCCACCAGGGAAGCATAAGGGTGTTAACACTCCCCAAAATGGCCCAACTGCACAACTAATGTGTATAAAATGGATGTGGGAAAGTGGACCAAGACGTATTTCCCAAGAAAGGATGATAATCCAGACCTATGATGAAGAAGGAGAGATCTAAGCCAGATGCCTAGGCATCCAAGCTTGTTATGAGAGAGCCAGAGGAGTGGGTTTCCTACTACAGGTTTTCATGAAGGGAGATTATTTTGAAATACTGCCTAAATGTGTAAAGGAAAAGATACAGGGGAGAAATGACCCCATGTAAACTCAAGAGCAGGAGGCCAGTGGGTTTTTTGTGTTGAGTTTCTATTACTACAATGAGTTGGGTTAGGAAATTCAGAATTATAAAATCTTTTCCTAAAGTAATTCACAGTTTAGTATATTAGGCATATTAAAAAACACACAAATAAATTGCTCGGTCATGAAAGAAATACGTGCCTGTGTACAGTATAGACACAAAAGAGAGAGGCAGGATCAGGAAACATTCTCAAAAGAAGGAGATGCTTGAATTGAGTTTGGAAAGATAAATGTATTTCTTCCAAATTGACTAGGGAAGGGCCTTTCAGGTAGGGGGATCCCATGATGCTCCACATTGAAAGACATATTGTTATGAAATAGCCTGGCAAATTTAAATGCCAGGAGCTCAGGACTATTGGGCTGAAAGAGAAATTGTTATGAGAAACAGAAGCTATAAACACATCTGGATCAGGAAGAACTTTACCAGGATGCTAGTATGTTCTACCATTTTCTCATAGACAGTAGGAACCTGGTAAAGATTTTTAAATCCACAAAGTAGAAAATCACACTAGCAAGGGCTTGAAGATGAAGTGGAAACAAAAAAGAGCAAAGAAATACAGAGACTTTTTTGGAGACTGATTCAGTGATGCCTGGAAGGACTGAAGAGGTCCTAAAGGCCACCACTAGTGGAGGTACAGTGGAGAGGAAGAAGAACCGATAGATTTTGATTATCTCCTGGTTTGAGGGTAGGAAGGAGAAGGATAAATAAGTCTTGACTGGATCTCAGCTTTATGCCAAGGATATTTACCAAAAACAGTAAAACAGTAGGAGCCATTTCAGTAAATAAAGATGAGCTCAATTTTAGGTATGTTGGCTTTGAGGTGTCTGGGGTTACCCTAGGATGGGAATAACAGACCACCTGACCTGTCTTTTGAGAAACCTGTATGCAGATCAGGAAGCAACAGTTAGAACTGGACATGGAACAACAGACTGGTTCCAAATAGGAAAAGTACTATGTCAAGGCTGTGTATTGTTACCCTGCTTATTTAACTTATATGCAGAGTACATCATGAGAAACGCTGGGCTGGAAGAAGAACAAACTGAAATCAAGATTGCCGGGAGAAATATCAATAACCTCAGATATGCAGATGACACTGCCCTTATGGCAGAAAGTGAAGAAGAACTAAAGAGCCTCTTGATGAAAGTGACAGAGGAGAGTGAAAAAGTTGGCTTAAAGCTCAACATTCAGAAAACTAAGATCATGGCATTTGGCCCCATCACTTCTTGGGAAATAGATGGGTAAACAGTGGAAACAGTGTCAGACTTTTTTTTTTTTTTTTTTTTTTGGCTCCAAAATCACTGCAGATGGTGATTGCAGCCATGAAATTAAAAGACAATTCCTCCTTGGAAGGAAAGTTATGACCAACCTAGACAGCATATTAAAAAGCAGAGACATTACTTTGCCAACAAAGGTCCATCTAGTCAAGGCTATGGTTTTTCCAGTGGTCATGTATGGATGTGAGAGTTGGACGGTGAAGAAAGCTGAGCGCCGAAGAATTGATGCTTTTGAACTGTGGTGTTGGAGAAGACTCTTGAGAGTCCCTTGGACTGCAAGGAGATCCAATCAATCCATCCTAAAAGAGATCAATCCTGGGTGTTCATTGGAAGGTCTGATGTTGAAGCTGAAACTCCAATACTTTGGCCACCTCATTTGAAGAGTTAACTCATTGGAAAATACCCTAATGCTGGGTAGGATTGGGGGCGGGAGGAGAAGGGGATGGCAGAGGATGAGATGGTTGGATGGCATTACCGACTCGATGGACATGGGTTTGGGTAGACTCCGGGAGTTGGTGATGGACAGGGAGGCCTGGCGTGCTGCAATTCATGGGGTCACAAAGAGTTGGACATGACTGAGCGACTGAACTGAACTGAACTGAACTGATGCGGAGTTGACTCACTGGAAAAGACCCTGATGCTGGGAAGGATTGGGGGCAGGAGGAGAAAAGGATGAGAGTATGAGATGGTTGGATGGCTCTATGGACATGAGTTTAGGTAAACTCTGGGAGTTGGTGATGGACAGGGAGGCCTAGAGTGCTGCAATTCATTGGATCGCAAAGAGTCAGACACGACTGAGCGACTGAACTGAACTGAACTGAACTGAAGTGGCATGTCCTATATGCAGTTGGCTAGATCTGGAGCTCAGGAAAGAACGGATTAGTGATTCTGTTTTCAAGCATAGATATAGCAGCTGAATCTCTGGGTTAAGTGTTTAATGAGAAGTGTTAGTGTTTAATGAGAGGGAGTGCACACAATTTTAGACTGTGTCAACATTACACAGATTCCTGGATAACCAACCATCAGAAGTGGTTAGAAGGAATGCTTGGAAAGATAAAAGGAAAACATATGCACTATATGTAGTAGAAGCCAAGAGATGGGAGTTTCTACAAGACAGACATGGGTAATACTGTGACAAAGAAGTAAAAACAAGTTGAGAACTTAAAAACTGTAGATGGAGTTGGTTGATTGACTGAGTTGCCAAGGCAGAATTATATTGTAGTGAGTAGAACAGGAATGCCACATGAGAAAAAGGACACAATGAACATAAATTATTAACTTAAGGAACGTGACCCAGATTAATTTCAAAAAGGAGCTATCGCTCCTCAGACACTGGAGAAAAGAAGTGATTGTGAGTTGAGTTACAGCTAAATATGAATGTGGAAACAGAAAAACGTCTGATGGCCTTGTTTTTCTCAGAAGAGTAGGAGGCAAGTGCGATTGAGCTGGCAATAATGCTTGTGACTGAAGGATACCCAACGCCCACACTGAAATATACTCAAGGCATCATACATTCAACCTATAGAAAATCTGACTCATGATAATCCTGACAGCCTTGACCTCGATTTTTAGCTCTAAATCTGTAAATTTGAAAGTGTACTATATGTGGGCATCTCAAAGATAACTTGAAGCCTAGAATTCTGCCTTGTCAAATCTTATCTCTCATCCTTCAAAAGCCAGAGTCTTTCTCATCCTATTTTGCATGTAAGTATCTCCACCATCTGTTAATTGTACTCTGTCTGGCGACCACTATTCTAGTCCAAGTTTCTGTCATCTTTTACCTGTATACTGCAGCATCCACCAGCATGTATGCTACTTACAAAAACTGAGACGCCATTGTCTTGTTAATTATTCTATTCCCACATTCTAGAGGAGGGGCTGGGGCTGGCTCTTAGTAAACACTAAATGCATATTGACGAAGTGAATCAAAGAATAGCTTTCTAACTCATTTCCCACCTTACTTTATCCATACTTCCTTTCTCTAAACTTTCTCTACTCAAAGCACAGTCTGTGGACCCGCAGTAATCGTGTCATCTGGAATTTGTTAAAAATGCAGATTCTCAGGCCCCACCCCTAGAGGGACTGGATCAAATTGGCCTTAAAATCACCTGCAGGTGAAGTGTAGGCACATAGAACTGAAATGCTGTCAGGCCCTTAATGCTCTAAATAACATTCAGAGAGATCTCTCAAAATGCCAATATTGTGATTGACATACATACACTATTGATGCTATGTATAAAATAGATAATTGATGATAACCTACCACATAGCACAGGGAACTCTACTCAATGTTATGCGGCAGCCTGGATGGGAAGGGAGTTTGGTGGAGAATGGATACATGTGTATGTATGGGGGTAGATTTACTGTGCACCAAAAATTATCACAACGTTGTTAATTGGCTATATTCATATATATATACATATAACTATATAGTTATATATATAAGTTCAAATTTAAAAATGCAAATATAAACTTGTCACTTACTATTTCTTAAAAACATTTCAGTGGCTTCCCTTGTTAAAGACTAAAATTATTAATGCATTGGAGAGGACAGAATTTAGTCTTATCCTTCCCACTTCCTAGACCAATCTCCTGTCTCACCTTGGTCTCTTCGGTGCTCTAGCCCTCTCTTGGGCACTTGAACACCTCTTGCTCCCTCCCACCACAGGGCCTTAGCTCCTATTGTTTCTCCTGCTTTGCTCACCTCTGTTCTCAACCCCAACAGTTCAGTTCTGTTCAGTTCAGTCACTCAGTCATGTCCAACGCTTTGTGACCCCATGAATCGCAGCACGCCAGGCCTCCCTGTCCATCACCAACTCCAAGAGTTTACCCAAACCCATGTCCATCGAGTCGGTGATGCCATCCAGCCTTCTCATCCTCTGTCGTCCCCTTCTCCTCCTGATTGGGGGCAGGATTCCCAGCATTAGGGTATTTTCCAATGAGTTAACTCTTCGAATGAGGTGGCCAAAGTATTGGAGTTTCAGCTTCAGCATCAGTCCTTCCAATGAACACCCAGGACTGATCTCCTTTAGGATGGACTGGTTGGATCTCCTTGCAGTCCAAGGGACTCTCAAGAGTCTTCTCCAACACCACAGTTCAAAAGCGTCAATTCTTCTGCGCTCAGCTTTCTTCACAGTCCAACTCTCACAACCCCAAGAGTACCTTTCACCTAATTTCACAGTACCTTTCACTTAATTCTAACTCATCTTTCAAATCTCATTTTCATTCAATAAAGCCTCTTTGACTCCCAGATGCCTCCTCTATTTAGTCACAAAGACCACATTTATTTCCCATGTAGTATTTAACATAGTTGTGATTTATTATTATAGCAATAATATTTTGATATATTAGTATTGTTGAATTAAAGGCTGGCTCCTCAATTGTAGTCTGAGGTTCTTGAAGGCAGAAAAAGTGCCTGCTCTGTTCATTGTAATACCTTCTTTGCCTAGGACAGTGTTTCACTTGATAGATAAGTATTTAAAGACAAAATGAAAGAAAGGAAGAAAGAATGAATTTATTTTCCACAAAAAAGTCACCAAGAAGTTTGTTAAGACTGGAGAAAGAGAAAGAAAACAGAGAGTAGTTCTATATTTCTGAATTAATAAGCAGCAGTGGTCAGGAAAATGCATATAAAAACTATCAGAGGGTGCTATTAGAAGATTTATTGATGATCTGATCAACGGTAAAACAAAAATCAAAGTGCTACTAAGTCACAGAGGGGAAAAAAAACTGATTCATTACAATTAAAAAACTATTTAATTAAATAATTTAGTAATCCTGCTTTTTCTTTGAATTTACTAAACCAGACGGTAGACACTTTCCAGTGTTTTTGATTTCTTAACCATCCTATAAGGCAGGTATTAGCATTAATTTCTTTATCAGACAGGGGGATGATGAATCTCTAAGGAAGAAAGGAACTTCCTCAAGACACTTCACTGATGTGAGCTTAAGTTTGCTTGATAGCAAAGCAAAGTTATTTTTACTATCTTACTCCCTGTCCCTGTGAACAAATATTGTTCATACAGTACTGTTTCACCATGAACAGATTTTAAGTCTTTAGCACTGAGATGAAAATCATTGTGAAAAAAATAGTAAATGTCTATAAAAACTTCTTTTTATTAGATATTTTTAAAAAATGCAATATGTGCTCTTTCATAAAATGAAATTTCAGATGTTGTGAGCAAAGCATATATTAACAGAGAACAGATTAAATAACAAAAAGATCTACCAGTTTGTTCATCAGCATTATCTGTTCTTAGACAAAGGCTACAACATAAGACAGTATTTTACTTGGAAAAAGTCTGCAAAATTTGAAAAATTATCATCAGATCTTCATATCATATTTGGAATTATTTTATTTGCTTTAGGAAAAACTGTATATGTGTACCATATGCAGGACATTTGCAAACCAAATCCAATCTCCAAAAAAATTAATAAGAACAGAAGTAATCAGATAACAACACCTAAACAAAAGTGTCTCCTTATGCTTGTTCTAGTAGTAATAGTGCTTGAATTCACAATGGCTGACTTTTGAATCTAATCTGCCAGTGACTTTCAGTACACATTCTTTGTTGATGTCAACTTAAATTCTTTATCTCAGAAAGAACAGAATAATAGAACAGATTCCCAGGGCAGTGCTGAGGTTAATTAAAAGAAAAAAGTCATAAATATACAATATAAGGGAAGAATAAGACTGGTAGCAACTAGCATAGTAATAAAACCTATTTCTTGCTCATCCAAAGAGGAAATGTCCTGAATTTTTGAAAATGAACATTCTCATTGTAAAAATATTTTTTCATTACCAAATAAGGCCTGGTAATTTCATAGTGTAAATTGGATTGGAGGATCCTATGAGGTCTCACAGAGAGAGCCGCTGCAATGATACCACTCCCTCTCAGCAGGACTCTCCTTTTCAAAGCTAGAGGTGTTTTCCCAGCTGATAGAATTAACGGGAGAGAATTGTGAAGGATGTGATACTAATAATCCACGGAACCAAAAAAAAAAAAAAAGTCATAGTATTCTTTGCTGCTCAGGGCCATTTTGCGCACCACTTCTTAAATCACATCCATTGTATGATTTACAGGCATCTGTCTTTTATCTAGAGAGTCATCTAGATCAAAACAGTAATATAGCTTTGTTGACAAATGCCACAAAACTGACTTTATTCCCAGGGTCCATTTCTAATTTCTGCTTAGTCCCAGGCAGACCACAAATGGACGTGATGACAATCTCAGAGTGATTTTTAATATCGGGCTGCCCATCTTGGCAATGTTGGTTTTCCAAGGGTATAATCCAGTGTTTCGGCGCTATACTGGGATCATGTAACTCATCAACACTCCCAAGGAAGGCATCACGCAGAGAAAGAGTGTTATGACTCACATGCTTAGCTAGGAGATCAAAAGAGTTTTCTGGATATTGTATATTTGGCAAATTCTAAAAATAAGAGAGAAAAGCAGATGTTTTCAGGGGCAGCTGAACACAATATAATTTTATTCTTCCGCCACTTTTTACATAAGCAAATACTTTGTGTGTGTGTGTGTATGTGTGTGTGACATCCAGAAAGCTACTTGAATTTTAGGTGTATTGAAGGGGCCAGGAGCTTTTAACAGCTTTCCCTTCAGCTAGGATCAGAGAAGGAAGAAAACTGAAGGAGCTATTTTTCCTATGTGACATTGTTTCCAATTAATACACATAAGGATATGGAAAGGGTCATGTGGTTTAAAAAGTCCAGGGTATGGAGATTTGCTGAAATAATTGCCCAGGCTGGACGCTTCATCAGCCCGTTAGATCTTTCCCCCAGTATGAGCACTTTACTAATATAGTTTAAGAGACCACTGTGTAACCTTCACAGACCAAACATCCACCCAGCAGCACATGATTAAATTCTCAAACATATATAAAAAGAGCCCTGCTGGATATTCTCCTTTCAACTGGCCGGTATTTCAGGCTTCACAATGTAATTTTTTTTTTTTTTTAATAACAGCTTGCATTATGAGGAAAGCTGTATAACTGGAGGACTAACCAGCAGTGGTTGAGAAAAGTGGATGTTGCAAGCCACATGTCTCCTGAAACTTTTAAAGGCATCTCAGCAATTCAAAATTCAGTAATGTTTATTGCAAATTCATGTGCATTCTGTTACCTACCTTAATCAAAATTATGTGTTAAATTTTAGCACTAAAGATGATACTGGTGAGTATTATTTCTTATATAATCTAAGGGGATGAAAGAGGTTGACACAGAACTTGTTATTATCATGATTAATAACTATGGATAGTGTAGGTTGTAATGGTAAAGTATTAAGTTGGAACTTAGGCTATCACAGAGTGGTTAATCACACAGATATTGCTGTTTGGCTCTCTGGGTTCAAATCTCAGTCTTTTGATTTTGCTAGTTACATGACCTTGATAAGATGTTTTATTTTTCCAAGCCTCAGGTTCTTCATCTGTGAAATGATAGTATTTTCATAATGGGGTACAGGATATTGTGGGGATCAAACATTGTTTGTGAGGCATTTCAGACAATACCTGGTTGAACAAGTTGTTCAACAATTGCTTGTTTTTTGTTTTGCTTCAATTTTTATTAATAACTTCATTATTACCACCATTGTTCTTTGGATATAAAGTTATATATTTGGCAGATCCTCTGAGTTGCTTTACTTGTTATTAAGGAGAGAACCACCTCAGCCAACAGTGAAGTCCATCCAAAACCTTGAAAAGCTTAAATTAATAGCTTTAAATTAAATTAAAATTCTATTGAGCTTGCTGAGCACAAGGTGATATAATATTTATGGCAGATGAGGTAACAAGAAGTGAATACTCACTTATACACATCAAATCTTTCATCTAGCATTCATGAACTTAGTGAATAGTACTAGGTCACTATCTGCATCATTATTTTTTAGACTTGAAAGCCTTATGGTTTTCTTCTACATTTTAGAAGACCTCTTCTGAAGGTTTTATATCGAAAAAATTTGCTCATTAAAATAGAGTAGAGGTCAACTCTCTGTATTAATGTTTTTGGGTTAGTTAAGAAAGCTTTCTGTGCTTTTTATTGCCCTTTAAGACAGTCCTTCTTAATTGTCCCATATATAATAGATGAATGCAGAATATGACCAATTCTTATTATGATAGATAGTAAGCCATGTATGGGATACAGTCATGAGAAAGATAGCATTCTGATCTTGTAAGAGCTTACCATCTGATGGAGAGGATAAAATAAGTAAGCACAGCTGAACTTGAGGAATACTATTCTGAGAGTTCCATTGGGGCAGAAAGGGGTGAATGGTCAAGGAAGGGTTTTTAGAAGAGCTAATGTTTGAGCTAATTCCTAAATGAGAAGTGGCAGTATACATGAAGAGAGGAATCAGAAAGACAGAATATGTTAGTAAAATTCATGATGTGCTTTGGGGAACTACAGCTTTTGTTTTCAGCATTCATGGAGAACACAGGAAGGGAATGGGGAGAAGTAATGTCACATAAGCAGAGGTACATCACAAAGTGCTTTGCAAAGAAATGTAACTTTTACTCTAAAGGCAATTGGAGTCACTGAAAAGCTTTGAGCAGGTAAGTGTTATGACATCTGGCTGTGAAGGAGGCAATGAATTTCTGGGTGGTGTCAGGTGGACTAGTAAGTCAAAACATAACCTTAGAGGAGGAGCTACAAGCCAGTTCTGTAGATTCTTTGGATTCTAAAGTTGTCAGGTAGGACTTTGCAGCCATGATTGCTTATTGTCTAGGTATTTATTTTCACATCAATTTTTCTGGCCCAAAGTCTTTTTGCTTTCCTTTTCTTTTTAAAATCTTTATTATCACATTAGGAATTGGAGTAAATAAGAAGTGACTCTCTTGCTGGGTTTGATTAACCAACCACAAAATTTTTTACCAATTCACAAATGTGCTATCATTTTTGCCAGATCATCTAAAACTGAAATGGCTGAGATGTCTTACAATTGCTTTGCATAGGCATATAATCTTATTTTTGCTCTAATGACACTTTCAAAATAGTTAACAGATGCTTGTATTTTGAATAATAAATATAGCTTTAAGGGGTATGAAGGAATTTTCCCCCAAAATATCTTAGTAATATTGACAGCACATGGGACTGGTTGCTAGTGGAATAAGCATGTAGGCCTGAGTTGGTTTTATGATAAAGAAAATGTATATTTTCACTTTTTAAAGATATTTAGCCAAAATATCCACATAGAAGTGACAAGCTTCAATTTTACTTCTGGCATGTGAGTACTATTTTGAAGATTATAAGGGAATTCATAAAATTTGTTCTGGCCTCTGGGAGTGGGGAATGTGTGGTTTGATAGTTCACAGAACATTTGGAGACAGGCATGCATACATTCAAAAATTTATATTATATGTAATATGGAAGAAAACCCCATGATTAAACAGAGCTCAGATAAAATTTATTCAGGTAGAATTTGAAAGAAGGGAAGAATGGCAGTGGTTTCTGAAACACTGTTGAAAATTGTGGAAAGGTTTTCTTTTTCCTGTTAGTGAAAAGAACTCTAAAAACTTGTAACCTTTAACAAATAAAACAGAATCAATTGGGCTACCTAAGCTAGATTTTTACCTGGGGCCTATCTAACTTAAAACTGGAAATGCAATTAAAAGACACAAGAAATTCATCATTTACTTTTTTTTTTTTTGGCTGATACTCCCTTTTTTAAAAGTGTGCTCAAATCTTGATGAATTTTTAGGACAAAGAAACTTAAAAATATCTGGGAAATTAGTTCAGCAGCACAAACAAATCATGACAGAGCCTCTGGGGTTGATCATAGGGTGAAAATTTTTAGTTTTATGACTTTTTAAGAGGAGTTTCCTGCCAAAATATAGATAATAAGTTGTTTTAATTAGAGGATACTATATTCTTGCAGTTAGCAAGAGGAGAGTTGTACTTCTCTATAGTGATCAGTAAGACTACAAAAAGTATATAGAATATAATAGGAAAGAATGATTGCACAGCACAATACACTGAATGTATTATTTAAAACAGAACTATGATTTGAAATCATATCTTTGGAATAGTATAATCATTTTGTTTTTATAGATTTGGTTAATAATGACAACTTTAAAGGAAAGATCAGTATTTTAAGTTAATATATCTGAAAAGTGATCTTGCAGTGGTCATAGTCCATGATGTACAGCTTCACTCATCTTGCACAAACCAAGAAATTCAGGGTTACTGCTCTATTATCACATTAAATTTTAAGCTTGATCTTGACCTGTAAAGTCTAAGAGCTCCTCCTTCCCTACCTCCCTCCATCCCTCCCCTTCTTCCTTTCTTCCTTGTGTTCATCTTTCAACTTACTGCCTATTCAAAAAAAAAATCTTAGTGTAATTTTCTTTCTTCTTTGACTTTTCCACTTGAGCACTTTGCTAAGTAATCTTAACTTTATCTTACAGATAATGGTATCATTGGAGGTTATTGATCATAGGAGTGTTCTGCCTATGAACTCTAGAATCAACTGGTGGGATTACAATCTGGAAGACAGGTGGCTATTATAATAGGTCACACATGAAAGACTGGGGCTTGGGTTAGTTTGATAGCAATGGGAATGAAAGGAAGAGAGAGTTTTGTAGAGGAGGAACCAGAAGGACTTGCCAATTGGCTGACAAGAGTGAAGAGTGTCACTGTGAAGAGTGACAGTTATAGTTGTAGGTAAGGACTCAGGCGACTCTGTGATAAGGAACAAAAGATGGAGTTACATTAATAGAAAATAAAGAGGGTAAAATATTGCAGAAAGAAAATGGTAACAGTGGTAGCAGAAAAAAAAAAGAAAATAATTTTTAAAAGACATGTCACCTAACAGCATAGACAGTATATCATATTGAAGGGACAGCCTTATCATTTCTCTTAGCTGTTCATATAACAAGCTGTCTTAGTGATGACTAGGGAAGCTGCACTGTCAAGATGAGAAGCACATTGTCCACTGCTTTTTTTGTTAGTTTCAATAAAAATTCAAAAGATATAATAAAGGATGGTCAAGGTGAACGTAGAGGCTTGGTTCTGTCAGCCAATTCTGGTTAATTTTTTTCAAGATATATATAAAATTCCCTTCTTTTTCTGCATGGACATGTCTGACTTAAAAAAAACTATTTATTTATTTTTGGCTGCACTGGGTCTTTGTTGCTTTGTGCAGGGTTTCTCTAGTTGCTACAAGGGGACATTACTCTTTGCTGTGGTGCTCAGGCTTCTCATTGTAGTGGTTTCTCTTGTTGCAGAGCACAGGCTTTAGTAGTTGCGACACATGGACTTGGTTGCTCTGCGCTGTGTGGAATCTTCCTGGACCAGGTGAAGAACCTGTGTCCCCTGCATTGGCAGGTGGATTCTTATCCACTGTACCACCAGGGCAGTCCTGTGTGTGCCTCCTGATTATGCTTTGATTATAGTTATGATGACCATAACTAGACTATTAAATGCTTACTCAGTGGCAGGAACCATGCAAAGCAAAAATAGGCATAATCATATTTACTTTTCACAGCAAACTTTAAAGGTTGTAGTATTATTATTTACATTTTACAGAAGAGAACACTAGGGTTCCAAAATTAAAAAAAAAAAATCTACTCAGCTTCCTGAAGCCAGTAAATGTCAGAGCCAGGATTCAAATCCAAGTAGTCTGACTCCAGAGTCTCAATTTTTAACAAATATACCTTACTCTCAAGCTTTATGTTGGCTTTAAAAAAGGTACACAACTTCTTCATGGATTTACTTCATCTCCAACTTTTTCGTATCATTTGGAAAGGGGAGGACAAATGCAAAATGGCAGCATATCACAACTTCTTAATCAGTGTGGCACAAATAAGTACAGTCTGGATTTCTGTGGGGAAACATCAATTTTGCATCATTATCCAAGACCATATAATGTGAAAGTGTCAAAGTTTCTGTGTGTGCATTTAATTAAGTAGTATTTCTCATGAGATAATTCATTCATAGGGTGTAATATTTCTTAGGGAGGCTGTAGCACAAATACCTAAAGAGATTTTTTTTCCTCCTTGAACTTCCATATCTGGATTATTTTATTCCTTCTCTTTACATAGCAAATTTCTATTTCGAAAGACAGGTCAAACTGAATTCCTTAATAATTCCAGAGAGTTAGTAGCTTTCTTTCTTGGATTATCTAGCACTTTGTATAAGACTGTCACAACTCATTACTTAGAGCAATCATGTATGTCATGAGGGCAAGGACCATACATTCTTATAGTTCCTGTTACTTTATCCATGATAGAAATGTTTTAGAGATTGTTGAACTACTGTATACATGAAAAGTAGGCGTATTTCAGAATACCACTGCATGCATTTTAAGCCTGAGTTTAACAGCCCTTTGTTCAATGGAGCACAAATGACTTTCAGAAGTCTGGAGGTCCTACAGAGACTTGGTGAACAAAATGTTTCATTTATGGGCCAAATGAAATTGTCAATTTTGCTTGAAAGCCATAATTCACATCGCCTGACTACATTTTTAGAAATATGACTGTGTATGGTGCCTTCTTCAATTTTTTGTTTCAGATTCTGGATCTATTCTTGATTGTCCTGAGTATCATCTTGCTGTTCAGAGTGATGTCCAATTAAACTTTCACAGTTAAAATTTCCACCATGACCAATTTTTCTGTGTTTCTGGATGGCTTTATGAGTAATCTATTATTTTTTTAATTTCCAATTTGAATAATGACATGCTCAATTTGCTTCTTTTACTTTGTCTAAATATATATGTTTGTGTATATCAGTTGCTTTTACCCAATCTAGCAACATTATTTAATTCACTTTAATTATAAATTTGCTATGTTTTTCCTTCGACCAGGCACACTGTAAGATTCAATAGTTTTCTTGCTACTAATAATTCTCTTTCTCAGTTGGCAAGTTATTGTGCCAGAACTTCCAAATAACCTGAGTAGTTAGCCAAGGGGGGTGATGGATGTAAATGAAGGGTTTATTCAGCACTCTTGGCCCAAAGTGATTGTCTTTTCTTGCATTTGGAAAAGAATAAATTTTATACACTACCAGTCAGAAATTATGAAAGGAACCATTTTTTCTCTAGCCTCCTATTTTAAGTAACATATTTAGACTAATTCCTGCATCTTTAGTGGAATCAGTTACTCTGGACATAGTTATGCTCTCAACTACACATAAGTAGAGAGAAAAGTCTATTCTGCACCTTCTAACAATGAATAGGAAGGGTTTTGCTTGGCAATAAAATTTGAATCAAATATTAGCATAGAGATGGACACCCAATTTCCTCCAAGCTGAGTTGCCTAGCTTGTTTCAAACCAGAGAGGCAAATCCTGTACCATGAGATAGTATGTTGCTGCTGCTGCTGCTAAGTCGCTTCAGTCGTGTCCGACTCTGTGCGACCCCATAGACGGCAGCCCACCAGGCTCCTCCGTCCCTGGGATTCTCCAGGCAAGAACACTGGAGTGGGTTGCCATTTCCTTCTCCAATGCATTAAAGTGAAAGTGAAAGTGAAGTCGCTCAGTCGTGTCCGACTCTTAGCGACCCCATGGACTGCAGCCTACCAGGCCCCTCTGTTCATGGGATTTTCCAGGCAAGAGTACTGGAGTGGGCTGCCATTGCCTTCTCCGAGATAGTATGTTAGCAGTTAATTATTTAAGTAGCTACCGTCAGAAGGTTACCGTTTGCACAGAATTTTATCTTTTCCCCAAGTACTTTGAGATCACGGTAAATTGTAATAATTTATAGCCAATAATTCAGCAAGCATTTCCTGAGTCTCAATTGCATGCCTAGCACTGTATCAGTCCTGTGGAAGTTTAAAGAGTTCCAGAATACACGGCCCTCAGGCAGTTTGCAATCTAGAGGGGCCCAGGTGCATCACACAAATTAATATCAATGGGATGACTATTATTCTTTTTTAGTTAAACTTTTATTGAAGTATAGTTGCTTTGCAATTTAGTTTCTACTGTATAGCAAAGTGAATCAGCTATATGTATACATATATCCTCTCTGTTTTGTATTTCCTTCCCATTTAGGTCGCCACAGAGCACTTAGTAGAGTCCCCTGAGCTATATATACATCAGTTATCTCTTTTGCACATAAAATAGTATCAATAGTGTATACATGTCAATCCCAATCTCCCAATTAGTCCCCATATTCTCCCCCTTTCCCCCCTTGGGGTCCATAGGTTTGTACTCTACATCTGTGTCTATATTTTTGTTTTGCAAGTAAGATCATCTGTATCATTTTTCTAGATTCCACATATATGCGTTCATGTATGACAATTGTTTTTCTCTTTCTGATTTATTTCACTCTTTGTGACAGTCTCTAAGTCTGGGATGGATGCTACTAAGGAGACATTCAGAGAGCAAATGAAGGCCAGTTGGAGTGACCTACTCACAGCCACAACTGGGAGACACCAAGTGAAATGGTAAGTATCTGCCCCAAACATTATCAAAGATAGTGGAAGCACTTAGACTTCTACTCTACCCCCAGCAGCCAGTAAAATGTGTCAAGGTTTCAATACCTATACAAAGAGAAAGACTGAGGGTTAATTTCTTAGTTTTAATACTTAGACTAAACAGCATTTTCTGAGCCTCAATTTTTTTATCTGCAAACTAAGAAAATCTACCCTGTAGTGTTGTTGTGAGGACTTAATGTATTCAATAATCCTTTGCACATAATGTGCTTTCTTCACCGTGCTAAATAAATAGCGACTATTAATTTTAGTAAGGCCCTATCTATGAACTTCGAGGGCTTTCTAGGTGGCTCAGTAGTAAAAAATCCCCCTGCCAAGTAGGAGACATAGGTTCTATTCCTGGGTCAGGAAGATCCCCTGGAGAAGGAAATGGCAACCCACTCCAGTATTCTTTCCTGGGAAATCCCATGGACAGAGGAGCCTGGTGGGCTACAGTCCATGGGGTCACAAAGAGTTGGGCATGACTTAGGGGTGAAACAACAACAACAATATATGAACTTTATAATAATAAAATATTAAAGGAACAATGTAGAATTTTCTAGGCAGACTGTAGTCTAGCTCTTTCCTACTTAAATTCAGTTCAGTACAGTTTCTAAATTTAGAACCTACATTTGGAAAAATCCAGTCCCATGGAAAGCTTTGGAACAGTCTGGAAAAACCCTTGGTCACTGTGGCTTTGCTTCTTCCCTCCCTTCTTTCCTTTCTTCTTCCCTCCCTACTTTCCTCCTTTCCTTTTTTTCTTTTTAAGCAATTGGGACATATTTTATTCATCTTTGTTGATGGGATTGCTATCGCCAGTTTTCCTTGGGAGCCCACGGGGTAGGGGGTTGCTGCCATAGAGAGGTAATATAGAGAAGGAAAGGGGTTTTCAGGTTCAAAAGGAACCCAGTTTGTGATTGTCTATTCTGCAATCTGAGGAAATTTAAGTATGCCAAACAATGATTTTTCTAGTAGTCAGTGCATTTAGTGAGTCAATGAATGATGAGAGACAGCATCAAACAAAACCAGACCAGAGGAACTGAATTTGGGAAAATCAAACAAACCTGTGTGAGGGTTTTCTTCCTGCTCTTGGTAATATACACCAAACCACTAGTCACAGCTGAATAAGCAGAACTTTCAACCTAGAATCTGTATATTGATTATTTACACATAAATGATTAGTTTTCTGATTCCATTTTCAGTTAACATGTTTGTTTAAGGAAAGAATATGTTAGCTTTGAGCCAAAAGGACTTAAGATGTCAGTAATAGAAGCAATTCTTTTAAAAGAAAGTTCTGTACTATAATGAAAAGAGACCGTTTCTTTTCAGAAGATAGAATATCTGACTTCAGTTGTTCCCTGTTCTTCTCATTTTTCTTCTCTTTAATGGAATCATTAGACAAATGGTGCAGCACCTCATGGATCTTAAAGCAAATCTTTCACCTGTAAATTCTTTTTAATTTTCTATGCAGGAGAGGAGAGGTGCTATGCCACCAGGAGAAGGGGGGTTTACTAAATGACATTTTCAATTGTTAGAGTTCTATGTGATTTAGAGACATTGAATTTAGTGGGTTCAATTTTAATCTGTTTTACAAGAAAGTGTCACTTTATATCATGTGAACATATACTTTCTCAATTGGGACACAAAACATAAAAATATTTCTTTTCACCTTTCAATATATCTCCTAGGGTAAAAACAAAAAGCCTGTCTTTACTTCTCATATTGTACAGACTAGTTTTTTCCACAATCTTCATCCTAGATTAATCATGATGTCTAAAAGCCACTGAATGTCCTAACATCTAATAGGTTTCTTGTTTTAATGTTTATATGTCATGATGACAAAGCATTTGACTTCTACAATGCAAATTTGTCTTAATTAGGGTATGCAATGCACATTATTGTCAAATAAAATAGTGTTTTCTTAAAAATTTATTTTACTGAGGTAACATTGGTTTACAACACTAGTTTCATAGTTTTTATCAACAAAATTCATTAAGAGTCAATGACCCAAGCACACCCTAAAAAAATCCTTAGGATTGCATTGCATTTACCTGCAACTTCTTTTGATAATGAAGACAATGCAAACGACATTGAAAAGCTAATGTCATTGCATGGTGGAGTTAGGCAGTTTACCAAAAGCACCTACAACTATTTCCCATAAAAAGAGACACAAGCAGTATTTGCAGCCTTTACATTACATAACATTACAAAAAGCAAAGCAAAGAATTTAGCACTGTGTTATATTCTGCTCCAGTCAGTGTCTCATTTTCATTTGCAATTTTTTAATCCAATGTCTTTCCTCAGTGTAGGTAGCCTTTTTTGGAGCCAAGCTGAAGACTCTGAAACTGTCTGTCATTATTGTCTGCAATTTGGAGCTCTTTTCCCAAGACATTATAATCAGTTTTCTTTTAAAGACTAAGTGATAAGTTTGAAAGAGAATGATGGGCAGAAAATTAAAAATAAAATGAGTGTAAAATGGAAATACATAAAGTAGCTTGAAAAATTGTCTTATCATATTTGGCCAATTAGTCTGAAACAAGCTCTAAATTCAAGCTCTTATAAGTGTCAAGTCTATACATGTGTCAAAAGTGGTTCAATTTTAGCCCACATATATGCCTATGATTTAGAAAAAGAAATAGAAGATACCTGGTGACAAACATTCCAAAATACCTTGTTTACTGCTAATCAATTTTGGACATGATCAATTCTGAACAACAACTACATTTTTTTTTGTTGCTGTTGTTATTTCTGACTCTAAAAGAACAGAGATGATGCACACACAGATTGAATTTGAGTTGGCAGGGCAATAAGAAAGAAGTCTTTCTTTATATTGATACCTTTCTGTTTAGAGATAGGTAATTTGAGAAATACCCATACATTTAAATGTGCTCTTTGAAATTATTAAAATCACTTAGCAACTGCATATGGTTTTAAAATACTCCATCTGTCGTATTTCAATACTTAGATAAAATATTTTACTGTATCTAATACCTTTGCATGTCTATAGATAGAATTTCTGAGAGTTCATTTACACCATGTCCACCCATATACACATAGCTGTAAATTGGGCAGTCTGTTTTGAGTAAAATTAGTCTATCCACATGTCACAACCCTTACCCTTTTTGAGTTTGATGCATCAAAGAAACTACTTTAGTCAAACTCTTCTAAGTCCAAGCCATTGTTTAAGAGGATATACTTTTCCTTCGCGTTCACTTCCATTGTTTTCATATCTGAAAGTGTTGATTTAGCAATCTTCGAAAACCTACTGAAATCTTAAGGTGTTTTAAAGGTATGCCTGTTTGTATCCTACAGCAACATTCAAGAAGCAACTTGTGTGCAGACGGCTTATCAGTCTGAGCTCCCTAATTTAGTGTTAAGTCCCAAACCCAAGTGGCTTATGTGGCTTTTCTGCCTGAAGCTCCTACCCCTGTCACTGCAGCTAGAATTTCAGTCCCACCTTTACAGGACTGGATGTGGGGAGGCGGAAGCAGATAACAAGTCTTGCAAAATAAAGGACTCCATGAAGGGAGGGGACAGGAAATCTAGTATCTATAAACAACCCCTTTGGTGAACTTTTGCCTAAATTTTTCTTTCATCTCAAATACAGTTATTAAAAAATCAAAAATAAGAATTTTTTTACAGGGAGGGAAACCATAGTGGCATCTGAAATGTCATACCCTGGGAGCCACAGATTTACTTCTCAAACACTGAACAGCACTCGAGCCAGATTTTCTTCTCTCTAGTTCAGGTGTTTGTAGTCTCTCAGATCTGTGATCATTTTTATTCAAGTCAGAATGCAAATTCTTTCAGATAATGTTTTTTAAAAGATCTTTATTTGATATGTAACTCTGGCAATAAAGAATTAATATTCATATGTTGGCTATGAAGTTCATTACTCAGATGATTATTGACAAGGGTTAGAAAATTAGTAGATTTCTTCTATGTGCACAATTTTCCTCCTAACCTATTGGTTCTGTTTATTTAGTAGAAGTGGTTACTTTTACATGCAGCTGCTGTCTTTTCAACTTGCTCGTAAATAAATGGCTCTCAGTCCCACATGAACATTACATTCATTTGGGGAATGTTTAAAAAACACAAGTGCCAAAGTCCCAACCTAGTTAAATTAAATCAGAATCTTTGAAGGTAGAGTCTATTTGTATTAAGAAAAAAAAAAAAGGAAATAAAAAATCTCTCCAAGTAATCCAAGATCCAACACATATTAAAAAAAATTGCCTTGAAAGTCTGTTTCCAATTGTTGCTTATTAGGCAACATTTTTGGTTGCAATCATCATAAATCTACTCTTACTGGCTTAGACATAGGATTTAAGCTGTGATAGAGACTTGACACCAAGCTCTTGCCCTTTCCTGGGAACATGAACTGGGTATAGTGACTTCATGATGTTTGGAGAATCTCTTGAGTACAGGGTAAGTGGGTTCTCTGTGTGAGAAGAGCAAAAGGCATTTGGTGACCAGAGGGTTGACCATGGCAGAGACTGACTAGTTGGTCACCAAACTGCTTTTCTCTCTCCTGGGCACACAGCTAATTATATACAAGTAGTGTAAGACCATTGCACTGAGTTCCAGCCAATGGATGGTATGGAAATGATTCTGACACATGCATTGCTGAACCATAAAAATACTTACATTTCTCACTTGCTCAGTTATGAGGACTTCAAGGAAGGCAGAGTCACAAGATGGAAGAAGCTGCTGAAGTCTATAAATTGTCAAATGAAAGACACCTCCTAGGAGAACCCTCTTACCCAACCAAACCCATTGAGCTACCATATGAGCAGCAGACACATTTTACTGTGGTAAGCCACTGAGATTTGGGGGTTCTTGTTTACAACATTAAGTCTGTAGAGGAAAGTATCAGAAGACAAGTTCCATGAGAGGATCTCAGGAAGCAAAGGACCCAGGCCAGCTGGGAGATTCTGACAAGTCCTTTCCTAATCTCATATCTAGAGCGTTACATGTAATACAGCTCCAACAAATACGAACCTTCATACTACCTAATTCTGAACTTCTGTTTGCTGGAAATAATAATCTCAATAGTCCAAAGTGGATTAGCTGTTTAACCCTGGAGCAGTAGTTACTGTAGCCAGTGGAAAAAAAGTCCAGGTTTGAGAAGACAGGGGATGTTCTCTAAGTGCACTTCATACACCAGCAGCCAGGGCTCTCCTCTCTCAGCCCCATTTGATTATTTTTTCTGTTATATTTTAATTATCACTGTTATAATTTCTACAGTACTTTTGTATGAAGAGTGAAAGTGTTAGTTGCTCAGTCGTGTTCGACTCTTTGTGACCCCTTAGACTGTAGACCACCAGGCTCTTCTGCCCATAGAATTCTCCAGGCAAGAATACTGGAGTAGGTTACCATTCCCTTCTCCAGGGGATCTTCCTGACCCAGGAATCAAACCCAGGTCTCTTGCATTGTAGGCAGATTCTTTTCCATCTAATCTACACTTTTGTATAAATCCCCTCAAACCCTATATGAAATTAATAGGACAAAAAATAAACATACAAATGATAAATAGATGAAGGACTCTATTTCTTTCCTCTGTTTAAATTAGCTGTGGCATTTATTTCTCCACAGCACTTTGGCATCATTCCTATCCTCCAAACTCTTCAAAGGTTTCTAACAGTAGTTCACTGATCTCATTTACACATTTCCCTATATCCTGATATATAATTATCCTCTCACCATGAGGACTTAATTCATTTACAGCAGCCTGAGTATTCTCTAACAGTCTCCTTGTTCATGTTAGGTGCTTGCCAGGCTGGAAATCATTCTACTTGAGAGGGGAGATAGAAACACAATAACAGAGGAAATGCGCCTCATGTTGTCCATCAATAGTGCATCACAGGCTGCTGAAGGCAAGCCTTCCTATTTCATCATCTTTTCTGGTTTGCATTTAAACAAAAGAATAAACATGGTTGTTAAGAGCAATTCTTCAAAGCCTAAACTCATTAGGAGATTTAGATGCAAGGACATTGATCAGCTTGGTATGTGTCATCATCTTATTTATCTCTAAGTATTTCCTCCACGTTTGTATGTAGATTTTAAAGTCTGAGCTGATCAGAGAGCACAATATGTACTTTTCCTGGCATTCTTTAGGTATCTTCTATCTTTCTCAATAGAATCATTTATGATTGAAAAAATAAATATTGTATTTCTAAGAACCCCTAAGCACTTTCTATGACAGAATCTCATATCATGAGATCAATACTATCTCCTTCCTAAATATTTGGATTTCTGCCTTCAAGGATACATGTCTTCATCTTTTCAGTTATTATAAACTCTAAAATGACATGGTTTCTTTGTCCTTGTTTCATTTTTGCAATGAGAAGAAATAGTGCCACCTGAGGAAAGTTAGTCATCCTTCAAAAGCAATGATTGATGATCACGTTCAGGATTCTGTTCAAGATTTGCTGCCTTGGAAATATAATTGTTAATGTATTCAGGGTCACTTGCCTCGCTGAAATACTAGCCAATAACATAGTAAAATAAAATAAAAAAACATGACAATTTATGAATTTATACAAACAGATCTATAACCAGGACGTGTAGATATTTGCATTAAATGATGAGCTTATTCTTTCTCTGTAGTCAAATGTGCACAAAATGTCAAACTGCAGTCTAAAATCATGAAATCAGATAAATTAAAATGAGTTGGATGATTTTAATCATTGGAGCATCATTCTGTGAAAGCATGATGGGTCAACCTTTGCAAGACGGAAATATCCAAATATGAATGTTGTTCACACTGCTGTTTAGAAATTCTAGACTTTCAATATGTTTTCGGGATTTATTAGTTCTGTGATTATAGTTTGCTTCTGTTTTTCATTTGTAGATTTATAAAAATGAATTATAAAGATCAGACTATTTTAAGGAATTATTCATAATTGAAAATAATATTTAATTCTCAAGTAAATGTTCTGAAATCAATGTGATAAGTTCCTAGAGGTTTAAGTATTTTCAAGAGTCTCTGAGCATATTTTCCCCTACAAATAGAAGGTGGTTGTGGTTTAGTCACTAATTCATGTCCTACTCTTGCTACCCCATAGACTGCAGCCTGCCAGGCTTCACTGTCCATGGGGATTTCCCAGGCAAGAATACTGGAATGGGTTGCCATTTCCTTCTCCAGGGGATCTTCCAGACATAGGAATCGAACCAGGGTCTCCTGCATTGCAGGTGAATTCTTTACCGACTGAGCTACCAGGAAAGATAAGAAGCTCCATAGCCTACTCAATTTTGAGTTTTACTGTAGTTGATTAGACCATTGGTCCTGGATAACACAAAAACAACTACTGACATCTGGAAGTATGATTTCTCCCAATTTTTTCCCTCCATTTCCTATCATATACACTAAAGTTTTTATTAGATATATTGGCTCATTGAATCAGGTAACAGTCTTGTCTATAAGCCATTTATCTCCTTATTAAAAACTAAATATCTCTTACATTTTGTTCTCAATCAGTCACAAATTACCTGCAAAATCTTGCTTTTAAAATCCAAGTTCCAAGTTTCAGTAAGATTTGCTCAGAAAGCCTTAAGTGTACAGAAACAAAAATATTTCCTTGCTGTCCCGCACTCCCCAAAGTAAATTTGCCTGTTTCTACTTTAAGCTCTTATGTGTTAATAGTTTAAATCTCCAGAAATAATTTCATTTTCTCTATTTTCAGATTCTCTGTGGCTTCATCAACCTGCTTCCTGCTAATTTCACTTTAACACAAATTCATCCTTATTGGCCTGGAATAGTGGTTTTCTTTCTCTCTAAGATGGATTTTTAGCAGGTGAGAATTTGTTCAGGAGTATGTTTATAATCACTTTTGGTTTTTGGTCAGTCGCTAAATTGTGTCCAGCTCTTTGTTCATGGGATGGCAGAGTCAGACACAACTTAGCAACTGAACAAAAAGCAAAAAATGCTTATTAGCTAAATAAACTCCAAGGATTTCCCAGTATTTGGAAGTTGCCAATGGCTTCTTATCTTTATGACAAGAATGAATCTGATGGTCTATAATACTTCCATATCAATATTATCTCCATTTCCCTTTCCATTTTTCTTTAGCGATATGTTTACAGGTCAACATGCATTGCTCCAGAAGATTCACAAATTTTTATCCTGGTGATTATCTTCTTGAAATACTGCTTTCCTCTTAATAAAACCCAAGAGATCTTATTAACCACACTAAAAGTACAGTTGCAACATTAGTTGGTCTTCTATTAATAATATCACCTGACCACGCTGCCTTGTTTTTCTTGGCAACTTCCTTTCCTGTTTTCCATAAGTTTATCAAACATGCTCTACTTTTCCTCAAAACTCTTATTTGCCCTCATTTCAAAGGCAATAAAAATCACTTAATGGGTGAATAATCTTAATTTGAGCTTGGCAGGGTAGGGAGGTGGGGGTGTGATGTGAAAAACTACCTGTGTCTGCAAACTACCTTTACCTCTTTCTCTTCTCTTGCGGCATTATAATTCATTGCTATGTCCTAATGAACTAGATGCTGTTACAAGGCTTACAGCCTAGTAGTCAGGGGGTAATGCAAGTACATCAATAAGTCCCACATGACTTCTTACATGCTATTACAGAGGTGTGATTGGATATATGGTACTAACAGGATAGAACTCAAATCGGGCGGATCAGGACTTCTACTGTCCATACTGCATAAGCCAAGCCTTGAAGAATGAGTAACGGGGACAGTGGGCAGGGCAATGGAAAGACCTCCATGCTCCCTGTGCTTCTTTTGCAGGACCCCTTCATTTCCTCTCTTCCATGGTTTGTGAAAAGTGAAAGCGTTAGTTGCTCAGTCATGTCTGACTGTGACACCATGGACTGTAGCCTGCCAGGCTCCTCTGTCCAACTTTATCTTTCTTTGGTGGGGAGGCTGTGTCACGTGGAATATGGGATCTTAGTTTCCCCACCAGGAATCTAACCCACACTCACTGCATTGGAAATGTGGAATCTTAACCACTGGCCTGCCAGGGAGGTCCCTCACACTAGCTATATCTTTAAGCTTATCCTATCACAGAGAACCTATAATTTTTTTTGAATGTTAGATTCACATATCCAAATCTGAATATGAACTCATAAACTCCATACTTCCTAAAATCTGTCTTCCAGAGTCTATCTAACCAAAACCTGAATCTTTGTTAATTTCTCACTAATATCCCGTTTCTGAACTATTCTTTGGTTCATCACATTTCTCTTTAGACATTCCATAACCATCCTACCACCTAAGTCAAAGGAGGCATTGAAGCTGCTGCCTGACTCAAGATGACTTTGACTCTGGCTTCTTCCCTCCTTAATCCATCCTGAATGTTCTGTAAGAATCGTTTCCCTGGACTGACGTGGTCCACCTTGTAGGATTCCTACCTCCAGAGTCAGATCACGTCGACTAGCTGTGGACACCAGTTCTTCATCCCTGAATTACAGGAGAACTGTTTTCTCATCTTCTCAATGAGGATGATGACAGTGTCTGGCTTGCCCACTGTGGATTATCACTGTGAGAAAACTTGAAAGAACTGTCAAGAGCCACACTTTTATTATCACATGTTAAGTTTATAACTTCTTCTTACTTTTTGAAACTCCATACATTTTTTTTTCTGTTTCCTATTCCACATTTCTTTGCTGCTTCTCAAAATGAACCCATTAGGAGAAGGTTTTCATGGCCTAAAAATACAATAAAAGTCTTCCCATCTGTATATTTTTGTTTGGTGTTTCCCTTTGTCTGATTATCATTCTCTCTTGTATACATCCGTCAAGATACACTCTTGGGTCCAATTCCATCTTTATTACCCCCATGAAATTTTTCTGATAGCCTTAGCCATCATGATCGCTTCTCTCTTTAAACTTCATCACTGATAACTTGCTACAGTACTCGTTGTAACAGTTGATTACACTTTCGTTGTTGCTACTATTTCTCTTTCACTTTAACAACTACTACACTGTAGTAAAGGGGCTTCCCTGGTGGCTCAGACAGTAAGGAAACTGCTTGCAATGCAGAAGATCCGAGTTCAATCCCTTGGTCAGGAAGATCCCCTGGAGAAGGGAAGGGCAACCCACTCTAATATTCTTGCCTGGAGAATTCCACAGACAGAGGAGCCTGGCAGGCTACAGTCCATGGTGTTGCAGACTCCGACACGATTGGGTGGCTAACAGTTTTACTGTCACGCTGTAGTAGGTGTTCAATAATAGTTTTGACTGACTCATATGAGTAGCAAGTGTTGTGTAATATAGCAAATACATATCCCTCTTTGAAATAGTTTATTCCTAATATTATTTGAAAAAGTCCCGATGAAAGAATTGCATTATAGTAGTAAAACAGAAATCATTGCTTTCTGGATTAGGAATTGCTAGATAAAGCTAAACATACCAATCTTTACATTCAAGTGAACCTTAAAGACAAATCAGCCTAAATAGTAAATTGCAAGTCTGTAATGTGCTTGTGTCACTTGACAATGAGTCCCATCAACATAAATTGATACCATGGGCAGGTTTCTTGTTAATCTTGCTTCACCAGGGCATTGGCTTAAATGTTTAAATAACAGGATGATAGGATTCTTGCTGGCAATTTAATTCTTGATTTCCGGGCTCTGGAAAACAGAGTCTCTCCTCTCCCTCCCTGGAGGAGGGGAAGTCCATTAAAATGTCGTTAGTCTGCATGCCTAATGGCGTCATTTCTCTTGGTCGTTGTGCAGGTAAAATTGCAGGCAGTGTGTGGTGATGGTGATGAAGTGCCACTGATTGAGCCTCACAGATCCCCTCCTTATAGCAAAGATCCTGTTTCTCATCACTTTGCTGCGTACTTCCTTTGCCTTATCCATTATGCAAGGAGGTCAGCCAGTTACATTCAATATGACTAATTAAAAAAGAGAACGCCAAGGTAAAGTGCACAGAGGCCCTTTGGTAATTGCAGTGATAGCTGTGAATAATAATGACAATTAATGAGTCCTCTAATGGCTTTGTAAATAGTCATTTGCCCACTCACAGGAGGTGAATTACAATTTACACTGAGTGAGGAGAGTCAACTCTTGAGATTCATTTGAACATTCTTCTTTTCTCCCTTCTCAAGTCAACTCTGTTTTGGGAATTTCAAAAATCCTGCGGAACCATGCTCCAAATGGTCGTGCAGTGTTCCAATGCAAGCAACATCTTTGCATGGGCTACTTTATGAAAAAAAGGTAACATTAGGCTAAACTGAAGTACCTTTGGGAATGGTATGAAGGGTGGCCAGGTTCAAGTTCAGAGGAAATGTAGAAAGTTGCCAAAAGAAGCATCTTCTAATTTTATAGCTAGCAGAGGCAATAATGGCTATCTATTGAGAAAACTGGGGTTACGTAAGGCAAAGAAATTTGTTCAAGGTCTTATAACTTGTTTTGTCAGAGTTGAGACAAGAAGACAGAAATCCTGGCCTTGTGCCAGTAATTTTCTCAGAGCAGACCTCTGAGGGTTTTGACAGTCTTGTGAAGGAATATAATTGGACTGGGTTGGGAAGACCTCACCACGATGTCATAGGACTATCTAGTAGTTTAACTATAAATGGCAGGTTGCTAGAGAAGGAACATAAAATTGTACGGGTGAAACAAATACCCAGAAGTATATAAAGGCTGACAGCAAAGGAGACAGTGAAAACAAGACATGAACATGCTCTCTCAGTTGAGCAGAAGCATCCAGTCATCTCACACAGACTTAAAAGCAAGCAAATATACTGACCTACTGGAAAATACTTTGTTCTTCTTGGGAAGAACAAGGATTCTTTTCTCCTCAGGTCATTCCAGTTTCTTCAACACCATTTTATCTTCAGATCCTAGATAAAGTGGTATTTTGTTGAGGATATCTTCCCTAATTTCTGACCAGGTCAAATCCTTCTTTCTACTAGAGAATTTTACCACATTGTGAATCTTTCTTTCACAGAAGGTAGTGTGTCTTTGATGTCCAGTTTATTTGATTAATATGGATTTTCATCACTAGGTTTAAAGTCCTATGGGAGCAGAACAGCATCTACTTTTAATTATTGCTGTATTATTCTTTCCTAGCTTGTGCCTGACACATAGTAGGCAATTTATTTTAATGAACAGATGAATAAATAAATGTGTGAAAAGAGATGAAACAGAGACTCATTTTAGATGGGAGAAAACACACAGCATATTGCTTTGTGAGGAATGCTGGTTGGATTCTCTCCAGACAGAGCCTGGGTCTGCCTCAGTTAGTGACTCAGTCATGTTCAACTCTTTTTGACACCATGGACCCTGCCAGGACCCCATGGACCCTGCTAGGATCCTTTGTCCATGGAATTCTCCAGGCAAGAATACTAGAAGGGGTAGTCATTCCCTTCTCCAGGGAATCTTCCCGACCCAGGGATCGAACCCTAGTCTCCTGTATTGCAGGCAGATTCTTTCCTTTCTGAGCCACCAGGGAAGTCCTTGTTTGTATGCCTTACTCACTGCAGAATCTCTGGCACTTAGCTGTCACTTGACACTCGGCTTATAAGTGATTGAATGGATGCCTGTTTCTTAGGAGTAAATGTGGCTTTCCACTATTATATTTAAAATTCTAAGAATGTTAAATTTACTGGCCAGTGGGAAATCAGTTTGTGAGAGATTTACACATGAAATTATTTAATGTGCCACCAGGTCTCTTCATGTTGACCGGTAGAGATGAGCATCAACTTTTCTATTACAAGCTCCCTTAAAATTCCCACACTATCTCAAGGTTTTTGTTTACATCTGAAAGGGAAATTTCTGAGTGATTTGGCTGTTTCTATTTAGATTTTATTTACAAATTCTCACTTATTAAAACATAAGGAAGCCTTTCATGAATAGTACTGAGATAGCTGGATATCCAAAGACAAAAAATGAATTTAGATTACCTACCTTATACTATACACAAAATTAACTCAAAATGAATCACAGACCTGTGTGTAAGAACTGAAAGTATACGATTCTTAGAAGAAAAGTCAACCTTCTTCATGGTTTCTTAGATATGGCATCAAAAACACAAGTGACCAGAAAAAAAAATAAAAAGATAAATTAGACTTTATAGAAATTAAGAATTTTGTGCTTCCAAGATAACTCACATAATAGGATAAAATATTTGCAAATCATATATCTGATAAGGGGCTTGTTTCCCCAAAGGACATGTACAATTATCTAATAGCAAGTTAAGATATACTCAATGTCATTAGTCATGAGGGAAATTCAAATCAAAAACATAATGAAATGTTACTTCATACTCACAGATGCTTAAAAAAAGAGAGAGAATAAGTAGTGTTGGTGAAGAAGTGGAAAAACTGGACCTTACATACACAGCTGGCAGAAAGGTACCGTGCTGCTCTCTCTTAGGAGAACAGTTTGGCAGTTCCTCAAAATGTTAAACATATAGTAACCATAAGACCAGCAATTCCACTCCTAGGTATATACTCAAGAAAATTGAAAACATATGCCCACATAAGAATTTGTAACTAGTGTGCATACAAACATTATTTATAATAGCCAAAAGTGGAAAGAGCCTAAATGCTTGGTAACTGTTGAATGGATGAGCAAAATGTGGTATATCTGTATAACTGAATATTTTTCTTCCATAGAAAGAAATGCAGTACTAATATTTGCTACAATAAGGATGCCTCTTGAAAACATTATGTTAAGTCAAGGAATCCATATAAAAAGGTCATATACTGAATAGGACCTTTTATATCATACTTCTAGAAGAGGCAAATCCATAAGGAAGGAAAGTTGGTTAGTGGTTTCCAGGAGCTGGGAAGAAGGTGGGGATGGGGATTGAAAACTACTTGGCACAGAATTTATTTAGAGGTTTATGGAATTATTCTAAAATTTGACAATGATGATAGTTACACGTGTGTGAATATAATAGAAACTATGAATTGTACACTTTCAAAAGGTGAATTTTATGGAATGTGAGTGATCTCAGTGAAGCTGTTATTGAAAAATGAACAGAAAGAAAAACCTCAATCAAAAACAAGAACTTACACTGGTGTGCATTACAGATATTACATTCTAAGATTAGCTGGATCTTCTAGTGAGACATGGTATGCTTTTATATGCATCATTTTTTGAACAAAATTTATTTTATTGCAGTATAGTTGAATTACAATATTGTGTAAGTTTCAGGTATACCACACAGTGATTCAGTTAGATGTATGTGTGTACATATGTGTATATATATATTCTTCAGATTCTCTTCCCTTATAGGTTATTAAAAATTATTGAGCATAGTTCTTTGTGCTATACAGTTGATCCTTGTTGGTTATCTATATATGCTATTTTTTAAGTCCTACAGTTAACACAGAAAATACATTTTTAGATTATTTTTTCTCAATATATTTATATTTACTCCTTACAGAATAGGCCATTTAGAACAGTGATTACTAAGTATGACTGTGACATGACTAAGCATGCATGAAGAAGTGAAGTGAAATCGCTCAGTCGTGTCCGATTCTTTGCAACCCCATTGACTGTAGCCTACCAGCTCCTCCGTCCATGGGATTTTCCGGGCAAGAGTACTGGAGTGGGTTGCCATTTCCTTATCCAGAGGATCTTCCCGACCCAGGGATCGAACCCGGATCTCCCACGTTGTAGGCAGACGCTTTACCGTCTGAGCTACAAGGGAAGCAAATATGTCTGAGAAAACCCATTAATGCTACCTTGTCACTGATGGAATTTATACGTTTACTTTTCTTACATTCAGAAATATGTAAGGTAGAAGCTTGGATGAGAGAAATATCAAGACCCATGTTCCCTAAATCTGATGCCTATAATACTATTTCTGTAAGATATCCTGATAACTTGGGGTTTCACGATAAAGTAAAGTTAGGAAATAGTGCACAACTTGGCCCCATTTTGAAGATTTACAGTGAACATTTGCACAGTAAAAGTCCTGAAAAGTCATGCCAGAAATAATACTATTTTATGTTATTTAATATTTTTCTGAAAACTTATTAACATCTGAAATGAAATCGTATGCCATGGAATAAACTTTTCATTTTCAAGCGAGGAAACACAATCTCATGGAGGCTTATGGATGGCGATACAGTTGGTTAACAGATTTAGGAGGAGAAATAATGTTCATTTCTCTTGTTCCACACTACATGTATCTCAGAGCAGAGAGAAGGGATACTAAAGAAATGGGTTATGGGTTACAGATGACACAAATAGTCCTATATCTGTAGTGAGCAAAAGGACCCAGTTGAAAGGCTTTCCAAAGGGGATTTCTGAGATCTGGATAGTTAAGAAAGGAAGGAAGACAAAATTACATTTTGGAATGGTGGACTGGAAAGATCAGGCACTCACCAAAAGGTATGGGGAATACTCAGGTGTTTACTTCTCCTACATTTTTTGACCAGTTGACCTACTCTTAACTACTAGTTAAGCAGGTGTTTGAAAGGACTGTGAGCACCTCTATTCTCATAGATTCTCCAATGTGGGATTAATTTCTGTACATTTAAATTCTGTACAACACAAAACTACTTTATTCCTTTCATTCCTTTAAAACCACTGCTTATAAGCATTAAGGATTTGATTATCTTAATTCTACAAAGAATTTAAAGTAAAAAAAAAAAGTAACTCATTCTGTAATATTATACAAATCTTTCAAGTGTCTGTCTACCATGAAAAATATTATCCTGGACTATTTCCCTTCATATTCTGCCATTGTGGAGAAACATTATTTATTTATTTTATCTGTATTATATAACTTTTGTCATTTAATAAAAATAGAAATTTTATTTGCTCCTTTACTGTGTCTCAGGAATCTTTTGACAGATTAATTCTTAGATAGAAGCCCATATAAAAAGCTTTGGTGAACACGCGATGATATAAATCAAAGCAAGATCCTCTATAATCCACCTTCTAGAGTAATAGAAATAAAAACAAAAGTAAACAAGTGGGACCTGATTAAACTTAAAAGCTTTTGCACAGCAAGGAAACTATAAGCAGGGTGAAAAGACAACCCTTAGAATGGGAGAAAATAATAGCAAATGAAACAACTGACGAAGGATTAATTTCCAAAATATACAAGCAGCTCATACAACTCAATAGCAGAAAAGCAAACAACCCATTCAAAAAGTGGGGAGAAGACCTATGCAGAGATTTCTCCAGAGAAGACATACAGAGGCTAACAAACACATGAAAAGATGCTCAACACAACTCATTATTAGAGAAATGCAAATCAATACTACAATGAGATATCACCACACACCTGTCAGAATGTTCATCATCAAAGGGTCTCAGTTCAGTTGCTCAGTCGTGTCCAACTCTATGCTATCCCATGAACGACAGCGTGCCAGGCCTCCCTGTCTATCACCAACTCCCTGAGTTCACCCAAACTCATGTCCATTGAGTCAGTGATGCCATCCAACCATCTCATCCTCTGTCGTCCCCCTCTTCCCTTGCCCTTAGTCTTTCCCAGCATCAGGGTCTTTCCCAATGAGTCAGCTCTTCAAATCAGGTGGCCAAAGAATTGGAGTTTCAGCTTCAACATCAGTCCTTCCAATGAACACCCAGGACTGATCTCCTTTAGGATGGACTGGTTGGATCTCGCTGCAGTCCAAGGGACTCTCAAGAGTCTTCTCTAGCATCACAGTTCAAAAGCATCAATTCTTCAGCATTCAGCTTTCTTTATAGTCCAGCTCTCACATCCATACATGACCACTGGAAAAACCATAGCCTTGACTAGATGGACCTTTGTTGGTAAAGTAATGTCTCTGCTTTTTAATATGCCGTCTAGGTTGGTCATAACTTTCTTTCCAAGGAGTAAGTGTCTTTTAATTTCATGGCTGCAATCACCATCAGCAGTGATTTTGGAGCCCAGAAAAATAAAGTCAGGCACTGTTTCCCTATCTATTTGCCATGAAGTGATGGGACTGGATGCCATGATCTTAGTTTTCTGAATGTTGAGCTTTAAGCCAACTTTTTCACTCTCCTCTTTCACTTTCATCAAGAGGCTCTTTAGTTCTTCTTCACTTTCTGCCATAAGGGTGGTGTCATCTGCATATCTGAAGTTATTGATATTTCTCCTGGCAATCTTGATTCCAACTTGTGCTTCCTCCAGCCCAGCATTTCTCATGATGTACTCTGCATATAAGTTAAATAAGCAGGGTGACAATATACAGCCTTGACGTACTCCTTTTCCTATTTGGAACCAGTCTGTTGGTCCATGTCCAGTTTTAACTGTTGCTTCCTGACCTGCATACAGGTTTCTCAATAGACAGGTCAGGTGGTCTGGTATTCCAACCTCTTTCAGAGTTTTCCACAGTTTACTGTGATCCACACAGTCAAAGGCTTTGGCATAGTCAATAAAGCAGAAATAGATGTTTTTCTGGAACTCTCTTACTTTTTTGATGATCCATCGGATGTTGGCAATTTGATCTCTGGTTCCTCTGCCTTTTCTAAAACCAGCTTGAACATCTGGAAGTTCACGGTTTACGTATTGCTGAAGCCTGGCTTGGAGAATTTTGAGCATTACTTTACTAGCATGTGAGATGAGTGCAATTGTGAGGTAGTTTGAGCATTCTTTGGCATTGCCTTTCTTTGGAATTGGAATGAAAACTGACCTTTTCCAAACCTGTGGCCACTGATGAGTTTTCCAAATTTGCTGACGTATTGAGTGCAGCACTTTCACAGCATCATCTTTCAGGATTTGAAATAGCTCATCTGGAATTCCATCACCTCCACCAGCTTTGTTCAAAGTGATGCTTCCTAAGGCCCACTTGACTTCACATTCCAGGATGTCTGGCTCTAGGTGAGTGATCACACCATTGTGATTATCTGGGTCATGAAGATCATTTTTGTATAGTTCTTTTGTGTATTCCTGCCACCTCTTCTTAATATCTTCTGCTTTTGTTAGGTCCATACCATTTCTGTCCTTTATTGAGCCCATCCTTGCATAAAATGTTCCTTTGGTATCTCTAATTTTCTTGAAGAGATCTCTAGTCTTTCTCATTCTATTGTATTCCTCTATTTCTTTGCATTGATCGCTAAGGAAGGCTTTCTTCTCTCTCTTTGCTATTCTCTGGAACTCTGCATTCAAATGGGAATATCTTTCATTTTCCCCTTTGTTTTTAGCTTCTCTTATTTTTCACAACTATTTTTAAGGCCTCCTCAGACAGCCATTTTGCCTTTTTGCATTTCTTTTTCTTGAGGATGGTCTTGATCCCTGTCTCCTGTACAATGTCATGAACATCCATCCATAGTTCATCAGGCACTCTGTCTATCAGATCTAGTCCCTTAAATCTATTTCTCACTTCCACTGTATAGTCTTAAGGGATTTGATTTAGGTCATACCTGAATGGTCTAGTGGTTTTCTCCACTTCAATTTCAGGCTGAATTTGACAATAAGGAGTTCATGATCTGAGCCACAGTCAGCTCCTGGTCTTGTTTTTACTGACTGTATAGAGCTTTTCCACCTCTGGCTGCAAAGAATATAATCAATCTGATTTCGGTGTTGGCCATCTGGTGATGTCCATGTGTAGAGTCTTCTCTTGTGTTTTTGGAAAAGGGTGTTTGCTATGACCAGTGCGTTGTCTTAGCAGAACTCTATTAGCCTTTGCCCTGCTCCATTCTGTACTCCAAGGCCAAATTTGCTGTTACTCCAGGTGTTTCTTGACTTCCTACTTTTGCATTCCAGTCCCCTATAATGAAAATGACATCTTTTTTGGGGTGTTAGTTCTAGAAGGTCTTGTAGATCTTCACAGAACTGTTCAACTTCAGCTTCTTCAGCGTTACTAGTCGGGGCATAGACTTGGATTACCGTGATATTGAATGGTTTGCCAGGAGGAGCTACCCCACGTCCAATGTAAGGAGCAGCGGCTGCACTTTGCTGGAGCAGCCAAGAAGAGATACCCCACATCCAAGTTAAGAGAAAACCAAGTAAGACAGTAGGCACTGAGAGAGGGCACCAGAGGGCAGACAGACTGAAACCACAATCACAGACAACTAGCCAAACTGATTACATGGACCGCAGCCTTGTCTAACTCAGTGAAACTAAGCCATGCCGTGTGGGGCCACCCAAGGTGGACGGGTCCTGTTGGAGAGGTCTGACAGAATGCGGTCCACTGGAGAAGGGAATGGCAAACCACTTCAGTATTCTTGTCTTGAGAACCCCATGAACAGTATGAAAAGGCAAAAAGATAGGACACTGAAAGATGAACTCTCTAGGTTGGTAGGTGCCCAATATTCTACTGGAGATCAGTGGAGAAATAACTCCAGAAAGAATGAAGAGACAGAGCCAAAGCAAAAACAATACCTGGTTGTAGATGGGACTGGTGATAGAAGCAATGTTCAGTGCTGTAAAGAGCAATATTGCATAGGAACCTGGAATGTTAGGTCCATGCTGCTGCTGCTGCTAAGTCGCTTCAGTCGTTTCTGACTCTGTGCGACCCCGTAGACGGCAGCCCACCAGGCTCCGCCGTCCCTGGGATTCTCCAGGCAAGAATGCTGGAGTGGGTTGCCATTTCCTTCTCCAGTGCATGAAAGGGAAAAGTGAAAGTGAAGTCACTCAGTCGGGTCCGACTCTTAGCGACCCCATGGACTGTAGCCTACCAGGCTCCTCCATCCATGGGATTTTCCAGGCACGAGTACTGCAGTGGGGTGCCATTGCCTTCTCCGTGCTAGGTCCATAAATCAAGGCAAATAGGAAGTGGTCAAACAGGAGATGAGAAGAGTGAATATTGACATTTTAGGAATGAGTGAACTAAGATGGACTGGAATGGGTGAATTTAACTCAGATGACCATTATATCTACTACTGTGTGCAGGAATCCCTTAGAAGAAATGGAGTAGCCATCACAGTCAACAAAAGAGTCCAAAATGCAGTACTTGGATGCAATCTCAAAAACGACAGAATGATCAAAAAGTCTACAAACACTAAATACTGGAAAGGATGTGGAGAAAAGGGAACACTCTTGCACTGTTGGTGGGGATGTAAATTGATAGAGCCACTGTGGAAGATGGTATGAGATTCCTTAAAAAATTAGGAATAAAAGCATATGACCTAGCAATCCCACTCCTTGGCATATACCCTGAGGAAACCAAAATTTAAAAAGACACATGTATCCCATTGTTCACTGCAGCACTATTTACAGTAGCTAGAACATGGAAGCAACCTAGATGTCCACCTATGGACAGATGAATGGATGGAGATGTTGTGGTACATATACACAATGGATTATTACTCAGACATAAAAAGGAACACCTTTGAGTCAGTTCTGATGAGATGGATGAACCTAGAACCTATTATGCAGACTGAAGTAAGTCAGAAAGAGAAAGGTAAATATCGTATTCTAATGCATATATACGAAATCTAGAAAAATGGTACTTAAGAATTTATTTACAGGGCAGCAGTGGAGAAACAGACATAGAGAATAGACTTATGGACATGGGGAGAGGGGAGGAGAGGGTGAGATGTATGGAGAGAGTAACATGGAAACTTCCAATACCATATGTAAAATAGATAGCTAGTGGGAATTTGCTGTATGGCTCAGGAAACTCAAACAGGCACTCTGTATCAACCTGGAGGGGTGGGATGGGGAGGGAGATGGGAGGAAGACTCAAAAGGGAGAGGATAAATGTATACCTATGACTGATTCATGTTGAGGTTTGACAGAAAACAACAAAATTCTGTAAAGCAGTCATCCTTTATAAAGAAAAAAAAAGTTAATTAAAAAAATAAAAAAGCTTTGGTGAAGAGGATTATTGGATTTACAGCTCTCCTTTTCAGCCATTCTCCTAAACCATCTACCCTGAGTTAAGGAAGCACTTTCTTAGGACTCCACACAAACACTGAAAAACAGTAGAAATAGATGAGAAATTGGAAGTCCTGTCTATATCCACTTTATCCCCTCAAGCTTCGTCTTCTAGTAGTTCCGTGTAGAAGGGAAAAGGAACACTCTCTCATCCACCACTGAGTCAGCCTCCATTCGAATTTATTCTCGGCTCCTGCCTAACTTCGTCTGCTATTCTCAGCCTATCCCTGGATATCCTTTGTGTTTCCTAGAACCAGGCAACTAACCCCAGGGCTTAACTTTCTCCCAGCCCAGTTCAGTTCTAAACTCACAGACAAATCAAGGACTCAGCACTATGCAATTTCTTGTATCCCACATAACTCATAGCAATTATGCTTTTCTGGCTTGAGAGATGAGGATAGTAAGAACTGAGTATATTACAGGGAAAATAAGTTAGAAGTTAAATATATCTGTTTTTATACTAGAAAAGATAATTTATGTCCTTTATAATATTCCCTTAGTGAGTACTTTCTTCCTAGTGTTGCTGCCCTCAGTCTATACCCACATTTCTCAGAAAGTCACTTATTTACTCATTTATTGTGAGTATCCAATCACTTTTGGAAAAGCTTCATTTTACATTTACAAGAATTTTTTCACCCTATAATTAGCACCCACTCACACACCTCCTCCATCCTCTTACCAAGGAAATCAGTGATTAAAATAAGCTATGGTTTATTTCAAGAAAGTTAGAATTACTCTGGCTAGACCAATAACATAATGTGGAGGAACTACAGCAGATCAGGGAGGAATGACACTAATCATTTCAAGTCCTGGCCCCTTTAAATTCTCCACAATTTTTTTCCCTTCAGCTTTTGCCTCATTGTTAAATCTTGAAAAGTAAAGAACTCACAGAAATATAAATACTAACAACTCACATGTCTTTCTCAGATATAGAATCTACAGTCATATTAAAGAAAAGAAATATTTTCCAGAAGGTATGTCGAGACTTTCCCCAGCTCACTGTGAATGTAACATTTGAGATGATTAGCAAGGAATTTCAATTCCCCACTTCGGATGTATTTCATACCCGCAGAAAACTGTAACTACCAAGATTAAAATGGTACTATTAAAATGGTACAAATTACTATTTGCTATATTGATTTAGATGTTTTAATAAAATATAATATTACAAATACATCTAAGCCCAAGGTAACAAGGTGGTGTGTATATTTCTCATGTATGTGTTTATGTTCTACTGCATATGGATGCAAAAAAAAAAAATTGCTATCCATTTCCTAATATTCTTGCTCCAGTACAAACACTGAAGCCTACCAGGACCTATTATTGAGCCTCTCCAAATATTTACCTCTGATTTTCTGCTATATATATAGGAAGAAAATGGCTTAAACTACAACCACACCATGTGGTCGTAAAGAGACAGTGTTAGAAATTGATCTGACACCACTCCTGAACTGGAAATGGGAAAGTTCAGGGTCTCTGCTCTCTAGAGTAGGTTTGTTATTTAAACTATGAGGTGGAGTGTTAAATGGAGGATAACACTATAATGGAATATGAGTGCCACTTTAATGAGTACCTCACCATTACACTGTATTTAATGTTTATCACAGAACTTTCCATTGCTACACGTACACTAGAGTCAGTGAGATATCTTCAAAATAAATTTGATCACAATGATGAAACTTCAGACTTTCAATAATAAAATCTCTACTAGAAAAGCAACAAAAAATATAAGTAAATTATGAATGGAGCACATGAAATATGCATAATCATTTCTTTATTAGTAGACTTCTGATAATGGTTGATATGCATTTCATTTTAAAAAATAACCATGCATTAATATTATTTTTGTGTCTTCTAAGATTTTGAAGTCAATGGTTGGAGATTGGTTTATTATCATGTATTTATTTTTGCTTTAGGAAGGCAGCTTATCAGTTGCTTTTGTTGATACTACCTTTAATGAGACTTTGCAACAGTGAAGTGTTCATGTTCTAATGTTTTGATGATCTTAACTATAAGGCTCTAATATCCAATACACAGAAGACATTGTAATATTACCTCTAAAACTTAATAAGGAACAGCATTACTTACTTTCTCTATTTTTCCACAGGCAGCTGGAACTTCTTACTAGCCGTGTGACTAATAAAACATGACATCTACTTTCTAATATAGAAACAAGGAAGTAATGCTACTAAGCATTATTGTAAACTGGGTCACAGCTACATAACATATTCTCTGAAAAAGCTAAGTGGTACTGCAATTAATGAATAACCTGGAACTATAACTAGGCTGGGTTTTTTTTTTTTCCTAGCCCATTTTTCAGAAGACTAAGTGCAAAGCTTTGCAGAAAAAAAACCCAAAAACATCTAATGACATGATTATCAGCATACACACATAGGACTAATCAAGTAATAAATAGTGGAAGCAAAGTGTAGGTAAGAAAATTAATATTTAAAGATGGTTTATTTTTTTACCAATATGCTGTTATATGAATCTCATATCAACTACCTTATGTAACCCTCACAGAAAAATCTGTGTTGACATGATTATTCCCATTTGACTGATAAAAAACTCAGGATCAGAATTTTTAAATTGTCTTGGTAGGAAGTAAATTATGTGAGTGGGGTAGGAATGTCATTCTGCTTGACTCTGGGCAATTTGTTGTTGCTAACTCACTAAATCATGTCTTACTCTTTGCGACTCCATGGACTGCAGCATGCCAGCTTCTCTGTCCTTCACTACCTCCTGGAATTTGATCAAATTCATGTGCACTGAGTCAGTGATGCCAACCTGCCATCTCATCTTCTGTCATCCCTTTCTCCTAGCATAAGTGTCTTTTCCAATGAGTCGGCTCTTCCAATCAGGTGACCAAAGTATTGGAGCTTCATCTTCAGCATTGGTCCTTCCAATGAATGTTCAGGGCTACATTTCCTTTAGGATTGACTAGTTGATTTCCTTTAGGATTGACTGGTTTGGTCTCCGTGCAATCCAAGGGACTCTCAAGAGTCTTCTCCAGCACCACAATTCAAAAGCATTAGTTCTTCTGTGCTCAGCCTTCTTTACGCTCCAACACTCACATCTGTACATGACTACTGGCAAAACCATAGCTTCGACTATATGGACCTTTGTTGACAAAGTGAAGTCTCTGCTTTTTAATACACTGTCTAGTTTGGTCATAGCTCTCCTTCTAAGGAGCAGCATCTTTTAATCTCATGGCTGTAGTTGCTGTCCGAGTGATTTTGGAACCCAAAAAAGTAAAAGAAACCTGTCACTGCTTCCACTTTTTCTCCATCTACTTGCCACGAAGTGATGTGACTGGATGCCATGATCTTAGTTTTTTTGAGTACTAAGTTTTAAGCCAGTTTTTCACTCTCATCTAGTCCTTGCTTTCCTTTGCATCCTACTTATATTTACATATGTTTCTGGCCTTTTGTAGCTTAGTGAAAAGATTTCTATGCATTAAAAAAAAATGTTTTTACTTCATTATCTTAAGCAATTCAGATTTTCCCTACTGTGGCACCTGAATTTTAATCTCAACTTTGTAACTCGTTACCTACGTGACCTTGATAATTAATATACTCACCATATCTGAGCCATGGCTTTCCCATCTATTAAAAGAATATAGCAGTACTTCTGCCTAGATTTGAGTAGTAGGTGAGATAATGCATAATTCTGAGCACGTTTTCACGTTTGTTAGCATTCAGATTTTCTCTTCTGTGCTAGGCTTATTATTGGTTTTCTTCTGTTGTTGTTTTACCAATTTTTCTTTCTTTCTTTTCTATTTTTGGATGTGCCACACAGAATGTGGGATCTGAGTTCCCTGATGCTGCTACTGCTGCTGCTAAGTCGCTTCAGTCGTGTCTGACTCTGTGCGACCCCATAGACGGCAGCCCACCAGGCTCCGCCCATCCCTGGGATTCTCCAGGCAAGAATACTGGAGTGGGTTGCTATTTCCCTCTCCAGTGCATGAAAGGGAAAAGTGAAAGTGAAGCCGCTCAGTCGTGTCCGACTCTTAGCGACCCCATGGACTGTAGCCTACCAGGCTCCTCCATCCATGGGATTTTCCAGGCAAGAGTTCTGGAGTGGGGTGCCATTGAGTTCCCTGACCAGGGATCAAACTTACTCCCTAGGCAGAGGAAGTGAGTTATAACCACTGGATCGCCAGGGAAGTTCACCAATTTTTCAATTGGGCAATCAATTCAGGCTCTGAATTTCAAGTTGAATTATTTTCTGAAATTATTTGCATGCCTATCTTTCTCTTTTTCTAAGTGACTAGTGTCACCTGACTGAAGGTTCGGGCCTGGCTGGTACTGATGAGGAAGAAAGGAAGATATGAGAATAACTGATACACTGACATAATAGGTCATGCCAGATTCTGGTTTCTATTGTGAGGGATATAGCATATCTCTATATCTTTCTATATATACATACATATGTATATATATATGTATATATGCAAGTAATTGTTATTATTATTTTTAAAAAAGGTAAGGAAAGGAATTTAAGGTTTCACATTAGTATGATAGAAGACTTTTGTGACTAGTCAAAGGGAAGGAAAAAGCCTGGATCTAAGATTGATTATAACAAGCCCCAAACACAGCATTTGAAATCTTACATCATATTGTTATATTATGTACAATATTATTTGTGTAGATAGCTATTTAAGTGAGTGTGAAATGTAATGAGTAATTTGGAAATCTTGTCAATTTCCTAAAAATAGGAAATTATTGCAATGTAAAATGAGTCTGCATTATACAATTCTATTTTCAATTGTCTGTTCAATGAAAGCAATTACAAAATACACTTTAATTTAATGATTTCCTTAGATACACTATTATAAAAAAAATTATAAAGTGATATTACATTTTGTCATTCATTGTCCTTGCTGTTTACATTTTGTCAGTCTGCTCAGCTTGAATACTGATGTGCAGAAGTCTGTTTCATTTCTTTGTCTAATGCAGTAATCTTACAACGTTTAGGATATCTGGTACTTAAAATAACAATATAACTTATGTTACTTCGTACGTATGCCACAAAAGTTTTACTAATTCAAAATAACTATACAAAAGTAATAAGTATACAAAAATGACATGTGAGATTTATTTAAAAATGCACAATTTTGAGAAATAAGGAAAGAGTTGAAAATTTAAATCCTATCCCCTGTCAAATATCATCGATATCTGTGGTATTTATCTAAATCTAATCTTTTAACACAAAAGAAATACTTTTATTTATTTTTAGGAAATTTTTTTAAAGGTTTACTAACATTTTGAATTTTCAAAATGCAAAATTTATTATTCTAAACCATAGTTTAATTTTTTTCATCAAATCAGCTAAATGGAGAACATATTGGTATCACTAATTTATCCAATTCAGTGTTTTGACTCAGTAATTTAATTCCTTTCAATAAATGTAGAAGAACCTATAATATATGTATAATGACTGAAACATTTAAAATAATGAATGTTTAGTTTATGGATATTCTACAATAAATATGTAGTAAACTATAAACTTTTATTTTTTAGCATTTTTCATCTCAAGGCCCAAGTTTCAGTCATTTGAGTATATTTCTTTTAAGTATACACCTGGTACTCAGTATATATGGGCACACTGTAATCTCCCATGTGGAGACATGTTTCATTCTTTAGATGAAACAAAGAAGTCTTACAAATACAATGTCATTCCTGAGCATATAAGCATCTGGGAAGGCAGCTCAGTTTGTAAAAATTGCAGTAGATTTTTAATGTCTAGAATTATTACAAATTTATCAATCCAAAATGCACTTACTGTTACTTAAGTGAATCAATTGTGAAACTAAATTTGAAAAGTGCCCTTAACTTCAGAGAAAAACCACACTCAATGAGCTGTAGATGACCATTAAGGAGGGTATTTTTCCAAATACTATTTATGACATTGTGCTCATTCTCCTTGATGTCTCTTCAAGGTAAATTACTTGCTTATAGTTACTTTTTTCAAAATTTGATTTTTTCATATTATGAGCAGAAACAGTGCATTAGATCATGTAAATACTTTTTTATGGTTTTACATCATTTCTGTGCTACCAATGTCTTAATTTCTGTATTTATTTGTGTTTATAATGAGTTACAATAAGTATTTAGCTTTATTCTTAAGATGACTTACTTCAAATGTGCTTATGAAAATTTTGTTGCAGCTGCTGTATTGATGGCAGAAATTAAAGCTGATTGGGCATTTTGGCTAAATGACTTTTTACACCCAAATTTAATAAACTGCATTTTGAGAAACTTTGGAGAAAGTATTCATTTTAATAATTTGATATTCCCTAAAAACACAAAATCAAGATACACAATTTTCTATCTTGTAGCTAACTTCTCAGTGCCTTCTTTAAATTAATACTGTATCTTGTTAAGTTTATATGATTGCTTCAAATGTTAAATATTGTGGCTTCAGAGTCTAACACATTAAATATTTTCATAGCTAAGAATTATATAGATTGTCCAAGTTTCCTAAATTCAGTTCAGTTCAGTTCAGTTGCTTGGTCATGTTGACTCTTTGCGACCCCATGGACTTCCCTGTCCATCAACAACTCCCGGAGCTTACTCAAACTCATGTCTATTGACATGATGGCCATCCAATCATCTCATCCTCTCTTCTCCCCTTCTCCTCCCGCCTTCGATCTTTCCCAGCATCAAGGTCTTTTCCAATGAGTCAGTACTTCGATCAGGTGGCCAAAGTATTAGAGTTTCAGCTTCAACATCAGTCCTTCCAGTGAATATTCAGGCCTGATTTCCTTTAGTATGGTCTAGTTGGATCTCCTTGCAGTCCAAGGGACTCTCAAGGGTCTTCTCCAACACCACAGTTCAAAAGCATCAATTCTTCTGTGCTCAGCTTTCTTTATAGTCCAACTCTCACATCCATACATGACCACTGGAAAAACCATAGCCTTGACTAGATGGACCTTCGTTGGCAAAGTAATGTCTCTGCTTTTTAATATGCTGTCTAGGTTGGTCATAGCTTTTCTTCCAAGGAGCAAGAGTCTTCTAATTTCATGGCTGCAATCACCATCTGCAGTGATTTTGGAGTTCCCCCCCCCAAAAAAAATAAAGTCTCTCACTGTTTCCATTATTTCCCCATCTATTTGCCATGAAGTGATGGGCCTAGATGCCACGATCTTGGTTTTCTGAATGTTGAGTTTTAAGCCAACTTTTTCACTCTCCTCTTTCACTTTCATCAAGAGGCTTTTTAGTTCTTTGCTTTTTGCCATAAGGGTGGTGTCATCTGCTTATCATTGTTTAAAATCAGAATGTTTAATGTGACAGCTGTCCTTATAATTTGGATCATATTTCTGGATTTTAGACCTCAGAATGGGGGGAGGGGTGTGTAGACCAGAATTCACGAGAGGTACCAATCTCTGCAGGGCTTCCCAGGTGGCACAGTGGTAAAGAATCTGCCTGCCAATACAGGATATACAGGAGACAGGTTCAATTCCTGGGTTGGGAAGATTCCCTGGAGTAGGAAATGGCAACCCACTCCAATATTCTTGCCTAAAAAATGCCGTGGACAGTGAAGCCTGGAGGGCTACAGTCCATGTGGTTGCAAAATGTCAGATACAATTGATTACTCATGCATGCACCAATCTCTGCAGAGGCAGTAGAGCTTTTTAAAAGATACTGTAATGAGAAAAAAAAAAATTCTATATCATTCCAGCCTGAAAAAAATTTGCCTTTGAACTAACCACCTATTATATATCAGGTTAGAGGAATTTTTTGATCTGAAATGATATTGATGACTGTCAAATCTCTTCCCAGGACTGCATGCATAGACACTCATATAATAGCCACCTATGCCATTAATAGGAGCTTTCTGAATTTTCTTCACTACTGATCTCTCTAATTCCCATCTCTCCCCTCAATTTAAACTAGGAAGTGTTTCCTACTCTACCGCCTGGGTCAAGTTCCTTTTGTGTGTGTGTGTTTATAAGACATTTTTATTGCTTTTTTCTGTGTTTTTTTTTACTTTTAAATCTTTTAAATTGAAGTTTAATTGACATACAACATTATGTTAGTTTCAGGTATACAATATAATGATTCAATATTTATATATATTGCGAAATGATCAACACAAATCTAGTTAACATCTGTAAACCTCCATAGTTATAAGTTTTTCTTATGATGAAAACTTTTAAGATTTTCTCTCTTAGCAACTTTTAAATATGCAATACAGTATTATTACCTATAGTAGCCACACTGTACATTATATTCCCATCAAGTCCCTTCTTATTTCTCCATGTAAAGCAATGGAGAGTTTTAACAGAATACTAACATCCTGCATTGAAATAATTGGTCATATGTTTCTTCTTCTTTACTCTAAACAACTGGAAGGCAGAAGGTGTATCTTTTTCGTTAACACCTGGTAATTCTGAATTATTTTAAGAGTTTTATAAATATCAAAGGGCTTCCCAGGTTGCCCTGGTGGTAAAGAATCCACCTGCCAGTGCAGGAGACATAAGAGATATGGATTCGATCCTGGGTTGGGAAGATCCCCTGGTGTAGGGCATGGCAACACACTCCAATATTCTTGCCTGGAGAATCGCATGGACAGAGGAGGCTGATGGGCTACCGTTCATGGTATCGCAAAGAGTCGGACACGACTGAAGAGATTTAGCATGCACACATAAATATCTATTTAGTGACTGAATAACTCATGTATGTGAAGCTATAGCTGAAGCGTCAATCCATCTGAAAGGGGTCAATCAATTTCAAATATCTCTGATGTAGACTCTCTGAGGGTCTGAGATACAAGAAATATTTCAACTGATGATAAAGAATGGGTATTTGAGAATAGTTGACATCATCTTACATATTTAAATTAATGATCTGAAAACAATCAGATGGATATGTATATGCCTGGAAATTGGTAGATCAATGTTACAAAAAATGTTAATTCCTATGATTTTGACCCAAGTTCAAGGAGTTTTTAGAAAGAAATTCATAAGTAAAATGTCATCACTTACTTTTATGTTTCCTGAATGGTGTAGTGTTAATTGCTCAGTGATGTCTGACTCTTTGCAACCCCATGGACTTAGCCTGCCACGCTTCTCTGTCCATGGCATTTCCCAGGCAAGAACACTGGAGTGGGTTGTGATTTCCTTCTTCAAGGGATCTTCCCAACCCAGGGATCGAACTTGGGTCTCCTACATTGCAGGCAGATTCTTTACCATTTGAGCTACAGGGAAGACCTGTTTTTTGACCCAAGTTCAAAGAGTTTTTTGAAAGAAGTTCATAAGTACAACGTTACCACTTATTTTTTTTTCAGATTTTATCTTTATTGAAAATCTGTTGTTTTGTTCTTTTTTTTTTTAGTTTATTTATTTTAGTTGGGGGCTAATTACTTTACAATATTGTAGTGGTTTTTGCCATACATTGACATGAATCAGCCATGGGTTTACATGTGTTCCCCATCCTGAACCCCCTTCCCACCTCCCTCCCCATCCCATCTTATTTTTATGTTTCCTGTAATGAAAGCTAAATGATATATCTTAGGAGCAGATCAATTAATTTTATTGTGTTCATTTTTATATTCTGGATAGAAAAATCAATATAAAAATAAATTTATAGAGTAAATTATTAGATTAATATGGTAGTGGTCGTAAAGATATTAGATATAGTTCAACAGTAAAACAGCATGGACATATACATTTTTATTGTCTGTTATCTCATTATTAAAGTCATGATTTATGAAGTGAAATAGCACTTTAACTCTTCTTGCCTGGTATAGCTATCTTTGCAATTGATGATTTGTTATATGAATAACAGTGTCTCCTTGTTAGAGTAGAAGATACTATAGAAAGCACGTTTGAAAATGCTGCTTGCATATTCTTTTTAAATTTAATCCAATGAAGATTGCTTTAAAATTATTCTGTTTATCAAATGATTAATGTTAAAGTTAATCATTTTAATTAAAATTTTGTTTTGGCACTGTTCATACTGAATAGCTTAGCTATACACAGGCATCTCTGAACTCTCTTCCTATCACTGCAAGTTTTGTCTATAATATCTTGATAATATTTTTATTTATGTAAATCTATTAATTTACAGATACTTCGCTAGTATTTGTAACTCTCTCACAGGGCTTTGTAGGTAGGTGATAGAGGTCTAACAAGCTCCTTCAGGAATGGTTCCATGATTTGCTCACATTTTACAAACCTTCTTTCTTATTTATAGTTATGTTTTGAAGACCCTAGGGTTTATCCCTAATGCCTAAACCTTGATAAAGTTTGCTAAATATAATAAAATGCCATATTTAGCAAATCTGAACTATATTAAGCTTTAAAACTTAAAATGATTAAATGAGTCTACATTTGAACGTACTTTATAGGTTCATATATGCCCCACAAAATACAAACAAACTTGTACAAACTTGTTATCCAAACTGAACATATTTTATTAATTTAAAAAACTGTGTTCAACCTTTTTGAAGTTCTTAGTGATAGAATAAAAAATGATATATGGCCATATGAGGGGAAGAGATAAAATGATTGTGATTGTTTTATTTCAAAAATTGCTTTCCAAGAAACTCAAGAAAATCAACTGAAAAAAACAAAAATTTTGGAAAGCCATCATATAGTACCAAACCAAAATAATTAAAAGATTTTCATAGCTCTCCCAGGTTTCCCATAATGAAAACTAATACTTTAGAAATAACACTGGGGAAAAATTTTCCTCGAGCTTAATATCAGCTAAATTATAAAATGCATGGGGGAAACTAGGGACTAATTAATATTAATGAGATGACATGGGTTTGATTCTTGGGTTGGAAAGATCTCCTGGAAGAGAGCCTGGAAACCCACTCCAGTATTCTTGCCTAGATAATCCCATGGACAGAAGAGCCTGGCAGGTTACAGTCCACAGGGTTGCAAACAGTGGGATGTGACTGAAGCAACTTAGCACGCACACAGATGTCTTAATAAGCATGTCTAAAATCTTATATTACACATATAATAATTTTATACAAAAAGAAGACAACTGCACAATATTTTTGATGGAAAGATTGGACAATTTAATGATATTTTAAATTATATTTTACATATAATGCAGTTCTATTGAAAACCTTAATAGAATTAATGTATTTATTTACTTTTCTCAAGTACTAAAATTGTGTTGGAGAATAAACAAGAAGAGACAGAACTTTTGAAGAAAAATAATTCTAACAATATAAACTCAAAGCTCTATTGATCAACAAAGCTTAATACTGTTGCAGTAATATTTCAGTAGAAGTACATGAATGGCCTATTTTTAAAACTTGATAAAAATGGCACTCTAAGTCTGTAGGGGGAATGAAGGAGAGAAATTTGGATAACTGCTGTCACTTGACATGTCAGCAGTAGTTTACTGTGGGATAATGAGGCGCCAGCATCCCTCCAGGAGAAGCAAGTAGAAGGCATGTTAATATTTGGTGGGGACTTTTTCTCAAACATAACAAGCACCTCTAATACTTATCTGTGGTAATATAATACATAATACGTTTGAAACAATTTTGTTAGTATGAATGGAAGCTAATTTGCTTAATAAAATTTGTGACTGTACAATTGCAGAATAGTGTCAATATGAACAAATGTATCCCAAATTAAAATATGTTTTTAATCATATATGGACCAGTCAGTAGTATATAACACATAGACAAAAAAAATCTTTCTGTTAAGTGTTTGGGTGTCATGGACAAACATTTTTTGTTATCTATTTTATCTTCATAAATGCTAGGAAAAGTGAAACTTCATATAATATTACCAATGTAGCATGTTAAAATTTGCCTATTATTTACTGTTCCCAAATTTCTTGTTCATTTGCAGAACCTTACAATGATTATTTTAATCAAAAATACTATCCCAATTACCCACACTAACTTTATTTTCTTATTTAAAAATGATTTAAGCATGTTAAAAAGGAAAACGGTGAATTTTTAGCAACTTTTCGTTTGTACTTTCCACTTGATCCATTTATATTCAAAATCCTTTTAAATTAAATTATTGGTTGCTAAATTATGACTTGATAAATTATGGATGTGAAATAGCTATCACCTATACAAACTAAAATGAATGCCATTTGCTTAATCATGTAAATGCTATGCTTAATTTTCTTCCTATTTTTAAGCTTATTTTAACAATGAATTCAATGATTTGAGGTTTTATTTTCTTTTTTATCTAAATCTGACATCAAGACATATGTAGCAGACCTGCAGCCTTTGCAGAAATTAGTAAGCATCAGTGTGTCTAAGAGTAGCACAAGGTGACCTTTCCAGCTCTCTTTGGCTTCCTCCTAGCAAGGTAAGGAGCTTCCCTGGTGACTCAGACGGTAAAGAATCTGCCTGCAATGTAGGACACCTAGGTTGGATCCCTGGGTTGGGAAGATCCCCTGGAGAAGGGAATGGCAATCCACTCCAGTATTCTTGCCTAGAGAGTTCCATGGACAGAGGAGGCTGGTGGGCTATAGTCCAAGAAGTCACAAAGAGTCAGACACGATTGACTGAGATCTAAGACTTTCACTTTAGCAAGGTAAACAGCAACAACAACAAAAGACAACCCCCTGCTAGAACTTAACAACGGATAAAGTCAAAGATCTTATTTTATAACCCTCTTCTAAGTTTCTCACTTTGTGCTCTTTGAGACGCAAGCCACAATCTCTGACTTCCTGGGTGCTGCTTCTCTTCTGGGCTTCTTGGATCACAAGGATGCCCTGACCTGCCCACTTCTACCCTCCAGGACTGCTCTGATGTTTTCCCAAAGAGTTAGGTTTATTTCTGTGCCCTTCCTGTTTTCCTGGGTTCTTCATGTTATAGGCTTTCTAAGACCAGTACCTAAATGCTGTATTTTAGCATCCCACACAATCACTGTTTTCTCCAGTGCTCATCTTTTTGAATCCAATATGACTTTTCTTATTTGGCTGCTCTGTGAATTCCGGGTCTTTTATGATTCTAGTGGAATAGATCTGAGCAGTTTCTTCCTTTTAAAAAAAGTTGTAAAGGAGGTTAGGAAACAATGCATTCAGCATCCTCTCTGGAGCAGTGGAGGAGTCTGCAATAAATCCATAGAACTTACTGCTGTAGCTTTGAGCTTTGAAACAGACCAATTTGCTTTTCTTTCTGTAGGGTCTAATTCATTAGATTCCTGTTATAAAACTTTTATTGGAGAAGATTAATTGTAAAATCAACCAGAAACAAAGAATTTGGTGATAAGTAGCATAAGTGTCATAATGTGAAGAATAAAATGCTATAGACAAAAGAAAAAATATTTATTTGATGCTGTTAGAAGTGAAACAGCTTGAAAAAGATAACAGTACTGCATTCCCAGTGATGATAAATTTCAGGGTTTTTTCCAAACCATAATATTTTGGCATGCTTCCTGTATTGGAGATGTGATTACTGATCTGTATTACTACAGTGCACATACACGTGATACATGTGTACACATTTATATATGGATTTGTGTATATAGGGCTTCCCCAGTAGCTCAGACAGTAAAGAATCTGCCTGCAATGCAAGAGACCCAGGCTTGATCCCTGGCGATCAGAAAGATCCCCTGGAGAAGGGAATGACTACCTATTCCAGTATTCTTGTCCGGAGAATTCCATGGACAGAGGAACCTGGTGGGCTACAATCCATGGGGTTGTGAAGAGTTGGACACAGCTGAGCAAGTAACACTAACTAAGGCAGACACACACACACACATCCATATATTCCATATATATACTATATATGAATATATATAACATATGTATTTTCCTGACTAGGGAAGATGATTTGATCTGAAAATGAGGACAATTACTCCTCTTCTATCTAAGGCTGGCATTAGAGATATGTCCCTTGCTCACAAGTTTCTTTCCTAGTCTGTAGATTGATTGTTTGGCAGCATTCTTAAATATAAGAATAAATTAAATACTTGAAAAATAGAAATATTTTTATACAATTAATCAACCAATCAAACATTAGCTGTCATTCTCCATCAAATGTTATATCCTCTTTTTTACTGTTAATATCATAGTCCTCAGAATGAGAAGGGAACATAAAGCTGAGATTTTCATTTTATTATTTTCCTTTAAAATTCCAATTTATTCTGTTTTTAAAGACTTAAAAATGTGTGAAAATAACTACTCCTCCGAGAAGATCATTCCAATTGCCCTATTTACTAAAAAGTATTTTTTATTAAAAGGAAATTTACCTTTCTATAACTTCTATCTCCTTTTGTGACTGGTTCTTGAGACAAACATATCTATTCTTATTCTTGCTAACTTCATTTTCTTTGTCAATACCCAAACTTCTGTTAAGACTTTCCCAGTTTCTGTATGTCCTCTACATGTCTACATGTATTATGTTTCTTAGAATCTTGGCTTTACTTTTAATTATTATTTTCACTAAAATTTATTGAGGGTTTATACAAATTTCTAGAGAACTCCAGGCACAGGGGGTGTCACAATTACGAATGAAAGAAAAACCCTTTTCTCATGAACCTTATAATATAGCTAGGGGAAGCAGACAAATGAACAGATAATTTATAGGTCAGTTGGTAAGTGTGGTAGGGAGAAGAATCAAGTAGGTAAAGAGATGGGAGATTGATGGTGTGGGCTCTGGAAAGAATTGTCTGATAAGGTCACATTTAAGACTTGAAGGAACGAGGGGGATGAGGGGTACAGGTGCCTGGGGAAATTGTATTCATGCTAAGGGAACAGGGAGTGTGAAAACTCTGCTCTCCTCTTTGGTATATGCTCAGAGGAAAGTAAGGAGGCTGGTGTGAACTGAAGATGGTGAGAAAAGGGGGAATTGTTGGGAAAGGTGGTCAAAGAACTTTTCTGATTGATGTGGAAAATAGATAACCCTAATCCTAACCCTAACATTTGTAAATGAGAAGTGTTATTAATTCCCTTTGAGAAGATAGTGAGGGCTTGAATTTGGGTGCCAAGTCTGGGTATGATGCAGCATTCTTAGGGTCTAAATAGTTTGGAAGATAAAGCTGACAGGATTTGTTGAAATCTAGATATATTTAGGATCTCAAAAGTTTAAATATGTGCATTCTTTTAAATCTCAAAAAGAGTTGTCTGAGACTGTTTGTATCTGAATCACATGAGGAATTTGGACATTCTATCTCATCTAGATTTATGTCCTGACAATTAGTTTTCTGTGAAATATTTTTTTGCAAATTTAGTTGCAGACTTGCCCATGTTCACATATTGTTACATTCAATGATCTATTATTTACAGATTAAACTGCTTTTCTTTTCCCCCTCCATTTAAAGAAATTAGGTTGATATTTTCTAGAACTTATCAATGGGAACTTCTCTTTTCCATTATTTCTTAATAATAATGCCAAATGTTGCACTGTTTTTTTTTATAAATATGATGATATGATGATCTATTTTGCACATTCTCTCAGTGTTACGATGAATAAATTCATCCCTTTCAGGAAACTTGAATTTAATGAGCATATTTCAGTGTTCAAATATAAATTTTTATTCATTGTTCTTGGACTTTAGTTTCTTTTATCCCATGCTCATTTCTTGGGTTTCTATCCTTAGTTCTTTATTCAGGAAGAAATGAGGCTCAGAGGAATCCCATGATTTGGTCACCCATGTAAAAATAGTTCACAGAATTAGAATTTTAAAATGTGGAGATGTTTTAAGTGATTCCTTGTTATTGCCTTCTTATTACCTATAACTGTCTTGTGGCTGTGGATTCTTGTGATTTGGATACACTTAATTAAATTTATATGAAACCAACTCTTTCAGGACATGCTTTTTTAAAATGAGTATTGTACGTCTAAAATAGATACGCACAAAGTAGTTAACAATAGCAAACACTCTTACAGTGGCCAGCTACTGTTTTATGTATTTTAACTCACATAATTGTCACAATAACCTCAAGAGGTGGCTGTTATTATTATCCACAATGTGGATATGAGGCAATTGTAGCATAGTGAGTGTAAGTAATGTGCCCGAGGAAACTTAAACAGTGCTAAGTGGGATTGCAAGGAGTTAAACTGTGACTGGCTTCAGAAATCTATATACCACATTATGCACTGGGTTTCTTCAGGTTGAAATAATTCAAAATAGTTTCATAGATTTTGTTACACAAATCACAAGGGGGTCTTATTCATTGGTTCATTTCAGAGACTAGCACACATGCTGATAAATGCTCACTGTATTATTTCTATCAGCTGAAGTTGGCTGAGGGAAGAAGTGGTTGGAGATTGCATATATTGTATGTTACCTGTGACAAAGGCATAACTTCTTATTACCTAAGTCTGTTGTCATATTTCATTTTAGCTTTGCCATGCTACTGAAATGGGATCCATGTGTCCTCAGGGTCTTATCTGTGGGAACAGCATTTATCTCTTCAATATAAAGCTATAGGTTTGGTGTTAGTGGCAAGAATACTGTAGTGGGTAGCCATTTCCTTCTTCAGGGGATCTTTCCAACCGAACCTGGATCTCCTGCATGCAGGCGGATTCCTTACTGGCTGAGCCACAAGGGAAGCCAGCTATAGAAAAATTTGAAGAGAGAGCGATACAAGGGAGATATTCTACTAGATAAACAGAGGGAGAAGTAAATAGGAGGAGAGGGATAAAGAGACCTTAATAGAATGGACAGAGATGGAAAACTTTTGCTCTGAATACTTATCAAAACAATAGCAGGGAGCCGTGCAAAATTTATTTTTGGATAATGATGGTGAAGCAAATTTCTCTTTTTAACCAAATACAGTTAATTATATGTTTAAGATATATATGCTTTATTATTAAAGGGAGTAGAAAAACATATACTTGTTTGATGAAGGAAGAGTGGCTTGAATATTATACATTATTTCTATAACAAACATGTTCCAGCATAACTACATTAGGCATTGTGTTTAGTTGTTTAAATATATTCTCATTTAATGTTTACAATGACCCAAGTAATACTCCATTGTCTCTATTTTACAGAAAAGAAAACTGTGACTCAGAGAAGTTCCACAAATTATTTGAGGCCACACAACTTTCTCAAGGCAGGATTGGGATGCAAAACCCAGATACCCAAAATCCACTCTCCTAGCTTCCTGGTTACACTTGTTATATGTTTGGAATTCAGGGAGTGTGTATAGAGCAAAAAAAGCAAATGGGAAGGAAAAAGATTCATCTGTTGATTAAAACTTTGGGCTTCAGAGGAGAAACAACATTACTTTAGTGACCACACCAGCAATAGTATTTATTCTGAAGAAATGAGAACCAAAGATATGTTATGCAGGTACTATTAATCCATCAGTTATTTAACAATTTTAGTAAATGCAGAGTTCTCTTTCTGCTTTTCCTGCTCACCTCACAGGCTCACACAAGAAAATATTCATTTGTATATATATACATCTATATCTATATATATATAGACTATATATATGTACTCATGACCAAGCTGTGTTCCTATAGTTGAAGTTAAATCGTATACGCAAGACTATCTGATTTCTTTCTTTTTGAAATTATTGACCACAGTTGTTTTCAAGGAACCTCCATCAAGCAAATAGTTAATATGTTATCTAGCCACCGAAAACAGGCTTTTAAAATATCATTGGACTATAAATTGTTCACATAATTGAATCGACACTCATGGTGAACAGGTTACTATATGTCATATTAAAACAGTGAGACAGAAGAACAAAAATGCCATAAAGTGCATGTGAATGGGTTTGTTGAAATCAAGGCAAATAAAATCTCTTATTGGATGAAGAGCTTTTTTTTTTTTTAGAAAAAATACAGTGTTAGAAGGAATATATATTTTTCTCTCTAGCATTCTCCCTTGTTGCTTAATTATTTTGAGGCCATTGTTAAATACAAGCAAAATTTGTTTTTGCATGACATTTGTAATGTAATTTTTAGAGACTGGTATTTGACAAGCATACATATTTTGATATATATTTCTACCAAATATTGTCTTTTATCTTTATTAATGTACTCAATTATTAGATTTGTAAATTAAGCAATTGAAATAAAGAAAGAGAAGGAACGAGGAGAAGATACTGGCTTGTTTAAAGGTTTTAGGAAGTTCTTTAAAATTTTAAAAAGTATGTCATTCAAAAGAAAGATAATTTATTTGGAATGTTAAAGAATAATGTATATTAAATCTTGAGTCAACAGTTCAATAGCCAGTGGGTGAAAATTAGGAAAACCAAGATATTCTTAAAACTAAAAGTTTTCAGATTTATTATAATCTCACAACCGAGAGTCCCTCTAAGTAGTTCACTGTAAGAGATGAATTACATAATTTAATTAAAATTTGTTTTGTTGTCTATATTATTAATCTTAGTTAGAAAAATGTACACACTGATTGAAATGAACCATGGGAGAAGAGACTAGTTGAACTTGGAATTTGGGGGAATTTTGCTCCCAGCTCTCTGCACACAGGTGAATGATACTGTATATATTATTTGGAAAAAATAAGAAAATGCTGAAAATTAGTTACATTTAAAAAAAATCTAGAGATAAGTTGGACTCTTAATTACACGAATTTTACTCGATATGAAAAGAATCTCATCTGATTTCTATAAATATCTATGGGGGGAAAAAGTTAATCTCTGGTTCACAAAGGAAAAAATTAGAATGCAGACTGGAGGAAATTAACAAAAAAGTTAGAGCTCTAAGTACACAGTTGTTATGATTTTAGTGTGCTTAATGGAATGTTATCAAGCACATGCTCACCTAAGTACCAATAAGGTTGAGACATTAAGCTCATGCCTAACAAAGAATCAACAAAGCAACAGTTTGTGATTTGTATGCCCAGAAAAAAATCTTAACATTTTCTGAAAAATAGAGAGAGCCTTTAGATGCAGTGGGGAAACAAAAGAAAAGCAAACAAAATTCTTAATAAAGTATGAATCCAAAGTTGAATCCTGAAATAAACTATGTAAAAATTATTGGTTCTCTTTTAGATTATTCTTGAATTGTTTGCTTAAAACCACAAACAACAAATAAACAAAAACAAAGATCTTCCATTTCCTTTGAAGACATTGAATTATGTCAAGCATAATTTCTCAACAATTATAGGAGAAAGTAATGTTATTTACAGCCTGTAGAAAAATTACTCTGGAGGAAGGATGAATTCATAGTATGTTTAATCAACATAGTAATGTTGATTTTCTGTTCTGCTCAAATTTTACCCTCATGTATCACTGAAAAGATTAACAAAGCTTTAACATATCTTCATTGACAAATGAGACAAAAATTCAACTAGCACGACAACAATTTCCAAATGGGAGAGTAACCTACAACTTTAAGACAGGAAGAGTATCATTTCTTCTCCAGAAATTAATTTTTGGATGTCATGGTTGAGAAATAGGGTTTAATTTAGAGAATTCGTGGTGTTTAAAGAGGTAAATTTTAGATTACATTTCTTCTGTTACATAGGCATTAAAAACATAATCTTCTGCATTAGTATGTGCACTGGCATATATAAAAGTCCATGCTTTAAATGATTGACATATACTACATAAAAGGCACAAGTGCCTCACTCTACCTGTAAACATATATTAGTATTTTCATTCCAGTCTTATCAATAAAGTTTTTTTCTTCTTCTAGGGATAGTGAAAAATATATATAAATACTACATCGTTATCAAAGTGGAAATACCTAGATCAATAGTATGGTAAGATTTTTACCCATGGAAAGATGGCCTTACACATAGTAGTTAATATTATGTAAAGTATGCATTTTCACATTTATTTATCCCCCAAATCTCTGATAGATGGTGTTGGAACCAGAAGGCAAAATTCACTGAGAATGGCGTGTTGGCCAGATAAAATACTATTATGAGCTAATTGCAGATGATATCCTCCTACAAGATCAAAACAGACCAAGCATGTGGGAGGTTACAACTTCACAACTTGGGCAAGTCAAGGACATTCCTAAAGAGGATTAACAGAGGAAAACATGTGGACTAAATAGAATACATAATAACTGCTCAAAGTAAGAATACAAGATTACACTGATAATTTCACAACAAATGCAAAATTGTTTTCAAATTAGCAAGGGAAAATGTACACCCTTAATTCTGATATTGGGTTACTACTAGCCTCATTTACAGATATCGCAGTCTTTCTTAGGATTTCAACTTGTCACTTGCATATAATCAAGGTTCTCAGTAAAACATAGTTTCCGAAATGTTATGGTTAACAGAGGAACTAGGTTGTGTCATGATCCCCACACTGGAAGCTGGGTAGCGCCATAAAACCCCACATTATTTCCCAAAAGCTCACATAGTAATCGCCAATGCGTGCATATATAATAGTTTTCATTTTTATGAAAAAGATAGAAGGAGATTTATTAAGACAGTCCTCTATTGACAATCACAAGTGCATTAAAGGGATAAAAGATGGGGAGTTTGCTTTTCTGTTTCATAGTAAAAGTCAGTATCTTGTGAGTCTTCGTTCGCCTCTCCAGTGCTATCTCACTTTTTGAAGCTCCTGTCTCAGCCATGATGGTAGAGGCTGCCCCAGTCTGTGTAACAGTTTGGACAATTCCACATTATGATCTCGGTAGTAATTAGAGAGGAAGGTTCTAGACTGAAAGCAAAAAGAAGACAAAGGGAGTTATCAGTTCATTAAATGAGATTGTGCAAATTTATTAAGAATTCTATGGCAATGGGACTGCATATAAAACAGACATTTCTTTCTATTTTCCCATGGATGCCATTTATTTTTACTTTTAGGAAAGATTTGACAGAAGTATAGTTGCAAAATAAAAATAGGCCCAGGAATAACTTATATATCTCATTTTTCCTAGAGCTTTTGGAGAATTAGCTTTTTTGAATTTTTTAAACTGAAGTATAACTTGACTTACAATATTTTATCAGTTTTGGGTATACAACATTGAGTCAATATTTTTATACATTAAATGCCATCTGTCAGTGAGGAGGGCATGGCATCCCACTCAATATAAAGCACACTTATTTATTGAGGTACTGATGAAGAGGTTGATGAGAGGCATGTAATACTAAAGAAGAATGAGGTAAGTAGGGACCAGATGTGGCATAAAATCTACAGAAAAGAAACACCTATGTTTATGAAATTGGTCATTTTCTGTAAAATTGGGTCACAGCATTAAGATAATGAGTCAACATAATCATAAAAGCTGAATTTCATGATTAAAGAAATAACTTGCCATGTTACAAAATGCTTTCTATATTTATTTAGGACCAAATCAGATTTTTTTGAAAAGCCATTAAGCTTTTCTACTTCACAAATAATATAAGGTCTTATTATAAAGGTCATTATAGTGATATTTCTTGGGATTCTTATGTTCCTAACCAAGCTGGAGTGATGGGCAATTTTTAGATAATGGCTGAAAAAAGGATCATAAAATCTATCTGTGGTTTTAGTTTATTTTATTCCAAGAAGACAAAACACTTGTAAATGGGTTTTTTCTCTGGATGTCACATTTCATATTAGAACTCATTGAACATAGTTCTGTGTCTTTTTGATAAAATAATAGAGGTGAATGTTTTTCCTGTGAAATATAGGCAGCAGTTTCCATTTGGTCAAACGTACACCATCTCTCTTAAACCCTTCCCAATATTTTAGCACAAATTAATTTCTTTCTTCCTAAAATTCCCGTAGCAACTTTTGTATACTGTGGAGATGGATTCAAGAGAACTACTTTTTTTCTTGTACCATTCACTAGATTTTTCACTACATTTCTTCCCTTCAAGTGGATTGTGAACACTTCAAATTGTGGATAAGATGTTTATAGAAATAGTGGAGTCATTACATTGATTTCTTGGTAGATCAAAGTGATTTTTCTAGCCTTTTTGAAATTATTGGGTTCAAAGGTATAGTTTGAGGACCTTCTGGTTCTTCTATTTCCATAGTAACACCTAATCATTTCCATCCTCCATATGCCCACACTGTCTTAGGAGAGATAACTCATTATATCTACTCAATCGATTGCTAACTAGTTTCCCAATCCTTCTGTCTCCTCATACCATAACTTTTACTGATAGATTTTCCTCCCCTGCCTTTTCGTAGTTTGATATTCTTTTATATATTTTATTATAAACAAGTGACCGTAACTAATTTATTCTCCTATAATAAATCTAGGCTCATAACTGTTTCATCCTGTATCCTATTTGTGACATTGTGAATTATAATAAGAAATATATAGTTGGTCATTGACTCTATTTCTGGCACAAGGCTCACTTGGAATTTCCTAAGTGAGATAGTGATAAAAGTATACTTTGTTATGTTAATGAGGTGGCTTTTTGCTTTTGTTGTTAAGTCGCCCAGTCATGTCCAACCCTTTGCGACCACGTGGACTGCAGCATGCCAGGCTTCCATGTCCCTCACCATCTCCTGAAGTTTGTCCAAGTTCATGTCTATTGCATCGGTGATGTCATCAAGCCATCTCATCCTGTGACACTCTCTTCTCCTTCTGTCCTCAGTCTTTCCCCAGCATCAGGGGCTTTTCCAATCAGTCGGCTGTTTGCAACAGATGAGAAAATGCTGGAGTTTCCGCTTCAGCATCAGTCCCTCCAAGGAGTATTCAGAGCTGATTTCCCTTAAGATTGACTGGTTTGATCTTGCTGCCCAAGGGACTCTCAGGAGTCTTCTCCAGCGTCACAGTTCTTTGGCGCTACGCCTTGTTTATGCCTCCAGCGTTGACAACCGTACCTGACCACTGGGAAGACCATAGCCTTGACTATATGGACATTTGTCAGCAGAGTAATGTCTCTGCTTTTCAACACACTGTCTAGGTTTGTTATAGCTTTCCTGCCAAGAAGCAAATGTCTTCTGGTTTCATGGCTGCAGTCACTATCTGTGGCAATTTTAGAGCCCATGAAGAGGAAATCTGTCACTACTTTCACCATTTCTCCCTCTATTTGCCATAAAGTAAAGGTGCCGAACGCAATGATATTGGTTTTTTTTTAATATTTAGTTTTAAATCAGCTCTTTAGCTTTCCTCCTTCACCCTCAAGAGGCTCTTTAGTCTCCATTTTCTGCCATTAGAGTGGTATCGTCTGGATATCTGAGGTGGTTGCTGTTTTTCCCTGTGGGACCTGACACTATCTCTCTTTTTGTAGACAGTGTCAGTATTGTGTTGGGTTGTGGAGACCCAGCTGGTGTCTGAGTCTTGCTTGGTGATATGGAAAAACCTCCCCACCACATGTTGTAATTGTTGATCAGAACAGTTTACTCTCCATGGCTCAACTCAGTACCATGCATGGTATAGGCACTGGATATACATATTTAATATGCAACAATAATATTTATTTATTTTATACAAAATCCTTATTTACTAGATTATTTGTTTGAGCCCTTTACACATTTGGAAAGAAGTTACTGTTCAGTATTTATATTTGAATTGCATCCCAACAGCATACAATTTCCACAAATATCTACTAATCATCTCTATCTGTTGGTCTATCTCTCTGCTAAATATATAAAACTATTGATAGCAAAGAAAGACAAGAAAAATGAATCAAATTTATTGTCTACTAATTTTGAAACAGTTGTATATACAGGGTTCTACTGTAAACAGGAAAGGATTAATTCTGACTCCATGTTGGAACTGTTTCTTTGACTTGTTTTCCATTGCTTTTGTCATTATAATCATACATTAAATGGCCTGCCTCAGAGAATCCTGCGCCTCTGCCTGACTGTTAAACTAAAGTGCCTTTGTTCAGAACTCTGTCCACCTATAGATGGCAGGAAGAAATTAACACATCCCTCTGCCTGAACCTTGCCATTCTAGGAAATGTTTGCAAGATTAATGGCCTTTTTACTTTGTTTCCTCACCTTCTCCCATCTCTGATCCATAAAAGAACCTGGCCCAGATAAGACGGCTATTTTGAGATGTTAGTCTGCCACCTTCTCTGTCAGCCAGCTTTCAGAATAAAGTCATATTCCTCATACCAACACCTCCTCGCTCAGATTCATTGGCCTACTGTGCTGCAAGCAGAGCATGCTTGGACTCAACACTACCAGAGAATTTCAAAGATAAGGAAAATATTACCTCTGGATCCATAGGTGGATACTTTCGACCTTTGCTTTTTCCAAGGCATTTGGTCTTTCCTCCTTCCAGTAGTTGACACCAAAAGCCCTTTTGGGGATCAAAACTACAAAACATCAAAGATATAAATGAAAATAAAGATATAATGATTATAAATTATATACAGAATTTTAAGAGAACCTCACCAATTGTACAATAGAAATGCACTTTCATATACTCATTGCTTTGATTTAATTTAATTCAATTCTATAAATATTCATTGAATCAATTTGAGAGAATTTAATTGAAATTAAATAAACTATATGTTATATATTTTTGAATACTTCTAATGTAATGAAAAAGGACATATGGATATTTAGTCTTTTCTTATGATGAAATTATTAGGTTTTTATATTTTACCTATTCACCCATAAAAGATCAAGGATGAATCAACAAAACTACAAGCATATATACAAGACTTTACAATATTTATTTTCTTATTTATATGATTTCCCTGTCAAAATATATTAGCAAATTTCTTTGAAATCATTCAGTAGTATATATTAAGGTGACAATATAATGTAAATATATTTCTTTGAATACAAACATGAATTTTAAAGCTTCTAAGACAAATACTAATTTTTTTAACAGTTCAAAACATTTATACTTTTCAAGGATGAAATTAAAAGGCTAAAGATATAATTCACTATATTTTTCCAGAGAAAATAAGACACGGGTTATACAAATGGTGACTGGAACATTAAACAACTCTTCATTTCTTTTGTTGAAGGTGAATGATTCTATTGGATCATTCAGATCTCGATACTCATAAAAAAAATTCTAACATTGTTTTGCGCCCTTGGCCGCACAAAGCTACAAAGGAAAGAATGTGTAACCTAATTTTTGCTTAAACTCAGATATGTAAGAATTTTTGTTTAGGACTAACAAGATAGGAAAAAGGAAAGAATAAACCAAATAGGAAGGGAAATTTTAAATTTACTGCTGTGGGAATTGCTGCATGCATAAAACATCAAAAAGGTTTGCATTTTTGTTGCTCAGCAGATGTTTTAGAAGGATGAAGCATAATTGACTAGGATGTAAAGTTAATTAGTTGCAGAATATTTTGTTGCCCTGGGCCCATTCCTATAATACCAATGCACCTGCAATTTTCTTCTGCACATATGTGAACTCATTTAGGGGGAGAGGGAAATTTTCTTCACAGTTCCCTGCCCTATCTATTATTAGAGACCTGATCCTCACAGTCCAGGTTGTCCTAGTACATGTTATCAATTAAAATTAAATACATCACTGGTTAAATGCATAAAAGGGAGACAGAGTCATTTCCAACCTGGACATTTCCAATCTGCATCTTGCCTATCATAGGCCTTTCTTTGGTTTTCATTAATTTCCCAAGAGGAAAAACAATTTGGCATGCTGTGCAAAATGAGGTGGGGGAGGTGGCATAATGGTGCCCCTAAACAGCATCTTCTGCCTCAGGATGAGAATGTTTAACCGCATTAAGGTAAAATACAGCTTTGGCAACCAAGCCAAGATATTTACACACACTGAGAGCATCTCCTCTGCTCTCGGGTGTGCAGAGGTCTCAGGACAGGCTCCTGTCTCTCTCACTTTCCAAACAGCTGTTATGAGGCAGAGCTTAATATGATCTGAGGAAGGAGAGCCATTCAGACTATTGAAAGTCATTCTTTTAGACAGGGTTGTTAAAACCTTGAATCCACATTATTTTGCTGTCCTGGTATCATTTATTGCATTGACAATGTTATAAACACGAAGTCTAACAAAGGGCATTTATTCTTGCTAAGTTATATCAATTCCTTGTTTTATGGTTTGGTTTTAGTAGGCATGAAATTATGAAATTAAGATGCAAAGGCTTTCTCAAATAACTGTTAGATAACTTTGAGGACATGAATTGGTTGCCACAAGAGTTCTTTTATTACACTGAACATCACTGTAGTTATTAATTTTTGTGATGTGTGAGACATATTAAAAACCATATATTCTGTACTTGTTTGTAATCTCTTCTTTAAAAGTATGATTTTTACAGGTTTATTGGGCCATAAGGAAATATTTGTAGTAAACAGGCTAAAACCATTCCCTGATCTGCTGCAGGGAGTAAGGGGAGGCCATGCTGGCATCAGTGACTCTTCATGTACATGTATTAGAGGACACTCTGTCTACTTAATCAACAGGGGCCATGCCGTGTGTTGTTATTTCCACGTGTAGGTAAAAACTTCATTAGACGTGTTTTAGTGGGTAAGGAAAAACCCAATCTTATTACTGCTTTTCCTGCCCCTCCATTACCCTCTCTAATTGTCTAATTGCTGATTCTAATCTGCTGTGAACTGGGAAATTATATAATCAGGCTTGTTAAAATTTTGTCTAAAACTTAATGGGCTTTATATCAGGCCTCGTGACGCAGTCAAGTACATGACCTTTTAAACGGGTATTTGGACAGCTTGGAGCTTTTGTTTTTATTTGTTATTTTGCCTCTTTCCTTTGTTTTTCCATTTTTAATTACCCAAAGTATATGATTTTATTTCCCAAGCTGACTGCAACCATAATCCCCTCCCCACCTCTAATCTCTCTGCAGGATGCCCTTGCCCCTCCCCAGCAAGAGGAGAAGGCTCCTTTCCCTCCCTGTGGGTTTGGACTGGCTCTAGTGACATGCTTGCAATCGATAGAATATGGTGTAAGTGATGTTGCATGACTTGCAAGGCTAGGTCAGAGAAGGCCCTGAACCGTGTTCCCTCCACATCTCATTCCCTCTCAGAACACACAGTCGATAGCAGGTGGTGCGAGTGGTGAAGAACCTGCCTGCCAATGCAGGGGACCTAAGAGACTCAGATTCGATCCCAGGGGACCTAAGATGCCCTGGAGGAGGCATGGCAACCCACTCCAGTATTCTTGCCTGGAGAATCCCATGGACAGAGGAGCCTGGTGGGCTACAGTCCATGGGGTTCCAAAGAGTTGGACATGGCTGAAGTGACTTAGGATGCTCACTGCAAGAAAGCCACCCAGAGAGATCTCCTCCCATTGAGCTCAGCATTGAGCCATCCAGTCTAAGAGCCAAAGATGTGAGTGAAGAAGCCTCCAGAAAACTCCAGTCCCCAGCCATTCAAGTCATACCTAGATATTCATGTCTTCCCAGATATGGTCCCAGGTATCTTGAGCAGAGACAAGTTGTCTTGGCTATGACCTGTCTAAATTTCCAGCCCACAGGATCCATAAACATAACAAAATGTCTACGGTTACATGCTGGTAGGTTTTGGGAGGTTTGCTGTACAGTAACAGACCATTGCAATGTTATACATAATTATATTTGGTTATACACAATGTAATATATACAGAGTAAAACATGAATGTATCCCTTTCCAAATTCTGCCTGAAATACTACTCATTTTCACAGGGCTAACTGTGGCCATCAACATTTTATTTCTAACGTGCAAATTACTTGGGGATAAAGATCATCTTTTTCACCTCTGTAACCTCCATTCCTAGTACACTTTCTGCACAAAGTAGGCATGTAAAACATTTACATAAACTTGTGTTGGGAAAGAGCTCACAAAAAGGGAAATTTATGATATATAAAATGGCTATAACGTGTTCTATAGGCATATTCTTATGCCAATAAAATATCCTGATATTTGAGAGGGATGTACTACATGAATAATGAGGACATTCCTTTGATTGCTTTTGAGAAGCGTAATGATGTATAAATTCATAGCTAGTATTAATGATGCTATATACACACCTACCAGTGATAATTTATGATGGCAAATAATGGAAATGAAATCAAGCATGAGAACAGACTCACGTTAGTGCTTCAGAGTAATTATAATGAGGTGTAACTCCTAGAAACTTCTGGACTTCATCCATCACAGTAGCTGGGTCAGATCTCAGCTGCTGTCCATCAATAATTAGCAACTGTAGAGTCAAAAATAGTCACTCTATGAAGAACAAAACTATATGAGGTAGACTGAGCTGCCCCCCTTGACCTGGTAGGATGTTAATCAATTAGATCAGTGTGAATAGAAAGAAAATATGCACTCTTTAGCATACATATGCATATTTACTATTCTTCTGTAGTTCCAGATAAAACAACAAAGTTTGCCAAAGGCATTATTCATAACCCTTAACTAACGTGATTGTAAATCAGAAATAGACATTGATACTTTCTTGATTCAGTAGCAACACGATTTTCCATCTGTTCTCTAATCTGGTAATTATCCAACCTATGAAATCCCATGAGTTAACCTTAGAGTGAAGGGCTTAGAAATAATGGGCATACAGATGAAAATTACCCATCTATTCTTCTTACAAACCATGACAGAGAACTCAGGTTTTGGTTGTGAGCTGAACTGGAATGAAGAAGATAAAGGATGTGGACACTTTCCTCAAATCCTTATTTCCTGTTCTATCCCAGGATCTTAGAGCTTTTACAGTACTTCCCATTTTGACAGTCTAATCCATGACCTTATTTTCTCATAAGAGTTCCACAGGATAGGTGATGCATGGGTATTTGCACATGGTGTTCAATAAATATTCCATTTAACTGGTGGTTCTGCTATTGGTTACTGTCTATGAAGCACGTGAAGCCTCCTGTGTGAGGACAAGATCCCAAGAACGCGTTTCATAGTCATTTAACACTGTAATACTACCACTGCCATTAGAAATGCAAAAATCCACATTTCTTCCTTAGGTATGATCATCTCTGATAAAAATTGCTATCTGTGGTAATGTTAATTTATATTTTCTGTTTGTCGGTACAACACTATCATGATACAATAAACAGAAGAAATTCATTTCAGGACATTACCTGAGAAGTAGCAAAGTAAGTGAGCCATCTTTCTATGTGGACTGCATACCATCCAGGTATTAGACATCTCCTCTGCAAAGTTTTCAGGTCAGATGGGGCCCAACGTCCTGTTGTGATAACTTCATAGAAATTAAACCTCAGGGCAGCTGGATCTTCATGTGATCTTTGGTGCTTTAACAAGAAAGTCAATTGTAAAATCAATCTTCCTTATGCCTGCAAATGTATGTGTGCCTGTATGTTTGATGTGTGGATGAGTGTGTGTGTCTTTTATTCCAAAAAAAGTAATGAAAAATGATTACTTGATTTTAGAATGAGAAACAAGGTGAAAAGTACATGCTATATTGAAACCTAGACATTGGCATATGGCTTCTACAGAGTATAAGCCTTCTATACATATCAAGTGGCATTCACATAATCCTGTGGCTGTCTTCACATATAAAATATTTAGGTGCAAGACAAGAGACAGAGTACAAGGATTTTCTCCATGGATCTGATTAGAAGTGAAAAGATGTCAGGGACCAGATGAATCAAGGCTGATGAAAAGAGATTTCAACTGGCGGGGGTTGGCTGCCACATTAATGTGCTCTTGTTTCATTACAGCCGCTCTGGCAAGTTCTGACAATTGCCCAATATCCCTGTGTGGCAGGCGTCATGTGTACAGAGAAGGCAGGTGTCTATAATACTTGTTTAGGTGTCACATTCATGTTTATGTTGCCCAAGGCACTTTGCTTTTTCCCTCCCAAGGGCTTCCACCTAACTGCTAATTCCTAAATATGAATTCACTATGCTGCTTTTTAGTACCAAATCCTCTGAGTCCTTCACATCCAGCCATCATTGGTCAAGTTCAAAAGCCCAACACAAGTCAATATAATTTCATAAGCATTTCGCGAGATCTTTGCCAGAACAAAGAACTGCAATAGATTGTAGAGATAAAAAGATATAGGTAAGACAAAATGCTATCTTCAAAGAATAAAAACCTTATATGGAAAGCAACAAATTAACAGATTGTGATAAAGTCATATGTATGATAGAGGTATAAGTTATTTGCTGTGATAGCCAGACCAATAAGTGATCAGTTCTGAATGAAATATGAAGGTATTTTTCTAATGATTGAAGCTTTTGAGCTAAGATGTAGTGAGAAAGATTTTGATAAGCAGAAAAAAATAAATGTGGAAATAGGAGAACTTTAAAGTAAATCTGAATGAAGATGAATGTGGTGTGTGGGAATGGATGAATTGCTTTTGCAAGATATCTCAAAGTGAACTTAAAGAAAATTTATTACAGGATAAGTTTGGAAGTATATTGCAGCCTGATAGAATTATGTAATAGCAGACCCTGTATATGTTAGAAATAAAAACTACTAAGAAAGTAAAGATGATTAACTGGTGGGTGCTTAAAGTAACTAGTGAGTGGTAGTGGAGAAGGAAATGGCAACCCACTCCAGTATTCTTGCCTAGAGAATCCCGTGGACAGAGGAGCCTGGTGGGCTGCTGTCCATAGGGTCTCACAGAGTCAGACACGACTGAAGCGACTTAGCATGCATGCATGCATTGGAGAAGGAAATGGCAACCCACTCCAGTATTCTTGCCTGGAGAACCCCAGGGACAGCGGAGCCTAGTGGGCTGCCATCCATGGGGTCACACAGAGTTGGACATGACTGAAGCAACTTGGCAGCAGCAGCAGCAGCAGTGAATGGTAGATCGGTAGAAATAAAACTTTTGAACCTCTCTCATAATTGTATATTTATTGACCTTCTCTGTAAATGCTACATACATAGAGACTACATAATATATTTACTTAATATAAGATGTAGAAACAACATAACTTGAATAAATATAAACATACTCTGTGCATTATTAATATAGTAATGCTAACATTTTTACTTCACACTGTGATAATATGGAATTATACTTATTCTGCTTTATATTGACTTACACCAGTCTAGCATCAACTTTTTTTATATTCATGCAACAAAAAAGATTAGCATAAAAATATGACCAGAAGTCACAAAAGAACTGGAAAAAAATAACACTGCAGGTCCTATGTGAGACCCATTATAAAAATATGCGGTAGAAATTATAGTGGCAGGTGACATTTGTAGGAGTTTCTGAATTATACCTGTCAAGCTTCAGATTTATGGTACTTACTGAAGAGAGGGGACTGGCTAAGTAATAGGTTGCATTATTTTGAAATGTACAGTGGTCTGGGGACCCTACTCTTAGCAATATAGCAGTAAAAAGTATTATCAGAAAAAAATTATTCCTTTCAAATGTGTATGTTCAAAGAATTTACTTGAAAAAGGAGGCATAGATTCTCTCTTTTTTAAAAATGGTTGAATCCATGTGGAAAAAAAAAAAGATTCATATAAATCTGCTCTGAGTAGTGATCGTGCTTTCTGCCAGGAAAATGTGCAATACTTTGCCCCGTGTATTCACATTCAAAACGTTTCATTAAGGCTTAACATCTCAGTATTTTTGGCACAATTAAAAAAATTATCTTGCTTTGCAACATGAATTTTGATCAAGTGAGAAAGACATATTTTTGTCTCTTGAGGGAATCACTGACTCATGGATTCTACTAATAATTTCTGGATTTTGCTCCCAAGACAAGTGTTCCACTTCAGTCCCCAACCTGTTGCAATGTCAGTTTGCAGAACCATATTTTTCTGCCCATTGTTATTTGTTCTCAGCAACATATGTTTATTGAAGAAATTTTGAAAAGCCAAGAAAAAAAAAGGAAAAAGAAAAATTACATGTTATTTAAAAATGTTATTAAATGTTTTCTTTTAATCTTCTTTATTTTGGCATTAATTTGTGTATAGATTCATATTCATTGGTTTTTAGTACATATAGATTGTTATCACCATACACTCAAGAGCATCAGCTTTAATTAGGTGTTCACTGCAGTAAGCAATTTTACATTTCTCTGGTCAAGTTTATCTCACTCCTGTACCAAGATTTCACACCCTCTGTTTTTGCTCCTTGAACTACTGCCTTCCAAATTATCCCTCTCTTTTTCCTAGATTAATTCATTCTCAGCTTTCTAAAATAAAATAGACAATCATAGTCACTTTAATATCTCAATCCCAGACCTCCACATTTACCAGCATGTACATTTATACACTTTTCGTCCCTTAAGTTTCAGTGCAGGGGTTCTTAATAGATACCCACTGATAGAATTCAGAGGACCTAAGAACTTGGATCTGTAAAAAAAAAAAAAAAGAAGATGCCTCTTTATTTTTAGTAACTTTTACATAAAATTTAGTAGTTATTGTACCTGTGATTTTACCACCAATAAGAATCAGTTCTTTTATATCACAATATAGGTCTTTCAGTTCTATCAAAAGTTGTTTATGTTCATCACTGCTTCAAACAGTAGTATTATCCCCAACATTAGATCTTGCCATTTAATGATCTGTCACTTTTAAAAGTAGCAAATTTGATAATTATACTTCTGATATATTGGTATATACTGATTTGATAATTATATTTATATATAGCTGTTTCCTTTGTAATATTATATAGTTTAATGCTTTGAAAATACATTTCTGAAATGGGGCACATAGACCCATCCGACAGCCAGAATGGAAGCAGCACAAGAAAAGTGAGACTCTGCAAATGGACTGCTGCCTCCCATCTAAGCTGTTTCCTGCCCTGTGGCTCAGTTGATAAAGAAACTGCTTTCAGTGTGGGAGACCTGGGTCCGATCCCTGGGTTGGGAAGATTCCCTGGAGAAGGGAAAGACTACCCACTCCAGTATTCTGGCCTAGAGAATTCCATGGACTGTATAGTCCATGGGGCCACACAATGCCTGTATCCTTTTTCAGTACTTTTTCACGGGAATATATGGTTATCATCTAGTTGCCCAGACTGGAAATTCGAGTTATTCTTGACACCGTTTTACAACCAGGTTCTATTGATTTCAATCCCTAAAGATTCCTTTATACTTTATGCCTTGCCTAGCTTCTACTTCCTATTTTTGTCCTAGTTACTGCCATCTCTCAGCATGACTAAGGATACAGCCTCTGACTGATTTCTCCGAGTGGTCATTTCCTCCACCGCAATCCATTCTTCAAAGATCAGATAGTATCATGTTTTCCAAAAGAAATTCTGGTAGTTACACACTGGCTCAACACTTTTAAAAGGCTTTTGATCACTCAGGGCTTCTCTGATAGCTCAGTTGGTAAAGAATCCAACGGCAATGCAGGAGACCCCGGTTGATTCCTGGGTTGGGAAGATCTGCTGGAGAATGTATAGGCTACCCACTCCAGTATTCTTGGGCTTCCCTCGTGCCACAGTTGGTAAAGAATCCGCCTGCAATGCGAAAGACCTGGGTTCAATCCCTGGGTTGGGAAGATCCCCTCGAGATGCAAAAGGCTACCCACTCCACTATTCCACTCCAGTATTCTGGCCTGGAGAATTCCATGGACTTACATAGTCCATGGGGTCGAAAAGAGTCGGACATGGCTGAGTGACTTTCACTTTCACTTCACTTTGATTGCTCAAGGAATGGTGGCCACTTGGTCTCCCACTTGGCTTCAAGCTCCCAAGTGCCTCTCAGGCTCATCTCCTGCAGATCTCCTCCTTGGCTTTGCTCTCTGATCACATGGACTTTTTTTTAGTTTTTTAGCCATGCTGTGGTTCTTTGTACCCAGTGGAATACACATAGTTTCTCTCTCATCCAGTCTCCCTCTGCCTCACTCAGTTAATATCTACTTGTCCTTCAGTTTTAAGTCTAAAGTTTATTTCTCCAGACAGTGCTCTTATAGCACCTTCCATGCTTCCTCACAGTGCTTTCAAAATTTCTAATTATATATATATATATATATATATATATATATATATATACACTTATTGGATTAATATCTATTTACATATTAGGACTTCCCTGTAACTCAGACGATTAAGAAACCGCCTGCAATGAATGAGACCTGGGTTCGATCTCTGGGTTGAGAAGATCCTCTGGAGAAGGGAATGGCAACCCACTCCACTATTCTTCTTGGAGAATCCCATGGAGAGAGGACCCTGGCAGGCTACAATCTATGGGGTCGCAAAGAGTCAGACACGACTGATTGACTAAAACTACTATTCACGTATTAGAATGAACACAATGTTTTAATTATCATTCTATGGATTAAAACCAGCATTAAATGCTGAAGAAGACTCCATTTTGGTGGGATACAATTCTATATTGTTGGATATTTACTTTTCCTTTTGTTATTATTATTATGATTAGTACCTTGATTAATAAAACAGGATACATATTTTTTATCCTTTTGAGGTTTTCTTATGGCTGCTCCCAGAAGAGGAATCATACCACAAAAGTTTCTTTACAACCTGTTTGATAACTGTCATCAGTTTTCAGAAAATATCCATATATATCCTTCTATTGGAATGGTTGAGCACCTTTATTATGACACCTTGTCAGCAGAGAGAATAAGGGTGACAGGATGCTAGGATGGTATTTATGAGTACCATTTTGATTTTATATTTTGTTGATCACTAATTGGATTGACCATTTTTACACAGAAATTGTTGTGCAGCTGAATTTGTGTGTGTATGTAAATTATATATCTATGTCTTTTGTTCATTTGCTAATTTTTTCTACTATTTATTTATTTTTAACAATTTGCAGGAACTTTTTTTTTTTTTTTACAAACTAAGGGAACTAAGCCCTTTACCATGTATTGCTAAGAAGTTTGTTAATTATGACAGACAAACATTTTACATGTTTATATGGTTCAATCTCTTAGGGTTTCGATTTTTTTCTGTTATGTTATGCTTGAAATTCCTTGCCCAAATTGATACGAATTAGATATTAGTTCTTATTTCTCATAGTTTTTGCTTGTTTGTATAGCTCTTTCAACATTTGACTGTTGAATACATCTGGACTTTAGTAATTCACCGTTGCTTGCATTAAAGTTATAACCAAATGCTTTTAGCTGTATTTTTTACTGCTTCATACCTGGTACCAAGAGTATGCCCTGTCCGAAGGGTCAATGAGGATGGTGATGATCTTGGCTTTGGGGACCAGAGATGCAGCTCGTTTGGGAGCCTCTTCTGAATGGAAGTAATTAGCACTCTTTTCAAATAGAAAGTCACTTGTAATGTTGGATGGAGTAGGAAAAAAGTCCATATACCTGAAGGCAGAGAAAAACAATTAATTAATTTGAGGTCTAATTGTTTCCTACCATACTATGGATAGGAAATTATTTAAATATTTTTATATTCATTTATATAAATGTTTAATTATTGATGTTATAATAGTTAAAATAGAGACTATTCTGTACACTCTGAAAGTGAAAACAATCCCAGGTATTACTGTTCTAACGGGCTATTTAGGGCAGGCGAAAGAGTGAGATGGGTAGGTTGCTAAGGAACGGAGGGAAAATTCTTTAGATTTGGGTTGATGTTCTGTGCTATTGAAAGCCAAATCTAAAAAAAAATTAAGTTTACCCTTGGCAAACAGCAAATTACACCATATTGCCTAGTAAATATTTTAAAATAGTAAATTTATGTTTGCACACTTGAATGCTAAATTCCTAAATTGAGATTAAAGTGCACAAAAGAGGAAAATGTGTAAGTCAGAATAGCTATAAAATGCTAAACAGATTAGGGCATAGTTGCCTTCCTCCTTTTTAACTTCTGCATAATTTGTAGTGTGTACAGCAATGTGAACACATTATAGTCTATCTAGAGTAATTAAGGAGATATTTCCTGCCAGTTGATCCTGTGGAGCCTCGGCAGGTTCACCCGTCCATATGCTGTCGGAACATTCCTCTGTGTGTAGATTATAGAATCAATATGTTCAGAGGTTAATTCAGTGCAAGGCATTAATTATGTGTGTAACCCTCCTTACAGCTCACCACTTCTCTAACCCTCAAATGTTCTAGAAATAAATAATGAGAGCAATTAAGAATTCATATAAGATACTTATTTTCCTCTTCGACATTTGTTACTATGTTTCCCAAATGTGAAGTGGTGAAAAGTCTCATCTATATTCCTGCTTAACAATTTGCATTCCATTTGAACTCACAGATAAGAGAAAATTGCTGCTCTGCTTTCAGTAACTTGCATGCAATTTCCAAATTCATTTAGTCTTTTTAAATGAGAATAGTGCTATCCTAGGTGCAGAGTGGACACGTTGATACTCATAATGGGAACTCAACTCTGCTCACTGCCATCGCCTTGGCCCCACTCTCATCCTAGTTGCATCTTAAAAGAATGAGCTTTTCTTGAGGACAGATTCGCATGTGATGTTGACATAACATTGCATGCTATGTGTGTGTTTGCTAAGTTGTTTAGTCGTGCCCAACTATTTGCGACACTTTGGACTATAGCCCACCAGGCTCCCCTGTCCATGGAATTTTTCAGGCAAGAATACTGGAGTGGGTTGCTGTGCCCCCTCCAGGCGATTGTCTTGACCCAGGGATCCAACCCACATCTCCTTGGTCTCTGCATTGCAGGCGGATTCTTTACCCACTGAGCCATCAGTACATGCTACCCAGGTATGCAGTGAGGGGAGTTTACCTCAGGGGGAATTTGCCTTATATACTTGGGATTTGGAAATCAGGGCCATATTTTCCTTAGAAAATTGGGGCATGGCTAGAAAAAAAAAACCAGAGTGAACATCAGTTACAGTATCAGGTTTATTCTGTTTTAGTTTAGGGATAATATTGTGATTTTAAAATTTTCATAACTTATTAAATACAAAGTAATTTTCCTCTTATGCACTAGCACTAGCATTAATATGGTTTTAGAAATGCTCTGGTATTTGCATGACAAATATCAGCTTAGATTACAATGCAACATTTACCATCTATGTGCTTAATGAAGATACAAGTCACCGAGTATAAAATAAAACAACCTATTGATTTATTTGTTTTCTCAGGCATCATTGTGAAGACCAATTATGTATTTAGTAAAAAAAAAATTCTAGACTCAGTGAAATAATAATATGCTTAAGGAGAATCTTAAATATCCTTATGAATAATTCTGATGAAAATATTCCATAATCCTCTTTATTCAATCATATTAATTTACCAGAAAAAATATAATCATTATTGCACTGTCCAAATCAGATTATAGGCAACACTGATTAAACATATCATCATTATAAATTAATTTCTAATTCACTATGATAGACTTGAACATAACAAATATATTCTGTAATTATGTAGATGCCTTGCATACACCTATAATTGCTCATCTGTGAATGAGCATGTGCTAATAACGGACTTTGTTTTTTGTTATTTTTCTTACCAGTCAATTCCCTTGTGGTAGTTGTTTCCATTAAAGAATTGGACTTCTTCAAATGTTTTGGGACTGGGGAGATTGCTGATGATGGAAGGGTGCATAAGAAGAAATAAATAAAGTGCTGTTGTTCCTATTACAAAAAAAAAAGGAGACAAAAGGTGATATAGCAATAAAAGACAAGACAAATACTTTATTTTTATTATGGGTGGAGGCACGCGGAGTAGCATGTGGGATTTTAGTTTCCTCAACAAGGGGTTGAATCCAGGCCCCCTGTACTGTAAGTGCAGAATGGTAACCATTGGACCACCAGGGAAGTCCTAAGACAAATATTTAGCAAAATTTTTGCTCAAAAAGTAATATGTAAGACCAAATCATTCCAGTGTCAAAATGATTTCCTAAAAATCAGTTCAGTGCATTTCATGCGGCAGTGATTTGTGTTCTTATATTAGTCTTCAAGGTTCTATTGATCTAAACACTTCATTTAATCTGAGTACATAATCAAAGTTAAGCAGGTTGATACAGTTAGGGGAGAAATTCAGAAACTGGGTGACTAGATTTCCCTCCTGAAGTCAGATGAGTGGCTAAGGTATCAAAGACATCCAGCACAATACCTGAACCTCAACTGATACTATGTTCAAATCAGTTAAAGTTAATCAAACTATTCAACAGATGTCACCAGTGCAACTCTGAACAAGTCACTATAGTAATGACTGGTGATAACTCTTGATAAGAAAAACATATTTGCTGGCCTCAGTAGACTTTAAATGTATTTGTGGATTTGAGTCAAGTTAACAAGTGAGGGAGGTCCCATGATGAGAGAAGAATAGAATGCTTTTCCAAATGAGAAAGTGGGTAATTTAGACTTGCGCAGTCAGGGAAGACTTCCAGGAGGAAGCATTTTCTAAGATTGTACCTTAAAAATGTAAGTATTTCCAGTAAGGCTGAAAGAGGAGTGCAAGATTGTGGAAGCTAGCCATTTGACCGTCCTACCCTGACAAGCCTGATAAGGAGGCACTAGGCTGAACAGACTGGCTAACATCAACCACTGAGTGGATGACATCATAGAAGGCACAAATGTCACATCTAAACCTAGGTTAAGGCAGAAATTGAGGGCTGTAGCAGGAAGGACCATGAAATGACTGGTCTTATAAATCAACACTTCCCTTACGGGAAAAGTTATTTCTTTTGTAACATGGTGCACTCAGGAGACTTTGTTGGATTTCCCAACCCTAGGAGAGCATGGAATGAACTGCACAGGTGGACTGGCAGAACAATAATGATAGCAGCTGGGGATCTGGAAGAAGAGATCACAGAGAATTGTCTGGATAAAGACAGTAACAGTAGATCTCAGGGTACCTAAGAAATCCAGAATGGTGGCTCCTAGTGAAATGGGAGGGCAAAGTTCAATAAATGCCCTTAAGGAGATTTCATTTTTATAGCATATAAAATATCATCATCCAATTTCTTTGAGTTGTTTGTTTGTCTTGGGAAAGCTCAAACCAGCTAAAAGCTTTATCATTTCAACACTGATAGGTCAAATATGAAAATCTAAAGGTATAAGTTCTAAGGTTATTGATATTTCTCCCAGCAATCTTGACTCCATCTTGTGTTTCTTCCAGTCCAGCGTTTCTCATGATGTACTCTGCATATAAGTTAAATAAGCAGGATGACAATATACAGCCTTGACGTACTCCTTTTCCTATTTGGAACCAGACTGTTGTTCCATGTCCAGTTCTAACTGTTGCTTCCTGACCTGCATACAGGTTTCTCAAGAGACAGGTCAAATGGTCTGGTATTCCCATCTGTTTCAGAATTGTCCACAGTTTATTGTGATCCACACAGTCAAAGGCTTTGGCATAGTCAATAAAGCAGAAATAGATGTTTTTCTGGAACTCGCTTGTTTTTTCGATGATCCAGTGGATATTGGCAATTTGATCTCTGGTTCCTCTGCCTTTTCTAAAACCAGCTTGAACATCTGGAAGTTCACGGTTCACATATTGCTGAGGCCTGGCTTGGAGAATTTTGAGCATTACTTTACTAGCATGTGAGATGAGTGCAATTGTGCGGTAGTTTGAGCATTCTTTGGGATTGGAACGAAAACTGACCTTTTCCAGTCCTGTGACCACTGCTGAGTTTTCCAAATTTGCTGGCATATCGAATGCAGCACTTTCACAGCATCATCTTTCAGGATTTAAAATAGCTCAACTGTAATTCCATCACCTCCACTAGCTTTGTTCGTAGTGATGCTTTCTAAGGCCCACTTGACTTCACATTCCAGGATCAATAACCTCAGATATGCAGATGGCACCACCCTTATGGCAGAAAGTGAAGAAGAACTAAAGAGCCTCTTGATGAAAGTGAGAGAGGAGAGTGAAAAAGTTGGCTTAAAGCTCAACGTTCAGAAAACTAAGATTATGGCATCTGGTCCCATCACTTCATGGCAAATAGATGGGGAACAGTGGAAACAGTGTCAGACTTTATTTTTTGGGGCTCCAAAATCACTGCTGATGGTGATTGCAGCCATGAAATTAAAAGACGCTTACTCCTTGGAAGGAAGGTTATGGCCAACCTAGATAGCATATTTAAAAGCAGAGACATTACTTTGCCAACAAAAGTCCGTCTAGTCAAGGCTATGGTTTTTCCAGTGGTCATGTATGGATGTGAGAGTTGGACAGTGAAGAAAGCTGAGTGCCGAAGAATTGATGCTTTTGAACTGTGGTGTTGGAGAAGACTCTTGAGAGTCCCTTGGACTGCAAGGAGATCCAATCAATCCATCCTAAAAGAGATCAATCCTGGGTGTTCACTGAAAGGACTGATGTTGAAGCTGAAACTCCAATACTTTGGCCACCTCATGCGAAGAGTTGACTCGTTGGAAAAGACCCTAATGCTAGGTAGGATTGGGGGCAGGAGGAGAAGGGGACAACAGAGGATGAGATGGTTGGGTGGCATCACTGACTCGATGGACATGGGTTTGGGTAGACTCCGGGAGTTGGTGATGGACAGAGAGGCCTGGCGTGCTGCAATTCATGGGGTTGCAAACAGTTGGACACGACTGAGAGACTGAACTGAAATGTATAAGTTATTGTCTTTATAAATACAACCAGCAAAGAGGAAAACTAGATTTATGCTTACTAACCTGTAGTGTTCTAGTAAAACTAAGAAGAAGTAATATTCAATGACAAATGATAGAAGATATGATTTTAAATTAAAATTTCAACATAATTTTACAACATAGAAATGCTTTCTTTCTTTAGTCACCATTCCAGTGTTAGAACAGCTGTGAGGGAGTTGGTGGAAAATTAATGAACATTTTAAATAACAAGAACAATAACAAAAATGATATATATGAAAATACGTGCTGCAGTTTTTCTCTCCCTGCACATGTGTAACTTATTGTTGCAACACAATTTATATTACTAGAGGAAGAAAAGATTTCAACAACCAATATCTAATAGTCTGGAAATTTTGCCCACAACCTTTAAAATGATCTACTTGCTTGTATTACAAATATCTTCATCTGGGCCAGGCTTATTTATCGTGACTGTTTGTTTTGTGTTATGGTTTGTGCACTCACTGATGAAAATGCTTCTAGTCAGAGTTGTGAATTAAAAATACAGCAAGTCAATAAAAAGTTTAATTAATCAGGACATGAGCAAAGTATATAAAGCTGTCACATGCTGAAGAAAGTATAAAATAGTCTAATTGAAAGTGTCATCTCATTGGCGAAATACTTTCACTCTCTTTTACTACATTGTTATACACATGTCCTTCAGCACGTGAGAAAATATCATGGGGAAACCTGCCTAATAAGCCTTAGGTGCAGCAGAAAATAAATCCAAACCATATGTATACATAGAGATCATTTGAAAACAAATAAACCACACAGGCAGAATATTTGAAGGTGATAATGACAGTGGTTCTGAAAAAAAATCAATTCAATGTTGATATGCAGTATAAAATAGTTTGAATCAAGCCAAAGTTCTCTTTTATAACTTAATTCGGCAGTTACTTGTGCAAAGCCACAAAAAGGGTAGAAATTAAAAATCAGATACCACAACTGTGACATATAAGCTCATAGTTGTCAAAATGTGTTGTCTATTGAACAGCTTTAAAATTCACACTTAACAATTTAGTCCATAGGTCTTAATTAGTTAAATGAGCAACTTTAGGGTCCCTTTGAGGATCATGGCATAAAGATGATCCATAGGGATGAAGAGAAATTCAATAATGAACTTGAATGGCTGTCTAAATATTTCACCAAGACAAACTTAATCAAATACTATATGACACTGTGTTTCATGACAAAACAAACAAATGCAAAAAAACCCCCACAAACTGCACAGCTGGTTAGTCTTACCTGTTTTTTGTGGCCCGATTACAAGGAATTTTGGTAAGTGGTCACATGTTTTCTCTCTGGACCATATGTCTTTGTGTCTTTTATCATCACATGGATTCTGCAAGAAGGAAGAATAATGAATCTTATCGTGTAATCAATACCAGGCTCTGTTCCATAAAAATTGTTCAAAATACAAGATCAAATTCTTGCCTGATACCCTTAAGCTAGGAGTTAGACCTTGTTCTGGTTCTGATTTTCAAATTTTTTCTTTCTAAAATGGCACCTTCCATTCTTTCAAGACTAGAACTCTGCATCAAGTCTCTCCTGCCATCACCCTTCTCAGGCTTGGCTTGGTGTTCTAACTTCTGAGATTCCACCCTACCTCTGAATTCATGTTTTACATCTGTATACCTGATCCTTAGCTTGTCTCTACCTGGTTTGAACTCAGTTTTTCATATATCTGGGCTCTGCCCTAATTATTCCTACTTGTTTTTCTCTAGAGGGCTGGAAAGTCATCCTTGAACTCTGGAGTTGGCCAACTTTTTCTTCCCTTTTTACGCTATATGCTATTCTCTGCTGATCCAGATAATCTCATAGTTTGGCCATAGCCCACAAGCAGATACCATGCAGATCATTATTTCTAGACCCTACTTTCCTCCTGAACAATAATTTAAATTGTGTGTGTGTCATTGTTGCACAGACGTGGTGAGGAAATGAGCCAACATAGCCATACATCCAATTTTATCCCCATCTCAACTTTCTCGTATAACAGCCTCCATTCTGCTCAAGTCGAGAGGTCCAAATTTATCATCCAATTCAGGACACTTGTGAATTAAGAGTCCTTAGGACTTCCCTAGTGGTTCAGTGGATTAGAATCCACCTGCCAATGCAAGGGACACTGGTTCAATCCCTAGTCTGGGAAGATTCCACATGCTGCAGAGCACATGGCCCATGCTCCACAGCCACCAAGTCTGTACTCTACAGCCCATGAGCTGCAACTACTGAACCTGTGTGCCACAGCTACTGAAGCCTGTGTGCCCTAAAACCTGTGCTCCACAACAAGAGATGTCACTGCAATGAAAAGCTTGCGAACTGCACCAAGAGTAGCCCCCACTGCCCACAACTAGCGAAAGCCCATGCAAAGCAACAAAGACTCAGGACAGCCATGAATAAATAAATAACCTTTTAAAAAAAAGGTAAATGATAGTGATACCATTTTTAAAATATATATTGACTGACAAAATGGTTTTATTATATTGGTAATCTAATTAATAAATATATTCAAACATTATTTTCACAAAATTCTTTCTAAAAAACATATGTTAACCATTAAAACAATTATAATTTTACATTTATTATTCAAATTTAAAGATGGCATAGATAATTAATCATTTATGGTTCATATTTATGTAGTTATATCAGTTTTTTTTAAAATCCATATCTGCTCTAATATTGTGTCACCCAAGTTCCTCTGAAGAATGTTTTCACTAAAGCAGCCAAGTTTCAGGAGCCTAGCATCTTGGTTGGCTTTTAGAGGCCCAGTGGCCTGGAGCATGTGGTGATATGCTTTCCAAAGTAAAAGGTGAGTATTGTACTTTGCAATTACTACTACTAAGATAGAGGGGCTTCCCTGGTGGCTCAGACAATAAAGAATCTGCCTGCCATACAGGAGACCTGGGTTTGATCCCTGGGTTGGGAAGATTCCCCTGATGGAGAGAATGGCAACCCACTCCAGTATTCTTGCCTGGAGAATTCCATGGACAGAGAAACCTGGAGGGCTACAGTCCATGGGGTCGCAAAGAGTTGGACATGATTGAGTGACTAACACTTTCACTTTCAATAAGATAGAAGCACAAAGCTTGATAGATTTCTTTGGGTTTTGGACACATTTTTTTTTTTCTTTGACCAGGAAATACTTCTCTGAGTCACAGACTGAATGATGCAGAAACCTGCTGGTTTTGAGTGGAACCCAGACAAGAAAGAGCCCTGTAAGAGGTAAGTCTGAAGTCTAAGTGGTCCTCCCACTTGGGCCGTGCATTGTGGCAGACCCACGGTACCATGGCCTCTATGGTATAAAAAAAACACCAAACAGAGCTTTGGTCAAGTCCCAGTGGAGAATCAGTGTTTACCCTTAAGGTTCTGCAGCACATCATACAAACAGTAGCTCCTGGTACGCTACTGGGCCCTGGAAAAGATTATGTTTGTCATGGATTTTCAAAGTAATCAGGTGGTCACAATTCACTATCAAGTTTAATACTGACAGACCAACCAAGTCATAAGTTCAAGTATACCCAGTAGCTATTCATTATAAGATGGAGTGATAGAGCTGGAATTGATTTCAAGAAGATATAAAGGCTACAAGTAAACCTTACAACTTTACAAGACCCCATGTTACCTATCATGGTCTCACTGATGCCTCTACATCATGTCCATTGATTCAGTGATGCCATCCAACCATCTCATCCTCTGTTGCCCCTTTCTTCTCCTGCCTTCAGTCTTTTCCAGCATCAGGATCTTTTCCAATGAGTCGGTTCTTCGCATCAGGTGGCCAAAGTAATGGAGCTTCAGCTTCAGCATCAGTCCTTCCAATGAATGTTCAGGAATGATTTCCTTTAGGATTGACTAGTTTGATCTCCTTGCTGTCCAAGGGACTCTCAAGAGTCTTCTCCAACACCACAGTTCAAAAGCATCAATTCTTCAGCACTCAGCCTTCTTTTTGGTCCAACTCTCGCATCCATACATGACTACAGGAAAAATCATAGGTTTGACTAGATGGACTTTAGTCAGTAAAATGATGTGTTTGCTTTTTAATATGCTGTCTAGGCTTATAATAGCCTTTCTTCCACTTTTTGGATGGACTCATAAAGTGACCCAAAAATGTGATGATCTTTGTATTGCCCATGAATGTACACCAGAGAGTATCCAATGTAGAAGTGCTGCACAACCCAGAAGTCAGATGATTCAGCCAGTTCCCAGCATTCCCATATGTCACTAACCTCTGTCCTTGGCCAACCCTGCTCTGAAACAATGGGTATATGAATGGAGAATCTGTGAAAGCAAGTTGGAAACCATTCCTGGTCTTCCTTTCCCCAAGTCTGCTTTAGTTACAGCCACTGCCGAGTACCTGACCTGTCAGTAGGAGACCACTTCTAAGTTCCAGAAACAGCACTCTCTTACCACTTGGTAGAAAATTGATTATGTTGGACATGTCCTTCATGAAAAGGGCAGTGACTCATCCTGATGCCAGCTGGAATATATTCAGAGTATGAATTTGCTTCTCTTAGTTTACATAGCCTTGGCCATCATCACTATGCAAGGCCTCAAGGAATGTCTAACTCGCTGATATGGTAGCTCACATAATATTGCCTGGGGTAAAGGGAATCACTCTTGACAAAGGGAGTGTGATAGCAGGTTTCTGCCCATGGGAGTCACTGGTCTTATCATGCCTCACTATCCAGAGATGCTGACCTGACAGAGGGGTGAAAGACCACATGAAAGAGGTAATTGAGGTACCAGCTTTTAGATACACACCATACCTCTTAAATTAAAAGCTATTGGTTGGTTCTGTGTCTCCAAATGGTAGTAGAGTTGAGTCCAGGAATTAAGGAGTGGATGTAGGAGTAGACCCATTCACCATCATTTTCAGTGACTTACTTGGAGAATTTGTGCTTTCCATCTTACAACTTTAAAGTATGTGGGTCTAGAAGCTCTGGTTCCCAGAGGAGGGATGGTTTCAAACAGGAGGCCCAGGAAGAGGATCACCACCTAAATGTTGCAGCTTGTGTCCATTCACTTTGGACTCCTTGTATAGGTAGACCAGCAGGCATGGAAATGAATTACAATCCTCACAGGGGCAATTGACCATGATCTCCATAAGTAGAAACGCTACTATACAGGGAGAAATATCCTTGGCGTTCAAATCACTAGGTTACTTGCTGACTTCTATCCCAACTCTATTTGAGAAAGCATGGCCACCACAGCCTGATTAGGGCTAGGTTGGGCACCAGACCAGAGTTTACCACAGTATACTTCGTAAGTTCTGTTCAGTTCAGTCGCTTAGTCATGTATGACTCTTTGCGACCCCATGAACCGCAGCACGCCAGGCCTCCCTGTCCATTACCAACTCCCTGAGCATACCCAAACTCATGTCCATTGAGTTAGTGATGCCATCCAACCATCTCATCCTCTGTCATCCCCTTTTCCTCATGCCCTCAATCTTTCCCATAATCAGGGTCTTTTCAAATGAGTCAGCTCTTCACATCAGGTGGCCAAACTATTGGAGTTTCAGCTTCAACATCAGTCCTTCCAGTGAACACCCAGGACTGATCTCCTTTAGGATGGACTGGTTGGATCTTCTTGCAGTCCAAGGGACTCTCAAGAGTCTTCTCCAACACCACAATTCAGAAGCATCAATTTTTCAGCACTCAGTTTTCTTTATATTCCAACTCTCACATCCGTGCATGACTACTGGAAACACCATAGCCTTGACTAGATGGAACTTTGCTGACAAAGTAATGTCTCTGCTTTTTAATATGCTGTCTAGATTGATCATAACTTTCCTTCCAAGGAGTAACCATCTTTTAATTTCATGGCTGCTATCACCATCTGCAGTGATTTTGGAGCCCAGAAAAATAAAGTCAGGCACTGTTTCCAGTTTCCCCATCTATTTGCCATGAAGTGATGAGACTGGATGCTATGATCTTAGTTTTCTGAATGTTGAGCTTTAAGCCAACTTTTTCACTCTCCTCTTTCACTTTCATCAAGAGGCTCTTTAGTTCTTCTTCACTTTCTGCCATAAGGGTGGTGTCATCTGCATATCTGAGGTTATTGATATTTCTCCTGGCAATCTTGATTCCAGCTTGTGCTTCCACCACCCCAGTTTTTCGCATGATGTACTCTGCATATAAGTTAAATAAGCAATATACAGCCTTGAAGTACTCCTTTTCCTATTTGGAACCAGTCTGTTGTTCCATGTCCAGTTCTAACTATTGCTTCCTGACCTGCATACAGGTTTCTCAAGAGGCAGGTCAGGTGGTCTGGTATTCCCATCTCTTTCAGAATTTTCCACAGTTTATTGTGATCCACACAGTCAAAGGCTTTGGCATAGTCAATAAAGCAGAAATAGATGTTTTTATGGAACTCTCTTGCTTTTTCGATGATCCAGCTGATGTTGGCAATTTGATCTCTGGTTCCTCTGTCTTTTATAAAACCAGCTTGAACATCTGGAAGTTCACGGTTCATGTATTGCTGAAGCCTGGCTTGGAAAATTTTGAACATTACTTTACTAACATGTGAGATGAGTGCAATTGTGTGGTAGTTTGAGCATTCTTTGGCATTGCCTTTCTTTGGAATTGGAACGAAAACTGACCTTTTCCAGTCCTGTGGCCACTGCCGAGTTTTCCAAATTTGCTGACATATTGAATGCAGCACTTTCACAGCATCATCTTTTAGGATTGAAATAGCTCAACTGGAATTTCATCATCTCCACTAGCTTTGTTCGTAGTGAGGCTTCCTAAGGCCCACTTGACTTGACATTCCAGGATGTCTGGCTCTAGGTGAGTGATCACACCATCATGATCAACTGGGTCATGAAGATCTTTTTGGTACAATTCTTCATAATTTAAGTTAACTTTATCCAGGTGTAACCTTCCTCTGTCATAATCCCCAGAGAAAATTACAAGAAAAGAATTAGTGGGACAAACTAAAGCTGCTGCTACTGAAGTTGGTCCTGAAACTACTTGACATACCGGGTCAGCCTTCCATACCAACAGAACTGCTACCCACTGGTGGGGGAAAGCCAGAGTAGGGGATACAGTGGTGGGAGAATTTGGAGAAAATGTGCATTGATTTCAGCTTTGGAATTGTCTGCAGCAATGCGGCTGCAGTTTCTCCTAATGACCTTCCTCTTATACGTTTCCCCAAGAATTATGTTCGCAACTGTGTGAGTGAATGTATTATGAGTAGCAAGTATAGCTTTGTGGTACAAGGTGTGGATGGGGCAGTGGTAGAGGTTGAATGCCTTTTCTTCCACTGAAGGAAACACCCTATTTCTGACCAGCTGGGGAGACTGAGTACTGCCTTGGTCAAATAGAAGCCACATGACAGGAAGTCATGCATCTCTTTGCCACTTTCCAGAGGTGGTCCATGTCCAGTGATTGACTGATTTAGGGGTGTAACAGCCTGACCAGCTTGCTTCAAGGTCAGACAATTTGCCTGATTAGCTCTCTCCCTGCAGATCCAGGTAAGGCCTGACTTTTCTAAGACTACATCGTGCTCTGCTTTTTCCTGTTCCACATTTTCTCTTGTAAGCTTTTCCTGAAAGAGTTTCCTCAACAAATCATTGAACCAGATCCCTATCACAGAATTGATGCATTTTCCATCGCCATCTTTCATTGGAACAAGAATAGAGCACAATACTGATACGCCAGTTATGTATGCAATCTGTGAGAATTCGCCTCGCAAAAGGTTAGCCCATACATCTTGAATTTCTTGATGAATTCCTATATAGAAACTGTGATAAAGGAGTTAATTACAAGCCAATAAACTCAATAGTTCTTATATATTTTACGTAATAACTGAAATTTATTTTATTTTTACTAGTCTTTCTATTTTCTGCAATCTTTTTATTCAGTATTCAATCTCAAATTCTCCATAGTCTAACTTCAGCTTAACGCTTTGAACATAATTTCCACTATAGCAGAGAAGGCTAATCTATCTTGTCTCCTTTTCTTCCTTTAGTAACAGAACATCACTATTTTGTTTAGTCTCTGGCTTCCCAGCTAGAGACCATATTTCATAATCTCTTGAATTTAGCTTCCTTCATATGAGTCACTTCAGTTTAAGTAAGACAAAATGATGTAAAATATCTTAAAGTCACTCTCCCTAGATTTTTCCTTTTTTACTTACTGCCAGCTGTAATATGGCTACGATTGCACCACGTGCCTTGGACTCAGAAGTGGAGACTGTACATATGTTGCTGCTGCTGCTGCTGCTGCTGCTAAAGTCGCTTCAGTCATGTCTGACTCTGTGTGACCCCATAGATGGCAGCCCACCAGTTCCCCCATCCCTGGGATTCTCCAGGCAAGAACACTGGAGTGGGTTGCCAGTTCCTTCTCCAATGCATGAAAGTGAAAAGTGAAAGTGAAGTCGCTCAGTCGTGTCCGACTCTTAGCAACCCCATGGACTGCAGCCCACCAGGCTCCTCCGTCCATGGGATTTTGCAGGCAAAGAGTACTGGAGTGGGGTGCCATTGCCTTCTCCAGTATATATGTTGAATACCTGCTAAACTGGGGCCCTGGATAACCATGTAGAACAGAGCTGTCTAACTCTCGTAGACTGCCTGCCCATTTTTCAGATAATTATGAGTGAGAAATATCTTTCTATTTAGCGTCTGTATTTTTGGAATGCCATCCTTATAGCAATATTGCCCATATTCTCACTGAGATTCCTGTGAGAAGATAAAAAATTTGTGTCACAATATGAATTACTGCACTGCATGCTTCAAAAAGAACATTTCACTGCAGGAAAAGAAAGAAGATTCTGGATGAAGCAACCGGCTGCTTTTGATATAGATTGTTTATATGTTGGCACAAACTTTTTGTCTCGTGGTGAATCGGCAACAAATACTACAAACCTGTTCATGGGCCTTCGCCTCCAATGCAGGAGACCTGGGTTTGATCCCTTGGTCGGGGAGGTCCCCTGGAGGAGGGAATGGCTACCCACTCCAGAATTATTGCCTGGAGAATTCCATGGACAGAGGAGCCTGATGGGCTACAGGACAGGACTGTGAGACTAACACTTTGAGTAGCACTGAATTAACAAATGCCAACACCAACCTGAAGCTTCAGTTCTACTGTATTCACTATTATAGATATACTCATACCTGCACGTGAATCTTTGAATTATTTATATTTCTGGGCAACACTTTTATTTTTTTTTCCTATAATTCAGGGTCAAAATCTTGCCAGTTCTTCTCACTGAAGCTAATATTTTTCATAAATCATTTCTATTTATTTTGGTGGGGCAGCAGAGCTCTGTAGTTAAGAGTGTGAGCTCGGGGCCTGTGTCTTAAGCAATTTCCCCAAACTCTCTGGACTTCAGGTTTCTTATCCATTAAATAATGATTGATATTGTTTACCTGGCACAGTTATTGAGAACATTAAATAAGTTAATATATTAAAAAACATTAAATCGTGCTCTATAAAAGGAAGTGCTTGTTCTGTGGGTTCAGTGGCTCAGTCATGTCCAACTCTTTGCAACCCCCTGGACTGTAACCCACCAGGCTCCTCTGTCCATGGGATTTTCCAGGCCAGAATACTGAGCCAGGTTGCCATTTCCTACTTCAGGGGATCTGCCCAATCCAGGGATCAAACCCACATCTATTACGTCTCTTGCATTGGCAGGCAGGTTCTTTACCACTAGCATCACATGGGAAGTTTATTCTGTAATCTCCCATAAACTCTTTTTTTCTCTTTGTTCAGATTAGTTAGGCAACTGGAGCAGCAGAAAGAGATTACGCTTCCTGATGGACTGGTTTATTGCAGATATTCATCCTGTGGTCTGACTTCCTGGTCCTTGTTAGAAGCACCAGCAACTAAGGTGACTTCCCTTTTCTCAGAGTTGGATGGCTAGACCTCTGGGACACATGAGATATAGGCAAACTTGAAGCTGTGGACTCTTCTACCAGATGATGCAAAGACTCCTATATAATCCTAATTCAGTTTATTTATGGATATTCTTTTTTTTTCACACTTATACTTAAAAGTCTTCCAAGGTGGTGCAATGGTAAAGAATCCACCTGCCAGTGCAGGAGACGCAGGACTCACAGGTTCGATCCCTGGGTCGGGAAGATCCCCTGGAGAAGAAAATGGCAACTCACTCCACTATGCTTGCCTGAAAAATTACATGGACAGAGGAGACTGGTGGGCTATAGTCCATGGGGTCACAGAGTCAGACACGACTGAGTGACTGAGCATGCACACAATGTAAATAATCCTTTGATTCTTCTAAATTTAAATATAGCCAAATATACCTGATAAGGAAACACCTTGGAGTTTCTTCAGGCAAACTTGAGGCTATAGGCTATTCTACCAAATGATGCAAAGACTCCTATATAATACTAATTCAGTTTATTTCTGGATATTCTTTCTTAACATTGTATTATATTTAAACATAATCTAGATATTTTTACTGCTTGCTCAGATGGCTTTTTAAAAATACTACTTTATTTTAATTTATTTTTTAAAAAGCTTTTAATTTTGTATTGGAGTATAACAGATTAACAACATTATGGCAGTTTCAGCTGAACAGCAGAGGAACTCAGCATACATATACATGTATCTATTCTCCCCCAAATTCTCCTCTCGTCCTATTTTGAGATTTTCTATTTGGCTACTGCAACTCATCCAATTCATTATTTTAGCACTTGTGGTCATTCAGGGCTCAACTCAAGTATCACCCCAAGCCAGAGATGACTAGAGCCAAAGCACTTCCTCCCATTTCTGTCTCTCTGTAAGAGCTTCCTGTCGTATTTCCTTCACTGAATTTCAGTACCCAGAATTATTTAATTCAAGTGTGTGTTTCTGGTAATAGTATGTAATATGTATACTAATAGTTGGCTATATTTCCAATAATTACATTCAACTAGAATGTAAGTTCGCTGAAGAGGAGACCTCTGTCTTCTTGACTGCTGCACTCTAATACAAGAGTTGCTTGATAATTATGGACTGAATGATTGATTAACTGTGATAGGATGGGGACCATAAACATTTGGTATAAGCATAGGCAGGTTTTGATACATGTTTGAGAACTAATGTAATATAAGCTGTGTAGATGCTTTACTTCTCAAACACTCAAAAAAAAAAAATTCAGTCACCAATGATGTTCTTCATGGTGGCCCCAGAAGCTATGTCTTGCTGTTTATTCATATGATCACTGTGAAACTTAATCTTTATGTTCCTCGTATTATCATTTAACTGCATCATTTGCAAAGAAATTTAGTTTTATACTATATTTTAGATATTAAGCAATAGGAAAGCAGTGTCATCTGCATATTCTTATTGCATTTCACCATATATAACTCAACGAAGAACAAATCTCAGAATAGGTGTTCAGTTCATTTGCTCAAATGGTTTCCCTACATTTACAAAGTGGATGAGCAAACTGATTGATTTTTCAGTGCCACTGTTGAAAGTCAAAATCTTTTGTGAGATCTCTCTTGGTTCTGTATGTTTGACTAAACCTCTTTTCTTCTTTATCATGATATACATGGCTTTGCCATTCAAATTTCTGCATGCAAAACTGGTGAAACAAAACTTTCACAGAAACAGGCAGATTGATAATGTAAGACTTGGAGTTTGCCTCTCACACACAGAACATGGATAAACACTCATTTTGGTAGACAAGACACTAGTTATTTTGGTTGTACTTTCCCAGGAAATAACACTGATGGGAGTAAACTAAAATAAAATTACTTAGTGCTAAAGTGGGCTTTCCTGGTGGCTCAGAAGGTAAAGAAGCTGCCTGCAATGCAGGAGACCCGAGTTCGATCTCTGGGTTGGGAAGATTCCTTGGAGAAGGGAATGGCAACCCACCTCTGGAGAGTATTCTTGCCTGGAGAATTCCATGGACAGAGGAGCCTGGCCGGCTATAGTCCATGGGGTCACAAAAAGTTGGACACAGCTGAGCTACTAACACACTGGCACACTGGCAAGATGTTACAATACTTGCTGTCCCAAATGTTTTTACTATTAATTCAATTTATACTAACTACTTCAGTTTCTCCTGTAGGTATCTTACAATTGGTGGCATTTGTATACATCAGTCTGGACAGACTTTATTTCTAACTGCATTCCTTCTATGTTAGACTATTTTAGGGCTATTGGGATGTCTATATTTCTTCTTTCATCTCTTTTCTTGGTATGTTCCTTCTTGTCTCTGTTAATCACAGCTTTAATAACAGGATGTTTGCATTTCCTATTTTATATTCTGAAAATGCTTGTTTAGACTTTTCCTACTCTGACTCTCCTTTTATTGTCTGAATAACAGCTAACATAATTTCTACCTTTTATTGATCACCGTCTATATTCCAGGCACTTGCTTGATATAGATTATTTCTAATCCTCAAAGCAACCTGGCAAGACAGATATTATTATCCCTTCTTTATAGCTGAGGAAGCTGAGATGCAAGGTGTTTTATTTAGGTCTTGCTGAAGGTGACACAGGACATTAGTTTCAGATTTGAAATCCAAAGATGGGGTTGTCTCTGCAGTTAAATTGTGTGTGTGTGTGTGTGTGTGTGTGTGTGTGTGTGTGTGTGTGTGTGTGTGTGTGTGTATGAGAGGAGGGCTGCAGGGGGAGAAGATTCTGCAATGATTATAAGAAAAGGGGTGCATTTGCACGCACTTTCTCATACTTTGTTCCATTGTTATTGTTTTAATTCTAAAGATCAGAAACTTATAAAGCAATTATATCCCTATCTGATTGTTCCCTACCTATCTGAAACTGTTACACATTGTAATTTTCTGTTTTTATATCTAGCATTATAGATACGCTGAAACTTTGAAAAAATACTCTGTTAAAGCTTCTTTGGGCAGTGTATAAGATAACAGTGCCAGCGTAGTTAAAATGCATGCAACTATATCTCACACAGGTAAACGGGATGCAGGTAGTTTTTGTACATGGAATACATGATGAGGTAAGGCAGATTTACTTTTTTGATAGATATAGGTAGAGTGGACACGAGATTCCCTAGATGATTAACCAGACTTAGAAAGGGCAGTGCATTGTGATGAAATCATGTTACTAAGAAGGGTATGAGCACTCAGATTTTCCCTTCTAATTGAGTAAAAATTTCAAATTTACTATCAAGCTAGAGACACATACTTTGAAAAAGTCACACCACTGTCCTGATCCTGAAATTCATGTTTTATAGAATGATGAAAATAACGTTTGCTCTCATTAGATCTGGTTATTCCAACCTACCTGCCTTTTCTCTACTAACAATTTGTTCTGCTCACCGCTTCTCCACACCCTTCCCTGAGAGGGATACCATGGAATTATCAGTTGGACTGATTATCCTCTCTCAGGTCATGTGTCTTTTCTAGATAACTAGGAGATCTCTAGACCTTAATAGCCGAAACATTAAAATTGCCCAGTGCTCATGGTAGAAGGATTATTTTGTTAATTTAGAAACATTTCCAGGTTATTGGTTTCTGTCCATTCCCTATGTTTGCTTGCTGCTATTCTGACCTCACTGCTTAAAGGAGAATGCTACGAAAGGTGTTTTTGTTTCTCAAGTTTTTCTGCTTCCTCCCATCTTGGTGTGTTGTTTTCAATTTTATTCTGCTTACTAAGCTTTGCCATGTGCACATCTTTAAAGAAAATTCTTTTCTAAGTCTGCATTATACAAGCTGGTGACTTTCAATTTTTTGTCTCTCAGTCATTTAAGCCTAATACAATCCACGTACACTGATGAAGAATTTTAATAGGTTAGGGATATGTATCCTCAGTGCTTCAGTTAGCAAATCCTTATGGAGAAACTCTGAGACACACACCATCTTTGCAAAGACTCAATTCTACCTGCACGTCATATAAGCCAGGGAGTCCATCAGCTCCTTGCAAAAGCTTTTCCTTTCTGTGTGCACTGATCCATAATGAATGACTTCTCCACAGAACTCCTGTGTAATAGTCTGATTCTTATTCAGAAAACTTTTCTACCAAAGTACCCGGATTCGTGCCTGCATGCTAAGTCGCTTCAGTCATGTCTGACTCTTTGCGGCCCTATGGACTGTAGCCCGCCAAGCTCCTCTGTCCATGGGATTCTTCAGGCAAGAACACTGGAGTGGGTTGCTGTGCCCTCCTCCCGAGGATCTTCCAGACCCAGGAAATGAACCCAGGTGGGTTCTTTACCACTAGCACCACCTGGGAAGCCCAGTGTGATTTACAGAGGTGCATAAATGCCAGGCTCTGGGAGTGGGATTGGTGAAGGAGGCCTGCAGTTCATGTGTGGATCATGGTAATAGTGCCACAAGAATTGCTTTAAGTACAAAATACCTCTGATTTATCCTAAACACCTGTGCATTCTTCACCATATTACACCATCTTTATTCAATAAATTCACACTATTTGTATTTTCCCATGAAATATCCTCAAAAGTACAGTTGACCCCAGGGGAAAGTGACAGGTTTACTCTGTAGCTCTGAATATCTTCAAACATGACTGTACACTCTTGCATACAATACCTTATATTATTATTTATGGTTTTATGAATATACTATCAGGGAATCTGGATAACCAACTCAGTGAAAGAAGCTGTATTTTAAACTCTTATTAATAGGTTGGTCTCATACAATGTTTCACTTATAGTATATTAATCAGACATTTTTGTAGGGCACACACAAAAAATTCAGTTTTTATTGTTATACTTGGATTAGGGTTTCAAAATAGTTATGATGATTTTGATTCATCAAGTATGAAAGTGTTATAAGTTTGTTTTTTTTTTGCTATCTGCAAGTAGTTTTTCCATGATGAAACCTTAGTAAAGTACTTGTGTGGAGAATTTGACACCTGACAAGATTGTATTTGCAACTGATTGACGGGAAAAGGAAAATCTATGACTTATGTCACCATTTCTGGATGTCAGAATGTCTGACAGCCTCGTGTAATCAAAAGAGTGAAATGGTTCATGGTAAACTAAAGAACTAAAATACTAAAAGAATTAAAATTATGAGGAATTACCTGAGTATTTGGGAAGAATTTCTGAAAGGTTTAAATACTATTCTGAATTAAGAAGAGAAATGTAATACTGTAACACTGTATCCACATGGTGATTCGGAAAAATGTATCAGATGATGATGAAGTCTGTGCCTCTGCTCTGAGTGTGAAGTGATAAAGTTGTTCTGGCTATTTCACCGGAAAGGCTAAAAGATGAATAAATGGAAGTGAAGACTATGAAATTGTAGAACTCTTATTTCCCCAGCTATGGGGATAATTACTTATATATCAGAGTTCCTTTAATCTCAGGGTCTCACCCACAAACAATTTCTAACACTTTTTCTTTGAAGGTCTCACTTTTTCCCTCATAGCCTTGAAGCTACTCAGGGCTTCCCTCTCTCATATGTAGATTATTAACTAACTTCAGCTCCTCCCTGTTCTCATTTGTCACAGAAACAAACAAACAAACTAACAAAAACTTCTGGTTTAATCTCTTTTGGCCAACACTTAAAAAAGTATTTCACGCTCATCTTCAGAACACACTTGTTGCCTGTCAAACCCAAATTACTCTGACAGCTCACAAAGCTTCCCTGACTGGCTTGCATGTGCTTCTCAAGGTTATGTCCCATTATATGCCTACTCTTACCAAGAAACAAGTGTGCCACTATTATTGTTTTTTTGCACACAAAAACACACACCCTCTGTGTTTGCTTATACATTTGTGAAATTTTAATGACAGTAGCTATGGTACTATGCTAGGTTCTAGATTACAAACATCTTACCCCTTAAGGTTTGCATGAGCTGGTATGTGACAAGCACAAGTGTCTGCAATAGCATATGGTAAATGCAATAATAGAGTCATAAATAAGGTATAGAGTGAAAAAAAAAGGGGAAAAATATGAAGACAAATTTATGATGTCATTTTGTTCACATAACCAGGAGCTATAATGATTTGTAAATTCAATGAAGGCAAAGACCTTTCTTTTTATTATACAGGTATTTCAAAAGCATTGTTTGCATAAATTCACACTGAGTACTCCATCCTGTGCTTCTGAAGTCACAAGGTATTCCTGATATTTCGTTCTACACAGACAGTCAATGGTAGAAGTATATTTATTATTCTAAACTACCATCTTGGTATGGTTGGGACTAAACTGGAGTTCCAGGAATAATAAGGCAGCTTGAGCTTCAGTTCAGACTTGTCCCTAATAAGCCAAGTAACTTAGAACAAGATATTGCACCTCCTCAGGTGTCTAAAATGAATAAGTTGAGCTAGACGCCCCAATGCCTCCTGTTGTTACAATTCCTAATTCTTCATGTCAGCACCAACTCATAGAATCTAGAGTGTTTGTATCACTAGACCATGTGATTTGTTTATGTCATAGACATTCAGATCTCATCATTTCTAGGCGGCAGTTAGATGATTTCCCAGCGAGAATCAACTAAGGTGCTAATTCCCTAAGGTTACCACCCTGTGGCTTTGTTTCCCTGTTCCCTTTACTCGTAGAGACACTGGCCTGGAAAGAGAGGAGCTGCAGCTCTTTGAGCATTCGCTTGGTCACACTGGCGAGCAGGAATACATCACGCTTGGAACGTTTATTGATAGTGAGACGCTGGAGTGACTGACTGGAGATTGAGACTGAGCTAACCTGACAGCTTGAGAGCCTAAAAGCATCGATTAGTGAATGTGCAATGAGCTGACCTTCCAGCTGCCTGCATGCTGTGGTTCTGGTTTCTATAATGAGAATTTAAAAAAAAAAAAAAAAAAGAGGAAACCTTATTCTTTTATGCTTTATAGTGATTATTCCACCCAAACAAAAAGGGACATGAATTAATAGAAACCCATGAGTATAATTTTAAGAATCTCACACACCAGGGACTACACTGAGGCGGATGTACTCTAGGGATAGAGTTCCTTGTGTGCTCAGTACATATTCTCATATTAAACAACTTCAAAAGAATCCACTTCCAGTGAAGGGAGAACATTCTGCATTGTACTTTCCCTGCTGGCCATTGACAGATAGTCGTATTGCACTGTTTAATTAGGTGACAAAGAAGTTTTTGCATATATGTTAGTTGGTGCTAATGAAAATCTACATAAGGAACCAAAGGAAATTAAATAGCTGTTAAGATTATCATTTTGCACATTTTCTTTTTATATGTGACAATAAAAAAGTGTGAATTGAAAATCTAAGGAAAGATAACAGTTGACTTTTAAAAAGCGAAATGCACTAAATAAGAAGACATGTTTATAAATATAATACAGTATCTGCAACATTTAATTTAGAGAATGTATAGTAATGACAGAGATACATAATATTAATTGATCTTATCTCTGTAGGGTTGTGATGAATGGACTGTAAAACTTAATTAGTGTTGGTTATGCTTACGTGTGGGGCTTCCCTTGTGGCTCAGGTAAAGAACCTGCCTGCAATGCGGGAGACCTGGGTTCAAGCCCTGGAGAAGGGAATGGCTACCCACTCCACTATTCTTGCCTGGAACATTCCATGGACAGAGTAATCTGACAGGCTATAATCTACGGGGTTACAAACAGTCAGACATGACTGAGCAACACTTTCAATTTCATGCTTATATATATTTTGTAAAATTAAATTGATGCTGTATAAAGGACACAGTGATAATGCTTATAGCTGTTTTGTTTGCTTGCTAGTATAAACATGAAATGAGAAGAAAAGAAAACCACCATAGAAAGGAAATCAAAAGTATTATGCCCTTTATCTTCACTAGATCATTTGCAGTTTTCTGGCTTCCCTGGTGGCTCAGATGGTAAAGTGTCTGCCTGCAATGCGGGAGACCTGGGTTTGATCCTTAGGTTGGGAATATCTTCCTGGAGAAGGAAATGGCAACCCACTCCAGTACTCTTGCCTGCAAAATTCCATAGATGGAGGAGCTTGGTAAGCTAAAGCCCATGGGGTCGCAAAGAGTTGGACACGACTGAGCAACTTCAGTGATTCACTGGATACCTTTTATGACTGGAAAAGTTTTGCATCAATAAGTCTATGGTTCTCAAAATCTCATCAGTTCAGTTCAGTTGCTCACTCGTGTTGGACTCTTTGCGACCCCATGAGCTGCACCCCACCAAGCCTCCCTGTCCATCACCAACTCCCGGAGTCTACCCAAACTCATGTCCAAAATTTCATATATGTGAATAATTCCCTGTTCAACTTAACTGCAATTCTGCTTACTAGTCCTTGTTTTCTTTCTTAAATACATTTGAGAACATATGGCACTTTAGTTAATAAGAAATGTTTACAACTTCATTTTTGAGTCAAAAGTAACCATATAAATAATATAATTCTTGTAATAAAACAGAAGACTTTTATGAAATATTTACTCTTGAGTATTATTTAAATACTCTTATAGTAACCTATGTTTTGATAATAGAAATATAAATGAAAGCAGCAACTTAAATTTGTGAACTATCTGATACCTTTTCTGATTAATTATATCATTTATTAAGAACTCCCTAAGAATTTACCTCTATGATGCTATTCAAAATTATAACAGTCACACTGATATGTCTTTTTTTCTTTGCATATGCATATGTTCTTATGTCTTTCAAAGTGACGCAGTTCTCTAAGGAATAATGCTATTTTCTTTTTCTAATTTTCATTTATACCCCCATTCAACAAGCATAGTATTTCATATCTAACATTTGATCATCAAATTTAAAACCATCATATTGACCAAATTTTATTGGAGCTGATGTGTTTTTTATTATGCTCATTTCCAAAGAAAAGAAGTAGTGTCACTGAAATGGAAAACTATCAGTGAACACAATTATTTAGTTTTAAAGACTCATGCAACATTAAGATGTATAAATTTCTCATTTAAAAAAAGCATTTTTTTTTTCCTCTGAAGAAGATAGCAGAATTTGGGGCCACTGACTCATTTTTGAGATCATCTATCACCTTTGTTAAGTTGTCTACTTTTTATTGTTCCTGTACCATGAATTATAGATATCTTATAAATAAAAATATGTGAGAAAAGAATTGATTTACTATCAATGGTTTATCAGTTTTATAAGTATGTGAGCACTTTTAACTACCATTTATGGGACACAAGATTTTGCCTTTATGAAATTCAACATTTATGTAGTATGACTATACACACTATAAAAACTATGTCTTTATATATCTGTCTACTTAACATATACACTAAACTGCTGAATAAATCATTAAAATAAAGTATGACTTACTGTAGCTGTTTTAAAACAGATTTTAAAATATGTAACAGTGAATAAAAAATAACAAGAAAATGTTCCACTGACTTTGAGAGAAAGCACTGCATTTTATTCTTCTCTGAATTTTCTAGAGCAATTAGCCTTGCCTTATACATAGGAGATGCTCAATAAACATATGGAAGATTTTTTTTTTTTTTTTTTACCATATAGACACAGAAGGGCATGTAACATGAATTATGGAATAAAGAGAAACACAAGAGAGGGAGAGAAAATGGTAAAAAGTCTGTTTCACAGTGATTTCTCATTAATGAGGATGCTACTCCTCTACTGACTACTTAGCAGGGGACCATCTGATCCGTTCTCTGCAGTCAGCTTATTGATTGTGTGGGTCAATGTAATCTGATGCATAAAGAACCAAGAAAATAGAAGGTAGCATTTTCCTAGATAAATGGTAAGAAGCAGCTAGTTTACAATTTCATGCCCTGAGGCTCAGTGGCTCCCACATAAAGTTGAATTAAAACTGACAATTCTTTATCAATAGATCTGACCTAGTGAAAGACTGAATTTAAAAACAAAACCATGAAGACATACTAAAGATAGAATCTGTATAAGCTTGAAGTAAAAATTGCCTTTCCTTTTTTTATTTAGACTATCTGTGTTGTACACATACATATCAAGGTCTAGTTATAGGCATTTAGATTATGGTGGCCCTTGATTTCTGTCTTCCTAGACATGTGCCCTGTGTGGTCAGTTGCTCAGTCGTGTCCAACTCTTTGCAACCCTGTCCATGGACTGCCTACCAGGTTCCTCTGTCCATGGGATTTTCCCAGCAACAATGCTGGAGTGGGTTGCCCTTTCCTCCTCCAGGGATCTTTCCTACCCAGGGATCAGCCCGTGTCTCCTGTGGCTCCTGTGTTGCAGACAGGTTCTTTTCTGCTGAGCCACTTGGGAAGCCCATCTTCTTAGATGATAAGTCCCGCCCCAGGGCCACAGGGGCGAGGCCTTACGTCAAGGCCACAGAAGCAGAGCCCAGAACCAAGGTCACCTCCAAAGCTGACTAAGCCCCTTTGTAACTGTTACCAAAAGCCCCCTGGTCATCACTAACAACCTCCCTGACTCCCAGTTAGGCAAAGATGCCCACTTCAGTAAACACGCTATAGCACCCCAACCATTCACCTAATGCCAACCATCCAGCAGGAATTTCCTTTGTCTTGAGGCTATAACAATTGTCTATTAACTCACAAAAATTATTGACTCCCCCTGGTCTGTCAGGAGCTGTTGGCCCACTGCGCTTGCAGTGCCCCCTTTATCTCTGCTGTTTTTTCTTAATAAACTTCCTCCTTTCTGAAATACTCTATGTCTGGAAATTCTTTTCCAACTTGCACTCGGACTGCCTCAACTCTAGATACCTAACACCTAACCGTTTTCCTGCTAGTTAGTGGCCGCGCTCAACGCAAGTCAAAACGATCAGCTCTGAGAAAATACTAACAAGGAAACAACATCCTCTAGGCAAAGCTTCCAAACCAACTGACCAACAAACAAACCGCTGGAAAAACAAACCCCACACTCAAATACTTAATCCACAAAACAAATAAAAAGCATCATTGAAGAGAATACAACTACTGGATAAAAAAGAAGTTTGTGTTAAATGCCAGCTATAGTATTTCCAGCAGAGTTCCCAACATCAATTCAGCACTCACAAATCGCTAGTTTTTTTTTTTTTTTTCTTTCACCCCAGGAAAGAATGTTCAGTATTACCTGCCAGAGAGGATCTTTTTGCTCAGGGAAGAGCTCAAAGTACTTGTGCGCTAGTTGCACTGGAGGCAGAGTTCGCAGTTTCAGGTTGGTCCAGCTCTGAACGAAGTTGGCCAGGTTCACAAAGGCATACAACCCTAGGCGGTCATTCCCATAGTTTGACAAATGGGTCATGAAAATGCTGATCTGAAAAATAAAAATGACCAGAAATATCACATGCATATGCTCAAAAGTGGCATGGGAGCTCTAAGAAGAACTTCACCTAAACATGGAATTTTATGAGAAGTACAATGATCATTTTAGGTGGTATTAGGGACTGAATCGTAGTCCCGCCCTCCACATTCATATGTTGAAACTGTGACTCCCAATGTGACTGTATTCAGAGGTAGGTTCTTTAGGGAGGTAATTCAGCTTAAATGAAGTCATAAGGATCCTAACCTGATGGTCTGGTGGCCTTATAAGAAAACAGGTGCCACAGTGCATTCCCCCTCCCTCTCTCCTTTTCTGTCTCTGTCTCTCCCTCCCTCCTGCAATGCACAGAGGAGAGGCCAGTTGGGAACTCAGCCAGAAAGTAGTTGTCTTTAAGTCAGAAGAAACTGAATTTTCTGGCACCTCCATCGTGGACTTGTAACCTCAAATACTGAGAAAATAAATGTAGTTTAAACCACCCAGTTTGTGATGTCTTGTTATGGCAGTTTGCAAAGACTAATACTGGTAGAAAGTCACACATCTGATTTCTATTTCAAAGTCACTCTTAAACTCACTCTAAAAATAAAAATTGAAATTAGGATAGGCCAACCTCATTGTTCATTAAAAGTATAGTGGTACTTTACATATTAGCTTTTTCCCCATTGTGGAATCAACACTATCAAATTCAATAATCTAATAACTTCCAGACTAGCAAAGAACCAGAATCATACCAGTTTTAAAATTAAACAATTGTTTCAGAACTTTTTTAGTCTATATATGTATATGGGTTGAAATGAAATCAAACTTAAGAAAACTTGTCTTTTTGTGGTCTAATAAGGAATTTTTACTGCAATAAAGAAACTGCTAATGTTTGCACAGCCACTGATTGTCTTTAGCCAACTACTCTTCCATACTTATTACTTTTTTTTATAGTTTTTCTTACCTCAGGATTAACTTGAAATATATTGTAGCATTTGGGTATTGTGGATCGGAGTCTAGAAAAAAGTAAAAATCTAGATTGATTGCTCTTGAGAGAGCAACAAAAATTTGAATGCGATTAAAGATATAATCTTATATACAACTCATCAAGGATTGCAGCTGGAATGAAAAAAAAACACAAATAAAAGAGAACTTGCATAATCTTGGTCTAAACTGAAGAAATTACAAATGCAACTCATTAAAAAGGGAGCTCATCATTTTCTACCATAGACAAAACTTTTACTTGCTCCTCAACCTCAAATACACATATAAGCATTTTAAAAATACATTTTATTATTTATTATTTACATATATAAATATTTTGGAACAACTAATACAATTATTTCATTAACTTCATGAGAAAAGTAAGAGTAATATCATGTAGGGAAGACATCTTTCACCTTAAAAGTAGTAGAGCTTTATTGGGTTACTATATAAAGTATGAGTTACTATCTAACTCAATGAAACTATGAGCCATGCCATGTAGGGCCACCCAAGAATCATGAGTCATGGTGGAGAGTTCTGACAAAACGTGGTCCACTGGAGAAGGGAATGGCAAACCACTTCAGCATTCTTTCCTTGGGAACCCCATGAACAGTGTGGAAAGGCAAAAAGATGACACTGAAAGATAAACTCTCCAGGTCAGTAGGTGCCCAATATGCCACTGGAGAAATAGCTCCAGAAAGAATGAAGAGGCTGAGCCAAAGCCAAAGCAAAGCCTAGTTGTGGATGTGACTGGTGATGGAAGTAAAGTCTGATGCTGTAAGGAGCAATACTGCATAGGAACCTGGAATGCTATGTCCATGAATCAAGGTAAATTGGAAGTGCTCAAACAGGAGATGGCAAGAGTGAACATCGACATTTCAGGAAGCAGTGAACTAAAATCAACCGAAATGGGCAAATTTAATTCAGATGATCATTATATTTACTACTTTGGACAAGAATCCCTTAGAAGAAATGGAGTAGCCCTCATAGTCAACAAAAGAGTCCAAAATGCAATACTTGGGTGATATCTCAAAAACAACAGAATGATCTCTGTTCATTTCCAAAGCAAACCATTCAATACCATAGTAATCCAAGTCTATGCCCCAACCACTAATGCCAAAGAAGGTGAAGTTGAATGGTTCAAGGAAGACCTACAAGACCTTCTAGATTAACACCACAAAAGATGTCCTTTTCAACTGGTATTAAGAAGAGGTGGCAAGAATATACAGAAGAACTATACAAAAAAGACCTTTATGGCCAATATAACCATGATGGTGTCATCACTCACCTAGAGCCAGACATCCTGGAATGCAAAGTCTAGCGGGCCTTAGGAAAGTCACTGCAAACAAAGCTAGTGGAGGGGATGGAATTCCAGTTGAGCTGTTTCAAATTCTAAAAGATGATGCTGTTGCATTCAATATGCCTGCAAATTTGCACTCAAAAGATAAAGTGTTGCACTCAATATGCCAGAAAATTTGGAAAACTCAGCAGTGGCCACAAGACAGGAAAAGGTCAGTTTTCATTTCAATCCCAAGGAAAGGCAATACCAAAAATTGTTCAAAGTACCGCACAATTGCACTCATCTCACACACTAGCAAAATAATGCTCAAAATTCTCCAAGCTAGACTTCAACAGTATATGAACTGAGAGCTTCCAGATGTCTAAGCTGTATTTAGAAAAGGCAGAGGAATCAGAGATCAAATTGCCAACATTCGTTGCATCATAGAAAAACCAAGATAATTACAGAAAAACATCTACTTCTGCTTCACTGACTATGTCATAGCCTTTGACTGTCTGGATCACAACAAACTGTGAAAATTCAAGAGGTGGGAATACCACACCACCTTACCTGCCTCCTGAAAAATCTGTATTCAGGTCAAGAAGCAACAGTTAGAGTAGGACATGGAACAACAGACTGGCTCCAAATTGAAAAAGAACGTCAAACCTGTGTATTGTCACCTTGCTTATTTAACTTATATTCAGAGTACATCATGCAAAATGCCGGGTCTGATGAAGCACAAGCTGGTATTAAGATTGCTGGGAGAAATAAAAATAACCTCAGATATGCAGGTAACACCACCCTTATGGCAAAAAAAAAAGAAGAACTGAAGAACCTCTTGATGAAAGTGAAAGAGGAGAGTGAAAAAGCTGGCTTGAAACTCAGCATTCATAAAACTAAGATCATAGCATCTGGTCCCACCATTTCATGGCAAATAGACTGGGAAACAATGGAAACAGTGAGAGACTACTTTTTCGGGCTCCAAAATCATTGCAGGTAATGGCTGCAGCCATGAAATTAAAAGATGCTTACTCCTTGGAAGAAAAGCTATGACCAACCTAGACAGCATATTAAAAAGCTGAGACATTACTTTGCCAACAAAGGTCCATCTAGTCAAAGCTATGGTTTTTCCAGTAGTCATGCATAGATGTGAGAGTTGGACCATAAATAAAGCTGAGTACCGAAGAATTGATGCTTTTGAACTGTGGTGTTGGAGAAGACTTGTGAGAGTCCCTTGGACAGCAAGGAGATCCAACTAGTCAACCCTAAAGGAAATCAGTCCTGAATATACTTTGGAAGGATTGATGCTGAAGCTGAAACTCCAATAGTTTGGCCACCTGATGCAAAGAGCTGACCCATTAGAAAAGACCTTGATGCTGGGAAGGATTGAAGGCAGGAGGGGAAGGGCACTGCAGAAGATGAGATGGTTGGTTGGCTTCACCAGCTCGATGGACATGAGTTTGAGCAAGCTCGGAGAGTAGCTGATGGACAGTGAAGCCTAGCATGCTGCAATACATGGGGTCACAAAGAGTTAGACACAACTGCATGCGTGAACTGAACTGATGATCTAAAATATATGAAGAATTCATACAACAACAACAAAATACCACAAAAGTCCAAATAACTCAATTAAAAAATAGGCAGAGGGTCTAAATAGACATTTTTTTTTTGGAAGAAGACTTATAGATAGCCAAGAAGCACATGAAAGAATGCTTTACATCATTATTAGGGACATGCAAATCAACACCACAATAAGACATCATCTCAAACCTGTCAGGATGACTATTATAAAAAAAGACAACAAATAACAAGTGTTGGATAGGATGTGGAGAAAAGGGAATCCTCATGCTCTATTGCTAGGAATGTAAATTGGTGCAGCTACTGTGAAAAACACTATGGAGGTTCTTCAAAAAATTAAAAAGATAACTACCATAATCCAGCTATTTACTCTGGGGTATGTATATGAAGGAAATGAAATCACAAGTTAGAAAAGATACATGCACAGCTATCTTTTTTGCATTATTATCTATAATAGTCAAGATATGGAAGCAACCTAAATGCCCATCACTAGATGAATGGATAAAGAAGATAGCATATACATATATATGTATATATATATGGGAACACATATATATTATGGAATATTACTTAGCTGTAAAAGGAATGAAATCTTGCCATTTGTGATATGGATAGACTTAGAGGGTATTATACCAACTGAAATAAGTCAGACAGAGAAAGACAGTTACTGTATGATTTCACTTATATGTGGAATCTAAAAAGCAAAACAAATGAGCAAACATAACAAAACAGAAACAAGAGTCACAGATACACAAAACAAACGGTGGTTGCCAGAGATGAGGGGGGCTCAGGGGAGAAGGGAAATAAGTGAGGGAAATTAGAAGGTACAAAGTTCTAGCTGCAAAATAAATGCCTCCTGGGTATGAAGTGTACAGTGTGGGGAATATAGTCAATAAATATGTAATACCTTTGTATGGTGGTACATGGTAACTAGACATATTGTGGTGGTCATTTAAAAATGTATAGAGATAATGAATCACTATGTTGTGTACCAGAAACTAAGATAGTGTGGGACATCAATTATATGTCAAAAGCAAACAAACAAATATAAAATCTCACAGAAAAAGAGATCAGATTTGTGGCAACCAATCAGATTCGTGGGAAGAGGGAGAAGGGATTGGATGAAGGTAGTCAAAAGGTATAAACTGCCAGTTACAAGATCAATAACTACAAAGGATATAATGTACAACATGATAAATACAATTAACACTTCTGTATGTTATGCATGAAACTTGAAAAGAGAGTAAATTCTAAGTTCTCATCATGAGGTGAAAATATTTCTTCTCTAATTTCTTTAATTTTGTATCTATGTAAAATAATGGATAGTCCCTAAAATTATTGTGGTAATCATTTCATAATGTATGTTAGGTCAAGTCATCGTGCTGTACACCTTGAACTTAAACAATGCAGTATGGCAATCATATCTCAATAAAACTAGAAAAAAAATAGAGTTTTAGCTTGCACAAGAATTAAGAAAAAAGCACTCTGGTAAGGTACTATAAGCTATAAGTCAAAGGTATCAGATTCATGGAACGCCCTTTACTAGAAGGCTGAAAAGGATCCTCTGAGGACAGCCCACTAAGTTGGTTAAAGATACTTCTCACCATGGCTGAAGATAGGGAGGAGAGTGGGAGAACTTGGACTATTCCTCTCAAAATCCTAAATTACATAAAATATCACCATAAAGTATATAGCATTTACTATGTGTTACGCATAACTCTAAGCCCTTTGCTTGTATGAAATGATTAAGTCCTCAAACCAATCTTATAAGGCAGGTATGGTTATTATCACCTTCGACAGATGAAGAGACTGAGGCATAGTTAAATAATTTGTTCAAGTCCCACATTCAACGGCAGAGCAGAATTTAAAACCTAGGCAAAGCTGATACATGATATACTCAAAATATTCACCTAAACTGTTTTATGTATAGAGTTTGACATCCATCATCGCTTTACTTTTGCACTTTAAAGCTCATTTTTTTTTTCCAAATAGACCATATTATAGAGTTTTAGCAATTGCTGTCATGAAAACTTCTCTGTAATCACCACAAAATAATACGCATTTGATCCCAATAAGTGTACATTTATCTCATGTCACTACTGTAATTAAGAAATAAGACAGTGTAAGTAGAATCTCCAGGATAATTATAGTTCCTCAGGACTGAAATTATTATGAAAAACCAGGCTGCAGGCAAATGTTTGAAGAAATATTAAAAGGTCTTAGAAATCTACCAGCTGCCCTCTAGCACTGTTATTTTAAGATGGAATTTTAAGGTACCTGTCATTGTCTAAAATCCGACAAAAACATAAATAAAAAATATTATTTGGAGAATATGGTAAAAATTATTTTTATATCATGAGTAGATGTATACTATAGAGTGGGCATTGCCATAATGCTCTTAAAAGATTTGGCGGCCTACTAATTTCGTCGTTTATCCAGAATTTCCTTAGGAGAACAAGTTGTGCTTTCTGAAGGAAGTAAAGCATGGAAGCAAGGCAAATGGAAATTCCACGTTTGGAAGAAAGCAGTCTGGAGACATTGTGGGGTTCTAGGCTGAGGCACACCTCTGCATTTAAATGGCCCTTTGCTGAGAAAAAAAGGTGAGCAACCTGGCCACAACAGCTGCGATAGCTGTGTACCAGCAGCATGTGTACATGTTTTACTGGTTAGAAATAAATTAGTGCTGGTACATGGTCAATTGACTGTACTTTAAGGGGAAAAATTCTGTAAGCACAGCTTAACCATGCATATCTGACTTGCTAAAATCACCTATTGTGCAGACAGAACATTTTAGCTTTAGGATTTCTGGCCACATGTCTTGTTATTCAAAAATAAAACTATTCAGAGCATAGAGGAAGAGTAAGACAAATTAAGATTGGATGTAGTCAGAAGCATAAATAAGGAAAGTCAAAAGAAATGCAGTATAAAATAGTTGTAAATAATTTTTTACAGACATAATATATTGCTACTATTTTTTACATGACAGTATGTGTTCACCCATGCTTCCCTGATGGTTCAGTGGTAAAAAATCTGCCTGTCAATGCAGAGGATGTGAGTTTGATCCCTGGGTCAGGAAGACCTCCTGGAGAAGGAGATGGCAACACACTCCAATAATTTTTGCCTAAGAAATCTCATGGACAGAGCAGCCTGGAGTGCTATAGTCCATGGGCAGGCAGACACGACTTTGCAACTAAACAATATGTTCCTCCATTTATCCTGTGCTTTTATTCTGATTGTTATTTCCTTAAGGATATAGTAAAACTACTCTTGCCCAATACTTCTCAAAGCATAATCTAGAAAAGGCATGACTGTGATACATGCTGCAAATGGTTTACAAATGCAAACCCACTGGACCTGGAAATATTGTAGCTCAGAGATTTTTGTGGATTCAGATAAGCAGCGCTTTACATTTCATAGACATCATGTTCAGCGGATGAGTTTAAGAATAAGATATCCAATGCTAATGTCAGTAGGCCACCTGTTGGCAAGTCTTCCAGAAGGGTCACTGAGGTCAGGCTTCTGTCACCAAGCTGGCCCCTGGGCTGCTTCCACCTTGTCATTGTCTCTGAGATATATGTCTCTCCCTCACTCTCCACACTCTCAGCTCTATTATAACCAAACATGAAACAAATCTAAAGTCTTCCTTTAATCTTTCATAAAAATTAAAATCAAGCTTGAAGGTACTCTCATAGTCTAATTATTCACTAAAAACATAAAACAGAGTTTCTCAATGTCAGGTGCAATACACACGCACCAAACTTAGGAAAATCATGACCTGTGGAATAAATCCATTGAAGGAGGTGTCTACTGTCCAAAGAAAGAGGAGGTTTTAAATAAAGTGATGTATAAATGTTGGTAACAGGGAATCGGATAAAAATTAATGGGACTCTAAAGGATAATCTTTCATTTCATCATGCATGTGCTCAGCTGTGTCTGATTCTGCGACCTTTTGGACTGTAACCCCCGGGCTTCTCTGTTCATGGGGTTTCCCAGGCAAGAATATCGAAGGGGGTTGTCATTTTCTCCTCCAGGGGATCTTACCCTGAATCTCCTGAATTGCAGGTGAGTTGTTCCCCCACTGAGCCATGGGGAGGCTAATTTTTAAATGTGGGTAAAAGCACAGCCTGTCGCAGTGACAAACAAAATATTATTCTATACATGTGGGCAAGTGACTGTTCTTCTGAGTCTTTAGCTGCAAGTCATGCAGTTGTTTTGTATATCATTTTTTTTTGCCTCTCTTATTAAGTAGAAAGGATAAAGGAAAAAAAAGGAAAATAAAATGAAAAAACAAAGGCTTTATTTTATTCCGAAAATGAAGCATCAACCTTCTTTAAATTGAGCAAAAATATTTTCAGACTGCCAATACCAGAACAGTTTTCTGGCTTTTCCTACTTGTATGACAAACACGATGGCACTGTAAATTGTACGGATGCTAATCAAGTATAGTAGCTTAAATTGGAATTTAAAATCACTTTTAGAGCATATATTCTTGTTTAAAGTACACTTTAAGTATTTGGATATCAATTCTGTGCCTTACAAGTGCCTCTAAAAATGCAATCATTCACAGAGTTGTCAGATACCTGGTTCATAGGAAAAACACAGTATTATAACAAATACAGGAAGATACAGTAGCTTTGCAGAACAAGAAGAGATGTACCCTGTTTTAAGGCAGCTAGCCCTGTCTTCATGCCACAGCACAGATAAACATTAAATATTACCAGTTAGTTTCCATTTTTGCCTCTGTGGCCCTGTCAGTGTGCTGCTCTTCAGAAAGAGTACATTGTGTTTAAAAATAAGTCCATTAGTTAAATTATTGATTAGGCTTTTAGTTCTCATAGACTGTGAAGATAGATAGAATTTAGGGGAAGGCATCTCTGATGGTTCATCTGATGGGCTTTGGCATTGTACTCATATTTTTCCTATAAAAGGAGATCTTATGTCTTTTTGTTTTGAACATAGGCTGGAACCACACAAGAGATACTAAGAACTAAACTATGCTTAACATTGCCAAGTTTTGAGCACTCATTACCAAGTTTTAAGCACTATACCAACATTACCAGCTTTAAGCACTTATGACATAATTATGATGCTGTTGAATCATAATATTAATTTATTTATATAACTTTGCCATTGGGCTTTATGTTCATTTTTGTTGTATTGATTAAGTACTAAGAACTCATCCTGTTTTAGAGAAAAGGTTATAAAGATCAAAGGGTTTGAGTGTTCTCTCTAAGATTATGGAGGGAATCCCAGCAAATCATTGCTCAAAGTTGGGTATGTGAATTCAGAATCAGTGCTCACACCCAAGGTTCTGCCAGAGACTTTGGTAACAAGTTATCTAATTTCTATTTTCTGCTTTTTCTCCTTCTATTGTTTTAATTATCTGGTAGATTTTATTTGTAACAACATTAGGTCAAAACTAACATGAGTTTGGGTGGGCTCCAGTAGTTGGTGTTGGACAGGGAGGCCTGGCATGCTGCAGCTCATGGGGTCTCAAAGAGTTGGACGTGATTGAGTGACTGAACTGAACTGAACTGAACAATTCTTTGTGAACTTTTCCTAGATTGATCCAACATAAAATTTGATTTATGTATTAAATTTTTTTAGAAGTGAAAGAAATAGGTCACTACTTCAATATTTACATCTCTACACATATACAATTTCAACTGATTATTGACTCTGAACATTTCAAAATAATACACAGTAAAGACAGACATTGCTATTTCATATGGGAAGATTAGCATATTTCTTAATAGAAATGTGTTCTAGAAATTGAAAGTAACTCCAAACTTTCAATATTAAAGAAACATTGATTTCAAAAGACCATTCAAAATGTATTTCTCTAAAACTGGTCTTAGAAGGAGAAAGAAAAAGAGGACAAGAACAAGAAGAAAGTAACAAAGAAAGGAAAAAAGGAAGGGAGGGAGAAGGCAGGAGGAGGGCAGGAAGGAAGAGAACAAAAGGAAGAAAGAGAAGCAGAGAAAAGGTCCAAAGTCAAACATATTTCACCATCTGTAGGGCAGATGGACCGGAGAAATGTAGGAATGATTTAGTTCATGTCTTTAAATCTCTACTGAGCAAACTCCAGCTATTAATTCAACCACTCAGCCTACTTCTCTAAGCAGAGGGAGCTCTTTTGTTCCATATGACTTTCAGTGTGGTTTCATGTAAGATGTGCATTGCCACAGGCATTTATAATTAATTACTATTCTCAGTTGATGTTTTAACATCCCACACCCTTGACTATTATAAGGAAGACTTTTCTTGGGTGTGTAATAAACTAAACCTTTGTTTTTAATTTGAAGCAGGTTTGATGAAGAAAATAATGCTAATCAAACAGTTTAAAAAAAAAAAACAAAAGAAATAATAATTAACATATTATTCCGGGAGTCTTGACTGCGTAAGTCAGAAAACATAAAGGATTTTGGGTTGCTGTTATAATTCACATCAGTTTGGTTTGCACACAGTAGGACAGTACCAATATGAAGTATAGAACCAAAGTGCCTGGGTTTAAGGACTGTCTCTGCCCTACCATATAGATTAACATCTCTGAATCTCAGAATTTTCTACGATAAATGGAAACAATAAATTACAGTTTTATAAAATGTATTACCATTATGCATATTCAATTAAGGTAACTATGGAGTAGTTAACGTATCAAATATAGTTTTTAATTAGTTGATCTACATCTCAGAGGTAATATCTTTTGTAAGCAAAGTTGGTGTTTCTTTGATTTGCTGAAATAACCGCATGTATCATGCTTATGATAGTTACTGTGATTTCTAGGCAAACCAGAAAATGTTGGATATGTTTACCCCAGAGTAAAAATCACTGTTTGATATCTAACATATGAAGCTCTTTTGTAGTCTTCACGCAATTTCTTAATAAATGCAAGTTTTATCCCCCAGAATCACTTCTGACAGCTGCAGTTAAGAATCAATATAGGACAAGATTGTTAAATGTAATCTTTTGTTTTATTTCACAAAGTGCGATGAGGAGATTTCAGAGATAGACAGTACTCAAGGGAAGTAATACCACGAGCTGATGTCTGTTTTGCTCCACCTATTTGCACCTAAATCAAAGAGTACCCCTAGGCCTCTACCCTTGTCCTTCAAGGCCGTCACCACCTGACATTATGTATCTGTTTGGTTGCTTCTTGCTCCCTCACTCCCTGTTAAAATGTAAGCTCTCTGAGTTCACACTCTACTCTGGGTTTGCAAGATGTCAGGGAATTCTAGGTGCACAACAAATATTTATTGAATAAGCAAATGAGTCCTTGGTGCCATACACTACTTTTGCTAGTAGAAGATGTGAAATAACTTCATTGTTTTCCAATTATTCCCCATATTCTCCAGACGTGAGGGGAAAACAAAACGCCTTATCCTAAATCCCTGAAAACAGCTGGTATTTAATAGGAGATAATGAATTGCTAAATTACATTTTTTATTTGTATTTTCCATTTCCATTATCAGGCTAAATGCAACAGAAGTTCCATTTTGCATCTGATTATTTACCAGTGTCCCAGTTTTTCAGTCATAATATTTGGTTAGTGAATTATTAACAAATCAGAGCTATTTTGATTCAAGACCAACTAGAGTGTAAACACTGATCTTCCTGAGTAAAGAAGTTTGGCTGTGACTTTGTCAAAGCCGCTGGAAAGAGGGCAGCTGTCCTAACAGAGAACAGCAGGCTCCTGCTCTATTTCAGTGAGCAGGAGCTATACTCTCCATTTTTCTTTTACATTAATAGAGGCCTAAGTCATTAAAAGGCAACACATGCTCACAACCATATCATTACTGAATATATTTGTGTTATGTCTTGCTTTAATAGTCAAGTCAGAATCCAGGTTTTAGATGATACTGTAATTGCCTTTTAGCATGCCCTGATTCTGAACAAAGATGTACCATTTTTACATGAAGGGAGAAAAACAACCAAAGCTGTTTCCCATCTGAGCTACTTAGCATTACTCTCTTTTCAAAAGATCAAATCTCCTTTCTAACCATGCTTCAATAATGCTATGTAAAAGTCATAGAAGTGCAAATTCATAACCCCAGGAATAATCATGGACAGTTCAGCCCCTGGGTAGAGGAAACATGTCCTTTAGTGATCAATGTAGGCTGTGCTAATAGCCTCAGAGTTCAGCAGTTTTCAAGGGGGCAAAGAAATAATTTTTATTTCTTCAATCAACCAATTGATAATTTATTTATTAAATAAATATGTATTAATATTTTTATTTATTAATTGCCTACTAAGTGTCAGTCAATTAGGGACTGGAGGTATAATTATTAATAAACTATAAATAGTTTTTGCCTGAAAGAGTTGAGGGTTAAGTGGTGATGTAGTAAAGAACATAGCAGATACAATGTGATGTGGCAATTCCCTACTCTAAGACATCACACAGATGCAGGGAGCTGGGCATTGATCTAAGACTTGTAGAAGGGGTCTTCCTTGGCTGTGAAGTGGTTAAGACTTCATCTTCCAATGTAGGCGGTGCAGGTTCAATCCCTGGTTGGGGAGTTAAGATCCCACATCCCTTGTGGCCAGAAAACCAAAACTTAAAACAGATGCAATATTGTAACAACTTAAAAAAAAAAAGTGGTTCACAAAAAAAAAATCTTAAAAATGGACTTTTGGACAATTTTTTTTTAAAAAAAGAAACTTGGAGTTAAAAATCTGAAAAATGATGAGTCAGGGCCACTTCATGTAAGAGAATGGGTTGGGGTAGGAGTGGGTGACAGGCTAAGGTCACATGTTAGAAGAAAGAAATGTGTGTGTGACAGTTGGTGAAAGTTTACATTCCGGAAAATAAAAATGCAATGTAGTCCATGCATGGGGGCAATGTAGCAAGAGAAAGGAAAAGACCAGTTCATATAGATCTTTTAAGTTCTTGAAGGGTTTGAGTTTCAATCCTAAGAACAATGGAGAAACACTGACAAATTTTGAATAGGGGTGAAGTATAGTCAGATATGCATTTTAGGAAATATATCCTGACTTCCTTTTGAAAAGGGGTGAAGATTGGAGGTCAGAAGTCATTTAGGAGGTTTTTCTAGTCAAATGATTGAGAGATAATGATGACCTGGCCAGTAGCCATGGGAAATGATTCAAATTAAACAGATTCAGGTGGTGTTAAGATAATCAGTCTTGAGGAGTGATGTCAGAAATGTGAACACTTTCACTTTTCACTTTTGTGCACTGGAGAAGGAAATGGCAACCCACTCCAGTGTTCTTGCCTGGAGAATCCCAGGGATGGCGGAGCCTAGTGGGCACACAAAGTCAGGCATGACTGAAGTGACTTAGCAGTAGCAGCATGTCCCTTATTTGTGTCTCACCTTCAAACAGTAACAATTTGACATACACCTGACGGGAAGAACTGACTCATTGGAAAAGACCCTAATGTTGGGAAAGATCGAAGGCAAAAGGAAAAGGGGGCAACAGAGGATATGATAGTAAAAGAGCATCACTGACTCAACGGGCATGAATTTGAGCAAACTCCGGGAGACAGTGGAGGACAGAGAAGCCTGGTGCATTGCAGTCTATGGGGTCACAAAGAGTCGGACACACCTGAGTGACTAAACAACAGCAACAACAACCACCACCAAAGTGCCTTTGAGAAAGCTGTGGGGCCCAGGAGCATTTGCCAAGGGAATAGCAGGGAGTCTATCCCACCCGTGGGTGGGGTAATAGGTATACAGACTTCAGTCCCAGCTGTGATCCCCACAGTGGCCTATGAGCTGAGTCCGGCTCCTCTTGGATTCAGTGCAGGGGTCCCTGGAGAACACTATCTTGGACAATCACCCATTGAAGATAGAGCCCTTGTGGAAGTCCAGATTCCAGTGGAGGAAAAAAAAAAAAAAAGTGTTTGGATGCACTGGAGAGGATAAAAGGGAGAGTTCAAGTTTACCCCATATCACCTTTCCCCCAGGACAGCACAGTTCACTGCCAAGACATTTTTCTCAAGCCACGATTTCTCCTGAGAGGGCAAGTGGAAGCTTGTGAGGGAGCACCCAGTTCCCCCAGCTGTGCAGGATGCTGCCAAAGAGTCCTCATGTCTTTCAACCCATCCAGAGTCCTGAGTCATGAGCTGAATGGCTGAGGGATGGGAAGAATCTGGAAGAGGTGCAGATAACACTCTTGGAGGGATTGAAGTGTTGCAGTTCCTTCAATGAGAACTGCTTCTCATTCCATCAAGAAGCCCATCCAGAAGTCTCTGGGCATGCCTGTCTGCAGATTCCTTCAAGTGGGCCACAGGAAACCTCGGAGCTTTGCACGTCTCACCCACACACACCTTTAGCCTGTGGTAGGTCCTCAGTGCGTGCTCCTGAGACAGCTAGTGAGCATGTGCAGTAAACCAGGTCAGCTCCGTAGGTGGGCTCTCAGTGGTGCTCCTGAGACTGATAGTGAGCCTGCACAGGAAACCAGGCCAGCTCTGTAGGCCTCTGAGAGACTACAGATTTGCGCTTTAGCTCCACCTCTGGGAAAGCAAAAGGGAGAGTCTCGGAACACAGCCTAGTGCGTTGCTGGATTCAGAGAAGGCATAAAACTAAGAACTCTCTCAAAAGAGGGGACTGTGAAGCAAACATATTTATAGAATAACTGAGAAAGCTTCAGAATTCCTTGCAGGACTGTCAGAAGGTATTTCTCTCCTGAAGTCAGTTACTAAAGACTGGAGGAGGTGATTGTTACTCGAAATGCGAAGACAGAGATGCAAGACTTTAAGGAATATAAAAACTCAAGAAAATGCCAAAGAATCACAATAATTTTCCAGTAGCTAACCCCAAAGATGTGGAGATCAGGGAATATTATTCAGCCATGAAAAAGGAGGATATCCTGCCATTTGAGACACTATGGATGGACTTTAGTGAAATAAGGCAAACAGAGGAAATAAAAAAATCATGTGATATCACTTATATCTGGAATCTAAAAAAGCCAAATTCATAGTAACAAGGAGTAAAATGGTGCTTACCAGGGGATCTGGGATGGGAGAAATGGGGCGATGTTGGTCAAAGTGTATAAATTTCCAGCTATAAGAGGAATAGATTCTGAGGATCTAATGAACAGCATGGTGATTATAGCTAACAATACTGTATTATATGCTCCAGTATATACCCAAAAGTTGCCAAGAGAGTAAATCATAATTGTTCTTACTATACACACACACACAAACACACACACACACACACACACACACACACGATAATTATGTGAGATGATGATGATAACCTTACTGTGGTAATCATTTTGTAATGTACGTGCAAATCACCTTGTTGTACATCTTAAACTTACATGATGTTATATGTCAATTATATCTCTATAAACACAGAAAAAATAATGAATATCTAATGACCTGTTTGATTATATGTGAAAAGTGAAACACAGAAGTAACCAAAGATGACATTTAGTTTTCTGGGCTAAGTAACTTGATGGATACTGAAACAATTTTACCAAAAGGAATAAATAGAAGAAAAGATTAAGAGAAACAAAAGCTTTAAAAATCTGGTCATAGAGAACCAGACAGAAAGCTTAAAGGAAGGCACTGTCTCTTGCTGTGGTTGCTCTGAGGGTCCGGTTGCGACCACATCAATTCATAGAGACTTCAAGCTGTATGATATTCTCTAATATTTTGTCAGTTTTAGAAGTCAGTTATAGATCTGAAGGGAGCAGACAGTTAAATTATTCCAGAATTGGGGATTTGCTAAATTAATGGAATGGAAAGTGGGACAAGGGATTTCTTAGTAATGATTGGCAGACAGAGACTGAAATGATCTCAATGTGCTTTCTATAATTAACAATATATTCAATCTTTTAAAGTATATTTTTATACTTTAAACTACTCACTTTATAGCTACAGAACATCATAATGAATGGGAAGAAAGAACTGTGAATATTCTGGTACAAGTCAGTTGAACTGCATATGAAGCAGTATACCATTATTTGAAGGTAGTCTCAGGTTAGTTAAAAATATGTATTGCAAACTCTAGGGCCACCATTAAAAATCTTTTAGAATGAGGTATATTTGACACACTAAAAAAGAAAATAAAATGGGGTCATTTAAAATGTTCAGTTAAAACCAGCAAAGATCAAAAAAGAAAGGGTAGGGGGCAAGGGCAAATACAACAAATAGAATTATAACATGATAGATACTAATCCAACTATCAATAGCTCTAATGGTAAATATTCTAAATCCACCAATTAAAAGAAAGATATTACAAGAGTGAATTAAAAAACCAAGACTCAACTAGATGCTGTCTACAAGTAACCCACTTTAAATATGACTCAACTAGGTTAAAAGTGAAAGGATGGAGAAAGATATGTCATGCTGACATGAAACAAAGAAAGCTAGAGTACCTACGTTTATTTTAGAAAACTTGGCTCCAGAACAGGAAGGCTTTCAAGGATAAAGAGTACACACACTGCCAAAAAGAGACCCCAGACATTGCACACTCACACATATACCCTTCATACACTCATGTGTACTGATGCACATATGCATTCAGATATTAATACATTCTCTTGCACATCCATATGTATCCATATGCACATCTTGTGCATCCATATGTATGCACACACACACTATCTTCAAGCTACTGAGGAGACAAGCAGACACAGTCAACATTGGGAGACAGAAAAAGTTTGGGTTGAAAATCACAATTTTCAAATTAAAATATTTATAATGTTCCTATAATTAAAAGTGGCTAGAGAGTTATGGATTCAGGTTAAGATACTCCTACAGAATCCTCTACCTGGTAGGAAGTAGTGTTCAATGTAGCACATGTGAGAGTTCTCAATAAACTTATATAATCATATGTTGTCCAATAATAGGTCTCTAATAGTTCACAGTGATACAGTATATTTGAAATTATCTTATCTACATACTTTAACAGAGAAAATGCTTATATGTAGGTTACAGCTTTTTTTAATAGTTAAATCTATACCCATTTATAATATTGATTTAAATTAACTTTAAAGATGTGTTGTTTCTTATTTAGAAGTATCTGTTGTTTGGTTTTTTGGTGTCTTCAGTCAAAGACAACAAAGGGAAGGATTAAGAATGGTTCTCCATCTGATGCTGAATGAAGAGTATCAGAATAACTCCTCAACTGAAACTCATGATGGACGAACAATATCAAAATACATATTAAGATATTTAAAGAGAAAGATACTAAAATTTTGATTTAAGTAAGCCAGGTAGCTAAAATGAGTTTGGTTTGGGGGCTGACCCTACTGTGGTGATAACCATCTCAGTGACTGGTGACCTTTGTGGTTTTGCAGTGATCACATACAAGGAAAAATTTGTATCTTTCCATGTCACCATTTTTTTTAACCTCTGTCTACCATTTTCCTGTTTTCCACTCTCTGTTGTGTATTGATATAACTATGGGTTTAGCTGGCTTCAGTCTTTTTATTAAACTAGCAAAATGTTCTATAATTTCCAAGCTGTCAAAATCTGATCTACACGCCAGCAGGCTGTACTTTTAAATACATGAATAGCATTGTGAACAAAAACATCCCTGTCAAGTGTCCATTTCTCAGTACTCAAACAGTTCCATGCGTGGTTATCTGTTACAGCGGTTCCTTGAGATTTGAGTGTTTAACATGTATCGTCCACTTTCAGTCTACCATTACAGATTACAATCTGCTGTTGTAGATTTAACAGTATAACACACTCACTGTTGGACCTCCTAGAGCACTTGGATCTGGTAACTCAATAAACAGCTGCAGTGACACAAAAGGATTGCTGAAGCAGAGATTTTTGGATTGACTGAATGCTAATTTTAATAATGACAAATTGTCTCCAAATTCAACACTTTTCATATTAATGATCCTTTTGCTCCTGAAACAGAGTAATTTATGTGCCTGAAAATTGTTCCTGTGATTTAATTTGGTACTTGTATAGATATCATGTGTCTTTATTTCAGCACATCTGACATGAGTTAAATGTTTCCCTTGTAATATTTCTTCAGTGAAAGGCCAAAGAGGCAAGATCTGAATGAAAGTTTTTTTCTCTCTTTCTGTGTTCCCACAGCACCTTGAATATGGCTTTATACACTTATTTATTATATTTTAATTAATTATTTTCCCACTAGATTGTGAGCACATCTGAAGCAGGGAAAACATTTTTATACATTTCTTTACCCTGGAATCTGCATAGTTCCTGGAATAAGAAGGACAGGAATTACACACACTCAGAAGAACATACAGCAGTAGTTAAAGTATAATAAAATAGCTTGGATTTATAAGAGCAAAACAAAAGATGCAAATGATAGAAAGCACAAATTCACATTCAAGACAATCAGGGGTGCTGGCATCAGTATTGAACTGAAAAGCTAATTCTTTGCTCTCTACTCTCCAATAGATAGCCATACTACTTTTTAAAACTTCCTATACATTTTGCTAATGTATTTACATTTTTAAATAATAGTGAACAATAGTTCTCCCAAACAAAAAATGTCTATGAGTTGAATTTATGTCATGTGTTGAGTTTCATAAACTTTGAAGAAGATACTCAACTGAAATGTAAATGGTTAAAAGCAGGACATGAAAAATAATATATAATATATATAAAATAATATATTTTCATAGCCCACTCATTTTGAAGCATAGTTTCACTAACTAGTTGTTTGTATATTAGAAGTTATCATTTATTAAAACATACATTTATATTAATAAAATGGATAACAATTCTACTAATAATGAGTTTAAAGTTGCAAAAATAAAATGCAGTACAATTTATCCCTTTTTTTTTTTTTTTACAATTTATCTCTTGATTTATTCAAATTTATAAATCAAGAGCATAAAGAGATAGTTTTCAAACTGAATGCTGCTGCTGCTGCTGCTGCTGCTAAGTTGCTTCAGTCGTGTCCGACTCTGTGCGAACCCATAGAGGGCAGCCCACCAGGCTTCCCCGTCCCTGGGATTTTCCAGGCAAGAACACTGGAGTGGGTTGCCATTTCCTTCTCCAATGCATGAAAGTGAAAAGTGAAAGTGAAGTCGCTCAGTCGTGTAAGACTCCTAGCGACCCCATGGACTGCAGCCTACCAGGCTCCTCCATCCATGGGATTTTCCAGGCAAGAGTACCGGAGTGGGTTGCCATTGCCTTCTCTTCAAACTGAATGAGTCCTTGCAAATTTGAAAAGTTGCTTTTCCTTTATTTTAAATATTTTAAGCCACCATATATTAATCTAACAATATTATACATATCGCTTCAGAAATTTCTAAATTTCAATAGTGTGGTCTGTGTGGCACGCTAAGAAAATGCATAAGGTTATTGCAAGTAAAATGGAATTACCATTGAGTTTTCTAGAAAGTGAGCCCCAAATATTTTTTTCTTTAAATATCCATACTGAGATTTAGAAAATTGTGAAGAGATAAATGAAGAATTGCTTGATCAATATGTGGCTACTTAAAATATTTAAATTGGAGGAAAAGCAATCTTTTAAACTCTGCAAGTACTCATGCAATTTGAATTCTCTTTGTGCTCTTAATAAAATTATTATTGACATATAATTCTTATGTTTTCATGAGATCATCATTTAATAGGGAAATAACAGATGTAAAAAGAGACTATAGTACACTTCTAACATCTCTTCTAGTTTTACTTAAGTATCTGAAGTTATACTTACCTGGAACCATTAACTATTATTATGCAGAAAGAAAATATAATCCACTGAAAATGTCAATCGAGAAGGAAAGTAAAAAATTACAAAAACAAGCAATGCAAAGATATTATTTAAAATAATAATCTTATTAAGAGCACAAAGAGAATTTCAAATTGCATGAGTTCTTGCAGAGTTTAAAAGATTGTTTTTCCTTTAATTTAAATATTTTAAGTTACAAGGCAGTTGGATGAACACATTTGCTTTGAAAACAGAGAGGAGGTCTTCAGTGTGTTGCATGGTCCAGGAAGAATTTACAAAATGGGTGGAACTTCAATTAGACTTTGACTGTAAGTAGATTTGACTACCTTCGGAAGAAAGCATTTAGTATCATTTCACTCTGGATAGGCAGGAAAGCATGAAAATGGGACACATAGGAGAAAAGCAACTTATGAGCTGATTGTGTTCCTCTAAAATTCATTTGTTGAAGCCCTAACCCCCAATATGTCAAAACATGACTGTATTTAAAGACAGAGGCTTTAAAGAAGTGATTACATTAAAATGTAGCCTTTAGTACTGACCCTGTGTCTCCAAGTTCAGTCGTGTCTGACTCTTTGCAATCCCATGGACTGTTGTCTGCCAGGCTCCTCTGTCCATGAGATTATTCAGGCAATAATATTATTCACTCCAGAATCCTGGAGTGGGTAGCTATTTCCTCCTCCAGCAGATCTTCTCCACCCAGGGGTTGAACCTGTGTCTTCTGTGGGTCTTGCATTAGCAGATGGACTCTTTAACCACTGAGCCACCTGGGAAGCCCAGTATTGGCCCCAGTACAATTTAACTGGTATCATTATAAGAAGAAAGTGATATCAAGGGTGCATGAGCACAGAGCAAAGATCATGGCAGGACCTGTCTGCAAACTAAGGAGTGAGGTCTCAGGATCGTGGACTTCTAGCCTCCAGAGCTGTGACAGAGTAACCCCTGATGAAGGCACCTGGTCTGTGGTGTTTTGTTTTGGCAGCCCCAGTGTACGAAGACAGTGAGCACGCTGTTTCAGCAGGAGTAGAGGATTTATGTGGCTGGACAGTGAAATACAGCTTAGGAAAGCTTGAGGCCAGATGGGGGAGATCACTGAACCATCAGCAATGAGAAAGATATTTATGGGGTGATAAATAAAGGCATACATGGCTTCATGGGGGGCTTGTTCACTGTCCTGTGTAGTAGAGATGTATTGGTCCATGCTGCTCTCCTATTTCATTCTTGAAATCAGACAAACAACTGAATGTCCATCAAATTCTTCACAACACAGAGATGAGTCCCTGGATTCACTGAGGAACTCTAGATAGATGCAAAAAACACTTCATCATAGCACTTTATTGTTTTCCTGTAGGTTTTCTCCACTTGTGTGAAGATTTCACATTGCCAATTCTTGACAAAAAGAAATAAAATATTTGTGACATAAGCAATCAGGTTGTGAACTCTAAAAAATGGAGCAGGTTATATAATATTGGGTATTGTCTAACTTGTAAAGTATTATAAACCTCTTACATTTTTATGTTTACAGTTTAGGGTTTTGCTCATTACCATATATTTTTTGGTAGAACTAAGCATTTTTGATAGGAAAAATTTATTTCTCTTACTCTTAGATAACCATCTGCTGCTTCATTCAATGAGAAAATGAGAAACATGTGATGAAAGATGGAAAGAAAGAAATCCAGCAGCTTATGACAATCTGGATTTTCCACATCTCATCTCTTGCCTGCTTGTTGGCAAATAGCAAACAGAAGTTTTGAATATTTTTATGTGAGTACAGAGGGCTTAGATTTATGAACCCCTTGCAAACAAAGGAACTCACAGGAGAACTGAGAAGACCAGAAAAGATAAGAAATAGTTATGCATTTTAGTGAGTGTGTGATATTATCTGTCACATAGACCTGTGCAGGTGCTTTTTAAGAGGTGCATAATAGCAATGAGTCCACCGTGAATTATACTTAGAAAACAGCGATACAGCGACCAGAGGTAAATGTGAAACGAAGTATTCCTAAATGTGCTGAAGTTTTTGTTCTCAGAGAATCTGAATTTAAAATCAGTGTCCATAGGAGAAACCAAACAATTTATGAATTAAAACTTTTAAGAATGTCATGAGTCTGAGCAAACTCTGGGAGAGAGTGAAGGACAGGGAAGCCTGGTGTGCTACAGTCCCTGGAGTCACAAAGAGTCGCACACAAGACTGAGCAACTGAACAACAACAAAGAATATCAGGATCTAACTTGCTTTACTTTAAGAAGCAGCAGCAAACTCTTGGATTACTGTAAATATTAATTTACTTCAAAAATTAAATGTGATTTTTAATGTAAAGAAAGAGATAAATAGAAAGCAGCAAATATTGTGACCATGGAATCTCTATCTTTGTAAGAATCATGCAGGAGAAGATTTCAAACCTGAATGAGAACGAGTACAGTGCTTAAGTGAGAACTGTTTAAGGAAATCTCTGCCTGGACATAATTCTATAAGGCTTAGTGTTGAGCTTTAGATTAAGGGTAACTTGACATTCAGCTGCAGCTGCACAAAAGAGACTCTGTGATTAAAACTTAGAGCCATCTCCTGTCTGCCTGCTGGCACAAAAACAGACATCCATGTGTAGATCTGCTCAATAATTATTCTGTGAAATCCCAAACTATCTAGCTAAATGTAATTTGGCATTTAAAATCCCTGAACTGTTAGATAGTATCTTTGTTCACCTGGAGTACATTCAATTCATGTACTAATTAGTTTATTATCCCCATGCAATTTACTTTTTTCACTTTTTGGACTACAGGCCAGCAAGGACATTGATAATATACCTAGGGATTTCCCACTTGCTGTCATTAGGTAATCTCAGATTTCCTTTTTGTCTTCACTGTGGCAGAAAGGGAGGAAGATTCTTCTCATATAATTTGTTGTCTGGATCCTAACAAATTTTACTGGAGTCTACACATTGATTCTGCTGCTTTTCCCCTTATTCATTACAGCCAGTACTATCTTAGAATGCAAGTATACTCCACTGCAAGTGATGGAAATTACAGGTAGAAATAATATACCTGAGAAGTAGAATCAGTTCAGTGTCAAGCTGCTCACTTATTAAGGCTCAAGCTTAAAAGCATTTATTTGCCTAGTCATTGAATAAGAGGACAGCTGAAGCTTAAATATGTCTAATCACAAGTATGTACAAAGTAGCACCTAAATTCTAGACATTGCAACTGCCCTAGTATGCTCATTTAATTTCTGAAGAAACTAAAACTTAAGAGACATAACCTACACACAATAACACAGATTAGATTTAAAATGAAAGGAGTTTATGATTCTCAAACCCTCTTAAACAGTATTGTATGTGTAATATATCATTTTCCTATTAATTCACAATTTTTTTTTAATGTTTGATAAAATTTTCCTCCTTAACCCCCTTAATTTTGTTGGTCTTATTACTACTTTCCTGACCAGTGAGAAACCCTTGACTTTGACCCTAAGAAAAACAATTGGTCCCTATTTCTTCTGTAGAGATCATGATAGTTAGCTACTGAATCTTACATTCCATATTTGTTCAGATTTATTTTCTCATTCCACATTTTTGGTACTTTGAAGATCAGAACCGCTAATTTATTCCTATTTTGAATTTATTTTATTTCTTTCCCCTTTCCTCTTTCCTTCCTTCCCTCCCTCCCTTCTTCCTTCTTTCTCTCTTTTTCCCTTCTTTCTTCTTTTTTTAATTGTCATTTCCACCTCCTGGTTCTCATCCACACATCTCTGCTCTGTCTTCCCATTTAGGCAGGCTGGATATTATCATACTTTCTTAAATAATATCCTTCATGGTATAAAAGATGCATATCTACATTTTCAAACCAATTTTCATAGATTTTTATATCTCAAAAAAGCACATGTTTTTGAGCAAAAGAACAGCTATCTCCTTTGCCACCAAAGTGAATATTTCAATTTGTAGTCCTTTCTTTGGAAAATAAGGGTATTTTTTTCAGATGGCCTTTGTAAGAAGTGGCTCATTTTAGTACATCTTACACTAAATGGATTTTGGTTCTGTTTACTTTAGGCAGGTGATGAATATACAGATTATAGAACTGGTTATTTCTTATCAAATATTAAGAAGTCTAAGGGAGTAGATGGAGAATGACCTTGAAGAATATACTAAGTCAAATATTAAGATTATGCTGAATGAGATGTCTGGCAGAGATAATAAAACCTGTGTTCACTTTAGGTAATAAAGTGTTTAAAGTTAAACTATACTTGGAACAAAGCATAAAACTCAAGAGAGGTGCAGCAAAATTGATAATCCTCTTAGAGGTTTACAAAGACCTTTAGAAAATGTCAAAGCAAACATCAATTATAAACTTCTTTAAAAAATGTTATGTGCTGTCTTCAAATGGAACAGCTGCACTTTCCAGGGAGGCTGGATGAGAAAAAAAAGCACAGAAGTTGGTACCAGATGGAACCGTCTGTGACTTCTGACTTCATCATTTTCTAACTACTGGGCTTGGGGAAGTTATTTATCCTCTCAGAACCTCAGTGACTCCATCTGCAAACTGGGGATAATCATACCCACATCATAAGGTTATTGTGAGAAGAGAAGTACTTTGGTTCATAGTGAACAGAAAACTGTGTTTTTGATTGTTCACTGAAAGTACAATAATGACAGAGATGGATCTTAAGAAATCTTGGTAACTTTCTGGAGCAATTCTTCAATAACTCCAATGTTAAAGCACCAAATAGTTTGCTGTTTTATACACTGACAGTTCTTTTAATCATTGAATAGCAAATGCACATATTGAATAGTTAAATGTGGAGAGCTCTGATTTCTTTCTAAAGTCTCTCGGCATCTTTTTATAGTCTACATTTGTACCATTTTCCAGGTTATAGTTTGGGCGGTAAGAATATTTACAAATCTAATATATTTTATTGGGAAAACTATAAGTCAAAATATAAATAAAGTGATTGCATGCTTGTGTGCTCAGTCGCTAAGTCGTAGCCACGCAACCCCAAGTGTCAGAGCCCTTTTAAATAAATAACAACAGGAAGTCAGGGGCATTGTAATAAAACTTCATTAACACACAAAGCCTTGCCTATAGAATCACCTTGCAAGTAATGAGACGTGACTCATTCATGAGCAGTGTCCTGGAAGAAGCCCCAAAACACTTTTTCCTCAAGACTCATCACCACCAATATATTCAGTAAAATTATGGAAGTTGACTACTGCAGAAATTTTCTCCGAACAGATATTAACAGTTGGTATTCCTATTTTAGTATAAAAGCAGTGCTAACAGATAGTTAAGCATTCCTGCAATGTCTTTCCCAATATCTCCAAAAATCTTTAATTTTATCCTCTTTTTCACTCCTGCTTCCTCCGAAGAACCAGACTAGGCTGGCCCGCCCAAGGCCGGCTGTCCCATGTGCTCTTTGTGGTATTCTCTTCTCTCCTCAGGGCATTTTTCCTATTAATTACCCATTTCCTTCTCCTGTTCTAAGTCAAACTCTGGCAATTTATTCTTCCTACTTCCCCATTACCACTTTGCCTACAATCATCTAGGTTTCTTTCTTTTTTTTTATTCTAAAATAGCCTTCAATTTACTTCTACCCTGGAGCAGCTATGCAAACTTTCTGCTACCTCCCCTGACTGAATTTGTCAAATTCTTTCATATTTGTCCCTAGGCACTGGCTCATTAGTACTTCAAATTTGGCTTTGGTTTTGACCTCCATATCAGAAACTCTCCTTTGAAAGTCACTAATAACTTTCTAGTTGCCAACTCTAGAGGATTTCATCAAACCTAACATCTTCACCCCACTTGAGGTATCAACCTCTTGACAATGTTGACTTTTTTCTCTGCCTTTGCAGTGCTCATCTTCCACCATAATAAAAAACTCAGGTCACACTTTCTTGTTTTCTGTTATAGATTCTTTCTCTCTTTTTTAAAAGTCCTCTGAGTCCTGTATACAATCATTTCTTTCTTTTTCTCTTGCTATACTATATCTTCTCCCAATGTTGTAAAAGGTCTTGTTTTATAATTGCTGTAAAGTAAGGGAATCAGAAATACCTTCAAGATCAGAAAAGTTTACTGCCATGTTTATAATCTGAGATGTGGCTCTTCCAGGTTTTTCTTAACTCCTTGCTTGTTTCTCCAAGTCAGTTTCTCTTCACCATTTCTATCAGTGTAGAATCTTTTCGTCATTTGACTATTGAGTCTACCTTGGCACTAGTCTTGCTGCCAATTTTTTCCTTTCTATTTGCATTTCCACCATTTTAATTTAGAGTCTATTTACTTCTCCTTAGCTTTATTGCAAGACTCTCCTCCCTGGTCTGAACTTCTATCTTTGCCCCCATAGTTCATTCAGCATCAACCACCACTTTATTCACCATAAGGCATAACTTTTGTCTTTCTCCCTCAGAAATGGTCACTGCTTTCAGTACCTGTTAATTAATGCTGAAGCTACTTCAACACTATTTGAGACCATTTGCAATGTAATCCCAACCTTGAGCCCCAGGTCTTGAGTCTTATATAACTGCATGCCATTGCCATTTCTCAAACATAACAATTATTTCCCCATATCTTTGTATATACTCTTGTCTTTGTGTTCTTCGTTTTACTTTTGGAAATTCTAGTCCTTCTTCAAACTTACCTTCTGAATAATTGTAGCACTCCATCCTTTTCTTACTGCCTATATCAAACATAACATGTGAGTTTTTTGTTATGCTAGGTAAACCATATGAAATTTCCCTTTTGTAGGCCAAAAATAGTTGAGTTCATGTAATTTTACCTAGCATAACCTAACATCGATCTTATCAAATTAGAAGCTCCTTAAAGATAGCAATGGATTTTAAATGTTTTTGAATTTTTTCCAGCATATTTATATCTATGATCACTCAATTAATATTAACTTACTGAACTTATGAGTTGATAATGAATACTATATGCATCATATATAGTAGGATATATTTTGAATAATTAACTTAATACTATTAGCCTACTTGTATTTTTCTACCCTACATTTTTTACATCCTGTGTTTTGAAATATAGCTCATATACAGAAAGTTACATAATATTTTTAAAATAAGCATTGGTATCTAGTTGTGTGAGTCTTCCTACATTCTTCTTCTCAAGGGGTCATAAAGTCTATCCTTCTTTTGTATAAGAATGATGCCTTAAAAGTAGAAGTGAAAGTGTTAGTTGCTCAGTCGTGTCCAGTTCTTTTCGACCCCATGGACTGTTGCCACACTCCTCTGTTGATGGGATTCTCCAGCCAAGAATACTAGAGTGGGTAGCCATTCCCTTCTCTAGAGGATCTTCCCAACCCAGACATTCAACCTGCTTCTCCTGCATTGCCTGTGGATTCTTCATTGCTGAGCCACCAGGGAAGCTGTGAAAGTATCATTACTCATTCCTAAATTATTTTCTTTGGACAAAAAACTACATATTGGCATATATATATATAATTCTTAATACTCACCTGGACTACATATTAATTATTCAGATTGCATGCAAATTATTTGCAAGAAAATCTAAGCAAATAGTTATTTTACATTTTTTTTTAGGATTACTACTTTTTCATGTTTGTTGTCATATTTTTAAGAAAATTGTGGTTTGTTGTCAAAATGTTTGTCAAAGTCAACCACCTCTAAATTCAAGGGTTTATGTAAGTAAGTATGTATGCATATATGCATGTATTAAATAGATGCTATCTTTTTAGAGCTGTTTTAGGTTCATGGCATTAACTAAACTTAAAAGTACAGAGATTTCCCATAAGCCCCATTTCCACACATACATAACTTTTCCCATTATCAACATTCCCCACCATATTGGTACATTTATTACCATTAACGAATCTACACTGACACATCATTGTCATCCACACTCCATAGTTTATGTTAGAGTTTACTCTTAATGTTGTATGTTTTATTGGTTTGGACAAATGTATGACAGATATTCAGGCTTCCCAGGTGGTGCTAATGGTAAAGAACCTGCCTGCCAATGCTGGAGACATAAGAGACACGGGTTAGTTCCCTAGGTCAGGAAGATCCCCTGGAGGAGGGCATGGCAATCCACTCCAGTATTATTGCCTGGAGAATCCCATGGATAGAGGAGCCTGGCAGGCTACAGTCCATAGGATCACACGGAGTTGGACATGACTGAAGTGACTTAGCACACACACACATGACAGATATTCATGATTATAATATCATATAGAATAGTTTCACTGCCCTAAAAATCCTCATTGCTCTAACTATGCATCTCTTTCTCCTTTCTAACTCCTAGAAATCACTGATCTTTTTACTGTCTTCATAGTCTTTGCTTTCCTAGAAGGTCATATAGTTGGGGTTATACAGTTTGTACCCTTTTCAGATGGCAAAGAATCTGCATGGAAAGAGGGGGACCTGGGTCTGATCCCTGGGTTGGGAAGATCCCCTGGAGGAGAGCATGACAAACTAATCCAGCGTTCTTGCCTGGAGAATCCCCATGGACAGAGGAGCCTGGCAACCTACAGTCTATGGGGTCACAAAGAGTCGGACAGAGCTTGATGCTCTGTTATTAGGCATAAAAACTTTGAGAATTGTTATGTCTTCTTGAAGAGTTGATCCTTTTATTGTCATGTAATTCCTGGTTTTATTCCTGATAACTTCTTGCCTTGAAGTCGGTTCTGTTTGAAACTAATATTATAACTTCTTTTTAAAATTAGTATTACTTATGTCTCCATCCATTTATTTTGAATTAATATAGTTTTATATTTAAAGTTGATTTCTTGTAGAAAACATATAGTTGGGTCTTATTTGTTGATCCAATCTGATAATTTGTCTTTTAATTAGTATATTTAAGTTCATGTCAAACTCATACTGATTATTGATATAGTTGGTTAACATCTACCATATTTGTTTTTGTTTTTGTAGGGAATATACTATACACTATGCTTTTGAACTGTGGTGTTGGAGAAGACTCTTGAGAGTCCCCTGGACTGCAAGGAGATCCAATCAATCCATCCTAAAGGAGATCAGTCCTGGGTATTCATTGGAAAGACTGATGTTGAAGCTGAAACTCCAATACTTTGGCCACCTCACGTGAAGGGTTGACTCATTGGAAAAGACCCTAATGCTGGGAAGGATTGGGGGCAGGAGGAAAAGGGGACGACAGAAGATGAGATGGTTGGATGGCATCACCGACTCAATGGACATGGGTTTGGGTAAACTCCAGGAGTTGGTGATGGACAGAGAGGCCTGGCGTGCTGCAATTCATGGGGTCTGCAAAGAGTCAGACACGACTGAGCGACTGAACTGAACTGAACTGATCTGAGCCACAGTCTGCTCCCGGTCTTGTTTTTGCTGACTTATGAGCTGCTCCATCTTTGGCTGCAAAGAATATAATCAATCTGATTTCGGTGTTGACCATCTGTTGATGTCCAATTTACCTTGATTCAAGGACCTAACATTCCAGGTTCCTATGCAATATTGCTCTTTACAGCATCAGACTTTGCTTCTATCAATTAGGTTCTTATAAAATTCCTTTAGGTTAGGCTTTGGTTGAAAACCTTCTCCCAAGAGAAGATCTTGTTAAGAAAGACAAAGTGCTCTGGGGTATATCAAAATGGTTCCTTTTTCCTTCCCCTTGCTGGAAGCACAAGGAGCATTTCCTCAGATGTTCACTCTTAAAAAAAATATTATCAAAGTGTAGTTTACATACAGTATTATGCTAGTTTTAGGTGTGCTATATGGTGATTTGAATTTGAATACATAATGAAATTGATCACCATGATGAGTCTAGTAACCATTTGTTCCCGTAGGAAGTTATTACAGTATTATTGGGCACATTCCTTGTGCTATATATTACATTCCTGTGGCTTATTTTATAACTGGAAGTTTACTGGTTGAACTTATGAATGCAAAACTCACAAAAGTTTGGGGGGTCCCCTGGGACTGGGTGCCCTTGTTGAACTCTCAGAATTGTCTGCACTGAGCCTCCAGCAACGTGTCAACTACAGTTCAGGTTTTTTCTACCTGGCCACTAGTTTGCATGGGGGTTTCTCCTCCAGTAAGTTGTGATTATCCCTATTCATCGGTGTTTCTAATTTTGGGGGTAACAGTTTGCCCTGTGACCTAACTTCTCTGACCTAAGACTTGTTGATTTTTCAGTTTGTTTTTTTAATTTATTGTCCAGATTGAGTGGTGACTTCCAAACTCTTTATATACCAAACAAGAAATCTGAAGTCTGGTTTGACTTTTAGTAAAGAGAAACAAACAACAACGAAAAAATTAAAAACAGCAGCACATGTGCTATCTTTAAACTTGAAACACTTGTAATCTAAACTTTGGTTTCCCATTTTAACTCTCCAGCATCTGGAAATCTCTAAATTATTGACACTTACAGGGATTTTCACTCAAGTTGTAGATGCCAAAGGCAGAAGCTAATGGAATGAAATAAGATTCTGCAAGGTTTGGCTTAGGGTTCCTTTGAGATTGGCATTATAATTCCTATATTGATATTTTTTAAAAAAATGTTAGTCTTGATGTCACATATCTTTTGTAATATTAATGACTTAAATATGAAAATATTTGCTCTTCAGTTAATGTATATTTAGAAGTATGAAAGAAGAATTTGAGAGACCTAAATCACAAAAAGTTATACTTTTTTATATGAACTATTCCTATGTGAGTAACAGTACTCTTTTCAATTCATATTTCTCACTCAAGTAAAAGTCCTTACTGTAATGCATATCACATATTTATCATCTGTTTTTTTCTCTTCAGCTAACATATTAGTTAATATCTACAATATGAAAAAATCTGAAACAGTAGGATAATCAGTGTAGAAACAGAAAATCTCACAGAACATTCTTGTTTATTTATTCTAGAATTGAATAAGTTATTAGTAATGATTACTGCTATTACTTTCAATCATAATTTCATCTAACAAGAGACTTTTAGTATCAATGATACGTGTTCACTTTATGTGTACATGATCTATCAGATGCTTAAAGATCATAAAAATGCATATAGAAAAGAAGTGTATGTGTATCTGAAACTTACTTTTGACACTATTTATCCAATTGCTTTGCCACATAGATGCTAGAAATAGCTGAATATTAAAAGAAATTTTTAAAATAATTATGTTGGTAATTCTGAGATATTGGACAAAAAGAACATGTATCATTTCGGTAAGTTCTAGAGGTTGTTTTTGAGAAGGAACAAGATGTAAAATATCAATACCAATATTATTAAATATATGCAATTTCAAATAGACTGATAGCTATTATATCTATTATCTTCCCACTAGTTACTGTAGGTCACACATGTATTATAAAAATTTTCAGGTGATCAAGCCATTTTGAGGCTTTGTTATCCTTACCCATCCATAAATTAACAGTTTATTAAGGACTGAACCAGACCCCAAAAGGAACATTGTCACTCTCCGGTAATGGGTTTGTAGAGTTAAAATTTTCCACATATGCTTAAAGCTACTTTATCTACATCATCAAATCAGGCTGAAAATGAAAAACAAATGGACCAACAAACAACAAACAAGCAAAACAGGCTATAATAACTTATTTAAACTGAGTCTCTTTCTTCATCTGTCCTTCCCTAAATACAGTGGCATGGAGGAAATTCTTTCTTTTTCCCCCTCTTAAAGATCAATCTGTGGTACATGTATAGCCTTAACCTAAATAATATACCACCCTAAAAACTCTACATTATGCATCCCTAGACCACTTCACTGTTAATTTGTAAAGCTTGTTAAATGGTCTATTTATCCTTGATAGAATTATACAGATAACATTTAGTTTCTTCTTAAAGCCACTGCATAGCACACACAAATTGAATCTCTGTAATGTGTTAATAGGGATTTCTTATCAACTTATCAACTTCTCACAGAGAAGACTTAATCTGACTTTTTAATCAGAATGTCCTTATTAGTGTAGATAAAGGGCTTTATTTGACTTCCCTTAGATTAAGAATGTTTTTTTTTAAAATTCAAGTTATAAAAACTGCAAAGAACTAGTGAAATTGAGATACGTTTGTTTTTGTGACTACTGAAATTTTTGCTCACCAGCACTCTTGTTGACACTTGTTCATTTATTACCATTTCTTCCATCAGTTGACTCACTTGAGGCTAATTCTGATTAAGTGCTTTCAAACAAGGACTGCTATTGGTTTACATTAATGAGGAAATGGTTGAAAGGCAGCTTTCAAACATAAGAAATTAGAAAAAGAAAAATTACGAACCTTGGGATCAATTTTTCTATGAGTCATAACATAATTAACTATAAGATATGAAGCAGGAATGTATTATTTTCGTTACATCCTGATGTTTTGCTTCATTTAGGAACTCTGTATTATAAAGAAGGAATAACTTCCTATATTAAGAAGGAAAATGAGGGAAAAAGATTGAAAAAAAAGATAGACTTACACAATCATATTTAGGAAGAAAAATTGTGCAGAAAAGCTTGAGTTAGGGAGAAATAGATTTAATCAATAATCTGTGGAGTTGGATGATACAAGCCCCTTTGACTTTTATGTTTGTACTGTAATTTTTCTATCATGTTATCACCTCTAGCAGCATTTCTTGTTATGAAAGGAGATATTTGGGGAAGATTATTCTACAGATAAGCATTCTTTAGTAACATACCTTTCACTATAAATGTAATCTTTAAACTTCCATACTGTAAACAAATGGATGTGGTTAACCCAGCTGTTCCCTGACTCAGTTAATTTCACATACCATCACAGATACAAGATATGTAAAAATATTTAATTGCTAAGTTTTCCCCATATTTACTGAAGCAGAATAAAGTCATATTCTTTATCTATCTTGTTATAGACTTTCTGATTTTAAGTTTGGAGGATATATATTATTTGTATAAATCTGATCTTTATCTAGACTGGAGGCAAGCTTCCAATCAACTTGCATTTGAAAACATCCAGCCTTGCTGAAGGGACTGTAATGCACTTATTTTTAAGCTTGTTTGTCAAGACTGGAGTCTTTGTATATTTTATTAAAATTTTGCTTTCAACAAATAAAAATAATGTCTCTTATTAAATTTATTAAATTAAATAATGCCTTTATTAAAAATAAAGAATTTTATCAAAAAGTATGTTACAAAGTACAATGCTTGAAATGGACCAATTCTCTTTTATTACCTCAATATTATTCCTCTCACAATATCCTAACCAAAATAGTATCTTGCTTTTACCCAAACTCATGATAGAGGAATATTTATTTATTTATTTATTATTTTCAAAATTCACTTATCAAAAATTTCCTCTTCCTATTCTGGGATATACCACCCTTCAAAAACAAAATATTAAATAAATATATAACTTAATGTTTTCTCTTAATCATGATGATGACTATGAATAATGCATGTTGAGGATGAAGAGGTTGTTAGGTAACTTGTTACATACAGGTTGACATGACATCAAGATTAGTCTTAAACTATCTCAACAACTAAGACTTATATGAATGCTACATTTCTAATTTAGACTAATTCAATGGCCATTCAGAAATTTATTTGTTAAGATAACAAAGTTCATCTCAATCATCCATGTCCTTAATTTCTCAAAACTTCCATTTCTGTAAATGAATATCTCTATTAGAAGAAAAAAGACGCCCTAAAACATCATCATATTTCAATATTATGACAGTCATTCAGAGAGGGGGTTTTGTGTCTATGTGTGTGTAGTGATTTGTTCTTTGTTGTAGAGAAAATGAGATTTTCCTTGCAATTACTAATAAGACATAGCAGTTTGGATAATATTCCTAAATATGAGAAAGAAATTTTGCATGTTATTGAATCCATTCTACTGCTCTGTAGATAGATCTTTCAGTCCCATAACTTTATATGCCATCTTGATGACAATACATCTTACTATTACAGATATTACAGACAAAGCTCCTGAGCTGTAGCCAAATAACAAACAGATAATGTTGTGGATGCCTATATATCAAAATCAACTTATCAATAAATGTACTCATAATAGCCCTTTTCCCAACCGGCTCCTCTCCAAATATTCCCCATTTCAGTAAACATGCTTTCATCCATCTACATTTACTTTTTTAATAATATAACAATCATCCTTTCAGAATTAGTACCATCCTGAAGCATCAGGAGGTTGAGATGGGGAGGGCTCATATTTCCAGTTCACACTTTTAACACTAGCTTTTGAAAGGCAAGAGCAACTGCTTATTTCCCTTTAATGTTTCATCAAATTATTTTTCACTCCTGGCATCACCAGGCAGAGAATAGGTAACTTGGACTCAGACAGAAGGCAGGTGAGAAGAGAAGCATTTTCATGGCTGCTCCTATAATTTCTCCTTTACTACACATGTTGATCTCATCTTTATTTTCAGGAAGATCTCCTGAAGGAGGAAACAGCAACCGATTCCAGTATTCTTGCCAGGATAATCCCACCCACAGACAGAGGAACCTGGCGGGCTCGAGTCCGCAAAGAGTCAGACACGACTGAGCAAGCATCGAAATGAGTTCTTAAAAATGAAGAAAAATATTGAATATAAGATATTGCTTAGCAAAAGTGTTAGATATGAACTCGAAAAGCAAGATTCTCCAGTAAACTGGTAAGATGAGCCTCTCTCGAAGGCAATTGTTCTCCCTAGTCTCCCTTTGTTCTCAGGGGCTCTCCAGCAATCAAAAACAGGCAGCTTCTGCTCAGTATTCTAAGAACAAAGAACAAACCACAAAGCTGTCAGATCTCTAAGAGGGAAGCTGTAAAGCTTGGTTAATGCCATAACGGAGCCAGTGAACTAGTTGTACTTAAATTTGGTTTTGTTTGTTAATGGATCAGTATCCCCCCCCACCCCCAGTGACACCAAATAGGATGCACTGAGGTTAATAAGTCTAATTAACAAGGTATTAGATATTCCCTCATAGCTCAGTCAGTAAAGAATTCACCTTCAAGGCAGGAGACCTGGGTTCAATTTCTGGGTCAAGAAGATCCCCTGGAGAAGGAAATGGCAACCCACTCCAGTATTCTTGCCTAGAGAATCCCATGGAAAGAGGACCCTGGCAGGCTACAGTCTATGGGGTCACAAGAGTCAAACACAACTGAGCAACCAAGCGCACACATACACAAAGATATTAAATTTATTCCTTTTAGAATCATCTGTTTAACAGTCAAATGTGCAAAAATTACACATTTGTGATGTGTAACGATGAAAAAGTCCTTTTTATCATTAAAATTATAAGGTAGTGACAGTCTAACAGATTTCTTTCTGTTTTTCTTCAACACAGAAAACATGCCATTAAAGATACTAGGTGACGTATTACAAAGCTGGTGTGTTTTTCTAAATATAAGTTTATTTTAAAGTCTACTTTATTGGTTGTTAATCGAAATCTATTATCTTTATCATTATAAGTGACATTAAATGTCAGTGGATAGTGTAAAATTACAACATGTTTTCTGTGGTCTAATAATATCATGATTCTAGAAATAATGTGTTGAAGTTCTTAATTGAAGAAAACAGGAGAGGAAAGGTGAAAGGGACAAGGAGGAAGGGAGGGGGAGGGAAGGGAAGAAAAGAGGAAGGAAGGAAAGAAAGAGAAGAAAGAAAAAAGGAAAAAAAAAACCCACCAAGACTGTGGACCCAATATTAAATATTTCCATTTGTTACACAATTTTGAAATTAATTTTAAAAGACTCATCTTCAGAAGTTCTGAGGTTGTTCATTTTGCAAAGCCTGCTAGGGAGAAAGGACAGCTCATACTGTTCATCTCTTATACCACCCTCTTCTTTGTGAGCAAAGGACTAACAGGATTGGTTTCCGGGCTCCTTGAAATGAGGACAATTTTTTCAAAACTTCTAGTAAACTAATGGTGTGATTAAAAAAAAGAAGACTATCCTTTCTCAAAGAAGAACATTTTGATGGAATAGCTTGAGTATTAAGAAATAAGAATGTTAGCTTTGTCTCTAAATCTGAGCATCACATCACTCAGGGTCCTTTTGAATGATCCATGAAAACTTGCACACTGCAGCCCCAGCCCTCTGCTCACCTCATCCTCTCTCTTTACTCTTATCCCTTCATCTTTGTATTATTTGTTTTTTTCCATACCCTTTTCTTTATATAACTCCAGTCCACTATCTCATTAGATTCCTCACAGTGTGAAACACCCTTCTCCTTCAATGACACTCAAAACTCTATACATTCTGTTCAGCTCTAATGTCACATCACCCTTGAAGACTTCTGATTTTTTTTCACTCAGTGATAATCTCCCCTCTTCTGTATTTCCATGCCTTTTGTGATAGCACAAAAGCCATATCCAAATTTTCTGTTGCATGTTTATTTCTTCCACCAGTCTGTGAAAGACTTCATTCTTGTCTTCTTACATCTCTGGAACACTAAACACACTTAATAGGTGTTTATGAATGAATCAAAGAGGCTACGACTGAGAGGTAAGCAAGGAATTTTCAAAAACACAGATATAGATAGATGTATATCTGCAATTACATAAATGTGATCAACCCTGGAAGTTGATGTAATACAGTTATTGCTGTTAAAATGACTCTATCACAAAAAGACAGATTTCCCCCAAGCTATTCTTTTGACCAGTAGTCTAACTTGGAGAGACAGTGAACTATACTGCTGAAAGATTGTGGGTAGAACCTGTTCTCCCAACAGAAGCAGAAGAGATTAAGAAGCGGTGGCAAGAATACATAGAAATAATTATACAAAAAAGGTCTTAATGAACAGGATAACCACAATGATGTAGTCACTTACCTAGAGAAAGACATCCTGGAGTGTGAAGTCAAGTAGGCCTTAGAAAGCATTACTATAAACAAAGCTAGTGGAGGTGATGGAATTCCAGTTGAGCTTTTTAAAATCCTAAAAGATGATGCTGTTAAAGTGCTGCATTCAATATACTAACAAATTTGGAAAAGTCAGCAGTGGCCACAGGACTGGAAAAGGTCAGTTTTCACTCTGATCCCAAGGAAGGACAATGCCAAAGAATGTTCAAACTATAGGACAACTGTGCTCATTTCACATACTAGTAAGGTTATGCTCAAAATCCTTCAAGCTAGACTTCAGCAATATGTGAACTGAGAAGTTCCAGATGTACAAGCTAGGTTTAGAAAAGGCAGAGGAATCAAAGATAAAATTTCCAACATTCCTTGGATCATAAACAAAGCAAAAGGATTTCAGAAAAACATCTATTTCTACTTCATTGACTAGGCTAAAGCCTTTGACTGTATGGATCACAACAAACCATGGAAAATATTTAAAGAGATGGGAATACCAAACCACCTTACTTGTCTCCTGAGAAACCTGTATGCAGGTCAAGAAGAAACAGTTAGAATCAGATATGGAACAATGGACTGGTTCAAAACTAGGAAAGGCTGTATATTGCTGACAAGGCTGTATATTGTCACCCTGTTTACTTAACTTACATGCAGAGTACATCATGCAAAATACTGGGCTGGACGGCACACAAGACTGCTGGGAGAAATACCAACAACCTCAGATATACAGATGATACTACTCTAATGGCAGAAAGTGAAGAGCAACCCAAGAATTTCTTGATGAGGGTGTAAAAGAGAGTGAAAACAATGGCTTAAAACTCAACATTCATAATGCTAAGATCATGGCATCCAGCATGATTACTTCATGGCAAACAGAAGGGTAAAATGTGGAAACAGTGACAGATTTTATTTTCCTGTTCTCCAAAATCACTGTGGATGGTGACTGCAGTCATGAAATTAAAAGACGCCTCCTCCTTGGAAGGAAAGCTATGATGAACCTAGACAGCATATTAAAAAGCAAAGATATCACGTTGCCAACAAAAGTCTGTATAGTCAAAGCTATGGTTTTTCTGGTAGTCATGTAGGGATGTGAGAATTCGACCATAAAGAAGGCTGAGCACAGAAGAAAACTGATGTGGTATTTCTTAAGGTAGGATTACAAGGTATCATCTGTTATAATTTTAGGCAGATGTTACTCTAACTACAGGCCTCTCAGGTGGCTCAGGGGTAAAGAATCCACCTACCAATGTAGGAGATGAGGATTTGATCTCTAGGCTGGGACGATCCCCTGGCTAAGAAATGGCAGCCTGCTCCAATATTCTTGCCTTTAAAATCCCATGGGCAGAGGAGGCAGGAGGGTCACAGTCCATAGGGTTGCTAAGAGTTGGACACAAGTAAGCAACTGAGCGACACACACACACACACACACACACACACACACACACACACATATCAGTCTAACTAACTAGCTTGGTCAGGTAAAATAAAATATTACCGTAAGTCAAATTTGCACAAATACTATAAAACACTTCAGGTATTCGGAATATTTTCCATAAAAATTGTAAAATTATTTGTGTGCATCAAAACAAGCAATGATCAAATATAGAGACTTGTTTTCATTTACATATTAACATTTTAAATCTTCAGCTAAAGATTATTCCCACAGCTCACAAAGATATCTACACAGGAATAAAGAATGATTAACAATCACATCCTTTATCAATTTCTATGTCTCTCATGTCCTCCCTGTACCCTCCACCCCAGCATAAATTTTGCTGGACTCACGGAGCTCACGTGGAGTCGATCATTGGTGGTTTAAGGATGAGGAATGAAACTGGGGAAAGAAGGTAGATAGTGAACACATAAATCAATAGGAGAGCTCTAGAGAGCAGTAAGGGCTTCCCAGGTGGCTCAGTGGTAAAGAATCTGCCTGCCAATGCAAATACAGAAGACACAGGAAATGCAGGTTCAATCCCTAAATTGGGAAGATCCCCTGGAGGAGAAAATGGCAACCCGTTCCAGTACTCTTGCCTGGAAAATTCCATGGGCAGAGGAGCCTGGCAGGCTGCAATCCATGGGACTGCAAATTGTAGGACATGACTGAGTGAGTAAGCATACATACACACATAGAGAGTGGTAAAGATCACGAAAAATAACACAGGCAAGTCATAGACAATGACTACAAAAAAGGCCAGGCAACCACTCTCTGAGGCAGTGACTTTTGACCTGAGACATGAGAGGCAGTAGAAATCAAGGTTAACAAATTCCTGGAAGCAACCCGTTAGAAGCAAAGGGATGCAAGCACAAAAGCCCTGAAGGGCAAATGATCTTGGCATCTTTGAAGGCCTGTGTGGAAACAAGCATGGTGTGGTGTGAGTGGAACTTGGTCAATGCAGAGAAGCCAGCAGAAGGCCAAGTCATGGACCAGACTTTGAATTTTATTCTGAGATTAAATGAGAAGCCTTTGAAGGGGTTTAAGAATGCCCGACATGGTCTGTTGGATTTAACAATATCATTCTGACTGCCCTTGTGAATAATAAAGTTGGTGGCCGGAATGGTAACAGTTCTCTGGAGGAGAGATAAGGGGACCATCATCGGGAAGTGGAGAGAAAAGCACTTATTGGAACGTACTTTGAAAGTAGATGGCTTCCCTGATAGCTCAGTTGGTAAAGAACCCACCTGCAATTCAGGAGATCCTGGTTTGATTCCTGGGTTGGGAAGATCTGCTGGAGAAAAGGACAGGCTACCCACCCCAGTATTCTTGGGTTTCCCTTGTGGCTCAGCTGGTAAAGAATCTACCTGCAGTGTGGGAGACCTGGGTTCGATACCTGGGTGGGGAAGATCCCCTGAAAAAGGGAAAGTCTATCCACTCCAGTATTCTGGCCTGGAGAATTCCGTGTACTGTATAGTCCATGGAGTTGCAAAGAGTTGGACATGACTGAGCAACTTTTACATTTTTCACTTTCAGTTTTTTGAAAGTAGAATTGGCGGTATTTATTGATAGATTTAGTCATTCAACTGGAGAAGGAAATGGCAACCCACTCCAATACTCTTGCCTAAAGGAGCCTGGTGGGCTGCTGTCCATAGGGTCACATAGATTCAAACACGACTGAAGCGACTTAGGATGCGTGCATGTATTGGAGAAGGAAATGGCAACCTACTCCAGTATTCTTGCCTGGAGAATCTCAGGGATGGAGAAGCCTGGTGGGCTGCCGTCTATGGGGTCGCACAGAGTCAGACATGACTCAAGTGACTTAGCAGCAGTAGGAGCAGCAGCAGTCATTCAACAGATATACAGTAGGACCTACAGTGAGTGTCAACGTGCAAAACGAATGTCTCCTGATGTTACTTGGGAATATGCCTGCTCTCTACAAAATCATTTCCAAAGCCATAATGATTAAGTTAATAACTCCTCAAACTGTAGGTCACTATCACTCCACTTCCTATGAATGGGTGTTTTTTCTAAGACCTAAATTACTAAAGATTCAAGAATCATTATAAGCTATAGCATATATTATTTTTGCATTCAGCAAAAAATGCAATAAAAGATGATTCCAATTTGGGGCATTGTGATGTGTTTAAAGTTTCTTTTTTTATTTCTTTAAATAGCTCATAATTCCTAAAATCTTTGTGTTTATGATCATAACATCACAGCCCATGTAGAAAAGTCTACCTGTATCGATTTGAATGCTTGAGCAAGTTATTTAAGTGAACTACAGAATGGACTTCTGAAAAGAAATTGCAAGAGAATGGCAATTTTCAAGTCACATCTTTTATTCACATTTGATTTGAATGTGTACCTGTGTGTGAAAAAAAGTTTAAGTGACTATAATAACACCTTCAAGAAGGAGCACAATTCTGCTACTTACACTGTATGCTTTTAATGGCATTATTGGATACCTTAAATTGGGTTAAAAGTGACAACTGTAAATCAAGGAACCACTTCATGCTTGATATCTTATCTTTTACATAGCTTAAGCTAGTAATTTTCATACAGGGCTAAGGGAGGCTGGCACTCTCCATGAACTCTGTTCACAAAAACACAATCTTTCATGATGAGTAAATCTCTCGGATCCTTCTCTAGGTTTAGTTAATGTTATCACTGAGAGGTAATTGACACAGACTGTTTTGTTAGGTGTGAAGTCCAGTGAAGACAGATCTATAGGATCAATGCTGGCAGACATGAAAAGTATCTTCCCATTGTAATACGTAATGAAAATCCATCTAGAGTTTTGTATTTGGTTGGTGGGTTTGGGTTTTCTTATTTCTAATAAGTTCAACTCATTCATCTAAATCATCTGTAATTATATTTCATTTGGGAAGGTCTTCCATTTTTTCATATCATTAATTTTATGTACTAAACAGAGATTGCTATAATTCTACAAAACTTACTCCTCATCTGAGCACAACAATCAGTGTTGGAACATAAAGTATATCAAAGTATGGATCTAGTGTTTCTAGCAGAGCTCCCTATTAATAAAAAAATAAACCAAAGGCCTTAAAATCAGCAACACCAGTAACAAAAACAAAAACCTTTGGCAAAAACATCTGAGGTACTTTGGTAGACAACAAAATCAAATTAAAAAAAAAAACAGTCCTGAGTCTGAGGGAAAACAGTGAGGTGAAGTCAAGAGCAATGGGAATAGAAAAGTACTGTAGACATTAGGAGTGTGTATGAAGGCCCTAACCTGTCAGCTTAGAAGTATAAATAAAAATATTATTTGGGTCTATCACTTCCTTGTTTGAATTCTTTTCTTCTTCTTTTGTGACATGTCATACAAAAATTTCCATAATTTCATTTACCTACTCTTAATGACTTTACCTTCATTTTGTACTCTTGCAAAATGCAAACATTTATAGCTCCCAAACTTGCCATAAGCATTTTGCCCTCTGTAACTCTGTACACCTTTTCCCTCTACTGCTGCAAACTCCCCTTCCCCATTTCTACCTCACTAGCTCATTCGTCTGATGAGTCCCTACAATGCTCAGCTCAAATACCAACTCCTCTGGACAGGATTCCCAGGCCTTCCTTGTTGGAGTTATACACACACATCAACATCCACACAATAGAACTGCTTTATAGTGAACACATCAAGATCTCCTTGAAAAAATCAAATAGTTGAGACATAAATAGTAGCTGAGGTTTAACACTCTAAGCAACTGATGACATTCTAACAAGTCACCATAAATTAAGCACCACATTCCCAATTATTTTTATCAACAATTAATACATTTGAGAGTTTATGAATCTCAAAGAAACATTTAACAAATTTAGTGATGGACACCTTTGGATGTCTGATAAGACTATATGGATGAAAATGAGAAGACTTTTTAATTCTTCAGTGGATATCAGCAAGTTTAATATCTATATACTATTAAATATACTCCTTATTATATCAGCATTATAAGCCACTGATGGAAAAACTAAGACAAAATAATTTGGTTTTCTAAAATAAAAAAATATGAAAACAACATGTTTTAGAAAATAATTCATGGTTGTATTTTCATAATATCTGACTCTGAGGAGCAGCCAGAGGAAAACAAAGTAGGAATAATGAAAATGAAATAAAATGAAGTGATCCAAAATGATCTTTCTTCAATGTGTTTCAAATTTTAAAAATAAATAAATATTCAAGAAAGAAACAAGACACTGAAATATCTAGGTGTTATATAATTTGTGGAGGAGAAGAGAGAATAAATGGCGGGGTGAAAACTCACAAACCAAAAAAAAAAAAAAAACACACACAAATCAATATTAATTTTGTGGGCTCCCACAGAATGCACCTACTTTCTTATTATCTCACTAGCCACTAAGTCATATAAACACTAGTACAGAGCGGTTTATTTTTGCTTTCAAAGAATCCTAATTTTTAAGAGCATTATGTATGCAATTCTTATATATTGTAAGCCTCAAAATAGAAAGGAGAAATCTATCGACTAATATTTACATAAATAGGAGGTTGTATTTTTTGCTGTTGAAAATTTATTTATGCAAAAGAGCAATTCCACAATCTTTCATAACATGCTTTGGGAAAACTAAATTATCCAGTTACACAAGATGAAACAGACTTCCCCCAATAAAATAATGCTGCTTTCATTTCTTTTTCTAGGGAAACACAATTGAAAAAAAAACAGTGCAATTTTATGGATTTGTTCATGATCTAGAAATATATTGGAATGTAAATTGTATTCCATCAGGACCTGTAGCAACCATTGGTATAGAAAGATGCATGTCTACACAATAATAGCAACCTTTCTCTCATTTGATGAGAAGACGGAGCTCAGGGTTAGCATACAAACTGTTCTGGTCTTCTGTGGTGGCACACTTTACATTCTCACCTACTAATTGCTAAGTAAATTTGACTGCAAAAAAATACAACAAAACCCGCACTATTCCCAAATCCGGAGAAAGCAAACATTTCTCCTCATTCTCTAAAACCTTATACTAACTCTGATCCTGATTTTCAATGTAGACAAAAAAAACAAAAACAAAACAAAACAGTATTATCTGTAGTGAAGCTATGGATATTAGCTGACTACATATTCTGCAACATTCCTACTGTGAGTGTGAATCACTGCAGAAGTGATGATTCATGTCCTTTTGTAAAGGTTAGTCTTGCAAATCTTTAAGTTTAAAAAAAAAAAAAGCCAAACCAAAAACTGATAAAGGGAAAAAAAGAGGTTACTGTAGGTCTTTCAGTAAGTGGAAATAGAATTTTCCACAATCTATATACTCTGCAGGAGTCCATTCTTCTCACAGTTGGTGGCAGTTCTCCCAGGCTCTAAAGCCTCAGAGCTCCAATACCATTAATTGCTTCAAAAGTTCCTGCCCAGATAAGAGGCACATTTCACTGTAGTAGAGCAGTTAAAGTTAATTTATTATTTTTTAGTAAACACTGCTGGAACATATGTCAATATCTTCCATGATCCTGAGTTAGAAATATTAACATTTTATAAAGAAGTACATTTTATGTTCATGTGTGCTAAGTTGCTTTGATTGTGTCAGACTCTTCGTGACCCTATGTACTGTAGGTAGCCTGCCAAGCTCTTCTGGACATAGGATTCTCCAGGCAAGAACACGGGAGTGGGTTGCCATGCCCTCCTCCAGGGTATCTTCCATAATCCAGGGGATCGAAACCGTGTCTCCTGCATTGGCAAGAGGGTTCTTTGTGTGTGTGCTAAGTCACTTCAGTTGTGTTCGACTCTTTGGACCCTATGGACTATAGCCCACCAGGCTCCTATGGCCATCGGATTTTCCAGGCAAGAATACTGGAGTGAGTTTCCATGCCCTCCTCCAGGGGATCTTCCCGACCCAGGGATTGAACTTGCATCTTCTGCGACTCTGGCATTGCAGGCAGATTTCTTTACTGCTGAGCCACCAGGGAAGCCCAGGTGCAGTTTTTTACCACTTGGAATATGCATTTGCTTTGTTCTACATGAAATATCTGATGGTTACAATTTTCTATAAACCACAGCATTCATAGGAAATCAAAATTATCAAAGAATATTTGGATGTCTTGAATATCAGTAATCTGTAATTCTTTATAATCTTCTTTAAAAAAGATGTGGGATATTTTGTGCATTTTATTTTGCTGCACTGCATAAGTTTCTGTGAATTATCTTACGTATCCACTTCCGTATTATTCCAGGATTTCAAAGAATTTAAAGCTTAGTTCAGTTTAGTTCATGTTGATGTTTTCCTAAGCCTTGCAGCTGTCTTTAATCTGTCTGAAAAGCGAGCACTAATTCATAATGTACTGTACCTGCTATTAGATTCCATGAATTTGGAGATTGATATACACGAGAAAGAAAAGCTCATTAGCCAGCCTAGGTGTGTGAAGGTTCAGGAGACAATAGTGGGGAAGTATATCATTACAGTTCCATTATACTCTGCTGTCAATTGCAAGTACACCATTCTTTCAGGCACATATTTTTTTGTTCACCTGGATTTGCAACTGGCCAAAAACAGACAAAGGTTAGTGAGTCTAGGCACTGCTCTGGACTTTCGGCAATGTAGTGGATTTCATGGCTCCAGTACTGCCATTTTAAAGCCTTCTAGAATCAGAGAATATTTGGCTATATCTGGCAAGAAAACTTAGAAAATTCTATTCATATTGTTCTTTGTAGAGCACAAAATTAAAATGAGTTAGAAAAAAATATTAAATCCAGCAAGGCATATTCATTTTAAGCTTTTATAGTTAGTGGTGACACCATGTGATAAGACTCCAGACTTCCTCTACTACAGTCAATTGTTGCATATTTTATAGGGTAGTGTCTTGACTTGAATGATAGTGGATTACCTGCTGTAAGCTGTTTCACCTCATACATGATTAAATTATATTTCTTCCTGCCTGTACAAAGATTATATTGAAAATACAGGAAGAATTCGGCACTAGGGAAATACGTGTTAACATTTGACAAGTGTGGAACAGTGCAGGCAAATATCAATATGTGAGGAGGTCATGATGGAATCTAAAAAAAAAAAAAAGGAGGAAGTTATCTGAATGTTAAGTGGACAGATGCTTAGCTATCCTTTTGAAATGCCATTCGAACAGCTTTTAAGTCATTTAATTTTCAATTTTTTACATTAATCTGGGCAAAACAAGTTGGTATCTAAGGAAATCAAGAAACCCCAATTCTTGCAGTTGCTGAATCAAAAGGTCTAATGTGCAACAATAACAGGAATTCATATATAAGTCAAGATGTAAAAATATATTCCAATTTCCATTTTCTGCTTTATGGTGTATTAGAAAATAATGACATATTTTAAAATGTGTAAAACTGTGAGAATGGCATGGCAGCTAGAATCAAAATTAAATTAAAAAAAAACTATTGAACATACATAAAGAAAAATATTAGAGACTTCTGAGCACAGAATATATACAGATCTGTTCTAGAGAAGGGCAACACAAAATAATGTGAATTCCTAAAGTGGAAGCAAGACAGAGAAAGCAGCTACCATAGTCTTGATGTGGTTCATGCCTTTTTGACTGCAGAACAGAGCTGTGGAAGTTATAAATCAGGAAAAACAAAACACAAACAAACAACTAGGTAGAACTTTTCAAGGATATTTAATCCAGTCCCCTTCCTCAAGGCAATAAGAAATAACTCTATAGCTATTGATTCTATTTTAAAGTACTCTAGAGAGGGAAATTCCAGGATATTCCCTCATATACCTTTTCCAGCTTTTATTATCCTCACAGGATATGTACATACAAATGAATCCAGAAACTATTCGATCAGTTCAAATGATCTGCTAAATCTGGAAGAAATATTTCTTTCAGGATACCTATAGAAATTTCTTCCTCTTCTACTTCCTTCAATACATCTACCACTGAATATCTTCTCATTTTATATAATTTTTTAATTCTTATGCTATTGTTTTTGTTTAGGTATTAGGTTGTGTACGATTCTTTGTGACGCCACAGACTGTAGCCTGCCAGACTCCTCTGTCCATGGGATTTCCCAGACAAGAATGTTGAAGTGGGTTGCCATTTCCTTCTCCAGGAGATTTTCCTGATCCAGGGATCAAACCCATATCTCCTGCATTAGTGGGAGGATTCTTCACCACTGAACCACCAGAGAAACCCTTAATTCTTATTGTTGATGTTGTTTCACTAAGTTGTGTTCAATTCTCTACAACCTCATGGACTGGAGCACACCAGGCTTCCCTGTCCTTCACTATCTCCCAGCCCTTCACTGTCTTCACTATCTCACTACGAGCTTGTTCAAACTCATGTCCATTGAGTCAGTGATGCTATCCAAGCATCACATCCTCTGTTGCTCCTTTCTCCTCCTACCATCAATCTTTCCCAGCATCAGGGTCTTTTCCAAAGAGTCAACTCTTCGCATCAGATGGCCAAAGTATTGGAGCTTCAGCTTCAGCATAAGTCCTTCCAGTGAATATTCAGGGTTGATTATTAATTCTTTTACATGTTGATAAATTACCATTTCCTTTTTCCTCTGACCCTACTATAACTAAATATATAGTGCTGGTTTGTAATATGTAAAATTAAATCTACTTCAAATTTTTTATGTTTTATAATGAAAAATATATGCCTATGTCTAACTGGATAAGAACAGAATCACATAACATCAGATGAGATATTAAAAGTAATAGATTCGACATTCCTACAAAATTTCTGTTTATACAGCTTCAGTGACAAGGAACCAAATATGTCATGAGGCAGTCCATACAATTTACTGGCAGATATAATCTATATTTAAATAATATTTATACTTAAATAATGCTGCAATTTATGCACTATTTTCTTTGAAAGTAATTTTGGGGCTTTTTATTACTACCTGTTAAATTTCATCTTGCTAGATTTGGTCTGTTGCTTCACTGTGCTATGAATACTGGGTATTAACATTATCATCTGATGCATTTACCATCACTGCCACCTTTGTGTCACACTATCTTATCCTTATCTGTCCATTCATTAATATACTGAAAACCCAACACTAAGGACAAAAATCTATGGATCATTTACAAATCTTCAGAGAAAATCACTATGCAAGAGAGATACCACAATATAAGGTGTCTATAGTATTTCCAGGATGTGAAAGTATAGGTCATTATTGAAAAGTGAAATAAAGTGAGGTTGATTTTAAATCTTTAGAGTTTATACTAACACCATGATCACTTATCCTACTTATAAGCTCCAAGGACATTGGTTTTCCATGTTCAAAATTAGTTGAAACAGTAGGTAGGAGAAGTAATCATCTTTCTCTTTGACTTCATGGATGTTGATGCTTTCTACTGAAATCATATCTCCCCAAGGGACTTTGATACCTAAAAAATGCAGTCATAGACCTCTCCTTTGGGAAAAGGCTCTGTGAGGATGCAAATATTCTTTAGATTCAACATATTAATGAACTCATGTTGAAAACATACCTTCACATCAATGAATTTATAGGCTTTTTTTCTTCAGTTCAGTTCAGTTCAGTCACCCAGTCGTGTCTGACTCTTTGACCCCATGAACCGCAGTCCGCCAGGGCACCAATTCCCGGAGTCCACCCAAACCTATGTCCATCGAGTCGGTGATGCCATTCAACCATCTCATCCTTTGTCATCCCCTTCTCCTGCCCTAAATCTTTCCCAGCATCAGGGTCTTTTCCAATGAGTCAGTTCTTCGCATCAGGTGGCCAAAGTATTGGAGTTTTAGCTTCAACATCAGTCCTTCCAATGAATATTCAGGACTGATCTCCTTTAGGATTGACAGGTTGGATATCCTTGCAGTCCAAGGGACTCTCAAGATTCTTCTCCAACATCACAGTTCAAAGCATCAATTCTTCTGTGCTCAGCTTTCTTTATAGTTCAACTCTCACAACCATACATGGCTACTGGTAAAACCATAGCTTTGACTAGATGGCTCTTTGTTGGTAAAGCAATGTCTCTGCTTTTTAATATCCTGTCTAGGTTGGCCATAGCTTTTCTTCCAAGGAGCAAGTGTCTTTCAATTTCATGGCTACAGTTACCATCCGCAGTGATGTTGGAGCCCCCCAAAATAAAATCTGACACTGTTTCCACTGTTTCCCCATCAATTTGCCAAGAAGTGATGGGACCAGATGCCATGATCTTACTTTTCTGAATGCTGAGTTTTAAGTCAACTTTTTCACTCTCCTCTTTCACTTTCATCAAGAGGCTCTTTAGTTCTTCTTTGCTTTCTGCCATAGGGTGGTGTCATCTGCATATCTGAGGTTATTGACATTTCTTCAGGCAACCTTGATTCCAGCTTGTGCTTCATCCAGCTCAGCATTTCACATGATGCACTCTGCATGTAAGTTAAATGAGCAGCGTCACAATATACAGCCTTGATGTACTTCTTTCCCATTTTGGAACCAGTCTGTTGTTCCATGTCCAGTTCTAACTATTCGTTCTTGACCTGCATACAGGTTTCTCAAGAGGCAGGTCAGGTGGTCTGGTATTTTCATCTCTTGAAGAATGTTCCACAGTTTGTTGTGATCCACAGTCAAAGGTTTCGGCATAGTCAATAAAGCAGAGGCAGATGTTTTTCTGGAACTCTTTTGCTTTTTCTAAGATCCAGTGGATGTTGGCAATTTGATCTCTGGTTCCTCTGCCATTTCTAAATCCAGCTTGAACATCTGGAAGTTCATGGTTCACACACTGTTGAAGCCTGGCTTGGAGAATTTTGAGCATTACTTTGCTGGCGTATGAGATGAGTGCAACTGTGAAGTAGTTTGAACATTCTTTGGCACTGCCCTTCTTTGGGATTAGAATGAAAACTGACCTTTTCCAATCTTGTGGTCACTGCTGAGTTTTCCAAATTTGTTGGCATATGGAGTACAGCACTTTGATAGCATCATCTTTTAGGATTTGAAATAGCTCAACTGGAATTCCATCACCTCCACTAGCTTTGTTTGTAGTGATGCTTTCTAAAGCCCACTTGACTAAAGCCCACTTGACATCCATTCCAGGATGTCTGGCTCTAGGTGAGTGATCACACCATCTTGGTAATGAAGATCTTTTTTGTATAGTTCTATGTATTCTTGCCACCTCTTCTTAATGTCTTCTGCTTCTGTTAGGTCCATACCATTCCTGTGCTTTATTGTGCTCATTTTTGTATGAAATGTATCACATCTGGTGCATCTCTATTCATAACAGGACACAGCTACAAAAAATTCCAAGCTTACATTATCTCTACTTCATTCATCACTTCCTTCCCTCTCTCTGTTTCCCATTTTATTTCACTCCCTTCCTGTCTGTCTGTTCCCACCTTAATTTCCTCATTTGGTGTGATGGTTAATTTTGTACCAACTTGACTGGACCACAAGTTATTCAGCTCAAACATTATTCTGGGTGTGTCCATGAGGATGCTTTTGGATGAGATTAACAACCAAATTGGTTAATTGAGTAAAGGAGATAAGGTGGATGGGTCTAATCTAATCATTTGAAGGCCAAATAGAATGAAATGTCTCACTCTCCTGTGAATAAAAAGGAATTTCTTCTGCCCCACCTCCTTTGAACTGACCACTGTTTTTTGTTTTTGTTTTTTTCTAACCTGCCTAAAAACTTGAAGTGAAACACTGGCTCTTCCTAGGTTTCAATCCTGTCGACTCTGGGGCTAGAACTACACCATCAGCTGTTCTTGTTTTCAGGCTAGAGAACTTCTACTAAAACTATACCATCAGCTCCCCTGGGACTTTAGCTTGTTCACTGTAGCTTTTGGGACTTGACAACCTTCATAATCACATGAGCAAATTTCTTGTAATAAATCTCTGCCCACCCATCCTCTTAGTTCTGTTTCTTTGAAGAACCCTAATTAATATATCTGATAACTTCTGCTTATGCAGCTCTAGAACTAAGTCCTGTTTTAATCTGGGTTCTATCAAATGCTACCCACAGTCTGTCTCCCTAGAGAGTTGAGTAGCATCTACTTGGATCACCTATGACTACACTTTTCATGTTTTAAGCAGCATTAGTCCTTATTCCCATATCTTTGTGGACTGCTATTTGTCTGATTCCAGCTTTATATCACTGTACATAGAATGTCTTATATTATCCACACTGTTAATCATATCTAACATTGCTCCTTCTTCTTTGTCTATCTAGGTTTCTCGCCTTTACTCATGAATCCTACTTTAAGATCACCATCAGTTCACAATGATAAAGTAAGTACAGTTTGTTACTGGATTCTAGAAATCTCCTAAAAACTCCCCTCTTCCATTGTTCTATTTCTCCTGCTATTAAAATAACTTTGGTTGGCAATGATAAGCTTTTTAAGTGAGGTTAGTGTTATTTTGTCAGTTTACAGCAAGTGCTATAGATATAAGTGCCAAATAGTCTTCCATCTTGTTTAAAGGACCAGCTATTAGCCTCTGAGTAAGATCATGGCATCTGGTCCCATCATTTCATGGCAAATAGATGGGGAAACAGTGGAAACAGTGGCTGACTTTATTTTTGGGGGGCTCCAAAATCATTGCAGATGGTGATTGCAACCATGAAATTAAAAGATGCTTACTCCTTGGAAGGAAAGTTATGACCAACCTAGACAGCAAATTAAAAAGCAGAGACATTACTTTGTCAACAAAGGTCCATCTAGTCAAGGCTATGGTTTTCCCAGTGGTCATGTATGGATGTGAGAGTTGGACTATAGAGAAAGCTGAGCGCCGAAGAATTGATGCTTTTGAACTGTGGTGTTGGAGAAGACTCTTGAGAGTCCCCTGGACTGCAAGGAGATCCAACCAGTCCATCCTAAAGGAGATCAGTCCCGGGTATTCATTGGAGCATCTGATGTTGAGGCTGAAACTCCAATACTTTGGCCACCTGATGCGAAGAGCTGACTTATTGGAAAAGACCCTGATGATGGGAAGGATTGAAGGCAGGAGGAGAAGGGGACAACAGAGGATGAGATGATTGGATGGCATCACTGACTCGATGGACATGAGTTTGGGTAAACTCCTGAAGTTGGTGATGGACAGGGAGGCCTGGCGTGCTGCGGTTCATGAGGTCGCAAAGAGTCGGACACGACTGAGCGACTGAACTGAACTGAATGATTCATGCATGCTTGCATGCTAAGTCACTTCAGTCGTGTCTGACTCTTTGCAACCCCATGGACTGTAGCCTGCCAGGCTCCTCTGTCCACAGGATTCTCCAGGAAAGAATACTGGAGTAGGTTGCTGTTTCCTTGTTCAGGGGATCTTCCCAACTCAGGGATGGAACCCAGGTCTCATGTCTCCTGCATTGGCAGTTGTGTTCTTTACCACTGGCAAAGACCAACTATTAGTCTGAATGATGCTATATATGGAGTACTAAATTCCAGGTTTTTGAAAAGCATAGTTATAAATCCATCTCTTTAATGACAAGTAGCCCTGTGGGCACCCAGGTAGTGAATATCAGTAACAATCAGACCTTGGGGCTAGAGGTTCATGGGAGGGAATCATCAGTGTTCTGATGCTTATCCCTTCCTCTGAAGAGGGGACGAGTGTAGATTTGGGGTTGAGAGTATAGCCCCAAAGTGAAAATGGTATGAAGATATGATCCTTGCTTCTATGAAGATCAAATTTGCAATTAATGAGGGAAGGAGTAAAGAGAAAGATTTCCCATATTTGCTTTCATTCATGTTCACATGCATATATCAAGTCTCAAAAAATATTTTGTGATATTAATGATTCTTTTAAGTCTCAGTGAGCTTGAATTAAACACATACTAAATGGAATATCCAAAAGGAATACTTTTGAGGAACATTGAAGATTGTCTAGTGTATAAGTTTGTCTTACAAGAGAGCAAACAAGTTCTGAGAAATAGAGTTTCTTACTAAGATCATAGACCATCCAAGCTATTCCCCAGTTTACTGGAACCCCAACTAAAAAGACAGTTCTGTTTTGTTTTTAATAGTCCTGCAGTTTGAAGAAGTTTGTTGATTACTCATACTCAGATAAAGTACACATTCCCCATACTCAGTGTCCTTCAAGCTAGGCTTCAGCAGTACATTAACTAAGAACTTTCAGATGTACAAGCTGGGTTTAGAAAACACAGAGGAACCAGAGATCAAATTACCAACATTCATTGCATCACAGAGAAAGTTAAGGAATTTCAGAAAAAAAACATCAACTACTGTTTCACTGACTAGGCTAAAGCCTCTGACTGTGTGGATCACAACAAACTGGAAAATTCTAAAGAGATGGGAATACCAGACCACCTTACCTGCCTCCTGAGAAACATGTATGTGGGTCAAGAAGTAACAGTTCGAATTGGACGTGGAACAACTGACTGTTTCCAAATTGGGAAGAGTACATCAAGGCTGTATATTGTCACCTTGCTTATTTAATTTCTATGCAGAGTACATCATGTGAAATGCTAGGCTGCATGACTCACAATCTGGAATCAAGTTTGCCAGGAGAAATATCAACAACCTCAGATATGCAGATGACACCACTTTAACTGCAGAAAGCGACAAAAAACTAAAGAAGCTCTTGATGAGGATGAAAGAGAAGGGTGAAAAAGCTGGTTTAAAACTTAAAACATTCAACAAACAAAGATCATGGCATCTGGCCCAATCATACATGGCAAATAGAAGAAGAAAAAGTGGAAGCAGTATCAGATTTTATTGTCTTGTGCTACAAAATCACAGAGTACAGTGACTGCAGCCATGAAATTAAAAGATGCTTACTCCTTGGAAGGAAAACTGTTACAAACCTAGATAGGGTATTAAAAAGCAGAGACATCATTTTGTCCACAAAGATCCAGATAGTCAAAGCTATGGTGGTTCCAGTGGTCACATATGGATGTGAGAGTTGGACCATAAAGAAAGCTGAGTGCCAAAAAATTGATGCTTTTGAACTGTAGTGTTAGAGAAGATTCTTCAGAGTCCCTTGGACTGTGAAGAGACCAAACCAGTCAATCCTAAAGGAAATCAACCCTGAATATTCATTGGAAGGACAGATGCTGAAGTTGAAGTTCCAATACTTTGGTCACCTGATGGGAAGAGCTGACTCATTAGAAAAGACCCCGACTCTGAGAAACATTGAAGGTAAAGAAGAGGGCAACAGATAGCATCACCAACTCAACAGACGTGAATCTGAGCAGACTCTGGTAGATGGTGAAGGACAGGGAAGCCTGGAGTGCTGTAGTCATGGGGTCTCAAAGAGTCAGACACAACTTAGTGACTGAACAACAGCATTCATTTTTGCCCCCACTTCCCTACCCCTTCAATCCAATTTACGAGTTTTCATCTATACACAGGGTAGGTTTTTATTTAATTTCTTCATGGATTAAAAATAGCATATATATTATCTAAATTTATTTAAACATACCTGGAGCTTCACCAGAGATAACTGAACTGTAGTTTTGTTTAAAGCATGAATCATTTTCTCTCAGTATGAAAATTTCTTACCAAAACAAGTTAGACATAGCATACAACTCCCTATTTCACATATTCTTGTGTGCAGTGGGATGTAAAAAAAAGACATGTCTCTCTAAAACCTCAGAAATGGAATCCTTAAGGGAAAAAATTGAGAAAGCTGAAGTAATTGCAATATTATCTAGTGACAATATGTTCCCACATTGTTATACTTTTCCACATATAACTGGAAATAAAATAGCAAACCTCTGAATAATCAAAGGGCACAATTAAAAGGGACAAATTTTCTAGCTTTGATTCCAAATGAAATTAATGAATATTTTAAAAAGAAGCCTCAGATGACCCCAGTATTTAAAGATAATGCATATGTATTTTCATGTGGAAGGAAATGGCAACCCACTCCAGTATTCTTGCTTGGAGAATTATATGGGCAGAGGAGCCTGGTGTGCTACAGTCCATGGGGTGACAAAGAGTCAGACATAACTGAGGAACTAACACACACACTGTGTATTTTCAATGCAGCTTTTCATTGTGATCATTTTTAGAGATGGAAATATGTATGTCTACTGATAGACATACTACTACTTGAGCTAGAAGCAGATTTAACTTACAGACAAAATACACACCACCATATTGTGAATGTTTTTGGCTGTACTCAGTCATGTCTGACTCTTTGTGACCCTGTGGACTGTAGCCCGCCAGGTTCCTCCATTCATAGAATTTTCCAGGCAATAATACGGGAGTGGGTTGCCATTTCCTTCTCCTGAGTTTCTTTCAGACCCAGAGATTGAACCCACTTGAACCAGTATCTCTTGCTAGACAACTGTATATATGTCTTTACTACAATTCAAGTATAAGAGCAAACACTGAGATATTATCTTACATTTAATTGTTATAGTCAACACATGGATCTTAACAAATCTGTGTTTTTCTTGATTGACCTTTATTAAGGGAATTTAATAATTTGGAGATGTAGTCTAATTTCTTTCTAGTATTTACCATCTACTCTTGTGAGAAGGTTGACAACGGAAACGAAATGTATATTTGAAAGGTCTGATGTTATTGTTAAAAGCATAAATAGGATACTTACTGGGTTTAGAAGGATTGTGAGGAAAAGTTCACCTCCTCTGATACTTTTATCCAATTCTTGTGGGCCTCCTGGATACTCTTTGTAGAAAATAGTGTGTGTGAACAACCCACAGGTCTGTCGAGGGAGGACCTGAGGAAAAAGAAAAAGCAGCATATTGACATGACTTAATTAAAAGTTCCATTACTGTGTCATGACTTCAGAGTCTGCATATTATCAGTCCTATTGGAGTTTCCCAGTGGATAAAGCCAAAATCTTACTGTAATCAAGAGTTGATGCTGGTGTAATTATGTAAATACTAAAAGAGTTGCCCAATCAAAGTCATAGGACATATACGTTACATTTTCATTCATGCCTATAAATTTTACCTACCAGCTGAGTTATATTACAGAATTGGTTAAAAAAAAAAAAAGACTTCTTAGGGTTAATTTAATTCAAATATAGAGATTCTCCAAGGTTACATTTTTCATGGTATTAAACCATTATTTTCCTTGATCCTGAAATACAGTTTACATGTACTCTGTCTACATGTACTCTGTCTACATGTACTCAGTTTACATGTCCTCAGGCTCTGAGATTCAAAACAATGAGTTTTCATCAGCCTCACCACCCTGTTTTGTTTTTACTACTCTGAATTAAAGTTCTAATCCCAGTAGTAGTCAAATTATCTAATGATTGCTTCTGGCATGTCTTGTGGTTAATTCTGTTGTAACTCAGAATGTTCAACAGAAAAAGCAAACAGGTAATTTTATTCCAAAAACTTTTTATTGAATAATAAACTACTTATAATCTAATGGGGTTGAGGACACGTATTCAATCGTGCAGAATAACTATTTATTCTTTGCTTAATTTTTATAACCGCTTTTATTAAAATCAAGGTAAATGAAAATACATAGTGCCAACTTAAAGGAATGTTTCTATTTAATAACATATCAAATGGTCACACTACTCAATTAAGGAAAAACTGCTTTCACTCTGATCTGCAATTATATCAGAGTAAAACTTTTATATGGACATCAATACCTTCAGGTGCATTTTCAATAGATTCATTAAATCTGAGGCTTCTTTAGGTCCTCTAGTACCAATTTACAATAAAAAAATTAAAGTTTTATGATTAATGAATGTTGAGTATTATCTCTGCTAACATGTGTGCTATTACTTTTTCTTGGTTTTAGATACTTATTGGGTAGAAAGATAGATAGGCAAATGATTCTAGTAGTAACCAGAATAATGGGTTGAAAAGATGTAAATATTTAAAGGAGGGAGAACAGTTGTAAACCTTTCCTATGATCTTGGCAACCAGTGATGAGAATATGACCTAAGGCACTGGATGTGGGGATGGATGTTTTAAGATGAGCTATTTTATCACAAAGCAAAACAAGACAATTTTTTTCATTCCCATGAATAATTATAAATTCCCATCTAATGTACTTTTGCTTTTATTTTCATTTATAGAAACATATGCATCATCCTTCTGTCAAATTATTATTTTTCAGTTAATACATTTGAAAAGAAAATATATACTTTCATTTTTATAATATGCTAGGAAGAGAACAATGAAAAACTGCTATCCTAAGATATTCTTCAGTGTCTGAAACTGAAAATAAACTGAGCGGATAAATTTAGCTCAAAGATACTATTTGTTAGATTCTGTCTGTTGATAGTATAGTGATTTGAGAGGTGTTTTCTTGATTTATGAACCTACATTTTGCCAAGAAAACTCTAAATAGAACCAGCCAAACAAATGGACCTGGAGAAACTCCCCAGAAGCATAAGGTCCCTAGATAAATCCAGAAACTGCAGGGGGTGACCTACATGAAATCTGCTTCCAACATTTTGAGCTTGTCTCGAATTTGCCAAAACTACCCCATAGCTTAAGAAGCAAGTCTATAGCCAAGCAGTGTATTAATGTGTGACCATCATGGTGTGCAAGGGATTTATGGTACTCATGTAAAAGAGTTTTTTTGAAGTTAGATTTTGTCTTCATTCCACAGGTAGGTACTGAGAGTCTTTGATACACACAACAATACATGCTCACCATGATGCTGTTGTGAATGAAGCCCTTTCGGTATCGTGCAGGTTTCAAATGCGGATATTCTTCAGTGCTGGTGACCTGAATACCCCAGACCTTCTTCCAAGCTGCATACAGCTGAATATGAACTGGGTAGACCCCTGAGTGATGTGGTGCCACAGCGTAGCCCATGTTGATAGGTATTCCATGTTCCTAAAAGAAAGCCAGAATAACATCATATGCCATGTGGTCAATTGAACTCAATTAAAATCATCTCCACAAATACCTATTTAGGATACATTGAATTCTGTGCTAAGGATGAAATGCATAAAAACTAATAGGATGGCGTTTTTGTCCTTCAGTAACTCATGAGCTTATGATAGTCATAGTAAATTCGTTGGGCATATTGCGCCGTCATGTCTGACTATTTGCAAACCCATGAACTGTAGCCTGCCGAATTTCTCTCTCCATGGAATTTTCCAGGCAAGAATACTGGAGTAGGTTGCCATTTCCTACTCCAGTGGATCTTCCTGACCCAGGGACTGAAACTGCATCTCCTGAATTAGCAGGTGGGTTCTCTGCCAGCTAGGAATTTAAGATTATTTCTGAATTTTGAATACAGAAAGTTTGGGGGGAAGATAGGAAGAGGACATGGCCCTTCCTCAGAAAAGAACAACAACAACAAAAATGGCACATGTGTTAGTTACCCAACTATGAGATAGAATAGCACAATGTAGGGTGTGTGTGTCTATAATGTTGAAGACAACCAAAAAGGTAAGTACGTACAATAACGTGATGAGCTTTTACTGTTAACATCAGGGATTGGGAATTAACGTATTTGAATGATGTAGAGAAGGAAGCTCTGTGATCATGGAGGGTCATGACTGCTCTATGTCTTAGGAAGCTGGATATAGTGACAACATGTTAAGATGAACCAGAAGTGAGGAGGAAGTGAATCAAGCCTGTGCATTATAAAGCTGTTGCAGTGGTACAGTTTAGAGGGAACTGCTACTGCTACTGCTAAGTCACTTCAATCGTGTCCGACTCTGTGCGACCCCATAGACGGCAGCCCAGCAGGCTCCCCCGTCCCTGGGATTCTCCAGGCAAAAATACTGGAGTGGGTTTCCGTTTCCTTCTCCAGTGCATGAAAGGGAAAAGTGAAAGTGAAGTCGCTTAGTCGTGTCCGACTCTTAACGACCCCATGGACTGCAGCCTACCAGGCTCCTCCGTCCATGGGATTTTCAGGTAAGAGTACTGGAGTGGGGTGCCATTGCCTTCTCCATTAGAGGGAACATGAGTACCTAAACTAGATTGTTAGTGGTCAGATTAAAAGCCTATGAAAAAATGCCATATGAGAGTCAGTGGTGTTTGGATACAGTGGGTAAAGGAAAAGTGAAGATTGGTTTTGGATCTTAGCAGCTCAATTTATTTTTATAAAATCTACTGTTTACTATGAGATGTTTGTCTTGGGTAAACAGTGAACTCTAAAGGAAGAGAAGGATAAATTTAAAACAATAATATGAGAAAATTGTAGAAGAATGGTATTACGTTGTAAACTGTGTGATATTGACCTGTAGTCTTCTAATTTCTGCTTCTTTGTATTTCTCCCTTTAAATGCTTATCTGCTTTATAAAGATGCATTGAAGAACTGAATCTCATCAATTGAGGTTATAAATGACAATATTCAATAATACATGAAGGCTGACTGAATCAAAACACAGAACACAAAAAAAGTGTTGACTTGACAATTGCCACATATATTTTCTATTATATGATACACAGTGTGGGGAAAGAATTCAGTCTGGCATAATAAGCAAATAGTGAATGGATCACGTATCTACAATGCCTAAGTCCATGCCACATTCAGTTCAGAAGATAGGCCCTAAAGATTTCACAAGTCTCCTCCATCCTTCCTTTCACAGGCTGACCCTCGCTGTATAGCCAGATTCACCTCTCTTTCACTAGGAAAACGTGTTTTCTAACATCTATTACAATAAATGGCTCCGTAGAAAGACTGAATTATGAAATCAATGCTGTAAAATGATCTGGAGGCTTTGGCTAGGTACTGGGGAAAAATATGTCTGCCAGGAGCTTATGTTTTCAATATAAAGTAAGGTTGGCAAAGTCTACTTATAAAACTACTAGGAAACTACCAGAGGGAGAAGGTAACTACTTTTATGCTGACACTCACTGGGGAACATATACTGGGAAAAGCCTTAGATCTCTCTGGTTAGTTTCAGGTTGCTCAGTGAATGGTCCCAAAGCCTTCTTAGGATGAGTATCATGCAGCAGTCAAAATGTGAATGCACTGGGTATGACATACAGATAAACTTTCTCATGAGAGAAGTCTAAGATCAAGTGTGTTCAAATCTCTCTGTCTGGTAAATAAGATTTGTTTGACTGGTGCTGAGAGAAGTAGTTCTGATTTACCAAAAAAGGGGAAGACAACCTGTTATATTCTTCTTTCAAGTGATTCATATGAAGTTTTGTATTTGTCTTGTCCCATAATTAGAAGAATAACAAAGTCAACAGCGCATGAATTCTAACATCTTTACCAATCACTTTGTTAGTCCTCATTTTTATCACTTCTAGTAGCACAGCTGATAAAGAATCCGCCTGCAATGCAGGAGACCCTGGTTCAATTCCTGTGTTGGGAAGATCTGATGCAGAAGAGATAGGCTACCCACTCCAGTATTCTTGGGCTTCCCTTGTGGCTCAGCTGGTAAAGCATCTGCCCGCAATGTGGAAGACCTGGATTCGATTGCTGGGTTGGGAAGATGCCCTGCAGAAGGGAAGGCTACCCACACCAGTATTCTTCCCTAGAGAATTCCATGGACTGTATAGTCCATGTGGTTGCAAAGAGTCGGACAACTGAGCAACTTTCACTCTCACTTCAATACTTTATTCCAAATTTTGGGCTCAGAACACTAGATAAATATGTGAATCTTCTAGAAGCAAAGAGATAGAAAATAAAATCATGAGAGAATTGAAATATTAAACAAGTGTATCTCTTCAGAAAAAAGAAAGACATTTCACTTTTGACAGGTAGTAAAATGAATTGTAGAACTTTCATGAAAAAAAACAGAAGGTAAAAAGCAATTGATTTAGTGAGTAGGAAGGAAGGGACAGTAAAAGGATTTTATTATATCTATTGATTTCTGGGGGCCTAATGTTTTACTGCTCATAAAGTCATCTTATCACACTGACAACTGGAGCTCAATCAAAATAGTAAATCACACTAGATAATTATGAGTTTATACTTTTTCCATCTAAATGATAACACAAAATGAAAAGTAATTCCCTAGTAACTCTTTTTTTCTGTTATCAAGGGGCTTGCTGTAGAAACCTTCATTCTTTGCTGTCTAGAGCTTAAAACATACTTCCCAGTGACTTGGTCAACTAAAAAGTGAACTAAACATATTTTCACAAGATCACAAAAATTACAAAATTTGAAAGATTTTCTAATGTGAATATAGGAAACATTTGAGATTACAAAATTAGAAATACAAATGACAGAGTAAATTATTTTATTATTTATTGAAACAATGTCTTTTAAAGGATCTAGGAGTTCTATGATATCATAATAAGACACGGCATCACAAATAATGATGGGGAGCTTAACTTGATCTAATTTTCCATTTATGTTAAATTCCCAGTTGACTTGAAAATGAGATAATGGGATAATTTATAGACCATTAAAAAAGAGGGTCATCAGTTTTCAAAAACTAGAATAAAATAAACTATATTTAGCACCAAACACCTAACAGTAATGGGCATGATCTCATTTAATTTTTCATTAGTTCTTCCTACTGATGATATCTGCTTGTAACTGCTTAGTATCTGATATTTATGAAGGCTTTTTTATATTCATGTCTAGCATTATCCTCATAAGTACCCCGTAAGGTAGCCTGGATGTTATTGACACATATGGAAACTGAGGCTCAGGGAAGGCAAATAACTTGCTCATGTTTACAAACGTCAGAGCTAGAATTGTACCCAAGTCCTCTAAATTCATTGCTTCTGCTTTTCTACTCAGTTACTACTACTGTGACCCTCTCTCCCTAATCCCAGTTAATGACTAGAAGAACTTTACTGACAATAGGGAACCGATTTTAATATGAATATATTTCTGAATAAGAACTCCTACCACTATTTTTACTTGGAAGGGTTATAAAGCAAAGTTATACACTTCCCAAACTCTGCAGCCATCATTTTTGATGCAAACAACTTTCAGCCAACTAGAAGTACTTAGAAAAGATGTCAGAGGCAGTAGGTGGGCAGATGCTAAAGTCTGGCAGCTCCTGGCTCCTGTTGCTGGTATGCAAGATCTTTCTGAAGCAGAATTTGGTGCCCATTTGCAGGGGAGCAGTGAAAACTTAATACCTCTGTTAGAGCTCCAGTAGCAACTTTAGAAACAGTTGCTCCCCTGGGGAACCAGTTCTGTCTGGCTCTTCAAGTCCCTGAGGAGGAGTACAGCCTAGAATCTGCTCCATCAGCCTTTCCAAAGTTTTGGAAGCACTTGAATCTTGAATCACTGAATAAAAACTCTCTTTGTTTAAAAAAGCTCCAAATGGCTTCTGCTTCTGTCATGGAAATCTGACTGATACAGGTGGTCTTTCCCCTTTCTAATAAGTATACAAGGTTTACAGGGTTCAGGTGAGATGTCAGTGGCTTGAATTCTAGGAAAACTGAGGGGAGGGTTTGCTAAAGTACTGCATGGTTTATCTTCAAGAAAATTCATTAATACATGAGAAACACTTATTTGTCTAGCTGGTTACTATCGTATATGACTATTAAATCCTGGGCTTCCCTGGTGGCTCAGTGGTAAAGAATCAGCCTACCAAGGCAGGCGGTGCAAGTTCGGTCCCTGGGTCAGGAAGATTCCCCTGCAGGAGGGCATGGCAACCTACTCCAGTACTGTTGCTTGGGAAATCTCATAGACAGAGGAGCATGGCAGGCTATAGCCCACAGGGTCTCAAAAGAATCAGCTACGACTTAGCAACTGAACAACAAAAACATTAAATCCTATGTTGATCAGCCAGTGACTAGTGTACAGAGAAAATAACTAGGAGACTAGTCTTGAGGCAGGAGATAGATGGGCCCCAGGCTGAACAGTTTCTCCCTTGTACTCCATAATAGCAGAAACTCTACAAAAGCAGGATGCTGGAGGAGGCTGGGCCCTGCCCAGAAAAGAGATAAAAGACTACATAATCCTCATTCTTGAAGTCAAGGAAACTTCCTGGATTACACATGTGCAGAAAGGCTCCTTGGAGGTAAAAAAGGGAGGGAGTGTCACCTCATTATAAGTGATGTCAACTACCCATATGCCTCTTCATTAGAATCCATCTTGGTTAAGACATGAGCACACACACATGGGAGGTTCCTGAGATATACCAAATACAGACTCAGACCAGGGAAATCAAAATGATTGGCCAAAGGAAATCTGGAAGAAATGCCCCATAAAAGTGATTCAAACCACCACAATGGCATGACTCGGTCTCTGAGCCCGCCTCTGTGCCTGTCCACAAATAACTGTACTCTTTTCATTCTAATAAGCACTTTACTTGTTTCAGTACTTTCAGTCTCTGTGGGAATTCTTTTCTGCAAAGCTGATGAGTCAGCACTGTGTCACTGACCACTGGACTTGTGGCTAGATGCCCTCACCACCTAAACCTGACCTTGATGTTTGGCCAGAACTGACACCCTGAGTTATACCACTGCAGGCTGAGGCCACCAGACTGACCAACATGTGATCAATCTTTACATAATAAAAGCCACAGGTCAACTCCATGGTGAGACCATATCATAACAAGAGAAGGTGAATAGATTGCTCTAATGGATTAATTTTGACTGCTTGCAAGCACCTTTGTGCCAGCATGTAAAGGAATACCCCTTCGTAGGATAACCATATCCTAATATATGGGCCAAAAGATGTGCAGGCAAAACACAAGAGCTAGAAAGAACAACTTTGTGGTCAATCACTGGTAGATACGTTTTAGAAGACCTGGCACACCATAGAGAGTCAGAGGAGAAAAGGAGAAAAACGGGAGTTGGGAGATCTGGACTCATGGACATACCAGAGACATTCCCTAGATCGATCACAACAGCTGAAGAGAAACCCGAACAATAGATGGAGGTCCTGATACAGAGAAGAGAAGAGTCAGACAAAAGGCATTTTTCCCTACTATTATGAAACCAGACCTAACACATTTAGGATGGTTTAATATACCCACTCCTAGCAGCATGCCTGTTTTATAAATATTTTTTAAAGAAAATAGCAAATAAAAATTTGTATTAAATAAATTCATCACAGATATTTAATAAATGAATATAAAAGAAAAATAAATGAAATGATGATTACATAAATGAATATACTTGTAAAGCGTACATGAATATAATTATAGTAAAGAGACAATGCATTTAACAGTACCCTTTCGAACTTAAATGACTGATTTGTCCTAATTACACAACTTCTAGGGAGTGACACTGGTGCCAAAGAAAACAGATCTCATTATCTATTTTTGCTTTTAATAAGGACTTGGAATCACATTGTCAACTTTGGGAATGATTCTAGGATCATTGATTTTTGCATCGTGTTTTGGGCACTGAAATTGTCTTCTGTTTTCATAAGTGATAAAAGCAATGACTGCGTGACCCTGGAAATTGGCTGGGTCAGTCTTGACACTTTCTGGAGCGAAGCCTAGCAAATGGTGACAAATCTCTGGAGAGTTCTGTGTTACAAATGGATTTTTCGTTTGAAAAAGAAATAGTACAGCAATGGCATTGCTTCTCTAGTGTGAAATTTCCAATCCTAAGTGAGCTATTTTGGGCAATTGAGACACATCTCTTTAGTATTCTTGACCTGCTAAAGATCTACTTAGCTGCTTAAAGATGACTAACAGGAAAACTAAGTAAGTCTTCGTTCACACTGTATAAAATATAGTTGATTAGGCACTTTCACTGCTAACTGTTTGTGCTCAGAATTCCCACTTTATTGCTAATTATTCAACATATATTTATTTTTTATTATTATGTATTAGGAGCCATTTTAGTTGCAGAGGATATAGCGATGAGCAAATAAGAATCTCTGCCAGCAGGAAGCTTATATTTTAGTGGGGTAAGAACAAGATCATAAACAAGTTGGTAAACTGTATATTATACTGGGGCTTCCAAGGTGGTGCTAGGGTAAAGAAACTGCCTGCTAATGCAAGATACATAAGAGATGTGGGTTCAGTCCCTGGATTGGGAAGATCCCCTACAGGAAGGCATGGCAAGCCACTCCAGTATTCTCCACCCATGGACAGAGGAGCCCAGCAGGCTACAGTCCATAGGGTCGCAAAGAGTCGGCCACGACTGAAGCAACTTAGTACACACAGAGCATACATATTATATTAGAAGGTGCTGAGAGCTTCTCTTGTGGCCCAAACGGTAAAGAATCCGCCTGCATACGGGAGACCTGGGTTCAATCCCTGGGTTGGGAAGATGCCCTGGAGGAGGGCATGGCAACCCACTCCAGTATTCTTGCCTGGAGAATCCCCCGGACAGAGGAGTCTGGCAGGCTACAGTCCATGGCACTGCTAAGAGTCAGACATGACTGAGCAGCTAAGCACAAGAGCTGTGGAGATAAAACAAAGCAGAGAAAAGAAGAGGAATCAAGGGGTATGGGTGGCAATATTATAATAAATAGATTATTCATTGAGGGTCTCATGGAGAAGGTAATATTTTGAGTCCAGGTCTAAGGTTGTGAGGGATTAAGCCATACAGATAAATTGGGGAAGATCATTCAAGGCAGAAGGGACAGTACATACATACATTGCTCTGAGTTGAAAGCCCATCAGGTATTTTTGAGGAAGAATAAGAACTCAATTGTATTTGGAGCAGCATGAGCAAAGGGGGAGAGTAGCAAGAGATGATGTCAAGAGGTCTCATTGCTGCAAGCAGCCTTGTCAGTTCTTTACTGAACAACTCCAGGGGGCACCATTCACATTGAATATGCTTTTACAGAAGTTGCATGACGCAGTATCACTGACAAGAAGGAATGGGTGCAGAACATTTAAGTCCTTAACATGCCACAATAAGGATGGTGATGTTTATTTACCTTGAATGAAAGGAGGAGTTACTGGCAACTTTTGAGCAGATAGACAATCTAGACTATCATTGAAAACAAAATTCTTCTGGCTGCTATGTTGAGAGTTGACTGAAAGGAAGTAAAGGGGCAAGTAGGAGCCAGTTAGTAGGTTTGTATAACAATCTAAGTGAGAGATAAGGATAGTGTGGAATGGGGTGGGGACAATGTAACTGGTGAGAAGTAATTTTTGTTCTGGATATATTGTGAAAGTGGAGCCACGGAAATTGTGATAGATTGAATGTGAAACATTAGAGAAGGTGCTCAACTAGAAGGACAGAATTCCTACCAAGTAAGACGGCAAAGTTTAAAAATTAAACAGGTTAGGGGGAGAAAGACAGGACATATGTTTGGGATTAGACATTCAATTGGATGTACCAGGTAGGAAGTCAGTCAAATAAATACATCTAGTGTTTAGAGGAACGAAAACTGACCTTTTCCAGTCCTGTGGCCACTGCTGAGTTTTCCAAATTTGCTGGCATATCGAGTGCAGCACTTTCACACCATCACCTTTGAGGATTTGAAATAGCTCAACTGGAATTCCATCACCTCCACTAGCTTTGTTCGTAGTGACGCTTTCTAAGGCCCACTTGAGTTCACATTCCAGGATGTCTGGCTCTAGGTGAGTGATCACACCATCGTGATTATCTGGGTCGTGAAGATCTTTTTTGTACAGTTCTTCTGTGTATTCTTGCCACCTCTTCTTAATATCTTCTGCTTCTGTTAGGTCCATACCATTTCTGTCCTTTAACGAGCCTATCTTTGCATGAAATGTTCCTTTGGTGTCTCTAATTTTCTTGAAGAGATCTCTAGTCTTTCCCAATCTGTTGTTTTCCTCTATTTCTTTGCATTGATCGCTGAGGAAGGCTTTCTTATCTGTCCTTGCTATTCTTTGGAACTCTGCGTTCAGATGGGAATATCTTTCCTTTTCTCCTTTGCTTTTCGCTTCTCTTCTCTTCCCAGCTATCTGTAAGGCCTCCTCAGACAGCCATTTTGCTTTTTTGCATTTCTTTTCAGATGGATACCAGACCATCTGACCTGTCTCTTGAGAAATCTGTATGCAGGTCAGGAAGTAACAGTTAGAATTGGACATGGAACAACAGACTGGTTCCAAATAGGAAAAGGAGTACGTCAAGGCTGCATATTGTCACCCTGCTTATTTAACTTATATGCAGAGTACATCATGAGAAACGCTGGGCTGGAAGAAACATAAGCTGGAATCAAGATTGACGGGAGAAATATAAATAACCTCAGATATTCAGATGACACCACCCTTATGGCAGAAAGTGAAGAAGAACTAAAGAGCCTCTTGATGAAGGTGAAAGAGGAGAGTGAAAAAGTTGGCTTAAAGCTCAACGTTCGGAAAACTAAGATCATGGCATCTGGTCCCATCACTTCATGGCAAATAGATGGGGAAACAGTGGAAACAGTGTCAGACTTTATTTTTGGGGGCTCCCAAATCACTGCAGATGGTGATTGCAGCCATGAAATTAAAAGACGCTTACTCCTTGGACAACCTAGACAGTATATTTAAAAGCAGAGACTACTTTGCCAACAAAGGTCCATCTAGTCAAGGCTATGGTTTTTCCAGTGGTCATGTATGGATGTGAGAGTTGGACGGTGAAGAAAGCTGAGTGCCGTAGAATTGATATTTTTGAACTGTGGTGTTGGAGAAGACTCTTGAGAGTCCCTTGGACTGCAAGGAGATCCAATCAATCCATCCTAAAAGAGATCAATCCTGGGTGTTCATTGGAAGGACTGATGTTGAAGCTGAAACTCCAATACTTTGGCCACCTCATGCGAAGAGTTGACTCACTGGAAAAGACCCTAATGATGGGTAGGATTGGGGGCGAGAGGAGAAGGGAACGACAGAGGATGAGATGGTTGGATGGCATCACCGACTTGATGGACATGGGTTTGGGTAGACTCCGGGAGTTGGTGATGGACAGAGAGGCCTGGCGTGCTGCAATTCATGGGGTCTCAAAGAGTCGGACACGACTGAACGACTGAACCGAACTAAGTGTTTAGAGGAGTTCAGCTGGAGACCTAAATTTGGTGAGGTATCAACATATAGATTTTATTTCAAGTTATAAAACTCATTAAGATCACCAACAGAATGAGCATGCAGACAGAGAGGAGGCCTAGGGATAAATCTTTGGGACAGATTAACATCAAGAAAGCAGAGAAGATAGAACAAATCCAGAACATACACTCAGAATGACTACAGCAAGTGAGACGGGAGGGACACCAGGAATTTACAATGAGAACTAAGAACTGCCCATTGGGTTTAATACTCATTGCCTTTTAGGGAACCCGAAAAGAGAAGACCTGATGGAGCGGTGAAGAGCAAGCAAGTCAGAGTGGGTTTAAGAGAGAATAAGGGAGCTGAAATGGCGATAGTGAGTACAACAAAGATTTTAAGAAGTTTTGCTAAAATGAAGGGTCAAGAAATGGTGCTGTAGTTGCAGGGAGAAATGACATAAGCACGGGACTTTCTGAAGATGAGAAAAATAACTGCATGTTTATAGAAAGGTAAATGCTTTAGAAGAACAGGAATTGCCTGAGTTATGTGTGTCTATATATATACATATACACACACATATATAAGACACATATATACATACACATATATGTATATATAATGTGTATATGTGTGTGTATATACATACACACACACACATATATATAATGTACATTTCACCCTCAAGACCCTGGGAGGAAGGTAGTGATAATCCAGTTGCAGAGAAGGTTAGGGAAGCTTACTGACCTCATGCAGCTGGTGTGGGTCTGGACTTGGGCTGAGAGGCCAGAGCCTGCACTTTTGGTCACAAAGGTGCCAAGTAGGGGCAAGGGGGTTGGCTGTACCTGAAGCCCGGGGTCCCCAGGTCTGTGTGGGCAGTTGAGCAGCTGGGCCTGGTGGCTTCAGTGCTTGGTGTCCAAGGTGTGATCATTTTCCAGAAGGCTCATTGAGACAGTCCGCCATGACCTGTGTATAGATGACCTCCTGGTGGAAGCCAGCCTCCAGCAGGGTGCCCACCTGCATCTCCTTGAGTTCGGTGGTGATGTTTGTGTATCTGGACTTCACCAGCTTCCCCGGGAGTGAAGTTTTAGTAGGGAGAAGATGCTCCTGTCTTCAGCAGGCAGAAGGCAGGGTCCATAAAGAAACAAAACTGATGTGTGTGCCAGGTCCCCTGAGATGGCAGGTATGTGTCCCAACAAAGTGACTGTCTGGCAGAATAGGCGCCATCTCCGCCCACTGGTCTTTCAAGGTAAGCACCTTTGAGGGGCAGCCACTGGGCCCAGTCCAGGAGCCAGGAAGATGCTGGAAGACGCTGTGCCTGCCCTCAACGAGGCAGCAGCATGCATGCAGGTAGGGATCTCCCAGCGCTGGGTGATTGACTCATCCAGAATCTTCAGGTCTGACACATGACAAGCCACAGGCACTGCCCACCATGTGGGGCTGAGCTCCCGCTGGCTGAAATGTGGGGGGTCGTAGCAGAGGCTCTTGAATGGAGGGCTGGATCGAGTGCCCCACAAGCTCCCGATGCCAGGCCACAGTGTATATTTAGGTCACTGTTAACACAGTTTATGGTAATAAGTGATATATCTATATATTCAAAAAATCTGTACTAAATAATTATCACCACCAGAGTCAGAAGAATGTTACAATCTTTATGTTTGTTTTCTGTCTAGACAGGTTCACAGGTTGCAAATGAAAATCAAACCTATATTTCCAGTTTGTTATCCTCACATTGAAGTAGTAGCTGTAGTAATGGGGCCGAGTAGAAGTTATCTTTCAACTGAGTGATGTTTTTTTTTTTCAGTGAAATAAGCAGTTCATCAGTTGAGAGTGAGGATGGGGCAAGATGTGTATATTTTACAGAAAGAGAAGATGAAAGAGTGGTCCAGGGGAGTAAGAGTGTGAACAAAGTCGCTACTTAACTTATGGGCAGCACTGAGGATCCACGTGAGGTCTGCAGTCCTTGTAAAGCGAAAACTGTTAAGTGTTAGTCCCAGCCACATTCATCAGGGTTACAGGTATGGACTAGGAAGAGATTTGGATTTAAACTCAGTTGAGACTTTGCAAAGGAGTTTGATGAATCAGGAAGTGTAAAGGAGTTCAGGGAGGATTCAAAGGAATGGTTATGGTGATTGGTTATTGAGCAAAGCTGAATAAAGAGGAAAGCAAAACCTGTGAAGTGTCAGGGGCAGCAAAGATATGTTATCAGGTTGTCTCCAGAAATGCCAGGACTGCCTTTTAGTACCTTTCTATTAGTTGTTGCCTCTGTTGCATGGGAATATCTAGTTCTAGAAGTAACTTAGTGACAAGAGAAATGATACCAGATATTAAATATTTAGAACATGGAACAGTGGTTTTAACCTGGAAGAAATAACATTAGAGTCTTTGTAAATGTGTTGAGTGATATGGAAACAACAATAGCATTATCCATCCTATTATGATATCATTTCCATAGTTACTATAAGCAGAAATGAGAAAAAGAAAGTACTCAAAATAATTCTGTTTAATGCAAGTCACAGAATTTTCACATGTTCGTTTATAATTTTATCTCAAGTAAATAATATAACTAATTTATCTTGCCATATATATCTATTCTTAGCACCTCAAGCATGTATTAAATAAAGAAAATCGGAGTGGTTCCTGCTCCGTGTGGGCAATCCTGTTTCAACAAAAACTGGGTAACCCCAAGCTGCCACAAGTATGGGGAAGGCACCTCTAGTCATCCTTGGACTTTGTTTCTTATTCAGAGGAGTGCCTGCTTCTCATTTCACTACTTCTCCCGAAATGCTCTGCGACGTGAAGGCCTACCTCAGACATCAGATGTGCTACTGCACATCTTAAGTTTGGTCCTTCTTGGCTATGCTCTCGCTCTGTGTGAGACTGAGAAGGAGGGGATATAAGTCCTGATTGAGATGCCAAGTTCTCTAGAGTCCTTCTGGCCCCTGATATGGAGCAGCTGGTTAGTTTTGCTTGTTGGACTGGCAACTATTGAGAGATCAAGCCCTGAGCCTTTGGAGTGGGAGCACTGACTCCAAGACCCTAGACTACCAGAGAACTAACCCCAGGGAGTATCAGATAGTGAGAATTCACACAAAGAACCACTTGAATACAAGACTCAGCATCACTCAACCACCAGTAGCACCCTGTGTAGGACACCTCATCCAAACAACAAACAAAACGAAAATGCAAACCCAATCATCAGCAGACAGGGTTACCACCTCACTCAGCCCTGCCCATCAGAGGAAAAACAAACAAACAACAACAAAAACTTAGTACAAACCTTATACTATAAGAAGCTCACACAAACCACTGGACCAACCTTAGGAGGGCAGAAACCAAAAGGAAGAAAAAATTCAACTTTGAAGTCTGGGAAAAGGAGAACTCAAACACAATAAGTTAAAAAAAATAATGAAAAGGCAGAGCATACTACATAAATGAAGGAACAAATTGGAAGCACAGAAATCCAAATAAATGAAGAGGAAATAGGCAAACTGCTTGAAAAAGAATACAGAATAATGATAGTAAAGATGATCAAAAACCTTGAAAACAAAATGGAAAAAATGCAAGAATCAATTAACAAAAACCTAGAAGAATTAAAGAATAAACATACAGAGACAAACAACACAATTACTGAAATTAAAAATACTCTGGAAGGAATCAATAGCAGAATATCTAAGCAGAAGAATGAATCAGTGAGCTGGAAGATAAAATGGTGGAAATAACTTCTGAAGAACAGAATAAAGTAAAAAGAATGAAAAGAACTGAGGATAGTCTCAGAGACCTCTGGGACAATATCAAACACACCAATATTTGAATTATAGGGGTCCCAGAAGAAGAAGAGAAAAAGGAAGGGTATGAGAAAATTTTTGAAGAGATTATAGATGAACATTTCCCCAGCATGGAAAAGGAAATAGTCAGTGATGTTCAAGAGGCACAAAGAGTCCCATACAAGATAAAACCAAGGAGAAACATGCCAAGAAACATACTAATCAAACTAACCAAGACTAAGCACAAAGAAAGAATATTAAAAGCAGCAAGGGAGAAGCAACAAGTAACATACAAGGGAAACCCCATATGCTTAACAGCTGATCTTTCAGCAGAAACTCTGCAGGCCAGAAGGGACTGGCAGGATATAGTTAAAGTACTGAAAGGGAAAAATCTACAACCAAGATTACTGTACCCAGTAAGGATCTCATTAAAAATTGATGGAGAGATAAAAAGCTTTTCAGAAAAGCAAAATTTAAGAGAATTCAGTACCACCAAAGCAGCTTTACAACAAATGTTAAAGGGACCTATATAGTCAAGAAATACAAGAGAAGAAAAAAGATCTACAAAATCAACCCCAAATAATTAAGAAAATGACAATAGGAACATATATATCAATAATTATTTTAAATGTAAATGGATTAAAGTTCTAAACAAAAGAACAGACTGGCTGAATGGATACAAAAACAAGACCCATATATATGCTGTCTACAAGAAACCCACTTCAGACTTCAAGACACATATAGATTGAAAGTGAGAGGATGGAAAAATATATTTCATGCAAACGCAAGGCAAAAAAAAGCTCCAGTAACAATCTTCAAATCAAACAAAATAGATCTTAAAATAAAGAAGATTACAAGAGATAAAGAAGGACACTACATAATGATCAAGGGATCAATCCAAGAGGAAGACATAACAGTTGTAAATATCTATGCAAAATCACTGCAGATGGTGACTGCAGCCATGAGATTAAAAGACTCTTGCTCCTTGGAAAAAAGTTATGACCAACCTAGACAGCATATTAAAAAGCAGAGGCATTACTTTGCCAACAAAGATCTGTCTAGTCAAAGCTATGGTTTTTCCAGTAGTCATGTTTGGATGTGGGAGTTGGACTATAAAGGAAGCTGAGTGATGAAGAATTGATGCTTTTGAACTGTGGTGTTGGAGAAGACTCTTGAGAGACCCTTGGACTGTGAGGAGATCCAAGCAGTCCATCCTAAAGGTAATCAGTCCTGAATATTCATTGAAAGGACTGATGCTGAAGCTGAAACTCCAATACTTTGGCCACCTGATGCGAATAACTGACTCATTTGAAAAGACCTTGATGCTGGGAAAGATTGAGGGGAGGAGGAGAAGGGGATGACAGAGGATGAGATGGTTGGATGGCATCACCGACTCAATGGACATGAGTTTGAGTAGGGTCTGGGAGTTGGTGATGGACAGGGAGGCCTGGTGTGCTGTAGTCCATGGGGTCGCAAAGGGTCGAACACGACTAAGCAACTGAACTGAACTGAACTGATGCACCCAACATAGGAGCACCTCAATACATAAGACAAACACTAACAGACATAAAAGGAGAAACTGACAGTAATGGAATAATAGTAGGAGTCTTTCACACCCCACTCACACCAATGGACATATCATCAAAACAGAAAACTAATAACGAAACAAAAGTTGTAAATGATACATTAGATGAGATGGATCTCATTGATATCTTCAGGACATTCCATCCAAATGCAGAAGAATACACCTTCTTCTCAAGTGCACATGGAACATTCTCCAGGATAGACCACATCTTGGGTCACAAATGAAATCTCAGTAAATTTAAGAAAATTGAAATCGTATCAAGCATCTACTCTGACTACAATGCTATGAGACTAGATATCAATTACAAGAAAAAAAAACTGTAAGGAAAACAGACACATAGAGATTAAACAACATGTTTCTAAATAACCAACAGGTTACTGAAGAAATCAAAAGGGAAATCAAAAAATTTCTAGAAACAAATGACAATGAAAACATGACAATTGAAAACCTATGGGATGCAACAAAAGCAGTTCTAAGAGGGAAGTTTATAGCAATACAATCCTACCTCAAGAAACAAGGAAAACATCAAATAGACAACCTAATTTTACACCTTACACAACTGGAAAGAGAACAACCTCTCCAAGGATTAGTAGAAGGAAAGAAACCATAAAGATTTGAGCAGAAATAAAGGAAAAGAAATGAAACTAACAATAGTAAAGATTAATAAAACTAAAAATTGGTTCTTTGAGAACATAAACAAAATTTACAAACCTTTAGCCAGATTTATAAAGCAAAAAAGAGAGATGAATCAAATCAATAAAATTAGAAATGAAAAAGGAGAGATTATAACATGTAATGAAGAAATATGAAGGATTATAAGAGACAATTATGAACAATGGGCTTCCCTGTGGCTCAACTGGTAAAGAATCAACCTGCAATGCAGGAGACCTGGGTTTGATCCCTGGGTTGAGAAGATTCCCTGGAGAAGGGAAAGGCATCCCACTCCAGTATTCTGGCCTGGAGAACTCCATGGATTATTCCATGGTATTGCAAAGAGTCAGACACGACTGAGTAACTTTAACTGTCACATTCATTATGAAAAACTATATGGCAATAAAATAGATAACTTGGAAGAAATTAAAGATTCTTAGAAAAGTTCAGTCTTCCAAGACTGAACCTGGAAGAAATAGAAATTATGAACAACCCAAATACAAGCACTGAAATTGAAGCTGTGATAAAAGAAAAAAATCTGCCATAAAACAAAAACCTAGGACCAGATAGCTTCTCAGGAAAATTTTATCAGACATTTAGAGAAGAGCTAATGCCTATCCTTCTAAAACTCTTTCAAAAATTGCAGAAGAAGGAGCACTTTCAAATACATTCTATGAGGCCACCATCACCCTTATCCAAAAATCAGGCAAAGACAACACAAAAAATGAAAACTACAGGCCAATATCACTGATGAACAAAGATGCAAATATCCTCAAAAAAATTTTAGTAAACAGAATTCCGCAACACATCCAAAAGCTCATACACCATGACTAAGTTGGGCTTATTCCAGGGATGCGAGGATTCCTCAATATATGCAAATCAATCAATGTGATACACCATATACAAATTGAAAGATAAAAATCATATAATCATCACAACAGATGCAGAAAAGCCTTTGACAAAATTCAGCACCCATTTATGATTAAAACTCTTCAAAAAATGGGCAAAGAAGGAACCTACCTCAACACAATAAAGGCCATATGTGATAAGCCTACAGCAAACATTCTCAATGGTGAAAAACTGAAAGCGTTCCCCCTAAGATCAGGAACAAGACAAGGGTGTCCACTTTCACCACTATTAATCAACATAGTTCTGGAAGTCCTAGCTACAGTAATCAGAGAAGGAAAAGAAATAAAAGGAATCTGGATTGGAAAAGAAGTAAAGATCTCACTGTTTGCAGATGACATGATACTGTACATAGATATACGTAAAGATAGTATCAAAAAATTACTAGAGCTAATCAGTGAATTTAGCAAAGTTGCAGGACACAAAATCAATACACAGAAATCATTTGCATTTCTGTATACAAACAGTGAAAAATCAGAACGAGAAATTAAGGAATCAATCCCATTCACAATTGCAACAAAAAGAATTAAATATCTAGGAATAAACTTACCTAAGGAGACAAAATAAGTGTACACAGAAAATTATCAGACATTAATGAAAGAAATCAAAGACAACATAAACAGATGGAAAGATATTCCATGTTCCTGGTAGGAAGAATCATTATTGTGAAAATGACTATACTGCCAAACACAATCTACAGAGTCAATGCAATATCTATCAAATTACCAATAGCATTTTTTCACAGAACTGGAGCAAAAAATTTCACAACTCATATGGAAACACAAAAGACCCCCAAATAGACAAAGTAGTCTTGAGGAAGAAGAATGGAGCTGGAGGAATCAAGCTTCTTGACTTCAGATTATACTACAAAGCTACAATCATCAAGACAGTATGGTACTGCCACAAAAACAGAAATATAGACCAAAGGGACAAGATAGAAATCCCAGAAATAAACCCATGCAACTATAAGTACCTATTTTTGACATAGGAGGAAAGAATATACAATGGGGCAAAGACAGCCTCTTCAGTAAATGGTGCTGGAGAAACTGGACAGCTACATGCAAAAGAATGAAATCAGAACACTTCTTAACACCATACACAAAGATAAAATCAAAATGGATTAAAGACCTAAATGTAAGACCAGAAACTATAAAACTCTTAGAGGAAAACATAGGCAGAACACTTGATGACATAAATCAAAGCAAGATCCTCTATGACCTGACTCCTAAAGTAATGGAAATAAAACAATAAAAGTAAATAAAATAAGATAAAAGTAAACAAGTGTGACCTGATTAAACTTAAAAACTTTTGCACAGCAAAGGAAACTATAAAAGCAAGGTGAAAAGACAACCCTCAGAATGGGAGAAAATAATAGCAAACGAAACAACTGACAAAGGATTAATTTCCAAAAAGTACAAGCAGCTCATAAAACTCTATGCCAGAAAAACAAACAACTCAATCCAAAAGTGGGAAAAAGACCTAAACAGACATTTCTCCAAAGAAGACATATAGATAACTAACAAGCACATGAAAAGATGCTCAACATTGCTCATTATTAGAGAAATGCAAATCAAAACTACAATGAGATATCCACTTCACACTGGTCAGAATGGCCTTCATAAAAAATCCTACAAATGATAAATGCTGGAGAGGGTGTGGAGAAAAGGGCATGCTCTTGCACTGTTGGTGGGAATGTAAATTGATACAACCACTATGGAAGATGGTATGGAGATTCCTTAAAAAACTAGGAATAAATGCACCATATGACCCAGCAATCCCACTGCTAGGCACATACCCTGAGAAAACCAAAATTTAAAAAGACACATGTATCCCATTATTCATTGCAGCACTATTTCCAATAGCTAGAACATGGAAGCAACCTAGATGTCCATCGACAGATGAATGGATAGAGAAGTTGTGGTACGTATACACAATGGAATATTACTCAGTCATAAAAAGGAATGCATTTGAGTCAGTTCTGATGAGTTGGATGAACCTAGAATCTATTATACAGAGTGAAGTAAGTCAGAAAGAGATAAATATTGTATTCTAACACATATATATGGAATCTAGTAAAATGGTAGTGAAGAACTTATATACAGGGCAGAAATGGAGAAAGAGACTTATAGAAAAGACTTATGGATGTGGGATTAGGGGAGGAGAGGGTGAGATGTATGGAAAGAGTAACATGGAAACTTACATTACCATATGTAAAATGATAGCCGATGGGAATTTACTATATGGCTCAGGAAACTCAAATAGGAGCTCTGAATCAACCTAGAGAGATGGGATGGGGAGAGAGATGGGAGGAAGGTTCAAAACGGAGGGGATATATGTATACCTATGGCTGATTCATGGTGAGGTTTGACAGAAAACAACAAAATTCTGTAAAGCAATTATCCTTCTATAAAAAAATTAAAAAAAAAAAAAAGAAAAAAAGAAAATCTACCTGCTTGTCTATGTTCCTGAAATAAAGCACTGTTTTAAGTGAAATGCCTATGGGGTGTATATGTGTGTGTGTGTGTGTGTGTGTGTGTGTGTGTGTGTGTGTGTGTGTGTGTGTTAGACAAGTTGAGAAGAGTAACTTGTTCTTTTTGAAGCTAGCTGGAATGTCCCTTATTTTAAAATTTTGTACACATTTCCTAATTTTTTGATGTTTCCACAATTATATGGCTGATGATTTGGAGTCATTAATTTAAGCATATCACTTTGCAGAAATATATTTGCATAACTATTACTTACTCTGAGCAATGGGATTTATTTCTAGTATTATTTTTGAGTCATGCTGAGATTTCCTTCAGGAGTCATTTTTTGCCTTAATGTCAGCTTAATGCATTTATGGAAAAATGCTTTAAACATTTGGTATGAGAATGAGACATTCCTCTGGTTGTAAATTTCCTCCCCCATCTCCAAAATACAGGGTATTATTACATTTTGTCCTTCTGTGACATTGTGTACCTTCTCTAAGAGTTAAACTAATTTCCATCTGTGATTGATTCCAATTTTGTGGAAACTTTATGAGCCTGTGAAATAAATTTCATCAAACAAAAAGTAAGTTTATGTTAACAAATGGTGCCTATATAATAAAAAGCAAATCATGATCACTTAAGTAACTGCCTATAAAGATGATTAAATTACCCTTTTCCTGTAGACATGTTGTCATACCAAATATTATATTTCCATTTTCTTATCTTCATGTTAAAGTAGCACCCTATTTGGAAATCAAAGTATCAATGCAGTTTTCATCTCAAAACAACATCAATCAAGCACTCCAATTCTCATGTAATATTAACCGGCTTTAACTCTTCCCACTGTCGACATGTTTGAAAGCAATTTCTCACATTCTCGTACTACTCAGGCTACTGAGGAATGACTGCAGGGGTCTGAAGTGTTGATTCTCTAGAGGTAATCACAGAATGAGAACATTTAGCCACTATAGAAAAGCATAAAAAAAAAAACTATTGAGCCGAATGAATTTTTCAAATTGCAAAAACAAAAGAGAAAAACACTTGATAATTAATGCTTTTGATGGATTATTCAGTTTGAATAGAGTATGCTCAGTAGAGTGGAGTTAAATTTTTGAAAAAAATCTTAAAAATCTCAGATTTTGATTAGCTCATAATCACTTAATAATTACAGACAACTTTGGTTACTGAGGCAAAAAAAAAATGAAAATTTGTCAGTGAAAGATAATGATGATATTATTGAATATTTTAAGAATTCTTAAAGAGTGTTAGACCATGTTTGTGTGCATGCATGCTAAGTTGCTCAGTCATGTATGACTCTTTGAGACCCTATAGACTGTAGCCCACCAGGCTCCTCCATCCATGGGATTCTCCAGGCAAGAATACTGGAGTGGGTTGCCATGCCCTCCTCCAAGGGATCTTCCCGACCCAGGGATCAAACCTGAGTCTCTGCGGCTCCTGCATTGCAGGTGGATTCTTTTACTACTGAGCCACTAGGGAAGCCAAGGCTTATTTAGGGCATTCCATGGGGAAACAGGGGAAATAGTGGCTGACTTTATTTTTTTGGGCTCCAAAATCACTGCTGATGGTGATTGCAGCCATGAAATTAAAAGACGCTTACTCCTTGGAAGGAAAGTTATGACCAACCTAGACAGCATATTAAAAAGCAGAGACATTACTTTGCCAACAAAAGTCCGTCTAGTCAAGGCTATGGGTTTTTCAGTAGTCATGTATGGATGTGAGAGTTGGACTAGAACAAAAGCTGAGCGCTGAAGAAATGATGCTTTTGAATTGTGGTGTTGGTGAGAGTCCCTTGGACTGCAAGGAGATCCAACCAGTCCATCCTAAAGGAGATCAGTCCTGGGTGTTCACTGGAAGGACTGATGTTGAAGTTGAAACTCCAATCCTCTGGCCACCTGATGCAAAGAGCTGACTCATTGGGAAAGACCCTGATGCTGGGAAAGATTAAGGGCAGAGGAGAAGGGGATGACAGAGGATGAGATGGTTGGATGGCATCACTGACTCAATGGACATGGATTTGGGTAAACTCTTGGAGTTGGTGATGGACAGGGAGGCCTGGCGTGCTGCAGTCCATGTGGTCACGAAGAGTCGGACACAACTGAGAAACTGAACTGAACTGAACTGATATGAATATTCCTTTGAAGGGTCTACAAATTTTAGCAATGGGGGCAATGTGGATGCAGGCAAATCTAAAAATGACTTATGAGAAAAAATGCAATGGAAAAGCATTGGATAGGAAACGGTCAAACTTTGTATCAGAAAAACAAAAATGAAAACAAAAAACAGTGGATTGAAAAAAAAAAAACAAACTTATTTTTCTTGAGTAATTGGAAATCTGGAGATAAGTGGTTGGTTCAGAAGTTCAAGAATGCCAGAAGTGAGGTCTCTGATTCTCTTGGCCTTTGCTTCATAATTTTAAGATGGATGTGTCAGTTTCAGCCAATAAGACAATATACTGGGCAAGAGAAAGGAACAAAGGCAGAGTGCAAAAGGGCAAACATCAACCATATCTAACCTGCTTTCCTGAAAGTTTCATACAACAGCATAGTCTTGCATCTAATTGGCCAGAACTATAGTAAATGCTCTCTATCTTAAATAAAAGCTGAAAAATCAGCCCTCTAGCTAGATATTTTGGCTCCACTATCACACTTTGGCTTTATTCACTAGGAACAGTGTAAAAATGGGTACTGAGTATGCATTTAGAAGTGATGATCAAGTATTAAAGACATCTGTACCCTGAAATGAGAATGCAGAAATAAGAATTCTCAATGCCTTGTTGCTAAGCAGCCCACTTCCTAATCTTATGTATAAAAGGCACTAAGAGTCCCGATCTAGAAGTTTACAGGAGAGCAGTAAATTAGGATACATTAATTAGGGGAAGTGATATGAGAATCTGGAGAATTGGAATGTCAAAAGATAGCTTTCTAAGCAAAAGTGATCAGTACAGCTGGAGTTAGGGTTCCTGAGACCCTCAAATCCAGTGGGAAAAGCTCCTGCATATTCTGGCCCCACAAGAACCACACACTTAATTCCCAACTCAAAGCCTCTTCTGACACCAAATCAATTCTTCTCCTTTTTTCAATACTTCATTCTCTTTTTGGAGATTCATAAGGGCAAGAGTTAAAAGAAATGTATTCTGTGTTCCACAAATTCCATTATTTCTAAGGGCACAGCAGGCTTAGATGTGCATTAATTAGGGATTCTTGAAATACTGTGCATCATTATGATTCCAATTTGATACACTTTCCAGCTTCCCTGGTGGCTCAGAAGGTAGAGTCTGCCTGCAATGCAGGAGACCCGGGTTCAATCCCTGAGTCAGGATGATCCCCTGGAGAAAGAAATGACAACCCAATCCAGTATTCTTGACTGGAAAATGCTATGGATGGAGAAGCCTGGCGGGCTACAGTCCATGGGGTTGCAAAGAGTTGGACACTACTTGGCGACTAAACAACAACAACGACGATGGTGATGAGGACAAATACTTTTTGAAATACTTATGTGCCAAGCACTTAGCCTAGCATTATACACATATGAATATGTACACACATCATCTAATCCTCATGGAAACCTATGAGGTAGAAACGATTATCATCCCCATTTTATATGTTGAAAATTAGAACACAGGAATTTTCAGTCATTTGCTAAGGACACACATCTAGTAATTGGCAGACATACAATCTGAAAAGAGATATGTCTGAAGCTAAACACATGATCTTAATTAATACTCTGGGCAACTAGGTAATGGCTTCCACAGGGTAAACTCATGTCATAAAAGTTTATGTATAAAAATAACTAACTTTTTGTTTTCTTCAGAGGAATATGAATTTTTCTTTTGTATTTTATGGACAGTTTATTGCTCTGTATTATCTAAATAAAACTTAATATTAAGAGGAAATATGTATTTGTCTTAAAGCAAGTAAATTAAATATTAACAACTACTTTAAGCAGTCATCAGCTTACCTTCTAGGGTAATCTTTGTTGCAAGTAATATATGTATCACTAGCTCCTCTAGTTAATCTTAAAATATTTAAATACATAAAAGCCATAAAGCAGAAAGAATGACATTTAAGATTTTCTAGTTACCAAAAATAATGATAACAAGATACTCAGAACAGACAGATGCAAACCTTGATAGATTCATTTTAATGTATCTGAGTAATGTAAATAGCTCATTTTCCTTCAATTATTGCTGCTCAATATTAAAGTGCATTTTATAGCTGGTATTTATTCCTTTGAATTTAAACATGTTCAGGAAAAAATAGCCTCTTTACAGAAAAAAATGTTGCAGCTAAACAGGAATATGGGGGGATGGGGGTGTCTAATGGTGCCCTCTGCTAAAAATATCAAATAGATAAATATGTATTGCAGAAATTTTCTGTCTAAGGGAAATTCTTTCATCTACCTGTCAATACTACACTGGCAAATCAAGGACTGACCATGACAAGAAAAGTCACTCCTTTTCTCTAAATCCATTACTCAGCAGTATGAATATTAATAGCTAGTGAAAAACCAATTCTAATTTCCTGGCAAAAAGTTTTCCTATTCTTCATGTCATAGGTTTGGTGAAAACAGAAATTGAGAATCTTAGTGGCTCTTTTTATAAACTAACTAGAACTTTATTAAATAGTATCATCCAACTGTAATAAGAGTAAAAAAACCTACCTGCTGTCAATGGGTAGCTGAGGGAGAAGTCAAAACATTTTTGCTTGTTATATGCAATACACTGGTCATCATGCCATTAAACCACTAAAATTTCCATATTAATCTACTCTCAATACAGGAGATAGGTCTGGGTTCTTCAAGAATTATTCAACTTTGCAGAGGTCACACTTATAACCTTGGTCAGAAAGATCCCTTGGAGGAGGGCATGGCAACCCACTCCAGGACTCTTGCCTGGAGAATCCCACAGACAGAGGAGCCTGGCGGGCTACAGTCCATAGGGTCACAAAGAGTCAGACACGACTGAAGCAACTTAGCACACAGCACCCACGCATGATTAACAAAAAGCCATTAGGAAAACAGGACACACAAATTGGTTTATTTTACCTTAGAGAGACACTATCTGGTTCTCCCACAAATCATCAGCTCTTGCTTGGGTTGCTATGTGGTGCAATTAAAAGAGCATTGAATTAGGCACCCCAAGGCAGAATGTGGATTCTCTGTGCGACCAAGTACATGTCATGTATGAACTCAGTTTCTTCATTTGTGAAGTTGAGAGCTTTCATTTTTACTTTAGAAGCAAGCCTAAGAAGCCTACTCTGATTTCAAAGCTCAGGGCAATTCAAGTTCATATAATTTTAGAGACATCAGGGCTTCAGCGGTCATCTAGTCTGACTACATTTTATTGAAATGGCAACATGGCTGCTAGACCCAGATAGTATGACAATGGCTAGAAAAGAAAGCTACCAATATTACAAACCATAGACTGGAAAACTAGAAAAAGTAGACACAAGAATTCAAAAAATTCTATGAACATGTTTTAGGGACAAACAATCCACATCATCACAGTTGCCTCTGAGAACACAGCAAGAACAGAGTATAGTAAAATCATCTGAATCAACATGAAAACTTTTAGCCATCATGAAAAATGTGACATAATACTTAGTACACATTTATCAATTTAAAAGTGGTAAGGTATGTATTTTAAAAGGTTATTCTCTGAAATGGTTAAAACAGTAAAGCACTCAAATGTTGAAGATTGTCAGTGACAAATGAATAGCTCACTCACTGTAACACAATATTCCATCTTGATACAGCATATATTAAAGGTGGAATCTACAGGTGTGCAATTTTTTCCACACAGTTTTATTCACTTTTATTGTAAATAAAACACAAGAGTATTAACAGGAAGGCACAAAGGATTGTGGATTGTGACAGGCAGTACTGTCACAGGAAAGGAATATGGTGATGGAGTGAATGATGCTTCCAAACAATATATGAGAAATATATGCATATATAATATAAAAAGCAAAAACAATATATAGGCATAACGATGAAAGGATATCTCTACTGACCACATGGATATATGGAAATACTTTTAAACAGCTGGAAAATGCCATCTATAAATAAATGTTCTGTATTCAGTAACAAAATAATTTAAATGCTTATATAATGAGCCTCAAGCTTGCTGGCTGGTGTCCTATAAACTTCCCACTGTGATTTTTAGTATTTTCTTCTGTCTGACACCATTTTGCTCATTATAGGTTTCCAATAAGTATAATTAAATAAATATATTCAAAATTATACAAATATTTCATTTACTAAACATTTGCTCTGTCTTCCAAGGAAATGCCATTAATATTTGATTTCCTTATTTAATTCTTTTTTCAAACTTAAAAATATATGCATTTTGCCTGCTTTAGGATTAAATACTGATACAGAGAAATTATTTCCAAAAATACAGTGGGTTTTAATTTGGAAACCCAGTCTAGAAATTCTAGCTTATCAGGGGAAATTATCAACAATTATAGCTGCATTTCTATCACAAGGCTTAAATTTAAAAGTAGGATGGCAGCTTTGGTATGGAGAATTAGGATAGTGGATTACACAGATTGAACTATATGATGAAAGCAGTAAAATAAAAGCGGTCCCATCCTTAAGGAACAAGGAGAAGGGGAAGTGGAAGATAAGATAAGAACATAGACAATTTACCTTTAGGTAGAAGAGACAAATGCAATACTTTTCTTCTCTCTCCTCAACTTCTTTTCAGTACCAGCAAGGATAACTTTTGAATTAACAAAAGATGAAGTCACTAAAATATTCTTTGACCCATGCCTTTCTAGTTTGTTCTTAAGCATGTGTATGTGGTGTAGAGAATGGGAGGTAGGGAAAGCTCCCCCAAATTCCAGAACCCCGGAGACTAGAGGGAGTGAGGTCAGTGGTGACTTGTAGGGAGAGTAGAACCTTGGGGTCAAAACCAGAGTCACCAAACCAAATATCTAGTTTTAAGCAGAAAATTACAAGATATGCAAAGAAACTGGAAAGTGTGACCCATAGATAGCAAAGTAAAGTGAGCAATGCAAACTGCTGTTAAAGGGCTCAGATGCCAGACATAGCGGACAATGATTTCAAATGCATTCTAAGTACTGAAACAAGTCACACTTACACACGTAAATGTGTGATGAAAGGAATGACAACGGCTCATTCAATAGAGCATATCAATAAAAAGATATAAATTATAAAAAGGAATCAAGTGGAAATTCTGGAAATGAAATTACTAAATTACTAAATTACTAAAAATTACTAAAAACAGTTACTACAATAAAAGTTTATTAAAGGGACTCAGCAGAAGACCTGGCACAGGAAACATCCCAGGAACTTAAAAAAAGATACATTGGTAGACATTATGCAATCTGAAGAACAGAGAGGAAAAAAATAATTAAAATTGAATAGAATCTCAGAGAGATGTGGCACACTGTTAAGTGTATCAATATAAGTGGGTATTGTCTTAACACCAAAACCAGACAAAGATTTTGTAATAAAAGAAAGCTACTGAAGAATATCCTTAAGAATATAGATGCAAAATCTTCAGCGAAATACTAAGGAGTTAAATTCAACAACATATGTCAAGCATACACCGTGGCCAACTGAGATTTATCACAAGCATGTAAAGTTGGTTTAAAATCTAAAAATCTATTAATGTGATATATAATCACAATAAAAAAGGAAAAAAACCACAATCAATTGAATAGTTATCAAAAAAATGTGACAAATCCAACAGCCTTTTATGATAAAAATACTCAACTGAGTAGGAATAGATAGACACTTCAGTTTGATAATGGGTATCTTCAAAAGTCTACAACTAGCATCATGATTAATGGTGAAGGACTGGATTTTTCCTCCTAAATCAGGAATAAGACAAGGATATCTGCTCTTACCGTTTCTATTCAACATTATATTGCCAGTTCTAGTCAGGGAAATTAGACAATAAAATAAAATAAACTGTATCCAGACTAGAGAATAAGTAAAACTATCTTTACCTACATATGACATGAGCTTGCATATAATCTATCCAGAGGAATCCATTTTAAAAACCTCTTGAACTAATAAGTGAGTTCAGTAAATTTGAAGGTTACAAGATCCATATACAAAAAACAATTGTACTTCTATACATAAAAATGAACAATGTGAAATGAAATTAATAAAAAGCCCATTTACAATAGCATTGAAAAGAATACAAGAAGTAGAAATATTTTTAATAAAAGAAGTGCAAAACATATGTCCTGAAAATATAAAATATTTTTATATTAAAGAAATTAAAGACCACCTAAGTAAATGGAAAAACAGCATGTTAGAAGAGTTAATATTGTTACGATGACAGTATTTCCCAAATTGATCCATGGTTTTGATGCTACCCTTATTGAAATTCCAGCTGGCCATTGTGCAGAGATTGATAAGCTGATCCTACAATTCTTATGGAAATTCAAAGAACCCAAATAACCAAACAACTTGCTTGTTGTGATTCCCTCTAGAGGAGCCCATATGGTGAGGAACTGAGGTGGAACCAGGCAACAACTGAGCTACTCAGGCCCACAGCCTCAAAGTCCACGAGGCCCTAAGTCTTATCAACAACCACGTGAGTGAGCTTCAAAGCTGGTCCACCTTCTAGTAGAGGTTTGAAATGACTGCTTCCCCAGCTGGCACTTCGGTTGAAATCTCTTGAGAGATCCTGAACTGCAGGATCTTGTTAAGTCATATTCAACTTTCTGACCCACACAAACTATTTGGTATCAGTGTGCATTGTTTTAAGTTGTTATGTTGTTGGCTAATTTGTTATGAAGCAAAAGATAACAAATACACCCAATTACGTTAGTAATTAGAAGTATTTTACTTGGATATTTGTACCACATGGGTAGGTATTCTGCAGAATCCCTCAAGAACTCATGCAATTGCTGAAAATATTTCAAAGTTTTCTATGCCTAGATGCTTTGCTTCTTTATATTTCATCTAAATCCATACTCATGTCTACTCTGCTGGGTGTACAGACTGCCTTATACATCACTGAACCTACAAAATATACTATTTGCTCCATAGTAAACTTTCATCAGGGCTTCCTTGGTGGCTCAATGGAAAGAAACTTCCTGCCAATGCAGGAGATGCAGGATTGACCCCTGGGTCAGAAAGATCCCCTGGAGAAGAAAAGGCAACCCACTCCAGTATTCTTGCCTGGAAAAGCCCATGGACAGAGCAACCTGGCATGCTGCAGTCCACAGGGGATCGCAAAAGGATCAGGCATGGCTTAGCAACTAAACAACAACCACAAAACAAAAACAAAAACTCTCATCAAATCAATGTTTGTTTACAGTTTTACTTTCAATTAAATATCATTACCTTATTTCCATTTCCTACTTTTGAAATACCCTATTGGTTGTAATTATCAGAGTTTTTTGACATCTGGTACTTGCTGTACAGCACTGGGGATTCTCAGGTGGCACTAGTGGTAAAGAACCCTCCTTCCAGTGCAGGAGACCTAAGAGACCCTGGGTCGATCCCTGAGTCAGAAAGACCTCCTGGAGGAGGGCATGGCATCCCACTCCACTAGCCTTGCCTGGAGAATCCCAAGGACAGAGAAGCCTGGTGCATCACAGTCCACAGGGTTGCAGGTTGAAGTGACTTAACATAAGCCTATATACTGCATCATTCAATAAACACACGGGTTTAGCAGCTAATGAAAGGCGGCACTCTCTCTGTTTTATTTCGTTGTGCCATTAATTCCACTATCACACACCTTTTATTTTTTAATTGAAATTTCTACACAGCTGATTTTATGTGCAGGTAATTGGGACACTTAATAATTTGTTCACATTGCTTTTTGATGAATTTAGGTTTTTTTATGATAACTATTTACATGTAAGAATTTTTCATATCAGGAATTATTGTAATCTTATGAAAACAAGTATATATAGAGTTCATAAATACATGTATTTTTTAAAAGCAGAATTCAAAAACCAGTGCTTTATTTCTATAGACTTTTATTTTTTTATTTTATATATTTATTTCAGTTGGGGCTAATTACTTTTACAATATTGTAGTAGTTTTTTGCCAAACATGACATGAATCACCTTGGGGTTCACATGTGGCTCCACCTCCCCGAACCCTCCTGCCCACCTCCCTCCCCTTCCCATCCCTCTGGGTCATCCCAACGCTCCAATCCTGAGCAATTCCTCCGTACCCATGCATAGATACATGGAATGGTGTTTCCGCTTCACATATTAACAATATACATGTTTTCAAAGTTTATATGTCCCAGAACCTCCCACCACTCACCTCTCCCTCAGAGTCCCACCAGGACTGTTCTATGCATCTGTGTCACTGTATCGTCTCACATATAGGGTTATCCATAACCATCTTTCAAATTTCCATATACATGCATTATATACCTGTATTGGTGCTTCTTCTTTCTGGCTCACTTCACTGCTGGTATAAAGGGCTCCAGTTTCACACCCATCTCAATAGAACCGTTTTCAAATGTATTTTTTTAATGGCTGAGTAATATTCCATTGTGTATATGTACCACATCTTCTTATTCCATTCATCTGCTGCCGAAAACGGCTAGGTTGCTTCCATGTCCCTGCTATTGTAAACCAGTGCTTGCGATGACATTGGGGAAACACGTGTCTCTTTCTATATCTGGTTTCCTCGGTGTGTAATGGCCCTAGCATTGGGATTGCTGGTTCCATATGGCCAGTTCTATTACCCAGTTTTTTAAGGAATCTCTACACTGGTTCCTCCATAGTGGCTGTACGAGTTTGCATTCCCTCCAACAGTGGTAAAGGGTTCCCTTTTCTCCACACCCTCTCCAGCATATTTATTGCTTGAAGACTTTAGAATGAGCAGCAGCCATTCTGACTGGATGTGTAATGGAACCTCAATTGTGGTTTGATTTGCATTTCACTAATAATGAGTATGTTGAGCATCCTTATTTCAGTTGTTGTTGTTAGCCATCTGTATGTCCTACTTTGGAGAAATGTCTGTTAGTATTTCTTTGGGCCCATTTTTTGATTGGTTCTTTATTTTTCTGGAATTCAGCTGCATAGAGTTGCTTGTATTATTTTGAGATTAATTGTTTGTCTGTTGCTTCGTTTGCTATAATTTTCTCCCATTCTGAAACTGTCCTTTTCACACCTTGCTCTAGTTTCCTTTGTTGTGCAAAAGCTTTTTAATTTTAATTAGGTCCCATTTGTTTATTTTTGCTTTTATTTCCAATATTCTGGGTGTGTGGATCATAGGAGGAGTCCTGCTGTGATTTTTATTGTCGGAGAGTGTTTTGGCCTATGTTTTTTCCTCTAGAGTTTTATAGATTCTTCTGGTCTTACATTTAATATCTTTAATCCAATTTGAGTATTTTTTGTGTATGTTGTTTAGAATTGTTCTAGTTTTCATTCTTTTACAAGTGGTTGACCCAGTTTTCCCCCACACCACTTGTTAAAAATTGTTCCTTTTCTCTCATTGTAAACTCTTGCCCTCCTATGGTCGAAAGATAAGGAGCCCCAAGGTGCGTGGGGGGGGTTTTTAATTCTCTGGGCTTTCTAGTTTCTTCCATTGATCTATATTTTCTATCCTTGAGCCAGTACCATACTGTCCTTGATGACTGTGGCTGTTGTAGTAGAAGCTTGAAGTCAGGCAGGTTGATGTCCTCCAGTACCATTCTTCTTTCATCAAGATTGCTTTGACTATTCGAGGTTTCTTTATACTTTCCAAACAAATTGTGAAATGATTAGTTCTAGTTCTTTGAAAAATATCATGGTAGCTTGATAAGGGATTGCATTTGAATCTAAGATTGCCCTTTGGGTATAATACTCAATTTCACTATATTAATTTCTCTTCCAATCCATTAACACCGGTATAGTATCTCCATCTATTTGTATCCTCTTTGATTTCTTTTCCTTTCATTCATGTTTTATAGTTTTTCTATATATAAGTCTTTTGTTTCCTTTAGTAGAAATATTCCTAAGTATTTTATTCTTTTTGTTGCAATGGTGAATGGTATTGTTTCCTTAATTTCTCTTTCTGTTTTCTCATTATTGGTGTATAGGAATGCAATGGATATCAGTGTTTTAATTTTGTATCCTGCAACATTTACTAATTCATTGATTAGTCTCTAGAAGTTTTCAAGGGTAGAATCATTAGGGTTTTCTATGTAGAGGATCAATGTAATCTGCAAAACGTGAGAGTTTTACTTCTTCTTTTCCTATCTGTAATTCCTTTTTATTTCTTTTTTTCCGCGTTCTGATTGCTGTGGCCAAAACTTTCCAAAATTATGTTGAATAGTATGGTGAAAGTGGGCATCCTTGCCTTGTTTCCCCTGGGACTTTAGGGAAAATGCTATCAGTTTTTTTCTGCACTTAGGATAATGTTTGCTGTGGGTTTGTCATATATAGCTTTATTAATGTTGAGGTATGTTCCTTCTATTCCTGCTTTCTGAGAGAGTTATCATAATTGGGATGTTGAATTTTGTCAAGGCTTTGTTCTGCATAATTGAGATAATCATATATGAGTTTATTTCTTTCAATTTGTTAATGTGGTGAATTGACATGGATTGATTTGCGATGTTAAAGAAACCTTGGCATTCCTTGTTATAAAGCCCACTTGGTCATGATTGTATGGAATCTTTTAAATATGATTGTTTATTCTGTTTGCTAGAATTTTATTAAGGATTTTGCATCAATGTTTTCATCAGTGAATTTGCCGCTGTAGTTTTCTTTTTTTGTGACGATCTTTTGTCTGGTTTTTTGGAAATTAGGGTGATGGTGGTGGCCTCATAGAATTAGTTTGTAAGTATACCATCTCTTCTGCAATTCTCTGAAGAGTTTGAGTAGATAGGTGTTAGCTCTTCTCTAAATTTTTTGGTAGAATTCCGCTGTGAAGCCGACTGGTCCTGGGCATTTGTTTGCTGGAAGATTTCTGATTACAGTTTCGAGTTTCCGTGCTTGTATGATGGGTCCTGTTAAGATTTTCTATTTCTTCCTGTTCAATTTTTTGGAAAGTTTATACTTTTCTAAGAAATTTTCCATATTCTTCCAAGTTGTCCTTTTATTGGCATATAGCTGTTGGTAGTAGTTCTCTTATGTATCCTTCTGTATTTCCTGTTGTAGTCTTTGTGATCTCTCCATTTTTATTTCTAATTTTGTTGATTCTGATTCTTCCTCCCATTGGTTTCTTGAATGATTCTGCTAATGCTTGTCAATTTTGTTTAATCTTCTCGAAAAACCACTTTATAGTTTTTGTTGATTTTTGCTATGTCTCTTTTTGTTTCATTTGCATTTATTTTTCTTTCTGCCCTAATTTTTAAAGATTTCTTTCCTTCTACTACCCTGGGGTTTCTTCATTTCTTCCTTCTCTAGTTGCTTTAGGTGTAGAGTTAGTTTAGTTATTTCATTTTTTTCTGTTTCTTGAGGTACACCTTTATTGCTATTAACCTATTCCCCTACATTAGCTTTACAGTGTCCCATAGTTTTGGGGTGGTTTGTGTTTCATTTTCATCTTCGTTTCTATGCATTATTTTTGATTTCTTTTTTTGATTTCATCTTGTGATTTGTTGGAGTATTCAGAAGCGTGTTGTTACCACCATATGTTGGAATTTTTAATAGTTTTTTTTTCTGTAATTGAGGTCTCATCTTACTAGCATTGTGGTCAGAGAAGATGGCTGGGATGATTCATTCATTTGGATATTTACCAGGCTAATTTTGGCCCAGGACGTGATCTATCCGGAGAAAGTTTCCATGTGCACTTGAGAAAAAGGTGAAATTGATTGTTTTGGGGTGGAAAGTCCTGAAAAATGATCGATTAAATCTAATTTGTCTATTGTTTCATTTAAAGTTTGTGTTTCCTTGTAATTTTCTGTTTAGTTAGATCTATCATATGTTGTGAGTGAGTTATTAAAGTCTCCCACTATTATTGTTGTTATTGTGAATTTCCCTTCCCCCTTTCATACTTGTTTTTAGTATTGCCCTTATATATTGATGGTGCTCCTATGTTGTTCTTATATATTTATAATTGTTTTACATCTTCTTCTTGATTGACCCTTTTACATTCTGTAGTGTCCCCTTCTTTGTCCTTTCCCACAGCCTTTATTTAAAAGTCTATTTTATCTTAAATGATTAATTGCGACTCCTGCTTTCTTTTGGGTCTCCATTTGCAATAAATAATTTTTTTCCATCCCTTCACTTACAGTCAGTATGTGTCCCTAGTTTTGAGGTGGGTCTCTTGTAGACAGCATAAGTAGGTGTCTTTGTTTTTTGTAATCCACTCAGCCACTCTTTGGCTTTTGGTTGGGCATTCAACCTATTTACATTTAAGGTAATTATTGATTAAGTATGGACCCGTTGCCATTTAACTTTGTAAGTTTTAAGTTCGTGTTTAAACATCCTTCTCTGTGTTTCTGTTTTAGAGAAGATCCTTTAACATTTGTTGAGAGCTGGTTTGTGGTGCTGAATTCCCATTTCCATTCTTGCTTGTCTGTAAAGCTTATGAATTTCCCCTGTCATATCTGAATAGATCCTTGCGCAGGGTACAGTAATCTGTGGTTGTAGATATTTCTCTTTCATTACTTTAAGTATGTCCTGCCATTCCTTTCTAGCCTGAAGAGTTTCTGTTGAAAGATCAGCTGTTAGCCTTATGGGGATCACTTATGTGTTTATTTGTTGTTTTTTTCCCTGTGCTGCTTTTAATATTTGTTCTTTGTGTTTTGATCTTTGTTAATTTGATTAATAATGTGTCCTTGGGTGTTTCGCCTTGGGTTTATCCTGTTTTTGGGACTCTCTGGGTTTCTTGGACTCCGTGACTAATTCCTTCCTCATTTAGGGAAATTTTCAACTATTATCTCCTCCGAATATCTTTTCAAGGGCCTTATTTTCCCTTTTATCTTCATCTTTCAGGGACTTCCTATGATACGAATGTTGTGGCGTTTCATATTGTCCTCAGAGGTCCCTGAGGTTTTCCTCATTTCTTTTTATTCTTTTTTCTTTTTTCCTCTCTGCTTCATTATTTCCACCATTCTTTCTTCTACCTCACCTTATCACTATCTTCTGCCTCTGTTATTCTACTGTTGGTCCCTCCAAGTGTGTCCTTTATTTCCTTTATTTCATTATACGAATATATAATTGACTTCCTTTTTATTTCTACTGGTCCATGGTAAACATTTCTTGCATCTTCCCTCAATACTTGTCTCCAGGCTATTTAACTGTAACTTCCATTTTATTTTCAATATTTTTGATCATTTTTACTATCCTCATTCTAAATTCTTTTCAGATAGATTCCCTACTCCCTCCTCTTTTGTTTGGTCTGGTGGCATTTCTCATTTTCCTTTACTTTTGAGTATTTCCTCTGCCTTTTCATCTTGTTTTAATTGCTGTGTTAAGGCATGGCCATTCTAGTATTCTGGTAGTTTAAAAAAGTTCCTCTTTATTGTGAGGTTCCTCACTGTGTGTGGGGTTGGATGGGGTGGCTTTGTCAAAGGTTCCTGGATTGGGGGAGCTTGTTCAGGTGTTCTGGTGGTGGAGCTGGATTTCTTCCTTTAGAGGTGCAATGGTAGTGTCCAGTAATGATTTTTGAGATGTCCTATTGGATTTTGGTGTGCCTCTGGGCAGGCCTGTATTATTGATGCTCAGGGCTATGTCCTGCTGCAGGAGATTTTGCGCGGTAAGGTCTTGCTCTGGAACTACTACTGGCTCTTGGTGGAGCTTGGTTTCAGTGTATAATGGAGGCTTTTTGGGAAGAATCTCTTATAAATGTAATGTTCCTCTGGCTTTCAGTCCTTATTCCTTGCAGTAGCCTCAATACTACTTCGCCATCCATACAGCACAAATAATAAAAACTTTTTAGGTTAATGGTGAAAAGATTCTCCACATTGAGAACCCAGAGAGGTTCACTGAGTTACAATTGAGATGGTGAAGGGAGGGATGTTGAGGTGACCAAGGAGAGGAGGGGGACCAAACGAGGGGAGAGGAGCATTCTAGCCAGTAAGCCTTCCCCGTTGCACTCCACAACCAGGAGCCCTCCGAGAGGTTCACAGAGAGACATAGATATGGGGGAGGAAAGGCAATAGAGTTGAGGATGATTAGAAAGGGGAGGAAATGCAAGAGGGAGAGAGAGATCTTGGCATATTCCTGTTCCTGAAGTGTTCTCCGGTACCCAACACCCTCAGAGATTCACAGAATTGGGTTGAGAAGGGAAGGATGAGGGTGGAATAGAGGTTTCCCTGGGTGAGAAAAAAGCGTCAGATAGGGGAGAGAGTAATCAAGCCAGTAATCCCCACCCTCCTGAGTAAAAATGTGGTACTAACAAAAGATTGTATTCCTTTAATGCACAAAAGTGATATCAAAATATGAAAAACAAATATTAAAAATCTAGAGTATAGGTTAGGCTCTATCAATCATACAATATAAAAAAAAAGAAAAAATAAAACATTTATAAAAAGAAAAAACATTAAAACAGTATAAACATTAAAAAAAGAAAAACAGAAAGAAACAGGAAAAAAAAAAAAAAAAAGAAAACACAAAAAGATACAGATGTATGTACGCAGTTTGTTTTTTAAAAATAAAGGGTATTTTATTTGTTTTTATTTCAAGGTAGTAGTGGTTATGAAAATGAACAATTAAAGTGTAATAGAGGTCTTAAAAGAAAAAAGAAAGAAAAAAAAATGATAAGGGTAAAAAATATATCCCGGACTTTCTCTGGACAGTTTGTGAGCCGTGTGGGGGTCCTCTTTTAGTTTCAGATAGATCCTGTCCTTGCTTATACTTTTCAAGATCTATAGGCCCCTTTCAATGCAGTCAGTGTTAACTACAGGGATTTTACTGTTGGCCTGTCCCCCTTCCAACGCGCTTCCCTCCTGTTTATTTTTGGCTTACCGTTTTGGAGGTCTCTTCAATGTCTAATTTCCCCCCTTGTCCTCCCTGACCGACTAAGGGCGGAGGTGGTCCTCCCTTAGGTTTCACACTTGTTCAGATTCCTCTGCAGTGGGGAGAGAGGAAACACTGCAACCAATATCACTGGTCGTGTGTGTGTGAGATCTCGCAGTGGTCTCGGTCTACACTGAGTTCGCCCCCGCTCACGGCGGTGTGTGCTTTCCCCGTGCCTACCCCAGCTCAGCTTCAGGTTACACTCTGCTGCCCGGGGGTAGTGCCCTGATAATGCGCTCTACTCCCGGTTTAAAAAAACTGCTCAGGTTTCAGGTTTTGCCTGGGTACTCCACAAAGGTTCAGACTCGTTTGGGTGTCCGGCGTTTGCGCCGTCCCCGGTCGGAGCTGCTCAGGCATCCAGGAGTTTGGCGAACACACTCTCCCCTTTTGGGGCGGTGGCGGGCTTATCACCACTCCCAGACCCCCCCCGCCTCAGTTTAACAGGCCGCTTTTTTTATTTTCCCCTCCCGTACTTCCACAGAGCGCAGACTCGGTTGGGTTTCCGCATTTGCCCCGTTCCCAGTCGGAGTATCTCAGGCAGCCGGAGTTTTGGCCGAGCGCACACACTCCCCATTTGGGCTGGTGCGGACTTATCACCTCCCTGCTCCTCGCCTCGGTTCGCTCTGGGCGCGCATTCCCCCGTTACTCCACAAAGGCGCAGACTCGGTTGGGGCCGGCGGTTTGCGCCGTTCGATCGGAGCAGCTCAGGCAGCCAGGAGTTTGGCGAGCGCACTCTCCCCTGAGGGGGCGGTGCGGCTTATCACCTCCCGGTCCCCGCCTCGGTTTAACTGGTGCTCGCCCTCTCCAGCCCGGTAGTCCTTTTTGTGGCAGTTCTGAGACTGGTCTCTGGCGCGACCCTCCCGGCAGCTGTATAACCCTCTGGGATCTTCAGGCAGTCTTTGCTTGGAAACTGGGAGCCCTGTTTGCAGTTTGTTAGGGGGTGCCCTCACTGGAGCCGAGTTTGCCCCTTTTCCGGCTTCTGGCTGCCCCGCCTGCCCCGCTGTGTTCCGTCGGGGTTGGGCGGCGTCCGCAGCTGGCTAGCTTCTTCCCCTGTATTCGCTCAGCATTTCCTTTGTTCTGAGGGGCCGGCAAGTGCCTTAGCTTTGGGCTTTTCGCTTGGGATAGTTTCTCTCTCTCTGGCTTGTCCCAGCAGTTTCAGGTTACTATCTCAAGTTATCTTTCCTCCGAATGCCCTCAATTAGGGTCATTTCGCCCGGCCCTTACAGCACTAAGCAGCTGCCGGCCCCGCGATCCTCTCACTTTCAAAGCCCCCACTTTGCTGGTGGCGGATGCGGGCGTCTGGGGATTCTTTACTGGAAGGTTGCCTTTAGGCACGTAATCAGTGGGTTTTTATTATTGATTCTCCGGATATGTTGCCCTCCGAGATTTGAAAATCTTCCTTCCCCCAAACCCGCTGGTAGAAAGTTCCTGGTGCATAGAAATTTCCCCCTCTTTTTCGACTCCCTCACCCTCCCCGGGACGGTCTCCGTCCTAACTCTTTTGTCTACTCTTTTAATCTTTTTAAAATTTTCTCCTACCGTCCATCTGAAGATAATGCGATGACTTTAATAATGTCCTGAACGTCCTCTGCCACGTTCCAGAATTAAGTTCTTGTGAACTTTGCTCAGCTTTTCAGAAAGTCTTTCCCCATAAAATTTGTGGGGAGAGGAAGTGGTTCTCTCCGTCCTATTCCGCCGCCATCTTAGACCCCCGCCTCTCTAGAGTCTTTTACTTATTTACTTATTACTAATGTTTCTGACTGTTTAGATAAAAATGTCAAAAAGAAACACAGTAATTTATGTGCAATGTCACCATTGAAGATGAAAAGTGTTTCTTTTTTACGCTTCAGAAATTTTCTCCAGCTAACTTGTTATTGATTAAAAAGCACTCACTCATTGGAAATTTTAATGAATAAATATATATATAATAAACCAACTTTCAATACACAAACCACCATTTCTTATTTTTTTCCCCACAAATCTATTGTGGAATGAAATAAATAAATTCATGATTATGCTACAGGGTATTCTCTCTCTCCTTTGAAAAGGATATGTAAGGTTAAGTCAGGAATGAATTTTTGGTAAGTTTTTCATCAAGCAGTTTTAATCTTAGCTGAATATTCTTGTTCTCCGTTAGAAGCCATAACTTTTTTGCTGTCGATCATTGAAGTGTTATTTCTATCTGTATTTTCTATCTGGTGACAGCAAAATGTATGATTTAGCAAAAAGAAAAAAAAAAGAATTAAAATTATTTCTCACCACCCCCTACTGCCTTACTCGTATCTTTCAATGACCATATTTGGGTCGCAGATGATTATCAACAAACACCTTCTATAAAAACATACACATGCATGTACACATTCACATAGCATATATGTTCATGGATTAAACATGCATATGTATATAAATGCACACACAAACACACACTATGTACACATGTGGTCATGGATTCAACATAGACATACAAGTCATTGCCCCCACACACAAACATTCACACTGCAGACTTAAGGGTGTGTGAATTAAGAAATGATGGTGCTTTACAGTGATAATAGTTCTTCTTACACAGTGAAATAGTAAAGAATCAGTCTTGCAATACGTTTTTCTCATGATTTTTAGACATATTACAACAGAAAATAAACTCTATCCAGAAACAATTCAGAGAAATTCTACAGATGAAACCATTTTGTTTGATTGTTTAACAATTTTTTAAATATCAATATGAAGCTATTAATATGTTATATGAGTCATTTTTGTAAATGTTGTGAGAACAGTTGTGCTTTTCACTGATAAAAGTACAGCACACTCTGCCAGCCAAGGTCAAACCAAGGAATAGGGAGTAATGTCAGGATGGAATAAAAAAAGAGATTAAACACTTTGGATGTTTTTCAATATAAATTGGTCTTTTAGTTTGAAAATCCCTTTCCATAATTGCTTCGATTGTAGCTAGATGAGTATTTCAAGATGTTCATTCCAAATTTGTGGACCAATATCATCAACGATCACAGAATTTTAGAATTGGAATTGATCAGTGGATTATCTGGTCCTGTGCTTTTGGTTGGCAGATGAGTTTATATAAATTAATTATCTAAAAGCTCTATAGTTTAGAGAGTGAAAAAGGGAATCATTACCATTTCAGGGGAGGAAACCAAGGCATGAAGACATTAAATGAGGTGCCAGCTGTATCAGAACATATTACTAGCAGTCAAGGATAAAACAGCCTGCCAATATAATGCTTTTCAGTGTCCTATCCTATCTTGATACTGTTGAGGATTTTGAAGTGTCATCTGGATATAGAAAGATAGTAATTCAATAAGAAAGAAATATGCTTCCTGACTCTCTGGACAACACACATATTGTCATCCTATGTTTACAGTTAAAGCTGGGGTTCTAATATCACCCCTTGAAGAATCCTGATTAGTTTTATTGAGCTCAACATCAGAAGGAAAAGAACAATGTCATTTCAGTATGTGTGTTTAACAGACTTCACTTTAGTTATTATATTTTGATTACACAAAATATAATAAGATTTTTTTCTTACAAAGTATATTTATAGGCTTCAGTCTAGTTTCTAACCACACTGACTAAACAAATATAAGTGTGCTGAATGGTCTCTAAATAGCTTTCAACATTTCATTACAAAGCAATTACATCTGAGTCTTTCCCAGTGCTTTCAGCATGGCTTTAAAAAATTTTACACAAACAGGTGAAATCAACCATTATGAAATATAATCTACATGCCTAAAAAGCAAGGCTTCAGAGAGAGGATGAGGTGGGGGGAGGTTCAAGCCAAATGATAAATACAGCTTATTTTCAAAGTAACTTCTCTGAGAAAATTCAGCCTGCTTACTCAAGGTAAGTTTATTTTTTGAAAAAGGAATATTTACTTAATTTTCCAATGTTACAAAGCAGCACAAAATTTTTTAGACATTCCCCAAAAGCAAGTGAGGATCAAACTTTTGTAAATCCATATTTTGAACAATATTTGTTTTTTTTTTTAAAGTAAGATATAACCACATGATTGTCTGGATTTAGAAAGATCATAATTGATTAATAACCACTGAATGCTGACTGTATGCTCTCTAAGTACATTATACATATCTTCAAAGTGGTCCTACGAGGTGGTTGTCATGATTATTCTCATTTTTACAGATGAGGAAACTGAGACACAGAGGCTAAGTAATTTTTGTTCAAGTTCAAGCAGCCATTGATGGAAGGTCAGGATTCAAACACAAGCTTGAGTCCATGATCTTAACTGCTTTTTTATGCTCCCACACTTACTAGTGAGGATCCTATGTGCAGATCTGACATGAGTCTTGGGATTTAGAGATGGAAAGAAGGGTGATCCATTAACATAATAATTAGGCATAATGTTATAAAATATTTTAGTACTTACAAGGCTTTGGGTCTGTGCCTCCCAATTCAACTTTTAAAAAATGATATCTATCAGCAATTACACGGTGCAAATAAACCATCTATTTTAAATAAAAAACCTTAAGATGGAGGTTTTAACTTGGTCCAGGGCCTTTGGGAGATTCACATACCCCTTGTGACCATCTGCCACACTGTGTGAAGATGTGAGAATATGCCTCAGAGTGTTTTTCTGGGGAAAATATTTCTTTCAGTAGATTGTTAAAAGGATAGATGATTTATTTCCTATCTAGCACAGAGGTGGGCAAATTATCTTAGTAAAGGTCCAGATAGTAATTGAGGTGGACTGTGTGGGACATATAATCTCTTTTGCAGCTACCCAATTCTCCCACTGCAATGAAGAAGCAGCTGCAGACAATGCATAAAGAGAAGAGTGTTCCAATAACACTTTATAAATGGACATTGAAACATGAATTGTATGTAAGTTTTATGTCACAGAATATCATTGTCTCTGTTTTTAATTTTAAAACATAAATTCAAAAAACCCAAACAAAATTATCTTAGCTCAAGAACAATATAAAGCAAGTAACAGGCCAAACTTGGCCCACTGGCCATAGTAGCCCAACTCCTAGTCCAGAGCAATGGTTCTCAAAGTGCAGTTCCAGCAGCAAGGGCATCCTCTGTAAATTTGTCAGAAATGAAAATTCTAAGGCCTGTTTGACAATCTACTGAACCAGAAACCCCAGGATTGGGTCCAAACTATGTGTTTTAAAAAGTCTTCTAAGTGAAAAAGATACATGCTTGCTTTGAGAATCACTGGTCTAGAGTCATTGTTCTAGGGACACAATTTATCTATCTACTTATTCATCAAAAAAGCAAGAGAGTTCCAGAAAAAACATCTTTTCAGCCTGCTTACTTTATTGACTATGCCAAAGCTTTTGACTGTGTGGATCACAATAAACTGTGGAAAATTCTGGAAGTGATGGGAATATCATACCACCTGACCTGCCTCTTGAGATATTTGTATGCAGGTCAGAAAGTAACAGTTAGAACTGGACATGGAACAACAGACTGGTTCCAAACAGGAAAAGGAGTATGTCAAGGGTGTATATTGTCACCCTGCTTATTTAACTTATATGCAAAGTATACCATGAGAAACACTGGGCTGGATGAAGCACAAGCTGGAATCAAGATTGCCGGGGGAAATATCAATAACCTCAGATATGCAGATGACACCACCCTTATGGCAGAAAGTGAAAAAGAACTAAAGAGCCTATTGATGAAAGTGAAAGAGGAGAGTGAAAAGTTGGCTTAAAACTCAACATTCAGAAAACTAAGATCATGGCGTCCGGTCCCATTACTTCATGGCAAATTGATGGGGAAACAGTGGCAGACTTTATCTTTTTGGGCTCCAAAATCAATGCAGACAGTGACTGTAGCCATGAAATTAAAAGAAAGATGCTTGCTCTTTGGAAGAAAAGCTATGACTAACCTAGACAGCATATTAAAAAGTAGAGACATTACTTTGCCAACAAAGGTCTGTCTAGTCAAGGCTATGGTTTTTCCAGTAGTCATGTATGGATGAGAGAGTTGGACTCTAAAGAAATCTGAGCACCGAAGAATTGATGTTTTTGAACTGTGGTGTTGGAGAAGACTCTTGAGAGTCCCTTGGACTGCAAGGAGATCCAACCAGTCCATCCTAAAGGAGATCAGTCCTGGGTGTTCATTGGAAAGACTGATGTTGAAGCTGAAACTCCAATACTTTGGCCACCTCATGCGAAGAGTTGACTCAATGGAAAAGACCCTGATGCTGGAAAGGATTGAAGGCGGGAGAAGAAGGGGACAACAGAGGATGAGATGGTTGGATGGCATCACCGACTCAATGGATATGAGTTTGGGTGGACTCCGGGAGTTGGTGATGGACAGGGAGGCCTGGTGTGCTGCGATTCATGGGGTCTCGAAGAGTCGGATATGACTGAGTTACTGAACTGAACTGAACTGATTTATTCACCCTTGCAACAAATGCTTTTTGAAGGGGCAGTTATTATGTACTAGGAATACGATGGAAATCTGACTTAAGTGGAATAGAAAATACCAGAGTGTGCCACAAGTGTTAGGGCTTCCTCCGTGGCTCTAGTGATAAGAACCTACCTGCCAATGCAGGAGATGCAAGAGATGTGGGTTCAATGCCTGGGTTGGGAAGATCCCCTGGAGGGGGAATGACTACCTACTCCATTTTTCTTGCCTGGAGAATACCATGAATGGCATCACTGACTCAATGAACATGATTTTGAGCAAACTCTGGGAGATAGTGAAGGACAGGGAAGCCTGGTGTGCTGCAGTCCATGGAGTCACAAAGAGTTGGACATGAATTAGCAACTGAACAAGAACAAGGAATACAATTGAGAAAGTACCATTTTCCCTATTCATAGTATAATATTTTCATAAAGCTGCTGCTGCTGCTGCTAAGTCGCTTCAGTCGTGTTCAACTCTGTGCGACCCCAGATGGCAGCCCACCAGGCTCCCCTCTCCCTGGAATTCTCCAGGCAAGAATACTGGAGTGGGTTGCCATTTCCTTCTCCAGTGCATGAAAGGGAAAAGTGAAAGTGAAGTCAGTCAGTCGTGTCCAACTCTTAGCGACCCCATGGACTGTAGCCTACTAGGCTCCTCCATCCATGGGATTTTCCAGGCAAGAGTACTGGAGTGGGGGGCCATTGCCTTCTTCTTTCATAAAGCAGGTGATGGTAACTTTCTGACAATGACCTATTTTTTGAATACATTTTATAGCATATCATGCCCCAGTACATATACATGTACATATACATGCCTGAAACAAAATAATACAAAGCTGTATGTACACTTAATACTTATGGTGGCATAAATTGCTTCAGTTGTGTCTGACTCTTTGCAACCCTATGGACTGTAGTCAGCCAGGCGCCGCTGTCCATGGGATTCTCCAGACAAGAACACTGGAGTGGGTTGCCATGCCCTCCTCCAGGGGGTCTTCCCAACCCAGGGATCAAATCCACATCTCTTGCTGTCTCCTGCATTGGCAGGCGGGTTCTTATCACTAGAGCCACGGGGAAGCCCTAACACTTGTAGCACATTCTGGTATTTTCTGTTCTATTCTATTTCTATTGGATTAAACCCAATAAGCTGATTTTACTAATCCACTAATATATCACAATTCATAGTTTGAAAAATATTTCAATAATATGTACTCACCAGTGCAAATTCCTTGTTGAGAATCATCTGCTCAACTAAAGATGACTCATTGTGGAAGAGGTGGGGCTGCATATGGCTCCACATGTGAGGAAACCACCAGAACTCATCCACAGACCGAAGCAAAAGGTCATCTCCCTCATCCTCCTCTTCAGTCCCTGTAAAACATAAAAAATGGCTTAAGTGAAAAATCTGTATTAGCTTAAAGGTTATGTTTGTCAGATTATTCTTCTTGCTACTGATACCTAAATCCAATTTTGTGTTGTTTTAATAAAAGAGAAATGACCATGCTCTAAATTACATCAGAGGCAGTGGGATTAGGGGTTGGGGTGGGAAGGGGTAAGCGCAGATGTAGCTTACATTTAGATTTTAGGGATATTTTATCACTGACATTGTTTAGATTTGTTAGCATATGGTGGTAACAACAACAACAACAAAACACAGCTTTAGTCTGTTTATTTTTGTTTTAAAGTTATCAACTATTTATTCTCTCCTTTATTGGCTGCATAGGGGAAAGCTGATCAAAAATGATTATTCTTTTTACTCTTAAAAATGTTTCTACATATAAGCCGAATATTGAACTGAAAAATTTTAAATTTAAATGATGATGTCTGTTAATTTTTTTATTATAAAATATATTCCTATTAAAGATAGGCAGAAAGGATAAACAATTATATATAAAACTCAGAAACAAAACCAAAACCAAAACCAAAAATCATCTTTGGAACTAACTAGTAGAAGCATTTTTGTATTTTTCATTAAATCTTTTTCTACGTATTTTTTTAAAAGTTGAGATCTTACTGTATAAATATGTTTGTGTCCTTATATTCTAGACTTTCCATTACAAACATAAATATTTCTCATTTTTATGTAATAATTTAATAAAATGTAAACAATAAATCAATTAACACAATAGAAACTTGAATTGAGAATTTAAAACTAGTATTAATTTTTCATCCTCTATTAGGAAAATTTGCTAACAATGCCTAATGCATATAAAAAGCCATTTGACATACAAGAGGGGGAAATAAGGGAAGGAAAACAACATCAGCAAGTTAGTTCCAAGGAAATTCGCTATGTTACAGCAATCCAAGGACATTTTCATGCTATGAAATCATAATTTTTGCACAATTTTATAATATTCAGCTCAATTTTAAAATATTCTGAATCAATAACATAATTGATTCCTACATGGTCTCTGGATACTTAACTAAACAAGCAAAATAACAAATCCTGGCTTACAGTGTGAGGTGTATTTATTCGGATAATTTTTTTCTTCAAATTGGAGTATGTTTTATGATTTTTTATATTGTTTACTTTAAAAAAATATAAAAGCAATGTTTTAAAGAGTCTTCTTTGAATATTCCTTTTCAAGTGTCCTGTAGTAAAGACAGCATGAATCATGAAGGAGTGCCATGAGATGGTTAAAGCATATATTTGTTAAAATGTATCCTTGGCTATGTGATCTTGTATAAGTTAATTTGTTTGAGTCTTAGTTTCCTGGTTTAAAATGGAAGTATAAAAATCTATCTCATGGGCTCTTGTGAAAAATCAATGAGATCAATTTATTAAAGCACTTAATATTGTGAATTGTTGATTCATAAATATTAGGATCACTTTCTTCTTAAAAATAGTATCTACTGGTTTATGCCTGTGGTTTTCTAAAGTTACATATTTTCACACATTCTTAAAAATATTGCCTTGCCTAGGTTATCAAATTCTTGAAGTCTGAAACTGGATCCTTTTAACCTGCATTGTATCATGCCACTTCCCCAGGAAAGTAAATAAGAGAAAACTTTACCTCAGTTTATATTAATATATAGTCACTGAATTTTAGAACCTTCATATATCGGCTTAAGTGCATGTCAACTTTTATGTGTATTTATATGCATGCATTATTCTTGGTATATATTCTATAATTCATAATTCTCAAAAGGCCTAAGGACCAACAAGTTTAATTGGCACTGTTACTACTATAATAGTTGCTACTATATACAAAGTAAAGAAATAGAAGTTTTGAAAGTGATAAAGTTCTATGAATAAGATAAGCAGAGAAAAATTCTTAATTTTGTTAACTTGAGTCAGAATTATTAGTATTAAGGACTTACAGTTCATTGGTTTTGTTAATATATTAAGAATTTCAAATATTGAAATCCAAGTGAAAAGAAGTTTGTCATTTCCTCGGATGGATTTTAAGTGTGAAGTGTTTTTAGTACAGACCAAGTGTTTCTCATGGTCATAATTTAGCAGACTAGAGCATAGATTAGAAAGAGCTACTGTACGTCACATGAGATGAATGAATTGATAGTTCTCCCACAGTTTTATTGTGTTTTGAATATAGAATGTCTGAGAAAAGCCTACATTCACTTTAAACTCCACAGATGGTTATTGGAAGCAGCAGGAAGTGTGTAATGCATACTTGACCAGGAAAGAATTCAATTACTCAAATTTAAAGATAATTTTTCTGACTATTGATATAAACAGATGCATGACTGATCATAAAATCTTGGTAATTTTTATACCAGAATGTGTGGTAATTTGTAAGCACTCCCCACAATATTAGGAGTGATGTTTAAAACTTCTTTGTTTTTCACTCCATGGATTAATTTCCCATCAGTTTTTCTCTTATTTTATACAGGTCATATAATTCAAAGCCACATAAGGCAAGCTGATGACATTAGAATTGCTTAATGAAAAATATGACATCAAGTCATGCTGAGGGATCAAAGGAGAATTTCAAATGTTTTTGAATCCAGCTAAATGAAAATATTAAATTTTTGACTCATTTGTAAATACTTATTTTTTGATACCTAACATATGATTAAATTACATGTGAGAATATAATTTATAGTCCATACAGGACTATTTAGCACAAGTTCTAGTCCGTTCAGGTGTCTGTGTTCAAATGGACCCTTTCACCTCTAACCTGGTTAGATTCAGTCCATGGGGTCACGAAGAGCTGGACACGACTGAGCGACTTCACTTTCACTTTTCCCTTTCATGTATTGGAGAAGGAAATGGCAACCCACTCCAGTGTTCTTGCCTGGAGAATCTCGGGGACGGGGGAGCCTGGTGGGCTGCCGTCTATGGGGTCACACAGAGTCGGACACGACTGAAGCGGCTTAGCAGCAGCAGCCGGGCTGTAGATTAGTTTCCATAAGGCACAGTTGTGACATTAAAATCAGATACATAAAATTCCAGAATATTATCAGTTTTGTATAAATGTTTGTCTTATATTTGCTATTATATGTGAAATTTTGTAATTCTGTAATGGCAAGGAGAGGTTTCTAACTTTCTTCATGTACTGAATCTGGCACAGTTCCATATGGGTGAGTATAGAATAAATTAAACTTAAATATACTAAATAAAAAGAATTGTTTGATGATGAAAATTTATTAAAAGGTATCTATAGTTCCAAAATGCACTATTTTTAAATAGTATTTGATTCTTATACAAAATACTTAGTAACAAAAATATTTGCATATAATGACATGCTATGTACTGTTCTATATGAGAGATATTATTATTCCCATTTTGGAGATGCAGGCATTGGGGCACAGAAAAGTAGCCTGTTTATGTTCACATAGTAGTGTAATGTCAGAACCTAGATTTAAACAAAAGCAGGCCATTTCCAATGTCTAGTCTTTGAAGCAATACATTATAAAGTAGAACAAAAGCGAACAAAAGGGAATGATTGTAACATTTTTTCACTTTCATATTTAAAAGTTCACAGTTTTTTATAAGGTTCTGTTTTCTTTATATAAAACTGAACTCTCATGGAAAAGGCATGCATTTATCCGGTTTGAAAATATTATACACTAGGTAATTGTTTGTGTCATATTCAATTTATTGTCAATTACAAAAACTGGTAATGATTGTCACCAGAAATCCTGCCCTACAAAAGATGTTTGTAGCTCTCCATCCCTACAAGTCATCTTGATCCTGTAATGTGTCCATTTTTCAATTGACCTTTCATTGTGCAATTCCAATCATACTTTAAAATACTTCCAGACTAAAAGATTATACTCTGAACTCCGTGCTTTTATTATTATTATTTTTTTTTTATTTTTAATCGGCAGAATGTCCTTCCTCTTTCAATTTAGTACCCATGAGTGAATGACTTTTAGGAATGTGCTTATTGGGCGAGATTGTTTTCAGCATGTGAAGGACAGAGAAACTGAACAGGAAAGAATACATGGAAAACACAAATAAGTGAAGCAGTCTAGGAATGCAGAATCTATCTTTATTACACTAGGCATATGTGATTAAATGTCTTCAAAACAATGAAACTCATCAATCAGCATCTTCATGCATTGGAAAATCAGATCATTCTGGCAGAATCTGAGACGGTGATTGTGACAAGGCCATCTTCTCATGGTTACCTGTCACAATCAAGTGCATAGATAAGGAAAGAACTTTTCTGATTTGTTAACCTCCTGATAGTTAAACCTCCATATAGGAAGCGACTCGAAAGGGAAGAGGCATGCCCTAGAGAAAGTGAATACCATCAATGTTTAACTCCAATCTGGAAGAAACCTTGATATCCTCAAATGAATAAATAAGTACTTAATATAGCATGATTGCACCCTTGGAAAATATCATGGATACATTTCAATGATTCTACACATAATGTAGCCAATCAAATAAAGCTTCATATTTATGTGAAGGTAATTAAGCTTCCAGATCTTACAAATACATATATTGCAGAATCTGTAAAGCACATTATCCCAGAGCATAACAGAATAGTGTTTCTTCCATTATTTTTATTAGGTCAGTACCAACATAAAGAGTCAATAAGGCCCATTTAAGAGATATAATTAAAATCTTTTCTTTATTATTGTTTGGTTTCTTCCTCCAACAACTGTCCCTGTGATATTAAGTAGTGTGTTCATTTCCTAGTGAGATGAGTAGTGTGTACATGTTCAGAATTATAAAAAAGAAATGGCAAGTGTTATAACCTGCTATCACCATTAACTCTGCAAACGTCTGGCAGGTTTAGTAGACTTGAATATGAAAAGTAAATAAAAGCTGAGGCAGTTATCCGGATATATTTCAGCCAGAAGAATGCCTTTTACTTTTCTTATACAGCTATTTAAGACAAAATAGTATTGTTTGTGTGTGAACTCCAAACAATCCCATATTTTTTCCCCAGCATGAGTAAATTGCTTTGGCTGTGTAGATGTGATGACCCAAATCTTTTACTGCAAGATATCCTTTTAAAATATACAGTGATTTCATTTATCAACTGGTCTAAATACCAATTTTCCTTCTATTACTTTAAACAGATTTACATGTTTCAAAGCAGGAGGAAAAAAGCATTAAAGAAAAGCCAATATGACACTGCTGCTTCAGTATTCTAATAAACCTGCTGAGCCTCTTTGGGTAAACATTAAGAAACCTCTTTGGGTAAATGAACTGAATTTATGATAATTAAAGACTATCTTTGCATGGGATATTTTTAATGAGTCAATAAATTGCATGTATAGAGAATACTGTGAAATGTTTTTACTACAATACTATGAAGTAACAACAATGCAAAGCCCTAAACAAAGCATTTAGCTTTCACCAAAGATGCAGAAATAGTAGCAGATAGTAGGCATTGCCCTAATACAAGCCCTAAGACACCATTTTGTGCCATTAAGACAATCACTTTTACTCCCATAGTTTTCTCCATACTAGTGCCTGCCATTATAATGCTGCTATTCAGAAAATAAGAGTCCAATTCTGGAGGTAAAGATGGGTAAAGAGGTGAAAAATAGCAGAACATGGAGTAGTCCATGAGCACCAATCACATTTTGAGGATTCCTTTGGAGGCTGAGACTGAAAAGAAATGAAACTGTGATTGGATAGATGTGGTAAGAAATACAAGTTTGAGTGTGATGGTTTTAATGCATGTTGGCCAAATCACTGTAATATTTTTAAGGAAAATCCTGAAGGGACAATAAATTAAGCAAGATGACTCTTAAAATCTATTAAATTTCTTTGAAGCTAAAATTCCTCTCTTATCAATAGATATTTTCCAAAGAAAAATATACATTAAAAATGTGTGTCCATAGATTGTCCTACAATTTTAAAACACTGTGCATTGTTATTATTATCATTATCATCTCATTGTCATCATCCTCATCACCATCATCTCTATGCTTCACAGGATGCATAGACACACTTAGAACAATGGTTTTAGTTTCTTTTACTGAGCTGACTAAGTCAATTCTCTCCCTGTTTTGTTATGACTCTAACAGTATTTGCCAAAGTAAACAAGTCTCATTGATTTTGGATTTGGCTACTCATAATGCACCCAAGTTTTTCCCATAATCAGTTTGGATAATTCTATTTCTCCTACTTTTGAAACATTAAAAATCCTCTCTCCTATTTATATGTAGCTGCCTGAGAACACAAAGCTCCTTCTTACCTGTGTGGTAAAACTTCCCTGAAAATCCAAGGTTGAAGGTAAAATTTGCAACCTGAGTGCGCAGTAAATTTTGAGTCTCTAGTAATGCCTGAAATAAATAAGAAATTAACATGATTTTAGAAAAATAAATATGAAGCTTTTGGGATGCCTCTTTTTCAAATGCGTATGCATGAATGAAACGAAATAATGTGGTCTTTGTTGCTTTTTGGGGGGTTTTAATAGCTACCATTATGTGCTATTCATATTCCAGGTATTATAATCACTTTTGTTATTATTTTTATTGAATTTTACCAAATTATGAAGCAGTTAAGTCTTAAGCATATTATAAATTGCTGAGAGGCAATTTTCTAACGACACAGCACTGAAATCATTTTTCATTTCTATGTGAGACATTTCTTGAATTTTAGATTATTATACTTCTTTTCCTTGGGGAAATTTTTCAGAGTTGTTGGATATAGACAGGTTCTGTATTTGTTGGTAAGGGATAGGAAGATAACTTTAGTCTGAGTTCCAATTGAGTACTTTATTTAACTGTGCAACCTCTCCTGTCATTTTTAAGGCATATTTATTGAGTTGAAAGCTTGGATTTTTATTTTATAAATTAAAGGGCAATTTATATTTTATAGGATGTTAATTACAGATATGAATTGAGATATGAACAAGGAAAGGGGAGGTAGGAAATCAGTAATTCCATAAAGAGATATTCTCTAAACATGGCAAAATGTTTCCTAACTTCTCATTCTGAAATTATTAGAGGTCAATTTCTTGCTTGTAGACAGGATAAAAACATCTGGACAGTAATCTTTGAGTCAGACTTAGTCCTCTAAATTTTCTGCCAATCATTCTACTGCTATTATTTCTATGTCAACATATGTAGTATAATTCAGAATTTCATATCTTTGGGCATTGTAATTTGATTATTGATTCAGAATGCTTTTTCAATTTTTTAATGGATTTTTAAAAGAGAGTTTATTTTGTTCTGATGGAAGTGAGAAACTCTTTCCAATTAGAGATATTACTAAGACTGTTTTTTTTAGTTATTCCTATCCTTCTCTGGTGGCTCAGTTGGTAAAACGTCCGCCTGCAATTCGGGAGACCCGGGTTCGATCCCTGGGTCAGGAAGATCCCCCTGGAGAAGGAAATAGCAACCCACTCCAGTACTCTTGCCTGGAAAATCCCATGGATGGAGGACCCTGGTAGGCTACAGTCCATGGGGTCGCAAAGAGTCGGACACGACTGAGTGACTTCACTTTCACTTTCATCCATCTTTTAAGGTAAAAAAACCAGAGGTTTAGACAATTTCTTTTGAGCATGAGTGAACTTTACTTTTTATTCCCCCCAGAGTTAAGAGAGCTTTCCTGCAACTTTGTAAAGAAAAAAAGAGAATTACAAGATTGATAAGCTGTATGGTTCCTGGTTATCCAAGATTACAGTTATATTGGGTGTAATCCTGGCTAATCTTATTTAAATATCATCAGCTAAATAGAAAAAGAAAAAAAAATAGACATACTAGTGTAACTAGGTTTTAAAAGTTCCCCCCAAAAGCAATTTAGATATATAAAAAAAGAGTAGACTTAAAAATAAATAATTGAGCTTATTGGTATATACTCTGGAATATAGCTTTAAAATTTTTTAAAAAATCATGCATCTTTTCTTCTTAGGAATTTTTCTTTCTGTGTTTCTTGTTTGATTCAATGCACAATCACTGAGCTTCCATACCTTGAAATAGTTGGGGTTTTTTTTCAAAATTTAAGTTTATTAAGTTCTTCCTTCCCCTGTTCTCACCACTCCATCTGCATCCACTCCACCTCTGTTCTTGAAATCATTCTTTATTCCACATTTGTTCATCCACCATCCATTCTTAAATTCAGTAAATATTTATTCTAGATGGATACAGTGTGGGGTTTGATAAGCATAGCCTCTGTGACCTCAGGCTTTACTGAGAGGGAGAGCAGTATTAAATAGAGGATCCCTCAAATGCAAAGTTACAAATCGTAAGAGCTCCAAAAGAAATCTAGAGCATGTTGTAATAGATGCAGTAAGACATTTAATTTAGACTGAGGTGGTGGGCCCACTTGATGCTTTCTTAGGAGTCATCTAAAAAGTTCAAATGATCTATTTTTTTCCCAGTGTGCCACTAACTTTAGGCCTACCTTCATGCCTTTTTCTTGGGCTTTAAAACACTACAGACTGCTAACGGTATTCCCACCTTCCTCTATTCCATTTTACACTATGCGGTCATACTAACATCCCAAAGACAGCAATGCACTTCACCCTTGTGGTCAGGAAGTCATTCAACTAGGGACTCAGCTTTGTTGGTCACTTCAATTCTTATTATCTTTTCCCTTATCTGTGAAATGGGATTGTGCTTAACACTTGTTTCACACAATTATTGTGAAGATTACATTGTATAAGGCATACAAAGTGTTTAGCTAAGTGCCTGGTACATAATAAAATCTTGAAAAATGCTGTTGATGACTACTTAATATGGCAATCTCTTACCACAAGATAAGTATCAGTGGTGTCTCCATGTTCAAGCTACCTGTAAATCACCCTGTCCTCTGTATTATTCCCCACCTTCTACATTTTTCCATGTCTTTTCTGTTCTTTTGTTTTTTTTTGGTCCTGAAAAGTGTCCAGCTGTTCCTCATCCCATTTTTCAGCCTTACCCATTTTTAAAGCTTGGCCCAAACGTCACCTATTTGTATGAAGCCTTCCCTGGTGCCTTAAGGCTTTTCCTTTACTCATCTCCCAAAGTAAGATCCTAAATTGTTCTACTTAAGACTTGCATCATTTTCCTTTACTGCTCATTTTACATATGCCATTTGCTAAATATATTTTCATATATGGGGAAGACATTTAAAATGTAATAAAAAGCTATATTAATATACAGCAACCTACTGAGTTAGTTTCATTTATTTTTATTACTAACATCTTTTTCTGATGGTAAAATGATAAAAATGGCTCATGGGCCATACCATTACATGAAACAGATAGGATTCTGTATTTCACTAACACATTTATAACATGGATGTCTTATAATCGTAAATTGTAAATTGTGTAGTAAGACAGGCTCTCATAGGCAAGGGCAGATGGATTTTCTTCCACTGGAGCTAATTAGCTATATGAAGAATTTGACAGACCTTTCCATTTTTAAAAGAATTAGAGTTGTCTAGTCACAACCTCCCAATATGTAATTTTGATTAATTTGGAGTAAAATAACAATTTCTATAAGCAAAAAAAAAAAAACAAATGGATAAAAATAAGAAAATTCTAAAATATTCAAAATTTCCTACTTCATTGTAACTAAATGTTCTTTGAGTTTAAAAATTCAAGGAAAGAATGGTTCCATGTCTTTCAATGATAAAAAAAATAGAGAGAACAAATAAATTAATATGTATAAAATAGACATAACTTAAAAAAATAAAAGTCAGAAATAAATGTAAAAGAAAAAAGTATTAAATCATGAAAATTAAAGAAGAAATATAGAAAAATAAAGGATTAAAATATAGGAAAAATGTAAAATATCAGGAAATATCAGACAGGAAAAAATATAAATATAAAATTATGAATAAATAAAATACAGTAAAGCAAAAAAAAAATCTTATTGTAGAAAAACTTGTTAATGGACCGGAAATAATATGTCTCAATTTGAGATAAAAATCAAATAATAAAATATAGGAAATAATATGTAGCTTTATATATGTTAATTTTATCAGAATATTTTGTGGGCAAATTTGATTGACTTTTAAAAATATATGTAAAATAAAATATATTAAATGTTTGGATAATAAACTTTAGTTATTTTCTTTGATAGTTTATAAGTCATAAAGGTTTTCCTTGCATTATTCATGAAGGACTCACTAAGTCATTTGGATACTAAAGAGAATAAATATATAACTTATTTAAGTAAAAGCAAAAATTCATTATTTTAATAAACATACTTGCATTCATGTAATATTCTTCTAATAAGTTCTTCAGTGTTTAATAAATCAAGTACAACTTTGTCTTACTGCAAAATAATGAAGAGAGCAATGTTTTTCAAACTTCATCACACATAATATTTTCTAGAGGAGACTGCTAAAATTGTCAATTCTGTGTGCCCACTTGAAGAATTATTGATTTAATCTGTGTTTATAATGGTGATTCTTATAGTTTCAAACTCGAGATTAGAGCCTCAGGGAACTTCAGGAAATATTGTTAATGCACTGTTCGCATTAATTTCAAGGTATACTTCATACATTTTAAGCCATTCTGACATTCAGATTGTTTACCATCAGGCTAATCCTTTCCCTACATGTACATCATTAATAAGTCATGACTATATACTTACTTTGGTATAGGCTTACACTTCCAGAATTTCAAATCAAATACCAAAGGGTGATAGTTTCTGTTTTCCTTGGACAGTCTTTTATTACATTCAATAATTCAAGATGGTATCCTATTTATCCTTACAAGTTTTCCCAGATGTTGCAGTGGTAAAGAATAAGCTTGCAGGAGATGCAAGAGACATGGGTTCAGTTCCTGGGTTGGGAAGACCCCCTGGAGTAGGAAATGGCACCCCACTCCAATATTCTTGCTTGTTATTCCATGGGGAGAGGAGCCTGGTGGGCTACAGACCATGGGGTCACAAAGTCAGACATAACTAAACAACCAAGCACATTTATCCTTATAAGATCTTGATGTGGGAATCAGAAGAGATTACATCTATACTATTTTCCAAGTGGGAAAAAAAATGCTTCATGGAAAGTTTAAATGGTACAACCAGGTAACAAAGAAAGAATGCCAAAATTGAGCACGTTTGCCTAAACATTTGGTCTGACTTTAACTTCAGGTCTCACTAGAGTAAGTCTTTGTGGCCACCCAGGTTGAAACAGACTCAGAATTTCATGAACTTTTGTGCAGAGACTATTTGTCAACGTACACATGAAGACGGATAGGTCTGACCCGGGGTTAAAATATGAAGCTTTTGAAGTCCGTCATTGATGGTTTGTGCCTCCATTCTTGCTAGTCTCTTTTCCCCTTAAGAGAAATCTCCATTCCTTCAGAAATCTATTCTCTGCCTTTTCCTGATAAACCCTTATTGCTACTGAAAGAGGAAACTGTTTGATATAATTTAAGTTGCGACAAAACATTATACCAATGTGCTGAGTCTTCTAAATAATTTTATGTGGGGCAGGTTAGCTCTGATTGTGGAATGGGTGAGTTAATTAAGGAAGAATGAATGCAGTCTTCTGATAGTGAAGAGATGTGGGGGTTTCTTATGGGGGGAAAGGTTTGGAGTTTGGGGGTCCTTCTGCTGAAATCAGAGTCAATTTGAAGAACAACTGGCCAGGTAGAAAAACACCATACTGTTTCAGAGCAATTATCCTTTTGCTTTCTGCCCACCATCTAAGTGTTCCACTGAGGTCTATCTTCTTTTATTTAAGTCTCCAGGAAGCCAGGAATCTGGAACTCTGGCTCTCTACCTCCTTGTTCTATTTTTCACTCATGTATCCAATCAAACAGTATTGATATTGGACCCCTGCTTCTTGTTTTAGGCACTCTTTTAGATACCAAGGACACAGTGGAGAATGGTGACAATATCTAGCATAATTGAGCACTTACAATGTGTAAGGTACTGTTAGGTACTATGAGAAGCACTCCACTTGAAATATCTCTTCAAGTCTCTCCATGATCCCTTTATTAACTCTTTTTTACAAGTGGGGAAAGTAAGTTGCAAAGAGCCTAAATAAGCTACCTCAGGTTATGGAGACAGAAAGTATCTGACAGACAAAACTACTTTGTATATTATTATCATTCTTTTTAGACACACAGACACATGGTAAATCAATCAAATAATTACTTAATTGAATTTTTTATTTTTAATGTTACAACAATTATTGTTTAGTAGCTAAGTCATGTCCTACTCTTTTCAACCCCATGAACTGCAGCATGCCGGGCTTCCCTGTCCTTCACTATCTCCCAGAGTTTTCTCAAACTAATGTCCACTGAGTGGGTGATGCCATCCAACCATCTCATCCTCTGTCGTCCCTTTCTTCTCCTGCCTTCAATCTTTCCCAGCATCAGGGTCTTTTCCAATGAGTCAGTTTTTTGCATCAGGTGGCCGAAGTATTGGAGTTTCAGCTTTAGCATCAGTCCTTCCAATGAATATCCAGGACTGATTTCCTTTAGGGTTGACAGGCTTGATATCTTTTCAGTCCAAGGGACTCTCAAGAGTCTTCTCCAACTGCACAGTTAAAAAGCACCAGTTCTTCGACACTCAGCCTTCTTTATGACTCAGTTCTCACATCTGCACATGACTACTGGAAAAACCATAGCTTGACTATATGGACCTTTGTCAGCAAAGTGATGTCTATACTTTTTAATGTGCTATCTAGGTTGGACATAACTTTCCTTCCAAGGTGCAAGCATCTTTTAATGTTACGGTTGCAGTCACATCATGTAGTTTATGCTATATAGTTATATAGTATACTAATATATATATATATAATATATAATATATGTAACTATATATAACTATATACATATAACTATAACTATAGGTTATATATAAGCTATAACTACATAGTTATATAGTATACGCTATATAGTTATATAGTATACTAATGTTATATAGTATACATTAATATAGTATATGCTATTATTGAAACTGCTATAGAGGACCTACATTTTTATCATTTATTAATTAATTATTGTTATTTATTAATACACACTCTACTTCACCTTACCTATATGATTTATAGTTTAAATTGGTTCCCCTTGCTCCTGGCTGTGAAAGAATCATAGGAAAACTATAAAGAAAATAGGGAAATCATTCAGGAGGCTTTTGCAGTAGTTCCAGTAAGAGAGAATAGAGGCACAACTTCTTGTGATGGTACTAGGCATGGAAAGAAGTAAATAGTTTAGTTATTGATGATCTGATGTGGGAAGTAAAATGGAGTGATTTCATTAATGATTCAGCTTTCTGACATTCAGTGAGGTGAGGGAAAAGTTGAGAAAAGTTTTGAGGGAAAAATCAATACTTCCATGGCTACACTACACATTTCTTCCCCAATCATCCCTAGTATGAAAAACAGAGTTTAAAGTCCTACGTTATAATTGCTTTCAAATATACATAGCATACAGGTACCAATAAGCAAAGGACGTGTATGTATTAGTAGGGGAGTGGTCTCAACATACCAGGAGTGCTTTTTGGATACCAGAAGGTTAAACATTAATACTGATTAAAAGATACAGGCAAAGGGAAGGAAAAATTTGAAAACTGGTTTGACCTTGTAAAATAATATTAATTCATGTCTTGTACGTGAAGAGATTGCATTTTTTGCTTGATTATCAAAGAACACAATGAAGGTGATATAAATCATTAAACTTGAAGTGCATTTAGAGTATTGTAGATTTTATTTGATTGTATCAGCAAAGCACCCCATGTGTCTTTCACTTCCTTTGGTTGAATTTGTCTTGTGCCCTATACTTTGATTATCTGGGGAATGTCATCGGTATCTGGTATATCTGTGTTCACAGGATTCTAAGACACCGACTTCAGTCCAATCTGGAAGTATATGAGATAAATTTCTGCTTCTGCTTTTTTATTAGTCCTCTGGTTGTCTCTCTGAAATCAGAATTTCATAAAGGTGGTGAAGTACTGCCCCAGTTTCTCTTCAACACTATTCTTAGGTTCAGTCCACAACGGTCATCTTAGACTGTGAGCATGCCCTGCTCTCTGTATTTCTGTTTCCATATTTTTCATGTTCTACCTAATTGATTGGGATTTTGAATCAAATAAATAAATTCAAATCAAACATGTACTTGTAAGACCCTTAAGATATTATCCCTTGAACTTCTGGGTTTTTCCTTTATTAGTTCTTTTAAGTCTCCCTTTCAATTATATTATTTAATTTTTTCCATATGCTTTGGTCCTAAGTCTCCATAATGGCCTATAAGAATTTTTTGAGTTGTAAAAAGATACATGTATAACAGAATACATGGTTCATGTAGTATGATTATTTCAAAGGATTTTATAGAGTAATGGCAAGAATAATTGTCTTATTTGCACTAGGCTGAAGTGTTTAAGGAAATGATAAAAGAATAGTGAGATAGAACTATTTTATATTAGGACTTCTTTGGGGATGTAGAATGAAACTGGTCATTGTAAGCCCAATGACTGAGAGATAGCTTCAGGAATCTAAGGAATCAGAGAGCTGAGAGAAACAAACACATGAACAACAAAACAATGTCAGACCTTTTTTTAGGTGAGGATGGGAGCAAAGTCGTTTAGAACTCAAAATATTTCCAGAGATTCAAAACTGGACCCCAGTTCTCTCTGTGCTAGGTTGAAACTTTTAATATATAATCTGAATCACCCTGCATAATCCTGACTTCTGTGTTGGAGAGCCTACTTGATAGAAATGCTTTGTCCTGCTATGTCTGCACTGATGCAGAGACAGAATCATTACCTTCAGAGCTAGCCTGAGGTCCTTGAAGTGTGAAAGCTTGGGCCACCTTCAATAGTGGGTTATCACGGACGATTTTATTGCATAACAGACAACAACCAGTGAAACAAGAGTTCTTGATTACACATTTCCAAATGGTGAGCTGTGTGTCACTAGGTCTGTAAAATTTAATAATTCCATGAAAGGTAATTCCATGTTCAAAATGTTTGGGAAACACTCTATTATATATCTCTTGCATGCTAAGTTGCTTCAGTCATGTCCAACTGTTTGAGACCCTTTGGATTGTTGTCCACCAGGCTCCTCTATCCATGGGATTCTCCAGGCAAGAATGCTGGAGAGGGTTGCTGTGCCCTTCTCAAGGGAAATCTTCCCAACCCAGGGACTGAATTCACATCTACCTGCATTGGCAAGCGGGTTTCTTTACCACAAGAGCCACCTTGGAAGCTATATCTCTTGGGAAGTTCTCTATTCACATTAACATGCTAAAGACTATAGTAGGAAACATTTTGTACCTGACTTATCTTAGCTTTCCCCTCAAACTATTTGCCAGCAACGCATACTCCTACCTGCTTAATTTTGAGCTACAGTCTTAGGAAAAAACATTAAATAGGTGGTTAATACTTTGGAGGTAGAGGTGTTTCCTGGGATCATGATAGGCTAGATCAAACAGTTTCCTATTTAGTATCCAATGCAAGTTGCAAAATATAATAGCTGTGATTTTATAAGAAATGTGTTCTGCATATGTACTCAGTTATATAATTGCATTAACTATCTGCATGCATTCTGTAGAAGAAGAGTTCTTTTCCATTATTGCAGGATTTGTTATCCCACAGAGCTTCAGTACAAAATCAATTTCTTAGTATTACGAAACTGTGGAAATATAGTTAGAAATAACAATTACCCTTTTGATAATATATGATGTTACTTCCTGGAGCATCTTGATGAAAAAATGATTAAAATCAACTATTAATTTGTTTTAATTACCAAAATTATGTTTTATTTCAAGATCAAAATTCTCATTTTGTATTTTAGGCCTTAAAAATGCAAGCCTCTAAAGCAGCTGTCTTAATCAAGGTCAGATATTGGCATTCTTCCTTAAGAATCATGCTCTGTCTTTGTTCACAATCTCCATTTCGAATTCTTTAATCTCTTCTCATTCAGTGCAAGTTTGAGGGCTCTTATAATAGTTCTTGGCACAATACAGATATTCAGTAATTGTTGGCTGGTATTGTAACTGACTTACCTAATTTCATTTCTAGAAATATTCTCTTCTCACATGCAATTGGACATCTCTTCAATGCCAAGGTATTTACTTTTGCTGTTGTTGTTCAGTCACTAAGTTGTGTTCAACTCTTTGCAACTCATGGACTGCAGTACACCAGGCTCCTCTGTCCTTCACTATCTCTCAGAGTTTGCTCAAACTCATGTGCATTGAGTTAATGATGCCATCTAAACATCTCATCCTCTGTCACCCCTTTCTCCTCTTGCCTTCAATTTTTCCAGCATCAGGGTCTTTTCCAATGGGTCGGCTCTTGACATTAGGTGGCCAGAATATTGGAGCTTCAGTTTCAGTCCTTCCAATGAATATTCAATGTTGATATCCTTTAGGATTGACTGGTTTGACTTCCTTGCAGTCCAAGGGACTTTCAAGAGGCTTCTCCAGCACCACAGTTCAAAAGCATCAATTCGTCAATGCTCAGCCTTCTTTATGGTCCAACACTCATAGCCGTACATGACTACTGGTAAAATCATAGCTTTGACTATACGGACTTTTGTTGGTAAAGTAATATCTATGCTTTTTAATACACTAGACAGTTAGGTTAGTCATAGCTTTCCTTTCAAGGAGTAAGCACCTTTTAAATTCACGGCATCAGTCATCACCCATTGTGATTTTGGAGCCCAAGAAAATAAAATCTGTCACTGCCCCCACTTTTTCCCCATCTATTTGCCAGGAAGTGATTGGACCAATGTCATGATCTAAGTTCTTTTGAATGTTGAGTTTCAAACCAACTTTTTACTTCCCTCTCTCAACCTCACCAAGAGGCTCTTTAGTTCTTCTTCACGTTCTGCCATTAGAGAGGTATCTTTTGCATATCTGACATTGGTGATATTTCTCCTGGCAATCTTGATTCCAGCTTGTGATTCACCCAGCCTGGCATTTGGCATGGTGTACTCTGAATAGGAAGGCTTCCATGATAGCTCAGTTGGTAAAGAATCTGCCTGCAATGTGGGAGACCCTGGTTCGATTCCTGGGTCAGGAAGATCCCCTGGAGAAGGGATAGGCTACCCACTCCAGTGTTCTTGGGTTTCCCTTATGGCTCAGCTGGTAAAGAATCTGCCTCCAAAGCAGGAGACCTGCTGCTCTGAATAGAAGTTAATAAGCAGGGTGACAATATACAGCCTTGATGTACTCCTTTCCCAATTTGGAATCAGTCCATTGTTCCATGTCCAGTTCTGTTGCTTCTTGATCTGCATACAGGTTTTTCAGGAGACAGGTAAGGTGATCTGGTATTCCCATCTCTAAGAATTTTTCACAGGTGGTTGTGATCCACACAGTCAAAGGCTTTAGTGTAGTCAATGAAGCAGAATTTTTCTGGAATTCTCTTGCTTTTTCTATGATCCAATGAATGTTAGCAACATGATCTCTGGTTCTTCTGCCTTTTCTAGACCCAGCTTGTATATCTGGAAGTTCTCAGTTCACATACTACTGAAGCCTAGCTTGAAGGATTTTGAGCATAACCTGACTAGCATGTGAAATGAGCACAACTGTATGGTAGTTTGAAGATTCTTTGGCATTGCCCTTCTTTGGGATTGGAATGAACACTGACCTTTTACAGTTCTGTGGCCACCGCTGAATTTTCCAAATTTGCTGATGTATTGTTTGCAGCACTTTAACAGCATCATATTTTAGCATTTTAAGTAGCTCAGCTGGAATTCCATCACCTCCAGTAGCTTTACTCATAGTAATGCTACCTAAGGCCCACTTAATTTCACATTCCAGGATGTTTGACTCTAGGTGAGTTACCACACCACAGTGGTTATCCTTTCACTTCTCTTCTTTTCTCATCTTTTTGTAAAGCCTCCTAAGATAGCCACTTTGCCTTCTTGCATTTATTTTTCTTGGGGATGGGTTGGTTACCACCTTCTGTACAATGTTACAAACCTCTGTTCATAGTTTTCCAGACACTCCATTTACCAGATCTAATCCCTTGAATCTATTAATCACTTTCACCGTATAATCATAAGGGATTTGATTTAGGTTATATCTGAATGGCCTAGTGGCCATTCTTTCTTCAATTCAAGTTTGAATTTTGCAATAAGGAGCTCATGATCTGAGCCATAATCAGCCCCAGGTCTTGTTTTTGCTGAAAGGTGTAGAGCTTTTCCATCTTCAGCTGCAAGATTACTGAGATTTTGAATGTTTTGCCTTGGAAACAAACTGAAATCATTCTGTCATCTTTGAGATTGCACCCACTTACTGCATTTCAGACTCTTTTGATGACTATGGGGGCTACTCCATTTCTTCTAAGGGATTCTTGCACACAGTAGTAAACATAATGGTTATCTGAATTAAATTCGCCCATTCCCACCCATTTTAGTTCATTGATTCCTAAAATGGCAATGTTCACTCTTGCCATCTGCTTGACCACTTGCAAGGTATTCACTTATTAGCCACATTATATCATATCATTCTTTCATTAAAAATTGTAACAATTTCCAAGTGTTTCTTGAGCACAGAAGGTGTACTTTCTCTTATCATTTTTATATAACTCCCCATTCTCTCATGGATGCACCTTGGAAACATCTGAACTCTGTGACAGATTTTTAGGGTCTTGGAGACAGGCTTCAGAGATTCCTGCCACAGCTTTGGCAGACATGTTGGTCTTATAATAATTCTCCTAAAAATTTCCTGGAACCAACCATTTTTGTCTCTACAGACATTTCATTCAAAATTAAAAACAAACAAAAAATAACTTTCTTGTCAATTTCCATCATTCATGTTCCACAGGAGCAAGGGATACATTACTAAGAGCATCAAGCTGTCTGCAGGTTTTTATACAGTTTTTCTTAGAAAGGTGTAGTCTCTTCTCATCTTTCCCTTGATTTCACTTAGTTGTTTTCTCTTCAAAACATAAATAAACTTTCAGTGAAAATCAGTATGTCTTTCCAGTATCAAGATTTTCCTATTTTTAGAGTTATTTCATTAAGACTGTACTTGAAAACTACAAATCATACATTTTAAATTTTTACTGACTTTCTGTTATTAATTTAAAAGGAACTAATCTTCTCAACTGAAATAAGCACTGGGGCAGAGCAAGATTTTAAAGGTGAAAATAGTTGTGTGCAGTAATGATTCAGCAGGTTGATATGCTATAAATGATTTGAGCAAAGATAAATCATTGACTTTATTGGCTACCGAAAAATTGCATATGTGTAGATTAGGTGGCATGTGAAATATATATATATATATATATACACACACACACACACACACACACACACACACACACACACACACACTTATACACACACACACACATATATTTTTTCTTATGTCCCACAGTAAATATATTTGTTTTCTTTCTGCATAGTCAGTTCAGTCACTCAGTCATATCCGACTCTTTGCGACCCCATGGACTGCAGCATATCAGGCTTCCCTGTCGACTGCCAACTCCTGGAGCTTGCTCAAACTAATGTCCACCGAGTTGGTGATGCCATCCAACCATCTCATCCTCTTGTCCTGCTTTCACTCTTTCACCAGCATCAAGGTCTTTTCCAATGAGTCAGTTTGTTGCATCAGGTAGCCAAAGTATTGGAGTTTCAGCTTCAGCATCAGTCCTTCCAATGAATATCCAGGACTGATTTCCTTTAAGATTGACAGGCTTGATCTCCTTTCAGTCCAAGGGACTCTCAAGAGTCTTCCCCAACTCCACAGTTCAAAAGCATCAGTTCTTCGGCATTCAGCCTTCTTTATGACCCAGCTCTCACATCTGCACATGAGTACTGGAAAAAACATAGGTTGACTATATGGACCTTTGTCAGCAAAGTGATGTATATACTTTTTAATGTGCTATGTAGGTTGGACATAGCTTTCCTTCTAAAGAGTAAGCGTCTTTTAATTTCATGGTTGCAGTCACCACCTGCAGTGATTTTGGAGCCCAAGAAAATAGTCTCTCACTGTCTTTCTGAATAAGGATATCTATTTTAGAATACATAGTTTAGCTAATAGATGAATAAACCCACTATATTTATTAGCAAATTTATTATTTATTATCAGGGTCTACTCTTTTAAGGTAGTGCATGATAACTTATTTGCTTAACTTTTAAAAAGTATCATTATTTCAGAATATTAACATATTTGGATAAAAGGACAGAAATGTCGAATTAAAAAATTCAAGGAAATTCCCTTGATGGCTTATAAAACAGGCAATAAAAGGTTATTGCTGATAATAGAATTGAACTTAAAGTTAGTTTTTCATTATTCATTGCAATACCATAAATTCAGTAGTTACCTTATTTGAACAGGTGAAATGAGAAAAAATTATTTGTAAATAAACACATCTATCTGTAGCCACCAAATAGATTTAAGGAAATATCAAAAACTTTATAAGTAACTATACTTCAGCAAGCATTTATCAAACCACTTCTATCTTCGAAGCAGTCTCCTAGGTCTTGCTAATATAATGTGCCCCTTTAAAAATTATGCAAATAAGTAAATAGTCTCTGGGTGAAAGCATTTCTGTATTTTATTTTCATGTTATTGTACCATATCTGAAAAAATCTAGACTATTTAAAATTTTCATGATCAATTCCATAAACTTTTTTTCATATACTACATAGGTTAATATCTTGCAAATATATATTCAGATACATACATTTTTAAATGCATGTCAAAAAATCATTTCCAAAAGCTAAGTATCAAGTCATGTGTCAACTTATATACATTTGAGGCATTAAATCTCCTTTACTGTTTAAATTCATATGTAGTAGACCCTTCTCAATATAATGTCAGCAAGGAAAAGATATATCAATTTGTGTTTTGTTTTTCTTTAAATAAGTGTGAAATACACATGTCATTATCTACATAGATTTGTTTACAACCTAAGTGTATCATAATTCTTGGTATAACTATTTTAAGGTGGCTATTTCCTGTATTGGTAGACAAATCATCTTCTAGCAAGTCTCTCCCTCCCTCTGACAAAACTTAAGAGTTTTGAAAATGGAAAGCTCTTGTGAGATGTTGTCACATTCTCAAGCTCAATTCTATTTAAAGTCTAATTACAATTCAGATTCTTAACAAAACAATCTTGATATCATCTGATAAACACCTACTAGTCTACCAACGCCACTTCTCAGTAAATAATGGAAAGCTAGTGAGGTATTCATAAAGGAGACTGATAAAAACAAAAAGATATTAATGGTAACATTTTCTGTCCAGTTCTCATTTCCCAACAAAAGAAGGCAACATTCAAAATGTCTTTTATGTAACTGATATTCTTTAAAGTTCTATGATTGACATTATCCACCTTTCACAGTATATTTTTTATAAGGAATTTGTCTTTAAGTTAATTTTGAGAAGGACTCTCAAATAAGTGAAATATGTTATTGTATTTACTTATTAAGAAATATTTGAGTAGCTAATATATTCCAGCTGTCATACATACTAGAGATTTGGCTTTTGAACGAAACAAAGTCCTTTCTTTACGAGTTCATATTCAAGTGGGTGAGACTGATAGTAAACAATAAACTAATGGGGTAGTAGGATGACGGTACTAAGAAGCCATTGGAGAATTTTCATCAAGCAGAGATATCATGTTCATCACATCTTAAAATCTGGTCATTGCATGAAGAATTAACTGTGTCAAGGAGGACATGTATGGAAGAAGAAAGCATTTAGAAGAAAGAACTATGCTCACTGAGACATAAGTGTATCGGAGTTGGTGGTCATGTAAGAGGAAAGTGGTCAGATTTGGGATACAGTTTGAAGATATTTAGGACTTTAAATATCAGATGATGAATTGAATACAGGTCATAAGAGAATTGGATGTGGTGCATGATGACTCCTGCATTTGTTCCTCTATTTTGTGTATCAGATGGACACTGGAAATTACCAAACACATTTATTTTCGGGTAGTGAAGTATCTCTTCAATATCTCCAGAGTATCATTTAGTGAGCTGGCTTTATCTACAGAAAGCAGGTGTTCCTAATCTGTTATGTTTTTTATTGTTGTTAAATAACATTTTTTTTCTTTGTGTTTTCATGAGAGGTCAAAAAGTATAGACTGAAAGCAAGCTTTTTTTCAAATATTTTGGGAAAAAATGTTGGAGTGAATTATAAGGTAAAAATACTGCTCTAAGGATTTTTTTTAAAGAAGAATATTAAATATATGTTAGAGATGCAGATGTAGAGAACAGATTCATAGACACAGTGGGAGGAGGAGAGGATGGAACAAATTGAGAAAGTAAAATAGAGGGCTTCCCAGTTGGCGCTAGTGGTAAAGAACCTGCCTGCCAGTGCTGGAGACATAAGACACACAGTTAGATCCCTGGTTGGGAAGATCTCCTGGAGGAGGGCATGACAATCCACTCCAGTATTCTTGCCTGGAAAATCCTACAGACAGAGGAACCTGGTAGGTTACAGCCCACAGAGTCACAAAGAGTCCAACATGACTGATGCAACTTAGCACGCACACACGTGTAAAATAGATAGCTAGTGGGAAGCTGCTGTATAGCACAGGGAGCTCAGCCTGGTGCTCAGTGATGACCAAGATGGGTGGGATGGGGATGGAGTGTGAGGGAGGCTCATGAGGGATGGGAAATATATATATATATGGTTATGACTGATTCCTGTGGTTGTATGGCAGAAACCAACACATGCTATAAAGCAATTATCCTCTGATTTAAAAAAGTAAATAAGAAATGTTGCAGAATAAAAAAATCTTCATGTAAAAATATAAGATACAAATATGCAGATGTTCACTCTTCCTGCTGTAATAAATTTCTTTATCTCTGAAAGTAAAATTAAAATATAAGAAAAAAAACCCAAAAAGACAAAAAAAAATGCAGAGAAAATATATTTAAACATATTTAACTAGCTTTATATAGGGAATCTGAAACAATGTAAGCTGAAAAGCATATCATTACCATTCTATGTAAATATTGTGGTAGAGATATCAGATATTAAACAGGATTTATACTTTCATTCCATTATCTGAACTGTTGAAATAAAACTAAGTAAAACTTAACTCTTATTTTACTAATTATAGCTCATTCAGCATTATAAGAAAAAAACAAATATTAGAATTTGTTGAAACAATTCTTAACTTCTATAAATTCAGTGTAGTTAACTCTTTAAAATAAGTTCTTAAGGAATCTCTTTCCTAAAATATATTTAATCAACTACAGGGGTGCTTCATTTTATTAACCAGTTCTCTAGTTTGACATTGCAAATATCTCTCACCTTGGGCCATGAATGAGATAAAGCCTCTTAAAAAAATCTTACTCTCACATCCTGCATTATTTTACATTAATCTCTAGAATTACCTTTAGAGATTGTGAGCCAACTTTATTCTTTCTAATTGCTGCCTCTATTACATAAGACAGGTATTTTTCTACAATATCCTTGTTAATTACTAACATATCCTACATTTACATAATATACTTTTTGGGGCAATTTTTGTGGTAACATTTCAAAGCTAATAGGAAGCAATTTGCTTTCCTTTATTAAGTCCATTAAAACTTCATGCCCTAGACATCACTGATGGTAAACATTTGATTCTGCTCAAATTTAATGCACTGAGGCATTTTGCTGTGCCATATTAGGTTTATTTATGTGCTGTGTTCTGCATTGTTAGCTGCTAATGAGACTTCAACTCTTATTGCTCTAAGGCCTGAACACTAACCTCATTTTAATGAGTTCATTATTTGCTGTCTTCTGGAAGGAAGACAACAAATTTTCCTTTTAATTAAAGGTCAAAACACCTCTGGTGAAGGAAAGGGAAGAGGTTATCAAATCCTAAGAGAAACTGAGAGATGGCTCTTTCAGATTTCTCAGTTATGCAGAGTTAATATAGACTGGGGCAGGAGGTGGTTTCTCAAGAATATAGACAGTCAATCAATCTCCGGAGACCAAGGTGCATTTAAATTTAAGACAAATGAGAACACTACAGCACGACAGTTAATGTGCCTAAGACTTTGTGAAAAATGAAAGTCAGCCAAAGTAATTAAAGAGGCTTTACTCCTAACCAAAAGGGCCACCTGGATCAATAGGGCTGCAGGAGCAAGATTTGTCTTTTGCATGAGGAATGAGTTATGAAGTTGAGAGAAAACATGTCATTTTCATTGAGCCTAGAAAAACTAATCTCAAATATTTTATCACAGATTGTGAAGCAAAAGCAAGTCAGTATTTGGGGGGAACTATTTTTAATAATGTATGGGATATGTGGGCTTAGCATGAGGTATAAGAAGATGTATATGCAGAGGCAACTTAGCTGCTAAACTGTGAAATTCCTAGGAATGTCAGTTGCTATTTGTATTTGCAAGCAATGCATATCTCTAACCACTGGGGAAGGTAAATTTAAATAATATACAGTCCTGTCACAGCAGATAGTAGGAACAACTTGCTACTTATGTAAATTTTAATATGAACCAAAACAAGACATTAGAGCATAACAATTACTTGGAATCTTTGCACTTAACAAATAGTGTGGTTAGATTAAAATGAAATACATTTTCATTTTGTTCTGACAGCACATACATCCACACATGAATGATTTTAATCTTGTATACTGCTTCCTAATTAATACCTAAATGTTCGATGATAATAGATTTTTTAATTTAAACATATGATTTCCATAACTTTACATTTATGCATGAAATCTATTATGTTCCTTTTTATGTTTCTAAGCATTGTTCCTGACTCAGAGCACATGACCCAAAAATATTTTTCTTCAATAAAATTATTTTAGAAATTTTTTAGATTTACAAAAAAATTGCAGAGATGGTACAGAGAGTTCATATATACCAATACCTATGGCATCTTTTATTAGGGTGGTACATATGTCACAATTAATGAGTCATTATTGATACCTTATTATTAACTAAAGTCTATATTTTATTCATATTCTCACTTTTTCCTTAATATCCTGTTTCTACTTCAGGATACCACATTACATTTAAGTACATATTTCCTTAAGCTCCCTTTGGCTATGAGAGTCACACTTTTTTTTTTTCCCACAGAGTTTTAGGTTTACAGAAAAAATTAAGCAAGAATTCCCATATACATCCTTTTCCCTGTATCTTCTTACAAATCCCCCATTTGTTACAATGGATGAATTAAGATTGATACATTATTATTAACTAAAGTCCATAGTTTACATTAGGATTCCTTCATTGCATTGTAAATTCTATGGGTTTTGACAAACACAGAATGTCAAGAATCTACCGTTACAATTTCATGGATAATAGTTTCACTTTCCTAAAAATCCCCTGTATTCCACTTATGCATCCCTGTCCTCTCCTGGCAACCACTGTTGTTTTACTGTTTCCAAAGTTTCCCCCTTTCTAGGGTATCATTTATTTGAAATTACATAGTATGTAACCTTTTCAGATTGGTTTTTCTCACTTAGAAATAAGCATTTAAGACTACTCCATGTCTTTTTGTGGCTTCATAGCTCATATGTTCTTATTGCTGAATAATATTCCACTGTCCGGATATAAAAATATTGTTTATCCATTGACCTTTTGAAGGGCATCTTGGTTACTTCCAAGTTTGGGCAATTACGAATAAATATTCATGTTCAGGTTTTTGTGTGGACATAATAAGTTTTCAGGTCATTTGAGTAAATACCAAGGAGTGCAACTGCTGGATGGTATGGTATGAGAATGTTTAATCTTATAAGGAGCTGCCAAACTGTCTTCCAAAGTGACTTACCATTTTGCATTCCCATAGACAATAACTGAAATTTCCTGCTGCTCTATATCCTCCCCAGCATTTGGTAATGTCAGTACTTTGGCTTTGGTCATTCTAATAGGTATGGTAGTGGTATTTAGTTGTTTTAATAAGAAGTTTTCTAATGACATATGCTTTGACTATATGGACCTTTGCCAAAAATGTTCTGTATAGTCAAAGCTATGGTTTTTCCATTGGTAATGTATAGATTGGAGAGTTGGACTGTAAAGAAGGCTGAACACTGAAGAATTGATGCTTTTGAATTGTGGTGCTGGAGAAGACTCTTCAGAGTCCCTTTGACTGCAAGAAGATAAAACCAGTCTATCCTAAAGGAAATCAACCCTGAATATTTTTATTGGAAGGACTGATGCTAAAGCTGAATCTCCAATATTTTGGCCACCTGATGCTAAGAGCCGACTCATTGGAAAAGACCCTGATGCTGGGACAGACTGAGGACAGGAGTTGAAGGGAGCAACAGAGGATGAGATGGTTGGATGGCATTGTCGACTCAAAGGACATGACAGTGGACTCATGGCAAAGTCCGGAAGATAGTGAAGGACAGGGAAGCATGGACTGCTGTAGTCTGTGGGGTTGCAAAGAGTTGGACACAACTTAGCAACTGAACGCAACAAAAGATATACACTGTCAAACATCTTTTCATATATTTTGTCATCTTTTTATCTTCTTTGGTGAGGTGTCTATTCAATTCCTTGGCCCAGTTTTCATTTGGGTTGCCTGTTTTCTTGTTGAGTTTTTAGAGTCCTTTATGTATTTGGATGCAAGTCCTTTATTAGATATGTGTTTTACAAATATTTTCTCTGACTTGTCTTTCCATTCTCTTAATGATGTCTTTTGTAGAAGACATTGACTCTTTGTGACCCCATGGACCATACAGTCCATGGAATTCTCCAGGCCAGAATACTGGAGTGGTTAGCTGTTTCCTTCTCCAGGAGATGTTCCCAACCCAGAGATGGAACTCAGGTCCCGTGTATTGCAGGTGGATTCTTTACCAGCTGAGCTACCAGGGAAGCCCACAGAAGACATCAGAAGTTTTGAATTTTACTGAAGTCCCACTTACCAATTTTTTCTTTCATAGATAATGCTTGAAATAAAATTTATTTGCTAAATGGATTCAATTCATAAAGTCAGATCAGATTTTCTTGAGCATTTTTTATGTATATAACACTGTTAATTGGACTAGAGTAAATGAGATGGGAAGGAAATAACACAGGAACCATTCCTTGTTTTCATGGAGCTTAAAGTTCTATATTATAGTTGATTATAAGAAATTACTGTATATATATCTTTAAACACAATTTTATGCTTTTGTCTAAATATGCTTAAATGAAATCCAAGGTGGTCAATTATGTGCTGGAAAGTTATGCAATAAATATTAATGTATATTAACTACAAAGCTCCAAATACCCAGTTATGAGAGACAGAAAAATTGGCTATAAATTTTGACATTGACAATTTCTTTGCTTTGGCTTTTTCCAAATATGCAGAGGGGAAAGCTTAGATTTGGAAAAGAATATAATTTTAAAAAAGAAGGCTTACTTCAAAAGTTTAAGTTGAGAAAACATGATACCATATTGTTATACTATGAATAATGTTTGTTGAGAGTTTTAAATTTTTTGAAATATTGTCATACAGTATTTCACTTAATGTTTAAAATAATTCTAGTTATTATAATATCTTTATTTCACAGCTGAGGTTAGCAACTCAGCTAAACAATGATGTGACTCAACCAGGCTCTGAAATCTGAATCTTATGTTTCCAAATCTCTTGTTCCTCATAGTGCCTATGGCTACTGTGCCATGTGTGGCATTATCTACTTATGATAGTTAGATCAACTATGAATAGTTTAGCTGAGCCACAAATTATTGTTATTGTTTAGTCCCTAAGTCATGTTCGTTTCTGTGAAAACCCATGGACTGTAGTCTGCCAGATTCCTTTGTCCATGGGATTTTCCAGGCAAGAATACTGGAGTGGTTGCCATTTTCTTCTCCAGGGGATCTTCCTGACCTAGGGATTGAACCTGGGTCTCCTGCACTTGCAGGAAGATTCTTTATCACTGAGCCACATATATTTTACTTAAAATGGCCACTTCAGTTTCAGAATTTAATGTTTCAAAGGAAGGAGTCAAAACTTAAGTAAACAAAATAGTATTTAAATTACTGTTATATAATTATAACAGTTTCATGATGTGCTATAGATAGTATGTTCTTGGAATCTCAAAGAAATGAGACTCAAATTGCAAAGCATTCATATTTTTTTAAACAATTTAAAGTTTAAAAAATTTTTTTGCTCATTACTCTTATTGACGGGCTAAGAATCTAGAGGTGTTTTAGATAGAAGAATTTCATCTGGGTCCACTACTAAACTGCACCCAATTTGAAAGGTTTAGAACTCATTTATTTTGACCGTAACCTGACTTAGTAATGCAATTCTTCATATTTTTTCCTTATCTGATAAGAATAGAATAAGATGCAAACTTATTAGTTGTTTCTTTGCCCTCTAACCTCCAAGTAATTGTGTCTGATTTAAAGAAGACCAGTTTTAGATGTGGTGGGGACAGGGGAAGGATAAGACAATTGAAAGTAGCTCTGTCTTAGCGTTAATTCCAAGTTGTTATGATGATGTCTTCTGGTGGGTACCTATTCCGCTGACTTTTAGACCTTTCTTTGTTGGATAATTTATGGATACTTTACATCATTTTTAACAGAGGAACAAATTTAAAATAATCTTTAAATTTACATTCCAGCCCCTGTTTTCAAAGCCAAGTGATGGATGCAATCACCTATACGTTTTATGTAAATTCTGGAAAGCTGTGCACTCAAGAGTGTCATCTGCTTAGGAGTTCTCTAGTTATTTAAAGTGAAAATCCTTGTTCTTAAACTGAACTTCCATAATGATACCGCTCCTCTGATTTTGTTGTACTACTTCAATTCAGGAGGTAAAAGTAGATTAGTAATTTTTTTTTTCATGATTCATACATGGTCAACTACATTCCATATCTTGACAGGGACACTGTTTATTGGCAAGGAGATCAAACCAATCAATCCTAAAAGAAATAAACCTTGAATATTCATTGGGAGGACTGATACTGAAGCTGAAGCTCCAATACTTTGGGCACCTGATGCAAAGAACTGATTTATTGGAAAAAGACCCTGATGCTGGGAAAGATTGAAGGCAGGAGAAGAAAGAGACGACAGAGGATGAGATGGTTGGATGGCATCACTGACTCAATGGACATGAAGTTGAGCAAATTCTGAGAGACAGTGAAGGGCAGGGAAGCCTTGTGTGCTGCCATCTATGGGGTCACAAACAGTCAGACATGATTTTGTGACAGAACAAAAACAAAGGAATCCTTTGTGATCCTTTATCTGCTTCATTTTTGAAAGCCATATTTAACCTTGCTATTTGATTCAGAGAATGATGCTGAATTGTTCAGATACATTTGTGTAAGCCCCAAAAGAATGTGCTGACTTTTATTTTTTGATATAGTGTCTTACCTGTTGTAAATCATATTCTTATTCCCGTTCAAAGAAACTTGTACAGATGTAGTACTTAGTATGTACTTGAAACAGTTCCACGGTTTTAGCAGGAACCAAAATAAATAAAAGTAATTGTCCCTATATCTAAGAGAAGTAATCTTCTGTTGAACAAACAAAGCAAAATAAAGCTGGAAAAAGGCAGCATGTAAAGAATGTTATTGGATTTGCCAGAATGTTTTGTTGCTACAGTAGAAGCAACTTGATGTAAGTACTCAGTGAATCCAAATTAAAAAATAGTGCAGTATAATATTAATCAGAAGAGATTTCATTAAGTGAGTTTAAAACAGATCTTTGAAGAAACTGTGATATCTGACCTAGTGTATAAAAAGGAAAAAAAAAATCTAAGAAAGGTGAGAGAGAGAATGCAAAGGTGAATTATTTATTATCATACTTTTTGTATATTGTATCTCTCTTCTCCCGTTCTCAGATTTTATAGATAAGTGAATTATTTTAAATGGTATAACACAGTTTGAATATCTGGCTGTGAGAATATACTTTTGTTGTTATTCAGTTGATCAATCATGTCTGACCCTTTGCAACCCCATGGACTGTAGCCAGTCATGCTCTTCTGTCCATGGGATTCTCCAGAAAGGAATACTGGAGTGGGTTGTTATGCCCTCCTTCAAGGGATCTTCCTGACATAAAATATACTTTAATTTCCCATAAAATGACATACTGAAAAATTTCCTCTACCTCTTTGTACATGTCCTTAAGTAGCTTCCACATGCATAGTGACTTTCTGTTAGCTAATATTCTGTCAAATACACTGATCAATGACAAACAGAGAATATTAGGAACTGTGCTATTGCTAAGTCCCTTCAGTTGTGTCTCACTCTTTCTGACCCTATGGACTATAGCCTACCACGCTCCTCTGTCTATGAGATACTACAGATAAGAACACTGGAGTGGGTTGCCATTCCCTTCTCCAGGGATCTTCCTAACCCAGGGATGGAACCGGCGTCTCCTACATGGGCAGGCAGGTTCGGCCGAAGAGGACGCTATTCAAAATCAATCCCACAGACAAATGTAAACAGTAATTAGGGCCTGTAAGGCACTGAAATATGTTAATGTCCATTCTAAATAATTAGGAAAATATTGCATTATTTTAGACTACTTTTACTCATCAAATATTAATTTTGAGTATTTATCAGCATGCAAAAGTGCTAGAAGTTGGTAAGATTCTTTTTTTTTTTTTTTAATTATGTGAAGCATGGTGTCTATCCTCAAGGGTAATCAGTGTGAAGGAAAACAGGTACCTGAGTAATTATAAAAAGAAGAAGGAAAAATGTCATAAGAATTTTATCAGCAAAGTTGATACATTGAACATTCAAAAAGAGGCTTGACAGTATTGTCTTGTACCAGGAAAACAGGCAAAATACAGAATGAGCAGGCCAAATGGTGCAAGATAAGACAGTCAAGGCAGAGAGTTTTGTGAGCCAGATGGGAAAATTTAACTTCAGGATGGTTTTTTGAAGAGGGGTGGAAATAAGTCCTCTTCAGAAAACTGTAATCTTTCAAGTTAGAATAAACTGGCAAGTGTGGACAGATCAATCCTGGCTGTTAGATGGGATTTGGACATGACAGGGGAAGCTAGCAACACAGAGGTTATTAAAGTAATATTTTAAGAGCTTTGGTGGTGTTAGCCATGAATGCAAAGGAAGAGACAAATCGAATGCGTTGCAGAGGAAGAAAACCTAGGACCTGCCAGTTTTCTTATATGCTAAGAAATAGAGAGAAAATAGAGAAATCTTTGAGCCTGAGTGTCTGAGAAGACAGGGGGAACCCAATCACAGAATGATATTGAAGGTAAAGGAAATAACTGGTGTGGATGGTGACACCAATGGAGTGTTAAGTATTTTGAGTTAAAATGATCTGAAGATGAATTAGACATACTATATTCTTGAGAAATGCGCTCATATGTCCCAAATTTAATCATTTATAAAAGGACAGAAAAAACTCAGAGTTAAAAGTAACCTTGAAACAGTAAGATTCATTCAGATACTTAAGGACATTATTCGAAAGTTTGTAAGTATGGACACTTAATTTCTATTAATTTGCATGTTAATACAGATGTAAATTAATGTTACTCTTATAATAAAAATTCATTCCCATTTGTAATGATAATAGTTTTGATGATCTAGATCTGTGGCCTCACAAATGTCAGTAAATATTTTGAGATTATGTCCTTAATACACGAATATTTATTTCTATAAATCAAATACTTGTACTCCTGTAATCATTCATGTACTTTATAAAATATGCAAAATAGAAATGAGAAAATGAACATTATTATCAATGTTTTATTCTATTTGTTAACAGCATAATACCTTTTTTTGGTGCTAACAAAAATTTAATGTCTTAACTGAAAGTAATGTGACTGAACAAGTCCGATCTGATTAGAGATCCTGGCTTGAAACCTGTAACGTGACTTGACAGACAAAGCATGCATCCAGGAAGTGGGAGCTGTCGGCTGTGCCATTTTCTTGCTATTCATTTGTGCTTGAGTTTCTGGTATTGTGTTTAAAAGGCGGTCTCTTCATAGGAAGAGTTTTCAAACTACTCGCTTCCTCTGGGAGGGTTAATATAGTCAAACCAGGGTATACATATCTGTAAATGCCTTTATGTGACTTTTTAAACAATATGTAACAAAAGATTGGAATTGAAGAAGCAAGGAGGTTGCTACTGTCAAAGCTGTTCACTGTATCACTCTTTTCCTCCAAGGATGCTGTGCATATGGTCTAAGATAGGACGCTGTCTTAGATTCAGCCTAGTGGAGCATCAGGGTTCATCTCTACAAAATCATAATTTAGGTCAAATCTTTCTTTCTTTTAGATGATTATCAATCAGTGTCTTAGTACTTTTTTCCCCAAATGCCAATGAATTGCCTTGTATTCAATCCTCACTGGAGCAGTGTTTGTCAAATTTCTAATAGGAGTTAAGGTCACATTGCGGTTAAGAAATCAGGAGTCAGTCTGCAAATGAAACTGTTAGTCGCCCAGTCATGTCCGACTCTTTGTGACTCCAGGCACTGTAGCCCTCTCCCCTTCTCCCCAGGCTCCTCTGTCATGGAATACTAGAATATTAGTACTAGAATACTAGGCGAGAATACTAGAGTGGGTAGCCATTCCTTTCTCCAGGGGATCTTCCTGACCAAAGGATCGAACCTGGGTTTCCTACATAGCAGGTAGATTCTTTACTACCTGAACCACCAGGGAAGCCCCAGGAGTCAGCATGCATTCAAAACAAGCTCTAACACTTACATTACTTATGCCTTCTATTTCTTAACTTTCCCATTTGTAAAGTGAGGATGTCTCATACTTTGTAGACATGTTAGGAGGCATAATTGAAGTAACATACAATATTCCTATATGTGAACAATGTGTGGCACATTGTAAGATTTCGATAAACACAAATTGTTGTTATATGACAACAGAGAATGTATCTGAGTCAAGCAGTTTCCAGAATGTGTGATATTATGTTAGTTCCACAAAATCAAATGTACATGTATATACTGGAGTTATTTGGCATTACCTCAAACCTCCTTTTTTTTTTTGGTCAGTCTTCAATGTGATATCTTCCAATGTGTTGGGCTGCTGTGTCAGCTGTAGCTTAATTTCTTTTTGGAATATGTTAGTAAATTCCTTCCTCTCTTCTAAAATGGTAATTTTCAATATATGATAGATTATAACTTTATAAAATTAATCTGATGACATTATTTAAAGACAAAACAAAACAACTGTGACCCAGTCTCTTTTTCTTGGAAGGGAACTCTTGGCAAGATTTTCAGTATAACTTGCATTTCAAATGTAATGGGAGTTATGTTCCATCATTTCATGTAATTATTTATTTTGAATAGATCTTCCTTGGCTGACAATGATTTCCTTGGTTTCACACAGATAAGCGGGGTCCTTGGTTTGTTGGAGTAATACTGATAGTTAATTCTGGGACCTCTTTCAAGATTTCCATCTAATATCCCCTAAAACAACATTGACTGTGGTGTTTACTAATATATCCTCCTCCAAACCTCACTCAGTACACCTTATCCTATTCTACATTTACTTAGTTATATATCTTAATTCTCCCCCACACTCAAATGAGGGTAGAGAACCTTTCTGTCTTTATACCCTGATATATTCCATGGGGCTAAAATAGTACCTGAAACATAGAGTGCTCAATAAATATGCAGTGAATGAATGATGACAGTATTTGGAAACAATGGAGATCAATTACCGGGAGGTAGGTGCTCACATTTCACACCTCTAGGGTGAAGACATTTCCAGTGGAGTTGCAATTACTGTCAGTTGGCTGAAATGAATAGAGGGTCATGTTCAAATGTACACTTTTTCTTCAGTTACTGAGTCACTGTATGTAACTAGGTATTTGAGCCTGTTGGGTTAGATAATCAGACGATACAATAAGACTAAGATTGCAACTTGAAGAACATTTAGATCTTGTGAAAAATAAAACCCCTAGAGTTAAAAAAAATGGCTTTCATTTTTTTTAAAAAATTTTAATTAATGAACAAGCGAGAACCAAGTAGGTATTCATGATTAACTAACCAGGAAAATGTCACACTGAATGGAGAAAACCATAAAAATCTCAATATACTTTTTGAGCAGCAGCAGAAAAAATCTCTGAATAAATTATCTGCTATTCTTGGAAGAGGTCACTTCAAGATGTCTCTGAAATTCTCTCTGATTTGTAACTATTACAGGTCATTGAAGTGGTACCAGAAGTATAAATTTAAAGACTGAAATGTGTGCTGAACTGTTTGCTATAATTCACACAGTTACTCTCCTAGAATCTCAAAGAAGCATTTAAGTTATTATTTCTCATTCTTTTCTAATTTCCTCTAAACTGGGCAGGAAGTTATACGGTTATGAACTGGTGTTTAATGATATAATCAGATGAAGCCAGAGCTATCTCATCCCTGTTACAGGAACTGTGAAGCTGGGATCAGTATATGAAATGCTTACAATGATATATTAACATATTTTCATTTGAATTAAGATATTTGACTCATAATCATTTATATTACTGATTCACTTTCAATAAACTGATACCTCTGCTATTTTTACTTAGAAGTAATAAAAATGAAAGTCTTTTGACATCTCTTATATATAGCTATTATCATTACACTACTGAAATTCTGACATTGAAATACAATATTAATTTGAATAAGTATCTACATTAGACACATGTGTAGACATTGTTTTGTGTGGTCCAATACATTTTTTCTAGGTCACCACATATGATCAGAGACTAAATGATGTTAAATGATCCTGACATTTCTGTGCAAATTTTATTTCAATTCTCCGAAATCGTCTTCCTAATCATTCATCTTAATTGGAATACCTTGGTTTCTGTTTGCTTCCTATATTGATATTGTACATCTGATATTTTTACAAATATCTTTTATAATTTCTCTATAATAATAATATTTTAAAATCTATTTTGTTACCATAAAAAAAACTTCTATTGGTTTTTTGGTGTGTTAAATTTATAGTGAAGTAAAGATTTAAAGCAGAAACTTGAGTTGCCAACTGACAGTAAATTTTTTGAACCTTGGTTTTCCTATCCTTAAAACAGAACTAAAAAGATCCACCTTGAGGAATTAATGAAGATCTCCTGCAGTAGGAAATGGCAACCCACACCAGTATTCTTGCCAGAAGTGCCTGGCGGGCTACAGTCCATGGGGTTGTAGAAGAGTCGGACACTACTGAGGCTGCACGCATGTCATGGCATTAATGACACAAATCATGAAAACCTGCCTTGTGCATATATCTTTTATGTATGGAGAAATAGAAAACTCAGATAATAAGATTTCTAAAGTTCTTATAGGAAGTTCATCTTAGAGATCGGGATGCTGTTTTCTGATCCCTCATCTTCTATGCTATGCTGTTATTCATGTCTAACTCCATATTGCTGTGTCAGAGAACACCTTTGCACCTTAAGGACAGAAACACTAATAATATGCAACAGGGATTCTTAGAGCTGAATCGTCATCTCCTAATTCTGTTTCCAAAGTTCTGTCTCAGCTCTAGAGACATTTGCTGTACCTCCTGAACCTGTCAGAAAGGTGATCAGCCTAGAATGAAATAAACATCCCCTGTTTTTATTACAACAATCTTCTTAAGTTATTTAAACATGGCCAATATTAAAAATCCAATTTTCATTCAGTGTGCACTGGCTTAAACTGAGAACACAAATTAGTTGCCAGTGTGAGTCTCTTCATTCAGGCTAAATTAGAAAATGATCTGGAGAAACTTTTCATGTGTTCATAGGTGGCCTAATAGACCAAAATGGGAAAAAAAAACAAAAAACAAAAAAAACAGGAAGTCATGTTTAGAAGAAATAGTGACTTGTTTTTGCTTCAGTGCATTCTTAACAATCCATGTTCCTATTCAACTGAGCAGGCACTTTGGGTTTCCATGGGGCAGCTGCCTCAACTGCCTTTGCAGTACTTAATTTGAATGTAGGGACTCTAGAGGGAGTCCTGTATACCTTTCACATTTCCTCACAGTTTTCTATTAATCCAGGCTGATGATATTGATACCTACCAGGACTCTTGGCCCTCACCAGTCAATCGAAATTGACTAGAGGCTAGACAAGAAATCCAGTCAAAGCTTTATTGGGGCTCCTGTGGCTGCAGAAAGGAGCAAAACCAAGTCACAGGTTTGCTTGCTCACTCCCCAGTGGGATGGTGAGCTGGTTCCAGATATGGGGTAAGGGTGTGGATGTATCCAGGGGTCGTACCAGAGGTGTGACTTAGGTGTTTTGCCCACTTCTGAGGTGATGTTGAGTGCAGGGAGAATGCACACTACCCTGCTTTTGTTCCCAACACCCTGTTTCTGCTCCTAGCACTTCAGAAGTGGCAGTTGGGTTGTTTTTTATATTTTTTGGTCTTTTTGTATTCTTTGTCCAGAATTGACCCCAACTGCTAATGCATGCAGTTATTTTTAGTCCCATATAGTTTCTTTGTATTTTGTTGCTGGAGCAGACTTTTGTCCAGAAGCAAGCATCACAGCACTGCAGAAAGGGTTCCAGGTCCCAGCTTGTCTCAATATCACTCATTGCTTAGCAAAGATGATCTTTTTCCAACTTGCATGTGGGGTACTTTTCACTTTCACTGCAGCTCTATTATAAAATTACTTATCTGTCAAATAAACATATGAATCTAAAGTTTTCATGATGTGTTTCCCATTTCTTCATTAGGCGGGAATTTCCTTTTCAATTTGATTTTCATTCCACTTCTCCTAGCATATTTAGTCATCAATATAGATGAAGGAGACAGAAAAAATGACAAAAAGGAAGATAGGCTCTCCAAGTTTCTAAAGGAAATATATATCTGTAAAATAGGTGATACAATTACCAAAAATTCATATAATCACCTCTTTAAGGGCATGAAATATGTCACCATTCCAATTTTTTGGTGACTAATTTTCAAGTACGTAAAAATAATGTCCACCTCCATTTACAAGTAATCTGAATATAGAGGCATAATATTACATCTGAAGAAAGCTATGCCAATGATTCAATCTTGTAGTTTTTGTGGGTCTCTCCTTAATTTCCTACATGATAGCAAGGACTTGGACAGAGGAACTTAATCTTATTTATCTTCATATTTCTTACGTAAACAAACATGCCCAGTGAGCTGTCCATAGTACAGACCCAGCAGCTATTGGACTGCATTGAACTGAATACACCATTAGATTTCTCAACATATCCAGAGAGAAATATGACTGACTTTGGAAGAATTATGTAAGTGATGTTACTTTTTGCCTCCTCCAACCATCAAAATCCTGATTTTAATAGAGAAGTACCATTTCCCTGGTTCTAGGGGTTTTAAACTTGCGTCCTTTTGAAGAGGATTAAAGGATTTGTTGGAAATGACACTCTATATTGGAAATTATATGTAGTTTATGATATGTAAGCATCTACAGTACATTGTGATAGTCATCACTGGTTTTCCTGTGCTGATGATAACTTAAGTAGTGTGGCTGGCTAATGGAATCATTCTGCTTTGGACTGGATTTCTGTACTAAGAGGGCTTGGGGATTAATAATTTCCATTCAAGGCTCTTATCACTTGCCTGCTTTCCTGTCATGTCCTCTAGTCTTAGAATTCTTGCAACTGTCCACAAAACTTAGTGTTTGCTTTGCTAAATGCAAGAATGGCTGTTTCCACTGCAACTTTCTCTGCCTATCCCCCAAGTGAGCATCTTGTATGTATGGTCTTTGCTGGAGATACTTTACCGGCATATTGTGATTATGAGAGAGGCTTTTTGAAACCTGTTTTAATGGAAATAATCACTTCCAGCTTAGAATCCAAGTTGAAAATGGATTCTCCAGAGTACAGAGACCTGAAGGTCATGGCTCATATTGTGCAACCCCATTAACAATTCCCTGGGTAGCAGATACTCTGGAGTAGGGCATACCTCATTCTCCTGACTAAGGCCTTAGGGAAAAGTCGTTTCTAAAAGAAAGCATGCTATGGGCAAGAATTAAAAGCAGCCTCATAACATAAGTGCTAGAATTCAGGCTTCTAAGCCTCATTGCTCTCAGATATATCATCAAAGTGACACTAGTGATAGAGGAAGTTTTGTGGTCTGACTATAATTTTGCAATCAGACCTTTTTTAACTTAACTCCAGACTTAATCAATAAAGTGTTTTGTGGTCTTGCTTCTGTTTGCTATGATTCCTGCCCCATGATGTATATTTTTCCCTTTGGTGGAGGGTCTCTTGCTGGCTTAAAAAGATCTGTTTTAAGCCTTGGATTTAAATTGGGTTTACCTTTCTCAGATGAGTCACTTCAACCACCAAGCATCATAACAAGACAAGACTGCTCTTCCCTCCATTCTAGGCCTAAACTTTGGATGAAGTTGAGAATGCTCAGTTCAGTTCAGTCACTCAGTAGTGTTTGACTCTTTGTGACCCCATGGACTGCAGCATGCCAGGCTTCCCTGTCCATCACCAACTCCCGGAGCTTACTCAAACTCATGTCCATCACATCGGTGATGCCATCCAACCATTGCATCCTCTGTCATCCCCTTCTCCTCCTGTCTTCAATCTTTCGCAGCATTAGGGTCTTTTCCAATAAGTCAATTCTTTGCATCAGGTGGCCAAAGTATTGGAGTTTCAACATCAGTTCTTCCAATGAATATTCAGGACTGATTTCCTTTAGGATGGACTGATTGGATCTCCTTGCAGTCCAAGGGACTCTCAAGAGTCTTCTCCAACACTACAGTTCAAAAGCATCAATTCTTCTGCGCTCAGCTTTCTTTATATTCCAACTCTCACATCCATACACCACCACTGGAAAAAACATAGCCTTGACTAGACGGACCTCTGTTGGCAAAGTAATGTCTCTGCTTTTTAACATGCTGTCTACGTTGGTCATAACTTTTCTTCTGAGGAGCAAGTGTCTTTTAATTTCCTGGCTGCAGTCACCATCTGCAGTGATTTTGGAGCCAAAAAAAGTAAAGTCTGACACTGTTTCCATTGTTTCCCCATATATTTTCCATGAAGTGATGGGACAAGATGCCATGATCTCAGTTTTCTGAATGTTGAGCTTTAAGCCAACTTTTTCACTCTCCTGTTTCGCTTTCATCAAGAGGTTCTTTAGTTCTTCCCTTTCTGCCATAAAGGTGGTGTCATCTGCAAATTTAAGGTTATTGCTATTTCTCCTGGCCATCTTGATTCTAGTTTGTGCTTCATCCAGCCTGGCATTTGACATGATATACTCTGCATATAAGTTAAATAAGCAGGGTGACAATATACAGCCTTGACGTACTCCTTTCCCTATTTGGAACCAGTCTGTTGTTCCATGTCTATTTCTAACTGTTGCTTCTTGACCTGCGTACAGATTTCTCAGAAGGCAGGTAGGTTGTCTGCCCATCTCTTTAAGAATTTTCCAGACTTTGTTGTGGTCCACACAGTCAAAGGTTTTGGCATAGTCAATAAAGCAGAAGTAGATATTTTTCTGGAACTCTTTTGCTTTTCCTATGATCCAATGGATGTTGGCAATTTGATCTCCGGTTCCTGTGCTTTTTCTAAATCCAGCTTCAACATCTGGAATTTCATGGTTCACGTACTGCTGAGGCCTGGCTTGGAGGATTTTGAGCATTACTTTGCTAGTGTGTGAGATGAGTGCAACTGTGTGGCGGTTTGAAAATTCTTTGGCATTGCCTTTCTTTGGGACTGGGATGACAACTGACCTTTTCTAGTCCTGTGGCCACTGGTGAGTTTTCCAAATTTGCTGGCATGTTGAGTGCAGCACTTTAACAGCATCATCTTTTAGGGTTTGAAATAGCTCAACTGGAATTCCATCACCTCCACCAGTTCTGTTAGTAGCGATGCTTCCTAGGCCAAACTTTGGGTCAAATTGAGAATGTATCTTGCTTAATTCTTGTTAACAACCATGAAAGATTGAGAGAAGAAGCTTCATGAAAGCAGAGTCATTGTCTGTTTTGTTTATTGCTATATCATCAATGAAAAACATAGTTTCTGGTTTGCTAAGTTCAGTTTAGTCACTCAGTCATGTCCAACTCTGTGACCCCATGAATCAGCCTCCCTGTCCATCACCAACTCCCGGAGTTCAAACTCATGTCCATCAAGTTGGTGATGCCATCCAGCCATCTCATCCTCTGTCGTCCCCTTCTTCTCCCGCCCCCAATCCTTCCCAACATCAGGGTCTTTTCCAATGAGTCAACTCTTCGCATGAGGTGGCCAAAATAATGGAATTTCAGCTTCAACATCAGTCCTTCCAATGAACACCCAGGACTGATCTCCTTTAGGATGGACTGGTTGGATCTCCTTGCAGTCCAAGGGACTCTCAAGAGTCTTCTCCAACACCACAGTTCAAAAGCATCAATTCTTCGGTGCTCAGCTTTCTTCACAGTCGAACTCTCACATCCATACATGACCACTGGAAAAACCATAGCCTTGACTAGATGGACCTTTGTTGACAAAGCAATGTCTCTGCTTTTTAATATGCTATCTAGGTTGGTCATAACTTTCCTTCCAAGGAGTAAGAGTCTTTTAATTTCATGGCTGCAATCACCATCTGCAGTGATTTTGGAGCCCCAAAAGATAAAGTCTGACACTGTTTCCACTGTTTCCCCATCTATTTCCCATGAGGTGATGGGACCAGACTGAGTACTTAAATGCATGTATGCATATGAATGGATATATTAACATATTAATGACAATTTTATGCTTCAGCAAGATATTTAATAACCACTAATTTTTGTAAATTTGCTTTTTAGATTTTAATAGGTAATAAAAACTAACCTATATGGAGCATTTAGTAAGCACTATGCTAAGTACTATTAATATATACATATTAACTCATTTAACCTGCACCAACTGGGTAGATGCTATTTTTACTGCATGTTATAGATGATGAATCTGTGGCTCAGAGAGGTTAAGTATAATACATCGCCTTAAGTCAAACAGCTGGTTTGAGTCAGAAGCCTGGATTTAATCAGAGGTGGTATTGCTCCAGAACACTTGCAGAATCTCTGAATTCTGAATCCTGTCTTGCTAAGTAGTAGTAGTTCAACTCTTACTTCCATCATCTGTAAAATGGGACTAATATTTGTATCTACACAATAGCTTCTTGTGAGCAATAGTTGAGGTGTTACATATAAAGTGCTTACAATTGCTTCCTGGCAAACAGAAAGCACTCAATAAAGATGAGTGATTGTGGCCCAGTGGCCAAGACTCTAGTTTGATCCATGGCTGGGGAATTAGATCCCACATGCTACAACCAAGAGTAACACATGCTGCAGCTAAAGGTCCCATATGCCACAACAGAGACCTGGTGGAGTCAACAAAAAAAGAAAAAGAGAGAGAGAGAGAGAAGTGATTGATATTATCATAATAAAACAGTCATCATAATTGTTATCTGGATGTGCATTCATTGAACTAAACCTACTGGATTCCTGATTCTGAAAAATGGAGAAGATTTAAAGCATAAGAAATGCATGCAAAAGGACAGAAATTATCAAAGGTCATGGCGTGTTATTGGAATGATAAAATATTCTGAGTGTCCTTTCTTTTCTCTTCTTGCTAAGATGTTGGGAGTTATTTTCTAGGAAACAGGTAAGCACATAGTTTCCCAGGAAGATTATTCTGAAGTTTGGGCTACAGTATGGAAGGAATCATCATGGTAAAGACAGCTAGGAAGTATATCATACCTCACAGTTCCAGTGAGAGATTGAATAAACTCGTAATTCACATGTATTGGAAGACCCTTTGTAGAAGTTATCAATTAAAAGATCTGCACTTAAAATCCTCATTTTGCCAATCTTAATTTAACTGGAAATATTTCCATCTTTCTAGAATATATTAAAAATTAATAATTAAATATACACTTTTGACTTTTTCATCAATAGTCATGAACATCTATTATTCTATGTTGTAACAATGTGAAATATTAAAATTATGTTTTAAAATAACAAATTTTATAATTGCTTTAAGGCTATAGTTTATCAATCAAATTCACTTCTGAAATATCATGACAGCTAGATCATCTTACATTAAGTGGGAATTTATTTGACTAATATGCCAAGTCAAAATAATGATCAAATGAGGGCAAAGTTAATTGACATAAATTACAGACAATGTGGGAAAAACAAGCATCTTTATTTTAATAGTTTACTTGATTTCCCAGGAATTTAATCTTTCTTTTTTCTTATATAGTGCCTCATGAGAATATATGCTTCTCAGGAGTCTGCTAAGGAATCAAATATCTCCATTAATCAACTTATAATGATAAACCACAAAGACATAAAGGATTTTAAAATGTTTTAGCTCCTTTCCATGTATGCAGTGAGAACTCTGTTTAAGCATCATTTCCAGTGGATTGCCAATCATTTTTAAAACAAAATAAAGTAAAACCAAACAACTGCCAAATTCTTAAAGTAGAAACTTAAAACTCTATCTGTATTGTACAAAATCTTGGTATGGTACTAGTTTTATGCAAAAAGTCTTTCCCTTGTGCAAGAGTTTTTTACATCCAACTGTTCAAATCCTGTCTTTCAAGATCTACATCTTTTCTGAAGCCTTCATTGAAATCTTCTGTGCTGTGCTTAGTCACTCAGTCATGTACGCCTCTTTGCAACCTCATGGACTGTAGCCCGCCAGACTCTTCTGCCCATGTGGATTCTCCAGGCAAGAATACTGGAGTGGGTTGCCTTGCTTTCCTCCAGTGGATCTTCCCAACACAGGAATTGAACCCAGGTCTCCTGCATTGCAGGCAGATTCTTTACCGTCTGAGCCACCAGGGAACCCATGATAATTTTCTCCTTAAAGTGGTCATTTTTATTTTCCTTGCTAAGTATTCATTTCCCCTGTACTAGCACTTTAATTTTCCTCCATTGCATGAGGTCATAGTGGGATTCTTAATGCCTGTCCTGCTTTATCTAAGGAGTGAGCATGCACACAAACTAGACCAGCCAGACTCTCTCTTCCAGGATTTTAATTATTCAGTGGAGTGACCCAAAGACAGATGGTTAGAGTTGACTGACTTGTTTAATCGATGTTGTAGAGTATGGCCATTAATTTCCCCCACCTAGACTGTCAGGGCTGTCCTGCTCTCTGTTATGAAAACCAGTTTTTTTTTCAGCTTTCTAATAATACATATGTCTTCCAATCAATTGATTTTACTTAAAATAACCATAGTCGGATCCCATTTGATTGCCAAAGAACAACTCTATATATTATATAACTTTTACTGGAGCCCTATATTAGAATTTAGTTACATCTTCATAACTGTTTTCACTACTTCTTTCACTAATGTATTAGTCTTGTGTGTGTATAAGATTATAATTCCTTCAGGGTTAGAATAGTGTTGTATATTGAATTATTTTGCTGTACACATGAAACTAAAACAACCTTGTTAATCAGCTATACTCAAATATAATTAATTTTTTTAAAAATAGAGGTCATAGAAACACTCAGAAAAGTAATAAATAGATAACTTCTGCCTTAAATTGTGAGGCTATTATACAGTGATGTAAATGGAGTATTATAAAATGGGTACAAGGATTTAATAAATCTTAATTATTTATAATCATTTTATAAATAAAGCACAAAAATTTTTAATGGATTTTATGTGTTTACATGGTCAGTAGTGGCTGACTGATGAGTTAATTTGAGTCTGTGTAAGTCCCGACAACTGAGCAGCCCATTATAGCAAGAATCTGCTTTTAGATTACTCACTGACCTATGGCTGCCTTTACTTCTCAGCATTAAATAAATGTCCTGCCCTTTGCCTACTTCTATAAAATGTAATCTCCTAAATTTTAATTTTTTAAATTAAGTAGCTAAAAATAAAATAATTTCAGTTTGAAAATATAAACAGTGGAAAATTAGTCATTTGTATTAACACAATGCCATGGAGCTTCCCTGGTGGCTCAGTGGCAAAGAATCTGCCTGCAATGCAGGAGCCATAGGAGACAATGATGGTTAAAATATGGGTCAGGAAGATCCTGGGTCAGAAAGATCCCTTGGAGGTGGGCATGGCAACCCACTCCAGTTTTCGTGTCTGGAGAATCCCAATGTACAGAGGAGACTGGTTGGTTATAGTCCATGGGGTTGCAAAAAGTCAGATGTGACTGAAGCAACTGAGCATACACGCACACACTACACAATGATGTAGCCCATTAGAACAAACAAAAATAACAGGAGGGGTTTTATCATGATTGTCATTCGATAGTGATAGATATTTGGCTTTAAATCTGTATTACTTACTTACAATCAAAACAGTAAATATATGAGATTCTTCAGCGGAGATCTAGAAAAGGTATAATCTTCCAAATAGTACAATTCAGTTTTCATTCTTTTGGGAGTAAAGGGATTTTGCTGATTATTTTTGCAGCTGGTACTCCATAATACTTTATTCCCCAACTCCTAAGCTTTAGGCGCACTATGTGCAATGAATACAATAAGCTTTCTGAGCTGTAGCCGACAAATGACTTATCTGTCATTCTGTGAATTAAGCTGGCCTCAAGCATGGAGTTGGTATAAATGTATCTTCATCACAGTGTTCGTCACAGTAGCCACCCCTTCTCAGTCAACCCCAAATTACAGCACCATTTGAACATTTAATAGGAAGTTATTCTACTGTAACAGGTGTATTGGTTTTGAGTATGGTATTTCCATAGTACTTAATATTTCATCCTTTTCTGGCCTAACTGAGCAAAAAGTTCCTAGGATTGTCTCTAAATTAGGGACTGGAGAAAAAGTGAAAAATAGTTTAACCTCTTTTACAGGAAAATGAAGCTGTAACAAATTGAATTTTCACATGATCAAACCAAAATACAGTTGAATTTACAAGGTTGAGTATTTCAATCTTACCATAATGGGGGATTTTTCCCTCTACTTTTAATAAGGATTTGATTCTTTAATTTTAAATTGCTTATCTTTAATACAATTCTTAAAATTTAATAGTTTAAAGTTTTAATTCATCACTAACTCTATGAACATTCATTGAATACCTATTATGTGTTTGGTGTTAATGACCTTAAAAGAATAATTCAGCTACACTCTTTCTATTCATTTTTAAATAAATATGTGCTGAGTATATTTTGAAACCTAGGAAATGACTTAGAACTTAGTAGGCTTTTCTAGGGGTCTTCTCAGGTCGTGCTAGAGAAAAGAAACTGCCTGCCAATCCCTGGATTGGGACAATCCCCTGTAGACAGGCATGGCAACTCACTCCAGAACTCTTGCCTGGAGAATCCCATGGACAGAGGAACCTGGTGGGCTACAGCCCATGAGGTCGCAAAGACATGGACACGACTGCAGTGACTTAGCATGCACACAGGCTTTTCTAAGGTTTCTAACGCAGAAAAGAATCTCTGAGTCATCCTTAAAATAGCCTCAGAGATTGATCTTTCTGGATGGATGAGGACATCTTAACTATAGAGTTTCCATCATGCACATATAAGATGTAATATATTTCAAGAGGGCACAATAAAAACTTTTATGTCTAAGTATACTATTTGTCTTTTCCTTATTGCCATATATATATATATATATATATATATATATATATATATATATAGTTGCAAATGACTTATAAGACATCATAAGATGATTTTGTGATTCTCCAATGAATAAGTTCATTGTCTAAGTCTAGTTCTGTAAGTTTAATATTTTAGATTTTTCCTTTACCTAGACTTATCTTTTACTCAAGACGTTTCCAAGATTTCAACTAAAAGTTTAGATAGTAATCGACTAGAAGTTGCTGCATTTGCCTCAACGTAATTTATCTTCTCCATATATTTGGCAACAGTAAGTGACAGTTACATTATGTGATTGTCTTTGAAAGACATAGGCAGCTTTATGAAAGTGAAAGTCACTCAGTGGTGTCAGACTCTTTGCTACTCCATGGAATTCTCCAGGCCAGAATGCTGGAGTGGGTAGCCTTTCCCTTCTCCAGGGGATCTTCCCAATCCAGGGATCGAACCCAGGTCTTCTGCATTGCAGGCAGATTCTTTACCAGCTGAGCCACAAGGGAAGCCCTAAAATGCTTACTTTATAATACTGATCCAAAATATTGTCACATACATATGAGTGTTAACACAGTGGATTACTATTATTCTTGCCTCATGCAATTGCATACACTTGCACTCACACATAAAGATGTCAGATGGTATACTGTGTTTTCTGAGGTACAGAAAAAGATTTGCTTATTAGCCCTCCCATAAACTGCAGAGCTTCCAATGTTTTGAGATGAGATCACAGCCATTTCCTTGGTCTTTCAGTGCTTTACTAAATAATTTACTGGAGTAACCTTCCAGTAAGGATTCCTAGGGGAAAATCTCCTCATAAAATTCACTGAATTAACCACTCACTTTCTTCTAAAATATCTACTCTGGACAAGTGAGTCATTGATATATAGGACAGTGTTGATAATATGATGTGCTCTCTTCAAAATCTTGAGAACTATTTCATTGAATACAGATAGTTAAACAAGAGAGAGAACTGAGTGAGGGAAAGACTTGCAGCTGGACTGTCATCTCCAAAATCTCTTAATTAAAATATTTGCATAGAGACCAAACTAGTATTAACTCTTCAAGATAATAGAGTTCTATTATATCTTCCTCCTGTCTTCCTTTCACCCTGTCAGATGACTTACTCTGTTGTGTCACTGTACTAGGGCACATTATACTTTTTATCTGAATATCATTTCATTACTTTTTTAATTTAATGAATTGCCTCCAAAAGGGTGTAGGAGATCATTTTTTTTTTTTCACTTTAAAAGTGAATGTGAGATATGATGTCCCAGCTTCTAATTCTTATAGATATCAACAAGCAATGATTGACATGTACACACTGCTATATTTAAAATAGATAACCAACAAGGACCTACGGTATAGCACAGGGAACATTGCTCAATATTGTGTAATTGCTTAAATGGAAAAAGAATTTGAAAAAGAGTAGACACATATGTATGTATAACTGAATTGCTGTGCTGTACACTCAAAACTAATTTTTATTTTATATTAATATTAGAGCATAGTTGATTAACCTTGTTAATAAACGTTAAAAAACAAATAAATTATGCATACATATTAAGAACCTGTTGATAAATGGACAAAGATAAAGCAGGGAATAATTTTTAAATCAATTCCCTACATAAAAACAAGAGAAGGACATGACTTATTGATGAAGTAGAAGGTAAGGATATGAGGGAATCACAATATAAAGAGTTCTAATATATATTTACAGTCCAGTGTACTTTAAGACGCATTGATGATTATAAAACTTATTGTACGATGATCTTCAGTTCTTGTTCTGAAAACTAACACAAAAAAGTAAGAGATTTCCTGAAATCACTTTTTTTAAGGTGAGGCTTCTACTGAGAAATAATTTAAATGAAATGAAATGCATGGATCTTAAATGTTTAGTCTAATGAATTTTGTGTAATTGAAGACAACTGGGTAAGCACTAACTGAAACGAGATATAAAACATTTATTCTGCATTGAGACCTTTTGAGCCCTTTTCAGTTAATTCCTCCCTTTGGAAGAGCATCATCTTATTTCTATACCCCTACAGTAAAATTTGTATTTTACAAAATACATTTATTGAGATATAATTCACAGTACAAAGAAACTAACAACTCTTTTGAATGTACAATTCAATGATTTTAGTGTAATGAGTTCACTAGTGACATTGTTGTCACCTTAAATGTTCCCTCATGACTCTAAATTAACCTGCCACCCTAGCCCAGGATTTTATATCAGTGGAAACGTAGTTTCATTACTTCTATTTACTAGTATTTTAATGTATAGATATATCACAATTCTCTGGATATTGGACATTTGTATTAGTTTCAATTGTGATTGTATTAAATAAAATTTTAAGAATAGACATCATAACTGTAAATTCTTCTAATCCATGAACTAATCAAATTCCTATTTTAAGGCCTCTAATTTCTCTAAGCAATGTTGGTGGTTTTCAATGTAAAACACTTAGTATTTTTTCATTTTTTGATAATGTAACTGGTATCATTTAAACTTCATTTTACAATTAGAATTTTTATATTTTGTACTATTTATTGTGTCACATATGGTAAATTGTCTTTCCAGGGGATTTTTCCATTTTATCCATGTTTTAAAATTTATCATCACAGAGCTGTTTATGATTATCCTTTTAACATTTCTACGCTGTGTAATGATAATCCTTATTTCACTCCTGATGTTAATTTCCCCCCCCTTTTTTTGGTCAGTCTTGCAAGAGATTTATCGGTTTTATTAATCTTTTCAGATAGTCAATACTACTTTGTTAATTTTATCTTATTTCCTATATCTATTTGATTTCTGCTCTAATTTTTAACTACTTTTTCAATTCTATTTACTTTGAATTAAATTCTCTCTTTCCTTTTTCTAAGTTTTTAAGCTGGAAAACTATTCATTTACACCTTTCTTAGTTCCTAATATAGGTTTTAAAGCTACTAATTTCCATCTAAACACTGCTTAGTTGTAATCCACATATTTAGATATGTAGTATTTTTGTGACCAATCAATTTAAATATTACATTTCTTCTGTGATTTTTTTTTTTTTTTTGACTCATGGGGTTATATAGAAGCAAGCTATTTAACTTAAAAATATTTGAGAATTTTCCATATATCTTTTTGTTGATTTCGTATTGAATTCCTTTGTGTTAAAAAAAAAACAGTGCATTTTAGATTCTCTGATATTTGTAGAAAGAATTTTTTTATGGCTCAGTATATATTATATTTTAGTGAATGGTTTATGTGTTTTTAAGAGAATGGACATCATATAGGTATTCGGTATAGTGTTTCAAAGGTTATCAATTATGGTAGGTCCATTGTTACCACTGTCCAAATCTTCTGCATCATTGCTAAATTTTTATTTACTTTTTCTGTAGAGATTTGAGAGAGGAGTATTAAAATATCCATCTATAATTATGGATTTGTGTATTTTACTATTCTTTTTAACAGTATCGCCATTGTGTATTTCACAACTCAGAATGTGGTTCGGTTCGGTTCAGTTCAGTCGCTCAGTCGTGTCTGACTCTTTGTGACCCCGTGAACCGCAGCACCCCAGGTCTCCCTGTCCACCACCAACTCCCGGAGTTTACCCAAACTCATGTCCACTGAATCGGTGATGCCATCCAACCATCTCATTCTCTGTTGTCCCCTTCTCCTCCTGCCCTCAATCTTTCCCAGCATCAGGGTCTTTTCCAATGAGTCAACTCTTCGCATCAGGTGGCCAAAGTATTGGAGTTTCAACTTCAACAAGAGTCCTTCCAATGAACACCCAGGACTGATCTCCTTTAGGATGGACTGGTTGGATCTCCTTGCAGTCCAAGGGACTCTCAAGAGTCTTCTCCAACACCACAGTTAAAAAGCATCAATTCTTTGGCACTCAGCTTTCTTTATGGTCCAGCTCTCACATCCATACATGACTACTGGAAAAACCATAGCCTTGACTAGACGGACCTTTGTTGGCAAAGTAATGTCTCTGCATTTTAATATGCTGTCTAGGTTGGTCATAACCTTTCTTCTGAGGAACAAGCGTCTTTTAATTTCCTGGCTGCAATCACCATCTGTAGTGATTTTGGAGTGCTGAAAAACAAAGTCTGACACTGTTTCCACTGTTTCCCCATCTATTTGCCATGAAGAAATGGGACCGGATGCCATGATCCCAGTTTTCCGAATGTTGAGCTTTAAGCCAACTTTTTCACTCTCCACTTTCACTTTCATCAAGAGGCTCTTTAGTGCTTCTTCACTTCCCACCATAAGGGTGGTGAATTCTGCATATCTGAGGTTATTGATATTTCTCCTGTCAATCTTGATTCCAGTTTGTGCTTCCTCCAGCCCAGCATTTCTCATAATGTACTCTGCATATAATTTAAATAAGCAGGGTGACAATATACAGCCTTGACCTATTTCTCTTCCTATTTGGAACGAGTCTGTTGTTCCATGTCCAGGTCTAACTCTTGCTTCTTGACCTGCATACAGATTTCTCAAGAGGCATGTCAGGTGGTCTGGTATTCCCATCTCTTTCAGAATTTTCCACAGATTATGTTGGTCCACACAGTCAAAGACTTTGGCATAGTCAATAAAGCAGAAATAGATGTTTTTCTGGAACTCTCTCGCTTTTTTGATGATCCAGAAGATGTTTGCAATTTGATCTCTGGTTCCTCTGCCTTTTCTAAAAACAGCTTGAACATCTGGAAGTTCACGGTTCACGTATTGCTGAAGCCTGGCTTGGAAAATTTTGAGCATTACTTTACTAGCAGGTGAGATGAGTACAATTGTGTGGCAGTTTGAACATTCTTTGGCATTGCCTTTCTTTGGGATTGGAATGAAAACTGACCTTTTCCCGTCCTCTGGCCACTGTTGAGTTTTCCAAAATTGCTGGCATATTGATTGCAGCACTTTCACAGCGTCATCTTTCAGAATTTGCAATAGCTCAACTGGAATTCCATCACCTCCACTAGCTTTGTTCGCAGTGATGCTTTCTAAGGCCCACTTGACTTCACATTCCAGGATGTCTGGCTCTGGGTGAGTGATCACATCATCATCATTATCTGGGTCGTGAAGATCTTTTTTGTACCGTTCTTCTATGTATTCTTGCCACTTCTTCTTAATATCTTGTGCTTCTGTTAGGGCCATACCATTTCTGTCCTTGATTGAGCCCATCTTTGCATGAAATGTTCCCTTGGTATCTCTAATTTTCTTGAAGAGATCTCTAGTCTTTCCCATTCTGTTGTTTTCCTATATTTCTTTGCATTGATTGCTGGGGAAGGCTTTCTTATCTCTCCTTGCTATTCTTTGGAACTCTGCATTCAAATGGGTATATCTTTCCTTTTCTCCTTTGCTTTTTGCCTCCCTTCTTTTCACAGCTGTTTGTAAGGCCTCCTCAGACAGCCATTTTGCTTTTTTGTATTTCTTTTTCTTGGGGATGGTATAGATTCCTGTCTCCTGTACAGTGTTATGAACCTCTATCCATAGTTCATCAGGCACTCTGTCGATCAGATCTAGTCCCTTAAATCTATTTCTCGCTTCCACTTTATAGTCATAAGGGATTTGATTTAGGTCATATCTGAATGGTCTAGTGGTTTTCTCCACTTTCTTCAATTTCAGTCTGAATTTGGCAATAAGGAATTCATGATCTGATCCACAGTCAGCTCCTCGTCTTGTTTTTGCTGACTGTATAGAGCTTCTCCATCTCTGGCTGCAAAGAATATAATCAATCTGATTTTGGTGTCGACCATCCGATGATGTCCATGTGTAGAGTCTTCTCTTGTGTTGTTGGAAGAGGGTGTTTGCTATGATCAGTGCGTTCTCTTTGCAGAACTCTATTAGCCTTTGTCCTCCTTAATTCTCTACTACAAGGCCAAATTTGCCTGTTACTCCAGGTGTTTCTTGACTTCCTACTTTTGCATTCCAGTCCCCTATAATGAAAAGGACATCTTTTTTTGGTGTTAGTTCTAGAAGGTCTTGTAGGTCTTCATAGAACTGCTCAACTTCAGCTTCTTCAGAGTTACTGGTCGGGGTGTAGACTTGGATTGCCATGATATTGAATGGTTTGCCTTGGAAACAAACAGAGATCATTTTGCCATTTTTGAGATTGCATCCAAGTACTGCATTTTGGACTCTTTTGTTGACTATGATGTCTACTCTATTTCTTCTAAGGGATTCCTGCCCACAGTAGTAGATATGATGGTCATCAGAGTTAAATTCACCCATTCCAGTCCATCTTAGTTCACTGATTCCTAGAATGTCAATGTTGTATTTAGTATGCCATTTTCCTGATGAATTGATCCTTTTATTATTGTGGAAATCACTGTTTACATCTGAAAACACCATTTATCCTGAAGTTTATTGTCTGTTTTTAGCTTAGATACATTGACTTTCTTTACTTCACACTTCTATCCTTCTAATTTTTCTATCTGTTTAATTTCACCATTTATATTTAAAATGAGTTGGACCTAGCATTTGTCAATATTATAATCTGTCTTTTAATTGGAGTCTGAGTCACTTACATTTAAATAATTACTGTTACGGTTACTTTTTACACCAACCATCTCATTGCTTTTTTTTTTTTTTTTAATATCTCTCTTATGGTTTATGTGTTCTTTATATTTACTTTTATGCATTCTTTGGGGTAAATTGAAGATTTTATGTTCTATTAATCCCCTTCTATTGACTTTTTATCTACAACCATTTCTAAAAGATTGCTTTAAATATTACCATATATCATTAAGGCATTACCATCTATATTCAAATAATATACTACCTCACTGACCTTGTAAAAGCCTTACAACATTGTAAATCCTTTCTTTGTACTCTTGTTGGCATATATTTTACTTATATATATGCTTTGAACTCTAAAACTTATTGCTATTTTCTCACTTTATATAATTAATAGGCTTTTAAAAATTTAAACTATGTGGGTACGGAAAATAAAGACAAAGGTGTCAATTATATTAACCCAGATATTTACCCCTTCTTGGCGTTCTTAATTGCTTCCTGCTAGTATTGACTTTTATATGATATTTCACTTTATATTCAAAAACATCATTTTAGCACTTCTCATAAGTTCTATATAGATGCTCAGTTGTATCTGATTCTTGTTGTTTAGATATTAAGTCATGTGTGACTCTTTTGTGACTCCATGGGTTGTAGCCTGCTGGGCTCTGTCCAGAGATTTTCCTGGCAAGGATACTGGGGTGGGTTGTCATTCTCTACTCTAGGGCATCTTCCCAACCCAGGGATCAAATCCTCATTAGAAGGCAGATTCTTTACCAATATGTATTGGAAACAAACCCTTTCAGTTTTTAATTCTGTCTCAAACATTTTTTATCTTAATTTTTAAAGGATATATTTATAGGGTACAGAACTCAGGTTTTTATGGACTGACTGTTTGTTCCTCAGCTAATTCATATGTTAAAGCCCCAAGTCCCAGTGCAATGGTATTTGAACATGTGGCCTTTGGGAGGTAATTAGAGTTAGATTAGGTAATGGTGGGGCCTTCACAATGGGATTAGTGGATAAAGAGATTTTTGTATTTATACACTGAGGGGAAGGCATGTGAGGACATGGTGAGAGGTCAGCTGTCTGCAAGTGGGGAGCCAAATCAGCCAGGAATTTGATCTTGGGGTTCCCAGCTTCCAGAACTATGAGTAATAAATCTGATGCTTAATACACCATCTACAGTATTTTGCTATAGCAGCCTGAGTGACTAATACAGATTTTGTTACTGAGAAATGGAGTGATACTGTAATGAACACCTAAATATATAAGCAGCTTTGCAAATGAGTAGTGGGTAGAAACTGGAAGATTTTTTATGTAAATGCTAGAAACATGGACATTAAGGCTGATTCTGATGAAGTCTTTCGCATGTAGATGCTTAAGTTTTCTCAAGACCAGCTATTGAAGACACCATAACGGGGGCTATTCTTGAGCTTTAAGATCTGATGGAATTTTCCTTGCTAGGTTTTGTACCTGTCTGGGACCTGTTGCCCTTTCCATTTTATCTTTTTCTTCATTTTGAAATAGGAATGTCTATCCTTTGCCCAACCCATCATTCTATTTTGGAAACACATAACTTACCTAGTTTTAAACGTTCAGTGCTGGAGAGGGACTTCGCCTTAGGATGAACTGGATCTCAAGTATCACAATGTCTGATCTGGATGATATTCCGATAAAACTTTGATTTCAGACTTTATAGAGTTACTGCTCCCAGTGCGTTAAGATTTTGGGTGCTCTTGGGATAGAATGAATGTATTTCCATGTGAGAAGGACATGAATTTTGTGAAGCACAGGGAAGAATGGACTGAATGCTGTGTCTCTCAAAGTTCATATGTTGAAGCTTTTACCCCCAATGTGATAGTATTTTGGCATGTGGTCTTTGGGAGTTAACAAAGTTGAGATTAGGTCATGAAAATGGGGCTCTCTTATGATATTAGTAGCCTAGTAATAAGAGGAAGAGAGATCACTCTCTGTTTACATGCACCTAGGAAAGGGTTTGTGAGCACATAGCAAGAAGGCAGCTTTTTACAAGCTAGGAAGAAAGGTCTCACCAGGAACTGAATGAGCCTTCATCTTGACCTTGAACTTCCCAGCTTCCAGAACTAAGAGAAATAAATCTCTGTTGCTTTAGCTATCTGATTTATGGTAATTTGTTACGGCAGCCCAAGAAGACTAATACACAGATTTTATTCTTTAATTATTTTAAAGATGTCTTTCAAATATTCTTCAAGTCGCTTGTTTTTGATAAGTCAATATAATCTGTACAGCTGGTCCCCTACAGGTATGTTCTTTTACTTTGGCTTTCAGTAGCTTGGCCACAATGTGTCCAAGTGAGGTTTCTTTCCTTTTGTTTTATTTACTTATTTATTTTGGTATTCATTTCTTGTTTTAAAGCCCAATTTTTTGAACATGAAGTTAATATCTTTCAGCAATTTGGGAATATTTTCAGCCAATATATCTTATTTTGCCTTCCTTATTCTCATTCTTTTCTTCTGTTGCTCCACTTGAAATAAGATAGATCTCTTTATATTTGTCACTTCGTTTTGTCAAATGGCTCCTTGTGACCTCAATATCTTAAATGGTTAACTGAATATGGACTTGGAATTTCAGATGATATGAAAGACAGTTACCATATAAACTCTTCATTCTTTCAAACACAATCCTAATTTCTTCCAAACTATTTCTAAAATTTCTTCATTTTGCTCAATTAAAACAAAAAATGAATCATTGCTTACAAAAATTCAGCAACTATTCTGCAAACACTTGATCAAATAAAATGCTGAAGTTTATCACTGACTCAGAACTAAATAATGCAAAATGATAATCCAAGCCTATGTAGTAGTTTTTTTCCCCATTGGTGAGAATTTAATTTTCTTATGCAGTCTAATTGCAATGCTTTTCCTTTCCCATAATCACCACAATATGGGGCATTTACAAGTTGAAAAAATAAAAAAAGGGACAGTGATAAAATCATCCGTGATATTTACATTCAGTTTGCCTTCAGAAGTTTAATAGTCAGATACAATGTGCTTATCTTATCCCACTACATGACTTGTCTGTTGAATACTTTCTATTCATCTCTATGTTACATGTCTACTGTACACTGAACAATTGCCTTAGCCTCACTTCACAGCTGTCATGTCATTCTGGTACTTATCTCTATTTCTATACTCTAGGAAAAGTCTTATCACTTATCCCTTCAGATACTCCATTCAAGTCTATTTCTTAACCTTTCATTATATTTTACGCACCATCATATTTTCTACTTTTATAACAGTTTCAGATTATCACTTTTATTAATGCTACAATCTTCATGTATATACTTGCTTTTCTAAAATGATTGATAGCTTTATGAACTGACACTTCTTGTAAGACTTACTGATGTCAACTTACACAATCCTTTTTTAAGGGAAGGATTAATGTATAATAGAAATAGGAATATATAAATAAACAATAAAAATCTATTTATTTAAGATCTGCTCATCTGAAAATCACAAACAATATAGCACCTGTCAAAATATTTTAAAATATTTTATCTTTCTGAAGAACGGCAGAGCTTGCTTTATTTAATAGTCAATATATCTCCCTAAGGCAACAGAACTATTTTGTATGGAACCCAATCACTAAGAACAGAAATAAATAGCATATTTAATTGTTAATATTACAAGATTCTACATAACTAGTGTTACAGATACATTGTCCAGTGCAAATTTTACATGTCTACAATCAAAAACATATAGTTTTTAAATTATAATAGAATTGCAATAATTCATAAAAGACTTTACAAATATGATACATAAATAGCAAAATGAAGGAGAGAGAAAAAGTTTCTGTGTGTGTGTGTGTGTGTGTGTGTGGCAGAGGTTAAGTGGATAAAGTGAAAGGGGGATTTAATGACCACCAAGAATGAATACTGGAATCTTAGAACTAATCCATTATTTCAGAGAACAAAATAAAACAAACAAAAAGTACAAACCAATAAGCAAGCAACTATTGGTTCTAACCATCACTGCTATCATCATAAAACAAATGATAATTTATCAGTTTTACAATCTAGATATTATGCCTATTAAAGCTAGGTATTCCTGAGACTATATTTTACAACCAGTAAAACATCTTGTTTTTATATCTATTACTGATATATGGGAGCTTTCACTTATAAATGGCTGGGTTATCTGATGGGAAATTGCACCAGCATCTTAAATTTTCACTACCTGATGTTATGGCTCAGTGTCACTTTAAATCAATGGTGCTAATACTTGATGGTTCCAAAATAAAACTATCATCCCAACACCATAGTTTGTGACCTCACTTGCTTTCTTTTCTTACTGGAATTTCTTCATCCAAATTATGTAAAATAAACGTTTCATGTCAGAGTGAGTGCTTGCCCTATGACTCTTAATATAAAGAATATAATATAAAAATAACATATATTATGATTCCTATAAAATAAATGTTGACTCAGATATATTTTCAATACCATAATCAACTTTATTAGTTTTGTGATGTTATCGAGCACTTCAGTGAATAATGAGCTATTGAAATTTCCTACCTTTAACTTGTTTTATTTTGTCTTTTTCAAAACTATTATTAAATGTGTAAAGAACAGAAAGAATTTCTCTACCCTGGCAAAGAAGACGCCAAAACTTTCTTGCTCCCTCAGTATTATTCCATTTGTTCTTTTAATGGTGCTGTTATTATTGTTTAGTTACTAAGTCATGTCTGATTCTTTTGCAGCCTCGTGGACTCTAGCCCACCGGGCTCTTCTATCCATTTTCTAAGGCAAGAATACTGGGGTGGGTTGTCATTTCTTTCTCCAGGGAATCTTCTGGACCAGGGATTGAACCTGTGTCTCCTGCATTGGCATGTGGCTTCTTCACTACTGAGCCACCAGGGAAGCCCGTCCTTTTACTAGCAAACTTCTTTTAAAAATAAGCTACTCTTTTCCTTCCAATAGTTTAGCTAGAATTAGCATTATCAGAAGTTCACCACAGGGACTTCCCAGGTGGCCCAGTGTTTACAGCTCTGCCTTCCAATGCAGGGGTGCAGGTTCAATCACTGGTTGAGAAACTAAGATTCCATGTGCCTTGTGGCCAAAACACCGAAATATAAAACAGAAGCAATATTGTGACAAATTCAATGAAGACTTTAAATATGGCCCAGATTTTAAAAATCATGATTTAAACTTAATTTTTAATTTAATTTTAATGGTAATATTTTCAAAAAATCAACACAGTTGCTATTAATAAAATCTAGGCGGCACAGTGGTAAAGAATCTACCTGCCATGCAGAATACCTGCGTTTGATCCCTGGATTGGGAAGATCCCCTGGAGTAGGAAATGGCAACCCACTCCAGTATTTTTGCCTGGAAAATTCCATGGACAGAAGACCCTAGCGGGTTCCAGCCCATAGGATTGCAAAAAGTCAGATGCGACTGAGCACACACACAGCTGCAGAATATATCTTTTCCTCCATCTTTACTTTCTTTGATCACATTTAACAATTTTTTTCCCTGTCTTTGTATGGTATTGCATATGGTAATTCTCTTCTATTACTACCCCTATTGTTTTTTCTATTGCTTTGGCTTTCCTTAACTTTCAATGTAGAATACTATTTTCACTCCTGTAAAATTTAAATACTTTAAAAAAGAAAATTATTCTAATTATCCCCACATTACATAAATCTGTTAAACACACATCCAGCCTGGAATTTTTTTCCTGAGTCACAGTGCACGTTCCAGTTACCTAAGGAATCTGTCAAGTCAAATGCCTTCCATCACCTCAAGTTTAATATATCTTAAATTCATCTCCATTTCAAAATCATATCCCTTCCAGTCTTCTTATTTCCTCTAATGCTGCAATCATTTCTAATGCTTTATCCAAGGCTAAAAATATCAAGGTCATGCTCCAGTCTCTCAACATCTGCCCACTGTGTCTTTAAGAGTTTTCTTCTCATGATCCATTTTTAAAATCTTTTCATTGCCTCTAACTACTTCAGACTCTCATTAACGCAATACTAGATCACTGTCAATGTTAGCCCATTCAAAAACATTCAGTGGCTACATATCATCTACCAAAGTTTATTCAAATGCTATTGTCTGGCATACAAAATTCTCTAAAATATGTCTCCCGCATTATTTTCCCAGCCTACCTGCCAGAGTTTTCCTTATGCAACCCAAGTCCAAACAATATTAAATGAAGTTTAAATGAGGAAATTTTTCTATGTACATAATCTGTATTCCACTCTCCTTGGGAAATAACATTCAGCTTATCCTTCATTTTCACATATTCAGTTCAGTTCAGTTCAGTCACTCAGTCGTGTCTGACTCTTCGCAGCCCCAAGAGCCGCAGCACGCCAGGTCTCTCTGTCCATCACCAACTCCGGGAGTCTACCCAAACTCATGTCCATCGAGTCGGTGATGCCATCCAGCCATCTCATCCTCTGTCGTCCCCTTCTCCTCCTGCCCCGAATCCTTCCCAGCATCAGGGTCTTTTTCAATGAGTCAGCTCTTTTCATGAGGCGGCCAAAGTATTGGAGTTTCAGCTTCAACATCAGTCCTTCCAATGAATACCCAGGACTGATCTCCTTTAGGATGGACTGGTTGGATCTCCTTATAGTCCAAGGGACTCTCAAGAGTCTTCTCCAACACCACAGTTCAAAAGCATCAATTCTTCGGTGCTCAGCTTTCTTGAGAGTCCAACTCTCACATCCATACATGACCACTGAAAAAACCATAGCCTTGATGAGACGGACCTTTGTTGGCAAAGTAATGTCTCTCCTTTTTAATATGCTGTCTAGGTTGGTCACAACTTTCCTTCCAAGGAGTAAGCGTCTTTTAATTTCATGGCTGCAATCACCATCTGCAGTGATTTTGGAGCCCAAAAAAGTAAAGTCTGTCACTGTTTCCACTGTTTCCCAATCTATCTGCCATGAAGTGATGGGACGGGATGCCATGATCTGAATGTTGAGCTTTAAGGCAACTTTTTCACTCTCTTCTCTCACTTTCATCAAGAGGCTCTTTAGTTCCTCTTCACTTTCTGCCATAAGGATGGTGTCATTTGCATATATGAGGTTATTGATATTTCTCCTGGAAATTTTGATTCCATATTCAAATTGGATCTATAATTCAAAGTCTATTACAAATATTGTTTCCTCCTCTATGCCTAAGCAGTTTCACCACTACCTCCTTAATCCCTCAGCTCTGAATAAATAGTATTGTCATGTGAACTGTGCTAAATGGCAATCTGCCTTGAATTTATAATTTACACCACTTAGTAACATTCTGCAATAAGTATATTATTAGTGTATTATATTTTCAATTGGAGTTAAGAATAGCCCACAAAATTTGTGTCTGCTACCACCTTACCACACTTAGTGTAGGATCTCAAATATTTATTGAATGAATAACTCAATTAACTGAAATTCCATGTTAATTTTATATATCGACTTGACGAGGCCACAGGGCACCCAGGTATTTGTTCAGACATCATCCTAGGTGTGCCTTTGAGGGTATTTTTGAATGAGAGTTGAGTTGGTAGACAGAGTAAAGTAGACTGTCTTCCCTAATATGGGTTAGCTTCCTTTAATCAGTTGAAGATCTGAATGAGAAAAAAGGAAGAGGAAGTTCTTCCTGTCTGACTATTTGAGTTGGGGTATCAGTCTCTCCTTGCTTCTAGACTAAAAGGAACAATCAGCACTTTCTGTATCTTGAGTCTGCCAGCTTTCAGACTGGATCTTACACCATCAGCCCTCCAGAGTCTTCAGATAATGACACTGCTCAGCCTCCCATAATCATGTTATCCAGTTCCTTATAATAAATTAATCTCTATATCTCTATATCTTATTAATCTGTTTCTCTGTTTAGTTTTTCCAGATTTATTGAGATAAAACTGATATATAACAGTGTTAAAGTGTACAAAATAATGACTTGATATATGTATATTGAAAAGTGTTTACCAAAATATGTTTAGTTAATATCATCACCTCACATCATTAAAATTTTTCTTTCTAGTGATGAGAACTTTTAAAATCTACTGTCTTAATAATTTTCAAATATACAATAAAGTATTGTGAACTGTCAGAGTCAGACTTCAGAGCAATTTTGGAAAATCCTGAATATCTTAAAATTAGGAAATAGTTTTCTTTAACAGAAAGTAGGTATTTATTGCGCTTTTGAAATAATTTTTATTGCTCATTTAGTTACTTGAGGCTTAACTGTAAAATGGTTTCAATTACAATTAAGTCACTCAAACAGAATAAACACTAAAAAGTCATCAAATATTGCTAATTGTTATTAAGGGAGAACACACTATTTAATAAAGCAAATTGGCTTTTTAAAGCTTCAACATGCTTTTACCAAAAGTAAGAATACCTTATATATCTTACAAAATATTTTCTTTTGATTAATGTCACTTTTGAATTCTACAGAACTCAGCTACTCTTCATTTTTATTCAACATATGTATTTTTCTTCATTTTATCCACCAAACACATCACCCAAATAAGAGCCACGTAATAGATATTATTTTCTTGGTGGAACATGGTGGCATACAGTAGTCTGGCCTCCAGAACACTCCTTGCTTAGTCAATTCCTTCTTTCCCTAAACACAGTTAAATTCCCAGTATCATCTTACTCCAGTCAGTAAAATCTTACAGAAAAGGTTAGTGTGGGCAACAATGGGTGTGGATAAGGATTTGACTTTCCCTTGCCATCAAATTCACTTCCTCGAAAGTATTCCATTTTATTTTCAAAAGGAATGTATAGTAAAACATTCGGATGACAGGAGGTGAATCCAGTGTAAAAATGTGCTAACTATATCATACAATGTCTTGATTACTTAGTCATAACAAAGCAATCGTTTATGAAAGTACTGTCTAGAACAGTGCTTCTCAAACTTTTTAGACTAGAGATTATCCAGAATTAAAGCAAAGTCTCTTAGTGTCCAAATTCATAGCCCATTCCTAATTTTTTGGGCAGAGAGGGGAGTGGACAGTATCATATATTTGTTTGGTTACAATATTTAGAGACTTTTTTTCCACAAAAATATTGGAGAAGAAAATTTAATATATATCTGTTATATTAATAAAGTTATGATATCATGGGTTGTTAGTAGGGGGTTGGGTATATGTGTTTGAACAATATATATTTTCCTCAAGATCTAGTTATGATTTTAGATGTTACAATGCTGTTGAAGCATGCATATGTCTGTCACTAAACACTACTGTACCCTAAATATTTAAATTGATAATTATAAAGGAAATTAAACTAGCAATAATTTCTTTTCAAAAATATAAAAATGATAGCCATTGAGAGCAACGACCAATCCTACTCTCAATGTACTGATTTCCAAGTATCTTTAACCCAAATTGCAATATTTGCATTTGTGCATGTGCAGCAGAAAATTTGCCATATTAACTAGTATGATGTGTAGCAGATTTCTTCATAGAAGACAGAATTAAAATCCTCAGTACGATATGAAAAAATGTTAATATAAATTTTCTATATGAAATCTTTTTCAATATTAATAATATGGAGGCTGATGAGTTTTTAACTAAGGCTTCCCTGATAGCTCAGTTGGTAAAGAATCCGTCTGCAATGCAGAAGACACTGGTTCGATTCCTGGGTCGGGAACATCCCCTGGAGAAGGGAAAGGCTACCCACTAAAGTATTCTGGCCTGGAGAATTCCATGGACTGTATAGTTGATAGGGTCACAAAGAGTCAGACACAATTGAGTTTTTAACTGCATATTTTTAAATTCTTCTTTGTAAGCAATCTCAACTCATTATTTTGACTTTATTTTTTCACAAATGGATAAAAATGAAAGAACTCAATCAAAATTACTAAAAAGTATTTCCATAGTATTCTCTTCAATAAGTGATTTGTGAGTAATTGCAAGATGGACTATAAATCTTTCATTATCAATTAGTACTCTGGGCAGAGTTTTACATAAACAGCAGGAACCAAAATTAAGTGGTGTATGTGGCAGATGTGTGTTATTTTTTTTAAGGTTTCAAAATTCAGAATGGTTATAACATCAATTATGGAGCCAACATAATAAAGAATTTATAAAATTATTATTAGGCTTACTGTTCATGTACAATACAAATTTTGTATGTCAATCAATAAAATTAAAAATGAGATGAAGCTCTCCCTTCAAAACCATTTCCTCTTTTTATTTCTTTTTTATGTCTCAATATTCATTTAATCAGCCAAATTCTTATTTTCACTGACCATTATTCCTGGATCGTACATTACCAGCAATGTAGGTGTCAAATGTGCTAAGTCACTCAGTCGTGTCCAATTCTTTGTGACCTCATAGACTGTAGCCCACCAGGTTCCTCTGTCCATGGAATTTTGCAGACAAGAATACCGGAGTGGGTTACCATTTCCTTCTCCAGGGGGTCTTCCTAAGGCAGGGATCAATCCACATCTCCAGCATGGCAGGCAGATTCTTCACCAATATGCCAAATCGGGAAGCTGTTATAATTTTACAGAAGCGAAGATAGTAACCATCCTCATTAATAATAATAATAGAAACAATTATAGGAGCTAACACCCAGAGAGTCAGAGTGAAAAGTCTGTGGCATAACCCAAACTTTATTTTGTCTTCCACTGTCCTTTTCAGTCAGTTCAGTTCAGTCACTCAGTTGTGTCCAGCTCTTTGCAACTCCATGGACTTCAGCATGCCAGGCCTCCCTGTCCATCACCAACTCCTGGAGTTTACTTAAACTCATGTCCATTGAGTTGGTGATGCCATCCAACCATCTCATCCTCTGTCATCCCCTTCTCCTCCCGCCTATAATATTTCCCAGCATCAGGGTCTTTTCAAATGAGTCAGTTCTTCCCATCAGTTCACCAAACTATTGGAGTTTCAGCTTCAGCATCAGTCCTTCCAATGAATATTCAGGACTGAGTTCCTTTAGGATGGACTGGTTGGGTTGATGGGGCCAGTTGCCGTGATTTTAGTTATCTGAATGTTGAGCTTTAAGCCAACTTTTTCACTCTCCTCTTTCACTTTCACCAAGAGGCTCTTTAGTTCTTCTTTACTTTCTGCCATAAGGGTGGTGTCATCTGCATATCTGAGGTTATTGATATTTCTCCTGGCAATCTTGATTCCAGCTTGTGCTTCATCCAGCCCTGCATTTCGCATGATATACTCTGCACATAAGTTAAATAAGCAGAGTGACAATATACAGCCTTGATGTACTTCTTTCCCGATTTGGAACCAGTCTGTTGTCTCATGTCCAGTTCTAACTGTTGCTTCCCGATCTGCATACAGATTTCTCAAGAGGCAGGTCAGGTGGTCTGGTATTTCCATCTCTCTAAGAATTTCCCACAGTTTGTTGTGGTCCACACAGTCGAAGGCTTTGGCATAGTCAATAAAGCAGAAATTGATGTTTTTGGAACTCTCTTGTTTTTTCAATGATCCAGCGGATGCTGGCAATTTGATCTCTGGTTCCTCTGCCATTTTAAATTTAGCTTGAACATCTGGAAGTTCACAGTTCATGTACTGTTGAAGCCTGGCTTGGAGAATTTTGAGGATTATTTATTAGCGTGTGAGATGAGTGCAATTGTGTGGTAGTTTGAGCATTCTTTGGCATTGCCTTTCTTTGGGATTGGAATGAAAACTGACCTTTTCCAGTCCTGTGGCCACTGTTGCGTTTTCCATATTTGCTGACATATTGAATGCTGCAATCTACGAGTATCATCTTTTCAGATTTGAAATAGCTCAACTGGAATTCCATCACCTCCACTAGCTTTGTTCGCAGTGATGCCTCCTAAGGCCTACTTGACTTCACATTTCAGGATGTATGGCTCTAGGTGAGTGATCATACAATTGTAACTATCTGGGTGGTGAAGATCTTTTGTACAGTTCTTCTGTGTGTTCTTGCCACCTTTTCTTAATATCTTCTGCTTCTGTTAGGTCCATACCATTTCTGTCCTTTATTGTGCCCATCTTTGCACGAACTGTTCCCTTGGTGTCTCTAATTTTCTTGAAGAGATCTCTAGTCTTTCCCATTCCACTGTCTTCCTCTATTTCTTTGCATTAATCACTAAGGAAGTCTGTCTTACCTCTCCTTGCTATTGTTTGGGACTCTGCATTCAAATGAGTATATCTTTCTTTTTCTCCTTTGCTTTTTGCTACTCTTCTTTTCTCAGCTATTTGTAAGGACTCCTCAGACAGCCATTTTGATTTTTTTCATTTCTTTTTCTTGGGGATGGTCTTGATCACTGCCTCCTGACAATGTCATGAACCTCCATTGAACTCTGTCTATCGGATCTAATCCCTTGAATCTATTTCTCACTTTCAGTGTATAATAATAAGGGACTTGATTTAGGTCATACCTGAATGGTCTGGTGGTTTTCCTTACTTTTTTCCATTTAAGTCTGAATTTGGCAATAAGGAGTTCATGACCTGAGCCGCAGTTAACTCCTGGTCTTTGCACCTGTTTTTGCTAACTGTATAGAGCTTCTCCATCTTTGGCTGCAAAGAATATAATCAGTTTGATTTCAGGATTGACCATCTGGTGATGTAAATGCGTAGAGTCAAATAGACTCTTGGAGGGCACAAACAGAACCTTGTGCACACCAGGTCCCAGGAGAAAGGAGTGGTGACCCCACAAGAGACTGAGCCAGACTTGCGCAGAAGTGTCCAGGAGTCTCCAGTGGAGGTGTGGATTGGTGGTGGCCTGCTGCAGGGTTGGGGGCACTTAGTGTAGCAGTACATGCATGGGACCTTTTGGAGGAGGTCACTATTATCTTCATTACCTTCAACATAGTATGGTTCTAGGTAAATAACAGGGAGGGAACACAGCTCCACCCATCCCCAGAAAATTGGACTAAAGATTTACTGAGCATGGCCCCATCCATCAGAACAAGACTGCTAGGCATACACACCGAGGAAACCAGAATTGAAAGAGACGCGTGTACCCCAATGTTCATCGCAGCACTGTTTACAATAGCCAGGACATGGAAGCAACCTAGATGTCCATCGGCAGACGAATGGATAAGGAAGCTGTGGTACATATACACAATGGAATATTACTCAGCCATTAAAAAAAATACATTTGAATCGGTTCTATTGAGATGGGTGAAACTGGAGCCCATTATACAGAGTGAAGTGAGCCAGAAAGAAAAGCACCAATACAGTATACTAATGCATGTATATGGAATTTGAAAGATGGTAATGGTAACCCTATATGTGAGACAGAATAAGAGACACAGATGCATAGAACAGTCCTGTGGACTCTGAGGGAGAAGGTGAGGGTGGGACGTTCTGGGACAATAACATTGAAACATGTATATTGTCATATGTGAAGCGGAACACCATTCCATGTTTTATGCATGGGACGGATGCTCAGGGATGGAGCCTTGGGATGACACAGAGGGATGGGAGGGGGAGGGAGGTGGGAGGAGGGCTTGGGAGGGGGAGCACATGTGAACCCATGGCTGATTCATGTCAATGTATGGCAAAAACTACTACAATATTGTAAAGTAATTAGCCCCCAACTAAAATAAAAAATAAAATAAAATAAAAAAAAAAAATAAAAAAAAAAAATAAAATAAAAAAAAAGACCCTCAGTCAGTCTCTCCCATCAGGAAGCTTCCATAAGCCTCTTATCCTTCTCCGTTAGAGGGCAGACAGACTGAAAACAACAGTCACAGAAAACTAATCAATCTGATCACATGGACCACTGTCTTGTTTAACTCAATGAAACTATGAGCCATGCCATGTAGGGCCACCCAAGACGGATGGGTCATGGTGGAGAGTTCTGACAAAACGTGATGCACTGGAGAAGGGATTGGCAAACCACTTCAGTATTCTTGCCTTGAGAACCCCATGAACAGTATGAAAAGGCAAAAAGATAGGACACTGAAAGATGAATTCCCCAGGTCAGTAGGTGCCCAATATGCTACTGGAGATCCATGGAGAAATAACTCCAGAAAGAATGAAGAGACGGATCCAAAGCAAAAACAACACCCAGTTATGGATATGACTGGTGATGAAAGCGAAGTCTGATGCTGTAAAGAGCATTATTACATAGGAACCTGGAATGTTAGGTCCATGAATCGAAGCAAATTGGAAGTGATCAAACAGGAGATAGCAAGAGTGAACATTGACATTTTAGGAATCAGCAAACTAAAAATGGACTGGAATGGGTGAATTTAACTCAGATGACCATGATATCTACCTCTGTGGGCAAGAATCCCTTAGAAGAAATGGAATAGCCATGATAGTCAACAAAAGAGTCTGAAATGCAGTACTTGGATGCAATCTCAAAAACGACAGAATGATTTCTGTTCGTTTCCAAGGCAAACCACTCAATATCACAGTAACCCAAGTCTATGCCCTGACCAGTAATGCTAAGAAGCTGCAGTTGAATGATTCTTTGAAGACCTATAAGACATTCTAGAACTAACATCGAAAAAACATGTCCTTTTTATTATAGGGGACTGGAATGCAAAAGTAGGAAGTCAAGAAACACCTGGCATAACAGGCAAATTTGGCCTTGGAGTACAGAATGAAGCAGGGCAAAGGCTAATAGAGTTTTGCCAAGAGATCTGTCCTTTTGAGTGCATACAATACAGTGTTGCTCTGCACTACAAAAAACAGTTGAGCAGGCTTCTGACTTTTCTACTCAATTTTAAATAGTAATCAGTCCTGCTTCCTCACAGGTTCATTCACTCAGAAATTAAAAGTAGGTAAATGGAAATGTTAATCACATTAAATACAAGTTAATCATTATTTCAAATAAGACTTCTGCCTTCTCTCCCTTCCTCACTCTACAGCCTGCCTTTGAAAAGAAGGTGTAGTCAGCACCTGCTTTCTTTGCTGACTCCCCCATTTTCCTTAGTTGCTCTTTAACTCACAGACTGGTTCAAAGAAAGGTCAGTAGGGAAAAGAGGTAACCTAGCTGACCCCTTCTCTGTTGGGGTGTTTTCATAGGTTCTTTGAATATTGGAGAAGGAAATGGCAACCCACTCCAGTGTTCTTGCCTGGAAAATCCCATGGACAGGGGAGCCTGGCAGGCTACAGCCCATGGGGTTACAAAGAGTCAGACAGAACTGAGAGACTTCACTTGAATGTTCCTAGTACTGTGAATCCTATGAATTCTCAGATTGCATTTCTGCATGGTGTATTGGTATGGGATTTAATTTCCCTGTTGGCCACTCCTTTTCAGTGAGTTTCACAGGTGGGCAGCTCCATGCTATGTTGGAGTCTACATATATCTTCAGAAGTTCCTCTTGGGCAGGACTTAAAGTCAACTGACTCCCGTTTGTGACCCTGAGTCTTACATTTGCTCCTTTTGAAACATACATAGATCCTTTGCCATCTGTGATGAGAAATGAAGCCCTGCTTTCACTTAACTTCTCCACAAAAACAGTTTTTCAGCCCATGGATTGATTTCTACATTTCTGGGTGAGAATGATATGTCTCAAAACTGTAGGTAAAACATATTAAGCTCTCTGAGTTGTCTCCTTGAAGTGCAATTTTTGTGTGTTTGACATGAAAAAGAGAGTAACATACATCCCACCTTCTCCTAGGGAGAAGAATGAGACTTCACAAGATCTTTTAAAAGAATTTTTTTCAAATTGATCTCTTGATCTTTTTTATAGTCTCTTAGTGAGTGAGAAGGTTTAAGTACCATGGATACAGTTTTTGACCATTTTCTTTGTAAACCCTTCACATCCTGATCTGATTTTGTGATTTCATGTCTATTACATCTTGTTGGAAACTTAAATTTTACCATTATGTTAAAGAACTATTTTTGAGCATTTAACCTTTTTAGTAGGTTCTGTTATAAGAGTTCCGCATATACCAACCCACTGACTCCTCACAATAACTAGTGTGGAAGAAATTATTATCTCAATGATTTATATGAATGCACTTGTAGTAGAGAAAGATAGGAGGGCATAAATTCCAGGGGATATTTAGGGGGTATAATCAGTAGTAAGTCTTGATTAGATGTTAGAGGTGATAGAGAGGATCAGTCACGGCTCTCAGAACCCTTAGCAGCAATATCTGATTGGATGAACTTGCTATCAAAGAAAAATGATTTTAAAAGTACAGGATGAAAATCATTTATAAAGGGTTGAGCTGTGGGTACACTTTGGAAAGGGACTGCCAAGGGATAGGGCCTAACAAGTGGTTTAGTTTTAAAAATCTGAATCTCAGGACAGACTTGTGGGCACAATTATTGATTTAAAATACATTAGTGTATATGTGTACTGAAACTCTATTGATCAACCTTGGAAATATGAAGTTACAGAATAAAAATAACAGTGGCCTGAGCTGGAACTGCTGGGAGCCACAAAATTCTAGGAGGAGATATTAGAAATAAACAGGAGAGCCAAAGAAGAAAAGATACAAAGATACAAGGAAAACAAAAGACTACTGTATGTATGGATTTCTGGAGAACTAAGTTGCAGGAAGTATCTCTATATATAGTCAATAAAATAAAAATGAAAAAAGACTAATTAGAAATTAAGAGGTACTTAGAACATTTAGCAAGAAAAACTGTATTACAGACTTGTGCTAGGAGCCAGAGTACATTGGGTGAGAACTGAACATAATATTTGTTAGTTAAGATGCTTGCAGAAAGCATGCCTCATTAAAATTAAGATGACTAAAGGGGAATTTTACAAAGGAGTGATTTATAAAAATGAGGATGGGGAGTAGGAAAAAGCACAAAGGATACCATAATATCTAAGAACCTAAACACAAGGCCTCATTGCCACTTCCAGACCTTACGGGTCATGAGGCCATGAGGAGAGAGTGGTTACCAGATCGAAGACAAAAATAATTCTGCGTAGAGGGACCACCTGAGAGAGGTGAGGATTTTGGTCAAGACAATAAACCAGAGTGCAGCATCCCCACAGGGAAATGGATAGCTTTATCTCACTTTCCTTTTGCAAGTTTTGTGGGTGTTTCATTTTGGCAAAACTCAATTGGAAGCTGTAGAACAAGGCAGTTCAGTGATGAAACCCATATAGGTCAGCTCAGATCTGGAAAGACACATGTCACATGTAAGATACCCAGCACACATGTGATAAAAGGAAGTGTTAAAAGTGAGAGTGGACTACTGTTTACAAATATGTCAGTAAGAAGGAAAAGAAAAAATATCAGCAGCAACCAGAAAGGCATGAGAGTTCAAAGAAGGGTTTCTAGGATAAGCAAGTATGGAGCATGTTAATAGGCTGTAAAGAAGAATGCCTTAGAGAAGGAGAGCTTGAAAATATAGGAACCAGAGATATTCATTCATAAATCAAGATTCTAGGAGAGAATGTGATGGGATTAAGGACATAGATTGAGGAGCTGGTATTAAACAGGAAGAGGGGCACTTCTTCATCTTATATTTTAGGGGGGAAAAGGAAGGACACAGAGGTATGTTTTATGTATGAGAAGCATTATATTAGAGAGACCAAAACTCAGAAAATTATTTGCTCATAAAACTTATTATTCATAATGGTAGAGAACACGGATTTTAACACTGATTCAATTCAGAGTTTGGTTATGCATGTGTGACAGAAGAAACATGGGGATCACGGGCTAAGAAATTCTCCAAGACAAACAAGGGAGAAGTATTAGGTGAAGATGTGGGAAAGCTAAATGGGAAAAGGGACTATGAGAGTATAGTTTTCAGTATATGATTAGGAGGTTGTCAGATGACAGTGGCACAGTTTGAGGTCTATGTGGCTAACTGGTCTGATGCTCCAAAGAGGATACAGAAACAACCCAAATGTTCATTCTGGTTGAGGAGCAGTAAAGCATTAGGAAAATGCCAAATTCTCGGTTACACCAGTCTCTTTTTAGCTGCAGAGAATGGAGTGTCTGTAAGAGTTCTAGTTTTCATTGAAGACAAGATAAATGTGTTCTGTAGAAAAGTTGAGAAGGTAGGATAGATAGTTCATAATTAAATGAGCATTGCAGGGAACATAGTATATAGTTAGAAGTGGGGCATAATTCTTTGAGGAACTCAGAATAAGCGAGTATAAAGTAAGTCTAGTTTAATTTTTTTCCTTTTAAAACAAAAAAGTCAATATATTTTTATGTGGTTTCATTGCCATTACTCTTTTATGTTATATAATGAAGAGAAACAGTGAAGAAGGAGTATTCTTGTTTGAAAATTCATAAACTAGAAATTTGAAAGCATAAACTTTGAATGCCTATAAATAAAGAGAGAAATAGAAGTGATACATTTGCCAAAATACGATAGAAACTACCAACAAGTCACAAGATACCATGGATGTTTTCCTAACACAAATTGCAATATGAAAATGTACAAAATATGGCTTGATCAGAGGCAGCATTTACATGAATTACATTTTGTAATTTTTATTCTGTTAATGCTGAGCATCTAATAAATCTTTAATGGAATTTGTAGATGATTGTCTTACTCAGAAGGAAGATATAACGAGAAAAACTGCTAGTTTGAACTTAATTCTGCTCTGCACAAAAAGCTTGTATATAATGTCATCTTGACAGAAACTTTAAGTCATAGTAACCACATAACTATTAAAATTTTCCTGCACTGTTTAATAGAGAAAAAGAGAATTCTTATAGAGGATTCAGGTTTCTGAGGGGAAAAAAAAGTAGATTTTATTGTTATCTTATGGTCAGACACACACACACACAGACACACAAACCCTCAAAAGGAGATGAATGAAGGATGCTAAAAACATAATTCTGATCATACCTTTGCAAATAATGAAAATTTTAAAGCAAGGTAAGAAAAACAAATTCTGTTGGCTGGAGGATTCTCTAAAGGTTGCAAAAGTCAGAAGATATCAATAAGACAAAGTGAAGAGCATGGTACTGAGGATGAATAGAAAACTGTGTTGTGTTCCTTTGAGGACAGTACTGTAATATGGCAAGTACTGACCTCACACTTCAATGGAGAAACATTAGATAAAATAGATAATTCAGAAAAAGGATTATAAGGATGTTTAGAAATCTTGATACCATGCTTGGTAGGGGATTGTTAAGCAAATGTACCAAATGTAACTAGAATTTCCCCAGCAATATCATTGACCCTCTCTACTGGGCCTTTTTTTCTAAAACCCGATGATGTTTCCAGCACAACTTAAAACTTTCTTGTTCACTTTTCAGTGTTACAACAGTTTAATTTTCAGGGACTGAAAGATATCCAGTCCCAATAAGTAAGAAATTAAATTTCTTTCTGGTTTAATATGATTTCTTTTCCTCATCTCAGATTCAAAAATGGCAGTGACAGAAGTGGGAAATGGTCTGCTCCTTGTTATTCCTATACCTAGTTCTTTAATACCTCCTTAAATAAGAGTCTACACCACTAGTTCAGTTCAGTTGCTCAGTAGTGTCCGACTCTTGCAATCCCATGGACTGCAGCAGCCAGGCCTCCCTGTCCATCATCAACTCCAGGAGTTTACCCAAACTCACGCCCATTGAGTTGGTGATGCCACCCAACCATCTCATCTTCTGTCGTCCCCTTCTCCTCCTGCCTTCAATCTTTCCCAGCATCAGGGTCTTTTCCAATGAGTCACCTCTTCGCATCAAGTGGCCAAAGTATTGGAGTTTCAGCTTCTACATCAGTCCTTCCAATGAACACCCAGGACTCAGTTCCTTTAGGATGGACTGGTTGGATCTCCTTGCAGTCCAAGGGACTCTCAAGAGTCTTCTCCAACACCACGGTTCAAAGCATCTCTTCTTCGGCACTCAGCTTTCTTTAGCGTCCAACACTCACATCCATACATGACTACCGGAAAAACCATAGCCTTGACTAGATGGGCCTTTGTTGACAAAGTAGTGTTTCTGCTTTTTAATATGCTGTCTAGGTTGGTCATAACTTTCCTTCCAAGAAGCAAGTGTCTTTTAATTTCATGGCTGCAATCACCATCCGCAGTGATTTCGGAGCCCCAAAAAACAAAGTCTGTAACTGTTTCCACTGTTTCCCCATCTATTTGCCATGAAGTGATGGGGCTGGATGCCATGATCTTAGTTTTCTGAATGTTGAACTTTAAGCCAACATTGTCACTCTCCTCTTTTACTTTCATCAAGTGGCTCTTTAGTTCTTCTTCACTTTCTGCCATAAGGGTGTTGTATCTGTATATCTGAGGTTATTGATATTTCTCCTGGCAATCTTGATTCCAGCTTGTGCTTCCTCCAGCCAGCGTTTCTCATGATGTACTCTGCATAGAAGTTAAATAAACAGGGTGACAATATACAGCCTTGATGTACTCCTTTCCCTATTTGGGACCAGTCTGTTGTTCCAGGTCCAGTTTTAACTGTTGCTTCCTGACCTGCATACAGGTTTCTCACGAGGCAGGTCAGGTGGTCTGGTATTCCCATTTCTTTAAGAATTTCCCACAGCTTATTGTGATCCACACAGTTAAAGGCTTTGACATAGTCAATAAAGCAGAAATAGATATTTGAGCATTCTTTGGCATTGCCTTTCTTTGGGACTGGAATGAAAACTGACATTTTTCAGTCCTGTGGTCAATGCTGACTTTTTGAAATTTGCTGACATTGTGTGCAGCACTTTACCAGCATGATCTTTTAGGATTTGAAATAGCTCAACTGGAATTCCATCACCTCCCCTAGCTTTGTTGGTAGTGATACTTCCTAAGGCCCACTTGACTTCACATTCCAGGATGTCTGGCTCTAAGTCAGTGATCTCACCATCGTGATTATCTGGGTCATGGAAGATCTTTTTTGTATAGTTCTTCTGTGTATTCTTGACACCTCTTCTTAATATCTTCTGCTTCTGTTAGGTCCATACCATTTCTGTCCCTTATTGAGCCCATCTTTTCATGAAATGTTCCCTTCTTATGTCTAATTTCCTTCAAGATATCTCTAGTCTTTACCATTCTATTGTTTTCCTCCATTTCTTTGCATTGATCGCTGAGGAAGACTTTCTTATCTCTCTTTGCTATTGTTTGGAACTCTACATTCAAATGGATATATCTTTCCGTTTCTCCTTTGCTTTTTGCTTCTCTTCTTTTCACAGCTATTTGTAAGGCCTCCTCAGGCAGCCATTTTGCCTTTTTGCATTTCTTTTTCTTCGGGATGGTCTTGACCCTTGTCTCCTCTACAATGTCATGAACCTCTGTCCATAGTTCATCAGGTTCTCTATCAGATCTACTCCCTTAAATCTATTTCTCACTTCCACTGTATAGTCATCAGGGATTTGATTTAGGTCATACCTGAATGGTCTAGTGATTTTCCCCACTTTCTTCAATTTCAGTCTGAATTTGGCAATAAGGAGTTCATGATCTGAGCCACAGTCTGCTCCCGGTCTTGTTTTTGCTGACTGTATAGAGCTTCTCCATCTTTGGCTGCAAAGAATATAATCAATCTGATTTCGGTGTCGACCATCTGGTGATGTCCATGTGTAGAGTCTTCTTTTGTGTTGTTGGAAGAGGGTGTTTGCTATGACCAGTGCATTCTCTTGACAGAACTCTATTAGCCTTTGCCCTGCTTCATTCTGTACTCCAAGGCCAAAGTTGCCTGTTACTCCATGTATTTCTTGACTCCTTACTTTTGATTCCAGTCCCCTATAATGAAAAGGACATCTTTTTAGGGTGTTCTAGAAGGTCTTGTAGGTCTTCATAGAACCATTCAACTTCACCTTCTTCAGCATTACCACACCACTAAGGGGCTTGCATATTTCTGATAAAAACAAGATTGTGTCTAACTTAAACAATAGAAGTATGCAAAATTAAAAAAAAGTAAATTTCATTTGATAGTATTTCATTTTACGATACAGAAAAAAACAGAAAACAAAGGCTATGAAATGGGAAGAGACAAATGTAACTGAAAGAGTGGATAAAGTCCACATGATCAAAGGATTGGTGCTGGTTCCTCAAAATAATACAAGGAAAGAGAATGGCAGTAATTGTGTGGACAAAGGACACAGAAGAGGTAAGCAAAAGGCACGTGTGATTTGTTTGAAAGCTACTGAATAACTCACTGTGGAAATATAACTTGTAGTCACCATTAAATTTAGAGATTAAAATACATGCCATGTTATTTAAAATACAATTATAGTGGTTTTGGTTTTAAGAGAACTACCAGTTAAGGAGTAAGAACATCCCACATATGCATAGGTACATTGTAAATGTTTAAATACAGTGAATATAAGCCACATATGGGTATAGAAGTAATGTGTTGATTCCTGACTCTTTGCTTAATTCCTCATTTGTCAGCTGCATACCAAGGATGTGTCAAAAAATCTAACTCATTCCATGAAAGTCAATTACAGAATTCTACTTACAATGGAAAATGTCATTACCAGTAAGGATACAGAAAGACAATGCGAGCATAACTTGGATTTATCTTATGCCACTGTATGCAAACCAAGATAACTGGGACTATAAAGCTTTTGAGTAGTTATCTGGAAACAAAGATTCAAATAAATGACTAGTTAGGCTACTTTCTTTGATTGTTTATTAAGACATAGTGTTAACAGGTAGTGGGGAACACAGAATTAATAAAAATGCAAATGTTAACTGTGTTTCTTAGTTCAAAAATCTTACTTCTCAAAGGAGAAAAATATTTCATCTGTTCGACAATTTTCTCCTCTAAGTTGACTACCACATTATATTTCTTAACAGAGCTTTTTCTTTAACAAATATTTGCAACACAAGATTAAAATAAACTATGATCTTTCTGTTTATCTTCTTGTTTTTAAATATAAAACGTCCTTGTTCACAATAGTTTACAGCTGTACACTATTAACTTTTAAATACAGACTTAATATAAACTAGATATTTTTCTGGGCTTCCCTGGTGACTCACTCAGTAAAGAATCTGCCTGCAATGCTGGAGATGCGGATTCAACCCTTGGGTCAGGAAGATCCCGCAAAGAAGGAAATGGCAACACACCGCAATATTCTTGCCTGGGAAGTCCCACGGGCAAACAGTACATTATTCAATAGTAATAAAAATTTTCAAACATTATTTTGATGTTAAATAAGGAGCACAATTATATAATATTTTTCATATTTATTTTCATAGTTTATAATATTTTCAAAAGCAAATGAAAGATGCTAAGTATGAAACAAAAGTTAGTTAAAATATAAGAATAAAACTTCAATAATATATGAGAGGAAGGAACTTTTAACCCTTAGTAAATTATGTTGTATTTTAAGAGAGAGACAAAGGTAGGGGGAATACAGAGAATGTATATGTTACAAGTGCTTTTATGAAGAGAAATAGAATGATTTAATTAAGATCAACAAGGTTGTGATTTGAAGGTTCTTTTTCTTTTCAAAACAGAATGACCATTAATGAGCCTTCCAGAAAGAGAAAAAGATGGAGAGGCAAGAGTAAGCTGTAATTCTGTGAACACTGCTAGAGACTAGTGACCCATGGAAATAGAGTCCAAGTAAGACAAATCAAGGTAAATAAGTAAAATGTACTACCAAAGAGCAGAAGAAGATATGGGTGACTTTTGAATTTGGAACTGAACTTATAAATTGATAATCTATGGATCAAGAGTTGAGTTTGTAAATCAGTAGCAATATGAAAAAGATGTAATTTTATGTTTTAAAGTATCCATCTATACATCATGTGAATCCTCAGCAGTAATAAAATTTTTGGTTTTTCTTACTACTGTTATGTGTGTGTATATATGCATTTATGTATACATTATTATGATGTATGTTCAGAATGTTCTCTATGATCCAGGAGTTTTTAAATATCTCCAGGGCATAAATTTAGTATCTGGAACATCACATGTGTTAAAAAATATCTTTTAAATTAAGGGGTAAATAATTGGTTTAAATAACTCTTGATAAATAGCTAATGCTGAAAGTCAAATTTAGGATCCTAGTAATTCTAGCTGGTGTCAGTTCTGAATCATCATTACTGATTCAGGTATTCAACAAAATAAACCATCAATATTATGCCAGCTTCAGGACACTACATTTAAATTAGAAGAAATAAATTTATGAGGAAATATCTGAAGGGATCAACTAGAGGATGGGAGAATATCTTCGGAAAAGATGTACCATCAAAGATGGGAACTTCAGTTAAGTTCACAGGTGACTTCTATGTTAAATACATATTTTGACTTTGCATCCGAAGCTAAAATCAGAAAGTAAGGGTAAAATCAGAAGTCAAAACCTCATGTAGGTAGAATGGATTGTGCATTTTGTGCACCTAGAATCAAGCACAGTGCCTGACATATTATACCTGTTCAGTTAATATTTGTTTAGTGGCTGAATGGACTCAAGTGGGCTTTTCTATACCATTTCATAAAAGAGAGAGAAACTATAAACAGGAACACCTGCAATACATTTTAGGAAGTCCAATAACCTTTCTAACATTCTTTTTTCTTTTGCTATCCTGTGTCTTGTTTATGTGGTTATTTGCTAGAAAAATCATGATGGTTTGATTTGTCTTTAACTTCAGAGGCAACACAAAGAGGAAAACTGGGAAAGGATAAGACAATGGAAAAAAGGAACTCATTGCAAGAGAAGAGATGATGAATGCTATCAAAGAAGTCATAAATTTCTCTGATGTTTGGCAAAAAGAAAGCCAGAGAAGCAAACCTAGGTATGAAAAAGAGTCCAAGAATTTAAAATCCATTTATTAAATTTAACATTCAACAAATGAAAGATCCTGAGATATCCCATCTTCTAATATCAATATTGTATCTTCACATTAAAGTCTTATGATCATTTATTTTCAAAGCATTAAATAACCTGTATTAAGCATGTGTGCATGCTCAGTAGCTCAGTCATGTCCAACTCTTTGTGTTCCCATGGATTTTAGCCTTTAAATTTAACATTCAACAAATGAAAGATCCTGAGATATCCCATCTTCTAATATCAATATTGTATCTTAATATAAAGTCTTATGATCATTTATTTTCAAAGCATTAAATAACCTGTTATTAAGCATGTGTGCATGCTCAGTAGCTCAGTCATGTCCAACTCTTTGTGTTCCCATGGATTTTAGCCTGGCAGGCTCCTCTGCCCATGGAATTTTCCAGACAACAGTACTGGAATGGGTTACCATTTCCTACCCCAGGCAATTTTCACGACCCAGGGATCAGACCTGTGTCTCCTGCATTGGCAAGCAGATTCTTTACCACTGAGACACCTGGGAAGCCCTATTTTTTAAACGTGTGACTTTTCCCCTTTAAAATTTAAATTATAAGAAATACTATGGGAATATAGTAGCAGCAGCACACCTTTCTGAATATCCCACAGACATAAAAATTTAGGGAAACTAGGAACTATGGACTGCATCTAAAACAGAAGTAGGTGAACAGGTATTCCCAATGAAACCCACAAAGTGAGTGTGTAGGATCAAACTACCTTCAGGCAAAAGATTAATGTAGTTTCAGCATCTGTAGAGGAGGAAGTGAAAGGGAGCAAGAGGCTATAGGAAAAACCTGAGAACAGACATGTCTTCCAGAGATGAGTCAAGGAAAAACTGAACACTTGCAGTAATTAGAGAGATCGGGCCATATAAATATCATAACTAATAATGGAAGCTTCTTGTGTGGACAAATTCTATACTGAGGAGGAAAAAACTATTAATAGATGAATCTGAAATTAAACAAGGAATGAAAGCAGGGCAAACACATTGATACAAAATGTGTGTGTGTGTATGCACACATATGTGCATAATATAATAAAACCAAAGCCATCCATATTGATTAATCAATAAATATAAATGGCTTAATTCATCTATTAAATGAAAATGTATTCACATTGCCCAACAATCCTAAGTCAAATACTGTGCTGTATATCTCACTATACTACTATGAACTGATCTCCAGCTTGTTTTTGTTAAGAAAAAAAACTAATATCAATGTAGAGAAGAGTTTGTAGTGTATATTATTATTTATCTAAGGAAAGAGGGGCATATGAGTAGTACATATGGGTCTACTTAAGATAAAAAAATAAAAGGACAAGTCAAAGCCAGTTTTTGAAAAGGTAACCTACATGGGATTGATGGAATAGAATGGAAGACAGATCTAAAAGCTAGACTTCTTTGAATATACCTTGTTTGGTGATTTTTTTCTTTGGAATCATATAGCAACTTAATATAATTTTCAAATTAATTTTTAAAAAGCATTCCGTTTTCCAATTTGTTAATGTGGTGTATTACATTGATTGATATGTGGATATTGAAGAATCCTTGCATCCCTGGGATAAAGCCCACTTGGTCATGATGTATGATCTTTTTAATGTGTTGCTGGATTCTGTTTGCTAGGATTTTGTTAAGGATTTTTGCATCTATGTTCATCAGTGATATTGGCCTGTAGCTTTCTTTTTTTGTGGCATCTTTGTCAGGTTTTGGTATTAGGGTGATGGTGGCCTCATAGAATGAGTTTGGAAGCTTACCTTCCTCTGCAATTTTCTGGAAGAGTTTGAGTTAGCTCTTCTCTAAATTTTTGGTAGAATTCAGCTGTGAAGCCATCTGGTCCTGAGCTTTTGTTTGTTGGAAGATTTCTGATTACAGTTTCAATTTTCGTGCTTGTGATGGGTCTGTTAAGATTTTCTATTTCTTCCTGGTTCAGTTTTGGAAAGTTGTACTTTTCTAAGAATTTATCCAATTCTTCCAAGCTGTCCATTTTATTTGCATATAGTTGCTGATAATAGTCTCTTATTTAGTCTTTGTATTTTTATAATAGTCTTTGTATTTCTGCATTGTCTGTTGTTATCTCTCCATTTTCATTTCTAATTTTGTTGATTTGATTTTTCTCCCTTTGTTTCTTGATGAGTATGGCTAATGGCTTGTCAATCTTATTTATCTTCTCAAAGAATCAGCTTTTGGCTTTGTTGATTTTTGCTATGGTCTCTTTTGTTTCTTTTGCATTTATTTCTGCCCTAATTTTTAAGATTTCTTTCCTTCTACTAACCCTGGGGTTCTTCATTTCTTCCTTTTCTAGTTGCTTTGGGTGTGGAGTTAGGTAATTTATTTGACTTTTTTCTTGTTTCTTGAGGTAAGCCTGTATTGCTATCAACCTTCCCCTTAGCACTGCTTTTACAATGTCGCATAGGTTTTGGGTTGTTGTGTTTTCATTTTCATTCGCTACAATGCATATTTTGATTCCTTTTTTGACTTCTTCTGTGATTTGTTGGTTATTCAGCAGGGTGTTGTTCAGCCTCCATATTAACAAATTGAAAAATAAAAACCATATGATTATTTTCAATAGATGCAGAGAAAGCCTTTGACAAAATTCAACATCCATTTATGATAAAAACCCTCCAAAAAGCAGGAATAGAAGGAACATACCTCAACATAATAAAAGCTATATATGACAAACCCACAGCAAACATTATCCTAAGTGGCGAAAAACTGAAAGCATTTCCCCTAAAGTCAGGAACAAGACAAGGGTGCCCACTCTCACCACTACTATTCAACATAGTTTTGGAAGTTTTGGCCACAGCAATCAGAACATAAAAAGAAATAAAAGGAATCCAGGTTGGAAAAGAAGAAGTAAAACTCTCACTGTTTGCAGATGACATGATCCTCTACATAGAAAACCCTAAAAGACTCCACCAGAAAATTACTAGAGCTAATCAATGAATATAGTAAAGTTGCAGGATATAAAATCAACACACAGAAATCCCTTGCATTCCTATACACTAACAACGAGAAAACAGAAAGAGAAATTAAGGAAACAATTCCATTCACTATCGCAATGAAAAGAATAAAATACTTAGGAATATATCTGCCTAAAGAAACAAAAGACCTATATATAGAAAACTATAAAACACTGGTGAAAAAAATCAAAGAGGACACAAATAGATGGAGAAATATACCATGTTCATGGATCAGAAGAATCAATATAGTGAAAATGAGTATACTACCCAAAGCAATCTATAGATTCAATGCAATCCCTATCAAGCTACCAACGGTATTTTTCAGAGAACTAGAACAAATAATTTCACAATTTGTATGGAAATACAAAAAACCTCGAATAGCCAAAGCAATCTTGAGAAAGAAGAATGGAACAGGAGGAATCAACCCGCCTGACTTCAGGCTCTACTACAAAGCCACAGTCATCAAGACAGTATGGCACTGGCACAAAGACAGAAATATAGATCAGTGGAACAAAATAGAAAGCCCAGAGATAAACTCATGCACCTATGGACACCTTATCTTTGACAAAGGAGGCAAGAATATAAAATTGAGAAAAGACAATCTCTTTAACAAGTGATACTGGGGAAACTGGTCAACCACTTGTAAAAGAATGAAACTAGAACAATTTCTAACACCATACACAAAAATAAACTCAAAATGGATTAAAGATCTAAACATAATACCAGAAACTATAAAACTCCTAGAGGAAAACATAGGCAAAACACTCTCTGACATAAACCACAGCAGGATCCTCTATGACCCACCTCCCAGAATATTGGAAATAAAAGCAAAAATAAACAAATGGGACCTAGTTAAAATCAAAAGATTCTGCACAACAAAAGAAACAATAAGCAAGGTGAAAAGACAGCCTTCAGAATGGGAGAAAATAATAGCAAATGAAGCAACAGACAAACAAGTAATCTCAAAAATATACAAGCAACTCCTGCAGCTCAATTCCAGAAAAATAAATGACCCAATCAAAAAGTGGTTCAAAGAACTAAACAGACATTTCTCCAAAGAAGACATACAGATGGCTAACAAACACATGAAAAGATGCTCAACACCACTCATTATCAGAGAAATGCAAATCAAAACCACAGTGAGGTACCTTTTCATGCCCGTCAGGATGGCTGCTATCCAAAAGTCTACAAGCAATAAATGCTGGAGAGGGTGTGGAGAAAAGGGAACCCCCTTACACTGTTGGTGGGAATGAAAACTAGTACAGCCACTATGGAGAACAGTGTGGAGATTCCTCAAAAAACTGGAAATAGAACTGCCATATGACCCAGCAATCCCACTGCTGGGCATACACACCGAGGAAACCAGAATTGAAAGAGACACATGTACCCCAATGTTCATCGCAGCACTGTTTACAATAGCCAGGACATGGAAACAACCTAGATGTCCATCAGCAGACGAATGGATAAGGAAGCTGTGGTACATATACACAACGGAATATTAATCAGCCATTAAAAAGAATACATTCGAATCAGTTCTAATGAGGTGGATGAAACTGGAGCCTATTATACAGAGTGAAGTAAGCCAGAAAGAAAAACACCAATACAGTATACTAACTCATATATATGGAATTTAGTAAATCGGTAAAGATAACCCTGTATGTGAGACAGCAAAAGAGACACAGATGTATAGAACAGTATTTTGGACTCTATGGGAGAGGGCGAGGATGGGAAGGTATGGGAGAATGGCACTGAAGCATGTAAATTATCATATGTGAAACAAATCACCAGCCCATGTTCGATGCATGATACAGGGTGCTCGGGGCTGGTGCACCAGGATGACCTAGAGGGATGGGATAGGGAAGGAGGTGGGAGGGAGGTTCTGGAAGGGGAACACATGTACACCCATGTCGGATTCATGTCAATGTATGGCAAAACCAATACAATATTGTAAAGTATAAAAATAGATAAATAAATTTTAAAAAAGCATTTCATTAATATTTTTTAAAAATCGAAAGAATTGAATATAAATGTGAATCCAACTAGATCACACTAGTGTATGTTAAGTGCACAGTAGGGTACTAGCCATTAAGCTTTTAATCAAAGTAATTTCCTGTATTTTTCTACTGGAAGATACCTTAAGAACTAAAGGAAGTACAAAAAAATTTGTGTTATCAATAATCACACTAGTATTATTATCTCTGGGATGTTCAGTTGTTATTGTGAGATATGGCAAATAAGTCAGTTGTCCTCTTCAAGTATTCTCAGTGTCATGAAACACTTCTTAGCACTGGAGAAATGCGACATACATGTAAGATAGAAATGCAACTTTGTGGTCCAGTTTGTGTCATGAGCATGAGTATGACACTTCAATGGATAATGTATTTTATATGAAAACAATAAGCATCTTTAGGCATGGTTGGTGGCCATGAAATATGTCTTACAAGAACCAGAGCTTTATGCAAAATAGTTGGATCCAGTTCTAGACCAGAAAATGAAAAAGATGAAGCTGGAACATCTTGTTAAACTACACAGTGAATTGAACTACATAGTGAATTGAACTGTTTCCCACAGATCAAGTGGGAATAATTTGAGTATCAATAATGAATAAGAACATTGTCAGTGGATTTAAACATATACATGTATATATTTATACAGCTTATATAGCTCATAAGGATAGAGAAACCAAAAAGCAAATAATTATTCACAGTTGGAGAATGCCAGTTAACCAACACCCTGGTGGCTCAGAATGGTAAAGAGTCTGCCTGCGGTGCAGGAGACCGGGTTCAATCCTGGGTAGGGAAGATCCCCTGGAGAAGATTATGGCTACCCACTCCAGTGTTCTTGCCTGGGGAATTCCAAGGACAGAAGAGCCTGGCAGGGCTACCGTCCATGGGGTTGAAAAGAGGTGGACATGACTCAGTGAGTAACACACACACCCTTTTGAAAACTTGAGGGTTAAAATACAAACTAGCATTTACTTCACCTTTCCTTTATGAACTGCACCACAAATATCCAAATAATGAAATTTCTCTTTGTAGAGGTACCCTAGATAATGAAAAATGAAGGAATTACAATATCACCATTTCACAATTATTAATAAATAAATGGATCTAGGCATTGATCTTTAATGGCTGCTAAAACCAAATAGAGACAACCAGATATTATATGTCTCATGATGAAAGAAGACAATTTCCTTTGTGATGGAGTTTTATTTAAATATTGAGCCTCAATCTCATCTAGTCTCTAGATCCAATTCTCAATTTATAGAAAACACAGAAAATGTTAGTAGTTTTTAGACAAAAATATTTAATGAATGATTGCTTTTTTTCTTGGATATAATTATTAGCTACTAAATATAATTTTTTAAAATATATAATTATTTATCAAGTAGCTCAGCCTTCCAGAAGAACTCTCCCAGATCACTGAAGGGAAATTGAAACAGGTTTTAAAAATCCTCAATATTAAATACAGTATAAGGTGGTTTCTGGTTAGCTCTGTGCTGACAGGCTGGCTAATGGCATTCTCTGAGAAGGAGTACCTCTGAATGAAAGAGTGTATCACTGAAATATGAGTGCAAAGGGAAAAGATTACATGTCTTGTTCTGAAGTTAATTTAATCACAGAGCTTTGATATCTATCTCCTTTTCATTCCAAGGATGTTCCTGATCATTACCAACAGAATTTGGTGTGTGTGTTTTTGTTTTTTCCGGCAAATCACATTATATACTTGTGAGATGTCTGAGTCCCTGACTATAGGTTTGAAGTTTCTCAGCACACACTCAGCAAAGACTCTACCCCTCAATATTTGTGGAAATAACTTGAGAAATTAAAAAGAAAAAAAGTGGTAATGTTTTTCCTTATGAAGGGATGCCTTGCTGTGAAAAATCTTAGTTAGTCAGTCATTTATTCATTGCCATTGTCATCAAATATTAAGTACCTGTTTTTTGCCAACATCTGAGGGTGGTGCTAGAGAGAAAATAGTTTATTTATTAAATTTATTTAACAGACAGTTTAAAATACTCATTATATGCTGGACATGTTTAGCACTGGTAGACTTGTGATTTAAACATAGAGAGGGTGGTTTCAGATTCTGTGTCAGAGGTTCCCAAATGTTTTCCATTCACAGCATTTTTAGTGTCTTAGGAATTTATTTCATGGTATTCCTAGGCCAAAAGAAATATCTTACAGTTTCATTATTACATATTTGGCTTCCTGAACTTAATGATAATAGCATGTGTGGTACCAGACAGATACCCCTGTGCTTCTCTCAAACAGTTAAAGATCTTGTGACACTCTTGGGAGTTTACTGCATTCCCCAGGAACTTAGGTACAAAGTTTGGGAAATACAGATTCACTTGTTTAACCACTACACATGCTGCTTACACATGAAAAACAGTACCTACTCTTTGTCCAGACTCTGACCAAGAGGAAACCAGAGACATTCTATCAATTTAAAAATTACTTTTAAAAATCAAGGCAAGATAGAAACAAAATTATAGCTAAAAATCAAAACAAAATTCCAATGACTGATGCACATTTTAAAAACAATCTAAAGGTGGTTCAAACTTATCACTAAAGTGTGTTTTCATTTCCACGTATTTTATTGAATGGAGGAAATAAAATATTGTGTCTACATCCAGCTCATCAGGAGTTGTATATTATATATGTACATAATTAAATTTATATAATATCTATATAATATAATCTACATTTTTATAAGATAAATTCATGAGTATTGGTAATATACATGTGTTCATCAGGGGTCATACTTTTGCAAAAAAAAAAAGGAAGTGAAGAACCACTGCTTAAAATTTCATAAAGGCAGCATGACAAAGTGAAGAACATAGGTTTTTAGTATAAGAGACCTGGATTACACCCTGGATCACACCCTGGATCAACCACTGAAATAATCTACCCAATGTCTGTTAGCACATCAATTTCCACATTTACAAAATGGGTAAATAATTTATTATTTTAACTTTTAATTTTATATTGGAGTATATCCAACTAACAACGTTGTGATAGTGTCAGGTGGACAGCAAAGGGACTCAGCCACATGTATCCATTCTCCCTCAAATCCCCTCCCATGCAGGCTGGAAAATAATAATTTGTCATCTTGTTCTGAGTTAAATAAGATACCAAGAAAGCTTACAGCTTGGCACACATTATTAATCATATAAATATTGAATAAATAAAGAAGGGATATCATTAAAAAGTTGACTACATGAAGTATTACATGAATAACATAATCAAAACACTATATGTCTGAGGAGGGAGAAATTACATTTTGAAGGGTCTAAAGAGATATTGCAGGAGTGCTTTTGAAGGTAGCTTAGAGTAGTGACTTTCAAAATTTTTACCATGATCAAAAAAAAATTACATTTTTATGACATTAAAACTTTATGCTGATAAAGTTTTAATACATTCAAAATAATAATTTGCTTTCTATATTGATGTATCTTGCTTCAGTTCAGTTCAGTTTAGTAGCTCAGTTGTGTCTGACTCTTTGCAACATCATGGACTGCAGCACGCCAGGCCTCCCTGTCCATCACCAACTCCCAGAGTTCACTCAAACTCATGTCTATTGAGTTGGTGATGCCATCCAACCATATCATCCTCTGTCATCTCCTTCTCCTCCTGCCTTCAATCTTTCCCAGCATCAGAGTCTTTTCAAATGAGTCAGCTCTTCACATCAGGTGGCCAAAGTATTGGAGTTTCAGCTTTGACATCAGTCCTTCCAATGAATATTCAGGACTGATTTCTTTTAGGATGGACTGGTTAGATCTCCTTGCAGTCCAAGGGACTCTCAAAAGTCTTCTCCAACACCACAGTTCAAAAGCATCAATTCTTCAGTGCTCAGCTTTCTTTATAATCCAACTCTCACATCCATACATGAATACTGGAAAAACCATAGCCTTGACTAGATGGACCTTTGTTGGCAAAGTAATGTCTCTGCTTTTTAATATGCTGTCTAGGTTGGTCATAACTTTTCTTCCAAGGAGTAAGCGTCTTTTAATTTTATGGCTTCAGTCACCATCTGCAGTGATTTTGGAGCCCAAAAAAATAAAGTCAGCCACTGTTTCCACTGTTTCCCCATCTATTTCCCATGAAGTGATGGGACCAGATGCCATGATCTTTGTTTTCTGAACGTTGAGCTTTAAGCCAATTTCTTCACTCTCCTCATTCACTTTCATCAAGAGGCTCTTTAGTTCTTCTTCCTTTTCTGCCATAAGGGTGGTGTCATTTGCATATCTGAGGTTATTGATATTTCTCCCAGCAATCTTGATTCCAACTTGTGCTTCTTCCAGCCCAGCGTTTCGCATGTACTCTGCACATAAGTTAAATAAGCAGGGTGACAATACACAGCCTTGAATACTCCTTTTCTGATTTGGAACCAGTCTGTTGTTCCATGTCCAGTTGTAAATGCTGCATTGTGACCTGCATACAGATTTCTCAGGAGGCAGGTCAGGTGGTCTTGTATTTCCATCTCTTTAAGAATTTTCCAGAGTTTGTTGAGGTCCACACAGTCAAAGGCTTTGGCATAGTCAATGAAGCAGAAGTAGATGTTTCTCTGGAACTCTCTTGTTTTCTCGATGATCCAACAGATGTTGGCAATTTGATCCCTGGTTCCTCTGCCTTTTCTAAATCCAGCTTGAACATCTGGAAGTTCACGGTTCACATACTGTGGAAACCTGGTTTGGAGAATTTTGATCATTACTTTACGAGCATGAGAGATGAGTGCAATTGTGTGGTTGCATTCTTTGGCATTGCCTTTCTTTGAAATTGGAATGAAAACACCTTTTCCAGTCCTGTGGCCACTGCTGAGTTTTCCAAATTTGCTGGCATATTGAGTACAGCACTTTCACAGCATCATCTTTTAGGATTTGAAATAGCTCAACTGGAATTCTATCACCTATGAAATGGCAACCCACCCCAGTATTCTTGCCTAGAGAATCCCGTGGACAGAGGAGCCTGGGGGGCTGATCTCCATAGGGTTTCACAGAGCTGGACACGACTGAAGCAACTTAGGATGCATGCATGTATTGGAGAAGGAAATGGCAACCCACTCCAGTATTCTTACCTGGAGAATCCCAGGGATGGCAGAGCCTGGTGGGCTGCTGTCTATGGGGTCACACAGAGATGGACACTACTGAAGTGACTTAGAAGCAGCAGCAGCCACTAGCTTTGTTCGTAGTGATGCTTCCGAAGGCCCACTTGAGTTTGCGTTCCAGTATATCTGGCTCTAGGTTGGTGATTATACCATCATGATTATCTGCGTCGTGAACTAAAGTTATTATTCTGTCCACAGTTTGAAAGAATCTGATCTGAAGTACAGGCAGAAACCTATTTGCAGTTTTTATCTCAGTCTAATTGCATAGTAGGCTAAATATTCTACAGATATTGCCAAACAAACTACAAGATTTGGAATATATTACAGTAGCATATATGTTTTATATTGGTATGCAAACTAAAACTAACAGAAGAAAGATTGAAGATTTAGGAAAAGTAAATACACACACAACTATAAGCTGAACCATGAGCAGGGAGCAATAAGGAGGAAACTAGTGAGTAGAGACAGTATTGGTACGTTTTCCATTAGGGCAAATGCCCATGTGGGTGTCCTATAGGCAAACAAAGTAAATCTTGCAGTCGTGGCATTGTGAGGGGGTCAAGTGGAGACTGACTGCCTATTAAATCAGGGTCATTGTCAAGACCCAAAATATTCCAAATCAATTGCAAATACTGATTCAGTAGCAGAAGAAAACTCAAATCATCTCTAATGAGAAGAAGCACCCTCAAGTTTTGGCCCTACATATTTTCATAGGTTCAACTCAAAGTCAAATGTTTCAAACATATAAGGAAATAAGTCACAATGAGTAAAAGTCATCAGAAAGGAAGAAAACAAAAGAAAACAAAACAAAACAAAACAGATTTTGACCACCTAGAACATCAGCTATTGAAGTTATTAGATGCATAATGCAGCATAATTATGATGAATGTTTAAGGATAAACAGATAAAATAAGGAAGTAAAATGAGACAAAAACAAGTGACTAGGCAATTTCACAGACATGGCTAATAAATAAATCAAAAGATGCTAGATCCCATTAGTAATCATGGAAATTCAAATTAGATTACAAGGGATGCCATTTCACACCCTCTAGATGAGCGAGAATTAAGTTCTGGGAATGTTAATATTGTCAAGAATGTGAAGCAGTGGGACTTTTATACTCTCTTAATGGGAATGCAAATTGGTAGAATCATTTTGGAAAACAATTTGGCAAAAATTATAAAGATGAACATGTGCATTCCCTACAACCTGGCAATTCTAATCCATAGAAAAACCTCTAATGAGGTCTAATAAGAGAAACTCACATAAACAAGATCCTAGGATTTTACATAAGAAGTCTAAGGGTATTATGGAAATCAGCTATTCTTAGAGGAGCACAGAAATTTGCCTAGATGGTAGGGAAAATTTGCCTGGGAGGTGGAAGAATTTGGAATCATAAGATAATAGACATGCTACTGGATTTTAAGTTCAAAATCATCCAAACTGTTATTTACAAAACCTTCACCGATTAATTTAATTTAAAATGATCTTTTGCTGATACTGCTCCTGCATGGGTGCTTAGTCCTGTCCAACAGCCTGTCAGGCTCATCTGTCCATAGAAATTTCCAGGCAAGAATACTGGAGCGGGTTGCCATTTCCTACTCCAGTATCTTGCCGACCCAGGGATCAAACCTGCATCTCTTGAGTTTCCTGCAATGGCAGGTGGATTCTTTACATTGTGCCACCTGGAACATCACAATACTACCCCTAGGAGACTGTTTTAAGTGAGTGTAGACTTCTTAGAGCAACTCATCTTCCTCTAGTGACTTCCAAGGGAATAATCTATGAAAGGCATGGGTGTGGTTTTAGGTATGAAAACTATTTAGGGACCCCACTCACAAGGCTGTTCCAGGTCTTGCTATTGCTGAATGGCTGACCTTCTTGGCTGTAGAGACTGACATTGAGTAACTGGGCCCCCACCTTCCCTTGAGATCTCTTTTGGTCATCCTTGCATAAATGACACATGTTCCTAATATGGATGTGCCTTCCCTGCCTATAGTACTTTTGTTTGTTACTTTATTTTGGTTTAAAGTGGAGATAAAATAGCATGTGGGGGTGTGATGAGTCTTGTCTAGTAGAGAGAGGGAGAGAGATGGGAGAATAGCTCGAGCAAAGTCCATGAGCAGTGAACTCCATGTTGAGCTACTCATACTTGAAATGGCAAAGTACTGGGCGTTATGGATAGTTGTAGTGGGTCTGTTGGTTCTTGTCCAAATCACCTTTATTAGAAGGTACATCCATCCTTCAACTGTCAAAGTGCTGCCTGCTAATGACTCACAGCTGTTTCCTTTCAGATGAACTATAATCTAGATCAAACAGGAACCTTATTGACAAGTCTGGTTATGAAGATCTACCCCCAAGCATTTATAAAAACAAAATATAGAAAGAGAACTGATATTGACCTAATCTTTTTTTCTAAATAAATGCATCCAAGGAAATATAAGCTCTTAAGAACTACTGCAATATTGTAAAGTAATTAGCCCCCAACTAAAATAAAAAAAATAAATAAATAAATAAATAAATAAATAAATAAATAAAAATAGGCCTCATCAACATCCTTAAAACATACTGCTGCTTAGTCACTCAGTCATGTCTGACTCTTTGCAGCCCCATGGACTGTAGCCTGCCAGGCTCCTCTTTCCATGGGATTCTCCAGGCAAGAATACTGGAGTGGGTTGCCATGTCCTCCTCCAGGGGATCTTCCCAACCCAGTGATCAAACACAGGTCTCCCGCATTGCAGGAGGATTCTTTATCATCTGAGCCACCAGGGAATTCAAACTAAATGTGTTATGCTTACTAGTTCCTTTAGAAGTTTGTAGGATCATTGCATTTTAATCAAACTCTTATTAATGATAATGCCTGAAATTCAATTCAAAAGAACTTTTCTAAAACTTAAAATTTTACAGAAAAAGGAAATAGAACTCATTAAAAAATTTCAAGTTACTGCATATTGTTAAAGCTATGTAAGAGTCTGAACAACAAAATATTTCCATACATAAATTACACTAGGATAATAATTTTTGTTTAACAAATTGAGTGGAATCAAAATTTTAGGAGATAAAGAAACAATAAATAATCAACCAGTGATTCTTTTGAGTGTTAAAAGGGGCTTTCTTTATGCTTACTTGTGTGTTCTCCCTTACCCCCCAAATGATTGAGGATGTTCAGTTACCTTTGTTGAAAGCAGTATTTAGAACCACTTGATTTGAAACATGGTTTGTTGCCTCATCTTTAGTCAGTATATTCTTTCAACACTCAAATTTTGAAACTATTTCTTTTGTAACTCAGCGATGTACTATGACCACTGGGTGGGGGCGGGAGGAAGATCGCTAGTCTTTCCCATTCTATTGTTTTCCTCTATTTCTTTGCATCGATCACTGAGGAAGGCTTTCTTATCTCTCCTTGCTATTGTTTGGAACTCTGCATTCAAATGGGTATATCTTTCCTTTTCTCATTTGCCTTTTGCTTCTCTTCTTTTTCAGCTATTTGTAAGGCCTCCTCAGAAAGCCATTTTGCTTTTTTGCATTTCTTTTTCTTGGGGATGGTCTTGATTCCTATCTCCTGTACAATGTCACGAACCTCCATCCATAGTTCATCAGGTATTCTGTCTATCAGATCTAGTCCTTTAAATCTATTTCCCACTTCTACTGTATAGTCATAAGGGATTTTATTTAGGTCATACCTGAATGGTCTAGTGGTTTTGTCCACTTTCTTAAATTTCAGTCTGAATTTGGCAATAAGGAGTTCATGATCTGGTCCACAGTCAGCACCTGGTCTTGTTTTTGCTGACTGTATAGAGCTTCTCTATCTTTGGCTGCAAAGAATATAATCAATCTGATTTCGGTGTTGACCATCTGGTGATGTCCATCTGTAGAGGGAGCTGGTGATGGACAGCGAGGCCTGGCGTGCTGTGGTTCATGGGGTGGCAAAGAGTCGGACATGACTGAGCGACTGAACTGAACTGAACCGAACTGAATGTACTATGGCAAAATTTAGCTTGATGAGAAAAAAAATAATTTAGGTTGTCTTTCTTTTACAAATTGGGAAAAAGACCATTATGCAAGGGAGAGTAGAAAAGAAGACCAGTAAGCTGTCACGACCTCTAGTGCCTTCTCATGAAAATCAAGCACAAGAAGGAGGACATAGGACAGTTAGGATGCTGCAATTGATTAGCATAAAACTACTCCTGCTAGAAATGTCCTTGTGTACTCCTATGGTTGCACATCAGCCAGCTGTTTGGAAAATCCTAGCGCTAGAGTAATTGTGTACATGACTAAGTTCCTTTTTAAGGTAAGAGGTAATCAATTAAATCAGCAGTGTGGTTCTGGAGAAGATTCTTGAGAGTCCCTTGGACTGCACTGAGATCAAACCAGTCAATCCTAAAGGAAATCAACCCTCAATATTTATTGGAAGGACTGATGCAGAAGCTGAAACTCCAATACTTTGGCCACATGATTCAAAGAACTGACTCACTGGGAAAGACCCTGATGCTGAGAAAGATTGAAGGCAAAAGGAAAAGTAGGCATCAGATGATGAGTTGGTTAGATAGCATCACCAACCCAATGGACATGAATCTGAGCAAACTCTGGGAGATAGTGGAGGACAGAAGAGCCTGGTGTGCTGCAGTCCATAAGGCTGCAAACAGTTGGATACGACTTAGCGACTGAACAACAAGAAAAACAGCAACGTGTTTGTGTGTTTTTCTCCAATGAACTTTCACAGTTGGAGTCATAAGTGGAGTAAAGGACAGTTAAATTTAAACAGGGCTAGAGTTTTGCCCTGAGTTAGGCCAGAGGTTAAAGGGTGTATAAAAAAGAATTAAACCTGTAGTGAATTAATTGGGAAATGAGGACATGTGTATGAAGAGGTGTACAAAATTATTGTTGGAATTTGTTTAATAGAGAAAAAAATATGAAGTGATGGCATGAAAGGGGGAAGTTTAAAATTGAAGTTATATAAAATATACTCTATACTCTGTTACATCCATATGACATGTATTAACATGTAGGAGGCTTTAGCTTATTACAGCACTTCTAATATACTGTTATTTTACCGGTGAAGACGCTGAGATCCAGTGACCTTAAATGAGGGAATTTTGCCTAAAATTCTATCAGGACTAGGGCCAAGATCTGACTTTCCTGATTACTGGGTTCGTTAATTTTTTTCCGTCCCTCCAAAAGTGACTTTTTTTCAATATCTTGTTTCCATGTTAGACAGTCCTACTAACTCCCATAGAGTTCACATTTTTTTCTTTCTATAAGAACACAAATGAAATGATTTCTTAAAGTTTTATTCTTTCATGTGCAGGAAAGATCCTGTTGATAATAGTTTGGGTCTGTTCTTACGTCTGTGCCCTGGGTAGCCACAATACTCAAACACGTAAATATGTCACCACAATTAAAAATTTTCTAAAGGCATTAGTTATAAATACTGCAACATGACCTTTCAGAAGCTGTACACACTAAGAGTATAGTTAATCATAAATTATACCTGCTTACTTGGCATATATTACTTTGAAAATGAAGGAACCCCCCACCCCTCCACACACACACGCCACTGTTGAGAACATGTCTGTTGGTTTTTAATGGAATGAAATACCTCAGAGACTGCCCAGAAATATTTATGATACTTATGGTTATGGCCATGCTTTAGAAGAGTGCTTCTAGTTTTCAAAGAAATAATGGTGTCATTTTATGGGAAACTTTGTTTTCATCGTCAATAGGGAACCGAGTAGAATTATACTTTGTAAACCCTAATTGTGCTTGGTTATTGTGTCCATGAATCATAGCAGGTACTACTGGGAGAAGACTTGCACAGTTTGTGAGAGTCACAAAAGATTCATAGTCTTTGTTTGCATGTTTCCCTCTAAAAGGACGGTTATTAGTCGCAATTTGAAAATGTGAGATGTCAGATGTTACACTACATTAAATTCTTATGACTGTAGAAATAAGTAGGTTATACATGCCTTGATAGTATAAAATCTCCTTCAAACAGGAAAATACTATGGATTTGTAATGCAGAAAATCCTATTCCAGAAGCAAATCCTCTGACTAATCAGTGGAAAATGGTTTCTTAGAATGACATACGGCATTTTATTTAGATGGCAAGCATTTTAGTAAAACTGTTCTAAGTACTTCTGAACTTACCTAAATAAGAATGTTCCTTTATAATTTCAAACTAAACACATTTTCTAGATAGAATTCTTTTTAGACTTGCAAGATTCTACTGAACTAGGAGTTGTTCCCCAGTTTCCTATATTTTCTTTTCACCTCAGGACAGTATTTTATATATATATTTTCTAGTTTTATTAAATTCTTTCTTGCCTTTATGATTTTGTTTAGTTTTAAATGTATCCCACAAAAGTTTAAAACTCAAAGCCTTTACACACTCTTTACATAAATACATATAAATCATATATTCCTGCAAATTTTATGTGAAAACTGGTCTCTAGCTTACCAAACATTGAAGGATTGACTTAAAATGCACATGACTCTAAACCTAAATACTTTCCCTTCTCCAGGCTTTATTTTAAAATCAGAGGTGTCTGTGGTTGTTTTATAAACTAACTCTGTCGATAGGCAATCAGGTTGAAATAGCATTTGATCCCCTATAAAGCTTTTACCCAACTCCTCTCAGAAAACACATAGAGAAAAGGAATAGACATAAATTTTCATCCTAGTATTTTGCCAGAATACAGTACTTCATTCACGTTTTCATTCATTCAAACAAAATATTTACTAGATCCTATAAACATTGTACAGCATTATCAGCTTCAATCTAACCCACTTAGCTTGATTTTTAAGAACCAGCCAGAGAAAGGCATTTAAGAAAGAATGACAATCACTTTGAAATTTGACACGATTCCTAGTGTAGAAAAGCCACATAACAAATGCTGAAGTTAAGAACTGATGTAAATGAAGTTAAAAGACAAGAATATTTTACGTCAAAATGTCACTGTATTACTTATAGAAATGACAATTGTTTATAAGGGCTTCCCTGGTGGCTCAGACGGCAAAGAATCTGCCTGCGATGCGGGAGACCTGGGTTTGATCTCTGAGTCGGGAAAATCCCTGGAGAAGGGATAGGCTACTCACTACAGTATTCTGGCCTGGAGAATTCCATGGACAGAGGAGCCTGGCAGACTACAGACCCCCATGGGGTCGCAAAGAGTCAGACACGACCAAGTGACTAACACACACACACAAGCCGATTTATTCCATGCTAGAGTTCAGTGGAAACATCACGGTGGCCAGAATATGGTGGACCATCGATAAATAGAAGGTCCATCATGTTATGGGAAGTTAATATATTGTCTAAAAGTAAAACTGAATGAGAAGCACATCTCTCTCAGTGCCAGTGAGCAGAAGTTGTACATGATACAGACAATTTAAATAAAATTTCTGTTGTCTGACTTATAGAGAAATCTAGATAGTAACCAGTGAAGAATATTCTAACCACCAGTAAAGAATTAGTAGTGGAATTTCAGGAAAACATACTCAACACATAATCTTATTCGTTAAAAATTATGAGAATGGTGGTAGTCATTTTGCAATAGTATCAAATCAACATATTGTATGCCTTATACTTAATGTTATGTGCCAATTGTATCTCAATAAAGCTGGAAAAACTCATGAGGTAATTGTCTCAGCACTCTACATTTTATTTTTCTCTGGGACCTAATTTTTTCTCTTTTTCCATGCCATACTCTTCTCTGACTATTAAATTCTCAGTCTTCTGTACTCCCAGAATACTTTACTAATATGTTCGAATAACTCTGACACTTGCATAATAAACATGGTCACATACAAAATGATACTCAAGGACATGAACATTTTCCTGGGAATGTAAAAACCAGGTGTACTATTTATCAAAACTGCTGTCATAATAATTAGTACTGTCTAGCATGCGCTTACACTGTTAAGCAAAGTAAAAGAGACAGATGAAGAGAGTGAGGAAATATGAATCTAGATAATGTGGTCTCTCCCAAACTGCATCGGAATGTCTCATCTTTTTAATCGACACCATCATGGTTCAATAGCTTCCCGTAACCACTCAGGTATGAACATGATACTGTCCCTCAGACAATGAGGGCTACCTACCTTACCATCTAAAATGTCTTTGTTTAGTTATGTCAGCTATGAAACAGAATGGATACTAATCAAACTAGCTCTCAGTCAAGTGTCTTGTATCTAGTGAAATCTCTATATGTGTTACCTACTGAATTTCTCAATGCTAATAAGTCACTATGAGTTTTCTGAAAGGGAAAAAAAATATTAGAGTTTAAAGATCTATAATAGATAATAATAAATAAATATTTACAATATTTAAATCAGTATCTAAACAGATATGAAAGAGTATGAAGAGATAAAACAAACAGGGTTTCTTTTACTATAAGAATCATAGGAGAGCAAGACAAAGAAATACAACCTCTCATACCTAGTGCGAGGCAGGAAATCACTGGTGTCACACAATTGCATGTGAGTTCTACTAAGTAAAAAAGGAATGCCAGGCATAAAGTCATTGAATTATTTTTCTTTGTGATTTGGTGTATTTATCTAATGCAGTATTTTTCAAACTGGAATCCTTGGATTTATTCTAGTGACCATAAAAGTTCTCTTGTCTTGTTGGAAGAGGGTGTTTGCTACGACCAGTGCATTCTCTTGGAAAAACTCTTTCATCTCCAGTCATATCCACAACTGGGTGTTGTTTTTGCTTTGGATCCGTCTCTTCATTCTTTCCGGAGAAAGCAATGGCAACCCACTCCAGTACTCTGGCCTGGAAAATCCCATGGATGGAGAAGCCTAGTAGGCTGCAGTCCATGGGGTCGCGAAGAGTCAGACACAACTAAGTGACTTCACTTTCACTTTTCACTTGCATGCATTGGAGAAGGAAATGGCAACCCACTCCAGTGTTCTTGCCTGGAGAATCCCAGGGACGGCGGAGCCTGGTGGGCTGTCATCTTTGTTTCGCACAGAGTCGAACACGAATGAAGAGACTTGGCAGGAGCAGCAGCTTCATTCTTTCTGGAGTTATTTTCCACTGATCTCAGGTAGTATATTGGCACCTACCGACCTGGGGAGTTCATCTTTCAGTGTCCCATCTTTTTTTCCTTTTCATACAGTTCATGGCGTTCTCAAGACAAGAAGACTGACGTGGTTTGCAATTCCCTTCTCTTGTGGACCACGTTTTGTCAGAAATCTCCACCATGACCCGTCCGTCTTGGGTGGCCCTACATGACATGGCTCATAGTTTCATTGAGTTAGACAAGACTGTGGTCCATATGATCAGATTGGTTAGTTTTCTGTGACTGTTGTTTTCAGTCTGTCTGCCCTCTGATGGAGAAGGATAAGAGGCTTATGGAAGCTTCCTGATGGGAGAGACTGACTGAGGGGCAAAGTGGGTCTTTTTCTGATGGATGGGGCCATGATCAGTAAATCTTTAATCCAATTCTCTGTTAATGGGTAGAGTTTTGTTCCCTCCCTGTGTTATTTACCTGGGGCCAAACTATGGTGGAGGTAATGAAGATAATGGTGACCTCCTTCTAAAGGTCCCATGCATGCACTACTATACTCAGTGCCCACAACTCTGCAGCAGCCAACACCAACCCATGCTTCCACCGAAGACTCCTGGACACTCCCGGGCAAGTCTGGCTCAGACTCATGTGGGGTTACTGCTCCTTTCTCCTGGGTCCTGGTGAGCACAAGGATCTGTTTGAGCCCTCCAAGAGTCTATTTCCCAGTCCTGGATAATTTCTGGCAGCTCTATGGTGGGGTTAATGGTGACCTCCTCCAAGAAGGTTTATGCCATACCCAGGTCTGCTGCACCCAGAGCCCCTGCCCCTGCAGCAGTCCACTGCTGACCTGGACCTCCACAGGAGACAATCAAACATAGTTCTGTCTCAGTCTCTGTGGGGTCTCTGAGTCCTGGTGCACACAAGGTTTGTTTGAGCCCTCTGAGCATCTCTGGTAGGTATGGGGTTTGATTCTAAACGTGATTTTGCCCCTCCTACTATCTTGCTGGGCCTTCTCATTTGCCCTTAGTTGTGGGGTTTCTCCTAAAAGTTGCTCCAGTGCTGCACAGCCGCCACTCCAGTGCCTACCATCTTTCTGGGGCTTGTCTGCCTTTGGACGTGGGTTATATCTTTGAAGTCGCTCAAATACCCCACAGCCGCTGCTTCAGACAGAGTTCATGAAGAATTGTGGATGGAGGTTCATGACATTGTACAGGAGACAAGGATCAAGACCATCCCCAAGAAAAAGAAATGCAACAAGGCAAAATGGTTGTCTGAGGAGGCTTTGCAAATAGCTGAGAAAAGAAGAGAAGCAAAAGGCAAAGGAGAAAAGGAAAGATATATACATTGAATCTAGAATTCCAAAGAATAGCAAGAGAGACAAGAAAGTCTTCCTCAGTGATCAATGCAAAGAAATAGAGAAAAACAATAGAATAGGAAAAACTAGAGATCTCTTGAAGAAAATTAGAGATACCAAGGGAATATTTCATGCAAAGATGGGCACAATAAAAGGACAAAAATGGTATGGAGCTAACAGAAGCAGAAGATATTAAGAAGAAGTGGCAAGAATACATAGAAAAACTGTACAAAAAAGATCTTCAAGACCCAAGTAATCATGATGGTATGATCACTCACCTAGAGCCAGACATCCTGGAATTTGAGGTCAAGTGGGCCTTAGGAAGCATCACTACAAACAAAGCTAGTGGAGGTGATGGAATTCCGGTTAAGCTATTTCAAATCCTAAAACATGATGCTGTGAAAGTGCTGCACTCAATATGCCAACAAATTTGGAAAACTCAGCAGTGGTCACAGGACTGGAAAAGGTCTGTCTTCATTCCAATCCCAAAGAAAGGCAATGCCAAAGAATGCTCAAACTACCGCACAATTGCACTCATCTCACACGCTAGTAAAGTGAGGCTCAAAATTCTTCAAGCAAGGTTTCAACAGTACATTAGCCATGAACTTTCAGATGTTTAAGCTGGATTTAGAAAAGGCAGAGGAAACAGAGACCAAATTGCCAACATCTGCTGAAACATCGAAAAAGCCAGAGGGTTCCAGAAAAACATCTACTTCCTCTTTATTGACTATGCCAAAGCCTGTAACTGTGCGGATCACCATAAACTGTGGAAAATTCTTCAAGAGATGGGAATACCAGACCACCTGACCTGCCTCTTGAGAAATCTGTATGCAGGTCAGGAAGCAACAGTTAGAACTGGACATGGAACAACAGACTGGTTACAAATAGGAAAAGGGGTACATCAAGGCTGTATATTGTCACTGTGCTTATTTAACTTATATGCAGAGTACATCATGAGAAACACTGGGCTGGAAGAAACACAAGCTGGAATCAAGATTGCCGGGAGAAATACCAATAACCTCAGATATGCAGATGACACCACCCTTATGGCAGAAAGTGAAGAAGAACTAAAGAGCCTCTTGATGAAAGTGAAAGAGGAGAGAGAAAAATTTGACTACAACTCAGCATTCAGAAAACAAAGATCATGTCTTCTAGTCCCATCACTTCATGGCAAATAGATGGGGAAACAATGGCAACAGTGGCAGACTTTATTTTGGAAGGCTCCAAAATCACTGCAGATGGTGACTGAAGCCATGAAATGAAAAGATGCTTGCTCCTTGGAACAAAAGTTATGACCAACCTATACAGCATTTTAAAAAGCAGAGAGATTACTTTGCCAACAAAGGTCCGTCTAGTCAAAGCTATGGTTTTTCAGTAGTCATGTATGGATGTGAGAGTTGGACTATAAAGAAAGCTGAGGGCTGAAGAATGGATGCTTTTGAACTGTGGTGTTGGAGAAGACTCTAGAGAGTCCCTTGGACTGCAAGGAGATCTAACCAGTCCATTCTAAAGGAAATCAGTCCTGAATATTCATTGGAAGGACTAATGCTGAAGCTGAAACTCCAACAGCTTGACCACCTGATGCAAAGAATTGACTCATTTCAAAAGACCCTGATGCTGGGAAAGATTGAAGGTGGGAGGAGAAAGGGACGACAGAGGCTAAGATGTTTGGATGGCATCACCGACTGAATGGACATGAGTTTGAGTAAACTCTGGGAGTTGGTGATGGACAGTGAAGCCAGGCCTGCTGCAGTCCATGGGGTGGCAAAGAGTCAGAATCGAATGAGCGACTGAACTAATACAAGGTCTGTTTTATATACAATACACAATTTTGTATTTTATTTCAGTGATAATCTTAAAAAGTATCATCATGTTTAATGTTAAATGCAAATACGATTGCCAACCTTTTCATTTTCTATGAATTTATACAGATATACTGCAAAATATGATTATTATAAAGGTAGATAAAACCTAAAAGGCTGAAACTCTGTTTCCTCTTGGCATTCCAGTGGGGTGAACCCAGGCCCCTTTATAGACCACTGACCCAGAGCAAGAGTTAGGGCAGTCAGTGGTCTGCTAAGAGCCTTATTGTGTACACCTGACAATTACATATCAAAAATTTCCTCATATGTTACTATTAACTGGAAATTTTAAGTGTTTGATTCTTGTTATGGTCCCTACCCCTTGGCTAATTGTTTTGTAAAAGCCAGAAAACCCAAAACTCAGGATAGAGTACTTCATTCACCTTTTCATCCATTCAAACTAATATTTATCACCTTTGACTTGGGGAGCTCCTTATTCCGTTACAGTTATGTTGTCTATTGTAAAGTCCACATTTGCCCATGAGTAAATATCTGCGTTGATATATCTACATTATTAACTTGTATAAATTCTTTTATTTTGTTTTTTTTTTACTTTGTAAATAAACCAAAATGAAAATGAGCTTATTCTCTAGCATTGAAACATGTATATTATCATATGTGAAACAGAACACCAGTCCAGGTTCGATGCATGAGACAGATGCTCAGGGCTGGGGCAATGGGATGACCCAGAGGGATGGGATGGGGAGGGAGGTGGGAGGGGGGTTCAGGATGGGGAGCACATGTAAACCCATGGCTGATTCATGTCAATGTATGGCAAAAACCACTACAATATTGTAAAGTAATTAGCCCCCAACTAAAATAAATAAATTTATTTAAAAAATTAGAAAAGAAAATGAGCTTATTCTCAATTTAAGTTGTCATTCATTTCAATTCTTTAATCCAAACAGATTTTGTAAACTTGTTTAACTTTCCAATTTATGGTCTGGTACTGGTTATATTAATGCCTAATTTGAGTGTCTAATGTAATTCGTGCAAATTCATACTTATTTGATTCCATAGGTTAAAGAGAAAGGACACATGGATAATTAATAAGTAGGTGGTAGGGTGACACCAAGTAAAAGCCAAGAGGATGCACAAATGAGTTCTTGATGCCAAGGAAAAGTCTGAGGATGCTGAACTTACATGAGTTCCGGCACAGCAGATGGTACCATATTCACACTGCTCAGATTACTCACATTGTGAGAAATATTCAAGCAATAATGATTTCCGTCACATTACATTAATGCTCATTTTAATATTGACCATTAGTTAACTTGGCTTTTATATAAACTGTGGATTTGGGGAGTTATACTTGCATCCAAACTCCATGGTTACATATAGTTTAATATTAAATATCTGTTATATTATAAAAATGTTTTAAATTATCACTGTTGTTTATAAGTGTGTTTCTTTAAAGGCACTTGTAAAACATTCAAATTTGAAAAACACTAATATAGACATGGCTAATAGTACAACTCATAGTAAATTGCATTAAAATTATAGTATTAGCTTATACTTTTAAAAAGCATAAAGCTCCCCTATAGGCTTCTATATTAGTTGTAAGCTTGTAAGGGTGATGGTGATGTTGACAGAGTTAACTTAGTTTCAAAAAAAACGTTTGATTTGTCTTGGAGTTTCTTTCCAATTTAATTTTAAGTTTCTCAACCAGGGAGCAGCTCAAGTGATTTGTAGTTTCATAAAACATTCTGAAAGACCATTTTATTGGCCACAGAAAATAAACTTAGAATCAGATTCCCTCTACCCAGTCTTTGATAGAATGCTGCTTTCACAATGCGCCATACAACTTTTATTAGAAATTGTTGTATCACCATAAAACCAAACTCTTCACTATATTTCTGGTCATGCTTAGTGAATAAATATTTATTCTATGATTTAAGCACGGTTTATAGACTTTCAAAACTGTGGGTCTTAACATGATTTCTTTGTTTTCAAAGACTAATTACTCTCCAAGAAATTTAAATTGCAGAAAAAGAAATCCATGTTTCTGGATGCTTTTCATCAGATTTTAGTTTCAAAAGCTAAGCTGTAGTAATTCCTAACAACAACAATAAGTAGCAACAACAAATTCCTCTAAGAAAAAGCAGCACCATTCTGACTAATTTTTTATTGTATTTTTATTCTTCCTTTTTCTTACGCTCATGCATATCCCCATACATACCCACATTTATAGTAAAATTATCTTCAGAAATTAAAATTTCAATATAACTGGAACTGTACTCTTCACCGATTACATATTTCAGGCAGTATTTATTTCTCTAAAGACTTTAATTTAAATAAAATAGAAATGTCTTACAGTTCCATATTAGTATAGGTGTAGTTACAAATTCTTTAAATTATTTTAATATCCTAACTTAATACTTATCTTTAGTATTTTTTCTCCCCCTCCATACATACTTGTTAATAAAGGAGAGTCTTTCTTTAAAAAAACAAAAACTTGAAACAAAATGTACCATAAATATTACCACATCAAGTATTATTTTAGACTTAACATCTGGACTAAAACATGATAGGCTATTATTCTTGAAGCTGCTATTACTAATAATGATCAGACCAAATTACATTATCATGTCAGTGATTTGGAAACTATGCATCATAACCTGTTGGTGATCTAAATCTGAGAAAAATATAAAGTTGAAGAGCATCAGACAAACAGACTATAGCCAATGACCTTTTGCCTAATAGGAAGGGCTTAGTGTATATGCATTTGTTGTTGTTTAGCTGTTAAGCCAAGTCCGACTCTTTGCGACCCCATGGACTATAGCCTGCCAGTCTCCTCTGTCCATGGAATTTCCCAAGCAAGAATACTACAGTGGGTTGCCATTTCCTTCTCCAGGGGATCTTCCTGACCAGGGATTGAACCCAGGTCTTCTGCATTGGCAGGTGGATTCTTTATCACTGAGTCACCTGGGAAGCCCATGTATATGAATATGTATTGCCAAATGAGAAGGTTGTCAAAGCAAGTGTTGATATTTTGTATTAATGTATTGCTAAATGGGAAGAGTATTAGTATACTGCATTGTATTAATAGTTACTTCAACCAAGGTAACTTATATATGTATAAGCAAATCCATAGTATATAACCTCAGAGGCTGATGCTTCTTCTGCTTGTAAGAAAGAGAGATTGCTTTTCTTTGGAATAAGCTGTCCTTGGTTAGCAAATCCATTAATGGAGGAACTAATTGTCCAGCAACCTCAGCCTGTGAAAGGGCATGGATTGGAAGGAAAGAAGTAGTAGCTAAACAAAGAATTGTTGAAGTTTTTCTGAATAAAAGATTATATCAGTTTGGCAGTCTTGGGTGAATATTAAACAAGTTAAAGAAGGAAAGAGAAAGAGAAGCAGAGGAAGAGGGGAAGAGGAGGATGGGGATGAGAAGGCAGAGGGAAAGGAGAAGGGAGGTGAAGAGGGAGAGAGGGTGGAGGAGGGGAGAAAGAAAGAGTCTTAGCAATATAGAGATCCGTAAGGGATTAGCAGAAAAATGTCAGTCAGACATTGTCAGGTATGGAGATGGCTAAACGATTTTTAAAAGTTGATGTGCAGTACTGAATTTTAACTCTTCTTGTTATTAATATGTAGCATTGTAGTGTGGCTCTTGGTTCCTATGTAACCAGACGTCTCCATCAAAATCTGTTATAAGTAAGTGTTCTGTCTACATGGTTTTCAGAGAAAATCAAGGGAAATATGGCAATGTGCAAGGGAATAAGGATATAGAGAAGAATGCTTGGTTCTGTTTCTCTGTTACTTACTCATTCTGTGGCTTTAAGTGAATTATTCAATATTTACTACCTACTCTGTGCAAAAAACTGGGCTTCCCTCATGGATCAGTGGTAAAGAATCTGACCAACTGTACAAAAAGGCATTATTCTTAGTGTTCTACAGGTCTTAACACAAATCCTGAAAACAACCTAAGTATAATGATAACCACTTTGAAATTATTGAGATTAGAGGGAATATACAATGTACATATTCAAAATATAAATTTTGACATTATTAATAAACATTAGAAAGGCCATCACGAGATGCTTTTCTAAGCTTTTTTTATTTCCTTTTTCCTTTTTGCTAACTTATAAATATGGTACTAGACAAATATTTTTTTCAGAATTTTTTGTCTTCAGATCTACTTGCTTAGATTGAAGTCTTCTCAGATTGGATTTTCCTCCCATGATCATCATTTTGTCAATGGAATTACCTCCTCCTCACTCCCTAGTTTCATTATGTAAACTCAAAATGATACTCATGATACTTAATTTTATCAACAATAGTATGTTTCCTATCTTGATTATTAGTCCAGCTGTCTTCCTAATCGTGAACCCAAAATACATGCTGAGTGTTTTCTCTCTCTCGATGGCATATCCAACATTTAAAAGACCCTAGTTCAATCCTTAGACTAATTTTTAAATGTTTCTTCTCTTCTATTCCTTAGAGATGCCCACCTCTGTTACTCTTCTTCTAAAGTGGTAAATGTTTATCTGTGGGAAGTCTCTTGTATCCATCCTCTCCTGTCTATTTCCACTGACATAGGGTTAATTCAGGTCTTATTATTGTCTGCCTGATTTATTGCCATAATTCCCTGAGCCATGTCTCTGAGGGCTTGCCTCCTGCCTCAAGTCCTCCCACTCATCCTACACTGTTTAAGTCAGAACTTCAATTGGTCCTTCTTGAAACATAAAAAACACAACACCCACTGGTCCTTCATTTTGCTGCAGAGTGAAGCCTAAACTTATTGTGCCCTTTGTGACACAACATAAAATAATACTAAAATAGCTTTTTATTTTCCATTCCATCTTTTCTACACAAATATAAGATCCAGCCACATCAGATTAATACTGTACCCTCCCATCTCAGAATTTTCCTAAGGAATTCTTTTTGTCTGGCCTATTCTCTGATTGCTGGTGTTCTCTTAAATCATTAACGTTTGGTTCAATACCACCTCCTCTCTAAATTTTTTTTCTGATTAGCTTCATCACAATTCAGCATTCTAGTAGTTACAATTCATCCTTTATTTATATCTTGCTTTTGTCATATTATATAATGCATCACAATTATTTTCATCTATGTGTTACCTCTAGCAGACCATAGATCTTATTCAAAATTTCCAGAAGCTACTCCTATATTCTTGCCCAAATCATATAAAATTGCACTTTGATTGCAGTAAGAATTTCGTTAATACATTTTATTGATTGAATTCAGCTTCTCCTGAATCTCACCATGGCTAAATCAGTTCTATAGAGAGTACCATCTCTTACATAATGTTAACTCTATGACTGGCAGTCCTTGACAGAGGATCAGATAATTCTGGCATATTTCTGCATTATTACTATTTCATTAGGATATACTATTTCATATTTTGTTATTTATTGGAAGTAGACAAAAATTTTAAAGTACGCATAAAAAGGTTGACTTACTTATAAACCACATTTAACAAGACTATCAGAAACTTGCTTTATGGAGCTGATATGTCCTGTTCATATTCTTAAAGAAGTTACATAGCTTCTAAGTACTATAAGACTGAGAGGATACACACAGGTGCATATGCATGCACACATACACACACACACACACATTTCTTAAACAAATTTGATTAGTTAAAATAATTTTTAAGTTCTTATCTAATGGAAAATCCAAATTTCTATATGAAAATTATAAACCCATGTAAGGCAAGAGGAAGCAATTTCAGTTGAGAGACTAAAAATATACTCCATATCCATTTAAAAATTTGGACTTTGTGTTTTTTTTCAGCCAAATAAAAAAGATACAAATATCCTGATATTTAAAAATAATCTATATTCTGTATCACCTATGACTTTCTGTGTGTACAGATCAGTTCATACATAAATATAAATATAAAATATTTTCAATATTTCACTTCATATCCTAGTATTGGTGGTTGGATAATATTTAATAAGACCAAAATTCTTAAGATGGAAGAGCTAGGGTGTAAAGCTCCTGTTTTCATACAAACTCCTTAACTTCCAACTCCATTTTAAAAAATCAAAATGGCAATAATACAGTGAAGATTTAAATACTAAGATTAAATACTGAAAAATTACTTTAAAAGAATGAAACAACTCTTGCAACTTCACCTAACATATTTCATTAAATTGTGTTTTCAAGACACAGGATCATTATGCATATCTGATGTTTAAAACAAAGCACTTTTATTACTTTATTGTTTGATCATTAAAGTAAAAATATAGCCAACACTAAGCAAACCATTAATAGTAACATCTATGCAGATAAGAAAATAGGCTTGAGATTAATAAAAATACATTTCTAAAAGCATTTCTTCTTTCTAGTATTACATGGTAAGTATTGAACAGAATAGCTATAAAGAGAAATTTCCAGAAGGTTTAGAAAAAATTACTTTTATGGATATGATTAAATATACAAACACATATGCATATATAATATGTGTGTTTGAATGATTTATCAAAATCTAATGCTCATAATGGAGGAATTTAATAGATCAAATAATATCTAATAATTTTTAATTTAAGCTCACTATCATATGCTACTGTGGAAAATTCTGAAAGAGATGGGAATACCAGACCACCTGACCTGCCTCTTGAGAAACCTGTATGCAGGTCAAGAAGCAACAGTTAGAACTGGACATGGAACAACACACTGGTTACAAATAGGAAAAGGAGTACATCAAGACTGTATATTGTCACCCTGCTTATTTTACTTATATGCAGAGTACATCATGAGAAAAGCTGGGCTGGAGGAAGCACACACTGGAATCAAGATTGCCAGGAGAAATATTAATAACCTCAGATATGCAGATGACACCACCCTTATGACAGAAAGTGAAGAAGAACTAAAGAGCCTCTTGATGAAAGTGAAAGAGGAGAGTGAAAAAGTTGGCTTAAAGCTCAACATTCAGAAAACTAAGATCATGGCATCGGGTCCCATCACTTCATGGCAAATAGATGGGGAAACAGTGGAAACAGTGGCTGACTTTATTTTGGGGGGCTACAAAATCACTGCAGATGGTGATTGCAGCCATGAAATTAAAAGACACTTACTCCTTGCAAGGAAAGTTATGACCAACTTAGACAGCATATTAAAAAGCAGAGACATTACCTTGCCAACAAAGATCTGTCTAGTCAAGGCTATAGTTTTCCCAGTAGTCATGTATGGATGTGAGAGTTGGACTATAAAGAAAATGAACACAGAAGAATTGATGCTTTTGAACTTGTGGTGTTGGAGAAGACTCTTGAGAGTCCCTTGGACTGCAAGGAGATCCAACCAGTCCATCCTAAAGGAACTCAGTCCTGGGAGTTCATTGGAAGGACTGATGTTGAAGCTGAAACTCTAATACTTTGGCCACCTGATGCTAAGAGTTGACTTACTTGAAAAGACCCTGATGCTGGGAAAGATTGAGGTCAGGAGGAGAAGGGGGTGACAGAGGATAAGATGGTTGGATGGCATCACCGACTCAATGGACGTGAGTTTGGGTAAACTCTGGGAGTTGGTGATGGACAGGGAGGCCTGGCGTGCTGTGGTTCATGGGGTCACAAAGAGTTGGACACGACTGAGTGACTGAACCGGAGAAGGCAATGGCACCCCACTCCAGTAACTCTTGCCTGGAAAATCCCATGGATGGAGGAGCCTGGTAGGCTACAGTCCATGGGGTCGCTAAGAGTCGGACAACTGAGCGACTTCACTTTCACTTTTCCCTTTCATGCACTGGAGAAGGAAATGGCAACCCCCTCCAGTATTCTTGCCTGGAGAATCCCAGGGACAGCGGAAGCCTGGTGGGCTGCCATCTATGGGGTCGCACAGAGTCGGACACGACTGAAGCGACTTAGCAGCAGCAGCAGCAGCAGAGTGACTGAACTGAAACTGAACTGAAGTAAGTGACAAACATGATGTGGTAATAGTGGCTATTTTGGTACACAAATCTTTCAAATGAGATTCATTTATACTCCAGAGTGTTGCCGCGGATTTGTTAAGCAATGTCTTCCTACTTCTTTCTGCAAAATTTGCTAGGTTGTTTCTTTATTTGTGCCATATGATAAAGAAAAAAAAAGTTTCAAAATAAACACTTCTCAGTAGGGACATTCTTATGTCTTAATTTAGTATAACATTTTGAAAGAGAGAGCAATTTATGGTATTTCCATTATATTACTGTAACTTCCTTTACACTGTGAAAATGCAAAGTGTGTACTTTGAGAAATCAAGGATGCAGTCTTTAAGCATCATAAAAGCTTTAATTGCAATTAAGCAAACTATTACCAACAGTCTTAGAAACTTAAAAAGAAAATTTACATATTAGTTATACAACAGAAACTAAAATTTTATTTAAAATAGTCAAACAGGATAGAAATTTGAAACACATCTGATATTTTAAATTTTATGTCTTGATTGTGGGGAGAAACAGAGAACAAATTGTGAGGGTCCATCTTATATACTATTAAATATTGTTTCAGGGGCTAGTATATATTTGGGATTTTGTGTGACAAGCACTAATACATTTTTTTTCCCAGAAGCAATATTGCATATGAACATGTCTCCACAGACCCTCAAAATGTTACTTTTCCTTTAATTGTACATCAAATACAGCATGTATAAAATGAGAATGCCTTAAAATAATTAAACAAATTAGGCAAACTATAACTTATAAACAAAGTAAGCAAATTTTATCCTTTAAGTTAGCATTTTAAATGATTTTCAGTTGAGTGTAGCTCAGCTGGTAAAGAATCTGCCTGTAATGCAGGAGACCCTGGTTCAATTCCTGGGTTGGGTAGATCTTCTGGAGAATGGATAAGCTACACACTCCAGTATTCTTGGGCTTCTCTGGTGGCTCAGCTGGTAAAGAATCTGCCTGCAATGTGGGAGACCAGGGTTCGATCCTTGGTTTGGGAAGATCCCCAGTAGAAGGGAATAGCTACCCACTCCAGTATTCTGGCCTGGAGAACTCCGTGGAGAGAGGACATGACTGAGTGACTTTCATTTTTCATACTGAAATAAGATTTTGGAATATTACGCTTTAAGAATATGTGAGGACTTCCCTCTGGTGGTCCAGTGGTTAAGAATCCACCTGCCAATGCAAGGGACATGGGTTCGATTGCTGATCCAGCAAGATCCCATATATCGCAGAGCAACTACACCTGTGTACCACAACTACTGAAGCTTGTGTGCCTAGATGACACACTGCACAACAAGGGCCAGTTCCATAAAAAGCCACTTCCATAAAAAGCTGGTGCACCACAACAAGGCGTAACTTTAATGATGGTTACCAGACTCAGTGTGGTGATCATTTTGTAAAGCATGCAAATATCAAACCACTAGGTAGTATACCTGAAACTCATATAATATTATATGTCAACTATATTTCAATTAAAAGAAGAAGAAAAAAGTAGTGGGTGGAAATTATCAATCCCAGCAAAGAGCTAGAGAGCAAACTCAGAGTATTCATAAAAAGTGATGGGTTGAATGAAATTAAAACGCAATGTCTGTGACTGCCTTAGCAGCTTAATCTGTTATCTGAATAATAATAATAACAACAACCATAACAATAATATATTCTACCTGCTGCAAGATTTTATAACTGAGGTGCTCTTCTCCATGATAATTTGATATATTTCCAAATATAATGAGTATTTCTACAGGGAGTATAAAAGGAGTAAGGTTTTACTTTGTTTTTCTCTTCAGTCATTCTTCAGATATGAAACCATTTGTAGTATATTTCAGTGATTATTATTAACAGCACTGTGGCCTAGGCTAAAGAGGCTTATTATACTCTGAGCCAACTAATCCGCTAATTAATTAATCATGATTTAGATAATCACAGAGAATGATAAAATATACAAAACCAATCAGAAAACATTCCCTGTGTTTACCCCTGGGGCTTTTAAGGCATTAACCATAAGATTTAAGGGCTCTAACAGAGGTTGTTTTCTTCTTTGTTGGGAGGTGTCCAGCTTGGTTGCCCTTACCAATGTATTTTCTAACATCTTCTCTTTCCCATGGAGAGAGTTGTTACATCTTAAGCATCAAAGTGGAGCTGCATGGACTTTAATTGTGTACTTTCCCGGTGTGTCAAGAGACTGCTCTCTGCTTAGTAATTATTTTACACTGTGAACTAACAAAGTAAGCACTCAAGTTAGTGTTAGATCCATTACTATTTAGCTTGTTTCGAGTGTGAATGAATGCAGGACATGTCTAAATTTAAATTAAAATTGAATTTATATATGAAAAGCTTTTAAAAACTCCTAAACAGAAAATTTTATACTTGGTCACAAATCTTGTTTTAAAAATATGCTTTTTAAAGTAATGATAATTGATCGATATGCTGAAAGTAGGTTTAAATGAAAGTATGCTTCTAAAAGCCTGGTTTCTAACAAAATAGAGCCATGTACACAATAAATGATGTCACCAAGAAAATAAGTACATAAAAAATAAATAAAATGCTCTGAGTAGACTATAATTTCTGGGTACAATAACTAAAAATGAAGTTTTAGCTTCTTTGGTCATTTAATGCTCAACTCCTACATATCATTACACATGATATATTTATGAGGGATATTTATGAGATAGCATCAGTTGGTACATGTCACAATCAAGTTAGGAGGAGGTCCTATTGCAATTCTTCTTAATCAAAGGTTCATAAATAAGAAGGAAAAAAATTTCAAAACGCCAAATTCCCAATGAAAGATTGTGCTTTCTCTGCTGCATGAACAGTGTTGTTCCCAGTTAGACATTCTTTTAATTTTTCTGAGGACTACCAATATTTACTGTTTTAGGCTTTCTTCCTTGTACCAAGTGAGAGGTTGAGGGGACTCTTATATTTGAATGTCTCATGTTAAGTCATTAGACCTTAAATAAAACTCCTCATTTTCCTAGCACCATTTCCTCTGTTCAATTCTGCATGTTTATGAACACACCCAGGCTAAAACCCATGTTACTACAGGATTTGCACCTTCTTTTCTGCTCCTTCATTGAGCATGTGCCCAAGACGTGTCAATTCTGCATGGTCTCTCCTATTCTACCCTTTCTAACCTGACTGCGACCAAGCTGCGCCAATCTAACCACCCAAGCTCTGTCCTAGCAACTTTCCAGTCCTTATCTCACTCAGCGCTCATCACAACCCTGAGAATTGTGTTGCTTTACATTGTTTACACAGATCTGCAATTTGAGAACTCGATAAGTTTTCAAACATGTCCAAGGTTGACTAGTAAGCATAGATGCCCAGAATGAAACCCAAACAAGGCATTGGATTCTAAAAGAAAGCTTTAACATTCAGGACGAAACAGTCTGTGTTTGCTTTGCTACTTACTGGGTAGACGAGTATTGATACTGCTAAGCCTCATTTTATTCATTCAGAAAATATACAAAATATTTCTTCTAAATGTTGTTTTATTAAATGATACGGGCTTTGTGTTCAGTTGCTCAGAGGTGTCCAACTCTTTGCGACCCCATGGACAGAGAAGCCTGCCAGGCTCCTCTGTCCATGGGATTTCCCAGGTAAGAATATTGGAGTGGGTTGCCACCTCCTACTCCAGGAGATCTTTCCTACCCAGGAATCCAACTCGTGTCTCTTGCATCTTCTACACTGCCCGTGGATTCTTTACCTCTGAGCTACCAGGTAACCCCTCGTTAAATGATAAACTGCCTGTTAATGGTTAGCCCAGTGCTCGATGTCTTTTAATATCTTAAATAAATGCTATTTTAAAACATGCATAATAATTATTATGTCTGTCTTGTTGTAATTGGCTCTTTTACAGATCTTCTCAAAAGCATCTCCCTGATTCAAATAATACATTTTTCTTCAATCCTAGATCTGATCATGTCACTTTCTGGCTTAAAATCTTCAGTGATTCAAATGGCATCCTGCTCAGAGAGCTCCATATTATGGCCACAGACAAATCTTCAGCATTTAGTTCCACTACTATTTCTTATTTACTTTATCATTCAACTAACACAAGCAACATACCATTTGTCCTGATAGTCTCAGCCAAATCTTAGCTTAGGCTGACCTACTGGCCAAGAATCTACTCCCCCATCTTGATTTGCTACTGTTCTGCCAAACCATCACAGAAGACTCAAGTGTCACCTCCTCCAAGAAATCTCCTTAATTCCTAGAAGAAATATTGTTGCTCTTTCTTTGTTCTCATTATCCATAGTAATTTTGTCATGGCATATACTGTATTTTGTCTTGTAATGTTGATAATTGTGAATGTCTTACTTATACTACTGAAATCAAGAACCAGATATTTTACATATTTGTGTAAACTCTATAATGAAGAGTGATATACAGAGATCATGGGTGAGAAATAAGTGATGTGATTACTGAATTAGATTATATTAAGCTAATATACAAACTGCAAGTGTGTTTAATTGAATACTCAATTTTGAAGAGATATTACTGGTGTATATTTTTATACTTTTTTCATTCTTATAATTTAAATGTGTACTTTTACATAATTTGGGCGACTTTTTAAAAGTGGAGACAAACCCTATTTGCTTCCATAAAGGAATTTTTTTGGAATAATACTTTTTCCTTCCATTGACAAAGTTAAATGTATGGCCACTTAAAAAGATTCAGAAGGAAAAAAAAAACTAGGATATTTATATTGAGATTTTAAATGAAGGAAGGAAAATTATTATTACATATATACTGTACAGTGGCTGCCTTCTTCTGAGTGTACTGAAGTCATTATTGACTTTGCCAAAATATTCATAGGTAGCTTCTCTTCCCAGTCAAGCCAAATTCTACTTAAAAAAACATTTTAAATGCATCTCAGACAGTAAAGCATCTGTCTACAATGTGGGAGACCCAGGTTCGACCCCTGGGTTGGGAAGATCCTCTGGAGAAGGAAATAGCAACCCACTCCAGTACTCTTCCCTGGAAAATCCCATGGACGGAAGAGCCTGGTAGGCTGCAGCCCATGGGGTTGCAAGAGTCAGACATGACTGAGCGACTTCACTTTCTTTCTTTCTTTAATATTCATAGCAGCATTATTTACAACTTCCAGGATACGGGAGCTATCTAAATGTACTAAATGTCTATCAACAGATGAATGAATAAAGTAGATGTGATATATATACACATATACACACAGTGGGAAACTCCTCAGACATAAGAGACAATGGAATTTTTCCATTTGCAGCAACATGAATGGACTTGGACAGTATTATAAAAATTGAAATAAGTCAGAAAAAGACAGATACTTTATGATATCATGTATATGTGGAATCTAAAATATACAACAAACATGAATATAAAATAAAGAAGCAGATACAGATAAAGAGAACAAATTAGTGGTTTACAGTGGGGAGGGGAGTGAGGGACAATAACGGTGGGGAGGGAGAGGTATAAACTATTGATTGTAAGGTAGGCTCAAGGATGTACTGTACATCATGCGGAACAGAGCCAATATTTTGTAATTTATGTAAAGGGAAAGTAAACTTTAAAAAGCTGTATAAACATTTTAAAAAACAAAATATAGAATTACCCAGCTGACAAATAAATAAAAACATTTTAATTGACACAGTAATTTTCTCTATGTTTATATAGAAAATGGATCATTCCTATTATAAACCTTTGGTAGTATCTGCTTTTCCTTTTGAGCTCACTGAGTGTCTTCAAATAGTACACCTACGTTTTTGCACCTGGGCATCTTAAGTAAGTTCTAAATGCAATTCTTCCCTGGAGATTTAAAGAGTCTGAGTCAGTGTCAGGGCTGCAGCTTCACACGTCTTGCTAATGGGTCCTCTCTGCATTAGAGGATTGTTGTGACTGAGCTGTTGCCTTCCGAGGTCTCTGTCCTGTTCTCTCTGCCAAACTCCATGATGTCAAATTCCACGCTTCCTCTATGCCTGGGCCTCTACCTATGTGCTTTTTTTTTTTTTTCCAGAAAGAAGACATGCCCACAAACCCTGACCCACCCATTCTTGTTTGAAGTATCTTGATAACTGCCTACCCCCATCTGCCTGAGCCACTGCCTAGGTCTGATGCTACACTTGCTGAGTGTACACTGACTCACCTGCCTAGAAACTGCCCAGAAACTTTGAAATGATGCTTGCTTGAATCTGACGGGCCATCCACCCAGTTCCTGCTGCCTGGACTGTTCTGCTTTGCTAAATTTGTACTGCTTGATGATGTATTATATCTGGATTCCATCTACCACATATCAACATTTTCTTTTAGCCTCCTCTTTTTTAATTGTGACTCTAAAGATATCAAGGATTCTTTTAAAAATGTTTTTCTATTAATTTGTCAAATATAACAAACCCATTTCAGTCATAATTGTAAATGTTAGTAAGCTAATCTTTTCAATTACCAATGTAGCCCCCTCATAATATGTGTTGATGTTCATAGCATCAATAATTTTCTATTTTCTTACATTACTTCTTTAGGTATCATAGGATTTTTTTTTTCTGTATCTCATTTAACCCTTATTAAAAGCATTAACAAAAGTTTCAAATTCTAGGATAGATTTCTTCTTTCCTACTCATAGTAATCTGGCTTCTGTTAAACATGGTAATTCTTACAAAGTTTGAACTAGGATTTTATTTAGATATTTACATTAATAATTAAAACTTCAAATATTTTTACGATGTCATTTTCTTATTGAAAGAAGGCTTTCAAATAGGTATTGGAACTAATCAAAACTCATTTCCCTGAACTTCAAGACCCTCTATTAAGTGGTTCCTTTATATCTATTAATTTAACTTCTCCATTTTAGTCATTCAATTTTCACAATTTATTACTTTTGCACTATAAATCTTTGAACATAGTATTTTCAATTTAGGAAATATATAGTCATTTAAATGTGAAAAAATCTAAATTAAGACATTGGTAAATTGCTTTATCTGGATCAAACTTTAATACCAGTCTAGGTACAGATCTATTAAAAGCATTATGTGGGGGGGAAAGTAAAATGAATCAGCCTATTAATCACTTATTTTGGACTTCAGGTTTACAACAGAGATTTTTTTTCCCCACTCCTTTTGTCTTTCATTAAAAATATACATATAACTTGTTTAGAAACAAAGCTCAAATCTATCCTTAAATTTTATGGTCTTAAATAATAAGTCAATTCTGAGACTAATTAGTTCTGTACTTATCAGTTCAAAAACAGTATAATAATTGTCAGTATAATATTTTTATATTATGTCTAAGGTTTCCTATTATGTTTGTTGGGACCTAATTAGATGTATCAGAAAAATTGTTTCATCACCTAATTTTGGAGTTGACTTATGTACATAAAAGTGTTAAGTGACAGTTAAGGTTAGCTGATTATTCAGGGACTCAGTTTCAGCTTAAGGTCACCATCTACTGGAGTCGTTAGGGCATGTGTCACCTCCAAAGAAGTGGAACCTGAGGGGCTTTTCTGGTGGCTCAGTGGTAAAAAATCCACCTGCCAATGTAGGAGACAGGAGTGTGATCCCAGTCTGAGAGGATCCCACATGCCATGGAACAGCTAAGCCTGTGGACCACACCTCTAAAGCCTGTGCTCTAGAGCCTGGGAGCTGCAACTACTGAAGTCCAGGTGCCCTGGAGCCTGTGCTCCACAACAAGAGAGGGCACTGAAATGAGAAGCCCATGCAGCACAACTACAGAGTAGCCCTCACTTGCCACAATTAGAGAAAAACCAGCAACAAAGATCTAGCACAAACAAATTAATTAATTAATCAATCAAATAAAAATAATAATTATGTAAAAAAGAGAAGTTCCACTTTTGAAATATGGGTAGATTCGAGGAAAGTATTTTAGTCAAGGCTTAGAAGCTGCGAAAAGAGGTGAAACTGAACATAAGCAATCCACAGCAGAGGAAGAGACAGTGGGCTAGCCTAACAAATGGTGTATATTGAGAAGTAGCAATAATCAATGTGTTGTAAAGGTAAATTGAGCTGGATCACATATGACTTTAAAATCAGTTTGGATTTCTCAGATAGATAATTTCTTAAATATACTCCAGTAGCCATGTATGGGTGTAAGAGTTGGACTATAAAGAAAGCTGAGTGCCAAAGAATTGATGCTTTTGAACTGTGGTGTTGGAGAAGAATCTTGAGAGTCCCTTGAACTGCAAGGAGATCCAACCAGTCTATCCTAAAGGAAATCAGTCCTGAATATTCATTGGAAGGACTGATGCTGAAGCTGAAACTTTGGCCACCTGAGGCCAGCTTGAGGCCAACCTGCAACCTGAGGTCAACTGACTCATTGGAAAAGATCCTGATGCTGGGAAAGATTGAAGGTGGGAGGAGAAGGGGACGACAGAGGATGAGATGGTTGGATGGCATCACCGACTCAATGGACATGAATTTGAGCAAGTTCCGGGAGCTAGTGATAGACAGGGAAGCCTAGCATGCTGCAGTCCATGGGGTCGCAAAGGGTTGGACACGACTGAACTTAGAACTTATATACAGTAAATATCCAGTGACTAAATGGATGCATTTTCTCAATAAATGTAAAGACATATAAAAATGCTAATAATGATGTTTGCTTGCCAACAGAGCAAATAATGACAGGTCAACAGAATTGATGAAAGCAACAGAACTATTGGTAGCATCAAATAAGTTTCATTTTGTTGCCAGTGTGAAAGCCTACATTCACCATGTTCATGATTTTAAAAACCCGCATCAAGAAAGAGCAAAGAACATATCTTCTCAATTCTCTCAAATTTCTATGGGTATGTGTGTGTGCTAACTTGCTGCAGTTTTGTCTGGGCTTCCCTGATGCTCAGTTGGTAAAGAATCCACCTGCAATGCAGGAGATCTGGGTTTGATTCCTGGGTCAGAAAGATCTGCTGGAGAAGGAATAGGCTACCCGCTACACTATTCTTGGGCTTCCCTTATGGCTCAGCTGGTAAAGAATCTGCCTACAATGCGGGAGACCTGGGTCCAATCCCTGGGTTGGGAAGATACCCTGGAGAAGGGAAAGGCTCCCCACTCCAGTATTCTGGCCTGGAGAAATCCATGGACTGTATAGTCCATGGGGTCACAAAGAGTCAGATAGGACTGAGTGACTTTCACTTCATTTCACTTCACTTGTCTGACTCTTTGCAATCCAATGGACTGTGGCCCTTCAGGCGCCTCTGTCCATGGGATTCTCCCAGCAAGAATACTGAAGTGGGTTGCTATGCCCTCCTCCAGGGTATCTTCCCAACCAAGGGATCAAACCCGCATCTCTTATGTCTCCTGCATTGGCAGACTGGTTCTTTACCACCAGTGACATCTGGGAAGCCTTTTTATGATTATATCAAGTGTTATAATCAAGGATAAAATATTGTTCATAAAAATCAGTTAGCAGACTGCAAGAAGACTTAAAATTAAATGTTTAATAATTAGAATGGCCCTTTATTATTTTACCTTTCTCTAAAAACTGCATTATCATCCAACTGATATCACTTTGGTAATGAACATTGCTGCTGCTGCTAAGTCGCTTCAGTCATGTCTGACTCTGTGCGACCCCATAGACGGCAGCCCACCAGGCTCCCCCATCCCTGGGATTCTCCTGGCAAGAACACTGGAGTGGGTTGCCATTTCCTTCTCCAGTGCATGAAAGTGAAAAGTGAAAGTGAAGTCACTTAGTCGTGTCCAACTCTTCACGACCCCATGGACTGCAGCCTACCAGGCTCCTCCATCCATGGGATTTTCCAGGCAAGAGTACTGGAGTGGGCTGCCATTGGGCTTTCCTGATGGCTCAGATGGTAGAGTCTGCCTGAAATGCAGGAGACCCTGGTTCAATGAAACTAAACATAAGCGAGAAAGAATAAATTCAAGTGTATAAGACATCATCCTCTATAGCTAAGGTCAGCGTGCTAAGAGTGCTTTAGATTTACAGGAAGTGCTTCGTGATTACCTTGAGGACCATACATAAACAAATCATGACCAAATTTTCTGACTTCATCCATAGCTAATATTTCATAATCTTTAGAAATACAGTTAGTTTCTGGAAGTTTCTATAGATTAAATTTATTTGCTATCTTGAGTTTTTAGATACACAATGAAATTTTATTAACAATCAGATGACAGTTACTCTAACTGTCTGAGCTTGATTTGCTTGCCTTAGAAAAGGACATATTAGTTTCTATCTCAGTGACTTTGGTCAGATAAGGGCACAATGAAATGCAAATTTCTAAAAAAAAAATAGATATATTGTAGTTTACTTAGTTTATGTAGTTCATCTGGCAGAACCATTTAGTAGAAAGAATATGGACTGAAAAACCTGCATTGTTTTTACTGCACCAAATTCTATGCCATAAAAATACTAATTCTTCAGCAGTTTGATCCAGAATCTCTATCTCAAAGTGAGAAAAATAGCTCAAATAATAATATGATAATATATTTTTTCTCCATAGAGTAAGGTGGTGCTACAGACAAGGCTTTGTTTGAATTTGCTCTTAATTACTCCTAGCTCTATGTCCCAGTCTAATTGTGAGAGTGGCCAGGGAGGCTCCTATCACACACATAACCAACAGTTTTCAAACAAAACCCTCCAGCTTTCCTCAAACTGTTCTGTGGAGGAACAGAATAGCTCTACTCTCCAATTTGGAATAATATAGAAAAATCTCACCAGCCATCCAATACCCTCGCTCTGGAAAATTCAAGGAGATTTTCAGGGAGCATGGACTTCTCCTCACATATTAGTGTGTAATGAAATGTTACACTGCCAGAAAAGGAACATGAGGATAAAATACTGAGAGTATGCAGAACTTTTCTATGGACAGTTCGAGATTCTTTGCCACAAAATCATTTTTACCCAAAAAATAATAGTCAAGGGAGAAATCAAATGCCCAAGATTAAAAGTATCATTTTTATATTGAAAAACAGCATTTCCTTACTGACTTATAAGTAACCCAACATGTTACTTCAGTCCCTATCAAGTTTCTGATATTCTTTGATTAATAGTTCTGAGAGAGAACCAGATACAACACCCAGAGGGGCAAAAAAGAGGATTTTCTTCAAAGTGATGCTTACCCTGGGCACTTGTGAGTGTGAGTGCATGTGTGTATAGGATATAAAAATAGTAAACATATGCACAATATACACTCTATATGATTCTTTATCTGCTTGTGGCATTGCTCCAGCCTTTGTCAAATTTCAGTATTCTGTTATTTTGTTTGGGGTTATGTCACTCAAGAAGTCATCAGTAATCCTTGAAAATTATATGAGTAGTGGTAAATAGCTATCTGTTTTTCTATTGAGAATAAGTGATATAGTTGAATTAGAGCTGAAAAATTTGAGAGTTATAAAGAAGTTTTTCAATTCATATAGATTAGATTAAAATTAGGAAAATCTTTTCAGGATTTCAGAAAAGGAATCATTCAGAAAACCATTTGCACCACATGAACTTGCCTTAAGTTTATGCTTTTAAAATTAAAATAAAAGTAGAATTTATACTAACTAAAAGGCATAGTGAAGACTCAAAATGTAAAAAAAAAACAAACCTAGCTTAATCTCTTTATAACAATGTTAAAGTGAGATATTTATTATAATGGTCATAAGGTATTAGGATGGGTAGAAAAGCTGCTATTTTGAAATAGTATTGAGGTTTCATCTTTGAAGGATAAAATGTCTAATAGTAGAAATTCAAAAAAGATGACATGATCTTAACAATCTCTAGTTAGTTTATTATTCTAAGCCATGCCCTATTATTTTTGTTTATATGTTTGCTAAAATCATTTGCTCACGGAATGAATTTAATTATATATAAAACAAGATAGGCACAAGTGAGAATGTTGAATGAAGATAATAAAAAAGGGAATTTTTCTCAGAATTACCTGCCCAAACTAGTAAAACATGTTTGGCTTTTTCTTTATCTGATAACAATCACAGGGTGAATTTGTTATACTGTAGTCAACTTGGCCACGATTTAGAAGTGCTCCCAGTAACACTGTCACTTAAAGTGATGTGGTAATAGAGAGTAGCCTCCTGAGGCTAAGTTTAATACCACATTCCCTATAAAACTATTTTTGTTCATATCTACATTTACAAGTGTATGAACCCTTCACATAGACAAATGCTATGCCTACTTGTTATAGAAAAGACGTGGGTTGCTTCTCTATCTTATACTTCAAGCACCATTGTCAAACCCATGTAGGGCAGGAGAATCCATCCAGTGATAAATTTTCATGACTGTATGTGCCTCACTGCTACAAACTGCAACATGTGTGGAGTAAAGAAGGCTGTTCTATAGAGTACTAGCTCTGACAGGCAAAGCCTAAGAGACCAAGAGATTAAGATCAAAGAAACTTTGGGGTATTTTAGTTTTATGCCCCTCAGAAGCATTTCAGGAGTGGGTAAGGAATGGTTAAGGTTTAGTTCAAGGGTTTTTTTATTTTTTATTTTTTATGTTTATCTCAGACTTACTGCATCTTAAATTTTTCAGTAATTTGGAATCTAAAATATTCAAAATCATATTTTATCAATACCACAGAGTTAGTGAAAGAAAAATAATGATGCTCTTTATAAATGTTCTTACCTTCACATCTTTGACATTCATCCTTGTTCCTTCCTTCCCAACAAAGATATCATCAATGTCCACAAGGATATACCTGTCCAAAGACAAGGTCAGCCTCTTCCCTGACAGGAAAGAGATGGCATCTATGAAGATGAGCTTGTGCAGCCAAAAGTTTAAGTTGTTGCCAAAAAGAACTCGCTGAATTCCATCATGCAGACCCAGATCCTGAATCACTGTCGCATAGAGTGGTTTGCCAGACAAGGATGAAAGGGATTTTTCTGTCTGTAATTCAGTTAAAAGCACAGGCTGGTAGGTTGAATGATTATATTGGAAAATTGTCCAGTCTTCCCCAGGAAGAGGGCCTTTCTCAACCTTGGGGGCTTTGGTAATATGCAGCAAAGGAGACTGAGGGTTGACCAAACAGTCCTTGAGAGCTAGATTATTGAAAAGGTTTAATGGAAAACCTTTTAATTGTGTACTTGGTGAGCTGTTTTCATTGGCTTTATGAAAACCAATTATACTAACACTGTATTCCACACAGTATTTTTCTAAGAGCTCTCGATTCCATGAGTCCATGCTGACATACTTCAGAATATTTTCATAAATAACTAAAATATATTTCCCTTTGCCATTGTCTGTTAGAGGAGGTATATCTCCCTTGCCAGGGGCAATGACCATGTGGTGTTGAAATCGGCTGGACTCCAAGATAGCGATAATATCTTGACCAAGTTGAGAGTATTGGCTCTCCACAAACAGGAGGACAATAGGATCAGTTTTGGATGTATCAATAGGTTTAACTGTCTTCAGCTCCATTGACCGGTAAGGTAGGATTTTAACATCAGTACATTCGGCTTCTGCAGTAGTCTCAATAAGTGTCATTTCCTGTTTATAGCCAGAGTAGAGGAAATAGGCAGAGATGACAATGCTCACCAAGCAAAAGGTAGCTAAGAGGACAATCAATGTTCGAAAACTCCTCCGAAGCTTCACAATAAGATTCATTTTTTTAGATGTGGCTTTGGGAGCTTTTTCCAAATTACTTGCCTAAAGTGCCATCATGAATAAAGTATGAGATGGTACAAATGCCACTTCCCAAATGTTCATGTAACCATTGCAAACCATGTAAAATGCGTGATGGGATCGCAAGCAAGTTAAAGCAGTAGAACAGTGGACCAGGAAAGAAAAAGTTGAAGAGATTCTGTATATGTCCAATACCAAAGATTGCTGTAGAGTCCTTGAAACATTACCTGAAAAAGAGAAAAAAATATAATGACTAACACAAAAATAGTAATCTAAGTATTTGTGTGTATACCTATGCTGATATATAATAAATATACATATCAAAGATAATTTTAGTGTGTTGATATGCTAAAATATTAATAGCTTAAGGTTTACAGTCTAGATTTTACTACATAGATTGTAGTAGATTTTTTCATGTCCTCAACAATATAAAACCCTGTTTGACTTTGCCAAAATATCCATATATCAATATATAGAAACAGATTGAAATCATTTTTCAAACTAGTCATCTCAAAAAAAAAGCTTTAGCATATAATGGTCATACCATGCAACTTGCTTTCATAAGACTGGTAAACACTATATACTTACAGAATTAGGAAATCAGGTATCTGCATAGGTTTAGAGCACTAGAGCATGCTTGTAAGTATCTACTTAGGTATATGGATTATAAGGTAAGAGGATGATTTTGTCTCAAATAAATGGTAGTTACAGGCCTTTCTCTTTAGAAATATTCTTTTCTGAAGTTACAGGGAGACACTTGGCCCTCTTCAGCAAAACAACCAAAATAAAGGATTTCTCTTTCTCCATTATTAAAAGAAAAGTGACAGAGAAGCTATGGGACAAAGAACAAAATGGGAACAGGATCTTCAGAACTTTCTAATGAAATAGAAGCCAGAAGCATCTTCTAGATGAGAAGAAAAATCTTGACATGCTTTTCTCAGAGAATGTTCCTAAATTTGGCTGATATCTGTTATCAGAATTAAAATTGTTTTCTATAATTAATTTTTATCTACCAAATTACTTTCTATCATTCAAAAGAAAAATAATACATAGAAAGCATTAAAAAAAGTTTCCCCAAACTGCTTCACCACACTGGATATAATTTTCCATTATAATTTTTGTGTTGTTATTATGTCTTTAATCTGTGATACATATACTGTAAGATGTGTATTATTGATGTACTGTCATAGGGAACAAATTAGCATGTTTTATAATATGAGTTGTATATTCCATCACTTTGTAAATTTTTTATGTTTATTTAAAAAATTTTTTATTTGAAGAAACTAAATAATTATGCACATTATTTATTATTAGATTATTAGAGATTAGATGATTAGATTAATGATTACAGATATGAGTATATCATTTCTCCCATTTTGCGCTTTTATGTTCTCAAATACGTTTTCCCTACTTAAAAAAGTCAACAAGTTGAAAAATAATATGTATCAGATTTTAGAAAAAAAAATTAAACAATCTCAAAAGCTAACAATTTAAAAATTTTAAATTTCTACTAAACATTTTTATTTTTTAGATTCCAAATATATAAACAGACACGATTTTTCCCCTTTGAAAGAGTGAACCAATTTTTAAAATCTTCCCACTGATTTCAAATTCACTTTAAAGGAAAATTAACGCCATATGCCAGGGACTTACTAATATGCTGTTATCAAATATACTTTTTAAGTGACTATTTGATTTCCCCAAAACCTTTTAATTGTTTTAAAGTTTTGCTCCCTTTGAACAAATTAAATTATATTTTACTGAAAAGAAATAAAATACAGTGATAAAAAGGCTTGGGTTTGATATAAAATATATAAAACAATTATGGTATGGTCTACCATATACTTTTTTGTTTATTTGAAAATGTTCATAAGGTAAATTTTAAAAATAAAAGTCAAATTAAATGGTATAAAATAAATATTGAAAGAGATTTGAAATTTGCCAAAGAAAATTATCCAATCTTTATCATATTTCTTCCCAGACTTCTCCAAATTCAAGTATTTGATTAAAAAATCTTACAGAAACAGAATCCGTCACACTCCCACCTCCACCTTGCATCACCCCACAAAAGTAGAAATCTGACCTATATACTTTGGTGGTTTGCTTAGTATTTTCAGAATACATTTAATCAGGTACTTGAAAAGAAACCAAGTGTGTAACAACTTAATATTTGTTAAATCCTTATCTATTCTGACATCAAAAATGTCACATTTATTTTTGAATATACAAAGGATGAGATGTCAGTTTTGCATATTAGAACAGCTCATTCTAATCTGCAATAGTAAAAAAAAATAAAATAAAAAAGCATATGGGACCAGAATCTGCCAACCAAAAGAATAAATAAAATTTAAATGTGACATTTATTTAATATTAATATGTTCAGAGTTAGAAGAATGATAGACGCATATTACCACCACTGTGTGTGTGTGTGTGTTTGACTCTGCATTTATGTGTGTCTGTTTATTAAATAAGTTATATTTCTCATTCAATCCACTTGTTCATTCTTCCATAGAAAAGATTCACCAGTGGAGGTGAGGAAGGCTGGGCAACAGAAGATGATATAACAAAGAAATTTACTCATGTTCTATGCCTGAGAAAAGAAATGGTATGGTATTGTTTGGGATGCCAAAGAAATAAAGTATATATATCTGGGGAAGGGAAAAATCTCCACCCTAGCCCACTTAGTTGTTTTGGCTGGTCTAATAATTAAAATGGAGGGAAAAAAGCAGGAGAAAAATCAAATTTACTTTCACATGTATGGAGGTCTCATAGATACAGGACCTAAGAAGTGACCAAAGCATGCAGCTTTTAGGCAAAGAACAATCAATTTGAGAACTGACAAGACAAAGAAACAGTCTTGGGTACTATTTAGTGAAGAATCTGAGCAGTTTACATAGCCTTCACCACCCTGAATTTCCAATCTCTGATGATAAGGATGTCTCCCTACCTCCTGGGGCAGGTAGGGTACTGCCTGGGATTCACATGGGATTACTTCCTAATGTCTAGAGACAGTGGAGAGGTAGAGTGTTCTTGCACTGTTATTTCTTAAGTAACTTAATTCCAAATAATCAATATGCCCAGCTGTGTCCAACTCTTTGTGACCCCATAGACTGTAGCCCATCAAGATTCTGTCCATAGAAATTTCCAGGGAGGAATACTGGAATGGGTTGCCATTTCCTACTCCAGGGGATCTCCTTGACCCAGGGATTGAACCCATGTCTCTTGTGTCTCCTGCATTGGGAGTCAGATTCTTAATCTGGGGCTTCCCTTGTGGCTCAAGCAGTGAAGAATATGCCCACAATGCCAGAGACCTGGGTTCGATCCTTGGGTCAGGAAGATCCCAGTATTCTTGCCTGGAGAATTCCAGGGACAAAGGAGGCTGGCGAGCTACAATCCATGGGATTACAAAGAGTCAGACACCACTGAGCAACTAACACTTTCAATCAATATGCCACTTTGGCAAATTTGGGGATGGCCCACGCTAAGCTCCAGCAATATATATTGACCTCTCCCCCTAGGTTCTGGCACAGAACTCCTAAATTTCTTGTAATTTCCTGGGCAATATGAGTGTCTATAGTTCTAGTGATGCAATACCAAGCAGGACCCTGTGGAACTCTTGGGCACAAAAGCATTCGTGTATTTATTTGATAAGAAGAAACAGGTTTCATTCAGACTCCATGACTTTCCCTGAGTTCCAATGTGCAGGTTCAAGCAGTTGTTAATCAAGGAAGGGAGGGGATGCAAGACTATGGAGAAAACAAACAGTCAAGAGAAACAGTGGTGAAACCCTGGGGCAAGGCCCTGTTCTGCATCAGTGGATATACACATTATCTTTAAACTCTTTTGCAGGTACTAAAACCCCCACCAGATGGGAGAAGTTAAGGGTTAATGAAGGCATGCTGCCGACAAGCACGGGGTCGCCAGACTGATTGGAACCATTAGACTGATGTTGCTGTCTCCTATTTGCCTCACCACCAACCAATCAAAAGAATGTTCATGTCCTGGCTATTGTAAACAGTGCTGCGATGAACACTGGGGTACACGTGTCTCTTTCAATTCTGGTTTCCTCAGTGTGTATGCCCAGCAGTGGGATTTCTGGGTCATATGGCAGTTCTATTCCCAGTTTTTTAAGGAATCTCCACACTGTTCTCCATCGTGGCTGTACTAGTTTGCATTCCCACCAACAGTGTAAGAGGGTTCCCTTTTCTGCACACCCTCTCCAGCATTTATTGCTTGTAGACTTTTGGATAGCAGCCATTCTGACTGGTGTGAAATGGTACCTCATTGTGGTTTTGATTTGCATTTCTCTAATAATGAGTGATGTTGAGCATCTTTTCATGTGCAAATGGATAAGGAAGCTATGGTACATATACACAATGGAATATTACTCAGCCATTAAAAACAATACATTTGAATCAGTTCTATTGAGATGGATGAAACTGGAGCCCATTATACAGAGTGAAGTAAGCCAGAAAGAAAAACACCAATACAGTATACTAATGCATATATATGGAATTTGAAAGATGGTAACAATAATCCTATATGCGAGACAGAATAAGAGACACAGATGCATAGAACAGTCTTACGGACTCTGAGGGAGAAGGTGAGGGTGGGACGTTCTGAGAGAATAGCACTGAAACATGTATATTATCATATGTGAAACAGAACACCATTCCAGGTTCGATGCATGAGACAAATGCTCAGGGCTGGGGCAATGGGATGACCCAGAGGGATGGGATGGGGAGGGAGGTGGGAGGGGGGTTCAGGATGGGGAACACATGTAAACCCATGGCTGATTCATCTCAATGTATGGCAAAAACCACTACAATATTGTAAAGTAATTAGCCCCCAACTAAAATAAATAAATTTACTAAAAAAAAAAAAAAAAAATGTTCATGAGCTGATCACTCTCTCTTTGAAAACATTCTCACTCATTACAGTAAAACTTCTCACTACCCTCTCCTAGTGGGGACACACAGTTTTGAGGGCATTAGCTCACCGTACCCTCCACTCACTTTCACTTTTCCTGGAAAAGCAATAAAGCTATTCTTTTCCACTTCACCCAAAACTCTGTCTCTGAGATTTGATTCGGTGTCAGGATACAGCGGAGAAGGCAATGGCACCCCACTCCAGTACCCTTTTGCCTGGAAAATCCCATGGACAGAGGAGCCTGGCAGGCTTCAGTCCATGGGATCGCTAAGAGTCGGACACGACTGAGCAACTTCACTTTCACTTTTCACTTTCATACATTGGAGAAGGAAATGGCAACCCACTCCAGTGTTCTTGCCTGGAGAATCCCAGGGACGGGGGAGCCTGGTGGGCTTCCATCTGTAGGGTCGCACAGAGTCGGACACGACTGAAGTGACTTAGCAGCAGCAGCAGCAGGATACAGAGGTTAGATTCAGCTTCACTCTCAGGACCGTGTAGCCCTCACCTATGTATTGCTTCATCTAGCTCTTCAACTTTATCCTTTATTATATAATAAACGAGTAAAATTAAGTAGGTGTTTCCTTGAGTTCTCTCAGTTGTTCTAGCAAATAATCAAATCCAAGGTGGGATTAATTCATTAATTTTCCCAAATCCTGGGAACCTCTGATGTATAGCCAAGTAAGACAGAGGCAGGACTTGTAATTTGGATCCGAGTTGAGGAGCAGTCTTATGGAACTGATTCCTACGTAACCTATGGGGTCTGTGCTAACTCCAGTTAAAGTCCAATTTGAATTGTAGGACACTAGCTAGTGTCCAAGGCTTCCCAGATGTGGCAGTGGTAAAGAAACCCCCTGCCAATGCAGGAGACATAAAAGATGCAGGTTCCATCACTGGGTTGGGAAGATCCCCTGTAGGAGTCATGGCAACCCACTCCACTATTCTTCCCTGGAGAATCTCTATGGACAGAGGAGCATGGCAGGCTACAGTCCATAGGGTCGCAAAGAGTTGGACATGACTGAAGCGACTTAGCACACACACCCAGCTAGTGTCCCAAAGCACTGCTTGGTGTGGGAAAAAAAACCTCACATACCCTGTGTCAGAAGTGTTATAAGTATGATGGTAGTATGAGAGCAAAAGAGAAACACACAGGAGGAAAAGTAGGTTTTCTATACACCTACCTGGTATTATGACCATTAAAAAGAAAAAAAAAAACAAAACAATGCAGAGTGCAAAGGGGTAGGAACACCTGAGAGACACACATATGTTAAATGAATCATATAAAATTAATATTCATTTAAGGATAATAGTGAAGCCATTAAAATGCTGCTCCAAAAATCCAAAACTACATGGAGTGTTTTATGAAGGAGTCTAGGTGATAGGCTAAAATTTTAATTTTACCTTAACACAGTGCATTGTGAAGGATGAATCTGAGACCAGTTAGCAACAAACAGGCTCATAGGGGCACTCTGCCTGCTTTCCCTTCCACCATGATGTTGGACTTTCCTTACAGTATGAATGGACATGTGTAGATAACTGAGTAATTGCATCTGTGAAGCACTATCTCCTTAAGCACCATACCAAGCAGGTTAAATAGGTTTTGATCCCAATTCTGCTAAATCTGCCTTTTACATTTCCTAAAAAGTCTATTGTTAAAAATTTGGAAAGGGAGACCTTCTCATTATTTTGGCAACAATCTATCCCGAAATATCAGCTGTGTGATCCCTATGCACATATTTCGGTGAGGGGCAAAAAGGGGGGGTGGTTATAGGTGCTGCTTTCCTTGTTCTCATTCTTCTTTTCTTTCCTCCTTATTTTTTTAACTTCTAATCTTCCAAGTGTGACTTATCACATCAATAGTAGTGGAATAGCTATCAAATATCTACCAGAATTTCCCTCTCTTTTAAGATTGGATAGTATGAAGAAATTACTGTTTTGTGTATCTATTTTTAAATCACTCTTTGACTCATTTCCACATTGTGTTTATAGATTTTCTAAAATACAGTCTGCAAAATCCATTTACCAACAGGTCCTCAATTATAGTAAATTTTTACTAATCACTGCAAGCAGCAGAGAAATCAGTAAACAAAGCAACTGCAGGTACTACTGTAGTCACTGCAAATTTTGGCAAGAAGGAAATTCAGAAGTAAGCTAGGGGCTAGGATTAACAATGATTATACACGTGATTGTTTCTTTCTTAAAGGTGATCTGATGAGATCTTCAAAGAGTCTCAAAGTTCAGCTGAAATTGACAAAAAAGAGAAAATATCTACTGGCATTTAATGAGAAGCTGCTATTTGCCAGTCATTATTCTACATTCTTGACATTCATCAGCCTTTTTAGCCATTATTAGTCTATTTTTTAAATGAAGAAACTGAGATTTAGAGGGTGTAAGAAAAAGACTGAGATTGCATCATGAGTGATTTGTGATGCTAGAGTTCCATTTTCTCACCATAGCACTTGTTGAGAAAAATCAAAATTAAGTTAGATGAAACCAAAACCTTAGCAGTTACCATAATGAAGTAATTAAAGATGTCAGCAAGTTTTATTTCAACTTTAAAAATTCATATATTCAAAGCTAAAAATATCTAATGCAAATGCAGAAAACATCTAGAAGTGAATTATTAGTAGATAAGTTCAAAAGAAGCTGTATTGTAAATTGTGATGACATAAGAATTGCAATAATTTGATCACTTTTGACTTTTCATGATATATGGAGGGGGAAACATATTTTATCAAATACCTCATTTCTACATGTTTCATGAGATTTTTGTTTGACCCTTAAGATTATAATAAACAGCGTATATTTCATATCAATACAGCAGTGTCTTTAATTAAAATCTGTGCTATGTAAATATTTAACAATTTATTCAAATACATTTATTAATTGCACTTTCACCCTCTAGGGGAGAATTTCAAAATTTGTAACCATATTCCAAGAGAGATACTCTTTTTTTGTTTTCAAAGTATAGGTCAGCACCACAGAAAGAAAAATGAAGTAGACCAGAACAGAAATACAGATACACTTCAGGGGTAAAGGTAAGTAGTGCTTTAAGAAATGTTTGTTGTTAGGGATGTGTGTGTGTTTTATATGTGGGGTGTGTGTGTGTGTGTGTTCTGGATCCTGATGTAAGATTATTTTCTATTCTGAGTCAGGGTCAAAAGGTTTTGAGAAACCCTACTGAGAGGGCACAGCTAATTCAAATTATTTAACCTGATTTTATAAATAACACAGAGGTTTTAGCTGAAGATGAAAACAGTCTCTTATGATTCCGAGTGATTCCTGAAAGTATCCATTATTGATTTACCCAAACTTGAGACTAGGAATTGATTGATAACACGTGCTTTGGTCACTTGGTACTCTTTTCAGTATCCAGTACACAAAATATTATGATATTATTTTTGGTAACAATCATAGCTTCATACATAACTCTTCAGATGAATGTACAAAGTGATGAGTAGCTATTATATTTAATCAGAATCAAAGAAGTATGTTTATTTTATTCTTTTCTACAATAAAGGTATTTTCTACCCTTGTAAATAACCAGTTGACTACTACCTAACTTTTAGATTTTTATATTTTCTTGAGTTCAGTAATATACACTTACTTTAATCCTCAAAGTGTGCATTTTTATTACTTAAAACTCTTAAAAGTATAATTTCAAATGTAATAATACCATTACTACCACTGTATTATATTGTAACATCATATTATACTAGGTACATAGCTTTGAGCTATTAGTTACATTCACACTTCAAAAGCTTATGAAGGCAACTCAGTAAACAGAGAGCAAATGTCAGGTGATTTCTCACCATTTCTTTTATATATATATATATATATATATATATATATATATATATATATAGTGCCTATTTACCATTTTCATAGGTCTTGTTTTCCAAAGCAGAGAAACAATACAATTTTTCAAAAAGAAAAATCTATTTGTATTAAAATCAAATTGCAAATATCTATGTATTTATCTTATTTATTAGAAAAACATGGGAACTTTGATAAGCAGGAAAATACTAAGTGTACATTTACTCAGATTTGCCACATAAGATTTCTAGATATAGTTGCAGAAATGGTATTTGTGACCAAGTGGAGTGAGTAAGTAATCATTATGTAAAACTCTGTTTTATATTTATATTCAAAATTCCAAGATTGATTTTTGTTTTTAATAGGATCTCCCGTATGGTCCAGGATTAAATAGAATTAAACAGTTCTGGCATGCCTGTGTCTTTCCTAAAGGCTCCAGAAATCCAGACAACTCCCTTAGAAACTTGGGATGACTTTGGATAGATCTGTGGCATCTGTCTCATTTTTGTCTAGATTTTGGGGGTCTTCAAGCAAGAATATTGTAGTGGGTTGCCATTACCTTCTCCAGGGGATCGTCCTGATCCAAGGATCAAATCTGGATCTCCTCACATTCTTTACAATCTGAGCCACCAGGGAAGCCCTAATATTTACAGTTTGACATTTAAAATAAAACTAGAACTGGAAAGGCAAAAAATCAGTTCAGTTTTGGATATGCTCCTGTTTTGTCCATAAGGTAAGAAGCAAAGGCACTCATCCAACATGCATTCAACAGAAAAATCTATTAACTTTTATCAAGAGCCTACTATTTTTTGGACTTCTCTGGTGGTCCAGAGGTTAAGAATTCGCCTGCCAATGCATAGGATGTAGGTTCGATTTCTGGTCAGGAGAGCTTCCACATGCTGCAGGGCAACTAGGCCCTGGCGCCACCACTATTGAGTTTGTGCTCTAAAGCCTGCAAGCTGCAACTATTGAAGCCTGGAGCCTGTGCTCCACAACAAGAGAAGCCACTGCAATGAGAAGCCAACACACTGCAACTAGAGGGTATCCCTTGCTCGCTGCCACTAGCGAAAGGTTGCACAAGACCCAGCACAGATGAAAATAAATTAATTTAATTAAATTAAATACAAAAGAAACTTAGGGCTAAGTGATCAATTAACTAAAGGCAGAAAAGAATTATTTTTATTAAAAATAGTCTATTTTTCAAGTAGTCAGGTATCTTCAAATTCAGCTCTATATCATCTCATCAATAAAAAAATAAACACACCTGCCTGACTTTTGCTTTCATCTGTTCTTAATTTATTTTCTTTACTATTTTTCCTTTCATTTCTAATGTCTTTTTTTTGTTTTTGAACAGGGGATTTAAAACTTGTGCTAATGGATTAAATGTGAAGAGTGTGGCCATTAATCAGCCAACCTAATGTAACAACATTTTCATTTCCTGTCTCCATTTTATTTTCTCTCCGTATAAACAATTTATATGGGAGCTACAAAAGAAGACTGAAGAAATACAATGTCATGGTATATTTATTTAGATATAATCTTAATTTTCTCTCAAAAGTAGTCTCCTTTTGTATAAATTGTTGTGATTACACAAGCAACATAATTTTTATTTTACCTTTTAACTTAAAATTATAGCTTAAGTTGTTATAATAAATGAGAAACATGACTGAGAAATTCTTCTAATACCCATCTTTTTTTTTTTTTCAATCCCATTCCCCTAATTTATATTATTGTGATGATTTCAGTAACTTTTTAAGCCAGGTAGACCCACCACCTAATTCCTCAATTTATGGTGTGCTTAGTCACTCAGTCCTGTCCGACCCTTTGTGATCCCGTGAACTGTAGCCCGCCAGGCTCCTCTGTCCATGGGGATTCTCCAGGCAAGAATATTGGAATGGGATGACATACCCTCCTCCAGGGGATCTTCCTAAGCCAGGAATCGAATCCTGGTCTCCTGCATTGCAAGCTGATTCTTTATCATCTGGGCCACCAGGGAAGCTCAAGAATACTGGAGTGGGTAGCCTATCCCTTCTCTAGGGGATCTTCCTGACCCAGGAATTGAAACGGGGTCTCCTGCATTGCAGGCAGATTCTTTACCAGCTGAGCTACCAGGGAAGGCCCAATTTATGCTACAAAGAAAATAGAGAGTCAGGTATGCATTAACTAAACATCACCCAGGAAGCCAAACTAACTCCCATCAATGTTTCCCAAAGGTAAGAATCATTTTGCTTACTTGCCTCCTGGTTCTATGGAAACTGTGTATCTCTTACAAAGTTATTATTTTTATTTTCCTTCTGCTTCTACCTATTTTCTAGAACTTCAACCTCTCTTTTCTGAGAATATAGTTAAAAACTGGGGATAATCATTTTAGTAATTCATTATAAACAGCATTTGTGTATATTCTGTCTGGTAATTACAATATTTTAATATCTGAATGGCGTTGGTTGCCAAAATGTGCTCACTAATTTAAGTCTATCTGCCTGGTCTGTGTTTATTTTAAAGATTACAGATAAAATTTTCTGCACAAATTTAGATCACTCCCATCTTCATATAAGTTTCTATCACAGTTACCCTCCCACCCCAGCCCTAGCAACTGTCTTAATTTTTCTCTCCACGTTTAGAGCCAAACTTTCTGAAAGTTTTCTCTTGCAAAATTCTTTCATCTTGTAATTCCTGCTCTTTACATATTGAATCATTTGCAGTTCTGGAATGACCAATGTTGTCTTTCCTATTTCTAAGTTTGACCAGCTCTATTTAGCTTTTAGAAGTTCAGTTCAGATAAAGCCATGTCAAGAAAATCAGTCTCCCTCTCATGCCTTGCAAAAGTTAGTTTATATGAGTTTCAATTTAATTATGCATGAATTTCCATGAAGCAGGGACTGTAAATTTATTCAGAATTGAATCTTCAGCACATTGTAGACCACCCTGTTGGCAAAAACTATTCAGTGACACTTCAAGGTGGCCAGGACGACTTTGTTTAGGACCGCTGTGATAGGTATAGGCAGGCGCCACCGCAATGGGGTTTTATAGTGGGGCAGAGAGATGGGCTCTACTCCAAATACAGTATGGGCAACTAAGAATTTGGGCTTCCCAGGTGGCACAGTGGTCAAGAATCTGCCTGCCAATGCAGGAGATGCAATAGATGCAGTTTCGATCCCTGGGTGGGGAAGATCCTCTGAAGTAGGAAATGGTAATTTACACCAGTATTCTTGCCTGGAAAATTCCATGGACAGAGGAACCTGGTGAGCTACAGTCCATGGGATTGCAAAGAGTCAAATATGACTGAGTGCACACACACATACCCACACACACACAAGAATTCATACCCAAGGATCAGGGTCGAAATCAGTGGATGGAAAATTACGAAAAGGAAACATTATACGTAAGGGAGGTTTCAGCTAAAACTACCTAACAGGATTCTTGTTGAAGACAGGCTAGGGTTATCAGACTTTGTCTGGGGGACGGTGGAGGATGAGGAACCTGATTGGACATTGAGGGTGATCAAATATCCAGGGTGGGGATTCTGGTCAGATTGAGTTATCAGGATTCTTGCTAAAACTAGATTTTGCAAGAAAATGCAAAGCTGGGAGAAGGTTCAGAAGCCTGCTTAGAGTTTGGTCAAGCAAAGTGTCTTTGTCACATGCGTGAAACAATCATGCTAAATCAACAACTTTTTCACATTTTGCATATATTAACTTTTTTCTCTACCCCAAGGAATAACTCAAATGCTATCTTCTCCAGAAACTTGTGAGGTGGGAGAAAAAGTCTCAGCTTCAGTTTTGTCCTTGAGAAACTAAAGAAACTTAGCTGTTTATCTTTCTATTTCCACGTGTTCATTATATTTTTAACAATTAAAAGAATACTTACAAGTAATTTTTATAATACAAGTAAAGCGACTATAAATACTAGGAGATAAAGCATTATAATTCATCTTTCATAAAGTTTACAACTATAATAAAATGTAATATAATTTAAAAAGTAAAATATTAAAAAGAATTTATTCTCAATCTAGTTAACCTTTTTTTATAACACAGGCCATACAAATAAGTTAATCAGTTATGTTTGCCATCTGTTTTCCTAGGATTCAAGATATTAACCTAAATATTGGTATATTACATTTACTTGAGAAAAATAAGACATTTGTTTTTTAAAATGCATTATTTCTTATTTCTAAACTTGACTCTCCTAGCATTTTCAACACTAGAGGGCAATGTGTTCTTGCTTTTATTATAAAAATAGAACCACAGCACTTACTCTCTGTTGACAGCTGAAATGCTAAGTAGCTGAGTACAGAGCGTACAGGTAACTGCTTTCAGGACAAGCATTCTGGTGTTGACATCAGAGAAACATCAGTGATTCTTAAGATTAAAATACCATTTGTGCCACATTTCTATGCCCAATACATTTAGTTAATTCATACTTGAAATAAAAACAACCAATTTTATACTGCTTATATGATTCCATTTCCAAATTCTTATTTCTGTTTTTTCATTAAATATATTTTATGCTGTTGTACCCAAGATAAATGAAATATCACCTGTTCCTAACATCTTACTAAATTTTGCAAACTTTTAAGATCTAAATCTTTTACTTAAGGGAACAAAATTTTAATGTCTGCAATTCAAAGATGTATAAAACAAACTTTGCCATATCTTGTTTCCAATTAACACTTTCTTTACGATATACAAATTTTATTTTTTAAATGGGTAGAATGTTATACTTTTTTGTGTGAAATAAAGTTACCATTCAGTTTTACATTCCTCTACTATGCAATCCTGTTTGTGTCATAATTTCATTGGCCCCCAAAACCACGATTTCTGAAGATTTGAATCTGCTTAAATGATTACCCCCTTTTAATAATCTTAGGAATAAGTAAATCATAAGATAAATGGCAATCAAAACTTAAAAACAAAAGAGAAATGTGAATATAATGATTTAGGTCATCTCCCAATTTACTTTTCAGTTCTATGTGGAAATATAAAACATAAGAATTTATTCAAAATAATTTAAAATTGTGTTCACAATTTCTGTTTAAAATGGAATCATGATTTATCTGCAAAGATTTCTAGAAACCAACTTCTACTGCTCCTAATTATATCTTAGAATTATAATATTATGTGTTTTCATTATAATTTATCATTTACCTGAGAATCTGTAAAAGATACCTTTTTGTATATAGTTGCTGATGATTTGAAAGGCAATGAATCATTAGGAGGTAGTCCAAGCAATGAAATTAATCATCCTGAGTAATATGTACAAACATAACATTTATTTCTGTTCATGTTTTGAGACTTTCCCAAAGTTATTTCCATAAGTTAGTCATTAAAAATTTGTTAAAGTATAGAGACTAAGAAATGATGTTCAGTATCACAGAATATATCATAAATAAGTACTGAATCAGATGGTAACATAACTTACAAACTATAATTGGAATGCAAACATCAAGATGATTGAAAATGCAATTAAAAAATAGTTCTTAATTAGATTTAGTCACATCATTCAGCTCAAGTCATAATCAAGGCCACACATACACATGCATGCACAACGCAAATCATAAAAGTCCATTTTGGAAAAGTAGCCATAGACCAAATATTGCATAATCAGCAGCATCACTGTCAAGATTAAGATCTGGGCAGTTCTCTAATGAACTGCTGTTATTGATGTCTCTGGTTCATGGATATAGATGAAGACACCCTAACCTATAGGGAATCTGTTCTATACATTTTAGTTGGCATGTCCCTGCCTTGGCTGTGAGAGAGGCTGGGAAATAATTATCTGATATCTAATATAAAGAAGTTGAAACTTCTATTTTGAATTTTTTTATTCAAAAAAAATTGAATTTTTTAAGCATAAGAAGAGTTCAATTTGTTGAGCAGAACGAATATAAAATAATTGATAAAATGTAAATTAAACTAAATGACCTTAAAATATGAAATGATAATAAATTTTCATGGGACTGAAAATAAAATAAGAGACAATTGAAATAAACAAGAACAATATGATAGAAGTCAGAAGCGAGTAAATGGAGTAAAAATGTTCTAAGAACCCTGTATTAAGGTCATGATATTAATTGACTTAAAACATTGTTAAGTATGCATATTTTGATTTCTAATGAAACCAATACAGAATGTATATCTCCAAGACTAGTAGAGGAGAAATAAATAAGTGCTAGAAAAAATATTTAATTAAAAAGATAAGCGGGAAAAAAGAAACTTGGATAGGTATGACTAATGCAAAACAAAAAATATTTAGGTCTGTTTATGTTAGTAATCAAATTGCATGCTCAGTCGTGTCTGACTATTCCTCTGTCCATGGGATTCTCCAGGTAAAATTACTGGCGTCGCTTGCCATGCCTTCCTCCAGGGGATCTTCCCTGGCCCAAGGATCAAACCCTCATCTCCTGCATTTCTTGTATTGCAGGCAGATTCTTTTACCACTGAGCCACCAGCGAAGCCCTGGTAATCACATTAAATATAAACAAACTAAATTATTTTTTAAAAACAAGACTGGCAGACTGACTTGGAAAAGCTCACAAATCCAAGTATATGTTATTTAAAAGTGACACAGGAAAGAATGTGTGAAAGTAAACATCTGAAAAAAGATACATCAGAAATATTTTAATTAAAAGAAAAATAATAAAGCTATATAAATATCAGAAATTTAGATATAAGGCAAAAGGGTTACTAGAGATACAGAGATCACTTTAAAACAGTAAAAAGTTCAGTTCACTAGAAGTCTTAAATTTAAATTTATGTGCATCTAATATGATCTCAAATATATAAAGTAGAAATAAGCAGAACTACAAGCTATCATTTACAATTTCCAATTATAGAAACTGAATTTATGATATATGCCAAGAACTCATTGAAAAATCAGACAGAAGATTAGTAAGGTTAAAGAATAATTATAAACACAATTAACAAATTTTATCTAAAAGACATACTTAAACTATCATAGTCAACAGCTGTAGAATGAATACTGAACTTACAGATATTTACAATAATTACTTACACTGAGTCCTAAAGAAAGTCTCAATAAATTTCAAAGAACTAAACACCATATAGAAATGTACTATAACCATGATGTAATTGATCTAGAAACTAATAACAAACAACTAGAAAATTCTCATATATTAGAAATCTAAGAAGCATAATTCTAAATAACTTAAAGAAAAGAAAAAAATGAATATATACATTATGTTACAAATTATATCCAAAATAACACATATGAAAATTTGTGTATTAAGCTATCATAATAGACACATTTAGAATCTTAGAAGCAGGTACTCATAAAAAGTATGAGCAAATAGTCTTCTCAAGAAGCTAGAAAATAATAAAATAATAACAAAGATGGTAGAAAAAAAATAACAAAATGGGCTGAAAAATATCAGGTAAAAATACAATGTGTGTGTTAGTCACTCAGTCGTGTCTGACTCTTTGTGAACCCGTGGACTGTAGTCCTGCCAGGCTCCTCTGTCCGTGGTATTCTCCAAGCAAGAATACTGGAGTGGGTTGCCATTCCCTTCTCCAAAAAATACAGTAAAAATATCTAAAACCTGATTTTTTTCAAAAGGCTGACAAATTCACAAACATTAAGATTAAAAGAAAATAAATCACATATAAATTACAGGGAAGAGAAAGAGAAAGTAACTTTTCCTTCAGACATTGAAAAGATATGAGAACATTATTTAAGACTTTATAAAAATACTTCTAAAAGAATTTAAGTAAATGAACTTTTGAGAAAATGAAGTTTTATAAAAGTGACTTAAAGAAGCTTTGAATGAATACAGCAAAATGCAGTAATTTGAACAGTCAAAAATATTCCCACAAAGAACACTCCAGTCACTGATTCCTTCACCATAAGGTCCAATCAAAGTTTTCAGGAATAAATAATTCAAATTGTACACAATCTTTTGTCAAATAAATGAAAAAAAAAAAAGAATAATACCTGTCAACCTCATTGTATTAGGCTAACATAACCTGCTGTTATTGGTTAGCTGCCAAGTTGTGTCTGACTCTTTTGCTAGACAGCAGTAATTGATGAAGGGTTAATATAAAAAAGGAAATTACAGGAAATATAACTCATGAATATAAAGTGTAAAGATTCTAAACAAAGTATTTATAAATCAAACTAGCTATCTATAATAAAGAATGAAATGCTATGACAAAGTTAAGATTTGCTCTTATAGGTTGATTTACATCTCCCTCCACATTGGTATGTCGAAGTCTTGGCCCCTACTACCTCAAAATGTGAACTTATTTGGAAATAAGATTATTACAAATATAATCAGTTACAATGAAGTCATACTGTACTAAGGCAGACCCCCTAAACCCATCTGACTGATAAAAGGAGAAATTATAAAAAGGAGAAATTCAACACAACACAGGGCTTCCTAGGTGGCACAGTGGTGAAGCATCTGCCTGCCAATGCAGGAGATGTGAGTTCAATCCATAGGTGGGGAAGATGCCCTGGAGAAGGAATTGGCCACCCACTCCAATATTCCTGCCTGGGAAATCCTATGGACAAAGGAGCCTGGTGGCTGTGGTCCATGGAGTCGCAAAGAGTGCAACAGGACTTAGCAACTGAGAAATGAGCCATCAGCAATCAACACAACCCAGATACAGGCAAGTGGAGAATGTCGTGTGGACACTGAAATTATGCTGCTACAAGTCAGGAACTGCCTGAAGCCAGGAGAGAGTCCTAGAACATCTCCTTCCCTAGGGCCTTCAGCGGATGTACAGCTCTGCTGACACCTTGATCTCAAACTTCAGCCCCTAGAACTGTGAAACAATAAATTTCTAATGTTTAAGCTACTCATTTTGTGAAACTTTATTATGGTGTGCGTGCTCAGTCACTGTCAGTCATGTCCGACTCTTTGCTACCCTATGGACTGTAGTCTGCCAGGCTCCTCTGTCCATGGGATTCTCCAGGCAAAAATACTGGAGTGGGTTGCCATGGCCTCCTCCAGGGGATCTTCCCAACCCGGGGATGGAACCCACATCTCCAGCATCTCCAGCTTTGCAGGCAGATTCTTCACAGCTGAACCACCAGGGAAGTCCTTATTATGGTAGCCCTAACAAACTAATATGGGGCTTCCCTGGTGGCTTAGCAGTGAGGAATCCACCTGCAATGCAGGAGACGGGGATTTCATCCCTGGGTCGGGAAGATCCTTGGAGGAGGAAATGGCCATCCACTCCAGTATTCTTGCCTGGTAATTCCCGTGGACAGAGGAGGCTGGTGGGTTATAGTCCATGGGATTGCAAGAGTCGGGCATGACTTAGCAACTGAACAACCACAAACAAGCAAACTAATACACTAATTACTGACTAGCCCCTCATCCACACAAACCATCTTTACCCAACTTTTAGGAAATCATATATTTTTTGTTTTCTATAAGTTCTTTGTCACATTTTCTGGTTCCTTCTCATCTCTCCTTGAAATGTGGAGTTCCTTAGAGCTTAGTCCTTGAACCTCATCTCATTTCTATTTAGATTCATTTCCTTGGTGATCTCACACTGTTTTATGGTTTTAAACACTATCTAGAAGCTGATGAAAATTTTTATCTCTAGCTAAATCTTTTGCTTGCTTGTATTTGTGTGTTCAGTCACTTGTTGTTATTTCTACTTAGAAATCTAATTTACATCTCAAACTAGAATAAGACCAAAATGTAAGGACCTACTATACAGAATGTAGGGAAAACCAAAAGACCATTGAGGTATGACCTAAATCAAATCCCTTACAATTATACAGTGGAAGTGACAAATAGATTTAAAGGATTAGATCTGATAGACAGAGTGCCTGAAGAACTATGGACAGGGGTTCGTGACATTGCACAGGAGGCAGGGATCAAGACCATCCCCAAGAAAAAGAAGTGCAAAAAGGCAAAATGGCTGTCTGAGGAGGCCTTACAAATAGCTGAGAAAAGAAGAGAAGCTAAAGGCAAAGGAGAAAAGGAAAGATATACCCATTTGAATGCAGAGTTCCAAAGAATAGCAAGGAGAGATAAGAAAGACTTCCTCAGTGATCAATGCAAAGAAATGGAGGAAAACAGTAAAATGGGGAAGACTAGAGATCGCTTCAAGAAAATTAGAGATACCAAGGGAACATTTCATGCAAACATGGGCACAATAAAGGACAGAAATGGTATGGACCTAAGAGAAGCAGAAGATATTCAGAGTCATTTTGTCAGATGTATTCTTGAAGGACTCAGGCAAGTGCATGCTAAGACTTTAAACTATGCCAAATTGGCAAACATAGAACAGGAGGAGAAGGAAACTCCTGGTAAATTCCTAGATCTGAGAGAAGCCCTTCTCAGATTCACTGAGATTGATCCTGAAAGTGAAGAAGGAAGAGTGATCTTAAAAGATAGATTTCTCACTCAATCGACCCCAGATATTTGCCGTAAGCTTTTAAAACCGGTGTATGGACCAAATCCATCTTTAGATAATCTGTTGCAACTGGCTCAGTCTATTATGGTAGGGAATATGAGGAAAAGAAAGAAAGGCAGTGAAAAAAGTAATGGCTATAAGAACTGTTCTTAAACAGCCTGAGAAAAATGCCCAGAGGGACCTAGGTGAAAAGGGATGGGCTTGCTATTACTGTGGAAAGGAGGGGCACTCTTTCTGCCCCCTTCTGATGTCTATGTCAGAAGCTTTCTCTATCTCTTTTAAACTTTAATAAAACTTTATTACACAAAAGCTCTGAGTGATCAAGCCTCATCTTCTGGCCCCGGATTGAATTCTTCTCCTTCGGAGGCCAAGAATCCCAAAATCTTCCATGGTTCAGCAACAATCTTTCAATATTAAGAAAAAGTGGCAAAAATACACAGAACTATACAAAAAAGATCTTCACGACCCAGATAATCACTATGGTATGATCACTCACCAAGAGCCAGACATCCTAAAGTGTGAAGTCAAGTGGGCCTTAGGAAGCATCACTACGAACAAAACTAGTGGAGGAGATGAAATTCCAGTTGAGCTAGTTCAAATCCTAAAAGATGATGCTGTGAAAGTGTTGTATTCAATATGCCAGCAAATTTGGAAAACTCAGCAGTGGCCACAGAACGGGAAAATGTCTGTCTTCATTCCAATCTCAAAGACAGGCAATGCCAAAGAATGCTCAAACTACTGCACAATTGCACTCATCTCACACGCTAGTAAAGTAATGCTCAAAATGCTCCAAGACAGGCTTCAACAGTACATAAACAGTGAACTTACAGATATTCAAGCTGGATTTAGAAAAGGCAGAAGAACCAAAGATCAAATTGGAAACCTCCATTGCTCCATCGAAAAAACAAGAGAGTTCCAGAGAAACATCTACTTCTGCTGAAGAAAGCTGAGCGCCAAAGAATTGATGCTTTTGAACTGTGGTGTTGGAGAAGACTCTTGAGAGTCCCTTGGACTGCAAGGAGATTCAACCAGTCCATCCTAAAGGAGATCAGTCCTGGGTGTTCATTGGAAGGACTGATGTGGAAGCTGAAACTACAATACTTTGGCCACCTCATGTGAAGATTTGACTCATTGGAAAAGACTCTGATGCTGGGAAGGATTGAGGGCAGGAGGAGAAGGGGATGACAGAGGATGAGATGGCTGGATGGCATCACCGACTCAATGGACATGAGTTTGGCTAAACTCTGGGAGTTGGTGATAGACAGGGAGGCCTGGTGTGCTGTGATTCATGGGGTCACAAAGACTTGGACACAACTGAGTGACTGAATTGAACTGAACTGAACTGCTTTATTGACTATGCCAAAGCCTTTGACTGTGTGGATCACAACAAACTGTGGAAAATTCTTCAAGAGAAGGGAATACCAGACCACCTGACCTGCCTCTTGAGAAATCTGTATACAGATCAAGAACCAACAGTTAGAACTGGACATGGAACAACAGACTGGCTCCAAATAGGAAAAGGAGTATGTCAAGGCTATATATTGTCACCCTGCTTATTTAACTTATGTGCAGAGTACACCATGAGAAACGCTGGGCTGGAGGAAGCACAAGCTGGAATCAAGATTGCCGGGAGAAATATCATTAGCCTCAGATATGCAGATGACACCACCCTTATGGCAGAAAGTGAAGAAGAACTAAAGAGCCTCTTGATGAAAGTGAAAGAGGAGAGTGAAGAAGTTGGCTTAAAGCTCAACATTCAGTAAACTAAGATCATGGCATCTGGTCCTATCACGTCATGGTGACTAGATGGGGAAACAGTGGAAATAGTGACAGACTTTATTTTTTTGGACTCAAAAATCACTGCAGATGGTGACTAAAGCCATAAAATTAAAAGACACTTGCTCCTTGGAAGAAAAGTTATGATCAACCTAAACAGATTATTAAAAAGCAGACATGTTACTTTGCCAACAAAAGTCCATCTAGTCAAAGCTATGGTTTTTCCAGTGGTCATGTATGGATGTAGAGTTGGACTATAAATTAAGCTGAGCATGGAAGAATGGACACTTTTGAACTGTGGTGTTGGAGAAGACTCTTGAGAGTCCCTTGGGCTGCAAGGAGGTCAAACTAGTCCAACCTAAAGAAATCAGTCCTGAATATTCATTGGAAGGAATGATGCTGAAGTTGAAACTTCAATACTTTGGCCACCTGATGCGAAGAACTGACTCATTTGAAAAGATCCTGATGCTGGGAAAGATTAAAGATGGGATGAGAAGGGGACAACAGATGAAAAGATGGTTGGATGGCATCACCAACTCAATGAACATGAGTTTGAGTAAACTCCGGATGTTGATGATGGACAGGGAGGCCTGGCGTGCTGCAGTCCATGGGGTCGCAAAAAGTCAGACATGACTGAATGACTGAACTGACTGACTGACTATATCGCATAAGGAAATCTTCTCAATACTCTGCAATGACCTATACAGGAAAAGAATCTTAAAAAGAGTAGATACATGTATACATATAACTGTTTGACTTTGCTGTACATGAGAAGCTAACAGAACATTTTAAATTAACTATACTCTGATAAAAATTCTTTGAAAAAGACCAAATCTGATTGCCTGATACTTTTCTAAACCTCAAATTGATTCCTCTCACTGTTTCCCTAGATACGTAAATGATAGATGCATTATTTTATTTGCTTAGGGACACATACACACACACGTATGCACACAAGCACACACTTTGGGCCTAGTTGACTTTTTTCCCATCAGACTCACTAGATTTTCAGTCTATTGGCTCTACCTGTGAAATATAGCTAGAATCTGAACAATCTTAAAAATCTTCTTCACTGTCACTCTAATCCATATTAGCATTACCTCTAATTGATTTCTGCCTCTGCCTTTTCCCCACATCAGTTTTTTTTTGGCCAAAGGAATCATTTTACAAGTTAAATCACATTAGGCCCTTCTTCTGCTCAACTCCCACAGTAAATTTCATAGTGGTCTCTACAGCTCTAACTTTCTACCACTTCTCTTTCTCTGAACTCTCAACAACCCCACTGGCCTTCTTGATGTTCTCTGAATATGTTCTCTAGTATATTAATTGATAAAATAGGTAGGTTCAGTTCAGTTCAGTTCAGTCACTAAGTCATGTCCAACTCTGTGACCCCATGAACCGCAGCACGCTAGGCCTCCCTGTCCATCACCAACTCCCGAAGTCCACCCAAACCCATGTCCATCGAGTCGATGATGCCATCCAGCCATCTCATCCTCGGTGGTCCCCTTCTTCTCCTGCCCTCAATCTTTCCCAGCATCAGTTCAGTGCAGTTCAGTCACTCAGTCATGTCCAACTCTTTGTGATCCCATGAACCACAGCACATCAGGCCTCCCTGTCCATCACCAATTCCCAGAGTCCACCCCCGCCCATGTCTATTGAGTCGGTGATGCCATCCAACCATCTCGTCCTCTGTTATCCTCTTCTCCTCCTTCCCTCAATCTTTCCCAGCATCAGGGTCTTTTCCAATGAGTCAGCTCTTCGCATCAGGTGGCCAAAGTATTGGAGCTTCAGCTTCAACATCAGCCCTTCCAATGAACACCCAGGACTGATCTCCTTTAGGATGGAACATTACTTTACTAGCGAGTGAGATGAGGGCAATTGTGCGGTAGTTTGAGCATTCTTTGGCATTGCCTTTCTTTGGGATTGGAATGAAAACTGACCTGTTCCAGTCCTGTGATAGGTAGGTACCAGAAGATAAAAAAGATCTTATTCAAAATGTTACAGATTTACAATTGCCTTGAAAATTGGACAGTTATTGAAAAACTTTAATAACAAGACTGACATGGAAAATGTTTTTTAAAAATTTTTTTGAGGGAGTAGGAAGACAGACTGAAGCCATGAAAGAAATGATCAATTAAAAATTGATTACAATAGTTCAGATGAAGACATTGGAAAATGGAAATAGCAAAACAACAAGGATCTACTGTATAGCACAGGGAATTATACTCTATATCTAGTAATGAGCTATAATGAAAAAGAATAAAAATCATGAAGCAACAGTTAAATACTTAAAACAGTTGGGTTGTGATGCCAAAGGAGAACTTTAAAACAACAAAACAGAGGAGAAGGTAGAGAACTGTACTCAACCCTATATGGAAGCACATCATGGCTAAAGAAGGACTTACTCTATGCCAGACACCATGTGATATACCTTATTTATAATATTTCATTCAATCTTTGCAATAAGTCTAGAAGGCAGACATCACAACTCTATTTTACAAAGGAAAAAAGCTTGATTTAAGCAGTGTGCTCCCTGGCTATGTGACTAGAAAGTGGCAAAGCTGGAATCTTAACTTGGCAAGCTCATGCTTGTAACAGCTACTCTATTTCATCTCTCCTTTTGGAAACAAAGAGACAAAGAACAAGTACTGAAAAAAAAAAAGGAAATAGGTATTTTTAAAAATAGCAAGCAAAGTTTATATGGAAAGCAAGACTCAGAACTGCCAACACAACACCAAAGCAGAACAAAGTCTCAGGACTGACACTAACAAACATTAAGAATTACTATACAGCTTCAGTAATCAAGAGAGTGTGGTATTGGAAAAATAATAGATACATAGATCAATGGAACAGAATAAAGAGCCAAGGAATAAACCCACACAAAGATAGTCCACTGGTCATCGACAAAGAGTAAAGGCAATTCAATGGATAAAGGATAGTTTTTTCAATACATGATATTGGAACAAGTGGACATTCACATGTTAAAAAAATATAATAAATACTTAGATATTACACCCTTCCCTAAAATTAATGCAAAGTGAATCAGAAAACTAATTGCAAACTAAAAAAAAAAAGAAACTATGCAATTCCTGGAAGATAACATAGGAGAAAATTTAGATGACTTTGGTTTGGCTGAGGACTTTTTAGATACAACAACAAAGGCTTGATCCATAAAAGAAAGAATTAGTAAGTCGGACTTCATTAAAAGAAAGAAAAAAGCTTCTCTGGAAAAGATATTGTCAAGAGATTGAAAAGACAAGCTACAGACTGGGAGAAAATATTTACAACAGGAGTATCTGATAAAGGACTGTTATCCAAAATATGAGCTTCCCCAGTAGTTCAGCGGTAAAGAATCTGCCTGCAATGCAGGAGCCACAGGAGATGCGGATTTGATCCCTGGATCTGGAAGATCTCCTGGAGGAGGGCATGGCAATCCACTCCAGAATTCTTGCCTGGAGAATCCCCAGGGACAGAGGAGCCTGGCAGGCTACAGTCCATGGGATGGTAAAAAGTTGGACATGACTGAAGCAACTTAGCTTGCAGGCACACATCCAAATTATATGAAAAACTCTTAAAACTCCACAATAAGAAATTTAATAAGCTTATTTAAAAATGGGCCAAAGACTGGAACAGACATCTGACTAAAGAAAATATACAGATGGCAAATAAACATGAAAAGATAATCTGCATCATATGCCATTAGGTAATTGCAAATTAAAATAGCAATGAGATACCACATATTGGAATGGCTAAAATTTAGAACAATGACAACACTAAAGCTGGAGAGGATGTGGAGCCACAGGAGCTCTCATTCATTGCTGGTGGGAATGAAAAATGGTACAGCCAGTTTGGAAGACCAAGTGACAGTTTCTTACAAAACTAAAGATAATCTTAAATGATCCAGCAATTGAGATCCTTGCACTAAAGAGTTGAAAATTACACTCACAAAATATTTTCATACAATTGTTTATAGCAGCTTTATTTACAGTTGCCAACACTTGGAAACAACCAAGATGCCCTTCAGTAAGTGAAAGGATAATTAAACTTTGGTACAGATTCAGTAATGGGATAATGGACTATTGTTCTGTGTTAAGGCCCTCCCCGATGGATCAGTGGATGAAAAATCCACCTGCAAAGCTAGAGCCATAGGAGACCTATGTTCTCTCCCTGGGTTGGGAAGATCCCCTGGAGAAGCAAATGGCAACACACTCCAGTATTCTTGCCTGGGAAATCCCATGGACAGAGGAGGCTGGTGGACTACAGTCCACTACAGTCCAAAGGTCCACAAAGAGTTAGGCACGACTGAGAGACTAAGCATTCATTCTATGTTAAAAAGAACTGAGGTGTTAAACAACAAAAATATATTGATAAATCTTAAATGCATATTACTAAGTGAAAGAAACCAATCAGGAAAAGCTACCCATGGCATGATTCCAACCATCTGACATTCTGGAAAAGGCAAGACTGTTAAGACACTAGAAAGACAAATGGTTGCCAGCTTGGGGAAGAAGAAAGGACAGATGAATAGGTGGAACACCTGGGTCTTTAGGCACCGATACATCTGTATTATACATATGTCAAACTGCAGAGAATGAGCAACACCAAGAATGAACCCTAATGTAAACTACGGACTTAGATGACAGAAATGTGTCAATGTAGGTTCATCAGTTATAAGGAATATTGGTAGTGAGGGAGGCTGAGTTTATGTATGTGTGCATGTTGAAGGACTGGAGAAGGAAATGGAAACCCACTCCAGTGTTCTTGCCTGGAGAATCCCATGGAAAGAGGAGCCTGGCAGGCTACAGTCTATAGGGTCACAAAGAGTCAGACCCGACTGAGCGACTAACAACTGTGTTGAAGGAGAAGGTGTATGAGATCAATGGAACAGAATACTGATTTCTGATTACCTTTGCTGCTCTAAAAGGTCTATTTAAAAAAAAAATGTGAGGAGCTTCACAACATTTATATATCATTTTCTAGCTCCTACAAATCTTGTAGCTCCATGTGGGTGCCACAGCCAGATGAATTTGAGAAGCACAGTATGAGAGTCACAGTAACTATCTGAAAGAAATCATGTACTTCACTGACATTTTCTAAACAGCATCAAAAAATTGCAATTCATAAAATGAAATGATACCTCTAAAATGTTTTTCCAGTGGTCATGTATGGATGTGAGAGTTGGACGGTGAAGAAAGCTGAGCGCCGCAGAACTGATGCTTTTGAACTGTGGTGTTGGAGAAGACTCTTGAGAGTCCCTTGGACTGCAAGGAGATCCAATCAATCCATCCTAAAGGAGATCAATCCTGGGTGTTCATTGGAAGGACTGATGTTGAAGCTGAAACTCCAATACTTTGGCCACCTCATGTGAAGAGTTGACTCATTGGAAAAGACCCTAATGCTGGGTAGGATTGGGGGCAGGAGGAGAAGGGGACGACAGAGGATGAGATGGTTGGATGGCATCACTGACTCGATGGACATGGGTTTGGGTGGACTCCAGGAGTTGGTGATGGACAGAGAGGCCTGGTGTGCTGCAGTTTATGGGGTCGCGGAGAGTCGGACATGACTGAGTGACTGAACTGAACTGTACTCCAAAGATATTCTGAAAATCTTCAAATGACAAAATTCCCATTCTGCCATCTGATTCACTATTATTTTCTTTCCTTCTGTTACCTGTTTTCTTTAAGAGCCTATTATATTAACCAATTAACCTCACACTCAGAAAGCAAGTTAGCCTTCTCTTTGGGGGAACACGGGAAGGGTGAATGTTTTACACCGTTTTTTGCGGGGGCAATGTTGTGAATATTCTCATATAAATTGTTTTTATTCTTTCACATAAGAAATAGAAATGTCAAGACTTGGTGGTAGAGGGAAAAAAATAAAACACTTCAGGTTTGCACATTCATTCTTTCAATGTTTACTGAATGCTTACCAAGTACCAGCTATACTATTCATCTGATTAACACTACTTCTTTTCAAAAGCAATGGAAGTCTATTCCATGACACATTTGAGTAAGAAAGCAGTTGCAATAAAATGTAAGTATGATAATAGGAAAAGTAAAAAAAATATATGGAAGCAGAGAAGATGTAGCAAGGGAAAATAAGTGGCCTGCAATACATTCTTTTAGAAATGTCTGTGAGATATTTAAAAGGAATCTCCACCTGCTGAATCTATCATGACAGAATTTAAGGTCTGTGCTGGAAAGGTAGCTTAAAGGGTAGAAAAAGCCATGATATTGAGTGAAAGAGCTAAGGAATAGTGTATACAATTAAATGATAGATGTATATCATTAAAATTTTTGATATTGCTTGACCTATAGTTAGATGAATAAAACCATGAAAGCTACAATCAATGGGACACAAATGTGTCTGATCGAACTGAATAGTATATGTGAGTCAAGAATACAATTGAAAATTGACCTTCACTTTGGTGACCTGAGCAAAATGTCTAGTAGCATAAAGTCAAGTAGAAGATTAAATTAAGAGTTAAGAAGGAAGTAGGTTATGAACAAGTTGAGAATAGCTGCAAGTAAAAAGAAAGTGAAAGAATTAATAGGAATACAAAATTTGTTGCCAAGTGAGAATTCTTAAGGGTATGCTATGAGATTTCAGATAAAGGAGAGAGCTCGGGGAATTGAAGTGATTAGAAGAGGACTTAGAGAGGGAAGTAAATTGTTCTAATCATTGAAGAATGAGCAGATTTGGATATTTAGGGGAGCAGAAAGAGATTTGAAATAGAGGCGAAAAATAAGATCCAGGGCCAGGCAGGAGAATGACATGACCAATTTTGCCTTTAGAATTTAAATATAGTATTAATTTTATTTGCTTTTCCTTATACATTAACTAAAACATATTTAACTAAATATCAGGAGCCTGGTGGGCTACAGTCCATGGAGTCGCAAAGAGTCAGACACAACTGAGCGACTTCACTTTCACTTTCTTTCAACTTAACAGCCAGCAGTAGTAAAATGATTGCCATCAACTGATAACTGCCCTGGGTTAGTTCAATAATCATTCTTTAAATACCGATATTATATTTAGTATTGATCTGCATCCTTGTTAACTGTCTCAGAAGACAATCATGGAAGCATGAAACATAAAATGCTCACTTAGTTCTCATATTCTTACAAGCAAAGGAACTATAAGATATAAAGATGAATGGATGAAGTTATATTATAGAAGTGTACTTTTTGATCTATGAATGAACATAGGAGAAAGCAAAAATTGCCTAGTATTTAATGTCAAAGTTTAATTTCAGTAAATCACTAAAAAATTTATTAAACTGCAAATTATTTAAACTTTTACATCAACTGGCTTGTTATTTGTGACTTTAATGTGTTAGTGGTAGTATTATGTTCACAAGTTACATTAAAATCCAGAGTCTCTTAGAAGCTACAATTTTAATATTTTAATTATTCTTCTTTTGAATTGAGGTATTACTATATCTTTAGGAGCAGAATTTGACTACAGCAGAAGTAACAAAAGGTTACTATCTTTTAAAATTCACAACAGTCATTTGCCTACCACTGAGTTTCTTATCTGAGGCTCAATACATAAATGTCTGGAGAAAATTTGTTTTGGGGCACTATAACTGAAAGTCCATTATCTAGTTTGTAGGAAATTCTAGTAGGTTTTGGTTTTCATTATATTATCACACTATCAGGATATTATCTCTGTAAAATTCCCTCCTACTGACTTTAAGCCGCTTGTAATGACAAATACACTCTTCCAATAGACATTCTCTATTCTGTATACAAACAACTGTACATTTCAATTATCAAAATCATTATTAAAAAAACTCAAGTAATGAATGAATGGAGAATTTAGTGCACAGAAAAGTGAAGAGAGCTGTCCAATGTCACACAGCTCACGTGAACCCACATTTTCTGATGGATTATATCTCCTCCTCCATCACCACTGTTCTTCATCCATACTCTAAATACCAAGAAGCAGAATTTCAGTGCCACAAATAGGACTTACAAAGAACTTTATGGAAATGAAAATGAGTTTTTTTGATAAATTATTTCCTAACTGTGGATTTCATGTATTTTATAGTTACTGTATCTACCTTTTACTTAGATCTCTTACTTCAGAGCATTCTTAATCTTACACAGAATGAAACAACTGGATACTCCTTTGCCAAAGGAAGACATGCTTCATTCAGTTTCACTAGTGATTTGTGCCTATTTTTTTATTTAGTTGCTTTATAGCTTATGTAATTTTGACTTTTAGATACTGCAGGATGAAACACCAGCTTGGCCCTCAGCAGAAACAACATGACTGGTCACATATAAATACACCCCATATAAAATTTCATGCTCCCACCCTAAACCTGTCCAGGACACACAATTCTCAAAGTTTAGAAAAAAGCATGATAAAAACTCATGAGAAGAGCTTTGGAAGGATGTCATGCATTTTGCTACTTGTCAGAGGCCACTTTTTTTGAGATGCTCCTATTTTAATACTTGATGAGTAGAATCTAGTATTATTACAAATGATACTTATGAATGCTTTAAAAGGATGAGAGACACTGTTCCAAAATAATTCACTTAGGAAACCTATTTGGTTAAAAAAAATACTGGGAGATTATAAAATGTCAAACATTTTGTTGATCTTCAAAATATCTTGGGAAAAAAAATAGGAGGAGTGAAATGGTCTTGTTTTAAATGTGAAAACCATAAGGACAATTTAAGATACTAACATGTTTGTGGTAAAAGTTAAAATATACTTTATATCTTTTTATTCTCAGTCTGGGTCAACGTGAGTCATATAGAGTAGCTCAATATACTATTCAAAGGATCCTGTGGAAAGAATTCCTGCCATGAGTAGGAACACGATGCTAGTTACCAAGCTCTCTCGTGTTTCTCATCGTGGAACTCCAGGGGTGTTAATAATGAACATTCTGCCCACCTCAAGGCCTGCTTCGCAGGTGGTTAAACTATTCAATAAATAACAAGGAAACAACTGGGTAAAATTACATAATAGTGTAATTTTCACATGTTTACATGGTTTCCACATGTAAAACAAGTTTCATATTCCCAGTCCTTTCCCCCCAAATACATTCTGATGATGAATAAAATGTCTTACATTTATAATCTCTCAGTATTTTTTTTCTGCCAAATAACCTTCCAAACTAAATTATTTTGGTTCGGTGCCTAGCATCGTTTAAAACCATTTATAAATAACTTTTGTGATAATTCTAGAAAATTTGTCAATATAGACACCACATGAAATATTTTTTAGTGTTCTACTAGAGAAAATTGCAAATGAAGTAACATTTGTTATTTGTTTTAGTCCTATCCAGTTTCAGTTTCTGAACCTTTGCCTTCTTGTGTTCTTCCAACCCCATGTTTTTCCTTACTCCATCATGCCAGAAAATTAAGATAAACTATTTGGCACCTTTTACTGACAGTTTTTCTTCTGCTTATGGTCTGGTTTCCTTAAGATATTTGAATGTGAATTAATGTGATGAGTCAGATTAAATGTTACTTAGTGAAAGTTAGATTTAATGTTATTAATCTTCAAATATGTGATAAAATTACAGTAGAGACAGTGTAAAACGTGACTTAGATCATTACCTCCAAGTGAAGAGGATTGGAATCAGTCAATACTCATCACTCAGGAGTTTCTTTAAATCAGTACAGAATGTTATATTGCAGGCCAAAGTCAGAGTATTGATGCATGTAACTAACACTTAATTTTATTAATTTAACACCTCTCTTGTTTCCAACATTGTATTAGGAACTTTATGTATATTGTCATGTTTAACTTTCCCAGAAATTCTATGAAGTATAATTATTACTGCCGTTTGAAGATCATGAATCTGAGGCACAGAAGGGTTAATTTGCTTTTTCAAGGTTATATTACAAGATTCTAATTTAGCTTTGGTGGAATTTAACATTACCTCCTGGCTTCTACTATGCTATGATGCCATCTCATCTTCAAATCAATTCATATTTGTTTATATGACTGCAGCTCTTTTCTCGAAAAGCTTACACTTCACAATCAAGTCAAATAATCTCTATATTCCTTATCATGTAGAAGTTCATAGAAGCCAGAAATATCTTTCTTACTCATGCATCAAATCTTTAGATACTTTCTTTCTTGGACTGGCTCAACAGAGAAGTAAAATCAATATATTTAAAATTTTAAAACTCAATTCTTTGCTTAATTAAGAAATTTATCATGTTGTTTTCTTTGAGGACTTACACACTTTATAAAATGAACTTTTTATAAAAATTTGGTCTTATGCTCTAGGGCATATTTCTGATTAATACATATATTTCTTCTATGTAATTGTAAGCAATCACTATTTACTTGAATGCTGTTGACCAGTCTTCTAACCAAATGCTAGAGCGGGGTTTTAGGTGGGTAGAGTGTTCATAAAAGCCTTTATCCGCACTGCTTATAGTTACACAATGTAAAACACAAGACACCTCGGTAGCTACCATTTATCTCCTACTCACAGCAGACATTCCTTTCATGGAAGTCTTCTGGAAAAGTGGTGCTCCAACCTTCATTGATTGCTTTGATTGACTGCAATCTCACTGATTTCCAGAATGTACAGTTTCTTCTGACATTGCACAGAAACCACCTCCCAATATTTTTCTGCTGGTGTCACATAATATAAAGCAAATCCCCTTTCCATTAAGGAAAATACCCTGCAATATATAAAGATAACTGTAGTGTTTCTCCATAGTCCTTTTCCCCTTAAATATCATTGTTTCTTCAACTATTGTTCACAAGTCATGCTTCCCAGATGCCACCTCACCTTTTACTTGTATCAAACCCTTGCTATCTCCTAAAGGTCAAGCACTCTCTTAGCATTCCTGCCATTAAATTTATTGGTTACAGGATGGGCACTGATAAACACACAGTAATTATACCACAAGACAGAGGTATTGTGATCTAACTGTGAGAATGAAGTAGAGTCAATGGTCTACCCTGGGGAAAGGAAGCTCAGAGACAACTGTTCCTCATATGAGGCATCAGGAACCAGAGATTGGTGAATAGGCTAAATGATGTCAGACCTGTGCTAACCAGGGTCACTGTTTCCTTGCTCTTGATACTGTGATTCTGTTAATTCATTGTAAGTTTGCATTAGCATTGTATTAGCCTTATTATACTTTGGGTTCTTGTTTGAAGTACATTTGTAACTGATGAAATGTTTTAAAAAATTCAGTAATTACATTTATCCCTCTGTAATTTCATTATGTTAAGTCCATTGTTCCAGCCAAGTGAGTAATGATTAGGAATATTGGTTCTTACACCCACCAATTTGTGAGAATAAGATAGGGGGTCAGTTCTTCTGCTGCTAACATTTCAATAATAGTACTCACTTTCAGTCTGTAGGGAAAAATACAGTAATTTGAGATCTTTTACTCACACACTACTTTTAAATTCTTTGTAAGTGTAAAGAGGAGAAGCAAAGTTGAGAATTACATTTTCTAAAATTGATTGGTCTTTCTATTTTCCGGAGAAAATAACACTGAATAGTGTGCTGTGTCCTAAGCTTTACCAGACAATTTCACAGAACCAAGGATAATAATCATCAGGTAGAGTTAAAATTCAGCTTGGCAGCTTGCATTTTACAAGAAGTTGCTGCTCCTTGTTGCATTTTTCTACAAGATGGAGTAATATTCTCAGTTTGGCATGTAACTTTTCAATAGGCTTTCTGAGTATCAGTTCATCAGAAAGATATTTCCTGACCAGCTCTATAGCTTTCACTTATACTCTTTACACCACCACCTTGATTTATTCATCTTTATAGTACTTAATAGCCCGTAGCATCTTATTTGTTTAATGCCTGCTTTTTTCCCACCAGAATACAAGCCTCCTAAGAGTTGTTTTGTTCACCCTAGTATCTTGAATGATATCTGGCACATATTGAAAATAAGAAAGAATATTTATTATCATTATCACTATGAACATTACTGAATAAAAATGATATGCTATTTTTTTCTGTTTAAAGTGAAAAATATGTCTAGATGGAGAAACAGAATAATCTAAATACTAAGTTGAGTTCAACCTTGTTTGACTGATTGAGCATCTTTTTTGTGTTTATTCAAAAAGTGCCCTATTCCAAGGAAAGTGGCTTCACAAACAGATATAGGAGCCATTATACTTGAAATGGATTAATAAGTGTAATTTTTAAATGATTGCCTCCGTTTGATTTTACATATGTGAAATCTCAAGTGCATTGACATAACTATTAGTAAAAGATCGGTTGTGAAACAAATGAAATTTAATTCTGATTCTAATTATCCATTTACACTTTAGAGTAATGAATAGAATTGAGACTTTTATATGCGTTCACAGGAGCATATGCATCTCTGCATCTGTTTCCTTTCTTGTATTAATCTTTAGTGTTGCTATATTTATATCTGAGGTTTAAATTATTTTTATGTAGGCGTGAAAGACTATTCAGTACATCAAGAAGAACTCTTTTGAGATGTCTGATGAAATATGACAAATTCTGTGGAACAGCAGTCTACAATTGAATTTCTGATTCAGGAATGGAGTCAAGCCAAAGCATCTTAATGTGCAAAATAGCTTTCCCTTCTCTCTTTTTCTTCCATTAGTATGGCAGTCAGTCTTTAGGCTGAATATGAATGTTACTATGCTTAAACTATTAAATACAAAAATGATTTATGGGAGTTTAAAATACCAGTATAAGGATTATGTACATTTATTATTATTTTATTTTTGTCCCTAATCTGCATTTGCTGCATGAAAAACAAATTCCGCTAACAATGAAAGGGAAGTATATAGAAAAGGAGCAAAGGATTCTACTTAAAGAACTTGGCCAACTAAATGAAAATTCATAGGTAGGAGGACAGTCAATATTTTAAAGTTGACATAACTACTTCTCTGACATGAATTTCCCATCCTATCTCACCTTTTGTGGTTTAATGTTCTTTACCCCCCTTTTCTGTGCATTTTTCTACCCATTCTTGTGTTCAGACTCGGCCATTAGATAAACAATAGTTGTTGTACTAAACACGAGTGGTGTGCTCCTCAAGTTTGCAAGAGAGCGGTTTAAGCTGAAGTGGAAAAACCAAGACAAAAGAAAGGAGGAAACGGGGAAGAGAAGAAAGGAAAGAAGGAATGGAGAGAGGGAGGGAGGAAGGACGGAAGGTAAGGGGAAAAAAGGAACAACGGTGGGAGGAAGGAAAGGACAGGGAGAAAGGGACAGAAATAGAGAGGAAGAAAGGGAAAGAAGGAAAAGAACAAGGTGAGTGAAAAGAGATTAAGGAAGCATTTCTACATTTACTTTTTGTTTGAATACACTGAACCTGCCCAGCTTTCAACTTCCATAAGAATAAGGTGGAAAACAAATTCTAGAAATTCCTTTAATCTAGGGGAAAGGAACTCTTTGTTGTGTGCCTGCACATGTGTGTTAGCTTACTAAAAGTTGCCTTCTTACTGAAAGCTACAAATATTTAAAACATTTATTTCCAAGAAGTCTAAAAATTGAGTTTGGCACAGAAATTTCTGTTCTAGAACTTAATAGAGTCATTAGTTTTGTTTTCTCAGATACTTTGAGTATATCACCAAATTAAGTTCCCAAGCATTCAGTGCTTTTTAACTCTGTGATTTTTTTCTCATTTCCTTAATTCCAATTCATTAATCATGATTATCATTTAGAATTCATAGAGTGTCAAATATATCTCTTGAGGTAATATTTTTAAGGTCATCTAAATATGAAAATTTTCTCAATGAGTGACTTTGAAAGCTCATATTTAGTTTGTTATATACATGCTATTTTGTTATAATCTATGTCATGACCTGAATTATATGGATTATTAATGGACATAGACAAATTATAAAAAGACATATGAAATAAATATATCAATTTATATCAGCAAACATGTTCACCAGTAGAATGCAGAATAAGTTACTATTCACTTTTTTAAAAAAAATCTACTTGTCTTGAAATACTAGAAGCCATTGATATGTTTGGGTTTCATTATCAGACTGTTTTGGATTGAGGGAAATCTGTTATCAATTCAATATTATTTCAAAAGAAATTTTAGATTTGTCAACTCTAGAATGTGATAGCATTCCTTAGAAAACTGAGATAAAGAAACTTGGAAATAAGGCTGTATTTATGAAAGTTCTACATTGCAATTGACACCTCTAAGTTCTGAAGACTGCAGAAAATAACTTTAAAAGAGTGCATTTGACACTCTGTAACAGTATAGCTGAAAGTTTCCTGAAGTGTTAAAGAAAAGGTTGACTAAATGTTATTCCCTGATGGCTGAAGGCAGCAGCGTTATGTCTGCCACCTGACCCATTTTTTCTCACTTCATAAACTTAAAATAAATCAACAGACAACATGGTTTCCCTTTTTCCTAGTGGTTTGGAATACATAATGGATGACAGTTAACTTTCTCTCTGCTGTCTAGCTTCACAAGATGTATATCACCACAGTTTTAGTAAGTCTACTTCTATTGTAAATCTTACTAGGCGAGTTACTTTCTGAAAATCTTCACACTTCTTTTGACGTGTATCCATATGTGGTATTTCTGACCACTCTGTCATCTCCAAGACAATGGTGAGACAAAGCATCTCATCTTTATTTCTCTTCCTGCTCCTGAGTATCAACTATGTTTTATAGGCGTTTCAGCTAGACTGTTTACATTTTTCCTGAGAGCAACCTTTAATAAAGGAGGCAACTTTGTTATTTGAAAATTTTACTCTACTCAGAAAGTATATTTGTTCTTTAAATATCCCACAGTTTTACTAGAAAAAAAAAAAAAAGGAACACTTCAGGTTAGATTTTAAGCGTAATACATTATCAATGAATTTCTGCCCAGAAAGAATTAACCTTCTGGGTGCACAGCTTCTCTGCCTTGGCTTCCAGCCAGGACTGACATTCTAGCTTTATTTTATAAGTTTCCTCAGCTGCTTTCCAAATTTGGGGAGGCAGCACCAGTTAGAATCTTCTAGTCTGAACAAAACATGCTAAATGTTTCTCTGTTCTTCTCCCTGAGTACATGCTACTACGTGAAACACAGAAAGTTTGATCTTGGGATTTTATTCTTAAAATAAACCTTTCCCACTCAAAGAGAATCTGCTAGATAATCATATAAGCATAAGACTTACTGGGTACAAATATTTTACTGACTTAGAAGCATTTATCTAGCATTTTTAAGGAGTAAGGTTAGCACTTAGATCTGAACTAAGAGACTACATTTATTTAAGAATGATTTTTTTTTTTTTGAGGGGGGAGAAAAGAATAGGTACAATAGTTTGAATATTCAGATACAAAAGACTGTCCTTTGATTTGCATACATATATAAACATGTATTTCTATTTTGGCTATCAAATATAAAAATTCCAAATAATGATTTTACGTATTTATATATAAATAGTCTCCATTTACTTTTTTTTGGTATTTAAGGAAAATCATCTAAATGGACACATTACTTAGATAATAACTGTAGATGGAGAAAACAAAATGCAATTTACACACATTTTCAAGTTTATGGAAAGGAAAACAAATATTAAAATCCTTATGAAGTTTTACCTTTTGTATATAAGAATGACACCTGAGTTTCTAAATTGCATTTATATTTTCCCTCTAAGGGTGAGTTTCAAGTTATAGTTAATAATTCATATATATAATTTTTTCAAAAGATATTCTAAGCATCAGTCTTAGTGCTGACCAACTGCCATTAAGATGGAATAAAAATTGATGATTCTGCTTAGTGTGCAATTTTCAAAAATCTCCATTAGCTTATCATGAGACTTCTATCAATGTAGGTGCTATGTAATATTGCTCATCATAAGATACATATTCACAAGATTCCTTATTATAATAATACCAATAATCACAGAAAGCATTAAAGTATGTTAAATTCTCATTTTTGCATAGAGGTAAATGTACATGGCAAATACATTTTGCTTATTAATCACTCATTTTTTATGAATTCCAGTTGAAGACATAGACTCTTCTAGTCAGTGGACTTTACATTCCCTACATATATCTGCTTCATGAAAAAGCCATGACCAACACAGCATCTACTTGGCATCTGGATACAGCTAGCAGGAATATTTTGATAGAAGAAATTTAAATTATTTTTCTGATATAAAAAAGAATTTTTAAACCTTTATGGGAAAAAAAACTGCCTTCTAGTTTTGGAGAGATCCAGGCAATTACAACAACTTTTGTCTTCATGTATTTCCATTTGTGTAAAGAAACTCACAGGTTCTGAACCATAAAGTTGGTGAGAAAGTGAATAACTGAAATAATTAAGACAGCACATCAAAAACTCTGTATGCAATTTACTTTAAAACATTTATGATCTTAAGTTGATGAAAAATATTTTGATAAACTACACTATGAAAGAAAGAAAAGGGGAGTTTGACAAACACATAATAAAGTATAAACTATTGAAACTTTTCTAGAGTTATATTAGAACTCACAGTACAATCTATCATAACAAAATATAATATCACTTGAAAATACTCTTGACTGTAACTCTGAAAAATACAGCATCTTATAAATGAGGACAAATTACAAGGAAAATACAAGTTTAAGTTTCTATTTATATTTAGCTTTCTCTAATCAGAGATTTTGGAAGAGATGAATGAAAGTCATACTTTAAGTAACATCTCTTATATTTCAATTTATTCTGGGCATGAGGAATTTGGAGGTATTTACAGGTATAACATAAAGCTGTTTTTATCCTCCTGGGAATCTGTACTTATGGCATATGACATATATTGTTCTAAGAATTTATTTTTCTTTCCTAATAGGACCTAGTAGAAAAGCATCAATTTCTTTAAAAGCAATTTATGGCTGTATCATACAATTTCAAATGTCTGTGACAGATGTTTCTCTAAAGCAGACCATTAGGACAGAACGTGGCCATAAATCTCAGGTCCCAAACAGAGGAGTTCCCATCTTGAGTGATTTGAATGCCATGTTATCAGTAATACCTCTCAGGGAAACATTTATAACTCCACAGTTCAGCTGTTGAGTTTGGAATATTTGCATTTCAATATGAGAAGGCTAAAACTGTTATCAAGTGGGGCCTTTATTATGCAAATATTCCGGCAATAGTTTACAATATTTCAAGTTCTGTCTTTTTTTAGGCAGGACTGTATTTTCCGTTTACAATGCAAATATAACTTTATAATGACAGGTAAGAGCACATATGTTGAAAAGGGAAACTGCATTTGGTTTAAAACTGCATAAATCTTCTACATAAATCTTTCACAAATAAAACTTTATTGTGTTCAACTTGTTTACGTAGCTAAACAACATTATATTCATTTAATGCACACACCTCCATTTCAGCAAATTATGCAATAACTTACCTAGAGAAGCATTTCATTTTTTTTTTTTTCTTTTCCTAACTTGAATTTATCCCGAGTTAGAAAATGAGATATCCAGTATTTCAGGTTCCTCGGGCTCCAGGTTAATTAGAAGGAGCTTTCAGCTCGTACAATCTGCTTAAATCCGAGAGCACTCTTTAGCTCCAGTCCTAGTATCTGAACTCTTCTAGCAGAGTCTCTTTTTATTTATACACACATTGTCCTTTTCAAAACAAGCAGCCAGCTGGAATGATTCAAACCTCTGTTCAGCACACCGTTAAAATGCAGCTTCCTCCTTGGACACGAGAATTACACCAGGGAGCGGACCGAGTACAGCAAAAAGGCTGCGAGAACTATTTCATCACCAGAATGCCAGCTGCTCCGCTCCTCTCCTGCTACTGCGGCTCTGCTTCTGGTTTAGCTGGAGTCGGTCTTTCCCTCCCTCCCTCTTTCTCTCACATCTCCAGAACTAGAAAGGCAGCCGGTTTATGATTGGCAGAAACCGCCAATTCCTTCAGCTAATCATCCTCGAGACTTTCAAGGACCTGGAGCTGTTGTGATGTCATCCAGTCAGGGGGATGTTACACATGAATACATTCCAACAGAAGCTAATTCAGCGATCAGCTGCATTCCTCTCACACCAGGGTGATTGATTAGATGCTCCTGAAGGATTTGCATAATCTTTCATTGTACAGTTGGACTATTTCCTATGAAATTCGAGAGTAAAATTCCACTTTGCAGCTAGGACACTGTACCAAAAGATTCTATTGGGTGAAAAAAGAAAAGTTCATGACACAGTTTGCTACGGTAAGTGTTTGCTAGTCAAGCATGAGTTATGAACTCAACACAAGCCAACCATGAGCAGGAGGAAACTTGAAATCCTAGTGACCTATGTATTCCTGATCTATGTTTTAGATCATAACAAATGCTAGAAGAAAAAAATGAGTAGGCATATGTGTGTGTGTTTAGTGTATAAACTGTTTCATTGAGGTAAATTACTGAATTATTATGGAGAAGTTCCATTCCCAGCATGGACAAAAGTTGTCCCCTTGTCTCATTTTCCATTTGGCAATATAGGATGAGGATTACCTGCTTTTTGTTCTCTACTAACTCATATTAACTCATAAAATATAAATTGTATTTATGTAAAGTTCTTGAACTTCTTTATCCAAATACATACAAGATAAAGGTAGAGTACTTTTAAGTGTATTTCTTCATTCCAGGCTATCTAATTCTTCAGGCTCTTATTGTTTCTATTTTATTTAGTCTCCACCACTTAATTTAATGGAATAAAATGTGTTGATGACATTTTGGCCCAAGACACCTTATAGGCTAGAGTACAGAACTGCAGGCTCTTCTCAGGTTCAAAGTTCTATTCTGGGATATTTGTGTTTTGGTGAGAAAGAATACTGCTAGAATTGCTGGGGTGGTATCAGTGACCCTTTCATTATGCTGCAAGTGGAGGGGGGGGGGGTTGGCCCTCAAAACACACTTTTATTGGTGATATGGTCTTTGGGTGAATAATTTTAATGGATTCAGTGTTACTAACGTTATTATGCTGCAAAAGGTTTAGATGGTCAGCACACTCTAGACATATGCTAAGTAGAGGATAGGAAAAAATCTGGTAAATTACAAAGACTATCCACCTGTTATTTCCTAACCTAACAATACTATCATTAATAGATAATGGATTGTGTGTCAGTTATTTTTTCAGGTGCACAGGCTAAAAGTATGCTAAAGAAAAATTTGTATTTTGAAAATCCTCAAAGACTCGAGGAACTACTAACTACCCTTTAAGAATCTTTGGAAGGCAAAGATTCATTAGAAGATCAATTCAAGAATTTCCATAGTGATTCACATCAAAATGCAAAATGGATAAATACATTGCAGCTAAACAGTTCAATAACATCTTAATAAAGTAATTATTATTAAACAACAAGCTAAACACTACTGAGAAACAAAGTAAAATAAATTTAAAAAGCTGATTGAAGTTTTTTCCATTTTATGGAGTTTTTCATACTAATAGTGTATTTTTACTTATCCAAGTTTAGACATATACAAAAATGAAAATATGTCTGACATATACAGAAATGAAAATAACATTTTAAAATTACTCAAGTATTTTATCCCATTGATATATTTCTATTTCACAAGTCAATAAAGAATTCTACTTTATCAGAGTGATTTCAGTTATTGAAGCTGTATGAAATAGAGTGATTTTGACCACAAAGCCATGACATTAAAACATGGAGGAGGATTTATACCCTTAGCTCTGGTGACAACCATAGTTGGTATGAATTGATTACAAGTAAAAGTTGTTGATAAATTTTTTATCCAATTAGTCTATAAGCAATCCTTGAAGCTAAAGCAACAGCATTATTATTTAGAGTGAAATGAATAATAGAGCTAAAACACTTTTACAGTATAAAAGTGTTATAAACAATATTAATGGAAGATAGGTAATACAAAATACCTTAAAATATTTTTAAATGCTAACTTGAAAATAAAAAAATTCCAAACTTCTGAGTTATACTTTTTAGTAGGAAAAGGAAAAACAGCGATTTTGCTATGCTTTTCTTATTGTTTATTCAGAAATAAACAAAGTCTTGGGGAAAGAGGTTCACACCAGATACACCATGTATAAATGATGTGAGCCAAGTGAAAGTCCTTTTTTTTTGGCTACTCCTGGGGAAAGTTGGAGAAATTCATAGTGTCCATACTAAAATTAAAGATAAAATAACCCCAAAAGCTTGAGTAGTTTTCTTATAGTTTCTTTTCTGTGTTATATTTTCCAGTCATTAAAAAAAAAAAACCTTGTGAAAATTTTAATTTTTATCGTTTTCTCATCTGCCATGATGGGAAAATGAAATGAATGACCTTGACTGTTGCAAAGAAGAAATGCGATATGCAAAGGAAGATAGGAGGAATTATTTTCTCAAAGGGTTTTTTAATCACTCAGCCTGTGTTCCACAATTGAAAGGCCTTGCATTTGTCAGTATAACATCTATCCAGTTAGCTTGTAATAATACACAGAGTGCAAAGCATTTGCCCACCTCCTCATAGTTGAATTCTATTATTTTCCTTTTGATGTCCCATGAAGTGCAATATAATTTTTTATATATCTATTAAGATAGAGGTTCAGGTCCAGATAGGGCTTCCCAGGTGTTACAGAGGTGAAGAATCCACCTGCCAATGAAAGAGACGTGAGTTCGAACCCTGAATCTGGAAAATACCCTGGAGTAGGAAATGGAACCCCCTCCAATATTCTTGCCTGGAAAATTCTGTGGACAGAGAAGCCTTGGTGGGCTACAGTCTATGGGGTCACAAAGAGTAGAACACGACTGAGCGACTGAGCACACACACCAGATCCAGACATATATTAAGTCCTCAGTGGATCTTTATTAAACTTAATTGAATTTGTTGAACTAATGCATTTTTGGAGCTTCACATATTTTTAGTCAATTGCTGTCAAAACTTCTTTTTTAATTGAATTACCTTAAAAGTTCAAAAAATATATTATATACATTGCTTTCAAATTGTAAAAATTAAAAAAAGCTTAGAAAATATTCCACAATACATATTTAAAATGTATCTAAAGCATGTAAAGAATATATTGGTGCCTGTATATTCAGTAGAAGAAACAGAAACCAAACCAAACATGTTTATTAAAGAAACAAACTCATTGGTTTACACATCAATTCATTCTTTACAGTGAAAGAAGGTAAGTGTATCCACTAATAGAAATAATAGATGCATTCAGAAAAATCCAGCAAATTTAATTTCTAAACTTTTCATTATTTTTCTCTCATTAACTTTTTTTGCTAATTAAAAGTGAAAGTAAAAATGTTAGTTGCTCAGTCATGTCCTACTCTTTGCAACCCCATGGACTGTAGCCTGACAGGCTCCTCTATCCATGGAATTCTCCAGGCAAGAATACTGGTGTGGGTTGCCATGCCCTCTTCCAGGGGATCTTCCTGACCCAGGGATTGAACCTGGGTCTTCTGCATTCCAGATAGATTCTTTACAGTCTGAGTCACCAGGGTAAGTTTTAAATCCATGCATCTAAAATGCATAGAAATTTGCAAAGAAAATGTCAAAGAATTATTTACAAGTACTTTGCAATTTCTGTGTTTTAAAAACCCTTCACATGCATGCACAGGTTATAAATAGAAGATAGTATAGCTTTAATATACATTTTTATTTTTCCTAAGTATCATTTCTATTCTTTAATTCTACTGCAAAGTGACAATTTTGGATAACTTCAATTCAAATTCTAATTTATTTTACGATTTACATTGGGCTTCTATATCATGGTACTACTTTCTGTCCCCTTTCCTTTTAATTTTTTTTTTCTCGTTTTATGAGCAGCTTTGCAGTTGTCCCAACTAACACCAAAAAAGCTCTTCTAATATTTTTTTAAAGGAAAAAGCATGAACAGAAAAAAACTGCTGTTCAAAGTTTATGCCTTTGGGGGAAAAGCTTCTAATTGCGCTGTGGGTGACTAATACAAGAACTTTTTTTTTTAAGGAAAAAACCTGTTAGTAATTACTCAGATAAGAAATCAGGTGAGAAAGAAAGAGCATAAAGTGAGTTTGCTCCATTGGAATCATATACACAGTGAGAAAAATTAATGCTATATAGCATTAATCATATAACAAGCATTCCAGTCACAGATTTAAATGGTATCTTATTACACATCTAGATCTCTAGTTAGCAAGTTCCTGAGAGAGGAAAAATCGGGAACCACAGGCTGGAAGAAGAATCTTCTTGCCAGTAACATTGTAGTGCATTGTTTTAGCAAGAGACAAATCAGCATATTAATGCTTCAAATAAATCCTTTGAAGATGCAAATCTTGAAAGGCCAAGTGAGGGAACAAACAGACTAAGCAGTCCAGTTCTAGTTTGATGGACAACAGCCTAAAGGAACATGATTTTTAATAAATAGCAGATGTTAGCTAAAGCATTATTGAATCTCAGAAATCTTTGTTGTGTAGCACACAAGTGAGATCCCTGGTAAGGTGTGGGAGGGTGAGAAGGGGGAGGACAGTAGAAATTGAATGACTATTCCATGATCAGATCCCTGTTATAAGAATTTTCAGTGAATTTCACTTTCTGAGGCTAAATAAAAGTGGTTAGAATTCATAAAGTACATTAATTAGGTTACTAGTCCATTGGGAGTCACTTACTTATAAGAGGAGAATCTTTAAATACTGTTAAGTGCTTCAGTATGAATGGGGCATCTACCATAGGGAGTTTCACTTTGTTTCTTCATTTCTCTCTTTTCTTTGTACTGTGTTTGCCAAAATTTCGTTATGGTTTATTGGCAATTTCCTTTTGACTTAGGCGTTACAAGTCAAGTCATTTTATATCCTTTAATTTAAAGTCCAAAGTGCTCAAAATGAGAAACCTTCTTGCAGACCAGAATCCTAGCATCATGGTGATAAACTTGTAAGAACTCTCTGTCCTAAAGGGCATTTTGTTTCATCTGTTAGCAAATTCCTTTTTATTTAGGTATCCCAATATCATTTGTTTCTGTCTGTTCCAGTCCTTTGGGGAAATAACCTCATTTAGGAGGTACTCCTGCTAATGTTGTGATCAGCGTGGGAAATCTTAGTGTTTCACCCAGGCTTCCTAAATCAGTTTCTGTCCTGTTAGCTCCAGTGTCTTACTCTACATTCCTATCCCTCTGAGACAATTCACCTGCTGATGTCACTCTTTCTCTTGTTTGGTTTCATTGTAGTAAGTGTGTGTTGGAGGCAGTTGAAAGGGTAAGTTGTGAGCAATGGTATAAGAATATGATGTTTGAAAGTTAGCCAGCGATGGCTGAAAACCTCCTTTATGCTGAGAGGTGATACAAATAAACATACGAGATACAGGACCAGGGTCAGACTGTACTCCACCTGTAAGCCCAATGTTGCCTTCTGAAACCAGCTAGTGATTGGATATACAGCACTATATTGCTACTATTACCTATCTTAGAGACACACACTAATTTTGAATCCCAGTCATAATCCAAGCAATGGAGTTTTTGCTTTTTGAGGAGTGAATGACCTCTCTCTCTCTTTTTTTTTTGTTTGTTTGTTATATTGAATAGTTGGAGCAGTGTCATAGCACAGAGTAGATATATGTAATTTAAAAAAAAATTTATGAATGAATGGTGGCAAGTTAGAACTAGGAAATGGGGAAAGGGATGCACTGATATTTACCTACAATATATTTGCAATGTAATCATTGCCCCAGTTCTGTATTCTACAAAAAGAAATAACAACTCATTTCAAAATGAAGGCACAAAGATGTATTACAGAGCAATTTTCCCCATGGATAAGAAAACCCAGATTAGTTTTTCATTTTAGAACCCATGTCATTTAAATCTCCCTAACATTACTCATAAATAAAATGATTTAAGTAAGATTAAAGTCTTCATTTCTTCTTTAAATTTGCATTTGTATTTATAGAATCAAATTTGTATTGATTTGTATTTATAGAATCAAAGGAATGACACTGTAATTTCTAAATGCTCCATCATAATATGATTTTTCTTTTGGATTATATTTTAGTGCTCTAGCTGATGTTTCTCTTTCTGAATAGAAGTTATCATACATAAAATGATTATAAATTAACTGGAAATACAGTACTGTGATGACAAGATATTTTGCCAAAAGAAGACAAAAGAAATAATTGAATGCAATATAAAATAAATAAAATGAATTCTGTAGTGAATAAAGTAAAATGATACAATAAACACACTACATAATGAAGGAATTATAAATCTGTTTGCCAGTTCATCTGTATATGTCTGTTAGAAGGTGAGGAAGGAAGCAGTGATTAAGTTTAGAAGGGGCAAAAAAAGCATGTGATGAGAATGAAAGTGATCAAAAAAAATACTTACTACTCTACTAAAATCTTCAATATTTTAGGTTCCCATAGAGGGCAATATTGTATAAAAGATGGTGAACCCAGAATCTGCTTATTCATCTTTGTTGATATGCTTTAAAGAAACGGCTGTTACCATAAATTTGGTGCTATACTTCCCCTCAGACTCTAAAAACTAATATATAAAATGATGCACACAAAAACACAAAGCAGAGACTCATCAAATGCAAAGAAAATTAATTTGGTATCCTACTTACTGGTAGATTACTTGAATGAATAGCCTCCAGTTTCATCTATAATTAGACTCAATCACTGAATCTCAGATATAGATTTTTTTTCTACCGTATAACTACTATGTATATGGTTAGTCTAGTGAAAATATGAATGGAATCGTGCCTTCTTCTATCCCAGAAAAAGAAAGCTAAACTAAAAATAAGATGAAAGCCACGTGTATATTTCAAATCTAACATTACTGAATCACAACAATCTGTGGTAGGGCATGAGTGAGACCCTGGGAGAGATGTAGGAAGGTTAATAGATGCTAACCAGGGATAAAGCCATAATGCAGGAATAAGGCAGTTATACATAGCTATATGTCTTAAAGCGATTTCTATCACTAATCATGCATCATTCATCTACTTTCCTATCTCTCTTGTAACTTGAAAAATGGATGCCTCAACATAAGTCCTTTCTTCTCCAAGAGGTTAAAAATAACTACAACTTGAAGCATTTATTCATAAGTTATCTTCATAGTAACTGCTAATTTGTATTGAGAGTATACTGAAAGTAGTAAAGGAAGGTGGAGAAGGCAATGGCACCCCACTCCAGTACTCTTGCCTGGAAAATCCGATGGACCCAGGAGCCTGATAGGCTGCAGTCAGTGGGGTCACTAAGAGTCGGACATGACTGAGCGACTTCATTTTCACTTTTCACTTTCATGCATTGGAGAAGGAAATGGCAACCCACTCCAGTGTTCTTGCCTGGAGAATCCCAGGGACGGGGGAACCTGGTGGGCTGCCGACTATGGGGTCGCACAGAGTCGGACACGATTGAAGTGACTTAGCAGCAGCAGCAGCAGTAAAGGAAGGACACTGTACATTGTACAATATCATTAAATCTTGAGATCTCTTTTAATATCCAATTATCTGTAGATTTCAATATATGTGGTGATACGGAGTACCTGACTTATGGGGCATGTTCTAATAGTTTATCACATGTGACTCAGATGCAATTCTGAAAGTGAGATGACTTCTAAGTTTCCCTTGTTAAAGAATGTCCTCTCCAAGATTATTATAATGATATCATATAGGAAATACTATAAGGCTAAGATAAATGAACTAAAATGGATAAAACTGTAAGTCGAATTTTTTGTATCTTATTTATAAGATACAAAAAACTAGACTTTTATTTAGGACATCGCTTTCTACGTGAAGGTCAAACCAAAGTAATATGAATTGTTTAGTTTAAATTGTCATGCTAATCTTTAAAATCAAGTGCAAAAACAACTCCTCAAGTCAAAATAATTAACATTTCTCTGTCTGCCAAACCAAGGTGTGTGTGTGCGTGTGTGTGTCTGCAGTTAAGCAGGAGCTACATTTGAAACAATCTAGTTTACTCTATCTCAGATTTCCAGATTACCTTGGAAGGAGTTATTCCTCCAGCAAGAAACATTATTCGACCTGACTCTTCTATGTCTATTGTTAGGGTGATATAAAGAAAGAAGGTATCTGTCAAAAATGTTCTCAGTCACTACTGTCAGCAGAAGTTTGCTTAAATATGCTTGCTTTCATAATATATTCAATACCAAAGTCATGTTATCTTCAAATCATTTTTTAAAGTATTTAGAGTTTACAAAATATGTTCCCATAGATTGTTTTGAGTCTCACTGTGATCCTGTGATTAGTGCAGAATGTGTTCATTGTCACGTTAAAATATTGAGATGCAAGCAGCAAATCTGGAGTCTGCAAGGGAAGTCAGTGACTCCCAGCCTTGTTAACTTTTCACTATACCAAAGAGTTTCTCTAAACGAATCTGTCTAGAGAATGCTCTTTTATATAATTCTGTAAGCTGAATGACCTTTCAGTTGGTCATATAAAACCCTATACTCTACAAAACACTTGATGGGGTAGGAGTTGCAGTTTCAACCATTTTGTATGTCAAGTTATCAATAATTTGGCAACATTCACATTTCAATATCTGTTCCAAAATATCTTGTAAACAAAAAGTCACTTACATCACAACTGGTCTGAAGGTTCATACAGCAAGAAGGATTCTACTTAGGCTTTAGAAATACTAAGCAGTATTGGGAATCACAGTCATTGAAATACGGTAATGGAGAAAATAAAATAAGAAAAATTTATGAGATTTTCTTTTCTTTTGCATTGCCATATACTTGATTTACAATATTATATTAGTTTCAGGTATACAGCATAGTGATTCAATATTTTTAAAAATTATATTCCGTTTAAAGTTATTAGAAAGTATTGGCTATATTACCTGTGCTGTATGGTAAACCCTTATAGCTTATTTACGTTGTGCATAGTAGCGTGTGTGCTTTAGTTCCCTATCCCTATCTTGTCACCCCCTCCCTGCTCTCCTTGTCCCACTGGTAACACTAGTTTTATCTCTATATATGTGAGTCTATTTCTGTCTTGTTATATTCATTTATTTTTTAGATACTACACATATAAGCAATAACATACTTATTTTTCAGATTTATTTATTTATGCTTATTATTTAAGCATAATAGTCTTTATATATTGCTAAAAATATCAGAATTTCTTTTTCGTGGTTGAGAAATATTCCATCATATCTATACCACATCTTCTTTACCTATTCATCTATTGATGAACACAGAGGTTGCTTCTAATACCTTGGCTATTGTAAATAATGCTGCTATGAATGTGAGAGTTGGACCATAAAGAAGCCTGAGCGCCAAAGAATTGATGCTTCTACTGAAACTGAAATGAATATTAGGGTGCGTGTATCTTTTTTAGTTAGTGTTTTCATTTTCTTGGATATATACAAAAGACTGGAATTGCTGAATCATACAGTACTCCTATTTTTAGTTTTTTGAGGACTTTCCATACTCTTTTCCATAGTGACTGTACCAAGTTACATTCCCACCAACAGTGTATTAGGGTTTCCTTTTCTTCTCATGCTTTTCAACATTTGTTATCTGTAGACTTTTGCGGAGAGCCATCTTGACAGGTGTGAGGGGATGCCTCATCGCAGTTTTTCATTTGCATTTCTTTTATGATTAGTGACGTTAAACATCTTTTCAGGTACCTGTTGGCCATCCGTCTGTATATCTTGTATGGAAAAAACATCTATTCATGTCTTCTGCCAATTTTTTTTGACAAGGTTGTACTTTGTGAAATAATTTTATTTAAATCATACACTTTTTTTTTCAGTTTGTGAAAGAAAGATGAGCCAGAGAATTTCTTAGATCCATCCTATGATATCAAAATTTAGGTTACCAGTTGTCAAATTTCTTTAACCCACATCATACGCACACACATACCAGAAAGAAGTCTCATAAAACAGTTCTTACTATAACTATATACATTGCAGTTAATGCTTTCCTTTTTGTCTTATTTTATTTCTTTCTATTCCATTCCATAAACATTTGCAATGTTAATCTGTGAATGTAAATGCACATGATGAGCCATGGCCTGCATTTGGGGAAAAAACGGAAATCTGGATTCATTAGGTATCTATACAGCACTGAATATAAAAAGGTCAAGTCATTTCCACGGTTTTATATTTGAAATTTTTCCTAATTTTTCCATTAAGCTGATTATTTTCACAATCTTAACAGATACTGGTCCTGTTTCACGAAGTGACCATCAATATAAAACACCATTCTTTAGAGAATATAGGTCCAAACAGGAAGACTAAGTTGACATATAAACACAGAAACAGATAGAGCTTTGGATTGTACAAAAATAACTCTGGCTTCTTAATAGAGAACAATGTGTGTTAGTCGCGCGGTTGTGTCTGACTCTTTGTGACCCCATGAACTGTATGGACTGGAGCCTGCCGGGCTCCTCTGTCCATAGAATTCTCCAGGAAAGAATACTGGAGTGGGTTGTCGTTTCCTTCTCCAGGGGATCTTCCTGACCCAGGGATCGAACCCAGGTCTTCTACCTTGTAGGCAGATTCTTTACCACCATGGAAGTCCACAGACAACAATAGAGTAACTAATACATTGATTCTCTTTAGGACTTCAATTGTTTGCAATTATAAATTCACAGATAAACACTTAGAAATCCCAAGCTTTCAATTAAAGGAAGAAATGAGTTGCCATAAAGCCAGGGAAGGATTATTTGTGGGGAAAATGAAAGTTCAAACTTAATTCTTATCAGGTTAGACTGCTTTTTGTTGTTGTTATTATTTAGTCACTAATTTGTGTCCCAGTCTTTGTGACCCTATGGGCCGCAGCCTGCCAGGCTCCTCTGTCCGTGTGATTTCCCAGGCAAGAAATACCGGAATGGACAGCCATTTCCTTCTCCAGAGACTGCTTTTAGAGTGCCACTAATAAGCTTATTTTAGTTGTGCACTGTCTATGGTGACAGCAGTTCCAATCCAACTCTACAGTAAAAAAAGACAAAGCAAATGAAAACCCCATGCTTTTCTTCTGCGATATGTGCAGCTAAAGTTGGAGGGAAAATATCAGTGCTTCAGATTAAAGAAGAAAGGAGGAAAATGGAGTGGAATGCAGGACTGGCCTTACATGTTTACTCCTGCTAGCATTAAAGCCGTTTGCCACATGACTTTCTGGTCCCTTTCAATAAGAAGGCTACCATATTGCCTCATCCCAGAGTCGGTCACGACTGAGCGACTTCACTTTCACTTTCACTTTACTTTGAGTCCGCTACACGATGCGTGTTTTACAATAGAATGAGGAGAAAATGCCACTATGTTCATTCCAAGCTAAGGCCTGAGAGGCACGGGTTTCTACTCATTCCCTCATTCCATTATAACTGTAAGACCATGCCTGTACATCTGGACCAATTCTGCCCAGTTCAGATGTCCTAGCCAACTGTCCAGTGTAGAGCAGAGCCCCTAACTGACCTGACAATGCATGAGCAAGCCCGGCTGAAGCTAGCAGAGCTCAGCTACATGAGCTGATCTCAGTTGATCTGCTGATTCATGAGCAACACAGGAGAAGAGAGAAAGAGGCAGGCTTATTAATGCCGTGGACATGAAAATAAATGAAGCTTTGAGTTACTTATAATCCTTATTAAGTAAATAATAGTGGAATAGCTAATACATTAATTCATGTTAGTACCACAGCTGTTTGCAGTTGTGAAGTTTCAGATAAGCACTTAGAAATTCAAATCTTAACAATTTTAAAGAGTAAAATTGCTGAATTTTAGGTAGTTTGTTACATAAAATTATTTAACTGACATATAAAGCTGCTTTTCTCTGTACCTAAAAGGTTTTAAAAGATCTATTCTTCTTAATATATAGATTATGTGCATTGAGATAAGAAAAAAAATAATAGTCACATGGTTTTGAAAATAATTTATCTATAGTAAGACTTTTTTTAAAAAGCATTTTGAAAACGTGACTGAATTGCAAGATTTTGCTTCACTCTGTTTAGCTCTGTGATTTCCACGATTTCTATTGAGCAAACACATTCTACCTCTCTTAACAAATTTGCTATTTTATTGCAAAGATAAAGATGGATTTCAAAGCATAAATATCATTGATAGGTGCAATAGAACCTTTTTTCCCAGTAGAAATATGGAGTAGTTAACATTAAACACAAAAGTTTTAGAAAAGAGGATTTTGCTCTGGTACAAAACGATCTAAAATATATAAAGGAAGACTTTCCTTTTAACTGATATCAGTTTTGAAAAAGATTAGGGAACCATCGATTTTACTGTGAAGCAGCAATTGCAGAGAAAGCAGACTGAACTATAATAAAATGCACTTATAACTAAAGACTCCCAGCAGAAGTTTCATGTTGGCATAATTTAGTCTGCTTGACGTAAAAACAAATTAATATTTCATTGATTCATACTTACAAAGATCATTATTTTTGGCCCAGTCAAAAATATAAAGCTAAGAAACAATAGCATCATAATTTGATTTCTAACTTGAATAAGGTAGCTGTTGATTTGCTCCTTTCTCTTTCTGTTAAAATTAACTGAAGACATACTAATCCTTCTGTGTAAGAAATACAGTGACAAATGTTTAGGGCAAGTCCCTCATATTTTGGATTCAAAGAAGTGATAATAATAGTAACTCTCAAACAATAATATGAAGTAGTTATAATGACCTCAAGAGTAGTAATGCCACCACTAATTTCACCAAGCAACCACAGTAACAATAGCAACAGTTGATTTCTTGAACCCTTGTAGGATCCGGGCAACAAGTGATTGGCACTAGTGGTAAGAAGAAGATCCCCTGGAGCAGGAAATGGCAACCCACTCCTGTATTCTTACCTGGAAAGTCCCATGGACGGAGGAGCATGGTGCGCTACAGTCCATGGGGTCGCAAAGAGTCGGACACCACCGAGCGACTTCACTAGTGGTTAAGAACCCGTCTGCCAATGCAGGAGATGACAGAGACATGAATTTGATCCCTGGGTCACGAAGATCCCCCGGAGGAGGGCATGGCAACCCACTCCAGTATTCTTGCCTGGAGAATCCAATGGATAGGGGTAGCCTGGCAGGCTATATGGTCCACAGAATCGCACACAGTCAGACATGACTGAAACAGCTTCATGCAGCACGCTTGCACACATGTCATGGAAAAACATTTAAATTTTAAGCCAAATCCAAGCCGTGTTAGGATAGGTCTTGGGCGAACCCTTTTAGAGTACACAGGTTATATAAAGGTAGATATTTACAGCCCACAATGAGTTGAGAAGTAAGAATAATAGTAAAAGAAAAACGGGAAGCAAAGCAAGTAAGAACAGAATAGAAATAAAGCTGAAGCCTCAGGATAACGCTTACAGCCAACATTGGTATCTTCTGAGCAATTTACTTTTATTAACTCACTTAATCCCCGTGGAATATACACCTCATAAGATACACATGAAGATATCGGACCACAGAGGGATTCAAGTATCTAAGCTGCCCCAGGTAGTAGGACTGGCATTTGAACTCGGTTTGTCTAGCTCCTGAGTTCTAAATTTTAACCTTAATTTATGGAAATAGGAAAAGAAACACTAAAATGACGTGACCAAGTTGGCTCTTTCACTCCATGCTATCTAAAGCACTATTAATTCTTCCAATAACTTATATCTCAAAATGTCTGAATTATGAAACACAGAACAACGTCACAGTGGAAAACACAGAAAACATTAAATCATTACAAAGATAACTTTAGAAGCAATTTATTAAAAAAAAAAAAAAAAAGCTCTGCCAGACAATAATCAAATTGAATAAATAAATAGAAATTAAAAGGAATGCCAACATAAGACTTAAGAATTGACTGACTCACATGAGAAACTTATGAGTCAAGTGGCCTGGTTTGACATGGACAGTTCTAGTTAATTTTCATTGTTCAGATAAGCTGTCTATCTGCTTCAGCCTTTTTCTGTTTTTTTTTTTTTTTAATTTTTCTTTGACTACAGTTTAAATAATTACATAAACCTACATGAGATTGGTAGACTCCAGTTTTCTACTTCCTGTTTCTCCCATATCTTCCTCTTGTATCATGTGCCAGATAGGAATTGTCATTTGCCATCTGGTTCTACAAGGATTAAGTCACTTGGTCCACAGCAGTTGCCAACCTTCAACATATCCTGAAAGGAATTCAGGGTGGAAATCGGAAATGAAGTGCTCTGTTCTCTGGGAAAACTGTCATAAGCCCCAATTCTTACATCTTCTCATACCTAGGAAAACACTAAAATCATTAACAGAGACGTCTGCTCCTCGTGATCAGCAGCAACTCTCTCATGACTAGGAGTAAACTTCCGCAAAAAATGTGTGCTTGGTTGCATATATTACCCTTCACCAAAATCACTTACATACTGACACCCTACACACACTTCTTCAGAGCAGTTCTTCAAAACCGAGAGGATATATCCCAGGCCATACTCTCCATTTTGTCCCCCCAAAAAATCTTAACTCAGAACTCTTGTGTGCAATTTTTTTCCCCCATTGACACATGTGAGACACATGTAAACCACGGAGTTCTTACTTTCACATGTGGTTAGAAATGAAAAGATTGTCAGTAGTAACACATTTTTTTTCTTTCTTCCCTTGCACTGCTTCTGTCTCAACTCCCAACTCTTTCAAGCTCAGTCTTTAGGATATTTGCTGATAAAATGAAGGTGCTTAGATAATAGCCAAGTTAGCCAAGAATGTAACTATACTGCTAGGGTATCACAGAGGGCACTGAAGCCTGCCCAATGTATGAATGTCAATCAATGGGAAAGGTGGGCAATAAAAATTATATCTTTGTGAATGTGAAATATGTGTGAGTAATAAATCATGAGCAGCCCTACCAGAGTTTAAATAGATTATAGAATGTAGTTCAAATATTCTCACTACAGTGCTTTTGCAATATATTGTTTGACATACTATTTATGCTACTACTTGCAATGCTCATTTTGCAATGGTGCTTTTCTGTAGCAATGAGACAAAAAGTCCATGTATTTAATACAATGAAAAAAGTGTTTTAACACTTTCAAAAAAGGTAGATACACCATCAACATTTACCATCTATTAAGACTAGTATGATATGTATCTGTGGATCTGCTAAACACTAAAGAGTCGGACATGACTGAGCACACACCCATATGTGTGTTTAGTTGCTCAGTCATGTCTGACTCTTTGCGACCTCATGGACTGTAACCCGCCAGGCCTCTTGGTCCATGGGATTCTCTAGGCAAGAATACTGGAGTGGGTTGGCGTTTCCTTCTCCAGGGGATCTTTCTGAACCAGGGATTGAATCACATCTCCTGCATTGCAGGCAGATTCTTTACTGCTGAGCTAGAATCTATCTAAAATATTATAGTTAGTTTATTAGAATGCGCCCTGTGACGATGGTTTGTCATACTGAGCTCCAGAAAGGTGTTTACATGTCTCTTACGAAGTATGAGTTTTTATTTAGTTCATGTGACTTCCCTTAAATTAACTGTTATCATTTTCCAATGTTAAGCTTTTTATATTTGAAATGAGATCAGTTAGTCTTAGTCCTTTAGAAGAAAAATCATATCACAAAAAGTTAAATGATGTCATTTGAAGATAGCACATTCAGAGATTTAAAATATAAACCAGAAAAGTTAAATTCAATAATGGTTCAAATTAGTTTTCTTCTATTATTGGAATCAAAACAAAGCTACTGAAAGTTAACGTGACATTTGATATTATTATAAGTTTATTGTAAACCCAATTGAAACTCACCAGTAAAGGTAAAAGTAACTTACTTTACAATTAAAAGTGCAGATTTTAGTAGAACAAAGAATCATGACAGAAACAATATTTTTACTAAAATAGGTAAAAACAAGAATGGATTTGAAATGTATTTGAAATCAGTTGTGGAACATACATAATTTATGATTGATTCTGAAAAATCTCAATTATTTTCCAAATTTAAGGAGAATGTGTGTTATAACTCCCAAATATTTCTCTGTGTATGTGTGTGTGTGTATTAGTATACGAAGCTAGAGTAACTGAACTACAGTATTTTTGTAAGGGAGCTGATAGCTGATGTTGTTCAGTCACTAAGTTATGTTCAACTTCCTGTGACCTCATGAACTGCAGCATGACAAGCTCCTCTGCCCTCCAATATCTCCCTGAATTTGCTAAGATTCCTGTCCATTAAGTTGGCTCTGCTGCCCCCTTCTCCTTTTGCCTTCAATCCTTACCAATATCAGGGTCTTTTCCAGAGAGTTGGCTTTTTGCATCATATGGCATATATATATATATATATATATATATATATATATATATATATATATATATATATATATATATATATACATACATACATTCATACATACATACAGAGAGAGAGAGGGAGAAAAAGAAAGAATAGCAGTTATGTGCTTTTTCTCTTTGCTGCAGGTCATCGATAAGATTTTAGACATGTGTAGCTATTTGAAGGACTATTATCAGCCTAAATGCCCTACAGTCATATTTAACTTTTAGATGCATTAGCTCTCTGTATTTTGTTTGAATCCTTTTCTAATGCATTTAGAAAATTTGAATAAAGTATTTCAAAAGTGGAGCAGCAAATTTCTTCATTTTTCAAGGCTTACTGACCTATAATTATTAACTACAAAATTTCCAAACAGAAAAACATTGAAAGTAAGCTCTATAGATGCAAGAGTTGTATTGAATAAATCAAATTATGTGAGCTCATGGGGTGTATGAAATTGAATTTTTGAATTATATAATAGTACTTTCCAATATCATAACTTGTAGGAAGGACTCTATGATTTTTCTATTGTATTGCATAAATTTATACTCTATATTGAAATGGGATAAAATTGCAACCTACCATTCTAAAGCAACTAAATTTGTTGCAATAGGCAAAATAATCACAACTAGAGATAGTTTGTTCTGAAAAAAGTATTGAAGAAAGGTGTCCTAAAAGAGGTCAAAAGACTATACCTTTAAAAATATTAAATGCTTCTTACTTAAGAAGTGAAAAGATCAGAGCCTCCATTAGAAGGTGTCTTGAAGTTCTCAAATGAAGTATTTCCTCAATTAAAAATAACATGTCTAAAAAAAAAAATGTCTTCAGAAAAGAGGTAATTAAAGATGTGAACAATTAGAATTTATTAACTATAAAATTCAAACTCTGAAGACTGCAGGCAACATTATAAAAGAAGTTAAAATAAAATACTATGATAAAAGAATATACTTTAGAAAAAATATTTATGACACTTATTAGAGTTAGGGTCAGAAGCTGACTGAAGTGTGTAAATACATATTAGTAATTATTTGACTCATTTTTAATCATTGTAAAGGTTTTTAAAAAGTCTGCTTGAGAGGAGGTTTCAAAATGGCAGCATGGGAAGACCCTGAACTCAACTTCCCCCAAGAGCACAACAAATCTACAACTACATATGGAATAATTCTCTCAGAAAGAAGCAAGAAGACTGAAGTTCCTCAGAAAGGAACTCTGAACACAGAGAATGCATAGCATAGGGTAAAATGACAGCATTAGATGGGTAGGAAAGGCAGAGAGATAATCTCACCAAGAAGAATAACCCCACTCCAATAGCAGCAATTCTGGGAAGGATTGCTTTCGTAATCCTGAGGAGAGAGGGATTTGAGCTACACATCAGACTCACCAACCTCTAGATCTTGCCCAGGAAAGACAAACCACCCAGATACTCGGCTTTGAAAACCAATGGAGAGTACACTTAGGAAAATTATAGTCATTGGGGAGATAAGGTGAGTAAGAGACCATGGCCTATTATTAAGCAGTTCAGAATAGAGAGGAAAACACTCAGGATAATGACAGAGGCTTAAGCTTGGTTCTCCAGGTCACTAACAACAAACATTTAGGAACAGCAACTAATACATGTATAACACTAATGGCCTTCCATAAACTCTTCTAAATTCTTTACATTTATACTCTAACATGTCATGCAGTCATTGCATCAGGGGTAGACATGTGTGCAGTGAGTGAGAATAACTGGACCTTTTCTTGTAATGCCAGGAGAAAACATAACCTCTTTCCTTGGAAGTCTTGGTCTACAGAGAGATGGCAGTTGCTATTGTCACTATAAGGCAAACACCTGAGAAGAAAATCTGTAGGAAGAGAGTGCAGCTAAGGGAAACTCAGGTCTAATCCATAGTCCTGAAGACACTGAAATAAGCTAACTCTGAATCTGGCACTATTCCTGAACTTTGAATTACATGAAGCAAAAAAATTTCTGTTTTGTTTTTAGCGAAATTGAGTGACATGTACTGAGACTTGTTACTTGCAACTGAAGGGCAACCTACTTAAATCTTTACTCTTTCCATGGTTTTCTCAAAGCCTTCCCAGTCTTTATACATTTCTTCTTTCCCTAATAAATTCCAACCCACCCATTAATGTTGAACTCAACTGTTAACAACCTATAGTAAGACTTTCATGATCTCTCCAGTCAGAAGAAATTAATTAGTCCTTTGGCTTCTACTGTACTTAATGGCATTGATTTAACTATGTCTTGCATATTAATTAACTGTTTTTTGTGAGAATTTCTGCACTAGTTTTGTGATTATAAAGATGAGGATCAAATAGCAACTCCTCCAATTACTACTTGGAAGTTCATTAAATTTCTTCGACTTAGAACCTCTTCATATCTGTAAAACATCGATAATTTTAAGACAAAATAATAAGACTAAAGACAATGAAATCAGCCAACCTATGTGATAAGGGTTGAATTGTGTCCCTTTTAAAAAAAGGTACGTTGGGAAGTCTTAACCCCTAGAACCTCAGAATGTGGTGTTATTTGGAAACAGAGTTGCTGTAGATGTAATTAGGATAAGATGACTGGAAATACACAGAAGAACTGTACAAAAAAGATCTTCATGACCCAGATAATCATGATGGTGTGATTACTCAACTAGAGCCAGACATCCTGGAATGTGAAGTCAAGTGGGCCTTAGAAAGCATCACTACGAACAAAGCTAGTGGAGGTGATGGAATTCCAGTTGAGCTATTTCAAATCCTGGAAGATGATGCTGTGAAAGTGCTGCACTCGATATGCCAGCAAATTTGGAAAACTCAGCAGTGGCCACAGGACTGAAACTACCACACAAGTGCACTCATCTCACATGCTAGTAAAGTAATGCTCAAAATTCTCCAAGCCAGGCTTCAGCAATACGTGAACCGTGAACTTCCAGATGTTCAAGCTGGTTTTAGAAAAGGCAGAGGAACCAGAGATCAAGTTGGCAATATCCGCTGGATCATCAAAAAAGCAAGAGAGTTCCAGAAAAACATCGATTTCTGCTTTATTGACTACGCCAAAGCCTTTGACTGTGTGGATCACAATAAACTGTGGAAAATTCTGAAAGAGATGGGAATACCAGACCACCTGACCTTTCTCTTGAGAAACTTGTATGCAGGTCAGGAAGCAACAGTTAGAACTGGACATGGAACAACAAACTGGTTCCAAATAGGAAAAGGAGTATGTCAAGGCTGTATATTGTCACCCTGCTTATTTAACTTATGTGCAGAGTACATCATGAGAAATGCTGGGCTGGAGGAAGCACAAGCTGGAATCAAGATTGCCGGGAGAAATATTAACAACCTCAGATATGCAGATGACAACCCTCTTATAGCAGAAAGTGAAGAAGAACTAAAGAGCCTCTTGATGAAAGTGAAAGAGGAGAGTGAAAAAGTTGGCTTAAAGCTCAACGTTCAGAAAACTAAGATCATGGCATCTGGTCCCATCACTTCATGGGAAATAGATGGGGAAACAGTGGAAACAGTGTCAGACTTTATTTTTGGGGGCTCCAAAATCACTGCTGATGGTGATTTCAGCCATGAAATTAAAAGACGCTTACTCCTTGGAAGGAAGGTTATGGCCAACCTAGAAGGCATATTTAAAAGCAGAGACATTACTTTGCCAACAAAAGTCCGTCTAGTCAAGGCTATGGTTTTTCCAGTGGTCATGTATGGATGTGAGAGTTGGAAGGTGAAGAAAGCTGAGCGTCACAGAATTGATGCTTTTGGAACTGTGGTGTTGGAGAAGACTCTTGAGAGTCCCTTGGACTGCAAGGAGATCCAACCAGTCCATCCTAAAGGAGATCAATCCTGAGTGTTCATTGGAAGGACTGATGTTGAATCTGAAACTCCAGTACTTTCGCCACCTCATGTGAAGAGTTGACTCATTGGAAAAGAGCCTGATGCTGGGTAGGATTGGGGGCAGGAGGAGAAGGGGATGACAGAGGATGAGATTGTTGGATAGCATCACTAACTCGATGGACATGGGTTTGGGTAAACTCCAGGAGTTGGTGATGGACAGGGAGGCCTGGCGTGCTGCAGTTCATGGGGTTGAAAAGAGTTGGACATGACTGAGAGACTGAACTGAACTGAACTGACTGGTGTCTTTATAAAAAACTGCTATGTGGCAAGAGCAAGACACAGGGGAGAGCACTGTGTGACAAAGAAGGCCAAAATCAAAGTTGTGCGGCTGCAAGGCAAGGAATGCCAAAGATTGCTGGCAAGCTACCAGGAGATAGGAAAAGTTAAGGAAGGATTCCTCCATGGGTTTCAGAGCGACCATAGCCCTGGTGACACCTTGAACTTGGACTTCTTGCCTTCAGAACTGTGGGACAGTAAGTTTCTATTGCTTTAATCCACCTAGTTCCTGATGCTTTGCTCAAGTAACCCTAGGAAACTAATACAATATGCAACATACTGTTTGTAGTATCTAAAATTTATTAGGTGTGCAATAAATATAAGATAAACATTAAAAGGCTATATTTCTCTCTATATGGTTCACAGTATGGCATGGTTCATATATAGAGAGAGATATAGATATAGATATGCTATATGTCTCTGCATGTGCATTTATCTTTTTACATATTTGTACAATGTCTTCAATATATAATAAGATCAATTTTGTCTTCCCAGGTAAAGGTTGCATGAACTCTACCTATTCTCTTCTCTAATACATTGATACATCTGGGTCTAACAGGATTCCATAACAATAGCATCATGACAACAATGACATCGGTTCCTTTATGATTTTACACCCATTTTTCTCTTGCCAAATTGTCTTCATTGTCAATCAGCAGGATTTCCTTTATAAATTCTTTACCATCTGAGCCAAATCAAACCAGTTAATCCTAAAGGAAATCAACCCTGAATATTCATTGGAAAGACTGATGGTGAAGCTGAAGCTCCAATACTTTGGTCACTGATGTGAAGAGCCCACTCACTAGAAAAGATCCTGATCCTGGGAAAGACTTAAGGCAGGAGGAAAAGGGGACGACAGAGGATGAGATGGTTGGATGGCATCACTGACTCAATGGACATGAATTTGAGCAAATTTCAGGAGATGGTGAAGGACAGGGAAGCCTGGCGTTCTGCGGTCTATGAGGTTGCAAAGAGTTAGACATGACTGAGTGATTTAACAACAACAACAGCTACAACAACGTTTATAGATGAAAGTTTCCAATTTAAAAAGAAAAATTAAAAATTTAATGAATGAGCTTCCCTGATGGTTCGACAGGTAAAGAGTCTGCCTGCAATGCCAGAGACACAGGAGACGTGGGTTCGGTCCCTGGTCAGGAAGATTCTCCTGGCAGAGGAAATAGCAACCTGCTCCAGTATTTGTGCCTGAAAAATCCCATGGATAAAGGAGCCTGGTGGGCTACAGTCCAAAGGGTCACAGAGTTGGTCACGACTAACCACACAAAGTCATTTTAAAAATCACTGCACTCAATGTTCTCATGGGCCACTAGATTGTAATTGTTTTACTTTATTTTGGAATTTCATGAATTATGGAAGAATATTCTAAAATGTATGAAATCATGCCTAAAAGGCATTATACATTGAGCCGCATGTAGTATAACATTTTGAATGTATAATTTTAAAGAGAACTTTTTAAAGACTGATAATATAACTACGTGCATATTATTTATAAAATTCCCTTTGTACCTCTATTTCTCCAAGTGGAAAAATTTTGGTTGAAATTAAGCATATGAAGCTATATCCACTGGTGGAAGCAGATACATATTCTGGATACAAACACATAAATTCTGGCATCTGAAGTTATACAGATTGTATACCCTTGAATCCTAAACTGTGTTCCTTGTGTACAATGATGTCTAAAGCACCAAACCCTGGGGATATGGGTATCTCAAGATATGCGCAGTGATAGATCAAATTACATACTGCATAGTAGCAACTGAAGCCTTGAACGCCTTAGGCGCAGTTTTAAGCAGAGGGAGACTGCTCTGGTACCTGAAGCCACACACGGTGGGAATGTGTGATCTGAGCTTGCACCCTGAGTGCACTCTCCTCTGAGGTTTACCTGCTGTTTACAAGAGGCTCAGAAACATTCAGTCTCTTTATTTTAGTTTCTTCACAAACAGGCATCTAAATTTGTACAGACAGGGATTTAGATCTTTATTAAATCTTCCTTTCCTTTCACCCACAGGCACTGTTTTCAGGGCTTATATCTAGCAATAACTATGTGTGCAAGCCAACAGTTTGAGATTTATTTGATTATTGATTTTTAAACCTCTGCAATTTTACATGACTGATTAACTGAGCTGGTTAGATTCCGATGTGGATATAATCAAGCTTATGTGTTCAGTCTTACTATAATAATGATCTCTATATCCCTTTTCCTTCCCTCTGTCCTTTTTTGCCTTTGTCAGGCTATCTACTCACTACTGCAAAGCTCTCTCATTAGTCTATTTGAAAGTATTTAAAAGAAATCTTGAAAAAGGTTGGACTAGATATTCATAAAATAAATAAATAAAATAACAGAACTACTACAGAATATAAAAGTACAGTCAAATCTATTTCAGTTCAATTCAGAAAACCAACACTTAGAACACAAAGATTAATGATTGTCAAATTACCCAGAATTTATGGATAGAGACAAACCACTATAAAGAGGACCATGATACCAGTTGGACTATCACACATACTAAAATGAAGTTAGTAAAAACAATTGCTCAAGATTATTGAGATGAAAAGTATGAATGTTAGTTGTTACAATTAATATTCTCTTGAAATATCTCGTAGACAAGTGTTTCTTATAAGGGCTCTAAGAATGACCTGGAATTGGAGAAATAGTCAGTCAAAGATTTTGGTCACAAGCTATAGTGATTGCCTCTACTTTAGTGTTTACAGAATTAGCACATCTGCCTGAGATGCACTTTCTTTCTTTCTCTCTCTTTCTTTTTTCCTGTCTTTCTCATTTTTCGTTACTAATTTTTGTTAATACAGCAGACTTAGAAGTGAAGTAACAGAGAAAACAATGACATATGCCCACTGACAGAAAATGTAAAGCCATAGCCACTGAATAACTTTAAAACGAGACTAGAAGTTCAAATTTTAGTTGGATGCACAACTTAAAAAATGACCATAGCATAAAATCTACACATTTATATTACCATAGAGTCTTCTGTGCATGTACATATTCAAATGTAAATTACACATGGTTCTTTAAAAGACTGACTTTGACCTAAAGTCTTTAAAATGAGAACTAAAGAGATACTAACAGCATTTTATTTCAGTAACTGTGTCATGCCCTAAAGACATCTACATGTGAAGCCTGCAAACACTTACTAGTCTATAAGAAATGACAGCAGATTTGAAGAAGTTATTTTCATAGTTTCAAAAACTGTGTAAGAGCAGTCATTGGGAAAATACTAGGTCTTTGTTGAATACATCTGCTTTTCTTTAATAAGTATTAAATAGTCTGTTATTCATTGAAACATTTTAAAGGGTACACAGATATTTTATGCCTATAGCTATTAGAGTTATTTTTTATAAAGAGGTTTATTTCTTCATAAAGGTACTTGAACCTCGAGATTACTGCATTATTATATTGACCAACCCACCTATGCAACATTGTTCTGGAAATGTTCCCCAAATAGGGACCAGAAAAAAATAATTAATTAAATTAAAAAAAATTTAAACAATTAAAAAAAATCTCTTCTAGGGAATTACATATTAACCAATTATTCTTCTGAGTGTTATAAAACTTAATTCTCAAATCATTAATATTATATATTATTCTAAAATGAAAAGTCCCCTGACCTTCATCATATCCCAAATTTAGGACCAAGATTAAGCTAACATAATTTGTAGAAAAGGAGTCACTGTAGATAGAAGAGATTAGGTTTGTGAAATGAAAACAGGGCTATCTTGAAAGATTTTTATTCATTCAGCAGAATGTGAGAGACTGTCTCACAGGTAGAGGTAATATGTTCAATTTTATTATAACAATATGGTGGATACATTTTATTTCATGTCCCCAGACAGATCAGTTGTTGCTATGAGGCTACTCATTATCCCAGAGCTTTTATGAAAAAGATGAGCTATGATGCATATCTCTTTCCCAACCATGAAAAGTTTGCAAACACCAGTTTCATCCAACTCAGGTACTAGAACAAGTTTCACTTAATGTCATTATATCAAGCTAGTCTCTGAAGAGGACATATGATGGCTATTTTTATTGTATAACATGCAAACTAATTTGGGTTCAAAACTTTTCACCCACCTATTTTCCTCCCTCACTGCTTTACCTCACAACATCCATTTCAATAACTCCATTTGAATACTACATACTCACCAAGTTCATTCACTGCTTTCCAGAAGGTGACACAGTGATGCTCACTACTGAAGAAATAAAAATTGTTTTTAGAGGAAAGGGAGCAAATATATAAGCCTATAGGATGATAATATAGTGGAGAAGTTTATGTTAATACAAAATAAAAAGGAATAGTTACTGAAAATACAAATGATAATGTTATACTCACCATACATTTCAAAGTACATAAAAATCATCACCTAATGATTTTATATGCTTCTTAAATATATGTATTTCTTGGTTTTAATTTTCACGTATGTTTTCTATGGAAAAGTGAAACTGAAGTATCTGCAGAGCGGAAAACGTATGGGTTAACAAGACCATGAAAGTGAAAAGTTGCTCAGTCCTGTCCAACTCTTTGCGACCCCATGGATAGTCCATGGAATTCTCCAGGCCAAAATACTGGAGTGGGCAGTTGTTACCTTCGCTGGGATATTCCCAACCCAGGGATAGAACCCAGGTCCCCTGCGTTGCAGGAGTGAGCTACCAGGGAAACCCATAATAAAACCTAAATTTAGTTCCATCTCCCAAAAGAATCATCTGAGATCTGATCAAAGCACTCTCACTTCCCCAGCCTCAATTTGTCCTTTGATAGGATTGAGAAATGAGACTAGTGTATCTCTAAATTCTTCTGGACTCCAAAAATCTCAGGTTAAATTTTTAAAAATATTAATAGTGAAATAAAACCTGCTATAAACGGCATAAAAACAACTTGTACTCAGATTCAGTTTTACAGAGTATGTTGTCAAGTCAGCAATACAAAGGATGCCCTAAAAAAATCAAGGCTATCTGTGGCTCAGACAGGAAAGAATTCACCTGCAATGCGGGAGACCTGGGTTTGATCCCTGGGCTGGGAAGATCCCCTGGTGGAGGGCATGGCAACCCACTCCAATATTCTTGCCTGGAGAATCCTCATGGACAGAGGACCCTGGAGGGTTACAGTGCATGGGGTCTCAAAGAGTCAGATGTGACTGAGCGATTAAGCACAGCACAGTACATCTATGCATGGACATAACTCCTAATGGCTTTTCATTTCTTCCAAGAACATAAATGGAATTTAGTTCATCTTGGCAGCCTAAGAAGAGGTATGAATATAAAAGCCAGAGGAATCCAGAAATGGGGCCTCCCTATACACAGAAATTATTCAGAAGCCCTTCTCATAGAAGACACATGGGCAAGTTAGAAAAAAAAGCAAGACATTTTGATAGAGTGTTGCATCCGTATGCTACCTCTCTCAGAGTTCTATTAAATTTTTCAACAACCCATCAAAGTACGTGTTGCTGTTCAGTCATCCAGTCAAATCCGACTCTTTGTAACCCATGGACTGCAGCGTGCCAGGCTTCCCTGTCCATCACCATCTCCCAGAGTTTGCTCAAATTCATGTCCATTGAGTCGGTGATGCCATCCAACCATCTCATCCCCTGTCATCCCTTTTTCCTGCCTTCAATCTTTCCTAGCATCAGGATCTTTTCCAATGAGTCAGTTCTTTGCATCAGGTGGCCAAAGTATTGAATCTTCATCTTTAGCACCAGTCCTTTCAGTGAATACTCAGGGTTGATTTCCTTTAGGATGACTGGTTTAATCTCCTTGCAGTCCAAGAGACTCTCAAAGAGTCTTCTCCAGCAGCACAGTTCAAAACATTAATTCTTCAGTTCTCAGTATTCTTTATGGTCCAACTCTCACATCCATACATGACTACTGGAAAAACCATAGCTTTGACCACATGGACCTTTGCCAGCAAAGTAATGTCTCTGCTTTTTAATATGCTATGTAGGTAAAAATATAATATTTGTCAGCCTGGGAAGAATTTCTACTAATCACATAGCGATGTGGTTGGAGTGAGAAGCATGGTCAAGACTAATATAAATGTAATCAAATGTGCAGCAGTGTGGGCAGTCACCCTGAGTGACCCTGGGACACTCATCCCCGTTTTCATTTCTGAGGCACATCATTTCTTCTTTCTCCTGAATTCCTCTTTGATTTCTCTTTCTGAATCTAAAGAAGCCACAACTTCCAGTCAACAGTCAGAACAGAGGAAAATGGGTCTCAATACACTTGATCATGCAATATACAGACCTTCAGAAAATGTTCTCTGTATGTGTGCATGGCGGGAGGGGAGGTTAGAGGTGAAGGCAGTAGATAGTCATAGAACCCATGAATATTACAGAAGGAAAGATGTAGTTTTTTAAATTGCAGAGATGGTTAAAGAAATTACAAAGTATTTTAGGTTGTTTAGGGTACTTTTTTTTCTCTCCAAAGACTCAGATTTCTGGGTAGGGAAGACACAGAGTGTTTCCCCACATCATTTGTTCTCAAAGTGTTAAGTTTGATGTCCCACTTTGGAAAATAATATTGTAGATATATCTATAAATTGATGATGAAATAATAAGCAATTCTCAAGGAAGATAAGTTATAATTTAATAAAATGTAAAAATACATGTTAAAATTTCACAACAAATTAACAAAATCTGTAAAGTAAGATTGGGAGCAGGTACCACAGAAAACTCCTTATTTTAGGAATTATTATAATTTGAGAAATATGAATTCAAGGATATAGCTGATTAATTAAAAGATGACTTGTAGGACAATTAAAAATAGAACTTTGACTGTTGGTGTTTTCTCCTCAGGTTCTGAGGAATCTGAAGTTATGTTCATAAACATAATTACCTTCCACACCCTATGGCAGAGTTTTCAATGTTAACACCATTGACAATTTGAGCTGTGCACTACAGGATGTTTGGGAGCAAACCTAAAGTCTACAGTAACAATACGCCCTCCTTCACTTCTTTGAGATGTACTAAACAAAAGTAGCTCCAAGCATCACCATATATCCCCTTGGAGGCAGATTTCCCTTGATTGACAGCCCCTGCCCTGCAGGTATAAAAGCAACAGGCAGATCCCTTATAACAAGCACAAACAAGCCAAGTAAAAATTCAGCGAAGCTTGAGAAAGGGAAGAAAATCTACAGTATGGCAATAGAAATACACATCTGAAACTTTATTAAGTGTTACAGTTTAATTTTTTTCTATGAAAGGGAAATTTAAAAATTACCTTTAAGAGAGAAACAAGACTCAAGAAAATTTAAAAATATATAGCTGAAAAAATTCAGTGAGAATTAGTACCTATTATTAGATACTATAATACCAGAAAGCATAATTCAAAGAAATGCTATTCATTGGGATAAACAGGTTAATATTATAATGAAAGAAGTTAAACCCACTAACCCTTATATACAAAGGAATATGGCATAAAACAAAAAAATTAAAGATATAAGTAAACACTGACAATATGAGAGGAGGGAAATTTAACATATGGCACTCTATATCTGGTAGAGAACTATTACAATTTCATGTTAGAAACCATAGAATGGTAATTAAAGTTAAATTGTTCATTTTTAACATTTGTTTCTACAAGTAGAAATTACAAGATTATTTTCAATACTCTGCATCTCATTTAACAAAATTGACTCATTTAACTAAAATCTAAAGAATAAAAATACCTAAAATATGTGTATTTTGCACTCAACTGCATGCATGCAAATTAAAATCACAAAAGCCATAATCTCTAACCATATCTCCAAGCCTAAAAAGTAATAGCAAATAAAAAGTAACAATGATACTGGGAAACACTAAGTATATCTAAACAGAGAGGACACAAATAAGATATTACAAGCTTTTGGAAATGTTAGCAAAACAAACAAAATATCAAAATGAAATATCTTCAAATAAATATTGAATAATAATAATAGCAAAATCAACTATTATTTAATAACATTCACTACCTATATATCACATTGCTAAGTAATTTTACATATACACTTATTTCATCTTCAAAATAACCCAGAGAGACCCAGTACTCCCAACAGTCTCATATTACAGACAATTGATTGGTTTTAGGTGGTTTAGTCACTAAGTTGGGTCCAACTCTTTATGACTCCACGGACTGTAGCCCACCAGGCTCCTCTGTCCATGGGATTTCCCAGGGATGAATATTGGAGTGGGTTGTCATTTCCTTCTCCAGGGGATATTCCCAACCTAGGGATCAAACCTGGGTCTCCTGAACTGGCAGGCAGATTCTTTATCACTGATCCTCTAGGGAAGGCTTACAGACAGCTGCCATATAATAAAACGGGTCAGTAACAAAGAGCATTTTTGGTCTGTGCGTGGATGGAGTCGATGCATTCAAGAGAGAATCAAGCATTTTCTCTTGGATGTACTTCATCGAAAGTGCTTTTGCATGGCGTCTTCATTCTGGAAGTTCTGCCCTGGGATTTGCACATGACTCACACCCTCATTTGGTTCAGGTCACCGTCACTGACCACCCTATTAAAAACAGTCCCCGATGCCATCTCTTACACTAATTTTTCTTTATATGAATATATTGCTCTGATCAACTGAGACAAGCGCTATATCTAATCCATTTTTTAAAAATACCTAACCCCTTCAGAGTGTGTTGCTAGTAATAGTCCATGAGTATTTGCTGAATTCATCCATTCATTTATTAATAAATGGGGAGAGAAAATGAGAGAACATCCTAGGAGAGAATCCTGGAAGAATCGGAAAATCAAACTGGATTTTAGAGTTGGTTGTGATTCACAGGATTCCAGACCAAATCTGGTTTTCTATTGAGGTGAGTGCACTGGAGTGCCATGCTTCTGGTGGTTGTATATAAATGTTTGATTAGGGCCAAGTGAGGGCCAAGGAAGAAATTTAAGTTCTAGCCAGCACTGCAGAACAGTGAGACAACCCTGTAAGAATGAAATCTCCAAGAAATAAAAGTTGGATAGGAAATTTTGGTTTCAGTTATACTAACTGTATAGACACTTTAAGTATTAATAGCATGCTGGAAGATTATGATTTTTCACGTCAACTGCTTACAAAACGTTGTAATGTGCAACACTAAAAATAAATTCTGTCATTTAGAAAAAAAAGTGGTCTAATTTTAAGAGAAAAAATCTGTTACTGTTTTACATTATTTTTAATTTTATTATTCTATACAAGCAACAAGTCAGTGTGATTTAGTCATGTGGTTTAAATCCTGCAGAAGACTTCCACTGACTTTGAGGCTCAGTGACTTTCTTGTTGTTGCCTTCTGTTAAAATACTGCACTCCATTGTTAATGCTCTGAGTTTATTGTTTTCCTGAGGAAGAGGTCTACTTTAATTCCTTTTACTCAAACCAACCCATGACTTAATGAAATCCACAGGAATATTTAGCCCACAGTTGCTGTACAGATCAGTGATCTGGTTAATCTTTAATCAGATTAAATGTTACTACTAAATCCCCGAATGTAGAAGCTTGATCCTTTGCTGCCACAATTAAAATATACTGACACACCTGATATGGACACAATTACATTAATAGGAATTTCATCTAGTACCTTTCACTTTGTACGATACACTTTTTATCTTTGTTTCATAGAATGTCTGATCTATGTTTCTCTCTTAGGGAATTTTCCTTCATGTGTTTCCTCAATATTTATTTGAACACTTTGAGTTATTTCTTTTCAGCACGTGTTTATAGTTGCTTCTGGATGCCACATTTCTTTCCCTTCATTTTTTGGAGGGATTTGTATTCAGAAAATAATAAATCATTATCTGTTATTTCCCTGGCATTTAATATACCATTTTGTTAATATTTCTGACCAATAGTATTCAGAAATGATGTCATAGAAATAGACATTAGTAAAGTCCTTCATTTAAAAAATTCTAATTTATATTCATTGAAAATATTTGTATCTATGAAAATTTTAATTTCAGCATCAATATTTTATACAAGAGAAAAATGAGAACCAAAGAAAAAATGATATATTTTTAAGCCAATATCGTCTCAGAACATGGCTTTGATATGTCATTTTACTTTCATTATAAGATTCTTTCATCTCATCTGTTGTCTTCATCTTTTACCAACAGGAGAAAACAAACCTTCTATTACCACCCCTAATTCACCTTTACTTATGTGCACACATGTGCACAGACATATTTACAACGGATGAGTTGCCTCTGCTCTTTTAGCTGTAACTCTCAATCAAAACTTAATAATGAGAGACCCGTGGACACTTGGTTCTCCATTCTTTTCAATCCTCAGTATAAATAGATGATTTCTATGTGAGATATATGTGTGCTATATTTTTAAAAACATTTTTATAATAAACTCAGAATCTGTTAAAAAAATAATCTTTAAGAAAATCAAACATAATATAGAATGAAAAAAAATTTTCATTATAATTGGAAGTGATGACAGAGGAGCTGAAAGTCCTGCGTGTAAATATAAAATATCATTTTCCTTCATCTGTTCACTTAGGAGTCAGAAGCAAGAACTATAGCAAGAATGCTCTCAGATTCTCCTATAACTATGGAACATTGTTCTACAAAGTTATTCCCTGAGAGTTCATAACTTATCCTCAGGGCCTCCCTTAACCAAAACTTTTACCAGGTATTGTGGAAGCAAATTGGTTCTTGGATTCATAGCAGATCTGACACTCATGGTATGACATCAACATAATAATTAACTTTGTGTAAGTTCTATTTTTTTTTTACTTATAAAGACTGTGATCTATTTTTATAGTAGTTAAACCAGAAAAACTATGAGAAATACTAGGTGCATAGTAAGAGTTTGATACTACAAAACAAACTGTTCTTATATTAATGGACATTCTATATAATATAGAACAGTAATATAAAATTTGGTCATCTAACTATTTTCACTAGATTGGCCATAGAAATAATTTTGTCAATAGAAGCTTTAAATGCAGAGCACACTCGTAAAGATATAGAGTATATTTCCATATGAGGGTGAGTGCCCAGCTCAGCTACTGCCTCATGAGGTAGCACTTTCCTTGAACTATCATTTTGTCAGAGTAGAACCGGAATCTGATCTGATAATTACCCTAAGAATTAATTCCTCTCTTATGGTGGTCACAGACTGTTGAATGCATGAGAAATGATGTGGAGTTTTTATGAATTCCCAAGTTTCTAGTCAGTGTGGGAAAACAGCTTATCATTAAAATGTTGCTTAGCAAACTTTGAATCACCAAGTGAGTTAGTTTAATATTTAAGTCTAATAGTATCAGAACATGAGTGCTTCTACCATTTAACTATCAGAAAAACAGGGTGGCCTCCACACTTGACAGGACATAATCCTTCAAAATTAAAACCAGTCTCCTGATCTGAACACCTGGGCCAAATATCAACTTTCTCATTTCAATTATAATCAACTGGAGAAGCATTTCTTTTCAGTCCTGTTATTCTCACTAAAATATAAATGATAAACTAAAATAGCACTTTTTAAAGGAGACCAGAAAGATTTATTAATGGAAGATTTAAGAATCTTATAACCAGAGTTCATAACCAGAGAATATTTTCTAAGGAAATGAAATATGAAAATGCAAAGAGCTTGGGTGTGCTAAATCAACTCAGTCGCGTTCAGCTCTATGTGATCCTATGGACTATAGCTTGTCAGGCTCCTCTGTCCATGGGGATTCTCTAGGCAAGAACACTAGAGTGGATTGCCATGGCCTCCTCTAGGAGAGCTTCCCAACCCAGGGATCAAACCTGCAACTCTTATGTTTCCTGCATAGGCAGGTGGTTTCTTTACCACTAGTGCCACCTGGGAAGCCCAAAGGACATGTAGCCTCAAACAGGAGATAATGCATTTGCATCCAATAAAATGCACAATATCTTCTTAGAAGACAGTAGAAATAAAGAAAGAAATATTTTAAGTCAGGAGGCGAAATACGGACTGTGATATTACAAAATGGAAAATTTAAGTTGCATATTCACTTAAACTTTCCTAGTGACTCTGTTATTGAGAAAATGGAACACTTTACTCAAAGAGGAATTAAAAGCAAAATTATCAGTGACATTTAAAGAAAAACCTTGAAAGGAAATTCAAAAAAAATCACTGCCATCAACTCTTCTGTTCAAAATTATACAGTGAGCATTTGTATTACAGGGGAAACTTTTACATATGAATGGATGTAACTTCAGAAGTTGAAGCTATTATTCTATTACATTAGGTAGTATGTGAGTAACGAAATTAGAGTCAGTAAGACTAAGCAGAGAAGTCTGGCACATCACCTACATATATTTTTTTTATTTTCCACATGAGAGTGTCCTAAAATTTGCAGTGCAATATACTTCTAAAAAAAGTTCAATAGATCATGATGCTTTAGTCTTTTAGTTTTGAAATAACAAAACATGACCCTGGGTCTTCAAGCAGGAATCAGGAGACACATTTTTTTCTGGTACATTGCCATTTATACTAGTAGGACATAATGATTTGCTCGCAACAGAACTCTAAAGGAGCTAGCAGAGAGAACTGTGTTAGTACTATCTCACACTGAGTAGGCATCCAAAGAATATTTAGGGGCAGAAGAAGAAAAAATGAAAAAAATAAAAATGAATGAATAGTATCACAAACCAATCATAATTTCATGACACAATTTTTGTTTTCTTCATTTTTCTGATTTACATAATGGTCAGAGATAATAGAAAAATAAATAACAGTTTGCCAAGTCTATTCTGTGCATTTCCTATTAATGGACTCATTCACTCTTCAAAACACATCCACAGAGAAAGATACTATCACTCTCTGTATTTCACCATGGTACACTCCATGGTAAAATATCACACTTTTTCACACAGGGCTAGCAAGTGGAGGAGGCAGGACTTAGGCTACACATTCTGACTCTAGAGCCCGTGTTGAACAGTATATAATAGAGATGATTTTTGAGATTGCCTTCCCACCTGAGAGCCTAAACTTCCATGATTTGGGAAAAGTTATTATATACATTTTAAACTGGGGAATCTTAAACTTGAAAACAGTAGGAAATACAGTTCATCTTCTTTGCGCATGGCTTCTGTATCCATAGATTCAACCAACGCTGATCAAATTTTCATCCATATGGAGGGTCAAATTTACAACATCATTTTATACAAGGGACTTGAACATTCCCCAGATTTTGGTATCCTGTGTGGTCTTGGAACCAATTCCCTGGGGATACTGAAGAACAACTATCATGAGAAATTTAATGGTGTATTATGATTTACTTTTACAAATGCGTCTTATAGGGTCACAATATTAATATATACCATATACACTGATGATGTCTGAGATCTAACAAGTAGATTAGATTATTTTTACAAAATAATGTACTCTAGGTGGTCTAAACATAAATATACCAGAATATTATATTGATTTTGGCTAACACGAGGAATTTCTTTCCACACTATAGGCATGGATATGAAATTGAAGAACACAATTCTGGAAATCATAAAGCATGTTCATATGGAATTGATAATCAAATAGCTGTTTAGAACTCTGATGTATTTCATGATAAAATATTTTTCAATTTAGAGTTGATTTTTCTCCATAAAAATGTCATGAGCCAACTCTTTTTTGTTTCTATCATTCCATCGGTTAAAAACAAATGAACTAAAAAACACATTTCACTCAACTTCACATTACCTGTTATATGCCACTGGTCTAATAGAATATTTTAAGAAAAACATATTCAGTACAGTTTAATATCTGTCAACTGGATAGTAGTTTAAAGCAAAATGAACAAAATATGAAAAAAAACATATTTTACTCATAATGTCACTTAGCTCCTTGACACTAGTCTATAATGTACTAAAAATATTCAGGGTATTCCTATGTCTTGCTTTCATCCTTTAGTGGCATTAGGTGATATCCTCTGCCCAAGCATCTATTTGAGATATCTGCTATCCACAGAGAAGGTATGATTAAAAAGCTGATGTTAGGGCTAGTTATTTTCTGGGGAAAAGAGTGCTGCTTTACCAAATGACAAACAGTGGCATGGAGTTAGATGATACTATCTCTTTATCTCTGCATTGAAATCAGCCTCACTTCGTGGCTTTCATATGAGCAGTAGAAGGCAATGCCTTTATTGAGCCAATGACATCAATGAGGTAAGTTCAAGGTTTTCACAGGAAGGAGATATTTATTATGTAAAGGTTGAAGATGAAGAGGAATAAGATGGTAGATGTCTCTTGGTTAAAATAACCAATTGATTGTTCTTTTATTTCATTTAAGGCATCCTTTTGAGATCTTTAGGAATAGACATGAGGGTACATTATTAGAAGAGAAGAAGGATCAAGTGGCTTGTATTAAATATGCAAAGGGTAACTGTAATAGTAAAATATTTGTTAGGTAATTGTCACTAAAATGCAACTTCATTTTAAGCCAGCTGGGATATACCTTGAGCCATTTAAATTTTGAAGCATGTTACAATAGTTTGGACAACTGTTTCAGTTTGAATTGATAAATAAACTGTCTTAAATAACCATATAATCTTCTTTATGATTAAGATATTTAGTATTCAAAATCTTATATCTTGGCATCATATATAGTTAGGCAACAGTCATAATATTCTAATTTTGTTGTCAAAATATTGGGCATGGTAAGATGTTATGTTGTGCACCTAGAAATGTTTTGTAAATGTACATTGTATTATATATATTTTAAAAATACTTGGTTTTCACTATTAATTTTCAAGAAAAACAGATATAGCAAAAACCACTTTGTCACTTTGTGCCTTTGTAGGAGTTATAGAGATAAGTAATGGATCCAAGTTTGCATGTTATATACATCCTATTACTATTTTATTGGATATAATGCCAAGTAAATCTGTGGCACAAAATTGAACTGTATGAGAATTAGTTATTTTAGAACTATTTAGTAGTTACTAAAATTCTTGAATGAGTTATAGTTATTCAGATTAATTCATAAAATTTTTTGAGCTTAAATTATTTTAATTTTAGACTCTAGCTATAGTTGTAAAGTGTGACCATGTATATTTTAGCTAAATTATGCAATTGCAGTCTTTTTCAGTATTTATAACCGGAAAAATTCCTAAAAGAGATTTTGTCCCACAATATATATAGATTCCAAGCTAATTGTTGAAAGTTTCCCAAAGAAACAAAGTCCATGAACATCTTTATTAACATCATTTATGTTTACCAATTAATGTTAAAATATTCTTTTAACATATAATACACTTCTTGTATCAACTGAAATCTTTCTTAACTTATTTTTAATAGAGTTTATATATTAAAAAATAATATATGGTAAACGCTTATTATAGATAGCAGAGGCCCAGTACTAAGGAAAATAGACACAGATTCCCTGGTGGCTCAGTTGGTTAAGAATCCACCTGCAAAGTGGGAGAGCTGGGTTCGGTCCCCTGGAGAGCTGGGTTGGGAAGATCCCCTGGAGCAAGGCATGGCAACCCATTCCAGTATTCTTACTGGAGAATCCCCATGGACAGAGGAGCATGGTGGGCTGCAGTCCATGGGGTCACAAAGAGTCAGACACAACAGAGACTAAATGCACAGGCCCTCTTAGAGCTTACAGCTAAATTGGGATAGGCAGACATTAATTAAAATATTCTCTATGAGAAATGTTGAAAGAAGCAAAAGCTTATGGAAATAGGACTGGATGTAGTGATTGGGGGCAAACTCTGTTTTAGTAAAAATTAGGAAAGCCAAGTTAATATTAAATTCACTATCAGTATTTAAAATGGCAATAATAAGGGGATGGGAGGAAACAAAGTATCTTTGATGAATTGCAAAATATTCTACAGCTTCAATATAAAGAGCAAGGGAGAACAAAGGACAAGAGCTTGGGTAACAGCAAGTACATGGAACTTAAGGGTTACAGAGAGGTTGGGCTGTGTCAGATTTCTATGCCTCTTTGAGAATTTAGGACTTTATCTTAAAAGCAGTAGGACATAACGAAGGGTTTTTTTTCCCTAGGAAATTCACATTATCAGATACATGTTTTTTTAAGAATAATATACTCTAGCTGCAAGGTGAAGAATGATTAAGATGAAGGTAATAGTAGATCCAGAAAGAAATTTTCAGAAACTTAACACCATAAGGTAACAGACAATGGTTTCTATATGTAGTGACATGGTGGGTAGAAATTGAAAGAAGTAAGGGATATTTAAATGACAAAATTAATAGGGCTGGAAGAGGATTAAGGGAGTTATATATGTATATTTATATTTAAAAATATCTGATGTATACAACTGAATGTGCATTGGTGACAATCACTGAAACAGGCAATATTGGAAAAGAACAAACCACTGGATTGAGCTCTTTGATAACATTTGATTATGGATAGGTTGAATTTGAAGAGTCTTTGGTGACATATCAAAATGGTTTTCAGTATTAAATAAGGGTATCAATAAGTAGTGTGAGTCACTTAGTCGTGTCTGACTCTTTGCAATCCCATGGACTGTAGCCTGCCAGTATCCTCTGTCCATGAAATTCTCCACGCAAGAACAGTGGAGTGGGTTGCCATTCACTTCTCCAGGAGATCTTCCTGACTAAGTGATCAAAGCTTGGTCTCCCGCTTGCAGGCAGATTCTTTACCGTCTGAGCCACCAAAATAAGTAGGGGAGAGGTCAACTATGAAGTTGACTATACTGGCTTGAAATGCCAAAGAAATGTCTGAGCTGGAGACATAGATTTATAAATACTTTTCATATTTTCATATAAATGATAACCTAAGTTGTGCTCAAGGTTGAGACTAGAAAATATGGAGAATGAAAAAGGTTTAAGGCTAAGCTATATTATAAGAACAGATCAAAGAAAAGAGGGATTTAGAAGGGATGGTCAACACTGTCACATATTGATGAAAGGATAAATAAGATCAGGATTGAAAATGTGTCAGTTGAATGCTTGGTATAACGTAGTTTGTGTCCCTGGTGAGAACTCTTATTAAAATGATTGAGGCAAAAGTGAAATCATGGTTAGTTTTGGAGCTAGTGGGAAGAAAAGATGCAGAGAAAACTTTCTGTATTCTAATAGTGCAGGAGAAGATGATACACAGTTTTGTGTGGTTTTTGCTGAGGAATTTGAAAAGCAGTTAGCAAACATCTTTCTTACAAAATCCTATTATCCACAGTATAATAGTTATAGCAGAAGAAAGAATCCATGCATACATCTTCCATGCATACACAATTTGAAGTCATTGTAATGATATTCTACAAAATAGACCAAACTGAACTTGGTCCTAAAATCTGTGTTTTGCCTAGTGCTAAAAAAAAGGAAATATTATTAAATAAAACAGCAAAATACATTGCTTTTAATAATATATCTCCAGATTATGTATTGAAGGGAAAAACAACAATATAAAAATTATTTTTACTGTGGGTCATGTGCAAAATGGATAAGGCACTGGCACCCCACTCCGGTACTCTTGCCTGGAAAATCCCATGGACGGAGGAGCCTGGTAGACTGCAGTCCATGGGGTCGCGAAGAGTCGGACACGACTGAGCAACTTCACTTTCACCTTTCACTCTCATGCATTGGAGAAGGAAATGGCAGCCCACTCCAATGTTCTTGCCTGGAGAATCCCAGTGATGGGGGAGCCTGGCGGGCTGCCCTCTATGGGGTCGCACAGAGTTGGACACGACTGAAGTGACTTAGCAGCAGCAGGAGCATGTGCAAAAAGTATATTTTACTGGGACACATTAAAACTAATATATTATATTAATCACTTGATTCCTGTGGATGGAAATCAAGTAATAACATCTCATTATTTTATAATTTTTCAAATTTTCTAGGCAAAGAGCCTATATAATCCTCGTGAATAGGCTAACCATATAAGTCAAATCAAATGTTATCAGCAACATCAGCATTTAACCCAAGAACTCTAAAGGATTGTTCTGTTAAAACCCACTGAAGTAAAAGTTAGCAACAAATCTCTTTCTGAAAGTGCTTTATCATACAGCATAATGTGATTTTAATATGTTTGTCTGTGGTTTGCTAAGATATTAAGATAAAATGAGAACACATCTCCTTGTTGTTCGTCTACAAGGAAGTTTCTCCTGTGCAATGTAACCCATAAGCTTATTAATCATTCTAAGGCTTTTGTCAAAAGGAGAGTGCAGTTTAGTGATGCAATTATGGCCCTGGATATCTCGGGTCTATTTTCAGTTCTCTGTGTCACTTGGGCTTAATGATTTAGGAAGTCAATTAACTTCACTGTGGTAGATTTTGTGTGTGTGTGTGTGTGTGTTTCCCACTTACAGAGTATTCCAAGGAGAGGGACCCATGTTACACATACTCATCAATGACTAAAAAGAATTCCCATGGGTCAAGGGAATGCCTGGTGACAATGAGCAATGTTGGTTGGCTTCAAATGTATTGCCTACTGGCAACACTGACCGTGACACCATGATGATTTCTGCTTGATTTTTTTTTTTAAGTCTCTTTGCACCTTCATCTATTTCTAGATTAATTTATTCATATTACACATGTGATTGCCATGAATGTTATTTGATTTGCTGGCTGGTATACTGGGATCAATACTTCATAAAATATTGACTATGTGAATAGACATATGCATAAAAGTTTGATAACTTTGATGCTGTAAGTTCTTAAGTCACCATGCAAAACCAAAGTAGGATAGTTTGAATATTACTAGAAAAATATACATATATCAAGGGTTTTCCAGTTTAACAGCAAATCTTGATGAAGTAGTAGCTCCTGGATTTATTTGATTGTGTTTTCTCTGAAGAGGACATATGACCACTGCTCAAGTGAATACCCTCTAAAACATGTCAGACAGAATGTCCTTACAGAGCATTGTGACTGCATAAGCAGTTCTAAGAATGTAAATTTTATTAAATATTTCATAACATCACCTAATATATATTTCACTTTTGAATCTGTCAATTTGATTTCTCTTCCTCTGGAATGAAAACTGCATAAGGTCATGGAGTTTGTATTGTTTCATATATAACTACATCTCCAATACCTTAGAGTGTCTGTCAAATAATCTCATCTGATAAATATTTGTTGAATAAATGAATGTATGTGAAAGAAATTCTGAGGTGCCAGTATTTAGTTTCCTAACATTTGGTTAAGGTTTAGAAACAGGCAAGGTATAATTAGGAGTTATAGTTTTTTTAATACATATCAAAACAAGTATATATCTATGCTTTATAAACAAAGCTTTAATAAATTACAATAAAATATACTTATATTAGATTCCATATTTTAAAATGAGAAATAAGTATCACTCGCTATAACTCTGCCTTTATTTTAATACAGCCTACCTTTTATTGTCCTTAATAATTCTTTTGGATATGCTTATCAGCTTTCTCAGGTTCAGTTTGTTTCAAGTGAATTAATAACAGTCAAAGTCAAATAACAAGTAATATTATTTCCAAATGCTTAAATTGTGCAAATTTTGCTAGTAGAAGCCCTCTACGTTGACTTCTTATTCTTTCACTCATTCCTTGGCATTTTTGACAGCAGGATACTCTCAACTCTTCCTCATTTTATTATCCCAAAGCATGGAACTGGGTACCATCGAAGGAGTCTTGGCTTCCTTTGCTGGAGAATATTAGCAGAGGACTGAATATACAATGACAACTTGGTGGTGGGTAAGTGTTTTGCCCCCAATGCTGCTACTGAGGCAATTCTGAGTGAAAAAACTTGAAAAAGATTTCCTTTCTGGTTATAAGTTGACATTGATCTTACAAATTTAACATATCGTATTGCTACCCTACTTTTTAATAGTATGTGGTTTCATTGATTACCAAAGTTTCCTCTACATTGACATTTGGCATGTCAGATGTTAGGCTGAGTTTGCAACAAAGACAGCCTAGGGCACAGGAGGTAATATGGGAGCCAGAGACCACAACTAGACCACGGGGATATAAATGTGATTTAAAGTTTCTCCCTACAAACTTCTGTCAAATACCAGCCCCTGTTTCCTGCCCCTGACTGCCTCTATCATTTTCACCTTGCTTTTTTTTTTTTCAATAGCAGATGAAAGCATTTTATATGTGTTATCTGTTTCCTTCGCTGGAATCTAAGCTCTATGAAGAGATGATATTCGATTTTGTTCATCATTAGGTTCCCATTGCCAAGAGAGTGCTTGGCATATAGTAGTTCCTTACTACTTAAACAAATTAAATTTTCCTTATAAAATCCATAGGCTGAATGACCCCATCGAAAGAAAATATTTAAAGTGAAAAGAGCTGAAGGTGAAGAATGTAGTTAAGTCATGTTGTGTCTCAGGACAAGGGAAGAATAGTCCAAAATGGTGGCTGAAAAGTCTCAGGGGTAAAAAAGGGGGGCGGGTAGAAGGAAACCCAGATACGACAGACACCAAAGAAAAAGGGAATCCTAAACTGGATTTTTTTGGCCATTAGCACCAAATGTACATAGTGGTCAAGAAAAGGAAAAAAAAAGCTCCCATTATGTTTGGCACCACGCAGCAGTGTTTTAAAGCTGGCAAGAACAGTTTTGGTGCAATATAGAGAATGATGCCAAGGACTGGATTTAGAGGAGTGAATGAAAAGTCAGGCCTTAAATGGTGCCCACATTTAGCATTTTCTCAGAAAATTTGGTATAAAGGAGAGGACGGGGACTCTGAAAAATGTTTCTGCTTTTGTTTAAAAAAAAAGTGATTTGAAAATGCTTTATATCATGGGAGTAAAGACTAAGTAAGGATTAGAAGATCAGAAGAGAAGGGGATGGTTGATGGTTCAAGATCTCTGAAGGACAAAGTGAGTATGAAATCCAAAGCATCAGAAAGCAATAACCATAAGCAAGACAAGGGCACATTTATCCACTGAGCGCAGAGAGCACAAGGTAGGATGCATGCTACTTACCAGTGCCTGTCACTTCTGTCATGTCCAACTCTCTGCAACCCTATGGACTGTAGTCTGCCAGGCTCCTCCATCCATAGGATTCTCCAGGTAAGAATACTGGACTGGGATGCCATGTCCTTCTCCAGAGGATCTTCCCAACCCAGGGATCAAACCCATGTCTCTTCCATCTCCTGCATTGGCAGGCAGGATTTTACCACTAGCAACACCTGGGAAGCCCACTGGTAGGATAAGAAGAATAATTGGAGAGGATTTCCAAGTGACAGAATTGACTTATTTTTAATTCCCAGGGAAATTGGAGGCAAGGTCTCCTACCAAGAGCGTGGGAAAAATGACAGAAGGATATATCTGAAGAAAGATTAGAGATAAGAAGGCATGGATTTGGGATATTAGAAAGAGAATTAACATAGGGACAAATAATAGTTTTGAAGTAGGACTAGCATGAAGCTCTGAAGTATTGTTGGGAGATGGCATTTGTATTGGCACAGTTTTATAAGGGTAGCTCATTTTCTTTGTATTCTTTTGTATGCCAGAGAAAGAGCTTGAGCTTAGAAATTAGATCTTTGGAATATTCAGGTTTGAGTGAATCTATCATAAGAAGGTGTATGTTTTGTAAAGGACAGGAATGATGATGGAATTGATGGTCTTGATGAAATAAATCAAAGAGAACCAGAAGCAAGGATTTTAAAATCTGAAAGGGTCAGGTATGGTATCCAGAGAAAAATACTGAGAGCCAAAAACTCTCAGTTTCAAAGTTAAATATTTAGGTAGTGAAAAATTTCAGAGCTTGGTCATAGGAATGCCTTACAGATAAAAATATAGAGATTTTATCTGTAATGGAAATTAAGAGGTCAAGAAATTGTGAAATTGGGATGTTAACTGGGTCACAGACAACATATATGAAGTTTTCAAATTCTAGTTTAAACTTTGCCATAAAACAATGAAATAGGTGTCATTTTAATTTCAATTTTAAGGTGACTCACCGAGCCTCATAGAATTGGGTAACTTATCCAAAGTCAGAGCAGATCTGTGGCAGAAATAAAATTCAGACTCAGGTCTGTATTACAGATTATAACAACATTATTGTACTGACAAACGCAAGCTGGATTATGTTCTTTGTTTGGGGTACAGTTCTACATATTGGCCTTTATTCAAGGTTTGTAATAGTGCATTAACAAAAATTGACTGGCTTCTCTGAAGAACTCAAGCCAGGAAGGATCAAAGACAGGCAAGATCCAAGATGATACATTACTGTGCTCAAATGGTTGTGCAACTTTTGGACAGCTCATTTGAGTATGGAAAAAATAGTGTGATTATACATGAGTTAAGATCATGGTGATGTTAATGAGACAAAGAAAAAAAGGGAAAAGAAAAATGTTGTGTGATAAACCTTATGCAGTAGGGTTTCTATACCAGCTACTAGAATACTTTGCCTCTATACTTGTATACATTCCTCTGCTCTTAGAATAGATAAACAGCAAAAACTTAGAAAACTGTATCTTAAGAGATAATAGCATAAGAATAGAAAAACTAAACACCCTGGAGGTTTGTGTCAAAGCAAAACACATGAATTGTTAGGATCAATTCATAAAGGACAACGGTGGGATGGAAGGCTTCAGAGATCAAGGAAATGAGGGACAGGAATGGGATGGACAGGGGACATCAATAGGCGTCATAACTTTGGGTTATTCCTGAGGTAAGAGCTATTATTTTTCCACTAGATTTTGTCCAGTAGTCATGTATGGATGTGAGAGTTGGATCATAAGAAGGCTGAGCACTGAAGAATTGATGCTTTCGAATTGTGGTGCTGGAGAAGATGCTTGAGAGTCCCTTTGACTGCAAGGAGATCATACCAGTCAATCCTAAAGGAAATCAACCCTAAATATTCATCAGAAGGACTGCTGCTGAAGCTGAAGCTCCAACACTTTGGTCACATGATGCAAAGAACCATCTAAATGAAAAGACCCTGATGCTGGAAAAGACGGAAGGCAAAAGGAGAGGGAATGGCAGAGGATGAGATAGTTAAGATAGCATCACTGATTCAATGGACATGAATTCGAGCAAACTCCGGGAGATAGTGAAGGACAGAAGAACCTGGCATGCTACAATCCATGAAGTTGCAAAGAGTGGGACACAACTTAGATACTGAACAAAAATAACCAAGAGTTATTTTCACCTTACATATAAGAACACTAAAGATCTGGGGTGAATAGTCACTTAACTCTAGGTAGCTCAGCTAATTAGAAATAAAGACAAGGTTCACGTTCAGAAGTCAGTCAGTCTATAATATCCAGACATGTACCTGGCTATTTAGCTTTTGTAAAAGTTACACTGAGTTAGATTTGATTTTACACAGGAAGTACTATGGTTCAAATAAATGTCTTGTCAGAGTAAACTTCATTGGTATAGAAGAGATGGCAAAACAAGACCTATGTCAGAATAGAATCAGCTGGCAGGTATGTAATTTTCTAATGACAATGTTCACTTTTTAGCTTAATTTTTATTTTTTTGCTCTCTACACATAGGATTTTGGGAAATACTGTATTTTGAAATGTTTGCTTTTATAAACTTATCAGTATAATCAAATGTATAGTATCTTCAGTAGTGGCCTCGGGGGTATAATTTAAGTACACTTAAGATAAATATTTTCAATAGTATTAATAAGCTTGCAATTTCTCTTACTTCATTTTTATCTCATTCTTATTTGTGCTCAGTTTTTAAAATAGAGTTTTTTCAATTCAAACAATTTGATTTTGAAAATCAACTCATGCTTTCAGGCAGACAAAAGTGTTCTCTCTCTATCTCTTTTCTCTCTTTCTCTTTTATAAAAGAGATATCTAGTTCTTTAATAATGTCAATAGTTTTTATAACACCTACACTCAGTGATAGTTTGTGAATATTTTACAGAACAAAAGTTTATTAGAAAGCCTTTATACCACTGCTCTCAGATCTCCAGTCCCATCCCCAGCTTGGAACTACTTGAAACCTATGGAAGGTAGAGAGACACACTCCATTTTACTGCATAATACACTGCAGTCATAATCTCACTTTTGGGAATGTGATGCAATCTTTAACCAGAGTTCTCTACTTCCATCAATTAGTGGAATGCTATTTCAGCACATTTCAATTTAATGAAAAAACTAATTTTTATTCTATCCTGCAATTTGTTTCTCTCTCTGCTGAAATCTCCTCTAGGTTTTACATGAGGCTGTAAATTTTTCTGAAATTGAAAACAAATACAAATAAAGCAAGTTAGCAAATATGGACTAATTACTGTTCATTCACAATTTACATTAGTATGAGCACTGTTCTAAAATTTTGAAGGTGGGATAACAATGAGCATACCCAAAATATGGTCACAAATATTTACAGGAGCTACTTAGATGGAAGTTTGACATTATGAACAGTGTAGTTGATGTCTCAGATGAGATTCAAAGGAGAAAGGAGCTACACAAAAAGAATATGATCAACCTGAAAAATGGACACCCAGCTGAGCCAGAATTAATGGAACAGACCAATACATTTCCAATAAGCACCTTACACATTTCCACTGACTTAATGAATCATAAGGAAATTGATTTATTATTTGATACTGAATGATGTGTAATGATTTGAAGGTAAGTGATAAAACCATTATTAGTTGTAGGCAAAATAATTAGCTGTGTGTCATTTTCAGTATTGCTTGTGAAAGAGAATCATTTGGGGACAGGTTACAAGTTATCACAAAGGACTTTCAGTTAAATCTGAATTTTAAATAAACAATGAATAACTTTATTATGTCCCATTTTTTTGGCATGGGATATACTTATTCTACAACATTATTTGTTTTTTATTTAAGATTACAAATTAATTCTATTTTTACTTGCAAAATCTGGTAAACATAACTGGAGTGTTTCAGCTTCTTCACTACCACTAGGTAATAAAACACTGGGTTTTTTAAGGGGTTAAAGCTGTGAATTTTCAAATATATAATATCTTCAGTAGAGATTTTAATAAATAGATGAAAAAATTAATAGTATTTTCTTATATTGACAATAATAAATTGAAAATGGAAATTACAATGGAAAAGTAAGATACAAATACCAGAAACCCAGAAACTAAAGTATGTCAGTAGTTTGTAAATATTGCCCTGGAAAGAATATAAGACCTCTCATTGAGAGAAGTGATTAAATTTTATTAAAAGACATAGATTAAGATATTTTCTAGTCTTAGGGAAGATGATCTGACACTTTGAAAGGTAAATTTTCCAGAAGTTTTAGTTAAATATATTGTAATTACAATCAAATTCTGTGGATATATTACTTTGAGATAATTTTCAAGCTATTTTATTTATTCTAAAGCATATTCTAAGACAAATGCAGGAGAATAAAGTCCTCAGAAAGTTGTCAACTCTGAGAGAGAAGTGCAAAGTAGAGGGTATTGGGAAAAACTTACCCTGTCAGGTAGTAAAATAAGTTATAGCACCACTGTAGCAAAAACTTCTCTTGTGTTGTTGGAAGAGGGTGTTTGCTATGACAAGTGTGTTCTTCCCACAAAACTCTATTAGTCTTTGCCCTGCCTCATTCTGTACTCCAAGGCCAAATTTGCCTGTTACTCCAGGTGTTTCCTGACTTCCTAGTTTTGCATTCCAGTCCCCTATGATGAAAAGGACATCTTTTTGGGGTGTTAGTTGTAGAAGGTCTTGTAGGTTTTCATAGAACCATTCAACTTCAACTTCTTCAGCATTACTGGTTGGGGCACAGACTTGGATAACTGTGAATGGTTTGCCTTGGAAATGAACAGAGATCATTCTGTCGTTTTTGAGATTGCATCCAAGTACCGCATTTTGGACTCCTCCGTTGACTATGATGGTTACTCCATTTCTTCTAAGGGATTCTTGTCCACAGTAGTAGATAAAATGATCATATGAGTTAAATTCAACCATTCCAGTCCATTTTAGTTCGCTGATTCCAAAAAATGTCAGTGGTCACTCTTGCCATCCCTGTTTGACAATTTCCAATTTGCCTTCATTCATGGACCTAACATTCCAGGTTCCTATGCATTATTGCTCTTTACAGCATAGGACTTAACTGCCATCACCAGTCATATCCACAACTGGTGTTGTTTTGCTTTGGCTCTGTCCCTTCATTCTTTCTGGAGTTATTTCTCGACTGATCTCCAGTAGCATATTGAGCACCTACTGACCTGGGGAGTTCACCTCTCAGTGTCCCATCTTTTTGCCTTTTCATACTGTTCATGGGAATTTCAAGGCAAGAATACTGAAGCAGTTTGCCATTCCCTGGACGTGGAACAGCAGACTGGTTCCAAATCAGGAAAGGAGTATGTCAAGGCTATATACTGTCACTCTGCTTATTCAACTTTTATGCAGAGTACATCATGAGAAATGCTGGACTGGATGAAGCACAAGCTAGAATCCAGATTGCTGGGAGAAATATCAATAACCTCAGATATGCAAATGACACCACCCTTATGGCAGAAAGCAAAGAAGAACTAAAGAGCCTCTTGATGAAAGTGAAAGAGGAGAATGAAAACGTTGCCTTAAAGCTCAACCTTCAGAAAACTAAGATCATGGCATCTATCCCATCACTTCATGGCAACTATATGGGGAAACATTGGAAACAGTGGCTGACTTTATTGTTTTCATCTCCAAAATCACTGCAGATGGTGACTGCAGCCATGAAATTAAAAGATGCTTGCTCCTTGGAAGAAAAGTTATGACCAACCTAGACAGCATATTAAAAAGCAGAGACCTTTCTTTGCCAACAACGGTCCATCTAGTCAAGGTTATGGCTTTTCCAGTAGTCATGTATGGATGTGAGTGTTGTACTATAAAGAAAGCTGAGTGCCGAAGAATTAATGCTTTTGAACTGTGGTGTTGGAGAAGACTCTTGAGCGTCCCTTGGACAGCATGGAGGTCCAACCTACCATGCTAAAGGAAATCAGTCCTGAATTTTCATTGGAAGGACTGATGCTGAAGTTGAAACTCCAATAGTTTGGCCACCTGATGTGAAGAGCTGACTCATTTGAAAAGACCATGATGTTGGAAAAGATTGAAGGTGGGAAGAGAAGGGGACAACAGAGGATGAGATGGTTGGATGGCATCACCGACTCAATGGACAATAGTTTGGGTAAACTTGTGGAGTTGGTGATGGATAGGGATGCCTGGTGTGCTGTGGACCATGGGGATGCAAAGAGTCAGATAAGACTGAACAACTGAACTGAACTGACCTGTAGTAAAAACTTGCTGTTAATATCAATATAGAAGTCAAAACCAATGGACAAGATAAAGGCTTCAAAGATGGACACTTGCATATTTGGAAAATTTATATCTCATAAAGATAGTACCATCAGTTAATAGGAAAATAATGAATTATGTAGTAAATATTGTTTCAAAAACTTGCTTATGTATGGGAAATAAAAATTGTATATAAGTGGATTTCTGCTGGACTGAAGACCAAAATACAACAAAGATAACTATAAAGATAATAAAATAGGAGAACAAGAAAAGAAAAGAACCTTAGGGAGGTGATGAATTGAATAGTTTTCAACTAGCACTAACCAGAATGTAAAAATTGATATAAAATTCTAAACATTGACAATAACAATGGAGAGAAGGCACATTGTGCAGAGATCAATTTCAACATTTGAAATTCATTTGAGACTAGTATCTAGACAGTAGAAGAAATTCCTACAAGTCAATGAGGAAAAAGTAAAAACTATAAGTGATGACTGGACAAAGAACTTAAATAAGTGACTCGCAAATAGATAAATGGAAATGGATAATAATTTAAAAGTATACTCAGTTTATAAAAGTCACAGAAATCCCAATTAAATTAGCAAAATACTACCTATAAAATTAACTCACAGATGAAAATTGGAAATTTAAAATATATACCAAATGATGTCACTTTTTTTATCTGCTACTCTTTTACTTTGATTCAAACTACTGCCAGAGTTTCAGAGGCCTGGAACAAGTTTTCTAACATTCTGAGGTCACTTAAACCTTTTTCTCACTAGAAGAACATCAAGCCACTTTCATTCATACACAAGATAAAATTCATATCAGAATCTTTTCTATATTTAGTTTTCTTTGGCTATTGTTGTCTATATTTTGAAAATGTCATGTGAAATTTCATATGAAAATTATTTTGCTGGAAACATCTTTTTAACATAAAAATCTTTATATTTTTATTTCTCTATTTCTTTAACCTATAGACTTTATGCGACTTTGTATTTAATATTGTTGCACCTATATTTTTCCTCAGCTGATGGATTGCATTAAATATTAAGCACATATTTAACTCCCAATTTTTGATTTTGGAAATATCTTAGTATTAAATGAATACGTTGTCTGGCTAAAATAAACAGAATAAAAGCTTTCCTAGAAGCTTTGATATCTTTATAAGATATCTTTTTAGAATGGAATAACATGAATCATAAAGATGGTTACAGGGAAACAGCAACACAAAATTATTCATTGCATATTTTTACTTAGCATTTTGATTTCTATCCTGGTAAATCAATAATTTCTTGGGATTTCTGGGTTCTTAGTAAATATCACAATGTTCTCCTAAGGCAGAAGATTATTATAAGTATTTATAATTAAAGGAATTGAGACATTCTTAATCAAAGACAATCAATCCAGCCCAATTCAGTTCAGTTCAGTGACTCAATTGTGTCCACCTCTTTGCGACCCAATGGACAGCAGCATGCCAGGCCTCCCTGTCCATAACCAACTCCAAACTCACATCCATTGAGATGGTGATACCATCCAACTATCTCATCTTCTGTTGTCCACTTCTCCTCATGTTCTCCATCTTTCCCAGCATCAGGGTCTTTTCAAGTGAGTCAGCTCTTCACATCAGTTCGCCAAACTATTGGAGTTTCACCTTCAACATCAGTCCTTCCAATGAAAACCCGGGACTGATCTCCTTTAGGATGAACTGGTTGGATCTCCTTGCAGTCCAAGGGACTCTCAGGAGTCTTCTCCAACACCACAGTTCAAAAGCATCAATTCTTTAGCACTCAGCTTTCTTTAGAGTCCAACTCTCACATACATACATGACTACCGGAAAAGCCATAGCCTTGACTAGATGAAACTTTGTTGGCAAAGAATGTCTCTGCTTTTTAATATCCTGTCTAGGTTGGTCATAACTTTCCTTCCAAGGAGTAAGCATCTTTTAATTTCATGGCTGCGGTCACTATCTGCAGTGATTTTGGAGCCCAGAAAAATAAAGTCAGCCACTGTTTCCCCATGTAGTTCCATGAAGTGATAGGACAAGAGGCCATGATCTTAGTTTTCTGAATTTTGAGCTTTAAGTCAGCTTTTTCACTCTCCTCTTTCACTTTCATCAAGAGGCTCTTTAGTTCTTCTTCACTTTCTGCCATAAGGGTGGTGTCATCTGAATATCTGAGGTTATTGATATTTCTCCCAGCAATCTTGATTCCAGCTTGTGCCTCATTCAGCCCAGCATTTCGCATGATGTACTCTGCATATAAGTTAAATAAGCAGAGTGACAATATGCAGCCTTGGCATACTCCTTTTCCTATTTGGAGCCAGTCTATTGTTCCATGTCCACTTCTCACTGTTGCTTCCTGACCTGCATACTGAGTTCTCAAGAGGCAGGTCAGGCGGTCTGCTATTCCCATCTGTTTCAGAAATTTCCACAGTTTATTGTGATCCACACAGTCAAAGTCTTTGGCATAATCAATAAAGCAGAAATAGATGTTTTTCTGGAACTCTCTTGCTTTTTTGATGATCCAGAGAATGATTGCAATTTGATCTCTGGTTCCTCTGCCTATTGTAAATTCAGCTTGAATATCTGGGAGTTCACGGTGCATGTAATGTTGAAGCCTGGCTTGGAGAATTTTGAGCATTACTTTACTAGCATGTGAGATGAGTGCAATTGTGTGGTAGTTTGAGCATTCTTTGGCATTGCCTGTCTTTGGGATAGGAATGAAAACTGACCTTTTCCAGTCCCGTGGCCACTGCTGAGTTTTCCAAATTTGCTGGCATATTGAGTGCAGCACTTTCACAGCATCATCTTTCAAGATTTGAAATAGCTCAACTGGAATTCCATCACCTCCACTAGCTTTGTTCATAGTGATGCTTCCTAAGGCCCACTTGACTTCACATTCCAGGATGTCTGGCTCTAGGTGAGTGATCACATCATCGTGATTATCTGGGTCATGAAGATCTTTTTTGTACAGTTCTGTGTATTCTTGCTACCACTTCTTAATATCTTCTGCTTCTGTTAGGTCCATATCATTTCTCTCCTTTATTGAGCCCATCTTTGCATGAAAATGTTCCCTTTGTACCTCTAATTTTCTTGAAGAGATCTCTAATCTTTTCCATTCTATTGCCTTCCTCTATTTCTTTGCACTGATCACTTATGAAGGCTTTCTTGTCTTTCCTTTATATTCTTTGGGACTCTTCATTCACATGGGTGTATCTTTCCTTTTCTCTTTTGCTTTTCACTTCTCTTTTCACAGCTATTTGTAATGCCTCCACAGACAGCCATTTTGCTTTTTTGCATTTCTTTTTCTTGGGGATTGTCTTGCTTCCTGTCACCTGTACAATGTCACAAACCTCCGGCCATAGTCCTTCATGCACTCTATCTTATCTAGTCCCTTAAATCTATTTCTCACTTCCACTGTATAATCATAAGGGATTTGATTTAGGTCTTACCTGAATGGTCTAGTGGTTTTTCCCTACTTTCTTCAATTTAATTCTGAACTTGACAATAAGGAGTTCATGATCTGAGCCACAGTCAGGTCCCAGTCTTGTTTTTGATGACTGTAAAGAGCTTCTTCATCTTTGGCTTCAAAGAATACAATCAGTCTGATTTCGGTGTTGGCCATCTGGTGATGTCCATATGTAGAGTCTTGTCTTGTGTTGTTGGATGAGGGTGTTTGCTATGACCAGTGCGTTCTCTTGGCAAAACTCTATTGGCCTTTGGCCTGCTTCATTCTGTACTCCAAGGCCAATTTTGCCTGTTACTCCAGGTGTTTCTTGACTTCCTACTTTTGCATTCCAGTCCCCTATAATGAAAAGGTCATCTTTTTGGGGTGTTAGTTCTAAAAGGTGTTGTAAGTCTTCATAGAAACATTCAAGCTTCACCTTCTTCAGCATTACTAGTCGGGGCATAGAACTGGATTACCGTGATATTGAATGGTTTGCCTTGAAAATGAACAGAGATCATTCTGTCATTTTTGAGATTGCATCCAAGTACTGCATTTTGGACTCCTCTGTTGATTATGATGACTACTCCATTTCTTCTAAGGGATTCCTGCCCACAGTAGTAGATATAGTGATCATCTGAGTTAAATTCACACATTCCCGTCCATCTTAGTTTGCTGATTTATAGAATGTCCATGTTCATTCTTGCCATCTCCTGTTTGACCACTTCCAATTTGCCTTGATTCATGGACCTAACATTCCAGGTTCCTATGCAATATTGCTCTTTACAAGATTGGACCTTGCTTCTATCACCAGTCACATCCATAACTGGGTGTTGTTTTCGCTTTGGGTCTGTCCCTTCATTCTTTCTGGAGTTATTTGTCCACTGATCTCCAGTAGAATATTGGGCACCTACCAACCTGGGAAATTCATCTTTCAATGTTCTATCTTTATGCCTTTTCATACTGTTCATGTGGTTCTCAAGGCAGGAATACTGAAGTGGTTGGCCATTCCCCTCTCCAGTGGGCCACATTCTGTCATACCTCTCCAACGTGACCCGTCTGTCTTGGGTGGCCCTACACAGCATGGCTTAGTTTCATTGAGTTAGACAAGGCTGTGGTCCATGTGATCAGATTGGCTTGTTTTCTGTGATTGTGGTTTCAGTCTGTCTGCCCTCTGATGCCCTCTCTCAGTGCCTACTGTCTTACTGGGGTTTCTCTTACCTTGCATAGTTAATCATGTTTAATTAGACCTAAGAATAGAGGGAAATAAATGTTAATGTCATCCTTTAAGCTTCTATAATGGAACAAAAATGTCAAGAAAGCAACATTCATTTACGTCCTTAAACACTAGTGATATTTCTTCCTTATACTTGATTTCATTCTTATAATATTCAAAAATAATATACTCTGTACCCATAGGAATATTTAAGTGCCTAAAAGATTACACTAATGGATAGATCACATTCCCTCTTTATTTACATCTAATTTCCTGAAATATCTGGATCTTTAATGGTAGGATAAAAGATCTTGGGTTATTTTCACTTAAATTTTATACCTTTATATTCAGTAGCTTTTATCCTTACCTCTGTATCAATGTTCTTTTCCTGCTTTTGCACTTCATTTGAGTAATATATTATTTTTCATTCAATAAGCAAATCACTAAAAATTATTTAATATTTGTACCTGATAGCCTTATTTCTGTGATTTCCTATGTTTTCTCTATTCCTTAGTAATCCAAGCAACTGTATTATGGTATATTTAGCTTCATTTATCACCGCATAGGAGCAAAATTTGAGTACAACTTTCCAAATTAGAGTATGTGCCATAAAATGCAGAATCAAACTGACTAACCTTTCACAAATAAGGAGGAGTGTGAAATGTCAGTGACACACTGGACAGGAGAAATAGTGAGACCAACGGCCGTTTAACCTCCATTATCCCCACAGTGCTTTTAGACAATGATTTTGCCATTATACACTTTTTGCTTCCACGGTGTCATAATTATCTTGCATCTCAAATCATTAATTAAAACAGTCTAAGAGCAGGAAACTGCTTGAATTAGGACAACTAATTTGAGTCCAGAAAGTTTCTTCTAAAATATATCTAAGCTAACTTATGTTACTCTGTTTTACTTACACTGTCTGAGGACTGACTTTGTGGTAGAAGAGAGAGTATTGGAACAGTTCTAATTAAAAAAGGAGAATAATGTAATTTTATGAAAAGTGTAGAATATGTAACCAAATTACTTTCCAGAAAAAAAAATTTTTTCATGTTCAAAATATATTTTCTGCCTTTATAAAAGAAAGTCATGAATCACATTAGTTTCATATTTATAATATATTCATTTTCCACATTAAGACATCAATTTTTCTTAATTTCAAGAAGTATGAAAGTAAATAGAAAAACTGATCAGTAGCAAGTAATGAAGTAAAGTCTGTCTTTGTTATGGAAATCAAAAAGTATCAGAATAACAAAAAAAAAGTGTTTTTGAAATGTTCAAAATCACAATTTTACAGAATTAGATGTCATTTATGAATTTACATTTTAGTGGAGTGAATAAGGAAATAACAAGATATATAATGTGTATCCTAGGTCTCACTAGTGGTAAAGAGTCCACCTGTCAATGCAGCAGACATAAGAGACGTGGTTTCAATCCCTGGGTGTGGAAGATTCTCTAGGAGAGGAAATGGTGACCCACTCCAGTCTTCTTGCCTGGGAAATCCCATGAACAGAGGAGCCTGATGGGCAACAGTCCAAGGGGTCACAGAGAGTTGGACATGACTAAGCACAAACACACAACACAACACATAAGTAAAATAAGTCACATATTATATGGTGATAAATGTAAGGAAGAAAAATAAGGAAAGAAAAACTTGTCATTTTAACAGAACAGCAAAGAAAAGCTTCACTAAGTCAAATGTCATTTTAGTAAAGATCTGGAGAAGTAAGTGTCAAGCCACGCAAATAGGCAGGGCAGAATTCTGGGCAGAGCAACAGTGGCTCAGGAGCACACCTGGTGTGAGTCCAGAACAGCAGGGCTATGAATTTCATTCAAATATCTGTTAGCAGATAGTTAAATTAGGAAGGTGTTGGTGCTGGTGCTGGTGGGAGTGGAAATGTTGTATTTGCTTAGACATCTCTAAAATCTTTGACATATAGTGAACTAGAGGCTATTAAAGTGTTCTTTTTTTTTTTTTTTAATGTTCTGGGGAAAGCAAGGTCCTTTGTTTTTATTTATTTTTTTATTTTAGGTCACGCTGAGCAGCATGTGGGATCTCAGTTTCCTGACCAGGGATCAAGCCTTTGCCCCTTGTGTTGGAATCATAGTCTTAATCGCTGGACCACCAGGGAAGTCCTCAAGGGTTCTATGTTTTATGAATTATGCTTTAACAGGATTATCTTACTGCTATGTGGGAAAACAGCTTGAAATGTGGTCACAGAAAACACTAGGAGACTAGTTTCTGGAAAATGGAAAAGTGGAAAGAAAGAGACTTGAAGGGCTACCAAAGCTTTTGGCTTGAATATCTGAAATGATAAGGTTGCTATTAATGAAATGGTAAGTTTCTCAGAAGAGACAGTTTGAGTGGTGCTAATGCGGAGGGATGGTTGGTGATTAAAATGTTCAGCTTTAGGGATTTTAAGTTTAAAATGTTTATAAGAATCAAAACCAAAACACTGATTACTTAGGTGATTATGAATCTAAAGTTCAGGAGAGAACTGTAGACATATACACATAGACGTCATTACTATAAAATGCTATTCAAACTAATACAATTGGATGATATCACTAAGGGCTTGGATGAAGATGGAAAGGAAAAGAGATGAAAGGTCTAACTGCTGAGGCATTACAGTATTGGGAGATGATTCAGCATTATTAAAAGAGAATGAGAAGGAGCAACCAGATAAGGAAACAAATTAAAAAAAAACTGGAAAATATGGGTTCAGAAGACAAGCAGAGATAATGTTTCAAAGATAAAGGGGGTTCAAAATATTGCTAATAAGCTCAATGGTAGAGCATTTGACTGTAAAATATTGCTAATAAGTCGAAGAGGAGGGACTGAGAAATGACAATTAGATTGGGCAGAGAGGAAGCAATTACCTTTTCAGGTAGTGGCAGAATGAAAATAATATCTGAATGAGTTCAAGAAGATATTTCTGAAATAAAAAACTGAAGAGGTTGAGAAGGTTGGCTAAAAATGGAAGGGGGTTATGGGATAGTAAACAAAACGAGAAGTGAGAATAAAGCAAAAATGACTTCATCACTGTGAATCTCAGCATTCCTTTCCAATGAATCAGAATTCCCAAACCACAATTAGGGTATATATAAGTGTACATAATGTGTACATGTTCGCTCTTTGTGAACCCCATGGACTGTAGCCCTCCAGACTCCTTTGTTCATGGGATTTCCCAGGCAAGAATACTGGAGTGGGTTGCCATTTCCTTTTCCAGGGGACCTTGCTGACCCAGGGATTGAACCCACATCTCTTGTGTCTCCTGCACTGGCCGGTGGATTCTTTACCACTGGCACCACCTGGGAAGCCCAGAGTATCTATTAATATATACCTGAATTTATTTAGTATCTGAAAACCATGACCTTCTTTATTAACAAGGACCTCAACTTTTAATAGCTGAGACATTTTCAAATATATGTAATAATTTTCAATATATTTTCTTGAGTATATGATTTGAAACTAAACCAGTAACTCAGGCCTAACTATGAAATGGAAGAACAGATCAGTTAGCACCTATTCAATTTCTCTCATGTATTTTACAAAAGATACCACATCCAGATGTACACACATCGATTAAAAAAAAATATTTCCCTAGATTGCCCAAAGAAATGTTTTACATTCCTTTGCAATCACCTTTATAAGCAAACTGTCTTCAAAGTTTTATACGTGATGTAAATATAGTGAAGCAAATATATATACAGAATAGAAATTATGAGATAGGTTTTTTTAAAGCAAGGGACTGGTTTTGGCTAATTAAGTTTTTATATGTATGACACTTTCATAGAGCTTTGTTCAGGCATGTAAAAAAGAGATGATAGTCAAACAAAAACTACTTTTGTTTCCAGTTATAAACATCCCTTGGTCTTGCCAAGAGAGTATTACTATAAATCAAAATAAAACAAACAAAACCACCCATCTTCAGAGATCTATGTTTTATTATCCAAATGAGGAAGTGAAAACAAGTACTCTCATCAACTGTTATTCTAGAGAAGCTAAACTGAAAAATGTAAAGTTTCAGAGAAAGCATGCTTTTGATGGCAGAGAAAGGCACATTCAGTTCTATATTTAGTTTTGTTCCAAGTTGTGATAAAGCTTGAATAAAGTTCGGATTAAAATGTTATTTTTTTGAGTTGTTTACACACTTACCCCTACATAAGCTGTATTTTTAACACTTATAAGTAGTGTGAAAACGGTCTCCTGTTGCCTTGTTTTGACAACTTAAATAGCCTCCAAATAATACATGATCTTTATGAAAACATCATGATGGTGAGTTTAACTAATGTACTTGCATTTGAACACAGATATAAATGTAGTACTATGTTTACCCCAATATATGGAGCTGTTGGCATGCTGTTATAATATCACTGGTTATGAATGAATCCAGGTCTTATTAATAATACTGTGAATCCTTTAAAAGATGCACAAATATTAAATTCAATAAATTTTAATATTACCTTACACTACAAATCAATTTAACTTGATTTATAAATCTTCTACCAATCACTTTCAACACACAAAGACATAGTTTTGACAGAGAAAGAAGAGATGAGACAGGTATTGAACCTCTATGGAGTGGCGCTCTATTAACCGCAAACACGATATGCACTAAAATCAGAGTATGGACATTTTATTCGGTCTGAAGAGTTAAGAAAGGTTTTAGAGAGAAGACATCTGAGCTGCATCTTAACACTTTAAAGTAAAAGAACTGGTTTGATATGCATAATGTCACTTGATACTCTTGTTTCCTCCTCAACCCACACTAATTGGACTTTCTTCTCAAACTTTTCATTGAGAACACTCTTGGTTAAGGTCACAAGGAATGAAGCGCCGAGAATTTTAATCATGAACCATGAGCTCTCAACAATGTGCAAAACAAGTTGGCCGCCTTTCCTTTTTGAAAGTCTTTTCTTTATTCAATAATATTTTATTGATAGTTTTTGATTCTTTGTTTCTGAATAGGGATTGGCCATTAATATCCTTTCCACACTCCCTTCTTATGATTTAAGTATTAAATTTACTCAAGGCTTATACACTGTGCTGGGGAATGTTTCCTCTTTTTATATCCCTTCTTATTTTGAGAAGTTTACATAATATTAAAATTCTCAGATATACTTGTTGATTATTTTCTAAAAATTGTGTGTCAAACACATTTCCTCTGAAAGAACATTTTTAAATATTGATACAATTTCTTCAATGGCTATAGGGGTATTTATGTTTTATATTTCGTCTTGAAAAAGGTAAAATACATATTTGTGTTGGAATTTGTCTGTATGTCTATTTCAAACGTATTAACATAGCCATCTTTATTTTTATTCAACTCTCAGGGCCTTCTTTCTCACTTTTCTATCTATCATGATTCTTATTTCCCTAGATCTTATGACTTCAGTCTCAAAAGAGATCTCAAAAATCCTTCTCTGACCCAATTTTATGATTTTCTTACAGACACTGAGTGTCTTTTAGTGTCATTAACCTAAACACTTCCTGAAATTCTTTGTCTTGCTTACGGCCTGAGAGCAAGGGACCCTCATAAGAGCAGAGAGCCGGACTGTCTATTTATCTCTGTGTTGTGAATTCCTAGAAAACTGTCTAGATACAGTGCACGTGTGCATGATCAGTTGCTCAGTCGTGTCTGACTCTTTGTGACCCTGTGGAATGTGCACCACCAGGCTCATCTGTCCCTGAAATTCTCCAGGCAAGAATACTGGAGTGGGTTGTCAATTCCTCTGCTAGAGAGATCTTTCTGACCCAGAGATCGAACCCATGTCTCTTTTTGTCTCCTGCATTGGCAGGCAGATTCTTTACCATTGCACCACCTGGGAACCCCAATAATATTTTTGAATAAATGAATGGTGCTTATTCTGTTGGAAGACATGTTTTCATAGTTCTCTCACAATTCTGTATACGTTGCAATAGACACTGGCTGCCATATTGCTCTGGATATCTTCTCAAGGCTGTTTGTACAGTGAGCAGCCTTTGAAGATAGTTTGTCTTCCTCTGGAACAAAAGGGAAACATGCTTTTTGCCTAGTATAACAAAAATAATTTTCTCTCCGGAGTATAAGATAGGCCTGCTTATGCTCAGGATTCTTTTCCTAAAACACAGCCCATTATATGTGAGGTCATCCATCCAAGCCAATCTTCTTTGTCTTTGTGAAACTGGGAAGCAAAGGAAACTGACACAAATATGCTAATAGGAATACCACCTGAAGTGCTGTATGTAATACAGTCCTTTATTTCTGACCCAGGAGTCTCATATGTTCTCCAAGCATTCGTGAAACTCTTGCAAATTAACTTGCTACCTTGTTATAGGATAAAATCTCAAATCTTCACTTTTCTTGACATTACATACTAATGGGCTATGTAGGTATGGTTTGAAGTAAAGTATGCTTGAACATACTATCTTGAGGATTTAAGTATCTTGTCCACAATTATAGTGAATAACTTGAAGTTTAGGAGCTGATTCCTATGTTTTCTATCTAATATCACTTAAAACTAGAATGAAAAACCATGGTGTCTATGAAAAAATGCATTGTTTATCTTCCTTTTCATGTACTGTTTAATATCTTTTGATATATAATGATTATTATGTTCATGATAATTATTAATGATCAGGATGCATGCTATTATTTTCAGCTAAAGCCATTTAGTACTTTACCATTCTGAAAAAAATCTTTCCAATTTCCTGTTATAAAATGGTGCTAAAATAGAATGATTTTTAAATGAGCTCATGTTTATTTTAGTTGTATAAAAGTACAACTCTATTTATATATAATTTTTATAAGTTCCATGAATGTGAAGGCTTATGTACTAATAAGCCTGAATAAAATACTTCTTTCCAACAGTATATCTTGAAATGTTTTATGGAGTTACTACTTCAACTTCAGTTGTACATTTTTTTTCAGTCAAGAAAATAATTCAGCTAAAGTCTGTTACAGCACAGTTATCTTATTTGTTACACTAGCTTTGAAGCTACCAAAATTTCCTTGAATTATAGCTTCAGAATTTAACCAAGGTCTCCTACCCTAACCATCCAAGACTGAAATCATCCTTAATAATTTTCTCTGACTTGATACATAAATAGCAATATATTGACTTTATATTCCATCTGGATATGGCTAATAAATTTGGGTTACTCAGCTTTAAAATTGTTTGGGGAACATAAAACTCGTTTAACTCATCAATTATGTGGTAGCAATCAGTGTCATTTGGCTTTTTGGAGTATAAATAACTGGCTGAAGTTAAGCTACTGAACTGTTGTTTTATCAATTTTATCAGCTAAGGGTTATTTCAGATAAAAGCAATTGTAAAGTAAAAAAAACTGTATCTATTTTTTTAAAAAATATATGCACTCTGTAATTTAAATGTTTTTGTAAAAAAGATTCCATAAAATGTACAAATATTTTTTGTGGCTAAAATAACTATAGGTGATATGCAGTAATGACTTTGCTCCTAAAAAAAATATTTTTAAACAAGTGCCAATCCTGTGTTAGAAGGACAAAGAACCTACATAATATAATATTATTGTCAAAGAACTTAATAAAAATCAATATATAACTCATCATGTTATTCATATAGATGAAGAGATAAAATTCTATTTAAACTTATCATTGAAGCTTACTAGTTTTTATTCTATGAAAGGTAAAAATCTGAGTAGTTAATTTTGAAGAAAAAGGAATTCTTGTTTCATTTCTCTTTAATGTTTTACATTTTAATATAAAAACATTTTTAATGTATATAATTTTCTCTAACTTTTAAATTTTAATTGAATTCTCCATACCATTTTAATTAAAAATTGGTATAAAGAAAACAAAAAAAAGGGGTTTTTTGCCCTTATTTATCTCAACAAAAGCAAAATGCGTCACAAAATTTGTTTCCTTTTGTGTAATACTATTTGAAAATATGTAAAATATTTCATTATAGGATCTTAAATCTCTTAAAGCATATTTTTTTTTTAATTTGAAATAATACCCTTCTGGGGGAAAAAATGGCGGGCCATTCATATATATATATATATATATATAATGGGTATATATCTTAGTGTACAGAGAGTAAATGAGTCACTGGGTTTATACATCTAAAAAGAACTACTTCTTCAAAATCTGCATGATTACTTAATTATTGTAATATATGTGCATACACTGGAAAAATGGAAAAGAGATTCTTGGATATTATTCTTCCACCTGCCCTATTTTTACTAGTTATGCAAAGAGATATGCAGACACACACACACAAACACAGATACACTCTTGCTATTCTGAGTTATTAACACTCATTGCACACATGTTATATACCAGACATGCTTCATTTGTGAACTGCTTTCATTTTCAACACAGAATTTACCAACAGAGAAACAAGCAGGGGGGTTAAATGAGTCTCTCTATTCAGCCCCTCACAAGGTACACGCAGGGATTTAAATCCAGACAGTCTGGATTCAGAGTCCAGGCTCCTAAACATGACATTCCTTGACAAAACATTTTGAGAGTTACACTTGTTAACTTTTTATTAAAATATTTGACCTTGGAGGCAAATTTGACCTTGGAGTACAAAATGAAGTGGGGCAAAGGCTAACAGAGTTTTGCCAAGGGAACGAACTGATCATAGCAAATACCCTCTTTCAACAACACAAGAGAAGACTCTACACATGAACACCACCAGATGGTCAATACTGAAATGAGATTGATTATATTCTTTGCAGCCAAAGATGGAGAAGCTCTATACAGTCAGCAAAAACAATACCAGGAGCTGACTGTGGCTCAGATCATGAACTCCTTATTGCCAAATTCAGATTTAAATTGAAGAAAGTAGGGACAACCACTAGACCACTCAGGTATGACCTAAATCAAATCCCTTATGATTAGTGAGAAGTAGATTCAAGGGATTAGATCTAATAGAGTGCCTGAAGAACTATGGACGAAGGTTCATAATGTTGTACAGGAGGCAGTGATTGAGATCATCCCCAAGAAAAAGAAATGAAAAAGGCAAAATGGTTGTCTGAGGAAGTCTTACAAGTAGCTATGAAAAGAAGAGAAGCTAAAGGCAAAGGAGAAAAGAAAAGATATACCCATATGAATGTAGATTTCTAAAGAATAGCAAGGAGAGATAAGAAAGGCTTCCTCAGTGATCAGTGCAAAGAAACAGAGGAAGGCAAGAGAATGGAAAAGACTAGAGATCTCTTCAAGAAAATTAGAGATACCAAGGGAACATTTCATGCAAAGATGGCTCCAATAAATGACAGAAATGGTATGGACCTAACAGAAGCAGAAGATATTAAGAAGAGGTGGCAAGAATACACAGAAGAAATATACAAAAAGATCTTATTGACCCAGATAACCATGATGGTGTAATCATTCACCTAGAACCAGATGCCCTGGAATGCAAACTCAAGTGGGCTTTAGGAAGCATCACTATGAACAAAGCTAGTGGAGGTGATGGAATTTCAGTTGAGTTATTTCAAATACTAAAAGATGATGCTGTGAAAGTGCTTTACTCAATATGCCAGCAAATTTGGAAAACTCAGCAGTGGCCACAGGACTGGAAAAGGTCAGTTTTCATTCTAATCCCAAAGAAGGGCAATATCAAAGAATGTTTAAGCTACCACACAATTGCACTCATCTCACACACTAGTAAAGTAATGCTCAAAATTCTCCAAGCCAGGATTCAACAGTGTGTGAACTGTGAAATTCCAGATGCTCAAGCTGGATTTAGAAAAGGCATAGGAACCAGAGATCAAATTGCCAACATCTGTTGGATTATCAAAAAAGCAAGAGAATACCAGAAAAAAACACCTACGTCTGCTTTATTGATTATGCCAAAGTCTTTGACTGTGTAGATCACAATAAACTGTGGAAAATTCTTTGAGATGGGAATACCAGATCACCTTACCTGCCTGCTGAGAAATCTGTATGCAGGTCAAGAAGCAACAGTTAAAACCAGACATAGAACAACAGACTGTTTGCAAATTGGAAAAGGAGTACCTCAAGGCTGCTGTATATTGTCACCCTGCTAATTTAACTTATATGCAGGGTACATCATGTGAAATGCTGGGATGGATGAAGCACAAGCTAGAATAAAGATTGCTAGAAGAAATATCAATAGCCTCAGATATGCAGATGACACCACCCTTAGAGCAGAAAATGAAGAGAAACTAAAAAGCCTCTTGATGAAAGTGAAAGAGAAGAGTGAAAAAGCTGGCTGAAAACTCAACATTCAAAAAACTAAGACCATGGCATCCTGTTCCATCACTTCATGGCAAATAAATGGACAAACAGTGGAAACAGTGGCTGACTTTATTTTCTTGGGCTCCAAAACCACTGCAGATGGTGACTGCAGCCATGACATTAAAAGATGCTTGCTCCTTGGAAGAAAATCTATGACCAAGCTAGACAACATATTAAAAAGCAGAGACCTTACTTTGCCAACAAAGGTCTGTATAGTCAAAGCTATGGTTTTTCCAATAGTCATGTATGTATATGAGGGCTGGACTATAAATAAAGTTGAGCGCCCAAGAATTGATGCTTTTGAACTGTGGTGTTGGAGAAGACTCTTGAGAGTCCCTTGGGCTGCAAGGAGATCGAACCAGTCAATCCTCAAGGAAATCAGTCCTACATATTCATTGGAAAGACTGATGCTGAAGCTGAAACTCCAATACTTTGGCCACCTGATGGGAAGAACTGATTTCTTGGATAAGACTCTGATGCTGGGAAAGATTGAGGGCAGGAGGAGAAGGGGATGACAGAGGATAAGATAGTTGGAGGGCATCACCGACTTGATGGACATGAGTTTGAGAAAGTTCCGGGAGTTGGTGATGGACAGGGAAGCCTGGCATGCTGTAGTTCATTGAGTCACAGCTAGTTGGACATGACTGAGTGACTGAACTAACTAATTCAATCAAGTTATTGGTGTTCAATAGGGAGAAAAAGAAAATTAGAAAAATCTGTGGATATTTCCCAAAATAAATGCATATATTCTCTAAACCCAAGGGGATTATGATAGTTTCTCATATTGCTATCTGGGAATAAGGAACATGCATTTTCAAAAAAAATTCCTCAGTTATTGTGCTATTGTTCTCTATATACTTCACATGTCCAATTGGGAACCAATTGTCCATGATTTTGAAAGTGTTACTTGGCTCCCAATTGGACACATGAAGTACATAGAGCACAATAGCACAGTGGCCTTAGAGTTTTCTTTCAAAGATGCCCTGTATATGTGATGAAGATTATTGTATACAGCTGTACATAAATCAGAAGGATTTCAAAACCTTTCAGAGTATAACTTCAAGGATGTTTTCCAAAAATATTTGCGATTAGATAGAAATACAGAACAACCTCTTTATAGTTGAATATAAATTCTTACACATTCCCCACAAATATAATAGGAATTCAAATTTCTCACATTCTGTGAGTTTTTATGTGTATACACAAAATTGTGTTAGCATGCCCCAAATTTTGCCATGAAAGTGAACCTTGCTCAGTTGTGTCCAACTCTTTGCAACCCTATGGTCTATGCAGTCCATGGAATTCTCCAGGCCAAAATACTGGAATGGGTAGGCTTTTCCTTCTCCAGGGGATCTTCCCAACCCAGGGATCAAACACTGATATCCCTCATTATGGGCTGATTCTTTACCAGCTGACCCACAAGGGAAGCCCAAGAATACTGGGGTGGGTAGCCTATCACTTCTCTGGTGGATCTTCCTGACCCAGGAATCGAACTGGGGACACCTGCATTGCAGGCAGATTCTTTAACAACTGAGCTATCAGATGTGTAAAAAATTGAGCAAGCTACAGACATTATATTAGCTATGGATGAGATGGTTAGATAGCATCAGAGACTCAATAGACATGAATCAGAACAAACTCCAGGAGATAGTGAAGGAGAAGGGGAGCTTGGCGTGCTGCATTCCATGGGGTTGCAAAGAGTCATACACAACTTAGTGACTGAACTACAACAACAAATTAATGCTTGAGCTTAGGATTTACTCACTTTATTTTTTTAATTTCTTAATCAGTTCAGTTCAGTTCAGTCACTCAGTCGTGTCTGACTCTTTGCGACCCCATGAACTGCAGCACGCCAGGCCTCCTGTCCATCACCAGCTCCCGGAGTCTACCCAAACCCATGTCCATCGAGTTGGTGATGCCATCCAGCCATCTCATCCTCTATCGTCCCCTTCTCCTCCTGCCCCCAATCATTCCTAGCATTAGGGTCTTTTCCAATGAGTCAACTCTTCGCATGAGGTAGCCAAATTATTGGAGTTTCAGCTTCAACATCAGTCCTTCCAATGAACATCCAGGACTGATCTCCTTTAGGATGGACTGGATGGATCTTCTTGCAGTCCAAGGGACTCTCAAGAGTCTTCTCCAACACCACAGTTCAAAAGCATCAAGTCTTCTGTGCTCAGCTTTCTTCACAGTCCAACACTCACATCCATACATGACCACTGGAAAAACCATAGCCTTGACTAGACGGACATTTGTTGGCAAAGTAATGTCTCTGCTTTTAAATATGCTTGCTAGGTTGATCATAACTTTCCTTCCAAGGAGTAAGCGTCTTTTAGTTTCATGGCTGCAATCACCATCTGCAGTGATTTTGGAGCTCCAAAAAATAAAGTCTGACACTGATTCCATTGTTTCCCCATCTCTTTGCCATGAAGTGATGGGACCCGATGCCATGATCTTACTTTTCTGAACGTTGAGCTTTAAGCCAACTTTTTCACTCTCCTCTTTCACTTTCATCAAGAGTCTCTTTAGTTCTTCTTCCCTTTCTGCCATAAGGGTGGTGTTATTTGCATATCTGAGGTTATTGACATTTCTCCCAGCAATCTTGATTCCAGCTTGTGTTTCTTCCAGCCCAGCTCTTATGATGTACTCTGAATATAAGTTGAATAAGCAGGGTGACAATATACAGCCTTGACGTACTCCTTTTCCTATTTGGAACCAGTTTGTTGTTAAATGTCCAGTTCTAACTGTTGCTTCCTGACCTGCATACAGGTTTCTCAAGAGACAGGTCAGATGGCCTGGCATTCCCATATCTTTCAGAATTTTCTACAGTTTATTGTGAGCCACACAGTCAAAGACTTCGGCATAGCCAATAAAGCAGAAATAGACGTTTTTCTGGAACTCTCTTGCTTTTTCGATGATCCAGCAGATGTTGGCAATTTGATCTCTGATTCCTCAGCCTTTTGCAAAACCAGCTTGAACATCTGGAAGTTCATGGCTCATGTATTGCTGAAGCCTGGCTTGGAGAATTTTGAGCATTACTTTACTAGCATGTTTGATGAGTGCAATTGTGCGGTAGTTGAGCATTCTTTCGCATTGCCTTTCTTTGGGAATGGAATGAAAACTGAAGGCCACGGCTGAGTTTTCCAGATTTGCTGGCATATTGAGTGCAGCACTTTCACAGCATCATCTTTCAGGATTTGAAATAGCTCAATTGGAATTCCATCACCTCCACTAGCTTTGTTCATAGTGCTTTCTAAAGCCCACTTGACTTCACATTCCAGGACGTCTGGCTCTAGGTGAGTGATCACAGCATCGTGATTATCCGGATCGTGAAGATCTTTTTTGTACAGTTCTTCTGTGTATTCTTGCCACCTCTTCTTAATATCTTCTGCTTCTGTTAGGTCCATACCATTTCTGTCCTTTATCGAGCCCATCTTATTTTTCAATATAAATTAATAGTTAATGCTGAACTGTGTCTATCAGTCTCTTGTGAGTTTAGTTAGTGGGAATCAGTGTTCTAAAGTCAGATTACCTCTGGGTCAAGCAAGAAAATTGTGTTTTATTATTTAATAACTGAAGGCAGATTCTGGTTATGATGACTTCAAGACATTGCCTGAAACAACTGACCCTCTTTATCCTAATCTCTTTACTACTACATAAATCCAGTATTAAATATTAAAAAGGGCTATAATACAGGGAAAAAATAGCTAAGATATTAACAAAATATTAATTCAGAGAAGTCTTATAATGTTTAGGAAGACTATGAAGTTTAAAAAATAAAAAAAATATCAGTTGTTAGATAATGACATGTCTACATGATGTTTCCTGGAAAATAAGTGCCCAAACTATTCTTCTTATTTCTAGGAAAGTCAGAAATTTAAGATAAAAGAATGTAACACATTAGAAAATTGAGTCACGCTATCTATAAAATCGAGCATAGTAATTATTGATATTACTATTAATGTTTATGGTTTGGCTAAGGAAGTACTAGTTTTCTAGAAGTTACCTTTTGAACATTCTTAAGTATGTCTTGGGTGTAGTCAATAAAGCCAAGCCCACATAATAAGCTAAGCCCACATATTCAGCAGATGTATCAGCAAGTTGAAGGTCATACCATGTACAAGTGTCATGGTAATTTCTTTTTTTCTCCTTCTTCTTTACTTTGAACTATGTCTGTAAATAACATGTATTGATACGTTCTACTTAATCCATATAATTATAATTTTTATCTTCAAAGACAAACCCATCCAGCAAGCCTTTATCATAACCCATGTTCTATCCTATGAAATGAGGATAGAGATTTCATTATTCTAAGAGTTATAATTGAGCCCTGAGCAGCAATGATCATGAAGACAGTGGAAGATTATTTTCTGTAGAAATATCCCAAGAGGATTGGTAGCTAATATCATTATTACTGTGCAATCTCACTATAGATTATTCACACACAGAAAAAATCAAATAAAACCACAGAAAAACAGAGGCATGGCAAGTGCTAAAGGGAAAGAAGTTTGTAGATTTGATTAGAGAGAAATTCTGACCATTAGAAACAACCTTTTCTGGGACAGTACAATGTTGAAGGTGCAGGCACCTGGTAGGAACTGGAAAAAGATAAAAAGATGATCACCAAATTAAAAAATAAAGTAAAATCATATCTTTTGTTTATGTGGAATTAGTGAAAGTTTCTAGTATCTGGATGGTGAGTTCTAGCAGTGCAGATTGGCTTACCACTATAGCATGGAGAATCCCAGCAGCATAGGAAGAAGGACAATTATGGGGACTGAGATGAATCAGTCATCTCAGAAAGGCACAGAATTAATGAATTCTAAACAGAAAGCCTTCCCTATCTCCAGTCATTGTAAGCCTGCAGGTTAACATCTATAAAAATCAAGAATTTGTTTACAGAGTGAGAACAGAAAGATTTTCCAGACTCATACAACAGCAAGTGAATTAAAGTTTTTTGGTGTTAATTATAACTATTAATATAATTCTGTTGCAAAAGTCCCAATTCTTTATTTTAGCTATTCCCAAGAGTGCAAGGAAAAAGGAGCCATGTTGCTGAAACTAATTACCTAGTAAAAATTATTTTTAAAAATTGTACTGAAATGGTGCTTCATTCATATGAATCAATAATGCAATCTGACTGTTAAAAAGGCTAATGTAATCTCAGGCTGCATTAATTCAACTGGAGCATCAAACCACAGGAAATAATAATTTTCCTATACTTGAGTTCATTAAAAATTAGTTAAAAATATATGTATTTCTGGGACTTACACTTTGGGTGAATAAAATTCTAGACTGTATCAGAAAAGAGGGCATTAGAAATCAGAAAATAAGCAAAACAGTTTTCTCCTAGTGATCATGTGTCTGGAGATACTTTGCCTATCTGTGTGAAATGCTTTTTCTTCAGATTTTCTCATGGTGTCCCTTTTTTATCATTTAGGTTTAAGCTGAAATATTATCTATTAAAAGATGAATGCCTTGATCCTTCACCATATCTATTTTTCGTTCCCAGGGTACCATCTTCTCATCATTTTGTTCATTCATGGTCACAGCAATAAACATTATTTTATTTTTACATGTCTATTTATTGCTCATACAGAGAGTATGATTTATGTGAGGATAAATTCTTCTTTACCTAGATTGTTCCTATATCTCTTACCAAGCACTGTACTTGGCACCACAGTAAGCCATTTATATATATATATATATATATGAAAAATATTTTAATAGATTGATGATATTTGGAGTAGTTTAAAGGAAAATGTAATGTAATAGTTTAATTGAAATTGTCTTTATTGGTTGAGAATACAGAGTGAGAAATAATAGTTTGAATTTGAAAGGGGACACATTTCATTTCAATGCAAGATATAGCTTTATAACTAAGATATCTTTCAATAGAAAGAGTTACTTTGTACAGAAGGAAGTATGCAAAAAAATTCAAGTAGAAACTACATATTCATTTGTTAATTGAATTGTGTAAGATTGAGAGTGGCCTATATGACTTTTAAGAACCATCCAAAGTCTCAAAATTCATTATGGTGTAATTTGTAATTTGTTGCACATTTCAAAAGGAAATTACTTTACAAGTATAAAAAAGAGAATTTATTGATTCATATACTAAAAACCCCTGAGCTAAATCTGGCTCTTTTCAGCTGAATTCACCAGCTCACTCTTTCTCTGCCCATCACCATCTTGATATTCTCTTTCATTGCCTTTCATCTCATATAAGCTATATTCTAAGAAATTACATTATATTCTGCCAGATTAACCAGTCCAGAAAAAGTGAATTTGCCTTTCTCAACAGTTCTAGCAATTCCTGACCATTGAGTTTCCGTGATTCAAACTGAGTTGGATGTAGCTTTCTGGGAAGACTGAAACCAGAGCCAATTCCTGATCTTCCCCAAACTGATAGTGAGAACTGATGATTGTGTGGTGGGGACATGGTTCTGCAAGGAGATAAAGTTGCTATCCATTCACTACAAGACTTCTTCTTCCTGCGTGCAGACAGTTGGTGAATAATTCTGAGGTTACCTTCACGGTTTCACAAACATAATTTTGAAATTCTGTTCTCCATCTCCCTCATCTTAATTTTTCATTTTAAATTAGTTCCTCATTTTACTATTTCCTGACAGAATCTTCCTTCCCTTACATATTGGTACATTTTCATTGCCCATTTGTGGTTTCATCATATCCTTCTTGATGCATAGTGATCATAACCACATAGCCATTTATATAAAACTAGAGGATAATTTTCTCTTGAGTCTCTAATACTTTTCTGAGAAATTATTTCATTAGTCTTTAAGACTGATGCTGAATTTTAGACTCATTTTCTCATAACACAATGAAAAATATTTTTCAGACTTTTTTATTTATTATCTAGAGCTCAGTTTTCAATTCTTATTATTGAGAGCTGCTCTCATGTAAATATTTCAGTATATACCTCAAACAGTCTCTCTCTCTCTCTGACATACATAGAGAGATATCCAGATTTAATCTATAAATTACTGGTCATCTGGGTCAGGAAGATTCCCTGGAGGGGAAAATGGCAACCCACTCTAGTATTCTTGCCTGAAAAATCCCATGGACAGAGGAGCCTAACAGGCTACAGTCGATGGAGTCACAAATGAGTCAGACATAACTGAGCAACTGAGCACGCATACACTAGTCACCATAATAACTGATTTCTGAGCTGTCACATTAAAATACACCAAGTTATAAGGACAACTCTGAAATCCCTGAGGAATGCTGTAACTTTCTATTGTAGGTATATTTAAAATACAAAAAACAACATACTCCACAGAAAATGTATTTTTAGGCATCACCTTCTCCCACGGAAGATTTCCAGCAAAACTGTGGACCTCTCTGCTAGTTCCTCTCTATCTCACAGTCTCTCAGCACACAGCCTGCTTTTTCCTCTCTCTCTCTCCGCCCCTCACTCTGCCCCATTCTCTACACAGCTGCCATAACCTAAAGGAATGTAGTCTTTGTTTCTATTTGATACTCTCTGAGAATCAGCAACTTGGTGAAAAGGCTCAAAAATTATTTATCTTGCTGTTCTTTGACCACAAGATTTCTGAAGATTTTGAGTTACTCTCAAATTTGGGGGTTTCATAATATATGTGCTCCTTCAGAAAATGTATTAAGTATCAAGTGAGATGATTAGGAGCACCAACCACGAAGGAGTCATCTTTAACAATTCTGCCAGCTTAGCTTTATGAGCAGTATTCTGTTTCCAAACATACAGCATAAAATAAAAGTTAAGACACTGGAGTTAGACTTTCGGAATGCAGAAATGTTGCTAACTTAAACACTTCCACTGTCTTATTTCAAACATGAAATGATATTCATGTATTTATCTCATAGAGCTGTCAGGAGCAAATGGTATAACACATGACATATGTTAAACATTTAATAGTACTGATTTTTACTATTCCTAGCATGCTGCATGCATGCTCAGTCATTTCAGTCATGTCTGATTCTTCACAACCCTATGGAGTGTAGCCCACCAGGCTCCTCTGTCCATGGGATTCTCCAGGCAAGAATACTGGAGTGGATTGCCATGCCCTTCTTCAGAGGATCTTCCCAACCCAGGGTCTCTGATGTCTCCTGCATAGGCAGGCAGATTCTTTACAACTAGCACTGCCTGTTGAAACTGAAACTCTAATACTTTGGCCACCTGATGCGAAGAGCTGACTCATTTGAAAAGACCCTGATGCTAGGAAAGATTGAAAGCAGGAGGAGAAGGGGATGACAGAGGATGAGATGATTGGATGGCATCACTGACTCAATGGACATGAGTTTGAGTAAACTCCGGGAGTTGGTGATGGACAGGGAGGCGTGGCGTGCTGCAGTCCACTGGGCCGCAAAGAGTCAGACACGACTGAAAGACTGAACTGAACTGACTGCTGCCTACTATTCCTTACCTAGGGTCAAAACCAACAGAACTATTATTCAGTTATCTTATCAACACCTAAGGCAATGTTTTTGAAAGGATGTTATCACATTCCAGGGGCCAACAATGACTGTGTTCATTTGACCTTGTTCTATGTTCTATGTTCTTAAAGCACGTTATCTATTTTATTTCATCACTTTTCATATTTCAATTACTTATATGATGAACTCATTTACAAAACAGAAACACACTAGCAGACATAGAAAATAAACAGGGTAACTAAAGGTAAATGAGTGTAGAGATAAATTGGGAGTATGGAATTAACAGATTTACACTGCTATATAAACAACAGATAAACAATAAAAATTTGTTGAATCACACAGAGACCTATATTCAGTATCTTGAAATAAATTATAATGGAAAAGAACCAAAAAATAAGTATATATATACATACACTTATTTTTTTGGTTCTTTTCCATGAGATATATATATATATATATATCTGTATATCTATATATATATCTTTTCTACTATCTATACTTATTTTTTAGTGTATATATACTTATTTTTTAGCTTTTTAGTTCTTTTCTATTATAATTTATATATATATATATATATATATATATATATATATATAGCTGATTGCTTTGCTGTACACCTGAAAGTAAGACAACATTGTCAGTGAACTGTACTTTAGAAAAATAAAATAAAATAAGTAAATAATTATTTATTTGGCTGACTTCTCTGTTTTGATAGTTTACCTTGAGGATTTTTCCCATGCCTTCATCTCTTTACCATTCCTCTCTAAATTTCTATCCCTTTAAAACAAACACACACACAAATAGCAGTGTGCACACAAGGTCGATAACATTAAGGAGTTGGTCATCATTTAGAGAATGAGTACACACAATATTAAACACAATTTGATAAAGTATCTCGAGCTTGATAGTGGAAAAATCTCCCCCAAAAGAGGAAATTTCAGAAGGGGATTCCAACAGAAAATAGCTCAGTGAACTGAAGTCACAAAATCAAGAGCTGATGGGGAATTATAAATGATCAGCCAAGTGAAAACACATCATGAACACGATTCAAAAAAGAGTTAGCTTTAAAGACCTGAAAAGCACGGAGAAATACAATGCCAAAAAACATCAGTATCTGTCAAGTAACAAATCCCTGCCCTTTACCGCCTTTCTCACCAATTCCCCTACGCCTTTTCATCTTAGAGCAGCCTTTCCACAGCATAGTGAGGGACAGATGAGCATAGCAATCTAGACAGGAAATAGAAGCCATGCCTTCTTTCCTTTCCTCGGCAAGCTTCCTTTCTGAAGGATTCATTCTGTTAGAAAGGACAAGATTTATTTTGAATGTAGTTCATAGTTTTTAATTATCATGCTGGACTGGCCTTTTTAATTATTAAAGTGAGTTTCCTTCTTCTCATTTGAAAGAAGACTGAGTATAACCAAAAGAGTTAACCTGTCAAAACTTTCATCTGAGGCAGGAAAGCTCTATTCTCACAGAGCATATTTAAATGAGTAGAAAAGGGAGAAAAATAAACAAGTTTTCTCATTATACTCTGAGATTCCTACTTGTTCAATTACATATTTATGTAAATAACTCAAATTACAAAGCATTACCAAACATATCCTTCGATTGCTATTTGAATGGAAAATCTAAAAGATCAAATATCTAACGTGAAATTTCTTAGCAGTGTTATCAGAAAAAAAAAATTGAGTCTAGAGAATTAAATTCCTTATGTAGAGGCATCTTTCCAGGAAGGATCTTAGAAATATTCATAATTCATTAAGATGTCGACTCAATTCAGTTCAGTCTCTCAGTTGTGTCTGACTCTTTGTGACCCCATGGACTGCAGCACGCCAGGCTTCCCTGTCCATCACCAACTCCCAAAGCCTACGCAAACTCATTGTCATTGCATCGGTGATGCCATCTAACCATCTAATCCTCTGTCATTCTCCACACACCTTAAATATTTCCCAGCATCAGGGTCTTTTCTTCGCATCACGCGGCCAAACTATTGGAGTTTCAGCTTCAACATCAGTCCTTCCAATGAACATCCAGGACTGATCTCCTTTAGGATGGACTGGTTGGATCTCCTTGAGTCCAAGGGACCCTCAGTGTCTTCTCCAACACCACAGTTCAAAAGCGTCAATTCTTTGGCTCTCAGATTTTTTATGGTCCAACTCTCACATCCATACATGACAACTGAAAAAACCATAGCTTTCAGCAGACAGAAGTTTGTTGGTAAAGTAATGTCTCTGTTTTTTAATATGCTATCTAGGTTGGTCATAGATTTCCTTCCAAGGAGCAAGCATCTTTTAATTTCATGGCTGGAGTCACCATCTTGAGTGATTTTGGAGCTCAAAAAAATAAAACCTCTCACTGTTTCCATTGTTTCCCCATCTATTTGCCATGAAGTGATGGGACAAGATGCCATGGTCTTAGTTTTTTGAATGCTGAGTTTTAAGCCAACTGTTTCACTCTCCCCTTTCACTTTCATCGAGAGACTCTTTAACTTTTCTTCGCTTTCTGCCATAACGGTAGTGTCATCTGCATATCTAAGGTTACTGATATTTCTCCTGGCAATCTTGATTCCAGCTTGTGTTTCATCCAGCCTGGCATTTCACATGATGTACTCTGCACGTAAGTTAAATAAGCAGGGTGACAATATACAGCCTTGATGTACTCCTTTTCCTATTTGGAACCAGTCTGTTGTTCCATGTCCAGTTCTAAGTGTTGCTTCCTGATCTGCATACAGATTTCTCAGGAGGCAGGTCAGGTGTTCTGGTATTTCCATCTCTTTAAGAATTTTCCACACTTTGTTGTGATCCACACAGTCAAAGGCTTTGGCATAGTCAATAAAGCAGAAGTGTATGTTTTTCTGGAACTCTCTTGTTTTCTCAATGATCCAGCGAATGTTGGCAATTTGATCTCTGGTTCCTCTGCCTATCCTAAATTCAGCTTGAGCATTTGGAAGTTCATGGTTCATGTATTGCTGAAGCCTGGCTTGGAGAATTTTGAGCATTACTTTGCCAGTGTGTGCGCTGAGTGCAATTGTGTGATAGTGGTCATGTACGGATGTGAGAGTTTTACGATGAAGAAGCTGAGCGCCAAGGAATTGATGCTTTTGAACTGTGGTGTTGGAGAAGACTCTTGAGAGTCCCTTGGACTGAAAGGAGATTCAACCAGTCCATCCTAAAGGAGATCAGTCCTGGGTGTTCATTGGAAGGACTGATGTTGAAGCTGAAACTCCAATACTTTGGCCACCTCATGCGAAGAGTTGACTCATTGGAAAAGACCCTAATGCTGGGAAGGATTGGGAGCAAGAGGAGAAGGGGACGACAGAGGATGAGATGTTTGGATGGCATCACTGACTCGATGGACATGGGTTTGGGTAAACTCCGGGAGTTGGTGTTGAACAGGGAGGCTTGGTGTGCTGCGATTCATGGGGTCGCAGAAGTGGGACACGACTGAGTGACTGAACTGAACTGAACTTGAACATTCTTTGGCATTGCCTTTCTTTGGGATAGGAATGAAAACTGACCTTTTCTAGTCTTGTGACCACTGCTGAATTTTCCAAATTTGCTGGCATATTGAGTACAGCACTTTCACAGCATCATCTTTTAGGATTTGAAATAGCTAGCTGTATGAAATTGGACAATTGCAATATAAATCCAATTATGAATAATTTGTTTTTAAGTTGTACCTGCCAGTCCTCAAGACTGACTATTTTTTTATTTCCAGTTAGAAATCAGTGCTACTGGGAAAAAAATCATTAACGATCAATTGCATGAGTAAATGAATAAATAGATAAATGATGAATAAGTGAAAAAAAAGTACCTGAAATTTATGAAAGACATCAAAATAAATATCTTTGTCAGTTCCTACTGTATTCTTATTAAAGTAGTAAAAGATGTGATCTGCACTTTCTATGATCTGAACTGAAGGAGGCTGTACAGATTTAACACAATTTCATACATTCAAATAGACTCAACATTATATTTGAGTCTATTCAGAACATTTAGTGCAGTTAATTCAATATTATGAACCTCTGTCTTTTTTCCTGAGAGTGACCTGAACTTGTGCTACGATGAAAACAGGGGAGAGAAACCTTCCCTTACTCAACCTCCATGCTGGTTGAGCAGAGAAATAGGAGCTACAAGAGGGAATTGTAGCATAGGATTCAGAGTAGATTCCCTCGAGGAAGAATATGGTTCTTGTAGAGGAGAGATCACTATTTATACCATGTCCTGCTCCTGGACATGTGGCAGGAAATGTACGCAAGGGACAGAATGTGATGTGGGAAACAGTTTCAAAAGGTTAACCAAAACACATGCACAACATAAAACCTGAGGTGCCTTTTTCATATTTAACACTTCTGTTGAATTCAATATGAAAAAATAAGTGGAATGGTTAGGCTTGATGATATCAAATGTCATCTCCAAGTATAAAAATAGATGAATCACATTTTCTTATTTGGAAAATTAGTGAGCATCTTAGAAAATAGGAATATTAATTCCATTTAGAATTAAATGGAATTAAATACAAAACACTGTAATAATTGATGTTCACTTAAGCTGTCATTAATAGAAATATTTTCAAAGGCACTGATTGCATCCTACTAACACTCCATTTTTCATGCTTTTTGAAGAAGTCCTAAGATAAGTTAACTAATTTAATTTCTTTTTTCAAAATCCAGGAAATATGATGCACTGAGGTATAATTTAAAATTAGTAACTATTGATTTAACCCTGATTACCTGTCTACTGTCTACTCAACTACTCTATGTAATTTTTAAGTACAAAAGTCTTGAAGGCTGGAGTTAATTTTCAAATTTGGTGATTTTCCATTTGAAGTAAATACACAAGTAAAGAAAACACAGCAAACATTAGCTAAACACTGGGTTTAGTAAAAAATGTCCATGGCAAGGAGAGTGGGTACAAGAGAAAACAAATGTATGCATCAACTCAGGCCCCAGAAAGCACACCAATATTTTCACACAATGGATAGTGTATTGAATACACACTTGGAGTCCTAGTATTCTCTGACTTGCCTATTATTAGATGAGGATGGCAGGTGTGTGACAGGTTCAGCCTGATCACAGAACTAAATTTAAATATAAAGCATATTTCAATTCTTTTGAGAGGTACAATGTGGCAGCTGGAGAGCAGAGCCTGAGCAACACGGGTGAGGAAGATGCTGAGAATAAAGGGACTCCTGGCAATTAATCACACTTGTCAAGGAGGAGTCAAGAAGATCTGGTGAATTTGACAAAATAAGAGACTCCTCGAGCCCCTGAAGAGCAGGATCTCCAGTTCCTCTGGTACTATTGACTACGTTTGTTCTAATCAGAGTGCCACTGGGGAGGGATAGTAAATGGAAAAATAGAAATTCAATAAATATAAATTAACTCATGACATTCTACAAGAACATTGTGAATTTTAATGAAATTTTAAAAAATCAATAAGAAGATCAGTACACTATGTTGAGCTTGATATCTAATTACAAAAAAAAATGTACTTTTGTTCCTTTTGGTGTTTGGGGTTATTTTTTTCAGGTGTACATTAACTCTATGACAGTTGGAGTTACCTGGGGTCTTCTTATTTGTCAACATCTGTGCTTTTTATTCTGTTTAAACTTATTCCTATGCTCTGCTTGACTCCCACATTGTTAAAAAAAAAAGAGCTTCAGTTATAGTTTACTCTCCACTCTCTCCTACCCCTAACATGTAATCTGTCACTAATTTTATCAGATTTACTTGGGAAATATCTTTCTAATCCCACAATATTGCCACTTCCCATTTTCTATTTATCTAATTTCTCTTCTAAAATACTGCAGTCATTTTCTAATGTAGACCTAATTATAACACTCTCCCACATTAAGGGAGCCTTGAATATCCACACAAAGGGATTCTATTTTTTTTTTCATTAAAAGTATGGTGAAAGTGCATGTTTTGACAGGAATGTATTATATAAAACTAAAAGCATGTAATTATTAACCAGGGTTCTATTTTTAACAAAAATGAAATGTGTTACCTATACTTTGTGTACAGAGATTTAAAGGATGTTCTGCAGCACAGCCATTGTTTGTCTCTGGGTAATGATCGTGTATCTTTTTGGTAATGAGGCATCCATCTTTCGCTCAATTAAAGACATAAAAATATCTTGATGGTTCCCTAAAGTCTGCATCATGTAAGGCTCTCTCCAGTCTTTCCAAGCCTACTTCTACTTAATATTCTGTACATCCTCTTCATCCCTCCCTTTGCCAACATCATTATCTAGCCCCAACAAATGACATGATTTTCCCAGAGAAATCTGTACATTCCCATTTTTTAAAAAATATATATTGTTCCTTTTGCCTGACTTTTTTCCCATTCTTTTTGAATTGTTGAATTCCTATTTGTTGCTTAGGGCCCTTTAGTTTTTTTTTCCTTCTGTGAAGATGTCCAGAACCTTACCAGGGAAATGAATCACAATGCCCTGGGTAAAGTATTATAGCAAAGTGAAAATATATAATGACCATTCATTATTCTCTAGTTGGTTTTTCATTTTCTTGACTGCCTTATAAATTATGAGCTTTCTCAAACTATATTGTGGATTACATGGACTGTATTTTATTCCTTATGTTATCCATGGTCTTGAGTACAAGATTGCGTATTTGGTAAGTTTTCAACAAATATTTTTTCGAATGACTGCAGGAGAGGATGTAAATAAGAGAGAGGTTTTGTTAGGAAATTATTGCACTTAAATATTTTATCTCCTAAAATTCTAATTAAAATTTAAACATATTTTTCAACCTTTTTAATTATGATTATCTCCCTCATGTCATACACCTTCCAGCCATTCTCACACAAGATCACTGACAACCATACAACCTGAATTACACACAACCCTGAATTACTGGAAAATACCTTCTTTCAAGTAGAGTTTGCAATTGTTTCCATATAGGGAGCCCTCTCCAGGAGACAAAAACTCTATAATGCAAATCTTCATTTTGACCACTCAATCTTCCACCCAGTCACTCTCAAAATGCTTATGCTCTCAGAACTTGTCTTTTGTTAATAGAAGATTAATCTGAAAAAATAAAAAAAAGAGGACTATGTCTAACATCAGAGATAGATAAATAAAAGCTTTAACCATAAATGACTTTCAAGAGGTATTTACATTGTCTCATAGCCTTCTTAAACCTCAGTCCTCAATAAGTATTTTTCTCCATAGAAAAATGTTCAGTGATAGAATTAGGGTTGGGATGACACTGAGGGATGGGAGAGGGAGGTGGGAGAATGTGTCCATGGCTGATTCATGTATGTATGGAATACTATTTTCAATTTCCCCCCAACTTAAAAAATAGTAAATAAAAATAATTAAATAAAAATAATTCAGAACAGCATTGTTCATGGCACACAATAAATCCTGGCAGATCTTAATATAGTCAGCTCTCTGCACCCGTGATTCATTGACTCCACAGATTCCGGATATGGAGGGATGACTGTACCACACCATTATATGCAAGGAACCTGAACATCCAGGATTTTTGTACCCAAGGGGGTCCTGAAACCAATCGTCTGCAAATACTAAGGTGCCACTGTAAAGGATTCAGTAAGTATTAGTTGAATATCTATTATCATTAATCCCTGTCAAGGTTTAGGGAATTTCTGTTTTAGTGAAGAAATGCTGTATGTTGATTAATTTACTCAGCAAATACTTGAGGAACACATAGACTGTACCAGATACTGAGCAGCACTCTGGATGCAGAGGACAACTAGCTAGCTGTTTGGATTCCATAGATCTTCTAAACTGGTGTTTGCGATAGAAGAATATTTAAATGCTATGTATAGAAATTGAGAAAGCATTTAACTCTAGCCAAGGGAGAATGAAATAACATTCAGAAATTCGTGGAGCATCTATTGATGGATATGCCACATGTTGCACATGGATATGTCATTTATGCAATCCTGCTGGTTTATTATAGAGCTATTTCTGAAATCTTCTGATAATTTTGCATATACAAACATAGAACAATTTACTGTAGTAAAATCCGTAATTTTACTTGTGTTATTTTATTATATCTTTCAGCCAATATTTAACTTGCTATCCTTAATTGAGTTTATTATTAAGTGTGGTTTACACCTGCCATTTCCTTTTTGTTTTGATTAGCAGTTTCGACTCATATACCTGACAAAAGAAATAGCAAGCTTTAGTGCTTAACTTGCTTCAAAGAGGTAAAAGATGTATCACACAGGATATTAAAATGGAAGTCTATAGATGTGAAGACCCAACAGAAAGTGATTGAAAAAAAGATGGCAAAGATTATCAGAGAATTTAGGAGAGTTGCTGGATGGACTTTCTCATTATGAAAGATATTAGGAGAGTTAGTGCCACTCGGCAAAGAACTGCATAAAAGTTAGTTGAAAGAAACTGTGCCTACAACAGTTATAAGTTTGCTATGCTCTACATACATGCACTATGCTGCAGACTTATTCCTATGAGGATCATGCCAAGGGTCCTATAAATGACTGACCTGATTAATAAGACCATGGCCATCAATGTATCCCTTTTTCAATGAGTGCAAGTGAGCACAACGTCTTTATGTTTTTTATATCAGGAGTATTTTTAAAAAGAAGTAAAATGTAAGCTGAACTTAGAACAATAAATTGTGCTTTAGCAGATTCTCTATGAAAAGAAGAGAAAATGAGTCAGAACAGATGACCTATATATGTATGCCATATTCTGAGACTTTGAGAATGTTACAAGAGGAGGCCATGACTGAGTCAGGGTTTGAGAAAGGGAGAAAATTATAGAAATTTAAAGAAAAATAGTTGCAGAAAGTAGTATGAATTATTAAAATCTATGTAGTTATTTTAAATAGCTTTGATATGAAGTTGAAAGTATCATTAATACAATATAATGAAAACAAGGAAAAAACTGGAAACCATTTACTATACATGAACTTGCATTTTTTAGTTTCCCTATTCACTAATTTTACAAGTTATCTTAATATGCATATTCCTTATATGTCAACATGACCTGTCTAGAAGACAAGCAATAAACAAGATGTATGGTAAAATTACTATGTGTGTGTATTAATTGCTCAGTCATGTCCATCTCTTTGCAATTCCATGGATTGTAGCCTGCCAGGCTTCTCTGTCCATGGAATTCTCCAGGCAAGAATACTGGAGTGAGTTGTCATTTCCTACTCCAAGAGATCTTCCCAACCAAGGGATTGAATCTGGGTCTCCCACATTGCAGGCAAATTCTTTACTGTCTGAGCTACCAGGGAAGCCAATAACTAAATTTTCTGGAATTTATTTTATTGACAGTAGACATTCTCACTTCTGTTTAACAGTTTACATTTTTTCTATGCCAATCCCACATCTTAGTCCACAAGAAATCAAAAACAATAACTTTAAAAGGTATTAGAGGAGATTTCTGCTTCTGGATGTGAGACAGTAGCTTGCAGAATATGACCAAGTAAAATGTAAAAGAAAATTTACTTTCTATAATTGCTAGCTAAGATTTGAGGGAACCAAGGAGAGGTGGGCTGAAGTTCTGCAAGCTGCTCTAACCACAGTGCATTTGTCACTTTGGGGGAAGCCAAAAAGGCTATGAGATCAGACACAGAAATGTTACTAAGAAGATAGAAAACAAACAATTCTTTCAACAATTTCATAAGTCTTGGGGGAAAAGTAGAGTTTCAAGCTACAGTGGCAGGAAAATTTGAAAGGCAAAGATATCAGAAAAATTGAAGCATGAAGAAATAAGGCAAAAATATTGTGATTTTTTTTTTCACCTTGGGGCATTCAATTCTTAAATTACACAAAGAAAGCAGCAGAGAAGCTAAAGAGAAAGCTGCTCAGAAATATCACATAATGTTTGACAATCCTAAAATACTGAAGGAATTAAAAAAACACTGAGGACATAGTGAGGAGAAGGGCTTTTGGTAAACACACCATGAGTAGTTCAGCTCTGCGCTGCTCTACCTATTCAGCAGAAGGAAACATGAATTCTCTCTGGAGCAAAATACAATTGTTCAGAGTTTCTCCACTAATTAATGCAAAGTGTCCCAAAATCAATAGAAAACACTCAGCATACAAACAAAAATAAATGAGAACAAAATGTGACCTTGGGAAGATTTAGACACGTTCACTGAGGACATACTTTAAAGTTTTAAAGTGTGAATTAAATTAAAGAAAATAGGTGATATAATGAAAAATTTCACCAGAGAACTAGAATCGATAAGTTCAGTTCAGTTGCTCAGCTGTGTCCGACTTTCTGTGACCTCATGGACTGCAGCACACCAGCCTCCGTGTCCATCACCAGCTCCCGGAGCTTGCTCAAACTCATGTCCATCGAGTCAGTGATGCCATCAAACCATCTCATCCTCTGTTATCCCCTTCTCCTTCTACCTTCAGTCTTTCCCAGCATCAGGGTCTTTTCTAATGAGTCAGTTCTTCACATTAGGTGGCCAAACTATTGGAGTTTCAGCTTCAGTATCAGTCCTACCAATGAATATTCAGGACTGATTTCCTTTGGAATGGACTGGTTTCATCTCCTTACAGGCCAAGGGACTCTCAAGAGTCTTCTCCAACACCAAAGTTCAAAAGCATAAAAACTTCGGCACTCAGATTTCTTTACAGTCCAAATCTCACATCTATACATGACTACTGGAAGAACCATAGCTTTGACTAGACGGATCTTTGTGGGCAAAGCAATGTGTCTGCTTTTTAATATGCTGTCTAGGTTGGTCATAGCTTTTGTTCCAAGGAGCAAGCATCGTTTAATTTCAAGACTGCAGTTACCATCTGCAGTGATGGTAGCCCAAGAAAATAAACTCTGTCACTGTTTCCATTGTTTCCCCATCTATTTGCCATGAAGTGATGGGACAAGATGCCATGGTCTTAGTTTATTGAATGTTGAATTTTACACCAACTTTTTCACTCTCCTCTTTCACCTTCATCAAGAAGTACTTCAGTTCTTGTTTGCTTTCTGCAATAAAGTTGGTATTATCTGCATATCTGAGGTTATTGATATTTCTCCCAGAAATCTTGATTTCATCTTGTGCTTCATCCAGCCTGGCATTTTGCACGATGCACTCTGAATGTAAGTTAAATAAGCAGGGTGACAATATACAGCCTTGACATACTCCTTTCTCAATTTGGAACCAGTCCTTTGTGCCGTGTCTGGTTCTAACTGTTGCTTCTTAACCTGTATACACATTTCTCAGGAGGCAGGTACGGTGGTCTGGTATCCCCATCTCTTTCAGAATTTTCTACATTTTATTGTGATCCACACAGTCAAAGGCTTTGACATAGTCAGTAAAGCAGAAGTAGATGTTTTTCTGGAACTCTCTTGCTTTTTCAATGATCCAATGGATGTTGGCAATTTGATCTCTGCTTCCTCTGTCTTTTCTTAATTCTGCTTGAACTATAGGAAGTTCTCAGTTTATGTACTGTTGAAGGCAGGCTTAGAGACTTTTGAGGATCACTTTGCTAGCATCTGAGATGAGAGCAATTGTGCAGTAGTTTGAGCATTCTTTGGCATTGAGTTTCTTTGGGATTGGCATGAAAACTGACCTTTTCTAGTCCTGTGGCCACTGCTGACTTTTCCAAATTTGCTGACATACTGGGTACAGCACTTTAACAGTATCATCTTTCAGGACTTGAAATAGCTCATAAAAATACATTAATCAATATAATTTTTACTATTTACAAATTCAACAACAAGTTAAGAAACAAATAGATTAGTTTACCAACTAATGGGATGTAGCAAAACAGCTTAATGACTAGAAGTGAAGGTCAACAGAAGATATTTTAACTAACTGCATAAAAAGTGAAGGATAGAAAATAGAGAAAAGAGAATAAGAGACATGAGGAGAAAGAGAAATGTTATTACATGCTTGCCATTTGAGTCCAAACAGAAGAGGAGGAAGAGAACAGAACAGAGCAATGCTTCAGGATAGCCAAGAATTTTCCAAGCCTGACAAAATATATCAACCCCCAGATTTAAGAAATATTACAAATCAGGAACAAGGTAAATTACAGAGAAAGGAACACCTTGGTCTTGTCCTTTAGTAATACTCCCACAGTTTTTAATCCAGGGAAAGTGAGCAAGTCTTGGTCTCACTGAGAAAGTAGAGATGGCTGAATGGGAAGATGATAGGGAAATGGCATGAACTGGAATGTAGAAATGACCAGAAAGTAAGCAAGGAAAGCAGAGATAAATGCCCTCATGAGACCATCTGCCAGAGATCTGGAAAAGAAGTCATCCATGACCAAAGGGGTGCCTCTGTCCCAGGAGAGGAAAATGACTTCATCAAAAAAGAGGGGAAGGAGGAAGTCAAGGTTGCAAATTCGAACCCTGGGCCTTCATTTGATTTATATAAAAATGAAAGGGTTGGAGAGGTAATGATTGATATATGCATTAATATATAGCATTTTATGGTTGCCAGTGTTTTCATATATTCTGTCTCTCCTATCTCCTAATAAACATACTTTGATTGAAACAGGGCTAATGTCTAAAAAAATCTCCATTTCAACCACAGTAGAATTCATCTTGAGAAAATTTGAGTGTGTTGCTGCTGCAAGATCCTTCTGGCTATAATACTCAGAAGTTGACCTCTAAGGGAAGGAAGTATGCTTTTAAATTTAAAAATTGAGTCTTTGAAATTTTGGTATTACTAGGGAATTATAATTAATACTTATAGTAATGAAAATGCTATTATAATTTTTTTAATGTTTTTCTTTTGTAAGAATACACTGAAATATTTTTAACTATGACACCTGGCATTTCCATCAATATAATGCAGGAAGTATAATGACAATATCTTGTTTTGGGTAATTCTGAAATGGATATATATAAATGTTAAAGTTCATCAACTGAAAGCCTAAGATTTCTGAGTTTAGGGCATGCAAATTACATCTAAACAAGAAAAAATACCAAAAAGTAAGTAGCAAAAAGTCTTGATGAAATAACAAAGAGTGAGGACTTATGCTATCATAATCGAGACATGCATAACCACAGTGATGAAAACAACGTGTCTTGGCATTAGGGATAGAAAAACAAACTGATGGAAAAGAGTAGAAAAACCAGAAACGGGCTCAAAAGATATATACTGATTTGATATATGAAGTTAATCTTGTAGTGAAATTAGAAAATAATGATTTTTTTCTTCAGTTATGGTCATGGCTCAACTGGTTATACAAGTAAGAAAAAAAATCAGTCTCATCTACTGCTTCACAAGATATTAAACAATTAATTTCAAGTGGCTCACCGATTTCATTTTTTGGTGTATACCCAACAGATAAGTATAAACATATTCAACAAAACATATGCATGCCTTCACAGTAGCGTCATTGCCGGAGTGCTGCTCCAGCTGGTCCAGGGGTTCCCTCAGGATGGACGGCATCAGTGAAGAGAAGACACAGTGAGACTAGGCAGGTGTGAAGCAGCGTCAGCGTCTGAGTTTTATTTTCCAAAGGGAGTTTTTATACCTTAAGTTGTACATAGAGGAAAATGTAAAATGTAGAGTCATGCCAAATTAGCTCAACGGGTCAGCAGTTTTTGGCCTTTATCGAAACCAGGATACTTTTTGGTATATCTTATTTACAAAAGTCTCATGTTGTTTACATCATCTTCTGGCCTGGAGGCCTGCTAACATCTTATGACTCTTTATTGATAAGGGTTGATCAGACAGAACACTTTTTCTAAAAGAATTTTTGTATCAGGCACAGAACGTACCAGAGCTACATTTTTTAAAAATAATACAGGCACAGTGGATTATGACAAAGAAAGGATTCATTAACTCAAAGTTTCAAAGTAAAACCTGTTTTTTATAATCTATCTTTTGTCTTGAGCTTAAGGGAAAAGAATGTGGTCCCATAAAGTCATGGTAGGGCAGGCTGAAACAATGTAGCACAAAGGTCAGTTCTTTCACAAAAATCACCAGCTAGATTAACAACTGTCTTACTATTTTTATATTAAGGCTAAACCTTTATTTTTATAAGTCTCTGACTACTATACTGGAGAAGGCAATGGCACCCCACTTCAGTACTCTTGCCTGGAAAATCCCATGGATGGAGGAGCCTGGTGGTCTGCAGTCCATGGGGTCTCTAAGAGTCGGACATGACTGAGCAACGTCATTTTCACTTTTCCCTTTCATGCACTGGAGAAGGAAATGGCAACCCACTCCAGTGTTCTTGCCTGGAGAATCCCAGGGATGGTGGAGCCTGGTGGGCTGCCGTCTATGGGGTTGCACAGAGTCGGACACGACTGAAGCGACTTAGCAGCAGTGGCAGCAGCAACTACTATACCTTTATTATATAAGCTCAGGAGGTTAAGAGCAAAATCACAGCAAGTAAATATAGACCAAATAACAGTTTTTCAAAGTAATATTTTTTATGTTTTTCCAATAAGCTTTCTCCCCCTCGAAGGGCTCTGTGCCCACTGGGGCCTTTTATGCGTTCAGGCTCTCAATGCTGTTTATTGTTGAGGAGTACTCCTGTATACTAGTTCTAAAGATACAGGCACATTTGTCAAGTAAACTAAGATGCTAGCAAAAGGAGCTTAGATTAAAATACTCTTTTTTATAAATAATCTTATAGAGTGCCACCGTTTTGGGGACATGTTGATTAGAGTTTTAAATTGACCTGGTTAGGAAAGGATCAGGGAAGGCCTTCGGCCTAAGTCACAGAAATTAGGGAGCAGTCTATTATAGCAAGCATCAGAAAGATATCATCTTTAAGGTGAGCGCTGAGGTAGCTTATCGAAATCCCTGAGGCCTGAGTTGCCTTGCTTGTCAGGTCTTCTCCTCATGACCTTGTCATGGGTGGGATCTCCTGTGCTGGCTCATGGCACATCATGTATAGAAACTAATAACTGATAAAAGCCCAAATTAACATTGACAGAAGGATAAATATATTATAACCTACTTATAAAAGCTTCCCTTGCGGCTCAGCTGGTAAAGAATCTGCTTGCAATGCGGGAGACCCGGGTTCCATCCCTGGGTTGGGAAGATCCCCTGGATAAATGAAACGCTATCCACTCCAGTATTCTAGACTGGAAAATTCCATGGACTATATAATCTATGGGTCCCAAAGCTTCAGACACAACTGAGAAACTTACTTTCACTTTTGTTGGTAAAAGCAAAATTTTGTAGTAATGGGAATACATGAATTGCTTCCATAAAGAGCACTATTCATAATACTGAGTGGAAGATCGAGACATCAAAAGTATTATATATGATACTAGCTATATGTGCAGTTCAAAATAGGTAGAATTAATATGTGATAATGAAACATCAACATGAAACAACAGACTGGTTCCAAATAGGAAAAGGAGTACGTCAAGGCTGTATATTGTCACCTTGCTTATTTAACTTATATGCAGAGTACATCATGAGAAACGCTGGCTGGAGGAAGCACAAGCTGGAATCAAGATTGCTGGGAGAAATATCAATAACCTCAGATATGCAGATGACACCACTCTTATGCAGAAAGTGAAGAAGAACTAAAGAGCCTCTTGAATAAAGTGAAAGAGAAGAGTGAAAAAGTTGGCTTAAAGCTCAATATTCAGAAAACTAAAATCATGGCATCTGGTCCCATCATTTCATGGCAAATAGATGGGGAAACAGTGAAAACAGTGGCTGACTTTGGGGGGCTCCAAAATCACTGCAGATGGTGATTGCAGCCATGAAATTAAAAGACGCTTACTCCTTGGAAGGAAAGTTATGACCAACCTAGACAGCATATTAAAAAGCAGAGACATTACTCTGTCAACAAAGGTCTGTCTAGTCAAGGCTATGGTTTTTCCAGTAGTCATGTATGAATGCGAGAGTTGGACTATAAAGAAAGCTGAGCACAGAAGACTTGATGCTTTTGAATTGTGGTGTTGGGGAAGACTCTTGAGAGTCCCTTGGACTGCAAGGAGATCCAACCAGTCCATCCTAAAGAAAATCAGTCCTGCGTGTTCATTGGAAGGACTGATGTTGAAGCTGAAACTCCAATATTTTGGCCACCTGATGCAAAGAGCTGACTCATTTGAAAAGACCCTGATGCTGGGAAAGATTGAATGCATGAGGAGAAAGTGATGACAGAGGATGAGATGGTTAGACGGCATCACCGACTCACTGGACATGAGTTTGGGTAAACTCTGGATGTTGATGATGAACAGAGGCCTGGCATGCTGCAGTCTACGGGGTCTCAAAGAGTCAGACACAACTGAAAGACTGAACTGAAATGAACTGAGACCAGATTAGAGTGCAAAAAGTGGAAGCAGTAAAAGATTTTATTTTCTTGGTCTCCAAAGTCACTGCAGAGAGTGACTGCACCCATGAAATTAAAAGACACTTGCTTCTTGGAAGGAAAGTTATGAAGAACCTAGACAGCATATTAAAAAGCAAAGGCAACCCTTTGGTGACAAATATCTCAATGCTCAAAGCTATGGTTTTTCCAGTAGTCATGTACAGATGTGAGATTTGGGTCATGAAGAAGGCTGAGCTCTGAAGAATTGATGTTTTGAATTGTGGTGCTGGAGAGAACTCTTGAAAGTTCCTTGGACTGCAAGAAGATCAAACCAGTCAATCCTAAAGGAAATCAACCCTGAATATTTGTTGCAAGGAGTGATGCTGAAGCTGAAACTCTAATACTTTGGCCACTTGATGCAAAGAGCTGAGTCATTGGGAAAGACCCGGATGCTGGCAAAGATTGAAGGCAAGGAGAAGGTGGCAACAGAGGATGAGATAGCACCACAACTCAATAGACATGAATTTGAGCAAATTTCAGGAGACAGTGGAGAACAGAGGAGCCTGGCATGCTGCAGTCATGGGGTCAAAAAGAATTGGAGACAGAAACAACAAAGAAAGTTCCTGCACACACCCTAATCTTATCAGCAACTCCACCCTTGAACCATTACTATAAAACTCATCAAATCCTACTGGGTTGGGGCACATAGTTTTTAAAGGAAGGAGCCAGTGTGTCCACTTTTGCCTATCAAAGCAATAAAACTATACTTTTCTATTTCACCCAAAACTCTGTCTCTAAGATTCAATTTGGCACAGGGTTCCAAAGTGGCTCAGTGGGTGAAATATCCACCTTCAATGCAGGAGACACAGGAGACGTGGTTTAATTCCTGATTGGGAAGATCCCTTGGAAGAGGAAATGGCAACCCACTCCAATATTCTTGCCTGAAAAATCCATGGACAGAGGATCTTGGTGAGCTACAGTCCATTGGGTCACAAAGAGTTGGGACATAACTTAGTGACTAAGCAAGCAAAAAAGCAAGCAAGTACAGAGGCTGAGTTTTCAGCATCAATCAAAGTCACGATGGGTTATGTTTTGTTTGTAGGGTGAGCATTTGGAGAGAGTACATAGGGTGCTTTTGGAATGCTGATAATATTCTATTTTTTGAATATGTGTTAAGACATTGAGAACAATACAGCAAAAAGAGTACTTAAGATTTTCAGTTTATCATTTATTTACTATATATTAATAAAAAATGTAAGCCTTTTACCATAAATGTACACACACACACAAAATATACTATACCTTAGAAGAATATATACTGAAACGAGAAAAGACACATAAACAGACAATAAAATTAGCAAAAAAAATTACTAGAAAAATTGTGGATCAAAATTTTTTTAGAAAGCAGTTTCATCAGCTCAAAAATCAGTGCAATGCAGAACTACTTGGTGACAGTATAATAGCTCTACAAGCCACAATAGGCTTTGAGGACTTATTACTTTTTTTTTTAATATAGCAAAATATGTTACTGATCTTACAGGTGAAAAAGTGTAATAAAGCAAGGCCAAATCCTATTTGATATTTGCTTTTAAGATTTTTATTTCTCCTAGTTTCCAAATAGTCATTTTCACTCTATCCCCACTTTTTTTCCCCCTTCTGGTAAGTATTATCTTGGATCCTAGGGAAGCCCAGGTAGAACATCTATATCTCAAAGTCACAGAGAAAGAATGGAATGTCCTCCAAGAAGAACTTTTGTTTCTAAGGCCAGAATTATTAAAATATCTACAAGTCTTTTGAGATGAATAGGAGATGTTTTGGGGATTTGTAAAAAGGATAGCTGGGAATTTTCTGTTCTTGTAAAGACTTGATTTGTAAGACACAATGAAAAAATTGTCCTCAGTTTTCAGAAATTGTTTATAATTTCTCAAAGAACTCAGTTGCAACCTCAATGATATCAAGGGCCTGACACATCCATCCAACTGCAAAACATTCCTGGCAGTAATGAATAATCTCAAAGACTACTCCCCTCTGAAGTCCCAGAGGCACTCCCAAAGATGAATGCATTCAAGCTAAGTTACTTCAGTTGTGTCTGACTCTTTGCCATCCTATGGGCTAGAGCCCACCAGACTCCTCTGTCCATGGAATTCTCCAGGCAAGAATACTGCAGTGGGTCCTTATGCTCTTCTCCAGGGGATCTTCCCATGACAGGGGTCAAACCCATGTATCTTCTGTCTCCCGAATTGGCAGGAAGGTTCTTTACCATTAGTACCACTCAGGAAGGCCAAAGATAGCCAGAGAAAAAATGAATTTGACAATCTCACCCTGAAAGCTGACAACAGTGAGTAGTCCACTAGTCACAAATAGGGTGCAGCCCACATTTCTCAGCTCAGTTCAGTTCAGTCCCTCAGTTGTGTCTGACTCTTTGCAACCCCATGGACTGCAGCATGCCAGGCCTCCCTGTCCATCACCAACTTCAAGAGTTTACCCAAACTCACGTCCATTGAGTTGGTAATGCCATCCCGCCATCTCATCCTCTGTGATCCCCTTCTCCTGCCTTCAATCTTTCCCAGCATCAGGGTGTTTTCAAATGAGTCAGTTCTTTGAATCAGGTGGCCAAAATATTGGCATTTCAACTTCAACATCAGCCCTTCCAATGAATATTCAGGACTGATTTCCTTTAGGATGGACTGGTTGGATCTACTTGCAGTCCAAGGGATTCTCAACAGTCTTCTCCAACAACACAGTTCAAAACCATCAATTCTTCGGCACTCAGCTCAGCTTTGTTTATGGTCCAACTCTCACATCCATACACAACTACTGGAAAAACCATAGCTTTGACTAGACAGACCTTTGTTGACAAAGTAATGTCTCTGCTTTTTAATATGTTGTCTAGGTTGGTCATAGCTTTCCTTCCAAGGAGCAATAGTCTTTTAATTTCATGGCTGCAATCACCATCTGCAGTGATTTTGGAGCCCCCCAAAATAAAGCCTGTCACTGTTTCCTCATCTATTTGCCATGAAGTGATGGGACAAGAGGCCACGATCTTAGTTTTCCGAATGTTGGGTTTTAAGCCAATTTTTTCACTCTCCTCTTTCAATTTCATCAAGAAGCTCTTTAGTTCTTCAACTTTCTGCCATAAGGGTGGTGTCATCTGCATAGCTGAGGTTATTGATATTTATCCTGGCAAACTTGATTCCAGCTTGTGTTTCATCCAGCCCAGCATTTCTCATGATGCACTCTGCACATAAGTTAAATAAGAAGGGTGAAAAAATACAGCCTTAACGTAACCCTTTTTCTATTTGGAACCAGTCTGTTGTTCCATGTCCAGTTCTAACTGTTGCTTCCTGACCTGCATACAGATTTCTCAAGAGGCAGGTCAGGTGGTCTGGTATTCCCATCTCTTTCAGAATTTTCCACAGTTTGTTGTGATCCACACAGTCAAAGGCTTTGGCATAGTCAATAAAGCAGAAGTAAATATTTTTCTGGAACTCTCTTGCTTTTTTGATGATCCAGTAGATGTTTGCAATTTGATCTCTGCTTCCTCTGCCTTTTCTAAATCCAGCTTGAACATCTGGAAATTCATGGTTCACATATTGCTGAAGCCTGGCTTGGAGAATTTTGAGCATTACTTTACTAGTGTATGAGATGAGTGCAATTGTGTGGGAGTTTGGGCATATCTAACAAGCCATATTTTGGAGCCCCCAAACTCATGGTTGAGCTGTCTGTGTCTGTGTTAGCTATTGAGTCATTTCTGACTCTTTGTGATCCCATGGACTGGGACCCGCCAGGCTCTTCTGTCCATGGGATTCTCCAAGCAAGAATACTGGAGTGGATAGTCATTCCCTTCTCTAGGAGCTCTTCCCAACTCAGGGATCAAACCCAGGTCTCTTGCACTGCAGTCAGATTCTTTACCATCTCAGCCACCTGATAAGCCCAAAAAGTCAAAGTGATGGTAAAAGTGGGATGATTCTGATGTATGCATGCATGCTAAGTCACTTCAGTTGTGTTGGATTCTTTGCGACCCTATGGACTGCAGTCCTCCAGGCTCCTCTATCTATGGCATTTCCCAGGCAAGAATGCTGGAGTGGGTTGCCATACCCTCCTCCAGGGGATCTTTCTGATCCAAGGGTCAAATCTGGGTCTCTTATGTCTCCTGCATTAGCAGGTGAGTTCTTTGCCACTATCACCACCTGGGAAACCCCATGGTTGGGCTACCTGTTTACATAAGAGCTGACAGTCTGGGTACACTAGGCAGGCAAAAGGAAGTCAAGTTCTCAGGAAACAGAAAGAAACAAGAAGGATAACTGTCTGTGGGAGAGAAAAGACTGACAACAATGAGGACCCTAAAACTGAATTCATAAGAGACTGGATTTGGAAAGGAAGGGACAGCTTTTACCTTCCTCTCTGAACCATGCACTACATGAAGACTGATTTTAGTAAGAATGGTTGGGACTTCCCTGACAGTCCAGTGGTTGAGAATCTCCCTTCCAATGCAGAGGATGCAGTTTTGATCTCTGGTCAGAACTGAGATCCCACATGCAAGAACAGCTAAGATCATGTGTGGCAACTACTGAGGCTGCATGCTCTAGCACCTGCATGCTACAACTAGAGAGAAGCTCACCCACCACAATGAAGATCCTGTGAAGACCAGATGCAGCCAAATAAAGAAATAATTTTTTTTTTTTTAAAAGAAAACTGGTACTCTTTACAGGCTTCTGCTAGTTTCCCCAGGATCTCATTTTCAGACTCTGCAGTCAGTGGGTTTAAAATAGAAAGTGCAGCTTTGGTATCTTTCAGAATTTGACAAGATTTTCTAGTAATTTTAATTTCAGTTTCTCTTTGGTAGTTTATGAAAATAATTGGTAACAGATTATAGGAGAGTTCCTCAGAGTCCTATCAGCTCTGGTAGGGACCCATATGGAGCCTCTCTTTTGAGGGTGGATATGGGGGCAGTTGAGTTGGTATGAAAGAATTTGACAAAATTTTTGAGGACAAGGATTATTTCCAGTGTCCCAGTTATTTGCAAATAAGAGAGATTTCTGGGTCAGTGTTTTGATGATGGACCCCTAGAAAAATGCAGTCAGGGGAGCACAGGTGTTTTATAGTTTTTTGGAATAGAGGCTATTGCAGTTGTAAGGTCACTACCTTGGTGGACTTTGGTTTATGGTCTTGTACTTCATGCTTATTTAACTTATATGCAGACTACATCATGAAAAACGCTGAGCTGGATGAAGCACAAGCTGGAATCAAGATTACCAGGAGAAATATCAATAGCCTCAAATATGCAGATGACACCACAATTATGGCAGAAAGTTGAAGAACTAAAGAGCCTCTTGATGAAAGTGAAAGAGAAGAGTGAAAAAGTTGGTTTAAAGCTCAACATTCAGAAAACTAAGATCATGGCCTCTTGTCCCATCTCTTCATGGCAAATAGATGGGGAAACAGTGGGAACAGTGACAGACTTTATTTTGGGGGGCTCCAAAGTCACTGCAAATGGTGACTGTAGCCATGAAATTAAAATACTCTTACTCCTTGGAAGGAAAGTTATGAGCAACCTAGACAGCATATTAAAAACCAGAGACATTACTTTGCCAACAAACGTCAGTTTAGTCAAGACTATGGTTTTTCCAGTAGTCATGTATGAATGTGAGAGTTGGACTATAAAGAAAGCTGAGCACTGAAGACTTGATGGTTTTGAACTGTGGTGTTTGAGAAGACTCTTGAGAGATCCTTGGACTGCAAGGAGATCCAACCAGTCCATCCTAAAGGAAATCAGTCCTGAATATTCATTGGAAGGACAGATGTTGAAGCTGAAACTCCAGTACTTTGGCCACCTGATGGGAAGAACTGACTCATCTGAAAAAACCCTCATGCTGGGAAAGATAGAAGATGGGAGGAGAAGGGGATGACAGAGGATGAGATGGTTGGATGGCATCACCGACTCACTGTGCATGAGTTTGGGTAAACTCCGGAAATTGGTGATGGACAGGGAGGCCTGGTGTGCTGCAGTCTATGGGGTTGCAAAATGTAGGACACGACTGAGACTGACTGAACCGAACTGAACTGAACTTAGGTGAGTCCTTAGGTAAAGGAGGATAGAGCAGAGTAGTAGGAATCAGGTTGTCTTATAGTGTTCTGATTCAGGTACCTCTTGTGTCTTTACTCTTTCTTTGCTTTTTGTAAGGAATCTTTCAATTAATCTCTTTTGGAAGTGTGACGTTTTCTGTACCCTTCTGGGTAGCAATAAAATGGGTATTCCTTTCTGCTTGTTGATTTGGGAAACTTTGCCTTCAAGTGCACTTTTTAAAGGAATGATTGTCCAGTTGGTATATTTTCCATAATATTCTTTGTAACTCTCAGTTGTTTTAGAAAGATTTTGTCATTTTTATACATTATGTATAGCTTCTGGGACCACAGATCTTAGACAGAAACTAAGCAAGTATGCCAGAGGTGGCGCAATCAATTCTTTGATAGTTGAGGATCCCGTTTCTTTAGCTAAGCTTTAGGTCTTTCAGAGCCTAATTAATACCTAATAAGGATATGATGTAGAGTTGGAGGAAATGTGGTGTTTTACCTTATTGTATGGAAATATTCTTGAGGTTAGCAGTGACCTAGTACCAGTCCAGCCTGTTCCATGAACAACTTAACCTAACACAGGAGACTTAGAGTTAGGTGGGAACACTCTAACAGCTTTTAAGTGCTCAACCCCTGACCACCAGTTTTGTGGCTTTGGCTTCCAAAATCTCCATTAGCAACAGATCTATTATTCCTTTCACAAGATTTCTTTGTAGTGGTGTATGCCCTGATAGCTTTTAGTGGTATGACTTTTGTCTACTTAGTTTTTGATGATCAAAACAGCTTGAATTTCTTGTCTAATTTTCCTAAGACTTCTAGTGGTTTATGCTACAAACTTACTTCAAAGATTTGCAAGTCCCCTAATAGCTACCACCTGTTGAGGACCCCAAATACAACTTCCCCAGAACATTTCTGGGAACTTAAATAAACCCTAGAAGATGTCCAGGGCCAAGTATCTTTCTGGGAACTATTTATGTATAGTTTGTTTAGATTGGAGAACTGCACACAGAGGGTGGTACTCAAATCCAGGCGTGATTTACCTAGGGTTACGCACAAGAACAGTGAAACAAAGAATTCAGTGAGCATCTTGTCTGTGTGTCGCTGTCCCATGGTCTTAGCAGTCAGCTTTGGATACCATTCCTCGTCATCAAAAACTGATTAAAAATGATTAAGGAAAACAACTTGCATTGAAACAACAAACTTTGTTTAACACTGCATGAAGCAGATAAGTCTTTTTTTGGAGAAGTACAAAATGGGCAGAAGGCAGGAAGCTTTTAGAGAATAAAGAACAAGAAAGAGCCTAATAGAAAATATTTAATTGGCTGGTGTGACAGTCAACCTTGATTGGGATGAAATGATCCAGAGTTGGCTTGGTTTTGGAACTGGCTGACTTTGTGATCAAGCTGAGTGTTTACTGGGACACAAACTTTGTCTGTTTCCATTTGTTCACATGGCACCCCAGGCTGGATATCTTGGGACTAGAAATTTACACTCAACAGCACCAAGTAGTTTTCAGCCAGATTTTCTGCCAAGTCCTGGGACCTTGAGTTTCTGTTTTAATGACTGCATGGAAAATAGAAGATAAAGCTTCTGCCTGTCCAAAGTACAAAACTGGATTGGTGACTCCACATAAAGCAGAATACAAACCTTAATGAAAATCAAACCCACTGCACAGAAAGAGACAGGTAGGAAAACTTTCAAATCTTGACCTTGGAAACGAAACGAGATAAAATTTCCTCCTATGACCTACCATAAAATCTATTAATAAAGTACAGTTACAGTACGATTTTAAGCGTTCCAAGTGATTAATATAATTTAGTATATTTCAAATGAAAAGGTAAAGATCATATTGTTATCTTGATAAATGATGGAAATGTGCAATTAAATAAACATCTATTCTTTATAAAAATTTTTAGCAAAAGAGAAATAGTCTTTTCTAACTTAGTAAAGTACATGTACAAAAATATTTTTAAATACCACACTTAATGAGAAAAAAAATGGAAACATTCCCTTGAACATTAAGAAAAACACAAGGATGCCTGCCATCACTACTGGCTCAGATGGTAAAGAAACTGCCTGCAGTTCAAGAGACCCAGGTTTGATCCCTAGGTCCAGAAAATCCCCTGGGGCAGGGAATGGCTACCCACTCCAGTATTCTTGCCTGGAGAATTCCATGGACAGGGGAGCCTGGCAGACTACAGTCCATGGGGTTACAAAGACTTGGACACAATTGAGTGACTAACTACTACTCTTAATCAAATACAATTATGATGTCCTTACCTATGTAGGCAAGTCAAAAAACAAGGTAGATATAAAAAAATGGGAAAAAAAATTTATGATTTACATAAGATATGAGTCTCCACAGAGAAACTGATAAACTCCCCAAACTAAAACTGAAACTCACCAAATCTACTGATAAATTACCAGAATTAAATGTTTAGCAAAGCACAAAATACAAAAATAAGTACATTTCTAATATCTAGCAGCCATCAGTTCACTAAGATAAAGTTAAAACTTGTCATTATGAACATTTTTTTTTAATGTGCAAAGTTTATAGGAAACAAATTATTAAACTTTACTATAAGACATTAAAGAAAATCTGAATAAACAGTAGAAACATAACTATTTCCAAGATTGGGATACTCAACATTGTTATGATATAAACTTAACCAACTGATAGAAATTGCAGTTCTAGTAAGGTAACCAATGTGGTTTGTTTTGTTAATTTTACATATAATAGTTTGATTCTAAAAATTTATGTCGAAGAACAAATAACCAAAAATAGTCAAAGGCATTCTAGAAAAAGAACAATGAGCAGAGAGTGGTCCTGCCACATATTAAAATGAAGCCATAGAGGTACAGTAACTAACACAGGGAGGACTCAGCATAGACAAAAGACACTGAAACAAGAACTTAGATATAGACCCAGAATATAGAAATAGACAGATGCATAGATTTGAGACAGAACAAAAATGACAGAGTAGTGTGGAAACAACAAATTCCTAAAGAAATCGTAATGTGACAGCAATGTGAAAATGAATGTGTGAGCCACTCAGTCGTGTTCAACTCTTTGTGACCCTGGGACTATAGTCCACCAGGCTCCTCTGTTCATGGGATTTTCCAGGCAGGAGTAACTGGAGTGGGTTGCCATTCTCTTCTCCAGGGGATCTTCCCAACCCAGGGATCGAACCTAGGTCTCCTGCACTGCAGGCAGCTTCTTTACCATCTTAGACACCATACCAATAACAAAAAATATATTAACAATAGTTGGTTTGGAGAGAGTAGAAAAGAGAACTTTACTTCCTCTTTGCATTTTTTTTAAATTTTCTAAATATAAAAAATAAGAAGAAACAAAGCAACAAATGCTGTTAAAATGTGGTGAATGAAAGGTAATGGAGTAGGGATTTATAAACAACCCAAAGTTTGGCTATGAAGCAGAGAATTTAGATGCTAGCTTGACAGAAGCAAGGACAATTATTTTTAATATTGGAAGGCACAACATATTTATAGTTTGATAGGAATGATCCAGTAAATAGTGAAACCTTAATGATGCAGGAGAGTAAGTTGTCAATTATTTAAATTGTTATTGTGCATGATATGTGTGCAAAACTTTGCAAAACTATAGACTGTAGCCCATCAAGCTCCTCTGTCCATAGAACTGTCCAGGCAAGAATACAGGAGGGGGTTGCCATTTCCTACTCCAGGGTATTTCCCTGACCCAGGGATTGAACTGGCATGTCTAGTGTCTCCTACATTAACAGGCAGATTCTTTAACACTGCACCACCTGGGAAGCCCTGTCCATGTAGGGAACTCTTAATCCTCTCCTGTAATGCAACAGACCCAGGTCCAGAAGATCCCTAGGTCCGGAAAATCCCCTGAGGATGGGAATTGGTACTCACTCCAGTGTTCTTGCCTGAAGAATTCCTATGGACAGAGGAGCCTGGTAGGTTACAGTCCATGGGGTCACAAAGAGTCAGACACAGCTGAGTGACTAACTGCTACTCCCAGTCAGACAAAATTTTGAGGGTCTTGCCTATACAAGCAAGTCAAAAACAAGGTAGATAGAAGAAATGGAAAAAAAAGTTTTTTTATGATTTACATAAGATATGATTCTCCACAGAGAAATCCCCCCAAATCTACTGATAATTTAACAGAATTAGGTGAGTTTTGATACAAATGAAATAGTTAAAAAGCAGACATTGTGATCACGAGCTGGAATAGTACTAGGTTCTTTTCCAAATCTCTATTATATATTTCAAAAAAAGTGGATATTAGCTGAAAGAAAAAAAATACTAGAATATTTCTGGAAAAATCTTTTGAACTGGAAAAATATAATGCAGACATCAGCATGAACTACATGAGTGTGGATACCATGAGCCTAAAGAAGATAAATTGATACAACTTTACTCTCTTTAGTTTCAATGAGGAAGATACTCTCTTGATCGAAGTTAAAGAAGTGTCCTTTGGAGTTTTTTTAATTTATAGAAACTGCTGCAGGTCAACTGAACTACTGAAGAACATATAAATGCATGGAGCAGGGGGATGGAGGAACAGAGTATGAATGAAGTTAAAGTCATTGTAATTCTTCCTCAACACAAAATCCTTTATATCTATTTAGCTGTACTTTTTATCCAACCACAGCATTATGATTCTATTTTATGCTGATTAATTTAAAAATTATTATGGGCAGGTTTAAAAAAATAGATCTGGATAGGCATTACCAATTTTCATCAAAATATGGTTCTTCTGTACTTCTGGACATACGAGAAGACTGCACTTCTTCATTCCCTTGAACTAAATAGTGATCATGTGCCTGTTTTGGTCAAACTAATGTGAGGAGTAGTGAGGTATCGTACTTCTACTAGAAGTCGGTGATCGATTTTTCAGCCTTGCTTCAGTGATTGTGAAAGCTTAGGTTGATCTGGAGGCTCCATATATTCAAGAGCAGCTTGGAACACCAACTAAATACATAGAGGGCACATGGTCTTGGGACCTGTGTTATACCCACAGTGATGTGTTTGCTAAGATAAATATTGGACTGAACCCAAGAACACTTAGGGTTGTTGTTACCACGGTGTTGTTTAGAACTTCCTGAAAGAATTAAGAAGCTAAAATACAAGGTGGAGCAGGAGAATTAAATCTGAGAAGTAAAGGAAGCTGAAAAGAAGAAAATCTAAATTTTCTAACTACCCTTGAGTCTTGGGAAGAAAGAAGGTCCACATATAAGAAACAGTAGGAAATACTATGACATGGCATATAGCTTAAGCTATTTGTTCAGTGGTACTGGGCTTGAATGTAGCTCCTAATTTATCTGTAACTGATACCTTTAGAAATTTTACCTTTTTTTTTTTTTTTTAATTCTGTTGCTCTGGAACCAGAAAAGCTGAAGTCTATGATTTTGAGCTTTAAAATTAGAAAATAGAGTATGAGTAAAAGAAAGTTGCAAAATGCATATTCTTAGTGAAAAAAAAAGAAAAAATCCAGCAACATCTAGCATTGCTATTAATGCTTTGTGATGAGGTAATCTTGTAAAATTTACAGTGCCTAAAGAAAGGCAGTTAAAAATTAAGTAGCTAGTACTGATTCCTAATACTTTAAGAAACAATAATGGCATCCTTGATCTTTTTGTATTTATGTGTTGTCTTTATCATTTTATTTTAGGCGCCTGGGTCTATTTTACCAAAATTTTCTAAAAAGCCTTAAGGCTTGTCACTGAAAATATTCCCACCAAATGATTTCAGAAATAGTCTTTTTAGTTGGGAAGGTACTCCTGCATGTAATAATGAGAAAAGATTGTCAGTGAATTCTCAAAATATCTGTTGAAAGGTCTCATATGTTGCCTTTCCTGCTGACTTTTAATGTTAAAACAAAGAACAGTATTGTTTTTATTTCAAGGGTCAAGCTACAGAAACAATAAACTGGCTAAAAGTAAAACAGCACTGTTACATAAAATCACAAGAAAACAAAGCCGTAAAATTCAGATTACACTTTGTTCTTACTTTGGCTTGCTTGTGGGAATTTATTGAAGAAGTCTTTTAAATTTCATCAAAAAAGCCTCATACTACTTAATGATAGCATGGGGGAGAAGAGGTTTTGCTATGTTTAAATTCCATTAGAGCATTGTGGGTTTTCACTTCCTAAGTGGACCTTTTAACTTCCGAAGTCAATCTTTTGAGGTCTAAACTTACTTGCTCTCAGCAAAAATATGGTTTCAGTGACTTAGAAAAAAGATATTTTTAAGGCAGTATTAATTTTTTAAAACATGTACTTGTGAAACATCTCTCTAACATGAACATGTAGCTGAAATTCATTTTAAGTTATTAGTTATAATGCATAAATTTAAATTTTGTATTAAATGGAATTGGCTAAACTGAGCATCAATTAACTGCAACATTCTTCTTCATTTATTTATAGGAGGAAGCACTAAATAATGAGAAAATAAGCAGCTCATAATAGCAATATGGTTAAAAGAAAAAAGAATATTTAGTCATTTCAAATTTCATGATATAGATTTTCCAAATTTTGCTACTATATTTTAATAAGACTGGATTAAATTCTAGAGTCACATATATGACAAGTTTTGCTTGAACTACATAGGGTCAATGATAAATTCACTCTAGATAAATGCATGATTATGTGAGATAAAAATGCATAAAATGTTAATTTGTTTATAATGATCATATTAATTATATATATTCAAAATGTTGCAAAACCAATACATTCTTTGGATATTACATCCTACTTATATACTAATTTGACTCTGCAAAGTCCTGTGCATGACCCACAAGTAGAGGCGAGGATCAAACCACAACTGAGCTCCAGGGCAGAGTGGCTAAGCAAGAGGATAAAAAACCTTTCCACCAGCTATACAAGCTAGAGATTAAATTCACACTATCAACTAGGTAGACTCTATGTCTATGGAATAAGTTGACTCAAGCTTCAAGTTAGACATGGAGGATTGAATGGTCATTAGCATTTACCTCCTTTTCTTATGAAAACTCATTAACATAGGAATTCAAAATATATAAAGCCCATAAGATCAAAGAGAACAAGGGAAGAAATCACAGCAGTGGAGAGACGTGGTTCCTTACTTGCAACATGATATGTCCAGGGGGCATGGCTGACATGAAAAATAATTGTTTCCACAGCTCCTAGAAACTTGGGTTATTGAAGAAGAAACCAGATGGAGAGCTGAAAACAGGAGACTGTGTAAAAGTCTGTCTTTGGACTTCTCATTCTTAGCTCACTTCCTTACAATTAATAAATGTAATTTGCATATTGAGACCCACTAAATGGGGGCATCCCCAGTGGTCCCAGGTAGGGACCTGGGACTTCCCAGTGTTTAGGGCTTCCTAGGATGCACTAGTGGTAAAGAACTCACCTGCCAGTGCAGGAGACGTAAGACATGCGGGTAAGAGAGGTGGGCTTGATCCCTGGCTTGGGAAGATCCCCTGGAGAAGGAAATTGCAACCCATTCCAGTATTCTTGCCTGGAAAACTCCATGGAAAAGAGGAGCCTGGCAGGCTACAGTCTATGGGGCCACAAAGAGTTGGACTTGGCTGACACACACCAGTGGTCCCATTCACATCCAAAAATCTAAACCTAAGTCATCTTGCACTTAATGGGAAACCCCTTGCCGTCAAAGAGACCTAAATCTCCCAACTCTAAAAAAACAGGACCTGTTAGCCTTATAAGAAAGTCTCTGATCTCCTAGTCAATCATGCCCTATTTCTGAGTTGCCTCGCCCAATGTTCTGTAAAACTTGCTCTTACCCAAAATCCCTCAGGAAGGGTGTTCACCGGCTGTGAGGCAGTGCACTCCCCCAATCCATGGGTTGTTTACCTTTGAATAAAGAACAGGAAGCTTGTTACTACATCTTTTAGTTTTGATATTTGAAAGTTTTGTTATGACGGGGACCATAAGACAGTTACTAGAGTCCCCAGTTACTCTGGGGACTGCTCCTTGACCAAGGTGAAGATATCACTGAGCCCTTTCATTCACTGTCTTTGGCTACACTCCAGGCGTCTCCAAGTAGCTTCAGATCAAGCTCCACTTATTTTGCATTCTGAGCTCTTCAAGCTTGTTTGTCCTAATCCTTCTTGGTGGAAAATTGGGGTAAGAGAGACCGAAGAAATTTCACTAAGAGATTTAGCGGGCCACAACATTTGGGTTTACAGTTGATTTCATCAACAGAGTAAATGCCTTTGGGATGTCCTGAAAGGTCTCAAGAACTTGCAGAGATATTAACACTAGTTGAATTCAAAAGGATTATTTCAACAATGGAAAATAGTGGAAACCCCTGAATCTAAGGAAGCAAGATGGCAGCTGTTAAGTGAGTCACAGAACCTGGAGGTAAGTCCACAGTATGAACAACTGAGTTTTGCCTTTTTCCTCTACTTTTCTTTGACTTTCTCATATACTTTTTTCAACTTCTTAAGGTGATGTTTAATTAATTCTGTTCCTTTTAAAATTCAAGTATTTGACTTTATCTCAGAAAACAGTTGTGGCCACTAAAGCATTTAAAAGTATTCCCACATTCAAAAATAATTCTAATTGAAGGTAGAGTATTGGAATTGAGCCAAGTTTTCAGAGGAATGTTATTTTATTCAAATGAATATTTTTAGTGAGACTTTTGCCAGTTAATTCATAATTTCATTACCTTTTTAAAGAAGGTGTTACTGATAACACTTTTTCCACTCATTGGCATTTATTGAAATTTTCTTCATAGTCTAATAATATTTGAATCTGTATAGGAAAAATGTTTCAGAAATAATAGCTCTCTTATATCCTCATATTGTTTATGCCAATGGGAGTAGGGAAAAGCAAAGTTTATATTTTCTATGCATTTTGTATGTATACTATATTTTTCTACAAACAGTATCAGTTCAGTTCAGTCGCTCAGTCATGTCCGACTCTTTGCAACCCCATGAACTGCAGCATGCCAGGCCTCCCTGTCCATCACCACCTCCCGGAGTCTACCCAAACCCATGTCCATCGAGTCAGTGATGACATCCAACCATCTCATCCTCTGTTGTCCCCTTCTCCTCCTGCCCCCAATCCTTCCCAGCATTAGGGTCTTTTCCAATGAGCCAACTCTTTGCATGAGGTGGCCAAATTATTGAAGTTTCAGCCTCAACATCAGTCCCTCCAATGAACACCCAGGATTGATCTCCCCTAGGATGGATTGATTGGATCTCCTTGCAGTCCAAGGGACTCTCAAGAGTCTTCTCCAACACCACAGTTCAAAAGCATCAGTTCTGTGGCGCTCAGCTTTCTTCACCATCCAACTCTCACATCCATACATGACCACTGGAAAAACCATAGCCTTGACTAGATGGACTTTTGTTGGCAAAGTAATGTCTCTGCTTTTAAATACACTATCTAGTTTGGCCATGACCTTCCCTCCAAGGAGTAAGCGTCTTTTAATTTCATGGTTGCAATCACCATCTGCAGTGATTTTGGAGCCCCCCAAAATAAAGTCTGACACTGTTTCCACTGTTTCCCCATCTATTTCCCATGAAGTGATGGGACCAGATGCCATGATCTTAGTTTTCTGAACGTTGAGCTGTAAGCCAACTTTTTCACTCTCCTCTTTCACTTTCATCAAGAGGCTTTTTAGTTCTTCTTCACTTTCTGCCATAAGGGCGGTGTCATCTGCATATCTGAGGTTATTGATATTTCTGACAGCAATCTTGATTCCAGCTTGTGTTTCTTCCAGCCCAGCATTTCTCATGATGTACTCTGCATATAAGTTAAATAAGCAGGGTGACAATATACAGCCTTGATGTATTCCTTTTCCTATTTGGAACCAGTCTGTTGTTCCATGTCCAGTTCTAACTGTTGCTTCCTGACTTGCATACAGGTTTCTCAAGAGACAGGTCAGATGGTCTGGTATTCCCATCTCTTTCAGAATTTTCCACAGTTTATTGTGATCCACACAGTCAAAGGCTTTGGCATAGCCAACAAAGCAGAAATAGATGTTTTTCTGGAACTCTTTTGCTTTTTCGATGATCCAGCGGATGCTGGCAATTTGATCTCTGGTTCCTCTGCCTTTTCTAAAACCAGCTTGAACATCTGGAAGTTCACGGTTCACATATTGCTGAAGCCTGGCTTGGAGAATTTTGAGCATTACTTTACTAGCATGTGAGATGAGTGCAATTGTGCGGTAGTTTGAGCATTCTTTGGCATTGCCTTTCTTTGGGATTGGATTGAAAACTGACCTTTTCCAGTCCTGTGGCCACTGTTGTGTTTTCCAAATTTGCTGGCATATCGAGTGCAGCACTTTCCCAGCATCATCTTTCAGGATTTGAAATAGCTCAACTGGAATTCCATCACCTCCACTAGCTTTGTTCATAGTGATGCTTTGTAAGGCCCGCTTGACTTCACATTCCAGGATGTCTGGTTCTAGGTGAGTGATCATACCATCGTGATTATCTGGGTCGTGAATATCTTTTTTGTACAGTTCTTCTGTGTATTCTTGCCACCTCTTCTTAATATCTTCTGCTTCTGTTAGGTCCATAACATTTCTGTCCTTTATCGGGCCTATCTTTGCATGAAATGTTCCTTTGGTATCTCTAATTTTCTTGAAGAGATCTCTAGGCTTTCCCAATCTGTTGTTTTCCTCTATCTCTTTGCATTGATCACTGAGGAAGTCTTTCTTATCTGTCCTTGCTATTCTTTGGAACTCTGCATTCAGATGGGAATATCTTTCCTTTTCTCCTTTGCTTTTCACTTCTCTTCTCTTCCCAGCTATCTGTAAGGCCTCTTCAGACAGCCATTTTGTTTTTTTGCATTCCTTTTCCATGGGGATTTTCTTGAACCCTGTCTCCTGTACAATGTCACGAACCTCTGTCCATAGTTCATCAGGCACTCTGTCAATCAGATCTAGTCCCTTAAATCTATTTATCACTTCTACTGTATACTCATAAGGGATTTGATCTAGGCCATACCTGAATGGACTAGTGGTTTTCCCTACTTTCTTCAATTTAAGTCTGAATTTGGCAATAAGCAGTTCATGATCTGAGCCATAGTCAGCTCCCAGTCTTGTTTTTGCTGACTATATAGAGCTTCTCCATCTTTGGCTGCAAAGAATATAATCAATCTGATTTCAGTGTTGACCATCAGTGTTGACAAAGCGTATGGATATATGTATTTTACAAGATTGTGGGTGGCTGATTAATGTTTCTTAGTGTGTGTCCTTTAAATTAGATATGTATGTCCAACAATTTCTTATATATATTCAAAAACACGTAGTTCAGCCAAGTCTTTTTTTCTGTGAGGATTATTTGCCCTTTTTGCCTTAAAATATACTTCATTGCCTATTGTTTATTACTCTAACTTATCTTTCATCTTTTTGTTTGAATTTCTTTCATGAACTTTTTTTGCTCAATTTGTTATTTATAATTTGTAAATCATGTGGATATATTATAGATAATGGGTATATCGATTTTTAACATCAAAAAAAGTTTTCAAAACCTTTTTAAAGAAGTTTTTAACCATTTCATTACTTTACAAATCTTTGGTTTGTTATTCTGTTTTGAAGTTTTGTCTCTTGATGCTTTCACTGCTTTCTTTATATTATGGACTATTTTTCTTTATACTGTTATTTAACCTTCAGCAAAATTGGGTAGTGTACATAACATTTTAAATTTCATTAGTGGTCATTTTATGCTTATACATATTGCTAAATGTGATATGCTAGTTCAATATTTTTTATGAGTTTTAAGATTAAGGAAGGATCCAATTATGTCTTAAGAACTAAGATTGTATTTGACTGTAAGCAACTGAAAATCAAACTAGATTTACTTATATAAATACAAGTTTATTTTTCTTATAAAAAACAAAGCTGGAAGTAGGTTATGGCTGGCATTAGTTTAGAGAAGTACAGAAGGGACCAATTTTCCAAATATTATTTTGGCCTTTCCCTAATGATCTGAAGATGGCTTCTCAAACTCTAATCATGAGCGATCTCTGGTCAAGGTATGAAGAAGGAGTGATTCAAGTGTTTCACTGGAGCAACCCCTTGTCTGAAAGTCTCCAGAATCTCTTTACACTATATGAGCAATGTTTTTCCTTGTTAAATGCTTCCGTCTGCTCCTAATTTGATGTATATTTTTTAGTTTGTTAGACTTATTTTCTTAGGGATTTTGTCATTTGTTTTCTTTCAGAAGTTATTTCTCTGATATAATGTGAGCATTAAGTTTTTTGTTTTTTTGTTGTTTTTTTTTTATTATTATTATTTTTTTATTTTAGTTGGGGGCTCATTACTTTACAATATTGTAGTAGTTTTTGCCATACATCGACATGAATCAGCCATGGATTCACATGTGCTCCCCCTCCCAAACCCTCCTCCCACCTCTCTCCCCCTCCCATCCCTCAGTGTCATCCCAACGCTCCATCCCTGAGCATCCGTCCCATGCATAGAGCATGGAATGGTGTTCTGCTTCACATATGACAATATACATGTTTCAATGTTATTGTCCCAGAACGTCCCACCCTCACCTTCTCCCTCAGAGTCCACAGGACTGTTCTATGCATCTGTGTCTCTTATTCTGTCTCACATATAGGGTTACCATTACCATCTTTCAAATTCCATATACATGCATTAGTATACTGTATTGGTGCTTTTCTTTCTGGCTCACTTCACTCTGTATAATGGGCTCCAGTTTCATCCATCTCAATAGAACCGATTCAAATGTATTCTTTTTAATGGCTGAGTAATATTCCATTGTGTATATGTACCACAGCTTCCTTATCCATTCGTCTGCCGATGGACATCTAGGTTGCTTCCATGTCCTGGCTATTAAACAGTGCTGCGATGAACATTGGGGTACACGCGTCTCTTTCAATTCTGGTTTCCTCGGTGTATATGCCTAGCAGTGGGATTGCTGGGTCATATGGCAGTTCTATTCCCAGTTTTTTAAGGAATCTCCACACTGTTCTCCATAGTGGCTGTACTAGTTTGCATTCCCACCAACAGTGTAAGAGGGTTCCCTTTTCTCCACACCCTCTCCAGCATTTATTGCTTGTAGACTTTTGGATAGCGGCCATTCTGACTGGTGTGTAATGGTACCTCATTGTGGTTTTGATTTGCATTTCTCTAATAATGAGTGATGTTGAGCATCTTTTCATGTGTTTGTTAGCCATCTGTATGTCTTCTTTGGAGAAATGTCTGTTTAGTTCTTTGGCCCATTTTTTGATTGGGTCGTTTATTTTTCTGGAATTCAGCTGCAGGAGTTGCTTGTATATTTTTGAGATTAATTGTTTGTCTGTTGCTTCGTTTGCTATTATTTTCTCCCATTCTGAAGGCTGTCTTTTCACCTTGCTTATAGTTTCCTTTGTTGTGCAAAAGCTTTTAATTTTGATTAGGTCCCATTTGTTTATTTTTGCTTTTATTTCCAATATTCTGGGGGGTGGGTCATGTTTTATAAAATTATATATAATTATTCAGATAAAATACGTTTAAGTACTCATGAGATGATTTTAAGCTGTCTTTTGATATATCATTGGTGAATTGTGAGTTAAATCTTATATATTCCATAGAATATCACCATACTAACTTTTCAAATGCTTGGAGTCTCTAACTTATTTTCCTAAAGGTTCAGAAAAAGTTCTCAATATTAGGAAACAAACATGTTCATGTGCTACTGAATTTTGTTCTTGAAAAATCTTTGGCTAGTATGATTTTTTGTTTTCTCCTAAGTTACATGTTTTTTTTCTTTTGGTTGGATGGTTAGATTTTCTGTCTGAATACATCTAGATTATTTTACATTTAAAAGTTAAGGAAAATATCCACCTACCTATTTCAAGGGTGGAAACTTATTTTTACTTATTTTGAGAAATCTCAGTGAGTCACTGCCATTTATGTTTTAAACATTCTGTTTTAATTTGACTATTGCTTCAGTTCCACTAGTTTTAGTTACGTCTGAATGTTGGATAACCATTTCAAGAGTTCTAGCAATCTCTCACCTATTATTTTGATCTCCCTGATATTTTCCTCCATATTCAGTAGCCAGTTCTCAAGTTTTGTTTCAGCTCTTTGATATTATTTTCTGTAATATTCAGTTCTTTATGATCTCTCAATTTGATGTTAATGTTGCTTTAAACCTTTTAATTACCTCACAATATTTTTTCTCCCACATAATCTTTTTATGCATTTTAATCACTTTCCTTTTCATTTCCGGTTGTTATCTTATCTCATTCTTCATCATAATCTCTTTTTTGACACATTATTAGGATGTAAAGGTTTAGTAACTTTATCATGATTCTCTTGTTGTATTGAACTCAAGTCTCCCTTTGTTTCATGCTGTGGAATCTTTCAACACGCAGATCTATGGAGCTAGGTCAGTAGCCCACAGTGTGGCTTGGTGTGGAGGCTGCTACCAAGTCTAGATGACAGTAGCAAAGCGATCAGAGCCCACACTGACCCCACCACCACCCAGGAATTGAAATGTGAGTATAGGAAATACAGGTGATTTCGGGGGAAGAAATAGAGGATATTAGGAGAGATATGTGAGTTATATTACTACCAGGAAACTAGAATAAAGATTAAGAAATTGGGTTCATACTGTTTCCAGAGGTTCAGTCATGAATCCAGTACCTTTATTTTATACCTGTTGCTTTTAGGAATAGCGCTATTAATGACAACTAGTTATCCATAAAATTTCTTCTTATGTATCATGCTATCTACATTTTTATGACAAAAAAAGGTCTATCTGTGTTTCCTGAGTCAGGTACAGTTTCTTGGTTATTTCTGCTTTTGGTATTATGCTTATAGGGACATTCTCAATTTCAAATCCAATAACATTGACATATTGTTTTTTCCTTGTATTTATCTCACCACATGATAGGTGGTCAATCTAAACCTTTTCTTCCTATTTAAATAATTTACACTTGCCACAATCCTGTATATTAGTGCACTGTACCTCATCATTTATATGCATTGTATATTAATGTTACTAATACTAACTGATTTCTTGAAAAGTGAACTCAAGACAAGATTGAAGAAAGGGCATTGTATATTATTTTTTGCCATAGATTCTTCTACTTACATGATGCAATTCTAAGGTCACAGTGCTTAAAATAAATTCTTTCTGGTAGATTAAATATAATTTTTAGTTGTTGTACCTCTATACAATATCACTAATCAGAACCCTGTCTCAGGTTTATACAAATGTGCTCTAAACATGCAGCTTTAACCTCCACTGATTCAAGGACTCTGTCATTATCCCATTTTCCAAGGTGAGGTGATTTCTAATTACTGCACATCCTGGTGCTTAATTTCATGAGATAAACTTGAAACTAATGGATGAATGGCCCTGCTTGTAATCTGAGGACAAAATAATTTAGATAGAATGGCAGGAAAGAAAGCATTTTAACAAATGACAAAGATGAATTTCACAAAGCCAAACTCATTTTGTATGCTGGTTACCTACAATTTTACTGTCGGCAAAAACAAACAAAAGCCCTTTTGCCCTTTCAGAAGCCTTTAAAAAATAAATTAAAATGAAAAGGACAACCATTTTGCTGTTGGTTTACAAAGACTTTTTAAAAAACCATAGAAAATGGCTAAGTTTGTCATTCAATATAATGGGACATATATGTGTTTTGTATCACATATCTAATGGGTTTTATTTTGTTTTTTGATTGTAGTGAGGCATTTAAAAATATTCAAATGAGTATTCAAACTCAATTTTACTATAGCTCTTTTAGAAAGTGAATTTTTCAAAATCATTACTTTCACTGCTCTAGATTTTAAAATACACATATAAAGATAATGTCTGCTGATGCTTAGGGTTAGGGTTAACTTTAACTTTAAATATATGATCAGTGGTATAACTGTTCAGATATATCAGTAGTATAAAGTTAGAAAATATTCGTCTACCTTGTGCAGTATATACATTTGTGAAGTGGAAGTGTGCTTTTACATTGAAGGAGTCAGGGTGAGGTGAGATGTAAGCTGTTTAAAGAAACGCACATTATATTCAAGCATGGTTTGATATTCCCTGCTGTTCACTCTTTTGAGTGCAAAAAGTGTTTTTTGCTAACTTCAGTTTGCTGCTCATGGAAAACTGAAAAATCAATAGCTGAAGGTTGATGAAACCTAAATCCATTTGATTCTTTCCCACCACTGCCATTATGCAGACAGTCAAGTGTGATCTATTTAGTTCATGCAGTACTTATTACTCTCAAGCACAGCTTCTCATCAGCGAAAAATTAGACCAGATGAGAAGCAATCAAGAAATTCTGGAGAGGTTGCAAAGAGGTTTCTTTTAACTGCTTTTTTTTTTTTTCCTTCTTCTTCTTCTCTGTCTTTGAATCTCAGTCTTCTAGAAGAAAGAAAAGTTCAAATCTCTACCACAAAGCTCTAGAAAGTTCTGTAGAAATATTTTATGTCATTATACTCTCCAATATTTTTATTTAGTGACAGTTCTAACAATAAAGACTACAAGCTGAATAAACACCAATTAAGAAATTTGTCCTTATACTAGAGCTACCAGAGTTATCACTTTGACAGAACTGAACCAACAGAAAACTGCTTAAACTGATCTGGACATTTTCATTTTTTATCAAAAAGACCATGTAATGTATAGACAGATAATGCAAATATAACCTCTGGTTATATAATCCAGAGGTTCACAGCACGGACTTCCTTGGTTCAAATCACATTTCTGTTAATTACTATCTTGGACACGTTGTCCTTTCTGTCAATTTGATCATGTGTATAGGGAATCATAACATCGATCTCAAATTTTTGATGAGAAAATAAGTAATCAATGTAAAGCATTTAATACAGTAAACATTCAATATGAGTTAGTTGTTAATATTAATCTCTTATGCAGCATTGACTGAGTTTGTAAATGAAGCAACTCTTTTCTATTTTAGTAATATTTTTGACTTCTGAATTGAATATTATAGATATTTAACTGATGAAACCCCCTATATCACATTTCATAAATGAATATATTACTATAAGTTATCAAATGATCATTTGGTTCAGCCTCCTGCTTTAGTAGCCAAAATTCTAAAGTGACAGGTTCTAGTAATTTGCCTGAAAGTAAACACACATGCTTAGTGGAGATCCAAGATGAGAGCTTGGATGTCCTGGCTTTCAGAAAGGTCTCCTGCCTTTATACTCCCATTGTGAGTCCACCTAGACTTGCTTTTCAGACATGGGTGGACAAGATAGATTCCAGATTAGAGAAACCAGAATTTAAACTGAACACTTAGTCACTGGGCTGGGCAAAAAGATTATCCTTACTACAACTAATACAAGTACCTGACTGCTGCTGCTGCTGCTGCTGCTGCTGCTATGTCGCGTCAGTCGTGTCCGACTCTGTGCGACCCCATAGACGGCAGCCCACCAGGCTCCTCCGTCCCTGGGATTCTCCAGGCAAGAGTACTGGAGTGGGTTGCCATTTCCTCCTCCAGTGCATGAAAGTGAAAAGTGAAAGTGAAGTCGCTCAGTCGTGTCCGACTGTTTGCGACCCCATGGACTGCAGCCTACCAGGCTCCTCCATCCATGGGGTTTCCCAGGCAAGAGTACTGGAGTGGGGTGCCATTGCCTTCTGCGAGTAGCTGACTACTTGAGAAGAATTAAGGAGCTAGCAAAACCATTGTCTTTCTGGGCTTCCCAGGTGGCTCAGAGGTAAAGCCTACCAATGCAGAAGACAGAAGAGACATGGATTCTATCCCTGGGTTGGGAAGATCCCCTGGATGAGAAAATGGCAACGCACTGCAGTATTCTAGCCTGGAGAATCCCATGGAGAGAGGAGCCTGGCGGGCTATAGTCCATGGGGTCGCAAAGAGTCAGACACAACTGAGCACGCATGCACACATGGCACACTCTCTGACAGATGAAGGAAAAGCCAGCTGCAAAACACTGGGACTGCCATAATCCTTATCCTGAAGGCAAGGATACATCTCAGGAAGACATCAATCTACTTTCAGACTGTAAGGATGTTGACGATGAGGCCTCTACCAATTCGACTGTGTAGGTTTTGCAGAATCCAGATGAACTACAACAAGCCAAGCCATAGTGGATTACATAGTTGTAACCAGTTGTTAACTCCTAGGACATGTGTAGTCCTAAAGAGGTATCTTTTGGAGAAGGCAATGGCACCCCACTCCAGTACTCTTGCCTGGAAAACCCCATGGATGGAGGAGCCTGGTAGGCTGCAGTCCATGGGGTCGCGCAGAGTCGGACACGACTGAGTGACTTCACTTTCCCTTTTCACTTTCATGCATCGGAGAAGGAAATGGCAACCCATTCCAGTATTCTTGCTTGGAGAATCCCAGGGACAGGGGAGCCTGGTGGGCTTCCATCTATGGGATCGCACAGAGTCAAACACGGCTGAAGAGACTTAGCAGCAGCAGAGGTATCTTTACCTAAATATGTCAGGACTGCCTTGGACAAATAGCATGCTGCTGTTACTATGATAAATACATTCATTTCATTCTCATCAGTTGGGAGACGCCAAAACTCTTTGCCTTTTGTGGAAAGAACAAAGGAATGTACTATTTTGACCTAAGGTTAGGTTAATACTACTTGTCTCTTCAAAAATAATGTGTATTACCTCGATTATTTTGACATTCTGCAGAACATCACACTGGCTCACTATTTTAATTTCATCATGAAAATTGGACTCAGTGTCAGGAAATGGCATATATTTAGTACATAATGCTAAGACACAGGGATGTCTGCTTGTGGGAAATAAACTACAAAAATTCAGAGATGTGATGTATTAATAAATTTTTTAGATTGTTTAGCTAGGGAGGGAAGGAGTATGTCCAGTATTCCAGGGGATGCACTTGACTCTCTTTGGTTACTTTCATGCTTTTTTTGTTACTATAGCCTAAACAAGGACAAGGCAATAAAGATCTCACTGTGGGCTGCTTTAATGGTTATGAGAGTTGTATTACATACAGAAGATAGTTTGCTACCAATTTGAAAACACAATGACAGAAAAGACCAAACTGGTGCAGGTGGTTTTCAGTATCAGATGGCCACATCTTCTTTGTTTTATATATAATACTAACTGAGACTTTGTGGACAGTTCTACATGGGCTTTGCGACATCTAATGTCAGTAGTATCTTGTCTGTTTCAAGGATTCTCCAGGGTTGAAGACACAAATGGGAGTTACTCCAACACTCTCAATAGTAATCTGAAAACAAAGAGCAGTCAGGGTCCTTGAAAGAAAATCTCAACCAATGCTCTGACGGAAGCAGATGCATTAAATGCAGGTGGATGCTTTCAAGAGGTATTCTGTACCCTCCTTTGAGTATGCCAGTTGAAACTGAGCCTCTGTTCATAGCAATGAGTATTATTTCACACTCTGTCTTTTCTTCCTTTCCTCAGTTCTCCAAGTTTTTAACTCCTTCTCCATGAGATTAACTCCTAAAAATTAGCTGCAGCTAAGTCCTTGTTTTGAGCTGATTCAAGGGCCTCCCAGGCTAAGACATCCTCTGAAAGTAAACTTAATGTATTAAATTATGAAAGGTCATACGAAAAATATATGTTTTGGAACAACAATTATATCACAAGTTCAACTGATGAATAAAAATAGTTCTTTCAATTGAGCCCAACTCTTTTTCTTATGAGTCTTTTCATATGTGCATGTGTTAGTTGCTCAGTCTTGTCTGACTGTTTGCGACTCCATGGACTGTAGCCCACCAGGCTCCTCTGTCCATGGGATTCTCCAGGCAAGAATACTGGAGTGGGTTTCCATTCCCTTCTCCAGGGGATCTTCCCGACCCAGGGATTGAACCCAGGTCTCCTGCGTTGCAGGCAGACTCTTTACCACTAGGCCACCCAAGAAGCCCATGTGTTTTCATATAACTATCCATAATCAATTTCATAAACTAACTTTTGTATTATGTATATACACATCCATATATCTATTTGAAAATTAGGCAAATTTATAACATTTACTCCTTATTTATTCATCACCATATACTCATTTAACTAAGTTTGTTTCTTCCTTTGATCTAGTTGCACACAGACCTCTATTACCTTTAGTTTCCAAACTTCACAGCCTCTGAAATTTTAAAGAACTATATAATTTCATAAATGAGTTAGAGAAACACAGAGAAAAGTCCAGTACTTACAAATGTAAGTTCAGAAACTGTGGAAAATTAGATAAAGGAATCCAAATGCTTCACTGTTTGAATAATATATTTGTAATGATATTAAATTTAGTACGATTAAAGACCTAAGAGAATTGTTAAACTCATGCCCAAATTGACTTTATTTACCTCTTATAGTGTATTGTTCCTGGAAGCACTCTTATTATATTGCGAATCTCTGTAGCGTGTATTCATTAGAGTCTTTTATTACATTTTGGAAAGTGAGAAATGCAATTCACATCAATTTGCTTTCCATACTTCTTAGGGAATTTAATTGAATATGAAAAAATTCTTCTAAGTTCCTGCATATATACTGGTAATTGGGACATATACCTGTACAACTCACTTGTTAAAAAGTGTAACACTTGCAGATAATACACTGCTGAATACAAAAGGCTGCATCTCTGAATACACACACACACACCTCAATTTTCTTTCGTACACTTTTGCATTTGGTGAAGGAGAGGCATAGAGAATCAGAAAAGCATAGGAAGGAAACTTTTTCACATGATTCTACAAGTCATTTACTGAGCTGTGTTTATTATATATTACTGAGCTGTGTATATTATATACCAGTCCTTAAAAGCTCTCTTTAAGGTAGTAGCAGGTTTTATTTTCTTCTTATTTTTTTAACAGGCGAAGATATATGTTGGTGCTTGGAGAGGTTAGACAATTTGCTTAGGTTTCACAGCTAATAGGTGACAAAATAAAACTGAAACCGTTCTGCATTTATTTTAAATTTTAATATTTTCATAACCACTTAATCCTTTTTTGATGAATGTGTTAGGCTTTTGCTTTAAAATCTTACTTATTTAAGATTTAGGTATACAGCTATTGTGACGTGGTACCTTATATAATTTTCTGTTATCTAATGTATCTCATTATCTCTTTACGTCCTCAATGAAGACATTTATCAAATTATGTTAACAAAAGCTTTGGGTCATCTAAAACTTTTTCTAGACTGTGTGTTCTTTGAAGGAAATGATTTCATAAATTGGATTTCAATGGCATATGTGAAAGATATACTTTTCAATGATTAGTAGGAAAGGTATGTGACTGTATCACTGTCTTCTATATTACTCTGTGAATTTGTTTCTTTAATATCGGGGAAAAGATATTTGCATTGCTGCTGCTGCTGCTGCTAAATCGCTTCAGTTGTGTCCGACTCTGTGCGACCCCATAGACGGCAGCCCACCAGGCACCCCCGTCCCTGGGATTCTCCAGGCAAGAACACTGGAGTGGGTTGCCAGTTCCTTCTCCAATGCATGAAAGTGAAAAGGGAAAGTGAAATCGCTTAGTCGTGTCGGACTCTTAGCGACCCCATGGACTGCAGCCTACCAGGCTCCTCCATCCATGGGATTTTCCAGGCAAGAACACTGGAGTGGATTGCCATTGCCTTCTCCGAACTGAAAGGCCAGCAAACACATAAAAATGATTTTTACCTTTGATACCTCTACCTTGAAATCATATGTTTTGTTAATAGCAGAGAGAGACTTGGAAAACTATGAAGTTACTTCACCTCTTGATAACTAATTTCAATAATTTGCCAGATATTTCTATACTACCAGAAAGTTCTGTTACCAAGTCCAAGCTCACTCTGCTGGCTGCCCAATAGGCCAATTAATCAGAGACAAGTTGCCAAGTCCAGGAGTATGACTTTATTTGGAAAGCCAGCTAATAAAGAAGATCGCAGACTAATTAATGCCTCAAAATAACCATCTTATCAGGTTCTGGACACCAGATTCTTTTGTATAAAAGAGAGGCAGGGAGGTGTGCAGTTAAGGGGGAAGAAAGCCATTAATTTTACAAATATCTCCTGGAATGGCTAGCATAAGGAAGGGGATGTGTTAATTTCTTCCTTCCTGTAGACATCCACAGGTGGACAGGGTCCTGAACAAAGGCATTTTGGTTTAACATTCAGGCAGAGAGTCAGGATTCCCCAAGGCAGGGAATTATGTATAGACAGTATCCTCTTAGTGAACAAGAGCAATTGGAAGCAAAGGTCAAAGGAAAGGAAACAGATCCAACATGGAGTCAGTTCTCCCATTTAACAGTTCTTCCAAAGCCTAGAACTATATTTTTTCCCACTGTTTTCTAGGACTGTTTTCTATTAACTGATGTCTGTCCTTGACAAATATTGTAACAGAAGATAAGACAGCATTTAATTTTTGTAATATTCCACATCCTGTTCCCCCATTTATGAAGGGGATCAAGAATATATTCTTTCTTCAATTCTCATTATTACTTAGATCAAAACATCTCTTATATAAAAAAAATAAACATTTATCTACTAGATAGTCAATATTGAACAATTATTTATAATATTATTTTGCATTAAACTATTTAAAATATTAAAATAAACATTTTAAAATATATCTTTAAATTTACTAAATTGATTTTTCAGTTTATTTTGTAGTCTCTTTTGGTTACAAAAAGCTGAGCATTTTTAGTTAATTTTCCACCTTATTTTTAAAAAGATGGATTCTGTAAGAAAAGGAATCATTTAAGTAGCTAATATAAAAACAAAACTTGTGAATCCTAGAAATACATTACAAATACCCTAACACCTTTGAGAAGCCCATAATTTTATTTAAAAAAAGACAAAATACATTTGACATTCTTAATTGTAATGAAATATTAAAAATCAAATGTTTGATCAGTTTTTTAAAATTCCACTATACACATATATTAATCTAGGTAGACAAGTTTAAATCTTTGTACTGACATTCTTGAAACTAGAAATTCTTAAAAATGGGAATAATGTTGTATAATTTCCAAGTAAACTCCTTTTAGTCATGAATATATGCATGCAAATGCCTTCTAGAAGTCAGAAGTGTTTTACTAAACTGAGAGCAAGCTTAAATGGAAAAAGTCCTTCCAAATAGGAAACTTCCTCTAGTGAATAGATTTAAATTTCCTAACCATTGATGAAGTTCATAGTAGAATATTCTCACCTTCACGGCTTCTAAGCCCCAGGCATAAGGGAGTAACTAATTTGATTCCAAAGGAAGCTGCATTCTCTCAAATTTATTAGTTCTTTCCAGCTAATGCATATCTTCAAAATGAATATTTTTACAGAGCAAATATCAAAGACTTACATAACGTTAATTCTTGTTTAAAGGAAAATGATCTCAATATTTTATATAATATCTACTAAATGTTCATTACTAAGTTAAATACTGAATAGATTTTTTAGTGTTAGTACTTAACTATCAGTTTGTACAAGTAGTACTCCTTTGAGAAGGTGGTATATACCATTAACAGTTTGACTTGAACAAAATTCAAACAAATTTATTTTTCTTGTTAACTGATATAAAGGAATGATCAATGAGCACTTGTGCTATTGAGCTTTTGATGATGTGTGGAGATTGCACGAAGACATATGTGAGAATAATGCGGTAGTGAAGAGGTTAAAATAATGGGTTCTACAGCTTGACTGGTTATGATTTTGACTTTCGCTTACTGATATTTGAACTTGGAAAAATTACTAAAGCTTTGTGAGCCTCAGTTTTTCTTCTGTAAACTGGATGTAATAATAGCACACACTTCATGTGAACAATACTTGGCACATAGTAGATGCTCAATAAATGTTAGTTATTAATATTATGAGAAATTAAATGTGTGTATTTAATGTTTAAACATTAGAGATTTCTAATCTTTGTTTCTCAGTCATTATTTAGTTTGATGTTTGTATCCTAAACCCTTCCTAAAATTTTGAGCATTGTTTAAGAATGATAACAATGAAGTTATTTTTTCCTAAGAATGTTATAATGTTCCTTGAAATAAATAACCTGGGTATTGTTAATTTAGCTCAATATTGTGGTAGTATTTTTCATGTTGTATTACTTTAATAATGTAGAAGGTTAGGAATGAGTGTGTGCTCAGTCGTGTCTGACTCTCTGTGATCTCATGGACTATAGCTCGCCAGGCTCCTCTGTCCATGGAATTTTCCAGGTAAGAATATTGGAGTGTTGTCATTTTCTACTCCAGAGGATCTTCCCTACCCAGGGATTGGACCTGTGTCTCCGCAGCTCCTGCATTTCCTGCATTTTCAGGCAGATTCTTTTACCACCGAGCCATCTGGGAAGCCCCTTAAGAAGGTTAGAGTTGGAAGCAAACTTAGAGGTCATTATTTAAAAGAAAATGGCTCTAGACCCAGACAGATATTATAACCTTCTGAAAATCACTAGCAAGGAAGTAGAGGTCCTGCAACTAGAACATAGGTTTCCTTAGACTTAAATCTGTATTTTTTTCCCATAAAACTAACTACTCTCTCCTTAGTTCTTAAATTGCATGTTTTTTTTTTTTAATAAAAATGAACATATTCTTTCTTCTTTATATATGTATTCCTCAGAGATGAGAAATACTATTATGATTGGAAAATAAATTTGTCAGGCTAATTTATATGCAGATAGCATTTTCCTAGCTTCCAATAAAACAATCTTTAGATACTCTAAGAACAAATGATTCCAGGCATTATTCACATCTCAATCTTCAGTATTGTTATGCTTATTTCATATTTATATTGTAATGGATCCTCAGTATTTTTGTAATCCAATAATGCAAACCACAGACTACTCTACTGAACTTTCCAGGCATTACCATAATCTTTCATTTCTTATATTTATTTCAGAATAATAAATAAGAAACCACAGTCCCTACTGTCAGACAAAATATATGAGACAAAGGAAATATTTATGTTGACAAAGGAAATATTTGCACCAAAATTTTACTGCTGTGGATTAGTGACAGGTCTGTTCTGGTTCTTTACTAGAAAATAGAGAAGAGGGAAAAACAAATGAGGTTTTTTCTCTTTTTTTGGTTGTCAGAAAGCCAGACAACAGCTCATGCTAAATATTAAAGATGCTACAATCTCTAAATGAATGGGAGAGATGCACTTCCTCCACAAAATACATGTGAGATAGATAACAAATAGCATTCATGACCTTTAACTCTGGAGAGTTGAGACATTTACGAACAATAGGATTCTGAACCTTATCGTAGTCTTATTATCTCAATTTATTCTCTTAAATCTAACCTCTGTGTTATTCCACTAAGTATCTCCTTCTTAAAATAATTCCTCTTTTAACAGCTCTCTGTGAGTCTAGATATATGTTTTGGTTTAATAATAACTGTCAACATATTTAAAGAGTGAGTACCTGGCAATTCCTGGTAGGCAAAATTAATGAGTGAATATATGCACACACACCTACTATTTTAAAACTTAGTGGTCTCCCTGACTAACTAACAAGTTTTTTGACATGTGAAAACTCCACAGAAATTCAACTGCATCTGATGTTTGTCTTAGGTGAAAGCATCCTGCTTATCTTCCTGTGCTGTGCTTAGTCACTCAGTCATGTCCAACTCTGTGACTGCAAGGACTGTAGCCCGCCAGGCTCCTCTGTCCATGGGGATTCTCCAGGCAAGAATACTGGAGTGGGCTGCCATGCTCTTCTAGGTATAGGGAAAAAAAAAAAAACCTGACATTCACACTGTTTCTAGTATCATGAGAAAAATTCCAAAAGGGGAGAAAGTAGAGCTCATCCACAAGCAACTTAAGACAAATCTGTGACCACCTGGTGTCTAGGATTGCTGTACTCATCTCTGAACAAATGGTGACATTTTGCAAATTTATGATGCATAGTTCCTTTATATTTTCACCCCTCTATTTGAAACTCACTTTATCTAAAATATGGCTTAACTCCTTTCTCTCAAACACATAAAAATTGATCTGAATGACAAAGATGTGAATCCTCTAACTTTCAAACAACTATTACTGTGTTACTGTGATTTTTGCTCCATTTTCCAGGTAGAGAAAAAGTATATAGAGCATAAATAGCATACTATTTGTGAAATCATGTATTAGAAAATATTTTTCTTTTTGTTTTTAAATTTCAGTTGATGAATCTAATCATTTAATCAGTCATAGAACAAGGAAATTATGACAAACCTAGACAGCACATTAAAAAGCAGAGATGTCACTTTGCTGAGAAAGCCTGTATAGTCAAAGCTATGGTTTTTCCAGTAGTCAGGTATGGATGTGAGAGTTGGACTATAAAGAAAGCTGAGCGCCAAAGACTTGATGCTTTTGAACTGTGGTGTTGGAGAAGACTCTTGAGAGTCCCTTGGACTGCAAGGAGTTCAAACCAGTCTATCCTAAAGGAGATCATCCCTGGGTGTTAATTGGAAGGGCTGATGTTGAAGTTGAAACTCCAATACTTTGGCCACCTTATGCGAAGAGCTGACTCATCGGAAAAGACCCTGATGCTGGGAAAGATTGAGGGCAGGAGAAGAAGGGGACGACAGAGGATGAGATGGCTGGATAGCCTCATTGAGTCAATGGACAGGGGTTTGTGTGGACTCAGGGTGTTGGTGATGGACAGGGAGGCCTGGCGTGCTGCGGTTCATGGGGTCACAAAGAGTCGGACACGACTGGGAGACTGAACTGAACTGAACTGAGCTTCTGTCGTTAACACTTCTGTTCTTTTTTCACTTTTATGCTGCTATTGTTCTCAGAAGCAATTAAAAAACAATCATAGAAAAATGTAGATTATGATATATCACTCCAATTCAGAAGGAGTTACGGTGTTAAACCAGGTATCTGAGCAGGTTGCCAAATTGTGGATTAAAGAGCAGAAGAAAAAAAGCACTTTATATTTAACCAAATCTTGATCATTTGAGAGAACAAAACAAGAATGCCATTTTTAGAGCCAGACTATGCAACAAATGTGAAAAGGCTGAATTACTTATCCCAAATTACTTTGAAGCTACACATGTATGGGAATATATTCATTTCATTTGTTTTCAAATTGTTTTTCATAAAGTTGTTCCTAGTATTTTCTTTCTATCTACTTTGATAATTGGTAGTAATTGTTCAAAATATTTGCTTGAATGTGACATATATATATGTGTGTATCTATATATACATTCATGTATGTATATATATGTATATATAATGGAATATTATTCAGCCATTAAAAAGAATGAAATAATGTCATTTGAAGCAACATAGATGGACCTAGAGGTTATCCTACTAAATGAAGTAAGTCATACACAGACAAGTATCATATGACATGATATCACTTATATGTGGAATCTAGAGAGATGAAATAAATGAAATTATTTATGAAAAAGAAATAGATTTACAGACATAGAAAACAAATTTATGCTTACCAAATGGGAAAAGGGGTGGAGGGATAAATTAGATGTTTGGGATTAACAGACATATACTACTATATATGAACTAGATAACCAACAATGACCTACTGTGTATCACAGGGAATTATATTCAATATCTTGTAATAACCTATAATTGAAAAGAATTTGAAATAGAATATTTATATATGTATTCTATTATAAATATGTATTCAATTCCAAATATATATTCTATTCTATATACATTTATATATGTATTGTATAGGCTTCCCATTTGGCACTAGTGGTAAAGAACACACTTTACATACATACAGACATATGTACATATGTGTATATACACACACACATATGTACATATGTGTGTGTGTATATACACATATGAACATGAATCACTTTGCTGTATACCCCAAAGTAATACAACATTGTAAATCAGCTGTATTTCAATAAAAAAATTAAAACTTTGCCTCAATTTCCTCAGTGCCTTCCTTAGATAACCATAACCTCTAGGAATGACTTCCTATATATATCTCCTAATGTTTGTAGGAATGCTAATTCTATATATATTTCCTGGCCCATTTGATAACAGAGTTGGCCATGTGACTTACTTTGGTCAACTGAACATTAAATAGCATAATGTGTACCCAACGGTTTTAAGATAAGAGCTAGCATGTAGTCAGCAAGCTCCAGAACAAAGAGGATTTGGAACTGATGAATAGCTGAACATGAGGAATTTTACCAGAACAGACAATAACCCTGTGCCATTGTCAACCCTGAGATTTGGTATTATTTGTTACTGTATCATAACTTAATCTCAGTTGACAAATACAATCAATGCTTTGTCCATATACACAGATGACACCATCCTTATGGCAGAAAGCGGAGAGGAACTGAAGAGCTGATGAAACTGAAGAACTGATGAAAGCAAAAGAGGAGAGTGAAAAAGCTGGCTTAAAACTAAGATCATGGTATCCGATCCCATCACTTCATGGCAAATAGATGGGGAAACAATGGAAACAGTGACAGAGTTTATTTTCTTGGACTCCAAAATCACTGTAGATGGTGACTGCAGCCATGAAATTAAAAGGCACTTGCTCCTTGGAAGAAAAGCTATGACCAACTTAGACAGCATATTGAAAAGCAGAGACATTACTTTGCAAACAAAGGTCCGTCTAGCGAAAGCTGTTGTTTTTCCAGTAGTTATGTAGGGGTGTGAGAGTTGGACCATAAAGAAAACTGAGTGCCAAAGAATTTATGGTTTTGAACTGTGGTGTTGGAGAAGGCTTGAGAGTCCCTTGGACAACAAATCATACTTGCTGATTTTTTTTTTTACTTTGATTTTTCACTAATGAAAGGATTCTGTTAAAATTTCCAACCTATATGATGAATTTACCCATTTCAAGGGAGCTTTATTGCACATTATTATATATTACAAGGCAATTTTAGAAAGAAATACAAGTTTAAAATTTTAGAAAGAAATACAAGTTTAAAATTATTATGCCTTCGTGATGAATTGAATCTTTGAGTAAATTATTTAGAATTTTCTTTCAATTGATTTATTCTCTTTCAGCCATATCTAATGTGCTATTTAATTCATATTTAAAGTGTTTTTCAACATTTGTATTTTTTATTTAATAATACTGTGTTTCTTTTTCAAATATGCTTACTGATTGCTTACCTTTGTCATTCTAGTTTTCTCTTCTTCATGCAGCCATTCAAAGGAATGTATTTACACACATTTCAGATACCTTTAATATCCGAAGTACTGAATAGTCTGAATCTATCCTTTGTTGGGCTAATTCTCATTCATGATATTTTGCTTGATTGTATATTAGTTGATTCTTGACTTTGAGCTCATATATAATTGATCACAAATTCAAGGAAATGTAGAGGCCTACATTGATGGGATTTCCCTCTCCCCCAACAGGAGATTTACCCTGTTTCCTCTGTTATAGAGTCCAATGTGATATTGATGCACGGCTCCACTTTTTGGCTTCCAGCAACACACTTAGAGCAACCATTCCTTTTATATGTGCGCACTGCTCAACACTGGTTGAGATAACATCTCATGATTTCTCTTCTTTCTTGTGAGCCTCAAAATTCCAATTTGTGCATAATCTGCAATATGAGGGTCCCTTTGTGTATCTGGCCCCAAATGTTATATTTTCTACTCAAAATTCTCTTTTAATCAAGGGGTTGACACATTGAAATTTTGAAAGCTGTTAAAATTCATCTATGTAGTGTTAATTATGGGGGTGAACTTTAATTAGTGGATATTTTCATCATATGACCAGTTTATTAAATAAGATATCATGGATATATGGGTAGGGGTAAAATCCTTAAAATACTAGTTCTTTCTTTGTGATATGTGATAGTTGAGTATTAGTCGTTCAGTCATGTCTGACTTTTTGTGACCCCGTGGACTGTGGACCGTCAGCCTCATCTGTCCATGGACATCTCCAGGCAAGAATACTGGAGTGGATTGTCAATTCTCCCTCCAGGGGTCTTCCTGACCCAGGAATCAAACCTGAGTCTTCTACATTGCAGGCAGATTCTTTATTGTCTGAGCCATCAGGGAAGCCCATTCTTTCTTTAAACCATATTATACTATACAATTTAAATTCTAAGCCCCCAAACTTAGGAACTCTCTTTCCTTTCACCTAACATAAAAACTTGATTTAAATTAATTGTATTTGCTGCTTTAATGAAATAAGGAACTGCATTAATAACTAATGCTTTGGAGAGTATTTATGTAATATAGAAGTCTGCCATCATAAATCACTTAGGTGAATACAAAAATGTTTTATTGGAGGTCATCAGAGCCAGCATAAAAATCAATTACAATCAAATCAAACTGTAGGTACACACATTTTAAGACTTTAATGAGATTAATATACTTAAGGTTTACTCTTTATACTTAATTTGAATTTAATAGTATGCAGATAAAGTTGAATATATAATTTCTATTCATATTTTTACTAAAAATACATGTATGATGGAATATAAATATGATTTGCAAAGATGTCTTAATGTATAACTTAATGTGTAGCAAGGGCTTCCCTAGTGGCTCAGACGGTAAAGTGTCTGCAATGCAGGAGACCTGGGTTCGATCCCTGAGTTGGGAAGATCCCCTGGAGAAGAAAATGGCAACCCACTACAGTATTCTTGCCTGGAAAATTCCATGGGTGGAGGAGCCTGGTAGGCTACAGACCATGAGATCGCAAAGAGTTGCACACAACTGAGCAACTTCACTTAATGTGCAATGTGATATACATTCATTTATAACCTATAAGTTCAAAGCTAATTTGATGTCTTAGCACTTACTATTTTTTGGTGCAGCATACTTATATATACTAGTTGATAGATGAATATTTTTTAATTAATAAGATAAAACATAAGTATTCACTAGCAAATTCTTAAATCTGTTGCTAAAAGTCAATATTTTTAGCTGTAGGATGTGCACATTAATTTTTTTGAGTTTTTAAAATACAGGTTTAAAGACAGTTATTGAAGGAATGGGGCTTCCCTGGTGGCTCAGTGGTAAAGAACCTGCCTGCTGGTGCAGGAGATGCAGGTTGGGAAGATACCCTAGAGAAGGAAATGCAATCCACTCCAGTATCCTTGCCTGGGAAATTCCATGGATAGTGGAGCATGGTGGGCTACCATCCATGGGGGTCTCAAAAGAGTTGGACACTACTTAGCAACTAAACAACAGTTCTATTTAAAATCAAATAGAAACTACACATTATAACACATAAAACTGAGTGTCTCCCCCATTCAAAGTCAAACAAAAGTCATATATATTAATACATAGATGAATAAATAGTTAAGTGAAAGTCACTCAGTCATATCCACTCTTTGCGAACCCATGGACTATACAGTTCATGGAATTCTTCAGGCCAGAATACTGGAGTGGGTAGCCTATCCCTTCTCTAGTGGATCTTCCCAACCCAGGAATCAAACCGAGGTCTTCTGTATTGCAGGCAGATTCTTTACCAGCTGAGCTAACAGGGAAGCCCCTAAAGAGTTAAATAATTCTGATTATTTCTTTATAGGAACACTCTGCATCTTATAAACATAAATATGCATTTCAGGGTATCTTATGCTACATTGATATTACAAAAATCACACTAAATATTTATTGTTTTATATATTATATGTATTAACTATTGCACTGTCAAAGTAGTGTATCAAAAATAATTATAATATTTCATTCTTTGTATCTCAGTAATAAGATGATAATCTCTACAAAATTGTTCTCAGAGTAAAAAACACAGTTGGTAAATTATGCTTCTATCCCCCAAATTAAGCCCATAACTAATCTACTTGAGTTTTTTTTAATATATATTTATTTTAGGTGATAATGTATATTTATATTTAAAGTTTTAAGATTACCATTCTTCTATCAAAATTTTGTGCAGCCCTAGCAGAAATAAAAATTCTCTTAAATCTAGAAGGAAAATACCATCTCTTGATCTAGAAGGAACAACTATGTGCCAGGTAATATACTATATACGTTTCATGCATTTAACGTCATTTACCAACCAAACCTAAGAGGTAGCTACTAGTATTATGGCCCCCTAATATCAGAAAGAGATGCGGCAAATTGAATCTTCAACACCTCTTTTTATCCCCTATTAAGCTTGAATCACTATAAACTCAAGGCTGTAAATGTAAAATATACATTGTAAAGATCTTCTTACATTAGACTTTGAGTGTAACCCCTGCTTATGCCAAGCACATAGAGTCCTGGGAGTCATGGAAGTTAAAAGTGAACACTTTACAAGTGGCAGCTGCACATCTCTCTTGAAACGTTTAAGCAAGATTTTCTTTTTTATTTTCCTGAGAAAATCTCTCTAGCATCCAAAGAGTCGCTACATTCAGTGTTGCCAAGTATCCATAATGACTGCTTCCTGATTTAAAACTCTCTTAGTTGTGAAAGACTAGCGTGGTTCTTAGCTCAGCAGAACTGTCAGCTCCCTCCACAAGCCAGCTTTACAGTGTTTCTAGGGAGGCTTTCCGGATGGACCAAACTAAGATATCCAGTTCTTGAATATTTCCTTATGTCACATAATCCCTAAAATAGATTGCTTTCTTAAATCTTGAGGGATTGTGTTTTCTGCAACTATAATCTGGTATGTAAATCAGAGAAGGAAACTGAGACAAATAAAATATCAAGCAATATTAGTAACATGCTTAAAGTTAGTTAACTATAGAGCCAGAACTTGAATCTAATTAGTGGGGGACCAGAGACCAAAATCTTCACTTATACAGCTTTTGCAGGTAAATCAAGTATTTAAGAATATCAAAAACAGACATGTGACATTAGAAAAAGATATTTGGGTAAATTTGATGAAAAACTAAATAATGTTTATAATTCAGTGAGATGCAGCACCTTATAAATGATCCCCATATAATCCCAGGAATCTGAAAACATATGAAACACGTTCCAGAAGAATGGATGAGCAAACTTAACCCTATTTGAAATTAGTGGCCTGTGTATACTTTTGAGTTATTAAACTTTATTATAAATACTGAATTAAAACAGAGACAATCTTTTTGAAATCATCACTTAGAAATAATCCAAAAGAAAACAAGACTAAGAAAACAAAATGCAAAGGGAATGTGTGTGCATGCTAAGTTGCTTCAGTCATGTCTGACTCTTTGCAACCCTATGGACTGTAGCCTGCCAGTTTCTCTTGTCCGTGGGATTCTCCAGACAAGAATACTGGAGTGGGTTATCATGCCCTTCTCCAGGGGATCTCCCCAACCTGGGCATTGAACTTGTTGTGTCTCTTACATCTCCTGCATTAGCAGACAGGTTCTTTACCCCTAGCACTACCTGGGAAGCCCCTTAAGAAAATAATTTTTAGAAGTGGTAAACATAAACCCAAACATATTAATAAATACATTAAAAGTTAATGGAGTAAATATTTCAATTAAAAGGCAAAGATTCTTGGGATGTAAGGAAGTAAGACTCGATTATAAGTTACGCTCAAAATATGGACTTTAGATATAAACCTACAGATTGGTTAAACGTAAACAGATAGCAAAAGACTTTCCATAAACATGGAAATCATGCAAAAGCAGGAATGGCTATATTAATATAGCATAACATAGACTTCAAGAGAAGGATTATCACCAAAAATAAAAAGAGATAATTCTTTAGGAATAGATATTCCTAAAGATAGATAATTATAATATTATTTTTGAAAATAGCAGGCTTTCCAACTAAATGAATCAAGAATTTGAAGAATTAAAGGGAGTAAAAAACAATTCAAATATCATATTAGAAAGATGTAAAATTCCTTTCTCAACGTCTGAAAAAACAACTAGGCAAAAAAAACAAATAAAACAAAGATATAGACACGGGTTATCTGGGCAACACTACCAATCACCTTGACTAACTGGTAATTATAGAACACTACACACTATGAATGTGAATGAACATGCTCTACAATTACTTGGCCATAATACAAGTCTCACTTCATTTTAAATAATTAGGATATCAACTCAGATCAAAATAAATTAAAAAAAAAAAGAACAGTGATTTTTTTGTCTAGGTGCCTTGTTTTGTGAAACTGGTCTTGATATTTAAGATGTAACCACCCCTCGCCCCCGAAGTCTTTAAATATGTAAAATTGAGTAAGAATAATATTAATGTTGTTTTCTTAATTCAAACACAAATGTAGAATTTTGATTCTTAAATTATAATATCAAACTCTGACTGGAGGGTAGTAAATCACAGTAGGTCGTTAAGTAGAAAAATATTTATATGATTGAAATTTACCCTTCAGTGAGGAAAAATTTCCTTTAAATATTAGAAATCTTCAAAACTTTTCTTCACAGCCTTGAAAAAAACTAATATTTTGTGAGAAGAAAATTTGTCTTAGCTTTTTATTTTGATAAAACTATGGATTAGTTGAAAGTTGTAGCAATAGTACAGAGAGGTCCCAGGTACATGCACCCTTAAAATTTCCCTCCTTGGTTACATCTTACATAAACATAATACATCAAAACCAGGAAATTTTCATGATGAAATGTGTTGCATATGATTCTATGTAATTTTATCATGTGTACATAAATATTCAGGATATTCCTATATTAGGAGATACAGAAATAGTTCATCACCTCAAAAATATTTTGTGTTCCTTGTGTATAGTCACACTCATCACCTTCCAATCCACCACAACAAACCCTTGGCAATCATGAATCTATTTTCATTGCTAGAGAGTGAACTTTGCAGATTGGACTTAAGTGAACAAACTGAGCATTTTAATTTTGATATCTAAATAAGCTGCTGCATGTATCAATATTTTATTCCTTTTTATTACTAAATAGTATTCCATGATCTTGTTTCTCTTCTCTCTTCCACCAATCTACATATCAATCCTTTTGATAATACCAAAGAGCATTGATTACTGTAGACATTTAATGTTTTAATGTCTGGTTAATTCTGCTTTATTCTATTTCAAAATTATTTTAGACTTCAGTCAATTCTTTGGATTTTTCTATACATTTAGAATGAGCTTGCCTGTATATACAAAAGCACTGAGATTTTTTTAAAATGTATTTATTTTTTATTGAAGGATAATTGCTTTACAGAATTTTGCTGTTTTCTGTTTAACCTCAACATGAATCAGCCATAGGTATACATATACCCCCTCCATTTTTAATCTCCCTCCCATCTCCCTCCCCATGCCACCCATCTAGGTTGATACAGAGCCCCTGTTTGAGTTTCCTGAGCCATACAGCAAATTCCCACTGGCTATCTATTTTACATATGGTAATGGAAGTTTCCATGTTACTCTCTCCATACATCTCACCCTCTCCTCCCCTCTCCCCATGTCCATAAGTCTATTCTCTATGTCTGTTTCTCCATTGCTGCCCTGTAAATAAATTCTTCAGTATCATTTTTCTGGATTCCATATATATACATTAGAATACAATATTTATCTTTCTATTTCTGACTTACTTCACTCTGTATAATAGGTTCTATGTTCATCCATCTCATTAGAACTGACTCAAATGCATTTCTTTTTATGGCTGAGTAACATTCCATTGTGTATATGTACCACGACTTCTTTATCCATTCATCTATCGGTGGACATCTAGGTTGCTTCCATGTTCTAACTATTGTAAATAGTGCTGCAATGAACAATGGGAAACGTGTCTTTTTCAATTTTTGTTTCCTCAGGGTATATGCCTAGGAGTGGGATTGCTGTGTCATATGGTGGTTTTATTCTTAGTTTTTTAAGGAATCCCCATACCATCTTCCATAGTGGCTGTATCAATTTACATTCCCACCAACAGTGAAAGAGCATTCTCTATTCTCCACACCCTCTTCAGCATTTATTGTTTGTAGTCTTTTTGATGATGTCCATTCTGACTATGTGAGGTGATATCTCATTGTACTTTTGATTTACATTTATCTAATAATGAGTGATATTGAGCATCTTTTCATGAGTCTGTTGGCCATCTGTATGTCTTCTTTGAAGAAATGTCTGTTTAAGTCTTTCCCCCACTTTCTGATTGGGTTGATTGTTTCTCTGGTATTGAGTTGCATAAGCTGCTTGTATATTTTGGAAATTAAGCCTTTGTCACTTGTTTCATTTGCTATTATTTTCTCCCATTCTGAGGGTTGTCTTCTCACCTTGCTTATAATTTCCTTTGCTGTGCAAAAGCTTTTAAGTTTAATCAGGTCCCACTTGTTTACTTTTGTTTTTATTTCTGTTACTCTAGGATGTGGGTCATAGAGTATCTTGCTTTGTTTACCTTATTGAGTGTTCTGCCTATGGTTTCCTCTAAGAGTTTTATAGTTTCTGGTCTTACATTTAGGTCTTTAATCCATTTTGAGCTTATCTTTGTGTATGGTGTTAGGAAGTGTTCTAATTTCATTCTTTTACATGAAGTTGTCCAGTTTTCCCAGCACCATTTATTGAAGAGGCTCTCTTTGCCCCATTGTAGATTCTTGCCTCTTTTGTCAAAAATAAGGTACCCATAGGTGCACGGGTATATTTCTGGGTTTTCTATCTTGTTCCATTGGTCTGTATTTCTGTTTTTGTGCCAGTACCATACTATCTTGATGACTTTAACTTTGTAGTATAATCTGAAGTCAGGAAGGTTGATTCCTCCAGCTCCATTCTTCTTCCTTAAGACTGCTTTGGCAATTTGGGGTGTCTTGCATTTCCATATGAATTATGAACATTTTTGTTCTAGTTCTGTGAAAAATGTCATTAGTAACTTGATAGGGACCTCACTGAATCTGTAGATTGCATTTGGTAGTATAGTCATTTTCACAATATTGATTCTTCCTACCCAGGTTCATGGAATATCTCTCCATCTGTTTATGTCATCTTTGATTTCTTTCATTAGTGTCCTATAATTTTCTGTGTACAGTTCTTTTGTCTGCTTATGTAAGTTTATTCCTAGATATTTAATTCATTTTGTTGTAATGGTGAATGGGATTGATTCCTTAATTTCTCTTTCTGACTTTTCATTGTTAGTATATAGAAATGCCGGTGATTTCTGTGTATTGATTTTGTATCCTGCAACTTTGCTAAGTTCATTGATTAGTTCTAGTAATTTTCTGATATGATTTTTAGGGTTTTCTATGCATAGTATCATGTCATCTGCAAACAGTGAGAGCTTTATTTCTTCTTTTCTGATCTAGATGCCTTTCATTCCTTTTTGTTTTCTGATTGTTGTAGCTAGAACTTCCAGAACTATGTGGAATAATATTGGCAAAAGTGGACACCCTTGTCCTGTTCCTGATCTTAGGGGCTTTCAATTTTTCACCATTGAGAATAATGCTTGCTGTATACTTATCATATATAACCTTTACTATGTTGAGGTAGGTTCTTTCTATGCCCATTTTTTTAAGAGTTTTAAGCATAAATGGGTTTTGATTTTGTCAAGGCTTTTTCTGCATCTATTGAGATTATCATATGGTTTTTATCTTTCAATTTGTTAATATGGTGAATCACATTGATTGATTTGTGTATATCAAAAAATCCTTGCATCCCTGGAATAAACCCAACTTGATCATGGTGTATGAGCTTTTTGATGTGTTGCTGAATTGTTTGCTAAAATTGTGTTGAGGATTTTTGCATCTATGTTCATCAATGATATTGGTCTGTAATTTTCTTTTTTAGTGTTGTCTTTGTCTGATTTTGTTATCAGGGTGATGCTGGCCTCGTAGAATGAGTTTGGAAGTGTTCTTTCCTCTGCAATTTTTTGAAAGGGTTTTAGAAGGATAGGCATTAGCTCTTCTCTAAACTTTAATAGAATTCTCCTGTGAAACCATCTGGCGCTGGGCTTTTATTTTTGGAGAGTTTTTGATCACAGCTTCAATTTCAGTGCTTATAATCAGATTGTTCATAATTTCTATTTATTCCTGGTTCAGTCTTGGATGATTGAACTTTTCTAAGAATCTGGTCATTTTTTCCAGGTTATCTATTTTATTGACATATAGTTGTTCCTAATAGTCTCTTAAAATCCTTTGTATTTCTGCATTGCCTGTTGTAACCTTTCCTTTTTCATTTCTAATTTTGTTGATTTGATTCTTCTCTCTTTTTTTTATTGATGAGTCTGGCTAAAGGTTTGTCAATTTGTTTATCTTCTCAAAGAGCCAGCTTTTAGTTTTATTAATCTTTACTATTTCTTCCATTTCTTTTTCATTTCTTTCTGCTTGGATGTTTATGATTTCTTTCCTTCTACTAATTTTGCAGTTTTTTTGTTCTTCTTTTCCCAGTTTTTTTAGATGTAAAGTTAGGTTATCTATTTCTTGTTTCTTGAGGTAGGATTGTATTGCTATAAACTTCCCTCTTAGATCTGCTTTTGCTGCATCCCATAGGTTTTGAGTTGTTGGGTTTTCATTGTCATTTGTTTCCAGAATTTTTGTTTTCCCCTTTTGAATTCTTCAGCAACCTGTTGGCTATTTAGAAGTGTGTTGTTTAATCTCCATGTGCTTGTGTTTCTTACAGTTTTTTTTTCTTGTAATTAATATCTAGTCTCATAGCACTGTGGTTGGAGAAGATGCTTGATATGATTTCAGTTTTCTTAAATTTACTGAGGTTTGGTTTGTGACCCAAGATGTGCTCTCTCCTGGAGAATGTTTCATGTGCACTTAAGAAGAAGGTGCATTCTTCTGCATTTGGATGGAATGTCCTGAGGATATCAATGAAATCCATCTCATATAATGTATCATCTAATGTATAATTGTGTTTCCTTATTCATTTTCTGTTTTAATGATCTGTCCATTGGTGTGAGTGGGGTGTTACAGTCTCCTACTATTATTGTGTTACTGTCAATTTCTCCTTTTATGTCTCTTAGTGCTCATCTTATGTACTGATGTTGAGTCTTGTATTCAAGTGGCTTCCTTTGTATGAGTTCTCACTATTTGATACTCCTTAGGGTTAGTTCTCTGGTAGTCTAGGGTCTTGGAGTCTGTGCTCCCAATCCAAAGGCTCGGGGCTTAATCTCTGGTCAGGGACGAAGATTCCACAAGTGGTTTGCTATGGCATTAAGTGAGATTAAAACAAATATTCAAAATAAGAAAGTAAAGATGAACCCCAGACAAATGGCAGTTACAAAATCAGGCAAATAATAAATAAAATAATGGAACATACACATATACATATACATCTATGAGCAAAGTCAAAACAGTCCAACAAAAAGAAAGTACAGTAGATTGACTCAACAAACAAAGGAAATTAAAGATTATACTCACCAGTTAAGAACAAAACTAACTAAAGCACAAACTGGAAAACAAAACTAAAGCAAGGTGCCAAGTGGGGAATAAAAGTGAAAACAAAACTAACAAATATGTTGAGTGGAAAGGAAAGAAAGAAAAGATATGCAAAGTTAAATATAGGAAGATGAATAAGATTCATATACTTTAAAGATTAGCTGCAAGGGGAAAAGAACAGCAGGAAAAGCAAACAAAGGAATAAATGCAGAAAAAATGATGATAGGTTAAAAAATTAAAATTAAAAAGAGAGAAAAGAGAAAATAAAAAAGGAAAACTCCACAGAACTGTAAAAGCCCAATGTAGAGGCAAAGGTTTATAAAAACAAGAAACAATGTGACCGAGGAAAAAAAAAGCTCAAAAACTTAATTGGATTTCATTAGTTCAGTTCAGTTGCTCAGTTGTGTCCTACTCTTTGTGACCGCATGGACTGCAGCACACCAGGCTTCCCTGTCCATTACAAACTACCAGAGTTTACTCAAACTCATGTCCATTGAGTTGGTGATACCATCCAACCATCTCATTGTCTGTCGTCCCCGTTTCCTTCCACCTTCAATCGTTCCCAGCATCAGGGTCTTTTCAAATGAGTCAGTTCTTTGAATCAGGTGGCCAAAATATTGGAGTTTCAGCATCAGTCCTTCCAATGAATATTCAGTACTGATTTCCATTAGGATGGACTGATTGGATCTCCTTGCAGTCCAAGGGAGAAGTCTCAAGAGTCTTCTCCAACACCACAGTTCAAAAAATTCTTGGGCGCTCAACTTTCTTTATAGTCCAACTCTCATGTCCATGCATGACCACTGGAAAAACCATAGCCTTGACTAGACGGACCTTTGTTGGCAAAGCCATGTCTCTGCTTTTTAATACGCTGTCTAGGATGGTCATAACTTTTCTTCCAAGAAAGCAGCGTCTTAATTTGATGGCTGCAATCATCATCTGCAGTGATTTTGGAGCCCCCAAAGATAAAGTCTGTCACTGTTTTCACTCTTTCCCCATCTATTTCCATGAAGTGATGGAACTAGATTCCATGAGATTAGTTTCCTGAATGTTGAGTTTTAAGCCAATATTTTCACTCTCCTCTTTCAATTTCATCCAGAGGCTCTTTAGTTCTTCTTCACTTTCTGCCATAAGGGTGGTGTCATCTGCATATCTGAGGTTATTGATATTTCTCCCAGAAGTCTTGATTGTAGCTTCTGCTTCATTCAGTCCAGCATCTCTCATGATGTACTCTGCATATAAGTTAAATAAGCTGGGTGACAGTATGCAGCCTTAACATACTACTTTCCTGATTTGGAACCAGTCTGTTGTTCCATGTCCAGTTCTAACTTTTACTTCTTGACCTGCATACAGATTTCTCAAGAGGCAGGTCACATGGTCTGGATTTCATGGTGCCAATAAAATTGACAACTACAACCGAGGGGGATAAAAAAAGAAAAAAAAAAATCCAAAAGAATCTACATAACAAGTCAAAAATAAGAATATTTAATGTTTTTCTTGAGTCACTGCTTTCCAAGTTGCTTTCTGCACTGCAAGTCACAGTCCGCCTTACCTACCTAGGATGCCCTCCAACACTGTGGTGATCTCTGCTGTGGGGGTAGCTCAGATTCTAATCTGGTCCTACTCGTGTGTGTTCTTGCCTCCAATGTCCACAGCTATCAGAACTAGTGAAATTTCTTTTGTTGGACCTCTCAATGACCTTTTATATATTCCATAGACACAGAGGCTGCCTAGTTGATCATGTGGATTTAATATGTAGCTTGTACAACTGGTGGGAAAATTTTGGGTCTTCTTCCTTAGCCACACTGCCCCTGGGTTTAAATTGTGGTTTTATTTCCATCTCTATATGTGGGTTGTCCACTGGGGTTTGCTCCTGAGGCTACCCTGGAGGACTTGGGTTTGCTCCTGTGAGGGCCAGGTGTGGAGGTAAAGCAACTGCTTCGGTCACAGGGGTTTTGGCAGCACCATGTACTCAAGGGAGTTGGTGGCTAGGGCAGCAGAAAATATAGTGCTCTAGTAGCGTATGGCAACAAGTACTGGCTAAATATGCTCCAGTATTCTTGCCCTGAGAACCCCCCTCCCTGGCAGGCCACAGTCTACAGGGTCACAAAGAGTCCTACACAACTGAAGCGACCCTGCACGCAGACGCAAGACTTTTTTTTGCCTGGGGTAGCTCTGCCCCAGTGAGAGTTGAGTGTGAATGTGGCTCAGGTGCTTGGTCTACGGGGACTCTAGTGGAGTCAAGTGTGCAGAGACACAGACTGCCTCTACTGCCTGAGTTATGGCCCTATTGGAGTCTTTTTTTGAGCCTCTTTTAGCTGGTGATCAGAAGGCCTCTTGGGCCAGTTTTTCTCTGTAGCTCCACCCCTTCAGGCACTTACAGGGCTCCCTTGCCTGGGGTCCTTTTCTGTTGTTTTGTGCATCAGGCACATATAGGGGCCCCCATGGCTGGGGTCTTATTCTGTTAATTGGCACATCATGCACTTAAAGGAGCACCCAGGGTGGGGTCCTACTCTGCAGTTCAGCACATCACTTAAAGGAGCACCCAGGTTGGGGTCCTACTCTGTAGTTCAGTGCATCAGGTGTTTGATGGGCCAGTCTCTCTATTGTTCAGCTGCCGATGCTGGCGTGTGGGGAGAGAGAGGCTATGGTGATGGCTCCATCCCCTATGCATGACTGAGCAGTATTGCCTTGCTTCCCTGGCTGCCCGGCTTTCCTCAACTGGCATTCCCACCACAATCTCCTCCCTCACACCCCCTCAATCCGTCTCTCCACAGTCAACAGCAGCCCTTGCCCTGGGATTGCTCCACAATCCCTAAACTCCAGGGGTCAAGCATTCCTGTCCGGGGTATATATGGCTGTGGCAAAGACTGTCTGATTCTCATTCCATTTAGGCTGCCACAGATCAGCTGTTTCACTCTCAGCCTTAAATGTTTCTCCTCTGACTCAAACAGTTGCATCGAAGTGGAGATTGGACCCCTGCTTCAGTTCCCCCACCCACCAAGGGCATGTCCATTCCTACGAACACGCCTGTGTTTTTCCGCCTAGTTCCTTCATCCTACCGAGTTTTGCGTGGTTATATACATTCTTTCCCACTGGTCAGCTCCTATCTGTTCTCAGCTGATGTTCTGCATGCAATTCTGTGTCTGAAGGTGTATTCCTGATGTATCCATGGAGAGAAATGTACTACACATTCATCTACTCCTCCACCATCTTGTTCATCTCTATATTGACATTTTAATCGGAGTTCTGTTAAAATACATCATTTTTGGCAGAATTACATTTACTGTGATAAGTCTTCCATTTCATTTATTACCAAATTTATGTATAGAGAATTGCATTACCTTATTTTCCTTGTTGTGTTGTGTCGAACTCTTGGCGACCCTCCTCTGTCCTTGGGATTCCCCAGGCATGAATACTGCAGTGGGTTGCCAGACCCTTCTGGAGGGGATCTTCCCAACCTAGAGACAGAACCTGGGTGTCATGTCTCCTGCATTGGCAGCTGAGTTCTTTTTACCACTAGTACCACCTGGGAAGTCCATATATAGATGTATACACATATTTGTAATGTTCTCACTTTGCAGGTTACTTTGCTCTAACATCACCTCTTTAGTTATTATCCCAGTGTTCAGTTGTTAGTTTCTTTTATTTCACTGTTCTTTTTTGTATAACCTTGTCTTAATAAAGATTTTTATGTTTTCTGCATTTATAATTTCAAGTGTCTCTTCTGCAAAATAATAAATGGTAATTTTATTCAGCCTTTGACTAATTGAGATAGAACTGACTTTGGACCATCTGAGAATTGTTTTTATTTTTTCTTCCATTTCAGACACCTGCCTAAAATACTTATCATTTGTTATTTCCAAACAAATGGTACATTACTATCATCATTGAATGGTTTTCTAGGGAGTTGTACAAGTAAATACTTTTTTTTACTCATTTAACTTGAGATCTGGGAATAATTTAGACCGAAGAAAATAAAGCTCTTATGTCAAAATATCACATTTCTGTGTTTCAGTGTCTCAACCAGCAATACAGCAAAAATAGATGCATATTAAATCATTGGATTATGTAAATAATAATGAACTATTTCTAGAGTTATTATATACAAATGGAAGAAAGGAGTTACAAGAACAAAATTTCAATTTCACTTTTCAGTAACAAATACAATTGTAATAGTACAATACTTTGGTAGTCAATCTTTCAGGAGAACATGAAAATTCAATAAGAATGCATTTTGCATGTTTAAAAAGACATTAAAACTATGATAAAAATCTGTAGTTATAGAGCTGTAGATTATACAGTGTTCAAGAGAATGGCAAGGAGAGATAGGAAGACCTTCTTAAATGAATGATGCAAAGAAATAGGGGAAAACAATAGAATGAGGAAGACTAGAGATCTCTTCAAGAAAATTGGAGATATCAAGGGAACATTTCATGCAAGGATGGGCACTATACAGGACAGAAACAGTAAGGACATAACAGAAGCAGAAGAGATTAAGAAGAGGTGACAAGAATACACAGAATAACTATACTAGAAAGGTCTTAATGACCCAGATAATGACAATGTTGTGGTCACTCACCTAGAGGCAGATATTGTGGAATGTGAAGTCAAGTGGGCCTTAGGAAGCATTACTACAAACAAAGCTTCTGGAGATGATGGGATTCCAGCTGAGCTACTTCAAATCCTAAGATGATGCTATTAAAGTGCTCTGCTCTACTCAATATGTCAGCAAATTTAGTAAACTCAGCAATGGCTGCAGGACTGGAAAAGGACAGCTTTCATTCCAATCCCAAAGAAAGGTCATGCCAAAGAATGTTTAAACTACCATACATTTGCTCTCATTTCACATACTAGCAAGGTTATTCTCAAAATCTTGCATGTTAGGCTTCCATAGTACATGAACCAAGAACTTCAAGGTGTGCAAGCTAGGTTTAGAAAAAACAGACGAACCAAAGATCAAATTGCCAGCGTTCATCTGATCATAGAGAAAGCAAGAGAACTCCAGAACATCTACTTCTGCTTCATTGACTGTGCTTAAGTCTTTGACTGTGTGGATCACAACAAACTGTGGAAAATTCTTAAAGAGATGGGAATACCAGATCACCTTACCTGTCTCCTGAGAAACCTTTATCCAGGTCAAAAAGCAACAGTTAGAACCTTACATGGAACAACCGACTGCTTCAAAACTGAGAAAGGAGTACAACAAGTCTATATGTTTTCACCCTGCTTATTTAACTTATAGGCAGAGTATATCACGTGAGATGCCTGGCTGGATGAATTACAAGCTGGAATTAAGACTGCGGGGAGAAATAACAACAGCCTCATATATGTAGATGATACCATTCTAATGGAAGAAAGTGAAGAGGAATTAAAGAACCTGTTGATGGTGAAAGAAGAGAGTGAAAAAGTTGGCTTAAAACTCAATATTTAAAAGACTAAGATGATGGCATCTGGCCCCATCACTGCTTGGCAAACAGAAGGGGAAAAAGTGGAAGCAGTGACAGATTTTATTTTCCGGGGCTCCAAAATCACTGCAGATGGTGACTGCAGCCATGAAATTAAAAGATGCTTGCTCCTTGGAAGGAAAGCTATGACAAAGCTAGACAGCATATTAAAAAGCAGAGACAACACCTTGCCAACAAACATCCATATAGTCAAAGTTATGGTTTCTCCAGTAGTCATGTATGGATATGAGAGTTGAACTATAAAGAAGCCTGAGCACTGAAGAATTGATGGTTTTGAACTGTAGAGCAGAATAAGGGTCTTGAGAGTCCCTTGGATTGAAAGGAGATCAAACCAGTCAGTTCTAAAGAAAATCAACTGTGAATATTCATTGGGAGATCTGATGATAAAGCTGAACTTCCAATACTTTCACCACCTGATTTGAAGAGCTCATTGTCAATGACCTTGATGCTAGGAAAGATTGAAGGCAAAGGAGGCAGGTGTGGCAGAGGATGAGATGTTTAGATAGCATCACTGACTCAATAGACATTACTTTGTGTAGAATCCAGGAGATAGTGGAAGACAGAGGAGCCTGGCATACTTCATTCATGCAAAGAATTGGAGAAGACTTAGAGACTGGAAAACCATGACAAGATTATAGCCACAGTTAATTGGCCACCTACAATATAGTTTTCACTTACAGGAATTTTTTTTACCAAAACACTTGGCAGTAGGTATCAACTCTTATTTGTTTATTAAACAAATGAAGCTTAAGGAGTTTAAATAACTTTTCCACTGTCACAGCTAATAAGTTAAGATTCAACTCAGGCTTATCTCTCCAGACTTGTATAATGCAAACCTAACTTCTAACATTATTAATTGCCACCTTAAAATAGGCTCCATTAGCTGTTTTAAGATCATTTAATTTAGTGAATAACATTTAACTAAAGGAAAATGACAATATTTCTTTAATTTTGCCAAGTCTTTCCCCTTCCTTCTTCTCCTTTTTTTTTTTTTGAGAAAATCATATGTGTGATATAGTTTTCTAAATGAAGAATAGGTAATATTCTTCTTATGAAGGATGATGCTTCACAAAGATAGAAGAGTGTATAAGCTAATTTTTCTGAAGTCCTGCTGCTTTCTTAAAGGTAGATTTACCATGAAGAACAGATAAGATTACTTTAAATGCATGTATGAAAATTCATATAAAAAATAGCTGAGCACCTTTTGCAGTAGAGAGTGCTGGAGTCTAAAATACAGGAATAGTGTGAGCAACATCCTGTACTATTAGTGTCTTAACTAAATATGTCAGGATTTTAAAAGTATCAGATGTTATTTTTCACAAGCTATAAGAGGCATAATTTGATCCTTTGAACATAATAGAAATTTTGTACACATTTCCCTGAGCCTCAAAATATAGATTTACTTTCTTTTCTACTGTGCATGCCCTTCTGTTTTCCTCCCCATACTGACCTATAGAAAGAATCACTTTCCATCTGTCTAGGTCCTAGTAATTATTATTATACTTCTTTTTTAAGAAGTATGAGATAACTTGTCTTAAGGAAAATGAAAAACTGTCTGTGTCCTCTGTGCAAAAAACTTGAAAACACTGAATTTATGATGCCTGGGAGAAGACTCAAGCAGAATAAATTTATGCTCAAGGTTAGTCTTCCTTTGAGAATTTATGGCAACACATCACCTCCAAATTATAGAGAAAGAAAAAAAATATATTTAATTCAAATTTTATGTTTTAAAATTTTGATTTGGTGAAAAAATTATTTTATGTTTTTTGCTACAAACAAAAATAACCTTTTTAATAATATAAAACTTGAAATGTTTCTTAATTGAAGAGTGGGGTGCAGTGACTGAGAAATATAACAGAGGGGAAGAAAAGTCATTTGATATAGAATTAATATAAATGGCAATTTAAAATTCCTGTAAAACCTGAAATAAAGTCAGTATTACATATAAGAGTTTTACCACGATTCTATTATTACTAATAGTAATTATAGTAGTTAACAATATTGCATGTGCATTGAGCTAAATACACCAATTATCCCATTTATTTTTTATTTGGTAGAAATTTGAAATATTTTATTATGTATATAATAAAATTGAGGATTACATTCAAATAACTTATCAACTGGAAAGAGACTCAAGATTTGAACCTAGCAACACTACTTTCAAAACTTACGGTCTAAGCCACAGTCTAGCTCCCTCTAAATGATTCTGAGGCCAGTAGAGGTATGCCCACATCCCATATTGTTAAGACAAATGTCCATTTTTAGACACTTTTCTTAAGTCCATTTTCATGGATCTGCATTTTTCGCTGCTGCTAAGTCGCGTCAGTCGTGTCCGACTCTGTGCGACCTCATAGACGGCAGCCCACCAGGCTCCCCCGTCCCTGGGATTCTTCAGGCAAGAATACTGGAGTGGGTTGCCATTTCCTCCTCCAGTGCATGAAAGTGAAAAGTGAAAGTGAAGTCGCTCAGTCGTGTCCGACTCTTCACGACCCCATGGGCTGCAGCCTACCAGGCTCCTCCGTGCATGGGGTTTCCCAGGCAAGAGTACTGGAGTGGGGTGCCATTGCCTTCTCTGGCATTTTTCACTAATTATATGCTATTTCAAATGGAAAACTTACTGGCATCTCTTGATGGAAAAAGTGACTTGACCCAAGAAAATAGACTAGCATGTAATACTGCATCACTAGATGTCTCTTTTCAAAGGTGTAGTTTCCGACTGCATGTTGTTCACAAAGCATTGTAGAGAAAACAAAGGAACTCAGAATTTTTTTATTCATTTCATATATGCAGAGAAATGTTCAGCCATGAGGACTTCATCAATATTTCACTTGCAGAATTCAAGAATTTAGAACACAGATTCTGCAAGGCAAAGTTCACATGGAGAACCTCTATTACCATGTAGCCCAGGTGCTCTCACTGCAGATGATGCCCTGGTAAAGTAGGAGACCTGGGCTGTACTCTGAAGGTCAAGAGAGTGATGGCTCAAGACACTGCAGCATTGCTACAATTACTCCACCACTGACCTAGCAGTTTTAGCAAATTTTCAAATGCAAATAACTGATATAGTGCCTGCACCATTTCCTCACAAGGATTTGGTGAAAGTTGTTGAGATCCCCATACCTGTGAAGGTAAGATAATTATGACTCATGCTCCTAGAAATGCAGTGATTCCATGCCTTTAGAACAATCTGACTTCGGGAAACTAGTGATAACTGCTCTATTTTCTAAGTGAAATGAAGTGTTTAAGGTGAATTCAGTCTCTTGTGATTTGTGTTCATATCTTTGTACCATAAAACTAGAAATGCATTCTTTGTTTAAAGGAGGGAAATTAAGATGTTAGCTTCCACTTAATCAAATATCTCTTTCTATGTATCTATACATCTATATCCATATATCTACACAGATATATAGATAAACGACCATATTATGTATATATATGTGTATGTATATATACGTATATATACACACACATATATATATGAACAGAAACATAAACTAAGAAGTGGCATTGCATAGAAAATAAACTGGTGAATGATGTTCTATCTCTCAATGGGCTTAATATAAAGGTTAAGTAAAACTGAAAGCTATGATTACTCTGAGAGGTGAACATGCTGCTAAGTCACTTCAGTTGTATCCGACTCTGTGCGACCCCATAGACGGCAGCCCACCAGGCTCCGCCGTCCCTGGATTCTCCAGGCAAGAATACCGGAGTGGGTTGCCATTTCCTTCTCCAGTGCATGAAAGGGAAAAGAGAAAGTGAAGTCGTTCAGTTGTGTAAGACTCCTAGAGACCCTAGCCCACCAGGCCCCTCTGTCCATGGGATTTTCCAGGCAAGAGTACTGGAGTGGGGTGCCATTGCCTTCTCCGAGAGGTGAACATAAACAGTGCTAATATTTACTGGATGGAGTCCTTTATATCTTCCTAACCATGGTGTCTTTTTTCAACCTCAACGCTTTCTAAACTTATCTGTCATTGCAGATGCCACTTTAGCTAGAATAAACGATCATTCTTACCCCAAACCAGTGAAACTTTTCTGTTTGGAAATTTTGGAGATCCTGTAATTTTATGTCCTCGTGTAAAGGGACCACCTCAAATTTGTCATGTTTTCCATTATTCACTGCATTCATTCTTTCTGTAGGCTTTAGTAGAGTATATATTACGGATATATAAAGGCAGCCAAAATATTGAGTAAGATGCATATGCACCTTCAGAGAAATTACCGTCTAGTGCACATATAGCACTGATTTCAGTGTCAGACAGAAACTTTATAATTATAATTATCTTCCCCAACACTTACTAAAATATATGTCACAGATATGTGGTGAAGAGAAATTAGATAATGTTTGTGGGTCTTTTTACACTATAAGGGACAAGATGAGCAGTCTCTGATTAAAATCTTTAAATATAATATTTAATAATAGATTTCAAATTATGTTACTAAATAAACAGCCTCAAATATTTCTCAGTATTTTTCTGATGAATTGTAAAACCAATATTGTAACTATTTATTTTTATATATTTTGCCCTCCTCTTTTAAAAAAAAAAACAATTGCAGAAGCCAAGTGCATAATTTTTTTCTAACCACAAAAGTCATCCAAGTTGAATTAATTTGTATTTTCAAACCTATTTGTGTAATATATATTTGGCTTTGTGAAAAGACATCGCTTTACAAGTTACAATTATGCTAAAAAAGGAAGAGCATTATATTTTGAAGATATATATTTTTCAGCAAACTTAAAACAAAAACAATAAACATATAAGTGTACAAATCATCAGATTTTAGTTTTAAAAATTTTCGGGAACTAAATCCACCCATGTAAGAGTATACAGACCAAGAAAGAGAACAATGTTAGCAATACACCCTTGCACCCTTTTATGACCTTTCTGAACTATACATAAATAGAATCATGCAAAGTATACACTTTAGTATCTGGCTTCTTTCATTTGATATTATATATCTAGTAGTAGTGTTTTCATTATCAGGTGAAGAGCCAACTCACTGGAAAAGACCCTGATGTGGGGAAAGACTGAAGGCAAAAGGAGAAGAGGGAGGCAGAGGATGAGATGGTACGATAGCATCACTGACTCTATGGACATGAATCTGAGAAAACTGAGAGACAGTGAAGGACAGGAAAGCCTGATGTGCTGCAGTCCATGGAGTTCCAAAGAGTCAGACATGACTTAGTGAAGGACAGGAAAGCCTGATGTGCTGCAGTCCATGGAGTCTCAAAGAGTCAGACATGACTTAGTGAAGGACAGGAAAGCCTGATGTGCTGCAGTCCATGGAGTCTCAAAGAGTCAGACATGACTTAGCGATTGAACAGCAACAACAATCTAGCAGTAGTTTATTGAGTATCATTATTATGTAATATTTTATTGCATGGATATAGCAAGATTTGTTTATCTATTCTAATGTTGATAGACATTTGGTTGATTCCAGATTTTGATTCTATGAATTGTGATGCTGTGAACATTTTTATGTATGTTTGTCCTAAAAATATGGCTGCATATCTGTTCAGAACACAATGTACCCTTCTGAGTTTATCTCAATAGTATGCCTGTGAGATCCATCACATCTCTGTTTATGGCAGTAGTGCATTCATTCTCTTTACCCTGTAATGTCAGAATGCTCTGTTTTGATATGTGTTTTTCTTTCTAGTTTCCTCATGGTTGCGCATTTTTCTGACTTAGGTTGAATTTGTCTGGTATGATGTTTGCTCCAGAGAATGTCTGTTAAAAGCCTACTTACCCTTTACCTCCTCACTGCCACACAGAACCTCTCCCTCAGTCCATTAGTTAACACTTGGCAGTCAAAGCTTAGTGGCCCAGAACAGTGAACTATTACTGCTTTCATCATGTGAAAACCCGAGAAAATACTCACTCTATGCAAAGAGTTAAAGGACTTCTAGCGTTTTTAATTAATAACTATTGACCTTATGGTTATTTTATTTCCGTTTTGCTTTAGAATCCTTTATAATTAAGCAAAATCGATGCCTAATTTACTAAAACCTTCAGTTTTTAGTACTATTTTATCTCACAGTTTGATTACCTTCCTGTGTTTCTAGAAACTTAGAAAGTTATGGAAAGAAGAAAACATCACTTATTCAAAATTAAAGGTCATATAAAACTGGGGAAGGAATCACTCAGTTGCATCAATCCTACCAGGTGGCTCTGGACTTCTCACCAGCAGCTCCAGGCTGGACGGTTCTTCAGACATTGTTGACTTGATCTCTAGTTTAAAAAATTAGTCAAGTCATTTATATTGTATCTTATCTTGATTTTTAGTTTCTGATACTATGACAGCTGTATTTTATTCTTCACTTAACTGAAAGTTTATTACTTAAGTAAAATGTTACTGCTCAAGTATTATATTTATTTGAATTCTAGTTTTTCTACCATTAATACATAATTTCAACATTGCTTAGAGATGTTTGCCAATAGTAGTGTTAGAAGTAAGGGCTTAATGAACAGTATTTGTAGTATGGGATTCTCAAAAAAAATATAGATATCTTAAGCTACCTCGAGGATTTTTTTAGAATAGGCTGAAAACACAATGATCGCAGTTGCCTTATGTTACATTCTATTTTATCTTTTCCCAAATTATTTTTGGAATAACATTATTGATAGTGGATTGGTATATTTTAATTCTTAGAGGGAAAACAGCAGGAAGGACATTTGGGAATAATTAATTTAATATTGAAATATTCTTGAAGATATTATCATATGTGAACTGTCAAAGAAAACTTGTACCAGATAGAGTTAAAAAGGCAAGGAAGACTTTATTCAAGACTATTGCAATTGAGGTTATGACTATTGTAATAGGGAGATATATCATACTCAACTCCACTGAAACCAAAGACAAGAGGGTTTTTAAAGAATGAGGTGAGTATTGGAGGACATTAGGGGTGGAGGTTGGTCCCTGTGATTAGGCCATCTGTGTTTGCTAATTGGTTTAACAAAGTTAGGGTCCTACTCCCCTACAGAGACTGGAAGATAGGGGCCCTATCTTCTTGATGATTACTTATCAAAGGATGATTTTCAACTCCTTGAGAAATACACCTTTAGGCTGTAGAAGATTTACATTTCATGGGACAGAGGAAGAATTTCCAACTACACATTTTCTAAAGTAGATACTCTAAGAAAAGGTAGGTCTGGGGACTATGGTAAAGAAAAAAAAAACACTTAAAGTTTATTCAAATTGAGGGTAAGTTAGGGCTCAGAGGGTAAAGCACCTGCCTGAAATGTTGGAGACCCGGGTTCGATCCCTGGGTTAGGAAGATCCCCTGGAGAGGGAAATGGCAACCCACTCCAATATTCTTACCTGGAGAATCCCATGGAAGGAGGAGCCTGGTATGCTATAGTCCAGGGGGTCGCAAAGAGTCAGACACGACTGAGCGATTTCATTTCACTTAGGGCCTTCTTGGTCAATACAAATTATTTTCATACAAAGAGTCATGTACAGAATGACATTTTTAATACAGTAATATGTTTCTCAAAAACAAACAACCTAATTATCCTTCATATTATGTCTTGAATATGAAAATTGAAATTTACTCTGATTCCTTCTTAGACAGAATTATAAAAACATATAAGAAAATGTTTATTATATAAGGCCTATTTAATCTAAACATATTCATGTAATTTCAATATAAATAAACATTAATTTTCAGGCATAACTTTTTTAATAATTTAAAATTCAGTCAATACCAACTGCTTTCAATATCTCATATTCTTGAAATGAGTCCAATTATATGGGAATTTTTACAAGGTAGACCTGATTAGTTTAATTTCTTCTGAAAGAAGAAACCCAAAAGCAGTGACTCCCTCTGTACCATAGATAATTTCCAAGTTGCTGTAATTTAGTGTTACTGTCAAATAATAATAAAATACTTCAGCTTCTTTGCCTAACATGCAATGGGTATATTTAATCATTATTAAAATGATGCAAGACATCAGACAAGAAAACATGGGAAAAAAATCTTAAAATTACCTTTTGCATGTTAATTGTCCACTGTTCAGAGATCTGTCAACACTTAGTGGTTTTGTACAGGATTATATATGTTACCACTTCCTGTTTTGCTCTTAGTCATAACTTTTCTGTTTTCCACATATGTTGTCTTACTTTCTCTCTCTGCTTGTCAAACTGTTATTTCTAAATTTCACACTATTACCTACAATAAATAAATGATAGACATGGCTATATCCACAAATTCTATTAAAATTTATTTTGCATGAATTGGTTTTATACCTTGTATCATAAATAATGCAAAAGAAGCAGTTTTTAAATGATTTCTCATAGTTATACTATTTCAAATGTAAAATAATGTTCTCTTCATTGATAAAATAAAATTAGACCACAGACTACTGTTTTTTTTTTTTTTGATCAGTTTGTATGTCTAAGAATTGGTACAGTATCCCTCATTCCACAATGGTTCACATATTTGCATCCTATAATTCAATCAAATATGAATAAAATTTGAGAACAAATACATAAACATAGATGAAACCCCTTTGGTTTTCCAAGATGTTACTATAAGAGTTTGTCATAGTTTTTAAACAAAAAAAAATAAACCTTTGTGGAGTTTTGTTTTTGGAAATACACATATCTTTCTGGTTTCCATACATCTTTTATAAACATGATTTGATAAACACACTGAGTCACAGATTTAAAAAATTATCTGCCCTTTACCCTTTATGGATTTGTTCTCACTTAAGAGTCTGATCTACTCACTATTCTGGAGCAACCATGTGAGCCAGAGTTGCATCATAGTGAGAGAAGCCTTGAGTTGTCTTCATATAAAGATCTTCAAAATTTTCAGAGAAGTTGTCAAGTCTTTGTTAAAATACAGAATTAATTTTAAGCATGTGTATTGTTTGGCTCATTACATTCCTCAATATTATCTTTAATAAAAGCAAAATAGAGAGCATGTACTACCTCCCAGACAATAACGATGAAGGGTCTGAGAACTGCTCTACTTGCTAGTCAAATGTATCAGCATTTCCTTGTGTGATTCCCCAGGTGTGATTTCTCACAAGGCAACAAACACTAAGAGGACAAAATGATACCTGTGCTCACAGCAGAGTACCCTCAGTCTTGGGGAACTTGAATATAATTTGCAGTAAGGATATCTGTGCTCCAGAGGGAGATACTATTCTATCTTCCTATCTGTTCACTATAAAAACAGTCTCTTTTCTCTCTGTTTGGTTACCAAAATGGGAGATAAATTTTATTCTATTTTATTTAACTATGAAGAGTAAAATCAAGATTACAATCTGAGCCAAAATCTGTTTTTTTCCTACTGAGCTGAGTCAAAATGTTTTGACACTTGTTTGATGTTATCCTTAACCAGCTTCTTCTCTGCATTCTGTTTGCAGTCGCTGGACATGTTAATATTTAAATAACAACAGCCTGTGCCCTCTTATATGAGTAATGTGAGTCACAAATCAAATGATTCTTGGACTTTCTGTTTAAGGGATGCAAATTACAATGGCTACAATAAGACATAGTATATACATGTAAAAATAACAAAATGTAAGGGACTGAATGTGTACAGAACTAAGTGCCAAGGTAAATATTAGTGCTATATAAAGTCATTTATTTCAGATAAAACTATTTACAAAAATAAGTGTCAATGGACCATCCGTTCTAAAGAATTTATTTAAATAGAAGTCTTAGTTCAGTTGAACATAAAGGTATAGCCTTCAGATGTCAACAGAATTAAATTTGTCAATTTGCTGTCAAAGTCACTTTAGAATATCACTGTCCAACAGGTGAACAATATGAGTCTCACATGCAATTTGAAAAGTTCTAGTGTGTGTGTGTGTGTGTGTGTGTGTGTGTGCGCGTGCGTGCTCAGTTGTGTCTGGCTCTTTGTGACTTCATGGACTGCAGTTCCCCAGGCTCCTCTGTTCATGAAATTTTCCCATGCAAGAACACTGGAGTGGGTTGCCATTTCCTTCTGTAGGGGATCTTCCCAACCGAGGGAGGGAACCTGTGTCTCTTCCATGTCCTGCATTGGCAGGCAGATTCTTTACTACTGCGCCACCTAGGAAAAGGTCTAGGAGGCACATTAAAAGTAAAAACAGGTGAATTTAAATTTGATACATTTTATTTAAGCCTATATATCAAAAATATTATTCATATTATGTAGTCAACATAAAGGGCTTCCCATGTGGTGCTAGTGGTAAAGAATCTGCCTGCCAATGCAGGAAATGAGATGCAGGTCTGATTCCTGGATCAGGAAGAGCCCCTAGAGGAGGGCACATCAACCCACTCCTGTATTCTTGCCTGGAGAATCCAATGCACAGAAGAGCCTGGTGGACTACAGTCCATAGGGTCATAAAGAGTCAGACACAACACAGCTGAAGTGACTTGGCACAGCACAGCTCAGTCAACATAGAATTATTTAAAAAATATTATTTAAATTGTTTCTTTATTCTAAACCTTCAAATTCCAGTGTGTATTTTATACTTTTGGTATATCTCAGCTTGAGCAAGACTCATTGAAGTGATCAGTACCCATAAATGGCTAATGCCTCCTATATTGGACAATGTGAAAAACAAAGTCCACTTTTATTTAACTGCTTCATCAAACTCACAAAATGACTATTAAATTAAAATTACATGATGCCAAGATACCCTCTATAAATCTACCTGAACAAACATTTTAGATTTAATCTTTGATTATAACAGAATGATACCACAGCAAGAACATTGGATTAAGAGCCTAGAGACACAAGCCGAAGTTCCTACATATTAGCTATAGGACCTTGAGTGAGTCATTTAGACTCTTGGGTCTTATTCCCTATATGTACAAGAAAGGTTTTGGATTTCATGATTTGTAAACTAGTTTTAGTTCTAAAATTCTGCCAATCTATTTTGGACCACATAAATGGATGGGGAGGGAATAGAACAAATTAACTTGAGAAACAAGTAATCATGACTTTGGAAAATCAATGGCTATGCTTTACTTCACATAGCCACTAAATTTCCTTTGATATAGGGTCACATAAAAATCATATAAACATACATAGTTAATTTGACATAAAGCAATGAAATAGCCAGAAAATAAACATTTAACAAAAATTATGGAGATTACCTCATGTCTAGATTTGAGGATTAAAAGGTACATCTTTAGCCATATATCATCAAAGTTTCTATTGGATCATTACATCTAATACAGAAGCACACTTCTGTCTTCCAAAAAGAAGTCAGGTATAATGAAATAAGCAAAATGTAGTAGAAGAGAAAAACAATATATTAAACATGCTGCAGTCTTCCTAGACACATGCATTAACCTGTCTGGCTGAAGGTATTTGCTAATTCATTTAGCCCAAAACATTGTCCTGAAAACTCACAGATGGTTACAAATTTAACCTTTTACAAAGCTATACACCTGCAGGCAGCTCAAAGAAATATTCAAGTTCAACTTCAACTACAATGGGAAGTTAATCATTAAGTTAACTTCCTAGTTTTCTTGCACAATTGAGTCAATCATATTGAATTTGCCCTTTAACATTTTGGCTTTTTTTTCCTGCCAAAAAGTGATTTGGCCCTACAAGGAGAAAAAAAGAAAAAGATGAGTATTGATAGACCAATTACAGGTTACAGGAACATTTACTTTGCAACCATTGAATCTGTTATTTCTTTGCTGATGACCCACTGTGTTTGATTTCAAATTTCAGGGGAAAAATTACTATTTCCTTAATTTTTATGGCAATATGGCCCTGCAAACATTCAGTGAGAATATGCCCTTGCCCCTTATTTCAGTTCAGTTCAGTTCAGTCACTCAGTTGTGTCCGACTCTTTGTGCCTCCCTGTCCATCACCAACTCCCTGAGTCTACTCAAACCCACGTCCATCAAGTTGGTGATGCCATCCAGCCATCTCATCCTCTGTCATCCCCTTCTCCTCCTGCCCTCAATCTTTCCCAACATCAGGGTCTTTTCAACTGAGTCAGCTCTTTGCATCAGGTGGCCAAAGTATTGGAGTTTCAGCTTCAACATCAGTCCTTCCAACGAACACCCAGGACTGATCTCCTTTAGGATGGACTGGTTGGATCTCCTTGCAGTCCAAGGGACTCTCAAGAGTCTTCTCCAACATCACAGTTCAAAAGCATCAATTCTTCGGTGCTCGGCTTTCTTCACCGTCCAACTCTCACATTCATACATGACCACTGGAAAAACCATAGCCTTGACTACATGGACCTTTGTTGGCAAAGTAATGTCTCTGCTTTTTAATATGCTATCTAGGTTGATCATAACTTTCCTTCCAAGGAGTAAGCGTCTTTTAATTTCATGGCTGCAGTCACCATCTGCAGTAATTTTGGAGCCCCAAAAAATAAAGTCAGCCACTGTTTCCACTCTTTCCCCATCTATCTGCCATGAAGTGATGGGACCAGACGCCTTGATCTTAGTTTTCTGAATGTTGAGATTTAAGCCAACTTTTTCACTCTCCTCTTTCACTTTCATCAAGAGGCTCTTTAGTTCTTCTTCACTTTCTACCATAAGGGTGGTGTCATCTGCATATCTGAGGTTATTGATATTTCTCCCGGCAGTCTTGATTCCAGCTTGTGCTTCCTCCAGCCCAGTGTTTCTCATGATGTATTCTGCATATAAGTCAAATAACCTCTGAATTGTATTACCAAAACATACTTTGTGTTATCTTTAAGAATAAATCTCACTGAATCACCACTGAGAAATCCCTTTATCATATGAGTGTTTGTATTTTTTACATAAAGACGTGTATTTAAAAAAAGAAAGGCAGAATAGCTAACCTGCTACTTGTTTTACACCAAGGGAACCTTGACTTTACTTCATGAAAAGTCAAAGACCCCAGAATATTTTGGGATCCCTAAGTAGACAGAAATTCTCCAAAATCAACAAGCACTGCTGGTGAAATAACAGGATTTAAAAAATCCAATCCTGCATTACTTAACGGAAGCTCAGGATAGAAATTCATGCTATAACCTTAGTTCCTGCTCAATAATTTGTGTCCAAGGAGGTTTACATAATTAATATCTTTAGTTGTAACCATTCAGAACAAAACAAGGCTTCTAGTTAAACCAATTACCATTTAAGATTGTGTGTGTGTGTGCGGTGTGTGCACGTGTGTGCTCACTTGTGTTCAACTCTTTGCAACCCTATAGACTATAGCCCACCAGGTTCCTCTGTCTATAGGATTTTCCAGGCAAGAATACTGGAGTGGGTTGCCATTTCCTACTCAAGGGGATCTTCCCCACCCTGGGATTGAATCTGCAATCTGCAATCTGTGTTTCTTGCACTGGCAGATGGATTCTTTACCACTAGAGCCAACTGAGAAGCCCATCTGTTTAAGATTATTTATGATCACAATGGAGAAGGCAATGGCACCCCACTCCAGTACTCTTGCCTGGGAAACCCCATGGACGGAGGAGCCTGGTAGGCTGCAGTCCATGGGGTCGCGAAGAGTCAGACACGACTGAGCGACTTCACTTTCACTTTTCACTTTCATACACTGGAGGAGGAAATGGCAACCCACTCCAGTATTCTTGCCTGGAGAATCCCAGGGATGGAGGAGCCTGGTGGGCTGCCATCTATGGGGTCGCAGAGTCGGACACGACTGACGCGACTTAGCAGCAGCAGCATGATCACAATGGAGAAACTGATAACAAAAAACTATACAAACCTATGAAAATTTTTTAAAAAGGAATATTATGGCAATTTTAATAAACCCGTGTGAAAATATATAATCAAATTTTAGGAGAATTTACCTGTTATTTGCTATTTGTTTAGAGCTCAGGCACTGTCAAGTTTCATGTTAATGTATGTATTTCCTTTTGTAGAAAAGATAACTCCAAGGGCTATGAACAAAACTGGTTTGTATGTAAGTTAGCAACCTTTTACAATATTCTTTTTAAAAAAGGCCTTTCACAAAGGACTGTTTATTTGGGTTATTTAAATGCTTGTAGAGTCACCATTTGACTAGTTCATTAATCAGTGAGTTGAATAAGTTAATCAATACACACTCATGTATGGGAGTCATGTTTTTAACATTTGAATTTGATACTTTATCACTAAAAACTATCTTGGAAAATAAATTATTCATGTTTATTCAGATATCTTAGAAACTGCTATTGGGAGTCAAACCATACTTCTAAACAGTTTAGTCACTTAGGCAAATACCTCTCCTAACAGGACAACAGGCTGTTCACCTAAGCAAACAGGTGATTGCTTATATACTGACTTGCTCACTTTATTATGTCAGAAACTTTGGCCAAGCTCAGATAGTTTTCTGCTTTGAGTGTAGACTGTAGAATCCTGTAAACATACATTCCTGATTTTACCCCCTCTAACACAATGAACCAAAGGAGCCTAGATTCACAAACCTTGTACTCTCCTAACCATCCCTTTCCCCAAAACCACAAAGATTTTGTCAAGATGTGCCTTCCCTTAATAAAAGGTTTAATAAACTTAGCTAAACTTGAGCAACAGGTTATTTGGGGGTCTTTCGAAAAGGGAGTTGACAGTTGATATTCTGGGCCAAGGACCTGGCTTTGAATTGTTTTGAAGATGTTTTATGTTTGTGAGGATTATGTTAATTAGTGTGTGAAGAGCACGATTTTTTCAGATAATAAAAGTGTTTTGCCTCTCCAAAATATAAGGTCTATTCTTTAAAACATTTACTTTCCAGATTATTTTAATGATAGTTGAAAAGCTCTAGATCCACCTAATTGTTACACTTACAGAAGTTAAGTTGTTTAGACAAGTGGGTAGGATAGATGTTATGCAGCTTTTTCCTGGAATGGCAATAACTTTAGTTCTTTTAAAACTTCAGTAAAATATCCCCAGTGTATGCCTGTGTGTAAAAATCAAGACCATGGCTGCTAAACAGAGTTTTGAAGTAAGTGAAGTTGCACAAAATATTTAGATAATAATTTAATTAATCCCCCCACCCACCCTTTTTTCCTAGTAGATATATTTTTAAACCCCATAGTAATGACTAATGATTTTGAGAACCAAGGCTTTCAACTGCCAAAATTGGGCTCTTTGGAAAAGAGTGTTTTGACATTGCATAAACCATAGCTAAAATATTAAATATAAATGTGTTCAGTACTCAGTTGTGTTCGACTCTTTGTGGCCCCATGGACTGTTGCCCACCAAGCTCCTCTGTCCATGAAATTTCTCAAGCTAGAATACTAGAATGGGTTGCCATTTCCCTCTGCAGGGATCTTCCCAACCCAGGGATCAAACTCGTGTCTCCTGCACAGGCAGGTGGATTCTTTACCACTGAGCCACCAGGGAGGCTACTTAAAAAAACATAGTGTAAACAATAAATAAAGGATTTGAAGAACACACATGTGTACAAGCTAATTTCTGTCCCAATGGAACACCATTTTCATCAGTCAAAGGACTCGAGAGTAAGAGTTGAACCAGAGCTGGGCTATTTGCTCATTGCTAGAGAGCGCCTTCCACCCCACCAAGGGCCACAGAGGTTTGATGGGAATCTGAGAGCACTGAGTTTGCCCTTTACTTCCTGTCATGGATCCTCCCAGAGCAGCTTCACCTAGAGCCAGGCCCCAACCTGGAAGAAATCCCTGAATCAATGTAGGAAAATAAAACTCACTGTAGATTGTAACATTTTGATAAAAAGTTCTGGGTTCCTGAGCCATGGAAATGCACACAATGTAAAGATGAAGAATATTTACTTTCAATTCCCCAGAAACATCTAACTCTAAATACCATGAGAACGTATGTAGCCAGTTGTCTAGTTAATTGCTCTGACTCAAGAAGGCCAAAAGTTTCCAGCCCAGACTAGGAGCCCAGGTGAAGTCTAAGGTGTCAGAAAGGTAAAGGAAAAAAAAAACTTCCCTAGATTATTAAAGACACAGATATCTAGGGTTTATTTGGGTCTCAGAAAGATGTATTGCATTCTAAAATACTAGGCTGAGAACACATGGTCATTTCCATCCATCTCAAACAAGCACATTCCTCCTCATTCTTTTGGAGGATGAGGGGCAGTTCTCTCTCCTTTGCATAAACAGAGACTATCCACTGTTTTCCATCATTACCTACGGCTGCCCAGGCACTCTTGTGGGATATTTAACTTGGTTTTCTCCATGCTGAAGTAGAATAAAGCCTGGCCAAGGACAGCCAATATTTATTGGCTATAATATAATTAACAAGAAATTTGTCTCTGAATCAGAATACATCATAGTACATTCATTATAAAATTAATAAAAATGAATTAAAAAACATACTTGTGAGTATTAAGGAAACCACTCCTATGTCCTATCGCAGAATGTGACACTTATGTATTAAATGCTTCTATGTCCCCTTGAGGGAAAACTTGCAAAAAGACATTAAGATGGTGATGGGGGTCAGGAGGACAACAATGATGACCAATAGCCATGGCAGGAAAGCACAAATGTCAAAATTCCATAAAATGTACACATTTCAGTGGTGATGCCAACCTGGACTGAAGTGCACTAAGGACCGGCTGACTCAAGAGTCCTTGTCCAGGGCTATATATCACAGACACGGTATCAATCTTAACCCAACACTTAAGTTAGATCACACTTGAAGAAATGGGAAGGAGAAGGCAGAAAATCTTGAGAAGAGACCTGAGTTAAAGAATTCTTCAGAGTGCAAGCCATAAGTAACAGAATTACCTTGCACTGACAGATTTGTTTTTTATCAACAGTACAGTTCAGTTCAGTTCAGTTGCTCAGCCATTTCCGACTCTTTTCGACCCCATGGACTGCAGCATGCCAGGCTTCCCTGTCCATCACCAATTCCCAAAGCTTGCTCAAACTCATATCCATCGAGTTGGTGATGCCATTCAATCATCTTATCCTCGGTTGTCCCCTTCTCTTCCTGCCTTCAATCTTTCCCAACATCAGGGTCTTTTCCAATGAGTCAGTTCTTCACATCAGGTGGCCAAAGTATTGGAGCTTCAGCTTCAGCATCAGTCCTTCCAATGAATTTTCAGGACTTATTTCCTTTAGGATTGACTGGTTTGATCTCTTTGCAGTTCAAGGGATTCTAAGAGTTTTCTCCAGCACCACAGTTCAAAGCATCAATTCTTCGGCACTCAAGTTTCTTTATAGTGGCCACAAGACTGGAAAAGATCAGTTTTCATTCCAATCTCAAAAGCAATACCAAAGAATGTTCAAACTACCGCACAATGGCACTCATCTCACACACTAGCAAAGTAATGCTCAAAATTCTCCAAGTCAGGCTTCAACAGTACATCAACTTTGAACTTCCAGATATTCAAGCTGGATTTAGAAAAGAAAAGAGGAACCAGGGATCAAATTGCCAACATCCACCGGATCACCGAAAAAAATAAGAGAATACCAGAAAAATATCTACCTCTGCTTTATTGATTACACCTAAGCCTTTGACCATGTAGATCACAATGAACTGTGGAAAATTCTTCAAGAAATGGGAATACCAGACCACTTGACCCACCTCCTGAGAAAGTTATATGAAGGTCAAGAAGCAACAGTTAGAACTTGACATGGAACAACAGACTGGTTCCAAATTGGGAAAGGAGTATGTCAAAGCTGTATATTGTCACCCTGTTTATCTAACCTATATGCAGAATACATCATACGAAATGCTGGGCTGGATAAATCACAAGCTGGAATCAAGATTGCTGGGAGAAAATATCAATAACCTCAGATATACAGATGACACCACCCTTATGGCAGAAAGCGAAGAAGAACTAAAGAGCCTCTTGATGAAAGTGAAAGAGGAGAGTGAAAGAGTTGGCTTAAAACTCAGCATTCAAAAAACTGAGATCATGGAAGCCAGTCCCATCACTTCATGGCAAATACAGGGGAAACAATGGAAACAGTGACAGATTTTATTTTCTTGGACTCCAAAATCCCTACAGAAGTGACTGCAGCCATGAAATTATAAAAGACTCTTGCTTCTTGGAAGAAAAGTTATGACCAACCTAGACAGCATATTAAAAAGCAGAGACATTACTTTACTGACAAAGGTCCGTATAGTCAAAGCTATGGTTTCTCTAGTAGTCATGCATGGATGTGAGAGTTGGACTATAAAGAAAGCTGAGTGCCAAAGAATTAATGCTTTTAAAAGCATAGATAGGTTCATTATAAATAAAGAAGTCATAATATTTTTGTGATTGTGAAATTCATAGATTCTAATGTAAACATAAGAAATTTTTTTTTTCTTCCAAGTTTAATTCCTTTTGATTTCCTTGGTTTGGGAGGACAAGCTAATTCTGATGCAGTATCACACAGTCCACCACCCAAATGCAGACTGTAGTTTTATGCTTGTAAATATATAACACACTTACTAGGCAGATGCTTTTTTCTGAATATCTTATGGATAAATCTAAATTTATGAATTTGTCTTTTATTTTTTTAAATGGGTACCTCATTTTATTTAATAATTACATTACTTCCTTCTCTGCTATATTACATAAAAGGAAATAGCAATACTAGTATTTATTTCAAAGTGGTAGCTTTTGTGGGAAGACTAAAGTATTCCCCCCCACGCTTTGTATTTACTATCCTGCTTTTTCCATACTGATCTTCAAAAATTCTTTGCAAATTTAACATGAATGCAAATATCTAAACTCTTTCCTAAGGCATTTTGTTTACTTTTGCTACCTTGGTTATATTTCATTTTAATAAGGCTTTTAATATGTTAATGACATTTTATTTAACAAATATGCATTGAGTACCTATTAGTAGATAGGTACTTTTCTAGGAGTGTGGGTATACAGGAGTATAAAAAGCAAGGTTTATGTTAAATTAGAAGAGAGCAGAAAAATTATAACTGACTTGTATGTGTTTTAACAGTATTACAATAGAAGATAAAAAGAACAAAAAGGAGCAAAAGGAATATGGGTTCTGTGATAAAGCAATTTTTAAAGGAAGAGTCACTGAGAAAGTGAGATCTGAGCAAAGATATATATTAGCTGAGACAGTTTACCTTATCTGAGACAAAAGTTTCCCAGTTTTGCCCAGAGGCAAGAACACATGCCAAGGCCCTAATGCAGGAGTGTGGCTAGTGGATTCTGGGAACAGACACTAGGCCAACATGGCTGCCAGAGAGTGAGCTGAGGAGCTGGAGTCTGAGGGGAGATGAGCTCAGAGAGCTGGGGAATGGGGAGGTATAGAGCATGAGGACCCACTGAAGTACGTTATATGTTTTAGCTTTTAATTTAGTAGTAGATGAATAAAATGTTGAGTTTTCAGTTACAAAAGGTGTCAATCTTATTTTCATTTTAAAAAGAAACTTCTGATTTCTGAAAACATGAATTTCTATAAGGAGAGAAATAAGTAGACCCTTTTTTCCCTTTTTTAATTAACAATTTTAATATTCTAGAGCAGTTTTCACTTCACAGTAAAATTAAGAGGAAGATACAGACATTTTCCAGATATCTCCTGCCCCACATATCTTCATATATTACTAACGTTTGTTACAACTGATGAAGCTACATTACATTACAATCACCCACAGCCAACAGTTTCCATTACAATTCACCTTTTGTGCTTTTACATTCTAGGGCTTTGGTCAAATGTATAGGTGCTATATACATGCATCATGACAGTACCATAAAGAGTAGTTTCAGATATTCTTTGTGCTCCTCCAGTTCACCTTATTCCCCTTAAACACAGAGAATCACTGATCTTTTTACAGTCTCTCCATTATTTTGCTTTTTTCAGAATGTCTTATAGTTGAAATCATACACTATGTTGCCTTTTCAGGTTGATTTGTTTCTTTTATTAATACAAATTTAAGGTACTTCCATATCTTTTTATGGCTTAATATTTTATTTCCTTTTGTGCTGGATAATATTCCATTGTCTAAATGTATCACAGTTTATCCATTAACCAACTAAAGGACATCTGGATTGTCACCAAGTGTTGAAAACTGCCTAGAGCTGTTATAAGCAGCCCTGTGAAAACTGTTAGTCACTCAGTTGTGTCTGACTCTTTGCAACCCCATGGATTGTAGCCCACCAGGCTCCTCTGTCCATGAAATTCTTTAGACAAGAATACCAAAGTGGGTTGCTATTCCCTCCTCCTCCAGGGGATCTGCCAAACCCCAGGATCGAACCCAGGTCTTCTGCATGGTGCATGCGTGTGTGCCAAGTCACTTCAGTCGTGTCAGACTCTTTGTGACCCCATGGACTATAGCCCACCAGGCTCTTCTATCCATGGGATTCTCCAGACAAGAATAGTGGAGTGGGTTGCCATGCTCTCCTCTAGGGGATCTTCCTGAGCCAGGGATCAAAACCATGTCTCTTGAGTCTTCTGCATTGGCAGGCAGGTTCTTTACTACTAATGCCACCTGGGAAGCCCTGTACAGGGTTTTGTGTGGATGTAAGTTTTCAACTCTTTTGTGTAATTACCAAGTGGCAATACTGATGGCATGATTTTCCCTGTGGCCTCCCTTAAGACTCAGGAAAAGTGTTTGTTTTTTCAATGTGTTTAGCTTTTACTTGTTGGGATGGAATGGTAACTTCCAAGCTTCTGTTATGTGGACCTACAAACAGGAAGCTATCTTTTAAAATATTGCATTTGTTTGAGAAATGATAATGGTTTGGAGCAAAGTTATGAGATGTGGTAAGGAAAGCTAAATATGTTCTAAAGTTAGAGTGAATTGGATTTGATAATGGAGCAGACTTGAAATTGGAAGGTTGGAGTTAACTGCTGCTCTATTTTTTATTTTTTTTAATTGATAACTGAAAATCAATCATCAAAGTGATAAACAGCTTAAAGAATTGTCAGTGTTGATACTTCATCTTAAAGTGGAATTTATTTTCTATTTAGAACATAGAAATGTATATTTTATTTTTCTGGTGAGCAAGTAATAAGAGATTGAACGAAACTAATTTTTGCTTTTTAAGAAAGACTGCAATTCTTTTGAAAATATTAGGTAAGTTTGTTTCTGAACTAATTTGGAAAAAGCATTATTTACAAAAATGTCTACATTGGATACCTTCTACATTGCTACTGCTTGGGATAATCTTCTCAGAATTTTATACTGATCAGCCATAGTATATGTTTTGAAGCTAATCAGCGATGAGAGCCCCTGTTTGAAGGCATCAAATTCCGTTTGGCTCTATTTAACATTGTAATGGAAGTTTCCATAGAGAAATGTCCCACAAGTGAATACCTCTATGTCTGAAATAGTGTTTCAATGAACAATGGGATACATGTGTCTTTTTCAATTTTGGTTTCCTCAGGGTATATGCCTGGAGTGGGATTGCTGGGTCATATGGTGGTTTTATTCCTAGTTTTTTTTTTTTTTTTTAAGGAATCTCCATACCGTCTTCCATACTGGCTGTATCAATTTACATTCCCAACAACAGTGCTAGAGTGTTCCATTATTCTCCACACCTTCTCCAGCTTTATTGTTTGTAGACTTTTTGATGATGGTCATTCTGACCAGTGTGAGGTAATATCTCATTGTAGTTTTGATTGGCATTACTCTAATATTGAGCAATTTTGAGCTTCTTTTCATGTGTTTGCTAGCCATCTGTATGTCTTCTTTGGAGCAATCTCTGTTTAGGTCTTTTTATCACTTTCTGATTGGGTGGTTTCTTTTCTGGTATTGAGTTGCATGAGCTGCTTGTATATTTTGGAAATTAAGCCTTTGTCAGTTGTTTCATTTACTATTATTTTCTCCCATTCTGAGGGTTGTCTTTTAACCTTGCTTATAGTTTCCTTTGCTGTGCAAAAGCTTTTATAAGTTTAATCAGGTCCCACTTGTTTACTTTTGCTTTTATTTCTGTTACTCTAGGAGGTGGGTCATAGAGGATCTTGCTTTGTTTACCTCATTGAGTGTTCTGCCTAAGTTTTCCTCTGAGAGTTTTATAGTTTCTGGTCTTACATTTAGGTCTTTAATCCATTTTGAGTTTATCTTTGTGTATGGTGTTAGGAAGTGTTCTAATTTCATTCTTTTACATAGAGTTGTCCAGTTTTCCCAGCACCATGTATTGAAGAGGTTATGTTTACACCACTATATAGTCTTGCCTCCTTTGTCAAAAATAAGGTACCTATGGGTGCATGGGTTTATTTCTTGGTTTTCTATCTTGTTGCATTGGTCTATATTTCTGTTTTTGTGCCAGTTCATACTGTCTTGATGACTTTTGCTTTGTGGTATAATCTGAAGTCAGGAAGGTTGATTCCTCCAGCTCCATTCTTCTTTCTCAAGACTGCTTTGGTTATTCAGGGTCTTTGTGTTTCCATATGAATTGTGAAATTTTTTGTTCTAGTTCTGTGAAAGTTTGATAGGGATCGCATTGAATGTGTAGATTGCATTGATAGTATAATCATTTTCACAATATTGATTCTTCCTACCAAGAAACATGAAATATCTCTCCATCTCTTTATGTCATCTTTGGTTTCTTTCATCAGTGTCTTATAATTTGCTGTGCACAGTTCTTTTGCCTCCTTAGGTAAGTTTATCCCTAGATATTTTTCTTCTTTTTGCTGCAGTGGCGAATGGTATTGAGTCCTTAATTTCTCTTTCTGATTTTTCACTGTTAGTATATAGACATGCAAGTGATTTCTGTGTATTGATTCTGTATCCTGTAACTTTGCTAAATTCCCTGATTATTTCTAGTAATTTTCTGACACTATCTTTAGAGTTTTCTATGCACAGTATCTGGAGAAAGAAATTGCAACCCACTCCAGTACTCTTGCCTGGAAAATCCCATGGATGGAGGAGCCTGGTAGACTACAGTCCATGGGGTCGCTAAGAGTTGGACATGACTGAGCAACTTCACTTTCACTTTTCACTTTCATGCATTGGAGTAGGAAATGGCAGCCCACTCCAGTATTCTTGTCTGGAGAATCCCAGGGACAGAGAAGCCTGATGGGCTGCCGTCTATGGGGTTGCACAGAGTTGGATACGACTGAAACGACTTAGCAGCAGCAGCAGCAGCATGCACAGTATCATGTCATCTGCAAACAGTGAGAGGTTTACTTCTTCTTTTCTGATCTGGATTCCTTTTATTTCTTTTTCTTCTCTGATTGCAGTAGCTAGGGCCCCAGAACTATGTGGAATAATACTGGTGAAAGTGGACATCCTTGTCTTGTTCCTTATCTTAGGGGGAACACTTTCAGTTTTTCACAATTGAGAATAATGTTTTCTGTAGGTGTATCATATACGGCCTTTACTATGTTGAGGTAGATTCCTTCTATGCCCATTTGTTGAAGAATTTTAATCATAAATGGGTGCTGAATTTTGTCAAAGGCTTTTTCTACATCTATTGAGATTATCATATGTTTTTTATCTTTCAATTTGTTAATATGGTGTATCACATTGATTGATTTGTGTATATAGAAGAATGCTTGCATCCCTAGAATAAACTCCACTTGATCATGGTGTATGGGTTTTTTGATAGAGGATAGTTTTAAGGTTTTAAAATTATTTACTATTCTTCTTAGTTAACTAGTATTCATTTCCTTAGGAGTAACTTCATTTTTAGTTCAAAATATCATCACAGAATCTTTCATTATTCTGGCATATAAATAACCAGAACAAATTTATTTATTTATTTTTATTTATTTTAGTTGGGGGCTAATTACTTTACAATATTGTAGTGGTTTTTGTCATACATTGACATGAATCAGCCCTGGGTTTACATGTGTTCCCCATCCTGAACCCCCCTCCCACCTCCCTCCCTATCCCATCCCTCTGGGTCATCCCATTGTCCCAGCCCTGAACATTTGTCTCATGCATCGAACCTGGAATGGTGTTCTGTTTCACATATGATAATATACATGTTTTGATGCTATTCTCTCAGAACGTCCCACCCTCACCTTCTCCCTCAGAGTCCATAAGACTGTTTTATGCATCTGTGTCTGTTATTCTGTCTTGCATATAGGGTTATCATTACCATCTATCAAATTCCATATATATGCATTAGTATACTGTATTGGTGTTTTCCTTTCTGGCTTACTTCACTCTGTATAATGGGCTCCAGTTTCATCCATCTCAATAGAACTGATTCAAATAGAACCGATACAGAATAGAACTATATTCCTTTTAATGGCTGAGTAATATTCCATTGTGTACATGTACCACAGCTTCCTTATCCATTCATCTGTTGATGGACATCAGATTTCCAGTTTTATTTTTATTAAAACTATCAATAATCTCTATTATAAACTTTTATTTAGGATTATGTATAATTAATACAAATGAATAATCAATGTATATTCCTTTCCCATTTTTAAAAAGATTTTTGGAATTTTGATTGCTACAGAAAAAAGAATGAACTACAGAAACAAAAATAGAGGTTCAGAGAAACCATAAACTGAATAATTGATTCCTACATATCTAATACTTGGTTGAAATTTAAAATGAAATTTGATAAGGGAGGTCTGATAAACAATCACTGCACTTAGAAAGAGCAGAAACAGTGACTTATTTCTTTGGCATAAACAAGCTTTTGTCCCAGGAATCTCATTCATAACATCACAAATTTAAAGGAATTACATGTTAAATGATGTTTTCCTGAGATAATTTTCTAATAGTCCAGGCTCAATTAATACTTAATTTTCAAGGCCTGTGATTTAATGATAAATTCACTTTTTAAACAAGGCACTACATCACCTAACAAAGAATAATTTTACTTTTTCAAGTTTGTAGATTGTAAGCAATTCATAAGAGCATAGTGATCACTGTACATTTGTATGTTAATGTTACCAGGTAATCATCTTTAACGACTGGAAAGATTAATACGTTTGGAGCATAAACCAGAAAAAATGTTCAACACTTCATAGCAATAGGAACATTTAGGACAATGGAAAAACATCTGCCCAGCAAATTGTTTTCCAAACACTGAAAATTATAAGTAATTATCAAGAATTTCACCAGACTATATTCATAACTCTGACTTAGTGACAGCTTAACTGGTATTAAAATTCATTTTTCAGCACTAGGGTTTTGTGATAATCACTGTGTGCCTGTAATTTATACTGCTTCTTTTTCCTTCTCTGTATCTGCAGAAAACATTTCAGCAATATATTTTTAAGAGGGTAATTAGGTTAGAATATAAGGTTGATCTCATTTTTTTTTTAACTGGTGGAAAGAAATTCCGGGTTACTCTGCTTCCTTAAAAGTTAGTGATTGAAAATTTTCTCATTTTTAATTTTATTCTTATTCTGTCTTGGATTATCATTACCATCTAATAATACCCTGCCAATCATGTCTCAGTATCCAATGTGTATAATTTCAATTGCATATGAGTGTTAATTAATAGCAAAATTGAAGACTAGTAAATAGAAAGACAAGTAGAGTGAAGAATTATATGGCAAAGTACAGATTTTGTACCAGACCAACTAATACTCAAATCTTACCTCATCACCTACTCTATAACACCTCTTAATCTCAGTCTTAGTTTCATCTGTGAAATGGAAAATATTTCTGCTAGAAAGGACAATAAAATAGTGTATATAAAGTGTTTATTAAAGTGGCCAGAACATGGTAAACAGTCAATGGTAACAATTACTACTGTTGGCCAAAAATGCACTTTTGAAAAATAAAGGTTATATCCATTCACTATTATTCTTACCATGACATAATTTATCTGGTGTTTTATTTTCATTAATATGCAAACTTTCTATATGAAGAGAAAATAAAAGAGGATGAGTGGGAAAGATCAATGAAATATTGGAAAGTCAAAGATTGTTGGCAGAATAGCAATAAGAAATATCTATGAGCTTTTAAATAAAATTCAGTGGAGAAGACAACTCAGCATCCTTGTGTGTAATGTATTTCCTTTCTGGTTCTTCAAGCTACATTTTAAAAAGTAAAACACAACGTATTTTTGACATGAAGCTACATCCCTTTCTCCAATCTACATAGAAAGGAATTGAATCCAGATAGCAAACAACAGTACATGCACTTTAATCAAAATGTGAAGTACTGGTGACAGGGTGCTGAAAACTGCAGAAAAAGATTTGATTCCTAATAAATTTTGAAATTTAAGTTTCAAGAAGAGATAAATCATAACAAAAGTAGGTAATGGCTATAAGCATAACTCTATACTCTTAATCAAATAATACTGAAATAATTAATTAAATCTTCAAGTAAAATTATAAAAATGACACAAAATAAGCACACACGATCTATGAAGCTACTTCATTAATCTACATTTTCCTGGGAGACTCTGCTTCATTTTCTTAATACACTTTGAAACTATTATTCTTATACTGTATTTCAGGTTTTACACAAAAGAAAATCACACACAGATTTCAAAATTTAAAACTCTACTTGATTATCTCTCATTTATTTACAGACATATGTTGATTACAAATGCTATTTAAATGTCAAGGCAACACTGAGTGAAAACACTTTTTGAGGGGCAGTATAGTTGTGTAACATGTGTTAATACGGAAGGAATGTGTATAAAGAAACAGTTTAAACAACGGAATAATATACCACATCATTATCATCATGATAATAATCAATAGTATCATTTCCAATCACTTACAGTGATATGTATAGTATTAGGAAAGAAAACTGTTTTATTGAAAGACGAATGAATGTCTGCAAAATACTTAAACATATTTTAGAGTATAAAATAAAGAGTACAAATTATATGACTGAACGACAACTTAGAATATTTAATTTTATCTCTTCCAAACTTTAGGTGGTAGTTACTTTGTGCATGGTTACAAGAACTAGGTGGGACAAATATAACTCTGATCTTTTTTTAATGCCCATTTATTTGGTTTTCAACTTTGGAAACTTAGTTGGTTGAAAGTGGCAGTTGAGGAAGAATGAGCAATTTGTCACTCAGCAAACATTTCCCAACGTGTTGGTTATCCTCTTCTAGAATACAGCTAAATATAATAAATAAACGTTTGAATCCTATTAGCTTTTAGGTATCACAAACCAGTCAGCTATAATGTCACTTTCACTGAGCTGTACTTTATTGAAAGGAGCTTCACTTTTTCTTTTTTAAAGAAACAAGTGATTTAAAAAAAGGGGAATACTATTATCAACAATGATAATTATAGTGCTTTCATAAGGTATTTTCAAAACACAAAACATTTGTGATCTTTTTCATACATCCTTTATAGTTCAAGTTTAATATTCTAATACTTTTGTCATACGTTAGGAAAATTACGTATATTTAGGAAATAATATGGACTGATTGTTAATGCTTACTTTTGTCATTAAAATTATATATTTCCAAGAATATATCTGAAGTTTATCTTACTAGTTTTGTGCATGATTAGTTGACAGAAGATACACTTTGAATTAAAATCATTTCCCCTGCCAACAAGAAATAAGGGCATAGTAGTAAATCTACTTAACTTTTCTATGATTTCCCTTTGAATTAGTAATAACCTAAACAGCAGAATTTCTACTAGGAAACCTGTATATTCTGCTCATATCAAAATTTTTCTTCAGAATTTTCAGGATCATCATCCTAAAAAATAATGCTGAGGCATTCCTGGAGTTGAAAAAAATAACTCATAGTTAAGGTAATTAGACAAGTTGTCTGCTTTGAAAAGATACTTTCAGAATATATTACCTTACTGACAGACACCTAACACTTTCTACAGATCTTTGTACATTTTGATGGGAAAATGGTGGGAAGCAGAAAGGCGGTTCCTTAGTGGAATAATATCTATTGATAAAGAGTGACTAGAAAAAGTCATTTAAAAAGTTAAACCTTTTGGGAACTTTGGAAAGAAGCATTTGCTGGCTGACCAAAGACAATTAACAATTACACCCTGTGAGTAGACAGGAATGCTGGTTTCTATTTTGCTGCATGAGGAAACAAGCCAGTGTGCTGTGTGTGTATCTTCATTTCCATATAAAGATTTCTTGCATTAGTAAATAAATGCTGTTTGTAGAATACCTTGTATAATACAGAGAAAAGAGACAGAAATTCCACTCAAGTTTGGTTGGTAAGAGCCAGCTGATCAATATCTGAGACACAATAATGACCATGAAAATGAACTGGAGTGGGTATATATGAAATATGCTTGAGAACTGACTGCATGCTTAGATGTTATACAACCTAATTTAAAGACATGGTGGTGTTTTTATTTATTTATTTATTTACTTACCTCCTCTCAGTCTCCCTCTCTCTCTTTTTCCATGTTCAGGCCCAACAGGTTATTTTATTGTTTTATTTATCAAATATAGACTCATTCTCTTGTTTAGCTTCTCAGACAATGTTATTCTAGTTTAAGGCAATTTTTTGCATTCTACTTATTTTCTCCTTTCATCTTTTAAAAACATTTTATAAAGATGTGATCCCATAAATGAACAACAAAGTGTATGGCCCCAGTGTTCTCTATAGGTATGTTGTGTTAAGTTCTGATTGTGTTATCAGTGGCAACATTTTATCTTTGATAATTATAGTCTTTCTCGACCTTGGCTATAGGATATTATTTTCCCCTTTAGAACTTATAAGAATTATATTTTCCAAAGTGTCATTAACTCAATATTACTTTCTCTGGCGATTATGATTTACAAAGTAAATTAAAATCAGATTTGTATTTTTCTCTGACTCTTTTCTAGGTCAGCTTTCATTGTCTTTGCAATGTCATCCAACCACATGGTAACAACCCATCCAATCACATCCAGTCACATGGTAACAACCCTCTTCTACATGTAAATGGCTCCCAAAGATATCTTGATATATTATTAATATATTGATCCACTTCTCCACTTGGATCTCTCATATGGATATTTTAAACACAACAAATACAAAGCTAAATTCCTGAGCTTCCCTCAAAGCTATGCCATGTGTAGTATGTCCCATCCCAATTGATTTCAAGTTCATTTTCCATTTGCTCAGAACAAAAACTTTGGAATCATCCTTGATTCATTCCCCTTCCAGCTTTTACCCATTGTGGCAGCAATCCTTGCTGATTGTACTTTATCAATATATCCAAAATACAAATATTGTAATTAATTCCACAGCTACCATGCTTGACTAAGCCACAATCATATTTTACCTAATCCAACATAATAATCACTAGACCCTTTGACTATAGGAACCGAGAAGAATAATCTATGCAATAAATCCAAAGAATACTGTCTGCCAGATTTTGAGAACTCTCTGCCTCCTCTAAATTGAATACCTAACTTTCTCACCTAAAGCAAGCTCAGCAGGTGCATATTTATTTTAGCCATGTCAGAGGCCAAGTGACTGAGAACCAACATCACTGTTCCATGCATTTATTCATAGATATAGTCTGCCTATAGTGATGGAAACAGACTTTTGAGGGCTCCAAAATCTGCAGATGCAGTCATGAAATTAAACAATGCTTGCTCCTTGGAAGGAAAGATGACCAACCTGTCAATATTAAAAAGGAGAGACATTACTTTACCAACAAAGTCCATCTAGAAAGGTATTTTTTTTCATTGTCATGTAGGATGTGATTGGACCATGAAGCTGAGTGCCAAAGAATTGATGCTTTTGAAACTGTAGTGTTGGCCTTTTGAGAGTCCTGACTGCAAGGAAGAAAACCTGTCAATCTCATTGGAATATTCATTGGTAGGACTGATGCTGAAGCTGAAACTCCAATATTTTGCTGATGGAAAGATTCATTGGAAAAGACCCTGGCAAAGATTGAGGCAGAGGAGAAGGGGACAACAGAAGATGAGATGGTTGGATGGCATCACCGACTCGATGTATATGAGTTTGAGCAAGTTCTGGGAGTTGGTGACAGACAGGGAAGCCTGGCGTGCTGCAGTCCATGGGATTGCAACGAGTTGGATATGACTGAGCGACTGAACTGAACTGAACTGATCTAGTGATTTTCAAATGTATCTAGCCTCATAAATGGAAAGTGCTGAAGACTGTTCATGGGATATTTTATATAAGGATTGGGAGTTATTAAAATATATGTTCATATTATATTACCCATATAGTGTCATATGATTCCACCTATCTGCTAGGTTGCTAGAAAATATGGCTTAGAATTATTACTACATAAAAAGGAAGAATGCGGGTATTGTTGAATGGTAGCACTCTTTGCCTATACCCAAGCATTCTCCCCGATAGCTCAGTTGGTAAACGATCTGCCTGCAATGCAGAGGCCCCAGATTAATTCTTGGGTTGGGAAGATCCCCTGGAAAAGGGAAAGGCTACCCACTCCAGTATTTTGGCCTGTGTTGAGACCGGCTCAACAAGCAGGGTTTGCGAAAGCATGATATGGGGAGAGAATGAGAAACAAGACACAAGAATTCAGAGAAAAGTGAGGATCAGGGGATCAATACCGCTCCAAGGTGAAGGTGCCGAAACTGAATCCAAGCCAGCTTTATTATACTTTCAGCCGTGAATGAAAGAATATACGGGGAGTTAAACTATAACTCATGTGGCGTTCAGGGACAAAGAACAAAATGATCATTAACCATTGAGTAATTAAGAAACAGTAATCAATAACAAATCAGTAACAAGACTAATATTCTTATCTATAGATTTTCCACCAGATACGTAAAACATGTGACTCTGAGATGCCAGCTGAGAAATAGTCTGGGGTCGGTTTTCCAATCCCAGGATCATATCTTGTTTTCAAGATTATGAACTGTTCCCTGTGGACTTGTTTCAAGAGTCTCATGCCTTATAGCATCCAGTTTATCAATAATTATAAATTTCTTTCGGGGTCCTTGCCGGGGCCTGCTTTTCTTTTATTCTTCCCATCTCCTACAGGCCTGGAGAATTCCATGATTGTACAGTCCATGAGGTTGCAGAGTCGAACATAACTAAGCAACTTTCACTTTCAAGCATTTTACTAAGTAGTTCACATATACTATTTTCTTTAAATCAAACCACAAACATTTGAAGCAAGGTGTTACTAGTATTTCTATTTTACAGTGGAGTACCCTCTGAGAAATATATATCTTATTCTAAGAAAAATAAGTAACATTCCCAAAAGTTCATAATCCATCCAAGGCAGTGCCATAGTCCATCCAAGGGGGTGCCATGGTAACATCAGAGTTGCAAAGACTTAATTTAGAAAGACTTTCTCTTGTGTTTTAAAAGTTGTGTTTTAGACTACATATTTTTTGCACTATACTATTTACAACGGAACATATAGCTATAGAGTAGATTCTATTTATAATAACTACTAACTTCAAAAGGACAAGGGACAAAGGGGTCTTCTGTGTTTTTTTTTTTTCACCCAGTATTCCAGTACACTAATGACTGACAGATTTACATGTCCAGGAAATATTTATTGTTTAAGTGAATTTATGAAAGATTCACCTAAATATCCTGGACTTCATCCAAAAATTTTACATTAAATTTAAACAAACAATTTTGAAAGATGTTATCTCTTTTCTTAAATACAGTGCAAATCATCAGACTGTGATATATTTACTCAGTGTTTAATATGTATAACGTGTTCTGTTGCAAGGTTACAATCAATGAAACACATGTAACTTGATGAAGAAAATATAATTCTACTGGAAAACAAGGAAGGAATCCAGAATCAGTGCCACCAGATGTTATAATTCTTCTGGTAGTTTAAAAAAGCATTCAATTCATTGGGAGTTATATATTCTAGAATATGTTCTAAGTTTATCTTTTGTTACAGAATTTAGGCTGTATTTATTTAGTTTAGCAGCTTGTACTTCACTGTTTTCTGCATTCAATCTAGCATCATTCTCCTTAACTTTTTCCTTGGAAAGTGGCCTAAATATATTGACATATTACATGATTTGTTTAGATTTCCATTTTGACAGACGATCACAGTCCCAACCCTGCTTGACTGATTCATACATGTGGATCATGAAGTAATTTAAGTACCCTGATGTTGTCTCTTCACTGCAGATCTTCCTCCATCCTTCCCAAATGACCTCATCCCTCCATGTAAAAAAATGCTGAAGTCCTTGCTGCTGCTGCTGCTAAGTTGCTTCAGTCGTGTCCGACTCTGTGCAACCCCATAGATGGCAGCCCACCAGGCTCCTCCGTCCCTGGGATTCTCCAGGCAAGGATACTGGAGTGGGTTGCCATTTCCTTCTCCAATGCATGCATGTATGCTAAGCCGCTTCAGTCGTGTCCGACTCTACAGAAAGTTAAAAAATGAAAATAAAAGTTGAAATATCAGTCATGGAATTTATAGTACAGATGGGAAATTATAAAAAATATTTTGTACATATATTGTATAATCATAATATATACATGTCTTGATAAATATTGAGCCTGGTGATCAGAGATATGAAAGAAAAGGAAACTCTGAGTGAGATGACACTTGAGAAGAAAGGGGATGATCCTGAGTGTAGGATAAGAAATAGCAGTTCAAAGGAATCAATGGAAATAAGCTACTATCCAGAAAATTATGTTTTCCAAAATTTAATAGTAATAACCATTATAAGAGTTGGACATCATTGAGCGCCTGAACTGAACTGAGCTGAACCATTATAAACATGCCAAGCACTTACAGCTATCATAACTGATCAAAGAATGATTCTTTCTATACCTCTCCCCAACTCACCGAGGAAAAGAGAAGAAAAATTCTGGATCCAGTTAGTTCCTCTATAGTTATTTACATGATATCATGTGTATCTAATCTGCCAAATAATTTTCACATAGTAATGCATTCTGTTATTGTTAATGAACAACATGGAATTGTTGCACCCACCTTGCCTGTTAGAAAATCTGCAGGATAAAAGGAGTATGTGTGTGCAAATAAGCTATCTGTTCATACTATGAGCAGCAAAATTAACTTCTTGCTTTCATGGGACATTTGTTCTTGCAGATATGTTCTAGGTATAACTGAAATCATACTTCTTCCAACATCCTGCTTAAGGTGGTAGAATAATTCCTCCTAACTATCAAAAATAAGTAGCAATTTAAAATTTAAAAAAAAAATTGGAGAACAGCAAATATGGATTTTAAATATTATTCATTTGTTTTTAACACATATCTTTCCATTACTTCATTCTTAAATGCAATTAAACTGGTGAGTGCAAGGCAGTATATTCAAAGGACTAATGGAAAAGTTCATCCCTAAATCATCTCATTTTAATAAAGTTGTCAAACTCAATTTTCATAGGTCAGAATGATGCTTCAGTTAAAAAAGGTCTGGTAAGAGATTTGTATGCTCATGACATGCATTTCATAAGTCATAAAGTTCTTCATTAAGAGGTTTTGCCTATTAAATCAAGAATTTTGATAATAAATGGAAATATTTAAACTTGTTAAAAAGCTTTACACGTTTTTTTTCCAAATCAAGTGAGTATTAGAGGATTAAACTAGTTCCAGACTTGACTTGATTTCAAACAAGTAATTCTTCCCAATGAATATTTTATTATATACATTGTATCTAAAAGTGTGAAAATAAAATGTTTGTATGATACTAAGATAGTCTTTCAGTGGATGTTGTCATCAATATTGTAATCATAATGTTTGTATTACTAAGGGTGTTTCTTTCCTCTTGGAAACACACACACACACACATTCTTCTGTAAGTTTTTCCCTCAAGAAATTTGCTGTGGTGATAATCGACTTTTGATAGGATGCATATAAATTTCTCCCAATTGCACACCTCTTTATATTTATTGCACGCAACTCTATATTTAAAAATCTTCTGAAAGTGAGTTTAATGACTTTTAGGCAGAGACAAGTACAGCTAGCATCTGGACAATTTGACAACCTAGGACAAGCCTGTGGAGCTAAAGAGATACAGATGGAGTCAAGGTAAATATACTTTATGAGTATATATGATGTAAGGTGTATGTGCTCAAAGTCAAGTCACTAAAGTTCTTGAGCTCTGTCTCCCTATATGTAAATATATATATAAATAAATATTTGTTTAGGCTTCAAATGAAATAATGAAAGCAAAAATGCTTTGCTATGTTATGAACTTTTTTGAATGTATAGGAGGATTTCAAAAGCAGCAAAATGACAACCCATTAAGTCAGATAAATATATTCTTTTTGCCATGCTGACTGAAAGCAGAGAGAAAAATTTAAATAGGAACAGCTCAATATGAGACAGACCTTAGAGACAACCTACCAATCCCTTATTTTACAAGTAAAGAAAATGAGACTACAATAGCTAAGATATTTGCAAAAAGTCACAGAGCCCTGGGCAGGGGCATAACTGCATTTAGAAGCCTTCAAGCAGAGCCATGAGATTTCAGTTTAAAATCATAAATAACTTACCAGCAAAAAAAAAACTACATAATTTGTTCAATGTTATAATCCACATAGTACATTTTTGTGTTTTTTACTACACTGGCTTGACATATTGTAAATTTCACTTCTGTTCTGATAACTGTTTTACGTGCTCTTTTTGTCAATTTACCCATTTGAAGCCTGTATTTTTACCATCTGTATGTTTTTATGTTCTTATAGACTAAAACCAGTGTTTTAGTAATAATCATGTTTAATCTTCCTCCTCTTTGATTAGGAGATGTATAAAAGAAATGGAATCTGATTCTTGTAATTTAGTAATGGAGCAAGTAAAATTTTAGTCAGGAAATGCATAATGAACTGAGGATGTACAGGAACAAAACTAAAATACATTAATGATCTGCTAAAACATTATTCTTCTAAAGTACCCCCTCCTCATTATAGAATATATCCTAGCCATTTATTTATGATTATGAAATACTTTCAAAGAGAAATAAGATATTGTTTTGAAATGCATGCAATATATTTTACACTGTATTTCATGCTGCTGCTGCTGCTAAGTCGCTTCAGTCATGTCTGACTCTGTGCGATCCCATAGACAGCAGTCCACCAGGCTCTTCCGTCCCTGGGATTCTCCAGGCAAGAGCACTGGAGTGGGTTGCCATTTCCTTCTCCAATGCATGAAAGGGAAAAGGAAAGTGAAGTCGCTCAGTCGTGTCCGACTCTTAGCGACCCCATGGACTGCAGCCTACCAGGCTCCTCCATCCATGGGGTTTTCCAGGCAAGAGTACTGGAGAGGGGTGCCATTATTTGATGAGCTCATTTTAAATTTTAAATAAAATTGTCTTAGAATAACATTGGACCTTCATATCTTTTTTGTTCATTTATTGTATATCTCTTATGTGCTTTGGACCACACAAGGTGTCACAAGCAAAATGATGCTGAGGTAGAAGTGGCTCCTGCTTTGATAGAGCAAGCAGTCTTACAGGTAAGAGTAATTAATGGGTCCCATGGTGGAGCATGTGCAGAAACCTGCCAGTGGAGGTACAGGGCTCTCAGGAAGTAGATTTGAGGGTTGCTGACCGAGACATGGGTGAGTACTAAGGAGGTTTCCATTATGTTACTGACATGTCACTTAAGACAAGGCTTGAGAAAGAGTGCTTCCAAACATGGTTCCATTCAGGGAACAAAAACACATTTAGTATGAGTTGAATGACAGGAAAAAAAAGATGTTATAAGCTAAAAACAAATCATGCTATGACATGTAAGCCACATATTCATGGATTTGAATTCTATTTCCAGAACCACAGGAAGGCTAAGAAGGGGTTGAAGTGCTCTTTCTCTTCAAGACTTTGACTATGTTTCTCCACATCTAATTTATGACTGATTCTATACTCCCTCAGTTTTGAAAGCATCTGCCCTTCTCTATGCTACCATGAGCATAAATTAGTTATCAAAAGTACTGAAATGTGTCCAGAAAACTTGGAGAGATACTAAGTTGTGCTTGTTACTATTAAAAAAAATCATGGAAAATAAAAAGCTTTTTATTTTTTTATTGGCTTTAGTTTCCATCTTCCAGCTATACTTTCCATCTACCATCATGCCTAAAAAAGGTAAATACGGATCTAATTTAGCCATAGTTTTAGGTTTTGAAGTGTTAGAGTTTCCTTTGTTCCAAGGGAAGATTTGACATTTTTAAAATTAATTTTTGCCCTAATATCTTCTCAGTTACACAAACTCAAATGCCAACTGCAATTAGGTAAGTAAACCAAATGAGTAAACTGGGTTATGTTTTTTTTAAAAAAAAAATAAATTAGCAGCTTAAATAACTAACTATTATTTGGAAGAATATTTGGAGATTTTGAATACAGCCTGATGTTAATGAATATTAGGCTAAATATTAGGTGTAATAATGGAATTGTAGCTATGTAAAAAAAGTTCAGATTTTTTAGAGATGTACTCCAAAGCATTTAGATATGAATATCATGATATTTGCATTTTACTTCAAAATGTTTTGCCAACAAAGGTAAGTATATACTTACTTTTAGTAAGAATGGAGTAAAGAATGTTAGGCACTGTGCTTAACTGAGGAGAAGTCTTGTAAATTAGGAAGTTATTACTCAGTGTTCTTCACATGAAGAAATGCAGGCCCAGTGTTGGCCTTAGTTTAAATTTTCAGGAGAAGCTATAAATCAAGATTTTTAATGAAACCACCTGCATTTTAAATGTTGGTACTTAATCAATCTTTAAACATTCTTTATTCCAAACAAAACAATCTTAAGACCCTTAAGAAATCTCTGGGGAATCTCTAGCCTAGGTTAATGCACAAATATGGGAGAAATGTGTTCTGGGATTTGAAAAGAAAAGAGGCAAAAGCAACTAACCAAGGAGAGGTGTTGAATGCATTCCCTAAACTAGGAAGCAGACTTGAAATGTTCCAGTAGTACGTGCTTAAGACATGATCCCATGGAGAGATATTTTCCAGAAAGATGTTAATTTCAAGCCCTCTTTTCTCAAGAAACCTTGTGGGTAGATGCAAATATCAACCTATGTCTGTCTGGTTCTGGATTTCATATGATCCCTAGGATCACTGCCATAATGTGGTAGTAGAAGTCCTCCAACAATTTCACTAAGTTTTCTGTTTCTCTGGTGAGACAGAATACAGAATGAATTAAATTTTATTAAGTGGCATAAAGAAAATCTGACATTTATTATAAGCATTTTGTTGTGTGATACTCATATTTGCTACTGATGTTTTACAATTATCATTTTGTCAAAATGCCAACTTCTAAAAAGTGCTGGAGGAGACTAACCCTAAGCATAATGAGGTCACGATGTGGACCACTGTAGTAGTCCAACCTGGAACTGACTGAGGCGGTGGATGCTCTGAACTAGGGATAGACTATGGGGATGTTGTTAAGACAGATCTGTTGTTGTTGTTTGGTTGCTAAGTCATATGACACTCTTCGCAGCCCCATGAACTGCAGCATACAGGCTCCTCTGTCTTAAGCCCTTATCTCCTGAGTTTGCTTAAATTTATGTCCTTTGAGTCAGTGATGTTATCCAACCATCTCATCCTCTGTCACCCCCTTCTCCTTTTGCCTTCATCAGGGTCTTTTCCCAGCATCGGGGTCTTTTCCAATGAGTCAGTTCTTCTCATCAGGTGGCCAAAGTATTGGAGCTTCAGTATCAGTCCTTCCAAAGAATATTCATGGGTGATTTCCTTTAGGATTGACCTTCCTTGCATTTGAAGGGACTCTCAAGAGTCTTTTCTGGCACCACAATTGAAAAGTAATTTTTTGGTGCTCAGCCTTCTTTATGGTCCAACTCTCACATCCTCACATGACCACTGGAAAAAAATCACTTGGGCTCCAAAATCACTGCAGATGGTGACTGCAGCCATGAAATTAAGTATGTTGCTCTTTGGAAGGAAAGGTATGACAAACCTAGATGGTGTATTGAAAAGCAGAGACATCAGTTTGCAGACAAAGATCTGTACAGTTCAGTTCATTCAGTTCAGTCACCCAGTCGTGTCTGCCTCTTTGTGACCCAAGGAACTGCAGCACGCCAGGCTTTCCTGTCCAACTCTCAGAGCTTGCTCAAACTCATGTTCATCGAGTTGGTGATGCCATCCAACCATCTCATCCTCTGTTGTCCCCTTCTCCTCTTGCCTTCAATCTTTCCCAGCATCAGGTTCTTTTCCAATGAGTCAGTTCTTCGGTTCAGGTAGCCAAAGTATTGGAGTTTCAGCTTCAGCATCAGTACTTCCAATGATTACTCAGGATTGATTTCCTTTAGGATTGAGTGGTTGGATCTTCTTGCAGTCCAAGGGACTCTCAAGAGTCTTCTCCAACACCACAATTCAAAAGCATCAGTTTTTCAGCACTCAGCTTTCTTTATGATCAAACTCTCACATGGTTTTTCCAGTAGTCATGTATGGATGTGAGAGTACAGTTAAGAGGGATAGGCAAATGCAATTTTCAAAGAGCATTACTAGTGAGTTAGGTAATTCACGGTATCAGCCACTGAGCTGGAGAAGGCTGGTGAAGAAGCAAGTTTGGGTGGGGAGTTTAGACATCTTAATTGGAGATACAAAGGAATTCCTGATCCAGACACACATGAGTCATTTTGATATAGATTTGAAGCTGAATAGTGAAATCTGATATAGTGATACAGATTTGAGGTTGTTAATTTAGTGATGATATATATAAAGCAGACAAATTGTTGCATAATGTGCAGAAAAGAAAGAAAGATAGTGCATAGTAAATGCTATTATTTTAGTCTTCCCAGTTTCTATTCCTTTAGTCTTTTAGCCCAAGAGTGTGCACTTGACTCAAACTAGACCAATCATAAGTAATGCACCAGTCTCTTGGTTATATTTATTGATAAAAGGAGTATGCATGTGACCCAAATGAGGGTAATCAGAGTTAAAAATAGAGCTGGGAAAGATTCTTTTGTGCTATTGTGAGCTGCAAGTATATGATCTTTGAAGTAGCTCTGTGTGGACAAAGCAAGACAGCAAGGGAAGAGAGTGAAACAAACAAAAAGGCAGAGGAGAAGCAGTAAGGTAGTCCCGATGGAGTTCAAAATCTTGGTTCTACTTTTTCTCAAAGTCAGTTTTTAATTGTCTTGATTAGCTTAAATAAAACCTACCCCAACAATTCTATTAAGAAGTTAAAATATGTAGAGGGCTAAAAGCATGAGATCATAGCTGCAGGGCAGAGGAAGGGTTTGGGTTTAGAAAGAGGTTTATTCATATATGTATTTGTTTACAAAGTTAAAAAAATAAGGTATGTTTAAATGCCTATTAGAAAAGATTTAAGTAGTAAAGAGGGAATTATAGTGATTCAAAGTAAATCTGTCAATAGGCTTAATTATGTAACTTACAAATAAATAACTTAGACTTACAATAATAGTTTTTCTTTAATAAATAGGGCTATTTTATCAAAATAATCATAAAAGAAAAATATTTTCCAAAAAAATGACTCTAAGTGTTCAAAATGATTAAAGACTTGTTAAAAACAACAATTTTAAACCATAATTTGGCATGATTTTTTTAATTTTGGATCTTTTAGTTCTTTATTTTATGTAAGCCAAGTAATATGGAACTGAAATTACAATTTAATTTTATTGCAGTTAGTAGTGTAGCATTACTACATATTTAAATTAAATATTTTATTTAAATTTACATATTAAATTTTAAATTAACCAATTATTAAATCTAAATTAACCAATTTCTTATAATTTACTTATTGTAAGTTTGGGGGATTTGCCTTTATCTTATCTTAATATTTAGATAAAAACAAATACTAAATCTTTATTTAGCATGCTCTGCATATGATCTTGACACTCTTACTTGATGTTAAATTCAGTAGAAATTTGAACACATTAGGAACTGTGGTGATGTCACAGTATTATTCTAAGGGTGGAATAAGCCATGCAAATGGCCTGGGTTAGGTTGAATAGTTGGTAAAATCATCCATTTTTGTTTGCAGTAAGATTATGCTAAAACAAAAAACTTACATTCCTACAAAATGGATTTATATTAGGAAACACTACTTTATATACTATGAAGCCTGGGATAAAACTGTAATAGGAAAAAAAAAAATCTCTGTTTTGAAGATATTTCAGATAGTAGCAGGTAGTTACCCTCATCAGCAGTTTTCTGTGGAATTCTTGTGAAGAAGGTAGCCCGCATAAATGGCTCTTTCTACTCTCTTAAAGTCATTTGGCCACTTCAATTTCCCACCTGAAATTATGTCTCTAGAAATTACTATGCGTCTTGTCCCTTTATATGCTTAGTTAAATGCAGTGACTATTTTAGATTTAAAATGATGTCATTACTAAAGAAAGTGATTCACATGGAATTTCATTAGTAAGTAGGGGCATGGTGTGACTCCATTTGTTGTTATTATTATTTAATAAAATTTGTCTTGGCCTTTTTATTTTCTTTTGGCCAGAGACAGATTTCACAGAAAGTAGATCTATTATATTTACTATATTTTAGTTAAGAGTCTATGGAAAAAGAATAAAGGTGCATTGTATTTGTTACAAAACTTGTTTCCTATGCACTTTCAACTGAAAGACATATATTTATTAATTTAAATATGTACCTTATATTTCTTTAATAATAGGTAAGTAAACACTCAAATTTAATTTTTTAAATGTGTTACAAACAACCTTCTATTATGTTGATGGAATATACTAGATGTTACTTTTTTAATTTAAAATAAATCTAAGTACTTCTAATGCGTATATTGGCCAATTTGCAATTATGATCTCCATGATGAGATTCTTCCAGGAAATGAGGGGTACATTATAATTTAAATAGAGTTGTAGATCTGGTTGATTTTAATTTGTGACCTAGAGGTCAACAGTTATTGGGTGTAATAACCCTCTGGTAATGGGGAAATTCAAGGCACATTTGTATAATGAGAAATCATAACTACTTATGGTTCAGGGTGATGATTTTTTTCTTTGCCATTCTGATCTGCTGCAATTCTGCCTTCATTGTATAGACTTCATACCTCTAGAATTTAAGACATATCTTTACTAGGCAATGCTATAAAGCTAGTCTTTGATTTATAATAAAGTTTACAATATCTACTATATTCAATGCAGGGTTACTTTTATATGCTTGACGTATGTAAGTGTATGCTTTTATTATCTTTCTTATAACTCTTGTAATTAGTGTTACCTAATACTTTTTCCCTCAGGATTGTCTTTTAGATAATCAGATTTTCCAAGTTATTTATTTATTTAACTAAATTAAAATTTTCTAGATTGAAGAAAATTAGGAGCAGAGCTGTCCTTGTCCAAAATTTTTTTATTGCATATCAGGACAAAAATAAAATTTATTACAGAATTAGAAACTAGCATTGTCAAGTTAAATGAGAATTACACAGTGAAATAGCATAAAATCTGATCTTTATTCATCAATCCCTGAATCAGAATTTAACCTTGAATTCAGAATAATGCAAATCAAAATACAGTCAAAACTTTAAAAAGTGAATGAAAAAGATTTTACTGTGTAGGAAGGCTTTTACTCATGAATAACAACAATAATAAGGATAATACATTTTTTTTTCAGCTTCCCTACTGGCTCACTGGTTAAGAATCCACCTACCAATGTAAGATATGTGAATCCCATCCCTAGGTCAGGAAGATACCCTGGAGAAGGAAATGGCCACCTATTCCAATATTCCTGCCTAGGAAATTCTTTGGACAAAGGAGCCTGGCAGAGGAGTCCATGGGGTCACAGACAGTTGGGTGTGACTGAGCACACAAACAATATTAATGCATTTTTTAGCAATTATACTGTTATGTGATAATTACTCTTTAGGTGATTATCATGTAGTCGTTTATCTTTGTTAATTACCAGATGAGATAGATACTATAATTATATCCACGTTAAAATGAGAAATCTGAGACTTGAAAAGATCAAGTAGCTCAAAATCATTATTAAGTCAATTTAAGTCTGTGGCTTCAAATTCTGTGCTCTATAAACCACTTTTATTTGAGTTGCTTTTGTTTTTTTTTAACCATCTGTTTCAGACCTACTGACCCAGAATATCTGGCTATGGCAATAATAAGCTGCACCAGTACATCTACACCTGAATGTACTTTCTTACATATGGTAGCCTGCAGAAAACAGGACATATCAGTAAATAATTAATTGGGTCTATTACTTCAAGCAATGCACTAATCAATGGGACTACAGACAACCCAAAAGGAGAGTGAAGATAGACTGCCTATTTTGGTAGAAAAATGCCTATTTTCCTTGATACCCAAATGGTAAAATCTTTTCATAGTTCAATTCAGTTCAGTCGCTCAGTCGTGTCCGAATCTTTGCGACCCCATGAATTGCAGCACGCCAGGCCTCTCTGTCCATCACCAACTCCCAGAGTCTACCCAAACCCATGTACATCGAGTAGGTGATGCCATCCAACCATCTCATCCTCTGTTGTCCCCTTCTCCTCCCGCCCCCAATCCTACCCAGCATTAGGGTCTTTTCCAATGAGCCAACCCTTTGCATGAGGTAGCCAAAGTATTGGAGTTTCAGCTTCAACATCAGTCCTTCCAATGAACACCCAGGATTGATCTCTTTTAGGATGGATTGATTGGATCTCCTTGCAGCCCAAGGGACTCTCAAGAGTCTTCTCCAACACCATAGTTCAAAAGCATCAATTCTTCGGCGCTCAGCCTTCTTCACTGTCCAACTCTCCATCCATACATGACCACTGGAAAAACCATAGCCTTGACTAGATGGACTTCTGTTGGCAAAGTAATGTCTCTGCTTTTCAATATGCTATCTAGGTTGGCCATAACCTTCCTTCCAAGGAGTAAGCGTCTTTTAATTTCATGGCTGCGATCAACATCAGCAGTGATTCTGGAGCCCCCAAAAATAAAGTCTGACACTGTTTCCACTGTTTCCCCATCTATTTCCCATGAAGTGATGGGACCAGATGCCATGATCTTAGTTTTCTGAACGTTGAGCTTTAAGACAACTTTTTCACTCTCCTCTTTCACCTTCATCAAGAGGCTCTTTAGTTCTTCTTCACTTTCTGCATTAAGGGTGGTGTCATCTGCATATCTGAAGTTATTGATATTTCTCCCAGCAATCTTGATTCCAGCTTGTGTTTCCTCCAGCCCAGCATCTCTCATGATGTACTCTGCATATAAGTTAAATAAGCAGGGTGACAATATACAGCCTTGACATACTCCTTTTCCTATTTGGAACCAGTCTGTTGTTCCATGTCCAGTTCTAACTGTTGCTTCCTGACCTGCATACAGGTTTCTCAAGAGACAGGTCAGATGGTCTGGTATTCCCGTCTCTTTCAGAATTTTCCACAGTTTATTGTGATCCACACAGCCAAAGGCTTTGGCATAGTTAATAAAGCAGAAATAGATGTTTTTCTGGAACTCTCTTGCTTTTTCGATGATCCAGCGGATATTGGCAATTTGATCTCTGGTTCCTCTGCCTTTTCTAAAACCAGCTTGAACATCTGGAAGTTCACGGTTCACATATTGCTGAAGCCTGGCTTGGAGAATTTTGAGCACTGCTTCACTAGCATGTGAGATGAGTGCAATTGTACGGTAGTTTGAGCATTCTTTGGCATTGCCTTTCTTTGGGATTGGAACGAAAACTGGCCTTTTCCAGTCCTGTGGCCACTGCTGAGTTTTCCAAATTTGCTGGCATATCAAGTGCAGCACTTTCCCAGCATCATCTTTCAGGATTTGAAATAGCTCAACTGGAATTACATCACCTCCACTAGCTATGTTCGTAGTGATGCTTTCTAAGGCCCACTTGACTTCACACTCCAGGATGTCTGGCTCTAGGTGAGTGATCATGCCATCATGATTACTTGGGTTGTGAAGATCTTATTTGTACAGTTCTTCTGTGTATTCTTGCCACCTCTTCTTAATATCTTCTGCTTCTGTTAGGTCCATACCATTTCTGTCCTTTATAGAGCTTATCTTTGCATGAAATGTTCCTTTGGTATCTCTAATTTTCTTGAAGAGATCTCTAGTCTTTCCCAATCTGTTGTTTTCCTCTATTTCTTTGCACTGATCACTGAGGAAGGCTTTCTTATCTCTCCTTGCTATTCTTTGGAACTCTGAATTCAGATGGGAATATCTTTCCTTTTCCCCTTTGCTTTTCGCTTCTCTTCTCTTCCCAGCTATCTGTAAGTCCTCCTCAGACAGCCATTTTGCTTTTTTGCATTTATTTTCCATGGGGATTTTCTTGATCCCTGTCTCCTGTACAATGTCATGAACCTCTGTCCATAGTTTATCAGGAACTCTGTCTATCAGGTCTAGTCCCTTAAATCTATTTGTCACTTCTACTGTATACTCATAAGGGATTTGATCTAGGTCATACCTGAATGGACTAGTGGTTTTCCCTACTTTCTTCAATTTAAGTCTGAATTTGACAATAAGCAGTTCATGATCTGAGCCACAGTCTGCTCCCGGTCTTGTTTTTGCTGACTGTATAGAGCTTCTCCATCTTTGGTTGCAAAGAATATAATCAATCTAATTTCGGTGTTGACCATCTGGTGATGTCCACGTGTAGAGTCTTCTCTCGTGTTGTTGGAATAGGGTGTTAGCTATTACCAGTGCGTTCTCTTGGCAAAACTCTATTAGCCTTTGCCCTGCTTCATTCTGTACTCCAAGGCCAAACTTGCCTGTTACGCCAGGTGTTTCTTGACTTCCTACTTTTGCATTCCAGTCCCCTATAATGAAAAAGTACTTTTCACAGTACTTTTGTTTAATTTTGCCTCGTTTGGTTCAGAATGAATTCTTCATAACCTTAAACTGTAGATTTGGGTGCTTGTACACTTTACTTATCCCTCTGTCAATAATCTGGGTGAGCAAATGCTTGCAGGAACAACAGCATGTGTTGCAAAAATCCACTGCATTCCCAATTACATGGAACATTCCCTTCAATGTCCACTAAGGAACTTTGTAGGCACTAGTTTTGCTTTTCAATACATCACAGCATTTGCAGTCATAATTAGAATTCTTTAATATCATCCAGCCATCTCATTGTCTGTCATCCCCTTCTCCTCCCGCCTCCCATCCTTCGCAGCATCAGGGTCTTTTCCAATGAGTCAACTCTTCCCATGAGGTGGCCAAAGTATTGGAGTTTTAGCTTAAACATCAGTCCTTACAATGAACACCCAGGACTGATCTCCTTTAGGATGGACTGGCTGGATCTCCTTGCAGTTCAAGGGACTCTCAAGAGTCTTCTCCAACAACACACTTTAAAGCATCAATTCTTCAGTGCTCAACTCTCTTCACAGTCCAACGCTCACATCCATACATGACCACTGGAAAAACCATAGCCTTGACTAGATGGACCTTTGTTGGCAAACTAATGTCTCTGCTTTATAATATGCTATCTAGGTTGGTCATAACTTTCCTTCCAAGGAGTAAGGGTCTTTTAATTTCATGGCTGCAATCACCATCAGCAGTGATTTTGGAGCCTCCCAAAATAAAGTCTGACACTGTTTCCACTGTTTCCCCATTTATTTCCCATGAAGTGATGGGACCAGATGCCATGATCTTAGTCCTCTGAATGCTGAGCTTTAAGCCAACTTTTTAATTCTCCTCTTTCACTTTCATCCAGAGGCTTTTTAGCTCCTCTTCACTTTCTGCCATAAGGGTGTTGTCATCTGCATGTCTGAGGTTATTGATATTTATCCCAGCAATCTTGATTCCAGCTTGTGCTTCTTCCAGCCCAGCATTTCTCATGATGTATTCTGCATATAAGTTAAATAAGCAGGGTAACAATATACAGCCTTGACGTACTCCTTTTCCTATTTGGAACCAGTCTGTTGTTCCAGGTCCAGTTCTCACTGTTGCTTCCTGACATGCATACAGGTTTCTCAAGAGGCACATCAGGTGGTCTGGTATTCCCATCTCTTTCAGAATTTTCCACAGTTTATTGTGATTCACACAGTCAAAGGTTTGGCATGGTCAATTAAGCAGAAATAGATGATTTTCTGGAACTCTCTTTCTTTTTCAATGATCCAGCGGATGTTGGCAATTTGGTCTCTGGTTCTTCTGCCTTTTCTAAAACCAGCTTGAACACCTGGAAGTTCACGGTTCATGTATAGCTGAAGCCTGGCTTGGAGAATTTTGAGCATTATTTTACTAGCATGTGAGATGAGTGCAATTGTTTGGTAGTTTGAGCATTCTTTGGCATTGCCTTTCTTTGAGATTGGGATGAAAATTGACCTTTTCCAGTCCTGTTGCCACTGCTGAGTTTTCCAAATTTGCTGGCATATTGAGTGCAGCACTTTCACAGCGTCATCTTTCAATATTTGAAATAGCTCAACTGGAATTCCATCACCTTCACCTCCACAAATTTGCCTGCAGTTCAGCAGACCCCAGTTCGATTCCTGGCCAGGAAGGTCAGTTGGAGAAGGGATAGGCTACCCACTCCACTATTCTTTCGGTTCCTTTGTGGCTCAGCTGATATAAAAATCTACCTGCAATGTGGGGAGACCTGGGTTCAGTTCCTGGATTGGGAAGACCCCCCGGAGATGGGAAAGGCTACCCACTCTAGTATTCTGGCCTGGAGAATTCCATGGACTACAGATCATGGGGTTGAAAAAAGTCAGACAAGACTGAGTGACTTTCACTTTCTAGTATTAAAAACAAACCCAGAAAAATCACCGATTGGGGGGAATTTAAAAGAAGTTAAAATCTGAAAATATCAAAGCAGGAATTTAAGTGTTGAGTGCTTGAAAGAGGATGAAAGGAATATTCATTCTGTGTCAGGATTTTAAACAGCTTCAGTCAAATTTTTAGGTTTGGCTTATTGGAATCCTGAGAAAATATTCATATTATAAGGTTATGTTAGTTAATTTATGATAGCTTCAATATAAGTGACTTTTCCAAGGGTGAAAACACACTTTAAAAATGCAGCAAACACAAAACCAAAAAACTAAGGTTAAAAAATGCTTTCAGTCTTGTGAATCATGCTTAAAATAATAAGCTATTTACTATCAATCCACCTTTAGGAGCAACTGACTACTTCCTACCAACTGAAAAGACTTCAGCTAAAGTAAATAATCTTTTCAGAAAAGACTAATTTGCTCAGCTTCTCAAATCTTTCAGAGTAATCAGCACTAAATAAACCAGCACACTAAAACAAACATATTTTGATACTACAAGAATAGAAGAGGTTCATTGTAGAATATGTAAAGAAAATGTAAGCAAAAGGAAAACAACTAAAAATCACCTACAGCCCACCAAATAGGTATGAAGATCACTCCTTGGTGTATATTAATTATCCCCTTTCCTCTCTACTCTCAAGGACTTGATGGAGAGTGATAATGTCTACCCTTCACTTTATAGTCTGTATTGTATCTTGCCATATCATAAAATATTCTTCCAGTAGTCATGTATGGATTTGAGAGTTGGACTATAAAGAAAGGTGAGCGCCGAAGAATTGATGCTTTTGAACTGTGGTGTTGGAGAAGACTCTTGAGAGTCCCTTGGACTGCAAGGAGATCCAACCAGTCCATCCTAAAGGAGATCAGTCCTGAGTATTCATTGGAGGGAGTGATATTGAACCTGAAACTCCAATACTTTGGCCACCTGATGTGGAAGAACTGACTCATTTGAAAAGACTCTGATGCTGGGAAAGATTGAAGGTGGGAGGAGAAGGGGATGACAGGAGATGAGATGGTTGGATGTCATCACCCACTCGATGGACATGAGTTTGAGTAAACTCCAGGAATTGGTGATGGACAGGGAGACCTGACGTGCTGCAGTCCATGGGGTCACGAAGAGTTAGACACGACTGAGCACTGAACTGAACTAATATATATATATATATATATTTTCAGATCCAGAGTTCAGAATCAAATTTGACATGAAATTTATCTAAATTTATTTCAAAAGTTACAACACCAATACTCCTGGCACAAAGCCAGCTAAGTTTTTGCTTAGTTCTTTTTGTGTTATTTTAAACTTGTCTATATCTTTCTTATGATAAGTGATACGTAGTATTATCTTTGGATAGTTGTTTTTCTCTTGTCCTCTATAACCATGCTAAGTAGTACATGTTATTACAACTTTATGATCTGTCTCAGTTGAAATGTACAAATAGCATATCAGTGTTATCTTAATGATTACATTTAGTATATTTTTGAGATAAACACTTGCTTCTAATTTTGAGCTGTTTATCTTTAGAAGTGTTTCTACTAGATGCTTGTTTCCATTTGTTGCTAATATATTAAATCTTTCTTTGTGGTACACTTTGCACCTTTTTTCATAGTCTGCTACTTTCCTTACCCCAACTTTTTTCCTTTTCATTTCTTGTTCGTAGAAATAGTGTATGGCATGAATGTGTCTGTGTGTGTGTACGTGTGTGTATATGTATTCAGTCAAATCTATAAAAAATTATAGATTTATGAAATTTTTATTTCTATAGTTGACAAAAAATGAACATTCCAAATTTTAATTAGCTATGTATAGAGCATCAAATCATTGTATTAATAAATTTGAAACTCATAAAACATTAATATCTTCTGACAGTCTTCTAATCTGATTTTGGCTTCTTATTAAGCCCCATAATTTCTGCAGTAACTCTATAATTAATACATATCACACACAAAATAAATGTCAGACATTCTGATAAGTAATTTTTATGTATTATTTCCTTCATTCTCAAAAGGAGTAGATAGGTATTCTATTAATCGCTTGGTTTTCAAATCAGGCACACAAAGTTTAAGTAGTACCCACTGCCACAGATCTAGAGTTGGCAGAGCTGGATCACCTTGCCCTCTAACTGCTTTCCAAGAGGACCTCTGCTACACTGCAGCATCTGACACTTTGGGAAACCAACACAAAAGTAATAAAAGATGAAGAAACGGTGTAAACACCAGGAACTGGAGGACATCTTTGAGGTAATTTGGCTCAAATACTTCATTTTTTTCATAGTGGACTGAGGTAAGGACCAGAGTGATTAAATATTTTGCTTGACATGTCATCTAGGTAAGAATTTCAAGAATTTATGTTTGGTTTATGTTTTTGAATCTGCAATTAAAATAGCTAGATATATTTAAATTAATTACTTGTACAACAACCTCTAGTTTAATTCTTTATATACTTTTAACGTTAAAAATTGGTATTTTATTGTTTAGGAGTCTCTGTTAATGTTTCCTTTAAGGAAAGATGCAAATAAGCTATTCAGTATCTAAGACTACTATTAGCTTTATGAAACATAGGAAATGATGGAGAAATTCTGTTTGCTGTGTATTATTAGCTATAACTAATGCTCTATGCTGTACAACATATCCATTCACATATTTTCCCTCTGCCACTAGGTTTGTAAATAATATTGATACAAACATTTTCCATAGATAAATCCTGCTTCCAGATAGCTTAACACATACATACAAACTAGCAGGTTTATTTTTCTTCCTTCTTTTAGAATCAATTCCATGATCGTCAGCAGAGCCTACTAAGGCTCTAAGAACATTCATTGCTTTTTCAGAGCTAGAGGCAGAGAGAAAATATCAGCAGGGCCCTCAGCAGAATCATTATTCTCAATCTTTTTTATATACCTTGGTTCGCATATTAAAGGAATAATACATTTATAGGTAAACTAATAATATGTGTTCTGTGTCAGGGCAGAAAAAGTTTAAATGAAAGATGCAGTAAATAGAGCCCAAGTCCTTTCTGCTGGTGGTGATGGGAAATAGCATGTCTTCACTTCCCTGTCTCTTTCAGCTTTCCCCTCATTACTTCTCTCTCCACCTACAAAGTCATCTCAAGCTTGTAGCAATATACAGCAGTGAACTGGAGAAACAAACACTGACTTCCTTATGGAAATTTCCTTGAACTCTGGAAGATATTCCAAATGTAAATATCACATTTGAATTAAGCATCTTCTAATTCTCTCTCTATTTCATTTGATTTATCCTGAGTTAACAGATACTTGGGAAAAGAAAGAGACACAGATGTGTCAGGATCAACAGGCAAATCCTAGTACAGGGCAATATTTATAATTCCTCTGAAGTTAAGTCTCTGTTAGGACCCACTCCTCCTGTTTATTAGTCTGAATGGTACTCCCCCATACCCTCAGTTTTTGTAGTTTCAAAACATAGATTTTCCCATTTATTTTGATAATGCTGTGTTTTTGATCCTTTGGTTTGAAATTTTTGCCTTTGATTTCACTCCTATTTTGTCTTTTCTCCTCACAGCACCCTCCCTTCCCACTCTCATAAACCAGCTTACTGGTTTGATTACCTTTTCCCCCCTGAAAATCCATTGAAGTTTTACTTAAAAGATATCCCAGGACATTCTTACAAAGAACAGCACAAATTTGTGTACTGAAATCAGATTGATTATATTCTTGGCAGACAAAGATGGAGAAGCTCTATACAGTCACCAAAAATAAGACCGGGAGCTGACTGTGGCTCAGATCATGAACTCCTTATTGCCAAATTCAGACGGAAATTGTAGAAAGTAGGGAAAACCACTAGACCACTCAGGTATGACCTAAATCAAATCCCTTATGAGTATACAGAGGAAGTGAGAAATAGATATAAGGGACTAGATTTGATAGACAGAGTGCCTGATGAACTATGGACAGAGGTTCGTGACATTGTTCAGGAGAGAGGGATCAAGATCATCCCCATGGAAAAGAAATGCAAAAAAGCAAAATGGCTGTCTGAGGAGGACTTACAAATAGCTGTGAGAATAAAGGAAGCAAAAAGCAAAGGAGAAAAGGAAAGATATTCCCACTTGAATGCAAAGTTCCAAAGAATAGTAAGGAGAGATAATAAAGCCTTCCTCAGCAATCAATGCAAAGAAATAGAAGAAAACAATAGAATGGGAAAGACTAGAGATATCTTCAAGAAAATAGATGGAGATACCAAGGGAACATTTCATGTAAAGATGAGCCCGATAAAGGACAGAAATAGTACGGGCATAACAGAAGCAGAAGATATTAAGAAGAGGTGGCAAGAATACACAGAAGAACTATACAAGAAAGATCTTCATGACCCAGGTATTCATGATGGTGTGAACACTCAACTGGAGCCAGACATCCTGGAATGTGAAGTCGAGTGGGCCTTGGAAAGCATCACTATGAACAAAGCTAGTGGAGGTGATGGAATTTCAGTTGAGCTATTTCAAATCCTCAGAGGTGATGCTGTGAAAGTGCTGCACTCGATATGCCAGCAAATTTGGAAAACTCAGCAGTGGCCACAGGACTGGAAATGGTCAGTTTTCATTCCAATCCCAAAGAAAGGCAATGCCAAAGAATGCTCAAACTACTGCACAATTGCACTCATCTCACATGCTAGTAAAGTAATGCTCAAAATTCTCCAAGCAAGGCTTCAGCAATACGTGAACCGTGAACTTCCAGATGTTCAAGCTGGTTTTAGAAAAGGCAGAGGAACCAGACATCAAATTGCCAAAATCTGCTGGATCATCGAAGAAGCAAGAGAGTTCCAGAAAAGTATCTATTTCTGCTTTATCGACTATGCCAAATCCTTTGACTGTGTGAATCACAATAAACTGTGGAAAATTCTGAAAGAGATGGGAATACCAGACCACCTGACCTGCCTCTTGAGAAACCTGTATGCATGTCAGGAAGCAACAGTGAGAACTGGACATGGAACAACAGACTGGTTCCAAATAGGAAAAGGAGTACGTCAAGGCTGTATATTGTCACCCTGCTTACTTAACTTATATGCAGAGTGCATTATGAGAAATGCTGGGCTGGAAGAAGCACAAGCTGGAATCAAGATTGCTGGGAGAAATATCAATAACCTCAGATATACAGATGACACCACCCTTATGGCAGAAAATTGAAGAAGAACTAAAAAGCCTCTTGATGAAAGTGAGAGAGGAGAGTGAAAAAGTTGGCTTAAAACTCAACATTCAGAAGACTAAGGCCATGGCATCTGGTCCCATCACTTCATGGGAAATAGAAGGGGAAACAGTGGAAACAGTGTCAGACTTTATTCTTTTGGGCTCCAGAATCACTACAGATGGTGACTGCAGCCATGAAATTAAAAGATGCTTACTCCTTGGAAGGAGAGTTTTGACCAATCTAGATAGCATATTAAAAGGCAGAGACATTACTTGGGCAACAAAGGTCCGTCTAGTCAAGGCTATGGTTTTTCCAGTAGCCATGTATGGACGTGAGAGTTGTACTTTGACGAAACCTGAATGCCGAAGAATTGATGCCTTTGAACTTTGGTGTTGGAGAAGACTCTTGAGAGTCCCTTGAACTGCAAGGAGAACCAACCAGTCCATCCTAAAGGAGATTAGCCCCTGGTGTTCATTGGAAGGACTGATGTTTAAGCTGAAACTTCAATACATGGCCACCTCATTGGAAGAGTTGACTCATTGGAAAAGACCCTGACGCTGGGAAGGATTGGGGGCAGGAGGAGAAGGGGGACAGAGAATGAAATGGCTGGATGGCATCACCAACTCGATGGACATGCATTTGGGTAAACTCCGGGAGTTGGTTATGGACAGGGAAGCCTAGCGTGCTGCGATTCATCGGGTGACAAAGAGTTGGGCATGACTGAGCGACTGAACTGTGAACTGTGAACTATGGGGCTGAGGTTGGAACATTTATAGCATATACACAAATCTCTATCAGTTTACTTTAGTAATATTTACTGAATGTTTATCTAGAAACTAAGCAGTGTGTTCCAGTGTTAAGGAAATTAAAAAGAATATATACTGTCTCTGCTTTGGGAAATCCAATCTCCCGGGTGTCTTTTTAACATCCCAGAAAAATGGGCAGTCATAGGATCTCCTCATATAAAAATTCAAGTTTAAGGTTGCATAAGCTGGTTCCAAATTGGGAAAAGAGTACATCAAGGCTGTATATAGTCACCTTGCTTATTTAACCTATAAGCAGAGTATATCACATGGCATGGCAGGCTGGATGAAGCATAAGCTGTAATCAAGACTGCTGGGAGATATATCAATAACTTCAGATATGCAGATGACACCACCCTTATGGCAGAAAAGTGAAGAGGAACTAAAAAGCCTCTGGATAAAAGTGAAAAAGGAGAGTGAAAATGTTGGCTTAAAAGCTCAACATTCAGAAAACTAAGGTCATGGCATTCTGTCCCATCACTTCATAGCAAATAGATGGGGAAACAGTGGAAACAGTGACAAACTTTATTTTCTTGGGCTCCAAAATCACTGCAGATAGTGACTGCAACCATGAAATTAAAAAACATTTGCTCCTTGGAAGAAAAGCTCTGACCAACCTAGACAGCATATTAAAAAGCAGAGACATTGCTTTGCCAACAAAGATTTGTCTAGTCAAACTATGGTTTTTCCAGTAATCATGTATGGATGTGAGAGTTGGACCATAAAGAAAGCTGAGTGCCGAAGAACTGTTTTGAAATTTGTAGCTGGAGAAGACTCTTGAGAATCCCTTGGACTTCAAGGAGATGAAACCAGCCAATTTTAAAGGAAATCAGTCCTGAATATTCACTGGAAGTACTGATACTGAAGCTGAAGCTCCAATGCTTTGGTCATCTGATGTGAAGAACTGACTCATTGGAAAAGACCCTGATATTGGGAAAGATTGTAGGTGGGAGAAGGGGATGACAGAGGATGAGATGCTTGGATGGCATCACCGAGTCGATGCACATGAGTTTGAACAAGCTCCAGGAGTTGTTAATGGACAGGGAAGCCTGGCATGCTGCAGTCCATGGGGTCCCAAAGAGTCGGACATGACTGAGTGACTGAACTGAACTGAACTAAAGCAAAAAAAAAAAAAAAAAAAGCATAAAGGTCCAAGTGGTGTGAAAGGGAGCTCCATGTACTATTTCTATCTACACCTGTGATCCAGTTTCCAGGAGCGTGACTGACAAGAGCAAATGTCAAAAAGTATTACACGGTGTTAACTGTGCCAAAGGTACTGATTCTGAGTATCAACAGGTCTCAGAGTAAATGTAAAATATTGTACACTGACTTGCTCATAATTGACTGTTGAGGGAGATTTTCTTTAAAATGAGGATAGAAACACAATACATGATGTGCAAATGGACATTTCACTCATAGTTTAGAGATTATTTTAAGTACAGACGTGAGTTAATTAAAGAGAACCTTGTCTGCTATAGCCATTTTATGAGATTTGAAAACAATAACACATGTGCTTATTTATATAACAAGCCCCTTAATATAATAATTTTTAATCACATTCTTTTATTCTATAAGAAGAAAGACTCAAGTCTTCATGGACGCTAGAACACTTAAAAGGTACAATATGCAAAATGAAAGCAAAAGAGCTATGGAAATTTTTAAAATGTATACACTTAATTGTATTTTTATGGCAGTTCTTCACCATGAACATTTTTATTTCAAACCAAGAGTAGGGGTAGAAATCTACGCAGATATTCACAGAAGATCCCTTTACCTTTTCTAGGCTTTTAAGTGAATGTGTCAAGAAGAAAAACTAAGAGAGGAAATTTGAGGTGTTAATATGACAATTTGATCAATAGGCATTATGCCAAAATAGCACTTTGTGTGAACAACCAAAGAACTATACATTCAAACAATGGAGACAGCTGAAATCCAAAGAAAGTAGAAATTTTATTTTGGAACATATAACCATGATATTGTTATTGGAGAAGAAGCAGGCTTAGCCAATTATGCTTTTGGCAATCACTAGATGTGGTGGTTTAATTTGAAGTAAAAGCACAAAGTCAGCCTGAGGTTAGCAGAGTGGATTTTAGGCTCTCTCCCAAGTTCTCATACTAAGAATAAATGGTGGGTGCTGACTAAGTAGGAGAAACAGCAAGGATAATACCTTTCACACACACACACATATGTGTACACACACACACACACACACACACACACACATGTTTTTAGGATCAGCATCCAATGGAGAAAATAATCATTATTGGGGACTGCCCATCTAAAATTACAATTCAAGATGAAATTTACATAAAATCTCCTAAGAAGGGGGAATGTATTTCCAGTCCAGTTCAGTTCAGTCACTCAGTCGTGTTCGACTCTTTGCGACCCTGTGGACCGCAGCACACCAGGCTTCCTTGTCCATTACCAACTTCCGGAGTTTACCCAAACTCATGTCCATTGAGTCGGAGATGCTATCCAACCATTTCATCCTCTGTCTTCTCCTCCTGCCCTCAATCTTTCCCAGCATCAGGGTCTTTTCAAAAGAAGCAGTTCTTTGCATCAGGTGGCCAAAGTACTGGAGTTTCAGCTTCAACATCAGTCCTTCCAATGAATATTCAGAAATGATCTTTAGGATAGACTGGTAGGATTTCCTTGCAGTCCAAGAGATTCTCAAGAGTTTTCTCCAACACCACAGTTCAAAACTACCAATTCTTCAGTGCTCACCTTTCTTTATAGTCCAACTCTCACATCCATACATGACTACTAGAAAAACCATAGCCTTCACTAGACAGACATCTGTTGGCAAAGTAATGTCTCTGCTTTTTAATATGCTGTCTAGATTGGTCATAACTTTCCTTCCAGGGAGTAAGTGTCTTTTAATTTCATGGCTGCAAACACCATCTGCAGTGATTTTGGAGTCCCCAAAAATAAAGTCAGCCTCTGTGTCCACTGTTTCCCCATCTATTTGCCATGAAGTGATGGGACTGTGTGCCATGATCTTAGTTTTCTGAATGTTGAGCTTTAAGCCAACTTTTTCACTCTCCTTTCACTTTCATCAATAGGCTCTTTATTTCTTCTTCAACATTTTGCCATAAGGGTCATGTCATCTGCATATCTGAGGTTATTGATATTTCTCCCAGGAATCTTGATTCCAGCTTGTGCTTCATCCAGCCCAGCGTTTCTCATGATGTATACTGCATATAAGTTAAATACGCAGGGTGACAATATATAGCCTTGACATACTCCTTTTCCTCAGGATTTTCCACAGTTTATTGTGATCCACACAGTCAAAGTCTTTGGCATAGTCAATAAAGCAGAATTAGATGTTTTTATGGAACTCTCTTGCTTTTTCGATGATCCAGGAAATGTTGGCAATTTGATGTCTGGTTCCTCTGCCTTTTCTAAAACCAGGTTGAACATTCTGGAAGTTCACAGTTCATGTATTGCTGAAGCCTGGCTTGGAGAATTTTGAGCATTACTTTACTAGCATATGAGATGAATGCAATTGTGCGGTAGTTTGAGCATTCTTTGACATTGCCTTTCTTTGGGATTGGAATTAAGACTGACCTTTTCTATTCCTGTGGCCCCTGCTGAGTTTTCCAAGTTTGCTGGTATGTTGAGTGCAGCACTTTCCTAGAATCATCTTTTAGGATTTGAAATAGCTCAACTGGAATTTCATCACTTCCATTAGCTTTGTTTGTATTTCCAATGCTTTGAAAGTACTCTATGCAAGTCTAAATGCCCCTATATGCTATACACTTGAATAAAAAAGAACATTTTGTCATCAACAATTTGACACAGCTAATACAAGTTACCTATGAGATACAAAGGACAACTCAAAATGGGAAAAAAAAGCAAGTACAGTCTCAGGGGACATGCCTGATGCTCCCTCAAGCTTGCATCTCACACCATCTCTTAGAGCCTCCCTATTCCCTCTTGATGAGCAGAAACCATGGCATAAGAATACTTTTTTGCATATATATTCAAACCCTGGAAGAATAACTGTTAATAAAATATTCAGAAATATGTGTGACTATTTTTATTATTTCAGTGTGAAGAATTCTGATGAAAGAAGCAATTGTAAAAAGCTAGTAACAGCAGAAAAAAATTTAATGTTTAACTAGTGCAGCCTTTTTTAGATAAATTGGGCAAAATATTTGCTGTATATGTTGGAGGGCTTAAAGAATCTTCAATAACAAGATGCATTTTTGATAATAATCAAGTTCATAGGAAAATATTAATAGCTCTCAGTAAATATGAAAAGGTCTCAATTAAAGAAGCTCAACAATTATAAATATGCTTGTTTTCAATTCAAATTAATCTATAATCTCCAACTATCTGTCTATCTCATATATCTATCTACCTCATCTCACATGCTAGCAAAGTAATGCTCAAAATTCTCAAGCTAGGCTTCAGCAATACATTGAACCAAGAACTTCCAGATGATGAAGCTGGATTTAGAAAAGGCAGAGGAACCAGAGATCAAACTGCCAACATCCACTGGATCATAGAAAAAGTAAGAGAGTTCCAGAAAAACATCTACTTCTTCTTTACTAACTATGCCATAACCTTTGCTTGTGTGGATCACAATAAACTGTGGAAAATTCTGAAAGAGATGGGAATACTAGACCAGCTGCCCTGCCTCCTGAGAAATCTGTATGCAGGTCAAGAAGCAACAGCTGGAACTGGACATGGAGCTACAGACTGGTTTCAAATTGAGAAAGGAGCATATCAAGGCTATATATTGTCACCCTGCTTATTTAACTTATATGCAGAGTACATCATGTGAAATGCCAGGCTGGATGAAGCATAAACTGGAATCAAGATTGTAGCAAGAAATATCAATAATGTTAGATATGCAGATGACACCACACTTATGGCAGAAAGTGAAGAAGAACTAAATAACCTCTTGATGAAAGTGAAAGAGGAGAGTGAAAAAGTTGGCTTAAAGCTCAACATTCAGAAAACTAAGATCATGGCATCTGGTCCCATCACTTCATGGCAAATAGATGGGGAAACAGTGGAAACAGTGACAGACTTCATTTTCTTGGGCTCCAAAATCACTGCAGATGGTGACTGCAGCCATGAAATTAAAAGATGCTTACTCCTTGGAAGGAAAGCTCAGACCAACCTAGACAACATATTAAAAAGCAGAGACATTACTTTGCCAACAAAGGTTCATCTAGTCAAAGTTATGGTTTTTCCAGTAGTCATGTATGGATGTGAGAGATGGACTATAAAGAAAGCTGAGCACCGAAGAACTGATGCTTTTGAACTTTGGAGTTGGAGAAGACTCCTGAGAATCCCTTGGACTGCAGGGAGATGAAGACAGTCCATCCTATAGGAAATCAGTCCTGAATATTCACTGGAAGGACTAATGCTGAAGCTGAAACTCCAATACTTTGGCCACCTGATGTGAAGAACTGACTCGTTAGAAAAGACCCTGATGCTGGGAAATATTGAAGGCAGGAGGAGTAGGGGATGGCAGAGGATGAGATGGATGAATGGCATCACCAACTCAATGCACATGAGTTGAGCAAGCTCCAGTAGTTGTTGACGGACAGGGAAGCCTGGGGTGCTGCAGTCCATGGGGTCGCAAAGAGTCAGACAGGATTGAGCGACTGAATTGACTGATAGGTCTGTCTATCTATCTTCCTAATGATGTGGATAGACACATGTCTAATCACATCAAAACCAAGTTCCCTCATGTAACCGTTTCCAGCATGAGAGATGAGATCACTTGGCTTGAACCAGTTCATGACAGCTGATCATGGATGTCAAGCTGTAACTCCTTATTCAGAGACAAATCATGATACTAGCTTAGTATATTCCATGTTTATAATATTTACAGGAAAATAATTATTACATATTACAAATCAGGGTCTCCCTCTTTTTCTCTCTCCCCCTTTTTCTCTCCTTAATCTATAGATTAAGATGACTGTTAAATATTTATCAGCACATCACAGGATGGAACCATTATAGTTGTTTTAGATGACTCAAGATTTACCCTTGTGCATTGAGTTATATGTGAGAGGTACTACTAGTGAAGTCAAGGTTCTTAGCCATTTAAAACGGTGAATTAGTGCTAAGCAGTCAGTGAACAGTGTCTGCTATTGCAGAACAGAGATCAAGAACAGTAATAATTTCAATATATCCTGGACTAGGTTTACACATTTGAACTACCATATTGAATTTTTAAGACTCCATTTTAAATATTACAGTAATTAACCAGAGGACTCAGATGAAGAAAAATAAAAGGCATAGTGTCTAGAACAGATGACACAAATGATTATGCAAGGATATATGGATGCTAAGAATGAAACGGGAAAGTATCAAAGAGGATAGAGTATGTTCCTCAAAGGTCCATTTTGAAGAGAACTTGGACCTTTCTAAAGAGCAGGGCTGGAATGTGCACATATGCATCCATGGAAACCAAGCTATATTCTTGATAACTTAGGTGTGATTAACAGCATAATTATTTTGGACTTGAGTGGCTCTAAATCATTAGAAATACTTTTTGTTTTCTAAACCATGTATAATTTGACAATCATCATAACATATTTTTGAAGATATAATATGATCTTTAAATTAAGTAAGAAAAAGGCATAATTTAACTTCATAAATCTCTCTATAGTCCTATTCACATCAACTCCTATAATTATTCACATTAATAAATCAATGTAAGAGAAAATAATATTTACACTTGTATAAAAACACATCAGCCTCCACACTTCCTTGTGTAACACATTTCCATGTTAACTATGACTGAATATTTTGGATATTAACACTGAAGAATACTCTAGTTTATAAGAAAGCATATTTTTACATAGTGCTGTCAGCACAGTGAGAGAAACAAAAATGCTTTAGTATAATCATTACTGCACACAAGAAACCAGTGCCACATTCAGGACCAGGAAGGCAGTTCTTTACCCCAGCTTCTCATTCGTTTTTCCTTTGTATTCTCATAGCAGCAACAGCAAATGCTGAAATCTGTTCTCCCTTTTGTTTCGGGTGTTTGTCATGTGACTTTTGTGAGAAAGTAAGGCAAATGAAAAGTACAACCCATAAACATTCTTAACAAAACAGCATCATGACTTCTACATATTATTACCCACATTGTACCATACAGACTGCTTGTATTTTGATTAAGAAAAAAATACATTTCCTTTTGTTTGTTTAAATCAGAAGCATAATGGCTAAATGTACATGATTTATAGAGGAGTATTTAAAGCAGACCATTTTAATTAAGAGAGTTTGGCATTTAAATAAGCTTTTACTTTGATAATATATGCCCTTCTCTGTTAATATATGCAAATAAGAAAATAAGGAAATAAAGATTTTTCACATTTTCATTTTAAACCAACCAACGGTATGCAAGTATTTATTGATTCCAATTCAGAGCTGCATGTAGGTGAACGAGAACAAGGGCTTTGCATTTCATTTTATGAGAAAATGGGAAAATTTTACATAAAATCTATATTGGAGTCAAGAATCAAGTTCAGAATCTACAAAATTATGTGAAGACATCACTTCAACGCACAAAATTCTCAGCTGCACTATTCAGAATGGAAAAAACAATAGCTGTCTCACTTTTCTTAGAAGTTTGAGCATCAAATAAGATAATACTATATACAATTCTAGTTTTAAAATATAAATGTGATATATACACCAAAAATTGTGTTATTTTTATATTTTCCATATAAAGCAGAGATTTATTATGATACAGGTGGGTGGGATTCATAAGGATTGTGAGAGGAGGAAATTGTTAATAGATATATTAGTATAAATCATAATTATCCTTCCACATGCTTTGTCAAGTGCAACAATAGAAAGAAGATTGCAGAACTACATTTTAAAATATACTTCCCATGTATGTAAAATTCTAGCTTGTAATTAATTTCCCAAATTTATACTTTATAAAATTGGAATGAAAATAAAAGACCTAACAGTGACTTCCACTTACCTTACAGTCATTCACCTTTCTATTTGCTTTTACATTTGATTCATACACACATTCTTAAATATTCCAAGAGACATTTTCCTAACTAAATTCAGGATAACAATGAAAAGAAATAGTTTCGGCCATTGCATCATTTGCCCACTTCTACGCAGCCCCTTTGTTTGCACAACTATTTCATTCCAAGGATCTTTCACATACTGACATTTAGTACTCCTATGATCCTTGCATACTAGCATGCTCTATGCAACAGCTAAACACACATTTTGTATTTCATTCATTTGTTGTTGTTCAGTCACCCAGTCGTGTCAGACTCTTTGTGACCCCATGGACTGCAGCACCCCAGGGCCCCCTCTCCCTCACCATCTCCCGGAGCTGGAGTTTGCCAAGTTCATATCATTGCATCGGTGATGCCGTCCAGTCATCTCATCCTCTGATGCCCTCTTCTTCTTCTGCCCTCAATCCTTCCCAACATCAGGGACTTTTCCAATGAGTTGTGTATTCACATCAGATGACCAAAATACTAGAGCTTCAGCTTCAGTCCTTCTAGTGAAGATTCAGTCTTGATCTCCCTTAAGATTAACTGGTTTGAGCTCCTTGCTGTCTAAGGGACTTTCAGTAGTCTTCTCCAGCACCACACTTCAAAAGCATCAATTCTTTGGCAGTCTGCCTTCTTTATGATCCAGCTCTCACAACCATAGGTGAAAACTGGGAAGACTATAGCCTTGACTATACAGACTATTCATTATTTCATTCTTTATTGCAAAGCAATAATGAGAAACAACACTAGACAAAGTCATTGAGGGAGAGGTTGAAAGTGAAAGTGAGAGTCACTCAGTCGTGTCCACTCTTTGTGACCCCATGGACTATATATAGTCCATGGAATTCTCCAGGCCAGAATACTGGAGTGGGTAGCCTTTCCCTTCTCCAGGGGATCTTCCCAACAAAGGGATCGAACCCAGGTCTCCCACATTGCAGGTGGATTCTTTACCAACTGAGCCACAAGGGAAGCCCAAGAATACTGGAGTGGGTAGCCTATCCCTTCTAGCCTATCCCTTCTCCAGCAGATCTTCCTGATTCAGGAATTGAATTGGGGTCTCCTGCATTGCAGGAGGATTCTTTACTAACTGAGTTATCAGGGAAGCCAAGGGAGAGGTTAATTATTAAATAACTGATTTTTCATTATTATTTAAATCCTGAGCACACATTGAGGACAGCAGTAAGTGGGTCAATTTTAGAATATTTACCTGTTAACTTTTTTGAAATTGTGATCTTAATTTTTCCCTCATTTCCCTTTAAATTTACAAGCTTGGAAATCAGAAACGCATAGCTTTTTATGAATGAGGATTGATAGTGATGATCAACAGTTACACTTAGGCCTGGTTTACACATTTATACAATGTGTTGACTAAGATTTGCCTTGCATTTCCCTTGTCCTCAGGCTCTGCTAATTAATGATTATCAACACTAACAATTTTGAGTTACAGGTTAGAAATGCTATTTAGATATATTTTAAAATAATATCGGAAGATTGGCATCCTATATTCTTAACTAAAAAATAAAAACACAAAACAAAATCAAAACAACAAAAAAGCACAGACGTGTTTATCAGAAAAATGTCAATCCATATGGCCTAGAATTCTGGTCTGTAAAGTACTTTGATTTCAAAACATAGCTTATGTACTTAATATAACATATACATAAACAAATAATATCATGTAATGTAGACTGTTTAGGGTACATTGAGTGGATGGGGAACCAACACTTGGGAATACTGTTCACTCTGCTTTTCCTTTACCTCTATATGCACTGTTGGTCCTCAGGGGAAGGTCTTTTGCATCTGCCCACAACTTCCCTCCCTCTTTCTCTGGAGAATGGATTCTGAATTGCTTTTCAGAGGATATATATTTTCAGATTACCCCTCCTCATTCTAACTCCTTAATACAAGGAGATACCACCCACCAGTATAATAATAAATCTCTGCTTAAAAAAAAAAAAAAAAGAATTAGAGATGTCATTCACATTTAACCATTAAAAAAATTTTATCCCAAGTTTCAAAAAGTGAATATATATATATATAGTTCATTGTGAATATAAAAGAATATTAAAATTATTTCCATTGTGTGATTGTTAACTGATAATGGTGTGGGAGAAAAATAAAAAGAGCTTGTTAAGCTGTTAAGAAGAGCTTGTGTTACATATATTTGTTACGTAGATTTGTTAAGAAGCTAAGAATTTTGATTCTCAAGATAAAATTGAGATCTATTTTAATTTTGTAATCCACTCTGACCACTACTCTGACTACTCTGACCATTCTAAGTAGAATACTACTTAGAATATTGCTACTAGTTTTGGGACTGAGTAACATCAGATTTCGGAGAAGGCAATGGCAGCCCACTCTAGTCCTCTTGCCTGGAAAATCCCACGGAAGGAGGAGCCTGGTGGGCTGCAGTCCATGGGGTCGCTAAGTCACACACGACTGAGTGACTTCACTTTCACTTTCCCTTTCATGCATTGGAGAAGGAAATGGCAACCCACTCGAGTGTTCTTGCCTGGAGAATCTCAGGGATGGGGGAGCCTGGTGGGCTGCCGTCTATGGGGTTGCACAGAGTCGGACACGACTGAAGTGACTTAGCAGCAGCAGCAGCAGCAGCAGCAACTTCAGATTTATAGAGAATTGGCGATATTTGAAGGTGAACAATAATGATGTCTATATTTTGAAATCTGATTTCTTCATAGGATGGCATCATTAATTACAGAGAATGCACCCCCTCAAAAAAAGATAATAGTGTGATTTAAATGCATTTAACTATTTCCTTAAGTGCATGAATATTCAAGGCCTATTGACTCTAAAACATGTGTACCCAGGAGGAGTTTCAACACAGGTGTGAGAAGAATATATTAGAGCTTTTATCACATTTATTTTGTTTCATCTGGCTATTCTTTCAATTATTATCTGCATGTAATATGTATATCATGCATGCTAAGTCGCAGTAGTCATGTCTGACTCTTGGTGATCCCATAGACTATATCCCCCGTCAGGCTCCTCTATCCATGGAATTCTCCAGGCAAACATACTGGAGTGAATTGCTGCCCTTCTCCAGAGGATCTCCTGACCCAGGGATCAAATCTGCATCTCTTATGTCGTCAGCATTGGCAGGTGGGTTCTTCACCACTAGCACAACCTAGGAAGGCCCAATATATATCATATGTCCATATAATATTAGATAATTTTATAAATAATTAACTGAACATTTACATAAAGTAAGATAATTTTAAACAATTATAAAGTTAGGAGATCAGTGGTCTAGAAAATTCCCTTTACACATTACCCAGGTCATAGAAAATTCAATAGAACTTTAGACAATGTTAATTGTGCAAGAATTAACCTCAATTTAATCACTGAAAATGATGAACAAATTGTTTACTTCTATAGAGAAAAAAGGAGAGATGCACATTTCTTTACCTTTTCAATGATATAAGTATGATTTTTTATACAGGATTGTGTAAATCATACACCATGAATATATATTTCGTTATATTTCATTATATATGAAAGCATATTATCATGCAAGCAAAACCCAATAGCCGTGAAAACTGAAAATAACTTTATTATTTTTTTCTGGTAAATTTTATTTTTTTCTTTTCTATCTCTTTTAATAAGAAATTAGGCTATTTTTATCTTTTTAAAATCACTTGTTTGTGAAAATGCCAGGTCTACTCACTGGAAAATGGTAGGATATTTTATGGGGTTCCTTCTTTCTTTCAAAAACCTTTTATTCTATTTAAAAATATGAATATAGTGCTATTACTCAATCTTTATTTCTCTTAGTCTTTGAATAATTCTTTTTAAAAATCAATATTTCTATGTCTATGTCTTCCTAGATAAGACTGAATAGTTCTTCCTATCAAGTGCTAGAATCTTGGCAGAATTAATTTACAATTATTATCTCTGAGACCTGAAAAGAGTCATGAATGGGCTTGCTGAGGTGGAATTAGATTCTTCTTCACTTATCAACTCATCATACTTGTTGTATTTAGCATAGTACTTCTTCTATGGAGATTCTTGGTTGCCAGTTTTTGTTTATGCTGTAGGAAGTTGTACTGGTTAGATATTATAGGTAGTCAAGCAAATGTATTCTGTTCTACATTAGGGGTAGCTGTTCTCATTTACCGCTGGGAAGTGGCTTCTACAATCACAAAGAAACTACTGACAGTCATAGGTACGGTAGCCTGCTTAAAGAAAGATTTAAATTTTTGAATATATTTTATTTTAAAAATATGTTTGCATTTAGGGCAAATAGAAGATTGCCCAAATTAAATTTACTTTCTCTAAAATAGGGAGAAAAGGAAGAAAGTACTATAGAGTGTAAAGTGTGACTTTACACTTTGGCATATATACTCATGAGCCCAACCATGACTTCAAGCCAGGAGCCAATTTTTCAATGGACACTGAAAAATGAAGTTTTAGTTTGTGATTCACAGTTTAGACTAACCCTGAAGAGATAGCTAGATTGCCCTCCACACAGTATTTCTATGAAGTGACAGCAGTTTCCTTACATTTTTAAAATGTCCACAAGATAATGCATTGAAAATCATTCAGCAATATAGCACAGGATGAGTTTAATCTTGACTTCTTGAGTTAGCATTTCTCATTATCACTATCAATGGGAGAGAGTCAATCATTTACCTGCTTAATTCAAGTTTATCAAACTTTCTCAGCCAAATTAATAATGTCACTTTTCAACAACAGCAATCTTATTTGTAGGCCTCACCTGGGTTCCTTGAAAAGCTTATTAATAGGCAACTATTTAATATATCCAAATCTTATTCTCCTTTTTTGAGTCCAGAAAAATTTCTAGGTATTTTTCTTGAGGTTTTTTTATTGTGCAAGTGATGTTTCATACTTAGAAGCAAAAATCAGAAATATACTACTCTCTCTACTAATAAATTCAATTGAGAATTATTTTAGTATCTACTTGATATATATATTACACTGCATAAGCAAACAGCAACATGTAAGACCCTAAACATGTAACATCTGACCTCATTCACTGGCAGATATTTTCAAAATCCAGTCACAGAGAAAGATGTATATCAATAAATAATTGCATCTAACTCAGTTATGTTAAGCATCTGACCATAAATATAGTCAGTATATGTGAAAAAATTCAAATATTTACATAGAGAGCTGAAGTAGCTTGAAGGTCATTTTATAAAAAAAAAATTTGACAAAATTTAACACATTTATTTGACAATTTTAGATATTCAATAGATGTTTTTTTAATTGGAATTGAATCCTCACACCCATTGCCTTAATTGCCCAGATTTAGCAGAGTACCCTATTTTCTCCCAGTATGTTTCAGGAACATAGGGCAAATTATACATGCCTAGCAAATGAATATGCTGAAAACAGCTTTGCTAATCAGATATGGCTATGTTCCAAGCACATTCACTTGACATTTACCCTGAAGGCCTTTAACTTTCAGCTTTCCCAGGTGAGTGACATTCAGGATGTAATTGGTCGTTGAATTTTTCTGAGCTCATATTATTTTTAAAAGTGGCTATATGAAAAGAATAACACAGAAAGAAATGCATTTTTGCAAGTTGCATTTTCAGTGTTATTAGATGCATCTGTAAATAAAAATGTTGTCTTTTCAGGCAAGTTAGCCTTTGCATTTCTATACTTAAATCTGCAAATTAAGACTGTTTTGAAACCCTATAGTATCCTTTCTATTAGAAATATGCCTGAAGGCTGCCAAGTGATTGGAACATCCAATATGCCTAATAAATAATAGATGCATATATTGACTATGGTTAATGTGGACCTAGTCTTCCTTCAGGATATGGAAAAACATTCAATTATTAATTTTAAAATTACATTCAAGAAATAAACAGTCGTTAAGGTTTAATCGGAGGATCTTAGATCTATTGCTAGAAAATTGTAGTTTTTTCTAATGTGTTTTTTCTATATTTCTCTCAAATAACCCCTTGTAATATCTTCTTGTCTTTATATTTGGAATTTCCTAAATGCTAGGTCTTTCATGTCCTTTGAAATGATATGTTTTAAATATAGGATGTTACACCTTATATACAGGTGTTTCTTATTTATTTATTTATATTGGGCATCTTTGCATTTTGTATTGTGAGAAAGTGTGATTACCTGTTTCTCAGCTAGATATTGTAATATTAATAAAATTAGTTTACAATTTACTCCTATTTGTGACTCTACAGTTAGATTTGCAAAATACCCTATATTTTAGACAATTTTGTATATGCAAATAATAATCAGCTTTTATTATGTTTAAATTCTGTGACTGGAAAAACATTTCTGTTGTTATTACTATATATGCTAAAATTTTCTATAAATGTCTACAGTCGCAAGTAAACAATCTGCAATTTCCATGCCTGAGGGCTTTTGCTGGCTTCCCATTGTACCTATGAAACGTTCTCATGATTGTTAACATCCTCCTTATATTCCCTGTATTTCCCAGTTCTTTTAGTACTAACTTGCTGCACATCTTCACAGCAAAACAGCAATGATTCCATGATTCTTACTCTCTGAATTGGCCTGTTTATCCTGGACCATGATATGGCATCCCTTCCTCATTTTTTCCATGGCAAAATATTAATACAAGTTCCTCTTCAATTTCATCACCATAACTATTTTCCCCTTACTATGTTCCAGGCAGTGCTCTAAGAGCTTTATGTTTGTTAAGTCATTAATCCTCAAAGAACCTGATAAAATAGTTATCACCACCACCTTCATTTTATGCATGGGAAAACCGAGGCACAGTGAAGTTACATGACAGCCGGTTAGTGTCTGTGTTAATCCACTTGGGTTGCTACAAAAAAAAAAAAAAAAAAAAAAAAAATTGCCTGAGTGGTTTAAGCATTTATTTCACACAGGTTTGGAGGCTGGTAAGTTCAAGATCTCACCAGACAGATTCTGTCTCCTTGTGTCCTCACATGGACAAACAAGCTCTTTGGGGTTTCTTTTAAAGAAACGCTAACCACTGATAAAGAATCCTCCTGCCAGCCCAGGAGACATGGGTTCAATCCCTGGGTCAGGCAGATCCCCTGGAGAAGGAAATGACAACCCACTCTAGTATTCTTGCCTGGAGAATCCCATGGACAGAGGAGCCTGGCAGGCTACAGTCCACGGGGTCACAAAAGAGTCCGACATAATTTAGCGACTAAACAACAACAAATCACCTTCCAAAGGCCACACCTCCTAATACTATAATACCTTGAGTGAGAATCTCAACATATAAATTTGAGGTGGACACAAACTTTCAGTTCATAATGGTGGCAGAACAAATACTTGTGTCCAAACAGAAAGCTTCCAGAATCAATATCCTTAACTACCGCCTTATCTAACTACAAGCTCCAGCCTAAGAATAATTTTGTTTACGAAGTATCCTAATATCTTAAGACCAAAAACACTTTGCCTTTCACTGTAGAGTTTATACCTTTTACATTTCTACTTTTTCTCTTACAGTAATTGATGTTTTACTGTAATCATTTGTGAATGTGAAATACACCAAACAAGTGTAAGACTTTGTTATAATAATAACAAGTAATTTATAATCAAGTATCAGCAACATTTAAAATTTGAAAGACCATCTTGGGACCCTTACATGCACCTCTTGGCACAAATACTCTTTCACCTCATTAATTTTTCTAAAAAAAAAGCTTTATAAAAACTGCCTATACAAAATGAAATAGATATTGATGAAAATATAAAAAGATGAAACAGTGATTAAAAACCATTACAAAGTAAAATGTCCCAAAACTGTATATATCTGTCCTTTTATCATGAAATAGTCAGCAGTAGAGAAATCTGTACTGAAATACCTCCTTGACTTTAATCGAAATTTCAATTTTAACAAAATTCACATGTAGAGATCTTTTAAAATATTTGTTCATTTCTCCAGCACCTTTATCTGTATTCTGTACATCTTTAGGTATTTAGTACATATTTTCCAAAATTCTTCCCAAGTCTAGAAAATAAGGCAGCCTCCTTCTCCAGATTTGCCACACACTCATTGAATTTCTTTTTCCTGCTCCAAATCAGAATTAGCTTGCCTTCCTTGACATTACCAAAGCAGATATAGAGATTCAGGTAACAGGAATACTTGTTGGTTGCAGACAGGCTTTTTTTTTTTTTAATATGGTAATATGATACTGATTATCTGGCCCCAGTTGGAGCTGAGAGCAATTAAAAATCCAGCAGGTATTGAATAATTAGAATCTGGCAGCATAGAGCATACAGTTGTAAAACAAATAATTAAATAATAATATGTGATCATCTGGAATTGAAGGGCACATTAATAAAAGACTGAAAAATTAAGTAGAAATTGATTAAAACAGGTAGTAAAACAACATACCACACCTGTTTTAGAGGAGGAGAATATAAGTATTGGAGGTAGACTGAATTCCTCTGATAATTATAAATAACCAGAATAATGAGAAAGATAAGGTCAAAACCTATAATTTAATCTCAAAGTATACTGAATCCAAGGACTTCCTGTAACTCTTTTAATTCGCAGCCATAAGGCCAGAGCTGCCAAAATTCATATGCAAGGTCTGAATTGGTTGCTTGCCAATTTGTAACTGTTAGTAGGATATACTATCTCACAGGCTTTAGAAATGAGATTGAGGTTATTTAGTAAAATAGAAGGGGTTACTAAGAACTGGAAGGGTCTTGGTAATTCATCTCCACAAACCCATGGGGGATTGCCACCTGAAGAGCTGATTCCTTATTATTCAGGAATAGTTCTTTCATTCTTGAAGTGTGTGCAATAATTTAATGCAAGCAAATTACATGTGAGGGAATGCCATTTTTTCTTCTTCCAAACATCTCCCTTCTACACACAACTACAGTCAGGATCTCAGTGCACTAGTGGGTGAATTATAAAGTTAAGAGTAAAAGTAGAAGAAGCCTCACAAAAGCATTTCAAGCACAATGAAGGTAACATTCAAGCCTTTAATCACTTACTGCTAAGGAGTTAACAAAGAGGCCAAACTGGTTCTCCTAGTGTCACATTTTCACACACAGAACTGCACTGGGTGAGGAGCATGTGGACCAGCTCAGACACAAGGATTCTTCTCCCTGCTGAGGGAGTCCCAAACAAAGTCTCATGCTCTTTTATGGACCTGAGAAAAGGAAGAGGAGAAAGGCCAGGAGTGGAAAAGTATTGAGCCAGAGCCGAAGGTATTTTCAAAGCTTCTTTCTCCTTCAGATAAGGAGACCTTGTCAGAGGCATTGGGGGTAGGCCCTTGCTCAGGACTCCCTTACCCTCAGTACACTCATAAGGATGTCTCAATATGGCAGCACCTGGGTTCTGAATGCAGCTATGTGCAAGGCCATGGGCTGTCAGATCCTGAGTCTTTGATTGCAATTCCTTTCAGAGACGTCAGTGCACTCACTGTGCACAAAGTCTGGTGTAGGGAGTACAGTTTTCTCCAGCGAGGCCTTCAGATAAAGGCTTTGTAACTGACTAGGGTTGAACTTGAAAAACCACACATAGGATTTGACCTCTTCAATTTTCCTGTACATGCTGCAGTTCTTTTTTTTTTTTTTTTTTTAATTTTTTAAAACTTTTTTGTTTTATTTTGGAGTATAGTTGATTAACAATGTTGTGTTAGTTTCAAGTATACAGCAAAGTGATTCAGTTATACATACACGTGTATTTATTCTTTTTCAAATTCTTTTCCCATTTAGTTTGCTACAGAATATTGAGCAGAGTTCTCTGTTTTTTAATGTTGAGTAATTATTATTTTTGTCTGGGCCATATTGAGTATTATACCATAAGTCTCTGATACTGTTTGATTTTCTAGATGCCACTGATAATTTATTTCTCTTTTATTTTGTAGGTTTCCCAGATAATAACATTTTTCTTTCATTGCATAAAGTTTTAGCAGACAGAGCTGCTTTAGAAGCCGTTTGCTTTAATGATTGACTGAAACTGTGATTCAATAATGACAAAATCATGATGTACCTAAAATCCTAGATATTGCTTGATATAATGTAGAGAAAAGCAATTATAAGATGTAAGGAAATGTCAATGTGGAAGTATGCTCAATATGGACAATCTTTGTTAAGCACCGTGTTTTCTTGAATAGATAAATAAAATTATCATTATCAAAGGTTGAGAAAAGGATTAAGGATATATTTGTAAAAATGAGTTTTAGCCAGCATTGAATCACTGGTGAATTCTACCAAAAAATTAAGGGAGAAATCACACAAATTCTCTAAAACCTCTTTAAGAAGCCAGAAGCAGAAGGAATATTTCCTAACTTATTCTATGAGGTCAGGACTACCAGGACACAAAGAAACAGATAAACCATGTTGTAAGGGAAGAAAACTACAGACCAATATCTCTCATGAATATAGATGCAAAAATTCTCAACAAAATTTTTTTCAAAACAAATCCATAAAACTATAAAAAAATATACACCACAACCAAGAGGGATTTATACCAGGTATATCAGATATATTTGATATTTGAAAATCAATTAAATTTATTCATCACATCAACATGCTGAAGAAGAAAATAAAATGATCATATCAATAGATGCGAAGTAGCATGTAACAAAATTCAACACCTATTTAAGATTAAAAACTTACAGTACACCAGAAAAGGAGAAGAACTTCCTCAACTTGCTAATACCTAAAATAAGACTATAGATAATGTCTACTTGAGGGGGAGAAACTAGAAGCTCTTGTGCTAAGATCAATAAGAAACCAAGACATCTCCTCTCATCATTCCTTTTAATATTATACAGAAGTCTTGACTAATGTAATAAAATAAGAAGAAGGTTAAAAAATAAAGATACTGGAAAGGAATAAATCAAACAGATAATAGGACCATATACACAGAAAATGTGAAAGAATCAACAGAAAAATTCTTAGAACTAAAAAGCAATTATAGCAATATTTCAGGATACAAGGTCAGTATACGAAAGTCAAACACTTTTCTATATATCAGCAATGAGCAAGTAGGTCTGAAATTAAAAAGCCAATATCATTTACATTAGCACTTCCAAAATAGAAATAGTTAGGTATAATTTTAACAAAATATGTATAAGACCTATATGAGAAAAACTACAAAACTCTGAGCAATAAAATCAAATAACTAAATAAACAGAAGATATTCCATGTTCATAGAAAGGAAGACTGTCAAGATGTAAGCTTTTCCTTACATGATCTTTAAGTTCAGTGAATCCCAACTGAAATTCCAGCAAGTATTTTGACAATATTGACAACTGATTCTAAAGTTTATATGGAGAGGTGAAAGACTCAGAATAACCAAAACAGCATGGACAGAGAACAAAGTCAAAACCCTGACACTATCTGACTTCAAGGCTTACTATAAAGTTACAGAAATCAAGACATTTTAGTACTGGCAAAAAATAACTCAATGGAAAAAATAGAAAGCCCAGTAATATACTCACATAAATATAGTTAACTGATCTTCAGCAAAGGAGGGAAGGCAGTATCATGGAGCAAAGATGATCTATCCCATATATGATGTTGGAACAACTGGACTATCACACGCAAAAAAAAGAAAAAAGAAGATTAGAAACATCTTATACGCTTTAAGAAAATTAGCTCAAAATGGATCATAAATCCGAATGTAAGATACAAATCCACTAACCCCTAGAAGAAAACAGAAAACCTAAATGACCTTGAGTATGGCATTTACTCTTTAGATACAGTGCCAGAGGCACTACCAATGAAAGAAACAGTTAATAATCTGTTCTTCATTAAGATTCAAACAGTTCTCTGAGAAAGACAGTCAAGAGCATAAGATAAGCCAGAGTGGGAAAATATTTGGAAACCACATATCTGATAAAAGACTATTATACAAAGAATTATCATCTGATGAATTCTTAAAATTCAACAATAATAAAAGAAATAACCCAATTAAAAATTGGCAAAAGACATGAACAGATAACTCACCAGAGGCTGCACAGATGACAAGCATATAAGGAGATGCTCCACCCTATATGTATTATTATTAGGTAATTGTAAATTAAAATAACAATGAGATACCACTACACATCTATTAGAATGGTCAAAATCCAAAACACTGACAATGGCAAATTCTTCAGAAAATGTGGAACAACAGGAACTCTCATTTATCACTGATAGGAATGTAAAATGGTATAGCCTTGTTGGAAAAAAAATTAATGGATTCTTACAAAACTAAATATACTCTTAACTAATGATCCAGCAATTGCATTCCTTGGTATTTATCTAAAAAAGCTGAAAATGTAAGTCCATGCAAAAACCTGTATGAGTATGTTTATAGCAGCTTTATTCATAATTGCCAGAATTTGAAAGCAATCAAGACTTTGTTCAGTAAAAGAATGGATAAATAAACTGTAGTACATCCAGACAATGAAATGTTACTCAGCATTGAAAAAGAAATAAGCTATTAAGCTTCAAAAGGACATCTAGGAAGCTTCAATGCATATACCTAGGTGAAAGAAGCCAACGTGGAAAAGATACATGCTTTATTATTCCAACTATATGACATTCTGGAAATGGAGAATGGTCAGTGGTTTTCAGTGACTGGGGAGGAGGAGAATGAATAGAGCACAGAGGAGTTTTAGTGCAGTGAAACTAGTCTGTAGAATGCTACAATCGTGGGTATATGTCATTATACATTTGTCAAACCTCATAGAATGCATCACACCAAGAATAAACCCTAGTATAAACTATGGCCTTTGGTTGAAAATGATGAGTCAGTGTAGGTTCCTCACTTGTAAAAGGTGTACCTATGTGATACTGGATGTCAGTAGTGAGGAAGGTTGTGTCGGGAGGGGAATAGATGATATATCGGAACTCTGCACACTATCCAATCAATTTTGCTATAAAGTTGAAACTACTCTAAAAAATGAAGTCTACTTAAAACTTTTAAAAATTTAAGACAGGATCTCCAGATATTTAAAATGTTTGTTAGTGGATGTTCCCTGTAGACTGGATATGCATCACATAATATTGGCTCTTAGCATCCTAAGATGGGGGAAGCCAAAATGGGACACTGCTGAAGAAGCAGGAGTAAGGTGGACATAGAGATAATTGGTCTGACATGATAATCAGCCAATACCAAGACCTGCAACAGTAAATGTATCTTGTAAATATTTAATGAAGAAAAATCTTAGTACAAAATGGGAAAGGCTTTTGAAACAGCATTGTTAGACTATGCTGTGAATGTTCCCCATCACCTTCTCTAGGATTCTGGGAATAATTACCAGGCTACCTTTGCTCTAAAGAAATTGAAATCCTCAAATGTTTCCAGAATGATGGGAGACTAACACTAATTCCTAAAAATCCAGAAAGACCTTTTGCTGATCATTATGATAGCTTATGTACGGCAGTTACTGAAAGGAGTTTTGATACACGTCTGACCTCAGGTAATCCTCATTAGACCACATAATAACCCCAGGCTTATTTCCAAAGTTCCTAAGTTGAGTAGTATAGTTGCAAAAGGTATTTTTAGGTAGAATTATTCCAATTATTTTCTTACTCTAATGTAAACACCATTATTATAGGATAAGCCAAAAGCTATCATAGATTTGAAAAATACTGATAAAAAGAATACCAGAGTGTTGATTCATATTGTACCCCCAAATATGTCTTTCCAGTATGTTGAAATCTTATGAAAAATGTCCAGAGTGACAATTAGGATAGGAAATCTTTCCAGGAGGCAGAACTTCAAGGAATATTTTTGTTTTCTCTTTGCCTAGAAAATCAAGCCTGAAAAAAGTATCTACATTTATCTATAGGCTATAATTTCTTCCTTTTTTGTTAGATGATTATGGACTTTGAAGAAGTAATATGTGAGAACTGGGGTTAAGGTTGTTTGGAAAATGCATTTTAATAGTCTACAGCACAAAAATATAGGTGGCCTATGATTTATTACTGAAGTACCTGTTTGCTGAAAACATTCTTGGAAATCAAACAGAAAAATTGACAAATGATTAACTCGACATTTTTACTGGCTTCTGCCATGTTTGTTCAATGGCTATATTTACTCATTCAGTCAGTATTAGGATTATTGGAGAGTTCTAATGTGCTGAGAACTATTTTAGGTGCAAGGAATACAGAAGGAAATAAATCAGTCAAAACTCTTGACCTAAAATCTAGTGAATCAAATAGGTAACATAAATATATAATATTTTGTCAGATAGTACTCTGTGCAGAGTAAGGGGACAGAGATTAAGTGAGGAAAGGTGATGGTTTAGACAGAACAGTCAGGAAAGGACTCTGGGAAGAACTCATATACTTATGGATTTAATGGTATGACGGAAGTTATTACAGGACTTCAGTAACATGTTTCTGTTCTCATATGAATTCTTCTCCTCATATGAACCAATTTCCCTCCAGTAGAAACCAGCCACAAGCCCACTATGGCAATAAACATCATGAGACCAGACTGCTCCCTACAGCAGTTACACGAGAACCTTTTCTGTTATGAATGGGACTATAATATTGCCCAGAAAAATACACACTTACTCTGAATTTCTTTTTGCTTTCCATGTCTGTTTTTCTTTCCTGCAGAATTATTGAAGACTTTTGTGGCTATATTTCATGCCTTTGATTATATCATGGTACCTTATCCACATTGCTTCATATTCAGGAACTTATTTGTGAGCAAACAGAAGAATTGTTCAAGATATTTGCTGATGTTATCATATATAACATACTACCCAAATGTACCTAACCTTAAAGAATAAGGGATGCCAACATGAAGCAAGCAACCACTCAAAATATGATCAGATTAGTGATCCATAGATGAGACAATTTCCCCAATGCCAAAATACACATATTTTGCCTCCAAGATACCAAAATGTGATATATCGTTAGACTACTATATTTAAAAATCTTTTTTTTTTTCGGTGTTGACCATCTGGTGATGTCAACGTGTAGAGTCTTCTCTTGTGTTGTTGGAATAGTGTGTTTGCTATTACCAGTGCGTTCTCGTGGCAAAACTCTATTAGCCTTTGCCCTGCTTTATTCTGTACTCCAAGGCCAAACTTGCCTGTTACGCCAGGTGTTTCTTGACTTCCTACTTTTGCATTCCAGTCCCCTATAATGAAAAGGACATCTTTTTTGGGTGTTAGTTCTAGAAGGTCTTGTAGGTCTTCATAGATCTTTTTGCCTTTTCATACTGTTCATGGGGTTCTCAAGGCAAGAATACTGAAGTGGTTTGCCATGCCCTTCTCCAATGGACCAAGACCTCTCCACCATGACCCATCCGTCTTGGGTGGCCCCACACGGCATGAGTTTCATTGAATCTATAGTGCATCCTTCACTAATAAACACACTGGCATACAATTAAGTAAATCCTAACTCTATATGAAAGGACATTTGGGTACTTCCTGTTTAGGTTAAGACCACCAATATTTTATGTGCATGTCACTGTCCCATGATATAAAGTTTTAGGTTTCTCAGGATAAAAAAAAAAAAATCTATTGCACTAAAGCAATAGTTGAAGATAAAGTAAAAGAGAAAAGAATAAATAACAGAAGAATGACATTGTTTGTGACAGCCATACCCTTCTGTCAGTTAGAGAAGTGAAGTGAGAACTGAGAGCTGTGTCCTATACCAACATCTCTTCCTGTTGCATCACATGTATACGTATGTATCATACACAACCTATTGTATTGACATATATATCACATGGATGGATTATTTATGTGTTGAAAGTGAAAGGGTTAGTCGTTCAGTTGTGTCTTTGTGACTCCATGGACTGTAGCCTACCAGACTTCTCTGTGGGCTTCTCGGATTCTCCAGGCAAGAATATTGGAGTGGTTTGCCATTTCCTTCTCCAGAGGATCTTCCAGACCCAGGAATCAAACCTGGGTCTTGCACAGTGCAGGCTTTCTTTACCATCTAAGCCACCAGGGAAGCCTAGATCTAATACAGAAATAGGAATAATACACATATATTGTTCTGATGTATATTTTATCTATATAATATATATAGGTTATATCTATTTATCTATATAGGGAAATTTCTTTTTTCTTTTTTTTTTTTTTTTTTTGGCTTAATTTCTGAGTCTGGAGAACCAAAGAAAGAATAGCCATTACCCAGATGTATTTAGCTGAGAGATAAATGTGGAATTAATGAGCCTTGAGATGTACTTTGTATTGCTTGAAGATAATTGGATTACATTAGTGGGAACACAGTGGAGGAGAGAGAAATGATAGGGAGAAAGGTTTATATTGACACTGTGAAGCCAGAGTTGGAATTACTTAGGACATTTTTTCTTTTTCACTTCCCCAAATATGATCTCTTTACTTTGGGGAATTCTCTATACAAATAAATATAGAGTTTGACTCTAATAATATGAAACTAAAGAAGACTAGATATTCAATTCCTTAGATGCCCTTTCAACTAGAACACACAAAACTTGCTTAGCCTCAGAGGTTCTTACCTTTGACTTGTATTTAATGATGCAAAGAAGCAGAACCATGAAAAAATGCCTTTGGAGCAAAATGCTGCCATTAGTGGAAGAAGCAACATGCGGTTTTCATGTGAGATGGCAGCATCATTGCCAATGATAGCTCCCAATGTCCATCTCAAATGACATCCTTGGTGCAAGCTGTGTCATCTGGTGTTAAGGGCTTTTGGTAGTTGGCACCTTCACTAGACTGCTTGGTGAATGACAATTGGCCAATAGCTCTGGCTGGCCAGCTTTCTTTACCTCCTGCTAGCTTTCTGAGCCTGTTTCTGCCTCTCTCTAGAGATTCAGTAAACTGTCAACATATCAATAAATTATTTTCTGTTTAATTCAATCAGAGTCTGATTACATCATTCACAAATAAACAATAAACACAACTAGCATGTAGTTGAACTTTTGTTATGCTAGGGGAGTTTGTAATTTCCTCGGTTCTGTCTCATTGCAACAAAAATTTGAAGTGATGGATAGACCAGTGCTACAGCCCCATGTAATTTCCTCAGACAGACCAGTGTTACAGCTCTGTGTTACAGCTCAGTTTTATTTAGAAAGCAAAGGAAAATACATCCTTGAGGCGTGAGGGTGGGCCAACCCAAAAGACGCAAAGAGAAGTCCCTGGCCCAATTTTGGCTCCTCTTTTTATGTTTCTTTTCTCCTCCCCTGAGCCTGCCATATGGAAATTGGGCTAGACAGGAGGGCTATTTGTTTTACCCGAGGTTCTCACTCTGGTCCTCAGACCTGCCTTTGTTCTATTTTTGTGGGCTTTTCCCTTCTTTGTCTTTTAGCCACCATCATTCTGGACTCCTTTGTCCTTTTATAACTACCTAATGGTTACAATTTTGATTATTGCATATGTTCAGTTTATTTGGGTCATGAGCACATATTATCCATATCATAACACTGTACTTTTTCTTTTAATATTATCCATATCATAACACTGTACTTTTTCTTTTTAATTTCAATTATTGTTGAATAAAAAATATTATTTTTATGGCTGTTTCTTTCATCTATCTGTGAAATCTTCTCTGGTCTTCTGTATTACTCATTCGTTTTTCATGGTATCATTTTTTTTTTTTCCTTAGTGTTGTCAAGATGGTATTACAATGGTGCTAAGGAGATTTTGAATTTAAACTGTTTATATTATTTAATAAAGAATATTTTTTATTTTCTATTGTTACTTTTGAAAGCCAGGAAAAGTGAACTGAATTCCTCTAGAGCCATTAAACTTCTACACTTTTATGCCTTTCTTTGCAGTGTAATGTTTTTCCCTGCTGTCTCTAGTTGTGTTTTTCTGATATTCTGAATGCGATGTATATACAATTCTCAGTGCAAAAGGCCCAGCACTTAAAACTTATTATCGGTATGCTATCATGCTCTAAAATTTACTTCTGGAGATTATGAGTCCCAGAATTTTCAAAAAGCATTCTATTGTTGCTAACTCCTTTCATTTTTATTTTTTGAATTGTAAAATCACTTGTGTTATAGCAAATAAAATCAAATGAAGAGGTAGAGGAGTTAGAAATTAGGAGAAATACTTAATTAACCTCACAAGGATGTGTTCTTGTCAAGCCCTCCATTCTGAAAACATGGGAAAAACTGAGAAGATTCTAAATTCCTCGTCTGATCTCTGTTTCACAAAATAAATCAATGCTATGATGGGAGCTGGTAGATTTTTCTTTTCCTAGTTCAATTTATCTTAGAATTGCTACCACGTTTTAAATTTAGTTATCTGTCACTTTTAGTTTTCAGTGTTATGAAGGAGTTTTCATCATTTTCTGTTTTTGTGACTATGTGGAAACCAGTAGAATATCTAAAGAAATTATAGCAAAATGCCCCTTTTCAATTGATAATTGTTTTAAAAAATTATAATTGAAAGGTTAAAAAAAAGTAAATGGGAGCTATTGTTTAGATGAACCCAGTATCTATTTTGTCAGATTAGGAGCATCAACATTTTAAGAGAAGAATTTGTATTTAAGCAAAACTAACATGGTCTCTTACTTCATTACTGTCCAATGCGGTGTGTGTGTGTGTGTATATGTGCAAGTGAGTGTGTGTGTGTGTGTGTGTGTGTGTGTGTGTGTGTAGGATATTTTTTATAATTCATAGGCTTTAGATTGTCTTGAGGTCAATTTGATAAGCTATTCCTAAAGTTCCTCAAGTTATTCAGAAACTATTTAGAAAAGGCTTTTTAACAAGGTACAACTGCCTTGGGTTACAGCATTGTTGTTAAATTTTGCAAATGAAGAGTAGTCCTATATTGATTGCAAATTATTGACTATTCAACTGAATTATATCCATTCTTAAATAAATTTTTGTATTATTTTTAAATATAATGTGCTCATATTTAGTGTTTAGCTCATTGTTTTAGTTCAATAAATTCTCTTTATTTTAGGTTCCTTTGGAAAAGACAAACTTGACTGCCAGGAACCATTGTATTTCTCCTGCCAAAGTTACCAACACTATACATTCTCATTGAAATTTTATTCCAGATAGTAAAAATTGACAAACTGATGGCAAAACCTGGCAAATACACAGATAAAATTCAAATTCATACTTTCATTTTAGAAACTGCTATAGCTAGAAAAGATAAACAGATATTTCAATAACTGGTATTTATATTCTTGCATTGTTTTCAGGACACAGGATGCCATTGATACAGGATATTCTGTTGTTAAATCATTCCTAAAGCTAGAAAAATATCAGTGACCTTTCTCTAGATACACGGTTCTCAAGTTCTGAGAACATTTACTAGACTAACTTTGACAATAATAACTTGGTTTATATATCAGATAAGTCATATATTCTCTCTGAACAAATAAAAAGATGGTTACAGAACTTAAGACCAATTGTGTTAAAATTGCACATATAATTCTTTGGATATTAACTTTAAAAGACTTATTAATTCTCATACAGTATGTAGGACAAACATTTGTTAGCAAAATGGATATCCTTCATAAAACTGATTAGCTGTATTACTGGCATATGAATTATAGTAAAATAGTGTACTTGTTTCTATGATGCTTATTATTAAAGAGACAGAATTTCTAGAATGAAGTAAGTCATGTTCCACACTTAGGAAAGTGTTAATTAGATACTTGGCTTTTATTTTGGGAACTTATTTTATCATTGCTGTTCATTTTCATATTCTTTTCAGAGTGACTTGATTTAGCAAAATACCAAGCTGCTGGCAATTAAAAGACCCAATTAAAGTGACTAAAAAAATAATAACGTTTCTCTTTCCATAACACTCCTGCAGTGATGACCCAAGGTAGTGGTGCAGCCCTGATCAAACGATGTGCTCATCCAGGGACAAAGACTGCTTCCATCATGTTCTAGGGCAGGGATCTGTGAATATTTTCTGTAAAGGCGCACAGAGTAAGTATTTTAGGCTTCACAGGCTATATGGTGTATGGTGTAGCCACTCAACCCAGCCATTGTAGTCATAGACTCTATGTTATGAGTGGACCTAGTTATATTCCAATAATTTTTTTTTTTTTAATGGGCAGAAAGGGAGATTTGGCTTGTAAGCTGCAATTTGCCAACTACTGTACTAGGGCGATGTTGCTATTGCATGGCTTAAGTTTGGTCACCACCATGTCTGAGTTTCACTGTCAAGGAGAGGAAAGGAAGTATGGCATCAGTACAGTGGTTTTATAGCATCCAAACATGGAAGTGACAGATATCACTTTGGTTTACATTCAATTAGCAAACATTTATTCACCATTTCTAACTATAAGTAAGGCTGGAAAGGACAGTTTAGATGAGCAGTAATATATCCACTACAGTTCTTTTTTCTTTTCAATGGAAAGTGTAGAGAAAGGATTTTAGTGAAAAACAGGCAAGCTCTGTCACAACAGTATATAATTTGGTGAGAAAAATACAGAAAATTGATATCATAATATTCTCCTATCGTGATTTAACCAGACAATAAATAGTATGAAGAATGACGTGTTACTGATGTCTAAAATTTATAAAGTTTGCTTTACTAAGATTTTATATATTATAAAAACTATCCCTCATAATTGGTATCTTTGACAGACTGAATAAATTAGCCCTGTTTTAATGCTTAACAACTGTTTCTAGATATTACAAAATCAGTAGTTTTTAACTGTCAGCTCATTTTTTTCTTTTTTTTCTGAGTTTGTGTGCCTAACACAGTCTTGAACAGAATTTATAATTCACAGTCTACAGAAGTTGATAAATGTGTCTTTGAAGTTTTGTGGAGAATTTATGCTATTTGAAACAGCTGAATGCAAACTGGGTTGATGAAACTCTCCAGCTGTCAGTAGTTTGCTGGGGAGTGTGATGCTGCCTACAGATGTGTCAATGTTTTATTAAATATTTTTCCAAAATGCACATTTTAAATCTATTTGCAATTTTTTTTATCTAAATGAAAATTAAGCACTAAAAAAGCACTCCTTGAAATTACTAGACTATATGAAGTTAGCTGCCTATACCTGTTCTATGAATAAGATTAAAATGCCGAGACTATATAATCATGTAGTAATGAAATGTGCTATTAAGTGTTTTATTTTTATGCTTAGACCTAAAGTGTAAAAACCTTTGGGGATTATTTATACCAATCACTTCACAATCTTTCATTAATATAAAATGATAATCACATGTATTCACCGTTCTCAAATGGCAACTTGCAAGGATACAGTTTTTTGACTATTGTACTGAATATATATTGGGATCCACAGACTTCCATTCTTACTGTTGTTTCATGTCAGATTCCCTCTCTTTCAGTTAATTCATGCAGTGATTCACACACTGCATTTTCTCATATTTTTACCATACTGTTAATAGATGAACCCCAGCTCCCCGTTGAGATATTTGTTAAATTACTGCCGAATTTTGATGCCATGGAATACAATACTCAAACTTACGTTTCTTTTTGTCTCCTAAAAGTTTCCCTGTGTTGGTATGATTTGTCAGTACTTCAAGTTGGACACGACTGAGCGACTAAACTGAACTGAACTGATAGGTTTTAAATTATTTTTTGCTTATCTGTCTGACTCCAGTACAATGATGACATTTCCTAGAGCAATAAACAAACCTAACATAATGAGCTATTAAATAAAATCTGTCTTTTTGGAGCAGAGTAAAATCTTGTTCCTATTTTATTTGAAAGGAATAACTTAATCTAATCATACATCTGTGTATGTGTAGTATACTTTTCCAAAAGATTCTGACACATTTCTTATAATATTTCTTTTGGAATGTACATTACATTCTGAATTAAAATAACACCAGAATGGTAGATCCTGGTTTATTTACTCCTGTTTCCACATCACAGTGTCCTTGAGCACAACAAAACTATAAAAAATACTACCACACTACCATGGAAAAATAGTGAGATTATGCAATAAACTTTAACAGTTAAAGTGATGAAAGATTTGAACGTTAACTGGATGTATATAAGCATTATTACATTGGAAGTAGAAATAATACCATTTTGGCATTAACTACTTTCCTCCCTCCATTAAGATAAATATTTTGATGAAGAAATTGAAACTGAAAATGACTCTATCAGTCTTTATTAAATGATCAATATGGTATCCTTTCTTAAGCTTCTTTCTCACCTCCTCTTTTCTCTTAATGTGCCAACCATAATTTTATCATCCATCCAGATATTGCAGTACTTAGGCTCTCACCAGGTTATAGCTGGAGAGAATGAAGATGGTACTCGGCATGTAGAAAGGTATCATCAAAGAGCATAAGGTGTTGTTGCTCTGGGTAGGTTGAAGGATTCTTTCTTAATCAGGGCTCTAGCTCAACTTACCCAGACCAACAACACCTTATGCTCATTGATGACACCTTTCTACAAGCAGAGCCCTGATTAAGAAAGAGTCCTTTTCATTCTCGGCATGTTTGGAAAATAATTAATATTTTTAAGATATTTTGAAAGATACATTCTTCTGTTTTAACTTGAAGAAAAGAGCAGTAAGGATTGATGACAACCTTTTATTTCAATGAACTACATCCATGATTCTCTACCAGAGACATCTGAATCTAAGGAACAGAGGGGAGGATCATAAAAGCAAACAATGGATAAGACTAAACAGTGCACCGTGCCTGGTGACATAGAGAAAACTTTTAGTCACTTAGAAAAATATTTAAAAAATGGGCTTATAAATAGTGCTGACATTTGAAAGGAAATATATTGAAAACAATTAGAATAGCAAGGAGCGAAAAGAAAGCCTTCCTCAGTGACCAATGCAAAGAAATAGAGGAAAACAATAGAATGGGAAAGACTAGAGATCTGTTCAAGAAAATTAGAGACACTAAGGGAACATTTCATGCAAATGTGGGCACAATAAAGGAAAGAAATGGCATGGACCTAACAGAAGCAGAAGATATTAAGAAGAGGTGGCAAGAATACACAGAAGAACTATACAAAAAAGATCTTCATGATGGTGTGATCACTCAGGTAGAGCCAGACATCCTGGAATGCGAAGTCAAGTGGGCCTTAGGAAGCATCACTACAAACAAAGCTAGTGGAGGTGATGGAAATCCAATTGAACTATTTCAAATCCTAAAAGATGACGCTGTGAAAGTGCTGCACTCAATATGCCAGAAAACTGGAAAACTCAGCAGAGGCCACAGGACTAGAAAAGGTCAGTTTTCATTCCAATCCCTAAGAAGGGCAATGCCAAAAAATGTTCATCTTACCACACAATTGCACTCATCTCACACACTAGCAAATAATTCTCCAAGGCAGGCTTCAGCAGTATATCAACTATGGACTTCCAGATGTTCAAGCTGGATTTAGAAAAGGCAAAGGAACCAGAGATCCAATTGACAACTTCCGTTGGATCATGGAAAATGCAAGAGAATTCCAGAAAAAATCTACTTCTGCTTTATTGACTACAACAAAGACTGTGACTGTCTGTATCATAACAAACTGTGGAACATTCCTAAAGAGATGGGAATACCAAACCACTTGACCTGCCTCCTGAGAAATCTGTATGCAGGTCAAGAGGCAACAGTTATAACTGGATGTGGAACAATGGGCTGGCTTCAAATTGGAAAAGGTTTATGTCAAGGCTGTATATTGTCTCCCTGCTTATTTAACTTATAGGCAGAGTACATCATGCAAAATGCATTAATGAATGCTGAATGAAGCACAAGCTGGAATCAAGATTTCAGGAAGAAATATCAATAACCTCAGTTGTGCACATGACACCATCCTTATGGAAGAAAGCAAAGAAGAACTAAAGAGCCTCTTGATGAAAGTGAAAAAGGAGAGTGAAAAAGTTGGCTTAAAACTCAACATTCGAAAAACTGCTGCTACTGCTGCTAAGTTGTTTCAGTTGTGTCCGACTCTGTGCACCCCATAGACAGCAGCCCACCAAGCTCCCCGTCTGTGGAATTCTCCAGGCAAGAACATTGGAGTTGGTTGCCATTTCCTTCTCCAGTGCATGAAAGTGAAAATTGAAAGTGAAGTCTCTCAGTTGTGTCTGACTCGTAGTGACCCCATGGACTGCAGCCTACCAGGCTCCTCCGTCCATGGGATTTTCCAGGCAAAAGTACTAGAGTGAGGTGCCATTGCCTTCTCCTTCAAAAAACTAGAATCATGGAATATGGTCCTGTCACTTCATGGCAAATAGATGGGGAAACAATGGAAACAGTGACATACTTTATTTTCTTGGGCTCTTTTTCACTGCAGATGGTGACTGCAGCCATGAAACCGTTGGGGAAGTGTGTAATTTCCTTGGTTCTGTCTTGCCACAGCAAAAATTTGAAGCAACAGACAGACCAGTGCTATAGCTCAGTTTTATAATGGCAAGCAAAGGAAAATACATCCTGCAGGCGGGAGGGTGGGCCAGCCCAAAAGATGGGAAGAGAAGTCCCCAGCTCAATTTTGGCTCCTCTTCTTATACGTTTTTTCTCTTCCCCCTGAGCCTGTCCCATGTAAATTGGGCTAGTCAGGAGGGCTGTTTGTTTTACCTGAGGTCCTCACTCAGGTCCTCAGACCTTCCTTTGTTCTATTTTTGTGGGCTTTTCCCTTCTTTGTCTTTTAGTCACCACCATTTTGGACTCTTTTTTCCTATTCTAACTACCTAACATTCCTCCTTCAAGAGATGGGAGGCCCAATTCTTTGGGAATAGGGCCATCGAGGTCTCTCTGGCTACTTCCTGCTGAGATGGGATGGCGAGGGGCATTGGGCCTCCCCCTCTTGCTAGTCTCAGGCCTCAGAGTCCTTATAGCAGTGTCCATCCAAGGGTGAGTGATATTTTACATGGTCAGCTGTAGTTGTATATATCCTTGTTAAACTGGCACTGCATGTTGTAGCCTGTTGACCTGGGCAGAGAAAAAATGGGCTAGACAATTGATAATACATGGAGCAATCATAAGCAGCATCAATATGGTAATAACGGGGATTAGTAGGGGCATTAGCCAACACCAAATCCTCCCTCACCAGGAGACGAGAGAAACTGTAGCCAACCCGAGAATTCTCTAGCTCATTCTTTGAGATCCCGTTGGATCTGAATATTTTTTGGAGGTATATACGCACAAATGACACGTCTCATTCAGGATGGCTCAAGTCCCTCCTTGTTCAGATATCAGGAGATCTATCTCCTGTCTATGTTGGAGTACAACCCCTGCCAAGCAGTGTTGGCTCTTTAGAACTATACTGAGAAATCTTATCCCCAGAAACTTAATCTTAGGGGTGTTCATTAGAATGGCAGTCATTTGCAGTCCTGAATAGGTATGTGAGATCTCCCAGGGTACCCCAATTGATTGAGTGCCCTCTTCTGTTTTATTCAATGCCTTGGCTTATGAGTAGTGAACCCAGGAGTCATGCTCTAGTACCCTGACTGCTGTGGGGATAGAAAGTATTATAGGGTAGGGGCCCTTACATGTGGACTGGAGTTGAACCTTTGGGGATCCATGTTTCCAGGCTTTAATTATGACTTGAGGCCCTAGAACATATAGTGGTGACTCTTTAGAATCTTTTGGGTCCTGATTGACACCCCACAAGTGTATATCCTGTTGTAATTACCCAATGTCCATGGTATGAGATCAGAAGGTCTGAGCCTCTGGATCTAGGAAGAGGTCATTGACATACACAAATGGTCTCCCATATAGCATCTCATAAGGACTAAGACCAACCTGTTCCTTAATGGCAATGTGGGTGCAGAGGAGAGCTATTGGTAAAGCCTCCTTCCCTTCCAGGGAGGTCTCCTGTGTTGTCGTTTTTATTGCTGCTTTTAAGAATTGGTTGGCTCTTTCTACTTTTCCTAAAGACAGAGGCCGCCAGGCACAACTGAGATAATAAGTAGTGACCAATGCTTTAGAGACCCCTTGGGTGACCTTAGAGGTAAATGATGTCCCACTGCCAGTTTGCAATAACCGGGGCAGACCAGAAGCGAGGCAGCTGTGACGGTCCCTGCAGAAGCGAGGCAGCTGTGGTGGTCCGCACAGAAGCATGGCCAAGAGGAGGTACCCCACGGCTGAGGCAGGGGGTGGCGGCCGAGAGGAGCTACCCAGGGCCAGAGGCTGGGGGCAGCGGCCGTGAGGAGCTATCCCGCGCCCGAGGCTGGGGGCGGCGGCTGAGAGGAGTTACCCCCAAGTCCAAGGAAAGGCGGCGGTGTGGGCACAGGAGGGCCGAGAGGAATAACTCCACATTCAAGGGCAGGAGGGGCCGTCGTGAGTAGATACCCCTTGCCCAAGATAGGGAGCAATGGCTGTACTTTGTTGGAACAGACGTGAAGAAATACCCCATGTCCAAGGTAAGAGAAAGCCAAGTAAGACGGTAGGTGTTGCGAGAGGGCATAAGAGGGCAGACACACTGAAACTACAATTACAGAAAACTAGCTAATCTGATCATACGGACCACAGCCTTGTCTATCTCAATGAAACTAAGCCATGCTGTGTGGGGCCACCCAAGATGGACGGATCATGGTGGAGAGGTCTGACAGAATATGGTCCAGTGGAGAAGGGCATGGCAAACCACTTCAGTATTCTTGCCTTGAGAACCCCATGAACAGTATGAAAAGGCAAAAAGATAGGACACTGAAAGAGGAACTCCACAGGTCGGTAGGTGCCCAAAATGCTACTGAAGATCAGTAGAGAAATAACTCCAGAAAGAATGATAGGATGGAGCCAAAGCAAAAACAATACCCAGCTGTGGATGTGACTGGTAATAGAAGCAAAGTCTGATGCTCTAAGGAGCACTATTGCATAGGAACCTGGAATGTTAGGTCCATGAATCAAGGCAAATTGTAAGTAGTCAAACAGGAGATGGCAAGAGTGAATGTCGACATTCTAGGAATCAGCGAACTAAGATGGACTGGAATGGGTGAATTTAACTCAGATGACCATTATATCTACTACTGTGGGCAGGAATGCCTTAGAAGAAATGGAGTAGCCATGATGGTCAACAAAAGAGTCCAAAATGCAGTACTTGGATGCAATCTCAAAAACGATAGAATGATCTCTGTTCATTTCAAAGGCAAACCATTCAATATCACGGTAATCCAAGTCTATGCACCGACTAGTAATGCTGAAGAAGCTGAACTTGAACGGTCCTATGAAGACCTACAAGACCTTTTAGAAGTAACACCCAAAATAGATATCCTTTTCATTATAGGGGACTGGAATGCGAAAGCAGGAAGTCAGGAAAACACCTGGCATAACAGGCAAATTTGGCCTTGGAATACAGAATGAAGCAGGGCAAAGGCTAATAGAGTTTTGCCAAAAGAACGCACAGGTCATAGAAAACACCCTCTTCCAACAACATAAGAGAAGAATCTACACATGGACATCACCAGATGGTCAACACCGAAATCAGATTGATTATATTCTTTGCAGCCAAAGATGGAGAAGCCCTATACAGTCAGCAAAAACAGGACTGGGAGCAGACTGTGGCTCAGATCATGAATTCCTTATTGCCAAACTCAGACTTAAATTGAAGAAAGTAGGCAAAACCACTAGACCACTCAGGTATGACCTAAATCAAATCCCTTATGACTATACAGTGGAAGTGACAAATAGATTTAAGGGACTAGATCTGATAGACAGAGTGCCTGATGAACTATGGACAGAGGTTCGTGACATTGTACAGGAGACAGGGATCAAGACCATCCCCATGGAAAAGAAATGCAAAAAAGCAAAATGGCTGTCTGAGGAGGCCTTACAAATAGCTGGGAAAAGAAGAGAAGTGAAAAGCAAAGGAGAAAAGGAAAGATATTCCCATCTGAATGCAGAGTTCCAAAGAATAGCAAGGAGAGATAAAAAGGCCTTCCTCAGCGATCATTGCAAAGAAATAGAGGAAAACAACAGAATGGGAAAGACTAGAGAACTCTTCAAGAAAATTAGAGATACCAAGGGAACATTTCATGCAATTACGGGCTCAATAAAGGACAGAAATGGTATGGACCTAACAGAAGCAGAAGATATTAAGAAGAGGTGGCAAGAATACACAGAAGAACTGTACAAAAAAGATCTTCATGACCCAGATAATCACGATGGTGTGATCACTCACCTAGAGCCAGACATCCTGGAATGTGAAGTCAAGTGGGCCTTAGAAAGCATAACTATGAACAAAGCTAGTGAGGGTGATGGAATTCCAGTTGAGCTTTTTCAAATCCTCAAAGATGATGCTGTGAAAGTGCTGCACACAATATGCCAACAAATATGGAAAACTCAGCAGTGGCCACAGGACTGGAAAAGGTCAATTTTCATTCCAATCCCAAAGAAAGGCAATGCCAAAGAATGCTCAAACTACCGCACAATTGCACTCATCTCACATGCTAGTAAAGCTATGCTCAAAATTCTCCAATCCAGGCTTCAGCAATACATGAACCGTGTAATTCCAGATGTTCAAGCTGGTTTTAGAGAAGGCAGAGGAACTAGAGATCAAGTTGCCAACATCCGCTGGATCATCAAAAAAGCAAGAGAGTTCCAGAAAAACATCTATTTCTGCTTTATTGACATGCCAAAGCCTTTTACTGTGTGGATCATAATAAACTGTGGAAAATTCTGAAAGAGATGGGAATATCAGACCGTCTGACCTGTCTCTTGAGAAACCCGTATGCAGGTCAGGAAGCAACAGTTAGAACTAGACATGGAACAACAGACTGGTTCCAAATAGGACAAGGAGTACGCCAAGGCTGTATATTGTCACCCTGCTTATTTAACTTATATGCAGAGTACATCATGAGAAACACTGGGCTGGAAGAAACATAAACTGGAATCAAGATTGACAGGAGAAATATCAATAACCTCAGATATGCAGATGACACCACCCTTATGGCAGAAAGTGAAGAAGAAATAAAGAGCCTCTTGATTAAATTGAAAGAGGAGAGTGAAGAAGTTGACTTAAAGCTCAACGTTCAGAAAAGTAAGATCATGGCATCTGGTCCCATCACTTCATGGGAAGTAGATGGGGAAACAGTGGAAACAGTGTCATACTTTATTTTTCTGGGCTCCAAAATCACTGCTGATGGTGATTGCAGCCATGAAATTAAAAGACACTTACTCCTTGGAAGGAAGGTTGTGACCAACCTAGATAGCATATTGAAAAGCAGAGACATTACTTTGCCAACAAAGGTCCATCTAGTCAAGGCTATGATTCTTCCAGTGGTCATGTAGGCATGTGACAGTTGGACGGTGAAGAAAGCTGAGCACCGAACAATTGATGCTTTTGAACTGTGGTGTTGGAGAAGATGCTTGAGAGTCCCTTGGACTGCAAGAAAATCCAACCAGTCCATCCTAAAGGAGATCAGTCCCGGATGTTCATTGGAAGGACTGATGTTGAAGCCGAAACTCCAATACTTTGGTCACCTCATGCAAAGAGTTGACTCATTGGAAAAGACCCTAATGCTGGGAAGGATTGGGGGCAGGAGGAGAAGGGGACGACAGAGGATGAGATGGTTGGATGGCATCACTGACTTGATGGACATGGGTTTGGGTAAACTCCAGGAGTTTGTGATGGACAGGGAGGGAGGCCTGGCGTGCTGCGGTTCATGGGGTCACAAAGAGTCGGACACAACTGAGTGACTGAACTGAACTGAACTGAACTGAGCAGACCAAATCTTCGAATGATTTCATGGAGCATTTTATTTATTTATTTATTTATTTATTTATTTATTTATTTATTTATTTATTTTTACCACCTCCTCAGCCTTCTCCTGTACAATGTCATGAACTTGCATCTATAGTTCTTCAGGCACTCTGTCTATCAGATCTAATCACTTGAAACTATTTGTCACTTCCACTGTATAATCATAAAAGATTTGATTTAGGTCATACCTGAATGGTCTAGTGGTTTTTCCTACTTTCTTCAATTTAAGTCTGAATTTGGCAATAAGAAGTCAAGATGATCTGAGCCACGATCATCTTCTGATCTTGTTTCGCTGACTGTGTAGAGCTTCTCCATCTTTGGCTGCAAAGAATATAATCAATCTGATTTCAGGATTGACTGTCTGGTGATGTCCATGTGTAGAGTCTTAATTGTGTTGTTGGAAGTGGGTGTTTGCTATGTCCAGTGTGTTCACTTGTCAAAACCCTATTATTGTTTCCCTGGTTTACTCTGTGCTCCAAGGCCAAATTTGCCTGTTAATCCAGATATCTCTTGACTTCCTTCTTTTGCATTCCAGTCCCCTATAATGAAAAGGACATCTTTTTGGGGTGTTAGCTCTAGAACGACTTGTAGGTCTCCTGAGAACCGTTAAAGCATTCAAATAGATTCAAGGGATTAGATCTGATAGACAGAGTGCCTGAAGATATATATGGAGGTTGGTGACATTGTACAGGAAGCAATGATCAAGACCATTCCCAAGAAAAAGAAATGCAAAAGGGCAAAATGGTTTTTTGAGTAGGCCTTAAATAGATGAGAAAAGAAGAGACATGAAAGGCAAAGGAGAAAAGGAAAGATATACCCATTTGAATGCAGAGTTCCAAAGAATAGCAAGGAGTGATAAGAAAGCGTTCATCATTGATCAATGCACACAAATAGAGGAAATCGATAGAATAGGAAAGACTAGAGATCTTTTCAAGAAAATCAGAGATACCAAGGGAACATTTCATGCAAAGATAGGCACAATAAAGACAGAAATGTCAGCAGAAGCAGAAGATATTAAGAAGAGGTGGCAAGAAGATATTAAGCAGAAGATATTAAGAAGAGGTGGCAAGAATACACAGAAGAATTGTACAAAAAAGATCTCCACGACTCAGTTAGCCAGGATGGTGTGATCACTCACCTAGAACCAGACATCATGGAATATGAAGTCAAGTGGGCCTTAGGAAGCATTACTGCAAACAAAGCTAGTGGAGGTGATGGAATTCCAGTTGAGCGATTTCAAATCCTAAAAGATGATGCTGTGAAAGTGCTGTACTCAATATGCCAGAAAATTTGGAAAACTCAGCAGTGGCCACAGGACTGGAAAAGGTCAGTTTTCATTCCAATTCCAAAGAAATGCAATGCCAAAAAATGTTCAAACTACTGCACAATTGCACTCATCTCACACGCTAGCAAAGTAATGCTCAAAATTCTCCAAGCTAGGCTTCAACAGTGCGTAAACCATGAACTTCCAGATGTGCAAGCTGGATTTAGAAAAGGCAGAGGAACAAGAGGCCAAATTACCAACATCTGTTCGATCATTGAGAAAGCGAGAGAGTTCCAGAAAAGCGTCTACTTCTGCTTTATTGATTATGCCAAAGTTTTTGACTGTGTGTATCACAACAAACTGTGGAACATTCCTAAAGAGAGGGCAATACCAGACCACCTGACCTGCCTCCTGAGGAATCTGTATGCAGGTCAAGAATCAAAAGTTCGAACTGGTCATGGAACAACAGACTGGTTCCAAATTGGGAAAGGAGTATGTCATGGCTGTATACTGTCACCCTGTTTATTTAACTTATATGAAGAGTACGTCATGTGAAATGCCAGGATGGATGAAGCACAAGCTGGAATCAAGACTTCCAGGAGAAATATCAATAACTTCAGATATGCAGATGACACCACCCTTATGGTATAAAGCAAGGAACTAAAGAACCTCTGGTGAAAGTGAAAGAGGAGAGTGAAAAAGTTTTCCTAATACTCCACATCAGAAAACTAACATCATGGCATTGGGTCTCATCACTTTATGGGAAATAGATGGGCAAACAATGGAAACAGTGACAGACTTTATTTTCTTGGGCTCCAAAATCACTGCAGATGGTGACTGCAGCCGTGAAATTAAAAGACGATTGCTCCTTGGAAGAAAAGTTATGCCCAACCTATACAGCACATTAAAAAGTAGAGACATTACTTTGTCAACAAAGGTCCGTTTAGTCAAGGCTATGATTTTTCCAGTGGTTATGTATGGATGTCAGTGTTGGTCTATAAAGAAAGCTGAGCACCAAACAATTGATGCTTTTGAACTGTGGTGTTGGAGAAGACTCTTGAGAGACCCTTGGACTGCAAGGAGATCCAACCAGTCTATCCTAAAGGAAATCAGTCCTGAATATTCATTGGAAGAACTGATGCTGAAGCTGGATCTACAATACTTTGGCTGCTCGATGCGAAGTACTGACTCATTTGAAAAGACCCTAATGCTGTGAAAGATTGAAGGTGAGAGAAGAAGGGGATGACAAAGGATGAGATAGTTGGACAGCATCGTAGACTCAATGGACATGAGTTTGAATAAGCTCCGGGTGTTCGTGATGGACAGGGAGGCCTGGCGTGCTACATTCCATGGGGTCACAAAGAGTCGGACATGACTGAGCGACTAAACTGTACTGAACTGAACTGAACTCAGCCTTCTCAGTCTGGGTGGGAAAGCCTTATCCATCCTGTGAATGTATCTATCATGACTAATAGATAACTAATAGATAATAGATAATGTCAGCCCTTGAGAAGGTGACATCTTGGTGAAGTTCATCTGCCAGTCCTCTCCTGGGTAGGTCCCACATCGTTGGATGGGCTGGGCCAGCTGGGGTCTACGAGCTCCTCATGGGTTGTTTAATTAGCAAGTGGACAAGAGGACACCACTTGCCTTATAGTGGTTCTTCCTTTTGGAACTACCCCATGTGATCTTCTTGAAGCCCCTCATCTTATCTTTAAGAGCTTCACCTTCAATATATGAAGGAGTTTCTGGCAACTTAGTCTGTGGAACCAAGGTGGCAACCCCTATAAGGACACTGTTCTGTAATGCTGCTCTCTTAGCTGACTGATTGGCTGCTTGGTTCCCTTGTGCCACTTTCATGCTCCCTTTTTGGTGTCCTTTACAAAGGGAGACTGAAACCTCAGCGGGCAGATGGACTGCCTCCCAGAGCCTAAGGATTTGATCACCATGTTTGATTACCATATTTGATTGGGGACCCTCTGGTAGTCAAGTGGCCTCTTTCTTTCCAAATGGCAGCATGTGCATGTAGCACCATAAAGGCATACTTGGAGTCAGGGTAAATGGCTACTCTTTTTCCTTTTTCCAGGTCTAAAGCTCGAGTCAGGGTTATGAGCTCAGCTAATTGGGCTGAAGTACCTGGTGGTAAAGGTTTAGCTTCTACTGCCTCAAAATTGGAGACTACCTCATATCCGGCTCTTCTTTTTTCCATCCAAGACAAAGCTGCTTCCATCAGTGTACCAGATTCCCTCAGGATTGGTCAGAGGATCTTTTGACAATCCCTCTTGGGGTTTTGTCCAATGGTCCAAGGTTTCTAGGCAACAGTGAAAGGGGAGAGAGCCCTCGGGGATAGGCAGGAGGGTGGCTGGGTTAAGGCCCTCGCAATGGGATATAGTCAGGCCTGGATTTTCCATCAGCACTACTTGATATCTGAGGATCCTTTGATCAGACATCCATAAATGGCCTCTCCTATTCAGGAGTTGTTTCACTTGGTGGCTGGTAAAAATAGTTTGCCCTCAGAAGAGAGTTTTAAAGAGTCTTCTATCAGAACTGCAATAGCTGCAAGATTTTGAAGGTAGGGAAAGATCTCTTCCCAATAAGGGAGTTGGACACTCAGGGACTGCCAGAAACTGGTGGGAAAATATTTGTCCATCCCAGCAACAAAGAAGTGCTCTGGTGAATTTTTTAGTAGTTGTTTTTCCTGTAGCACCCAAAATGGTACAGGTTTGGGAAGAGAAGGCTTTGGAGTAGGAGGTCAGGACAGAGTAGGTAGCCCCTGTGTCAACTAAGAAATTCTCAGACCTACTTGCCACATCCAGTTGCACCCTTGGCTCCAGCCCCATGATGGTTATCTGTGACAGGCGGTCTGGCTGGAGGGGGCAGCTTCAATCCTGTTGAACCATCATGAGGAAAGGCATTGCTCTTGACCTTGAGGCTCTTGAGTCCCGAAGGCAGAGTGCCACCCAATGTCCCGATTGATGGCAGTTGTAGCAAGCCATTTTAGGAGACTTGTCATGGTTTGGACACTCTTTGGCCCAATGCCCTGTCTGTCTAGAGGTTAGGCATTTGCCTCCTGCCTTGTCCTTCAAAGACTCAGGGTTTGCCATAGGACTTCCCTGGAGGGCGGCCAGCATCTGGGCATGGCTTGTCTCTTTCCTTCTCTCCCTTTCCTGGGCCTCTCCCTCTCCTGTTCTCTGTTATAAAACGTATTGGTGGCTATGTGGACCCTCTCATCTAAAAAGGCAGCAGTACCTGGTGCCTCTTTATTCCCTAAAGAGGTCCTGCTTCTGTAGATGTTATAACTTTATCCTGACATATGATGCACATTGGGACAGGAATTTATCCTGTCCCTCATGAGAGTGTAAGTTCAGATTGGTAAACTTTTGAAGGGCTTCTTTTAGACTTTCCAGAAGGGCAATGGGGTTCTCTTTGAACTCCTGAGTTATTGCTGAGACTGAGCACAGTCCCACAACTAATAGGCTTCCTTCTATTTCCATGAGTGGACTTCCTTAGGGGGAGTCTTTCTGAAGCTTATCCTACCCAGTACTGTTGCAGCCTGAGAGCCAGGCGTCCCTGGGTCAGGGTGCAGATCCCCAGGCAGGCTGAGGTGTGACAGCCTCCTGGAGATCGAATCCCCGGGCAGGTCAAAGCAGGTCGGCCTCCTGAGAATTGGGTCCCTGGGCAGATTGAGGCAGGCCAACTTCCTAGGACCCCGAGCTGGTGGATCCCCAAGCAGGCTGAGGTGTGACAACTTCCCGGGGACTAGATCCCTAGGCATGTCAAGGGATGTCGACCTCCTGGGATGCCGAGGCTGGAGTTAGGTGTCCGCAAGGTCCCCAGCATGACTAGTACTGGGTAGGATCAAGGGGTTGTAATCTTAACTCATTGCCGTTTTGCCCACTGCTGATGGGAATAGGTATCATGATGTAAAACAATTCAAGTCTGTGCCCTGAGGCTGAGAACCTGGTGAAATAGCCTTAAGCCTTATCCTCTTACTGCTCTAAGGGAATATAAGTCACCGATTTCCTCCCCTAGTCCTCCATAAGAACAGTTTAGGGTGTTTCCAATGGTAAACACTTCATTGTCATAGACCTGCTTTAGGTAATAACAGAGGTAATGACAAAGGAGTGGGTTATCTGGTCCTGTTAGGGGCATTAAGAATATTTTAATAATAAGCTGGGTGAAGTGATGTTGCCTACAAGGGGCCAGGGTCCTGGTTGTAGGTGTTAGTAAGTGGCTTAAGGACAAAATGATAAGAGGCAACAGACAGATATTGCATAAAAGTGGAGTGGAGATTTGATCCAGGGGTATGTTTGTAACTTTAGGAGAAGGGTGGCAAGAGTTTTGGCCCAAACGGCCTACAGGGCTAACTCCCAAAGTGGCAAACATTATCCTTGGAAGCCGAATTGTCCTTGAAGAGATGCCACCAATATATGGATTTCTTGCAGGCATTGTGCACCTGTCACCTGCCCTAGTGGGTTCACTGAGAGATTCTGTTGTTGCACATGTTGTAGGAAAAATGGAAGATGAGGGACTGACTATCTAGAGGGATTGGATATTATACAGAATTTCTCTCCCAAAGACCAGATATTTTCTGGTTGTCTCTCCTGAAGATTGTAGAGGCAACGTTGTGGGCCCGAACAGGGCTCAGGAAAAATGCATGAAACAGGAGGGAAGGGGGCACAAGTTTTGCAAAAATGACATAGTCCAACAGCATAACATAAACCAATTAAAATGAAATGGGTCCAAGATGACAAGTCAAATTTAATGAAACATTGATCCTAAACCTGCAAGCTAAATGACATCCCAGAGGTGCCAGGACAGTTTCAAGTCACTGTCAAAAGACAGAGGAGTGGGTGGTTCCCCAATTATTGGGATGATCCTCCCACTTATTAGCATATGAATTCACCCAGCTCGAAAAAACTAACCACACCACATTCCATGGCCACTGCACTCCCCTCTGTGACAGCCCACACCCTGTGGAGTGTGCTTCTCTCTGAATATGAAAAAATCCACCTATCGCTGTGTCTTTCACTGAATTTCTGCAATGAGACATCAGAGCCTGAGCTTCATTAGGTCCTGAAGCCAGGCACCATGGGTTTTGGCCAGGCTCAAGTCCCAGGAGAGAGGAGCTGAAGGACGGGAGGAAAAAGCAGTGGGGTAAAATGTACCGAGGAATCCCCTTGATAACCTTCCGGAATATCTGCTAAATACCTGACCTATGCTCACTGTTTTCATTGGCCTGATCCTTTTCACAAAGGTTAAGGACAGAAGAACCCCCACCTGCTTAGGCAACAGCTACTAAGGCACAGAGGATAGTAGAGCCTTCAGGACAAACTGTGGCACCCACTGCCACTCACCTGTTGGCAGGGGATTCGAGGAAACAAGAAATGAGAAACTGCAAAGGAATTAAGATTTTGTTAGCCATATGTACTTTTGGACATAGCAGCGAGTACTTCCTACCCCAAGTGGAGGTCTTCTGGAATCTAAGACTGAGCTGTGTGAGCTTTCTGCGTGTTTGTTTTTGCCGTCCCAGTTTCCAGCTTGCTGGCTTCTTGTCACTTCCACTGTGCTGGGTTTTCTTCACATTCATTTTCCACAGCAGGAGCTTTTGCCGTTGGGCTTCTGCTGTGTTTGGCCTCCGCCTCGCGGGTGCTGAGCTGAGGTTGTTTCAACCAGGTTAAATCTGAGAAACAGCACCGTAGATGTCAGGGGAGTTTGTATTTTCCTTGGTTTTGTCTTGCCACAGCAAAAATTTGAAGCGACAGACGGACCAGTATTATAGCTCAGTTTTAGTGGCAAGCAAAGGAAACTACATCCCCGAGGAGTGAGGGCGGGCCGACCCAAAAGACGCAAAGAGGAGAAGCCCCCAGCTCAAGATTGGCTCCTCTTTTTATATGTTTTTTCTCCTCCCCTTGATCCTGCTAGTCAAGGAGGCTGTTTGTTTTACCTGAGGTCCTCAATCCAGTCCTCGGACCTTCCTTTGTTCTATTTTTGTGGGTTTTTCCCTTCTTTGTCTTTTAGCCAACACCACTTTGGACTCCTTTATCCTATTCTAACTATCTAACAAAATTAAAAGATGCTTGCTCCTTGGAAGAAAATCTATGACTAATCTAGACAGCATATTAAAAAGCAGAGACTTACTTTGCCAACAGAGGTCCGTCTAGTCAAAGCTATGGTTTTTCCAGTAGTCATGTATGGATGTAAGAGTTGAACTATAAAGGAAGCTGAGCACTGAAGAATCGATGCTTTTTAACTGCGGGGTTGGAGCAGACTCTTGAGAGTCCCTTGGACTGCAAGGAGATCCATCCAGTCCATACTAAAGGAAATCAGTCCTGAATATTCATTGGAAAGACTGATGCTGAAGCTGAAACTCCAATTCTTTGACCACCTGATACAAAGAACTGACTCATTGGAAAAGATCCTGATGCTGGGAAAGTTTGAAGGCAGGAGGAGAAGGGCACCACAGAGGATGAGATGGCTGGATGGCATCACCAACTTGATGCACATGAGTTTGAGCAAGCTTTGGGTGTTGGTGATGGACAGGGAAGCCTGGCATGCTTCAGTTTATGGGACTCAGAGTCAGACACAACTGAGCGACCAAACTAACTATATTGAAAACTAAAAATAAGAGCACACTTTTAAAAGTGAAGAAAAATTATTTGTATTTGTATATAATCTGTTCTATATTCTCCAGTAGGATTAAAGATATGACCTCTATTACACGATGTAAGGAATAATGGATAAATGACATAATATGCTGAACCAAGAAAATAGAGAAATAAATTAATGGATAAGAAGAGAACCCCTCCCAAAAATATTGGGGGGATGAAAAAGGAAACAAAATTATCCATATAGAAGCCAGGTAAACAGATTAAACATTGCAGAAAGTCCAGCCAAATACATAAAGGATAAAGTTGAGACACATTGCTAAAATAAAAATAAAAAGGCAAAGTAATATGGGTGACTAGGATGAGAATGAACAATATTGGTGATGAATTCCTTGGGATTTTTTATTGTCTTCCATATATCACAGAGAGAAAATTGCAGAAGTCCTCAATCAGGAACTGCCAACAGACACAGACAAAAATCTCCAAGAAAAGTCTTGGGCTGGGATAACAATGGTCTAAGGATAGGATACCTTTTTGCCAATATCTATCCTTCCTCAAACTAATACCAACGAAAATCAATCCCCACACACTTCCCTAAGGGGCTGTTCATCCCTTATCTGGCATAAACAGGCAGTATTCCAACTCCCCTGCCTAGTAGTGTCTGTGGCTCAAGGAGGTTGCATATATTCCCTCTTCTATCAACTTGAATAAAGCAACCCTTCTCTGGTAGAGAAGGCTGTGCTCTGATCTTCCTACCAGGGTACTGGTAGAGGGGTCCAGTGGGAAGAAAAATAAATGATTTTTGACAAATAGGTGAAAACAATTTGTTGGAGAAAGGATACTCTTTTGAACAATGGTGTTAGAGCAATTGTGTTGAGAGTAAGAATATGATATTATTCAGAAAGTCTGCTGACCAAGAAGATGGCAGACAAATGTCTCAAAATAATCATCTTTTCAGGGCCTGGATGTCAGATTCTTTTATGGATCAGAGATGGGTGGAGGTTAGGAAGCAAAGTAAAAAGACTATTTAACTTTTGCAAATATCTCCTAGAATGACAAGCCTCAGTCAGGGGGATGTGTTATTTTCTTTTTCTTGCAGTAGTTCACAGGTGGGCAGAGTCAGATTACCTTCCTGTGAGCTAACAAAAGGGTCAGGCAAAGGAGGTGGAATTCTCTGAGGCAGGCCATTAGGTATGATTACAATAATAAAAGAGCAAAAAGGAGGGTTAAAGTCAAAGAAGCAGACCCAGCAGGGAGTCAAAATTAACCCTTCCTGGTTACGATTGGACTTCTCTAGGCAAAAAGAAGAAAAAGAACCTTGACATAAACCTCATACTTTATAAAAAATTAACTCAAAATGGACCATGGACTTAAAAGGTAAAACTATATAACTTTCTGTAACAACCATAGAAGAAAATGTTTGGATATTCACTGAAGAAAATACATAGATGAAATATATACATAAAATTATGTCCTCTATCACCAATCACTAGTGAAGTGCAAATACTATTGCAACGAGATATTACAATCAACCTATCAGAACAACTAAAATAAAAAAAAATGATGATATCAAATGCTCTAAAGGAGGTGGAAAAATAAATCAGTCATGTCTTGATAATGAGACTATGTTCCTCTGAAAAATGGTTTGACAGTTTCTTATAAGGTTAAATATGCAGTTAATATATGACATAAAAGTTGCATTTCTGGATATTTATCCCAGGACAATGAAAAATTATGTTCACCTAAAAATCTGTACATAAATATTTATAGAAGCTTTATTTGCAATACCTCAAAACTGCAACAACCCAGATGTTATTCAATGGGTGAATAAACAACATATGCTACATTTATACTGTGGAAAGATACTCAGCAATTAAAAAAGGAACAGACTATTGATGTATACAACAACTTACATGAATCTCTAGAAAATTATATTGAGTTCAATAAGCCAATTGGCTTTAATACTGGTTACACACTTTACTGTTCCATTTATATCAAAATTACAAAAGAATGAAATGCTGTGTTTTGTTGCATCCAACTCTCTGTGACCTCATGGACTATAACCAGCCAGGCCCTTCTGTCCATGGGGATTTTCCAGGCAAGAATACTGGAGTGGGTGGCCTATCCTTTCTCCAGGGGATCTTCCCGACCCAGGAATTGAACTGTGGTCTCCTGCATTGCAGGCAGATTCCTTACCAGTTGAGCTACCAAGAAAGCCCCTAGAATGAAATAAAGAACACATTAATGGTTAGACATGGAGAAGGCACTGGCAACCCACTCTAGTACTCTTGCCTGGAAAATCCCATGGATGGAGTCTGGTAGGCTGCAGTCCATGGGGTTGCTAAGAGTCAGACATGACTGAAGCAACTTAGCAGCAGCAGCAGCAATGGTTAGACATGTGAGGAATAATTTGTGAGTAGCCAAAAAGGATAACAGGAGGGATCTTGTGATGGAAATGTTCTGTTTCTCAAACTGAATCCATGTCAATATACTTTTTGTGATATTGCAGTATAATTTGAAAAAATATCACCATTATAGGAAACTCTGTAGACTTACTCAGGATCTCTCTGCATTATTTCCTACAAATGCATGTGCGTAGAAAACATCCTATTGGGTAGTTCCTTGTTAATGTTCTTAGTTGAAGAATGTGTCTATCACACAAGTTCATTTTTGCATTGGGTTTCATGCTTAGAATTATATAACTTTAATGATACAATCATTTGCTCTCTTCTATGGAATTATTTCAATAGATAAAGTGAAAAGAAACAAAAGGATATTAACCAAATGTTGAAAATTATGGAAATCATGAAGTTTGTTCCTCTATAAGATAGATTATTATCAGCCAAGAGAATGTGTTTAAACTTCTATTTTTAAAAACTATACTCATTAGTGAAAAGACCACTTTATCCATTGAGATATAATTATGTAAAATACAGCATATTTACTATTTAGTGACTAAAGAAATAAGTTTTTTTCTTAATTTAGGTTACCAAACAGAAGAAAAATGATACATACCACACATATTATCACTTTAAAATAAGCAATTGTGATATTAGTGGAGAATGAAATAGCAACCCACTCCATTATTCTTGCCTGGAGAATTCCATTGACAGAGGAGCCTTGTGGCTGAAGTCTATGGGGTCAAAAAGAGTTGGACACGACTGAGTGACTAACAGTTGTGATGTTAAACAATTGCCACTTGTTTTCAACAAATTCTTTTGGAATAAGATTTCTGCACAGAGGAAACTCTGTGTACTAAGTCACTTCAGTCATGTCTGACTCTTTGCGATCCTATGAACTGTAGTCTGCAAGCCTGCTCTGTCCATGAGACTCTCCAGGCAAGTGGCTTGACATGCCCTCCTCTAGGGGATCTTCCCAACCCAGGGATTGAACCCAAGTCTCTAACTCTCCTGCACTGGCAAGTGGGTTCTCTACCATTAGCACCACCTGCACCAGGTCAAGTAAAGACACACCCCGAGAAGAAAGCTTTTCAGCAAGCTTCTAGACAAGTAAAACAGTGAAAAAGTCTGAGGATAGGAATTTTGAGGAGCTCTAAAGTTGCTCTGCCCTGTTCGGGGACCACTTGACAACTTACTTTCAAAGTTACTATAATAGAGAGGTCTTGGTTTTTAAGACTGCCACAGACCTGGGAATGAAATATAGAATTAAGACACTTTAAAATGCCATGAAGATCACTGTTTTGAGATCCTGACATTTTTTATTAAATAAACACTGCTGAAAACGTTGATTTTGATATTCTTTGCCATTTTCTCATGGCTTCTACTTAATAAAGGACTTTTTCTTCTATCAAGATTAATGCCAAAAATTCATAGGAATTTCAGAATGGATTGGTGAGTAATTTCAAATATTTATTTATAGTTTGCTATATAGTCCAAATTTCCTATATTAAATAAGAACTTATTTTTAAAAAGTATTTTTGCTTTTATTTATGTGTTGTGTGCTTAATGTGCTATAACAAGGGAACAAAATTGCTCTTATATAATTATTCTGTGTATTGTTCTCTGTATTAGCAGTGCTGCAATAAAATCTCTTTTTACAAACAGACTTTTTTCCATCAAGTTTAAATTTCTAGTAACATTTTTATTAAAATTTCTATTAAATTACACACCCTCTTACACTGTTGGTGGGAATGCAAAATAGTACAGCCACTATGGAGAACAGTGTGGAGATTCCTTAATAAACTGGAAATAGAACTGCCATGCGACCCAGCAATCCCACTGCTGGGCATACACACCGAGGAAACCAGAATTGAAAGAGACACGTGTACCCCAATGTCATCGCAGTACTGTTTACAATAGCCAGGACATGGAAGCAACCTAGATGTCCATCAGCAGATGAATGGATAAGAAAGTTGTGGTACATATACACAATGGAATATTACTCAGCCATTAAAAAGAATGCATTTGAATCAGTTCTAATGAAGTGGATGAAACTGGAGCCTATTATACAGAGCGAAGTAAGTCAGAAAGAAAAACACCAATACAGTATATTAACACATATATATGGAATTTAGAAAGATGGTAATGATAACCCTATATGTGAGACAGCGAAAGAGACACAGATGTAAAGAACAGACTTTTGTACTCTGTGGGAGAAGGCGAGGGTGGGATGATTTGAGATAATAGCATTGAAACATGTATATTATCATATGGGAAATAGATCACCAGTCCAGGTTCGATGCATGAGACAGGGTGCTCAGGGCTGGTGCTCTGGGATGACCCTGAGGGATGGGATGGGGAGGGAGGTGGGAGGGAGGTTCAGGATGGGGAACACATGTATACTCATGGCTGATTCATGTGAACGTATGGCAAAAACCACCACAATATTGTAAAGTAATTAGCCTCCAGTTAAAATAAATAAATAAATAAATAAATAAAAGGACAAGAAAAAAAATTACACACTTAAGCTTGATCTTATTAATCTGACAAAGCAAATAGGTCAATATAGTTAGTAGCATTTTCCAAATACATACTCTAGTTCTAAAAATGACACAATCATATTCAGAAATATAAGGAAGGCCAAATCTCAATGATCAAGTAAGGATTTTTTATTCGGACATGATAAAAGATGGAAGACAGAGAAATTGAAAACTTAAGTATATTATGAAAGATTACATCTTCCACGGTAGGGTAGTAGAGATAACTGTCAGGTTCTAAATGAAGATCTAATTGTGTGAAACACTATCTTTAACATACTCTGCCTGACAGACTTGATGATTCAGAAATGCCTGACAGCTATTTATCAAAGACTATCCTCTATGATGCTTGCTTCATGTTGCAAAAAACAATAAACATGATATACCACTAACAAATGCACAGCATGCCACTAACGGAAAAACACTAATTTCATGAGGTTTTAAGCCATATTTTAACTTTAACACCTCTTATTCTTAGTTTTAGGTTTTCTTTCTATCAGGTTGCTTTGAGAATGATTCCCCTCTTAGTTCCACATAATGTTGTATTTAAAGCGCTTAGCTCAGTGTCTTATTGCCAGCTCAATAAATGCTTAACAGTATGTATTCTTGGTAGTAGTATCATTATTTAATTTAATATATTTATGAGTTTAAAATTCAAAGATACTACTAATAATTTTATTTTTTTAATTTACATTTATTTATTTAATTAGTTGTTTTTGGTCACACCATGCAGCATGTGGGGATCTTAGTTCCCTGACCAGGGATCAAACCTGTGTTCTCTGCAGTAGAAGCATGAAGTCTTAAACACTGACCAGCAGGGAAGTCCTTCAAAGTTACTACCAACAGTTTTATTAAAGTAATTTCAAAATGCAGTTGATTTATATATCTTTAAACCCATTCAACGATACTACTTTATAATTTGTAGAGGTCCAAATGATTATTTGATTGATACAGCTTAAGTTTATATGTTGATTTTATTAAAATTATTTAAGAAAATAATCATAATAGTTATTATTGTATTTTTGATAAACAAGGATTTATTAACTTATTTTCAAAGACTCACAATGGTCAAATATCTCAGGAGTGAAATTTTCTGAACCAGATAAGAATCATCTCACAAAGATATTATGTGAGAATAAATACTTATCTTAACATAGCTACTTTATGAATGCTTATACATATTATTTTTTTAAATATGTGTACATTAAAAATACTAGCCTACAATTCCATGATATTATTGTAATATTGTTAAAAATTTGCATGTAGATGTGATTAAAAAGGTAACCAGAGAAGCACACTATAACCCTTAGCAATCAAATTAACTTGCTTTAACTGATTCCTGCATCTATCTCCAGAAAAATAAGCCACATCTTCACGCTTTCTATTTTTTATCTTTTCATAACTTTTGTTTCTACAGTGGGATCGTACATACACTGTGTCTTGTCTACATTTCAGTTTTTAATTATAACAATAAATTTTTAAAATATTCCATATCAGTCTATGAGTACAGGCAGATGTGCCTCAGGAGCATGTTCTATGTGTGTGTGTGTGTATGCTCAGTTGCTTTGGTTGTGTCCAACTCTTTGCAATCCCATGGACCATAGCCAGGCTCCTCTGTCCATGGGATTTTCCTGGCAAGAATATTAGAGTACTATAGTTTATTTAATAATCACTTTTTAAATTTATTAGCGCTATTATTTATTTCAATTGTATCCTAATTTTGCTATTTCATGCTAATCTACATTATAATGGAAAACCCGGAAAACTTTTATAAGGGTGTACTCAGTCACTCTGTCCTATGCTCGACTCTTGCGATGCCACAGACTGTAGCCAACCCCAGGCTCCTTTTTGAGTATATTCACATAAAGTCATTGTAACAGAATTGCTAAGTCAACAATTTGTGAATTTTACATGTTAGTAAATGCTATTGGATAGCTCTCCAGAAAGTTTACACCAATTTTCACTCCCAACTAATTGTGTTTGACTATGCCCATTGCCCCATATTCCACTACAATATAAATATCTAAATTTAAATTACAGTATGCTAAATGAGAGTACTGATACTATATTTAGAGACTGCAAGCTCCTGTGTCATTATTCTGTACACCTTTGGACTGTGACATCTATAATAAAACATATTCTCACAAGAAGTCTCTTATTTTTCTTTTCTATGCATTCACTACCATTCTTGTATATCCTGTTAATTATTTAGATATTGAGGGAAGTATAAGAAGCAGGGCTTACGAGTTTTACAAAGCTTTGGTTAAAGCTTGGATTGTGGAAAAGCTTGTTCAATCTATAGTTGCTTAAAAATACTCTAGCTTCATCTGAGTGGGTTGCCTACATAAATTTCATTTGAATTCCTTTTGTCATCCATTCTGCTTCCCCAGAATTGCGTCTATCAAGAATATTGGGAAATATCTAGAAGCCTGAAGCTTTCCCGAGGCTGCTTTATACTTGAATGCAAGGCAGTGATTGATATGAGACGCTATATCCTCACAAGCTCTGGAAAATAAAGATTAGTTTCTCCACCAAAATAAGTTTAACTTTCACCAGGGGAGTGCTCAGGCAAGTTACAATAACTTCACATTTTTCCTCAGATTCTTTTCATGGGCAATTGAGTTATGCAACTATTGGGAGGTTGGTGCACTGACCTGCTCATGCCCAAATTCATTTTATGCACCTAAAAATGTCATAAATCACAAGACATAAGACAAAAGTTTTGAACTGAATATTACAGCTATAAAATGGACAATTCATTATAGAAACAAACAATGTTAAAGCCTCAGTGTTTGGGGATGAAACAACATAAACTTTGGTTTCAGAGATAATTGTTTAATTTCAGGCATATTTCAAGTAATTACATTAAAATTTGGTATAATGAGTCCTAAATTAGGTATTGGTATCCTTCAGGCTAGTAGTTTTTCTAAGCATAAAATTCTGTTGATCCTGTGTCTGGCTTATTGTACTTGAGGACAGAGTACAATACATTATCAAGGAAAGCAAAACCATTAGACTCCTCATGCATTCAATTAGGCTATTACTTTATCTGTCGTAATTAGTACTGCTAATAGTATCATATAATTGCTCTCTATATAGGCAGAAAAAGGGTTGTTAATAAGTCTTATCTAATTCTCAGAATGGCATTTAACTACTATCAGTAGAACTGTACACACATTCAAGATCAATATGTAACTTAAACTGGATAAACATAATTTCAGTGTGTTATACTGTATTTTATTTTGTTTTCAGAGAAACAGTTTTCTTTCTGCTGTTTTTCTTTTTTTTGATGAATGATTATATAGGATATAAACTTGAGGAGTGGATTGATGACCAAATGGTTCTGAAATTGGAATCACTGTTATTCACAAACTTTTATGTTTAATTATGTCACAAGAAATATTCATTAAAAGAAAGCCTCCACTTAACAAACTATAACAAATCAAACAAAAAGATTAGAACCCTTCAACCTTCTTGAACTTACAAAACTACATTGCATTACGTAAACCACGTAGAAAGATATAAGACTAGAGATTGTGTTAAAATACATGATTTTTTAAAATGTTGATCTTTGTTTAATGCAAGTTTTCTTGTGAGTATAAATTGATTTTCCTGGATGTTTTAATTCCATGAATGAGCTACTATTTAACTCAGCTCTGTATAATAAAATGGTTTCTTTCAGAAAAACAACTTTTGCAGTGCCTAAGTATCTCAGTACCAAGTAAAGCAGAGTGCTTTCTGAATGGATTGTCCTGATTCCCAGAGTGGTGAATGTTCTGGACCTGGTAAGGTGAACTACTAATCATCTGCAGTGGAGGCTGCACTTCTGGGGAGATGGGGAGGGGGCAAAGAGTCCCCCAGATCAAACAAAGGATGCTTTGTTTGAGAAGCACACTTTACCACTCCCTAGAATCGTTCATTAAATTCTGTTTCATTGAATCACAGCACAGCTGTAGCTGAAAAGAAATTGAGCTGTAAAGAAATGTAGATCCTAGAAAGATTATTTGACTTGTCCAAGGCCTTATCCAGCAGTTATCTGATGATACTTAATTAGATTCTGAATTCCTCAGAATGTCATTTAATTTTTTGGTGGGGTGTTTAGATCACTGAACCATGAACTTAATTTAGAAAAATTTGCATAATATTGGGTTTTTTCACTCAATTTATACAACACATCTGACATGTTTTCAATCTGGGGAGAGCATATTTATAGTTACTTTGTACAAGCAGCTCTAAAATATTTTACTTCTAACACCAAGATGCCCTCTCCTCAGAATTTATAATTTTTTTCAAGTATTTCTATTAGTTCTTCCTAACAGAAACCATGAACAGCCTACAGCATTTTTACTGACTTTCACTTTCTGAGCAGTATTTTGCTACTAGACTGGAAAATGAGTGAAGAACAAATTGGAGAAAAAGAGCAACTCTCTATTTTCCAGCTCAATAAGATCACTTAATGTTACATAAATTCCAAGTGGTATAGCATGTAATATTTGAAGAGTGCTTTGGACTTGGACACTAGATAAGTCTGTTTCTTTTTACAGAGAAAATGATTTGGGAACCTAGAAGACATTTCAAGCAGTATTACAAAACCACATAGCTATTCTTTGTTTTGTTCAGAACAGTTTGGTAATTGAATAATACATATTCATTATGAGGAAAAGTCAGTTTCTCCTTAGTAATCACCTCTATCAGTAATCACCTCTTTTTCAGTTTCTTTGAAAACAGTTTTCACAGGAATTTAGTCACTTATCTTTTAGGGAAAGTAATGCAGTATCCATGCCATATATATAAGATATAATAGGGGCTGATGTTTTAATTATTTTTTCTTTGTACTATAGGAAGAGAACATCCAAAAACTTAAATGTATTTGCTGGGATCAACTCTCCAAGTGTTTGTCAGAAATGTACTTATAGATAGCTTAGGCTACTACAAGCCAGGAAAGTTTGGGAAAGTGACATTCATCTAATATATACTCCAGATGGAAATATACCAGAAAAACATCAATTCATATCGAAAGGTAAACACAGCTTTAGAGAAAGAAAACCGTAATATCTTAAGATATTGTTTTGAATTCTCTCTTTTTTTTTATGTGTTTTCTCAGTCCTTTAATATAACCCACATTCTAATATTTTGGTAGGAACATTTCTAAAATTTTAGTGGAAATATTTTCACATCATCTATAGCATATTATATACACATTCAAATTTCTCAATTCAGCCTAAAATATACAGGACAAACTTCAAAGGAAAATGACACATAAAAACTAAATTTAAAATAATTAAAGATGGATAGAAATAAGTTATTTATGTATTTAATCTATAAATTCATTAGCAAACATATTAGGGAAATCTATGTGACCAAGTGTTGGGTAATGATAACTTAGACAAGCCAAAAACACAACCATTAAAAAAAATGGATAACTTGACTATATATCAAAATTTAAAACCTCTACTGTGCAAAAGACAGTCAAGAATAGGAAAGTCAAAATCTGAGAAAAAGTATTTACAAACTATATATCTGATAAACAACTAGTATCTAAATTATACAGAAAACATTTAAAATTGAACAATAAGAAACAAACAGCCAGTAAAGAAACAGGCAAAAGATCTGAATAGGGTGTTTACAAAAAAAAAAATAATATATATATATATATATATATATATATATACACACACACACACATATATATATACACACACACACACACAGACAGCAAATAAGCATGTGAAAAAATCAACATCATATGCCATTGTGTGTGTGTGCTAATAAGTCCACTTCAGTTGTGTCTGACTGTTTGCAACCCCATGAACTGTAGCCCTCCAGGCTGCTCTGTCCATGGGATTCTCCATGGAAGAATACTCCTCCAGGTCATATGTCATTAAGGAGTGGCAAATTAAGACAATAAGATATATACATTTTTCAGTTCAGTTCAGTTCAGTCTCTCAATCGTGTCCGACTCTTTGCGACCCCATGAAGTGCACGCCAGGCCTCTCTGTCCATCACCAACTCCCGGAGTCTACCCAAACCCATGTCCACCGAGTCGGTGATGCCATCCAACCATCTCATCCTCTGCCGTCCCCTTCTCCTCCTGCCCCCAATCCTACCCAGCATTAGGGTCTTTTCAAATGAGTCAGCCCTACGCATGAGGTGGCCAAAGTATTGGAGTTTCAGCTTCAACATCAGACCTTCCAATGAACAGCCAGGATTGATCTCTTTTAGGATGGATTGATTGGATCTCCTTGCAATCCAAGGGACTCTCAAGAGTCTTCTCCAACACCACAGTTCAAAAGCATCAATTCTTCGGTGCTCAGCTTTCTCAACCGTCCAACTCTCACATCCATACATGACCACTGGGAAAACCATAGCCTTGACTAGACGGACTTTTGTTGACAAAGTAATGTCTCTGCTTTTAAATATGCTATCTAGGTTGGCCATAACCTTCCTTCCAAGGAGTAAGCGTCTTTTAATTTCATGGCTGCAATCACTATCAGCAGTGATTCTGGAGCCCCAAAAAATAAAGTCTGACACTGTTTCCACTGTTTCCCCATCTATCTCCCATGAAGGGCCTAAATCTAAAATACTGAAAACATCAAATACTGGTGAGAATGTGCAGCAATAGGAATTCCTATTCACTGCTGGTAGGTGTGCAAAATGAAATAGCCACTTTGGAAGACAGTTTGGCAGTTTTCACTTTTTCTCCATCTATTAGTCATGAAGTGATGGGACTGGATGCCATGATCTTCCTTTACTGAATGCTGAGTTTTAAGCCAGCTTTTTCACTCTCCTCTTTCACTTTCATCAAGAGGCTCTTTAGTTCCTCTTCATTTTCTGCCTATCTGAGTGGTGTCATCTGTGTACCTGAGGTTATTGATATTTCTTCCCGCAATCTTGGTTCCTACTTGTGCTTTATCCAGCCCAACATTTCTCATGATGTGTTTCTCGGCAGGCAGGTGAGATGGTCTGGTACTCCCATCTCTTTATAAGAATTTTCCACAGTTTGTTGTGATCCACACAGTCAGTGGATTTAGCATATACAGTGAAGCAGAAGTAGATGTTTTTTGGGAATTCCCTTGCTTTTTCTATGATCCAATGGATGTTGGAAATTTGATTTCTGGTTCCTCTGCCTTTTCTTCTGGAAGTTTCAGTTCACGTACTGTTGAAGCCTGTTCTATGCTTAGTCACTCAGTCATGTCCAACTCTCTGCGACCTCATGAACTCTAGCCTGCCAGGCTCCCCCGTCCATGGGATTTTCCAGGCAAGAATACTGGAGTGGGTTGCTGTGCTCTCTTCAAGCAGATTTTCCCAACAAAGGGATCAAACCCAGGTCTCCCGCACTGCAGGTGGAATCTTTACCATATGCAACACTGAATCCTAGCTTAGACAATTTTGAGCATTATTTTGCTAGCATGTGAAATGAGTGCAATTGTGTGGTAGTTTGAGCATTCTTTGGCACTGCCTTTCTTTGGGATTGGAATGAAAACTGACCTTTTCCAGTCCTGTGGCCACTGCTGGGTGTTCCAAATTTGCTGGTATATTGAGTGCAGCACTTTCACAGCACCATCTTTTGGGATTTGAAATAGTTCACCTGGGATTCTATCACCTCCTCTAGTTTTGTTCGTATTGGTACTTCCTAAGGCCCACTTGACTTTACACTCCAAGGTGTCTGGCTCTAGGCGAGCAATCACATCATCATGGTTATCTGAGTCATTTAGATCTTTTGTGTATAGTTCTGTGTATTCTTGCTACCTCTTCTTAATATCTTCTGCTTCTGTCAGGTCCATACCGTTTCTTTCCTTTATTATACCCATCTTTGTATGAAATGTTCCCTTGGTATCTCTAATGATCTTGAAGAGATCTCTAGTCTTTCCCATTCTATTGTTTTCCTCTATTTCTTTGCATTGATCACTTAGGAAGGCTTTCATATCTTTCTTTGCTACTCTTTGGAAATCTGCAGTCTCATGGCTATATCTTTCTTTTCTCCTTTGCCTTTCAGTTCTCTTTTCTCAGCTATTTGTAAAAATGGATTTTAGTTAATAATGAAAGTGAAAGCATTAGTCTCTCATTTGAATGGGGCTCTTTGATATCCCATAAACTGTAGTCCACCAGGCTCCTCTGTCCATGGGATTTATCAGGCAAGAATACCCAGGAGTGGGTTTCCATTTCCTTCTCCAGGGGATCTTCCCAACCCAGGGATTGAACCCATGTCTCCTGCATCACAAGTGGATTGTTTATGGTCTGACAACAGGGATACCCTAGTTTATCAATTAATAATACATTATTATTATCTCAACAATTATTACATATATGTCATTCTCATACAAAAAGTTAATAGGAGAAACTAGGAGGGAACATTCTGATCATTTTTCTATAAATTAAAAATGTCCCCAAGTAAAGTCTATTTTTCAAAAAAATGTAATTAAATTTAAATTGTACTATTAGCTCTGTAATCCTGGGCATTATAATTAACACTCCTAAATCTTGACTTGTTTGGTTTATAACATTCAAAATGAGAATAATATTTCAGTTCAGTTCTGTTCAGTTACTCTGTCATGTCCGACTGTTTGCGACCCCAAGAACCACAGCACGCCAGGCCTCCCTGTCCTTCACCAACACCCGTAGTCCACCCAAATCCATGTCCATTGAGTTGATGATGCCATCCAACCATCTCATCCTCTGCCGTCCCCTTCTCCTCCTGCCCTCAATCTTTCCCAGCATCAGGGTCTTTTCCAATGAGTCAACTCCTCACAGCAGGTGGCCAAAGTATTGGAGTTTCAGCTTCAACATCAGTCCTTCCAATGAACACCCAGGATTGATCTCCTTTAGGATGGACTGGTCGGATCTCCTTGCAGTCCAAGGAGCTCTCAAGAGTCTTCTCCAATACCACAGTTCAAAAGCATCAATTCTTCGGCACTCAGCTTTCTTTATAGTCCAATTCTCACATCGATCCATGACCACTGGAAAAACCATAGCCTTGACTAGATGGACCTTTGTTGGCAAAATAATGTCTCTGCTTTTTAATACGCTGTCTAAGTTGATCATAACTTTCCATCCAAGGAGTAAGCATCTTTTAATTTCATGGTTGCAATCACCATCTGCAGTGATTTTGGAGCCCCCAAAAATAAAGTCAGCCACTGTTTCCACTGTTTGCCCATCTATATGCCATGAAGTGATTGGACTGGATGTCATGATCTCAGTTTTCTGAATGTTGAGCTTTAAGCCAACTTTTTCACTCTCCTCTTTCACTTTCATCAAGAGGCTCTTTAGTTCTTCTTCACTTTCTGCCATAAGGGTGGTGTCATCTGCATATCTGAGGTTATTGATATTTTCCCAGCAATCTTGATTCCAGCTTGTGTTTCCTCCAGCCCAGCGTTTCTCATGATGTACTCTGCATATAAGTTAAATAAGCAGGGTGACAACATACAGCCTTGTTGTAATCCTTTTCCTATTTGGAACCAGTCTGTTCCATGTCCAGTTCTAACTGTTGCTTCCTGACCTGCATACAGGTTTCTCAAGAGGCAGGTCAGGTGGCTTGGTATTCCCATCTTGAAAGAATTTTCCACAGTTTATTGTGATCCACACAGTCAAAGGCTTTGGCGTAGTCAACAAAGCAGAAGTAGATGTTTTTCTGGAACTCTCTTGCTTTTTCAATGATCCAGCGGATGTTGGCAAGTTGATGTCTGGTTCCTCTGCCTTTTCTAAAACCAGCTTGAACATCTGGAAGTTCACAGTTCACCTATTGCTGAAGCCTGGCTTGGAGAATTTTAAGCATTACTTTACTAGCGTGTGAGATGAGTGCTATTGTGTGGTAGTTTTAGCGTTCTTTGGCATTGCCTTTCTTTGGGATTGGAATAAAAGCTGACCTTTTCCAGTCCTGTGGCCACTGCTGAGTTTTCCATATTTGCTGGCATATCGAGTGCAGCACTTTCACAGCATCATCTTTCAGGATTTGAAATAGCTCAACTGGAATTCCATCACCTCCACTAGCTTTGCTCATAGTGATGCTTCCTAAGGCCTACTTGACTTCACATTCCAGACGGCTCTAGGTGAGTGATCACACAATCATGATTATCTGGGTCACACATTGAATTTTATGAAAATTAAATGCAGATTCATTAAAATATGTGACTCTGTGTCTGGTACATACCAATTGCCCAGTGAGTTCTAGTGAGGTCTACTATTACAATAATTGATTTTTTTACAATGTCACAAAAATAAGTGCTCTCTTAGGGATTAATCATGCTTCAACAGCACATAAATTTTAAAAACTGTGAAAACCTTTCCTGAAAGAATTGCCCCCTCTTCCCTGCTGTTTTTCCATTAGAAACACAGGATTCTCTACACTAAAGAGAAATCTTCTTGCCAGAGAGAAAAGTTATAATTAATCCTTCTGGTGATATCCAGGCAGGTGAAAATGAACCCATTCTTAGCTTCCAATATGCTTACAAGTTACTTTCATCTGCCTTTTCAGTGTCGTGTTCTTTGCCTTATTTTCCTAATCTAAGATTATGGGAAGGTGCTTTCTGTTTTTTTAGAGGATTGAGTCACATTCTGCAGTAGGAAACTATTTGGCCTGTCCTTGCTACTTCCTGGACTACAAGGTACTTGAACGTCATATCTGAAATTTGAAGTTAAAAGAAATCCAAAATCTAATACAACCATGCAAGTGACATCATCTTAGCCAAATATTGCTCTCATTTCAGAGTCATTAACTGAAAAAATATATTCCTATGCTATAATTAGCATTTATGATAAATATTATCAAACTGTTTAAATAGGCAACATCCATTGCAATTTGATTTCAGTATTTTATCACTGATTTCTGTGTAACTCTTAGTGACTTAGTAAACTATAGTAATAGACACACAGATCTTAGATGTCATGACAGCTTCATAAGAATTACAAGCATGATGAAGTAAAAGATATATATTCATATTAAGTTTAACTGAACTCTTTTCTTCCTCATTTTAAAATGGAAGCATAAAGAAATATGAAATTGTGTAAATATTTATACATATCAATATATTATATATCTATATATTTATACATATATTTTTTATGATAAAGCATTTATGGAAGATGAAACCTCAACCTCAGATATGCAGATGACACCAACTTTATGGCAGAAAGTAAAGAGCCACTTGATGAAAGTGGAAGAGGAGAGTGAGAAAACTGGCTTAAAGCTCAACACTCAAAAAACCAAGATCATGGCATCCAGTTCTATCACTTCATGGCAAACAGATGAGGAAACAAAGGAAACAGCAGCAGATTTTATTTTCCTGGGCTCCAAAATCCCTACAGATGGTGACTACAGCATGAAATTAAAAGACTCTTGCTCCTTTTGAGAAAATCTTTGACCAATCTGGACAGTTTATTAAAAAGCAGAGATGTCACTTTGCTGACTAAGGTCCATATAGTCAAGTGATAGTTTTTCCAGTAGTCATGTACAGATGTGAAAGTTGGGCCATAAAGAAGGCTAAGCACTGAAGTGTTGATGCTTTTGAACTGTGGTGCTGGAGAAGACCCTTGAGAATCCCTGGAATACAAGGAGAGCAAACCAGTCAATCCTAAAGGACATTAACCCTGAATATTTATTGAAAGGACTGATGCTGAAGCTGAAGCTCTAATAAAGTATTAGATGTGAAGAGCCAACTTATTGGAAAAGACCCTGATGCTAGGAAATCTTGAGGGAAGGAGGAGAAGAGGGCCATAAAGTGCCAGAGTCCAGCTCCAGCAGGTCCAGGGGTTCCCTCAGGATGGATGGCGTCGGCGATGTGAATGAGAAGACACAGCGAGTCTCAGTGTTTCCAAGTGTCTCCCTTTTTTATTGTTTTCTAAAACAGCTTTTATATTTTTAGTGGTATATAGAAACAAATGTAAAGCATAGAGTCATACCAATTCAGCTTAAGGGACATACCAACTTAGCTTAAGGGACATACCAACTTAGCTTATTGGGTATATCTTAATGGGCCTATCAAGTTAGCTCAATGGGCCAGCAGCTTCGACCCTCATCGAAGCCATTTGCATGTCTTTAGTTACAAAAAGCCTCATTTTGTTTACATCATCTTCTGGCCTGGCGGCCTGCTAACACCTTGTGACTCTCCATTGATAAAGGTTGATCAATTAGAACACTTTTGTATCGAGCACATCAGGAAAGAATTTATCAGCAGGAAGTTTTAAGGTAAAACCTGTTTTTGGTAATTTACTCTATGCTTTGAGCTTAACAGAAAAGAATGTAGTTCCATAAAGTCAAAGAACAGCAAGCTGAAGTTCAGCTTTAAGTAAGAATCATCAGTTAAATCAACAATTGTCTTATTATTTATATTAAAGCTAAACTTCTACTTACATAAATCTCTAACTATTATGCTTTTATTATATAGGCTAAATACGTTAAGAGTAAAAACATAGTGAGTAAATATAGATTAAGTAACAGTTCCACAAAGCACTATTTTTTGTATTTCCTAACAAGCCTTTTTTCCTGCAAAGGGTTTTGTGCCCACAGGGGCTTTCTGTGCGGAGGCTCTCAATGCTGTTTTATTACTAGGGAGCAGTTATGCACATTAGCTCCAAAGGCACAGGTACATTTATTAAACAAACCAATATGTTAGCAAAAGGAATTTAGATCAGCATACTCTATATCCCAGATAATTTTATTTAGGGTGCTACCGTTCAGGGGCCTTGTTGATTTGAGGTTTCAGAATGATCTATTGTAGAAGGGAATCAGGAAAGGCCTTTTGCCTAAGTCATAGAAAATAAGAAGAGGTTTATTATAGTAAAAATCAGAAAGACAGATATCATCCTTAAGGTGAGAGCTGAGGCAGCCTTCCGAGATTCCCTGAGGCCTGAGAAGCCTTGCTCAAATCAGTCCTCTTTCTCATGACCCTGCCATGGGTGGGATCTCGTGAGCTGGCTCCCTGCAATAGAGGATGAGATGGTTGAATGGCATCATCGACTCAATGGACATGAGTCTGAGCAAACTCCAGGAAATAGTGAAGGACAGGGAGGCCTGGAATGCTGCAGTGCATTGGGTCACAAAGAGTCAGATATAACAGCGACTGAACCAAAATATCAGTTTATGGAAGTTGCTGTCATCAGGCCTACTAAGGATTCTGAATATAATAGAGAAATAAATAAGGAAATATTTATTCTTAATATGTTAAAGTGAAATTTTTTTCCTATGGTACAATTTAGTTGAGAAATAATGTCTATAATATAATATGTGACATCTGATTGAATTCTGAGAGAGCCAGTGAACTCATTTTTCCTAAAGTAACATTGTTGATGTCCCTCTCTATTATGGATGGAATGTTTGTATCTTCTCTGAACTTATATGTTGAGATGCTAAACCCCTTCCTGCAATGTGATGATACTTAAAGATAAGGTCTTTGTGAGATAATTAGATTTAGATGAGGTCATGACGGTGGGACTTTCATGGTGAAATAGTGAGTTCATAGGAAGAGACACCAGAGAGCATTCCCCACCACATCCCTTAGCGTGTGCTCAAAAATGATGCCACATGAGCACACGGCAGTGATGGCTATCTATAAGCAATGAGAAAAGGCCTCAGAATAAAAGCTACTTTGCTGACCCCTTCATAGTGGTCTTTCAACCTAACTCTTAACTGCGGGAAATAAATTTCTATTATTTAAGCTCTCAGTATTTGGTATTATGTTATGGCAACCTGAACAGACTATATCCTCCTCATACCCAATTCATTTTATAATTATTTATTCTCCATAATACACTCTCTTGTAGCTTATTATGCATTTAGTCATCATTTAAAAATTCTCCAAGTAATCTTCTAGGAACTTGTCTCTTTTACTTTTGTATACCTAGTAATTAGAACACTGGCTACTGTCGGTATTCAGTAAATTCTCGAGAAATAAATCAATGCAAAAATCAAGAAACTTAAGCCACCCTCTGCAGCATTAAATTTTTGGCTTACTTTTAATATCGTACAGTCATTTCCCCTCCTTTGTCTTATACCTATATTCTAGGAATACATTTAACAATGAAAAATCTTAAGATTCCTTAAAAAAGCATCTTTTTGCTGTCTTGCTTTATTATAATTAATAGAGAGCAAACAAGAGAAAAAGAGGGAATATGGTGCTGTTATTGATTGAATATTGTGGGACAATACTAATATCATGAACCATTGTGAGCCCTCAAGTGTAAAAGCTGAACATCAATGATGACTTTGAAGCTCACCATGTGCTCCTTCAAATTCTAGGTCCCATCTCCCTGCTTATCCTCCACATTGCTAGGCTCTTGTCATTTTCTATCACACTGTCTTTCTGCCTTCTATTCTGATTTATTTCTTCACTTTTGTCTTCCAATTGAGAATGCTCCTTTTGCTTGCTTATTTTAATTCTGTATTTAAGTGATTGGATTTAGCTTTCCTTGATTCTTCATATAATTCAAAATATAAAGTCTTTAAAGATCTATATCTATAGTTTTGCTGAAACTCATTTATAAAGCATATTCCTAAATGGTTTATACATATAATATATATATTTACAGTGGTACTACATATTTGATTGTACCCAGTTGGGGGCAATGCTAAGAAACTAAAGTTATTTCAAAAGCATTTTAGGGTTTACTTTTGACTGGAAGTGAATGGGCATGGTTGGGAAGCATTTTAGCTTGCTACATGGGTCCTAGTTAATTTAAGCATCTGAGGACTGGCTCCTACACATTGCCTTTGGCCCCAGGCTTGGTTTTCTATCCTATAAAGCTGTAACTCTGGTTTTATGGCAATAGCACCCCACTCCAGTACTCTGGACAATCCCATGGACGGAGGAGCCTGGTAGGCTGCGGTCCGTGGGGTCGCTAAGAGTCGGACACGACTGAGCATCTTCACTTTCACTTTTCACTTTCATGCATTGGAGAAGGAAATGGCAACCCACTCCAATGTTCTTGCCTGGAGAATCCCGGGGACAGGGGAGCCTGGTGGGCTGTGTCTATGGGGTCGCACAGAGTCGGACACGACTGAAGCGACTTAGCAGCAGCAGCAGCATTGCTCATGATTCAGGTCTTGGCTTTTTAGCTGGTTTTGTTTTTTGCAAATTTAGCAATGCTTTCAACAATAGAGGCATAATATCTCCCATTTCTTTTCTATTCTAATAAAGTTAACTCTTTTTTTTTTTGTATCACAGTGCCCTAACTTCTTTTTCCATATTTCCCCAGTTAGGCTAAGATCCCCGAAAAACTGTGTCGCAGGTCCAGGAAGGAATGCAGACACATGAACATTCACACATGCATCTTGCAAAGCTCCGTTTGCTTCTCCCAAGAGTTTCCTGAGGCCCTCCCCAGGGGAGCCCCTGAATACATTTTTGCGATAATCAGAAGGCTTTTTTTCACTCTTTCCCCTGAATGTTTTCCCTCAGAGAGCACTCCCTTAAGACTACAGATCACAGCGGCTCTTTCTCAGTCTTCTCGCTTTCAGTAATCATGACCTGTGGTGGTAACAGTGGCACAGACCTCCTTCCTGGGTCCCTGGAGCTGGGAGAATTTATAGTCTATATTTATATTATATTATATATTTGTATTATTATATTGCTTTATATTGCTTCTCCTTTACTTGTCTAGCTTTCCCCCCTTAGCCTCCTCAGGATTAAGTGTGCAAGACTCTTTTGTAAAGAAAAGAAACTAATTCTCAAACAGAACAGACCATTTAATAATAGGTATCCTGAAATTTCACTTACATCTAAACAGGAACTAATTCATTTTTAAATGCCTAGATTTTCACACTGAAGAAGTCTCTGGTGGGTATTTCCTCCTTCTGTTCCTGACCTCACTTTCCTGCTTCATCAGTAACATTTCCTTCAGCTCTTAAACTGTTATTCTTACTGCTCTCCTTTGGGAAAACTGAACCTCTTCCACAAGAAGGCCCCTTATTCTTTAGCACTTTTGTTTCTCCTTTTCCCTTAACAAAGTTTCATTTTTTGTTTCTCATATGGTCTCAATTAAAAACTAATTACTATCACCTTGTTTCACCTCTAGTTAGAGGTCAGGTTTTGGGATGATGAGAAGCACAGATAGGGTGCTATGCCCTGGTTCTATGGGCTATATTAATGAGTCTCTGACATTTCCCAGTATTTCTACCACTGAATACTAAGTCGACAGGGGCACAAAAGAGCTTTACAAGTGGTAGTGGTGACATTCTTCATTAAAAGGAATGACAGTCTTTATTAATTTCTTCTGATTCCTTCTTTGACAGAAGAATGGCTAAGTCTGTTAATTTCTCAAGTGATATTTATTACTAGATATTACTATTTCCTACCTAATGCTACTTGATCACAAGTTATCATTTATTTTTCAGTTTCTCTTCCCTCAGCTTTTGTTTTGTCTTTCTTCCTCATAACAAAAAGCTTTGCTTTCAGAATCCGAGGATTCTTCCCTTCTCTGGTCACTGGATAATCAACTACCCAGACCCCAACTAGTATAGACAAAAATCAGCCCTTAAGCATAGCTATGAATTGACCTGATTTGTTCCACAATAGGTATTAAAGCTTTTCTCTCTCAGCATTCATAAGTGATGATCGATATTTTTTGATGATGGATATTTTGAACATAAAATGTAATATCCAAAATGATTTTAAAATAAAAAAAATTTACTATTTATAGAACAATTAAAAGCAGACCACTTGGAATTAATGTTCACTCTTTTCATGGTTGCATTCTGCAACCATGCATGTTTGCATTCTGCATGTACCTCCTAAGTCTTTCCTCCTTTACAGACTCTCAGAAGTGGCATATGCATAATCTTATATATAATGATTTCAAGCACAGAAAAAAAAAACCCCAAAACTGATTGTACATGAATAAAATAATTACCTTTTACTTTTTTATTCAGTATATTATATATATTTAAATTGTATTATTTTCATTTTTTCGGTCTACTCACTGACCGTTGCATCTCCCTCAGATGCTTTCTGCAGGCTGAATTTTTAAAAGGTCATGAGGGAATGATGCTGAGGTTATAGATTTAAAGAGTTAGAGGATAGGCACATAGGTATATACTTAGATGAGGTAATATTAAACTAATTAGATGATATCTAACATTTTCCAAAGTATACAAAGTCCTTTTGTATATAGTTTTAATTATGTATTCTATTATTGAGTAATGTTTATATTTCTACTTGATATATATATATATATAATATTCTGCAAGATTATTTTATACCAGTAGTCCTACAAATGGAGTCCTCAGACAGCGGCATCAGTATTATTAGGGAATTTTTCAGAAATGCAATTTCAGTGACACCCCAGACCTCCGAATGGAATGGGAAACCAGGGATAGGTGCCCAAAAATGTGTGTAATGTGTGTACTAAAAAGCCCTCCAGGTTATTCTAATTCAAAATCACTGAGAACAACTGGTTTAATGTTGCAGATCAAGAAGCAACAGTTCAAACTGGACATGGAACAACAAACTGGTTCCAAATCAGGAAAGGAGAACCTCATGGCTGTGTATTTTCACCCTGCTTATTTAACTTTATGCAGAATATATCATGTGAAATGCCAGGTTGGATGAAGCACAAGCTGGAATCAAGATTGCCAGGAGAAATATCAATAACCTCAGATATACAGATGACACCACCTTTATGGAAGACAGCGAAGAAGAACTAAAGAACCTCTTGATGAAAGTGAAAGAGGAGAGTGAAAAAGTTGGCTTAAAGCTCAACATTCAGAAAACTAAGATCATGATATCAGGTCCCAACAGTTCATTGCAAATAGATGGGGAAACAATGGAAACAGTGGCAAACTTTATTTTGGGGTGCTCCAAAATCACTGCAGATGGTAACTGCAGCCATGAAATTAAAAGACATTTGCTCCTTGGAAGAAAAGCTATGACAACCTACACAACATATTAAAAAAAAAAGAGACATTGCTTTGCCAACAAAGGTCCATCAGGTCAAAGGTATGGTTTTTCCACTAGTCATGTACGGATGTGAGAGTTGGACTATAAAAAAAGCTGAGCATCGAAGAACTGATGCTTTTGAACTGTGGTGTTGGAGAATACTCTGGAGAGTCCCTTGGACTGCAAGGAGATCCAACCCGTCCATCCTAAACGCGATCAGTCCTGAATATTCATTGGAAGGACTGATGCTGAAGGTGAAACTCCAATACTCTGGCTGCCTGATGCAAAGAATTTACTTCTTGAAAAAGGCACTGATGCTAGGAAAGATTGAAGGTGGGAAGAGAAGGGGATGACAGAGGATGAGATGGTTGGATGGCATCATCAACTCAATGGATATGAGTTTGAGTAAGCTCTGGGTGTTGGTGATGGACAGGGAAGCCTGGCATGCTGCACTCCATGGGGTCAGACACAACTGAGCAACCGAACTAAACTGGTTTAATGTTATCCTAAGCCTAAATTATCAAGGCTTTTCTTCAATGAAGAAAATCATTAATCATTTTTGGTGCTTTTTCTATCCTCTGCCATCATGTATACAATATAAGATAGTTTCTTTAATGATTTGTAGTTTGGCAAATCTATTGTCTAAAATTCAGCCCAAAGCATTAGAAGCTCTAGGCAGTTATAACTATACCTAAAAACAGGTATATTTTCTTCTAAGATGTTTGCTTTTGTTTAATTTATAATTTCTCAATTTAAGCTTTTAGTCCTATCAAGAACCTTGCTTACCCAACATAATCTAAAATATACCATAATTCAAATAGCATTGTGTTCTCCTATCCTTGGGCTCTTATTGTTAAAGTCTATTCACATAGTTGTTGATGTGGAAAATACTTTGTAGATATAATTCATGGCTTCAAGTTAGAGAAAAGAGTAAATGTATCAAGATGATGATCTGAATCAAAATGTCTACTTTCCCAGTCTATTAAAACCCATTAATATTTTAATATGTGTATATTTGCATGCATAAACATATTGAAAAGACAATAATGGATGATTTCAAGGGAACTGCATATTTCAATAAATAAGAGACAAGGGATTGGAAATTTGTATGTCTGAAGTCCCAGTACAAAAGATTAAAGATAAGAAAATTTCTTCCAAAGTATACTCCCAAAATTTCTAATCCAGAAGTCATTGAATAAACAAGGCACAAGAAACTTAGCAAGTTAAATAGAACATCAGTCTAATCATTCTTCCTTTTTTAACACTGAGCCTAAGGCAGAGATGACATTTGTCTTCATCACAAAAAACAAGCCTGACTTCCAAACAAGGTCCTCTGACTTACTGGGAAGTGTTGTAATATAAGTTTGGGGGTTCAAGAAAATAAAGAAGCACAATTTGATACAGCTTTTCATATCCTATTCACAAAGAAAGAATAAAAGGAGGTGGGAAAATGGCATTCTGTTCTCCAGACAGGTTGTACTGACAAGATATTAAGAGAGACACTGACGTAGCTTACATTCATCCTGAGAGATGGGGAGGCAAGTTGTTCAACCCCATAACCCCAAATATTATCTCTTCCCAACAATGATGAGAAGCAGGCCACTGACATCCATACTGTATATTAAATACTCCTGTCTCAACTTGAAACCCAATCTACTATGTTGTACTTGAGGATGTTGGGGCTATGGCTTACAAATAATAAAGCTCCCTTGTTATCTAGCTCCATTATAGGGTTTTCTAGTATGGTGTTCTGAAAATACTGTGATGCCAGACATTACTCAACTTGCAATTCCCTTTGAGTTTTGTTGTTTTTTTAAATTATTATTATTCCAGTTCTGCCACCCATTTCTTTTTCCCACTCTGACAATAACACGATATCCATTCACAGATAACAAAGCCACCAAGGCAGCACTTCCTCCTCTGATCAGCATCCCCCAACATGGTGATCCTCCTCCAATTCTACCACTAGGAGAACGGATTAAAAATGCAGTGGGTACACAGCACTTATCTTTCTCTTTCTGACTTACTTTGTTTTGTATAATAGGCTCTAGGTTCATCTACCTCAATAGAACTGACTCAAAAATTGCAGCAGGTACATCCAACAGAATACTACACAACTATGAAAGATAAAAAATTCCATGCAAAAGGCTGAACTTTCTAAGGTGTTTTAGTTCAGATACCTGACAAGTAACCAAATAGAGATCCACAAATGATAAAAAACATTTTTAATGAAAGCATTTGTGGAATAATTAAAATGTATGAGTTAAACAGCAAGCTTGAAAGGACCAGATAAAAATAGATGCACAAAAATACCATTATTTTAATTAAAAGATTTGAAGAATTGTGGAAGCTTAGGACCAATATAGATGGCAAGGTGTTGGTACAAATATCCTTATTTTAATCACACTTGTGTTTTCTTGGAAAACAGTGAAATATTTATGTTCCAAAAGTAGATATGATTGTAAAAACTCTATTTGGAATGTTTCTTCAGTTTTGTTCATTACCAAGTAATGCTCCAAATTATTTGAAATTTAAACACGCTTGCTTCTTGGAAGAAAAGGTATGACAAACCTAGACAACATATTAAAAAGCAGAGACATTCCTTTGACAACAAAGGTCTGTATAGTCAAAGCTTTGGTTTTTCCAGTAGTCATGTATGGATGTGAGTTGGAACATAAAGAAAGCTGAGCACCGAAGAATTGATGCTTTTGAATTGTGGTGTTGGAGAAGACTGTTGAGAGTCCCTTGGACTGCAAGGAGATCAAATCAGTCAATGCTAAAGGAAATCAACCCTGAATATTTATTGGAATGATTGATGCTGAAGCTGAAGCTTCAATATTTTGGCCACCTGATGCAAAGAGACAACTCAAGAGAAAAGACCCTGATGCTGGGAAAGATTGAAGGCAGGAGCAGAAGGGGATGACAGAGGATGAGATGGCTGGATGGCATCACCGATTCAATGGACATGAGTTTGGGCAAGCTCTAGGAGATGGTGAAGGACAGGGAAGCCTGGAGTGCTGTAGTCCATGAGGTTGCGAAGAGTCAGTCATGACTGAATGAATGAACAACAACAAACGTCCCAAAAGACATCTGCATGACCTTTAAAAACACATGGGAGGTGTTAGTAACAATCCACAGATTTCTCAAACAAAGACAGCACAAGTCACAATAAACTTTTGTTTTTTAGGAGATACCCAAATATAAAAATTTTGGCATATTTCAGTGGATACAATTTCAATCACAAGGGACCTTCAGCAATTTATTAAATGTTATGAGGATGTGCAGTCATTTCCAAGATAAGCAATTAGAATTACATAGAGTATATTTGGAGAAAGACATTAAATATAAATGATTAAGTGAAAGAAAACATTTTTAATGAGGCTATTTACAAATTGGCTTTTTATCTTAATTAATGGCAAACATAATTTTGACTGAATTAACAAAGCCTCTTAAAAATAGTAAATCAGGAAAGGTCACCTGTTGCCCTTTTGAGTATAAGAAATTTTTATCAAAAAATTCCAGTAAAAATAGTTACAATTCTGTGATTTCATGTATCATAATAACACTTTCATGCATTCTATAAATTGCCAAATTTTAATTCAAACAAGTATTTAACTATCTAGGTAAAACATCCCCCATTGATTAAATGTGGAATTATATCTGTGACTAAAATATATATTTTTGAATTTTAACATACTGGAAAGATATTGATAACATAATGGCAATGTTTAAAATATCTAAAACTTTGTGATATCTGGATTAAATTTTTTAAAGCAACATAAAAAATAATAACAGTAGTGTTCTGAAGGGAATATCATAGACAAATATGCCTATCCATATTTGTCCTATGTCATTTAACACTTTATTTGCAGGTCAGCAATGGAGAAACAAACATAGAGAATATATTTATGGACAATGGGGAGATGGGAGGAGAGGGTGAGATGTATGGAGAGAGTAACATGGAAACTTACATTCAGTTCAGTTCAGTTCAGTGGCTCAGTCGTGTCCGACTCTTTGCGACCCCATGAACCGCAGCATGCCAGGCCTCTCTGTCCATCACCAACTCCTGGAGTCTACCCAAACCCATGTCCACCGAGTCGGTGACACCATCCAACCATCTCATCCTCTGTCGTCCCCTTCTCCTCCCGCCCCCAATCCTACTCAGCATTAGGGTCTTTTCCAATGAGTCAACCCTTCGCATGAGGTGGCCAAAGTATTGGAGTTTCAGCTTCAGCATCAGATCTTTCAATGAACACCCAGGATTCATCTCTTTTAGGATGCATTGATTGGATCTCCTTGCAGTCCAAGGGACTCTCAAGAGTCTTCTACAACACCACAGTTCAAAAGCATCAATACTTTGGCGCTCAGCTTTCTTCACCTTCCAACTCTCACATCCATACATGACCACTGGAAAAACCATAGCCTTGACTAGATGGACTTTTGTTGGCAAAGTAATGTCTCTGCTTTTAAATATGCTATCTAGGTTGGCCATAACCTTCCTTCCAAGGAGTAAGCGTCTTTTAATTTCATGGCTGCAATCACCATCTGCAGTGATTCTGGAGCCCCAAAGAATAAAGTCTGACACTGTTTCCACGGTTTCCCCATCTATTTCCCATGAAGTGATGGGACCAGATGCCATGATCTTAGTTTTCTGAACGTTGAGCTTTAAGCCAACTTTTTCACTCTCCTCTTTCACTTTCATCAAGAGGCTCTTTAGTTCTTCTTCACTTTCTGCCATAAGGGTGGTGTTATCTGCATATCTGAGGTTATTGGTATTTCTCCCAGCAATCTTGATTCCAGCTTGTGTTTCTTCCAGCCCAGCGTTTCTCATGATGTACTCTGCATATAAGTTAAATAAGCAGGGTGACAATATACAGCCTTGACGTACTCCTTTTCCTATTTGGAACCAATCTGTTGTTCCATGTCCAGTTCTAACTGTTGCTTCCTGACCTGCATACAGGTTTCTCAAGAGACAGGTCAGATGGTCTGGTATTCCCATCTCTTTCAGAATTTTCCACAGTTTATTGTGATCCACACAGTCAAAGGCTTTGGCATAATCAGTAAAGCAGAAATAGATGTGTTAGTTGCTCAGTTGTGTCTGACTTTCTGAGTGGGTAGCCATTCCCTTCTCCAGGGGACCTTTCCAACCCAGGAATTAAACCAGGTCTTTTACATTGCACACAGATTCCTTACTGTGTGAGCCATCAGGGAAGGTCAAAATAGTGAAAGGACCTACTTACATTATTAAAGATGTATTTTTTTAAGAAAAAAATATTTATACCAAGCCATTTTTAGAGTTTATCTGAATAAACCTTATGGCATCCAAAAATTAAGTATCAGAAATTACAGGAAAATACATATATAAAAGTTTAGAGGAGTGTGTATATACCTCTGAGATGGAGAGAGGACATCATTTAGAAGTATATGAGAGATCTTAATGCCATTGGTAATATTCTTTTTTTTTTTTTTAATTAGTTTATTTTCTGTTTTTTAACTTTACAATATTGCATTTGTTTTGCCATACATTGACATGAATCCACCATGGGTGTACATGTTTTCCCCTTCCAGAACACCCCTTCCACCTCCCTCCCCATCCCATCCCTCCGGGTCATTCCGTTGCACCAGCCCCAAGCACCCTGTATCATGCATTGAACCTGGACTGGCGATTCACTTCACATATGATAATTTACATGCTTCCATGCCATTCTCCCATATCATCCCACCCTCGCCCTCCCCCATAGAGTCCATAATACTGTTCTATTTATCTGTGTCTCTTTTGATGTCTCGCATACAGGGTTATCTTTACCGATTGACTAAATACCATATATATGTGTTAGTATACTGTTGGTGTTTTTCTTTCTGGCTTATTTCACTCTGTATAATAGGCTCAGTTTCATCCACCTCATTAAAACGGATTCGAATGTATTCTTTTTAATGGCTGAGTAATATTCCATTGTGTATATGTACCACAGCTTCCTTATCCATTCGTCTGCTGATGGGCATCTAGGCTGCTTCCATGTCCTGGCTATTATAAACAGTGCTGCGATGAACATTGGGGTACACGTGCCTCTTTCAAGTCTGGTTTCCTCAGTGTGTATTCCCAGCAGTGGGATTGCTGGGTCATATGGCAGTTTTATTTCCAGTTTTTTGAGGAATCTCCACACTGTTCTCCATAGTGGCTGTACTAGTTTGCATTCCCACCAACAGTGTAAGAGGGTTCCCTTTTCTCCACACCCTCTCCAGCATTTATTGCTTGTAATCTTTTGGATAGCAGCCATTCTGGCGGGTGTGAAATGGTATTCTTAAACTGAGTAATGGCTTAATAGGTGTTCATTATTTCTCTCAAAATTAACATAACTATTATATATATTCTGTAATATCTTCCTAATTTTATTATAGGACAATTTTCAAAAAAAGGTAAAATTATGACCTTAATGCTAATAGAAAATTAGAAAATGTGTCAACAATTTTATTCAATTTATTAACAAAGGAGACACTCAGAAAGATATTCAGATCAATTTAAAGTATTTGAAAAGCTATGTATATAATAAAGGCATGTTATAATAAGATTTTCTGGGTAAGATTCGTATTTAAATTTAAATATAATAAATCACAACCCTTTGATGGTTTTTTCTTTCATGCATGCATGTGTGCTAAGTCACTTCATTTGTGTCTGACTCTTTTGCAACCCTATGGACTGTAGCCCGCCAGGCTGCTCTGTCCATGGGATTCCCCAGATAAGAAGACTGGAGTAGACTGCCCTATCATTCTCCAGGGGATCTTTCCCACCCAGGGATAGAACCTAGGTCTCTTAAGTCTCCTGTATTTTCCCTCAGATGGTATTGTAAAGATATACAAATCAGATTTTTTTGCTTGTTTTGAAATTTAGAGGCAGTTTTTCTTAACAGTTTTGAAAGTTTGTAAAAATAAGCTAAAACTAGAGTTGGAGAACAAACTTTTATATTTATACAAAAAGATTTAATTTTACTTAAAATTTTCATTGAAATAATCTGAATAATTCACATTTGAGTAGAGATAAAGAAAGATCTTTACTTACAAGATTGCCCTATAAGTAATCTTTTTTATCTGTTTAAACTTGAAACAAAAAAAAGGATATTAATAGAAAAATTAGTTAAAATTATCCTTATTTTTTTTCTTTTTCATGACTCTCATCTATTAAACAGTTATTTATCGTGCTTTATAGTAATACATCTTTTTTCATACCACATGCCACTGTGAGATCTAAGGGCACCAATAGAAATGTGACAAACTAATTATTTTCTCTCATTGCATTTACAATTCAGTGGCAGACAGTAAATGACAAGTAAAATACATAGTGGTACTTCAAATAATAAGTGTTACATAAAATTTAAAAATAAATTAAATATAAAATTAGGATAATGGGAAATAAAATATCTAGGGATGGATAGTCAGTTCAGTCACTCAGTCATGTCCGACTTTTTGTGACCTCATGGACTTCCCTGTCCATCACCAACTCCCAGAGCTTGCTCAAACTCATGTCCATCAAGCTGGTGATGCCATCCAACCATCTCATCCTCTGTCATCCCCTTCTCCTCTTGCCTTTAATCTTTCCCAGCATCAGGGTCTTTTCAAATGAGTCAACAATTTGCATCAGGTACCCAAAGTATTGGAGTTTCAGCCTCAGCATCAGTCCTTCCAATGAATATTCAGGACTGATTTCCTTCAGGATTACTGGTTTGATCTCCTTGCTGTCCAAGGGACTCTCAAGAGTCTTCTCCAGCACCATAGTTCAAAAGCATCAGTTCTTCTTGCTCAGCCTTCTTTACAGATAGAGGGAGATCATTTTGGATTAAGGAGACAGTTTAGGTCAGGAAAGCCTCTTTGATGAAGAAAAAAGCCAGTTCTGCTAAAATCATTTGAAAACTGTAGTTGCCTTCAAACGCATGCTTTTGACTGGCATAAGTGATAAAAATACCATGTTGCAATTTAAAAATTATGTTACAAATATATATCATGTCTGACAGATAAATTGAACTTATCTAATAAACTATTCAGTCAAATTTCCAAGTAGAAAAGGCTGATGCTTCAATCCTGGTGCCTGTATTTCAAAGTTATTTGTCAAAATTTAAAACAAAATATAAATTATGGCCTTAAAATATGAGTTTTAGGTATGCCACAGATTGTAATACAAGATTTAGTTCAACAAGATTTTCAGATCAAGTTGCAAAGTAAATCACTTCAAGGATTGAAAAAGTGCTGCTAAAATACAGCATTTGCTAAAGATTTGCTAAATCTTAAGATTGTATTTATCTGCAGATTGTGTTTCATAATTACCATTAATCTTTAGTTGGTTAAAATGAACAATTTCTCATATTATCCTTTTTATGGTTATTGAAGTGATATATGCACATTTTAAATGTTTAAGTTTTACACCATCTAAGTGGACACAGTGTGGAAAGTAAAGTCCCCTTTTTGGCCATTGCCACAACTTCAGCTCACTTTTGTCCTTTCCTGTTTCTAGTTTGTCTGACAGTTAAGTCTGTAACTCTAAATAGTATATTATATGGCTGTTCCAAAATGATTTTTTTTAGGAATTGAATTGTATCCCCCTCTCCAGATTCATATGTTGAAGTCCTAATCTATAGTATGTTAAAAGAAAGAAATATAGCGCTAAGTCATGTCCGACTCGATCCCACAAACTGCATCCCACCAGGCTCCTCTGTCTAGGGGATTCTCCAGGCAAGAATACTGGAGTGGGTTGTCATTTCTTTCTCCAGGGTATCTTCCCAACCCAGGAACTGAACCCAGATCTCTTCCATTGCATGCAGATGCTTTACTGACTGAGCTATGCAGGAAGCCCCATAGGATGTTAGAACGTGACATTGTTTGGGAGTAGAGCTGTCATTGATGTAATTAGTTAAAATGAGGTCATACTGAAGTAAAACGGGCCCCTAATCCAAGTACAATTTGTGTTCTTATAAAAAATGACACAGACACTTTGGAAGGAGAACATCCTGTCAAGACTGGAGTTGTGCTTCCACCAGCTAACCCCACCAGAATTGAGAAGAGGGCCCAAACAGATCCTTCCTGAGCACCTTCAGAGAAAGCATAGCCTTACCCTACCTTGATCCTGGACTTCTAGCTTCCACAACTGTAAGACAAGTCCTGATGCTGTCACTCAGTCTGTGATACTCTGTTACAATGGCCCTAGCAAACGAATTCATGGTTTGTCATATTTATTGGTTTCTTACAATATGCAGGCACATTTAAGTTTTTTACATATGAAATGGTCAGATAGCATCACTAACTCAATGGACGTGAGTTGCGCAAACTCCAGAGATAGTGAAGGACAGGGAAAGCATGGCATATTGTGGTGCATGGAGTCAAACAGGACTGAGCGACTGAACAGGAATCATTTAATACTCACCGTAGCCCTAATATGTACCTGCTACTATTATCCCTATTATGTAAAGAAGCAAAAGAAGGAGAGAAGTACTCTTCCAAAGGTTACAATCAGTGTGATCGCAGTTGGTTTATTTAACTGTGCCAACAGGACATTGATTTCTTAATTCTTCAACTCAGTTAACTCTAATTAACTTTTCACTAAAAAGCCTGTGGAATTTTGTTTGGTTAAAATAATCCCTCTTACCATAACCTGAAATATTTGTTAATTTTAATTAATAATTTCTATTGGTTACCTTTTTAAAATACTATATTTAGACCTCTACTTCCCATTCAGTTTTAGACATTATTTACCTACCACTCTGTACAATTAAGAAAATAGTACTTCTCCATTTCGTTCCAACTGTTTTTTTTTCCCTTTTTATCTCCCAGTTTCTGTCTGTTCTATTATGCTTACATAGTCAAAGTAGTTACATGCAGTAAACTTATAACTTGATTAAGTCTACTTAGTTTCAGATATCATTTCCTATTATATAAAGATTCTTGAAACTCAGTAATACAAGTAAATCATAGACATGTAAATATTATTGTATGCTACTAACCTGCTGTTTCAAATTTCAAAATCGGATGCAGTATATTTTATGACACTTTTTCAACCAATTAAAATGTTTAGTTTACCTAATTAAAAATTATTCTCTTTCTTGTACATATTCTTTTCCAAACCCTACTTTCTCCAAAGTTTCCTAGGTATTTCCCATTATTTTACTATTCAGTTCAGGTCAGTTGCTCAGTCGTGTCCAACTCTTTGCGACCCCATGGACTGCAGCACACCAGGCCTCCCTGTCCATCACCAACACCCAGAGTTTACTCAAACTCACATCCATTGAGTTGGTGATGCCATCCAGCCATCTCATCCTCTGTCATCCCCTTCTCCTCCTGCCTTCAATCTTTCCCAGCATCAGGGTCTTTTCTAATGTGTCACTTCTTCACATCAGGTGGCCCAAGTATTGGAGTTTCAGTTCAGCATCAGTCATTCCAATGAAGATTCAAGACTGATTTCCTTTAGGATGGACTGGTTGGATCTCCATGCAGTCCAAGGGACTCTCAGGAGTCTTCTCCAACACCACAGTTCAAAAGCATCAATTCTTCGGCACTCAGCTTTCTTTAAAGTCCAGCTCTCACATCCATACATGACTACTGGAAAAACAGTAGCCTTGACTAGATGGACCTTTGTTAGCAAAATAATGTCTCTGCTTTTTAACATGTTCTCTACGTTGGTCATAACTTTTCTTCCAAGGAAAAGTGTCTTTTAATTTCATGGCTGTAGTCACCATCTGCACTGATTTTGGAGCCCAGGAAAATAAAATTTGTCATCATTTCCATTGTTTCCCCATCTATTTAACATGAAGTGATGGGACTGGATGCCATGATGTTAGTTTTCTGAATGTTGAGCTTTAAGCCAACTTTTTCACTCTCCTCTTTCACTTTCATCAAGAGGCTCTTTAGTTCTTCTTTGCTTTCTGCCACAAGGGTGGTGTCATCTGCCTATCTGAGATTACTGATATTTCTCCCGGCAATCTTGGTTCCAGCTTATGCTTCATCCAGCCCAGCATTTCTCATGATATACTCTGCATAGAAGTTAAATAAGCAGGGTGACAATATACAGCCTTGATATACTCCTTTCCCAATTTGGAACCAATCTGTTGTTCCATGTCCAGTTCTAATTGTTGTTTCTTGACCTGCATACATTGCCAGAGTCCAGCTCCAGCAGCCAGGGAATCTCCCTGAAGGGATGAACGGTCTCGGCAGAGAATGACACAGACTTTCACTCAAAGTACTGGACTGCATTTTTATTTTAAGCATCAGGTTTTCTTTTATCCTTTTACAAAAGCATTAGGTCAGAGGTTTGACATCTTCAGTTTCCCCTCACCCAGATTTACTGTCTCCATAAATCATTGTTGTCCTTCAGAGTTCCCTCTTAAGTGTCCTTGTGATTACATTGTAACTCATGTTTGTCTTTGCATACCGCATTCCTCAGTTTATTTCTTATCTTTCTAAATCCTGCTTGAGCTCATTAACTCCTAAAAAGGCTTCTAGCTATTAGTATCTCTAAAATTTCTAGTCTTTATAAGCTATAGTAAAATATGCCAACACTACAACATACCTTAAACTTTTAGCTTCTAACTATTTTTAATTATTCCTAAACCCTAAACTCAGCAAATTTTTTTGCCATGAACATTTCCCTCACAAGCCGGTTTCAGATAACAATGTTTCCCATGCCCTCAAGCTGCGGTCTATGTGCACATCCTGGAACATTCTTTGTAAAGATCCTTGAACAAATGTCAATAGTTAACTTTATGGATTATAACATTTTTTCCAGGCATCAGGTATGGAGTTCACTGGATGTAGAACTGGATTTCCTGGTATGGGCACCAATTAGATAAGAAAGTTCTCAGGCAAAGAAAGTCTGATGCTGGTAGTTGGAAGCTGGGCCTGAGGCAATGTGTGGCAGTGGAAGGGGTTGACCCATGGTCAGAGCAACAGCACAAACGTGGTCTCCAGTTGTGTGTGCTACATTTTATATGTGTACATCCACTGTCAGCTTGTATCTGTTTCCCCATCCCCTATGGAAGGTTTTATGATTTTATCTTTATTCTCTGAATCCCCAAATTTTAGGGGAATGTGTCTACATATTTATTTTTAAAGGCTCTAACATTTGACAGGGCCTTTTAAATAGAGTACAAAGCCTTTCTTTCACTTTGTGAAAATGTATTCCATTATTATTGTGATTATTTCCTTTATTTCACTATCACTCTTTTCTTTTTCAGAAACTTCTATTAGACAGATGTGGGTGGATTTCCTAAGCTTTATTTTCTCATTACACATTGATTTTTTTCCTAGACAATTTTGTTTTTATTTTCCATGACCTATTTCTTGATTCCTGTATCTTTTTTCACAGCATGTTGTTAGGTTTCATGGATTCATTTTATATTTTTTATAGAGGGAATGTATTCTGAGGATATTTTAGAAGCATATTTTGGTTTTCTTACTACTATCTTTGTCCTTGTTTTCAAATTAGTCAAATATCAATGAAAAGACTTTTATTATTGTGACACCTCCTTCTGGAGAAATCTCTTTCTTATTCAAGATCTAGGGAGTAGTTTTTCCATCTCTCAGTTTACCAGCAGTCATTCTAGTATTTAGTATAGATTTCATGTATTTGTCAGGTCTGCTTTTTTGCACTGACTTTACAATTGTAGGCTTTCCTCTGCTTTCATGTATTATAAATGCTCATCCTCCCTTTTTCATAATTTGAACATTTTGCTTGAATTCTAGGGAAGCAAGTGGAATAGTTCACAATTTTTTGGCCAGATTAATTCACATTAACATGAATACATATAAAATATAAACATTTTAAACTATAAAACATAAAAATATGAACATTTTAAATATTTTCAAATTATTTAAAACTCCTCTTTATGTTTACAAGTTAAAAATAATGGCATTGAAAATGACACAGTAGGTCTAAACTCTTTCCAAAAAAATCTTGCTAGCTTTTTCGATATTGGTGCTTCAAAAATGTCTAGTTCTACTTTTGTTCTCTTATTTTTCTTTAATTAGGTAGCTTTTTTTTGTTTCATATATGGTTATTGATATCTTCTCTTTTTTTTCCTGGCAGTTAAATTATTTGATAAATTTGTCTACATAGATGTCATTTTCAGCAATTTTTGGCTGGAATATTATATCTGTTGTAAAATTAATTCTGCCACTGTGACAAAACAGTTAAAGACCATGGTTCCCAGCCTTGGAAATGTCTGCAGAAATATTGCAGAGTGGACAACTAACAGAGCAACTTCTTATACAAAGTTCAGGATGTAAGCTAAACATGCATATCATTTCTTTTCACTTTAAAAATCTGTATCAAAACTACTTATTTTCTGGAAAATAATCGATGATATTATAAATAATTCTGAAACTCTTACTTAAATTTTACAAAAGAATAATTAAACTGAGCTGTAATAATGTAAAGGCCACTGCAATTATGTAAAATATATATTAAGGGATTATCTTTTAGCTTATTTTAAAATTTTAACGGGCTTTCTAGTTGGCACTAGTGGTAAAGACCCCTGCCTGCATATGCAGGAGACATAAGAGATGTGGATTCAATCCCTGTGTCAGGAAGATCCCCTGGAGGACGGGGTGACAATCCACTCCAGTATTCTTGCCTGGAAAATCCCATGGACAGAGGAATCTTGAAGGCTACAGTCCATAGACTCGCAGAGAGTAGGACACATTTGAAGTGAGTTAGCATGCAGAATATTCTTTACCAATCATTTCCCAAGACCTTCCTTAACGTATTTTCTAATTTCTACTTTATTTTACTTCAGATTAAAGTTCAGTTTGATATTTGATACTAAAAGAATTATTCCTAATTTCTTAATAATTATTTTACAAATTATACTATTGTAATGATGGTGATTATAAGAAAGAAAAAATCAAAGATATAACCAAAGATATTTGAAGTTTGAATATTAATGTTAAACAGAGATAAAAGATTTTAAAATATCTGTAAGATAATAAATATGAAGAATGAAATTATATTTCTCCTAAAAGAAATAGCTTACTAGGAAAGCATTGCTATTGTTTTCACAGGTAATTCAAGGTAAAGAGAGGAAAAATGTTATTATATATAAATATGTTCAGTTAGAGATATTTTTCTTGTATGTTTCTTTGTGGTGGTGTGGAATTATAGTTTAAATAAGAAGTCTGGATTGAATTTGTAGACATTGTGGCTTTTCTATATAAAGACTATTCAGTAGGGAATAATCAGAGGAGAGTTGACAGTTGAAACAACAACAAAAAATTGTTCACACATGGGAACTGAGTGGAGATATAAAAGAGCATATATCAGAATGTTAGAATGAGTTTGGGAAATATAAATGATATTCTTCAAAGAATTATCTGAAGAAAGCTGATAAAGATTTTTCAGAGATGTAACAGAGAACAAAGAGATTGTTTTGTCATGAAAATCAAAGAAGGGAAAATTTTAAAACACATGTAAATATCAAACGTGACTAAAAAGAGAAAAGAGAAAATTGAATTTTAATAAATAATTATTTGAATAAGAGGTGTATTACAATTGCCTTAACTAAGTGTTAATCAAGTAATACAAGAGAGACTACACTGCACAGAGTCCAGAGGAAACTGCAGTAAGAAAATGCAGAAGCAATGGACAGAATTCTCATTGGAAAAATGTAGGAAAAATAGAGTAATAGATATATAAGAAGGAATCATAAAAATGTTGGTGATCCTAGTCTTAATTCAAGCCTGGAAAAGGTATTAAGTTAACAGGAAAACTTAAATGATAAAATAATAACTCATGATAGTCAATTTTTACACAAAATATTTCACAAATAGTTTTACAGAAACTATGTCAATTTTATCATACTGCAAAAATTTTCAGATCACAATGTACATAAGCTATCACTAATATACCAATCGTATGCACACATGTAAAGATTAATAAGGTTTTACTATCATTGCAAAAGGATCCTGTAGAAGGAAATGATGAATAAAGTTACAGCACAAGGAAAAAAAAAAAGTTTGAGTCATCTTAAATAGGATTAAAACAAAATCCACAAGATGCCACCTAGACAGCCAGCACAGTTTATATATATTGGAAAGTGACTTTCTCTCAACTTGTCTTAAATCTAACCTAAAGTTGTGGGTGCTGTATATAAAATCATCATTAACACTGCCTCAGTTTTAAGCATCTCAGTTTCCTTGGAACCAAAGATTGGAAGAGTTGATCAAACAGTATACAATTTTCATGAAACAGTAAACTAGACTTCTTCAAATATGCTTTTTTTTTTTTTTCTTTACATTTTAATTATTTCCCGTGCCATATACACTAACAAAACTATGAAAGTAAAGAATCTGGGTTAAAGTATATTTGCTCAGTGACCAACTGTTACTCTGAAAATTTGAGTAATTAGTCAGTGATTTCCAACTTCAGACAACAGTTCTCTGGCAGGCCTTTGAAATGCATAAAGACAAAGGAAGAAATTCTCAATTGTCCTACACAGTTCGGTATGAATACTTGCTTGCCAGAGGTCGAATGACAGGAAAACCACAAGGCTCCACTCCTGGCACACAGTGGTGATAAGGTATTCTAACTCACTGTAACAATCTGGGTTTCTTTAAACAATTATGAATTGAGCCTGCAAATTTCTCCCTCATCTGTAACAGCAGGGCTGCTATGAAGTTACATAATAAAATAGGCAGCTGTTAGTTTGGCTGCCGGAAGATATGTCTGAAAAAGAATTACATTTAAGCAACTTACTTTCAATGGAACTACTACCAGCATATTTCTTTGGAGAACCTATATTTTAGTCACTAAAAGTAGTTTCAAAAAATCTTTTGACTCTCAAACATTCATAGGCTAGATAAATGTCTTTCAGTTTAGTTTGACTTAGTCTTTTCCAAAATGTATCTATAAGAAATTTTTATATTTAAGGAAAATTATGTTAGCGTGAATGAAATTCACATACTATTCATTGTGAAGGGATCAAATGTTTTCAGTAGATTCTTTCAGCTGTTGTTTTTAATGATCAGTTAATTTTTTAAAACACATGAACTGGATCAGACATTTAAAAGTCCTTTCTATGAGAAACTTGTGAAAAATCATTGGATTATTCACATTTTTAATGCCTATGTTAGAGGAAGCACACTGACTGAAACCATCCACCCTGGCCCGCACCATAGTAGCCATTTGCCTGAGTTGTTTTACAAGAGGTCCTGGTAAGAAATGCAAAACTAATAAGCCACCACCAACCAGAAGAGTTCAGGAAAAGTCAAAAGGAGACACCACATGTCTGACCACCTCCCAGAATCCTCCTCTCTGGCATCCATCTTGGCTGAACAAGGCGTGCAGCACCAGGAAGGACTCTGAGTCAGAATGATTGGCTAAGGACAACCCCGAAACTAATCCCATCACCATAAAACTGGAGACTGCCACGTGGCAGAGCTGTTGTCCTGGGTTCCCTTACCCTGCTGCTCTCCACCTGAGTGCCCTTTCCCAATAAAATCTCTTGCTTTGTCAGCACATGTGTCTCCTGGAACAATTCATTTCTGAGTGTTAGACAAAAGCCCAGTTTCAGGCCCTGGAAGGGGTTCCCCTTACTGCAACAGCTATACATGCTAGATTAACATTAAGAGAGGATAAAAGTATGTAATTTACTGCATGTGTGGCCGTTTTTGAATTTGTATGCTTTTGTATGTTATGCTTTGGAAGAATATATTTTGAAAATATGAAATATTATAACAAATTACGTTTTCAAAAAATTCCAAATGCAAAAAGTATCCAGTCTTCCCACTTATCATTTTGTCAGTTGTCTTAGGTAGTGATGGCTTAATGTTACCATATATTAAAAAATGACAAGCCCTATTCAAAATGTGTCATTTGTAAATCAATCTAATGAATGAACTTAGAATATAAGATTGTTTTTCTGGGTAATGTTTCCCAAAACATGAAATAAACTTCTATAAGGATAATTATCTGAATAGAAACCTAAAGGAGAAGCATTATTCAACTGTGTATATACATACATACAATGTACAAAATATATGCAACATATATTTAAATTTATATATATGCTTACATCGTACAAGCAAATATATGCACACTTAAAATGAAGGAAGACAAAAATGCAATTTTAGAAGGAATTTAATTTTAAGTGTATAGGAATAGATGGAAATTCTGAAAAAAAGGGCAATTTTAGAAGTAATTTATCTAGATTTACATCTTAATAATAAGACTGATGGCTAATTACTTCATTCATTGGAACTGAATGAGGAAAGATTATTACTCCTTTTTATTCTTGGCACTTTAAAATGTTAGCACACACACACACACAGGCAGGATTCCTTGGTTCTAAAGGCTATTTGGATGTTTATTATCATTTTCTTCATCTAGTTTCTTCCAAAATTGCTAATACCTACAGTTTGAAAATTATGGGTTACATAGGAACGGTTCTTTCTTTGTGACACTCTTTTAGATTAAAATTGGAAATCATGATTCTAATCCCCCTTTTTTTCTCTGATTCTTAAATGCAATAACTATTACTCATAAACGTCAGTTTCACATGGAACAAAATCTATTTAAAAATACAGTACATTCAAAAGTGAATGTGTCTTCTTTGTTCTCTCCCACATTCTGAACATTGTTAGAATTTGAGACATTTTGTTGTTCCTTTTAATCAATTTAAAATTTAGTCTTCTTTATAAGTGTCATTGAATAAGCCCGCATTCAGTCTAAAATTCTCTTTAAAACATACCTTTTCCGTCCTACTGTTCTTTTAATTTTGCACATTATAAGCCTAATTCTCTAATCCACAGGTTTACACAGAGGGTGGGAAATAGCAATTCTCACCCCTGTAGGTGTAGTGCCCTTTTCTGCAAGCTTGTTCTACCACTCAAGGCCCAGAGGATGTTGAGGAAGTGATGAGTGTTCCCTGACACAGAGAGCCATCAAATCCAAGGCTACGCTACATCACATCTTAGTGGGTTCAAAATATAGATTGCATGTATACATGGTTGTGTGCATATGTGATGCTGTGCCAACAGACAATGGCTCAATAACTGAAATCTCAACATGAATGGAATTTATGGCTTGTAACAGGAAACTCAAAATGGTTTTGATGTGGAAATAGGGTTTTTCACCCCCTGCAGTTAGTTGTGACAGCACCCCATGGAGATGATAAGGGAAGTAGGACAGTAAATGGAGTATGAGCATTTTTGTGCAGTCTTATTATGTTACATGGTCTTTCACTGAAGTCAATATAACCTCAGGACAAAATTAACTTGCCTTAAGCATTGCATTATATTGAAAAAATTACCAAAAACAGGGCTTAAAACCTGAAAAGAGCAGGGAAGCCAAATATATGTATATTAAGAATGTATCTATACTGTTTCTATACTGTATTTATAAAGAATTTTAGTACACCGTATATGGGATAAAGTTTTTTTCTTAAAATTAATTTTAGTGACTGAGTATTTATTAGATACACTGCTTGAGAAAATGTGGTAATAGTTAGTCTAGAAAATCTTGCATTAGGACCTGAAGATTTTGAGAGAGACAAAATATAGATGCTTCACTAGTTAATCACAACAGAAGAAATAAAAGCAAAACAGATGTAAAACTATTGCCAACTTTCTATATATTCTTTCATCAGGTAATGGGGATATGGAATATAGTTAGATATTTTTCCTAAAATATTCTTATTTATTTTTAGTTCAAGCCTCCATAAAGTGGAGAGGGAAATGATTAGTTTCATTAATAAGAAAATACAAACATTTGATTAGTGTTTTTTTAAACCATTTCCCTACAAATTGCACTCATTTGTGTTAGTGTGATGCACACATTTGTGAAGTATATAAGCACCTGTGAAGTGCTAGAATTGTTTTCTGTAATAGATCCTTCAGAGATAACATCGGTGCTCTGCAATCCCAGAATATCTGAAGCTTCCATCTGGATGAAGAACTGATATTCTAGTCAAGCACCCTGTTTCCCCCCATAACTATCACACTGAATCTTTTTGTTAGATCAGATAGATTTCCTATCTTCAAATTCCTTCAACTTTCTTCCTATATCCAGGAGCAATGGCGGTCATGGATCCTTAAATTTCCAAGTACACATATAGTTCTTAGGCAAAGAGTAGTTTTAATTCATAGGTCTATTATAATAAATTGATCAGGGACGCTATAAAAATTATGGCTTCATCTTCAGGCGTAGAGAACCACATATGTGGATGTCTAGTATTAGATAAGCAAAGTGGGGATTAGGAACAAACTGAATAAGTGGTTGATATTACTGCTCTAAGCACTTGCCTCATCTGTACTGATTGAAAGACCACAGGTTCTGAGATGGCAAACACTAGATTCAGAATGCTTACATTTTCTTAAAATATGATTACGATACAGTTTTTTAATTTGCCTGAGCCCCAGTTTCTTATAATTGGGATTTATTTTTTTACAAATGTAAAATCTGTGCCAATGTTCAGTAAGTATCAGTTCCTTAGTCTCCTTTCCTTCCCAGTTCCAGATGTAAATACCAAAATATGAGAACAAAACTGCTATATCTGTATAATTTTGACATCAATATATTAAAAAACTGTAATATGACTTCACTGTCAGGAAATGTTAATATCTATCATATAGAAAGATGTTAGTTTTTAATTTAGTTATTAAGAACTATAATATATACGACATTGACAATGGATAGACAAATGCAAATGAATCAATACTGTATTTCCAAAGGCATTGCAGATTTTCTCACTTTGGGAAAAACATGCATACTTATGGCATTTTGTTTCTAATTACAGAATATTTTGATCATTGTAACTGTCACTAGCCAGATTTGCTAAAGGTAAAATAGACTAGGAAAGCACTTCAAGCTCTTTTGAAGTAAATTTGTATGGAAAGAGCAAATGCAATAATTATTAGAATTGTGCTAATTGCAGACATAAAAATATCATTTGTTTCTCTACTGCAAATATGCTCCTTTTGCACTCTTTCTCAACCATGGGGTGGTTCTTAGGTGGAGGGACAACATATTTGCTTTACTGAGAGCAGTGTGGCTTCATCACATTGGTTTGAAAATATAATCAGTCTGAATTTGAACTCATTCTTCCATTCTGGTCAAATTAGATTCAGTTTCATTTCATTTTTACACTAGCTTGCATTCTTGATGAACTTTTCCTTATAGGACTCATGGGTGTTTCAAATTCAAGATGTGATTTAATAGGTTTACATTTTGATATTACAAACTCAACTTCTATGAATGATAGATATGCTCATTTAAAGAACCTTTCTGTAGATTTTATCAAACTATTCTTAAGGACATTAAATTTTCTTTAATATTATTTACATAAATAATATATAAACTCTACATGTATGTGCATTGTAAACCAACCATCTAAAATACATATTGAAGAATTTCAATTATAGATTAAAAATAAAGTAAATTATATTTGTAAATAGGACTCTGCTAATAATATTTTTATTTCTTTCTGAATGCAAAAGGAAAGTTACTAAGTATAGCAACAACTTCTAATCACTGCATGGGTGATTAAGGTGAAACATGAATAAAAATGGGCTTCCCTGGTGGCTCAGACAGTAAAGAATCCGCCTGCAATGCTGGAGACTTGGGTTTGTTCCCTGGGTTGGGAAGATCCCCTGGAGGAGGGCATGGCAACCCACTCCAGTATTCTTGCATGGAGAATCCCATGGACAGAGCCTGGTGGGCTACGGTTCATGGGGTGGCAAAGAGTCAAATATGACTGAGCGATTAAGAACAGTACACATGAACAAAAATGTGGAGTGTTTGAGACTTCACAACAAATTACTGAATTGAGTTGGGAAATTTTTTTTAGATTGTAGATGAAGTAGCAACACTCTGAAAGCCCTGCCTATTCAGTATAACAATTTTGGAAAATGTGGTTTAATAATGACACACTTTGGTCATTCTCTTGCTGAAAATCAAAGAAGCACTGCCTTTTAGAGCAATATGACTATTGTAGTACTGCTAACGCTTTCCAAATTTAACCATCTGTGCCTCTAAACTTGTCCTGTTTACAGTGTCACTTGAAAAGATCCAGTATTTTTTTTTCTATAAATTTGTCTTGACTGTGAATAAAGACTTTCATCCTTAGCAGACAGTGTTTGAAAGACTATATCTGAAGGATAAATGATTTGAAATCAGAGGTTTTATAGAAATGATTTCTAGAAAGTGTAAGGAATAAGACAAAACTGTTACTGTACTTTACATATGAAGAGATATCTAGAAGAAATTATTTACTTGAACTTGTGTAAATGCACCATACTCAGTGGAGAAATAGGATAAAGCTATTTATTCTTTGAAAATTAACAGGGGACACTTTCTCCCTTTAACAATTTAATTTCTATCAGGATAGTATAACATTATATTTCTCATCTTCCTTCAGGTAGCTATTTTATGTCTTTCTTCAAAGATGTATGTGAGTGTGCCTTTTCCTAAAGCAACTGCTGCAGAAACCACACATTTCTCAGAAATTATCTCATAAAATTACTGCTCTGTCCTTTCAGTATTTAATTGAGGCCCTGAAATTAGATTGGGCTTTTACAAACACTCATTAGTGGGTCTAATTCTTTTTATAGGAGTAGCCTTCACAGAAGAAGATAGAATTGGCATAGTGTACACATTTAAATTCTAAAAGGAATTATCCATATTCTTTTGAGAGAATAAAAAATCATTTATTCTTCTTCCTTAGTTTTAATTCATTTCCTCTTTTGGTTCATGAAAGGGGCACAATTAGGTAAAATGTCATGGGACAGAGGCCTTGGAGACAAAGGAAGGACAATCTCATTAATTGAAATATTATTTCTTGCTCATTAATTATCTGGATGCTGTGCTACCTGATTTGAGAAAAGTAACCTCTGAAAATGTTGGGATTTCTTTGTAAATATTATTAACAAAATTTAAATTTTAATTGAATTTTAGGTTACATGACTTTTGTTACTCCTGGCAGAGATGCCACACACTAAAACTAGATAATCCCATTGGAGACAGAAGGATTTCAAATGTCGAGATGGCAAGGAAAATGGTACAGCCCATGCTTCTCATTTTCAAAATCAAAAAAGCAAGACAAACCAGGCACAGTATGTATAGTCAGAGAGACAATGAAAATGAGTCTCCTATCTTACAACCCACCACCTATGCATATTTGAAGAAGTAATATAAGAAAAAATACTGATTTTTTTGTGCTTAAATGAGATAATATAATGAAGAATCATCGGACCTACTGCTAAACATCTGAATTAAACTCTGATTAGGTGTTCTTGGAAGTAAGGGAAAGTAATATATCTAATATAAGTTACATAAAAAATCATGTCCTAATTCTGCAAAGCAACCAGGTTTTTTTTTTTTTTTAAATAAATTTATTTATTTTAGTTGGGGGCTAATTACTTTACAATACTGTAGTGGTTTTTGCCATACATTGACATGAATCAGCCATGGGTTTACATGTGCTCCCCATCCTGAACCCCCCTCCCACCTCCCTCCCCATCCCATCCCTCTGGGTCATCCCATTGCCCCAGCCCTGAGCATTTGTCTCATGCATCGAACCTGGAATGGTGTTCTGTTTCACATATGATAATATACATGTTTCAATGCTATTCTCTCAGAACGTCCCACCCTCACCTTCTCCCTTAGAGTCCATAAGACTGTTCTATGCATCTGTGTCTCTTATTCTGTCTTGCATATAGGGTTATCATTACCATCTTTCAAATTCCATATATATGCATTAGTATACTGTATTGGTGTTTTTCTTTCTGGCTTACTTCACTCTGTATAAAGGGCTCCAGTTTCATCCATCTCAATAGAACTGATTCAAATGTATTCTTTTTAATGGCTGAGTAGTATTCCACTGTGTATATGTACCACAGCTTCCTTATCCATTCGTCTGCTGATGGACATCTAGGTTGCTTCCATGTCCTGGCTATTGTAAACAGTGCTGCGATGAACATTGGGGTACACGTGTCTCTTTCAATTCTGGTTTCCTCGGTGAGTATGTCCAGCAGTGGGATTTCTGGGTCATATGGCAGTTCTATTTCCAGTTTTTTGAGGAATCTCCACACTGTTCTCCATAGTGGCTGTACTAGTTTGCATTCCCACCAACAGTGTAAGAGGGTTCCCTTTTCTCCACACCCTCTCCAGCATTTATTGCTTGAAGACTTTTGGATAGCAGCCATTCTGACTGGTGTGAAATGGTACCTCATTGTGAGCAACCAGGTTTTATATAGTCCCTGATGTCTGAATGTACTCTGAGAAAACATTTAGCTCTTGTGTGCGCGCTAAGTTGCTTCAGTCGTGTCTGACTCTTTGCGACGTTATGGACTGTAGTCCTCCAGGCTCCTCTGTCCACAGGATTCATACTGGAGTGGGTTGCCCTGCCCTCCTTCAGGGGATATTACTGACCCAGGGATCGGACCCCAGTCTCCTGCATTGGCAAGCAAATTCTTTACCACTAAGGCCTCCTGGAAAGCCCCACTACCCTCAACTTGCAATGAGGAGGCACTGAATGAGAATGTGATACCACGTAGAGAGACGTATCATTTGTACCTTCTCAAGAAAGAGGAAATATGATCATAACAGGATGAATATTGTTTGAAGACTTTACTATTTTTTTCCTAAAAATGTCAATTTTCTCTTATCTTATTTAAAGAAGTCAGCTATTCCTATACCTATATTTAATTTCCTCAGGATAATTGTAGGACAGATCAAAAAGTAAAGGAAGCAAGTCTTCTTAATTTTTACTTTCCAAATGTTTAAGCTCTTGGGGGGATTCAGTAAGTTTGAAAAATAAGTAAAAACAGAGTGTGCATGCAGACATCAAAATAGTCAGTTCTCAGCCTTTCCTGTAACTGAGAACTTATTCTTGGTTGAAGGGAGACAAGCTGATAAGGAAGAAAAAATTTTCTCAATATCATCGCCACTTGTGTGGCGATCCACATCAGGGCAGAGCATTTGACCTTATTATTTGACCTGAGGATTAAAAACTCTAGGCTATACAGTAATATGTTTAGCATATATTTTAACAAGAATGCTGCAGATGGATAAGTGTGTTGATAAATACACTCAGTATAGCCTCCCATTTCATCAGAGTAAATTCTGCCCCAGAGGAGCCTTGGCTCTGAAGACTTTCTCTGATTAAGCTATGTGATCTATTGGTTTCTTCCTTTCAAAATTAGAAAACTAAATCGGCAAGGCATAAACTATTTTCAACTGCACTGAACATATTCTAGCAAATTATAACTATATAGCTTATAATTACTCCTTTGTATACAAGCCTACCTCCATCAAAACATTTACTTTGCCTCAGCATTTCTCAAATCAAAGCTTCTATCAGATCATATATTATTATAGCAGATGGATTTATATGTATTGACTTTGTATATGTCTATCTTTGGAATATAATTGTGCACACAAACATGGATACACACCTATTTTACATATGTACATTATGTATGACTGGGTAAACAAGCCACTAAATGCATTCTATTTCCTTTTTAAAATAGGAGGCAGTGTTTTCATTGATTATTGATAGATTTGGGGGACATTATTTTTAATATACAGTTATTAAAGTTTTATTAGGTATTTGTGAATTGCAAAAATAATAAGCAATATCTTATATATAAATTTTCTTTTTCATTTCATAATATACATATTCAAAGGGTTCCATCTTTGTTAAAATGCCTAAAGTGAAAGTGAAGTCGCTCAGTCGTATCCGACTCTTTGCGACCCCATGGACTGTAGCCTACCAGGCTCCTCTGTCCATGGGATTTTCCAGGCAGGAGTACTGGAGTGGGCTGCCATTTCCTTCTCTAGGGGATCTTCCCAACCCAGGGATCGAACCCAGGTCTTCTGCATTGTAAGCAGATGCTTTTACTGTCTGAGCCACCAGGGAAGTCCCCAAATGCCTAAATAATACACAATATTTCTTTTCCACTATAGTCTATAAAACATGCCAATTAGATACTATGCCTCTAATTATTTTTAATTTCCTTGATATTTTTTCCTTCTTAGTTTTTAGTTCAGAAGCAACTTGTGAACCTTCATTTGTGCTTACTCTCTCTAGCCAATGCTTATGACTGCACACTAACATTTTACCATGCTACAGATCAATGCGTCTGGCTCTACCCATCATATTGCTAACATTTGTTTCTATGAGTTATAAAACATATGATTAATTTTCCATATACTCTAATCACAAAATAGAAGTAAAAATTTAAAAAATACTAGATGAAGAACTGAAAAGACATAAATAGGTATTTCAATTATATATAGATAGTTAGGGGCATAAGCATTTGATGAGTCAAAATGAAGAATATATGCTCCACATATTTACTGTTTTAGAATTAAACTATCAGACACACACTTGCCAAGGACTTTTACCACCTAATTTTGATAATATCTAGTATATCTTTAAATCAATATTCAAAGTACTTGTATATAGCCTGAATTCCCAAACACTGTTGAGAATTGAGCTTATTGCAGCTGTTCCAGTTGTTAAGTATCTTACTGACAAAGCCTGTGATTCATGTGATGGGAAGATGAGAAGTAAAGCTAGTCCACTGAGTCATAAAGTAAATTATAAATGGTCAGCAGATTCAAGGGTTCAGAGCTTTTGAAAATAATTTCAAAGGTCCAAAATTTGGGAATTCAGTGAGACAAAGAGGTAGGAAACTTGGGCTCTAGGACTGAGATTTGTTAGGATAAGGCCAGAGGAATTTTTTGGAGCAGGCTATGAAATTCTTTCATAAAATTTTTGTTGGCTGTCATATTTTGTGTATAAGTGTTTTGAGTTTACAGAAACAGAGTTTGGGTAGATATGGATAAGGTAGCTCAATATTTTTCAATCATGTATCATGAAGTCAGTGTTTCTACATGTGCTTTTACTGTCTTAAAACTAAATTGCAAGCATTTAAATTAACTTAGAGCTTATGCATTTTATCAAAGAAGATATGATTAGCTTAGAATTAAGTGCAAAAAACTTTGCTTTGCCCAAAGTTATATAACTTGGTATAGTATTTATTTACATAGTGATTCCACAGTCATGAATAGCAAAGATTTCTTGAAGTAAAGGTGGGACTTGCTTGTCTCATTTCCAATCACAGACGAAAGGTTTCAGCACTATATTATTGAGTATGCTATTTGTTATTATTTTCTTATAAATATCCTTCATCTGACAGGACACATTTCAAGATAATGAGAATTACTATAAATAATAATAAATAGTATCAGATTGACACAACAATATGCAAATAGAATTCATGCAAATATTGATAATTAATTTATCAATACAGGCTAGTGGAGAAAACATGATCTTTTCAATAAGGAGTGCTGAGTCAACTGAATAGTCCTAAAGAAGAATAAATAAATAAATCTTCACTCAATAACTATATTGCATAAAGTATTAATTAGTTGGATTGTAGATTTAAATGTAAAACAGTAAAACAAAGCTTCAAGAAGTTAACACAAGAGAATATCATCATGGACCACTATATAAGCAAGGATTTCTTTATATGACACAAGACCTAACAATATCAAAAAAGATTTATAAATTCAATACCTTAACAATTACAAAGTTTTATTAAATGCACCATTAAAAAGTGAAAAAACAAACATCAAGAGAGAGAATTTATTTCAATATTTACACTAACTAGTTTCCAGAATGTTCCAGAACTAATTATGAGTTACTAATATTCAAGAACCTAATTATGAGTATTCATAATTAAGTAAAAGAGAACTTAGGAAAAAAGAGCAAGAAGTGCGAGAAAACATTATATAAGAACATACCAATATTCTCTAACTGTATGAAAAACTGTTCAATTTCATTAGTGATCAGGGACATGCATATTAAAAGCAAGTGAATACTAATATAAACCCCCCAAAATGGCAAAATTAAAACAAAACAAAATAAAATGACAGATACTGTCAAGTGTTGCCCTATAATATGTGGCAATAGTAACTCTCTTACACGGATAGAGAAAATATAAATGCGCAACTTATTCAACTATTACTGAAAACTTCTGGATCCAATCCACTTCAGTTGAAAATATATAAGCCTTACAACTTAAAAATTCTGCCCCTAGGTAGAGAACACATTTGTACAAATATGGACAGGTACAAGAAGGTTCATAGCAACATCATAAAGGAACCAATAAGGAAATGTTGGTGAAAATCCAATTTTCATCATTAGTGAAATGATAAATTCATTCATTATAATATTAAAACACAATAAATGAAAAAATTACTTCTACACTTAACAACAGAGATAAATTTCATAAACATGATGTCGCATGAAAGCCAGATATTACCTATATGTATATGTATATGTATATTCTGTGGTTTATGTATAATTACATAAAAGTACTACACCAAATATATATGTATATATGAATGCACATGTGCTTCCCAGGTGGTTCAGATGGTAGAGAATCTGCCTACAACGTGGGAGACCCAATTTTCATCCCTGGGTCAGGAAGATCCTTTGGGAAAGGTAATGGCAACCCATTCCAGTATTCTTGCCTGACAGAGGAGCCTGGTGCTCTACAGTCCATGGGATCACAAAGAGTTGGACATGGTTGAGTGACTAACACATACATTATATAATATATAAATATGTATGCATAGTATGTGTAAAGTAATGTTAAAGTCAAGATGATGATTACCTATGGAAGAAGGAAAGAAATAATTAATTTGCAATTGAGAAGGGGCAAGATGGCAACTTTATGGGCTTCTGGGATTATTAATAGTTTATTTCTAGAACTGAGTCATGCCCAGTTTGTGGTAACATTGTGTTGTACATTTATTCTTTTGTCCTTTTCACCTCAAGTGAGACATCTTCAGTCAGTTTACAAAAAATAAGAATACTAAAGCGACAGTTAGATACACATAAACAAGGCCTGGGCAGGAAAGTGGGAATGAAGGAAGTGGGCAGGAGAGGAATGAGCAAAGGCCAAGACAAAAGAAGAGACTGATACCAACCTGGTGGGTGTGGCAGAGGGAAATGCTAGCAATGGCAAATGGCCTTTAAACCTTCAGTCAGCATGAACAACCAAAAGTGTCCAATCCCTCTCTAAAATATGAAGAGTATGTCATTAGTTCAACCAATCAGCAACTGCAGTTCCTTAACCTGATTGAATCAGAAAGGTTGCTGCTCTCAAGGGGCACTAGTAATGGGAGAAAAAGAGGTGTGAATATGATTTCCAGCTAGAAGAGTCTCAGTGTTCTCTAGTCCTGGAAGTGGCCTGTGATGCAGAAAGTTAATATTTTAGTGACATTTAAATTACTGCAGAAATGGTGTGGCTTCACATCTGAGTGACATTTCAGAGATAAAGTATACCTACCGTAGTAGATTCAGTAATATTTATAAAATTGACTATAACTATAGTTATAGTGTCTGGGCTTCCTGGTGGCTCAGCTGGTAAAGAATCTGCCTTCAATGCAGGAGGCCTGGGTTCAACCCTTGAGTTGGAAAGATCCCCTGGAGAAGGGAATGGCTACCCACTTCAGTATTCTGGCCTGGAGAATTCCATGAACTGTACAGTCCATGGGGTTGCAAAGAGTCAGACACAACTGAGTGACTTTCACCTAATGAGCTCCTATGGTTGTCATTTAAAACATAATTTTGAACTAACTACTGCTGCTACTACTACTACTACTATCATCATGAAAATTTAACTCTAACTATTTCCAGGTTATATTTATTATTCAGAATTAATTCTTTCCCTCCTGTGTACCTTGAAATGTTTTAAGTGCTTTATGAGTATAAATTATTTTAAATTTTACTTCAATCTTTTAGTTGTCACAAAAGATTAATGAAGCAGCTACATTTAGTTTTCTATTTTAGAGATGAAGGAGCTAAAAACCAGAGAAATACCTAAAACTAATATATTTCACAAATGTATCATTATAAATAATTCACATTGAAAGTGGAGTTTTAAAAATATATACTGTTCTTCAGAGCCTAGAATATTAAGTACTAAATCATCTGAATAAAGAAACAAACAACTCTTGCCACATATCTGTTAGGCAAGAGTTTATGTACTCTTGTATATATGGTGATGTACAAGCCTTCTTAACCTCAAAAGAAAAGTGAACTCTTAGGTAATGAATTTTCTAGTTAGAGCCACATTGCTCTTTCTTACTTGAATATGACATGAATAAACCTTGGAGTATGCTTTCTATCTATTTTGATTGCCAATAATTTTATTACTATACACTAAATTAATTTTTCATTTTAAATATGTAAGTTTTGATAGGATAATACCTATATTGAAAAGGATTCTCCTATAAGGTAGAAGAATCTGTCTCCTATTACTTTACCTTCTGGAACTTGTCCATTGTCTATTCCTGTTTTTTGTTGTTACTTAAATTATAAAAATGATTTAACATTTTTTGAAGAAACCTATTATATTCACCATGAAAATGTTTGAAAGAAAAGCTGCACCCATCATATTATATTTCACCTCACAGTTCTAGAAACCAGAAACAATAATTGTGCTATCACCGTGCTCTGCTGTAGCACAGTTCCTAAATGATTCACTTTTATGAAAATATAATTTTAAGACTAGTATGAAAATTTTAAAAGGAAATAAGCATGACCTCATCTTCTTCCATTAAGCCTGTAAACCAGTACAGGGCAGAGAAGTGTTCTTAAATAATGCTATTTCATTTTGAACTTGATTTTCACAGGGAAGATTATAGAAAGGGAAGCCAAAAGCATAAGGTTAAATCTTATTACTCACTACATAGGCCAAGATACAAATATGAGGACCATGCACATCCCAAATGAAAATGCCAAATCAAGGCAGTGATTCTGTCAAATATGAACACGATCCTAATAAACAGAAATACTGAAGGAACATAGTGTTTATAATCTCTTGCGATTTGTGATGTTTGGATCTATATTAAGCCATTCCATTTGACTTTCTACAGGCAAGGAAAACTTTTCTGCAAATCTACAAGATAAACAGAAACTTGTAAGGAAACCGTTATTTGTAACCTACAGCCAGAGCACAGGCATATTAAGCCTGTTTTGAACACACTGGTGAAGATCTTGACTTGAGAACATTTTTCATTATCTAGGCAGATGACACTGCAACAAGTCAATTTAACACTTTGGCCATGAAAAATCTCACTCTTAGATCACACTGTGATAAAAATAAGAAGTTTGGAGTTGACATTGTTCTGAAAAGAGAAGCTGCTATCATGCAGTGATTTGTATCTTATGTTTGAATGTTTTCTATTTCTTCCACATCAACTTTCATGCTTTCTAAACAGCAAGTAGATAACTATTATTTAAAAGAATAATGTTTAAAAGAAAGAACTGTGCATTTACTAACACAAATACATAAAAGTGACTTACCCAACTGGGTGATTATTTATGAATCTCTAATACAAACATAATATTTGTATTTTAGTTTCTACATTCAGGAACTGGAACACTCAGTGTTCATTCATCTTAGATTATGTGAATAGTTGTAACACCTGGAAAAATTTCTTGTCATCCAATTGCAGTATAACTAGTTTAATCCAAAGCCTCTAAATATCTTTACCAGTCATTAAGTTCAAGCCATCTCAAAAGATATGTGAAGTTTTTATCTTTCCCTTCTGTCTGTCAGCATAAATTAGTACTTACCAAAATAATAACTGAAGCAGCTAACTAAAAAATTAAGGAAAATAATCAAAGTTTATAATAACTCTTATATTTAAAAATACTATACAAACATATTATAATTACTCTAAACTTTTTAATAATACTTCAAGTAAAAGAAATTCATTTCCTTTCCATTATGCATTAAATTACTTGTTTCTCAGAACATCTCTCTGATGCCACCCTGGCTGGTAGCATAGGCTAACAGGACAGGTGAGTCTAACTGGTCTCAGGAAGTCCCCCTAAAGAAGAACTGTACTCAATTATTCAAAAAGGAAAATTCTCCAAGCCAGGCTTCAACAATACATGAACCGTGAACTTCTAGATGTTCAGGCTGGATTTAGAAAAGGCAGAGGAACCAGAGATCAAATTGCCAGCATCCGTTGGAAAATTGAAAAAGCAAGAGAGTTCCAGAAAAAAAAATGTACTTTTGCTTTATTGACACCGGCAATGCCTTTGACTGTGTGGATCACAACAAACTGTGGAAAATTCTTAAAGAGATGGGAATATCAGACTACCTGACTTGCCTCCTGACAATCTGTATGCAGGTCAAGCAGTAACAGGTAGAACTGGACATGGAACAACAGACTGTTTCCAAATTGGGAAAGGAGTACGTCAAGGCTGTATATTGTCACCCTGCTTATTTAAATTATATGCAGAGTACATCATGAGAAATGCTGGGCTGGATGAAGCACAAGCTGGAATCAATGTTGCCGGGAGATATATCAATAACCTCATATATGAAGATGACACTACCCTTATGGCAGAAACTGAAGAAGAACTAAAGAACCTCTTGATGAAAGTGAGAGAGGAGAGTGAAAAAGTTGGCTTAAAACTCAACATTCAGAAAACTAAGGTCATGGCATCCGGTTCCATCACCTCATGGCAAATAGATGGGGAAACAATGGAAACAGTGAGAGACTTTATATTTTGAGGCACCAAAATCACGGCAGATGGTGACTGTAACCATGAAATTAGAAGACACTTGCTCCTTGGAAGAAAAGCTATGACCGACCTAGGCAGCATATTAAAAAGCAAAGACATTAACTTGCCGACAAAGGTCTGTCTAGTCAAAGCTATGTTTTTTCTGGTAGTCATGTGTGGATGTGAGAGTTGGACTACAAAGAAAGTTGAGCACTGAAGAACTGATGCTTTTGAACTGTGGTGTTGGAGAAGACTCTTGAGAGTCCCTTGGACTGCAAGGAGATCCATCAGTCAATCCTAAAGGAAATCAGTCCTGAATATTCATTGGAAGGATTGATGCTGAAGCTGAAGCTCCAATACTTTGGCCACCTGATGCGAAGAACTGACACAGGAGAAAAAGAGGATGACAGAAGATGAGATGGTTGGATGGCATCACCAACTTGATGGACACGAGTTTGAGAAAGCTCCAGGAGTTGGTGATTGCCAGGGAAGCCTGGTGTGCTGCATTCCATGGGGTCACAAAGAGTCAGACATGACTGAGCGACTGAACTGAACTGAACTGATCCTAAAAGGAACTGGAGCTTTAATGCGTTTCACACAAGGAGTAATCATGTGGGAATTACTCTCAACCTATGTCCCCCTATGCAAGTCCAACATTGGGAGCCCCAATAAGTATGAACAGCACTTTCATTTTCATGTATTCTTTGCCTCCTAGAACTCTACTTTCAGTGTGAAAACAGGCATTAAATTGCCTCTCTTGATTTTCATCTTATGTGGATTAGACTAGAGATCTTTAAGCGTTTAAGGAAATACCACTTGAACCTTGGAAGGCACTTTTGCAGACTCAACTCATTGTCCAAAATTCTATCATATGATGGGACTGCCACAGACTTCCTCATTGCAAGTCAAGGTGGAATCTACATAATCCTCAAAACAAGTGGAAATTTTCAGTACTACACTCATGTGGCTTTGTATGTTGAATAGCGAGGGTTTTATAAATTTGTATACCCAGGACAGTGGAGGGCATGACTGAAGTCAGTATTGATGACTGACTTCACCCTGATGCTTGGCAACCTACTGATTGCAACCTTATGTTCAATGCTGCCTGAGAAGAACTAATCAGATTCAATTTCACCTCCAGCTCAACAGATAAATTAGAGTAACTCAGAGAGTAGTGTGCTCACGGCCAAACTTACCTAAAGTCAAGATGGTTTAGAAACATGGTGTGGTTAATGTTGGAAGATAATTCTCCCTGAGTCTCTTATGTTTCTGTTCTTCTTCTAAACACAGGCTTTCTTTCTTTTTCTTTTTTTCTGGATTATATTTTCAAGAATCTTTGTGTACCAGACATTTTAGAAGGATAGTGAACAGTGTTTCTCTTCAGACAGAGGACAGATTTGTTTTCTGATGAAACTAATATAAACAATGTCTCCCTTCTGGGCATTGACTGGCCCATTTGCTAGAAACTGTTCTACACAACTGGGAGGTTTTCTTAGCTGGAAGTCAGTCAGCTGCGATGTCAACTCACTGCATGTACAGCATCCACCTGGACCACTCCACACCCTACCCATGGAACTGGGGGGTAGGCCAACTAATGCAAACATAAACCACATGCTTCCTGGTGTTCTGAGTAAAAGTCTTTTTTTAGACCAAGACATTTATTTTCTGCCAACATACACGAGACTGGGCAGCTGTACTGTTAACTTGAAAAAGTGAAATGAAAGTGTTAGTTGCATCTGATTCTTTGTGACCCCATGGACTATAGCCCATCAGGATCCTCTGCCCATGGAATTTTCCAAGCAAGAATACTGGAGTGGGTTGCCATTCCCCTACCCAAGGGATCTTCCTGGCCCAGGGATCAAACCCAGGTCTCCTGCATTGCAGGCAAATTCTTTACTCTCTGAGCCACCAAGGAAGCCCACAAGTAACAAACCTTATACCCTTCACAGAGCTTGATACTCATATTTACTCCTCTACCATCTTAAGGAAATAGGACAGAAATCAGGTCTCTTATTTCTCAATAATATGTTCCTTATGTACAACCATGATTTTTATTGTTACCCCAACATTGCCCAAAGAGAGTATATAGTCTATTTTTTGATAGAATAAACAAAAGTATTCCATGCATCCTCATTTCTAATGTTTACTTAAGAATATTTTTTTTCAATGAAGAGCAACATCTGGAGTTTCACTGTAATTATGTTTTCCTATAAGGAAAGTTCACCACGCTAGTGTTGATTTTAAAATTGGAAAGCTTATTTTTCTATTTCAAATTTAAACTAAGAGATTAATCAGCAACAACAGGGCTGTAGGGGAAAGCAGCATGCTGAAATGAAAGTAGTTTTGGTTCTTTGAATTATAGGGATTTACTTTGTTATAAGATTTATGTACAACCTAAAGCAATGCACATTAAAAAAATATTTCCTAGTTGATTAATCAGCAGTCTTTGGAAAAAGCAATGCAGACTTGAAAATTTTTGATAAAACACTTTGAAACACTGTGTTCTGGATTTATATGTTAGAATTCTAACAGAACTCAAGGTATGAAATTCTCATAAAATTTACAGTAGAACTATTAATTCTTAATAATTTGTAATACTATATATGTCAATATATATTAAATGATTAAAGCATTATTGATTTTATGACATGAGATTCTAGTATTAATACATATTAATACTCATCATGTAAACAAAGCAAATGGTTACAGAGGCTATTATTGGTGTATACCACAATTCATGTATAAACTTGTTTCTTTAAAAAGTATAAATTAGAACTGAGGAAAATTAACTGAGGAAAGCTTTAATAAAACTAACCTGATAAAATACATTTTATTTATTTTTATGGAAAGTTGGTCTAAATCAGTTAAGTCTAAATTATAAACTAAGCTTAACAGAGCTACAAAACAACTGTTTTACATATATATATATGCATATATATATGCACTAGCCAATCTAAATAAATTCAGCCATGTATCGCTTTAAAGATGCCCTTAGATACCTGGAGTTAATTTGAAAATAAAGAAAAAAATCACTTAAGAACATTATATAGAAGTTCTTGTTCAAGATGACCATGTATGATGACCATTAACTCACCTCCTCCCAAGAGTCTACAGCTACACATGGAACAACTTCCTCTTATAAAAACTTAATGGCTGGCTGAGTAATGACTACACATTGGGCAAATGAAAAGAAAATCACATCAATGTGGGTATGAAAGGCTAGGCCATAATAAACGTTATCTATGATATTATCATAGTAAACATCATTCTCATTGGTGAAAAACCGAAAGCACTTCCTCTGAGATGAGTAACAAGAGAACGATATCCACACTCACTGCTAATATTCAACATAGTTTTGGAAGTCTTAATCATGGCAATCAGAGAAGAAAAAGAAATAAAAGGAATCCAGATTGGAAAAGAAGTAAAACTGTCCCTGTTTGCAGAGGACATGACACTATAATAGAAAATACTAAAGATGCCAGTAGAAAACTATTAGGGCTCATCAACAAATCAGGTAAAGTTGCAGAATATAAAATTAATACACAGAAATGGTCTCTTGCATTCTTATACACTAAAAATGGAAAATCAGAAAGAGAAATTAAGGAAACAATCCCATTTACCACTGCAACAAAAAGAATAAAATACCTAAGAAAAAACCTACCTAAAGAGGCAAAAGACTTGTACTTAGAAATGTAAACAGGTGAACAAGCTTTACTTTAAAGTCTGGATGCAATCAGCTGCCTCTGAGCTGGACCCTGTAAGATACTGATGAAAGAAATCAAAGATAACACAAACAGATGGAGAGATATACCATGTTCTTAGATTGGAAGAATCAATATTGTGAAAATGACTATACTACTCAAAGCAATCCTCAGATTCAATGTAATCCTTATAAGATTACCAATGGCATTGTTCAAAGAATTAGAACAAAAAATTTTACAATTTGCATGGAAATATAAAAGACACTGAATAGCAAAATCAATACTGAGAAAGAAAAACAGAGCTGGAGGAATCAGGTTTTCTGACTTCAGGTTATACTACAAAGCCACAGTAATCCAGACAGTATGGTACTGGCACAGAAACAGAACTATGGATCAGTGAAAGAGGATAAAAAGCCCAGAGATAAACCCATACACCTATGGTCACCTAATCTATGACAAAGAAGGGAAGAATATACAACGGAGAAAAGACATCTCTTCAATAAGTGGTGCTGGGAAAACTATGCGGCTATATCTAAAAGATGACATTAGAACACACCTTAACACCATACAGAAAAGGAAGCTGCTCTTAAAGGACTCCTGTGCTCAGACTCATCTGGCCCAGGGTCCAGCTCAGAGGCATGTGATTGCATCCAGACTTTAAAGGATAGGTTGTTCACCTATTTACATTAAAGTGTAGACCTGAGGAGCATGGGATGTAATTTAACACACACATCAAGGAACCTGGTGGAACCCTCTAAGGGACAGAAACTACAGTTTACCTTTCTAGGTGAAGAAGTTTCTCTATTAGAGTTTTTACCTGTTCTCTGAGGTACCAAGCTGACCCTCTTGCAATCCTTTGACACTGAATCAGGCTTTTTAAAATGTAAATCTGATTATTTCATTCTTCAGCAGCAAATATTTCAATGACGTCTTTTTTTTTTCTGGTTTGTTTCCTGAAAAAAACAACACAAAGCATGATTTAAAAAATATTGTGATCAAACTCGACTTATTTTTTCACATCTGTTACCACTCATCCATGTTCAGAGATACCAGTGTTTTTCACATGTTCCTCACTCTGCCTGGAATGGTTTCCAAACTTGCGTATGGCTAATTTTGCTTTACTCACTTTGAATATCTACTACTCTGTGAAGCTTTTATCTATCAGACAAGAGTTAGATACTCTTTTGATATGTTTTCATGGAATGTTGTAATTACATCCATCATGCCATAGAGTCTACTTCATTTTTATGAATAGCTCCTTAGGCTGTCAAATAGCAGATGCTCGAAAAACTTGGTACATGAAAAAAGTGTAACTGGGGAAAACTATAGGTAACAATTATTACCAGATTTATCCAGTGATGCAGATATATTGCAACATTAAGTAAGTATGGGAGAACTTCCTGGTCTTCAGTATATAAATCAAACATATTTTCTTTTCTTTATGATCTTACAGTTCTTACTAGTAGTCATCAATAAGGCCTGGTGTTTCACATCAAAATTACACCATCTCCACTGTAATATCAGTGATACCCACATTTTGCCAGGTGAATGGCTAGCACTTGGATAGTATTTCTCACTAAAATAAGAAAGAACTACATTTTTCACCAAGTAACACTTGTGGCTTTATAGCTTTAAAAACTCAGAAACTGAACAAATTCTTGGCAGATATTTCTCTAATAAAGAAAAAATTATCCTTACAACAACTACTTCAATGATCATGAGAAAAAAAATGAAATTAAGGACTTTCTTTGGTTCTTATATTTACCATGGCAAGGAAATCATTTAAAGAATATTTTACATAGTTAGTGCTAAAATACCAATAGGCTAGCAAAGTATTCTTACTGAGTGTTTTCCAGAACTTGATAAGTTAGAGCCCTGTAATACTAAACTTTCAGTTACTAAAACTTATCAAAAAAGTTTACATTTCAAATACCTTCCTTCTGCAAGGAAATTAAATTAAAGACACTGAATTATTATTTGAATGCTGTGTAGGAATGCTAATGCATCAAATGTGTAATTCTTCAGGGAAAATCTCAAAGATAGCAAGTAATTAGATTGGCATTAACGGCCAGCTAATGAAAATTTAATATAAGCTGAATAGCAGGATATGAAGAAATTGTGGTGAATTATATTTAAAAAAATTGGCATATTGTTGCAATGTTTTATTTGGTTAATGTGAATGTTTCATTTCTAAGGTGGTAATTAAACCAATACAAACATTGAGTTAATGTACCTGGTTCTTTGTAACATTATAAATTTTTTAATGTCTTAAATTTTTAGAAAAACATCTCTATTGAAGAGCACATCAAGTAACTTTAAAAATTATGGTTTTATTTTTCTGATTGTCAGTTTTTGAGGAGTGGATAGAGATTATGATTTTCATAACAGAGACATTTTTTTGTTGAAAGAATGCTTATAACCTAAGCATTCTTCGCCAAATCACTTTGATATTTATCTTTGCATATAAGGCACATAGAACATCAAACCATAAAGGATATGAGCTGAACAGATAGGTATCTTATTATTAAGGAAGTGTTGCCCTCCTCTGCTTTAAGTAAGGAGGCTAGGGTCTGCATATACCCTCCCCTTCTAGATGCTTCTCTTCTTTCCCAGTGCTGGTTCAGTTTCATGTCAGTCATGTGTGTGACAGGGACTAGAATTATTAGCACCAGTGTGTTTAATACAGGATCATAATTTAGCATTTAAGGGCATGATTTCTAGAGTTAGACATGAAGGTAAGCCTTCGTGCTTACTGTGAATCCCTTGCAAGTTATTTAACCTCTGTAAAGTTGAATTTCCTCATCTATAAAATAGGAGTAATAATTATACATACCTCACTGGGTTACTGTGAGGTTAATGAGTTGATGAATGTAAAACAAGGAAGAAAACTTTTAGTGGTGAGTACATCTGATCACAAGCTCTGCTTATTCCTACATATTCAGGAGGATGGTATTGCTTTTCTACCTTTCAATTCTCCATAAATATCCTAACCCCAAGTTTCAAACATAGATGGCATGTTTTATTTTTTCAGGGTCTCATTATGTAGGTTGAAGTAATGATTGACAGGGGATCTGGAGAGGCAGGAGGAATTCCACAGGAAAATGTAAAGGAAGGGAAAGAGGGAGGAAGAGTCCAGAAGGAACTGTATGAGAGCTTAGTAGAGAAATTTGGAATATGGGTAAGCAAGATTTTTTTGGAAACAGCCACATTGTGTGTGAGAATTATTGGTAGAATCGGAGAGATGGAGAAGGGGGTAATGAAATAATTTTTACTGAATTGTGGAGATGTCCTCTTACTTAGACACTTCATTTTAATTTCAAAAAATAAATTATCTTATTTTTTGTTGACCATACATTCTTTGAATGAAATACCAACTCAAAGTAAGAAGTTATTCCAACTTGATGAAGGTTACATATACATATATATATTATATACAATCAGTAGTTCTGCCTATGAAATTTCCTAGTTCAAAGATAAACTGGAAAAAGTTACAATATACTGCTATTTTTCAAGCAACCAGCATTCTTTATCTGCTCCACTAAATCTTAGCAAGACTGTAAGATTGAGAAACTCCCTCCTTTCTATTATAAATATCTGATAAAACCATTGTAATCTGCAGGACTAAGGGTGCTTTTACTCTACATTTTTTTTTTTCCTGTAGTGAGGACAACACTTTAGAGACTACTCGGGACTTTTCAAGGAAGAGATTACATGAATTCAATCTGAAAATATTTTCCCACTGAACCAGACATCTTGATTATCCTTCTTCTCTGTGACATAAGCAAATATATCCACTGGCTACAGCACAAGTTTGACTATGTTTAAAAGCATTGTAGGGTTGCACGTACAATGACATGATTTAGAGTCTAAATTACATAGTCCTTTTTTTTTTCTTTGTCATAGCTGCATGTTCTTATACAGAATTCTCAGTCTTCAACAGTGAAAACAGTAGAAGCTTCAGTACGAAATATTTCTGGGTGTTACAGTTGCCATTCCAAAAGAGAGGGGTTAAAGAAATGCATTGCTTAAGGCAGCAAGCTTCTTGATTGTCTTCTCAATACATAGCACTGAAAGGCATTATTCACAGGAAAAAGGGGCAAAAGAGAACAAACTACATTTTGAAATGTACAGAATTCATACTCTGGGTCATCAGAAGCATACCGTTTTTCATTTTGATAGTGTTTTCAAATATAAGTATAAACAACATAAACATCCTTTTGTCATTAAACAGGAGCTTCCCGGGTAGTTCAGCTGGTAAAGAATCTGCCTGCAATGCAGAAGACCTGGGTTCAATCCCTGGGTTGGGACGATCCCCTGAAGAAGGGCATGGCAACTTACTCCAGTATACTTGTCTGGAGAATCCCATGCACAGAGAAGCCTGGCGGGCTATAGGCCATGGTCAGATTATTAAGCCTAAAGACATTGTATGCTTTTGTAGAGCTTTAAGACTACAGGGAACATTTTACCCAATAAAATGGCTATTTAAAAATATAAAAGTAATTTTATGTAGATCAAGTAATGCTAGATCAGAGTTACAGAACTGTTACAGCACATTTATGCTATATGCTAACAAATCAAACTGCTGTGTTACTGGAGATGGTAAGGGCTTCATTTGTGTAAGAATCTCTGCAAGTATTACCGCTTAATATTGCAAGGGGCTTAGCGCAGAAAGCACTAGCAATGGATATAGAAATGTATGTAAAGTCTTCTCAGTAGTCACAAGGCCATGGTCAGTGTATATGGTCTAGCTACTTTAAACACGGACACGTGCACACACACACAGTTTAATTTGTGGTTTCTATTATGTTCTATTACTACCATGATGGTCCACAGCACTTAAACTGAGTACAGACATTTTATCACTGCAACTGAGGAGTAAGAAAATGGAAGCAATAACAATGAAATGTAGTTCAATTATAAAAATTCAATAGATTATAAAATATATGTGACCAAAACAAATCACTGAGGAGAATAACTTCAAAATTATAACTGAATGTTATACATATAATTTGGCATACTGCATTAAATATAATAATTATATAAATCTCAAATTAGCAAGAAATTAGCTAAATACTGCTTTATATGTTACACTTCATATATTACTTTATATTGCAATATTTATCTTTATAATGATTTGAAACCAAATTATTAGAAACATTTCTTTGAATAAAAAGAGCCAGAGAAAAGTCTGACTTAGATAAAGCACTTACTTTTTCTGCCCTGTAATCTCCTTGCCTTATGAACTGCCCTGTGCTCTCAATCAGGGCTTGGGACCTTGTGACTTGCTTAGGATAATGTCATGTTAGCAAATGTGACAGAAGCAGAAGCCTGAATAGTACTTGCAGAGGGTTAGTCCTCTCTTATAGCTCCTGGAGCTTCTGCTACCATGAAAAGAAGCCTAGTCAGGCTACCAGATTGATGAGAGACATATGAACTGGTAATTCCATTGACCTGGCTGACAACCTGCAAACCATTCACATGAGTGAGGCCAAGCTGGAGTATTCAATAACCAAACTATCAAACTATCACGCAAGACATGCCCAGCAGAAATGAATTCAGCTAGCCCAATTCTGAATAATTGCCAAATCAGGCTACAAAATTATGATCTAACTAAATGGTTGCAGCTTTAAGCCACCTTGTTTTGAAGTGGTCTGTTACACAGCAAAACTACTCACACAAAGAAGTACAAACTAATACGTTAGGGATTGTTTAACTGTGTTATGCAACATGCTGAAAATGGAAGGCTGCATGGCAATTTTAATGGTTGTAGATACAGATTTATAAACAGCAGAATGGGTTATAATAATAAAACTTAAGAACCATTATTTATCTTTTTCACTTAGGATGCATTTAACCTTACACATACGGACACTTTATATTCATATGTCAATCTGGTAGTATTTTTATCTCTCTCATTTTATATAGGAAGAAACAGAGAATAAATCAGTTAAACAAGATGGATGATTGATTTGAATTGAGGCAGTCTGGCTACAGAAACTGTACTCCCAAACATTGTATGGCTTCTTGTGACATACTCAGAGTACACTGTAGGGTGACTAAAACAGGAAACAAAATGTTATGTAAATTACAACCTACATTTTTGTTTAAAAAATTAATAGTCTGTGCAGACTAGACAAGGATAGGAAGTGACATGAACATTAGTTTCTTGTTGTTATTGTTACAAATTACCATAAATCAAATGGCTTGAACAAGACAAAGTTATTATCTTACAGTTCTCTAAATCAGGAGTCCAGTATGTTTCAGTAGACTACAATCAAAGTACTGGTAGTATTTCTTTGGGAGAATGTAGCAGAGAATGTGATTCCTGCCAGTTCATCATATTGGCAGTATTCACTTCATTGAGGTTGTTGGACTGATGTCCTTGTTTTCTTGTTGGCTCCTAGAGACAGCTGCATTCTTTGTTTCCTACTCGCTTTCCTCCATTTTCAGAGCCAGTGATGAAGAGTTAACAATTTTTCAAGCTACACCTCTCTGATATGCTTTTCTTTTGTTGTTTTCCTCTTAAAAGAATTCATGTGATTAGATTGGGTCTACCTAGATAATCTAGGATAATTTCTTTGTATCAAGATACTTAGCCTTAATTACATCTGCAAAATCCCTATTACTGTATAAGGCAACACAGTCTCAGTTTACAGGGATCAGGACACAGGCATCTTTGTGAGCTATTCCCTGTCAAATGTATCTCATAAAGATATATACCCCAAAGCTAACAACTGTAATTTCTGAATGCTTTCAAGTTGTAGGTGAGTTTTGTTCACTTCTTTCAGTTTAATAGAATTCTCTGGTATTCCCAAAGGAAAATTTATTACAATATTTGTATAAATAATATTTGTACTCATAGTACATTTCCTGAACACTATTTTGGGTATGTTTTTCAGATACCCCAATTTCTGTATATTTTAAATATAAACAATATTGTTTAATTAAATTAACATTGCTTGAATATAAAATTCTTTATTTTATTGGTATAGTCATAATCATTATGACATATGGCACAAAATTGGATGTATTTTCAAGTCTACATATTTATAGGTTATACTGCTTTTCTAGCAGTCACAGGTATTAAAGAATTAGAAATTTAAGTTATTCTGATTTTTTTTATTAACCTATTATAGTATTACCATTTATAAGCTTCTCATGAATAAAGTTAGTAATCCTTCTTGAGTATCTTTTTATTTCCTTCTAGAAACCGAGTTCAGTTAATATAGAAATTTTCAGAAAGCTAATATTTTCAAAAGTTTTATTAAAATTTTGGTGTCCATTTATTAATGTGGTATTGTGACATCATTGACCTTTTAAGTTCTTATTAACTCATATTCTCTCTGTGTCTCCCCACTTTTTCCCTCTCCTTGTTCTTTTCCACCCCATCTCCTGCCCTTAAAATGTTTCTTTCCTTAATATCTCAGCACTTTTAGTTTCATACTTCCAACTTCATTTCCTTTTTATTTGTTTCTGTTTTATTTGGGGGCCTTAAATGACATATTGTGAGTCTTACTGAACTCTCACACTATTGGCATTCTGTACACATGACACATTACAAATAATATGTGTAATGGAATGGCAAAGAATGTTAGACATGCACATTGCACATATTCCTTCTGATCACATGCATACTTCATTGTTCCATCACACCTCACTTACAAAACTCAACTTAAAAAATAAAATTGTTAAGAATTCCATGATGGTGACAGCAGTGCACAGAATTATGGGTGGTGTCCTTCTTAGCATAGGCTCCATGTGAAAGCACACTTTGTATATCCACGAAACCAGCCCCGTCTTCCTGCTCCCATATCACTTTCCCCATTTTCTCATTTGTGTTTCTTGTGATTACCTCCTGGACAAATTAATTCCATCCCAAACCTTATTTTATTTTAAGGAAATCATACCAAAATGCCAATAGTATTGGTGATCAAAATGGAATTAGTCAGAAAGCACCAAGAGCCCCACACTGCTGGTGGCAAATCAGGTCAAACTGTTAAACTGATAATGTATGCTAAACTGAAGCATCACAGTTACTTAGACCCTCATTTTCAGAGAATGAAATCATGTGCAAGTAGAAAGGAAAACATTTCATGCAATAGTTCAAACATTTGAAACATACTGGTGCAATAGCCATTCTAATGATATTAAACTTGGCTACGTATGAATATTATCTACTGACCTAGGGAAAAAAGAGAATGACAGACTCATGTCAGGGGAATAACAACATAAAGCATACTGCAAGTCAGAAATCCTTCAAGACAAGATTTAGTGAGATCCATATATTTAGTAACCGAAAGTCAGATTTTGCTGGAAATTAAACCCATGTTTTGATTTTAAGAGCTACAGAATCACCAAAAAAATATTAAATTTACAGCCCCAGAATGTATTCACTGAAAAACTTAAGCCCTTTATAGAGAAGGACTGGGAACAGGAGACCCAGGAAAAGACACTGGACAGGTTCACTTAAATGTGAACTTGAGATTTCCGTGAAAACTCTGAGTGGATGGAAATGTGTCCTCATCTCTTGCTATAGAAGGGAAAAGTACCCTGAAGATCAAGGACGATCTTACCTAAGAGAGGTAGTACGTTAATGGTACTTACCCTCATGATCTTTACCATTTGCCTTCATTGCCTGCAAATTAATAGCCAAGCTAAACTCTCAGCATGTATCAAATGGGAAGTATGGATTATATTACGTGAACAAAAGAATTATCAATTTGTAAGAACACCATAAACTGGTCAACATCTAACAGGATAAAAATCAATTTTGTAATATATAACATAATTTAAGATTAAGTATATAACATGGTGACTATGGTTAATAACACACTATTGTAAACTTGCAAATAAGTGACTGAGTATAGATCCTGAGTTCTCATCACACACAAAAAAGTGTTATCTATGTGAGATGATGGATGTGTTAATTACCTTGATCTTGGTAATCATAACACAATATGTATGTGTATATCATTATATTACATACTTTAAATATACACCATTATATTTGTCAAGTATTTCCTTAAAAGTTGGGAAAAAATACAGTAGAAGCCAGTTCATTATGAAAGCGAAGTTTGAGTATACTGCACAGAAGAAAGAAGAAAAGACATAAAGCTACTTAGCAAGAGAGTATATAGTTATGGGAGTGATATCCGACTCATGAGGACTAAGGACTGGCAAGTTTGATGAAGCCAGTCCTAATACACTGCTGAAATAGATCTGTATCAGTTTTCTATTGTTATAACAATATTGTAAAACAGATAACCACAAAACCCAATGACTTAAAAGAGGAATCATTTATTCAGTGTTTTGCTGTTCTAGATCTGGCTCAATTTATGGCCAGTGGATTATCTCTCAGGCATACAATACTAGCAGACAGGTGGTGTGAATGTAGCTATTCTCGTACCACATTAGTTCATGTAGTCTTTCATCCTCTTGGAGCTTAACTTAAACTTCCTTAGATGGTGAGACAGAGGTTGAAGAGAAAGAATGGAAGTATGTACTATTCTAGGCTAGATACACAAACATTGTTCCTTCCACTTCATTCTGGTGGTCAATGCAGGTTAAAGATCCAGCTGGGATTCAGAGAATAAAGAAACATACTCTGCCTCTTGAGCTGCAAAGTCATATTACAAAGAAATTGGTATTAAAAGCAGTAGATAATTGAGCCATTTTTCAAATATCCCATCTCTCTTGAAGCTTGGGAAAAGATAATCATCACTGCTTTGACAGAAAATTGAAAAAAGTAAGTCAGAAAACTCAGAGACAAGCATGCCAGGATGAATTTATCATGTGAGAATAAGAAGACTATCTGCATCTACTGTGCCAGAGGCAGTATCTTTAGTGGAATAAATTCACACAGCCTCTTAGTATATGATGGGTAGCTATTGATTTGGCAAATGTGTTTTTTCTAGTTACTGACAGAAAAGACCTTTTACATGTCTGCTCCTGTTCTGAGAACCACTTAGATTTGGGAAGGAGACTTCAAAGGCCTATGAATTTGAGTGAAGCCCTGGGCAAGATGAGTCTGCAGCAGGTTCAGGTCCATATAAGGAGTAGAGGACAACTCTGAAAGACGGGTTGCAGTGCAGATCACTAGGAAGCTGGAGCAAGGTCAAGCCTTCAGCAATGAAGAATTATTAGTAGAAGGGAATGGCTATTCACTCCAGTATTCACTCCAGTATTCTTGCCTGGAGAATTCCATAGACAGAAGACCCTTATGGGGTCACAAACAGTCAGACACGACTGAGCGACTTTCACAAACAGTAATTATGATCATTCTTTGAAAAGTAGCCTGTAGCATTCTTCTAGATCCTAGAAGAGACTCGGGATCTGAAAATATTAGATTAAGAGACTATGAAATTGACTCTGTTCTTTATAAGCTGGGTTGTCAGATATACCAATTAATAAGTTTAGATGGGTACAGCAGCAATCCATCACATGATGGAAATCACTCAATCCTGATGGAGCCACAGTCATTGAGTAGGTAGAGAGGGTACAAATGAGTTATATGAACAGAATCCAACATCAGCTACATCTGTTGCACCAAACCGCTCCCTCAGCTAAGAACTAGTTTCACATAACCAGCTGATGGAGGAGGAAAATACTGAGGAGTAGTACAAGGATGGGTCAGTGAAATATATATGTGAGCTCAAAATGGACTGCCACCATATAAGGAGTAGCATTAAATGATAATGTTGAAGGGAAAAACCCTAGTGGAAAGAATTTGAAGCAGCATACATGGCCATCAACCTTGCATGGAGGGAGAAATAGTTTTGAGTTAAAGATATACATTAACTTGTGCATGTGTGTTAAGTCGCTAAGTTGAGTCTGACTCTTTTGCGACCCCGTGGACTGTAGCCCACCAAGCTCCTCAGTCCATAAGATTTTCCAGGCAAAAATACTGGAGTGGGTTGCCATTTCCTCCTCCAGGGGCTCTTCCTGACCCAGGGATTGGACCCACATCTCCTGTATCTCCTGCATTGGCAGGTGGATTCTTTATGACTGAATCACCTGGGAAACCAACATTAACTTGCAGACAGTGGAAAATACATTTGATTAGCTGCTCAGGGACCTAGAAGGAGCACTTCTCAATTCCTTGGTGGAACAATTCTCAGGTACAGTCCATGTGCTTCTTCACGATTATAGGCAGGATTGGTCCCAGTTGCTCAGGGCAGTCACTTAGTCACTTACGTATAGTTAATTTCCCCCATTCATAGCTTATTCTCCTTACTCCTTCATTTGATTGTCTCATGATTACCTCTCACAACTATCTGCAACAAAGCCTTATCTTAAGAGCTGATATTAGGAGAACCAAAATACTCATTTTTACTGGCAACATTGTTTTTCCTCAAAAGTAATTTGTGAATGTCCTATGCATGTATATTGAAAATTTTCTATTTTAAGGGTATTGGTTCTCCTTGACTTACTGCAGGTTAGTTTATATATTAAACTTCATGTAACATCTTACATATTTTTCATTACTACATATTTTAACATTTTAGATATTGTCATTTGCCATTCTGTTACCTTCATGACATTTTAATATGAAGAAATTGTAGTCAATAAATCTAGCAGTGTTTTCTTTCATGGTTTTTTCCTTTGCTGTTTTATCATAGATCACATTTTCGTCTGATATTTTACTTGTAAACCAAGATCACTTATTCACTTTTATTTTCTTCTTATTTTTTCCTTGCCAAGAATGCTAACTCTCCACTCTTTATCATTTCTGGTACTTTACCTAGTTAGTTTTCCAAAATGAGATCAGAGTGAGATTGCTCCTTTATGAATCTAATCTCCTAAAAAAAGTTATAACACTTAGTTGCCTTTCCCCCTTCTTCAACCTCGAATACAGCCACCACACTAGTTTTGTTCACCACTGAGTATCTGGCACCTAATTCAGGGCCTGGCACAGAGTCAGAGAATAATAAATAGGATTTGAATAAATGAATGAATTGACATTCATCTGGATTCAGTCACTTTCTTGAAAATAATTCTTTAACAATTAAAAAACTTCTACAACTGTTACTGATCTACTCATTCCCACTCACACTTTTAAGTTGATTTTTTAAACTTTTTGTAAAAATGTATTTCTTATTTCAAAGTTGTTATAGAATTATGCATATTATTTTCTTTTTGTTTATTTCTGTGGCACTTAAAAAATTTTAATTGAAATAATTTTGTGCTCAATTTCCTTATTGTCAGTGTTCTCTTCAATATATTTTGTCCTTGATTTCTGCCTTAACTGGTTTCAAATGATCTACAGTTTTCGGTCATCAATATGAATGAAAACTAAATGTCTAAAAGTTGATTTAATACTTATGTTGAATAGCCCCTACTTTAGCATCTTAATTGATATAATTAGCCAAAATAGTTTTATCATCCAAACAGGGGCAACAAATATTATTTCCTATTAAATTCAGCACAGATTAGAAAGCATATAATTGAGTTAGTAGCAGATAGAGTACAAATAAAGTTTTTCTTAGCATGCTGCATCAAGATTTCATATTCTTTTTTATATCAGTTGTAAATATATACTTATCAAAAGAAAATTCATCAATATTGGTCCCAGACTATCTTATCTGGGGAACCAAATGTTGATATTCCCTAGATAATTTCCAGGAAATTTTACCATACATTTGACAAAGAGTTAGATTCTCCTTATTTTTCAAGTTCCTAATGCACTAGCTTTATGCTAAGGGCTGGTTGATAGTGTTGATTTTATTTCAGCATCAATTGTACTTTTCCTTTTTTATTTCTTTTTGCCAACTTTATTGATTTTATTCTATACTGACTGAAGGTCTTATTTATTCTTTTGCCATTTTATAAGGTTTGATCATAATAAAAGATAATTTCATAGACTGCTCTTACCTAAACTCTCCACTCTGGTATGAATTCTATTGCGATATAGCAATTTTTAGTTGGTGTAAGTGTACTACATAATTTGCAAATTTTGTATTTATATTTATTTTAATTATGAGTGCAACAGAATCAGAAATCAAAACTCAGTTGTTTCTCAGTAGCCTGACATATTTGGTGGTATCAATGTATTTGGCTAGTTTTTATTGTATGAGAAATATTTACTTTTTTTTTTTTTGATGTGTAATCACAAGTACACACAAATAAATTCTTCGAGAAATGCTCAGTAGAAGTGATGTAAAAAGCTATATTTCTTTGGGCATTCTCCATAAATATCAGCAACAGCATTTTCAATGCTACATGCTTGGGAAAGGGTCATTTTTCTTACGTAAGGCAGTGATATCACTTTGTCAATTGCTTCGATAGCTGAAGGATTGCTTGTTTTAGCCCTGGCTATACCAAATACCTAAGTTCATTGGCTTGGATAACTGCCCAGCATTACAAAGAATATCGGATCTTCTCCTCTTGCTTTTTTATACCAGCAGAGTCTCCACTCTTTTGCCTTTAATGATCTTTCTGAGATCATATTCAAGCTCTCTTTTTCCTCAACAAATTAGAAACATTTCCATATCTTGGGGAACACCAAAACTGCATAGTATTGATATAAGACCAAGAAAACTATTAACATTACAGAAGGTTACTGTGAAAATCATGGAAAATGGCAGTACAAAGCATTTCTACTAAGTGCTCCTTAACTCTGTACCAACCACTAGTATCTCTGTAATCACACAGATTTAAGGTCTGAGAGTTAGGATAAAAAAGTGTGGTCCAATAAAATGAAAATAATTACATGAGGTTTTGCCCTTAGGTCAAATGATATCTGGGAGAGCACAGGCAGAATATCCCAAGGCATGCATTCATGAATACAGATTTTGGAGAATCATTGCCTTGAACAGATCTATGAAGTGTAGAAAGATGACATTCTCTGTGAGTCTCAAGAGATTGAAAATTAGTAAGTCAGATGGACAGAAGCCTCTTCAAATTTAAAAACCTAGGAAATCTGTAAAGTTTCTAGCCAACATTAGGAGGAGAAAAACTTTCTCTTTCTGGACAAGGGAACTGAAAACTCCTGGCTCTAGCCCACAGAGAGGGAGATCTAATAATTTCTACCATTCTTCAGTTCAGTTTGGCCACTCAGTCATGTCTGACTCTCTGCGACCCTGTGGACTGCAGCATGCCAGGCCTCCCTGTCCATCACCAACTCCCAGAATTTACTCAAACTCATGACCATTGAGACGGTGACACCATCCAACCATCTCATCCTCTGTCATCTCTTTCTCCTCCTGACTTCAATCTTTCCCAGCATCAGGGTTTTTTCAAATGAGTCAGTTCTTCACATCAGATGGCCAAAGTATTGGAGTTTCAGCTTCAGCATCAGTCCTTCCAATAAATATTCAGGACTGATTTCCTTTAGGATGGACTGGTTTCATCTCCTTGCAGTCCAAGAGACTCTCTAGAGTCTTCTCCAACGCCACAGTTCAAAAGCATCAATTCTTCGTGCTCAGCTTTCATTATAGTCCAACTCTCACATCCATACATGACTACTGGAAAAACCATAGCCTTGACTAGACGGACCTTTGTTGGTAAAGTAATGTCTCTGCTTTTTAATATGCTGCCTAGGTTGGTCATAACTTTTCTTCCAAGGAGTGTCTTTTAATTTCATGGTTGCAATCACCATCTGCAGTGATTTTGGAACCCCCCAAAATAAAGTCTGTCACTGTTTCCACTGTTTCCCCATCTATTTCCCATGAAGTGATGGGACCAGATGCCATGATCTTACTTTTCTGAATGTTGAGTTTTAAGCCTACTTTTTCACTCTCCTCTTTCACTTTCATCAAGAGGCTCTTTAGTTCTTTGCTTTCTTCCATAAGGGTGGTGTCATATGCATATCTGATGTTATTGATATTTCTCCTGGCAATCTTGATTCCAGCTTGTGCTTCATCCAATCTAGCATTTCTCATGATGTACTCTGCATATATGTTAAATAAGCAGGGTGACAATACACAGCCTTGATGTACTCCTTTTCCTATTTGGAACCAATCTGTTGTTCCATGTCCAGTTCTAACTGTTGCTTCTTGACCTGCATAGAGATTTCTCAGGAGGCAGATCGAGTGGTCTGATATACCCATCTCTTGAAGAATTTTCCAGTTTGCTGTGATCCATACAGTCAAAGGCTTTCGCATAGTCAATAAATCAGAAGTTGGGGTCCATTTAAGTTAGTACCTGAACCCATGCTCTAAGAGCAGTAAAAATCCTCTGACAATGTATCTGATATGTTCTAGTAGCCAGAAAAAGAAAAGAAAATCATATTGAACATCCAAACAGATAAGTCATTGTAAATTCAAATTTTTGGAAGAGAGAGGTGCCAATTTGAACAACAGTAAGAGGAAAGAGAATGACAGAGAGGGATATTGATTTTAGGATGTAAAATGAAAACCAGAGCCATGCTTAGTAAAGAGAAACTTTATTTGAAAGGATATTCCAAGAAGAAGAAAGGTACTATTTCAACGTGGGAGTGGCACTATTGCAACAGGGAGAATATTCTGATCATAATATCAACAAGTGTCTCAAGGGTTTTTCTTTTATAGAGTGAACTGAACAAGGTTAGAAGGAACCAAGTATGGGCAAGTCGGATGGATGGAAGTGGCATGATAGGGCAAAAGATCATAGAATGTTTTACCTGAACACCAGCTTATTCTCAGGGAGGCTGAGGAGGGCAGGTATGCTGGTTCAGGCTGAAGGTGGGTCAAAGTTCAGGTACCTTTGGAAAAGAGAGAAAATTAATCAGAGTTTGTTTAAAAAATGTTTTGTTCCAATTGATCAGTCTATCATTTATGAGACAAAGAATGAGAATTTGAAGGATCTATGTCTGGTCTTGTTATAAGTACACATGGAGGTGTCCATGAATTTTATTGAAGTTATACGGGGATGTAAGTCCTTTGCAACAAACCCTTTTTTTAGAACACAAAGGGTGAGAAGATTCCTTAACTTGGCTGTTTTCTAGGATTTCACATAAACAGTACCATTAAGTATTATCAGGGAGTACTTTTATAGCACAAAACAGTTTGTGGAATTTAAAAAATACATATTTCCTGAAAATAATCAGGAGATAAATTGAAAGAATTTTCTCTATTGGATAGATAAACTCTTACATGAAAGATTAAATGGAAGAAATATCATAAAACTTAGGTTACAATTCCAGAAAGGTAAAAATCATGAAGAGAGAGACAGAATAATTAGAGCTGATGATGACAACTAGGAGAAGGAAACGGCAACCCAGTCCAGTATTCTTGCCAGGAGAATTCTGTGGTCAGAGGAGCCCGGTGGGCTGCCGTCTATGGGGTCGCACAGAGTCGGACACGACTGAAGCGACTCAGCAGCAGCAGCAGCAGCAGCAGCAATGACAACTAATGTAAAAACATTTTTTAATTATAAAGGATTTGTTAAAAGAATCAAATTAAAGAGAAAGAGATGTGGATTCAATCCCTGGGTTGGGAGATCCCTGAAGTAGGAAATGGAAAGCCACTCCAGTATTCTTCCCTGGAAAATTCCATGGACAGAGGAGCCTGGCGGCTTACAGTCTGTGGGGCTGCAAAGAGTCAGACATGACCGAGCGTGCATGCGCATTACTGTTTTAAATTAAGACTTACACTTCTGAATTACCCTAGATAGAAGAGATCAACTCTAAAGTTCAAGCTGCCTAAAAAGCAATGAAAATGAGAGTACATTTTACATAAGCACTTACGCCTCATGAATTTTGAGGAACACTCTCACTGGAAACAAGGTATTCCATCTTTATGTGAAGCTAATTAACAGAATCCTTGAAACCCTGTATGAAGCTATGGAATAGGCAGATGTATTTCTCCCTCTGACTGGCAAGGATGGTCAGAATGAAGAGTGAGAGGAAGAGAGACATCGTCTCCTCAGAACTGCATTGTAATAACTCTCAGCGGTTACATTTCCCCATGGCTCCACTTCTTGCCTGACTGCGCCACCGTGATTCTACGTTGCCTCTTTGTATTAGTTTGTTGGGGTTGCCAAAGCAAAGTATCACAGACTGGGCAGCTTAAACAAAAGGAATTCATTTTCTCCTAGTCTAAGAGATAAAGGTGTCCTGAGGTTCAGTTTCTCCTGAAGTCTCTCTCCTTGTCTATCAGATGGCCACTTTCTTGCTGTGTCCTTACATGATCTTTCCTCTGTGTGTGTGTATCACTAGTGTTTCTCTGTGTCCAAATTTCCTTCTCTTGTAAGGACACCAGTCAAATTGGATTAAGGTGCAACTTAATGACCTTATTTTAACTTAATTAAATCTTAAAGACTCTATTTCCTATTCTTAGACACTACAAGTGAGGGCTTTAACATATGAATGTGAAAACAACTCAGTTCAGACACAGCATTCTTCAGTTTAGTTTTTAGCCAAGGAGAGGTAGGGACATCTGATGGTAATTAATCACCAGGCCTCTTCTGTTAGCTTTTGTGCTCTTTGATCAACTTCACTTTTTATTTTTAGAAACATTTAAAAATTATACCTAACTTCATTATCAAAATTTTAATACTTTAAGGATCAGGTAACTTCATCTCATTTCTTACATAACTTGTACATCTGTTAACCCACTAACATGCTTTTATTATGACCATTATAATTACCAAGCCCTCATACTAGATACATTTGCTTTGTATCAATAGATGTCCCAGATGTACATAAATTTTTTTCCAGTTTTAAAATTTGAACAGTATCATTTTACTATTTTCCGTGACATGACAACAGGACCTACCTGAAAATTAGAGATAGAGACTAACCAATGACACTGGCTATTCAGTGTCATTCTCAGCAAATTGGTATTCATCATGAAAACACCACAGTGACTTAATTACTATGGGTCAAAAACTATTATGAACCATTAAGATAGGTTAACAGGACAAAATACAATTCTTATAGTCTTACTCTTTATAAAACAATTCTTTATTTTCACTCTCATTAATAAAATAAAGACAGAAAACATTAGCTCTATTTGTGACAATAATGTGTAACAAACCAGTGCAAATCTCATTAGCTTAAAACAATAATCATTACTCTCAAATATTTGAGTTTCCATTGATTATTGGCTGGTCTAGATTGAACTTGGCTCCAACCTTCTGGTTGGAGTCAGATCTGCTTTACAAGTCTTATTTATTTATTTTTGATAATTGACCAGACAAGGATAAATTTTGATTGTAAGGTGGAACTAGAGAAAGAAGGAAGCTCATTGACACAGGCATATTTCAAGCCTCTGTTTACAAATTAAGTCTGGTATAACATCCTGTCAGCCAAAGCAAGCCTTATGATTAGCCCAAAGTTAACAGGCAAGGAAGTACTGTCTTTGTCTATGGGACAAACTGCAAAGTCACATTATAAAGGAGTAAATAGAATGAAGGAGGGCTATTTAAGAAAAATTGATATTTTGCAAACGTTACTAAATATTAACAGGTTCTTAGCATTTACAGAGATTGTTCAGTATTGAATTCAACCCTCAATATTGTTCTCGGAATATTACAATTTACTTCATATTATCAGTGTTATAGAAGAAGCCCAATGATCTAACTCTAGTGTTACTCTAGTGTTAGTCACTCAGTTGTGTCCCAGTCTTTGCAACCCCATTGACTGTAACCCTGCAGGCTCCACGGTCCGTGGAATTTTCCAGGCAAGAATATATGGGTTGCCATCCCCTTCTCCAGTGTATCTTCCAACCCAGGGATCAAACTCTGGTCTCATTTGTTGCAGGCAGATTCTTTACCATCTGAGCCATCAGGGAAGCTTGCAATATTACACTGGCTTCATATTATCAATGTTATGGAAGAAGCCCAACAATGTAACTAGTTACATATTTTTACTATACCTGCTTGCATATATGCACATTTTAAATAATCATTGTTTAATAACCATTCAAAGAAGCCTTTCTACTTTCACATCTTCTACTCTTTATATCTCTACTTGACATTTTAAGTATAATATCTGAACAGCCACTTCCTACTGATAATAAGATAAAGGATGTTATGGAGGATGAATTCCAGCATGATAGCTACTAAATTAATCTATTGAGTCAAGATGAAGTTCTTGTATACAAAAGCAAATAACAGGACATAAATTTTATTGCTTCAAAAACTTACTTCTTTATTATCAAGTCTTAGATGATTCTTCAAAAATATTTATGAGAGGAAAAACAAGCTGCTGATCATTGGGAATAAGCCTTACAGAAGACTTTTGGGCAGAACGCTCAAATTGTATGAGTTTTATCATTCTATCCTTGAAGAGAGGATAAATGTATGTACTCTTTCAAGCTTGGCTAACTGAATTATTCTATACATTAAAAAAAGTCTGATTACTTGTTTAGTTTCACGGCACTAGTTGAAAGTAGATATGTAGATAGAAAAAAGATTCTAACTCTCTGTAAGGGGATGAAAAAAAAACAAACCTACTGATAGCTTTATAACATTTAGTAGAAACAGTCATGAGGTTTTTTTTTTTTTTTAGATTCGACATTTCCAAAATATATAATATTGATTATTTAAAACATTATTTAAAGTAAATTCAGATAAATTCAGATATTATACCCAAATATAACATTTGTTGTCAAGAAAAGATTTTATTTAATACATAGTTAAAGGTACACTAGAAATAAATTATCATTCAAAGGATAATGAGCAGAAGGCCATGCTGAAGTATCACTGCATTTTTGTCTTGCTGGGGCTTGTATTTTTTGTGTTTTTATGCAAAATTTGCTTTTGAATGACTATTATCCAGAATGAGGCCACAATATATTTGCAGAGTAAATGCATTCATGAACAGAGGCAAAAGATTAAAAAAAGGATTCAAACTTTAAATATTGACTCCAAACATCTTTTATGAGGCTTATCTGTCACCTATCCTCTAATACTTTCTTTTTCACCTGGTACTATCCTCTGTCTACATACATTTTCCAGAAATGTTAAAAAGGAAATTTGTCCTTGATCTTGCTTTTGTTAGAACTTCAACACTGAGGTTCAGAGGCTGCCATACCTCATGTGTTTGTGTAGAAAATACTAAGGACTTAGGGTAATAAAATGCATTGGGAAATATGGAAGGGTTAATCTCTGGAAGGCTTGATGGCAGACTGATTTGCCATGGATGTCTCCAATAGAAATATTCTAAAATGGTCTTCATTTGCAAGCAAAATGGCTATGGCTTGTATGAAAAACCAGGCTTTGTTTGTCCACAAAGATGTAAGTCTATAGAGTTTGTCTTAACACAAAAGAGGATATGTGGCCCATTATTAAAATTTCCTTAATTTGTTTTTTTAATTTCTTTCTCTGCTGCAAATGGATACCTGGTTTTCCTGGCGAGTCAGCGTGAGATTAGGTGTGTTTCTCCCTTGTTGGCAAGTGAGATTAAGATGCTTGCAGAGTTTGAGAAAACATTGCCTGTGAGCTAAATACTTACACAGTCACTATTTTTCCCACAACACAAATATATCTTCCTAAGACTTTAGAGTATTTACTGTCATGAAAGTCTGTGGTATTCATGAAACTTGAGGATAAAAATGGAATAACAAAGGAAAAAGAAAAACACAACACGCTGAGCATTACTCTTAGTATGACAGGTGATTAGCAGATCGCAAATATAATCCTTATTCATAACATGCTTGCAAAAGGTACTGATAAATCATATACAAATGAGGACTGCTTTATATAGTATATAATTATTTATAGGGTACATTATTAAACCATAGATCGAATATATACATAGATACCTAAAAGACTTTACTGAATTACTTAATGATAGAACACAGGCATGTGAAAAATGAAGTGTTAAGTCAAAGTCAACAACAGTTAAAGTTTGTTCACCATATCACTCTTTTGATGGGATAATTCCTTGCTACTGAATCTGCTCAGTATAACATAGGATGCTCAACAGTATGCCTCTCTCCCTGGTGGTGGCTTAGTTGGTAAAAATATGCCTGCAGTGCAGGAGACACAGGTTCAGTCCATGGGTAAGGAAGATCCCCTGAAGAAGGATCTTGTCTGTAGAATTCCATGGACAGAGGAGCCTCGAGGGTCAATGGGGTTACAAAGAGTCAGACACAATTGAGCAACTAACATGAACACCACTAGGCCACTACATGCCAGTAGTAATTCTCTACTCCAATTATGACAAGAGAAAGTATATCTTTACAATTAAAAACTTAAAAAAAATGTGTTCAAAATAAAGATACACTTGGAAAGTATTGCAATATTTTATTTTACTTGTAAAATATTTAATTGTCTTATAAAATATCACACTCCTCCAAGGGAAGTAAAACATTCATGGTTGATGCAGTTTTTATCAACAAATGTTGCAAGAAATTTCTTTCTTGATAAACATTTTACAGTAGGTTTTTTGATATATTGATATATAGATTTGTCTTATTATTGTAGAGGTTATTAGTGATGACCCTGTGCCAGAGGCTATTCAAGGGCATCTGTTGCTGACACTTCTCTTTATGGTTTACAGGGTCAATGCCAATGATATTCATGTGGAAATAGATAACTTTGTCTTCCCTCTAGCATGCCTTTCCCAGTCTTTCTATTTTTCTAGTTCACATTAAAAACAGCATAAACAGTACCCAGCAAATTAATCCATAAAATATATAAAAACATTTACATATAAATGAAGAATAAAGATAGAACTAAAATTATCTCAAAAACAAATCTTTGGCAAAAATAACCTATTTAAAAAAATTCCCATTTAGTTTTCATCCAAACTGTAGAAAAAAGTTAGTGAAAGACATCCTGGAATGTGAAGCCAAGTGGGCCTTAGAAATCATCCCTACAAACAAAGCTAGTGGAGGTGATGGAATTCCAGTTGAGCTATTTCAAATCCTGGAAGATGATGCTGTGACAGTGCTGCACTCAACATGCCAGCAAATTTGGAAAACTCAGCAATGGCCACAGGACTGGAAAAGGTCAGTTTTCATTCAAATCCCAAAGAAAGGCAATGCCAAAGAATTGTCAAACTACCGCACAATTGCACTCATCTCACACGCTAGTACAGTAATGCTCAAAATTCTCCAAGCCAGGCCTCAGTAATATGTGAACCATGAACTTCCAATGTTCCAGCTGGTTTTAGAAAAGGCAGAGGAACCAGAGATGAAATTGCCAACATTTCCTGGATCACTGAAAAAGCAAGAGAGTTACAGAAAAACATCTATTTCTGCTTTATTGATTATGCCAAAGCCTTTGACTGTGTGGATCACAATTAACTGTGGAAAATTCTGAAACAGATGGGAATACCAGACCATCTGATCTGTCTCTTGAGAAACCTGTATGCCCATCAGGAAGCAACAGTTAGAACTGGATCTGGAACACAGACTGGTTCCAAATAGGAAAAGGAGTACGTCAAGGCTGTATATTGTCACCCTGCTTATTTAACTTAATGCAGAGTACATCATGAATTATGCTGGGCTGGAAGAAGCATAAACTGTAATTAAGATTGCCGGGAGAAATATCAATAACCTCAGATATGCAGATGACACCATCCTCATGGCAGAAAGTCAAGAGGAATGAAAAAGCCTCTGGATGAAAGTGAAAGAGGAGAGTGAAAAAGTTGGCTTAAAGCTCAACATTCAGAAAACTAAGATCATGGCATCTAGTCCCATCACTTCATGGCAAATAGATGGGGAAACAGTGGAAACAGTGTCAGACTTTATTTTTGGGGGCTCCAAAATTACTGCAGATGGTGATTGCAGCCATGAAATTAAAAGATTCTTACTCCTTGGAAGGAAAGTTATGACCAACCTAGATAGCATATTAAAAAGCAGAGACATTACTTTGCCAAAAAAGCTCCTTCTAGTCAAGGTTATGGTTTTTCCAGTGGTCATGTATGGATTTGAGAGTTGGACTGTGAAGAAAGCTGAGTGCCTAAGAATTGATGCTTTTGAACTGTGATGTTGGAGAAGACTCTTGATAGTCCCTTGGACTGGAAGGAGATCCAACCAGTCCATCCTAAAGGAGATGAGTCCTCGGTGTTCATATGAAGGACTGATGTTGAGGCTGAAACTCTAATAGTTTGGCCACATTATGCAAAGAGCTGACTCACTGGAAAAGACCCTGATTCTGGGAAGGATTGTGGGCAGGAGGAGAAGGGGACGACAGTGGATGAGATGGCTGGATGGCATCACCGACTCAATGGACATGAGTTTGGGTAGACTCTGGGAGTTGGTGATGGACAGGGAGGGCTGGCGTGCTGTGATTCATGGGGTCGCAAAGAGTCGGACACGACTAAGCGACTGAACTGAATTGAACTTTCATCCAAATTGTAGAAAAAATGTTAGTGAAAATTCAATGATGATTCTTGTTTTCACTTTCCATCCAATATTTCCCTCTAGTACATGTCCCAATGTTGAAATTCTTTGAATTTGTCATTCCTGAATATTAGAAAAATGACCTAAACTGATGCTGCTAGGAACATTTCTCTTCCTGGGTTTTTATCATAATGATGCCCTAGGGAAAAATGTATTCTCATAAGTTGTTTTCTGCTCTTGCTTCAAATTTGTTTGGCCCTTGTAAATAATGAATACCCAATGGGAAAGATTTTGAGTTAGTTAGTCTGGTTTTTATGCATAATATTACTATATTTTTAAACATTTTAGATACATTGTTTCATTTGAAAATGTATGAAATGTATAAAATAGCATTAATTCGTAAGCAGGAACGGTGTTGAAAAGAAATTTATAACTTTTTTACTTCATTAATTGTGCTGTAAACATTATATTTGTCTTTAGCTGTTAAAAAGACCTCTTTTAAAAATAACAAATATTTCTTTCCTTGCATTACTCTAATGTATTAGTTAAAACATTTTTCAGAACAGACATCTTGATTTTCTACATGGGTGTACCTATAGCTGATTCTTGTTGATGTTTGGGAGAAAACCACAAAATTCTATAAAGCAATTATCCTTCAATTAAAAAAATAAAGTGACAAAAAACTTTTCAAAAAATAATAACAGTAGCATTTATGGTTTCAGAACATGAGAGTACCAAACTCTTTTCTAGTTTTATTATGCTTAATGCAGATTGAAGTAATAAACAATATAAAGAAAAAGAATCTTGATGTTTCATTATTATATTTAATTTTGTCATTTTCTGAAATTTCAAAATATACTTTGATTCAAATTGCTTTCATCCCATATAAATGTATACAACAATTGAATTTAACACTAAATTTACTCTAGTAACTGGAAGACATTATGGCTATGTATAGAGATATTTCAGTTAAAGCCTTTTAGTTAAATAAGCTGAATTAAGTTGACTTAAAGTTATCTATTCAGGATTAATTATGCTGCTAACGAATATACATTTGAATTCATCAATGCCATTCCTTCTATTTATCAACTATTCTGATAATTATCAATTTTCTAAAAATTCATCATCATTGCTATATCATTATTGATACTATATTGTTTTGATAAATCCCATCATGTCTCTTTTTCAAAGAGAATATTACAAAGTTAAAATCACATTAAAGGTAAAATATCATCTTCTAATGTATGTTTCATTAATTCAAAATTTTGTACTGTACATACTAATGTAGGGCACATCAATTATACTTCTTTTTCAAAGTGAATTTATTTCATGATCATCTATACCTTAAATAGTCCAAGCAGTTTTTCATATGCTTTTAAGTGGACTTATTGTGGCTTTCTGGAATCAAAATAACTACTTCTCAATTTAATTTTCTTTTCCACTTATATCAAATCTACTTATTTAGTTGGCTCCATTTCAATTCTCCCACTTCCTATGTCCATATGTATTTTGCTAACCATTTCTTCAACTAATTGTTTTTCTTAAATCACTTTAACAAGACTTAATTTGGTCAGTTCTAATCATTATATTGTATATAACTCTAAGACATTCTTAAATCAATGACATCAAATCACCTTTTTAAATAAATGATATATAAAACTGATTCCCAATATATTAGAGGAGACAGTAATAATGATTTGAAAACATTTCATTAGTAACAACATCTCCTAATAAAGACAATGATTCTTGAGGAAATGTGTGATATAAGAGGGAGAAATAGAAATTAATTTTTTTCTCATTAAAATAGAGTATAAAAGAGCAAATGTGATGTGAAAACAATGCTTAATTTTAAACATAATGCTGAATGCAAATTTTAATCAACTATAACCAGGGGATAAACATTTAAACTATGCCCCAATGTTCTCTAGCTGTACCACTTGGAACATGTAATCTTTGTCTGCCCACTAAGGAATGAAGACACTAGATAGTTTTCGCTGACAAATATATTGGTCCAGAACTGATACCCATCACTTTTCTAAAACCAGACATAGTTCTGCCTAACTTCCAGGGGTCAAACAAGCATAATTCTCCAGTATTCCTGGAAAAAAAGGAGCGCCAGATGTGGATAAACAATAAAACTTTCTACAAGTGAAAGTTTCTATGATAAAGATCAAGAAAGATATAAGTGCATAAATCACAGAGTAAATCAGGATAGATCACATCCATGTTTAAGAGAATCCTATTTGCTGTTTTGAGGAATCTACTCTATGACAGAATCCTTGTGTGATATTTCAGGGTCAACCATCGGTAATCACAGTTTGAAGCTGACCACCTCACATGAGATTTGGTGCACAACAATGCCTTGTAGTTCTCTGCAGGGCATTCATCCCCAGACCAGCCATATTCAAGCACTTGATCCTGGCACCTCTATTTAGAGGCTCTATCAGAGGAACTGGCCAAGGGATTTTTCTATACTTTGATTCACTAGCTTTCTACTCCTAGCCCTTTCAAGACAAACAGGTCCATAAGCAGGCAATCACACTTCTGGGGGCTCCCTGGCGAAAAGAAGATACCCAATATCTGTGTTGCGTCCACATGACCCTTACCTGGTGCCATTCTGTGGGGGGAGATTGAATATTGGGCAGCTGGCCCCGTGCTCTTTTCCTTCTTGCTTACACTGTTGCAGTAAGTGAATACAGGACTGATTGTTACTTTCACACTGACTCATTGCTCCAGCTGACCAACTTGACACCTGGTTGTTTGGCATTTTGAATAGCAGAAAAAGTCTTGTGAATCTTGGGAAAGAACTAGAGGTCTCTTTGGAGAAAGACATACTCTGAGATCTCAGATCTGAAAAAGAAGTATTGAGCTGCAGATGTGGTATGTTAGGAAGTAACACTCTAAGTGAAGTGCTGCTTTCTTCTGATGGTAGACATTACTTTAAAAAATGTGGATAATAGAAAGTGGCTAGTTTGATTTTTAATTTATGAGCATGAATTGAGAATTGCTTCTATAGGATTACATGTATTTACACTGCTTTCCTTTAATTTTTAAATGTTCACCTTTATTTAGTGAAGAATATGTTCTTGAAATGCATGAACATTTTTTTAAAACAACTAAACATTTAGAAAAACAACTGTTTTCCTAACCATAGGAGGACCAGTTATGTAAACCATACACTACTAATAGCAAATAAGGAATTTCACTGCCTCTCTCACTTATAAGTATTAAAATAATCGTGTATTTTTCTGAACAGAAAGAAAATTTGAAGTTTTTTTCATGTTCTATAGCAGTTCATATGGTATGATGAACTAAGTTCTAATGAATTTGAATATATATATCCATTTAAAAATTAAACTACATGTTTCAACTAAAGCCTCTGTAAATTATTGTCAATTTTTTCTACTGTGCATTTTCTTATCTTCCAGAAATTAAACAATGTCATAGGTAGAACATATTACTTTCTGAATTTTAAAAATTATGCAAATATTAATTTTACATATTTTAAAATAAATAATAAAGAGATCACATAAGTCTCTCTACTCTAAGAATTAGAAACATTCAGAACCTGCAACATTTCTATGACTGCTTTGATAAGATGTCTAGGAGCTTATCAAGATCCATTCTCTACCATTTTTCTGGTGAGAGTTGTAGCAGGGATGGGCTGACTGGCTGTGAATTTTCCAGCTCTTGTAAAAGCTAAGTGTAGATATTTGATTTAGTTCTTCCCAATGTTAGATGAGAAGAGATGTATACTTCTACTCTGGGCCTAAAAAACAAAAACTCCCAATATTTTCAGGTTTGTTATTTCCCTTTCCACAAACTAGAACATGGAAATACCCACAAAACAGTTTCATAGATAAAAATGAAACATTGAGAAGCTGGTGGAAAGATAGATGAGATTTTGATCCATAAATAACCATGTGAATCAGAGTCACATGCCATTTGAAATGTCACATGTTAGAGAAACAAGTATTTATTTTTCATTAAGCCTCTGAATACTATATTTGATTGTTACAGTTGAATTTTACAAAGCCAGCACAAATATACAAATGACTAATGTCATGTGATATAAATACTAAATAGGCATTATAGTAAAATAAGTTCAAAGAATTAGCAGAACACAAATGATCCCCTGAATTCTCATTATCCCACAAAAAGATACACTAGGTTGGGCATAGCTAGACATAGCTCAATAGCATCATCAATCTGGTGTTTGGTACTAAATTAAAAAATATTATATTTATATTTATTGCTCATTCCATTCGGTACACTCCCTATTAATTTCATCTTTTTTATTAAGTTCTATGTGCTTATTAATTATTTTGTTTTATATTTTGATTTATTAAGTTGAAGCTTTTTTAATTTGACATTACATTTTAAATAAAAACATCTAAATATCTACACATGTTTTAACAGTATACTAAAGAATTTAAGAAGTATTATTCTTATTATTTCTAGATAGTATACGATTTCAGTTTTAAGTTTTGTTTTTACTGGCTTATTTTTTATTTTTTTAATATAAATTTATTTATTTTAATTGGAGGCTAATTACTTTACAATATTGTATTGTAAACATTATTCTTAAGTAGTCTTATTTGACTTTTATTCTCTACATATTTAGTGCAAAATTTAGGTACAATTTCAAAGATATAGGAAAAGCACCATATTGGTTGAATATAAGGATAAAGAATATCATTTTTTTCTACTTCACTTTTGTCCTGCTAAACTTGTTTTCATCATATTTTGTTCTGAAAGAATTTTTTGCTTTCTGTATCTTACTGTTTCTATTTTACAAAACCATTGTAATTTTATTTTTCCTTGCTTTATGATGCTTTTAGCCTTAATTTCTACTTTTTTTTCCCAAGAATGCTGGAATTTTTATTTATTTATTTTAATTTTTGTTTATTTGTCTGTGTTGGGTCTTAATCGTGTCATGAAGGATCTTTCATTGTAGCACACGGGCTTAGCTGCCCCACTGCATGTGGAGTCTTCCCAGACCAGTGATAGAACTCTGCATTGCAAGGCAGATTCTTGATCAACAGACAATCAGGGAAGACCTTAACTTCTACTCTGATATTTATGTTTTAGGCACAATATGTATCTTTCTATTATATTGGAATACATTTTATTTTATTGGAATACAAATAGCATTATTTGACAGGACTTTCTTCTCATTTAACTTACTTTGACTGTCTATAGAAATTACATTTACCAGTTCACCATTGCAAGATGCCAACACAACATCACCTTGTCTCTGTTGTAAATTCTCTTGTTGAGATCTTTTCTCTAGTTCAGTAATGTCAGAGTCGTTTATCTAGTATTGACCTCAGAATGCACAAGAGGTATAGCAACTCAACCCTTGCATTTGGAAAATCTTTTATTCTGCTCTTGATAGATGAAAGTCATCATGGCTATAAAATTTCCTTTGATTTTAATTTTTTCTCACTTCTCTCTCATCACATCCACTAGTCAGCATTTTACTATATTCCAGTGTCAAATATGAGAAGCCTTTTTACTTGTTAGGCATGTTTGTTATTTCAATAAAAAAGGCACTTATTAGATAAAGAAAAATAATAAGGCATTAGTTGGCTAATGATTTTGGTCCAGACTTTCACTTAAAGAGAAGTTCTGGAATGCTTCTCATTTTGAGTGCCATTTGATAAAAAAGTTCATAATATCATCAGCAGTCCTGCTCCATTTCCTAGCAATAAACTCAATTTTGACTTTTGTAGTGTGCTTCAATTCTGAGTCATCTTTACTGGCAAAAACAGACAGGTTATTTAATTTAGAGAAATATAGAATGTCTGTACTACATATCCTATTAAGGAGCAAAGTAACATTTTTAATACTATGCCTTGTCCAAATATTTGTTTCTTTAACTCAAAATGTTTTAAACATCTATCCCTAGAACAATGTGTGTGAGTACGGTGATGCTATGCCCTAGCAAAGACACTGAGTCTTCCTGTGAATTTCTCTGACTACTACTACAGCACAATAAAGGAGGGGTGATTCTGCCAATGAAATAAGGATATTGTTGCTAGAAGAAAGGAGGCATTAAGTGATGATGGGCAATCTCTATTCATTACAGTAGGCAGATAACAGGATAATCTCCTCCTTTTGCCTAAAAGCTTTTTATAATACGGTTTATTCCTGGATATTGTTGATTACATTTTATCCTTGAACTATTTGAATGTGACATGGATCTATATATGTGCCATTAAAAATCAAAATAATGACAGTTATTTAAAAGAGACATGATATTTTAGCTGGCATTCTTAAGCATTTAAGAAAATATTTTAAAGCATGTGAGAACATTAAGTGGTAGCAAAATAGGAACACATCTCTTTTCACAGTTTCCTCCTTTTGCACCGTGTCTCTGTCAATAAAACGTATGAGACATACTAAGATCTGTACATAGCCCAACACTTTATAAGGACATTGTATTACAAAATATATCAGAGATGAGATTTCTGGGTTATATTAAAAATAGCTATGCAATATCCAAATTTTATAATATTTCTTGTTATATTATTTCAAGGAAAATTATTATTCCAACTGAAATTTGTCCTAATTATTGAATAAGAACTTGATTCTCTAAGGAACACAATTGGTTTCTACATCTGAGCTGAAAAACAAAAATGGTCTATTGACATATAATAAAGGAAATATATTAATTCAGAAATGGCAGATGATATAAAGAGTAGGATGAATTACTAAGGTCTTTTTGTTCTTTTCAATTCTTAATATCGATGGTAAGGTGACTGCCACTTAATATTTTATCATTATTTCAGATTGTGCTTATTAACAAACTTCAAGATTGGGAAAACAGTAATATGCTAGGGAAGATATGTGATTTTATCATGACTTTTTAATATCCAATTCTGGTTGGTTTAAATATTTATGGGTAATAAATTAATGAACAAAAGAACAAAGGCAAATACAGAATTATAAAACTGTAAAAATCAAAAAACAAAAAATAATAGCTTACACATGTCTGATTTTTTCAATACAAATTATATTAAAATAATTGAATCATTTTTGCATGAAATTTGCCATCTAAATGCAAATGTAAACTTGTATTTTCTGTGTGAAATTAGAATAAAAATAATACAATTATCATGGCTTATAAAACATATATAATTGCAAAACCATGTCTATTACACTTCCAAATGCTTTGCTTAATCATGAAAGATTCATGGGAAATAGAAGATTTACATCACACAGATGGCAGACTGATACCATTCATCATGGTTTTAAGCTTCACATTTTGGCATTTGTCAAATATTTCACCTCATACACACACATAATAATGTTTTTACATAATTAATCTTATTATAACATTAAAAATTCTAACATATATTTAACTCAAAATAAATTTTGCCTTATCTAGCATCTTAATGTTGCCTTGCTTTCAGATTTTCTTAGATGATTTTAATCTTTTACTAAAATTCTTTACATATTAAAAATAAGTTATAAATTTAATGCTTATTTTACCCAGAAGTATGAGAAAACAGAGAAACTTTGCAGTATGATATACCTGGATCATTTTTTCTTCTGTTGCAATGTTTCACGGTCTCTTCCTTGGAGAAACCTGGTGCTCCTCAGAGAATTAGGTTTTCATTTGATTTTTAGGACAAATTTAAGTTGGAATAATAACTTTCTTTGAAATAATATAAAAAGCAATATTCTCAAAGTTGGGTATTGTTATTACTTGACCACTTTTTTAAAGGGCCCAGAAATTTCATCTCTGACATATTTTGTAATGCAATGTACTTATTAAATTCATTGGAAGGTCTGATGTTGAAGCTGAAACTCCAATACTACGGCCACCTCATGCGAGGAGTTGACTCATTGGAAAAGACCCTAATGCTGGGTAGGATTGGGGGCGGGAGGCAAAGGGGACGACAGAGGATGAGATGGTTGGATGGTATCACCGACTCGATGGACATGAGTTTGGGTAGACTCCAGGAGCTGGTGATGAACAGAGAGGCCTGGCGTGCTGCAATTCATGGGGTCGCAAAGAGTTGGACACAACTGAGCGACTGAACTGAACTGATAGATCTTCTTATAGAACCTACAAAATATGTCTGTCATAACCAAATAATGAAATGGTTATTTTTCTTTGTTAGAATGATTGTATTATTAAACAGGACAGCAAACTATTTAAAATAATGAAATAAAAAGTTTTATCACTGATAATAGTTTATCAGTGTTAACTCCTATCATCTTAATAATACTGTTGTAAAATTCAAACATTATAAATCTAAAGAAAATAGCCACACATATCATGGACTGGAATACAAGTATCCCTGAAGAGTGTCTAGCACTCAATTGACTAGTATGTTTTAATAATTAATCTGATTAATTCAAAAGATACAAATATTATATCCTTTACTTTTCATTTACTTGAATTTACATAATTGTAAGTCAGTTAATGTTCACATGATTTTATAATTTATTATTTTAATCATATAATTAGTGAATAATTTTCCGTATATTCACATTAAGTTTTGACTGGAAAAAAGTTCTGTATTGTTTTATTATTTATTATATTTATATTTAAAACAAATAAAAGTGTAGTTGACTTACACTGTTGTGTTTGGTTCAGCTGTACAGAAAATTGATCCAGTTATATATATGTATATTTACATATATTTATATACTTGTTCAATTTACATATATGCGTGTGCATATATACATGTATATGTACATATATATATATATATATATACTTTTTTCAGATCCTTTTCCGTTATAGGTTATCACAAAATATTGAATTTACTTTCCTGTGCTATAAAGTAGGTCCTTATCAGTTATCGATTTTGTATATAGTAGTTTGTGTTAATTTCACACTTCTAATTTATTCTTTACCTTCCCCTTTGGTAACCATAAAATTGTTTTCTATGTCCATGAGTCTATTTCTGTTCTGTAACTGTTTAATTGCATCATTTTTTAGATTCCACATGTAAGTGATGTCATATATTTATTTTTCCTTGTCTGGCTTACTTTCCTTAGCATGATGATCTTTAGGTCCAAGTATGTTGCTGCAAATGGCATTATTTCATTCTTTTATATATGGCTGAGTAATATTCCATTGCATATATATATCACATCCTCTATCTATTCACCTAAACACCCATTGACAGATAAATGAAAACTCATTGTATTTAAACCAGATATAATTATCATGTATTACTTTATATGGAAGAAAGTAAATACTGAATTCACAAGTTAACAGAGTGCTAATAAATTAGAAAAGTGTTTTATCTAATAATTTATATCTCAAACTTTTTACTCTCTGAACATATTTCCTTTTATATCATAAAAAAATCTACAACCAATAAGCACTGGAGAGAGTGCAGAAGAAAGGGAGCCTCTTGCACTGTTGGTAGGAATGTAAATTGATAACAGCAAGTATGGAGATTCCTTGAAAACCTAGGAATAAAACTATCATATGACCCAACAATCTTACTATTGGGCATATACTTAGAGTAACTCATAATTGAAAAAGACACTTGTACCCCAATGTTCATCGAAGTACTATTTACAATAGCTAGGACATGGAAGTAACCTAGACGTCCATCAACAAATGAGCAGATAAAGAAATTGTGGTACATATATTCAATGGAATATTAGTCAGACATAAAAAGGAACACATTTGAGTCAATTCTTTTTTTTTTTTGAGTCAATTCTAATGAGGTAGATGAACCTGGAGTCTGTTATGCAAAGTGAAGTAAGTCAGAAAGAGAAAAACAAATATCACATATTAATGGAATACATATGGAATCTAGAAAGATGGTACTAATCAATCTATTTTCAGAGCAGCAATGGAGACAGAGACGTAGAGGACAGACTTGTGAATGCAGTGAGGAAGCAGAGGGTGGGATAAATTGAGAGAGTAACATTGAAACATACACATTAATATATGTAAAATAGATAGCCAGTGGGAACTTGCTGTATGATGCAGGGAGCTCAAGCCCCATGCTCTGTGACAACCTAGAGGGGTGGGATACAATGGGAAGTGGGAGGTAGATTCAAGAGGGAGGAGATACATGTATTCCTATGGCTGATTCATGTTAATGTGTGGCAGAAACCAATAAATAAATTAATTTAAGAAAATAAAATAATGTGGTATTTCACTCAAGAATTTGGAAAAATCAAAGACACAATCAAAAATATAACAAATGTATTTTCCAAGGAAAGCCCTTTCAATTGATTCCATCCTGGTTAGATAGAAGATATCATGACCAACATTATTTAGTCTGTATTTTATTAATAACTGATGTTTTAAATCATTTGAGGATTTTCAGGCAGGAAAAAATGTATATATATAAAAAAAAAACACACTGTTGAACTCTACTGGACTATTAAGGGCTTCCTTGGTAACTCAGTTGGTAAAGAATCTGCCTGCAATGCAGGAGACCCTGGTTGGATTCCTGGGCTGGGAAGATCCCTTGGAGAAGGGATAGGATACCCACTCCAGTATTCTTAGGTTTCCCTGGTGGCTCAGATGGTAAAGAATCTGCCTGCAATGCAGGAGACCTGGTTTTGATCCCTGGGTTGGGAAGATCCCCTGGAGGAGGGCACGGCAACCCACTCCAGTATTCTTGCCTGGAGAATGCCCATGGACAGAGGAGCCTGGCAGGTTACAGTCCATGGGTTCACAAAGAGTCAGACACGACTGAGAGACTAAGCACAGCACAGCACTATTAAATGATATATTTATATATATAATATATATATATGGACTATACATATATAGTGGTAGGCTACAGTCCATGGGGTCACAAAGAGTCGGACATGACTGAGCGACTTCACTTTCACTTTCATACATATATATATATATATATATATATATATATATTTGGACTATAAATATATATATAAGTGAACTATTAAATTTATATATTTGAATATTATTTAAACTACTGCTATGATGTGCTGTATGCTGCTATATTAGCAAATAATTTAAGATATATACTTTTCATTTTATTATAAATGAAAAAGTAATGCAAGGAAATTATATGCTTTGCTTACAATGAGATAGTCCAGTGTAGAGTTCAACTACACACTGAGTTTACAGCAAAGGGATGGGCTTATAGAGCAGCATAGCTTCGGATAGAGATTTTATGGGAAATTCATTAGATGAAGGAATATCACCAAAATATGATATCAGGAATACCTAATCGATATTTGACATTTATGAGAAACAGGAATGTATGAATCAATGTGATTATAAAATTTGCATTACTTTGTATGCATTGCATTCTATATTTTTTCAAAGAAGAGAATATAGAGACAAATTTTCTTTGGGTTACAAAATCATACTAGGTAACATTTCCTCATATAAACTCAATTTAGAAGTTTCATATATTATCCATGAATGTCATTAATTTAAATATTGCATTAACTCAGAAAACTGGCAGTAGCTCTTCCAAACCTGTTATAGCTCATTGAGTGGTAAACTGGGCAAAGGCAGTTCTTAATTAAATTCATATGTGCTGGCTCTTTGCTAAATTAGCAACAAATGAGGATACTCAATATTTTCTCTTCATTTTGCAAAATAAATAAATAAATAAATAAATAACAATTTTTCTAAGTATTGTTTCTCTTATGAAAATAATTTTAATAATAAAAATCTGTCTATATCATAGAGCACATTTGATAATGAAATCCACAAAAAGGAATCAAAAAAGTACAAATTCTTCATCGTACTTTACTCATTAAAGGACTCAAGTGGGCACCACTCCAACCTTTTCTCATTAAAATAATTACAAAGTAATGTTATCTACACAGCTTTATATTAAAATAAATAAAAGAATAGTCAAGTTTTAAAACTATTCAAGTATATTTTCTTTTAATTGACTTTTTATTTTGCAGAAAAATACTGCTTTTTAATGTATTATATAAATTGTGGCTTGTAAAAGAAAGCAGTAAAATATCTTGAGACTGAAAAATGAACTGTTTTCATTTCATTTACAGGCTAAAAGTGTTTCTCTATTTAGTTTTCTGAATATATTTAAATTACTGCCAGACCAACTACCTTGTGTTCAAGTCTGCTTTCAATTTAGCCACATGTGATGACAATAATTCAGAATAATTTTATACTCTTTATAGATGATGTATTTGCTATCTCTATTTCTTCAGAAATGATCAATAATATAAAGTCCATCAGGGAAGAGCAGTATTCCTCCTCTCTATACCCAGAGCTTAAAATGAAGCTTCACATCTAATTGGTATTTAACAAGTGTTTTCTGAATGAATGCACAAGGGATATTGCCATTCATTTATTGCTCCTTCGTGCCAAGTACTCTTTTAGGGGTTGGGATAGAGCAGCTAAAAGTTACATGGAATCTTCCTGTCATGGCTTTTACATTTTTAAAGAGAGGAGAAACAAATTTCATGGAGATTCTCACTTAATATATCACTAGGAGACTAACCCTCATTAACACTACAATAAAGATTAAAGCAGTATAAAGGGATAGACAGTGAAAATAGATTAATTTCCATAACATATAAAATAATTTGATTAAATATTTTAATTACACTGTACATCTCTAAGTGAAAAAATATATAATGTAGCATTTCATCACGAATGGTTTTTATTTTTGCTTTCAAAAAACTTTAACTGGTGTTTCATAGAACATACATTAGATATGTCACCACTGTCATCTTTAAGAATCGTACCCAATAAGAGAAAGTATCTTTCTTGTAAACTGTCACCATAAATATTCCATTGCAATATTACTGAAAATGTGAAAAGTGAAAGTTGCTTAGTCCTGTCAGACTCTTTGCGAATTCTCCAAGCCAGAATAATGGAGTGGGTAGCCTTTCCCTTCTCCAGCGGATCTTCCCTACCCAGGAATCAAACTGGGGTCTCCTGCATTGCAGGTGGATTCTTTATCAACTAAGCTATCAGGGAAGCCCCCAATATTACTGAACTGACTTTTGCTTATTATTACTTATAGTGTTATTTATTATTACTTATTATTTATTATTATTTTATATATTACTAAACTGACATTTATTAAAGGCTTTACAAAAATTACAATATTTTAGGCACTGCACTAAATACTAGTAGTGCAATATTAAATAACATATACTCTTCTAAAAGAGTTCAGTCCCTACTAACATTTTCTCAGAACTGAAAATTCAGTATGGTTTAGAGAGAAAGTAAAATGTCTATGTAGTCAAAACACAAAAACAAGGTTCCATTTCTACTAATGACTAAGTTCCTACAGAACTGTTTTCTCTGAGGAAAACAATTATAAAATCTAGACATAAGGAAAACCTGGAGGATCTAGAGAGTAAAACACAGCAAGCAAATTCTTGTTGAGCATATACACTCGGAGGAGCAAATCTTATTCAGTGAGTTCTTGCTTTCACAGTTTTTAGCCTTTTGCCAGTCACACTCTAGTGTGACATCTGGGGTGTTTGTACTGGTGGAAAATATGCAGTTATTCATGCCTGAGGAATCAGAAACTTAAACTGAGAGAAACTTTTGGGTAAGTAGGTAGGGAATCTCAGGTAGAAAAAAGCCATAGAAAAGATCCCCAAATTCTCTCCACCCACATTTTGGCGAATATGAAGGAAGCATATGTTCACTCTTCCACTAAAACAATGACACTGACACTAAAGTATCTTGCAGAGAAATCCAGTATACAGCTAAGAAGCAGAGCTCCGGAGGAGCATGAACTGAGAGCCGTCAAAGTTCAATGGGTGAAAAGAGCTACTGCACTTTCTCCCTGTCAGTCTCTTCCTCCAATCTGCTTTGTTCTCAGAAAAGCTTCCTCTGTGATGGGATCTTGGGGAACGTGAGGTTTTGGACTGAGCTCCTGGACTCTCGGGGCATCCTGCATGGGGCCAGTTTCTACGTCAGCTTATCTGGAGTCCTGAGTGACCTGCACTTCAGGTCACTGCTGTCATGGACAGGGAGGAACAAAGGCAAGGGAAGAGGATTCCCCGACAGCCAAGCATGGCTCTGGGAGACTGGGAACAGGTACAGAACTGATGCTATTTTTCTTCAATTAGAGCTAGAAGGAGTTGAAGAGCCTTATCCGAGCATTTTAGAGCACACTCCATGGAGCCAATTTTTTCTTGCTTCATATCAAACAATGAGCAACCTACAGAATACAGTTGCCTGGAAGTTAGCAATAAAAACAAGGTGCAACATCCACTCTGCTCTGCATCACTGGGTTAAAAGCACAAGCTGAGACTTTTCCTATGTAAAAAAAAAAAAAAAAAAAAATATATATATATATATATATATATATATAGAGAGAGAGAGAGAGAGAGAGAGAGAGAGAGAGAGAGAGAGGGGGAGAGAGGTATACGCACAGTTACTCAACATCACTAATCATCATGAAAACGCAAATGAAAACCACAATGAAATATCACCTTTACCTCTTAGAAGATTATCATAAAAAAAGATACAATTGTTGGTAAAGATATGATGAAAAGGAACCCTATTGCACTGTTGGTGGGTTTGAAAAGTGTAACAGCCATTATGGAAAACATCATGGAATTTCCTAAAAAATGAACAATATGATCCATCAGTCTACTACTAAGTAGATACTAAGTAGAAAGGAAATAAAATCAGTATATCAAAGAGATATATACATTCTCAAGTTCATTACTGCATTATTTACATTAGCCAAGATATGAAAACATGCTTTCAGAGAAAGATTTGTAAATAAGAAACATTTTATTGCATTATTGCTTTTAATAGAGTTTCATATAGGTCAAATGTCCATCACAGGTAAATTAAAAGATAGTGTTATATCTACACTATGTTCTTGTGTTTATCAATTTACAGCGTAGAGTGTACATGAACTAAACATGGATAATCATCAAAAACTGATATGTGAAACACCAGAAGTACATACTGTATAATTTTATGCATATAAAATCTAGGAAAGGAAAATTAGTAATTGAAACAGAGCTGTGGTTGCCAGAGCAGAAATCTGGGGGTGGAGCTCAACTTAAAAAGCATAGGAGAAAATTAAAGTTGATGTAAATGTTCTATATTTTGATTGTCATAGTGTTTATAAGACTATAGAAATGACAAAATTCATTAAACTGTATATTTAAAATAGGCAAGTTTTATTATATAAATTACACATCAGTAAAACTGAGGGAAATACAACAGCTGCTTCAGCAGAATGTAAGCACAGAGAAGACAAGAAATGTATCTAATTTAAACTTTAATCCCTCACTGTATCTGGAATATAAGTGATATCAATAAACAATAACTGGACAATTAAAAGTAGCCATGAATTATATTCTTACCTGTCTCTATAAAATATATACAGTGATTTACTATTTGTACATATTCTTTTACAAACTTTTGAAGTCTGAATATATTTGAGATCAAATAAGCTTTTATTTCCTACAAACAGAATATGTGAAATTCATTATGTAATTTGATAATGGAAATTACAAAACTGTGGAAAATTCTTAAAGAGATGGGAATACCAGACCACCATTAGATTTCTGCCTCCTGAGAAATCTGTATGCAACAGTTAGAACTGGACATGGAACAACAGGCTGTTTCCAAATCGGGAAAGGAGTACCTCAAGTCTGTATATTGTCACCCTGTTTATTTAACTTGTATGCAGAGTACATCACGTGAAATGCCAGGCTGGATGAAGCACAAGCTGGAATCAAGATTACCAGGAGAAATATTAATAACCTCAGATACACAGATGACACCACCCTTATGGCAGAAAGCGAAGAAGAGCTGAAGAGCCTCTTGATGAAAGTGAAAGAGGAGAGTGAAAAAGTAGGCTTAAAACTCAACATTCAGAAAACTAAGATCATGGCATCTGGTCCCATCACTTCATGGCAAATAGATGGGGAACAATGGAAACAGTGACAGACTTTTCTTCTGGGCTCAAAAATAACTGCAAATGGTTATTGCCACCATGAAATTAGAAGACTCTTGCTCCTTGGAAGAAAAACTATGAGCAACCTAGACAGCATATAAAAAGTAGAGACATTACTTTGCCAGCAATGTCCAGTTAGTCACAGCTATGGTGTTTCCAGGAGTCATGTATGGATGTGAGAGTTGGACATCCAACTCTCATAAAGAAACCTGAGAACTAAAGAATTGAAACTTTTGAACTGTGGCATTGAAGACGCTTGAGTGTCCCTTGGACTGCAAGGAGATCCAACCAGTCAATCCAAAAGAAATCAGTCCTGAATATTCATTGGAAGGACTGATGCTGAAGCTGAAACTCCAATACTTTGGCCACCTGATGTGAAGAACTGACTCATTGGAAAAGACCCTGATGCTGGGAAAAATTGAAGGCTGGAGGAGAAGGGGATGAAAGAGGATGAGATGGTTGGATGCCATCACCAACTTGATGGACATGAGTTTGAGTAAGCTCCAGGAGTTGGTGATGGACTGGGAAGCCTGGCATGCAGCAGTCCATGGAGTCACAAAGAGTAGGACACTGAACTGAATTTGATAAAAGATTCTTAAGGTTTGTCATTTTGACTTTTTGCCTTGTGACTCTTCTTAGATTCAATGGTTTACTGATTTGTAAATGAAAGGGTAAACTAACAGTTCACTGCAATCATGGTGGAAACGGACTGCTACAATAGAACAACAACAACCAAAAGCACTTTATTTATTTTTTTACTGTTCTTATTTCTCCCCTAACCCCTTGCTTTTTTCAGGACTTATTATTTCCCCATCCACAGTAAATCAAAGCCAATGATTCAAAGAAAACACACATCTTAGTGTAACAAAAGTCTGACTTGTAGAAGAAATATTTCATCTTTAAATGCCTGAAAGGGAGAGGAAAGAGAGAAGCAAGGTGCTGGGATATACTGTGGAAGAGAAGTATTTAGTTTAATCGAGCCAGCTACCACCGAGTACCTCAGAGATAGGGGAGGGACTGTGAGGATAAAGTACCATTGAGCACGCATGAACCTCTTGTTTTATTTGTGGGCTGCCTATACTGTCACAATGAAAGGCATTTCTAAGCATATCCCCTGCTCTGTTCCAAACCAAAGGAAAACAGGAGCTTTGCACACCCTGTGTGTGGTGGTGGCCTGAAAGGAAAACCTTATCCACTGACCAGGGAAGAAATCAACAGAACCACAGGAGAAATTTCTCATGAACATGGGCAGGGCATGCCATGTACGACTGTTATTCTTCTTACAGGAATAAAGAAGAGCCTCTCCAGTCTAATCAGATCCACTTAATGTAGTTCCCCAGAAAGAATGAGATTCATGCCCAAAGAGGCAAGTTGAAATACTTGGTTTGACATCCAGATGCTTCATTACAATGAATCAACACTAGTCATCTTGTGACTTTATCAGGAGAAAAAAAAAAACCTCTTTCCCATTATATCCATATGCTACTCGGAAGTTTCTTGCCTGTCCAAAATTATTTTTGAACATTTCAGCTTCCCCAGCAATAATTTGGCAGGATTAACAACCTCCACTAACTAAGTCATTGCTGAAAAAGAACAATTCATCTTTGCTGGGTTGGGCATCATTTTAATTTGTTTGCCACTGTTATTTCTCTGTTTTCCACATCTATGCCTTGGTGAATTCAGCTGTGTGTTGGTGCATCCTGAGTATTTCTTTTGCCTTCATTTAAAAAGAAAAATACCAGCTGTTCAGATGTTGTGCTTTACTTCTGTCTTCTTATCCTGCTCTGCTCTCTAAATTCTCAGTTCTATCAAGATCATTGCTATTCTTTCAAATCACTCTGGATCACAATTTTAGCATTACTTTTACCTCTATTACTGCTTCACCTCCAGTCAGATTACTTATCAAATTTTCTTTGTTATTGACTTGTTAGAACAAGATTCTTCAATCTCTCTTTCTTTTGCATTTGCCAGACAGAAAACTTTTACATTGTTTCCAGACTAACACTCCATTTTACATTGCTTTCAGCACTTAATCCCTTGGTCAGAAACTTTTGCTCCTCTGAATGGTCCAGCATATTGGATACAAATGGCTTGACCTCGCACCTAGTTTTTTCTTGCTGTCCTTCACCCCGCTTCCCATGCTTGCTTGTATTTCTAAATGTGTAGTCCTTTCTTGACTGTGAAGTCTTACCTAAGCGAGATGTGTCTTCTCACCATATACACACTTAAGTCACACATTTTGTTTTCATGGTGATATATAGCAAGTCTCCTCATTTGTGGGATTTGTGTTCTATAAATCTGCTGTGGACACTGAATTACTGAATGTTGGAGCATTACTCCCAGGAGAAATCATATATTCATATTTATACACCTATATCTGCATATACTTTTCTCACACAGATTATAATCTTAAATCCCCAAAATAATTCATCCTGGTAATATATATATATATATATATATATATATATACATATATATATATATATATATATATACGTATGTACATATAATTTTACAAAAGAGGAAACAAGGTTTAGATGCTTTAAGTGACTTGCCTAAGGCCAAGAAGGCCAAGAGTTTCTTGTACTCAATTGCCCCCACCATTTACACTCTCTACTCATTTCTGTATGAGAGCAGAAATAATTGCTTTGTGTGACCTCTCTGCTGGGAGCATGAGCTTAGTAGTAGTGATAGTTGATGTCGTGTCCACCTCTTTGTGATCCCATGGACTGTAGTCCGCCAGGCTCCTCTGTCCATGGGATTCTCCAGGCAAAAATACTGGAGTGGATCGCCATTCCCTTCTCCAGAGGATCTTCCCAACTCAGGGATAGAACCCAGGTCTCCTGCACTTCAGGCAGATTCTTTACCATTTGAGCTACAGGGAAGACACTTACAGGAGCTTAGGGTGACCAAATTTTTTTGTTAGTCTACATATACCTGCAAACGTCCTTGAGAACACTGTAAATATTAATTTTAGGGTTACAAATACCTTGCATATGGTAGGAATTTATTAATAATGATGATCAACTAAATATGTTTCTTCTGTGAGCTCATAATTTAACATCTGCAGCAGCAGAAAAAATATGAATTCTCTCTAAATCTGTTGTATTTTTATTTTACCACATTTTTTAGCAATTAATTTAAGATAATGACCATATAATTGTGTGTGTGTATGTATGTTTAAAAGAGCTTTAAATAGTGGTAAGAACACAATAGATATATCTATTAAGCAGCACTATATAACCAGCTGTACATTGTTGTTACATGCCTTTTCAAAGTGCTCATTGGCCAGACTTGAATACAAAACTATTCATCTTGTAGTCATGGAATGTAATTCTTATGGTGGCTCTTGTAGAAGTTTTCATTAAAAACCTCTGCAGATGAACTTTATGACATTTGTGTTAGTAATGATAATGACTTCAAGTGTTTAATGTATATCTACTCTTTGACTGAGGTATTATCCACAGTACTTTATATATAGTAGATTTTTTATACTCCCATCAATGTGACCTAAGTCCTTTCATGTTTTCTATGTCAAATACTCGGAAAAGGAAGAGCAGGCTACTACTGCAGGTTCTCCTAGTTGTAGAAAACATCTTAAGTGCATGTCTTTGTATATGGATATCTCAAAATTCTTTGCTTATAATCTCTGTAAAACTTGACAATGTGTTAACAAAAGTCTTTTAATACAAGAAAGGTATTCTGAATAATTTTTCAGATTAAATTTGAATGTGCTGATTGAACAAAAGGATATCCCTCCAAGGGATATAAGGTTTTAGCTTGCAGATATAGAATGCTTGAAAGGGTGTCACTGTATTGCTCCACATAATAAGGAAAAAGATGCACAAACTTTCCCTGAAGTCATTAGAAAACTGAATTCACAAGCAAAAAAAAAAAGCAAAAACTTTAAATTTGGAGAAATATAAGCACCTGCAGGGAGAATAAAAAACTTGAGAATCTGCTACCTGGAACAGATCCTACTGGATGTTACTCAAGTAGTGTTCAGCTAGAAATGTTTTTTGTTGTTGTTCAGTCACTCAGTCATGTCTGACTCTGTGAAGCCATGACTGCAGCATGCCAGGCTTCCCTGTTCTTCACTATTACCTGGAGTTTGCTCAAACTCTGTCCAGTGAGTCAGTGATGCCATCAGACCATCTCATCCTCTGTCATCCCCTTCTCCTTCTGAACTCAGTTTTTCCCAGCATCAGGGTCTTTTCCAATAAGTCAGCTCTTCACATCAGGTGGCCAAAGTATTGGAGCTTCAGCTTCATCATCAGTCCTTCCAATGAACATTCAAGACTGATTTCCTTTGGATTGACTGGTTTGATTTCCTTGCAATCCAAGGGACTCTCAAGAGTCTTCTCCAACACCACAGTTCAAAAGGATCAATTCTTCAGTGCTCAGCCTTCTTTATGGTACAACTCTCACATCCATACGTGACTACTGGAAACACCACAACTTTGACTATATGGACCCTTGTCAGCAAAGTGATGTCTTTGCTTTTTAATATACTGTTTAGGTTTGTCACAGCTTTTCTTCCAAGGAGCAAGCACCTTTTAATTTCATGGCTGCAGTCACCATCCACAGTGATTTGGGAATCCAATAAAATAAAGTCTGTCACTCTTTCCTCATCTACTTGCCATGAAGTGATAGGATTGGATGTCATGATCTTAGTTTTTTGAATGTTGAGTTTTAAGCCAGGTTTTTCACTCTCCTCTTTCATCTTCAACAAGAAATGCTTTTAAAAACTGCTAAAGACTGATTGTGGACTAGCTGGGTACATGAAGCTCCTGGGAATCACAGAAATAGGGAAATTTTCACTATCTTAAAAACTTTTCTTCCATAACCCCAAGGAAGGAAATATTCATAGGAAATATGGATGAGAATCTTGAAAAAGTCTTCCCTGTGCTGTGGATAGAAATAACAGCTACTGCCAAAATAAACCTAGATCCATTTTCCTTCTTTTCCATATGGAACAGCAGACTTTGCTTATAGGGAGAAGGCCAAGAGAGAAAGTAGCCTGGGACACTGGTGGATAACCACTGGAGTTGGGGTGCAGAATAGCAGAGACCATTGAAAATATGTCTTTATCTGTCTTCTCTACCCTAGAGAACAAAAAGTTTTACAGTGCAGCAAAATGGAAATAAAATAATAAGTTGGAACAAAAGTATAAACCCATTGCAGCAGGAGGGAGAGGAATAGGAATCAAACAAAACAAAGAGAGAGAAAGAAGTAAGGAAGGAAGTGAGGAAGGCTGAAAACATATATTTGAAGGGTTAATTATATCCTCTATGCCCGGGGTTACTTCTGGAGAATGGATAGGAACACTGGTGAAGCCCAAAACTCACAATGTCTTCTTAGGACTGAGGCTTACTCAGAAATCAGAGACTGACTTCCCTATCTCATATCTGTCATCATGCTAAGAAGCATCAAGTAAAAATAAAAGCAGAATACATCTGGGGAAGCTGCAAGTGATGGAGTTTCTCTGTTAAGAACCACAAAGGGAAAATCTAGAATCAGATGAGAAGATGTAAAGTCAATTAAGCAAAAAACATTTAATCTCAGCTCAATTTCTGACTACATGAACACTAAAAACCCCACCAAAGGCTAATGAGGAGGACAGCATATTCATCTTTATGCATAATTTCTGACTACATGAACACTAAAACCCCCACCAAAGGCTAATAAGGAGGACAGCATATTCATCTTTATGCATAAAATAATATTTATCTCAGTTTCTATCTATCCCATACAATATGGCTGACTTTCAACTAAAATTTATATGATGTAAAAAACAAGTAAGAAAATCACAGTCAGAAAATAAAAAGGAATAAAAAGACCCAGACTCAGATATTATAAAGATATTAGAACTATGAAACAGAGAGTTTAAATTAAGTAAATACATATATAAAGACTACAATGGACATGGAAGACAACATGCAAGATCAGACAGTTAATTTCAGCAGAGGTAAAAGTCATTAGAAAATATCAAACAGAAATGTTAGAAATCAGAGACATACTAACATATCTTTGATGAGCTCATCAGTAGGTTCAAAGAAGGAATCAGTAAGTTGAAAAATAGGTTATTAGAAATTATTCAGTCTGAAATGCAAGAAGAAATGGGGGTGGGCAGAGGTATAGTGCATCCAACAACTGTGTGCACAGCAAGAGGTCAACAGACAAACTGAAATCTCAGAAAGAGAAAAGAGAAAAATGGGGAGAATAAATGTGAAGAAATAATGGCTGACAGTTTTTTTAGTGACAGATACCCATTCATAAAACCAAGAAGCTCTTAAACTTCTATCATATGTGAGACAGAACACCATTCCAGGTTCGATGCATGAGACAAATGCTCAGGGCTGGGGCAATGGGATGACCCAGAGGGATGGGATGGAGAGGGAGGTGGGAGGGGGGTTCAGGACGCAGAACACATGTAAACCCATGGCTGATTCATGTCGATGTATGGCAAAAACCACTACAATATTGTAAAGTAATTAGCCCCCAACTAAAATAAATAAATGTATTAAAAAAAAAAAACCAAGAAGCTCAGAGAACATCAAGCAGAATCAAAAGAAACAAACAAAAACTCTAAACCAATACATATAATTCTAATTGACATAAAATACATATTACCTAAAAAGGAGTAAGTATAACAACTATGGAAAACTTACCAGAAACTATGCAAGCAAAAAGATGAGTGATGCCATTAAAGTACAAAAATATTCATAACAGCTCTTAGAACTGAGTATTTTAATACCCAGTTGAAATATTGGCCAGAAATGGGGTTTTTGAAGACCTGTTCTATAAGAAATATTAAAATAATATCTTCAGGTAGAAATCATACAATGTGGTCAGAAAGATTGATCTACATAGAGAAATGAAGAGTACCAAACATGGAATAAATAAAGGTTAAACATAATTTTTCCTTATTTTTTGTTACTGTAAAAGATAGCTGATCGGTTAAAGCAATAAGAGAAACAATGTGGCATGTGTATGTAATGTATACAAGCCTGAAATATATGAATACCACAGGACAAGGGACTGAATGTAGGAAATAGAAGAGAGAATACTTTCATGCTTATTTTATGAGGTCTCCATTGTTCTGATACCAAACACATCATCACAACAGAGAATTAGAGACCAATATCACTTATGAATGTAAAAGCAAAAGCCCTTGACAAAATATTAGCAATTTGAATCCAGCAATATATTAAGAAGATAATATAGCATAACAAGGTGGCGTTCACTCAAGTAATGCAACTTTGACTCAATCAATACTTGAAAATTTGTTGTCTACAAACTTTAAGAATAAACTGTATATTTAAATAGTCTCAAAGTATCATTTTAAAAATATGAATTAATATTTGTGGTGGTTTTACCATATACTTACAGATATTCTATACTTTTCTCTCTAGGAGGTAGAGCTTAATTACCTCTTCTTGAATATATGCTGGACTTAGTGACTTGCTCCCAATGAATCAAATATGAAAACTGAAATATAGTTTAAAGTAGAGAAACCTGAAGGACACAACCTTACTCGAGATGAAGATTAATATCATCAGCAATAAGTTGTGCTGATATCATGTATCCTCTACTGTAAGAGAAAGGGCACATCTCTCTGGGTATTTCAAACTGAATTTGAGGGATATTCCACAAAATACCTAACTAATATTCTATAAAAGTGCCAAGGTAAGGAAAAACAAGGAAAGATAGAGAATCTCTCACAGATTATGACTATGGAGATGCGATGACTGAAAACAATGTTGTATCCTAGACTGAATTCTAGGACATAAAGAAGATATTTGTAAAAAATCTGGTATAAAACTAAAGGTTGTGGTTTGGTTAGTAGTACTGCAGAAGCATAAATGCTAGTTTTATTAAATATGAAATAATTGTGTATGATGTGAATGGGGCTTCCATGGTGACTCAGTGGTAAAGAATCCACCTGCCAATGCAGGAGATGCAGTTCAATCCCTGGGTTGGGAAGATACCCTGGAAAAAGAAATGGTGACCATTTCAGTTATTTTGCCTGGGAAATCCCATGGACAGAGGAGCCTCGCAGGCTACAGTTCAAGGGGTCACAAAGTGTTGAACACACCTTAGTGAATAAACAACAACAACATGCTGTGACTATTAAGGGAGACTGGGGGAAGGGTGTACAGGAGCACTGTACTGCAGTTCAGTCTCTAAATCTAACACTATTTCCCCAAAAATGTTTCTAGAAAGTCATGGAAAAGGAAAATGTGCCTTACGTCTTTACTAATAATCATGGCTAAATTCATGAATTCTTCATATCCACCACAGTTCAAGAACTCATCAGAAGCATTTAGTACACTGTTATTCTAACATTCAGGTGACAATAATGAACACGTAAAGAGACTTTTGACTTTAAGGTCCAGAAATCAAGGTATGATTACCTTGTGCCTCTTCAGAAGAGAGCAGAAATTTAGTTAAATAGCAAGAATAATCAAGTTATAGTAGTAGAATCAAAAGACAATTACTGAGTCCTATACAATTTTGAGTTTTAAAAATCTTTTTTATACAAAGATTTTATGTCAATGTACATAATTAACTTGTATATAATTTTAATACTGGAGTAATTTTGGAAATCACTTAAATGTCTTAAATATGACAAAGATCTGAGACTCTATGCCCTGAGAAACAATCTTCTGATTAATAGTCTAAATTTTTTTCTTTCTTTTTTTCTTTTTTACAGTATATCCCTTAGTGACAGCATTACACAATGATCCCAACCTTAAACTGCTTCAGTAAAACAGACTAGTTCAGTTCCAAATTCCATCATGCACATGATGAATAAATTTTATGTGTTTCTTAGCACATTTTGATCATTTTTTTCATTCATTATTAGATGATAATGATGATGGCGATGAGGATATTTTCTCCACAGAGATAGAAAATTGAATGATAAAACATGTAAATCACTTAGAAGAATATGCTGCATGAAATTTAGTTGTCATCATTAAGTAATATTCCTAAATGCTATGTACTGAACTGTGTTCCCCTACAATCCATATGTTGAATTCCTGACTCCCACTGTGAATATATTTGGAGACAGGGCCTAAAGGAGATACTTAAAGTTAAATAAAGTCATAAGCATGGGACTCTGACCTGATAGGAATAGTATCCTTCTAAGAAGAGATACAAGAATGCTTGCTCACTCTCTCCCTCTCCACATGCACTCACCAGGAAAAGCCATCAGAGGACCCAGAAAGAAGGTGGCTGTCTGCAGGCTAGAGATAAAAGCCTCATCAGGAACTGAACCATGCTTGAACCTTGGTCTAGGACTTCCCAGCTTCCAGAACCATGAGAAAATAAATTTCTGTTGTTTAAGCCACACAGTCTGTGGTCTTTTGTTAAGGCATTCCAGACAGATGCACTAAAGATACTAGTTAGTCTCCAGGAGCTGCTTCTTGACATTCCCACACTGTTTATCTTCTATCTTTGGTTTGATCCCAAACATTATGATCAGTGTATCATTATGAAAAGCATAATGCCCAAATGTGCTCAGGGATAACACTCAACCCAATCAGTTCAGTGCTCAGTTCAGTCGCTCAGTCGTGCCCGACTCTTTGCGACCCCATGAACTGCAGCACGCCAGGCCTCCCTGTCCATCACCAACTCCCGGAGTTTACCCAAACCCATGTGCATCGAGTCGGTGATGCCATCCAACCATCTCATCCTCTGTCGTCCCCTTCTCCTCCTGCCCCCAATCCTTCCTAGCATTAGGGTCTTTTCCAATGAGTCAACTCTTCTCATGAGGTGGCCAAAGTATTGGAGTTTCAGCGTCAACATCAGTCCTTCTAATGAACACCCAGGACTGATCTCTTTAGGATGGACTGGTTTGATCTCCTCGCAGTCCAACGGACTCTCAAGAGTCTTCTCCAACACCACACTTCAAAAGCATCAATTCTTCAGCACTCAGCTTTCTTCACCGTCCAACTCTCACATCCATACATGACCACTGGAAAAACCATAGCCTTGACTAAAAGGACCTTTGTTGGCAAAGTAATGTCTCTGCTTTTCAATATGCTATCTAGGTTGGTCATAACCTTCCTTCCAAGGAGTAAGTGTATTTTAATTTCATGGCTGCAATCACCATCAGCAGTGATTTTGGAGCCCCCAAAATTAAAGTCTGACACTGTTTCCCCATCTATTTCCCATGAAGTGATGGGACCAGATGCCATGATCTTAGTTTTCTGAATGTTGAGCTTTAAGCAAACTTTTTCACTCTCTTCTTTCACTTCATCAAGAGGGTCTTTAATTCTTTTTCACTTTCTGCCATAAGGGTGGTGTCATCTGCATATCTGAGGTTATTGATATTTCTCCTGGCAATCTTGATTCCAGCTTGTGTTTCTTCCAGCCCAGCGTTTCTCATGATGTACTCTGCATATAATTTAAATAAGCAGGGTGACAATATACAGCCTTGACCTACTCCTTTTCCTATTTGGAACCAGTCTGTTGTTCCATGCCCAGTTCTAACTGTTGCTTCCTGATCAGCATACAAGTGTCTCAAGAGACAGGTCAGATGGTCTTATATTCCCATCTCTTTCAGAATTTTCTGCGGTTTATTGTAATCCACACAGTCAAAGGCTTTGGCATAGTCAATAAAGCAGAAACTCAACCCAATAGTATCAACTAAAAAGATAGGACTGTAGCCTGCCAGGCTCCTCTGTCAATGGGATTCTCTAGGCAAGAACACTGGAGTGGGTTTACCATTCCCTTCTCCAGGGGATCTTCCTGATCCAGGGATTGAATCTGGGTCTTGCTCATTGCAAGTGGATTCTTTACCATCTGAGCCACCAGGGAAGCCCTTCTATAGGCCACCTACTATAATTACTGCATTTCTGCAGCAGTCATAATTTTTCACATCATTACATAGCGCTTCCCTGGTGACTCAGTGGTAAAGAATCCTGGCAATGCAGGAGACTCAGGAGACTCTGGGTTGAATCATGTGTTGGGCAGATCCCCTGGAAAAGGAAATGACAAACTACTCCAGTAGTCTTGCCTGGGAAGTCACATGGATAGAGGAGCCTGGTGGAATACAGCCCATGGGAGTAACAAAACCATCGGACATAACTTAGCAACTAAACAACAACGTGTGCATGAAGAGTAAATTCAATCACTTACAATAATTTTATTCTCAATTTTTAAAGAGTTGTAGTATTCTATTTGTTACTTCAGTGTGATTTGCATATTAACATATTATTTTTGTTTTGAATTCAGTATTATTTTAAACATTAAAATTTTCTCAGTTGAGCTTTTATGCAAATTTACAGGATAAAACTATTCAGTGATAAAAACAGCAGTGCATTTAGAAGTTGGGACAGTTTTGCTTGCTTTCTTTGATGCATAAATAAGTAATAGCTTGTTACAGTATAAACTCATTTCAATTATATGCAATCCAATAGTCTTCTCCAGCACCGCAATTCAAAAGCATCAATTCTCAGGCACTCAGCCTTCTTTATTGTCCAACTCTTACATCAATACAAGACTACTGGAAAAATCATATGTACTTTTGACTATATGCACCTTTGTTGGCAAAGTGATGTCTCAGCTTTTTAATACACTGTCTAGGTTTGTCATAGATTTTCTTCCAAGTAGCAAGCATCTTTTAATTTCGTGACTGTAGTCAAAGTTCACAGTGATTTTCGAGCCCAAGAAAATGAAACATGAAAACAGGTCAGTGGGTGTCCAATATACTACCGGGGAAGACAGAGAAATATCTACAGAAAGAATGAAGAGACTGAGCCAAAGCGGAAATGATGCCTGATTGTGATTGTATCTGGTGGTAAAAATAAAGTCCAATGCTGTAAAGAACAATACTGCACTGGAACCTGGAATGTTAGGTCCATGAATCAGGGTAAACTGGAAGTGGTCAAACAGGAGATGGCAAGAGTGAACACTGATGTTTTAGGAGTCAGTGAGCTAAAATGGACCAGAATGGGCAAATTTAATTCAGATGACTATTATATCTATTACTGTGGGCGAGAATTCCTTGGAAGGAATGGAGTAGCCCTCATGGTAAACAAGAATCCGAATTGCAGTACTTGGTTGCAATCTCAAAAATGACAGAATGATCTCTGTTCGTTTCCAAGGCAAACCATTCAATATCACAGTAATCCAAGTCTATGCCCCAACCACTAATGCTGAAGAAGCTGATGTTGAATAGTTTCCTGAAGAACTACAAGATCTCGTAGAACTAACACCAAAAAAAGATGTTCTTTTCATCAAAGGGAAATAGAATGCAAAAGTAGGAAGTCAAGAGATACTTGGAATAACAGGCAAGTTTGGCCTTGGAGTACAAAATGAAGCAGGACAAAGGCTAACAGAGTTTTGCCAAGTGAATGCACTGGGCATAGCAAATACTTTCTTCCAATAACACAACAGACGACTTTACACATGGCCATCACCAGATGGTCAGTACCAAAATCAGATTGATTATATTCTTTGTAGCCAAAGTGGAAAAGCTCTATATAGTCACCAAAAACTTCTGTAATTAGACATTTAAATTTAACTATGATTAAATATAGTCATTTGAATTGTTCAACATGTTCTTTCCATTTTCAATATGATATAACTGTTGATGGTTGTGGTTTAGTCGTTAAGTCGTGTCCAGCTCTTGGGACCCCAGGGACTGTAACCCGCCAGGCTTCTTTGTCCATGGGATTGCCCAAATAAGAATACTGGAGTGGGATGTCATTTCTTTCTTCAGGGGTCCTTTCCAACCCAGGGATCAAACCCATGTCTCCTGCATTGAAGGTGGGTTCTTTACTGACAGAGCTATGAGGGAAGATTCCCATAACTGTTGATAGAAATCCTTCTTAATATTTCAAATGTCTTATTTTGAAAACTGTTTTCTAAATATTTGGTGGTTTTACCTTGGACTATTCAGATTCTGAATGTGGAAATTGGGAATATTGAAGACAAATGAGCACTGTACCTCTGAAGATTTCTAACAGAAGATAAACAGTATTTTGCATATTAAATATCTGATCATCTGTTCTCTGTAACTCTTCAAGAGAAAGTGTTTGTTTTAAGATGTTTCTTTATTATGAGATTAAAGATAAAATTAGTAATATATTAATAAGTACAATATTAAATCTAAGTTATATTTTACTATTTCTGCATAGCATGTTTAGAATAAATGCATCATTCCACACAGAAGTAATTTTCTTTTTAATGAAGTCTGAACTTTGGGCCTGGAATATGATCTATGTTGGCCTGATAAACATGTCTGGCATAACCCATGTGGAATGTTAACCTAGCTTAATTTATTGGACATTTTGGTGAATGGAATAACTCAGGGATCTGCATTATTCAGGTGATTCTGAAGAAAAAAACATTAGACAAGATATATGCATTTGTTCATTTTATCAAGTCTTTGTTAAGAACTTTATATACAATTTGCTGTTCTTGGTTATAAGGACAGAGCAGTAAAAACAAAGCTCTATCTTAATGGGCAATACCTCTGATAATTCAGTGTTAATAAGGTTTAAATATATAAGGCTTCCTTATATTATATGGAGGAATAATGCATTCATAAAGACAATCATAGAAATTAATTTTTAGTTATTTGGCTAAAGGTAACATGGTAATATAAATCTACAAAAAGACATATTGAGAGAAAATCTTAATTACCAGAGTGGAACAAAATCCATATGAAGCTCATGGTACATTCCATTTTTATCTCACTGTAACTGACTCACCAGAATTCTACATAAAAGGGTGAAATTAATTAGTGCTATTTAATGTGCTTATTTGTACTTTCAATATAAGCCCATTAAGGTTATCTTTTTCTTATCTTTTTCAACATCAGTATCATCACTTTGCATTATTACCACTGACAGTGTCATTATCATCATCATCTTCATCAGCATTTTTATTGTTTTTCATTAAACATATATTGAATTTTACTGTGTGGTTAAGATATTTTGTGCTAAAGGTACAGTAGGAAAGGTCTCCCTACAAATTCATCTCAGTAAATAATTCCCCAATTCATCTTACTGATCAAAGCAGTTTTAATATATTTAAGATTCCTCATTATTATCATATCTTGTATCAAAAAGTGAAAGTGAAGTTGCTCAGTTATGTCCAACTCTTTATGACCCTGTGGACTCTAGCCTGCCAAGCTCATCCATCCATGGGATTTTCCAGGCAAGAATACTGGAGTGGGTTGCCATTTTCTTCTCCAAGGGATCTCCCCCACCCAGGGATCGAACTTGCGTTTCCCGCATTACAGCCAGACTCTTTACCATCTGAGCAGCTAGGGAATCCCAAAACAAGGCACCTTGCATCAAATCCATCAGCAAATCCTGTCTCTTTTGCCTCCAAAATGAAACTGAACTTTCTTCTCACTATAACCTGTCCTACCCAAGTTCAAATGCTCATGACCTCTCCCCTGAACTACTGAAATACCTACCTGACTTTTCTGTTTCCACTCTTGCTCCCTACATATCATCCTCCATAGTAGCTGAATACCTTTCTTAAAGTGTTAATCAGATAAGGTTATATTCCTTTCTGGACTCACCAGAGTCATCTTCACCATATTGTATTAGGTTTCTGCTGTTGCTATAAAAAAAAATACTACATGCTTAGTAGCTTAAAATAGTATGAATTTACTATGTCAAGTTTGGGAGTTCAGGTGTCTAAAACAGGCTTCACTGGGCTAATATCAAAGTGAGGCAGCTGTGTGCTTCTTGCAGAGGCTCTAGGGAAAAATCTGCTTCTTTGGCTTTTCCAGCTTCTAAAGGCTGCTTTAGAAGCTTCTAAAAGCTTCTAGGGCTTCCCTTGTAGCTCAGTTGGTAAAGAATCTGCCTGCAATGCAGGATACCCAGGTTTGATCCCTGGGTTGGAAATATCCCTTGGAGAAGGAAGTGGCAACCCACTCCAGTATTCTTGCCTGGAGAATCCCACGGACAGAGGAGCCTGGCAGGCTACAGCTCATTGGGTTGCAAAGAGTCTGGCCACAACTTAGCGATCAAACCATCACCAAAGGCTGCTCATATCCTTGGCTTATGTCCTCCTTGCATCTCCAAAGCCAGCAATGGCCAGTCAAGTCTTTTTCATGCTAGAGCACCCTGACCCTGACTCTTCTGCCTTCTTCTTCCATATTTAAAGACCATTGTCATTATATTGAGTCCACTCATAAAATTCAGCTTGAGGTCATCTGATTAGCAAACTTAATACTATTTTAATTATTAATTCCCCCATACCATATAACAAGATATCCACGATTCTGGAGGTTAGCATGTGGATGTTCTTTAGGACTATTACTCCATCTACCACGCACATTTATTATAAATTCATATAATCCACCCTTGGTGAACTTTCTACTTTTCATGTCATATTATTCTGTGCCTTCCTTGATACACTTAAGTTGTTTAATCTTCTTTATGTTCTTTGAAAAATGTGGATTTCATTCATTGGCAGGGATCTTATATCATTTCTTCTCTCTTCCTTAAGGAAAATTGTTCTCAAAGATGCACGCTTCAAATTCTCCTTTGTGTTATTTCATTTGTTCAAATGTCCTGTTTTCAAAAAGTCCCTCACTAACCAACCTATGTAATACAATATTCTCTAAAAGTATCATTTCCTTACCCTGCTTTACTTTCTTCATAAAATATATGTACTTACTTCTTTTATTACTGTCTGAGTCCCACATAAGAATTTAAGCACCATCAGGGAAGAGATGCAATATGCTTTGATTTACCTCAGTGTGCTTATTAGCATCTAAAAAAGTGACTCTTAGAGAAAAACCACTCAAATGTTTGTTATATAAATGGAGAGGTGTACAAATGCTTGCTCAGATCTATGGCAGGTATTTCACATTTGATATATCACTTGATCTTTGTGGCTTTCTGATGAAGTCATTTACCATTTATATTTTATAGCCCAGATAACCACTGTTCATAGAAATGATTTTATCTGAGTCTCCACAGTAGCAAAACTGGGATACTTACTCATATATGTCTGATTTCCTATTCCATATTGTTCCACAACAAAGTCTATGCTGTTCCACTACACTATGCCACTTTGTAGAGATGAATATGCTGATCCATGCCTTACAAGTGACTACAATTTTATTGGAGATGTTAGATACTTAATTTAAAGGATAGGTATCAAGGTATAAAAATTAGACTATGGAAGAAATAGTAGAGTAATTGTTACATAGTATGTTTCCGTACAATTTTATTGAATACTTGTTGAGAATTTAAGTGCTTTAAGATTCCATAGAAACTACAAAGGCACTAAAAGTTTGAGCTAACTGTGATACCTTCAGAAAGGAGGTACATTTGAAACAGCATAAGGGCATAAGTTCATGCACTTTGCCTTACCACTCTCATTATGTACTATCTGATTCTATCATTGGTAAGTGAATTTACCTATATTGAGCATCCTGATAGAGAACAGAGAGACCCTGGTCATGATTCATTTAGGATATTTTATAGTACAGTGATTCTACACTCTGGCTTCACATTATAATAATATAATTTGCAAGGGAAACCTTACAAATACTTCCCCAAAGTAACTCCCCCATATAAAGATTTCATTGGTACCAGAATCTTTAAAATTTCCTCAAGTGGTTCTAATGTTTAGCTAAGCCTGAGAATGAATGTGATAGTATATGTGCCATGAGAATACCTAATAAAGGCCAGGGTCTGCATTCAGTAATAGAATTAACAGGTTAATGGTTGCCTTACACTATAATTTGTTGAAGAAAGAAGATTTAATAAGAAACATTGTACTGCATTCAATCTAATTTTGTATGTAATAAATGAATATATAATTTAATTTATATCCAATAACTGAGTCATGAAAAACATATATATATATATATATATACATATATATATATATATCTTCCCATTATTAATGAGTATAAATTAATGGGTTTATGTATAAAATGATCTTTTCATGCCTTCAAAATAAGGTATGACTTCCTTCAAACTTTTCACTGGTGTAAAATTCCCAGAAGCAATAATTTGTTTTTCCTGGGTAGAAGCTTTAACATATGTATCTCACAGTTGGATCATCGAAAAAGCAAAAGAGTTCCAGGAAAACATCTATTTCTGCTTTATTGACTATGCCAAAGCCTTTGACTGTGTACATCACAATAAAATGTGGAAAATTCTGAAAGAGATGGGAATACCAGACCTGCCTCTTGAGAAACCTGTATGCGGGTCAGGAGGCAACAGTTAGAACTGGACATGGAACAACAGACTGGTTCCAAATAGGAAAAGGAGTACGTCAAGGCTGTATATTGTCACCCTGCTTATTTAACTTATATGCAGAGTACATTATGAGAAATGCTGGGCTGGAAGAAGCACAAGCTGGAATCAAGATTGCCAGGAGAAATATCAATAACCTCAGATATGCAGATAACACCACCCTTATGGCAGAAAGCGAAGAGGAAGTAAAAAGCCTCTTGATGAAAGTGAAAGAGGAGAGTGAAAAAGTTGGCTTAAAGCTCAACATTCAGAAAACTAAGATCACGGTATCCGGTCCCATCACTTCTTGGCAAATATATGGATAAGCAATGGAAACAGTGACAGACTTTATTTTCTTGGGCTCCAAAATCACTGCAGATGGTTACCGAAGCCATGAAATACAAAGACGCTTGCTCCTTGGAAGAAAAGCTATGACAAACATAGATGGCATGTTAAAAAGAAGACACATTACTTTGCTGACAAAGGTTTGTCTAGTCCAAGCTATGGCTTTTCCAATAGTCATGTATGGATGTGAGAGTCGGACCATAAAGAAAGTTGAGTGCTGAAGAACTGATGCTTTTGAACTGTGGTGTTGGAGAAGACTCTTGAGAGTCCTTTGGACTACAAGAAGATCCAACCAGTCCATCCTAAAGGAGATCAGTCCTGGGTGTTCATTGGAAGGACTGATGTTGAAGCTGAAACTCCAATACTTCGGCCACCTCATGCAAAGAGTTGACTCATTGGAAAAGACTCTGATGCTGGGAAGGATTGGGGGCAGGAGGTGAAGGGGATGACAGAGGATGAGATGGTTGGATGGCATCACCGACTCTATGGACGTGAGTTTGGGTGGACTCCAGTTGTTGGTGATGGACAGGGAGGCCTGGCATGCTGTGATTCATGGGGTTGCAAAGAGTTGGACACGACTGAATGACTGAACTGAACTGATTATACTAAGACTCTTCATTCGTCTGCATGTTCTGTCACTATTCCTCAGATGAGCAACCTTGACATCAATTTTGGGTCTCTTTTGACGAATCACAATTGAATGCATAATCAAAAACCACGAAGAAAAAATTCATTCAAAATGAAGACTAAAGAGAGGCAGGGCAATAGCATGAGCTATTTCGGGGTTTTTAAAACCATAGGTTCTCAGTGAACTTTTCAATTTAATTTTCTGTAAGTTATTTACTTAAGCAGCAGACTTTTACACATAACATCCTTACAGTAAAAGCATAAATGAGAGCATGCTTGAGATTTATCACCTAAAAGTCGGGATCAAATGGTAGTACCTATGACTGAAAAGTGAGAAACAGTCAGAAGAAAAGGTAGAGCTATAGATTTGATTAACCAGTTATCAAGGTAGAAAAATACTTCATTGCTATAGCAAAGGGGCAGCAAAATGGACATTTTGAAATTAACTCAGCAGGTGCAGAAACCAGTCAATGCCTTCAAGCAGCTTCTCTGTACATGCCATTGGGAATACATGTGGACTTCACAAGCACATAGGAGACAGAGGTCCAGCCAAGTGAATGAATATTTCACCTCTTATGTATTTAGTTGTTTCTTTCTCCCATTGTCTCTTTAAGTACAAGCAAACTACTCACAGAAGCATTTCAGGCTACTTTGTTTAATTCTCTGTTACTCAGCTGGGGCCTCACCAGGTACTTGACTTAGCCATGAATAATAATAACTGTGGTATTGCTCTGAAAAGAAAAAAAATAAAAAAAATATTCTGACATGGTCTTTCTTGCTTGGATTTCATTTTCCAATAATGAAAGTTGAGCTGCAGTTTCATTATCAAACTCAACCTTAAGGCTATCATAAAAACTTAGAAAATAATTTAATAGATTAATAAGAACTGAAATGGAGGTAAATTTAGTATATTTTACTTGAAACTTTGCAATTTTTTTTCCATTTTTTCTTCCTCTTCTCTTCTTTTTACCCTAATACTCTTCTCTCATCACCTGTTTCTCTTTATCAATTCCTGCTCTCCCAAATATTTCAAGTCCTTCTTTTCTCACAGTGGTGAGGTTGACTGTGGTCAAAGAAAGTACAACTGAGACTTGGAAATGGGCTAGGGAGTGGTCAGGGAAGTGATGGCCATCTTAAGTTTAAGATGGCTGCTTAGCCATGCTGTGCATATTCTCTTACAACTGGAAGCATTAGATATGCTGAAAGTGCTGACTTGAATACTTGTGTGTTAAGAGAAAGCTCAGTATTTACACTGAGAAAATTCAAATAGAATCAGAAAAGACAGAAAATATATAAAGGTATTATGACAATGAAAGATTTCACTAATAGAATAAGTTTTATAAAAAGTCTGACACAACTAACTTAGCATACTTGTGACTAAAGATACAATTTAATTATGTTTCGTTGGTTCAGCTCATCAATCTTAGATATGTACCTAAGATATGAAAGATATGAAAATGAATACTATTATTGCAATTTGAATAATTATCCTCAACTTTAAAAGAAAATACATTCTTTTCATATTATTTCCTTGGTAACAAAATTAAACCAAAATATTAAAGGCTATATTTAGCATTTCCTTGTAAGGGGCATAATGCAATTATTTTCCTAAAATTACTATTGATTATATAAAATCAATTTATAAAAGGTCATTTCAAATTGGTCATCCTTATTATTCAAAAGCTTATTGTGATTTGAATTGAAATGAACAATTCTTATTGTGGCATATATAGAATATTACATTATATATCATTAAAATCTCAATTTTTGTATTCAAGAATCACAAAAAAATAATATGGGTAATATTAAAAAGAATTTTTTCAAATATATTAATCTAATCTTGCTTCCCAACATTTTCAAGTGGTTTTTATCCATGGGCATTTGAAACATTCTTTATGTGGGAAATATGACAGAGATTGCACATCATCTATTGACAGTTCTCTCCTTTCACTTCAGTAACACAAACTGTAATGATAGATACAAAAATATATGAATAAACAGCAATAAAAAAGTCCTTCATTTCTTGGCTTTCCTTTGAAAAAACGAGTAGTCAGAACATATACTGCAAAGTCATTGAATGGGACTTTGACAAAGAGCTGTTTCATTCCTTCTCACTCCCCTTCACTTATTTTTCCCTGAGTATAATTAGGAATTAGTGGTTAATACTATAGGATTGATCTCGTTAGGTAGAAAGAAACTTGAATACTAAAGATGGGTTCAACAGAGGACAGTGACATTGTTGAGACAGACAACTACTCCTGAGCTCCCTGCCTAAAAATTTGGTTATATTTTAAAGCACTTTTATTTCAGGTCCATTTCTCTAGAAGAAAACACTATTCGTCATTGATACACTACAAACATTTTAATTCCAACTACAGTTATGGGTGCTTATTTTACATTTGTATTCTGAGGGACAAAAATTCAGTAAACTTGACTGTTTATGGTGTGCTGATGACTCTGTTCTACCACCACCCAGACCAATGAGTATTTTCAGATTTCCATGTGGGTGACATAATTAAGAGGTTACGGAAATTTCAGTGATGGAACAAGGAGGCAGAAGAGTTAGAGTCTTGATGTTTATTGATTTAAACTTGAAATTAAAATATAAAATAGTAAATAAAAGTTTAACCTGCAGACAAATAATATTAAGGTGATTTTTTTAAAGATTTAAAGGACTATTTCTCTGGGGAGGTTTGTTTTTTGTTTGTTTGTTTTTTTAACATTTTAGTATTCTTCATTGTGCCTCATGAGTTTTTCACCTATAAGTTTGTTATGTTTCTTTCTACCATGTTAATTTCTATGAAAAAAAATGGATGTATACTTTGATAATCTTAAATGTTATTTTCTTAGGTTTAATGGTACATTTTTATAGGACAAACTGTTGTGTTCATGCTATTCACACAGAAAAATATAAGAAACAAGAATGAGATAAGAAATCTGTATGTATTTGAGGATTGACTATTATACCATAAAACATATTTTCAAATATCAGTCATTTTTATAATTTATGGTAATAATGTGTTGATTGCAAGGTTTTACAGAGATGAATGCAGAAGTTTATAGGAATGAAATTACATAATAAGTGATTTGTTGTTCAATCACCCTGTCGTGTCCAACTCTTGGAGACTCCATGGACTGCAGCACACCAGGCCTCCCTGTCCCTCACCATCTTCCAGAGTTCGCCCAAGTTCATGTTTATTGCACCAGTGATGTCATCATGCTCTCAAATTATTCACATAAGTAGTAGTGAATAAATAAATATTACAAAATCTTAATAATTGTTTAACCTAAGTCATGGTTATATGGGGTTTTATTGAACTGTACTATTTTCAAATATATTTTTAAAATTTTCTTTTTAATTAAAAAATTAGATTGAATTTGAAATAATGATAAAATCCAAGTATCAGCAGATCATTGGAGATAGTTTCTTACATTAAAAATATATTAGCAAAACACCATAATTTTGATGCTCTACAATTTTAATATCTTTCTTATGTCACTTATGCTGCTTATGTTACTTATGTTTCTTATATTTAACATCATCTTATGACTCAGAGAATTTTACACAATATTGTAGATGTAACCTGAGAAGTAAAATAGACCTGGCCGGAGGCATAACATAATTAGCATCCTGTTTTCTGTGCTGTATATCTGTTAAAGGACTCAAAACTTATCAGAGCAAGTTCACACATTCCTCATCCTAATAATTCATAGTATAGTTTAATCAATTATCTTTTGTAAGATATACAAAAAGATAAGACGGAATCTGTTGCTGAACAATTTAGTTTACATTTCCACAGGGACTATTTAGAATGATGCTTTGTGCTGTAAGTTCTTTATCTCTAAACCCACTGCTTAATTGTTTCTGCAATAGCCCACTCTTCCAGCCTGTTAGGTTATTTTCAATTCTAATATTTCCATCAAAATAATTTCCTGTTATTCCTAGCTCCTTTAGTTCTGAAAAATCTGTTTATGTGACTTCTATGGTTTCATCCAAGTTTCATATAAGGATATATAAATATGAAATGTGCTACATTCTATTTAAATGTAAGACATTACTATTACAAATAAAAACAACAAGATCCCTGGGAACAAAGGCCTGGCCAACAGAAAAGCTATCTAAATTCAAAATGGATTATCAAGCAGTGTCTCTAAAATATTATGAACTATGTAATAAAGTGTTGTTGTTTTGTCACTAAGTCATGTCTGACTCCTTTTGTTTTTATTTCCACTCTACCCACATATAGTTTATATAATTTCCATGAATTTCTTCTGTCTTTTACTACCACCTTTCTGTATTCCTAAACTAACACTAACTTTACACATATACATAAATATACATACATAAACATATACAGTATATATATACTGTGTGCTGTGCTTAGTTGCTCAGTCATGTCTGACTCTTTGCAACTTCATGGACTGTAGCCCACCAGGCTCCTCTGTACATGGGGATTCTCCAAGCAAGAATACTGGAGTGGATTGCCATGCCCTCCTCCAGGGGGTCTTCCCAGCCCAGGGATTGAACCCAGGTCTCCCTCATTGCAGGTGGATTCTTTACCATCTATATATATTTTCCATGTTTTAATAGTCATATGCTTGATTGTAGTTTATATATTCTCTTAATGTTGTCTTTTATAATGTTTTCTATTAAAGTATTCCCTACATTTAATGTGTAACAGCAATAACTTTCTCTCATCAAAGCTGATGGTGTACTATTCATACTGAGCATTGTCTTACCAGCAGCAACAGTTAATGCCATGGTCTTTTAAGGAGACTAACCAATGTCTTTGTGGCAAGTTGATGAAAGTGCATCCCTTCCACCATGGAAATAATAGCATTTCATTCTAATTGTGTTTGTATATATTACAGTTATAAGTTTGCCTCTCCTGAACACAGATTTCACCCAGCATCACTATCAGAGGCTCACAGAATTCTCATTTACTATATCGTGATTCCATCTAGGATCCCTCATACTCAAGTGATCTATTTTATGGAAAATGTGGCGCTACAGCGGGTACAGACCATGAATACACTGGTCCCAGCAAATGCTGTACTATTCAGAGTTTTTATCCTGAAAAAGCAATGGGAGAGCCTCTTGACAATGTAGCAAAAGCACCAGCTTGAATATTATATTACATGAGACTGGTGTATTATCATTCATGGTGCAGAATATTCCTTAAATCAATGGACATTTTACAGTTCTATCATTCCAACAGGTGGAATAAATGGGCACGGGAACAAGGCATTGAAGGAGGAGCTGCCCTGCTTTCAAAGACTGAGTCACCATCAGTGACCTACTTGGAAAATTGAAGTTTTCACAATCTTAGTCTTTGTGAGTGGAGTGTTATAAGAGGGACTTGAATGAAGACCATGATGAAGAAACATTCCAGACAGAGGGAATAACAAGTACAAAGTCTATAAGTGTCTTAAGCAGTGTGAGCCACACAGAGTATTAGTGGTTCATGGGATTCTTCTCATAGGTTCGTACCCAAAATGAAAAATAAAAAATCTTGATTTTTTCCTAGCTGCGATATAACATCTTTTTTTCCTTATTTTTTCTAAGATCCTTTTTCTGTGATTGTGTTCTTTCAATCAAATTTCTATATTTACATTTTTCACAACCATTAAGATTTCTAAGATTTCCTATAGTCAAATTCTCTCCAATAAATCCAGTGCCCATATGCCACATCTAAACTTTAGTCTTTAAATTATACAGAACTGTGAATTGTATATTGTTAACCATCCAATCCTTGAAATGTCTGATAACTTCTACAATAAAGTGGTCTCCTGTCATTCAGTAAAAGGAGTAATGTGGTTAGAAAGAACTAGCCTGGGGCAGATTTATGAGTCAGCAACTTACCAGCCTCACAGGTATGATTCCAGTTCTATCTCTGCTAGGCATATTAACCACTGACAGAATGGTTTACTTTATCCAGATGCTGGTCTAAACATGCATATCTCCTAAGAATATGATCTTAAACACTCCTAACCAAAGTGGCTGTTCTTCCTCACTGAACCATTTAGTCTCTTGGAATTAGTTTCAAATATTGGTTGTGTGAATACATTATTATTTACAGCACTCCTTTTTTTTTTCCTCACTCTCATCCTGAAGTTTGTTCATATATTTATAAATCGCTGCCTTCCTCCTACTGTTCTCCTATGTACATAATTTTACACTATTATTTAATTTATTAAATCTAATAATCTCTCTTGGCTTTCATGATCTGGCATAAGAAGATTTTGCTATACTTGAGGGATGATATTTTCCACTATTTCTCAGGCACCTAAAGCAAGCTCTAGTGTGGTACATTTTCACCAGAGGCGTTCCCAGGATTTTAGTCATCTATTCACAGTTTTTGCTTTTGAATGACCACCAAGTATTATCCTCTTCCACAAAGCCTTTTCCAGTTAAGGACACACATTTTTCTTCTCTGAAGTATAAATCATTTTAAAACAATAATAACATGCTTTCAGTTATTTCTTGTCAATATTTTATTATTTTCTAATTCCTAAGTCAATTCAAATAGAATATACCCTTTTAGGCTTTAAAGTGATTCCCAAAAAAGTATACAAATGTATTTGAGAATATAATACTTATATAAAGTTGGTTATAGGAGTCCATAAGCAAAGTAAGTCAGCTCAGTTCAGTTCAGTTCAGTCGCTCAGTCGTGTCCGACTCTTTGCGACCCCATGAATCGCAGCACACCAGGCCTCCCTGTCCATCACCAACTCCCGGAGTTTGCCCAAACTCATGACCATCGAGTCAGTGATGACACCCAGCCATCTCATCCTCTGTCATCTGCTTCTCCTCCTGCCCCCAATCCTTCCCAGCATCAGGGTCATTTCCAATGAGTCAACTCTTCTCATGAGGTGGCCAAAGTATCGGAGTTTCAGCTTCAACATTAGTCCTTCCAATGAACACCCAGGACTGATCTCCTTTAGGATGGACTGGTTGGATCTTCTTGCAGTCCAAGGGACTCTCAAGAGTCTTCTCCAACACCACAGTTCAAAAGCATCAGTTCTTCAGTGCTCAGCTTTCTTCACCATCCAACTCTCACATCCATACATGACCACTGGGAAAACCATAGCCTTGACTAGACGGACTTTTGTTGGCAAAGTAATGTCTCTGCTTCTAAACATGCTATCTAGGCTGGTCATAACCTTCCTTCCAAGGAGTAAGTGTCTTTTAATTTCATGGCTGCAATCACCATCAGCAGTGATTCTGGAGTCCCCCAAAATAAAGTCTGACACTGTTTCCACTGTTTCCCCATCTATTTCCCATGAAGTGATGGGACCAGATGCCGTGATCTTAGTTTTCAGAATGTTGAGCTTTAAGCCAACTTTTCCACGCTCCTCTTTCACTTTCATCAAGAGGCTCTTTAGTTCTTCTTCACTTACTTCCATAAGGGTGGTGTCATCTGCATATCTGAGGTTATTTATATTTCTCCTGGTAGTCTTGATTCCAGCTTATGTTTCTTCCAGCCCAGCGTTTCTCATGATGTACTCTGAATATAAGTTAAATAAGCAGGGTGACAATATACAGCCTTGACATACTCCTTTTCCTATTTGGAACCAGTCTCTTGTTCCATGTCCAGTTCTAACTGTTGCTTCCTGACCTGCATACAGGTGTCTCAAGAGACAGGTCAGATGGTCTGCTATTCCCATCTCTTTCAGAATTTTCCACAGTTTATTGTGGTCCACACAGTCAAAGGCTTTGGCATAGTCAATAAAGCAGAAATAGATGTTTTTCTGGAACTTTCTTGCTTTTTTGATGATCCAGCGGATATTGGCAATTTGATTTCTGGTTCTTCTGCCTTTTCTAAAACCAGCTTGAGTGGCTGCAATGGTCCACACAGAAGCGCAGCTGAAAGGAGCTAGCCCTCACCCGAGGCCCGGGGCAGCAACCGAGAGGAGTTACCCCAGGTCCATGGAGAGGCGGCTGCGTGGGCACAGGAGGGCTGAGAGGAGTTACTCCACATTCAAGATCAGGAGGGGCTGTCATGTGTAGACGGCCCTTGTCCAAGGTAAGGAGCAATGGCTGCACTTTGCTGGAGCAGCCGTGAAGAGATACCCCATTTCCAAGGTAAGAGAAACCCAAGTAAGACGGTAGGTGTTGCGAGAGGGCATCAGAGGGCAGACACACCAAAACTATAATCACAGAAAACTAGCTAATCTGATCACACGGACCACAGCCTTGTCTATCTCAATGAAACTAAGCCATGCCATGTGGGGCCACCCAAGACAGATGGGTAATGGTGGAGAGGTCTGACGGGATGCGGTCCACTGGAGAAGGGCATGGCAAACCACTTCAGTATTTTTGCCTTGAGAACCCCATGAACAGTATGAACAGTATGAAAGTAAGTGAAGGAAAGTATAAACAATGTGTTCATAGTTAATTGTTAAATACATAGCATGGGATAGCAGTTAACTATGAATGAGATGGTGAGTGTCTTAATCAACTTGATATGCCTTTGGTATCCCATTTAGAGTACATTTTTTTTAATGCATTATGTTTTGTCTCAATGCAACTGATGGCACTGAACATAAGACATGAAGAAATCAAAGCACAAAAATTTTTATAGATGCCTAAGGGTTTTTGATAGGGAAACATTTGGAAAATAAGCAGATGCAACAAGTTAATGCTAAAAGCAATAGCTGTATTTTTATTCTTAAATAGAGTTACCTGAATGGCATAGTGTCATAGGTAATTATAAAATATTCCAAATATCTAGGATCTCCAGCATTCCTAGGGAAGGTTTGTTGGTTGTTGGCAAGCTATATTACAAGTGAGAGATCTATAAATTTTTTTTAAAAAGCACATGCACACAAAATGATCAGTACTTAGCCTTGACTTAACTACAAAATTAAGAAAAATGTCTAAAGGAAAACAGGAACAACTTAACGGAAAAGTGCTGAGACATTAAAATGAAATAAAAATTATAATAGGTAAAAGTTCATAAATTTCAGAAGATCTTATAGAATTGACTATAATAAAAATTAATCATAAAAAGAAAAGACAGGCATATAAAGTAGAAAGAAAAAGTAAAACTTTCATTATTCCATTATGACATGATCTAGCATGTAGAAAATCTAATCTTAAGGAATCCTCTAGTAAACTATTATAATTAATAAGTGAGTTCAGCAAGTTTCAGGATACAAAATTAACACAAAAATCCATTGTGTTTCTAACCTGCCAGTGAATAATTTGAAAAAAATAAGAAAAGTTACATTCACAAGAGTATTAAAAGCATAAAATTATCAGGAATAAATTTAACAAAAACAGTGTAAAACATATAATCAGAAAACTACAAAACATTGTTGAAAAAATTAAGAACTAAATAATGAAAAAATTCCCATGTTAATGGACTGGAAAACTTAACTCTGTTAAAATGGTAATACTCCCCAGTCCCTCAGAATATGGATTTTACTTCTATGGATTTAATAAAAAGCTTTGCCAATTGGTGTGCATACGCACACACACACTTTGGTACATAATTACCACAATCAGGTTAAGAAACACATTCATCAACTCTCATACTTAACTCTGTGTGTGTGCAGGCATGTGTGTACATGTGTCTGTGTGTTAAGAGTGCTAAAGGCATACTCTCCCAGCAAATTTCAAGTGCATAATACAACATTATTACTCGTATGCTGCACATTAGATTTATACAGTTTATTCATAGTATAATAGAAGACAGAATCATAAAAGTTAAAAGAAGTTTAACTTTCAGCAAATATCCTTCAGCTCTCTTAAAAGTAAGTTATGAGAATGGCAGGTTGAAATGACAGCTGTTGAAATAAAACCCTTAGGAGCTTCAGTGTGTAGTGAAAAGTGACCTTAAAGGAAAAGAGGAAGGCTTAGTCAGTAAGACTTTTATTGAAAAGTATGAGGGAGGTTAAAAAAATAGGAATTATATATATAAGTAAATATATATATATATTCATGTATATATATATATATATATATATATATATATATACACACACACACACATTTATACATGCATAAGACTTTTATTGGAAACTATGAGGGATCTACGGAGAAGGCAATGGCAACCCACTCCAGTACTCTTGCCTGGAAAATCCCATGGACGGAGGAGCCTGGTGGGCTGCAGTCCATGGGGACGCGACTGAGTGGCTTCACTTTCACTTTTCACTTTCAGGCATTGGAGAAGGAAATGGCAATGCACTCCAGTGTTCTTGCCTGGAGAATCCCAGGGCCAGCGGAGCCTGATGGGCTGCCGTCTGTGGGGTCATACAGAGTTGGACACAACTGAAACGACTTAGCAGCAGCAGCAGCATGAGGGATGTAAGACGTAATGATTAAATATATATATATATATATATATATATATATATATATATATGTATACACACATAGATAGATGTGTGTGAGTATATCTATATCTGTGTGTATACACACACACACACACACACATATACGTGTGTGTGTGTGTGTGTGTGTATTTTGGCTTCCCAGGTGGCACTAGTTTTAGAAAACCTGGCTGCCAACAGGTGACTTAAGAGAGGCAGGTTTGATCCCTGGGTTGGGAAGATCCCCTGGAGGAGGGCATGGTGATCTACTCCAGTATTCTTGCCTGGAAAATCCCACGGACAGTAGAGCCTGGTGGGCTACAATCCATGGGCTTGGAAAGAGTGAGACATGACTGAACAGAATTAGCACAAGCAGATATGTGTATGTGTGTGTATTTATGTGTGTATATATATATAGAGAGAGAGTTTTATATTTTTGTTTTATATATTTTATATATATAATATATTTGTTTTATATATTTTTATATATAATGTATTTATTTGTTTTATATATTTTATAGACAGAGTTTTATATATTTGTTAGGGCAAAAGCTAACAGAGTTTTGCCAAAGGAACACACTGGTCATAGCAAACGCCCTCTTCCAACAACACTAGAGACGACTCTACACATGGACATCACCAGATGGTCAACACCAAAATCAGATTGATTATATCTTTGCAGCCAAAGATGTACAAGCTCTATACAGTCAGCAAAAACAAGACCAGGAGCTGATTGTGGCTCAGATTATGAAATCCTTGTTGCCAAATTCAGACTTAAAATGAAGAACGTAGGGAAAATCACTAGACCATCCAGGTATGATCTAAATCAAATTCCTTATGATTATACAGTGGAAGTGACAAATAGGTTCAAGGGATTACATCTGATAGACAGAGTGCCTGAAGAACTATGGATGGAGGTTCGTGACACTGTACAAGAGGCAGTGATCAAGATCATTGCCAAGAAAAAGAAATGAAAAATGTCAAAATGGTTGTTTGAGGAGGACTTACAAATAGATGAGAAAAGAGAAGCAGAAGGCAAAGGAGAAAACGAAAGATATACCCATCTGAATTCAGAGTTCTAAACAATAGTAAAGAGAGATAAGAAAGCCTTCCTCAGTGGTCAGTGCAAAGAAATATAGGAAAACCATAGAATGGGAAAGACTAGGGATCTCTTCAAGAAAATTAGAGATACAAAGGGAACATTTTATGCAAAGATGGGTGCAATGAAGGACAGAAATGGTATGGAACTAACAGAAGCAAAATATACTAAGAAGAGGTAGCAAGAATACACAGAAGAACTATACAAAAAAGATCATCATGACCCAGATTAACCATGTTGGTGTGATCACTCACCTAGAGACAGACATCCTGGAATACAAACTAAAGTGGGCCTTAGGAAGCATCATTACGAACAAAGCTAGTGGTCGTCATGGAATTCCAGCTGAGCTATTTCAAATCCTAAAAGATGATGCTGTGAAAGTGCTGCACTCAATATGCCAGCAAATTTGAAAAACTCAACAGTGGCCACAGGACTGGAAAAGGTCAGTTTTCATTCCAATCTCAAAGAAAGGCAATGCCAAAGAATGTAAAAACTAACGCACAATTGCACTCATCTCACACACTAGTAAAGTAATGCTCAAAATTCTCCAAGCCAGGCTCCAACTGTACATGAACCGAGAACTTCCAGATGTTCAAGCTGGATTTAGAAAAGGCAAGGAACCAGGCGTCAAATTGCCAACATCCACTGGATCATCAAAAATGTAAGAGGATTCCAGAAAAAAATATCTACTTCTGCTTTATTGACTACGCCAAACTCTTTAATGGTGAGGATCACAGCAAATAGTGGAAAATTCTTCAAGAGATGGGAATACCAGACCACCTTACCAGCCTCCTGAGAAATCTGTATGCAGGTCAAGAAGCAATAGTTAGAACTAGACTTGGAAAAATTGACTGGTTCCAAATTGAGAAAGGAGTACGTCACGGCTCTATTTTTTCACCCTGCTTATTTAACTTATATGCAGAGTTACATCATGTGAAATGCTGGGCAGGATGAAGCACAAGCTAGAATCACGATTGCTGGGAGAAATATCAATAACCTCAGATATGTAGATGACACCACCTTTATGGCAGAAAGCAAAGAAGAACTAAAGAGCCTCTTGATGAAAGTGAAAGAGGAGAGTGAAAAAGTTGGCTTAAACTCAATATTCAAAAAGTGAAGATTATGGCATCCCGTCCCATCACTTCTTGGCAAATATATGGGGAAATAATGGAAACAGTGACAGACTTTATTCTCTTGGGCTCCAAAATCACTGCAGATGGTTACTGCAGCCATGAAATCCAAAGACACTTGCTCCTTGGAAGAAAAGCTATGACAAACATAGATGGCATGTTAAAAAGAAGACACATTAATTTGCCGACAAAGGTTTGTCTAGTCCAAGCTTGGTTTTTCCAATAGTCATGTATGGATGTAAGAGTTGGACCATAAGGAAAGTTGAGTGCTGAAGAACTGATGCTTTTGAACTGTGGTGTTGGAGAAGACTGTTGAGAGTCCTTTGGACTGCAAGGAGATCAAACCAGTCCATCCTAAAGGAGATCAGTCCTGAATATTCATTGGAATGACTGATGCTGAAGCTGAAACTCCAATACTTTGGCCACCTGAATGCAAAGATCTGACTATTGCAAAAGAACCTGATGCTGAGAAAGATTGAAGGCAGGGGGAGAAGAGGACAACAGAAGATAAGATGGTTGGATGGCATCACCGATTTGATGGACACGAGTTAGAGCAATCTCTGTGTGTTGGTGATAGACAGGGAAGCCTGGTGTGCAACAGTCTATGGGTTCACAAAGAGCCAAACATGACTGAATGACTGAACAAATATATATATACATATATATATACAGACATATATATATATACCTATATGGACATATATATATGTATACACACACATATATATGTGTATATATATATACCTATATATACATATCATATATCAATATGCATATTTCAAACATTTATTTGTAGATTTATGAAAACTTTCCATAATTAACAACAGGTCACATGGCAGAATAATGTGATTGTTTCAAGAAGAAGCTTTCAAAATTCATTTTGAACTAAGAATAGTAATTTTATATAACTCTCTTTACCTCATGAGATCAAACAAACTAACACTAATTCAAGCCCTGCTGTCTTACCGACAAGAAAAAATAGATTATAAACTTGATTTGTAAGTCATGCGATAATCAACAGTGAACTTTGGTTTTCTATGCTATGGTGATAAAGGTGTTTTGAATTTAGAAATTTCTAGTACAGACACAAAGGCTGATGATTATTTGCCAGGGTTATAAATCATTATGTTTTTACTGTAGAAGTAGTTCTTCAGTTCTTTGTTGTGATAGAGTTATTTGGCTTATGTCTCTTGTTTATGTTCGTATCATTATTATCTTATTTTTTTGGAGACAAATTAAAGCAGTTGTTTTTCTTGAGACTGACAGATTAAATTCTCTTTTAAGAAAAATTTTAGCTACTTTTATAGGCCTTTGTTTTACAAGTAGTGATTAACTGAGTACAGTTATTCTTCAATTGTATACCACATCTGCAATTGTACAAAATGGCATAAAGTTTTGCCTCTCCCTTCAACCTCTTTATCGAATGTATAAGAGTTTCTATTTTTGATTTTTATGCCTCAAAGATAAATGTATTATGTATTTACAGCAGCCACAGATCAGCTTAAATAATGCACATGAAACTCATTATTAAGTATTACTTCTTTTTACCAAATTTGCTCTTTCTCTGCCTAAACTGACAGTAGAATTTTTGACTTCTTATGCATCTTTATTGCTTAAAAGTAGCTTTTGTTTTGTATATTCTTCTATTGGTTTATTTTATAGAGAAGTGCATGCTCAAGCATAAATGTTTCCAAAAATTTCTTTTTAGGAGTGGGTTAAAACATTTATATCTTTATATTTGTGACAATTGGGGAAAATTTTTAAGTCTACAAATTTTTCTGTGCTCAGGAACTAATCAGATAGCATTTTCTCTTAATGATTTCTAATCAAGGAGTTTCTATTACTTATGAATTTAAGAATACGGCATATTTGGAGATAACTTGCAGAAGGGAAAACTTCTCTTTGAATTAACATCATTGCCACTTGATGTTCCATGAATGCTTACAAGGTGTTGGGATTTGTCCAGGCACTTTAAGTGTGTATCTTAAGTTCCACTGTTTTTCTCTCAAAAATCAGCTTATTAACAAATTCATCTAAGAGAGAGAGAGTTTAAGTAAGTTCCACAAGATTACAGAGGTACTAAATGGCAGAACAAGAACCCAAACTCACACATCTGTACAGGAAAGCTTGAGCTCCTGATCACTGACCTTAACTACCTCCCAAGGGAACAGCAAGTGAAAAGGAATAATATGTTATCCATAACACTGATGAAGCTCAGAAATCTATTCCTTTAACGTGGCACTGAATGCACATTTAAAGTGATGAAACTTGCTGAAATGGCTGAAGTTTCATAACAGAAATTTAAAGCATATGATAATAAAAAGATACTTTATTGAGGAGGAGATATGACACTTGGTATTTGGACTTGATTTTTAAGTGCCTATTTTTAAAAGAGTTCAGAAATATATGTAGATTTGTAAGAATGAGCATAAAAAAATTACAGTGTTAGATCTCTGCAGTGCCATATCTGAAGTCCAAGACAGACTACTTCTTTCCAGTGTTACATAAAACCTTGAAATGTATGCAATACCTTTATCATTTTATTCTACATTTGCATTGCTATTTGCCTGCACTTAGAAATCCAAATATAGAATAATCTCATGAATTTATTAATAACAAGGTTTTGAAGTTGAGTCTTTTGGTGCCACCTTCTGGCATAAATTATTGTAATAAATGTTCCAAATTTCCACAAAGTTTCTAACAGTTAAATAACTTAAAGTACATGATTTTATGTCTATCAGGTATGTAAGTTTCTACTTCAAGGTAAATTTACTTGTACTGAGGTAAATATAGAAAAGGAAAGTGTCAAAGTGACTTGAACTGTACAAAGGCAATATTCAGGCTCCAATATACTATTTATCATGTACATAGGGGAAAAAAACTAACAGGAAAAGTAGTGACATTACACAATATCACTTTATAGATTTTTTTTTATTATCTTTATTAACTGAAGGTTGCCAGTGAATTTAAATTCTTTCTGAACAACTAAATATAAAACTCAATACCTTTAATTGTTCTTTGAATTAATTTCATCTGATCCAGTATTTTAACTTTTACAAACTACTTTATAACTATCAGCTTAACTCTTATCATTATTGCTATTAACAATAGCAATAGCAGTATTTGTACACCTTTAAAAATATACCAAATCTATAAACTTGAGAAAAAGTTTTTTAACGTTTTCTTTTAAATTTACAACACCATCTAATCCGGATTCCCTAATATGCCTTCTAAAATATTTTGCCAGTTATTTCCCTCTATTTGAGTTTATTTATTTTCTTCATATTTAGCTTTCATTGTGATTACAATTAAAAATCGCTTCCTTCCTGCCCTCCTACTTTCCTTCCTTCTTTCCTTTTTCTCTTCCTTTCAGAATCCAAGCACATATTATAAAGATCATACATCATGATCAAGTGGACTTTATTCTAGGAATGCAAGGATTCTTCAATATTTGCAAATCAATCAATATGATACACCATATTAATTTCATTGAATTGAAAGATGAAAACAATAAGATTATTTCAACAGATACAGAGAAAGCCTTTGACAAAATTCAACACCAATTTCTGATAAAAATTCTCCAAAAAGTATGCATAGAAGGAACATACCTCAACATAACAAAAGCCATATATGATATAGCAAACATTATCCTCAATGGCGAAAAATTAAAAGTATTTCTTCTAAAATCAGGACAAGATAAGGGTGCCCACTCTCACCACTACTATTTAACATAATTTTGGAAGTCTTAGCCACAGCAATCAGAGAAGAAAAATAAATAGAAGGAATCAAGATTGGAAAAGAAGTAAAACTCTCACTGTTTGCAAATTACATGATACTCTACCTAGAAAATCCTGAAGATGCCACCAGAAAATTACTCGAGCCAGTCAATGAATATAGTAAAGTCATAGGATAGAAAATTAATACACAGAAGTCCCTTCCATTCCTAACGATAATGCTGGAAAACCAGAAATAGAACTTAAGGAAACAAGCCTGTTCACCATTGCAACAAAAGAAATAAAATACTTAGGAATAAATTTACCTAAAGAAAGAAAATACTTGTATACAGAAAACTATTTTTCTCTTTTTCTTTTATTTTCTTTGTAATTTTTTGGTTTAAAATTTTAGTTTTTTTTTTATATTCATAAATTTCCTTTCATTTTCTTAGAAAGCACTGCCCAGGAGTTTTGGTCCAATAACCTATAACCTCAATATAGAATTCAACTATCTATATGTATGTGTCTATATCTGTATCTATATGTATGCATGTGTCTATCTTTGTATGTATCACATGCCCTTTACATTATGATATTTTCAAACTGATTTAATAATTTCAGTACATAGTTCTTTAGTTAGTATTCTGTCAATAATGTGTCTTTACGATTTATATACTTAGATAGCTAAGTCACAAGAGTATCTAAATTACAGTACCCCAGGAGATAATTCATCTAAAATATTTAACACAATGCTTAGCTCATAGTAAAAAATAAGTTAATTACTATCATTATTAATACTTCAGTTACATAGGGAATTTTTAATATTTCTACATATATTAGCTTAGATTATTTTTATAATTAACCTAAATTTCTTTTTATTAATCTCAAATTTATTAACAAATGGCTCTACTTCATTTGAACATATGTTTTGTACTTCTATATTATGCAGTCACCAGTTTTCTTCCTAAATTTAGTTTAGATGTTGTTGCTGAACTTTAGTCAATATCAAAAGAGGCCTTTCCAGCTAAAAAAATCTGGAATGCATAATTTATGAAGACATAAAGGAAAATTTTGAATACCAAGGTTAAATAAGAAAATTTTTAATAATGGACTAAATATTTAACTGAATATATACAAATGGGAAACTCTCTTTTCAAGATACTGTCAGATATCTTTAGATAAAACATGGCACTATGGTACAGTCACTTTAGAAAACAGTATTGAGGAAACTCAAAAAATTAAAAATAGAGCTATCATATGATCCAGAAATTCCACTTCTGGGAATATATATAAAGAAACAAAGATGATAACTCAAAAAAGATATCTGCACCCACATTTTCATAGTGGTATTATTTACAATAGCCAAGACATGGAAACAAGTGTTCACTGAAGGATGAATGGAAAAAGAATTTGTGATATATATAATACAATAGAATAATATTCTATTGTGTGTGTGTATGTGTACACACAGGGGCCTCCCAGGTGGCACAGTGGTAAAGAACCTGCCTGCCAATGCAGGAGTAGCAGGAGATGGAGGTTCAATCCCCAGGTTGGGAAGATCCTGTAGAGGAAGAAACGGCAACCCAGTGCAATATTCTTGCTGGGATAATCTCATGGACAGAGGAGCCTGGTGGGATATAAAACATGGGATTGGAAAGAGTCAGATGCAAATGGGAGTCTGAGCTTGCATGTGTGTACATACATACACACATATACACAACAGAATATCATCCAGCCATAGAAGAATGAGAAGAACCTACCATCTGTGACAACATGGATGGAACTTGAAGGTATTATGAAAAGTGAAATAAGAAAGGCAAATGCTATATGATCTCAGTTACATATGGAACCTAAAGTAACAAACAAAAAAACCTAAACTCACAAAAAGAAATCCAATTTGTAGTTACTAGCAGTGAAGGGTGAGGTGAGGGGAAATTGTAGGAAGATGGCTAAAAGTAAGGAGTAAATCCTGAGTTCATATCACAAATAATTTTACTAGTTACTAGCAGTGAAGGGTGAGGTGAGGGGAAATTGTAGGAAGATGGCTAAAAGTACAAAATTTCAGTTATAAGATAAATAAGTACTAGGTACTGATGTATGAAAAATAGGAAAGTTGTTAAGAGAGTAAATCCTGAGTTCATATCACAAATAATTTTCTCTCTTCTTATTCCCTTTACTGTATGTATGTGAAAAGATGGATTTTAGATGAACCTATTATAATTATTTACCATATATATGTTTATGCATACATATGTAAATCAAACCATCATGTTGTACACCTGAAAATTATATAAAATATGTAAATTAATTCTCAATAAAACTGGGGAAAAACCTGTTATCTAGAAACTTTCCATTTATAATAAATCCACATAAAAGCCCCAAGGAATTGTTTGTTCACTCTTTGCTCTTAACATTGTATCCACATTCTGTTAAAGCCAAAAATGCGAAGACATGATAACCAACCACAGTTTACAGGTTGCCAGATGTGATGTGAATGTTGTTAAAATGTTAATGTCTTTGATGTAGATGGAATAGAACAGAAATGTGAACTTTGTTCTACTTTACTTTAAAGCTAATAAAACAAATGAGCAAATAAAGCAAGAGCTAATTTAAATTTCTGTTAATTATTTCTGCATTTAGCCTTCCATAAACTCAGTGAATCCTGGAAATGAATTTGGACATGCCACATAAAACAGCATAGATTCTTTTTCAATAACAAGCAACTTAATTTCTGGAGCTCTTTTTCCTATTATTAAGACTTCACTTTAGTTTGACTTCTCTTAATAATTTAATTACATAAACAATTGACAATTTATTTTGAATAATTTACTTAACAATATGCTGAAGATTGAATGAATATAAGAAAAATATTCACTGAAAATTTCTGGTACTAACTTCTTGTGTGACCATGAAAATTATTTTATCTTCTCTAAGGCTTTGTTTCTTCATCTGTGGGGGGAAAAAAATAGCATTTGGAGTCAATAACCCTTTCAATCTTATCAGCTCTGAAATTCTCTGAGCATATTCTTCTGCCAACCAGAGAAATATGAATGTAACTGCACACTTTATTGTATGCATTTACTTTGTTCTGGCGGCTGGAGGAAAATCTCAGGATAAATAAATAAGTAGAATCGACAAACCTCTGTGTATGGTATAGTCTTCATGTGTTTCATGGTTATACTAATTAATTCTAAGCTTCAGAATCTCAGAGAAGTTAATAGCATTCTATATATTATCCTTATCCAAGACTTTATGTGGAAGTCTTTACCACTGGTAGACATTCATCAGAGTAGAGAGGAAGAGGACATACATATTGATATGTTGTTTAATGAATTTCTCCAAGATGAGATTCAAGAGTGAGTGGGTTTCATGATTAGTAGAAACCTCTTAAATGCAGGACCTTTCACCAGTGTGCAGTGTGTGTGTGTGTGTGTGTGTGTGTGTGTGTTGTGTGTGTGTTTGAAATGCTTACTAATGAGAATTCATGGAAAACAAAAAAAAACTTCTCTTGCCCAATGCTTACAGAGAGGAATAGAGCTGCTTACCCTTTAAATGTTCATATGGATTATGGGCATTTGGAATAACAGAGGTAGCAACCATTATAGTTTGCTACTGAAGTTAGAGTCCATTTCTTACATTTTATGTGCAGGGTAAAGTTTCTAATATTATTGTATTTCTAAAGAAAACAGAAATATTTTTTCATAAAGAATGTTATCATGTGAATTGTGTGTGTGTGTGTGTGTGTGTGTGTTTTGTGTTAACTGCTCAGTTATGTCCGACTCTCTGCAACCCCATGGACTGTGGTCCACCAGGCTCCTCTGTCCATGGAATTCTCCAGGCAAGAATACAGGAGTGTGTTTCATGGCCTTGCCTAGGCCATGACTTCCTCCCTTCATTTTTTCCTCTATTGGCTTCCATTCCTTTACATGTTGTCTTTTACAAATTCACCGAATTATCTTCACTGATGAACATATTCTTCTTTACATAGCTCCTTTATTTTTTCAAACCGCTATTCTAACTTTACCAATGTTTCAAAAGAGACAAGACAAAATGCTTCTCTCAGTCTTCTATGGGTAAACCTCTCATGAAGTGTTAAATAATAGATAAAATGTTTTATTTTATTCAAGCGATTAGCATTTTTACCAATAGTTACCCTATCTAAGTGAGCCTTAATTTCTCAGTGTTGAGTGGGATTTTCCTGCTGGCACCTCTCATTGTGGAGAATTTGAGGCAGAAGTGGTGTACTTGCAATGCTTCTGACTGGTCTTAGATCACAAATCCACAAAAAGTTAGCTTTAGCTTCTCCTTTTTCATAATTTTATATGGTTTTACAAAATCAGAAATGCATAATAATTTATTTTATAAACTATATGCACCTCTAAAAAATGGCTGAAGGTTTTAAACATATCAAAAAATTCAATTAAAAGCTAATATATTTATATACTCAAATATTATCTTGATTTACATAGAGTTCATAATATCAAAGTTCAAAGAAAATTAGAATCTTATAAAACAAATGGGAATGTATCTACATCAACATATATACAAGTTTCAGTAAAACATTTTTAATTAAAGACAATTTGGTGGAGCAAAATTGAATGCATATATATGTATGTAATGAAAGTGCATATATAATTGAACATATATACATACCATGTATTTATATTTTATTTTTATATATTATTCAATATGAGGTGTTTAATCCTATGGATATTATTAGCAAGAGTGTTTCATATAAACAAAACTTGTGTATGGATGTAAACTATGATAGTTTTTACATGCAATACCATAAAATCAAATTCAGTATAAGAACAAATTATGTAGTAAACAGATTGGTTGTTTTTTTTAAAGTAAAGTCTTTGCAAATCTGCTGCTACTGAATGATCACATTAGAATAAATTATGAGTGTTTTGAAATATCAATTATGTGTTACTGAAAATAGTAAGGAAAAGCAACATTTTCAACACCTCATTTGCATTGATGACTTCATTAAAAATGTGTTAACTGAACAGAATGTATATTCATTGAGAAAGTGAACTCTGTTATAGCATGTATGGTTCATACTACTAACATATGAATTTAAACACACACAAAAATATCTGTTGTTTAAATGATATGGGGAAATTAGCTAACATTTTTTCTTGAGGCTACCATGAAAGCATGGTTTAACATAATTTTAACAAAAGAAATCAATTTTTAAGTTTTTATTATTTACTGGAAAAGTATATGTTTACAGTGGCACCCAAACATATAAGTATTTTATTACTAGCCTTTATATAACAGTTCATTTCAGCTCAGTCGCTCAGCCTTGTCCGACTCTTTGCAAGCCCATGAACTGCAGCACACCAGGCCTCCCTGTCCATCACCAACTCCCGGAGCCTACCCAAGCTCATGTCTATTTAGTCGGAGATGCCATCCAACCATCACATCCTCTGTTGTCCCCTTCTCCTCCTGCCCTCAATCTTTCCCAGCATCAGGGTCTTTTCAAATGAGTCAGCTCTTTGCATCAAGTGGCCAAAGTATTGGAGTTTCAGCTTCAGCATCAGTCCTTCCAATGAACACCCAGGGCTGATCTCCTTTAGGATGGACTGGTTGGATCTCCTTGCAGTCCAAGGGACTCTCAAGAGTCTTCTCCAATACCACAGTTCAAAAGCATCAATTCTTCAGTGCTCAGCTTTTTTTACAGTCCAACTCTCACATCCATACATGACTACTGGAAAAACCATAGCCTTGACTAAAAGGACCTTTGTTGGTAAAGTAATGTCTCTGCTTTTTAATATGCTGTCTAGGTTGGTCATAACTTTCCTTTCAAGGAGTACACGTCGTTTAATTTCATGGCTGCAGTCACCATCTGCAGTGATTTTGGAGCCCCCAAAAATAAAGTCTGACACTGTTTCCACCGTTTCATCTATTTCCCATGAAGTGATGGGACTGGATGCCATGATCTTAGTTTTCTGAATGTCAAGCTTTAAGCCAACTTTTTCACTCTCCTCTTTCACTTTCATCAAGAGGCTCTTTAGTTCTTCTTCACTTTCTGCCATAAGGGTGGTGTCATCTGCGTATCTAAAGTTATTGATATTTCTCCCGGCAATCTTGACTCCAGCTTGTGCTACATCCAGCCCAGCATGTCTCATGATGTACTCTTCATATAAGTTAAATAAGCAGGGTGACAATGTACAGCCTTGACATACTCCTTTTCCTATTTGGAAGCAGTCTGTTGTTCCATGTCCAGTTCTAACTGTTGCTTCCTGACCTGCATACAGATAGGTTGTCTGGTATTCCCATCTCTTTCAAAATTTTCCACAGTTTAACAGTAAGACATTGTGTAAGGATGGTATAACACTAGTGAGAATTATAGTATGACAGTATTCCATATATAACTGATATGTGTTGGACTCCATCTAAGAAAATTGCATTAAAAAGACCTGTGGCACACCTTGGTAATAGGCTAATTTCACCTATGATGAAATCATATAATATTCAACACATGAAAGCATTTTAGCAAAGAAAAATAGAAATCAATTTTTAAAGTAGATTATGACACTTCTTTTGATAGTGTTATTTTGTGGAATTATTCTATATAAATTCTCTCAAAATGACTTTCCAGTGTTTCTCATTTTAGCTCAAAAAGTATCCCTATCTACAAACAAAGCATTGTTTGCACCTGTTGTGTTTTCTACACTCACTCTCTTCACAAGAGTTTATTATGAGGCTTCAAAGAACAACTGAAACTTGCAACTCCCAAATGTTGTCTTCAGTCTGGATTTCTTTCCATGACCTTTGGACCATAAATTTAATTCCATATTTAACACCTCCACTTGGAGTCCCAACAAGCAATTTAAGCTCAAAATGTTGAATTTGCTCCATCAGAGCTTTTCTCATTTCAATTATTGCCAGCCTCTTCGTTTGATTGCTCAAGTCAAAAATATTGGAAACATCCTTGACATTTATTTATTTTAGACAATCAGGAAATCCCATTGGTTCTACAACTTGCCACCATTTCCATTGCTCTGTCACCATGGTCCAAGCTACTGCCATCTGTAGGCTCTGCTATTATATGTCCACTTCTATTCTTGCCTCTTGTAGATTACTAACAACAGTTAAATAGAGTTCTTCTATGATGGTGTGAATTATATCAGGTCATCCTCTCAAAACCATTCAAATTGCAAACTGCATCAAATCAGTTGCCTCTAGAATCAAATACTTACCTTTCTGGCTTCATTTTCTTCTATTCTTTTATGCTTGGCTCCAGCCACCCCCTTGTTTTTTTATTTTTTTCTCATTCATATAAAAAAAACGTGTCCATCTTAGGTCTTTGGCATTTGCTTTTTCCTCTTATGGAATATTTCTCTCTCAGATCTCTAAATATCTAACTGCTTGAACTCCATCCTTTTTTTTTCCCCCCCTAAAATGTCATGCCTTCCTAGATAATTTTTATTTACTATTTCAATGAACTTGCAAATTACCATCCTCTTGAATGAAATCCTTAATTTATTAATATCTATTCTGCTTTGCTTATCATCTGTTTCACCCCACTAGATTGTGAGGTTTATGAGATCATTACTTCCCTCCTAGTTGTATAGTCTCTGGCATTGGTTGCTTAAGTGAAGTTAAATTAAAAAAAATCATCTGTACCAAATATATTACTTAACTGGAAGAAATACATCCATAGGTTTGCAGGTAGTAACCACATAGTTAGTGGTATCAGACTGTAGGAATGTTAATTACCCAGAGAAGGGAAAAAGTCTGAGGATCCATGCCTTTCTTTCCTTAGGAAAAGAAAAGAGGTCTTAAAAATCACTCTTTTTTCAGTATGAAAGATTAATTCCCCAGATGTCCTCAGTCCCTTAACGGTGTACAACAACATTTTAACAGCAAGTGTATTCTTCCAATAAGGGTCAATAAAGTCCATGATTTATCAAACATTTCATCATCTTCTTCAGGAATAAAGATGGAGGCTGAGCCCTTGGTGCAATATCTAGATCTTCAAAAGTCTGGCCTCAGTCAAAATATCCAGTTAGAGCCCAGAAAAAGGGATAGCCTTTCTTAACATATGTCAAGGTGAATTCATGTCATGAGTCTAAGATATACCTCCCCTAGGATATATTGGGCTTCCCTGGTGGCTCCATAGTAAAGAATCCACTTGCAGTGCAGGAGATGTGGGTTTGATGGAGATGCAGGTTCAATCCCTGGTTCAAGAAGACTCCCTGGAGAAGGAAATGGCAACCCACCCCAGTATTCATGCCTGGGGAAATCCATGGACGGAGGAGACTGGGGGGCTACAGTCCATGGGCTCGCAAGAATCAGGCACAACTTAGAGACTAAACTATCATCAGGCTTTATTACTGCCATCAAATGCCAGAGAGGTTTTCACTGTGGATTTAATCTTCCCCAAATTCCTAGACTCCATTGATACCACAATGTTTACACCCAGAATTTTGAATGTACAGTATTTTGAAGATTTTATTCTATCTTTTCATTATTCACCATGAGAAAATCCCAGACTCCGAGATCATCATTTACTACTACACTCTAAACTCCAGAGTTCTGCACAGCCACTAGATAGCATCTACTGGCTTTTCAATTCCACTATTGATGGATATGGGGCTGTTTTCAGATTTTTATTTTTATTATTATTAGTAGTAATGTTAGAAACATCGCTGTACACGTCTTCTTAAATCTGACTTTTAGATAAACAAGTATTTTTTATTATAAATATGCCCAAAGTTTCTCCCAACTCTACTGTCTTGAATTTGCAGTTCATGTTTAGCAAAATCACTTATATTATCTACTTTTTTTCTGAATTGCCCCCTTTTAATAGCCTACCAACATATTTTCTTAATTCGACCCTTGGCCAGTTAAAAGTCTGTTTCCTACATTCCAGCCAGAGATGTACAATTAAGACATATTTCAGACTATGCTAATTTTCTCCTGAAAATTCTTAAGTGGCTCCCATTTCCCTCAGTCTAAAAGCAAAGTCTTTAAAATAACCTGTAATTCCTTAGACATTTTGGCCCCCAGTTATCTCTCTGACTTCATTTTCAATCTCCATTCCCTCACTTTTCTCTGACCACACTGTCATCTTTGCCAGGCCATGAATCCACTAGGCAGATGCCTCCCTTAGGCCTTTGCAATGGATTTTCCCTTGACCTGGTACACTCTTGCCCAACTTATAGGCAGACCAATTTCCTCATATGTTTTGTCTTTTCTCAATTATCATATCCTCAGTGCCTGACCACTATGTATAAACTCCATAAATCTCCTCTCTTATTATTGCCAATTTTCTACACTCTGTTCTATTTAACATTAATATTATATATATGTCATCAATTAATCTATTACAGTTATTTAACTACTTCCTCTCTTTGTAGTATAAAGTTGAAGAGAGAGATAAGTGTGTGGTGCCTGGCACACAGTAGATGCTCCATACATATTTGTTATATTAATAAAATAAATATTCCATTGAGTAAACTAAGGATCTTTTTAAAGCACAACAGTTATGTAATCCCAATCTTGCCAATAGTTACTAAACATCATTTTCTTATGGTAACTAAATGCTGTTATTAATTCATGTCCACTGACATGTAGAGACAGTTTGTTGAGAGAAGTACTTACAGCTTCAAGTTCTGAAACTAACTGATTGCACAAAATTATATCCAGGGCAGGAGTATTTCTCTTGTCCCTTCCCATTCCCTCTTCAATGAGCTAATTACACTTCAAATTTAGCGTTCCTTCAAAAGAAAAGATGTCCCTGTACCCTCTAATTAGATAAAGTTATTCATACCACTGTAACCTCTTTATCATACTTTACTTCACTCTAATAATACTTTTAATAATTGTAATTAAATAATTGCTTCATTCCCTATCTGTCTCTTCCCAATAAACATAAGCGCCATGAAAACCAGGATTAGCCTTATTATATTCCTTAAATGTCCATTTATAACTTTTCAAGTTATCCCTAATAAGTATTGAGTTATTTTAAAATACACTCAATAATTATTTGTTGAATGAATAATTTCTATAGAAAAAGATCAATTGCATTTTAATAAGCCCTACTTTATTACTTGACATATAATCAATCATTATTTTTTGCTGATGACTATTACAAAGCATCCTCAATAGTACTGATTACTAAGAATAATATCCCATATCATCTAAATTTGAACTGGACAAAATTTGTAATATATTATGTATTTGTATACATTTATAGAAACATAAAAATTACATTTCTTGTGTTCAATAAATGGAACATTCACTTGTTAAATGATTGGTTTAACCTAACGTGAATATTAAAATTGTCTGTTCCAGTTTTACTTACAAAAAAGATCTATCTAGAAACTGAGTGGCTTAGAGAAGTTATATATCTTTCAGAATTTACTCCAGTTATATTTATTTTTTCAATGTCAAAATACGAAATGTTTAGCCTTACATTATCATTTACTCTGATGTTTTTATAAAGTTCATAATTTTTGATATATGATATATCCTATTTTAGTAGAAATCACATATTCCTAATTCATAACGTTGTCATTCAAAGTAAGTTATTTTCTTCAATCACACATGGAAATAAAACTCCCAAGGGATTCCCAAAGACAATCTCTAAAATTAAAAAGAAATAGACTTATCAATTAGTTTAGCTTCTATAAAAGGTAGTAAAATATATGGCCTTATCATCTCAAGAAAGAATAGAATATATAACAAAAACAATACTATTATGCAATTGATACATTCAATCATCTACTATAGAGTATAACGCTTATCTCTATAGGAATGCTTATTTTTATCAATCAAGAATAATAAACAGGAATGACATTTTCATCAGTCTCACCCAGAGCAGCTACACCTTTCCAGTTTGAAAATCTGCTATAAAATATATCTTTGGCTATCAAATTTCTGTGCTAAGCAGAGCTGAAAATGCTAGCTTAAATTAGTTTGGGAGAGAGCAAATAGCTCTATATTGTCCTGAATGAATTTTAAAAGATTTACTTAGATTAGAAAATTGGGTAAAACCTACTATGTCTAAATTCTACATTTAATAATCTTCTTAAAATTTATGGTGAAAAAAACATGTTCTATACATTTCATCCAGGTCTTCATGAGAGGTAACTATGATTATGATTTGTGATGTTTAATATTTTTAATTTCTTTCTACTAAAAATGTAGCAAACATAGGACACCAGAAGAGAAATAATACATTTTGTAATTTGTATGAAGGAAACATATTAATACCATTTGATGTTGGAAAATCTTGTTAGAAAATTTCATTTACTGGTAGCCTTTTTGCATTAACTAAAGAACATGATTTAGCATACATATAAAAATATGAAATAGAGTGCCTGTTATTCAAGATCCAGATTTACTTGAAACATATTAATTTCACAATTTAAATTACAATTTTAATGAATCTACTATCACTTTCATTTGATTTTTAAGCTGTTATATTAATTTACATTTTGAAACAAAGCTTACAATTTATATTAATCTATTTTTTAATTCAGTTTCAAAAAAAGACGTTTAAGTTTTAACAAATGTGAAATGCACAAAAGATAAACAATGAAACAGTCTATTGAAATATTAATAAGGTCTAGCGATTGTTTCTAGACTATACAGGAAAAATTTATGTAAAATTTATATATTTTTCCATATTTACATATTCACAGAAAGGTCTGAGGAAATGATGTAGTCCAGTTCCTGAACAGATGATAAATATAAACTAAACGACTGGTCTGAGCTCGTATGAACCAGATGGCAGCAATAATGGGTGAGGACCATGTTGCCTGACATCCAATATTCTACATGTACAACTTAATTAATTTTATATCATAAAAATAATATATACTAGTTACATAGAATATGAATTAGTAAAATATTAGGAAATCCTCCCATAATCCACCTAACCATTACTAGCCCCCTGCTGTTCCTCAAACACACTAAGAGGGCTGCTGGAATAGGCTGTAGTTTTGATATCCATTATAGACTCTGGGACTTCCCTGGTGACTCAGACAGTGAAGAATCTGCCTGTAATGCAGGGGACGTGGGTTCAATCCCTAGGTCGGGGAGATTCCCTGGAAGATGACATGGCAACCCATTCCAGTATTCTTGCCTGGGAAATCTTACAGACAGAGGGCCTGGGAGGCTACAGTCCATGGGGTTGCAAAGAATCAGAACTTAAGCAATGGTGCACAGCGCGCACACAGCATACTCTTTGAACACTCTCTTTCAAGACAGAGGTACATTATTCACGCCCATTATTCAAATCACACTGGATCAAATTCCCTTAACACAGTTATTTCCTGGCTCCTTGATATTAAAGTGGAAATTCTCTCATGCCCCTGTCACTATATGTGTACTATGCTTTTTTCTTTTATAGTTTTTTCATCACTCAATATATTACATATTTATTTACTGTATGTCTCCTCTCACTATATTCCAATCTCAATAAAACTTTGTCCACTTGATTCACCACTTAATTTAAATTCCTTGACAGATTCCTGACAAGTGGTAGATATCTATATCTATATCTAGATAGATAGATGAATAGGGAGATATCTATCTCCCTATATATCTATCTATATCACTAATCTGCACCACTCCCCCTGCAAAAACTGAACTTTAAATGTTTATTCCACTCATGATCTGGGCAACATAAATTAAGACCATGAAGAGCAAGAGGAGGGAGGAATTCTAGAACCAGAGAAAGAGTGTATTGTGCTGAGATAACTGGACTAGAGATGAAACCTCAGTGTGAGGATGCCTCTAGGAACATACAGTGAAGCCATATAATGAACAATAAATGAATTGTCCATGTAAGAAGAGTTAAATAAGGAGTAGCTACACATACTGACATGAAATCTACAGAAGAGGCAGAAATATGCATTCTTTAAAAATATCTAAGAATAAGGTACCAAAATATGCTCAAATAAAATTTGGCAGAATGTCATGTTTTACTACTGAAATAAGAAATAGAGTTTAAAGTGATGTTTTCTTAGAGAAAACACATTGACAATATAGAAGGAAAATACCAGAAAAACTAAAGAATAATATATTTGCCTAAAAAACAAAATCCAACAAAAATGCAAAATATTTTAGATTCAATTCTGTCACTCAGCTGTGTCCGACTCTGTGACCCCATAAATTGCAGCACACCAGGCCTCTCTGTACATCACCAACTCCTGGAGCCTACCCAAACTCATGCCCATTGAGTCAGTGATGCCATCCAACCATCTCATCCTCTGTCATTCCCTTCTCCTCATGCCCTCAATCTTTTTCAGCATCAGAGTCTTTTAAAATGAGTCAGTTCTTCACATCAGGTGGTCAAAATACTGGAGTTTCAGCTTCAACATAAGTCCTTCCAATGAACACTCAGGACTGATCTGCTTTAGGATGGACTGATTGGATCTCCTTGCAGTCCAAGGGACTCTCAAGAGTCTTCTCCAACACCACAGTTCAAAAGCATCAATTCCTCAGCACTCAGCTTTCTTTAGAGACCAAATCTCACATCCATACATGACTACTAGTAAAACCATAGTCTTGACTAGATGGACCTTTGTTGGCAAAGTAATGTCTCTGCTTTTTAATATGTTGTTATAGGTTGGTCATAACTTTCCATTCAAGGAGTAAGCGTCTTTTAATTTCATAGCTGCAAGCACCATCTACAGTGATTTTGGAGTGCAAAAAAATAAAGTCAGCCACTGTTTCCACTGTTTTCCCATCTATTTCCCATGAAGTGATGGGACCAGATGCTATGATCTTAGTTTTCTGAATGTTGAGCTTTAAGCCAACTGTTTTAATCTCCTCTTTGACTTTCATCAAGATGCTCTTTAGTTCTTTTTCACTTTCTGCCATAAGGGTGGTGTCATCTGCATATCTGAGGTTATTGATATTTCTCCCAGCAATCTTGATTCCAGCTTGTGCTTCTTCCAGCTTAGCGTTTCTCATGATGTACTCTGCATATAAGTTAAATAAGCAGGGTGACAATAAACAGCCTTGACGTACTCCTTTTCATATTTGGAACCAGTCTGTTGTTCCATGTCTAGTTCTAACTGTTGATTCCTGACCTTCATACTGGTTTCTCAAGAGGCAGGTCAGGTGGTCTGGTAGTCCTATCTCTTTCAGAATTTTCCACAGTTGCTTGTGATCCACACAGTCAAAGGTTTGGCATAGTCAGCAAAGCAGAAATAAATGTTTTTCTGGCACTCTCTTTCTTTTTCGATGATCCAGCGGATGTTGGCAATTTGATCTCTGTGCCTCTGCCTTTTCTAAAACCAGCTTGAATATCTGGAAGTTCACGGTTCACGTATTACTGAAGCTTGGCTTGGAGAATTTTGAGCATTACTTTACTAGAGTGTGAGATGAGTGCAATTGTGCAGTAGTTTGAGCATTCTTTGGCATTGCCTTTCTTTGAGATGGGAATGAAAACTGACCATTTCCAGTCCTGTGGCCACTGCTGAGTTTTTCAAATTTGTGGACAAATTGAGTGCAGCACTTTCACAGCATCATCTTTTAGGGTTTGAAATAGCTCAACTGGATTTCCATCACCTCCACTAGCTTTGTTCATAGTGATGCTTTCTAACGCCGACTTGACTTCACATTCCTGGATGTCTGGCTCTAGGTGAGTGATCACACCATCATGGTTATCTGGGTCATGAACATATTTTTTGTACAGTTCTTCTGTGTATTCTTGCCACCTCTTCTTAATATCTTCTGCTTCTGTTAGGTCCATAGCATTTCTGTTCTTTATCGAGCCCATCTTTGCATGAAATGTTCCCTTGGTATCTCTAATTTTCTTGAAGAGATGTCTAGTCTTTCCCATTCTGTTGTTTTCCTCTATTTCTTTGCATTGATCACTGAGGAAGGCTTTCTTATCTCTCCTTGCTATTCTTTGGATCTCTGCATTCAAGTGGGTGTATCTTTCCTTTTCTCTTTTGCTTTTCACTTCTTTTCACAGCTATTTGTAAGGCCTCATCAGACAGCCATTTTGTTTTTTTGCATTTCTTTTTCTTGGGGATGGTCTTGATCCCTGTCTCCTGTCCAATGTCACGAACCTCTGTCAATAGTTCATCAGGCACTCTGTCTATCAGATCTATTCCCTTAAATCTATTTCTCACTTCCACTGTATAATCATAAAGGATTTGTTTTAGGCCATACCTAAACGGTGTATTGGTTTATCCCACTTTCTTCAATTTAAGTCTGAATTTGGCAGTAAGGAGTTCATGATGTGAGCCACAGTCTACTCCCAGTCTTGTTTTTGCTGACTGTATAGAGCTTCTCCATCTTTGTCTGGAAAGAATATAATCAATCTGATTTTGGTGTTGGTCATCTGGTGATGTCCATGTGTAGAGTCTTCTCTTGTTTTGGTCGAAGAGGGTGTTTGCTATGACCCATGCATTCTCTTGGCAAAACTCTATTAGCCTTTGCCCTGCTTCATTCTCTACTCCAAGGCAAACTTTGCCTGTTACTCCAGGTTTTCTTGACTTCCTACTTTTGCATTCCAGTCCCCTATAATGAAAAGGACATCTTTTTTGGGTGTTAGTTCTAAAAGGTCTTGTAGGTTTATAGAACCATTCAACTTCAGCTTCTTCAGCATTACTGGTTGGTGCATAGGCTTGGATTACCATGATATTGAATAGTTTGCCTTGGAAACGAAGAGATCATTCTGTCGTTTTTGAGACTGCATCCAAGTATTGCATTTCGGACTCTTTTGTTGACTATGATGGCTACTCTATTTCTTCTAAGGGGTTCCTGCCCACAGTAGTAGATATAATAGTTCTGAGATAAATTCACCCATTCCAGTCCATTTTAGTTCGCTGATTCCTAGAATGTCAACTTTCACTCTTGCCATCGCCTGTTTGACCACTTCCAACTTGCCTTGATTCATGGACCTAACATTCCAGGTTCCTATGCAATAGTGCTCTTTACAGTATCGGACCTTGCTTCCATCACCAGTCACATCGACAACTGGGTGTTGTTTTTGCTTTGGCTCCATCTCTTCATTCTTTCTGGAGTTATTTCTCCACTGATCTCCCATAGCATATTGGGCACCTACCAACCTGGGGAGTTCATCTTTCAGTGTCCTATCTTTTTGCCTTTTCATACTGTTCATGGGGTTCTCAAGGCAAGAATACTGAAGTGGTTTGCCATGCCCTTCTCTAGTGGGCCATATTCTGTCAGACCTCTCCGCCATAACCCATCTGTCTCGGGTAGCCCCACATGGTATGGCCTAGTTTCATTGAGTTAGACAAGGCTGTGGTCCATTTTAGGCTCATGTTAGACCAAATCTTTCTAAAACAGATATTTAATACATTACATAGTTTTTCTAAAACAGAGGGAGTGGAAAGCTGTCAACTGGAAGAAAGGTCTGTTCCAATTATACATTCATGGTGTGGGAAAATGACCACTAGGGTAGTAGTTCTGAATTCCAACGGGCCCATTGGGAGGTGAACTTAAAACAAAAATCCATTAATACCTGGCCCGAAGATTCCCTGACGCTAGTCCAGATGCTGTGTAAGGCCTTTGAATATTAATATCGTCATAGGATTTGAGTGATTTAAACATTTCCCTATCCACAGTATAAGTTAAATAAGTAAAAGGTCATAATTCTCTTTGAGGGAAAGGTAGGTTAATCCTTACCAAACAGTATTGATTTTTGAGGCCCAGCCTCTCTTTTAGTCAGTGGATTATGGGTCAATGTGTCCTGGGTATAAATACTAGTTTACATCTAGCAACTAGCAAGAAATCAGGACTTTTTACTGGAGTGGCCACTCCAGCCATCTGATTATTTATCTTCAATTACTTTGATCTTAAACACTGATCAACATCTTGCCGGATGCCTATCTATCTTGTCTACATGGTCCCTCTATTATGCTATTATTGTCATGGTTTCTGAGTATTGTTGGCCACTGCTTTGACATTTCTGTTCACTAGAATAACTTTGTCAAACTGGCTTCTGACAGTTAAGCATCAAGATCTGTTATTGATTGATTAAGGGCAATTTTCTGTGAATTGTTCTAAGGGTGGCAAATTCTTTAACAGTATCTCCTTACTGACAGTTTTGGCCTGAAGAGGACAGCCACCACTGAATTTTTCAGAGCTGATAGTTCTCCTCTCACCAGAACATTACTTACTGCTTTACTAAATGGAGTGTTTGCTAGACCCTCTAGTGGCACAACACTCTTTGGCGGGTTTTCCATCCATAGTGTATACATCATAGCCTGCTAATCATCTGAGCCTTTTCTTCCCTTTGTCTACAATGTACCACAGCTACTGTGGTTATTTTACTTCAACTAGAATACACTTTAATTTTTCTCAAAGTGTCCAAGAATCAGCCTCATAGTGCATCAACTGCCAAGGTTTTAAATCCTATGGAACATGAATATGTTCCCAAATCAACACATTCTCTGTTATATAACATTTTTTTCTTATCCCCTCGAATTTAGTTTCATACAGCATCTCCAGCTGGTAGGTTCTATAGTTCCTTGGGGTATACACCTTTTTCTCCATGAGAAGACTCTGATTCCCTAGTGAAGTTAGGTAATGATTTAGTCCTAGTTATTGGTTTACTGACAGGAGAGAAGTTATGGTCCTATTCTCGGGGGATATGTGTTGACTTATAAATGGTGGTTTCTGCATCAATATCATCAAGCAAGAGGGTGGAAAACACTGCTCTTTAACAACATGAAATGCTACCACTGAAAAATAAAAATGTTCTGGGGAATCTGGGTTGACTCAAAACAGATGTCATCATCACACATTTCAGAGTCCAATGACCTTGATATAGTGGACCTGCTATGGCTGAAATTTCAACATTCTCTCAACATCTGCTACTATAACATAATTAAGTCCTGAGCACAACCTGCATGCAGCCTTCTTCCAGCTTAACCTGAGCTTGTTTTATAGGATACAAAAATCTATTTGTATGTTGTCAGAAAGGCTCTCTGGCTTTAGTGCTTAGTTTTCAGTTGGTGATTAATCACACTCAGACTTTCTTCCCATTTCTCCAACCATATCATCTACTCCCAGAAGTAGCCATCTGATATCACTGTCTTCATAATTACTATTTCTCCCATATTTCTCAAGCTCCAGATACAACGTACTCATAAATGCATTCCTTTTCAGGATTACCTCATCCCATGCTATCACTAATTAAAGTTTAACAATTGCATTCTAATTTCATGTCAAAATCTTTCTGACCTCAACCAATTCACCAGTAATTGGGCTCTAAATGACTATTGCTAACACAACTGTAAAATCCCTTACTAAAATCTGGTTTTTGTTTTTGTTTTTTTTTTTTAGACTTATTATAATTTGCTTTTGGCTTCAATACCTACAGGTTAAGAAGAAGATAGTATTAGTAGGTGGGGAAGTTTGTTTGAAATACTTTACAACAGAAGATATAGTTAATCCAAAGGGAAATCTGGACCCTTCAAAGTTGTCCCAAATTTGGAGAAGGTGGCTAGGCTCTTTAATACCAATGTTGACCCATATTCCTGCTCTAGAAAGAAGACATTTCCTTGTGAGATGGTGATTGCTTTGGCCACAAGCAATCACCAAAGGATAGCTTGAATCTGAACTTTCAGTCACCAACACTCTCAGCATCTGGAGGAAGGAGTGCTTTATTACTGATTTTATTATATATGCTTTAAAATATTTATTCATGCACATTCATACACATTTTTCATTCTTATGGTTTATACTCTGAAGACACCTTCTTTTCTTTTCGTTTATTTAAATAACATGATCAAATAATATGCTAGATTTCTTTCCATTTTAATATCTTTAAATGAGATACATGTTTTTCTTTTTTAAGCTCTACACTGTATGGGGTTAATAAATAGACAGATAGTTGTTATTCATTAAACCATTTTATTTATTTTTTTATCAAGTCTTTTTCTGACTTGAAACAGATTTTAAGTATTTTGTGTTGTTCACTGACTTTTAAAAATACATTTTTGTACTTCTCATTAGCTAAGAGCAATAGTTATCATAGTCAATAGTCATCATTTCATTCTTAAAATGCCTTAAATGCTCTCAGTAGAATGCTTTAAATAATGTATTTTATTAAATAAAATATTCATATCTTCTTTTGAAAAATATTTTGTCTTATCTTTTCCCCACAATATTAAACCTTTATGTCAGGGGTTTTAAATATGAAATTAACTGGGAAAGGATTAATTTAAGTCCAGTATTGCCTTTCTGGTTTAGTTATATTAGATATGACTTCACCAATCTAGTTAAATAGGGTAAATATTTAAATACCAGTCGAAATCATTCTCTGATCTTATTGGAATTTTTAAAAATTCACATGCCATTTTATTCAATGACATTAAAGAAGTCAGTTAACATAATAGAGGCTCATTATAGTTTAGAAATGTAATCACTGTATTCTGACAATAGTTTAACATTAGTTCTTTGAGTAAACAAAATAATGGTATCTTCCAACCACCTAATCCATCCCTTTATAAGAGTCATGTACTAATTGGTTACTATATGGAAGTCATGAAATAACATGACTGCTTATTTTATCACCATTGCAGACACTGTCATCATCCTATGAGACTTCACTAAAACATTACAAATTCTGATACATTAAGAATTATATTTAGTTCACTACTTTTTAATCTCCAATGAATTTTTCTTCTGTACCTCCTTAAATATGGGTCATATTCCATCAATGGGAAAATTTCCATATGCCAAAAGCAGTAACACTAGAATCAAATGCTTAACCATAAAATCCTTTCTTTACAGTACAACTACTAAACTCATCATAACTTTAAATCCACTGATGTTGATAATCTATTACCCTATTCAATTACTTCAACTTCCATCATCTATCATTATTCTCACCTTTTGGTAGGCACCATCAATTCATGAAAAATGCTGGGCTGAATGAAACACAAGCTGGAATCAAGATGCCGGGAGAAATAGCAAAACCATCAGATACACAGATGACACCACCCTATGGCAGAAAGTGAAGAAGAACTAAACAGCCTCTTGATGAAAGAGAAAGAGGAGAGTAAAACAGTTGGCTTAAAGCTCAACATTCAAAAAACAAAGTTCACCCGGTCCCATCACTTCATGGCAAATAGATGGGGAAACAGTGAGAGACTTTATTTTTGGGGGGACTCCAAAATCACTGCAGATGGTAACTGCAGACATGAAATTAAAAGACGCTTGCTCCTTGGAAGAAAGGTTATGACCAACCTAGACAGTATATTAAAAAGCAGAGACATTACTTTGCCAGGAAAGGTCCATCTGGTCAAAGCTATGGTTTTTCCAGTAGTCATGTATGGATGTGAGAGCTGGACTATAAGCAAAGTTGAACGCTGAAGATGCTTTTGAACTGTGGTGTTGGAGAAGACTCTTGAGAGTTCCCTGGACAGCCAGGAGAGGCAACCAGTCTATCCTAAAGGAAATCAGTCCTGAATATTCATTGGAAGGACTGATGCTGAAGCTGAAACTCCAATATTCTGGCCACCTGATGCAAAGAACTGACTCACTGGAAAATGCCCTGATGCTGGGAAAGATTGAAGGTAGAAGGAGAAAGGGATGACAGAGGATGAGATGGTTGGATGGCATCACCGACTCAATGGACATGAGTTTGAGTATACTCCGAGAGTTGGTGATGGACAGGGAAGCCTGGCATGCTGCAGTCCATGGGGTTTCAAAGAGTTGGACGCGACTGAGCAACTGAACTGAACTGAATCAATTCACCTTTACCTTTAATTCTTTCTCTTTCTCTTCCACCTGCCTGGCAAGATTTTATTCTCCCATGAAACATGTATACTATTTCAAGGCTCACACTGCCAAAGTTTAGTCGCTCAGTCATGTCCAACTCTTTGGGACCCCAAAGACTGTAGCCTGCCAGGCTCCTCTGTTCATGGAATTCTCCAGGCAAGAATATTGGAGTGGGTTTCCATTCCTTTCTCCAGGGGATTTTCCTGACCCAGAGATTGAACCCAGGTCTCCTGCATTGCAGGCAGATTCTTTACTATCTGAGGCACATCTAAGCATACTTGGAGGAAATCAAGTACCCAAGATGATTGAGGTTAACTAGATTTTAAAGATTACCAAACTCAATAGCTCGTCATATAGATGATTTCATAATTAAATCTCTTTTCAAACTTCTCACTTTTCCATATGTCCAAATTATTAATATTATTCCAATTACTCACCAGCTACTATGTTTTATTAAAAAAAATAGAACACAGACTGTAATTCTCTCTCTCTCTTTTATGGACATAAATGTACATCTTTGAGAACACTTTTCTCTCATCTTAAAGAACGCTTCCTTTCAAAATTCAATTTTTCCTCAACAGTTCATTATTTGCTATCCAAATTTTACTATACTACTTAACATCTCTCCATTACCTCAATCACTTAATCATTTCTATGTCTTACAAGTAAAATTTAGGTGTTTTCATTAAAATACAAAAGTGCGTACACACACACACTCAAAGCAAACAATGAACTACATCTCTTGGCCCTACTCCTCCTCAAATCTGCTGGTCTCTGTACACCTTCACTTTAGGAAATGATGCAAATATTTTATGGGTCAATTTCTTATCTTCTATTTATTTTTAACCTGAACTACAGTGTGCTCCCCTCTTCTCCCAAACTAATAAAAGTACATTATAAATTCACCCATACATAGTGCAAAATACAGTAGATGCCTTTCAATCTTTATAATATCTCTCTTAGCAATTAACTTACTTGATAACTGCTTTCCTTTATACATATTCTCTTACATTCTATGCATTACAGGTTCTTTTTTTTTCCCTACATTCCTAGCCATTGTTTCTCATACATTTTTGCAGGCTTCTTCTTTTTCACAGTGCATTATGTGTTGAAGAGATTCATGTTTTACTTTAAAGTAAAACAAATGTTAAAATAATAATAATGAAGTCTAAAAATCATTATAATAAATTAATAAAGTCAAAATAAACCAAAATAAAATAATAAAATAATATCACTGATAAATGTTTATCAAGCACTTATTTTGTGCAAGGAACTTTGCTAAGTTATTTTATATGGATTATCTTGCTTGTAACAACTCTATTATATAGATACTTTTGTCATCTATATTTGGAGATGATGAAACTAAGGAGATAGTATGACTATAAGGTGAAACGATGCAGTTCCTCTCTTTCTTCTCATTCCCTGTAATCTCAACCAAACCTGTAACTCTAAATGGCCTCTCCAGGTCACAACTCTAAAAATTCATATCTTCTGTTCAGACTTCTCTATTAAATCCAACATGTACATTCAGGTATCTTTTTTATAGTTACACTCAGATGCTTCTTAGGCCTCTCTTAACGAACATTGCAAATCTAAACTGTTGTTCACTCCCTTTCTCAAGAACCTCTGCTTAGAATATCAAAGAGTATATGTAGATGCTCTAAACTTATGGTGCATGTACTCAAGCCTAAAATACTGAGTGTTATTCAGAGACAAAGGCCCCTCACATTTATGGATACAAATCTGACTCCCTTACCTCCCTTACTCAGAGAAGAGATTCATGTAGGTTTTGAAAGGAGGTAACAAGCTATCATTGGTAGCTCAGATGGTAAAACATCTGTCTGCAATGCGGGAGACCTGGGCTTGATCCCTGGGTTGAGAAGATCCTCTGGAGAAGGAAACGGCAACCCACTCCAGTACCCTTGCCTGGAAAATCCCATGGACGCAGGAGCCTCGTAGGCTACAGTCAATGCGGTTGCAAAGAGTCGGACACAACTGAGCGACTTCACTTTCACTTTAAGGAGCTGTCTGTTCAGGGAATTCTGCAGTTGAGGTCCTAGAGCATGTCTGGAAGTGGGGACACAGGAACATCTTGCTCCTGGGGATTTCTTCCTACTATTACAGTAATTCCACTAACAACAGAGAAACTGTCATGGAGCAGGTCTACAACACAGACATGAAAGAGAGGGATGCAGTTTCATGACTTTATCATTCCAAAATGCCAATCCATTCCTGAGCTGGTTTGTGAAGGCCTGTATTTGGGCCTTATTGCATTCCTTCCAGCCCAAGAGTACGTGGGCAAATGCAGTCTGCGTATCAACCATAGAATGTGTAGGAGTTGGAAACGGGGGCTAGTGACTGAGCAATCTAATAATTTCATGCTTCAGGTATGAGTAAAGCCTGGGAAAAAAATCAAGGGACTTACTATTCCAGGACTAGTTTTGCTTAGATTTATAGAAGATATTAAGAAGAAGTGGCAAGAATACACAGAAGAACTGTAAAAAAGATCTTCACGACCCAGATAATCACGGTGGTGTGATCACTCACCTAGAGCCAGACATCCTGAAATGTGAAGTCAAGTGGGCCTTAGAAAGCATCACTATGAACAAAGCTAGTGGAGGTGACGGAATTCCAGTTGAGCTATTTCAAATCCTCAAAGATGATGCTGTGAAAGTGCTGCACTCGATATGCCAGCAGATCTGGAAAACTCAGCAGTGGCCACAGGACTGGAAAAGGTCAGTTTTCATTGCAATCCCAAAGAAAGGCAATGCCAAAGAATGCTCAAACTACCACACAATTGCACTCATCTCACATGCTAGAAAAGATATGCTCAAAATTCTCCAAGCCAGGCTTCAGCAATACGTGAACCGTGAACTTCCAGATGTTCAAGCTGGTTTTAGAAAAGGCAGAGGAACCAGAGATCAAATTGCCAACATCCGCTGGATCATTGAAAAAGCAAGATAGTTCCAAAAAAACATCTATTTCTGCTTTATTGACTATGCCAAAGTCTTTGACTCTGTGGATCACAATCAACTGTGGAAAATTCTGAAAGAGATGGGATACCAGACCATCTGACCTGCCTCTTGAGAAACCTGTATGCAGGTCAGGAAGCAACAGTTAGAACTGGACATGGAACAACAGACTGGTTCCAAATAGGAAAAGGAGTACATCAAGGCTGTATATTGTCACCCTGCTTATTTAACTTATATGCAGAGTACATCATGAGAAACACTGGGCTGAAGAAGCACAAGCTGGAATCAAGATTGCTGGGAGAAATATCAATAACGTCAGATATGCAGATGACACCACACTTATGGCAGAAAGTGAAGAGGAACTAAAAAAGCCTCTTGTTGAAAGTGAAAGAGGAGAGTGAAAAAGTTGGCTTAAAGCTCAACATTCAGAAACTTTAGATCATGGCATCTGGTCCCACCACTTCATGGGAAATAGATGGGGAAACAGTGGAAACAGTGACAGACTTTATTTTGGGGGGCTCCAAAATCACTGCAGATGGTGATTACAGCCATGAAATTAAAAGACCCTTACTCCTTGGAAGGAAATTTATCACCAAACTAAATAGCATATTAAAAAGCAGAGACATTACTTTGCCAACAAAGGTCCATCTAGTCAAGGCTATGGTTTTTCCAGTGGTCATGAATGGATGTGAGAGTTGGGCGATGAATAAAGCTGAGTGCCGAAGAAGTGATGCTTTTGAACTGTGGTGTTGGAGAAGACTCTTGAGAGTCCCTTGGACTGCAAGGAGATCCAACCAGTCCATCCTAAAGGAGACCAGTCCTGGGTGTTCTTTGGAAAGACTGATGTTGAAGCTGAAACTCCAGTACTTTGGCCACCTCATGAGAAGAGTTGACTCATTGGAAAAGACCATGATGCTGGGAAGGATTGGGGGCAGGAGGAGAAGGGGACGACAGAGGATGAGATGGTTGGATGGCATCACCGACTCGATGGACATGGGTTTGTGTAGACTCCAGGAGTTGGTGAGGGACAGGGAGGCCTGGTGTGCTGTGATTCATGGGGTCGTAAAGAGTCGGACACGACTGAGCGACTGAACTGAACTGAACTGAATAGACATAATAATCTGTTCCTTGGTTGTATAATAGTTAGCTGCCAAAATGGTAAATGTCTTGCAGGATTTACCTGTTTTAATAGGAGACAGTGAGCCATAAAGACTTTGGCTCATCTTTAACTTCAAAATGAATGAAACAAACTAATAGTATTAATAATTACATTGTGTAAAATTTAGTACTAAAACAGTTCCTTGTCATGATTAAATTAAGCATTTTTGCTATTTTATTTTTTGTAAAAATAATTTCCATAAACAAACTTATTGCTAACAGAGTAATACTGAATATGGAGACAACAGATTAATAGATATAGATATAAATATACTTATGCAAAGTTAGCAGCAGTAGCAATCAAGTATCCTGCAGTTTTATCACTATGAAAACTTTTCTCATTTTTTTTTAATTCAGAGAAGCATTAATTTTGTCAATATTGCTCAAAAAAAAGCTTAAAATAACATGAAAAGCTATAAATTGTCACTCTCTAATATTATCTTTCTAAATAATAATCTCTCAAACTAATCCTGTGATTTGTATATATAGAAAATAGCTTCAGTTTGAATTTCCATATTTAAAAATACTTATGAGGCCATGACAATTTTTCATATTTTTCACTGCCATTTTTTAATGTTTTGAAGGACCTAATTCCATATACATTTTATTCTTTAAATGGTACACATTTAATATTTTGTTGCAAGTGTTCAAGGGGATATAATTCAAAACCAAATTCTTAGCCACAACTAATGCTGCTGGAGTAAATTTTCTTTTTAGAAGTCTATTATTCCTATACATCATTAATCATCATGTTCTGATTACTAGAAATATATTTATTTTATAAAAGTCATATTAAAATGGAATTTAACCATAAGCTGAATATATTGTATATCATCTAGGCTTACTCTTGGCTATATCTGTGTTGTGTCCTTTTAAATCTCCAACTACATGAGTCAGAGAGCTTGGAAATCAATTTGATATCAGCGTAAACACATGATGGCCTTACCAAGAAAGAAAGAGTCTTTCTCTCACTGAAAGAGATAAAGCCCCAAATTCCCAGAGTCATTCATCATTTTGGGGTCTGACTTTACCAAAAAAAAAAAAAAGAGCTCTTATTTCATGAAAAACAATTTCCTCTCACTATTATGTTCTAAGAAGGAGAATCTGCCAAAAGCCAAACTGATGCTGTAACATGCCCTGCTTATAGCTAGTATTCAAATCTTGGGAACTCACAGCTGGTATTTGGAGTACTGTGTCAGCAAGAAAATACCTCGTGTAGACATAAGATTGAAGACACTGACTTGGCTTAACGGTATGTCTTCAAACATCCGTATGACTTTGTGATTTTTGTCTCTAACATACAAAAGTACAATAAACATATTTTTTATTTAATTTTGATATAAGTAAAATCCCTTTGTGATGGTAAACCAGATTATTATAGCTTTAGGATTTAATGAAATATTTAAACTTTACAAAATGCTTTCTTGAAAATAAAAGGTGATAGCATTTAGCAATACCTTACTGGGTTAAATTGGAAAAACAGTGAGGATAATAGCAATAAAAATGCTGGACAAAATAAGAAGTCTACTTTTCCACTAAAGCTATTACTATCTGTAATACAAAGATAAACTAGCATAACATTAAATCATAGAAGAAAAAAGAAAAAATAAGTGAAATGGACAACTCCTTCTTGTCCTGTTTTAAAGATTATTTTCCTTTTCACATAATCACTTCTTTTATGTCACCCTGATTCAAGCGACTTTATGCAGTCCAAATATCATGTGAGACTCTCCTTTTTTCACAAATATTTGCAAAAACATATTTTGAAAAAAATTGTTTATTAAAATAATCTTAAGCAATTATTGTTTAAAATTTCTTGATCAATAATTGGAAAATATGTAGTAAATTCAAGCAGATTATGAGCTGTCTTCTATGAGTAGCTCTTTCAGTTCATCCTAAAAAAGCTCAGTCATATGTAAGGCCTGTCAGCAAACTAACATAAAATTCCACCTACTAATAAAATATATTTTTGCAAAAATTTGTCAGCAACTGAATCCCATGGTTACTGAGAAAATCTGGCACAGTCAACAACAGTCATATTTTTAACATGGAATTCATACTTCATCATCATAACAATTCAAAATGAATTTAATGTGATTTCATTCATGCATTTTGTAAAGTTAAGTACTGCATGCATATAAAGTAGGAGAAAAAAGGATAGGAGGTGTGTTTGACAGAAAGTCATGATTTCTATATTTAGTCCTAATCCATCCCTCTTTGAACAACCTTCTTAATCTTTTGAAGCACATTTCACTAATCTCTAAAATGTATGTTTTTCCAATCTATAAGAAATCTCCAAACTCTAGTTTTATGTTTCTATGAGAAGCCTGATAAATGATAACTAATCAAAGTATAAAACAAAATAACTCATCAAACCATTGAAATATTATCATTTGTATATTAAAAGTTTCCTAAGACTAAATATGTTTAAATTAAATTAAATTAATTCAAATAGAGACTAGGAGGGCTTTGTCCTGCTTTGATACCTAATTATCAAAATTCTCCAAGCCAGGCTTCAGCAATACGTGAACCGTGAACTTCCAAATGTTCAAGCTGGTTTTAGAAAAGGCAGAGGAACCAGAGATCAAATTGCCAACATTCGATGGATCATCAAAAAAACAAGGGAGTTCCAGAAAAACATCTATTTCTGCTTTATTGACTACGCCAAAGCCTTTGACTGTGTGAATCACAATAAACTGTGGAAAATTCTTCAAGAGATGGGAATACCAGACCACCTGATCTGCCTCTTGAGAAACCTGTATGCAGGTCAGGAAGCAAGAGTTAGAACTGGACATGGAACAACAGACTGGTTCCAAATAGGAAAAGGAGTACATCAAGGCTGTATATTGTCACCCTGCTTATTTAACTTATATGCAGAGTACATCATGAGAAACGCTGGGCTGGAAGAAACACAAGCTGAAATCAATATTACCAGGAGAAATATCAATAACCTCAGATATGCAGATGACACCACCTTTATGGCAGAAAATGAAGAAGAACTAAAGAGTCTCTTGAGGAAAGTGAAAGAGGAGAGTGAAAAAGTTGGCTTAAAGCTCAATATTCAGAAAACTAAGATCATGGCATCCAGTCCCATCACTTCATGGCAGATAGATGGGGAAACAGTGGCTGACTTTATTTTTCTGGGCTCCAAAATCACTGCAGATGGTGACTGCAGCCATGAAATTAAAAGACGCTTACTCCTTGGAAGGAAGGTTATGACCAACCTAGATAGCATATTAAAAAGCAGAGACATTACTTTGCTGACAAAGGTCTGTCTAGTCTAGGCTGTGTTTTTTCCAGTGGTCATGTATGGATGTGAAAGTTGGACTATAAATAAAGCTGAGCACGGAAGAATAGATGCTTTTGAACTGTGGTGTTGGAGAAGACTCTTGAAAGTCCCTTGGACTGAAAGGAGATCTGACCAATCCATCCTAAAGGAGATCAGTCCTGACTGTTCATTGGAAGGACTGACGTTGAAGCTGAAACTTCAATACATTGGCCACCTGATGTGGCCACCTGTTTTATTTATCCATTTTTGTTTTTGTTTAATGGCCACTTTTTTGTTTTGTTTTGTTTTAATCATCTTACATCATTCAGTTTTAAGTATTTGTTGAGTATCAAGAAATCAAACTAATATCAAATATGCACTGGGGTCTATTTCTTGTCTTGAAACTAGATTTTTTTTAAGTGTGCTATTTTCAAAGTAAGCATATCTTTCTCAATTTTGTTTCATAAATATTAGATTTGGTTTTATCATTTATTTTGTGAGTTCTTTTTAGTTCTATTTTACTTCTGTATGGTATCATTTGCTGAACTATACATACTTCGTAGGCCCCCATTATCTACACAATGAGCTTCTTAGATATACAACTTTCTTTAAAGCAGATTAAAATTTACCTAAGCATTTTAAACCACACATTCACCAGAGACATTCTTAAAAATATATTCAACATACAGTTGAACTTCCTATCAGGACAATTTTTGTTTCTTCCTTTTGGAGCATATTTTATGTTCCAAATTCATCTGTTCTTTCAAATCTCTCCATTAAAGAAAACACTAATTTCTCTTATGAGTAAACAATTTTGCCATCTAAAAATGTGCCAGGGGTTGAGTATGCCTGTACTCTCTTGGCAGGTGGTACCAAAATGTTAGCTAGAGCTAGTTAAAGTTTTGATGGTTTCACTGCTTCATTAGTCAAATATATCTCCTCGACAAGCACATTAGTTTTATAGCACCTTCCCAGAAATTATGGATACAAAAATAAACTGAATAAAGAAAACTAGCATGAACTTTTTGAATCTTAATTTTTTCCAGAATCACTTCCATAGCTTTCATGTGGTTTACTACTATTGTAACAATGAGAATATCTGTACATTTTGTTGATATAAAAAAAGTCCAGTAAGGCTTCTCTTGATATCATTAAATTCAGCTTCAACATAAATCCATTATTTTACTTCCCCAGTTTAGCTAATACAGTTAAAATATATAAAAATGGAGTTTAAATAAAAATAAAAATTATTGCAAAATAATGTTAAATAATTATGAATGTTTATATAGTCTCAGATTTTTATATTTCTTTGGGTTACCACTGCCAAGCTAATCTTAAAAGATCAACATCACAATGGAACCTATTGCACATGGTAAGTGCATAGCTTGCTAAACATTCAGTTTACATAAGTCTGACAGAACTCTTTGGATGTTTAACATTTTCTGAGATAGGCCAATTGATAATGTACTTGCATGTAGCAGCCATGCCAAAACACTGAAAATTGTTCTAAGTATTTTTTCTCAGTTTCTGAATTTATCTAGTCCTGGATGGGTAATGAGTAGTTTGGCAACCAGCACTGATGTGCAGGCTACACATTTAGTAACAATGTCTTAATCATAACCTTGGTATCTCAAAAACATCTCTTAACCAAGGAATGCATAAAATTACCAAAAAGTGGGGCTGTCAGTTCATATGCAAGAAATCACGGCTCTTAGTGTGCTTCATCACCCAGAAGCAGTTCACTGGTAAAACTGCAAAACAGACTACTTCAGAATGATTTATGATGTCAAGAAGCAAAGAGAATTCCCTGCAAGCATAGGGAACTGCTCTAGAGCATTGACTCTTTGCCTTTAATAGGGTGATTATGTAATGTTATGGAAACCAAGATGTTTTCAGAGGGAAAAGAGCAACCACTCAAAGTCTCAATATGATAATGAACAAAAGGTGTGACCTGGTACTGCCTGCAGAACATAGGGAACTACAGTCACTGTGAGCCAATATTCAGTGTGATCTCTCCCACAGAAAGAAAGCAAAGGCCGAGAATCCATGGTGGGGTGTGGTTAAGAATACACTTTCCTACTATTATATCTAATAACCCACTTAAAACATTTTTGCATTCAACTTCTGTAATCCTTCAGTTCAGTTCAGTTCAGACACTCAGTTGCGTGCGACTCTTTGCGACCCCATGGACTGCAGCACCCCAAGCCTCCCTGTACATCACCAACTCCCAGAGCTTACTCAAACTCCTGTCCATTGAGTCAGTGATGCCATCCAACCATCTCATCCTCTGTCGTCCCCTTCTCTTCCTGCCTTCAGTCTTTCCCAGCATCAGGCTCTTTTCAAATGAGTCAGTTCTTCGCATCAGGTGGCCAAAGTATTGGAGTTTCAGCTTCAGCATCAGTCCTTCCAATGAACATTCAGGACTGATTTCCTTTAGGATGGACTGTTTGGATCTCCTTGAAGTTCAAGGAACTCTCAAGAGTCTTCTCCAACACCACAGTTCAAAAGCATCAATTCTTCGGCGTTCAGCTTTCTTCACCATCCAACTCTCACATCCATACATGACCACTGGAAAAACCACAGCCTTGACTAGACGGACCTTTGTTGGCAAAGCAATGTCTCTGCTTTTTAATGTGCTGTCTAGATTGGTCATAACTTTTCTTCCAAGGAGTAAGTGTCTTTTAATTTCATGGCTGCAATCACTATCTGCAGTGATTTTGGAGCCCCCCAAAATAAAGTCTGCCACTGTTTCCACTTTCTCCATCTATTTGCCATGAAGTGATGGGACTGGATGCCATGATCTTAGTTTTCTGAATGTCGAGTTTTAACCCAACTTTTTCACTCTCCTCTTTCACTTTCATCAAGAGGCTCTTTGGTTCTTCTTCACTTTCTGCCATAAGGGTGGTATCATCTGCATATCTGAGGTTATTGATATTTCTCCTGGCAATCTTGATTAGAGCTTGTGCTTCTTCCAGCCCAGCCTTTCTCATGATGTACTCTGCATATAGGGCTTCTAAGCAGGGTGATATATACAGCCTTAATGTACTCGTTTTCCTATTTGGAACCAGTCTGTTGTTCCATGTCCAGTTCTAACTGTTGCTTCCTGACTTAAAATATTTTTGCATTCAAATTCTATGATCCTTAACATTACTCTATCTATTCTATAGGTCCCAAAAATAAATGCTTTCACCAGGAAACATAATTATGAGTTTATTTCATTGAAACCTAAGAGGTCCACTTCCTATTTGAAGCTTTGTACTGAACTGAGAGGAGTTAATGCACTTGACAAAATGATTGATGCTTATTACTAATGAAACAAAATGAGCTGCTCCTCCACAACAGTGTCAAGAACACATGTATTATTACAATAATAAAGTGAGGGAGTTCTCTTAAGTGCCTCCTATTTCCCATAGGAGATAACAGTGGTCACCCTGGTAAACAGAGGAGTATGGAAAATCTGTGTCTCGGGGGAATGAAGATTTGCATTAAGTTAACCCTCCACATAAAAAATCTCCAACCAGTTAATACACTTACAGAAGGTAAGAAAACATGCAATAAATGATATAAGAAGGAATACTAAATTGCTACATAAGCAACACCATTTTATATTAATTTGTCATTTCCATTATTCTTCCACGTTATATGTCTTCCATCCAAAACATCTGAGTTGGCACTAAGGGGGAAAGGGGAAAAAGAAGTAGGTTGTACAAGTTATTCTCTATTTGTCTCTCTAGCTTCACTATTTCATCTACTTTATGTTGCTACAAATACTGAACATCTGGCTTCTAAGGGCTGCTGCTGCTGCTGCTGCTGCTGCGTCACTTCAGTCGTGTCCGACTCTGTGCGACCCTATAAATGGCAGCCCACCAGGCTCCGCCGTCCCTGGGATTCTCCAGGCAAGAATACTGGAGTGGGTTGCCATTTCCTTCTCCAGTGCATGAAAGGGAAAAGTGAAAGCGAAGTCGCTCAGTCGTCCGACTCTTAGTGACCCCATGGACTGTAGCCTACCAGGCTCCTCCATCCATGGGAATTTCCAGGAAAGAGTAATGGAGTGGGGTGCCATTGCCTTCTCTGTTCTAAGGGCTAACAACCAACAAAGCTGTTATTTCCATCTTCCAGGAGAGTTATCCAATAGAGAGCAATGGAAGGCATTCAAGGGCAGTAGGAGAGAAAAGTCAGGGTATTTATTACCTTGGATCATTCGATTTCTGTTTGGTTACACTCTGGCAGGGGTTGCTCACCGCTATTTTATTATTAGTAGTATTATTTTAAATAGCTACAGCCATCAGATGTAATAACCGGTAGCTCCTAAATCCCTATCAGCCTAGGGGTGATAACAGACGACTGCTATTACTAGTTCTGTGGTGATTCACCATCCCTTATTAGTTTTCTCTAAGCTTGTCTTTACCTCCATACATAATGTTTCATGAAACCCTCTTCATTATACTTTTTTGAGATTTCCGTCTGTTTCATGTGAGAATTCTGACCAAATGGACATTTTATGCTGTGATTAAAAAAATATAGTTATATATACTAGTTATAGTTCCCCCTGCTGCTGCTGCTACTGCTAAGTTGCGTCAGTCATGTTAGACTCTGTGCAACCCCATAGATGGCAGCCCACCAGGCTCCTCCGTCCCTGGGATTCTCCAGGCAAGAACACTGGAGTGGGTTGCCATTTCCTTATTCATTGCATGAAAGTGAAAAGTGAAATTGAAGTCGCTCAGTCGTGTCCAACTCCTCGCGACCCCATGGACTGCAGCCCATCAGGCTCCTCCGTCCAAGGGTTTTCCACGGCAAGAGTACTGGAGTGGGTTGCCATTGCCTTCTCCTATAGTTTCTGCTATACAGATATTAATTACCGGTAGTAAAGATAAAGGAAGGTGGAATCTAAATTTTAAAATAAAAGAGAACTTTGATACAAACAAATGAAAAGTTATTTTCTACTTTATATCTGTATCTAGGTTAAAGTTATAAACACAAACATATATATATATATATATATATATATATATATATATATATATATATGCACATAAATTGATCAGTTCAGTTCAGTCGCTCAGTCGTGTCCAACTGTCCATCACCAACTCTCGGAGTTTACCCAAACCCATGTCCATTGAGTTAGTGATGCCATCCAACCATCTCATCCTCTGTCATCCCCTTCTCCTCCTGCCTCCAATCCTTCCCAGCATTAGCATCTTTTCCAATGAGTCAACTCTTTGCATGAGGTGGCCAAAGTATTGGAGTTTCAGCTTCAACATCAGTCCTTCCAATGAACACCCAGGACTGATCTCCTTTAGTATGGACTGGTTGGATCTCCTTGCAGTCCAAGGGACTCTCAAGAGTCTTCTCCAACACCACAGTTCAAAAGCATCAATTCTTCGGTGCTCAGCTTTCTTCATCGCCCAACTCTCACATCCATACATGACCACTGGAAAAACCATAGCCTTGAATAGATGGACTTTTGTTGGCAAAGTAATGTCTCTGCTTTTAAATATGCTACCTAGGTTGGTCATAAACTTCCTTCCAAGGAGTAAGCACCTTTTAATTTCATGGCTGCAATCACCATCAGCAGTGATTTTGGAGCCCCAAAAAATAAAGTCTGACACTGTTTCCACTGTTTCCCCATCTATTTCCCATGAAGTGATGGGACCAAATGCTGTGATCTTAGTTTTCTGAACGTTGAGCTTTAAGCCAACTTTTTCACTCTCCTCTTTCACTTTCATCCAGAGGCTCTTTAGTTCTTCTTCACTTTCTGCCATAAGTGTGGTGTCATCTGCATATCTGAGGTTATTGATATTTCTCCCAGCAATCTTGATTCCAGCTTGTGCTTCTTCCAGCCCAGCGTTTCTCATGATGTACTCTGCATATAAGTTAAATAAGCAGGGTGACAATATACAGCCTTGATGTACTCCTTTTCCTGTTTGGAACCAGTCTGTTGTTCCATGTCCAGTTTTAACTGTTGCTTCCTGACCTGCATACAGGTTTCTCAAGAGACAGATCAGATGGTCTGGTATTCTCATCTCTTGAAGAATTTTCCCCAGTTATTGTGATCCACACAGTCAAAGGCTTTGGCATAGCCAATAAAGCAGAAATAGATGTTTTTCTGGAACTCTCTTGCTTTTTTGATAATCCAGCGGATGTTGGCAATTTGATCTCTCTGCCTCTGCCTTTTCTAAAACCAGTTTGAATATCTGGAAGTTCATGGTTCACGTATTGCTGAAATAGCAATTTTGGAGCATTACTTTACTAGCATGTGAGATGAGTGCAATTGTTCGGTAGTTTGAGCATTCTTTGGCATTGCCTTTCTTTGGGATTGCAATAAAAACTGACCTTTTCCAGTCCTGTGGCCACTGCTGAGTTTTCCAGATCTGCTGGCATATCGAGTGCAGCACTTTCACAACATCATCTTTGAGGATTTGAAATAGCTCAACTGGAATTCCATCACCTCCACTAGCTTTGTTCGTAGTGACGCTTTCTAAGGCCTACTTGACTTCACATTTCAGGATGTCTGGATCTAAGTGAGTGATCATACCATCATGATTATCTGGGTCGTGAAGATCTTTTTTGTACAATTTTTCTATGTATTCTTGCCCCCTTTCTTAATACCTTCTTCTTCTGTTATATCCATACCATTTCTGTCCTTTATTGAGCCCATCTTTGCATGAAATGTTCCCTTGGTGTCTCTAATTTTCTCGAGGAGATCTCTAGTCTTTCCCAATCTGTTGTTTTCCTCTATTTCTTTGCATTGATCACTGAGGAAGGCTTTCTTATCTCTCCTTGATATGTATTGATATATAGCTGGAAATTTTTGATTCATGAAAAAAAAAAAAACACAATCTGCCTAGGAATAAAGACCTGAGGATAAAGTTTTTCAAAATGTAAAGGGAGAAAAGAGGACAGAGATAAATTGCTCTGCACATGAAAGAGTGTTTTTAAAGTCAGGATAAATAGAGAAGAGAGAATATGGGATGTAAATCAAAAGGAGGAGGGAGTGATTAAGCAATGATGTAGAAAGCTAGAAATTATAACAATTCCTTGAGAGGGGTTGTCAGCTAACTTTTCATTAATATCAGAGACATGTTATATTCACTTTTGGTTGTTTGTCTTGTTACATATTAAAACTGATCCATCTACTCAAACATTGAGTAAAATCTGATTAAGTCCAGGAAAGCCTCAAATTGTGGTACTGGGTGCAAAAATATCATAAAGAAGTGCTATTCACCTCCGATAGTCACATCTCTGCCTCAATTACAATGTGGAGGCCAGCACTGAGGAGGGTGATAGGTTTTTCAGATCCTCCCTTCCATGATAGTGAGTAGAGTGAACACAGTAAGTGAGAATGGCACAGAGAAGCGGCCACATCTTAGAATCACCCTAGAAAATGATGGAGACGAATTCTTTTTTGCCCAAATACTCTAGGGAGAAGAAGAGATTGGTGATCAGATAAGTTTAAAAAAATTAAAGTCTCTAATATAAAATTGCATAAATCAGAAAACATGTTTAACGGCTGAAAAGTGAAAGTGAAAGTGAAGTGACTCAGTCGTGTCCAACCCTTTGTGACCCCATGGACTGTAGCCCACCAGGCTCCTCCAACCAAGGGTTTTTCCAGGCAAGAATACTGGAGTGGGTTGCCATTTCCTTCTCCAGGAGATCTTCCCTACCCAGGGATTGAACTCGCGTCTCCCGCATTGTAGTCAGACGCTTTACCATCTGAGCCACCAGGAAAGATTAATGGCTGAATAGGTATCATACATGTCTAATACATATGCTAATTTTGAATAAACTAGACTGCAAAAGAGTCCATAAAGTATTTTATAGTATTAGCATATACAGGTTTAAACATTTTGAATAAACTAGACTCTATAAGATAAACATTTTAAGTTTATTCATTATTTTTTCCAACTTTCCCCTTGAATAAAATTGCATACACATATGTTTGTTTTCTCACCTCCTTGCTCTACATGTCACTTCTGATTTTTGTTTTAACCCCTTCCATATGGCAGGGGCAGCTTCAGGACAGCAATTAAGACACAGTGAAGGTTTACAGACACCAGACACATATGTATATAAATATATATACCTCCATACATACACACACATACACACACGGTAGATTCAAAATTTCTGCCTATTTCCATTAGGTGGTTCTTATGTGGGTTTTTAGAGAATTCCATTGTGGGGCATCTCTCTGAGAAGTTAATGATGCCTCTTCTAACTGGGCATTCTTCCTACAGCCTTAGGATGGCACCGTGCTCTGTGGACCCTAGCCCCTGCATGCATTTCTACTGGACAAAATGGTCCTGTCTGACTCCTTAACCAATTTTACAGGAAAATTACATGCATCCTTACCTAGTCCATTTATGGACAGCCAACTATCCATGCTCTGCTAATAAACAGTAGCAACTCTAGTAATTACTGTTCACTCTAGAGTTGACCAGATGGACTCAGATGTCCCCTCGACTCTAGTAAACATATGGCAAGTTTTCCCAAGATTATATTGATGTCTTGATATGTCTTTCAATGTCTTTATATATATATATATATATATATATACACACACACATATGCTACTGCTAAGTCACCTCAGTCGTGTCCAACTCTGTGCGACCCCATAGATGGCAGCACAGCAGGCTCCGCCGTCCCTGGGATTCTCCAGGCAAGAATACTGTGTGTGTGTGTATATATATATATATATATAGATAGATAGATATAGATATAGATATAGATATAGATAAATGATAAGATATCTATCTATCTATCTATCTATCTATCTATATCTATATCTATATCTATATATATAGATAAATGATAAGATAGATAGATGCATTTTCTCACATTCCCCTTGACATGGGAGAGAAAATACAAAGTACACCAATAGTTCGATAAAATTTAAACCTTCCTTGACCACATAAAGAATTCATATATACATCTTAACTATCCCCTCAGGCTTATCTTTACTTTTTCTTATGAAGCATGGAGGTCGCAGGTAATATGCTGTTTCTGAGAGTACCCTTTAATTTTCATCTAGTGTATTCTGTAAAGGTGAATTTAAATGAGGATTTTGCATTGCAAATATATTTTTTATTTTTTCAGTGATATTAACTCAAGCTCTTTATATTTTCCCGTGTTATTTTTCACACCTTCTTCAATTCTCATTCAAGCACTTAGGACTTTTGGTGCTCATTTTCCCAGGGGCAGGATGCAACCAAAAACAATTAAAAAAAATTTTTTTAAGTTATTTGTAATGCCTTGGTTTCCAAGAACTCAAGCAATTTTCAAAGACTTTATTCATAAGCAAAATGTTTGCTAGATATTCAGAATTTATATAGTAACCGATCTGAGAAATAGGCAGACTTTTTCTGAAGACTAGAAAACATTCTCTTTGGAAAAGGCAAAAAAAGGGCAAATAGTAGAACAGTCTGTTCCAAAGTAGTCTGCATCTTGTGATTTGAAAGAAAGAGAAGCCTTGTGCCCTCCTTTCTATAGAAAGAGGTGTTCCATAAGGACTTTAAAAAATAGAGATTATGAACCTAGTCATTGTGGACTATAAAGAGCTTGTCAGTGATTTTCTTATCTCAGTGTGATGGAAAAGTAGCAAAGTTAATATGAACTATAGCATGAGATGATTGGGGAAAGCTGATGGACCCAATAGTCTTTATTAGAGACAATAGCAAAGAACATTCTCACAACATTTACAAATTGGAAACAAACAGATGGAATGATGCATCTCAATGGGTCAGTTTATATGTATATAGACACATGATACAAGGATTACATAGGCTTCCCTGGTGACTCAGATGGTAAAGAATCTGTCTGCAGTGCAAGAAGGGATAGGCTACCCACTCCAGTACTTTTGCCTGGAGAATTCCATGGACAAAGGAGCCTGGAAGACTATAGTCCATGGAGTCCCAAAGAGTCAGATATGACTGAGAGACTAACACTTTCATTTTCATGCTCCCAAATACTTGGCAGTGAAAAGTCCTCCCAGAATTTTTACTGAACCTTGAAAAAAGGAGATAAGTGGCAGATTAAAATTAATTTTCTCCTATCTTGATTGAAAAGTAATTCAAAATAAAAATTAACCTGAGTTACAGAAAAATAAAGGTGAACAATAATGCATATCAGATTCAAATCTGAAAACTAAAATGTGCGTCTATGTGTGAGAAAGAATATCCATTAAGTAAGTACAACTATTTGCAAAAATAATATTCATATATCATAATTTACTTGCTTATATAGTCAGGATTAGTGGGAAATAAATTGAAAGTTCATATAGGAAAATGAGAAGTAAAGTTAACATTTCATAAATAATGTAAATCTAAATTATAATACAGAAACAATCTGTGTTGTTTCATAGCATAGAGCATTTTCTAAAACCTGCAAAGGGCAGGGTGATGTTTTTCATTATCACTTTGAGTTTAAGTTCACTGCACGCCATGTCTTAGGTGTTATAAATTACTCAATTCTGCAAACATTATTTATGTCACCAGATGCTATATTTTCATAAAAATCAATTTCCCATACTTTCCAAAATGATTAAATTATAAGTAAAATATCATAAGAATGCATACCAAAGAAGTTAACCTCAGAAATGCTTTTATGGCTAATTATTTTCAAGTCTGTCCCTTATGGAAGAAATAAAATGCATGACAGAGAAGTTAAGTGAGAGAATATTAAACAATCCTTTTTAAAACACTGGTTAATTTGCCTTTGAGTATAATTTGTACAATGTGCATATCTCCTCCTAAAACCAACAGATCATCCACCCAATCCTCTCTAATTGCAAAGCTGTCAGGTTCCTTACCTTGGCAAGCAGTGCCCTGTGACAATGGCTGTTCAAAAAATCAGTGCTGATGAGAAGACTTGTGCCAGAAACTGTAAGCAATTAATTTCCACACTGATCTCTGGAACTCATCCAGACTTTTCAAAACTGAAAAGAGCCTTGCCATGCTGTCACTCAGTGAATGTATTTCCAACTAGACTGTCTGATAACTTTGCTGTGAAATGGTGGGATTAACTGAGTCTAGTATTAAATTATGTGGCTCCTATTTTTATGTATGATGTGTAATGCATGTTTCATTAGTGAAAAAAATACTTTTAAAAACAAACAAATGAACAAGGCTAGCAGTTGTTAAAGCATATTTTGGACTAGAAAAAATAATCTTAATTTCAACATGGATAAAAATGAAACATGGCAACTGGCACCTTGGGTTTATCCTTCCTCAAAAGACTAATTTATCTTACATCCCATATTCACTTTGTCAGGAAATCCTTATGGCTCTAATTTCCTAGTATATATTAGTACCTAAATATCTGCTGCCATTCCCGACACCTCTTAAGCCCATTTCACCAATATCTTACTCAGTAGTACATGTAGTACTACTTCTAAACCTACTTTCCTAATACATGTTTTCCACATATTTGCCAGAGTCATTGTATTAGTTTTCTAGGGCTGCCATTACAAAATACCATACACTTGGTAGCTTATAAAAAATAAATTTATTTTCTCACAATTTTGGAAGCTAAAGTTCCAAGATCAAAGTGTCAGCAGGATTGGTTTCTCCCGAATCTTCTCTCCGTGGCTTGTAGATGCCTGCCTTCTCACTGACCTCACACAGTCTTTCCTCTGTGTGCATGCATCCTGAGTATCTCTCAGCATGTCCAAATTTCCATGAGTCCAAGGAAAACTTAGTTTCTAGAACAGCACGTGATGCATGGTACAAAGTCATTTGTTAGAGTGAGTGAGGAGTCAACTGATAAGAAATTTTCCTGATATGTTTCAATCATTAAATCTCTCTTTGAAAAAGCTATATATTTAGATAAGTTTAACAATATTGTCTTTACATTTTCCAGGTCAGTCAGTGTTCCCTCTAAATGCTTTTTCATATAGAACTCAATGACTTCCCACAGATTCTGTACCAAGGATCCATTCAACTGTCTCTGAGGAGTGTTTTAGCTTTTTAGGTTTCTGTTTGTAGAAATGCATTTTAAAACCTATTATTTTTGTAGTTTTAGTCAGACACTGGACTCTTTTAGCTAGTTTCCATGGTAGATATGATCTAATAAACATATTTCAATAAAAACACCATAATAACTATTTTGTATCTACTATGTATCCACCTAATTCCAGCTTAACAACCCCCCAAAATATTGAGTGGGAAAATTTCAGATATCAAAAATAGGATGGTTTTGTCAGATTCTGGGTTCCGTTCTTCCAAGACTGGTTGAAACAGAATTTCAAGGAGAAGTCTATCTACCCCTCTAGTAAGTATAAACCACGTTTCTCATGTTTTAATTCCTACACATTGAGATCTGCACTTTTTCTCAATGAAACATTGTTTTCTTCACTGTTAGCTTATAGTCTGATCTTTCTCTTAGTAGGGTGTTTATCCACCTAGAAGGTCTTCTGTCTTATTGATATTTTCTCCCATGTTTTATCTTGGGAAAAGGTTACATTTATTTCCTATAGCTGCCATAACAAAGTACCACAAACTTGGTAGCTTGAAACAACTGATACTTATTTACTAAGTTCTGGAGACTAGAAATCCAAAATTAAGATTCTGAGCAAAGTCATGCTACCTCCAAAGACTCAACTGGAGAATCTGTTCCTTTCTCCTGGCTTCTGATGGCTGCCCCAGGACCACTATGCTTAAGGCCTCATTACTACAATCTCTGCTTCTATCTTCAGATCATTTCTCCTCTGTGTACTGATCTCTTTCTAAAGGTGCTTGTGACAGCATTTAGTGCTATAACAGACAGCTGATTTAATACAGGATTACACTCAGAAACTTTAACTTAATCATATCTTCAAGAATCCATTTATAGATAACTATTGACAACATTCACAGGTCCAAGGATTTAATGTGGATATCATTTGGGGATCCATTTTTCTATTACCATAGAAATAATAGAGGGAATTTTTCAGCATTACAAAGGAAATGTGTACCTTCGAAACTGAATGGTTCTTTTCAGTGCAGTTGAGATGAATGAAAAAAAGAAAAAATGCATTGGGCAGAATGTAGGACTGAGGTTCCAGGTTTCTTGCCAGTTGGTGGCTGGAGGTCACTCCAGATCCTAGCGACATTATTCAGCTCATAGAAACCTCCCATAATATCTTTCCATGGATACTCACATCATCAAACCAGCAAAACAAAGTTTTAAAGAGACTCTCTGAGCAATATAGGGTCCTATCTAATGAAACGCTATCACAGAAAAGATATCCCATTAATTTTGCTATAATCTATTAGTTTGAGACCTACTAGTTCTATATCCATTTCAAGGAATGGATTATACTTGATCCCAGGAAGGAATCATCATAGTGAGCCATCCTAGAGTTTGCCTGCCACACTGTGTTACTGTAGTGAAATATATTTGCATAATTCAAAAAGTATACATACTTTTAATGGATTTAAACGTACTAAATCAACCTACACATGAAGCATGGAAGGCAAGAGTTATAAAAGAGAGATATAACAGACACACTTCAGCAATATAAAACACAGCTTAGAGAAATGATCCTAGAATTCTGAGAGCATTCACCTTGAATAATTATGCTATATCCATGTCATTTATGAATTTTTTTGTCTTTGCTGATACTGGTATATGATGAAAAATTATCAGCACATTTGGTATATGCTATTATAAAAATCTCACAAGATGAAAGATGAATTCTCTCATCAAATTTAAAATGACCATTGAAGAGATCAGTCAGATCCTGCTCATGGCACAGTCCTTAGCCACCACAAACAAATGCAAGATTATGGAAATGTGCAACAGACAGCACACCACATTCACTAAGGCCCAGTAATCTGTTGATAAATAGAATCAAGAGATTCTAAGAAAAGTCTTTCAACTTTGCTTCCACTCCTAACACCTCTAGTAATGAAGCTAAAGATGAGTCATGTGATTTTTCTTTACAGATAACTGAAAATCAATCACAACAACGCAACAATGAGAAGATGAAGTTTAAAGTAAGAGAAAACATGAGGAGGGAAAGGGGTCCCTGTGTGACAAGTGAGTATGAGAAATAAATATACTGTTAGAGTGGAATTTATAATATGGGTAAATCACAAGATATATAAATTTATTCTATATATAAAGTTATGATACACAAATGGATTAAAACAAAGCCAACAGTAACGTTGCCCCAGAAGTTTAATCTTATATAAGGAGTCATCAAATAAAGGCCAATGCTTTCATTAAAATCATTTCATCTCACTTCAGCATTACTCAATTTGCAACCATGAATATATGCATGTATATATATATATATATATATATATATATATGATTTAAAAGTTAAAATAGAACATGATAACAGACTATAAAACTAAAATTTCAAAGAACATATTGCCAAAGATGGAAAAAAAATTCCCTAATCCTTAAACAGCAGTACTAATAAGAAAAAGCATGAGCTAATCATGCTTTACCTTAAGGAAATTCCTTAAAAGAAAATCAAATATATGTTTAAAAGATAATCTTTCACTGTAAGATAGAAATCATATTTAATATTTTGTGGGGATTTATATATATATGTACATATATTTGATGACAAGGGATGAGATGGTTAGATGGCATCACTGACTCGATGGACATGGGTTTGAGCAAGCTCCAGGATTTGGTAAGGGACAGGGAAGCCTGGCATGTGGCTGTCCATGGGGTTGCAAAGAGTTGGATATGACTGAATGATTGAACTGAACTGAATTGATATATATATATATGTGTATATATATATATATAAAAATAGATTATAAATTCTATTTATGTATATATTTAATTTATATACATGTACATACATATATAGACACACATAATACATATATATAATATTCTTTAAGCTTTTAAAATTATCTTTGTCTTCATTTATCTGCTTAATTTCTTCAGGATGAATCAAATATGTAGCCTACTAAAATTGTGCTTTTGCCTTTTCTCATACTTCTAAAGAGTTTTGTTTTAAAATCTATTCCTTGCCCTTTACTTTGTAATTGTTAAGAATTAACCCAAACTTCCACATAAAATGGTGGTGGGGGGCAGTATATTCATTCATTAGCTATCAAATCTAGATATCATCTAACAGTCCTGCCCAGGGACTATTTAATTTTCTATTAGAATATACCTATTGAAACAAATAAACAAAACAAGCTCATAGTTTCAGAGAAAGAATAGATGGGTGGTTGCTAATGGGGTAAAATTGGTGAAGGGAGTTAAAAGACAAACTTGCAGTTAAAAAATAAATGTTAGATTTTAAAAGTTTTCATTAAAAGAAAATAAAATTCTGTATGCATGGTGAGAGATATCAACTAGACTTATTGTAATGATCATTTCACAATACATACAAACAGTGGATCATTATTTTGTACCCTTGAAACTAATATAATATAATGTACTATGAATTATGTCTTACTTAAAATTTTAAAATAAAGAATACACCTGTTTTCAACTTTGCTATTTGCTCTATGGCCTCTCTGGTGCACAGTGGTAAAGAATCTCCCTGGCAATGCAGGTGACCAGGTTTGATACCTGCACTGAAACAATCCCATGGAGAAGGGCGTGGCAACCCAATCCAGTATCCTTGCCTGGAAAATCCCATGGGCAGAGGAGCCTGGCAGGCTACAGTCCATGGGCTTGCAAAGAGTTGGACACAGCATAGTGACTGAAAAACACAGGATACCCAACATGAGAAATTCCTTGTTAACCTACAGATTAACTTGCAGATTATAAAGAAAAAACAAAACAAAATAGTTAAGTTAACTGGTTTTGTACCTAATCTAGCTTTTTTTAACAATTTTTGTGCTCTTTGAATGAATTTCACCATTTTACCGGTGCCTGCGTGCATGCTAAGTTGCTTTAGTTGTGTCTGACTCTTCTCACCATTATGTACTGTAGTCTGCCAGACTCCCCTGTCCATAGGATTCTTCAGGCAAGAATACTGAAGTGGGTTGCCTTGCCCTTCTTCAGGGGATATTTCTGACCCAGGGATCAAGCCCAGGTCTCCTGCATTAGCAGTTGAATTCTTTACACTAGCACCATCTGAGAAGCCCTAACTGGTGCCTGGTTAATTGCTTTCATAGAGTTTCGTTTCTTTGCGTTTGGCTCCATATCCATTGACTATTTGTATGACAATTGCATTTTAACTTAAATTGTATACTTTGACATACATTTTGTCTCAAATTACGGCCTTCCAAGATTTCTTTTAGCCTTATATGTGTCTGATGAATCTTCATCATTTCATTTATTTTAACCTTGATGTTCCTATGGTTTAAATGTCCATTTTTCCATTAATTGAAGAATTTAATAAGCTTACATTTATGGTCATAACGAACTTTAGTGGTCTTATACTGTCACCCTGCTTTATGCTTTTATTTATTTTCTTTATATCCTTGATTTTTTTATACAAGCCAATTTTGAACTTTTATGGAAAAATGTAGGTTTAGCCAGCTGCTTAATAGAAAGAAGACACATTACAGTTTAGAGATAATGGGAGCATCATTAGTCTAAATGTTTTATATGTATCATATAATTATTGTGATATGTCTGTAATTGCTATACTGAAAATTTTATTCATAGAAATATATTCAAATGAGTGGTGATATTACTAAGGATCTCTTTTCCGATTTCAGCCAAAAAATATTTAAAGGGTACATTTTAGTTTTTGCCAACTTTTTTTAAAATCTCAAAATCTTAGTATCCAAATATGTATGGGCATATGGTCCCATCATTTCATGGTAAATAGATGGGGAAACAATGGAAACAGTGACAGACTTTTTGGGGGGGAGGTCCAAAATCACTGCAGATGGTGACTGCAGCCATGAAACTAAAATATGCTTACTCCTTGGAAGAAAAGTTATGACCATCCTAGACAGCATGTTAAAAAGCAGAGACATTGCTTTGCCAACAAAGGTCCGTCTAGTCAAAACTATGGCTTTTCTGGTAGTCATGTATGGATGTGAGAGCTGGACTATAAAGAAAGCTGAGCACCAAAGAATTGATGCTTTTGAACTGTGGTGTTGGATAAGACTCTTGAGAGTTCCTTGGACTGCAAGATCAAACTAGTTCATCCTAAAGGATATCAGTCCTGAATACTCATTGGAAGGACTGATGCTGAAGCTGAAACTCCAATACTTTGGCCACCTCATGCGAAGAACTGACTCACTGGAAAAGACCCTGATGCTGGAAAAGACTGAAGGCAGTAAGAGAAGGGGATGACAGAGGATGAGATGGTTGGATGGCATCACCGACTCGATGGACATGAGTTTGAGTAAGCTCTGGGAGTTCATGATGGACAGGGAAGACTGGCATACTGAAGTCCATGGGGTCGCAAAGAGTCGGAGATGACTGAGCGACTGAACTGAACTGAATAAATATATACATTATTTTTTAAAACAAAAAAATATATTATTTAAAAAATAATTTCATAAATTAGTTTCTCAATTAGTATATTAATTTTATAGGCATAGATATGACACTTTTAATTTCTTTCAATGTATTTCAGAATAGTAGCATATTTAATTGATAAAGCCTAAATGTATAGAAGTTAGTCATTTTAAAATAAAAGTAGAATTTTATTATGCTCTCCACAGGAATATTTGAATCGTCTTTGTGATTCATTTTGTCATTTTAGAAGAAAAAAATATTCATTAAGTAGTTACAGGTACTCAGTTTTATTTATACATTTGAGTTGTTTTATTCTACTTTAAAATTACAATAATCATTCAACTAAAATCTACTTTTGATACTACCCCAAAGAGACTTTCCATATGAAATACTGAACAGTCTGACAATGATTTCTTTTTTTCTTAGCTTTCAACATTGAGGATAACTGAAGAACAGCTTTTTAATATCAGTATAACTTATTTGTTATGCCTCAGGGGACAAAAATATACATTGCCACATACACTGCAATTGCACTCACTACTGCACTCATCCCACACGCTAGTAAAGTAATGCTCAAAATTCTCCAAGCCAGGCTTCAACCGTACGTGAACTTGCAGATATTCAAGCTGGATTTAGAAAAGGCAGAGCAACCAGAGACCAAATTGCCAACATCTGTTGAATCATCAAAAAAGCAAGAGAGTTCCAGAAAGACATCTACTTCTGCTTTATTGACTATGCCAAAGCCTTTGACTGTGTGGACCACAACAAAGTCTGGAAAATTCTTAAAGAAATGGGAATATGAGACCACCTGACTGGCCTCTTGAGATATCTGCATGCAAATCAGGAAGCAACAATTAGAACTGGACATGGAACAACAGACCGGTTCCAAATAGGGAAAGGAGTATGTCAAGGCTATATTTTGTCACCCTGCTTATTTAACGTATATGCAGATTATATCATGAGAAATGCTGGGCTGGATGAAGCACAAGCTGGAATCAAGATTGCCAGGAGAAATATCAATATCAATATCAATAACCTCAAATATGCTGATGACACCCTTATGGCAGAAAGTGAAGAACTAAAGAGCCTCTTGATGAAAGTGAAAGAAGAGGAGAGTGAAAAAGTTGCCTTAAAACTCAACATTCAGAAAACTAAGATCATGACATCCGGTCACATCAGTTCATGGCAAATAGATGGAGAAACAATGGAAACAGTGAGAGACCTTATTTTGGGGGGCTCCAAAATCACTGCAGATGGTGGCTGCAGCCATGGAATTAAAAGATGCTTGCTCCTTGGAAGAAAAGCTATGACCTCCTAGACAGCATACTAAAAAAGCAAAGACATTACTTTGCTAACAAAGGTCCATCTAGTCAAAGCTATGGTTTTTCCAGTAGTCATATATGGATGTGAGAGTTGGACTATAAAGAAAGCTGAGAGCCAAAGAATTGATGCTTTTGAACTGTGGAGTTGGAGAAGACTCTTGAGAGTTCCTTGGACTGCAAGGAGATGAAACCAGTCCATCCTAAAGGAAATCAGTCCTGAATATTCATTGGAAGGACTGATGCTAAAGCTGAAACTTCAGTACTTTGGCCATCTGATGTGAAGAACTGACTCATTTGAAGAGACCCTGATGTGGGAAAGATTGAAGTCAGGAGAAGAAGGAGATCACAGAGGATGAGATGGGGTTGGATGGCATCAATGACTCGATGGACATGAGTTTGAGTAAGCTCTGGGAGTTGGTGATGGACAGGGAGGCCTGGCATGCTGCAGTCCATAAGGTCGCAAAGCATCGGACACGGCTGAGCTACTGAACTGAACTGAACTGACATACACTGCCTTTCCAGAACATGTTGTTATGCATGAGAGTAAGTAGGAGATAGGCGATTTTACACAGGATTTTCTTAATAAATATGTATCACACAAGGATGTTTATGAATATCAGTGTCTGTGGGGAAGGTAGAGAGGGCCAGGGTAGGAGCTGGCAGTCTCAGCCAACTATTTGTCAAAGGACTGCTTGCAGCTATTTAGAATCATACCATCATCTTAATATTCCCAGATACTTTCATGAGTTTTCACTCTAACTAAATGTGCGACTTGTAGACATCATGGGTTCCAGATTGCTGTGAATGGCAACAAGCTTTCTTTGTTCAGTCAGATTTTACATCACCTAAACACTTCCATTTTTTGGTCATTTCATTGTAGATGAAGTCGGAGTGTATTTCAATTAAATAACTTACATTAAATTGTGAAAAAAAACAAGAACAGTATTTAATTAAAATCTTTAGGGAAGCAAATGTAAACAGAACAGAGGAAATATTAATAAAACTATATCAACCAGGCAGGAAAACTGATGGGAGAAGTGAAGTCATCAATGTTCAGTATTAAAATTTCATGCTTGAATGTCAGACTGTTTCTGAGAGTCAACCATCGTGTGTCTACATGTTACTTCCATCTCTTGGTAGTGATTCATTAACACAAAATATATTTTTGCTGGTAACAGGTTAAATGATGCATTTTGCGTTATATGTTAACTTAGGTTACAAGTCACTTTTAAAGTATCTTTCAAAATCCACTGAAAAAATCACACATTTTTAACCATTGAACATCTAAAATATATCTAGTGATTTTTAAATTTTAGATTACTTTTTTATACTTCATCCATTTTAAAATGTTTTGGTATGGCCTGTGTTAAAAATAATTTATCAGTTGTTTTCTAGATATTGATATTGTGTTAAAGATAGCCAAGTAGGTGCACATTTATCACAGGTTATCTCAGGAGGCACTTTAAAGTGCCATGCAATAGATATCATGTTATCATATTTCTTCCCAAATGCCAATCCATTTTTAGCTTATCTCCTAATAAGGAAGATATACCTGAGAAGCAGGATAAAATGTTTCCCATTGCTTTAAAGCGCTTCAGAAAAAAAAAAAGTGAAAAAAATAAAAGAAATAAAGAATCCACAGAGAAGAATATAGGTCATGAAGGCACAGCATTTAGGTCAGCAATCTGTGGAAAGAGCCAGTCCCAGGTTATAATGCAACAGGATGCAAGGCTTTTGCAGAATGTATCAGAGGGAAAAATGTTTCAGGAAGACTATTGAAAAAAGACTGAATTTAAAATGAACTTTGACCCACCTCATAACAGATAATGATATTTTTTTTTCAAAGAAAAATAAGAATATCATGCCCAAGTACCAGGGTTAAACTGGGTCAGTAATATTCAGACAAGGATCAGCAAAAAATAATCCTGGTTAAAAGAAAAGAGGGATTTTTTAGAAAAGGAACATTCATTATATAAGAGCTACATTATAGTTTGTCATAAATAATTATATAGAAGTTAACTGTATGCTATTACTGCTTAGTTTTACTTAATAGGAAGGACTGATATTTTCCAAAGGAATCATTTACAAGATTACTTTTTTTTCTATTTCTTGATGTGACACAATGATAATCTCTGTCCATAGTGTTGATTTTCATCTAACCTGGTTGTAAGGTCTTTTACCACAACAATTGCATTTATCTTACAGGATATTCATTCTGAAGAAAGGAGACAACACAAGCTATTGTACATGGAGGAATGCCAAGACCTACAATTGCCCTCTCTGTAGAAAAAGGGAGAGAGAGCTATCTTTTCATATCTGACCACAGGAATTAAGAAGGTGGGGTGATTAATGCTGTTAGATTGCGCAAAGATTCCAGTGGGATGGAAAAGGGATTAATGAAAGAAGAAAGAGCAGGAGAGAAGGAACTTTCATCAACTCTTCATGGCTGAATCTTGTTCAAAAGTGCCAATCAGAAAGCTTATGTTCTTTCCGGTAATGATTTCTTTACTCATGTTTTGGGTAAGGATAAATAATACAGGACAGTGCTATATTTTAAAGAATTCATAGTGCAACCTATGCGTCTCATTTTCCTTCTTTTTCTCCTTCTCTATTAAATCAGGTAATCAGAATCTCTGAAGGAATAGACTTGTATTCAGATTTAATTCTCACTGAATGTACATAACTGAGAAGATTTGAAACCCCGGTGGTAAAAGCAGATGCCCTTTATTCACCATCTACTGAGTTTCAGACACTGTTCTGAGTGCTTTATAAGTGTTGTTTTATTTAATGCTTAAAACTTCCCTGGAAGCATGTATTATTTTGCCAATTTTATTAAATAGAAAAGTTGCTCAGAGTATCCAAGTTTACATAGCTGGAATGGAAACTGAATTGAGGTTTCATTAACTGCAAAGGCCTTTCTGCTAACACCACACATATGCGCGTGTGCACACACACACACACACACACACACACACACACACACACACACACCCAAAGACTCTCACAACACATCAGATTTGAAGCTGCTTCTGCCCTTCTGGATTTAGAGCATTATTTTTAAGATCAAATATTTTTCTCAAGTAGCACACATTATAAAATTTTAAGGTGGACTCTACAATTCCCCCCAAACATAAAAACCCCCAAATCTGTTCTTGCTGAATTCCTAAGTTTCATCCATATTAGCAAACAGAAAGGCCATCTTTTCTGTTTTGTTGTCCTAATACTAAATAAATATTCCCAAACTTATGCTACTTCTGGAATTTCTCTCCTTCTTGAATTTTTTTCCCTCAGTTCCTGGGACTCCACGTCTTCTGGATGTTTCTCCTACTTCCTGGGAACTCCCTTTTATTCAGCTTTTTTGCTAGTAAACTTCTCTATCCTTGGCCATATACCTTGACCACTAGATAGTTAATCCCTGATCAACAGTATTTATTTTTCTGGCCTCATCTAATGATCTTGGTGTTTTATCAAGCTGTGACACAATTATACATTATATTCATTCAAAATTATTTCATTCAACACTCATCCATGCAATAAACTTTCAGGCTGATACTAAAGTGCTGGTGGTGCTAGTTGTAAAGAACTGCCTGCCAATGCAGGAGATGTAAGAGATGCAGGTTTGATACCTGGGTGGGGAACATTCCCTGGAGGAGGGCATGGCAACTCACTCCAGTACTCTTGCCTGGAGAATCCCATGGACAAAGGAGTCTGGTAGGCTATAGTCCATAGGATCACACAGAGTTGGACACAACAGAAGCGATTTAGCATGTACGCAAGGCATTGTAGGCACAGTTGTTGACTCTGGGGACACAGAGCCAAGCACCTCTCTCAAGAAGTTTGGATGTTCCATTGATATCTTGAATTAATTATGTTCCAAATCAGACTTTGCCACTTCCTCAGAAAATATTTTTCTCTTATAGTCTCTAAACAATAACTAACTTGTTATTCATTCTTAAGTTTGAATTTTAGAGTTCATGTATCATTTAATCGACACATTCTATCATGTCAGTAAGTCTGCAGGTTCTATCAATCATTATAGCACACCCCCCATTTCTCCCACAGCTGCAGTTCAGACTCACTGATTCTCATGTGGATTCATCAGGGAAAGCCTCCTGACTACTTCCCCAATCTCTCAGGTGGCTCCTGTGTAATCTCTTTTCCATACTAATTCTGGAATGACCTTTCCAAAAAGCAAATTTGATCAAGACATTTCCTTGCTCAAGAGCCTTCCCAAAGTGTTCAGTATAAAGTTCAAACAGCTTAGTGTATAAAGCTTTGTCTTATTTTCTCTCTTCAGACTAAGTTTCTCATTATGTACAATCTTATATGCTTCCTTGCATGCTATATACAATTGCATAGTGCAGTTTTTCAGTTCTGTATATTTGTTCATTATGTCTTTCTTAATAAAACTTTCTCTGAGCACATCTTGATACATTAGAGAAATCCCTGGCATGTTTCCTTTCACATTCAATTCATCTGTAAAATCACTTTTGCATTGCAATTTAATTAATTTCTTTGATTATTTTACAGTTTGAATCATGAGTCTGTTGAATACATTTGAGATTTAGGAACTGTAGTTTAGGAACTTTACTTGTATTTCTAAACCTATTACACTTCCTTGGGCCATGAAATCCACTCAACAGGTACTAAATAAAGTAATGTAAGGAATAACTGCATTCCTGATGCATGCTCCGGAATTAGTCCAAGGCTTCATGTAAGAGTGGAATAGACTTGTAAGTAAGTACCTATACTGTTTCAGTTGGTGTTGAAGAGAAAAGCTTTTGAATAAAGCAATGTCATATAAAAAGGGACAGGCACACATATAAAATACAAAGTAGAGTATAAAATATAAAGTAAATACACTAACCTATTGAGAGATTGTGTCTGTAGCTCGATGACTTGAAATGTGCAATGGGGCTGACAGATAAGATTAAATGTAATGAAAATCTCTGGAGATTGCTTTTTCTCTGTTTTCTTCTTCCACCCTCCCTCTTCCTTCCTTCTTTCCTTTCTTCCTTTTCTTTCTTTCCTTTAGTTGTTTCTATTAATTCCCTTTCCCCTTTTCTTTATTTTTTTTTTCATTTTTTAAAGACACACAAAGAAGAAGGCTTCAAAGTGCAATGTTTTTCTGTTCCTTGATATCAAAGCTTTTCAATATCTATGCAGTCTTTTCTCTAGGGCATGTTTCCTTTCCATTAGATCATGTGCAAACATTTATGTACTTTCTCATCTGATTCATACAAACATAAATCACTACATAGAAACTAAAATGGGGGACATGCCGTTTATCCTGTCTGGTCCTGTTCTACTGTTACATATTATGAATCAGATCTTGAGTTCAGACTTTATGGTCTTCTGTTTTATTTTGCTTCTTCTTTTCTGTTATATGGATTATAAATTAAAGTTGTACTTCAGAGGTTCTCAGCTTGATTTTGAAAAGTGTATTTTGAGGCTGCTTGTATGCTGGACTTCTACCTAGTCTCTTCCCCAAGATTGTTTTCTTCTATTTCCTCTCCTCCATAACACTACCTTGTAGAACACAGAAATCTGTAGCATGATACCTAAGGGCAGTCTATGGAACAAGCCTGTCTTGGTTGAAATAACAGTTCTGATCCTTACATTCTCTGTGACACTGTGCAAATTACTTAACATGTCTGTGCAGTAGCAATAAAGTACAAATAACAATATGACCCTCACAGGGAAGTCACAAAGTTTAAAATATTTGATATGTATAACACACCTAGAATGACTTTAGAAATACAATAAGAACTAAGCAGACTTATATGTTAATATTCTTTAAAATCATCACCTCTTGCTAATGACAAAAAGACACATATATATATGTATATATATATATTTAAAACATGTGAGGTTTATTTAAACACTTAGAATGCTGTTCATGGCTTGGTTGTTCTATGCTTTCTTCTTTTTACATAGGTGACAAAGTTTTAGCATTTTTCTTAAAAGTTCTTTACACTTTATTTCTCATTAGTTGATTGCCAATGCAACAGCATTTTCTTTTCATCATCATGAGTGACAAGATGTCAAATGGAGGCATTTCAATACTAATTAAAATGGTCAATTATGTATCTTGATGGCTAATGAACCCCTAGTCAACAGTGCTAGAAGGTTTATGTGCATTTTATTGACATTCATCAGCACTCTCTGACATTCCAATATTATTAAGCATATATCTCTATGCTTATAGATATATAGATAGAAATAGACATATCATTAAAACAATTATTATTGGCAGGGAAATAAAATTCTCATAAATTTGAATTTATATTTCTTGGACAGTAAACAAGTTCTAGCTTTCTTTTTTCTTGAATACCTTATTTGAGATATTATGTTGTAAGAACTTAGTGATATTTTAATATCTTCTATTTGAAGCAACTTTTTATTAACCAAGAAGGGCCATTGATAATAAGCATTATAATGTCAATAATCAAATTAAATGTAAATGGTCTAAATGTTCCAGTTTATTATGTAAATTGTTATAACTTGCAAAGAATATTTTGACCTGGAAAATAAGCACTTTCACCCAAGACTTACAAAACTGAGCAAAAGTGTAATACTATGTTGTGTTATTTTTAGTTGACACATCTGAAAATTAAGAATACCAAAAAAAAAAAAGCAAGAAGGATAGAGTAGAGCAAATAACTCCTGGGTACATATATATAAAAAAAAAGAAAAGAAAACCCGAAAACACTAATTTGAAAACATGCATGCACCTTTATGTTCATAGTATTATTTGCAATTTCCAAGATATTGAAGCAACTTAAGTGTTCATCAACAGACAAATGGAGAAATAAAATGTTCTCTGCAAGTTATAACAATTTACATAACAAACTGGAACATATGTAATACAGTCAGCCATAAAAAAGAATGAAATTTGGCCATTTGCAATAACATGGATGAACTTAGAGTGTATTATGCTAAGAGAAATAAATCAGACAGAGAAAGATAAATACTGTATGATTTCATTTATATATGGAATCTAAAAAGTAAAACAAACTAGTAAATATAACAAAAAAGAGACTCACAGATACAGAGAACAAACTAGAACAAACTAGTGGTTACTAGTGGGGAGAGGGAAAGAGGGGAGGGGCAGGAAAAGGGTAGGGGATTAAGACATATGGACTACCATGTATAAAATAATTAAGCTACAGTGATATAGTATACAACACAGGTATTACAGCCAACAATTTAAAATAACTATAAATGGAGTATAATTTTAAAGATTATGAATCACTATATTGTACACCTGGAACTTATATTACACTGTTCAATTATACTTCAATAAAATTATACAAAATAATTGGAAAAATTTAGTTGCAATTAAAAAATTTCAGTGCAAAGAAAAATTAAAGGCTAGCTTGGATAGATACAAAATTTGCTAGAATTGCTCAAATTAATTTGGATTTTTGTTTTTTAAAATTTGATTTGAGATTATGTAAAAATATGAGTTTATTGACACTTTCACTTTCTCTCATGAGTTATTTCTTTAAATAATTTGTATAATAAAGTTATTCTCAGCTATTAAGTATTTATTGCATTTATATTTTAGATATAAATATGTAGTAGTTATATAATCATATATATCACATAGTCATATATATCAAAAATATTTCTTTTTCTTTGCTATTGGTGCCATATTTGGACCTTAGTTTTAGTGTTTTCGTGGCTATGTGGTTCATTTGCTATTTACTCACTAAGTCATATCCAACTCTTTTGAGAACCCATGGGCTGTAGCCTGCCGACTCATCTGTTATGGAATTTCCCAGGCAAGAATACAGGAGTGGGTTGCCATTTCCTTCACCAGAGTATCTTCCCAATCCAGGCACTGAATCTCCATCTCCTGCACTGGCAGGTGGATTCTTTACCACTGAAAGTGAAAGTTGCTCAGTCATGTCTGACTCTTTGCAACCCCATGGACTATACAGTCCATGGAATTCTCCAGGCCAGAAACTGGAGTGGGTAGCCTTTCCTTTCTCCAGGGGATTTTCCCAACCCAGGGATCAAACCCAGGTCTCCCTCATTGCAGATGGATTCTTTACCAGCTGAGCTACGAGGGAGGCCCAAGAATACTGGAGTTGGTAACCTATCCCTTCTCCAGGGGATCTTTCCAACCCCTGAATTGAACCAGGGTCTCCTGCATTGCAGGAGGATTCTTTACCAACTGAGCTCTCAGGAAAGCCCTTTTACCACTGAACCTCCAGGGAAATTTATTATTAATCATATCAATTTATTTCTATTTATAAGAAAATACATGCTCAGGTTTAATTTTATTGCTTTCCACAAGTGGAAAGATTGTCATATAAATTTCATATATTGAAACCTATCCTTCCCTGGTGACTCAGATGGTAAAGAATCTGCCTGCAATTCAGGAGACCCGAGTTCAATCCCAGGGTCGGGAAGATCCCCCGTAGAAATAAATGGCAACCAATCCTATATTCTTGCCTGAAGAATTCCTGGACAGAGGTGCCTGGTGAGCTATAGTCTGTGGGGTCGGACATGACTGAGATACTAATACAACCTATGTATATATGTCTCTATATAATATATATTATAACATCATACTAATTATTAAGTACTAAATACATGTCAGTACTTATTGACATTGTATACTACAATCTGTTTCTAAAAATGTTATATCTATTATTTCCATATGGTCATTTCAACACCAATATCACATTTCTGTTAATTTTTAACAGTTTTATTGAGGTTAATTGATATACAAAAAATTGCATGTGTTTAATGTATACAATTTGATGAGTGCAAACATATGCATACACTCATGATACTATCACCAAAATTAATGTAATACAAGCATATTTCTCACTTCCCAGAGTTTCCTTGTGCCCCTTTGTTTTTGTTTTTGTGGTAAGAATGTTTAACATGAGACATACTCTTTTAACAAATTTTTAGGTAAACAACATCTGATTGTTAACTACAGACACCATGCTGTACAATGGCTCTCTAGAACTTATTCACCTTATATAATTGTAATTCTATACCCATGGAACAAAAAGCTCCACATTTTTCTCTTCCTCCATCTCTAGGGAATGACCATTTTACTTTGTGCTTCTATAAGTCAGGTTATACATCATCTCATACCTGTTGGGTGGCTATTATAAAAAAATAAAATAAAAATGACAAGTTTTAATGAGAGCATACAGAAATTGGTACACTTGCACACTGTTGGTAGGACGAAATATGGAGTTTCCCCCAAATTAAAAATAGACTACCATATGATCCAACCATTCCACTATTGGGTATTTATTCAAAACAATGGATATCCGGACTTTGAAAGGATATTTGCACTCTCATGTTTATTGCAGCATAATTCACAAAAAAGATATGGAAACACTTCAAATCCCCATCAACAAACAAATGGATGAAGAAAACATGATATTTATCTTCATGTTTATCTCTCTATCTCTGCCTCCATCTATATACCATGGACTGTTAAACATAAAAAAGGAAGCCTACCATTGAAAACAACATGGATGGATCTGAAAGACATTATGCTAAAGAATATGTTAGTTACAAAAGGACAAATACAACATAATTCCACACTTCTGTGATTTTTATAGCATATATAAATTGATGCTGTATTTCAAATTAATTACACTTGTCACATTCAATCATTCATTTGCTGTGAATTACTTCAGAGTATAGTATTCTTATCAAATTGCTTTGCATTCTTCTACTTCTTTTTTCATTTTTCCTTGATATATCCTTGAATATAAATTTATTTAATTTTTAACAGAACACTTTGGCATGCTGCCTTTTCCCAAGACGACCATAGTATCTTCTCTCAGCTAATATGCCTTTCTAGAATCTCACTAATTCTCCTCACAAATTACTGTATAATCGTCTCCCCTTGAATCTGAAAGAGTTTTTAAGTCATTTAAAACCATCAGAATGTGTCAGAAATCATTCAGTACAACTTCCAAGGATGGGAAGTGAAAGACAGTGAAGCTTCTGACTTTTTCCCTGAAATATCGGGATACTCATGTTTTGAAACCTTCAAGTGTCATGCACACATTCCAACTGGCATATCATCATGCTCTTAGGAAGATCAAATTAGCATTCCATGGAGAAAGACCACCCGAACTAACCACCAGCTCATCCAGCATCCAGACCTCACCAATACTTCAGTCGTAGTCACAGTTAGACTAGATCTACATAAAACCCCAGGACATAGCCATTCTGGTGAACATTTCCTGAATCCATTACTCACAAAAATCACAAGAGATGATGAAATACTTGTTTTGCTTTAGAACATAAAAGCATGTTTTTGCTTTTATTCTTTTTTTAACACCAAAGCAATTCATTGTATGGATCTACCACGTTCTCTTTATCTATTCTTCAATTAAGATGCATTTTGATTGTTTCCACTTTGAGGCTATTACATTAATAAATAAAGCTGCATTTGTTTACAAGTGTTAGGTGAACATCTATGTTTATTTATTATAGGTATATAGCTAGGAGTGGCTCAGATGTTAAAGAATCTACCAGGAATATAGGAGATCTGAGTTCAGTCCCTGAGTTGGGAAGATTCCCCTGGAGGAGGGCATAGCAACCCACTCCAGCATTCTTGCCTGGAGAATCCCCATGAACAGAAGAGCCTGGCGGGCTACAATCCTTGGGATCGCAAAGAGTTGATCATGACTGAGCGAATAAGCACACATATAGCTAGGAGTGGAACTGCAGGGTTGGATAGTAATTCTATGCTTATTCTGAGTAACTGAAGAATTTTTCTGAAGTGGCTACTCCATTTTACAGTATCAGCAGCAATGTATAAAAGTTCCAATTTCTCCATTTCTTCACTAGGTCAAGAATATGAGCCCTCCAACTTGTTATTTTTTTTTTCAGACTTCCTTTAAATAGTCTGGGTCTATTCTGTTTCCAAATAAATTTGAGTGTCAGCTGTTGATATCTGCCAAAAATTTTAAAAATAAAAGAGGAAGAAAGACAATAAAGAAGGGAAAATGGTTTTAGAGGGATTGAATCTGTAGATCCACTTTGGTAGTGGTGAAATTTTAGAAATAGGTCCTTCAAGCTATGAGTATGGGATGTTTTCCACCTCTCAGAAGCAGGATGAAAAAATAGGGAAATGGCAGTGGCAGTTTCCCATTTTAAGGATATATTCTGGAAGTGACTGTTCTGCGTTGTCAGTGTTTTTCAGAGCTTGGCTACTTGACCTCACCTACTACAAGGGAGACTGGGAAATGCAGGCTTGTATTTGGTCTGCATTACTTGCTTTTTATCAAGATAAATGCTAGGCTTCTGTGACTAAAAAGAAGAATGTATATTTATATTGTACTTTAAGATTTTCTGCCTCCTTCTGTGTAATGCTGTTTCAAGGAATCAGATAAGGAAATCAGAGTCAGCTACCTTCAGATTATTTTTAAGAAAAGCCACCAGAGTGTGATATTACTCAGGCGTGTTTGGAAGAAGTAACTATTGCAAGACATTATTAAACTATTCTTTCCCACCTTTTATTACATTTTCTGAATGTATCCTTAGCATACATTAAAGGATTTACATGTTGTTTGGAAATATTTAACATTGCCTTCATGCTTTTCTAGCAAAATAACTCACTTTAATGATTTTTATGAAATATTAATAATCAAATATAGTTGCCTGTTTAGCTTTATATTATACTTAAGATAACTATGATTTTTGTTTGCAAATATATAGAGAGAATAAATAAAATAAATCATAATTATTTTATAATTATATTACAAAGCATTTCATTGAAAAAGTAGGAAATGTGGAGTTTCCATAGCTGTGCATTGGAGGTAAACATGAAAATGACAGATTTATTTTTGGTTATGCTGAGCTTGAGATATTGATAATACATTTATTTGGAAATGTCCTAGAGACAGAACAAATATTTGAAATAGAAAATTGAGGCTTGAAATAAATGAGATTTTTGAAAAGCAGACAGCTGCTCTAAGTGATTTTAAATCTCTTGATCTCTGTGAATTATATCTTAAGATACTAAAAGAACTGGCAGTTGAGCCTGATAACCTTTTAAAATATAGGCAATATGTCATTAACCTGGAAGTACCACAAGTTCATGTGAAGTAAATAAGGTTGTGGTTCCACAAATAAGAAAAACATAGTTACAAAACAATCTATCCCAGGGAAGACTATCAAGTACCCTGCTTAAAAGATCAATTTCTCATCTCTAAAAATGTAATTAGAATCTTGAACCTTAAAAAGAAAAAAAACAAGTGATTATCATAGGAACAATAAGTCATAACAGTACATTATTTGGGGGTAGACTCCCAAGGGAAGTGAAACACTAGCATCATTGGCATTGAGGATAGTTGATGCAGCAAATCATGAGTGAAACACCCTAGGTCTTGGATGCAACTATGAGGTGAAACAGCAGCTGATTGAAGCACCTTGAAAAAATGTTTCTTACTAGTCAACTAAACATGGTTGGGCTTAATGGAAATAACATGCCTTTGCTTGTTGGCATGTTCTTAATTTTTTGTCAGTAGCCTGGAAAAGTACTTTGCTGCTATGCTGATGAAGAAGCATGGAAGTGAAAGAAATAGCAACATTTTAGATTAAAAAAATTCAAAGGACTTTGAAAAGTAAGAACTAGATATATCATCAGGATTAAATGAAATACCAACAATTTAAATTCATATGCATAAATACACAAAATACCAAGAACACAAGAATTGAATAGGAAATATATTCCTTAATAGTAGTGCTTACAAAAAAGTAAAGAATATTTAACTGATTTTAATATCAATATACTTCAACTGTATAAAATAAATATTGCAATTGTGAAGTGTTTTAGAAACATGTTCATTAAAGCTGTCTAATTCCTCAAAATACCATACTTTGGTCAGTACATAAAAATTGTTTATATTTCATTTATATTTTGAATTAGTATTACATTTATTTAGTATAAAAGGATGTCAACATTGAAAAGAGTTTCTGAATCACAATCCCTCACCTTCTCAGTTTCCACCCTTTCCAAACTCTTCCTTGAGTTTTCTTAAGGATACACAAGAAAATGACATTATAGATTATCAACACTATTATTATCACTATTTTGTTTAAACACACCTTGCCTGCTTTTAACTAAAAATATATTTTATAAATATTTCCATATTAATATAAAAATCTTCATTATTTTTACTGATGCTTAATATTTTACTGGATAGATGACCTGAATTTTATCCAGTACCATACTGATGAACATTTTTATTCAATTATTCAAAGTTGTAAATGGCAAGTAAGTAAAAAAATATTGTAAATACTGTGTTTCACATAATCACATGTGTGAAATCACATAATCATGTAGGGTATTCTTAGGTGTAGAGTATCTGAGTCACAGTGTGTATGGGAGCATTTGCAATTGTAACACACATTATCAAACTGTCATCTTAGTATCTCATATTTTAAATATATTTTTGTGTAATGCACATATCTTTGTATATTATTCTACTAGGTTATTGGTCATTTATAATCATTTTGTAGAAGCTTCCAGCTCTTAGAGAAAGTAATAATTTTTGTGCTATCAGTTGTCAAGATTTTGCCTTTTGCTATTTGTATTTTTAATGGTATATAAATATATATATACATATATATTTCAGCTAGTCAAAAATTTAATTAATTTTGGTAGGTGTGGTCTGTTTTTCAATCTTTTCATATCTGCTTCTAGATTGTGTCATAGCTTTAATATAAAATTTTCTCTAATTAGAAAAACCTGCTCCTCTAGTGTTTTTTACTTCATTGTTTCTATTAAGATTTTTGATCTATTTGAATTAATTATCCTGTTGTATAGGGCTTCCCTTGTAGCTCAGTCAGTAAAGAATCTGCTTGCAGTACAGGAGACCCGGGTTCGATCCCTGGGTTGGAAAGATCCCCTGGAGAAGGAAATGGCAACCCACTCCAGTATCCTTGCCTGGAAAATCCCATGGACACAGGAGCCTGGTGGGCTGCAGTCCGTGGGGTCGCAAAGAGTCGGGCACGACTGAGCGACTAACACTTCACTTATCCTGCTGTATATAGTTTGAGTTCTATATCCAACATGTTTCTCCCAATCACTACTCCATTTTTCCAATAATATTTAGTCAGTTTTCCCTCCATTTTCAATGTTTGCAGATGTTACCTCTGGCAGAGACAGTTGACACTCACTATATGATCCAAATGTTTCCCTATATATTTCTGTCAGCTTTGCTATTTGGCTAGAGCCATATGCGTCTTTGTGTCCAAAAAGCAATAATTAGTTATATTATCACTTCTCAGTAGGAGGTAGCTGAAAGCTTGTATAACTCACCCATCTCTCCTTTCTCATTTCATTCAGACTTCCAATGCTACATGTTTCAAATTTCAGTTCCAAGCTAGTCAAGCCTCCCCATCTACCTAGACATCTGAGTAAGGAGGCATAACAGAATTCTACCAATCCAAGCTAGCCATGTAGTATAAGCAAGAGACAAACCACTGAAGATTGGAGGTTAGTAACAGCAACACAGTCTCTCCTATCTGGAACATGAAGCCCAATTTATCATATACTAAAAACCCATGGATATTTGGACCTATTTCTGGATGTCTGTTACTTTCTACTATTCTGTGAGCAAAGAGATAGCAAAATAGATCTGGAGATGCTTTTATTTCCCCTTTTTAAATGGCTTCACAGAAAACTTGGGGGTAGGTTAATTTAAATTAGGAAAATGGCAATAGCACAGAATTGTGGAGTATTTTCAAAAAAACTATTTTTTCTTTAATCAGAGAGTTAGAATTTGGAAGGTTTTAGGTATTTATCAACTTCCTTCTGTATACCAAGATGTTTTTGAAAAATAATATTTGGTTAAACTGATGATATTAGTGCCCAACACTGTAAAAGTATATTCTTTATAATAAAATACTGCATTTGAGGTTTAAGGCCACCATCATTAATAAAAACCTTCAGTATCTTTTTTATATTAAGTTGTTCTAAATAAATCAGTGGTTGACCTTTATTCTTTAATACATGGTTATAATGAGTTGATTTAAGCAATTTTGGACAGTTTTTGCATTCATACCCAAAATTCATACTTAAAATTGTGCCAGAGAGCTTTAAAATATGACTCTGCATACAAATATGGGCTACTAATAATCTGCTCTCCTAACAAATAAATAAATAAGACCAACAGTGAAACAAGGTGAATGTCTTTAAACCTGTAACTTTAGAGTACTTGTTTTTATCTGATTTACGTTGTGAAAATCTTTAAAAATTGAATGTAAGTTAGGTCAGTTTCCAAAGAAGGGGAAAAAAAACACAACTAAAAAAAAAAATTGTACAACATTTCACAGATTTCACTGTCCATAGCATTTCCCAGGTAAGAATACTGAAGTGGGTCGCCATTTCCTTCTGCAAGGGATCTTCCCAAACCAGGGATCAAACACATCTCCTGCGTCTCCTGCATTGGCAGGTGGATTCTTTACCACTGAGCCACTTGGGAAGCCCCAGAGTTCACAGATCCTATTAAGTCCATAAAAGAGGCTCAACCTGTAAAGTTAGGACAGCCACAGATAGTTCTTGCAAATGTTTTTAAATGTACATGACACACAAAAAAATGTTTGAAATAAATGTAATTATAGGTACTTTAAAAGCTAGGATTAAGTCAAATAACAAATACATAAATCCTTTCAAAGAAAATCTCTGGGACATAAATGCCAATAATTACTTTGGTATTTTTAACAGTAAAATTTTCATAAACAGTGTATATGAACTGAAATATATTTATAATATAAGCACAAGTTTAATATGATAGCTTTAAGTTTTTAGATGTAATACAGGTATATACTTTAAAACATATTCAAAGGTTGAAAGGTATAAAAAATGTCAATTTTTATTACTTCTCTAAGTTTTGGTTGTTGTGTTCTACGATGCTCAATATTGAGAAATTAACATTTAATGTATAAATCCATTCACATTGTTCAGGTTGTTCAGTTTTCCTTCACCCTCAGTACATCTGTTAACAGTGATTTCATTCAAAACCAAGTAACAGACTGGCCATCTTTCTAAAGTCTCTGGCACAAACCTTTGTACTGGGGAGCATGGGAGACAAGAAGAAGAGAGAAATCAAGTTGCAGTTTTTAGAAGGGTTAGGCAATGATTTGGAGGCCATAAAAAGCTTTGGTTTGCATCACTTGTTCTAAGGCTACTGATTGAGAATCAGTTATAAAAATAAAGTGTGAAACTCTTCATACATTGGTTTTATGTTTGTTTTTAAATTATACTAGGTGTGAACGCTTTATAATTGATAAGATACTCTTTATATATTCTTCCAAAAGAGTGATTTATAATGATGGTTAATACTATTAAGAGAAAAATAGATCATGTTCCAACTTGTTAATGTCTGTGTTTGTCCTGCTTTTTATGTGGCTATTGCTGTTCATTCCAAAATTTGGCCACTGCCAGCATTTTTAGGTTGATTTGATTTATAGCACCTTCTGCAGTTATATAATTGCTGTACTCTTGCCAACCATTATAAGATTCATCTTGTGCCTGTACTCTTAATTTGTTCTGGAAATTAGTTGGCATGAATTTCTCTTCTCTGTTCTTATTTGATAATTTTCCAGATTCGTCAACTAAATTTTTGCCTGAATTTTGCTAAGTCCATTTCACTTTTTTCTTTTGATTTTCATGAACTTTATAACTTTCCTGTGAAATGTTCTACATCTAGTTCTACTTAATTATCTGGAAGAAATTCAAAGTGTGAAAGGTTATAAATTTGAATGTTGCTTCCTTTGAAGGCTAATGATCATGTTTTAAAATTTTGATTTGATTTAATAGGTGATTTAGCTTACAGTACTTTATGAATCTTATATATTACATTTTAAAAATCAGTATAAAATATATACCTTGTATGTAATATATATTTCATTTTCACCTATCTATAAATTTCTTGTCAATCATTATTTAATTTTAAGATAATGCTTTTGCTTACTGTCTCAAACATTTTGCAGAGCATAATTGTAAATCTTTAATATGCTGTACTCTATCTTCCTCAATTTATATGTAATATCTCTGAGTTATTTATAAACTCAGATTAATAGTTTACTGATTAGTCACTGATTTTTTCCCAGGATCAAAAAATGTCATACATATTCTAACTCTCTGAACACATACACATGAAAGTTATTTATGTTAAATTGATATACAAAATATTATCATAGCATCACTCTTTTCTATTATTCCTTTTCTCATTCACCAATAATTGTTATTATTTTCTCATATCAGCAAACTTTCGCTCTATATTCCTATTTTGATACTGACCTCGAGTTAGTCACATATTAGTGTACAGTGAAAATATAACTGCCAAAGTGACTATTATTTCTTGTGTAACTGTAGAAGGTAACAAAGTATAAGCAAAACTTACTTTATTAACTAATTAGAAGAAATCACTTCAGAATGAAAAAAAATCAAAAGTGTATATTATTTTTGAGTTTTTCCTCATGAGTCAGATCTACTTAAAACAAACAGGCAGTAGATGGCAGAAGTTAAAACTACACAGCCTTGTGTAGTAAACGTTTCCTTTTAAACTTCAGGAAGATTCTCATTCTTCAGCAGTGCAATCACTCTTTGTCTTAATTTCCCTCTCAACAAAAAAGGACAGTAATAGAATCCCATCAGGATGATTGCAAGAACAAACTGAAGTAACACACGTGAAATGTTGATATTGGTACCTGGTACCTAGTTAGTATTCAGGGAATCATGCTATGCCTATAAAATTGTTACTAATAAATTGTTACTATTCCTTGGGTGGCATTAGAACAAGAGAGATTACATGGTCCAAATATTAAATGACTACAAATTCTGACAGTCTAATCAATAACCACACAATAGAAATGTAGGTATTACTGAGGGGACTGTCAGTTTTAAATTAACGTAATTTCTTTGCTAGTGATGAACCATAAATATTCAAGTTCTGATGAGTTCAGTGTTCCTGTGTATCTTGTCTAGTATACAGATAGACACTGCCCAAACTTCTTTGTCTCACGTTTCCTATTTTGTCTCCCATGACTTTAAAACTTCATCAAACATTTATTTCTTGAATGGATAAATTCACTCATTCATATTTTAGTCAAACTTTACCTACCCGAAAACTCTGTCTCTTTTGACATATATCTTATCAGATATATTATTTCAATTATTAGATTTTACAGTCTAAGTCTTAGAGAAAATCTCACTTTTCTATCAAGTTTTTCCAGCATTCCCACTAAGTTAAAGGACCACGTTTATGGTACTATCTACCTGTGCAGCTCATTTACCTCTGTAACACATTACACAGACCTGGAAATCCAAATGTGGTAACATAAAGTACATTCTTTCTGGGCATAATTATTGATAATACTTTGTGCAAAAAATTGCCAATTGTAGGTATTTTGTTAGTTAAACCAATCCAAGCTAACTTTCTTCTATCGGAGCAATCATTAGGCAATTTGGTTTTGTTTCTCCATTTAGATGCTCATTTTACTTATTTTCTACTTCGTTAGACATTTCATATATCTTGAGCTACCCTTCTGAAACATGACATTTATGTCCGTTTTCCTCTGAGTGATCTGTCATACAATGTATTGTTGTGGTTGGTATTTATGATTCTCTTTTATTTTTCAATTTCCTGGCATACATTATATGTGAAAAGTTTTTTTAGTTATGAAGCTATTAATTCCCCATACTCGAATTTACCAGTTTCTTTTAAAGATGTAGCAGGAAGTAAGACAAAAGGAATTTTTTATGTTGTTAATTTGTGTACCCATATACGAACAGCTAATAAAGCATCTCAATGCCCCTTCAAAGTAGCTTATGTGTATTTCTGAACAGGCAGATTTCCTGATCTTGTGGACATCTGGTTCTATGGCCTTTAACCTAATTTCAGGAAGTGAAGAGACTTTGACTATAAGTCATATTTTTTGTAAAACAGTAATTCAAGGAATTTAGATTTTACCTACTGTTTGGCTCCAAAATAAATATAAATCCAGATTAGTTCATGAGGAACCAGATTAAATTACCAGAGTAGAAAGGTGTGAAAAGTGAAATAACTTCAGAGATGGTGGCTTTCCCAAACTGAAGTGATCTAAACTCATCTACTCTTGTGTCTTTTGACCACTTGCTGCTGAGGTCTGAAATAAGTCTGGCTTCAAAGTCCAGTCTCTTAAACACCTGGTTATACCCTTCTCTAATGAGATCTTACAGATCTTTGGAAAAATCCTATAAAGTATGCATTAATAAATTACTTCCAATGCTCTGTGGTGAACTAAATGGGAAGGAAATCTGAAAAAAGAGGGGATACATGTACAGATATAACTGATTCACTTTGCTGCACAGCAGAAACTAACACATTGTAAAGCAACTAAACTCCAACAAACATTTTAAAAAGTAATAAATGACTCCCCAAAATCATTGATTCAGAAGTTAATAGTTAACAAAATGAAGATTATAACAAAGATGACATTAAAACTAACATCCAAATTACATCTTTGATTATAAATTTTAGTCACTGAATTTTTCCAGAAAACAATCAGTATCCTTTAACATTGTACTCATTTTGCTATGTAATTGAATTTATGTTTTTATTAACAAAATAATATTTTTTGTTTCTACACCCATGGTTATAGCTTTTTTACTCATTTCTAAGTTAACCTAATTTAGTTAGCTTCCTCTCCCTTGTATCTTTGACATCTGCAATCTATCTATATTTTATTTATGGTTTACTTAAACAAATATACCATAAGTTATTATTTATTTATTTTTAAACAAACTAGTTTGGGATTCTTTTATCATTTCTATATATTAGGTTTTTTAACATTTCATTTTGTCAGCTTTTAGATTTAGTAATTTACATTTCTAGAAAGTTTCAAGTTTAACTTGTTATGTTTCTAACATTTTTAAAGTATAGTTTCTTTTCTTTTCTTTTAAATAATAAAGTCACTGAAAGCTAAATTTTTTCCTCTGAGCAAAATTTTCCATAGGCTTTCATTGAAATGTTTCTTTTTTCATTGGTTTGTGGAGAGAATATAATTTCACTTTGAATTTCTCCTGTGACAAAAGGATTATCTAAATATGTATTCGGAGAAGGCAATGGCAACCCACTCCAGTACTCTTGCCTGGAAAATCCCATGGACGGAGGAGCCTGGTAGGCTGCAGTCCATGGGGTCGCCAAGAGCACATACGACTGAGCGACTTCACGGAGCCTGGTGGGCTGCTATCTATGGGGTCGCACAGAGTCTGACACGACTGAAGCGACTTAGCAGCAGCAGCAAACATGTATTTCTTAATTTCTAAGTATATAACATGCAATAATTTTTTATTAATACCTAATTTCATTGTCTTATAGAATGTGAAATTTTAAATGTATAACTTTAAATACTTTAAAGATTTTTCTTGAAGTCAACTACAAGCATTTTTTCGAAAATATCTCTGACATTTCAATTACACATTTCACTTTATGTTTAAATTTAAGAGAAGTATTACTGTTTTGCTTTGCTGTTTTTAATTTTCTCTTGGATTCCCTTTTATTTTTAACATTCTATCAATATAACATAATGAGTGTATTCACTTCAATGCTAAGACTGTACAGAGATAATTGAAGGGCTTCTATTTCTATGCTATATATTAATTTCTTACTAATATTTTTCTCTGTTTTAAGAATGTTTAATAACCATGGATAACTAATTGTCATACATCTCAGTTATTTTAAATATATGTAAACACATTAAAGGGTTGGTTTTTCATTGTAAATAACTTAAAAATACTTAATCTGATTTTAACATCTCTACAGTTTCCTTTCCTTTCTTGACTTCTTATTTCTTGAATATTTCTATAATATATTCCTCAAATTGACATGCATGGGTATTACTATAGTTATAGGTAGGTACATTTTTGTTTGCTCTTTAGCTTTTTTCTTTCTACTATTCCTTCACTTCTCAGTCTTCATTCCTACTGACTTACTTTTAGGCCTCAAAATCTACACTCTGATTTACTTTAGCAAGGTTTTTTTTATTTATTTTTTCTTATTTTAATCTTGACCTAATATGTAGAACAAGCATTTAAGATTTATCACATTTGTAGCCATTTATTTTTTTATTCAACCAATGTTTATTGAGAGACTAATGTTATTCAACCAATGATTATTGAGAGACTAACATCAAGATTTGAGTGAAGCAGTAAAAGAGATTGTTTGGGAAGTAGAAATGTTATCCAAAGCTTCTTGTTCTTATTGGAGATCAAATTACTTATCACTAACAAGCATAGTAGACAAAAATTACAGTGCATAACAAGAAAAGTCTAATTCTTCAATGATGCCACTCTAAGTAATAACCCTTTCTTATTTTAAGAGCTTCATGTAGCAGAAGTACTTTCCGTAAAATATGTTTTTATTATTATCACATTTTGTATTAACAAAATTGTATCAACATTTTGAAACTTGACTATTTGTAATAAAACCATATTCATGGAACTATACAAGTATGTTAATCAGTTTGAATCTAATTTACATTAAATTGCAAACTGTTGCTCAGTTCAGTAACTCAGTCATGTCCAACTCTTTGCGGCCCTGTGCACTGTAGCATGCCAGGCCTCCCTGTCCATCGTCAACTACCAGAGTTTACTCAAACTCATCTCCACTGAGTCAGTGATGAAATTGTTGCTAGAATATATGAAAATGTTTGCTGAAGGGGTCCATGAAATCAGCTTTTTGAAGCAGTTATAATATAATTATTTATACCCATATGAGATAGCTGGAGGCTGAATTAGAGAATAAAGATCATAAAATCCTTGTGCTTATCTAGAATATGGCTATTTCCATAAGAAAGGAATTTATAAACACATCTTTAGTGTAAATAAAATATTTACTTCTTCATTAAATCATTGTGGCCTTATATAAGTCACATGTCACAGAAAACAAGGAAAACAAAACGAGGAGAAAAACAAGTTTGCACTGGCAATATGAATTCCTAACAAGCCTTTTAAAGTTGACACAATTTTAAGCATAAATTCAAAATCAAGTATTAAACTTAAATCCCTAAATATGCCACCTTTACAAATTCAAAAGCAGGAATAACTCTTTCCTGTTTATTTTCTTCCAAATGATTCCCATATTGACCATCTTCCATTTGTTGGAAGATTTTTTTTTTTTTCTCTTGGTAACAGCTTTGTTGAGGTATCCGTACAACCTACCCAATTTAAAGTGCACAAGTCAATCGCTTTCAACAATTCACCCATTTAATTGTACAATTCAACATTTGTATAGATATTCAAGAGTTGGGTAACAATTACCACAGCATATATTAGGATATTTTCATCACCTCTAAAAGAAAATATGTACCATTTAACTATCACTGGAAAATTACCCTAAGCCTCAAAGTCTTAAGCAAATATTAATCTCCTTTCTGATTGTATAGAGGTTTATTTCAGACATTCAATATAAATTGAATCATATAAAATATCTTTTGTAACTTTTCACTTAACAGGATGTTTTCAAGTTTCCGCCATGTTGCACTGTAGTATATACCAGAAAGTCATCATTTTCAATGACTGAATGATATTACTGTATATCTACATATCACATTTTGTTTATCTGTTCATCAGTTGATGGATATTTGGGTTGTTGCTACCTTTAAGCTTTTCAAAAAAATTCTCATATAAACATACTGCATCTTAAACAAAATTGCAATTCTTTAATTTTAAATTGTGTTTGCATGATATATATCTTTTTTTCTATTTTGTTATTCCATCTATTTGTATCTTTAAATCTAAAGTGTGTTTCAAGGAGATGCCATATGCAGAGTACTATTTTTTAAAATCTTCTGATCTCTCTGTTTTGATAGAATTGTTTAGTCAATTTACATTTAAAGTTATTACTAATACAATTTAATTTGTCTATCATTGTACCTCATATTTTCTGTCTCTTTGTGTGTTTATAACTCTCCCTTTTACTGCTTTACTTGCAATAAGAGGTTATTTTCTAATTTGACGTTTTTAAATTCTTCTATCATATTCCATTATTTAGTTTTGAGGTAATGATTTCTCTAGGGTTACCACACAAACCATAACAGAATCTGTTTCAGATTTATTCCAGTGTGATATGAAATGGGAGTATTAATGTACATATTTCACCTATATATATAACACAGTGTATATTTTATAATTATCCGTAAAATTTGAGCAACTTTTACATATGTTGAAGAATATAGTAAAAGAATGGAGAGTAAGTACATATTTATAGCTTTTGTAATATTAACTATTTACTATTTTTGTTTCCCTTCATTTTTTTCAGTGGGTTTCAGTTACAATCTGGAATAATTTACTTAGCCCAATACTGCCTTGCTTTCATCTGCCTCTTTTGTGCTAGTATTGAAAAAATATATGTTTTTATATGCTATATGCTCAGCAATATTATGTACATATTATTTAATGTAATTGGTTTTTAAATCAGCTAAGAGAAGAAAGGAGATGAGATACACATTTACACTGTCTTTCATAATTGCATAGTTGTCTTTACCAGTGCTTTTTGCTTTTTCATATGAGTTTGAATTACTGTCTGGAATCATTTACAGAAAGCCTGAAAAACTTCCTCTGGCATACTTTATAAAAGTGGGTTTACTAATTACTGCAAATTCACAGTTTTTGATTTTCTTATAATGTCTTTGTTTCATCTTAGCTAAGGTGCCTTTTTGGGGGACATTGAATTATTCGTGAATTATTATTGAATTTTTTTTTTCTATTTTCATAGTTTGAGTATGTTATCCTACTACCATCTAGCCTTGATTGTGTCTTTATTGCTTCCCACCTGAGTGAGGTGGTAGTCCTTTCTCCTGATGATTGAGTTTGTATTTCTGTTTTGTTTGTTGCTTAGTTGAGGCAACCTGCACAGAGTGATACTGGTGGTTGTGTGATGCTGGATCTTACATTCGAGTGGTTTCCTTTGTGTGAGTTCTCACTATATGATACTCCCTAGGGTTAGTTCTCTGGTAGTCTAGGGTCTTGAAGTCAGTGCTCCCACTCCAAAGGCTCAGGGCTTGATCTCAGTTCAGGAATGAAGATTCCACAAGTGGTTTGCTAAGTGAGATTTGGTACTAAGTGAGATTAAAACAAAAACCCAAAATGAGTAATTGAAGATGAATCCCAGACAAAATGGCAGTTACAAAATCAGGCAAATAATAATTAAAATAATGGAATAACCACATATACATATATACCCATAAGCAAAGCGAAAACAATTCAACAAAAATAAAGTATAGTAGATTAAGCTGACGAACAAAGGAAATCAAAAATTATATTTACCAGTAAGGACAAAACTAACAAGTACAAACTGGAAAACAAAACTAAAGCAAGGTGCCAACTGGGTAATAAGAAATGAAAATAAAACTAACAAATATGTTGAGAGGAACGGAGAGAAGAAAAGAAAGAAAGAATAGCTATGGAAAGTTAAATAGAGGTAGGTGAAGATGATTTACATACATTAAATATTAACTGCAAGGGAGAAAGAACAGTAGGAAAGACAAACAAATGAATAAATGTAGAAAAAAATATAATAGGTTTAAAAATTAAAAATTAAAATTTTTAAAAAGGAAAAACAAATGGAAGAAAGAAAAAAGGCAAAAAAGGAAAACTCCACAGAACTTCTAAAGCCCAATGTAGATGCAGAGGTTTATAACAACAAGAGAAATTATTACTGAATATACACATATACATATACACCCATAATCAAAATCAAAACAGTCCAACAAAAATAAAGTACAACAAACTGACCCAGCAAACAAAGAAAACCAAAAAATTATATCTAACAGAACAAAACTAATTAAAGCACAAACTGGAAAAAAAAAAAACACTAATGCAAGGTGCCAATTGGGGAATAAAGCAATGAAAATAAAACTAAGAAATATGTTGAGAGGAAAAGAGAGAAAGAAAAGAAAGAATAGATATGCAAAGTTAAATAGAGGTAGATAAAGAAGATTTATATATGTTAAAGATTAACTGCAAGGGGAAAAGAACAGTAGGAAAAGCAAACAAAGTAATAAATGTGGAACAAATAATAATAGGTTTAAAAATTAAAATTAAAAAAAGAAAAAAAAAGAGGAAAAATCTACAGACCTGTAAAATTACAACAAAGAGGCAAAGGTTTATGACTAAAAAAAAAAAAAAAAAACGTGACCAAGAAAAAAAAAAAAAAAGCTTAAAACTTAATTGGATTCCTTAGTACCCACTCCAGTGTTCTTGCCTGGAGAATCCCTGGGATGGGGGAGTCTGGTGGGCTTCCGTCTATTGGGTTGCACAGAGTCGGACATGACTGAAGCAACCTAGCAGCAGCAGCAGTGCGTATAAAATTGACAACTGCAACAGAGGGGGAAAGAAAAGAAAAAAAAAAATTCAAAAGAATCTATAGGGCAAGTAAAAACATAAGAATAATGTTTTTGTGTCACTGCTGTCAGAATCCTTTCCCTCGCTGGGAGTCACAATCCACCTCACCTCCCTAGGATGCCCTCCAACCCTCTGCTGATCTCTGGACCTGCTGTGGGGGCAGCTCAGATTCTAATCTGGTCCCACTCCTGTATATTCTTGCCTCCAATGTCCACAGCTATCACAACTAGTGCATTTTCTTTCATGGGAGCTCTCAATGGCCTTTTATGTATTCCATAGATACAGAGTCTGCCTAGCTGATCATGTGGATTTAATCTGCAGCTTGTACAGCTGGTGGGAAAGTTTTCGGTCTTCTTCCTTAGTCATACTGCCCCTGGGTTTCAATTGTTTTATTTCCACCTCTGCATGTGGGTCATCCACTGGCGTTTGCTCCTGAGGCTGCCCTGGAAGACTTGGGTTTGCCCCTGTGAGGGCCAGGTGTAGAGGTGGTGCAGCTGCTTAGGTTGCAGGGGTTCTGGCAGCACCAGGTAGTCAGGGGAGTTGGCAGCTAGGGAAGCAGGAAATATAGTGCTCTAGGAGGGTACGGCAGCCAGTGTTAGCTAACACGGTCCAGTATTCTTGCCTGGAGAACTCCCTCTCTGACAGAGAAGCCTGGCAAGACACAGTCTACAGAGTCACGGTCAGACACGATGAAGTGACCCTGCACATATAGATGTGCAGGGTCTATCTACAATTTTTTTGCCTGTGGCAGCTCTGCCCCAGTGAGAGTTGAGTGTGAAGGTGGTACACCTGCTTGGCTTGTGCAGACCCTGGCAACACCAAGCGTGCAGGGACATGAGCTGCCTCCACCACAGGAGTTATGGCCTTCTCAGAGTCTTTTATTGAGCCTCTTGTAGCTGGTGATAAGAAGGCCTCTTTGACCAGTCTTTCTCTGTAGCTCCACCCATTCAGGCACTTAGAAGGCTCCCTTGCCTGGGGTCCTTCTCTATCGTTCAGCTTGTCAGGCACATAGAGGCGCCCCCACTGGCTGGGGTCCTACTCTGTAGTTTGGTGCATCAGGCACTTAAAGGGGCACCCTGGGTGGGGTCCTACACTGTAGTTCAGTGTGCCAGGTGTTTGATGGGCCAGACTCTGTATTGTCCAGTTGCCAACGCCATTGAGTTTTGCGTGGTTCTATGTAGTCTTTTCCACTTGTCAGGTACTCCTGTCTGCTCTCAGCTGGTGTTCTGCATGTCCTTCTGTGTCTCAAGGTGTATTCCTAATGTATCCGTGGAGAGAGATATACTTCACGTCCAACTACTCCTCCTCCATCTTGTTCTCTGGGATGTCTGCTCAGTTTTTGATTGGATTTTTTGTTTGATTTTTGTTATTGAGTTGTATGTGCTATTTGTATATTTTAGAAATTAAGCCCTCATTGGTCATATCATTTGCAAATATTTTCACCCAGTTTGTAAGTTTTCATCTTTCTTTTCATGTTTCCTTTCATCCTATACTGTGCAAAAGCTTATAAATTTGATTTGGTCCCATTTGTTTACTTTTACTTTAATTTCTTTTGCCTTGGGAGATTGACCTAGGAGAACATTGCTATGGTACATGTCAGAGAATGTTTTGCCTAAGTTTTCTTCTAGGAGTTTCATGGCGTCACTTCTTTCAGTCTTTAAGCCATTTTTTAGTTTGCTTCTGTGTGTGTGTATGGTGTGAAGGAGTATTCTAATTTCATTGATTTACATGCTGCTTTCCAACTCTTTTAACAATACTGGTAAAGAAACTGTCTTTTCTCCATTGTGTATTTATACCTCCTTTGTTGAATATTAATTGACCACAGGTGGGTAGGTTTATTTCTAGGCTCCCTATTCTGTTACATTGATCCATAAGTCTGTTTCAGTGCCAAAAGCATATATTTTGATTACTGTAGCTATGTGGTATTGTCTGAAGTCTGGGAGGGCTCTGCCTTCAGATTCGTTCTTTTTCCTCAGAATAGCTTTGGCAATTTTGTGTCTTTTACATTCCATATAAATTTTAGGATTATTTGTGCTAATTCTGTGAAAAGTGGCATGGGTAATGTGATAAGGATCACATTAAATCTGCAGATTTCTTTAGGTAGTATGAAAATTTTAATAATATTAATTCTTCCAATCCAAGAGCATGAGATATCTTCCCATTACTTAGAGTCATCTTCAATTTCCTTTATCAAGAAGTTCTCAAGGGACTTCTGTGGTGTCTCAGATGGTTAAGAGTCTGCTTGCAATTTGGGAGACCTGGGTTAGATCCCTAGGTAGAGAAGATTCCCCTGGAGAAGGAAATTGTAACCCACTCCAGTATTCATGCCTGGGAAATCCCAGGGACAGAGTAGCCTGGCAGGATACAGTCCATGGGTTTGCAAACAGTTGGACAAGACTGAGAAACTGAGCACAGCACAACACACAGCCATTATATATAATGGCTACTCTAAAGTCTTTGTTTTAAATCCAATGTATGGTCACTCTCACTGGCAGTTTCTGTTGTTTGCTATTTCTGTCCAGCTATGCTCAGATTATTTTGCTTCTGTTTGTATTTTATAGTTTTTGTTGTAATCTAGACATTATGTAATACAATGTAGTAATTTTCATTTCTGCCCCAACTCCCATGGTTTGCTATTGTTATTTGCTGGTTTATTTGTAACTTAACTTCTGTGGTGGCTTCCCTGGTGGCTCAGATGGTAAAGAATCTGCCTAAAATGCAGGAGACCTTGGTTTGATACCTGGGTTGGAAAGATCCCCTGGAAAAAGGAACAGCTACGCACTCCAGTATTCTGGCCTGGAGAATTCCATGGACAGAGAAACCTGGTAGGCTACAGTCCATGGGGTCACCAAGTTGGACATGACTTTCACTTCACTTCTACTGTTTAGAAACTTTTATCTACTTCTCCCTAGGTCCAGGGTAGGGATGAAGTTGCTAGTATTCTCAGTGTTCAGAGTCCAAGGCAGAGTCTCTATCCTTTGAAAGCAAACTTGGCAGAAAGACCCACTCCCAAATCCAAAACACACACACAAACACACACACACAGGCTCTTTCTCTCTCTCTCTCTCTCTCACCTCTATTGGCCTCATTCAGTTAGGACATGGCTGCTATGACAGGTAGCTGGAGGAATAATGAAAAGTATGGATAGCCTTCACTGGTGAGAACATATCACAGCCCTTCAACTAGGAGCTAGGGGGAAGAGAGACTCTTGTGTTTGTGGCTGCACCTAATTTATTGATTTGTTTATCTGTTTGACCTTGCCATGCATGGGGTCTATGAAGGCAGCACACATTTTTTTTTTTTTAAAGCATCAGAGCTAAACTCAAGAGAATTAGATTTTGTTCTCAAGTCCATAGTTAATTCTGTGAGTTAATCTGGCTTAATCACTTAAAAGCTCTTGGCTTGAATTTTCTAATATTTAAATTGTATGGTTGAGCTAGTTATTTTCTAAGGATTGACTTTCTTCTCTAAGTTGAAAGTGATAACTTCTGCTGCAATTGTCACAAATGTCTTTTTAAATATCTGATTGCTTGCTAATTAGGTTTACCTATTCATGAGCCACTTCCCCTTATCCTCAAGACAGAAGATTTATTCTAATTTCTATTACTTACAGAAAGTAAACTAGAACATTTAGCTTAATTTTAAATAGTTTTGAATTTCACCTTCAGTGTTTTCTGTGGTTGCATAGCTGATGATTACAGAGAACCTAAGAAAAAATGATAATGGATAAAATTTATTCGCAGAAGACTAAATGTATGCTGTATTTATCATCCTACCCACAGGCTAGGATATATTGTTGATCTCTTTTCAAACTTCTGTTAGTATATGCTTCCATAACACATGGGTAGTAACATTTTCAACTTGCATACCTAGAATACTACATGTAAAGCACAGTGTTCAGGGAGATAATAAAAATTTATCATATATAAATATTGCTTTCAATTAGTTTACAATAAAATGCAATATAAATAGAATATAATACATAAGTGACTGGTAAGCTTAAGGACTATTAAGTGGAAAAATAAATATGCTTGAGTAACTGGAAATATTTTTATTTGCAAGACATATATATAAATTCCTTTTTGTATGATTTTTGGATTGATATACAAACACTTGTACTTCATTCTGTATATCCACAGACAGATGTAGGGAAGTGTACTATACATACATATATATAATATATATTAAAATTTTAGTATAAATTAATAACATGTAAATGTGCAACATGTACATAATATATCAATAAACTATCACTTTTTCATGCTTTTGTTTTACCCTTGGATATTTAACTTACTCTGGTTCTTATAAATTTCTCAGGGTAAAGTTTCTGTGCTGCTCAATGCTTTTCAAATTTTAGAAATTTGAACTTGGACCTCCCTGGGGTACATAACAGTGTATAGAAAATCATCCTCAGAAATACTGGTTCAGTGGGTCTGTAGCGAGGAACAGAATTCTGTAATTTTAACTAGTAACTATTGAGCAATGCTGACCTAGTTTTTCAGATTCCTTCAAATGGAAATGAGTTTCAATGAAAGGAAACAATAGAAACTTATCTTTCCCTGATTTGAACTGAAGAAACAAACCTATTTTTTTTTTGAGAATCGAAGAAAACGTAACAATGAAAAAAATATTTCTTTATTCTATGCTTAAGCTATAATGCTATCGTGTTATTTCTTTTTTTATTTTCACTGTGAGGTTCTTTTTTTTCAGTGAGGGGTGAGGCAGAGACAGTGTATCTACTCTTAAACTCAGTTACTTAAACTTTCTTAGGTGACAACGAAATATTTCTGATGAAGAAATAGAGATTAAAGTTCATTCAGTTAATTTCATACTTAAAGTAAAACTCTTTAAATTTCTCAATGTTTTCGTTCCTGTTTTGGTCTAATGTCTTAAAAGATACTTTTGCCCTTGCATCTTTCCAAGTTCTCTGCTAAGGTTAATAAAGATGCCTTTGGTGATTTCTCTTGATATTTGCTGTTCTCTTAATTCCACCCCATTGCTTTCATTGATTCCTTCTTGCCCCATGGTAAAGTATCCCTTTCTGCCTCTAATGTTTACAAATGTCAAATGCAGATGCATTATTCTAAATTGAAATGGGTACTGTAGCAGCAATAAACAGAAGAGTGACGAAACAAGGCAATACATAAGCCCTAACTAAGCATACACGAGGATTTACAAATGCAACAGCAAAGACTAAAAGTCACTCAGATAACAGCACTGTAAAGTCTTTGGCTGTCCTTTCCTTAATTGGTGGTCATGCTTCAGTGCAAAAACTTTGCTGCAGAAGTGAGTATCTAGCAAATCTTTATTACTTATGTCCCAGGCTATTGTAAATACAATCAGTTATTTGCATTATTTCATATTTAGATATATATTGTATTGCAACTAACAGAAAATTCTCCATCCTTTTTTTACATAATTCTTATCTTAGCCTATCTAAATTTAAAGACTTATATATAAACTGCTATAGCTAGACAACTCTTCCACACCCACATTTTTTCCTTGAAACATTTCAAAATGTGTGATGATATAGGAACACATACAACATGTTAATTTTACATATCTATAATTGTTCAAAATTAAAACCAATGTGAAATCCTATGTATATTTATTTTCTCATTGAAATATATATAATCTGGCAATTGCATGATAAACATGCTTGGTTAGAATCATTTTGTTTCAATGTCAGGTAGGATATTGGGCTTCTCTGAGAGCTCAGTTGGTAAAGAATCTGCCTGCAACGCAAGAGACCTCGGTTCAATTCTTGGGTCGGGACGATCCACTGGAGAAGAGATAGGCTACCCACTCCAGTATTCTTGGCCTTCCCTTGTGGCTAAGCTTGTAAAGAATCCACCTGCAATGAGGGAGACCTGGGTTCAATCCCTGGGTTGGGAAGATCCCCAGAGAAGGGAAAGCTACCCACTCCAGTATTCTGGCCTGGAGAATTCCATGGACTGTAGAGTCCATGGGGTTGCAAAGAGTCGGACATGATTGGGCAACTTCCACGATATTTCAAGCATTACAATTCCTTGGGCTCTTACATAGAAATTGGAAACTTCATATACTTTTAGTTCCAGAATTTTATATTTCTTTTAGAGAAAACGTAAAATTCAGTTTCTTATCAATTAAAAATAAACACTGCTGGCAATATTTTTTGCAGAAATGTAACACTGCCTTTTCCATATCCATGTATATCCATGTTTTCTTTTCCAGTCTGTAACAGAATTCCAATTATATCCAGAGAGGCAATGTCAAGTTACAATAATTTTCTCATTCTTTCTTGCAATTAAGCTTGACTAAAGATACTGCAATAATTGGAAGAGATTCTGGAAAGGCTCCTTAAAAATAGCACAGAGATTCTAAGAATAGAATCCTCAGAAATATGTGCTTATTGTTCCCCTCCTTCATCATCAGTTTTCCATTAATATCCTCCTGCCAGTGGCTCTATTTTCCCATTCATTTTGCACTTCATCTCTTCTGTGCTCTCATGATTATACACCCAGATAGCAGCAATCTCATCCGCTCTCTCATTTTCAGTTTTTTATTTCCTTATATGTCTAACGATCCTGAACTCTACAGTCTATTTAATTGCTTTCATTGTTTCATTGTTCTGTTAGAAATACTTATTATTGCTGCACTGCCATACATATACCTTATTCTCGAAGACTCTCTTCAATCTGGCTGCATGATGACTTTCCATTTCTTTCATCTACTTTACAATATAAATAAGTTGTTCCTGTGAGAGTAGTCTATTCAAGATCATCTGTTTTCCATGTTTTGTACATGGAAATGGGCCTTATCTCATTCTGTATTCAGATCCAATTATTGTCCATTGATTATTTCCTATTCTAAGTCCTTACCTTCTATGTGGCTGGACACACTTGTGTACCATGAATTTTCTTCCTTTAAATGCTTATGTAAAATATAATAATCATAATAATATAACATAATATACCTGTTGATGAACACATTCATTTAAAATCAATCAGATAAACTTCATATTGCTAGAGAATTGAACATGTTCCTTATCTCCCCAAATGCCTCTAAGACAGAAAACATCTCTTACACCATTTTGTACACTTTATAGCTTATATTCACAACATCCAACATATCTGCCTCTGAACACTGCAAAAGGTCATTTCATGTCTTTAAATATCCTTCTCCATAGTTTTCGTTTGCTCAATACAGCTACAGATGTTTAATACAGCAACTCACCACTTTCCTCTTCATCCTAACTTCTCACTGTTAGTTATCACAGAATATTCTATTCCTATTAGCCTTAGAGTTCTACTTGACTGTTGTGAACCTACACTTACTGTTGTCTTCAACTGTTCTAAAGAGTTTCAAGGTTACTGGGAAACACATATGCATATAAATAATAATGCATAATACTTTAAAAAATAAATATTCAAGCAAAGATCTTCAATTCCTTTTTTTAATCTAATCATAGTTATGAAATGCATACTCAGAGAAAGCCAGGCTGATCAGATTCCTTTCCTAGGTTTTCCTAATTGGAGATAATTAGGAATTGTTCCCATTCATTTCTTGGTCAGAAGTTATGAACGTAATCTCAAAGACAGCAGTCACAATAGAGAATGGCAGCAAAGCTACAACAGAGAATGGCAATTCTAAACAATGTAAACAAGCAGAATCCTATGGCGCCTTCCCAGGACAGACTCCTCCTCATGTCCTCCACCGGCTTCTTGTTTGCAGAAAAACTAGGTTCCTAGGCCTTCCCTGAGTTAAAAAATATGGCTGGCTCAAGAGTTAGTGACCAAAAGAAGGTTAACATGTTAGAAACAAAACACACGGCAGTCGGGACGGGAGGACTGGCAACAATTTAAACAGTAAATCTGTCATACAGCAGGCACGGAATCATTAGTCCTCAATAAAGAACATAGATAACAGTGTCTGATGCACAACCCTGAGTTGTTTTACAAATAAAACTGGAACCAGATAGAAGAAGTTAACTGCATGATAATCATAAACACATAGTTTCCAGACTGCCTGGCACATAATAATGTTAACTTGTGACTCCATCCAGTTATGTAACCATCAACCAATCAGAGAATTGTGCATAAACTGATCACACACCCAGAGACTCCCCTTCTTTACCTTGCATTTAAAAACTCGTCTCTGAAACACATTAGGGAGTTTCGTCTTTTGAGCACTAGCTGCCCATATTCCCTGCTTGACCCTTAAAATATATGCTGTACTTTCCTTCACCACAATCAGCTGATATGTTTGTTCAGTAATAGTATAATCCTACAGGTTTTCCCTTCTATTGAGATGGATGAAACTGGAGTCCATTATACAGAGTGAAGTGAGCCAGAAAGAAAAGCACCAATACAGTATACTAATGCATGTATATAGAATTTGAAAGAAGGTAATGGTAACCCTATATGTGAGACAGAATAAGAGACACAGATGCATAGAACAGTCCTGTGGACTCTGAGGGAAAAGGTGAGGGTGGGACGTTCTGGGACAATAACATTGAAACATGTATATTGTCATATGTGAAGCGGAACACCATTCCATGTTCTATGCATGGGACGGATGCTCAGGGATGGAGCGTTGGGATGACCCAGAGGGATGGGAAGGGGAGGGAGGTGGGAGGAGGGTTCGGGAGGGGGAGCACATGTGAACCCATGGCTGATTCATGTCAATGTATGGCAAAAACTACTACAATATTGTAAAGTAATTAGCCCCCAAATAAAATAAATAAATTTATTAAAAAAAATAAAAAAAAATAATTCAGTTTCTGTTCTAGAGACTAAATTACCTGGAACTCTCTTGATTGTTAAAAGTTTTCTTTCCCATAGTATCTTAATAAATTCCTTCTTACAGCAAGTTGAACTGAATGTCGGCCAAACACAGCTTAGATAGTTCTAATTAATTTAATTTCAATGTCATTTAAGTATTTTGAAACTTAAATATTGTTACACTCAATGTGAAGTACTTACTATGCATCCTTCCCAGTGGTGGACCAACAGTGGGTCAATTAAAGTGGTTTGTCCAAGCTGTGGAAAAAAAAAAGAATTATCTATGGGAAATTCATAAGCTGCGATAAAATCAATTCAGCATTGGACTTAAAAAAAAAAAACTCATTTTGTGTTGGTAATCTTGTGGTGGTTCAGATGGTCAAGAATTTGCCTGTAATGAAGGAGACCTGGGTTTAATCCCTGGGTTGGGAAGATCCCCTGGAAAAGGGAATGGCTACTCAATCTAGTATTCTGCCTTAGAATTCCATGGACAGAGGAGCCTAGCTACAGTCCATGGGGTCACAGAGTCAGACATGATTGAGTGACTTTCAATACTGTTAACATCTCTGATTAAACATTCTTCTTGAAAAAATATCATGTTATTAGAGAAAATTGCTGCAGTTAATACTGATGAAAATATATAACTGAACTTCTAATTAGTGCATTTATGTTACTTTTACTTTAGTAACAACTGTAGTCTATGTGGATATTAATTTGAAGAACTCCCAACAATAGAGTGAGTCCTAGACACAACACAGCTTTGCCACATGATTCCCCATTGAGAGTTAGTTCATAACATTCAGAATCATTTGTGGTTGCTTGGGGCACAGTTCACATGTCCACGTCTTGTGACGCTCCATATTACATTTCACTGTTTGGATATAAAAATAAACAACAATAACACAGCAATTGTAAATACAAAAAAACAGAACTCATTACTTTAATGAAATCATTGTCAACAGCATTCTTTGTACACTTATAGAGTGTACTTTTTGGCAGTGTTTTTCATTTCATATTTATATACATTTTTCAAAAAATAATTAATGTAATAAAACCCTTCCTCTTTCCCATATTTATACTATACGATTACTTCCAGTTATATGTATTCAATTTCTCAATTTATGTTTTCATTTTATCTTCACTCATATGATTAATATAAAATAGCATGTCCTCTGCCTTCCTTTACAGACATTGTTATTATTTGGCTTTTCTCATGATTATTTGTGAAGAAGCTGTTTAAAAATGATCTCCTAACAAAAGTATCAAATATGCCCTACTCCTTTCCTAAGAAAATCAAGCTATGGAGTAGAGATAATAGGACTACACACACATATACACACACACGCATTATATATATGTGTGTGTGTGTGTGTGTTTATATATATATATATATATATGCACCTAAGTTAGATAAATATATGTGGGTCACCTGTGAAAAGTATGTCTCATTAATTTTTTTCTTAAATTTATCTCTGAGTCAGTAACATTCTAATATATTAATATTTTATATCTAACTACTATTTCCAAAATGGCATGTGCATTTGTTTTCATTTTTATCTCTTTATTTCTATTTTCTATAAGTTGTTTTCTACATACGCTTTTTAAAAAGGAAAAATCGCCACCAGCACTTGTCTTGTTTTGAGAGGCAAGATCTTATCACTGACAGCTAATCAATAAAAACAAATGAAAAGTAATAACGTCAGACTTGAGAAGTAAGGTTTTTATTCCTAGCCTGAAGCGAGGGTTCACCAATATGCTAAAATCAATCAATCTTTCTCTCAGACTGAACCTAAAGCCTAATCGTTAAATCTTTAAAAGGACCATATGCAGAGCGCCCTGCTGCTGGCTCCTGGGGCACAGCACAGAACAGACTGTTGCTGCCGTCCTCCCCCTCAGGTCCTCATAACCAAGACGGATCTCTGTGCAGGAGAACACCTGACCCTAAGGGTAGAGGGAGCAAGGCATCTGCACAACTTTTCTTGCTAAACAGATTATAAGCAACCTCCTAGCACCCACTGTGATGAAAGCCATTCTGAGCTTTCTGAGAATCAGGCAGAAAGCTGACTAAATGCAAAGTTGGACAGTGATCAAATGCAACAGAAACAATGGCCAAGGGACTGTAGGTGGACTTGCATATGCATCATAATCTATTCCCAGTAAGACATGAAGCAGAGCAACGATTTTGCTGGAAATCGCTTACTTCATCAAATGAGAGACAAAATCACAAAAAGCTTCAAGTTAATGTTTGGAAATGTTCCTGTATGTGTAACTTGCATATATTTTATTCTTCAAAAAAAAATTATTCTCTGCATGAACCCTAATTCTGCTTAGTCCTGAGTCTGCCCTGAGCCTTGCCCTTTAGCACTCTCACAGAATTGTCCTAATCATCCAACAGAGCTAATTAGAATATCAATGCACTTGAAAGAAGTCAGGATACGCAGTGTAAGATAGGATATTTGGCAAAATTAAAAAGACATATATTCTTATAAGAGCTCGGAAACAGTCTTATTTTATCCTCTAGTTCTCTCTTATACATAATGTAAAAAAAAATTTACTTACATTCGCATGATCAGATTTCAAACACTAAAACAATTATTTTTTTTACACAATTTCTCATAGGAAAGGTGAAATATATAATTTAGCAAATAGGATATTTTCCAATGACAGCTGTGGCAAAAATTATTTATCTACAGAATGGGCTCAGACAGTAAAGAATGTGTCCATGGACAGAGGAGTCTGGCAGGCTTCAGTCCATGGGGCCACAAGGAGTCAGACACAACTGATTGACTATTTAACTTCCATTTTTCATTTTTACATTCTTCTGGCATTTTTTCCCTCCACCTCTGGGAAAAAAAGCTAAAATTTTATTTCTATTTTGGAGAGTAACAAAAACAACAACAAAAACAGCTTATTTCAGAGCAAAGTGATTTGCACCTGCAGCAATGTTCCTGACAACAAACAGAATGAAGGGTCCACCTCTATCTTCTTTTCAATGTCTCCACATCCACTTTCCTGATTTTAGCTGTCTTAATTCTCTGATGTTCTTCATGATTTAGTCATAGGGCGGATGACTATGACTGAAAGAAAAAATATATATTATTTAACAGATTAATTTCCATCTGGCAGAGTAGTTACAATGAGTAGCTAGAATCAAAACTATTTGATTTTATGCCTCATTATACCACTAAGGCGGAGAAGGCAATGGCACCCCACTCCAGTACTCTTGCCTGGAAAATCCCATGGACGGAGGAGCCTGGTAGGCTGCATTCCGTGGGGTCGCTAAGAGTTGGACACGACTGAGCAACTTCACTTTTACTTTCCACTTTCATGCACTGGAGAAGGAAATGGCAACCCACTCCAGTGTTCTTGCTGGGAGATTCCCAGGGATGGGGGAGCCTGGTGGGCTGCTGTCTATGGGGTCACACAGAGTCAGACATGACTGAAGCGACTTAGCAGCAGCAGCAGCATACCACTAAGGCACCTGAGGCCTAGAAAGGGTAAGAACTTAGGGTCATACAAATTTACTTTTCATAGTTATCTGCAATCAAGCAAACCTGTGTTTACTGTCCAGATGCTGTTAGCTCAATCTGTCTTTTATTTTTCTTTTTTATTTATCATCTATCTATATATACACAGTGCATATGTAAAGACCAAGTGCTTGCATTTATCCATTATTGACCCAATGAGTTGACTTGACTCAACTGTAGTCAGGCTCTTCTCCCCCTTATAGGTTCACTCTTCAGCTTAAACAAGCACAAAGAAGCCTAGCATTCTATGCTTAAAACCTTAAACCCTTAAAACATTCTAATAACTGACTAATTTCAGAAGAGAATATAGTCCTGTTAAACACCCCTATCATGCCATCTGCTCACTTCCATCTGCTTGCCCTAGTCCCTCACACAGTGCTTGCTACCCCTGCTTACACTTCCCTACCAAGGAAAAATTTTTTTTTCTATTTAATTTTGAAATATTTCTAGATCTAATGTTCCAAGCATTCTCCCTATTGCAATTGACTTTTTGCACTAAGTTTCAAAAGAGACTCTTCTCAAAAGAGGAGTTTTATTCACTAGCTACCAATTTCTAACTTCATCCCTTTCCATGTTCCTGTGCAATGAGTTTTGCACTTTCAGTTAACAAAATCTGCTTTCTTCAAGCTCACAAGTCTGTTCTAATAGCCTGTTATCAATTCTCAACCTGCGTGTACTCTTACAACGCATTTATACTGTAACTGTCCCTTTTATATAATATATCTTGGATCTCATGAGAATAACATTTCCATTTTTCCCTTGTGACTATATCTAACAATATACGGGGAACTTCGGACTTTCATTTCCTTGTCTCTTCTGTTGAGACATTTCCTATTTGGTCACAATTGATCAAAGTTTCTTTCATAGATTCTTAGAGAAATCATAGGTCTTTTTACACTGGAGTTTCCTTTCCAAAAAGGTTTGCTTTTCATGGTCTTCTGAGCTGTTCAAATTATAGCTTTCTATCTTTATAGGTGGGCTTCTCTGGTGGCTCAGATGGTAAAGAATCCACCTGCAATGCGAGAGACCTGGGTTTGATCCCTGGGTTAATACACACGTTGACAGTCACCCAAAGTTTCGACCATGTAAGTCAAAATGATATTTTCATAGAAATAAATGAACATATGCAAGCTGTTGAAGATGTGCTAACGTAATCTACAGTATAAAAACTTCTGAAAGTTTATAATATTTTTGAGGTGTGCTTTTGTTGTTGTTGTTTAGTTGCTGTGTCCAACTCTTTTGCAACCCCAGGTGTGGTATCTCTCCACAAAATTTTCTTATTGAACTATATATTTTATTATTTCTTTTAAATATCAGAGAGGTAGTAGTGACTGTGGCAACTTCATTAATTTACATATTGAATTTTTTCCCAATATGGCTTACAAATAATATACTCATTGTAGCTACTGTACCAGATGAAAATAAATCTGTGAAATAATATATTTTTTTCCTTCAGTAACGTTGGTGGATTTTAAAATTTAAATATCAGCAGCTTGTGACTTACCTTTGAACCAAGACAGATTTTAGCAGGGCAACAATCAATTATGTGTGTGTGTCTTTTTGTTTGCTTGTTTTTTGCAGAAGTGTTTCTCAAATATAGGTCCACTGATCTCCTGCATTGGTCTGAACACAAACCCTCAGGCTTCACACCAAATAGCTCGATTATAACTTCCTGGATGGGGGCTCAATTTCTTTTTTTTAAATAGGTTATCTTGGTGATTCTTCTTACATACCTTAAACTATGATGATACTGACACTGAGAAATGAATTAATCTACCTCCTATCTGCCCCCTGTCTAGAGGTGTTAAAAGAGCACACGATCAGTGAAAACGCATACTCAGCTCTCCATCTAGCCCAATCAAATGTAAATCTTCCTAGCTTCAAAATTCTCTACTCTCATCTGTCTCAAATCTGCTAGCACCTATTAACAGGAAGGATGCCACAAGACACTCCATGGCTGCCACTCCTAAGTGGAGTGGCAGAGACTAAATCAGGCCACAGGGCCCTACTAATGGGCTGGGGAGTGGACATGCTTCAGGTTTCATTCCTTGCAACAAGAAGCGACAGGAATGCTTCTACCCCTGTAGCTGTTTTACTCTTCATCTGAAGTTCTAGCCAAAATCTCTTTTGAAAATAAATGGATTCTCTATTCAAAAGATCTAAAATATGACATCTTTAGATCCATAGGGTAAGATTCAGTGGCCTATATATCCTTTGAAATTGTCTGTACCATACTGTCAGTTCCTATGAAAATTTGAATTTCAGATTAAGAACTGTATCTGGGTTACTTTTTTGAGTCTCTTAAGAGTTAAGTTTTTTTTTCTATTTCCTTTTTGGGCCAGTAATTTTACATCTTAGCCTAAGTTTCATTTTTTTGAAAATGATGTTTTAGCTAACCTTCAAGCTTCAAAATTTATTAACTCAATTTACTGTTGCATCCCGATGCCTAATATGCAACAAAGTGGTATATTAATATTGCTTAATTTGTATTGGGTTACTCAAGTGGAAGTCAAAGAACATGATCTAGGCAGCAGTAAAACAGGCTCCAAATGGTTTTGGAAAAAATTAGGTATTAAATTTATTTTTAAAAGAAGTCATTATAGAAAATAAACTTCTACGGTATTTTATTTTTCTTACAAAACAAACTTTTTTAGTTACTGAATTATAAATGGCTGCAAAAATTTCCACAATTTTTTCTATATTTGGAGCACCTAAATTTCTAATCATATATATGCTGATTTCTTAGGAGTAAAGTTTACCTAGTCATATATTTTTTGATTATAGCAGTAGCTATGATTATATAAACCCAGTAATTATTATTGGCATTTAATTTACAACCAGTGCTCTAACCATGACCTAAGCTAATATACTGTCATTCTGTACAGAAAACATTCATATAGAACCGTTTTTCGTATTTTAGCACACCTGCTATTCTATTTCTGAATATATGGTCATTACCACTTAATACTGCATCTGTATAAAGCTGGCCAAATGTTATCAGTTAAAATTACACAGGTTTTCTAATTATAAAATGGGCATAACTGATTGCTAAAATATTACATATACAAAATATATATATAAATAATAAATAACCACTATAAGGGTTCAATTTAGATAATTGATAATGATTAAATCATAATTTAAAATCAAGTAAAAAAGTATCTGATATAATACTATTCCAATCACAGAAATCATAGATAAAACTCCTGTGGTAAGCTAAGATTAAAGGCAACCAAAATATTAAAGCCAAGTAGAATATATGAAAGATGGAAAATCCATAATATTCAGAGGAATATTCTATATGCATAAATCATTTTAATCCCGTATGTTAAGACTGGTTTGAAGTAGGACTTTCAAGGTAACAGCAAGAAGAATCTTACTAATAGCATAATAAGATAATAATATAGAATATTATACTACAATTTTCTGTTTTCATAGTACAAAGTAGTCTCTTTTTTCCAATTTTATTGACTTGATATTTCAATTCTTTTGATATGGTTCACTTTACATCATTGGCAAACGATGATATATCTAACATCCAATGTGTGAAACATTCAAAATAAGATATTAGATCATACCACTTCTTCCAAAGTAAACATATAACATGATTCATATATGAAGAGTGCTATTGACCAGACTTCAATGTATATTTATTTTTGTTACATTTATAATCTTTTGCAAGGAGGTCATTAATTTGTTATCAGTTATATATACATAACTCACCCTTTCCTTGTATTAAGCACCAACATAAATTTGTGAGATTATCATAATTAAGAGTACAACTTACAGTAATAATTATTACAATAATAATTTGTACAGTTAACTGAAACATACGTGGGATGACTTTTCTAAATGAGTTTATTATCCAACAAAATAAGAAAGATAATTTTAGCTGAGTTTTCTCGTGAACTTTAACCATTATGGGTGAATAATGGCTGCAAGCAGATATTTAAAGCAATGATGACACAGTTGTCATATATACTATTATTGTTGTTCAGTCACTAAGTTGTGTCTGATTCTTTGTAACCCCATAGACTGTAGCCCACCAGGCTCCTCTGTCCATGGGATTTCCCAGGCCAGAATACTGGACTAGGTTGCCATTCCCTTCTTCAAGGCATCTTCCCAATACAGGGGCTGAAACTACTTCCTGCATTGCAGGTGGGTTCTTTATTATTGCACCACCAGGGAAGCACTAACATGTGTATACATGGTACTAATGAAATGAGGAAATAATGAAAATGAAATATAAGGAAAATAAAAATTTAATGCTAATATCTGACACAGTGCACTCCTAGTAAACATTTTCAGGTAATAAAAAGAGGGTCCTATTATTTTTGGAATTGACAAAAAATAAGATATTGTAGTCTGTGATGAACATTTGGGTACTGAGATACATAGCATAAGGGTGAAAATATAAAAAGAGTGATTAATTAGGCAATTAGTATTGAAATACATGTATTTTCACACAAAATAAAATGCATGAAACATCTAAAGTATAAAATATATAATCTGTAGAGTTAATATACCTGTTCATTTGCTGTACCCTATCCCACACAGTATATATTTCTACTTTCATCTATTTCCTTTCTTTCTGTCACCAAACATCTTAAAAGTCTGTTTATATTTAAGATCTTTAAATTTTTTTTTATGTTCACTTTCAATCACTGCAACATTTCCTATGGTCCTTCCTGCTTTCTTTTCATATCCTTCATTCGTATCTCCACATTTTTTTTTTCCCATTTCAACCCTGATGCTTCCAAATCTATAACTTCGGCTAAGACCTCACTATTGAGTGTCTGACCTACATTTTCAGTGTTATTAATATAAAAATTGAACCTAATCCAGATATAAGTGAAAAACCTAACCACCATTTTCCCTTTATCTATATTTTATAGTTTACCATTTCTCAAGTCATTCTTAGAGGTCAATAATACTATTCTCTCTTCTCCTCTTCCCCATTTCATTAGGCATAGGATCTGACTTTCTCCGTTAAATACATATGTTTTGTTTCCTTATTAATTCCATTATTCTTGTTTTAATTCATGACTTCTCTACAATTTCCTATCTTTTGGATATCACACAAATTCAATCTCTGCTATCAGACTAATGTTTTTAAAGACATAATAACCATACTCCTCCATTACAGTTCTTCATCAGTCTCCAGTGTATCATCGGCCTTCAGGATAAAACTGTTGTCAGTCTCTTTTTTGCACAATGAGTAACATATAATAGGTGACTGGTAATTCTTTTCCTTTTTTCAGTGTTATTCTAATCTCATTGATACTCACAGTTCAGTTAAATCTGGGGAAACTTAGAACCTATACACAAAAGCTCAGGCTGTAATAGGATAGACATTGCCAGTAAACACCAAGAATTTTGCAATGGTAGGAATACTTGACCTGTGGATACTTTACTGCAAAAATGCTAAAAGGGAGAAAAATATTGGCAGGGATGTGTTTTGCCAAATGTGGGAAGGTTAATATAAATTAGGATAGACCAAATGGTAATCTGTCTTGTTATTTTGATAGTTATGTGCACTATTATTTTACTCCCACACCCATCCCCAGCAATTGTTTTTAATTTGCTCAATACTTTTATTAATTTCTATCATATTTGGGCACTAAACATAGGAATCCACAAAGAAGACATGTGAGTCAAGAGTAGAAGATTTAATGGAGTGGAATCATAGAGATATAGGAATAGGGAAAGGTGGAGATCATTCTAGCTATTAAGAGAGGGAAGGGCTTTTCGTAGCAGTGTCTGCTATGCACAATGAGCAGAAAGGCCACATGTGGCTGGAGTTAAAGAGAAGTAAAAATAAACTGCTGAGTATTCTATTTGCTGGACTGAAGCCTTAGAAGACTGGCCCTTGAGTTGAACGACCCAGGGAACTGAAGAAATAAATGCTTCTTCTTTCATGTCCTGTGCCCTCAGATATAATTGAAGATGACCTAAATAATCAACCATTATGATTTTAAAAGAAGAGTGACAGAGAAACCCTCAAACACAACACCCTGGACGTGAGAATCATAATGAAGGGGTTTATCTGGGTGAGGAGGAGAATTTCATTGTTTGAATGCTCCAGCATACAAATCTTCCAAATCTCTGTGTGTCATTTACAAGTTAGTGTTTACATCGTTTTTCCTTCCTAGAATTGTATGTCCTTCTTTATCTTTGAGCATTCTGCCCGTAACTCAAGATAGGATATTCTCAGTCATATTTTACTTCTCTCATGTATAACTGTTAAAACATCATATCTTACTGATTTCAACAGCAATGTATTGTAACAGAGGAATAAAGCTGGCTCCATATTGGATCTGTTCCTTTAGCTCTTACCTTTGTGCTTGGCTGCCTATGCTTAGACATGCTGGCTCTGCACCTTTGTAAAGAATGTTGCCTATAGCCTGAAAGATATGTGATAGCCCATTCTCAAGGCCCTGCCTCCCAGACTTGACTATTTAAGATGTAACACTTAAAAATTGCAGAACAGAGAATATTTGTCCTGCAGGAGGTTTACAGGAACATCTTCACCAGACCTACAATGGACAGTTGCAATGAACAGTTGCAAGAACAAGGAATTGGCACATCCCCTCCAGGATCTGGCCTGAACCAAGAACTCTGCAACAATCATATGTCCTCTCCATTTTTAAGATAAAAGAATCCTAACTCAGGGAAAATGATTCTTTGGTACACTATTCCACCATCTCCATCTGCTGGCTTTCCAAATAAAGTCATTATCCCTGGTCCCAACAACGCATGTCTTGATTTATTGGTCTGTCGTGCAGTGAGCACAACAATACTCATTCCAGTATATACATTTTAAATATAACTCTTAATTTTAGGAACAGGTAGGGGTACACATAATCAAGCTTCATGATCACATATTAAATAATAACTTCAGTAACCAAAATATAAATAGCATGCCATTCACTGTTTCTAAGTACTATTTCCTGCTCTGTGCACAGGAAAATGCTGCAAGGAACTTTAGTAAGCATACCTATATTTTACAAAGGATGACCTTTTATGTAATTGGAGTAAGTTTTCCACAATATGCTCTGAAAGCTCTTAACAGTCAAAATATGTCAGACATTGCCGCTTATCAGTGTTTGATGGTCAACCATAACTATTTGGCCTAAATGATGTACTTATGTGAACAGATGTCAATACTGACAAATTGACTTATCAGATTTTTCTCCTTATAACCAGCATTGAGCATGGGATGGGAATTTAATTAAAAGGATGAGTGAATAATCATATTTTCAGGGCATTGCCTCAGGCGGGCAGACCTCAGAGAGGAGCTGGGTGTTAATATGAAGTAGCCAGTGCGTTAGAGAAAAACTCAGAACTGTGGGGGCCTAAGTGTCAGGAGGGGATGGCGAGTTAAGTAAGTTGTATTTAAAATTATTATTTTTGTAGAACATGTATTAAAGCAACTGTTCCTTGCAGGTTTTTCTCCATTTATTAAAATGATTTCCATCAGTAAGACAATATGACTTTGAACAACAGGCTGGTTTTATAAGATTTTAAGGGAGGAATGTTGGCTTGAAGGAGCTTGAAGGGATGTCTGAGTTATCCAATTTATATTATCAGGGAATGGGGCCACAAAGACAGCTATGAGGGAACTGAGTGGAACTCTCTGAAGATAAGGATTAACCTCTACCACCAGTGAAGCAGAGAAGAGGATGCTGAAGAGACAGGTTTTTATATGCATATTTCAGCATGCAACATAAAGTAATATTATGGATGATGTTCCTACAATTTGTCTTTCTTTGCCTCGTTTACTATCAGCTTTGTGACCTACACTTTAAATTATTTGCCCTCCTTGGAGATTTATGTTTAAGATAAAATTTTGCTTAGTTATATGGTATGACATTGATATAAAAATCCTTGTATTTCCAATTTTCTCCTTTGAGCACATCTTATTTCAGTATATTTTAAAAATGACTATGCTGGCTTTGCACAGTTTTGTTTTGTTATAACATGGTTTTTGTACTTGATTTCAAATTGAAGTCATTTCAAAAACTGATTTTATTTCCCAGTGACAGTTCATGTAATTAAATATATAGTTCCCATAGTACATATAGGACTGATATTATAAAATGCCACTTTAGTCATCAGGTCTTATTTATTAATACCTGTTTTTCATTTAATAGCTAGCTGTGACAACAACTTCAATGCCAAAAACATATACTTGTGCATTACTCTACTGACATTGCAGTGTGTGTGTGTGTGTGTATCTTACGAAAACATATTCTTAAAGGTCATTTTGTAGAAATTTTATTTGGGAAGATTCTGTCTTAGAATGAGTAGGCAGTTTCAAATTTTCCACTCTTAATAAATCATTCATATACTCACATCTTAGCCATTTCTGTTTTGTTTATTTAGCACTGTGATGTGATGATGAACATTACTGAAAGGACAGAGGTTCTTTGTCACAAAGGAGACAAGTTCTAGAATAAAAGATAGTAATCGTAATTTTAAATTTCTCCAAAAGTAGAGATAAATCAAAATGACTTCATTGTCAAGAAAGTGATTATTGTGAGCACTAAGTTACATTTGTGACTGGACTTAACATTACAGAAAGGTTACGGTCATATGAGCATGTTTTTAATTTTTATTCCTAATCAATCTTGTACTGGTAGTCTTTGCTAATAATTATCAAAATAAGCCACAGTAATGGAAAAAAAAAAGAATTGGGTGACATATCCTAATTGTTTACCAACTAAATATGTCGATCTCTTTCTGAAAGATGCATTTTATTTTTCAGATGAACAATAACTCTTAGAATGTTAAACAATATCTCAATGAATGACTACGATTCAGAGTAAGACAAAAATAATCACCTGTGTTTAGCAAGAAAGTACCATCAAAAATCTTTTTAAAAAACACTAAGAAGCATTGTTGCCATTAGAAGGAGAAACAACCTTTTTTTTTTCTTTAAAGAATATAGATGAAACTACTTTACAATACTTTAGGATATAGAATGAAAGAAAGCACTATCAATTAATGCATTTATACATTTTATACCTTAAGAGAAGGACAAAACCAATGAAGAGGAAGAATAGTATAATAAAGCTTAATGACATATGCAGTTATTAAGTTGGTCTTTGATTTTAAAGAACCCAGAGTGAACAGTGAACCATGTAATACAAGATATAGCTGATAAACTGCCTCACCATCCTTTAGAGCTGGTACCAATTGCAAACTGCCTTCAGACATTTTCTGCAATAATTGTCATGTTATTATAATAATAAAAATGGCATAGGATTATTAGAAATTTATGGGAACTATTATGGTCTGAATTCAGTTCAGTTCAGTCGCTCAGTTGTGTCCGACTCTTTGCAACCCTATGAATTGCAGCACGCCAGGCCTCTCTGTCCATCACCAACTCCCAGAGTCTACCCAAACCCATGTCCATCGAGTCAGTGATGCCATCCAACCATCTCATCCTCTGTCATCCCCTTCTCCTCCCGCCCCCAATCCTACCCAGCATCAGGGTCTTTTCCAATGAGTCAACCCTATGCATGAGGTGGCCAAAGTATTGGAGTTTCAGCTTCAACATCAGTCCTGCCAATGAACACCCAGGATTGATCTCCTTTAGGATGGATTGATTGGATCTCCTTGCAGCCCAAGGGACTCTCAAGAGTCTTCTCCAACACCACAGTTCAAAAGCATCAATTCTGCGGTGCTCAGCTTTCTTCACCGTCCAACTCTCACATCCATACATGACCACTGGAAAAACCATATCATTCCCCCCAAATCCACATGTTGCAGACGTCATGCTCAACATGATGGTACTGGAGGTGGGATCCTTGTAAGGTACTTAGTCTGTGACTTAAAGGGGGTCCTTACCCAACCATACTGGTACCCAGATATTGTACTTACAGCCTTTAGAACTGTGAAAAAACAATTTTTTTTATAACCTAACCCAGTCTGTGGTATTTTGTTATAGCAGTATAAATGGACTAAGAAGCTTTGTTTTTTCTCTTTAGTATGTCTCTAAAAGTTTACATGGTATAGTACAACAAAATAAAGTTTCCAATGGAATCTGACTGCTAATAAAAATAATTAGAAGGCAGCATGAATGTGGACATAAACCTGGTGAGGTATCCACTTATTAATAATTTCTTTTGAGGCCCTCTGATAAGAAACCCTTCATAAAAGTAACAATTTGAGGAGAATAGGGCAATGCTCTGATACTAAGATGAACTAATTATATTCCACACTTCTTAACTAGAATGAATGCAATTTTCTCTTTTGCCAAAAATAATTTTAATGTAACTTTTACTATTATTAATATAATAAGGGCTTCCCAGGTGGTACAGTGGTAAGGGATCTGCCTGCCAATGCAGGAGACCCAGGTTCAATCCCTGGGTTGGGAAGATCCCCTGGAGTCACAAATGGCAACCCACTCTAGCACTCTTGCCTAGAAAATTCCACGGAGAGGGGAGCCTGATGGGCTACAGTCCATGAGATCGCAAAGAGTCAGACAAGGCATAGCACACTGGACATGAGCACTATTATAATAATATAAAAAATAACTAATAATAGGAAAGAACAAATCTGACTCCATAATGGGTCTGTTTCTTTTACTTTATACTTTGTGTTCTATTGCTTTTGCTGTAAGTCAATCACTAAAGCAATGTTGCCCATCAGTTCAGTTCAGTCACTCAGTTGTGTCCGACTCTGCGACCCTTTGGACTGCAGCATGCCAGGCCTCCCTGTCTATCACCAGCTCCTAGAATTTACTCAAACTCCTGTCCATTGAGTCGGTGATGCCGTCCAACCATCTCATCCTCTGTCGTCCCCTTCTCTTCCCACCTTCAATCTTTCTTAGCATCAGGGTCTTTTCAAATGAGTCAGCTCCTTGTTGCCTATAGCCTAAAGTATACATAGAGACCCATCCCCCAGAACCCTGTGTCCCAGGCATGTGTGTGTGCTCAGGCATGTCTGACTCTTTGCAATCCCATGGAGTGTAACCAGCCAGGCTCCTCTGTCCATGGAATTTTCCAGGCAAGAATAGTGGTCTGGATTGCCATTTCCTCCTCCAGGGGATTTTCCTGACCCAGGGATTGAATGTGCATGTCCTGCCATTGGCAGGCAGATTCTTTACTACTAAACCACATGGGAAGCACCCCTCCCCCCACCCTGTGTCACATGCCTGAGTGCTAAGCTAAAATACCTTACTTTAGCTCATAGGAAACATCTTGACCTGGCTCAACCGTGAATGATTGCAGGAAAGAAAAAATTAACATACCTCTCCAGAGTCTGGCCAGAACCAGGAATATCTGGAACAACTTTTATAGCCTTTTTCTTTACCTCCTCATCTCCCCCTCTTTAATCTATTGAAGAAACTAGGACCCAAATCCAGGCAAGATGGTTCTTTGGGACACAAGTACACCATCTTCTTGGCCTGCTAGCTTTTCGAATAAAGTCACTATTCCTTGCCCTAACAACTCTTCTCTTGATTTACTGGCCTGCTATGTGGTAAGCAGTATAAGACTGATTTCTGTAACACTGATAAACATTTCCTATACACTTTACTTAAAAAAAATAAAATGAAGATTTTGTCATGATATAAGGGAAAGACAAAATAAAAACCATTTATAGCATGCATGCTATGCTGCTTCAGTTGTGTCTGACTCTGCAACACCATGGACTATAGACTGCCAAGCTCTTCTGTCCAAGGGATTCGCCAGGCAAGAATACTGGAGTGGGTTTCCATGCCCTTCCTCCAGGGATCTTCCCAGATATGACTATATTGATACACATAATAGAGAGAATTTGTCTAATTATAGGACACACACCAATTTATAAGCAAAATAATTTGTTTTAAAAATTATTTTATATAAGATGTATAAGAACATTTAAAAGGAGAAGTATGAGTGGATATTAGAGTAAAAGTAGTTATTGGGAACAGTAATAAAACACATGATTTATCTGTATATGGTAAGGAAAAAAGAGCATAGGCTTAAATTAAGTCATGTTAACATGTTAAAAAAAAGAATGCTATTCTTCTTGATGACTCTGAACTTACTAAAAGTGACGTGATAAAATAATTTTTGATGTTATGATGTACAATGACAAAATAATGAATTAGCACAAAAAACCCCTGAAATCTCACAGTATACCAAGAAATATACCCAGCTTCCAGAGGTTAAAAAAGACCTTGCAGACCATATTGTTTGAAAAATGACAAAGAACATAGGATTAACTGGGAAAATAAGCAGCAGGTGAAATGCTATGATTATTATGTAGAGAATTCTGGGAAGAGCAACAAAGTAAGATTGGGAAAAAAGTAGACAATACAAAAATACATAAAAAGAGTCAATATGAAATTTTTACAACATTAATATTTTATGCTACAAATATTTAAATGTGAGGAAATAACAAAAATGGGAAATATTTTGAAAACTGCCTTTATTAATGAGATTGAAAAATATTGCTTCACTGCACATGTCTTTCCAAATTTAAAACTTCCTGTTCAAAGGAAACTCAAGTATCTTCTTTGTCTTGTTTGATTATAAACCCTTTTGCAATTAGATTAAATTGCATTCACCTCAAAATCACTTTTATTCCAATTTTTTCTATAGAGTGTCAAAATATTCTATGTTGGTTTTGTTGTTTAGTTGCTAAGTTTTGTCCAACTCTTTTGTGACCTCACAGACTATGGCCCATCAAGTTTCTCTGTCTGTGGGATTTCCCAGGCAAGAATACTGGAGCAGGTTGCCATTGCCTTCCTTAGGGGATCTTCCTGACCAAGGGATTGAACACATGTGTCCTGCATTGGTAGCTGGATTCTTTACCGCTGAGCCACCAGGGAAGCCCAATATATTCTATACCATGGTGTTATATCATAAAGGTACAGAAAGCTTAAAATCAACAAAGCATAATTTTCATAGCATCCAAATAAGAACAATATAGCTCTAAGTATAACTAGTATAAGTACATCCTTATATAACTGCAGTTGAGCTGGAAATTGGAAATTTCTTGAAGATTAATATTATTTTTAAATAACGAGTCTATGAAAACCATGGTCACTCCGTTCACCTTAATATGACTGAAGCTTCATTTTCCTTGAAGCTTCAGAACACATGATTAAACACTTTGCATATATCTGAAAATTTTTTACATAATTTTAAATATTTAAATTAGATATTTAACTATTGTTGCTTGAATAAAATTGTTATAATATTTAATAGTGAATAAGATATTTTTTAAAAATTTACTTAACAGTTTGATTCCTTTGTGTAGAAAAACACATTAAAAGTCTTCCACACTGATTACAGAGCTCTCAAATTATTCAAAGCAATGTTCTTAATGTTATATGTAATAACATTATAATATTATATCTAATGCTCTTAATGTTATATCTAATAACATAGATAACATTCCTTAATTTGTGAAGTCCTTCACTGAGATTTCTTTGTTACTGTGTGTCATATGTGAAGAGGGCAATGGAATGCCAAACCATCTGTTGCTACATTTTTAAGTTGGCTCAAATCTACGTTTCTGACCAATCCAAATGATGAGTCTTCTCTGTACAAAAATGCAGTTGAAAAAACATTTTTTATGTTTCCGAAATAAATTTTCCTGCTTCAAATACTAAAAACAATGTTTCCTCTGGGACTTTTTACTTCCTTATGGATATTACAAATTCTGGCAGTAAAGCTTCATTTTTCAAGCAAGATGCTTTCATCAACTGGTAATGAAAATCTGCTTGACTAGATATTATTATACAGTTGACATGTATTTGACACAGAGTTGAGACACAGCTGACACTATTTGATACCCATTTGAGATCTTTCACTCTCTTGTACATTCTTCTCTAAACACTGTCAATGCTTAATTGAATAAAATTATTTCATTAGATTTTCTTCCATAATATCCTTGCTCAGGTGAAAAAGTATTTTTTTCAACATTGTGGAATTGCCGCTTCTATTTTCTATTATTATGAAGCAAACTAACCTACATAATGAAGATGGTAGAAGTATCTTATTCCTTTCCCAACTTCTTAAGCATAGTTCCTCTAAAAGTGTTTAATCTTAATTTTGCCTCTAATAAAAAAGAAAAAAAAGATAGAAATGTGCATGTTGGGTAACTGTATTTGCTAGTAAAATTATAAAGCCTATTTGGAAGTATCAGTTGAAATATTACCCATATATTTTTTTCAGTTGGCACTTGTAAAATGAAAATATTTTCCCTGTGTATATATGTTGAATCCCATGAATGTTGCAACTATAAATAAAGACTGATATAAGTGTTTTGTATTGGGAATAAAAATACATAGGCATTTCTGCCACTGGAGAAATGATTTTCCTACTAGTGAACAAATCCTAGTATGTAACAAAATTACAGCCTTGCTTTGATTTATATACATGCTTTCCTTTTAAAAATCATTGTTTTTTAAACTTCTGTAAAAATTACTGTGTTAATATGTGAGAGAATTGCTTCTAGGAACAGATAAACAGAAGGCATTTCTTTCAGATTAATGTGCGAATGTAAACTTAAAAGTTGTCCAGGAAATAAAGTTCTCATTTTTCAAGAATATCTTTAAAAATATAAGAAATGTTTGATGTTGGTTAAGGCAGAATAACATAGACAATTTTCAACTTTCTGAAATAATATCTATAATGATCGAAACATATTTTAAAATGGTATTCAGATATTGCATATCAAATGACCCGTGCTATGATTTCTGAGAGAGGGGAATGAATTCTAGAATTCTTCAAGAGATGGGAATATCAGACCACCTGACCTGCCTCTTGAGAAATCTGTATGCAGGTCAGGAAGCAAGAGTTAGAACTGGACATGGAACAACAGACTGGTTCCAAATAGGAAAAGGAGTACGTCAAGGCTGTATATTGTCACCCTGCTTATTTAACTTATATGCACAGTACATTATGAGAAATGCTGGGCTGGAGGAAGCACAAGCTGGAATCAAGATTGCCGGGAGAAAGATCAATAACCTCAGATATGCGGATGACACCACCCTTATGGCAGAAAGTGAAGAAGAACTAAAGAGCCTCTTGATGAAAGTGAAAGAGGAGAGTGAAAAAGTTGGCTTAAAGCTCAACGTTCAGAAAACTAAGATCATGGCATCTGGTCCCATCACTTCATGGCAAATAGATGGGGAAACAGTGGAAACAGTGTCAGACTTTGTTTTTTTGGGCTCCAGAATTACTGCTGATGGTGATTGCAGCCATGAAATTAAAAGACGCTTACTCCTTGGAAGGAAAGTTATGACCAACCTAGATAGCATATTTAAAAGTAGAGACATTACTTTGCCAACAAAAGTCCGTCTAGTCAAGGCTATGGTTTTTCCAGTGGTCATGTATGGATGTGAGAGTTGGATGGTGAAGAAAGCTGAGTGCCGAAGAATTGATGCTTTTGAACTGTGGTGTTGGAGAAGACTCTTGAGAGTCCCTTGGACTGCAAGGAGATCCAATCAATCCATCCTAAAAGAGATCAATCCTGGGTGTTCATTGGAAGTTCTGATGTTGAAGCTGAAACTCCAATACTTTGGCCACCTCATGCATAGGGTTGACTCATTGGAAAAGACCCTGATGCTGGGTAGGATTGGGGGCGGGAGGAGAAGGGGACGACAGAGGATGAGATGGTTGGATGGCATCACCGACTCGATGGACATGGGTTTGGGTAGACTCTGGGAGTTGGTGATGAACAGAGAGGCCTGGCGTGCTGCAATTCATGGGGTCGCAAAGAGTCGGACACGACTGAGCGACTGAACTGAACTGATGCAGATGACACCACCCTTATGGCAGAAAGTGAAGAAGAACTAAAGAGCCTCTTGATGAAAGTGAAAGAGGAGAGTGAAAAAGTTGGCTTAAAGCTCAACATTCAGAAAACTATGATCATGGCATCCGGTCCCATCACTTCATGGCAAATAGATGGGGAAATAGTGGAAACAGTGGCTGACTATATTTTTCTGGGCTCCAAAATCACTGCAGATGGTGACTGCAGCCATGAAATTAAAAGATGGCACAATATCCGTTGAAGATATATGGTATTAACTAGAAAATAATTACAGAAACACAAAACAAAATATATAGTTAACATGCTAGCATGATATTAATAATACTGAAAAAGGCAGAAAAGGAAGACGATGTAAAATGAATATGATAATGATAGATTTACTGCTAGATATTAGAAACAATTATCACAGTAAATGCAAATATTCTAGACAATTTAATTAAGAGGCAGGTGTTGTTAACTGAATTAAATCAAACTGTATTATGTCTAAAAGAAAACTAATTTTAAAATGTAAACAAATAAGTACAGTAAAATAAAATGATGGGAAAACATTTTCCATAATAATAATCAAAAGAAAACTTGAAAAGTTCTATTAACATCAAACAAATTGATTTTACAACAACAAATATTATTAATCATGGAGAAGTTTATTTCACGGTGATAGGAATCAATTTGTATTTGCACCGTCTTAAGGGCATAGATCTGGCCTCTCTACCCATGTTATAAACTGATCCACCCAATTTCCTCCTAATCCTGACCTTTTCTAAGGCCCTAACAAGGCTTAAGAAACCAAGATTTTATCAAAGGAAAACAAGTACATGATCATATTGTAATTTTTGCATTATTATGCTTTTACTCTGGGTTTAAATGGTTGATTATGGTCTGCCCTTGTGTTGCTATTAGCATAGTTTTGACATGCAGTAACGAACAAAAAATTTAAAACCTCAGTCACCTTGTAATGCTCTGAAAATGTGCAAGCACTTTTTTAAAAATAAGGAATGTGAAGTCAGCTTTCCTGGAATGGCAATATCCTTTGCATCCTTTTATTTTTAATCTTATTCACACACTCAAGGTTATGGCCCATTGTACCAGGTTAGTAAAGGGAATGATGATGGATATGAAGAAATTTATCCTGACATTCTGAATAATAATGTTAGAAGTTGTTTCACAGAGCTGTTTAATTATGTGAGAGTGTGTGTTTGTATGTGTGTCTTATGTCTATGAAAATTGCCAATATGTCTTCACTAATCCTGACTGTCCCTTATTAATATAAACCATTTGCTCATAGAAATGTAAACAATATTCCAATACAGTTTTCTAACGCTTCTGCAATTTATTTGAGCATAGGAGAATAAACCCTACTTTGCATAGAGTAACACTGTTGGACTGATATATTTAAGATATCTGAATTCTAGTATTGGCTTCACTATGATTTGAGGATGTCTTTGATCTTCTCTAGGTCATCAGAACTTTCCTGATTCTGCCACTAAAGCAGTTCCTCTTGGGATCAGAGTCCACACTTTACAACAAATATAGGGATTGCCTAGCAAGTTCTCCAAGGGTGTGGCAAGGTCTCTGCTTGGGCAAACCAGGATTGGTATCATTGCTTTCCCCAAATATCTAGATGCTTCCCAAATTCAAATCCTTTCTCATCTCTATATGCAATACTATGTTACTAGGGATAAAATAATTTTAAAAAACAATTTTCTTAATAAAATATGTACATGAGAGGTTTCTCAAACTAACTTTTGGAGATTTTTTTACATTAATCCCTTAGGTAAAAAGAATCAAGAAAAATCCTTTTCTCCTCACTTACTTTTGCTCAGTAAATATTTTAAGTTTTATGAAGCAAAATTTGTATGCATTTTCCTCTATAATTTTGAGTGTCCCATCCACAAAATCTTTACTGCTTACCTCCTCAAAATATCCTGTGTGTTCTTCTTGAAGCTTCATAATGAAGCTTTTAATGTTTTTCTTCATTTATAATTCAGTATTAAAATAGTATCAGTCCATATTGTGACATGAAGTATCAAGTATCATTTCTCTTTTATGAATACTATTTATTTACTACCACATCATTTGTTAAAGACTTCTGCTTTCTCATATAAATACATTTTCCTTTTTTCAAAAAATCAATTGACCATATATCAGTTCAGTTCAGTTCAGTCGCTCAGTCGTGTCTGACTCTTTGTGACCTGGGTTCAATCCCTGGGTGGGGAAGATTCTCTAGAGAAGGTCATGGAAACCCATTTCAGCATTCTTGCCTGGAGAATCCCATGGAGAGAGGAGCCTGGTGGGCTACAGTCCATAGGGTCACAGAGTCGGACACAACTGAAGTGACTTAGCATAGCATATACGCACTACATGGATGCATATCAAAAGCAATATGTTAACAAAATAATCTAAACACTAAAGACAGTAACATAGTGATTTAATTTACATAAAATTAAGAAGAGCTAAAACTAAGCTGTAGTTTTGAACAGAGTAATAGTTGACTGTGAGGGTTGAGAACTGAGTAATAGAGGCATGCAGCTTCTATCTTGAATGAGGAACTGAATACACAGATAGAAAAGGTTTTTTTTTTAAAAGTCACCAAATTTTATGCAAAAACATTTATCTAAACATTATAAAGGAAACTGAAGATGATCCAAAGAAATCGGAAGACATTCCATGCCCTGGGATTTGAAGAATTAATGTTGTTAAAATGACTAGACTACCCAAAACAATCTACAGATGCAATACAATCCCTATCAAATTACCTATGATACTCTTTACAGAACTAGAACAAATAAACCTAAAGTTTATGTGGAACCACAAAGGACCGAAGATTATCAAAGCAATCCTGAAGAAAAAGAACCAAGCTGAGATGTATAACTTTTTTCAGACTTCAGAGAACCCTATAAAGCTACAGTAATCAGGCCAGCATGATACTGGTGCAAAAACACATATGGATCAATGGAACAGAATAGTAAGCCCAGAAATAACCCCCCACACTTACAGTCAATTAATCTTAGACAAAGGATGCAGGAATATACATCAAGGAAAGACAATATCTTCAGCAAGTGGTGTTGGGAAAACTGGAGAGCTGCATACAAATCAATGAAAATACTTCCTCACACCTTGTAAAAAATTAACTTGAAAATGGCTTAAAGAATTGAAGATACAGCACCATGACAATACTAGAAGAAAACATAGACAAAACATTTTCTGACAAAAAATCATAGCAATATTTTCTTCAATAAGTTTCCCAAGAAGAAATAAAGGTAAAAGTAAACAAGTGTAAAAATAATCAGGCTTACAAGCTTTTGCACAGAAAAAGAAATCATAAACAAAATGAAAAGACACCCTACAAACGGGAGAAAGTATCTGCAAACAGTACAACCAACAATGGCTTAATTTCTCAAATATACAAATGGCTAATACTATTCTATATCAAAACAGCAAACAATATAATCAAAAACTGGGCAGAAGACCTAAAGAGACATTTCTCCAAAGAAAACCTACAGTCGGACAACAGGCACATGAGAAGATGCTCATCATAGCTAATTACTAGAGAAAAACAAACTAAAACTATAATGAGATGTCACTTCACACCAGTCAAAGTGGCCATCATTAAAATGTCTACAAATAATAAAATAATAGAGAACGCATGAAGGAAAAGGAAGATTCCTAACTGTTGTTTCTAATGTAAATTGCTGCATCCACTAAGGAGAACAAAACAAACCAAAAGAAAACCTAAACACAGAGTTACCTTATGATCCAGCACTTTCTTTCTGGGGCATATAATCCAAAAAAGATGAAAAAGAACTTGAAAAAATATCAGTACATATACCAAATGTGTATAGCAGCACTGTTTATAATAGCCGAGACATGGAAGCAACCTAAGTTGTCCATCAATGATTAATGGATAAAGAAGATGTGGGGTGTGCGTCTGTGTGTATACATACATATGTGTGTACATATACAATGGAATATTACTCTTCCATCAAAAGGATGAAATACTGCCATTTCAGCAACATGGATAGATCCAGAGATTATCATACCAAATGAAGCAATCAGACAGAGAAAGAGAAATATTGTAAGATATCACTTACACATAGAATCTAAGAAACACTACTATTAAACTTACTTGCAGAACAGAAAAAGACTGACAGACAGAGAAAGTAAATGTATGATTAACAAAGTGGAACATGAAGGGAAGGGACAAATTAGGAGTATGAGATAAACTGGTACACACCACTATATATAAAATAGATAAACCAGGATGATTGATGTATAGCACAGGTAACTATAATAATGGAAAAGAGTCTGAAAAAAATATATATGCATATATATATATATATATATATAACATATATATACAGTTTTTTATACATTTGAAAATAATGCAATATTGTAAAGCAGCTATAATTTAATAAAACCTTCATATATACACATATATAAATATATAGCTTCAGGAAATAAATAAAAATTACATTATTTAAAATGCCTAGGAAAAAATTTTATGTCTATAAATAGATAAACCCTTGTTATGCACTTCATGTATCAAAAAAGCATTACTAATGTCTCTAGTGGAATCTATATCTCTCATCCAAGAATTTCTATTTCTTGATCATAAACAACTACTTAGAGGAAATTAAATAGTGAAATATGTTATATTACAAAAGATGACATGATGATATGAGATTGTTTATAATATTTCACAAGCAACATGTATATAATAAGTTAACAAGGAAATTAAAAGCAGCGAATTTTAAGCAAATAAAATAAAACCAAAATAGAGGATATGTCATGTGTCACATCAGATATGACAAATATATGTGATACATCACAAAGATATATGTAATAAATCATAAGTACTTTATAGGTGATGCTAAAAATTTGTCTCTGAATTTTCTATTAGTCATTACAAGAAAAGAAACATAGCTATAAGTTTCACAAAGGAAAAAAAATATGGTTTCAAATAAGAAAGCAATTTTTCTTGCTTTGAAACAGGACATTAAATTTTTCAGCATGTCTTAAAAGAGATACTGAGTAAGAAAATGGGCAATATCATCAATTTCATTCTTAAAAAGTTAATAGAAAAATAAATTTTACTCTTTTTTCCAACTATTCTTCTAGGTTCAACTATTTTCTTTTGATTTTGCCAGTTAGCATGACATAATGTCAAAGTGTATTAAAGTGAAATTTGTCCTTCAAAGGAACAAAATACACAGTCTGAAGTAGTAAATCTTAAATCCCTTCTAATGATGACTGTAATTTAGAAGAATGATACATTGGTATATTTAAAGCAGTATTCAACTTTTTTTTTTCCCTTCCCTGCTTAACATATAGTAAAATTGAAGAACCTTGTTAAAACTGCATTATCTATAATGAATCCAAATACTAATTTGGTCTAGCTCCATATCGTTGAATATTCAGTGAATTGCATGATGACTGGGGAAAAAAAAAAAACAGAGCTCCTATTTTTTGGCTAAAGTGAGTAATTTTAAGGAAACAGAATTTTCATTTCTAACCTATATCAAGATAATTGTTGTATCATCATTGGAGATATATTTCTCTACATACTCACAGACTCCAGAACCCTGATTTCTTAGGGGTAAAGTGCCTAAAACCTGACTCTCAAACAACTTCAGTAGTAAGTATCACCATAAAATATACGATAAAACATGATACATACTAGTAAGTGTCACAATAAAACATAAAAAGATACATCAATCTTTTAAATAAGAATACTGACAATACACAAAGATGTTTCCATGCTTCTGACATATTAAATAGGAGATGTTTTTCTTGAATTTATTTACTAAAAATACATATTATACAATTATAATATGTTAATTTTGTATTTATTATGCATAAACTTTATGTTTTTATTAATTTATTTCTTTTAATTGGAGGCTAATTACTTTACAGTATTGTAGTGATTTTTTCCATATATTGACATGAATCAGCCATGGGTGTACATGTGTCCCCCATCATGAACCTCCCTCCCACCACCCTCCTGATACCATCCCCAGGGTCATCCCAGTGCACCAGCCCTGAGCATCCTGTCTCATGCATAAACTTTATATTCAAAAACATTTTCAGTATTCCATACATTGCACTTATTCTTTTAAAATTTTTAAATACAGTTTCTTATTTATAAAACATTTGAGTACCCAAGATAGAATGTAAACAGTGTTAGATTTAACATTTAACTGATTAAAATATAATGTGGATAAAATGAAAAAAAATACAGGATAAGAACTTAAAAATATTCAAGTATATATTGTGAATAGTTCCAATTTCCTCTCTAAATGTCAAATACTAAATGTATATTTCACATGGAACAAACACTGAAGGGTGCTTGCTAATATACTTCTGAAATGACATTTTCTTAGTATGACCTTTCTTTCTAACAATAACTTACATTTTAATTAAATTGGACCATTTTCATTACATACCAAATATCTCTGATATATATTATCATTGCCCTTTGTCAGAATTGATAGCTAAAGGTCATGGACTTAAATAATTATTGAAATTAACAGAATTGGTAATTTATGAGAAAACGGCACATACCTGTTAGTTATTCTTTCAGAAAAGTGAAACTTTCTAATGTTTGAACAGTTTGAAAGAAAATTAGAAGAATGAAATGACTCAAATAATCATTAAAAAACTCAAAATTTGAAAATTTGCATCTATGGTCTTTTAAATTTATATCTCCATATTCTCAGCTTAATTCTCATTTTTAAACCATAAATATATACACTGAATTAAGCTGTAAAACATTCTATTCATTTGATAAAGACCATGAAAAAGAAAGTGAAACAACATGGTTAATGATTATTTTCATCATGCAATAATTTACAATCATAAATATAATCAAAACAAATTTAAGTTAAAAAATTACCATCAGCAAATACTTAATTGTCCAATTTTTTATTTTAGTTAAATTTATTTTTCATTTTAAAAACTGTTCAAGTGAAATATCAAATACAATGGAAATATGTGAAAAAGAAAAAAAAATATGACTTCTTTTAATGATGGAGCTGTTAGTCTAGTATTTTATTTGAACATTCAAAATGTTAAAAAATAGACAACTTCATATCAGCAATAAATAAAGTATACAAAGTTAAGATCAAACTCTACCACTTGTAACTTCCTTTATTTAACTCTGTATAATTTTGTAAATATATTTATTTTACATATTTAAATTAACCTTTTTAACATTCAAAGGTATTAATATTTTACAGTAAAATTCATTTTATACTTCATGTCTGCCCTCCCTCCTTTATCTAATCCCTTCTTCCTGTAAAGTTAACTGCTGTTACTACTCTCTTGTATCTTCTCAAAATTTACTTTTTATGTGTATAACAGCAAAAAAACAATGCTTTTTGAAAAGAACAGAAATACTGATATACAATGCAATGTGTTCTGTACTTTTCTTTTTCAACTAAATACACGTTGGGGTGTATTTTAAAAGAAAATAATAAGAGTTTGCTTTTATATTTACTCCTTCATAGTCTTTGCTGCATGGATAGATTTATCACAACATATTTACCCAATCTCTATAAATAATCATTTTGAGCTTTAAGAAATGGAAATGCAAGTAATGTTAGAATGATTAAACTTGTAAATATAATATCATTTAAATCAACAAGAATAAATAATAAAAATAAATAATGTATATCAACAGTTAACATAAAAGGAAATATAAATGGCTGTGAAACATATGAAAGATGTTTCACATAACTCAACCAAGAAAAATGCAAATTGAAACCACACTAAAAAACAACTATTTGCCTACAGTATTTGTGAAAATTCATGTTTGGTAATAAAAATGGAAAGTAAAGATGCAAGAAAATAGAATGGGAAAATAAATGCTTTCAAATATCAAACAGTAGGGGTATAGAGTGAAACAGCCACTATGAATAGCCATGTTATTTTGTCCAAGTATTATATATGCATATATAATTTTTACTCAGTTGAATAAAATTACACATGCATTTATCGTTCAATCTCTATTCCCAAATGCATTTACCATTTGATCTGGATTCCCAGTTGTGGAGATCTTTCAAATTAATGTAAATGTTAAACAAATGCATTAGGCTTAGTTCTTACAACATGGGTTTGTTTTAACCAGAGGTTTGGAAGAATGCAAATATCCCTCAAGTAAGGGATTGTTTAAATCATGGTATAGTTTATTTAATGTACTACTATCCAGTCAAATAAAAAAAACGACAAAACAAAATTAGATGATATGCAAGATAAGATACATCATTAAGTTAAATGAGCAATGTATATAATTTTATATATAATGTATTTTGTGGAAAAATGGGAGAATTAATACAGATACATATATTTGTTTATATTGTATAATGGCTTTTGCAGATGGTCTCAGATTCTTCAGCAATCCTTCATCAAGAGATGAGATGCATGTATTCACCCTTTAAACCTGGTAAGATTGTGACTCACTTGTTAACAAAAATAGAACGTGTCAAAAGTGATGCTGTATTACCAAGGGCCAGCTTCATGGACATGCAACCTGTCAGTCACACAGAACCCTATGCTTATAATGGTTTCATGTTCAGTTTAAAACTCTACCATCAGGGTCTTGAAATTCTTAATAATCACTGAAAACACTAGGTCTGCATTTTCACTTCGCACTAGGCTCTATGCATAACTATTGAAGCTAGATTACAACAAATGCTGCTTGTAACTTTGCCCACTGCATGTTTGCACTTGGAGTCCTGAGATACTTCCTAAAAACTCCAACAACCTTGAATACGTTATGTGAAATTCAAGCTACGTGGAGGGGCCATGTACATGTGCTCTGATGGACCTTTGAGTCATCTGAGCCAAGGGGCACACTTTGTGACTGAATGAGTCTTCATGGATGCCAGGAGCCAGCTACAAGATTACCAGCCTTTGAGTTGTGTCTGGGTTGAAACTGCTGACATCATGTACAGACAGATAATCCTTGCTGTGCCCTGAGAGAATTGATGACCTATAGATACTATTTGATTTAAAAAATAAATGGCTGTTTCAAGCCACCAATTTGGGGTAATTTGTTATGTAGAAGTAGTAGCCAGGAAAATTTTATATAAGAAACTCTGGAAGAAAATATAAGAAACTAAACAAAATTTATTTATGGAGTATTGAGGTGGAATCCAAGAAAGGAGGGGCAGGACAGGGGTGGAGAGAATCTTTCATTGTGTATATTTTTTATATGTTTGGGTGTTTGGACCAAGTGGGTGTATTTTTCTTCAAAAATGAATAGAAATATGAACAAAAATGAAAGATTATTTTAGGATGTGTGGGTTGAAGAAAAAATATTTTTTGCATTAATGCAGAGGTGGAGTTTTGTGCATATGTTTTGCTGAATACTTGGGATCCTTATCTTAGAGAAAGTCTTGGGAAGTTATTTATACCTCTATAGACAGTTATAGAAATCCAGAGAAACTTATCTAACTACAAAAATGCATTTTTACATTTCCAGGGAAAATGATGCTTGAAACTTTGAAAACATCTTTAAAAGCCTGTAAAAGCCAATGACACTAGAGTTTACTGACTTTGACTGGTGTATTCCATTTCAAAAGGTTTCAGTGAGAACCCAGAAGACTTTCTATACCTTCGTCATGACACAAAAATTTTTCTCCTGCCTTTTCTTCCTCTATGTAAGCAGAGATTATCTATTTTTCTCCCCTCACTTATAAATTTTCATGCTACTCACACAGGTATTTTTCCATCTGGTTTTCACCACATTGCTCCAATGGCTTCCCTGATGGCTCAGACAGAAAAGAATCTGCCTGCAATGAGGGAGACCTGGGTTTGATCCCTGAGTGGGGAAGATCCCCTAGAAGAGGCCATGGGAACCCACTCCAGTAATCTTGCCTGGAGAATTCCATGGACAGAGGAGCCTGGCGGGCTACAGTGTATAGGGTTGCAAAGAGTCAGACACAACTGAGTGACTAACACACAAACACACACTATAAGAAATATGTCTCTGATCCAGAATACCTCACATGTACATTGAGGATAAAGTTAATAAACATTAATTTTTAAAACATATATATATATATATATATATACATACTTTAGATAAAAGTATATAAAACTACATGTAAAAAAATTTTAGAGAAGTTATGTCAAGGAAAGGTACTGGTTTGATGCAAAGTGGGAAAAAAGAGATAGATGCAGGAGTGTTAAGCACAACTTTTCTTGAGTGTTAGAATGCTAGATGTTCTTTTCATTGTTTTCTTTCACAATTCACATACTTTTCATATTATTTATGGATAATACACACTAAATTCAAGTATATACATAATTTTATTCTATTTTTATTGAGATACAATTGGCATATATCACTGTATAAGTTTAAGGTGTACAGTACAGTGACTTGACTTATACACATCATGAAACCATTACTATAGTAAGTTTAGTGAATATCCATCATCTCATATAGGTAAGAAATGAAAGAAAAAAAAAAAAGCTTCCTTGTGATGAGAAAGAAAAACAAACAAAAAAAGACATGTATGGCAGAGTCAATAATATGATCTGACATGCACCACTATGTTCATAGCAGCACTATTCACAATAGCCAAGAAATGACAACAACCTAAATATCCACTGACAGATGAATGGATAAATAAGATGTGGTACATATATACAGTGGAAAGCTATTCAGCCATAAAAATGAAATAATGCCATCTGTAGCAACATGAATGGACTTAGAGATTATTATCACACTAAGTAAGTAAGAAAAAGAAAGACAGATATCATATATTACTTACATGTGGAATCTAAAATATGACACAAATGTACTTAATCAAACAGACTTGACTTATGCAACAGACTCAGAAACATAGAGAACAGACTTAAGTTGCCAAGAGTGAGGAAGCCAGATCAGGGAAGGATTAGAAGTGTGAGATTAGTGCATGATTGTGTGCTTAAACACTCAGTTGTGTCTGACTCTTTACGGCCCCACGGACAACAGCGCTTCAGGTTCCACTGTCCAAATTTTCCAGGCAAAAATACTGGAGTGGGTTGCCATTTCCTCCTCCAGGTTCTTCCCAATCCAGGGATCAAACCCCCATCTCTTGAATCTCCTGTATTGGCAGGTGGATTATTTACCACTAAGTCCTCCGTAGGAACCCCTGGGGAATTAGTAGATGTAAACTATTATGTACAGATGGATAACAATAACATCCTACTATATAGCACAGGCGGAGAAGGCAATGGCACCCACTCCAGTACTCTTGCCTGGAAAATCCCATGGACGGAGGAGCCTGGTAGGCTACAGTTCATGGGGTGGTTAAGAGTCAGACACGACTGAGCGACTTCACTTTCACTTTTCCCTTTCATGCACTGGAGAAGGAAATAGCAATCCACTCCAGTATTCTTGCCTGGAGAATCCCAGGGACGGCAGAGCCTGGTGGGCTGCTGACTACCGTGTCGCAGAGAGTCGGACACGACTGAAGCGACTTAGCAGCAGCATATAGCACAGGGAACTATATTTAATATTCTGTGATAAGTCATAATGGAAAAGAATATGAAAAAGAATGCACATATACACACATATATAACTGAATCACTTTACTGTATAATAGAAGTTAATACAACATTGTAAATCAAATATACTTCAATAAAATAATTATTTTTTAAGAAAAGAATATGATCTGGAAGGCCAATTAGGAGGTGACTCCATATCCCCTTGAAAAAGAACATGTAATCTTGGACTGAGGATGTAAGAAAAATTAGAAATTGTGACTTGTGTTTAGATTTGAGATATATTCTGAAGATAGTTATAATCATATTTAACGATGGACTGGATAAGCAGTGTGAATGAGAAGTTTAGGAAAGATTACAATATTTTTCACTGAACAACTGGGTTAATAGTTTTCTAATTCATTTACATAAGCAATAATGGTGGAATGTTGCATAGTTTAAGAAAGTGTCTATTCATCATTGATATAATTTTATTAAAAACAAGATAATAACAATGCAATATGACATTTAAAATAGAAATTCTCAATTGAATATAAAGGTCGGAATTCATATTGCCAAACTCTTTAGTTCTTCTTTGAAAAATAGAAGGTGACTAAACAACATTAATTCTGGTGATTAAATGAGTAACTATTTTTACAAAACTTTTATTTCAGACAAATATGATATAATGGCTTATTGGATAAATGTCCAAGTCCTTTTAAAATAACAATGCTAGAAATTACAGAGATTCCCCTAAAATTTAGCTGCAAATACATTAATTGTTCAAGTTATAGAAATTATTGTCTATTTTGATGAGGTTTGCTTGGAAAGCAAATACAGACTTAATTTGCACCATTACTTTGTTCTATTTCTTTCTAGCTGCCTCTCCCCTGAAACACCTTCCTTTATTTTCTTCCTGCTTCTTTGCCTGCCTCCCTCACATTGTTTTCAACGTTTTTTCCTCACCCTGTAAGTACAATAAACAGCAAATATCTTCGACACTGCAACACTACCTATTATATCATAATCTGAAAACAATGTAATTAAAACTTTGATAGAAGATAGATGACTCATAAAATGACAGAACTGCAGCTAATTAAAAGTATCTAGACTTCCTAATTTTGCACCTAAAATATATTGAGGTATATTTTCCTAATCCAGTTAGGCCCCATATATTATACAATTAATAGTGATCAAGGCAAATATTCATTTGAATATGCATATTTGAATATATACACATCAGTTTAGTTCAGTCGCTCAGTTGTGTCTGACTCTTTGTGACCCCATGGACTACAGCATGCCAGGCCTCCCCTTCCATCACCAACTCCCGGAGATCAATAATATATGAGTTTATACATATATATATATATATATATATATATATATTATTTTTTATACACATAAATGCATATATTATCTGCATCAATATCAGTAATAAAATATAAGAACTGTATACTGATATATAAAACTCAATCTCATGCATAAAGCCAAAGTTTATCTCTTTTCAACTATTAGCAACAAAAACCCTTTAACATTCCATATATCAGTCATTATTCTTAATACAAATCCAAAACCACTCTTAATAAAATTAAGCATAAATATAATTTATTAATGAATACTTACAAATTGAGAGAATTAATATCTGTCTGCAAAGTGGTTTTAGGAATAGAAATAGTACATGTGAAGTGTCTTATAGACAGAAGATAATTAATAGTCGGTATTTATTAATTGAACTAGAATATTAAAGAAGTAAACTATGGCTTACAAATGAATTTTATAATATAGTTTTATATTCATCATATTAAAAATTTCAAAAGCATTGAATTATCAATAACTATCTTCCCAATAACATGGGCTAAATAGTCCAGTCAATTTACAATGTCTTTAATCTTCATCTTCAAGGCAAATGTTATTTTGTATAATTATGATAAAAGCCATATTATCTTTATTACTTGAGTAGCTCAAGATTATAGAAAACTTTACTAACATAAACTCTAAAAAATAATTTTTGTGTATATATGCTAATACATGTATAATATTCTTAAATCTACTATCATAAAAATGTATCAAGAGATACAGTAACCTGATAATCAGTAGCCATGCCATTTATACATATTTAAGGAAGATAGAATGTGGTTGAGTACTGTAACAATTCAGAATTGAGAATCCTCTTGAGAATTGAATCCAGTTTTGTTTTCTTAAGGCTTATATTTATTATCTTATTAGGAATGCACTGAATGATAGCTACAAAAGGTAAAAGTAAACAGACAAATTCAAACTTGAATCAAAGGAATCTAAATGAAGATTATTCTTTACTGCATATCAGATTCCAGGGAATATAGAAAACAAAGGGAAAAAAAAAACTCATTTGACACACATCTCTAAACTGTTGGCTTCTGAAATTTATACTAGGTGATTTGGCAGAGTAATCCTTAAGAAATATTACTACAACAAACATATTGCAATACTCTAAACTGGGTAGGATATAAGTCTGTATATGATAGATTGTGACTACAGACATGCTGTAGGGAGAGCTGAATCCTTTCATAAATATTTTAGCCTTAGTACTGCAAAAGCCATCAAGTAGTGATTGAGTTAGAAGATGTCTGAAATGCTGTTAACAGGAGAATAATAGCCTGCCTTATACTCCTATGGGCATCTGAGCCCTAGAACTAATACAATATTGATCTGGAGAAGTCATAAATGCAATCAACTTGAGTGATTTCCTATGAAGGTGTTTTCTTTCTTCTGCGAACTTTCACAATTATTATTCTGCACAAACCCTACAGAACTGGGATACTTATATTCTAATTTCAATGGTAGTGCTCTATTCTAGTAAAACTTGTAAAATTACTAAATTCTTATTTCAGATTTGTGTACTTCAAAAAAACTACCCAACCCATAACTCTATTCTTAATATTTATGAAGTAATTATTCTGTGTATCAACCTCATACACATACTAGTCTTTCAATTAGGTTCAAACTCTTTTAAGAAGTTGTTTAATATTCTATTTTGATGCACTTCCTAAATCTTGGTTAAGAAATCAAATAGCTTGTGGATTATATATATGTAAATGTGGCATTTATACACCTAACTACATATCTATGTATATAGTTAGGTGTATCAATGTTTATATACATTTAATATGACATATATCCAACTCTTTATTTATGATTATTTAGTAACTTTTACCTATATATTCCAAATACATGCATCTTCATATAAGTGAAGAAAATACTATAAAATCTATGGAATCAGTTTGAGTTGGTCTGTACCATTTAATTGTTCGGTTATCAGTATCAATCGAAGCTTCCTGTTTCTTCATTTCGCCAATTGTAAAATGGATGTAAGTATAAATAAATGATTAATAGATAGATTTATATCTATAAATTTATATAGAGCTATATATTTATGATAATAGATTTAAAGTTATTAGAAGCAGCAAAGTGATGCATATAAGGCACCAACCATATTCACACAGTAAGCTCTAAAATGTTATTATAACTAGAAAAGGAAAAGATGAACTTATTATAAATTCAGATTTTTTTAAAATTCAGAATTAATGTATCTTAATTTAATGAGGTTTAAATGTAACATCAAACTGTGAGACCATAATATATATTACTACTATAATAAAAATAATTTGTCATATCTAAATTTATACCCTTCTTCTTGAGGTTAAAAAAATCTGTATTTATAAATTGCTTGTTAAGCAAAATTAGATATAAGTGTTATTCCTGTTCTTACTATTTATCTTTGTTATTAGACAATAAAATCAGAAACAATTATTCAAATAATTAAAACTCCTTACACATTTGAAAATATAAGGAGTCACCCTAGAAATTGTATATTGTAAAATCATCAAAAATAAAGATTCACATGGATATCTATTTTTTCATTTGTTAAATAATACAAAAATATTGTTTTCAAAGATTATTGTATCTTTAAATTAAATGCAAAGAATATGTATTTGCTTTGTATGTATTGTGAATATTTTATAGAATAAGAAAACAATTTTCCCTTTACTCTTTCTCTAAAATATTTAGAAAGTTACCAATGACAACTAATTTTAAGGAATTTTAAGAATTTATAATTCTTTGAACCAAAAAGGAAAGCTGGAAAAAATGTACTTAAAGTCAGTTGATATGATAGAAAAAAAATGTGCTTTTATCTGTTTAGTTTTTACTCAACTCCCATTTAAGAAATAATAATATATAATAAGTCATACTTCAAAAGTACCAATAGGAATGCATGTAAAAAAAAATATATATATATATATATATATAATTTATTTAGAGAACTTCCAGATTTACAAGCTATGTTTAGAAAAGGCAGAGGAACAAGAGATTAAATTGCCAACATTCACTGGATCATAGAGAAAGCAAAGGAATTCCAGAAAAAAACATCTATTTCTGTTTCATTGACTATTCTAAAGCCTTTGACTGTGTGGATCACAGCAAACTGTGGAAAACTCTTAAGGAGATACGAATATCATACCTTGCTACCTTTCTCCCAAGAAGCCTGTATGCAGGCTTCAAGAAGCAACAGTTCGATTTTATGTGGAACAACTGACTGGTTCAAAATTGAGAAAGGAGTACAACAAGGCTGCATATTGTCACCCTGTTTATTTAACTTTATGTAGAAATATCATGTAAAATGCTGGGCTGGATGAAGCTAAAGCTGGAATCAAGACTGCTGGGAGAAATAACAATAACCTCAGATATGCAGATGACACCATCCTTATGGCAAAAAGTGAAGAGGAACTAAAGAGCCTCTTGATGAATGTGAAAGAGGAGAGCGAAAAAGCTGGTTTAAAACTGAATATTCAACAAATGAAGATCATGGCATCTAGTCACATCATTCATGTCAAATAGATGGGGAAACAATGGAAACAGTGACAGACTTTATTTTCTTGGTGATGGACAAGGAAGCCTGGCTTGCTGCAGTCCACGGGGTCGCCAAGAGTCAGGCAAGCCTGAGCGACTGAACTGAACTGAAGATAACTGCAGATGGTGACTGTAGCCATGAAATTAAAAGATGCTTCCTCCTTGAAAGGAAAGTTATGATCAACCTAGACAGCATATTAAAAAGCTGAGACATTTTACCAACAAAGGTCCATCTAGTCAAAGCTATGGTTTTTCCAGTAGACATGTATGGATGTGAGAGTTGGACCATAAAGAAGACTAAACACCAAAGAACTGATGCATTCAAACTGCAGTGCTACAGAAGACTCTTGAAAGTCCCTTGGACAACAAGGAGATCAAACCAGTCAATCCTAAAGGAAATCAACCCTCAACATTCATTGGAAGGCCTGATGCTGAAGCTGAAGCTCCAGTACTTCGACCACCTGAATACGGAGAGGCAACTCATTGGAAATAACTTTGATGCTGGGAAAGAGTAAGGACAGGAGCAGAAAGGGGTGACAGTAGATGTGATGGTTGGATGGCATCATCGATTCCATGGACATGAGTTTGAGCACACTCAGGAGCTAGTGAAGGACAGGGAAGCCTGGCTTGCTGCAGTCCATGTGGTCTCAAAAGTTGGACATGACTTACAAACTGAACAACAGAGACTTGTTACCTTCCAGTGCAGAGGGTGAGAGTTCAATCCCTGGTCTGGGAGCTAGGATCCCACATGTTTTGGGCCAAAAAACCAAAGCATAAAACAGAAGCAATATTGTAACAAATTCATTAAAGACTTAAAAAAAAAAAAAAAAAAAAGCAGTACTATGTTATATATACATTGAATAATATTAAAAGAAATATGAGAAATATTCTAGTAGCTTAGATTAAGAATAAATTTAAATTTCTACTTTAATGTTATATTTTCAAGTTTTCTTAAATTGTAATCAACTTCTTTAACATGTGGTGAATTATTTCATTTTCATACCTCTTCTAGAGATTATGTGACTTGTCTTAGAATTTAGGGAAAGTGACTTTAACTATGAACATAAAGTGAGTATGCAAGGCTCTTTTATTTTAATTTAGGCTTTATTGGTCTTTTTTTTTTTTTGACCACATAGCATGGCTTTTGAGATCTTAATTACTCTACCAGGGATTGAACCTAGGCCATCTGCAGTCAATGCATGGAGTTAATCATGAGCTATTAACCATTGGAATGACAGTCCTTAACCACTGGATTGGAATTCCAGCAAGTGTGCAAGGCTTTAGTTAAGACAAACATGATAAAACTGGGAAATCTCCAATTTGGTCCCTAATCTTCAATTTGATTTAAGATCAATTCACTTCACCCATTTCACTTCAAGAATAACTTTTATACACTACTGAATATGTTGATGATGCAGCTGTATATACTTTGATAGTTTATTTAATACTAAAAATAATCAAGTGAAGTTTAAATACTCCAATTTATTATATACTATATAAATAATTTATTTCCAAGTTTGATGTCAAAATTATTATGACAAGAAAAGAGAACTTGCTTTTTCTACAATGTTTTTTTCCTAAGAAAAACCCAATAAGTCCTTCACTATATAGTTCATTAAATTGACACTGCCAGTCAAGTTTCTCTAAGAGCCAAAGTGGATGAAAACGCCAAAGTCTTATATTTTTATCTTGATTCATTCTGTTTGGATTTATCACATTGTGACAAATTTATTACCAGAGCTTTGCCCACTCTGGAGGTCCTGAAGTGTTTCATTACGAAATACAAAATATGTCTACAGGATCATACAAATACCCAATGATTGAATGCAATCTTTGCTAGATATTAGAAATTCTACATTGTATCTCATTGTTGGTAAACAGCATCGATTTTATATCCTTGATTCTATTTTTATGATTTTATGACAGCTTTTAAGATGGTGTCCTATCTCTACTCTTTTCTAATATTTTCACAATGTGTCACTGAATAACTTTTGACATGGTTTTTAAATTGTCTGCTTATGAGCATCTGGTAGTTGGTGTAAATGGGATCACTTTGCTGTGCATTTTCTCTAGAAGTTACAATTAGTTCAGTTCTTCTGTTCCATCTTAATGTACAGTTCAAATACATGTTGTATTTAGTTAAATTGAGCAACAATGTCACATACTATAACTTCTCATCCAGAAAGTACTGAGCACACGGCAGAGATAAATGTCTCACTGGGCAATACGAAAAACAGTTTATGTTAGGGAAAAATAAAACTTAAAATCAAAATTACATGAACAACAAATGACATTAATACTTTCAGAGGAAAAAAATGCCTAGAACTATTTTGTTTAACTTGACTTTGCCATAGGGAGAAGAAAATTTTTGACTGCTTTTATCCATCCACCCATCCAAGATAATTTTAACACTTATCAAAACATATTTTAGCAAAAAACCCTCTGGAATCCAGGATTAGAAATTATGCATAATGCTTAGTTTGAACTAAAATACTGTTTATTAGAATTTCTGGTTTGTCTATCTGTATAGAATCATTTGTGATACTTTATAGCTATTGTCATGAAGTATTTGGAATATTTAGAGGTTTAGCTGGAATAGCCTAACTAGAAAATTCTTCCGTTGGAACTGCAGATCTCTGAAAACAATATTTTGAAGAACTATACCTCTCTTTACCACGATTATTTGATCCAGTCTTAAATTTCAGATAGTGTGCACATAGACTGTTAATGGAAGACATATAATTTAATAGTCAGATTAATGGAATTAGAAATTTAATCCATGAAGTGGCAGATAGCCTAATAAATCACTTACTACTCTAAAATAAATCACATTTCACTGTATTTCTAAAGCACATCAATTATATGTTAATTAAAAATTTAGAAAGGAATTTCACAAACAATAAATTTCATGAAAGTTTAACTTAAGAAAGGAAATAATTCTTTAATAGTATAACCAAACGGGACTCAATAGGGCCTTCCCAGGAGAGACCCCTCCAAGTCTTCCACTTGCCTCTAGTTTGTAGAAAAGCTTTAGTCTCCTAGGCCTCCTTTCTGAGTCACAGAAATTTGGCTCAAGAGTTATGATTGGGAAAATGTGAACACATAGTAACAAAAAATAGTGGGGCCAAAAGAACTGGTAACAATTTAAACAACAGATCAGTCATATTGCAGAGTCACAGAATCTTTAGTTTCCCTCAAAGGACACAGATAACAGTGCCTGAAGCACATTCTTGAATTGCTTTACAGGTACTAAAACCCACACTAGATGGAAGAAGATAATTGTATGATGACCGTGAAACACACAGTCCCCAGACCAGCTGGAGCCTAAGGTCTGATGATATTAAGGTCTGTGGCATCACCCTATTACCTCACCATCAACCAATCAGAGATCATACAGGAGTTGATCACATACCCTGTGACGATCTCCCTCACTTTGCCTTTAAAAACCCTTCCCCGAAATTCACTGGCGAGCGCTGGTCTTTTAAGTATGAGCCATCCATTGTCCTTCCTTGGCCCCATGTTAGACATCTTGCAATAAACACTGTGCTTTTCCTTCACCACAGCCAGTGTCAGTAGATTGGCTTCACTGAGCCTGGGCAAGCAGACCCAAGTTTGGTTCAATAACAGAAGGATTGAGAAAAAAATTTTTTAATTGATAAATTTTGATTCAATTTACAACTTCAAACTATTATCAGTGTTGTGCATTATGCTATAGTTTTATATTTAACTGCATTTAATCACAAACCATACGCTGCATGCTCTTTAAATTCTGTTGCTTTGGGTGCACACGGGCTAAGTCACTTCAGTCATATCTGACTCTAGCAACCCTATGGACTATAGCCCACCAGGCTCTTCTGTCCAGGGAGTTCTCCAGGTAAGAATACTGGAATAGGTTGTCATTTATTCCTTCAGGGGATCTTCACAAACCAGGGATCAAGCCAGCATCTCTTATGTCTCCTGGATTGGCAGGCAGGTTCTTTACCACTAGCGCCACTTCCCCTTGTTGCTTTAATTTAGCTTAAATCATATATGGGCTACACTGATGGCTGAGCAGGTAAGGAGTCCACCTGCAGTGCAGGATACACAGGAGATGCGGGTTGAATCTTTGGGTCAGGAAGATCACCTGGAGGAGGAAAATGGCAACCCACTTCAATATTTTCGCCTTATAAATCCTATGGACAGAGTATCCTGGTAGGCTACAGTCCATGGGGTTACACGACTGAGGATATACATTTAAATTTTTTCCCAAATTGATTTAAGTAACTGATATTCATTGTGGGATTAACTCTGTTTCAAATCAGATGACTGGCACTTAACTGGCATCATCTCTGGGACTATATTGAATCTTTCTATGACCATCTGCCTTATTGTCAAATGCCTAAAAACAGTTGTTATGAGGTTTGAAAAAGTTAACATTTATTAAGAGTCTAGATCATTGCCTGGCAAACATTTAACAGAATAGAATTATAATGTAAATTTTACCTATTTGTATATTTTTACTAGTAAGTAGTCTTTTCATTATCAAAGATTTCATATCTTATTTGTTTTCTAGTTTGACTTTATAATTCCTATTCAAATCTTTTCATTCTTCTCTTAGAAATCTTTCTCAATTCCTCCAATTATTTTAAAAATAAATGTTCCCTTGGATTTCACTTTAGCCTCACTTCTGCATCTACATGAGATGCTTAAAGGATGTCATGCAGTGCTCTGGCCTTAAATGCCACCTATATAACAGTAACTCGCAGATTTATAGATACAATCCCCACTTTTCCCTTGAACCACAGAATCATATATGGTACTACCTGCTATATGTCCATTAGTTTGTCAAACTGGCCTCTGAACTTAAGGTGCCCCAGCAGAATTCTTGTTTGGCCTCACTTTCCTCAAGACATAGCTTCCCCTTGATCTTCCCCTGATTGTAGATAGCAGCTGTACTCCTCTCCCTCGGTTGCTCACTCTGAAAGCCTGAGAGATACCTTGATTCTACTCATTCCTTCTCCTTCACTCTTAATCCTTCAAAAAGCTTTTAGACTCAACCTTAGAATAAATGCCTATTGTGTTCTCTTCCTTCCATCTTAACTATAATCACTGTTGTTCAAGACTCTTACTTTTTAATTTGAATTATTGTTAATAGCCTATTAACTCAATCCCCTGCTACATTCAGTCCTCTTTTAACATATACTTATCATAGAACCCAGAGGGATTTTGTGTTAGATATTTTTTCTCATCTGTTAAAACTCTCCAGGTTAGGTTTCATGCTTTTCTACATTTGAAGACTTTTTTAAAGTATAAACCTACATGATCTTCTAACTGCCTATATTTCAGATTGCACCTCTGTGATAATAAGAAATATCTATTTGCTCTTCCTAGTTTGTAACAGAACTAAAACACTTGGAATTTCCTAAGTGATGATAGCAACAAAGGTATCCTTTGTTGTGTGAATGAGCTGGCTTTGGAAAACAGCTAAGGACAGGGCCTGGTTACCATGAAAGGGAACCAAGCATGGAGGACTGAAACATTCACTCCCTCCCCCTAATATCCTCACAGTTCTGAGAGGCTGGTAAGTCCAAGATCAAAGGACTGGCAGAATCTGTGCCTGAGGAGAGTTCACTTCCTCATGGAGGGCACTTTCTAGCTCTAACTTCACATGGTGGAAGGAGCAAGACAGCTCTCAGGTCTCCTTTATTAAAAACATTACTCTCATTCATAAGGGCTCTGTTCCCATGACTTAACTGCTTCCAAACGGACCTACCTCCTAATGTAACATTGGGAATTGGGTTTTAACATATGAGTCTTTATGAACAAACATTCAGAACACAGCATTAACTAATGCATTAAACATACATAAACCAATACTTACATGTATGAATTTATAAGATGTGAAGTAATATTCACAAAAAATCTATGTTTAATGTTATTCTTATTAATCTCTATCTTACAAATAATGAAAATGCAGCATAAAAGAGTCAAATAATGCTCCCATAATTATAAAACCTGTAAATCGAGAATCAGGATCAAATTCAGACATTCTGAAACAAGAGCCCATAGACTTCATTTCTAAGCCATTAGATCCATAAAGACAGAATTAATTTTGTGCTTGCTGATATGGAGTGCTGGACTTTTACCATTCTATTTTTACTAAGATACATATTTTTCAATCAATTATTGCATCAAATTTCTTTGCTTCCATTATCAACTATTTAGACTCCCTATCATAAGGTTAGAAATACTTCTCAGTGATACAGATTACTAAAAAAAACTACATTTGAAATATAAAAATAGTGTTCATCTGTATATTTATTGACAAATTCTAAGGAAATAAGAATGCAATGCTATATTTCTCAAGTCATTTCTGATGACTGACATAATGTTTACTGAATTGATATATTTATATATTGATATATATTCAATATATTTTAAAAACCTAGGTAAATGAAACCTGTTCCCTCTCATACGATTCTTTGTTTTCACCATTCTGCTCAGTGAATTTCTGCAGCACAACCGTACCATGGTGTACTTGGTGTTTCAATCTTCACAAAAATCATATTAGGAAGGAGAAGAGTTGTCAGCAACAATCCATCAGAGATATCAGGAAAAGTGATTTTAGTATTTAAAATAATTATCCTTAGATGCTGAGGTCATGTGCCTCAAGGAAAATTTTAGTATGCCTTTTTTTTCTTATTTATAATTTATTGAATGTGATTTATCTTCATCCATTTAGAGAATTCCTGCTGCTAACTTTATGGCAGAATTTTGCATATATTTTGCTATAGGTGACATTCATTTTTGTTACATATTTTATTCATGTTTAATATGCAAATGTTTCTCAAAGCAAATTACCATATATATTTGATAAAATGCAATGTTATTTTTAAAAATTAAAATATGATACATATTTAAAAGAGGCAGAGTACTGTCTTCAGAGAGAACTTGAAAACTCATCAGTGTTTAATATATTTGCTATATCTCTTGTTGTTCAGTTAACCTCACAGGCTGTAACACTGACCTTGGTTTCTCCTAATCTTAGCACAGCACTCAGCAAGAGTTTCAAACTGCTAACAAAGCTCTCATTTTTGAACAGATGTAGGAGTCTCAGTAATACTTTACTATTCTGGACTAAAATTGGATACCCCTTTCAATTTACATTATCAATACTGCATTAAATATATTATTGTTGACTTTAATAGTTAAAGAAGATCATAAAAATTAATGTTAGAGTCTGGATGTTATGGCAAGTTGTATTTTACAAGCTTCTAAAAAAATGTAACTTCTTTTTTCTGCTTTCACTTTGTCACAATTACTAAATATCTAAATCTCAAATTTTCCCCACTATAACAAATGTACTTGGCTCCCAGCACAGTCTTCTAAAGCTGATATCATATTGAACATTCTGTTTTCCTTTTTTATTTTAATGTTAATTTTCTAACATAAATTGATGTCTCATGTCTCATTGTTATAATTCACTAGTTTATTATAGGTGAGGATTAATTTCTTCTATTTCACACCAATGTTGTTGTTGTTTAGTTGCTAAGTCATGTCCAACTCTTTGTGACCCCATAGACTGCAGTACGCAGGCTTCCCTGTCATTCACTATCTCCCGGAGTTTGCTCAAACTCATGTCCATTGGAGTCAGTGATGCCATACAGTCATACCAACATTATTAATATTTTAATTGCAAGTAAATACAATTATGTGATTCTTTTAATTTTCTAATGAGCATCAATAATATTATTTACTTGCTTGATAACTTCATTTTACCTGAATCCTGACAGGCAAAATTGTAAAGCAAACACTTTCTTATAAATTATGAGAACAGTTTTCTGGTGTACCGTATTAACCTTTTGGAACTTGTTAATTGAACCTGTTTTACTATAAAATGCAAGTTTGCTTTTTCCATTTAAGGCTATGGTTCAAACTTCATGAAAAAATAAAATAATGTGAACATCTTTCTTTCCAACATTTCCTTACAAAAGTGCCAAAGTTTGTAAGCAGCATAGTCAAAGATGAATGCATTCTGGGATGGAAAGAAAACCTGTTTCCTTCAATATTTTTAATGAGCAATAGCAGACTAAAATTCCAATAGGTCCTAAAAACTCTTTAAATCATGCTTTAACAAGCCTTTTAAAATATGCTGCTTCTGTACTCCCTTCTCTCTTCCTGATTTGTTTCCCTCTTCTCTCTCCTCCTCTGACCCTTCCCTTCCTTTTCTCTCTCTTCTCTCTTGTCTTCCCTTCCTTTCTTGTCTCTTCTTTTCTCTACAATTTAAAGCCAGTAAGCTGAGCACACACAGTTTATAGGTAACATGCACTCTGGGAACAGTTATTGAGGTAAAATCCTTGCTCAGTGTCACAGCACTGTTGGCCTTTCTACTTTGTTATCATGAGTTGTTTCCTTTTTTGTGGGGGGGGGTGCTTTGGGAGGTCTTTATTAAGTGACGCTTAATACTAGTCTTGATTAGTCTTAGACATGGAATTTTATAATGATTGTCTTTCATGATGTTTGCATTCAAAACAATTTCAACAAAGTTATATTACCTTTTATATGTTCTGAAAATATCCACTACAGGGGAAAAATGTTACTCTTAGTAGAGAGAAAACAGCAAGGTAAATATTTTTAATGACAAATCTGTAAGCAGCTTTACATTCGTTTTCTTACTTAAACCTGAAAATAGAACATTGAAATCAATGTTCACAAAGCCCATTATATAGTAAGGAAGGAAACCAGAACTAGTTGCTTAAGTCACCTGAAACCACTACCTATAGTATATCCCTGTTCTTTACGGTATCCCAAGACAGAATGAACATATGCTACTCAACATACTCATTTGCAACAGTCCTTGATTTCAGAAAAGACTGAAAAGAATATGCTTGTATCTACTTTCTAAGATTGTTTCCTGTCATATACTTTACTTAATCCAAAGTAATTCATCAGTAGAAAAGTTAAATGGTATTCATGATATTTTTTTGGACTTTAGGACAAAAATATTACATGAGATATAAGCATTCTAAATATGTAGGAGGTAACTTATTTGTATTACAATTAGCTATTCTTCCTTAACAAGGTGACTTTACATTGTGAAGTACTGATGCTGCCATTAAAATGCCTGTGAAGTCATGTTCTTTATTGCTAATTAGCAAGTCTTAATATAGCTGAAGTCCTTTGTCACTAATTACTATCCTAATAGAGTATGTCTATATACATACTGATTGCTTGAAATACACTTTGCTTTTGGTGAGAAGAGAAATGTTCTGACAGGGATGCTGCCTTGGCTCATCTTTTCTTTAAACAGCAAAGAGAAGGAGGATGAAAAACAGAAGAAGGGGAAGAAAGAGGTGTAGTGGGGAGGAGGAGGGGAAATGGGGGAGAGGAAAGGAAGGGGAAGGGAGTAAGGAAGGATGAAAAGAAAGATACACAGTGTATTTGGTTATTATAAATCCCAGAGCAATAGATTGAGTTGGACGGTGGTGAATATAAAATGTAAACTTCCATTAAATCATTTTATAAACCTTTGATGGCATATTTTAGTTCTCATGTATGCTTGTACTAATATATCCACTTTTCCTGGAGCAATTTGCATTATTTTACCTGACAAAAATTCTTCCCCACCACATAAGGAAAGAATATAAATAAAGCAGGAAAATAAAAGGAAGTGAAGGGAAGTAATTGGACAAAGGGAGAATATTCACTGAATATGCATGCTCTGCTAGATTTTAGTCCCATCAACAGTTTCCACATTATTGAAGCTATTACACTCTCTGTGGCTATAGTTCCAGCATATATACAGTGAAACAATTGAGCTAAGTAAAAATATAGGTGATTTTCAGTTACATAATTTATGATGATTTCAAATATGAAATGTCATTTAAGGTATTATCAGAGAGGAGTGAATGACAGAGGAGTGGATAAAGAAGTTGTTCTACATATGTGCAATGGAATATTACTCAGCTATAAAAAGAATAAAATAATGTCATCCGCACCAACATGGTTGAACCTAGAGACTGTCAGAGTGAGTGAAGTAAGTCAGAGAAAGACAAATATATGATATTGCCTATATGTGGAATCAAAAAAAAAAATACAGATGAACTTATTTACAACACAGAAATGCAGTCACAGATGTAGAAAACAAATTTTTGGTTACCAGTGGGTAAGAAGATGGGCGGGATAAATCGGGAGATTGAGATTGACATACACACACTACGGGGTATAACACAGGTAACTAAAAAGGACCTACGTATAGCACAGGGAATTCTACTCAGCACTCTGTAATGACCTATATGGGAAACAAATCTAAATAAGAGTGGATATATGTGTATGTATAACTGATTCACTTTGTCATACACCTAAAATAACACAACACTGTAAATCCACTACACTGATAAATATTTTAAAAAGAAAAGAAAGAAAAAGAAAAAAAATTGATGGAAATGTCAAGATCAGATATGTTAAATTATTTTCTGCTACCTTTCTCAGGCTCTTCCCTTTTATTAAACTGCTTTCTCAGTATGCTTAATGTTCATCTAAAGGAGTGCTATGCTTATGCTTAATGTTCATCTAGAGCAGTGTTCCTTGGCAATCTGTAATTTTAATCAAGCGCCAAGTGAAGCTGATGCTGCTGGTTCCAACCACATTTGGAACTTCAAGGTTCCAGGGAATCAGATGTCATCAGTTCAAATCTCCTCTCTGTTATTTCCCTACTAAAAAATTATTATTTTCTTCTTTTTTATCAATATATTTACTTCTTAAATGCTAGGTAAAATTATAGGATTGCCTCACATTTCTGAGACTTAAGAGTTTATTTTGAAACATGTAGCAATAAGGTATAACTTTTTCTCTTAGTTATTACAGGGATGCTATCTAACTCTGCATCCCAGACACTATTTAGCAAAGCAGAGTTCCATATATATTGCTGTGATTTCAAAAACATAAAAGCATGCACAAGTAGCTTTGTGTTTTTAGGCAATCCAAATGCTACATCCAGACACTGATGGAGGTTTCATTCTTTTCTACAGGTGATTTTCTTCAACTCAGTTCAGTTCAGTTCAGTCGCTCAGTCGTGTCCGACTCTTTGCGACCCCATGAATCGCAGCATGCCACGCCTCCCTGTCCATCACCAACTCCCGGAGTTTACCCAAACTCATGTCCATCGGGTCAGTGATGCCATTCAGCCATCTCATCCTCTGTTGTCCCCTTCTCCTCCTGCCCCCAATCCTTCCCAGCATCAGGGTCTTTTCAAATGAGTCAACTCTTCACATGAGGTGGCCAAAGTATTGGAGTTTCAGCTTCAACATCAGTCCTTCCAATGAACACCCAGGACTGATCTCTTTTAGGATGGTCTGGTTGGATCTCCTTGCAGTCCAAGGGACTCTTAAGAGTCTTCTCCTACACCACAGTTCAAAAGCATCAATTCTTCAGCGCTCACCTTTCTTCACCATCCAACTCTCACATCCATACATGACTACTTGGAAAAACCATAGCCTTGACTAGACAGACCTTTGTTGGCAAGGTAATGTCTCTGCTTTTCAATATGCTATCTAGGTTGGTCATAACTTTCCTTCCAAGGAGTAAGCGTCTTTTAATTTCATGGTTGCAATGACCATCTGCAGTGATTTTGGATTGTACCTAATAATATGAAATCATCACCTGTCACATGTGCTTTCTAATGAATTCTTTAAAACCTTCTGGGTGCAGCTATCTTTTCACCCTGAAGTATAAAATAGCTTTCATATTGCACTAAATTATTCTCTCCCTTCCTGAGCCTAGAAAGCCTAAAAAACTCTTTATCCTTGTCTATTTAATTTTTTACATTCTTTGCAGAATATTTTTCTGTTATTACATAATTGAACTGAATATTAAACAGAATAATTGAGGCTTTGCAGATATTCCTTATACCAATAATTTATTTGTGCCATTAAGATTATTATACCTCTCTGAGGTACTCCCTGAAATTAGACTCCAGTAGTAAATTTGATGTTGACAGTTAAATTGAAAGTCGCTCAGCCGTGTCCGACTCTTTGCGACCCCATGGACTCTATAGTATATGGACTGTATACATATATAGTATATAGACTATAGAATTCTCCAGGCCAGAATACTGGAGTGGGTAGACTTTCCCTTCTCCAGGGGCTCTTCCCAACCCAGGGATCAAACCCAAGTTTCCCAAATTGCAGGTGGATTCTTTACCAGCTGAGCCACTTGGGAAGGCAAAGAAACTGGAGTTGGTAGCCTATCCCTTCCCCAACAGATCTTCCCAACCCAGGAATTCAACTGGGGTCTCCTGCATTGCAGGTAAATTCTTTACCAGCTGAGCTCCCAGTTGGATGTTGGCAAATTAATGAGTCCTCTTTAAGTCAAAGTTAAGTTGACTTATGACATCAAATCTGATCAAATCTAATTGATGTTTTCAGAAAACTCTGTAAGATATATTGAAATAAAAAAAAAAGAACTCTTAAGCAGTTTTCTTTCTTTAGTGAGCAGAAACAATAAGGAACAGAGAAACAGAGCCTATGTAGAGTAGCAAACCAACATAAAACACCACGCTGGTGGCTGAAAGTCCACCACCATAATTTTTTGGGGAGCCCTCTACTCACAGGTTCATGTGTTATAGTTATTGAGATATAGAGCAGACCAATCAATTTTATTCACAGACCAAATTAAATGAATATGGATAGCCTTTTCACATAAAATCCCCCAAAGACACAAAGTCTGGATTCATACCCCAAAGAGAAATTGTTACATTTTCCCTCCATGACCACACTGCTTTACAGATAACAACAATACAAGATTCAGTTCTTTTTGTGGAAAAGTAATAATGTGGTCACTTACAACACATTTTTATCACTTGTACCTAATTACTTCTCAGCCATTAAGAGTTACACTTATCAATACTTATCAATGAGTCAGATCTTTATTGTGAATTTTATTTGGTTTCCATTCTAGAATTTGTGCAAATATGCTCAGTCTCTAAATTATTCAGAAGCCCCATGCTCATCCATTATATTTTAAATAATCTCAAACTTTATTTATAATACTAAGTGCATCAATTAATGACATGTTTAAGAAACTGACTTTTTTATCAATTTATAACCACACAGAACCAAAGAAAAATAAGTGAGAAAAGAACACGCAAATAGAATTTTGAAATTTTAATAGAACAGTAGCAGAAAACTAAAATCTAAAGAGATAATTTTTTTTCTATCTAGCTGAAAGGTTTCAAAGATACCATGGCACTAAAAGCTAAACTTTTGCTTTCTTAAACTGAAGACATTTTTGATTGATTAATTAGTCATTCTGGAAGAAACTTTTAATAAGTCATAATTGGCAGGATAAATACTGCTGCCCTTACAAGCAGTTCAAAACCTGTTTGTGAAAGAATTTTTGCAAACATCTGTGTTCATTATTATGTTTTTTAACTCTAATTAGAAATTTAGAGGAATGTTAAACAAAGGTTAGGTTTGAAGTAATCTCCACTGTATATTTTATATTGTTGTGTGCATTACTCTAGTTTAAAGTGATGCATTTATCCTGATGTCTACAATACAGAAAGACAGCTCTTTTGTGGTAATTTTGAGAATTAGGAAAACTGTCTAATATTCATATGGCTTGAAAAGTAATTTGCAATATATGCAATGGATTTGCATTCATTACCGTTGCTGTATTGTTACAGAAAATTTTCCATGTATTCTATTTGGCATATGCTGCAGTGCACATAGGAATTTTTTTTTTTCCTTCAACTCACGGATATTGAATGGAGTGAAGCCAATCAGTACAGCTTAGCTCTCTGACTCTAGTAAACTCTGCAATGATTCTCATGGGATATGCTAAGGTAATGCTAAAATAGGTTATTATAAGGTAAAATATCTTTAGGCAAAACTAAATTGCTTCCAGAGTCATTAAGCCTGCTGAGTAAGGTTTTTTAGCCTGTTAAACATGATTCCTCCTTTCATACAGCTTTTCTTAATTCCTCTCAGTTTTTATTGCAGCTTCCATTTTTCATTCACTCACAATTGCATTGCTGCTGCTGCTGCTAAGTCGCTTCAGTCGTGTCCGACTCTGTGTGACCCCATAGACGGCAGCCCACCAGGCTCCGCCATCCCTGGGATTCTCCAGGCAAGAACACTGGAGTGCGTTGCCATTTCCTTCTCCAATGCATGAAAGTGAAAAGTGAAAGTGAAGCCGCTCAGTCGTTCCTGACTCTTAGCGACCCCATGGACTGCAGCCTACCAGGCTCCTCCATCCATGGGATTTTCCAGGCAAGAGTACTGGAGTGGGGTGCCATTGCCTTCTCCACACAATTGCATTAGATCTTTTTTTTTTTTTTAACATATCTGAGTTGATTACTTTCATTGATTGGAGGATTTAGAAGGGATTTGTGAAGGAAATACAAAACTTTCTCAGGAACCAGACATAAACAATGAGTAGGGAATAGACATAAGACAAGGAACGGTACTAAGGAGTGGTACATGGGTGAACAGTCACTGTAATTTCTACTCTTGCTCAAAATACTATTATCTTCCAGTTATTAGACATATTTTGTCTGCAGTGTTCCCAAATGTGTTATATGTATATAGTAATTTCATACTGATTTTGTAGTATGTGCCACCATTTGGTATTTGTACCATTTTGACAATTGCCACAAGTTATAAAGTTGCTAGGATCCGTACTTTCATCTATAAGGACATAACCTTTTCAATAATAAGACTGTGTCTCTGATTCAGAACCAGTAATTTAATTTGAATGAAGGGCAGACAAGAATCAGCAGAACACTGGGCTGGACTTCAGTAAGGCATGAACATGAAGTGTCACAGGAGGTCATCTGGCAGATAGGGACACAGTGGCCTGGCCTCACTGAGACATAGAAGAAGGTATACCACACCATGATTTGGGGGGATTTTCAAATAATTCATGACTTTTGATATTTAATTTAATGGATTTATTTCACCATTTTATATTCACATATTTACCAAGTACCCTATTCACCGTTTGGAGTATCTATATACAGTATGGAAATAGTGACACTGTATCTAGCCTCATTCAGTTTTTAGTTAACAAATAATGAGTGAGCAATGGCTCCATCTTAGGCAACGATAAAAAAACTTACTTTAAATCTGTCATAGTAATTTAGTAAAAAGTAATAAAGATGTACATGAAAGTAACTGTAGAGAAAAGAAGGATCTTGTGACTTAATTTAATACAAATCCTGATAATGAAATCAAGTTGAGAGGAAGGAAATGCTACTTGCATTGAGAGGTAGAGACTGGGTGGAGGTGGTGGTGGTGTAGTCATTAAGTCATGTCCAACTCTTGAGGCCCCATTGACTGTAGCCCACCAGGCTCCTCTGTCCATGCAATTTTGTAGGCAGGAATACTGGAGAAGATTGTCATTTCCTTCTCCAGGGGATTTTTCTGATCCAGGGATTGAACCTGCGTCTCTGGCATTGCAGATGGAGTCTTTTACCACTGAGCCACCAGGGGAGCCCCAGAGACTGGATAGGGGTTAGGATAATTTCTGAAGTGAGGCATTTTGGTTAGGCTTTTAATAATGTTAGAATTAGCTTTAAAAAGTATGTGCAAAAGGTGGTAGAAAATTTCATAGTATATTTATGAAATACAAGCTTAGAAATGCTATCAATGTATTTTATGTAATATATCACTTATATAATATCAATGGGATAATTTACTCATTAGCTCAAAACCTTTTTGATAGTCTATTCTGATTCTGGGTCAATTACTATGTTAAGAACAATAATGATGAATTTAGCAAACATATATTAACCTTTAAGAAGTCTAGTGGGGGAAATAAAGGCCATTAAAATAATTGCAGAACATGCATGACTTAAAAACCAGAAGTGAAATGTGCAAAGAAACATATATTTGACTTTAACCAGAAGTCAGAGAAAGAGTCTCTGCGGAAAAAACATCTTAGTGGAACTTTAAAACATGAAGAAGAGATGGTGGTGTGTTAGAACCATGAGGAGAGAATTGTCCAGATAGAGGAGAGTGAATTTGTAATAACAGAATCTAAAAAGCAGCTTCATATTCAATAAATTGAAAGCCCTTTCCATTTTAAATATAACAACAACAAAAAAAAAAGGGTTAAGATGCATTCAGGGACTAAATTTTAAAGGTACATTCCCGTCATGGACATCACCAGAAAGCTAACACCGAAATCAGACTGATTATATTCTTTGCAGCCAGAGATGGAGAAGCCCTATACTGCCAGCAAAAGCAAGACCGGGAGCTGACTGTGGCTCAGATCATGAACTCCTTATTGCCAAATTCAGACTTAAATTGAAGAAAGTGGGGAAAACCACTAAACCATTTAGGTATGACCTAAATCAAATCCATTACGATTATACAGTGGAAGTGAGAAATAGATTTAAGGGACTAGATCTAATAAACAGAGTGCCTGATGAACTATGGAATGAGGTTCATGACACTGTACAGGAGACAGGGATGGAGCCCATTCCCAAGAGAAAGAAATGTAAAAAAGCAAAATGGCTGTCTGAGGAGGCCTTACAAATAGCTGTGAAAAGAAAAGAAGCGAAAAGCAAAGGAGAAAAGGAAAGATATACTCATTTGAATGCAGGGTTCCAAAGAATAGCAAGGAGATATGAGAAAGCCTTCCTCAGAGATCAATGCAAAGAAATAGAGGAAAACAACAGAATGGGAAAGACTAGAGATCTCTTCAGGAAAATCAGAGATACCAAGGGAACACTTCATGCAAAGATGGGCTCAAAAAAGGACAGAAATGGTATGGACCTAACAGAGAAAATATTAAGAAGAGGTGGCAAGAATACACAGAAGAACTGTACAAAAAAGATCTTCACAATCCAGATAATCACAATGGTGTGATCAATCACCAAGAGCCAGACGTTCTGGAATGTGAAGTCACGTGGTCCTTAGGTAGCATCACTATGAACAAAGCTAGTGGAGGTGAGGAATTCAAGTTGAGCTATTTCAAATCCTAAAAAAATGATGTTGTTAAAGTGCTGCACTCAATATGCAAGCAAATATGGAAAACTCCGCAGTGGCCACAGGACTGGAAAAGGTCAGTTTTCATTTCAACCCCAAAGAAAGGCAATGTAAAAGAATGCTCAAACTACTGCAGAATTGTACTCATCTCATAATGCTAGTAAAGTAATGCACAAAATTCTCCAAACCAGGCTTCAACAATATGTGAACCATGAACATCCAGATGTTCAAGCTGGTTTTAGAAAAGGCAGAGGAACCAGAGATCAAATTGCCAACATCCGCTGGATCATCGAAAAAGCAACAGAGTTCCAGAAACACATCTATTTCTGCTTTATTGACTATACCAAAGCCTTTGACTGTGTGGATCACAATAAACTGTGGAAAATTCTGAAAGAGATGGGCGTACCAAACCACCTGACCTGCCTCTTGAGAAACCTGTATGCAGGTCAGGAAGCAACAGTTAGAACTGGACATGGAACAACAGACTGGTTCCAAATAGGAAAAGGAGTATGTCAAGGCTGTGTATTGTCACCCTGCTTATTTAACTTATATGCAGAGTACATCATGAGAAATGCTGGGCTGGATGAAGCACAAGCTGGAATCAACACTGCTGGGAGAAATATCAATAACCTCAGATATGCAGATGACACTACCGTTATGACAGAAAGTGAAGAAGAACTAAAGAGCCTCTAGATGCAAGTGAAAGAGGAGAGTGAAAAAGTTGGCTTAAAGCTCAACATTCAGAAAACTATGATCATGGTATCTGGTCCCATCACTTCATGGCAAACAGAAGGGAAACAGTGGAAGCAGTGGAAACAGTTGCTTACTTCACTTTTTCTTTTTTCTTTTCTTTTTCCATAAAACTTAATTATTACTCTAGGGTTTATTCTGCACATATTTAATGTTTCACAGTCTACTTTTTTGGGGGCTGTGCTTGTGGGATCTTACTTCCTGACCAGGGACTAGGACCTAGTCCGCGAGAGTCCTAAGCACTAGACCGCCTGGGAACTCCCTCATGGTCTACTTTCAACTAACAAATGCTGACTCCCTTTTTGGATGAAGATGTGAGTTCTTAAGGGATTACCAAAGAATGCTGCACTACTGTCTTGGGGAATGTACTCTTTTTGTTTTTACAGGATGTATTTTTGGGGTCATGTCAACAGAAGAAGGCTGCCCTATTTTGCATCTGTATTCAGTCATGTCCAGCTCTCTGTGTCCCCATGGACAATATCCGGTCAAGCTTCTATGTCCGTGGGATTTTCCAGGCAAGAATACGGGAGTGAGTTGCCATTTCCTCCTCCAGGGGATCTTGCCAACCCATTCATCGAATCCACATCTCTTATGTCTCCTGTGTTTGGCAGGTGGATTCTTTACTGGCTGAGACCAGAGGTAAGCTTTTTATTGGTGGGTGTCAATAGAGATTATCTCATCTTCTTCTGAATCTAGTTAGTACACAAGAAATGTATAGTATACACCGCACTGTACAATATATGCCAAACAGCGATAGCTCAGGATGCCTATCTCTGTTCTCTCTCTCTCTATTTTTACATCTATGACTCCTCCATGTGATCAGATTGGTTTTCTGTGCAAAGATGGGCACAAAAAAGGACAGAAATGATATGGACCTAACAGAAGCAGACGATATTAAGAAGAGGTGTCAAAACACACAGAAGAACTATACAAAAAGAACTTCATGACCCAGATAACCACCATGGTGTGATCATTCACTTAGAGCCAAACATCCTGGAATGCAAAGTCAAGTGGTCCTTAGGAAGTGTCACTATGAATAAAGCTAGTGGAGGTGACGGAATTCCAGTTGAGCTATTTCAAATCTGAAAAAATGATGCTGTTAAAGTGCTTCACTTAATATGCCAGCAAATCTGGAAAACTCAGTAGCGGCCACAGAACTGGAAATGGTCAATTTTCATTCCAATTCCAAAGAAAGGAAATGTCAAAGAATGCTCAAACTACCACACATTTGCACTCATCACACACACTAGCAAAATAATGCTCAAAATTCTTCAAGACAGGCTTCAACAGTTCATGAACCATGAACTTCCAGATGTCCAGGCTGGATTTAGAAAGGCCAGAGGGTCCAGAGATCAAATTGCCAAAATCCGTTGGATCATTGAAAAAGCAAGAGAGCTCCAAAAAAACATCTGCTTCTGCTTCATTGACTAGGCCAAAGCCTTAGATAGAGTGGATCACAACAAACTGGAAAATCCTGAAAGAGATGAGAATACCAGATCACCTGACCTGCCTCCTGAGAAATCTGTATGCAGGTCAAGAAGCAACAGTTAGAACCAGACATGGGACAACAGACTGGTTACAAATCAGGGAAAGAAGTATATCAAGGCTGTATATTCTCACCCTGCTTATTTAAATTATATGCAGAGTACATCATGAGTAATGCTTGGCTGGATGAAGCACAAGCTGGATTCAAGATGTCAGAAGACATATTAATGAACTCAGATTTGCATATGACATAACCCATAAGGAAGAAAGTGAAGAACTAAAGAGCCTCTTGGTGAAAGTGAAAAAGGAAAGTGAAAAAGTTAGCTTAAAACTCAACATTCAGAAAACTAAGATCATGATATCTGGTCTCATCAGATGATGGCAAATAGATGGTGAAACAATGGAAACAGGGACAGACTTTATTTTTAGGGGCTCCAAAATCACTGCAGATGGTGACTGAAGCCATGAATTTAAAAGAAGCTTACTCTTTGGAAGAAAAACTATACCAACCTAGACAGCAAAATAAAAAGCAGAGACATTACTTTGCCAACAAACGTCAGTCTAGTCAAGACTGTGGTTTCTCCAGTAGTCATGTATGGATGTGACTGTTGGACTATAAAGAAAGCTGAGCACTGAAGAATTGACGCTTTTGAACTGTGGTGTTGGAGAAGACTCTTGAGAGTCCCTTGGACTGCAAGGAGATCCAAGCAGTCCATCCTAAAGGAAATCAGTCTTGAATATTCATTGGAAGGACTGATGCTGAAGCTGAAACTCCAATATTTAGCCACCTGACATGAAAAACTGACCCATTTGAAAAGACCCTGATGCTGGTGAGAGTCATTTCCTAGGCAGGTTGATAAGAAGTCTAGGGGTCCCCAAGGAGAGAGGGGTCTGAAACTCTCAAGGAGAAAGAAAGGACAAACTTTTTTTTTCCTTTTCTCTCTACATTGCTTAGGATTATATAACAATAACATATCCTGCCTTAGGACAGTCTCTGGATTAAACCTTCTGGCTAATCCTGTTATCTTAGAGAACATAACTCCACTGCTAACACTAGCAAGTGGGTACTCTTTCTCCCCCTTCTGATACCTATGTCAGAAGCTTTCTGGATCTCCTTTATACTTCAATAAAACTTTATTACACAAAAGCTCTGAGCGATCAAGCCTCATCTCTGGCCCCAGATTGAATTCTTTTCCTCTGGAGGCCAAGAATCCTGGCGTCTTTACATGGTTCAGCAACAAACGTTTCACTGGGAAAGACTGAAGGTGGGAGGAGAAGGGGATGACAGAGGATGAGATGGTTGAATGGCATCACTGACTCAATAGACATGAGTTTGAGTAATCTCCAGGAGTTGGTGTTGGACAGGGAAGCCTGGCATGCTGCAGTTCATGGGGTTGCAAATATTCAGACACGCCTGAGCAAATGAATTGAACTGACTCTTCCAATCAGTCTTCCCTATTAATAAGAATCACAAAGTTGGAGCAGTGGACATCAGCATCCAAGCTGTTATTTGGACAAAACTTTACGATATACAGGCCAACTTCTTTGGGAATTCTCAGCTGAATTTATACTATAGCTCAAGGATGGGCCTAGGGAAAAAATATATATGCATCAACACTTTATATATGACAAAGGTGGCATTATTTTTTTTTTTACTTAATAAGTTCTTCCTCCATATTAGTCAGTTCAGTCGCTCAGTCATGTCCAACTCTTTGTGACTCCATGGAATGCAGCACGCCAGGCCTCCCTGTCCATCACCAACTCCCAGAGTTTACTCAAACTCATGTCCATCGAGTCAGTGATACCATCCAACCATCTCATCCTCTGTTGTCCCCTTCTCCAGCCCTCAATCTTTCCCAGCATCAGGGTCTTTTCAAATGAGTTGGTTCTTTGCATCAGGTGGCCAAAGTATTAGAGCTAAGCTTCAGCATCAGTCCTTCCAAAGAGTATTTTGGGCTGATTTGCTTAAGGATGGACTGGTTGGATCTACTTGCAGTGCAAGGAACTCTCAAGAGTCTTCTCCAACACCACAGTCCAAAAGCATCAATTCCTCCACACTCAGCTTTCTTTATAGTCTAACATCACATCTATACATTTCCTTTATATAAGTCATTTAGTTTAGAGAAGAGAGTGATTACCAAGGCATGTAAAACCATACACTAGATAATAATTATGTTACCCAAATCCTGACTTAAGCTTTTAAAGGTGTTCTCTAGTGAATATGATGATTTTTCAACATGAAAATTATGTGTCAACTGTGGTGATAAGTAAAAAATGTAAAAGTTATATGTATTTAAAGTACTTAAGGGAACCATTCTTCTTTTTTGGCATGAGTTTTTCAAATCATATTTCTATTGTTTCCTCTCTTAAAAATGTGTTAAAATGTATTACCTAAATCTTAAAAACCCTGAACATGCAGTAAGCATAATAGAATGTATACAATCATAAATTCACATTCCACACATTAATTCTAGTTTTGCAAAGATAAATGTAAAATCACAAATTTTATAAATAACTAAGATATTTTTAAAAAGTATCTTTACATTCTGAAGCCACACATGATTAGTTGTTTAATAATTAATGTATTTTAATTGTGGTCCAATATACATATCCATATTTCTTAAAATTAATTGTAAAATTTCATCAAAATTTTAAAAAGTTATTGTACCATCATTTTACTTGAAAATAATGGAAGAACCAATGGAGAGGGAAAGGAATACAAATTATATAAATTTAAAAATCAATTATGATTCTTTAAGTATCTAATACCAGAAAAGACACTCTCTATATCACAAACAAGACACTCTCTATATCACAAATAAGACACTCTCCTCTATCACAAGAATATATATTTACACATATTTATCTCTATAATGTCTTGCTATGAAGACTACAACTCCAAAGTAAACATTTCCAGTAGGATAGCCAATCAACAATTGAAATGCACTATGAACCAAATACAAACATCCTTCCTGCTTTCATTATTTTCATTTTATATTTCAGTCTGAAATAGCCTTCAAAATCTAATAAAGTCCCTCATTCTCCAAGGCTTTTTCAAACATCTGCTGCACAATTGTATTTCTATCCTTTGTATATTTTTGAGATTTATAACCAATTAAATGCTACATGAGTTCTGTTTTCAAGTATAATATAACACAACTGATGGTAGGAGTCTTATTTATTTTCTATTCGACATATATCTAATGCTTTGTGTTCAGTATCCCAGATACTCAAAAAATGTTAGTTAATTATTAATTAAATGGCATGATCATTTCTAAAATTGTTATTTACATTGACTAACACATGTAAAATTAAGAGTAAAACTGTCTATAATCATTGAAACATGTTAAGATTAAGTAGTGTTTAAAAAGATTATGTGCACTATTTGCTACATTGAAGATATGATTAAAAAATTATATCAATAAAACAAAACAGAAGATATATGGCTGAGCCTTTAAAAAGAGTATTTGATATGTATTACTAGTAAATTTTGTGCTAATTGAGAAATTTACAAGAGATAGTATGTCACCACACTTTATATTTAACAGGTATCACTGTAGGAAATTGTACTTCCTGATATCCTGTATCTTCCTCTCCCAGAATGTGACGTCACTTGCAGAAGCATATTTACTATAATTAAGCATTGTTTCCAAATTACTGCTATAAAAATTAAAATAAACTTCAGAACTGAAAGTATTCTAAACCTACCAAAGCTATTACTCAAACAAATGAATACATTCTAGAACATGAAAAGAAAGAATACCACATGTTCCCAAGGAATAGAAAAATAAGTTATAAAACAGTAAGAAGCAGAACACAGGCCATGAAACAAAACATTAAGCAAAGTGAAGAGCAGCTGTTGAGCTGTGTTTCAAGTACTTCTAGATCTAAATGAATATGCTGATATCAAAATAAATAGAAACTTTTTTTTGCAGAGAATTGTTTCAAATCATCAAATAAATGGAAACTATGAACTTATCAAAGTAACCTAACTTGTATTGACATCTAATGAAAAATAAGCAAATATCTGGGTTAATAATATTCAGATTAAAGCAAATCTAAAATGTGTAATATATAAATTAGTAAAATAGCAACGTTACCTCAGCTGTTTTATAAGGACCAAAATATTTCACAGATAATACTAGTATATTGTATTTGACTCTGTTATTTTATATTATTAACAAATAGTATTAGTTAATGAATATAATAAATAGAAGATTATTAAAGTTTAATTGAATATTTGAAAATAATATGAAAAATAACTTCCATATCTCATCATCTGTATATAAATTCTTTCACTTTTAAACACTTAACAGAGCCAACTACAAAATGAATGCTTATAGAAAATTAATGAGTTTGATAAGCTGTAGACTAAGAAATTCAGAAAATCAGTGGGTATTTTGATGTTTTTTTTTAATCTGTTCTGCTCCTCATCTCTTTTAGTTTTATTACAACTTGTTGCTGTTTTTTCTCCTTTTTCATTTCCATTTATTGAACAAATATTTCTTCTGTACTAAATGATTCATGCCCTGTTATAGATATTTAGAGTATATCAGTGAACAAACAAAGCAAAATTCTACATGCAGGAGCCTTCTATTCCATTAAAGTAGAGATCTAATAAACCCAATGAAAGAGTAAAATATGTAATGCTTATGAAGATGAAAATTTCTATTGACAAAATTGAATAGCAAGAAGACTAAAGAGAGAAAGAGAGAGAAATAACATTTTTAAATGTGTTTAAATGTGTTAACTCACATTTAAGTTCAGAACCATTTATCCATGATGCTGTGAAAGTGCTGCACTCAATATGCTAGTAAATTTGAAAAACTCAGCAGTGGCCATAGGACTGGAAAATGTCACTTTTCATTCCAATCCCAAAGAAAGGAAATGCTAAAGAATGCTCAAACTACCACACAATTGCACTCATCTCACATGCTAGAAAGGTAATGCTCAAAATTCTCCGAGCCAGGCTTCAACAGTTTGTGAACCATGAACTTCCAGATGTTCAAGCTGGATTTGGAAAAGGTAGAGGAACCAGAGATCTAATTGCCAAAATCTACTGAATCATCGAAAAAGCAAGAGAGTTCCAGAAAAACATCTACTTCTGCTTCACTGAATATACCAAAGCCTTTGACTGTGTGGATCACAACAAACTGTGGAAAATTCTGAAAGAGATGGGAATACCAGACCACCTGACCTGCCTCCTGAGAAATCTGTATGCAGGTCAAGAAGCAACAATTAGAACTGGGCATGGAACAATAAACTGGTTCCAAATAGGAAAAGGAGTACGTCAAGGCTGTATATTGTCACCCTGCTTATTTAACTTATATGCAGAAAACATCATGAGAAATGCTGGAAAGGATGAAGAACAAGCTGGAATCAAGATTTCCAGAGGACATATCAATAACCTCAGATATGCAGAAAGCAAAGAAAGCAAAGAAAAACTAAAGAAACTCTTGGTGGAAGTGAAAGAGGAGAGTGAAAAAGTTGGCTTAAAACTCAACATTCAGAAAACTAAGATCATGGCAACTGGTCCTATCACTTCATGGCAAATAAATGGGGGACAATGGAAACAGTGACTTACTTTATTTTTGGGGGCTCCAAAATCACTGCAGATGGTGAGTGCTGCCATGAAATTAGAAGACGTTTGCTCCTTGGAAGAAAAACTATGACCAACCTAGACAGCATATTAAAAAGCAGAGACATTACTTTGCCAACAAAGTCCAGCTAGTCAAAGCTATGGCTTTTCCAGTAGTCATGTATGGATGTGAGAGTTGGACTATAAAGAAAGCTGAGCACTGAAGAATTGATGCTTTTGAACTGTGGTGTTGGAGAAGACTCTTGAGAGTCCCTTGGGACTGCAAGGAGATCCAACCAGTCCATCCTAAAGGAAATCAGTCCTGAATATTTATTGGAAGGACTGATGATGAAGCTAAAACTCTAGTACTTTGGCCACCTGATATGAAGAACTGACTTATGTGAAACGACCCTGATGCTGGGAAAGATTGAAGGTGGAAGGAGAAGGGGACAGCAGAGGATGAGATAGCTGGATGGCATCACTGACTCAATGGACATGAGTTTGAGTAAGCTCATAGAGTTGGTGATGGAAAGGGAGGCCTGGCGTGCTGCATTCCATGGGGTCACAAGAAGTCGGACATGACTGAGAGACTGAACTGATCTGTCTATTATGAGAAATCTTTGCATTTACTCTTAGAAATTGGTTATATTTGTATGAAACCTTGATTGTTTTTATTTAAGTAGTGTTTGGTGCATTTTGAAATCTTTCTATTGCATTTTTTCTTGCATTGAAAAAAATTTAAATAGGCTTTTTACCTATTTCCTGTTTTCAAACTGTTGACTTTTCCCTCAAACTTTAATGATTTCTTCTGTTTCATAAAAGCAACATCTTTCATGTCTGGAGTGTATCAACCACATATTTTACTTATTTCTTATAGAAAATGATTAGTTATTTCTCACAGGAAACTATTTTTTATCTATATCCTATCATTACTTGATTTAAAAGGAAACATTCCCTCTCATTTATGATTTTTATTTTGTAAAGATTTTATCATTGTACTAGTTTCCTCTTGCTGTGAAACAAATTAACACAAATGCTTTAGCCTAAAGCAACACATATTTATTATCTCACAGTTTCTATAGGACAGAGTTTTGGGCATACAGCTTAGCTGAGTTCTCTGCTTCAGTGTCTCACAAGACTGCAGTCGAGCGGGAGCAAGGGTTAATTACAAATCAGAAACTTGTCTGGGTAAAGATCTGCCTCTAAACTTCCTTGCAGGTCACTGGTAGAATGCGTCTTGTTGTGTCTAGAGTAATGAGTTCCCCTTTCCTTTTTTTTTTCTGGCTATTGGCAAGTGACCACTGAGCTCCTAGGGGCTCTCCACATTTCCTTGGAACATGTCCCCCTCCACTGGCAGCTCATTTTTCAAATGCAGCAAAGTAGAGAGTCATTTTCATCATTTGTACAAGTGTGACAGAGCCTATAAATAACAGAAGAGGAACATGAGGGTGACCGCACATCAACAATGTCTTATTCTAGACACAAGACTGCACCATACTCAGAGGGAGTACAAAGCATGAACTGTCCTAGTGTTGGCTGTGTGTGCTTCGCTGCTCAGTCATGTCCGACTCTTTGTGACCCTATGGGCTGTAGCCCGCCAGACTCCTCTGTCCATTGGGATTCTCCAGTCAAGAATACTGGAGTGGGTTGCCATGCCCTGCTCCAGGGGATCGTCCCAACCCAGGCATCAAACCCAGGTCTCCCGCACTGCAGGCGAATTCTTTACCATCTGAGTCACCAGGCTGGCCTGCCACAATGATAACTGTAAATGTTTCTGTTCATGTCTGGTGGTTTTCAACAGGCAACACCCATGGGATAGCCTTAGTTCCCGTCCCTTTCATCCTTGCATGTTTTGACCAATGATCTTTCAAATAAAATCTTCAAATCATATAATTTGTTTAGACTACCAGGAATCCATGTACTGTTGTTCTGTAATACAGCCTGATTATTTGGTCCTCTGACAAGACTAGAGAATAGCTAAAGCTTAATAAACTTTATTTTACTAATATAATAATTTTAAAACTGTCTTATTTGCTTTTGCATTTTCATACAACTATGCCCATTTATGCTATGAGTACCAGGATGCAATATGCTATAAAATTCCTCTAAACTTCAAACTTTATTGTAAATGTTAATGTCTATAAATTAAAAGAACTAATCTTTATAATGATGTAGAGTTGAACACACGGATTGAGGGTGGACATTTATTGTCTAACTGATTTGCAAGATAACTCCTACACATTATATATGATCTTTATATTATAGTTATATCCCCTACAATCTCAAGTTAGAATGAAAAAACAGAAAAAGTCAATGTCTGTCTCTATATACAGTGGAGCATCTTGTTTAATTATAAAGAGAGTGTGGACCTTGTAGCTGGACTGCAACTGCTGATGTGATTAGCAGATGTCCCCAGGCATTTTTTATTTTACCTTCACTTGAATTTCCTTGCAAGTTCATGGACTGGATTTTCCTTTATTAAATATCACCATGGTCATCATAATGGTAAATTGATAGGAAGTATATTAGGCATCATATTAAATAGGGATTTTTCCAATTATTATTGAGTTTATTAAAGTAATAATGTTGCTTACAAGAATGTTTAATTTAATGAGCATTTCAGTTCAGTTCAGTTCAGTCACTCACTCGTGTCTGACTCTTTGCGACTCCATGAACTGCAGCACGCCAGGCCTCCCTGTCCATCACCAACTCCCAGAGTCTACCCAAACTCATGTCCATCGAGTCGGTGATGCCATCCAACCATCTCATCCTCTGTCATCCCCTTCTCCTCCCGCCCTCAATCCTACCCAGCATTAGGGTCTTTTCCAATGAGTCAACCCTTCCAATGAGGTGGCCAAAGTATTGGAGTTTGAGCTTCAACATCAGACCTTCCAATGAACACCCAGGATTGATTTCTTTTAGGTTGGATTGATTGGATCTCCTTGCAGTCCAAGGGACTCTCAAGAGTCTTCTCCAACACCACAGTTCAAAAGCATCAATTCTTTGGCACTCAGCCTCCTTCACCGTCCAACTCTCACATCCATACATGACCACTGGAAAAACCATAGCCTTGACTAGATGGACTTTTGTTGGCAAAGTAATGTCTCTGCTTTTCAATATGCTATCTAGGTTGGCCATAACCTTCCTTCCAAGGAGTAAGAGTCTTTTAATTTCATGGCTGCAATCACCATCAGTAGTGATTCTGGAGCCCAAAAAAACAAAGTCTGACACCGTTTCCACTGTTTCCCCATCTATCTCCCATGCAGTGATGGGACCAGATGCCATCATCTTAGTTTTCTGAACGTTGAGCTTTAAGCCAACTTTTTCACTCTCCTCTTTCACCTTCATCAAGAGGCTCTTTAGTTCTTCTTCACTTTCTGCCATAAGGGTGGTGTCATCTGCATATCTGAGGTTATTGACATTTCTCCCAGCAATCTTGATTCCAGCTTGTGTTTCTTCCAGCCCAGCATTTCTCATGATGTACTCTGCATATAAGGTAAATAAGCAGGGTGACAACATAAAGCCTTGACATACTCCCTTTCCTATTTGGAACCAGTCTGTTGTTCCATGTCCAGTTCTAACTGTTGCTTCCTGACCTGCATACAGGTTTCTCAAGAGACAGGTCAGGTGGTCTGGTATTCCCATCTCTTTCAGAATTTTCCACAGTTTGTTGTGATCCACACAGTCAAAGGCTTTGGCATAGTCAATAAAGCAGAAATAAATGTTTTTCTGGAACTTTCTTGCTTTTTTGATGATCCAGCAGATGTTGGCAATTGTATCTCTGGTTCCTCTGCCTTTTCTAAAACCAGCTTGAACATCTGGAAGTTCATGAGCATTTAATATTTGTTAAACATTCTGTATTCATGATTATAAGTTTTAAAGGCACAATTTTTATTATAACCTCTCTTTTATATCTATTTTAACTGTTTATATATCAAATGATGATACATTTATTACAATTATTACTAATTGTGCTATATATGTTTCAAGGTTTATTTACTGATTCATGCAATTTAATTTTATAATTTAAAAAACAGATTCATTTAAAAAGCACTATTACAGGTAGGCAAATTAACTGGGATTATGTTTTCTAAACTTTCCTACTAAGTGGTAATAAGAAAATTTTTCATAAATAATGGTAAGGAACTGTATCAGACACTTCTTTCCAAAATGTATATAAATTGAATTATTAACTTGGATGAACCATTAATGTGTGTTTTTAACATTTAAAAGTTTGACTATTTGAAACATTGTAAACTAGACTTTTAATGTTACAACTGAATGAATTTAGAAAATTTTTACGGTATTGTGATGCTACAAATTGGCCAAGAAGACCATACTACTATCTATTTAAAAATCTCATTCAAATTATAGGTCATTAGAGTGCTCTTCTCTCTTCAGTACTAGGTGTATGAACAGGAGACTGTGAAGTTGAGGGTAAACATAAATCTAAATCAAGAATTAAAAATGTAAATTTGTGAGGAAAGTTAATTTTTTATTAACAAGCAATGCTGAAGTTGTTATATATTTTCATCACTATTTGAATAATATATTCATATATGGTAGGGTGTTGAAGGGTGTTGAGTAGATCTGTTAAAAGAATATAGATTCTTTAAGATAGAAAACAATATTACAATGCACAATTTTTTTTTTACTTTTCCTATTTTATTCAGAAATTTTAAATATACATTATTTCCTCAAATTTCTCACACACCACTGCTTTATTAGCCTGAAGAATATTGTGGCCACATACTCTTCTTCTCTTGAGATATGCGATTATATTTTTGCCTAACAGGGACAGTATTTAAGTATTTGTTGGCAGCTTTAACAGGAAAGTACAGCAAGGAAAAGAAAGCAGATATCATTTTGTTATTCATTACTCTGTTTCTTTTTTGATAAATATTTTTAATTATTAAATTATTTGCTGTACATAGTATTGGATTTATCGTTATATCTGATCTGTTTAAAATAATAATAATATGGATCACTAAATCCAATACCCTTTGGGACTGAAAACCACAGTTAGTGCCACAACCTGTGTTTCATGGCATGTTTGCAGTTATGAGGAGAACAAAGAATCACTACAGTATATCTCTACTTTCAACTTAACTGATATAATCTCTTTTTCTATTTGTCTTAACCTTAACTTTAAGAGTTATGGGGTGATCTTTCTGAATTCTTTGTAATCTTCCTATTAAAGAAATATTGACCACACCATATTCTAACTCTACTATTTCTGGAAATTATATGCCGAGTTTTATTTCCATACAGTTCAGTCTAAATCTGGGAAATTCTAACACATTAAGGGTGAGAGAAAATACAGAATCATGTCACACTCACATTTTACATTCTCCTAGAGAAAACTGAAGCATTTTAAAAGCCCATAAATATCTACCAAAAAGAAAAATTTTTGTAAGAATGACAGAATAAAGACCTAAGATATGCAAGAAAGGGGAGGCAGAGATCACTATAGATGAAGCAGAGATAGAAGAGATAGTAAGAGAATATTATAAATGACTACATGCAAATAATTTTTAAGCCGAAGTTTAAATGGGGAAATGCCCAGAAAAAAAGCCAACAAAATTTACTTAAGATGAAATTTAAAAAAAGCTTGAGCTGTCCTATAAGAATTCAATAAATGTAAGCAGTGGTTAAAAATCTGCACCAAAAGAAAATATCAGACTCAGATAATTTCATAAGATAAATCCTCCTAAATTCAAGGAATGTTCATCCTAATTTTATATGACTTTTTCTCAACTTTTTTATTTTATAGTGGAGTGTAGCTGATGAACAATGTTGTGATAGTAAGTGCACAGCAAAGCAACTCAGCCATACACATATATACACATATATATTCTCCCTCAAGCTCCCTTCTAATCCAGGCTGCCATATAACATTGAGCAGTGTTCCCTGTGCTATACAGTAGATCCTTGTTGGTTATTCATTTTATTTATTTTTATTATTATTATTTATATATAGGGTACATGCCAACTCCAAACTTCCTAACTATCTCTTCTTCCCATCCTTCCCTTAGTAACCATAAATTCATTCTCTAAGTCTCTGAGTTTGTTTCTGTTTTGCAAGTAAGTTCATTTATATCATTTCTTTCTAGATTCTGCATATATGAGATATTATCTATTTCTCTTTCTCTGTTTGACTTACTCCACTCAGTATGACAATCTCTAGGTCCATCTATGTTGCTGCAAATGGCATTTCATCCTTTTAACAGCTGAGTGATATTCCATTGTATATATACACCATATTATTTATCTACTCCTCTATCAATGGATATTAAGGGTGATTCAATGTTTTGGTTATTATAAACAGTGCTGCAATGAAAACTGGTCTGCATGCTTCCTTTTGCACCATGTTTTTCTCCAGATATATGCCCAGGATTGGGATTGCAGAATCATATGGTAGTTCTAGTTTTAGTTTTTTAAGAACTTCCATACTCTTTTCCAGAGTGGCTGTAAGAATTTTAAATTTCCACCAAGAGTGTAGATTAAAATTTGTTAATTTTACATTACTTTTTTTGAAAAAAAAAGAGAAAATTCCTTACAACTCAATTAATAAGATCAGCTTAACCTAAAAACCAAAGCAGGCAATGTGCCACAGGTCAATTTCTTTCAGAATTCAAGTTGTAAAATTTGTAAAATAAAAAAAAAAAAGATAACACCAACAGTGAGTCTAATGATAACATACAATCACTAAATTTTTAAATCCCATTTTGCTTGGATGGTATACTATTTTAAATATCTATAAATGTCATTTGCCATATTAACACATCAGAGCAATTAGGCTTAAACTGAAAAAGATTAGAAGTGATTCCTTTAAAAGACACCCATTAATATCTCTTCTATTCAGCATGATATTGGAATCCCTAGTCAGTTCAATAAAACAAGAAAAAATAATTAAGACATACTATTAGAAAGGAGTGGAGAAGGAAATCACAACCCACTTCAGTATTTTTGTCTAAAGAATTCCATGGACAGAGGAACCTGATGGGCTATAGTCCAGGGAATCACCAAGAGTTGAACATGACTGAGTGACTAACACACATTAGAAAGGAGTGAATTAAACTCTTATTACTTTAATACACTATTATTATTTAATGATTAACCCTAAATAATCTATAGATACTTTTAAAATACAGGAGAGTTTAGCAAATCAATTGGAAATTCAAATAATATATAAAAGTGAGTTGCATTGTTTTACATTTAAAGTAAACAAATAATCAATCTACTTATAGATTGCATACTATTTATTATGTGCATTAGAAAGATTACCAGATTTTTGAGACCTAAAAATAACTGTAAATAAATGTGCACACATACATATATATGGTAACATTCTGTATCATTTTCTTGTTGCATTGTTTAGTCACTAACTCATGTCCAACTCTTTGTGACCCCATGGACTGTAGCCCACCACTCTCCTCTGTCCATGGAATTTCCCAGGCAAGAATACTGGAATGGGTTTCTAATTCCTTCTCTGGGTGATCTTCCTGACCTAGGGATTGAACTCGCCTCTTCTGTTTAGCAGGTAGATTCTTTACCACTGAGCTACCTGGGAAGCCCATTCTGTATTATTACTAGATATTTATACATAGAGGCTTCCTGGGTGGTGTCAGTGGTAAAGAACCCATCTGACAATGCAGGGATATAAGAGACATGGGCTCGATCCCTAGGTTGGGAAGACCCCTTAGAGAAGGGCATGGCAACCCACTCCAGTATTTTTGCCTGGAGAATCCCTTGGGCAGAGGAATCTGATGGGCTACAGTCCACAGGGTTGCAAAAAGTTGGACATGACTGAGGTGACTTAGCATGCAGCATGCATTAATACATTATTATTATAACATTATATATGTTTATATAATTTTCATAGGTAGGAAATAAATATTAAAAAGCTGTTAACTCTTCCCAAATCACATTGCAGATCAAACAATATTAAATAAAATTTTCAATAAAGTTATTTGGAGCTAAATGTTACAGATTTCAATTTTATATGACAAATTGAAGAGCCAAATAATAACTAAGTAACTAAAGAAGATGATCAAGAAGGATGATTTGTCCTATCAGAATATATATTTCAATAGGATCTATTAATAGTTAAAATAATGAGTTATGGTCTTTCCTGGTGGCTCACACTGTAAAGAATCTGTCTGTAATTCAGGGGGCCTGGGATTGATCCCTGGGTTGGGAAGATCCCCTTAAGGAGGGAATGGCAACCCATTCTAGTATTCTCGCATGGAGAATCCCATGGACAGATGGGCCTGATGGGCTACAGTTCATGTGGTTGCAAAGAGTTGGACACAACTGAGCAACTTACATATACATACATACATACATACTGAGTTACAGGAAAATGAATATTAAATCAGACAAAGAAATAAATCAGATTTAAGATCTGATTTCATGTATGTGTGTGTATCTATATACACACACACACACACGAAACTTCAGTACGTGAAAGATATTGGATTTCAGACCATTTTCTATACTACATGAAAGAAAAAGAAGTGTTTATGAAAATAGCTGGAAATGGTCATCAATATGAAATTAGATGAAACAGGGTCTCTAAATCCCATTATATGGTCTACCCAAGACAGGCTAAAGTTATTGATGCCAAAAACAATATTTTGGCACTCCCAGTAAAAATATATACTACATCCTCTGAATTCCATACTTCTTCAAATCTTACATAAGTTCTACAGTTTGCTTCATTCAGACACATCATTGCTATACAAATACAGTTCTATGCTGATTAGAGGCAATACATCTAGATTTTTTTTTCAGATATTGAGTAATGTTCTCTTTCTTGTGACATGGCAAGAGAATTAACAGAGCGTAAAAGAAAGTGATTATAATGATTAATCATGACGTTAAAATTGACCAGAGAGGTGTAAAAAGATTAAAGGAAGTGAAGAACAATGCTAAAGAGGTAGGGACAATAGGTTAGAGGACCTAAGTGAGAGAGCAGTTCTGGCAGTGAGTTGAAACTACAGTGGGTCCCAAGTTGGTATATATGAATGTAAGGGTACATTAAGTTTTGAGGTGTTCTCTGCACCCTGGGAACAATCTGATCATCTGAGGAAAGGAGTTCAAAGAAATGAGTGGCAAGAACACCAGAATAATTATTTATGTGTACAGTGAAGCTGCCAATAACTGAGACAGAAGAGAATCAAAATGAATATATTGAACACATTGAAAAAGGACTGAGCACATTGAAAAAGAAGGGGAATATCCTGATGGGTATCTAAAAGGTATCTAAAAGAGAATTTATCAGAATTTGTTGCATGCAGCTGAAGATGCTCAGTGTGACTAAATACAATGTGGAATCTTGAATAAGGTATGAAAACAAATAATGGACGCCAGCATAATTTTTTTTTTTGAAATTTGAACAAAATCTGTACTTTAGTTAATCATACTGTGCTGTGCCATGCTTAGTCTCTCAGTCATGTCTGACTCTTTGAGACCCCTATGGGCTTGTAGCCAAACAGGTTCCTCTGTCTATGAGAATTCTCCAGGCAAGAACACTGGGTGGGTTGCCAAGCCCTCCTTCAGGGTACCTTCCCAACCCAGGGATCAAACTCAGGTCTCCCGCATTGCAGGCAGATTCTTTACCAGCTGAGCCACCAGGAAAGCCCACGAATACTGGTGTGGGTAGCCTATCCCTTCTCCAGAGGATCTTCCCCACCCACAAATTGAACTTGGGTCTCCTGCACTGCAGGTGGATTCTTTACCAGCTGAGCTACCAGGAAGCCCTAATAATACTGTATCACATGTTAATTTTCTGGGTTTTTTGTTTGGTTGGTTGGTTGTTTTACAACATTATATTTATTGATACTCTCAGAATTGAGTTAGCAGTTTCAAGCTTCATTAATTTAAACATTCTAGACTTTTAGCAGTAATACTAGATGTCAGAATAAATGCAACTATATCAAATTTTTGAGTGAATACAAATTAGAAATCTATCATTCTATTTCTACTTAATCAAATGAGTGGAATGCAAATGTCACAAAATTTTAGTTAAGCAAAAATTCATAAGTTTTCTAAAATACATATATTATACTATACATACTATTTACTATAGGATAATCTTTTACTTTCCTCTAGTTTGTTTCACTGTTTTTATTTCATATTCAGTGCTCCCATTTCATTTAGTTTATGTTTTCCAATTTCTCCATTTTGTTGTTGTTGTTGTTCTTTCTCAAGTCTTTATTAAGTGTCATAGAAAAAGTCTTATACACATATAAACTTAAAACCTTTTGCATAGCAAAAGAAACCACTGACAAAATGAAAAGACAACCAACTGAATGAGAGAAGATGAGAAGATATTTGCAAATGATATGATGGATAAGGGATTAATATCCAACATACATAAACAGCTCAAACAACTCAACATCAAACATGAAAAAAAAAAAAAACTAATCAAAATACGGGCAGAAGAACTGAATATACAATTTTCCAAACAGGAAATGCAGATGGCCAACAAGCATATGAAAAGATGCTTAACATTGTTAATCATCAGGGAAATGCAAATCAAAATCATAGTGAGCTATCACCTCACACCATTCAGAATGTGTGTGTTAGCTCCTCAGTCATGTCTGACTCTTTGGAACCCCATGGACTTGTAGCCTCCAGGCATCTCTGTCCATGGGATTCTCCAGGCAAGAATACTGGAGTGGGTTGCCATTCCCATCTGCAAAGGATCTTCCTGATCCAGGGAATGAGCCCAGTCTATTGTCAGTGTAGCTATTACCAAAATGATCACAAATAACAAACGTTGGTATGGATGTAAAGAAGAAGAAATCCTCCTACACTATTGATAGGAATGAAAATTAGAGCAACCACTGTGGAAAACAGTAGTGAAGTTTCTCAAAACACTAAATATAGAGCTATCAATATAACAGCAATTCCACTCTTGGGTATACAGCCCCCTAAAAGACAAAAACACTAATTCTAAAAGATGCATGCACTCTCTGTTCATAGTAGCAGCATTATTTACAACAGCCAAGATTTGGAGGTAATTTTAGCCAGTTTAAGAATATTTGTATAATTTGTATGACACTCCAGAAAAGAAAAGATTAAATGCCCCCCCCGAAGATAGTCCAGACAAGTAAAAATAAATATAAAGATATAAATATATTTTGTCTCCCTCTTCAGATAAGACCTGCTTACAATCCAAAGTAAGGTAAGACTTTCCCTTCTCTCTTTCTCCTCTCTATTTCTGGAGGCAAAGCCAGCAGCCTTATATAATACCAGTCTTCTTAAGTTAGTTTCTTCTGTTGTGCATTCCACTACAGGTACAGGTACTACTGGCCCTTTCTGCACCATTTTTTGTGATGGAAACTCAGGGAAGAATTACAATATATTGCTCTGGTTACTTCTCTATTCCCTCAGTGAGTAACAAACAACGTGTCTCTTACTCAAGGATATGTTCTGTTTCCTGTGAGGCTATGTGTATATTTTCAATGTAAAGGTCTTATTCACTTTTTGTCAAGTTATACCTGAACAAAGATCTATACATCATATTTTGAAGGCATTGAAAAGGCATATTGTGTGCTATTGTTATCTTTCATTCTTTTTATTCTTCATTTGTTCCTAGATATAAATATCCATCTTTTTCTTTTTAATTCAACCTGGAGGATTTGCTTTTGAATTTTATATAAGTGGAAGAAAAGTTACGACCAAACTAGACAGCATATTAAAAAGCAGAGATGTTACTTTGCCAAAAAATGCCCGTCTAGTCAAGGCTATGGTTTTTCCAGTAGTCATGTATGGATGTGAGAGTTGGACTATAAGGAAAGCTGAGCACTGAAGAATTGATGCTTTTGAATTGTGGTGTTGGAGAAGACTCTTGAGAGTCCCTTGGACTGCAAGGAGATCCAGCCAGGTCATCCTAAAGAGATCAGTCCTGGGTGTCCACTGGATGGATTGATGTTGAAGCTGAAACTCCAATATTTGGCCACCTGATGCGAAGAGCTGACCCATGGGAAAAGACCCTGATGCTGGGAAAGACTGAGGGCAGGAGGAGAAGGGGACGACAGAGGATGAGATGGTTGGATGGCATCACTGACTCAATGGACATGGTTTTGGGTAGGCTCCAGGAGTTGGTGATGGACAGGGAGGCCTGGCGTGCTGCAGTTCATGGGGTCACAAACAGTTGGACATGACTGAGTGACTGAAGTGAACTGAATCGAACTGAACCAGTTCTTAAAAGTGAAAGCGTCAATCGCTCAGTTGTGTTTGACTCTTTGTGACCCCAGGGACTGTAGTCTACCAAGCTCCTCTATCCATGGAATTCTCCAGGAAGGAATCCTGGACTGGGTCGCCATTCCCTTCTCCAGGGGATCTTCCGGACCTAGGGATCAAACCCAGGTCTACTGCATTGCAGGCAGATCTTCTGCCATCTGAGCCATCACTGTTCTTGGTGATGATTAATTCTCTTTTATGTCATTATAAGAAAGTCGCATCATGTCAATTCTATGTTGATAGTTTTTAAATGGGAAATAAAATATATTTGGACAAGTTTTTCTTTAAGAATTTTAAAGAAATTCCATTTGTCCTCTGTATTCCAATTTTTTATAAAAGGTAACTGAGCCCTCCTTTGTATCACTGTTACTTTATTGTAAGGTAGCATTTAACAGAAGGCTTCCCATATGCTGTTTTTGGTCTTGCATAAATCCTTTGTTCCTCATAGCACCTGAATGTAGGCTCTAGAGGAACTGCACGCAGTTCCCGGAATAATAGGAATTTATGCATCTCGTTCGTATGGAAAGTAACTTCTCCATATGGTGGAAAGCAGCCATTTACAACTCTCTTCCCTGCTGATATGGAAAGTAACTTTTACAATCCCCTCCCTTGAAAATTATTCTAGCCTCAAGCTTCCTGAATAACTTGTAAGATTCCTTTATCCCTGGCTCTGCTAAAAAGGCTATCTTGTAAGAAAGTATATATACGCCCACAATATGTTGAATAAACGCCTTTGTTCCATCAGAACAATGGTCCCTGTGTCTTTCTTCATCTCTCTCTCTCTCTGTCCCCTTCAGGCTGCTCAGCCTCTTTTCTTCCTTCTTTCACTTTCTTATCGGTCGACTCTGTATCCCCAAGTTCTGGTCCATTAGAAGACCACAACAATTGGCGTCCGAACAGGGACTTGGAATACGTGGCAATTTCGGACAGAGTGACCCCAGAAGCTTATTGAGGCTGGTAAGTACTAAAGGCATGGGTATAATGGCAAGCCTATTCAGGCTGGTAAATACTAAGGACATAAATGTAACGGCGAGCCTATCGAGGCTGGTAAATACTAAGGACGTAAATATAGCGGTGGGAAAGCCCAATCACTTTTTTACTTTACTTTATCACTTATTTTTACTTTATCACTTAATTAAAGCTCAGGGATTTTCAGTTTCACGCCAGGAGATAGAGTCTGGCCTTCAAACAGTGGTTAAATGTAACCCTTGGTCCCCTGAGGAAAGCAATACTGATTTAGAAATTTGGCACCAGGTCAAAAAGAATGTTAAACGAGCCGCCAGAAAGGGAAAAAACATTCCTACAGATTTCTGGCCTTTATAGGCTCCTATTGAAACTATGATTCTATCACTTCAAGGTAATCCTGGCCCTCCTGATATTCAACAACAGGCAGAACACTGATTACATAAATATAAACTAAATGATAAATCCTTACAAAAGGCCCAATTAGAACAACATAATATATTTACAAATCCTCCCAGGTTGTTCCAAGCATCCCAGTCTGCTAGCAGACACAAATTTAAAAGCCTCTCCTTTGCTAAAACCTAATGATTCTGGCAACGACTCATCTAGGACACCTTTTGACATTAAAATTAACACCTTTCTAAATAACAAAGATGAGTTTTTACCACATACTCTCAATTGTAAAAATTTGCTATCTGCCCACTCTCCTTTGCGACAGAGGCTTTCTAAATTGATGGCTTTACAATCACAGGTCTCTAAAGCCAATGTTTTTTCCATTTTTCCAGTTTTAAGAAATCCTGATGCTCAAGGGCATGTAATACCTCAATATGAGGCTATTAACTTTTATCACATGAAACAAATAAAAAAGCCTATAACTATGTATGGCCCACATTTACCTTTTACTAAAGTACTTCTAAATTCTATTACATCCACTCTTGGAAATTTTATTCCCCATGATGGGCAAACTTTAATAAAAGCTCTCCTTAAACCAGGAGAATATCTTCAATGGACAATGTGGTTTCATGATATAGCCAGAGATCATGCTTACAGAAATGCTAGAGCTGACACTCCCCAAAATCAAATTACTTTTGAGATGTTACCTGATACAGGACAATTTGATGCTTTAGAAGCTCAAGTACAGTGCCCTCCTTTGTTACATGAACAAGTAAAAATAGTGGCCCTTGAAGCTTGGGAGCGAATTACTGCTCAAGGGGAGCCTACATGTAGCTACACTAAAATATTGCAAGGACCTAATGAAACATATGCTGATTTTTTAGCTAGATTATAAACTGCTATTTCCCGTACTGTAATCGGAGAAGAAGCTAAAAGACAACTAGAAAAGCTACTTGCTTATGAGAATGCAAATCAGGAATGCCAAAAGGCCATAGCTCCTATTCGGGAGGTAGGGACTATTATAGATTATTTGAAGTCTTGTCGCAATCTAAGATCAGAAACTCAAAAGATGCAAATGCTACCTAAAACAATGGTTGCTGCCTTTAATAAGGGAAATGAAAGATGTTTTACATGTGGAGATAAAAGCCATTTAAAAAGAGATTGCAAACCCATGGCTGATTCATGTCAATGTATGGCAAAAACTACTACAATATTGTAAAGTAATTAGCCCCTAACTAAAATAAATAAATTTATTAAAAAAAAATATAAAAAGAGATTGCTCTAAAAAGGCTAATAAAAAACCTCCCAAAATCTGCCCTCGCTGCTGTAGAGGAATGCATTGGGCCAAAGACTGTAAATCTAAATTTGACAGTAAAGGGAAACCTATTCCAGAAAACTCCAAGCAGGGGACCCCCCAGGTCGCCTCCAACAATAACCAGGGGAAAATTACATCTTTTCCCTCAAACCCTCAAACAGTTCCCTCTCGAATACCTACCAGACTGTTTGAAGCCCTACCCCCACAAACTTCTGGTCTTTTACTTGGCAGCTCTAGTTTGACTTCTAAAGGAATTACTGTTCACCCTAGAGTAACTGATTCAGATTATAGAAGAAAAATTCAAATTGTGATGTCATCTCAGATTTTATGGCAATTCAAAAAGGGAGACAAAATTGCTCAATTACTTCTTTTACCTTACATTTCTATTAACTCCTCTAAAGATGTACAAACGGGCAGATTCGGCAGTACGGATCAAAAACAATCCTTGTGCACTTCATTAATATCTGAATTTGCCCGACCAAATATAAATATCAAAATTAATGGTAAAACATTTTCTGGTCTCCTCGACACTGGATTTAATATTATTATTATTTCCAAACATTTATGGCCCAAATCTTGGCCTATACAAAAAATTTCTTGCCAAATTGCAGGAATTTCTCAAACTAAAGTACAGGAGGTTTATCAAAGTACTCAAATATATCCATGTGAGGGACCAGAAAGCCAACCTGCAACATTAAAACCTTATGTGATAGATGCACCCCTCAATTTAATAGGGAGAGACTTACTTATGCAATGACAGACTCAAATTCACATTCCACATTTTTCCTAGGGGCCACTGCTCATTTAACAAACAATGCATTTATTAAAATAACTTAAAAAAAATGTTGAGCCTATTTAGACAGAGCAGTGGCACCTCACAAAAAAGAAATTACAGGCAGCTAAAAAACTTATAGATACACAACTAGAATTAAAACATTAAAAAATCTTGTTCCATGTGTCAATACTACGTAGCTAAAGCACTTAGGTGATATAAATTAAACTAGACCTTCCTTAGGCATTGCTTATTACCAATTAAATAACCTATTTAATACTTTAAAAAGAGATCCTGATTTAAATAACCCTCATTCGCTTCCTCAAAAGGCAAGAGAGGAACTCTATTTAGTACAAAATAAATTACAACAACAATTTCTTACTCACATTGTTGTAGCCACGCGTTCTAGGAAACAAACTCACTCAGGACAATGCAAGTAGTGGAGTGCAGTTTATTACACTGGTGGGCTCAAGGCAGAGTCTTCTCTTAGCCAAGGACCACGACCAGCATTTGTGAAAATCTTTTATACCCCATGTGTACATGTCCGAACTCACCACCCCAAATTCCTTGAGACTTACATAAACTAAGAAGGGTAAATACAATCACAATAATCCCATCATTCATGTGTTACGTGTTCAAACAGTTAAACAATTGGCCAATAATCAATAAGCCAGAGGTTACACTCCAATAGGTACAGAAAAATTTATGGCCTGTCTGGAGACAGGGGTGATTAGTGTATGTTTTACAGAAAAATCTCCCCACCTCACCTTCAAGTCAATAAACAGATTGGGCCTAAACTACGAGACACCTGGAAACCTGTTGTGAGCACCGAAAAACCTGAAACTTAGAACGGACATTTTACAAGGACCAGCCGTGGTTTTAATAACTATTCCTTTTGCTATAATCAATCCTATATTTTATAGGCCTGTGCTCCACTTCCTTTTGTTACAGGAAACTTACATGTTGATAAGACTTTATGTTCTGTAACTTGTATTAATTTGCTAACTATATACTTGTTAAGAAATGATTCCCTTTTGATTGTGATTGCAATTCTACTCAATATTTTGTTACTCTTGTTCAATCTAATTATAGTACCTACAGTTGTGTACAAATCAAAATTCATTTATGAAACATACATAATAATGCCTCACTGTATTATCAAAAATAACTTCTTGTTACCTTTTTTAAAATGTCTGCCTTCTTCCACTAATCTAGAGACTTTAGCTGAGCAACTAGCGGTTTAATTATCTGGGCTAAACCCACGAGATTGATTTCAACATATTATTCACAGCATCGGGTCTGAAACAGTAACTTTGGTGGTTGTCTTGGTGACTTTATTTGTTGTCTACCGTTGCCTTTCTATAAGATTGGTTTATACTAAACAAACTCAAATGGTCAGGACCTTTTTTACAAATATAATAAAATAGGGGGAATTGTAAGGTAGCATTTAACAGAAGGCTTCCCTTATGCTGTTTTCGGTCTTGCATAAATCCTTTGTTCCTCAGAGCACTTGAATGCAGGTGCTGGAGGAACCGCACGTGGTTCCCGGAATAATAGGAATTGATGCATCTCGTTCGTATGGAAAGTAACTTCTCCATATGGTGGAAAGCAGCCATTTACAACTCTCTTCCCTTCTGATATGGAAAGTAACTTTTACAATCCCCTCCCTTGAAAGTGATTCTAGCCTCAAGCTTCCTGAACAACTTGTAAGATTCTTTTATCCATGTCTCTGCTAAAAAGGCTATCTTGTAAGCTGCTGCTGCTGCTGCTGCTGCTGCTGCTGAGTCGCTTCAGTCGTGTCCGACTCTGTGCGACCCTATAGACGGCAGCCCACCAGGCTCCGCCATCCCTAGGGTTCTCCAGGCAAGAGTACTGGAGTGGGGTGCCATTGCCTTCTCCGTATCTTGTAAGAGAGTATATATATGCCCACAATATGTTGAATAAACGCCTTTGTTCCACCAGAGCACTGGTCCCCGTGTCTTTCTTCATCTCTCTCTCTCTCTGTCCCCTTCAGGCTGCTCAGCCTCTTTTCTTCCTTCTTTCACTTTCTTATTGGTCAACTCTGTACCCCCAAGTTCCGGTCCATTAAAGGACCATAACACTTTATATATAATATGGTGTTTTTGTTCAACTATTTTCAAAATTTTCTCCATTTTTTAAATTAGTTTTTTTCATGTTGTACCTATTTATCTTACTATGCTTGGGTTAAGATATAACTCCTTAGTTTGGTTAATAAACTTCTTATATATATGAACATTTTTATTTTTCATAAAATTTGGGAATTTTCTAGTCTTTAAAAAAAACCCTTATTTTTCTTTTTTTCCTATTGCCTCTGAAATTCCAGTGACACATATGCTAAATGCTTGATACTGTTTCACATCTAAGGGGTGTTCCTTTCTTACTGTTTTTAAGTTTTCATGCATATTCAATATCTATAGATTATCTTCAATTTCAATTATCCACATTTCTGCTACCTCCAATCTACTGTTAATTCTATACATTAGATTTTTTTTTTGTAGGCACTATACATATTTTCTATAATTTACATATCTTTAAAAACAATTTCTATTTTTCTACTGTAGTTACCTATCTGTTAATTTTTATACCCATAGTTTCTTTAATTTCTTAACTGCAAATTGCAATTCTTTTGCCAACTTTGGGTCAGTTTTTATTGACTGCTTTTTTCCTTAACTATAGTATAAAATTTCTTTTCATGCCTAATATTTTTGCTTGTTGTTCATTTTTAGACTAGATACTGCAAATGGCAAATTTTTAGGAATTTTTGATTGTGTTAGTTTCTTCTGCATATAAATGATGTTGGTCTATGTAATATTTATCCATACTGGACTTAAACTCCAAATGCTGTCTTCCCTGTAGCGGAATGCAGCTGAACACTTGGTTAGGTTTTTCAATCTTTCAGTTATTCCTTTTCTTTTTGAAGCCTGATATCGCTCCCACCTATGCAGAACTTTCCCCTTTTATGATCCTCTTCTTACTAGAATCCATCCCATTTTTTTAGCAATAGCTCTGCAAGCTCTTGATTTTGTAACCAGCAATGCCATGGCTTTTGCTGGATTTCTACTTGCTCTCTAGTGTACAAACTTCAGTGTGTATTTATGTATAAAGCCATATAAATGTAAATATTCTATTACACACTAACCTTCTTTTAACAACGTATTCATTCCTAGGGTTTTGTTTTGTTTTCATTTTTGGTTGCTCTCCAGTTCCTCTGGATACTTGGATTTTTTAAAATGTACTTTGCTCACAGTTAGTAATAATTATTCTGAATATCTGGAAACAGAACCCAATGTCATGTTTTCAGCATAGAAAATAAAACATTATAGTGCCTCTGTGTCTTCTAAAATCTAAGAAATTCTCATCAGTTTCAGGCTAAATCGTGTTATGCAAACAAACACATAATTAGAATATCACTAAACTAATGTGATTATAATTAATGTTCCACACCTGCAAAGTGATTACCTAAATCAATCTAAATTAAATGTCCTAGATACTTACATTTATCATTAACATAAAATAAAAACTTTTATATTTCATTTTGTTTTCAGAAAAAGAATGACTCATTTGTGTTCAGAAGTCCCAGAATAGTGATTATTGTTGCATTAAATATTGACAGTACCTCTGAATGTGCAATGAGTGCTATTTCATTTCATATATAATTTGAATTCCTCATACGCTATTAAGAAAAACTGTTAACATTTATGGAAAAATAAGAGAAATGGTTTACTTTATGTTTAACATCTCCCTAGAAGGGGGAAGCGGAGAAGGCAATGGCACCCCACTCCAGTACTCTTGCCTGGAAAATCCCATGGACGGAGGAGCCTGGTAGGCTACAGTCCATGGGGTCCCTAAGAGTTGGACACGACTGAGCGACTTCACTTTCACTTTTTCCTTTCATGCACTGGAGAAGGAAATGGCAACCCACTCCAGTGTTCTTGCCTGGAGAATCCCAGGGGTGGGGGAGCCTGGTGGGCTGCCGTCTATGGGGTCGCACAGAGTCGGACACGACTGAAGCAACTTAGCAGCAGCAGCAGAAGGGGGAAGAACGACAGAAAAAAAAAATGGTAATGCACACAGAGCTTTGACTGTCTCAGAGTAATACACAACATATCCATGATTTATATCTATTATTACTTTCAAACAATATTTCCTGACATAAAAAACAAGAATATCCCTCACTTACTAATGACCTATTTTTACCACTCATTCCATTCCTGTTGCTAAGCAACCAAAAGACCCTAAGAAATATTAAGAAGATCTGTAACATTTTTACATATCTCATACACAGTAATGTACCTCAAATGTGCTCTAAAAGCAAATAAAAAATAATCCTTTCCTATTTGTATTTTTGAGGATTTACAGGATTGTCACAACATCTTATACCAAAATTTTCTATCACAATACATTTTATATAGAGTTTTACTTGAGGAGGAATTTTTTCTATGTAGGATCCAGAAGATTCAATGCTTTAAAAATCTTTTAAAGTGGAAATTGTACTGTGAGGATTTAAATTGCCTTTGTTTCCTTCCTGATTTTCAGTAGTAAGAATACCCAAAGTCCTTTCACATTCTTTCTGAATATATCTGTCAACTTCAGCCTTCCTTTTATGTACCCTATCACTTCATCCTTGATTTTATTTTTCTTATCAATATTTTCTCTCCTTAAAAAAATAAAAATAAAAACAATAATCTTCCCAGCCCAGCAGTCACTGCTTTAGCTCTTAGTAGAAAGATCGGATCCAGATTTTGCATTTAGTATAAAATCTTGATAGGACCTTGTTACTCAATAATAGACTCAGTAAGCAAACTTTATGTAAAAATATAACATTCTGCCATGGGTTCTATATGTATTATTTTCCTTTCCTTGATTAAAGATTACACATAACGTTTCAGAAAATTTAAACACATAGAGAAAAAAAAAATATTCAAATTATGAAGTCATCATACCAGCAACAGAGTAGTGAGGTTTTTGAGTCCTATTGTTCTTTAACATGTAGAGAAGCATAAGGGAAAATCAGCTTTCCTCGGTTAACTTCAATAAAATCTTCAACTCAAAATTTTCTGTTGAGTAATCGACACTCAGAAGCATATATCTAAAAATATCTTTGACAGTACCATATTTTTTCTATGTTTTAGAAATCTTGTTAAGAGTGATATACATATATGACTGATATGCGATGTCAGTAAACTTAGCATTTGAATTTAATACTGAATTTTAGCATACTTTTAAGAGAGGTTTCAAACTGTATGTTAATGATTTATGTTACCAAACAACCCACAGCATTGGTATCACTGACTTTCATTTTATTCTTGGATTTCACTCTGTTGTTTAACCTAACTTAATCTCTCTTTCTCATCCAATTCCATTCCATATTTGAAACAGGAAGAAAAAAGATAATATGGTGTTTCACTTTTGAGAGACATTTATCACTAGGAAATTCTCGCCCTTTATATTGAGGTATGGACCAACATTAACCTTGGATTTTATAGTTTTCAAGCTTTAAGCTTTTCAAAGATGTGTGCAAATTTGCTGAGTCATGAATTTTATATTTTCCATGATTCTGGATTCTGTGTTCTCAAATGTTATATTTATACCACACTTCAGTAGTTGAAACAAAAGCTGAGCTACTGTAACAAGTGAAGCGAAAGTTGCTCAGTGGTGTCCGAATCTTTGCGACCCTCGTGGGCTGTAGTCCAATTCTCAGGCCAGAATACTGGAGTGCACAGCCATTCTCTTCTCCAGGGGATCTTCCCAACCCAGGGATCAAATCCAGGTCTCCCACATTGCAGGCAGATTCTTTACCAGCAGAGCTACTGGTAAAGTAGTTACCAGGGAAGCCCAAAGACCGCCACAAATTCACTTGCTTATTGATAGAAACTGTTAATCTCCACGAAGCTAACTATATGAATTATCCAGGTCTGCATGCATCTCTACTCTAAATAAACTCTTTAAGAGTCCAGATTTTTTCTACTGTAAGGCTGCATCATCCTCTAGGTCATTTTCATTGCCACGCTGGTTGAAGAATCACATTGTTCTATTTAGAATTCTGCTGGTTGGATGGGGAAAAAGAGGGGAGTAAATCAGTGATTTAGGATTCTGAGGTATCACTAGCACACATTACTTCTGGTCATATTCCAGTGGACAAGTATAACAGAAAGTAGATGATAAAGTGTTCCCAGAAAGCTTTGTGACCCAACAACTAAAATTCCAAACAAGAGAAAAACAAAATGTATGTGTGTGTGTGTAATGGTCTCCTAATAGTCGGACCCCTCTGATGATATTTCTACCTATGCACACAATATATTTATTCCCTCCTAAAGTAAGAAAGTCAAAATCTCATATATTTACTATATTCACTTCAAATTTCAAATATCTAGAGGATGTGCAATCCTTGGTATCAATTTAGATGTAACTCCTCATGACCACCCACTCAACCAAAGTTTAGCACACTTTCAATGTATAGTAGCCCAAAACAGGTTATTTATACCAATAGTGTGCAAATACTTTGGTAAAAACAATCAATTAAAAATGGGGAGACTGGAAAGCAATTATTGATAGTAATTTTAAATTTTATCTTGGCAGGATTTATGAAACTTCTTACCATAGTAGTGAGATAAATTCTTTCCTTAGACAATCTAGTCACCCCTGGTTCTTCTGTCTGGAATAATTTCATTACCCGTCATAGTACATTAGAACTTCTACAATAAAATGGTACAGAATGGGTGGTTTAAACAATTAACATTTATTACTCACAACTCAGGAGGCTGCAAAATGTTGAGGACCTGCTTCTCATTTATGGATGGCCGTCTTCTCTCTGTGTCATAAGGCAGTGGAAAAGATAAGACAGCTCTCTGGGGTCGCTGTTTATAAGAGCACTAATCTCTCACATGGGGGCCCACCCTCATGAACTGATGACCTCCCAAAAGCCCCACCTCCTAATACCATCACATTGGAGGTTAAAACTTCAACATATGAACTGGGGGAGACACAAACACTCAGTCCATATAACAGCCTTTATATTTTATGAACTGTGCTTTTGCCCTATGTGAGGATAATAATATATAACCATCCATGTCTACTGTCTGCCGTTACACCTTTTGCAATAGGTGTTGGAAAATACACCTTGCCTTGTGGTGTTTATGGTGGGCTATGAAGACCAAGCTTATTATGTCTTTAATATACAATTTCCAAAGGTTAGTAGGCTTCTAACTTATTGTCTTTAACTCAGCACTATGAGCTAGCTCAGTTCAGTTCAGTCACTCAGTCATGTGTGATTCTTTGTGACTCCATGGACTGCAGCACTCCACACTTCCCTGTCCATCACCAGTTCTCGGAACTTGCTCAAACTCATGTCCCTAGAATCAGTGATGCCATCCAACCATCTCATCATCTGTTGTCCCCTTCTCCTGCCTTCAAATTGTCCAAGCATCGGGGTCTTTTCAAATGAGTCAGTTCTTTGCATCAGGTAGACAAACTTTTGGAGCTTCAACTTCAATATCAGTCCTTCCAATGAATATTCAGGACTGATTTCCTTTAGGATTGACTGGTTGATCTCCTTGCAGTCCAAGAGACTCTCAGGAGTCCTCTCCAACACCACAGTTTGAAAGCATCAATTCTTTGACACTCAACCTTCTTTATAATCCAAAACTCACATCCATACATAACTAATGGAAATACCATACCTTTGACTAGACGGACCTTTGTTAGCAAAGAAACGTCTCTGCTTTTTAATATGCTGTCTAGGTTATTCATAGCTTTTCTTCCAAGGAGTAAGCGTCTTTTAATTTCATGGCTGCAGTCACCATCTTCAGTGATTTTGGAGCATAAGAAAATAAAGTGTGCCACTGTTTCCCTAGTTTCCCCATCTATTTGGTATGAAGTGATGAGACCAGAGGCCACGATCTTAGTTTTTTGAATGTCAAGTTTTAAACCAGCGTTTTCACTCTCCTCTTTCACTTTGATTAAGAGGCTCTTCAGTTCCTCTTCACTTTCTGCCATAAGAGTGTTGTCATCTGCATATCTGAGGTTATTTATATTTCTTCTGGCAATCTTGATTCCAGCTTGTGTTTCATCCAGCACAGCATTTCGCATGATGTACTCTGCATATAAGTTAAATAAGCAGGGTGACAACATAAAGCCATACTCCTTTTAACTGTACTTTTGCTCTGTGTGAGGATAAATAATATGTAATCATCCATGTCTCTGTCTGCCATTACACATTTTGCAGTAGGTGTTGGACAATATAGACATATCCCTTTCCCAATTTGGAACCAGTCTGTTGTTCCATGTCTGGTTCTAACTGTTGCTTCTTGACCTGCATACAGATTTCTCAGGAGGCAGGGAAGGTGGTCTGGTATTCTCATCACTTGAAGAATTTTCCACAGTTTGTTGTATTCTACATAGTCAAAGGCTTTGGTGTAATCAATAAAGCAGAAGTAGATGTTTTACTGGAATCCTCCTGCTTTTTCTATGATTCAGAGGATGTTGGTAATTTGATCTCTGGTTCCTTTGCCTTTTCTAAACCCAGACAGAACATCTGGAAGTTTATGGTTCCCATACTTTTGAAGTTCTTGATTCATGTACAGTTGAAGCCTGGCTGGGAGAATTTTGAGCATTATTTTACCAGCGTGTGAGATGAGTGCAATTGTGAGGCAGTTTGAAAATTCTTTGCCATTGCCCTTCTTTGGGATTGGAATTAAAACTGACCTTTTCCAGCCCTGTGGCCACTGCTGAGTTTTCCAAATTTTCTGGCAAATTGAGTTCCGCATTTTAACAGCATCATCTTTTATGATTTGAAATAGTTGAGCTGGAATTCCATCACCCCCACTAGTTTTGTTCATAGTGACGCTTCCTAACACCTACTTGACTTCGCACTCCAGGATGTCTGGCTCTAGGTAAGTGATCACACCATCGTGGTTATCTTTTTTATGAAGATCTTTTTTTGTATGGCTCTACTATGTATTCTTGCCACTTCTTAGTATCTTCTGCTTCTGTTAGGTCCATACAATTTCTGTCCTTTATTGGGCCATCTTTGCATGAAATGTTCCTTGGTATCTTTAATTTTTATGAGAGATCTCTAGTTTTTCCCATTCTATTGTTTTCCTCACTTTCTTTGCATTGACCACTGAGGAAGGCTTTCTTATCGCTCCTTGATATTCTTTGGAACTCTGCATTCAAATGGGTATATCTCTCCTTTTCTCCTTTGCCTTTAGCTTCTCTTGTTTTCTCAGCTATTTGTAAGGCTTCCTCAGACAACCATTTTGCCTTTTTGCATTTCTTTTTCTTGGGGATTGTCTTGATCACTGCCTCTTGTACATTGTCATGAACCTCTGTCTATAATTCTTTAGGCACTCTGTCAATCAGATCTAATCCATTGAATCTATTTCTCACTTCCAATGTATAGTCATAAGGGATTTGATCTAGGTCATACTTGAATGGTCTGGTGCTTTTCCCTACTTTCTTAAATTTAAGTCTGAATTTGGCAATAAGGAGTTCATAATCTGAGCCACAGTCAGTTCCTGGTCTTGTTTTTGCTGACTGTATAGAGCTTCTCCATCTTTGGCTGCAAAGAATATAATCATTCTGATATCGGTGTTGACCATCTGTTTATGTCCATGTGTAGAGTCGTCTCTTGTGTTGTTGGAAGAAGGTGTTTGCTATGACCAGTGTGTTCTCTTGGCAAAACTCTGTCAGCCTTTGCCCTGCTTCATTTTGTACTCCAAGGCCAAATTTGGCAGTTACTCAAGGTATCTCTTGACTTCCTACTTTTGGTATTCCAGTCCCCTGTGATGAAAAGGACATCTTTTTTTTTTTTTTTTTTGAGGTTAGTTCTAGAAGGTCTTGTAGATCTTCATAGAACCATTCAGCTTCTTCAGCATTAGTGGTTGACGCACAGACTTAGATTACTGTGATACTGAATGGTTTGTCTTGGAAAGGAACAGAGCTCATTCTGCCATTTTTGAGATTGCACCCAAGTATTGCATTTCGGTCTCCTTTGTTGACTATGAGAGTTACTCCACTTCTTCTAAGGGATTTTTGCTCACATTAGTCGATATAATGGTCATCTGAATTAACTTCACCCATTTCAGTCCATTTTAGTTCACTGATTCCTAAAATGTTAATGTTCACTCTTGCCATCTCCCATTTGACCACTTCTAATTTACCTTGATTCATGGACCTGACATTCTATGTTCCTATGCAATATTGGTCTTTACAGTATCTGACTTTACTTCCATTGCCAGTCACATCCACAACTGGGCATTGTTTTTGCTTTATGCTCAAGCTTACATTATTTTAACTTCATGGGCTTCTACTCTGATGGCTTTAACTCAGCACTATGTGTGAGTAGTACATATAATGCTTAACCTTACTTTATTTTTTGTTTGTACTCTGCACCAATGTCCTTCTCTCTCATTTAAGAGGAAGCTACCCTGTGCCATTTAAAACAATAAACTGCCTGTAGAAAGGTGCATCTTTATTTGATACTTGCACTGGGGTAACCCCCATCCCAATTTATTGCATGGCTTAGTAGTCTTAACAGGTCTTAAGGGATATTCTTTTGAATAGCCAAACACCCTGCTACTTTGGAAATAAGAACATGTGGTTTCCTCATACTGTGGTGTCCCAAATCTCTAAATTCTTTTCCTTCTATTACTACTTACTAACTGGCAACTTTTTACCTGAGCTCATGTCTTTCTTTTGCTACTTTGCTAAAGCAGCAAGGAGCAAACACTTACTCCTAACTTTCTGGATACTTTCCCTACAGCTATATCTCAATAAGCACAGGGTAATTAACAGTAAAAATATTATCTAATATTTTTGCCGAAGCATTGTAAGTCTAATCAAGTCTAGAAGTCAAATTTTAGTTGCAATAAGTTTTTCCTTACTGTCAACTTAACTTGTTAGCCAATTCTAAATTATTTGTTTTTGTCACATCAACTGCCTTCTGAGATCAAGTATCTCTGCTAGAGTAAAAGAATAGCTACTAAAGGAAAAAAAAGAGCCCTGAGGATAAGCATTTGAATAAATGAAATTTTTATTATTTTCTCTTCCAACAATCCTGTTCGCAGGGAATGACATTTGTTTCATTTTGAGTTTCTAACACCTTTTAGGGAAGGGATTCTCAACATGCAGGCTGTATTAGTGGAATTCTTGGAATTTCTGAGATTTTCAGGTGACTTTAAAGTCAAACTAATTTGCACATTAACACTAAGATATTATTTACCTTTTTATCCTGTGTTTATATTTGTACTTATGCATTGCACTATTCACCACCATGCAATTACAATAAATAAAGTTTTAAATGCAGTGTTGTTTATCAATTGCCTTGATTAAACAGTAAAATTATTAATTTTCTTAAATCTTTATCATTACACACACAATTTTTTAATATTCTGTGTAACAAAATTATAAATACACATAAAGAAATTCTGCAAATTCTGGAAAATATGATGATTTTCTCTAAGTAAAGCATCTGTGTGATTTTTCTGTTTGTGTGAATGTGTTTTGCATCTGTATTTTTTGTTGTTTCTACAGAAAACCAATTTTGTTTGGAAAAAAAAAGTTTATGGATGAGCTTAGGCACAGACTTGGTTATTTGATAGATTCCATTTTTTTTAATTAACATTTTACAAGAATAAATCACACTGTTGCTAATGATAGAACTTTGATATGAAATAATCTTTTTTTAGAAAACTCATATCTGCAGCTATGAACTTGACATCTTTCCAACATTTAACTGTTTTTTCTGATGAGACTGGTAAAATATTAACAAATGTGAATATTAGTATTACCTAAGGACATGTGTCAACATTGGAAGATCTTGTAAGCCAGTAAGCAAAACTTAACAACAACAACAACAAAATCACAATGTATCAAAAATCATTTCTCTATTAAGTTTAATGTAACAGAGTGGAAAGATTTTTTTGACACAGTTTCTATTTTCACATCATGAATAATTTTTATCAAACTAGAACTTGTAAAGCTTTGAGGGAATATCAAATATTCACAATTATTGAAAAATGTTATTAAAGTATCTCTATTTGTCCAACTACATGTCTGTGTGAGACTAAATTTTCATCATATATTTTGACCAAAATAATATATTGTCATCTTACCATCAGTTAAATAAATAATTAGAAATGAAAATTCCAATGCCTTCTCTTAAACCAGACATTAATGAGATTTGAAGAAGAAAAAAAAAACTGGAATGCTGCTTTTCTCACTAATTCTTTTGGAAAGATAATTTTCTTCATAAAATGTGCTATTCACTTGTTGTTCAGTTGCTAAACATGTCCGACTGTTTCTGACACCATATCTATGGATGAAAACCTAGAATAGATATTCCAGCTGCTCGGCCAAGACCACTTATATACTGTTGTTATGGAGGATTTTAATGGACTTTGTAGCTGTTACTCTTCTCTTTCACACAGCCTGCTATGATAGATTATGTATTATAATACATTCCAATTAGATTTTCTACCACACTCAAATATATTTGTGGAAAAAGTGGCTCTTTCTTGTTAGTAAAATGGAGAAGTGGAGAAAGGTAGTCATGACAAAAAACAAAAGAACTAAATTAATATTTATAATCTCCAAAAATTCCTTACGAGTTGACCACTCAGCAGCCTCTTTCGGCCACTGCCCTCTTGACGGTTAATGTTTCCATCAATGTGATGGTTAATTTATATCTCAACATGGCTGGGCCATCATGCCCAAATAAAATACAATGAGGAATGTGAGAGAGTGAGAGAGACAGAGGGAGAGAGAGAGATTTTAAGGAACTGGTTCATAACAGGTAGGCTTATATATGAATTTATAAATATATAAATGTATTACCACAAAGGTACCTGCCTCCTGAGAAATCTGTATACAGGTCAAGAAGCAACAGAACCAGACATGGAACGACAGACTGGTTTCACACTGAGAAAGGAGTAGGTAATGTTGTCACCCTGCTTATTTAACTTATAGGCAGAGTACATCATGAGAAATGCTGAGCTGGATTGCTGGGAGAAATATCAGTAACCTCAGATATGCAGATGAAACCACCCTTAAGACAGAAAGCCAAGAGAAACTCTAGAGCCTCTTAATGAAAGTGAAAGAGGAGAATGAAAAAGTTGACTTAAAACTCAACATTCAAAAAACTAAGATCATGGCATCTGGTCCCATCATTTCATGTCAAATTGATGGGGCAATAATGGGAACAGTGACATACTTTATTTTCTTAGGCTCCAAAATCACTGATGGTGACTGCAACCAGGAAATTAAAAAACGCTTGCTCCTTGGAAGAAAAACTATGACCAACCTAGACAGCATATTAAAAGGCAGAGACATTACTTTGTCAACAAAGCTCCATCTAGTCAAAGCTGTGGTTTTTCCAGTAGTCATGTATGGATGTGAAAGTTGGACTATAAAGAAGGCTGAGCACCAAAGAATTGATACTTTTAAACTGTGGTGTTGGAGAAGACTTTTGAGAGTCCCTTGGTCTGCAGGGAGATCCAACCAGTCAATCCTAAAGGAAATCAGTCCTGAATATTCACTGGTAGGGCTGACACTGAAGCTGAAGCTCCAAGACTTTGTCCACCTGATGCGAAGAACTGAATATCATTGGAAAAGACCCAGATTGAAGGCAGTAGGAGAATGAGATGACAGAGGATGAGATGGTTGGATGGCATCACTGAGTCGATGGACACGAGTTTGAGCAAGCTCTGTGTGTTGGTGATGGACACGGAAGTGTGGAATGCTGAAGTCCATGGGGTTGCAAAGAGTTGGACATGACTGAGTGACTGAACCGACTGATTATCACAAATTAATAGATATTATATTACGTTGCTATTATTTTTCTAATTATACCTCTAGTAAAACACTAAATTCTACCAACTGTTAAAAACACAAATATGTTCAAGTGAAAATTTAACTATATCTCATGAAGGATTCATTATTCATACTCTTATTAACATATTTAAATACATTCAATAATCTATTAAACACACTTACAGTGGAAATATGCACTATGTTAGAGTTAATGTTTCTGATATTCAGGGATAAAAATGTGCCTCCTCCCCAAATCTAATATAATAAAATCCACTTTTCCTTTGAACTTTAATTTTTATTTTGCTTAATTTGAACACAATATAAATTTTAATATATAGATTATAACCTTTAAATCTCACCTTACATATTCTGTGAAAAGTTCCATATGAAAAAAAAAAAGAAATATGTCTATCTGTCTGCAGCACTATAGATTTTAAACACAATATTTATTATAATTATTGATTAATAAGTCCAATTGCTGATGGATAGAAATATACTCCAAGCAAAGAAATACGTTTGTCTCCATTCCTACTGTCATTTATTATTTTAGTTTCAATCAAAAATTATACTACAAATTCTCATATTAGTATTTTGAATGGCAGTTGATAAAGACATTTCAAATGCATCCAATCTTTTGTATGTTTCATACCTGGCAGATATGACAACAAGCTATTGCAACAGTAAAGACTGCTTTGAAAAATTCCATTCCAATGCTCTTCATTTTATTTGGCATATTTGATGGCATATCTATTATTTTATTTTTAACTAGATTTCCCTTCTTTGTGTGATTGCTTTATTAGCTTTATCATTCTTATGCCCAACAGGCTTACACTCTGAATGATGTGCTTTCTTTTCTCAAGCCTTAACATTTTTATTCTATCAAGAATGCTATAATTTTCTTGTTTCTATAAAATTATCACTGTGAATCCTTCCTATATACATTTCTGGTTTGTTCTGTGATTTCTTGTTTACATAATATGTAATATCCTGCATATTTTTCACATTCCCCTAGTTATATTTGAAAAAGTTATTCTCCGTAAACTGGTGTGGCATATGGCTAACTGCAGTATTTCATCTTTATAATTTTACTTTGCACACTTTTCCTTCTGTTTTTCTTTTTTTCACTTCAATTCCTAAATTAATCATCAATTATTTCAAATCATGAAATACCTTAAATTTACATTTTTCATGTCAGTATAACAATTTGTGTATTTCACTCAAACCTAGCTTAAACCGAACTAAGCTGAAGTCTTATTGTTGCTGTTTAGTCACTAAGTCATGTCGGACTGTTTTGGGACCCCATGGACTGTAGCCTGCTAGGCTCCTCTGATAATGTGATTTCCCAGATGACAATACTGGATGAGTTGCCATTTCCTTATCTAGAGATCTTCCCAACCCAGGGAGTGCACACATGTCTCCTTTGTTAGCAGGTGGATTCTTTTACCACTGAGCCACCTGGGAAGTCTGTAAATTGCTGTCTACTACACTCTACAATTTGGGTCTCTGATTGAGAAATAGTGTTTTTTCCAGTCCAATTTTAACAGTCTTTATTTTTTGGCTAAACACATTCAAAGGCACTGGAGCACGCAGGAACAGTGGCTGCACAGCGCAGGAGCAGCAGCAAGGAGCTACCCCATGTCCAGGGTCAGAAGCAGCGGCTGTGAGGAGATAGCCCACGTCCAAGCTAAGGAGCAGCAGCTGCGCTTTGCTGCAACAACTATGAAGAGATACCCCACATCCAAGGTAAGAGAAACCCAAGTAAGATGGTAGGCCCTGAAAGAAGGTATCAGAGGGCAGACAGAGTGAAATCACAATCACAGACCACAGACCAATCTGATCACACGGACCACAGCCTTGTCTAACTCAATGAAACTAAGCCATGCCCTGTGGGGCCACCCAAGATGGACAGGTCATGGTGGAGAGGTCTAACAGAATGTGGACAACTGAAGAAGAGAATGTCAAACCACTTCAGCATTGTTGCCTTGATACTGCTGCTGGTGCTAAGTCGCTTCAGTCGTGTCCGACTCTGCACGACCCCAAAGATGGCTGCCCACCAGGCTCTCCCATCCCTCACATTCTCCAGGTAAGAACACTGGAGTGGGTTGCCATTTCCTTCTCCAGTGCATGAAAGCGAAAAGTGAAAGTGAAGTCACTCAGTCGTGTCTGACTCAGCCACCCCATGGACTGCAGCCCACCAGGCTCCTCCATCCTTGGGTTTTTCCAGGCAAGGGTACTGGAGAGGGTTGCCATTGCCTTCTCCAATTCTTGCCTTGGAATCCCAAGAACAGTAAGAAAAGTCAAAAAGATAGGACACTGAAAGATTAACTCCCCGGGTCGGTAGATGCCCAATATGCTAATAAAGATCAGTGGAGAAATAACCAGAAAGAATGAAGGGATGGAGCTAAACCAAAAACAACAACCAGTTGTGGATGAATTAGTTATAGAAGCAAGGTCCGATGTTGTAAAGAGCAATATTGCATAGGAACCTGGAAAGTTAGGTCCATGAATCAAGGCAAATTGGAAGTGGTCAAACAGGAGATGGCAAGAGTGAACGCCCAGATTCTAGGAATCAGTGAACTAATATGGACTGGAATGGGTGAATTTAACTCAGATGACCATTATATCTACTACTGTGGGCAAGAATCCCTTAGAAGAAATGGAGGAGCCATCATGGTCAACAAGAGTCTGAAGTGCAGTACTTGGATGAAATCTCAAAAATGACAGAATGATCTCTGTTCATTTTGAAGTCAAACCAATCAATATCACGGTAATCCAAGTGTATGCCTCAACCAGTAACACTGAAGAAGCTGACGTTGAATGGTTTTATGAAAACCACCAAGACCTTTTAGAACTAACACCCAAAAAAGATGTCTTTTTCATTATAGGGGACTGGAATGCTAAAATATGAAGTCAAGAAACACCTGGAGTAACAGGCAAAGTTGGCCTTGGAGTACAGAATGAAGCACGGCAAAAGCTAATAGCATTTTGCCAAGAGAACTCAAAGGTCATAGCAAACACCCTATTCCAACAACACAAGAGAAACTCTAAACATGGACATCACCATATGGCCAACACCGAAATCACAATGATTATATTCTTTGCAGCCAAAGATGGAGAAGCTCTACACACTCAGCAAAAACAAGACTGGGAGCTGACTGTGGCTCAGATTATGAACTCATTATTCACAAATTCAGACTTAAATTGACCAAAGTGGGGAAACCACTAGACCATTCAGGTATGACCTAAGTCAAATCCCTAACCATTATACAGTGGAAATGAGAAATAGATTTAAGGGACTAGATTTGATAGACAGAGTGCCTGATGAACTATGGAGAGAGGTTCATGACGTTGCACAAGAGACAGGGATCAAGACCATCTCCAAGAAAAATAAATGCAAAAAAGCAAAATGGCAGTCTGAGTAGGCCTTAAAGATAGCTGTGGAAAGAAGAGAAGCAACAAGCAAAGGAGAAAAGGAAAGATATACCTATTTGAATGCAGAGTTCAAAAAAATAGCAAGGAGACATTAGAAAGCCTTCCTCGGCGATCAGTGCAAAGAAAATGAGGAAAACAATAGAATGGGAAAGACTAGAGATCTCTTTAGGAAAATCAGAGATACTAAGGGAACATTTCATGCAAAGATGGGCTCAATAAAGGACAGAAATGGTATGACCTAACAGCAGCAGAAGATATTAAGAAGAGGTGGCAAGAATACACAGAACTGTACAAAAAAGATTTTCATGACCCAGATGATCACAATGGTGTGATCACTCACCTCGAGCCAGACAGCCTGGAATATGAAGTTAAGTGGGCCTTAGAAAGCATCACTACGAACAAAGCTAGTGGAGGTGATGGATATTCAGGTGAGCTGTTTCAAATCCTCAAAGATGATGCTGTGAAAAGTGCTGCACTCAATATGCCAGCAGATTGGTAAAACTCAGAAGTGGCCACAGGACTGGAAAAGGTCAGTTTTCATTCCAATCCCAAAGAAAGGCAATGCCAAAGAATGTTCAAACTACCGCACAATTGCACTCATCTCACATTCCAGTAAAATAATGCTCAAAATTCTCCAAGCCAGGCTTGAACAATACGTGATCAATGAACTTCCAGATGTTAAAGCTGGTTTTTGAAAAGGCAGAGGAACCATAGATCAAATTGCCTACATCCTCTGGATCATTGAAAAAGCAAGAGAGTTCCAGAAAAAGATCAATTTCTGCTTTATTGACTATGCCAAAGCCTTTGAATGTGTGGATCACAATACTGTGGAAAATTCTGAAAGAGATGGGAATACCAGACCACCTGACCTGCCTCTTGAAAAACGTGTATGCAGGTCAGGAAGTAACAGTTAGAAATGGACATGGAACAACAGAGAGGTCCAAATAGGAAAAGAAGTACATCACGGCTGTATATTGTCACCCTGCTTATTTAACTTATAAGCAAAGTACATCATGAGAAACGCTGGGTTGGAAGAAACACAAGCTGGGATCAAGATTACCAGAAGTTCAGTTCAGTTCAGTTGCTCAGTCATGTCCAACTCTTTGCGACCCCATGAACCGCAGCACACCAGGCTTCCCTGTCCATCACCATCTCCCTGAGTCCACACAAACCCATGTCCATCAAGTCAGTGATGCCATCCAGCCATCTAATCCTCTGTCATCCCCTTCTCTTCCTGCCCTCAATCTTTCCCAGCATCAGGGTCTTTTCCAATAAGTCAGCTTTTTGCATGAGATGGCCAAAGTATTGGAGTTTCAGCTTCAACACCAGTCTTTACAATGAACACCCAGGACTGATCTCCTTTAGGATGGACTGGTTGGATCTCCTTGCCATCCAAGGGACTCTCAAGAGTCTTTTCCATCACCAAAGTTTAAAAGCATCAATTCTTTTGCATTCAGCTGTCTTTATACTCCAGCTCTCACATCCATACATGACCACTGGAAAAACCATAGCCTTGACTAGATGGAACTTTGTTGGCAAAGTAATGTCTCTGCTTTTTAATATGCTGTATAGGTTGGTCATAAGTTTCCTTCCAAGTAGTAAGCGTCTTTTAATTTCATGGCTACAATCACCATCCTCAGTGATTTTAGAGCCCAGAAAAATAAAGTCAGTCACTGTTTCCACTCTTTCCCCATCTATCTGCCATGAAGTGATGGCACCGTTTGCCTTGATGATAGTTTTCTGAATGTTGAGCATTTAGCCAACTTTTTCACTCTTCTCTTTCACTTTCATCAAGAGGCTCTTTAGTTCTTCTTCACTTTCTGCCATAAGGGTAGTGTCATCTGCATATCTGAGGTTATTGATATTTCTCCCGGCAATCTTGATACCAGCTAGAGCTTCCTCCAGCCCAGCATTTCTCATGATATACTCTGCATATAAGTTAAATAAGCAGGGTTACAATATACCAGAAGAAATATCAATAATCTCGGATATGCAGATAGTACCACCCTCATGGCAGAAAGTGAAGAAGAACTAAAGAGCCTCTTGATGAAAGTGAATGAGGAGAGTGAAAAAGCTGGCTTAAAGCTCAACATTCAGAAAACTAAGATCATGGCTTCTGGTCCCATCACTTCATGAGAAATAGATGGGGAAACAGTGGAAACAGTGGAGACTTTACTTTTTTTGCCGGGCTGCAAAATCACCACAGATGGTGACTGTGGCCATGAAATTAAAAGATGCTTACTCTTTGGAAGGAAAGTTATGACCAAACTAGATAGCATATTAAAAAGCAGAGACATTTCTTTGCCAACAAAGGTCCATCTAGTCAAAGCTATGGTTTTCCAGTAGTCATGTATGGATGTGACATTTGGACTATAAAGGAAGCTGAGCACCAAAGAATTGATGCTTTTGAACTATGGTATTGGAGAAGGCTCTTGAGCATCCCTTGGACTGCAAGGAGATCCAACCAGTCCATCCTAAAGGAAATTAGTCCTGAATATTCACTGGTAGGACTGACACTGAAGCTGAAGCTCCAAGACTTTGTCCACCTGATGTGAAGAACTGAAAATCATTGGAAAAGACCCTGATTTGGGGAAAGATTGAAGGCAGGAGGAGAAGGAGGTGACAGAGGATGAGATAGTTGGATGGCATCACTGAGTTGATGGACACGAGTTTGGGTAATCTCCTGGAGTTCATTATGGACAGGGAGGCCCGGCGTGCTGCAGTCCGTGGGGTCACAGAGAGTCAGACATGAGTGAGCAACTGAACTGAAGTTTTATATATTGACTTTTTTTCATTTTCTGTCAAGAGAAGAGGGTTAAATTTTCTGACTATATTTTTATATGTTTATATTTTTACATTATACATAATGTTTATACTTAATCTTATTTCAGAGGGCATATGGATATGGAATTTTAATATTTATCTTTCTTTAGATTCTTTCTATTTACCAAATTTGAGTTTTCTATGCTAGAATTTCTCACATAAACTTTGTACTTTAAATTTTTAAGCTATGTTGAATTGAGTGTTTCTGTTATGTAGAGTTGAAATCATTTTAAGTTGCGTATTTGATTGTAGTATACCAGAGAAAATATTAGATGAAGCATTGTATGTTTATAAGCAATGAAGATCTGAAACAAGACATTAATGCTTGGCAAGGAGTGGGTATCACAAGAACTGTACCTTAGAGGATCCATGATTGCTTTGGAACAATAGTGAACAATATATTTGGAGATAATAGGAAACTAAATACTTTGGATCGGTAATAATGGCCTCAAGATGGGTACTAGTGTTAGTGTAAATATCAACTTTCAGTATCTTAAAGGCAACTTAATGAAATTAGATAGAGAAGCCAGAATAGGAGAGGAAGACAACTGTAATAAAATCCGTTCTTGGCAGGAAGAAAGTTTCAACTGATAAATGGTTAATGTGGGAGATGCCCCCATTTACACATCCTCAAAAATCATTTAGAACCACATTTCATAGCAAAGCAGAGGCAAGGATTCATCAGTCAAGTCATCAGAGGCTTAAACCATTATAATCTAGGTAATAAAATTTAGTGGACACTTCTTTATGTTTACTAGATAGATGAATCAGATGTGTGCAAGTGAAAAAAACTGGATAAACAAGAAATGCAAAACACAAATAAATTAGCTTAACCATAAAAGTCCATATGTCCATTAAAATAAGTCTACACCGAACTTCAACAAAAATATTTTGAAATGGTGGGAAGTAAGAGGAAAAGATTTAAGGTAGAAGAAGCATTTGCTGCAGCAGCTCTCAGCTGGGAAATAGGCTGAAGTGTTTAAAGAACAGAAAGAGACTGTAAAGCCTGGAGGATGAAGGGGAAGAGAGGGGCTTGGCATGAAATTATATTAGAGAAATTGTGACCATGAATGCATGACACTGAATGTTGTGATAAATTTTAAATATGATCCAAAGAAGTAAAAGGCTATTAAACATTTACATTTGGAAGTCATAAAATTATTATTATTATTTTTCAGAAAGATACCTGGCTTTATTTTTGGAAAAGAAACAAACAAACCAAAGGAACAACAGGGACCAGGTTGTAGACTCTTAAAATAATCTAGTCATGAGAATTGATGATATCTTTACCTTGATGGCTTTGACTAGCATGACAAAAGTGGAAAGTTGTGGAAGTCATTAAGTTAGGAATGTATTTGGTAGAAAAACTAATAAGGATATATGAACTGGGTGTGGGGATGATATGCATGAGAAATATGAAAACTTACTTCCAAATTTTTGACATTAACAACTGGATAAGAGCACACTGGGGGATGAAGTGTTCTCTTAATAAATTCTTTAAAAAATGGGAGGCAGGAGGCCCCTTTAAGAATCATATTAAAATTCTGAGACAAATGCTTATATCTGAAGATATTTACAAGACATATTAAGGTATTTATGTCCTTGAAAACGGTCCCAAGAACCAGAGTTCAATGAACTCAATTATGGCAGGTTTGCTGTTAATCAATGATACTTCTTTTGACAGAGCTCTGGCAGTTCACATGGTTGGTTGGCCATGGATTTTATTTCTTAAATATCCCTGTAGGCAGGGGCAGCTGTGCCACTAGGTACTGATCAGCAGCACCTGGGTGAAAATGATGTGCACACCTGCTGCTTAAAAGTGATACAAATGAAGTTAATTGTGCCCCACACTTTCTGTTTTCTTATTCCTATTTGAAATACAAACATAGCAGTGACCATATTTTCACTGTAGATATGAAAATAAACTAGCAACGAAACAAAAAAAAAATTGAATCTAGAGGAGAGTACATCTACTCCCCTTAGACTAGACTCTTACATGAAAGACAAGCTTCTACCTTAAGTCCTTTTTAATCAAATAGAAAGTGATTAAGTGATTAAGAAAAGCCTATATCTTATCTTCGGCATTGCCTTTCTTTGGGATTGGAACAAAAACTGATCTTTTCCAGTCCTGTGGCCACTGCTGAGTTTTCCAAATTTGCTGGCATATCGAGTGCAGCACTTTCACAGCATCATCTCTGAGGATTTGAAATAGCTCAACTGGAATTCCATCACCTCCACTAGCTTTGTTCGTAGTGATGCTTTCTAAGGCCCACTTGACTTCACATTCCAGGATGTCTGGCTCTAGGTGAGTGATCACACCATTGTGATTATCTGGGTCGTGAAGATCTTTTTTGTACAGTTCTTCTGTGTATTCTTGCCACCTCTTCTTAATATCTTCTGCTTCTGTTAGGTCCATACCATTTCTGTCCTTTATCGAGCCTATCTTTGCATGAAATGTTCCTTTGGTATCTCTAATTTTCTTGAAGACATCGCTAGTCTTTCCCAATCTGTTGTTTTCCTCTATTTCTTTGCACTGATAGCTGAGGAAGGCTTTCTTATCTCTCCCGGCTATTCTTTGGAACTCTGCATTCAGATGGGAATATCTTTCCTTTTCTCCTTTGCTTTTCAATTCTTTTCTCTTCCCAGCTATCTGTAAGGCCTCCTTAGCCATTTTGCATTTTTGCATTTCTTTTCCATGGGGATGGTCTTGATCCCTGTCTCCTGTGCAATGTCACGAACCTCTGTCCATAGTTCATCAGGCACTCTGTCTATCAGGTCTAGTCCCTTAAATCTATTTGTCACTTCCACTGTATACTCATAAAGGATTTGATCTGGGTCATACCTGAATGGACTAGTGGTTTTCCCTACTTTCTTCAATTTAAGTCTGAATTTGGCAATAAGCAGTTCATGACCTGAGCCACAGTCTGCTCCCGGTCTTGTTTTTGCTGACTGTATAGAGCTTCTCCATCTTTGGCTGCAAAGAATATAATCAATATGATTTCGGTGTCGACCATCTGGTGATGTCCACGTGTAGAGCCTTCTCTTGTGTTGTTGGAAGAGGGTGTTTGTCATGACCAGTGTGTTCTCTTGGCAAAACTCTATTAGCCTTTCCCTGCTTCATTCTGTACTCCAAGGCCAAATTTGCCTGTTACCCCAGGTGTTTCCTGACTTCCTACGTTTGCATTCCAGTCCCCTATGATGAAAAGGACATCTTTTTTGGGTGTTCATTCTAGAAGGTCTTGTAGGTCTTCATAGAATCGTTTAACTTCAGCTTCTTCAGCATTACTGGTCGGGGCACAGACTTGGATTACTGTGATATTGAATGGTTTGCCTTGGAAACGAACAGAGATCATTCTGTTGTTTTTGAGATTGCATCCAAGTACTGCCTTTTGGACTCTTTTGTTGACCATGATGGCTCCTCCATTTCTTCTAAGGGATTCTTGCCCACAGTAGTAGATATAATGGTCATCTGAGTTAAATTCACCCATTCCAGTCGATCTTAGTTCACTGACTCCTAGAATGTCGACATTCACTCTTGCCATCTCCTGTTTGACCACTTCCAATTTGCCTTCATTCATGGACCTAACATTCCAGGTTCCTATGCAATATTGCTCTTTACAGCATCGGACTTTGCGTCTATCACCAGTCACATCCACAACTGCACTCATCTCACATGCTAGTAAAGTAATGCTCAAAATTCTCCAAGCCAGGCTTCAGTAATACGTGAACCGTGAACTTCCAGATATTCCAGCTGGTTTTAGAAAAGGCAGAGGAAGCAGAGATCAAATTGCTAATATCCGCTGGATCATCGAAAAGCAAAGGGTTCCAGAAAAACATCTATTTCTGCTTTATTGACTATGCCAAAGACTTTGACTGTGTGGATCACAATAAACTGTGGAAAATTCTGAAAGAGATGGGAATACCAGACCATCTGACCTGTCTCTTGAGAAACCTGTATGCAGGTCAGAAAGCAACAGTTAGAACTGGACATGGAACAACAGACTGGTTCCAAATAGGAAAAGGAGTATGGCAAGGCTGTATATTGTCACCCTGCTTATTTAACTTATATGCAGAGTACATCATGAGAAACGCTGGGCTGGAAGAAACACAAGCTGGAATCAAGATTGCTGGGAGAAATATCAATAACCTCAGATATGCAGATAACACCACCCTTATGGCAGAAAGTGAAGAAGAACTAAAGAGCCTCTGGATGAAGGTGAAAAAGGAGAGTGAAAAAGTTGGCTTAAAGCTCAACATTCGGAAAACTAAGATCATGGCATCTGGTCCCATCACTTCATGGGAAATAGATGGGGAAACAGTGGAAACAGTGTCAGACTTTATTTTTTTGGGCTCCAGAATCACTGCTGATGGTGATTGCAGCCATGAAATTAGAAGACGCTTACTCCTTGGAAGGAAGGTTATGGCCAACCTAGATAGCATATTTAAAAGCAGAGACATTACTTTGCCAACAAAAGTCCGTCTAGTCAAGGCTATGGTTTTTCCAGTGGTCATGTATGGATGTGACAGCTGGACAGTGAAGAAAGCTAAGCACCGTAGAATTGATGCTTTTGAACTGTGGTGTTCGAGAAGAATCTTGAGAGTCCCTTGGACTGCAAGGAGATCCAATCAATCCATCCTAAAAGAGATGAGTCCTGGGTGTTCATTGGAAGGACTGATGTTGAAGCTGAAACTCCAGTACTTTGGCCACCTCATGCGAAGAGTTGACTCATTGGAAAAGACCCTAATGCTGGGTAGGATTGGGGGCGGGAGGAGAAGGGGTCGACAGAGGATGAGATGGTTGGATGGCATCAACGACTCGATGGACATTAGTTTGGGTAGACTCTGGGAGTTGGTGATGAACAGGGAGACCTGGCATGCTGCAATTCATGGGGTCGCAAAGAGTCGGACACCACTGAGCAACTGAACTGAACTGAACTGATATCTTATCTAATACCTGCTGAAATATATGAAAAACATTGTGTTGACATGGGCTTTGTAAAGACAGATTTACAGCCTGAATCACATTTTCAAAGACCCCAATATGATTAATTACTTGCTGCTCTTAATCATTTGAAAATTAAGTTGGAAAGTGGAAATCCTTTAAGATATAGATCATTTAAATCTATAAAATTCTCTGCAGATTAGGAAAGAAACAAAAAACAACATGACAATGACAAAACACCAGCAACTAAAATTTCTTGAAATGGTAACCTCTTCTTTAATTTACAGTAGCAATGTGTAAATTAGCTTTGGTTTACATGTTAGCAAATAAAAAATCAAGAGGTCATCTTTTTCTGGACACAGATGCCTGCTTAATGAATTTGGAACTGGCACTGCCACAGGTGCACAGAATCTAAGAATGTTTAATTGCTTGTTCTTGCAAAACCCTGGCACACTAAAGATAATATGTTTTACTTGTGTATGTCACTTATAAAATATTGCTTACTTAAGCAAAGTCTGTATCTCTTTCACCTGTCCATGTCAACATGTCATGATGATAAGGCTGTTCTGGGCATTGAAAGCAGTAAAAGAGCTTCTCAGTTATTATAAGTAAAATGACAATATCAAAGCAAAATAGTGACTGGCTAACTCCAGGGGCTCAGCTTTTTATCACTTATTCTGTTTCTCATCCCATTAAAATCTCATATCTGAGATGTCTGTAAGGGCTATTGTTAAATTTAGTACTTGAATACTGTTTCTTGAACAATGTTGACCAATACATTGTGTATTTTTATGAGTCTAATGGCAACCCACTCGCATATTCTTGCCTGGGAAATCCCATGGACAGAGGAACCTGGCAGGCTGTAGTCCATGGGTTCACAAAAGAGTCAGACATAACTTAGTGACTCAACAACAACCACAAAAAATAATTGCTTTACAAGGTTGGGTTACTTTCTGTTGTGCAGCAAAGTGAACTAGCTATACGTATATATATATATCCCCTCTTTTTTTGGATTTCCTTCCCGTTTAGCTCAATAGAGTTTTGAGTGGCCCAATGGTAGGGAATCCACCTGCAATGCAGGAGACCAGGGTTCGATCCCTGGATCGGGAAGATCCCCTGGAGGAGGGCATGGCAACCCACTCCAACATTCTTGCCTGGAGAATCCCCATGGCCAGAGAAGCCTGGTGGGCTACAGTCTTAGGGTCGCAAAGAGTCGGACTCAAGTGACAGCATGCATGCACGCAGAGCATTGAGTAGAGTTCCCTGAGTTATACAATAGGCTCTCACTAGTTATCTAGTTACACATAGTAATGCTCAGTTTATACATAATAAACTAGGGGACTAGGGAACAGCTTACTATGTGAAAACTATGTAGGTTATACCTAATAAACTAGGGAAGCCTGGCATGCTACAGTCCATGTGGTCACAAAGAGTCAGATGTGACTGAATGACAGAACAAGAACAAATTTTTCAGATAATTCTTTATACTGCATTAATTGTCTATTTTGGTAGGGTAATGGAAATCACTGTGCATAAACTTAAATAAGCCTCAGAGCAGATTAACATATACTATTTCCATATTTTCAAATGAAAGTGTAATCTACTGAACTTCTAGCCTAACCTTAGTAGCTACAATATAAGTGAGAAAAATAAAACTGAGAAATAAAAAGAATAAAATGGTATAGTTTCTCAAAGGGAAGTTTCACTTTTACTGACATAATGATTTTTACAGAGAATTATAATGTTGACATTTTGTGATAGCAAAGTAAGATATATTATGTTGTTTTACACATTCATGTATACATGCATAGGAATATAAATACACTATATAATATACATTATATGAAGTAATATATTAAAACAAATAAAACACTTTATATAACTAATCTGTTTAAATTTCTTAACCCTGTTAAAATCACATTGGATACTCTTCATAAAACATCTCTTCTTACCTACATTTCTCTGTTTGATCTTTAGTATTGATTTTTAAATGCTGAAATAATTATGGTACACTATAACTTAGCAGTATGCATTCCTGATTTATGTTAAAATATCTGTTTACTTTTGGTTGCTTCTCCTTATCTGTGATTTCAAAACCAGACTTTAACCCTGAAGTTGGTTTTTGTGCATAGAATTTAAGAAATATTCTAAATTTAAGCAATCAAAATCTGAGATATTCAGAAAAGAAGTATTTCTATTTTTTTCTTCTTTTAGTACAAAAATCAATTTTATTATAAGTTCTTATGAGAATTCATTGAGATAATTCATTCAAAAACAGTTACTAGAATTCTAACATATTTCAGTAACAAATAAAGCATTTTTTCCTCACATATTTTAAAATTCAATTGGGAAATGGCAAAAATAAGATTTCAACTAGAAATCTCTAAAGACTGTTATGGACTCTGATCAATTTCACTTGTGACAGGTACATTTTTAAGAAAACACCAACCGTGCTATATGTGAGTTGCTACTGACACTCCCCCATCAAAGCAATAAAGAAGTGAGGAGGAGGAAAATCATAGAACGTGATAAAAACTATGCAGAATAAGATGAGAAGAAAATCTTTAAGAGAAACAGAGGTAGGAGAATGAGAGACTAATTAATCAGTTTCTTCCAAAAAGAATGTTAAGACATGGTAGTGGTCAAATGTATATAAAAATGATTAAGATAGAAGATCTAAACATATTAAATAATTCTGGAACCCTGAAATGGAAATACATATATATATACTAGAAGAAGCAACAAAAACAGGAAAATATGTAACAATATCTGTGATTTATTTTTTTTGCTTATACAGAGCAAAAAGAGATAGAGGCGAAACCAAAAAAAATATAATTCTGTGTATTTCATATATAGCAGGAAAGATAACATAAATGCTATCACAAGGTAAGATTTGGTAGAAAAACAGAGTTTCAAAGAGATGTATATGCATATATCTTCAAATAATGAACAAACAGTAGAGATGACTACAGGATGCCATGATGTAAATAATCATTAAATAACATCTAAACAAAATTAATTATTTGTGGACAGTTTTGAAAAAAATGACTTTGACAAGATTGAAATATATTTTTTTCTCAAACAAAAAAAAAAGCAATTTGCCTAATACAATCTGGCTAAAACTTTCTTAAAAGAACCCAGATAATTTAGTGTAAAAGTTGAAATCTTATTGCTAAATGGAATTAGGTTATGGAGAAATAAGATAATTACCTCACTGAAGGATTTTTATTTATGAAAGATCAAATGTTAGTTGATAAACAAGAGAGCCTCAGATAAATCACAGCTAGAACATAATTAAATGAGCTTCTGTACAGTGTTTTAATTTTGAAGGCTAAAGACACAACTGAGCTTCTTTCAAAATGGAAAGAGAATTTTATGTTTTAAAATATGATTCATAAGAGGGAGAAAGTAAAGTAAGAGCTACTTGCTCAGACATTGTAAATGGTAAAATTACCTAAAAATGGGGGTAATAGGGAGAATGGAGAGAATACACCCAGATGTTTAAGTGTTCTCAACACTCCTGGGAATTTATTTATCCCAAAGAAATAAAGATTTATGCTTACATAAAATCCTGCACACAAATGTTTATAGCACTTCTATATATACTAGCAAAAACTGATGACAACCCAATGTCCTTCTGTGAGTGAATGGTTATACACATAGGTTTGGCATGTACATACTGTGGAATACTAAGCAATGAAAAGGGGGGAACTATTAATATTCAAAATAACCCAGATCTCTAGAGAATTATGCCACATGAAAAATGTTAACTATGTATGATTCCATTTATACAATACTCTTGAAATGACAAATTTATAACAATGGAGAACAGATCAGTTGTTGTCAGAGGTTAAAGAGGAGGTGGATATGAAAATCAATGTGGCTATAAAAGGGCAACTGGAAGAATCCTTATGTTAATGGAACTGTTCTGTATTTTAACTATCAATGTCCATATTCTAGATATGATATATAGAACTATAGTTTTGAAAACTGTTACAACTGGCAGAAACTGGGTAATGGTACTGTATTTATTTCGTATGGCTATAGATGAATCACCACATTCACAACAAAAAGGATATGAGGAACAGAAAATTTGGGGACATCTTCTGAATTCTGAATAGTACTTATAAGAGAAGAAGGAAGAGAGAGAATGTTCCAGAAGGAATTCCGAAATACATAAGAAACTATCATACTATTAAAAAGATGCTCAAGGTCTGGAGCCAAGATGAACAATAGTTTTGGATTTTTATGTCTTTATTTTAATATTCTAAAGTAAAGAATTGAGTTCAACAAACATCTGGGCTTATGATATACTATTATTATGGTCAAATATCTTTGAAAACTTTGTTCTATTTTGTCTTTGTTGCATCTAGTCCCAGTCCTTAATCACCATCAGCACCTTATCTGTGGTGTTTAATGTATTTTTTAATACACTGTTAATCTGATTATTTAACTTTGCACAGATGCACATACACATCCCCAACATATATATATGCACACGCACGTATACACACAAAATATTGATCTATGTATCTAAACATTTTATAAATAATTGTTATAAAGTTATTTACTGTTTGTTTTTCATTCATAATTATATTTTCAAAATATGCTTTTATTTTAATATGAAGCAATATTCTTATTTTCTGATTACAACACAATATCTTGTTTAAAGTACATATATATAAATTCTAAACAAGATCTGCAACAATCAGATAGGTTACTGCCAACACTTTGCTCATAAAAATATGGTAATAAACATTCTTATTTTCCTGTGTAATCTTTCTGAAATTGCTTATATGATCTCAAATTTTTTAAATACATCTTGATACACAAAGCTGAAACATATGAATATTAAAATAAGATAATGCAGTACAAAATCAAATATGAATATGAAATATTAATTCCTTTGCTTTCTTAATAATCTCACTTGTTTGATGTATTATTGTTCATTAATTAATTTGTAACTCTTCTCATTTTGTTTTTAGATGTCTCTAACCTAGCACAGGGCTTTCCTGTGGCTCAGCTGATAAAGAATTCATCTGCAATTCTTTACCTGGGTTCGATCCCTGGATTGGGACGATCCCCTGGAAAAGGAAAGGCTACCGGCTCCAGTATTCTGGCCTGGAGAATTCATGGACTATATATAGCCCATGGGGTCGCAAAGAGTCATATACGACTGAGTGACTTTCACTCACTTCACTAACCTAACATAAAGTGGTATTTTTTTCAGTTTAGCCTAATTTTCTCTGCTTTTTAAAGAACTTTAAAAATTTATATAGCATATACATTTTTTTTTCATTACTTATAGTAGTACTTTTGGTTTTATTTTTGGAGTGACTTACAAAGTTCTTCTCTAGTACCCATCCCACTTTCTAAGTACCCATCCCATTTTCTAGCCTAGAATTCATGAATGTTAAAACTATTTTGCACTGTAAACTTAGAAAACTTTAATATACAGAGACAAATATATTTTCATCTGAATTTGACAAGAAGCATATCACATTTTCATTCCTCCACATACTGAATTACCTATATTGGAGTTATCCAGGTGTTTATTCCATTTCCTTGTTCATTTTATAAATTTATGCAAAATAACTTACATCAAATTATACTTTGCATGTTTCTTTTCTCCCTACTTGTTATAAGGTGAAATATTTCCACTCAAAAATTTATATCTTAAAGTCCTAAGCCTTTAGCACCTAGAATGTGAACTTATTTGGAAATAGAATCATAGAAAATTAATAATTAATGTCACACTGAAGCAAGTTGCCTGCCTAATCCAATATGTCACGTGTCCTTCAAAGGTGGAAATCTGAACAAAGATATGCACTCAGGATAAACCCTATGAGAAGATAAATCTAGAGACCAGGGTACTGTTTCTACAAGCCACTGAATATTTAAAAATTGTCAGCAAACCACCAGAAACTGAGAAAGGCATGAAACAGATTTTTCCAAAGAGTCAAAAGAAACCAATCTTGTTGATACCTTGATCTTGGACTTCCAGTCTCTATAACTGATATAATAAATTTCTGTTCTTTAAGCTACCTAGTTTGTGGTATTTTGTTGTGGTCACTCAAGCAAGTTAATATACCACTGTTTTGAAAGTATATTTTAATCTTTTCCTCTCTGCTTATCTCTAGCTCATGTAATCATTCTCCCACACAGTTTTGCGTCAAATATTCTTATCTCCTGTCTTTCTGTGCTATGCTCAGTCGTGTCCAACTCTTTGTGACCCAATGGACTATAGCCTGCCAAGCTCATTGCTCTATCTACTCCGCTTCATTTTCACATCTTACTTTGTCTATCAAGGTTGTCAAAACAATCCCAATGATAAAATAAGTCCCTTGCCATCATTCTCATCTTACTTCAATTTATCTTCTGCCTAGCTTCCTCTTCCAAAATCAGAGCACAATATTCAGGCTTATAGGCCCAGCTTTTAATTCAGTTTTCCTCAGCTCATATAATTTCATCTACTGGAGTCTTCCAAAATCATTTTAGACCATATATAACTCTGATGATCTGTGCTCTCTTTGATTAAGCAGATCTCAGATGTAGTTTACAGTTTTTGATTTATACAATACATGAAGGACCCTGTCTTTCAACATACACTGCTCTGATCATTCTTTTTGTTTCTGAAAGTATTTTTAAAGCTTTGTCAAAGGCAACTGAGCATATTTGGAGATTTTTTTAACATTCTCTTTTCTCAGATGTACTGTTTTTGAGACCTTATTTTATGGGGGAGGAAGGATGGCCATATAGAAGTATAAATCTGATGTGTCTGGGTGAGTCTTTCTGATTCTGCACAACTCTTGGAATCATATATTTAAAGATATAATTGGATGCTGCTTGAGAGTATCCATGAAATAAAGCTTTTAACTATAACCATTGGAACTATCTACATTTTTTTTTTTGAGGAGATGTAGGGCTTACATAATAAGATAAGCATGGATATTAGTCCAGAAATATGCCTCCCAATCCAGATAAATCAATGATTTAGTGACAGAAATCCCTGGTACATTGTCATTTTTCAAACAGAGCTTACAAAGCCAAGATTTCTCTTTTTTTCTCTATTTATTGTCAATTTAAAGCAAAGTTAACAGAATATAAATCAGACATGTTTAGTTGATTGAAATGGTAACATACAAGGCCAATTTCTTTTCAATACTATTTACTTTGTGCTAGTCATGAAACAAAATCAATTATATTGAATAACAAATTTGTCATTTTATTTCTCTTTCACAGTGATTTCTATATTTATTACAATAAAGGTGTAAATATTTTTTAAAAAGAGAACTAAAAAGAATAAAAAGCCCAATACTTTTCCTTAATATAAAAGAACTTTCTGTTTTAAATATTGAGAAATAAAGTAACATAACTATTACTCAAAATCTTAAAATTGTATTTAAAGAAAAATATTTGTTAAACTATACACTAGATATATGTTCTCTACATTTTTTTTGATTAAAGATGACCTTTTTTTACCCTGTTATATTTTAAACAAAGTTTTAACACTCCATGATATTCTTAACTGCATGAAATATATATTCCAGTATATTTCCCTTCAGGGGTTTTTTAAGCCAAGGTAATTTGATGCACAGCATGATGATACAGATAAATTGGTAGTGACAGATACAATTTTTAAGAATTAATTTATGTGAAAAAGAACCTAAATAAGGCTCATTGGAATGGTGAACACTATGTATAAGCTATCTTTTTTAAGTCTCTTTCTTTAAACAAACGTTTTATAGAGCAAGGTAATATTCCTTAAATCCCTGAGCCTATAAATGAGTCCAAAATTGAAGAAAAGACACAAACCTCTAAGAGAACTCTAGTACGACTTATAGCTGTAATCATTGGGAAGTCATTATGTGGATTGAAATGTGCATCTTATTCTCTATTGGATCTTTTAGAAATAAAAAAAATGTCAGTTTAATAGTAAATGGTAAACTGAAATTCATATTTAATACATTTTATATAGTCAGCATGCTTAGTCATTCAGTAGTGTCCGACTCTTAGCGACTCAATGGATTGTAGCCTGCCAGATTCCTCTGTCCATGGGATTCTCTAGGCAAGAATACTGGAATGGGTGAAGCGAAATGAAAGTCACTCAGTCGTGTCCGACTTTTTGAGACCTTGTGGAATATACAGTCTATGGAATTCTCCAGGCCAGAATACTGGAGTGGGTAGACTTTCCCTTCTCCACGGGATCTGCCCAACCCAGGGATTGATCAAACCCACATCTCCCGTGTTGCAGGCAAATTCTTTACTGTCTGAGCCACTATAGTCAGCATATTTGAAGTTAGACAAGCAAAAAGTAAGAGACGCTGCTTTATTCTTTTTTAAATATTTATTTATTTGACTGCATCAAGTCTTACTTGCCTCATGCAGTATATTTTGTTGGGGTGCAAAGGCTTCTCTAGGTGCAGGGCATGAGTTCAGTAGTCAGGGCCAGCATGCTGAGTTGCCCTGCAGCATGTGGGATCCCTGTGGTTTCTGTTGTGTAGCTGCTAACTCATGTCGGACTCTGTGAGCCTGTGGACTGTCGCCCGCGAGATGTGAGATCAAACCCATGTCCCCTGCATTGGAAGGTGGATTCTTAACTACTGGATCAACAAGGAAGTCCTAATATTTTAGTCTATGCTGAGCCTTAGCCATATAAGTCAATAATCTGAATTAGCTCTAAGTGGAATAAATTAGTTGGGCCAGTCTTCAATAAGCCCAATCCTCTGACTTAATTTAAATAAGTTCCTCCATCAAACATGGGTTTTGCAAAGAAGCACTGAAAGCTCTCTTGTTTTGGGTATATATTTCTTTTTGAATGAAAGTGCTTACTAAAGTCTAAGCCCTCACTGCAGGTTTGGTATTTAGTTGTTGTGACTGGCATGTCTGTCCAAGTTCAGTGATGAACTAAGACGAACGTCTTCCTTTTGACTTTAGAATAAAATAATTCTTAACAATTTAGTGTAATAAAGTCAAGTCAAGAGTTTTAAATCACATTTACTCTGGAGAAGAATGTCTTATTCACAAGAACAAGTCATACTGGAACCATAGTGGAAAAATGGAATTAGGATGATAACTGATATGGATTTATTGTCTGTGAATTTATCTTTTTTTTTCAATGTAACTGATTCCAAAGATTAGATTTATATATACCACGAATGAGCAAATAAAACTTTGCATAAATTTCAGACGTTTTTTAACCTAGACAAGCCCAGGTATTAAACTTTGTATATTGCCTAGCACAGCAACAAGCACATAGTAATCTTGTAAGTCATGTTAAGTAAGATAATTATAGAAGTTAACCAAAGAGTTTCAACCACTTTTCATTTTCCATCCAGTTCCACAGTTTTACATGTAACCTGTATGCAAATGATTCCTAAATTACTCTTGAATCCCAGGCATACCAGATATCAGTAAGAGAGGATGTTTAAAAGATGGCACAGGAAATTTAGCTGGGAAAGGAGATACAGAGAGGAAGGGATGATGGGCATACACAAATTAGAAGTGTGAACTCTACTGAAGTATAGTCAAAGTCAAATAATAATAGTTTTTGTAGTGCTTCAGTAAGAATCCTAGAAGGATGAAATATTAAGCTCAAAAGTGGAAATACTAAGTTCAAGAGTGGGTTAATCCAGATTCAGACATGAACAAGGAAGTCTATAGGAAGGGCTGCTGGAGATCATTCTTCGAGTGTAGGAACAATAAACTAAGTGGCTTTGATATTGGATAGATAGTATGCACTGTTATTTATATCATTCTAGATGACAGTAGGTCATAGGATTAGAAGGAAAGATTAAATTCAGTTTCAAAGTTTTCAGTGAAGGCAGGTAAGTTTTAAAGAAACAAGTCAATAACAACAGTAAGAAAACAAAATTCAATCTGTCTCAAATAAGTTGTGTTTGTCTCAATAAGATAGGTTAGTAATGATCTGATACTTTCAGTGATAACAGAGGATGCAAGCTCCTGACCATGATGCATGTGAGTGAGATACTGAAAAATAAAAATCCATCACTTGAGAATTTTGCAAGGGAAGGACAGTCAAGATGGATGGCTATATTCCAGTTAAGGTATGCACTTGTAAACAAGATTCACAGAGGAATTAAGGGTAAGGAAGAATTTTGTAATTACTCAAGACAAAGTCAAACAAAAGCGTTATGTCCATGATTAGGGAGAGAAAAGAAAACTGTTAAATAAGCAAAGTACAAAGCAGAATAGGCACTGTTGTTCTTATTCACTCAGTCATGTTCAACTCTTTGAGAAGCTATGGATTACAGCACGCCAGTCTCCCTATCCTTCACTATCTCCTGGAATTTTCTCAGATTCATGTCCATTGAGTTATGCTATGTATCCATCTCATCCTCTGCCACCCTTGTCTCCTTTTGCCTTCAATCTCCCCCAGCATCAGGATCTTTTCCAATGAGTTGGCTCTTCACATCAGGTGGCCAAAGTATCAGAGCTTCATCTTCAGCATCAGTCCTTCCAATGACTATTCAGGATTGATTTCCTTGAGGATTGACTGGTTTCATCTCCTTGCTGTCCAAAGACTCTCAAGAGTCTTCTCCAACACAATTCAAAAGGACTAATTCTTAGGCGCTCAGCATTTTTATGGTCCAACTCTCACATCCATACATAACTCCTGAAAAAACCACTGCTTTTACTATACAGAACTTTGCTGACAAATTGATGTCTCTGCTTTTTAATGAGTTTGTCACAGCTTTTCCTTTAAGCAGCAAGCATCTTTTAATTTCATGGCTGCAATCACAGTCTGCAGTGATTTAGGAGTCCAAGAAAATAAAATCTGTCACTGTTTCCACTTCTTTCCCTCTAATTTTCCATGAAGTGATGGGACCAGATGCCATAATCTTAGTTTTTTTTTTTTTAACGCTGAGTTTCAAGCCAGCTTTTTCATTCTCCTCTTTCACCCTCATCAAGAGGCTCTTTAGCACCTCTTCATTTTCTTCCATTAAAGTGGTATCACTGCATATCTGAGGTTGCTGATATATCTCCCAGCAACATTAATTCCAGCTTGTGATTCATTCAGCCTGGGACTTCACATGATATGCTCCCTGGTGTCTCAGTGGAAAAGAATCCACGTGGAGTGAAAGAGACTACCTACATTGAAGGAGATTCAGTTTGATCCCTGGGTTGGCAAAATCCCTTGGAAAAGGAAATGGCAATCCACTCCAGTACTCTTGGCTGGGAAATCCCATAAACAAAGGAGCCTGGAGGGGTACAGTCCATGTGGTTACAGGAGTCAGACAGGATTTAGTAACTAACCCAACACCACCACCATTCTGCATATAAGTTAAATAAGCAGGGTGACAATATACAGCCTTGTCATACTTCTTTCCCAATTTTGAACCAGTCAATGGTTCTATGTCCAGTTCTGATTGTTACTTCTTGACCTACATTCAGATTTCTCAGGAGACAGGTAAGGTGGTCTGCTATTCCCATCTCTTGAGGAATCTTCCAGTTTGTTATGATCCACACAGCCAAAGGCTTTAGCATAATCAATGAATCAGAAGATGTTTGTTTGGAACTCCCTTGCTTTCTCCATGATCCAACAAATGTTGGCAATTTGATCTTTGCTTCTTCTGCCTTTTCAAAACTCAGCATGTACATCTGGACAGTCTTGGTTCATGAACTGCTGAAGTCTAGCTTGAAGAATTTTGAGCATTACCTTGCTAGCATGTGAAACAAGCACAATTGTATGGCAGTTTGACCATTCTTTGGCATTGCCCTTCTTTGGACTGGAATGAAAACTGATCATTTCCAGTCCTGTAGCTACAGCTGACTTTTTCAAATTTCCTGGCATCTTGAATACAACACTTTAACAGCATCATATTTTATCATTTTAAATAGCTCAGCTGGAATTCCATCACCCCGACTAGCTTTGTTTGTAGTAATGCTTCCCAAGGCCTGCTTGACTTCACACTCAAGGATGTCTGTCAAGGTTTCCCATTAGGGAACCTTGTGTCAGTGTTCTGGTGGGTGGAGCTGGATTTCTTCTCTCTGGAGTACAATGAAGTTCTCTGGAGTGTTATACTACAAAGCTACAGTCATCAAGACAGTATGGTACTAGCACAAAGACAGAAATATAGATCAATGGAACAAAATAGAAAGCCCAGAGATAAATCCATGTACCTATGGACACCTTATCTTTGACAGAGGAGGCGATATACAATGGAGAAAAGACAATCTCTTTAAGAAGTGATGTTGAGAAAACTGGTCAACTACTTGTAAAAGAATGAAACTAGAACACTTCCTAACACCATACACAAAAATAAACACAAAATGGATTAAAGACCTAAATATAAGACCAGAAAGTATAAAACTCATACAGGAAAACATAGGCAAAACACTCTCTGACATAAATCATAGCAGGGTCTTCTTTGACCCACCTCCCAGAGTAATGGAAATAAAAGCAAAAATAAACAAATGGGGCCTAATTAAACTTAAAAGCTTTTGCACAACAAAGGAAACTATAAGCAAGGTGAGAAGACAGCCTTCAGAATGGGAGAAAATAATAGCAAACCAAGCAACTGAGAATTAATCTCAAAAATATACAAGCAGCTCATGAAGCTCAATTCCAGAAAAATAAATGACCCAATCAAAAAACGGGCTAAAGAACTAAACAGACATTTCTCCAAAGAAGACATACAGATGGCTAACAAACACATGAAAAGATGCTCAACATCACTCATTATCAGAGAAATGCTAATCAAAACCACAATGAGGTACCATCTCACACCAGTCAGAACGGCTGCTATGAAAAAGTCTACAAACAATAAATGCTAGAGAGGGTGCAGAGAAAAAGGAACCCTCTTACACTGTTGGTGGTAAGGCAAACTAGTAGAGCCACTATGGATAGCAGTGTGGAGATTCCTTAAAAAACTGGAAATAGAACTGCCATACGACCCAGCAATCCCACTGCTGGGCATACACACCAAGGAAACCAGCAATGAAGGAGACACGTGTACCCTAATGTTCATTGCAGCACTGTTTACAATAGCCAGGACATGAAAGCAACCTAGATGTCCATTGGCAGACCAATGGATAAGAAAGTTGTGGTACATATACACAATGGAATATTACTCGGCTATTAAAAAGAATGCATTTGAATCATTTCTAATGAGGTGTATGAAACTGGAGCCTATTATACAGAGTGAAGTAAGTCAGAAAGAAAAACATCAATACAGTATATTAATGCATATATATGGGATTTAGAAATATGGTAATGATGACCATATATGCAAGACAGCAAGAGAGACACAGATGTAAAAACAGACTTTTGGACTCAATGGGAGAAGGCAAGGGTGGGATGATTTGAAAGAATAGCATTGAAATATATATATGATATGTTAAATAGATAGATAGTCCAGGTTTGATGCATGAGACAGGGTGATCAGGGCTGGTGCACAGGGAAGACCCTGAGGGATGGGATGGGGAGGGAGGTGGGAAGAGGGCTCAGGATGGTGAACACATGTACACCTATGGCTGATCCATGTGAATGGATGGCAAAAACTACTACAATATTGTAAAGTAATTAGCCTCCAATTAAAATTAATTAATTATTTTTTTTTAAAAAAAGGGTGTCTGGCTCTAGGTGAATGACACCAGTCTGGTTATCCAGGTCATTAAGACCTTTCTTGTAGTTTTTCTGTGCATTTTTGCCACCTCTTCTTCGTGTCTTCTGCTTCTTACCATTTCTGTCCTTTCCTATGCCCATCCTCACATGAATTATTCCTTTGATATCTCTAATTTTCTTGAAGAGATCTTTAGTTTTTCCCATTCTTCTGTTTTCCTCTACTGCTTTGTTATAAACTATATTTAATTAAGCATATCAAATTTGGGATATTCCTGATATTACTGTTCTTACCTAACTTTTTACACCAAATTTGCATCCCCTTCTACTTTTCTTAAAAATCTTATGTTTGATATTTATTTTATATTTCTCTCAAAATAATATATACATTTTCTGTACAGCACAGGAGTTCTCAACTCTGACAGCACATAGGAATTACCTGAGGAGATGTGAAAATAAGTGAATATAAAAGACGATGCTCTGACCCCATCCCAGCTATTTGATTTAATTGATAGGATCAGTGCTGGCAGGTATGGAAATATCCTTCAATGGTTTTAATGTGAAGACAGAGATGAGAACCATGCAAATAAATTATCTCACAGAGATCCACCACTTCCTCTTCCTCTGCATGTTTTTTGTGAACTCCAGAGTCACCTCTGGGCTTCAATGCCAGCACCACAGCAATGCTTCAGTAAAGACATGGCTGCAGATAGCACGGCTTGCTGTAATACCGCTCACAAACGGAAAACTCTGTACAAAAGGCAATCAGCAACAACATTCAGAGCTTAGGTGCTCAGTAACTATCATAAAATCCTTTTTGGAGGAGTATGTAAGAGCTTAGTCACTTGGTCCAAATACACTGAATGCTAAATCACAGACAGCTGGGTCCATATCTTCCCCATTGTTCATTCTTGAATAAATACACACAGTAATAAACTATGGTAAATAAAAATTAATCACACTTTCATTTTTCTCCTCTCTCTTTGAAACTATTTGACAAAACAAAGAAAGAAACATTGTTGTATCGTCAGTATTTTATTCAATCTGTTTTGTATTCTAATATCCCTCTTGATCATATGTCAATTTAAGGGAGATTATGGAACATCCCTAAGACTCTGGAAGTATATATCTTTGGAACGGGACAAAGGGGATTCATGAATAAATATTACTGAAAGGCAAGGTGTTTAACTTTATTCTTATTTTATGGATACAAATTGTAGTTCACCTTCCACCAGGTATAAAATAAAGAACAAGTGAAAGTTTTATTTTATTATATGCTTAGCATAAAGTTTTGGGCTATCAAATGTCAATTGCATCATTATTTGTATGTTGAGGAGTTAATTGGGGTCCTCAAAAAAAAAATAAAATATATTATTAAATTTCATAGCTATAATCACAGATTTGAGTTTTCCTAATAATGAGCGAGGTTGAACATCTTTTCTCGTGCTTGTTGTCATCTGTGTGTCTTCTTTGGAAAAATATTTATTCAATACCTCTGCTTATTGTTTCATTGGGTCATGTGGGTTTTAGTTTTTGTTGAATGGTATTAAGGTTTTAATATATTTCGGATATTAAAAACTTATAGGTTATATAATTTGCAAATCTTCTCCCAATCAGCAGGTTGTCTTTTTGCATTATTGACGATTTCCTTTGCTGTGTAGAAGCTTTTTTGTTTGATGAAATCACATTTGTTTACTTTCATTTTTGTTTCCCTTGCCTAAGGAGACAAATTAAGGAACATATTTTTAAGACCATGTCAAAGAGCATACTGTCTAGGTTTCCTTCTAGGAGTTTTATGGTTTCAAGTCTCACATTCAACTCTTTTACAAATGTTGAGTTGATGAATGTGTACAGTATGAGAGTGGTCTAGTTTTTTTTTTTCATGTCGCTATCATGTTTTCCCAACTGTATTTATAACAGAGACTATGCTTTCTCCATTTGCCTTTTTTCTCTTTTTTTGCTCCTTTGTCATAAATTAATTTTCCATGCACGAGTTTGTTTCTTTCTGGGCTCTAAATTCTGTTCCATTGTATGTTCTATCCTATGTATCTTTCTGCCAACACCATGCTGTTCTGTTTAATCCAGCTTTATAATGAACTTGAAATCAGAGCATATGATTACCTCCAGCTTTGTTATTTTTCTCAGGATTAGTTTGGCTATTAGGGGTCTTTGGTGCTGCCAAATAAATTTTAGAATTTTTTGTTCTCATGTGGAAAAATATCCTTGGGATTTTTGATATGGATTGAACTGAATCTGTAGATTGCTTTAGGTAATATGGACATTTAAACAATGCTAATTCTTCCAACCCGTGAGCACAGAGTATTTATTTGTTTATGTATTTTTCATCTTTTTATACAATGTCATATAGTTTTCAGTGTATAGATTTTTCACTTTCTTGGTCAAATTTATTCCTATGCATTATATTATATATGTTGCTATTATAATTAGGATTGCTGCAGCCTACCAGGCTCCTCTCCATGGGACTTCCCATTGGAGAGGGCTACCACTTTCTTTTCCAGGGGATTGTCCCGATTTAGGGATTGAACCTTCATTTCCTGCATTGGCAGACAGATTCTTTACCACTGAGCCACCTGGGAAACCCTGATACTTCTAATACATTACACTATTTGGCTTGCTAATATTTTGTTGAAGACTTTTATATCTGTGTTCATCAGATATATTGGTCGTAATTTTCATTTTTTTATATTGTCTTTGTCAGATATTGGTATCAGGGTGATGTTGGTCTCACAACATTAGACAGGAAGTGCTCTCTCCCCTTCAGTTTTATGGAATAGTTTGAGGACAGGTATTAAATATTCTTTGAATGTTTGGTAGAACTCACCTGTGAAGCTATATCATTCCAGACTTATATTTTGGAGGAACTTTTAAAGTATTTTTTAATTGTATTTATTTATTTTTGGCTGTGCTAGTCTTTGTTGCTGCACAGAGCTTTCCTCTATTTTCAGGAAGCAGGGGCTCCTCTCTAGTTGTGGTGAATGGGCTTCTCACTGAGTGGCTTCACTTGTTGCGGAACATGGGCTCGAGGATGCACAGGCTTCAGTATTTGTAGCACATGGGCTCATTTGCTCCACAGAATGTGGGATCTTCCCAGATTAGGGATTGAATCTGTGTCTCCTGCACTGGCAGATGGGTTCTTTACCACAGAGCTACCAGGGAAGGCCCTGTGGAGGAGCTTTGTGTTTAATGTTTTAATCTCTGTATTATTGATGAATGTATAGATTTTCTACATCTTCATGATTGAGTTCTGAATGTATGATTTTAAGAATGTTCATTTTTTTTTTCTAAGTTGTCCAATCTGTTGTGCATAGCATATCAGCTCATATTGTTTCCTTATAATCCTTTTTTTTTTTCTTATGGCATCCATTGTAATTTTCCTCTTTCTTCTCTGATTTTATTTATTACCACTTTCTCTGTTTTCTCAGTGAGTCTAGCTAAAAGGTTTGCCAATTTTGTTTATCTTTTCTATTGTCTTTTTAGTCTTACTTCCTTCTACTAACTCTGGACTTCATTTGCTCTTACCTTTTCAAGTTCCTTTAGGTGTATGGCTAGATTCTTTATTTGATTTTTTTCTTTTTTCTTGAGGTAGGCCTGTATTGTTGTATTGCTATAAACTTTCCTCTTAGTACTATTTTTCTTTTTTTTGCACTAAACATATTTTAGTATGTTGTACTGCTGTATTTCATTTTTATTTGCCTTCAGATATTCTTTTCATCCTATGCTTTCTTCACTGACCTAATAGTTGTTCCGTAGCACACTATTCTGTCTAAACATAATTCCAGTTCTTTTTTTTATAGCTTATTTCTAGTTCATGTTGGAAAAGGCACTTGGTATAACTGCTGTCTTCTTAAACTTACTGAGACTGGTTTCATATCCCAATATATGATCTATCTTGAGGAGGTTTCATGTGCACTTCAGAAGAATATGTATTCTGCTACATTTGGATGGAATATTCTGTCGAAACATATCAAACTATCCAGTTTAATATTTCATTAAAGGCTGTTTTTCCCTCTTTTCCTGTTGACTTTCTATCTGGATGATCCATCCACTGATGAAAGTAGGGTGTTAAAGTCCCCTACTATTATTATATTGTCAATACCTCCCTTTAGGTCTGTTAATAATTGCTTTATATATTTTGGCTGTCTTATGTTAGGTGTCAATGTATTAATAACTGTTGTGTCTTCTTGATGAATTATCACCTTTATCATTATACACTCTCCAATTTTGTCTCTTGTTACCTCTTTGGCTTGAAGTCTATTTTTTTCTGATATGAGTACAGCTACACCTGCTTTTTTCAGCTGTCATTTGCTAGGAGTATCACCTTCTATCCCTTCAATTTTAGCTTGTTTGTCTTTGGAACTGGCGAATGTCCTGGAGGCAGCATATAGTTGGGTCTTTTGTTTTTTAATCCATCTAGCCAGATAAATTCAATCCATTTACATTTAGTGTAAAATTGTTGATAGCTGAGGATTTAGTATTGCCATTTTATCTTTTGTTTCCTGGTTGTTCTATATACAGATTGCTTCGTTTTCCTTCTGTTTCTGCCATTTTAGTTTGGTGGCTTTACATGATATTTTTCTCAATTTTCCTTTTATTATTTTATGTATCCACTCTGGACATATTTTGCGGTTACTGTGAGGTTTGTTTAAAAGTCTCATATTTAAAACAGTCTTTTTTTTTCTGCTGATAGCATCTTATCTTCATTTTCATATATAATAGATACAGGGAGGAAAACAGCATGTCCCATCCAGAGTCTACTGAGCTAGCTTTTTTCCTCTACTGAATTAACTATTAACCAATAAATCTGATGATTTACATAAACATTTTAAATCAGATTAATACCTACATAAGAATCTAGTCAACAAGATCTATATAGGTGGACACAAAATAAGCAAGAACTGAAAAGATTTAATGGAATATCACCAAATTAGATCTTACCGAATCAATTTTCTCATGATTCTTTGGAAAGTCACCATTCTTTTCTATCTGTGCCCACCCTCTGTCCATTACACTCATTCCATTGGATCAGAAAACAAACATGAGAAAATTGCCTCAAAAGTATTCCTGCTAAAATATTAATTTAATGAAAAGAGAGATGTGTTTTGCAACTCTCACCTTATCACACAACTGAATTTAACTTTCTGATTTTAGAATCCAAAACATGGCTCAAGAAACTTCACTAAAGAAAAGAAAATTAAAGTTCAAAATGTTGTGTCTATAAAATGATAGAATGTAAGAAGGTAATACTGGACACAGGTGAATTAAGAGCATGAAGTATAATGGAAAGTTAAGAGATATATGGAATGTGACTTTTACTTCAATCAACGATTTAAAAAAAAAATAGGTTTACAAAAAATTGTAAAATTTAAGAAAACTTTACTTTTGAATTTCAGATACATATTTGTCGTTGGAGATAAGGCTTGGTGTAAAAATCACTGAGTTCTTCTTTACTGTATTTTCCTTTGCTAGAAAATTCAGGTCATGTTTTACAAATTTCTAAAAGTTTGAAGGTCAAAAACACTACAAAGCATAGTCTTCAGATTATCATGCAAAACAGAGTATCTCCATTTTGGGGTATAAAGAAACACAACTTGGTAGTTACCAGCGATGATAAATTTAAAATTACAAAAAAAAAAAAAAACAACACATGAATCTTATTTGCACACTGTACATTTTCTAGTACTAAAAAAAGATACATCTCAAGAGATTAAATAGAATAAGGGAAATATCAAAATTAACATTTCCATGGTGACATTTAAAATAAATACTAAAATATGTGAATGTAGCATTGGTTAAATTATTTTAAATAACAAGGGTAATGTTAGCATATTTTTTCCTCTCATGAAAAGATGAGTTTATATTTAGAATCAGAATTTCCTGCTACACACATGTAAAACTATATTGAAGAAATTAATCAAACCTATTAAATATGTTTTACTTTTTTAAGACTTTTTTTCAGTCACACAACATATTTAAATGCCAATACTACAAAAGAAAAGCAAAATAACAATTTATACCAATAATAATTAGCTTGGTGCTAATTAAAATTCCATAAAGTTTCTTTCTAAATTAAAATTACCCGTTATATTTAATCTCATTAAAAATAAACTTTACCCAATTGAAAGAGCCTGAAATTTTAGTTTTGATATAATTTTGATAAAAATTATACATGTTGAGAAGAGCTCAGCTACGTTTTCCTAAGCACTTGAAACTTTTAACATACACTATTTTCATTTTCTTTCTACCTTTTGGTTACTGTCAATAAGGAGTACATGTATGGGTCTATACATAAACCATAATCTTAAATTCACTTTGAAAGTTGGGAAATAGAAAAATTGTTCTTCAGTTCAATTCATATTTCCTAGTTTTTTTTTTTCCTAGAAAATCTAGATATAGGAAAACCTAATATAGGTAAACATTAAAAGGTAATTGTTTACAAGTGTAAATATGCCACACTTGCCAGTTTGGACTCAGGTATATTCTTCAATTACATCTGTAACAGTTCCATAATTTTAGTTTGGATATCCACATTTCCTGGAAGTAACCTAGTCACTTTTTAGTAAATTGACCTCATCATTTTCTGGAATTCCTTGGAAAATCTGATTTTCTTAATCTGACTACTACTTCTCATCATTTATCCAGAGTGACTGGCTAAAAAGTGGGTAATGAGCCTGTTTTGTTGCATAGACATGAGGAGAAATCAGCTGCAGCTCCTTAGAATTTCCATTCACATCCTGCAGATGCTACATGGAAAGTCTTAGCATCAGAGGTTGCTGCCACTTATTTTGCCACCATAAAGAAAGCCAGCCTTAAAATATAGCATGTATACTACAAAACAACCAGCTTCCCTGATGGCTCAAATGTAAAGAATCGCCTGCAATGCAGAGTTGCAGGAGACACAGGTTCGATCCCTGGGTCAGGAAGATACCCTGGATTAAGGCATGGCAACCCACTCCAGTATTCTTGCCTGGAGAATCCCATGGACAGAGGAGCCTTGTGGGCTTCAGTCCATAGGGTCGCAGAGTCAGACATGGCTGAAGCAACCTAGCACGCACGCACGTGCTACAAAACAACAGTTTACAGAAGAAGAGAGTTTGCCTTTTCTGATACTGTCAAATCTAGATCAACATTAATTCGACCCAGTATGTAAGTTTTTCAGTTGAGTCAATACAGGACAACTGTTCTGGGTCTATTTATACTGTTTCACTTAAAACTAAAAATTTCCCCCATTTGTTTCTAAAAGTTAACTTTTTATAAATTCTTTTTTACATCATGACATAATTACAACAACATCTATACAGCAAAATGTGCAAATCTAGGAAGCTGATCATAGGTGGAGATAAATGTTTAAACTCTTTCCATACACCATTTTTTATAGAGGTTAATTTACACATAAAAAATCTTACAAAATTGCTTTACTTCTCTTGGTTTATCTATCAATTTCTTGGCAGTGCTAGTATTCATATATTTTAAACAGAGCAAATCAAGTACTAAATATCATATTTGAGATCCTAACTGTTAAGAGAAATCATGTGTATTGAATAGGAGCTTTAAGTGAAAGTAGCTCAGTCGTGTCCGACTCTTTGTGACCCCATGGATATACAGTCCATGGAATTCTCTAGGCCAAAATACTGGAATGGGTAGCCTTTCCCTTCTCCAGGGGATCTTCCCAACCCAGGGGCTGAACCCAGGTCTCCCGCATTGAAGGCAGATTCACCAGTTGAGCCACAAGGGAAGCCCAAGAATACTGGGGTGGGTAGCCTCCACTGGGTCTTCCCGACCCAGGAATATAACTGGTCTCCTGCATTGCAGGTGGATTTTTTTTTACCAGGTGAGCTACCAGGGAAGCCTGAATAGGAGCTTTAGAGGGCTTAAAAATAAATTAATGATTATATTTATTTACATTGTATCTCTTCAGTATTTCAATAAAAATAATCTAAACTATTTAAATATAATAATAAATAATCTAAAGTGATTCTTTTGTACAGCATTAATGCATAAGCAGTTTTGCATCATAAAATCACAGTATTGATCACATGTTGCCTTCTAAAGCCTGTACTTGTAGTCTTGAATTTTGTACACTGTAAAATTGTAATGCATATTAAAGAGGATTAGAGTCATGTGTATTGCTGTTTAAACTTGGTTAAATTTGTAGAGTCCTCTCCCTTCCCCTACTATATTTTGCTACATATTTCTGCCCATTTCTGGTAATTATTTGGAAAAATGAATTAGGTCTCATCTATCTGTCCTAGATTCAAAATCTCATAATTTATTAAGGAAGAATTGGGTTAAAAATAATCATTTTTGTCTCTTAACTGATAGCTGTAAAATTTCTTATAACCCTCTCTTCTTCCTGTTCCCAAGAAGTAAGCTTTCCTTCATAACCAATGTTCTCAAAACATTTGGTTATTTTTATTGTTTTGATTATATCACCTACATGACTTGTGATTGACTACACTGTTTTTTGCCTCAATGACCAAAACACTCCTACTACTGAATCCAAACCATGGCTCCTTTGTCACTAACACCAACCCTCATTCTACCTCAGAGTGTGGCTCCTTCCCCATCCATTCTTGAACTCCCATTTGCTCTATATTCTCTTTCATAATATTCTCATGATTTTCTTTCTTCCTCACTGAACCCCAATTCACAGTCTCCTTTGCAGATTTGTTTTCAACTACAATACAATTTGAAGTTGAGTCCCAGGTTTGGACCTAAAGACTTTTCTTCTCAATCGATGTCCTCTCTCTGGATGATCTTACCCATATCTTTGGTTTCAAAATCCACTTACAAATAGAAAACTTACAAAAGTTTGTCATCAGTTCTGATCTCTCTTCAGAGATTATGATGGAAAAAGACTCTTTGACATCTCTATTTGAATGTCTTAAAAATACTTCATACTCAACATTCTAAACCATAGCGGAAAGTTTACATTTCACTATGTAAGTAAACATTTTGCACTGTTACCTATTAATAAAAGATATTTCCAGTTATTCTGTTATACAAGACAGAAACTTTGGAGATGTTATTTAACCCTTTTTATCTCTAGCCATGCCCAAATCAGACCCAGCATCAAGTCCCATTGGTATAACCTACATTATATCCATTAAATGTAATCATTTTATTTTGATAGTAACTCCCTCTCCCTGCCCCTCTCCAACCACACCCACAAAGTAGTTCAAGTTACAAGTTCTCGTTATGTATCTTAGAGAATATTAGTTATTCTGCCAAATCCACTTTCCCTCTTTCATTTCATTCCCCATTTCGGCATTGAGAATTCCAAAGTACACGTGAGATGTTGAGATGAAGCCCTTTACTAAAATATGTAAATGGCTCTTCAATTGCCTTATACATAAACAAAAATCTTTAATATTTGCCTCATGAAATGCTATGTGATTTGACCTCTACTTGTCTCTAGAAACTTCTGGCAATGTGATACCATGATCAACACTAATGCTTTAAATAAATTTGTTTATTGAGGTATACTATACATTCAGAAAAAAGGAATAAATCATACCTACATCCAGATGAGTTTTCATTACATAATCACACATATACAAAGATAATTTTCTTGAGAAACAGAAACCTTGAAAACATTTTCTAGGTCCAAGATGGAGTCATTCTGCCTGGGGTGCCATGGCAGCAAAGTGAAATTTCCTGTTCTTATAAATGCTCCTCTTAATCAGAAACATAGAATATGTAGTCATTCAATCCCGAACCATTGAGCCAACTCTGGGCTCTATACATATTTCCCTTTTCCTTGATCTTTCTAAAGAAGTCAGCCATGCCACCCCAGCCAAAACCATGCCATCTCTGCACTGCTGGTTCTAACACCCTATAAAACTTGCTCTTGCCTAGACATCCGTCAGAAAGAGTACCCCACTGCTTGTGAGGCACTGAACTCTCCCAGTCCATAGAGTGTTTTCCTTAAATAAAGGATATCAAACTCATTACTAAATTGCTTTATTTTTTTGGTCATTTAACATCTTTTTTTCTTCTTCCTCTATTTACATCATTACCTGTGTATTTTATGTTGACTTGCCTCACTGGTCACAAATTTTCTAAGTAATTCATTGTTCTACTGAATTTTTTAGTTTCAATTATTTTATTTTCCCAGGTTAACTTTTCCAGTGAGTGTAGGTTTGTTTGTTTGTTTGTTTTTCCTTTTTGTTGGTAGTGGTTAGCAATCCATTGACGATTTATTCTCCCTCTTTTTTCATCACAAATGTTTGGCAAAATTCTCCATTTTAACACCTATTTTCTGAATAAATTAAGCATGGTAATTTTAAAATCCATGTATGGTAATTTTATTCTCTTATTATCTTCTAATTTTCTTCTCCTCTCTGCCCAATCCTCTACCTCTTTCTTCTCTTCTTTCTTCCTCTTCTTTTTGTACTTGACGCTTTCCATTAACATGATTTATGATCATTTATTAAAAGTTGGCTATTTGGTATGAAAAATGATGGGGATAATTTAAATTCTTTCTAATGGTGCCTTCCTCTAAACATTTAATTTTGCTCTTTAGCATGCTATTAAAATACATGGAGATTAGTTTATGGGTTGGGGCCCATCTGGAACTAGATTTCAGCCTTTGTGAAGATTAGTTTATTGCCTGTTTCACCTTAAAAGGAAGTCTGTGATGTGGTGATAAGCACTATTTCTATAATTTGGTGAACCTTGAAATCAATTTTTGACTCTTAGCTATTGCTTTTGCAAAATTTTTAGTCCTTTGGCCCTGTTCACTAAACACCAGTGCAAAGTGTATTTTTTATCTTACCTCTTTTTGCAATTATGGAAATGGCTAATGTTTTTTTAAAAATCATATCTTTTCCATTCTATCATCTTTTACTTGAATATTATTATGCTTATGAGCATTCTTACATTACCTGTCATGTATCTTAATTTCACCATATTCTTCTAATTATATATCTGGACTATATTTTAATGTCTTTACATTTTTTTCAAGTATAAGGTATTAATTTTTTCTTCAAGTTTATCTTAGTGTGCCTCTTAAAGAGTCCAGTATATTTTAATAACATGTATTATGTTTTTTTATTTCTAAAATTACTTATTTTTAAAATTCTCTTGGATTTCCTGTAATTCTTATTTTTAGTTTATCTTTTAAGCTTTAGCTTTTGATTTGGATTGTATAAATTTCATCTATATTGCATTCTAAATAGAATTACAAAAACAAAGAATTTACTTTGTTTTTTGTTTCCCTGTGTCTTTCACTCATGGTTCTCTTTTGAATGCATGTGTTTTGACATGAGTGCAAATGCTTGGGAAATTAATCTATATTCTTTGAGGTCTGTTCTGAATATGTGCTTTTCCAGAGAGAATAGGAATTTCTAGTTGGCTAAGTGTGATAACAACTTAAACAACTTTATATAAAAATGCCCCCATGGAACTCTCCTACACTGTTGGTGGGAATGTAAATTTGTGTAGCCACTATGGAGAAAACAGTATAGAGGTTCCTTAAGAAACTAAACATCGAGGTGCCATATGATCTAGTTATCCCACTCCTTGGTATGTATCTGGATAAAACCATAATTCTAAAAGAAACCAGCACCCCAATATTCATTGCAGCACTATTTATAATAACCAAGACATGGAAACCACCTAAATGCCCATCAACAGATGGATGGGTAAAGAACACGTGGTCCACGTATACCACGGAATATATACACTCAGCCATAAAAGAAGAATGATGTAATGTCATGTGCAGCAACAGGGATGGACCTAGAGACTCTCACACTAAGCAAAGTCAGTCAGAAAGAGAAGGAAAAATACCATATGATACTGTTTATATGTGGAATCTAAAATATGACACAAATGAACTTATCTATGAAACAAAAACAAACTCACAGACATAGAGAAGAGACTTATGATTGCCAAGAGGTAGAAAGAATTGGGGAGGGATGGACTGGGAGTTTTGGGTTAGGATACACAAAACATTATATATACAACGGACAGACAATTAGGTCCTACTGTATAGCACAGGGAACTATATTAAATATCTTGTGATAAACCATAACGGAAAATAATATGAAAAATAATGCATATATATATATATATAACTGTACATATACATACTATACAGTGTATATGCTGTATGGTATATACACTATAAATTAGCACAACATTGTAAATAAAGAACACTTCAAAATAATTTCTTAAATGGCCTCATTTTATTTTTATATATTTCACATAATAAAATTTAATTTTATCCATGCTATTTTATGACAGTTGTCTTCTCTACAAATTAAATATAATTTTTTCCCCACCTACTCAATAAGAGAATCAGGACAAGAAAGGTTCTTTAAAGACATCTTTTTCACAGTGGGTTTATTTTTTTCTTGAATATTATAATGAAAATATATAAAGATATCTCCTTTATGATCCTACTTCTATAAAAGTTTCTACTAGAGTCCCTAATATGGACAGATATTATTTTCTGAATTATTTTAAAGCACAGACTTCAAATGAGATGTCTAATGTCTAAATTTACTAGAAGTTAGCTGGTATCTTAAGGGTGATATCTGGCCAGGATAGAGTTAAATAATACTGCACCAAATATTTTATATTGCAGGTGGATTCTTAACCTGTCTGAGCCACCAGGGAAGCCCTGCAACAAATATTTTAGATCTCCTTGCATAGCTTAAAATGTTACTGGGATATTATTAATCAACCAGGATCCACATTATCTTAGCTCATGCATATTTATTTATGTGTGGTGGTGTGACCAAGTGCTGGACAACAGAACATGTGCAGAAGTAACAAATGAAAGTTCCAGATCTAGACCTTAAAAATCTCTCATAGAGTCATTTAATTATTTTCTTTTGCCCCCTGGTCAGTGTCCATGTGCTGACAATGGCAGAACCACAGGACTGTAGGAGAGTAGATCCTAAATCACCTAAAGCAGAGCCTCCAATATCACTTATTTAACTTTTCATAAAGAAGTAAACTTTCTTGTGTTAAGTCAGTGATGTTTTAGGTTTAACTCTTACAGCATTAGCATTACTTTAGCTAATCTATAAATTGGTCACTTGCAGTGCTGTAATAATCCATGGGATATTTCCTTAATGTTAGATGACAACAGCTAAGATTCATAGAAGATGCTGCTAGAGGCTTCTTAGAACACACAAAATCATAAAATTAGAACAAAGAAACATGGATCTATTGTAGTAGTAATTACAGATGTTTCCCAGTATTTCTGTCTCAGCCCATTTCCTACATACATATGTTGCACTTTCCAGTTCCTTCCTGGTTGGAGGAGGTCCTCCTTAACTAATCTCATCCAAATGGGCTTCCCAGGTGGTGCCAGTGGTAAAGAATCTGCCTGACAATGCAGGAAACATAAGAGATGTGGGTTCAATCCCTGGATCAGGAAGATCCCCTGGAGGAGGGCATGGCGACTCACTCCACTATTCTTGCCTGGAGAATCCAATGGACAGAGGAGCCTGGTGGGCAATAGTCCATAGTGTCACAAAGAGTCAGACATGAATGAAGCAACTTAGCATGTAACGTGCTAATGTGCTTAGTCGTGTCTGCCAGGTTCCTCTGTCCAAGGGATTTCCCAGGCAAGAATATTGGAGGGGATTGCCATTTCTTTCTCCAGGGTATCTTCAGAACCCAAGACTCGAACCTGAGACTACTGCCTCACCTGCACTGTAGGCAGACTCCAGCTGCTGAGCCATCATTATGCCATCTTTACTTGTAGCTCACTGGAAAGTATTAGTTCAGAAGGACCTCATTTGTAGTTGGATGAGGTCCTCCTGAACTAGTCCCATCCAAATGAGCTACAAGTAAAAGTAACATAATACTTTGGGACTAAAGCATTAAATTAGATGGTATTACCCACTCCAGTGTTCTTGCCTGGAGAATCCCAGGGACGGGGGAGACTGGTGGGCTGCCATCTATAGGGTCGCACAGAGTCGGACATGACTGAAGCGACTTAGCAGCAGCAGCAGCACTTCTACAAAGTTCTCTCTCTCTTTTTTTTTTTCTGCTAAACTGACCAGCAATCTTCCTGGAAGTAACTGTACTATCAGCTTTGATTCCATAGTAAAGATGTTGCAAAGCAAAACTCACAGTCACACAGTAATTTGATATATATGGTAATCAGTGAGGTAGAAATGTTTTGTCTCATTCCACTGTGGTATGAAGTTGTTTGGTTCTATACCGTAACCTGCAGCATACCCATGCTAACTAATGCTGTCTAAGATATATAAGTTGCAATATAGACCAAGTGCCTACTAAGCTAGAACTGTAGAAGAAATTGAACATGGTATTTTAGTAGCAAATCGCTACATTTAGGAACACATTAGATATGAAACTGTTGAGCTCAAGAGGATTTGCTCTTTTTATAAGCCAAGTAAAATGGAATAGAGGGCAAAAATGTTCTGCCAGCAGAGCTGCAAAAGCTAACTGATTATAAGGTGAAAATGTAAGCAATGAACTCCAAGTCTCTGATGAGTGTCTATGTGTGAGAAGTAATTTTAGAATTACTACATGGAATTCATCACCAGACACTTGCATTGAATTGCCTTATAGAAAAAAAACAACAACAACATGAAGTTCTAATATCTTCAGCTTCTGAGATTTTGGGTTTGTTAAAGTCAACTTAATATCTTAAGTTTCTGAGATTTGGGGTTTGATTCTAACATACTAAAACTTTTTATTTCTATATTTATTTTCTCATCTGATTATTCTTTATTATCTTGTTAAAGTAAACATATTTGTAAATATACACTTACATTTATATTTTAAGAAGCTCTTATGTTTTTCCCCCACTGGGAGAATTTTGAAACATATATAAGCCATCATATTAACAGAAATAGAAGTATGTCACTTCAGATTTTAGCAAATAATCCCTAATTCAGGGAAACCTTCTAGGTTTCACTATTTGACATTCTATTCCAGTGAAGCAATTATGTAAATTTAACTAAATCACTTACAATTACTAATATTTATATTTACAATTTTTCTGGGAAGATATTTTTCAATTACCAATCTACCTCACTTTAAGATCAAGGAAGCAGAGGCTTATTTTCTTCCTTTTAATTTACTTCTGTGTCTGATGAATCTAGTAGAGTTCTTAAAACATGAAAAGATAATAAATATTTATAATTTATCTTATATATTATCTCCTTTAATTAATGACTTTTTAAATATTATTATTGTACTCATTCATACAAACTTTAAACAATGTAAGTACAGGAAGAGGTTTTCCTGATATGGAAGGTCCAACCTCAAATGTATGGAAGCATTCACAAAAATATTTTACCAAATATTGTCATTATAATATAAAAATTGAAACACAGCTCAGTAAATATCTATTTGTCACATCTACGTCCAAGGCAGTATGCAGAAACTTAAAGAGGAAAAAGGTACCAGTGAGAAGACTTAGCCTTAGCTGTCAATTTAATTAAAGCCAAAATGAGAGAACAATAACTCATACCAAAACAGAACACAGAGGTATTGCTGGAGTCATACAAAATGGGACACGATACCATTATTTGTCTTACTTGGGCAATTTTGTGAGTAAAAGGGGATGCTACTGACAACTAAGCTGGTACAACAAGCATAATCTGGAACTGCTGCTGCTGCTACTGCTAAGTCACTTCAGTCGTGTCCAACTCTGTGCGACCCCACAGACGGTAGTCCACCAGGCTCCCCCGTCCCTGGGATTCTCCAGGCAAGAATACTGGAGTGGGTTGCCATTTCCTTCTCCAGTGTATGAAAGGGAAAAGCGAAAGTGAAGTCGCTCAGTCGTGTCCAACTCTAAGCGACCCCACGGACTGTAGCCCACCAGGCTCCTCCGTTCATGGGATTTTCCAGGCAAGAGTACTGGAGTGGGGTGCCATTGCCTTCTCCGAATCTGGAACTAACCCTAGCTAAATGACTGATCTATATTGATTTATGATATCAGCATCGAAGAATAGAAGAGTAAAAGAGCCCTTTCTCTTGAGAATAAAAAATGTGAAAGTATTTTTTGGTTGTTGTTGGTATTGATTTAGAAAAAGGAATAGAAGTAGTAAAAAGTATTACAGGTACACAAACTCATACAATAAAATGCATTTTACCCAAAAAATCTAGGAAATTTCTATGAACAATTAAATGGTTTATTTAATACATAAAGATGGATATTTTTACAAAGCTCCCAATTCTGTAGAGCCCAATATTATTCTTATTTTAAAATTCAGTAAATAGATTCAGAAAAATTAAAGCTCATGCACAAGTTACTAATAACACAGATGTTAAATTGCACATTGAATTTTAGTCCCAGTGAAGATCTATTTGGCAACAGAATATTCTGAAAGAGAAGACACTACAGGATGTAGTGAATTTGAATACCAAAATTGTGAAAGAACACATCATTTTATAGGTAATATTAATCCACTTAAAATTTGATTAGGGAAATGGTGTGCGGTTTCAATAGCAAGATGTTCATAACATGCTGCATTGAACTTCAATTACATAAGATATTATATTAAGGGTAAATTTAAGTGTTAAAATAGTAATAGTCTCATTAGACACTGCTGATCTTGTGGGATTTGTTAATTTACTAACCTGTTGAAAAAAAGATGTTCAATCAATCAGTACATGCTAGTGTTGACAAGCAACAATTATGGTTAAGTCAGAGTTTGGAACTCTCTTCTGTTTATCTCCTCCCATATGCCTCATAAAACACTATATGAACTGTATAAAATTCATATCAAAGTAATTTCTCAAAATAACTAAGAGAATTCAGTTAATGCCTCTGATATTAGTAACAGAATAACAAACTTACATGAAAAACTGCATTCAAGTAATGACACAATTAGAAACTGATCTTGAGGTAATTCACAAAATATCAACTTTTGTTTAAAGTTTTCAGAATCACAAAATACATGAACTCCTGAAAGCTGTTTCTTAAAGTGTGCAGCATAGAGCATTTAATGGAATATATATGAAAGTAAAACTAAATAATTTCTAGGATACTAAGAAAGTTTTCCTTTGAAGGTGTAGATGTGCAGGAGCTTTCATATTTTAAAAGTGTGCAATATGCCATCATGAAAGGGTAAACACCTTAAATTAAAATTTTTCTAATTACACCTTTTTCTTCTCTTCCTTGCTACTGCTGCTACTAAGTCGCATCAGTCGTGTCCGACTCTGTGCGACCCCATAGACGGCAGCCCACCAGGCTCCGCCATCCCTGGGATTCTCCAGGCAGGAATACTGGAGTGGGTTGCCATTTCCTTCTCCAGTGCGTGAAAGGGAAAAGTGAAAGTGAAGTTGCTCAGTCGTGTCCGACTCTCCGCGACCCCATGGGCTGCAGCCTACCAGGCTCCTCTGTCCATGGGATTTCCCAGGCAAGAGTACTGGAGTGGGGTGCCATTGCCTTCTCCAAATTAATGGCTGAGAATCATCCAAAAATGATGAATATCATGACCAATTCAAGAAGCTTGGTAAATATCAAGTAGGATAAATAGAAACTAAATCACATCTAGTCTTATCTTAGAATGCTGAAAAGACAATACAAGAAGAAAATCTTAAAACTCATCAAAGTTAATAGACACAATAATTTCAAAGCAGCAACAGTAAGACTAATAGCTTCCTTAACAGAAAATATGAAGGCAGGAGAAAATAGAATGATGCCTTTAAAGTACTGAAGATGACAACAACTATAGCAACAACATCTGTGCACTTACCAATCTAAAATTCTGTACCTACCAAAATAGCTCAAAAGTGAAGGTGAATGAAGACATTAATTGAAAAAAAGGAAAAAAAGCAGATTTTTGTTTCAAATAAGTTTCAATTTTAAGAGAAGGTATAGGATTTTTTTTCCAGATAAAGTCAGTCATTTCGGATGAAATCACAGAATTGAAACAAATAATGAAATGTACTAAAATAGGCAAACATATAGTTAAATATAAAAGTATAGCAATGATCTGTAGCAGTAATTATAAAAATGTCTTGTGGGGTCTTTCAATATATATATATAATATGTGTATTATATACATATATGTAAAATGCAGTGACTAAATAATGGAAAAGATGGAATGGGAAATGGAGTTGAACTATGTTCAGTTATAACAAGTGAAGAATGTGGTATCAAGAATAATCAATAAAATATTTATATAAGATGTGGACATTAAAAATTAAAGAAAAGTATGTAAAAAGTATGTAAAAGTATGTAAAACAAAGCTGAGAAATGAGGAATACATTGGCAAAGAACAAATAGGACAGGGAAAAAGAAAAACAAGAAATGATAAATTAAGCTCAATTAATTTAGATATTTATACTCATTATGAAAGGACTTATTTCTTTACTGAAAAGCTAAAGTTTGTTACATTAGATAAAAAATAAAATGCATTAAAATTCAAAATAAAAATAAGGACATGAATAGTTCAAAAGTAAAAAGCTGAAAACCTTAACTAGAAAGAAAATTTAAATGTCTATATTAATTTCATACAAAAGAGATTTAAATACAAGTTGTATTAGAGACTCAAAGAGACATTCCATAAAGATGAAAAAAGGGCAATACATAGCAAACAAATTAATAATATGAATTCCAAACATATTTTTTAAAAGGGAACATCAGAGTAAGAGAAATAAATTACAAACATAATCAGATATTTTAAGACACTTCTTTTTTATAGTTAAAGAACAAAACTAAAGATCAGTAAGGACTATGTCTAGTGTATTTTAAGAATGAAAATTTGTGTTACAAATTGCTAAAATCACTGCATTCACAGAATAAAAGAAAAATAGTATATTTCAATATACCTTATGATAAAATTCCCAGTAATCTAGTGAAAAAATGAAAGTCAAAGTCACTCTTTGCATCTGAATCTTTGTGACCCCATGGACTACACAGTCCATTGATACTCCAGGTCAGAATACTGGAGGGAATAGACGTTCCCTTCTCCAGGGATCTTCTCAACCCAGGGATCAAACTCAGGTCTCTAGCATTGTGGGTGGATTCTTTACCAGCAGAGCCACAAGGGAAGCCCAAGAATACTGGAGTGGGGAGCCTATCCCTTCTCCAGCGGATCTTCCCCACCCAGGAGTCGAACCTGGGTCTTCTGCATTGTAGGCAGATTCTTTACCAACTGAGCTATCAGGGAAGCCCTAGAATCATCAGGGAAGTAATCTAGAATCAGAAGCAAATCTTTCCAAATTTACAAAAAATATCTACAAATACTCTATTGGCATCTTATAATTGTAAACTATCAAATGTGTCTTTCAGATAACAGATAAAGATGCATTTTTGTTCACTATTTGGGTCATTATTATGAGGGACTTCCTAACTAATGTAATAACACAGAATAAAGATTTAAAAGACATAAAGCTCTTGTGCAACTGACATGATTGTATGAAAACTCTGAAAGTACCTATAAAAATGCACTATTAGTAATAAGTCAATTAAATTGCTAGATATAAAGTCAATACATACAAATCAACTATACTTCAATATACTGACACATGAAAATAAAAATGTAATCTAAAATTTCATTTAAAATAGCCTAAATATACTAATTATCAAAGAAGAGTCTAATATGGTCAGATCATGTTGCTGAAAGAAATTTAAAAGACAAACTCAACTGTATACCATATTTCTTAATTAGCAAATAACTTAGGATGTCAATTCTCCCCAAGTTATATTGATTCAATACAATCCCAAGGAGCTTTAAAGTTGTGAAATTTTGTAACATGATCTTAAAATTTATATTTGAATAAAATTGCTTTAGAATAGCCTAGACAATCTTGAAAAAGAATTCCAAGTTGGAGGATTTACTCTACCAGATTTTGAAAGTTACAATCATACAATATTAATTATGAGGGTGTGATTCTGATGTGAGTACAGAGATGGAATCAAGTAAGTTGCTCAAGAATATATACACACCTATATACATCAATTATTTTTTACAAAGATATAAAGAAAAATCACAGGAGATGGTTGTTGTTCAGTAGCTCAGTCAGAAATGATTAGTCATTTCAAAACACTGGTGCTGGATCAAATAACCTTAAGAAAAGATAATGCAAAACACATTTTGGACTCTGCATGTATGTTAACTCAGTTCAGTTGTGTAGGACTCTATGCGACCTCATGGACTATTGACCCCCAGGATCCTCTGTCCATGGGGATTCTCCAGGCAAGAATACTGGAGCTGGTTGCCATGGCCTCCTCCAGGGGATCTTTCCTACCCGGGGATAGAAACCATGTCTGCCTGAGTCTCCTGCATTGGCAGGGCAGGTTCTTTAAACCCTGAGACACCTGAGAATGGTTCACGAGCTTCACCAACTCAGTGGACAAACATTTGAGCAAACTCCAGGAGGCAGTAGAGGACAGAGGAGCCTGACATGCTGCAGACCGTGGGTCGCAGAGAGCCAGACACGACTTAGCGACTGAACAACAAAAATCATACCAAGTAAAGAACAACCTTTATTTTTAAAAGAAAGCCACCTGAATATGTATTTTCAAAGTGTTTTTGCTACTAAAATATTTAAGCAGCCACTTACATGTTTTTGAAGCACGGTACAATTTTCAAGTTTGAAAATACGTCTTTTATGATTCAGTGGTCTCTTGAAAAATTCCTACAAAAATGTAGCATTTTATTTCATCTCAGAAAATGGCCTTTCTTTAGTTCCTTTTCCAAAGAATTTCCAAACAAAAGTATTACTTATAAACAAAGAAGGATGGATCAAGACGAACAGTATTTACCTACCTAAAACCGTGCTGGAGGAGGTCATGGAAAGGACATAATGGCTGACTGAACGGAGAGCTGGACGGGAGGAATCCCCAGGGCTTGGACTAGCAGGTTCGCCAAGGCACCATCCCCGCCTCCTGGGCCTCGGAATCTGGGCCCCGCCCACTGCTCCCAGTGCGCAGCCGCAGCTCTGCCACGGGCGCGGACTGCAAAGAGCTGTGCGCTAGTGACACAGTCTGGAGGGAACTGAAAGGTGATGGAACCGCACTAAGGATGCTTTATAAAAAGTTCTAAGCTTCTGGTTGGCGAGGGCAGAGGTCTGCCTATTCACTTGTGGCCGCCAAAGACGAACTTCATCAGTAAGTTGCCTTGCTTATTAAAACGTAAATCCACCACCTACCAGTCTGAGGTGGTCTGTCCCTCGCTTCGTCCTCTCCTCGTCCTCCTCAGAAGGGGGGACCGGTTTGGAATTTCACCCCAACTCCCCAGATTGTGAACCAACAAATCTGTCTCTCAGATTTGTTTCTCTTCTCGGCTTATTGAAAAAGGAACTGTGAGTTTGCGGACATGTATAGTTATAGAGTGCAACTTATTTCACGATTTAAACTGACAGGTGGGAAATAATTTTTGCTTCACTTTGATGTTTCAAGTAAGTGCTATTGATGAGAAATTTATAAAAACTAAAATATATATTTAAATTTAACTTATTTTAACAACTTTTAGTAATAAATTGAGTATACTATATCCAGAAAAAGACGGTGAAAACTTTGCCTTAATCATTTAAAATTAATATATCAAATAGATCCCGTCCTATATTGTTGATAATAATGGAGTTATAGTAGCGTCCTTACATTTCATATCTAATTCACATTATTTCACATTTCATAAATCGTTCCAGTAGATCAATTTACAGGGCACCTATAATGTAGTGTTTGATATGAGACCTTTCCTTTAGCATATGCATTTATACAGCTATAACTTTCCTCTAAGCTCTGATTTAGTTTCCTACCACAAGTTTCAGTGTTTGTTTTTCATCTCAAAATGTTTTCAGAATTTTTCTTGTGATTTCTTCATTGACCCATTAGCTCTTTAAGAATGTAATATTTTATAATCATCACATGGTTTTGATTTTTAATTTTTTTCCGTTACTCATTTCTAATTTTATTCTATTATGGTGTGATAATAGGCATTCTATTGTTCTGTGCCTTTTAAATTAATTGAAAGTAGTTTTATGGTCTAGGATTTCAGCTGTTCTGGATTGTGTCCCATGTGTACTTGAGAATAATCTCTGTTCTGCTGTTTTATGGTGGAATATTTTATTTATGTCTGGTCTAGTTTATAGTTATAGTTTATAGTGTTGCTAAGGTATTTTATTTCTTTATTGATCCTCTGCCTAGTTGTCCAATCAACTCTTGAAAATTAGACATTGAAATTATCATTGCTGTGTTGTCTCCCTCAATTCTGCTATATCATGTATTTCCCTTAATTTTTATTTTGTATACGTAGGGGCTTTGTTTTTATGTATGCATATTTTTGCAATTGGTATAACTTTTTGATGGATTATCTCTGTTGCCATTTTTAATGATTCTCTTTATCTCTAAGTACTTTTTTGTTTTAAATCTACTTTGATAACAGTATAGCCATTGCAGCTTTCTTAAGGTTGCTGTTTGCAGGATATACTTTCCATATTTTAATTTTTCAAACTATTATTAACAGTGTGTTGACTCTAGCATGTCTTTGGTAGACAGCATATAGTAGGATCTTGGTTTTTTGTATAGGAGAACAACCTCTGTCTTTTAAATGGATAATATTAATTAATACACATTTAAGAGTATTGTTTATATGGTTGGATCTACCTTTGCCATTTTACAATTTGTCTCTCTGTCTTATCTCTTTTTTCTTTTACTCTGACATCTTTTGCTTTATATGAGTATTTTCTAATATATATTTTTAATTCCTCTAAAGATTTTTAGCTATGTTAATCTCGTTTCCCTCATGGTTGTACTGCAGCTTACCATATACATTTTAACTTACCTGAATCTACTTTAGATTTAAAAGAGCTTAATTCCAGTGAACATAAAAGCATTTCTCAATACAGTTTTATTACCCCTGCCCACCTTTGGTTCTATTAATGATATACATAGTGCATTTTTATATGTTGTAAGCCAGAAATGCATTTTGAAAATATTACTTTATATACTTTTATGTCTAGTAGAAATGAAAAAAAAATCACACCTATAGACGGAATTTTTATGTTAACCTCCTTGTTTACCATTTCTGTTTCTCTTCATTTGTTCCTGTGAATTTGAGTTACTGTCTAGTTTCATTTCCTTACCTTCCTCCAGTGGTTTTGTTCCCAATCACTGTGTTTCTGCTATTATTGTCAAATATTTTTTTTTCTATGTGTTACAGGTCCTACAGTAAAATTATATTCTTATTTGTAAATTCAACTTTTTAATAAATCAGTTAAAAGAAGAAAGGAAAGAAATATAAAATCACACTTCTTTTACATTATGTGATTACATTTCAGGGGCCTCTATGTGCCTGTGTGTTTGTGTGTATTCAAATTACTAAGTCACCTGCTTTCAGCCCAAAGAACATCTTTTAGAATTTCCTGTAAAGCCATGTGCAAGAAATAAATTCTCTGAGTATTAGTTTGTTTGAAAATGTCTTTACTTTGCCTTCAGTTTTGAAAGATATTATTTTTTTCTGGCTAGAAGACTCTAGACTGATAGGATTTCTTTAAGCACTTTGAATATATCATTCTACAACCTTTTAGACTTCATTGTTCCTGATGATAAATCCACTGTTAATTTCATCAGGATTCTTGTATACATATAATGAGGGCATTTCTGTTCCTGCTTTCAAGATTTTCTTTTGTCTTTGTCTTTCAACACTTAAAAAAGTTTAGACCCCAGGAGGGCTCTTCTTAGTTGTCTCTTTCCCTGGTTCTCTCTGTTTGACATACCAGTTTCACTGGTCAAGAATCCTGCAAGGATATTTAACCTCTGGTCTTCACCGGTAGTCCTTTTCCAGCATGGGACCTCTTTCCCAGCATGGGACCTCTACCTTACATCAGCCTTTCAGCCTCAGCAAGGGCTGATTCAGGATACACCATTCTCTGCTATTCTGCTTTGTGATTGGGAAGAAAGAATCTTTTGGCCATACTCTTGCCTGGAAGAGAGCTTTTGCAATGTGAGGCTGCTGGTTGTGACCTGTCCCTCCAGGAGAGACAATAAGCTTTGATTGGGGATGGAAGGTGGATGGGGGGAGTCCATTTTCTTGGACACCTCTGCCCAGAGTTGAGCTTTTGTCACTGAAATGGTACAGTGAGAAAAGGTCATGGAACTAATGCCACAGACTGTCATTTTTTTTCTCCAAGATTTGGTATGTTTAGCTGCTTTTTCTCTCATTTGCTGTAAATCCTTTGGATAATCTCCATACACTTTAAATAGCTCTTCTTAAGTACTTTTCCTAATTATGATTATGTTACTGGAAAGATGTTTCACACAGTTATTCATGCAGCCAACGAGGAACTTGTCCATCCTAATATTTCTTGTGTAAGCTATGCTTCAAGATTTCTGTTACTGGGAAAAACATGGTATCTGATCAACATTATATCTAACAGAAATGTGTTTAAGTGATTTGGGATTGTTTAAAATGTTTCTCTTAGTAAAAGCAGGTTACATGTACTTAAATGATACAGTTTCTAATTGAATATTGATAAAGTCTTACTCAGTTGTTTTATCAGTTTTCTACTGCCACTGTAACAAATTATCACAACCTGAGTGCCTTAAAACAACACAGATACATCAAGAACTCAACTGAGCTGGAATTGAGAGCTAAACTGCTAGGTGTTGGAGTAGCTGATTAAAGCAATGAGCCAAAAATGAGAGTTAAGGCTTTAATATCTCATTATCCTGGTATAAGCAAGAGGCTAAAACTGGAGAAACTTCCTGTCCATTTCCTCTATGGAATTTTGTACCAGTCGGGTGTTAGAACAATCAGTGCAGATGTGAGGGTTATCTCACTGATACAGCCGTTAACAAAAGGGTGCAGCAGTTATATGGACTCAGGTTGGAAGAGTCTAGAAGTAGAAAAGTACTAGGTACCAAGTTTGGATGGGGAGAAAAAAAAAATCAAGATTTCTCCCACCTCCTCTACTTTAGAAGGCCTTGGTAGAGGTGCCTGAAGAAGACCTCTGCACAAGGTCTCAAATAAAGAGACCTAGAAATGAAGGCAATTGAACTGGGAATGCAAATATATAAACAGCATATAAAAGGGCCTGAGTCCTTTACTGCAACTCCCTTCATAGATTACAAAGCACTGGCTGTGCACAAAGCCTGCTGGTGGGGGGTAGGAGGTGGGCAGCTTTTCCTATGAGGTCTGCCTACTAAAACCTTTGTAGCTGCCTGTAGTTGGTCCTAAACAATCATGCTTTTGCCAGTGCCAGACTCCTCAGTTATGGTTTGGTAGATCTGAAGTCCAACATTGACTTTCTGTTCTAAGATCAATGGATCAACTGAATTGTGTTTCCTTTAGAAAGCTTTAGGAAGTCATCTATTTTCTTTTCTAGCTTCTAGAGACCACCTACAGTCCTAGACTCTTGGCTTCTCCCTCATTTTCAAAGTCAGAAAAACAGATCACTCTAACATTTTATCACTCTGACATTGCTTCCATCTTCACTTCTCTAATTCTGACTCTACTACTTTTCTCTTTTACATTAAAGATACTTGTAATTACAATCAGCCCACCTGGATCATCCTAACCTCTTTATTTTAGTCAGCTGATTAGCAATCTTAATCACATCTACAGCCTAAATTCCCTTTTGCTATGTACTCTTACATATTCATAGATTCCTGTGACTGGAGCCATTATTTTTCCTACCATATTTGCATATCTCAAAAACCATTTAACTATCCCTCTTAATCCTGCCAATATAGCCAGACCATTTACTTAAATTATATCATCACCCACATGAGATTTCTGTTCTTTATTCATGTCTCATATAAATATTCAAATCAAGCAAATGTCTGTCTTATAAGTAATTATGGGCTCTAATGTCATATGTCCTTTCCCTGTCTTTCTTACTTTCTGCTCCTAAATTACACATTTGTGAACAGATCTTTAGACTTTCTTGGTGGTTACTCATACTCTCAAAGCCACATCTTTACTGCCATCCTAACATGGTTGCTATTCATAAATCCTAACAAACTATGTCAAGACTCACTCCATTGTTGCCTCAGATTATATGTAGCATTGGTCATTTACTAGAATTTTGAAAAAACACTCCTCAAGAAAGGAAAATACACAAAATCTCTGTATGTCTGTGTGTTAGTGGGGGGTGGGGTAAAATCAATAATTAGCCTTCTGATTCAGAGACGGTGAATAAAGACAAATAAATTATGTGTATGCAGTGTTATTTGAGGTATTTGCTTACTTTCCCTTCTGACACTGGTGGAGTCTGTAGTGATATCCCTTTCATTCTTGATACTGGTAATTTGTATTCTTCTCTCTATATATCTTTCTCTTTCTTTTGTTTTCCCCTCTCTCCAGCCTCTGCCCTCACCTTACCCCATCCCCACACCAGAACTCTATGTTTGTCTCTCTTTGTCTCTTGCGGTAGTCTCTGAAAGTTTATCAATTTATTGATCTTTTCAAATTTTGATTTTTAATTTTCTCTATGTTTTTCTATTTTCAATTTTATTTATTCTTACTCTCATTTGTATCATTTCCTTTATCCTCGTTTTGCATTTCAATTTTCAGATTGTTTTTCTGGTTTGTGAAATTGAAAGCTTAACTCTTTAATTTTATATTTTTCCCCTTCTTTTGTATATGCATTTTTCTCTAAAGAATGACTTTATTAGCTTCCACAACTTTTGGACTTTTTGACCCATACAAGTGTTTCATTTTCAAACTATTTTATGTTAAAAATATTTTTTCTCTTATTTGTTTTCAGCTTCATTTTTTTATGGTCAGAAAATATACCCTCTGTAGTATCAATGATTTTAAATGGTTGATATTTGTTTAGTGGATCAGTATATAGTCTACATTTGTGATTGTTTCACAGGTAATTAAATGTATTTATATGGATTCTGCTGTCATTGGTTGTAGCTTCTGTAAATGTGATTAAGTAAAGTTAGTTGATGGGGCTTCCCAAATGGCTCGGTGGTAAAGAATCTGCCTGACAATGCAGGAAAGATGGGTTTGATCCCTGATGCAGGAACATCCTCTGGAGAAGGGAATGGTAACCCACTCCAGTATTCTTGCCTGGAGAATTCCATGGATAGAGGAGCCTGGCCTGGTGGGCTACAGTCCATGGGGTCACAAAGAGTTGGACACAACAGAGAAAACACACACAGACACACACACACACACACACACACTCACACACACACATACACATATTCTGCCTTTAAGTAATGTTATACCATGTAATATAAAGTGTAAGAAACTTATGATAGTATGATTCATCCCCCTAGTTGTGGTATTATCATCCCATATATCTGAAAAATAACAAAAGGACTGTCTAAATAACACAATAAAATAACAACAAATAAAATAAAAAATAATAGCAAAAATTGTCTAAATAACTTGATTTCTTCATGAAATAGTCAAGTAAATATATAAATATGATTGGATAAATCTTCATTAATATTTTATTATATAAATTTATTCCATTCTATTGTAAATTTTGCCAAGCCATATCATGTTTTATTAAATGTTACAAATAATCCATATGAGAAGTATGCCTTCTCAGTCAAAACATTGCAGTTAAGAATATTGGTAAAGGAGGTTTGATTTGTTTTTCATTAGGATACATAATTTAAAAAATTTAGGGGCAAATAAATACATTTATATAAAGGAGCAGTTGAAATATCAACAACCTCAGATATGGAGATCACACTACCCTTATTGCAAAAAGCAAAGAACTAAAGAGACTCTTGATGAATGTGAAAGAGGAGAGTGAAAAAGCTGGCTTATTCTCAACATTCAAAAAACCAGAATCATGGCATCCGGTCCCATCACTTCATGGCAAATAGATGGAAAAACAGTAGAAACAGTGACAGGCTTTATATTCTTGGGTTCTAAATCCCTGCAGATGGTGACTGCAGCCAGGAAATTAAAAGACACTTGCTCTTTGGAATAAAAGTTATGACGAACCTAGACAGCATATTAAAATCAGAGACATTACTTTACCAACAAAGGTCCATCTAGTCAAAGCTATGGTTTTTCCAATAGAAATGTATAGATGTGAGAGTTGGACAATAAAGAAAGCTGAGCACCGAAGAATTGGTGCTTTTGAACTGTAGTGTTGGAGAAGACTCTTGAGAGTCCCTTGAACTGCAAGGAGATCCAGCCAGTCCATCCTAAAGGAAATCAGTCCTGAATATTCATTGGAAGGATTGTTACTGAGGCTGAAGCTCCAGTCTTTTGGCCACCTGATGCAAAGAGCCAACTTATTGGAAAAGACCCTGATGCTAGGAAAGACTGAAGTCAGGAAGAGAAGGGGATGGTCAGAGATTGAGGTGGTTAGATGGCATCACTAACTAAATGGACATGAGTTTGAGCAGGCTCTGGGATATGGTGATGGGCAGGGAAACCTGGTGAGCTGCAGTCAGTGGATTCACAGAGTCAGACACAACTGAGTGACTGAACAACAACAAAGGAGGAGCTGTATGTTCCTAAGTGGTTTATATATAAGTGGATAAAAATTTGAGTTCATAATATGTCTTCTTTTTGTCTGAAATTTGGGACTGGAGCATGGGTCCTGAGCATGCTTCCAGGAATTTTACGTGAGGGCAGGATGGACTTGCTTGATGTTTTCTGTAACTGTAAAATTAGGATTAAAAACTTCAGAGGTTTCTTTTTTTTTTCCCCCTTTCTCCAAATTACTACACTTGATTTTGTTGAAGTATTCTCTCTAACATGAATTTTGATTTCATAAAATTTTCCATTTTTTGATTATGTATTTATAGGCATAGTGTTATTACCACAATAGTGTCTTTTCACATTTTTCTGATTTTTTTCTTCATAACAACATTTTAATCACTCTGTGGATATCCATTAATTAGTTTTCAATGCAAAAATAATATTATAGTGCATATAAAACAAGATAAAAATAACAAAACAAACTTAATATAGAAATAACACACCTGGAATATTTACACTCGTGATCACTGATCATTTCCATGAGTTGACTCTAGAAATATTGCATTTATTTGACTAGGTACTTCACATGGGTACCATGGGGTTTTAACATGGACATTAATGCCCAGTTTATTAATCTGGCTTATATTTTAATCAGTGTTTTCATTTATCAAGTTCAAAAAGCTTTCAGTTTATTAACATGTGTGTGATAAATATTCAAGTACGTTTTATTTTACAGTTATAGGTTATAATTTCTTGTCTAAAAATTGTCCAGTTGCTTTATGTATGAATACATAATTCCAAAACATTGAGTTTATAAGTTGTGTTGCTGTTGTTGCTGTTATAAAGATATTTATAGGCATAATTTTACATGCCATAAAGTTCACCCGTTTTATATGCACAGTTCAATTATTTCATTTATACAGCTGTGCAGTTATCGTCACAACCCAGTATCATGGTCAGTTTCTTTTTTCTTAGTCCATATTTTCTGTATGGTGAAGGACGACTTATTTTTTGAAAGACCCCTTCAGTGAAAGATGGGTGGAGCTGAACTCTAAAATGACTTATATGGTTATTTCCTAGTCTAATGATATCGCTCTTTAATTTGACATATGCATCTTTCTGGTACAAAATGAATTCTAAGAGTATCAGGACATTTTTTTGCTACTGTTAGAAGGAAAATTTGAAAGGTTGAACAGGACAGACATAGCCTAGATTCTGTTTGGTTGTTTTTTTGACCTTTCTGTAAGTGAAAAATTTCCACAGAATATTGATTACTGTCACAGTTTCCAACTCAGATGTAGGTATTGAATAGAAGCAAATGTGAGCAGTTATCTGATGCTCCCAAACCATGCTTGTGGAGAGCATTGCTCACATGCTGCCCACATCTCCAGCTCACCTGGGAAGCCAGTCCTACAGTCCTCAGGCTGGGGCTACCTCTTCTCGGTGATGCACCCAGAGAAGGAAACGTCAGTGTATTCACCTGGCTCCCTACCACAGAGACACCTTTGGAAAGAAGTCACCTGAGACAGGTTAGCACCTAAATACCTTCCCAACCCTTGCTCCAGCCTCCTACCTGCAGAGAAGCAGAGCAGGACAGCTGCTGCCACAGGTGGACTGCACCTAGAACAGTGGGAGCAAAGAACATGGCTTCATTGTTGGGGTGCTCAGTCACCAGAAGACTCTGGCTTCCACCTTGAAGCAGGCCAGCCTGATCTGGACTCTTCATTCACTCTGAGGAACCCCAAACCCAGAGGAAACCCTATGCCAGGACCTCTGCCCCCAGACAAAGAAACACATCTGCCACTTCCACACCCTGACAGTGTAAGTTTTAAAAGGCAAAAGAGGTCTAAAATGTTTATACATATCTGCAGGTTATTATAATTCATTTATAATATATATTTTCCAATGGTTGTGAAGAAAAATATTTTCTGTAAAGATTTTTATAAAATCTTCTGACTCAACTGACTGGAAAGGAAACACCTGGTAAAGTAGTCTTCAAATATTTGTGAAATAAAATGAAGGGAAAACACTTCCATGGGGCAATCAGGCAGAGTTGTACTGAAATGGACATTAAACCATTTTCACATGCACAGACTAGTGAGTTTATAGGGAGTGGTCCCTAATTAAAACAGATTATCTTACTCAAAGAATGTGGAGCAAAATAATGCTGTTTTTTATATTATATTATAAAATATTATAACATTTATATTATAAATATTATATTAACACATCAATATTATTAATACACATTAATATATTAATACACATTATATCAATACTACCATGAACCTATGGTGTTATACAAGGAAAATTAAAGTTTATGTCTATCAAATCTGCAACTTAAATCTTGGCCCTCAGAAATTATTAGAGGTTTTCAACAGTTTCTAAGAAAGTATAGATAGGAGAGTTGATATCAGAATTACATTTGCAGTATTCTCAATTCGGTGTATAAATTTGTGTTTATTTTCATGTCAATGTGTGAATGTGTATGTGTTTCCATGAGCCATGATGTAAACTTGCTATCAATATGTTAGTTGACTGTCTTGTTTTGCTAAGTATTATACACACATATAAATTCCTGTTAACTTAAATATTTTAAAGAATTTCTGTTTCAAATTATTTTATAATCCTGTATGTTTTAATATTATTGTATAATATTTTATAAGAAGTGTAGTTTGCATAAATTTACCAATTTGAGTTCTTGGGTCAGGCATATATTTTAACAGCAGAATAAGTAGAGTAGGCTAAATAGTCTAAGCTCGAAGTCTGTGTTGGAAATGAGACCAATTGCTCAGATAGGGTATCCTCCAGTTTTGGAGCAGGTTTACACAACAGACACAACTGTAGCTCAGTATTATGTTTCTAAATGGAAAATAAGATTGAGGGAGTTAAAGTGATTTTAATATTTCTGTATCCTGTTGAATTACTCTTCTTTATTTTAGAAGTTTATTTCAGTCTAAGTAACTGAGATTGATGATGATCCACCATCAGCCATCTGTTCTCACTTGCCTTTACCAGAACATCCTAAATTACTTTGAACATTTTTCAAAACATTTTATATTGTTCATGTTTTAGCTTTTATTTCAGGCTGCACATGCAGAATTCCTGTGTTCCATCAATAAAACATCAAAAATAGTAAGAATCATCCTGCTTATACTGCCAATATTGCTCATCAAATGTTTGGAAAATATTAAATTTGATTCTGTGGTATATCAATCATGAATTCTTTACCTACAAGGGTTAGAGAAATTAAAAGTGCAATGGCATGACCTTTGAGTAAGTATAACCCATTATACATGTGAAAATAACGATAAGTATACTAAGCACATACACATATATACACACATATATGCACATGCATTCTGATTGTTATAACAGATTATAATAATTTAATGGCTTAAACCAATGCAAATTTATTATCTTAGAATTCTGGGGTCAGTATTCCAACATGGGTCTCACTTGGCTAAAACCAGTGCATCAGCAGGGTTGTATTTCTTCCTGGAGAAAAATAACAGAAAGAATGTAGGAGAGAATCCACTTCCTTACCTCTCCCAGCTTGTGGAGACCACCTGCATCCCTTGTGGCCCTTACCTCCATCTTCAAAGTCGGAAGTGGTGGGCAGAGTCCTCATGCTGCCATCTCACTTGGTCTCTGTAAGTAGGAAAGACCCTTTGCTTTTTAAGGGCTAATAATAGATTGTGCTCACTTAGGATATTCATGATAATCTTCCATCTTTAAGTTATTTAAGCTTAATTATTTTTGCAAAATCCCTTATGCCATCAAGTTAACCTATGCAACAATTCTGAGGATTAGAGTGTGGCTATCTTTTGGAGCTATTATTCTGTGTAAACTGCTGAATATGAGACCTATTTAGTAATATTTAATAATACCAAAAGTCATTTGATTCAAAATGTGAAAAATCACAAGTGCTTTCTTTATGCTTAAGATGAAGTATGCTTTTAATATTTTCAATATAATATTAAGTAAGCATATATTTATTGACAAAATATGAAAAGATTAACTGTAAAAGGAAACATTTATAAAATTGTTTTCATTAAAACTGAGAATTTTGATCAACAAAGGCATTATTAGACTGAAAAGGAAAGCAAGGGCTCATATCCAGATTATATTAAGTGCACCTAAACATCAATAATAAGTGATCAGAAGATGCAATAGAGGGAAAAAAAAGCAAAACGAATTTTGCTTTGAATTTTCACTTCATCAATAATAAATACAAAATTACTGTTAGTATCTGTAATGGATCTTAATATCATTGGCCAAAGGAAAATGCAAATTAAAATCTTAATGTGGTGGCTTAGATGATAAATCATCTGCATGCAATGCCAGCATTAGATCTGGGTTTGATCCCTGAGTTGGGAAGATCCCCTGGAGGAGTGCGTGGCAACCCACTCCAGTATTCTTGCCTGGAGAATCCCCAGGAACAGAGGAGCCTGACAGGCTACAATCCATGGGGTTGCAGAGAGTCGGACATGACTGAGCGACTAAGCACAGCACATACACCTACCTTAATGCTGGTTTTTTGTTTTTTTTTTTTAAATGACAATACTGACTTTGATAAAAATGTGGAATGGCTGAGACACTGATATACTGCTTTTAGAAGTAGAAATTGGTACAACCACTTTGGTAAACTATATAGAATGTATACCATTGCTAAATATAGGCTTTCCTTATAACCTATTCATTCCCCTCCTAGATATATATATATGTAATAACATGAGTACCAATATCCATCAAAAATGTGGAGAAAGTTTGTATTTTTTAATACTTGTTTATATTAGCCTCAAAGGTGAAGCAACTAAAATTCTGTTAACACTAAGATAAATAAACGGTGATATGTTAATACAATGGAACATTAAACTCAGTACAATGTAACAAACCACTACTACATGCAACATGTATCCATTCAGTAGAAATTGAAGAGCAAAAACATTTATACCAAGCAGTATATAGTATGTAATTGCACCCATATAAAGTTCAAAACCAAGGGTAAATCTCTGGTGATAGAAGTCAGATAGCAGTTACTCCTATAGGTGGCTTATAGACAGTAATGTGAAATGAGAGACACCTTTGAGGAAAATGTCATATATCTTGGTCTAGGGTGCTGGTTACATGAGGATATTTATGTGTAAAATCTTATCAAACTGTATCACATCAAACATTAGTACATTTTACACTATGCATATAATATTTCTGTTAAAAATATAAAGAATCACCTGGAGTGGTGTTTGTTTGCTATTAAAAGTCAGTTTCTGGCAAATACTTCCAGAGTTTCTGATTCAATTAATCTTGTATGAATACAAAGTATGAGAGTTTTTTGGAAAGTCTCCAGGTGATTCTAAACCACAGTTTGGATAGAGTGGCACTTTAATAAAAATTGCTGGAGGACTGAGATGTAAAGAGACTGCTTAAAGACTAAATGGCCAGCAATTTGGCTAGAGGAGTAAAAATAATAGAGTGCAAAAGCTGCAGGGGTAAACACACTCTGAAACCAACCAGTAACAACAGATAAGGAGATAATGGCCAGTCAACACCATCCCATAACATTGGGAAAGTTCCCAAAAGGCCTAGACTTTCTGAGGTGACCAGACGTTTTTCAGATACTGGAACAGACGATCATTTCAGTAGTTGGAGATCATAGCGTGCGTGTTTAGCCTCCCAGCTGTTGCCTTCTGCTTGTTTTGTGAGTATTCTCCTAAAAATGTACAATTGGAGAAATAACAAACATCTTGAAAGACAAGGTCATCAAAAGTTAAGATCTGGCCTTGAAATTTTCTCTTCTCCTTCATGTACTAGTCTTTGCAGCCCTAAATTCCAACCTCTGTCTTCTCAACAGTGGTTCCCATTGTTCCTCATAAAAGAATCAGATTTTGATGCAATTGTATGGGTCATAAGGAAGGCATATACTTAGCATTAGTATGAACCATTACAGTTTACAATTTTACTTTTACAGTCCCCAAACCACTGCTTTCCATTCAGTCTCTCTTACCCTGGATGAGAACTGGCAAATTCTCTAAAAAGAAAAATGCCCTCACTTATCTCAGATACCCAACTCCTTGATTCTTAAATATAAATAAATAAATAAATAAATAAATAATGGACCGTCATTTTATATATTGCATTTTATATATTGTTTCCAGATATTATAGTAGTGGTAGAGGAGCAAAAGTGAACAAGCTTATATTCTTGATATAAGAGAAAGTAAAACATTGCTGGTATTTTTACACTCTCTCTAGACAAGGGAAGAATGCTAGAACCCTACAGATTTCCTTCCTACTCATATGTTATACTGATCACTTTTATTAGATATATATAGAACATTACTTAAGATATTATTGCTATTTTTGAAGTCAATCATATATTTACTGACAGATATTCCATTTTTGATTTTCTTTTAATGTCAAATCTCTCACCATCTGGGATGGTTTCCTCTCTACCTTTTGTATTTCCATAAATACAGATGTGCTATTGATGAATTATCTCACTTTATTTTTTTCTAAGATGTTATTTGGTGAGAATCTGGACTAGCAGGTGTTTTCCTTACTAAGAAAAATATATTGATTCTGGATTCTATTGTTCCTCATAAAATATCAGATTTCAGTGCAGTTGTTACTTATTTGAGACAATCCAACCACCTTGCACTAATTTTTAAGTTTGCAACGTGTCTTTGATTTTCAGCAGTTTTTTCCTTCTATACGTATATTCCTGCTTAGTGTTTTAGGGTTTCTTGAATATATAACTCTGTATTTCACATGCATTTATGTTTCCATTATTTAGGTTATAATTTACTTATTTTCTGGTGCTCTTTTCCAGGTAACCAATTATTTCCTCAACTATAACTTTCTTTCTCCCAGTATTTTTTGGGACTATATTTCATCATTTTCTTTGATTAAAGCATAACAACAAAAAATAATTTATATATAAAGAACTTGACAAATATTTACATATGTAAGCATATCTATAGCCACCACCTCATAAAGATATTGATCAAACATTTATAATACCCTGGTAGATTTCTTTCAGCACCATTCCTGTTGAAGATAACAATCATTTTTTTTTTCACTGCTTTCAAGTCTGTAATTTAATTATTTATTTATTTTTATTTATTTTAGTTGGGGGCTAATTACTTTACAATATTGTAGTAGTTTTTGCCATACATTGACATGAATCAGCCATGGGTTCACATGTGCTCCCCCTCCGGAACCCTCCTCCCACCTCCCTCCCCTTCCCATCCCTCTGGGTCATCCCAACGCTCCATCCCTGAGCATCCGTCCCATGCATAGAACATGGAATGGTGTTCCGCTTCACATATGACAATATACATGTTTCAATGTTATTGTCCCATAATGTCCCACCCTCACCTTCTCCCTCAGAGTCCACAGGACTGTTCTATGCATCTGTGTCTCTTATTCTGTCTCACATATAGGGTTACCATTGCCATCTTTCAAATTCCATATACATGCATTAGTATACTGTATTGGTGCTTTTCTTTCTGGCTCACTTCACTCTGTATAATGGGCTCCAGTTTCATCCATCTCAATAGAACCGATTCAAATGTATTTTTTTTAATGGCTGAGTAATATTCCATTGTGTATATGTACCACAGCTTCCTTATCCATTCGTCTGCCGATGGACATCTAGGTTGCTTCCATGGCCTGGCTATTGTAAACAGTGCTGCGATGTACATTGGGGTACACGCGTCTCTTTCAATTCTGGTTTCCTCGGTGTGTATGCCTAGCAGTGGGATTGCTGGGTCATATGGCAGTTCTATTCCCAGTTTTTTAAGGAATCTCCACACTGTTCTCCATAGTGGCTGTACTAGTTTGCATTCCCACCAACAGTGTAAGAGGGTTCCCTTTTCTCCACACCCTCTCCAGCATTTATTGCTTGTAGGCTTTTGGATAGCAGCCATTCTGACTGGTGTGTAATGGTACCTCATTGTGGTTTTGATTTGCATTTCTCTAATAATGAGTGATGTTGAGCATCTTTTCATGTGTTTGTTAGCCATCTGTATGTCTTCTTTGGAGAAATGTCTGTTTAGTTCTTTGGCCCATTTTTTGATTGGGTCGTTTATTTTTCTGGAATTCAGCTGCAAGAGTTGCTTGTATATTTTTGAGATTGTTTGTCTGTTGCTTCATTTTCTATTATTTTCTCCCATTCTGAAGGCTGTCTTTTCACCTTGCTCCTAGTTTTCTTTGTTGTGCAAAAGCTTTTAATTTTAATTAGGTCCCATTTGTTTATTTTTGCTTTTATTTCCAATATTCTGGGGGGTGGGTCATGGAGGATCCTGCTGTGATTTATGTCGGAGAGTGTTTTGCCTATGTTTTCCTCTAGGAGTTTTATAGTTTCTGGTCTTACATTTAGATCTTTAATCCATTTTGAGTTTATTTTTGTGTATGGTGTTAGGAAGTGTTCTAGTTTCATTCTTTTACAAGTGGTTGACCAGTTTTCCCAGCACCACTTGTTAAAGAGATTGTCTTTTCTCCATTGTATACTCTTGCCTCCTTTGTCGAAGATAAGGTGCCCATAGGTGCGTGGGTTTATCTCTGGGCTTTCTATTTTCTTCCATTGATCTATATTTCTATCCTTGTGCCAGTACCACACTGTCTTGATGACTGTGGCTTTGTAGTAGAGCTTGAAGTCAGGCAGGTTGATTCCTCCAGTTCCATTCTTCTTTCTCAAGATTGCTTTAGCTATTCGAGGTTTCTTATACTTCCATACAAATTGTGAAATGATTTGTTCTAGTTCTGTGAAAAATATCATTGGTAGCTTGATAGGGATTGCATTGAATCTATAGATTGCTTTGGGTAGTATACTCATTTTCACTATATTAATTCTTCCAATCCATGGACACGGTATATTTCTCCATCTGTTTGTGTCCTCTTTGATTTCTTTCATCAGTGTTTTATAGTTTTCTATATATAAGTCTTTTGTTTCTTTAGGTAGAAATATTCCTAAGTATTTTATTCTTTTTGTTGCAATGGTGAATGGTATTGTTTCCTTAATTTCTCTTTCTGTTTTCTCATTATCGGTGTATAGGAATGCAAGGGATTTCTGTGTGTTAATTTTGTATCCTGCAACTTTACTATATTCATTGATTAGCTCTAGTAGTATTCTGGTAGAATCTTTAGGGTTTTCTATGTAGAGGATCATGTCATCTGCAAACAGTGAGAGTTTTACTTCTTCTTTTCCTATCAGTATTCCTTTTATTTCTTTTTCTGCTCTGATTGCTGTGGCCAAAGATAACAATCATTTTTATACTAGTCATCATAAACTAATCTTGCCCTGTCTTGAACTCATATGAATCCCCACTCCAAAAGTGAGAAACTTTGCTCTATCTACCAATCCATTCACTTAATTGTTCATTTCCAGTATACGTATATAGAAGCTATCCTCGCTTGGTCATGTCCAACTCTTTTCGACCCCATGGACTGTAGCCTGCCAAGCTCCTCTGTCCATTGGATTTTTCAGGCAAGAATACCGGAGTGGGTTGCCATTTCCTTCTCCAGGGGATCTTCCTGACCCAGGGATCGAAACTGGGTCTCCTGTATTGCAGGCTCTGAGCCACCAGGGAAGCCCATACATGTATAGCATTGTTAGAACTGTTAACCAGGACCTCCAATGTACACAAGGATGTCAACCAAACTTCAGTGTTTATGTACAATATAATTTGCTTTATTTTCCAACTCCATTCTTTCCAAAGTTATTTAGGTCAGCATTTTTCTACTCATCATGGAGGTTTCATAAAAGTATAATTCAGTTATATTGTTTTCTCTCATTTTGCATCCCATCCTATAATTTCCTGTCCTACAAAAGGATTTTTTTTTTAATCTACATACATTAAGTTTCACTCTGTGTGCTAAGTTTTATGGGTATTGACATATGCTTAGTGTCATATATCTGCAATTACAGTATCATATGGAATAGTTTCAAATACTCTGAAAATCCCCTGTACTATCTATTCAACTCTCCTTTCCTGTTCCCAGAATGCAATATCTGTTTCTTATTCTGAGAATATTATTTTGAGTGTCTGCCTTTTTCCTTTCAACTATATGGTAACTTTTCATAATTGATGCTTAGGTCCAATAAACAGTCTTAGCTTCTTTTAAAAGTGTGTGAAATGTTTATTTGAAACTGTATTTTGATTTGGTTTCCAAAAGAAACTGTTGATAACTTTAATCAAAAAAGTTGAAAAGATTTTTTAACCTTTTTGTAGATTTTATCTTGTCTGTGATTGACACTTCTGATTCTATCTACTATATACTACTAAAGTCTTTTTATTTTCAGAGCCATCTCTAATTGGCTTTTGTTTATAGCATCTATGTTCTTGATCAACATACCATCTTTGTCCACTTATCATTATTATGTGATTCATGGAAAACAGCTAATTTACTATTAATATGCTAAGAGAATATCCCAATCAACTAAGTACTTATTACCTTTTTAAAAAAATCTGCATATTTTAAACACTTTGCCATTAATATGCTAAGAGAATATCCCAGTCAACAAGGTACTTATTACCTTTTTAAGAACTGTGCATATTTTTAGAAGAGGGAACAGGAGGAGGAAATGAGGAGGAGGAGATAAAAGAAGGGGAGAAGAAACAGGATGAAAAGAGGGAGAAGAAGGAGAACAAGCATAAGAAGAAAGAGGAGAACAAAGAACAGAAGACATACACATAGAAATAAAAATGGAAGGAGTAAGAGAACATGTGATTATGTAAAGAGATATTTCATATGAAAATTAGTCAGCTCATTTACATAGCCAATCATTGTGTTAAAATATATCTACTCCACAATTTCAATATCACAAAAACTTGACTAGGAAATAATCTTTTCAGTTGCTACCTGATAGATATATTTTAAAAGATAATGAAAAATATTTATAATTAAAACTTAAATGACCTTTTGAACAATTTATTAACACATGGTAAATTGTTCATTTTTTTAGAGACGAACATTTATTATCAATTAAATATCATTATTTTGCAATTGTTATGTGGGTGAAATTATTAAAACATTGCCAAGTCAGCCACTGTTTTTAAAGGTGCAATAGCTGGTACATTTTGGAAATTTAAAATTTAGGAAAAATAATTCAGGTACAAAGTTAAACATTAGGGAAACAATAATACTAAAAATGGATGATCACTTTATAAGTTTATTTTTTCTATGTTGGAAAAACCCAACATCTAGCTAATGTTAATGTATAAGAAATTTTTTCATAAAATGTTTAATCTCACAGATAGATACACATATTGACATAATTCAACTTATGAAAAATAAATTTTGCTTGTAGACATCATATTATAAAAGTTTTTTTAATACATTATATATCCATCCACATCAAGATATTATTTTCATTTCATTTTTATTTCCTATTTTAGTGCTCTTATAACTCACAGGAAATTTCAAAATTAAGCCCTTCTTAGCTGCACTAATTGTACACATGAATTAAGCTAGTCAACTATTTGATTCAAACTCTTCAAAAACGATGCTGATAACATTGTTAAAATATATTTTTATATTAATATAATAGAAATAAAATTGTTAAAATTTATTAAAATACATTAACAATTTCAAAAATCATTTAACACAAATGTTAAAAAAATAATTTGGTTGATTTATCCTAAAAACTTATATTAGAAAAGTATTTTGAGTAATATCATCAAATTCTGTATAAAATATGATTGCCAAGCTAACTTATTTCAACTTAAAATAGAAAAAAAAATCATGATAAGTTAGTTTACATATTACCGATTTAAATGCCTACTCTTTCAAACTTCAATGTGATTTTGTAATATATTAAATATATTTGCATATTGAAAATATGCTATTAATAATGAAACCTGGAAATGCCTTTAGTGATTAGAATTCTATCTCCTCCACACACAACAAACAAAAAACACTGTAAGAGATTTTTGATAGCATGAAGCCAAGATTAGCAAGAGAAAATCAGAATAGTAATGAACCTATCAGTGATGCTCTAAATTTAGTGAAGATTAGAGGAAATCTGCCCTCATCTTCCCAATTCTGCAATTTTCACTGCAGCTCTTTTGAAACCTATTGTAGCTTACTGCAATAATTTATTTACCCTTTCCTTCATTTTCATCACTGCTTTTAAAAATACTTAAAATTAATACTCACCATTTGTTATTTTACAGTATTTTAGGCTTTCTGTTGTATTTCCAAGAGTCTCCCAACCCCCAAAGAAACAAGTGCTCATCTATAAGGCATAGGAAGCCATAATAACATTTTATCTGAAAATGAATATATCTATATATATTGACTTAAAGAACAGGACGATTTTCACAATACTGTAACATCTGTGTTTCTTGCAATGAAAGATGTTCCATAAACTCATTTGACTCCATAAAGCCAAACTAATATAACTACTGTAGAGTAACCACAGTGAGATGCAAGTATTAGTTCAAGAAGCTCACATTAATATAAAGGCCTTTTCAGATTGGAGGCAGCCAACTTCACCAATAAAATTTGGGCATATTCAAAGTGTTTACAGTACTGTATTTCCTCAGAAGTCTACATTTTGGGAGAATTATAAACAATTATAGCATAAGCAAGAGAGAGGATTAGAATTTTGGAAGTAAGCCATGTGAACAGCAGTTCGTTTGGTTTATAGAATCCTAAAGTGAGACAAGTCCATCATTTATAATATGAGAAGATTTTCTATACAAAGAAGAAAACCTGCCTTGAATTAATCTAGAACTGAGAAACATGTCTAAAAGTAGAATGCATAAATAAACTAACCCAACTTCAAACAAAAGTATATAAAAAATAAATAGGTATTTGCTAAAGTAAAACAGAACTTTTCAGTATTATTTAAGGTGATAAAATTGAAAATATCCTAGTTTAAAAATCACTATAAGCAACTGAGCAATGTACAATATTTCTAAGTGAGGGGGTTACTATCAAAATTCAATTTTTAAATAATTACCAAATTAATGGGAACATGATAATTTAAACTAACGGGCAAAAGCATTAGCAAAACAGTAAATCAAAAATTGTAGCAATAATATATGAGGGTCTAATTTTTCACAGCACTATACTGCCAAATTAAATCTTGGATGGAAACTGATGTTCCATTTGATTTTATAATTGTTGACTTGGCCATGAACTTGCTACACACTGAAAATAGTTATGAATGATTGCCCAGCTGTTGCTGGCAGGTAGAAGGGCTGCTGAAAGTTGAGCAAGAGTTTCAACTTCTTATTGAAGTTTCTGTGAGTGAATGAAGTAATATTGGTAGCTGATGAGGTTTACTTATAAGCACACAAATTTGGCCATGTATATGCAATTGTTTAAATGTTTATAATTAAACACTATTAATTAAAAATTGTAAAAAGACCAGAACTTCGAAAGTGAAGTGACCAATTAATTATATATTTTTCTTCCTTATAATCTAAAAATCTATATTTTCATTGGTGGAAAATTTTTTAAATTCATATTTTTCTATTAATTAATGTTAAATATGAATCAAGTAGTATAAACAAAGAATTATGTTAAAAATTTATATTTTTACAAACCATATGTGAATGTGACCTAGTATTTCCTACATAAATATGCTTGTGTTTTCTGTAACATGGAGAGGAGTTTAAACATTGCTGGCGAAGATAGGACTGAATTCTGAATGTAAATGTACCCAGTGTATATTAGACAGCATCAGCTATAAATTGGGTTAATTATTTAAAACACATTAAAAATTATATTTTGGTTTGAAGTTTATTAATTTGGTAAAATGTATGTATTTGTAACCTAGGATTGGTAATGATTTTGCTGTAGCAGTAAAAATAAAATGTAGTTCTGTTTATAGTATTGAAACATAAATGTATTTTTCTCCACAAAACAGAGGTATCATCACTAAGAAACATATGAGTTATAGCATGAAAGAATATAAGGTAAAATGATTAAATAATCTTTTCATGCCACCATCTTGTTATATTATGCCAGAAGACTATCTTTCTCTTGAAATTTAGTGAGTTCACAAGAATATACCTCACTTATAGGTGGATTATGTTTTAGGATATTTAGGATTAGAGATGGCAGTGTTCTTTACCTATTATGTTAAGATCATGTAAAATTGAATACTGGCCTAATGGTTATTTCTCCAATAGGGTCATCATTAATCTGTTGCATTTTCAATAAGACTTCTATTTACCTCCTACTTTCCCAACAACACCCCAGCTGCTAATTCTTGACAGAAGGCTTTAAAGACAGAAGCAGCTTACACTTCTATCTGTTAATGATCCTCATTTGAATGATCTATTCACATTGTTGGCAGAGGTGCAGCCATATTGCCTGACACAGCTGATTATCATATCTTAGCAAATGAAGAGAGCCCTAGGGCATTAAGAACTCTCAACTATTAATACTGGTTTGCCACAAGGCAGTTGCATAAACTGACAGTTTGGCAGAGGCATGCCTCCTTGCATACTCGTATACTGATTACCTCTGAAATAGCATTAGTATCACTAAGTTTTCAGTAACAGTTCAGTATAAAAAAATCAGCCATTATGGAACAAAAAGTATAAACAGATTACCTTGATGCTATTATAGGATCTATTACACAGCAGTTTATCAGATTGAAAACTTTAAACAAAAATAATGAAAATTAAATAAAATATGTTTTTATTTTTCTCTGAAAGTGTCAACTGTACATGAAATGTGCTTACAAATTTTAGACTTTAGAACTATGTAAGATTTCTGACAAAAATAATTTGGACTTAGAAACCATTAAGATTTTTAATTGATGTGAATTTTATTTGAACACTTAAAACAATGTTTTTCATAAAAGATGTCTAAAAACAGGATGTTTATATTTGAGAAGCAACATATACCAATGTTTTAATTGTTATATTAAGGACATTTTGCTATGTAATATTAATATTTAATATTACTTAAATATTGGTAAAAAATATGAAACTGATCAGTTCTTAGTGTTCAAATGATTCTTTGAGGACCACAATAATTTATAAATTTCAACAGTTATAGTTATATGATTAATTATAATTATCTAAAAGATCATGGAGAATATTGGCATCAATCATCTGAAGTATATTTTTACCTAAGTTTTGTCTTAAGTATATTTTATATTCCATAGAAAGGTAATTTTCTCCTACAGAACTTAATCTATACTAAATTATAGGATGACATTTTTAAAAAAAGTAAGTGGGCAAATTGTACAACCAATAACCCGGTTGTAACATGTATCTTCCTACATACTTAAACTTTAAATCCTTGAATTGATTATTTAGTGTGATGATTTTAACAATATTATGTTTAAATCTTTTATTTTTTGGCATTCTCCATGCCTAAAATAAAGCAAAAGAAAGTGGATAGAGAAAAGACCCTTAACTTAATAATTATTCTTGCTTTGTATAAATTAGCACAAGTCTTGGGCAAAGCCTTTGCAATACACTGTGATGCTTCTACTTTCTCTAATCAATTATCTCTTCTAATGTTCAGAAAAAATACTTTACGTCTTCTTCATTCTTCATAAAACTCCAATGTTACTTTTGATGCATGATTTTATTTTATATTTCAATGAGAAAATATAAACAAATCTTAATCCTCAGTCTTTTATTACTTTTCTTTATAATAGTTCTTTTTTAAGTTTATTGGGATATAATTCACATACGGTATTATTTACCAAGTTAAACTGGATAATTCAGTGGTTTGTAGTAAGTTCAAAAAGTTGTGCAATCATCATCAGGTCAATTTTAGAAAACTTTTACCTCCCCATAAAGAAATTTGTGTACCTGTTATTAATAACTCCCCATTATTCCCTAGTCTCTTAAACTCTACATTACAACTTCTATACTTTATTTATAGGCATATTTTATACACAACATATAAATGGAATCATATGATACCTGGCCTTTTGTATCTGGCTTTTATGACTACTTTCACTTAGCATAATACTTTCAAAGTAGTGAAAGATTAAGGTGAAATGGAAAATCCACAGAATATTTCCAAACAGATCTCTCTCCTATTTGTTTGGTTCATATGTTTCACCATCAATATACTCTGTTTCACACATAAGAGTTTTCTATAGGAAAATTCATACCATCCTAGGGCAGTTATATTATCCTGACAACTTTAGTGTCATCTCTTCCCTAGGCTCCCAGGTAAAGTTTGCAATCTCATGAATAGTTCCTTCCAGTTCTTCCAAATGTAGTATTGCAGGCTTTATAATCATCATTACTTCAGGTTACCTGGCAAGGGTAGACACAGGTAGGCATGGCAGCCACTGGGTAATTGAGCCATTAAGTCGGCAAAGACTGTAGGTGGGAAATGAAAATCATTTCATGAAAGTATATGCCCTCCTTAAAGATATTGTTATATCATGCCTGTTTCATCAGTAAAGATTCACTCAAATATAATTGCTGAGTTTACTAATTTTCAATTTTGTAAGTGTTTTCTTTCAGTTCAGTCACTCAGTCATGTCCAACTATTTGTGACTCCATGGACTGCAGCATGCCAGGATTCCCTGTGCATCACCAACTTTAAAGAAAAATGTTTCCTTTAAAGGGCCATGGGGCTTCCCGGATAGCTCAGTTGGTTAAAAATCCACCTGCAATGCAGGAAAAACCAGTTTGACTCCTGGGAGGGGAAGATCCTCTGGAGAAGGGATAGGCTACCCACTCCAGTATTCATAGCCTTCCCTGTTGGCTCTGGTGGTAAAGAATCCACCTGCAATGCAAGAGACCTGGGTTCGATCCCTGGCTTGGGAAGATCCCTGGAAAAGGGAAAGGCTACCCACTCCAGTATACTGGCCTGGAGAATTCCATGGACTGTATACTCCATGAGGTCACAAAGAGTTGGACATGACTGAACGACTTTCACTTCACTTCACTTTAAGGGCCATATAGTAAATACTTTGGGTTTTGTGGATCATACAGTATGCATCATAACTAATCAGCTCTGTCACTGTAATGCAAAACCAACTATGCCCCAACCAGCTTCTTCAGCGTTACTGGTTGGGGTATAGACTTGGATTACCGTGATATTGAATGGTTTGCCTTGGAAACGAACAGAGATCATTCTGTGAAATTCAACAAACCAAAATCGCTGTCTGAAGAGGCCTTACAAATAGCTGTGAAAAGAAGAGAAACGCAAAGAAAAGGAGAAAAGGAAAAATATTCCCATTTGAATGCAGAGTTCCAAAGAATAGCAAGGAGAGATAAAGCCTTCCTCAGCAATCAGTGCAAAGAAATAGAGGAAAACAATAGAATGGCAAAGACTAGAGATCGCTTCAAGAAAATTAGAGATACCAAGGGAAAATTTCATGCAAAGATGGGCTCGATAAAGGACAGAAATGGTATGGACCTGACAGAAGCAGAAGATATTAAGAAGAGGCGGCAAGAATACACAGAAGCACTGTACAAAAAACATCTTCATGACCCAAATAATCACGATGGTGTGATCACTAACCTAGAGCCAGACATCCTGGAATGTGAAGTCAAGTGGGCCTTAGGAAGCATCACTATGAACAAAGCTAGTGGAGGTGATGGAATTCCAATTGAGCTATTTCAAATCCTGAAAGATGATGGTGTGAGAGTGCTGCACCCAATATGCCAGCAAATTTGAAAAACTCAGCAGTGGCCACAGGACTGGAAAAGGTCAGTTTTCATTCCAATCCCAAAGAAAGGCAATGCCAAAGAATATTCTAACTACCGCACAATTGCGCTCATCTCACATACTAGTAAAGTAATGCTCAAAATTCTCCAAGCCAGGCTTCAGCAATACGTGAATCATGAACTTCCAGATATTCAAGCTGGTTTTAGAAAAGGCAGAGGAACCAGAGATCAAATTGCCAACATCTGCTGGATCATCGAAAAAGCAAGAAAGTTCCAGAAAAACATTTATTTCTGCTTTATTGACTATGCCAAAGCCTTTGACTGTGTGAATCACAATAAACTGTGGAAAATTCTGAAAGAGATGGGAATACCAGACCACCTGACCTGTCTCTTGAGAAACCTGTGTACAGGACAGGAAGCAACAGTTAGAACTGGACATGGAACAACAGACTGGTTCCGAATAGGAAAAGGAGTACGTCAAGGCTGAATATTGTCACCCTGCTTATTTAACTGTTATGCAGAATACATCATGACAAACGCTGGGCTGGAAGAAGCAGAAGCTGGAATCAAGATTGCTGGGAGAAATATCAATAACATCAGATATGCAGATGACACCATCCTTATGGCAGAAAGTGATGAAGAACTAAAAAGCCTTTTGATGAAAGTGAGAAAAGAGAGTGAAAAAGTTAGCTTAAAGCTCAACATTCAGAAACTAAGATCATGGCATCTGGTCCCATCACTTCATGGGAAATAGATGAGGAAACAGTGGAAACAGTGTCAGAATTTATTTTCGGGGGATCCAAAATCACTGCCTATGGAGATTGCAGCCATGAAATTAAAAGACACTTACTCCTTGCAAAGAAAGTCATGACCAACCTAGATAGCATATTAAAAAGCAGAGATATTACTTTGCCAACAAAAGTCCGTCTAGTCAAGGCTATTGTTTTTCTAGTAGTCACGCATGGATGTGAGAGTTGGACTGTGAAGAAAGCTGAGCACCGAAGAATTGGTGCTTTTGAACTGTGGTGTCGGAGAAGACTCTTGAGAGTCCCTTGGACTGCAAGGAGATTCAACCAGTCCATCCTAAAGGAGATCAGTTCTCGGTGTTCATTGGAAGGACTGATGTTGAAGCTGAAACTCCAATACTTTGGCCACCTCATGCGAAGAGTTGACTCATTGGAAAAGACCCTAATGCTGGGAAGATTTGGGGGCAGGAGGAGAAGGGAATGACAGAGGATGAGATGGTTGGATGGCATCACCGACTCGGTGGACATGAGTTTGGGTAAATTCCAGAAGTTGTTGATGGACAGGGAGGCTTGGTGTGCTGTGATTCATGGAGTCTCAAAGAGTCGGACACGACTGAGTGACTGAACTGAACTGAATTGAGTTAGCCCTAATACATTACTCACTTATTCAGTTTGTATTCTGTTGCTGGGATTGCCTATCATGTTCATATATTCACCGAGCTATCCTGTCCTTCTGTCTTTTTTTGCCTGCATCTTGCAACCCTTAACATTCCAGAAGAGTCTTATTATTTTTCTTAACTTGCACTTGAACAGGGAAGTTCTACTGGAATGAATCACACAATAAGCAAGAAGAAAGTCAGTCAAAAATAGTACTTTAGTATCTTAATTGAACCTTCAACTGTTCCTGTGTAATATATTATTGTGTATGTGCAAACAACTCTGCTATAATCCTCAAATGTTCCTAGCCCGTCTTACATTCTTTACACTTCAGAGCCCTCACCGCCATTACTTCCTTTACTCCACTTAGGAGAAAGTCTGAACTATCGCTAAATCTGTCACAAATGTGCAAAACTATTTTTATTGAATTCACCCTATTTCTTCTGTTCTTCAATTATATTAAAGGCTGTGTCTCTCATACTAATGCCAAATCCTTCTGCAATCCTTTGAATTCCCCCTCTTCCAATTATAGCTTGTCTATTGAAATAAAAATTTTACTTAAAGATTCAACATTGATAACAGCATTGGAATTTTCCTTGGAGGAAATCACTGTTACTCTGGTCTGACAAATATGGTTCATGTGGAGTTGATTTTTTTTCTTTTGAGTTCAGAGTTGAATGTGTGAACATGGCTTGACTGGTCAAAGCATTGAATACTCTTCAGAGTATTTAGTTAGAAATGACTACTTGTCTCAGAGACTTTCAAAACTAATAATGTCCTCAAGTTTAAAAGAGGCACTTTCTGTTTCCTCACCCGACCTTAAACTTAAGGGAATGTAAGCCTGCACTGCTGATAGCTAGCTATGAAGAAATCAAGTAATAATGGAGGAGAGGAGAGCTGAAATTAGAATTAGACCTATGATCTCATAATATGAAGTCTTGAATTGTAGTTTGCCAGAAGATTTTCACTAAAATTTTAGTAATATTGAGAAATAGATAACTTTTTTCTTTGAATTATGCACTGGTTCTATACATCAAATATCCTTTAATATAGATGTGATTGCTTTGTAATTTACTCATCTCCAATATAGCACTCACTTCTTATTATTTCAATAAACCTACTCCTGCTTTGCTCACCAAGACTGCTATAGGACAAAATCCAGCAGAACTTGTCTTTCTTGTTTCACGTAACCTTTTAGCATCATTTGGAAGTGCTTAATACTTCCTTCTTCTTGATATAACTAAGAATAATTGTGGAAATGGACTGTACATGTCTTTTGTAATAGTGTAAGGTGCCTCCTGAGTATTAAGACTTTCTGAAGGATGTTCTAATAGAGATCTCAGGGATGTTGACTGTTTGGTTCAGTCATAAACATCACTTTTGCCCAAGGTGTCAGCTCTCTTATTACTTAAGGAAAAACTGGTTTAGTAATATGAATAACATGTAAATCTTTCACTAAGTAGATGAAATTTACAAATTAATGTTGATCAGATTGAAAGTTTGTATGTCAGGGGTATTACAAATTATATAAGATATGAGTAGACATATCTCCATAGATATTTTGGACACTTTCTATGACTTTAGAATCAAAGACTAGATAGTTTGAGAATAGCTTTTTTTTCACATTCAGGTTATGTGATACATTGCTAAACATTTATAGTAAGCTCTTTAACCTTAAGTCATACTATCTGTGTGTGTGTGTGTGTGTGTGTGTGTGTGTGTGTGTGTGTGTGTGTGTTCTCCCAGAGGAACCTAAAGGGGTCCTAAAAAGATGATACATGATGGAATTTATTTAAAAATATTCATAGGAAACTGTTCAGTTCCCATGAATACATTACATTAATGAAGAATTTTTAAATACCCCTATAATCAATATTGAGAGTTATAAATAATCAAAGGGGTGAAAATTACTTGTTAAAAATTCTGTTGGGAGTAACATCAGCAAAACGGTGGAATAAGAGGTCTCAGTCCTCATGTTCCAACAAAAACACCAATTTGATAACTGTCTATGGATGAATATACCTTTATGAGTCTCCCTTATAGCACCACAGTTGAACACAGAAATGAGAAGATGCATTGAAAAGGTTAAGAGCAGTCTTTACCTCAGTCTCCTCTCCCCCAAATCAGCACACTTCAGCACTGAGTGAGAGAGAGCCCTTAGTGGGATATCCTGTGGAGGAAATAGGGGTCAAAGTGGGCACCTGATCTCCCAGTGTTTCAGAACATTACCCAAGAAGTCTGTTGCTAATGCATTGCACCTAGGAGTCTGAGGGAATCAGCTGAACTAAGACAATAATCAGTGCAGGGATCTCAACAACTGGCCTACAGACCGCCTCTTCTATAATTCAATATCAGAAAACAGACAACCCAATTAAAAATGAGAAAAATAACTGAAAACACATTTCTGCAAAGAAGACATTTGGCCAGTAAGTATGTGAAGAGGTACTCAATATCACTAATCATCAGAGATATGCAAATCAAAGCCACAATGACATGTCACCTTATAGCTTTAAGGACGGCTGCTTCTAGAAGACAAAACAAAAATAATACAAACAACATACACAAATAAACTAGTATTTTAAGGATGTGAAGAAAGGAACACTTTGTAGACTGTTAGTTGGAATGTAAATTGATGCAGCCACTGAGGAAAACTGTATTGCATGTCCTCAAAAAATTATATATGGACTTACCATATTATCCAGACATCCCATGTCTGGGTATTGTTCCAAAAGAAACAAAATCAATATTCAAAGACCTACCTGCACTTGCGTTTTCATTGCAGCCCTATTAACTATGGCCAAGGTATTGAATCAACCTGTATTTCCTCATTGACAGGCAAGTGAATAAAGAACATATGGTATCAACATATAGCGATATTATTCAGATTTTTAAAAAAAGAAAGAAATTTTGCCATTTGCTATCTGGATGATGTTATGCTAATTCTAATAAGCCAGACTCAGAAGGACAAATACTATGTAATCACACAGGTATGACGAATCTAAAAGTCAAGCTCACAGAAGCAAAGAGAATGGTAGTTGCCAGGAACTGGGAATAGGAGAAAATGTGGAGGTATTGGTCAAACAGTCCAAAGCTTCAGTTATGCAGAACTTATAAAGATCCACTATGTAGTTTAGTGACTATAGTTAACAATACTTAACTATACTTTAAAAATTGCTAAGAAAATAGATATTATTTTGTGTCCATATCACTCACAGACATATACCCACCCACACACACACAAATAACTAAAGAGAGTGGGAGGAAACATTTGGAAGTGATGAATATGTTCATTTCATTGATTGTGGTGATGTTTTCATGGTTATATACTTATATCCGAAATCAAGTTGTATATACTAAATATATACAGCTTCTTGTATGTCAATCAAACTTCAATAAAGGTTAAAAAATCTATTGATACTGAAGAGTTCAGTGAGTCTTATGTAGTTATAACATATTCAGATGCAAGATATAAATATAATTTTTTCAAGTTTTTGATCCATAAAAATAACGTGAATCAAAATTATGAGACATTTCCAAAAATCTTTACTAAATAATACAAGCTCTGAAATAAGACTGAATAGTTTAATATTATAAGGAGTGTAATATTCTGCCAAGAATTCACACTAAAATTTATAGAGGAACAGATTTTGTGAAATAATTAAATGCTATTTATTCTGTGTGATGATGTTGTGTCGAATTTATTATGTGTATGCTAATTTATTTGTATGAAGGTTCTGCCATGGAGTCTTATGCATATGTGTATGAATATTTCCTTATGTTATGCTTGGGTGTACTCTAATCTCATCCAAGAGTGAAAAATGAACTTTGGGGGAAATTAGAATTGCTACCAAAATACTAATCCTATCAAATAGGAACATTTTTACATATGCCTTGAGTAAGGTGAGGAAGACATTTGTAGACTTGAAAAATGTAAGCTCATTCACAAAAATGAATCCACATACTTTGAGGGTTTGTCATCATGCAGATAATATTTTATGCAAGGGTGCAACCATAAGTTTGCATTTGAATGTTAATGTTTCTAAAATTTTCAACAGCTTTTTAGTTTGAACATATATAGTTTGATGTGTTAGTAAATCACAAGTGTAAGAAATATGTTATAGCTATGTGATAAATAAGGAGGAGGAACATTTGGATTGTTGAAACTATGAAGAACACTTTATGAAGCTCTTGTGTGAGAGTAACACTAGTAGGTTCTCAATGATGTAAAGCTTGTTGAAAATGTAAAACATAAATCACTTTAGTACCAGACTATTGTGTTGTTTCAGCATTTCATCTTGCTTCATGTACATGTAAGATTATTTTTCATTTTAAATAATCCATTATCTTTGATTTATACTTAACATAAATTAGATTTAAGAGTATTCTTCATTTATATAATTTACTCTAAGATTACCAAGGACCTTATTATCTACTGTAACAATATATCCAAGCAGGAAAATATTATGATTTATGGAGCAGATCCAATTGAATATGTCAATAATTTGATATATTTTATCCATAAAATATGGACTTTCAAGGGCAATAGTGGTAAAGAACTTGCCTGTCAAAGCAGGAGACATACGAGATGTGGGTTCTATCCCAGGGTTGTGAATATCCCCAGGAGGAGAGAATGGCAACCCACTCCAGTATTCTTACCTAAAGAATCCCATGGGCAGAGGAGCCTCGTGGGCTACAGTCCATAGGGTTACAGAGTCAGGCATGACTGAAGCAACTTAGCGTGCATGCACGCACATCCATAAAATATAAAATTTAAAAATATGTTGCAATTTCATTAAAGAATAAAAATAGAATCAGACAAATACATCCTACAGAAAAAAACAGTGATGCAGTTTAAGAAAATTACATGGTAGAATTTATTATAGTTCATAAAATGATACCAGGAATATTTTTCACTCCCATGACATAATTTACAGTTTACCTAATACATATGTATTTTAAATGATTTTAATGTATAAATGTAAATTGCTTTTATTTCTTAGAATATATTTTAATGTTAAAATAGTTTAATTTTATAAATATGATGAAGCAAATGGGTTAATCTTCAAATAAATGTTTTAGAATGTTAACTATATTTAGTAATATTTTCACTATTTCAGTGTCTCAGTTTTGATATTAAATTATATGATTACTTACTCTCATCACTAAAATTAAGTTACATTTGGTGGAGACTGAACATGTATTATAGATTCCTGTACCAAATCATTGAAATGCATGAATTATAAAATAGAAACTTATAAAACTATAATTGCATAAAATAACTAGATAGCTTATTTAACTAGGAATTATCAGAAATATCTAAAAGGCAGAAAAGAAGAAGGGTTGATATCACAACCAGTAAGTTTACAGACATGTGTCGAGTTTGATGTGTTTCCAAATGTGGTGGAGAACAATAGGAGGAATAGACACAGAGGTAACCAAGAAGTGTGATAGTGGGTTCTCATGACTGACACTACTCTCACCAGTTTTGCTCTTTTTCTGAAAATTAAACATATATTTAATATATGACCTTTCAATTTTGTTACAACATAGTTGCCCAAAATGAAAGGAGAGGTCAGCGCACACTTGGACACCAATGTTCACAGTAATTTCATTAAAAATAATTCAAAACTGAAAGTAAGCTAAAATGTCTGGATAAATAGGTTGTTTTATGTCTCTACAATGAATATAGATCTATAAAAAAGGGAAAGAAATATTGTTGCATTCAACGTGAAAGAACATAGGACAAACTATGGTGAGAGAAAGAAATGATGCTTGAAGAAATATGTAATGGGTGCTTCCGTTTATTTGAAACTCTAGTAATGGAAATATAATCTATAGACAGAAAAAAAAATAACATTGATTGACTAAATTTAAGAGTGGACCTATTATACAGAGCGAGGTAAGTCAGAAAGAAAAACACCAATACAGTATATTAATGCCTATATATGGAATTTAGAAAGATGGTAACGATGACCCTATAAGCGCAACAGCAAAAGAGACACAGATGTAATGAACAGACTTTTGGACTCTGTGGGAGAAGGCGAGGGTGGGATGATCTGAGAGAATAGCATTTAAACATGTATATTATCATATGTGAAATAGATCGCCAGTCCAGGTTTGATGCATGAGACAGGGTGCTCAGGGCTGGTGCACTGGGATGACCCTGAGGGATGGGGTGGGGAGGAAGCTGGGAAGGGAGGGTCAAGATGGGAAACACATGTACACCCATGGCTGTTTCATGTGAACGTATGGCAAAAACCCCCACAATATTGTAAAGTAATTAACCTCCAATTAAAATAAACTAAAAAAAAAAAGTAGAGAGAAATTAAGAAGGAGCACAACAGAATTTTTAAAGTTGATGGAAATGTTCTTTATCTTGTTTGTGTTGGCATTTAAGAATATATCTTTATTAAAAATTCATTAAATCGCACCATTAAAGTAAGAAAAAATATAATTAACTAGGCTACAGAACAAAATCAACAAAGTTTAGAAATGAACTTTTGACAAAACAGAACAGCAAATACCAAGTCACAGATGAATGACTAGAGCACAACATGGGAAAATAGTGTTTTTACTGTAAAGAAACCTTGGAGACACCACCTTTCAAATAATATATTATTTCATACTCTTTGATATGATATAAGAAAGCCACTTCACCTCAGTGATATTCTCCCCCCTAATCTGTAATCCCAGACTAATCATGAGAAACCATGGAACATAAAGATATTTTACAAAATACCTGGTCAGTACTCTTCAAAAATATTGAGTTTGTGAATAACAGGGACAAACTGATAATCTGTAGCAAACTGAAGTAGAGACATGACAACTAAATGTTTAGGTTAGGATCAATAAAGGATTAGTGGGAAAACTGGTGAATAAAGTCTAAGACTTACTTTATAGTATTGTCAATTTTATAGCAATGTTAATTTTATAAAGTTTATATGTTCACCACAGTTACATAAATGTTAACATTACTGGAAGGTGACCAGATGGTATATGGACACTCTCTATACTACCTTTGAAACTCTTTTTATAAATCTAAAATCATTTCAAAGTAAACCATTTACAACAATCATGTCTTTCACCTACATGAGAAAGAGAGTGATTTATAGCTCTATACTTCACAAAAATCCTATTTTTCCTTTCTGCTTTATTCAATGGAAGGGTCATCTTGACAACATGCCATCTTGATTTTCTTAATTATTTTGTTTATTGTCCATCTTGCTTTTCAAAAAGTAAACTCCAAGACTATAGGGAATTTGTCATTTCAGTTAAATGTGATACCCAATGTACCCAGAATTTAGTAAATATTCAAGTTGAATTATTCAAATTTAGCATTCTGTGGGTTAGAAATATATTTTGGGTATAACTATTTCAATTCTTTGGCTTCCCAGGTGGCTCAGTAGTAAAGAATCCATCTGCCAATGCAGGAGATGAGGGTTAGATCCTGGTTCGGAAAGATCCTTGGAGAAATGGCAACCCACTCCAATATTCTTGCCTGGGAAATCCCACAGATAGAGGAACTTGGCAGGCTACAGTCCATGGGGTTGCAAAAGAGTCGGACACGACTTAGTGACTAAGCAACAACAAATTTCAATCCTTATTATTTTGAGGTTCAAAAAAGACAAGTATGTTGCAGAATCCTTGTCAACTTTCTACAATACACTCCTCAAGGCAGAGAATACATCTACTCACAGTTTTACAGGCAAAATAAAATATATATATATATATACACTCAATTTTTATTGTTTTTATATTGAACATTAGCCATTTCTGGCCAAATAATAGAATATCGCTAGCCATGTTCCCATTATAGCCAGTTTCTACCTGTTTTAATGACCCAGAGGGATGGGATGGGGAGGGATGTGGGAGGGGGGTTCAGGATGGGGAGCACATGTAAACCCATGGCTGATTCATGTCAATGTATGGCAAAAACCACTACAATATTGTAAAGTAATTAGCCCCCAACTAAAATAAATAAATTTATTAAATAAATAAATAAATAAATAAAGAGATAGTTAACTGTGTTGTTCTTGTTTTAAATAATTATAATAGTTAGGCAGTAAAATTTCATATAATTGTGAATAAGAAGAGGAATGCATAACCTTAGATTATGTTCACTTAGAGTAAAACTAGCCTCATTATTATGAAAATGTAATCCCTTTAAAATAATAGTTTAATATATGAATTGTGCTTTTGCTAAGACTTTGATGCCTATTTATTTCTGGAATTTTATAATCTTCATATGACAGCCAAATATAGCATATATTTTTTGTTAAAACTTATGACATTTTGTTGTCTACACAAATCTTTGACTTTTCACACACACTTCTGTAAAATTAATTATGTTTGTTCTTGTTGTGGAGCATTTGATGGATTATGTAGCTATGATTTGTGTATTAATACTGAATGTTAAAGTTTATAAAGTCTGATCTATAAATTTAGTGGTGAAACAAATTAATAAGGAGTGACAGAAATAAAATGAGAAATAAAACTCTAACATAAAACAAGTATCATTTAAGTTGATTGCACTTTTGGAAAATCTTACTTAATTTTCAGAACAATTTTGCTACATCCAAAATAGTTATAGACCTACTTAATAACCCAATAAGGAGTAATTAAAATATTGCAAGTAGTTTTAAAAAATTTTAATGTGCTATTTATAAATATGATTTTATATTTAAATAATTTTAAGCTTTCAGAGGCATTGCAAAAAATTAGAAGGACATTTTCATTTATCCTCAGCCAGTACCCTTAATGTTTGTAACAGTTGTGTAATACAAAAACTAAAATTATTACTAGTATAATACTAATATGTAAACCATATATGCTATTAGGATTACTTGGATTACATAGGATTACTTGGAGTATGTTACAGATACTCCAGCCTGTAACAGTTTTAACTTCGTCTTCCTTTGTCTTTTATGACGTTGACACTTTTCAAAAGTACTTGTCAAGTATTGTGTACTTGACATTGTCCCTTGATATCTGATGTTTACTTTTGATTAAATTGAAATTATATTTTTCAGAAATAACACTACAGAAATGAAAAGTGTCCCTTGCAATATATCATATCAAACATTATTTCAATATCTCTTCATTTTGATGATGTAAGCTTTGATCACATAGTTTAGGTAGTATCTGCTATTTTTCTCCACTTCTCCCATTTTTTTAATTTTATAATCAATGCATATTTGGGTAGAGAAATCTTGAAATGTGTGAGAAACAAATTCACCAGAGTATATACATTACTTTTGGTCTTTAAACTATTTACCAAAGTTATTTAGATCAACTTTTTTTCTTCTGCATCTCCTCAAGCACTATTACATAATTCATTTGTAGCACAAGTAGATTTATTTTTCTGTCCACATTCCATTTGAATTCCCTGCACACCATGATTGAAGTTTTCAAATTTATATACACTTACAATTCACTCCATGTTGTGTAGTTGCTATAGGTTTTGACAAATACAGATAGTCACTTATCTACCGCCACAATAACACAGCATAGATTTGTCAGCCCAAAGATTCCCTCAAGTTGTCTCTTTCAGCCAGTCTCATCTCTTACTCCAGCCACTGGTAATCACTGATTTATTTTCCATATTTTTATCTTTTATAGAACATCATATAAATCTAATCATATAATAAATAGTCTTATGAGTTTAGCTTCTTTGCTTTAACAAGATGTATTTAATGTCTTTCATGTGTGAATTAATAGTTTGTTTCTCCTTATTGCTGAGTTTGCATAGATTTGTCAGCCCAAAGATTCCCTCAAGTTGTCTCTTTCAGCCAGTCTCATCTCTTACTCCAGCCACTGGTAATCACTGATTTATTTTCCATATTTTTATCTTTTATAGAACATCATATAAATCTAATCATATAATAAATAGTCTTATGAGTTTAGCTTCTTTGCTTTAACAAGATGTATTTAATGTCTTTCATGTGTGAATTAATAGTTTGTTTCTCCTTATTGCTGAGTTTTATCATTCCATTGCTTCAAGGTACTACAGTTGACACCTATACTATTGTCATATTTTGGTGATTATGAGCATAGCACCTATAAATATTCATGGAATTTTTGTGTGTGTGAACATTGTACTCATTTCACTTGGGTTGATACCCAAGGGTATTTCAGGGTTGCATGGTAAACAGTTTTGAGGCTGGTTGTGATATTCTATGCTGTTACCAGCAATGAATAAGAGTTGCAGCTGTTTTAAATCTTTAATAGTACTGATAGCATCAGGTTTGGTGATTTTAGTTATTTTATAAAGTATATACTGGCATCTCTTTATGAATGTAACTTGCATTTCCCTAATGTTGAAAGATGTTTTGCCCATTTTACATGCTTATTTGCCGTTCATGGATCTTCATCATTAGTTAGCTCAGATTTGCTTCTCATTTTTTAATTTCATGGCTTGCTTTCTTACCAGTATGTTTTGTATTCTATATACTAAGTCCTTTATCAGATACATGCTTTGGAAATATTTATTTTTAATCTGTACCCTTCTTTTTTCAGCATTGTTTTCAACGATTACATAGTAAAACTTGAATTTTGATAAAGTCAAATACTTTTTTCAAAAAGTATTATATTTTTGATGTCATGCCATTCACTCTTTGCCAAACTCAAGATAACACAGAGTTTCACCTAAACTTTAGAAGTTTTTCAGCTGAAAATTTGATATTTATTTCTAGGCAGTGAGCCATTTGATGATAATTTTTGATTAAAGTATATAATTTATGGAGTTATGTTTATTCTATAGATGTGGATTACCGTGATATTGAATGGTTTGCCTTGGAAACGTAGAGAGATCATTCTGTTGTTTTTGAGATTGCAATACAAGTACTGCATTTCAGACTCTTTTGTTGACTATGATGACTACTCCATTTCTTCTAAAGAAGAACTGAAGTTGAACGGTTCTATGAGGACCTACAAGACCTTTTAGAACTAACACCCAAAAAAGATGTCCTTTTCATTATAGGGGATGGGAATGCAAGAGTAGGAAGTCAAGAAACACCCAGAGTAACAGACAAATTGGGTCTTGGAGTACAGAATGAAGCAGGACAAAGGCTAATAGAGTTTTACTAAGAGAATGCACTGGTCATAGCAAACACCCTCTTCCAACAAAACAAGAGAAGACTCTACACATGGACATCACCAGATGGCCAACACCAAAATCAGATTGATTATATTCTTTGCAGCCAAAGATGAAAAAGCACTATACAGTCATCAAAGACAAGACTGGGAGATGACTGTGGCTCAGATCATGAACTCCTGATTGCCAAATTCAGACTTAAATTGAAGAAAGTGGGGAAAACCACTAAACCATTCAGGTATGACCTAAATCAAATCCATTATGATTATACAGTGGAGGTGGGAAATAGATTTAAGGGACTAGATCTGATAGAGTGTCTGATGAACTATGGACAGAGGTTCGAGACATTGTACAGGAAACAGGGATCAAAACTATCCACAAGAAAAAGAAATGCAAAAAAATCAAAATGGCTGTCTGAGCAGGCCTTACAAATAGCTGTGAAAAGAAGAGAAGCAAAAAGCAAAGGAAAAAAGGAAAGATATACCCATTTGAATGCAAAGTTCCAAAGAATAGCATGGAGAGATAAGAAAGCCTTCCTCAGCAATCAATGCAGAGAAATAGAGAAAAACAACAAAATGGCAAAGACTAGAGATCTCTTCAAGAAAATTAGAGATACCAAGGGAATATTTCATGCAAACATGGGCTCAATATAGGACAGAAATTGTATGGGCCTGACAGAAACAGAAGATATTAAGAAGAGGTGGCAAGAATACATAGAAGAACTGTACAAAAAAAGATCATCACAACCCAGTTAATCACGATGGTGTGATCTCCCACCTAGAGCTAGACATCCTGGAATGTGAAGTCAAGTGGGCCTTGGAAAGCATCACTACGAACAAAGCTAGTGGAGATGAATGGAATTCCAGTTGAGTATTTCAAATCTTAAAAGATGATGCTGTGAAAGTGCTGCACTCAATATGCCAGCAAATATGAAAAACTCAGCAGTGGCCACAGGACTGGAAAAGGTCAGTTTTCATTCCAATCCCAAAGAAAGGCAATGCCAAAGAGAATGCTCAAACTATCGCACAATTGTGCAAGAGAGTTCCAGAAAAGCATCTATTTCTGCTTTATTGACTATGCCAAAGCCTTTGACTGTGTAGATCACAATAAACTGTGGAATATTCTGAAAATGATGGGAATACCAGGCCACTTGACCTGCCTCTTGAGAAACTTTTATGCAGGTCAGGAAGCAATAGTTAAAACTGGACATGGAACGACAGACTGGTTCCAAATGGGAAAAGGAGTATGTCAAGGCTGTGTATTGTCACCCTGCTTATTTAACTTATATGCAGAATATATCATGAGAAACGCTGGGCTGGAGGAAGCAGAAGCTGGAATCAAGATTGCTGGGAGAAATATCAATAATGTCAGATATGCAGATGACACCACCCTTATGACAGAAAGTGAAGAAAGAACTGAAGAGCCTCTTTGAATGAAAGTGAAAGAGGAGAAACGAAAATGATTTGAAAATTAAAAGCTGGTCCAACAAAAAAGTGGCATCAGAAAAAAGGATCTAAGATTTGGATGGACATGAGTTTGGGCAGACTTCGGGAGTTGCTAATCGACCGGGAGGCTGGCATGTTACTGTTCATGGGGTTGCAAAGAGTCGCACACAACTGAGCGACTGAACTGAACTGAATTTGAATTAGCTGTATGACATGAATCTCTTTAAATATATTTAAAAATACATTCATTACTGTTTTTCTTTTCCCCCTTGTGCTGTATACAAGATGTTCTCTGTCATTTGCTTCTTAGCTATGTGGAGAAAATCGATGCCAGGATAATTGTAAGGTTGATGAGATATATGTATATGAGTGTCCGTATATCAACTAAAGACATAGTTCATCTATTAAATGAATAAAAATACGAAAGCCAATGATTTGTCTATCCTAATATTTTCCTTTATTATACTGCAATATTTAGGAATCAACAAAACATATTTAGAATTTTGTAAGCATACATAACCTCGAGCACACTCATGCTTGGTATACTTCCATAGCTAATAATGAATGAAAAAAAGACAGGCAGGTAACAAACATGATGGAGTTTCAGTAGTCTGGTCATTAATGTGTGCCTTTCTGGGATTAGTAAATTGTTTTCATTATATTCCAGATATGGGAAAGTAGAGATGTCTGAACTCATTGCTAGAAGGACATGAGAAAGCAGAGATGTTGTGTATAATAAGTAGGTTAATGGTGAAAAACTGGTGTATCTTTCCAATGGTATATGTCATAAATATGACTTGAAGGATTTTTATGTGGCTTGTAAGGATTATTTTTAAAGTATTTATTTCCCATTGAGGTTTCTTTTTGAGATATTACCTAACTTGATCTATATATTAGGTATTAGATTTAGCTTCCAAATTTCTATCACTCTTTTCCAATATAAAATACATGATAAATAAAATATACCCTTTTTTCTTCTAATTTTATTTTAATAAATGTGTCAGACTCTGAAAACAGTTTCAGCATTGTTGCAAATAATGCAGAGATTTACAATAAGTAAACTAATTTCCATGAATATGTTCAATTAATATATTCCCCTCAATATGACTTTAAATATATTTTTTAAATAATTGTATCTCAATATATTAAGAGATACAATTATTATTTAAATAATATATATAAAATTGCTGGAAACTTCTTGAATATGCTTATACCAATTTTAATTGTGAATGGCTTCAATAAAGAAAAAGACAGCCGATCTATGAATAAAGATACATTTCTAAATTTGAAACGCATTTTCTTCCACTGAATTCCAAGTTAACCAAGCTTATGTAGATGTGCAGAAAAACCCATCTTTTTGTAGAAAAGTATCTCAGACGTGTAATGAGAAATCTTATATCTTAGTTAAATCACCCAGATGTTATATCTTATTATAATATTCCCCAGGAAGTAGGAATAACAGGTGGTTGGTTGTATGCTGGCACAGAGAGAAAGGAAAGGATGCATTTTTTTTCTTTTAATCTGTAAACTGTCCCAAGTCAGTTATTTTTCCAAGAGTCACAATTCTTCCAACAAGAACATGTATCTTTCTAAGCTGTTTAATTCCACCAAATTCTGTTTTAGCCTATTTCATATCTGGGTCTCTGCCACAAACACAAACTGTTCTTGGTCACTGTGTTAAAACAATGATCCAGAAACAGTCTGTTTGTGTCAGTTTCAACTCAAAATATTTTCTGTATTTCTTGCTAAACTGCCAGTCCTGTAGATTACTCAATGCTTAAAACTTGAAAAATGCAAGTTCTTTCTATTATATAAGTACTTTGCATTTTTCAATATTTTTATTGGCTTCTCTTTGCATCATAAAAATTCTGTTCAGTACCTTTAAACATTTATCCATAGAAATAATAAAATCTTACTTCTAAACACATATACATCTTTAAAATTATTAATAGCAAATATCTTTGAAAATTTCTAAACTGTTCTAACTAAATATGATAAAAATGTTGTTCTTGAGATACATGCTGCTGCTGCTGCTAAGTCGCTTCAGTCGTGTCCGACTCTGTGCGACTCCATAGACGGCAGCCCACCAGGCTCCACTGTCCCTGGGATTCTCCAGGCAAGAACACTGGAGTGGGTTTCCATTTCCTTCTCCAATGCATGAAAGTGAAAAGTGAAAGTGAAGTCTCAGTCGTGTCTGACTCTTCGCGACCCCATGGACTGCAGGCTACCAGGCTCCTCCGTCCATGGGATTTTCCAGGCAAGAGTACTGGAATGGGTTGCCATTGCCTTCTCTGTGAGGTACATGAGCAAATGTATTTATCAGAAGTAAATTTTTTAATATAGAGTTGTTTTGTATTATTGCTTAAGAAAATTTTGGAAAACATTATTTATTTCAAGTATTTATTGTATGTTATTTTTTTCCTAAATTTTCTAGTTGGCTATCACATGAGAAGATAATTAATATTGATTTTTGTGGGCTGAGCTTGTATTCCATATATGTGCTACATTATGTAATTAATTTATTTGTTCATTCATTTGCTTCTCTTAGTAAGGTATTGTATCACCTGTAAATAATGACAGTATTTTCTCTCTTTATCTTCATGACACTGATTCATTTTTCTTGCTTTATTTCATTATCTATGGACTATATTATTGGCAAGCATCAGTAATTATCTATGTTCATTATTCTTGCAATATATAAAGATTTCCTCTCACCCTGTTTGAGTACTACATCTAGAAATGTCTTTGGTATTCTTAGTCTGTGTATACCAGAAAATATTTTATTATTCTCTCATATTGGAGATAGGTGTAATATTCTGGTTTCAATTGTTTCCAAACATCACATAGCATAGAATTCTGATTCCATAAAAATGAGAAACAAACAAGGTGCCCTGATGAGAAACAAACAAGGAATGAGAAACAAACAAGGTGTACTGCTGTCTGTCTGGAAGTGTTTTATTGACTGCAACAGAGTCAGAGACAACCAGGAGGAGCACTGAGTTTTGGAGAGAGTTTGAATATTGGAAAGGCTGAGGCAGCTGAAATTCATGGAGCAGAGTAATAGAAAGAGCAGTGAATAAAAATACAGAGCTCTCCAAATCACATATGTAGTTGCTTGCCTCTGCTGGAACTAAACATTAAATTGAAACTCCTTGAGATCTGTGAAGATATACAGAGGAACTATACACTAAACAATTCTAAAATGTCATACAAGTTTCAAACACATTCAAGTGTCAATGTACAAGAATAAAGATACTCCTTGACATTTAGGAATGACCTCCAGAAGGATCGGCCCAATAGTAGAAGAGCTAAACTGGCCCTAGCATAAAGGCCAATATTGATTTGCACCCACAAATATAAAAATATCATAAATGTAGCAATTGAGTCTTCAGATAGCTTAATTGCCTGCCTAAGTATATTTCAAAACTTCTTATAGTAAGACAACATAATCAGAAACTCAAAATTTGGCAATGTCTATATCCAATAAGGTTACTAGATATATACTGAAATTAAGATAGTGCAACCCTAAGAGAAATATTAATCAATAGAAACACATCTTGAAAGATAGTGATGTTCAAATCAATAATGAATAATTTTAAAAAGTTATTATAAGTTTATATGTTCAAGTATTTAAAGAAATAACATAAAAACCTAGGAGTAATATAAGACTTTTAAAGAATCATTTAAAAGTAGAAACCGTAATAAATTATATTTATAAAATTTTAAATGGGCTAAACAGTGTATTAGACACTGGGAAAAATAAAAGAAAATATGAAGACACAACCATGGAAACCATCAAAACATGAGCTTCCCAGTATGATAGATTCAGTTCACCACACAACATTTCAGTACTCAATAATCACACAGGTTTTGAGACACTGCTTTAGACAGTGCATATTATAAAACATTTCTATCACTGTAGAGTCCAGTTGGAAAATGCTGAGCCATGTTAAAGCACAGAGAGAAAATGTCCAAAATAATTAGATCTCCAAAGGATGATGGTAAGCAGAAAAATATTAAAGATAAATAGCCCAAAATATTCTAAGTGTGATGAATACTGTAATCTACAGGTCTAAAATAGCAGCAAAATTTAAACAAGATAATTAGACATCTACAGCAAGGGACATCATAACCTAAATTAGTGAAAATTAATGTAAGAGAAAATTGTAAAAACGTTCAAACTTAAATGAGGCAGAGAGAGCAATTCATTTGCTATCAAAAATAATTTTAAAAACAGAACAATAACAATCTTCTCATCAAAAATGTCGTTAGCCAGAACACAATGGAATGATATATTTAGCAACTTATTTAATAAGCTGATAAAATAAGTTGGGGGAGGGGGGAAACCTAAAAACTTAAAATTACACATCTAGGAAAACTTTTGCAGTAATAAAGCCAAAATAAAATCAGACAACAGTGGAGGGAATTTTTTGCCAGCAGACAAATACTATATAAGAAATTAAAAATGCTTTCAGGCAAAATATAAACAGCAATATATGAAGCAATGTTAAAAAACAAAATCACCAGAAGTTATAAGTATGTGGTAAATATAAAGACTTTGCTTTCCCTTTATAAAATTATTTTATGAAATGATGGCATTAAACAGATAACCATTATCTTAAGTTATATTTATGTTGAGAAATCCTATAACAGAAATAACATGAGCTTATTTGACTTTTTAAAACTTAGGTAGAATTAAAGTTCTCTCCCTGCATTATATTTAATACTGATAGCTCTAAAGGCATATCTGTTTTAATTAAAACAATAAACTTAAGCTACCTTTTATTTATCAAATGTTATGCTAGATCAGGGGAAATTGAAAAAAAAAACATTTGGGTTAGTTTCCATATTTCTGAGAGTAGACTTGATTTGTTTGTCTTTAAGCTATTTAAATAGAGCTCATGAACAAATTGTCAGGGGAGTGTGTAATTTTCTCGGTTCTGTCTCACCACAGCAAAAATTTTAAGCAACAAACAGACCAGTGTTACAGCTTTGTTACAGCTCAGTTTAAACAGCAGACCCATGCTGCAGCTTGGTTACTGTGGACCAGTGTTACACCCAAGAGAAGAGAAGAGAGAGACTCAATTTTGGCTCCTCTTTTTATATGATTTTTCTCTTCCCTCTGAGCCAATCCTATGTAAATTAGGCTAGCCAGAGGGCTCTTTGCTTCACCTGAGGTTGTCACTCTGGTCCTCAGCCCTTCCTTGTTCTATTTTCACAGGCTTTTTCCTTTCTTGTCTTTTAGCCACTGCTATTTTGGACTCCTTTTTCCTATTCTAACTACCTAACAAAATGAACTTAGGTAATGCCATCCAGAGGTAGAAAAATATCGCACATCTGTAACATACATACATAGATATACATACACATATAGACAGAAACAGAGATATATAGCTTTTATTTTAAGATTTTAGCCAAGAGATCGAGTGCTTGTTGCATGCTAACTCACTTCATCCTGTCCAACTCTTTGTGACCCTATGGACCCACAAGGCTCCTCTGTCCATGGAATTCTCCAGGCAAAAATTCTGAAGTGCATTGCCCTGCTCTCCTCCTGGAGATCTTCCCTTCTCAAAGACTGAACTCATATCTCTTAACATCTCCTTTCTTGGAGATGAGTATGATAATGCAAAACTCACTAGTTTTTATGAGAAGAGTTGCATCCAACTTGTTTCTGGCAAATGGAATAAGTTTACCTGCTCACATGGCTAGAGCTTTTTACTTACATATGTGAAGCAAACTTTTAAGATCTTTCATAGTTCTTGTTTTCAAAATAACCTCTTTTTTTTTTTACTTTTTTTCCTTTTTATAAGAATTACCTTGGTTTCTAGAGATGACCACGTAAAATGTGTTGACCTAAAACGAATATACCGCCAGATATTTCTCCAATCAAGATGGATTCAAGATCAATAGAGAATAGTCATTTTGGATCTGTTAGCATGGCAATGAAATTTCTGGATGGCAAGGAAGATGAACTTTTTTATAGCTGAAAAGGAAGTTGGGAGGACTATAGTAAACAGAGGTCAATAGCTTTTAATTGGCTGACCTGTTGCCAGGAAAGTGGTCTTTTCCCTGTTGAACTCTGCTGTCTTCATGGGGAGAGAACTCCTCCTCTGATACCCTGACTAATTTAGGTTTCTGTTTATTAACTTTTTTCACAAGAAAAAGGCACAGAGAAAAGTGCAAGTTTCACCTTTTTTTCCCTAAGTCCAGATATTTTATAGTATCTGTAAACCTTTTGAGGTGAATAGGGAGTATTTGGAATTTGTAAAAATGATAGGTGACTTTTGAATTGTTTCTGGAGCCACATTTCAATTCTTGTAGACTCAATTTGTAAAATAAAAGTAGTTGTTTTTAATTCTTCAAAGAAGTTGGCTGCAACCTGAACAATAGAGGTTCACACACTCATCCAGCTACATTATCCTTAGTCTGTTTCTTTATATAAGGCAGAAAATCTTCAACTAAGATGAAATTTAAAATATTACCATGTTCTAGATTTAGAGTCCTGTATCTTTGGAATATTTTAGTAAATGCTTCCACAGAGTTTTCAGGAAAAAAAATTTTCTCTTTTTTTTGGGGGGGTACATATTTTATCTTAGGAGGAAAGGACTGAAACAATGTTTCTTTATGACCCTGAATTATCAGCTTCAGCTTTGCCAACTTCTCACCATAGAGCTACTTAAGTTATTTTTTGCTGCCAAGTCGCTTCAGTCATGTCCGACTCCGTGTGACCCCATAGACGGCAGCCCACCAGGCTCTGCCGTCCCTGGGATTCTCCAGGCAAGAATACTGGAGTGGGTTGCCATTTATACAAATAAAAGTTTTTAGTATTGCATACTGTCAGGTTTCAGCCAAAACAAGCAGTAAATATTCCTAGCAGTATTGAACTACCTCATAAATGTAAGAAACTGAAAGTGAAAGTCGCTCAGTCGTGTCCAACTCTTTGAACCCCATGGACTATACAGTCCATGGAATTCTTCAGGCCAGAATACTGGAGTGGATAGCCTTTCCCTTCTCCGGGGGATCTTATCAACCCAGGGATTGAACCCAGGTCTCCCACATTGCAGGAGGATTCTTTACCAGCTGAGCCACAGGGAAGCTCAAGAACACTGGAGTGGGTAGCCTATGCCTTCTCCAGCAGATCTTCCCAACCCAGGAATCAAAACGGTGTATCCTGCATTGCATGCAGATTCGTTACCAACTGAGCTATCAGGGAAGCCCATGAATGCAAGGGTCATCCCTTAAAAGGGTACAAAAATTACTGCTCCCACAAGTCCAGAGCCACTCCCAAAAATAGCCCCTCAAAAGAAAGACTTAGTTCTCCTGAGAGCTGACAATAGTAAAACACTAGCAGCAAATGAAGTTTAACTCACATTTCTACCTGGCCGTGTTTTTCAAGCCCTCAACCTTAAGATTGCCAAGAAAGTTCTCAGGGCACAAAATGAGACAAACAAGAAGATAATAACAGTGTCTGGAGAGAAAGAAGATTAATGACGAGTGGGTACACAAAAGGGAATTCTCAAGTCACAATTCAAGGATATAATTGTTTGTTGTTTTTTTGTTTTTTTTCCTGCCAAATCGAATTTAGAAAGGAAGGGACAAAGTGACATTTTAACTTCCTGTCTCAACCAGACACCACAGAAGGAAATCTAGGAGAGCTGACTTTAGAAAGTACTCTTACCTTTTGCTCACTTCTACCAGCTTTTCCCAGGATTCTGACTGCAGGCTCTGGAGGCAGTGGAACATCTTAATGGGTCTCCTGGTCACCAGAAACTATAGAGGAGGGAGAGTATTTTCTCTCTACTTTTTATGGTGAGTTCTCAGTTAAGACCCCTTTTTCCTTAGGGCATATCTTAAATGGATAAGCCTAAATTAAAAATTCTCAATGTGGCTACTGTAATTCAAGATTATCTTTGGTAGGACTAACCTGCTTGTTCAGTCTTAAAATTGTATTCACCCATCGCCTTACACTGGGCCTAGTCCAATTTAAGTGGGACTCAGTCCAACCCTGAACCAAGTCTTGTTTCTAACTGAGACTGAGTCTGACTCCAGTGGTTTCCAGACTCCATCTGGGAAAAAAAAAAAAAAAAGTTTGAAAGTTTATAATGTAAAAACTGGAGCTGGGACCAAGAGGGGCTGACCTTTTACCCTCAGAGGCAGGGAGAAAGCATAGAGCTCAAGGAGCCCAACTCATACTTATATCTGGTTACTCATTGCTTCTCCATGGTGTCGGCATTTCCTTTGGTTTCCTCTTGTAACTCCTTAACTGTTAAATGATTATCTGAGGCATATTAAAAATTTTAAGCATTTATGAGAGCAAAAATCGATTAAAATCCAGCAGTGTCCGATGAGTTATATAGAAAGGAGCTCTGAGGAGCTGTATAAAATGAGATTTTTATAGCTAAAGGGAGCAAGCAGAAGGAAACTATACTAGGCAAAATGTGTTGGTTATTTCAAGATTACGTTCCTTTAGGTGATGGTAGGGGATCTATCAAGCTGATTACCTAACCACTGCTGACCAGGTGATTTCTGATTGATTGGTTTAAAATTTCATTTCTGGGAGAGCCAAAACTGTGATTAATTAAATATCAATTTGATGGTGTGGAGTTTAGTAAAAGGAAGACCATATTGGAGATGTTGTCTTATTTTTTTAGCATGTTTAGCATTAATAAATAATCATAGGTTCAGATAAAATGTTAATGACCATTTCTAGATTATTCAATTATCAGTAATGACATGGAAAGGATGATAATGACAACATTTCATTTTCCTCTCCATAAATGTCATCCTATTTTTGAAAGTCTTCAATTTTAAAATGGATATAAAGCTATACAATTATTATAGTCCAAAAATAAAATATAATTTTAATATGTATGATTATGATTAACCTAAGCAAGTATTTTAAGTATTTCAGAAAGACATATTTTCACTTTTTTCATCAAGAGCAGAAGGATGTATTGATATTTCTCACTGCATGTCAAATGATAATTGATATATCACTTTCTCCTTTAAATTAATATATACTTAATTTTTCTATTTCCTGTTCCCATCCTGTCCCACCTAGTACCCTAGGCAGCAGTGATTCTACTGTATTTGATAGCTATAGCTACACTTTTGATTGTGTATGTTTTGTACAAATGTGTGTGGTTATTCTCTGTATTTGCTGTTGATCAGTCACTAAGTCATGTCCAGCTCTTTGCGACCCCGTGGACTGCAGCACACCAGGTTTCCCTGTCCTTCAGCATCTCCTGGAGCTTGCTCAAACTCATGTCCACCAGGTAGGTGATGCCATCCAACCGTCTCATCCTCTGTGGTCCCCTTCTCCTCCTGCCTTCAATCTTTCCAAGCATCAGAATCTTTTCCAATGAGTCAGTTCTTCACATCAGGTGGCCAAAGTATTGGAGTTTCAGCTTCAGCATCAGTCCTTCCAATGAATATTTAAGACTGATTTCCTTTACGACAGACTGGTTGGATCCCCTTGCAGTCCAAGGGACTCTCAAGTGTCTTCTCCAACACCACAGTTTGAAAGCATCAATTATTTGCTGCTCAGCCTTCTTTATGTTCCAACTCTCACATCCATACATGACTACTGGAAAAACCATAGCTTTGACTATATGGACCTTTGTCAGCAAAGTATCGTCTCTGCCTTTTAATATACTGTCTAGATTTGTCATAGCTTTTTTTTTCAAGGAACAAGAGGCTCCTTGAGGTTATGGTGAGAACTCTGGATTCTGAATTCAGCTGTAAATGGAATCATGACATGATTTCATTTTTTAAAGTTTTTTCTCTTCTCAACTCAGTTTTATCTCCATCTATGCAATTTGATGTCCATTGCTTCAGTTTGCCTATCATATTTCACAGCGTTGATTTAAGAAAAAGTTATTCATGATAATTGTTAAAGATGGTAAGGCAGACTTTATTCAAGGTGAGTTATTGTCATAGGTATATAGGTAACTCTGCACTGGGTCTTACAGTGGGGGAGAAAGATTTTACTTGACTCCAGATACCAGGAATTTGGGGATTTATAGTCAAAAGAGTCTATGAGTGAGGGTAAAGTGGATGGAAAATTACTAAGAAGAACAGTCAGGGATAAAAGGGCGTTCTGGTTAAACTGACTATAGTCTGCTTAAAGCAGACTATAACCTGGAGATGGGGCAGGATAAAGAACTTAGGTCGATATTGAAGGTGATCAGATATGGAGAAGGAGGGATTCCAGCTGAACTGACTCAGCATTATTCTTGCTAAAAATTGAACAATGCAGAGATGAACACAGAAGTCCAAAGTTGAAACCTTGTTGGAAAAGAACTCAGAGGAGCCTGAGTAGAATTTGTTTAAGGACAGACTGTGTCAGCATTCAAACATCAAATGTGATTCCTAAATCATGTACTAATATAATTCATATTATGTTCGGACAACTTGATGACCTCTGAGAAAATAAATAAAGGAAAACTACATTTTAAAATGGAATCAGATAGCCCTGAAGCAGATACCACTCAAGCACATACCACTTCTGCAGATAGAAGAAAGAAAAGAATATTGCTTTTCTTCTGGTCTGGGGGAGTTCATTGATCACATTGGAATTTGATCCTGTTGTTTTAGCCATGGCCTACAGTCAATGAAACCTCCACAACCTCAAATTCTTATTCTCCCCCAGTGAACTTTTGTTCAAAACAACTCTCCCCAGTTTTCGCTTAAGACTAAATAAAAGCAAGCTCCCCCCACCTTTGTTCTCTAGACTTGCCTATGTTTCACCAGAGCTCATGTATCCCAAATTGCAGGTTTCTGCTATTTCCGAATAAACCCATTTTACTGGTAAAATAACTCACTATTTTATGTATGAGCTTGATATCTCCAACTTTAACACAAACAATACTATGATGTGCATTCATTGTTAGCTTTTTAATATCTCTGTTTATTAATATTATTTTGAAAGCACACATAAGGCTTTTGAACCAGAGGAGATTAATGTTTGGGCTTCCCCGGTGGCTCAGCAGTAAAGAATCCTCCTGCATTGCAGTTAGATCCCTCGGTCAGGAATATCCCCTGGAGAAGGAAATGGTAACCACTCTAGTATTCTTGCCTGGGAAATCCAATGGATAGAGAGCCTGGTGGGCTATAGTCTATGGGGTCGCAAAAAGTCAGACGTGACTTTGCAACTAAACAAGAATAAAAGGATTATTATTTATGCCAAATAATAGACAGTTGGTTTCCCTGTGTTAACCTGTTTCCCTGTGTTACCAGAAGTGGGGTCTGGCTGTTTGTTGCTCAGAAGCCAATAAAGAGGCCAGGTTGGTGGAAAGGATGATATCATCTGGTGGGAGAAGTAAAGGAAGGCAGAAGTCTGTCCAAAGGTCTACTCTCCCCACTGACAATCAGGGGACAAGAGCTTTTATAGACAGATGGAGGGGCCTACATGCAGAAATAGACCATTAACTCTGACAGACATCTTGAAATTGGTCATCGGTGATCTGATCAGTGTCATCTTGATTGTTTGATTGTTTTCAGGACAGTTAATCTTCAGTTCCCAGGGTCAGTTTGTTACCATTTCTTTAAGGCCAGTTCTTGTAATTGTGGCAGCTTATGTCTTGGGCACAGTTTGGCATCATGTAGTTAATGTATTCCACCTGGTGAAGGTTTCAGTACTACAAGGCAGCTCAGAATATTATTTATACCCCTTGAGGAGGAACTAAAGGTTCTTGACTATACATGTTTACACTGTTATTATTTGATCTCCTTAACTGTTTTCCTTTGTTTCTACATGTTCTCATTTCTTTGATTTAACTTATTCTTTGATTAAAGTTTTCCACAGACAAAAGGCAGGCAGAGGGCATGGCGGGTGGGGAGTGGGCAAGGACCATAGGGTCCTGCTCTATTTCACCTGCACCCCAATATTATCATGGGGCAGCACAATGAAAGCTAAATCTCACCCTACACATATGAGGTCCATATTTTAGGCAAATAACCCACAAATATATATATATAATATATATATATATATATATATATTTTTTTTTTGCTTACATGGAGCAAAGAGGCAGCTGTCAGCAGTCACCTTCTGAGGTAGTCTCCTTAGCAAAATAGCAAGTTATCCTGGGTTATTCTCGTCTTTTGGTATGTAGATAAATTTCTAAATGGGAGAGATTTAACTTCTCCAGATTTACAACCCAGATGTTCATCCCTTTTGAAATGTAAATCCCTACTAAAATAACTTCTGAATCCTGCAGAGTTTTTGTTACTCAACCATCATTTGTGGTAACCCAGGTCTATAGTTCTAACTCTTTTTACCACAGAGGAAGGGAGCAATTAGATATATTATTAGAGAGACCAATGGCTACAGATCAACTCTCTTCTTAGGTGAAATGCAAAGTGTTTCTGGGAAGTAAAAACAAACCTTCTCTGTCTTCACGGTGTATCATTTCCTATATCTAAGGAGGCTAAGACTTTATAACTACACTGTGAAGTTCTGGGAAGTTTCATTTTTCCACATTCTTGTATACAGAATCTCATTGATAGTTTGGAAAATTCCTCTGAGCTATAATACACTCAGAAACTGGATTAATGGAAATTAAATTTGGTTTTTAAGACTGCAGCACCAGTCTACAATTTTCCTCCACCCTAAATCCATGGAAACTCTTAACATTAGCCACCTTTTTAAAGTGAACCAATCTAATGTCAAACATTAGATTAGTCATTGTTATTGTAATTTACCTCTCTCCTATGAGTTTAAGCATCTCTTCATTTGGTTGCGAATCTTTTCACATATCTTTTTATATCTTTCACTCTACTTTTTGGAGGAGTCATCACCTATTTGTTATTTCTTGGCCAACTTCTGTTTGCTGTATCCAAAGTCGTCTTCACAATCTTCCTGTTTGTTTTTGTTTGTTTGTTTGTTTGTTTTAATATGCTTGTGCTTTGAAATTCTTGCTTAAGACATTGTTATCCACAAAAAGTAGGCCCTGACAGCATTCTCATATCTTATATCTAATTAACTTCATAGTTTTTCTGTTAAGATTTTTACTTAACTCACCACTAGTATATGGGTCCATGTAAAGATGGCTTTATTTTTCTTGTATTTTCAAAAGTAAGAACAGCTTGTAAAACTTGTATTTTCTGCTCAAAAGTGTGAACTCCTCAATATTATACATTGTATTACCTAGGCCTCTGCCATTACAATTTAAACAACACTTGCCCAAATTTAAACTGGTGTCACTGTTCAGTATGGATGCACATGAGCATATATATATATATATATATATATAAAATTACATATGTATTCATTTGATATATATTATGAATGATATATAATATACATAATTAGTATTATATATAATTATTGTTTTGATGATCACTACCTCTGTCAAGTTAGCCCAAGCCACAATCATCTGTCATTTATGCAACTGCAATTGTCTTACTCTTGGTTTCACTGATATTTACACTTAACCCTCTAAATTTTACTAGTCAATCAGATTGTATATTCAAACCATCCCTAATAAAATTTGAAGACTTCATCTGGGCCTACTAATAAATATAAAAATGCTCTGCTTTTTGGCTAATGATTCATCTTTTTTTTTCTTAATCACTAGTCTTCAAATACACTTTCCAAGTCTATGTATCTTTTGTCCCTCAAATCTTCACACACACTACAGCCTCAGGGGTTCAGTATTTGCTGTTATCTCTGACTGTGTGGATCACAACAGACTGTGGAAAATTCTTCAAGAGATGGGAATACCAGACCACCTGACATGCCTCCTGAGAAATCTGTATGCAGGTCAAGAAGCAACAGTCAGAACTGGACATGGAATAACAGACTGGTTCCAAACCAGGATAGGAGTATGTCAAGGCTGTATATTGCCACTCTGCTTATTTAACTTATATGAAGAGTACATCATGAGAAATGCTGGATTGGGTGAAGCACAGCTGAAATCAAGATTGCCAGGAGAAATATAAATTACCTCAGATAGGCAGATGATACCACCCTTATGGCAGAAAGTGAAGAAGAACTAAAGAGTCTCTTGATGAAGGTGAAAGAGGAGAGTAAAAAAGTTGACTTAAACTCAACATTCAGAAAACTAAGATCATGGCATCCAGTCTCATCATTTCATGGTAAATAGATGGGGAAACAGTGACAGACTTTATTTTTTTGGCTGTAAAATCACTGTAGATGGTGACCACAGCCATGAAATAAACATGCTTGCTCCTTTGAAGAAAAGCTATGACCAACCTAGATAACATATTAAAAAGCAGAGACATCACTTTGCCAACAAAGGTCCATCTAGTCAAAGTTTTGGTTTTTCCAGTAGTCATGTATGGATGTGAGAGTTGGAACATAAAGAAGGCTGAGCAGCAAAGAATTGATGCTTTTGAGCTATAGTGTTGGAGAAGACTCTTGAGAGTCCTTTGGGCAGCAAGGAGATCCAACCAGTCTGTCGTAAAGGAAATCAGTCCGGAATATTCATTGGAAGGACTGATGCTGAAGCTGAAACTCCAATACTTGGGCCACCTGATGTGAAGAACTGACTCATTGGAAAAAACCCTGATGCTGGGAATGATTGAAAGCAGGAGGAGAGGGGGATGACAGAGGATGAAATGGATGGATGGCATCACCCACTCGATGGACATGAGTTTGACTAAGCTCCAGGAACTGGTGATGGACAGCAAAGCCTGGCGTGCTGCAGCCCATGAGGTCCCAAACAGTCAGACACGACTGAGCGACTAAAATGACTGTCTGAAAACCTCTTGCACTTAGATTTGCCTGTTTCCCTCATTCATCCAATCATGTACCTAAATTTCAACACCTTTGAAGAGGTCTTAACTAGTTTCCCTGTCTAAAATACATTATTCTTCACTTTGTATTACCTTAGCTTTCTTCATTATATTCCTAGAACACATGAATACGTTATATTAAATTCTTCGACTAAAAAGATGCACAACCTGAGAGTTGCGAGTTAAGTTTTAATTGAAGCAAAATGAGGATTGCAGTCCAGGAGACAGCACCTCAGATAACTCTGAGAGACTGTTCCCAAAAAGGAAGTGGTGGAAGGTCAATTTATATGGTTTTGGTGAAGGGGGAGTTCAATGCAATCAAGTTTTTACTTTACAAAAGATTTCTGCTAAGTCACAAGGAGCTGATGTCACCATGAAGAGACTTAGTGTTGTTCTAGATATGGGGGGGCTTCCCTAGTGTCTCAGGTGGGTGGCTCAGACAATAATGAATCTGCCTGCAATAGAAGAGACCTAAGTTCAGTCCCTGCATCAGGAAGATCGGCTCGAGAAGGGAATGGCTACCCAGTGGCCATTATTGCCAGGGAATGCCAGTATTATTTCCTAGGAAATCCCATGCACAGAGGAGCCTGGTGGGGCACAGGCAGCAAAAACAAGATGGATAACTGACTGTACCTCAGATATGAAGAACTAAGAACGGAGGTTCGTGACAATGTACAGGAGACAGGGAGCAAGACCATCCCTAAGAAAATGAAATACAAGAAGGCAAAATAGTTGCCTGTAAGGTAGCATTTAACCGGAGGCTACCTGTATGCTGTTTTCGGTCTTGCATAAATCTTTTTGTTCCTTAACAGCCCCTGAATACAGATGCGAGAAGAACTGGCAAGCCAGCTCTTGGAAATAATAGGAATTTATGTATCTCATAAGCAGCAATTTACAACTCTCTTCCCTTCTGATATGGAAAGTAACTTTTACAATCCCTTCTCTTGAAAATGATTCTAGCCTCCAGCTTCCTGAATAACTTGTAAGATTTTTTATCCCTGTCACTGCTAAAAGGGCTGTCTTGTAAGGGTGGGGGGGAGCCTGGTGGGCTGCCGTCTATGGGGTCGCACAGAGTCGGACACGACTGAAGCGACTTAGCAGCAGCAGCATATACCCACAATATGCTGAATAAATGCCTTTGTTCCACCAGAGCACTGGTCCCCGTGTCTCTCTCTCTCTCTCTCTCTCTCTCTGTCCCCTTCAGGATGCTCAGCCTCTTTTCTTCCTTCTATTACTTTCTTATCGGTCGACTCTGTACCCCCAAGTTCCGGTCCATTAAAGGACCACAACAGTTGTCAGAGTAGGCCTTACAATAGCTGAGAAAAAGAGAAGCTAAAGGCAAAGGAGAAAAGGAAAGATACACTCGTCTAAATGCAGAGTTCCAAAGAACAACAAGGAGAAATAAGAAAGCCTTCCCCAATGATCAATGTAAAGAATTAGAGGGAAACAACAGAATGTGAAAGACTAGAGATCTCTTAAAAAAAAAAATCAGAGAACATTTCATGCAAAGATGGGCTCGATAAAGGACAAAAATGGTATGGACCTAACAGAAGCAGAAGATATTAAGAAGAGGTGGCAAGAACACAGAAAATAACTATACAAAAAAGATCTTCATGACCCAGATAACCATGATAGCATGATCACTCACCTAGAGCCAGACATCCTGGAATGTGAAGTCAAGTGGCCCTTAGGAACCATCACTATGAACAAAACTAGTGGATGTGATAGAAATACAGCTGAACTACTTCAAATCCTAAAAGGTGATGCTGTGAAGGTGCTGCAGTCATATGCCAACACATTTGGAAAACCTCAGCAGAGGCCAAAGGACTGGAAAAGGTCTGTTTGCATTCCAATCCCAAAGAAAGGCAATGCCAAAGATGCTCAAACTACTACATAATTGAACTCATTTTATACACCAGCAAAGTAATGCTCAAAATTCTCCAAGCCAGGCTTCAACATTACATGAACTGAGAACTTCCAGATGTTCAAGCTAGATTAGGAAAGGCAGAAGAACCAGAGATCAAATTGCCAGCATCCGTTGGATCATAGAAAAGGCAATAGAATTCCAGGAAAATATCTACTTCTACTTTATTGACTATACCAAAGTCTTTGACTGTGTGGATCACAGTAAACTGTGGAACATCTGAAAGAGATGGGAATATGAAACCACCTTCCAAGCCTCCTGAAAAATCTGTATGCAATCAAGAAGCAACAGTTAGAACCAGACATGAACAATAGGCTGGTTCCAAATCAGGAAAGGAGTACGTCAAGGCTGTATATTGTCACCCTGCTTATTTAACTTATATGCAGAGTGCATCATGTGAAACGCCAGGCTAAATGAAGCACAAGCTGGAATCAAGATTGCTGGGAGAAATATCAGTAACCTCAGATATGCAGACAACACCATCCTTATGGCATAAAGCAAAGAACTAAAGAGCCTCTTGATGAAAGTGAAAGAGGAGAGTGAAAACGCTGGCTTGAAATTCAACATTCAGAAAACTAAGATCATGGCATCCAGTCCCATCTCTTCATGGCAAATAGATGGGGAAAAAATGGATACGGTGGCAGACTTTATTTTCTTGGGCTCCAAAATCACTGCAGATGGTGACTGCAGCCCTGAAATTAAAAGATGCTTGCTCCTTGGAAAAAAAACTATGAACAACCTAGATAGCATATTAAAAAGTAGAGACATTACTTTGTTGAAAAAGGGCTATCTATAAAAGCTATGGTTTTTCCAGTAGTCATGTATGGATGTGAAACCTAGACCATAAATAAGGCTGAGGCTGAAGAATCGATACTTGAACTGTGGGTTCGAGAAAACTCGTGAGAGCCCCTTGGACTCTCAAGAACATCCAACCAGTCCATCCTAAAGGAAATCCTTCCTGAATATTCATTGGAAGGTCTGATGCTGAAGCTGAAACTCCAATACTTTGGCCACCTGATGCAAAGAACTGACTCATTGGAACAGACCCTAATGCTGGGAAAGATTGAAGGCAAGAGGAGAGGGGGACGACAAAGGATGAGTTGGTTGGATGACATCACCCACTTGATGGACATGAGTTTGAGCAAGCTCCAGGTGTTGGTGATGGACAACGTAGCCTGGCATGCTGCAGTCCAATGGGGTCACACAGAGTTTGACAGGACTGAGCAACTGAACTGAACTGAACCTACTCCAGTATTATTGCCTAGGAAATCCCATGGACAGAGGAGACTGGCAGGCCATAGTCCATGTGTTGCAAAGAGGTGGCACAACTGATTGACTATCACTTTCATCACACTTTAGATATAAGGAGATACAAAGATTGGGATCACAAAAACATTTCTGAAAACATCTAACTATCTACAGACTTGTTCCACTAGTTTCCCTGGGGCATGGAGTGCCTCACTCTCCACCTTGAATTCCCCTTAGGTGGTGTCAAGTGTCCACAGTTGCAGCAGCACATGGTTCAATATCTGCAGAGGCGAGGGCAAATGCCTTTGTTGTCATTCAGTCGCTGGCAAAAGCCTTTGGCAAGTGCTAGTTTGCAGTTGAAGAATTTATATTTCTTTTCTTATTTGCCTGCTCACTCTTTTTCTCTGTCATAATTTAAGACTCATGAGGGTGGAGATTATATTATGTTCTCCATTATATTTCTTGTTATATAGTAGAACCTCAGTGAGTTTTAAAGGAATAAATAAGTAGATCTCCAGCTGATATGAAGCATACAGTTTTAAAGATTTGATCATAGACATATTAGAGAGAAATTAATTGAATAGCATTCTACCTGTTTTACTCAAACTTAGAAGGGAAAGCACGGTAAATAATAAAATAATAATTAGAATTCTAACATTAAGGCCCTGGTTGGTTTATTGTGAATATCATTTCTACTCTTCAAAAATCAAAAGACATACCCTAAAATAATATTATAACAGTAGGAAAAGGTACAAAAATATTAGGAATTGAAAAGAGAAACAAATTATACCTTATTAAATGCTTTGAATAATTTTAAAATATATTGAAAAACACTGATATAATACTTATGAAGACTATGATTAAATTTATATACTTTAATATATAAATATGTAGATATTTTATCCTTTTTGATGATGGTTGAGTAAATTAGATTCATGTTTGTCATTATCATTGTTTGCAATTGCAATATTATATTTACACCTGCAAAGAAGTCATAGCTTCTTTAAAAAGAGTATTGATTATTTAGTGTGTATTCCATTCACATAGCCTTAATGCATACTAAGAATGTCAAAACTAGTTGATTCAATTTCATAGAAATAATTTGTTTGCTTGAATCATGTATTAAAAAATTACATGCAAACAGTGATTTAGCATATAAATAAAACTGCCTGTGTGTGTGTGTGTGCTGAGTTGCCAGTCCTGTCCAACTCTTTGTGACTGCATACATTATAGCCCTCTAGCCTCCTCTGTCCATGGGATTTTCCCGGCAAGAATATTGGAATGAGTTGCCATTTCTTCCTCTAGGGGATCTTCCAAACCCAGAGATAGAAACCATGTCTCCTGAGTCTCCTCTATTGATGAAGGATTTTTTTTTACCATTGAGCCACCCAAGAAACCTCCAAAATATAATTGCTTACATAACAAAAATGTGTAAGACATTTGCATCGAAATATAACACAAAATATTTATCAAAAAATAAAAGCAAAAGAGTGAAAATATTACAGCAAGTATTCTTATTTCTCTCTAAGAACATTGTCTGAGTATCAACATGTTCATAATTCCACTCCAGTATTCTTGGGCTTCCCTGGTGGCTCAGATGGTAAAGACTCCACCTGCATTATGGGAGGCCTGGGCTCAATCTCTGTGTTGGGAAGATCCCTGGAGGAAAGCATGGCAATCCACTCCAGTATTCTTGACTGGAGGATCCCCATGGACAGAAGAGCTTAGTGGGCTACATTTCATGGGGTCACAAACAATCAGACACGACTGAGTGAAACAGCACAGCACAATTCCTCTATATCCATGTTACATATACGTGTCTCTTGCATTTTTTTTTCATTAGCTTTGGATTTCATATTGGGAGAAGATAGCATCTTTAATTTTTATATAGTTTTTCTTTAAATCACATAACCATAAATTTTGAAAGATAGTGCTAGTTGAAATGATTTTCAAAAACTGATTGGAAGATTCTACTACAAATCATGAATAGGGACTGAAGGTTTTGCATGCTGTTTCTTTTCCACAAGAAAACAAACAAAATGATGAAGTGTACTTGCTTACAAAATCATAGAACCCTGATTATAAACTTTACACACTCATAAACTTATTTAGAAAAATGCAGTATTTTTTTAAGAATGAAAGAAAATGTAGATGTTTTAATCATATTTGTTCTTTAAATGATGAGGAAGTACATTTCATCTGCAATTTCTTATTCCATTAACAAACTGTCTTCTTACGTTAACCACAATTACAACTTAATAGTTTACAATTTTTAAATTAGCTTCCCTTTTAAAAAGAAGTTCTCAATTTTATATTAAAAAATTATGAATGTTTCTGCCTTTATTTAGAGATACTTTCAAAGATAAGAAACCTCTAGAAATCTATTAGTAACAGTATGTTATACTCTAGAAAACAGAAAAGAAATAATAAAAATCCCTGTAGAAGATGTGAGAGTCATGTGGAGTTAACAAACTGAGTTGGAATCTCAACAGTGATTACATATTATTGTTTATTTTAATTACTGATAGGTCTTTTGAGATTAACTCTTAAATAAAAGGAGAAATATTTCCTTATGTTGTGTGCCAAAAGGACTCATCAAAAATACATACATATTTGCCAGTTAGTACCTGCATTTTCATCAGTCACCTTCTGTCATGTAGTAATACATTTACACATCTGTTATACAATTTAATTATTAGTTGCACCCCATGAGTAATGAGCATATAAAATTATAATATCTATAATGCAAATTTTTTAATTCCAAGAAAGAATTTTTTTTCTTTCATGCATGTGTATCATATCATTTCCAGAAATCTTGAGTTTAAATATAAGAATCAACTATTTTTCTTTACCTATTACATCTATATAGAATTCACTGTGAGCTGTTCATGTTAGAAAAGAGGATCCAGATATTAAACCAGAGAGGCAATAATCTAACTGAGCTATCAGCAATAATGTGTGCTGGAAAAATAAAACTAATTGAGCTTAGATGTGCCAAGTAGCACAGCTTAATGGGCCTTGATCTCAGGGATATGGGAAGGACAGGGAAATGTGGAGAACATAGCACTCTGTTTTTCTATTTTTTTGTTTAATCTTTTCTCAAAGATATGTAAGGCTAGGCATTAAAATCTGAAAAGAGGTCAAACTTCTGTTTTTATGAAGGCAAGAGTATCTATACATTCCCAAATTCTTTGACAAGGAACAACCCTGGAAATTATACACTAAACAAATTAATGACTCTGAAAAATGGACAGAAGAAGGAAGGCCACCTACAGGACTTAGGATCCAAGGGAAAACATAGAGGTAAATATCCTGGGTTGGAGTTTTGCTTCATATATGCTAGATTTATAATGCAAGAATCCACAACCCAGAAATGCCAACAGAGTTAGATAAGAATGACTTAACAAGAACCTACTTTCTCAGGTCAAAAGACAAGAAATATAGAAAAAAAGCAAGACATAAATATTGTAGAAAGTAAATTCAAAAGACCGCAAACACAAAAAATTCTGGCTTCATACTCACTCATGCCAATAAAGCCCAATTAAACATAAAACCATCTTATACTGCCCAGATGTTGTCAAAGAAAGCTGAGTAGAGAACCAGAGACTTTGGTTCCCAAGCAGTGACAATGCAGTGAGGATATAATGCCTATCTTTAATATTTGAATCTAGGTCAAATGAATATCCATGAGGGAAAAAATGAATCTTAATGCCTACCATAGACAGAGCATCTGTTTACGTGGATCACAGACCTAAATGTGATGGTAAACAATAATGCTTTGAAAAATAATCACAGGTCAATCCTTTTGTTAACTTTGAATAATTGATAATATATTAAACAGGGAATTAAGTGTACTAAACACAAAAGAAATTGTTGATTAATTGAGCTACAACAAAATCATGAATCTTAAAATATTACAATAAAGCTTTTCCTGTGGGAGCCGCCGGGTTGAGAGGAGTGTGGCCTTCTCCTCTCCCCGCCGTGGCGTGTGCTCGTCCACTGATGTCGGTGTACTCCGAAAAGGGGGAGTCCTCTGGCAAAAATGTCACTTTGCCTGCTGTGTTCAAGGCTCCCATTCGACCCGATATTGTTAACTTTGTTCACACCAACTTGCGCAAAAACAACAGACAGCCCTATGCTGTCAGTGAATTAGCAGGTCATCAAACCAGTGCTGAGTCTCGGGGTACCGGCAGAGCTGTGGCTCGAATTCCCAGGGTTCGAGGTGGCGGGACTCACCGTTCTGGTCAGGGTGCTTTTGGAAATATGTGTCGTGGGGGCCGCATGTTTGCACCAACCAAGACCTGGCGAGGTTGGCACCGCAGAGTGAATACAACGCAGAAGCGATATGCCATCGGCTCTGCACTGGCTGCCTCAGCCTTACCAGCGCTGGTCATGTCTAGAGGTCATCGTATAGAGGAAGTTCCTGAACTTCCTTTGGTGGTTGAAGATAAAGTTGAAGGCTACAAAAAGACCAAGGAGGCTGTTTTGCTTCTGAAGAAACTTAAGGCCTGGAATGATATCAAAAAGGTCTACGCCTCTCAGCGAATGAGAGCTGGCAAAGGCAAAATGAGAAACCGTCGCTGTACCCAGCGCAGGGGACCCTGCATCATCTATAATGAGGACAATGGTATCATCAAGGCCTTCAGAAACATCCCTGGAATTACTCTGCTTAATATAAGCAAGCTGAACATTTTGAAACTTGCTCCTGGTGGTCACGTGGGACGTTTCTGCATTTGGACTGAAAGTGCTTTCCGAGAAGTTAGATGAGCTGTATGGCACTTGGCGTAAAGCAGCCTCTCTCAAGAGTAACTACAACCTCCCCATGCACAAAATGCTCAATACAGACCTTAGCAGAATCTTGAAAAGCCCAGAAATCCAAAGAGCACTCCGAGCACCACGCAAGAAGTTTCATCGCAGAGTCCTGAAGAAGAATCCACTGAAAAACCTGAGAATCATGTTGAAGCTTAACCCATATGCAAAGACTATGCGCCGGAACACCATTCTTCGACAGGCCAAGAATCACAAAATCCACATGGATAAGGCAGCAGCAGCACTAGAAGCCAAATCAGATGAGAAGGGGGTTCAGGGCAAGAAGCCTGTTGTGGGAAACAAAGAAAAGAAGGCTGTTGGTGATAAGAAGCTGAAAAAGCCTGTGGTGGGAAAAAAGGCTGCAGGGACCAAGAAACCAGCAGCTGAAAAGAAGCCCACAGAAAAGAAACCCACCTCAGAAGAAAAGAAGGCTGCTGCATAAACTTTAATTTGTTTATTCCATAAATGCCGAATCATTTTGGACAGCTAATTTTGAATAAAGACCTGAACAAAGAGAAGAAAAAAAAATTACAATAAAGAGGATGATTTGGGAAAACATAGAGTGAAAGAAAACATTTCCAATACATATTTTGGATAAGATACTCTGTGAAGAATGTATAATGGACCAAAATCAATCAGTAAGAGAAAGAGCAACACAATAGAAAAAAAGGAGAAGCAGACATAAAGATGTATCATTGGGTTTGCTACTGTAGGCAACAGTTTAGTTCAGAATGTAGAAAGATGCCAGGCATTCCTGAGATGTTGTCAGTGAAAGGGATATTGGACTTGTCCAAAACAACTGCAGCCCACATCAAAGACTGAGGGACATAATGCTGGCTACTGATGGAGTTGGAGCATCATTAATTGTGAAGTGAAATCGCTGTCTCTGTAGTGTCTGACTCTTTGCGACCCCATGGACTGTAACCTGCCAGGCTCCTTGTTCCGTGGGATTTTCCAGGCAAGATACTGGAGTGGGTTGCCGTTTCCTTCTCCAGGGGATCTTCCCAACCCAGGGGTCAAACCCAGGTCTCCTGCACTGCAGGCAGGAACCACCAGGAGGCCTATCATTAATTAGGTGCAATGCTAAAAAACAGATGAACTAAAGAGCAGAGGAAGGAGTAATTTAAAAGATTACCCTGGATTCTTCTGTAAAAGAGGACAATTTCTAATTTTCTCCCTTATGGGCTAGTGTAGCCATTATTTTATTATCCATGCAATGCATGATGTTGCCTATATTTTGTCACTGTTTCTATTTTCATGAATTTTTATCATACATGGTATCTATTTTCAAATATCATAGTTACCTTAAAATTTCAAAGTAAAATTTTGTCCTCAAACGAAAGAGGATGAATATTTTGAACAATAATATACATAAACACTTAGTATTTGTCTAATTATGGATATGTATCTTGAATATATATACATAAATATATATCCATTATACACACACACACACACACACACACACACACACTATATATATATCACATCATGAGAAGTGCTGGGCTGGCTGAGTTACAAGCTGGAATCAAGACTGCCAGAAGTATCAACAACCTCAGATATGCAGATGATACCACTCTAAAGGCAGAAAGTGAAGAGGAGCTAAAAGCCTTTTGATGAGGGGAAAGAGAGTGAAAAAGCTGGCATAAAACTCAACATTCAAAAAACTAAGGTCATGGTATCTGTCCCATCACTTCACGGCAAATAGAAGGGGAAAAAGTGGAAGCAGTGACAGATTTTCTCTTCTTAGGCTCCAAAATCACTGTGGATGTGACTGCAGCCATGAAATTTCAGAGACTCTTGCTTCTTGGAAGGAAAATTATGACAAATCTAGACAGCATATTGAAAAGCAAAGATATCACTTTGCCAACAATGGTCCATATAATTAGAGCTCTGGTATTCCCTGTAGTCATGTACAGATGTGAGAGTTTGACCACAAAGAATGCTGAGTGCTGAAGAATTGATGGTTTTGAATTGTGGTGTAGGAGAAGACTCTTGAGATTACTTTGGAGAGCAAGGAGATCAAACCAGTCAATCCTAAAGGAAATCAACTCTGAACACTCAGTGGAAGCACTTATACGAAGCTGAGGCTCCAATACTTTGGCCACCTGATGTGAAGAGCCCGCTCATTGGAAAAGATCTTGATGCTGGGAAAGACTGAAGGCAGTAGGAAAAGAAGGAGGAAGAGGATGAGATGGTTGGATAGCATCACCAATTCAATGGACTTGAACTTGGGCAAACTCCTGGAGATAGTGAGGGATAGGGAGGCCTGATGTGCTACAGCCCATGGGGTTGCAAAGAGTTGGACACAGCATTGCAACTGAACAACAACAAAAATATATTCAGTCAGTTCAGTCACTCAGTCTTGTGCAACTCTTTGTGACCCCATGGACTGCAGCATGCCAGGCTTCCCTGTCCATCACCAACTCCCAGAGCTTGCTCAAACTCATGTCCATCGAGTTGGTGATGCCATCCAATCATCTCACCCTCTGTCACCCTCTTCTCCTCCTGCCCTCAATCTTTTCCAGAATTAGAATCTTTTCCAATAAATCAGTTCTTCTCATCAGGTGGCTAAAGTCTTGAAGCTTCAGCTTCAGCAACAGTTCTTCCAAGGAATATTCAGGACTGATTTCCTTTAGGATTGACTGGTTTGATTTCCTTGCAGTCCAAGGGACTTTAGAGAGTCTTCTCCAATAACACAGTTCAAAAGCATTGATTCTTCAGCGCTCAGCTTTCTTTATGGTCCAACTCTCATATCAAAACATGAATACTGAAAAAAACATAACTTTGACTACACAGATCCCTATCAGCAAAGTAATGTCTCTATTTCTTAATATGGTATTTAGGTTGTCTAGGATTAAAGATTTACTGAGCGTGGCCCTGCATATCATAACAAGACCCAATTTCCCCCACAGTCAGTTTCTCCCATCAGGAAGCTTCCAAAAACCCCTTATCCTTATTCATCAGAGGGCAGACAGAATGAAAACTGCAATCACAGAAAACTAATCAAAATGATCATACAGATCACAACCTTATTTAACTCAATGAAACTATAAGCCATGTTATGTAGGGCCACCCAAGATGGAAGGGTCATGGTGGAGAGTTCTGACAACACATGGTACACTGAAGAAGAAAATGGCAAACCACTTCAGTATTCTTGCCTTGAGAACCCCATTAAAGTATGAAAAGGCAAAAAGATAGGACACTTCAAGATGAACTCCCCAGGTGGGTAGGTGCCCAATATGCTACTGGAGAAGAGTGGAGAAATAACTCCAGAAAGAATGAAGAGACAGAGCCAAAGTGAAAACAACTCCCCAGTTGTGGATGTGACTGGTGATGGAAGTAAAGTCTGATGCTGTAAAGAGCAATAGTGCATAGGAACCTGGAATGTTAGGTCCATGAATCAAGGCAAATTGAAAGTGGTCGAACAGGAGATGGCAAGAGTGGCCATTGACTATTTAGAAATCAGTGAACTAAAATGGATTGGAATGAGCAAATTTATTTCAGATGACCATTATATTTACTACTGTGGGCAAGAATCCCTTAGAAGAAATGGAGTAGCCCTCATAGTTAACAAAAGAGTCCAAAATGAAGTACTTGGGTGCAATATCAAAAAAGATAAAATGATCTCTGTTCATTTCCAAGGCAAAATATTTAATATCACAGTAATCCAAGTCTATGCCCCAACACTAATGCCAAAGAAGCTGAAGTTGAAGACCTACAAGACCTTCTAGAATTAACACGCCTCGCCCTACCCCCCCAAATAAAGAACAATATATTCAGGACTACACCAAATTTTTTTAAAATTTCAGTTTGACTACAAAAGTGTTTAAGATATAAGACAAAATAAATGTGAAACATGAGTCAGAGTTAGTTTTTGCGTTTGTTTCTATGTTAAATATTATTTTAAAAAATTAGATTTCATGTATCTACAATGGAATTACAGGAAAAATGTCCTTTCAGAATTTAATGTATTTAGATTTCATTGAAATTCAATTTCAATTTCTTATATAACATTTTGCTCATACCTTGTTCTTTAAATATATACAATTTAATCTCATTTGTTTCTAAACAAAACTAATACTAGTTAGCACAGGATAGTTACCATGCCATTTTATTAAATAATAATTGATGCTGAATTTATATAGTTTATGGGAAATAACTCAGTGAACCATAATGGAATTGAGCTCATCCATAAAAGATGTGTTTTAAAAAAGATAGGATGACACGTTAGTGGTCTAAAAATAATATATCCTTCAGAAGATTAACAGTTTACCAAAATGTTATTTTTACACTGGAGAAACTCTGAATAAGTGGAAGAAAATTATGTATTGCTAAAATGGTAAATCCAATCTAACATTTGGATGCATATATGATAAAAGATATTATATTTATATTTTCTGTTATGTAAAAGCAATGATATCCATCCAAGATTTTGTTTTTCCAAGATTAAGTAGTGTATATAGACAGATATATTAATACCTTTTTTATTTATTCCAAAATCTTTACTCTATGCAAATAATCACAGGAAAAGTTACTAGATTAGCATGAGACTCATTCTTATCAGCTCTTTGTAAAAGCAGAAACAATCCCAGCATTTCTACACTTGTGTGTGAAAATGTTAAGTACATCTATAAATTTCTTTTTTCTTAATATGTAGCTGTCAGAGTAGTCAGTTCTGCTATTGTATACAGATATGTACTCTAGAGTCTGTGGCAAACAATTTTGAGTACACTTACATATATTTTCCCTATAAAGTTTGAAGTATTTAAGCACAGTATTTATTTTACACATCAAACTCTTGAAATGTGTATCTTAGCACTGATTACAAGTAACTACAGCAAACTGATATAAGGGTCATGTACTGGCTATGTAACAATTATTAATTTTTTAGTGATTATTTAGTGTTAATAAACTCAAAACAGAAAGCAATTATGACTGAAATGATATACCAAGTAAGATGTATAGGTGTAAGTTCTTATTTCTAAAACTTAGTAGACAAACAGACTCTGACAACAACAATAATCAGAGACGACTAAATAATTTTGAAGCTTAATCAACACCTCAAGTATAAATTAAAAAATTGTTCAGTGATAAGTTCTCAGTAGCATTGACTGATTCACATTTTTAAGGGCAACAGCAGCCATATTTCAACAGGGAGTTTAGACATTGATAAATTTATCACATGGAAACTTTTCTGGCATTCAGCTCATATAGCAGTGAAATGTTGCCTTTGTGAGAATTTACAGCCATAGTATGAGATACATAGCTCATCCTTTTATTTATTGTAGAAGTCCCCTGACTACTATCAAAGTTATAAATGATGAATTAAGTCACAAAAATATAGTTGCAATTCAATTTAAGTCCTTTTTACACTAAAAAACAAAAACAGGTTTGGAAAATGATTCTCAGTAACACATTTGTTTTTATAGCTTAACAATTAATTTCATAAAAATAAAGTATATAAGTTACTTAATTAGCAAATTAGTTGATTAGGACCATTGGGGAAAATTCTTGAGAAACTCCAAGTGTTGGGATGAGAAATCTACATGACAGTTTTTATGTGTGCAGCAGAGTATAACTCTACAGAGTTACTGCTTTGGCTATAATGTGAATCATTATGGAAATAGATGTTGAAACAAAGTCTTAAGGAAAATAAATTTTATTTGGCTATTATGGTCTGGTGTCTGTGTACTTGTGGGTAGGAAACTGTAGGTAATCCTTAACTTCTACCACCTGGAGGTGGTTTTAGAATCTGGAAAATAGCTCAAAGATATTGTTTTGTGTGGGCTTCCCCAGTGGCTCAGCTATTTATTCTTCCTGCAATGCTAGAAATGCGAAGACGTGGGTTTGATCCCTGAGCAGTGTCCACCCCTAGGTCAAGAAGATTCCCTGGAGGAGGGCATGGCAACCGACTCCAGTATTCTTGTTTGAAGAATCCCATGGACAGAGGAGCCTGACAGACTACAGTCCATGGGGTGGCAAAGAGTGTGACACGACTGAAGCAACTTAGCACTGCACTGCATAATAAATATTGATGTGATAAAACTCACTAATTAAAGGAACAGAAATCTCAGATTGATGATACAAGAAGTTACTTCAGCAATAAAGAATCATTTAAACTTAAAAGATTTGTGTATATTAGTCACTCAGTTGTGTCCAACTCTTTGCAACCCCATGAACTGTGGCCTGCCAGGCTCCTCCGTCTGTGGGATTGTAGCAAGAATACTGTAGTGTGTAGCAATTCCCTTCTCCAGGGGATCTTTCTGACCCAGGGATCGAACCTGGGTATCACGCATTACAGGCAAATTATTTACCACTTGAGCCACGAGGGAAGACATTAAAAGATTTAGAGGGGTTCAAATATGAAGGAATGAACACGAGGGAAAAGAAAGCATTAAAAGAATTTTTGTTGTTGTTCATTTGCTCAGTTGTGTCTGACTCTTTGTGACCCCATGGACTGCAGCATGCCAGGCTTCCCTGTTTTTCACCATCTCCTGGAGATGATTGCTGAAACTCATGTCCACTAAGTTGGTGATGGCATCTAACTATGTCATCCTCTGCTGTCCCCTTCTCCTCCTGCCTTCAATCTTTCCAAGCATCAGGGTCTTTTCCAATGAGTCAGCTCTTCTCATCAGGTGGCCAAAGTCTTGGAACTTCAGCTTCAGCATCAGTCCTTCCAATGAATATTCAGGATTGATTTCCATTAGGATTGACTGGCTGGATATCCTTGCAGTCCAAGGGACTCTCAAGAATCTTCTCCAACACCACAATTTGAAAGCATCAATTCTTCAGCGCTCAGCCTTCTTTATGATCCAACTCTTACATCTGCACATTACTAATGCAAAAAAACTTTGCTTTGACTATATGGACCTTTGTTGGCAAAGTGATGTCTCTACTTTTTAATATGCTATCTAGGTTTGCCATAGCTTTCCTTCCGAGGAGGAAGCATCTTTTCATTTCATGGCTGCAGTTACTGTCTGCAGCGATATTGGAGCCCAAGAAAATAAAGTCTGTCACTGTTTCCTCTGTTTCCCCATCTATTTGCCATGAAGTGATGGTACCAAATACCATGATCTTAGTTTTTTGAATGTTGAGTTTTAAGGCAGCATTTTCACTCTCCTCTTTCACCCTCATTAAGAGGCTCTGTAGTTCCTCTTTGATTTTTGCCATAAGGGAGGTGTCATCTGCATATATGAGGTTATTGTTATTTCTTCTGGCAATCTTGATTCCAGCTTGTGCTTCATCCAGCCCAGCATTTCTCATGATGTACTCTGCATATAAGTTAAATAAGCAGAGTGACAATATACAGCCTTGACGTACTCTTTTCCCAATTTTGAGTCAGTCTTTTGTTCTATGTCCGGTTCTAATTGCTCCTTGTTGACCTGCATACAGGTTTCACAGGTGGCAAGTAAGGTGGTCTGGTATTCCCATCTCTTGAAGAATTTTCCACATTTTGGTGTGATCCACATAAAGGCTTTAGCGTAGTCAATGAAGGGTTTCCATGTATACATACAATTCTACTTCTTATCTAATCAAATTGGAATACCAAAATTTACCATCTTTGTCTCCTCTATCATCAGGTTGTTGTTACTTTGTGTGTTTCATGTCTACTAGAGCATTCCTATCAGCATTAATGTTTCTTTTTTTTTCTCATAATCTTAAACTACTCTTGACACTATCTCTTTACCTACAACTCTATTTCTTTGTTCCTTATGTTATAAAACTCAAACATCTTTGCTATATGCATCGCCTCCACTTCCTTTTCACCCATTTTTTCTTAGATCTACTCTAATCAGGCTCTCCTTGCAGCTAATGAACAGAAACTCTAAAGCTAAGGTAATAATTGACTTGTGCATCGCCAAATGCAGTGGCAAAATTTCAACCCTGGGGGTACTTCTGAAAGTAGCAGGACAATTCATTCCCTCTGTTATAATTTATCTTTGCTTATTAGATACCACCGTTTTCTCGGTTTCTTCTTACCACAGACTCTACTCTTTTACAGTCTCCTATGCTATTTTCTCCTCTTCTTTTCAACATAAGTATTAAGTCTCTGCTGCTGTTTTCTATGTATGTTTAATCACTTGATGATGTTATTCCAGCTCAAGACTTTAAACGCTGTATACCCATGTTATTATCATTATTCCAAGCTCAAACTTTTTCTTTAGCACTTTCTTGATGTTTGATTCTCTGAGTATCTAGTAGATATCTGAAAAAGAAAAAAAATAGTCTAATTATGATTATCAGTCTTCTATTAAAAAGAAAACAGTCTTTGCAAAAGGCTTCCCTTTTATCTACTTCACTATCTCTTTAAAAATATATACACCATTGACTTTTCTGTTACACCCATATTGAACTCATCAATACATTCTGTTGGATTTACCTTCATAATGTAGTTAGAATCACACCAAACAAACATCTAAACATGAAAACTACAATGTCTGAGATGATAAACATAAAGACAGTTTACTTTGCCTGAAAGGAAAAATGTTAGATGTGTGATTAAATACCATTTCATGGACTGTGATCACTATTTCAACTGGATGGTCAGAGACTTGGAAGGAATGAGACTGAATATTTGGTGACAAAGAATTCTGGGGAATACTTGTATAGGTAGACCTCCCTAAGTGGCAAAAGAAAATGTTTTTCCCCTCTCATCACCCAGCAATAGGTAAGCTCAAATGCAGTACTTGGATGCAATCTCAAAAACAACAGAATGATCTCTTCGTTTCCAAGGCAAACCATTCAATATCACAGTAATCCAAGTCAATGCCCCAATCAGTAATGCTGAAGAAGCTGAAGTTCAATGGTTCTATGAAGACTTACAAGACCTTCTAGAATTAACACCCAAAAAAGGTGTCCTTTTCATTATAGAGGAATGGAATGCAAAAGTAGGAAGTCAAGAGATACCTGGAGTAACAGGGAAATTTGGTTTTGGAGTACAGAATGAAGCAGGTCAAAGTCTAACAGAGGTTTTTCAAGAAAACGCACTGGTCATAGCAAACACCATCTTCCAACAACACATGAGAAGACTCAACAAATGGACATCACCAGATGGTCAAAACTGAAATCAGATTGATTATATCCTTTGCAGCCAAAGATGGAGAAGTTCTATACAGTCAGCAAAAACAAGACTGGGAGCTGACTGTGGCTCAGATCATGAAATCCATATTGCCAAATGCAGACTGAAATTGAAGAAAGTAGGGAAAACCACTAAACCATTCAGGTATGATCTAAATCAAATCCCTTACAATTATACAATGGGAAGGACAAATAGATTCAAGGGATTAGATCTGATGGAGAGAGTGCCTGAAGAACTAAGGATAGAGGTTCATGACATTGTACAGGAGACTGGGAGTAAAACCATCCCCAAGGAAAAGAAATGCAAAAAAGGAAAATGGTTGTCTGAGGAGGCCTTACAATTAGCTGAAAAAAGTAACACCAAAGGCAAAGGAGAAAAGGAAAGATATACCCATTTAAATGCAGAGTTCCAAAGAATAACAAGGAGAGATAAGAAAGCCTTCCTCCATGATTTATGCAAAGAAATAGAGGAAAACAATAGAATGGGAAAGACTAGAGATCTCTTCAAGGAAATCAGAGATATCAAGGGAATATTTCATGCAAAGATGGGCCCAATAAAGGACAGAAATGATATGGATCTAACAGAAGCAGAAGATATTAAGAAAAGGTAGCAAGAATACACAGAAGAACTATACAAAAAACATCTTCATGACCCAGATAACCACAATGGCATGATCACTCACCTAGAGCCAGACATCCTGGAATGTGAAGTCAAGTGGGCCTTAGGAAGCATCACTACAAACAAAGCTAGTGGAGGTGATAGAATTCCATTTGAAGTATTTCAAATCCTAAAAGATGATGCTGTGAAAGTGCTACACTCAATATGCCAGCAAATCTGGCATACTCAGCCACAGTACTGGAAAAGGTCAGTTTTCATTCCAATACCAAAGAAAGGCAATGACAAAGAATGCTCAAACTACCATACAACTGCACTAATCTCACACAGAAGCAAAGTAATGCTCAAAATTCTCCAGGCCAGGCTTCAACAGTATGTGAACCATGAGCTTCCAGATGTCCAAGCTGGATTTAGAAAAGCCAGAGGAATCAGAAATCAAATTGGATCATCGAAAAAGCAAGAGAGTTCCAGAAAAGCATCTACTTCTGCTTTATTGACTGTGCCAAAGCCTTTGACTGTGTGGATCAAAACAAACTGTGGAAAATTCTGAAAGAGATGGGAATACCAGACCACTTTCTATGCCTCCTGAGAAAACTGTATTCAGGTCAAGAACAAACAGAACTGGAAATAGAACAACAGACTGGTTTCAAATCAGGAAAAGAGTATGTCAAGGCTGTATATTGTCACCCTCCTTATTTAACTTATATGTAGATTACATCATGAGAAATGCTGGGCTGGATGAAGCACAAGCTGTAATCAAGATTGCCAGAAGAAATATCATAACCTTATATATGCAGATGACACCACCCTTATGGCAGAAAGTGAAGAACAACTAAAGAACGTCTTGATGAAAGTGAAAGAGGAGAGTGAAAAAGTTGACTTAAAGCTCAATATTCAGAAAACTAAGATCATGGCATCCCGTCCCACCACTTCATGGGAAAATATATGGGGAAACAGTGGAAAACAGTGACAGACTTTATTTTGGGGGGCTCCAAAATCCCTGCAGATGGTGACTGCAGCCATGAAATTAAAAGATGCTTGCTCCTTGGAAGAAAAGCTATGACCAACCTAGACAGCATATTAAAAAGCAGAGACATTACTTTGCCAACAAAGGTCCATCTAGTCAAAGCTGTGGTTTTTCCAGTAATCATGTATGGATGTGAGAGTTGGACTGTTCGATGCACGATACAGGGTACTCGGGGGTGGTGCACCGGGATGACCCAGAGGGATGAGATGGGGAAGGAGGTGGGAGGGGGGTTTTGGAAGGGAAAAACATGTACACCCATGGTGGATTCATGCCAATGTATGGCAAAACAAATACAATATTGTAAAGTTAAAAAATAGATAAATAAACTAATTTAAAATTAAAAAAAAAAAAAAAAGAAAGCTGAGGACCGAAGAATTGATGCTTTTGAAGTGTCGTGTTGGAGAAGACTCTTGAGAGTCCCTTGGACTGCAAGAAGATCCAACCAGTCCATCCTAAAGGAGATCAGTCCTGGGTGTTCATTGGAAGATCTGATGCTGAAGCTGAAACTCCAATACTTTGGCCACCTCATGTGAAGAACTGACTCATTGGAAAGGACCTTGATACTGGGAAAGATTGAAGTCAGAAGGAGAAGGGGATGACAGAGGATTGGATGGTTAGATGACATCACTGACTCTATGGATATGAGTTTGAGTAGGTTCCAGGAGTTGTTTATGTACAGGGAAGCCTGGTGTGCTGCAGTCCATGGGGTCACAAAGAATCAGATACGACTGAGCAACTGAACTGAAGCCTAGCAGAGGAAGGTTTTAATCATAAAGCAGATAGGATGGCTTGTTCTGTGGATACCAGTGGGTTCTTTCCCGAGGCACACTTGTCATTGTTCATGTGACAAAGTTGGCCATGGTGTCAGGGATAGAAGTTATTTACAGGCTCAGGAACTAGACTTCTGTTTCCCTGTCCACAGTTACTGCTGAAGTCCAATATTCCAACATCAGAAATCAACACTGAGTTCTTGATTTGACATGATTTGCCAGGATAATCATCCTGTTACCTAGCGGCAAGTTGATTATGTTGGACTGCTTCTGTCACAGGAGTTGTTTTGTTCTTAATGGAAGAGATATTTACTCTGGATATAGATTTGCCTTTCCTACTTGCAATACCTCTACCAAAACTACTATACAGGGGGTTACACAATATCTTATATACTAATATGCTACACAGCCTAGCTTTTAATGAAAACCTCACCTCAAAGCTAATGAAGTATGGGAATGGAACCATATTCATGGAATTCATTGGTCTTACCATGTAAACCACTATCCTCAAGCAACTGACTTAATAGTTTTTTGAAGACTCAGTCACAGTGGTAGCTAGGGAGCAATGTCTTGCAAGGCTGGGGCAGTGTTATCAGAAGACTGTATAGTTTCTCTAGCAGAGTCCAATATATTGTACTGTTTCTCCCATAGCCAAGATACAGAGGTTCAGTGTGAGAATAAGAGTGCCATCATTCTCTCTTATGCATAATGACTCACTACGAAAATTTTTGCTTCCTGTCACTGTGACCTTATGCTCGACTGACATAAAGGTCTTAGTCCCAAAGGGAGAAATATCTCCATGAAGAAACATACCAGTTATTTCAATAAACTGAAAGTTAAGGCTACTACAAGGCAATATTAGACTCCTCATGCCTCTAGATAAGTTGGCAAAAGGGATTATTATACAGTCTGTATAATTAATGTTACCTTCCAAGTGGTAATTGGGCTGCTACACCACAGTGGAGGTAAGGAAGAGTAAGTACACCTGCGATATTTGCAATCCCCTAGAGTGTATCTTACTATTACTTTATGTTCCCTGGTGGCTCAGATGATAAAGAATCTGCCTGCAACGTAGGAGACCCAGATTTGATCCCTTGGTTGGAACATCCCCTGGAGGAGGGAATGGCTACCCACTCCAGTATTCTTGCCTAGAGAATTCCATGGACAGAGGAGCCTGGCAGGCTACAGTCCATGGGGTTGTAGAGTTGGACATGACTGAGAAACTAACACTTTTATTTTACTATGGTTTAAGTCAGTGGAAAACTACAGCAACCCAATTCTGGTAGAAATGTTATTTGTCTAGACCGTCAAGAATGAAGGAATGATCTTCAGTTGGCTAAAGAAGGCCCCTTCTCCAAGGGATCTTCCTGAACTAGGGACTGAACCCGAGTTTCCCACATTGCAGGCAGATTCTTTACTGTCTGAGCCACAAGGGAAGCCCAAAGAAGGCCTAATTCAATTTTAATTTTAATGAAGTTCAACTTATCACATTTTCCTTCTTGGATAATATTTTTGGTGTTGTGCAAAACCTCACCAGCCAACCAGAAATCATGCATATTTTCTTCAGTGCTTTTTCCCAGAAGCTTATGGTTTTACATTTTGAGTTTTGGACTATAACACATTTAAGTTAGTTTTTATATAAGGTGAGAGACCTGTGTCTAAGTTCAATTGTAATATATAGGCATCCAGTTGTTCCAGCTCTATATGCTGAAAACTCTCCTTTCTCAATTGAATCCCTTTGTCTTTTGTCCAAAATTAGTTGACTGTGTTTATGTAGGTCTATATCTCGGCACTCAATCATGTTTTATTGATCTCTTTTTTATTGTCTTACCATCATCATGTGCTTTTGATTTCAGTTGTTCTATAGTCTTGAAATTGGATAGGAATTCTCCAATTTGTTTCTTCTTTTATGTAATATTGACTATACCGTGCCCTTTGTTTTTCCATATACATCTTACAGTCAGTCTGTGGATATCCACAAAATATTCTCTGGGTATTTTCATTGAAATTGTCTTGAATTAATATTAAAATTAACTTGGGAGGAATTTACATCTAACAATACCAAGGCTTCCAATCTTATGTTTCCAATCTATTTTCCAATCTATGCAAAATACACCTCCATTAATTTAGATCTTTATATTTTTTCCAGTAATTTGTAGTGTTCCATGAATAGTTCCTATGCATACTTCTTAGATTTGTACACAAATGCTTCATGATTGTGATGCTATTTGGAATGTTATTTTTTTTAATTGCAGATTCAGTAGTTTATTGCTTGGGCATAGGAAACCAATTCATTTTTGCACATTAACATTATATTGTGAAACCTTGCCAAATAAGCTTATTACTTAAAGACTTGCTTTTTTTGTTTGTTTGCTTTTCATATGTTCTTTGACATTTTCTACCCCAGATCACTGAAATTGTATTGAAAATCATTTCATCTGCTGCTGCTGCTGCTGCTAACTCGCTTCAGTGATGTCTGACTCTGTGCGACCCCATAGACGGCAGCCCACCAGGCTCCACCATCCCTGGGATTCTCCAGGCAAGAATACTGGAGTGGGTTGCCATTTCCTTCTCCAGTGCGTGAAAGGGAAAAGTGAAAGTGAAGTTGCTCAGTCGTGTCCGACTCTTAGCGACCCCATGGACTGTAGCCTATGAGGCTCCTCCGTCCATGGGATTTTCCAGGCAAGAGTACTGGAGTGGGGTGCCATTGCCTTCTCCGATTTCATCTGCAGATGAACACAATTTTCTTTCCTATCTGCATCCTTTTCTTTATTTCTCTTCCCTTATTGCCCTAAGAGAAGTTAGAACTTAGATCTTCTAACATGGTGTTTAACAGAAGTCGGAGATGAACACATCCTTACCTTGCTCCTGATCTTAGAGGGAAAGTAGTAGTCTCTCGATCTTTCCTGGTGGCTCAGTGGTAAAGAATCTGCCTGCCAAGCAGGAAGTGCGTGTTCAATCCCTGGGTCAGGCAGATCCCCTGGAGAAGAAAATGATAACCCACTCCAGTATTTTTGCCTGGAAGATCCCATGGGCAGAGGAACTTGGTGGCCTACAGTCCTTGTAGTTACAAAGAGTTGGAAGCCACAGCAACAGCTGAAACAGTAGTCTCTCACCATTCTGTTTCACATACCTATAAGTTCTGTGTATAGCCTGTTTTCTGAGAAGGCAATGGCAACCCACTCCAGTACTCTTGCCTGGAAAATCCCATGGACGGAGGAGCCTGGTAGGCTGCAGTCCATGGGGTCGCGAAGAGTCGGACACTCCTGAGCGACTTCACTTTCACTTTTCATTTTCATGCATTGGAGAAGGAAATGGCACCCCACTCCAGTGTTCTTGCCTGGAGAATCCCAAGGGCAGCAGAGCCTGGTGAGCTGCCATCTATGGGGTCGCACAAAGTCGGACACGACTGAAGCGATTTAGCAGCAGCAGCAGCAGCAGCAGCAGCAACATAACCTGTTTTAGGGCCTCCCCAAGTAGCTCAGAAGGTAAAGAATATGCCTGCAATGCAGGAGACTCGGGTTTGATCCCTGGGTCAGGAAGATCCCCTGGAGAAGGCAATGGCAACCCACTCCAGTATTCTTGCCTGGAGAATTCCATGGACAGAGAGCCTGTCGGGCTACAGTCCATGGTGTTGCAGAGTTGGACACTGAACAACTAACGCTTTCAATTTCATAGCCTATTTTTAAGGTAAAGGAGTTCTATTCTAGAATTTTGGGAGTTTTTAATCATAAATAGGTGTTCAGTTTTGCTGACTGCTTTCTATGCATCTTATGATTTTTCTTATACAGTCTACTAACCTCACAAATTGCATTTATTTATTCATTAATGTTGAACCAGTCTCCTAAATTTGAAGCAAAATTCACAGTCACTATATCTTATCCTTTTAAATATTATTGTATTTGATTTGATGTTTTGTAAGGATCTTTGCATCTCTTTTAATTTATAGTAACATTTGGTAGTTTTCTTCTAATTAGAAAACATGTCAATTACTGAAATATGAAAGAAATAGTATTGGATATATTGCTATACTAAATAATTGTATTACCATGCAAAAAATACACTATCCTGAATCAAAGTAATTTATACAAAAATTAGGTAATATATAATATATATGTTTTAAATTCAAAAAATATTTTTAATTGCATCTAGTCTTTTGAAATACTGTGTTTGTAAAATATGTAAGTATATACACACTTTCCTGGGTGCTGTTAAATAAAATATGAACGTAGGGCAACAGTTCAGATAAGTGTTATTATATGGGAACAAAGATCACTTACTCTAGAGTCAGAACATTTAAAGTGTAAATCCCAGGTCTAACATTGTATGAACCTTGAAAAATTCTTTGCTGTCTCATTAGGTCAATAGAGGGTTCCCTGGTGGCTCAGTAGTAAAGAATCTGCCTGCAATGCAGGAGACCTGGGTTTGATCCCTGGGTCATGAAGATCTCCTGGGGAAGGGAATGGCTACCCACTCCAGTATTCTTGCCTGGACAATTTCATGGACAGAGGAGCCTGACAGGCAACAGTCCATGGGGTCCCAAAGTATCAGACGTGACTGAGCAACTAACACTTTCACATTCACGATATCAGTAGAACAAGTAATCCTATTTCAATCATGGAATTATTATGAGATTATATGACATAATATTTTTCAAAATTCCCGGTATAGTTCTGACACATAATAAATATGTATTCATTTATTCAGCAAATGTTTGTTTAATGACTGTTCTTCTACTATAGTTAATAGGCACAAATTGAAAATTAAGAAGCCATGACTCTAAAGATGAATATGGTTAATTATGAAAAGGGTAATTTAATGAATAAAAGTTTGTGACAATTTATCAAAGCCTTTTGTGATTTGATTGAAAGGATGACAGGCAGAAAATGAGTCTTTCCCCAAAGTTTCAGTAATCTATGGAGTGACTACAACCTAACAGCCTGACTTTTCAATTATTAATTCTGAAATATGTAGAACCATGTGTTTGGGAAGAGGCTAATTTTACTACAAATTATCATTTTTACTAATCTGGATTAGAAATGTGCTAATGTGTCTCTTGTGTCGCCTGCATTGGAGGCAGATTCTTTACCACTGAGCCACTTGGGAAGCCCAGATTAGAAATATGTATTAATAAATTAACTCAGTTTTAATATTTTGTTATCATAATTGCCAGAAAAATAAGCAACTGACTAATAAATCTAAACACATTAAAATAAGCTTGAGTTACCTACATTTTAAACAAATACATTGATATCAAACTAAATACAGATTCTTTGAGAGCCTAACACCTCAGCGAAACTTGAAAGCTAGATTATGAGTTTTTAGTATACTTGAAAGGTTAGTTAAGCTAATGTAAAAAGGAACTGATGAATAATTCTATGGCTTTGTATTCTTTCAGGTTGCTCTATTATGTAAAATTTGAATTTTGACAATGCTTTCACCTAATTTTGAATAGTTGAATTTTAAAATTATCATACATGTCATAGTAAGATAATTTAGAATATAAGAAATTATGAAGCAACTGATATTGCAAAATATTGAGTTAACCAAGTTCATCAAGGAGGTAAATTAAACTCCTCACATGCTTTTTCATCAAAATTTCAAGGAACTTTTATCTGCAGATATTCAAGTGAACCATTGTTTTTATATGTACCTAAGTAGCAGAAATAAATAGAAACATTGTTGTATCAATGTATTGACCTCTAATGGGTGACTGCACATAAGCAGTAATACATTAGACAAGAAACAGGTTGTTTTTCTGCATTAGCTCTGAGGTGTCAGGACAAGTAAAACAATGACAGCAATATTAATGCAGCACCTCCAGATGATAGTTGAAATAAGAAAGCTATTGATTTTTTAAACATCTTTACAATCAGGAATAAATCATTGTCTCATGAAGAAAATGACATATTTATTTATTTCAAACCTGGCATTTTATATGATTTATCTGTGATTTAAATGACATGTTCTACTTTCCACATTTGAGATTTAAGAAATAGAGATGTACACGTCAAGATGATAACACAAGTAGATGGATTTTATCACCCATATATTTTTTTATATTTAAAGAAATTAACAAGGAAACATAGTAGCAAAGAAAGAGTAGTAACAGATATGCATTATTTTTTTTTTAATTTGGGAAGAATGTTGCCCACAGTACTGCCATTTCTGATTATTTCTTTAAGCAATTAAAATTGCATTGAGTAAGAAATCTGATCATTTAACTAAAAACAAAGAAAATCCTCAAAAAGATTGATCTGAGTATTAAGAAGTTATGTCAGCAAATTTATAACATCCAAAATATTAAAATAACAATTCAAAGCAGAAAGAGAAGAAAAACAATTAAAATCAATTTACATGAAATGATATATGAAAACATACAAAAATAAATATGATCTCATAAGAACTCACAAATAGAAATATCTGGGGCATGTGTAAGGTTATTACAAAGTAATATATAAGATTAGTTTTGGGATTCTGTACCAAAATAAATAGTAAATGCCAACAGAGCACACTGTAGAGACTGTAAGGGGAAATATTATGATCAAAGTTTTATCTAAGCAGTCAGATTTTGAGTATGATAACATGCAGAGCTAGAAAAATAAAAAATAAAAACTCTGGCTGAGGAAAAATACAAAAATAAAGCTAAAGTATTTATTCCACCTTTTCAGATGTCAGTAATGAAGCACAGGCCAGATTTATTCAGTGTTTCCTAGGTAAAATGGGGAGAATAGAAATAGATATTTTTGCCTATGACATTTTATTGGAAACTCCATGTCCCTCCTCATATGGCCAAATATACGTCCACAGGTTTTATTCTAACATTTTCATTTGGAACCTGTTTTATTTTTTTAAGCACTTTTTAGATGAGTGTAAAAGCAATGAAAACTTATATTAATAAAATTGATCATCAATAATTTTTTAAAAATTTATTTGCTTTCTATTGAAGGATAATTGACTTACAGAATTTTGCTATTTTCTGTCAAACCTCGAGATGAACCAGCCATAGGTATACATATATCCCCTCCCTCCCATCTCCCTCCCCATCCCACCCCTCTAGGTTGATACAGAGCCTCTGTTTGAGTTTCCTGAGCCATACAGAAAGTTCCTGTTGGCTCTCTATTTTATATTGAAGGAGTACTTCCATATAGATGTGACACATGAAGTGTAACTAGTCTCTAATCATATCAAGAGTATAAGCAGGGCATTTAAATTAATGGGAACAGCATGAGCAAAACTCTTTGTGAAGACAGATTGTCTCATCTGCATTAAGAAACTGTCCCTGATGCATTACTCTGTCTATTGAGACAGCACATGCTTTCTCTCTGCAAAATTTGAATACTTAAAGATTGAAACTTTTGCTTTATTCTTGAATGGTAACTTTTTGTCAGGAGCTAATATTCTAACTGTTTGGGTTTGCATTCCTCATAAAACCCAATTATTATCCTTAAAAAAGAAGAAATAATACTTCCATAAAAGATACTGAATATAGAGATTGCAGATAAAACTTTCCTTGGATAGTTAAGTGTCCTCCTTCCCCCTGGACAAATATATATATATATATATATATATATATATATTAGGAATCTTGTGACAGATAATGGAATTGTGTTAAGTTGAAGAATGAACCTATGTGGAGAAGCTGAAGGGCTTTGGGACACTGTGGACAGTGAAGCTGTCCTCTCACCCTAAGAGTGGTCTGATATCCAGCACAGCAGGAACAGGCTCAGGGTCCAATAGCAGAGTGTCTAGGCTCAAACCTCAGATAAACTACTTCCTGGTTGGTGACACTGGCAAGTCACTCTACCACAGTAACTCTCAGTTTCTCTGTGTGTATGTCTGTGTGTGTGTGTGTCTGTGCGTGTTTAATGTACACAGTGAGAATACTAATGGCAGATAACACATGGGGATTTTGTGAGTACTGAAAGTGCTTCAGCATGCCATGTGCTTAGCATATACTACTCAGAAAGGAGTAAAATCTACATAATGACTTAAAAAAAAGTTGTTGGACTATAGTTGCTTTACAATGTTAGTTTCTCCTATATAGCGAAGTGATTTCAGCTTTATACATATATATATACTCATAAATGTATCCCCTTGTATTGAATTTCCTTACCATTTAGGTCACCACAGGGCACTGAGTAAAGTTCCCTGTGATATACGGTAGGTTCTCATTAGTTACCTATTTTATACATCTTGTTGTTGTTGTTTAATTGCTAGGTTGTATCTGACTCTTTTGAAACCCTATGGACTGTAGCTTGTTGGACTCCTCTGTCCATGGGATTTCCTAGGCAAGACTACTAGAGTGGATTGCCATTTCCTTCTCTAGGTGATCTTCCTGATCCAGGGAGGGAACCCATGTTTTCTGCATTGGCAGGTGGATTTTTTTTTACCACTGAGCCACCAGGAAAGCCCAGTCTTATACGTAGTAGTGTGTATATATACATATATATATATATATATATATATATGTACATATATATATATATATATATATATATATCAATTCCAGACTCCCAATTTATTCCACCCCTTTCTTCCTCCTTTGGTGTCCATATGTTTTTTTTTCTGCTGTGTCTCTGTCTCTGTTTTGCAAATAGGTTAATCTGTACCATTTTTCTAGATTTCACATATAAGAGTTAGTATTCAATATTTGTTTTTCTCTTTCTGTGTCACACTCTATGACATTCTCTAGGTCTACCCACAGCTCCAAAATAGAACTACAATGTGACCCAGCAATCCCAATCCTAGGCATATACCCAAAGAAAATCATAGTTTCAAAAGATACATGGACCCCAGATTTCATGCGGGACTATTTACAATGGCCAGGACAGGGAAGCAACCTAAATATCCATCAAAAGAGAAATGGATAAGGAAGATTGTGAGATATATATACATATATATATATATATATACACGTGTATATATATATATATATATATATATATGCACACACACACAATGGACTATTAATCAGCTATAAAAGGAAGAAAATGTACATACTGCTTTTAACATAAATTTTTATTAATTATGATTTCATTTTGATAAAAATTCATGTTAAAAACCATAGAGTTGGACATGACTTAGTGAATAAACAACAATTCATTTTGAAAGTATTAAATTTATAATGAAAAAGCTCTATGTATTTTAATCAAATGAACCTCATGTAACCAGCATGTAATCAGCATTCAAATCAGAGCTGCAGACATCCCCAGTAACCTCGTGGAACATTGAAATAGAACCTGTTTTTTCCCCAAACCTTTCTTACCTTCTTAGAGTCACTACACTAGCAAGGGTAATGACTATCTTGACATCTATCAGTTTCTTTAGCCTGTGGTTGACTTTCTGTATGAGAAATTATACAATATGAATTCTTTTTTCATTTTGTATGTTTCACTCAGTATTTTCTGACTTTTACGCTCAAGGCATTTGGGAAGAACAAGGTGCAGACAAAGGAATAAATCTAGCTATTTCTCAGTCAGTGGTGAGGAAAATCAAACTGACACTTTTTCCTGTACAACATCATTCAATTGCAGATAAAAACAGAGAAGTGTTTACCAACATTCATAAAAAATAAAGTGCACAATTTTATACCATATCATGTTGTTGTTCTTTAGTCACTAAGTCATATCCGATACTTCTGCAACCCTATGGATGTAGCCCGCCAGGTCAGACCCAAGAGCGTCTTTTACTTTCATGGCTAGAGTCACATTTAACTCTCAATATTCTAACTATTTTATAGCTACTTTTACAGTTAATATGCCAGCAAATCTGGAAAACTCAGCAGTGGCCACAGGACTGGAAAAGGTCAGTTTTCATTCCAATCCCAAAGGAAGGCAATGAAAAAGAATGCTCAAACTACCGCACAATTGCACTCATCTCACATGCTAGTAAAATAATGCTCAAAATTCTCCAAGCCTGGCTTCAGCAATATGTGAACCGTGAACTTCCAGATGTTCAAGCAGGTTTTAGAAAAGGCAGAGAAACCAGAGATCAAATTGCCAACATCCTCTGGATCATCGAAAAAGCAAGAGAGTTCCAGAAAAACATCTATTTCTGCTTTATTGACTATGCCAAAGCCTTTGACTGTGTGGATCACAATAAACTGTGGAAAATTTTGAAAGAGTTGGGAATACCAGACCATCTGATCTGTCTCTTGAGAAACCTGTATGCAGGTCAGGAAGCAACAGTTAGAACTGGACATGGAACAACAGACTGGTTCCAAATAGGAAAAGGAGTATGTCAAGGCTGTATATTGTCACCCTGCTTATTTAACTTATATGCAGAGTACATCATGAGAAACGCTGGGCTGGAAGAAGCACAAGCTGGAATCAAGATTGCCAGGAGAAATATCAATAACCTCAGATATGCAGATGGTACCACACTTATAGCAGAAATGGAAGAAGAACTAAAGAGCCTCTTGATGAAAGTGAAAGAGGAGAGTGAAAAAGTTGGCTTAAAGCTCAACATTCATAAAACTAAGATCATGGCATTTGGTCCCATCACTTCATGGGAAATAGATAGGGAAACAGTGGAAACAGTGTCAGACTTTATTTTGGGGGGCTTCAAAATCACTGCTGATGGTGATTGCAGCCATGAAATTAAAAGATGCTTACTCCTTAGAAGGAAGGTTGTGACCAACCCAGATAGCATATTGAAAAGCAGAGACATTACTTTGCCAACAAAGGTCCATCTAGTCAAGGCTATGGTTTTTCCAGTGGTCATGTATGGATGTGAGAGTTGGACGGTGAAGAAAGCTGAGCACCAAAGAACTGATGCTTTTGAACTGTGGTGTTGGAAAAGACTCTTGAGAGTCCCTTGGACTGCAAGGAGATCCAATCAATCCATCCTAAAGGAGATCAGTTCTGGGTGTTCGTTGGAAGGACTGATGTTGAAGCTGAAACTCCAGTACTTTGGCCACCTCATGCGAACAATTGACTCATTGGAAAAAACCCTGATGCTGGGAAGGATTGGGGGCAGGAGGAGAAGGGGTTGACAGAGGATGAGATGGTTGGATGGCATCACTAACTCGATGGACATGGGTTTGGGTAAACTCCGAGAGTTGGTGATGGACAGGGAGGCCTGGCGTTCTGCAATTCATGGGGTCGCAAAGAGTCGGACACGACTGAGCGACTGAACTGAACTGAACTGAACTTTCCAATTAATTAATGTTAGAAAGGATCTGTTTTACTAATTTGAGTGCCCTATTGTTTATTGTATCTCAGATGTCTTCTCAATATTTGTTTCCTTTTTCTAAAAGATACAGTTAATATTTTATTTTGAGAGTTTTAGAATAATAAACAGCATTAGATCTGATAGAGAGTCATAGTAAAACATTGCCCTGGGGAATCTATGCTGATCATTTTCTTGCTCTATGACCAGCGGTATAGTGCTCAAAGTCTGTTTTCTTTTCATATGCAGAATGAAGATAATTCTATTAGAGGATCTTATGCTGTCTTCCCTGCTTCTTAACTGACCCTTTATATGTTTGTCTATGTGATCTTTGAAATGTATACATTTCTTCACATTTGTGTTTGTATCTTTTAGTGGTATGTTTTATACACTCTACTGTCTTTGTAATGAGACAGTGTATCTTTAATTTGTACAACTTACAAATATAGACAGATACAAATATAGTTATATACAAAGACACAGACATATATAGATATATATCTATATCTTTCAATGTGTCCAATGAGATCTTTTTCATAGACATCTGTTCTTATATTATTTTTGCTTGTCTTTATTTCATGAAGCTTTTTCTGTACTACTCATTGTCTCTAATTTATATTTTTGAACATCTTAAATGAGTTACTTTTAAAATTGTAGTTAGATATAATTAGTTAACTCATAATTAATCTAGGTTGAAATTATGTATTGATTATTTATTTATACTGTTTGCTTTCTTAACATTTTTTTCCATAAAACGGAACTTAACTTTTCAATTCCCTTTTAATGAGAGAAGATTCCTGTTATTTCAGTCTTTAAGTCTTGTATAATCGTTTCTTGCTAATCGCCAATGACGCGCTAGATGTTATAATACTAGTTGATGTTACTGTAATTTTATATTAGGATATTATGCATCTGATTACTGAACTGGTATTACGTTTATGGTGTGGTTTGATCCACTTTTCCTTTCTTTTCCTTCTCATTCTTCTTCACAGGAGTCAAATCATCAATTCAATCTGACTACACTTATAGTCCCATCCAGTTCCCCTTTCCCTATATTTTCCTCATCAGGATTTTTTCCAATAAATCTCTCGTTTTTCTAATATCATTTTGGTTTCTATGTCACAGAAGACCATGACTAACCCACTGGGTGTCCCATGTAATGACAATTTATTGTACCTTCACTTTCTACCACTAAGAAAGAACAGTGATTGGCGGATTTCTGTGATTTATGGATGCAGGATATATTTTCCATCTTCATACATTTAACGGATCAGATGAAAGAATGAAATTGTTCAGTGGGCAGTGTGAAAGCCCATTTCTTTGGCTTCAGTGGGTAAAAGTTTTTGAGTCTTAACCTAAATTGAAGAGTTCTTCTGCAAAATCAGGCTGATGTTATACTCCATGGAACCTGAATTTAAATCATCCCCATGCTGGGCTTTGACCCCCTTCTTGTCCACTTTTCTCACTACCTTCTGATCTCACTTATACATAAATTGATTTTAAAGGTGTGTTTCTGGATAATATATTTTAAATGACTTCTTACAACATTCACAGTAATGAAGGGAGAATTCTGAACAAGGTAGACATGATCATTCCTTTAAGGAAATTTGCTCCTTAGTGCTTAGACCTAACATAGTAAATGAAATAATTATATATTTTAGTAACATTTATGTGCACCATAAACAACTGACTGAAATAACTAATAACTGGGGTTTTTTCATATAGAATAATCAGAATCTGACAGTCCAAGACTCTCTAGGCTCTGCTGCCAAGGCACAGACAGCTGATGTGTTCACTTCTAGAATAAAGCATTGAGCATGAACCCTGGGGATGAAGGAGTATTGAGTTCCTATTAAGTATATATTCTTCCATTCCCAAAGGGATGCACATAATCATTCTCTGAAGGTAAACTATAGTTATACCCTTCCCAGAAGCATTTTATGCTTCCTCACCTACAATCACTGGAGATAGTCCCCTACATTAGAAACCATATCCACATACAGAGAGCAGGTATTCTTTAACTCATATTCAAGCTAATAGCCAATAATCACCAATCTAATAGGAAAATTCAGACAATGAAGGCATAGTAACAATGTTCATCAATATATAAAAAGACAAGGGAAATCCCATTATAACAAGCTACCTATTTCAGAGTGGGAAAACATACCTTCAAAAGAGCAATTTAAAAAAGCTCACATAACAATATTAATATGAGACAAAATATATAACTATATGATTTCATTATAGACAACAAAGGGATCACTATGTAATGCCAAAATAGTCAAGCAAGAGGATATTATGTTTATAAACATGTCTACCTGTAAAAACATAGGTTCAATATATGTAAAGTGGAAAGATAATTAATCATATAATCAATCATGGAATAATTTCTTACTCAAAAGGGAAATGAAACTAATCATATTTCTTAACACACAAACAGAAGTACACACAGATACACACAGACCTAGTGAAATAACTTCTACATGTGAAAACAAAGCTTTGAATTATTTGAAGAAAATATATAGAAATTATATTCTTAATCTTGCAAATATCAAATGAATTCCTAAGCTACATGCCAGCAGCCAACCTACACAGATAAGATGTATAAATTTAAAACCATAGACATATAAATCTGTGTGCATCAACAGAACAGATGAAAATATATCTCCAGATAAGGATAAAAGCTTTTTGAAACTTTCACAATATAGAGACATCACAAACAAACCAATATGAATTATAGCAAATGATAAATGGGCCAAATATGTCAAGAAACACTTAGCAGAAGAGAGGAGTATTTTTATATGAAAAATATTCAAATATATGTGACATATTGTTTAACAACCATTAGATTGGCAAAAACTAAATTGTGATCCAAATTAAGCCTGTATAGTGATATGCAGAAATAATCATTCTTATACGTCCACTGTAGACAGCAACTGTGCAATATTAACAAAGCTATACTTGCATGAACCCTAATAGTGAACCCTAATAGCATTGAACTCTAATAGCATTTGCTACCTAACAGTTTCTTACTTATGCCTAAATGAGACCTATACGTATTTTCTAGTTCCATTGTTTGTAACAGTTACAACCTGCAAACCAATCGTATATCTATTATGCTGCTGCTGCTGCTAAGTCGCTTCAGACGTGTGAGACTCTGTGCAACCCCATAGATGGCAGCCCACCAAATTCCCCCGTCCCTGGGATTCTCCAGGAAAGAACACTGGAGTGGGTTGCCATTTCCTTCTCCAAATACATGAAAGTGAAAAGTGAAAGTGAAGTCGCTTAGTCGTGTCCGACTCTTAACGACCCCACGGACTGCAGCCTACCAGGCTCCTCCGTCCATAGGATTTTCCAGGTAAGCATACTGGAGTGGATTGCCATTGCCTTCTCCAATATCTATTATAGGAGAGTTAATAAATGATTAATAATGTTTATGTTTAAATTAAGAAGTACCATATATATGCCCAATGAAATTTCACAAAGATACATATATAAGAATACGCATATCAGAATTTTTATAGTAGGAAAAATTTCAGAACTAACCTATATATTTCCTAGTACATATTTTGTGACATACACTTCATAGAGTATTGCCTATTATGTTAACTTGGTCTTAAAAAAATTCCTGTGTAGGAACTGGTTTTAGACTGTGTAGCATTTTTCGGAAGAGGGAGGCCCAGAGGTAACAAGTAGCATGGGTACGTCCAATGTGGCTTCAGTTGTATCTGACTCTTTGCAACCCCATGGACTATATATAGCCTGCTAGGCTCCTAGGTCCATGGGACTCAGACAAGAATATGAGTGGGTTGCCATGCCCTCCTCCAGGGTATCTTCCTGATTGAACTGTCATCTCCTGCAGCTCCTGTGTTACAGGTGAATTCTTTACCTCTGAACCACTGGGGAAGCCCAACAGGTAGCATGCTTAAAGTTATTCATAAAATTAATAGTAGAGTCAGGATATAAACTCAGTCATTATACCTCTAGAAGCCATTGCTGTAAATGTTGTGCAAAACATTCATTATGAATATGAAGGATTTACTTAGCACACTAGATAGTACCTTAAAGTAATGAAACTTGGCTCCATGTATTAACTTGGATTGATAGAGCAAAAATATCATATAGTAGATAGCGATAGTATGAAACATGTATATAAATTTTAAAAACATGCAAACCCCAAACCATATATTCTCTAGATGTTGTTTTGTTTAGCTGTAATTCTAAACTTAGTCTTGACTCTGTGACCCAGTGGACTGTCACCCACTAGGCTCCCCTGTCCATGGGATTTCCCAGGCAAGAATACTGGAGTGGTTGCCATTTTCTTCTCCTGGGGATCTTCCCAACCCAGGGACTGAACCTGCATCTCCTACACTGTGGTGGATTCTTTATCGCTGAGCCACCAAGGAAGCCCCCAAATTCTATAGATAAATACCTAATAAAATAGAAAATGACCTAGGCATGATGAGCCATGATTCAGTATGGCTGTTAATTCCAAAGTGGTATTGGGACTAGAGAGTAAGATTGAGAAGGGGTGAACAAAGACTTCAATAATATTGTTATTTTTTTAAATAAATAAACACTTTAGAATAGAGTCAGCACTTTAATAATTCCCTTGTATTCTGGAAATTTTTCATGATTTCACTGACTCACAGTGTCAGCATGCCAAGAAGTGGGGGCAGTCAAACCGAGGTTGAAAGGCTTCAGAGTCTGGTGTTTATGTTAGGAGCACTGGACATCAACCTGCCATCCTACAGGTGAGCTCATCTGAGAATGGGCTGCTCTGATATTTTTACACAGAAACCTAAGTCAACGGCAGTTCTCAAACAACATATGGATTAATAATAGTCTGTACAGATCCACACTGTAAGAGGATGAATAAGAAAAAAAAAATGAACAAGGCTTATAAAATAAGGGAAATAAAGCAGAGTTCATACAGCTTAGAAAATAAACATCTGAAAAAGACCACCATCAAGGTAGAAGAAGACGTCAGGAAACTGTCACCTATTAAGTGTATTTCCCTTCAAATGTGCTAATGAATTTTATTTGTCAGCATTTTAAAAATAATTTTTGTATTAATGTTTATCAGATATACTGCCTTTTAATTTTCTTTTCTTGTAGGGTCTTTGATCCTGCTGTCAGAGTAATGCTTATCTTTTAGAATGAATTTGGAAGTGTTTCCTCTGCTTCAGTTTTTTGTAAGTGTAGGAGAAGGATTGACATTAATTCTTTTTTAAATGTGTGGTAGAATTTAGTATGACAACCCACTCCAATATTCTTGCCCGGAAAATTCCATGAACAGATCGATTTACAAAGAGTTGGACACAACTGATCATGCACACACGCACACACACACACACACACACACACACATAATTTAACAGTGAAACCATCTAATACAGGGTTTTCCATTGTTAGGAGGTGTTTTATTTATTTTATAATACATCCTAGGTATTCATGGTACTTTATACTCATGGTCCAAGATGGATACCAAAGACATTATGTCTACATTTAAGCCAGTCCAGATTTAGGAATCTAAGTAAAAGTATCACATAATATTCCTGTTGACGTCTCATTAAAATTTAGTCATGTGCCAAAGATTGCTCCAGGTCTTTCACAATAATTTTTGTAAATATTGACATCATAGAGAATTGCTACTGGTATCACAATAGGAAATGATTAATAAGTTAAAAAAAAACAGAAAATTGATTATCTCTGGAGAAAAATGGTATATAATGTGACTGAAAAGATTATATATGACCATAGAGATGACTTCAGATGTATTGATAATACAGTAGGTGCATGAGTGTTAGTTTTACTATTATCATCAATAGTATTTTTTCGCATACCTCCATATACATGACACTAACACTATATACCAGTGCCCAGGTTACACCACTACCCAGGTTTCTTTTTAGGACTAGAAGTAAGCACTTCCTTAGGCAACTGCATTAGCAGGGTAGCTGTGTGAATTTTGGCTCTTGGTTGAGTGACTCTCTGTAGAGCTACGGCCTACAAAGTCATGTCTTTCTCATGGAGTAGGGGTCTCACATCCATTGACTAGTCTATATGGGAGATGGCAGAATGATGTAGACCCTGTAAGATCAGAGCTCCCTGTAGGCTCCACTCAAATTTGTTGCAACTGAATCACCTGTCAACTCCTACCTGCACTCCATCTCACTTCCTTCTCTTACCTTAGGAGTTAATCCATTGGGAACTGCCCCCCAACCCCATACAGTTTCCACATGTAAATCTCCACCTCAGAGTCATTTTTCCTGAAAACCTCCTAAGAAAAAGAAAATGGTGTCTAATGCCTGTATTGTATGTTCACAAAAGTTTAATCAATTGTTAGATGAAGCATTGCCTAACAGATCAGAAATGTTTAATGACACAGTTGTTAAAATGCCATGATTTTTTGTTTTATAGCAATACAAGAATATTGCTTAATTTTCAAGTACTTCCCTATTTAAGATTTTGTTTGCAGAATCAAGAAAAATCTATATTTCAATCAACTCTATAAATTATAGGTATCATAGCTAAATTATTAATTCCCAAAGAGTGTTAAAATGCAAGACAGTTTGGAGGGAAGGAGGGATGCTAAATAAATCAATGGTGATTTTAATAAACTAGAAGCTTTTAGGTACTAAATCTGTCTGCATCTGATCTGAATTGCAATTACCTGTCAAAAATTCATCCATCACCACAAACTCCAAACAAACTTTCTTGGCAGCAGATGTTTGAGGAAAGCTATTTCGTATGGCAAATTTTTCTTCTGGTTTACAACATCCTGAAGAATGACAGAAATTTCAGGGAACATTTCAGAACAACTCAGCAATATTAGTTAGAAGAAATCATGCTCTGCATAGCTCATATAATGTATAACTATGTGCTTTATATATAAACCATTTGCTCACAAATGAATGGCTTGATGTCATTGTTTCTAATATAATATTTCAGTATTTTCCAGGAATACATGGAAATGTACATTTTACTAATAGACTTGAATGAAGCATTCTCATTTCATAATATTTTTGTGTTAAAAAATATCGTAAGTTGTATTTGGATAAAATTAACTTGTCAGTACTTTGTAGTCTTCACTGATAACTTAGCAGGGTTCAAGGGGACTATCTACAATGACCTTGATAAAAGGAAAATCTATAGGTATTATTGGGAAAACAGAAAACTGCTATTTGTAACTTCAGTTCCTTATATTTATCCTTTCTTTGAAAAAAATAATGCCATTTTTTAGATTTTGCTGCCAGGAAATGCATTTCTAATTCAATTTTTATTGAAAAATTTCTTATAGCTCAAACATACTGTTTGGTACATAATAGATTTTTATAATCATTGGTTTGTTGATTGATGCCTACATTGAAGGTATGGATGTTTCATTTTTTTGTTTATTTTAGTACTCAAAGTCATATATTCCTGAAATGATTTATTGTTTTGTGTGCAAAATATCCAATATTTCTAAGATAAAGCATGGAATAATATCTTTGTGCCTTTAGGTTTAAAATACAGATTTTCTCAGAAGTCAAAAGAGCAATATGCATAAATATATAAAAATATGATAAAGTAGGTTTCATAATTAAAAACTTCTGTTAATCAAAATATACATCAATTAAATAAGTATGCGGTAAGTTGAAAGTAAGTATTCACAAACAATATAAAAGGATCTACAATTCAGTAATAAAAATATAAAAATTTTAATAAACACATAAGAAAAATGTTTAAGTAATGTTTACAAAGAGTTCACTAATATCCAATAAATAGGAAGCATTCTTAACCTTAATAATTTTAGGACATTATAAATTGAAACCACAGTTAGATATTACTATACCCACCATGGCAGCTAAAGTTAAAAAGACTGAAAGGATGAAAAGATAAAATGCTGGCAAGTGTAAGGAATACTGAAGTGCTCAACTTTTGTTGCTGAGCCTGTAAAACATTACAACTACTTTGGAAAAAGTCCTGGAAGCTTTTTTTTTAATACCCATAAAACTAAATACAGCAAAACCAAGAGCCAGCAATTTCACTCCCTGGCTTTTATAAAGACAAATAAAATCTATTTCATTTAATATAAGATAAAGCTTATATTAAAAAACAACAAAAATAAGGAAAAATACCAGCATAATTCATTTCAAAACTGGACATCAATTGATTACCCATTGTATATAACTGATTAACAAAAACCTGTTGTATATTTATGTATGTGCTATTTATTTATATAATAAAGATAGAAACAAACTGCCACTACATGAAACCAGAAAAATGAAATTCAAAACTTTGTTCTGAGTGACAGAAGTCTTATAAAAACGAATTGAATGTATGATTCCACTCTCACATAGTTCAAAATTAAGCGATTCATCTATGGTGGAGAAAATCTGAACAGTAATTAGAAGTCTAAGGGAGTTCGGCAATTGACTGGAAAAAGACATAGGAAACTTTTGGAGGTGATAATTATACTATTTCATTCAAGTCACTGAAAGTTTACTCAACTGTCAGAACTCTGGATATGTATACTTAAGATTTGTGCATAACATGTATGTGAATTTCACCTAAAATTTTGTGCAATAATATTGAATTCTCCTTAACAATATGCATGCTAAAATATGTGTGTTGTTTGAAATTTATCGTAAAGGCATTAAAAAGCATGAAATGGTAAATGAATAGTAAGATCTATAAAAATGTGACAAAATAAGTTTAGTAAAATTTATTAAAGGTGATTGAAAGTTCATTCTAAATTCTTTCATTTTGCTTTGTGTTTGATAACTTTTATGATAGAACACTAGAATAAATTTGGAAATACAAAGAAGCTAGGTGACTGGTGATGAAGTAGCTCCATTTCTTCCTCATATAATCATAAATGCCTAGACATAACACAACAGCAAGCAAAGGAAGCCTCTGAAAGTTGGAAGAAGAAACTAGATAGTCTAGGGATCTTAGGACTTCAGAAAGAGATGGCAGTGAATTCCCTGGGTGTCCTTTTTATATATAACAAATAAAACTCGGCAGAAACCTGAATCCCCAAAATGACAAATGACAGACCAAAATGATTAAAAAAATATCTTTGAGAAGGGCTTTATACTCTAGCAATATGATTAGGAAAAATGGTAATCAGATGATAGAAAGAGCTTCCCAAGTGGTGCTAGTGGTAAAGAATCTGACTACAGGAGATATGAGATGCAGGTTCAATCCCTGGGTTGGGAAGATCCCCTGGAGATGGGCATGGAAACCCACGTCAGTATTCTTGTTTGGAGAATCTCATGGGCAGAGAAGCCTGGTGGGCTACAGTCCATAGGGTCAAAAACAGTTGGACACGACTGAAGCAACTTAGCAGGCACACAAGCAATGACAAAAATCAATTTTGGCAATAACCATTCCATGCCAGTGAAACAACAACTGAACAATGGTACCACTCCTACTCGTGGTCTCAGGCCAACTAAGTAATAATAATGTGTTAATTAATGTAATGATGAAAACTGAGCAGAAATAGATGAGATAGACCATAGACAAATGACAGAGAAAATTAACAAAAACAAAAGTGGATTCCTTGAACAGGAGAATAAAATTGATAAATTCCTAAAATTGATAGATGATAACATTCTGAGAGAAAGAAAGTGAAAGGAATATGGACTACTTTATGACAAATTTCACAACTTAGGAAATCTAAATTTAAGATAAAATAGAATATTTGAAAACCCTGTATTGGATAAAGAATTTAGTTCATTATCAAAAATATTCCTAGAAAAATCTATAGGCCCAAATAGTTTTTCTAGTGAATTACTAAAATAAATCATATAGAAACTATCCGAAGAAAGGAGGGAAAAAATGCATACTGTTTTTTTTTTTTGAGGTCAGCATTAACAAGATAGAAATAGCAGATAAAAGTATTCTGTATTATTTGTAGATCAATTACTTTCATACACACAAGCATAAATGCTTAACAATATATAGGCAAATAAATTAGGCACTATAAAAACAGGATAATATATTATGGCTAAATGTTATTTCTCTCAGAAATGTAAATTTGGATTAACATTCAAAAATTACTTAATATATTTTACTATATTAGTAATATAAAACAAACAAATCATATGGCTATCTTAATAGAAGAATATTAATTTGACAAAGTTTATCACCTCTTCTTGATAAAAATCAAGAACAAGTTAGGAAGAGAATGAAATTTTTCAATCCAATAAAATGCATATGTTAAAAACCTATAGCTATCTCATATGGTGAAGCTAGTGACCAAATCAAGAATATTGATTCTTACTATTTCGTTTCAGCACTGTACTAGAGAAGTTATCCATTGTATTTACAAAAAGAGAATAAAGACACTTATATTGAAAAGGAAGAAGTAAAGCCCTTTTCACAAATGAAATGATTGCTTACATAGTAATACCTAAGCTTTTAGAAGAGAAATATTAGAACTACCTAGTGAATTTAGAAATGTTCCAGATAAAAGATCAAAATATAAAAATGTGTTACATTTACATATACTAGATTTAAACAGTTTAAAATGAAAAAAAAAATAAATCCCTTTTACAATAGTATCACAAAGCATAAGATGTTAAAGAGCACATTTCACTAACTACTTTCAAGTTTCCTAAAACTACAAAATATTGCTGAGAGAAAATAATAATATCCTGGGTAAATGGGAAATTATTTTCATGAATTGGACATACATATTTATTTAAGATTCCCATTCTCCCCTGTATGATCAATGTTTTAGACCATTAATTTTTTTTCTTGTGGGAATTAATGATCTTCTTACATTTATGTGAAAAAATACAAAAGTTCTAGAATTTCTGAAAGCAGCTTGTAAAGTGAACACAAAGTTGGAGGATGTATACTATTTCACATCAAGACTTTTCACGAAACTGAAGTGATTTGTTTTCATGATAAATAAAAATTATTAATGCAAGAGAATTGAGTTCAGAAATAGAACTGCAAATATAAGGTCAATTGATTTTTACAAAGGTGACAATTTACAGTGAAGAGATTAAATTCAGTGAAGAGATTAAATCAATTTTAAGTTGTACTGAAACAGCCAGATACACTTTAGGAGGAAAAAAAAGCTTTTTCTTACACCATGCACAAATAAATATTAATTTGAACTGGATTATAAATGTAAATTTAGAGTTTAAAATTATACAGCTTCTATACGAAGGACTGATGCTGAAGCTAAAGCTCCAATATTTTGGCCAAGTGATGCGAAGAGCTCACTCATTGGAAAAGACCTTGATGCTGTAAAAATTGAGGGCAAGAGGAGAAGGGATCAACAGAGAATGAGATGGTTGGCATCACCGACTCAAAGGACATAAGTTTGAACAAACTCAGGGAAATAGTGATTGACAGAGAAGACTGGTGTGCAGTTCATGGGGTCGCAAAGAGTCAGATATAACTTAGTGACAGAACAACAACAACAAGAGGAAAACAGAATATATCAGTGGCCTCACATTAGGTAACAATTTCTGAAACTGAACTCGGAAAGCAGCAATATTATAAATTATAAGCTAGATATAATTAAAATCAAAATTTTTCTAGAGGTCTCATTCATTTTTGGTGGGAATGTAAAATGATGCAACAACTTTGGAAGATAGTTTGGAGACCTCTTACAATACTAAACATACACTTACAGTCCAGCAATCTTTCCCCAAATGAGTTTAAATCTTATGTGTACACTATACATGAATGTTTATACTAATAACAGCTTTATAATTCCCATAACTTAGAAGTAATCAAGAAATACTGCTATAGGTGAATGAAGAAATAAACTAGACAGTGGAATATTATTCAATACTGGAAGAAATGATCTATCAAGCCAGAAAAAGAAATATTAAATGCATATTGCTCAGTGAAATAAGCTAATTTGAAAATGGCTACATATTATATGAATCCAATTATATGACATTCTAGAAAAGGCAAAACTATGGAGACACTAAAATGAGAGTGACTTCCAGGCACTTCCAGGGGTTCAGTGGGAAAGGAGGGAGAGATGAATAGGAGGAGCACAAATAATTTTTAGAGCAATGACATTCCGTCATTCACGTGAGGGGATGGGGAATGAATAAGGAGTATGTGAGAACTCTGCGCTTTCCACTTAGTTTTGCTTTGAACCCTAGAACTGCTCTGAAAAATTAAAAATTGAAAAGAAAAGTTAAATTTTTGTTACTCAAAAGACACTACCAAGTAAAGAAGTAAGGTAGATAAACCAAACGCTTAATATTTGTAAAATATATAACAATTGAAGAACATATTGAAAACTCATGAAGAACTCACCCATCCCAGAACTGAGATAAGAAAATCTCAAGGGATACCTGCATCATCCTTTGCTCTAAAGTAACAAATTGCCCAAAGAAATGTATAAAGCACAAAGAAGTCATCTTGAAAAGACTCCTGACTTAATCTTGGACAATGTGAATATCAGAATATACAATGACAGAATGCATGTAGCTCATTGAATAAAAAACATTAGACCTTATTTATATAAATATATCAGTAATAAACAGAGGGAAAAAAGCTTTTAAGAGAGCATGCTAACTATATAGTCAAAAATATGGGTGAAAGCTTAATGAGAAACAATATATTTGCAAAATTTCAAAATGGATTCTCCAATATTATCTATTGAAAACAAAGAGGGAAAATAACTTCACTACATTGGAAAAACCCTGAGAATAATTCTAAAATTAAATGGCTAAAATTAACATTACCATTAATGAAATAAATCAAATGTCTTTCTTCCTGATATGTTGCATTCAGAAAGATAATTTCATATTTGCCAAAATGTGTATAAAATGAATTTAAGTATAAAAGAATCTGCCTCCAATGCAGGAGACCCAGATTCAATCCCTAAGTTGGGATGACCCCCTGGAGAAGTAAATGGCAATCCACTCCAATATTCTTGCCTGGGAAATCCCATGGACAGAGGAACATGGCAGGCTACAGTCTGTGGTGTCACAAGAGTCAGACATGACTTAACGACTAAGCCACCACAACCAATATAAAAATGTACAAATCAAGGGATGTTTTTAAAACTTATTGCCAAAATCAGAAAAGATGAAGAAACACTGAGTAAATATTCTAGATTAAAGATTACTAACATATAGTAACTATCGATAAATGCAATGCATAGGGTAATATTGAATTTGGACTGGTAATAAAAGCATTATTATGTAATTTACTTTGAGATGGTTAAAATTAAAATGTACTGTAGATTAGATAATAAAATTGTATCATGTTAAATTTTCTAATTTTTATAACTGCACTATGATATGTGCATTGCATATTTGAACCAAAGACTTTGTTTTGGGGGAAAACACATGGAAATATTTAGGGTTAAATGGGAATGTTCCCAACCTGCTGTCAAACAGCACCCTTCCCTTTGCCTACTAGTGCCAGTCTGTAATAATAACTGTGCAGATTGAAATCATGCAAAGTCACTGTGAAAAATAACTAATGTTCCATGACTTTTAAGATTTGTGAAAACATTAAAAATTCTCTTACTTTCTATTATAATGTATAGAGTAATTAAAATTAGTGAACCTAAAATATATTTTATATTCTGTAATGTAAAAATACTGTCAGAGGAACCAAAGGTAAAATGGCCAACATCCACTGGAACAGAGAAAACGTAAGGAAACTGTGAAAAACATCTGCTTCATTGACACTAAAGCCTTTGACTGTGTGGATCACTAAAAACTATGGAAAATTATTAAAGAGACGGGAGTACCAGACCACCTCACCTGTCTCCTGAGAAACCTGTATGCAGGACAAGAAGCAACAATTAGAACTGGACATGGAATAAAAGTTGGCTTAAAACACAACGTTCATTCAAAAACCTAAGATCCTGGCATCTGGTCCCATCACTTCATGGCAAGTGTAAGGGAAACAAGTGGAAATTGTGACAGATTTTCTTTTATTGTGCTCAAAAATTGCTGCAGATGATGACTGCAGCCACAAAATTAAAAAGATGCTTGCTCCTTGGAAGAAAAGCTATGACAAACATCAGTTCAGTTCAGTCGCTCAGTCGTGTCCGACTTTTTGGGATCCCATGAATCACAGCATGCCAGGCCTCCCTGTCCAACACCAACTCCCGGAGTTTACCCAAACCCATGTCCATCGAGTTGGTGGTGCCATCCATCCATCTCATTCTCTGTCGTCCCTTTCTCCTCCTGCCCCCAATCCTTCGCAGCATTAGGGTCTTTTCCAATGAGTCAACTCTTCGCATGAGGTGGCCAAAGTATTGGAGTTTCAGCCTCAACATCAGTCCTTCCATGGAACACCTAAGACTGATCTCCTTTAGGATGGACTGGTTGGATCTCCTTGAAGTCCAAGGGACTCTCAAGAGTCTTCTCCAACACCACAGTTCAACAGCATCTGTTCTTCAGCGCTCAGCTTTCTTCACCGTCCAACTCTCGATGTAACCACTGGAAAAACCATAGCCTTGACTAGACTGACCTTTGTTGGCAAAGTAATATCTCTGCTTTTCAATATGCTATCTAGGTTGGTCATAACCTTCCTTCCAAGGAGTAAGCGTCTTTTAATTTCATGGCTGCAATCACCATCAGCAGTGATTTTGGAGCCAAAAAAAATAAAGTCTGACACTGTTTCCACTGTTTCCCCATCTATTTCCCATGAAGTGATGGGACCAGATGCCATGATCTTAGTTTTCTGAATGTTGAGCTTTAAGCCAACTTTTTCACTCTCCTCTTTCACCTTCATCAAGAGGCTCTTTAGTTCTTCTTCACTTTCTGCCATAAGGGTGGTGTCATCTGCATATCTGACGTTATTGATATTTCTCCCAGCAATCTTGATTCCAGCTTGTGTTTCTTCCAGCCCAGCGTTTCTCATGATGTACTCTACATATAAGTTAAATAAGCAGTGTGACAATATACAGCCTTGACATACTCCTTTTCCTATTTGGAACCAGTCTGTTGTTCCATGTCCAGTTCTAACTGTTGCTTCCTGACCTGCATACAGGTTTCCCAAGAGACAGGTCAGATGGTATGGTATTCCCATCTCTTTCAGAATTTTCCACAGTTTGTTGAGATCCACACAGTCAAAGGCTTTGGCATAGTCAATAAAGCAGAAATAGATGTTTTTCTGGAACTCTCTTGCTTTTTCGATGATCCACCGGATGTTGGCAATTTGATCTCTGGTTCCTCTGCCTTTTCTAAAACCAGCTTGAACATCTGGAAATTCACGGTTCACGTATTGCTGAAGCCTGGCTTGGAGAATTTTGAGCATTACTTTACTAGCGTGTGAGATGAGTGCAATTGTGCAGTAGTTTGAGCATTCTTTGGCATTGCCTTCCTTTGGGATTGGAATGAAAACTGAGCTTTTCCAGTCCCCTGGCCACTGCTGTGTTTTCCAGATTTGCTGGCATATTGAGTGCAGCACTTTCACAGCATCATCTTTCAGGATTTGAAATTGCTCAGCTAGAATTCTATCACCTCCACTAGCTTTGTTCGTAGTGATGCTTTCTAAGGCCCACTTGACTTCACATTCTATGGTGTCTGGCTCTAGGTGAATAATCACACCATCATGATTATCTGGGTCGTGACGATCTTTTTTGTACATTTCTTCTGTGTATTCTTGCTACCTATTCTTAATATCTTCTGCTTCTGTTAGGTCCATACCATTTCTATCCTTTATCGAGCCCATCTTTGCATGAAATGTTCCTTTGGTATCTCTAATTTTCTTGAAGAGATCTCTAGTCTTAACCCAATCTGTTGTTTTCCTCTATTTCTTTGCATTGATCACTGAGGAAGGCTTTCTTATCTCTCCTTGCTATTCTTTGGACCTCTGCATTCACAGCCAGTGTATTAAAAAGCATAGGCATCACTTCATCGACAAAGGTTCGTATAGTCAAAGCTATGGCTTTTCCAGCAGTCATGTATGGCTGTGAGAGTTGGACCATAAAGAAGGCTGAGTGCCAAAGAATTGATGCTTCTGAGTTTTGGTGCTGGGGAAGACTCTTGAGAGTCCCTCGGATTGCAAGGAAATCCAACCAGTCAGTCCTCAAGGAACTACTCTGAATATTCATTGGAAGGACTGATACTGAAACTGAAACTCCGATACTTTGGCCCCCTGATATGAAGGGTTGACTTATTGGAAAAGACCTTGATGCTGGGAAAGATTGAGGGCAGGAGCAGAAGGGGATGACAGAGGATGAGATGGTTGGATGGCATCATAGACTCAATGGACATGAGTTTGAGCAAACTCTGGGAAATAGTAAAAGACAGGGAAGCCTGGTGTGCTGCACTCCATGGGGCCACAAAGAATAGGACATGACTGAGTAACTGAACAACAACAACAAATGTAAAAATATTAGAAATATTTACAATTAAATTATGTTACTTTTTTCTATAAAGCTTATCAAGAGAAATTTGAAAATTGCTTGCTTTCTTTCCATCATATTATTTACAATATATATGAGCACCTTTTGATTCCTTAGTGAATTATTATTCTGCTTCTTAAGTTAGAATTGGCTTCTAATGTTTTATCCTTTGCACTTTCAATAATGTAAAATATCTCCGAGAGTTTGTTTAATGTTTTTCTTTTACCAGCATCACTTCTGAAACATCATCTTTCTTTAATTGTTTGTCTCATTTATTTATGGCCATAAAATTGCCTTTATTAACTTCCTCTGGTTGCATACTTTGTCTCTCAAATATTGATGGAATCAACATTCCCCTGGTCAGCCTCTATTTCTTCCGTGTCTCCTTTCCTGTTCAATTTTAGTTTCACTCTAGCATTATTACTTTTCATTTGTTTGTTGTACTTTCATGTTTGTCGGTCAGTTTCCTCCTTCATAATTCATTTTTATAAAATTCCATATGGGTTTATCATTGGGAAATAAGAAATTGCTACACACTTTTCTATTTGTGAGTGAACTGAATAACAGATACATAATGACAGAGAACTGACAGTCCCTGAAAGAAATGACATGGTTAGTCACTAATCATGATGTACATGTGCTATTTACATAGTAATTTATAGGACTGAAGAGCTAGCAGTGAAGTTTATACTCTGCAGTTCAGTTCAGTCATGTCTGACTTTTTGCAACCCCATGGACTGCAGCACGCCAGGCTTCCCTGTCCGTCGCCCACTCCTGGAGCTTGCTCAAACTCATGTCTATCAAGTCGGTGATATACCACAGTAACTTAAATCTGAACTTTGTTTTTGGGCCTGGTATTATTTAAATAAAACTTGGTAACTGAAATTTGTTTTTATGGAAGTCATGTAAGGGCTCTGTGGGTATTTGTATGTCTGTGTACTTGTCTGAACAAGTACACTTTTGTGCATGCAGATCTTTTTTGCTGAGACAAAGACAGAAATAGAGAAGCAGGTCGGGCAAAATGATGTGAACAATTGTTAATCTGTGGTAATGAGGTTTCATTATACTGTTCTTAAAACTTTTCTATAAGTTTCAAATCACAGCATATTAAAAATTTTGATAATTAAATAAAGAAACAAGGGAATGAAATACTGACTTCCTCTTTAAGAATTTTGTAAATGGAATGTTTCTCAGGTTACAACTAAGAGAATCTTTGAAGTTATCAATGATAATATCAAATATACATAGACAATTTGTTCCAAAATTTCTATTAGTCCCATCATACAGTTACTATACCTGTTTCAGATAATTGTGTAGATGAGTATTCTTGAAAAAGGCACTTCTGCACCAGAGGCATTAAAATACCTGTGAGTTAGAGATTGAGAATTCAATTGTTGTTCATATATTATCATGCTATCATAGGATTTAGTGACATCTTTCCTGTTGTTTAATTCAGTAGCATTCTTAGTTAGCAAATGTGCCTTTGAGACCTTCAAAATCTGAAGCAAAGAGGGTTTTACCAAAATTGAAAAAGATATGCCCTATATCTGGAATAAAAGCTAAGTATTGTGTTGCTTAGGACTGCCTGATTTATTGATCTTGTTCTAGGTTCTTATGACTGAATTCACAAAAGCAAAGATAGTTCAAATCATATATATATATATATATATATATACATACATTCATATATAATTATAATTATACTTTATATATGAGTATATATTTATATGTACATATATATATATATGAATTAATCAGATGACTGAGTTTGATTTCGTTGTGGATTACCTTATATTGACATATAGATGTTATAACCTGAAATTATGGTGGAAGACCAGCAATTGTGTTTTTTTAATATTCATTTATTTATTTAATGTATGTATTTGGCTGTGATAGGCCTTATTTGGAGCATGTGACATTTTTTTGTAATTAATTTATTTTATAATTGAAGGATAATTGCTTTACAGAATTTTGTTTTCTGTCAAACCTAAACATAAATCAGCCATAGGTATACATACACGCCTCCTATTTGAACCTCCATCCCATCTTCCTCCCATTCCACCCCTCTAGGTTGATACAGAGCCCCTGTTCGAGTTTCCTGAGACTTAAAAGTAAATTCCCATTGGCTATCTATCTTACATATGGTAATGTAAGATTCTGTGCTACTCTTTCCATACACCTCATCCACTCCTCCCCTCTCCCCAAATCCATAAGTTTATTCTCTATGTCTGCTTCTCCACTGCTGCCCTGGAAATAAATTCTTCAGTACTATTTTTCTAGATTCAGTATATATGCATTAGAATATGATATTTATTTTTCTCTTTCTGACTTACTTCACTCTGTATAATAGGCTCTAGGTTTATCCACCTCATTAGAACCGACTCAAATGCATTCCTTTTTATGGCTGACTAATATTCCATTGTGTATATGTACCACAACTTCTTTATCCAATCATATGTTGATGGACATCTAGGTTGCTTCCATGTTCTAGCTATTGTAAATAGTGCTGCAGTGAACAATGGGATACATGTTTCTTTTTAAATTTTGGTTTTCTCAGGGTATAGACCTAGGAGTGGGATTGCTGGGTCATATGGTGGTTTTATTACTAGTTTTTTAAGGAATCTCCATACCATCTTCCATAGTAGCTGTATCACTTTACATTCCTACCAACAGTGCAGGGGCATTCCCTGTTCTCCACACCCTCTCCAAAGTTTATTGTTGTAGACTTTTTGATGATGGCCATTTTGACTGGTGTGAGGTGATATCTCATTGTAGTTTTGATTTGCATTTCTCTAATAATGAGTGATTGATATTGAGCATTTTTTCATGTGTTTGTTAGCCATCTATCTGTAAGTCTTCTTTGGAGTAATATCTGTTTAGGTCCTTTTCCCACTTTTGGATTCAGATGCTTTTCTGGTATTGAGTTGTATGAGCTGCTTGTGTATTTTGGAGATTAATTCTTTGTTAGTTGTTTCATTTGAAGTTATTTTCTCCCATTCTTAGGATTGTCTTTTCACCTTGCTTATAGTTTCCTATGCTGTGCAAAAGCTTTTAAGTTTAATTACATCCCACTTGTTTACTTTGGTTTTTATTTCTTTTACTCTAGGAGGTGGGTCATAGAGAATCTTACTTTGATTTATATCATCGAGTGTTCTGCCTATGTTTTCCTCTAGGAGTTTTATAGTTTCTGGGCTTATATTTAGGTCTTTAACCCATTTAGGGTTTATCTTTGTGTATGGTGTTAGGAAATATCTAATTTCATTCTTTCACATGTAGCTGTCTAGTTTTCCCGGCACCACTTATTGAAGAGGCTGTCTTTCCCCATTGTATATTCTTGCTTCCTTTGTCAAAAATAAGGTACCCGTAGGTGCATGAGTTTATTTCTGAGCTTCCTATCTTGTTCCATTGGTCTATATTTCTGTTTTTGTGCCAGTACCAAGCTGTCTTGATGACTGTAGCTTTGCAGTATAATCTGAAATCAGGAAGGTTGATTCCTCCAGCTCCATTCTTCTTTCTCAAGACTACATTGACAATTTGAGGTCTTTTTTGTTTCCATATGAATTGTGAATTTTTTTATTCTAGTTATGTGAAAAATGCCATTGGTAATTTGATAGGAATAGCATTGAATCTGTAGATTGCATTTGGTAGTATAGTCATTTTCAAAATATTGATTCTTCCTACCCAGGAACATGGAATATCACTCCATCTGTTTGTGTCATCTTTGATTTCTTTCATCACTGCCTTCTAATTTTCTGTGTACACTTCTTTTGTCTCCTTAGGTAAGTGTATTCCTAGATATTTAATTATTTTTGTTGCAATGGTGAATGGGATTGATGCCTTAATTTCTCTTTCTGGTGTTTGTTGTTAGTATATAGAAGTGTAAGTGATTTCTGTGTATTGGTTATGTATCCTAAAACATTGTTAAATTCACTGATTATCTCTAGTAATTTTCTGATACTATCTTTAGGGTTTTCTATGTACATTATCATGTCATCTGCAAGCAGTTAGAGCTTAACTTCTTCTTTTCCAATCTGGATTCCTTTTATTTGTTTTCCTTCTCAGATTGCTATACATAGGACTTCCACACTATGTTGAATAATAGTAGTGGAAGTGGACAGCCTTACTTGTTCCTGATCTTAGGGGGAATTCTTTCAGTTTTTCACCACTGAGAATAATGTTTTCTGTAGGCTTATCATATATGCCCTTTACTATGTTGAGGTAGGTTCCTTCTATGCCCATTTTTTGAAGAGTTTAAATCATAAATGGGTGCTGAATTTTTTCAAAGGCTTTTTCTGCATCTATTGGTTTTTATCTTTCAATTTCTTAATACAGTGTATCACACTGATTGATTTGCATATATTGAAGAATCATTGCATCCCTAGAATAAACCCAACTTGATCATGGTGTATGGGCTTTTTGATGTGTTGTTGAATCCCGTTTGCTAAAATTTTGTTGAGGATTTTTGCATCTATGTTCATCAGTGATATTGGCCAATAGATTATTTATTTATTTATGTTGACTTTGTGTGGTTTTGATATCAGGGTGATGGTGGCCTCAAAGAATGAGTTTGGAAGTGTTCCTTCCTCTGCAATTTTTTGAAAGAGTTTTAGAAATATAGGCATTAGCTCTTCTTTAAATGTTTGATACAACTCTCCTATGATGCCATCTGGTCCTGGCCTTTGGTTTTTGGGGAGATTTTTTATCACAGCTTCAATTTCAGTACTTGTAATTGGGTTGTTTATAATTTCTATTTCTTCCTGGTTCAGTCTTGGAAGATTGAACTTTTCTAAGAATCTATCCATTTCTTCCAGGTTATTCATTTTATTGCCATGTAGGTGTCCATAATAGTCTCTTATAATCCTTTGTAGTTCTGCATTATTTGTTGTAACCTCTCCTTTTTCATTTTTAGTTTTGTTGATTTGATTCTTCTCTTTTTTTCTGATGAGTCTGACTAAAGGTTTGTCAATTTTGTTTATCTTCTCAAAGAATCAGCTTTTAGTTTTATTAATCTTTACTATTGTTTCTTTCATTTCTTTTTCACTTATTTCTGCTCCGTTCTTTATGATTACTTTCCTTCTGCTAATTTTGGGGGTTTTTAGTTCTTCTTTTTCCAGTTGTTTTAGGTGTAAAGTTATGTTGTCTAGTCGAAGTTTCTCTTGTTTCCTGAGGTAGGATTGTATTGCTATAAACTTCCCTCTTAGGACTGCTTTTGCTGCATCCCATATGTTTTGAGTTGTCGTGTTTTCATTGTCATTTGTTTCTAGAAATTTTTTGATTTCCCTTTTGATTTCTTCAGTAACCTGTTGGCTATTTGGCAGCATATTGTTTAATCTGCATGTGTTTGTGTTTCTTACAGTTTTTTTTCTTATAATTGATATTTAGCCTCATAGGGTTGTGGTCAGAGAAGATGCTTGATATGATTTCAATTTTCTTGAACTTACTGAGGTTTGATTTGTGACCCAGGATGTGGTCTATCCTGAAGAATGTTCCATGTGCACTGGAGAAGAAAGGATATTCTTCTGCATTTGGATGGAATGTCCGGAAGATATCAAAGAGATCCATCTCATCTAATGTATCATTTAAAACTAGTGCTTCCTTATTAACTTCCTGCTTTAATAATCTGTCCATTGGTGTGAATGGGGTTTTAAAGTCCCCTACTCCTCTTGAGAAAACTATATGCAAACTAGGAAGCAACAGTTAGAACTGGACATGGAACAACAGACTGGTTCCAAATAGGAAAAGGAGTACGTCAAGGCTGTATATTGTCACCCTGCTTATTTAACTTATATGCAGAGTACATCATGAGAAACGCTGGGCTGGAGGAAGCACAAGCTGGAATCAAGATTGCAGGGAGAAATATCAATAACCACATATATGCGGAAGACACCACCCTTATGCAGAAAGTGAAGAAGAACTAAAGAGCCTCTTGATGAAAGTGAAAGAGGAGAGTGAAAACACTGCCTTAAAACTCAACATTCAGAAACCTAAGATCGTGGCATCTAGTCCCATTACTTCATGGCAAATAGATGGGGAAACAGTGGAAACAGTGGCTGACTTTATTTTTCTGGGTTCCAAAATCACAGCAGATGGTGATTTCAGCCATGAAATTAAAAGACGCTTACTCCTTGGAAGGAAAGTTATGACCAACATAGTTCAATTAAGTTCAGTTGCTCAATCAGGTCCGACTCTTTGTGACCTCATGAATCGCAGCACATCAGGCCTCCCTGTCCATGACCAATTCCCGGAGTCCACCCAAACCCATGTCCTTTGAGTTGGTGATGCCATCCAACCATCTCATCCTCTGTTGTCCCCTTCTCCTCCTGCCCTCAATCTTTCCCAGCATCAGGGTCTTTACCAGTGAGTCAACTCTTCACAACAGGTGGCCAAAGTATTGGAGTTTCAGCTTCAGCATCAGTCCTTCCAATGTATATTCAGAAGCTGGAATTCACAAGCACAGAAGAATTGATGATTTTGAACTGTGGTGTTGGAGAAGACTCTTGAGAGTCCCTTGGACGACAAAGAGATCCAACCAGTCCATCCTAAATGAGACCAGTCCTGGGTGTTCATTGGAAGGACTGATGTTGAAGCTGAAACTCCAATACTTTGGCCACTTCATGTGAAGAGCTGACACATTGGAAAAGACCCTGATGCGGGGATAGATTGAGGGCAGGAGGAGAAGGGGATGACAGAGGGTGAGATGGTTGGATGGCGTCACCAACTCAAAGGACATGGGTTTGGGTGAACTCCAGGAGTTGGTGATGGACAGGGAGGCCTGGCATACTGCATTTCATGGGGTCACAAAGAGTCAGACACGACTGAGCAACTGAACTGAACTGATTATTGTGTTACTGTCAATTTCTCTTTTTATTTCTGTTAATGTTTGTCTTATGTATTGAGGTGCTTCTATTGGGTACATAGATATTGCAACTGTTATGTCTTCCTCTTGGATTGATCCCTTGATCATTATGTAGTGTCCTTCCTTATCTCTTTTAATATTCTTTTTTTTAGGTCTAGTTTGTCTGATATGAGGATTGCTACTCCAACTTTCTTTTGCTTCCCATTTGCATGGACTATATTTTTCCATCCTCTCACTTTCAGTCTAGATGTGTCTTTGGGTCTGAAGTTGGTGTTTTTAAATAGCATATATATGGGTCTTGTTTTTATATCCATTCAGCTATTCTGTGTCTTTTGGTTGGTGCACTTAATCCATTTAAATTTAAAGTAATTATTGATATATATGTTCCTATTATCCCAGCGGTCTCTGAGACTATCCTCCATTCTTTTCATTCTATTTACTTTACTCTGACTTCAGAAGTTATTTCCACCACTTTATCTTTCAGCTTACTGATTCTTTCTTCTGCTTCAGATATTCTGCTCTTGATTCCTTCTAGAGTACTTTAACTTCAGTAATTGCCTTGTTTTTCTCTGTATGTTTATTCTTTAATTCTTCTAGGTCTTTGTTAATTGATTCTTACATTTTCTACATTATGTTTTCAAGGATTTTGATCATCTTTACTATCATTTTTCTGAATTCTTCTTCAGGTATTTTGCCTATTTCCTCTTCATTTCTTTGGACTTCTGTGTTTCTAGTTTGTTCCTTCATTTGTGTAGTATTTCTCTGCCTTTTCATTTTTTTTTTAAATTTATTGTGTTTGAGGTCTCCTTTTCCCAGGATTCAACATTGAATTCTTTCTTCTTTTTGGTTTCTGCCCTCCTAAATTTGGTCCAGTGGCTTGTATAAACTTTGTACAGGGTGAGAATTTTGCTGAGTTTTTTGTTTGTTTGTTTATCCTCTGATGGGCAAGGCTGAGTGAGGTGGAAGTCCTTCCTGCTGATGATTGGGTTTGTATTTTTTGTGTGTTTGTTGCTTAGATGATACATCCTGCACAGGGTGATGATTGTGTGATGCTGGGCCGTGTATTCAAGTGGTTTCCTTTGTGTGAGTTCTCAGTATATGATACTCCCTAGTGTTAGTTCTCTGGTAGTCTAGGGTCTTGGAGTCAGTGCTCCCACTCCAAAGGCTCAGGGCCTGACCTCTGTTCAGGAATGAAGATTCCACAAGTGGTTTGTTATGGAATTAAGTGAGATTAAAACAAGTACCAAAAAACAAGTAACCAAAGATGGACCCCAAACAAATGGTAGTTACAATATCAGGCAAATAATAATTAAAATAATGAAATATCCACATATACATATACATCTATAAGTAAAGTCAAAACAGTCCAACAAAAGTAAAATACAATATATTGACCTAGAGAACAAAGGAAACCAAAAATTATATCTATCAGTTAAGAACAAAGCTAAATAAAGCACAAACTGGAAAACAAAAGTAAAACAAGATACCAAGTGGGGAACATAGCAATGAAAACAAAACTAAGAAATATGTTGACAGGAAAGGAAAGAAAGAGAGAATAGATATGTAAAGTTAACTAGATTAGATAAAGAAGATTTGGGCTTCACTGGTGGCTCAGATTGTAAAGAATCTGCCTGCAATGTGGGAGACCTGGGTTTGATCTCTGAATTGGGAAGATCCCCTGGAGAAGGAAATGGCAACCCATTCCGGTATTCTTGCCTGAAGAATCCCATGGATTGAGCAGCCTTACAGGCTACAGTCCATGAGGTTGCAAAGAGTTGGATGATACTGAATGACTAACATAGATGTTTTATATACACTAAAGATTAACTGCAAGGGGAAAAGAACAGGAGGAGAAGCAAAGAAAGAAATAAATGTAGAAAAATAATAACAGGTTTAAAGTAATTAAAAAAGAGAAAATTATTGAAAAGGAGGAAGAAGAAATTTAAAAAAAAGGAAAATTCCACAGAAGTGCAAAAGCCCAATGTAGAGGCAGAGGTTTACAGCAACAATAAATGGTATGACTAAAAAAAAAGAAAGCTCAAAAGCTCATGGTGCCAATAAAATTGACACTTACAACAGAGGAGATTTAAAAAAAAAAAAAGGAGAAAAAAATCCAAAAGAATATACAGAACAAGTCAAAACATAAGAGTAATAAATGTTTTTCTCAAGTCACTCTGCCAGAGTCCTTTCCCTCTCTGAGAGTCACAGTCCACCTTACCTCCCTATGATGTACTCCAATACTGTGCTGGTCTCTGGACCTGCAACTCAGATTCTAATCTCGTCCTACTCCTGTGCCTCCAATGTCCACAGCTATCAAAACTAGTGTATTTACTTTTGTGGGCACTCTCAATATCTTTTTATATATTCCATAGACACAGAGTCTGCCTAGTTGGTTGTGTGGGTTTAATGTGAAGTTTTTAAAGCTGGTGGAAAGTTTTAGGTCTTCTTCCTTAGCCACACTGCCCCTGGGTTTCTATTGTGGTTTTTTTTCCACCTCTTCATGTGGGTTGTCTCCTGGGGTTTGCTCCTGAGGCTGCTCTGGAGGAGTTGGGTCTGCCACAGTGAGGGCAAGGTGTGGAGGTGGTGCAGCTGCTTAGGTCACAGTGGCTCTGGCAGCACCATATACTCAGGGCAGCTGGCAGCTAAGGAAGCAGGAAACATAGCACTCTAGAAGGGTATGGCAACCAGTATTGGCCAATGCCCTCCAGTATTCTTACCTAGAGAACCCCCCTCCCCCCACCGACAGAGGATCCTGGCAGGCCACAGTACAGGGTCACCAAGAATTGGATATGACCAGAGCAACCCTGCATGCATAGATGCAAGGCATTTTTTTTTTTTGCCTGTGGAAGCTCTGCCCCAATAAGGGTTGAGTGTGAAGGTGGCACAGCTGCTTGGCTTGCAGGGACCCTGGGGGTGCCAAGTGCACAGGGACATGGACTACCTTCGCCGCAGGAGTTATGGCCCTATCGGAGTCTTTTTTGAGCCTCTTGTAGTTGGCAATCAGAAGGTCTCTTTGGCCAGTCTTTCTCCATAGCTACACCCATTCAAGCACTTAGAGGGCTCCCTTTGCCAGGGGTCCTTCTCTATTATTAGGTGGGTGAGGCATATAGAGGGACGTCTCTGGGGTCCTATTCTGTAGATCAGCGCATCAGACATTTAAAAGAGCACCCTTTCTGAGGTCCTATTTTGTAGTTTGACATCAGGCTCTTTATTTACCTGCCAGTGTTGCCATGTGGGGAGAGAGAGGCTATGGTGATGACTCCACCTTCTACGTGTGCCCCAGCAGTATCACCTTGCTTCCATGGCTGCCTGGCTTTCCTCCACAGCCACTTCCCAGCACAATCTCCTCCCTCACAGCCCTTCAGTCCGTCTCTCCACAGTCAGTAGCAACCGATCACCCTGGGATTGCTCCACAATCCCTAAACTCCAGCTCCCAGCCTCTGCACCTTCTGGGGCCCTGTGTCCCTGGCTTCAGCAAGGACTGTCTGATTCTCATTCCATTTAGGCTGACACAGATCAGCAGTTTCAATCTCAGCCTTAGATATTTCTCCTCTGACTCAGACAGTTGCCCCAGTATGGGGATGGGCTGCTGCTTCAGTTCCCCACCCACTGAGGGCAGTTCCAGTTCTACTAACATTTCCTATTTCCCCCCCCTAGTTCCTCTGTCCTACTGAGTTTTGTGTGCTTCTATATATTCTTTTCCATTGGTCAAGTACTCCTCTCCATTCTGAGCTGGTATTGTGCATGCACTTTGTGTCTCAAGGTGTATTCCTGATGGATCCTTGGAGAGAGATGTATTCCACATCTGCCTTCTCCTCCACCATTTTGTTCTCTTCCAGCACAGAGGATCTTTAGTTGCAGCATGCAAACTCTTAGTTGTGGCCAGTGGGATCTAGTTTCCTGACCAGAGATCAATTTCATCTTCAACAAGTTCACAGGTGATGTTGCTGCTGCTGTTTTGGGGCACACACTTTTAGAGAGATGGTTATTAGATGACATTCTTAAAAAAAAAAAAGAAAGAGAAGTGGTAAATGTCAGGAAATTTGATGATGTCAAATAAGCATTTTCATAAAATGAGAAACTTTAAAAATTACAAGATATGGAGGACAGTTTTCTAATTTTATTTGGATATAAGTAGTTTATTGTCTCACTATATGTAACAGAGTAAAGGAATCACACTGAAATATGCTGTCAGAGGAATCATTTACTGTTTGTAAGAGCAGATAATGAAAAGTTACTGTGATGTCAGGAATGCTTTACCATAATTATCATGTAAGATATAGTGGCTGCCAACTATTGAGGAAGAGTCATGTAAACAGTGACTATTGGGTCAGTATTTTCTTCAAGCAGAACCATTTATCTTAAGACTTGGTGCACAACATAGAAGACAGATTAAAGTAAGAAATTGGGGTAAATGCATTAACTACATCAAAAAACACCATTTATGGGGAAAACTGGTGAGAGTGATATCATTAATAAACTCTACCTCACAAGCCATTTGGAGAAGGAAATGGCAACCCACTCCAGTGTTCTTGCCTGGAGAATCCCAGGGACAGTGAAGTCTGATGGGCTGCCATCTATGGGGTCACACAGAGTCAGACACGACTGAAGCACAACAACACAAGTCATTATCAGTCTTTCTGAAATAAAACTTTCAAGGAAGAAAATATGACAAACCATGCTATAAATGAAGCACAAGGTGGAATCAAGATTACCGGGGGAAATATCAGTAACATCAGATATGCAGATAACACCACCCTTATGGCAGAAAGTGAAGAAGAACTAAAGAGCCTCTTGACGAAAGTCAAAGAGGAGAGTGAAAAAGTTGACTTAAAGCTCAACATCCAGAAAACTAAGATCATGGCATCCGGTCCCATTACTGCATGGCAAATAGATGGGGAAACAGTTGGAACTTTGGTTAGAAACAGCATTTATGAGAAAATACAAGTATTTAAAAAGTATTGGTTTATTTGCTTTGTGCTACTTAAGGGGAACATTCCATAATGGCATTAGATGAGAATAGATTATTTATAAGAACTATTTAATGTCATTGTCTATCATTCTATATCAGAAAGAACTGTTTTGTCAACAACTAAAAAATTAATCAGTCAATTTAAGAAAGAAATGGAAAACTTGACTGAAGTAAACTTGAGGATTATATCTCAGGAACAGCCTTTCTGAAAGCTCTGAGAACTGTTTCTTTCATTAGAGGTCAAAGCACAGTTACATAGATTTTTGAGACAGAGGGCTGTACATTCCATGATGAAGATAGTTTGCACAGTCCAGACCTGTAAGTATGAAGTGGTGAGATGTGACCCCATACAAGATCAAGAAGGAGTGTTATCTTTTAAGAAGTTGTCTTTTTTGTTGCTAGGAGAATGTTGTTTTTTATGGTTGAGTAGGTATTTATGCTGATGGTGAGGTTTGGTTAATGTAAATATAATGTAGATACACAATATACAGTACAGGAAAGAGGGGAGGTCAAAAGACAAAAAAGACTTGAAAATTCTTTCATGTCTTGCTATAGAATATGAATTTTATTTTGCAGTTATGGTTATTATAGAAATATGCATGTGTTTCTTGTGATTTTTCTTGATTCATATAAATAATGTCTTGCATGTAGTCAACACTCAATAAATTTTAGTGTTATATTTATTATTAGAGTCACATAAGCCTGCATGCTCAGTTGATTAGTCATGTCTGACTGTTTGTGACCCCATGGACTGTCACCCTCCAGGCAAGAATACTGGAGTGGGTTGCCATTTCCTTTTCACACATCAAGTGGTCTCAAATATTGGCTTGTATACTCATTTTTTGAAGAATGAATGCAAATCTTGTACAGATCTATCAAAGAAATACTGCACTAGACAGGGTTAAACAGGCAAGGAAGGCTTTATTCAAGAGTGTTACAATAGAGAGGAGAAAGTGGACTCAGCTCTGCTGAAAGAGAAGGTGAGATTTATAAGGGCTGTGGTGAGCTACTGAGAAAACACTGGGAGGTGTTGAGGGGGAGGTTGGTCAATATGATTAGGCCATTTGTGTTGCTAATTGTCACCTTTTGAAATCAGTGTCCTTATTGCCCAGTCTCTGTGGGATTACATGTCAAGGGGGTCCCCAGGTCCATGGGAAAGTTACTCCCTGCATTCCAGTAAAAACTGGAGAAGATTTACACCTCAAAGGAACAGAAAAAAATAATTTAGAAGAGTTCTAAAGATGATGCTTTGAAAAAAGAGAGGTCAGAGACTTATAGTCAGGAAGAAGACTGTCCAAAATATACTAAAACTGGGACAGGAAGATTGACTTGTGCAGCCTATATGCACAAAATAGCAGGGGGCAAAAGCACCTTCTTCTGAATTATCTTGAAAATAACTGCTTGTCCATATACTAAGGGACTGAAGTAGTCTGGGATTTAGAATACCCTTTGTGAACATAATTGAATAATTTTATAAGAAGAAAAATATCATTTATTATCATTTACTCTAGATAAAACCTGGAGAAGGCAATGGCATCCCACTCCGGTACTCTTGCCTGGAAAATCCCATGGACGGAGGAAGCCTGGTGTGCTTCAGTCCATGGGCTCGCGAAGAGTCAGGCACGACTGAGTGACTTCCCTTTCACTTTTCACTTAAATGTATTGGAGAAGGAAATGGCAACCCACTCCAGTGTTCTTTCCTGGAGAATCCCAGGGACGGAGGAGCCCGGTAGGCTGCCATCTCTGGGGTCGCACAGAGTCGGACAAGTCTGAAGCGACTTAGCAGCAGCAGCAGCAACTCTAGACAAAAACAAAGTGATAACTCACTGAGAAGTTTTTTGCCAAGTGAAAAAGATCTTTTGAAATGTAAACTTACTGTTTATCTTGGCTTATTTTAAAAGTACTCAAGAAGTAAAAAGCATAAGTCTTTTATATCCTATTATTCTTATTGTTGGCTAAGATATGTTACTGATAAGAGAGAGATGGTTCAGAAAGTAGTACAAAGTAAATAGAGGAAATATCAAAGTTAAAGCAAGGATTTCTGTGACTCTGGTGAGCAGATAAACTACGTCTTTGAAGTATATTTCATAGCCATCTAATGGACAAAGCTTAATGTAATGGTTGCTTAAAGATCTAGATAGAGCAATGTGAAGATATTACAGTAATGAGCAACTTTAAAGGCTTTTAATGATAATCTAAGGAACTATGCTGATATCTTTAATAGATTTGAAATGATTAAATGAAGAATAACTGCATTGAAAGCAATCTGGAAGTCCATGAGGCATGTCCTCAGTAAAACAATCATCAAGCAAGAATTTTTCAATAGCAGATGACTGAATGTCAAAATACAAAGTCATACTATGCTAGAATTTAAAATTAAGTATACAGCCTTCACTAGAAAATATATATATTGAAGTCAGGAAGTGAAAAACAGTTCCATGTGTAATCACAAAAGAATGAAAATGGACATTGAAGTCTTCAAATGAATCATTTAATTTAGGGATCATTGTCTTTGTATCATAATAGCTTAACATTGATAAATGTTATGTACTTGTGCTTTTTTTTAGAGAAAGAGATCACAAATAATTTAAATATTTTAAAATAATGATACAGTAACATCAAATTTTTCTATTTTAATTTTTAATATTTGTTATTATACTTAATGCACATATGAGTGAAACTAGATTTTTTCACCTCATAATCACCAACTCAATTGACATGAGTTTGAGCAAGCTCTGGGAGTTGGTGATGGACAGGAAAGCCTGGCATGCTGCAGTCCATGGGGTTACAAAGAGTCGGACACAACTGAGCAACTGAAATGAACTGAATATTACCACTAACATAGGATACATGTATTGTCTGTAATAAATCAGTAACAACACAAAATAATAATAAATTGAAATATAGCTCATGCCTGAGTTGAAATAGAGAATCTTTAATATTCCTCATGAAATCATTTTGGAAGTCATAAAGCACTTGGTATGGTTCCATGAAATATTTCCCCTGAAAAAATCCCACTTTGCAACAAGTATTATTAAAGATGGTACTATATATACAGATTATTATCTGGGAAATTGATCATAGCCTTTGTTTAAGACTTTTTTTCCTAAAATACCTTTTAAAGTAAGTAGAAATAGTTGTAAATAAAATTAACAATGTTTCCACTAATGGATTCTCATGTGGAAAATTATTCATATGGAATATAAGAAAACTCAGCAGAGACTACACAATAGTGTAAGTTAAAGCTGGTCTTCCTTTGATACAAACAGAATACATTCTTAAAGGAAGACTCAAACATCCTATCATTATGATAAATATAATCTTGACTATCACCATGCTTTCATCATATCAAAATGATATGTTTAGAAAGGACAATTATTCTTTCCTGGTATACTTTAATACTACCATTTTGAGGGCTGAAAGGGTTACATTTGAGCATTATTCTTTTTTTTTATATTTTAAATTAGTTTATTGATCTATTTTTTAACTTTACAATATTGTATTTATTTTGCCATACATTGACATGAATCCACCATGGGTGTACATGTGTTCCCCTTCCAGAACCCCGTCCCACCTCCCTCCCCATCCCATCCCTCCAGGTCATCCTGGTGAACCAGCCCCAGAGCACCCTGTAACATGCGTCGAACCTGGACTGGCAATTCGTTTCACATATGATAATTTACATTCTTCAATGCCATTCTCCCATATCATCTCGCCCTCACCCTCTCCCATAGAGTCCATAATACTGTTCTATTTATCTGTGTCTCTTTTAATGTCTCGCATACAGGGTTATCTTTACCGATTAACTAAATACCATATATATGTGTTAGTATACTGTATTGGTGCCCATCAGCAGACAAATGGATAAGGAAGCTGTGGTACATATACACAATGGAATATTACTCAGCCATTAAAAAGAATACATTCGAATCAGTTCTAATGAGGTGGATGAAACTGGAGCCTATTTTACAGAGTGAAGTAAGCCAGAAAGAAAAACACCAATACAGTATACTAACACATACATATGTGCATTGTTCTTTATCCTTTCATATTCTTCCTCTATGAGTCCACAAAATAACTATACTACTTCAACCTTTTGAATATATTCATTGCCATTCATGCATTTCATATGCAGAATAATATAATCTCAGTCAGTTATTTTTTGACATAGATATTATACTCTATGCTTGAAGAAAATGAATAGTTGAAAATTGTATACAGTTAATGTTACTTCTGAAAGTATTCCTGAGTGATTATGACTCTTCAAAGATATTAAAGAACAGTGAAATGAAGAATTTAAAATTGAAACAGTTTATACTATTGGAATAATGATCCTCACCACCAGCAAGGAAGGAGTAATTTTCAGAGTGAGTTATTTGACAATTCAAAACACTATTCTTTGTCTTTAGTCAGTTTCTTTCACAAAAGATTTTTCATTATACTACAGATTTTACACTAAACTGTATGTATTCCAATAGAATATTTAATCTGTCTTATGAATAATACAGTTATTAAAATATTGAGGTAAATATTGTTATGAAAATTAACAATCACAGTAATGTTAACTACTGGCACAATGTGTTGATTACTTTAAATTGGTACATATGTATATATATATATACATGATTTAAATTTAATTTCAAAATAACCAGTGGAAATTACATATACAAATATACAGAGGAATAAAATTTTACATATGTGTAATTACAAATATATTGATTGGTTTTTATTTTTGGCAAGTATAGTATACTATCTCTTTTGTTCAGCTGACTGAATTCCCTTTACTCCCCTCCCCATACATTTTTTAATTAAACAATTTGTTTTGAGACTTAATTGACAGGTAATAGTGTATATGTATTAAGTGTTAAGGTATACAACATGATAATTTGATACATTAATATTGCAATATGACAGGCATTGTAGCGTTAACTAGCACCTCCATCATGTAACATAATTATGATCTCTTCTAATGATGGGAACATATAAACTCTAGCCTCCTAGTAAGCTTAATGTTTATAATACACTTTTGTTGTCTATAATAATTACACTGTGTATTAGATCTCTAGGACTTATTTATCTGGTAGTCATTACATGTACCCTTAAATATCTCCCGCAAGGTAGTTGTGCTTATTGTTATTCTAATATATTTATTTGAAAACATAAAACATTGCTATACCCTGACCACATTCTCCATTTCCTCCCTCATTTATTTAAAAATTTTACTTATTTGTGAAATCTGAGGACCAATGCACCTTACTGTAGATAAGCATAAAGCAAAAATGTTAAAAGCTTGGCACAGTTATGATTTTTGATTTAAAAAATATCATCTGAAAATGAGTTTATTACCCATTTATTATAATTTTTAGTTACTCTGAAACTAAACAATAATTAATGAGATACCTTGTATTGTACAATCTGTAAACAGAAAATGTACCTAAAGATATTCTAAAAATAGCTTAAGTTTATAGCATTAGAAAGTATTTGTGAATTTGCACACATAGAAAATATTTATGGAGTCAGCTCTTTCTAGGTCATCCTGAGTGTCTGGTTATTAGAATTTTCCTATGAACGTTTATCCTACAAATGTCTTTGTGACTGGTGGTCTATTTGATATTAACTTTGAGAGACATTGTTTTTGTATAATTTAAATTACTCTGTATAAATTTGTAGCCTGCTTATTCATTTAACCTCATAAATATTTTTCTGTTAATGTGATCTTTGTAGACTCTTATTTTATTGGAGTATAGTTGACTTACAATGTTGTATTAGTTTCAAAGTGATTCAGTTATACATATATGCATATTCACATTCATTCTTTCTTAGAGAACTATTGCCTAAACCCCAGAGAAAAACAAAATGAACCATTTTATGTCATATGGGATAGAAACAGACTTTGTTGAAAGGTCCTTATAACTAATACCTGTCTTTTCCTTATTTGTACTTTAAGCTTTCAAAAAGATCATATATATATATATATATTCAGTTGAGTTCTAGAAAGGATATACTAGTTAACCTCCTCTGATCTTTGTGTTCTTTGAGTAGAGTTGGTGATTTTTTTTTAATTATTTTTATTTCCCAGATGAGGGTAAGAATCCATGACAGGCCTATCATCATGGGAAAAATCTAACTTTCCCTGTCCTAATATACTCTTCACCATATCAACTGACCTAAAAATTGATAGAATTTTGTCCCTGACTTAAATTCCAGAGCTGAGGAAAAAAATTCATTTGACTATTCAATTCCAGAATCATTGTACTCTGTGGTTTCATGGATAATTTGGTGGAAAATTGAGAGAGGATCCATTTGGTACATTCACACAGTGACCATTTTGAACCTGACGATAGTAATTTTGTGTATAATTACATAAGGCAGAATAAAAGCAGAAACTAACCATTGAAATAGTATTGCATAGTGTGTAGTTCTTAAAAAATAAACCTTGCATTTTGGACCTTGAAATACCAAAGTCATGAAGGCACAGATATGTTATTAGATAACCAAAGGCAAATCCATCTAAAGTACAAAGCTTGCATTTTATCCAGGCACATTCTTAAGTAAGTGAGGTGAGACATCAAAATCACCTTGAAGTAAGTCAATGGCTATATAAAAGTAATTGAATCTGAAAGTTAAAAAGTTAAGAATACACCTAGCAAATTTTAAGATTAATACTATAGGCTAAAGGTTTTTTAAAGTTACTTTGAAGATGAAAATATTATGTATATTTTTAAAATAATAGCATATGTTTCATCTCACTGACAATTACTAAGTTCAATTTACCAAATATTCAAATATTTAAAGTTATATGATACCAATTAAAATGTATATGGTAGGATAATATAGGACTATTTCAGATAATGTATAAGATTATACTTAAAGCTTTAAAGAAGCAATTTTTAAAACTCCACAGCATTAACATATTCAACAACTCTGATCCTTCATGTGGTAAAAAAAAAAAAAAAACAAACTTGAAAAACCATTAAAATAAACCAAAATCCCAGTCAATTGAAAATATAACCTTGTATTACACACTACAATAATGCATGAGTCATTGCGAGGAGTCATATTTTCAGACCAATTTTGGGGGAAATGTTTGGCAACTAACTATTTGTATATATTTTTTTCTAACCAAGGCTTAATTGAAGTAAAATTCACAAAATATGAAATTCACCATTTTAAAGTTTGTGCTTATATTCAAAGTGTGCAACCATCATCACCTCTATTTAGTTTCAAAAACATTTTCATCACCTCTAGAGACATTTAAACAATTAGTCCTCAATCTCCCTCCCCTCCACACAGTCCCTAGCAAACACTATTTTGCTGTCTGTCTCCATGAATTTACCTATTATGGATGCTTCACATAAATAGAATCAAAATTAAGTGACTTTCTGTGCATGACTGCTTTCATTTAGCATGTTTTCAAGGTGTGTTTTCTTTATAGAATGTATCGCTACTTTGTTTCTTTAATTGGCTGGTTAATATTGTATGTATAAACCACATTTTGTTTATCCATTAGTTGCTGGACATTTAGATTTTTCCTATTTTTTGTAGGTTGGGAATAGTGCTTGGCATAACATATGCAAGTAAATATTTAATTTTCCATTTTCAATACTTTGGGGCATGTATATAGAAGTGGAATTGCTGAGTCATATTTAGGCTGTATTTAACTTTTTGAGAAACTACTACAATTTCCACAGCAGCTGAAAACCATTTTACATTCCAATCAGTGAGGTAAAAAAATTTCCAATCTGTCTGAATCTTCCTCAACTCTTCTAATTTATTTATTTTAAAATTATAGCCAAGTTAGAAGGTGTGAACTAGTATCTAATTAGGGTTTTGATTTACATTTTCCTAATGATTAATGATTTTAAACATCCTTTCATACGCTTTAATCAAAATTTTAGGGTCAGCTTTTTCACTATGACACTGCTAGTTTGTTTTGTTTGTTTTTTCTTGGTAATGGAGCAAAATGTCTATTCTGGAAAAATTAAAACTTATTTTAGAAATGTATTACTAAATGACCATTAACATTACTTTCATAAAATGTAATGATAACCTAAAAGTATATTTGCCAAAACTATTTCAAAATATTAAATCAACAGTAAAATTTGATCATCTGAATATCTTTGAAAAATGTCTATTCAGGACTTTTTAAATAAGATTATTTTATGTGTGTGTTGTTGGTGGTAGTTGTTTGCTTAGAGTTGTATAGGTTCCTTTATATACTTTGAGTATTAATCTCTTGTTAGATATGTGCTTTGTGAGCATTTTCTCACATTCCATATGTCAACATTTTCATTTTGTTGATCATATCTCTTACTGTGCAGAAGTTTTTAGTTTGATGTAGTCCCAATTGTTTTTTGTTGTTTATGTTTTTATGTTTGGTCTTCTATGTGAAAATTGTGGCCAAGACCAATGCCAAGGGGTTGTTTTATTCTAGGAATTTTATGGCTTTAGGTCTTACTTTTAATAATGTTCCAGTATAACCCTTTTTAGGTTCAATCCCACCAGGCTCTTCTGTCTGTGGGGATTCTCCAGGCAACAATACTGGAGTGGATGGCCATGCCCGCCTCCAGGAGAACTTCCCAACTCAGGGATCAAACCCAGGACTCCTGCATTGCAGGCAGATTCTTTATTGTCTGAGCCTCCAGGGAAGCCCTCAATGCACTCGGCTTCCTTTAAACTTCATTAATCTGGACGTTAGTTTCTTGCCTCAAGATGGAGAGATTTTCAACCACTAATGAGAGTTGGACACGACTGATGTGACTAAGCATGCATTCCTTTAATTAGACCCTCTGTCCTTTTCTTTATTTACTTTTCTTTCTGGGATTCCCATAACATATATATTGTTTCACTAGTCAGTCAGTCATTCAGTTCAGTCACTCAGTCGTGTCCGACTCTGCAACCCCAAGAACCACAGCATACCAGGCCTCCCTGTCCATCACCAACTCCTGGAGTCCACCCAAATCCATGTCCATTGAGCCGGTGATGCCATTTAACCATCTCATCCTCTGTCCTCCAATTCTCCTCCTGCCTTCAGTCTTTCCCAGCATCTGGGTCTTTTCAAATGAGTCAGCTCTTCACATCAGGTGGCCAAAGTACTGGAGTCGCAGCTACAAAATCAGTCCTACCAGTGAACACCCAGGACTGATTTCCTTTAGGATGGACTGGTTGGATCTCCTTGCAGTCCAAGGGACTCTCAAGAGTCTTCTCCAACCACAGATCAAAAGCATCAATTCTTCTGCACTCAGCTTTCTTTATAGTCCAACTCTCACTTCCATACATGACCACTGGAAAAACCATAGCCTTGACTAGACCGACCTTTGTGGACAAAGTAATGTCTCTGCTTTTTAATAGGCTGTCTAGGTTGGTCATAACTTTCCTTTCAAGGAGTAAGTGTCTTTTAATTTCATGGCTGCAATCACCATCTGCAGTGATTCTGGAGCCCAGAAAAATAAAATCAGCCACTCTTTCCAATGTTTCCCCATCTATTTACCATGAAGTGATGGGACCGGATGCCATGATCTTAATTTTCTAAATGTTGAACTCTAAGCCAACTTTTTCACTCTCCTCTTTCACTTTCATCAAGAGGCTCTTTAGTTCTTCACTTTCTGCCGTAAGGGTGGTGTCATCTGCATATCTGAGGTTATTGATATTTCTCCCAGCAATCTTGATTCCAGCTTGTGTTTCATCCAGCCCAACGTTTCTCATGATGTACTCTGCATATAAGCTAAATAAGCAGGGTGACAATATACAGTCTTTACGTATTCCTTTTCCTATTTGGAACCAGTCTGTTGTTCCATGTCCAGTTCTAACTGTGCTGCCTGACCTGCATGCAAGAGGCAGGTAGGGTGGTCTGGTATTCCAAAGAATCAGACACAACTGAGCATGCATAGCACACAAACAGATCAGTATGGACAAGATTCCTTGAGTCGTAATTTGGGTAAGTGGGATAAGGTAGGCACTTTTGAAGCCTTGTTAGTGTTTCCCTAGCAATACTGATTCACAAAGACTATCATTTTGTCAGCAGACCAATAATTAAATGCGTGCATAGAGGTATGGAGTTGGAATTTTAGTTTGTCTGGTAAGATGGGTTGTTATTTGGTTCAAACCAGAGCTTTACCTTTTTGTCCAACCAAAAGTTTTAAATTTTCAACCTTATTTTTTTTTTCTTTTCTGAGGCAAATTTGGGGCATTCTGTAACCAGTGATTCTAAATTACCATTTGAAAAAATATTCCTCTGAATCATGACAAAATTTAGCTATCAGTCCAATAAGAGCAGCATTCCTTGTAGAAATATCAACAAGGTGATTTCCTTTAGCTTCCAGAGAGTCAAGTTTAGAATACTCTGGAGGGGAGTTCCCTGGTGGCCTAGCAGTTAGGCTTCAGGACTTTTAATCCCATGGCCCAGATGGCCCACTTTCAATCTCTGGTTGGGGAACTAAGATCTTGCAAGTCTCATGGTATGGCCAAAAAAAAAAAAGCCCCAGAATCTTAATAATAGCTAAAGTGGCTTAATAATAGCTAAAGTTTTGAGAAGGAGAGCAAAGCATCAAATCAACCACATGTTTTGGAGTAGAACCTCTAGGGAGAAGTTGTCATTCAAATCAGCCTTCAGGATTTGTGACAAATAAGGTCTCAGAAAAACTCTGAGACATTACTGTTCAGGTGAATTCTTTCTTCCCAAGTTAAGGCAAAAAGGTATTGGCTAGTTTCATCATCCAGAATACTAAAGAATATAATGCATAAATCAACCACAGTAAAGAATTTATGTTTGGTTAGAATGGATGTTAGCCATGTATGAGGGTTAGGAAACAGAATGTCAGTGGATAACAAACTATTTCTTGCTCTAATTTCTTGGACAAACCTCCACCATCGACCCTTAGATTTTCTTACTGGTAAAACAGGAGTCTTGGGTGAGAAAATGAGGCACTGGGCTCTGTAGTTTTCTTATACGGGCTTTTGGCCTTGAAGAGCCTCTTTACTTATAGGATATTGATTAATTCTGGAAAGATGCTTTGGAGGAGTCTCTTTGAATTTTGATGAGTACTGTACTGTGAATTTTGACAACATGAATTGAAGATTTTTACCATAAAGAAAGTGGTAGTTGAATCAATAAGGGAAAAAAAAAAAAAAAAGATCAATGTTTCCAGAATCAGCTTTAGTACTGTCAGAGATGGAAAAAATAAAAGTTGTCAAATTATTATTTAATTCACGTCATGGGATACTTTGACTACTGTCAATTTCAAAAATTATTTTGCCCTTTTGACAGAAAGACATTCCTTGCATGATACTTTTCTAAGAAGTCTTAGCCTAATAAACAATTGTTGGGGTGGAACAAAAGAGGAAAACTTGTGTATCTCTGAGAGCCAAATACAAAGGAAGATGTTCAGAGACAACAACCTCTTGAGTTTCACTGGAAGTTCCTATTATTTGAACTGTTTTAGTACCCCAAGACAAGGGTTGTTTTAAAATAGTACTGTTGACCATCAAGAGTGTCTCTAGTATCAGTTACAAATGCAAGAGATTCATCCTCAACCTGGAGAAATGTTTCTCCAAGCCAATTAAGAGGAAAGATTGGGAAGAACCTCTGTAATTTCTTAGATTCTGGTCATTGAGAATTGGAAGGACATTGGAAAGTATAGTTAGTGGGCTGAAGGTGCCTAAAACATTTAAATTTGTAACAATCTCTTTTCCAATGCCTGGCTTTTTACAATAATAGCAGAAACTAGGAGAGTTTTGATTTTGTTTAGGAACCTTTATTTGCTTGAGTTGAAGATTAAGAATTTTGACAGCCTTTCTTGGAGGTGACTCATCTAGAGTAAAAAAACTAATTTGCTTTGCTAACTAAGTATAGAGTGGTCATTCCAGTCCTTCTCACTAGAAGGGAAAGGTCCTGGTTCAGCCTGTTAATAAACAGATAAAAGATACCTGCATGCAATCAACATCTGAAGGAGTACCAGGATTTTATTTAAGAATAATCTGAAGTCAATTGAATAATTATGAACAAGTTAATCAGATTTTTGTGTACAAGTCTGAATTTTATTCCAACCAACAGGCTTTGGAAAGGTGCTAGGAATTGTTCAGTGATTGTCCAAACCTGAAAATATACTAAGTTAGTGGACTGGTCTTCCAGTTGTATTTCCAGAGACCTTTCAGGACTTATCCAATTAGCAGTTGCCATCCAGTGTTGTGCCTGGTCTTCACTGACAAGTATGTAAACTAGCTGGTATATGTCAGAGAAACCAGGTTGATAGATTTGAATGACCTTTTTTAAATTCCTTAGCAAATCTGCGAGGTTCTTTGATTATTTGGGGGAAATCTTTGACTATGGCTCACAGTTCAGCTTCAGTCCGTGGAGTATAAAAAGCTGTGTGTTCAGCTTCTGGACCCTCAGAAGCCTTAGTGTTAAAGCTTTCTGATATGTTCAGAGGAAAAGGAGTAGGAAGAGTTTCAGAGAAATGAGGTTGTGAGAGAATTAGTGTGGGGAATTGAAGGTATAGTGGAGGGGTAGGTGGCAGAGAATGGAAGGCATAAGAGGGCAATGGAAGTAGGGTGGCCAGAAGGAGCTGAGTGAGAGAGACAAGATGATGCCAGAGGCAGATCCCAAGACAAAGAAGGAAAGGAAGATGAGCCTGAGGCTTTGGGACCCATTTTACCTTTTCTTAATTTTTGTTCCCTCAGTTAATCTTAAAACCTTATTTTGAAGAATGGTAATTTTTTACTCCTGATAACATTGGGAAGCCTCAAAATACCAACTGAGATAAGCATTTCATTCACTTCTGGAAATTTTTGAACTATTGTAGTCCAATTTTGTTTTAAGGGAATTGAGTGTGGGGATTTCAGAAGTTCCCCATAATGGCCATTGATATTCTAAATAAATTGTCTTTGGTCAGGTTGGTTCATTTAACTAGAAATGTGCATAGGAACGACAGGTTTTTAGACATAACACTGGCTGGAGTCCCTGTGGTGGGGGCACCCTGAATAATAACTGAGTTCCCATTTCTCAGAGGTTTTTCCTCAAGAGTAAAGTACAAATGTCAAACAATTCAAATGGCTTATAGCATAAATGGCTTGCAAACTGTTTGAACTGAGCCAATCTCAGCCATTCCTAAAAAGCAACTTGGTCCCACGGGAGCTAGGCCAAAGACTTTTTAAGCTAGTCTCTGGAGAATAGTCCTTATTAGGGCATAGGCCAGAGACTGAAAATTGGCAGTTTCAATTGAAGCAGTTTCTTCCTGAAGTTACTGGGCTATAGACTTTTTCAGCCAGCTTTGGTTGAAAGTCTGATCTCAAAATTACACCTAAGCGCTAAATGAGTGCTGACATACAGAACAAGGACTTAACCAGACATAAAAACTTTTAAATAAATATCTAATAAAACCTGGAGAGTAGCAAATTCAAGGAAGACATGAGCTCAGATATAGAAGAAAGATATCCCTCCAAGCTTTAAAGCCACTGAGAAAAATCAGTGAGAAATGATGGGTTCAACTGTGGGTACTATACCTGTTTGCACACCAGCCCTGGAGCCATTTAGAGCAGGTTTCCTTAATCCCCATACTGGCCACCAAAATGTTAACCTGAAATAAACAGCCAGATATTTCTCCAGCAGAGATGGGTTTATTCAGACTAGCAGAGGATTGCAATACAGGGTCTGCAGCCATGGTGAACCGCATGCACATCCCCATTTGGCAAGGGAAAAAGAACACATTTTACAGAAGAAAAGAAAGCTGGATGGGCTATAGTAAACAAAGAGTCCATGGCTTCTCAGAGGCTGAGTCTCTTTTTCCTGTTGGGCCCTGCTACAGTCACAGACCATGAGAACTCCCCCTTCTGGTCTCCCAACTCCAATGAATTAAGTTTACTGTTTCTTAAATTTTTACAGAGTATACCTTAAGACTATTTATGGATACTGAATTAGGCTGCTCTGAAAAAAATGACAATGCAGTTGGGTTTTAGATAAATGAGTTGTAATTAGTTAAATGGGTTAAAATGCAGGGGAAGATGCTTAAAGCTGTAATTCTCAATCTTTGTATTAAAGTTAGGAGAGTAGTGGCTCAGACGGTAAAGCGTCTGCCCGCAATGTGGGAGACCCCAGGTTCAATCCCTGGGTCGGGAAGATCCACTAGAGAAGGAAATGGCAACCCACTCAAGTATTCTTGCCTAGAAAATTCCATGGATGAAAGAGCCTGGTGGGCTACCGTCCATGGGGTTACAAACAGTCAGACACGACTGAGTGACTTCACTTAGACAGCAAATAATGTCTATTAAATCAGAATTTCTACAGATGGGACCAAGGAATGAATAACTTTTTAATGTCCCCCAAGTGATTCCAATGTGCAATGTATAGCTAATTTTTAAAACCACTGACTTAGATAAATGAAAATGTAAAATTTTAAAGAAGCTATTTCTGATGCATAGAAGATAGAATGGAAAAATAGTGTTAAAGACAAATGGACACACAGTTTAATCTTTTTGATAAGATTATTTCAGCTGTAATATAATCATTAATAAAATACAATATAAGCTCCCTTTTTATCACATTTGTGGCGCCTAACACCTTTATATCTTTTCCATCATGACACCATTTCATGTATCTTCAATATACTGCTTGCTTTCTTCTGGAAATAATCATTAGCTAGTAATATTCTTTTAGGGATTAATCAGAATATATTACAGTATCCTAAATTGGTTAAGAACAAGGCAGAAAAGAGTGAAATATATTTATCCTTTTTTCCCAAGCTGACAGCTGGGTTTGATATTTAGCAAAGTATGCTCAAATGATTGAAATAATCTTGAATTCAGTAGAACACTGTAGAAAAATAATACCCAACTTGAAAACAGGAAACCATATATCTGAAATATCAACATGTTACCACATAATCTTAGAAATTTGGACCTACCATTTTAGTGTACAAGAGGTAAAGTAGAACACTACTGTGAATGCTAATTTGATGTGGCCAAATTATGACTTTTGAGAAATTCTCTTCTTTTTTTCTCCTTAGTAACATGCAGCATGTTCTCTAAGGCTCTTTTCAATATTATAAATTTATATACAAGTTGTTTAACACTGGGTGGAATTAAACTGAAGAGTAACTGAAATATAAACATAAGTTTTCTTACGTACATCAGCTCATCTTAAAAATGACATATCTTGAAAAATAGATTTTTTTGACCTTGTGAAAGATAATTGTCCTCATTATATCTTTGACTCTGTTTAAAAACAAACAACAACAAACTATTATCTATGCTATATAATTTGTGAGATTCTTATGGAAATTAATCTAATTATGCTTTTAGAATGCTTTGAAATACACTTCAAAAAATGTTGTAAAGTAGTACAAATTAATTTAAGTATATTCTTTGTGATATCTTTGATCACTATTCATGTCTAATTTTTATATGAAGATATTTTTAAGCATTCATATCCTGGGGATTGTTCTGAAGTTTCATATTTACTCACTTAGATTTTTTTCACTGAAAGTCTATAAGATAGACACTAAGCTTCATTTTACAGGTAAGGAAACTCATGCAAGAGAAGAAATATACCTTAGCCAATAAACTCATAGTGGAAACAGTGCTTACTGAGTTGTAGGCTTCAGAGACTGTGGCGATCAATTATATTTCAGTTTTTCTTTCTGCTTGTCTATTTTAATCATTGGCTTAAAGAATTTTTGTTTGAATTATTAATAAGAAAGGATTAATTAATAAGATGGTATATGTCAAATGAGATGCTAGTCACTAAAATAGATACAGTCACTGCTCTCATGGAGCCTGCATTCTAATGTGCATCTGGCAAACCAAGCAGACAGATGTAACTAGTAGGCAGCATTAAAGTTGATTGTAGGTCAGAATACATGATAATATATGTGGGCATGCTGCAGTCCATGGGGTTTCAAAGAGTCGGACATGATTGAGCCACTGAACTGAACTGAACTGAATTGATATAGGGTGATTATAAAATGTGTTTCTAAGCAGAATTGTTTAAAATGGAATTTAAAGGACAAAAATAAGAGCACACTATGAAGAGTAGGAAAAGGCATTACAGCCACAGGAAACAACATATTTTGTGACCAATATAATGGTAGCATAGTCATTGAGGAAGAAATGAGATGGCATATGATTTGAACCATATATAGTCTTAAAAGATCATCATAAAATATTTGATTTTTATTTTAATTCCAATAGGAATCCACTCAAATTTGTTGTGTTTTGTCTAATTACTGATACAATAAATTTGTATATATTTATAAATTTCCTTTAATGATAAAAAATTATCATCAGAAAATTATCAAATTATAATTTTAATAATCAATTTTATGATCCAAATATAGTATAATTTTCCTGATTATAACCAGATTATAATCAGAAAAATATTGCCAGGCTTCTGGTTTTAACTTAGACTTGCAAAGAGCTTGGAAAGCATCACTTTCTTTATTAAAATAGAAAAATCTGAACTAACTAAAAATTAATGATTTCTTAGACCTACTAGAAAACTTAACACAGAACAAACTGTTATTCTAAAATCTGGAGAGAAAGGTACATCCAGTGAGATACAGAAACAAAGACAAGGAATAAGTTAATGATCACCCAGTATTTCTGTCTGTCAGATGACAATGTTATTATCATCTAGATTCTCAATATTTTTTACAAGTAGCTCCCATTGTTCAAATGTTCAATCAAAACTCACTAGACATGCCAAAGACAAAATTACACAACTCAAATAAAAACTGTAAATAGAAGTAAACCTTTTGCATAAGCAGATAATGACTTTATATAATTTTTATTAATAAATTCAAGTTAATATATGATAATTTGTAGAAAATAGACAAAAAATGGTTTTAGCAGACACTGAATTCTAGGGAAAAAAAGAAATAAAACTCTAAAACTGAAAAGGCTACAGTTGAAGAGCTCAATATGTAGGGTTAATTAAGAGTAGCAGAGTCAGAGGATTAGTAAACTAGAAGTCAGGTTACTAAAAATATCTAAAGTCAAAGAAAGGAAAAGAACAGAAAACAGAGAACATGATAAACAGATCTAACATAAATAGAATTAGACACATACTAGAAAGGAAAAGAATAATCAGCAGCCTTATTGGAAGAAATTATTTTCCAACCTGAAAGAAAAATCTAACCCTTGCCTAAGTACTTTGTGTCATTGCTTAGACCCATTTTCCTATCTAAGAAAAACTACAAAGCAGCAAGAGAAACAATCCATGACACTCTCAAAAAAATGGCAGTAAGATTTACAGACATGGAAATAGAAAAGGTGTTAGTATGAGAAAAAATAGCATGATCTCTTTAAAGTCCTCAAAATAAATTTATCCCATGTAAAATTTCTTTCAAAATGAAAGATGAAATAATGAATTCATGTAGACAGTATTTGAGAGTCTGTTACGAGTATACACATGGAATACTAAATCCACACATAGGATACTAAAAGGAGATTTTTCAGGCAAAAATAATAGCAGAAGGATGAGGGAAATATAGGAAAGAAAAAAGAGCAAGTGAAAAGTAAAATGAGATATTAGATTTATTATAACCTCAAATTCAATAGAGGTGAGTATTCTGGGAAGTCAAAAGAAAAACATTCCAAGTACCAAAAGATTGTAGTGAAATATTTTTTTCTTATAACAAAAATAACAGATTTTGAATGGGATGTAAATAGTTTAGATCAGAGGCTGCAAACTAAAATGTCAGGAACTCATAAAGTCACTTGAGGGACAAGTTGTAGTTCAGCAGCCTGTATCAACTTTTTCTCACAGTTTTCTCAGCAATTTGGAGTGTATCTGATAATGCCATAAGAACAAAAATAAGGTATATCGACCTGATCAGGGTTGGGGAGAGACATTTAATCACTAAAACAGGAATGAAAGTTGCTAGAGAGACATGGACACCTCTTTTTAACTTACTGGCATGAATCACATTTGCAAAATTCTTCACATAAAATTCATGTACCTTAGTGAATAAATCCATTTATATAATAAACTTTTTAAAAAAGATTGAAATAAAGTCATACTTAAAAATGCTTTCTTTGGGGAGAGTGGTAGGAATCATACTTAAAATTTTTAATTAGTAGAGTTAGCAGCATTGATTTGGTAATAACACACTGAATATATGTTCTTAGATAATGCAATTCATTAATAACGGATTGATGTCTTTCCTACTGCGGATTTTTAGAAGTCTACTTATTCCACATAACATAACTTTTGGCATTTCTGAATTTGTTCTTTTAGTGTTAGGATGGATTTTATCAAAATAATGTTAGATTTAATTACGCATCAATAGTATAAAAGGGTATTTTAGTGAATTACAATGCTTGAGTCATAAATAAGAGTCCATACACTACTTATTCTGGATTCATGAGCTCAAAATGTATAGGAGTTTTAAGACATGAAGCCACATTTTTCTACCACAGAGTTGAATTAAATTGATCTAATTGTATAATATCTGACACATGTACAAATATGATTTTGTAAAAAAAATCATATAAGATATTCAGAGTGTTGAAGGAATGTAGAAGACTGTGTAAAATGTTATATATAAAACATAATGTGGTGAATAATATATTTAGTTTCCTAATAGTATAAATACAATTTACAAACTAACCATAATTTATAAATGGCTTGATTGCCTCTTCTCTGTCATTCCATATATAGGAATAATTGAAAATTGCATCTTCTTAAATGAGCATGCATGACGGTAAAACCAATATAGTATACCAACCTATACAAGTGTATGAATGCTGCATTTCAAGCAGCTATATTGCTCTTGGCTAGAGAGATTTCTAACCCCTGAACATGGTAGATTAGCACTTGAAGTACCAAGAGCCTGTCATGCCTAAAGCAAAATTCTTGGGGAATAAGGAAACAAAAATCAATACAGTGTTTTTATAATATTTTGCCCCTTGAAAGGATTCTTTTTTCTTTAATTTTGTGTATTTTGTGCACAGTCCTGTGTGTGTTTAGATTTGAAGTAATTCAGGAATTTTATTTGTCTTTTGAAATATTGTCAAAAATAAAATTGAATTAATCATCATTATGCTTTGAGCCTGTAATAATCTTCTGTTGAGTGTCAGTCATTTGATTTAGCAATTAGAGTCCATTATTGATCTTTAGTCACATAGTCAGTAGAACACTAGGTAAGTCTGATGTGTTTGAGGTTGAAAGAGGATGTAATCAAGTGGAGACAGCAAGCATTTATAAGTTAGGATGTCAATAAAATCATCAGTAAAGAGATTATATCTGGATAAAAATCTGGGATTAAAATGATTACTTAAATTTATTAAATTTAAAATACTGTTTTCTCTTATGATCCTTCATTTATACCTATTATATATCAGCCAAATTAGAGAGAACAGTGAAATATGATGCTTTTTATCAACTGATATCTTTGCATAATTTTTGGGTAACACTGATTTACTTTTTTGATAGTGACAGAGAACTGGCTAGTTTCCACTTAATAATTTTCACTACAATAATATTACCATCATTAGCATAGTAGCGATTATAGGGATTATGCTATTTTTTGAAGTATATCTACTCCAACTACATATTGAAGTAGTGAAGAAATGTATCATGTGATGGTCTCTGCACACTGCTATGCATGGGTTTGTGTCAAAACTCTAATCACTTCTAGGTTAGCTTTATCTAGTAAATGACAGAGCATTCATTATCCAGAAATTGCCGATTTGGGTGTCCTTTCCATAGTCTCTGAAAGATAAGGGCATTTTCCTTTCTTTAGTATGTAAATACTGAGCTAAATAGTATCTGGACATTTGGCTGAAGGTTTACAATGACATTTAGCATTTTTTTTTTCTGTGTTATTACTGAGGGGTCCTTTCTCAAGTTTTTCAGCTTCACCTGGACTCCATCTCAAACTATGGATTAATCCAGTGCATGCATGCATACTCAGTCACTTCAGTTTTATCCAACTCTTTGTGATTCTATGGACTGTGGCCTGCCAGGCTTGTCTGTCCATGGGGTTCTCCAGGCAAGAATACTGGAACAGGTGCCATGCTCTCCTCCAGAGGATCTTCCTAACCCAGCAATGAAACCTGGGTCTTCTGCACTGCAGGTGGATTCTTTAACACTGAGCCACTGGGAAAGCCTCCGATTAATCCAGTAGAAATATTCAAATATGAAGACAGAATTAACTCTTGTGGTGGCTCAAGTCATACCTCGGTTTATATTATCTGGAGTGTTTTGTTGTTACTTTTACTGTTAGTAAAATGTGGCTTCCCATCTATACTGGTTCTATGGTACCAGTAGATTGAATTAATCTGATACCACTAACGTGCTGCCTTCTTTGGTGACTTTACCTTTATCTAATGGTAAAGTATTTCTCTCTGACCTTTTCCACACTGAAATCTGTTATCTCCACTGGGGACTGAGAACTCATTTCAACTGGCTGTCCCATATCTGTCCCAATGCTATCAAAAGTTATTCAGAGATGATGGGGCTACACTCACTCATATAGTTCTTAATGCTTTGTAAAGGAAATATTTTCTATATTTTTTTTCATCAGTTTAGCAACTACTGATGGATTGATCCTTTATTCTAGGTTCTACTCTAGGTACATTCAGTAGTGAACAAAAGAGACACAAAGCTTTGTTCTCATAGAGTTTGCATTCCACTTGAACTTGGAAGTTGAATAAAAGAATGAAAAGAGTATTTTGGAAAGTTATATGTACTTTGGAAATAAAGCAAAGAAGAGGATATGAAGTTTTGGAGGGAATGGTGAAATTTTAAATAAGTTGTTCAGGGAAGATATATCTGAAAAATGTGGTGTCTAAGGCAAACCCTAAATAAACCATACGGGACATGGGACTATCAGGATGGAATGTAGAGAGTGTTAGTCTACAAAACAAAAAGCAAATGCAAAAACCCTGAACTGAGACTTTTCTGGCATGTTTAAAGAACGTTAAGGAGTCAGGTGTGGCTGGAATGGAGGGAGAAAAGAGGAGAGGTTAAATAAGTGAGTAATGGAGGTTGGGGAATAAGATCGTAGTCAGTCCACCTCAATCAGAATAATTCTTTGTAAATTCATTCAGGTCATTGTGAGTATAATATTGGAATCCTTTTTACTGCTGAGTAGTATTCCACATATAGATGTAACATAGTTTATTTAACCTGTTGCCTATTGAAGGATAGGCTTCCAGGTGGTGCTAGTGGTGAAGAACTCGCTTGCCAATGCAGGAGATATAAGAGAGAGATGCGGGTTTGATTCTTCAGTCGGGAAGATCCCCTGGAGGAGGGCATGGCAGCCGACTCCAGTATTCTTGCCTGGATAATCCCATGGGCAAAGGAGCCTGGCAGGCTACAGTCCATAGGATCACAAAGATTTGGACACAACTGAAGTGACTTGGCATGCAACATTTGAAGCATGCACTATTGAAGGATAACTGGCTTTGTCTAGTTTGGGGCTATTATGCATAAATCTGCTATAAACATTCACATACAAGATTTTGTGTAACCATGTTGTTCTTCTGGAATAAATGCCTAAGATGAAATTACTGGAATGCATGGTAATTGGGAGTTAATTTTCTTTAAAAGAAAGAGCCAACATTTGTTGTTTTTATTGTTTATTAATCCCTTCAATAGGTGTGCAGTGATACCTCATGTCTTAAAAATAATAACATACTCCATAGTTTTTTAATAGTTTTAAGTTAATAGAAAAATAAATTTCTCATATACCTCCTATACATCTTTATGTACAGATAACATTAGAGGGTCCTTTAGCAGTTTTCAAATGACAAATTCACTCCAACAGTCTAACCTGTGTAAGACATAAAATACTTCCTCTGAAAATTTCTAAAACCTTTCTTTTAGCTTAAATTACAGAGATAGTCATTGAGTCCAAATTTAGATAATCAACTGACCAAATATAAAAACCATGTCATACTTTTAATGCTAGCATGTTACATTCAGATTTTCAGGTTAAGTTCACCCATGCTAATACATATAACTCAAAAGTATTTTTCTCCTATTAGGGTCTCAGCTTCAGAATCAATAGATAGTTGTAGTCTCCACATTTTGCCTGCATAAAGTATGACTTTTTTTCATTTATTTTTCAATATAATTCATTTTATATAAAATTCAGACTTATAATTGGCATACTGATCCATATAGATATCAAAGTCTAGTTACAGACCTGCACACATGAGGAGTAATGGAAATGAAGTTAACTTCTTGCAGCGTAACACACCCAATAGACAATTAGGCAGAATGATTATTGAAGCTGGAAGCATCATCATCTTACACCAGGAAAGAAGACTAGCAATAAATCTTCATTGGCGATGTGTGTTTTTTGGTTTTTATATATTCCTTAGCGTCTCCATTTCAACTTACAAGGTTCTGGTGTTTGTATATCAATGCTTTATACTTTATTTACTAAAGTTTTGGATGATGTGCATTTAAGTGATGCTGAATTCTGACTCAGTATTCCAGGTATGATATAGAAGTATTCATTATGCTTTTTTAAACATCCTAGTGCCTTGAGGCAAACATATAGACACTTGAGTTTGTCATTCTTTGTAAGTTGACAATGCTCTTATAAACACTTATTTTCCTCCAACAGTCCTCAAATCTTTTGTGACCTTGATAGTGATCTATGGCAGTGGACACTTGGTTGCCCAGGCATAGCCTGTAATAGGCAGTTTGTAACTAGTGGTCACTGATGATATTTTATTTGTCTTTTACCACTTTATGACATTTACTGACAAAATCCTCTCTTTCTTTTTAATTATATGTATAATATGGCATATGAGCCAAATTAGACACAAATTATCTTATCACCCCTCTTAAATTCTTTACATTTCTAGTTTCTGACACTTCTCTGTACCTATTTCTATATTAATTAAATCTTTTATAAATAAATGACTGAAGACAATGCTAGCTAATTTTAAGGAAGAAAAACTATATTAGTCAGAATTCTACAGAGAAACAGAACTAATGGAGTGTTTTATATGTTTATCATTAGTAAGTATAATATAAATATGTGTAAAATAAAATACAAAAGATGCTCAGATATAAGATATAAATACCAATACACATACAGGTCCTGGAAGGTATGAAATCTGTAGGGGAAACCAACAAGCTGGTGATGCAGGGAAGAGCTGATGCTGTAGCACTAGTTTTTAAAGACAAAATTCCTTCTTCAAGAAGCCTCAGATTTTATTCTTAAGGTCTCAACTGATTGGATAAAGCCACCCACATTATAGAGGATAATCTTCTTTACTCAAAGACTACTGATTTAAATGTTAATCACACATAAAATATATTTCTCAGCAACAGTTAGTTTGGTATGAATATCAACTTGGCCTAGCCAAGTTGGCTTAAAAAATTAACCATTACAAATATATTGGAACCAATACACAGTTTATACACAGAGATTCAGGTTATCCAAGATTACTGAAGGGATTATAGTTTGTCACTGCTATTGTCCAAATTTTACTTTCTGTTAACTATCAGAGCTACCACCCATGCTACCATACTTAACAAGTAGCCACAGTAACACTGGGGAGAAATTTTAGGCTTTGCTTCCATTAAGTATTTCAATTATTCCTTCACTTATTCAATACAAACCTATGAATCAATTATTACCTGTCATAATGCTAGTAAATTTCAAGACAAAGACAGAGATCAAAACTAAGTTTTCTGATCTTATGGGAATTTCCATTATAAAATGGAGTAACAGATACTAAATTAAATTAGGTAGGTAATATCAGTTCAATTCAGTTCAGTCACTCAGTTGTGTCCGACTCTTTGTGACCCCATAAACTGCAGCACACCAGGCCTCCCTGTCCAACACCACTCCCAGAGCCCACCCAAACTCATGTCCATTGAATTGGTGATGCCATCCACCCATCTCTTCCCCTGACATCCCCTTCTCCTCCTGCCCTCAATCTTTATCAGCATCAGGGTCTTTTCAAATGAGTCAGCTCTTCACATCAGGTGGCCAAAGTATTGGAGTTTCAGCTTCAACATCAGATCCTCCAATGAACACCGAGAACTGATCTCCTTTAGAATGGACTAGTTGTATCTCCTTGCAGTCCAAGGGACTCTCAAGAGTCTTCACCAAAACAGTTCAAAACATCAATTCTTCACCACTCTGCTTTCTTTGTAGTGCATTTCTCAAATCCATACATGACCACTGGAAAAACAATAGCCTTGACTAGATGGGCCTTTGTTGGCAAAGTAATGTCTCTGTTTTTAATACGCTGTCTAGGCTGGTCATAACTTTCCTTCCAAGGAGTAAGTGTCTTTTAATTTCATGGCTGCAATCACCAACTGCAGTGATTTTGGAGCCCCCCCCCAAAAAAAAAGTCAGTCACTCTTTCTACTGTTTCCCCATCTATTTGCCATGAGGTGATGGGACCAGACGCCATGATCTTAGTTTTCTGAATGTTGAGCTTTAAGCCAACTTTTTCAGTCTCCTCTTTCACTTTCATCAAGATGCTCTTTAGTTCTTCTTCACTTTCTGCCATAAGGGTGGTGTCATCTGCATATCTGAGGGTATTGATATTTCTCCTGGCAATCTTGATTCCAGCTTGTGCTTCCTCCAGCCCAGAGTTTCTCATGATGTACTCTGCATATAAGTTAAATAAGCAGGGTGACAGTATACAGCCTTGACGTACCCCTTTTCCTACTTGGAACCAGTCTGTTGTTCCATGTCCAGTTCTAACTGTTGCTTCTTGACCTGCATACAGGTTTTTCAAAAGGCAGGTCAGTTGGTTCGGTATTCCCATCTCTTTCAGAATTTTCCACAGTTTATTGTGATCCACACAGTCAAAGGCTTTGCCATAGTCAATAAAGCAGAAATAGATGTTTTTCTGAAACTCTCTTGCTTCTTCGATGATCCAGTGGATGTTGGCAACTTGATTTCTGGCTCCTCTGCCTTTTCTAAAATCAGCATAAACATCTGGAATTTCATGGTTCACATATTGCTGAAGCCTGGCTTGGAGAATTTTGAGCATTACTTTACTAGCATGTGAGATGAGTGCAATTATGTGGTAGTTTGAGCATTCTTTGGCATTGCCTTTCTTTGGGATTGGAATGAAAACTGACCTTTTCCAGTCCTGTGGCCACTGCTGCATTGCCAAATTTTCTGGCATATTGAGTGCAGCACTTTAACAACATCATCTTTTAGGATTTGAAATAGCTCAACTGGAATTCCATCACCTCCACTAGCTTTGTTTGTAGTGATGCTTCCTAAGGCCCACTTGACTTCGCATTCTAGGATGTCTGGCTCTAGGTGAGTGATCACACCATCATGATTATCTGGGTCATGAAGATCTTTTTTGTACAGTTTTTTGGTGTATTCTTGTCACCTCTTATTAATATCTTCTGCTTCTGTTAGGTCCATACCATTTCTGTCCTTTATTGAGCCCATCTTTGTATGAAATATTCCCTTGGTATCTCTAATTTCTTTGAAGAGTTCTCTAGTCTTTCCCATCCTATTGTTTTCCTCTATTTCTTTGCACTGATCGCTGAGGAAGGCTTTCTTATCTCTCCTTGCTATTCTTTGGAACTCTGCATTTAAATGGCTATATCTTTCCTTTTCTCTTTTGCTTTTCACTTCTCTTCTTTTCACAGCTATTTGTAGGCCTCCTCAGACAGCCATTTTGCTTTTTTGCATTTCTTTTTCTTGGAGATGTTTTTGATCCCTGTCTCCTGTACAATGTCACGAACCTCTGTCTCTAGTTCATCAGGCACTCTATCAGATCTAGTCCCTTAAATCTACTTCTCACTTCCACTATATAATCATAAGGGATTTGATTTAGGTCATACCTGAATGGTTTATTTGTTTTCCCCAGTTTCTTCAATTTAAGTCTGAATTTGGCATAAGGACCTCATGATCTGAGCCACTGTCAGCTCCCAGTCTTGTTTTTGCTGACTCTATAGAGCTTCTTCATCTTTGGGTGCAAAGAATGTAATCAATCTGATTTTGGTGTTGGCCATCTGGTGGTCCATGTGTAGAGTCTTCTCTTATGTTGTTGGAAGATGGTGTTTGCTATGACCAGTGTGTTCTCTTGGCAAAACTCTATTAGCATTTACTGTGCTTCATTCTGTACTCCAAGGCTGAATTTGCCTGGTAGGTATTATACAAATGATAAGTCAAGAAATATGACTACTAGATTATAGTTTTGACTTGTAGTCTGTGAAGGTGACATTGAGTAAAATTGTCACAAGGAAATGAGTGTGAGAAATAAAGTCATCTGTGTCAAGGCTGTAGATTGTCTTGTAGGCCATTGAGAACATGGCTCTTTCCTTGAAAGGGCTATGGCTGTATTTGAGATTTTTAATCAGAGGAATGGCATGACTTGATGCATGTTTAATGCACTAATAGATTTTTCTTCTTCTGTACATTCTTTCTTGTATTTTCAATGATAATTTCCTAATTGGCATGCATGATGTCACCCCCAGGAACATTAATATAGACAGACTTAGGAAATGCATTAATGATAAAAATTGCAGCTGATAAGAGCCAAGTATTTTTTACTTTGATTTCACTACAGGTTTTATTTATAGTAAAATATATTTCATGGTCTAATATAATTTATTAAGATAGAATTTAGTAAAAATACAATTATTGTAATCTATAGTAATAACTTTTTCCAGCCACTTTAAAATGTATTTGTATTAATCAGATGTATTTTTTGAAGTGTTCATTCTCAATGGATTTTACTACTGCTCAATTTCCTCATTTTAGATAAAACATAACATTCGTTCAATTATGTAATCATTATTCTCTAACTTTTTCTTTACAAAATTTTATTTTATTTCAAGCTATATGATCCATCCACTTAAGCTAGAATATATAACATTTATACTACATTTAAAGCATTGCTAAGTGACCTTTAACATATTTATGAAACATACTCATCATGGGATAATTGATTGTCTCTTACACCATGGTGTGAATTGTGAAGTATTAAAATTTAAATATGTTTTAGAATGGCATAAAATATGCTCCATATTATGGATGAGTTTACTCATGAAATAATTTTTATCTTAAAGTAATATATATGAAAATAAATCTATTTACCTGATTAATTTGCTAGCTCTTCTTTTCAGTTAAGACATTCAGTGCTATTTGCTCTTTAATTAACTGATATCATTATAGCACTTAAACATTACAGAGCACTTTCCTTATAATTATCTCATTGACCTTATTTGATGTGATATAATAATATAACTCCTCACATAAAACTATAACCTTCTTATGAGAAAATTCTGAATATTCATTTTTCTTTTTACTATTTCACTATAAAAGATGAGGATGGTAAAGAAGTTTGAGAAAACAAAACTAAATACACCAAAATACAAAAATGTGCATTTTGTCCTGATCTGGAATTGTTTAAACAAAGTGTGTATCTTAGTATTAATCAGTTTTGCCTCACCAAATAAATAACCTTTGCCTCAGTAAATAAATAGTTGTTGTTTGTAGACTGCAAGTGTCCCATCAGTATTTAACTTTTTGGCCACATCAGAATAATTTCCAAGTGTCAACCTCTATGATTCTTTTCCTGAGACAATCTCTGCCCTCTGGAACCTGATATGCCCATATCACAAAGAAATGCCAGTGAATTAACATGCCCCTGAGAACAGTTCTCAGTCAGTGACTAATGGAATTGACATGAATATACCCCAGGTCCATCCCTCCAAGTGAGTTAACACTGAGCTTTTGCCCTAAATGAAACTCCTTAGTCTCAAAATAAGATTTATCTTCAGTTGTTCACCATGTTAACTTGCTTAATAAGGCACGCTATATCAGCTTCTTTCCCTTCCATGTCTCATTTCTTCTCTCCCCTAGCATTATTTCCTGGGAACACCTTACAATTAAGCTAATTTTATGCAAATCTTCATATCACAGGAGGCTCCTGGGGAAACACAAAATAATGCAAGCAGTTAAACCAATAAAAATTATATCCAAACTTCTGTTGAATAGGCCTTAAAAATAAATAAGCCTTTGGGAAAGGGGCTTGCTTCTTATCTAAGAATACTGGAAAAATTAGATCAGCAAACAGCATGCTTGACTTCTAATTCCTGTCAAAGAAAACATTAAAAGACAACCTTGGTTAGAGGAGGGAATTCTGTATTCCACTCTTCAGATTTCACGTTTTGAAATGAGTAGCTGAAGATAAAGGCTAAATTGTGTGAACCATTAGGAGAAGGCAATGGCACCCAACTCCAGTACTCTTGCCTGGAAAATCCCATGGATGGAGGAGCTTGGTGGGCTGCAGTCCGTGGGGTCGCTGAGAGTCAGACACGATTGAGCGACTTCACTTTCACTTTTCACTTTCATGCATTGGAGAAGGAAATGGCAACCCACTCCAGTGTTCTTGCCTGGAGAATCCCAGGGACAGGGGAGCCTGGTGGGCTTCTTATGGGGTCGCACAGGGTCGGACACGACTGAAGTGACTTAGCAGCAGCAGTAGCATGTGAACCATTAGTTAACCTGCTTACATGCAGTTACTATCTTCTAGAATTTTTACTCTAGAAAACGAAATACTAAGTGAGCATCACACCCACATATCCCATTCTTTACTTCTTTGCCATTGTTTAGTGTCATGATAACTTTAAAGGGCCTGCTTGAATTCCTAATTTTCACTCAATGAAAACAAGATTTTGTACTCTTGTAGAAAATTTTCTTCCTCAATTGAAAACAAAACAAAAACAAAACCCCTCTAATCCAACAAAGCCCTACGTTTGAAGAAATAAAATGATAAAATAAGAGAATTTGAAGGTACAAAGTTGAGAAGACACTTCCTCTTTCAACCCCTTGTTTCCCAGACTCTATTATGGCTTTGGGAGAAAAATTAGCAAATACTGGTTGCTAGTTTATAACTTTTATGGTGGACAGAATGTAGTTTGTTAGGTGTTATCACTCAACTAGTTCTGATTCTTAGTAATTCCATAATTTTTGCTACCAACTTATATAAGGTAGTGGGCAATTAACCGGTATAAGCTTATTTCTTTACTTCTTTTGCTGCACTTTACAAGAAGCAGTATTTTAGAGAAGCATGATGGGAAATAATGATTTCAGTACGTTCAGGAACAATGCTAGTGTAGGCATTGTGGACAGTACTACAGTTTATCCCAATGAGAAAACAATCCCCTTACAAGAAGTCAAACAGTCCCTGAGCAACAGGGAAATTCTTGGTTTGCTTCCCACCCTTCAGTAGATCTGGGCAATAAGAGGTCTGGGAGCCCAGATAAATTTACACTGTTTGCTATTCCTGGTATAGCAGGAAGCAGCAATTTCATGTTGTGTGTTTCTCCTGCCCCTCAAGTCCCATAGGTCCAAATCGCTATGAGACCAGGTGAATGTATAGAAATAGAGGATCTTTGTCAAAGCTGAGGAAGACTGATATTAGCCAGCCACAAATTTATGAGGGGATTGATAGCAAGCCAGCCCAATATTTGCCCAGGATGAAGCCTTTATTTTTGATAGTGGTTAGGAAACAAGTCTGTCCTTTGGCCAAGAGGAAGATGCTATCTTTAAATTCCCAGGCTGCTTACTATGGAGACATCCTTGAAATACAGTGCTGAAGAAGAGTTTTCATAAAGCATATAGAAATACCATGAAGCATTACCTCCTGATTCTCTCCATGATAAAGTCTAATGTTATTAACCTTAATTAGCCTATTTCTAGGCAATGGTAAATTCGATCACTCAAAGGAATTAGCTTTGGTCTCTGCTTTTCAAAAACTGAATACACTTTAATAGAAGAATCAAATAAATCTTGATGTGAAGAAGCCCACAGTGTTTGCTTATGCATTATTTCAATTGCAGTTCTGCCACCATTACCCCTTTGGCAATGATCTCACTGAGTAACACTGGAATAAGAGACCAACTGATATCAGAGTTTTAATCTTATTGTTACCGAAGGTGTGGTCCAGCTGCTCACCACTCAAAAAGTCAATAAAGAGGTAAGGTTTGTGGAAAGGAAACTTTGCTTTGTTTCAGAGGCTAGCAGTCTGGGGCAGAGGGCTGACTGCCCCACCCCACACTGACACTCACTGAGCAAGAGATTTTAAGGTAAGTTTCATGGGTGCATAGGTGGAGGGAGGGGGCTGCATGAAGAAACAGCACAGTCAGATCAAACAGTCATCTTGAAAATGGTCATGCTGTAGTCTGATCAATATCATCTTGATTGATTTAAGTACAGTTAATCAGTTCCAGGGTCAATTTGTTCTTATTTTTTTGAAGCCATTTCTCAGAATTGTGGCAGCTTATATCATAGCTACAGTCTGGTCATCATGTAGTTAACTACTTCCATCTGTTTGGAGTTTCAGTATAAGAAAGCTCAAAGGATATGACTCAGGATATTACATATATAATCCTTGAGGAGGAACTGAAGATCCTTGAGTTCGCTTAAAGACTAAAATATTATTACTTAGTCTCTATTTCTCAGTGTCTGTTGTCATTTTTATTCCTTCAGTCTTGTTCTTCCGATACCCTGACCACCTAGGCTAACCATTAGTGACTATCCATGGATTTATGTGGATCAACGTCTCCTGTTCAGTTCAGTCACTCAGTCATGTCCGACTCTTTGTGACCCCATGAACCACAGCACGCCAGCCCTCCCTGTCCATCACCAACTCCCAGAGTTCACACAAACCCATGTCCATTGAGTCAGTGATGCCATCCAACCATCTCATCTTCTGTCATCCCCTTCTCCTCCTGCCCTCAATCTTTCCCAGCATCAGGGTCTTTTCAAAAGAGTCAGCTCTTCGCATCAATTGGTCAAAGTATTGGAGTTTCAGCTTCAATATCAGTCCTTCCAATGAACACTCAGGACTGATCTCCTTTAGGATGGACTAGTTGGATCTTCTTGCATTCCAAGGGAGTCTCAAGAGTCTTCTCCAACACCACAGTTCAAAAGCATCAATTCTTTGGCTCTCAGCCTTCTTTATAGTCTATCTCTCACATCCATACATGACCACTGGAAAAACCATAGCCTTGACTAGATGAACCTGTGTTGACAAAATGATGTCTCTGCTTTTTAATATGCTGTCTAGGCTGGTCATAGCTTTCCTTCCAAAGAGTAAGCATCTTTTAATTTCATGGCTGTAATCACCATATGCAGTAATTTTGGAGCCCAGAAAAATAAAGTCAGCCACTGTTTCCACTGTTTCCCCATCTATTTACCATGAAGTGATGGGATCGGAAGCCACAATCTTAGTTTTCTGAATGATGAGCTTTAAGTCAACTTTTTCACTCTTCTCTTTCACTTTCATCAAGAGGCCCTTTAGTTCTTCTTCACTTTCTGCCATAGGGTGGTGTCATCTGCATATCTGAGGTTATTGATATTTCTCCCAGCAATCTTGATTCCAGCTTGTGTTTCCTCCAGCCCAGTGTTTCTCATGATGTACTCTGCATATAAGTTAAATAAGCATGTCTGCAGGCAACTCTTAATTAAGAGAAATCATATGTACACCTCAAAGTACTACTCATTCCACTTCAGATTTATCCTTGAGGAGAGAGACAATGTTTACATGCATGGTGCCAGCATTCCTCAGACAAGTGTATATATAAAGCCCCATGAGGACAGTATTGGTGAACTGAGGGGAAGGGGCAGAGGTACCCAGTGCAGGGGCAGAGGTGGTGTTAGTGTGTGAGATATGCCAGCAAGATCTGCTTAAATTCAATCTTCAGTGTTCTCACTTGTACATAATATCGGGATGCTGCTGTATGTATTGCACATTTTAGTTTTGTGGGTCAAAGCTTAAGGGTAGTTCAGAATGAATGGTCTCTTGGCAACTCATATTCAGACTAGTCGCTGTATGGCTCAATAGAAAGTCTGGGGCTATATCTCAATACTGCTACTGCTGCTGTTAAGTCGCTTCAGTCGTGTCCGACTCTGTGCAACCCCATAGACGGCAGCCCACCAGGCTCCGCCGTCCCTGGAATTCTCCAGGCAAGAATACTGGAGTGGGTTGACGTTTCCTTCTCCAGTGCATAAAAGGGAAAAGTGAAAGTGAATTTGCTCAGTCGTCCGATTCTTAGCGACCCCGTGGACTGTAGCCTACCAGGCTCCTCCGTCCATGGATTTTCCAGGCAAGAGTACTGGAGTGGGGTGCCATTGCCTTCTCTGATAAGAGAATAGTAATCTAGAGAATACTGTTGTTACTTTAATGTAGCTTTCCAGAAGCTCCATAGAGCAAGCATGTCTGCTACAGAAAATGTAAATAACATTTTATCTGTTGAATTAAACCAAAGTGACAGAGTTCCTTGGGTACCAATAAACACTGGCAATAATAGAATATGTGAAAGATCGTCAAAGGAACTGCAGGCTATGATGTCCAACCTAAATAATCCCATAAACTATTCTTTCCCCGCATAACCCAATAACTGTTTTAAATTTTGTGGAAAAGAATATTAATGAGCAAGCAAGCTCAAGTCATAGTTTCACCACTGGAATAATAATTGTGAACAAAATATAAGTGGAGAAGTTTGAATAGACTAAGCCAGGAATCTGCCCGCATCAGTTATTGTCCAGTCCTTAAGTTGTATCTGACCCTTGTGACACGATGGACTGCAACAAGCCAGGCTTCTCTGTCCCTCACCATCTCCTGGAGCTTGCTCAATGTCCATTGAGTCAGGGATGCTATCCAACCATCTTAACTTCTGTCATCCCCTTCTCCTCTTGCCCCCAATATTTCTCAGCATAAGGGTCTTTTCCAAAGAGCTGGCTTTTCACATCAAGTGGCCAAAGTATTGGAGCTTCAGCTTCAGCATCAGTTCTTCCAATGAATATTCAGGACTGATTTCCCTTAGGATTGACTGATTGAATCCTTGCTGTCCAAGGGACATTCAAGAGTTTCTCCAGCACCAAAGTTTGAAAGCATCAATTCTTTGGAAATTAGCTTTATTTGTGGTCCAAATTTCATATCCATGTGCAACTACTGGAAAAAACATAGCTTTGACTAGATGGACCTTTGTCAGCAAAGTAATGTCTCCGCTTTATAGTATACTGTCTAGGTTTGTCAACTTTTCAAGAGTCTTTTAATTTCATGGCTGCAGTCACCATCTGAAGTGATTTTGGAGCCCAAGAAAATAAAGTCTGTCACTGTTTCCATTGCTTCCTCAATTATTTGTCATAAAGTGATGGGACTGGATGCCATGATCTTAGTTTTTTGAATGTTGAGTTTTAAACCAGCTTTTTCACTCTCCTCTTTCACCTTCATCAAGAGGCTCTTTAGTTCCTCTTTTCTTTCTGCCATTAGAGTGGTATTATCTGCATATCTGAGGTTATTGAGATTTCTCCCTGCAATCTTGATTCCAGCTTGTGATTCACCCATACTGTCAGAGATAATAAATAGTAAATGGTGACCACTGGATATGTGTTCTCAAAAGTTTGCATAACTCTGGAAACAATATTCTTCACACACACAAACACATATTTAAGATTAACAATAAGTAACAAATAAATCCATTTTCATCCAGGAAATATGCTATTAAAAAGCTAAACAAAGCAAAACAAAACAAAACTTTTTTAACCTGGATAGCCCCTTAATTTGAAAAATGTATGAGGACTTAAAAACTTCCATCACTGAAATTTCTATTAACCTGTAACTGCTAACTTGCAGAAGCATCAGTTAGAACCAGACTGGAACAACAGACTGGTTCCAAATTGGGAAAGGAGTGCATCAAGGCTGTTTAATGTCACCTTGCATATTTAATTTATATGCAGGATACATCATGGGAAATGCTGGGCTGGATGAAGCACAAGCTGGAATCCAGATTGCTGGGAGAAATATCAATAACTGCAGATAGGCAGATGACACCACTCTTAAGGCAGAAAGGGAAGAAGAACTAAAGAGCTTCTTGATGAAAGTGAAAGAGGAGAGTGAAAAAGTTGGCTTAAAACTCAGCATTCAAAAAACTAAGATCATGGCAGCCAGTCCCATCACTTCATGGCAAATAGATAGAGAAGCAATGGAAACAGTGACAGACTTTATTTTCTTGGGCTCCAAAATCACTGCAGATGGCAACTGCAGCCATGAAATTAAAAGATTCTTGCTCCTTGGAAGAAAAGCTCTGAACAACCTAGACAGCATATTAAAAAGCAGAGACATTGCTTTGCCAACAAAGGTCCATCTAGTCAAAACTATGGTATTTCCAGTAGTCATGTATGGATGTGAGAGTTGAACTATAAAGAAAGCTGAGCACCAAAGAATTGATGCTTTTGAACTATGGTGTTGGAGAAGACTCTTGAGAGTCCCTTGGACAGCAAGGAGATCAAACCGGTTCATGCTAAAGGAAATCAGTCCTGAATATTCATTGGAAGGACTGATGCTGAAGCTGAAACTCCAATACTATGACTACCTGATGTGAAGAAGTGACTCATTTGAAAACACCCTGATGCTAGGAAAGATTGAAGGCAAGAAGAGAAGGGGATGACAGAGGATGAGATGATTGGATGGCATCACTGACTCGATGGACATGAGTTTGAGCAGGCTCTGGGAGTTGCTGTTAGACTGTGAAGCCTTGCATGCTGCAGTCCATGGGGTCGCAAAGAGTCGGACATGACTGAGCAAATTAATTTAACTGAACTGACTATCTTGGAGATAGTTTGGGAAATACTGAATAGGAGAAATTAGTATTTTTATTGCTTTATAGAACAGTTCTATAAAGAAACACCTATAAACATTTATCCACCTGGTATTTGATGACAATGACTTTAATCCAGTGGTTTATTAGAGTAATTTGTGGTAAATTATTTTTGCTCATGCCCCAGCCCTAGTGAGTATGATTATATCAATGCAAAGGTGGAAACTAGGTTGAGAAAAAAAAACATATATTTAATATTTGTTAAACTATCATTTATTTAATTGCATAAGTGGTTCCTCAGATAATGTGAAGTTTTAGCTTCAGCTAACATTTTTTACACATGATAAAATACAGAATTTTTAAGTGACAATGAATGCACTAATTCAAGTACACAGAGATTCATTTCCTTGGCTCAGAGGGAAAAAAAATAAAAAGAGCTATTCATGATATTCAGAGCAACTGTTAAGTATTTCTTCATATTTTTACAGTTTGTGGATCACTGGAACACAACATTCAGAGCTCTATGAAACTGCCTTAATGATAACTGCTCATGCACTTAGTGCTTCAAAATCCTTTTGAATATAGAAATCAATTATGTGAACAGGTGCAACCAAGTAACTAGGTTTCACGCTCACTGGGATATCACGAACATTTAAATTTGATAAAGTTAATCTACAAATATGTTCCTTCATATACAACAATAAGTTGATATACATTCATGAAAATACAAATATAGAAATCAAGGCCTGGAAAGTGATTAAGATTTCTTTTTAGCAAAGTGATGCAGTAATTTCAGCTCCATGCAAAATTTTTCTAAAGATGAAATCAACATTGAGACAAAATAGGCTAAATTATTTTTACCAACTATATAGTATTTGCTGGTATAAAATCTGGTTATTTTGTTAATAAGAAGAGTAAAAACAAAAAATACATTATTGAATTTCTAGAACCAAGCCCTTTAAAAACATATATGCATTACATAAAGTACAGAAAAAAATGTATGATTCATTTTATCCAAATGTTAAATAAAATTAGATTTCTAAAAGATAGTTTCTTTTAGTTAAAGTAAATTTTAAATTAAAAATAAGCAAGTATTTTTAATTTGTAACTAGAAAACTGATCCCATAAAGTAACACTGTACTGATTCTGATAAATGTGATCCACTAAAATATTCCCTAGGACAAATGATAGAAGTAAAAAAAATAAATAAATAAATAAAAATGGCACTTTCTTTATTAACTTTAATACTTTTGAAGTACTTTTATTACTTTCTTAATTCTAAGAATATCTGTGTATAATTTAATCTGACATTGAAATAAAAAGAAAATTGAGTAATATATTATAGCTGTTAATAATATGAGAAGAATAACTTTATTATTGTGTTTTCTTAATAAAACAATATGATTAGAATATATAAAGTTATCTAAAGTAACTGGTATTTCAATTGAAATATTTTTCAAAAAATACTGCAGACTCGATAAAACTTATCTATAAATTTTACTAGAGTTTACTAAATCAGAAATAAAAGAAGCCATGCCCTCAAATATCTCTGAGCCAGGTATCATATATTTAGAATCAAAGTCCTGTGAAATAATTCTTTCAATATTTTTCGAAGTTCTCTTATCTGACACAGTGGGTCTAAGAAATAGGCTGTTGAACCATTCTGAGGTCTCAATAAGTGTCTGAGGTCTCTATAAATGTCTTAAAGGTGTATGCTTGGCATTATTTTGCCCTTAATTCATTTATTAGTATATTTGACTTTTGCTGAAAGTAACATTATGAAAATTAATTGTATTTTTGAATATAGTATGTTCTGAATACTTTATATTTTCTCTAATATCTGCTGGACACCTATACTGTTCTTCATCTCTCTCAGTTTATACCTTATCATAGAAACAAATCAGTTGGCACTTTGATTCTGCATGGAAATCCCCTATACCAAATCCTCTAGTTCTTTATAAATCCCCTTTTCTGTGTTACCGCAGTTTCTGTTATGACGGTGTTGGCCTGTGTTCTCATTCTATGTAACATAGGTCCCATTTTCCTCCAGCTTTGATGTCCTTCAGGAATTCACTAATGGTCTTCTTGAGGAGCTTCCAGTTTTCATTTACTGCCTAATTCCAAAAGGAATGTCGCACATGTAAATTGTAGCATCATCCTACTTCTGATTTCTGTTCCTTGTTTACTGCTTTGTAACAAGACAGCTCAATACTTCATGGCCTAAAGTAACAATGTTTTTCATCTCACAACTCTGTGAGTAAAATGGACTTTTAGAGAGCTTCTTACCTGGGATCAGCAAAGTGCTTGCTGGTCCAGTAGTATCCAGTGCTGATGGAATATAATGTAGTATAGCTGCTGTGGAAGACAGTGTGGTGGTTCCTCCAAAATCAAACGTAGCATTTCCATACAGCCCAATAGTCCCACTTCTGGGCATACCCGAATGAATCAAGAAGTGGAGGCTAGAGCAGGTATTTGTGTTGCTGTTGTCGTTCAGTCGCTCAGCTGTCTCTGACTCTTTGTGATCCCGTGGACTGTAGTATGCCAGGCTTTCCTGTCCTTCACTATCTTCCAGAGTTTGCTCAAATTCATGTCCACTGAGTCGGTGAGTCGGTGATACTATCTAATCATCTCATCTTCTGCTGCCCTCTTCTGCTTTTGCCTTCAATCTTTCCCAGCATCAGGATCTTTTCCAGTGAGTCACCTCTTAGCATCAGGTGGCCAAATTATTGCAGCTTCAGCATCAGTCCTTCCAATGAACATTGAGGGTTAATTATCCACAATAGCCAAAAGGTACAAAGGATCCAGATGTTCATCAGTGGATGAATGGATAAACCAAATGTGGTATATATATACAGTGAAATACATTTCAAATCTAAAAAGGAACAAAATCCTGACATATACCACAATATATAAGAACCTTGAAGACATTAGTCTAAGTAAAATAAGGTGGATGCACAAGGGCAAATATCATATGACTCCACTTAGATCAGGTATCTAAAATAGTCAAATTTATAGAGACAATGTAGAATGGCAGTGGCCAGAATCTAGGGATAGAAGGAATGGAGAATTGCTGTTTAACAGTACAAAATTTCAGTATGGAACACAAAAACTTCTGGAAATAGATGGGGTGATAGTCAAACAACAATATGAATGGATTTAATGCCGTTGAGTTGTGCACTTAAAAATGGTTAAGATGCTAAATTTTATGGTGTATATATTTTACCACATTAAAGAAACTGGGAAAATGTTAGGCCTATATGTTCTCAAATGAAAAGATATTCAAATCATATAATTAAATAAAAACATTTAACGAGAGGGAATTCCCTGGTGATCCAATGGTTAGGATTCAAAGCTATCACCACTGAAGGTGAGGGTTCAATTGCTGGTTGAGAAACCAAGGTCCCACAAGCAGTGATATGTGTCCAAACAAACAAAATATGTAATGAGATATATGTTAAAAAGAGATAACATTTATAAGAAGTACCAAAATGATGTGAGAAAAGAGATGAGATTTTGCTTTTGCATTTGCTGATGCATTTTTTTTTTGTTACAGTGCTCACAGATTGAATCTTTTAATGATAATGCATTTGTATCTTTTAATTGGAAACGGTCAATTTTCATTCCAATCCCAAAGAAGGGCAATGACAAAGAATGTTCAAACTGCTGCACAATTGCACTCATTACACATTCTAGCAAGGTAATACTCAAAATCTTTCAAGCTAGGTTTACTTGCCTCCTGTGGAACCTGTATGGAGTTCAAGAAACAACAGTTAGAACAGAACATGGAACCATGGACTGGTTCAAAATTGGGAAAGGAGTACGTCAAGGCTGTATATTGTCACTCTGGTTATTTAACGTATATGCGGAGTACACCATGCACAATACCAGGCTAGATGAGGCACAAGCTGGGATCAAGATTGCCGGGAAAAATATCAACAACCTCACATATGCAGATGATACCACTTTAATGGCAGAAGGTGAAAAGGAAATAAATAGCATCTTGATGAAGGTAAACGAGGAGAGTGAAAAAGCTGGCGTAAAACCTAGCATTCAACAAACAAAGATCATGGCATCTGGTCATTTCATGGCAAATAGAGGGGGAAACAATGGAAACAGTGACAGACTTAATTTCCTTGGGCTCCAAATTCATGGTGAATGGTGACTGCAGTCATGAAATTAAAAACCGCTTGCTCCTTGGAAGAAAGGCTGTGAAAAATCTAGACAGTGTATTAAAAAGCAGAGATGTTACTTTGCCAAAATCCCCAAAAGCTATGATTTTTCCAATAGTCACGTACAGATGTGAAAGCTGGACAATATAAAAGACTGAGTGCTGGAAAATTGATGCTTTCCAACTGTGCTGCTGGAGAAGACTGTTGAAAGTCCCCTGAAGAGCAAGGAGATCAAACCAGTCAATCCTAAAGGAAATCAACCCTGAATATTCATTGGAAGGACTGAGGTTGAAGCTGAAGCTCCAATACTTTGGCCACCGGATGAAAAGAGCTGACTCATTGGAAAAGACCCTGATGCTGGGAAAGATTGCAGGCATTAGAAGGATATGAGAGAGGACAAGGTGATTGGATGGCATCACCAACTCAATGGACATGAGTTAGAATAAGCTGGAAAATAGTGAAGGACAGAGAAGCCTGGCATGCTACAGTCCATGGTGTCACAGAGTTGCTCACGACTTAATGACTGAACAACAACAACATCTTATAATTAAAAAGAAAACGAGTTGACAATGAATAAATCACACTACTAACCACAATCACCAATATAAAGCACACTACTTTCTGATAAATACACACATATAATAACAAAGAAAAATCATTTAACTGCATGAAATACTTGAACAGTTATTTGAGAAATTTAGTCATGATTTATTTGTATATTTCCAAGAGTATGTGCATATTTCCATTTGGTATGGACAGCCAGAAAACTGAAATTAAGAGATAGGGCATTGATCAAGAAAGATAATATGAAACTACTATTTTTCTCACTTTGAAACACCCTTGTGCTTAATCCATCCCTTGCATACACAGTTGATTTTTCTGGAAATAGAAAACAGGGAAACAAAAAACACTAGAAAGGAGAAGCTAGATGCAAAAACTGAGAAAGAAATGTTAGAGACTTTGGTGGTATATGAACCATGGAACACAAAATGCCAGTGGACTTCAATATCAAATCAACTTTTAGGTTATAATTGTCTTCATATGTTTGCTGATCTTAATGTAATAGTGTAATAACACTGAAAGAACGAATACTCTTAGCTACACCAAGTTGCTCCATACTAAGACCTTTAAAAATGAAGATGTCCTTTGCTTTGTTTGGATCAGTGTATTTGAGTATCTATTCGATCCTTCTAAACCCATTTTAATATGAGGACACAGTTCTATCTACTTGTCTTACATTCCTGCCAAATCTATCTGATATATTTCTCTCCTTAGAGAAGCTCTCTCTTCCCTGCTTCCAAAGGACCAGTAAAACTTGGACGCTCTTACCTAATGTTTCTGCACTGGTAGTATCAGAGGTGGGAAGATTCTGTAAAAAGTAGCTCATAAGTTTTCATAACTAACATCTCATTAATCATTTTACCAAAGAATTGGTATTCTGTTATGGAGGCAACTTATAGAAATATGTAGACATTCAATTATTTCATGAACTATGGTAAGTTCAAGAACATAAAAGATTGCAATAGTGCTTTGGGACTTATTGCAAATCATGTTATCTTAATGCCAACTCTGTCCCCAGATAACGATGATGTATTCCCAAAATGTTAAACACAGTGCAGTTCAGAGTTGTATTCTGTGGAAAAAAGAATTGCATGAAAATATTATTTTCCCTAAAGAAGTCACCTGGTTCTATTCAAATAATGTGGATCTAACGAGTTAAAAAGGTAAAGTATATTGAAGAGAAAAAAAAATCTGAAGTGAAAAATACCAGTTTGATTAGATAAACCTTTCTTAACACTGCAACCCAGAAATGGAAACTGGAAAGAAAGTCTCCCCCTCCTACTACCTTCTCCTCCCCTCCTCCCTCTCTCCTATATCTGAGTGTTTCACAGACACAGGATCTGAATATTATAGAGATATGTATCAGAAATAGTTATGTAGAGCAAAATCACTCTTAACCACTTTTAACTAAACAGCATTTGTGCCACCTTAATTTATCCATTTTATCTCCAAAGCATAATAGCTGCTCACAGCATGCTGGATGACCATATCATTTGTTATGAGGGAAAAGCAAAACAGTTATCAAGTAACATGTATGCCCTGGAACTTCAGATTCCATCAGTTAAATTCTATAGTTATCTAGAGTCAGTTATGTTTACAAATGATATTTGTAGGTGTTTCAACAACAAAGATAATTCCATTTGTAAAAATATACATAATGCTTGTTTAAAACAAATAAACAAACCTCAAATGTAAATTACTAATGAACTTTCAAATGAATGCTTACCATGGAAGAAAGAGAACTGTAAAAGTTTTGGGGAAAAAAAATCACAAAGGCTAGCAGGATTTTTTAAAACAGTTTTCTCTACACGAGCACATGTTCTTATACCTACCATTGTTTCACATGCCTTGAGTAAATACTGTTAAGTTCTGAGTAATTATAATGAGTCTATTTTCATTGTTAGTGACACAGTTCAAGCTTATGGAAAAATTTTTATCATCCTTAAAAAAGAAATAATTTCCTTATCCATTCGTCTGCTGATGGACATCTAGGTTGCTTCCATGTCCTGGCTATTGTAAACAGTGCTGCGATGTACATTGGGGTACACGCGTCTCTTTCAATTATGGTTTCCTCGGTGTGTATGCCCAGCAGTGGGATTGCTGGGTCATATGACAGTTCTATTCCCAGTTTTTTAAGGAATCTCCACACTGTTCTCCATAGTGGCTGTACTAGTTTGCATTCCCACCAACAGTATAAGAGGGTTCCCTTTTCTCCACACCCTCTCCAGCATTTATTGCTTGTAGACTTTTGGATAGCAGCCATTCTGACTGGTGTGAAATGGTACCTCATTGTGGTTTTGATTTGCATTTCTCTAATAAGGAAGCTGTGGTACATATACACAATGGAATATTACTCAACCATTAAAAAAAAATGCATTTGAATTGGTTCTACTGAGATGGATGAAACTGGAGCCCATTATACAGAGTGAAGTAAGCCAGAAAGAAAAACACCAATACAGTATACTAATGCATATATATGGAATTTGAAAGATGGTAACGATAACCCTATATGCGAGACGGAATAAGAGACACAGATGCATAGAACAGTCTTATGGACTCTGAGAGAGAAGGTGAGGGTGGGATGTTTTGGGAGAATAGCATTGAAACATGTATATTATCATATGTGAAACAACACCATTCCATGTTCGATGCATGAGACAAATGCTCATGGCTGGGGCAATGGGATGACCCAGAGGGATGGGATGGGGAGGGAGGTGGGAGGGGGGTTCAGGATGGGGAACACATGTAAATCCATGGCTGATTCATGTTAATGTATGGCAAAAACTACTACAATATTGTAAAGTAATTAGCCCCCAACTAAAATAAATGAATTTATTTTAAAAAAAAAAAGAAAGAATTTCAGAAGAAGGAAGTATTTTCTTCCTTTGTGAGAATGCAGCAGCTGCATTTCTCCTTTGACCACGAAGGAGGGAATCTGGATTACAAAGAGCAAAGGGCAAAAGTAGGCAGTATTTGAAGAAGCAGAAAATATTAAGAAGAGTAGCAGAAGCAGACTTCTAGCTCTGCAGAGAAAACTAAAGATGCAGAAGATATTAAGAAGTGGCAAGAATACACAGAAGAGCTATACAAAAAAGATGTTAATGACTCAGATAACCATGATGGTGTGATCATGCACCTAGAGCCAGACATCTTGGAGTGTGAAGACAAGTGGGACTTAGGAAGCATTAGTATGAACAAAGCTAGTGGAGGTTCTGGAATTCCAGCTGAGCAATTTCAAATCCTAAAAGATGATACTGTTAAAGTGCTGCGCTCAATATGCTAGCAAATTTGGAAAACTCAGCAGTGGCCACAGCACTGGAAAAGGACAGTTTTCATTCCAATCCCAAAGAAAGGCAATGCCAAAGAATTTTCAAATTATCATACAATTGCACTCATCTCATATGCTAGCAAAGTGAAAAAAAGTGAAAATTGCTCAGTCATGTCCAACTCTTTGTGGACTATGCAATCCATGGAATTCTCCAGGCCAGAATACTGGAGTGGGTAAGCCTTTCCCTTCTCCAGGGGACCTTCCCAACCCAGGGATCAAACCCAGGTCTCCAATATTGCAGGTACATTCTTTACTAGGTAAACCACAAGGGAAGCCCACATGCTGGAAAAGTAATGCTCAAAATCCTCTAAGGTAGGCTTCTACAGTATGTGAATCAAGAACTTCTAGATGTTCAAGCTGGATTAGGAAAAGATAGAGGAACCTGAGATCAGTTTGCTAACATCCATTGGATAATAGAAAAAGCAGGAGAGTTCCTGAAAAACATCTACTTCTGCTTCATTGACTACATTAAAGCCTTTGACAGTATGGATCACAATATACTGAAAAATTTTTAAAGAGATGGGAATACCAGACCACCTGACCTGCCTCCTGAGAAATCTGTATGCAGGTCAAGAACCAACAGTTAGAACCAGACATGAAACAATGGACTGGTTCCAAATTGGGAAAGGAGTACGTCAAGGCTGTATATTGTCACCCTGCTTATTTAACTTTTATGCAGATTGCATCATGCAAAATGCTGGACTGGAAGAAGCACAGGTTGGAATCAAGACTACCAGAAGAAGTATCAATAACCTCAGATATGCAGATGACACCATCCTTACAGCAGAAAGCAAAGAAAAACTAGAGAGACTCTTGATGAAAGTGAGAGATAGGTGTATAAAAGCTAGCTTAAAACTCAAGATTCAGCAAACTAAGATCATGGCATCTGGTTCCATCACTTTATGACAAATAGATAGGGAAACAGTAGAAGCAGTGACAGACTTTATTTTTCTGAGCTCCAAAATCACTGCAGATGGGGACTGCAGCCATGAAATTAAAGACACTTGCTCCTTGGAGAAAAAGCTGAGACAAAATTAAACAGCATATTAAAAAGCAGAGACATCACTTTATCGACAAATTCCATATAGTCAAAGCCTTGATATTTCCAGTAGTCATGTATGGATGTGAGAGTTGGACTGTAAAGAAAGCTGAGAACACCAGAGAATTAATGCTTTTGAACTGTGGTGTTGGAGACGACTACCAAGAGTCCCTTGGACAGCAAGAAGATCAAACCAGTCCATCCTAAAGGAAATCAGACCTGAATATTCATTGGAAGGACTGATGCTGAAGCTGAAACTTCAATACTTCGGCCACCTAATGCAAAGAACCAACTCATTGGAGAAGACCCTGATGCTGGGGAAGATTGAAGGCGGGAGGAAAAGGGGACAACAGAGGATGAGATGGTTTGATGGCATCACTGATGTTATGAACATGAGTTTGAGTAGGCTCTGGGAGTTGGTGATGGACAGGGAAGCCTGGCATGCTGCAGTCCATAGAGTCTCATAGAGTTGGACACGACTGAGTAACCGAACTGAACTGAAGGCATTTGGGAGCCACTGAATTAACCAAACTCTCCTCTCCTTAGAAGCATCTTGCTATTTAAAACAATAAATCTTCTTATTGTTTGCATTTTTCTGTTACTCCTCTCTGAAATGATCCTAATGTGGTATATTAACAATACAGTATATAAACAGTATATTAACAGTTAACAGTATATTAACATTTGCCAAAGGTGGCTACAAATTCGACTACTTGAAGCATTTTTACAAAACAAACCAAAAACAACAAAAACAATATCTGAGCTACATGCTAGACAAGGTTAACCATGATCTCCTGGTATGAGTAATCTTTAATTACCCTATTTGGCTCCAATGTGCAGCTTCATTTGGGACCACTGAAGTCCATAGGCGAGTTTTCCCTGCAGAGCTCCAGATCTCTTTCTTCAGTGGCAACTCTCTGGGGAAAATAGGACGGGTTTGGAGATTTGTATAAATTAGTAAACATCTCTTGAAATTTGGGGGGCAAGCTGCTCCTTTCTTCTGTGTTGGAGCACACTACTATTATCTCATTCTCTACATTGAACAAGCATTAAGTTTATAGAGGCTTCTCTGTGGTATTCTCACTGTCCACATCACTAAACTGGCAATGTTCACGTTCTTAAGAAAATGTTTGTTTATGCTTTTAAGATGCACATTATTTCTGACAGCTGTTCTGTGTTCATTGGGAAAGGGGAAGACCAGCACAAGGCTAGCCATATGTTCACTGAAGTGAAAGTGAAAGTTGCTCAGTCATGTCCAACTCTTTGTGACCCATGAAATGTAGCCCGTCAGGCTCCTCTGTCCATGGAATTCTCCAGGCAAGACTACTGGAGTGGGTAGCAGTTCTCTTTTCCAGGAGATCTTCCCAACCCAGGGATCGAACCCATGTCTCCCTCATTGCAGGCGGATTCTTTACTGTCTGGGCCACCAAGGAAGCCCAATGTTCATTAGGAAATAATTTCATTATTTGATAATGGTGATTATCTTAAGTGCCTGAAAGTCCATGTCAGCTTTTAGTATTTTTTAAAAAGTAAACCATCTTGGAAATTTACATGAATTTCACTGGGGAAAAAATGTTTCTGATTTTACTTTTTCAGCAACTTGAATTTTGGCACCTTTATTCTAGGTTTTTGGAAATCAAAACTCTGTTTTCCAGGGATATCCTGGATAACTGCTCTATTGATGTATTTGTTTTTCTTCTGTAGAACTGTTATTTTGTTTATATCTTCACTGTCAATTCAGTTCAACTTTTGGACGGACTGTGTTAAAGTAATGTTGTTGGAGTCTTTTCATATTTCGTCATATATTATGAAATGAATTATATATCCACTACAATAATGATGTCAGGGACAAGCTATGTGTTATAATTATAACTGTAGTGCTATTTTTTATAAGTATATTATAAATTATATATATATTATTAATACACTATATATAAAGCAGGCAGGTTGGTTGATAGGTGGAAAATAGATATAATATCTACTTAGAGTTTTTTTTTTTTTCTTAAATGAGAAAGTATCTCTCCAACTCTATAGGAAATTATTTTCAGAAAAACTGTTGATACTTGGGCAGATTTGCCTTGGTTCCTCTGGTACTTTAATGATCAAATTATATTATGCTAAGTTTCGAAAGTCCCAGTAGGCTTATCTTGATGTGTTTTTATTTTATAACAGTTCATAGCCTGTGAAGATAGAACTGGAGCATCAGTTTAGGGTGTGAACAGAAGCAACAGAACTGAGGCCAGATTTCTGTATTTATCTTTCAGTTTGTCCTAAAAGCCATGAATATGGTTTAGATGTGCCTGACATCCTTGGTAAAGCCAGCCACATCAGGGAGAGAGAAGTCCTACCAAGCCAGATGTATGCTGACTAGGCTGATATCCCTCTGCTAAAACCATTCACTTGTGGTACTTTTCCAGGGACTACTGGCCAAGAGGTTGACAACAGTGAAGGAAAAGCTTCCAAGCATGCTTATGCTTCTCCAATTTAGGGATTATCATAGGGCTTTTTCATATTTGTTTTATTCCCTATAATTCAATCTTATTTTTGAAGGAGGTTTATTTTATGGTGAACCCTAGCATCTGTCTTTAATATGCACAGCCCAGTAGAAATCAAATTCAAATTTGTAGTTTGTGAAAGACATCTGCAGGAGTTTTCTTACTTTAATATTCTTTAGCAATTTGCATTGCTATTAGGGAACAAAATCATAAACATCTAGGTGAATCTGTAATATCTATTTATGGTATACATGTGGCTATTTCTCATTCAAGTACAATGAGTATATAATATTTCTTTATTATTAAATTATTGTGTTCACTTAATTATATATATTTAAAATTATGTCCAGAATTTCCAGAATTATGGCATGGCAGAATATAGCATTTACTTTTAAATTTCCCTTTGTTATACCATATTAACCTCTTTTATTTCAGCATTTAAAACAATTTATCTTACTCTTCCCCACAATGACTCTATAAGTAGATATGTTACAAGTATAATCTCTAAGTAAATGGGGACCCATTGCAATATTAATTCAATAGTGGTATAGATGTTACTGCCTCTTCATCCTTATATTACTTAATTATTCATTATGTACATATTAAATTATTTGAATTATTTTCATCACCACCTTATTTCATATTTATTTATTCATTTCAAACTTGTTATGAAAGATTTAAAATATACAAAATTAAGCTAAAGAATATTGCTTTAAATTATGTGTATACCTTCCCTGGTAGCTCAGCTGGTAAAGAATCTGCCTGCAATGCAGGAGACCCCAGTTTGATTCTATGGTCGGGAAGATTCCCTGAAGAATGGCATGGCAACCGACTCCAGTATTCTTGCCTCGAGAATCCCCATGGACAGAGAAGCCTGGTGGGCTACAATCCTTGGGATTGCAAAGTCGATCACGACTGAGCAACTAAGCACACATACATACCTTATAGTAATAAGTTATGCACACATACCTTATAGTAATAAGTTATCCACACTAGCAACTAAAAACATGAAACTTTGTTAAACCCTCATGTGCCTTTATACATTTTTCCTTTCTTAAGCCAATGTTAGTGTAGTATCTTTAATTTTCAGTTTATAGTAAACATTTTGGTTTAACTATATAAAATTAAATTTCTATTAATGTATGATATTGTTGTATAACCTATAAACACAGTATATCTGGTATTATTTCACAGGTATTTTCCAAAACAGTTTTCCTAATATTTGAGTAAATAAGATGACTTAAATTAATGACATTATTGATTATTTTATTCTCACTAATAATTAGTATTCCCGTTAGTTATCAATAGAGTTTATTTCCTTTTTATAATCAATAGGAGCTACCCCACACCCGGTGCCGGGGACGGCGGCCAAGAGGAGTTACCCCATGTCCAAGGAGCGGCGGCTGGGTGGGCACAGTAGGGCCGAGAGGAGCTACTCCACATTCAAGGTCAGGAGGTGCGGCCGTGAGAAGATACCCCTTGTCCAAGGTGAGGAGCAGCAACTGCGCTTTGCTGGAGCAGCCATGAAGAGATACCCTACGTCCAAGGTAAGATAAACCCAAGTAAGATGGTAGGTGTTGCGAGAGGGCTTCAGAGGGCAGACACACTGAAACTATAATCACAGAAAACTAGCCAATCTGATCACCAGACCACAGCCTTGTCTAACTCAATGAAACTAAGCCATGCCATGTGGGGCCAACCAAGACGGCCAGGTCATGGTGGAGAGATCAGATAGAATGTGGTACACTGGAGAAGAGCATGGCAAGCCACTTCAGTATTCTTGCCTTGAGAACCCCATGAACAGAATGGAAAGACAAAAAGATAGGACACTGAAAGAGGAACTCCCCAGGCCAGTAGGTGCCCAATATGCTACTGGAGATCAGTGGAGAGATAACTCCAGAAAGAATGATGGGATGGAGCAAAAGCAAAAACAATACCCAGCTGTGGATGTGACTAGTGATAGAAGCAAAGTCCGATGCTGTAAAGAGCAATATTGCATAGGAATCTGGAATGTTAGGTCCATGAATCAAGGCAAATTGGAAGTGGTCAAACAGGAGATGGCAAGAGTGAACATCAACATTCTAGGAATCAGTGAACTGAGATGGACTGGAATGGGTGAATTTAAATCAGATGACCATTATATCTACTACTATGGGCAGGAATCCCTTAGAAGAAATGGAATAGCCATCATGGTCAACTAAAGAGTCCGAAATGCAGTACTTGATTGCAATCTCAAAAATGACAGGATGATCTCTGTTCGTTTCCAAGGCAAACCATTCAATATCATGCTAATCCAAGACTATGCCCCGACCAGTAACACTGAAGAAGCTGAAGTTGAATGGTTTTATGAAGACCTTTAAGACCTTTTAGAACTAACACCCAAAAAAGATGTCCTTTTCATTATAGGGGACTGGAATGCAAAAGTAGAAAGTCAGGAAATACCTGGCATAACAGGCAAATTTGGCCATGGAGTACAGAATGAAGCAGGGCAAAGGCTAATAGAGTTTTGCCAAGAGAACGCACTGGTCATAGCAAACACCATCTTCCAACAACGCAAGAGAAGACTCTACACATGGACATCACCAGATGGTCAACACCTAAATCAGATTGATTACATTCTTTGCAGCCAAAGATGGAAAAGCTCTGTACTGCCAGCAAAAACAAGACGGGGAGCTGATGGTGGCTCAGATCATGAAGTCCTTATTGACAAATTCAGAATTAAATTGAAGAAAGTGGAGAAAACCACTAGACCATTCAGGTATGACCTAAATCAAATCCCTTATGATTATACTGTGGAAGTGAAAATAGATTTAAGTGACTAGATCTGATAGACAGAGTGCCTGATGAACAGTGGACGTAGGTTCATGACATTGTACAGGAGACAGGGATCAAGACCATCCCCATGGAAAAGAAATGCAAAAAAGCAAAATGGCTGTCTGAGGAGGGCTTCCAAATAGCTGTGAGAAGAAGAGAAGCGAAAAGCAAAGGCGAAAAAGAAAGATATTCCCATCTGAATGCAGAGTTCCAAAGAATAGCAAGGAGAGATAAGAAAGCCTTCCTCAGTGATCAATGCAAAGAAATAGAGGAAAACAACAGAATGGGAAAGACTAGTGATCTCTTCAAAAAAATTAGAGATACCAAGAGAACATTATAAGATGGGCTCGATAAAGGACAGAAATGGTACGGACCTAAGAGAAGCAGAAGATATTAAGAAGAGGTGGCAAGAATACATAGAAGAACTCAACAAAAAAGATCTTCAAGACCCAAATAATCACAATGGTGTGATCACTGACCTAGAGCCAGACATCCTGGAATGTGAAGTCAAGTGGGCCTTAGAAAGCATCACTATGAACAAAGCTAGTGGAGGTGATGGAATTCCAGTTGAGCTATTTCAAATCATCAAAGATGATGCTGTGAAAGTGCTGCACTCAATATGCCAGCAAATATGGAAAACTCAACAGTGGCCACAGGACTGGAAAAAGTCAGTTTTCATTCCAATCCCAAAGAAAGGCAATGCCAAGGAATGCTCCAACTACCGCACAATTGCACTCAACTCACACGCTAGTAAAGTAATGCTCAAAATTCTCCAAAGGCTTCAGCAATACGTGAACTGTGAACTTCCAGATGTTCAAGCTGGTTTTAGAAAAGGCAGAGGAACCAGAGATCAAATTGCCAACATCCACTGGATCATCAAAAAAGCAAGAGAGTTCCAGAAAAACATCCATTTCTGCTTTATTGACTATGCCAAATCCTTTGACTGTGTGGATCACAATAAACTGTGAAAAATTCTGAAAGAGATGGGAATACCAGACCATCTAACCTGTCTCTTGAGAAACCTGTATGCAGGTCAGGAAGGAGCAGTTTAACTGGACATGGAACAACAGACTGGTTCCAAATAGGAAAAGGAGTATGTCAAAGCTGTATATTGTCACCCTGCTTATTTAACTTATATGCAGAGTACATCATGAGAAACACTGGGCTGGAAGAAACACAAGCTGAAATCAAGATTGCTGGGAGAAATATCAATAACCTCAGATATGCAGATGACACCACCGTTATGGCAGAAAGTGAAGAAGAACTAAGGGCCTCTTGATGAAAGTGAAAGAGGAGAGTGAAAAAGTTGGCTTAAAGCCCAACATTCAGAAAACTAAGATCATGGCATCTGGTCCCATCACTTCATGGGAAATAGATGGGGAAACATTGGAAACAGTGTCAGACTTTATTTTGGGGGGCTCCAAAATCACTGCAGATGGTGACTGCATCCATGAAATTAAAAGACACTTACTCCTTGGAAGGAAAGTTATGACCAACCTAGATAGCATATTTAAAAGCAGTGAACATTACTTTGCCAACAAAGGTCCGTCTAGTCAAGGCTATGGTTTTTCCAATAGTCGTGTATGGATGTGAGAGTTGGACAGTGAAGAAAGCTGAGCGTGGAAGAATTGGTGCTTTTGAACTGTGGTGTTGGAGAAGACTTTTGAGAGTCCCTTGGTCTGCAAGGAGATCCAACCAGTCCATCCTAAAGGAAACCAGTTCTGAATATTCATTGGAAGGACTGGTGTTGAAGCTGAAACTCCAATACTTTGGCCATCTCATGCAAAGAGTTGACTCATTGGAAAAGACCCTAATGCTGGGAATGACTGGGGGCAGGAGGAGAAGGGGACGACAGAGGATGAGATGATTGGATGGCATCACTGACTTGAAGGACATAGGTTGGGTAGACTCCGGGATTTGGTGATGGACAGGAAGGCCTGGCGTGCTGCAATTCATGGTGTCGCAAAGAGTCGGACACGACTGAGTGAACTGAACTGAACTGATAATGTTCTTTGTTTAAAACAATGCAACTGTTTCTGTAACTTTGTATTTTCCAATGTGCACATGGAGGAGATTATCCTAGGATACATAAAGAATGATTAATTTAATATATGCATATTTATGCAAATGTTAAGTTTCAGTACATATTGTATTATCATGTTTACAGGTATTACATTTTGCCAGTTTTATAACTATCAGCTACTATTTTGCTTTTGCTTTAATTTTGATTTACTTTTACAAAAGAGGCTTAGCATATATTCAAAGTTATTATTCAACTAAATATTTTATTACTGATTGCTTATTCATAGCTGTTCAGTCATGTCTGACTCTGTGATCCCATGGACTGTAGCCCATCAGGCTCCTCTGTCCGTGGGATTCTCCAGGGAAGAATACTGGAGTGGGTTGCCACGCTCTCCTCCAGGGGATCTTCCTAACCCAGGGATCGAACCCAGGTCTCTAGTATTGCAGGCAGTTCAGTTCAGTTCACTCACTCAGTTGTGTCTGAATCTTTGCAACCCATGGACTTGTGACATTCCAGGCCTCCCTACCCATCACCAACTCCCGGGGCTTATTCAAACTCAAGCCCATCAAGTCATGATTATATCCAACCATCTCATCCTCTGTCGTCCCCTTCTCCTCCACCTTCAGTCTTTCCTAGCTTCAGGATCTTTTCCAATGAGTCAATTCTTCACATCAGGTGGCCAAATTGAAGTTTCAGCTTCAGCATCAGTCCTTCCAATGAATATTCAGGACTGATTTCCTTTAGCATTACTAGTTAGATCTCCTTGCTGTCCTGGGGACTCTCATGAGTCTTCTCCAACACCACAGTTCAAAAGCATCAGTTCTTCAGTGCTCAGCTTTTTTTATAGTCCAGCTCTCACATCCGTACATGACTACTGGAAAAAAACATACTTTTGACTGAATGGACCTTTGTTGGCAATGCAATGTCTCTGCTTTTTAATATGCTATCTGGGTTGTTAGTAGCTTTTCTTCCAGGGAGCAAGTGTCTTTTAATTTCATGGCTGCAGTCACAATCTGCAGTAATTTTGGAGCCCCCCAAAAGAAAGTCTCACTGTTTCCATTATTTTCCCCATCTATTGCCATGAAGTGATGGGACTGAATGCCATGATCTTAGTTTTCTGAATGTTAAGTTTTAAGCCAACTTTTTCACTCTCCTCTTTCACTTCCATCAAGAGGCTATTTCGTTCTTCTTTGCTTTCTACCATAAGGGTGGTGTTATCTGCATATCTGAGGTTATTGATATTTCTCCTGGCAATCCTGATTCCAGCTTGTGCTTCACCCAGCCTGGCATTTCACATGGAAATGGAAAGATATACCCATTTGAATTCATATTTCCAAAGAATAGCAAGGAGAGATAAGAAAGCCTTCCTCAGCGATCAATGCAAAGAAATAGAGGAAAACAATAGAATGGGAAAAAATAGAGATCTCTTCCAAAAATTACAGATACCAAGGAAACATCTCATGCAAAGATGGGCTCAATAAAGAACAGAAATGATTGGGACCTAACAGAAGCAGGTATTAAGAAGAGGTGGCAAAAATACACAGAAGAACTATATAAAAAACATTTTAATGGCCCAGATAACCACAATGGTGTGATCGCTCACCTAGAGGCAGACATCCTGGAATACAAAGTCAAGTGGGCCTTAGGAAGCATCACTACGAACAAAGCTAGTGGAAGTGATGGAATTCCAGTTGAGCTATTTCAAATCCTAAAAGCTGATGCTGTGAAAGTACTGCATTCATTATGCCAGCAAATTTGGAACACCCAGCAGTGGCCACAGGACTGGAAAAGGTCAGTTTTCATTCCAATCCCAAAGAAAGGCAATGCCAAAGAATGTTGAAAATACCACACAATCATGAACTTTTCTTCTTTTACCATCTGAGACACCCCCAGGGAAGCCCATATGCTTTTCTTTAGCCTATTTTATATTTCTTTTCCTTTGTGAATTGTGGAAATGTTTTCATAAACTTGTATGTGTGTTGTTTGTATATGTATCTGTATATACTGATACATTTGCATATTATATTTATAACTTCTGTGTCTATGTTGCAAATATCTTCACTCTGTGTGGTCTGCATATATTTTCTCTAGCAGTTTTTAATAGCAAGGCATGCTAATTTATCAATGTTCTTTGTTTGTGGTTTTTGAAGTTTGTGTATTATCTATATATTTCTTTTCCCAGAACATTTTAACCTTTAGTGTCCATATTTAGTTTTGTTGCTGCACCTTTTGTTAAATCATCTGTTTTTGTTTCACTAATATTCAAATGTATTTGTTTTATATGGTTTCTCCATATACATTTAAATCTGCTACTGGCCTCTCTCCCTGCATCTGACTTTATTAACAGAGATGTAGAAAATATCATGCTACTATTAGGATTTTTTTTTTCTTATTTTTTTAGGAAAAAGTCTTGTACTTATATATGAATTTTATCATTTACTTTTTAAGTTATTTGAATAATTATTTGTATAATTTGTTGAATTAAATTGAATAAATGTCATATTTATTACGTGCTTCTGCTAAGTCACCTCAGCCGTGTCCGACTCTGTGTGACCCCAAAGACGACAGCCCACCAGGCTCCCGCGTCCCTGGGATTCTCCAGGCAAGAACACTGGAGTGGCTTGCCATTTCCTTCTCCAATGCGTGAAAGTGAAAAGTGAAAATGAAGTCACTCAGTCATGTCAGACTCTTAGCGACCCCATGGACTGCAGCCTACCAGGCTCCTCCGTCCATGGGATTCTCCAGGCGAGAGTACTGGAGTGGGGTGCCGTTGCCTTCTCCATTTATTACATAGAACTTTTAAATTATTATATCTCTTTTGTGAAGTGATCCTCTGATTCTATTTATATCAAAGAATTATTTTTCTTAAAGTCTAATATAAGTATGTTGACTTCTTTTTGGTTGTTATTTCTCTTATTTTCAAATATTCTTGTTCCTATGCTTAGCGGTTCTTTTTCTTTCTTTCTTTCTTTCTTTCTTTCTTCCTTCCTCCCTTCCTTCTTTCCTTCCTTCCTTCCTTTCTTTCTTCCTTCCTTCCTTCCTTTCCTTCTTTTTGTAGTCTTTTTTTATTATAGAATATAGTTGGAGAAGGAAATGGGAACCCACCCCAGTATTCTTGCCTGGAGAATCCCAGGGACAGGGGAGCCTGGTGGGCTACAGTAATGGGGTCACGATAGTTGGACACGACATAGTGACTAAATTACCACCATAGTTGATTTACAATATTGTGTTAGCTTCAGGTGTACAGCATAGTGATTTAGTTTTTTTTTCAGATTATATTCCACTATGTTATTACAAGATATTGAATTTAATTCCCTAAGTTATACAGTTAATCTGTGTTGCTTATCTATTTTATGTAGAATAGTTTGTATCTGTTAATTCCATACTCCTAGTGTACCACCCCCACTCCCAACCTTTGTTAACCATAAGTTTATTTTCCATGTCTGTGAGTCTGTTTCTGTTTCTGTTTTGTATATAGATTCATTTGCGTTCTTTTTTATATTCCACATATAAGTGATATCGTGTTTGTCTTTCTCTGACTTGTTCCACTAAGTATAGTATACTCTAGGTCAACCCATGTTGCTGCAAATTCAATATTTCATTCTTTTTTATGTGTAATATTCCACTGTGTGTATATACCCCACAGCTCTTTAAGCCAATTTCCTGTTGATAGGCATTTGGGTCTCCATGTTTTGGCTATTGTCGATAGTGCTGCTGTGAACATTGGGGTGCATATAGCTTTTTGAATGAGAATTTTCATTTTCTTTCTGGATATTTATGCAAGGCTGGACTTGCTAGATCATACAGTTGTTATGTTTTTGTTGTTTAAGAAAGTTTCATACTGTTTCCCATAGTGGCTGTACCAATTTACATTCCCTCTAACAGTGTAGGAGGGCTTCCTTTTTTCCACACTCTTTCCAGCATATGTGTATAGTTTTTGATGATAGCCATTCTGACATGTGGGGTGATATATCATTGTGGTTTTTATTTTCATTTTTCTAACATTTAAGGATGTTTCACATCTTTTTTTGTGCCTGTTGGCTATCGATATGTCTTTGTGGAAAAATGTCTATTTAGGTCTTCTGTCCATTTTTTGAATAGGTTATTGTTGTTATTGTTATTGAGTTGTAGGAGATGTTTGTATATTTTGGGTATTAACACCTTGTCAGCTGTAACATCTGCAAATATTTTCTCCCATCACATAGATTGTCTTTACATTTTGTTGATGGTTTCCTTGGTTTGAAAAACGTGTTTTAGCTTCAATTAAGTCTCTTTTGTTTATTTATTTTTTCTTTTATTACTTTTGCCCTGGGAGTCTAAGCTAAGAAAATATTGCTACAAATTATGTCCAAGGATATTTTGCCTATGTTCTCTTAGAATTTTTATGATGTCCTGTCTTATATTTGGGTCTTTAAGCCATTTTATTTTTTTCATATGATATGATGAAATATTCTGATTTTATTAATTTACTTGTGGCTGTTTAGCTTTCTTACACCACTTACCAAGTAGACTGTCTTTTCCCCATTGTATATTCTTGACTCTTTTGTCAAGATTAATTGACTGTAGGTGTTTAGACTTATTTCTGGGCTCTCTATTCTTTTTTTTTTTTTTTTTAGTTTTTATTTATTTTTTTACTTTACAATATGTATTGGTTTTGCCATACATTGACATGAATCCGCCATGGGTGTACATGTGTTCCACTTCCAGAAGCCCCCTCCCACCTTCCTCCCCATCCATCCCTCTGGGTCATCCCGGTGCACCAGCCCTGAACACCCTGTATCATGCATCAAACCTGGACTGGTGATTCATTTCACATATGATAATTTACATGCTTCAATGTCATTCTCCCATATCATCCCACCCTCGCCCTCCCCCATAGAGTCCAAAAGACTGTTCTATATATCTGTGTCTCTTTTGCTGTCTCGCATACAGGGTTATCTTTACCAACTAACTAAATTCCATATATATGCGTTAGTATACTGTATTGGTGTTTTTCTTTCTGGCTTACTTCACTCTGTACATTCGAATCAGTTCTAATGAGGTGGATGGAACTCGGCTCTCTATTCTGATCTGTTGCTCTATATGTCTGTATTTGTGCCAATACCATGCTGGGTTTTTTTTTGTTTTTTTCAATTCCCAGGTATTTTATTCTATGGTTAGTACAGTATTTTTATTACTTTTTCCTGGAATATAATTGCTTTACCATATTTTGTTAGTTTCTGCCGTGCAGCAGTGTATACATTTATCCCCTTCCTCTTGGGCCTCCCTCCCCTTTTACCCCCAATTCCATGCCTCTAGATCATTACAGAGCATCAAGCTGAGCTCCTAGTGCTATACAAAAACTTCCTGCTAGTTATTTATTTTACACATGGTAATGTTTACATGTCAATGCTTTGATTACTGTAGATGTGTAATATACTCTGAAGTCGGGAAAGATTTTACCTTAAGCTTCATTCTTTTTCCTCAGGATTGTTTTGACAATTATGACTCATGTGTTTCCATATGATTTTAGAATTATATGTTCTAGTTCTGTGAAAAATGTCATGTATATTTTGATAGGGATTGGTTTGGATAGTATGGTATTTTACGTATTAATCCTTCCAGTTCAAGAGCACAGGATGACTTTCCCATTCTTTGAAACATCTTTAATTTCCTTTATTAGTATTTTATATTTTTTAGTATTTACCTCCTTTCTAGTATTTCACCTCCTTTGTTAAGTTTATCCCTATGTATTTGTTTTGTATACAGTTTTAAATGGGATTTTATTTTTAATTTCCTGATCTAATGTTTCTAATATTGAGTAAAGAAATGCAACAGAATCCTATGTATTAATCTTGGATCCTAGTACCTTGCTGAAATCATTTATCAGTTCTAATAGGTTTTGTGTAAAGAATTTAGGATTCTCTATATAGAGAATTATATCATCTTCAAATAGTGATAGTTTTACCTTTCTCCTTCCAATTATAATACCTTTTAATTTCTTATTCTTCTCTAACTGCTGTGGTTAGAACTTCCAATATCATGTTGAATAGAAGTGGTGACAGAAGGCATCCTTGCCTTATTCCAGAATTTAGTGGAAAGTCTTTCAGCTTTTCTCAAATGTCCTTTGTCATGTGGAGATATGTTCCCTCAGTATCCACTTTTTTATATGTTTTTGTTTAGATAGTAAAAAGTATCTTTTACAATGTTGTTTTGGTTTCTGCCATACAACTATGCAAATCAGCTGTAATTATACAAACATCTCCTTCCTTCCCAGCCTCCCTCCCTTCCCTTCATCCCATCCCTCAGGTCATCACAGAGCACAAGACTCGGCTTCCTGTGCTACACAACAACTTCTCACCAGCTATCCATCTTACACCTGGTAGTGTATATACATTGAGGCTACCTTCTCCATCCAGCTCTCTCCACGCTCAACTGTATCCACAAATCCATTCTCTTCATCTTCATTTCCATTCCTTCCTTGCAAATAGGTTGATCAGTATCATTTTTCTAGATTCCATGTATATGCATTAATATACTTTTTTTTTCTCTTTCTGATTTGCTTCACTGTGTATAACAAGTTCTAGTTTCATCCACCTCACCAAAACTGACTCAAGTTCATTCTCTTTTATGGCTAATATTCCATTTTATATGTGTACTACATATTCTATACCCACTAGAATGAGAATTTTAATCACAAATTTTGTCAAATGCTTTTTCTGCATCTATTTAAAGGATCATGTGGTTATTCTCTTTCCTGTTATTAATGTGGTGTATCACATTGATTGATTTGCATATGTTGGAGAATCCTTGTAATTCTGGGATGCATCCAACTTATCATGGTTCAGGATTCTTTTGAGGTATTGTTGGATTGAGTTTGCTAATATTTTGTTGAGGATTTTTGCATCACTTTCATCAAAGACATATATATATATATATATATATTTTTTTTTTGGTAGTGTCTTTACCTTGCTTTGGCATCAGGGTGATGCTGGTCTCATAGAATGAATTTGAGAGTTTTTGCTTCTCTTCATTTGTCTGGAATTGTGTAAGAAGGATAGATATAAGTTCTTCTTTGTATATTTGGTAAAAATCTCCTGTGAAGTATCCCATCCTAGACTTTTGTATGCAAGTAATTTTTTAATTACAGATTCTATTTCATTTCTAGTGACTGATCTATTTCCATTATCTGTTTCTTCTTAACTCAGTTTTAGCAGATGGTATGTTTCTAGAAATTTGTCCATTTCTTTTAGGTTGTCCCGTTCAGTTCAGTTTAGTTGCTCAGTCATATCTGACTCTTTGTGACCCTATGGACTGCAGCATGCCAGGCTTCCCTGTCCATCACAAACTCCCGGAGCTTGCTCAAACTCATGTCCATTGAGTCAGTGATGCCATACAACCGCATCATCCTCTGTCATCCCCTTCTCCTCCCGCCTTCAATCTTTCCTAGCATCAGGGTTTTTTCCAATGAGTCAGTTCTTCACATCAGATGGCCAAAGTATTGGAATTCAGTTTCAGCATCAGTCCTTCCATTGAATATTTGTGAGCCTAGCTAAAGGTTTGGCAATTTTGTTTATCTTAAAAAAAAAAAACACTCTTTTCTACTGTTTTCTTGATCTCTATTTTATTTATTTATTTATTTATTTCCTCTCTGATCTTTATTATTTCCTTACTTCTGATGATTTGGGTTTCCTTTGTTCTTTTCCTAGTTTCTATAGGTGATAAGTTAGAGTATTTATTTGATACTTTTTTTTTGTTTCTTAAGAAAGGCCTCTATCGCTATGAATTTCCCTCTTAGAACTGCTTTTGTTTCATCCCATAGATTTTGTAAAGTTATATTTTCCTTTCATTTGTCTTGAGATATGTTTTTGATTTCTTCTTTGATTTCATTGTAACTCGCTTTTTTTTTTTTTTTGCAACATCTTTTTTAGTCTTCATGTATTCATTCTTTTCTTGTTTTTCTCTATGGCTAATTTCTGCTTTCATACTGTTGCAGTCAGAAACATTGCTTGAAATAATTTCTGTTTGTGTAAATTTGTTGAGGTTTATTTTAAATCATTTTTTTAAATTTATATTTTAATAAATACCCTTCCAGCCTCTTCAAATATTATTTTTAATTTTTTTCTCTCTGGTACTAAATAGTATTTATGGCTATATATGTCCTTTATTATGCTGAGGTATGATCCCTCTATACCTATTTTTTGAGAATTTTATCATAAATGGATGTTGAATTTTGTCAAATGCTTTTTTTCTGCAACTATTGAGTTGATTATATGATTTTTATCCTTAATTTTGTTAATGTGCTGTGTAGGCTTGATTGATTTGCAGTTGTTGAATTGTCTTTGTAGCCCTGGAATAAATCTCCCTTGATGATGGTGTGTGATCTTTTTATTTTATTCTTAAATTTGGTAAGCAAAGTTTTCTTGTTGAGAATATTTTACATTTATGTTTATCAGGAATATTGACCTATACTTTTCTTTTCTGGCTTTGTTGTCTGATTTCAGTATCAGAGTAATGCTGGCATTATAAAATTAATTTGGAAGTGCTTCCTCTTGTAATGTTTTGAAGCATTTAAGAAAGAGTTATATTATTCTTTAAGTGTTTGGTAAAACTCATCACTAGTACTGGTACTAGGCTTTTATTAATTGGGAGATTTTTGATAAATGATTCGGTCTCTTTACTAGCAATTGGTCTATTTTGCCTTCTTTAGATAATTTTTACTTTAGTGAGTTAACTATAACATTTAATGTTCTGCTAAATAGCTAGTGTTTTCATTGTCAATATATATTCATAGTCATTCATAAGTGGTTTACAGACAAGGTTCTTAATTTTTCAAGTGAGTAATTGGGTTTGTACAATCAGCATTTTGCTAGTTTGATTCAGTACATTATGAGTTTTCTTTATTTTGGCTCTCTGAAATAATTTACACAAAGAAGTTATAGTGTGCTTATGAATGATGAAATCATTCACACTAAAAATAATCTGAGTTTAAGGAGTTTAATATGATTCTTTCATATCCTTATTTTGTTTGCAATTATTAGGCTATTTTATCCACAAATTTTGGATATATCTATTTTTCTCTAAAAATTTGTCCTTTTATCAAGATTCTCAAATTTAGACCACAGAGTTTACTTTCTTTTTTGTCTCTCTATATATTGCTATCTTTATTTATTTATTATGTTCTCATATATACTTTTTCGTAGCTTGTAATAGCTTTACAATTAAAAATAACAATTTGGTTTAACATTCTCCTCTGCCTAAACACCCACAATGGTCTAACAAAATATATCCACATTTGGTATTTGGATTCAAATTAGTTTTGGATATAAGCCAAGTTTCAGTACCTATATTCTCTCACTGTTTTTGATTTAACCCATATAAATTGATAGTCTTTTTTAAAAAACTATTTAACTTGTAACACCTCATGTGATTCTGTATAGAAAGACTTAAACATTCACATAAATAACAAGAAAGGCAAACTAAATCAGAATACTGTGAAGTTAAAACAGTGCTGTTTTCAGTAAAATACAGTACCATACAGAAAAAGAAATGTGATTAGTAGTGACTAATATTCTTTAGAGTCTAAACAGAAACACATATATCATTCTTTTTAAAATACAGAAGTCCAAATTACTGCATTTTAATTCATAACCATAAATGTGATAGTTTTACTTCTAAATCTCTAAACTTCAGTATTAGGTTTATGCTGATGCCAATTCGTAAGTTATTCAGCCAGAAAGCTATGGCTTTTGCCTGAAATACCCAGATGCTGTAAGAAAACTTAAGTCTTTGCCCTGAATTGTCAAGAAATGTAGAGCTGTGTGTACTGGACCATAAAATCAATTAACAGATGTTTTTCCTCAGCTCAATAGTTCATTCTTATTTGCATAAAAAGTATTACATATCCTGTTACATAGGATATGTCTTTTCTGATTACAGAAAGAAATGTATTTTTAAAAGAAAAATATTTCAGCTTTAAATCTTTATTCATTTTGCTGCAAAAAAAATCATTTCTTTTTCCATTAAAATATTTACTTTCTTCTCATATCTTCTATGATCATGAGCAGCAGTATAAGAATATAAGTTAGATGTTGTATCTAAATGTTTTTTAATTCCAAATATATTCCAGAAAATATACTATAATTTTCATAAATTTTAAAAGAAAATATTTTCATTAACAGCTTTTTAAAACATTTTATCCAAGAGTATTACTTCAATCCAGATTCATTAATATTAATGTTTTCACATTTATCATTTCTCCCATTTTACTGTTCTTTCTCTCTGTTCGTCTCTTTCTCTCTCCCTCTCTCTCTGACACACATACACAACTCACAACACATATACAGGGTTGTCTGTGTACATATTCCCTAATGAGAGGTACTTGCCAAACCATATATCAAAGAGTATGGAAAAAAGAGGCGAAAAGCTGCAGTAGTTTTTCTGCATAATTTTAATATAAATTAAGTGTATACTAATGAGTAGAAGTGAATAAAACCTACTATATCATAGATAATATTAGAAAGCTTCCTAATAAAATACATGAGAAATAATATATGTAAATACAGAATATTTGCAGATAAGGAATAAAATAGATAAAGATCAATGCTATTTATGTGATTGAAGGTTATTTATCAAATGACCTGTGAAGACTTTATATATATACCACATCTATATCCATTATGTGACAATAAATAATATAATTCAGTGTCCAGCCATAGTTGAGGCATTGTAAAGGAGATTTTAAAATCCTAAATATTTAAGTGTTCGGACATAGGCCTACTTAATCAGGGATATGATGATTCATTGTTATTAAAATTATTCATATAGTAATTGGAATACTGACCTGAATTTCCTTTAATTAGCTTCAAAATTTTAATACATTCAGGAGAAATTATGATGAGAGGAATGTAGCCAATGTATAATAAAGAGAATGAGTTTTTGTGGTGAAGCAACTTAAATTGAGTCTTCAAAAATGTAAAGCATTTAATAACCTTGAGCAAGATAACATCTCTTAGCTTCAGTTTCCTCATCTAGTAATCTGGAGTTTTAAGGATGTACGTTGATAGCTCTTAAAATTAAGAAAAAAAGTGTGCAATATTTCTAAAGCATCTGAGACCATACTAGGTGGTTATAATTTTTCTCAGAATGGCATTTGCTACATAAAATTGAAATAGTTCTCAAAATAAACCACTTTATTAATAAGTCCAGACCTTTGATCTTCCTTTTTCTGTTTGCATCACCAGAAAAGATTTATAAGATTTGTTTAACATGCATTTTCAGACATGTTACAGTAATTATTTTAAAAATCATGGACTGGAGAACTTTTCAGAAGTCATATAAAGAACAGCTATTGAATTATGGAATAAACTTAGAAAAAGTAATGAAAACATTAAATATACAATTTTCAGAAACACTTAAAAAATGCTAAGCTCTTCTCTGAGAGACATACTTTTGTCCTTAGCCAATATATATACAGATGTTGCCAATATCCCAGTAAAGAAGTATAAGTACTGTGGGCTTCCCAGGTGGCAGTAGTGGTAAAGAAATCACCTGCCAATGCAGGAGATGTAAGAGATGCAAGTTCAATCCCTAGGTCAGGATGATCCCCTGACAGAGGAAATGGCAGCCCACTCCAGTATTCTTGCCTGAAGAATCCCATGGACAGAGAAGCTGGTGGGCTACAGTTCACAGGGTCACAAAGAGTCAGACATGACTGAAGTGACTTAGCACACATGGTCAGGACAATATTATATCTACTAGATATTTCTGTTTTACTCTAAATTTATGTGAAAGCTGATGATATCCCATTGAATAAGAATAGTATTTTTGGTTAGATACATCTGATTAAACTACTGATATATATTTTATTATATGTAAAATCAGTTGTATGTTACATTCAGGAAAATTTTAGTATCTTGTGCTACATATATGGAGAAGGCAATGGCACCCCACTCCAGTACTCTTGCCTGGAAAATCCCATGGATGGAGGAGCCTGGTAGGCTACAGTCCATGGGTCGCTAAGAGTTGGACACGACTGAGCGACTTCACTTTCACTTTTCCCTTTCATGCACTGGAGAAGGAAATGACAACCCACTCCAGTATTCTTGCCTGGAGAGTCCCAGGGACAGCGGAACCTGGGAGGCTGCTGTCTATAGGGTCGCACAGAGTCCGACACGACTGAAGCGACTTAGCAGCAGCAGCAGCAGCTGTATATATATATGGAGAAGGAATGGCACCCCACTCCAGTACTCTTGCCTGGAAAATCCCATGGACGGAGGAGCCTGGCAGGCTTCAGTCCATGGCGTCGCTAACAGTTCGACACAACTGAGCGACTTCACTTTCACTTTTCACTTTTGTGCATTGGAGGAGGAAATGGCAACCCACTCCAGTGTTCTTGCCTGGAGAATCCCAGAGACGGGGGAGCCTGGTGGGCTGCCGTCTATGGTGTCGCACGAAGTCAGACACGACTGAAGCGACTTAGCAGCAGCAAGCAGCATATATATATATATATATATATATATATATTATATATATGTATATAAATTTTATTTTATTTCTTTAACAAATTAACTTTTATAAAGTTATAAAAGTTTATAGTTCTCCATATAGTCAGGTCAAGGTACACTGTTCAGTTCATGATTATATTCTTATAAGATATGCAGTAGAAACTTTTGAGCTTCCTTTTGGAAATTTAAAGATGTGATTCAGTGCACTCAATGTGAAAAACTGGGGAACTCTGATAGTAATCAGAAGCCATCTGGCAAATAGTAAATAATGAATAAAAGAGAGGCTGAAGGAAATTAAAACTTCAATATGTTTACCAGCATGTAACCAACGAAGAAACTTAAGCTTCCAATTTGTAAAGATAATGACACATAATAGATGAGGAAAACAGCTTTTTTAAAAAATGCACATATTTCGATCTTTCAAAAGTTTTAAAATTCTATTGCTTACTTTATTTCTTTTTACTTATTGCAGAAAATAACACAATCATTGAGACTACCTATTCTCAAAGTTTAGGTGACATTGACATCAACTTTTCCACATATTCTTTCAATATTAAAAAATATACATTAAATAATACAAACTCTTTTAAAGAAATTGGATTAGCAGTGGTTCTAGATAATGTTTACTGTCAAGTTTTCTTTTTTTCCTATTTAATATTTTCTTTCTGTAATGTTCAGTGATTGTTCAGAATTTATGCTAATGAAAACTGACTCCTTGAAAACCTAGAACTGAAGAGAAGCAGAAAACATTAACAATTTACGTATAAAAACAAACAAAAAAACCCATACTGAGCCACAAGATGTCACTGTAGTTCAAGTAAGACATAGCTTTCTCTAAATTAAATAGAAAAGAGAATATATTGGACTTAATTTATATATTTATTCTGCTTTTTATTATATTCCAGATATATTTAATAATGGGCTATAAAATGAAGATAGAGCAAAGAATAATTTGCACCTGGAGTTTTTAATTTTCATCTAATTTTCTAGAAGTTGCAGTGATAGATGTTAGAAGAAATGTCGGTTCTTTAAACTTTATGAAAAAATAATATAAATGAACAGTTAAAACAAGGACAAATGAGTTGTAGCCTTTTAGCCTTAACTTTTATATGTGTGGGGTAGTATAATATTCATGGTATGAGATCTGAATTTAGATTGCAGAGGATCATAACTTGTGTCTTCCCAACCGCTCTTAGACTAACCTATCTCATTCAACTGTAAAGTGGGAATAATATTTGTGATTATCTCAGAGGGTTCCCACAGATTAAATAGAAATGGTTATATCTAGGATTTACTATAAAATTAGGTTTTAGAGATTGTTATCTTATTAGAGAAAGAGTCAAACCTATATACTCCAACTACTTTTTTTTTAAATTTACATTTTAATATTTTAGTATATTATGCCTTCAATTTTCAGGTATGTAGAATATAAAGCCCCCGGGGTTATGAACTTTATCTTCTTCTACTTCCCTCATCTCCAAATTACCTACTAATGTGGTAAGAATCAAAATTTATATAATGTTCAATTATGACCATGAAGTCACCATGAAATTTTGAGTTTTAACTACCTTTGTGACAAGGAAAATGGTAGATGAAAAAGTTTTTCAGAAGTTTTGAGTAATTTTATCAGGTTGGTTTATTTCTCTTCGTTAGTTCTTATCTTGTAATAAAGATTTGGAGTGATAGACTAATTACAGCTCAAACAGCACATTTTTTGGCTCTTGTCTCATAATAGCAAAGATTCAAAACAACAGAAACTAGTTCCAGCTCAGTTACAGCTCAAGCAGACAGAACTTTTATTAAAAGACAGGAGATAGTACACTCCAGAGATGTGGGAGCAGCCCAACACCAAAGGAGTCGCAGTAATACCTCTTAGCTTCCCTTTTTATACCTCCTATCTCCTCCTCTTGGTTGTGTCCTGAGCAAAAATAGGGCTTGTACTTGCCACCAATCAGGAAAGGAAATGGCAACCCACTCCAGTATCCTTGTCTGGAAAATCTCATGGACAGAGAAGCCTGGTGGGCTACAGTCCATGGGGTCACAAAGAGTCGGGCACGACTGAGCTACTAACACTTACTTACTTATTTAACCAGGGGATGCCAATGGGTATATGCTCAAGGCCAAACAGGGAAAGGACATGTCTGGACACATGCAAAATAGATCTTTACAAAAGTTACTAAACAATACGCCCTATTGCACATGTCCTTCCTGTAATTCAGTCTGTTATGATCAGATGTATATATGTATAGAATATTTATGAACTCTTAGAGGGCTCCTGGATGCCTAAGGTTACTTGAGGACACAGCTGTTCATCAAGGGCACATGTGCCAGAGTTGGAGAAGCCTCTGTGGCTAGTTTGTATTTACTGTGTGCCTAAGGCACATACTCAGGGGCTGGAAAAGTCTCTTTCGTTATTTTTATAGCATAACTGTGAGCTCTCCCTGGTGTATGGGATGGGGTTTAGAGACCAGCCTGCACCCTTTTAGGCTAGGCCCCCTTTCCTAGGTCATGCCTGAATTCTTACCTAACAATTTCAAATTTATGTGTTTTTTTTTCCCCCTACAATGCTTTCTGTGCATAATTAAAATCCTTCTTTGATTTTCAAATAAAAAAGATACCTTTAGAGATGACTTTGAAGCAGTGCTTTCCATGAATTAACATATCTTTTGCATACATATTTGGGCTTCCCTCAGAGCTCAGTTGGTAAAGAATCCACCTGAAATGCAGGAGACCCAGTTCGATTCCTAGGTTGGAAAGATCCCCTGGAGAAGGGAAAGGCTACCAACTCCAGTATTCTGGCCTGGGGAATTCCATGAACTGTATAGTCCATCGGGTTGCAAACAGTCAGGCACAACTGAGCTTTCAGACACATTTAATATTAATTTTCACTTTCAGACATATTTAATATTAATTTTACAAATAATTTGGTTTTCTCTTATTCAGAACTTTGACATATATTCTGGAGCTACCATCTTTAATTCTGTAGTATTCTATTATGGTACACATATGTGCTTCATGTGATTTTATCTAAACACGAATGAGATATCTGTTTCTTTTGTTATTGTTGTTCAAAGGAGAGATCCATGAACATGGTAACAAAAGAATATTTTAATGAGAAAACCAAATTTATTTGCTTGTATAATAAAAATTTTACTTTGTTTAATTACTTTTGGTACCAATATAGAAGCAAAAATCTCTTCTGTATTGGAACCTTCAATAATTCATACATTAAGAATGGTAATCTCAAAACATAATACACTGTTTTTACACGACATAAACTCATGTCTTTTTATTGAAAAGAGTCCCCATATGATGAGTTTTCTTTTTGTTAAAGCTGTCTGCTATGCAGTGGTAAACAGATAAAAATGTGATAGGGTTCTAAGCCCATGTAAAATATAGGGAGGGTTGAAATATATATAAGGGTATATTTCCAATATATAGGAATCCTTATGGGAAAGGTTGAATTTTGTTTCAATTTAAGGAATTATATCTTTTTATTTCTCTATTTTCTATTTAAATTTAAGTTGGTTTTTTTTTTGACAACTCAAGAAGGACCAGGGACAAGTTTCTTGTAAAAGGAGAGAAATAAAATAGAGAACAGAGAAAAGGAAATACATTTGAAGGCAAAATAGCAAAGAATAGTCTGGGAGAAATATCCTTTTGTCTGTTAATATACATTCTCTGTATATTCAGCAAGTTTTTAAATGAATAATATTTCTGCTATTTCGTTTTTATATTATACAGAAGTTTATTTCTTGAAATATAATTATAACATTCATTATTGATTAAAAAAAATAAAGTGCTACACATGTTCAATAAGGAATAGAAAGAGTTAAGATGAAACAGGAAAATCAGTGGTTTACTAGAAGATACCATCAGTCCTCAAAGGCATCTGGATTCTTTTGTTGATTCTGTCAGAAAACTGATATTAAACCTTAAAAAAACAGACTAACTTTTCTTTATTTTACTAGAAATAATAGGAAGTTTAATATGTTCCCTGAATGCTTTCAATTCCATGCTATTAATGAAATAGCTTTTTTGATTACAGCATAAGTATTTGATGATTGTGACATAGTAAGTCAATGCTATTAATATAAGTAGCACTTAAATCTTTCCTGTGACTCTAAGTAATGAGATGCATAAACAAAAGAAAAATTCATGGAGAAGTATTTATAATATTTTAATATAAATCCAATTGATTTATGCTTTTGATATTCTCTCAACTTCACAAAATCTTCTTAACAGAGATAAAAATTAAAGAACTCATAGAAGTTATTATATCATGAAACATAAAAGCAATTTTGTTTTTCATATTTTTGACTTGCCTTATAACTTATGTCTGTAATAAAATAGATTATTTCAATACCTAGTTATTTAATAGAATATTAGCTGAATAATTTTGATAACACAATATCCACCTAAATCTGGCAAATTAAAATAAACATATGAAATACTTATTCAGATATAGAAAATATTTTTATTAAAATTTTATTATGTTTAGTTTATTGTTTACTTAAATATGATTAGATTAGTTTCAGGTGTATAGCATAGTAATATGATGTTTTTATAGATTATATGCCACATAAAGTTATTATAAAATATTGGCTATGTTTCCTTTGCTATACATTATATCTTTGTAACTTATTTGTTTTACACATAGTAGTTAATACCTCTTACTCCTCTCTACCTATTTTGCCCCTTCTCCCACTCATCGCTCCACTTGTATTCACTAGTTTGTTCTATGTATCTGAGTCTGTTTCTGTTTTATTTGTTTTTTTATTTTTTAGATTCCACTAATAAGTGAAAACATACAGTATTTGTCTGTATCTAACTCACTTCACTAACCATAATACCCTTCAGTTCCACTCATATTGTTGCAAATGGTAAGATCTCATTCTTATTTATGGCTGAGTAATAATCCATTGTGTAGTGTGTCCATGTATGTGTATGTCTGTGTGTGTATATATATGCATCCACCCTACATGTTCTCTATCCAGTCATCTGTGGATGTACACTTAGGTTGCATCCATATATTGACAATTTAAATTATGTTACTATGAATATGTTGTTGTTGTTTAGTTGCTACATCATGTCTGACTCTTTTGCAACCCCATGAACTATAGCCCACCAGGTTCCCCTGTCCATGGTATTTCCTAGGCAAGAATACTGAAGTGGGTTGCCATTTTCTTCTCCAGGGCATCTTCCAGGGGTGTATATATATTTCTAAAATAGTGTTTTAATTATCTTCAGATGTGTGTCCAGGAATGAAATTGCTGGATCATATGGTTGATCTGTTTTTAATGTCGAGGAGAGGGGAATGTAAATTGATACAGCCACTATGAAAAGCAGAATGAAAATTCCTCAAAAAATCATATATTTAAATAATATGTATAAATAGTTGATGCCATTAATTTCACACAAAGTGTGCTAATATTGCATTAGTGAATTTAGACATTTCTTTTTATATGGTATGCAATGAGAATATACTGCTAGCTTACCCAGAGTTTAGCAAAAGAAAATAAGAAACAATTAACTGAGCACAGACTTTACTGAAGACATATGCTCTAAATAACTAAGTTTCAAACACAAATGTTCATTAAAAAATAACTGGTAAATTTTTCTTATATTTTTTCAGCAAAATGAAATCCTCAAAGTAGTAAAAAAAAAAAAAATTCACCATCTTTAACACCAGATTTAATAATAATACATATGACATTAAAACATTATGAAATATGTATGTCTTAATAACAAAAAGTTTAAAACTCCACATTATATGTTTGAATTTTATAAATAAGGCTTTTGAGATATAAATTAAATAAACATTTATTTATTTAATCATTCATTCATGGAAGTGTTTGGCTCCCTAGATTCTTCATCTTTCATTTTTCCTGGATGGAAAGAGAAGTAAATGATGTTAGAGTCATACAGTGTGTATTCCTGATTAATTTTAAATTTTATGAGTACTCTTTTTTGAATTTTTATTTCTATAAAATTTTGATGCAATTATCCATAGAGCAGTGGTTTAGGCTAATAGTTTGTCTTGGGAAAGTACACCTTTAAAATAAGATACCCCATATGAAGTATTAAAACAGAGAAACAGATGTAACTTTATTAGTGAAATTAAATATTAATAATTATTAGACGTATGTGTGTTTATTACAAGTAATTAACAATCTGCTTACCTTGGTCTTCTTAATTTGTTAAAGATACTACTGATTACCACGAGATTTATCAGTGAGAATTAATGTGCTTACAAAATTTATCAAGTACATATGAACTGAACACAGTTTTATTTTCTGCTGACTTTATTTTCACTGTATATATTTGCAGAATGAGAGGTTTCAGAGTTATAGTGGGATATCACTGTTTACCTTTCACAATAGAATCAGGCTAGAATAATATTAAAAAACTTTCTAAAGATAAACCTTTATTTGCTATCATGTGATTTACACATGTTGTAGTCCATGCCATGGAAGTTATAGTGCTTTGCATTTAACAAAATTGCTTACATATCTCAAAATATCTAGACCTGTAGAAAAATGCTTATTGACAATTGAATGACAATATATAACAAAGTAAATATTCAGTTTATGATTATAACCATATTTATTAAATAACAGAAATATTAATATTTAGTAAATTTGAAAGTTATAATGTACTTTTTCATAATTGCTGTGAATATTAACTATCACATAGAAGTATTTTTCGTCTTTGTCCTTTTCGTTATAATTCATTATGTTTCCATTACTTAGTGTTAAACCTATGATTTGGAGATTATAATTAGGTTAAGGTGACTCCTCCTTCCCTTTAATATTTTCATTAATACTAATGTAATTAACACAAATATAAAAGCATGTACATGGGTGCTTTTGCATGGGGAAAATATGGGGGTGAGTTATCAAGCAAAAAAGGCTTTATGGTCCTTGATCCCATGATATTCAATATTTGTGGCCTCATAACAAACCTCCACAATATTAAAGAACAAAATAACAATGATTTCTTTTATACTCATGAAATTTGTGGAACAGAATTTCAAACAGAGAACAAAGAAGATGGCTTGTTTTTCCATTATGATTTTTGGGACCTTAGCTGGGAAGACTTGAATTGACTCAAATGGCTACAGAATAGAATCCAATGGAGGGTCCCTCCCTCACCTGTTTGCCACCTAGGCTGGTATAATATAGTCTGACTCCATTTTTGATGTTTGACTACTAGCTCTCAGGCTTGCATATCTGCCTTATTTTTGCTCCATATCAGGGCAAGTTCATAAGAAAGCATACCTGTGCCCTTCTTCTGGCACTGTCAGGAAGTTCCTTCAAAACCTGGCCTATGTGTTGGAACTGTTTCACCTTGACCTCAAAACCAATCACAAGAAAAATCACAGCCTTTCATTCCCTCTTATGCTGGGTGGCTGCCCTGTTCTCTCCAGAAGCCTTATTATATTAGTAATACATATTTTCATGCACTCATGGTGTGTGTGTGTGTGTGTGTGTGTGTGTGTGTGTGTGTGTAGTCTCAGCAGTCTCATTATCCAAACTAATATTTTAAGAGAAAAGGAGAGTTAACGCCAAGACCCAACCACAGGACAGCTACAGTGATTCCAAATCCACTTGACTGGAACTTCCCTGGAAGTCCAGTCGCTAAGAATCTGCCTGCCAATGCCTGGGATGCTGGTTCGGTCCTTGGTCTGGGAATATTCCATATGCCATGGGGCAATTAAGCCCATTCCCCCCAACTACTGAGCACATTCACTCTAGTGCCCATGCTTCATAACAAGTGAAGCCACCACAGTGAGAAGGCTGCACACTGCAACTAGAGAGTAGACCTCACTCTTGGCAACTAGAGAAAGCTTGTTCACAGTAACAAACACCCAGTGCAGCCAAAATAGATACATAAATAATTTAAAATCCACTTGGCTGCCAATTCTCTAACATAAAGACTATGCCCATCCTCTCTGGCATCTTCAAAGCATGGAATCTCAGGTTGTGCAACTTCTTTCAAAATAACATTGGGATTGGAGAACAAAGGTACCCGAGAACAAAGTAGAAAATGCATTATCTTTTGTTAGCTAGCCTCAAAACTAGTGTCATTTCTGTTGCATGGTATAGGTTGAAGCAGTCACAAACCTTCCCAGGTTCAAGGGGAAGGGACATAAATCCTGTTTTTCAATGGAAGGGTTGTTTTAAAAAATTGCCATTGTGTTTTAAAACCCTCGTTAATGAAGAAGTCTATTTGTTCATATTCCATCCTGTGTGTCCACAGAGCAGGGAAAACCTTCCATCTAGCTACCTAAGTTCTCAGGTAATCCCCAGAACATTTCCATTCCTGGAGTTATTTATTTCAAAAACTTAGTCTTGCATGTGTTGACCATATTGTATGCCTCACCAACTTTATCTTGGGCAAACCCTGGGAGATGGTGAAAGACAGAGAGGTCCAGTATGGTGCAGCCCATGGGGTCACAAAGAGTCGAACATGACTGGCCACTGAACAAAAACAAAAAAACAACGTTATAACTTTAGAAAGTCAGCTTCCTCTGATACAGTCTCAAATTCTTTACCCTCTAAAATAATTAGTATTATATCTTTCACTTACTTTACAGGCTTGTGCAATAATGCAGTATTGTCAATAAAAGTGAATTAAAATTGTAGAATATTGTATAGTTCAAGCTTTACCAAGTTACTGCGAATTTGGGGGAAATTGTGAACTATGACTAATGTTTATGAATTATATTTATCATCACAGTAAATATGTTAATTAGGTGTGATATTTTCACTGTAACAGTGCAAAATTTTTAGAAAACCAACATAATAACTGCAATATAGAATGGAATCTGATACGTACTCTGTACTTGATTATTTTAAAAAGTTCTAAATGATAATAAGAAACTCTAGAATTATGTCATGTATAGTAATTTGAAACTAAATAACATTCCTAAAAGATCATGGAATTGCTATTTAAGGATACATGAGAATATATATATATATATATATATGTGTGTGTGTATATATATATATATATTTCCGGGAGATTGTCGCAACCCAGGATCTTCCCAAAAGAGGGATCTTCCCTACTCCTCCAGGGGAATCTTCCCAACCCAGGGATTGAACCTAGGCCTCTCTCATTGCAGGTGAATTCTTTACCATCTGAGCCACCAGGGAAGCCCCTTAAAACTAAATAATATTCCTAAAATATCATGAGATTGCTATTTAAAGATACATGAGAATATATGCTCATATTCATATATTTTGGGCAGATCAACAATAAAACAATAATATACCAATAGTTTTAAATCATACATTATGTCTTTGTATAACAAGTTAGATCAAAAACAAAATTAAGAGAATTTGTTTCCTTCGACTTCAGAGTATGTCATATGTAATCAGTAGCATATACAAAATAAAAATATTTTACTTATAGAATTTATAGACTAAAATATAACTATAGTATGCTCTTTAAGTTTGGATGACTTCTGGCATACTTATACAGATATATATCCTGATTTATATTTCTCATTTTTATGTTTAATTTTTCACTAGGGTCAAACTTAATCACTTAAGAAATAAAGTCAGGTAGAGGCTATTACACTTCTAAGCATAGTTATAACTTCAAATTTTACTCATATAATTTTACAGCTAACATCTTGGTAAGTAGAAATAAAACCTCCAGAATTTAAATAAAAGTAATCATCATAATGTGTTAATCATGGAGAACAATAATGAAGGGATTTTAAAATTTTTACTGTGTGTTAGCTTCCCATGGTACTATCACGTTAAAAGAGCTTGGAAATTATTTCAAACTATCCCATTAAACAAAATTAAATTGTGCCTAAGTCCCAGTTTCACAAATCAATTATTTTCCATTTTTAAGGAATATCAATATCAGATGCTGTTTAATTAACTTTTTCAGAAGTATAGTTGATTTACAATATTATATCAGGTATAGAAAATAACGATTCAGTAGTTTCAATAATATTTTTTTTATAAATTATGCTCCATTTAAAGTTATTACAGAATATTAGCTATATTCCCTATGTTGCATCATATATTTCCCTGTAGTTTTTTTTTTTTTTTTTTTTTTTTTTATGCACTGTAGTTTGGAAATGGCAATCCACTCCAGTATTCTTGCCTAGAGAATCCTGTGGACAGAGGAGCCTGGTGGGCTGCTGTCTATGGGGTCGCATGGAGTCGGACACGACTGAAGGAACTTAGCATGCATGCATGCATTGAAGAAGGAAATGGCAACCCACTCCAGTATTCTTGCCTGGGGAATCCTGTGGACAGAGGAGCCTGGTGGGCTGCCATCTGTGGGGTCGCACAGAGTCGGACATGACTGAAGCGACTTAGCATGCATGCATAGTATTATACCTCATGATTTCCTATCCTTGTCTTTGCCGTACCCCTTTCCTGTCTCTACTGGGAACCACTGATAGATTCTCTGTATCTGTGTGTCTGTTTCTATTTTGTTATATTAATTCATTTCTTTTGTGTCTTAGATGCTACATATAGGTGATAACATACAGTGGTTGTCTTTCTTTGAATGAATTATTTCACTAAACCTAATACTCTCCAGGTCTATCCATATTGTTGGAAATAGCAAAATTTCATTTTTATGGTTGAGTAAAATTCCATTGTATGTGTGTGTGTATATATATATTTAATGTAATGTGTAAATAGCATATAATATGTGTATATATAATATATAAATATATGTGTATATTATTTTTGTGTATATATATATATATATATACACACACACACACACACAATAATGCTGCTGTGAACGTTGAAGTTCATGTATCATTTCAAATTTGTATTTTCGTTTTCTTCAGATATATACTCAACAGTGGATGTCAGGTCTTAGCTGGCTCTGTTCTCTCTAAGTGTATCTTATCCCCCTGCCCAGCATTGACTCCTTTGTCCCAGAGGTTAACCTTGCTGACACAAGAAGGTGAGAGAGAGCACTTTCTATGGGTCAGGGCTTGGGTTGGGGTGATCCCAGCACCAGTCAGAGCTCTAGACCATTCCCAATCTGCTAAATCTATGAACACCAGCAACAGCTGCCCTTACCCCATTCAGATGCCCTGCCTGGCCTGAGCTAGTACCATCCCCTACAATTGTGTATTTCCCTTAGCCACAACAGCCTTTGCGCTAGTGTGATGCTGCACCACGTAGCAAGAGTGGCAGGAGAGGCTCAACTCAGACTGGGGCATGCTCTAGGGTGGTCAAGAGAAGTGGGCCGGAGTTCAGCGCATTTTCAATGCGCTTCCTCTGCCTGTTTTGGGAGTAAGAAAGTGTGCACACAATGCTCACTAGCTGAGACTAGATTCACAGTCAGTCCCACAAAAGAGGAAGAGAATTACATGGCTCAGAGTTCCTCCCTGGGGAGTGATTAGCTCAAACCACATGTTTCAAGGTGGATTGGTCCTAAAGAAAAGATGTCTTTACTGGGACAGGACTGAGCTCTAAGTTTATCAGTCTAAAGATATGTATTTTCTGCGAGCCACATGCAAAAGAAAGAAATAAAATTATTCTTGGCCATACTCCACCCTATTCTCTGCTCTCCTGTCTACCCTGAGAAGCAGTAAGACTTCCATGTAAGACAGCTGGCGGTGAACAAATAAATGCAAAGTTGCTGCTGCTGCTGCTAAGTCACTTCAGTCGTGTCCGACTCTATGCGACCCCATAGACGGCAGCCCACCAGGCTCCCCTGTCCCTGGGATTCTCCAGGCAAGAATACTGGAGTGGGTTGCCATTTCCTTCTCCAATGCATGAAAGTGAAAAGTGAAAGTGAAGACACTCAGTCGTGTCCGACTCTTAGCGATCCCATGGAACTCAGCCTACCAGGCTCCTCCATCCATGGGATTTTCCAGGCAAGAGTACTGGAGTGGGTTGCCATTGCCTTCTCCCATTCAAAGTTGAACAGAGGTCATTTCAGTTGTTAGAGTTGAGAATTATCTACCTGTAATGAATCTAAAGATGAGAGAGTCCTTAAAGGACAAGGAGAGAATGTTAAACTCCAGGAACAGTGATCCTTAATAGCAGGCATATTTCTTACCCTCCTTCATCCTCCAGAGTCAAAATAACCAATTTTCAAAATCCGGTAGGTAAAGAAGACAGAAGAAACAGAGCTCTCACTATTCAACTGTACTCTTTTTGTTTATACAATTACAAGTTAAGGGAAAGAACACAATTTAACATACCATATTGATTTTTATAATTATACAAAATGGTATTCTGATTACTGGCCTGTTTTTCATTGAAATAATTATAGTAATTTTGAATTCCTAAGAATTACTAAAATTTAGTGTTATCAAATCTTCATCCTGAGAGTAGGATGGAAAAAGAAAAACAAACTAATTCATAGAACTTAAATTCTAAGTTACCACAAGAGCAAAAATAACATTTGTCTTAATGATGGCTTGTGGTTCTTGCTTGATGAAAATTTAATTTACATGCATAATTGTGAATAATTACATGATAATATTTCAATTGATATGGTGGAGTTATATCTGTGTGTCATCATTTAGCCCTAGGCCTGTATTAATGTTAACTTTTAGAAGAATAAATATCTCCAGGGATTTGTATATGTAGCAGTATGAAAGTTGACGGGTTAGACCTTGTAATTTTCTCTATATAATTCTAAACTCTTTAATCTTTGGACTTTTTCACTGTCTTGGATGTCTTTTACTCTGTTTTCATTATTGTATATTATTTATTAACAATGATAATGCCTCATTAACAAAACTGCTTTCTTCATCCTAAATACAGTCTTTAAATTTATTTACATATTTTAGCCATCTATTGCCTATTTATATTAGAAATTTGAAAATGGATTACCCTCATAAACTGTTTTACTTTGATGTATTCATTTTATTTGAGTCTGTTTCAGTCATTCTTAAAAAGATTTCTTATATTTAATCTTAATTAGGTACAAATAGTGCTCATTTTTGCTTACTATTATATTATTGTAACAGTGATAAACAGAGCTTCTCATCACAAATGCACATTCTGCCTGTGTTAGCATGTAAGTTTTCTCAGCTAAAATTATCTCTGTCATGGTCTAAATAGTTTTAATATATCAAACATTGGATTCCTATCAGTGACTCTATAGGAAAATAACTGTACCACTGATGATATTGCTAATTATTAGGAAATAAATTAATAATTGGGAGGAAATGCTTGTACAGATTCAAATGTGTTAAGATTATTTTAAAAGCTGAAATGTTGAAAATCACTACCATAAAATCAAAATGTGAATGAAATAAAAAGTAAATACTTCTTATTAATCAAACAGTAAGTAAAACACATGTTCAATAATTAATTTACAAGATATATTGTCAACCTAAATGAACTCTATATCACTACTCTGGTGGGGATTGAGCTCCACTGAATGCCTTCCGTTAAGGATGCTTTCTTGTAGAGCCTCATCAGCACCACATTCCTTAATTACAGATTCTCTGTGTTTTGCCTCAGTATATGCTGGCCACCACCTGCAGAATGTTCTTCCCATTGTGTGATCCAAATCTGAGTGATGATGATGCACTAACCTGCTACAAAGGGTGGAAATATGTTAGTAGCTTTATAGTTTATAATAGAAGAATACATCAGTAAAATATCCAAAAGATGTAGGTTGAATAAAATGTATGAAACATGATGTGTATTACATTGTCATTTTTATTACATTTACTTTAATTAATACCAGAATGATAGCTTAAGAATATTTCTGTCATTTAAAAAGAAATATAATATATTTCAAAGCCTGAATCAAAATTAGAGAACTAATATCTTCATTACTTTAAGAAAATACTTTGTTCCTTTGGATAATGGAATTTAATAAATTATCATTTTCCTGTAGAATTTATTGTTGTGAATTCAGGTAGTTCTAATGGCTTTTTGAATGAATGAGCCCTTACGAGAGATTTGAATGGTAATATAATTAAAAAGGCAAAGAAAAGTCTTTTCAGTTTAGAGCAGTGTAAAATGCTGTCAAGCTGATTCATGGAGTAATATTAGAATAAGGCTCTATTACAAACTAACAAAGATCTGTATTGTAACAAAGCCAGCTAGGTTACTGTGATCTTTGGTGCACATGATTTGCAACTTGATGTGATAATAAGAAGAGTACAATTGGTAGTAGTTGTGAAAAGAACAAATAGTATGGATCAAAAATGCAAGTGAGGGTTCGGGAGGGGGAGCACATGTGAACCCGTGGCTGATTCATGTCAATGTATGGCAAAAACTACTACAATATTGTAAAGTAATTAGCCCCCAACTAAAATAAATAAATTTATTAAAAAAAAATGCAAGTGTACTTGAAAGTTGAAACAGTCGCACAACCTTATCCGACTCTTTGTGATCCAATGGACTGTAGCCTGCCTGGCTCCTCTGTCCATGGAATTCTCCACCCAAGAGTACTGGAGAGGGTTGACATTTCCTTCTCCATTTTATCATAAAGCAAAAAAAAAAAAAAAAAAAAAAACTTGCTAGAGAAAAAGACAAGCATGGCCAGAGTGATTAAGTATGTGAATAAATTAGATTTAAATCTTTCAAAACAATACTTTCAAAGACATACATATCTACAAACAATGTCTGCAAGTTTCATTTATATATATATATATGTATATATATATATATATATATACACACATATATATGTATCTCTTCTACCCATTGAACCATTAAATAAGCAGAGCACTATGTATTAGGAAATATGTTTGGATATTTAAAATGCACAGTTGATCTCTTTATTTAATAATTTAGTTTTCAATATGTGGCTTTCTATGGTATAAAACAGAACTTTCCAAATAGTCCTAGTTACAAAGTATCTGTTTGATCCCTGAACAAATTCTATTTTCAGCATTTCTAGTTCAGATGGTATTGTGGGTCTCCACTAGTTTTAGTTATAGAACTTAAGGTTACAAATAGTAACTTTATGTCTCTGTTGAATAAATTTTATGTATATAACAAAAGAGTTAAATCAGGGGAAGTTCACTTTAGAGACAGACATTAAGGACTATATGTTTTATATATTTTTAAATTTTTTTTTAATTTATTTATTTTAAGTGGAGACTAATTACTTTACAATATTGTATTGGTTTTGCCATACATTGATGAGACTCCGACACGGGTGTACATGTGTTCCCCATCCTGAACCCCCTCCCACCTCCCTCCCCATCCCATCCCTCTGGGTCATCCCAGTGCACCAGCCCCGAGTACCCTGTATCATTCATTGAACCTGGACTGGCGATTCATTTCACATATGATAATAGACATGTTTTAATGCCATTCTCCCAAACCATCCCACCCTTGCCCTCTCCCACAGAGTCCAAAAGACTGCTTTCTACATCTGTGTCTCTTTTGCTTTCTCACATACAAGGTTATCGTTACCAACTTTCTAAATTCCATATATATGCATTAGTATACTGTATTGGTGTTTTTCTTTCTGGCTTACTTCAGTCTGTATAATAGGCTCCAGTTTCATACAACTCGTTAGAACTGATCTAAATGTATCCTATTTAATGACTGAGTAATATTCCATTGTGCATATGTACCACAGCTTTCTTATCCATTCATCTGCTGACGGACATCTAGGTTGCTTCCATGTCCTGGCTATTACAAACAGTGCTGTGATGAACATTGGGGTACACGTCTCTTTCAATTTGGTTTCCTCGTTGTGTATGCCCAGCAGTGGGATTGCTGGGTCATATGGCAGTTCTATTTCCAGTTTTTTAAGGAGTCTCCACACTGTTCTCCATAGTGACTGTACTAGTTTGCATTCCCACCAACAGTGTAAGAGGGTTCCCTTTTCTCCACACCCTCTCCAGCTTTTATTGCTTGTAGGCTTTTGGATATCAGCCATTCTGACTGGCGTGAAATGGTACCTCATTTTGGTTTTGATTTGCATTTCTCTGATAATGAGTGATGCTGAGCATCTTTTCATGTGTTTGTTAGCCATCTGTATGTCTTCTTTGGAGAAATGGCTGTTTAGTTATGTGGCCCACTTTTTGATTGGGTCGTTTATTTTTCTGGAATTGAGCTGAAGGAGTTGCTTGTATATTTTTGAGATTAATTCTTTTTCTGTTGCTTCGTTTGCTATTATTTTCTCCCATTTCCTATGTTGTGCAGAAGCTTTTAATTTTAATTAGGTCCCATTGTTTATTTTTGCTTTTATTTCCAATATTCTGGGAGGTGGGTCATAGAGGATCCTGCTGTGACTTATGTCGGAGAGTGTTTTGCTTATGTTTTCCTCTAGGAGTTTTACAGTTTCCAGTCTTGCATTTAGATCTTTATTCCATTTTGAATTTATTTTTGTGTATGGTGTTAGAAAGTGTTCTAGTTTCATTCTTTTTACAAGTGGTTGACCAGTTTTCCCAGCACCACTTGTTAAAGAGATTGTCTTTTCTCCATTGTATATTCTTGCCTCTTTTGTCGAAGATAAGGTGTCCATAGCTGCATGGATTTATCTCTGGGCTTTCTATTTTTTTCCATTGATCTATATTTCTGTCTTTGTGCCAGCACTATACTGTCTTGATGACTGTGTCTTTGTAGTATAGTCTGAAGTCAAGCAGGTTGATTCCTCCAGTTCCATTCTTCTTTCTCAAGATTGCTTTGGCTATTCAAGTTTTTTTTGTATTTCCATACAAATTGTGAAATTATTTGTTCTAGTTTTGTTAAAAATACCGTTGGTAGCTTAATAGGGATAGAATTGAACCTATAGATTGCTCTGTGTAGTATAATCATTTTTACTATATTAATTCTTCTGATCTGTGAACATGGTATATTTCTCCATCTATTTGTGTCCTCTTTGATTTCTTTCAACAGTGTTTTATAGTTTTCTATATATAGATCTTTTGTTTCTTTAGGTAGATTTATTCCTAAGTATTTTATTCTTTTCATTGCAATGATGAATGGAATTGTTTCCTTAATTTCTCTTTCTGTTTTCTCATTGTTAGTGTCTAGGAATGCAAGGGATTTCTGTGTGTTGATTTTATATCCTACAACTTTACTATATTCATTGATTAGCTCTAGTAATTTTCTGGTGGAGTTTTTAGGGTTTTCTGTGTAGAGGATCATGTCATCTGCAAACAGTGAGATTTTTACTTCTTCTTTTCCAACCTGGATTCCTTTTATTTCTTTTTCTGCTCTGACTGTTGTGGCCAAAACTTCCAAAACTATGTTGAATAGTAGTTGTAAGAGTGGGCACCCTTGTCTTGTTCCTGACTTTAGGGGAAATGCTTTCAATTTTTCACCATTGAGGATCATGTTTGCTGTGGGTTTGTCATATATAGCTTTTATTATGTTGAGGTATGTTCCTTCTATTCCTGCTTTCTGGAGGGTGTTTTATCATAAATAGATGTTGAATTTTGTCAAAGGCTTCCTCTTCATCTATTGAGATAATGATATGGTTTTTATTTTTCAGTTTGTTACTGTGGTGTATTACAGTGATTGATCTGTGGATATTGAAGAATCCTTGCATCCCTGGGATAAATCCCACTTGGTCATGATGTATGATCTTTTTAATATGTTGGATTCTGTTTGCTACAATTTTGTTAAGGATTTTTGCATCTATGTTCATCAGTGATAGTGGCCTGTAGTTTTCTTTTTTTTTTTTTTTTTTGTGGCATCTTTGTCAGTTTTTGGTATTAGGGTGATGGTGGCCTCGTGGAATGAGTTTGGAAGACTACCTCCCTCTGCAATTTTCTGGAAGAGTTTGGGTAGCCTAGGTGTTAGCTCTTCTCTAAATTTTTGGTAGAATTCAGCTGTGAAGCCGTCTGGTCCTGGGCTTTTGTTTGCTGGAAGATTTCTGATTACAGTTTCAATTTCCATGCTTGTGATGGGTCTGCTAAGATTTTCTATTTCTTCCTGGTTTCGTTTTGGAAGGTAGTACTTTTCTAAGAATTTGTCTCTTTCTTCCAAGTTGTCCATTTTATTGGCATATAGTTGCTGGTAGTAGTCTCTTATGAGCCTTTGTATTTATGTGTTGTCTGTTGTAATCTCTCCATTTTCATTTCTAATTTTGTTTATTTGATTCTTCTCCCTTTGTTTCTTGATGAGTCTGGCTAATGGTTTGTCAATTTTATTTATCTTCTCAAAGAACCAGCTTTTGGCTTTGTTGATTTTTGCTATGGTCTCTTTCGTTTCTTTTGCATTTATTTCTGCCCTAATTTTTTAAGATTCCTTTCCTTCTACTAACCCTGGGGTTCTTCATTTCTTCTTTTCTAGTTGCTTTACATGTAGAGTTATGTTATTTATTTGGCTTTTTTCTTGTTTCTTGAGGTAAGCCTGTATTGCTATGAACCTTCCCCTAGCACTGCTTTTACAGTGTCCCATAGGTTTTGGGTTGTTGTGTTTTCATTTTCATTCGTTTCTATGCATATTTTGATTTCTCTCTTGATTTCATCTGTGATTTGTTGTTTATTCAGCAGCTTGTTGTTCAGCCTTCATATGTTGAAATTTTTAATAGTTTTTCTTCTGTAATTGACATCTAATCTTACTGCATTGTGGTCAGAAAAGGATCTTGGAATGATTTCAATTCTTTTGAATTTACCAAGCCTAGTTATGGCCCAGGATGTGATCTATCCTGGAGAAGGTTCTATGTGCACTTGAGAAAAAGGTGAACTTCATTGTTTTGGTGTGAAATGTCCTATAGATATCAATTAGGTCTAACTGGCCTATTGTATCATTTAAAGTTTGTGTTTCCTTGTTAATTTTCTGTTTAGTTGATCTATCCACAGGTGTGAGTGGGGTATTAAAGTCTCCCATTATTATTGTGTTATTGTTAATTTCCCCTTTCATACTTGTGAGCATTTGTCTTACATATTGCGATGCTCCTATATTGGGTGCATATATATTTCTAATTGTTATATCTTCTTCTTGGATTGATCCTTTGATCATTATGTAGTGTCCTTCTTTGTCTCTTTTCACAACCTTTGTTTTAAAGTATATTTTATCTGATATGAATATTGCTACTCCTGCCTTCTTTTGGTCTCTATTTGCATGAAATATCTTTTTCCAGCCCTTCAGTTTCAGTCTGTATGTGTCCCTTGTTTCAAGGTGGGTCTCTTGTAGACAACATATATAGGGGTCTTGTTTTTGTATCCATTCAGCCAGTCTTTTCCTTTTGGTTGGGGCATTCAACTCATTTACATTTAAGGTAATTATTGATAAGTATGATCTCGTTGCCATTTACTTTGTTGTTTTGGGTTCGAGTTTATACACCCTTTCTGTGTTTCCTGTCTAGAGAAGATCTTTTAGCATTTGTTGGAGAGCTGATTTGATGGTGCTGAATTCTCTCAGCTTTTGCTTGTCTGTAAAGCTTTTGATTTCTCCTTCATATTTGAATGAGATCCTTGCTGAGTACAGTAATCTGTGCTGTAGATTTTTTTCTTTCAACACTTTAAGTATGTCCTGCCATTCCCTTCTGGCCTGAAGAGCTTCTATTGAAAGATCAGGTGTTATCCTTATGGGAATCCCCTTGTGTGTTATTTGTTGTTTTTCCTTTTGCTGCTTTTAATATTTGTTCTTTGTGTTTGAACTTCATTAATTTGATTAATGTGTGTCTTGGGGTGTTTCATCTTGGGTTTATCCTGTTTGGGACTCTCTGAGTTTCCTGGACTTGGGTGATTATTTCCTTCCCCATTTTAGGGAAGTTTTCAGCTATTATCTCCTCAAGTATTTTCTCATGATCTTTCTTTTTGTCTTCTTCTTCTGGGACTCCTATGATTCAAATGTTTGTGCATTTAACATTGCCCCAGAGGTCTCTGAGGTTGTCCTCATTTCTTTTAATTTTTTTTCCTTTTTCCTCTCTGTTTCATTTATTTCTACCATTCTATCTTCTACCTCACTTATCCTATCTTCTGCCTCTGTTATTCTACTGTTGGTTCCCTCCAGAGTGTTTTTGATCTCATTTATTACATTATTCATTATATATTGACTCTTTTTTATTTCTTCTAGGTCCTTGTTAAACATTTCTTGCATCTTCTCAATCCTTGTCTCCAGGCTATTTATCTATAGCAGCATTTTGTTTTCAAGATTTTGGATCATTTTCACTATCATTATTTGGAATTCTTTATCAGGTATATTCCTTATCTATTCCTCTTTTGTTTGGTTTGGTGGGCATTTATCCTGTTCCTTTACCTGCTGGGTATTTCTCTGCTTTTTCGTCTTGTTTATATTGCTATGTTTGGAATGGCCTTTCTGTATTCTGGCAGTTTGTGGTTCCTCTTTATTGTGGAGGTGTTCTCAGGATTTGGACATAAGCCTCCTGCCTCTGGTTTTCAGTCTTATTCTTACGGTAGCCTCAAGACTTTTCATCCTATACAGCACTGATGATAAAAAATCTATGTTAATGGTGAAAAGTTTATCCACAGTGAGGGACACCCGGAAAGGTACACAGAGTTACATGGAGAAGACAAGAGGGAGGAGGGAGACAGAGGTGACCAGGAAGAGAAGAGGGGGAATCAAAAGGGGAGAGAGCAGGCTAGTCAGTAATCACTTCCCTATGTGCTCTCCACCGGAGAAGGCAATGGCAACCCACTGCAGTACTCTTGCCTGGAAAATCCCATGGATAGAGGATCCTGGTAGGCTGCAATCTATGGGGTCACTAAGAGTTGGGCACGACTAAGTGACTTCACTTTCACTTTCATGCATTGGAGAAGGAAATGGCAACCCACTCCAGTGTTCTTGCCTAAAGAGGAGCCTAGTGGGCTGCCGTCTATGGGGTCACACAGAGTCGGACACAACTGAAGCGACTTAGCAGCAGCAGCAGCATGTGCTTTCCACAGTTTGGACCCCTCAGAGAGGTTCACAGAGTTACACAGAGAAGAGAAGAGGGAAGAAGGAGACAGAGGTGGCCAGGACGATAAAAGGGGGAATCAAACAGAGAGAGACTGATCTAGCCAGTAATCAGTTCCCTAAGTGTTCTCCACAGCCCAGAACACACAAAGAGATTCGCAGAGTTGGGTAGAGAAAAGAAGGGGGAGGGAGGAGATAGAGGCGACCTGGTGGAGAAAAAGGAGAGTATAAAGGGGGAGAGAGCAATCCAGCCAGTAATCTCGCTCCCAAGTAAAAATGGGTACTGAAGATTGGGTTCTTAAAGGTATAAAAGTAATAACAAATACCAAAAAGCAAAGATTAAAAATCTAGAGTAGAGGTTAGATTCTCAAAAATACAATATTAAAGAAAAAAAGTCACAAAAATTATATATATACATATATATATATACATGTATGTGTGTATATATATATATATATATATATATATATATATATATATATGAAGTTTGCTTTAAAAATAGGGTCTTTTTTTGCAAAGTAATAGTAGGTTATAAAAAATGAAAATTAAAGGAGTAATAGAGGACTTAAAAATTAAAAATTAAAAAAAGTGATAATAGTAAAAATATATCTAGGACTTTCTCTGATGTTGTTGTGGACAGTGTGGGGTCAGTTCTTTTTCAGATAGTTCCTTGATCTGGCTTATACTTCTCAAGATCTATAGGCCTCTTCTTATGTAGTTGGTGCTAACTGCAGGGTTTTAATCTATTGTACCTGTCACTTCCAAAGCGGTTCCCTCTGTTTATTTTAGCTTCTTCTGTTTGCTGGCCTCTTCAGTGTCTAATTTCCACCCTGACACAAGGAGCAGTGGTGGTCACTTTTTTAGGCTTACTTGTTCAGTCGTGCTGTGGGGAGGGAGGAATACTGCAAACAAATATCACTGTCGTGTGTGGGGAGTGCTTGCAGTGTCTCAGCCACACTGGGTTTGCCCCCGCTCACGGCGTGTGTGCTTTCCCAGTCTACACTGTTCAGGCTCTAGGTTGCTCTGCTGGAAACTGTCTGAGGCAGGCCCTGGGTTGCATGCACTTCCCACGTCTAAGCTGCTCAGGTTCAGGTTCTCAGGTACTCCACAAAAGTGCAGACTCGGTTTGGCCTGTGTTTTGTGCCCTTCCTAGGTCCAAGAAGCTCAAGTGACCAGGTGCTTGGCGAACACAGTCACCCCCACTTGGGGGCTGCAACTTATCGCCTCTTCCGTCCCTGCTGTTCAGTTTTCTGGGTGTACAACCGGAGAGCCTTCTCAGGTGTGCCGTGTGTCTCTTCTGGGGAGCTGATCTCTGGCTGGACCCTCCCGGCAGATGTTGACCATCCAGAATCCCAGGAAGTCTTGTTTAGCAATGAAATCTTCTTGCAGTTTGGTAAAGGAGGACTCTCTGGGGCCGCAATTGCCCCCTTCTGGCTCTGGCTGCCCTTGCCAGCCTGTCTCCTGCAGGAGATGGGCCGGTCAGCAGCTGGCTACCTCTGCTCAGTCCTTTGTTCTGTAAGCGGGCCTGGCAGTGTCTTAGGTTAAGGCTTTTTGTGCGATAGCTATCCCACAGTCTGGGTTGCTATCTCTAGTTAGTTCCCTCAGATTGCCCTCGGGGCATTCATGCCCGGGTTTTAATTATTGATTTTTCCTCCCAGTTATGTTGCCCTCTGAGGTTCCAAGGCTTGCCACAGACTCACCAGTGAGAGTATTTCCTGGTATTTGGAAACTTCTCTCTTTTTTAAGACTCCCTTCCCGGGATGGATCTCTATCCCTACCTCTTTTGTCTCTCTTTTTATCTTTTGTATTTTTTCCTACCTCCTTTCAAAGACAATGGGCTGCCTTTCTGGGTGCCTGATGTCTTCTGCAAGCATTCAGAAGTTGTTTTGTGGAATTTGCTCAGCTTTCAAATGTTCTTTCAATGAATTTGTGGGGGAGAAAGTGGTCTCCCCTTCCTATCCCTCTGCCATCTTAGGACGGCCCCCTGATTTATATTTTTTTTAACTTGAGGATTCCTCAGCTTTGACCGATGAAGACATGTAAGGAAAATAAAAATTATCACTGATTATATGTAACATCATTTATATAAATTAAGAAAAAGTGAGGACCATTAAGGCCAATATCCTTAGCAATGTTTAGGCAAAGCTATTAGGTTTTATCTATTTTTCTAATTGTTTTGTCTGTGGTTTATCTTTAATAAACTTACTGACCAATTTGTACATAAACATATGCACATTTCTACACATTGTTACAAGAATATCTTTTTTAAATTAAACTGTAATTAAATCCTATAGAAACATTTGAGGTTTCATTTGTTACAAAATTAGTTGCTTCCTGAGGTTGACTTCCACATAGTTTGGAGCGAAAATAAAGGATGTTATACAAAATATAAAGTCACTGATGTTGATATGAAATGCGATTTTAAAAAGGTTTTATTATCAGTATATTTAAGGAAATAGAATAAAACGATCATGGGCACTAAATCGCTTCAGTCGTGTTTGACTCTTCACAACCCCATGGACTGTAGCCCACCAGGCTCCTCTGTCCATAAAATTTCAGGCAAGAATACTAGAGTAGGTTGCCATGCCCTCTTCCAGGGGAACTTCCTGACCCAGGGATTGAACCCATATCTCCTGTGGCTCCTGCCAGGCAGACAGATACTTTGCTGCTGAGAAACCAGAAAAGCTCCCTAAAATGATCATATATCATGTTACAATGAATGCATTCCTTAAAAAAAAAAAAAAAAAGAGCTGTTACCACACCTAAATGTGAGTAGGTATATACCAACAAAATGCTTCACTGAACCAGAATTGCTCATACTCAATACTGATGTATAGGCATAAATGTTTGTTGAAAAATTAGTTTCATCACTAAAAGACTGAAAACTTTCAGATGTGAAAGTCAGTCAATGGAATTTTAGGGTATCAGCTAATATATTATAATTTTATAAAACATTAAGATACAAATAATGTTGAGGTGAGAGGGGGGTTCGGGATGGAGGGATACATGTACACCCATGGCTGATTCATGTCAATGTATGGCAAAAACCACCACAATATTGTAAAGTAATTAGCCTCCAATTAAAATAAATTAGTTAATTAAAAATAATCAGGTTTTTCTGATAATGCCCTACTACTAGTGATATTTTCACTACTTTAATGATATTCATAAATTCATATATTGAATATGTTAATGAGGAGGAAATCTTTAAATATATACATATACATGCATATACACACACAGCTTTATTTTATCAGTATTTTTAATTGACGTATGATTGACTTACAATGTATTAATTTATGATTTATGGCAAAAAGATTCAGTTATACATATATGGTTGTTCAGTAGCTAAGTCATGTCCAACTCTGCAACACCATGGACTGCAACTCCCCAGGCTTCCCTGTCCTTCACTATCTCCTGGAGTTTGCTCAAACTCATGTCCCTTGAGTCGATGATGCTATCCAACCGTATCATCCTCTTCCACTGCCTTGTCCTCTTGCCCTCAATCTTCCCCAGTATCAGTGTGTGTGTGTGTGTGTGTGTGTGTGTGTGTGTGTGTATGTATGTATATAGATAGATAGATAGATAGATAGATAGATAGATAGATATAGATATAGATATAGATATACTTAAAAAAAAATTCTTTCCCATTGTGGTTATTGGGCTTCCCTGGTGTCTCAAACAGTGAAGCATCTGCCTGCAATGTGGGAGACCTGGGTTCAATGTCTGGGTCGGGAAGATCCCCTGGAGAAGGAAATGGCAACCCACTCCAGTACTCTTGCTTGGAAATTCCCATGGATGAAGCCTGGTAGGCTACAGTCCATGGGGTCTCAAAGAGTCGGACACAACTGAGCAACTTCACTGTATCATTGTATTGTGATTATCATAAGATATTGAATATGGTTCTTTGTGTTATAAATAGGATCTAGTTGTTTATCCATTCTATATATGAAAGCTTACATCTACTAACCCAAACTTCCACTCCTTCGCTGCAGAATTCCCTCCCACTTGGTAACAACCAGTCTGTTCTCTATATCCATAATTCTGTTTCTGTTTCATAAATAGGTTCATTTGCATCATATTTTAGATTCTATTTATCAATATAAGTAATATCATGTGGTATTTGTCTTTCTCTTTCTGATTTACTTAGTGTGATGATCTCTAGGGCTATCCACATTGCTACAAATAGCATTATTTCATTCTCTGAGTGGCTGAGTTTCCCTTGTACGTATGTACTACATACATGCATATATATACTTGTATTTATGTACTTGTTTATATGTATTCCCTTGTACATATGTACTGCATCTTCATTATCCATTCATCTGTTGATGGACACTCTGTGTCTTGGCTCTTGTGAATAGTGCTGGTATGAACACAGGGGCACATGTATCTTTTTGAAGTATAGTTTGGTCTGAATATATACCCAGGGCTGGGATTGCTGGATCATATGACGAACTCTAATTTTAGTTTTTGGTGAAACCTTCATAATGTTTTCTTTAGAGGTTACATCAACTTACAGTCCCATCAACAGTGTGAGAGGGTTCCCTTTTCTCCACAACCTCTCCAGCATTTGTAATTTGTAGACATTTTAATTATGGTAATTCTGACTGCTGCTGCTGCTAAGTCGCTTTAGTCGTGTCCAACTCTGTGTGACCACATAGACGGCAGCACACCAGGCTCCCCCATCCCTGGGATTCTCCAGGCAAGAACACTGGAGTGGGTTGCCATTTCCTTCTCCAAAGCATGAAAGTGAAAAGTGAAAGTGAAGTTGCTCAATCGTGTCCAACTCTTAGCAACCCCATGGACTGTAGCCTACCAAGCTCCTCCATCCATGGGATTTTCCAGGCAAGAGTACTGGAGTGGGGTGACATTGCCTTCTCCGACTGGGGTGAGGTTAATACCTCATTGTAGCTTCAATTTGCGTTTCACTAATAATTAGTGACATTTTGCATCTTTGCACGTGCCTATTGATCACCATACTTTCATGAGCTTTATTTTCTGAAACTCCAAGAGCTTCTCACAATCAAAATTAGAAAAATAAACGACCCAATCAAAAAATGGGCCAAAGAACTAAACAGACATTTCTCCAAAGAAGACATACAGATGGCTAACAAACACATGAAAAGATGCTCAACATCACTCATTATTAGAGAAATGCAAATCAAAACCACAATGAGGAACCATTACACACCAGTCAGAATGGCCGCTATCCAAAATCTACAAGCAATAAATGCTGGAGAGGGTGTGGAGAAAAGGGAACCCTCTTACACTGTTGGTGGGAATGCAAACTAGTACAGCCACTATGGAGAACAGTGTGGAGATTCCTTAAAAAACTGGGAATAGAACTGCCATATGACCCAGCAATCCCACTGCTAGGCATATACACCGAGGAAACCAGAATTGAAAGAGACGCGTGTACCCCAATGTTCATCGCAGCACTGTTTACAATAGCCAGGACATGGAAGCAACCTAGATGTCCATCGGCAGACAAATGGATAAGGAAGCTGTGGTACATATACACAATGGAATATTACTCAGCCATTAAAAAGAATACATTTGAATCCGTTCTATTGAGATGGATGAAACTGGAGCCCATTATACAGAGTGAAGTGAGCCAGAAAGAAAAGCACCAATACAGTATACTAATGCATGTATATGGAATTTGAAAGATGGTAATGGTAACCCTATATGTGAGACAGAATAAGAGACACAGATGCATAGAACAGTCCTGTGGACTCTGAGGGAGAAGGTGAGGGTTGGACGTTCTGGGACAATAACATTGAAACATGTATATTGTCATATGTGAAGCAGAACACCATTCCATGTTCTATGCATGGGACGGATGCTCAGGGATGGAGCGTTGGGATGACACTGAGGGATGGGAGGGGGAGGGAGGTGGGAGGAGGGTTTGGGAGGGGGAGCACATGTGAATCCATGGCTGATTCATGTCTATGTATGGCAAAAACTACTACAATATTGTAAAGTAATTAGCCCCCAACTAAAATAAAAAAAAATAAAAAATAAAAACCTTTTCCTAAAAATCAAAAAAAAAAAAAAAAAAGAAAAAAAAAAAGAAAAATGTCCCCTCATGTTTTGTCAGGGGAATGGAAACAGTAACAGTTTTGAATTACGTCCAGGTAAAAAATGCCATTTTGAAATATCCCAAGAAATAAAAGAATCATTTTTAAGTAATCCCAGAGAATTCTCCACAACTAAGTTCTACTCAGCAAGACTTTGAAAAGACATCGTGGGCCTTATTGGATTTGGGAACAGAAAATTGCATAACATAGTCTCAGTCTAGCATTTGCATCTTGTCCTGGTGGCTCAGATGGTAAAGAAACTGCCTGCAATGCAGGACACCTGGGTTTGATCCCTGGGTAAGGAAGATCCTCTAGAGAAGGGCCTGGCAACCCACTCCAACATTCTTGCCTGGAGAACCCCATGGCCAGAGGAGCCTGGTGGGCTAGAGTCCATAGGGTTGCAAAGAGTCAAATGACTGAAGCAACTTAGCATGCAAGATTAGGGTGGGGAAAAAAAAAAAAAGACTGAGAAGCACTTGTGAATGTCACAGCCAAAGAAAGTATCACTGAGACTGAGACTTAATTAGAGGATTATCGAATGCTTCCTTTCCACCAACACTTTATCACCACATCAACAGGGCTCCCGTTTAATAACAGTGGACTACAGCTAGGGACATCAAGCAAGATAAATAACAAAAAAGTGTACACCCAGAGCTATCATTTCAAACTGCAAGAAACCACAGAGAAAATCTTAAAAGAAGCCAAGTATGTGTGTTGGGGGGAGACTTGCCTATAGTGTAGCAAGGTTAAGGATTATATCAGTCTTCTTTTCACCATCCATGCATACAAGATTAGAATTGAATGAAATATTAAACTAAATAAATATTAAAATTTAAAATATCAAACTAAAATTAAGGGCAAACAAGCAAAAATATCAACTTTGAATTCTGTATTCAGAAAAATACTTTCTAAGATAAACAAAACTGACAGTTTTAGAAGAATTGGTTTCAACTAAAAATGAAGAGGAAAAGATTGCCCTGGGGATACCAGTCAACCCTGAGTATAAACAGCAGTACCTGAGACCCAGAAACAAGTGCTATTGAATACCAGAGAGAATGTGATCATATTATTTGCAAAGAGTGAAAGTCTTATTTCCCCCCTTCTTTTTGTTGTAATAGCTCTTGTTTCTTTTTGTTGTCTAAATGTGATACTTAAAGAGAAAAAAATGAATCTGGTGATATTGTAGAGTTTTTCCCCCTTACAACTACATAAAAATTATAAATGCTTCAATATACTATCTCATTAATACAGAGATAAAATAATATTCCTTTTAAGACAGTTGTAATTGGGGAATAGTCAATATATTGTATCTCTAAATTTCTATTATATATCCAAATTCATTCTGTTTGTTATTTGAGAATATTCTCAGATGACCAGACATACTTATCTCAAAAGCATGAAGTTAGTTATTTCAATTTATATGGCACTTGAAATAATTTTGGGTACCTGCATTGCTGTCTATGTAATATATTTCATTATAAATATTAATCTAGAGTTTTAGAGGTTTGCAGTAGCTACCAGTGTGTAATACATGGTGTTTCTGTGTTTTGAGCTTATTTGTTGAAAAGTCTCTAATCAACTTTCTCGCTAATATCAGTATAATGCATTTAATATAAGCAGGATGAGCAACTTGAGGTAGATTAGGTAATATATGTCATAAAATTACAAAATGCAATTTTAATCTATGATCCACTGAGTGAATATGGAAAATCATATTTTTATTAAAGGCATTAATCTTGTTAATGACTTATTGAAAAACTAAGGTGCCCAATGCATGATAAAAAAATTGATCCAAGTACCTACTTTATGTTTAACAGTTTCATTGAACATTACCTCTTTTGACACAAAATAATTATTTTTTACACAAAGTGGCATTTATAATATTTCAGGGTTATGCTTATTACTAAAAGTTATAAAAATAAGGTTATTATATTGATTTTATAATGAATTAATATTCATTAATTTTTGTACACTACTTTATCCTGTACTATGGGATGGGGTCTGAAAAGATCATGTCACAATATTTGTTTGATGTCTGGAACTTAGAAATTCATTCTAAAATTGCATATGATGTATATGGCTTGCCTGTGAACTCTGTCACATCCTAATAAAATAGAATTGTAGCATTAGCATATATTTTCATATATTCAATTATATTATTTTCCTGAAGTCCTGTGCTTCTGTTATTCAGGATATCTTTCTTTACCTCATATTCCTCTTTATAATATATACTTTAGATTTGTGGGTTTAAGTTTCATTTAAATTTTTAATAAATAAAAAATAATTGTTCAAACTAATTGACACAGAATAAGCAATTATGCTTGTTGTCCCTCAGTCTCACCCTAAAATTAAATGTTGCTTAAAATTTCAGGAATCTATGAATTGATGACATTCGTTTAATTTTCTTTATTTATACTAAGCACAGGTGATATAATGATATTTGAAAATATCTGTTCAATTCTGGGAAAGAGAAATAGGTGGATATGTGGAAAAATTATACTATTAATTAGCTAGACTTCAAACCAAAATTAATGTTATTATCAGTATACAAGAGAATCTCCAGTGGCTTTTACAAGATTTGTTCCTTGTTCTTGTTCAAATCAATACAGCTATCAGGAAATCTCTTATACAAAGCTCAGACAGTTTACAAATACATCTGTACTCATTAACTAGTGCCATATTGATATCCCATCAAAATAAAAGTTCTCTAAATACCGAGTTGTCTTTCTGGTATGGATACTGTTGTATCCTTGAAATCTGATAGTTGGTAGTAGATTCTCATTTTATCAAACATTTGTTGTAATAATAAATTATTTTGCAAAGGCAGTAGGAATATAAAGGGATTTAATATATGTCATGTCACCAGTGACAAAGGAGGTCTAATATTTGAGAAGAAAAGGTTTGGAAGAGCATGATGTTTACTCCATAAGATCCAGGAGGGAGTTCATTAAAAGAGGAATTAGATTTTTCTGTTGGTCCCTTTAAAATAGTTAACAGTTTTAGTAAGATATTTTAATATGAGGATACATTTTCTAATAGAATGGTCTTACAAAATTGCATACATGCCTTATATCATAATAAATTGCTTATATTAAATGACATGCAAGGACAGTCCCTTGCTCAGACATTGTATAAGCTTCATACATTAGATTGTGGGTAAACCTGGCCTTTGTGTTCTTTACATTCCTCAAATGATACAATTATAATAGTCTTGCAAAATCCCTTTAACTCATGAAGCACATATTGATTTTATGAACCCTATAACAGTATTTCAATTAAGTTATAATTTTTGTACTTATATGTATTTAATAAAATACTTTGTTATATATTTTAGTATTGTTCTCCTATTATAGTTAATGAACTTATATCTTCAACTATCTAACTACTATACCAAAACAAAGCATGGTGCCATTGTTTAGAATACTGAACACCAATAATTAAAAGACAGTGTAATAAAGTGAAACTGGTGATGCTTTAGAATGCTCAAGAGCTATATTATTATTACTGTTAAATACTAATAAATATCCGGATAAGGACATTGACTTTGAATGCTTGGGTTATTTCTGTGAGGCTCTTAATTAGTTGATGTCCAGAAAATTAAAAAATAAGTTTGATTAAGGGCTTTATGTGCAAAATTCTAAGACTCCAAATACAAAATAACAAGACTATCAGTTCATGTGTATAGTGTCCTATTTTGTTTACTTTTCAGGTTAAAACATGATCAATATTCTATATCTACTTTTAAATCAACCATGGGAAATTAGAAGGTTACTAGTTTGCTTATTATAAACTGCCAAGCATAGTAACGTTCTTGTTTATGGTGTATACTGTACATTATAAAAAATATTTTTAAATTATTCTAATTTATATTAAAGATTCAAATAATAGCTTTTTGTATTTTTATTAATATAGCTAAAATCTTACTAAATATCAATATTTCTATCACAGTGAAGGCAGTGGTGAAATTTAGTGTATCCAGTTATCTAAAATTTCAAATACAAATGCATGCATTTATTTTCAATCTTCCTCAGCTATTTTGTGTACTAACATATGCACAGTAGATTTAGAGAGAGGAAGAAACCACATTGGTTTGAAAGAATGTTCACAGTGCAGAATTATCACCTAAAAATTGAGAAAAGTCATACAAAGATTAAAAGTTTCCCTAAGAATAATAAGCTAAGAATGCATATAATTTTTTTTACCATACTATTAATAAAATATAAACTGGAAACGTAAAAATTATTTGATAACTTTTCAAACTGGAAGAGCTAAACTGGGCAATTTCTATTATGCAGTCTCTAAGTCATATCTGACCCTTTGAGACCCCATAGACAGCAGCATGCCAGTCTTCCCTATACTTCACCATCTTCCAGAACTCAGTCCATTGAGTCCATAATGCCATACAACCATCCCATTCTCTGTCATCCCCTTCTCCTGCTGCCTTCATTTTTTCCTAGCATCAAGGTCTTTTCCAAAGAGTTAGCACTTCGCATCAGGTGGCCAAAGTATTGGAGCTTCAGCTTCAGCATCAGTCCTTCCAACAAATATTCAAGGTTGATTTCCTCTAAGATTGACTTATTTGATCTCCTTGCAGTCCAAGGGACTCTCAAAAGTCCTTTCTTACACTACAGTTTGAAAGCATCAATCCTTTGATGTCCAGCTTTATTTATGGTTCAATTCTCACATCCCTACATCACTACTGGAAAAAACATAGCTTTGAGTATATGGACCTTTGTTGGCAAAGTGATGTCTCTGCATTGTTATGTGCTATCTAGGTTTGTCATAGCTTTTCTTCCAAGGAGGCCAAGAAAGTAAAATCTGTCATTGTTTCCATATTTTCCCCATCTATTTGCTTAAAGTGATGGGACCGGATGCCATGATCTTACTTTTTAGAATGTTGTGTTTTAAGCCAACTTTTTCACTCTATTTCACCTTCATTAAGAGGCTCTTTAGTTCCTCTTTGCTTTCTACCATTAGAGTAGTATCATCTGCATATCTTAGGTTGTTGATATTTCTCCCTGCAATCTTGATTCCAGTTTGTGATTCTTCTAGCCCAGAATTTCACATGATGTACTCTGCATATAAGTTAAATAAGCAGGATCACAATAGACAGCCTTGTTGTACTCCTTTCCCAGTTTTGAACAAGTCCATTGTTCCATGTCCAGTTCTAACTGTTGGTTCTTGACTTGCATATAGGTTTCTCAGGAGGCAAGTAGGGTGTCTGGTAGTCCCGTCTCCTTAAGAATTTTCCACAGTTTGTTGTGATCCACACAATCAAAGGCTTTAGTGTAGTCAATGAAGCAGACATTTTTCAGGAATTCTCCTGCTTTTTCTATGATCAAATGAATGTTGGCAATTTGATCTCTGGTTCCTAGGCCTTTTCTAAACCCAGCTTGTACATCTGGTAGTTTTCAGTTCCCATACTGTTGAAACCTAGCTTGAAGGATTTTGTGTATTACCTTGCTAACATGTGAAATGAGCATAGTCTGGACAATGCAGAGTATCACATTATATTCTGGGGACCAAGTGATTTAATTTGATAAATATTTGAGAGTGCATGGTAACTATTACTTTCAAGATCCTTTGCCTGATGCAAGGTGCAGTTCCAGGACAATATAACCCAAAAAGTGAAGGTTAACTCTTCAGAGGATCACCTGAGATATTGATAATTATTGTGGCCATATTTAAAGAAAGAAGGTTTTACGGATGCCCTCAATCCCAAAATAGAGGGACTAATGGTTCTTGTGAACCAGCTTTTCTTTGTGATTATGTTGTTCATAATAATGCAAATAGAATATAATAAATTTTATTTTCTTTAGTAACAATAATTTATTTGCACTATAACAGTTGCTAGATATTGAGTGACTTGTAAACATCCAGGTGCATTTTTAAGGGCATTAGCTATTAACCATTTTGTGGATGATGCACTAAAAATGTAAAGATTTTGTGTAAATTTTCCAAAGTTGCAAAATTAATGAATAAGTGACTCTGATTTAAAAAATTATATTTTATTTAAATATGTTAACACTTCATTGCTCTATCTCTTATTTAAATCAGTTATTTTATGATACTATATACATGAACACACTGTTGGCAGAAACACATGTTAATATATAAACTTTATATTAATTTTAAGCACAGTATTTAATCACATTTGTCTGAATACTTTAATCACATTTCCTGTAGCGGTGACATTGGTAATTATCTTCATGGCTTTACTTGTTCCTTCAGTATATTCTATCTTTATAAAATACATTAAAGCACATCTAGTTTAAATGAAGAATTTCACGTACTTGAAAAAGGAGATAAAAAAGAGTAACTTATCAAAGTTCTGCTAATTAAAATCGCCCAGGGCTCCTGACTCTTCTATAGCTTTCTTAACAGCACTAAAAGATTTTATAACATCTTGTAAATACACACATCCCTGAGTTGAATTCTACATTAGAAATTAAGAAAATATCTAGAGTATATGGTACACAATAAAAAACTCATTCTTTTTCAGGGACATATAAATTATTTTTTTGAACTTAAAATGAGTATTTTTCTTATAAATAAAATAATTAAAATTGGTATTAAAATGATCAAACTTCACAATATGTTATAACCAGGCATATTTAATTTGCTTTGGAATTTTACTGTATCTACATGATAGTAAATTATGGCATGGCTATAACTTCCTGGAAATATATATTTCTTATGGATAATCTAGGCTCCTTGGGGACCTGTCACCAGGCAGAGAAGACCCCACAGACTCATCTTCTTCTAGACCACAGCTCTGCCTTCCCTGAGACCTCAGCCTTGTGTAAGGAGAAAGCTCTGAGAGCTCCTACAGCCCAGGAGTGGATTTTTACCCTGTAACAGACATCCTAACACCTTAACGATGCTACCGATTATTGATGCAGAGAAAGTATATGCAAACTGTTTATATTCACATGTCCTATGTAAATTGTAAACATAAAATTCAGAGAAAGAGAGCAGGGAAAAAAATCAATTATAAGAAAGAGGAGGTGTGCTTATTTAATTTGCTAGCTGCCATTTATTAGCATTTTATTTCAGCCATGAAATTAAATATACTTGCTCCTTGGAAGAAAAGATATGACCAATCTAGGCAGCAATTAAAAAGCAGAGACATGACTTTGCCAAAAAAGGTCCATCTAGTCAAAGCTATGGTTTATCCAGTAGTCATGTATAGATGTGAGAGTTGGACTATAAAGAAAGCTGAGCACTGAAGAATTGATGCTTTTGAATTATGGTGTTGGACACGGAGGCCTGGCGTGCTGCAGTCCATGGGGTCACAAAGAGTTGGACATGACTGAGCGACTGAACTGAATTGAACAGTTTATTTATTAACTTTATTTTCTTAAAAAAATTACTTAAACTATTGTTGCAATCACCTCAAATGAATAATGGGTCATAACTGGGATCATACAAGTAATGTTCTTAAAATATTTCTGGGATAGTATGATCAGAAAACTGACCTTATAAATCAGTAAAAATACTTATCTTACTGATATTAGCTCATAAAATATTAATAGCCATTATGAACTTTATACTATGAATGAAAAGAGACATCATATCCACATAATGTGAGATGTGGATTCATGAAATATATGGAAAATATGATAGGGAGACCTAGAAAAAGCTGACATTATTCAATGTTGAAGAGCTTTGACAAGCATGGGTAATGAGAAGTTTTCACTGATAATTTAACACTTGATCTAAGACTTGACAAGGGGAAAAAAGGCTCTCCAGATGATGGAATAGTATTATTGACAAACAGAAATGTGATTACAAAATCTACTTCAGAAATTATATGTCCATTACTTGAATTGTTTGGGAGGAAGGAATTGAATATGAAGTTAGGTTAAGATCAGACATTAAAGCATTATGAAAATTGTTCTCACAAATTTTTGATCTAATTTTCTGAAGAACACAATTAGAGGCATTTGTATTTACAATAAACAACACAAGCACATTATTGAAAAATAAAGTGAAGAGCAAAACATGAATAAAGGGGAAGACTTCCCGAATGAGGGACTTAACAGAAATTTTCCCTGGCAAAACAGTCTTCAATGCTGAAAACTATTTTTAAAAACACCATTTAGAGAGATTTTTGGTTATTACCCCAAAATAGAAAGCAGATGAAGAAACTTTATTCATGAAAATGTAGTCAATCTCAGAAAAAGTGTAAGAGTCTGAGGCATTTGAGCCTTGCTGCACTCTCTACCCCCGCCTCTCAGATCAGCATGATGGAAACTCCACTACAAGCAGTTATTGCCAGAAACACAGCTCTCCCTCTCATCTCCCATGCAAGGGCTGCAGTGTCTCACAAAGAGGAGCAAGCCACCAGCATTTCACATCCCCAACTCTGTGAACAGCTGAGAAGTCTGGGGCTCTTTCCGCCCACCCAATCAACAGCTGTAAGAAGGCAGCTTGTCTTAGTTGCAGCAGACTGAAAATGCTAGGTCCTTGGTCACTCTCGTGGCAGCTCACTCACAAGGTGGTTCTAGTTCTGGAGAGACAAGCCAAGAACACCAGAGGCCTGACCCCCTACTCAGCACCTCGTTCATGAAGCAGGGTTCTCAATTTAGAAAAGCAGGTCGTGTGTTATCCCTAGCTCCAGAAAGATGGTCAGAGGTTTTGACCACGAGGGAAAGGCAGTCTGTAATAAGAGAATTCTGAAGCTCTCCCCAGGTAAACCGACTTATTTGGAACAGAGTGTGGAAAAGGTCAAACCGGAAACCATAAAACAGCTGGAAGTTTTCCAGAAAGAACCAGGGTAAGAGCTAGCTAAGAATAAACTTCCTTATATCAGGAAAAAAAAAAAAAAACCTCTCAAAATTGGCCTCAAGAAAAGGGACAAAATGTAACTGGTTCAGACTGTGCAGTGATGTATGTCTTGTGGTCAAACACAATACAACACTCTGCCAGAGATCAGTGGAGGCTAATAGCTGGGTATGATTGTCAAAAAGATCGAGGAAAGACACAGTAAGAGAAAGTGCTGATGACCTTCTCTCATCAAAAGATGATTCCAAGTAAGCCTGAGGATGCATCCTCAGAGTACTGGCATCAGATACTTCACATTAAAGAAAAAAATAAACTTCAATAAAATAGTTAGCCAAGCCACTGACCAAATAGCCAGCACATAACAGAGGGAAATATTGGGGAAGTAGGTCAATAGGAATCCAGAGTAGCTACCCTATTATCTAAAATGTCCCATACTAAAAAAAAAAATACAAGATAAGAAAAGCAAAGTGTGATAGATGCATAGGAACTACCCCCGCCCCCACAAACACACACACACACATACACACGCACATGTACGCATTGTAATGTGATACTGGCCTGCTGCTGCTAAGTTGTGTCAGTCGTGTCTGACTTTGAGTGACCCCATAGACGGGACGGCAGCCCACCAGGCTCCCCCGTCCCTGGGATTCTCCAGGCAAGAACACTGGAGTGGGTTGCCAATGCCTTCTCCAATGCATGAAAGTGAAAAGTGAAAGTGAAATCATTCAGTCGTGTCTGACTCTTAGCGACCCTATGGACTGTAGGCTACCAGGCTCCCCCGTTCATGGGATTTTCCAGGCAAGAGTACTGGAGTGGGGTGCCATTGCCTTCTCCAGATACTGGCCTAGGGGTATATATATAGATCTGTGGAATATTGGCTCCAGAAATAAACCCTTATATTTAAAATCCATTGACTTTGACAAGGATGCCAAGAAAGTTTAGTGGGGGAAATATTGGTCTTTTCAATGAATTGTGCTCAGACAACTGGATATCCACCCATGAAAGAATAAATTTGGACCCATTTTTCACACCACCCATGAAAATTATGTGAAAATAAATTATGTGCGTAAACGTAAGAGCCAACACTATAAAATTCTGAAGTCATAAGTATAGGAGTAAGTCAGTGTGAATTTGGCAAAGGCCTCTTTAATACACAAGCAAGAACATGAGAATCAACAAAAAATCTGATACACTGGACTTCATCAAAGTTTAACACTCACTATATTATCAGTGTTTCACATAGTACTAGAAATCTTAAACAAAGAACACTAACTGTTTGCAATTTTTACAGAGAAAAGATAAAATATATTAAGAAATATAAAAGATCTGGAAAAATACATGGATAACATATGTCCATGGATTTAAATTATTTGTTTAATAATTTAAAATGTCAACTCCCTCAACTTAATTTGTACATTGAAAACATTTAAATTATTTTAAAATTTTGTGGTAAATTACCAGATGCATTAGTGACTGAGACCAATAAGCATGTATTATATTTCCTCAGTGACTCTCCCCTTCTGGTTTGGTTTGGCTAATTTTAGTAACTGACTAGAATTAGACCAGCTGAAACATCTTGGCTCTGCTCTGTGTGGTCTCTCAGTCTTCATAACATGAAGCAGAAAAGAAAATGAGATGAATCGTGCAAGGCCTCAAGTCTGAGGCAGTGAAAATGCACATCATTTGCATCTGTTGCATTCTACTGACCAAACCAAGTCACAAGTTAATCTTAGAATCAAGAAATAGGAAAGTAGGCTTCAAATCTTGAAGAAAGTAGTTATAATATCATTTTGAGATAGAGGTGGATTCAAGGAGGGACAGAATTGGAATACTAATAATTTTTGCAATTAAGCTGCCACAAAGGAAATATTAAAAGTTTATGAATAGAAAATAAAATATGAACAAATAGTAAGAAGTACACTGAGAACTTATACCACATGATAAAAAATAATTTACAATTTCATTATAATTATAAAACTATGATTATTCTTAAGAGTGCATGCTAAGTTGCTTCGGTCATGTCCGACTCCTTGTGACCCTATGGACCATATAGCCTGTCAGTCTCCTCTGAGGGATTTCCAGGCATGAATACTGTAGTGAGTTGCCCTGCCCTCTTCCAGAGAATCTTCTGACCCAGGAATCAAACCTGAGTCTCTTATTTCTCCTGAATTGGCAAGTGGGTTCTTTACCACTAGTGCCACCTGGAAAGCCCTATGGATTATTCTTATTGGCCCCCAAATATACATATAAATGTATATTCTGATCTGTTTCCAAATTATCTATTTCAAATGCATGTTTTATATATATATATATATATATATATATATATATATATATGTGTGTGTGTGTGTGTGTGTGCGTGCGTGTGTGTGTGTGTGTGTGTGTGTATATATACCATGTTATAGAGATATATAGAGATATATAGAGATATAAATATATCCCTCTGAAGTGTTAGTTGCTCAGTCATGTCTGACTCTTTGTGACCCTGTGGACTGTAGCCAGCCAGGCTCCTCTGAGCATGGAATTCTCCAGGCAAGAATACTAGAGTGAATTGTCATCCCCTTCTCCAGGGTATCTTCTCGACACATATATATGCATGAAAGAGATAGAAATATGACATCATATCTGTAATTGACGTGTGTTAACATTGCATTGTCAATCACTATCACCTTTTCAGTTTTGTTACACTTGACTATTCGGTAGCATGTTATTATTTTCTCCTTGAAAGCATTACTTAAACTTTTTCACAACCAAGTTAAAAGCTGGCAACATATATCTTTCTTCATGATTTTGAGTGCTTAATAATATATCCATGTCATTTATCTGACATATTTGCATGTAAAACATGACTATCAAATAGTGGTTGAAATCCAATTAAACTTTCACTATGGCGTTTATTTAAATCTTTGGTTTAGTGACAGTATGAAATAAAACATGTTATTACCAGAAAGCAATATTTAAACTATATAGGTTCAGTAGACTTTCATTTCTGGGATTCTTTAGTTGTGTGAGAGTGTAGATGTTTATATGATTATTTAATAATTGTACTTTATTAGTAAAAATATATAAATAATATACCCATTGCAGGCATAACACATACCCATATAGGCATCCATATATTCACAAAGAAACATGATCCACTAAAAGTAGTATTGAGATAGACAAGGCTGTGGTCCATGTGATCAGATTAGCTAGTTTTCTGTAATTTTTTTTAGTTTCAGTGTGTCTGCCCTCTGATGCCCTCTCGCAACAGTTACCGTCTTACTTGGGTTTCTCTTACCTTGGACATGGGGTATTCCTTCACAGCTACTCCAGCAAATTGCAGCCGTTGCTCCTTACCTTGGACAATGGGTATCTACTCTCGACGGCCCCTCCTGACCTTGAATGTGGAGTAAATCCTCTTGCCCCTCCTGTGCCCATGCAGCCCCTGCTCCTTGGGCCTTGGGTAATTCCTCTCGCCGCCGCCCCCTGGCCCCCGGCCCCCAGCCCGGCCTAGCTCCTCTCAGCCACGCTTCTGCGCAGAGCCATCGCAGCCACCTCGCTTCTGAAAGAGATGGGGATACCAGACCATCTGACCTGTCTCTTGAGAAACTTATATGCAGGTCAGGAAGCAACAGTTAGAACTGGACATGGAACAACAGACTGGTTCCAAATAGGAAAAGGAGTATGGCAAGGTTGTATATTGTCACCCTGCTTATTTAACTTATATGCAGAGTACGTCATGAGAAACGCTGGGCTGGAAGAAACACAAGCTGGAATGAAGATTGCCAGGAGAAATATCAATAACCTCAGATATGTGGATGACACCACCCTTATGGCAGAAAGTGAAGAAGAACTAAAGACCCTCTTGATGAATGTGAAAGAGGAGAGTGAAAAAGTTGGCTTAAAGCTCAACATTCAGAAAACTAAGATCATGGCATCTGGTCCCATCACTTCATGGGAAATAGATGGGGAAACAGTGTCAGACTTTATTTTTTGGGCTCCAGAATCACTGCTGATGGTGATTGCAGCCATGAAATTAGAAGACGCTTACTCCTTGGAAGGAAGGTTATGGCCAACCTAGATAGCATATTTAAAAGCAGAGACATTACTTTGCCAACAAAAGTCCGTCTAGTCAAGGCTATGGTTTTTCCAGTGGTCATGTATGGATGTGAGAGTTGGACGGTGAAGAAAGCTGAGTGCCGCAGAATTGATGCTTTTGAACTGTGGTGTTGGAGAAGACTCTTGAGAGTCCCTTGGACTGCAAGGAGATCCAATCAATCCATCCCAAAAGAGATCAATTCTGGGTGTTCATTGGAAGGACTGATGTTGAAGCTGAAACTCTAATACTTTGGCTACCTCATGCGAAGAGTTGACTCATTGGAAAAGACCCTAATGCTGGGTAGGATTGGGGGCGGGAAGAGAAGGGGATGGCAGAGGATGAGATGGTTGGATGGCATCACCGACTCAATGGACATGGGTTTGGGTAAACTCCGGGAGTTGGTGATGGAGAGAGGCCTGGTGTGCTGCCATTCATGGGGTCGCAAAGAGTCGGACACGACTGAGTGACTGAACTGAACTGAACTGAAAAGTAGTATGGTAGATCTGTATTCCCCTTCATGGATCATAGCCTTGTCATGGTGAAGAGGCTTGCATAACTCAATGCAGCTATGAGCCATGCCATGCAGGGGCACTCAAGATGAATGGGTCAGAGTGAAGAGTTTTAACAAAACATGGTCCTCTGGAAGAAGAAATTGCAACCCACTCCAGTATTCTTCCCTGGAGAACTCCATCGACAGTATGAAAAAGCAAAAAGATATGACACTATAAGATGAACTCCTGAAGATAAGAAGGTGTCTAATATGCTGTGGGGAATAATGGAGGACAATAGCTCCAGAAAGAATGAGTGGCTGGGCCAAAATAGCATAGCCACCTGGAATGTTAGGTCCATGAATCAAGGTAAATTAAAGGTGGGCAAACAGGAGATGGTAAGAGTGAACTTTGACGTCTTAGGAATCAGTGAACTAAATGGACAGAAATGGGCAAATTTAATTCAGATCACCATTACATCTATTACTGTGGGCAAGAATCTCTTAGAAGAAATGGAATAGCCCTCATAGTCAACAAAAGAGTCCAAAATGCAGTATTTGGGTGCAACCTCAAAAATGACAGAATGGTCTCAGTTCCTTTATAAGCCAAACTATTCAATATCACAGTAATCCAAGTCTGTGCCCCAACTACTAATGCTGAAGAAGCTGAGGTTGGCCAGTTCTATGAAGATCTATAATACCTTCTAGAACTAAAACCAGAAACGATGTCCTTTTCATCATAGAAAACTGGAATGAAAAAGTAAGAAGTCAAGAGATACCTGGAGTAATAGGCAAATTTGGCCTTGGAGTTAAAAATGAAGTGGAACAATGGCTAACAGAGTTTTGTCAAGAGAAAATGCTGGACATAGCAAACACCATTTTCCAGCAACCCAAGAAACTATTCTGCACCTGGGCATCATCAGGTGATCAACACTGAAATAAAATTGATTATATTCATTGCAGCCAAAGATGAGAAGCTCTATACAGTCAGAAAAAATGAGACCTAGAGCTGACTGTGGTTCAGATTGTGAGATCCTTATTGCAAAATTCAGGCTGAAATTGAAGAAAGTAGGCAAAACCACTAGGCCATTCAGGTATGAACTAAATCAGATGCCCTATGATTATACAGTGGAGTTGATGAATAGATCCAAGGGGTTAAATCTGGCAGAAAGAATGCTGGAAGAACTATGGACAGAAGTCCATAGCATTGTACAAGAGGCAGTGATTAAAACCACCCCAAAGATAAAGAAATGCAAGAAGGCAAAGTGATTGTCTGAGGAGGTTTTAAAAATAGCTGAAGAAGAAAGAGAAACAAAAGGCAAGTGAGAAAGGGAAAGATAAACCCAACTGAAAGTAGAGTTCCAGAGAATAGTAAGGAAACATAAGAAGGCCTTCTTAAATGAACAATAAAGAAATGGAGGAAAACAACAGAAGAGAAAAGACTAGATATCACTTGAAGAAATTTGGAGAAATCAAGGGAACAGGGCACAATAAAGGATAGAACAGGGCACAATAAAGGATAGAAATGGTAAGGACCTAACAGAAGAAGAGAGATTAAGAAGTGGCAAGAATATACAGAAGAACTGTACAAAAAAGTTCTTAATGACCTAGATAATCATGATGGTGTGGTCACTCACCTAGAGCCAGACATCCTGGAGTGTGAAGTCAAGTGGAACATAGGAAGAATTTCTATGAACAAAGCTAGTGGAGGTGATGGAATTCCAGCTTAGTAATTTAAAATCCTAAAAACAAACAAACAAAAAAAGATGCCATTAAGCTCTGTACTCAATACGTCAGCAAATTTGGAAAACTCAGCAGTGGTCACAGGACTGGAAAAGGTCAGTTTTCATTCAAATCCCAAAGAAGGGCAATGCCAACGAATGTTCAAACTATTGTGCTCATTTCGCATGTTAGTAAGGTTATACTCAAAATCCTTCAAGCTAGGCTCCAGCAGTACCTGCATTGAGAATTTCCAGATGTACAAACTAGATGGAGAAAAGGCAGAGGTAGAGGAGGTCAAATTGCTAACATTCAATGCAACATGGAGAAAGCAAGAGAATTCCAGAAACAAAACATCTACTTCTCTTTCATTGACTATATCAAAGACTTTGACTATGTGGATCACAACAAACTGTGAAAGAGATGGGAATATTAGACCACGTTATTTGTCTTCTGAGGACCTGTATGCAAGTCAAGAAGCAACAGTTAGAACAGGACATGGAACAACGGACTGGTTCAAACTGGGAAACAAGTACAACGAGGCTGTCTATTGTGACCCTGCTTATTTAACTTACATGCAGAGTACATCATGCAAAATGCTGAGCTGCATGAAGCACAAGTTAGAATCTAGACTGCTCGGAGAAATATCAACAACCTCAGATATGCAGATAATACTCCTCTAATGACAGAATGTGAAGAGAAGCTAGTCTCTTAATCATGGTGAAAGAGGAGAGTGAAAAGGCTGGCTTAAAACTCAACATTCAAAAAACTAAGATCATGCATCTGGGCCCATCACTTCATGGCAAATAGAAGGGGAAAAATGGAAGCAGTGACAGATTTTATTTTCTTGGGCTCCAAAATCACTGCAGACAGCATCTGCAGCTACAAAATTAAAAGATGCTTTCTCCTTGGAAGGAAAGATATGACAAACCTACATTCAGTTCAGTTCAGTCTCTCAGTCATGTCCAATTCTCTGCGACCCAATGGAGTGCAGCACGCCAGGCCTCCCGGTCCATCACTAACTCCCGGAGTTTACTCAAACTCATGTCCATTGAGTCAGTGATGCCATCCAACCATCTCACCTTCTGTTGTCTCCTTCTCCTCCTGCCCTCAATCTTTCCCAGCATCAGAGTCTTTTCAAATGAGTCAGTTCTCCGCATCAGGTGGCCAAAAGTGTTGGAGTTTCAGCTCCAACATCAGTCTTTCCAATGAACACTCAGGACTGGTCTCCTTTAGGATGGACTGGTTGGATCTCCTTGCAGTCCAAGGGACTCTCAAGAGTCTTCTCCAACACCACAGTTCAAAAGCATCCATTCTTCAGCACTCAGCTTTCTCTATAGTCCAACTCTCACATCTGTACATGACTACTGGAAAAAATATAGCCTTGACTAGCAGGACTTTTGCTGGCAAGTAATGTCTCTGCTTCTTAATATGCTGTCTATTATGGTCATAACTTTCCTTCCAAGGAGTAAGTGTCTTTTAATTTCACGGCTGCAGTCACCATCTGCAGCGATTTTGGAGCCCCCGAAAATAAACTCAGCCACTGTTTCCATTGTTTCCCCATCTATTTGCCATGAAGTGATGGGACTGGATGCCATGACCTTAGTTTTCTGAACATTGAGCTTTAAGCCAATATTTTCACTCTCCTCTTTCACTTTCATCAAGGGACTCTTTAGTTCTTCTTCACTTTCTGCCATAAGGGTGGTGTCATCTGCCTATCTGAGCTTATTGATATTTCTCTCAGCAGTCTTGATTCCAGCTTGTGCTTCATCCAGCCCAGCGTTTCTCATGATGTACTCTGCATGTAAGTTAAATAAGCAGGGTGACAATATACAAGTTTGACATACTCCTTTTCCTGTTTGGAACCAGTCTGTTGTTCCATGTCTAGTTCTAACTGTCGCTTCCTGACCTGCATACTGATTTCCCAGGAGGCAGGTCATGTGGTCTGGTATTCCCATCTCTTTCAGAATTTTCCACAGTTTATTGTGATCCACACAGTCAAGGGCTTTGGCATTACCCTTGCTCCACTAGAGACTTGGGTACCCTCTGTCCTTCTTTCTGTCTTCATTCTCTTCGGAGCGTGGAAACCTGCAGAGCTCACTCTCTCACCCGGGCTTTCAAGACCTCCTTGAGAGGATGCCCTGTGCCTTAGTGAGCGGTACAAGTCCTGTGCATGGGCTTTATTGGTTTTCCACGTAACCCAAGAGATACTGCTCTCTCTCTCTCTTCTCTCTTTTTCTCTCTTTTCATCGACTCTGGTCCACCAGGTTCCAGTCTGTATTAATGACCAACACATCACCTCCACTAGCTTTATTCATAGCTTCCTCCACTAGCTTCCTATGGTCGACTTGAGAAATAGATTTAAGGGACTAGATCTGATAGACAGAGTGTCTGATGAACTATGGATGGAGGTTCCTGACATTGTACAGGAGATAGGGATCAAGACCATCCCCAAGAAAAAGTAATGCAAAAATGCAAAATGGCTGTCTGAGGAGGCCTTGCAAATAGCTGTGAAGAGAAGCCAAAAGCAAAGGAGAAACGGAAAGATATACCCATTTGAATTCAGAGTTCCAAAGAATAGCAAGGAGAGATAAGAAAGACTTCCTCAGTGATCAGTGCAAAGAAATAGAGGAAAACAACAGAATGGGAAAGACTAGAGATCTCTTCAAAAAAATTAGAGTTACCAAGGGAACATTTCATGCAAAGATGGGCTCAATAAAGGACAGAAATGGTATGGACCTAACAGAAGCAGAAGATATTAAGAAGAGGTGGCAAGAATACACAGAAGAACTGTACAAAAAAGATTTTCATGACCCATATAATCATGATGGTGTGACAAACCTAGATAGCAGCTTTAAAAGCAGAGACATCACTTTGCTGACAAGAGTCCATATAATCAAAGCTATGGTTTTTCCAGTAGTCATATATGAATGTGAGAATTGGACAGTAAGAAGGCTGAGTGCTAAAGAATTGCTTCTTTAGTTTTGTGGTGTGGGAGAAGACTCTTGGGAGTCCCTTGGACAGCAAGGAGATCAAACCAATCAATTCTAAGGGAAGTCAACCCTGAATATTCATTGGAAGGACTGATGCTGAAGCTCCAATACTTTTGGCCACCTAATGAGAAGAGCCGACTCATTGGAAAAGACCCTGCACTGGGAAAGACTGAAGGTGAAAGGAGAAATGGGTGGCAGTGGATTAGATGTTTAGATAACATCACCAACAGAATGGACTTGAATTTGAGCAAACTCTAGGAGATAGTGGAGGATGCTGCAGCCTGGCATGCTGCACTCCATGTGGTCACAAAAGCCTGCCATGGATTAGCGACTCAACAAGAACAAGAAAAGGAAAATGAGGATTATTTTTAATGGCCTTACTCATGTCAAATGAGGATTTGCCACATTTATTCACTTATTAAAATATGTTGGTACAGTTTTTTTCATAAACTATTAGGGATTTAACATGGCAATAAATGATAAATTTCAAAATATATAAAGTTGAGCACTTATTTGAATTTTTAAATATTTTCTTAGTAATAAGCAATTAAATATTGGTAAAAAAAGTGCTTTGGCTTTTATTTTCTCTTTTTCACTTATTCATATTTGATAGAATGCTGAAAACAGAACAACAACAAAACAAAACATGTGCAGGAGACTCTCTTGGGAGCAATAAAATAAAAATATGTTGCTCATCTGTAAAGGTTCAATCCAATTCTTGGGTAATAAATACATTTCCGTATGTAATTGAAAATAATATAATATTTACATTAAAATTTGTGGTTTAGTAAGGAGATTTAAAAGTTAAACTATTTCCCCTTGGCATTTTCAAAGAAAGTCTGGTAGCTAAGTGCTTGGGATTTGGCAGTAGATCAAGCTATATAGTATTTGAACACATTGGCCAGCTGAACTTCAGAAAGTTTAGAGAAAGTTTGCTTTCTCTAAATTATATCATTAAAAATAAAACCAAATTCTTCATTAGAAGTGGCTTATGTTATTTAAAAAAATTCTGTATTTTTTTATAAAATAAGTTGCAAAATAAGGCTTTATAGCAACAAACACAGAGGATACACAATCAAAGATAAAAATATATCAGCTTTCTTATTTTACACCTCTCTATGAATCCTGGTAAAAACAAAAGTAGAGAAGGAAAATGACATCATTGGGAATGTATGTAAAATATATATATTTCAAAACTGAAGAATATCATCATAAATAAAAATGAATTTGAATTATCACTAGCATGTCAATATATGCTTCCTGCTATTTCTATAGCAGAAATATAATGAATTCAAGAAAAATAAGCAAATAAATAAAAACAAAAATAATGCCCCCCAAAACAAAAGATGAATGTTTTTGTCAAATTTTGAGTTGAATCTAATGAACAAGTTTCAAGAAAAGTGGAGATGGCTACTGATTCTGATCCTGGACTTAATATTGAGCTGTCACTGGAAAACATAATTCTGAGTTTCTAAGCATAAAAAAAAAATGTTGTTTTCTAAATTTTATGTTATAATATTCTGTGCCTCTGAAAATTAAAGTCTAAAACATTTTAAGGAAAATTGTATCAAATAAATTTTATTCTCATCGAAGTTGTATACAAATTTTCTGATGTACGCCATCCTGCAGGTAACGTTATATCTATGAATTCATGTTAAAATAGAAGCTCAAGGACAAAAACCTAGCCAAGCAGGAAATAAAATGAAATAGTGTCAATGAAAAGATCTTTGTAAAGAACTGATGGTAAGTGTCAGAACTGTTTAAATGTAAAACGTGCTGAGAAATATTGAAATAATTGTTTCAGAATACATTATAAGTATTATAAATATCGATAAAGTAAAATGATGCTGTATTTACATAACAAAATAAGTGTATGGTTTAAATTCCTTTATAATCTTATTTTTGTTAGAACAACATTATTAGATGACCTAGAGAGGCAATTTAAAAAGCAACAGTTATATATTTTATATTATGCTCAGGGCTTCCCTGGTAGCTCAGTCGGTGAAGAATCTGCCTCCAGTGCAGGAGCCCTGGGTTCGAGCCCTGGTTTGGGAAGATCCCTTGGAGAAGGAAATGGCAACCCACTCCAGTATTCTTGCCTGGAAAATCCTATGGAGAGTGGAGCCTGACAGGCTACAGTCCATGGGGTTGTAAGAGTTGGACATGATTTAGTGACTAAAACACCAAGAATTAATATATATTATTTTTATGTATTGGCACGTATGCACAGACATACGTATATGGACATGTAAACTGCATTATATGTATTTTTTCCAAGCTTTCCTGGTGAATATCATGTTCAGGGAACAATGAGAACCACTGTGTTACTTATACAGCACAGTCAATTTAAAAAATTGAATAAAAGTGAGAACTCAGATACAAAGTATCATCAGATACTCAGATGAAATCATGTTTCCAGGCAATTTTGGGCCAGATGTTACTAAAGTATATACATGTCCTGAGGTGATTATTGTTTTCTCTGCCAATTACCAGTTTATCAATTCTAGCTCCAAATTCACCTTGTTTGTCTTACTTTATGATACTGGAACTAGGCCCTCTATTTCTCATTTGCTGCTGGCATAATGCTAATCTTTGTCATTAAATCATACCTCTCTTCTTATTCCAGAGTGTTTATTCCTTCTTGTTCATCTGGTTTGTGGTGGTCAGCCATGTGTGACTCCTGTGCTGACATTCACCCTTCAGCAAGCTTTAGTAGCACTCTTGTGCATGATTTATTAGCAAAGTGAATTGATACTCTAGTATTTTTCCCAGTGAACTCAATCAGAACCCCATGGCTATTTCCCAAGTCGTATGCGGCCAGTAGTTTCCTTTCTGCTATCCAAAGCCTCATTCAACTTCTTTCTCATCCACATGGTCATAGTCATGCCATTTCTGATGAGGTGTGAATCTCACCCTTGGAGGAAGACCCGTTTCAAGTCTCTTCCTTCCTGTGTACTCTCAGACTGATATATAATGGCTGATCCTATATTAGCTATTTTTTTTTATCACGTCTGTTTATCCTCTTTCACTAATTAATGACTTTATATTAAATTTACCTATTCAAATTACTGGTGTGATTTCTGTCTCCTGAAAAACCCAGGTTAATACAATTCTCAGGTAAACACAATTGATCAATACAAGACAGGTTGATATAATTCTCAATCCTGTACAGTTCCTTCTCATTGGATTTCTTGAGTTCTGTGGTGATTACAGTAGGAATAATAATAATTTCAGGGCCTGCTGGTCCTAAACATAAATGAAATTAATTGATTCCTGAGACCTCAATCAAACTCTATCCCAGGATGGTGATGAGTTGTTCTAATGTAAATCATTCTCCATGGACCACCTTATGTTGACAGCACAAATATATTACCAAATTAAGTTACAAATATGTTACCCAAAGAAATAGCAAAGGAACCTAAACTCTTTTATTTATAATAGTTTTTCACCATATTTCTCTCCATTCACTTCTCTGTTTTATTGGGGATTTTACAGAGAGAAAATGTTATTCTTACTTTCAAACTTAATTAGAAAAACATTTCTAATGCTACTTGTTAATAATTTTCTATGTATCAGATACTATTTTTAGGTAATAAGGATACTGTGAAAAAATATATAAAATGTCAACACTTATAATGTAGGTATTTTTATGAGTCAGAAAATAAAATGATAATAAATATATGCATTCTATAATGCTAAGTGATTTGTTCAATTAAGAAATTTAAAGCAGAAAGATGAATAGAAAATACTAGAGAGTGAGTTACATATGCCACTTTAGGTAGCATGGTCAAAGAAACATTATTCAGGATATAATATTTGAGCAAGGACATGGAATGAGGAAGACAACTGTGTAAAAGAGATTTTTCTTAGCAGAAAATAACATAAAAGCAATGAGCTAAGCATGTGTGAATAATGATTTAAAAACCAAGAGGTTTTATAACTATAGACAATGATGGTCATAGGCAAATCAAATGAGATGTGTAGTCTTTGAATATAGTATCAAATAGAGAACTCTTTATAGAAGTGGGAATACAGGCAGATATCAGTAGCTCTCCTGTCCTCTTAAGTTGGGTGGCCAATTAGAAAGCCAAATACTGATTGTTAAGTAGGAACTTGGTGCAGAGTCAAGGTTATTATTATATACTGAGTGTCACTCAACACTCCATGTTGAGTGTCAGAGTCATATAAAATTATAAAAGTAACTCATAGTTAAATTGTTGGAAATTCATAAGCAATCAGGGTTTACAGCAGTTAAAGAAAAGAATATCCATCTGATCTTGGATAATTCTAGCACTTATAAGCCAGAAAATGGAAATATTCAACAAGAAATAAAGAAAGCCAGTAAAGTGCACATAATGAAAACAAGTAGGTATGATGGTCAGAAATTCATGGGAAGCAATAATTTCAAGAAGTTGTTTTTCATGCTGTGGAGAGATCAGGTGAACTGAAGTCAACGAATTGGTCATTTGATTGGGCAAGATGGAAGATGTAGATTTGGTTGAAAGTTTCAGTGGAATGACAGTGATGAAACCCTGCAGTTGGTAGATGAGAAAAAAAAAGGTTTATAAACAGAGAAATAAGGAGGTATCTGAAACTGGTAAATTAAAAATACTATAGCCTAAGACTTAAGTAAAATAAGCATAAGAAAGAGAGACATTTATGATGCAGGAAAATGAAGATATTAATTTAAGAGAAAGTACTTGAATACCAGAGAATATGGACTGAACTAAAAAACTGGAAGAGTTTATCTTATAACACAAGAAGTATACCTCACAACAGGAAAAATTTCAGGAGGGGACACTGCGTCCCCATGTAGATGAATGAGTAGAGTTTGTACTAAAAATATGAGTCGATGTTTTCAAATGGTTTCTGTTGTTTGTTTGTTTTTGTGGGGATTTTTTGTTTTTGGTGTTTAGTGAAATAAGGGTGATATGTGCAGATGTCATATTACTGTTTTGTGAACAGATATGAAGTATAACATATTAAAATATTATTAAGAATGCAGAATACAGGTGATCAGAGAATATAGTAGGATTGCTAGGCATTGTTATGACCTTGCTTAAAATTACCTGCTTACCTACATTTCTACAATTTCTGATGTTCTTCATTGGTTGGTTCAGATGAAAACTCATCTGATAAATTTTCTTTTTTGATGTTAGCATTTCTTGTAGAAAAGGTCTTACTGTTCATAAATAGCTTCCACTTTTCTATCTCAGACAAACTGTTTATTCTCTATTTAAATTTCCCCCTCACAGGACATAGAATACTAACTTGACATTATATTTTCCTTTGGTACTTTAAAGAAGCTGCCCTGTAGTCACTTTGTACCCAGTGTTTCTGACAAAAAGTCTGTCTTTCTATTTCTTTTTACTCAAAGTGTTGTTTCTTTTCCATAACTCCTTTTAAGCTTGTGTCTTTATCACTAGTTTTACGAAATTTGACTGTAATATGTTGTGGTATAGTGTTCAGATTTCTTTTTCTTTTTTGTACTCAAGCTTGATTGTGCTTTTTGGATCTGTGGGTTTATGAATTTATCAAATTTGAAAAATCCCTGGTAATTATATAATTATATATGTGTACACACACATACATATACGTCTGTGTATATATATATATGTGTGTGTTCAGTTCAGTTCAGTCACTCAGTCGTGTCCGACTCTTTTAGACCCCATAAACTGCAGCACACCAGGCCTCCCTGTCCATCACCAACTCCCGGAGTTTACCCAAACCCATGTCCATCGAGTCAGTGATGCCATCCAACCATCTCATCCTCTGTCGTCCCCTTCTCCTCCCGCCCCCAATCCTTCCCAGCATTAGGGTCTTTTCCAATGAGTCAACTCTTTGCATGAGATGGCCAAAGTATTGGAGTTTCAGCTTCAATATCAGTCCTTCCAATGAACACCCAAGATTGATCTCCTTTAGGATGGATTGATTGGATCTCCTTGCAGTCCAAGGGACTCTCAAGAGTCTTCTCCAACACCACAGTTCAAAAGCATCAATTCTTTGGAGCTCAGCTTTATTCATTGTCCAACTCTCACATCCATACATGACCACTGGAAAAACCATAGCCTTGACTAGATGGACTTTTGTTGACAAAGTAATGTCTCTGCTTTTAAATATGCTATCTAGTTTGGCCATAACCTTCCTTCCAAGGAGTAAGTGTCTTTTAATTTCATGGCTGCAATCACCATCAGCAGTGATTTTGGAGCCCCCCCAAAAAAAAAAGTCTGACACTGTTTCCACTGTTTCCCCATCTATTTCCCATGAAGTGATGGGACCAGATGCCATGATCTTAGTTTTCTGAATGTTGAGCTTTAAGCCAACTTTTTCACTCTCCTCTTTCACATTCAGCAAGAGGCTCTTTAGTTCTTCACTTTCTGCCATAAGGGTGGTGTCATCTGCATATCTGACGTTATTGATAATTCTCCCAGCAATCTTGATTCCAGCTTGTGTTTCTTCCAGCCCAGCGTTTCTCATGATGTACTCTGCATATAAGTTAAATAAGCAGGGTGACAATATACAGCCTTGACGTACTCCTTTTCCTATTTGCAACCAGTCTATTGTTCCATGTCCAGTTCTAACTGTTGCTTCCTGACCTGCATGCAGGTTTCTCAAGAGACAGGTCAGATGGTCTGGTATTCCCGTCTCTTTCAGAATTTTCCACAGTTTGTTTTGATCCACACAGTCAATGGCTTTGGCATAGTCAAGAAAGCAGAAATAGATGTTTTTCTGGTACTCTCTTGCTTTTTCGATGATCCAACAGATATAGGCAATTTGATCTCTGGTTCCTCTGACTTTTCTAAAACCAGCTTGAACATCTGGAAGGTCATGGTTCACATATTGCTGAAGCCTGGCTTGGAGAATTTTGAGCATTACTTTACTAGCGTGTGAGATGAGTGCAATTGTGCAGTAGTTTGAGCATTCTTTGGCATTACCTTTCTTTGGGATTGGGATGAAAACTGACCATTTCCAGTCTTGTGGCCACTGATGAGTTTTCCAAATTTGCTGGCATATCGAGTGCAGCACTTTCACAGCATCATCTTTCAAGATTTGAAATAGCTCAACTGGAATCCATCACCTCCACTAGCTTTGTTCATAGTGATGCTTTCTAAGGCCCACTTGACTTCACATTCCAGGATGTCTGTGTATATATATATATACAAAGCTTACCCAGGAGCCCAAGAGTGCAGCACCTTCTGGGGAGACTGTCACCCCAGGCCATAAGTACACAGCATGCAAGAATCAAAAGTATGAAAGGATACATAGAAAAAGATGGCAGAGTAGAAGGTCGTGTGCTCATCTTCTCCTGCAAAAACTCCAAAATTAAAACTTGCTGCAGAACAACTGTCAACAGGAGAATGTTTGATCCCACCAAAAAATGATATCCCACATCCAAGGGCAAAGGAAAAGACCCAGCAAGATGGTAGGAGGGGCGAAATTGCATTTAGAATCAAACCCCATACCCACCAGAGACACTTGGAGGGCTCAAACAAACCAAGTGCACACCAGGACACAGGGACACCACAGAGACTGAGCCAGAACGGTTTTGAGTGTCTCCTGCGGAGGTCCACATCCAAGAGCAAAGGAAAAGACCCAGCAAGATGATATGAGGGGTGAAATTGCATTTAGAATCAAACCCCATACCCACCATAGAGACTCGGAAGGCTCAAACAAACCAAGTGCACACCAGGACACAGAGACCCCACAGAGACTGAGCCAGAACTGTTTTTGAGTGTCCCCTGCAGAAGTCCAGGTCAGCAGTGGCCTGATGCACGGGCAGGGGCTTTGGATGCAGCAGACCTGGGTATGGCATAAGCCCTCTTGGAGGAGGTCGGCATTAACTCCACAATAGAGCTGCCAGAACTTACACAGGAATGGGGAAACAGACTCTTGGAGGGTACAAACAAAACCTTGTACACACCAGGACCCAGGAGAAAGGAGCAGTTACCCCAAAAGAGACTGACCCAGACTTGCCCATTGAGTGTCCAGGAGTCCCTGGTGGAGGCGTGGGTCTATGGTGGGCTCTGCAGGGTTGGGGGCACTGAGTAGCAGTGTGTGCATGGGACCTTTTGAAGGCGGTCCCTGTTATCTTCATTACCTCCACCATAGTTTTGCCTCAGGTCAAACAACAGGGAGGGAACACAGCCCCACCCATCAACAGAAAATTGGATTAAGGATTTACTTAGCATGGCCCCACCCATCGGAACAAGACCCAGTTTCCCCCTCAGTCAGTCTCTCCCATCAGGAAGCTTCCATAAGCCTCTTATCCTTATCCATCAGAGGGCAGACAGAATGAAAACAACCACTATCATTGAAAGCTAACCAAAATGATCATATGGACCACAGCTTTATCAAATTCAATGAAACTTTGAGCCATGCCATGTAGGGCCACTGAGGCAGACAGGTCATGGTGGAGAGTTCTGACAAAAAGTGGTCCACTGGAGAAGGCAAGGCAAACCACTTCAGTCTTCCTGCCTTGAGAACACCATGAACAGTATGAAAAGGCAAAAAGATATAACACTGAAAGATGAACTCCCCAGGTCAGTAGGTGCCCAATGTGCTACTGGAGATCAGTGGAGAAATAACTCCAGAAACAATGAAGAGACAAAGCCAAAGTGAAAACAACTCCCCAGTTGTGGATGTGACTGGTGATGGAAGTAAAGTCCGATGCTGTAAAGAGCAATATTGCATAGGAACCTGTAATGTTAGGTCCATGAATCAAGGCAAATTGGAAGTGGTCAGACAAGAGATCTCAAGAGTGAACATCAACATTTTAAGAATCAGCAAACTAAAATGGACTGGAATGGGTGAATTTAACTCAAATGACCATTATATCAACTACTGTGGGCAAGAATTCCTAAGAAGAAATAGAGTAATGATTGTAGTCAACAAAAGAGTCCAAAATGCAATACTTGGATGCACTCTCAAAAGTGAGAGAATGATCTCCGGTCGTTTCCAAGGCAAACCATTCAGTATCACAGTAATCCAAGTTTATGCCCCAACCAGTAATGCTGAAGAAGCTGAAGTTGATTGGTTCTATGAAGACCTACAAGACCTTCCAGAATAAATCAAATCCCATATGATTATACAGTGGAAGTGACAAATAGATGCAAAGGATTACATCTGATAGACAATGTGCCTGAAGAACTATAGACAGAGGTTTGCAATGCTGCACAGGAGGCAGTGGTTAAGATCATCCCCAAGAAAAAGAAATGCAAAAAGGCATGGTTGTCTGAGGAGGCCTTACAAATAGCTGAGAAAAGAAGAAAAGAAAAAGGCAAAGGAGAAAAGGAAGATATACCCATTTGAATACAGAGTTCCAAAGAATAGCAGGGAGAGATAAGAAAGCCTCCCTCAGTGATCAGTGCAAAGAAATTGAGGAAAACAATAGAATGGGAAAGACTAAAGGTCTCTTCAAGAAAATTAGAGATACCAAGGGAATATTTCATGCAAAGATGGACACAATAAAGGGCAGAAATGGTATGGACCTAATTGAAGCAGTAGATATTAAGAAGAATTGGCAAGAATATACAGAAGAACAATACAAAAAATGATCTTCATGATCCAGATAACCATGATGGTGTGATCACTCACCTAGAGCCAGACATCCTGGAATGCAAAGTCAAGTGGTCATAGGAAGCATCACTACAAACAAAGCTAGTGGAGGTGATGGAATTCCAGTTGAGCTATTTCAAATCCTAAAAGATGATGCTGGTAAAGTGCTGCACTCAATATGCCAGAAAATTTGGAAATGGAGCAGTGGCCACAGGACTGGAAAAGGTCAGTTTTCATTCCAATCCAATTCCAAAGAAAGGCAATGCCAAAGAATGTTCAAACTACAATACAGTTGCACTCATCTCACATGCTAGCAAAGTAATGCTCAAAATTCTCCAAGCCAGGCTTCAACAGTACTTGAACCGTGAACTTCCAGATGTTTTAGCTGGATTTAGATAAGGCAGAGGACGCAGAGATGAAATTACCAACATCTACTGGATCATCAAAAAAGCAAGGGAGTTCCAGAAAAACATCTGCTTCTGCTTTATTGACTACACCAAAGCCTTTGACTGTGTGCTGCTGCTGCTGCTAAGTCGCTTCAGTCTTGTCCGACTCTGTGACCCCATAGACGGTAGCCCACTAGGCTCCCCTGTCCCTGGGATTCTCTAGGCAAGAACACTGGAGTGGGTTGCCATTTCCTTCTCCAATGCATGAAAGTTGACTGTGTGGATCACAACAAACTGTGGAAAATTCTGAAAGAGATAGGAATATCAGACCACCTGATCTGCCTCTTGAGAAATCTGTATGCAGGTCAAGAAGCTACAGTTAGAACTGGACATGGAACAATAGACTGTTTCCAAATCAGGAAAGGAGTATGTCAAAGCTGTATATTGTCACCCTACTTGTTTAACTTATATTCAGGGTACATCATGTTAAATGCTGGGCTAGATGAAACACAAGCTGGAATGCAGATATCCAGGAGAAATATCAACAGCCTCAATATGCAAGTGACACCACCCTTATGGCAGAAAGTGAAGAAGAACTAGAGAGCCTCTTGATGAGAGTGAAAGAGGAGGGTGTAAAAGTTGGCTTAAAACTCAACATTCAGAAAAATAAGATCCTAGCATCTGGTCCCACCACTTCATGGCACATAGATGGGGAAACGTTAGAAACAGTGACAGACTTTATTTTGGGGGGGCTCCAAAATCACTGCAAATGGTGACTGCAGCTATGAAATTAAAACACGCTTGTTCCTTGGAAGTAAAGCTATGACCAACTTAGACAGCATATTATAAAGCAGAGACAATAACTTTGCAACAAAGGTCAATCTAGTCAAAGCTATAGTTTTTCCGGTAGTCATGTATGGATGTGAGAGTTGGACTATAAAGCAAGCTGAGCGCCAAAGAATTGATGCTTTTGAACTGTGGTGTTGAAGACTCTTGAGAGTCCTTTGGACTGCAACGAGATCCAACCAGTCCCTCCTAAAGGAAATCAGTCCTGAATATTCATTGGAAGAACTGATGCTGAAGCTGAAACTTCAATACTTTGGCCACCTGATGTGAAGAGCTGACTCATTTGAAAAGACCGTGATGCTGGGAACGATTGAAGGTGGGAGGAGAAGGGAAGACAGAGGATGAGATTCTAGGATGGCATCACTGATTCGATGGACATTGTTTGAGTAAGCTTCCGGAATTGTTGGTGGATGGGGAAGCCTGCGTTGCTGCAGTTCACGAGATCCCAAAAATTCGGACAGGACTGAGTAACTAAACTGAACTGACTTTTATGTGTATTTTTTCTTTCTATTCCCCTCTCTTTCCTCTACTTTGATCACGCTAATTAGGCTGCTTGAGTCATCCCATATCTTACCATCTTCATTTACTTCATTTCTTTTTTTTCTCTGTTTACTCTCCAGTAGCTGCTATTTTGCTTTCAATTTCCATAATATTTCTCTATATTGCATAATCTACTTTTAATTATATATAAAATATTTTAAATTAGATACATTGTATTTTTCATCTCTAAAATTTCAAAACGGGTCTTTTTTTATATCTCTCATGTCTCTAATTAATGTGCTCAGTCTTTACCTTATAACACTGTATAGCACCATAACTGTTTAGACATACCATCTATGTAAACTCTGATTCTGTTTATTTTGGTAGATATGTTTTCCTTTCCCTTCTTCTTTGCAATAATTTTTGTTGGATGCCAGTTATTATAAAGTGTACCTTGTATGATGCTGGATATTTTTATATTCCTAAAAATAGTTTTGAGCAATTAAAATAGTTCTGCAGAACTAAAGCAGTGTTATTGTAAGGGTAAATTTCCTCATTCCTGAGGCAATACATTTCTGATTATCCTACCCCATGAACTAACTGTGATTTTTAGATCCTCCATGAATTATAAGTTTTTTTCATTCATACCATTGGGGAAATAAACTATTCCTACAATTGTATGAGGACATCCCAAGTGGTGCTAGTGGTAAAAAATCTACCTGCCAATGCAGGAGTTGCAGAGATTTGGGTTTGACCCCTGGATTGGGAGGATCCTCTGAAGTAGAAAGTGGCAACGTGCTCCAGGATTCTTGCCTAGAAAATTCCGTGGACAGAGAAGCCTAGCGGGCTACAGTCCATGCGGCCACAGAGCTGGACACAACTAAGCAACTAAGCACAGCACAGGACTGTGTGAGCTCTGGAACTCTTCACTTTGCTTTTTTTGGGTGGTCCTTTTGCCAACTTTGAGTTGTATGAACATGCATGAACTAATCAGTACTCACCTGAAAACAAGGGGGATCCTCTGCAGCTCTGCAGACCTCTCTCATCCTCTCTCTCCCTGTGTGTCTCTTTCTGGGTGTGTGTCTCTGAAGCTCTCTCCATTGAATTAATCTGCCACTTGAATGCTAGCTTTCTTAGACTCAATCTATTCATATCACGGACAAATCTGGGATTTGTCCTCACTTTGCTAAAGAATAGACTATTCTTTTTATTTATTCTTTTTATTTAAAGAATAATTTGTCCTCACTGTGCTAAAGAATTCAGGAAATTGAGTAATTGTAAGACTCAACTCATTTGTTTCACTTCTCTCAAGGATCATTCTTTGGTGTCACCAAAGTTTTTCACATATTTTATATACTTTATCATTAATTTTGAGTTATAGGGTAAATCTGCTACCTATTATTCCATCTTAGCCACAGGCAAAAGTCAAGGTACTCATTTTTAATGGTAGTTTTTAGTCTGCCTATTACATGGAGCTTTCCTCTGTACCAAAAAAAAAAAAAAAAATCACATTTTTAAAAATAAGCCAATATTAAGTTCATTAGTGAACAACTTGGTTTGACTTTATATTAATACTCTTACTATTATTCTAGCTTATTAATTTATAATTTTAAAAAATCTAGGTATTTCAACCTATTTTATATATTTGTATATTTATATATTATATTGTAATTTTCTCAGGTTTCAGTAACATAGTATTACCTTCAATGTATATATTTGTACATTATTTTATGCATTTTTTTCTGTTTAGTGTTCCAGTTTATGTCTTTTGCATTTGTCAACTCAGACAATGAACTCCTCAATTCAATTTTAAAATTATTTATCACTATTTTGGTCAATATTAGTCAATATTTAACAAAGAAATCTTGTTTTATATTGGGTAAAATTTGTTCTGTGCAAGTGCTTTTAAAATTGAATTACTTTGTGTACATTTTTTAAAAGGTGTGATGTGTTATAATCAAGCATTTTTGAAGACATTAAATAATATATAACATTGGGCTGCCCTAAGAATAGTGTTCCAGTCCTTCATACAAAAATACATATATGATTCATGGTACATTAGTTATTTAAAAAAATTATTAGGAACCATATCAACTAATTAATTCTTCTGAAAAGAGCTCTATTTTAGTTCCTTACTACATTTTGAGTATTGTATTTAAAGTGCTAATAACAGTGGCTGTGATTTTTAATATGCAATTCATATCTTCAGCGAGATACAGTAACTACTTAATCTTCATTGTCTATCCTAAAGGAAATCAGTCTATCCTAAAGCAGTCTATCCTAAAAGAAACGAGTCTATCCTAAATTGTCTATTCTGAAGGAAATCAGTCTGTCCTAAACCAGTCTATCCTAAAGGAAATCAGTCCTGAATATTCATTGGAAGGACTGATGCTAAAACTGAAACTCCAATATTTTGGCCACCTGATGCAAAGAATTGACTCACTAGAAGAGACCCTGATGCTGGGAAAGATTGAAGATGGGAGGAGAAGGAGATGACAGAGGATGAAATGGTTTAATGGCATCATTGGCTCGATGGGCATGAGTTTGAATAAGCTCCAGGAGTTGATAATGGACAGGGAAGCCTGGTGCTGCAGTCCATGAGGTCACAAAGAGTTGGACATGACTGAGCGACTGAATTGAACTGAATCTTTATTGCAATCATCATGTATTAAGATAATAGCTTCAGTTTAGAATTGCAATAGCGTATAATCTTAATTTATATATAATATTTGGTATAATTATGCAATTATAGTATATCTACACTAAAGTATATAAGGTTCTCTCACTTGAAATTAATTCATTTTGGCTGTCTCATTAAAATGCTAAATTCTGTAAGTGGTCTTTTAATTAAAGGAGGTTAAATTATATTTCCCTAGATATATTATCAGTCTAATGAGTTCCAAGACAAATACAGACAGTTTTTAGAGAATAAAATGAATTGATGTTGTAAATTAAGTCATTCTTTTTTTTACCAAAAGTATTTTTTATTGTAACTTGCTTATATTTTATTTTTTAGTAGATACATGTTACTAGTCATATATTGACATTTATATTTAATATATATTCATAAATACAACTACATATTTATGTGTGTATATGTTTATTTTATATGTAAATATTACTCTTTATATATAAAACTCTAAACTCTTTATAAAATATTCTTTACTAATTCAAAAGTTCTTTATAACTAACTTGAGATTAGCAAACCAAAATTTCCATAAAAGATAGCTAGCCAACTAATGCTGGATTCCTTTCAAAGTTTAATAATACAGACATTATGGGCTTGATCTTGAAACCAGATAATAAAACTACTAGGCATTTCAGAGAATGTCATAAGATAGTCCTTTGTTTCTTGACCATTTTCTACTATAAATTTTAAAATTTGTTATTACTTGTAATCGCTTTACCTTGGAAATCATAAGGGCTTTCCCAGTGGCTTCATGGTAAAGAATTCTCCTGCAGTGCAGGAGATGCAGGTTTGATCTCTAGGTTAGGAAGTTCTCTTGGAGGAGGTCATGGCAACCTACTCCAGTATTTTTGCCTGGAGAATCCCATTGATAGAGGAGCCTGGCAGGCTACAGTCCATAGGGTCACAAACAGTCAGACAGGACTGAAGCACGCAGGCACACACTCAGAAATCTTACAATCTAACCATCTTTGTCCTGTTTGCCCAACAATATATCAGGGTCCTTCTCATTATTTATTTTACCTATTTGTTGTTGTCAATCTCAACCTTGTCATCTCAAATCACTTCATATTTTCCAGCATGCCAATATCCCAACACAGCATTAATCTGCCTCAGATTACTCCAAAGGTACAACACTTAAATCAGTATTTGTCAACTTTAAAAAAAAAAATCTCCTTCCACAAGAAATATTTTTAGACATTTTATTTCATAATATTGCCCTCCATGGATCTATATATTTGTTTTGTATTATATGTATATCTGTGCTTTATAAATAATCAAGAGAAAGATTATTTTTTCATCCCCATGAACTAATATTGCCTCTTTGGAGGTGGTGTCTCTCTCTCTTTGATAATGCATACTATAGATATTGTTGTTCAGTTGCTAAATCATTTCTAATTATTTGTGACCCCATGGACTTCAGTACACCAGGCTATAGATTTTACTTTGTCTATATTCAACCCTCATCCCAGAGGGGCACAATGCTGGAGCAGAAAGGGCTGGAGCAGGTGCTCAGTGTGGATCAGAGCACAGGCTGTGGTGGTCCGTTCTGATTTGCTGCCTTCACAATCACCAGCAGTGGCTGCGTTAGTCCCATTCAAATGTCTTTCTTGGTTTAAGCGGGTCCATTACAACTGTTGGGGCTTCCCTGGTGGCTCAGATACTAAAGAATTTGCCTGCAATACAGGAGACCCAGGTTCAGTTACCTAGTCAGGAAGATCCCCTGGAGAAGGAAATGGCAACCCACTCCAGTATTCTTGCCTGGAGAATCCCACGGAGAGAGGAGCCCGGTCAGCTACAGTACATGGAATCTCAGAGTCAGACAAGACCAAGCGACTAACACAGCACAACACGACATAACAATGGTGCACTCCTCTTAGGTGCTGCAGCCCTTGCCATATTATGGAGCAGGAGGGGAAATCAGCTAGAATTCCTGGGCCATTTCAGTTTGCTTCCTTTGGCCTGTTTTGGATATAATCAAGAGTTATACACACTCTTCACCAGAGAGACCTTGGTTTCTTAAAGCCCTCCTATTAGTCTCAGTGATGTTCAAGCCACAAAAGGGAGCTCATCTTATAGGTATTGGAATCCCCAAGGCCTGGGGTGCCCAACATGGGGATCAAACAATTCACTCTCCAGAAAGCATCCTTAAACCCATATAATCCCTTCCTCTGACTGTGTCCCTTTCCAGGGGCCCACATCCAAATCTGATTGCTTCTCCCCCTTTCTTAGCTGATATCCATGTAGCTAGTTCCTACAGCCTTGGTTTTACAGGAGTCTTTCTATTAGACACGTTTATTTTCACTGAGAATTTCTCCACATATAGATGTATTTGTACTGTGTTCAATAGAGGAGGTGAGCTCTGAATCCTCCTATGCTGCCACCTTGATATCCTCTTTCTCACTCATAATATTTTGTGTCAGTTAATTCTAATATATAAACTCACTGGAATGATAATTATCATGCCTTGTTTCTGTTGAAGCTCACATTAGTAATTTCCTTAGAATAATTCTAAGCCACACACAGTCACACATTTTTTTCTCATATTTTACATTTTATAGTTATATATATGATTCATTTGGGGTCAACTTTTAAGGTATAATTTTAGATTAATATAATATTTATTTAGATATTATATTATTTAGTGCCATTTTAGAAAAAAAATATCCTTTTTCTATTGAATGGCTTTATACATTTTCAAAACATAATTGATTACGTTCATATGGGTCTTTATATGGACTCTATGGTAATTTATTGATTACATATCTTTCCTTTCACCCTAATACAAATTACTTTCCCATATAGTAAAATTTAAAAACAGATGATGTGAGCTTTTCAACTTTGTTCTTCTTAAGTTCCTTTTTTAACAATTTTGAGAAGTATATTGTTTAACTTCCAAATGTTAAAAATAAATTTTTTTCTGATATCTTTCTGTTATTTAGTTCCTAGTTTAAGCTTACTTTTAAAACATTTAAATACGAAGATGTGATGATTTTATGGCTGAAAACATAGTTTATCATTACAATGCAGGTGATAGAGGATGCACTGGAGTAGAGTGGATGTGATACTTAGGCAGCTCATGCATACTCAGTTATGTCCAACTCTTTGAGACCCCGTGGGCTCTAGCCTACCAATCTTCCTCCATGGAATTCTCCATGGAATTCTCCAGGCAAGAATACTAAAGTGGGTAGCCAATCCTTTCTCCAGGGGATCTTCCTGACCCTGGGATCAAACCCACGTCTCCTGCATTGCAGGCAGCTTCTTTGCCTGGTGAACCACCAGGAAACCCACTTGTGCAGCAGGAAACAAATAATAGGTGTTGAAGAATGGGATAGATTTCAAGGCATTGGAAGCCTTGGGAAAAGTTATAAGCTCAGGAAAGGTGACTAATCTCAAGAAAATCTGTGAAGTTCATAACACTGTTATGTAACCTTTTAAAGAAGATATTTACTCTGTGTATACAGGGGAATAATCATTTTCAGTCCAATCACTGAAAATAAAGCTCAAAATCCAATTATATGCAAAGATACAGAAATTAGAATGTGCTTGCTACATTGACTTAATAAGAAAAACCTCGAGACTCAAAGTTTGACCAAAAGCTTCCTCCATTATAAACCATGAGAAATACTACCTCAGTATGCATTTTCCACTTTGGGAAGTCAAAAGATATCTTGTAATTCCAATATCTCATTTTGCATTTCCATGGGAGCATAAGACTTTCTGCCTGATTCAATATTTCTCAATATTTTCATCCCTCTCCTCAAAAGTCTTTGAAAAAGTTATATATATATATATATATATATATATATATATATATATACACACACACACATACATACATATACACATATATATATACATACATACATATATCATATATATATATAGTATATCTAGTTATTTAATGTATCTAGATTTGTACTTCATATATAAAAGGGAAGGTATAAATCTCCCTCTTTTTACTCAAAGCACGGTTAGTGACTAAACAACATTTTCAAGTTAAATTAAAATTTTAAGGCTACTAACATTTAAATTAACATAACTTTACTTATTGACAATGTTTAATATGCTTGGAAAAAATTATACCTCTTGATGAAAATAAAAGTAAATAATTAGGAACAATCTGGAACCAAATGGTTCGTCAGTTTTTCTAGAAGTAATTCTATATTTTTGGTAAAGTACATCTCTTGGCTCTTCCTTTTGTTCATAGACTACTTCTTTATGATTCAATTTATTTTATTATAATAATTATGTAATAATTCAAGCAGTTTCAAGTGAAAAAAATTGAACTATCTTTGGAATATTGTTGTTGTTTAGTCACTCAGTCTTGTCTGACTCTTTTGTGACCCCATGGACTTTAATCTGCCAGGCTCCTCTGTCCATGGGATTATCTGGACAAGATTATTGCAGTGGGTTGCCATTTCCTTCTCCAGGGGATCTTCCTGAGCCAGGGATCAAATCCATGTCTCTGTGTCTCCTGCGTTGCAGGCAGATTCTTTACCCTTGAGCCACAGGGGGAAGCCCATCATTGGAATAGCCAATTACGGTAGCTTAGAGAACAAAATTAACTTGTTTTTGTTTTTATGTATATGACTCATAACAATGACACATAGTTTAGAGATCAAAATTTACATTTAATTTTTAGATATATTTACTAACAAAAATTGTTAAATTGGCAGATATAAAGTATTATATACACATTTTAAATTGAAGTAAAAATTCTGAAAACGATCCTAGATGAAATGATGACTAAGACGTAAACCAAAATATTTTTCTTTCTAAAAATTTGCTCTAAATTTGTCACTGAAAAACACTGTCAAACATGAAAAGCCACAATGTAGAATCAATGACCATTTCTACCTGTTAATTTTAAAATAGATATGATCATTCTATTATGAATTATCATAAGATGAATGTTCTACACACTACTAGATATTAGATCAAAAGTCTTTTTGTTATTATTGTTGTTAACCATGTTCTAAAGTGGTCAATAATGGAATAACATATATTTTAACTTTTTACTTATATATAATAGAATATTTAAGGACTACAAAGTCCCTAAACAATAGGTTTTGTCCATTTAATTTAGGTGTCAGCAAGCTTTTCTGCAAATGTGCACTTAGGAAATAGTTTATGCTTTGTGGATCATATAATCTCAATTTTTCCATTGTAATGAGAAAACAGCTAGAGACAATATGGTAAAGTAATTACTGTTGCTGTGTTCCAATAAAACTTTATTTATAAATGTCAATTTGCTATACAGACTGACCTTTGCCATCCCTACATTTTAATCAGTAGTCGAAAAATAACAAAATAGTAGGAAGCTTTAATAATAGAATTTTTTGATGCTTTGAAGCTTTTCTGCCAGGAAAAAAAAAATCACATCCAGTTTAATTTCTCCTCAATATATTCCTACATTTATTCATTCTATGAAGATTTATCAAATACCTAATAGTTCTCAGACACCATGGTACAATTTGTATAACCAGAAGTGAATGTGTTTAGATATTGTACAACTATTAGTTAATTTTTGTCATTTCAAAATTAAGTCTCTATTAATCTTTGTTGCAAAGAATTCCCTCTGTAAGTGAAAGTAACTAGTAGACAGTTGCAGATATCTCTTAATTATACATAGTATTTATTGAATCATAGATTTTCATATAATATAAAAATTAAATTGGCACTCAAACTTTTCCTGATAATTTGAATCAGTACCACACTTGTGGTCATCAATACCAATTTATTAATTACTTGCATATTGTCTGAAGGATTATTTCTGAGTTTTCTCAAAACTCACACAATGGAAATTAGTGCTGGGAGAAAAAAAAAAGTTAAGGGTGTGATTTTACCTATCAAACTTCTCATTAGAAGTAGTCTCAAGGAAGTAACCATTTAATTGAAAGAAACTAGAATGCAGCAAGCACACAGACTGCTAAATAAACAAATGAGATATGCATAAATTAGATACAGTAGAAATGTCAGATAATCATTATCAATCAAGAATTGGCAAAAAAATAATGACTGAAATGTTACACAAAAGTGAGTAAAAACATACTTATTAAAACCAGCCAGTTTGACGTGAGCAAGAATCTTTGGGTTTTGCTCATTAGAGAAATGATGTATTACTGAAATGTCAGTGTCTAGTACACTGCAGTAGGTCTTTAAGTCAACTTTCAACTCAGTTAAAAAGTGTGATATTTTACATGATCTGCAGAAAAAATAACTTTGAATTTTTTAATCTATAGACTGACTTTACCAAGGCTTAAAAAAAGTGTGAAATGTTTATTTCTAATGGAAAAAAAATTTTTAAGGATGATTTCTAGTGTTTTTCAAAAGCTAGTCTTCTCACCATTTTACAAGTGTGTTTTATATGTGGGCTTATTCTATCTGGGAGTAGCTCATTGTTTTGCACAACACTCATGTATTTCTTGGGGTTTTCCTGGTGGCTCAGTGATAATGAATCCACCTGCCAATCCAGGAGACACAGGTTCAGTCTCTGGATTGGAAAGATTCCCTGGACAAGGAAATGGCAACCCACTCCAGTATTCTTGTCTGGGAAATCCCATGGACAGAGGATCCTGGTGGCCTACAGTCCATGGGGTTGCAAGAATCTGACCAGACTTAGCAACTAAACGACAATAGCATGCATTTCTTGATGCAGAACTTTTCATGGCAAATGCCCAAATCAAATAATTGAAAGATTAAGTGAACGCAGTACACATTTCCTTGATAAAGGCTTGTTCTCAGTAATCTTTAGACATTTGGTCCCATTTGCTGTTTTGTTGTTCGGTTGCCCAGTTTTGTCTTACTCTTTGCAACCCCATGGACAGCAGCATGCCAGGTGTCCTTGTCCCTCATCATCTCCCGAAGTTTCCCCAAGTTCATGTCCATTGCATCAGTGATGCCATCCAGCCATCTCATCCTCTGATGCCCTCTCTTCCTTCTGCCCTCAGTCTTCCCAGCATCAGGGACTTTTCCAATGAGTTTGCTGTTCACATCAGATGACCAAAATACTGGAGCTTCAGCTTCAGCATCAGTATTTCCAATAAGTTTTCAGGGTGGATTTCCCTTAAAATTGACTGGTTTGATCTCCTTGCTATCCACGGGACTTTCAGTAGTCTTCTCCAGCACCACAATCTGAAGGCATCAATTTTATGTCGTTCTGCCTTCTTTACTGTCCAGTTCTCACAGCCATGAGTGACCACTGGGACGACCATAGCCATGACTACACAGATCTTTGTTGGCAGAGTAATGTCTCTGCTTTTCAACATACTGTCGAGGTTTGTCATACATTTTCTGCCAAGAAGCAGTCGCCTTCTGATTTCACGGCTGCAGTCATCATTGGCAGTGATTTTAGGGCCCAAGGAGAGGAAATCCATCACTACTTTCCCCTTTTCACCTATTTGCCATGAAGTAATAGAGCCAGATGCCATGATCTTTATTATTATTTTTTGTTGTAGTGGTTAGTATTTAGTCCTAAGCTGGCTCATTCACTCTCTTCTTTCACTCTTATGAAGAGGCTCTTTATTTCCTCTTTGCTTTCTGCCATTAGAGTGGTATCATCAACATATCTGAGGTTGTTGATGTTTCTCCTGCCTATCTTGATTCCATCTTGTAACTCATCTAGCCTGGCATTTCTCATGATGTGCTCAGTTTAGTTCAGTTCACTCACTCAGTCGCGTCTGACTCTTTGTGTCTCCAAGGACCACAGCACGCCAGACTTCCCTGTCCATCACCAACTCCCGGAGCTTGCTCAACTCACATCCATCGAATTGGTGATGCCATCCAACCATCTCATCCTCTGTCATCGCCTTCTCCTCCTTCCTTCAATCTTTCCCAGCATCAGGGTCTTTTCCAATGAGTCAGTTCTTCACATCAGGTGGCCAAAGTATTGGCACTTCAGCTTCAGCATCAGTCCTTCCAATGAATATTCAGGACTGATTTCCTTTAGATAATTGATTGGTTTGGTCTCCTTGAAGTCCAAGGGACTCTCAAAAGTCTTCTCCAACACCACAGTTCAAAAGCATCAATTCTTAAGCGCTCAGCTTTCTTTATGGTTGAACTTCCACGTCTGTTCATGATGCACTCAACATATAAATAGGGTGACAGCAGACAGCCCTCTCATACTCCTTTCTCAATCTTGAACCAATCAGTTGTTCCATACAGAGTTCTAACTATTGCTTCTTGACTGGCATACAGGAGTCAGGAGATAGGTAAGGTGGTGTGGTATTCCCATCTCTTTAAGAGCTTTCCAGTTTGTTATGATCCACACAGTCAAAGGCTTTAGCATAGTAGATGAAACAGAGGTAGATGCTTTTCTGGAATTCCCTAGCTTTCTCTATAATCCAGAAAATGTGGCAATTTGATCTCTTGTTCCTCTTCCTTTTTCTAAACCCAGCTTGGACATCTGGAAGTTCTTGGTTCACATAAGGCTGAATATAGCAAGCAAGATTTTAAGCATTACCTTACTAGAATGGGAGATGAGTGCAACTGTCTGATGGTTAGCACATTCTTTAGTACTACCTTTCCTGGGAATTGGGATAAGGATTGGCCTTCTCCAGTCCTGTGACCAACTAACTGCTAGGTTTTCCAGGTTTGCTGACATATTGAAAGCAACCACTTACTTGATGGCATCATGCTTTAGGGTTTTGAATAGTTTTACTGGAATTCCAGTTCTACTGGAATTGGTCCCATTATTGAGACATTAAAATAAGGAATTTACTCAAAGGACCTAGGAAGGGATATAAATGTGCCACGTTTTGTTTTTATGCTTATTGTAAATAATAATTTGTTTTTAAAATATTTATTTTCCTGAAAGACTCAGAGGACCTCCCTTAGGTAATCAGGTCTTGAACTATCATATTAAGTCCTCTGAGTTTGGGCTTATGAAAGACCAAGTGATAAATTAACCTTTGGCCCCGATCTCACTCTCACTGAGACCAATGAGGCTGCTCAAAAACTGTCTTTATTTTCTTCATTCCTAGATGGATAATTGAAATAGTCTAAGGAGCTGGCAAAGCTCACACATTGGTTTCCTGAGTTGCAGCTTAATGGTAACTATGGTAAAAATGGCAAAATGTGAATCTCTAAAATTGCCCCATGCCAAATAATAAAGCAAATGCAGTGCAGTGTTCAAGGAGGAATTGAAGAAAATGTTGCATCATAAATAATGTATGGGTGGTGATAACTATTATATCTATTTTAATCCATCCATAGTGCCCCATGGAAAATCAAGTGCATTATCTTAGATAATAGGGAATTAATGTAAACTTAACAAAATGGTAGCCCTAGTTGCACTTCACTGTCCTGGATGTGGTGCATTAATTGGGTAGATCAATCTGGCCCCTGGATGTTGAAGACCACATAAAGTCCTCAATATCTCAGTGGAGAAAAAAAAAAAAGTTCTTTATAGTTATGGTGATAGACAAGATAAGTTATTTTTTCCTTTAACCTAAGGCTTTAATATTTTCTGTCTGCTTCTTTTTATATGTCTGCTAAAACAACTCAGTTTGTATATAGAGTTTACTTTGTAAACTTAATTGCCTTTGCTTCCTTTGGCAATGTGGTGATATTAAAGTGTTCAAAATAGAATTTTCCCTTTGAAATCAGTAGAGCGTACAAAGAAAATTTGGTTTATCTCCCAATATGTATATTCAATTTCCAAAGAACTTTCCACGAATTAAATAGTCATTTAGTGTTTTTGTTCTAGTCACATGCATTGTGTGTGTGCGTGCTAAGTTGCTTGGTTGTTCATGTGCAACTCTTTGCAACCCTATGGGCCATAACCCGCCAGTCTCCTCTGTCCATGATATTCTCCAGGTGAGAATATTAGAGTGGGTTAACATTCTCTCCTCCAGGAAATCTTCCCAACCCAGGGATGGAACTCACATCTCTTATGCCTCCTGCACTGGGAGGCAGGTTATTTACCACTAGCGCCACCCGGAGCCCAGTTCAGCCCAGTCACATGTATTATCATGTTTTGTTTTTCTTTTTCCAATCTTGCCCACCTTTAAATGGCTGACCATCCAGGCCACATGGCTATCTTTTTTTAACTTAGAGGACAACCTAACACAGAGATAATGTTTCTGAGAATAAGTGCCACTGTAAGATTTCACATTTTACAGGCATTTCAAGTAACAGTGATCCTAGCTAGTGTGAAAGACCCACAGTTCTAAAAATATATGTATAGCACTGATGCATGAAAAATTTAAATATTCCTCCTTGAAATGCATTTAAATATGGTTTACATAGATTTGTATTTACATTTAAAAATAAAGACTGAACAAAATGCCAGCACTTTTATTTTCTGTTTCAATGCAGTCCTTTTAAGTAAAAGTGTGCTTCGTTGTTAACACATCACAATATACTGGGGATTTATGTCAAAACAAAGAGAAAGTATAGCAAAATATTTTGTATTATTAGTAAAAAATCACACTTATACATTAAAATCAATCCAGTTATTTCATTAATATCTGACAAAGATTAGAGCAGAAATTTGTCAATCAGGTTTTAACTTTGAAACTGTAGTCAACTCTAACTCACTATGTCATATTCCTGCTCCATTCTCTAGTTAGTAACAATTTATAGATACAAATTTTTATAAGAGTTACAAAATAATTAAACTAACCATTAGTGCACTGGAAAATTTATTAAAAATATCCTAATGACTATAGCCAACATATGTTTCAAAGTTTTATTAAAATATATAACATATTTGTTACTATAGTGGATAAAGTAATTGAAAAATAAGATAAACTGATAATGTGTTGGAGTAGAAAATATTTTAGGAAGATCATGAAAAATGCCTTAAACTGATGCTATTGACACTTACTAGGGAAGATACAAAAATCATTAGTGGAAATATATTGAAATTAGTTGCCAGTTACAATACAGAAATTATAATGAAAGGGGTGTGTATTAATTTTTGTTGCCATGTTACAAATTATCACAGATTTAATAGCTTAAACAATGCTCTTAGTTTATCTCAAAATTTCTATAGGTCAGAATTCTGATCACAACATAATTGGGTTCTCTGCTCAAAGTCTTAAAGGCTGCAATCACAGTATCTATACACTAGACTGAGTTCTAACATGAGCTCAGGATAAGGTGCTGGTTATGGCACCTTATTGAATTAGTAGAATAATAGGCAACTTTCAAGGACAGCGTTTCATGACTCTGCCTTGTGGTATGTGTGCGCATTATTAGGCAATAACCATTTTTAGAAGTATGAGCCCAACTCAGTGACTTGCTCCTAACAGAAAATAACAAAATGAGGTGATATAATTTCCACAATTAGGTGAACAAAGCCAAATAAAAAACTGTGACTATGTGCCTTTCTAGCTCTCTCTTTTGCAGAATCTCTGATGAAGCACGGTGTCATATTGAGAGATACTCTCTGGCGGGGGGGGGGGGGGGGGGGCGGGGGGGGCGGGGGTGCGGGGGGCGGTTCACATGGCAAAGGACTGAGATATATCCCTGGGCAAAGTCTCATGAAGAAATAAATTCTTCCAGCAAGTCTGCCAATCACATCTTGATTTCTGAAGCACAGAGACTGTGAGATAACAAATTTTCTTGTTTTCAGTTCAGTTCGGTTCAGTCGCTAAGTCATGTCTGACTCTTTGCGACCCCATGGAATGCAGCATGCCAGGCCACTCTGTCCATCATCAACTCCCGGAGTTACTCAAACTTACGTCCATTGAGTCGGTGGTGCCATCCAACCATCTCATCTTCTCTTGTCTCCTTCTCCTCCCGCCTTCAATGTTTCCCAGCATCAGGGTCTTTTCAAATGAGTCGGCTCTCTGCATCAGATGGCCAAAGTATTGTAGTTTCAGCTTCAACATCAGTCCTTCCAATGAATATTCAGGACGGGTTTCCTTTAGGATGGACTGATTGGATCTCCTTGCAGTCCAAGGGACTCTCAAGAGTCTTCTCCAACACCACAGATCAAAAGCATCCATTCTTCGGCACACAGCTTTCTCTATAGTCCAACTCTCACATCCATACACGACTACTGGAAAAATCATAACCTTGACGAGATGGACCTTTGTTGGCAAAGTAATGTCTCTGCTTTTTAATATGCTGTCTATGTTGGTCATAACTTTTCTTCCAAGGAGTAAGCGTCTTTTTATTTCATGGCTACAGGCACCATCTGCAGTGAGTTTAGAGCCCCAAAATAATTAAGTCAGCCACTCTTTCCCACTCTATTTGCCATGAAGTGATGGGACCAGATGCCATGATCTTAATTTTCTGAATGTTGAGCTTTAAGCCAAATTTTTCACTCTCCTCTTTAAATTTCATCAAGAGACTCTTTAGTTCTTCACTTTCTGCCATAAGGGTGGTGTCATCTGACTTTCTGAGCGTATTGATATTTTTCCCAGCAATCTTGATTCCAGCTTGTGCTTCACCCAGCCCAGCATTTCTTTTCATGTACTCTGCATATAAGTTAAATAAGCAGGGTAACAATATACAGCCTTGACATACTCCTTTTTCTATTTGAAACCAGTCTGTTGTTCCATGTCCGGTTCTAACAGTTGCTTCCTGACCTGCATACAGGTTTCTCAAGAGGCAGGCCAGGTGGTCTGGTATTCCTATCTCTTTCAGAATTTTCCACAGTTTATTCTGATCCACACAATCAAAGGCTTTGGCATAGTCAATAAAGCAGAAATAGATGTTTTTCTGGAACTCTCTTGCTTTTTCGATGATCCAGCGGATGTTGGCAATTTGATCTCTGGTTCCTCTGCCTTTTCTAAAACGAGCTTGAACATCTGGAAGTTCACGGTTCACATATTGTTGAAGCCTGGCTTGGAGAATTGTGAGCCTTACTTTGCCAGTGTGTGAGATGATATCAATAACCTCAGATATGCAGATGGCACCACCCTTATGGAAGAAAGTGAAGAAGAACTAAAGAGTCTCTTGATGAAAGTGAAAGTGGAGACTGAAAAAGTTGGCTTAAAGCTCAACGTTCAGAAATCTAAGATCATGGCATCTGGTCCCATCACTTCATGGGAAATAGATGGGGAAACAGTGGAAACAGTGTCAGACTTTATTTTTTTGGGCTCCAAAATCACTGCTGATGGTGACTGCAGCCATGAAATTAAAAGACGCTTACTCCTTGGAAGGAAGGTTATGGCCAAGCTAGATAGCATGTTTAAAAGCAGAGACATTACTTTGCCAACAAAAGTCCATCTAGTCAAGGCTATGGTTTTTCCAGTGGTCATGTATGGATGTGAGAGTTGGACAGTGAAGAAAGCTGAGCACCGCAGAATTGATGCTTTTGAACTGTGGTGTTGGAGAAGACTCTTGCGAGTCCCTTGGACTGCAAGGAGATCCAATCAATCCATCCTAAAAGAGATCAATCCTGGGTGTTCATTGGAAGGACTGATGTTGAAGCTGAAACTCCAATACTTTGGCCACCTCATGCAAAGAGTTGACTCATTGGAAAAGACCCTAATGCTGGGTAGGATTGGGGGCAGGAGGAGAAGGGGACGGCAGAGGATGAGATGGTTGGATGGCATCACCGACTCGATGGACATGGGTTTGGGTAAACTCCGGGAGTTGGTGATGGACAGGGAGGCCTGGCGTGCTGCAGTTCATGGGGTCGCAGAAAGTCGGACACGACTGAGCGACTGAACTGAACTGAACTGAAATGAGTGCAATTGTGCGGTAGTTTTATCATTCTTTGGCATTTCCTTTCTTAGGGATTGGAACGAAAACTGACCTTTTCCAGTCCTGTGGCCACTGCTGTGTTTTCCAAATTGCTGGCCTACTGAGTGCAGCACTTTCACAGCATCATCTTTCAGGATTTGAAATAGCTCAACTGGAATTCCATCACCTCCAATAGCGCTGTGCATAGTGATGCTTCCTAAGGCCCACTTGACTTCCCATTCCAGAATGTCTGGCTCTAGGTGAGTGATCACACCATCGTGATTATCTGAGTCATGAATATGTCTTTTGTACAGTTCTTCTGTGTATTCTTGCCACCTCTTCTTAATATCTTCTGCTTTGAATCTCATATATAGTTAAACCAGTAGATTCGATACTGGTCTTCATTTGGTCTTATGAACTTAACCAACATTAGTTGCATGCATTTTTGTCAGAAATAAAAGTTAAATATTTGGACTTAGTTATATGTCTTTAATGGATTAGATGTTATAATTGAATTACAACTTTCTGGGCTCATGGCTGACATTGAAATTTTTATAAAAGAGAACTATCCTCAGCTGCTATTAACATTGAGTAGCTCTGGAAATTAGCTTTTGCTAAAGACTTGAGATGAGTGTGTTCTGAGTCAGTTCATACCTGTCCGATTCTTTATGACTATATGGACTTTAACACACCAGACTCCTCTGTCCATGTAATCCTCGAGGCAAAAATACTGGAGTGAGTTGTCATGCCCTCCTCAAGGGGTTCTTCCTGATACAGGGATAGAACCCATGTATCTTATGTCTCCTGCATGGCAGGTGAGTTCTTTACCACTGGCACCACCTGGGAAGATCACATTCTTGATAATGTTCTTTAAATGAATTTTACCTAAATTTACAAGGCAAAAAAGTGCTGATATGCAGAATTTATATTATGTTGACATTTAGATGAAAACTAATATTTCTCGAACCACCAGTAATATTAAACTGTTTTGTATACTTGCTATATTCTCAAATGTAATACATAAAGTGAGAACACCACCATCCCTCCCACCCCAGTTTGCAGCAGATGTATTTTCTGAGCTCAAACTCCAGTTCTAGAAGCTTTTTTTTCAGACCTCAGTAGAAATGCAGAGGAAAATTTCATATTTCAAAATATATTTAATTATTCAATTCAAATGTTCCCCTGGTATCTCTAATTTTCTCGAAGAATCTCTAGTCTTTCCCATTCTGTTGTTTTCCTCTATTTCTTTGCATTGATCGCTGAGGAAGGCTTTCTTATCTCTCCTTGCTATTCTTTGGAACTCTGCATTCAAATGGATATATCTTTCCTTTTCTCCTTTGCTTTTTGCTTCTCTTCTTTTCACAGCTATTTGTAAGACCTCCTCAGATAGCCATTTTGCTTTTTGCATTTCTTTTTCTTGGGGATGGTCTTGATTCCTTCCTCCTATACAATGTCATGAACCTCTGTCCATAGTTCATCAGGCACTCTGTCTATCAGGTCTAGTCCCTTAAATCTATTTCTCACTTCCACTGTATAGTCATAAGGGATTTGATTTAGGTCATACCTGAATGGTCTAGTGGTTTTCTCCACTTTCTTCAATTTCAGTCTGAATTTGACAATAAGGAATTCATGATCTGATCCACAGTCTGCTCCCAGTCTTGTTTTTGCTGACTATATAGAGCTTCTCCATCTTTGGCTGCAAAGAATATAATCAATTGATTTTGATATTGACCATCTGGTGATGTCCATGTATAGAGTCTTCTCTTGTGTTGTTGGAAGAGGATGTTTGCTATGAGCAGTGTGTTCTCTTGGCAGAACTCGATTAGCCTTTGCCTTGCTTCATTCTGTACTCCGAGGCCAAATTTGCCTGTTACTACAGGTGTTTCTCGACTTCCCACTTTTGCATTCCAGTCCCCTATAATGAAAAGGACATCTTTTTTGGGTGTTAGTTCTATAAAGTCTTTAGGTCTTCATAGAACCATTCAACTTCAGCTTCTTCTGCATTACTGGTTGAGGCATAGACTTGGATTACCGTGATATTGAATGGTTTGTCTTGGAAACAAACAGAGATCATTCTGTCGTTTTTGAGATTGCTTCCAAGTGCTGCATTTCAGACTCTTTTGTTGACTATGATGGCTACTCCATTTCTTCTAAGGTATTCCTGCCCACAGTAGTAGATATAATGGTCATCTGAGTTAAATTCACCCATTCCAGTCCATCTTAGTTTGCTGATTCCTAGAATGTTGAAGTTCACTCTTGCCATCTCCTGTTTGACCACTTCCAATTTGCCTTGATTCATGGACCTAACATTCCAGGTTCCTACGCAATGTTGCTCTTTATAGCTTTGGACTTTACTTCCATCACCAGTCACATCCACAACTGGGTGTTGCTTTTGCTTTGGCTCCATCCCTTCATTCTTAATGATTGATCTGCAAAATAATCATATACTGAGGCAAATATCAATAGAAAAATGTAAGAGAATTTGATGTGTCATCTAAGCCTTGAATAATCTCAATTAAAACCATATGCTCATTGATTTCTATCCGTATTTGTCACTACCTATCATAGTGAAAAGACATTTTCAAAGATGAAATACAAAAATCTCATCATATCCCATCATTAATAGATGAGCATTTGGAATTTTGATAAGTAATACTAACTTTGAATTTTAATTAAGTGAAATATTATTTATTCCCTATTTTAGTTTGCTAGGGTGCCATAACAATTATGACAAACTGATGGCTTTAAACAACAGTTTTGTTGTCTCACAGTTCTGAAGGCTAGTATTTCAAGATCAAGGTTTTTCCCATGTGTTTCTTTCTGAGGGATAGGGAAGAATCTGTTCTCGGTCTGTCTTCTGAGTGGTTTAGTAGTGTTCTTCGGTGTCCCTCCACTTGTTGACACATTGTCCCAATCTCTGACTGATGATCATAGTAAAGATCAAGGTAAATGATGGCATTTACCTTGCATGCATATCTGTCTCCAACGTTTTTCATTTTATAAAGATACCAGTTATACTGAATCAGGGCCCATCCTAGTGACCTTACTTTAGTTTGATTACTTCTGTGAAGACATGATCATCAAATGAGCCCACATTCTGATGTTTAGAACTTCAACATAGGAATTTTTAGAGAACAGAATTGAACCCATCATTTCTTTGGAAAAGAATTTCATTCTTCTTATTAGTAAAATTGTACTATGAAATTTATTATTTTTTATTATTTGGATATCACTCATTATAGTTTGTGTAAAGGGATTATATATTAGTGCTACTCCTTTGCTCACCCATCTTTGTGGTGAGTCATATTTTAGTTTCTCTATATGTCAGTTTATCCAGATATGCATCCTCCATTTGTAGGAAAGAATTGAATACATGGCTGGAAGGTTTTGTGGAGAAGACTCAGTAGGCTAACTGTTCCTTTATGTTCAGCCCTTTTTCCTGATATAAACTCAACTCCTCCAGCTTTCCATCTACTGCACTTGGGGTTTGTAATTTTCAATATTTTCTTGGGTTCTTATATATAAATCATATTCACAATTAGTTCTCAAAAATAATTTCTGCTTCCCATTCTAAGTTGTTTATCATCCATCCATCTACTTCTTCTGTCCATCTTGTCTGTTGTACCTTGAGCCCGATTAAGTGTTCAATGAAGAAAACTGAGATTAGGAGTGGACAGAAATGGCCAAGCTCTCATTCTCAGTCATTGTCTAGGAGTAGCCTGGGAATAACATGGTTTCAGTGTAAATGCTGAGACAGATCCTAAGGTCAGTGTAGCTGAAGGTTGTAGGCTAACTATACTCCCTGAAGTTGAATGTCAAACTGTTTTTTGAAGGGATACTTGAATAATACATCCCCATTGTTGATGCAGTTCACTTCATAGTGCTTCTTAGATTTACTTTTTTTTTTTTTACTCTTTCTTTAAAATTTTTAAAGGAGTTTTCAGTTCACAGAAAAATTAAAGGAAAGGTAAAGAGATATTCTATGTATATCCTACCACCATATATGCATATATTAGTGAATTCAGGTCCAGTTGCTAGCTGATCTTAAATCAATACCCAAGGGGAAATTGTTGATAGAAAGGAAAGTTTCTTTTAATCAGAATATTGGCAAACTTGGGAAATAGTGGACTCATGGTCCTCCAAAAACTGTTCGCAAAGATTCTCCTCAGCCATGAATTTTCTGAAGGGAGAAAGGGAAGTAATCTCTCTTAATCTTTGAGATAGGGGTCAGAGTCATCACCATTCCCCAGTGCATGCAGGCTTGTTGACTTCTTGTGATCTTTCTTTATATGCCATCTTGTTCACACAGTTTATTCACACAATTTGATTGCAAGGTTACTGAAGGGGAAGCTAGGAAAGAGATCAATCATCTGTTAATTACTTGCCCTTCATTTCCACTTCTTTGATCTACAGAAACAGCCAACAGGTTAGGCAAGATCAAAAGATCTGAAAGATTTGCTAGGGCCAAAAAGGAGTAGAGTGTGTGTGGGTTGGGGGGGGGGGTGCCTGGTTTAATAGTTACAATGTAGCTTGGCTTAAGTTGGCAAGAAAAGGGGTTTCCTGCTGAGGGTGGTTTCCTGCAAAGAGCTGCTTCCAAAAATATCCTTCTCCATTATTAGCATTCTTCTACCAGAGTGGTATATTTGTTAAAGATGATGAACCAACACTGAGACATCATAATTAAAGTACCTTATTGGCCTAAAAGCTGAGCCTCCCCAAAGAACTAGGTGGTCATAAATCTTCTCCCCGAAAGTTTTGCAGCTCTTATCACTAGTGAGAAGTCAACAACACAACAAAAAAAGACATTGTCACAAAATTATCATGTCACCCATGACTTTGCTATCACATGAACAATTTGAGTATAGTTCCTCCTCTGTTCCAGTTGGGTTTTTGTGCTGACATGAAACTTATAAGATGAGGTAATCTTAAGAAACAATGGGCGCTCCTCATTGCCCTTTATAACTGTCTATTCTAAATTGCCTCATTGTTTTGAGGGATCTGAATCTCTGGTGCCATACTTTTCTCAGTCAGGATTAAGGCTACTGCAAAAGAAAATTTTTCCTCTGTCCTCTTATATTTGATGTCTGGGGACTGAAAATTAACAAATTACACATCAGCAAGAGATAAAAGGGCAATTATGCCATGCAAATAATATGGCCTTGTTTCAGAAGTGAAAGGTAGGGATTATGTTATAATTCTTCCAAAAGTACATAAACTCCTCACTGATATTTTCTCTACACCCAACACTATATATTCTTCAGATTTTATGTCCCAGATTTCAGGCCTGCATGCATCAAAATCTGAAACTACTGTAGAGCCCTCTCTTGTTTTAGTTCAGTTCAGTTCAGTTCAGTCGCTCAGTCATATCGGACTCTGCAACCCCATGGACTGCAGCACGCCAGGCTACCCTGTCCATCACCAACTCCCAAGGTACTCAAACTGACATCCGTTGAGTCAATGATGCCATCCAACCATCTCATTGTCTGTCGCCCCCTTCTCCTCCCGCCTTCAATCATTCTCTGCATCGCAGTCTTTTCCAAGGAGTCAGTTTTTCCCATAAGGTGGCAAAAGTATTGGAGTTTCAGCTTCAGCATCAGTCCTTCCAATGAATATTCAGGACTGATTTACTTTAGGATGGACTGGGTTGATCTCCTTCCTGTCCAAGGGATTCTCAAGAGTCTTCTCCAACCACACAGTTCAAAAGCATCAATTCTTCAGTGCTCAGCTTTCATTATAGTCCAACTCTCACATCCATACATGACTGCTGGAAAAAACATAGCTTTGACTAGATGGACCTTGTTGGCAAAATAATGTCTCTGCTTTTTAATATGCTTCCTAGTTTGGTCATAACTTTTCTTCCAAGGAGCAAGCGTCTTAATTTCATGGCTGCAATCACCATCTGCAGTGATTTTGGAGCCTCCAATAGTAAAGTCTGTCACTGTTTCCATTGTTTCCCCATCTATTTGCCATGAAGTAATGGGACCAGATGTAATGATCCTAGCTTTCTAAATGTTGAATTCTAATCCAACTTTTTCACTCTCCTCTTTCACTTTCGTCAAGAGGCTTTTTAGTTCTTTTTTTTACTGTAAGTGTGGTGTCGTCTGCATATCTGCGGTTATTGATATTTCTCCTGGCAATCTTGATTCCAGCTTGTGCTTCATCCAGTCCAGCACTTTTCATGTTGTACTCATATGAGTGTAATTGTGTTGTAGTTTGAGCAATAGTTGGCATTGCCTTTCTTAGAGATTGGAATGAAAACTGACATTTTCCATCCTCTGGCCACCGCTGTGTTTTCCAAATTTGCTTGCATATTGAGTGCAGCACTTTCACAGCATCATCTTATAGTATTTGAAGTAGTCAACTGGAATTCCATCACCTCCACAAGCTTTGTTGGTTGGGATGCTTCCTAAGGCCCACTTGCCTGCACATTCCGGGATGTTTGACTCTAGGTGAGTGATCACACCATCAGAATTATCGGGGTCATGAAGATCTTTTTTGTGTAGTTTTTCTGTGTATTTTTGCCAACTCTTCTTAATATCTTATGCTTCTGTCAGGTCCATACCATTTCTGTCCTTTATTGTGCCCATCTTTGCATGAAATGTTCCCTTAGTAGCTCTAATTTTCTTGGAGAAATCTCTAGTCTTTCCCATTCTATTTTTTTCTTCTATTTGTTTGCATTGGTCACAGAGGAAGCCTTTTTTCTCTCCTTGCTATTCTTTGGAACTCTACATTAAAATGGATACATCTTTCCTTTCCTCCTTTGCCTTTCACTTGCCTTGTTTTTACAGCTATTTGTAAGGCCTCCTCAGACAACCATTTTGCCTTTTTGTAATTTTTTTCTTGAGGATGGTCTTGATCATTTCCTCCTGTACAAAGTCACTTCTATCTATAGTTCTTAGGCACTCTATCAGAGCTAATCTCTTGAATCTATTTCTCACTTCCAGTATAATCATAAGAGATGTGATTTAGGTTATACCTGAATGGTCTAGTGGTTTTTCCTACTTTCTTCAATTTAAGTCTGAATTTGGCAATAAGAAGTTCATGATCTGAGCCATAGTTCCTATTCAAATCTTCAGCTTTCTTGTCATTAGGTATATGGGTTTTAGAAATATTCTTAGGTAAGAGAAATGGTTTACCTGCTATAACGGTACCTTGATTATGGCAGAAAATACAAGTTGTAGCTGTATACCTTCTAGTTTTGAGGGAATTTGCCTAGTATGTCCCATTCCCTAGATCCCTAGAAAATTTACTGAAGGATCAGTTCTCTGATTCTTCATAAGTTTTGTTTCTACCTTCTAGAGTACATGGCTCTTACTGAAACCTAAAATGTGTTAACCTCCTCCTATTTAGTCCCTATCTGCAGATATCATGACGTATTGAATTTCTTTAATGCTTTTCAGGATATTCAGATAGCTCAGTTTTCTTAAGACTATATTATGGAAGAAAATGAGAACATTAACATAGACCTGGAACAAATTATGTTTTTGCCAATTCCATGTGAATTTGAATTGTTTCTGATCTTTCTTTCTGTTTTCTTTTTTTGAGAGGGTGGTGGTATATAAAAGAATGCATTTGAAAAATCAGTGACTGCATATTATATACCTGAATTTTCAATCTGTTCTTGCAAAAATTCTGTCTCATGGATGGTGGGCACAACTGTGTCTATGGCCTGCTTGAGTATATAGTTCTCTATTGCCATTTTCTTAATTGTTTGGGGTTGATTTTGTAGATCTCTTTTTCTTCTTTTGTATTTCTTGACTAATATACGTCTGTTTCACATTTGTTTTAAAGCTGGTTTGGTGGTACATGAAATTCTCTTAACTTATTGCCTTGTCTGGAGAGCACTTTATTATCTCCACAATTTTGAATAATTCCTTGCCGAGGTACAATATACATGGTTGTAATTTTTCCCTTTTGCAAACTTTATAACCTGCCATTTTCTTTCCTGCCTGCAGGGTTTCTGCATGAAAGATCAGCTGTTAAGCATATGGGTTTCCCAATGCATGTTACATTTTAGCTTCTCCTTGCTGCTTTCAATATACTTTCTTTGTGTTTAATTTTTGTTAAGTTTCGATTAGTAATGTGTCTTGCATGTATTCTCCTTGGGATTATATCCTAGGATTCATTTGCTTCTTGGATTTGATGTCTATTTTCCTTTCCCATGCTTGGGAATATTTTCAACTATAATCACTTCAAAAATTTTCATCATACCCTATATATTTCTATCTTCTTTTATCTGGGATCCTATAATTCAAATGTTGTACATTAGATATTGTCCCCAGAGGTCTGTGATGACTATCACTCAGTTTCTTTTCGTTACTTTAATTTTACTTTATTCTGCTCTTCTAAGAATTTACTTCCACCATATTAATCTTCCAGCTACACTGATTTGTTCTTCCCACTTCGGATATTCTGCCAATTTATTCCTTCCAGAGTATTATTAAATTTCAGTAAAAGTGGGTCATTTGTACTCCTCCTCGCATGTTTATTCTTTTAATTCTTCTAGGTCTGTTGTTATTTGATTCTTGGACATTTTCTCCATTTTGGTCCGTCAAGGTTTTTGATCATCTTTACTACCATTATTCTGAAATATTTTCGCAGTAGTTTGCCTATTCCTCTTCATTTATTTTGGACTTCTTGTGTTTCTAGTTATTTCTTCACTTGTTGAGTATTTCTCTGCCTTTTCATTATTTGTTTAAAACTTACTGGGTGCTTGAGGTCTCCTTTTCCCCAGGCTTTTAAGGTTGAATTCTTTACCTTCCTATTGTTTCTGCTTCCTAAGGATTGGTCCATAGTTTGAGTTAAACGCTTCTTATAGGGTGAATTTGTGGCTGAGTTTTTGTTTGTTGTTTTTTTTCCCCTCTGATGTGGCAAGGAGCTGAATGAGGGGTAATCCTATCTGCTGATGATTGGGTTTAATATTTTCATTATTTGTTTGTTGTTTTAGATTAGGGGTCCTGCACAGGGTGCAACAGATGGTTGGTGATGCTGGGTACTTGTATTCAAGTGGTTTCCTTTTGTGTGAGTTCTCACTAATTGATACTCCCTAGGTTAGTTCCTGGAAGCTAGGGTCTTGGACGCATACTCCCACTCCAAGAGGCTCAGACTTGATCTCTGGATCTGATTCCGGAGTTTCTTGTGATCTTCTAGCTTCAGTTTTTTCCCAGTCACATCATTCCTTGAATCCTCATAGGAGAAACTACCAAATGAAAGCCCAAAATAAATCTGTTCAAGGCCTCAGCACCCAATTCTCCTGCAACGTCACCTCTTCTATTTCTCCTCGGCTCCTTAGAAGTCCAAACCCCACTGCCTCCTCACAGACTCACTGAGGTGGAAGTTCACTGGTAGAGGACCTACACTACTCCTACCCCATACCATTCTTACTTACAGACCAGGACTCTCTGATAGGCGTGGAGGAGGAAAATAGATTCAAAGAGGGAGGGGAAAGTTTACTACCTTTCAAAAACAAAACCATACTACTTTTACGTAGAAAAAATTATAAAGATGCCAAGTCCTTTAGTCCCCTAAAATAATATGAAAATACCACCAGCCTTTATTGTCCACACTGTGTTGTTTACAGTATTCATCCTTTCTTTTCTTCCAAATTATTGTCCTGATTTTCATAAAGTGACTTCCCTGGTGGTTCTCAGATGGTAAAGCGACTGCCTGACAATGCAGGAGACCCAGGTTCGATCCCTGGGTTGGGAAGATCCCCTGGAGAAGGAAATGGCAACCCACTCCAGTATTCTTGCCTGGAAAATCCCAAGACAGGAGGAGCCTTGGTAGGCTACAGTCCACAGGGATCGCAAAGAGTCGGACATGACTGAGCGACTTCACTATCACTTTCAACTTCATTTAAGTATCAGCCCCCGCATATCCATTCATCACTTTATGGAGGAAGCTCAATATCTCTCCTTGACTTGAGTTTGGGACTAATGGCTGTGCCCTCAGTCCAACCCTGTGATTCTTTTTCCCCCAGATCAAGTAGCTGGCTCAGGGGATGGGGCAAGAGATCCCATCAAGCTAAGAGCTGTGAGAAGTGGTTTGCTCGGTGAACTAAAAAAGACTCTTCCTTGCTTATCTGATGAGACATCTTGAAACAATCCTTTTGTTTTCCAACAATAACGTGGATGAATAAGATCATAACTCAGACAGCTTTTGGCAGCTATGATTCATCCCATGTGGAAAGCCTACTTTAGAAATACAACCTGCACAGCAGATAGAAAGTATGAAACTGAGCTACATCCTTGATGAAAACTTAGGTGGAGTTACTGAGTCAAACCACCAGGAGGTGAGCCCCACCTGTGAACAATCCCCTGTAGAAAACTTACATCCTCTGTATTATTTACCCAGTTTTGCAATTGTTTTCTGATTTCTTTTACCCCCCTATTAATTGTAACCAAGCTCATTTAAACCTTTTTCAGTGTTATCCTAATTCTGGAAGGTTTAACTATTAGGTAATTTCAAATTTTTCTGCTAGAGCTTACTATAAATTATTTGACATCATCGCATTTATTTCCTTAATCTAGCTACATCTATTAGAGCTGTCTGTTTCAGTACAGTTTCCACTAACCTTATGAAAAGCTATTTAAGTTTAACTAATTAAAGTGAAATAAAATAAAAACAATCATTATCCTCGTTTGCACTATTACTTCCAGATAGCCACATGTGGATAGTGGCTACCATCTAGATTGGCACAGTACAGAAACACTTCCAGTCCTCAGAGAAAGTTTAAACTGGATAGTGCTATGAAAGAGAGAGAGAGAAAGAAGAGAATAGAAGAGAGCGTAGAAGATGAGGAAACTTTATTTCTAATATGACCCACACCAGTGAACTCACTGTATTCCCTCAGGAAAAGAAGCCCTTCTCTTTCTCAGGTCTTTTTATTTCCTGTACAACAGAGAGGTGAACAATGAGGGTTATGGGGGGAGATTCTTCTAGGTTCAGAGTAATGAAATTCTAAAGAGCATATTTTTTTGATTTTTAACTATTTGTAGTTTTTGTAATTCTTCAGGGTTCAGCTTGAATTCTACAATCAATCATATTAGATACTAGTACCCAAGGGCTGAAAATTCAGGACAGTTTCATTTTTTTCCTTAGCGCTAGCAAAAAAAAAAAAAGAAGTATCCAAAATAGATTCTATGTGTCAGGTAGGTAAAAGGGATTTAAAACAACATATGGTCCCACTTATCATTTTACTTAGGTATTAAAACAATAGACTCAAACAGAACAAGCAGTCATCCTTAATATTAACTTGCTATCTATCATACATGTGTACTACACCAAAATAACAAATAAAGGCCTTGGAATGAGGGCACACAATAAACTTGTTTCAGAAAAAACTTCATCGTATATCCCAGCTTGATAGTAGCCTCATATTTTATTTTTGATTCCATTGAATATTTGTTTTTATTTACACGTACCAACACTTGATCTCTACTATAGATGGTAGTATAGTGTATACATAATAATATATATATATATAAAATTAAAATATATATATATATAAACACAACACACGACACACACACAACATATATACTTGATTTCTGACAATAGAGTAGCTAAACAAGGTGCTAGTATCTCCTCTCATAGTGTTTACGGTAAAGAGATAAAGCAGATCTCATAACTAATTCCAGACACAGTTTTTATTTACAATGGTAATTAATGCTATAGAGAGAATAACTGTGAGGAGCAAAAATCAGAGGTGACAATTTGGTTGGGGCATCCAGAAGTACCACAGAGAGACTCTATCCCAACAAGGACTCAAGAGTGTAGAAGGAGCAGAGAGAGAATGTGATGTAAACGAACGAGCCTAGAGAAGTAGAACAGGTGCCACCTTAACCATAGCCCTGTCAACCATGGCCATGCATTAAGGGCTTATATTTTAAGCCCATGGGAAACTCACTGAAAGGTTTTCACAAGTTTAACTTGAGTGTCAATGATCAACATCATCTCAAACTCATTAACTCTGGATGCAGAGTGGGAACGAGATTCTTGGAGAAGGTTCACATTTGAAGCGCAAGTGGACTATTTAAAGGAAGGTATTATTATAATTACCAATGAAAATGGTGGTAATTTGGGGTGTATTAAAAGTTTTTGAACGGACAGGGAAAACAGGGAAAGTTTAAGACACAGAGTCCTGTGAAGATGCCATATTCTAGATCACAGTGGTTATTGGAGATAGCGACTATGAAATGCTGGCTAAAGATCTGAGCATTTTATAAACCCAAAAAAATCATGTTCATTTTGTTTTTATTATTATCATCAAAGCATCATTTTTCACACCACTATGTGCTTATAATATATATTCATATTCTCATAATAAAGAGACCACTTGCTCTTTAAAATTAGTATATTTTATCACTTTCATTAGTGCCATGACAGTAACTGTTTGTGGTATTCCAACTTTCTTCTTGTTCTAAAAAATGAGAATGAGAGATGAGATGTGGGAAGAACAAAAGAAACGACCTTATTTTTCTTTTTCCTGGCTGCCTGGAAGACAGACCAAGATAAGCAGTGAGGAATTATAATTGATAAGATAATTGAAGAGAAGGCTTCCTGGAGGTGAGAAATGAGACACGTACATGAAAGTTATCTATTCTTCTAGCCTAAGAGAAATCCTTACCTTCCATTTCTTTCCCTTTTCCTTACAAGTTTACGAAAATTCTGGCTTGTGTGTCCACATCCAAATTACCAAACTGAGAGTCACCATTTTAGTAATGAGCAATGAATCAGCCCTCAAGCACCTTAAGTCTTATTATGAGACATTTTTTTGGCTTTTTTGGTGGGTGTGTTTTGCTTGTTTTTTTACCTTATGTATGCAGAACATTTTATTTATGAAATAATATTCTCATCTTTCTTCACTTCTAACAGCTCTAGAAGCTTTGATCAAATTAGTACTTCCATCTGTCACTATGATGGTTTGGCGTTCACTTTCAAAGTACTCATAAGGCTATCTTACTTAGCTTTACGTGGGCTTGATCTTTATTCTGTCAATTTATTTTTATCGTTTCTGCAATCTTGCATGCCTAGAATTATGGTTTACTTAGAGCTTCAGTTTCTGAAAATCAAATACCAGTTTTGCATCAAAGTATGTTCAACCCTTATGAGAGGTGTGACATTAGTTCAAATCACTTAACTTCTTTGAAAATTTGTGTTTTTCACTGGATAAAATAGAGAGACTGTACTACAGACCTTATTAGCAAAATTTTGTGAGTATTAAATGAGACACAGCAAAGTGAATGCTTGACCAGGGGCTTGGACACATGAGAAAATATTCCTCTCTCTAGACAACATTTATTAATACAATAGTCATCATCCCATCATCATTATTAAAACATGTACATCAATCATCATAGATTATTGTAATATTATATAACTCATATTCTCTTGTACTTCTTTTGCTTTCTCTACATTTTTGGTCCTCAACTTAGCTTAAATAACATTTTAAAACAACACAAGGTCCAGACCACAGAAATATGACAAGTATATACATTTTATTTTAGGTCCCAAGTAAGACTAACAAAAGCTACGGATGTTGTATGTGTAATCTGATAGGCACATATAAGACACCAGGGGAGGCAGAAAAAATTTTAAGTGAGTATCCCAAGACAAAGTGTGATGATAACAAGAAATAATATCCAATTGGTGATACAGGCCAGGACAAAGATAGGGTAGCATTATTACTTAGCCAAGGGAAAGAGAGAATAATGTCTTCTCATAATCAGAGGACTGAAAACTGACATTGTCAGCCAATGATGTAATACCCCAGTGTCTACAGAAAAGACGAAACTGAGTTTCATGGTAAAGAAAGCATCTATATTAGAGATAATTAACAATGACTCCCTCTCATCCCAATACCTTCATTTCCCATTAGCCAATAGAAATGGAACAAAAGAAAAAATATATAGAGAAATCACAACCCAAAATTGTGTATTTCGGTAAAATACTTAGGAACTCCTTAAATGGCATACCCTCAACCACTTTACATATTGCAATATGGACAGAAAACTTGGCATCTTTCTCTAGTCCCATGTAATATATTTAAAATTCCTTTAAGTTTTTTTTTAATTTTAGAATATGCAAACAAAAATCTTGCATGTCTCAAATGTGTATTTTCCTGCACATTTGTGAAATCAAATTACCAAATTATTAAGTTGGATGTTCCTAAACTAAAGTGAAGATGCTTTTATGTTCTAATGCCAGAAATGCAAAAGTGAGTTTAAAATCAGGGAAATGAGGTGATTTTCGAGTGAGGTACTATCAGGCCTGGATCCAGGATTTTGCCCCTATCAAAGCCTTTTCCCCAATTAACTTAATAACACAAAGTGAATATGAATTTTTTTGATATTTTTAAAACTGGTTTTAAATCATTAGAAGAGACAAAAGGTGAAGTCACACTCCATAGATGCAGTTTCTCCCACCATTAAATTCCCTTTGGACATTCTCTGTTGCGCCCAGATCTTCTCTCCTGAGCCTCTAGAAAACCTCTGTACCTCTCTCACTCTCTGGTTATTTTCTGCCCACCCGGACTCCCCCACCATTTTTCCCCTCTAAGATTTCTGCCCTCTGGATACCTCTATCCTCCATTTCCTCCATTCCCCAGGCCTTTTCATTATGCAGGGCAATATCTGAACATTCTTGCTATGAAACAGTCTGATTTATCTTTCATCCCCAATTCTTTTCATGTGTCTTCTAGAGTAAATGTTGGGTTTTCCCATGGGGAAGAAGATCTAGTGAATATGATATCTCTCTTTTATTACATAAAGAGTGTTATACCAACACATGGATACTGTCTTTGAAAATTAAATATCTTTAGGATTTGGCCCCACTGAGTAGGTATCATGAAGTCCCTAGTAACAGTAAGGGCTGTAAACAGTGGTGCGTTTCGCCCTTTGCCTTTGAGTGCAATAACTTGCTTGTATAAACCCCCTGGGGGTGGGGGTTGAACCAGCCAGTGCCATGGGCCGTTAATGTTCAGTTTACTAACTCCTGGCTTATGAGAAACCTGAAGAGGGATACAGTCAGCAATAATCAATGCATATGGAATTACATCTGCTTACATGATCAAAAATCTCCACTGGAGTTTATCTATACCCTGGAGCTCTATGAAAACATGAACTGGGCCTAGAATGTAAATACTGCAATAGCATAGGGAAGTAAATGAAACAAAATTCAAGTAATACATGATTGCTATAGTGTTACAGTCTTTCATCAGTCAGGACAGACTAGGTTTTATATTGCAAGTAACAAATAACCCCCAATCTTAATTCTTAAAGAACAAAATATTTAATTACTATCAACATCTGTTGTGCGATGGGCAAGGAGAAGGTGAGGGCCTCTATGTATCTTAGCAGTCTCTCAAGGATCCAGAAAGATAGTCCCAGTTTCCAGGGGCAAAGATGATCTGAAAAGGTTGCTTCACATCCTTCAGCCTCAAAGAATACCATCAGTTTTTGGTTGACAACCAAGGGCTCATTGTCCAAAACATTATGGCCCACCCAACAAGAAAGTGATTCAGGAGATGAAGTCTCTATGATAGCCCAAGTTGAAAGGCTCAACTTCTTTGAAAGGCGAAAATAACTAATGCTTTGTGATAGGTGAGACAGGCCTTCCATGTGATCAACCCGTAGTCAATCATCTGTTAAAAAGCTATCAAATTTTCATCGGCAACAAGCTCCAAGGCCTCACTCCACCATGGTACAGTGGACATAAGAAACACGTACCAATGGTAGCTAGTCTAGGACAAACATGATTCCATCATAAGTAAATAACGAAGCCCCCTTAAGACTGGAAAAGGAAAGACCATTATTTCAATTCATATTATAACAAAAATCTTAACAACGCCTAAACTGGATTGCCATTGAACAACATCCATTAGTAATGGTCTTTCAAAGTTTATTAAATTGAATCATAGATAAGAAATGATTAGAACCTTAGTTTAAACCCTAAAATAAAAATATAACTGTACAGTTTTTAAAATGGTAGTCTTTGTTATCAAATGTGAAAAGAAAAAGGTAGCAGAGTCACATCCAACACTTTGTGACTCCCGTTGGAATTTCTCCAGCCAAAATACTGGAGTGGGTATCTCTTTCCCTTCATCAGGTATCTTCCCAACCTAGGAATCAAACCCAGGTCTTCCGCATGGCAGGCAGATTCTTTACCAGCTGAGCCACCAGGGAAGCCCTTATCCTTCTAAGTTTAATGCATTATCATAGCAAGGGATTCCAGGTGTGCGCTAGTTTTTTTCCTTTCCTGTTCTTCCTATTTGACACAACGGCCATAGAAATTTTTAATTCTCAGGGTAGTCCTCAGCCTCCAACACAGTCGTTCTCCAGCAATCTGTCAAAACAGTTTTAAATATGTCTATCAATTGCTGGCCCCAGTGACTTCTGCTACAGATAAACTCATAATGACTGTGACTCTATCTATTTGCCTCCCTCTCCGTTCTTCAGAGTAGTGGTTTGCCCTGTTACTTCAGTTCTCTAATAAATCTAAGAAAAGTCAATGATTTTTAGTTTGTCCAGCCTCTTTTTATTCTTGTTTTCATTATGAGGACAGGATTGATGACCTCTAAGCTCTTTACATGTCAGAGCAAAAACTGGAGCAACAATTTTTTAAAGATCTTTTACTCCTTACTTACAGAATTTAAGCAGTGTGATAAAATCTTTGATAGTCACTTAACTTTCTAACTTTCACTTTTTTTATTCTAAAGTTCGCCAACCAAGCTTCTTGCTCATTTGTTTATATATCTTAAATTTATGCATGTCCTATCAAATAAAATTGAGATATGGTTGTAATATTTATTAAAAATTATGTCTTAAGTCACTGTTACTGTTTTACATGGTGTTCTCTTTATTATTATTATTTATATCAATATGCAGTTTCTGAGTGTTGGTATTATGTTAAACGTATTGTTTGTGAGCAAATAGAAATTCAGAATATGGGTAATGTATCTGTTCTATTATGTCAAACTATTTTGAGAGGATTTGTATCAGTTCTCTCGGGAAACATATTTTTAAAATATGTTAATATATTCTTAGTTTTATATCATCTTTGCTGAATCATTAATCAAGTAATTTTATGCCCCTTGATATAATCAATAATCAGCATGAATTTACAAAAAAATAATACTTTTGACTAAATCAACTTTACTCTGTTTTTTAAGTATTGTAATCTATAAGGGAGAATCAAATATTTGTCATTTTAAGTACACTCAAAATCAAGACAAAATTATATTTTTTCAGTGTCTAGCTTTATGAATACTAATAAAGGCACTTAATACATTATGCTTCAGGGGATATTGCTCTCATGTCTGCCGTCCTACATTTGTTATTTTTCTGTGGATACTAATCAGTTTTATACCTTGAGCTGAGGGACTCTGACCTCTTATAGATGAGAGATTTGACAAATAGGTACATTAAAGTGAAATAATTCAAAGCTGCCAGTTATTTATAAACAACTCTATAGCTTCTGAAATATGGCAGAATGTTATCATTCTCAAAGTTAGCACCATTAATTTAATAGACAGTACCATTGTATTTCAGTGACAATAGATTAGTTATATTCTTCAACCTTGAAGATTATGTAAAATTACTATCTTCAGGAACAATTCTTCAGGTGAAAGGAAGAAATAGAATATGAAAAGTACACCCCATATGGTAGTCAATAACTCGATGCCCAGACTTGTCCACAAAATCTGTTTCAAGAGATACAGTGATACCTGGACAGGTGGAAGAAGAGACCAAAGATGCCACTGCTGAGCTCCACCACCTGCCACTGATACCAGTTCTACCCTCAGTCTCTAGCTGTTTTGCTAAATTTGAATCCTGCCCCTCAGGCCATAGCTATTAAGATAAGCTAGCAGGTCTCCTGGAGGCTTCCCTGGTGGCTCAGTGGTAAAGAATGTGCCTGCCAGTGCAGGAGACACAGGTTCAATCCCCGGGCCAGGAAGATCCCCTGTAGAAGGAAATGGCAACCCACTCCACTATTCTTGCCTGGGAAATCCTGACAGAGGTGCCTGGCAGGCTACAGGCCATGGGGTGGAAAAAAGAGTCGGATACAAAGTAGGGACTAAACAGCAACATCAACAAATAGACCTCTTGCAGGAAAAGTGTGAAATGTTTCAACCTTTGTAGGCAGGACCTCTTGAACACAAGCCTTGCTGGCATTTAAGACTAGGCATTTTGGGTGCACATCACTTAGGCAAAAGTCTTAAATGTTTGGGTGCCACATGTGGACCCACAGCCTTCACACTTCATGGAGAAGAAGCTCAGGGTTTTGAGTTGCTTCCTGATAGTGGGCCGCAGGACCAAGGGGTAGAGTTTTCGGTGATACTGTATCTCAGCTTCCCCCATTTGGATATGCCAGTTTGTTTAATTTGTTTGCCAAACGTAGCAGTAGCTTAGGTAGATTTTGGATTTCTCTTAGAAAAAATTATTCCATATTTAGCTGTGGGTCTATGTTTGTGTGGGCAGAGGTGGGTTCAGGAGCCTCCTAAACCTCTCTAACCCTGTCAGGAAATTCCACGGTGCAAATCAGTTCCAGCACCATTTATACCCATTTCCTCTGACTCTGAGCTCAGGTTAATACCACAAATATTTTTTATTTTTATTTTTTTCTCATGACTTTGTGGTTTCGTTGAAAGATCCTTTTGATCTGTGCTGTATTGACTGGGACTGAATGAGGTCCATGAACTTATTCACATATCTGGGTCCTCAGGTATGCTGGCTGCCTCATCTGTCATGTCTGTCCTCCTGATCTCTGACCCTTCATTGGCTGCCTAAGCTTGTCTATATAATGGATAAAGGTTCCCAGCAGCAAGAGAAGGCAAACCTGTATGCACCAGCACCTTCAAACTTCTGCTTGTGGTCATTCTTGTTATTGTCCAATTGGCAAAATTAAGTTATATGTCCAAATTTGGGCTCAGAAATAAATTCCACTCCTTAATATAAGTAGTGGCAAAAATACATTTAAATATATTCATACAAAAATACAAAAGTATACTTAAAGAGATAGAAAGCATTATTAAAGCCATTTTTTTTTTTACAAACAATCTACCACATCAATCTTTAGGCCTCTCCCCAATTTTGTGTTCCTAAGAGTGATTCTTCCTGAGCCCACCTCCCTCCATTTACATGTTTTGTGCTTTTTTATAACCTCATAGAGACCCTTGCAATTTTCCCTTTGGAGAATTAACTATAATTCATAATAACACATCTTAAGATATAATTCAATATTTTTATTAACTAATTGATGGTTGTATTTCTTAGTATATTTTATCAGAACCTATGCTTGTTAGCTGCTCATCTCAGTGAACTCAATAGCCATCTCAGTGCCAACTGAACTGACAGTTCTCAATATTGTTTAAAAAGAAATAGATCATTGAATGTTGCCAATGGATTAGAAATGTAAACTTTCAATGGAATAAAAACTGTTTAAAAGCATAATGAATTATGATAAGCATAGAATGTTTATGCATGTGTTTGTGTGTGTCAGTGATTGATGCGTTGTTACCTTAGTACAAAATTTTGGTTAAATAATTTTATTTTAATGAGATAAAACTAATGCACTAACTTTGAAAAAGAGAGTTTCCAGAGAGGAGGATTAAATAAAATTAAACCATTTAAGGCAGGTCAAGAAATGCATCTTTGAGACTCACTTCATATTTTGTACATATTGCATTTTCACTCTCTTACCACAAAGGATGAAGTCTGTTAGAGCATGAGTTTTCTCTCTTTTTTCTTTGCAGACCAACCTGGCTGCAGTCGTAGCTCTTATTTGAGCCCTTCCAGATAATGTCATCCCACAAAATATTTACTAGGCAATTTAAACTTTTCATCAGAATATTATGTAGAAATAAAGACAGAATAATACAGACCAAAGAAAAGGAGGTTTTGCTTTTTTTTTATGTGTTTGTTTTTACAAAATCTACTTCACAGCAAAGAAATTCCAAAGTTAGTATCAGGTATTTATATTTTCTAATATCCCTTCATGGTTATCTATTGTCTAGGACTAGATACCCTCTGTTACCTTAAAAATAATTTTAGCTCTGCTTTCATTTCTATTAAAAATGTATATATCCAGAATCATATTGTTTGTTGCTGCTGCTGCTGCTGCTATTAAGTTGCTTCAATCATGTCCAACTCTGCGTGACCCCATAGATGGTAGCCCACCAGGCTCCCCCGTCCCTGGGATTCTCCAGGCAAGAATACTGGAGTGAGTTGCCATGCCCTCCTCCAGGGAATCTCCCGAACCCAAGTATCAAACACAGGTCTCGCACATTGCAGGCAGATTCTTTACCATCTGAGCCACCAGAAATTCTAAATCAATAAAGAAAAGTTAAGTGAAAACTAGGTATATTTAACATTAAAACAAATCCTAATGTCCCAGTTGACTATAAATTTGAGAGACATGGCCCTGCATAAAACATATTCCTTGTATCATATTTGGGATCTTATATAATATACACACATAGCAATTATGGAAACATAAAGGCATGATGTGATTTAAATTTCTAAATAATTGTTGCAGAACCTCAGAGATGGAAAGATGAAAGATGACTGAAATCATTAAAGAAAGCTTCACCATCCTGATCTGAACTATGTATGTCACAGGATTAATCACTATGAGTGGAGTGTTTCCCACTTTTCCTATGAGGTAAGGTGAGGTGTGGAAAATAGCTTTTCAGCTGAAGTCAGGTCAGAGTAGAGTAGAATCATATGCTTTTACCATTGAAACAAGTTAAAAGCCAAGAAGGTCCTCTGTTCTCCTTGAGTGTGACTATCTTGAGTACAGTAAATATGTATTAGCCACTTCTCTATTTGTAAAACCTCAAATATTCTGGCTAAATAAATGAAAGGAAAAAAAAAACAATATCACTCCCTTGTGACCACTGATGTTAGGTATGTTTGGTTACTATTACAGTGATATCAGATAAAATGACTAGTATGTTCTACAGAATACAAGTGGAATCTTAGTGATTTTTAAAATATATATTTACATTTGCAGTGACAGACCTTCTGGAAACAGCAAAACTAGTTTTCTCTGAAAATAAAACGGTTGGTAGAGAAAGTTTATTAAAGCATTTAGTTGACAAAGACCTTTGTTCTTTGTGAGAAACATTTCTATGGCTATGGCTATGTTTCTAAAATCTATAAACTGATGTACTCACACCCAATTAAAATGAGCAAGACAGACTGGTTTTCGTACACAATAGCATTTTTATGGACTCTTATTTCTTCATGGACCACTTAGCTGTAAATAATCCATGCAAATAGCAATTAGACCTTTCCTAGTTTATGCATATAAACATAATGGTTATTCAAGGAACAAGGAAATGTTTCAAGCAATTTTCTGTATAAAATATGCATATTTAAAACCATATGTTTGAAAGGCTTAGTAAATAGTTTTGAAATGAACTACAAGGGAGTTAATTCAGAATGGTAAATTTCTGTAGGTATATTTCTCATGCAGAACCAAGTTAGTAACCTTTGTATACTGTAGCAAACAAGGCAAAAACTGTTGAATTTTCTGTTATTATCTTGAAGAATTATGCTGTTAAACATTTCAATGTGTTTTTCTTAGTTATTGATAAGGAATGAAAAAAACAGATGTTCCCTTAACCACAGTGCAGTTATAGAAATGAAGGAATCAGCATTAGATATAGCACCAGTGCTTCATTTGACGACCGTATCAAACCTATGCATTGTCCCACTAGTGTCACTTGTAGAATAAAAAAATCTGGTCATGCATCCAGGCCAGAATTTTACCTTGAGTTTATTATGCTTCTTTAATTTCCCTTAATATGTTCTGATAGCTCCTCAGTCTTTTCTTGTCTTCAGTATCATTTGTATTTTGTGGGACGTCTCTCAATTTACATTTGTCTGATGTTTCTTCATGCTTATCTTCAGATTAAGCATTTTTGATAGGAATGCTTAATCCTTTTATGAGCATGATCACAGGAAGAACATAAATTCTACATATGATCTATTGCTGGTGATAACTTAGTTTATATGTCATCTTTGTAACTTCTGCTTTGTAATGTTTCTGTATTTCTAATTTATAAGTCTTCTGGGTAAGAACTGTCCTGAAAGTGTAACCAAGATTTATGCCTTATTTTGGCCTTGCAAAGGAGCATCAGAAAAAATGTCTAGGAGAATTTTATATCCATTGTACAATTAATAACAGAGACTTTAAGACTTACGTTGAGTAGACTGAGGTGAAGAGTTATGCAGCAAATGATCTTGCATAACAAGAATGCAGGCAGAATTTAATAACAGATATACATGAGTTGGAGTATTGTCTGAAAGAAAATGAATCTCTTTTCTTCTGTTATTCTCTATATTTTTCTGTAAAATAGATGTCAGGATATCAACTTGATAAAAGAGAAGAGGAGTTGTTAGAGATTTGATGAGAGAAAATGGTTATCCTAGAGATGATTAAGAGTTCATTGATTAGAGAAAAAGAGTAAGAATGCCTAGGAGAAATAATACTCAACTTGAGATGGATAAGCACCTCAGTTCACATAGAATAAAAAGAGTTAGCATAGCTGGTTTATTTATTATTTTCTCCTTGGGAGCATTTACTGAGTGTGAAATAATCTATAGTTGACCCTTGAACAACACCAGTTTGAGCTACAAGGTTCCACTCATGAGTGGATTTTTCAGTAGTAAATACAGTGCTACATGATTCATGGTTGGTTGAAACCACAAATGTGGAATCTGGGATGTGAAGGTCCCACTGTGGGACTTGGATGTCCACAGATGTTATGTCCCTCACAGGTACTGGAACCAGTCAATCCCCTGGGGATAGCGATGGATGACTGTAGTTTCAAGGAGAGATAAAAGTTTGACAACCAACCAAGTATTAAAAATCTACAGAGGAACAGAGAATGATGAGTGAAAGTGAAAGTCGCTCAGTCGTATCCGACTCTTTATGACCCCATGGACTATACAGAATTCTCTAGGCCAGAATACTAGAGTGGGTAGCCTATCCCTTCTCCAGTGGATCTTTCTGACACAGGAATCGAACCAGTGTTTCCTGCATTGCAAGTGGAATCTTTACCAATTAACCAACAGGGAAGCTCGAGAATGATGAGAAAGGGAGGGAAAGTGAAATTTATTGGTAGTGTCAATAAATTTGACTAAAGTAGTGGTGGAATAGGTGGTGTGAGAATACTGGAATAAGTCATTTTGAAAAATGGAAGAAGGTAATCAATAGTGAAATGTTTAAAATGATGATCTTGGAGGTTATAACAGTTGTTGATAACATACACATATATATTATATGAATATACATATATGTATATTTTATGTATGTACATGTATACATGTACACATGTATGTATGTGCATGTGTACATACACATGTGCTCACACACACTAGTATGTGTCAGTAGGACAGTGCACATAAGTAATACAAAATGTGAATATTCTGATGCCATATTGGTTTTCACTGGAGAAGTAAAAAAAAAAAAAAGGAAAGTAAAGAAAAGGAGGCACTGTCTGTGAGGAGAAAAAAGAAGTAAGGAGGAACCCAACCTCACAACACACCTGCAAGTGTTGTGGTCAATAGAAAAGAGGAAAACACATATATAATATTTGATAGAATATCAATTATAAGTTACATACAGTGTAACTAACATACACTTTGTGTATAAATTGTTTTCATTTCTTATATGTGAACATCTAAGAGTGAAATTGTTTGGTCGTATGGTAAATGTATCCTTAAATGCATTTCTTTTAATATTCATTGACTCAGAATCTATTTTGTTGATATTTATATAGCCATAATTTAAAATAGAAAAGAGTTGGTAGCTCAGTCATGCCCAACTCTTTGTGACCCCGTGGACTGTAGCCCACCAGGCTCCTCTGTCCATGGCATTTTACAGGCAAGAATACTGGAAGTGGGTTGCCATCCCCTTCTCCAAGGGATCATCCCCACACAAGGGATCAAACCTGGGTCTCCCACATTGCAAGCTCAGCTTAGCTGCTGAACCACCAGGGAAGCCCATATAGCCACAGTAGTGTTTTTTGTTTTGTTTTGTTTTGTTTTGCTTATTATGTTTGTGCTATAAGTTTATCCATTCCTCAGTTTTTAATTTATTTGTGTTTTAGAAATTTAAGTGTGTCTAATGGATGCTTGTATTTGGGTCTTTTTATTTATCCAGTCTTACAATCTTACCTCTTTAATTAGCATGAATAATTCACTTATACTTTATGTAATTATATGGTTGATACGGTTGATACCGATATGAGTTTTTGTGCTGGTAATCCCCCAGATCACACCCACGTTTTATGGTTTTCAAGAGAATTCAGAATATAGCTGTAATTGTGGTTGCGATTTATTATCAATACAATAGAAATATACATAGCAAAATTAACAAAGGGAATGTGTGCATGAGGCAAAGTCTGGAGTGCAAGCTTATGAAGAGTCATCTCTGACTGGAGTCACACAAGGCATGCTTAATTCCTTTAGCGAAAATTGTGACACCATATAATATAGTAATTCAGGCCATGATTTTTATAGGAGGCTAGTCATATAGTCATCCTCTACCTAGTGTGTACAAAATATGAGACTTCCACAAGAGAGTGAACTGCTCAATACAAGTCACATTGTTTCTACAAACATTTTAAGCACAGTGAGCTACATTTATCAGTTCTGAGAATGGCAGGAATCCTTCCAAATTCCAAGTTTCCAAATGCCAGGTAAAGGCTAAACTTTCAGCGAGGTCCTTTTCAGGATAGCAGTCTCAAGTCTGCCATCTTAATCCTTTTTTTTTTTTTTTTTCAATATATAGTCCCTCCCTTTGGCACTTAGTCAAGTTATCTTCACAAGAAATTTATTTTCAGTAATATCCTATGTAGGTCAATCTGCGTATTGATCTCATTTATACTCATCAGGATTAGTTTAAACTAATCTCATTAAATATAAAGATCTCTTTTAGAAGGTCAAGTGACTGCTTTCTTAGCTTCTGCATTAACCTTTTTACCTGGCCTAAGGTATCTGTCAAAGCAACACTCTGCCCAGTATGTTACAGCTGACCTGAAACCCATCCAGGACTGAGGGCATGCCATGATTGTCAGAAAACATGCACAAGAAGTACAGTCTAGAGCTGACACATGGTGCACCCTAGGAACAAAGTCTTTGCAGTCGCCAGCATGCTGCAACAGGGCATGCATTGTTCAGGCAGCACAGGTAGCTACCCAGCCCTGCTACCCCAGGGTTCTCAAGTAAGTTTGGAGAGTACTAGATGGGTTCCCTGAAGGCAGTCAGTTTAAAGTCTTGCTTATCTATTATACCAATTCATCTACCTCACCAATGAGAACGGCATCTGAAGTTGTGCTGTGTGTAAAGTTGAGGAGCTAAGGACATTGCCTGTTGTCTCACAGCACTGTCAGCTGTGATCTTGAACTCAGCAGTCCATTTTCTTTTTAATTAATTTATTTAAACAGAAACAGCTTTCAGCCCTTTAGAAAGAAAAGTATAGGGATTATCCTTGAGGAAGAGGAGAGAGCTTCCAGGAGCAGTTCTGAGAAGCAAAGATTATTATTGTCTTATGGTTTCTCTTACGTCTTCCCTGGTTATGTTTACTCATGGTTTATAAAATCAGTGTGTCCCATTTAGCATAAATAAATTTTCACTTTCCCAATTTTTTTTGGGGGGGGGGGACTGACTTTAAAAGTAAATTAGAATGAATCTCTCTCTACTTTTTTTTTTTCCCAAAAAAGGAAGTTCCTGTGAGAAGGCTTAAAGTGAGATAGTCTTTGGCATGTGTAAGGACATGCCTTACATGTCTTACATTCCATGGCCTTACACAAGGACAAGAAATAAAGTTAGTACATCTATAGAATAGGTTAGAAGAGTGGTGATAGCAGATGCTTTCTAGAGATTATCTTAGGCATAGGTTAAACTTTTAGGCAAGACCATTTTTCTCTGTGGCTTCTGTTTCAGACAGCACGTTTATTTGATATTAGCCTTAATCATTAAATAAATTTTCAATGCCTTCTAGCCTGTATATCAACATTAATGCTCTGCTCCTATGCCACTGACCAAATCAAGTTCTATGTCCAAGCTCACCATGAATGTAGAAAGGAAGTTTGCTCTTTCCACTGGAAAAAGCTGTATCACAGGACAACATGAGACAGCAAGCTCGATCCTTTTATAGAAACAATGAGTGAATAAATGGAAATAATAATACAATCCACTGTACTGTCATTTATTCAGCATTTACTAATTTTATATGGTGGTCTAAATGCTTTCCATATGTTAAGAGGGATTTTTCACCATGTTTAAGGTGAAAGTATAATTTAGTATAATTATTCCTGAGTAATTTGAGCATGGCATTCAATTAATTTAATTTATGCATGAAATTATTTATATCAATTGTCAGCAATTTATATAATAAAAGGGCATACACATAAACCACTTAGAGACTTCAATATAATCTCAAATATATATACATATATATTTAAAACCCTAAATAATATATAATATTTCTTACTTTATTAGTTTATTTATACAGAAACACATAAGTATATGCTCATCATAAAACCATTTAGCTATATCAGTGGTGATATGATGTAATTGTATCAATGGGAAAAGATGATGGTCAGCAAAGTGAAACAGAAAGTTGAAAACTATTACTTGATAAAGTACTGGGCATGGAAACAATGTTAGCTATGGTGACAAATTCATTATTTAATTTTATGAGCTTCATTTCTTACTTTTATTTAAGTAATGTGCTTCAGTTTATAAAATTAGGGTAATAGCAAATTTAATGGGGCTTTATGTGAATAAAATTAACACATGTAAAGCAATTGGAACAGTTAGAACCAGACATGGAAAGCAGACTGGTTCCAAATTGCGAAAGGAGTATGTCAAGGCTGTATATTGTCACCCTGACTATTTAACTTATATGCAGAGTACATCATGCAAAATGCCAGGCTGGATGAAGCACCAGCTGGAATCAAGATTGCTGGGAGAAATATCAAGAACCTCAGATATACAGATGACACCACCCTTATGGCAGAAAGCAAAGAGGAACTAAAGAGCCCCTTGATGAAAGTGAAAGAGAAGAGTGAAAAAGCTGACTTAAAACTCAGCATTCAAAACACTAAGATCATGACATCCGGTCCCATCATGTCATAGCAAATAGATGGGAAAACCATAGAAACAGTGCAGACTTTATTTTCTTGGGCTACAAAATCACTGCAGGTGGTGACTGCAGCCATGAAATTAAAAGACACTTGCTCCTTAGAAGAAAAGCTATGACCAATCTAGACAGCATATTAAAAAGCAGAGACATTACTTTGATGGCAAAGGTCTGTCTAGTCTAAGTTATGGTTTTTCCAGTAGTCATGCATGGATGTGAGAGTTGGACTCTAAAAAAAAGTGAGTGCAGAAGAATTGATGCTTTTGAACTGTGTTGTTGGAGAAGACTCTAGAGAGTCCCTTGGACTGCAAGGAGATCAAACCTGTCAATCCTAAAGGAAATCAGTCCTGAATACCATTGGAAGGACTGATGCTGAAGCTGAAACTCCAATATTTTGGCCACCTGATATGAAGAGCTGACTCATTTGAAAAGACCCTGATGCTGGGAAAGATATAGAGCAGGAAGAGAAGGGGATGACAGAGTATGACATGGTTGGATGGTATCACCGGCTCAATGGACATGAGTTTAAGCAGGCTCCAGGAGTTGGTGATGGACAGGGAAGCCTGGCGTGCTGCAGTGCATGGGGTTGCAGAGTTGGGCATGAGAGCAACTGAGCTGAACTGAAAGCAATTGGATCATTGTATGGAAATAGTAAATATTTAGCTTTAACACATTATTTTTAATTTACTCTTGTAAAAATGTACATGAAAACATGAAAGGAGAAGTGCCTAGACTTTTTTTCTTGTGATAGCATTTAATTAGAGTCATTAAAAATATTTCTCTTGAATATGATGTTTCCCTTAAGAACATATAGTTAAAATGTCAAAAGTTTCTCTAGTAGGCATTGAGGTCATTATTGATAGGTATTTGAAGTGAGATAATTTGGGGCCTGACAATAAAATGATGTGTTTGGAAAAAAGAGGAATTAAAATGTATGAAGTGAAGTGAAGTAGCTCAGTCGTGTCCGACTCTTTGCGACCCCATGGACTGTAGCCTACCAGGTTCCTTTGTCCATGGGATTTCCCAGGCAAGAATACTAGAGTGGGTTGCCATTTCCTTCTCCAGGAGATTTTCCCAACCCAGGGATTGAACCCAAGTCTCCTGCATTATAGGCAGACACTTTACTGTCTGAGCCACCCAGAAATGTAAATGTATAAGATGTATAAATGTATAAGACTTTGTAATTAATTATATAGCACAAGCAAGGAAAAAGATCATCTATTAATTGTAATTTTCTGGCTGTATCTGAAATGGAGGATAATGCCAGAACCGAGATCAGGGAAATGAAGTAATAGAAAAGATTTAATGGAAAGTTTGAGATTTGAATTTATACAAGATTATCATGATGACAGAAGCCTTATTTCAATACGTGCATTTAGCACAGACCCACATACTGAGCACAGTACTGTTAAGATGCCACGTCTGGCACTTGAGGACACATGTCCCTGCATTGATGCAAAAATAAGGCAAACGTGCTGGGGGCAACATGATTATGGAGGACAATCAAAATTAATTCAGATACTAAAATTTTAAGAAGTTCTATTTCCTTTATGACCCATGTTTGTATTCTTGATACAGTGATATAAAGGAATTAAATGTGACATAAAGAAACATTAAAAGAAATATCAGATAATATATCATAATGCATTGTCTACTTAAATGTCTAATAATATAATCTGACTATATATGAATAACAAAGAATACTTGTTCTCTCTTTGGATTTTTATTTTCTACCCACATTTATCATTATTTCTTTACCAGTCCCTCTATAGAAACAGATTAATTTCACTATGACTCATAATATGAGTTTGCCTTAATATTCATTACCTGACAAGGACTCCTACATCTGGTAGCTGCTAACCCAACCCCTAAGTGACCTATGATTTCCATGATACAAAGAAACATACCTGCATGATAAGGTTTACTCTTTTTGATGAATATAATATGTTGTCTTGATAAAATTAGATCTCTATTAATTTCAAAATCATTTTCTGGCCATGTTTAGAGAGTTAAAGAGATTGAAATATACTGCCATGAATTTCACAGAAATGATTTGTTTGGGGGAATTATCTGTTAACCTAACAATTATAGGTTATGTAATTATAGGTTATAATATCTGATAACCTAAGCCACTGTTAGAAAACTCTTGACTATTATCTGATAGAAAGTTAATTAAAGTATTCAGCTAGCACATTTGTCTTTCTTTGATGTTCCTATAATCTTATTAATGGAATATGAACAGAATATGTGAAAAGCAAAGGCAAGCAAAAGTTAGGAGATTTGGAAAACATGAATTAGAATTTTTTATAAGATAATTTCCTATGCTAAGCCAAATTTTCAATAATTGTCACATAAGAGATTCATTTGAAATTTTCTAAGAAATTCCAGTGGGTAGATTTATTTTTTTGATCAAGCATATGAATATAAAAAAGAGCATGAAGAGTGAGCTTTGCTGTACATCTGATTTCAAGCAGTCAATTGTTTAATGTTGACAATCTGACAAAGAAAACACCAGGAAGAAAAAAAAAAAGAATGCAATGGCAACCCACTCCAGTATTCTTGACTGGAGATTCCCATGGACAGAGGAGCCTGGCTGTTTGCAGTCTATGGGGTCACAAAGAGTCAAACCCGACTGAATGACTAGCACACACACGCAATATTAAAGGAAGAATTGAAGCAAAAACAGATTGAATGTGCACATGATATTATTCAACTTACAGGAGAACACTATTGCATTAACAAAACAGAAATTCTCAATATATTATTTAAATGAATTTACTGAATTGTGAAAATTGTACAAATTAATTTATCAAAGAAAAGTATTAAGCATGATGCATTATATTTCTATTTAGAATAAGCACAAAATATGTGCATCTTTCAAATGTTTACTGTATGAAATTTTATCATTTACTCAAGATTTTGTCTATCCACAAAGCATAGTATTTAGATGAATAACCATGCTGATGTACTGATTTTGCTTTTCAAAGCTGCTTCAAATAGAAATTACTTTTTCCAAATTAATTGTTAGGAACATACACTAGCAAAGCAAAGTTAGTACTGAATAAGATTTTACATTTTATACAAAGAGAATACATTTAGAGAGTAATTCCTTGAAGTTGTTTTAAAAAATCTCATTTTATGCACAAATGATTTTGCCTTTGGGAAGACATAAGATGGAAGATATCTTCCCAGCAAAAATACAAACATTAACATTTTGTTTTAGGCAGATGTTGTCACAGATGTACGGGAAGATTTAGGATGTGCTCTGACCAACCAGCAGAAATTACTCTCTCACAGATGAGTAAGCATCCATACCAAACACCCAAACTCTTATAAATTATTTTCTGCCCCCTGCTCATTGTAGAAGCATTTTCCCTGCAAAAGGTTGTCAAGATGCTTGAAGAAGGGGTGGTTAGCAAGAGGTTAGGTGAATATGATAGATGAGGCAAAACTTCATAGCTTAATTCATTCATCTTATGAAGCGTTGAGGCCGGGTATTGTCATGGAGAAGAATTGGGCCCAATCTGTTGATCAGTGCCAGCTGCAATCATTGCAGTTTTGGGTGCATCTCATCGATTTGCTGAGAATACTACTCAGTCATAATGGTTTTGCCAGGATTCAGAAAGCTGTAGTGGATCAAACCAGCAGCAGACTACCAAACAGTGACCATGATCTTTTTTGGTGCAAGTTTGGCTTTGGGAATTGCTTGGGAGCTTCTTGTTGGTCCAACCACTGAGCTGGTCTTCACCAGTTGTCTATAGAACCCACTTTTCAACACCCGTCACAATCTGATTGAGAAATTGTGCATTGTTATGGCATAGAATTAAGAGAAGGCAACACTTCAAAACAACAAGTTTTGCCTCATCTATCATATTCACCTAACCTCTTGCCAACCACCCGTTCTTCAAGCATCTTGACAACTTTTTGCAGGGAAAATGCTCCCACAACCAGCAGGAGGCAGAAAATACTTTACAAGAGTTTGTAAAATCCCGAAACATGGATTTTTATGGCACAAGAAAAAAAAACACAATGTGTTTTTTTTTTTTTTTTTTGAGAGGGGTGGGTTAGCTCATGAGACACCCACTTATCAAGCTCTTTCACCTTTCCAATTTGCTTCCGTTGCTGAATGACTATAGAATTGTTGACGTTGAGTTCTTCGGCAGTTTCTCATGTAGTTGTGAGGATGAGCTTCGATGATCCTCCCCGTTGGTCATTGTCAAATTCTAATGGGCAGCCACTGCTCTCCTCATCTTCAAGACTCACATCTCCTTGAAGATGAAGGTTCAGAACTTCTTGAACCTCCACTGCACTATATGTTTGTTAGCAGTTCCTAGGCCAAAAGTGTTGTTGATGTTGTTCATTCACAGTATCAGCTTTAGTGCTAATATATGGGTCTAAATAGACAATGTGGCAGCTTAATCAAAGAGAGACAGTAGAATTGTTAAAAAACAGCCTAACCATTGTTCCATTATTTGTTGTTTAAACATAGGTGTATAAACACATGCATTTAAACAAGTAATTAGACAAACCAAAATGTATTTATGTATTTTAATTCCCAATTATGATTAAAAAGATATTTATTCTGAACTCCCTCATTCACCTTTGTTTTTTTAAACACACACACACACACAAACACACACACAGTATATCTGAGGAATGCATTGCCTTGTACCAGTATACTCCAAATAGATCCCCTTTGGTTCATATTTCCAGGTATTTAATTTTTAAAAGATTATTTTTGTTAAACTATATGCTTCATTTGAACATGTCAGATAGCACATTTCATTCACACTGAGAAAAAGAAAACAGGGTTACTTGTATACTGCATGCAATTCAGTGATGGGCTCTGTTCTTTTTGTAATATAGCTTTTCACATGTGAGTTGTGACAGTGACTTTATAACCTATGCACATGATTCTCCTTTGAACATAAATTCAATATATGTGTAGGATCCCTGTAAACAGGAGGGACCTTTATTGAATTTTTATCACTGGAAAGGGGAAGGGAGGGAAGGGTGTTGGGAGGGGACGAGAGAGAGAGAGAGAGAGTGTGGAGTAAAGACTTCGCATTTCAAAAAAAAAAAATATCCCAGTAGTGGGCCTGAATGGAAATTCTACATACATGGAAATCAAAAGACTGAATAAAATGTGAGCAAGTGGGATGGGAGTGGTTAAGCGAAGACTTGAGGAAAGCGGACATGTTCTTCTATCTATGTTAAGGCCTATATATGAGCTTAAAGCTACTGCGGAAAAAAAATTGTATAAACATTGTCTGGACGCCTCCTACCCTTTACTTAGTCATTACTCTGCCTCATATTAAATTTAAGTCAACCTTGTAATTAAAGAATGAATATATTGAATTCATAATTAATCATTGTATTAAATTTATATGGTGATTAATACTGTGTATCAGTTTGGCTGGGCCACGGTGCCCAGATATATAGTCAAACATTATTTTGGCTGTTTCTGAAAGGATGTTTTTATGGTGATATTAATATTTAAATCTGTGAACTTTGAGTAAAGCAGATTGACCTCCAACAAGAGCTAGGTGGACCTCATCCAGTTAGCTGAAGTCCTAAAAAGAAGAAAAAACTAATCTCCCCTGAGCAAGAAGGAACTCTGTAGTCAGACTGGCGCTTTGATTTGAACTGCAACATAGACTCTTCCCCTGTGTCTCCAGCCTTAGGGCCTTTGAATGTAAACTGCAGGTTTTAGTTTTGCCAGCCTCCATAATCACACAAGCCAGTTCTTTAAAGTAAATCTTTCTCTGCTTAAATCCAAATCCTTTTGCTTCTGTTTCTCTACAGAATCCTGAAAAATATAACATATTCATAAATTAATTTCATATTCTATCATATCTCACATACCACCTTTGTTTTGAAATATTAGTAAATGTTGACTGATACATACAGATAATATCTGTGAAAGATAACTCTTGTTGCTATTGAAAAAGTTACAAACACTTTTTCATATGCATTGGCATATCATGTTTAAAATTTCAAAGTACTTAAAATATCCGGTCTATTCCTTATATATCATAATGCTGCTGCTGCTGCTAAGTCGCTTCAGTCGTGTCCGACTCTGTGCGACCCCATAGACGGCAGCCCACCAGGCTCCCCCATCCTTGGGATTCTCCAGGCAAGAACATTGGAGCGGTTGCCATTTCCTTCTCCAATGCATGAAAGGCAAAGTGAAAGTGAAGTCGCTCAGTCGTCGACTGAGCGACCCCATGGACTGCAGCCTACCAGGCTCCTCCGTCCATGGGATTTTCCAGGCGAGAGTGCTGGAGTGGGTTCCCATTGCCTTCTCCAATATATCATAATATGGGCACATAAAAAGTTATGCAAAGGTTAGGATTCTTTGGGTAGGACCTAAAGCTGGATTTTGGTACTTAGAATTTGAGTTCATATCCCTGAATTTCAGGTCACTAATCCTTCTGCATTAGTGTAATTTCCCTCAATCTAGCTCTGGTAGACAAAGTTGGATATAAATTATTCTCTGTGGAGAAAAAAATCTGTGCTATTTCATCTCAGTGGTTATTTAACTATTTTAGAGAATTGCCTAAGGTTACTAGATCTCCTCATATGATATTGCCTTAAAATGAAATGTACCTTTCAGAAATTTTCATAATCTCTTTAATAGCATACTATTTAGTGTATTACTGAGCACTTTAATCATGAAATTTTAATTATTTTCAACTCTTGTAATGACCTTATTACCTATATCCATATTAATGGATGTCTTCCTTATAATGATCTACTTACAAACCATTTAAAAGTCAAGATTATATTTTTGTGTGTGTGTGGTTCTACTGTTAATTTTTTTAAATTTGTTTATTATCTATTTTTTTAACTTTACACTATTTTATTTGTTTTGCCATACATTGACATGAATCCACCATGGCTGTACATTAAGATTATATTTTAAATATGCAACTATTGCAGAGCTTCTGTTTTTTACAATAAGTTATTCAACTTCACTAGTTAACATACAAATTTATTTTCAAAGATTTTCTACAGGAGTGACTATATAATATTCATTTTGTAGATATTGTATATATTTCTTTGGAGGCAGCAAAGTACTAGTTCATTAATATTGTTATAGAGACAAACCTTTTCCTCAAAGAATACATAGAGTGATCAAACTGTCAACATGGATTTGTACTAGTAGTTTCCAACCAATCATCTATTGTAAAAGGGCTAAATTAGAGCTATTGATATTCTTCCAAAACTTCTATAAATTTTATTTACTATTTTTTACTTTATTAAGGGAAAAATCCCTGGAGGAGGTTATCACAACCCACTTCAGTATTCTTGCCTGGAGAACCCCCATGGACAAATAAGTCCATGGGGTTAGAAAGAATCAGACACAACTGAGAAACTAAGCACACAGAATACTTTATTAAATATTTACCTAAGTGAAAAAGCTGACTTAAAACTAAATATTCAAAAAACTAAGATCATGGCATTCAGTCCCATCACTTTATGGCAAATAGATGGGGAAAGAATGCAAACAGTGACATTTCATTTTATTGGGCACAAAAATCATTACAGATGGTGACTGCAGCCAGGAAATTAAAAGATGCTTGCTCCTTGGAAGACAAGCTATGACAAACATAGATGGTGTAGTAAAAAGCAGAGACATCACTTTGCCAACAAAGGTCCGTATAGTGAAAGCTATGGTTTTTTCAGTAGTCATGTATGGATGTGAGAGTTGGACCATAAAGAAAGCTGTGCACTGAAGAACTGATACTTTTTAACTGTGGTATTGGAGAAGACTCCTAACAGTCCCTTGGACTGCAAAGAGATCCAACCAATCAATCCTAAAGGAAATCAGTCCTGAATATTCATTGGAAGGACTAATGTTTAAGCTCCAATAATTTGGCCACCTGATGGGAAGAGTCAACTCATTTGAAAAGACCAAGGAAACCAGCATTGAAAGAGACACGTGTACCCCAATGTTCATCGCAGCACTGTTTATAATAGCCAGGACATGGAAGCAACCCAGATGTCCATCAACAGACGAATGGATAAGGAAGCTCTGGTACATATACACAATGGAATATTACTCAGCCATTAAAAAGAATACATTTGAATCAGTTCTACTGAGATGGATGAAACTGGAGCCCATTATACAGAGTGAAGTAAGCCAGAAAGAAAAACACCAATACAGTATACTAATGCATATATATGGAATTTGAAAGATGGTAATGATAACCCTATATGCGAGACAGAATAAGAGACACAGATGCATAGAACAGTCTTATGGACTCTGAGGGAGAAGGTGAGGGTGGGACGTTCTGGGACAATAGCATTGAAACATGTGTATTATCATATGTGAAACAGAACACCATTCCAGGTTCGATGCGTGAGACAAATGCTCAGGGCTGGGGCAGTGGGATGACCCAGAGGGATGGGATGGGGAGGGAGGTGGAAGGGGGGTTCAGGATGGGGAACACATGTAAACCCATGGCTGATTCATGTCAATGTATGGCAAAAACCACTACAATATTGTAAAGTAATTAGCCCCCAACTAAACTAAATAAATTTATTAAAAAAAAAAAAAGAAAGAAAAGACCCTGATGCTGGGAAAGATTGAAGCTAGGAGGAGAAGGGGATGACAGAGAATAAGATGGTTGGATGGCATCACCGACTCAATGGACATGAGTTTGAGCGAGCTCCAGGAGATGGCAAAGGACAGGGAAGCCTGATGTGCTGCAGTCCATAGAGTAACAAAGAACTGGACAGGACTGAACAAGTGAACAGTAACAACAAAATGACAGGTATAAGATAAATAGTAAAGGATAAATGTTAAATTTTTGACACCCTAAGTATGAAAATTTTGCAGAGTATATTGAATTTTTAGATATGCAATTACTTGAGTTGTCTTGTATGAATTCACAGAACTTTGAACTCTGTAATCAATTTAAACACTAATAGTGTCATTTATATATCTCATAAATAAATAGGATGTATCTTTCCTTCAATAGTGACTAAATTAGTTGGCCTGGAGATAGCTCAAAGTTTAAAGGAATCAGTGACATTTTTCCAAACACTCTTTTTTGGACAGAGATATGAAAGATTAAGTACAATCTCCTCCTCAGAGAAAAATCAGATTCATGAGAACTTGTCAAGCTCCAAGAAGGAAATAACCTTTTTACCCGGAGTTTGATTAAACCTTTTATCTAAATAAGACTTTATGACTTTATGTATACCTCAACTTTAAGTTCTATTTTTTCTATGATGAGCCTATGTGCTTTAAACCTCTCCTTTCTGTTCTTAAGGTCAGCTTAACTTTACCCTGTTATTATAACCTATGTTGACTTAATTGACATTTTGATGCTGGTGTATCTGATTTTAAGTCTATTCAGTCATGATAGCGTCTCGATCTATATAACTTGCTAGATTTTACTTGTGATACTTCATATTATCTTATATCCCAATTCTGTGGTGTTTATACACCATATGGTGTTTGTTAAAGGGGATTTAAACAAAATCATTTGTATCTCTGATCCAGTCTTTTATGCTAATATGGCATTCTAGATGGCACTTTTGTAGTTTTTGTGTAACAGTTACGATATTGAGTCCTGATTTTTTTTCATATCAAATTAAATTCATTTAGAAGAGATGTAAAGATGGTTTAATGTATATTTGTATATTTATATTAAAAGACTGGAATCACAAACTTTAAACAAATCTACAATAAATATTCAGAGAATGCTGATGAATAGTGGTGCTAATAATTCTCACTTCACTTCCTTTGCCTAAGTGCCATCTGATTGGGTCCACCCTTTTCCCCCTTACTTGTTTGTTAATCTATGTTGAACTAATTCTGATTGCCCCTGTACACTTCTCAAAGTAAAACTGAACCATGCCCTCAATTAGGTGTTTCTGATTCTGACCCCAATTTAGAACTATTATCCTATTACTTGATAGTGGACATTAAATCCATTCATCACCCATGTGGTGGTTAATTTTATGTGCCAACTTCACTGAATCACTGAGTTTCCAGGTGTTTGACTAAATATTATTTTTGGATCTATCTGTGAGGGTGTTTTTGGATGATATTAGCAACTGAATTGGTGAACTCAGCAGAGCATATTGCCTCCCCTGTGTGAAGAGTCACTATTCTGTAGATCGACGGCCTGTAACTGTGTGTGGTGATGAAAGTTAAAACTTAGTATAGTAATCATTTTACATGTAACATATTACAGATTATTGTATTATAGACTAATACTAATACAATATATCTCAATTTTTAAAAGGGGTTACCAAATAGAAAAAGATGAGATTGAAATTTAGCTGAAGCCAAAGACACTTTTATACTCTATGAATATCAGTGCAATTCAGTTCAGTCACTCAGTCGTGTCCAACTCTTTGCGACCCCATGAATTGCAGCACACCAGGCCTCTCTGTCCATCACCAACTCCTGGAGTCCACCGAAACTCATGTCCATTGAGTCGGTGATGCCATCCAACCATCTCATCCTCTGTCATCCCCTTCTCCTTCTGCTTTCAATCTTTCCCAACATCAGGGTCTTTTCAAATGAGTCAGCTCTTCGCATCAGGTGGCCAAAGTATTGGAGTTTCAGCTCCAACGTCAGTCCTTCCAATGAACACTCAGGACTGATCTCCTTTAGGGGACTGGTTGAATCTCCTTGCAGTCCAAGGGACTCTCAAGAGTCTTCTCCAACACCACAGTTCAAAAGCATCAATTCTTTGGTGCTCAGCTTTCTTTATAGTCCAACTCTCACATCCATACATGATAGTTGTACTTTAATCTGCAGGAAATATAAATTTTATATATAAGGATGGTAAATCTGCAGAAACATTATACATACATTTCCCTGGTACAATTTAGATGAAGGAATTGGAAAAATGACAGCACAGAGAACTGAAGGCAAGTCAAGCAACAATCCACAAAATATCTGAGAAATAAGAAATCCTGAATAAGGAAGGGATCACTGATGAGAAAGAGTATTTATTTATTTTTTAATAGGAAGCATTTGGGGAGGTGGTTTTGATTTGAAAGAAAAAGTTTGGACTTTGAATCAGGTTTCTTAAATTTGAATTTTATTTTATTATTTATTACTGGTATCATTTTTAGAAGCTAATTTTACGTTTAACTCTCAAGTTTTCATTTGTATAATTCATTCAACCATATTGTAGACATTTGTGTTTTTCTTATAGTTGTTCACGTTCTTTTCCCTTGTATGGAACGATTTCCATAGTTCTCAACATGAAAGAATAATATGTGAAAGGAATAAGTGACACTTTGAAGCTAGGCAAGTTTGAACCTATAAGTAAGTTCTTAAAAACAAATTATACTATATATATATATATATATACATATATATATATATATATATATATATAGCATTAGAAAAACTATCTTGTCAACTAAGATATCATCAAATGTGTTCTCAGACTAAAGGAATACTGTTTTCATCTGTCTTCCAGTTCATCACACTCTCTTGATTTTCTGCCCAACTATTTAGTGTCTCAACAGAGAGACTTTATTTGTTTGCTTACTCTTCTTCTTTTCATTTGGAATAACAAGTAATTACTGAATATAACTTTGGTGAGATCCTTGTACTGATCCTTTTCCCTACTTATAGCAAACCCTTAGTAATATCATTCAGTCTTATGGCTTTTATAAACCATCTTAGGCCAAATTTGCTTTATTGCTATCTTTTACTTTTAGTATATCTCTATTTAACCACCTTTATGACCCAGACACCAAGAAGAGTGTTTGGCTAGCATCAAATAAATAAATACAATTGAAATATTACATACTCAGTTTGCAGAGCGATGAAGTAGACAAGTATATGTCTGTTGAGAACTGTCCTCATTAGTCTATAATGAGATAAAAATGAAAGATTTGACAGATTAATACAGAAAACATTAAAAATAAGATGGCATTAAGATAAGGATTATTCTGAGTAAAGAAAAATAGAGAAAAGAATAAAGTTAATTCTCTGAAAAAAAATTGTTTCTTTTTATGTTCTCCAATATGCATTGAATAATATAATTTCTTTGAGAGTCAAGTCCACTAGTGGAACTAAAGCTATTCTGTTCTGGTCAGTTTTGCTCTGGACTTGTTACTGGAATTAAAAAAAAATGTGTCATTTGTTTACTGATGGTTTGTTGAAGCTTAAATAGTAATACACATAAGTTGCATGGGAAAAGGTTTATCCCAGAGTGTTAAATAAACACCAATTGTTTTCATGTTAGTACAAACTTAGTTATTATACTGCAGTTATTAACTTAAGTTATCAAAGAGCTTGCTCCCTATATATATTAGTTTGGGAATGTAGGGTTTCAGGTCTTACATTCAGTATTTAATCTATTTTAAATTAGTTTTTATATATGGTGTAAGATACTGAGTGGTTCAGTTTAATTCATTTGCACATAGCTGTACAACACTGTCAATTGAAGAAACTATCCTTTCATGAGTATATTTTTAGTTCCCTTGTCGTAAATCAATTTGACTATATATGCATTGATTTATTTCTGGGCTTTCTGTTCCATCGATCTATGTGTCTGTTTTTATGCCAGTACCATACTGTTTTGATTCCTATATAATTGTATATTCCTATATAGTTGTAATATAAGTTGAAATCAGTAAGTATGATGTCTCCAACTTTGGTTGGAAATATCACCAAAGTTGATAGATTTTACTTTGGTTATTTGAAGTCTTTTACTGTACTATACAAATTTTAGGATTATTTGTTCTATTTCTATGAAAAATGTCACTGGAATTTTGATAGAGATTGTGTTGAATCTATAGATGTTTTTGGGTTGTATGGAAATTTAACAACATTAATTATTCTGATCCATGAACATGAAAAATATTTTCATTTATTTGTTTATTCAGCTTATTTTATCATTATCTTATGGTTTTCAGTGTACAGATCTTTCATCTCCTTTGTTAAATTCATTCCTGAGCTATTTATTATTTTTGATGCAGTTGTAAATGAGGTTGTTCTTGATTTCTCTTTATGATAATTTATGTTAGCATATAGAAATGTAATATATTTTTGTATGTTAATTTTGTATGCTATACATTTACTGAATTTGTTTATTAAGTAGTCCTCAGAATTTTTGATGGAGTTTTTAGGGTTTTCTGTATAAAATACCATGGCATTTGCAAGTTTTAATCTCATTTTTCTTTCGTTTTCCCTATTTTTAATTTATATCTCATGAAACCATTTGTACTTTCTCATTATATATTTATGTTTGTATTTTCTATCCCCTTATCTGTAATCCATTTTTTAATATGTAAAAATATATTTTTCAAGACCAAGCATTGCTAGACATCTTCTAAAGTCCTTTTCTAATGCCATGACTGCCCATAAAAATGCCAATTTAGTTGACTCCTCTATGCATATGTACTTTATATACTGTGTATTACAGACATTATCTTTTATTCTTTTGGGGTTTTAAATTCCATGTGTATTTGTCTTTTTTTTTTTTTTTTTACTGATTACATATTCCTCACGGTCATATCTTCTCTATGTGCTTAGTCACTCAGTTGTGTCCGACTCTTTGCAATCCGATGGACTGTAGCCCACCAGCCTCCTCTGTCCATTGAGTTTCTCCAGGCAAGAATACTGGAGTGGATTGCCATGCCTTCCTCCAGGGGATCTTTCCAACCCAGGGATCAAATCTAGGTCTCCCACATTGCAGGTAGATTCTTTACTGCCTGAGCCACTAGGGCATATAAAATACACTTAATATACATTTGTTTAGTGCAAAAATTTACTGAAAGATTAGAAACCATCAGTTGTAAACTATAAAAGATTATGATCACTACATTAAATTTAAGCTTCTATATTTCTTGCTGTCAAATAACAGTGCAACTTTATATGGGAAAAAGAGGATGATTACAGAGACCAATTTAGAGACATAAACAAGTTTTAAAGGCAGTAATCATATGCAGAGGCTAAAATAGAACAAATTTAGAAATTGAAACTAAAGCAACAGTTCTCAGAAAATATGGGAAAATGTAGCTACCTGATATATCAGACAGAACTGAGAAATTTGTTGTAAATATATGACAGTAAAAAGTTAAGTAACCTATTTAGTTTGTCTTTCATCACTGTCAGCAAGACATTAAATCTGTAAAATATGAAAAACTCATTTTCACCTAATTTGTAACAAGTTGTCCCATCTTTTAGAACCACATATTCATACTTTTATTTCACATTTGTCTGTGTATATAAAACAAAATAAATTGACGCAGTCTATTTGTAAAATTTAAAAAATATATTGTAAATAAAAAGTTAGAAGCCATGGAAAAATTTAATTAACCAAAGCCTAACTCTTAAAGTTAAGCTTACTTGGGCATGAGTTTTAGTTCTAGAATCCTAGAAAGTCATGTGGACTATGCATATTTTTACTCAGAATTGATAAGAAACCTAAAACTTCCCTTGTATTACTCTCATTCTACATGAGAAATTAATAGGAAGGTACTGGTGCTGTACAGAAAATAAAAGAAAAAAATTCTGCAGGTTTTTCTTTTCTCCTTCCTTCCCACTCCATTCTCATAAAATCCATTTCTTCCCAAAATATCATTTTCTCCTTTTCCCTTCAATTGGTTGACTTTCAGAAAAATACTGTGAATTACTGTCATGCAGTTAATTCAAATAAACTTGTCAGATAAATATCTCACCTTCTCATCTTTGCAGTATAAGGTAATTCTCTATGTTTTCATGCTTTTATTTTATAAAATACTTTTTACATTGTATTATAACTAGCTTAATCTGCTTTTCTATGAACCTGTGTTCTCCTATGTGGAAAAGAACAGGTTATTTGTCTTCCTAAATTCAATATTTTTCATGGTGCCAAATGCATAAAATAATAGCAAATTTTTAAACAGATATATAGATAGATTCTCTATGTATTGCATAAGTTCTTTAGTCCTTTTGAATCTATCATAAATAAGGATTGCAAAGTCAATTTTACAGAGTAAATTCAGTTTCAGTTATCTTACGTAATTCAACAGATTATTGGTAAATATCCTTTATATGCAAAAAACAGTACTGCATTCTAATATACAAATGCCATTATATTTTACCTTAAGTGAGCTAAAGTATATATGTGGATAATAGATGTTTGGACAGAATATCAACCAAAGGTTAAACAGAATATAAACCAAAGATGAACATATATGTGAAATAATATTGTAAAAATCATTAGATGCAGGAAAATAAAAATTCACCCAAAAGAGGTATTTATTGAGTCACTTATCTACATCAGGCTTCCTAGGTGGTGCTAGTGATAAAGAATCTGCCTGACAATGCAAGAGAAGAAAGAGACTCCGGTTCGATCCCTGCACTGGGAAGATCTGATGGAGTGAAAAATGGCAAGCCACTCTAGTATTCTTGCCTGACAATGCAAGAGAAGAAAGAGACTCGGGTTCGATCCCTGCATTGGGAAGATCTGATGGAGTGAAAAATGGCAAGCCACTCTAGTATTCTTGCCTGGAAAATTCCATGTACAGAGAAGCCTGTTAGGCTATAGTCCATGGGGTTGCAAAGAGTCAGGCAGAACTGAACAAAAGACACTGAACTTTCAGGGAATACTGCCTGATTAGTTCTTATATGTATAGTTCTGTCTATCTTCAACATCTATGGGTATTACTGGAAAAAACTCAAAAAACACCACCTCTTCTCTGCACTCTGGCTTTGCTTTATTTGCTAGTAGGCTACCTCCATAAGGTGGCTGGCTATTAGGCTTAAATCTCATATTCCAAGTTGAGCAAAAAGAAATGGATCAAGTCTCCTAGACTTTGCAGAGGAAAAAAAAAATCTTTCAGTTATAAACATCTCTGTGCCTTAGCTGACCAGAGTCACTAGAATGATAATCTGATTTGTTAGACTGAGTCAGAATATTCTCATAACTGCTTATGGAACAAAACCGAAATGTGGAAATATACGTATACATGGCTGATTCATTTCATTGTGCAGCAGAAAATAATAGAGCATCGTAGAGCAATTATACTTCAATTAAAACAAAAAAGAGAAAAAGCAACATTTCACATTACAGAAGTATCTAGAGTATTCTATAAAGGCAGAGAAGATATGCATGCAATGCATGCTCAATTGCTCAGTTATGTCCAATTCTTTGTAACCCCATGGACTGCAGCCCACCAGACTCCTCTGTTCAAGAGAATCCATGGGATTTCCCGGCATGGAGTGGGTTCCTATTTCCTACTGCAGAGGATCTTCCTGATCCGAAGCTCAAACTCATGTCTCTTACATCTCCTGCCTTAGCAGGCTGATTCTTTACCACTACACCACCTGGGGATCCCAGAAAAGGTATGGTCATATATTAAAATTAGCTTCCTATGGATCTTCCTATGGTTTGGCATTTCCTAGGCTTCTGGCATTTCCTAGACTATTTTGTCAGCCCCTCTGACTTATCTCACTGACAGAAACTAAGAATCAACCTATTAAATTTGCCATATACAGCATTTAATTAAGGATCCTATTAGTGGGACTTCAAGGAGAAGTTTGAGATCAGTCTACAGTTTTAACGTCAGTTGTGTTGCCAGGGTCTTGTACTTGAACAGCTATTAAACTAAGAATCCAGAGTATACAGATAGTTCTTATCCTATATGGTGAAAGTGTAGGCTGTGGCCAGTCTCTTATCCATTACAATCCAAGCAAGAGAGTTTAGACTAGCTGACTTATTTTTGGTGCTTTAACCAATAATTAGAGGAGCTAATGGATGTGCCAACATGCAACTCATATCCACCAGAGACAGTCCTTGGCCCAGTCCTATGGCCCACATATAAACAAATAACTCAAAGGCATACAAGTCATTTTGGTTTGGAATATATTATATTACTGAGTTTCATTTGAGTCACTATGACATTGGTTTGCTTAAGCCTCATGGGCAATGTTACCAAATAACTGCAGATTCGCCATCCATGCATGACATAAGCCAAATCCATCCAGGCATCAGGAGAGCATATACATTTGTATCAGTCAGATTGAAACAAGTTTGGGCCAGTCATTGTGATTGTACTTTAAAGAGGAATTTACATTTGAAATCTGTTATCCATACAAAAATGAGACTGGCCATGTTCTTAGGAGTTATTCAGTTGTCATAACATGTTGATGAGAATGCTGCTGATCCTTTCAGCTCCCCCGGTGCTTCAACTTCCTCTGGATCCCACACCACACTGAGGTCTCCATCTGAAATGAAGAGCTATTCACTCAGTGGAGAGTGAAGAGTAAGAGTGGCCTATATTTTGCTCAGTAACTCCATATCAGCTCTGGCTTAGCTAAACCACTGAACTCTACTGTTGTACAGTGACCAAAACCAAAATACCTTTTCCAAGGGGGTCTGTACTCCTGCCAAGTTTGTTCTTCCTTGGATACTGTCTTCCCCTCAAGGGTGCCATAGGGTTTCCTTGTATCTATTTCATCAAACTTTTAATCATGGTTAATGATTCTTTATAAACTTCCCCTGTTTAACATACAAAAAGACAATGAATGAAAAATAAAAGAAAAAGAAGAAGACTAAATCAATGTGAACCAGGAAAGGAGTATAAGAAGCCAAAAGAATGAGGTATTTTAGGATATCACTCCAGCCTCAAAACCTTGGGCAGCAACAGTTTAGCAAAATCCAGTTAAGATCAGTGATTATTATCTAAAATAATGTGTACCCCAAGTATTCATGGCCGCACTAACTCGATCATTCAAATATATATGATTTGGGACATTCTCCTTATACAATCTTGTTTCAATATTTTATCTTTAAACAAATGTGCTGCTCTTTCATTCTTTGTGTTCAGAGGCTTGATGTTAACAATTCAAAAATTCTGTTTAGGCACACCAGGAAGCACACAGTCAAGAGAGATCTAGACTGTCAGTAGTCTTGCAATTCATAATCATCATGCTTCAATGTGATATCAATCATGAGAATATTCTTCATGTCTAGTATGTGTGCCTCTGAAAAAGGAACAAATAATGTGAATCATATCTATCCAAGATCTGTAGGTTTGCAAAGAAGAGTCACATATGAAAGCTGTTGATAAGATTGACTTTACCTTTAAAATTAGCCAGCTCTTCTTATTTTGGAGGTTGAAGGATTTTGCAATACAGAGAGCTCAATCATTGTGCAGGAGAAGAGAAAGAAGTGCCAAAGTATTCTCCTAAATGTGCTTTCTTGTTCTGTAATGCTGTGGTAATCACTTAGTCAAGAATGTGTAAATGTTCAGTAGATGTCTAAGTGCTTAATTGCTACTTATGCTTCATCTTCTGTAAATTCGTGGAGAGAGAATGATTTATGTGATACCTGGTATCATGAATAATTATGATCTTATTACTCAGACTCAGAATTATCTAGTGTCAGGGAGAAGAAAAACCTGCTCCTGAACACATATACTGTTGAACTTTCTTCTGGTACTTAAAAGAAGCAATTCTTTAAATCTTTGGTTTTGCTTTTAGGTGGGTTGTAAAGAAAAAAAGAAAGAAGCAAAAATAAAACTTAGACTACCCAATGAGGAAGAAAAGTGAGAAAGAAGAGATAAAGAGCAAGAAACTGGTTTCCTTGAGTGGACATGATTATTTCCTAGCTTTTTTTCCTTGTGTTAATAATGGCTAGGTTCACCTTGGGGTTGCTGGATTCCTACTCTGGGCTTAGGTCTAGCTCACAGAACTCATGTTAACTCAACTCAAACTAGATCTCTTTCCAGTGAATATGCAAACTTCAACCATTACTCCTTGGATCCTATAACTGAGTCAGTATCTTGTAAGTCAGCACTTTGAAACTCTCGCTTCCCACCCAGGATTTTCATGACATTTTCTTCTGTATGTGTGGTTTTTCTTTATTTTTCTTTCTTTTGACAACATCTGTAAATGTAAAATATTTAGGGTTTTATTTATTTATTTTTCAATCATTTCTTGTGTTTCTGGCTAGATGTGGACCATTCTGGATTAGGACTTTCAAGTAAACTTCTGGGACCTCAACTAAAAATAAAAATTTGGTATAGCAAAGGATATTCAAGCATTTTGGAAGTGAGTGAAAGATTGCAACTTCAAATGATAAGAATTAAAAAGTATTATGTAATATCCAAATTGTTTAGTTAAAATCAAATTAGACCCTTTTATCCATGCTCAGTTCCTAATAATCCATTGACAAATAGGTTAGGTGTCATGGCTTGTGAATAAAAATAGATTCCATGAGGGAATGTGGCTTTTATGCAGATGAATAAAGTTTAATCCCTAGATATATTGGTAGAATTAGCAATTTATTAAAGATTTTTTTCCCCACTAGAGTAGATTAAATGAAAGCTTACATGCAGGGAAATGTTAAAAAAAAAAATCAGGCTACACAAGGAGGTCTTTTATGGCAACTCAGCCTTCACTAGGGAATGATCCCAATTCTGAATAAATGTTCTATGACTTCAGTCGTGGCCTGGATAAAATGGGGATGATGCAGAGTTTTAATTGGGGTTATAAAGAAAGAGACATAAATTAACTTCCTTCTGCTGTCTGCCATTCCTTAATACCAGAATAAGAAAATAGAAGATCTTAAAGAAAATAGAATAACAGTACCACCTGGCACTGAACATAATGTTCTGGAAAGAGAAATGAAAATATTTCTTGTTGATATATAGAGAAAATAAAAAACTAAACCACTATTTTATAGTAAGACAGAAGATGTCCTAAATATGCTTCTATCAAATAAAAATAAACTAAGAAATGGACAAAACTCCATAACCAATAAAAAGAAAATAACAAATTAAATAAAATATGTTTCTGTTACAATTAAGGTAAAAAATGTTACATTACAAAGGATTTCTATCTCAGAGAAATTAAAGAACATGATTGGTCACAAAATTTAAAAGCATAATATTTTTAAATGTCCATTGATTTATGCTACTGTTTCAAATGCCAATTCCCATTATAGCTTTGGGAGGATTCCTAAAGGAAAGGAAGAAAATGATGTAGAAATAATGGAATCTGCAGCTAGTTTGTGCCTATCACAGAGAAATTAGAAGGCAAAACTTGCATGTCCTAATCTTACCTCTAAACATAGAAGTCTTAGAAGAGATTTTATTTATTTATTTTTCAGTAAGTGAGGCGATTGTAAAGTCTAGGATGCTTTGCTTACACTCATGTTTCAGAGTTATAGTATGTTAATCAAATTTTATTTTTTGTTCTTTTCTGTGTGATGCAGATAAGAATACACATGAGGAAGATCAATAATTTTTTTAAAAAGTATGTTCCAATTACTCTGTACATTTAGGTAAAATGTATACAAATTATTATATAAAACATATCAAAATAAAGTAGAAAGACAACAGATTCATGTTAAAACTTTTTGATAGAGATAAAGAAAACACTTGGAAACAATTGCAACTGCAAAATTAATGGACAGTTTTATATTTAAAAAGAAATGGAATCAACCAAGTGGAAGTTAATATTTGTGACATAAGAAATATATACTTAAAAATATACCACTACAAGATAAAGCATAAATAGTATCCTGGTGATTCCTATACATAATAACAAGAGATATTTAATAGCAAAATTACTTCCTCCCAAAAGACATTGCAACTGTAAATTCTTTCAAATTTTCAGGTAACAGATGATTTGAGACTTACAAAGTTCTAGAGAAAGAGTTTGCTTCAGTCGTGTCCGGGTCTGTGTGATCCCATAGACGGCAGCCCACAAGGCTCCCCCGTCCCTGGGATTCTCCAGGCAAGAACACTGGAGTGGGTTGCCAGTTCCTTCTCCTAGAGGAAATATAGCCCAGGTAAATCCATAAAGCCACTGTAATCTTGAAAATACATAAAACAAGTACACAAAAAATCTCACAAATAAATATGCAGATTTCTCAACAAAATATTAAATTATGAAGTTATGCCACCATCAAATTGAGTATATTTCAAAATAAAATCTGTAAATACCACTCTCCATTCAGGTAGATTACGAAAAATATGATTATAACAGATGATGTAGTAACCTTTGATCAAATTCCACCTCCACACTCAAGAAAGCTCCAGTGCTTCTCTTTAACACGGTATGGAAAGACCTCATATGCAGTTTGATGCTGCCTTCACTACTTTATTTCAAAAGTCCTTTTCTGTGTTTAATCTAGTACCTCATAGTTGATGAATGTGGCTTTGTAGTATTCCTTACAGGACAATGAGTCCTCTTGACTTTTCTTAAGGTTTATTTAGCTCTAGATAACATCTCTTCTTTTTTCACAAATTTAGAGTAAACTGTATATTCAGATTTCCCAAAAATTCCAGTGAAAATTTGATGAGGATTGAAATTTTTTATAGTATTTATAAATTAATTTGGATAAACTTGGCATCTTTATAGAGATTTGTCCTCATATCCATCATCATAGAATGTTTATTTTGATAAAACTTTGGTTATTTATTAAAGGTTTAATTTTTTTCCAAGAGTACAGTTGTGTATTTTTGTTGAATTCATTGATTTTTATATTAAATTTTTACTTCTGTCATTTGTTGTTTCATTGCTAAGCTGTATCCAACTCTTTTGCAAGTCCATGGAATGTAGCCCACAGGCTCCTCTGTCCATGGGTTTTCCCAGACAAGAATATCGGAGTGGTTTGCCATTTTCTTCTCCAGGTCTCTTCCTGACCCAGGGATCTAACCCATGTCTCCTGCATTGGCAGAGCATTTCTTTACCACTGGGCTACCTGGAAAGCTCATTACTGTTGTTAGTAGTACATTAATTTTCTATTTTTTTCTGGTATTCTAATAATCATAGAGACATTTTTGTCATTTTCAACATATTTTGAGAAATGATTACCTTTATTAAGTATTATTAGATTTAAGTTATTTGTTTTTTAACATTTTTGATTCTTCTACACTCTTTATATTCTTCTAAACTCTATATATTTATATTTCTGCATCTCTTTATATTTCATCATTTCTTTCCATCTTCATTTTTCCTTCATGCTAGAGCCAACAAAATTACATTTTAAATGTATGAGCCCTAGGGTCAGTTACTTTTAATCTCAAAACTCAAGTAGTAGAGAAAACAGATCAATGACAATAATAACATGCAGATGGTGGATTTCTATATTGGTAAAATTATTTGGAAAATAAAGTATCATTACCTTTAAAGTTGAGCATTATATATTTCTATTAGAAGTAATTCTAAGTACGTTGAAAACTCAAGTTATATAATACAAGAGATATCTGAAAGACTATTTAATCACAACACTGTTCGTAGGAATAAAAACAAAAAAAATTCTCTAGAAACTTCCATTTTGAGAAGAATAGATAATGGAATATGTACATAGTGAAATATTATGTATTTTTTAAAATAAAATAAGCTTCAGTTTGGGTATATATTTGAAGTATATTCAGATACACTATTCATAAAACACCCCAATAGACTATGTAAAGTATTATGTCATTGTATGGCACAAATACATCAAAACCAAATGTACTTCATTTCTTGGAGTGTAACTGTATATGATCAAATTATGCTTAAAAAGAATAGCAAACACTGCAGTGAATTGAGTGCATGTCAATCTAAGTCAGGGTTTGTAATTAGATAGATGCTATTTTTATTAGTATGCTAGTTTGGATATTGAGTTTATTTAACACATAAGTATGTGACATACATTTTTCATGTAGTAAACACTCCATTAAATAATATAGGGTTAATGTCAACTTCTTTTATAACACCTGCTATTCCCCTCACTATAACAGGCATTGGCTTCTGGTAAGAAAAAGATGATAAAACTGAAAATTTAACATGGGAAAATGACCTGTATAAAGCTTTTGTCTTAAGATTTTAGAAGTTGTTATGTTTTTTATCACTTATTTTCCCCTGGTGGTCAAGGAGTTGTGAGACTAGAGTCTCCAGTTAGAGAGGCCTGTCACGTATATAAAATCTGTTCCTGATTAAAAAAACAAGATGATTTTCCTGGACTTTGTAGCCTTTAAGAACCACATCTAAGGTCTTGTAGGATTAGTTCCCTCAACAGAAATTGCTTTGTCCAATTACTTCTGGAGAGTGAATTAATCCCTTTCCATATGGTAAAAAGATTTTATATATTTTGCCCATGTCTTTTAGTAAACATTTATCACCTTTTTGATGACTGTATATTAGAATGTAATTACTTTGTAATATAATTATTTTCTTGTACACTTACTATTTATTTTCTTTTTCCTGAAGAAGTATTGAAATTTCATAAGCACAAGGATCTTCACTATTTTAACTATTTTAAAGAATAATATCTGCCTCTTTCCTCTCAGTAGACTTTCAACTAATATTTCTCAAAGAGTGAGCAAATCATGTGTTTTGCAAAGTAATTTCATTAAATGAGTGATAAAAGTTCTGCCCATAATATTGTAGTTGTCAAGCATAATATGTAGATAGTATTATTACAAATCTGCACATTCCCAAGATTTTCTCACCCTCTTATTTAACTCTTACTCATTTTATTCCAAAGTCTTTAAGTCTATGAACATTGCATTTTTCTCATTTTTTTTACTCCAGGATTATTGTTCAGTTCATGTCTATACTTACATTGTGACTAGATGAATGAAATAATAAATGAATAACTAGATAAGGGTATGCCTACAGGTTAACCATGTTTAGTCACATTTTTTGTGAAAATTATTTTAATTAAAATATTCTCAGTTATATAACTTGAGTAATATAAAAACATAGTCTTAGAAAATCAATGTATACAGTTTTACCAAAGGTAGCATAAGTGCAAGAATTCTGACAACAAATTAGTGCATTACCCAAATCACCTCAAAAGTCAGTTAAATGAAAAATTCAGATTAGATTACATTGTTTTACAAACTAACGTGCTTATCAACAACTATAGCAGAATAAATCAATGAATTTAATCTCCGATCATTGTTTAGTTGGGCTTCCCTGGTGGCTCAGATTGTAAAGAATCCTACTGCAATGTGGGAGACCTGGGTTCCATCCCTGGGTTGGGAAGATCTCCTAGAGGAGGACATGCAACCCACTCCAGTAGTCTTGCCTGGAGAATCACCATGGACAGAGAAGCCTGGCATCCTACAGTTCCATGGGGTCACAAAGAGTTGGACACAACTGAGCGACTAAGCACAGCACAGCACATTGTTTAGTTAGCATACTAATTTACGTGTGTATTTTCATACATCATTCAACAAAGGTTCATCTAGTCAAGGCTATGGTTTTTCCAGTGGTCATGTATGGATGTGAGAGTTGGAGTATAAAGAAAGCTGAGCGCCGAAGAATTGATGCTTTTGAACTGTAATGTTGGAGAAGACTCTTGAGAGTCCCTTGGACTGCAAGGAGATCCAACAAGTCCATCCTAAAGGAGATCAGTCCTGGGTGTTCATTGGAAGGACTGATGTTGAAGCTGGAACTCCAATACTTTGGCCACCTGATTCGAAGACCTGACTCATTGGAAAAGACCCTGATGCTGGGAAAGATTTAGGGCAGGAGGAGAAGGGGAGGACAGAGGATGAGATGGTTGGATGGCATCATTGACTCGATGGACATGGATTTGGGTGGACTCCAGGAGTTGGTGATGGACAGAGAGGCCTGATGTGCTTCGGTTCATGGGGTTGCAAAGAGTCGGAGATGACTGGGCAACTGAACTGAACTGAACAGAGCAGATATGTGTGTATATGCAAAAATAATTTTTCAGGAATTTTTTGAATAAATAAAATCATGCATTTGTAATATTTTAGAACCTTCTTATATAATTTCAACTTTACAGAAGTAGGTATTTAGTTTGTTTCCTTCACTGGTACAGTGAAGCTCTACCTACCACATTGTTTAAGCAAGGAGTGTTTTCAGTGAAATATATTTCAGAAAACATACGACAACTTAGCATTGCGATTTTAGACATTCCTTTGCAAAATAGTGTCTGGTATAATAGTGAATGGTACAGTTTCTTTTTATATTTTTAAAGCAAGGCCCATACATTTTTATTACTTAAATTGTTATATTTTATTATTTGGCACATTTAATATTTGAAATTAGAGTTGTCATAGATTTAGTTCAGTGTAATGCTTCATATTATATGGTAATCTAAAAAATGTCATTTGAAGCCATTATTATTAATTATCCCCATCTATACTCCCTTACAGTATTTAAGTAATGAGCCATTGACTATAGTGGCTCAGTGTCCCTGATTACTGAATAGTGCATTGCCTTTAATGTAAATTGTTGTGACAAAATCAATGCCTCTTCTAATTAAATGAATTAATGGATTTGGGCACTAGAAAAAAAAAAATTGAAATGTATTACTTGTAAACTTTTCAGAGCCCCATTTCAATAATGAATTATCTGATTAGCAATGACAAAGGAAAAAGTTCAAGGAGACTGCCTAGAAAGTAATCTGAGACATAAAAAAAAAATCAACTCTCATCACCTTTCTTTTCATGATTATTTTATATGACATTACAATTTAGGTAGAGCACTAATACATTTTAAAATTATTTTAACTGCTTGGCTAAATTTAGGCCTTTACTTTATAGTGTCAGGATGATAAGGAATTTATTAATTTCTCCATTCCTATTGCTGTTCATTTGAGGCAACAATGCTGAACTGGGTTGCCATTTTCCTTTTCTAGGGGATCTTCCTGTTGTGTTCCTGCATTGGCAGGCAGATTATTGAACTTAAGATTGATGTTTTTATTGAACTTATTTTTTTTGCATCTTACTTTCTTGGCCTCAAGAATTGTATATAGAACTTAATTATTTCTAAAGATTTTTTAGTTTACACATTATCATTTTATATTCATTCAAGAATATGAATTTTCACCTTGTTTGCACAAATGATTGAATGTGAACATATTTAGGAAATTATTTCTGAAGAATTAATATTGATGATGGAATTAGTTGATTCCTAGCAGAATTCCAAATGTGATTCTTTGTAAGTAACGGTAAGGGAGTTCACCTCTTCTTTCCAGACCCATACATTCTTCCTACAGAGGATACAGAGACATAGAGGTCTATAACTCAGTAATCATAGTGCTGTCTGGAGGAGAGCATACTATCCTCATGGTGTATTGCCTCCAAGCTGGGCCTTCAATTACCATTGAAGGTAATTCCAATGTACTAGGAGGGTAGTTATTTTTGGAATGAGATGTTTCACAAAAGAAGACATACAAATGGTCAACAGGTATATGAAAAGGCGCTCAACATCATTGTTCATAAGGGAGATGTAAATCAAAACCATGGTGATCTATCATGTCACACCTGTTTAGAATGTCTATTACCAAAATGAAAAAAAAATACTTGCAAATATAACAAATGTTAGCAAGGTTATGGAGAGATTGGAACACTTGTGCACTGCTGATAGGAATGTAAAAGGGTACAGCCATATGAAAAATAGTATAGTAGTTAATCAAAAAATAAAAAACATAAAACTACCATATGACTTAGCAATGCCACTGGAGATATATATATATATATATAGTCTCTAAAAGGATTGCAGTCAAGATCTCAGGAAATATGTGTATACATTCCCATGTTCACTGCAGCATTTTTCACATAATTAAGACGTGAAAGCAATCTATGTGCCCACTGACAAATGAATGGATAAAGAAAATATGGTACATGTACACAATGGAATACTCCTCAGTCATTAAAAAGAATGAAACAATACCATTTGTAGCAACAAATGAGTCTAAAGGTTTTTATACTGAGTGAAGTAAGTCAGACAGAGGAGAAAGAGCATATGACATACCTTATATGGGAAATCTAAAAAGAAATGATACAAATGAATTTATAAAACATAAACAGGCTCACAGAGTTAAAGAATGAACTTATGGTTGCTGAGGGTAAAGATAGGGAGAAGGAGTAGTTAGGGAGTTTGGAATTGACATGTAAACACTGCTATATTTAAAATGGGTAACTAGCAAGGTCCTACTGTATAGCACAGGGAACTCAGCTCAATGTTATGTGGCAGCCTGGATGGGAGGGGAGTTTGGGGGAGAATGGATAAATGTATACATATGGTGGAGTCCCTTCACTATTCACCTGAAACTATCACAACATTGTTAACCAGCTGTACTCCAGTATAAAATAAAGTTAAAAATAATAAACTGCATGATCAGGTGAAAAAAAGAGAAAGAAAATATGGTATACATATGCAGTGAAATATTATTCAGCCTTTAAAAAGAAGAAAATCTTGCCAAATGCAAGAACGTAAATTAACTTGGAGGACATGGTACTAAGTGAAATAAGTCAGTCACAGAAGGACACATGCTGCATAATTCTACAGTAAATTCCATACATACAAACCCTCAAGTTACAAATCTTCAAAGGTGCTAACATTCATTCCATCAATGTCAGGCATGAGTGGTATTGAGCTTGTCCTCCACCTCTTATTGCTGAGGACCCATCAGCTTCTACCATCTCTCACATCCTCTCCCTCCTCTAGTTGGTAACTCTTCTTATCTGTTCACTTGACACCAGGCCTTGTATACCAGCTGTCGTACTATGCTGCTGTACTTTTAAGGTACCCTACTGCAAGATTAAAAATGTTTTCTATTTTTGTGTTTGTTTTTTAAGTATTATTTGTGTGAAAAGTACTATAAACTTATTAAAGTACAGTATTAATAGAAGATTGTGTTAGTTTGGGTACCTAGGCTAACTTTGTTGGACTTACACGCAAAATAGACTTAAAACCTGCTCTCAGAATGGAACTTGTTTGTATGTAGGAGATTCAGTGTAGTTGTATGAAGTACCTGAAATAATTAAATTGATAGAGGCAGCAGAATGGTGGTTGCCAGGTGCTGAGAGGAGAGTGAAATGTGTAGCTGCTATTCGAGGAGTATAAAGTTTCAGTTATTCAAGAAGAATGAGTTCTAGAGGTCTGCTGTACATCACTGTGCCTACAATGGACAATTCAGTATTGTGCACTTAAAAAATTATTGAGGGTAGATTTCACATATCAGGGTATAATATACCTCTCTTCTGTTTTACAATATAAATATTTAAATTGATGGCTTATTTTGACATAAAATTGATAAATATCTATTGTAGAGAATGTAAAAAGAACAACAGGCAAAAAGACAAAAAAATATAATGGCACCAATCATAAATAATCAGTGGCTAACATTTAGAAATATCCATAGTCATATATTTAAGTGTGTTTGTATAGTTACTTTCATGTGGTTTTTATTCTTTTTTCCGTTTAGTCATACATTATAATCATTTTCAAGTAACTAAATATTTTTGAAAAATAATACTACTGTATGTATAATGATCTCTGCATGTACTGTAATTTATTTGTAAACATGATCTTATATTTAGACTGTTTCTCATTTCTCACTATAATAGTAAAAGTGTCTTCAATTTCCTTAAGATAAATCTTTCTTCGTATCTCAGATTATTTCCTTAGAATGGCTTCATACTCCAACTATCATTAATAATATACCACAAATAATAATAATACTACAACTACTATTGTACTATATAGCTAGACACTATTATGAGTGTCATTTCATTTGATCATCTCAAAAATCCCATGAGGAAGCTTTTGTTATCCTCTTTTTGCTAATGCAGAAATCCAATCTGAGGTTAAGTAACTTGATATTACTTAAAACAAGCAAATTAAAAAACACTCTGCCTATTGACTAAAGAGGTTTTAAGGGCCAGACTGCCTGGGTTTAAAGTCCACTTACTCCCTTTACTGCTTATATGGCTTTGGAAAAGTTATTTAATTCTTTTGTGACTTAATTTTCTCATCTTTAAGATTATGATATTTAAAAGTGCTTTAATGTTTTATTGTGAGAATTAAACAAGGGATACATGCCCAACATTTAAACTAGCTCCTGGTTAGTAAAAATAGCTTAAGAAATGTTTGAAAATATGAAATTGGAGACTTCTGAGAATACTAGAAATTAGAATCCCTAAAATACAGCAGACTGACAATTCAAGCAGTATGACTAACTGTACTAACTTCCTTTATCTTCTACAGAGTTTTAAAATATGTGTACATATATATTCAGTTAGAATTAGGAGGTAAAGAAATTGACTATTTTCCAATACCAGGGTACTTAGAAGGCAGAAGGATTAGATCAGCTCCCTGGAAGACATTTGAGATTAGAAAGAAATGAGATCAGAATGAAAGTTCAATACTAACAGGTAATTAGAATTCCAATAGAAAGATAACAATAAAAATATATTCTACTTTATGTAAATGCAGATATGAAACTTCCTGAGAGACACTGATTAGGGCATTGGAGTTAAATTTAAATATATTTCAACAAAATTCTGAGCTCAGTTTGAAATGATGATGAATGATTAGATTGGGTAGAAAGCTGAACTCAGTTTTGGACTTGTTGAACTAGAGGTGCACGTTTGTCTTTTAAGTAGGGAATTCCTGTAGAGTAATATGTGCAATTCATCTCATAAGGATAAGGATTTGACATATAAGTGGAAGTAGCTGATGCATGGTTCAGATGGAATTATTCATATTCCTATATATATATATATATATATATATATATAGTCACTCAGTCGTGTCTGACTCTTTGCAACCTTATGGACTGTAGCCCACCAGGCTCCTCTGTTCAAGGGATTCTCCAGGTAAGAATACTGGGGTGGGTTGAGAGTGGGTTGCCATGCCCTCCTCCAGGGAATCTTTCTGACCCAATGATCGAACACACGTATCTCTCTCTCTCTCTGTCTCTCTGTCTCTCTGTCTCTCTGTCTCTCTCTCTCTCTCTCTATATATATATATATACACATATATATATATATTTACTTTTTGCAAATTCTACAGTAAATATGAAAAAATGTCAAGAAATAGAACTAAATCAGAGGTGAAAATATCCAAGAAAAAGTGTTAAAATTTGTAGTGCTAAATGAATGACAATAAGTTTCTGCAGAGATGAACGCAAACTATTGAGTGCAATAGTTTGCTGAAAGCTTGAATCATCAGTAGGGTAAAATCTGTAAAAATAACTAGGTCTGAAGGAAATCTGAACACTAATTTTATCCTTTAACATATTTTAGAATTTTTATGACTTTTAAAGTTTTAAAATATTTATAAATAATATATTTTTATGTTGGATAAAACTATACATTGAAAATATAGTTATTTCAAGTCTAAATGGAAATGGAACCAAATTAGTTTTATTCCACAATTATTTTATCTACTTGAGCACAAAATTCAAACTCTTGATCATATCTTATTTAACCCTATCAAATTTTAAATTAAGAGAATTTATGAATGATGATATTATACTGTAAAAAAGTCTTTAATGAAACATTTAGTCACCTGAGTTTTCCAAGGTATTATATCCATATTATCAATTTGTATTTATAATGCAAAACCATATGTACAGACTTTCAGCTTAACACAATCTAAACTTGTTATTTACCTCGAGAAAAATAGAAATATAATAGAAATATAATCAAGATATATACATGAAATTTATATATTAGGAATACTTTTAGTTCACTCACATTGATAAATCACTGGAGGTTTATGGATAAGAAGGCTTGATGTCTTTGAGATTTGGTAGTTTAATAGTAAAGAGCAATTGGAAAATGAAGGTAAATTTGAAGGCTAATGATGTTTTCATATCAAATTTCCTCTATTTTATTTGTAACTTTTTCATTGAATGAAAGATTCTTTGACATCTGTAGTGCTTACAATTTTCAGAAGTTTCACATATATGATTTCATATAATCCCATAACAACACTTTAAAAAAAATAGTTCTCTAATCCTATATTGCCTCTTCCCAGCCCTCTCCCCACTGATAACCACTAATTTGTTCTCCATATCTGTGAGTCTGCTGCTTTTTTGTTTCATTCTCTAGTTTGTTGTATTTTTTGGATTCCACATATGAGTGATACCATATAATATTTCCTACAAAATTTTCAGTAAATATTAATTGCTTTGTTGATGAAAGTCATGTATAAACAGTATATGATAGAAATAGACAAGAGTTTTGTTTGAGCCAAACCAAGTACTATAGCCCAAGAGATGGGCTCAGGAAGCATTCATGTTGTATTCTGCTGGACTACAAAATGGGGAAGACTTATAAAGGCAAAACTCACAACATTACATAAACTATTATGTTTGTCAAGATGACTGGAACTGTCAAGAAGAAAAGGTGCTCTTTAAGCAAGGATTTGGGGTCTGAAATGTTTGCACAGTTACAAGGGAAGAACTTGAAACCGTCAAGTTGCAGCTGGCAGCTGTTGGCTGATATTGTTTTGAGAATGGTTGATGGTATCCTTGCGTCATACAATTCAGAAAATTCAAATTATCAGTGATGCAGGAGTGTTTGTGAAGCCACGTATACAATGATCATTCCTCTCCATTTTGGGTGCCTGAAACACAGTTAATTTATTTTGATTTTTACATGCATTTTTTTTCCTAATGGTTAAAGCAGACATGTGTATTTGTATTACTCACTCAGTCGTGTCCACCTCTTTGTGATTCCATGGACTGTAGCCCACAAGGCTCCTCTGTCCATGGAATTCTCTAGGCAAGAATACTGGAGTGGGTTTCCATTCCCTTCTCCAGGGGATATTCTCAACCCAGGGATTGAACCCTGGTCTCCTGTATTGCAGGCGGATTCTTTACCATCTGAGCCACCTGTAAAACAGACATACAATGCATATTTAATAGGATGTTTTGGTTAACTTGGAACTCAAAATAAGTTGTACATAAGCCAGGATCACTTTTCCTATACCTCAGTACATGAAAATTTATTCCATCAGATTAAAATATTAAAATGAATTTATGCAAGAAGGGCTTATTTAGACTACCACTGCGAGTAGTGACCATCACAGTTGCTATATTAAGCAATTCTATAACATTCTAAACAAACATTTCTGATCACATTATTATTATCACTCAAATAATCCTCCTTTTGCCTCTTTCTCCTGATTTCACAGACCTGGTGTCATTGTCCCTTTAAGTTCTTCTCTAGTGCTAGTGCTAAGTTGCTTTAGTCGTGTCCAACTCTTTGTGACCCCATGGATACCTTTTGTCCATGGAATCTTCCAGGCAAGAATATTGACATGGGTGCCATTTCCTTCTCTGGGGTATCTTCCCAACCCAGATTTTGAACTGGCATCTCCTATATCTCCGGCATTGACAGGCTGGTTCTTTACAACTAATGCCAGTTATACCAGCCTTAAGTTCTTCTCTACCCCTTGTTTGAATATCTCAAAATGTGCTACAGTCAGTAGTCAGCTAGAGTTGGCCCACATTTGCTCAAATGGGTGGATTGCTAACTTTTTAGAAATCTTGCAAGATTATAGAAGAATTTGTTAAATTTTTTAAAACTAAATTATAGTTATAATTAAATTACTTAAAAGCAAAATAAATACTTAGAATTCATCACTTCCCAATTGTTTTACTACATTCTACTAGTATCTATATTTGAGAATATATACAAATGTTGCACTTTTTTTGATGGAACTGCTAATTTAATAGTGTGTCACTTCACATTTGTCCCAAACACTGCATTCAGGGCTTCCCTGGTGCTTCAGATGGTAAAGAAACCGCCTGTGAATGCAGGAGACCTGGGTTCAACCCCTGGGTTGCAAAGATATCTCATAAATCATACTTAGTATTCAACCAAACTTTGTCTACTCAGGATGTTGACTTATAACTCATGGATCTTCTCATTTTTTCTCTTTTTGCAACACTGTTCTTAAATCACAAGAAAAATCCATTGATCAATGCTGATGTTTTGCATTTTTGAATATGAAACAAATGTAGTTAAGATCCCTCAGAAAATGCAAATGTATCATTATTTGCATTAATGATAAAACATTAAAAAAAAGTGTCTCCTTTTAGTATGTATTAATTATTAAAGAAAAATATAAAATAAAGTACTTGAATAAAAATGTTTATCGGGGTTGTGGATAAAATATAATTGTCTTTATTATAAACTAAGATTGAATTAAAACCTCATGAAATAAGCAAAGAAGATTGCTCAGCTTACCAATACGTTTTGAAGCAAAGTTCTTATATATATGACTTAGTCTGACTTTTTGGTTATTCACGATAAGATGAATTTTAATTGAGTTTTATATAGCATTATGATAAAATATTTTCTTTTGTATCACCTTTTTAGAATAATATTTACCCAATATAGATTCCTACATATAAAGAGTTCCTTAATTTTTCTGAACTAATTATCATGTATATATATATATATATATTTCTTGGCATTTAAGTTAGGAAATTATGTTGGGTGATATACTTTCTGTAGATCAATATGAAATAGTTGATATTCTTATAATGTACCATATGTTTAAGTGACAAATTGTGGAAGACAGGCTCTGAGATTAAAATTGGTTTCTGGAAATTGCAACACCTAAACAAAAAAGTTTACATAATGAGAACTTAATTCTCCTTTTCTCTTGTTTTTGTTCACTCCCTAAGTCCTGTCCCACTCTTTGCTATCCCATAGACTGCTGCACACTAGGCTTCCCTGTCCTTCACTTTCTCCTACACTTTACTCAAACTCATGTCCTTTGAGTTGGTGATGCCATCCAACCATCTCATCCTCTGTTGTCCCCTTCTCCTTCTGCCTTCAATATTACCCAGCATCACGGTCTTTTCCAATGAGTCAATTATTTGCATCAGGTGGCCAAAGTAGAGCTTCAGCCTCAGCATCAGTCATTCCAGTGACTATTCAGGGTTGACTTCCTTTAGAATTGACTGCCATGATATCCTTGTAGTCCAAGGGACTCTCAAGAGTCTTCTCTATCACCATAATTCAAAAGCATCAATTCTTGGGTTCTCAGCCTACTTTATGGTCCAACTCTCATATCCATAATTGACTACTGGAAAAATGATAATTTTGACTATACAGACCTTTATTGGCAAAGTGATGTCTCTGCTTTTCAACATACTATCAAGGTGTGTCATAGCTTTTCTTCCAAGGAGCAAGCATCATTTAATTGCATGCTTGCAGTTACTGTCTGTGGTGATTTTGGAGCTGAAGAAAATGAAAAAAATTCAATCATTTTTTCCACTTTTTCCACATCTATTTCCCATGAATTGATGGGAATGGATGCCATGATCTTAGATTTATTTATGTTGAGTTTTAAGCCAGCTTTTTCATTCTCCTCTTTCACCCTCATCAAGAGGCTCTTTAGTTCGTCTTCGCTTTCTACCATTACAGTGGTATCATCTACACATCTGAGGTTGATATTTCTCCCAGCAAGCTTAATTCCAGCTTGTGATTCATCCAGCCCATCATTTCACATGAAGTACTCTGCATATAAGTTAAATAAGCAGAGTGATAATATACAGCCTTAGTGTACTCCCTTCCAAATTTTGAACAAGTCCATTGTTCCATGTCAGTTCTAACTGTTGCTTCTTGACCTATAGACATATAGGTTTCTAAGGAGACAGGAGAGGTGGCCTGGTATTCCAATCCTTTTTAATAATTTTCAAGTTTGTTGTGATCCACACAGTCAAAGACTTTGTGTTGTTTGTTGTTCATTTGCTCAGCTGTGTTCAACTCTTTGAGACCCCATGGACTGCTGTATTCCAGGCTTCCCTGTCCTTCACTATCTCCTGGAGTTGGGTTAAACTCATGTTCAAAGGCTTTAGTGTAGTCAGTATAGCAGAAGTAGTTATTTCTCTGGAATCCCCTTGCTTTCTGCATGATCCAACAAATGTTGGTAAACTTGAGCTCTTGTTTCTCTAACTTTTCGAAATCCAAATTGTACATCTGAAAGTTTTTGGTTCGCGTACTGTTGAAGCCTAGCTTGAAGGATTTTGAACATTACCTTGGTAGCATGTTGCTGCTACTGCTGCTGCTAAGTCGCTTCAGTCGTGTCAGACTCTGTGCGACCCCATAGACAGCAGCCCACCAGGCTCCGCCATCCCTGGGATTCTCCAGGCAAGAACACTGGAGTGGTATAAGTGCAATTGTATGGTAGTTTGAACATTGTTTGGCATTGCCTTTCTTTGAGATCAGAATGAAAACTGACCTTTTCCAGGCCTGTGGCCATTGATGAGTTTTCCAAATTTGCTGACATATTGAGTGCAGCACTTCAACAGCATCATCATTTAGGATTTTAAATAGTTCAGCTGAAATTCCATCACTTGCACTAGCTTTGTTTGTAATACTTCTTCCTAGGGCACACTTCACTTCATACTCCAGAATGTCTGGCTCTAGGTGAGTGACCACACCATCATGATTATCCAGGTCATTAAGATCTTTTTTTGTATAGTTCTTTTGTGTGTTCTTGCCACCTCTTCTAATAGCTTCTGATTCTGTGGACACTTGTGATTTCTATCCTTTATTGTGCCCATATTTGCATGAAATGTTCACTTGTATCTCCAATTTTCTTAAGAGATCTCTAGTCTCTCCTATTTTATTATTTTCCTCTATTTCTTTATATTGTTCACTTAAGAAAACTTTCTTATTTCTCCTTGCTATTCTCTGAAACTCTGGGCATTCAGCTGAATATATATTTCCCTCTCTCCTTTTTGTTTTGCTCCTCTCCTTTTCTCAGCTATTTGTGAGGCAAGCACTTTGCCTTCTTGCATTTCTTTTTCTTTGAATGGTTTTTGCCACCACCTCCTATACAATGTTATAAACTTCCATCTATAGTTCTTCAGGGACTCCATTTATCAGACCTAATTCCCTTGAATCTGTTTGTCATTTCCACTGTATAAAGGAATGTGTTATGTTATACCTGAATGGCCTAGTGGTTTTCTATACTTTCTTCAATTTAAGCCTGGATTTTGCAACAAGGAGCTCATGATCTGAACCACGGTCAGCTTTAGGACTTGTTCTGCTGACTGTACAGTGCTTCTCCATCTTTGGCTGCGATGAATATAATCAGTCTAATTTTGCTATTGTCCTGTTTTTTATCTCTTCCTCAACCACACACCGCCCCTTCTCCTTCTTGTTTATTCACATCATCTTCCATGACTAGCTCATTGCTATAAACAAAGCAGAAGCTCTGAAAATACTTATGCAGAACTCACACATTTCAGAACATCTGTAATGCCCTCTTGTTGATTTTGGGCTAAATATGCTAACAGCTTCTAATTAATATAAAATGTCAGAAGTAATGTGATGTTTCTTCTGAAATAAAATTATATAAAAATTAAAGCTTCCTCCTTCTAAGTTAGTATCTCTAGTTGTCTCTCAAATTGCTTTTACTTGAGAAAGCCAGATATCTTGTTTTGAAGCAGCCCTTTGGAGAGGTCCATGTGAGTATGGGAAGAAGGCAGTATCATGACCTGAAAATGGATCTCCCCCAATGGAGCCTTGAGATGACTGAAGTCATGGCTCACAAATAATTGAAGCTTCATGAAAGACCTTGAGCCAGAGAACCCAGTTAAACTGGCCTCAGATTCTTGATGCATAGAAACTGTATTTCAATAAATATGTATGTTTTAAACTTTAGGGATATTAAGTTATATAGAATTAAAAAACTAATTCACAGAGACTAGCTTCCTCTTTACCAAAGCCACTTCCTTGTTCCTGACCAATGCAAAGTTAGCATATATATTTATAACGCTTCTAAAACCAACCATTAATCTTTCACTCTATCTCCTAAATTGATTTCCCATCTAGAAGTCAATACCCAGAGATACAATGGAAGCCACACATTAAAGAGATCAAAGCCTTCGCCAACCTGGTTTGCTGAATAGCTTCATGAAGCAATGGACCTCTAAGGTGCTGGTTTGACTTTATTAGAGAAATAAATAAACTTCTATAAAGTTAAATGCAAATAGGAGTGTGCAGTGAATTGAAAAGGGGTCTTCTCTGGCCTACCTGAAAATTTATCATCTGAGAAATGGAGCTCCTACCCTATCAGGAATAACTACATTCAAACCAGTTTCCCACAGATCTAGTAGTTTATCTTCTCTCAAAATGAAAGGGTATCAACAATTCCAGTTTGCCCTCAAGTTTTCAGTTTTGGAATGTACCCTGATTCCGTGGGAAAGGGTGCAGAAGCAACTTGTTTAGAACCCTCCCAAGTTGTGCCCTATGTGTCTCTGCATTTGCTTGCTCCTAATGTATATCCTTTATAATATATCTGTGATTACTAGTACTTTCCTGAGTTCTATGTCTTTCTAGTGAATTGTTGAAACCTATGGAATGGAATCTTCCTGCTTTTGTAATCAGTTGGTTAGAGTAGCAGGTGGCCTAGGAATCCTCTTGGGCTTGCAATGGCTCAGATGGTAAAGAATCGGTCTGCAATGCAGAAGAACCAGGTTCAAACCCTGAGTCAGAAAGATCCCCTGGAGAAAGGAATGGCTACCCACTCCAGTGTTCTTGCCTGGAGGAATCCATGGACAAAAAATCCTGGTGCACTACAGTCCACAGGATCAGAAAGAGTTGAAGGTGACTAACCCTTTCACTTTCACTAGGGATGCTCTAACTTGCAGCTGACATCTGAACCGTTTTGGGGATCATGCCCTTAACTAGTGGGTTATATAGTAACTATTTTGCCTCAGAATTGCTTTGAACTATTGCAGCTTTAGTATGTTAATAAATTTAAGATAGTAAGATAGTATAGGAACATAGAAATGAAAATTAGGAATATAAAATAAGTGTTATATAAATACATTTTCTGGAAAATAATTCTAACAAAGAAGAAAACAATTTGTTAAATTTTTAGAATTAAGGTTTATTTGGAATCTTTTTTAAATGAAAACAATTTTTTTTCTTAAATATCCTGAGATTGTTTTTTTTTAAGATGCATCAACTTTTACAATTGTAAAAAAATTTTACAATTTTTTCTTTTTTCATTTTTGGAACCATCTGAGTTTTTAGCAGTAGATTAACTTGGATAAGAAGTTTGCAAATATGTTTTTCACTTTCCTAAATGGGAGTTTGATCCTTTCTCAGGCTAAAATTTTGATATATTTGTTAAAAATCCCAAGATGTGTCTGTTGTACCTCAGTGACTGAAAGCAAAGGAGCGTTCAATGAAGACAAAGATATATTTAGTGTTACACCACTGTTTTCTCCTCAGTGCTTCTGTTCAAATTTCTCATTACTTCTCTAAGCCTTTGTCCATTATTATCCTCTTTCTTTTATATGATTAAAATAAAATTGTATCTATTCTTGAAAAATTGACAGGGATATTAGATTTATTTTACTTTTTTTCCCCTCTTTCATTTGTGAACAAAAGGAAGGAACAAGGTGATATTGTACACTGAGGCTCATAGGAGAAACTGGAGTCTTATCTACAGTCTGTGTCCTAAAGGAACACAGTCAGGAGAACTTCATGATCTTGAGGGATATTTCTATATATAATACGTAATAGTCTACAAAATATCTCCTTTGAATCTCTTTCTAAAAATTTAAGTACTTTAAATACAGCAAACATTGCATATTTTAATCTTGAACACAATAGGAAAAAAAGATGAGAGCTGGCTAAGGCATAGAAGACAAGTTATATATTTACAAATGTATAATTAAACTAAAGAGCAGAATGTCAAGATGACCAGAGATGACCAAGATGACCAAGCAGATGTCAAATAGACCATTTAAAACAAAGGCCATCAGCATCTCCCCCCCTCATTCTTTTATTCTCTACCACCTCAAAATTTATGACAGATAATAAACATTTGGTTTCCTTCTATCTTTTTTTTCTAGATGATCTTTTTCTCTTTTTCGCTTAGAATTAGAGAATGTCTGCATAGTCCAATATAAAGAAAATCAATAATTTCAGGTTGCTCATTTTTTAAAGTGGAATAATTTTTGCAAACTGAAAAAGGGAGCAAATCATCAAAGAATAAATATTTAACAACTATTCATCAAACTAAGAATTTAAAGTACAAGGTATTAGCCTCATAGTTTCCATATCACCATACTGATTCCTTAAATACAATATCTAGTTTGTTTTAAGGGTGTTATAAATAAAATATTTGAAAAGAATTATAGTACCAATATTAATTATATTTTATTGATTAGTTATCACTATTTAGTTCTGGAACCAAACTAACATATGCAGCATTATGCTTTGAATTCAAGAGTTCAAAATTATCTTTGTGAAACACAATAGAAATTGTTTTCACAGCCTAAGGTGAAAAGTTGCTTTTTTTAATAATCACAATTAATAATAGTGTTTATTTCTAATATTCCAATGAAGATTTAAAATATCATATGTATCATAGTGATTCTGTTTAATTTATTCTATTCCATTTTAACCCACTCCAGTAATTCCATACAAAAATATTTGACAGAATCAAATAACATTTTTTTGTACTCACTAATCATTTACTACCCTTAGTATGAAAAACACTTCCATAAGCAACACAATTAAGGATTACTATTGACTTCACTCTATTTTTCTGTTGGCCTGAGAACTTCCTGTTTATATGCCACTTGGACATAGAACATGCTCCCAAAATAGCTACCCTCCACTTCTCTCTTGCTCTGAGTGTGAGAAATAAAATTATTCTCCTTCTGATATAAGAGCTGTTTTTGCTAATACTATTTCTCTTTTTCAAAGGCTTTTATTTGACCCTCATTTTGCTTTGCATGAAAAACAGAATGTTTTAATTCACTTTGGTCATTCTACCACTGGATCACAAAATAAGGTAGAAATACATCATAGCCACTTCAGTCTTGATGGCTTTGTGACACTCCTATAAAGTAGGTAGGTTATTTTTTCCCAGGTAAAGCTTGGAATACATAGCCCAGGAAAATCAGAGAGAAACTCTGGAACTAAGTTTATTATTATATTCTGTGTTTGAGAGAGTAATTCATTCTAGTGCCCAACCTGTGAACTCTTTGTGTAGTTTCTTTTTTTCTATTTAATCATATAAATCTAGAATATTAAAGGAAACTTAGAATATGCGTGTGAGTATATTGTAAGCTACACTTTAAAGTAATATACCAGGCATTTACTTCCTTCAACAGACTCTGAAATAGGTAAGCTCATTTAATTCTATATATATCTTCTGTCTTTGATTCCCAGTTTATTGTTCTGTCGCTTAGTTGTGTCCAACTCTTTGCGACCGGGTTAGACATATGTTAACATGGCTAAAATAATTTTAGTTATACCAATTAAAAGAATACCAAGTAAGTTTTCTATTTATTTTAGTCCAGAGACTCTGCTCACTTAAGCAGCATTAAATATTCTTGCTGCTATAATCATTCTGATTAACCACTTCTGCCTCTTTTGGAGTCCACTGCATTTGACATTGTAGACAAGTATGTGGTCTCTGTTGTCCCAAGTCATCTCCTCCTACTGAGATCTAGGAGCAGAGTCTAATAACACAGTCTCCCACAGAAAATAACAAACCCACCAAAAATAACATATATAAGTATATATATGTATCACTTCAGTTCAGTTCAGTCACTCAGTTGTGTCTGACTCTTTGCAACCACATGAATTGCAGCACGCCAAGCCTTCCTGTCCATTAACAACTCCCGGAGTCCACACAAACCCATGTCCATTGAGTCGGTCATGCCATCCAGCCATCTAATCCTCTGTCATCCCCTTCTCCTCCTGCTCCCAATCCTTCCCAGCATCAGGGTCTTTTCCAATGAGTCAACTCTTTGCATAAGGTAGCCACACTATTGGAGTTTCAGCTTCAACATCAGTCCTTCCAATGAACACCCAGGACTGATCTCCTTTAGGATGGACTGGTTGGATCTTCTCGCAGTCCAAAGACTCTCAAGAGTCTTCTCCAACACCACAGTTCAAAAGCGTCAATTCTTCGGCTCTCAGCTTTCTTCACCGCCCAAATCTCACATCCATACATGACCACTGGAAAAACCATAGCTTAGACTAGACGGACCTGTGTTGGCAGAGTAATGTCTCTGCTTTTCAATATGCTATCTAGGTTGGTCATAACCTTCCTTCCAAAGAGTAAGTGTCTTTTAATTTCATGGCTGCAATCACCATTAGCAGTGATTTGGGAGCCCCCAAAATAAAGTCTGACACTATTTGCACTGTTTCCCCATCCATTTCCCATGAAGTGATGGGACCAGATGCCATGATCTTAGTTTTCTGAATGTTGAGCTTTAAGCCAACTTTTTCACTCTCCTCTTTCACTTTCATCAAGAGGCTCTTTAGTTCTTCTTCATTTTCTGCCATAAGGGTGATGTCATCTGCATATCTGAGGTTATTGATATTTCTCCCAGCAATCTTGATTCCAGCTTGTGTTTCTTCCAGCCCAGCGTTTCTCATGATGTACTCTGCATATAAGTTAAATAAGCAGCATGACAATATACAGCCTTGACGTACTCCTTTTCCTATTTGGAACCATTCTGTTGTTCCATGTCCAGTTCTAACTGTTGCTTCCAGACCTGCATACAGGTTTGTCAAGAGACAGGTCAGATGGTCTGGTATTCCCATCTCTTTCAGAATTTTCCACAGTTTATTGTGATCCACACAGTCAAAGGCTTTGGCATAGTCAATAAAGAAGAAATAGATGTTCTTCTGGAACTCTCTTGCTTTTTTGATGATCCAGCAGATGTTGGCAATTTGATCTCTGGTTCCTCTGCCTTTTCAAAAACCAGCTTGAACATCTAGAAGTTCATGGTTCATGTATTGCTGAAGCCTGGCTTGGAGAATTTTGAGCATAACTTTACTAGCGTGTGAGATGAGTGCAACTGTGCGGCAGTTTGAGCATTCTTTGGCATTGCCTTTCTTTGGAACTGGAATGAAAACTGACTTTTTCCAGTCCTGTGACCCCTGCTGGGTTTCCCGTATTTACTGGCATATTGAGTGCAGCACTTTCACAGCATCATCTTTCAGGATTTGAAATAGCTCGACTGGAATTCCATCACCTCCACTAGCTTTGTTCATAGTGATGCTTTCTAAGGCCCACTTGACTTCACATTCCAGGATGTCTGACTCTAGGTGAGTGATCACACCATCGTGATTATCTGGGTCATGAAGATCTTTTTTGTACAGGTCTTCTTTGTATTCTTGCCACCACTTCTTAATATCTTCTGCTTCTGTTAGGCCCATACCTTTTCTGTCCTTTATTGAGCCCATCTTTGCATGAAATATTCCCTTGGTATCTCTAATTTTATTGAAGAGATCTCTAGTCCTTCCCATTCTGTTGTTTTCCTCGATTTCTTTGCATTGATCACTAAGGAAGGCTTTCTTATCTCTTTGGAACTCTGTATTCAGATGGGACTATCTTTCCTTTTCTCCTCTGCTTTTCACTTCTCTTCTTTTCACAGTTATTTGTAAGGCCTCCTCAGACAGCCATTTTGCTTTTTTGCATTTCTTTCTCTTGGGAATGGTCTCCATCCCTGTCTCCTGTACAGTGTCATCAGTCTCCTTCCATAGTTCATCAGGCACTCTGTCTATCAGATCTAGTCCCTTAAATCTATTTGTCACTTCCACTGTATAATCATAATGGATTTGATTTAGGTCATACGTGAATGGTTTAGTGGTTTTCCCCACTGTCTTCAATTTAAGTCTGAATTTGGCAATAAGGAGTTCATGATCTGAGCCACAGTCTGCTCCAGGTCTTGTTTTTGCTGACTGTATAGAGCTTCTCCATCTTTGGCTGCAAAGAATATAATCAATATGATTTCGGTGTCGACCATCTGGTGATGTCCACGTGTAGAGCCTTCTCTTGTGTTGTTGGAAGAGGGTGTTTGTCATGACCAGTGTGTTCTCTTGGCAAAACTCTATTAGCCTTTCCCTGCTTCATTCTGTACTCCAAGGCCAAATTTGCCTGTTACCCCAGGTGTTTCCTGACTTCCTACGTTTGCATTCCAGTCCCCTATAATGAAAAGGACATCTTTTTGGGGTGTTAGTTCTAAAAGGTCTTGTAGGTCTTCATAGAAGAGTTCAACTTCAGCTTCTTCAGCGTTACTGATCGGGGCATAGAATTGGATTACCGTAATATTGAGTGGTTTGCCCTGGAAACGAACAGAGATCATTCTGTCGTTTTTGAGATTGCATCCAAGTACTGTATTTCGGACTCTTTTGTTGACCATGATGGCTACTCCATTTCTTCTAAGGGATTCCTGCCCACAGTAGGAGATATAACGGTCATCTGAGTTAAATTCACCCATTCCAGTCCATTTTAGTTCACTGATTCCTAGAATGTTGACGTTCACTCTTGTCATCTCCTTTTTGACCACTTCCAATTTGCTTTGATTCATGGACCTAACATTCCAGGTTCCTATGCAATAGTGCTCTTCACAGCATTGGACTTTGCTTCTATCAACAGTCATATGCGCAGCTGGGTATTGTTTTTGCTTTGGCTCCATCCCATCATTCTTTCTGGAGTTATTTCTCCACTGATCTCCATTAGCATATTGGGCACCTACAGACCTGGGGAGTTCATCTTTCAGTGTCCTATCTTTTTGCCTTTTCATACTGTTCATGGGGTTCTCAAGGCAAGAATACTGAAGTGATTTGCCATGCCTTTCTCCAGTGGACCACCTTCTGTCAGACCTCTCCACTACGACCTGTCCGTCTTGGGTGGCCCCACATGGCATGGCTTAGTTTCATTGAGATAGACAAGGCTGTGGTCCATGTGATCAGATTGGCTAGTTTTCTGTGATTATAGTTTCAGTGTGTCTACCCTCTGTTGCCCTCTCGCAACACCTACCGTCTTACTTGGGTTTCTCTTACCTTATATATATATATATATATATATATATATATGAAAATAACATATATACATATATAGTATCCATCTTATTGATATGTTCTTCAATAATTTGATGATTTTAGTAACTTTTGTGCTCTCTCTTCAAGCATAATTTGGGCACAGATGGCTATATCCCCAAATCATTTTTGTTTCCTCTATTTCATTTTTTTTCTTTAATATCTGTCTCCTTGAAGACTTTGTTCCTTTCACTTAACTAATCAAGTATAGAATGAACAATTGAAACCACATTCTGGTGTTCTAAGCAGTTCACTAAATGCAGATTGTGAACAAAGGCACTCATTTAAAAAAAAAATACTGCAGTGTAAAATTAAAATACTCTTATTTCAAGCATCCTCAGAGTTACTTACATATCTAGTAATTTTCTAATGTTTGTATTTTTAATCTTCCCTATGTTTATACCTTTCCTGACAGCTGGTTGGTACCTGATTCTAATAATAGTCCTAGAGGCAATGGGGAATTGTACATGAGAAGAAGCTTCCTTGGGTGAGGGAATACTAGTCTTTAAAGAAAGACATGAGCTTCTTCATTCAAGGTAAGTATTGCTGCTGCTTCTGACAAATTGGACTTAGTAAACATGAAGGCTGGAGAGTTTAAGTACTCTGAGTAACCCAAGTCCTCCCAAATCGTCGGTTCTTGGATCTGTACTGAAAGTCAGTTTCACATATGCAATCTAGTGAGATCATTAAGCTACTTCATATTTCTGATTATGTATACTTGAAGGATCACAAAAATGAGTTTTTATTTACTTTCTATATTCTATTTTGCAAATTGAACTAACAGTTTAGTGATTTATGCTTATGATTAACTATTAATGGCAATAGCTATTCAATTTAGTAAAACTTTTCTTTGAAATGCTTTTTCATGATAGTTGAATAAGGTTGTTTGGTTTGGTTTAGTTTCCCCAGCCATTTCAGTAGTGGAGAGAAAACTAGAGTGGTTTCTTCTTTCCTATCACTGGAAACAAGGCAGAATTGTCTGATTTGTTATTTTTTTATAGCCCTGTTCTTATACTTCAATGTGTAGTTTATCAATACTTATGAGATGGCTTAAAAGAACAATTTTACATTTCATGTCATAAATTAGTGGTAGTACTATATGGGGTCTAAAGAATTTTACTTAAGAGACAAGATCTATAGAAATATGTGTTTCTCACCTACACTATTTGATTCAAAACACATGTGTACCTCAAATCTTACTATTTTATTATGTTCAGCTAATTTTGGAAAGTAGACTCTCATTGAAATATCTTAATTGCATTACTTTGTTCAGAATTATTTTTGACTTGCAGTTTTGAAAATAATAGTAATATGTAAATTTTTAATGGTCAAATTATAGAATATTAACATGTTTATATATTTTGAATAAGAATTCTGTTTATCTACATATCTTTTTGTTTAAGTATTATTACCAGCAAGAAATCGAGCATCATTAGTGGAACATTTTATAAATGAACAATGAAATTTATTCTAAAATAGATATATATCTATTACTCAGCTTGACAACTAACTGGTTTTCTTTTCACAGTTTCAACATAGTTTGCATAATTTTAACAGAGTATTGCTATGTTGTGTGAGTGAATCTAGTTATCTTATCCATTAATAAGTACTCATTCTAAATCATACTTTTTATTCTGCATAAAATACAACATACTTATTTAAAGTTTATAGTTTAGCTTTTGTCCATTCATCATCATTAAAGTAAAATTTTCTAGTTGGCAGACATTAAATGCAAAGAGTGAAACACCTTAGATTTTGAATCTTACTTGCAATCGACTCAAACATTGTTAATCTAAAAGCATATTATTAGCAGTTTAAAATCAATGCACAGTAATATCCCAGAAAAGCTATTATGCTTGGAGAGTATATTTTTCAAAATAAGATTTAGTTAGCATGTTGGAAGAAGAAAATTTGTCAGTGCTTACAAATGGTTTAAAGAAGTTTGAAAAAGAATTTTCTACTTCAAATTTGTGACTTTCTGTTATTATTGAAACCTTTAAGAGATAAGTAAATTGCCAGTGGGATTGCTGTGAAATTTAGATAAACCAACCCAATCCTTTAAGGCAGAATTACAATACTACAATTAAAATAAATCCTAATTCTTAGTCTGTATAATATGTAACTTGTTAAAACAGAAAACAAGCAAGCAACAAGCAAATAAAACTATAAGTGGACTTCTAGACCATTCTGGGACTTTATTCCAGAGGAGGTTTGTGTATCATTTGTTCTCATCTACTTCAATACAATTTGATTTTAATCCCACTGTATAGAAATGACTTAAGAATGTGACTATTATCTTTAAAAGGAACTGAAAATACTTCAAATATTTAATAAAGTCAACTTTTCCAAGGATTAACTGGAGAAACTTACCCATTTCCAAGGTATCTTCCCAACCCAGGGATTGAACTTATGTCTCCTGCACTGCAGGCAGATTCTTTACAGTCTGAGCCACCAGGGAAGCCATTAATCATAAAATACAAGGTCAGATTGATGGCACATGCATACCTCCTACTTTAAAAACAGATGAATATAGTACTCATCTTTAATATGAATTTTTATATATTTCTGAAGTGAGATGGTTCACAGTATTTTTACAAGCTGAATAAAAACATTTTATTGCCCATCAATTCAACAAAGTCTCATCAGTGCAGTTTACAGAGTCTATTCCACTGCTAGATAAGTGATGTTACCAAATCATTCAATGTTTTCTAGACAGAATTTCACTATATGCGTTTGTATGACATGATATAATGGTCATGTGAGAAGGCAAAGACTTCATAAATGATAAAACCTGTGGTACCATTGAAATACTTTTGCATATTTTGGATATATTTTCCATTTTCTCTGTTTCTAGTCTATTGGCATCATTGATAATCATCCCAATGATTGAATGGAGTGATATTCTATTCAATACTTGATTTAAATCAATGTGTAATTATTTTTTCTTAGAATAAATATGTGGGGTTTCATTCAGAGATTAATTTTTACATGAATTATTATGTATTTCCTCATAGAGTTTAATACTCTTGGAATGTTCTAAGGTCATTGTAGGCAGCCCTTAGAAATTAGATTGAAAATATTAGAAGATGCCAGACTATCCCCAAAACATTTTTTAAGCCCTTAATGAACATGATACTCATTACACTCTTAGGACCATTTAAACTATAATTTATCATAATTCAACAATAGTATTTATTGTTTATCTTCATCATTTTAGTAAAGACATCAGTTCAGTTCAGTCGCTCAGTCGTGTCCAACTCTTTGTGACCCCATGAATCGCAGCACACCAGGCCTCCTTGTCCATCACCAACTCCCAGAGTTTACCCAAACTCATGTCCATCGAGTCGGTGATGCCATCTAGCCATCTCATCCTCTGTCATCCCCTTCTCCTCCTGCCCCCAATCCTTCCCAGCATCAGGGTCTTTTCCAATGAGTCAGCTCTTTGCATGAGGTGGCCAGAGTATTGGAGTTTCAGCTTCAACATCAATCAGTCCTTCCAATGAACACCCAGGACTGGTCTTTAGAAGGGACTGGCTGGATCTCCTTGCAGTCCAAGGGACTCTCAAGAGTCTTCTCCAACAACACAGTTCAAAAGCATCAATTCTTCGGTGCTCAGCTTTCTTTGCAGTCCAACTCTCACATTCATACATGACCACTGGAAAAACCATAGCCTTGACTAGACGGACCTTTGTTGGCAAAGTAATGTCTCTGCTTTTAATATACTATCTAGGTTGGTCATAACTTTCCTTCCAAGGAGTAAGAGTCTTTAATTTCATGGCTGCAATCACCATCTGCAGTGATTTTGGAGCCCCCCAAAATAAAGTCTGACACTGTTTCCACTGTATGAAAGGCAAATATAGTTGAACCTAAGAATGCTATCATACATTCCAAATCCTTGGTGGATTTTCTATTAGAGATTTAATGAAGTTACACGTGAGTGACAGAGTTGATATGTATCCATCCAATGACATTTTAAGGTCCAAATTTTTGTATTTATATGAAACTATTAGGTGCCACCTATACAAGACTTTAAATTGTTTTTGTAAATGTAATAATGAAAAGAAACCCGGTTAATTATTTGATTAACATTTGTCATGTCTGTGTTGAATGCATGTGTGCGTGCATGTTCATTTGTGTCCAACTCTGTGTGACCCCATGGATTGTAGCCTGCCAGTAATTTATCACCAAATTGATACAGACAGCTTCAATATTGATCCTTTAATTTACATCTTATGTTTTAATGTATCCTTTCAGTTTTCACTCACATATGATTTACATATCGTTACTTACAAAGTTCTTCTCTCTCCCTTCCTTAGGTATCATTGTCTGATTAATCTGTTTGGTTAAGAGCCTTATGTATCAAAGACTCCTCTTGACTATAATCTCCATAAAGAAACAGTGACTAAATTCATCATCCTAACACATGAAACATGTCCAGTGCACTTTCTGTCAACTTCCATCCTAGCTGTTATCTTCAGTAATTCTTGACTCTACTACTTAAGTCACCTTCTATTCACCTGAGACCCGTACTTGTTTCTCAAAGTTCTAATCATGATCAAACTTTTTGACTTTCCAACATTTTTTTTCACTCTCTCCTATAACCTTACTGTTATGTTTTGACGTGGGGGGAGTTGCTGCATCAAGTACATACTGTGCCTTTGTATGAAGAACTGGTAGAAGGAGGAAAAGAAATGGGGTGGGAAGTAGAAGGAGGAAGAGAAGAAAAAGAAGATGTACTTTTTTCTAGATGTATTAGACAGAGGTTCTTTTTTGGGCCAAATTAATTACAAAATGACCACATCCTCAGGACTGATAAAGCCCCACGGTTGTCTGAGAAGTTACTCCTATCTCAGTGACCCTGTGCAGAGTACAGCCTGCCTAATCACACAGTGGCCCTGGTTAACATGGCCCTATTCCATCTAAAGTGACAATCCAGAAGTTTAGCTTTTAAATCTATTTTATCATGAATATGGACTCCTCTCCAACCTTCTGGGCTATAATTTTACTACACAGACTTTTCTCCCTCCCTTCCTTGAAAGATTTTTGATGCTTCATTTGTCATCATATATGGCTTTTCATTCAGCATTCCACTTGTCTGTTTCCATTTTTCCTGTTTCTTACTATATTATTTTTTCTCTTTTCTATGTTTTATCAATTTTAATACATTCTCTACCTCCCAATTTCTTTTTAATTTAAAGCATATATATTTGAAATATTATATAGAGAAGTCATTCACTACTTTTCCAAGTTTCCTATAATCAATTCTGGGGTAGTCCTGCCTCTAGTTTTGCTGTATAACTTTCAAGTTCTCTTTAGTAGAAACTTAATGAAATCTGATGTACACATGTAATATTTCTCAATTTGAAAGGGCTTGTTTTTTCATTCCCTAAGTCTCTAGCACATAGTTCACAAAGCCTCTGTGTGTTTTGAGCTACATTGTGTAGTAATTTTATCAAGATATGTTCAATACTATCAGTTTTACTGCTTTTATTATGATGCCTTACATATGATTCACGGACATGTGAAGAACTAACCTTTAAACAATGATTTGTTATTTTCTGTAGAAGTGAGTTTATTATTGATTCATGACTTCCCAAGAGAAAGATGATGAAAATTGATCTTACTTCATTATAATACAACTCTGAAAAGCACCAAACAATCCTCTTTATAGTTTAGCACTTTACAAAATCAAATACTTCATCTGTGCTTGGAGAGAAGAGGAGGTAGTCCACAGAATTGTGAGAGGTGACTTTTAAAAATTTTGATTGCACCTAGTCAATACAAACCCTCATTTTCTTATTTTTCTTTGCATGTACCTCAGATGATTGAGATTACCTCAAATGATTATATCATTGATTGACACAGGAGTTTCTGGCGATTTACATTGATTTTTTTTTTCTATATTAGAATTTTTACCATTAATGACAAATAGTTTTATACTCAAGCATTTTTAGAGAAGTCAATATAATTCATCTCATTTTAGTATCACATAACACAATATGTGGCATGATTATCATTATTATACATATAAGGAGACTGAGTTTATACTAAGTCCATAGTTGAACATTGTATATCTAATTAGAAGAAGATCCATAAATTAAATATAAGATCTTTATGAAAATTTCATCTTTCTTCTATACTAGATTTATTACTTTAAAGGTTTAGATTGCTCTTGGATGTAAACAAAATACAAATATTAAAACAGTTTTCTTAGGTACCATGAAAATATTTGCAAAATAGAAGAAATACTCAATATTTCATTGAAGTCAAGGTATGCAAATCAATCCTTCTTTGTAGTTTAACACACGTTCTTGCATAATCATTTGTTCATTCAAAAACTAGATATCTATTATTTTCCAGGACTATATTAAGCATTAATATTATTTTTTAAAATAAATCAGCATTAACTATACATCTTTCCTTCATTGAATTTCTCTAAGCCCTTGTTCTGCCACTCTTGGGTGAAAGCACTACTTTTTACATCAAGCAAATATGTAGCATATTTTCCCTCTGTAAACTGGTATTATGAATTCAGTTCATGTACTGTAGCCACTCTTTGCTTTGACATTCAGTGTGATTTGGACTCTTAAGGAATCTTTCACAGAATGTGTAAGTCCCAGTCCTGAGCATCACACTGTTAGACCCAATTGAATCTCACTCATATGACCACACTGTGATTTCTGAGAATTTTTGCCAATAGCATTCTCACTTTATCTTCTGACGAGGATCAAAGTTATTTCCTTAGGTCCTCAGCATAATATCTAATAAAAAATTCCTTAGCTTCTGTTAAAAAATTATTTCCAAGCTTACTTAACTTCAAATCCCACAGAAACACGTTACTGCCTTGGGAAATGAAGTACACCCACACGTTTCTCCTGATCTATGCAAATCTGGCACATAGCTTTCAGCTGGTTAGGTAAAGCATAATTAAATGATTGCTTCTTTTGAGCAATTGAATGTATTTTTAAAATAATTTTTATATGAATCATAAGACTTAGTACTAAAAGCAAATAATAATAGCAAGAAAAAACTTAACTTTATGCTAGGGGTTTTGAAAAATGAAATGATCTTAAATATTTTTGCCCTGTCCATAGAGTAATTTAAGAATGACTAGCTCAGGATATACTTATAACAATATATTATACAGTATTCTGATATAATTTAACTTCACCTAGTCCCCAAAATTATGCAAAAATATTGTAATGTGAGATTTGCCCTGGAGATGGGATTAATCCTGTTTGAAATTATTTCAGAAAATTTCATACAAGGGAAATTAGTTACTGGTAACAGAGTTTTGGTTGAGAAGGAAAATCTATTTTCTGAAGCCAAAAACCTATGGAGCCTTGCAGTTCTGCTGGCCACAGAGGATGAATTAGCTAGAGTTATTTTAATTACTTACTGCCATTCCTATGACAGGTGTATTCTTCTAGTTCTTCCTGATCAGTGTTTCTTGCAAATGTCCCTAAATATTTGCACACATTTGAAACCTCATAAATTTATATTTCTTGGTTCTTCTGAAAGGTTTCTCCTACCTAAAGTACATCTTCAATAATGAAACTAGAACCCTTCTAAAGTAAATATTTTATTTCATCCACCTTTTCAAAAACATTCACTGACTCTATGCGGTTCAAGTCACAGCTCTTAATACACCATCAAAAACTGCTCAGCTCTAGTACTAACTATCTGCTCTTTATTTAAACTATGGTTCAACCCAACACAAATTCTCACTGTTCATAATATGTAAAAGATGAGTTCTTGCCTTAATAACTGATTATATTCTGTTTCATCAGGCATGAATAACATCCCTGTGATTTAAATTTATTTCTTAACAAAATAGAAAGCCCAGAGATAAACCCACGCACCTATGGGCACCTTATCTTCGACAAAGGAGGCAAGAGTATACAATGGAGAAAAGACAGTCTCTTTAACAAGTGGTGCTGGGAAAACTGGTCAACCACTTGTAAAAGAATGAAACTAGAACACTTCCTAACACCATACACAAAAATAAACTCAAAATGGATTAAAGATCTAAACGTAAGACCAGAAACTATAAAACTCCTAGAGGAAAACATAGGCAAAACACTCTCCGACATAAATCACAGCAGGATCCTCCATGACCCACCCCCCAGAATATTGGAAATAAAAGCAAAAATAAACAAATGGGACCTAATTAAAATTAAAAGCTTTTGCACAACAAAGGAAACTATAAGCAAGGTGAAAAGACAGCCTTCAGAATGGGAGAAAATAATAGCAAACGAAGCAACAGACAAAGAATTAATCTCAAAAATATACAAGCAACTCCTGCAGCTCAATTCCAGAAAAATAAACGACCCAGTCAAAAAATGGGCCAAAGAACTAAACAGACATTTCTCCAAAGAAGACATACAGATGGCTAACAAACACATGAAAAGATGCTCAACATCACTCATTATTAGAGAAATGCAAATCAAAACCACAATGAGGTACCATTATTACACACCAGTCAGAATGGCTGCTATCCAAAAGTCTACAAGCAATAAATGCTGGAGAGGGTGTGGAGAAAAGGGAACCCTCTTACACTGTTGGTGGGAATGCAAACTAGTACAGCCACTATGGAGAACAGTGTGGAGATTCCTTAAAAAACTGGGAATAGAACTGCCATATGACCCAGCAATCCCACTGCTAGGCATATACACCGAGGAAACCAGAATTGAAAGAGATGCGTGTACCCCAATGTTCATCGCAGCACTGTTTACAATAGCCAGGACATGGAAGCAACCTAGATGTCCATCGGCAGACGAATGGATAAGGAAGCAGTGGTACATATACACAATGGAATATTACTCAGCCATTAAAAAGAATACATTTGAATCCGTTCTATTGAGATGGATGAAACTGGAGCCCATTATACAGAGTGAAGTGAGCCAGAAAGAAAAGCACCAATACAGTATACTAATGCATGTATATGGAATTTGAAAGATGGTAATGGTAACCCTATATGTGAGACAGAATAAGAGACACAGATGCATAGAACAGTCCTGTGGACTCTGAGGGAGAAGGTGAGGGTTGGACGTTCTGGGACAATAACACTGAAACATGTGTATTGTCATGTGTGAGGCAGAGCACCATTCCATGTTCTGTGCATGGGATGGATGCTCGGGGATGGAGCGTTGGGATGACACAGAGGGATGGGGGGGGGGTGGGAGGGGGGTTTGGGAGGGGGAGCACGTGTGAATCCATGGCTGGTTCATGTCGATGTATGGCAGGAACTACTACAGTATTGTAAAGTAGTTGGCCCCCAACTAAAATAAAATAAAAATATAAAATAAAAAAATAATAAAAAAAAATAAATAAATAAAAAATAAATTTATTTCTTAAAATATTACCACTAGATTAGGTGGCTCAGTGGTAAAGAATCCACCTGCCAACCAGAAGACATAGGAAACATGGGTTTGATTCCTGAGTTGGGAAGATCCACTGGATAGGAAATGGCAACCTACTCCAGTATTCTTGCCTAGAGAGTCCTATGGACATAAGAGCCTGGCAGGCTACAGTCCATGGGGTCACAAAGAGTCAGGCATGACTGAGGAACTAAACAACAACAATAAATAGATTACCACTTGGCATCTCACATATAATATAATCATTCTCTTTTTTGATACCTAGCAAAATAATCTTCATTTGCTAAATATTTGTTAATTACATGAATGATACTTACATTATTAAAGTAATATACTGAATCATCAAATTAGTTTTTAAACTTTGAGACAATAGTTTTAATCATTAAAGGTTTTAAAATTATTTCATCAATAAGAAAGTTTTGTTTCATTAGATGCCATACACTTTATTAATAGCAAAAAAGTAAAAAATAAGTCAATTAATATCAAAATTTAAATGAACCACTAGTAGGTCTATAGAAAGCATTTCAAGCTGGTACAAGGTAGAGATAATGAATCATTATTTGGAAGTACCTAAATAGGTGAATTTAAGCAATTTTTTTTTTGGCTTATCATGGTTCCATAATTTTATGTATAGGTAACCAGGGTTCCATTCCAAAAAATATGAAGTCATTTAGATTGCATATGGCCTGGGAGAAGTACAGGTTTGGGAAAATTAGACCTCTGTTGCCACTAATCCCCCAAATCTGTGATTTATTATATTACTCAGAAAGCTTATTGACCGGGGAGATTATCCTTCATTATCTCATTGTTCCTGTTGAAGCCTGGCCAGGCTTTCAAGTAAGTCAGGCATGGGAACTGGTAAAGACAAGAAGAGTTTTTTTCTCCTAGGGGGAGGCTCAGTGGTAAAGGATCTGCCTGCCAATGCAGGAGCCACAGGAGATACGGTTTTGATCCTTGGTTCGGGAAGATCCCCTCAAGAAGTGACTGAGAACGCACCCAGAAGAAATGCAGCTCTGACAACACATTGTAGGCTTCTGATCTGCAAAACATTAAATAATACATCTATATTGTTTTAAAGTCATTAACTTTGCAGTTTACTGCAAATTTACTGCAAGTTTACTGCAATAGCAGTGGGAAACTGACACAATGGGTCTAGAAATAGTTTTCAACTTCTTCAATACAGAATTGGATATTCAGTTCTCATTTCACCCACACAAAAGGACATGTTAGGAAAAAGAGGACAAGAGAATGAACAAAGTAGCAATTCTTTCCTCAGCAGCAACAAGAAGAACAATATTTTTGCAGCATATCTAAATACTTCAGTTTATTCACCAAGCAGTTTCATTGTTTCAACTGCTAGTAAGAGATAAAGGATAGAACAAGAAAAAAACATGAGGAAGGTAGATGATGCATAAAGGATAATGGATCATCAGGATGCAAAGTAAAATGCTGACGAAGATTAGGTAATTCTGGCCTATTAATATATAGGTTAAGAATATTTCCTATTATCATACTTCATGATAGCCATCTTTGATCACAAACAATTTTTGGTTACCTATAAATTATTCTTTTAAGTCTTCAGAAAATATTTCTTAATACATTGCCCATAGTTTTAGCTTTTTCTATAACCAACAATGTCAAAACACATTGTGCTGTGCTTAGTTGTGTCTGATTCTTTTTGACCCATGGACTGTAGCCCTCCAGATTCCTCTATCCATGAGATTCTCCAGGCAAGAATAATGGAGTGGATTGCCATGCCTTCCTCCAGGGGATCTTTCCAACCCAGGGATCCAACCTCGGACTCCCGCATTGCAGGTGGATTATTTATTTACCATCTGAGACACCAGGGAAGCCCAAGCACACTGGAGTTTGTAGCCTATCCCTTCTCTAGGGGATCTTCCCAACCCAGGAATCGAACCAGGGTCTCCTGCATTGTAGGTGGATTCTTTACCAGCTGAGCTACGAGGGAAGCCGTCAAAACACATTAACCTCAGAGAATAGTGTGGCTGAGTATTATTACTAATGGGAACAAAATATTTTTCGCTAAAGCAATCTCATGCATTTCAGTGACTAAAAACAGATTAAGTATTTGCCACAAAAATAAAAGCAAACCAAACACTGGCGTGTGTCATTATAGGAACTGTGTACTTTTCTTCTAATGTGCTCCCCTGTGAAATGTGTCTTTCAGATGTGGCCATGCAGAGTCTGGAATCATATTGGATGAATATTGAATCTCATTATGAATTTATTAATTAAAACCTAATTTTAATCTTTCATAAGAATCACAGGAAGATGTTGCTACTTTGGGGCAACGTCCTTTAAGTTACTCATGGGTGAGAAGAGGATGGACAGAACTGGTTTCCTCTTTGGGCTCTGGATGTGTCTATTAGACTGCATGTCTATACCTGACATACAATCTTATAAGGACAAATGGCTGGTGTATATATACTGGGTTGAATTCAACTATTGATGAGTACCAGCTGGACTCATAATGAAGTACCTGCCATCGTGTTCCCAACAGCCAGCCCTCTGCCAAATTTAAAGCAAATTAATGAAATTTGTTCACTGAAGGGAGACATTAGCATTACACTTTGGCAGGCACTATTTGTTACCCACTGTAGAATATAGTTAGAGTTTCATTGCGCCATTGTAAACTATGTTTACTGGAGAGGATACAATTCAGAGTATCACAAAAATACTTTTTTTCACAAAATTATGTAAATGTTATATGGATCTAGTGGATGAATAGTCACTTGCAGGTTAGCGTGTCAAGGACTGAGATCACAGCCTGTGATCACTGTGTGTGTGTTAGTTGTTTAGTCGTGTCGGACTTTTTGCGATCCCATGGACTATAGCCCTCATGCTTCTCTGTCCATGGAATTTTCCAAGCAAGAATACTGGAGTGGATTGCCATTCCTTTCTCCAGGGGGTCGTCCCAACCCAGGGATCGAACCCGGGTCTCCCACATTGCAAGCAGATTTTTTTTTAATTAAATTAGTTTATTTCTATTTTTTAACTTTACAATATTGTATTTGTTTTGCCATACATTGACATGAACCCACCATGGGTGTACATGTTTTCCCCTTGCAGAACCCCCCTGAACCACCAGGGAAGTCCAACGCCTCATGGGAGTATGTACTAAAGTGCATTTTTGTGTGTATGACTGCATATAAACCTCAACATTCAATTTTTACACTTTTTGAATGTGAATTTTGTGTTATTGGTTTCTCTGCTGCTGCTAAGTCGTTTCAGTCGTGTCCGACTCTGTGCGACCCCATAGACGGCAGCCCACCAGGCTCTGCCGTCCCTGGGATTCTCCAGGCAAGAATACTGGAGTGGGTTGCCATTTCCTTCTCCAGTGCATGAAAGGGAAAAGTGAAAGCGAAGTTGCTCAGTCGTGTCCGACTCTTAGCGACCCCATGGACTGTAGCCTACCAGGCTCCTCCGTCCATGGGATTTTCCAGGCAAGAGTACTGGAGTGGGTTGCCATTGCCTTGTGTCTAATTATTTGAGACCCCATGGACTGTAGCCCGTGATGCTGGTTTGATCCCTGAAAAGCACTTAAATTATAAAGTAATATAACTTTGTATCTACTACCTTACGGATTATGATTTTTCAATGGCTTTTTAAGTTTTGAGCTTAAAGTTTTGCGCAGGCTTTTGTATTCATATGGTGGCAATTTGAATATGCTCTTACATCTCTGCCAACTTTAAAAGAAAGGTTTTTTTTAATTAAAAAGTAGAATAACTTATTTTTTTGTACTTAAATATGTATAAGTTTTAAAACAAGCATAGCTTTTCATACTAGAGAGATGGTTAAAGAACTCTTTGGAATATTCACAGGCACAAAATTTGACATTCTAAAATAATTATATGGGGGAAAAAGTGAAAGTGATATTTGCTCAGTCGTGTCCAACTCTTTGACCTACAGACTGTGGCCTGCCAGGCTCCTGTGTCCATGGAGTTCTGTGTCCATGGAACTCCAGTCAAGAATATGGGAGTGGGTTAGCCTTTCTCTTCTCCAGTGTATCTTCCAGAGGCAGGGATCAAACCTGGGTCTCCTGCATTACAAGCAGATTCTTTACCATCTGAGCCACGGGAGAAGCCCCAAAAACTACATAACTATTATAAAATAGCATATACTTCCAAAATATCTATGTTTACAATTAAGTCCTTTTAATCTAAATTAATTAGATATTGCCTATACTGTGTTCATTTGCATTATATAGAGACAAATGCAATAAAATATTACCAATAGATCACTAAACTTATTAGTCATTTTATTCAAGGAAATTTGTTCCATCAATATTTTGTTCAGCAGATTGCCATTGTTAGAAACTGTGCAATCAACACAGTCTATCTTACTAAACTAAGTACACTTTAGCTGCTATTGATCTTATATCTACAGTGCTTAAAAATATGCTATGAATTGTATAGATTTCAGGTTATTTAACATAGGTAACAAAATGACCAGTAATCATGTAACCTGACTAACTCTGGATAATGACCCAAAGTGGCTATGGCATTAACTACAAAATAATTCTAGTTCATTTACTCTTTTATAAATTGAAAAACACTCGCAGGATTAAAGAGATGTACTTTTCAAAGCAAAATAATCAAACCCATCTATTTTGCCATCCTGATGAAATTTATTCAGTGAAGCTGATATATATATATATATGTACATATATATATTTTTTTTACAAACTCTGTCAGCATGACTCTGAGATCAATGCGAGTGAAATATTTTGTTTACAATTTACCCTCCATTTCCCCTAGACTTTGGAGTTTTAATACCTATAGCAGTTGCATCTGACTCTATTGATCTAGTTGAAAATTAAAGGGCAAATAAAAGCAATTGGATAGTGTCATCAAACATTCTCATCCAGGGACTGCTTGATTAATTAAAGTATGCTACATTGCATTAAAATTAAACCTAACCTATTATTTATTTTTATTTAAATTAGAATCATAACTGAAAAATATAAATAAATGATGCATGATTTTCACAACACTCTGACATGTTGGTCAATGAATTTGCTAACAATTCAGTGAAAAAACTGAATTAAAGATAGTATTAGATTGGTAGAAAAGTAAGTTTTGTTTTGCATTGTTAAAATTTGCTATTGGAATACATCCTTAAATAAATGTTGTTATGTTATACATCATTTTAATCTGCATTTCCTGCTTTATGTTTTTTTGCCAATGAACTTTTGCTTGTTATTTTATTGTATATATATTTTAGACTGTGGAAATGATGTTGGAGAAAAAGCCATTTTGAGCAATTTTCTTATTTGAGTTCAAAATGGGTCATAAAGCAGTGGAGACAACTTGCAACATCAACAATGCATCTGACCCAGGAACTGTTAGCAAAGGTACAGTGCAGTGATGATTCAAGAAGTTTTGCAAAGGAGATGAGAGCCTTGAAGATGAGGAGCTCAGTGGCCAGCCATCGAAGTTGACAATGACCAACTGAGAGGATCATCAAAGTTGATCCTCTTACAACTGCATGAGAAATTATCCAAGAACTCAATGTAGACCATCCTGTGGTCATTTGTCATTTGAAGTGAATTTGAAAGGTGAAAAAATTTGATAAGTGGGTGCCTCATGAGGTGACCACAAATCAAAAAAAAAATCATTTTGAAGTGTCTGCTCTTATTCTGCGCAGGAACAATGAACCATTACTCGATTGGACTGTGACATGTGACAAAAGTTGCATTTTATACAACAACCAGTGATGACAAGCTCAATTTTCAGACTGAGAAGAAGCTCCAAAGCACTTTCCAAAGCCAAACTTCCACTGTAAAAGTGGTCATGGTCCCAATTTGGTGGTCTGCTCTTGGCCTGATCCACTACAACTTTCTGAATCCTGGCAAAACCATTACAGCTGAGAAGTATGCTCAGCAAATTGATGAGATGCACTGAAAACTGCAATGCTGCAGCAGGTGCTGATCAACAGAAAGGGCCCAATTCTTCTCTGGGACAACACCTGACTACATGTCACACAACCAACCCTTCAAAAGTTGAATGAATTAGACTACAAAGTTTTGCCTCATTTGTGAAATTCACCTGATCTCTCATCAACTGACTACCACTGCTTCAAGCATTTGACAAATTTTTTTTGCAGAGAAAATGCTTCTACAACCAGCAGGAGGCAGAAAATGCTTTCCAGAGTTTATTAAATCCAAAAGCATGGGGTTTTATGCTACAGGAATAAACAATCTTATTTTCATTGGCAAAAATGTGTTGACTGTAATGGTTCCTATTTTGATTAATAAAAATGTGTTTGAGCCTCATTATAATGATTTAAAATTCAGGGTCTGAAATCATAATTACTTTTGCAACAAACTATGCCTCTTGAGAAATCTCTATGCAGGTCAGGAAGCAACAGTTGAACTGAACATGGAACAACAGACTGGTTCCAAATAGGAAAATGAGTACGTCAAGGCTGTATCTTGTCACCCTGCTTATTTAACTTATATGCAGAGTGCATCATGAGAAATGCTGGGCTGGGAGAAGCACAAGCTGGAATCAAGATTGCCAGGAGAAATATCAATAACCTCAGATATGCAGATGACATCACCCTTATGGAAGGAATTAAGATGAGCTGCCAGTGTGTAAAAACAACAAAATATCCATAATTGGACTTAAAGAAAAAAAAATTACCACAATGAAAATGTAATTAATTGTCAACTGTAGGCTTTTCATGATTTTTTTTTATCCCCTAGTCCTGTCCTGAGGTTCCTTCTTTCACTTTAATACTGGGTTTTTTGCACAAGAATGATTTGAACAATTTATTTTCCAACACAATGAACAAACTACTGAGATACTGAAAAACAATGATAGAATGATTAGGAAATGAACAGTATAAATTGTTTTCCAACTTCAAGATGCCAACTTTCTTTAGTGTGCTCAGCAGCTTTTTGGCAGTGTTTATATTTAGATCACTCTTGGTGTGTTTTACTGAAGGTGTCCCCCTTTTTGAGGACTTTTCACCTCCCATAGCTCTGGCTATCACTACCTCCAAGACTTTGTTTTCACAACCCTTATTTGTAGAAGAAATAGGCCAATACATAGCTTCCCAGATGCCCTACATCCTAGCTACAAATAAAGTATTAGAGCTAGGCACATAATTGAATATCACCAAATAGATACCCTCTTATAAAAATTAGGAGTTAGAACACGAGGAAAGTTAGATTGATTACAACCAAGGCTAAGCTTATGTAGACTCAGTTCTATACAACTCCCATAATGAAGACAAATTTGGGGGTCCTGTTGATCAAAAAGAGAGTAAATAGAAAAAACTGAATTGCAAGAATGAATAAAATAAATATTACAAAGGAGATTGAGACCAGCGGTTAGAAAATAGAAACTTTTTTCTGGTTGCTTTTAATTTCTTTGGTTTTTAGACCTTGCTGTTCTGTTTGAATTCCAAGAAATGTATGGTTTTCCTTATAATAAATTCCCTATACTAAAGCTGGTTTTGACATGTTTTTGTTTCTATGATTCCAGATTTAAGGGCAAAAGTATTCCTTAAAAAACCTTTTTAACTATTTTCTGTTTTCCGTAATTTAAGCTTTAAGCATTTTCAGTTTGCTTTCTTTACTTAGTGCTTATTTAGCTAGAGTTCCAATGCTCAGCCTAAGAATGTGGCCAGGAAACAGAAAGTTTGAAAAATTAAGAAAAGTAAATCTTCTGTAGCTTGAAGCTATAGAATGATATAGCTTAAAGCTTTATAATCTTCAACAGGGTAAATCTGATAAAGTGTTAAATTGAGAACATTTTTCAACTCCAGACTTTATAACTTGTTTAGGATAAAGGCATGTTTAACATTGTCTTGTTTTTAGTTATTATGCAATTGCCCTTGGAAATATTATTTTATCAAAATATTTTAAAAGATTAAATTTCAGAAAGTGATATTCCCTATAAATAGGAGCATTTAAATTTTATATGACTTAATTTTATTTAACTAAAAGTATATAATAATATGATACCATTCAGCACTCCATCTGAATCTTGACTCCTTTGCCTTGATTCATATTTACACACATATTTGCTTGACTTTTTACATCTGTACACATAACTACATGTAATTCCTTCTGAAGGAATCTGACAGAATTATAATGCCTAAGTTTATAGGAATATTAGGAAATAAAGTATTGTGATGCAAAATTATATGAAAACTATAACCTCAAATATACTCAAACAAAATTTGTGATTTATTATGTCTTGGTAAAAGTAAAGATGAAACTCCATTTGTAAGCATTTGTCACCTATTTTGATCAGGAATATTTCCTGTTGCCTTAATTGTGTGCTTAGTCACTCAGTCCTGTCCAACTCTTTGTGACCCCAAGAGTTGTAGTCCACCAGGCTCCTCTGTCCATGAGTTCTCCAGGCAAGAACATTGGAGTGGGTAACCATTTCCTTCTCTAGGGGATCCTCCCAACCCAGAAATCAAATCCAGGTCTCCTGCATTACAGGCAAACACTTTACTGCCTGAGCTACCAGGGAAGCCCCTGTTATATATCATTATATCGTTGCCTTACAAAAAACCAAAAAGTTAATGTTACAACTTGATATCAAAGTATTTGAAGCAACTTCATTTTTAGTTGGCTTCCCTAGTGGCTCAGTGATAAAGAATCTGCTTGCAATGCAGCACACAAGGGTTCTATGCCTCGGTCTGGAAGATTCCCTGTAGTAGGAAATGGCAACCCTCTCCAGTATTCTTGCCTGAGAAATCCCATGGACAGAGGAGCTGGCAGGTTACAGTCCATGGAGTCTCAGAAAGAGTCAGACATGACTTAGCAACTAAACAACAATATTTGTAATAAACAGTAGCTGAGATTTCCGATACCACTAACTTGCTTTCTTGTGTGCATATATATTGATAGATATAAACAAAAATAAATCAACATTTTTTATCTCTTAAAACAGAAAATTTTCTGAGAGCTAGAAAGATATAAAGTATATAATGAATTTTCTAATATATATCACAAAGAGATCTGAGCCTTAGGATAATCCATCTACTACAGTTTAAAGTTGTTGATTAGTAGGTAATGGAAATCTTGTAACAATAACTGTAGGTGGTTCACTACATCTAATATAACACATAGTGGTGAAAATATTATAAAATTCCATATTATTTCAGGAATTTAATTGAGATTTGGATACAGAACTATGTATTGCTTATTTTCTTATACTTGTTTTCACTAAAGTCTTACTGCATCTATATCTTACATATGTAAAATACATATATAAATACATTATATTTTATGTATACAGTTTTAGTAATAATAACTAAGCAATATCTGTATATACACTGGCAAATTTCTAAATGTTACAAGCACCTTGATTTCCTAATATATCCCTTTTAATATTATGTAATAGTCTCTTTACCTTCAAGAAGTAAATAACATGAAGTTACTGATATATGTTATTGATTTCTATAGTTTATTTATTTTTACCTATTTTAAAAACTCTTTTACAAATAACATCATATAGGAAATAAAGACAAGTGTTTTTTTTTATTACTTAACACCATAATTATATGAATAAAATCAATGCTGGCAATGTCAACCCACTCCAATATTCTTGCCTGAGAAATTCCATGGACAGTGGATCCTGGCGGGCTACATTCCATGGGGTAGCAAAAGAGCTGGACACGATTTAGTGATTAAGCAAATTATCAGTATAAAAGCAATATCAAAATTAAAGATTTATATCATTGCACTTATGTCTACAAAGTAATCCACCATATGGATATACCACAATGTATTTATACATTACACTGTTAAATGACAAATGGCTTATGATCTTTCCTTTTTGATTACAGAAGATTATGCTCTGAGTATTCTTGAGCATTTGTTCTGAGGAACAGGTGAAAGAGTATTTCACAGGTATGTCTGGGGAATAAGTCAAAGAGCACATTTAAAATTTCAGTTCCTTAATTAAAAACTAAGTTGAACAAAAATTTCCATGCAATATAGATCATTTGTGGTTCCTCTTCTGTGTAATGTCTGCTAATGTCTTTTTGCTCCTTTTCCTAATTTGTTGCTGCTTTTTATTGATTCTTAGCAGTTGTTTATATGTGTTGCATAGAAATCATTTACATATTATAAATATTGTAGAATTTCTCATAGTTGTAGTATGTCTTTCCAAGAATTTACATTATATTTCGATGAAAAGAAATCCTTAATTTTTATTTAGTTGGTGTATAAATTTTGGCTTTCTTTGTCCAAATATATTTCTTCTTCAAGGTCATTACAATATCATATTTTTATAGACTTTCTTAAAATAGGTCATTCACAAAAATCAGTTATCTGTCTTGAATTGATATTTTGTGAATGGTATATTCATTTTCACTTAGAAAATTGTTGCTAAAAAAATCCATGCTTTAAAAGTACTCTTTTCTAAAATTCTTTGAACTGAGATACATGGCTTGAGTATTAAACATTCAGACACTTAGGTGAAAGAAATTCTTACACAATGACTATTTAGTGATGTCAACTAGCAACTAATAATTCCATACCCTTAACATGTGATACGTGGGTATATGTTATATAAATACATTTTACTTTCTAAATGTCTACACAACAAATACAGGGTATAGCACAATAGAAAAATAAAATCTAGGTAATGTAAGCATCCCAAGAATCAATTATTTGCTTGCGGCTCAGAAGAATGGCACCACCATCTAGTTATCTTAAGAAAGATGACACCTTATTAAGAACACAAAATTTTGTTGATTTATTGCTGTGAAATAACTAGGGCAGAGGACTTCTTGGTGTAAAGAAAAGTTAGATTATTTAGAGGCAGTTGCTATACCCAGAGTTATAGAAAAAAGATGATGATTTTATTTTAGTTGTACACTGTCTTACAACCAGTACAGTTCCAATCCTGTGATCTTTAAATTATTCTCGCCAGTTTCCACTTTTATACATTAAACTTGGATTCTTTCCCTCCTTGCATAGCATTGACGCTTCATTATTCATTGTGGCTCAAGATTAATTTTTCTGGACATAATATTAAACCATTATTGCATATTAAGATATGGTTGGAAAAAGTATATATCTCTACACATTCAACAAAGCTGTGTTTATCTACCACGTCTTAACTATATTACTATCCACCTCTATTTTCTGTACTTCATAAATATCCCTAATCATAGGTGCTGAACAGCAATTGTTTCTTTAAAAAGTTGTATCACTTAATTTTAATTTATTTTAGGTAAATGATCCTCTCTTATTTACTAGTATACCCTAGAAGTAAGTGCTACTTAGAATAGGTCTACTTAGAAATACAGATATACAGGATATACAGATATATATACATATTCCTCAGATATACAGGAATATGTTGAAATTCTATAAAATGGACACAAATCTTAATATACAATTGGAAAATGAAAAGCAAAATGAAAAAAAATATATATAGTCAGTTCATCAGATAGACCCCTAATAGATACTTTGTTCTTTTAAGCTCTTATCTTTTAAGATTTATGTGATTAATTCTCATTCCTACCAACAGTGCGAGAGGGTTCCCTTTTTTCCACACCCTATCTGGCATTTATTGTTTGTAGGTATTTTGATGATGGCCATTCTTATGGGTGTGAAGTGATACCTCATTGTAGTTTTGATTTGCATTTCTTTTGTAATGAGCAATGTTGAATGTCTTTTCATGTGTTTATTAGCCATCTGTGTGTCTTGTTTGGAGAAATAGCTGTTTAGGTCTTCTGCCCACTTTTTGGGCTTCCCTGCTGTCTCAGATGGTAAAGAATCTGCCTTCAATGTAGGAAACCCAGGTTCAATCCCTGGATTGGAAAGATCCTCTGGAGAAAGGAATGGCAACCCATTCCAATGTTCTTGCTTAGAGAATTCCATGGACAGAGGAGCCTGATGGGCTACAGTCCATGGGGTTGCAAAGAGTTGCTCACTTTATGATAGGGTTGCTTTTCTGATATTGATCTTAATGAGCTACTGTGAACCTATTTGCAGTGCAGCAATGGAAACACAGACATAAAGAACAGACTTGTGGAGACAGAGAGGGACGGAGGGAGTGGGACAAATTGAGAGACTAGCATTGAAACATATACATTACCATATGTACAATTAGATAACCAGTGGAAAATTGCTGTATGATGCAGGGAGCACAAATCAGGTGCTCTGTGACAACCTAGGGCTTGGCATTGGGTGGAAGGTGGGAGGGAGGTTCATGAGGGAGAGGACATATCTATGATTGATTCATGTCGATGTATGGCAGAAACTAACACAATATGATAAAGCAATTATTCTTCAATTAAATATAAATTAATTTTTTAAAAGAAAAAAATTATATGATTAGACACAGAATAAAAATAAAGATCAAAATAATGCTTATAATCCTGACAAAGATATATCGGATGATGCAACTTAACTGGTGGTCCTTATGGGTCTAATCTCTAAATACCAGATTAATCACCTAGTTTCAAAAGCATTGGAACTCCCATGGGCCTTCCCACATGGAAAATAGATATAGATTAAGTCTATTATTAAACTCTAGGGAAGGTTTAATCTCCAGAAGAAGTAAAAAGAGAATAAATGGATCTGAGCTAATACAACTCAACTCCATTGAATTTGCTCATCTGGTAGGTCACTCCATTCATCCACATGACAGCGTGCAGGAGTAGAGGGAAGAACTGAGAGTGTGTCCAGGGAAATTTCTACTTCATGGAAACAAAAAATAATGGGATGCAAGAAAAATGGACAAATGGGAGAGAAGGAGGCCCATAGAAGAGATCAGACATGACTAAATAACCAAATAATTTTCCTAAGCTGAAAGTGTACACTAACCTCATATTTTAAAGGGAAAAGTGAACCAAAGGACAAAATTTAGAAAAAATATGCAATAACTGCTATGTCGATGATAATAATTAAAGAATAAAAAAATATGGGATTTTGTGATACATTATTTTTTATCTTATGGTATAACTTAAGTAGAATTTTGTTGGGTTTCTCTTTATTTATGATTACTTATGCGTTGGTCTTGAATAAGAGAAACACTGTAGGAACTTCCATTTGTGCATCTGGGTCCAAAGTGGCTGACTGCGTTTAGGTGGAACTTCAGTGTGATGGAGTCAGAAATCAAGGTTTAATAGGAGCTACACAATTTATGCATCTGAGATGAAACTAATCAAACATCAACTGATTATTAGAGAACTGAGAGGACTGTGAATGAGCAAAGCAAGGAAAATTAGGAAGTACATGTTAATATACAAGGCAGAATAATGCTATCAGCAGGTAGAGAAATATTTTTTGAATACTCACAGCCTGATACTTCTGTACATTATGATGGAAAAATTTCACTGGTCCAGTATTTATTTTTAAAAATCTCACGTGGATTTTTGTTGTCAGGGACCATCCTATGTGCTCTGAGTAACGGCTCTTTCAATCATTGTAAAATCTTTATGAAACGAGTACGGTTGTTGTCACCATATTACAGATGAGAAAGCAGAGTAAGTGGTGGACCTGGAATTAAAGCCAAGACAGCTTGGTCTAGAAACGTGTTGTGCTATGCTGGGCAAGCTCTCTTAAGAGGAATAACAACAATCCAAAGAAGTCCATAAAGAGGAGAAAAGATTAAACAATTATATATTTTCTCAAGTATATATCATTTGAAACTCTAGAGGAAACTAAGAATGTATCTCTGATTAGAATACTTGAAAGAGCCAAGAAAGTTTCTACACTTTTGAGATGATTCTGACACAACCATATTCACAAACTTTTTGAGCAGGGATAAAATAGAAACTAATATAACACCATAAGGAATTTGGATCAATTCCATTTTAAAATATCTTACAAATGAGATTTCCCATTTACACAGTATCTGAACAGTAGTGTCTCATATTGCACCTCCAAAGCTACCATTAAGTTTCTAATGCAGATACTGCTCTCATGTTTTAAAGGCAAATGTGGACCAAAGGCCAACACCTACAGAAAGTTGACAGTAAGTCCGACATTGGTGGAGATAGTTAATTTTAATCTATTTTGTCTGTTTTATTTACTGCAAGATGCAGAGAAGCTGTATAACTTAAAAATATAAATACACAAGTAACCAAGGCACCATCTAACTAGCATGGCTAAATCGTGTCTTCTCCAAATTCATATGTTGATCTCAATCCTAGGTACCTCAGAATATAACTGTATTTGGACATTGGGCCTTCAAAGTTCAAGTTAAGTTAAAATAAGGCTGCTAGGGTAAGTTCTTATTCAATGTGACTGATGTCCTTAAGTGAAGTGATAGCTGTTCAGTTCAGTTGTGTTTTTGCCCCCCATGGACCGTAGCCTGCTAGGCTCCTCTGTCCATGGGATTTCCCAAGCAGCAATACTGCTAATAGTAGTAGTGTTAGTCGCTCAGTTGTGCCCGACTCTTTGCGACCTCATGGACTGCAGCCCACTAGGCTCCTATGTCCATGGGATTTTCCAGGCAAGGATACTGGAGTGGGTTGTCATTTGTTGGCATTTCCTTCTCTGATGTCCTTCCAAAAAGAGGGAATCTGGACACACAAATAGACCCCAGCGATGAGCAAAATTCTCGTGAGGACACAGTGGTTATCTGCAAACTGAGAGAAGGGGTTTCAGAAGAAATCAGACCTGTTGACATTTTGGCCTTAAAATTTTTGCTTCCAGTACTGTGTGAGAAATGAAATTTTATTTTTAAGCCATCCAGCTAGTTTGTTTTTTCTTATGGCAGTCCTAGAAGCTAATATAGCACTCTATTGCATTGTTTTAGTACAAACCATGCTACTGTTATTGTACCACATTCTCCTCAACTTTTCTGCTTCTCTCTTACAATATGACAAAACTCAGAATGAATTCCAAGGATACGGTTTATTGCCTCTTTGAAAGCATAATCAGCTAGGAAAATCAGTGAAAGTAGGGACAAAGTATAGTAGATTCCAAAGCACAATGTATTTCAAAAAAGTAGCCTTTATTGTATAAAAGTGTTAACTATTTCTTACATGCTCAAAATATAAAAAAAGAAAGAAAGGAAAAAGCAACCATAGCTACAAAAGATTCCAACTCAGTGCAATAGATAAACACTAGGGGAATATTTTCTAAACATAGGCTATTCATTTAGAAAATGCACTTCAGATTTACAGCTGAGGTGGGGAACTGATACTGAAAAAGTAAAGGGTGATACTGATCAAGCCATTCTACTCACCCTGTATTTTTTTTCCCCAGTGTATGTTTGGATAGATATCATCTATTCAAACATGAGAAAGCAGGACAAAAATAAATTATGCAGCTCTAAATATAAATTCTATTACATGGGAAGTGAAGCATTTCATTAACTTTGAAAAATAAAACTTATCTCTGGGAAAATTTGTTTTTTACCCAAAAGTAGAAAAACATTAGTACATATTACTTTGGATCTCTATGCCCACTATAAAGAGGAAAGAAAAAATCATTAAGAATATACTAAACTCAAAAGAAATAAAGAACAAGTTAAAATGTAACACAACCTAAAATAAAATGCCATACCAGAATTCAAAATAAAATAAATACTATCAAAGATCATGCCCTCTGAGGATGTAGGTAATGGCATCAAAGGTTTTTATTTGGCAATGCATAATTCAGGAGTCTAAAATATGAATTAATAATGACAGAAAATTTGAATTATAATTAATAATACTTTTCAATAGTTTCTGATTTACCAAACAAGGCAAATTGTGATGATTCCAAAACTGAGTTAAGTAATGGTAGAATAAACTTTGAAAATATAAGCATAAACATTATATCTGAGAAATATCTGGAGTGTTATGACAAATTAAGAAATTAAACCAGAAGAAGAGATCAGGATAGTGAATAGGAAGACATGGAGCTGACCTCTCCCTACAAATGTATCAAAAGTACATCTGCACATGGAGCAATTCTCACTGAAAACTGACTGGCAGGCATAAGACTCTTATATGATCAAGGCTGTAAGAAAGACCCACATGAAACTGGGGAGGAAGGGAAGAGAAGGGGCAGATTGGGGCCTGTGTTCTTAGAAGGGAACACAGAAGAAGAAGGAGATTACTTGTGCTCAGAGACACCTGGGGAGTGAATGGTTCATGCCACATATTGGGTACCCCAGAGTTGGGTCTGACCCCAGCAGAACAAGTCCCTTTAGATGGTTTAAAACTGAGAGGGACCAACAGGAGAGCTCTAAGAAACCTAGGATCTACTTGTGAAGAGCACACACACACTTGCTTATTCCCAAAATAAGGCAGAGGAAACAGAATGAACTTTCACTGACTCTGAGTGGTTTTCTGCACCCACCTGGTGCACAGCCATTTGAGTGAAGCCCTCATCCATCCCTGCTTGCTCCACAGCTCAGCTCTACATTGAGCAAGGGCTTCCACAGCTGAGGGGTCTGCTCAGTCATGAAGGACCCAACCAGCTTGGACCCAAGATGGCATCTGAAGTGGGGCGGGTGGGCAGCCATTATGGATGCATATGGCTTCAGTGCCTCAGAAGTGGTCTGACACACTGACTGGGGCCTGGACTGACACAGCTCAAGCCCAGACCCACCCCAGGGGCCCTCTCTGGCCAATCTTGCTCTTCAGTGCAGCTCAACACTAGGGTGAGGGCGGCAGTGGATAGAGGGAGTGCTCAGGAATGAAGGACAGAGTCAGATCCAACCCAGAACAGCGCATGACGGGGGTGGAGGCCATCCACCCCATCACTGTCACTTCTGAAGACGAGGCAGTGCCTGGGAAGGCCAGAACGCTGACTGTGGCTGGGACTGTCACACCCCCTGACCCCAACCAAGGGCTCGTTTCAGCCTCTTACTCCAGCGCTGCTCCCTTCTGAGGATGAGGCCCTGGTGCTGCAGAGGAGAGGTGAGGTCAATACACACTTGGATGGGACAAAGCCAGCTGGGACCCAGCCCTCAGGGCTTCTGCTTCAGCAACTTGTGGCATGCCACTGTCCCCGAGAGGGTGGTGGTGGCCACTGAGGAGAGGAGAAGCTCTGGCTCTGGCTCTAGTCCCTTCATCTCCAGACTCACCTCCTACCAAGGAGAGTACACCCTTGGGGAAGGCGACTCCTGCTCATGTCCCCAAAACAACGTCTCATAGGATTTGTAACCAATAGAGTGATTAAGCATGCTTTCTTGGTTTTAACTGTTTAACAGAAACTAAATGCTAAGTTAGTGACTATAAATTAAAAGAGATTTATTCAAATCATTTTAATATAAATTATTTCATATGAACTGTTTTGAAAACATCATAGAAGTTATAGATCATTCTCAGATGTATACTCTATGAACATAACCATACCCAGATTCCTGTTCCCTTCAAACTACCACTTGATCCCTACTCACCTTTGCCCTTGTATAAATCCCCTGGTTTTTGTGTGTAAGGAGCCTGTGAATAGGAGACATCAATTCCTGGATTTTAGTAAATTATATGGCAAAGGGGAAACTATACTATGTGGCCTAGTAAAATCACATGAGTCCTTTAAAAGGAGGGTTTTCGTTGGCTGGTAGCAGAAGAGGAATTCAGAAATGGAAACACAGTAGGATCTGACTTTCTCTTGTGGTTTGAAAATGAAGGGGAACATGGAAAGGAATGTGGATAAGCTCTAGGAGAGGAGCACAACTCATGGTAGACAGCTATAAATAGCAAAAATTGGTACCTCAGTCCCATGATCACAAATAAATTAAATCTGTAAGTCACAAGTGAGCTTGAAAAACAACCTCCATATGAACTGCAGCCCTAGCTATTGAGTTCGTCCCAGGGAGACTCTGAACAGACAATCTGGTCAAGAGGATGCCAGATTCCTAAAGTGTAGGAAATGTGAGATTTAAAAATTACAGCGATTTAAATTTGTGGTGACTTGTTGCATAGCACTAGAAAATTAATCCATCCCTAGAGTACATCTCAGAAAATAATATATCTGGTTCCTTTAAGTCATTTCTCATCCACTAAAGAGCTTTTACAGATGGTAGAGATTCTGCCTGCAATGAGGGAGACTCGGGTTTGATCCCTAGGTCCAGAAGATACCCTGGAGAAGGAAATGGCAACCCACTCCATTATCCTTGCCTGGAAAACTCCTTGGACAGAGGAGCCTGCCAGGCTGCAGTCCATGGGGTCACAGAGTCGAACACAACAGAGAAACTTCACTTTAAAGAGTTAACAGCAGGGTACTAGTTCAGCAGAAATATTGAATAGAAGAAAAGTAGTCAGAAAGAGATGAAATTTAATGGTAGAATGGAGTGACAGCAATAAGACTATCCTTTAATTTGGTTGGCAAATTAGTTTTTCAAGACTTGGCAAGAAAGGTAAAAATGAATCATTTTAAAAATATGCATCATTAATTTCAGAAGGTCTTCTAGAGAGCAAAATGTTCTAACTCTTGATTGTATAGCATTTATTTCCTGTGATGACCACAACGTCTTTGATTTAATAACAATAAAAATTAGTATAAAATGTAGAACAGTTATCATTAATCAGTAAGAGTTTTGCAGTTATAATTTGTATTTGTATAGATTTGCATAGATATTTTGTGTCACAGATCTATGAAAATTAACCTTAGTAATTGTAAACACAAGAAGTGTGCATTTTTTTTAAACACAAGCGAACAAAAAAACCATGGCCCTATAAAAATTACACCTTCTTTTGAGGGCCACAGAGTGCAGCCAGGAATCAAGTTCTAAGCATGGTATATATTTTGCAAAAAATATAGTGTGGTAAGCAGGCTGCGTGATGAATCTGCATTATGTAGATGGCAAGAGTATTGTATCATATAGCATGTATTTTTCAGTGAACGTAAAAACAAACACTTTTTTTTAAGCTGAAGATGTTGCCAGAAATACCCATGATTATTCTACTTTGTTAGGCAATAAAATTATATATGGATTTCCCTGGTGGCTCAGTGATAAAGAATCTACCTGCCAATGCAGGAGATGCAGGTTTGATCCCTGGGTCGGACAGAAACCCTGGAGAAGGAAATGGTGATCGACTTCAGTATTCTTCCCTGGGAAATAATCCCTTGGACAGAGTAGCCTGGTGGGCTATAGTCTACAGGACCACACAAGATTTGGACATGACTCAGTGATTAAACAACAACAGTGGGAAGAAATTAAGCTGACAATGAATCTACAGTTATGATTATATGAAGTTGGATCTGATTTATAAAACTTTTGTGGTTAGTATAAAAGTAAGAGAAAATATCCTTTAAGAGATTCTTAGGTGTTTGAATATCTAATGAAAATACACACAAAAAATCTTTAAAATCATATGGGTTTCCACAATAGCTCAGTTAGTAAAGAATCTGCCTGTAATGCAGGACAACCCAGTTCAATTCCTGGGTCGGGAAGATCCTCTGGAGAAGGAATAGGCTACCCACTCCAGTATTCTTGAGCTTCCATTGTGGCACAGCTGGTAAAGAATCTGCTTGCAATGCAGGAGACGTAGGTTTGATCCCTGGGTTGGAAAGATCCCCTGGAGAAGGAAAAGGCTACCCACTCCAGAATTCTGGCCTGGAGAATACCATGGAATGTATAGTCTATGGGGTCACAAAGAGTCAGACACATCTACTTCTAAACAATCTACTTTTGCTTTATTGACTAAGCCAAAGCCTTTGACTGCATGGATTATGACAGTGTTGGAAATTCATAGATAGATGGTATTACCAGACCACCTTACCCGCCTCCTGAGAAATCTGTATGCAGGCTGAGAAACAACAGTTAGAACCAGACATGGAACAACAGGCTGGTTCCAAATTGGGAAAGGAGTATGTCAAGGCTGTATATTGTCACTCTGCTTATTTAACTTATATACAGAGAACATCATGAGAAATGCCGGGCTTGATGAAGCACAAGCTGGAGTCAAGATTGTCAGGAGAAATATTAATAACCTCAGATAAGCAGATGACACCACCTTTATGGCAGAAAGCAAAGAAGAACTAAAGAGCCTCTTGATGAATATGAAAGAGGAGAGTGTAAAAGTTGGATTAAAATTCAGCATTCAAAAAACTAAGATCATGGCATCCGGACCCAACACTTCATGGCAAATAGGTGGGAACAATGGAAACCATGAAAGTCTATTTTTGGGGGGGCTCCAAAATCACTGCAGATGGTGACAGCAGCCATGAAATTAAAAGACACTTGCTCCTTGGAAGAAAAGCAATGACAAGCCTAGACAGCATATTGAAAAGCAGAGACATAATTTTGCCGACAAAGGTCCATCTAGTCAAAGCTATGGTTTTTCCAATAGTCACGAATGGATGTGAGAGTTGTATCATAAATAAGACTGAACACCGAAGAATTGATGCTTTTGAAATGTAGTGTTGGAAGAGACACTTGAGAGTCCCTTGGACTGCAAAGAGATCAAACCAGTTGATCCTAAAGGAAATCAGTCCTCAATATTCATTGGAAGGACTGATGCTGAAGCTGAAACTCCAACAATTGATGCCACCTGATGTGAAGAACTGACTCATTGGGAAAGACCCTGATGCTGGGAAAGATTGAAGGCAGGAGGAGAAGGAGATGACGGAGGATGAGATTGTTGGATGTTGGATTGTTGGTTGAGATTGTTGGATGGTATCACCAACACAATGGACATGAATTTGAGCAAGGTTTGGGAGTTGGTGATTGACAGGGAATCCTGATGTGTGCAGTCCATGGGATAGAAAAGAGTCAGACACAACAGAGTGACTGAACTGAACTGAAAATCATATGAAAAAAATTAATCATTTTGATCAGTTAATACACTGTTACTGTTGAAAGAACAGTACTTAAGAAAAACTAAATTTTAGCAAGTTCATATTTTTAAATATTTTCAAAATGGCCAAAATTATCAAGTAGATTTTAAGAAAGTATTTTTATGGAATAATAGATTCCTCAAATAAATGTTCAGTGTGTGTTAATAACTCCTCCAAATTCATATCCAAAATATCAAAACATAAGCAATCTTTACTTTAGAAATTAGAAAACATTTCAGTTTCAGTGTTTGGTCATTAAAATAATTCAAGATCAGTTTAATGAATATAATTATTTACAGTTTGGAGAATAAAGAACTAAGATATTCTAACTCATAGGAGATAATTAATATAATTCAAGAGATCTAAGATTTATAGTTAACCAAATTTTAATATAAAGTATTTATATATAGGAAGAGCAGAGAATATACAAAGAGTACACAAGCAATTAGAAATAGCTAACTAAAAAGATATAGTAAAGAAATATATGTGCTTCAAAACTGGATTCAGTGTAGGAAAGTGAAGTAGATATTTCTTCTTTTCAAGGAAAAAATGAATAGGCATTAGAAAAACAAGAATCATATCTTGATATTTATATTGATAAATTTATAAGTACATGTATATAAATTCATATATGTATATAAATTTGTAAGTATTTAAAATTGTTCTCTTACTATTAAAGGTACTAAAACCAGAATTACAAATAGATACAAATGAATCTTGAAAATATTTCAACTTCTGATTTTTATTCCATAATGTACTGTCTTCCATCTTAGTGAGTTTACCATCATTGTCAACATTATGTTGGTAGAATTTAAAAATATATCAGGTGTTATTTATTTCTATTTTTCAAGTGTCAAAGGTAATAATGATACAGCTGGTGATATTCAGCCTTTGATTTTTGTTTTGTTTTCCATTTCTTTGTATGCTTATTCTTTCTTTTTACTTAAGGAAGAATATCTAACGGCCTTATGCTAATAACAATCAGACATTTATTCACAAAGTCTGAACTTTAAGAAACAGTATGCTTCAGGTAGAAATATTGGTTATAAGCAGCCTGCTTGAGTATGTTTAGAAACAAGGAATGTATGATTATCAGACTAATAAACAGTTTAATGTCTCCAAAACAAGACTAACAAGATATGAGAAGCTCTTGGGAGATTGACTGAGGCACTAAATAAAATGATTAGATACAATCACTTTCACAACGCCTGGTTCAAAAAAAAGTAAAGAAGAAAACATTATTTTCTTCTATTCTAACAGGCTTGAATCCATATGTTTCTAAACTTGTCAATTGAATGTGAAATAAGAGAGTCATGTGAAATTTAGTACAGAGTACTTAGAGAGATTTGGGCTCTTGATATGATCACACATTCTGAGAACTTGGAATGCTTAATAATCATTCCTCTATCCAGAGTAAAAATCAAATTCACATAGAGACAATGAATAAATTGCCGTTATTAGTCTTTACAATTTTAAACTTGATTTTTTTCAGATTCTTCTATCTGTATTATTTTATTCTACTATACTTGCTTAAGGAGAAGGCAATGGCAACCCACTCCAGTACTCTTGCCTGGAGAATCCCAGGGATGGGGGAGCCTGGTGGGCTGCCGTCTCTGGGGTCACATAGAGTCGGACACGACTGAAGTGACTTAGCAGCAGCAGCAGCAGCAGCATACTTGCTTAAAAAACAGAATTTTCAAATATCAATCCTGTAAGCATTTAATTTCATGCTAGAGAGACAGTTCGATACAGTTCAGTCGCTCAGTCGTGTTCGACTCTTTGCGACCCTATGGACTGCAGCACACCAGGCTTTCCTGCCCATCACCAACTCCCGGAGTTTACCCAAACTCATGTCCATTGAGTCAGTGATGCCATCCAGCCATCTCATCCTCTGTCATCCTCTTCTACTCCCACCTTCAATATTTCCCAGAATCAGGGTCTTTTCAAATGAGTCAGTTCTTTACATCAAGTGGCCAGAGTTTTGGAGTTTCAGCTTCAGCATCAGTACTTCCAATGAATATTCAGGACTGATTTCCTTTAGGATGGACTGGTTGGATCTCCTTGCAGTCCAAGAGACTCTCAAGAGTCTCCTCCAACACCACAGTTCAAAAGCATCAGTTCTTCAGCACTTAGCTTCCTTTACAGTCTAATACTCATACCCATTCATGGCTACTGGAAAAACCATAGCTTTGACTTGATGAACCATTTTTCAGCAAAGTAGTGTCTCTGTTTTTCAATATTCTATCTAGGCTTGTCATTATTTTTCTTCCAAGGAGCAAGCATCTTTCAATTTCATGGCGGCAGTCACCATCTGCAGTGATTTTGAAGCCCCCCGAAATAAAGACTGTCACGGTTTCCATTGTTTCCCATCTATTTGCCCTGAAGTGATGGGACTGGATGCCATGATTTAGTTTTCTGAATGATGAGTTTTAAGCCAACATTTTCATTCTCCTCTTCTACTTTCATCAAGAGGCTCTTCAGTTCTTCACTTTCTGCCATAAGAGTGGTGTCATTTGCATATATGAGGTTATTGATATTTCTCCTGGCAATCTTGATTCCAGCTTGTGCTTTATCCAGTGCAGCGTTTCTCATGATTTACTCTGCACATAAGTTAAACAAGCAGAGTGACATTATATAGCCTTGACGTACTCCTTTCCCGATTTGGAACCAGTCTGTTGTTTCATTTCCAGTTCTAACTGTTGCTTCCTGACCTGCATACAGATTTCTCGAGAGGCAGGTTAGGTGGTCTGGTATTCTCGTCTCTTTAAGAATTTTCCATAGTTTGTTGTGGTCATAGTGATGTTTCCTAAGGCCCACTTGACTCTGCATTCCAGGATCTGGCTCTAGGTGAGTGATCACACCATCGTGGTTATCTGGGTCATGAAGATCTTCTCTGTATTGTTGCCACCTCTTCTTATAGCTTCTACTTCTGTTAGGCCCATATCATTTCTCTCCTTTATCCTGTCCATTCTTGCATGAAATGTTGCCTTCGTATCTCTAAGTTGCTTGAGGAGATCTCTAGTCTTTCCCATTCTATTGTTTTCCTCTATTTCTTTGGGTTGATCACTGAGGATGGCTTTCTTATCTCTCCTTGCTATTCTTTGGAACTCTGCATTCAAATGGGTATATCTTTCCTTTTCTCCTTTGCCTTTCACTTCTCTTCTTTTCACAGCTATTTGTAAGGCCTCCTCAGACAATCATTTTGCCTTTTTACTTTTCTTTTTCTTGGGAATGGTCTTGATCCCTGCCTCCTGTACAATGTCACAAACCTCTGTCCATAGTCTTCAGGCACTCTGTCTATCAGATCAAATCCCTTGAATCTATTTCTCACTTCCACTATATAACTGTAAGGAATTTGATTCATGTCATACCTGAATGGTCTTGTGGTTTTCCCTGCTTTCTTCAACTTAAGTCTGAATTTGTCAATAAGGAGTTCATGATGTGAGCCAACACTGATATTATAGGCAAAATAAAATCAAACCGCCTATTTATTGAACAGGCAAATTAAACAGTTAGATTCACCAAACAGGAAGGCTTGTTATCTTACATATAATTTAAAATTTAAAAATATTCTAGTCAGTCTCAAAAAGCTTCTTAATTTATCCCCTGTAAATAGAACATATTTAGAGTTGGAGGGTGGTATGTTTTGCCTGCAAGATAGAGTGTCTTTCTCCAGGAAAGAGCTTTCTGCTTTGCAACAAAAATAAAGAGAACAGTGACTTTTGCAAATAGACTTGTTTGAAATCAGTATTGCTAGAAAAAGCCACAAAATACTCTCTCCACAGAGCACAAATCTTTACTGGCATTATTTATTGTCTGTATATATGTATGTGGTGGTTTAGATGCTAAATCGTGTCTGACTCTTGCGACACCATGGACAGAGGAGCCTGGCAGGCTCCTCTGTCCATGGGATTCTCCAGGCAAGAATACTGGAGTGGGTTGCCATTTCCTTCTCCAGAGGATCTTCCCGACGCAGGGATAGAACCTGGGTCTCCTGCATTGCAGGCAGTTTCTTTACTGACTCAGCTACAAGGGAAGCCCTATATGTGTATATAGAAGAGAGAGAAAAAGAGATTCCAACATGTTAAGTGATTTCCCTTCCCAGGACATAGGGTGCATACCCTCCCACTTCTTTAGAATGTTCACCCACATCTGGAGAATTTGCTAGAACTGTGACTTAAATTCAATGACAGTTCTATTTTCAAGTTGAAGCAAACTATTCATTAAATAGTTTGATTAAACATCCTATTAAACAATTCCATTAGATAAAATTCACTTTTTGTGTTAAATTTAGATTTATCAAGATGTATTGCAGAAGAAATGGCAACAAAATTAAAATTGCTTTCTAGTATCTAAATGTGAGTGGGTTTGAAAAATATTCATTTATTGCTAATTGCAGGTTATAAAAATAACTTCCTTTTTAAAAATTATAGCTAAGAATAAGCTGTAACAAAGTGTTATTTTTCTGAATTTGGATTCTGTAACAGTAACTCTCAGTTTGCTCTAAAGTGTACTAACATCATTGCCTTAGTCCCTACTAGCTGGAAGAGAGAAAGTTATGTTAAGCCTGCATTTTGTATACAGAGTTCTAAAAACATTTGAATGCAATGTTACATTATTTTCACGGTGTCTTTAAATTTAACTGATGCTGCTGAAAGTCGACGTCTGTCTGTAAAGGGCCAGTTTCTCTTCCTAGCCTGGCTTTCATTTCACAAAGCAGCTTTCCCCAAACATGTTTCATTTTCATTTACTTTGTCAAGTAAAAAACAAAACAAAATATATTTTTTAAAAAAGGCTTTTTTTTCTTTTTACCTATGATAAATAACAAAGTCTTTTCAAGTGGAAAGACTAAGATTGGCTGCCCTGAATACATTACAGCGTCAATAAGACATTATCGATTCTGGAGGAAATAGCCCTTTAACTACATGGGGTAAAACAATTCTGCAAGGTAAATTTAATGTTACTTAAAGATAATATAAGATATTTGAATATAATAAAGAAATAGAATCACAAGTTTTAGCAATTTTATACAGAATGGCATGTGCAATGTCATATAATGACATATGAATCAAACTCCAAAACTGGTTAAATGATTCATTGTATGCATTTTGTGATCCACTGAGACATAGTAATTATCTTTGAAAGGCAGAATGTTGCTTAATTCATTTAATCATAGCTATTTAAAACATTTCCCCAGAATTTTTTTTAACATGTGTGCAATAATATATAAGTAGAAGATAATCTCCATCTACCTCTCTTAGAATAAAACTTTTCATACCTCTCTAGATATCTTGCACGTATGCTTATAAAATTAGATAATTTATTTTCCTATATATTTTCATTGAACATTTAAAAAACTTTATTAAATAATAAAATATTTTTAAAATAAGATTTTAAAATATTCATTCTTAGTTATTTGTAACAAATTACTTATTTTTAAATGTATAAATAAATTGCTTAAAGTGTTAACCCAACCAGAGTGACTTGAATTCTTGATCATTTCCCTGTTCAACGAAAAAGTTATTTTATAACATTAGGCTGTAAGAATGTAATAGAAAATCAGTCAAAACACAGATATTTCTTGTCTCCATACTAATAATACTTAAATTTATATCCTGATTCATAGGCTCTAAAATATTCTAAAACTTCCTAAAAAATTTACCTGTCACCCCACGTTCTCAATGTGGAGTGGGCATCTCAGTCTTAATACATTCAAACCAGAATTCACTGTACTACCCTGCCCCTATATTGATTACCCCTATATCCTTCCGACTTGGATATTTAGCACCTCCAAATCAAAATCTGCAAAGAGCCCCTTGATTCCTCTGAGGTGTTTGCCACATTTAATCTATATTCTTTTTTTTATATTTCTGGATTAATACTTTGCAATACAGTGATTTAAATGAATATATGTACATGTAGCTTTTCAATGCTTGATTTTAATGGTTATAGAAAAGAAAATGATACTGTATCAAATTATGTTCATCTTCAATTAATAAGTTCATCTTGGGCTGCATGAACTGAATTATGATATTCCGTTTTCAATCAGAAGTTGACCTTTCACAAATTCAGCTCGTAAATTTTCATCTTCACTGATATTGATCAGTTTTATTTAAAACCTAATCAATGCATACTATAAATATTTTGACTATATTTTCAAATTCCACTGAAACTCTTCATATGGAAAATGATTTAAAAGGTTAAAGCATTCCTTTCCCAAGTTTGATAAAGTGTCATGAGAATGCTATAGGTGAAATATTTATATTGGTAACTGAATCACACTGTGATATTAAAAGAGCGATGGTAAACAAGGTAAAGAATACAAGTAAAGTCAGGTAAAAAAAACAAAAATATAACTGCGATAAGATGAACACCAGAGAAGCGCACCTCCGGCTGAGGTGCAGATTTTGCTGGCGTTTGTTCATGGTGCTCATTCCAGCTCCTGATGGAGATAAGACTCTATGGGCACCCCTCAGGCTCTTCCCTCCTCTTCTAGAAAGAGACATGCAAGTTTCTGGAAACAGTTCTAACATCCTTCCCAGAATGAAATATGAATCATAGGTTAATTTCTTGTTAGTTCTTAGTAGGCTGAGGCTTTAGGAATACTTGAGTCCCTTCTTGGTGCTACAGAGTTTTCCAAATAACTATTTTCAAATTTATGTTTTCACAAAACATGTTTTATTTCAGAAGGAGTTTCGTGGAACATTTAAGTGCATCTATTTGTTTTTCAAAATTATATGCTTGGTGACATAATTCTTATACCTCCTTATTATTCTAGGAAAGATGAACAGATTTTAGAATATATCTTTCTGTAAAATGTGTAACTGATATATAATTTTGTCAGATCTTTGAATGAACTGTGATCATCTCCTGTAGCTCTTTTTGACAACTTTCGGCATTAGCTAGATTATGGATAATTCAGAATGTGTATTGTACATGTAGCATTCTCTTTATGATCATACTTCAGAATATTTTTATTAAAATTTAAGTCAAAATAACCACTCTTTGAAAGGTAACACAAAAATAATAGTTTATTATAAGACTAATATTTTTAACTGAAGTATCAAAGTGTTTTAGTTTGGAAATATTATTCAAAAAGTCTAAGGTGGTAAAATAATAAAATCTTTACTCTCATATAAATGTAGCATGAATATGTCAACATCTGTATTTAATTAATTAGATATTGAGAGAAACAATGTTGCAGCTGGTTCACAAGAGAATCCAGAGTGCCAAAACTACATAGAGATGCAAGAATGATGACATCAATTTATAAATAGAGATAAACTGGCAAAGCTATCAACATGAATAGACCAATAAGCACTTGTGTTACATGTGAGACCATTTGCGTTTCTTAGGACCAAAATAATTTTTATTGCTCTGTTTTATATTTACTTATAATTTATAGACTGTACATAGGTCACAGATAAGAAAAGGCAGAGATAACCTGAGGGTTTAATAAAATACTCTGTATATTTGTCAATTTCAGAGTTTTTACAGTGTTTTCTGACTCTAGCAAATAGTAAAAATTGATATATTTTACAAATATCTGTATTTTCCAACAATTCTCTAAAATTCTTTTCATGTGCTTTATTTCCCAAAGTATTTATCAATTCTATTGTTCCTGTGTGGGCTATTTCCAGATTTAAGTTATTAATATTACTGCTATCAAACTTTGTACCTACATTTGATTCACATATATATAAAATTTTGTTGAGTATAAACCTAGAATTAGGGCTGCTGGAAACTTTGTATATATGTGTTTAGCTATAGTAGATATTGTCCAATAGATTTTCAAAGTAGTTGCATTATATTAGAGTTTTAATTTTTCCATAACTTATCAACACTCAGTATAGTCTTTTGCATTTTAAGTATTTTTTTTCTGTATATTAAGATTCAGCTACTTTTAAGGTGTTTAGATAGTTTTAAAGTTTATTTTCTTTGGTTTTCTAGACTTGTGTTAATATTACATACAAATAATTATTATTGTTTACTTCCATCTTTTCAACTCTTTTAAAATTTCTTTCTTTCTCCTTTCTAAGTTAGCTTGCATCTCCAGAAAATGTTTAAGAGTAATTATATGCCTTCTGCAACTTTATGGGAAATGCTGGTACTTTTCTCATTTTATACACATCTATATCATATGATGTATCATATTTATGTACATAATCTTTAGAATATTGAGATGTAATTTAATTTCTCCGTTATACAGTATTTTGATCAAATTCACACACACATTATAATATGAATGTCACCAAATTAAAAAAATAATTATATATTTTTTCTTGAATATTAAGAAATATAATATTTCTTTATATTAATTAATATCACTGGAATGATATTTCATTATATATATTGTTGATTAAATATGGGGCTAGGTTATGTTTGCTAGTATTTTCTTGTTATATTGCATATATTTCATCAATCAATTGGTCTTAAGTAATCATTTTTTGTTCAACTTCGCGTTTTTAATAATTTCAATCTTATACTAGACTCATGGAAAAGAATTTGGAAATACTTTTCCTATTCTTTAGAATAAAGTCAAAATATATTTTCATTGACTGTTGCAGACATTGTTATTGTATAGAAGCAACAGTAATAGTTTTTAAGTACTCAAAACTTTTTCTTAAATATACCAGGAGAGGCATAATTATTTCCATAAGATTAATGAATAAATCAGAGCAAAGAACAGAATTCCTCTTTATCCGTGTATTTTGGATGATCGAAAACAAATTAATTTCTTTGCCATCTAAAGCCCGCAAAATCCTTTAATTTCATTGCATATTCTACTTTACCGCTCTCTCTGACTTTTCTCTATTTATTTTATGTGTCATCTCATTTATTGAGTGTGTTTTACTAGTATATTCAACTGTCAATTTCTTTCTTTGCCACTGATCTGTGTGGCCTGTTGTAAGATGCACTTATTGGAATTTTTAAAAAAATGACAGTGTGAAATTATACTTAATTATCATGGTTAACACAGGTTTTTAACTAACTTTAGGTAATGTATTTTCTATTTTTCATCTTTTGTAAATGGCTTTCACTCTAATTGTTTTTAACTTTATCTCTACCATGCCGAGTTTTTTGGCTGAACTTGCAAAATTAACTGACATAAGAGATTAACAGGAGAAAAAGTATATACATGTGTTAAATACAAGTTTTGTGTGACACCGGAGGCTTCATAAGAAAGAAAAACTCAAGTAAATGAAACACCTCATATGCTTTTATACCAGATTGAACAAAGAGAGGAAATTTTGGAAAAGTAACTAAACTAGATAGGGAAGAAAAAAAAACCTTTAAGGTCTTTTCTTAATGTAATTTATTCTGACATGACTCCATGTTCAGGGAGGGCATCATTTATATGAGAGTATTTACCCTTGTCTTCATAAATAACAAGGATCATTAGAATGTCTGGCTTGTATCTGCCATTTTTCAATTGCCTTTAGTTCGAAATAATTCTTGTGAAAATGTGGCATGTTTTGGGGTGTCATCTTCTGCCACCTTTCACTGTCACTTTTAATATTTTCTAAAAAGGATATATAAAATACTGTTTATTTGATGTATACCGGTTTTTCCAAACCCAATTCAAGTGTGACATCCATTTAAAAGCCTTTCTTAATCTTTGATTTTCTCTGTGCTAACATGATTTAGCCCTGTTTTAGAAAGGCATCAGTGACACTGTTTTGATTTTATTGAATTACATGACTAAAATTTCTCATTGGAATATAACATTATTTGAGACAAATCATGAGTCATACCTCTCTTCAACTCCATGCTGCTGCTGTTGTCACCTCAGTCGTGTCTGACTCTTTGCGACCCCATGGACCGTAGCGCTTCAGGCTCCTCTGTCCACGGGATTCTCCAGACAAAAATACTGGAGTGAGTTGCTGTGTCCTCCTCCAGGGAATCTATCTGACCCAGTGATCTCGAACCCGCGTTTCCTGTGTTTCCTGCACTGATAGATAGGCGGGTTCTTTACCACTAGCACCATATGGGAAGCCCTTTCAACTCCATATTTATTATTAATTTTTGTTTTTTTAAAAGCCTTTAACAAATATTTGTTAATTAAGAGCATTTCTGAGAGTTTTCCTACCGGCCTCATTGCAATCTTTCCACAGTTCTGGATCTTTACCTAGAAATCTTAGACTGAGGAAACATGGTAACTTTTGGAAAGTCCATGAGCCAAGTTTTTGAAACTAAAGCCTACATCTGATAAACTCCCTTATGTCTCTGGGTAAGGAACCCATGATGAAAAATTTTGAGAGATCAGCTTATATTTTCAAAGATCTTTTTATGTGAAAATTCCTTTCAAGAAATTGTGTTGAGTATATTTTTTCTTCTATTACAAACATAAATGTATTGGATTATCATTGAGATCTACTGTGGTTGCATAAATGGGTCTATTATTTAAACATCATATGCTAGTATTATATAAAGGGAAAAAATTAAATTAAATTATATAAAACAGATATAGTCTGTTCTGTTCAAGTTCTATTTCTCTAATTATTAATAGTTCACATGCAAACGGTAGATAAGTGTTTAATGTAATTTGGAAGTCTCATTGAGGTGTGAGTATTGCCTTGTATCACTAAAAAACCAACAGCTGAATGTTAATTATTTACATAAGCAAGGAGAAACAATACAGAGTTGCATTCTCATTTACCCCACGATCTTCCTTTGGTTTGGCCTGACTTCATCCTCTGCCTAGAAAGAGCTTATTCTCAGTGTTCTCTGATAATTTCAGGAAGGAATTAAATACAAAACCGAGAGCTGATGCTCTTCATCTCTGATGTCCTTCCAATTCACAGTTTTTAACTGTGTCTTCACTTACAACTTCTGAATATGATTGTCTTCTGCCTTTATTTATGAAACTCAGCTATTCATGCGTTTCTTACGTTTCATCAAATGGCTGTCACCTACCTCCTTTGAAAAGCCCAATATTTACTATAATATTTTTAATGTGTTAGAAATTATAATATGTTAGATTTTTATATTCATAAGTTTTTTGTGTACATGTGTATTCTGGTTAAAAAGTGTGATTTGCCTCATTCCTATTTTTACTTAGAGATATAATTTACTGAAAAATATTTTTCACAAATACATGTATATTGTTGAAGTAGGAACTTTTCTCTTTATTTAATGTTAATATGTTTGATTTAATAGCTATACAAAATTTGTAACAAAAAGTATACAATAGCTTCAGATTTTTACAGAGAGATATCATATACATGATGATCTCTAACTTGGTCATTTGTTCAGAATAACAACTGATGATCCCCTAAATTTACTAACGTTACATAAACTCACTTAATAGACAACAAATGCACTTGCCTGCTACTATTCTATACCTTAACTGCATGGCTGTGACACAAGGAAATTTAAGAATATCAGAGTAAAACTCACAGGGAATTTGCTTTAGTAGTTATAGAGCATTGACCTATCCTGTTTTACATATCAAGGAATGAAATTTTAATTTTACATGATTTATGCTTAATTAAAGATTTTATTTTATGACAATTTCAGGTCATAGATAGAGATTTTAAAAATATATGTGAAAGGCACATACAGAGCATAACAATCAATACAAAGGAACTTTATAAACCAATTAGTTCTTCAAATATATAATGGTTGAGGTAAATATTCATATGAAAGTCGTAAGTAATAAAACTAAAGGGAAAAGAGAAAGTGATTGCTTTTCAGCAAACCTTTAAAAAGAATAAAGCAAAGCAGTCTCAAATAAATCCTGCAGTTTACAAAATGATTTGCCATTGCAACGATTAATTTCTAGTTTATAATGGGTTTTATTTTCACGCTTTTGCAGTAATACGTTTATTTCATGCTCAATTTATACCAGAGTAAGTCACAGAATTCTTTATAAAGATAAAGCCAAGTTATATTTAATCTTATCTTTTAAGCTGTATCAGCATGACGTTCTGTAAAACTGGAAGTTACTAATGCAGTGTGCTAAGAAAATATGGGCAAGAGCTATTTTAGGTCTCCAGTGGAAGAAAAGATTAACTTCATTAACCATATACATATATTTTGATGTATTCAGCTTGTATAGATCTATATTATCTGATTGATGTGAATCCTTAAAATTTAGGAAGCCATTAGACTTTGTTTGTATATATGTATATAATATGTAATTATATATAATTATATATTAATTACATTATATAATTATACATGCATATTATATATATGTAATCTTATATGTAACTACATATGAAGCAAGCTTCATCCTTCTTTTTAGTGTATTTCATCACATCCATTTAAAAGGGGGAAATTTTAAAAATGTATGTAATGGAATAGAATTGAACATTGTGAGTGAATTGTAATAATTGTAGCAGGAAAAGAAATATTTCTGGTTTATTATGAGTGTCTTGATTAAGTAACAAAAGTGTTCATATACCTCTTGAAAATGTAGGGCTTAAAAAAAAGACTGAATTTTTTGTTAGCCCTTTTTTGGTGTTTTTTAGCTAGTAAGGATTCTATGTTTATAGATCCCTAGTAATAATCTGACATGACTGAGCGACTTCACTTTCACTTTTCACTTTCATGCCTTGGAGAAGAAAATGGCAACCCACTACAGTGTTCTTGCCTGGAGAATCCCAGGGACAGGGGAGCCTGGTGGGCTGCCATCTATGGAGTTGCACAGAGTTGGACACGACTGAAGCAACTTAGCAGCAGCAGCAGTAATCTATATCATATATTTTAAGCAATATTGGAATTATTGTTACTTTTTCTCAAGTTAACAATACATTTTTTTTTGTTTCTATATTCCTAAAGCTTTCAAACTAAGTGATACATGATGACAAATATTTGTAGGGTGAAAAATGAAGAAAAAGTGAAAAACTGATTATATAAAGTTCAGTGATAAAAACATATGAATTTAAAATGTCAAATTTGAGGCTACATTTGCAAAACGTGTACTTTTTTCCAATGAATTTTGGCAAATATAGACCATATATGCAATTCACGCATATTAGCTTGGTAAGTGTTCAATATGGATAAGTGCTGAAGCAACTAGACTTCCTTTGGCAAAAATGAAAACAAAGTATAAAATCAGAAACAAAAAATAAACAACCAATTAATTCACATTAATACAAATTTCAACTGAAAATAGATCATGGATTTAAATGTAAAAGGTAAAGCTCTAAAACATTTAGAAGAAAACTTAGGAACACATGCACATTAATTCAAAGCAATTCATTGAATTAAATATAAAATTATAAAACTTCTACAAGAAAAACTTAGAAAAAATCTTTGACATGACAACAAATGCATATCCCAGAAAAAATGAAAAATTAAATTCACATGGAGACTTGCATATCAATGAAATCAGCACCAAAATTAAGGAACAGAATATCTCACCTCTACAGGATCCTTATTTGTAACTCCATTCTTACACAGTGAGAAGCTTAGTTATTATCATTATTTGATTTATGTAAATGTATTTATTTGAACTTTTCCACTAAACAATATTCTATCCCTTCTGTTGCTCTCCTTCTATTATCGGGTTCTGAATACCTATGCTCAGGCTCTAAAAATCCATACTGTGATGTCCCTCTTATATCCATTCCCTGCCCCTCATTAACACTTTTTCTGTCCCCTCCTCACCCTCACTTAGGCCCAAGATCTCACACTGAGCAGATACAGATGCCTCCACTTTCTTTTATACACAGCTTCTACATTTTCTGAAAGTAAAATACTTTAATTCTCTAAAACCATGACTGTAAATATTCATGAGAGATGAAAAATTCTTCATAAGTGATCAATACAAAGGAATAGAGGAAAGCAATAAAATGGGAAAGACTAGAATTTCTTCAAGAAAATTAGAGATAACAAGGGAACATCTCATGCAAAGATGGGCTCAATAAACGACAAAAATGGTATGGACCTAACAGAAGCAGATGGTATTAAGAAGAGGTGGCAAGAATACACAGAAGAACTGTACAAACAAGATCTTCATAACAGAGATAACCACGATGGTGTGATCAATCCAGACATCCTGGAGTGTGAAGTCATGTGGGCCTTAGGAAGCATCATGACTTACAAAGCTAGTGGAGGTGATAGAATTCCAGCTGAGCTATTTCAAATCCTAAAAGATGATGCTGTGATAGTGCTGCACTCAATATGCTAGCAAATTTGGAAAGCTCAGCAGTGGTCACGGGACTTGAAAAGGTCAGTTTTCATTCCAATCCCAAAGAAGGGAATGCCAAAGAATGTTCAAACTACCGCACAATTGTAGTCATCTCACACACTAGCAAAGTAGTGCTAAAAATTCACCAAGCTAGTCTTCAATAGTGCCTGAACCAAAAACTTCGAGATGTTCAAGCTGGATTTAGAAAAGCCAGAGGAACCAAAGATCAAGTCACCAACATCCACTGGATCATCGAAAAAGGAAGAGAATTCAAACAAAAAACCCCATATATTTCTGCTTCATTGACTACACTAAAGCCGTTAACTGTGGATCACAACAAACTGTGGAACATTCTTAAAGAGAGGGGACTACCAGTCCACATAACCTGCCTCCTGAGAAATCTGTATGCAAGTCAAGAACCAACCATTATAACCGGACATGAAACCATGGACTGGTTCCAAATTGTGAAAAGAGTACGTCAAGTCTGTATATTGTCACCCTCCTTATTTAACTTATATGCAGAGTACACAATATGAAATGCCAGGCTGGAAGAAGCACAAGCTGGAATCAAGATTGCCAGGAGAAATATCAGTAGCTTCAGATATGCAGATGACACCACACTTATGGCAGAAATTGAAGAGGAAGTAAGAGCCTCTTGATGAAAGTAAAATAGGAGAGTGAAAAAGCTGGCTTAAAACTCAACATTCAAAAAATTAATATCATGGATTCTGGTCCCATCACTTCGTGGCAAATAGATGGGAAACAATGGAAACAGTGGCAAACTTTTTTTTCTTGGCCTCAAAATCACTGCAGATGCTGACTGCATCCATGAAATTAAAGGATGATTGCTCCTTGGAAGAAAAGCTATGACCCAACCTAGACAGCATGTTAAAAAGCAGAGTCATTACTTTGCTGACAAAGTTCCATCCAATCAAAGGTATGGTTTTTCCAGTAGGCTTGTATGGATGTGTGAGCCGGACCATAAAGAAACGTGAATGCTGAAGAATTGCTGCTTTTGAACTGTGGTGTTGGAGAAGACTTAAGAGTCCCTTGGACAGCAAGGAGATCAAACCAGTCAATCCTAAAGGAAATCAGTCCTGAATATTCATTGGAAGGATTGATGCTGAAGCTGAAGCTGCAATACCTTGACCACCTGATGTGAGGAAATGAGTCATCGGAAAAGACCCTGATTTTGGTAAAGATTGAAGGCAGGAGCAGAAGAGGATGAGATGGTTGGATGGCATCACTGACTCAATTGACATGAATTTGAGCAGGCTCTAGGAGTTGGTGATGGACAGGGAAGTCTGGAGTGCTGCAGTCCATGGGGTCACATAGAGTCAGACACCACTGATTAACTGAACTGAACTGAAGAGTGTAAATAAAGTAGATGTAAATTCAGAGCCTCTATCTGGAGCCTCAGAACACATTTAAAGTACAGTGAATCCAAACACAGATTCTTCTTCAAATTAGGCTGGTTTCTGCTATTAAGAATAAAACACAATCAGAAATACCTAATTCCTCTGTGCATGTGTGCTAAGTCTCTTCAGTCATGTCTGAATCTTTGTGACCCCATGGACTGTAGCCCACCAGGCTCCTCTGTCCTTGGGATTCTCCAGGCAAGAATACTGTAGCGGTTTCCCATTTCCTCCTCCTGGGGATCTTCCTGACAAAAGGACTGAGCCCACATCTCTTATGTCTCCTGCATTGCTAGACAGGTTCTTTACCACTACCACCACCTGGGAAACCTAAACCCTCTGGGGGATCTCTAATCACTCTCTTCGCTATGGTTTTACAAAATTATACTGTCAGTTACCACTATCACCTTTTTTGTATGCATGCTTTCTGTCTCATAGTTACCTGTACTTTCATTTTTCCTAACTAGGCTTCCCCATCTCTTCTCTCCAAATTTATTTCACCGTACATTTTGGACTCTCTCTCCTTCGTTAAACAAACTTTCATTTTTAATTTTCCCATCTACATTCTCTTCATTTTAGTGTGATAATGACAACTAGGCTCTTCCTCTCTTGCTTACCTTTTTTGTTAAAATTTGAAAGTTGAAATCTCAGATGTGCTTGATGCCTTCTCTCCTCATTTATCTTTTGTAAAGTTTTTTTGCTTCTTTAAGGCTAATGCTACCTGCTACAGCACCTTTCTTTACATTCTTATTATGGTCAGATAATCTTCCTTTGTGTATTGCAGGATTGGAACCTACATTATGTCTGTTTCTCTAGTTGAATATTGTCCACATTTCTACAGACTTCGTATTTCATATGGAATTTCCAACAATGCACACTTAGTGACTGGTCAGTATCGTGTTCAGCAAGAGCCACCAGATATCCTTCCTCAAAGCTACATCTGTACTTCTTTTAATAATATGAGCCTCTAAATCATTTCTCTACATATTTTGTTATCTTTGCATCTCATTCACCCCCACCAAACATCATATATGGGCTACTGAGAATTTCAATTCTTAATTGGATATCTTAGCTTGTTATTTTTAAAATTTATCTACTCCACATTTCTTGTTTTTTTTTTTCATATATGTTGGTTCCTCACCCTTGTAGTCATTCCACCCTTGTTTGTTTTTTTTGTTGGTTGTTTTGGCTTCCCAACACGATTACATGGTATATCACTCAAGCACTTTCATTGAAAATTTCACACATTTTCCTCATTCTACATGTTTCTAACTCATCTAGAAAAATATCGGTCCTGGGAAATTCCAAAAGTGCATTTTCTCTGCCACTCTGAGGCCACTATATACTGCCACAGTAAATCATACGAACTTAAAGACTGTTGCCACTGTAAAATTTAAAGTTCCCAATTTTGTGTTTGCCCCCAATATTGCAGAGCAACCTTTCATTTCCTTCATCAGCTTTCTCATTCTTTTCACAACACTACTTAAAAAGTTTCCAATCACTTATACTTCTGACTCTCCAACCTCATTTCTAACACTTAGGAGATGAGCTTGCTTTCTACTTACTGGGAAAATAAGTACCAATTTCCTGCCAATAGACCTACAGATTTACAAGTATCAGTGCTAGTAAATCAACTTTCTGATGCTGTCCTTTCGCCCATGAACTGCATGCCATCCAACTTCTAACAATTTAGGGCATTTTAATTTTATCATATACTTCATTTGTTTTAAATTACTACCTATTATCAGATAAAAGATGGTGTGATCACTCACCTAGAGCCAGACATCCTGGAATGTGAAGTCAAGTGGGCCTCAGAAAGCATCACTATGAACAACGCTAGTGGAGGTGATGGAATTCCACTTGAGCTATTTCAAACCCTGAAAGATGATGCTGTGAAAGTGCTGCACTCAATATGCCAGCAAATCTGGAAAACTCAGCAGTGGCCACAGGACTGCAAAAGGTCAGTTTTCATTCCACTCCCAAAGAAAGGCAATGCCAAAGAATGCTCCAACTACCGCACAATTACACTCATCTCACACGCTAGTAAAGTAATGCTCAAAATTCTCCAAGCCAGGCTTTAGCATTACATGAACCATGAACTTCCAGATGTTCAAGCTGGTTTTAGAAAAGGCAGAGGAACCAGACATCAAATTGCCAGCATCCGCTGGATCATCGAAAAAGCAAGAGAGTTCCAGAAAAACATCTATTTCTGCTTTATTGACTATGCCAAAGCCTTTGACTGTGTGGATCCCAATAAACTGTGGAAAATTCTGAAAGAGATGAGAATACCAGACCATCTGACCTGTCTCTTGAGAAACCTGTATGCAGGTCAGGAAGCCACAGTTAGAACTGGACATGAAACAACAGACTGGTTCCAAATAGGAAAAAGAGTATGTCAAGGCTGTATATTGTCACCTTGCTTATTTAACTTATATGCAGAGTACATCATGAGAAACGCTGGGCTGGAAGAAGCACAAGCTGGAATCAAGATTGCTGAGAGAAATATCAATAACCTCAGATAGGCAGATGACACCAGCCTTATGGCAGAAAGCAAAGAACTAGAGAGCCTCTTGATGAAAGTGAAAGAGGAGAGTGAAAAAGTTGGCTTAAAGCTCAACGTTTAGAAAACTAAGATCATGGCATCTGGTCCCATCACCTCAAGGGAAATAGATGGGGAAACAGTGGAGACAGTGTCAGACTTTATTTTGGGGGGCTCCAAAATCACTGCTGATGGTGATTGCAGCCATGAAATTAAAAGACACTTCCTCCTTGGAAGGAAGGTTATGATCAACCTAGATAGCATATTTAAAAGCAGAGACATTACTTTACCAACAAAGGTCCATCTAGTCAAGGCTATGGTTTTTCCAGTGGTCATGTATGGATGTGAGAGTTGGACAGTGAAGAAAGCTGAGTGCCGAAGAATTGATGATTTTGAACTGTGTTGTTGGAGAAGACTCTTGAGAGTCCCTTGGACTGCAGGAAGATCCAACCAGTCCATTCTAAAGGAGGTCAGTCCTGGGTGTTCATTGGAAGGACTGATGTTGAAGCTGAAACTCCAATACTTTGGCCACCTCATGCAAAGAGTTGACTCATTGGAAAAGACCCTAATGCTGGGAAGGATTGGGGACAGGAGGAGAAGGGGACGACAGAGGATGAGATGGTTGGGTGGCATCACCGACTCGATGGACATGGGTTTGGGTAAACTCCGGGAGTTGGTGATGGACAGGGAGGCCTGGCGTGCTGCGGTTCATGGGGTTGCAAAGAGTCGGACACGACTGAGAGACTGAACTGAACTGAACTGATCAGATAAACATGATCAGAAACTCAAATTGCTCTCCATTACAAGTAAATGCAATTCATGCTTCTGGATTAAATTCCAAATTAAAAAAAATGATATAAAAGATATTATTGAAACATTTAGGGAAATTGGCATATCTCCTATATATCTGTTAGTAGTATTTTACCAGCACTGTATTTCCTGATTGTTCTGCTGTTTGTGTTTGTTCATTTTTAGATCACAACCCCTCTATATAGTATTGATTTTGATAAAGAGCTGATTGATGCTCTGTCATCTTCTCCACATGGAGAAGTGCTACTGGGTAATTAGTTAGACCTGGAGCTAGCAGCCAAAGTTAAGAAATTTGGTCCTTGGTTCTGTCTGTATGAGCTTAGGAAAGTGCTATTACATTTTTCTGAGCCTTGATTCTCTATAAAAGACATTCCTCATTATCAAAGATGTCAGCTCTTTATTTTTTTTTTGTCTTATGTCATTATCATTTGGAAGAAAAGTTATGACCAACCTAGACGACATATTAAAAAGCAGAGAGATTACTTTGCCAACAAAGGTCCGTCTAGTCAAAGTTATGGCTTTTCCAGTAGTCATGTATGGATGTGAGTATATCCATACTGGACTATAAAGAGGGTGAGCACTGAAGAATTGATGCTTTTGAACTGTGGTGTTGGAGAAGACTTTGAGAGTCCCTTGAACTGCAAGGAGATCCAGCCAGTCCATCCTAAAGGAGATCAGTCCTGAATATTCATTGGAAGGACTGATGCTGAAGCTGAAACTCCAATACTTTGGCCACGTGATGTGAAGAACTGACTCTTTTGAAAAGACCCTGGTGCCGGGAAAGTTTGAAGGCAAAAGGAGACAGGAATGACAGAAGATGAGATGGTTGGATGGCATCACCGACTCAATGGATAGGAGTTTGAGTAAACTCTGGGAGTTGGTGATGTACAGGGAGGCCCGGCATGCTGCGGTCCATTGGGTCGCAAAGAGTCAGACACGACTGAGTGACTGAACTGAATTATCATTTCATCTCTGTTTAATTAGGTAGATACAAATGTTGAATGTACCTTGGGATTAATATTAAGTTAGTCATTTGAAATATCTGTAAATTTGTATAAGTTTTTACTGCTCTTTTAAAGCCAAAGAATCTAATTTTTTACTGGAAGTTTAGAGATGAGGAATCTACAGCTTGTTGAGAATAATTGGTTTGCTCAAGATTACATATTTAGGAATCTGGGCAACGTGAATTTGATTATTGGGCTTCCTGGGTGGCTCAGATGGTAAAGAATCCACCTGCAATGCAAAAGATCTGGGTTCAATCCCTGGGCCAGTAAGATCCCCTGGAGAAGGAGATGGCTACCCACTCCAGTATTCTTGCCTGGAAAATTTCATGGACAGAGGATTCTAGAAAGTTACAGTCTATGGGGTTGCAAAGAGCTGGACGCGACTTAATTATTTAGGAGAATACCATTTTTTAAAGCAAAATGCACTGAAATGTATATGGGTGAAGGGATGCTAATGATTGCTAAATCTGGATGAAATATAGATAGATACCCAATTAAAGTTGTTAGTCAAATCAACAAAAGCATCTCAGAAACACTTCAATTAGGTTGCTCAGATAGGTACTTAGTTCAGTTCAGTCACTCAGTCGTGTCTGACTCTATGTGACCCCATGAACCACAGCACATCAGGCCTCCCTGTCCATCACCAACTCCCTGAGTCCACCCAAACCCATGTCCATTGAGTCATTGATGCCATCCAACTATCTCATCCTCTGTCGTCCCTTTCTCCTCCTGCCCTCAATCTTTCCCAGCATCAAGGTCTTTTCCAATGAGTCAGCTCTTTACATCAGGTGGCCAAAGTATTGGAGTTTCAGCTTCAACATCAGTCCTTCCAATGAACATCCAGGACTGATCTCCTTTAGGATGGACTGGTTGGATCTCCTTGCAGTCCAAGCGACTCTCAAGAGTCTTCTCCAACACCACAGTTCAAAAGCATCAATTCTTTGGTGCTTTTGCATGTAAATAGTTAGCGTTATTTAATTAAATGTCAATGGGTACTTCTAGATAAATTATTGATATTTCTCTGTAGTTAACTCAGAAACATGTTGCAAGAATTTTGAAAGAGTTTTATTTAGACATTATGTCAATGGGATCTATTCAACACAAATGACTATTTATTTTTTATTTAACTGACAACGAATAAAAAATTGCTCCTTCTATTTAATTTGAATCAAGGATTTAACTGCAATTTAATATTATCATTGTGCACCTAATGGTGTATGGTACAGTATTTAAATTAGTAATAGTATTTTTATTGCCTAACATAAAAGTTATTCATTGGTGATTTTCAAATGTTTGTTATATGTGACAAAGAATACGGTTGCTATTTCCCTAATGGCATTTTTCATTTAAAAAACATAATCTTAAAAATAAATGTGAACAGTTTCCATTTTATAAAGAGGCAAAATGTTCATTGTCTACCTGAATTGTCTAGACAGAAATCCTAAGAATACAAATCGATTTTAGACAATTTAAAGTTGAAAACCAAATCATCTCAAACATCATTCTGTTTTCTGAATGAAATTACCCCATGTGCATTGATCTTAGAACCTTTAACTGCAATATTAGAAAATCAATTCATAATTATATTAAAAGTTGAATTTGCTAAGAAGATTGAGACGTGACATTCACTGGTCTACTATAATTGTAAAACAATTCTTGTTATGAATTTTCATAGTACTTTTATCTGCTTCTGTTAGAGAAATCTCATTTTCCTCCTTTAGATCTTATTTAGTTGGTGATCAGTGTTTATAATTTGATAGAATGAGTGAAATCTCCTTTTTCTTCTCTAAACTTAAGTACTTCTGAATATTTATTTGGGGACAAAGCTTTCAGATACCTAATTTTTGCCATGTATCAAAAAGTCACTAATTAAGCCTTTCAACAAACATTCAATGAACACCAATTATGGCAAAAGTTAGGGTTAGGGTCATGGCATCTATAGAAAACACAAATTGAAATTTTCAAATGCCTACATTTGTAAATATTGGGCAAAATAATATAAATAAAATAAATACTGTTAAAACCCTGCCCATAGGGCAAAATTTTTAAAAAAATTAAAAAGCCTTGTCCTCTCTATTGAGTTTTTCTGTCCCTGCTTTGTATATGTATGTAGGTAGGCAGATATGTATGCAGGTATGTATTTCTTAATAGAGACATTTCACTAAGTCAAGATTGTTTATAACCTCAGACACAAATTCCAAAATTTTGTTACTTTCATGTTGCAACAACAATAGAATCCCTACTTGTTCTAGATCTGGAGGAAGCAGAGAGAGTTGCCAATAAAAATTTTATATTGCAAGATTCCTTGGGATATTTTCATCTTTAATCTTTATCCAGTATTTATTGGTGGTATCAGATATATGAAACATTCTATTAAGTATACTGCAATTAATAGAAGAGGCTTCCCTGGTGGCTCAGATGGTAAAGAATCCACCTGCAATGCAGGAAACCTGGTGTAATCCCTGGGTCGGGAAGATCCCCTGGAGAAGAAAATGGCAACCCACTCCAGTATTCTTGCCTGGAGAATTCCATGGACAGAGGAGCCTGGCGGGCTACAGTCCATGGGGCCACAAAGAGTCAGACGTGACTGAGCAACTTTCATTTTCACTTTCTCTCAAGTAACAGAAAATGATAAAAAGGAATAGCCAGTATCCTAAGGGATTTCTGAGACTTCTGTATATGGACTTATGTGTATGAGTATACGTAAGAGTATGAACAAATATGTGAAAATATTTGTTAGTGTGTTTGAGTTTGTGTGTATAACAGTGTGTGTGTTTCTGTGTGTGTGTGTTTCTGCGTGTGTGTGTGTGTGTGTGTTTGGGGGATGTTCATTATGAGTGACTCTGAACTAGTCACTTTCCTAGTAGGGTGAGCCATTTCTTACATGCAAATTGATCTTTATATGGAAGACAGTATGACACCACTGTTTTTGTTTTTTCCATGTTTATTTGTTTGTTTTTGTTTTTTTTTTTTTGGCTCATAGCAGGTTGTTTTACATTCTGTCAGAAATATAATGGGATTATTTCTCTAAAAACCTGGCTGTTCTTTCTTACCTGCAGCCTCATCAACTGCTAAAGAAAAATTAAGTTTGTTTTAAGCCTACAAAAGCTGGTTTGTTGGTAAATAGTTGATAATATTTTAAGGGAAAAAAAACCAGAATATAGCACCAAGGAGTAATAGCCTCAGATATTTCTACAGGCAATAAATGACTAAATTGGACAAGGAAACTATGCTGAAAGGAATTATTAAAAAATATGACTTTCCTTGAAACCAAAATTTCTGAGGCTCTGAATGCTTTAGCACAGTTGTGTGGAAAATCTACTTTCATAAATATTTCTAGAATACTAGAGGCAACCTTTTTAAATCTCCTTTCATTATGCCCAGTAAGTCACTCCTATTTGTAAACTATTTTAACTTCTCAGAAGAAATTTAGGGAGACAGATAATCCAGAAATATATTTCTTAAAACCACAAAAGTTCAAGAGAAGAGAAGTTACCAAAACTCAACTGGTTGTGAAATCATAGAAAATATAGTTTTATTTTATTACGGAGTTTCTAAGACTTTGCTTTATAAGAAGAAACTATTATTTGAAAAGATATATCATATAGACAAACTTTACTCCTTTGAAATATTTTACTTTCCTAGTGTTTTTTCCCAGATAATGGGACTGAAAGCAAATAGTTTCAGAATATTCAGAGAGAATAAATTTAGGGGAATAAGCAAAATCAGTCACTTAGAATCAAGCAACCAAAGCAATTAACTTACCTAATTTTAAATTACTTGAGAAGTCTGTGTGTCCTAACAGCAACATGATGAAGTGAAAGTCTACCTTTGTCTCTCCCATTAAATCTGCAACCAGTAAAGTATACACAATATAAAATAGATACCTCTGCCTAACATACCAGGATGCTGGAGAATTCCACACATCTGTGCAGCTAAAAGTAAGTGGACTGGATAACAAAGAGGAAGCAGAAGTGAGGAAAAGCAAATGTGGTGCTACCAATTTCAGCTCCCCTGCTGTAGCATCTGAGCCCATGGATCCAGAAAACCTGGTTGTAGCAGGGGAGGATGTGTGCATGACTTGTCTCCTGGCCACAGCAGTACCTGCAGCCACAGATAACCAAGCAGCAGTGTCAATGGGACCTGAGACTCTTCTTCCAGATGCCAAGACACCCATGACTCTAGGCCTAAACCCACCATCCTCAATGAAAGAGCCCACCAAACGTACAACAATGAACATGGTAGAAGTACCCATACAACCCTGGCTCCCTCCCTCCTTCCATGAGGCAGCAGAGCCTACGGTAGGGACTCCCAGACTCAAGAGAAGAGCCCACCATCCTAGTATACCAGGCAGCAATGTCAGCAACCCTCACAGAAGCAAGACGCCAATGACTCCAGAGGCACAGGAAGCTACAATAAGGGCACAGTGCTACATCTCTGATAGAGGAGGTAGAGGCTAGAAAATGCAGTCTTGCAGATATAATCAGAGGCATCTCAAGTAAGAGAAACCAAATATTTGTGGTATATCACCACCTGCTAGAAAACTGAAGTCTCTAATTTCTACCATGTTGAATCTTAGAATCAAGCAGAAAGGTGTTCGCTTCTTCAGATGTACTGGCAGAGGAAAAATTCATCAAGACCATAAAGAACCACAGTAACACTGTACCACAAAAAGATGATAATTCTCCAGAAACCCAGATTAAATACCATGAAATATTGCAATCTACCTGATACAGTATTCAAAATAGCTGTCATGAAGAAAGTTAGTGAGCTACAAAAAAGATCAGAAAGGCAGAATTGTGTTCAAGAATAAAAATTAGCGAGCAGAAGGAATACTTTGCCAAAGAGATTGAAACTCTAAAAAGAACCAAACAAGTTTTGTAGCTGAATAAATCAATAAACAAGATGAAAGATGCATTAGAAAACACTGGAAGACCATACAGAAGACCGTACAGAAGACCATACAGAAACAAAACTTAGCAGCTTAAAGATAGATATCTGGAAGTAATATGAGTCTATGTGGAAGGAGAAATAAGACATAAAAAATGAGGAAATTCTCTTAAGAGATACCAGATGCTTTTAGGAAAGGCAACATTAGGGTAATAGGTATCCCAGAAGGAGAGGGAGGGTGAAGAGAGCAGAGTGTTAATTTAAAGAAATAATAGATGAGAACTTCCCAAATCTGGAAAACTGTATAAAGAAACTATATAAAGCCCATGAGTCAAGGACAATCTCTAATTGCCTAAACAAAAAAAAAAAAAAAAGAAGAAGAAGAAGAAGTTCTCAGGGCACATTATATTAAAATAAGACAAAAGTCAATATCAGAGAAAGAATTTAAAATGTAACAAGGGTGGTAACTTACAAAAGAATTCCCATTAGGCTATCAGCACATTTCTCAGCAGAAAATCTATATACCAAGAGGGAGTGGAATGATATTCTCAAAATACTGAAAGATTAAAACTTTGACCTAAGCATACTCTATCAAAATTATTGCTCAGATATGAAGAAGAAATAAAATTTTTCCAAAGAAAAATGAAGGAATTCATCAACAGTATATATTCTACCAAAAACAAAAATACATAAAACTATGAGTAAGTTATCTTGCCTGGAAAAGCCTGGTAGGCTACAGTCCATGGGGTCGCTAAGAGTCAGACACGACTGAGCAACTTCACTTTCACTTTTCCCTTTCATGCACTGGAGAAGGAGATGGCAAGCCACTCCAGTATTCTTGCCTGGAGAATCCCAGGGACGGCAGAGCCTGGTGGGCTGCCGTCTATGGGGTCGCACAGAGTCGGACACGATTGAAGTGACTTAGCAGCAGCAGCATGAGTAAGTTAATAAATAGACAAAAGCAGAAAATTTCAACTATTTATCACAATAAGTTTTTAAATAATTTATTATAGAGTAAAGTTTTAAGAGAAGAAAAAGTAGAAATAACAACTATGGCTACTTCAGTTTGGTAACAGATTCACAACATAAAAAAAGAATTTGAGACAACAAAAACATAAAAGGGAAAGAGGAAAAGGATGGAACTCATATAGGTAAATGAAGGTAGGATGCTATCAGCAGAATAAAGACTATTTTACTTATGAGATGCTTTATACAAACACCATAGTAACCAGAAAACATAAATCTAGAGACACAGAACATAAAAAAAAAAATGAGACTGAGGAAATCATTATAAAAAACCACCAAACCAGCATTTCAAATAGAAACACGAGGGAAAAAAATAATGTAGAAATGCAACCAGAAAAAAAAAAAAAGATAAAAGATCAGTACTAAGTCCTCATAATAATCACCCTAAATGTAAACAGATTGCATTCATCAATCAGAGAAGTGGCTGGGTGAATTATAAAACAAAAACTAACTAGATGCTGCTTCTATGAAGCTCACCTCAGCTCCAAGGATGAATGAAGGCTAAATATAAAGGGATGAAAGATGTGTGTCCAAGCAAATGATAGCCCAAAGAAAACAAGTGTAACCTTGTTCATAGCAGACTAAATAGATTTCAAGCCAAAAAATTTTATGAATCAGAAATGAACTGTATATGAAGTTAGTTAAATCATCAAGATAAATAGTGGTTATTAATATATGCATGTATATATATGTATACACCCCTATCATAAGAGCACCAAATGCATAAAATAATTATTAACAAAGCGAAAGGCATAAATTAACAGCAACACAATAAAGTATGGTACTTTAATGCCTCACATACAACAATGGATATTTCATGCCCAAAGAATGTCAATAAGGAGACAACAACCTTAAATGAAACATTAGACCAGATGGATTTGATAGATTCTGACAGAATATTTCATCCAAATGCAGAAGAATACATATTATTCTCAAATGCATGTGAAAACTTGCTCAATAATAAACATATTTTAGGACATAAAACAAGTCTCAATAAATTTGAGAAAATTGAAATCATATCAAGCATTTTTTTCCTCTGATCACAATGGTATGGAACTAGAAATCAACTACTAGAATAAATCTTCAAAAACATGGAAACTGAAAACATACTATAGCAGTTGAATCAGAAGAGAAATCAAAAGAGAAATTTTAAAATTAATTGAAAACAATGAAAATATGAAATGATGAAATCAATGGGATGCAACAAAGCAGTGTTAGGAAGTTTATAGCAATACAAAATATGGCAAGAAACAACAAAAGTTGCAAATAAACAAGCTAACCTTACACCTAAAGGAACAAGAAAAAGAACAAATGAACAAAGAGAACAAAGCCAGTATAAGAAAGGAAGTGATAAATACTAGAATAGAAAGTCATGAAATAGAGACTAAAAAGGCAATCAAAAAGATCAATTAAAACAAGAGCTGGTTCTTTGAAAACATTAAGTTGACAGACCTTTAGCAAGATTCACTAAAGAAAAAGAGAGAGGGCTCTAATGTGTAAAATCAGAAGTGAAAGAGGAGAAATTACAATGAATACCACAGATATACAAATGTATAGAAGAGAATATTGTGAATAGCTATCTGTCAACAAATTGTACACCCTAGAAGAAAGGGACACATTCTTAGAATCACACAAACTTTCAAAGCTAAATCAGGAAGAAATATAAAATCTGAAGGTAGGTTGAAACTGTTATCTAAATCCCCAAATAAACAAAAGTCCAGGACCAAAGAGTTTCACAGATGAATTCTTCCAAACCCTTAAATAAGATTTAATACCTATCCTTCTCAAACTATTTCAAAAATTGAAAAATTCCTAACTCATTTTGTGAAGTTAAAAAGTCTGGTTTTGATCCCAGAACCACACAAAGACAATACACAAAAGAGAAAATAACAGGCCAATATCTCTGATGTAAAAATTCTCAGCAAAATATTAGCAAACCAAATACAACCAGAAATTAAAGGATCATATATTATGATCAAGTAGAATTTATTGCAGGAATACAAGCATGCTTTAGTATCAACAAGTCAATCAGTGTGATAGAACACTTTACCAAAAAAAAATGAAGGATAAAAACCATACAATCATCTTAATAAATGCAGGAAAAATACTTGGCAACACTCAACTTTAATATTCATTTATAATAAAAATTATCAATAAACTGGATATATAAGGACTATATCTTAATGGAATAAAGGTTATATGATTAGCCCACAGCTAACATCAAAGTCAATGGTGAAAAACTGAAAGCAATCAGTAATGCATACTTCCACCACTCTTATTCAACAATGGAGGTCTTAGAGCAATTAGGTCAGTAAAAGAAATAAAAGGCATCCAAATTGGAAACAAAGAAGTAAAACTGTTACCATTTACATATGAAATAATACTGCATATAGAAAACATTGAAGACTCCATCAAAAACTGTTACAACTAAAAATTTATACCGAAAATTTGCAGGATACAAAATCAATATAGAAAAAAATGTTGCATTTCTTTATATTAACAATGAGCTAACAGACAGAAATTAAGAAAACAGTCCCAGTTAAAATGTCAATAAAAAGAATAAAGTGCCTAGGGATAAATTTAATCAAGGGGGTGAAAGAAAGTTCAGTTCAGTTCAGTTCAGTTGCTCAGTTGTGTCCGACTCCTTGCGACACCATGAATCTCAGCACTCCAGGCCTCCCTGTCCATCACCAACTCTCGGAGTTTACCCAAACCCATGTCCATCAAGTTAGTGATGCCATCCAACCATCTCATCCTCTGTCGTCCCCTTCTCCTCCTGCTCCCAGTCCTTCCCAGCATTAGGGTCTTTTCCAATGAGTCAGCTCTTCGCATGAGGTGGCCAAAGTATTGGAGTTTCAGCTTCAACATCAGTCTTTCCAATGAACACCCAGGATTGATCTCTTTTAGGATGGATTGATTGGATCTCCTTGCAATCCAAGGGACTCTTAAGAGTCTTCTCCAGCACCACAGTTCAAAAGCATCAATTCTTCGGCACTCAGCTTTCTTCATTGTCCAACTCTCACATCCATACATGACCACTGGGAAAACCATAGCCTTGACTGGACGGACCTTTGTGGACAAAGTAATGTCACTGCTTTTAAATATACTATCTAGGTTGGTCATGACCTTCCTTCCAAGGAATAAGTGTCTTTTAATTTCATGGCTGCAATCACCATCAGCAGTGATTTTGGAGCCCCCAAAAATAAAGTCTGACAATGTCTCCACTGTTTCCCCATCTATTTCCCATGAAGTGGTGGGACCAGATGCCATGATCTTAGTTTTCTGAACGTTGAACTTTAAGCCAACTTTTTCACTCTCCTCTTTCACTTTCATCAAGAGGCTCTTTAGTTCTTCTTCACTTTCTGCCATAAGGGTGCTGTCATCTGCATATCTGAGGTTATTGATATTTCTCCCAGCAATCTTGATTCCAGCTTGTGTTTCTTCCAGCCCAGCGTTTCTCATGATGTACTCTGCATACAAGTTAAATAAGCAAGGTGACAATATACAGCCTTGACGTACTCCTCTTCCTATTTGGAACCAGTCGTTGTTCTATGTCCAGTTCTAACTGTTGCTTCCTGACCTGCATACAGGTTTCTCAAGAGACAGATCAGATGGTCTGTTATTCCCATCTCTTTTAGAATTTTCCACAGTTTATTCTGATCCACATAGTAAAAGGCTTTGGCGTAGTCAATAAAGCAGAAATAGATGTTTTTCTGGAACTCTCTTGCTTTTTCGATGATGGGCCGAGAGGAGCTAGCCCTGGCCGGAGGCCGGGGGCGGCGGCCAAGAGGAGTTACCCCAGGTCTAAGGAGCGGCGGCTGCGTGGGCACAGGAGGGCCGAGAGGAGTTACTCCACATTCAAGGTCAGGAGGGGCCGTCGTGACTAGATACCCCTTGTCCAAGGTAAGGAGCAACAGCTGCAATTTGCTGGAGCAGGCGTGAAGAGATACCCCAAGTTCAAGATAAGAGAAACACAAGTAAGACGGTAGGTGTTGCGAGAGGGCATCAGAGGGCAGACACACTGAAACTATATCTACAGAAAACTAGCTAATCTGATCACACGGACCACAGCCTTGTCTATCTCAATGAAACTGAGCCATGCCGTGTGGGGCCACCCACGACGGACGGGTCATGGTGGAGAGATCTGACAGAATATGGTCCACTGGAGAAGGACATGGCAAACCACTTCAGTATTCTTGCTTTGAGAACCCCATGAACAGTATGAAAAGGCAAAAAGATAGGACACTGAAAGAGGAACTCCCCAGGTCTGTAGGAGCCCAATATGCTACTGGAAATCAGTGGAGAAATAACTCCAGAAAGAATGATGGGATGGAGCCAAAGCAAAAACTATACCCAGCTGTGGATGTGACAGGTGATAGAAACAAAGTCCAATGCTGTGAAGAGCACTACTGCATAGTAACCTGTAATGTTAGGTCCATGAATCAAAGCAAATTGGAAGTGGTCAAACAGGAGATGGCAAGTTGAACGTCAACATTCTAGGAATCAGCGAACTAAGATGGACTGGAATGGGTGAATGTAACTCAGATGATCATTATATCTACTACTGTGGGCAAGAATCCCTGAGAAGAAATGGAGTAGCCATCATGGTCAGCAAAAGAGTCCGAAATGCAGTACTTGTGTACAATCTCAAAAACGACAGAATGATCTCTATTCGTTTCCAAGGCAAACCATTCAATATCATGGTAATCCAAGTCTATGTCCCAACCAGTAATGCTGAAGAAGCTGAAGTTGAACGGTTCTATGAAGACCTACAAGACCTTTTAGAACTAACACCAAAAAAGATGTCCTTTTCATTATAGGGGACTGGAATGCAAAAGTAGGAAGTCAGGAAACACCTGGCATAACAGACAAATTTGGCCTTGGAGTACATAATGAAGCAGGGCAAAGGCTAGTAGAGTTTTGCCAAGGGAACGCACTGGTCATAGCAAACATCCTCTTCCAACAACACAAGAGAAGACTCTACACGTGGACATCACCAGATGGTCAACATCGAAATCAGATTGAGTATATTCTTTGCAGTCAAAGATGGAGAAGCTCTATACAGTCAGCAAAAACAAGACCGGGAGCAGACTGTGGCTCTGATCATGAACTCCTTATTGCCACATTCAGACTTAAATTGAAGAAAGTAAGGAAAACTACTAGACCATTCAGGTATGACCTAAATCAAATCCCTTATACAGTGGAAGTGATAAATAGATTTAAGGGACTAGATCTGATAGACGGAGTGCCTGATGAACTATGGACAGAGGTTCGTGACATTGTACAGGAGACAGGGATCAAGACCATCCCTATGGAAAGAAATGCAAAAAAGTGAAATGGCTGTCTGTAGAGGCCTTACAAATAGCTGGGAAAAGAAGAGAAAAGCAAAGGAGAAAAGGAAGATATTCCCATCTGAATGCAGAGTTCCAAAGAATCACAAGGAGAGATAAGAAAACCTTCCTCAGTGATCAATGCAAAGAAATAGAGGAAAACAACAGATTGGGAAAGACTAGAGGTCTCTTCAAGAAAATTAGAGATACCAAGGGAAACTTTCATGCAAAGATGGGCTCGATAAAGGACAGAAATGGTATGGACCTAACAGAAGCAGAAGATATTAAGAAGAGGTGGCAAGAATACACAGAAGAACTATACAAAAAAGATCTTCCCAACCCAGATAATCACAATGGTGTGATCACTCACCTAGAGCCAGACATCCTGGAATGTGAAGTCAAGTGGGCCTTAGAAAGCATCACTATGAACAAAGCTAGAGGAGGTGATGGAATTCCAGTTGAGCTATTTCAAATCCTCAAAGATGATGCTGTGAAAGTGCTGCACTCGATATGCCAACAAATCTGGAAAACTCATCAGTGGCCACAGGACTGCGAAAAGGCCAGTTTTCATCCCAATCCCAAAGAAAGGCAATGCCAAAGAATGCTCAAACTACCACACAAACTCTTGTCTAGAGAATCCCATGGACAGAGGAGCCTGGTGGGCTGCAGTCCACGGGGTCGCTAAGAGTCAGACACGACTGAGAGACTTCACTTTCACTTTTCACTTTCACGCATTGGAGAAGGAAATGGCAGCCCACTCCAGTGTTCTTGCCTGGAGAATCCCAGGGACGGGGGAGCCTGGTGGGCTGCCGTCTATGGGGTCACACAGAGTTGGACACGACTGAAGCGATTTAGCAGCACACGCTAGTAAAGTAATGCTCATTATTCGCCAAGCCAGGCTTCAGCAATACGTGGACCGTGAACTTCCAGATGTTCAAGCTGGTTTTAGAAAAGGCAGAGGAATCAGAGATCAAATTGCCAATATCCGCTGGATCATCGAAAAACCAAGAGAGTTCCAGAAAGACCAGTACATTAAAATTATAATAATACTTTGTAAGAAATTGAAGAATATATAAATAAATGGAAATAAACTCCATGTTTATTGATTATAAGTTTTAACAATGTCAAAATGACCATTTGCTTAAAACAATGTACTGAATCAATGCAATACCTAAAATATTCTAAGGACATTTTTACAGAATTGTAGCAAAAAATTCTAAAGTTTATATGGAAACACAAAAGACACCAAATAGCTAAAGCTATCATAAAAAAAAAAAAAAAGAACAAAACTAGAGGTATCAAACTCCTTGACTTCATACTATACTACAAAGCCATGGTAATCAAAAAATCAAGCTATTGACAGGGAAACAGATAAATACATCAATAAAATAATATAATACCCATAAACAGACCCACATGTGTATGGGCAATTAAGTTATGACAAAGGAACAAAGGCCATACAGTGAAGAAAGTCTTCTAGGTATAAAGTTGGGAAAATCAGGCAGTTATGGGCAAAAAAATAAAACTTGACCACTGTCTCACATTATGTTAAATAATCAACTCAAAATGGATTAAGGACTTGAATGTAAGGTCTGAAACTATAAAACTCATAGAAGAAAACAAGTTAATATTCTCTTTGACATTGGCCTTAGCAGTATCTTTTTGGATATGTCTCTTCAGGCTAGAGAAACTAGAGAACAAATACACAAATGAAATGCATCAACTGAAAGTCTTTCGTGTAGAAAAGGAAATCAACAAAATGAAAAGACAGTCAATTGAATGGGAAAAGATAACCTGATAAAGACTTAACATACAAGTACATATATAACTCACACAACTTAACAACCAAAAAAAAAGATACAACCTTATTAAAAAATGGACAGGAGAGTTGAATAGACATTTTTTCAAAGAAGAAATACAGATAGCCAACAGGCACATAATAAGTTGTTCAAAATTACAATTTTTAGAAAAATGCAAATCAAAACCAAAGTGAGATGCTACATTATGCCTGTTGGAGTGGTTATTATCATAAAGGTAAACAACAAGTGCTGGCAAAGGTGTAGCCACACACTGTTGGTAGAAATGTATATTGGTGCAGTAACTGTGGAAATCAATTTGGTAATTTCTCAAAAAATTAAGAATAGAACCACCATATGATTTAAATATCCAACTTTGGGGTATTTTTTTTCAAATACAATAGTGCTAATTCAAAGATATATTCACCCCATGTTCACTGCAGCTTTATTTACAGTAGGCAAGATACGGAAGTATCCTAAGTGTCCCTCAACACATTAATGGATAAAGAATGTGTGATATACACAAAGGAACAACACTCATCTATAAAAAACAATAAAATCAAGTCATTTGTGACAACATGTATAGACCTAAAGGGTTTTACAAAATGAAATAAGCCAGACAGAGAAAGACAGATACTGAATGATTTCATATGTATGTAGAATATAAAAATAAACTTACAGTAAACAAATGAGCAAACCAAACAAAATCAAGCACATGGAGACAGAAAGTAGAATACTGGTTACCAGAGGGAAAGGGGAAGGGGAAGGTTGAACCAGCTGTATGATAGGGAGTAAACAACCAATTCTATGATGAAGATGGAAAATAAATTTTTGGTGGTCATCACCCTGTACAGTATATAAATGAAGAATTTTTGTACATGTGAAACATATAATAATACCAATAATACCAATGTTTCCTCAATGAAAATAAATTGAGAATAAATAAATTCAAAATTGACCCAACAAAATTTGATATTATCTATGCACAGAGTGTACAAAATATCTACATCTGCAAAAATTTTAAATCATAGTAAATAAAGATAGAAAAATGCACTTTTATATGTACTTTGTTTCTCTATTTTCCCCTAATTGTATCTATCACAAATGCTTGCAAATTCATTCATCTGGATCTCTAATAGGTAGGCAAAATTATGTTCTAGTAATTTGAAGGAAACTTTTTTTCCAGTTCCTTTATTTTGGAGGAAGGAAAGGGGTCAGATAGATTAACATATAGTCTTACCCAGTAACTTTTGGTGCTATATATATGTATTTTATATGTTATATATTTTAATTTATATATTTTGTATATTATATATATTTAAATATATATTAGATATATTTAAAATATATATATTTTAAATTTTCAGGTACAGTTTAAATATGATAAAAAATAAAATACATTTTCAAGTGTTCTAATTGGTGAATTTTGCCAATTCTATACACATGTGTAACTAAAGAAAGTCCATTAGTGCTTATTTCCAAACAATGCCCCCTTTATTTCAATCCAGAGAAAATCATTTTCTTATTTCTATTACCACCAGTTCAGTTCAGTTCAGTCACTCAGTCATGTCCAACTCTTTGTGACCCCATGGACTGCAACATGACAGGCTTTCCTGTCCATTACCAACTCCTGGAGCTTAGTCAAACTCATGTCCATTGAGTCAGTGATGCCATCCAACCATCTCATCCTCTGTTGTCCCCTTCTCCCACCTTCAATCTTTCCCAGCATCAGAGTCTTTTCAAATGAGTCAGGTTTTCACATCAGGTGGCCAAATTATTGGAGTTTCAGCTTCAACATAAGTCCCTTCCAATGAATATTCAGGACTGATTTCCTTTAGGATGGACTGGTTGGATCCCCTTGCTGTCCAAGGGACTCTCAAAAGTCTTCTCCAACACCACAGAACAAAAGCATCAGTTTTTTGATGCTCAGCTTTCTTTATAGTCCAACTCTCACATCCATACATGACTATTAGAAAAACCATAGTTTTGACTAGATGGATCTTTGTTGGCAAAGTAATGTCTCTGCTTTTTAACATGCTGTCTAGGTTGGTCATAACTTTTCTTCCAAGGAGCAAACATCTTTTAATTTCATGGCTACAGTCACCACTTACAGCGATTTTGGAGCCCCTCCAAAATAAAGTCTCTCACTTTTTCCATTGTTTCCCCATCAATTTGCCATGAAGTGATGGGACCAGATGCCATGATCTTAGTTTTCTGAATGTTGAGCTTTAAGCCAACTTTTTCACTCTCCTCTTTCACTTTCATCAAGAGGCTCTTTAGTTCTTCTTCACTTCCTGCCATAAGGGTGCTGTCATCTCCATATCTGAGGTTATTCATACTTCTCCTAGCAATTTTGATTCCATCCTGTGCTTCATCCAGTCCAGCATTTCTCCTTACCACCAGTATGTTATACCTAATCAATACCTAATCACTAATCAAGAACTTCATAAATGGAATCACATGACATGTAATCTTGGTTTGTAGAAACTTTCACTCAGCCTTGTGTTGCATTTATCTGTAGTCTTTTCCTCCTGTGTTGCATCTCATTGTAAGAATACTTCAAATATGTTTATCCATGTCCCTATTCATGTATATATGAGTTGTTATCAATTTTTAGCTATTGTAGATAAGGCTGCTATAGGTAATTATATCCAGGTCTTTTTATAAATTCAGGTTTTGATCTTTTTGACCAAATATTTTGGAGTCACAATGCTGAGTTATTGACCAATTATAAGTTTAATATTGTAAAATACTGCCAAACTATTTGCCATAGAGGCTGTGCCAACTAACCTTATATAAGTAATCAATCAGATAATGAGTGGGAAAGTTTCATTAGGAAAAAAACAAAAGGTAGAGCAAGACAAGTTAAACAATTAGTGGCCAGGGATTAAAGACAGATGACTTTCCTTAGAAAATTATTCCTTCTTAACTATAAAGGTATGTGGAATGTATGTGTGTGGGCATGTGTGTGTCTGTATGCTGTTTGCTGATATGAAAATCTGAATTGTAATGCCACCTAACATATAAACCGGTTGTGAAATACCATCTTTTAAAACTGCAAGTATATTCAAATGGAGAATTAAATTTGTAATATTCAACTGTAATTGTTAGTCATTTAAAATCCAGAGGATTTAAGACCATGGAGCTGAGGCTGAATAAAACAAATTAGTCAGTATTGTCAGGGGAGTGTGTACTTTCCTCGGTTCTGTCTCGTCACAATAAAAATTTAAAGTGACAGACCACCGTTAAAGCTCTCGGGCAGACCGTGTCACAGCTCTGTCTCAGACAGATCAGTGTTACAACTCTGTTTTACAGATCAGATTTATTTAGAAAATAAAGGAAAATACACCCTCAAGGTGTGAGGGCATGCCAACTCAAAAGACGCCTAGAGGAGAGAGAGACAGAGCAAGAGCGAGTGAGAGAGAGGAAGAGAGAGAGTTCCCCTGCCCTTTGGGTCCTCTTTCTATGTTTTTTTTTTTTTCCTCCCCCTGCCCTATGTAAATTGGGCTAGCCAGGAGTGCTGTTTGTCCTACCTGAGGTCCTCACTCTTGTCCTCGGACCTTCCTTTGTTCTATTTTCACAGGCTTTTCCCTCCCTTGTCTTTTAGCCACCACCATTCTGGACTCTTTTTTCCTATTCTAACTACCTAACAGTATGATACAATGAAGAAGTCAGTGATTCAGCATTTTTAATTTACATTATAATAATTTTCTGCAAAACTGCTGGACTATAAGAAAATATGTATTTCTTAATGTTACTGTGGAAAAAAAGATATCCCATGAGTCAACATATGCATATGACTGGCACTAGCAAATTTAAAGTCCTTTAATTTTTATCCAGCAACTGGACAAATATTTAACATTAAGAACTTGAAAAAAATGCTTTTCATCTTTACATTAAAAATAAATTAGTGATTCTGAATTTGTTCAAATTTAAGAACTAGGAGTATGTTTTAATATATATAAGGTATATATACATATAAAGTATAAATATACATTTATATATTTCAAGTATTTATACATTATTTGGGCTTCCCTGATAGCTCAGTTGGTTAAGAATCCACCTGCAATGCAGAAGACTCCAGTTCAGTTCAGAAGATCCACTGGAGAAAGGATAGGCTACCCACTCCAGTATTCTTGGGTTTCCCATGTGGCTCAGCTGGCAAAGAATCCACCTGCAATACAGGAGACCTGGGTTTGATCCCTGGGTTGGGAAGATTCCCTGAAGAAGGGAAAGGCTACCCACTCCAGTATTCTAGCCTGGAGAATTCCATAGACTGTATAGTCTTGGCATTGCAAAGCCACTTCATACATTATTTATATAATTACAAGCTTCTCAGCTTTGTCATATCTATAGTATATGACAGAACAGGAATTTGAATTCAGGTATTCTGGCTCTAGAATCAAACTTCTTCAAAGAAAGCACTATTGGTTTAACTGTAAATTGCTACAAAATGCTTCAAAATTGGTAAATGTCAAAATTTTCAAATTGGCAATGACTATTTAAATACAATGTGTATTGTTGAAAATGTTGAGATAATATCAACATCATTGGCAATATTATTGATATGATGTTTCTTAAAATAAATAATAATACATTGTTAAGACTTTTAATTTTTTTCATGCAATTTGATAAAAAATTTTAATTCTCTGTGGAATTTTTAATATAGAAATGAATTAGACTATAGCTCCTACCCAGATCTCAGGCTCATTGTAAAAAATAAAAACAGCTGCTATTCATTACTCGTACAATTTTAGCTGTTACAATTTTCTTATATAATATTTACAATAGTCATAGGTGGCAGTATCATTATCACCATTTTTATACTCAAAAGCTAAAGTTTACAGGTATTTCATAATTTTGTAGACTCAAAATTTTATTAAATCTTGGAGCCAAATTTCAGATGTAGCTCTAACTAATCAGATGAACACTTACTAATGGGGGAAATACTAGTAATTGATTTTTTTGTTTATTTTAATTTCTGTAATGATCATTACTATGCTTCTATTTTCAAAAATATAAGAATATATGCCCCTTACTAATATATGTTTCAAATATTTACCCCAGGGAATTTATCTACATTATATTTATTTTTAATATAGTCAATTTAACTTTTTTGGGGAAAAGACTATAATGAGTATGAACTATGTCATTATACATGAATAAAAATCATAAATATATATATGTTTGGTATATACACAATATGTGAAAACCAAATATATGTATTGAATATATATAGTTGTATGTGTAAACATCAAAAAGACTAAATAGAAAGTCAATAAAATGATCATGATATTTTGAATCTCTCCCAATTTGTGTCATTTACAAATATGGTTCTTGTTTTTTCTCTTTCCAAATTATATATAATGTGCATAATTTACAAATCAAAAGAAAAATATTACGTATTTAGATAATAAAACACTTTTGGTAAAACATATAAAAGGAGACATTCAATTTAGATAAATAAACACTGCCTCTCACAAGTTTACACACTTATTTATGCACTTTCAACATTTTTGTTTATTGAGATATATTTTTAAGTTCAAGCAGAGCAATAGACAGTAAAATCTTTAGGTGAGAAATAGAGACATACATATTGACTCACAAATCAAATTTTTTCATTAAAAAGGAGCTCAAATTGCATGCTGGATTTAGTTCCTTTTCTAAAAATACACTGTCAAGTTACTTCTACTCTAAAATGAATAATGATTGAATTCAGAGAGGGTTAGCCTGATGTAATTCATCAAATATTTAATATTAATAGTACTTCGAAGCAATACATCAACTTTAGTAATAATAAATAGAAATAGAAGAAAAACAAATGGATAAGACTTTTTTAAAAATTATCTTTCCGTGTCTAGAATGAATTAGCTTTCATGCCTTCAAAAAGGTACATTGAATATAGTAGGTAAATATCATTGCAGTTCAAAATTTAATATGGTAACATTTTCTCCTATTGAAGAAAGAAGATTTTGCAACTATTTCTACAAAGTTTTAATTAGCATATAATGTATTAGCATATAGTTTACTACCTATTATTAAGTAGTAATAATTCTTGGTTATTATAAAATCATTAATAATGTCTTCATTTGAGAATGGCAAAAAAAAAGAGATTTCCCTCCAAAAAATGTGAAGTTCTCACATCATGAAAAATTTTAAAGGAAAAATTTGCTTACACATATGTTTAAAATATGTTTACACTGAAGTGATAGTTATATATTTACTTCAATTCTGTATTACTCAAGTATTTGCTGATAAATCAAAGTATTCATTAATTATTAAGAAGCACAAAGATTGTCTTTGGACAATTGTCTGAGATAAATAACATAGAGGAACTTTATTGAAAAATGATATTAAAATTTATAATCAGTATTGCAGATTGAGATGGAAAATCACTCCATTAAATTGGAGAAAAGGGGATAAAGAATATGTTTTTAGAAATGAAAATGACTTCAAATTTAATTATAATGTTAAATTATTGTTGAAATAAAGATCAAAATCATAAAATGTAATTGAAGGAATTTCATTATCATTTACCCTAAGGGACTGTTTCCATTTCAAAGTACATATTGCATATTTGACAGTAAATGTAAAATGAATATTGTTTTATTTGATGGACAAACTGAGAAGATAGGAATTTTTATATGTTAAAAACTGAATAGATTTTAAAAATTCATTTTATCTCCCTATATCTTCAATCTACTCTGATTTCTAATATACTAATTTATCAACTGTTTTTGAAATATTATGGCCTATTAAAATAATGGAAACCTGTACAATTATACTTCACATTATCAAGATGTAATTTTACAACCAGTCTTTTAAACCAGTATAACCAATATTTTAAAATACCATAATTTATTATACATTCAGCATCCTTATTGTGGATTCAAAGATTGAAAACATTGTGTAATGTTATCAGTATGCAACTGTAAGTAAAATATGCACCAAATTCCAGTTCCCGTGGATCAATGTTATTGATGTTACACCTTTGGAGTCAAAAAGGAAAGAAAGTAGTATATTCTAGGGAGTCATAAGTCTTCCATTAGCATCACAATTCTGGAAAAATATCACAAAAACTTTCAGTTGCCTCCTCACTTCTCACAAGAGGAATGGCCATACATTTTAGGATCTCTTCTAGATATGATTTTCACAGTCTGTAGAAAAAATCCCAGAAGTTGTAGAGGACAGAGGAGCAGAAGAATTGTAAATGATCTTCGTATTAGGTAAAATAATCACTTTCTCTAATTTTCTGCCAGTTAAAATGTATAACGTGGGTAGAAAGAATACTTGTTTGAGACAACATGTACACACAATGAATCACATCCTAGAGAAAGACCAGCAGGTTAATGGTTTAATGTATTCTAAGTATGCAGAAAAGAAAGTTGTGAAAAGATAACAAGCCGTATTGAAAATAATGAAAACATTTCAAAACATGCATTCCTTATTTGACATTGTTTAATATTTGCTTTGTTGTTTCACACTATGTGAAGAATTACTTTTATAAGTAGGATTTTTTATTAATAACTAGAGAGATTTAAATTTAAAATAGAATATTTTGTATCTTTTGCAATGGATATTTCTTGAGCTGCTCTTCTCAACGCATGTATATCTCTACATCTACATTCATTGAACTGTCATAAATTTTCAGAGTTCTCTTCCCTTAATTTAAATGAGAAATGGTGAATAAGATTCATTTGTCATTAATACAAATAGAAAGAAACACAGGGAAATATTTATTCAGGAGCCATTTTTTTTTTCATATTGCTAAAGCAACAAAGAAATATGTATTATATACTTCAAAAATTTTTATTTTGTGAAACTAAACTGCACGAAATTTTACACGTAGTTCTTAATAACAATATACATTTTCTTGTTTCTAACTAAAATATTATTAACTCTAGTCATCATGGTATATATTATATACCCATGACTTATTTATTTTATAACTGGAAGTTTGTACGTTTTGACACCTTCATCCACTCCCCCAAGCTACCACCTCTGGCAACCGTCAATAGGTTCTCTCTATCTATAGCTTGGCTTTGTTTGTTTAATTCCACATATAAATGAAAACAAACATTATTTGTCTCTCTTAGTCTGACTCATTTCACTTAGAATAATACCCCCAAGGTTCATTTATGTTGTTACAGTGCAAAGAGCAAGATTTCGTTCTTTTGATGATTGAATAGTATTCCAGTATACTCGATGGACATGAGTTTGAGCAAGCTCCAGGAGTTGATGATGGACAGAGAAGCCTGGCGTGCTGAAGTCCACGGGGTCACAAAGAGTCGGACATGACTGAGTGACTGAACTGAACTGATGTATATATATATATATATATATCTCACAGTACCTTTATATTTTTGTCCATTGATAAACAGGTTGCTTCCAAGTCTTGATTTTTATAAAAAAAATACTGCAATGGATATAAGGGTGCACATTAACTTTCAATTAATATTCTTTTGTATCTTTTGGATAGTAAGTAGAATTGGTGTATCATATGGTAGTTCTATTCTTAATTTATGAGAAACCTCCATACTGTTTTCCATAGTGGCTGTACCAGTTTACATTCTCAACAACAATCCAAAGGGTTTCCTGTGTTTCCCATGTTTATTACTTATCTTTTTGATAGTCTGACAGATTTGAGGTGAAATTTCATTGAGGGTTTGGATTTGCATTTCCCTGATGATCAGTGAAGTTGAGCATCTTTTCATGTATGTTCACCATCTGTATCAGTTTTTTGAAATAAATGTCAATCAAGATCCTTTGCCCATTTAAAAACTGAATTGTTTTTTTTTTGTTTGTTTTGTTTTGTTTTCTGTAGTGTTGTACGAGTTCTTTATATATTTTGGATACTAGCCCCTTGTCACTTCTAGGATTTGCAAATATCTTCTCCCACTGGGGAGATTGCCTTTTCATTTTCTTATTTCCTGTACTGGGCAGAAACTTTTTAGCTTGATGTAGTGCCACTTATTTATTTTTGCTTTCTGTGCTTTTGCTGTTGGTGTCAGTTTCAGAAAATACTCACCAAACTAGTATTAAGGAGCTTACCACTTATGTTTTTCTCTAGCAGTTTTATGGTTTCAGGTCTTATATTCAAGTCTTTAATCCATTTTGAGTTAATTTCAGTGTGTTGTGTGAGATAGTGGTCCAGTTTAATTCTGTTGCATATGTCCGTCCAATTGTTTCCAATATTATTTATTGAAGAAACTGTCTTTTCCTCATTATATATTCTAGGCTTATTTGTTATGGAGTCTTTAGGGTTCTCTCTATATAATATCATGTTATTGGCAAATAATTACAGTTTTGCTTCCACCATTCCAATTTGCATACCATTTTTTCTTCTTTTTTTATTTCCTTGACTAATTACTCTAACTACAACTTTCAGCAGTATGATGAATATTAATAAAAGTGACAAGAGTAAGCATATTTGTCTTATTTCTGATCTTTGAGTAAAGCTCTTAGCTTCTCACCAATGAATATAATGATAACCGTGGGCTTGTTATGTGCGGTGTGCTGTGCTAAGTGCCTCAGTCATGTCCAATTCTTTGCAACCCCATGGGCTGTAGCCCACCAGACTCCTCTGCCCATGGATTCCTGAGGCAATAATGCTGGAGTGGTGATATTCCTCCTCCAGGAGACCTTCCTGACCCAGGGATAAAACCTGCATCTCCTGAGTCTCCTGCATTGGCAGTCATGTTCTTTACCACTAGTGCCACTGGCTTTTATTATGTTTAGGTAATACTCTCCATACCCAAAGTGTTGAGGGTTTTTTTTTTAAATTACAAGTGGATGTTAAATTTTGTCAAATCTTTTTCCTTTATTTATTGAGATATCATAGAATTTTTTCTTTCTTTTTCTCACACAGGCTTTGTATTTTATTTTACTAGTGTTGTGATCTTGTTTCCTCTTATTTTACTTTTTTGTTGTTGATGGAGTACAGTTAATTTACAACGTTGTGTAGTTTCAAGTGTACACTAAAGTGATATAACGTGTGTGTATACACACACACACACACGCACACACACATATATATACATATATATGTTCATATTATTTTCCAGTATAGGTTGTTACAAGATATTGAGTTTAGTTCCCTGTGCTATACAGTAGGTCCTCTTTGTTTGTGTATATAAGTTAATCTCAAACTCCTAAATTATCTCTCCCCCAACCCCTGCTATCCCTTTGGTAATCCTAAATTTGTTTTCTACGTCTGTGATTTTGTCTCAGTTTTATAAATACATTCATTTGTAGGTTCCAAATATAAGTGATATTATAGGATATCTGTCTCCATTGCCTGACTTACTTCACTTAGTATGATAATCTCTAGGTCCATCCATGTTTTTGCCAATGACATTATTTCATTCATTTTTATGGCTGAGTAATATTCTACTGTGTGTGTGTATATATCACAGGAGATGGCAAGAGTGAACGTCGACATTCTAGGAATCAGCAAACTAAGATGGACTGGAATGGGTGAATTTAACTCAGATGACCATTATATCTACTACTGTGGGCAAGAATCGCTTAGAAGAAATGGAGTAGCCATCATGGTCAACAAAAGAGTCCAAAATGCAGTACTTGGATGCAATCTCAAAAACGATAGAATGATCTCTGTTCGTTTCCAAGGCAAACCATTCAATATCATAGTAATCCAAGTCTATGCCCTACCAGTAATGCTGAAGAAGCTGAAGTTGAACGGTTCTATGAAGACCTACATGCCCGTCTAGAACTAACACCCAAAAAAGATGTCCTTTTCATCATAGGGGACTGGAATGCAAAAGTAGGAATTCAGGAAACACCTGGCATAACAGACAAATTTGGCCTTGGAGTACAGAATGAAGCAGGGCAAAGGCTAATAGAGTTTTGCCAAGAGAATGGGCTGGTCATGGCAAACACCCTCTTTCAACAACACAAGAAAAGACTCTACACATGGACATCACCAGATGGTCAACATCGAAATCAGATTGATTATATTTTTTGCAGCCAAAGATGGAGAAGCTCTATACAGTCAGCAAAAACAAGACCGGATCAGACTGTGGCTCAGATCATGAACTGCTTATTGCCAAATTCAGACTTAAATTGAAGAAAGTAGGGAAAACCACTAGTCCTTTCAGGTATGACCTAGATCAAATCCCTTATGAGCATACAGTAGAAGTGACAAATAGATTTAAGGGACTAGATCTGATAGACAGAGTGCCTGATGAACTATGGACAGAGGTTCGTGACATTGTACAGGAGACAGGGATCAAGACCATCCCCATGGAAAAGAAATGCAAGAAAGCAAAATGGCTATCTGAAGAGGCCTCACAGATATCTGGGAAGAGAAGAGAAGCAAAAAGCATAGGAGAAAAAGGAAGATATTCCCATCTGAATGCAGAGTTCCAAAGAATAGCAAGGAGAGATAAGAAAGCCTTCCTCAGCTATCAATGCAAAGAAATAGAGGAAAACAACACATTGAGAAAGACTAGAGATCTCTTCAAGAAAATTAGAGATACCAAAGGAACATATCATGCAAAGATAGGCTCGATAAAGGACAGAAATGGTATGGACCTAACAGAAGCAGAAGATATTAAGAAGAGGTGACAAGAATACACAGAAGACCTGTACAAAAAAAGATCTTCACGACCTAGATAATCACGATGGTGTGATCACTCACCTAGAGCCAGACATCCTGGAATGTGAAGTCAACTGGGCCTTATAAAGCATCACTATTAACAAAGCTAGTGGAGGTGATGGAATTCCAGTTGAGCTATTTCAAATCTCGAAAGGTGATGCTGTGAAGGTGCTGCACTCAATATGCCAGCAAATCTGGAAAACTCAGCAGTGGCCACAGGACTGGAAAAGGTCAGTTTTCATTCCAATCCCAAAGAAAAGCAATGCCAAAGAATGCTCCAACTACTGCACAATTGCACTCATCTCACATGCTAGTAAAGTAATGCTCAAAATTCTCCAAGCCCGGCTTCAGCAATACGTGAACCATGAACTTCCAGATGTTCAAGCTGGTTTTAGAAAAGGCAGAGGAACCAGACATCAAATTGCTAATATCCACTGGATCATCAAAAAAGCAAGAGAGCTCCAGAAAAATATCTAATTCTGCTTTATTGTCTATGCCAAAGCCTTTGACTGTGTGGATCACAATAAACTGTGGAAAATTCTGAAAGAGATGGGAATACCAGACCATCTGACCTGTCTCTTGACAAACCTGTATGCAGGTCAGGAAGCAACAGTTAGAACTGGACATGAAACAACACACTGGTTCCAAATAGGAAAAGGAGTACGTCAAGGCTGTATATTGTCACCTTGCTTATTTAACTTATATGCAGAGTACATCATGAGAAATGCTGGGCTGGAAGAAACACAAGCTGGAATCAAGATTGCTGGGAGAAATATCAATAACCTCAGATATGCAGATGACACCACCCTTATGGCAGAAAGTGAAGAAGAACTAAAGAGCCTCTTGATGAAAGTGAAAGAGGAGAGTGAAAAAGTTGTCTTAAAGCTCAACATTCAGAAAACTAAGATCATGGCATCTGGTCCCATCATTTCACGGGAAATAGATGGGGAAACAGTGGAAACAGTGTCAGACTTTATTTTTTCGGCTCCAAAATCACTGCTGATGGTGATTGCAGCCATGAAATTAAAAGACGCTTACTCCTTGGAAGGAAGGTTATGGCCAACCTAGATAGTATATTTAAAAGCAGAGACATTACTTTGCCAACAAAAGTCCGTCTAGTCAAGGCTATGTTTTTTCCAGTGGTCATGTATGGATGTGAGAGTTGGATGGTGAAGAAAGCTGAGCGCCGAAGAATTGATGCTTTTGAACTGTGGTGTTGGAGACGACTCTTGAGAGTCTCTTGGACTTCAAGAAGATTCAATCAGTCCATCCTAAAAGAGATCAATCCTGGGTGTTCATTGGAAGGACTGATGTTGAAGCTGAAACTCCAATACTTCGGCCACCTCATGCGAAAAGTTGACTCATTGGAAAAGACCCTAATGCTGGGAAGGATTGGGGGCAGGAGGAGAAGGGGACAACAGAGGATGAGCTGGTTGGATGGCATCACTGACTCAATGGACATGGGTTTGGGTAAACTCCGGGAGTTGGTGATGGACAGAGAGGCCTGGCGTGCTGCCGTTCATTGGGTGGCAAAGAGTCGCACACAACTGAGCGACTGAACTGCACTGAACTGAGATATGTATATATGTATGTAAAACAAAAGATTTTTGTTACTGCCTCACATTTGTACATGGTAGTATGAAACATTTAAATTAGCTTATTTATTTTCACTTTTTGATGTTCAAAACTTGAAAAAAAAAGTCATCAATTTTGGAATTGAAATAAGAATATTGGTTTTCATTTAAAAACTTATAGGAGCTTAGCAATGTAGAGCAATACAGATTAGCCTATGATATTAATAAGTAAAGAGCTTGAAGAAACTGCAAACTAATTGCTACTCTTGACCGACTGAGGGCAGAGAACAATTAGTGTACCGGACAGTAAACAAATCTGCCGTTTATAACTGTACTGGAAAGATAATCCAGGACAAAAGGGCAGCAGTGCCTTTGTAGGATTGGCAGACACACCAGAGACCCATGGGAGATTTTCTCCCAGGAATATCTACCCTCATTTCTGTACCATCTTGGTTTCTGACAGATTTTCTCATGTGTATACCTCTGCCTCAGACACTTTGATAATGTGATTCACAACATTTAATTAAAGCTACTCCAAACCTGACTTCAAGTCACTAAAGGTGAAGCCAACTTGCATTTTTGACCATGGCAGTGCAACCCAGTGTCCCAGATTCAACCAGCTGAACAATCCCATAAAGCATCAGGGTTTAGCCTAGAAAGCCAGATAATTTTAAGTTTCTCTATTGACTCTTCCCATGGGCCTGAGACATTAATTCAGATACAGAAGGATTATGAAAAATAGGTCAAATACAACTCTGGCACAAAAGAAACAATCTAGATTAATTGTTTCCTTCCTAATAATCCTAGCCAGTGAGTTTCCACTCCAGTATTCCCCCCTGGGAAATCCCATGGACAGAGGATCCTAGTGGGCTACAGTCCATGGGGTCACAAAAGAGTCAGACACTACTTAGCAACTAAGCATGCATGAACACTGCCTAGTGCTGAACTTCTGCCATCAGCGATTTCAACTAACGTCAGAGAAAGATTGACTGTCTTTTCTAAATGGATGACTCTCACTTAAGGGAATACTGCCTCCAGGGTGGACATAAAAACACATGAATTATCTCTTCATAATGTCCCCACATATTGAGTGGCCTAATTTGAGAGTTAATGTCATAACCATGTAAGCATTACATGGATTGCATTACACTGGATTTCTTAAATAATGGAGGTCTCTTATGACCAAACTTGGTGTTTAAATCCCAGTGTTTTGAAGAGAAGTTAATGCTTGGCTTCAACACACAATGTAAAGCCCCATCTACACATACAGGGCCATTGTAAAGATACTGCTATTTATAACTCATGAGGACCCCCATTGAGACATCTATTGGAGGGCATATTAAGTCAGTGTATCCAGTGTGACCTCCAAGCCAGATGGTGATTCTTAGAATTCTAAATTTACTTCAAACTGTTGAGTCTGGTTCTTTTTTTTTTAATTTATTTATTTTAGTCAAAGGCTAACTACTTTACAATATTGTAGTGGTTTTTGCCATACATTGCCATGAATCAGCCATGGGTTTACATGTTTTCCCCATCCTGAACCCCCCTCCCACCTCCCTCCCCATCCCATCCCTCTGGGTCATCCCACTGCCCCTGCCCTGAGCACTTGTCTCATACATCGAACCTGGACTGGCGATCTGTTTCACATGATAATATACATGTTTCAATGCTATTCTCTCAGATCATCCCACCCTCGCCTTCTCCCACAGAGTCCAAAAGGCTGTTGTGTACATCTGTGCCTCTTTTTCTGTCTCGCATATAAGGTTATTGTTACCATCTTTCTAAATTCCATATATATGCGTTAGTATACTGTATTGGTGTTTTTCTTTCTGGCTTACTTCACTCTGTATATTGGGCTCCAGTTTCATCCAAAACTGTTGATTGCAGTCAATCAAATCTGCCACATTTGTCCGTGCCACCAGCCACTGGGTATTTATCCATCCTGCAAAGTGACTGAGAAATAGCTGGTAAGTGAGGACAGGGAAAGTACTCGGTGCTGTTGACAGATGCTGTAAGAGGAGCAGGATTTAACACTTTTGCTGCATTTTCAATATATCTATAGGTGAAGCTAAGAGAAATGGTGATTAAATCATTGTTAAAGCCATCTAGAAAGAATGACAAACCAGCTCTCCATTAAATTTAAGATGCTTTAATGGTTTGAGAGAGAGACATCACTGTGTTTTCCTTTGTGAGACAGGTTCCAACAAGTGTTCCAGAAAAGATTAAAAATGTCACCCTTGCATTCCCTTACAACCTGAGATGTCGTTCTCTCCTGCCCAAATGCCAGAATTTTGATCTCCATTGTTTGGGAAATATAATAATTAAAATCTCTAGCCAAAGGAAAAAAAAAATGCCCTTCAAAGTAGAAGAGAAAGAAAATAGCTTTATTGTTGAATAAAAATATCAATGTGATGCACACCACAGGCAATCTGCTAAAAATTTTCAAAGACAAATAAATCCTAGTTTTATATAGCTAGGTAGATACAAGTCCTCCTACTGGAACTAGTTATTGTTGATCTTGAGAATGCACATGTCGGAGGATTTGACAGCACTATTTATCACGAATAGTTCACCCTAAACGTACTTGTTATTAGGGTGACCATCTGTCTTAGCTAATTGACTTTATCCAAAGGAAAAGCAAACTTTTGATATTTAATGATAGGAGACAGTTTTGCATCTTGCAGGCAGGCACCCAAAGAAGTTAGGCTCTTACCCTCCCATAGAAACTGGGAGATAGGGAGCCTAGCTTCCTTAATGACTGCATTTCAACGAGGTTGTGACTAGGTCCTTGGGAAACACTTCCCTGTGCCTGAAAGCTGGCAAAGGCATAACATAGCTTTTAAAAAGGTTTGCATACATTTCAAAGATACAGAGAAGTAGATTGCAATTACATGTTTTCTAAAAAATTCCCTAAGAAAAGGAAAGGGAATCTCTTATTTTCAACAGGGAGGATTATTTCTTTATCATGTTCAATTTGTATTTAGTTTTACAGCTTTCACCACCACAAAATATGTTTCTCATCCATTATCTATAATTTCATCATCAGTTTACACCTAGACTTTCATAAAGATGCAGCAAGTGCAAGAATTCTTATAACTGCATTTTTAGAAAACAATCCAGAATGAAATTTAAATCTTCTGTGCTTCCTTTGTCCCAGCAGTGTGTCATGTACTTAAGTCAGGGAACAGAAAAGTGCACTATGGCCAGCAATGGCTAGGATAAAACTCTTAAATTTTCAAAGTATTTAAATCCCTATCTCTTCATTCCAATCATTACCTGAGAAGCACCTGAAAGGAGATGATCACTTTTGGGGACAGCCACATTAATGAAATTAGATGTCATTAGTAAGGTATATGGCTTCCTAGGGGGCATTAGTGGTAAAGAACTCTCCTGCCAATGCAGGAGACATAAGAGATTTGAGCTCAATCCGTGAGTCAAGAAGATCCCCTGAAGGAGGAAATGGCAAACCACTCTAGCATTCTTGCTGGAAGAATCCCAGGGACAGAGAAGCCTAGTGAGCTAAAGTCCATAGGGTTGCAAAGAGTCAGCTGTGACTGTAGTGACTTTGTGCACAAGGTATGTGGAATAGAAAGAGGTTAGAGTGGAAAAAGCATTACAGGCAGAGACTTTACTTTGTCAACAAAGGTTTGTCTAGTCAAGGCTATGGTTTTTCCAGTAGTCACGTATGGATGTGAGAGTTGGACTATAAAGAAAGCTGAGCGCTGAAGATTTGATGCTTTTGAACTGTGGTGTTGGAGAAGACTCTTGAGAGTCCCTTGGACTGCAAGGAGATCCAACCAGTCCATCCTAAAGGAGATCAGTCCCGGGTGTCATTGGAAGGACTGATGTTGAAGCTGAAACTCCAATACTTTGGCCACCTCATGCGAAGAGCTAACTCATTTGAAAAGACCCTGATGCTGGGAAGGATTGAGGGCAGGAGGAGAAGGGGATGACAGAGGATGAGATGGTTGGATGGCATCACCAACTCGATGGACATGGGTTTGGGTAAACTCAGGGAGTTGGTACTAGACAGGGTGGCCTGGCATGCTGCGGTTCATGGGGCCACAAAGAGTTGGACACGACTGAGCAACTGAACTGACTGACTGACTGAGAGTGGAAAAGCTAAATGTCCTTTGAGTTGGTTTTTGAGAAGGCCATACTAACGCTCATAGATAACAAGTGCTTGTCCACAGTAGGGATTGTAGTGCATTCATATTATATCTTGGGTGTTGCCCATTGTTGAGTGATTTTTACAATAATAGACCTAACATGTCAAGCTGCAAGTGGTCTGAGAAGACAAACAGGTGACAGATATTAGTTTCAGTGGTCATTTGTATGTGAAGTTTGCCAGTTGGTTTGGAATGGCATGAAAATAACATGAAAAAATCAGCAGAGGTGAAGCACCATTAATAGCCCTGAGAGGGAGCAAATGTTTGCCATAGTCTATATCCTTGAATAGATTGAGGACAGTGCCATATGTAATGTGGGTTCATCCATCAGGGGACAAATAGATTAAATTTTGGCAATAGTCCAAATCTGACATTCAGTAAATATAGGCTTAGGATTTGAAACATAGAATCTTTTACTTTGTAACCAGGATATGACAGTGTATGTTTTCCTATATCCAGTGTCATGACTGGCCCAGGCAGCAATTGCAGCAGTCTGGATGATACAGACTGTATCAGCAGATTTTTTCCGGTTGGTTTCATCAGAGACTCTTACCATGGGCATCTATATGTGAATGACCTAGACAGTTTGATTTGAACCTCAAGAAAAATGGAATGAAAGTTAATTTAGAAGCTAATATTACATGGATGACTCTTAAAACCATGGGGTTAAATACTTAAAACCATGGGGTTAAATAGGTAGAGGGTAAAAATACACAAGAAAAGCATCCAAATCTAAAATTTTATAGTAAAACTGAATGACCAAAATGTTTCTTCATGTTATGTTTTACTCTTCTCTCCCTTCCTCTCAGTTTGACTACTGAATAATTTTTCTTCTTGTATTTCAAGTTAAAAGCAAAATCTTTCTCTGAAGTTATCAGAGTCTTAGTTACTAAAATCTTATCTAATGTGCTTTTTCTAAGAGTTTTTTATGTCTATTCACTAACAAACTGTAACCCATATGCAGAGTTAAAAGTTCAATTTCTTCTACAATGATCAATATATATTTATATCTCTATAAACTTTCTTTAAAGTATCATTCTTGATGATTTTTAGTTCTCTAGATGGCATATCTACTGACTATATCTTTAATAAATCTATATACAGGAAAATCATTTGAATTATATTGTCTGAAAACAAAGTCAGTAAAGCAATTGTTTGCTGAATCATTTGACACTTTTGAAGATAAGTGATTTTATTTATTTTAATATATTAGAACTGCTTTAAGGTTTGACTACATAGACATATACTATGTGCCATTTTGAAGAATTATTACTATAAACTTAAACCTCCTAAAATTGATATGTTGAAACCTAATTCCCAATATGATGGAATTTTTAAGTTGCCCTTCGGGAAGTGATTAGGTCAGGAGAGTAGAGCCCTCATAAATGGAGTCAGTACCCTTATAAAAGAGATTAAGGTATTCCTGCTACCTTTGCTGTGTGAAATAACAGTGAAAAATGGGCATATGTGAACTAAAAATAGATTCTCAGCACACACTAAACCTGCTTCTGGGACATCCCAGCCTACAGATATATGATAAATTATATATTTTTTTGTTTATAAGCCCCACAATTTATGGGATTCTGTTATAACAGCCTGAACAGACAAGGACAACTACTGTGACCAAAATATGCCCATATATACATCCTAATAGTCAGAAAATAATTTACCTAAAAATTATGTAGATAAATACATCTGTCAAAGTCAATGCATAATAATAAATATGAATAATATGTTGAATTTGTGTTCAGTTGCTCAGTCGTGTCCGACTCTTTGTGACCCCTGGACTTAGCCCATTAGGCTCCTGTGTCTGTGTTGAATTTATATTATTAAAAATTAAAACATTCTATTAAATATCTGTAATATTCAAATGTTATTAGAAGCATGATTTCTGGAGTTAGGGAGCTAGAAATTGGGCAGATACTTTCTCCTAGTTAAGAAGGATAAAACTGGACATATTTTTTTTTCAGATTAACCATTTTAACACTTCGGAAATCAACCGAAGTAACATAACATTGACAAAACATTCAAGAAATCACCATTTAGAAGAATAAGTCTGTGGCATGTGAGTCTGAGGCTATTGCATTAGCAGGATATTTTACCAGGGAGGGACAAGTTTGATAACCCAGCAGCTTTGTTGCCTTAAGAAGGAACTCACTTTGGTGTAAAGTCTGGAAAATCTCCAGAATCATCGGAAAATTCCAGGAATCATCAAAAATACCAGACTTTGGTGGCAACAAAATAGGAAAGGTAAAAATTACAGCTAGCCTGGAATTGCTACCTGGTTGTGCAAGCAAACACTGACAGGATAGGCAGAAATATGCTAAGGTTCCAGGGAATATGGCAGCTAGAGTGGACCTTGATGACACTTACCTATCTCTAGTGATCTTAGAAGCTGTATGCATGTGCCAAACTGCATGCATGGACAGGAGAGAACAGAAAGGCCTAGCGTTTGTTTTCTATTTCTGCTGTAACAAATATAGGTCTCAAACATAGGTCTCAAAGTAGCAAAAATGTATTGTCTTATTGGTTCTCAGATAAGAAGTCCAAAGTCTGTCTCCTAGGCTAAAGTCATAGTGTTGCTATGTTTGTTCCTTCTGGAAGCTCCACAGAAAGTCTATTTCTTAAGTCTTCCAGCTTGTAAATGTTCTGGGCTCCCTTGGCTCTGTGGAATCACTTTAATTTGTTTCTCCTGTCACACTGCCTTCTTCTCTTTGACTCTGATCATCCTGCATCCCTCTTCTGAGAATCTATGTGATGACATCAGATCCACCTGGACAATCCAGGATAATCCCCCTATTTCAAGCTTCTTAACTTGTTCACATCTGCAAAGTTTTCTTTACCATGTGTATTAACATATTCACAGATTCTGGGGAATTAGAACACGGGCATCTGTGTGTGGATTACTCAGCCTAGCACAGGGTTCTAGCTATTCATATATCCAAGACTGAATGTGAAGTCCATTCATGCAGAGGTTCAGCATAAGAAGTATCTCAGCAAAGTGTAAAAATTTATGCACATTTGTCAGTAGCCTGAACTCTAAATTTATTCTTTAATCCATGAACAGATCTATCAGAAGCTGATGGAAAATCTACTGGCTCACAGTATTTGAATACAATCTCTGATCAGTTATTGGCTTACTACAGTTAAGATATAACTGGCATACAGGTATAATATAACTTTATTAAAAAATAAAGATGAATGGAAAGGATGGATGGATATAAGAAAGAAAGGAAGGGAGGGAGGAAGGAAGGAATAAAAGAAGGGAGGGAAGGCAACGCAAATCAGCAGATACACACCATAGAGGGGACAGACATTACAGAATTAAATGAGGGAAATCACTACAAAAAAACACAAGCACACAAACAACAACAAACAAGCAAGAGAATATCTGAATCCATAGTTGCTAGAAGATATTATCTAACATGCCCATTGTTGAACAAAATAATCCAAAGAAGAAATGAAGGGTGACTCATAAGAAAGAAAGTAGTTTATAGAAACTATTTGAAAAAAGCTCAGGGCTGAGAATTGGCAGACATAGACTTCAAGGAAATATGTATAAATATATTCAAGATAACTAATAATGACCATTTATGAAAATCCTCAGATTAATATCATATTAATCAGTCAAAGATTAAATGCTTTCTCCTAAAATAGAAAAAAAAGCAAAGATATTTTCTCTCTCCATTCAGTTAATTATTGCACTCGCTTTTCCACTAAGCGCAATTAAACAAAGCAAACAAAAAGCAAAAGAAAAGGAAAAAAAAGAATTTAAAACATCCATATTATAAAGGAAGAAATAAGCTTATTTGCAGGCAGCCTAATCTTGCACTCACAGTATACTAAGAAATCAACCCTCCCACATGAAAAATAAATAAATAGACCCACTAAAATTAAGAAACAAATTTACTGAGTTTCAGGTTACAAAATTAATATAAAATCAATATAAAAGACCAATTGAATTACCATACACTAGGACTGAACAGTTGTTATAGAACCAAGGTACTTGCCACTCAAATCAATACCTAAGTGAGAGAGAGGCAAATGTTGGTAGAAAGGAAAGTTGCTTGTAATCAGAATGCTAGCACTCTGTGGAAATGGTGGACTCAGTGTCACCCAAAAGACATTTTCAAAGGTTCTGCTTGGCCATGAAGATTTTTTAAGGGAAAAAATGGGTTAGATAGAGGGTCACAGTTTGCCATCTCCCACTGTGTGTAGGCTTGTCAATTTCTTGTGATCTTTCATTAGATTCTATTTTGTTCATACAGTTTATTCTATTTTGTTCATACAGATTACTGAAGGAAAAACTAGGGAAGAGATCTGGTCATCAGTAACTTACTTATTCTTCATTTCTCATTTTTTTCGTCTACAGAAAGAACCAAGAGGTTAGGCAAGGTATTGTGTGATCAAAAGACTTGAAAAGTGTGCTAGAGCCAAGACGAGTAGTGCATGGTGGTGCCTGATTTAAGGTTAGTGACAAGACAAAAGGAACTGCAAAGAGCTCTTTCCTGCCAAAGCTGCTTACACAATAAAAACATATATATTAAAAAGAAACTTTTCAGTGCACAATGGCATCCAAAAATAAAATACTGAGAAAACTTTAATAAAGATGAGCAAGTCTTACGGTGACTCCCAAGGCATTTATGAAAGAAATTTAGGAAGATCTAAATCAGGTTTAAGAAAATATTTTCTTAAAGTCCTGATAAAAACCAAGCAAATCATAAAGACTTGTCCAGCCAAGAAGCAAAATTGAGGCTATTACAAATGTAGGTATGTAACCATTTTAAACACTAAATATACAAAAACATGTAACAAAATTGGTAGTAAGCCAGTTTGCCAACCTCTAATCTAAATAAATAGAATAGAGAGACATTGTGTATTCAAAGATGAGGACACTTAATATTGCTAAGATGAAACTTTTCCCTGAATTGATAGTCTACACAATCCCTATTAAGATTTCATCTGAGTTATGTTTTGCAGAAACCTGTAATCTGATCTTAAAACGAAATGATGGCCAATTGATTTTTGACAAAGTTACTGAGGCAGTTAAATGTGGGAAAGACATTTATTTCACAAATGGTATGAGCCATTTTTTGGCTCAGTTGGACATAATATATGTGAAAAAGTAATTGCATTAATAAAATATAATTTAGACCTCTATCTCACACCATATAAAAATATTAACTATAAATGAATCATATACCTAAATGTAAAGGCTAAAGCTTTAGAAAGTCTAGAATAAATCCTAGGAAGAAATCCTTGTAACTTGGGTTGAGCAATTCTTAACTCATAAGAGGAATTTTGATCAACTGTTGTCATCTAAATTAAAATATATATATGCCTTAATTGGCAAATTAGAGCAATCGGAAGACAAGTCAGTGACCTGATAGTGGTCTATCTGTTAAAGGACTGTATCTAAAGCATTTAAAGAATATACAACTCAAATCCTAAAAAGAACAGATCAAATAAAAATTTGCAAGATATTTGAATTGATATTTCACCTTAGAAATTTGAATGACTAATAAGCATATACAAAAAAGCTCAGCATTTTTAATAATTAGACAATTACAACTTAAAACCATAATGAGATGCCACTTCACTCTATCTAGAATGGCAATATTGTAAAACAGATAATAATGAGTATTGGGCAGGATGTGAAGAAACTGGAAACCTCACTGAATGTTGAAAGAAATGTAAAATCATATCTCCTCTGAAAAATATTTTGGCAGGTTCTTAAAAAGTTATATACAAACTCACCCTAAGATCCAGTTATTCCACTCTTAAGATTCCACCTATGAGAAGTGAAAACTCATGGGCACACAAAGAGTCTTATACCAATTTAACTGAAGTGATATTCATAATAATTAATATTTTAAAATAATCCAAAATGTCTACTTAATGATCAATGGATAAATGAAAGATGGTGTATACCTGAATGGTAATAGTATTCAACAATATTAAAGTTTTTTTAAGTATTGAAAGAAACTGAAAAATGGATGAATCTCAAAAATGTTATGCTAACTGAAAAATTCTAGACACAAAAAAAACTATACATTGTATGATTCCATACATATGATGTATCCTGAAAAGTCAAATTTATATAGGCAGCAAGCAGATTAGCTTCATGTGACTAGGAACAGGTGCTTGACAGCAAAAGCAAATACAAATACATTTTGGACAGATTCAATGTTCTAATAATGTGCTGTGATGAGGGCCGCACAGTCCCATGCATAATTCACAATCATTGATGCCATGCTGTGTTAACTATGCCTGCATACATGTTTTACAGCCATGAGATTAACAGATCTATAGACAAATAGATAATCAAAATAGAAAAGAATATCCAATAATAGATGCCTAGGTATTTGAACATATAATGCATGAGATGGGGTAATATTATAATTTAGAGGGAAATGACACTCCTTGGAAGGAAGGTTATGACCAACCTAGATAGCATATTGAAAAGCAGAGACATTACTCTGACAACAAAGGTCAGTCTAGTCAAGGCTATGGTTTTTCCAGTAGTCACGTATGGATGTGAGAGTTGGACAGTGAAGAAAGCTGAGCACCGAAGAATTAATGCTCTTGAACTGTGGTGTTGGAGAAGACTCTTGAGAGTTCCTTGGACTGCAAGGAGATCCAACCAGTCCATCCTAAAGGAGATCAGTCCTGGGTGTTCATTGGAAGGACTGATGTTGAAGCTGAAACTCCAATACTTTGGCCACCTCATGTGAAGAGTTGACTCATTGGAAAAGACCCTAATTCTGGGAAGGATTGGGGGCAGGAGGAGAAGGGGACGAAGGAGGATGAGATGGCTGGATGGCAACACCAAATCAATGGACATGGGTTTGGGTAGACTCCGGGAGTTGGTGACAGACAGGGAGGCCTGGCGTGCTGTGATTCATGGGGTTGCAAAGAGTCGGACACGACTGAGCAATTGAGCTGAACTGAACTGAAAGATTATATTAAAAATAACTGACAAAATTCTATAAAAATCTTTCTAAAAGAATTCTAAATTCTCTATTTTTTACTTAACAAAAATAGTCCTGAAGAATTAACTCTATATAATAAAAATCCTAAGAAAATATTTATAATATTAAACTAAAAAATGGGTAAATATTTCTAGATGAGAGACCTAGAGCTATAAAACAATTAATATATTTAATAATACAGTTAATATTTGTATATGGTCAACAAAACCAAAAAGGCCAGAAATGTTAGGGAAATAATAATACACATATTAGAGATACAGGATTAACTGAGTCCTTACTTCCCTGGTGGCTCAAACGGTAAAGCGTCTGCCTACAATGTGAGAGACCCTGGTTCAATCCCTGGATCAGGAAGATCTCCTGCAGAAGGAAATGGCAACCCACTCCAGTATTCATGCCTGGAAAATCCCATGGACAGAGGAACCTGGTAAGCTACAGTCCATAGGGTCGCAAAGAGTCAGACACAACTGAGCAAGTTCACTCACTCACTCACTATACACTGGTGATGGGCTTCCTGGTGGCACCAGTGGTAAAGATCCTGCCTGCTAATGCAGGAGACAGAAGAGATACGGGTTTGATCCCTGGGTCAGGAAGATCCCCTCGAGGAGGGCATGGCAACCCCCTCCAGTATTCTTGCCTGGAGAATGCCATGGACAGAGGAGCCGGGTGGGCTACAGTCCATGGGATTGCAAAGAGTTGGACACAACTGAAGCGACTTATCACAGACATACAGTAATGATACAAAGAATGAGAACCCAATAGAAAAATGAGCATTTATTAGTAGATTAACTTTTAAAAGGTCTAAAACTTATGAAAATTCATTTAACTTTCTGAGCAGTTAAGATAAATGCAAATCAAAGCATTAAGTTAACACTATTTTGAAAAAAAAAAAGTTTAAAGTAATAATATATAATATTTTGTCTATGCCAGAAAAGGGGTAACCTTTTTTTGCTCAAGGAAATACAAATCATGACAGATGCTTGAAAATCTATCCCTATTAAATTTTGAAAATGAAGTATACCCTTATGATCCCCAAAGTCTTCCTCTCTGAAACTTTAACATAGAATTGAAAGCAAAAACACACAAGAATTATTGGAAACATATTTAACCTAGTTTTGTTCAGAGTAGCAAAAGTAAAGAAAGTAAATGCTGGTCATTAAGAAAATGGTTGCATGAAATTTTGAACATAGTACTGTGCTGTTATGTGCCTGTTTCTGCTCAAATCCATCCCCTACACTTTCCCTTGATGTACTTACTCTGTATTACAGAGGGTACAACTCTAAAGCATATTTTCCCAGCACCCACCAAATGGCTTCTGAAAATATTTTGCAAGTCAGAGCATTTGCAGGAAACTGGAGTGCAGGAGGTGAAGAGACTGGCTTTCTCTCCCCCTCTTTCCATAGCAGGCTCTGGTTCTAGCAGTGGGAACCTCTCCAGGGTTCCAGCTCCTAACAAACAGCTTCTGATTCCTGGGCTCTCTTCCTCACCTTCTCTTTTTTGTGTGTGTGGTGAAAACATTTAAGGTCTAGTATCTCAGCAACTTTCAAGTATCTAATCAGTTCAGTTCAGTCTCTCAGTCATGTTCAACTCTTCGCGACCCCATGGACTGCAGCATGCCAGACTTCCCTGTCCATCACCAACTCCTGGAGCTTGCTCAAACTCATGTCCTTGGAGTTGGTGATGCCATCCAACCATCTCATCCTCTGTCGTCCCCTTCTCCTCCTGCCTTCAATCTTTCCCATCAAGTATGTAATACAATATTGTTAACAATAATTCAATTAAAAATGGTCAAAGAAACTGAAATGACATTTTTCCAAAGAAGAAATACAAATAGCTATGGTAACTTGGAAGAGTTCACTCTTCCAAGCTCATATAGATTAAAGGATATTCTAAATCTAATGCCTATGCCTGGGTTGATAAATTTCTGTGCCCTTTTTATAAAACAGATATGAGATTCTCCTTATGAAAGTTCTTCAAAGACTGCATAAGAAGCAAAGTGAGAAAGAGAAGTCTATTTCCTAAATCAAATGAAAGCACATATAGTGGTTAAGCTTCAGTGATTTAAACTGTGAATTGTAATATATGTCTGTTTGAAAAGTCTTGTTTTCCAAAGAAAATCTCTATGTAAGGATCATAATGTTAAATCATAAAAATTTCATGTTCAAAAAAGTTATGAACATAAACATGTAACCAGATCAAATATAATAGATAAATTTTAAAACATGAAGAGGAAGCTCCCTGTCTTAACTCTCTTGTTTTGGAATGACATGTAAAAAAAAAAAAAATTATATATGATAAATATAAATACCTATTTCAATAAATAAAAATTATGTAAATTCACAAGATGAATTATGAAATATAAAGTGAAAATAGTACATTCTAAAAATTCATCATCTATGAATAATAGGTACAATGTATATGTGTGTTGAGGAAGCAGTGATATTAAAACTCTTACAGGTTTTATGATGTCCCTAAGTCTTCTATTTTCAACATTTGTTTTAAAAATGACATCTAACTTTAGTGACTCTTATAAACTCTTCCAGTATTATCACTCAGGACTACTTCAGAGATACTGGGATTGAAGATATTTTCTAAAGAAATAGCAAATGCAAAAATAAACTTACAAGGAAAAAGCCTTTATAGAGACACTTTCACTTGAGGAAATCATGCATCATTCAAATGCTGAGACCATAAGAAAAATGTAGGAAATAATGGTGCAGAGTCTGGTGGTGAACAGATTATCTATGCCATGCCAAGAAGATTGCATATTAGGATGGAAATTTATTGGAATATTTATTTCCAAAAATGACAAAACTGTATCTGTGGCTTATAATGATCACTCTGGAAAAATTAGAGAGGTCTAAATAGAAATGAGTTAGACCAAAAACAAATATCTGTCCATGTGAGAAAAGATAGGGACCAAAGTTAAAGCAACTCCAATATAAATGGGGAGATGCCAAGAGATTTAAGAGAAGTTAAGACCCTCTGATCTTTGTGATGATTGGGTTTAGCAAATGAAGAAGTGTTGAACAAAATTTCACAATATTTATGAATAGTTAAATGAGACAAATATATACAAGAAATAAATCTGGGACCAAATTAATGAATTATAATTAATGAATTGTGGGCATGTGGTCTCAAGATGCTGTTTTACTCATGTAAGTACTAAGCCCTTATTTCCTTTGCTATCACCTGTATGCAGGTCAAGAAGCAACAGTTAGAACTGGACATGGAATAAGGGGCTGGTTCCAAATTGGAAAGGAGTACATCAAGGCTATGTATTGTTACCCTGTTTATTTAACTTCTGTGCAGAGTACATCATGGGAAATGCCAGGCTGGATGAAGAACAAGTTGTAATCAAGATTGCCAAGAGAAATAGCAATAACCTTAGATATGTAGAGGATACCACTCTTATGACTGGAAGGGAAGAGGAACTGAAGAGCTTCTTGAGAGTGAAAGAGGAAAGTGAAGAAGCTGGCTTAAAGCTTACTATTAAAAAAAATTAAAATGATTGGATCTGGTTCCATTGCTTCCTGGAAAATACAAGGGGGGAAATGGAAGCAGTGAAAGATTTTATTTTCTTGGGTTCCAAAATCACTGTTGAAGGTGACTGCAGTCATGAAATTACTGTGGACTCTGAGGGAGAAGGTGAGGGTGGGACGTTCTGGGACAATAACACTGAAACATGTATATTGTCATATGTGAAGCGGAACACCATTCCATGTTTTATGCATGGGACGGATGCTCAGGGATGGAGCGTTGGGATGACACAGAGGGATGGGAAGGGGAGGGAGATGGGAGGAGGGTTCGGGAGGGGGAGCACATGTGAACCCATGGCTGATTCATGTCAATGTATGGCAAAAACTACTACAATATTGTAAAGTAATTAGCCCCCAACTAAAATAAAAAAAAAAAAAAAGACGCTTGTTCCTTGGAAGAAAAGCTATGACAAACCTAGACAGCATATTAAAAAGTAGAGACATTACTTTGCCAACAAAGGTTCATATAGTCAAAGCTATGGTTTTTCCAGCAGTCATGTATGGATGGATGTGAGAATTGGAACATAAAGAAGACTGAGTGCCAAAGAATTGATGCTTTTGAATTGAGGTTCTGAAGGAGACTCTTGAGAGTCCCTTGGACTGCAAGGAGATCAAATCAGTCAATCCTAAAAGAATCAACCCTGAATATTAATTGGAAGGATTGATGCTGAAGCTGAGATCCCAATACTTTGGCCATCTCATGCAAGGAGCTGACTCACTGGAAAAGATCCTGATGCTGGGAAAAATTGAGGGCAAGAGAAGGAGGTGACAGAGGATGAGATTGTTGGATAACATCACCAACTCAATGGACATGAGTTTGAGCAAACTCTGGTAGATAGTGAAGGACAGGGAAGTGTGGTGCCCTGCAGTCCATGGGGTCACAAAGAATTGGACATGGCTTAGTGACTAAACGGCTTCCCTGATGGCTCAGAGGTTAAAGCATCTGCCTGCAATGCAGGAGACCTGGGTTTGATCCTTGGGTTGGGAAGATCCCCTGGAGAAGGAAATGGCAACCCACTCCAATATTCTTGCCTGGAGAATCCCATGGACGGAGGAGCCTGGTGGGCCGCAGTCCACAGGGTCGCAAAGAGTTTGACACGACTGAGCGAGTTCATTTCACTTTAATGACTAAACAACCAAAACAAATGAAAACAAACTGCATTCAACTTAGTCAGTTACATGGGAAAAAATGATACACACTGGTGTTATTAGCATTTGTATTTTTCTAGTATATTATGATCTGTTAGGGTATGATGCCACAGACATAGGCTATTTTCATGATTAATTGTGCAGTGGGCTTGATACTCACCATAAGGCATAGATCTATGAAAATTTCCAAATAATCTGCTCCAGTTAATTACTGATTTTTATATAGGGTCTTTCATACATATAACCAATCATTGAAGAGCAAGAAATATTTCTGGAAGATAGAAATATTTTATAACTTTACTAACACATGTATACATCTGAGCACAGAACATGTACAAACATATAGTTTTTTTCAAACTTACACATATGTATATATAAAATGTATATTCACCCCTCATAAGAATTTTACCAAAAGAAAAATTCCTGTAAATAAAACTAAGCATTTAAAATGTGGCATTAAGAGAAAACTTTTAAAATATATTTCTTTGAAGATGGTCTCTTCAATAAGTGGTGCTGGGAAAACTTGATAGCTAAGTGTAAAAGAATGAAATTAGACACTTCCTAACATCACACACAAAGATAAACTCAAAATGGATTAAGACTTAAACGTAAGACCAGAATCTATAGAACTCAGAGAAAAACATAGGTAGAACACCCTTTGACATAACTCACAGCAAGATCCTCTATTACCCACCTCCTAGAAACATGGAAATAAAAACAAAATAAACAAATGGACCTAATTAAACTTAAAAGATTTACACGGCAAAGTAAACTATAAACAAGGTAAAAACCATCAGAATGGGAGAAAATAATAGCAAATGAAACAACTGACAAAGAACTAATATCCAAAATATACAAGCAGCTCATGCAGTTCAATACCAGATAGACAACCCAATCAGAAAGTGGGCAGAAGACCTAAACAGACATTTCTCCAAGGAAGACATACAGATGGCTAATAAATACAAGAAAAAATGCTCAAAATTTCTCATTATTAGAGAAATGCAAATCAAAACTACAATGAAGTATCACATCACACCAGTCCAAATGGCCATCATCAAAAAATCTACAAACAATAAATGCTGGAGGGGATGTGGTTAAAAGGGAACCCTCTTGCCCTGTTGGTGGGAATGTAAACTGATACAGCCACTATGGACAACAGCATGGAGATTCCTTAAGAAACTAGGAATAAAACTACCATATGACTCAGCAGTCCCACCACTGGGTATATGCCCTGAGGAAACCAGAATTTAAAGACATGTGTACCCCAATGTTAATTGTAGCACTCTTTACAGTAGCTAGGACATGGAAGCAACCTAGATGTCCATCAATAGATGAATGGATAAAGAAGTTGTGGTGCACGTATACAATGGTACACATATACAGCCACAAAAAGGAATGAATTTGAGTCAGTTCCGATGAGGTGGATGAACCTAGAGCCTATTGTTCAGAGTGAAGTAAGTCCATAAAACAAAAAAATATTGTATATTAATGTTTATATGAGGAATCTAGAAAGATGTTACTGATGAACCTATTTACAGGGCAGAAATGGAAATGCAAATATATAGAACAGAACTGTGAACAGAGTGGGAGAAGAAGAGGGTCGGATGAATTGAGAGAGTAGCATTGAAACATATAATTTACTATATGTAAAATAGAGAGACAGTGAGATTTGCTGTATGACACAGAGAGGTCATACCTAGAGGGATGAGATGGGGTGGAAGGTGTTGATGTGTGGCAGAAACCAGCACAATATTGTAAAGCAATTATCCTCCAATTAAGAAATTTAAAAAAATAAATTAACTAGAAGTTTTACTAAAAAAAAATTTCTTTGCTCTATATTTTGCTTCAATGTCCACATGTGATTTTTAAAATAAAAGACCAAATAAAGCAGATTAAAATATTAATTCAAAAAATAAAAAAAACTATCCTCAGAAAGTTTTTACTGAATATAAATAAAATATTTATATAATAAAGAATTAAGATATTTAAAGTCATAAGCAAGGAGACAAAACATTTTATTTAATGCATGAAGGCTGGCAAAGCTTCAAAGTTCTCTGATATCATTTTATATATTGGCTTGTTAGAAATTTTCACGTTATTAGATCTAGAATAATAGATTTATTGGAGAACATAATATTTTATTCATACAGCTACATATATGTTTAAATCCTACAGTTAAAGAATGATATAGCATGATTATACATAGTTGAGTGTCAAAATGGACATACTGACTTGGCAGGCAATTAAAAAATAGCACTTATAAAAGTGTTTCAAGCAACAGCAAACCAAATTGATTTAGAAGGAAACCACTCAGAAAAATAATTACCATTTTTATGACTTTCTCATGTGCTTTTGCAAAGATACATTTCATATTATTATATATGAATTTTTATAATTTGCCCTTGTGGCTCAGCTGGTAAAGAATCCACCTGCAATGTGGGAGACCTAGGTTCGATCTCTGGGTTGAGAAGATCCCCTGGAGAAGGGAAATGTTACCCACTCCAGTATTCTGGCCTGGAGAATTCCATGGACTGTATAGTCCATGGGGCTGCAAAGAGTCAGACACAACGGAGCCACTTTTACTTTCAAATACTAATCACATGTTTAACCCTCATAGTTTTTAATAAGTAGAAGGAACTTGTGCTTTTTTTCCTATTTGATTTTATGCCTATTGACATACTTCACTGTTAGCTTCTAACTGGTCTTGATTTTGCATAGCTTTGAAACTCATTTGAATAAGTTCATTATTTTGCTGCTATAAGAAACAAAATTTAATTTAATTAGCAATCATTGCACCTCCAAATTGAGTTTATTAAAGATCTAATCAGGCCTCTTGGGAATAAGTAGATTGTCAGTTGGGAAAAATCATCTCAAGGCAAAATTCTAAAATCTACAATAAGATTAATAGCTTTTCTAATAAAACTTTGTGTTCCTAGACTCCTTTCAGCTCCATAAGTCCTTTCAACATTGAATACTGAATGTCAATAGGCGTATATCTGAGCAATGTGCTATATTCATACTAAATACACTTTGTCAAGTTTTGCAAAAGTAAGCAAGATTTAGATTCTAAATGGAAGAAATGATTAAAACCTACATCAGAAAATATTACATTACAGAGTATGTGAGCACTCTTATGTTTCCTGAGAGTAAAACAATATCAATTTAATCAATGCTATCAGTTATTGAAATGATAGTATACAAATGTGTAAAAGCTTTACTTAAATAACATCTTATTTACTCCTCAATTCTGTTTGCTGTGCTTAGTCACTCAGTTGTGTCCAACTCTTTGCAACCCCATGGACTGTAGCTTGCCAGAATCCTCTGTCCATGGGGATTCTCCAGGCAAGCATACTGGAGTGGGTGGTCATGCCCTCCTCCAGGGGATCTTCCCAATCCAGGAATGAACCCAGCCATGTCTCCTGCATTGTAGGTGGATTCTTTACTAGCTGATCTACCAAGGAAGCCATATATGTTATATATTTATGCATATATGACATATATATGACCAATAAATTGACTATTCTAGCAATAGTATTCAATAAAATTTTTATCAGTTGTAGTTCAAGCTTTTTTTTAAATAAGAGTAAGTGAGATATTAAGTCATAAAAGTGAAAAAAATGGACAATAAGTCCAGAAAAATAAAAGAATATATGTAGGGATGTAGTATACCTTAATAGGTAAAGGCACTGGCTTTCAAGTCCTCCATGCATTTATCATAGAAGGGATTTTGGGGAAACAGCTTATCCACACCCAACATGAGCATTCTTCCTTGCAAAATAAGCATGTTCTCTTCCTCGTCAAGTTATTTTGAAATGAAATAATGCAGTATTCTTACTGCTCAGTAATATTTGATCTTACTACATTATTGTTCAGTCAGTAAGTCATGTCCCACTTTTTGTAAACCCTTGAACTGTAACCCACCAGGTTCCTCTATCCATGGGATTTCCCAGGCAAGAATACTGGAGTGGGTTGCTATTTCCTTCTCCAGGTGATCTCTCCCACCCAGGGATTGAACCCGTGTCTATTGCTTGGTAGATGGATTGTTTACTGCTGAGCCACCTGGAAAACCCTACTACATTATTAGTATTTGGTAAAATCCATGGAGAAAAAGTCAGTCACAAATGCTCAGGAGTTATGAAACAGCAGGATACATGTACTTTTATAAAGATACCAAAAAGTAACTACTTTGCAAATAGATACAATCACAGAACATCCTAAAAATGGATAATGATCATAATTCCAGATAAATAACAAACAAGTCTATATTTTTAAATTGTATATAAGTGATGTAGATACCATCAGCCTATCATTTTAATTATGTTATCATTAAACGTCAAAATGTGAATTTCTATATTACTTAGTTATATTTTTAATGCGAATTAAATAAAAATAAAGTAGAGATCACAATAGATCATTTGCTTTAATCCATGTAGATGCAAGTAAGTAAAAATATTTTCTGGAAATTAATATAAACTCATAAGTAATTATTATGTTATTTAATGTTTGCTATTTTCCCCCAAAAGTTTCAGGACTGAGAATGAATGCTTAACATATCAAATATGATTACACATAAACACACACACTCATCACACATAGAGATACACACATCACACATTTTAATTATTGATAACATTTCTCTTATCCTCCTTTCCTCAATCTATTTTATGGATGCTTATTTAAATATTATGCACGTCAACTGTTTGTCCTACTCTAAATACAGTGTCTGTATAGGTAAACTAATTTTTTCTTGTTAAAGAAACAGTGCAGCATAATTATAATTTTACTATTTATGAATAAAATCTTCATGACATTTTGTATTAGGAAAATTTGTTGATTATCAATTATGTTAGCATCAACAGTGTGATATGGTCAACAATATATTTCCATTTTGCTATCCCTTCATTTTGCTCTTTTTTTATATTTTATTTCTGTACAAATTACATTTTTTCCTACATAGATTATAAATTCCATACTATGTCATTTACTTTGTTGTCAAAAGAGGTTGAAAATAACCTCTGCGCAATAAAATATTGTTTAAAGTGCATAATTTGTTAAATTTTGATATGTGTATATATATATATATATATATATATATGTATACTCATGAGACTGTCACCAATGCAGATGACAAAACTTTCAACTCCAAAATGTCCTTGTGCTCCTTTGTAATCTATGTATTCCTCCATCTTATTCTCTAGAGATTAATTTCCATTTGCTCAAATTTCACATAGATATAGTCACGGTCTGTATTCTTTTCTGCTGATTTCTTTCACTCAATATACTTTTAAGAAAAATATTCACACATGTTCTCGAATGTAGCAGTAGTTCATTCCTATTTATTGCTGAATAATAGTCAGTTGCATGTGCATAACCTATGTTGTTTATTGATGTACCTACTGATGGGCATCTGGATTGTTTTAGGTTTTGATTCTTACGGAAAAGCTAACATGAACATCTGTGTACTAGATTTATTTTGGACTATGGCTTCATTTTTCTTTCTTTTTGAGGGTAATACCTAGGAGTAGACTTTCTTGCTGATATCTAAGTGTGTGTTAAACTTCATGAGAATTTACAAAATCATTCTCCAAGGTTGTTTCATTGTACAGCAATATACTAGGTTTCCGGCTTCCCCGATGGCGCAGTGATAAAGAATCCACCTGCCAATGCAGGAGACGCAGGAGATGGGTTCAGTCTCTGGGTCGGGAAGATCCCATGGAGAAGGGCGTGGTAACCCACTCCAGTATTACTTTGAAAATTCCATGGACAGAGAAGTCTGGCGGGCTACAGTCCCTGGGGTTGCAAAGAGTCCAGTGCAACTAAGCACGCAGGCACACACACATGAGGGTTCCAGTTCCTTCAAATTCTTGTTAACTTTCTATCATCAGTCTTTTCAACTTTAGCCACAGCAGTGTCTATTGTCTTTATGTTGTGGTTTTAAATTGTTCTTTCCTAATTGCTAATATCAAATATTTTCTTAATTTGCTTGTTTTTCATCCATTTTCAGATACATTATTTGCAAACATTTTCTCCCTCTCTGAGGCTGTTTTTTTAATTTCCCTTTAGAGATGCAAAACCTTTTGAGTCTGAGGAAGTACAATTTATTATTTTATTTTTAATTGATTATTTGATTTTGCTTACAGAATTCTATGCCCAACTCAAGAACTAAGATTTCTCCTGTTTGCTGCTTAAATTTGTATAGACTTTATAACTTAGCTCTTATATTAGATCTATTATCCATTACAAGTAAATGTCAGTGTTGTGTAAAATGTGAAATATGAATAATGTTTTCATATTTAAGCAAATTGCAGCAGTTAGCTATCAATAAATGATATACAACTAAGATAAATTTAAAGCAGGCATGATTTCTAAAATCTGAATATTATTAAGTTATATACTACCTCATTTATAGCTGAGTAAAGCCTGCTACATGTATTGCAAATAAATATCAATGAACAAACTATTTTATTTGAGCATGTGTGGGTGTATAAATAAATATTTATGTATTTATGTGTGTTTGTGTGTGTGGTATATGTATTTATATATTTGCAATTAAAGAATGTTTAGTACAAATTAAACCTTAACTAAAGAAATCAAATGAAACAATGGAAATTCCAGTTCACTGGTCCATTTGTTACATGCCCTTGACATGTGGTTAAAATTTAGGTTTTTCTTCATGTGAATTAAGAAAATTAAATTTTCTCAATTGATATATCCATGTTATATAGAGCCATTACATTTTCTAGATTAAAATGTCATGTAGATTATTTTGTATAATATTTTGAAACATTTGATTACTACAGTTTCAAATAACTGATTTTATATGTGACTTTTAAAATATTTTAAATATATATGATATCTGAAAATATAATTCAAGTAATAAATTATTACATATTTAGATAGAATCATCATACATCAGACTGTCAGCTCCATCTGTTTTAAGAAGGAAAATAATTTGCAAACTGAATATACTTTTAGTTTGATAATCAGTATCAGCATATGACACTTGAATTATTAGAAACTCATTAGATCTTTAAAAATACTTTTGCTTAGTTGTGACTGATGTCATACCAGTAGGCAGATATCAAACACATAAAGGAAATTGCTGCTTCTAAATATCACTGTTAATTGAACAGCCAGTTTTAGGTAGTGATGATGAACTATAAAGAAGAAGAGATCAGCATAAAACTTGGTCAGTAAATGAGTTTAGGCCCATCATTCTTCAAACCACAGCACTGCGAATACTATCAAAATCTCAAGAGTTGAAATGCTTAGCTTTAAAAAAGAGAAATTTTTGCAATGTGATTGATGCTATTAAATTGACAAAACAGCATTTTGTGAGGATGTATAGACAGAGTGCAGGGACATGGAAGGAAAGGAGGAAAAAGCCAAATATTTTTGATAGTTTAAGCCATGTGGCATGGATTACTTAAGAAAAAATTTTCTTTTATTTTGTAACATGCCAACATGTTTCAAAGTGATATATAAAATCATCAGTCAGAAAAGATGATGTAGTTAGCTCTAAATGATTTGACTGAGTTCTTTTTTAAACATTTGTTGGTCATGTATAAATCATTTACATACTCAAAATGCATATTCTTGACTTTTTGTAGGCAGCAATTTAAATATATTCAGAGAGTTAAATGGTGCTGGGAAGCAGGATAATCCTTCACTTAGCTTATAATTGGTTCTAGGATCTCTCTGTTAGCAAACTATGGCTCTAGTTTTAAGAGTTTCCTCTCTAAATCAGGAGTTTATACTAAAATAACAACTTAATGTTATGCACTCTGACAGGCTCTTAGTGTTTATATAAACAATTGATCCTTTAGGTTAGTGATCCTCAAATCGATCAGTAGAGAAAATTTGCTTGTACAACCTAGCAGACAAACCATCAAGTCATAAATTCTTATTTTAAATTGATGACCATAATCTTCATGTGAATCTTATACTACCATCAGACTGTTTTCCTACATTTTCCTTTGCTTTTTGCTCTCCCATCCTTCTAAGTATTTGACATCATTCCTCTTGGCAAAATTTTAAGATCTTATGACTCCGATGCCCTGTCCACACTCATAGTTGATGATGTTGCTTCCTACTTATCTGAGGGAACTCAGTTAATCAGGAAAGAATTTGCATGAATGCTCATATCCTTCACTCATCACCAGAATCTGTACCTATGGTTCTCTGTCTCTGGAGCCCTTGGCCGCACACCAACTTTCTGTTACTACAGTAAACAATCCTTCCACTTGTGCACTAAATCTTAAACTCTCTATTCTATCTAAGGACATTACTCTTGAAATTCCCTTTTTCTTTGTAATGTTTTGTTAAGAGCTATACTTGATATATTGACAAATAAGAACTGAGATAAGTAGAGCTTTATTATGAGGTTTTATGTTAATAAAGTTGGGCTTGTTAGGGGAGTGTAATCTCCTCGGATCTGTCTCGTCACAACGAAGATTTGAAGCGACGGACGTTAAAGCCCTCTGTGCGTCACAGCTCTTGGACAGTCCGTGTGATAGTTCTTGGACAGATCAGTTTTATTTAGAAAATAAAGGAAAATACAGCCTCGAGGCATGAGGGCATGACAACCCAAAAGACATGAAGAGAAGAGAGAGAAAGAGAGACAGAAAGCGTGCGTGTGCAGGAGAGAGGGAGACCTCTGGCAATTTGGCTTCTTTTTTGTATCTTTTTTCCTCCCCCTGGGCCTGCCCTATATAAATTGGGCTAGCCAAGAGTGCTGTTTGTTCTACCTGAGGTCCTCACTCTGGTCCTTGGAACTTCCTTTGTTCTATTTTCGCGGGCTTTTCCCTTCCTTGTTTTTAGCCACCACCAGTCTGGACTCCTTTTTCCTATTTTAACTACCTAACATTCCCCCCTCAAGAGATGGGAGGCCCAATTCTTTGGAAATAGGGGCGTTGAGGTCTTTCTGGCTACTTCCTGCTGAACTGGGAGGGCGAGGGGCGTTGGGCCTTCCCCTCTTGTTAGTCTCAGGCCTCAGAGTCCTTATACTGGTGTCCATCTAAGGGTGAGTGATATTTTCCGTGGTTGGGCATAGTTTTATATATCCTTGTTGAACTGGCACTGTATGTTGTAGCTTGTTGACCCGGGAAGAAACAAAACGGGTTAGACATAGACCAATCATAAGCAGCATCAATATGGCATAACAAGGACTAGTAGGGGCATTAGCCAACTCCAAATTCCCATCGCCAGGATGGCTCAAGTCCCTCCTTGTTCAGGGATCAGAAGATCTATCTCCTGTCTGTTTTGGAGTACAGCCTCTGTCAAGCTGTGTTGGCTCTTTAGAGCTGACCTGAGAAATCTTATCCCCAGAAACTAGATTTTGGGAGTTTTCCTTAGAATGACACTCATTTGTAGTTCTGAATACTAGGTATCTGAGATCTCCCAGGGGCTCACAGGTATATTGAATGTCCTCTTCTGTTTTCTTCCACAGCTTGACTCGTGAGTAGTGAATACAGGAGTCATGTCCTGGTACCTTGACTGCTGCAAGGATAGAAAGTATTACAGGGTAGGGGCCCTTCCATGTGGGCTGGAGTTGAGCCTTTGGGGACCCATCTTTCTAGACTTTAATTAGGACTTGAGTCCCTGGAGCATATAATGGTGACTCCTTAGAATCTTTTGGGTCCTGGTTCATAGCCCACAAGCGTATATCCTGTTGGAATTGCCCAATGGCCATGGTATAAGACCGGAAGTTCTGAGCCTCAGGAACTAGGAAGAGGTCATTGACATAAACAAAAGGTCTCCCATATAGCATCTCATAAGGACTAAGACCAACCTGTTCCTTAGGGGCAATACGGGTGCGGAGGAGAGCTATTGGTAAAGCCTCCTTCAATCCCAGGGAGGTTTCCTGGGTTATCTTTTTTATCGCTGATTTTAAGAATTGGTTGGCTCTTTCTACTTTTCCTAAAGACTGAGGTCTCCAGGCACAATGAACATAATAAGTAATGCCCAGTGCTTTAGAGACCCCTTGGGTGACCGTAGAAGTAAATGATGTCCCATTGTCATTTTGTAATGACCTAGGCAGACCAAATCTCCGAATGATTTCATGGAGCAGTGTTTTTACCACCTCCTCAGCCTTTTCAGTCCAGGTGGGAAAGCATTTAATCCATCCTGTGAATATATCTATCGTGACTAATAGGTATTTATACCCTTGAGAAACTAGCATCTGGGTGAAGTTGATCTGCCTGTCCTCTCCTGGGTAGGTCCCATGTCTTTGGATGGGCTGGGACAGCTGGGGTCTTCGAGCTCCTTGGGGGTTGTTTAATTGGCAAGTGAGACAAGAGGAGGAGATCACTTGCTTTATAGTCATTTGGAGGCCTGTTCCTCTTAAGGAACTTTCTAGTCCTCTTTGGAGGGCATTCTCCCCTAAATGAGTGGTGGCATGTAAGGAGTTAACCAACTTCCCCTGGAGGTTCCCAGGCAGAAAAAGGAGTCCCTCCTTTGGGAACCACCCCATATGATCTTCTTGAAATCCCTCACTTTTAGCTTAAAGAGTCTCACCTTCAGTATATGAAGGAGTTTCTGGCAAATCAGTCTGTGGAACTAAGGTGGCAACCCCTATTATGTCATTGTTCTGTAATGCACCTCTCTTAGCTGCTTGGTCAGCTGCTTGGTTCCCTCGTGCCACTTCCGTGCTCCCTTTATGATGTCCTTTACAGTGGGAGGCTGAAACCTCAGCAGGAAGATGGACTGCCTTCAAGAGCCTAAGGATTTGATCACCATATTTGATTAGGGACCCTCGTGTGGTCAAGTGGACCCTTTCTTTCCAAATAGCAGCATCAGAAAGGCATACGTGGAGTCAGTGTAAATGTCTACTCTTTTTCCTTTTCCCAGCTCTAAAGCTCGAGTCAGGGATATGAGCTCAGCTAATTGGGCTGAAGTACCTGGTGGTAAAGGTTTAGCCTCAGTGGTCTCAAAATTGGAGACTACTGCATATCCGGCTTTTCTTTTTCCATCCAAGACAAAGCTGCTTCCATCAGTGTACCCGATTTCCACAGGGTTGGTCAGAGGATCTTTCAACAATCCCTCTCAAGGTTTTGTCCAGTGGTCCAAGGCTTCTACGCAAGAGTAAAAGGGGAGAGAGCCCTCGGGGGTAGGCAGGAGTTTGGCAGGGTTAAGAACTTCACAAGGGGATGTAGTCAGGCCTGGATTTTCCATCAGCACTACTTGATATCTGAGGATTTTTTGATAAGACATCCATAAATGGCCTCTCCTATTTAGGAATTGTTTCACTTGGTGGCTGGTAAAAATAGTTAGTTTGCCCTCACAAGAGAGTTTTAAAGTATCTTCTATCAGGATTGCAATAGCTGCAAGGTTTCGAAGGCAGGGAGAGATTTCTTCCCAATAAGGGAGGAGGACAGTCAGGGACTGCCAGACACTGGTGGGAAATATTTGTCCATCCCAGCAACAAAGTGCTCAGGTGAATCTTTTAGTAGTTGTTTTTCCTGTAGCACCCCAAATAGTACAGGTTTGGGATTAGAAGGTTCTGGAGTAGGAGGTCAGGACAGAGTAGGTAGCCCCTATGTCAACCAAGAAATTCTCAGACCTTCCTGCCACATCCAGTTGCACCCTTGGCTCCAGCTCCATGATGATTATTTGTGACAGACAGGCTGGCTGGAGTGGGCCACTTCAGTCCTGTTGAAACATCGTGAGCGAAGGCTTGGCGCTTGACCCAAGGCTCTTGGGTCCCGAGGGCATAGTGCCGCCCAATGTCCCGATTGATGGCATTTGTAGCAAGGCGTTTTAGGAGACTTGCTATGGTTTGGACACTCTGGCCCAATGTCCTGCCTGTCTACATATTAGGCATTTGGCTCGTGCTTTGTCATTAAGGACTCAGGGTTTGCCATAGGTCTTCCCTGGAGGGTGGCCAGCACATAGGCATGCCTTGTCTCTTTCCTCTTCTCCCTCTCCTGGGCCTTGGCCTCACTCTCCTATTCTCTGTTATAAAAGGTATTGGTCTGGACCATCTCATCTAAAGAGGCAGCAGAGTTCTGCTGCTGTAGCTGTTGTACCTTTATTCTGATGTCTAATGAACTTTGGGACAGGAGTTTGTCCTTTAAAATCACCTGCTCCTCGTAAGAGTCTAAGTCCAAATTGGTAAACTTTTGGAGGGCCTCTTTTAGCCTTTTCAGAAAAGTAATGGCGTTTTTGTTGGGCTCCTGACTTATCTCTAAGACCTGGGCATACATTTTTGCTGGACTGGACTGTTTTCAGTCCTGCCTTCACACAGATCAGAAAATGATCCCTTTCCCAGATGTGCTCAGGGTCATTATAATTCCAATTAGGATCTGAGGAGGGGACTGCAGTTTCCCCTACTAGGTATTAATCACTTGACATGTGAAGTCCTGTTGCATACCTTCAGGCTTCCTTTAAGACCCTAGTATGCTCAGGGTCAGATAAAGTTTGATTAAATATGACCATGATGTCCTTCTACATCAAGTCAAAGGTCAAGGTAATGTGTAGGAATGTATCTATATATTTGCCTGGGCCATCTGTATAGGTTCCCAGGTCTTGTTTGATCTGTCTTAGTTCTAAGAGGGAGAAGGGCTTATGGACACTGGTTGGTCCGAATTCTCCTCCAGTTTCAACTAAGTGACATACACGAGCTGGCTTTTGTGGAGGGGATGCTCCCAGATATGGGGGCACGTTTGGATACAAGGAAGGAGCACCAGGCACTCAGGAGCTATGGGAGGTTCCAGTCTCTTTGGGGGCGTGGGAGGTGAGCCTTCATGGGGGGGTTCCTTCTCTTGGTTGTATGTGCCTAACACCATTTGCCTAGTAGGTTCACTCTAAGGGCATACAACAATCCCATACTTAAGATAGAGTTCCTTCATATCTCTTAGTAGGATGAAAATTTGGACATAAGGGATCTCTGTCCATTTCCCTTGTCTTTTGCAGAATAATTCTAGCTGCAGGGTGGTATTGTAATTTAAACTCCCATCCTCAGGCCAGTGTTCCTCGTCCCCCAGAGGATACTGTGGCCACGGAGTGGCACAGAAGAATTTTAAGCGACTTAGAGTTAGAGGATCGAACAGCTTCCAGTTAATACGGGTGCATCTTAAGGGCATCTGCCTGGAAGTGGATTGGTTATTTCCCATCTGAAAGACAGTCATGACAGTGAGGAAAAGAAAAAGAAGACTAATAGGCCTCCTTCTATCTCCATGGGTGGACTTCCTTAGGGGTGAGTCTTTCTGAAGCTTATTCTACCCAGTACTGTTGCAACCTGAGAGCCAGGCGTCCCCAGGACAGGGTGCAGATCCCCAGGCAGGCTGAGGCGTGACATCCTCCTGGAGATCGAATCCCTGGGCAGGTCGAGGCAGGTCGGCCTCCCGAGAATTGGGTCCCTGGGCAGGTCGAGGCATGACGACCTCCTGGGACCCATTGACTGGTGGATCCCCGAGCAGGCTGAGGCATGACAACCTTTCGAGGACCAGATCCCTAGGCAGGTCAAGGCAGGTTGACCTCTTGGGACCCCTGGACTGGAGTTGGGCATCCCTAATATCTCTAGCATGACCAGTGCTGGGTAGGATTAAGGGGTTGTAAATTTAACTCATCGTCAGTATGTTCACCACAGATGGGAATAGATATCACGATGTAAAGCAATCCAAGCCTGTGCCCTGAGACTGGGAACCTGGTGAAACACACATAAGCCTTATCCTCTTACTGCTTTAAGGGAATGTAAGTCATTGATTTCTCCCCCTAGTCCTCCATAAGAGCAGGTTAGGGTGTCTCCAATGGTAAACATTTGGTTTTCATAGACCCACTTTAGGTTATAACAGAAGTAATGACAAAGGAGTGGGTTATCTGGCCCTGTTAGGTGCATTAAAGTATTTTAATAATAGGCTGGGTGAAGTGATGTTGCCTACAAGGGGGCAGGGTCCTGATTGCGGGAGTTAGTAATTGGCCTAAGAACAAATTTGTAAAGAGGCAACAGACCAGATGTTCCATAAAAGTGGAGCAGAGATTTGATCCTGGGGTATGTTTGCAACTTTAGAAGAAGGGTGGTAAGGGTTTGGGCCCAAATGGCCTGCAGGGCTAACTCCCAAAGTGGCAAACATTATCCCTGGAAGCCCAATTGCCTTTGAAGGGATGCCAACAGATGGACTTCTCGCAGGCATTGTGTGCCTGAGTCCCGCCCTAGTGGGTTCACTGAGAGATGCTGTTGTTGCACATGTTGTAGGAAACATGGAAGATGAATGCCTGAATATCTAGAGGGATTGGATATTATACAGTATTTCCCTCCCAAGGGCCAGCTATTTTCTGTTTGTCCCTCCAGAAGATTGTAGAGGCAACATTGTGGGCCCTGATGGGGCTCAGGAAAAGAGCATGAAACAGGAGGGAAGGGGGGCAGTGCACAACTTTTGAAAGAATGATATAGAGCAAGGGCATGACCTAAACCAATTAAAATAAATTGGGTCCAAGATGACAAGTCAAGTTCAAGTAAACCTAAGTTAAATGACACACTCAGAGGTAGCAGGACAGCTCCAAGGCACTGTCAAAAAACGGAAGAGTGGGTGGTTCCCCAATGATTGGGATGATCCTCCCGCTCATTAGCATATGAAAGTGAAAGTGAAAGTGAAGTCGCTCAGTCGTATCCGACTCTTTGTGACCCCCATGGACTGTAGCCTATCAGGCTTCTCCATCCATGGGATTTTCCAGGCAAGAGTACTGGAGGGGGTTGCCATTTCCTTCTCCAGGGGATCTTCCCAACCCAGGGATTGAACCAGGGTTTCCCTCATTGCAGGCAGACGCTTTTACCCTCTGAGCCATCAGGGAAGCTATATGAATTCTCCCCAAATGCAAAACCTAGCCACACCACATTCCATGGTGGAAACATTTGCCCTCTATAATAGCCCACACCCTGCAGAGTACATTTCTCTCTGAATCCTAACAAATCCACCTCTTACCTATCGCTGTGTCTCTCACTGAATTTCTGCAAGGAGACATCAGAGCCTGAGCTTCATTAGGTCCTGAAGCCAGGCACCATGGGTTTTGGCTGGGCTCAAGTACTGGGAGAGAGGAGCTGAAGGATAGGAGGAAAAAGCAGTGGGAAAAACGTGCCAAGGAGTCCCCTTCATAGCCTGCCAGAAATCTGCTAGATACCTGACCTGTGCTCACAGTTTTCATTGGCCTGATCCTTGGCCCAAAGAAGATTAAGTCCAGAAGAATCCCCACTGGCTTGGGTAACAGCTACTGGGGCTCAGCAGATAGTGCCTTTGGGACATACCGAGGAGTAGCCTCTCCAGAATCCCTCAATTGCACCCACTGCCGCTCAACTGTTTGTGGAGGGTTCGAGGAAACAAGAAATGAGAGATTGTAAAGGAATTAAGATTTCATTAGGCATATGTCCCTCCAGCCATAGTTGCGAGGACCTCCTACCTTAACCGGAGGTCTTCTGGAATCTGAGACTGAGCCTCACGAGCTTTCTGCTGAGTTCATTTTTCACTGTCCCGGTTTCCTGGGCTTCTTGTCACTTCCCCTGTGCTGGGTTTTCTTCGCCTTCAGCTTCCACCGTGGGAGATTTTGCTGAGTTGGGCTCCTGCTGTGCTTGGCCTCCTCCTTGCAGGGGCTGCACCGAGGTTGTTTCAGCCAGGTTAAATCCAAGTCGCAGCACCAGAGATGTCAGGGGAGTGTAATCTCCTCTGTTCTGTCTCGTCACAACAAAGATTTGAAGCGACGAATGTTAAAGCTCTCGGCACATCACACCTCTTGGACCTTGGACAGTCCGCGTTATAGTTCTTGGACAGATCAGTTTTATTTAGACAATAAAGGAAAATACATCCTTGAGGCATGAGGGCATGCTGACCCAAAAGACGCAAAGAGAAGAGAGAGAGAGCATGCGCGGGCAGGAGACACAGAGAGAGAGAGAGAGAGAGACCCCCGGGAAGAGAGAGAGAGAGAGAGAGAGAGAGAGGGAGAGAGACCCCCGGCCCTTTGGCTCCTCTTTTTATGTTTTTTTCCTCCCTCTGGGCCTGCCCTATGTAAAGTGGGCTAGCCGGGAGTGCTGTTTGTTCTACCTGAGGTCCTCACTCTGGTTCTCCGACCTTCCTGTGTTCTATTTTCGTGGGCTTTTCTCTTCCTTGTCTTTTAGCCACCGCCATTCTGGACTCCTTTTTCCCCTTCTAAGTACCTAACAGGCTGTATTGAACATTTGCTGTAGCTATATATGCGAGAGTCTCAGTTTCCTGCTGTGTCCTCACTTCTCCTGTTGCCTTTGAGTTCCCCTGAGAATACCACTTTAAATACAATTTGTATCTTGCAACTCTTCCAGCTGTAACCCACTTTCCTACTGGAGTTGTTGATGTTATGATAAGGTATGGGGGAAGGAAAGAGTTCTCAAATCTTATGAGTAAATCTTAGTCTTTTAAGATTGAAAGCCTCTGTCTCTCAGTTGTGACCTTCACAAATGTTTCTAAAACTGACCCTCTGTGATGAGATTAGAAGCCTCATTTAGGAAAAGGGGGTCCAGGAAAGGTGGGATACTGCTCTGATAAAGACTGCTCCTGGAGAGTGAGATTTTCTTATTAAAAAATGGTATATTTCAAATGATTACTCCTTCCTCTCTGCTTGACAGAGACAGGAAGAGATCTATTTTGGCCCCTCACTTTGTGAACCTGATGGGGCTCCTGGAGGTAAAACTTACGGAATTTTGATGTTACACCCCCTCGGACTGTGTCACTTAAGAGTTTTGTCTTGCATACTAGTGCACATCCAACCTACCGCAGTTCAGGAAAATGATCGTTTCAGTGTTCCCACCAGCCTCTGGTTTCAGCGGCTTCCATTCTAGGTAAGCAGATCTCAGTGAGAACTGGATTTGCCCAGATCTACAGATTTCAAGGGGGTCCTTTACCTTGTGACCTCAGTTCTCTGATGATTCCAAGAAAAGTTGCTTATTTTTAGTTTAACCTTTCTCTTGTAAGGACAGAATGACGGTCTCCAAGTATTTTTCCTGTCAGAGCAGACACTGAAGCGCCTCTTCTTTACATATTCAGACTTTCTTTTCTCCCGAGGCATTTCTATTAGCATACAAATATACTGTCAGTGCTACCACTTAATAAACAGTCGCCTGACCCATGTGATCTCCCCTTTTGTGTTAGTTTCCTTGGGTTAATTTAAAAACCTACAAGACTGAGTGGCTTAAAACAATAGAAATTTATTTCTCACCGGTTTGGAGATGAGACCAAAATCCTAGTACGGGCAAGGGCCATGATGCCCCTGAAAGTGCTATGGAAGGATCTGTTCCATCCCTCTCTCCTAGGTGGTGGGTTTTAAAATAACACAACCCTTCTGGAAAGGATTTGGGTAGTTTCTTAAAAATTAAAACACAAATTTACCAGATGCCAAAGCAATTCCACTCCTAGGTATCTGCTCAAGAAAAATAAAAGCATATGTCTACACAAGATGCATAAATGAATGCTTATAGTAGCTTTATTCATAATAATCAAAAAATGGAGAAGAAAAGAGGAGGGAGCTTCAGGCAAAAGCACTGCAGACGCCATTATCCTTTGTTTCTCTGCTGCACCAACATCGATGTCTTGCCTACTTCCCGCTTATTTGCGGCCTATGGATTAGTGTGTCCCTTGAATACAAGAAAATGGAAATTGAACAGCCATAGGAAACCTTTCCCAACATCGAAATCAATGGCGAATTTGGTAAACGCCCTGCTAAAGATATGGAAGAGGAACAAGCTTTTAAAAGATCTAAAAACACTGATGAGACGGTTGAATTATGCATTCTGCTTCAGAGCAAGAATGCTGGGGCAGTGATTGGAAAAGGAGGCAAGAATATTAAGGCTCTCCATACAGACTACAATGCCAGTGTTTCAGTCGCAGACAGTGGTGGCCTCGAGCACATATTGAGTATCAATGCTTATACTGAAATGATAGGAGAAATTCTGAAGAAAATCATCCCTACCTTAGAAGAGGGCCTGCAGTGGCCATCACCCACTGCAACTGGCCAGCTCCCGCTGGAATCTGATGCTGTTGAATGCTTAAATTACCAACACTATAAAGGAAGCGACTTTGACTGCAAGTTGAGACTGTTAATTCATCAGAGTCTGGCAGGAGGAATTACTGGAGTCAATGCTGCTAAAATCAAAGAACTTTGAAAGAATACTCAGACAACAATCCAGCTTTTCCAGGAATGTTGTCCTTAATCTACTGACAGAGTCATTCTTATCAGAGGAAAACCTGATAGGGTTGTTGAGTGCATAAAGCTCATCCTTGATATTATATCAGAGTTTCCCATCAAAGGACAGACTCAGACATATGATCCCAATTTTTATGATGAAATCTAGGATTACGGTGGTTTTACAATGACACGTGATGACCGCTGTGGACGTCCTGTGGGTTTTCCCATGCAGGGAAGAGGTGATTTTTGCAGAATGCCGCCTGGTTGGGATGGGTGTCCAGTGCCTCCCTCCCGAAGAGATTATGATGATATGAGCCCTCATTGAGGACCTCCTACACCCCATCCCAGACGAGGAGGCAGAGGTGGTAGTAGAGCTCGGAATCATCCTCTCCCACCACCACCACCACCACCACCTAGAGGAGGAGATCTGATGGTCTATGACAGAAGATGAAGGCCTGGAGACCTATACGATGGCATGGTTGGTTTCAGTGTTGATGAAACCTGAGACCCTGCCATAGATATATGGAGCCCATCAGATGGCTTATGAACCACAAGGTGGTTCTGGATATGATTATTCCTGTGCAGGGGGTTATGGCTCATATGGTGATCTTTGTGGACTTATTATTACTACACAAGTAACTATTCCCAAATATTTGGCTGGATCTATTGTTGGCAAAGGTAAATTGAACAAATTCATCATGAGTCAGGACCTTCAATCAAAGTTGATGAGCTTTTTGAAGGATCTGAAGATTGGATCATTACTATTACAGGAACACAAGACCGGATACAGAATACACAGTATTTGCTGCAGAACAGTGTAAAGCAGTATGCACATAGTGAAGGATTCTGATGCAAGATATTTTTTTTTTCTTTTTTATAGTGTGAGGCAGTCTTCTAGAAAGTTTTCTAAGACTAGTGAAGAACTGAAGGAGTCCTGACCTTTTTTTTTTTTTTTTTAATCTGCTTCTGTTTAAAAAGCCAACATTCCTCACCTTCATAGGTGTTCTGAATTTGAGGTGTAGTGAAATCTTTGCTATTCACCAGATGCAATGTTTTAGTTGCTTACAAACAAGGTTGGGGGTGGGGGAGGGTGTGCAAAAACTAACACTGAAATTTTGAAACAGCAGCAGAGTGAGTGAATTTTAATTTTTGTTCATTGTTGGTTTCAAGAAGTATCCCCATGTAATTATTGTGAGCACTTTGCTTTGTGGTCACTGTAACATTTGGGGTGGTGGGACAGGGAGGAAAAGTAACAGTAGTCCATAAACTGGCATCTATTCAGAGCAGTGTGCAGAATGTAATGTTCTTTTGTAAGAAACGTTTTATGATTTTTAAAATAAATTTAATGAACCTATTTTTGGTGGTCATTTTTTTTTAAGATGGTCATTTTTCAAATGGCTGAATTCCCCTCAACTTACCCCCAAATGGGACACTAAGTTTAATTTTCAGTGCTCTGTGGGATATAGATAAATGGCATCTTTTTCTTGGAGTTTAGGAAAAATATCTTGACATACTCAGTTCTGGTGATTCTTAGTGATTTGAAAGTTATTGCTTGGGAGGAAATTCCCCCACAAATTCATGTTTATAATAATCTGGGGATTTTTCTTTGTTTTTGCAAATGCTTGACTCTACTTTGCAACAATTTTCTGTTTGCAATTGTGAAGAACCAAGGTGGGGAGCAACACAACCAGTGGAATAGTGGTATAAGCATATAGTAGTAGTAGCATATAGTAGTAGTAGTGGTAGTGTTAGTCACTTGGTCGTGTCCGACTCTTTGTGACCCCATGGACTGTAGTGCCCTAGGCACCTCTGTCCATGGAATTCTCCAGACAAGAATACTGGAGTGAGTTGCCATTTCCTTCTCCACTCTCAGTAAGGCAAGACGTCTGTAAGCAGTGATTCAAGGGTTACTGGAAGTGTCTCTAGGAGAGATTTCAAGAGCATATCTCAGAGGGCTCGAGAAGGTTGCTGGAGTATAAGCATATACCAGAAGCTTAATGGCAAGTTTTATTAATCAGAATAATACTTGGTTATGCAAGTGATTAATTCTAAATACATTCTGATTATTTTTATTAGATAATTTCTCACCTATGGACTTAAACTCTCTGCTTGGTAGTGTCTATTAAATAAACTTTGTAAAAAAATATATATATATAGATATATATATTCTTGCTTTTCCATTGTATGCAAATTTAAAGAAAAAGATGTACCATTTCTCTGTTGTACGTTGGATTGTGTAGGAAATGTTTGTGAACAATTTTAAAAAGATGAAAAAATTCATGTGGATGTTTTGTGTAGTATCTCTTGGCATTTGTATTAATAGTTAAAAGTTCACTTCCAAATAAAACTCCCATAAAGCTAAAAACAAAATGGAAAAAATGCAATTGTTCATCAATGATGAATGGATAAACAAAATGTGGTATACTTATTATCAAATAGGGGTCCTGCTGCTCGCCACTTACAAAATCAATTACATACTCAAAAATGTTGTTAGCAAAGAAAGTTACCTTTAATAAAAATACCAGCAATCTGGCCTTCTTACTAAAGGTACCTTTCCTTTGCTACCAACATTCTGCTTGGCCATGAAATGTTAAAGGAAAAGAAGTAATCTCAGTTAATTACTGAGAGAGGGGGTCAGAGCCCTTGCCATCTCCTCACTGGTGCAGCCTGGTGGACCTCTCCCAAACTTCCTCTAAATGTTATCTGGTTCACACAGTTTCTTCGGGAGATGACTTAAGGGGAACCTAGGGAAGAACTCTGGTCATCTGTTAATTACTTATTCTTCATGTCTACTGCTTTGACCTATGGAAGGAACTGATAAGTTAGGCAAGGTATTGTTTGACTAAAAGATTTAAAAAGTGTGCTTGTACTAGAAATGAGTAGAGCTTTGAGGTACTTCAGTTGGAAGTCAGTTGCAATATAGCTTTGCTGAAATGACAAGAAAAGGGGTTTTCTGCAAAGAGCTGTTTTTATACCCACACCATGGTATACTGTTCTGCATTAAAAAAGAATGAAATTGTACAATTCCTTTATGTAAAGTTTCTAGAGAAATAAAACCTTTAGAGACAGAACATACAATTATGTTTGCCTTGCGCAGGGGTGAGAAAGTGGAATGGCTGCATGTAAACATAACTTTTCTGTTTTGAGGTCACATATATGTTCTAAAATTGTTATTTTTGTGGTTTGCACGGAACTATACATTTACTAAAAGATTGAGTTGTACATCTGAAAAAGATTGAATTTTATTTAAAATTTTGTATCAATAAAGTGGCTTTAAAAGATAGCTTCTTGCCTCTCTACCATTTGCCTAATGGTAGCCTAATGGACATTTATTCCTCTTACTTTGACTTTATTTTTACAGTATGCATGTTAAAAAGCAGAGACATTACTTTGTCCAGAAAGGTCCATCTAGTCAAGGCTATGGTTTTTCCAGTAGTCATGTATGGATGTGAGAGTTGAACTATAAAGAAAGCTGAGCACTGAAGAATTGATGCTTTTGAACTGTGGTGTTGGAGAAGACTCTTGAGAGTCCCTTGGACTGCAAGGAGATCCAACCAGTCCATCCTAAAGGAGGTCAGCCCTGGGTGTTCATTGGAAGGACTGATTTTGAAGCTGAAGCTCCAATACTTTGGCCACCTCAAGCGAAGAGTTGACTAATTTGAAAAGACCCTGATGCTGGGAAGGATTTAGGGCAGGAGGAGAAGGGGACAACAGAGGATGAAATGGCTGGATGACATCACTGACTCGGTGGACGTGAGTTTAGGTAAACTCCAGGAGTTGGTGATGAACAGGGAGCCCTGGCATGCTGCGATTCATGGGGTCGCAAAGAGTAGGACATGACTGAGTGACTGAACTGAACTGATTGTAGTTTGAAATATTACATAATTTGTTTTTTACTAGATTATTTGTTCCCTCAGAATATAAAGAGCAAATGTGTTTACAAGTTTTGCTCTGTATGCTAAGCTGAGAATAGTGTTAGCGCATCAGTCATCTTTTTTTTAAACTAATTTATTTTTGGCTGTGCTGGGTCTTCGTCGCTGCACAGGCTTTTCTCTAGTTGTGGTGAGTGGAGGCTGCTCTCTAGTTGCGGTGTTCAGGCTTCTCATTGTCGTGGCTTCTCTTGCTGTGGCGCACAGGCTCTTGGTGCTCAGATTCAGTAATCGCAGCATATGGACTCGAAAGCTGCGGACTCCAGAGCACAGGCTCAGAAGTGGAGGCACACGGGCTTAGTTGCTCCGCGGCGTGTGGGATCTTCCCGACCAAGGATCGAACGCAAATCTTCTGCACTGGCAGGTGGAGTCTTTACCACTGAGTCACCAAGGAAGCCTCAAGAAACATTTGTAATGAATTCATAAAGACACTCTACTTAAAAATGACATAGGGCCACTACCCAAAATTTATTTTAAAATGATGCAATAGAAATAAATATAACATACATATTCTAATATTTTAATCGTCACAAATGCAAAATATGTATCTTTAAGTTTTGTCAAATATCTGCAGTGTTTGAGGAAAGTTATTTGACCTAAAATTATTACTTTCCTGCTTACTCTTTTAATTAGATTTATAGTTTATTTATTCAGGGATGCAATGTAAATTTATACTCATTTTCTTAGGAAATTATTTTGTGTGAATCTTTCATATTTCAATAACCAGATCACATGATTCTTAAAGATATGAAAACTTTTCTGTACTTCTACATAACTACTGCTCAGATAAACTAAAGAGACTGCCAGATATTTCTCCAGCAACGATAGGTTTATTCAAGATCAACAGAGAATTGCAGTCATGTGCAAGCCACATGCAAATTCCTACACAGTAACTGAAGGAGAACACTTTTATAGAGGAAAAGGAAGTTGGGAGGGCTATACTAAACAAAGAGTTCATGGATTTTTATTGGATGAGTCCCTCCCAGGGAAGGAGTGTCTTTCTGCTTCCTAGACTATCATCATGGGATGTAAGAGTTCCCCATTCTGATCTCCCAACTTTATTTATTTGAGGATTTTTCATATTAATTCTTTTACATTTTCCTTGTTTGGTTAAGATCTTTCTCTGAAAACATTATTGATCCAAAGTCAGGCTTTCTAGTTTCAGTTGCTTTTTGTCCCTCAGTGTCAGGAAGGACCTTTCCTGGGTTCAGTGTCTCATGAGGGAAAATGTACAGATAATAAAACTGTTGAGGTCACATTTGAGGGGAAAGGAGGGGTAAGAAAGAGAACTCTCAGGTATTTTTATCTAAAGTCCATACTCTATCAACGTAATACACATTGGAGATCATCCTAAGTGATATGTAATCATTAAGATTTAGTGATAAGCTTCCATCAGACTTGGTACAGCTATGTTTGGAAAACTGTCCATAAGATATCACCTTCTTCAATTCTGACAAATAACTACTTTCAGATCACCAGATAATGTGCAGGTCTAGCTCAGATTTGGTGCTTTCTTTAGGTATGTCACGTGGGTCCAAGAATCTGTTCCTTGGAGTTGGGTGGCAGAAATGTTGGCTTGTAGTACCTGATAGGGGCCTTTCTAGTGAGAGTGAGAATTTTTCTGCAGGTGTCTTTTCTAATAAACAAAATCTTCAGGTTGCAAGGAGAGAGGCTTAAAGGGCCAAGGGCAAACTGAAAAGAATGTTCTACTAAAACATGGTTAATTTTATAGAAGCAATCAACATTTGGAATATTGGAGTATATTTCCTTTTATCAGTTGTGATTCAAAAGAAGCAGGAGCCAAGTGCATTGGGTGTTCTCTAATTATCTCAAAGGGTGAGAGGTTATGAACACCAAAAGGAGTGTATCTAACATTCAGAAAGACTGACAGAAATAATTTTGCACAAGGCATATGGAGGGCCTCTGTAAATGTTGCCAACTGAGTCTTAATGCCATTATTGTATTCATCTAAAACAGAGTCTTAGGGTGATAAGCACGGTGAAAGTATTGTAAAACTAGTCAAACAGCACAGATTTGCCTGGCCAGTACAATTAATTCCTTAGTCACTACGAAGTTTGAGAGAGGTTTCCTAGGTAGAGAATAAACTTTTCCAAAAAGATTTTAGTCACAGAAGAAACAGTAGTGTGTCTGCAAGGACACACTTCAATCTTATCTTAAAACTTATAAAACAAAACACAAGAAAAATCTGCTTCATCGACTACACTAAAGTCTTTGACTGTGTGGATCACATCAAACTGTGAAAAATTATTAAAGAGATGGGAATACCAGTCCACCTTACCTGCCTCCTGAGAAACCTGTATGCAGGTCAAGAAGCAACAGTTAGAACCTGACATAGAACTATGGACTGGTTCCAAATTGGGAAAGGAGTACGTCAAGGCAGTATATTGTCACCCTGATTATTTAACTTATGTGCAGAGTACATCATGTGAAATGCTGGGCTAAATGAAGCACATGCTGGAATCAAGATTGCAGGGAGAAATATCAATAACCTCAGATATGCAGATGACACCACCATTATAGCAGAAAGTGAAGAGGAAGGAGAAGTAAAGAGCCTCTTGATGAAAGTAAAAGAGGAGAGTGAAAAAACTGGCTTAAAGTCAACATTCAAAATACCAGGATCATGGCATCTGGTCCCATCATTTCATGGCAAATAGATGAGAAACAATGGAAACAGTGACAGATTTTATTTTCTTGGGCTTCATAATCACTACAGATGGTGACTGCAGCCATGAAATTAAAAGATGCTTGCTCCTTGGAAGAAAAGTTATGACCAACCTAGACAGCATATTAAAAAGCAGAGATATTACTTTGCTGACAAAGGCCAGTATAGTCAAAGCTATGGTTTTTCTGGTAGTCATGTATGGATGTGAGAGTTGGACCATAAATAAGACTGACCAGTGAAGAATTGATGCTTTTGAACTGTGGTGTTGGAGAAGACTCTTGAGAGTCCCTTGGACAGGAAGCAGATCAAACCAGTCCATCCTAAGGGAAATCAGTCCTGAACATTCATTGGAAGGACTGATGCTGAAGCTGAAGCTCCACCTGATGTAAAGAGCCAGCTCATTAGAAAACTCTGATGCTGGCCAAGATTGAGGGCAAGAGGAGAAGGGGATGACAGAGGATTGAGATCGTTGGATGGCATCATTGACCTAATGGACATGAGTTTGAGCAAACTCCAGGAGATAGTGATGGACAGGGAAGCCTGTCATGCTGTAGTCCGTGGGGTTGCAAACAGTCGGACATGACTGAGTGACTGAACAACAGCTTTTCTCCTGGAAATATCAGCGAAGTGATTTCCTTTACTTCCAGAGAATCAAGTTTATAATGGCCTGGAATCTTATAATAGCTTAAGTGGCAAGTAAAAGTATTATATCTAATAATTCTTGAACATATAGGTCATTCTAAATTTTATTTTCACTGGAAATAAGAAAGACATGTGACTTCCACAATATTCCAAAATAATGAGCTATTCCAAAAGCTTATGTACTATCAAAATCTATATTGACAATTTGTTCTTGGCTAAAGTGAAAACCTGTAAGAGCATATAGTTCAGCCTGTTGGGCCAAAGTATCCATAGATAAAGATTATACCTTGCCAACATCAAAAGGAGCTGCAATAGCATCCCCAAGGCAATATTTGCCATTGTCACCTTTTGAATAAGAACCATCAGTGAACCATGAGAAGTCGGAAATACCAAAGATATTTTTTGTAGATCACAAGAGTCAGGAAATGATCCATCAGCTTTAAGCAATTGTGAAAGACTTCACCAGTGATGGAGGGGGAGGAGAGTAGCAGGATTAACATTTCTATGATATAAAAGAGTAATATGAAAAGCAGTTAACAAAATGTCTTCATAGTAGGTCATGTGGTTGACTGATAAATGTTCAGTGTAGAGAATTCAGAAGAGTTTCCGATGCATGAGGTACAAAAATGGTTAAAAGGAATCCCACGGTGAATTTCTTTATGGTCTTAACCAAAAGGGCAGTAAGCATCATAGCTTTAAGATAAGGGGGTTATCTGCATGCCATCGGTTATTAGCTATATTTTATGGATTGATGGTGGTCCTTGTGTGTGTTTTTGGGTGAGTACCCAAAGCCATCCCTTTTCCTTGCATATACAAAAAGAAAAAAGGAAACTCATAATTGATATCTCCAAGAGAAGGTAGGAGCACCAGACTCTCATTTGAAGTCAGTGTCATCTGGTTCTTCCTATACATTGAATTGGGGTTGTTGTTCTTTAGTAAAACATATAGAGTTTGGGCCATAAAAGAGACATTTGGAAATCCAATTTTTACAATAACGAACCAATCCGAGAAAATTTCAGAGTTGCTGCTTAGTTTTGGGTTTGGGGAAATTTAGGACATCAAAAAGTCTGTCAGGATGTAGGTGTAGACCATGTTTTGATACCAGTTGTTGTAAGTACCAAACCTGAATTTTGGTAAACTGCAGTTTTTCTTCAGTGAAATTATGTCCCTTTAAGACTAAAAGCTTTAGCAAGTGAAGACTGTCTTTCTGTGAGTACGCTTGAAAAGAAGAGCAAAGCAACAAATCACCCACATAATGCAAGAGTAAAAGCTCTGGGGGACTTTATATCATTCAGATCAGCCTTCAGTATTTGTTAGAAATAAAAAGGACTCTGAGCAAAACCCTGAGGCATTACTGTCCAGGTGAATTTGCTTTCCTTTCCAAGTGAAGGGAAAAGACATTGCCTAACCTCATCAAATAGAATACTAAAGAACGCACTGCTAAATCAATTAAGGTAAAAAATTTATTTCTCCTGGGAATGATTGTTAGTAATGTATGAGGGTTGGAAACAACAGTGTCCATTAATCCATAAAATATTGTAGCTAGGAACCTATGGCATGCAGATAACCCCCTTATCTTAAAGCTGTTGTGCTTACTGCCCTTAGAAGCACTTACTACCAAACAATTGGCATTAACACTTGCTATATATCACTAAGCCTAATTAATGAAGAAGGTGCATCTGTAAGATTGTTTTGTAGTTTTTTTTTTTTTTTTTATAAGTCAGTACTTTTGGAGATGTCTTTAGGGTTCTTTAATTGAAGATCTTATTTCTTGAGGTCCAATATGAAGACACTGAATTAGTTCTTGTTATTAAAAATACCAAGAAACATATAAAGATGCAAATTTATGTGATAAGACTGCTTATATAGCACTAAATTAAAAATTCTATAATCATTCTGTAACTCAACCCTTAAAATACAGTCTTCAAAAGCATAGAGGGTGGTTTTGAGTATTTCCATTTTATAGATGAGAAAACAGATTTTGAGTTTTAAAAGGAAAACTTCTGTAGCCATTTGAATTAGGATCAAAAATAGATTTTTAAACTCTAAATGTTTGTTCTTTCCATTGCATAATATTGTTTCCAATGGATAAATCAATATATGAGTGTGAGTGCATGTATTTGGGAAGACAGGACTGCTACATTTAAGATAATTTCTTAGCTTCTTAAATTTTTCCCAGGAATTTTCTAAAATGCAAAAATTCAAAAGAATTTATCTTTGATCCTTCTCTTGAAAAAACTCTCTTAGTTAAAATGTACTGGGATAACTATTACGATATTTTCTCAGAGAAACTTACTTTTTGCTAATAAAAAAGAAGTAATTTTAGTATCAATAAGCAACATGTAGCTTATTCAATCTTTACGCCTTGGTACTTTTCATTTAGAAACAAAATCTTATCTTCCCATAGGACTTCCTTCATAAAAAGTGCATTTTTATATTAAAAAAATACCTTTCTTTATGATTTACTGGGATACAAACATAGAAACAGTGATGTTAAACACTATATCCTTTAGCTCTAAAATTGTAGTGGGATCATGATTTCATAAGCAGAAAATTAGTTATATAGGTAACATTATTGTATAATTTCCCTCAGGATCTCTACAACTGGAGTGGTTTTATTGTATCCTAAAACAAGTCACCTACATTCACAGTAGATATAAAGAAATGTTGAATAAAACAGTATCATACAATGGCTCACAGTATGAACAAAGACATCTGTTTATGTTACCATGAATAGTTATGAACGGAGATGCTCAAATGGTTTTGCCTGCAAAGCAATGCCTGCTAATTTATTTTTATAGCAAATGGAAGTCTCATTTTTCACACTTGGGTAGTTTGCATTCAAATGTATGAATAACTTCAAATGCAATCACTTCTACACAGCATGCTTTATTGTAGAATGTAAGATGAAATTGCTAATGGTCTCTTGTTGGGTAGTCATCTTCTCCATCATAGGTTTTATAATATTTTATTTTAAAAATGTGGTATGTAGGTTGGGATTTATTTATTTAGAGCATAGTTTAATAAATCTGCAATTAATGAATTTAATACAATATCTAATGTAAAAAGTTGAAAAAGAAAATGTAAATGTTCCTTCTAGGAATCCTGGAATTTTGCCAGTTCATCCTGGGATTCTGAAACTGCAGATTTTCTTAAAGAATTTTTTTGAACAAAGAAAAAGAGATAGCTTATCTATTGAAAATATTTGGATTATTAAAACTTAACAGGAAGGAATATGAGGAATATGCTATAAATAAGATACTTCTAAAAATGACTATCCCAGGAGTTGAATATAATAAAACCCAGAAGCAAGGACAAGTATCAAATGTCCAGAAATGTAAATTTAAATTGCAAAATTTTAATTTATTTTTTATTTCAGATAGCATAGATTGTTATTGTTCAGTCTCTAAGTTGTGTCTGACTCTTTAGCTAGCCCATGGAAAGTAGCCCACCAGGCTCCTTTATCCATGGGATTTCCTAGGCAAGAATACTGGAGCGGAGTAGCCATTTTCTTCTCCAAGGGATCTTTCTGACCCAGGGATTGAACCCACATCTTCTGCATTTCAGGCAGATTCTTTACCACTGAGCCACTTGGCAAGCTGAGCAGATTGTACTTTTACATAAATGTTTCTATTTATCATTATAGGGGTAAATAGAAATAAAGTATTTCAAATCTAAACATAATACATTTGTATCAAATGTTACTTATTCACATGAAGAACCCTATTCTAAGTATGTTTGAAAAACAAATCAGAGTTATTTTGTCTCAAACTTATAAATATTGTTTCTTATTCATGTAATTATGCTTATAATATGATTTTATTCCAATTTAAAATTATCCTTTGTTAAAATGGAATTTTATTTATTAGAATTAAATGTAACACATACCACTTCCACAATAGAGACATAATAAATTAGTAGAGAAATGAGATATTTATGCTTAAATATGCAAACATAGTATTCTTGCCTGGAAAATCCCATGGACGGAGGAGCCTGGTAGGCTGCAATGCATGGGGTCGTGAAGAGTCGGACACGATTGAGCAACTTCACTTTCACTTTTCAGTTTTGTGCATTGGAGAAGGAAATGGCAACCCACTCCAGTGTTCTTGGCTGGAGAATCCCAGGGACAGGGGAGCCTGGTGGGCTGCCGTTTATGGGGTTGCACAGAGTCGGACACGACTGAAGCCACCTAGCAGCAGCAGTATTAATTTTAAGGAAAAAAAAAGTAATATGAAATTCAACAGGTCAAGTAAATATTTACCATTATTCCTACTATACAGAATTTATATATATTGTTTACTCTGACTGATACAGTCCTAAGTGATATACATATTTTATAACATTAATGACAAACAGCAAGTCTGTGAGAACATGCCAGCTTACACATATAACAGGTTAGAAAACTGAGGCTTGCAAGTAAAGTAATACCTATATCTCTCCCTGTATCGGTTAGGTTTCAATCGGGGAAGCAGAGACACCATGAGATATGGAGTAATGGTTTTATTATGAGAATCAGACTTTAATTAACCCAGGGACTTGTTAAAATATGTATGAAGAGCTGGAGCCTCTGAATCTCGTGACTGGCCTGAATTTCTGAATGTCAGTTGGTAGTCAGGAAGAAAAGCTGGGCATGAAAACCTGGAGCAGGAGGGGAAATCAGAGCCCATTAAAACCACTAGAATATATTGTGCAGTTTGTACCTTGTGTCTAGGGAGGAGAGCAGGATAAGTGAAGGCCTGTCTGCTGCCCTCATCAATAAAATGGTGGTAACAGATAGTAACAGTGTGCTAGAATACAGCAGTGCTTGCCACTCTAAACTGACCTAAAGAGCATGAGGGATAGAGATCCTTGTGCCCAATCATGTCCAGTTCTTTTGCGACTCCATGTACTAGCCTGCTAGGCTCCCTGTCTGTGGGATTCTCCAGTCAAGAAAACTGGAGTGGGTTGCCCTTTCCTTCTCCAAGGGACTTTCCGGATCCAGGGATCGAACACAGGTCTCTTTTGTCTCCTACATAGCCAGGCAGATACTTTAAACTAGTGCCACTTGCAAAGCTTGTAAATCTCATGCAAAATCATCATGTGGTGAATTCTAACATGAAAATTAGTGAGAAAGGAATCTTGGGGAATGTAGATTCAACATAGTTAAGACAAAAAACTAAGGCCCATGCTATTCATTTTTGTTTGTGTCTAATTATTTACTGTCATCTGTTTTCTTCTCTATCTCTTTGAACACAAAGTTGAAATCAATTTTTCCTTTCAGATGCTATATAATTGAATTATATAGAAACTTAAAAAAAAGTAGTTGTTTGGAATTATGAAAAAAAGTTTTCTAAATGGTGAATTTTGAAATTTTCACTTAGCAATACAAGGATACATTAAAATTAATTTTATTCCCTAAATTATGTTTCTTTTAATCTTTCAGAATTATTTTAAGAAAAATATTTGATAAAATGCTAAATGTTTCACAGGAAGGGAACGCGTGAACTAATTCTGACACATAACTTAATTCAAAAATAAAAGTCACTTTATTATTTCATAATGATTACTTTAAACAGTCAGTAAAAACAAGACCAGGAGCTAACTATGGCTCATATCATGAACTCCTTATTGTGAAATTCAGATTTAAATTGAGAAAGCAGGGAAAATCACTAGACCATTCAGGTATGACCTAAATCAAATCCCTTATGATTATACAATGGGCGTGACAAGCAGACTCAAGGAATTAGGTCTGATAGGCAGAGTGCCAGAAGAATTATGGACAGAGGTTTGCAACTGAACAGAAGGCCATGATCTAAACTATCCCCAAGAAAAAGAAATGCAAAAAGACAAATTGGTTCTCTGAGGAGGCCTTATAAATATCTGAGAAAAGAAAAGCAGCAAAGGCAAAGGAGAAAAGGAAAGATATATCCATCTGAATGCAGAGTTCTAAAGAATAGCAAAGAGAGATAAGAAAGCCTTCCTAACGGAACAATGCAAAAAAATAGGGGAAAGCAATAGAATCAAAAAGACTAGAGATCTTGTCAAGAAAATTAAAGATCCAAGGGAATATTTCATGCAAAGATGGGCTCAATAAAGGATAGAAATGGTATGGACCTAACAGAAGCAGAAGATATTAAGAAGAGGTGGAAAGAAAACACAGAAGAAGTATACAAAAAAACATCTTAATGAGCCAGAGAACCACAATGCTGTAATCACTTGACTAAGGCCAGACATCTTTGAGTGCGAAGTCAAGTGTTCCTTTGGAAGCATCACTATGAACAAAGCTAGTGGAAGTGATGGAATTCCAGCTGAGCTATTCCAAATTCTAAAACAATGTGCTATTAAAGTATTGCACTCAATATGTCAGCAAAATTGGAAAACTCAGCAGTGGCCACAGAACTGGAAAACGGTCAGTACTCCAATTCCCAAGAAAGGCTATGCCAAAGAATGTTGTATCTACCACACAACTGCACTCATTTCATACGCCAACAAAGCAATGCTCAAAATTCTCTAAGCAAGGCTTCAACAGTGTGTGAACTGAGAACTTCCAGATGTTCAAGCTGGATTTAGAAAAGCCAGAGGAACCAAAATGAAATTGTCAAACTGCACTGGCTCATAGAAAAAGCAAGAGAATTCTAGAGAAAAACATCTACTTCTGCTTCATTGACTACGCTAATGCCTTTGACTGTATGGATCACAACAAACTGTGAAAAATTCTTAAAGGGATGGGAATACTAGACCACCTTACCTGCCTTCTGAGAAATCTGTATGCAGGTCAAGAAGCAACAGTTAGAACTGGACATGGAACAATGGACTCATTCCAAATTTGGAAAGGAGTACTTCAAGGCTGTATATTGTCACCCTGCTTATTAAACATATATGCAGAGTACATCATGCAAAATGCTGGGCTAAATGAAGCACATGCTGGAATCAAGATTGCTGGGAGAAATACAAATAACCTCAGATATGCAGATGACACCACCCTTACGGCAGAAAGCGAAGAGGAACTAGAGAGCTTCTTGATGAAAGTGAAATAGAGAGTGAAAAAGCTGGCTGAAAACTCAACATTCAAAATACGAAGATCTTGGCATCTGTTCCCACCACATCAGGACAAATAGATGGGGAAATAATGGAAACAGTGACAGACTTTATTTTCTTGGGCTCCAAAATCACTGCTGATGGTGATTGCAGCCATGAAATTAAAATATGCCTGCTCCTTGGAAGTAAAGCTATGACCAACCTAGACAGCATATTAAGAAGCAGAGACATTACTTTGCCAACAAAGGTCCGTCTAGTCAAAACTATGGTTTTTCTAGTAGTCATGTATGGATATGAGAGTTGGACCATAAAGAAAGCTGAGGGCAGAAAAATTGATTCTTTTGAACTGTGGTGTTGGAAAAGACTCTTGAAAGCCCCCTGGACTGCAAGGAGACCAATCATTCAATCCTAAAGGAAATTAGTCTTAAATATTCATTGGAAGGACTGATGCTGAATCTCCAATACTCTGGCCACTTGATGCAAAAAAACTGACTCATTTGAAAAGACCCTGATGCTTGGAAAGATTGAAGGCGAGAGGAAAAGGGGATGACAGAGGATGAGGTGGTTGGATGGCATCAATGACTCCATATACATGAGGCTGAGCAAGGTCTAGGGACTGGTGCTGGATAGGGAAGCCTGGTGTGCTGCAGTCCATGGGGTGGCAAAAAGTCAGACACTACTGAGGGACTGAACTGAATTCAATGATTAGATCTATTTGAGTCTTCTAATATAAATCTATTTTGTTTTATTGGAGGGTATAAGTAAACGCTAAATTATATCATACATAAGATATCATCAATAAAAATGTTAATGCTTTTTTGAATGATTTCCCAAATTAAGAAATGAATTCATGTTTCCTACCATGTCTATAAAACACACTTCAGATTTCACCATACCAGATATATAGTTTGTGTTAGTAAAATTTTTCATTGACTCAAAAATCCCATTAAAATGAATGTGATGATAACACAAAACCTAATAGTAGACAGCAACCCCCGAATGAGATAGACATTATTTATATCTGAGGAAAAGGTTCTCTCACTATAACACTGTGGTAGTTTGGATTATAATCATAATCCTGGATAAATCAACAATATTCCTTGCATCACTTAAGGATAGGTGCCATCCAAAAGACTGGGAAAAATTTGATGCAAATTTTTCCTGTTACAATTTTACTTTCTAATGGTAAAATATTCTTCCCCACTCTCACCCTCAGAATAAGGCCTCTCAGAATGAGGCTTATTTTCAGAGTCAGTTAAATTTGTTCTACTTTTCTCTTCATAAAAATCTATTTACTTCTATTCATAGAACACAACCCCTTGGATACAACTTAAAACGTGTTAAGAGTTTAGAAACAAAAGCAACACAGCTTTAAATGTGTATTTCTTTGGAGAAACTTACTTTCTTAGAAGCAAAAGCATGAGTGTATTATAAGCAATGAGTCATGGTAAGCTTTGACTTTCAAGTAAGAAGACTGTATGAAATGAAAACCACAAATAAATCTGCTTATCTACAACAGGCCAAGAGCCCTAGAATGTATATTCTCTGTTAATCTAGTAAAACTTTACCCAGGTAAAAATTGTTGATACAATGAGCAAAACTTTATAATCATCAGAGCTTTAACAACAAGTATACATCTAAGATCATTAATTTCCCATTTACAAAATGGAAAGGACTTTGGTTGAAATAATGAATGACACATTGTGAGCTCTTTTCTGGAAAATCCCAATCTGTGAATGTATAAGTGACCATGGATCAGGCAATGAAATTCCAGCTGCTGCTGCTGCTGCTGCTGCTGCTAAGTCGCTTCAGTCATGTCCGACTCTGTGTGATCCCATAGACGGCAGCCCAACAGGCTCCGCCATCCCTGGGATTCTCCAGGCAAGAACACTGGAGTGGGTTGCCATTTCCTTCTCCAATGCATGAAAGTGAAAAGTGAAAGTGAAGTCGCTCAGTCGTGTCCAACTCTTTGCGACCCCATGGACTGCAGCCTACCAGGCTCCTCCATCCATGGGATTTTCCAGGCAAGAGTATTGGAGTGGGGTGCTATTGCCTTCTCTGAAATTCCAGCAGAACTATTCAAATCCCTAAAGGATGATATCATCAAAGTTTTGCATTCATCATGTCAGCAAATGTCAGCAAATCTGGAAGACCCAGCAGTTGCCACAAGACTGGAAAAGGTCAATCCTTATCCCAATTCCCAAGAAGCGTGGTACCAAAGAATGTGCTAACCATCAGACAATTGCACTCATCTCCCATGCTAGTAAGGTCATGCTTAAAATCTTGCATGCCAGGCTTAAGCATTATGCAAACCAAGAACTTCGAGATATCCAAGCTGGGTTTAGACTAGGAAGAGGAACTAGAGATCAAATTGCCAACATTTGCTGGATTATAGAGAAAACAAGGGAATTTCAGAAAACATCCACCTAGTTACATCTACTAAGCTAAAGCTTTTGACTGTGTAGGTCATGACAAATTGTGGGATGCTCTTAGAGAGATGGAAATACCAGACCATCTTACCTGTCTCCTGAGAAACTCATAAGTGGGTCAAGAAGAAACAGTAAGAACCCTATATGGAACAACTGATTGGTTCAAGATTGAGAAAGGAGTATGACAGGGCTGTCTGCTGTCACCCTGTTTGTTTAACCTATATGCTGAGCACATCATGAGAAATGCAAGCTGGAATCAAGATATGCAGGAGAAACATCAACAACCTCAGTTATGTGACTGATACCACTCTAATAGCAGAAAGCAAAGAGGAACTAATGAGCCTCTTGATGAGGGTGAAGGAGGACAGTGAAAGAGCTGGTTTAAGACTAAATATTAAAAACAAAACAAAATGAAACTGAGATCATGGCATCCGCCCCTACTACTGCATGGCAAATAGAAGGGGAAAAGGTGGAAGTAGTGACAGATTTCCTCTTCTTGGGCTCCAAAATCACTGCAGATGGTGATTGCAGCCATGAAATCGGAAGACGGTTGCTTCTTGGCAGGAAAGCAATGACAAACCTAGATAGTGGTTGAAAAGCAAAAATATATATTACTCTGCTGACAAATGTCTGTATAGTCAAGGCTGTGGTCTTCCCAATGGTCAGGTGTGAGAGCTGGACCGTAAAGAAGGCAGAGCACCAAGGAACTGATGCTTTCAAACTGTGGTGATGGAGAAAACTCCTGAAAGTCCCTTGGACAGCAAGGAGGTCAAAACAGTCAATCTTGAGGGAGATCAACCCTGACTCTTCACTGGAATGACTGATGCTGAAGCTTCAGCTTCAGTATTTTGCTCATCTGATGTGAACAGACAACTCATTGGAAAAGTTCCTGATGCTGGGGAAGATTGAGAACAGAAGGAGAAGAGGGCATCAGAGGATGAGGTCACTGGACGGCAATCACTGATGCAAAGAACATGAACTTGGGCAAACTCCAGAAGATGGTGAGGGGCAGGGAGGCCTAGAGTGCTGCGGTCCATAGGGTCACGAAGAGTCAGACATGACTGGGTGACTGAAAAACAACAACATCCGCCAGTGATAAAGTTGGAGGAACCAGTTTTACCACATTTGGATAAATTTTTTTCAATAAGTATTTTCAGACATTGAAAAGCCAAAAATGTATTGTGGTTGCTGGGAGAACTAAACCAAACAAGATGAACTTGTTGGTTGATCTTCAGCCTCAGTGTCTGGGGGAAACTAGAGCACAGAGCAAGGAGGAGTATCCCAAGCAATAATCTTGCTGAGTGTCCAAATTAGTGATCAGATTTTAGGAGAGATCATGGCATGTCTGAATATTTCAGGCACAGTTTCAAAGAAAAGAGACCATTAGAGAAAAAAGCTCTATAAATGGACATTGGGTCGTATTGAATGTTTCTTGAAAACTAAAACAAAAAGAATGGGTAATGACCACATGTATAGGTAAAAAATGAGCTGAAACATATGAGTGAAATGGTTTCCAGACTTTCACATAGCTATAATGAAACTGAGTTTCAACATGCTGGAGTAGAATTCAATAACCCTCCGTAAGAGCCACGGCTTAGTATTAAGGCTAAATACTTGTCAGTGTGTAGGGAACCCCAGCCATTCCCTGACAAAGCTTCAAAACAATAATTGAAATTCAAGCTAACACTTAATGTAATGAATTGCCTACAAGAAAAAAAAATCACGATATTCCTTAGAAGACAAAAAAATCCAGACACTCAGTAAGATAAAATTAAACGGATCATCTAAGTAAATATTACTAACCAAGCTAGAAAGCAATATAATGCAACTCAGAAAGGAGAAAGCATACCTGTCCATAGAAACAGATCCCCAAATGAGGCAGATGATGAAATATAGACAAAAACTTCAAAACAATTATTGGTTACATTTGTTACTGCCTCTCTTCTTGTCTCTGATCAGGACACGTCAAATAAAGTTTGTCAATGTCCAGAGGTAAAAATCTGAACAATTGCTTTTGTTAGTGGGTTTCTGTGGTAACATAATTATGTGGTCACCCGGCTGAATGAGGAAGGCAAAAAGAGACTGATATATGGAGCACCATATTGTTGTCACTTACAGACTGTGACTCTGATCATGAACTCCGTAGGCAAAATTCAGGCTTAAGTTGAAGAAAGTAGGGAAAACCACTAGACCATTTATGTATGACCTAAATCAAATCTCTATTATACAGTGGAAGTGACAAATACATTTAAGGGATTAGATCTGATAGACAGACTGCCCAAAGAACTATGGATGGAGATTCATGACATTCTGCAGAGGCAGTGATCAAAACCATCCCCAAGAAAACAAAATGCAAAAAGGCAAAATGGTTGTCTAAGGAGGCCTTAGGAATAGCTGAGAAAGAAGAGAGGCAAAAGGCAGAGGAGAAAAAGGAAAGATATATCCATCTGAATGCAGAATTGCAAACAATAGCGGGAGAGATAAGACAGCCTCCCTACGGTGATCAATGCAAAAAAATAGAGGGAAACAATAGAATCAGAAAGACTAGAGATCTCGTCAAGAAAATTAGAGAAACCAAGGGAACACTTCACACAAAGATGGGCTCAATAAAGAATAGAAATGGTATGGACCTAACAGAAGCAGAAGATGCTAAGAAGAGGTGGCAAGAATACACAGAGGAACTATGCAAAAAAAAGATCTTAATGAGCCAGAGAACCACAATGCTGTAATCACTTGACTAAAGTAGATATCTTTGAGTGCGAAGTCAAGTGGTCCTTTGAAAGCATCACTATGAACAAAGCTAGTGGAGGTGATGGAATTCCAGCTGAGCTATTCCAAATTCTAAAACAATGTGCTATTAAAGTCCTGCACTTAATATGCCATAAAAATTGGAAAACTCAGCAGTGGCCACAGGACTGGAAAAGGTCAGTTTTCATTCCCATCCCAAAGAAAGACTCTGCCAGGAATGTTGTAACTACCACACAATTGTGCTCATCTCATATGCTAGCAAAGTAATGCTCAAAATTCTCTAAGTGAGGCTTCAACAGTATGTAACCAAAAACTTCTAGATGTTCAAGGTGAATTTATAAAAGCCAGAGGAACCAAAAATCAAATTGCCAATCCACTGGATCATAGAAAAAGCAAGAGAATTATAGAAAAAAAAAATCTACTTCTGCTTCATTGACTATGCTAATTAATGCCTTTGACTGTGTGGATCACAACAAACTGGAAAATTCTTAAAGAGATGGGAATACCAGACCACCTTACCTGCCTCCTGAGAAATCTGTATGTAGGTCAAGAAGCAACAGTTAAAACTGGACGTGGAACAACAGACTGGTTCTAAATTTGGAAAGGAGTACTTCAAGGCTGTATATTTTCACCCTGATTATTTAACTTATATGCAGAGTACATTGTGTGAAATGCTGGGCTGGATGAAACACAAGTTAGAATCAAGACTGCATGGAGAAACATCGGTAGCCTCAGATATGCAGATGACACCACCCTTATGGCAGAAAGCAAAGAAGAACTAAAGAGCCTCTTGATGAAAGTGAAAGAGGAGAGTGAAAAAGCTGGCTGAAAACTCAACTTTCAAATTACTAATATGATGGCACCCATTCCCATCACTTCAGGAAAAATAGATGGGGAAACAATGGAAACAGTGAGAGACTACAGATGGTGACTGCAGCCACAAAGTTAAAAGACACTTGCTCCTTGGAAGAAAAGCTATGTCCAACCTAGACAGCATATTAAAAAGCAGACAAAGTTCCATTTAGTCAAAACTATGGTTTTTCCAGGAGTTATGTATGGATGTTAGAGTTGAAACATAAAGAAAGCTGAGTGCCAAAGCATTGATGTCTTTGAACTGTGGTGTTGGAGAAGACTCTTGAGAATCCTTTGGACTGCAAGGAGATCCAACCAGTCATTCCTCAAGGAAATCAGTCCTGAATATTCATTGGAAGGACTGATGCTGAAGCTGAAGCTCCAATACTTTGGCACCTGATATGAAGAACTGACTCATTGGAAAAGACCCTGATGCTGGGAAAGATTGAGGGCATGAGTAGAAAGGGGCAACAGAGGATCAGATTGTGGATGACTGCACCACCTCGATGGACATGAATCTAAGCAAACTCTAGGAGCTGGTGATGGACAGGGAAGCCTGGCGTGCTCTAGTCCGTGGGGTTACAAAGTGTCAGACAAGACTGAGCAACTGAACTGAATGTCTCATTTTTCAAAAAGATATTTTGTTTGTCCTAATATATAGTGCTCTGTATCAATACACTTGTTCAATAGAAACTTCATACAATTTACAAAATTTTCAGTCTAGGAATGGCACCAATACTGAAGTCAACATATTTTATCTTTCTAAACTTTTGATACTATGTAGAATAAATGCATGCTTGAATTATATGAGCTAAATTTGTTGATTAATGTCAATGTTTACTGACAGTTTCACTTAACTCTTTATTTAGCCCCTTTAATTGGAGGCATGTGTGTGTGCTAAGGAGAAGGCAATGGCACCCCACTCCAGTACTCTTGCCTGGAAAATCCCATGGATGGAGGAGCCTTATAGGCTACAGTCCATGGAGTCGCTACAAGTCAGACACGACTGAGAGACTTCACTTGCACTTTTCACTTTCATGCACTGGAGAAGGAAATGGCAGCCCACTCCAGTGTTCTTACCTGGAGAATCCCAGGGACGGCGGAGCCTGGTGGGCAGCAGTCTATGCGACTGCACAGAGTCGGACACCACTGAAGTGACTTAGCAGCAGCAGCAGCAGCAGTAATTAATTCATGTAGTAATTTCAAGTAGCAGCCTTAAAAATTCTGATTTTAATTGAGTTTTTCAGTTTGCCTTTTAGTTTATTTTGATGTCAGTGTTCTTATTTTAATACTGTTGCTTAAATAAAAGTTTAGTCAAAGGGAAAAATTGTTTATTTGAGTATTTTCCATTGAGACATGTGGAAAGATGTTAAGTATAAGCTTGCTACCTGAGAAGAAGCAGGATATTTTTCTAACTACTTTTTTACTGATAAATATCTATTAAAACAATCTTTTATTTTGTCATTTAAATTCTGTTACAGTATTTAAGGTCCATTTTTCAGTGTTTATTAGTAAATACCATTTTTAATTTCCACCTTATAGAGTGTGATTTTTAAAATCTAAAACAGACCCAGCTTGAAATTGCATGTGCTAAGAATAAATGGATTTCATAAATGGTTATCAGAAGGAAAAGCATAGCATGAAATAGTTTTATTTTTACTTTAATCTTTAGTCAGTGAGTTTTCAGAATTTCCTAAACAAGAACAAAATTAGTTCTCGCTAATCAACCTTACTGGGCTTCCCTGGTGGCTCTAGTAGTAAAGAATCCACCTGCAATGCAGGAGACCTGGGAAGGATCCCTGGGCTGGGAAGATCCTCTAGAGGAGGAAATTGCAGCCCACTTCAGTATTCTTGCCTAGAGAATCCCCATGGACAGAGGAGCCAGCAGGCTATAGTCCATGGGGTCACAAAGAGACATGACTGAGGGACTAAGCACAGCACAGCCATTAACCCCACTATTCATTTATTATCCACCATTATTTATTATTATAATAAGTTGATGATATAAATGTTTAATAATTGACTTTAACTAGATAACATGATTGCAATGAAGCCTCTAAAGCACTGACAGAAATTTATAAATGGCATAAACAATTTTTGAAATTGACTTGATTTAATATTGATTAATATTAAAAACCAGGAAGTTAGGCAACTCTGAATATTCAATCAGAATGGCGTTAGTGAAAATAAATAACTGAACTGGTACTAGAATGCGTGATTCTTTCTTTATTATTTGTCCACATTTCTTCATTATTTGTCCCGTTTTTGCTATTCTGAGTTTTTTGCTTTATTTATTTCTAAGACTAGAGTTGCTAGATTTTTTTCCCCTGATGGGACCAGATTACAATTCAGCAGAATACTGTGGAACATAAATATTTTTCACAATTTGTTACTAGTTAAACTATTTGTTACTAGTTAAACTAGTTAATGTAAAACTAGTTAACTTTAGTTTCCATTTGTTAAAAAAACAAAAATTCAGTACTAGCATATTTGAGACTCTTAGTAAATACTAAGAGTCAGAGGATAAGGTTTAGAAAAATTTAGCCTTCTATAAGCTTTAGTAAGAAGAACTTCTTATTAATAAAGTTAGCCACCTAAAGGGATATTTCTCTCAAGTGAATTTTAAGTTATAACTTAAATGCATTGCAGATATTTCACAAAGTTGGACATTTCTTTTTATATACAGCTTATAGTTTTTATTTGGTTGTTTTTAACTATGCCTTTTTAAAGCCAAATTTTATAACTCTTAACTGTGTCTGGATTTTTGGAAAATAGAAAGAAAAATGTTGTCTCCTCTTGAATGTTTGAAAATTTCTATAATAAAACCTAAACAAAGAGATAATGTTCCTGTTTGAATAATAGCAACTGATGCTTTCTGAATAATTTATACATTCCGGGCTTCAGGCTAAACCCTTTACTTGCATTATCATATATTCCTTATAGTAAAGTCTTGAGATTATTTTTTTCCTGTCATTCCCTTGTACACAAGAAGAAAGTGTCACCTGAAAATAAAATAATGCACAATATGAGAGCTGTGAGTGAAGTTTTATTTTGGGCCAAGTGAGGAATACAGCCTAATACACAGCCTCTCAGATAGCTCTGAGGAGCTGCTCCAAAGAGGTAGAGGGGTGGTCAGTAAATATATGATTTCAGGGAAGGGAGGGTACATGAAGTCAACGCTCTGTCAGAATGTTGCCGTTAGTCACAAGGAGAAGATGTCTCCGTTAGTGATTTTAGGGAATTTTTTTAGATATGAGAAGATGAAAGAAATAGGTTACTTAATAAATAAATATTCCTAACTATTGTGTGTTATCATGTTAACATTTTAACATAGAGTGTCTTTCTTTGGTTGTTAGATAAACTCAATTCCTGCTATCTTGTTATTGAACTTGTCTGGTGTATCTTGCCCATTTTTATTCAGCTCATTAAATATTTATATTGTTCTCCCATTTATGCATTTCTTCTTTTTAAAATATCAGTTATTAATTTAAATACCTCAGGAATGACTTGCTATGTCTTGAAATTTTAGTGAAGCGAAATTTCTTGGTGATTTGGTATACTCATCTGTTCATTTTCAGGAGTTAAGCTTTTGTTTCGTTTTTCTTTTTTTTTTTCTTTTTTCAGTTCCTGACTGTAATTCCAATGTGATGCTTACAAAAGCCATTTGTGGAAGACAAAGAATGAACTTTTAGGTAAAAGAAGTCCCTTGATATTATATATTTTTGTAATATTATCAACACAAAAGCATGAACATATAATCTTGCTTCTAAAATTATAGCATGGTTCGAAGTTTTTGTACTGTTATTCATTGTTTTTGAAAAGTTGGCTCATGTAGTTCAAACAATACCTAGTATTAGTCCCTGAAATTTTGGTGTCATGTGTCTACAACAGAGTTGTAAACTGCCAACCAACTAAGAGAGGAGTCATATCAAAATATACTACTTGACTACACCCAATAAAAACATTGGAATTTCTATGTGGCTCAGTTATAAAGAATCTGCCTGCCAATGCAGGAGCCACAGGAGATACAGGTTTAATTCCTGGGTTAGGAAGATCCCCTGGAGGAGAAAATGGCAACCCATTCTAGTATTCTTGTCTGGAGAATCCCATGGACAGAGGGGCCTAGCAGACTACAGTCTGTGGGGTTTCAAAGAGTCAGACATGACTGAGTGACAGAACACACACAATAAAATCATAAAAATAATCTATGATTGTTTTAATAACAATACCTTTGATCAATTCTGAGTAAATTAAGTAAGATTATTATACCTATTGAATTCTTATTTAAATGTAGTCAACATAAACAGTGTCCAACTTATCAATGAGCAAAAGAATATGCATTTATATAATTAGAATACATCCATAAAAACTGTAGACTTACAAATGTTCTTATTGATATGCAAATTCAACAACCAAGTGATAATTCACATTAGGGCTAATAAACAGCACCTAGTTTTTTTGCTACCAATAGGAGCAAAAATCCATGTGCTAAAATTGTATCTTTATTTTAAAAAACTTTTATATAATTTATCAAGGTCATATACTCACACTACAAATGCCTTATTAGGATCGTAATGGATTCATAAAACATTACAATTAATTTCATTTTTCATCATTTATAAATCTTATGTAATTTTTCATATTCAAATTGTTTGAAGGCCTATTTATTTTTAATATTTGTATACATCTTATAATTCTATCAATGTGAACAAATAGTAAAATTTAATAGTCTAACAAGGCCTGGACACTGTATAAAATTGGACACGACATAAAACTTATGGACACTATATAAAACTGATTTTCTTTTTCATTCTTGTAAACTAGCTTGTTAAATTATATTGTGTTTTAGACCAGAGAGAAAATCAGAATAGTTAAAGGTATGTGAAAATATTTGTCCTAAGCTATGTATGAATGACTGAAGAAATATATGTAAAGATAACTAGAGATAGAGAGGGGAAAAAGGGAATTAGGTTAAATCTGCAAGAGTAAGTGATTTAGTAATCCAAACATCAAAAAGTACACCCAAAAATATTTCTGTACATGGACATTAAAGAAAGCTCAATAACATTCATATTAGAATATGATGACTGGAGTAGAGTTTTCACCTGAATGTGAGTTATCACATAAGAGTTAGTTAAAAAGTTCTCATGGATACAGTACCCAAAAATGATGATAAAACTAAGTTCAAGCTAAGATTAATAATAAGCAGAACCAAATGCTGAAATAAACATGAAGAATGAGACCAGGAAAATCATGTATTTCCAAATGTTGGAGATCAGGACTTTTAAAAATAACAGTATTTAAATTGCTTTATATAGTTTGTACTTATACAGCAGAAAACAGGGGTTTTCTCTTTAAATGCTTGTTTTTCATGGATGCCTGAAAATGCATTGCCCCAGAGGAACTCTAAGTCTCCTTTCTATTGTAGTATCTGAGCAGTGAGAGTGCCTGGGTTGCCATATCTCGTGGTGCAACCTATAGTTTACCATGTCATATAGCCTAGATATTGCATTATCATATATGTTTGATACTATTCTAGAAAACCAGGAAAGAAGGACACGTGGAATCAAATGAAATATTAGAGTAAGTGGTTCTCATTTATTGAGAATACTCTTCATGTATATTAAAGTGATCATAGAACCAGAATTACCGAACTCTGACTCATAAAACCTTCTGCATTAATTCAGATTTCTTTCCCCAAATGAAACTGTTTTTCACTTCTGTGACAATCTTACATAACATTTGTAAAATTTTAAAGTCATTCTAAGGATAAGATTATAAGCATTTTAAGATTATTCAACATTGTAGGAACCAGTATTCAATGGTATGAAAGAAAAATTGTTATAATTTCAGATGAAAAGATTGACAAAAATGGGTAAATTGGGAAAAGTACAACAAAGAATCTTTAGATCCTATTGATTTTAATGTGACATTTTAAGAAGCATATTCATAACAATTTTCAGATATCGTACATATAAATATTATGTGCTTAGATCATTCAGTCGTGTCCAACTATTTGCGACTCCATGGACTGTCCAGGCTCCTCTGTTCATGGGATTCTCCAGGCAAGAATACTAGAGTGGGTTAATGATTCCCTTCTCCAGGGGATCTTCTCCACCTAGGGATAGAGGCTGGGTTTCCTGCACTGCAGGCAGATTCTTTACCATCTGAGCCACCATGGAAGTCCATAAAATATTACCACATAATACGGAAATGTAGTACTATCACAAAGAGAGAGGATCGATTTTATACTAGAAAAGCACTCAGTAATAAATGGTGGTCATCATCTAATTTGTTCAAAACTACTTTTTGAAAACAAATAGGAAGAAAAAAAGAGTATGGTTATTTGTCTTATCCACAAATGACAGTACCAGTAAAACTGAGAGTCAAAGGTTTTATAAATCATACTTCTCTTGCCAATACCAATTAATTTTCTTATTCATACATATTACTGAACATAGATATTTTAATTTCCATTATTTAAAAGGCAAGTAAAACTCTCTTTCAGCAATATGATATGATACTACATTTAAAATTTTAATTATAAATCTAGTTAAAGGTTTGCATCCAGTATTTAGAAAAAAGGGATTTATTTTAAATTAGTCATTAAATAGTAATTGGGAATAAGGTATTTTTAAATGAAGCAAAATATCAATAAGCATTATATCAATATCAGTTCATATTTAACAAATTTAGCTTTTGAATAAAAATTTCTGCACATAAAATGCCCCATAAAATCTGTATTGTCACATACATAGGTGTATTTAATTGTAATACAGTATTTCAGGATATTAGAAAATACGATTGTATTCATAAAACTAAGATATGATTAATAACAGTTCAATCTTTGTAAGAAAATTTATTGTATATCTAAATATATATTTCTTTGAAAATAGTTCTAAGTATGTTAAAGAGTAACACTATTAACAAATATTAATCATGAAAACTAATGATTATTGGGTACTTACTATATCCTAAGTACAGAATTACTGCTTAAAAAATTATCCGTTTTTGATTATATGTCTTGTTTTCTTTTTCCAGAACTAATTACCAACAGTTCTATCTTTTATACTATGCATTTCTGCAATGTGATTTTTACAGTGTTTTTAAAATGCATAAAGCTATAATAAATAAATTCTATATTTTTCAAGTTTATACAGCACTGAGAAAATACTGATTGTAACCCTTTTTTCTTCCTTTTCTGAAATTCAGGAAATGTTTATAGGGATAATTCAGCTAGTTTATAGGGATAAACTGTCCCTAGTTTATAGGGATAATGTTTATCTTTCAAGATAATTAAATGAGAAAATTAAGGCAGTCTTAGTTCCAGTTCTAAACTCTGCTTTGTTGTCTTCTGTCTGAAATTCATGAATCTAACTTTTAGCCACAGTTAATAGGTCTGTTAATTAAAAAATAAATACAAAAATAAATAGAAATCATATATGTGAATGTCTTACTGCTATTTCAACCAAGTCAACACAGGATAAATATGTCTTTAAAAGTATATTTCAGCATTTTTCCATTTCTTAGTCTATTCCACAAATCTATTAAAATAATTATTTATGAAATGTGCAATTTCTAACCTCTTAATAAAAGGTAACAAATATATTATATTAATATTTTACTTGAAAGAAATTGTATTCTGAAATTCCTGATGCCATCACTAGACACACTGGAGATCAAACTGCCCATTCACTGTCATTCAGAAAGAACAGACTGTGGTCCAGGACAAAAGTGTCAGAGTGAGAACTAAGATTTCTTGAGTCACAGGTCTGCATTCCTTTTACATCAACACTTGGCCACCACACTGAAAATGTTCAACCAAAACAAAACCTGAGGTATTTTACTTTCAACTGAATATTTTATCATCTATTTTCTCCCTATTGTAGTGACTACTAACAGTGTGTATTTTTGCTACATTACATACTTTGTACTGTAACACTCCAAACAAGTTTAAATTATTTAATACAAAGATCAATTCTAATTTTATTCTTACTGTTTCTTTTTAACCATTATCCTTGAGAGATGAGAAACCTTATATTTACAATTATAAACAAACAAACAAATAAACAAAAACAGATGGTTTGAGATGATTAAATTCTCAAATTGCTAAAGAGCCAAGTGGCCATAATTTTCATGGTAGTCATTGCAATAATCATTTCCAATTTTCAGCTATAAAAAATATTAAAGAAAGTATAAAAAGATATCTATGACATTCAGGTGAACTAGTATTTCTCCATGTGTTTGCTAAGTAAGTATCATGGCTCAATTATTCAGCTGACATCCATCCAGAGGAATTCTGTCCATCTGTTCAAATCCATTTCAAACAGGGTCATTTAAGAAAATGAACTTATAATAACATATGGTAACGAAATTCAGTATGGATTTTCTACTGCATTGATTAACTTAGAGAAATTCTCTTATGAAAATATGAATGTTCACATGTCAAAATTTTCCTTCTACTGTACAAAAAGTGCAGGAAAAGCAGACTTTTCAGTTGGTGTCAGTTGTGTTCACTACTCTCAGTGCTATTGGATAACCTCGAATTGAACCGCATATATGTTGTATGTTTCACTTGAGGAATAGAAAATATTTTGCTTACTAATTTTTAAAGTGCTTTAAAGTTTGCTCTTTAAAGTGGAATTTGTATTTATATTAAACAGATCCAAACTTAGATAAATAGAATAGTAACAGAAAAATAAAAGACTGACCAAGCAGTTCGTATTAGGAGAAAAAAAAAGGTGAATATAACCTTCTAATCCAGCAATATAGTGTTCAGGCTGATTTTACTTGACTATATTGCTCAATAATTTAATGATAAAAAATAGTAAAAAAAAAAATTGAGCTATATTTTTTCTTTGCCATAACTGTTGTTTGGTTTGCTGTCCTACACAATAATCTAATGTTTCAGGACAAATTCCAAGCGTTCTGTCCACATCACTCTTCATTCATGCAAATTACTTTTAGATAAGATTTACCCCTAAATTCTGATGTATCTCTAAGCTACCCACCTTCACTGAAACTTTCTCTACTTCTGAAACCAGAAAGCCAAAAAAAAAAAATATTCTTGGACATCTACATGAGACTTGAGAAGTGAAGTGACTCAATAGTTAATGCAAAAAAATTAAAGAATGATGCATGCTGTGAAAACAGACAATAAATGAAGCACAGAGTACACAGTTGTTTCAGCACGGGAAATATGAAAAAAATCCAGGATTTATCAAATTTGTATCTATTTTCATTACCTTTTTTAGTTTTGTCTGTCATTTCAAATGGGAATCTAAGACAATGACAACAATAGAATTATATGCAGCTTTCACCATTGTGCATTCAGTTCCAGGCAAAAAAATATATTGACATTTGATTTGTGGATTCTTTTGACCCCCAGTCCTGCCCCTCCCATTTCCATTTTTGAACAAAAAACTAATTATTGATACAATGTTGCTCAGAAAAAATTTATTATTTCACTTTGCAAAATGTTGCCTTCTGTTTTGTCTGTTTAATGTTAAAATTACTGAATAATTCTTTATTAAAGCAGTGAAGTAATTTAGGTAATCTTTTCATAAATTCTGAGAGAAAGAGGAAGAGAAAGGAGAGGGAGAGAGAAGAGTTTATTTAGTATCTTGGAAGCAGATTGATCCCAAATAATTCCCTGATGGCTCAGACGATAAAGTGTCTGCCTGCAATATGGGAGAACTGGGTTTGATCCCTGGGTAGGGAAGATCCTCTGGAGAAGAAAATGGCAACCCACTCCAATACTCTTGCCTGGAAAATTCCATGGATGGAGGAGCCTGGTAGGTTACAGTCCATGGGACCGCAAAGAGTCTGACACGACTGACCGATTTCACTTCACTAATATCCAGTAATGTACCTGTGACTTGGAAGGAAGCTAATACTGAAGTAAAAATCTCCACGCTATAATCGTCAAGTTTATTTCCCAAGCAAAAACCCCTCAAAGTTAATATTAAATCACTGTTAATTCAACATTAGGTATTTAATTAAAGATTAAAATTCTTTCATCTCTTTTCTTTGGTCCTATTCCCATTTTCTATCTTACATTTATCTTTAGCTAAATATATATATATATATATATATATATATATATATATATATATATATATATATAGCCAATTTTAACTAGCATCATTTTTAGTGTGCTATCCCAACTCATTTACTGTCTATGAGAAATATTTTCTATGTCCCTATTTGAATATAAATGATTCAACATGAATTTAAGTATCTCAAATTGTACAGTGCAGGTTTCACTTTTCTTCTTGTCAAAAGTGTCCTCCAAAGTTCAATATATATTAGGTATATATGTAATATTAATATATAGTATAGCTGTATGATAGAATATATGTATATATTAATAAACCTTCCCCTTGCTTAAAGTTAGTTAGTAGAGAGATTAGTTTATTTCATGGCATTTTTAATTATATTAGCTTAAATATGGAATTGAGAAATATTGTTAGGTCAGATATATTTATGGGATTTATCTACAAGGAAATTATAAAAAGATAATGCATATGCAAACCTATATATTGAGTGATTGCTCCTTCTGTCCTATTCAGATAGTATCTGAGCTACAACTCTACTCCTCTGTGTCTCTACTAGTTAGTTATTCAAGACAGAACCCACATGGCTGACTGTTATTCAGAAGGAACCATTAGCACCATATTTGCGTATGCCTTATTCAGCTTGAGGAATACATTTCTCATATACATATCTGGTCCATCACTTTATCTATCTGGGACCAAAGACATTGGATGCTAAAGGGGAGTGCTGGGAAATAGTTACCATCATTATCATTTCTTTTATTCTCCCTTACATTCAAAATGTTCTTTCCTGGTGGCTCAAATGGTAAAGGATCTGCCTGCAATGCAAGAGACCTGGGTTTGATCCCTGGGTTGAGTAGATCCCCTGGAGAAGGGAATGGCAACCCACTCCAGTATTCTTGCCTGGAGAATCCCATGGAAAAGGAGCCTGGCCGTCTACAGTCCATGGGGTCGCAAAGAGTCGGACGTGACTGAGTGACTAACACCCACGCACACATTAAAAATAACTTCTCTGAAGTTTTTAAAGTTTCTAGCTTGTATGCTCAATTAAATTGAAATGTTTGAATAGGCTTTTTAAGGATTAAATTTGTATTCAGTAAATGTTTATCAAGTGCCAAATATATCAGAAAGAGCTCTAGTTTCTAGACGTATATTAATAGGCAAATTACCATTCTTTGCATGCAAAGAGCTTACCTTGTCATGGAAAAGGTGAAATAGACTGCCAATAAATAAACTCTAGAAGAATTCAGTCAGCAACGCCATTGAATGTTTGTTTATTCTTATTCTTATTAACAGAAATCCAATTGGAAATATATGCCCTTGAAAAAATTAATCAATATTTGAATTGTCATTGTCTACAGCTTGACTTCAACTGTCAATAAAGCAAAAGGAAGTTTTAGTTCAAACCTGAAATACACATTGCAAAAGCATGGTATAATTTCTCAGAGAATGCATACTAAATATATATTATAAGTTACTGTATCTATGCATGGGGCTTCCCAGATGGCTGAGATGGTAAAGAATATGCCTGCAATGCAGGAGGCCAGGGTTTGATCCCTGGGTTGGGAAGATCCTTGAAGAAGGGAATAACTACCCACTCCAGCATTCTTGCCTGGAGAATTCCATGGACAGAGGATCCTGGTGGGCTATAGTCCATAGGGTCATGAAGAGTCAGACATGATGGAACAACTAACACTTTCACTTTCATATTTTTGCATATATATTATATATAGAATAATTCAGGGATATTGGGGGTTCAGTTTCAAAAAACTGCATTAAAGTAAATGTTGCAATAAAGTAAGTCACACAAATCTTTTGGTTTCCCAGTCTATATAAAAGTTATTTTTATACTGCACTGTAGTCTATTAATTGTGCAATAGCATTAGTCTAAGAAAGCAATGTACATAATTTAATTAAAAAATACTGCTAAAAAATGCTAACTGTCCTTTGGGCCCTCAGAGTTGTTAATCTTTCTGCTTCATTAAGGTAAGGTTCTTGCCTTGATCTTGAGGGCAGCTGACTGATCAGGGTGATGGTTCCTGAGGACTGGAGTGACTGTGGCAGTTTCTTAAAATATGACAGTGAAGTTTGGCACATAAACTGATTAGTCTTTTCACTTGAACACATAGAAGCCATCAGAGGTTTGTTAGCTGGCCTAATTTCAACGTGCTGTGTCTCAGAAACTAACTGCTAAGTTGCTTCAGTCGTGTCTGAGTTTGTGTGACCCCATTGATGGCAGCCCACCAGGCTCCTCTGTCCCTAGGATTCTCCAGGCAAGAATGCTGGAGTGGATTGCCATTTCCTTCGCCAATGCATGAAAGTGAAAAGTGAAAGCAAAGTCGCTCAGTCAGGTCCGACTCTTTGCAACCCCATGGACTGTAGCCTACCAGCCTCCTCCGTCCATGGGATTTTCCAGGCAAGAGTACTGGAGTGGGTTGCCATTTCCTTCTCCACCTGAGAAACTAGGGAGGCCCTAAAAGAGGGAGAGAGATAGGGAATGTATAGTAGTGTATTATTCTTTGCTTTATTCTATGAAAATATAAGTAGAAGTTACAGAAATTCCACAAATTGTAAGAATAATCAACTTGCTATGTGTAAGATTTATTTACATAAATTTCATTCCCTGGCCTTTAGGACCTTAGGAGAATACTTATAAAAGAAGTCTGTAGATGCCTCTAGTAAATTAATAACAAATTAAAAGAAACAACAGTGCCCTTACTAAAATTTGCCAAAGCAACATTTTAACTGCTTCATTGCAGTCTGAGTCTGTGAAGCATAGCTATTGGGAGGAAGTGAACTGAATAATAAAAGACCAAGATAATGCAAAGTCAGTGAGACAAATATTTTGAAACTTCTTTTCGTGAGATATAATATATTTTACTCTTTCCAGCCTTTCTTAAGGGCTAAGGAATAAAAAATACAATATGCCACAGTCATAAACACTTTTAAAAGACAAGAAATTGTCTATAAAAACACTTTTCACAGTGCTGTAGATACTTTGAAGGAAACAACGCTGACATCAGTTGAAGGTGAATCTGATAAATGCATGCCATTAGGTTTTTGACATTGAAATAGAGAAATGCAATAAAATCAACAGTGAGAAATAATAAGAAAGCAAAATATAGACAAAGGCCAGGACCTCATAAACATTTTTCTTCAAAATTATAATTTAATCTCATACTGTCTCTTAAAATTTTATTGCTTACTAGTATTCTTTTTATAAAAAATTATTTTGAACGGTTTTACTTTTCAATGTCTATATCCAGGAAGTTTTTCTGTCTTTTTATAAATCATGAAAACAGTTGATATGATTACCAAGTTGATATGATTACCAAGTCAGATAATTAATTTTATAAGGTGTCATTAATTTGAATAATTTTATTGGTGGCTTATCTTAATATTTTATTAAAATATTTACAAGAATTAAAAAACTAAGCAAGATACTCTATTGAAGAAATAAAGAGTATGGCAAAATAAAGTAAGAGATTTGGTCTATCTAAATTTAAAATCTACTAAAAATCCCTTAAAGTAAAAAAGTACATATGCTCAATAAATTTAATAGAAAAAAAGAATGAATATCTCTTGAGACCAGAAATTACTGGGGAATGCTGGGTAGATGGAAAGTAGGTAGAAATCATAATGACAAGTTGGAAGTAACCATGGTGCAGGAAAAGGCCAGAGTGAAAGTAATGACAGATTCAGAGAAATACCTACACCCAATTAACGCATTACAAAGCCACACACACACACACACAAAAGCAACTATAATCATCAAGATGGTTACAACTTATATTCTAAGCAATAAAAGAGATACTCCCCTCACCCCAGAGGCCTTTGACCTAGACTAAATTCTGAAACTAATATTCTTTTTTTTTGGAACTAAAAGGTACACACTTTATTTATTATGTGAATCCTTTATAATGGTAAAATACATGGGATATGTGATTATTGTGAAATGATGACAATCAAGAGGGTTTGTAACGTTAAGTGGTTTTTTGTATTTATATACACTTTCAAATATAATAGATTAAATGATAATCACAGATTTAAATGATAATCACAGGTGTAATAGGATGGGAGAAGTCTGAAACTGTAGTTTTGATCTTTGGAGGCTTCATTAAATCTATTGCAATCAGTTAAAAACACAATCAGTTAATAGAAAAGGCTATTAAGACATAATTTATCTTCATTTTTGTTTTGACATTCTTAAAAAAAGTGGGAAAGTCTTGTAGTGTGGCTGTGGGTTTCTAAGTGAAATAAAAAAATGTTTGACAACTCCACAATACAAGCAGAGGAACAGAAAGAAGCAAATCAAAGAGATATACACTAAATGTCTTTCATCACCAAAACAAAAGATACCAAGGCTAAAGTGGTGAGGATGAATAAAAAAAGAAAATATGACAACTCATACAATAGAAATGTCAGGAGAGTGTGTAATTTCCTCAGTTCTATCTCTTCACAACAAAAATTTGAAGTGATGGATCAGTGTTACAGCCCTCAGATGAACCAGTGTTGCAGCTCCATGTTACAGCTCAGTTTATTTACAAAGTAAAGAAAAATACCTCCTTGAGGTGTGAGGACATGCCAACCCCAAAGCTGCGAAGAGAAGAGAGAGAGACCCCTGGCCCTTTGGCTCCTCTTTTTATATATTTTTCCTCCCTCTGGGCCTGCCCTATGTAAATTGGCCTAGCCAGGAGTGCTGTTTGTTCTACCTGAGGTCCTCACTCCGGTTCTCGGACCTTCCTTTGTTCTATTTTTGCAGCCTTTTCCATTCCTTGTCTTTTAGCCTCTGCCATTCTGAACTCTTTTTTCCTATTCTAACTACCTAACAGAAATAACAAGGAATCATGTAAATAGAAAACATGGTAGCAATAAAAATAGCAACAAGAGCAACAATATAATATTTATTAACAATAACAGTAATAATAAAATAATAATAGTTATACTGCAACTATTATTTACTGAGCCCTTATTTATTATTACAGGACTTATCCTAGCTACATAATTTGTTATTGATATTTTCAACATTGGGAGGTAAGTACATTTTTGTTTTCCCTATTGTTGGATGTTAAAAATCAAGGCATATAGAATACTTAAGTAAATTGCTTTTTGGAATATGGTGAGTGTATTTATATTGATTACTGATTGTAAACAAGAAAGGAAAACAATTAGGCAACTTAACTAAAGTACCAACAATCAAAAGGTGAGGAACATTGGAAATGCTATTTGAAATCAAGCATTTGATCTCCACTAACAGATGCAATTAACGATGCTCTGTTAAACCTCTCAAAAATATATTATTGATAAAGAATGACATAAATTTTAGAGACAATAAGCAAATAGTGAAAATGTTTATCCCATTTTATCAAAATATTATATTCAAAATGTATTAATATTTTATACAAGTCAGAAAAAAAAAGGCAGCCCATAGATACTTATTTCTGCAAGAAACTAAAGCTTTCTAAAAAGTTCAAAATATTTGTCCTGGGTCTCTTAAACATTTCTCAAATCTCAGTAACCTCTGAAAAACATATCCAAAGTTACACCCCAAACTGATAGTGTCAAGTTTATCTCGGAATAATCATGTTCAAAAAATAAAATGTCTATTGAATAAATTTTGATTGAGGTTCATTCAGTTCAGTTCAGATCAGTCACTCAGTCATGTCTGACTCTTTGTGACCCCATGGACTGCAGCACACCAGGCCTCCCTGTCCACCATCATCAACTCCCGGAGGTTACTCAAACTAATGTCCATTGAGTCGGTGATGCCATCGAACCATCTCATCCTCTGTTGTCCCCTTCTCCTCCCGCCTTCTTAGCATCAGGGTCTTTTCAAATGAGTCAGTTCTTCACATCAGATGGCCAAGTATTGGAGTTTCAGCTTCAGCATCAGTCCTTCCAGTGAACACCCAGGACTGATCTCCTTTAGGATGGACTGGTTGGATCTCCTTGCAGTCCAAGGGACTCTCAAGAGTCTTCTCCAACACCACAGTTCAAAAGCATCAATTCTTTGGTGCTCAGTTTTCTTTTGAGTCCAAATCTCACAACCATACACGACTACTGGAAAAAACCATAGCCTTGACTAGATGGACGTTTGTTGGCAAAGTAATGCCTCTGCTTTTTAATATACTGTCTAGATTGGTCATAGCTTTTCTTCCAAGGAGCAAGCGTCTTTAATTTTATGGCTGCAGTCACCATCTGCAGTGATTTTGGAGCCCCCCAAAATAAAGTCTGACACTGTTTCCACTGTTTCCCACTCTATTTGCCATGAAGTGCTGGGACTGGATGCCATGATCCTAGTTTTCTGAATGGTGAGCTTTAAGCCAAACTTTTCACTCTCCTCTTTCACTTTCATCAAGAGACTCTTTCGTTCTTTGCTTTCTGAGATAAGGGTAGTATCATCTGTATATCTGAGGTTATTCATATTTCTCCAGGCAATCTTGATTCCAGCTTGTGCTTCCTCCAGCCCACCATTTCTCATGATGTACTCTGCACATAAGTTAAATAAGCAGGGTGACAATATACAGCCTTGACGTACTCCTTTTCCTATTTGGAACCAGTCTGTTGTTCCATGTCCAGTTCTAACTGTTGCTTCCTGGCCTGCATACAGATTTCTCAAGAGGCAGGTCAGGTGGTCTGATATCCCCATCTCTTTCAGAATTTTCCAGTTTGTGGTGATCCACGCAAAGGCTTTGGCATAGTCAATAGAGCAGAAACAGATTTTTTTTCTGGAACTCTCTTGCTTTTTCAATGATTCAACAGATGTTGGCAAGTTGATCTCTGGTTCTTCTGCTTTTCTAAAACCAGCTTGACCATCTAGAAGTTCACGGTTCACATATTGTTGAAGCCTGGCTTGGAGAATTTTGAGCATTAGTTTGCTACTGTGTGAGATGAGTGTAATTGTGCAGTAGCTTGAGCATTCTTTGGTGTTACCTTTCTTTAGGATTGGAATGAAAACTGACTTTTTCCAGTCCTGTGGCCACTGCTGAGTTTTCCAAATTTGCTGACATATTGAGTGCAGCACGTTCACAGCATCACCTTTTAGGATTTGAAACAGTTCAACTGGAATTCCATCACCTCCTCTAGCTTTGTTCATAGTGATGCTTCCTAAGTCTCACTTGACTTTATATTCCTGGATGTCTGGCTCTAGGTGAGTGATCACACTATCGTGATTATATGGGTCATGATTATCTGAGGTTCATTATCAAGTGTTAAAATGGAAAATATTACCTTTGAAACTCATTAGATGGAGTACTATCATTATTTCTATTAGTACCACCTATATAGCTGTTAACATATTTTTGAGCTCAAGGGTAAAATAATTTATATTTTTCATCATATTTCAATGATGGTATACTCCAATTTCATTACTATAGTTGAATGAAAGATCATTTTCATTATGAAAAAAATTACTGGGTGAGTAACCACTTGAATCCTATCCATAGTCATATTACATTTTAACCATGTGAATTTAGTTGATAAATAAGGCACTTAATGGGCTTCCCTGGTGGCTCACCTGGTAAAGAATCCACCTGCAATGCAGAAGATGTGGATTTGATCCCTGGGTTGGGAAAATCCCTTGGAGAAGGGAAAGGCTACCCACTCCAGTATTCTGGCTGGAGCATTCCATGGACTGTATAGTCCACGGCTTCAAAGAGTTGGGCATGATTGAGCGACTTTCACATACACACATACATAAAGCACTTACTGGCTATTGTTTGTTAACAGTTTACAAATTGCTTAAACATATGTAAATTTATTTGATGCTATACTGTGACTTAGATGCTATTTTTTATCTCTGGGTCAGTAAGTTTGAAACCATAAACTTACAGAGCTTCAATACTTTTACCAAAGTCTACTGTCAGGACAAGGTGAACCCTGAAATAGTCCAGAATTTTGGTCCCAAACACCATTTTTTTAACAGAGCACAGTAGTTCTCATTCTTATATTAGATGTGAAAATCAAATGAGGTACTAAAACTAGAGCCATATGTTAACTATTAAAAAGTATGAAAAACATGCTCAGTTATGTCCCCAAGTTATGTCTAAAACTCCATCCTATTAAAAAAATTTTAGTTAATTTGAAAAAGGAGATGATATATATGTATGCACACATGCTCAGTAGCTTCAGTTGCGTCTGACTCTTTGCAACCCTGTGGACTGTAGCCCACCAGACTGCTCTGTCCCTGGGATTCTCTAGGCAAGAATATTGATGTGGGTGTTGCCATGCCCTCCTCCAGGGGTCTTCCAGACCCAGGGATCAAATCTGTATCTCTTATGTCTCTTGCATTAGCAGACGGGTTCTTTACCACCAGTGCCACCTGGAAAGCCCTGAGATATATAAATTTAATTTATAAATATAAAATAAATTAAAATAATTAATAAAATAATAGGTAAATTAGTGCAGTAAAAAAATATGTATGAAGTCAACTTTCCCTGTATGCTGCACCCTTTCCCACTGTGCAGTCTCTACTGTTCATCTGCACTCATACACTTATATGAGCTATTGTTTGGTCAATGAAGACCTATTTATTGAAAATATTAGCTCCAAAAACTAATAAATAGCAATTACACCTTAATATATGTTATTGGAAAATGAGTCATGATCTGAAGGAAATATACATGAAATTGTACATTGTGTAGGAAAACAAGCAGGCAACAAGTTAAAAATATTATATATTTTTTCTATAATTGTTAGTATATAGTATTTGAAATTAATTTCTGGGTTAAAAAATATGAAAATAATTTACAACCATCTAAATAAACTCTTTCAAATTCTTGCTTTTCCTTTGAGTTTTCGCATGACATTGGCTTTTTTATTGTTAGTGAGGTTTTCTTTTTTTAAGATAGAAGAAAAAAATGAACTATAAAGATTTATGGACTGTGTCACAGGATTCTCAGAGATTGCTGTTTCCTTTAGATTGCTCTTTTATGAAAATGTTTTTCTTCCATGCACCAATAAAGTTATTTCTCCTCATTGTGAGTACATTTTTTATGAAGTATTTTGAATAATTTTTTAACATTGAAATTAAACCTAGGAATATTACTGTAATATCACATACACACACAAAAATACACACGCAAACATAATACTATGTAGCTTTATAATGCTGTCACAAACTTGGCCATATTCTTTTGGTGATAAACACAGTTAAAATAAAAAATGTGAACTTTATCAAATGTAATAACCCTGATGATAGGTTCCGGAAAACTTAATATAATTTTACTTGTCACATTTTATTATCATTTATTGATTTTACTGAATTTTTTAAAACTGACCTCTAGTGTGACAAAACAATTGTAAAACAACCCAAGTTATGGTCTGTCTTTGTATATGCTCCATCTTTGTATATGCTCCATGATTACTTGAACAGAATGAAAATTCTGCTATTGTTGGGTGAACTGTTCTATAAATGTCAGTTGGATCTTATTGGTTGATGGTATTGTTCAGTTAATAATTTAACTTTTGATAAATATACCAATCTATTTATGTGAAATGTACATTGGAGATGTACTATACAATATATTTATTAGAAATAAAAGTATATTTTATATAATAAATATATATTCATAGCAAATATGATATACAAGTATCAATATATGAGAAATGTACATTGCAAAGAACTTATACATATAGTGTGCTTAGTTGCTCACTCGTGTCTGACTCTGCAGCCCCATGGACTGTAGCCCACCAGGCTCCTCTTTCCATGGGGATTCTCCTCCGGGCAAGAATATTGGAGCGGGTTGCCTTTTCCTATATGCTATATACTACATGCTCTATGCTTCCCTGATAGCTCAGTTGGTAAAAAATCTGCCTGCAATGAAGGAGACCTGGGTTTGATCCGTGGGTGGGGAAGATCCCCTGGAGAAGGGAACAGCTACCCACTCCAATATTCTTGGGCTTCCCTGGTGGCTCAGCTGGTAAAGAATCTACCTGCAATGCAGGAGACCTAGGTTCGATCCCTGGGTTGGGAAGATCCCCTGGAGAAGGAAAAGGCTATTCACTCTAGTATTCTGGCCTGGAGAATTCCATGGACTATATAGTCCATGGGGTCGCAAAGAGTGGGACATGGCTGAGCGACTTTCACTTTCACTTACATATACTATACGTATAGATATATACTATATACACATACATTTAGTACAATTATTATATTCTGTTATACATGCATGTTTTTCTATAATTATAATTATCATAAAGAAAATAAAATATTGATCATAATGGGGACAAAAAATACATATTTATGTTCTTGCTTTTTTATATGACAAGCCTGACTCTTTGGCTAAAATTACCCTTGTAATGAATAAATCTATGTTGATTTTACACATAATCCTGGGCATAAAACATATTAAAGCCATTTTCAAATGAGAGGCCTTTATTTCAGTAATATGTAAGCTTGCATGTGATACTATTGGCTGCTTCTTTAGATATAATGTACTTATTAAGTATCACAGGGCAAGTTATATTTCTACTCTGCTTTAAGTCCCATGTCATATCCAGTCTGGTAAACTGTCTAACTTCTTGCAGCCACTTAGCAAACTCTAATTGACCTGAATTTCAGAGTCAGAATAAGTCAAACTTTTGAAGCTGGAATTCATTGCTATAGCATGAAAGTATAATTTAATACCAGTAATCACTAACAGACTGTATTAGATAATTATTAGATTCAGTTCAGCTTCCTAATGTCCTAACACATATTCATAGCATTATTTTAAATGGAAATTTCTTAGTGAAATGAATCTATGTATTAACTGTTGGAGAATTGATTTTTAAAAATAGAATAAATATCATTTTGTGTAGAAAAGACTTGATATGAAACTGACATTGATTGAACTGAAAGGAGAATAAATAAATCCATAATTATACAACTGGAGATGTCAATATCCCCTACTCAAAAACTCGTAAAACAATTAGAAAATCAGCAAGGATATAAAGAACTGAACAAACCATCAACCAATAAGATCCAACTGACATTTATAGAACAATCCACCTAACAACAGCAGAATACTCATGCTTTTCAAGTAATCATGGAACATATATGAAGAGAGACCATATCCTGAGTCATAAAACAACCTAACAAATGTAAAAAATGTGAAATCATATTTAGTTCTCCAACCACAACAATGGAGAGTAAGAATCAGTAACAACAACCACCACCAAAACAAAAAGGAAAATAACCAACACATGGATACAATAAAAATGAAGGGAAAATCCCCAAGTTAGCTTTTGCCTTTACAAAGAGCAAAGGAACTGAATGGAGGAAATGAGGTAAAAGCTCAACACAACTTGGGTTTTAGGATACAAACATAGTAATATATTTTTCATGGATATAAAATTAAGTTAAAAAGTCAATTCTTAAATATAGAAAGCAGAATGAAATGAACTATTCTACCTAAATTCAACTCTGACAAAATCACAGAGGCATAATTTCAAGTGACATTAAAACAAATTAATTTGACTTTATATCTTAGTGAAACAAGTTTTTTTTTTAATTTTAGTGTAATAATTTTTAATAATTGCATTGGTTATTCTGATGAATTAGATTTAAATGGTATTATGCTAATATTAGGAACAAATATTTTCAGGATCAGGAAAATATGCATGATTTCAGAGACTATGTAGAAAACTTAGTTAAAAATTGTGGTGAATTAATTTTTTGATCGCATGATTGATTAAAAGGTCAATATGCCTACATACTTAAAAGTTCTTTAAAAAATCACCAGTGTAGTCGGTGAGCATCACTGGCTCTTAATTTCTAAATAATAAACTTATTCTCACATTTTTGATGGGCAGTTATTGATAGAATAAACTTTTCTACTATGATGGAAAAATTACATTGGCCACATCATTTTCAGACTTTCAATAACTTTATAATTCTTTCTGAAAAAAGACTGCCATCACATTCTAGTGATTTTCTGGCAGAACTATATTAAAATTATTCTTTTGAAACTTGTAGTTTCCTGTATTACCATCAATTTTTTACAGTAGCATGAAATACTTATCATATTTTGTTATTTAAAGTAAATCATAGGATTAAAAATGTTATACTGTACTACTGTATTTTGACAGTGCTATTGCAATTTTAGTTCTCATATCTTTATTTTATAGTAATGAACTTTATTGGTTAAAGTTTTGAGAAAATTTTAATACAGAGTGACTTCAATTTAATGTGTAAATATATATATATATTAAAGAGTACATATTATGCTTAGTTTATTATTATATTAAGTACATATTTTTTTGTAATAAAATGATGTTCTTAAATATAGTACTTTTTGAATTAGTAGGTAGCACATGTAAGGCTTTAATTTGATCAAGAAGTAGACATTCGTTTTAGTAAGCCACTGAGATTCAGGGTTTTTTGTCAGAGCATTTAGCCCCACATATCTTAATATATTAAGCATTATGAAAACATTGTGAAACTGGTAAAAACTTTGAATTTGTGTTAAGAATATGCAATATTTTAGTCAAAACTAATTTTTCTACATAAATGTAACTTATGTAGGAAAGCCTATTTTCCAACAACAGGCTTTCAAAGTATAAAACATAAAACAGAGAAATAAAAGTGTTTACTAATGAAGGAAATTTAGAGCAACCTGAATTCATAGCAAGGCATGATTGATTACCCATGAGAAAGCTTATTACCATACTCTCCACGATTCCTGAATCGGTGGTAAACAACAGTATTTTTTACCCATGTGTTGTTATTTTATTCCTTCTCTTTCTCTGTGTGCGTGTGTGTATACAGAGAGAGAATTGATTACATGTGTGTGTACATATATACATATATGTATATATGTGTGTTTGTGCATGCTAAGCCGTTTCTGTCATGTCCAACTCTTTGCAACCCTGTGGACTGTAGCCCACCAAGGCTCCTCTATCCATGGAGTTCTCCAGGCAAAAATACTGAGTGGGTTATCATGCCTTCCTCCATGGAATCTTCCCGACTCAGGGATCGAACCCGTGTCTCTTATGTCTCCTGCATATGCAGTTAGGTTCTTTACCACTAGCACCACCTGGAAGAGCACACACTTCTGGAGAGCAGTCAAGTCCTACAAGTACATGTAAATGATCAATGCATGGGTCATGACTTAATCTCGATGGTGAAATAAGAAAGAGGGAAAAACTATCAGTTTTAATTCCGTGTAAATTATTCTCCTTATTTTATCCATCTTATTCTTTATTCAAATAAAAATAAAATTTGTATCATTGCCTGGATTAATAAGTGGATGACAAACACAATTAAAATACCAAAAGTCAGAAGGCAAAAAGGAAGAATCCAGTAAAACAAAATAGTTCAGAAAATAAGATTTTTTAAAAGTCTTGAAACAGTTTTTCTGCATAAAATTTAATTTCTGTACATCTAAAGTTGGTGTACTAAGCTAAACTTTTAAGTTAAAATGCTTTGTTATAGAACTTGAAAGCTAAATATAACCATTTAATCTCATTATCAAGAGTCAGCAAAGTAACATCTGTTTGGCTGTTCAGTTTAGCTTCTGAGATTCAGCTCTGGAGTCTTTTCATAAAACAAAATTATCCTGTAGCTCTACTGTGCATTTATGCATGAAGAAAGTCTCTGAACTTGAAATTTTTGAATCATAATACTTTAACTTGATATTTTTTCTAAATAAATATTGTAATGCTCAAGTAATTGCATCCATCAGAATAAATATGACACATAAAATGATCCACACAAATTCCATTGGTTAATCTAAAATCCTGAGCTGGCCTGTATAAATGGATATTCAAGGTTGCTCTTACTTCAGTAATGAAAGGCTATTCTTGTTCCCTTCCCTCTTTAGTATTCTTTCTAATACTATTGTGCATTTAGATCATTTGCAATTTGTTATACAAATGCTTTGCTTATCTTTCACCCCCTTTACTTAGTATAACTATTGTAAAGAAAGCGAGTATGAGAAAATGTAAAAGCTAATCTGAAATTCCACTTTCTAAAGTGTCAGGCGTATGTGTGCATTGATAGTCTACAGACTGAGAAGCATTTGGCCCTGAATATGTAGAGCAGAGAAATAAAGGAGATCATAGAGACCATTGAAAAAAAGGATTAATGGTAAAATTAGGCAGGGGTATGAATCTATTGATTAATCTGCACTTTTGACTGCCTGAATTATGAAGATAATAGGCTTCCTCAAGCCATTTGGGAACTCAGTATTTTCTTATTTATGATTAGTGAAGTAAATAAGTGTAGAATGGCTTTATGGACTTTATTAACAGGAAAATAAAATCAATTTCAAAATAATTTCTTCGTGTATAACACGGTTTTAGCTTCTTTGGTATTGTTTTTATAAAAATTTTCTTACTGGTACACTTATTTCTAAAATTAAAAAATATCAATGCCTTTTTATACATTTGGCAAATAATTCCTGAATAACTACTACCAAAACCAAAAATTTTTAATGGATTAGTTAGATAATAAACTAGAGAAACAGAGGAAATCTGTGTTGTTGCAATTTAAATGGAATGTGGACAGAGCACAAATATCTTTTTATCCCTTGATTTTAAATTCAGGTCACCTTAAACTTATTTCAGCTAGGGTAATTTCTGTCAGTCGTGAAGACTGAAACACCCAACTCAGTTTTGTCAAGAAATGCCCCCATACAAAGAAGGCCGAGCAGAGAATTCCTATCCAGAAATTTATCACAAGTGTTTTGAATTAGAGGAACAGAAGTTAGCTCATTATGTTTGTGTGTATGTATGTTTATGAGCATAAAGAAATATTAAACATTTTTAAGAGCTGATTGACCTACAATTGTATAACTATATACAATTATGCAGAGTATAATTTCATGTAGCATGTGCCTAGAAAAATTAACTCTAATATACATCTTTAGATTCTATTTGTTTATGCTGTCATTTAGCATGTTATTAGTCATTGACAAATTTGGATTTCTACTTGAAACTATTTTTCCACATCTGTCTTTCCTTCTTTGAAGATGAAGCATTTAATTTTCTACAATACGAAGTGTGTGTAAAATAGAAAAATGAGTTTCTAGCTGAATCCTTAAAAGAGGAATTGCCAAACTTTGACTCATAGGCCAAATCAAGCAAGCCATTGTTTTCATAAATAAATTTTTACTGGAAAAGAGCCATATTGCAGTAGGTTGAATTATAGTCACCCTCCCCAAATTAATTTTTAAACAATGATGACAACAACAATAACAAAACGTTTCCACATCCTAATCTCTGGCTCCTGTGGATAATTTTCCTTGCCAATAAATAAAATAAAATATAGCCACTATATTATAAAATATAGTCAATATTTTATCATAACTTTAAATGGAGTATAATTTATAAAAAGCATTTATAAAAATACTATAAACATTTATAATAGTATTTAATCACTATTTTGTATACCTGAAACACATATATTAAAAATCAATTCCTTGTGTAGTACAAAGGACTTTAAATTTAAAATTAAGTTTTTTGAAGGTAGGTAGATTGTTCTAAATTTAATGCAATCCCAAGAATCCTTATAAGAGTGACGTAAGAAGGATCAGAGCCAATGATAGGAAATGTGATGATGGAAACGAAGGTTAGGGATAGTGTGAGGAAGGGCCTTGTATCTAGAAATGCAAGCAGAACTTAAAAACAGAAAATATTAGGAAACAGATCCTCCCTTGGAGCCTTTTACATGAATGCAGCCTTGCTTATACTTTGATTCTTGACTTCAGACCTCCAGAAATTTAAAATCATAAATTTGTATTGTCCTAAGCCACAAAGTTTAAGGTAATTTATTACATCAGCAAAAGGGAATTAATACAGAGCTTCTCTGATGGCTCAGTGTTAAAGAATCTACCTGCTAATGCAGGAGACATGAGTTCAATCCCTGGGTCAGGAGAGCCCCTGGAGAAGGAAATGGCGCAACTTACTCCACTATTCTTGCCTCAAAAACCCCATTGACAGAGGAGCCTGGTGGGTTATAGTCTATGGGGTTGCAAAGAGCCAGACACAACTCAGTGACTGAACAATAACAACAGGGAATTAATATACACATTTTAATTTACATATTATTTATGACTGCTTTTGCATCACAGTGGTAAAAACTGTAGTTTTACAAAATCTAAAATGTATACTTTATCCCCCTCTATGGAAAGAAAATCTTCAAAAACCTACCTTAAAATGAGAAGGACTCCCTGCACTGCAATTTTTTAAAACTTTTTTTCAGATATCTGTTATGATGCCTCTTATACTTAGCTTACATAGTTATTTGTATGTATTGATATGTGTATCTGTTTAATTCTGTAGTAAATTTTTTTAATGCAGTAAAGCTTGCTTGTATGCTTTTCTTCTTGTGCTAGTAGCATAGTTTCATTCATGTATTGGTCTTCTGGAAGTATTAAAGAATGAGAAAATTTACAAAATACATATTTGGAACAAAATTCTTCTATTTATAGTTTTTGTATAGTTGTGTTCGACTCTTTATTAGTTTTTATGAATTCATTATCTAGATAGTAATTAAACCCTACAGTGATACATATTTGAATTTTCTTGTGTTGACAATACCAATCCTGTAATATAGTCTCATCTTGATTTTTTTTAAATTTAAAAGCCTGTTTCTCTTCATAATTATTAAAAACGTGAGAAAGCCAACTAAAAGAGACGATATTTGAGAAATCTAAGGAAGTGAAGGAGTTAACATGAAGATATCTAGGAGATGAAATCCCAGGTTGAGAAAAGCAAAGTTTTTCAATGAAGAATCTGCTTGAAATGTGACGTTACAGCATATGTTTGGAGTATCTGAGGTGTGCTGAATTCAGCTGTGGCCACTGGGATAGCCTGTTGGTTTTAACTCTAATTCTAAAGAAATATTCAGTGCCAAACTAGTCATTAATAATTTGCTATAATTCATGATTATCAATGGGGTCCTTTTTTCATCATTAATTGTTATGAAAGTGAAAGTGTTAGTCACTCAATCATGTCTGACTCTTTTGTGACTCCATGGACTATAGTACCCCAGACTCCTCTGTCCGTGAAATTCTCCAGGCAGGAATGCTGGAGTGGGTAGCTGTTCCCTTCTCCAGAGGATCTTCCCAACCTAGGGACCAAACCTGTGTCTCCTACGTTGCATGCAGATTCTTTACCCTCTGAAGAACCAGAAAATCAAACGATACAATAGTGTCTAAGAAACAATCAATATTATCAGTATATGTTAATAATATCGGAGAAGGCAATGGCCCCCCACTCCAGAACTCTTGCCTGGAAAATCCCATGGATGGAGGAGCCTGGTAGGCTGCAGTCCATGGGGTCACGAAGAGTCGGACACGACTGAGTGACTTGACTTTCACTTTTCACTCTCATGAATTGGAGAAGGAAATGGCAACCCACTCCAGTGTTCTTGCCTGGAGAATCCCAGGGACGGAGGAGCCTGGTGGGCTGCCGTCTATGGGGTCGCACAGAGTTGGACACGACTGAAGCGACTTAGCAGCAGCAGTTAATAATATATTCAATAATGTTCAATGAAACAATAAACAGCTATCATTGTAAACAATAAGCTCTCCAGTGACGGGGCTGAAAAAATCAGTTTGCATCATTATCATTAAGGTGAAGTCAAAAGGCAAGAATAGAAAATGGCCAAAGATGGAACCTAGGGAAACACTAATGTTTAGAAAGTTAAGGAAATAGAAATAAAACAGCTAAAGGCTATTAGAAGGAGCTTCTGGAGATATGGAGACAAATCAGAAGAAAGTGACACTTTTAGTCCTTTGAGGGTTCACCAACACTCATGATGCAATGGAGAAATTTAAGTAGTGAATTCTAACAGCATATTAAAAGTCAGAGGCATCACTTTCCTGATAAAGGCCCATAGAGTGAAAGCTATGGTTTTTCCAGTGGTCATGTACGGATGTGAGAGTGGGATAATAAAGAAGGCTGAGCACTGAAGAATTGATGTTTTTGAACTGTGGTGAGGAAGAAGACTCTTGAGAGTCTCTTGGACAGCAAGGAGATCAAACCAGTCAATCCTAAATCCTTATTGGAAGGACTAATGCTAAAGTTGAAGCTCCAATATTTTGGCCACCTGATGCAAACAGCTGACTCTTTGGAAAAGACCCTGATGCGGGGAAGGATTGAGGACAAGAAGAGAAAGGGGTGACAGAAGATGAGATGTTTGGACGGCATCACTGATTCAATGGACATGAGTTTGAGCAAACTCCAGGAGACAGTGAAGGACAGGGAAGCCTGGTGTGCTGCAGTCCATGAGTTTGCAAAGAGTTGGACATGAAGGAGTGAATACACAACAAAATTCTAAAAAGTGTGGAATGTAAAGTCTGACTACAAGGTTGCTAGATAAAGTTTTGTAAATAAGTAAAGATACAAAGCTAATTTTATTTTAAAAAACATGGACATTATGATTAATAGGCTTTTATAGAATTATTCTGTTTGGAATGCTCTTACTAATTCACTTTTCAGATTATAATCAATAAACTAAGCAGTTTCTCATCTACCTATTATAGAATGAACCTTAAAGGCACTTAGAATGAAGACTATATACCTATAGAGAGAGACTAAATATGGTCATATCCTCTATGATGGATAAATATGTTAGTTTTCTATTCCCATAGAAGAGAAACATTAAGAAAGTGCTTTCACTTTTCTTTGTAACATCTAGATAAGTTTCTATGACAGAAACATTAATAAAACTGTGTTACTTCATGGGTAAAATAGCCCCTGGAATGATTATAAATTTAAAAAGTATTACAAGTTTTGAGTGGAGATTCTGAAACCAAATTTCATATAATGAGAAAAAGATGAAAGCTTCTCAAGAAGAGAAACCCATCAATCAAAAGTACTCTAAGCTCAAAACACCTTATAAAATTAATAATATTCAGAGTATTCATGCAAGGTGTTAATTGGGTCACTTCACTCCAGCTAGGTTAAAAAAAAAATGCCCCTTAGCTTCTAGTAAGGTGATAATCGCATTCATTCTTACAAAATGAAATGACTATATATGGATAGAAAATTCTTTGCACCTAGCTAGACAAAGGCTGAGTGGAAATCGATGAAGTATAGAGAGAGAGAGAATAGAATTAGGGCAATGAAATTTATAACTATATATAATTAGCCTTATAACAACCTCTTGCTGCTAAGTCGCTTCAGTCGTGTCCGACTCTGTGCGACCCCATAGACGGCAGCCCACCAGGCTCCCCCATCCCTGGGATTCTCCAGGCAAGAACACTGGAGTGGGTTGCCATTTCCTTCTCCAACGCATGAAAGTGAAAAGTGAAAGTGAAGTCGCTTAGTCGTGTCCGACTCTTTGCGACCCCATGGACTGCAGCCTACCAGGCTCCTCCATCCATGGGATTTTCCAGGCAAGAGTTCTGGAGTGGGGTGCCATTGCCTTCTCCTTATTTGTGCATAATTAGTAATTTTGTGGTAGACTGATTATTAAGTTTTAATCATAGAGTTACTTTGACTTTATTCTCCATTAGCAAGACTTTTGACTGTTGTGTTAATTTTCTTTTCTTATGAAACAAATCATCTGATTTTTTCTGACTGTTTACTTTAAATCTTTTTATGAAATAAAATGTCTCCCTCAAGTTTTTAATTATTTCTGAATATAAGATTTTCAGTGATTTGTACTGTCTTTTTTATCAAATGGCTTTTATAATTCAATGTTGGATATTTTATTTTACTAATTATAGCCATTAACTTTTTCTCTGATGCCTTACTATCAATCATATTTGAATAACCATCTTTCCCTTCATTTTGCATTATACTTCCTGTTCTGTCATTGGACACACACAGTTGTAAAAATGCAGGACACATTTTTTTTCAGTGTGTCACCTGCAGATACTGCAGTGAATGAGTTTTTTTTCCCAGCTGTTGTGAGATAGATCAGATAGTGACAGTGCTCTAGAGATGGAATTTTTGGAGAAATGCTACTCCTAGTCTTCCTCCTATGCAGGATTGATCTTAACAACGACTATGGTCATGAGACTTCTGGCTCTCAAAGCTGTGCAAGACCTGGGAAGAGGATGGAAATATGCTGCAAACCCAGATGTGCTTTCCAAATTTCAGCAGAGTTTCTTGTATAAACAACCCTTAGATGATTGAAGATGTGTTGGAAGTAGCAAGAGAACTAGATTTAGAAGTGAATCCTGAAATGTGACTGACCTGCAGTCTCATGATAAGACTTTAATGAATAAGGGGTTACTTATAAATGATCAAAGCAAATGGTTTCTTGAGATGGAATTAGCTCCTAGTGAAGATTCTGTGCGAGTTGTTGAAACAACAACATTTAGATATTAGATAAATTTAGTTGATAAAGCATTGGCAGAGTTTGAGAAGACTGACTTCAATTTTGAAAGAAGATCTACTGTGGTTGAAAATACTATCAGACAGCATTGCATGCTACAGAGAAATCATTCTTGAAAGAAGAGTCAACTAATGCGGCAAATTCCATTGTTATCTTGTTTTGATAAATTGCCATAGCTAACCCATCCTTCAGTAAACATCACTCTAATCAACCCATAGGCATCAGCATCAAGGCAAGACCTTCTATCACCAAAAAGATTATAACTCACTGAAGACTCAGGTGATGGTTAGCATTTTGTTAGCAATAAAGTATTTTTAATTAAGGTGTGTATATTTTTTAGACAATATAATTTTTCACTTCATAGATATTATAGTGTAAACATAACTTTTATATATATTAGGAAATAAAAATGGTGTTAACTCAATTTTGATATTAACTTTATTATAGTAGTCAGGAACTAGACTGACAATATCTTTAAAATATGCCTATTAGCTTGCCCAATAGTTTGCCATGACTTTATCTCTCATGAAAGAGAGAAAAAGAGGGTTTATAAAATGTCAAAAATCTCATTATAAATTTTATTTGTTTCATCATTTTCTTTTAAATAATATTGATTTTATCTTCAATTTTAAAAGACATGATATTTTAGCTATTCTATATATAGAGAAACATATGCTCTTGAGAATTAACATTCAAGCAACCATTTGAATTCCTCTCCAGCATTAATATGGCATTATCAGTGTGGTAAAGAAAATTTTTTATTTTATCCTTCATCCAGATATTTGAATATCAACTCAAGAACTCAGATGTTACTCTAAATCTTCCAAGCAGAAAGGTATTTAATCCAGGAAATTGGTTATCAAAAGTAGTCAAAAGACTAGACAAACAAAAGACTGAAGGATATGTTAGCCAGAAATCCAGAACTCAACAGGTATCACCTTGAAGGAGCCCTTTGGCCAGCACTGAAAGAGTCACTGCCTCAAGCATATGTCTTCTACTTCATCTTATTTCCCCTAGTTTCATATAATTTTATCCCCTTTTCAGACTCGAAAGAATACACATTGGGAAATAAATCTAGTAAATATATTTGGTGGTAAAGGGAAAAGCAGAATCCCTAGCATATGTAAGGATATTACAAGACCCTATGATTTTTATGCTATATATGTTTTCCTCAAACAACCAAAGCAAGAACAAGAAACTACATAGATTTAATTTATATATAATAAAGATATGTAAGATGCCCTCAAAAAATGAATTAATTTTTAAAAATCTAATAATTTTAATTGTCTGAAAAAATGGGATGTTATGTGATAAAAGTTTCTTATCACTAGAGGTGTTCCAGCACATAGAAAGGATGGTAATAGATCCAAACCTAGAAACATCCCTTCCCCTGGCATTTAAGCTCTATGAATCCAAAAGGTCACCTGCTGCCAAATATGTTCAAGATTCACATAATTTCTGTCTGCACAATCACACTGAATATCCCTCCAGTATTCCCTTCAGCAAACCACAACTAATACTACTGGACCAAGTGTCTTGAGGTTTCACATAAGCAAATATATAATATGCAAAGTAAAACTGCGGTCTTCCCTATTCCATATTTCAAAGCTTGCTGGTTTTGTTATTGGGTTTTCTATCCTAAAAATTTAAAGGAGAAAAGGTGGAAGCAGTGACAGATTTCCTCCTCTTGGGCTCTAAAATCTCTGCGGGTGGTGACTGCAGCCGTGAAATTAGAAGATGATTGCTTCTTGGCAGGAAAGTTATGACAGACCTAGACAGTGTTTATACAGCAAAGATATCACTTTGCTGACAAAGGTCCTTAAAGTCAAGGCTATGGTCTTTCCAGTAGTCATGTACAGATGTGAGAGTTGGACAATAAAGAAGGCAGAGCGCTGAAGAATTGATGCTTTCAAACTGTGGTGCTGGAGAAGGCTCTTGTGAGTCTCTTGGACTGCAAGGAGATCAAACCAGTCAATCCGGAAGGAAATTGACACTGAATATTCATTGGAAGGACTGATGCTGAAGCTGAAGCTCCAATATTTTGGCCACCTGATTAGAAGAGCTGACTCATTGGAAAAGCCCCTGATACTGGGAAAGATTGAAGGTGGAAGGAGAAGAGGGCAAGAGAGTATGAGATGGTTGGATGGCATCACTGCCCTGGGAGATGTGAGGGACAGGGAGGCCTGGGATGCTGCAGACTGTGAGGTCACAAAAAGTCGGACACAGCTTGGTGACTGAACAACAGCAACAATCCTAAAAATGAGCACCATAACATACTCAATTATTTAAGAGAGAACTCTGTAAGTTAAGCATATGTATTCCCTTCCCATACTCCTATATCTACTCTACCAGTAAGTTTTGTAGATTTTTAACAGCAACTGTATATTGAATTCTTCCTTTCTCTTCATTTCTGTGACCACTAACCTAGTAAGAGCCTCATATTTTCTCACATGGATGACTGGAAAGACTAGAAAAGTGTTCCAAGCAACTTACTAACTAGTTTTATTTATTCTCCTCAATAAGTTTTTAGAAACATTTAATATATTATTGTCTCTAATATGTAAAAGTATTCCGTTGAATCTCAGTAAGCTATCGATGTGTGAAAGACCACCACACAATTTAACAGCCTGAAAGAATAAGCATTGTTTATTTCTTATGTTTGCTCACCCATACTCAGCAGTTTTTCATGTGCATATATGGTCAGCATTGTTCTGGCTAAATGACTTTGTGAATCTTAATTGAGCTTTGTCAACCAAGCTGTCTTGAGTGATGCATGTGTCTTGTTATACAGACAACTAGCTCAGGCATATTAAGTAGGAGAGTGTCAAAATACACACTTTTGAGGCTTTTGAGGCCAAGGCTTATAATTTGCCCAAGGCCCTTCAGATTCGAACCATGGGAAATGACTCTACCTTTTGAGAATTGGCAAAGTCATATCCAAAAAAGGCACAACTATTTGAAGAATAAAAATTTAGGGATTTTTTTTTGCAATTTGCCAGACATAGTTTCCCAAATCACTTAATATCAAATCCAAACACCTTAATATGATCTACCAGTCCCTCTATTATCTGGTTTCTGTCTACCTCTTCAGATTTATCCCATGTAACACCCCAATACACATCATGATACACCCAATCTATTTTTCTTTCATTTTCTTACATGGTCAACATCTTCCCAACTCAAGAACTATATACATAGTGTACCTGCTCCTTGGAGTAATCTTTTTCTGTTTCACATGATGAGAAATATATTTGCTTTAGGATTTATCATAATTATTAAATTCCCCTAAAAATTGTTTCTGTTCTGTCCACTTATGAAAACAAACATCAGTCACATGTAGACACGTTTTCGTCATTTGCATTTATTATAATGTATAGTTTTTAAATTAAATTCATGTAGTATCTTTTTTCTCTACTAATCTAAAACACAATGAAGACATTCGTGATTTCTTCTCCTCTTTTTCTCTCCCTTTTCATTTTTCTTTAATTTCTCTTTTCTGTTTCTTGCTTACCTCTTCTTCTTCCATCCTTTTCTAATTGTATTCTCAAATCCAAAGAAAAGTATCTTTTACACTGATAATAGTGAGTAAACACTGATTAAGTAAACAAATAAATGTTAGAGCCACCAGTAGTAAATGCAGTGGCTATGTTCAACACAAACTTAAATTCAGATGTTATAATTTTTAAAATGTTTAGAGAATTATTCCAGTTTTTGCATCTTTTCAATTATGATCAAGGATAACTATTTCAGTGTGTCTGTTAACATTACTTTTTCTTCTTATAAGGTGGTTCTTCATATATCTAAGATGGTAATGTTGAAGTTTCAACTAGTGATCAGTTGAAGATAAAAGCCAAATAAATAACCTAACTCTACACCTAAAGCAACTAGAAAAGGAAGAAATGAAGAACCCCAGTGTTAGTAAAAGGAAAGAAATCTTAAAAATTAGGGCAGAAATAAATGCAAAATAAACAAAAGAGACCATAGCAAAAATCAACAAAGCCAAAAGCTGGTTCTTTGAGAAGATAAATAAAATTGAAGGTAAAGCTTCTTTTTGTTCTGACAGTTTTACAGTTTTTCCCTTCACATTGGTTTTCACCACACATATTTTAGTATGCTTCAGTGTAATATTCTTTGTATGCATTCTGTTTGGGATCTACACAGCTTCTTGAAAATGTGCATTGATATTTTTCTTCATTGTTGATAATAGTCAATCTTTTTATCAATATGCTCACCCTTTTCTTATCTGGGGACGACAATTACACATTTATTCACCATTGTTGCTGAAACCTCCTTGCAGGGCTAGATGTTGGGATAGTCCATCAATTTTATTTCTTTCTGTCTGACAGTTTAGTATTTTTATTGACCTAATATTCTAGTTCACTAACACTGTATTTTTCAGTACTGAATCTGCTCTTAAAATCATGAAACAAATCCTTAAATATAAATATTTGATCTTTCATTTCTAGAAGAATATTTGTTTCGTGTTTAGATATTTTTATTTTCTAGTGAAATCGTTTATATTTTAACATGCTTCTTCATATTTTTCTATATTTACTTGAATAGTATAATGATAGTCTTTTAGGTTTCTTGACAGTCAAACCTGTATCTGGATCATCTATGAGATGGTTTTTATTTTCTGTGGGTTTGCTCATATTCTTAACATGTATAGTAGTTTTTCATTTTTTTTCCAAATGCCAAATATTATATAGGAAAAAATGCACAAGTTCAGGATATGGGCTAGCAGAGTTAACCTTTCTCTTTCTTGGTCAAGTAGGGTATGGTTGGTCACTTTCCCAGCCAGAGATTATGGTGATTTGAGACCAGTTTGCAGTAGCACTAGAGTTCAGTCTGTCTAAAAGACTTGGCACCTGACTTCCTAAAGCGTAATTTCCTCTAGAGGAAACAGCTCCCTAGAAGGCTCTTAACTATATTCTGAGGAAGACTGATGAAAAAATTCATTCATTTTTCCAGAGATTCTTACACTGAGGATCTAGTTTAATACTGAACAGATTTCTTTTATTTACACACGTCCTAAGGGAAAAAATGATATATGCGTGAAAAACTCTGGTCTCCACCATTAGTTCTCCTGGTTTTCCACATGTATCATCTACTGGACTTTACACCCAGCTTTACCCAGGACTGCCAGCCCTTTTGCAGTGCCAGGCAGGACCAAAAACTCCACAGAAAAATCAGTGGCAGAATCTCCCCTTTCTGCAATTTTATCTACTATAATTTTCAATGATTCATCAATGTTCAACTTGTCTGCTAGAAGCCTTTCTTCCTATTGGAACCTACATTTATATGTACATTGCTGTTTAGTTGCTTAGTCGTGTCTGACTCTGTGATCCTATGGACTACAGCACGCCAGGCTTCCCTGTCCATCACCATCTCCCAAAGTTTGCCCAAATTCATGTCCATTGAATTGTATATTTACATTAAAATATAAAAATTATAAGAAATTAGCTTTGCTGATTTTATTATAAGGTATCATACTGGATCTTGCACTATATCCTAAGTGGACAGTGTGAAATGTATCTTGAAGAAAAACTGAGCAATGCTGGCCAAAGAGTGACATTAAGGGAATTAAACCAAGTATTTCTTTAAATCAAATACAAGTATTAGAATATTCTTTTCATTAATGACAAGCAAAATATCAGTGTCAAAATTATGCAAATCCTATTATTCATGAAAATTAAAGACATTTAACATTTTAAAATTTGCCTAAAATAATTTTGGAATTCAAATTAATGGATATATAATTACACAAAATAGGCAAATGTATTTCATTAAAACAACACGTTTTATGGCATTTTTAATGCTTACAAGGCTCAAATACAGTTTTTACTAAAATGTTCAAAAATTTTATTTTGTGACATTCTAACACTGAAGAAATATTATACTACTTTAAAAAAACTGCTTATGACAACTACATAGACAAAGATTAAATATAATCTAAGATACATATTTTTCAGAAAAATGTCTGGTTGAGTATTCCTGCAAGTACATAGGTATTCTTTATTAGGAATCTTGTTAAATTTCTCATAGTTAAAATATTAATATTTTTCATAATTGTAATAATGAAGCAAAGAAACCAGACATAAAAGAGTAGATACTATACAATTGTTTGCAAACAATATACATAAACAGAAAAACTAGTGTGTGTTGTTGAAGTCAAGATACTGGGTTTTGTTATGGAAATTGTGACTTGGAAGGAGCATCAAAGGGCTTCTAAATCCTCGGGCCATCAATGATATGTTCACTTTGTGAAACACCGTCAAGCAAAATGTCTGTGATTTGTTTGCTGTTTTCTATACTTGTTAAACTTCAATACACTTTTTCTTAGGGCTTCCCTGGTAGCTCAGCTGGTAATGAATCTGCCTGCAATGCAGGAGACCCCGGTTCAATTTCTGGGTCAGAAAGATCTCCTGGAGAAGAGAACAGTTACCCACTCCAGTGTTCTGGCCTGGAGAATTCCATGGACAGAATAGTCCATGGGGTTGCAAAGAGTCAACTCAGCAACTCTCGACTGAGCGACTTTCACTTTTCATTTCACATTTTTTTCTAAAAGATAGCTGGGAAAAAGCTTTGATGTCAAACCATTATTTTGTTAAAAACACTTTCCCCTGGAAATATGGCATGAATTAGTACCAAAATATGAAATAAAAATTACTTAAAATTTATTCTAGGAAGGAAATATTTAGAAACTCAATTAGAAAACAAAAGGACTCTATAATTCATGAATAATAACACCAATGGCATGTTTGAAGGACTGATGGCTTATGAATCTCTCTAAAAGATAGTGACATTGGTACGAATTAGATTTATTATGTTAGTCAAATTAAAAATGCCTGTGATAAATATAATTTGAACTGTCAGCACCTGCATAACTTGCCTTATTAAATGGTGCATCACTGAAGATGATTTAAATGAGAAGATAATGAAGCAAATCTCCTGAAATGTGTTTAGCAGAATTAATTCTGAAGAGTTGAGGAATTCATTAAAACTAAGAATATAGTTTTCCGCTTTAATAAACATATTTTAAGCTATACAATTTAAAATACTACATTTAAATGAATAAAACAATCAATGATTAAGCCTATGATATTTAATATTTTCTTTTGCATTTGAGCATAATGTATAAACCATTTTCTGTAGCTGTCCTCAGTAAATCAATAAGGTAATATCTCTTTCTGAATTAAAGCAGTTACAATTTGATAAGAGTAATTATAATTTGTTATAATAATCTAGAATATGAAAGTATTGGTTTGTAGGGATTATATTCTAAGGATAAAATTGCATACTTTGGTATATGTGGGAGTAAAATAGCAAAAACACTCACATCTGGCTTTTATTTTTAATTACTTTAATTCTTGTGTCTCAGTCTTCTTTTGTAGAAGAGAAATAAAATTATACCCCAGACTATAGGTTTCTTTTGAGAATGCAATGAAATGTTACTTATAATTTTTATCATTGTTTTGCTTTGTAATATACATTCACAAAAGACATGAGAGAAAATAAAGTGACAAAGCACGCAAAAGTCAACATAATAGATAGAATCAATCACAAAAGCAATTAGTACATTAAATATGAACTGGAGAAAGAGATATTTACCAAAAAGGATAAATAATAGGAGATATGAAAGAAAATATAAAAACATAAACACTTAAGAAACCAATGCACTACAGTAGCATTTTGATATATGTAGTCTGTATTCTGCAAATCTATACCAACAATCTAAATAAGAAAAATTGTTTGATGGAACCTATAAGTCCAAACCTATTATATGGTCAATTATTGAACCATTGAGTTGAACATACTTTTTAAATAAAAAATGAAATCAATTATAGACAATAATGCATAGTTGATTGTGAGTATATAACCATTTTTGACAAGCTTTGTGTACTCTCAGATTTATTCAAAGAACTTATTACATTGTACTCTTTTTTTTAGTGCCATACAAGATTCAACTCCTATTAATTCCTGTTTGAGGAAGCTTTAATCATTATTCCTTACGATTCTATGCCCAAGAAATAATATGTTGCATATTGATTATTCCTTTCCAATATTAAAGATATATTTATTTAGTTCAAGTCTTATGACTGGTAAACTTTTCTGCAATATACAAACTTTCTAGAATATATTGAAATCGATTTAGATAACAATCAACTACCATATAGATTACATTTTGTTTTACCACCTTTCTCTTTTTCTGTTGCTCAACATTAAGCTTTAACGGATGAGTCTGAGTTTTTATTCGATCTAAGTAGTGAAAACCTATTATGGAATCACACAGTTTTCCTCCAGAGCAGCTCTTCTGCTTTTTATTTTTCACCTTGGTGTCTGTGTGGTGAAGTAGGCATTTAGCTGTGAAGGGGATGTCTCCAGACTCCATCTTATAAAGTATTTCATTGTCCAAGACAGTCATTTATCTGTGAAACAGGCTTTTAGCAGTCCTATAATTTTCAGTTGCGTTGTTCCTCATAAAGAAGAATTTCCAGTGTTCCATAGGTAGCTTGGATGTAATTAGCTCTTCAGTAGAAAGAAGGCACTTTTCCCTGGTTAATACTTCATAGCTTAAGGTGAACTCTCAAAGTTCTTAGTTGTTTTATGGATCAGTGTTCTGATATGTTTTGCTGCTAAGTCACTTCAGTCGTGTCTGACTCTGTGCGACCCCATAGACGGCAGCCCACCAGGCTCCCCTGTCCCTGGGATTCTCCAGGCAAGAACACTGCAGTGGGTTGCCATTTTCTTCTCCAATGCATGAAAGGGAAAAGTGAAAGTAAAGTTGCTCAGTCGTGTCCGACTCTTCGCGACGCCATGGACTGCAGCCTACCAGGCTCCTCCATCCATGGGATTTTCCAGGCAAGAGTACTGGGGTGGGGTGCCATTGCCTTCTCCGCTGATATGTTTTACTTTTACCTAAATTATGAGTTTATTTTCTCAAGCTCTAACTTAGGTTTTTGGAAAGTCACATTGGAATTGTAATTAAAAAAGAAAAAAATTCTTCTAAATTTATTTTTTAGAATATAAAAGTTGTGAGAGCACAGATCCTACAAGACAAAAATTTTATCCAAATCATAATCAAAATAAGAACTCATATGAACAATCATTTTATTCATGATTATCTTCTCAAATAAGAAAGCTCAAAGAAACTAAGGAAAAAAAATAAAAATGTGTTCTATTTCTTGAATTTAAATAATAGTTCCCAAAGGCACACATTTTTGATGTTTTATGTATGACTGATACTTTATCATTAAAAGTAATAACATCATCTTTTGAATAATGCTGATATAAAATTATTTTTGTTATTGCCTATTTGTTACTTCTATCTATGATTGATTTATAACTCAATTAAACCAGATATTCAGATATTCTTGTATCTCTAATGACGCACCTAATACCACATGCACCTTTAGAATGAATGTCACAATATATCACCCCTAAATTCAACATAATATGGAAATAGTATTTGTCTATATTAGATAAAGGATTATTTTCATGATCTCAAATTTTTAACAACACAATGTTAATATTAGCATTCATGCTCTGAATGATTAGGATTTATCTTGAATCATTTACATGAAATATGCACATACTCATCTCATAATTTGACAATAAATTGGTTGTTTTCCAGTATGTGACAAAAGTATGACTGAGATAATTGTTATTTGAAAGAGACGGAATAAAAGGCTTGCTAATTATACATTCTTTCAGATCAGTGGCTCTCAAGTGCTAGTGTGCATAAAAATTATCTGTTAATATTCAAATCTCTTTTTCTATGATTTAATGAATGTTGATTAGAAGGGTAACATTTATACTCCCTTTCTGTTCTTTTTTCTGTGGCCCTTATTCCTCTAGTAGTCTTCATCCTCAGGCTTCTTTTTTTATCCAGCCACTTTAATTCAACAATGTCTGAGAGATCCATTGACCCAAACCCATTGACCCATTGACCCCCTGACCAGACTTTATTAATGGTTGTGGTTGCTGTTTCTTCAATATACATCAGAATTTTCCCTTCTTTTATTTGCTTATTGTGCCAAGATCAGAAGAGTTCTGTTACTTCTTGCTTGCTTCTAATTACAAGGTCATACAACTGTCAACAAAGTAGGCCTAGCTATTCAGGGCGGGGGTAGAGTAAGTTTATGAACTGTTTGATGCTTTTGCATGTATCAAGCAACAGGACAGAGGAAAAGTATTCTTGTGTGATTTTTTTTTCAGAAGTAGCATTTGAGCTTGTTTTCTAAGTTCTAAAGAAACTTATCAAAATGGAAAAGTAAAATCAGTGATGTTAATAGTGCATAGAGCATTGACTAGAAAGATCTCATGACAGGGTTTGCAGGCCCAGGAGATGTTCTGAACCTTGTCCAGAATCTTCAGTACAACCAATTTTGAGGCTAAGTGGTATTTAGTGGAACTCTTAGCAGCAATAAGCAGCTTTAGGACAGGTATACTATAAACAGAGATTACAAAAAACTTTGGAAAAACAGAGAAACTAAATAATGGCAACTTGGCAGATGTTTGTGACTAAAATTAGAAATTATTTTAGATACGGAATTCTTAAAGGATAGGGCAGAAGTTTAAACTATTTGTTTATAAATAGTATTGTTTTAAGAAGTAATGTCAAACATGTTCATCTGGATATAAAACTTACCATTAGAATCAAAAGTTGTAAGATATTCTATGGATTTTGCACATGCATACACAAATTCAGGCAGAAATAGGTCAAATAACAGAGTATAGTTTGATACTAATTTGCCTGTAGAGAAACGCTCAAGTTGATCTTTCCAATAGTCTTAAATGTTTCTGGTTAAAGTATTGAGGTGGGTGTCCAAAAACTTGCCATGTACTAACTTGCTAAAATATCCTTAAAATCATAGATTATTGCTTATCTTCTGAACAAGGAAGTAAATCTGGGGAGATGTTTTCAATATTTCAAAAATACATAAAAAGTAAATACTTTAAAGTTAAAGGGTTTGAAGCAATTGGCATCTTCCAAAAGTGTGCCTAATAACTCATGAGAAAAGTATTATTTTCCATCTCTTTGACTCTGAATTCCCCTACTTAGAGATTTTTATCTCCAATTATAATTACTTTCATTAAGGAGCAAAACAAAATCTGTATCAGTTAAGGAGCTAAAAGTGCCCTCTTACCACTTGGGATAGTCACAGTGACCAAAAGTATGTATTTTGGCATTGGATAGGGTGTTCACCTTGACCTTTATAAGGAAATGGAAGAAGCATGGATTGAATCAAAGTGATTCTTGTAGTATCTCCAATATAATCATTGTTCACCATGAAAAATCATGAAAGCTAATGAAGCCCTATACAGGAATGAGCTCCAAGTAATCAGGACCTTCAGGAATGACTGAGTCATGTCAAATCATGGAAAGAACTCTGCCCAGTTAAGTGTCAACAGAATGTGGAAGGAACATGAACTGTTACAGATGAGGTTACAGATGAGGAAAACTATTCATCAAATGCAGTGTTGGGACAAAATTTCTTTTATATATTCTTTTATTTGCTGTTTCATTTTAAATAAGATCTCCTCCTTCCTTTTCCTACTGTTTCAAAGGGAGAATGACCTTTAAAAGAAGAAATGGCTATCATCAAATATTTTGACCTTGAAACTAATGAAGCCTCTAGTGATTTTTGGTTCTCTGCCTTGTGAGGATTAGTTGGGTGTTATTAATTATATAGTATATAGACTCATTGGGCTGAATGTTTTCAGGAGTTAAGGTAAATTTGTGTATAGTAAGAGCATGTAGTTTAGACAGAAAATATGATGGCTTGTTCTGAACAGTTATGATTTGGTGGGGGCGGTGGTGTATAGCATCTGGACCCCTTTTGTTTCCTTAGAGAACTGACCCTTCTGTGGATCTCAGTGGGAAGTAGCCTCCCATTAACAACACTAAAAATGCAAATATTCACTTTCCAAGCCTTCTTTGCAAAAGCGGGTGATGCTACATTAATTATACTCCACTAATTTGATTTTGTTAAAAAATATGCAGGAAACATGGTATATTGTTACAGCATGGAAATTGTTACGGCATGTTCAGGATGCCTGTGAGGGAAAGCAGCAGTGACAGCTCGTGTATTGCTTGGCAAATGTAATAGAGGTTTCTTCACTGGCTCAGTAACATCTGTGGCTCAGTATGAGACATTTCTCTCAAGGCCATGCCAATGCTTTTCTATGTAGAACCAAGGTCAAAGGTCTCCTCTATCCAATAACCTACTCTGTATCTCAGTTTGCTCATATACACACATATGTATAAGCTAATACACACAAAATTGAATGTTTGATTCCTACCCCTAAACCTGTTGGTCCTCACCAAAATTTCTTCATTATCTTGAAAAATATTTCCACTAAGCTCTCAGAGACCAAGTCAGAAATCTAGTCTTGATTTTCCCCTTGATCTTAACCCAGACATGATTTATCTCCAAAATATATTTCAAATCCTATCCATGTCCAAAGAGGCTGCGTAGGTCCAGTCACCACATTTTCACCTGCATTTTTTATTGTTGTCTCCAAACTGCCCTTTCTTCTTTCATCCCTAAATTTTGGATACTCTATACTGTAACCAGTCAGGGTACAAATTAAATGCAATCACATAACTGCTCACCGAAAACCTTTCAAATGTTTCAAGTTTTCTTGCCGCTGATCTTGCACCCTCAGTGAGCACCCCTACTTGTGCTGCACACACTTCTTCTATTAATACCCATTTATGTCCACTTCTGGCTTGTACTGAGCACTTGCCTACATCAAACACAGCAAATGTTGTCAGCCCTGACTTCACCTTTACAGACAATAATCCATCACTATTCCTCAAGTCACAGCTTCAGTCTTACCTCTTGGTAGATGCTTTTTGAATAACATCGAAAAAAGTAGGTCAGTTCAACCATATACCTGTTTTGTTTTGATTTTGACTTTCAGCATCATTTGCTTCCTTCGTAGTATTCTGCAGAATTCATTAATATGCAATATGTTTGTTTAACTTATTTATATAATGTGTTTACTACACCATGGGCTCCTTGAAGGGATGACATCTGGAATATTTTTCATTTCACACCTAAAGTGTAACACAGCTTCAGGACCATTGTTTGCTTATAAGAAAATTTTGGCAGTAGAAAGATGAATGAACTGTAACAAACACATCTCTTTATTTCCATTTAAACTAATGGGGAGAGTCACCTGAATATTATAATTCCTTCTAAAAAAAGTATGCATTATAAGTTAATTAACTTAACAATTTTTTTTATTAATCACTCTGGAATTCCCATTTAAGTATTATGAACATTTAACCTTCCCCTCATTAGTCAGCCTCACAACTACCCTCCCCTTGTGGTAAACAAATGGAGATATTGAAATTACAATATAATTTGAGATCATTTTATATAAAGTTATTTAACCTATGTTTTCTGAATCTCAATATATTTCCTTTGATTTGTACTTTGTTTTAAACAAATATTATTTAAAAATGAATACACCTAATTTTTATCCTCTTACTATCTTAAATAATTCCTTTTGAATCTCTTGCTTTTCCTTGTACCTTAGGCAGACTCCCAACACCTACATATAGCAGAATCAACCCAAACCACCAATAACATATGTAATTTAACACTCACTATTTTCCAAGCATTAAGTTGAACTTGAATGGGGAAGGGACCACACCAGCTTCTATTTTCCATTTACATAGTGACTTTCTTTCAAGTTGGGAAATGCATTGGAAAGACTGCAGAAAAGGAAGAAATTAATGCTTACTTCATTAGTGCTGCTCTATCCTCTGTTGATTCCCATGACTAAGATTGATTCTCATCTGTGAAGTTGTGTTCCAAATTACTGGTATAGAGTAATGGTATAGAATCTAAGGGAGATTTTTTTTTAATTAGTTGATTTTCTATTTTTTAACTTTACAATATTGTATTTGTTTTGCCATACATTGACATGAATCCACTATGGGTGTACATGTTTTCCCCTTCCAGAACCCCCCTTCCTCCTCCCTCCCCATCCCATCCCTCTGGGTCGTCCCGGTGCACCAGCCCCGAGCACCCTGTATCATGCATTGAAACTGGACTGGCGATTCGTTTCACATATGATAATTTACATGCTTCAATGCCATTCTCCCATAGCATCCTGCCCTTGCCCTCTCCCACAGAGCTTTTTTAAGATGGTTTGCAGGATGGAGATTCGTCTTGGAACCCTCCCAAGATCCCTGCTTAGCTCTTGCCTACAGCAGTACAACTAAGTTTTTTGTTATTGTTGTTGTTGTTGCTTTTGCTTGTAGTTTGTTAGAACTCATGCTTGGTCATCTTCCACATAATCTACTTGATATGTAGGAGACTCAAGGTTTCTTATTTTGCCAATTTTCTTCAAAAACACAAATAGGGAATAAGAAATCTCACGTAAAAGCAGATGCCATTTGTGAAAAAGAGATGCACAATTCACCTTCTTGCAATGACTTTTGATCACCATAATTGATTCTTTTGGAGTCCTCACATATGACATGGAAAATAGAGAAATATCTTGCCTTTCCACAAAGACAGTGGAAACAAAATATATTCCCTGTAGGCAAAAGAATAATGACTTCAATAATTTCATGTTATTCCTCTCAAAGGAAGGAGTAAGCTGATGTTGATGGCAGTTGTAACTTGATTTCATATTAATAAGTTCTGGTTATTTACCTATCTTTAAAAGTGTTCAGTTCTCTTTAGAATATCCAGCTTTATACACATTTTTTTTTATTTCTTCTGAACACTGGCCACAGATTCCAGAACTACAAAGCAAGTTGTTACATCTGTAAACATGAAAGTAATCTTTCCTTTATGAAAATTGAACTTGCTTTTAATTTTGGGGTTTTGAATATTTATTATCTTTAAACATAGAAGCTTCATTGATATATAATTTTCATAACATAGAATTTGTCTATGCAAAGTACTAAAAACAGTGAGTTTTAATGTACTCACAGATGTCTATAATCATAATTGCAATTCATTTTAGAACATTTCATCACCCCAAAAAGAAATTCTATGCACATTAGTAATCATTTCCCAAACCCTATCCCCAGCCCTAGACAATCACTAATATATATTTGTCTATTTTATACATTTCACACAGTATGTAACCTTTTGTGACTGGGTTCTTTCACTGGTAATGTTTTAGTTTCATCTTTTGCTATAATAAATGATGTTGCCTAATAATATTCTATTGCATGTACATGTATTCTATGTGTTTAATTTATCCATTTTTAGTTTAAGGATATTTTGTCTATTTATGCATTTTCTATTATGAATGTACTATGGTGTACGTTAGGAAATAATTCTTTGTGTAGATATATGTTTTCATTTATCTTGGTTATATATCTAGAAGAAGAAGTCCTAGAATATGTGATAACAATATATGATAGCAAACTTTTCCTTTTGAGGAATTAGAGAGTAAAGTCAAAAACTGCATTTCTACTAGTACTGTATTAGAGTTCCAAAGTTTTCACATTTTTGTCAGTATTTATTTCTGTTTTATTGATTATAGACATCCTAGTGGTGGGACGTGCTGTCTCATAGTTTAAATATGTATTTTCCTCATTGTTAATAATTTTGACCTTTTCGTGTGCCTTTTTCTCAATTGTAAAAATGTCCAATAAGATCTTTTGCCCATTTAAAAAAAATCTATATTATTTGTCCTTTGATTACTGTTGTTTTTGTTCAGTCACCCAGTCATGTTTGACTCTTTGTGACTTCATGGACTGTAGCACGGCAGGCCTCCCTGACCTTCATCATCTCCCGAAGTTTGCCCAAGTTCACATCTATTGCATCAGCGATGCCATTCAGCCATCTCATCCTCTGATGCCCTCTTCTTCTCCTTCTGCCCTCAATCTTTCCCAGCATTAGGGACTTTTCCAAAGAGCCAGCTGTTTGCATCAGTTGACCAAAATACTGGAGCTTCCGCTTCAGCATCAGTCCTTCCAGTGAGTATTCAGGGTTGATTTACCAGAAACAAGATTGACTGGTTTGGTCTTCTTGCTGTCTAAGGAGCTTATATATGTAAAAAAAATATATATATATGTGTGTGTGTGTGTGTGTGTGTGTGTGTGTGTGTGTGTGTATTTATAAGCTTCCCAGGTGACTCAGTGGTAAAGAATCTGTCTGTCAAGCGGGAAACCTGGGTTTAATCCCTGGGTTGGGAAGATCTACTAGAGAATGAAATGGCAACCCATTCCAGTATTCTTACCTGAGAAATCCCATGGACAATGGAGTCTGGTAGTCTACAGTCCACAGGGTCACAAAAGAGGTGAACATGACTTAACAACTAAACAACAACTCTCTCTCTCTTTTTCTCCCTGTGTGTGTGTGTATGTATATATGTGTGTGTGTGTATACCATCACTAAAGTGAAAGAATATATGTATGTGTACACATATCTCACTTTAGTGATGGTATCCTTTGAAGCAAAAAATTAGTAAATTTGATAAAGTTCTGTGTGTGTATATGACTATTATTTATTTCCATTTATCACTTTTGTGTTGGTGTGATATTTCAGAAGCCTTTTCTGAACCATGATCACAAAAATATAAGGGCTGGCCAAGAAGTTTGTTCATGTTTTCCTTTACATTTCATGGAAAACCCCACATGGACTTTTTGGTGAACCTAATGTACTTCTATATTTCCACGTGGAGTTTCATATCTTTATCTCTTGCATTATATCTATAATCTATTTTTAGTTCAATTTTTATTATCCAGTTGTTGCAGCACTGTTTATTGAAGAGACTATTCTTTGTTCCTTTGAACTGTCTTGGCATCCTTATCAAAAGTCAATTAACCATAAATGTAAGGATTTTTTTCTGAACTCTCATGTCTATTTCAATATGTTCGTTATTATCCCAGTTTCATGATGTCCTGGCTACTATAGCTTTGTCAGAAGTTTTGAAATCTGAAGTGTGAGTCTTGTTCTTTCCTAAGTTGTTTTGACTATCCTGGGTCTCTTAAAATTCCACATGAGTATTTGCATCCAGTTTTTGATTTCTGCAAAAAAATAACGAAGCATCTGGTAGTCTGATGGAAATGCAGTGAAAGTGTAAATCAGTTTAGGAGGCATTTCCATCTTCGCCACCATAAGTCTTGTAATCCATGAACAAAGAATATCTTTTTTATTTATTTAGGCCTTCTGTAATTTGTTTCAACGATGTTTTGAAGTTGTCAGAGTATACTCAACACTTATTTCATTTTTTCCTGAGTATTATATGCTTCTTAGTGCTACTTTAAATTTTTTAAAGTTCATTTTTGGTTTATACATTGCTGGTGTAGAGGATGCAACTGATTTTTTGTAAATTGATCATGCGTCTGTAAACTTGATGAACTTATTTATTAGTTTGAATAGTTTATGATGTGGATTCCATGGGATTTTATATATATATATATAAGTTTATTTTATCTGGAAATAGTTTTTCTGCTCTTCTAATTTCTGCTCTTCTCAGTACATGAACTGAGAACTTCAAGGTGTTCAAGTTGGATTTAGAAAAGACAGATGAACCAGAGATCAAATTGCCAGCATCCGTTGGATCATAGAAAAAGAAAGAGAATTCCAGAAAAACATCCACTTCTGCTTCATTGACTATGCTAAAGCTTTTGACTGTGTTCAGTTCAGTTCAGTCACTCAGTCGTATCTGACCCTTTGTGACCCCATGGGGGACAGCAGGCCAGTCTTCCCTGTCCATTTGATTGTGTGAATCACAACCAAGCTGTGGAAAATTCTTCAAGATATGGAAATACCAGACTACCTAACCTTCTTCCTGAGGAACATTTATGCAGATCAAGATGCAAGAGTTAGAACCAAATATGGAACAACAGACTGGTTCCAAACTGGGAAAGGAGTATGTGAAGGCTGTATATTGTCACCCTGCTTTTTTAACTTATATGAAGAGTACATCATGAGAAATGCTGGGCTGGATGAAGCACAAGCTGGAATCAAGATTGCCAGGAGAAATATCAATAACCTCAGATATGCAGATGATACCATCCTTATGGGAGAAAGTGAGAGGAACTAAAGAGCCTCTTGATGAAGGTGAAAGAGGAATATGAAAAAGCTGTCTTAAAGCTCAACATTCAAAAAACTAAGATCATGGCATCTGGTCCCATCACTTCATGGCAAATAGATGGAGAAATAATGGAAACAGTGACAGATTTTATTTTCTTGGGCTCCAAACTCACTGCAGATGGTGACTGCAGCCATGAAATTAAAAGAGGCTTACTCCTTGGCAGGAAAGTTATGACTAATCTAGACAGCATGTTTAAAAGCAGACACATTACTTTGCCAACAAAGATTCGTCTAGTCAAAGGTATGGTTTTTCCATTAGTCATGTATGTATGTGCGAGTTGGACCATAAAAAAGGGTGAGCACTGAGGAATTGATGCTTTTGAACTGTGGTGTTTGAGAAGACTCTTGAGAATCCCTTGGACTGCAAGGAGATCAAACCAGTCAGTCCTAAAGTAAATCAATCCTGAAATATTGACTGGAAGGATTGATGCTGAAGCTGGAGCTCCAATACTTTTGGCCACCTGATGTGAAGGGCTGACTCATTAGAAAAGACCCTGCTGTTGGGAAAGACTGAAGGCAGGAGGATAAGGGGACGGCAGAGGACAAGATGGTTGGATGGCATCACTGACTCAATGGACATGAGTTTGAACAAGCTCCAGGAGATGATGAAGGACAGGTAAGCCTGGTGTGCTGCAGGCCATGGGCTCGCAAAGAGTCCAACACACTGAGCAACTGAACAACAACAGCAAGAAGAGCTATTGATTTGAATTTTTTTAAGAAAAACTATGTATTTAATGGTAGAATCAAATAGAATTATTCCCAATATGTAATTTAAATTAAGTCTGAAATCGGACATTGTCCTAATTCAAGAAAGGAAGAACCTTTTATAGGGAATCATATCTAGTAGGATCAAAGTTTCTCACTAAAAGAATGCTTCATCTCTGTGTTGTAATCTTGTAGTTCATGAATCACTAGTTCAAATGATAATGTATGAGATTCGTGTGAATGCAATTTGATAATTTGACACATTGTCTTCACACATATAAACCAAATGTTTTCTTGACAAATGAAAACTACCATTACCTGCTATCTTCTGTAATTTTATAACCAAGAAATAGAACCAAAATGAGTATAAAATGATATCTTTTATAAAGATCTCTGATATTTTGTCTCTATTATACATTTGTTTGCAAACAGACACACACACACACACACACACACAGAGCCAGACACCATCATGACTTGTTTTTATACACTTTTTTAATTTTTGTATACTTTGTTCCTATATATCACAGCACAAGCACCAGTACTTGTTTGGAAAGATGATGAAATTTCAGTTATTTCTTTGTACTACCCTGAAGGAAATTATTTCTTTCTGTCTCTCTTATAAAATATTCTGGACATAACAAAACACTTCTCTTTCCACAGGGACTCACTGTATTATTCAACATTTTTATAATTTAAAACTGTCATAAATTCCCCGAATGCTAAGTTGCATTTTCTGGTCCTTCAGTTTTTAAAGAGTAAATAAAGACTAATCATTTTCCTCCCTAGCATTTAACAAAATCATAATGAGAAATACTCAATAGTAACACTAAGTAATACGAGTTTGATGCCTTTTATAGATGCCAGAAATCCCAGTTCCATTATTATACAAACATAATAAATGCCTATTAACATCATATCTTAAAATGTTCAAGCATTCCCATATCGGTTTTGCCATGAAGCGCTTGGAAAAGGGAAAAGTGGAAGTGTTAGTAGCTCGGTCGTGTCCGACTCTTAGGAACCCTATGTTCTGTAGTCTGCCAGGTTTGTCTGTCCATGGAATTCTCAGGCAAGAATACTGGCTGCTGCTGCTGCTAAGTCGCTTCAGTCATGTCCGACTCTGTGCGACCCCACAGACGGCAGCCCACCAGGCTCTGCCATCCCTGGGATTCTCCAGGCAAGAACACTGGAGTGGGTTGCCATTTCCTTCTCCAACGCGTGAAAGTGAAAAGTGAAAGTGAAGTCGCTCAGTCTTGTCCGACTCTTAGCGACCCCATGGACTTCAGCCTACCAGGCTCCTCCATCCATGGGATTTTCCAGGCAAGAGTACTGGAGTGGGGTGCCATTGGAGATGCTAAATGTTCTTCCCTACTTGGAGTAATCCTGACCAGCTAAGAATTACCTTGCCTAAAGTTATTATAGTGTCAGTGTTGAAAAACACCATGCAGGTGAACTTGATTAATTTACTTTTGGCTGATTGATACACCAGCACATAGTAGGTGCTCCATAAATATTTGTTGAGTGAATAAATTTTGGAATTTGTCCTTTTAAAGCAAACTGTTTTGACACACACACACACAAACACACATACACACACAGTATACAAAACTTTTGTTAGAATTCCTTTAGTTACAAGTGAGAAAACCTCAGTTCACACTGCATTATGTAGTAGAAAAGTTCCAGGATTCTCTGTTTCAGAATTGTTAGATCCATGGGTTTAAGTTGTATTAGTGGTACTTAATTTCCTTTAACTTTTGGCTTTCTACTCTTAATATTGGCTTCACTTTCTGATGGGTTCGTGTCCGACTCTGTCCGACCCCATAGATAGCAGCCCAGCAGGCTCCGCTGTCCCTGGGATTCTCCAGGCAAGAACACTGGAGTGGGTTGCCATTTCCTTCTCCAATGCATGAAAGGGAAAGTGAAAGTGAGGTCGCTCAGTCGTGTCCAACTCTTAGCGACCCCATGGACTGCAGCCCACCAGGCTCCTCCGTCCGTGGGACTCTCCAGGCAAGAGTACTGGAGTAGGGTGCCATTAGGTTACCATTCCCTTCTCCGGGGAATCTTCCCAACAGAGGGATCAAAGGCAGGTTTCTTGCATTGCGGGCAAATTCTTTACCGTCTGAGTCTCCAGGGAAACCCTAACTATGTTTAACTAGTTTGATAAAAAAGTAAACTTATAAGGAAGATGCCTCTGAAAATTCGTGTATAATTTTCAAATTAGGAAAGCACACACAATAAAAACAACATTTAGGCTCCCTTTGTATGCCTCCTGCCCCTTAACTGTCATTTAAACACTTGTAAATTATCACATGTACATATATATGCATATGTTCATATAATATTATGTATCTATGTCTACATGTATATCTATTAAAGATATATTGTGTATGCATCATAAATAGAAGCAAGGCAGTGTATTTAATGCATAAGCTACCAACTCAATATCTTGCTGAGATGCAGTTGAAGTATTTCTCTAAATTTTAGGTTTAGATTTAGAGTTCTAGAGTACTTGTGGGATGTTTTAGAAAACGATTGATTTTATTTTCTAGTTTTTCCCCATTTCAGCTTGGTTAATAGAAGGACATTTAACTGTAGCAGTTTTTTTAATCCAAATCAAATTAATACTTTTTTCTGAAGAAAATTGGAAATTTAAAGCATAAATAAGTTAAAAACACATGTTTTATTTTCCACTGATAAAATAAAAGAAATCCATGATTTCTGCAGACTTGCTTAAAAAGAGCAAAGGATTGTCTTTTCCTAGACTTAAAAAATGGACTAAAATTTTACAAAGTAATTAATTTTAAGTTTTTACGGTGTCATTTATTTATCATTTATTTTTTGCATTTAAGCACCAGGATGACCCGGAGGGATGGGATGGGGAAGGAGGTGGGAGGGGGGTTCTGGAAGGGGAAAACATGTACACCAATGGTAGATTCATGTCAATGTATGGCAAAACAAATACAATATTGTAAATTTAAAAAATAGATAAATAAACTAATTAAAAAAAAAAAGAAGTATATTCAGGGAAATGTCACATTACATTATTACATGCCTTGAGATAGAAAAAAAACATGTATCAGTTTACAGTTCCAGAGTTTGCTTGGTGATAATGGCTCTATGTGAAACTTTCAGTCAACTGTTGACAGCAAAACTGTGCAGCTCTCCCATTGTTCCAGTAAAGTCAAATGTATTATCTGTCTTTCAACCCCAAATATGTGAACAATAGCAGAATGGTTGTAGTTAGCATTCTGCATGTAGGACACATAGTTCTGATGAAAGAGTACATTCCCTGAAGCATAAAGAACAATTTGAGCATAATTGTAGATTATTTGTCTCTAATGTATTAAATGGCTTCCCAGGTGGCTCAGGGGTAAAGAATCTGCCTGCCAGTGCAGGAGATGAGGGAGACATGGGTTCAATCCCTGGATCAGGAAGATCCTCCGAGAAGAAAATGGCTACCCACTCCAGTATTCTTGCCTGGAGAATCCCATGGACAGAGGAGCCTGGTGGGCTACAGTCCATAGGGATGCAAAGAGTCAGTATGACTGAGCGACTCAGCAATATATTAATAAATGATAACCAAACTGAAGTGCTTGGCTCCAAGCCAAAATCTTCCCTGTGAGCTCTCAGGGCTGACCGTAGAGAATTACAAAGACTTTTTCTTACATGCTTCACAGGGAAAGCTGCCCTCCCGATACCAAAAATGGTGCATAGAAAATGCTTTGTAGTCTCTGAAGAGAGTTGGACTTACATCTGCTTTGCATAAGTCTTCTTTTGCGCAATTGCATTCTAGCCCTGATGTCTCCACTTGGGGGCTTCTATTAATGGCCCTCCTCTGAGACCTTCCTGGGGTGTCTCTGCTGAGACCATATAGAGGGAGAAGGGAGCTCAAAATACCGTTTTCCATTCTGACTCATTACTCATCACTTCTCTACTCCTAGCACTTCTTGCCTCTGGGTCCATAAATTCAAGAATCTTTCGTTCAGAACCCCCTCAGCCATGAGACCGTGACACCCACCCCCATCTGTTTTGATATATTTATTTGACCCATACCTAGCACTCTTCTATGGGGAAGAATGGGACATTGGGAGTGTTAGCATTTTCTCTATTTAATCTCTTACTACAAATGATTAAGGTCTTGACTGTTCATCATTTTGGCTTCTTGTCTTAATCACTTCTCTGACACCTGCCACATGAGCTCTCTCAAGTTCAGTCCAGGTTTTGAAATGTTTATTCTGCCTATATTTAAATTCAACAGAACAAACCAATTTAACACACCTAGAAACCAAAAGCCCTCGGGCTTCTTCATACAGGTGAAAAAGAGTGTCGTTCATAAGTGAAACCCTGAACCCAGTTTTTCACATGTAAATTATGTCACATTTATTAATTCATTGAGTCAGTTGCTCCCAGGGTTAGGTTTTGTATATTAAAAGGGTCAAGAAAATTAAACTGATTTCAAAATTAAATCATAACCCATGGGAGAAAATTGATTATACTTTCTAGAGTAGGAGTTCCAAGTAGCAGTTAGTTGAGTCATCTTAGGCAGGTTGCTCTCTAGGAGTTCAGTTTATCAACAAAAGAAAGACCTATGAATAACATTTCATGAAATTAACTTAATATTTAAAATTAACAGTCTGGAAAATGTAATTTTCATATTGCCTGCACATAATTGGTATTTATTGAATTTAGCTATTTTTATCAAAATAATTAGCAATATTAGAGTCAGACTCAGAACACATTCTTTTGCTTTTTTTCTCACTGTCATATGTCTGAATAGGTTCCTTGTGTCTTCATAAATTGAGATCATTATGATTATTTCCTTTTCTTTATATTCCTTCACTCAACTATGGACTTTATTAAATAAATGATTTTTTTAACTCTTTCTGTATACCAGATGATGAAAAAAGACGTTGTGCATACAAATATACATTCATATTTGTGGCAGAAAAAATGCAAAAACACCGTGACAATATAACATTTTAATTTAGTAAAGAATACATGCATGTATGCACTTAATTTAACACTATTTGAGCCCTTATCATATGTATTACATTGTGTAATAAACTCTGGGAAATGTAGCTGATAGATAGCGGCAACATCTTTTCTTTGAGAAAAGAAAAATTGGAGTAGAAAGTCCATTTCTGCTCCTAGAAGTGTAGCTTGTATTAGACTTACCATGCATCCAAAAACAATAGCAAAAATTTAAACAATATAAAAACAATTATTTTAAGGGACTGGAGAGTAACTAAAGCCAGTATCCTGGCAAAAAATGAAGCAGACTAGGTGCAAAGGGTTGAATGATGTCCTTTGCAAATTCATTTCTACCCAAAATACCAGAATATGACCTAATTTGAAAATATTATGTAGCTACATTAATCACCATAAAGATCTTCATATTGCTCTTTTATAGTCACACACATTTCTCTTCACCCTATCTGATTCCTTAACCCCTGGGAAACACTAGATTTTTAATAATCTTCAAGTATATTTTAACATATCCCTAATCTAAATAAAAAATGGAATGAAAATTTTGAAGATATCCATTGTAAGAGACAGAGTAGCCTATTTGTGTCTGCAACTCGTATTTCAAACAGTATGTATTATTTATTTGGATGAGTCATCAATTAAGATGTGAAAACTGTAACCAGCATATACAAACATTAGAGGCAATTGGGAACTTCCTGTCCGTCCAGTGGCCATTCAGTGAAAGCATTTGAGTGCTTTCGTGGCCAAGGGCCCAGGTTCAATACCTGGTCAGGGAACTAAGATCCTGCAAGCCACGTGACCTGCTTCCACCACCCAAACAAATCTCATGGAGTCCTCTAGGCTCCTCTATCCATGGGATTCTCCAGGCAAGAACATTGGAGTTGGAACCCATTCCCTTCTTCAGTGGCATGCAGGTTCTTTATCACTAGTGCCATCTGGGGACCCCTATCATTGTCCTACCTAGTACTTAAAACAGTTAAGAAGGTAGACTTCATTCTGTGTTCTTACCACGTACACACACTTAAACCACATAAATAAACAAAAACTAAAGGGGCACTAGGCAACTTTTAGAGATGATGGAATTTTTTTTTTTTACCTTCATTATAGTGATGGTTTCACATTTGTGTCTATATGTTACCCTCATCGAAGTGTACATGTTTAATATGTGCATATTTTTATAAATCAACTGTACTTCAATAAAGCTTTTTTTTAATAAAAGAAAAAAATGGGAATGATGGCTTACCCACGTTATATGTTTAAAAGTTAAAAAAAAAAAAATCCTGAGAAATTAAGGTGATAAATTCACAGAGATAAATTCCCAAGTCTTTGGATTGAATGTTGAGCCTTGAAGATGGATAACTAGTTATTATGTATGAAAGATATACACAGTGAATGATATTGCTAGCAAAAGAGGAAGGAAAAGATATATCTTGTTGAATCAAGGGGATACTCATATGATAGATACAGTAATAAACTAGCCTCATGAAAATTACTGTGGTTATATGCTGTGGAATGTTATTTTATTTCGGAATATTTTTGCCATCACAGGCTTTAAATATAAACATAATTATCATTATAAAATTTTAATTAATGGATCTTATATTACTTTATATTCAAATTTCATAGTATATTGGACCATTGTCCTAAAGTCGTTGTAATTATTGTTTAGTCGCTAAGTCCTGTCCGCCTCTTTTGTGACCCCATGGACTGTAGCCTGTCAGGCTCCTCTGTCCATGGGATTGCCCAGGCAAGACTGTTGGAGTGAGTTGCCATTTCCTTCTGCAAGGGATCTACCTGACCCAGGGCTTGAACCCATGTCTTCTGCACTGGCAGACAGACTCTTTACTGCTGAGTCACCAGGGAAGCCCGGTTGTCCTAATCACAATAAACAGTTTTTCTTTTTTTTTTCTTTTTCTCCTAATGAAAGTTATTTAATTTAGGGATTTATTGTGTAACTTTTGCCTAGTTTGTAATTCTCAGGTATTCCAGTCAAAATGTTTACTTAAAAAAACAAAAGGAAAGTATTTGATATAACTTTATTAGTTAATGTATAATTTTTACATTTCTATCCTCCCTTAAAAATACACCAATAGCAGAAATTAAATGATTGTAGTTCGTCTTCAGTTTCACTCTGTTTGTGCTATGATTATTAACAGACAAGCTGGCAGGAACAGATCTGCTAGGTTATTATCTTCTCCCCTGCAGACTGTCTTTGATGCATACTGCTTTCTGAAGGAAATGGTTACATGTGTTTTATGAATTTCCTTCTGGTGATCTTACACCTCCTTTGTTAACAAATTTTTTCATGCTTTCATTTGTCACTAACTGTTAATCATAACTTTGGAATCACAAAAAGAATTGTGCAGTACCCTTTTATTTTCTGCTTGTTATTTTGACATGGGTTATTAGGTCTGCCACTTAGACAATGACAAAAGTAACAGCTGTGAAGTTTATTGTACTCAAAAGTCATTTTTTATATTACTTTCAGCAGTGTCTATTAAAAGCCTGTCCAATGTCTGATGGGAAAAACATAATAAATTCTCTTGGAAAAATAATTTAACTATTACAGAGAGGACATAATTATGAAATACATCACCATTAATCCCTTTCTCATTTCCAAAGTTCACATTCATTTGGGAGATATTTGTTAGAATGATGTATGTGTTTAATTTCATCCAAATTAGTCTAAAAGAAGTTTGAAATCCTTTCAGTACATTGAGAATTTAATTCTGCAAAAGAGTTGTGATATACAGTAGAAATTCATGCTTTATAAAATGAAAATACTTTTAATTACTGGATTTATATTATTGATGTGGAGCTGTGTATATCTTCATTACGTCAGTGAAAACACTGAGCACCTTGCTTCTCCATCACTTTGGCAGTTCCATCAGCTTCCTGTAATGTACATCTCAAGTCAAGCAGCCATAGGAGATTGATGTGCAAAATAAGAACTTCTTAGGATTGTAAACCAGCTCCATTATCACATTTTTCTTCTATAACAAGGAAATTATGAATACCTCTGTTATGACTGGATGAGTCAGGCAAAATCTATATTTCAAGCCTTAAACTGAACAGTTTACACAACTTCTGCATTGCCAAATTCCTTGTCCCACCAATATTTGTCTTTTGGACAGAGGCCTGGGCCAAACCAATTCAAAGTAGTGTTTTAATTATAAGCACCCTTATGTCACTTTCCTTGATTTATTACTCATTTGCTTAAGGAAGCCTATATATCAAAATTTTCATCCATACATTCTCAAACTGCAGCATTCTTCTTGTGTCAGAGGTATCTAGATGTTTGGAAAAGATCTGTGTTCCCTTCCATAGTTTATGGCTTTCCCTTAAACTGCTGAAACAGCCAAGGACTATATTTCTTATTCGTTGTTTCTAAGTAGGGTGACTTGTCTCACACTGAAGAGTAAGCATCAGAAATGTCTGTTTCCTATCTGAAAGTGATAAGGTGTGGATTTGTCTTCTAGTTATGCCCTTCTGTGCCCACAGGATGCTGATTAAAATAATCTAGAAACCACATATTTAATATATTAGAAACTCTGAAATCCTGGTACCAAATAATTGTGTGAAATAGAGCTCATTAGTTTTCTGCCACTCTTTTTTTTTTTTTAATTTTTTTTAATAAATTTATTTATTTTAGTTGGGGGCTAATTACTTTACAATATTGTAGTAGTTTTTGCCATACATTGACATGAATCAGCCATTATTTTTTATTGAAGGATAATTGCTTTACAGAATTTTGTTGTTTTCTGTCAAACCTCAACATGAATCAGCCATAGGTATACATATATCCCCTCCCTTTTGAACTTCCCTCCTATCTCCCTCCCAATCCCATCCCTCTAGGTTGATGCAGAGCCCCTGTTTGAGTTTCCTGAGACATACAGCAAATTCCCATTGGCTATCTATTTTGCATATGATAATACAAGTTTCCATGTTACTCTTTCCATACATCTCATCCTCTCCTCCCCTCTCCCCATGTCCATAAGTCTATTCTCTATGTCTGTTTCTCCTTTGCTTCCCTGTAAATAAATTCTTCAGTACCATTTTTGCAGATTCTATATATATGCATTAGAATATGATTTTTGTCTTACTCTTTCTGACTTACTTCATTTTGTATAATAGGTTCTAGGTTCATCCACCTCTTTAGAAGTAACTCAAATGTGTTCCTTTTCATGGCTGAGTAATATTCCATTGTGTATGTGTATTATTACTTCTTTATCCTTTCATCTGTCGATGGACATCTAGGTTGCTTCCATGTTCTAGCTATTGTAAATAGTGCTGCAATGAACAATGGGATACATGTGTCTCTTTCAATTTTGGTTTCCTCAGGATATATGCCTAGGAGTGAGATTGCTGGGTCATATGGTGCTTTTATTCCTAGTTTTAAAGGAATCTCCACAATGTTCTCCATAGTGGCTGAACTAGTTTGCATTCCCAGAAACAGTGTAAGAGGGTTTTCTTTTCTCCGAACCCTCTCCAGCATGTATTGTTTGTAGACATTTTGATGATGGCCATTCTGACCAGTGTGAAGTGATATCTCATTATAGTTTTGATTTGCATTTCTCTAATAATGAGCCATGTTGAGCATCTTTTCATGTGCTTGTTAGCCATCTGTATGTCTTCTTTTGAGAAATGTCTGTTTAGGTCTTTTCCCCACTTTTTGATTGTGGTTTTTGTTTTTCTGGTATTGAGTTGTATGAGCTGCTTGTATATTTTTGAAATTAACCCTTTGTCAGTTGTTTCACTTGCTATTAATTCCTCCCATTCTGAGGGTTGTCTTTTCACCTAGCTATAGTTTCTTTTGCTGTGCAAAAGCTTCTAAGTTTAGCCAGGTCCCTCTTGTTTCTTTTTGTTTTTATTTCTGTTATTCTAGGAGGTGGGTCATAGAGGGTCTTGCTTTGATTTATGTCATCGAGTGTTCTGCCTGTGTTTTCCTCTAAGAGTTTTATAGTTTCTAGTCTTACATTTAAGTCTTTAATCCATTTTGAGTTTATCTTTGTGTATGGTGTTAGGAAGTGCTCTAATTTCATTCTTTTACATGTAGCTGTCCAGTTTTCTCAGTATTGAAGAGGCTCTCTTTGCCCCATTGTATATTCTTGCTTCCTTTGTCAAAAATAAGGTACCCATAGGTGCATGAGTTTATTTCTGGGCTTTCTATCCTGTTCCATTGGTCTAAATTCCTGTTTTTGTGCAAGTAACATACTGTCTTGATGACTGTAGCTTTGTAGTATCATCTGAAGTCAGAAAGGTTGATTCCCGCAGCTCCATTCTTTTTTCTCAAGACTGCTTTGGCTATTCAGGTTCTTTTGTGTTTCCATATGAATTGTGAAATATTTTGTTCTAGTTCTGTGAAAAATGTCATCGGTAGTTTGACAGGGATTGCTTTGAATCTGTAGATTGCATTTGGTAGTATAGTCATTTTCACAATATTGATTCTTCCTACTCAGGAACATGGAATATCTCTCCACCTGTTTGTGTCATCTTTGACATCTTTCATTAGTGTCTTATAATTTTCTGTGTACAGTTATTTTGTCTCTTTAGGTAAGTTTATTCCTAGAGATTTAATTCTTTTTGTTCCATTAGTGACTGGGATTGATTCCTTGATTTCTCTTTCTGATTTTTCATTGTTAGTATATAGAAATGCACTTGATTTCTCTGTATTGATATTGTATCCTTCAACTTTGCTAAATTCACTGATTAGCTCTAGTAATTTTCTGATATTATCTTTAGGGTTTTCTAAGTACTGTATCGTGTCATCTGCAGTGAGAGCTTTACTTCTTCTTTCCTGATTTTTATTCGTTTTATTTCGTTTTCTTCTCTGATTGCTGCAGTTAGGACTTGCAGAACTATGTTGAATAATAGTGGTGGAAGTGGACACCCTTGTCTTGTTCCTGATCTTAGAGGGAATGCTTTCAGTTTTTCACCATTGAGAATAATGTTTTCTGTAGGCTTATCATATATGGCCTTTACTATGTTGAGGTAGGTTCCTTCTGTGGTCATTTTTGAAGAGTTTTCATCATAAATGGTTGCTGAATTTTGTCAAAGGCTTTTTCTGTATCTATTGAGATTATCATGTGGTTTTTATCTTTCAATTTGTTAATATGGTGTATCACACTGATTGAGAGAAGGCAACGGCACCCCACTCCAGTACTCTTGCCTGGAAAATCCCATGGACGGAGAAGCCTGGTAGGCTACAGTCCATGGGGTCGCTAAGAGTCGGACATGACTGAGCGACTTCACTTTCACTTTCCCTTTCACGCATTGGAGAAGGAAATGGCAACCCACTCCAGTGTTCTTGCCTGGAGAATCCCAGGGACAGCGGAGCCTGCTGGGCTGCTATCTATGGGGTCGGACAGAGTCGGACACGACTGAGGTGACTTAGCAGTAGCAGTAGCACACTGATAGATTTGTGTATATTGAAGAATCCTTGCATTCCTGGAATAAACCTAACTTGATCATGGTGTAGGAGCTTTTTGATGTGTTGCTGAATTCTGCTTGCTAAAATTTTGTTGAAGATTTTTGAATCAATGTTCATCAGTGATATTGGTCTGTAGTTTTCTTTTTCTGTGTTCTCTTTGTCTGGTTTTAGTATAAGGATGATGGTGGCCTCGTAGAATGAATTTGGAAGTATTCCTTCCTCTGCAATTTTTTGAAAGACTTTTACAAGGTTAGGCATTATCTCTTCTCTAAATGTTTGATAGAATTCTCCTGTGAAGCCATCTGGTCCTGGGCTTTTGTTTTTTGGGCGATTTTTGATCACAGCTTCAATTTCAGCGCTTGTGATTTGATTGTTCATAATTTATACTTCTTCCTGGTTCAGTCTTTGGAGATTGAACTTTTCTAACAATCTGTCCATTTCTTCCAGGTTATCCATTTTATTGCCACATAGTTGTTCATGATAGTGTCATATAATCCTTTATAGTTATGCATTGTCTGTTGTAACCTCTCCTTTTTCATTTCTAATTTTATTGATTTGATTCTTCTCTCTTTTTTCCTTGATGAGTTTGGCTTAGTGTTTGTCAATTTTGTTAATCTTCTCAAAGAACCAGCTTTTGGTTCTTTCATTTCTTTTTCATTTATTTCTGCTCTGATATTTGTGATTTCTTTCCTTCCATTGATTTTGGGGTTTTTTGTTCTTTTTCCAGTTGTTTATGTATAAAGTTAGGTTGTCTATTCAAAGTTTTTCTTGTTTCTTGAGGTAGGATTGTATTGCTATAAAGTTCCCTCTTAGAACTGCTTTTGCTGCATCCCATAGGTTTTGTGTTGTTGTGTTCATATTGTAATAAGTTTCTAGAAATTTTTTTGATTTCCCTTTTGGTTTCTTCAGTGAGCTCTTGGTTATATAGAAATGTATTGTTTAATCTTCATGTGTTTGTGTTTTTTACAGTTTTTTTTTTATATAATTGATATCTAGTGTCATAGTATTGTGGTTGGAGAAGAAGCTTGATACAATTTCAATTTTCTTAAATATACTGAAGTTTGATTTGTGACCCAAGATGTGGTCTATCCTGGACAATGTTCCATGTACACTTGAGAAGAAGGTATATTCTTTTGTGTTTGGATGTAATGTCCTGAGGATATCAATGAGATCCATCTCATCTAATGTATCATTTAAGATGTGTTTCCTTATTAATTTTATGCTTTGATGATCTGTCCATTGGTGTGAATGGGCTGTTAAAGTGTCCTACTATTTCTGTGTTACTGTCAATTTCTCCTTTTATGTTTGTTAGTGTTTGTCTTATGTATTGAGGTGCTCCTATGTTGAGTGCATAGATATTTACAATTGTTATGTCCTCCTCTTGGATTGATCCCTTGATCATTATGTAGTGTCCTTCCATATCTCTTGAAATCTTCTTTATTTTAAGGTCTATTTTGTCTAATATAAGGATTGCTACTCCAACTTTCTTTTGCTTCCCATTTGCATGGAATATATTTTCCATCCTTTCACTTTCAATCTATATGTGTCTTTAGGTCTGAAGTGGGTTTCTTTCAGACAGCACGTATATGGGTCTTGTTTTTATATCCATTCAGCCAGTCTGTCTCTTTTGGTTGGAGTATTTAATTCATTTACATTTAAAGTAATTATTTATATATATGTTCCTATTGCCATTTTCTTAATTGTTTGGGGTTTGATATTGTAGATCTTTTTCTTCTCTTGTATTTCTTGACTATATAAGTCCCTTTAACATTTGTTGTAAAGCTGATTTGCTGGTACTGACTTCTCTTAACTTTTGCTTGTCTGAAAAGCTTTTGATTTCTCCATCAATTTTGAAGAAGATCCTTGCTGGATAGAGTAATCTTGGTTGTAGATTTTCCCATTTCAGTTCTTTAAATATATCCTTGCCATTTCCTTCTGGTCTGCAGAGTTTCTGCTGAAAGGTCAGCTGTTAAGCATAAGGGGTTTCCCTTGTATGTTACTTGTTGCTTTTCCCTTGCTGCTTTTAATATTGTTTCTTTGTGTTTTTGTTGTTGTTGTTGTTGTTAGTTTGATTAGTATGTGTCTTGCCATATTTCTCCTTGGGTTTATCCTATATTGGACTCTTTGCACCTCTTGAACTTGATTGACTATTTCCTTTTCCATGTTGGGGAAATTTTAACTATAATCTCTTCAAAGATTTTCTGATACCCTTTCTTATTCTTTTCTTCTTCTGGGACAACTATAGTTTGAATGTTGCTGCATTTGATATTGTCCCAGAGGTCTCTGAGTCTATCCTCAGTTCTTGTCATTCTTTTCATTTTATTTGTCTCTTCAGAAGTTATTTCTAACATTTTATCTTCCAGTTCACTGATTTGTTCTTCTGCTTCAGATATTCTGCTATTGATATCTTTTAGAGTATTTTTAATTTCATTAAATAGGCTGTTTGTCTCTGTATGCTTATTCTTTAATTCTTCTAGGTCTTTGTTAATTGATTCTTGCATTTTATCCATTCTGTTTTGAAGATTATTGATCATCTTTACTATCATTATTCTGAATTCTTTTTCAGGCAGTTTGTCTATTTCCTCTTCATTTATTTGGACTTCTGTGTTTCTAGTTTGTTCCTTCATTTGTGTAGTATTTCTCTGCCTTTTCATTATTATTTTGTTTTAACAGATTGTGTTTCTGGTTTCCTTTTCCCGGGCTTCAAGGTTGAATTCTTTCTTCCTTTTAATTTTTGCCCTCCTAAGTTAGGTCTAGTGGTTTGTAAAGGAAAGAAAGAAAAAAAAAAGAAAGACTAGATATGCAAAGTTAAATAGAAGTAGATAAAGATTTACGTACATTAAAGATTAACTACAAAGGGAAAGATTAACTGCAAAGGCATTGCAAAAGAATGCTCAAACAACCACACAATTGCACTCATCTCACTCATCTCACATGCTAGTTGGGGAAGGCAATGGCACCCCACTCCAGTACTCTTGCCTGGAAAATCCCATGGATGGAGGAGCCTGGTAGGCCACAGTCCATGGGGTCGCTAAGAGTCGAACACGACTGAGTGACTTCACTTTCACTTTTCCCTTTCATGCATTGGAGAAGGAAATGGCAACTCACTCCAGTATTCTTGCCTGGAGAATCCCAGGGACGGCGGAGCCTGGTGCGCTGCCGTCTATGGGGTTGCACAGAGTGGGACACGACTGAAGTGACTTAGCAGCAGCAGCACATACTAGTAAAGTAATGCTTAAAATTCTCCAAGCCAGGATTCAGCAATACGTGAACTGTGAACTTCCAGATGTTCAAGCTGGTTTTAGAAAAGGCAGAGGAACCAGAGATCAAATTGCCAATATCCGCTGGATCATCGAAAAAGCAAGAGAGTTCCAGAAAAAAACCTCTACTTCTGCTTTATTGACTATGCCAAAGCCTTTGACTGTGTGGATCACAATAAACTGTGGAAAATTCTGAAGGAGATGGGAATACCAGACCTCCTGACCTGCCTCTGGAGAAATCTATATGCAGGTCAGGAAGCAACAGTTAGAACCGGACATGGAACAACAGACTGGTTCCAAATTGGGGAAGGAGTACATCAAGGCTGTATATTGTCACCCTACTTATTTAACGTATATGCAGAGTACATCATGAGAAATGCTGGGCTGGAAGAAACACAAGCTGGAATCAAGATTGCCGGGTGAAATATCAATAACCTCAGATATGCAGATGACACCACCCTTATGGCAGAAAGTGAAGAAGGACTAAAGAGCCTCTTGATGAAAGTGAAGAGGAGAGTGAAAAAGTTGGCTTAAAGCTCAACATTCAGAAAGCTAAGATCATGGTATCTGGTCCCATCAGTTCATGGCAAATACATGGGGAAACAGTGGAAACAGTGGCTGAGTTTATTTTTCTGGGCTCCCAAATCACTGCTAATGGTGATGCAGCCATGAAATTAAAAGACGCTTACTCCTTGGACGGAAGGTTATGACCAACCTAGATAGCATATTTAAAAGCAGAGACATTACTTTGCCAACAAAGATCCGTCTAGTCAAGGCTATGGTTTTTCCAGTAGTCATGTATGGATGTGAGAGTTGGACTATAAAGAAAGCTGAGCACAGAAGAATTGATGCTTTTGAACTGTGGTGTTGGAGAAGACTCTTCTGAATCCCTCAGACTCAAGAAGATCCAACCAGTCCATCCTAAAGGAGATCAGCCCTGGGTGTTCATTGGAAGGACTGATGTTGAAGCTGAAACTCCAATACTTTGGCCACCTCATACCAAGATTTGACTCATTGGAAAAGTCCCTGATGGATTGGGGGCAGGAGGAGAAGGGGACGACAGAGGATGAGATGACTGGATGGCTTCACCAACTCGATGGACACGGGTTTGGGTAGACTCTGGGAGTTGGTGATGGACAGGGAAGCCTGGCATGCTGCGATTCATGGTGTTGAAAAGAGTTGGACACGACTGAGCAATTGAACTGAACTGAACTGAACTAAGAAACAGTAATCAATAATAAATCAGTAACTAAGACTAATATTCTTATCTATAGATTTTCCACCAGATATGTAAAACATGTGACTCTGAGACGCCAGCTGAGAAACAATCTGGGATCGGTTTTCCAAGCCAAGGATCATATCTTGTTTTCAAGACTATGAACTGTTCCCTCTGGACTTGTTCCAAGAGTCTCATGCCTTATAGCATCCAGTTTAACAATAAATTTATTTTGCGGCCCTTGCTTGGGCCTGCTTTTCTTTTATTTCCTGTCTCCTACAGTTTTGGGTCTTCTTCCTTAGTCACACTGCCCCTGGATTTCAATTGTGGTTTTATTTCCACCTCTGCATGTGGGTCGTCCCCTAGGGTTTGCTCCTGAGGCTTCCCTGGAGGACCTGAGTTTGCCCCTGTGAGGGCCAGGTGTGGAGGTGGTGCAGCTGCTTGAGTCACAGGGATTCTGGCAGCACCAGGTACTCAGGGGAGTTGGCAACTCGGGCAGCAGTAAATATAGTGCTCTAGAAGGGTATGGCAGCCAGTATTGGCCAAATACGTTCCAGTATTCTTGCCTGGAGATCCCCCACCCCTGACAGAGAAGCCTGGCAGGCCACAGTCTACAGGGTCACAAGGAGTTGAACACAACTGAAGTGACCCTACGTGCATAGACTCAAGAATTTTTTTGCCTGTGGCTGCTCTGCCCAAGTGAGAGTTGAGCATGAAGGTGGCATAGCTGCTTGGCTTGTTGGGACCCTGGCAGTGCCAAGTGTGAAGGGACACGGACTGCCTCTGCTGCAGGAGTTATGGTCTTATCAGAGACTTTTTTTGAGACTCTTGTAGCTGGCGACCAGAAGGCCCCTTTGAGTTTTCTGCCACTCTTACTACAGAGCAGAAGCACCTGCTTTTGATTTTAGTTAAGGATGAAAGACATTTCTTTTGCATTGTTACAAAAAATTGGAGATTATTAATATATTGTTTTAAGTTAGCTAATGCAATAATAAAACTATTTATTACTAGTGTATCCCTATTACTATTATTATTTTACTCAGTAGATAGTAATTTAGGATTACTGCCATAGCTTTGATGATCCAGTAGAGAAACTGAATTTTTGCCTCTATTTGCTAATCTTAGTGGAGCATATCTCATTAAATCAGATTCAACTAATGTGAATCTTTTGGAATGTTTGGGCTGACATTTAATTTTTGAAAAATTGGAAAATAAGACTTTTCGAAGAAAGAGTTTGCTGGGCAAACAAATATTGTAAAATAGAGTAGGTGTATGCTAACCTCACTGCAAAAGCAAGCTATTTAGAGAATTTTAGCAATATATTATACAAAATATAGAGAAGCCAAATTTCAATGTTAGATGTGACTAGCTTTGAATTTTAACTTCTATTATTGACTGGATTGTAAGAGCCAGTAACTTTATTTCTGTCTGTTGTTGTTTGAAAACGAAATATATTAACTGTGCCTTCCTATGAAATGCAGTTATGAAAATTCACAGGGATAACTTGTTTAAAGTGTTTCATAAAGTGGCTGGTACATAGTAATAGTCTATAAGTATAATTGCTAGTGTTTTATTAATAATAATAATTTATATGCAAATAGATAATGTAATTTAAAAATAATTTATGTATCCACTTACAATGGTAAACTTACTTCTTAGAAATACTTCATCAGTAATTCAAATTGTTGTAAGCATTTGACAGAAATAAATCTTAATCTCTTTAAATTTCTTAAAGCCAGTTTCTTAAAACAGTTTTCTTATTTTTTCACTAAAATTCAATACCCTTGTGAATGTGTATTTATCTATATATACATATACAAAAACACAGATATATCTTTTTGAATTTTAGCTTCATTTAAAGTAATTTCTTTGAAGAAAGTAGCAAATGACAGAGAAATAAATATACAAAATGATAAAATATGAGTTGGTTATGGACAGGGAGGCCTGGCATGCTGCAGTCCATCAGGCTGCAAAGAGTCAGACATGATTGAATGACTGAATTGAACTGAAGCAACACATTTGTTATAATCCAGAAATAGCAGTATTAACCTTGCAAATATATATACAACATAATCATTAAGAAACTGCTTTAAAGATGCTGTATCTTTGAAAGTACTTATTAAAGCATATCTCCTTGTTGTTCTCCCTTTAATTTCTACACCAGTTTCTATAAGTAATGAAAAAACTTTCAACACTAATCAATGTATTTTCTTCTTGTAGGCATATTTTTAGTATATTTTCAGTATTATTCATTGAAAATGCTTTCTTTCCCCAGTAAATTTGCCTTAGCATCTATGTTGAAATATATTGACCATATGTATATAGCTCCATTTTCCTCCCTTCCATTCCTTGCATTCATCTATCTTTAATAGTTCATCGGGTTGTTGGTTATTCACTTTTATTATTATTAAAGTTTATGTTAATGATGAAAACTAGTATCCTCTTTGTTGTTGCTTTAGTCACTAAGTCATGTGTGACTCTGTTCAACCCCCATGGACTGTAGCCCGCCAGGCTCTTGTCTCCATGGGATTTCCCAGGTGGGAATACTGGAGTAGGTTGCCATTGCTCCTCCAGGAAATCTTCTCAACTCAGAAATTAAACCCACATCTCCTTCACTGGCAGGCGGGTTCTTTACCACTGAGCCACCTGGGGACTTACCAATAAAAATAGGACTTTCTAGCAGTTTATTTCTGCTTTTTACTCATCCAGCTCACATGCTATTGTTTCTTGGTATTTGAATTTTGTGTATATTTTAAATCCCAAAAGATACCATTGTATTATATGTCAGCATTTATCTAGATTTGCCCTCATATTTAGTCATTGTACTTTTCTTAATTCCTTCATACAGAATGAGCTTCCTTTTGAGTTCATTTTCCATTTTCTTCTGAAGTATACTTTGATATTTTGCAATTTTGGTACAGTTATTCTGCTAGAATTATTTCCTATTTGTTTCATTCTTGGAAGAATACTATCAAGGGACACAAAATTATAGGTCAGTAGTGTTTTTCTTTCAGCTCTCTGAAAGGTTATACTCCATTGCCTTTTGGTCTGCATTGTTTTCATAGAGGAATAATCTCTTTTTATCCGTTGTTTCTTTGAAGGTAACCTACTTTTGTTTCCCCTTGGCTGCCTTAAGTTTTTTTCTCTTTGATTTTTCACGGTTTTACAATGATGTGAGTCAGTTTGATTTCATTCATATTACTGTGGTTCATAGGGCTTCTTCTTTACATCTGTATTGTTAATATCAGAAAATGCTCAGTCATTACCTTTTCAAACATTTCTCTACCCATCATTCTTTCATCTCATTCTAAAAATTTAATAAAAAATATTTCAGATTTTCTCATTTTATTGTTTTTGTCTCTTATCAAGATCACTTGTTGCATTTAGTTGGCACATCACAAATTTCTACTTTAATCAAGAAATTTGACCTCTCTGGCACAAAAGAGCTTCTGAAATCTTTGCTACAGATCACACCTCTAGCTTTCCCCTATGTATCTTAACAAGTCTCGGCATATACACGAACAAAGTTTGAAGTCACTTATGATTTTAAGAAGTTGTGCGGGGATTTCTGGATTTACCCTTTTAAATCTCCCTTCCCAGTTTCCTGCCGTTCTGATAGTTCAAACACAAGTCCATCTCGCCTCAGTTCATTACGTTTACTGTATCAGTATCCTGGTCATGACATTGAACTATAATTTGCAAGGTGTTTCCATGAGAAAACAGTAACCCACTCCAGCATCCTTGCCCTGAGAATCCCATGGACAGAGGAGTCTGGTGGGCTATGGTTCATACGGTCACAAACAGTTGGACATTACTGAAGCAACTGAGCATGCTTGTACACACACCATTCTGGGAAATGGAGTAAAGGCACATAAGCTCTCTCTGTATCATTTATTACAAGTGCATGTAGATCTACAAGTATCTCAAATAGAAAAACAACAACAAGCTTTAATTTAAAAATCTGGTGGAGGGAGTCCATGCCAGAACTAAAATTCCAGAATATCCTCAGACTGGGTTCAATTATTTTCATTAAAAAGTAAAATTCTCAAATTATTTTGATATATAACAAAATTTATGAACCACTTAATAATGATGAAAAGATATTTTGAACTCGAATTTCAGTAGGTATGTAATACAATTATTTTTTAACTAGAAATCTCCTTTTATAGATTTGTTTTTTTCTGTGCAGAACATATACATATAAACCCCATAGCCACAGTGATCCCTGAAGGATTTGCATATAGCTCAGAATACTTCCCTGGTGGCTCAGTTGGTAAAGAATATGCCTGCAGTGTGGGAGACCTGGGTTCGATCACTGGGTTGGAAAGACTCCCTGTAGGAGGGCACGTCAACCCACTCCAGTATTCTTGCCTGGAGAATCCCCATGAGCAGAGGAGCCTGGCTATTCTCTCAAAAACAGAATTCTCAAAATTCTTAAAAATAGAATTTTGAGCATACCTTGTTAGCATATAAAGTGAGTGAAATTGTGTAGTAGTCTGAACATTTTTTGGCATTACTCTTCTTTTGGATTGATATGAAAACTGACCTGTTCCAGTCCTGTGGCCACTGCTGAGTTTTCCAAATTTGCTTGCATATTGACTGCAGCACTTTAACAGCATCATCTTTTAGGATTTGAATTAGCTCATCTGGAATTCCTTCACCTCTGCTAGTTTGTTCTTAGTAATGCTTCCTAAGTTCCACTTGATTTCACATTCCAGGATGGCTGGTTCTAGGTGAGTGATTACATCATTTTGGTTATCCAAGTCATTAAGACCTGTTTTGTATAGTTCTTCTGAATATTCTTGCCACCTCTTCTTAATATCTTCTGCTTTTGCTAGGTCTATACTGTTTCTGTATTTTATTGTGCCCATCTTTGCAGGAAATGTTCCTTCAGTATCTCTAATTGTCAAAAACATTATGTTTACTGTATCTATTATACTGGGCCAACCAAATTACGATTATGAAACCATTTTTTTTCCTCTTCCTTTGGAATGAATTAATTTCCTTAAGTATAAGATATATTTGAATTTATTAGTGTTACTGGCAATAGGTTGATATAAAGTATTGTGTGAAAAAAAATGAAAGCTACACAAAAGAAAATTTAAATGCAACAAGTATAGTTTTAAGATCACATTTTTACATGTTAATGGGTAGATATCCTATCTTGTTGAAATTTACTGATGCATACTAAAAAGGAACCATTTTGCATTCATATAGGAAGAAATATTTCCACATTTTATCCTTAAAATAAGAGAATATTTTCAAAAATATAGTCTTTATAATATACTAATAAATTAGTTATTAGAAAGTTTCAATATTAATCTGGCAATAGCTTTATGATAAGTTAAATGAGGAATTATCTTTCTATTAGAAACGGTTATAGTTTTACAGCAAGATTCATACTTTATATTTATCACATGATAAAATAAAAACAGAAAAGAAACCATGAAAGGCATCAACTCAAAATCAGTGATAACATAATAGCAGAGTTTCCCCAAATTATTTTTGACATTTTTCTAAATTGTGCCTCTTTCAATTCAGAGTTTTTCAATTGTCATTCATTAGAAATGTATTTGTGAATATATGTGTCTGTATTTTCTTCTCTATAATATCATCAAAAAGTAAGGAGAATATCTAAATATATTTATGTAATGCTAAATATTTCTCTAGGGATCATTCACACTGATTTGTGGAACTTTCTCACTCATAAAGAAATGAATAGTTCTCTTTTTGGTTTTACCAATTCTGGAAAGAATAGGAATGGCAGTGCCTATAAATTATCAAATACATTTCATGTACACTGGAGGAAATTGCAATAGGTTTAAACAGACTAAAAACACCTAAAATTGATATGTTCAAAATCCAAACCACCTGACAGATACCTGAGCTCCTTTAAATATTGAAATAGAATAACACATTGTGGCCAGGCAGTCCCTAGTAAAATCATATACACTTTGGGATTTCACAGTATTTGTGATAACACATGTTCTTTTCTCTTTCAATGTGGCTATATGATGACAGAAGCAGCCCATTGCTATCAATATATATATATATAGATATATATATATACATATATATGTATATATACACACACATACATATCAAATCTGAAATGATGACACAACCTTTCAGAGAATTCCCTTGCCCCATATGTCTCTGAAGAAAATAATTAAGCAAAATTTGGAGGAAGAAGTTGAACCTCAGTTATTATCTGCAGGTCCTCATGGTTAAAGTCCTTGATATGAGATGCCCAGCAAGTTCCTTTGTCCTCATGTTCCCCATTCTGCATTGAACTCTTCTTTTTCATGTATACACATTCACAAAAATTTAAGAAATGAGGTTACGAATAAAGGAAACCAATATGAAAAATTTAAACTAAAAGGCATAAAATTCTCTATGATTCAATATTTGTCATAGCATACTGGGCCTACTTAAACGCAATCCTACATAGCTATTATCTTTGTTCCCATCTCAAAAACCAGACTGTTTGATCTATATTTTTTCTTTTATGCTCTTTCTCACATTGCTCTGCAATCCTGAACCCTGGATTCATTATTCACCTACTGACATTCACTATAACCCATACCAAATGGGCCTACCATTCCATCATAAATAAATACTCTTACAGTGTCTTCAATAGCATCATATCCCTCTGGGTCTTCAATGAAACCTGGATCTCCTGCAAAGACTACATCTCTTTTAGCCTTCACCAAGCCTCTATCATCCTTGAAAGATTTGGCATCAGTTCTATAATTGTTGCTGGCAGTTTGGTTGTTGAATTTTGAGTCTTATCTAGAAAATAGGTCTTTGTGCTGGAGAAATTCTATTCTGAAGAAATGGCACCAGTTCCATGATTGCTGCTAGCAGTCTAATTCTCAAATTTTGATTCTTACCTAGGAAATAGGTCCTTGTTTTATTCTTGTATAGGATCTTTGTTTAATAAAGTCCCTCTAGGATTGGGAGCCTGCCACTATCTTGTCTTTCTCCCTCATAAGGTTTGAAACCATTATTTATGGCCCCCAGCTGAGTTTCCATAAATTTTACATTAATGGGAATCTCTGATCAGATTACTACTTTGTGTACCTTAAAGTCTATCCTTATACAGCACATGCCTATCATGATCTTTATTAATATTTTTAAGAGTTAAATTTTGTCCTCTAAAAAGATATGTTAAAGTCATAATCCCAGTACCTGTGTGACCTTATTTGGAAATAGGGCCTTAGGAGATGTAGTCAAGTTAAGATGAGGTCATTAGGGTAGTCCTTATCTGATATGACTGGTATGCTTAAAAGAAAAGGGAAGTTTAGTAACAGATATACACAGGAGGATACTAGTGTGATGTACATCAGAGACAAAGACTGGAATAGTGCAGCTGCAAGTCAAGAAACACCAGGATTAAAAGCCACCATCAGGAGCCAGGAAGAGGTGAGGGAGGATCCGACCCATAGCCCTGTCCACAAATTGATTTTGTATTTCTTTCCCCACAAACTCAGAAAGCATACATTTCTGTTATGTCAAGCTACCAGTTGGTAGGAATTTGTTATGATAGCTCTAGGAAATGAATGTATTTATCTAACAAATTATTCATATCAGATATAACCCCAAATGGCAGCAAATTCTAATTCAGACAAGATTTGTGTCTTATAACAGTGGTATCAAAAAGTGATGCTTGTATGCATCTTATTTTGTAAGAGAAAATTTTAAATAGACTCATTATTTGACTAAAAAAATTGTGTGATTTGTGAGAAAGAATTCATTTGGAAATATGACAAACTGACTTTCAAAAATAATTTCAGTTGTAATACTGGAAATGATTGTGTCTCTACTCAGTTTAAAAGAGTGATGAATTAGTAAAAGATAAAATCTACAAACTGATACAGTAGAAGCTTATTTATCTATGTACACTAATTGAAAAATTATAGATCTCCTTTGCATTAGAATATGCCATTGTTTAAAAATGCTTTGTTGACATTGGTACTTTTTATGTAAATTGTCTACTTTTTTTCTTCATATGTATGGTCCTGGATTTTTTTCCCTAAAAAAAAGAAATCTATTCTAATTGATCCATTTTATAACATTATCAATAATTTTGATGGCAAATAAATAGAAAACAGTAACATGAGATAACTCTGGAGTGAGTTGAGAAAAATATTAGGAAAGATTTCAGTTCCCTCATTCTTGTAGTCTATGACCATGCCTACTTTAGTGCCTATCACTAATAGAACTACCAGAAGGAATATTAACGATGATGATAACAAAAATGACACTCATAACATTCTATGTAAACAAATTTGTGAGAAAACTATGTTAAAAATGTTAAACCATTTTTTCTTATCTGAAATAAATGACATACAGTCTTCTTCACCTTTGCCAACATTTAGCACATTTCAGTTTTTAAGGTACATCTTTTATTGTCCTGCGTTAAAAAAAAAATGTTTTAAAAATTCTCATTGTATGTACTCCATAGGCTGAAATGATCAATAATTGATTTTTCATGAACCACATCATCATAGAGACAGTTCCTTCCCACTCCCCAATTTGTCTCTAAACTACTTTTAGATATACTCTACAGAAAATGCTTTTCATTCCAGGTTTAACCAGGAAACTGGATCAGGTCCATATCACTTACTGCCAGAACGACATTACTGTGAGTAAACAAATTTGAGCATCAGAAAATGGTGCATGATTTTCAAACAGAAATGTTAAGATGACCACAATAAATATTTACCTGGTATACAATTAAATAAATATATCACTATCTTAGCTTTAGAATTTTAGAGGAATCAAGTGAACTGGCCACAGTCAATTATAATAATGATTTCAAACACAAAATATTCAATCTATTTGCTTTGATTTTATAGAGTTATAACTTTCATGATAAAAGGTAAATTGATAGAGACCATTTATGGCAATACTGCCCCCAATAGTATACTAGTACATATTGTCCCATTCTCAGATAACCTATCGCTCTACAAATGCATTAGTCAATTTTCATTCAAAAATGGGTGTGTTTTTCAGGCAGAGTTCATTAACCACTTCATTATTAAGTTTGTTATGTTATCAATAGGGGAAGTACATTGTGGGTATAAAATAAATGTGAAGCGAAAGTTGCAATATGAAGTCAATCTCTTGTTTAAGTCAAACCTATATTTCTCACTGTGCTTATCTTTTGTGCTAGAACAACTTGCACAAGTTCTCAGTAAGTTAATTGAATCTATTGACTATACTATTTTTGCACAGTCAAACAAATTAATTCAAATAACCGTTATTTAGTGCTCTTACAAGTATATACACAAATAAAACCAAGGAAATGTTTCTGAAAATATTAAGGGAATAGACATACCATTTACCATTTGAAAATAAAATCTAGGTCAATATCGTTTCCTAGTAGAAATCAGTTGTGGATGCATTACAAAGCCAATCTCATTAATAACCCCAAATATAGCTCACATTTTAAAATATAGCAAAAAACAATCACATTAAATAAATGGAAGACTGCTATAAAATGCTCACTCAGTTGACTCTTTGCGACCTCATAGACTATAGCCTGCTAGGCTCCTCTATACATGGAATTTTCCAGGCAAGAATACTAGAATGGGTTGCTATGCCCTCCTCCAGGGGAACTTCCCAAGCCAGATATTGAACCCGTGTACCTTGCAACTTCTGCATTTGCAGGTATATTCTTTAACACTATACCTTCTGGAGACATGTTAATGTGTATATTAATAGGTACACATTAATCTTCTGCTTCTTCAAATGTTCAGCCATCATTCCATACTGAAAAATCAATCAAGAGTTATCCAGTTAAATAATTAAAAAACAAAACAAACAAACAAAAAATACTATGACCAAACTTATCTATAAAACAGAAAAATACTCACAGAACAGATTTGTGGTTGCCAAGGGGAAAGCAGGTGGATGGGTCAGGGTTAGAAGATGTGAATCGTTATATGGAGAGTGGATAAACAACAAGGTCCTTCCTATATAGCACAGAGAAATATATTAAATATCCTGTGATAAACCACAATGGATAGAATATTTTGAAAAAGAATGCGTACATATGTATAACTGAATCATTTTACTGTATCGCAGAAACTAATACAATATTGTAAACAAAATATACATCAGTTAAAAGAAAAACAAGAACAACTATAAACAGCAGCTTAGGAATCTACTATGTATAAATAAATAGGCCATTTCATTACTATTAATTTCTAATTTGCTATTCTGGAACTTCTCACATTTTCTATGGTAACTCAAGTAGATCAAATCCCATATTCAAAATAGAAAATGTAGAATGAGTTCTCATCTTTAGTGTAAAATACCCAGAAAGATTATAACACTAAAATTAGCAAGATATAAAAACAAGTATAACTATTCTCTGTGTTGTAATTTAATTATTTTCATATACATTATCACATAAAGTTCTCAAAAAATGCTCCATTTGCAAATGAGAAATCTATTAATTAGAATTTTAAGAATTTTCTCATGTTCTTGATTAAGAAACCTTAACCTTAGTCTGTGATCTTTTAATTTCAAATCTCCTATTTTTCCTCTGATACTCAATTAAAATAGTTTTGTTCTATGCCATGTAGATAAACTCTTAAACGAGATTCCTTAGGACTTCCCTGGTGGCTTACAGTCAGTAAAGATCCTGTGGAGAAGGGAGTTCAGTTCAGTTAGTTCAGTTCTGTCGCTCAGTCATGTCCGACTCTTTGCGACCCCATGGACTGCAGCATACCAGGCTTCCCTGTCCATCACCAACTCCCGCAGTTTACTCAAACTCATGTCCATTGAGTCAATGATGCCATCCAACCATCTCATCCTCTGTCATCCCCTTCTCCTCCTGCCCTCGATCTTTCTCAGCATCAGGGTCTTTTCCAATGAGTCAGCTCTTCACATCAGGTGGCCAAAGTATTGGAGTTTCAGCTTCAGCATCAGTCCTTCCAATGAATACCCAGGACTGGTCTCCTTTAGGATGGACTGGTTGGATCTCCTTGCAGTCCAAGGGACTCTCAAGAGTCTTTTCCAACACCACAGTTCAAAAGTATCGATTCTTCGGTGTTCAGCTTTCTTTTTTTTTTTTTTTCTAATTAGTTTATTTATCTATTTTTTAACTATACAATATTGTATTTGTTTTGCCATACATTGACATGAATCCACCATGGGTATACATGTTTTCCCCTTGCAGAACCCCCCTTCCACCTCCCTCCTCTTCCCATCCTTCCGGGTCATCCTGGTGCACCAGCCCCGAGCACTCTGTATCATGCATCGAACCTGGACTGGCGATTTGTTTCACATATGATAATTTACATGCTTCAATGCCATTCTCCCATAGCATCTCGCCTCGCCCTCTCCCATAGAGTCCATAATACTGTTCTATTTATTTGTGTCTCTTTTGATGTCTCGCATACAGGGTTATTTTTTCCAATTAACTAAATGCCATATATATGTGTTAATATACTGTATTGGTGTTTTTCTTTCTGGCTTACTTCACTCTGTATAATGGGCTCCAGTTTCATCCACCTCATTAGAACTGATTCGAATGTATTCTTTTAATGGCTGAGTAATATTCCTTTGTGTATATGTACCACAGCTTCCTTATCCATTTGTCTGCTGATGGGCATCTAGGCTGCTTCCATGTCCTGGCTATTATAAACAGTGCTGCAGTGAACATTGGGGTACACGTGTCTCTTTCAATTCTGGTTTCCTCGGTGTGTATCCCCAGCAGTGGGATTGCTGGGTCATATGGCAGTTCTATTTCCAATTTCTTGAGGAATCTCCACACTGTTCTCCAAAGTGACTATACTAGTTTGCATTCCCACCAACAGTGTAAGAGGGTTCCCTTTTCTCCACGCCCTCTCCAGCATTTATTGCTTGTAGACTTTTGGATAGCAGCCATTTTGATGGGCGTGAAATGGTACCTCATTGTGGTTTTGATTTGCATTTCTCTGATAACGAGTGATGTTGAGCATCTTTTCATGTGTTTGTTAGCCATCTGTATGTTTTCTTTGGAGAAGTGTCTGTTTAGTTATTTGGCCCATTTTTTGATTGGGTCGTTTATTTTTCTGGAATTGAGCTGCAGGAGTTGCTTGTATATTTTTGAGATTAATCCTTTGTCTGTTGCTTCATTTGCTATTATTTTCTCCCATTCTGAAGTCTGTCTTTTCACCTTGCTTATAGTTTCCTTTGTTGTGCAAAAGCTTTTAAGTTTAATTAGGTCCCATTTGTTTATTTTTGCTTTTATTTCCAATATTCTGGGAGGTGGGTCATGGAGGATCCTGCTGTGGTTTATGTCGGAGAGTGTTTTGCCTATGTTTTCCTCTAGGAGTTTTATAGTTCCTGATCTTACGTTTAGATCTTTAATCCATTTTGAGTTTATTTTTGTGTATGGTGTTAGAAAGTGTTCTAGTTTCATTCTTTTACAAGTGGTTGACCAATTTTTCCAGCACCACTTGTTAAAGAGTTTGTCTTTTCTCCATTGTATATTCTTGCCTCCTTTGTCAAAGATAAGGTGTCCATAGGTGCGTGGATTTATCTCTGGGCTTTCTATTTTGTTCCATTGATCTATATTTCTGTCTTTGTGCCAGTACCATACTGTCTTGATGACTGTAGCTTTGTAGTAGAGCCTGAAGTCAGGCAGGTTGATTCCTCCAGTTCCATTTTTCTTTCTCAAGATTGCTTTGGCTATTTGAGATTTTTTGCATTTCCATACGAATTGTGAAATTATTTGTCCAGCTTTCTTTATAGTCCAACTCTCACATCCACACATGACCACTGGGAAAACCATAACCTTGACTAGATGGACTTTTGTTGACAAAGTAATGTCTCTGCTTTTTAATATGCTGTCTAGGTTGGTCATAACATTCCTGCCAAGGAGTAAGCATCTTTTAATTTCATGGCAGCAATCACCATCTGCAGTGATTTTGGAGCCCAAAAATAAAGTCTGCCACTGTTTCCACTGTTTCTCTATATATTCGCCATGAAGTGATGGAACCAGATGCCGTGGTCTTAGTTTTCTGAATGTTGAGCTTTAAGCCAACTTTTTCACTCTCCTCTTTCACTTTTATCAAGAAGCTCTTTAGTTCTTCTTCACTTTCTGCCATGAGGGTGGTGTCATCTGCATATCTGAGGTTATTGATATTTCTCCAGGCAATCTTGATTCCAGCTTGTGCTTCCTTCAGCCCAGTGTTTCTCATGATGTACTCTGCATATAAATTAAATAAGCACAGTAACAATTTACAGCCTTGATGTACTCCTTTTCCTATTTGGAACCACTCCATGTCCAGTTCTAACTGTTTCTTCCGAGCCTGCATGCAGATTTCTCAAGAGTCAGGTCAGGTGGTCTGGTATTCCCCTCTCTTTCAGAATTTTCCACAGTTTATTGTGTTCCACACAGTCAAAGGCTTTGGCGTAGTCAATAAAGCAGAAATAGATATTTTTCTGGAACTCTCTTGCTTTTTCAATGATCCAGCGGATGTTGGCAATTTGATCTCTGGTTCCTCTGCCTTTTCTAAAGAAAGTTCATGGTTCATGTATTGTTGAAGCCTAGCTTGGAGAATTTTGAGCATTACTTTGTTAGCATGTGAGATGAGTGCAATTGTGCAATAGTTTGAGCATTCTTTGGCATTGCCTTTCTTAGGGATTAGAATGAAAACTGACCTTTTCCAGTCCTGTGGCTAGTGCTGAGCTTTCCAAATTTACTGGCATTTTGAGTGCAGCACTTTCACAGCATCATTTTTTAGGATTTGAAATATCTCAACTGGAATTCTATCATCTCCCCTAGCTTTGTTCATAGTGATGCTTCCTAAGGCCCACTTGACTTTACATTCCAGGATGTTTGGCTCTAGGTGAGTGATCACATCATCGTGATTATCTGGGTCATGAAGATCATTTTTGTGCAGTTCTTCTGTGTATTCCTGCCACCTCTTCTTAATATCTTCTGCTTCTGTTAGGTCCATACCAGTTCTGTCCTTTATTGAGCCCATCTTTGCATGAAATGTTCCCTTGGTATCTCTAATTTTCTTGAAGAGATCTCTAGTCTTTCCCAGTCTATTGTTTTCCTAGAGAAGGAGAAGGGAATGACTGCCAAATCCAGTATCCTTGCATGGAGAATTTCATGAACAGAGGAGCCTGGCCAGTTACACCCCATAGGGTCACAAACTATTTTCTCTGAAGGATACACTGAAGTAAAACTTTTACTATCATAGCAGGTGATGGCTAGGTTTGAAATTGGAAAGCCTGTAATAGAATATTTGAAAACTATCTAAGCCATATATTCCATACAAAGATGATGAAGGATCATCTCATAATATCAAAATATTAGAATAGTAGTGGCAGTAATTCTAGATCACTAGTTTGGAATATTATTTTCTCCAGTTTGATATAAGCTTCTTTAGGCTTCCTACAGATCTGGAGACATAAAGGAAAATAGGTATGCTTATTTTTAATGGGCAGATACCTCACTCTGGGACAGCTGCCAAGAATTTTTACCATCATATGCATCTCTACAAGATGTTCCAGAGGCAAACTGGAGGCCATAGTCACAAACTTTATATCCTTTGTAATTGCTTCAAGACTAGAGCAAAGGAAAGCAACTTTGAACAAAAGGCAAATCATTATTCTCATCAGCTTTCAGTCTTGGAACAGACTCTATCCTAATGCCATGACTTACCAGAACCCATATGATAAAGCTAAAGTGTGTCTAGAAAAAGATTCAGAAACTTAACTCAATATATTTACTTAAAAGATAGTAGAATAAACTGATAATCATCCAGATCAAAAAATAGGAAAATTTAGAGAATAGGAAACATTAATCTAAGAGGAAGCAGAAGACAAAATATAAATGCATAAAGTAATGAGATAGAAAACAGAAAATTTATAAAGCTACTGAATAAGTGTAAGAGCTGATTCTTCTCATATAAAACAACACAAGGGATCAATATTTAGAGATTGATAATATAGTCAGGAAAAAAGACACATAATTTTAAAAGGGAATGAGATAATATCATAAGCGCTAATGAAATCTAAAGAATTATAAGATGATACTTTTCTCAATCCTATGCAAATAAATACGAAAACTTTCATGAATTTTAAGGAAAATATGAACGATAGAAACTAATCCCCAAACAGAACCAAACAAAGACCTTAAGTCATGTTTCCTAAAAGTTGCACATGAGTTCTGTTTGGGAATTATTTTTTTATAAATGTCAATGGCCAAGTCTTAATTGTAACAATTAAATCAAAATCTCTGTTGTATGTCTGTAGTATAGAACCTATTCTCCAGTGGTTCAGCTTCTCTTGTGACTTGTTTTGTACAGCTGGGGTTGGTGAGAAAACATATGAATAATGATCTGTGGAAGCTCAGAAAATTAGTACAAAGAAACTAAACTGTCACAGAAATCATAGTCACATTGTCAACAGCAAGGGGGAGAGGAAGACACACAGACAGGGAAAGAAGATGGTTTAATCAATAGTTTAGACTATCACTGTCCGTATGGTTGAGGACAGAAAATCCAAAGCACTGACAATGGCTTAATTGCTAAGTCATACATTAGGAAGAATTACTGAATAATCTTCCACCTAGACACAGGCAAAAAAGATACATACACCTACATATACACACACCATTTTTAAAGAGAGAAAAATTATGTTTATACAGAAAAAGAAAAATGAGGTCCAGTTTATACATAATGTGTATCTACGAAGGAGAAAATCAAACAAATAAATGGGGAAAATAATTCAAAAGCAGTACAGTATTGGAGAAAGAAAACAAAACACAGCTATAGGCTAAATCTTCACAAGACTTTCGTCTCTAAGGAAAAAAAAAGGACAAGACATACTTTAGTAAACTTCCTGCACATCAGAAAAAAGGGTAGAATTTGGCATTCATGTTATAAAAATCAAATAACTTAGGAAATTAATTATACTGAGGCTCTTCATATTACAATTTTGTATTTTTTAAAGAAAGAATACCATATGAAGTATTCATGTAAAGAAAGATGGACATTTTTACCTCCTTTTTAAATTTTTACATTTTTTTACAAGCAAACATTCACTGAAATATAAAATGAACAGAGTCAAAGCATCTCAAATTATGAAAAAATTGGGGGTGTACAATTGTCAGGATTTTTTTCTTGGAGAATGTTTTAGAGAATTGCATGTGTGGATAGTATCTGTTCCATGTCATTTTCTTTTCTTTTTTTTTTTTTATTTTCTTTAACAGTAAGAATATTTATCATCTCAAGTCAGCACAAAGCCAAGATTTAGCAATGTTTTCTACTATGCCACTCTTTGTCTCTCAATTTTGCCCATTGATAAATAGCTGCAGTATCTCTAGACACTGCATCAAGAAAAGGCAGTGCTGAGATTCAGAAATGGACCACCTCTACTTATCTCTGTATCCAAAAATAGAAAACATTTTCCTAGTGACTCCATAGCACATGATCTATCATAACCCTTTGGAAAGAATGATGTGAATTTTGCACATATTAAAAGTCCATAGCCAGAAACTTAATGCAAACAATGAAATAAAGCAGAATAAAAAGTTAAAATATGCAAATCCAGAAACCACAATAAAAGCCAAAATTATTTCACTAGAGCTATATTTTTTAAAAGTTTACCAGTCTTAGCACATGAGTACTCATGTGGAATTCCAAAAATATGGATATAGAAATATAATTAAGAATTAAATACTTTTAATTTCAATAACCTACTTAGTACAACTTTTACCCTAACCCTTGTATGTATAGTACAATTCTGTACCATAAGAACAAAGAAATTCTTTCATTAATGTTTCTGGAATAATCACAAAATTTGGTCATGAATTAGGAAATAAAGAAAAAAGCATCAGACACTAAGAAATTTAAAAATCTCAGAAAGTAGAAATAAAGAAAATTTTACCTGATCTGGATTAAGAGATCTATAGATCTATTGTAAAGGTAAAAAGAATAAGCATCAAGGATATTTTTAAAATACTATTAACACTTTGATCCAAAAAGATATAAAGTTAACAGTTTATTTATTCAATTAACAAGCATTTCTAGTTATTATACAGGAAGCACGGTACAACCATTGAGTACAGTGATGACCAAACAAAATGTCCATCTCCTTAATGAAACTTGTGTTCTAATGGAATGGACCCACTGAGGAGAGAGGTGTTTGTGGGGTTTTGTTTTGTTTTTTCTGTTGAGGTATAAGATTTCCTTACATATTTTAGACATTTTTTTGTCAGATACTAACTTCTAGTCAATATTTCTTCCCATTTCATAGGTTGCCTTTTCATTTTGTTGAGGGTTTCTCTCACTGTGCAGAAGCTTTTTAACTGAGTATTTCTACTTTTTTTTTGTTTTGTTTTTGGTGCTTATACTTTTCATGTCATATCCAAAAATAGACCTTTGCCAAAACTGGCATCAGGGACTTGTTTCTCCGTGTTTTCTTCTATGCAGTTTTAGAGTTTCAGATTTCACATGTAAGTCTTTAATCCATTTTGAGTTAATTTTTGCAAAGTTTCTTATTGCTCCAATATTGGCCTTGCTATTCAGTTAAATGGATTCAGCTTCATACCTATAAAAGCTAAAAGAAGAGGTAGATTAAATGGAACTAGGATTGTTTGGAGAAATAAAATGGGAGATGCTTAGCTAACAAGCCAAGAGAAGTTTGCTATGTGAGGAAGAGAAGTGTCACTCCCTATTAATGGAGAAAGAGAAAAAAAAATTAAGAGACACTACCTAGATTACATAAACTTTAGGGAAAAGGAACAGTCTTCGTTTGTTTATACTGCTGTAACAAAATACCACAGACCAGGGTCTTCTAAACAGTAAACATTTTATGTCTCACAATTTTTGGAGACTGGAAGTCCAAGTTATAGTGCCAGCATATTTCTGGTGAGAGATCTCTTTCGGGTTGTAGTCTGCCCACTTCTCATTGTTTCCTCATGGCGGAAGGAGCAAAACTTCTCTAGGGCCTCATTTATAAGCATACTATTTCCACTCTTGTGGGTTCCATTCTCATGACCTAATGTCACTGCAGAGGCCCCAGTCTGAATGCCATTATATTGACATTAGGTTTCAACATATAGATTGAGGGGCAGGGATGTAAATATTCAGCCGATAACAAGAATAAATGGGGTTTTGTCCTTTTGTACATTTTGTTTTTCATCAGTCATAGTCTTCTTGCTGCTTTGAGCATCATCTTTGTGTTGCTTTTATATGCTAAGGCAGTGCTTTGAAATTAAGAGCACAGAGGCTGATTTTTATTTTAACCACATGGAGTTCCTTTCCATAAAAACACAAAGAGCCTGAGGAAGGGAAGGCACTGTAATCCTTCACACATTCACTCAGTCTATTTCTTCATCAACCTAATGTTTATTGAACACTTATTTTGTGCTTGGTTGTATCCTAGATGCTTGGCACTGACTATTCAATAAAGAAAACAGAAAAAGATAGCCATCCTCATGAAACTTGCATTCCAGCAGGAAGAGACAGAAAAATATGATAATAATGTCGGTTGTGTTGTAAGTTGAGGAAGGTATGACAATCCACTCCAGTATTCTTGCCTGGAGAATCCCATGGAGAGAGGAGCCTGGCAGACTATAGTCCATAGGATTGCAAAGAGTCAGACATGACTGAAGCAACTTAGCGCATGTAGCAAGTTAGGCGCTGGTAAGAACAATGCATAAAAGACCTCGCTTTTGTTGTTACGTTTCTCTTGGCCCAAGATAAAATAAATCAAATTTCTCAAGGGAAATTTTTCCCACTGTTTTCATTTTCCTTCATAAAATGATTGCTGCTGATGGCTGTGTCCTTCTCTCCAAAATTACCAATAGTAATTTAACATCCTTCAGCACACTTTCTAAAAATTGTGTATAACCTTGCCATTTTTTTCACATTCATTTTTTTTGTCTCTCTCCAAAAACTACTCTTTAATAAAGGTTTTTCCTTACATAGAAAACCTGTCTTATGATAAAATTACAGAAACACAAAATACAATCTTATGAAATAAAGAATAAAATTTCTCTGTATCTTCACTCAATTTCCATAAAGATGACTGAACTCCACCTCTTTTTTTCTCTTTGTCATTTGGCTAACAATTCATATTCCAGGAGAGTGAGGCCCTATGGGACCCTTCCTGGTGGTCTTGTTTCTTGGCTCTCTGGACCTGATATACAAAATGCCTGCAAATTACAGAATTGAGTCAACTATTTAATAACTCAGACCAAAGACAAATATTTTTCTCTAACCCCACCACGATTTCCTTTGGAAACTCAAGTTTTCTCCATTAGTTAACATTTATCAGATAATCTTGAGCATGCAGCTCCAGCAAGGTCAATCACAATGATACAATAATTCAAAAAATAATCAATCATGAAGACAATTACTATATTAACTTTAATTAATAATAGTTAATAAAAGAACCATAATATTACTTAATAGTAAAAGAAGTCTTCATAAAAGCCAGGCCTGCATACAACATAGTTGTATGTATTAACTGGTACTCTATAGTTTATTTTTGTACTGTCAATCCTAGAATTGTAACAGATAACAAGGGGTCAATGCTGAAAGAAAATTATGGCTGGCACAGTAAATGAGCCTGAAAGAATAAATCCAGAGTAGCATAAAACATTGCCATAGACTTAGACAGCAATCAATACCAGTCCAATCTGGTCAAGAAGCTGAAAACACATGCTGTTTATCATTTAACTCCCTTTCACAAATTTAATCTTCTGCCAAATACTCTTGCTTGGTTTGCATACATAGAATTTGATAGTTATTTAGAGTTATAGAAATTAACAATAGTATATACAAAAAATACTTTCAGAAACTATTTTTATTGAGCTATATTTTGGAGAAAATAAAATAGAATATAATGATCTTACAGAGTAGTATTTTTCAAAGTGTATCCATCCATTTGCTTGGGGGCCTAGCACTTTTAGTGGGTCAATGAAATCAATACCCTTCTCATAATACCATTAGGAAAAACAAATATTAACATTAGAAAAATAAAATATTGAAATATACAAGTATCTTTAAAAAATTCTTCAAAAAGGTTTATCAGTTTTATTCCATATCTATATTCTATATCTTTATATATTCCATATCTATAGTAAAGTCCATATCTATAGTAAAGTCAGTTCTTCAATTCTGATAAGCCTTATTTTTATCTACTTTTATATGACTTATTACACCTTTCAACATTGTCATTTCAAATGTTTTCAGGTTTTTATAGTTCCCATCTGCATACACATACACATGCTTTGTAGTAGACTTCTCCTACCCAGAGTAAAGTCTGAATTGTGGGAAACTGATCAGTCCTGGAAGTAGATATGGGAGAACTGTCTTTTTAGTGACTGATTTTTTACTTCATGAGGATGAATATATTTTTAAAGAGTTGGGTGAATACTGGAAAGCAAGTCCAAAATCCTCTAATTGGGGAGTAAAACAATAAAGCAGTATGAAAAATTCAAAAAACAAATCAGAAAAGACTGATTAAAAATCTAGGATTTTGAGAGCTAAGAGAGATGTAGTTTCAAATATAATAGAAAGTTTATGTGATCAAATGCTGCAGAAAATTTGAGGAGGAATATAGATTTAATTATTTAGATTTTTCATTGTCATTAATTATACAAATTCTCCAACTTGGGAGTAAAATCTTTTGGAAACATGGCTGCCTAAAAGTATGAAAAAGCTGAGCTGGAAGAAGAGTTTTTATTTAACTCTTGCTCTTGTACTCATCTTTTAACAGACTGTGCAATATTTTTTGATGTTTCCTGCATTTTCAAAATTTGTGTAATAAACCTACCTCATTTATCAATTTGTGGAAAGTAAATTAATATTATATTAAGCATGCTTTGTAAAATATCATGTAATTTTAAGTAGATGTTTGTTTTAGAAAACTATAACTTTTTTGGCTTATTGGCTTCCTTTTGTTCTAATTTTCTCTCCCCAGCCCATCTAGTACATCTTTAATTCAATTTTCAAAAGATGAAATGGCATAATCTTGCATCTTTAAAAGTTCATCAGAAATGTACAATTTTTTAAAAAGTCATCAGGATTACAAAAATATAATTTACATCTATATAAGGAAATTGTACTAAAGTAACCTTCTGAAATCTTGAGACTGGAACAAAGAATGGAAAGTTAGAAGACAAGATGACATAACAAAAAAGTAAACTACCAAAATCAGAGATAATCTATCAATCAGAACTTGACAAAAGAAATATTTGACTGCAGTGTAAATAATTTGCTTTTGATTAATCAGCTATAACTTTTACTCGTTAAGATTTTCAAAATTCTACTCATAAACACAGAACATAAATTTTTGTCAACATTTTTTCTAAATGGTTATGAAAAATATTTCTAAGTGTCATTTCATACAACTTTCAGTTAAACCAAATATTACTGTTTATTGTCAATAATATACTTTGAAAGTAAATCTGACGAATTATTTGTTCTTATTAAGTCAACATTTAGCACTGATTAAGAGAATGTTAGCTTTAGAATTATCAACCATTGTATGTATCTCTATATAATTTCCCAGAACACTTTTCTGACAAAGGGATTTTAAGAGCATAAATAAATTAATAGGTATCTATTTGATGTAATGTTGACACACCCACACATTATATGCATAGCACATTTTGTGTGTATAAAATCCTGCTTTTTCTAACTTCCCTTTCTCAGTTTAGCCTCAAGCCTCCACAGTTGCTCTTCCTTTAACCTGTAATGCACTTGATCATCCAAATCTCTATGTGGTTCACTGCATCACATGATTTAAGTCTCTGATAAAATATTAATTTATCAAAACTTTCTCCCCTTACTCTCCCTATCAAAAACTTAAGTAGGGAGCACAGAACAAGTCAGCTTTTGCATAACAATTATTCACATGGTTAAAGACAGCCATGAGCTTTCTCTTGTACAAGATATATATGTTTAATTTCATTGCTCAATCTTTGGTGAATTTTAATATACCCACCATTCCATTGCTCCCTGAATTACATTATATTTCTTGAGATAAATATATTGTTGTTGTTCAGTCACTAAGTTGTGTCTGATTGTTTGTGACCCCATGGACGGTAGCACAACATGCCCTTCTGTCCTCCACTATCTCACCTCTGCCAAAGTTTGCTAAAATTCATGTCCATTGAATCAATGATGCTATCTAATCATCTCTCCTTCGCTACCACCTTCTGCTCCTGCCCTCAGTCTTCCCCAGCATCAGGGTTTTTTCCAATGAGTCTGCTCTTTGCATCAGGTGGACAAAGTACTGAAGCTTCAGGAACAGTCTTTCCAGTGAATTCAGGGTTGATTTCCTTTAGGATTGACTGTTTTCGATCTCCTTTAGTCCAAATCTCTCAAGTTTCTCCAGCACCACAATTTGAAAACATCAGTTCTTCAATGCTCAGCCATTGTTATGGCCCAAATCTCACATCCCTCCATGACTACTGGAAAAACCATAGCTTTGAGTATACAGGTCTTTGTTGACAAAGTGATGTATCTGCTTTTTAATACACTGTTAGGTTTGTCATAGAATTCCTTCCAAGGAGCTAGCATCTTTTAATTTCAAGGCTGAAGTCACCATTCTCATTTTACAGCCCAAGAAAATAAAATCTATCATGCTTCCACTTTTTCCCCTCCTATTTGCCATGAAATGATGGGACTGGATGCCATGATCTTATTTTTTAGAATGTTGAGCTTTAAGCCAGCTTTTTCATTCTCCTCTTTCACCCTCATCAACAGGTTCTTAAGTTCCTCTTCACTTTCTATCATTAGAGTGATATCTTCTGTATATCTGAAGTTCTCCCTGTAATATTTATTCCAGTGTAGAATTCATCCAGCCTGACATTTTGTATGATGCACTCTGCATGAAGGTTAAATAAGAAGGGACAATATATAGCCTTGTTGTACTCCTTTCCCAATTTGGAACCAGTCCATTGTTCCACGTCTAGTTCTAACTGTTGCTTCTTGATTCTACAAGTTTCAAGAAACTTGACCATACATGTTTCTCAGGAGACAGGTAAGACATTCTGGTACTGCCATTTTTTAAAGAATTTTCTACAGTTTGTTGTGATCCACACAGGCAAAAGTTTTATTGTAATAAATGAAGAAGAAGTAAATGTTTCTCTGGAATTATCTTGCATTTTCTATGTTCTAATAGATGTCGTCAATTTGATCTCTGCTTGCAATGCCTTTTCTGAATCCAGCTTGTATATCTGGAAGTTCTCGGTTCATGTACTACTGAAGCCACACTTGAAAGATTCTGAGTATTACCTTGCTAGCATATAAAATGAGGACAATTGTATGGTAGTTTGAACATTATTTGGCATTGCTGTTTTTTGAGATTGGAATGAAAATTGACCTTTACTATCAGGGGATGTTTAACAGGAGGATTCCTACGTGCCGTTTCTCATAAAATCTCTGTTCCTTATCAAGTGAAACGGCACACTGTTCCCAGGACAGAGGTCATGGAATGAGACGGGCTCGGGTGTCCTTCAGTAAACATTCTCCTTAGGCAAAACTAGTTAGTCTCAATCCTCTTTCTTGAGATATGGTTTGTCTCCTGACTTTGTGACTATTATTATTCCCTTGTTCCCTTGGTAACAGTTGTTGTACGTTTGGTTTTCTGACCTTTATCATTGTCAAAAGAAATTTCTTGTAACGCAGCATATATATACTCATAGAAAGATCATTAAAACACCCTTCTTCCATCAGAGGCTTGGGTCCCCGTGTCTTTCTTTCTCTCTCTCTCTCCCTCTCTTTCCTTTTCTCTCTCTCTATCTTTCTTTCTTTCATTTTCTTATCGCCAACTCCAGACCACCAGATCCCGGTCCATTAAAGGACCCCAACACTTTACCAGTCCTGTGGCCAGGCCTGTGTTTTCCAAATTTGCTGGCACATTGAGTGCAGAACTTTAACAGTATAATCTTTTAGGATTTTAAATAGCTCAGCTGGAATTTTAGGTTGTTTCTATGTCTTGAATATTGGAAAGATTTGGCTTGACTATATTTATTTTTAATATTAGTTAATGTGTGTAAAGTGAAATAGCAGTATATAAATCAGCATCAAGTTAGCAAGCAACATTAAGTTTAACAGAATAACTAACAATCCATATCATATTTATTATCTCTTATTTCTCTGTGAATAACTTTCCTGATGTGTGTTTTCTCACATCCTCTTACGAAAACAATGCTCTGAAGTCCTTATTAATACAATAAATTTGCCATAAACACTAGAATTACACTTAAGCAATGAATCCCAAATTATTTTGTAGTAATAAAATAACCCTAAAATTTTAGTTACCATTGCTGCTTATAGTTGAGAAATGCTATTAATTCAGAGGTTGAAATAATGAGCTTTTCATCCCCAAAAGTTCAGCATGGAGTTTGTCAATATAGAGGAACACAATTATAAAATTCTTTCAAGCATTTAGAACTGTTAAAGATTACAGAGTCATAGTCTTTTCAGAATCATGAAGCTGCTCAGGCAGAAGTAACAAAGTATGATTGGTATTTTTCCATATTACATATTCTGATGTGCTTTCCTAACAATTTTTGTTTCAATTTTGAAAAAGGCATCAAAAAGGACAAGCAAAATCATGTGATTAAATTGGTCAGAAACATTTAAGTTCTGAATTTTCAGAAAGAAAATATAACTTTTAAGTATTTTATATTAATTCCTTTTAAATTATTTTTTGTTGAGGAAGCTATGTTCTGAGAGATGAACTCAGGCAAATAGTTACATTAGTATTGCCATGCAGAAAAGACATTCTGCTTCTTCACTGGCCATCTTCATTCCAGGCCTCCTGTGTATTCCCGATCAGTCTTTCCTCTTTTCTGAAGTCTGTTTGTTTCCTACACTTTTACAGATAATGGGAGATGACCAAGGAGCCAGCACAGGAGCCAGCATAAGTTTCATGTTTACATCTTTTCCCTATGGCCTCAAGTCCCAGAAGGGTGAGGGATAGCCACACTCAGTCAAATGTTGTATGCACAGTGAAGAAATTCAAGCTTGGGAAACCCCATTCTTAAAAAGTGACTGCTAGAAAATCTACACAACCTTTGCATAGAAGGAGACATTACCTTTATTTTTCCTGATCAGCAAACAAACTTCTCTTCTGCTCCAGATTAGACCACACTCTCTATTGTACAGCTGTTTACTGCATAAACACCCTTGAAAACTAGTCAGGAACAAAATCAGATGCAAGACTTGAAAAACCCTGAGAGAACTATTATTAATACAAATTGTATCCCAACATTCTCAGGAGGTAATACCTAGCCAAACACCTGAATGGCAGGAAAGACAGAATCACTAATAATCATGGACAAACATCTTGAGCAGTGAACATAACCACTGTAAATATTCTAAGTAAAGGAAAAATGTGGCAATTTAGGGCTGGGGGAGAAAGGGTAGGAGAAAGCCATTATAAGTCATGGGTGAAATCTAATAAGTGAGGTTAGAGAGATAGGCAAGAATCAGGTTACAGAGATTAAGGCTTCTCAGACTTTAATGTGCACAAAAATTACATGAGGATGGATCTTATTGAAATAAAGATCCTGTTTAAGCAGATCTGCTTCCAGGAAATGTCTACCAGTTCTGGCAATCTGAGCAAGGGTGTAAGCAAAAAGTGAAATTGTCAGCTATTCAACTGTGTCTGACTCTTCGTGATCCTGTGGACTGTAGCCCACCAGGCACCTCTGTCCATGGGGTTTTCCAGGTAAGAATACTGGAGTGAGTTTCCATTTCCTTGGCCAGGGTTCGGGAAGATCCCCAAGGGATCTCCCCAGCCCAAGGATTGAATCAGGGTCTCCTGCATTGCAGTCCGATACTTTACCATCTGAGCCACCAGAGAAACCCAAGGGTATAAGAGCCTTTTGCAAGGTTCAAATGAGAAATGATTGTGGTATGGAGGAGTTTGGCAGTCAGAGGTAGAGAAAATTGGGCTAATTTAGCATACATTATGATAATAGTGATCCTGATGGATATAGAGTGTAAAGGAAACAGAAGTAAGACTTGAGCACTCAGTTCTGATGTACATGTGTGGAATTGGGAGGTTTCCACAGTAAAAACAAGCATTTCTCTGATACTGATATCATGCCCTGCAGTATAACTCAATTCTGACACTATCTGCTTGAAGATAGTGTCCTAATGTCACAGGTTAAGAGTTCAGTCCTACAAGATGACTCACCCTTCAGATGTCGATTGCAAAGCCAGGTTAACATTTGTGCTTTTGATGAACCCCTACTTGGGTTCAATTAATTTTCTATAGAGGTTCAAAGAACTCACAGAAACATTTTTATTAACTGGATAACCAGTTTACTATAGCTAGATATAACCCAGGAACAGCCAGATGGAATAGATGCACAGGGCAACATATGCTATCTGAGCATGCCTCTCTTCAAATGTTTCCATGTGTTCCCTGCCTGGAGGCTTTTCAATCTCTCTCCTTTGAGGGTTTTGTGGAGGCTTGGTTACATAGGCATGGTTGATTAAGCAAAGCATTGGCCTGTGGTGACTATAATCAGTCTCCAGACCCTTTCTCCTTCCTGAAGGTTTTGGTTGAGGGGAGAGTGGGACTATGAATTCCAGTTCCCATTTTAACATGGGTTCCAAAAGCCACTTCATTAACATGGCAAAAGATATCTTTTATGACTATCATCATTTAGAAAATTCCAGTGGCTTTGGAACTCTGTCTGATATAGGTACAAAGCCAAAATATAAATCTTTTATTATAAATCACAAACACTGGATATTTATGGTTTACAGTCTGTATAGATTGCAACATAATTCTTTGAGGGGAAAGAAGTGTACATAGGTGAAGGTGGAAATTAGGTATTCTATTTTAAGAATAAGTGTGAACCTACAAAGCAGCTTCCAAGGTGGCACTAGTAGTAAAGAACAGGCCTGCTAATGCAGGAGACATAAGAGATGCAGGTTCAATCCCTGAGTTGGGAAGATCTTCTAAAGGAGGACATGGAAACCACTCCAGTATTCTGGCCTGAAGAATTCCATAGACAGAGGAGCCTGGTGGGCTACAGTCCATAAGATCACAAAGAGTCGGACACGACCAAGGTGACTTAGCACAGCACAGCATATGAACTTGCAAGACATCCAGGTATATATATCAAGTAATTACTTAGGTAGCATACAACTCAGGAATGATAGGAAGATGTCATTAGCTTATAGCTGTTATATAAAACATAGAATTAGATTCTTCACCACCTAGGGAATTAAAAAGCAAAGGGTGATTAATAACAAACTTCAGGGAGGTACACAAATGCAGACAACAGAAGATAGGTTTTTTTCCTTAAGTTCATTCAAAAAGATAACTACAAAAAAAAAGTCGTAGTTAAAAGGAGGAATAGTGAAAATGGGGAGTTTATTTTCTCCTGTTTCATAGGGGAAGACATTAAAACTCATTGATGTGTAAGAGGATTGATCATGTAGCATGAGTGAAATTGATACTCTACAGAGTATTACAGGGGCAATTAGAGATAGTCCCCCAAATAGCAGAAGAAATCGGGATGTACAAATGCCCAAGAATTTGAAAGCAGGAGCAAACTGTTCTTTCATAACAGGAAGGAGGGCAGTGCTTGTTTGCTATCAGTAAGATGAGACATTGGCTTCTTATGATTTATCTTTTCTCACTGAAATATACAGCAGTGCCATTGTTTGAGTGAAAGAGTAGGAGACAGTTGAGGGAAAGAGGAAATGTGAACCAGTTGCCCTGGAGAACAAGGAGGCAAACGGGAGGGAAATGTGGAGCATTACCAGGCAGTGTTTATTGATTTGACGTTTCTAGTCATTCATTTAAAGTAAGTCTGATCAATATTCCCTGCTGTTGCTCTTTTCTGTTATTTTCCTAGGTGTTTACCTGCTTACCTGGAGAAGAAAGTCAATTAGGTTTTCACCAGGGATTAGAGTGAAATAGGGAGAGAAAGGCAAACAAATTAAAATGCTCACAAGATTTATATTTTATAATAGGATAGATTATCAACTCCAAATGGGATGAAGAGAGAAGTTAGGACTTAAGGGGTTGGGTTTACTGAACGTATAAATTGAAGAAGTTTAAATCAATGGAACTTTAGTCATGTAACTGATATTTCTTTTCTGACTATCTCCAGTCATGACAGTTAACACTAGACTGTTACCAGAAAAAGCTGTAGCTAATTTTTACATTACTTCTGCCAAGATTTAAGTTAAAAGCTTTTTTTTTTCCCCTTAGGTAATTTAGAACTAGTGAAAGTCATGAAGTTACCATGAGGAATTAGCATAACATTAAAAAAATAATGTGAAACATATGGATTACTTACTTTGGCTACCACTTTTCCATTCCAGCAAGAGAGGTCTAGCAATTTTGAGGGGACATTTCACAAGCACAAACAGAAAATACATTAACGAACACACAGGAGCCTCACTCTAGCACTCAGCACTTGTCAGAGCACCGTCTTTAAATCTGAACCACACCTTTCAGGTCATAAGGAAACAGTGCTCCATACAGGAAAAGAGCCCTATGACCTCAAAATGAAATACAACTGCATCTGAGAACCATGAAATTTACATATTGTATTCCTGCCAAAGTTAGAGATAGATACTGATACAGAATGTATGTAGGATTTGAGTTATGGATGTGCTTAGATAAGAGGAAAGGCAAATTAATTAACCTGTCAAATCCTTCTTCTCAAACAGCAAGAATGCAATAGATTCTTGCATAATTAGGTATTGATTCCCTATGTACTAAATATCTGTTTTCTTATCTTGATGTTCCTATTTGTGATTTCAGAGGAACTCATGAATTAGAAATGATTTTTGCAAAGGTGGCAAATGCAGGCTGATGCACATTTGAAATACTAAACAATTCATCTTACTCTTAAAATTGTGTATATGTTGAAAATGGAACATTCGTGAAGTGTATCACCATTTTTTACATTATCAACTAGATAACTTTGAGGCAGAGAATTGGAAGTTGGTCTACATTTATGACACCTTTAATGACATTTAATTAAACATATAAGATAAAAATAGCTTTATGTAAAATTTTGGCAGACAGACCGTGCAGAAGCATGGCCGAGAGGAGCTTCCCCAGGCTGGAGGTCGGGGGCGGCAGCCGACAGGAGCTACCCCACATCCAAGGAGCTGCGGCTGCATGGGCACAGGAGGGCCGAGAGGAGTTACTCCACATTCAAGGTCAGGAGGGGCTGCCGTAAGTAGATACCCCTTGTCCAAGGTAAGGAGCAGCGGCTGCACTTTGCTGGAGCAGCCGTGAAGAGATAGCCCACGTCCAAGGCAAGAGAAACCCAAGTAAGACAGTAGGTGTTGTGAGAGGGCATCAGAAGGAAGACACACTGAAACTATAATCACAGAAAACTAGCCAATCTGATCACATGGACCACAGCTTTGTCTATCTCAATAAAAACTAAGCCATGCCATGTGGGGCCACCCAAGACAGACAGGTCATGGTGGAGAGGTCTGACAGAATGTGGTCCACTGGAGAAGGGCATGGCAAACCACTTCAATATTCTTGCCTTGAGAACCCTATGAACAGTATGAAAAGGCAAAAAGATAGGACACTGAAAGAGGAACTCCCCAGGTCAGTAGGTGCCCAATATGTTACTGGAGATCACTGGAGAAATAACTCCAGAAAGAATGATGGGATGGAGCCAAAGCAAAAACAGTACCGAGCTGTGGATGTGACTGGTGATAGAAGTAAAGTCTGATGCTGTGAAGAGCAATATTGCATAGGAACCTGAAATGTTAGGTCCATGAATCAAGGCAAATTGGAAGTGGTCAAACAGGAGATGGCAAGAGTGAACGTCGACATTCTAGGAATCAGTGAACTGAAATGGACTGGAATGGGTGAATTTAACTCAGATGACCATTATATCTACTACTGTGGACAGGAATCCCTTAGAAGAAATGGAGTAGCCATCATGGGCAACAAAAGAGTCCGAAATGCAGTACTTGGATGCAATCTCAAAAACAACAGAATGATCTCTGTTCGTTTCCAAGGCAAACAATTCAATATCACAGTAGTACAAGTCTATGCCCCGACCAGTAAAGCTGAAGAAGCTGAACTTGAACAGTTCTATGAATACCTACAAGACCTTTTAGAACTAACACCCAAAAAAAGATGTCCTTTTCATTATAGGGTACTGGAATGCAAAAGTAGGAAGTCAAGAAACACCTGGCATAATGGTGAATTTGGCCTTGAAGTACAGAATGAAGCAGGGCAAAGGATAATAGAGTTTTGTTAAGAGAATGCACTGGTCATAGCAGACACCCTCTTCCAGCAACACAAGAGAAGACTCTACACATGGACATCACCAGATGGTCAACACCGAAATAAGATTGATTACATTCTTTGCAGTCAAAGATGGAGAAGCTCTATACAGTCAGCAAAAACAAGACTGGGAGTGGACTGTGGCTCAGATTATGAACTCCATATTGCAAAATTCAGACTTAAATTGAAGAAAGTAGGGAAAACCACTAGACAATTCAGGTATGACCTAAATCAAATCACTTATGATTATACCAGTGGAAGTGACAAATAGATTTAAGGGACTAGACCTGATAGAGTGCCTGATGAACTATGGACAGAGGTTCGTGACATTGTACAGGAGACAGGGATCAAGAACATCCCCATGGAAAAGAAATGCAAAAAAGCAAAATGGCTGTCTGAGGAGGCCTTACAAATAGCTGTGAAATGAAGAGAAGCAAAAAGGAAAGGAGAAAAGGAAAGATGTTCCCATTTGAATGCAGAGTTCCAAAGAATAGCAAGGAGATATAAGAAAGCCTTCCCCAGTGATCATTGCAAAGAAATAGAGGAAAACAACAGATTGGGAAAGACTAGAGATGTGTTCAAGAAAATTAGAGATACCAAGGGAACATTTCATGCAAAGATGGGCTCGATAAAGGACAGAAATGGTATGGACCTAACAGAAGCAGAAGATATTAAGAAGAGGTGGCAAGAATACACAGAAGAACTGTACAAAAATGATCTTCATGACACAGATAATCACCAAGGTGTGATTACTCACCTAGAGCCAGACATCCTGGAATGTGAAGTCAAGTGAGCCTTAGAAAGCATCACTACGAACAAAGCTAGTGGAGGTGATGGAACTCCAATTGAGCTATTTCAAATCCTGAAAGATGATGCTGTGAAAGTGCTGCACTCAATATGCCAGCAAATTCCCAGGACTGGAAAAGGTCAGTTTTCATTCTAATCCCAAAGAAAGGCAATGTCAAAGAATGCTAGAACTACTGCACAACTGCATTCATGTCACGGGCTAGTAAAGTAATGCTCAAAATTCTCCAAGCCAGGCTTTAGCAATACTTGAACCATGAACTTCCAGATGTTCAAGCTGGTTTTAGAAAAGGCAGAGGAACCAGACCTCAAATTGCCAACATCCACTGGATCATTGAAAAAGCAAGAGAGTTCCAGAAAAACATCTATTTCTGCTTTATTGACTATGCCAAAACCTTTGACTGTGTGGATCACAATAAACTGTGGAAAATTCTGAAAGAGATGGGAATACCAGACCATCTGACCTGTCTCTTGAGAAACATGTATGCAGGTCAGGAAGCGACAGTTAGAAATGGACATGGAACAACAGACTGTTTCCAAATAGGAAAAGAAGTATGTCAAGGCTGTATATTGTCACCCTGCTTATTTAACTTATATGCAGAGTACATCATGAGAAACGCTGGGCTGGAAGAAACACAAGCTGGAATCAAGACTGCTGTGAGAAATATGAATAACCTCAGATATGCAGATGACACCACCCTTATGGCAGAAAGCGAAGAAGAACTAAAGAGTTTCTTGATGAAAGTGAAAGAGGAGAGTGGCAAAGTTGGCTTGAAGGTCAACATTTAGAAAACAAAGATCATGGCATCCAGTCCCATCACTTCATGGAAATAGATGGGGAAACAGTGTCAGACTTTATATTTTTGGGCTCCAAAATCACTGCTGATGGTGATTGCAGCCATGAAATTAAAAGACGCAGACTCCTTGGAAGGAAAGTTATGATCAACCTAGATAGCATATTTAAAAGCAGAGACATTACTTTGCCAAAAAAGGTCCTTCTAGTCAAGGCTATGGTTTTTCCAGGGATCATGTGAGAGTTGGACGGGAAGAAAGCTGAGTGCCGAAGAATTGGTGCTTTTGAACTGTGGTGTTGGAAAAGACTCTTGAGTGTCCCTTGGACTGCAAGAATATCCATCCAGTCCATCCTAAAGGAGATCAGTCCTGGGTGTTCATTGTAAGGACTGATGTTGAAGCTGAAACTCCAATACTTTGGCCACCTCATGTGAAGAATTGACTTATTGGAAAAGACCCTGATGCTGGGAAGGATTGGGGGCAGAAGGAAAAGGGGATGACAGAGGATGAGATGGCTGGATGGTATTACCGACTCGATGGACAAGGGTTTGGGTAGACACCAGGAGTTGGTGATGGACAGGGAGCCCTGGCCTGCTGCGATTCATGGGGTCGCATAGAGTCGGACACGACTGAACGACTGAACTGAACTGAATATTGTATCATATCATTTAATTTTAAGATAATTTTAATTATGTAAAAATGACAATTAATAATACAAAGAAAATAGTTGTCATAAAACTTTTCATTTACTTAAATTTTAATTTTTATAAAAATATACTTAGTTCAACTATTGAATATATATTTTACTTGTAAGTCTTTATGTTATGATACAGTAATGCTTATGATAGAAACATAATATGGAATTTGAACTCACAGGGGAAAATAAGCTTAAGTGAAGCAGTGAGCTAATCTATTAAAATAAAGATGCACATTAAATTTGTGAGCTGATTCAATAGTAAAGTTCATGAGAATATGTGTGAGCTCTCACTTGGAGCTTTTGCCATGAGTCTTACAAATTTTAGAGGCCAGCTCACGTTCCATTTTCCTGAGAATGTTTATGGGGTCAGTTCTCCTCAGGAAGATGACCTAGTCTCCTTGGCCCCAGAGCCAATTAAGATCCAGAGCCGAATGCATTAACAGCCATTAAAGAGTTATTAACATTATATATATTCTGAAAAAAGCATTTCTAATTCTTCATCTAAGTCAGTGATTATTATCTCTGTATAAATATTAAAGTGCAGAGAGAAGATCATGGTTTGGGAAGGAAAAGAGTAGAACATAAGTCTAACAAAAGAGACTGGCTTCCCAAGGAGGTGGTTCCAAGATGGCGGAGGAATAGGACAGGGAGACTACTTTCTCCCCCACAAATTCATCAGAAGATGATTTGAATGCTGAACAACTTCCACAAAAAAACTTCTGAATACTAGCAGAGGACACCAGGCACCAAGAAAGTCAGACCATTCTCTTTGAAAGAAGGTAGGACAAAACATAAAAGACAAAAAGAGAGACAAAAGTGTTAGGGATGAAGACCCATCCTGGGGAGGGAGTTGTGAAGGAGGAAGTTTCCACACAGTAGGAAACCCTTTCACAGGCAGGTCTGTGTGGAGTGTTGGAATCTCAGAGGTCAACGTAATAGGGAGAACACACACACACACACACACACACACACAATACATGCCTAACCACAACTGCCAGCGGAGAAGTAACACAGATGCTCACATCTGCCACCAGCCAGCGGGGGCTGGACAGGGAGGCCCAGGCTGCATAATCAGTGCTTAGGGTAAGGACCAGGCCTGAATGCCCTGAGGACAATCTGAGGGAGCTAACGTGAGAGAACAACCCAAACTGTGGGATAGCCAGAGAGAGAAAAAAAGAGAGAGAGAGAGAGAACTTTCCTGCGAAAGACTCTAACATGCAGCCTGGCCCACTCACAGAATGAAGAATTGAACAAATACCAAAGTACAGCTAGCTGTCTGCATACAGGCCCCTCCCCCGCCCCCAGAGGCAGAGGCAGAGAGTCAGGCATGCAACAGCCAGGGCCAGAAGGCAAGGGGCTCCTGCAATCATAGTCCCAGAGATGGCATCTTCCACCAAACTGTGAGCAGGCTCCCAGTTGCTAACCTCATCTTCCTGGGATCCTGGACGGTTGACATCTGCCAGGAGGGTCGCAGCCAGAGATCATCTCCCCAGAGGAGACATATGGTACACCTGAGACGGTGCTCTTGTGGTGCACTCAGGAACCAAAGCAGCCGGAACCAAGGAGGTGATTAAAACACACAGCCCACCTGGGAGAGTGTGCTCACCAAGCACCTGGTTGCCTGAGCTGCTCGGACCTGGGAAGGGCACAAAACGCACACCCAACTGAGTCTGTGCCCTTGTGGAGTACCCAAGAACCTGAGCAGCTTAGAACTGGGAAGTGCACGAAACACAGAGCCCACTTCAGACAGTCCCCTTGCAGAGCATTCTGGAGCCTGAGTCTGTAGATCTGGGAAACACATGCTGCCTTGAGCTGTGGCAAATCTAGTGTGGTCCATACACTACAAGCACTCCCTACACATGCCAGTGATATTTGTTTGCAGTGTTTCTCCCTCCCCACAACACAATTGAACAACTGAGCCTAAATAAGTGACCACCTTCACTCCTTGTGTCAGGGCAAAAATTAGACACTGAAGAGACTTGCAAACAGAGGAAGCCAAAATAAACAAAACGGAGGGAGCTGCTCTGGGAATGACAGGTAAAACAGATTAAAACCCTGTAGTTAACATTGACTAAGCATTGGAGGGGGGCTATAGACCTTAAGAACAAGTACAAGCTGGAACAAGGAACTATCTGAAACTGAACTGATCCCACACTGCCCACAACAGCTCCAGAGAAATTCCTAGATATATTTTTATTATTATCACTCTTTAATTTTTTAAATTTAAGTTCTTTATTACTCCTTTAATTTTCATTTTATAGCCTACTCTTACCTTGCAAAAAAATACCCCTTTTTTAAAGCCAATTTCATATATACATATATGTATTAAATTTTGTAATTGATTTTGTTTTGTATTTTTTATATTGTGTTTTTGAGAGTCTAACCTCTATTGTAGATTTTTAATCTTTGCTTTTTGGTATTTGTTATCAATTTTGTACCCTTAAGAATCTAATCTACAGTATCAATTTTCACTCAGTGATTTGATTACTGGCTTGATTGCTCTCTTCCCTTTTGACTCTCCCTTTTTCCCCTCAGGTCACCTCTATCTTCTTCCTCCTCTTTCTCTTCTCTACTTAACTCTGTGAGTCTCTCTGGGAAACACTTAGGGAACTGACTACTGGCTAGATTGCTCTCTCCTCATTTGACTCCCCTCTTCTCCTTCTGGTCACCTCTATCTCCCTCATCTCTGGCTCTATGTAATTCTGTGAACCTCTCTGGGTGTCCCTCGATGTGGAGAATTGTCTCACCATTAACCTAAATGTTTTATTATCTGTGTTGTATGGATGGAGAAGTCTTGAGGCTACTGTAAGAGAAGGACTGGAAACCCGAGGTGGGAGGCTTAACTCCAAAACTTGAGAACATCAGAGAACTCCTGATTCCAGGGAGCCTTAATAGACAAGAACTCACCCAAAAGTCTCCATACCTACACTGAAACCAAGCTCCACCCAAGAGTCAACAAGTTCCAGTGCAAGACATACTATGCTAATTCCCCAGCAAAACAGTAACACAGCCCTGAGAATTAAAATACAGGCTGCCCAAATCCATGCCAAACCCCTAGACACCCCAAAACTTACTACTGGATTCTTCATTGCACTCCAGAGAGAAGAGATTCAGTTCCACCCACCAGAATACAGATGCAAGCTCCCCTAACCAGGAAACCTTGACAAGCCACTAGTTCAACCCCACCCACAGGGAGCAGGCTCCACAATAAAGATGAAACATGAACTTCCAGCCTACGGATAAGGCACCCTAAACACAGCAATGTAAACAAAATAAAAGGCAGAGAAATATTCAGCAGGTAAATGAACATGAAAAACTCCCACCAAACCAAACAAAAGAGGAGGAGATAAGGAGTCTACCTGAAAAAGAATTCAGGATAATGATAGTCAAGATGATCCAAAATCTTGAAAACAACATTGAGTTAAAATAAATAGACTAGAGACAAGATTTGAGAAGATGCAAGAAATGTTTAATAAGGACCTAGAAGAAATAAAGAAGAGTCAATCAATAATGAATAATGCAATAACTGAGATCAAAAGCACTCTGGAGGGAACCATCAGTAGAATAACTGAGGCAGAAGAGAGGATAAGTGAGGTGGAAGACAGAATGGTGGAAATAAATGAAGCAGAGAGGAAAAAAGAATTAAAAGAAATGAGGACAACCTCAGAGACCTCTGGGACAATGTTAAACACATCAATGTTCGAAACATAGATGTCCCAAAGAAGAAGACAAAAAGAAAGGCTATGAGAAAATACTTGAGGAGATAATCGTGAAAACTTCCCTAAAAGGGGGAAGGAAATAGCCACTCAAGTCCAAGAAACCCAGAGAGTCCCAAACACAAGGAAAACACCCCAAGACACATATTATTCAAACTAATGAAGATCAAACACAAAGAACAAATATTAAAAGCAGCAAGAGAAAAGCAACAAACAACACACAAGGGGATCCCCATAAGGATAATACCTGATCTTTCAATAGAAACTCTTCAGGCCAGAAGGGAATGGCAGGACATACTGAAAGTGATGAAAGAGAAAAACCTACAACCCAGATTACTATGCCCAGCAAGGATATCATTCAGATATGAAGGAGAAACCAAAAGCTTTACAGACAAGCAAAAGCTCAGAGAATTCAGCTCTTCACCAAACCAGCTCTTCAACAAATGCTAAAAGATCTTCTCTAGACAGGAAACACAGAAAAGGTTTATAAAATCGAACCCAAAACAACAAAGTAAATGGCAATGGGATCATATTTATCAATAATTACCTTAAATATAAATGGGTTGAATGCCCCAACCAAAAGACAAAGCCTGGCTGAATGCATACAAAAATAAGACCTTACCTCATGTGAAGAATTGACTCATTGGAAAAGATCCTGATGCTGGGAAGGATTAGGGGCAGGAGGAGAAGGGGATGGCAGAGGATGTGATGGCTGGATGGCATCACCGACTTGATGGACATGGGTTTGGGTAGACTCTGGAAGTTGGTGATAGACAGGGAGGCCTGGGGTGCTGCAGTTCATGGGGTCTCAAAGAGTCAGACATGACTGAGTGACTGAACTGAACTGAACTGATATATGCTGACCCACCTCAAGCCAAGGGACACATACAGACTGAAAGTGAAGGACTGGAAAAGACATTTCATGCAAATGGAGACCAAAAGAAAGCAGAAGTAGCAATACTCATATCATATAGAATAGACTTTGAAATTAAGACTATGAAAAGAGACAAAGAAGGACACTATATAATGATAAAAGGATCAATCCAAGAAGAAGATACAACAATTATAAATATATATGCACCCAACATAGGAGAAACTCAATACATAAGGCAAATGTTAACAAGTATGAAAGGGGAAACTAACAGCAACACAATAATAGTGGGAGACTTTTATACCCCACTCACACCTGTGGATAGATCAACCAGGAAACACAAGCTTTAAATGATAAAATGGACCAGTGAGACCTAATTGATATCTATAGGATATTTCACCCAAAGTCAATGAATTACACCTTTTTCTCAAGTGTACATAGAACATTGTCCAGGATAGATCACACCTTGGGCCATAAATGTAGACTTGGTAAATTCAGAAAAAAATTGAAATCATTTCAAGCATCTTTTCTGATCACAGTGTGGTAAGATTAGATGTCAACTGCAAGAAAAAACTATTAAAAACACAAACCAATGGGGGCTAAACAACTCTCTTCTGAATAACCAAAAAATCATGGAAGAAATCAAAAAGGAAATCGAAATATGCATAGAAACAAATGAAAATGAAAACACAACAACCTAAAACCTATGGGATTCAGTAAAAGCAGTGCTAAGAGGAAGGTTAATGGCAGTGAATGCCTATCTCAAGAAACAAGAGAAATATCAAATAAATAACCTAACTTTACACATAAAGCAGCTAGAAAAAGAAGAAATTAAGAACCCAAAAGTTAGTAGAAGGGAAGAAGTAATAAAAATTAGAGTAGAAAGAAGTGAAAAAGAAACAAAGGAGACTATAGAAAAAATCAACAAAGCTAAAAGCTGGTTCTTTGAGAAGATAAATAAAATAGACAAACCATTAGCCAGACTCATCAAGAAAAAAAGGGAGAATAATCAAATCAACAAAATTAGAAATGAAAATGGAGAAATCACAACAACACAGAAATACAAAGGATCATAAGAGACTACTGTCAGGAACTATATGCCAATAAAATGGACAACTTGGAAGAAATGGATGAATTCTTAGAAAAGTATAACTTTCCAAAACTGAACCAGCAAGAAACAGAAAATGTTAACAAACTCATCACAAGCACAGAATGCAAAACTGTAATAAAAAAACTTCCAACAAACAAAAGCCCAGGACCAGATGTCTTCACTTGTGAATTCTACCAAAAGTTCAGAGAAGAGCTAACACCTGGCCTACTCAAATTCCTCCAGAAAATTGAAGAGAGAGGTAAACTGCCAAACTCATTCTATGAGGCCACCATCACCCTAATACCAAAACCAGACAAAGATGCCACAAAATAAGAAACCTACAGGCCAACATTGCTGATAAACATAAATGCAAAAATCCTCAAGAAAATTCTAGCAAACTGAATCCAATAAATGTTAAAAAAGATCTTACATCATGACCAAGTGGGCTTTATCCCAGAGATGCAAGGATTCTTCAATATCTGCAAATCAATCAATGTGATACATCATATTAACAAATGAAAATATAAAAACCGTATGATTATCTCAATAGATGCAGAGAAAGCCTTTGACAAAATTCAACATTCACTTATGTTAAAAACTCTCCAGAAAGCAGGCATAGAAGGAAAATACCTCAACATAATAAAAGCCATATATGATAAATCCACAGCAAACATTATCCTCAATGGCAAAAAATTGAAGCATTTTCCCTGAAGTCAGAACAAGACAAAAGTGCCCACTCTCACCACTACTATTCAACATAGTTTTGGAAGTTCTAGATACAGCAATCAAAGAAAAAGAAATAAAAGGAATACAGGTTGGAAAAGAAACGTAAACCTTTCACTGTTTGCAGATGACATGACCCTCTACACAGAAAACCCTAAAGACACCACTAGAAAATTGCTAGAGCTAATCAATGAATATAGTAAAGTTTCAGGATATAAAATTAATACACAGAAATCCTTTGCATTCCTGTACACTAACAGTGAGAAACAGAAAGAGAAATTAAGGAAAAAAATCCCATTCACCATTGTGATGAAAAGAATACTTAGGAATAAATTTACCTAAAGAAACAGAAAACCTATATATAGAGAACTATAAAACACTGATGAAATAAATAAAAAATGACACAAATAGATGGAGAAATATACCATGTTCAAGGATCAGAAGAATCAATATAGTGAAAATGAGTATACTACCCAAAGCAATCTATAGATTGAATGCAATCCCTAGCAAGTTACCAACAGTATTTTTCACAGAACTAGAACAAATAATTTTACAATTTGTATGGAAACACAAAAAAACCTCAAATAGCTAAAGCAATCTTGAGAAACAAAAATGGAAATAGAGGAATCAACCTGCCTGACTTCAGTTCAGTTCAGTCGCTCAGTCATCTCCGACTCTTTGTGACCCCATGAACCGCAGCATGCCACGCTTCCTTGTTCATCACTAACTCCCAGAGTCTACCCAAACCCATGTCCATTGAGTCAGTGATGCCATCCAACCATCTCATCCTCTGTTGTCCCCTTCTCCACCCGCCCTCAATATTTCACAGCATCAGGGACTTTTCAAATGAGTCAGCTCTTCACATCAGGTGGCAAAAGTATCGGAGTTTCAGCTTCAACATCATTCCTTCCAATGAACACCCAGGACTGATCTCCTTTAGGATGGACTGTTTGGATCTCCTTGAAGTCCAAGGGACTCTCAAGAGTCTTCTCCAACAACACAGTTCAAAAGCATCAATTCTTCTGTGCTCAGCTTTCTTTAGAGTCCAACTCTCACATTCATACATGACTACTGGAAAAACCATAGCCTTGACTAGTTGGACCTTTGTTGGCAAAGTAATATCTCTGGTTTTTAATATGTTGTCTAACTTTCCTTCCACGAGTAATCATCTTTTAATTTCATGGCTGCAATCACCATCTGCAGTCATTTTGGAGCCTAAAAAAATAAAAGTCTGCCACGGTTTCCACTGTTTCCCCATCTATTTGCCTGACTTCAGACTATACTACAAAGCTAGTCATCAAGATAGTACGGTACAAGCACAAAGAAATATAGATCAATGAAATCAAATAGAAAGCCCAGAGATAAATCCATGCACCTATGGATACCTTATTTTTGACAAAGGAAGTGAAAATATACAATGGAAAAAAGACAATTTCTTTAACAAGTGGCACTGGGAAAACTGGTCAACCACCTGTAAAAGAATGAAACTAGAACTCTTTCCAACACTATATAGAAAAATAAACTCAAAATGGATTAAAGATATAAATGTAAGAACAGAAACTATAAAACTCCCAGAGGAAAACATAGGCATGACACTCTCTGACATAAAGCATAGCCAGATCCTCTATGACCCACCTCCCAGGGTAAGGGAAATAAAAGCGAAAATAAACAAATGGGACCTAATTAAGCTTAAAAGCTTTTGCCCAATGAAGGAAACTATAAGCAAGGTGAAAAGCCAGGCTTCAGAATGGGAGAAGATAATAGCAAACTGACAAAGAATTAATCTCAAAAATATACAAGCTCATGCAGCTCAATACCAGAAAACTAAATGACCCAATCAAAAAATAGGCCAAAGAAATAAACAGACATTTCCCCAAACACATACAGATGGCTAACAAACACATGAAAAAATGCTCAAAATCACTCATTTTCAGAGAAATGCAAATAAAAAACACAATGAGGTACCATCTCATGCCGGTCAGAATGGCTGCTACCAAGAAGTCTACAAACAATAAATGCTAAAGAGGGTTCGGAGAAAAGGGAACCCTCTTACACTGTTGATGGGAATGCAAACTAGTACAGCCACTTTAGAGAACAGTGTGGAGATTCCTTAAGAAACTGGAAATAGAACTGCCATACAACCCAGCAGTCCCACTGCTGGGCATACACACTGACGAAACCAGAATTGAAAGAGACGCATGTACCCAAATGTTCATTGTAACACTGTTTACAATAGCTAGGACATGGAAGCAACCTAGATGTCCACTGACAGACAAATGGATAGGAAAGTTGTGGTACATATACACAATAGTATATTACTCAGCTATAAAAAAGAATGCATTTGAGTAGGTTCTAATGAGGTTGATGAAACTGGAGCCTATTATACAGAGTGAAGTAAGTCATAAAGAAAAACACCAATACAGTATATTAATACATATATATGGAATTTAGAAAGATGGTAATGATGACCCTATATGTGAGACAGCAAAAGAGACACAGATATAAATAACAGACTTTTGGACTCTGTGGGAGAAGGCGAGGGTGGGACAATCTGAGAGAATGGCATTGAAACATGTATATTACCATATGTGAAATAGATGACCAGTCCAAGTTTGATGCATGAAACAGGACACTCAAAGCCAGTGCACTGGGACAACCCAGAGGGATGGGATGCGGAGGGAGGTGAGAAGGGGGTTTGGGATGGGGGTTACACATGTACACCCAGAGCTGATTCATGCCAATATATGGCAAAAACCACCACAGTATTGTAAACTAATTAGCCTCCAATTATAATGCATAAATTTATTTAATGAAAAGAAAAGGAGAAACTGGCTTCCTAACAGAGAAGAATCCAATGGCACACAGAAACAAATGTGCAGAGAATCCTAACCCTAATTCTAAGATTTTTGTTGAGATCACCATACAGTACAAAGACAACACACTCACACACACGCACATGATCCTCTGCAACCTATTAACTGGCTGTGTTTGAGAGTAGAACCTGGTATATTCTTGAGGTTTGAGGTTGGTGACTCCAATCAGAAGTATGGAACGTTAAGGGTTAGAGTTGGGGAATAAGACAATTTTTAAGGTTTATGAACAAGAAAAGGAAATGATTAAATATACCCTTTAGAAGTATCATTCTGCCAAATGTGTACAAGACAAATCAGAGCTAGAGCAACTATGAATTGGGAAGAACTTCAGATAACTTAGAACCCATCAAGTAATGAGAAGCTGCATAAGGAACAAATACAGTATGAGGGTAGAAGAGATGTTAATTTTAGGAGTAGAAGCAACAGGAGGTACTCACTGGTTTGTGTAGCAGAGGAGGCCAGGATGACATGTCATCCCCTCAAAGTTGTGAATAAGAATTGTAAAAATGATTATCTAAGTAAGTCCAATTCCAAAGGTAAGGACAATAAACACTGACAGAAAATGGTGATTTCAGTGTCTGAACATGTTTTGCTTGAGATGCCCAGGCCCCTTTGTAGAACAATGGCCCACAGACTGCTGTTAATGTGATTCTTGACCTCATAAGAAAGACAAAGGCTAAAGATATGGTTTGAGAGTCTCACATATGCAGAAAATAATTTGCAAAACAGAGATGAGTAGCAAGCACAGAAAAATAATATACTTGTGTAATAATTTAAATTTATATTAAAATAATTTGGTAACCTGTCTTCAGTTTCCTTTAAGACTTGTGTTTGTGTATAATTGTGTCCACTTGCAACTATGCTTTGTTTTCTAGAGGCATTCAGTACTAGTAAATATACACTGAAACAGACTTGTAATAAATATATCTTGTTTTCCAAAAAGGTATTTCAAAGATTTATATGCTCACCAAATCCTTACTGGGAATATTTTATAAATGTGTGATTTTAAAATGTCTATTAATGTATATTACCAGCTTATGTCTTATGATTTTTAATTTTTATAATTTTAACTTTTATTATCAATATATTTGGATCAATCAGACAGTTCAATTGCTCAGCTGTGTCCGACTCTGTGACCCCATGGACTGCAGCATGCCAGGCTTCCCTGTCCATCACCAACTCCTAGAGCTTATTCAAACTTGTTTCCTTCCAGTCGGTGATGCCTGCCAACCATCTCATCCTCTGTCGTCCCCTTCTCCTCCTGCCTTCAATCTTTCCCAGCATCAGGGTCTTTTCAAATGAGTCAGTCCTTTGCATCAGCTGGCCAAAGTATTGGAGTTTTGGTTTCAGCATCAGTCCCTCCAATGGATATTCAGGACTGATTTTCTTTAGGATTGACTGGTTGGATCTCCTTGCAGTCCAAGGAACCCTCAAGAGTATTCTACAACACTAAAGTTCAAAAGAACCAGTTCTTCAGTGCTCAGTTTTCTTCACAGTCCAACTCTCATATCCATACATGACTACTGGAAAATTATAGCTTTGACTAGACGGACCTGTGTTGGCAAAGTAATGTCTCTGCTTTTTAGTATGCTGTCTAGGTTGGTCATAGCTTTTCTTCCAAGGAGCAAGCGTCTTTTAATTCCATGGCTGCAATCATCTTCAGTGATTTTGGAGCCCCCCAAAATAAAGTCTCTCACTATATTCTTTGTTTTTCCATCTATTTGCCATGAAGTGATATTATATATATTCACATACATACATAGATAATATATATATCGTAAAATCAAATATATCATTTTCCTTTTTTATATTTTTAATTTCTTTATAACTATTTTTATTCCAAGTCCCTAAATTTGCTTCTTTGAATAAAATACTCACTCTAGACAGAAATTTTAAGAATACTTCTTTTTTTTTTTTTTTTTGAACTGGGTGATTCACCTAGAGTTAACTTTGGTGTTTGTGTGAGTTAAGGATAAAAATGTATTATTTTCATCCACCTTCACTTAACTATTATTTCAGACTGTAAAGTGTTTTGATAAACTTCCTCTAAGAGGTCAAATTTCATTCATAGATTCTTTAACCTTTCACTTATTCACTCAATCAACAAATATTTACCATATGTGTATTATTTATCAGTTAATATTCTAAAAGTAGAAAATATAGCAGTGAATAAAAGATACTTTTAAGTGCCTACAATTATGTATCTTTTATTTTATTGTATAGAAATGGACAAGGAGAATAAGGAAAAGAAGTGAAAAAATTTGCCTTTTTTCTTGTAAAGTCCTTTTTTGGAGGAAAACCAAAGCAGGAAAGGAAATAAAGAAGAGTAGAAGTGGGATCTAGAGTGAATAGTGGTAGAGAAGTTGAAATCATTGATTATGGATAACTCTTTAAAGAAATTTATGTTTGTTCTCACAGGGGATTTCTGCAGAGGTTTTGGTTTGTTTTGTGTTTTCATGCTGGAGGAATAACAGAGCACACAAGAATATCTGTTACCGTGTTTTTGAAACTGTGTTTTTGAAGAAGTGAGAGGATTTAATCCAAATAAAGTTTCTAACTTTGCAGAGAACTTTCACCAATGAGATGAGACAAAAAGGAAGAATGTGTGGTTGCTAAATTCTTCAGATCACTTTTAATTATCTTTACTTTGGCAGCAATCAGCCAGTAGAGTGATTTAACTGATTATTCCAATCTACAGTGTAAACTAATGACTCCTAAAAAAAAATTCTGATAATTACATTTAAAATCTCTAGTTAATAAAAAATATATTTCAGAATCAACCTTGCATTTTTTTCCCCCTACTCAACCAAATCATCCAGTGATACAGAGCTCATTGTGTTTGTATTACACATTCTAAGGGAAAAGCGTGCACTTACTAAGTGCTAGGTGCTATGTCAAAAGCTTACATTGAGAGATACTGTTAAGCCTTTAAATAACACAATGGAGTAATTAGTAATATTTTCTCTATTATGAGAAAAATAAAACTGAAGAGATCATGTAATCTATATGCACAAACACACAGCTAGCATGGTTTAAGGCGGTGGTTTAAACTTGGGAAGTATGAATCCAGAACCTCTGCTTTTAATCATTGTATTTCCTCACTCCATTATAAACTTTTTTATCACTCTAAACAGAGCAATGTTTAAATAATATCATGGCAGTGAATTTTTAGAAAGTACTATGATTTTGTGTAATGATAGAGCATATTTTTTGATTTTATGATTTATGGCTTAGATCATCCAAGGAGATAAGCTATGCCATGAAAAGGAATCTGCATTTACATTTATCTCACATTCTGAGAATGCAACTGAATTATCCTTTAAAATTAATATTTCAATTTGTTGGAATTATAAGAATCAAATGAATTTTATAAAAATTATGTTATCTCTACAATACAAAGCAAGATATATTTGACAAAATTGATATCATGTAGTAACTCTGGTTAGAATTAACACTGTGTCTCTTACTAAGTTCAGTTCATTCTTTCTGTCATGTCTAACTCTTTGCAACCCCATGGACTGCAGCACGCCAGGCTTCCCTGTCCATCACCAACTCCTGGAGCTTGCTCAAACTCAGGTCCATCGAGTCGGTGATGCCATCCAACCATCCCATCCTCTGTCATCCCCTTCTCCTCCCACCTTCAGTCTTCCTCAGCATCAGGATCTTTTCCAATGACTCCATATTTCGCATCAGGCGGCCAAAGTATTGGAGTTTTAGCTTCAGCATCAGTCCCTCCAATGAATATTCAGGACTGATTTCCTTTAGGATAGTTGGATCTCCTTGCAGTCCAAGGGACTGTCAAGAATCTTCTCCAAAACCACAGTTTAAAAGAATCAATTATTTGGCACTCAGCTTTCTTTATAGTCCAACTCTCAGATTCACATGTGACTACTGAAAAAACCATAGCTTTGACTAGACAGACCTTTGTTGGCAAAGTAATGTCTCTGCTTTTTAGTATGCTGTCTAGTTTGATCATAGTTTTTCTTCCAAGGAGCAAGCATCTTTTAATTTCATGGCTGCAGTCAGCATCTGCAGTGATTTTGGAGCCCAGGAAAATAAAGTCTGACACTTTTTCCATTGTTTCCCCATCTATTTGCCATGAAGTGATGGGATGGGATCAGATGCCATGAACTTAGTTTTCTGAATGTTAAGTTTTAAGCCAACTTTTTCACTCTCCTCTTTCACTTTCATCAAGAGGCTCTTTAGTTCTTTGCTTTCTGCCATAAGGGTGGTGTCATCTGCATATCTGAGGTTATTAACATTTCTCTCAGCAATCTTGATTCCAGCTTGTGATTCCTCCAGCCTAGTGTTTCTCATGATGTACTATGGATATAAGTTAAATAACCAGGGTGACAATATACAGCCTTTACATACTCCTTTCCAGATTTGGAACCAGCGTTGTTCCATGTCCAGTTCTAACTTTTGATTCTTAACCTGCATACAGATTGCTCAGGAGGCAGGTCAAGTGGTCTGGTATTCCCATCTCCTGAAGAATTTTCCATAGTTTGTTGTGATCCACACAGTCAAAGGCTTTGGCATAGTCAATAAAGCAGAAGCAGATGTTTTTCTGGAACTCTCTCACTTTCTCGATGATCTTGCAGATGTTGGCAAATTGATCTCTGGTTCCTCTGCCTTTTCTAAATCCAACTTGAACATCTGGAAGATCATGGTTCATGTACTGTTGAAATCTGACTTGGAGAATTTTGAGCATTACTTTACTAGTGTGTGAGATGAGTGAAATTGTGCGGTAGTTTGAGCATTCTTTGGCATTCACTTTCTTTGGGATTGGAATGAAAACTGACCTTTTCCAGTCTTGTGACCACTGCTGGGTTTTCTAAATTTGCTGGCATATTGAATGTAACACTTCCACAGCATCATCTTTTAGGATTTGATATAGCTCAACTGGAATTCCATCGCCTCTGTTAGCTTTGTTTGAAGTGATGCTTCCTAAGGCCCACTTGACTTCACATTCCAGGAAGCCTGGCTCTAGGTGAGTGATCACACCATCGTGATTATCTGGGTCATGAAGATCTTTTTTGTATAGTTCTTCTGTGTATTCTTGCCGCCTCTTCTTAATATCTTCTACTTCTGTTAGGTCCATACCATTTCTATCCTTTATTGAGCCTATCTTTGCATGAAATATTCCCTTGGTATCTCTAGCTATTTTGACGAGATCTCTAGTCTTTCCCATTCTATTTTTTGCCTTGATTTCTCTGCATTCATCACTGAGGAAGTTTTTCTTATCTCTCCTTGCTATTCTTTGGAACTCTGCATTCAATTGGGTATATCTTTCCTTTTCTCCCTTGCTGTTAGTTTCTCTTCTTTTCTCAGCTATTTGTAAAACCTCCTCAGACAACCATTTGCTTTGTGCATTTCTTTTTCTTGGGGATGGTCTTGATCACTGCCTTCTGTACAATGTCACAAACTACTTCCATAGTTCTTTAGGCACTCTGCCTATCAGTTCTAATCACTTGAATCTGTTTGAAACTTCCACTGTATAATCGTAAGGGATTTGACTTAGATCATACCTGAATGGTTCTAGTACTTCTTTCTCTAATTTTGGCAATACCGGAGTTCAATGTCCCCCACAGTCAGTTCCTGGTCTTGTTTTTACTGACTTTATAGAGCTTCTTCCTTCTTTGGCTGCAAAGAATATAATCAGGGATTTGACTTAGATCATACCTGAATGGTCTAGTGGTTTTCCCTACTTTCTTCAATTTAAGTCTGAATTTGGCAATACGGAGTTCATGATGTCCACCACAGTCAGTTCCTGGTCTTGTTTTTACTGACTTTATAGAGCTTCTCCTTCTTTGGCTCATTCAGTTCCATTCAATCTTTAGTTCCATCCATGCTGCTTCAAATGGCATTATTTAATTTTTTGTGATGGCTGAGTAATATTGCATTGTATATATGTACCACATCTTCTATATTTGTTCTTCTGGTGATAGACATTTAGGTTGCTTCCATGTTATGGCTATTGTAAATAGTGCTGCAGTGAACATTGGGGTACATGCATTCTTTCCATTATGGTTTTCTCAGGATATATGACCAGAAGTGATATTTCTGTATCATTTTTAAGGAACCTCCATACTGTTTACCATAGTGGTTTTACCAATTTACATTCCCACCAACAGTGTAAGAGAGTAACATTTTCTCCACACCCTCCCCAGCATTTATTTTTTGTAGACTTTTTGATGATGGCCATTCTGACTGGTGTGAAGTGTCTCATTGTAGTGTTGATTTGCATTTCTCTAATAATTAGTGATGTTGAGCATCTTTTCATGTGCTTTTCAACAATATGTATGTCTTCTTCTGAGAAGTGTCTGTTTAGATCTTCTGCCCACTTTTTGATTGAGTTGTTTGTTTTTTGACCTAGAGCTGTGTGAGTCGTTCGTATATTTTGAAAGTTAATCTCTTGTTGGTCACTTCATTTGCAGATATTTTCTCCCATTCTGTGCATCATCTTTTCAATTGGTTGATGGTTTTCTTTGCTGCGCAAACGCTTTTAAGTTTAATTAGGTCCCATTTATTTTTGCTTTTATTTTCATTATTATAGGAGGTGGATCAGAAAAAATTACTGCAATTTATGTCAAAGAGAGCAAACACAATTTAATATTTGACTTTAAGTTTTTCAATATTAGTTTGCTTATAGGTATGTACCAGCAAAAATGCACACATTACTATAGCATATTTGCAGTGTTTATTAATAAAGATATGTCATCTTGTGTACAACTTCTATTCTAACAGCCTTTAGCTTCTACAACACTGATCAGAAAATGTAGCCTGGGATGATTGTGGAGTCACTACAACTACACTGGAATATGTTGTTCAGTTCCATTAATACATTTCTCATTGAAGTGAAAATGACCAATTACATATAGAATTGGGTAAAGAGAAAGAAAATAGGTACTTACAGTTGTCCCTGAAAAGTGAAATTGACATGGCTGAGGTAAACTACCTCTGCTGAGGGAAAAACTAAAGAAATAGTGAAGAAAATAGGAAATTTTTCTTTTTTAATGTAAAATATCTAGCGTGCTGTGTTTTTTCCCTGGTGTCTCGGAGGTAAAGAATTTGCCTGCAATGCAGGAGCCACAGGAGACGTGAATTTGATCCCTGAGCCAGGAAGATCGCCTGGAGGAGGGTATGGCAACCCATTGCAGTATTCTGGCCTAGAGAATCCCATGGACAGAGGGGCCTGGCAGGTTACAGCCCATTGGGTCGCAAAGATTCGGACATGACTGAAGCTACTTAGCACACAATTTTAAAATATAAGGTAGATTTTATTATTCTCTCTTACAAGCTCTCTAAAAGTGTGTAATACATTATTCAGTTTTGGACAAAGGAAATATTTATTATAGTTTAAGTCATGTTTTAACCTACTTCCTGGGTGAAAGCTTTCAACATTTAACGTTGTTCTATTCAGAACTAATTATATCCTAAGACAATATTCTATTGATTATGTCTTACAGCAAGTACCACATATGGATAAAGATAAATATCTTTTCATTTAGTATTATTTTCAAATATAGTTTGCCACCCATGCTGAAATAAACACGTTTGGGTAGCTATAAACTATATCTGGGAAGATACTATTAAATAATGCCACTTATAACAAATGCTACTCTTCGGTTGAGACTTCTCAGCTCCCCAAAGGAATCAGTCCCTAGTGGCAACACAGACTTGAGTCTGCTTCTCTGCTCTTTTGTTACAGATTGCATTGACTGCTGGTAGTTCCTACTTTGAAACAGTTTATATTCCTTTTGAATATTTATTCAATCATACCTTGTTGTAGTATTGACCTTACACCATGAGGAAGCAGTGAATAATGACAAACTCCCCCAGGTCCTGACAAATGGTTTTAGTATTTGGCTTTGCTATCAGCTCTGAACCTCAACATGTGCAAAACAAAAGAAGGGAGTACAGAGGAAATGTCTGCGTTAAGAGTCAAGCGACCATTTGCAGACAAGAAGTTTGCTAAATCCTGGATTTTAATAGGGATACATTTTCATCTAAAAACTAAGTTTTCAAGGCTAAACATGAAAAGAAAGGTTAATATGTGTATTGCTGATTTTAGCTGCCAGACTGAAGCATATGTAAGGTTAGAGACACACATAATTACAAGTTTGAATATTACAAATAAGCCATAATTTTAGTACCTGTATATTTTTGAAGCATGTATCATAGGCACTATTTTTATCTTGTCACACATTCAACACTTAACAGTTGTTGATGTACAGTCAATTGACAATAAATTGTAAATACTTGAAATTAGATTCTAAAATATGATTTATCAATAGCACATGCTTTTATAAGCAACAGATAGATGTCTTATATTGATATAGTCATTTCAGTTACAAACTTGAATTAACTTTCAAGCAAGTAACATTGGATTTTTTGGTTTAATAATCTATTCTCACTTCAACCGCTTCTCAATGATGTTACATTATGGGAACTACTGATTAGTATTTTCATTTTTCCCAGGTGACTCTTTCTTCTCTCTCCAGTTAATTCTTCACATATTCATCAGAATTTTCCTCCCTAATACAGATTGGATTTTTTCATTTACCTTTCGGAATATCCCGTATGGTTCTCAACTATTTAGAAAATAGACATTAAGGTCCTTAGCAAAAAATTTAAGACCTTTCATAATTTGAATCTGATTAATTTTTTTTAGTATCACAGCCAATTCTTGCCTCAAATACTGTATTTAAACTACCCTGAGTCCTCTGAAAATGCTATGCTTTTTCACATCTCAACATTGTTCATGCCATTATTTAATCCTTCCCACCTTGCTCAGCCTAAAGATGCCTTATTCCTGATTCAACTTTTCATTGACATGTTATATCCAATACAAGGGCTTCCTTGGCCCTACCATTTAGATCAAATTTCCCTCTGCTGTACTTTGATTGAAATGCCCTACATTTTAACCTCTGTTTTGTTTTGCTTTTTAAATCATCCCCTCACTCACAGGCATGCAGGTTTACTAATGCAGAACCCACAAACAGATAAAAATATTAGATTATGATATTCTTCAGCAAAGTAATTTAGTTTTATTTCTTATTTTCTCCGCAGACCCAAGCACAGTTCTCAGCAATGTCTCCTGCAGTTCATATATCTGAATCACTTGAATAGGGAACAGAGGGTAGAGGGTCAAAATAATCATAGAAATATAAAAGTCACTTTGCACTCTATTTTTTCCCATTCACTTCTGATATTCTTATAATAAAAATAACATGAAATTTTAAAAAACAACTAATTATAATTTAAGAATTTTAATTCAACTATTTAAATGTGTTTGATTTTTGATTTAATAAAACCACAGATTTAAAATGAAAGATTTCTGTATTCAGAAATAAAAACTTTATGGTATAGATAAAAAATATTTATTTCTTTAACTTTATTTGTCTATAACATCTTCGAAAGAATATTTCTATAATATTTTGGAAAATAATATCTATACTATGTAGCCAACCAAATAGCATCATTGTCATTTGAATAACAGACTCATGTAAAATTATATATAAATCTCATCCCAGAAAGGAAAGATAACATAATAATCTTATTAAAGATTTTCATTAAGCCAGATATTTTAGAATTAAAAGCAGAGCTGGAAGCAAGGCATGGCCTTTTAAATTTAAATGTCATCAGACATATTACACTTTTAATGTTGAAGTGTTTAATTGGGCAACTATATCTTTTATTCTTGTTTCAATTAGTCTTTAAACTATTTTATCTTCACAATAAAATCATGAATATTGGATGAATAAAACGTTTTAGTTGTATATAATATTTGAATAGTCCTAAGGAAGCATCAGTTGTACTAGTCAATAAGCATACTTGTTTACTAAAAATTGAAAACAATTTTTTATAGCTCAGTTGGTAAAGAATCTGCCTGCAATACAGGAGACCCCGGTTCAATTCCTGGGTCAGGAAGATTCCCTGATGAAGGGACAGGCTACCCACTCCAGTATTCTTGGGCTTCCCTTGTGGCTCACCTGGTAAAGAATCTACCTACAATGTGGGAGACCTGGGTTTGATCCCTGGGTTGGGAGGATCCCCTGGAGAAGGGAAAGGCTACCCACTGCAGTATTCTGGCCTGGAGAATTCCATGGACTGTATAGTCCATGGAGTTGCAAACTGTTGGACATGACTGAGTGGCTGTCACTTATAGACCCATAATGTTTACGATGGAATCAGTCCTATGCTTAGTATCAGAGCTTATATTTCAAGTCTGGATTCTAGCTACCACTATTATCTTTCATTCTTCTCAGGCTTTCTTTATTCAACAGAGTATAACAAAGTTATCCTTCAGATTCTATGGTTATATTTTAGCAGAGTAAATATTTCAAACCTTTTCTAAAACTCTAAACTATTTTAAGGAGCTTAGGTCAGCATTTATACTATTGTTTTCAGTGTAAATGGAGAAATAGAACAAACCTAATAGTATCTAAGAGTCTCTGCAAAAATTTCCCATTTCTAGCCAATAACTAAAATTCAGCCTGTTGTAATAAAACAAATAGAAAAATTATAAAAGTGCTTAAATTGTAGAGAAGCATTAAGAACAACCATCTATTTTTATAAGTGAAAAAACTGAGTTGTAGGCAACACAAATGACTTCCCCAGAATCCTGTATCTGTAATCAGACTTTTAACATTTGGCCTGTCTCGTGCACAGTTGGCCTCACATGGCAAAGGCCAACCCAGGATATTCCAAGAATCTATCTTTTCCTATTGTGCATAAGGACAGATAAATCTCTGCAGATAATCTTACAAGTGTGACAACTGATTACACTCTAAAGTCATGGGATACCAAGGGATACCTTATAATTTTCCTTCAACTATTCTTCAGTAGCTTCCTTCTCCATACACTGTAAGGATAACAAAGTTTCCTCTTCTAAACAATGGTCTTACCCCTTCCTCATCTTATTTACTTGTTTTGTATCTGACTGATGTAGAAAGGTAATTTAAACACTCACACAATGAAATGGGGTATTCAACTTGGTTGAGCAGTCATTTAATTTGCTTGTGATTCAGATGAATATTTGAGGCTTGTTTACAATCCTTGTTAATACAGGTCTCACTGAATTTTCACTATAGACCAGATTAGCTCTATGAAGGTGGTGCCCCTGCTTGAGTCTCTACTGAATCACAGTCATTCAACAAAAACTGTCCATTTGTGCTAGATGGAAATTTAGAGTCAGCTGTGTACACATGGGGCTTGCCAGGTGGCTCTAGTGGTAAAGAACCCACCTGCCAATGAAGGAGACATAAGAGACAGGAGTTGGGAAGATCCCCTGGAGGAGGTCATGGCAACACACTCCAGTATTTTTGCCTGGAGAATCCCATGAACAGAGGAATCTGGGGCTCTACAGTCCATAGGATCACACAGAGTAGGGCATGACTGAAGTGACTTAACACACAAGCATGCAGGTATGTGTGAGCTGCTTTTTCTCCCTTGTCATTCTTTTCCTGGCCTCTGTACTTTCACCCTATGCCTATGTGACTATAGTCAATGTCATCCTCTAGGGGATAATACACAGGTTTCTTGAGTTCTGTCTCTGCCTAGCCTCTTCCTCTCCAACGAGCATTCCCATGGTTTTCAGCTGACTCAGCAACCTGGAACCATCTCTGGTTCCTTAACTCTGCAAAATTACTTGGTTCTGTTTGATTTTCTCTGTGAAGCATGTTTTGCAAACTCACGGTGATTGTAGGGTTAACCTTATTGTTTTCTGTTAAGGCAGGCTAACTGTCCTGCTCTGCCTTTTGTCCTTTTACTGAAAAGGGTCATTTTATACATTTTTTCTAGTTGCCTGTGTTTACTCTGCTGTTTTAGCACTTACACGTGCTTGGAAATAGAAGCCCCACTTGAACTGTAGTTATTGTCAATCCCACAGACACAGAACTAATTGCATAGTGGAAATATATAAGAAAATGTATTAAAATTTATTTATTGAAAAGAAATTGTTAAATAGAATAATAAACTTTTATCTTCAAAAGTGTTAAAAATACTCTTACATGCATGTTATTCTTTGTCAAATAGGGATCAATAAACTGCTAAAGTAAGTGTCTTGTTATAGAATGTGCTCTGTAGGTGCCAATAGTTGCAGAAGTTTGACATTTTTGTTTGTCTTACGGGACTGATGAAGTTAACATAAAATGCAAATTTAAAATTTCAATTTTAGTCTACATATAATGTAACATAAATTTAAAGAAGATAAGTTTAGACTAAGATCAGCATTGGTGTGGAGGATCAAAAAATAAAGGAAAAGATATGTTAAAGAAGTTTTTGTTAAAGAAAGCAAGAGTAAAAAGTAATTTTTTTCAAAGTCTGGTGATTTTAAACCATTTCTAAACATCTTTCTGTTATGCACTGTTACAAAGGAAGCTTGGTGCTTTTTATTTTGGTATGTGACTTTCAGAAAAAATACATCTATTATGCTTGCACAGGTGGTGTCCTAAGTTCTGTCAAAATTAGCGCCAAACACAATTTTAAATGCAAGTTCAGAAATCACATCCGTATTTTTAATACTTTATGTGGTCCAAACAATGACACTAACCCAGTTTAATGCTGTCTAGATGGTATGATGAGTGATGGATTCTGCATTTGAGGTAGACATTTACTTCCTGGATAAACTCTGGACAGTTCCAAGAGGCTCGGCTCCTCTCTAACTGGGGCATCATACTTGGTTTCCTCTAGACTACTCTCAGTAAATTTGATTTTACTTCTAGGTCTTGCTGCCCTCATTATGTGCCTCTATTTAAAATTCATCACTGATTTAATTAACCTCAAATGCCATTCATAATCCAGCTGTCAGAGCCAAGAACTGAGTAGCAGCTGGGAATACAAAACAAAGCAAAGCAGACAGTGCAGTAGAGCATTAAAAGGAGTGGAATGACAAATGGGGACTACCACCAGGAATAGAGAATTACCTTAGGAGAACAGCTCAAAAGCACTTTGCATGATCAAATTCCACATGTACTTGTTTGGATGCTCTGGGAAATGCAGGCAGCTCTGTCTGCTGTTCACAGCAAGTTGTTCAGTGTCTAAAAGATAATTAGGCAAGTTGGACTACTATGCTGTTTTTCAGCACATATTATGCTGAAACACTGCGATAATAAGGCAATTTTATATAAGCTTAGCCTTTAAACTGTGCTCAACTTCTTTTTCCTGAAAAGAATACCCTTAACTTCAAACCATGATTCTACCACTAATTATTATGGCTTCATGAGACATAGATAATGAAAGAAATTGCCCCAGGTTCAAAGAGAAATTTGAAAATAGACATTGCATTTTAATTAACAAGGCCATTAGTATTTTTAAAAAAGCTGCCTATAATGTTTGGAGTTTAAAAAGTGACCTATAACGCCATGCTAATGAAACATAAGCATGTGATTCTTACCTGCCAGAATGAAAAAATTTGATTTTGCTGCTCACAATTAAACTGTTTACCGTCCACCAACCAATCATGGAAAATAGAAATATTGACTACATAATAGTACTTTGGTGAGAAATTAGTGTTCTAATAGGATAATTGTTTTCCTAAAATGCTATGTTGCCGTTTTCATAAAATATATCTAGACATAATTGACTTCCAATAGCAACCATATAGCACAGTAGTTAAAAGCACCTACTCAGTCATTTGCTTGATGTGTTACTTTCAGCAGTTACATGTGTGCCTCAGCTTCCTGTCCTGTAAAAACAAAAAAGGTAAGTTATAATGGTATTTAATGTATAAGGTTTTTCAGATAAGTTGTTAATATGGTAAGACACTTAGAAAAGCACCAAGTAAAGAGTAAATACTGAGTATTTACTGTAACTATTGTTATCACTGCCATCATTCTGTTACTATTAGTCATTTCAGTGAAAAATAAACCAATTTTGACTCTTCACATCTTAATTATTAATGAAACAATTTTATGAATAATTTATTAATTATAAATTATTAATGGAAATAAGTATTTTCCCACAGATGTTACTTTATTAATATCTTCCAGATTCCTTCTGAAGTAGTTGCAGAGTTCAATACAAAGAGAAATGAAATATGAAATTCATATGAAAAATGAAATATGAAAAACGAAATACTAAGTATTTACATACATTAGAAATTTTTGCTTACCATGGTTACCTAATAACCCATTCTTTATATATTAGTTTTTATTATCCAATGAGGACTCTGAGTTTAATAAAATGAAGTAATCCAGAAGAAAAGCATAAAGAATCATGACTCCAAATCTGACTCTTCCCTTTAATTTGTCATTGTTGTTTGGTTCCTAAGTCATGTCTGACTCTTTTGCATCCCCATGGACTGTAGCCCGCCAGGCTCCTCTGTCCATGGATTTCCCAGACAAGAATACTGGAGTGGGTTGCCATTTCCTTCTCAGGGGTTCTTCCCAACCCAGCGATTGGACGCGTGCCTGCCAATTTGGTAGGTAGATTCTTTACCACTGAGCCACTCTGCCTGCCAATGCAAGAGATGTGGATTCGATCTCTGGGTCAGGTAGATCCCCTGGAGAAGGAAACTGTAACCCACTCCAGTATTCTTGCCTGGAAACCCCATAGAGGAGCCTGGCAGGCTATAGTCCATGGGGTTGCAAAAGAGTTGGACAGGGCTTAGCAATTAAAACTATGTTCCCTTTACTTAGAGGACAGTAAATTCTCAAGAATACACAGAGATCCTGGTCTTCAAAAGGTGGTGACACCGAGTTTCCCTTTCTTTGCAACAGAAAAGGAGAAAATACTGGAAAACAAAATAGCAAAAAAAATAGAAATATAAAAAATAAGATGTGTAATTCAGTATATTTTTCTTAGTTTGATTCAATGATCCTTATTAAAGTGCCAGATGTATTTCAGAAACTCTTTTTCAGTTTTCAGAAGGGTAAAGGTTTACATAAAATATGTATACTCTTAGAAAGGAATGAGAACAAAAGAATGTAAAATAATGATTATATATAGTTTCACTAGAATTCAGTTCAGATTGTATAGCCAAAAGTCTGTCACTTTCAAAAAAACTTTTATTTTCAGAGCTTTTTAGATTCTAAAATAACAAACAAGAATAATTTACTTGATTTTACTCATCATATCCATTGAGTTGATTTTCTAATTAGGAGTGGTTTTTTTTTGCCTTAGTCATTCACTCATTAAAAAATTCTTACAACTACATACTTTACCTATGATATACATACATTCCATGGCCTTTATATATTTAATGTCTTTAAAAACATATAAATCAACTGTTTTGTCCTTACTATCCGCAGATCTCACTAACTGATTAACAAAGCCAGATTAATGTAACAAAATACCAAAAAGAGCAAAAATGACAGACACTGTCTATTAATCATCTATTTACCATCTTCTCATCTACCTGTTTATCTTTTTTTAGTTGAATGATGACATTCCATATAGAAGTTCTAAAACTTAAGTTCCAGTCATTCTCCATTTGGATATATGAACTCTGAAGAATTTGCAAACATCCTGGAAGAGCATGATAAATGTGCACTTTTTTAAAAGTATGGCTTTCTTAAACCAAATCAGATCCTCAAAATGATTCACAAGTCAAATTAAAAATTACAAAACCAAGTTTCAAATATCATAGAATTGAACTTTCTGATAAGAATCTTTATCTCAGAAGTACATCATTAGTGTATCCCCCAGAATATTTATAAGAATAAAATTATGGGAAGTGGAATATCCTGTATGCATCTGCTCCACAGGCCCTTCTGGTGGCTTGTCCTTGATGCTGGAACGATCTATATCAGTATGCCTGGAGACAAACTGGGAACAAAGTATAAGCCGTGCATACAGCACTGGGAACTCCTGCTCACTTTACCCAAGTTGAGTCCAGCTGTGGTCATTGTTCATTTGGTAGAAATTACTTGATCCTACGTTTTACAAAAATCACGCTAGTCCTAAAAATGTCTTTTTCTGCCAGTTTGCTCCTTTGTTTATAGCAGAGAAAGTATGGGGTTCCCCATATTAACATTCTTGATATGTTCCCAGATATCATGTATATGAAGATAGAATAGAAACATTCTTCCTCTGAGGGTTCTATTTTGGCAGCTTTCTTTCAAGTATATTGAACAGGTGCGCTTGCACAGGGTTCTTATTTAAAAGTGATCTAAGTAAATACTAGTGTCTTAACCTTTGCCAATTTTGTTTGTTCATTATTCCCCTGAGAACAGTCAGACACAAATTGAGTTTTGAAGACAGGAGCTTTTGTCTCTGGTCAAAACTACTGAAAATGCAGCACAAAATTAGAATGGCTCCTAATATCCCATGTAAAGGAGTGATTGTCATTCACAGAAAATAATATTGAATTTACATGCAGTAAGCAAAGCAGAACAATTAAACTAAAAGATGGTTAGGAAGTATCAAATAAGCACTGGCGTATATGAAACTCTGAAGTTACATAACATCAGTTATGGAAACGTTTTATATCATTCATTATAAATTTCAAATTCCTCATGTACTCAAACAATTTTCACTGTTGAGGGACCATGCTCTCTCATATGCTTATACAGAGAGAAATTCATCCCTGGTAACTCAGTTAAATAACAGTTGAAAACGTCTCTGTTGGGAAGATATTACAATTATTTTTTCTTATGTTTATACCTATAATTCTTGCTTTAAGCTGTAATTTTAAAACATTAACTACTATTACTGAAAACTCTGTGATAGAAAGCCCACACAATTTTTTTTTCTGAAATATACTCTAAATACTTTAAAAGAACCATGCTGTTCTAATGTTTCCTTCTTTTCTGTTCATAATCTGAATGCACCATAAATGCCTAAAAAAAAGTACATTAAAATAAAAAAGACTCACTTATAACTACCTTTTAATAATCATGGTTATTAACTGTAAGTATAAAATATTAAATAATAAAATATTATTTTAATAGTGTCTATACGATTTAAATAGAGTTTTAAAAATATCTGAATAGCTGGCTCTAGTTAGGGCATGGTGGTGGCTGATAGTTTAGTGGATAAGTCCTATCTGACTCTTGTGACCCCAAGGATTATAACTCTTCAGTCTCCTCTATATATGGGATTCTCCAGGCAAGAATACTGGAGTGGGTTGCCATTTCCTTCTCCAGGGAATGTTTCCAACCCAGGGATAGATCTTGAGTCTCCTGCATTGCAGGCAGATTCATTACCACTGAGCCACCAGGGAAGTTATATAGAAATATTTGCAAGAATTAAAGAGATGGAATCTAAGTAGAACCATAATGTTTGCATGAAGCTTCCCAAAGTTTGCTCAGATCTTAAGGCAAGAGCTTAGAAGCATGAGAAAAGTGTAGAAGTACAATGCAGTCTTCATCACATGATATCATACTAGGAGCATCCTGATCTTATCATTTGTAAGAATGATAACTGTGGGAATGCTCATTGGAGAGGAAGAGGCTAGGCAGAGAAAGAACTCAAGAAACCTGTGTATTATCCCCTAGAGGATGACATATGTAGATCCTGATCTTGATCATTGACTAAAGTAGTGCTTTACAGATTTCTCCACTAAAAGTACCCCTTTTTTGCTCTTTCCATACTGTACTGTTTACAAGGAAGTCATTCTTCACAGCTCACTCTTAAATAGTAAAGAGTTAATGCTTCATTACCTTGAGAGTGAACTATCTTATTATTTAGAATTCTTTTGTACAAGAGTTTTGTATTATTTCTCTTATTTATTTATATTTCATACATTCATTTATGTTTCATGTATTTATTTATATTAGTATGGACTTATGAATATTAATTTATACATTGGATTTTAATGTAATGCCACATACTTTATTTTTTTTAGCTCAAACAGTTCCAGGTTTGGCCACTGGGACATTCTGGCCACTGGACATTTGGCCACAGACATTCCATTGCGGGTAAGCTATTTGTTGTTTTAATTTTTGAACACTTCCTAGTTTTCTGATACCACAAGATGCTGCAGTCATTTTTAAGTATTTCCTTCCCCAGTGATTCTGTGTATATTAATCTCTTCAAAATAGTTTATGTCTTTCCATAAAACTAACCTTGTCAGTCCCCAGCAGCAATATGGAATGAGGAGGTAGTGCAGAGGAACAGCTAGATTTCCTATCCTCCAGGACAATCAGTTGTATATGTGAAAGAGTAAAGGTGGAAATGACCCAAACCCTTGCTCAAGGGCAATATCATGTGGCCTGGTAGCAGAATAGGAATCACAATGGAAAGGACTTCTCAGACTTCTTTGTGAGGACATGTGTTATAAGATACTCAGAAGAGGGAAACAAAAAGGCTGATGACTCCTCAAGTCACACTGGTGGGGAATTAAATTGTTTATGAAATTTCTGTGAGAATTATGTATCCTTAAGCTGATAGGCCTGGGGAAAAAAAGAAAAACAATTAATCCACTAAGTTGTATCACAAAGAAATAATTTTGAAAAGTACAGAAAATGTGTAAAATCAATCAAAATGTAAGTAGCCATGGTTTAATGTATGATTACTTTAAAGTCATTGTCAACATGAAAGTATTTTAAAGTAGAAATGGAATCACAGACATACACACACATTTAATGTGAAATATCAAGAAAGCTGTCTGAATTATCAAGAAAGCTGTCCTAGATTCTCTTGATAGAAACATCTTTTTATTATATAATTTTATTTACTTGCTTCAGTATGATACTTATGTGAATAACTAAACCTTTCAATAGTTCCCTCATCTGAGTCACTTTTTGGAACTTAATATTATTAATGCCATGCAGTTGTTCCCAGCTTTAGTCTTTAGAGAGAAGAAACTGTCCCTGGGTCAAGGAAAAGTGTTAAATAGTAATTGGTTTTGGCAGGGAGATCTATATTCATGTTCCAGCACCTTCTCCACTGGGGCGCTGCTGTCGCCATGACCTCCACCTCCTTCAGCAGCATTCCAAATGTGCTGTGCTGCGGGCCTACAAGATGTATTTTGTGAAGTTCCCATAGGCAGGTTTTGCTTCCTGGGGAAATGCTACTTATTCACATCAGTTTTCAAGGTTGTCGAGGAGGAAAACACCTTCTTTCCTGTGCCTAAGTGAGACACTGCATTGTGCCTTTCTTTAGCAGAAGACATGACTCATTTTTTTTCCCTTCAAATAACTACATGAACTGCCTAATAATACTTTGTTCTTAATTATACTCCAAAGGTGGATAATTGGCACAAATTTAAAATTGTTTTACATAAAATGGTACCCTCAATATTGACTGAAAACTAACTTAAACTAATTGTTCTAAGTTCAAAGCACTAAAACAGCAGGAAAGAAAGCTTGGTCTTTAATTTGGCTTCATATATTTATGCTTCTAAAAATGACTGTACCATATTGGAAAATTTGTAAGATCTGTCTTACTATGAGCATATCAAAGTTCATAACTATTTTTTCTTTTACTAATAATTTTATTTTTAAACTGAAGATTTAACTATCTCTGCATAATTGTTAGAAAAACTTTAAATTGCTAAAATTATTACATTTTCTCCATTCACTGTTTAATTTCTGGTCAACATTCACTTAGCCTAAGAAAGGATTGGAAAAGAAAGGAAACAATATAAAATTTAGATGCCATATAAGGCATTACTGAAGAAATAATCTACATTATAAGTATTTATAAGATAAAATTATTATTAATTATTTATTTTCACTTCAACTTTTGATATACATATATTTTATCAAATAATAGATCTATAGTGTTGTAACTTATAAATTTTTATGCTTGAAGATATCAGAAAATATCCATTAAATTTAAGTGATATTAAAATGATGACATGTGGACATTTAAGTCAGTTTAATTATTATAATACCACCAATTTCCCCCAATACATCAGAGATTCATGGATATTCAAGGTAGTCCTGATTCTGATTTTTACCCTCTGCAAATGGCTATCATTGAAATATCACCATATTGTTTTAAATTATGTGATTGCTTCTTCTCTTTTTATCTCGTGAACTATTCATAACTAGTCGCTATTTGTCTACAACATTTAGCATAGTACAGACCACATGAGGGAAATTCAATGTTTGTTATATAACTGAATGTAAATGAATATGTTTATTCATAAAATGCTTACTTATTTTTCAAATTGAATGCCTGATTCTCATTTATCGTAGAAACGACACTGTTGACAGCCAAGGAAGGAGGCTTAATTGGGGTTTAGAAAGAAGCATTATAGAATTATTAGTTTGTGATTGAATTACCTCGTACAAAAATTACTCCCAGTATTATGTATTTGACAAAGGTAAATAGCTTACCGTTCATTATTTTCCATGAGTTTATACCTTGCATGGCCAACACTAAACCATAAACTACTCGAGGGAGGCAAGTTAAAACTTCACCATACATCCGACATCACTAGAGTACCTAGTGTGTTACCTGCTTCAAAATAAGAGTCAAATTGTGTATTAACTATGCCTGCTCTAAAAGAGCAGCAAATACTATTTGTTAAATCCAACACTACACTCAGCCTTGCATATTAAAGTTAAAAAGACAGTTCCTTCTCTTAGTGTTTATAAACTAGTAGAGAAAGAATAGTTATCACGGAGTGAAAATGCATGATGATAAACGGTGTGTTTGTGAAACTGAACCAGGCTTCTTTGGTTTAAGGAAGTTTTCAAAGAACTCATGTCGATGTTATGAACTAAAGAACAGCAAAGTAGAGTAGATACTTAATAGTAAAATAAATTAGATCTAGTAAACTAGATACTTTAAAGAGTTGATGACAGATTTCTAGGAAAAGTGAGAGGCACATGAACAACTGTTTATCAAAATAATAGCATGATAACATTTGTACTTAAGAAAATACCATTGCCTATGTTTTGGAAAATGATTTGGTGAGAGTCAGATGAAAGTTGCTTCATACAACTCCACAGAAGAGTTATGGTTGTCTGTGATAATGTAACATCACTGAGAATGGAGAGAATAGGACAGATTCAGATACTAGTAAGAAGATAGTCTTAACAGGACTTAGTCTTTGTATATATGTAAAGTTAGAGAGAAAGTATATACATATTCTGCCTTAGAGAGTTCTTATCACTATGTCTTCAAGTATCATCTATCTGTAGCTTGATGACTCCCCACAAAATCCTCCATCTGAGAGCTTCCTTTCCATCTCAAGACCTATATTTATTTGTTCTCAGTTACTTGTATTTCCTTGATTCAAGGGTATCTCAAGTTTAATATATTCAAGACTCAATTTATTTTACCTGACAAACTTCTCCTGTTTCCTGTCTCAAAGAATGGCACCAATATCTCTGAAGCTGCTGAAGCAGAAAGCTGAATGATGATAAACCCTTAACATACTTCCTCTGTAACTATGCATATGTGAAAAGACCAAGTCCTATTAAGATTATTTTGTTGTTGTTCAGTCTCTAAGTCGTTTCTGACTCTTTGCAGCTCCATGGACTGAGGCATGCAGGCGTCAGTATCCCTCACTGTTTTGTTACTAATACCTGAATCTGTCCTCTTCTCTCCATTGTACAGCCGTAACTTTTGTGGAGTTCTGTGAAACAGTCCAGTAGGTGATCAGCTTTTGTCTTCACACTCACCAAACCACGCTAGGTAAATGTTTAAGAAAATCAGTAAAGGCAACCAGTCCTTGTCAAAGCAGCTTTCTTCCCTGTGATCATAAAAAAATACTATTTCCAGGTAAAAATGGAAAACTTTAATTAGTTAGTAAGTATCTTTCACCAGTATTTCTATAAAACTTTATAAAGCTTGTGTTCAAAATAACTAAATCAAAATTGTGCAGTCAATAGACTGGATTTAATAGAATACTTCCCCTACCCTGGGCTTCCCTGGTGGCTCAGACAGTAAAGAATCTGCCTGTAATGTGGGAGACCCATAATCCCTGGATCAAGAAGATCCCTTGGAGAAGGAAATAACAACCCACTCCAGTATTCTTGCCTGGGAAATCCCATGGAAAAAGGAGCCTGGTAGGCTACAGTCCATCGGTCAGAGTCAGACAGGACTGAGCAACTAACATTTTATTTCCCCTAGCCTAGTACTTTCAAATAATTTGTGAGAAATTTAAGAATTAGCATTAACTTTATTGAAGTGGATGAAAACCATAGAAAACAAGCTTATATACAGCCTTAGACGCTCATGGTGCTGATTCTATACAGCTTCTGTAATAGACTGCATTGGATATACAAATGATCAAATTAAATTAAATTTCAAAATATATTGTAAATGTGTATCCACAGTAAAACAATAATTTTAAAAGTATCTCCAAGATTTATATTTACTTCTGTTAAATGTTAATTTATTCATTTAAAGTGTAACTGATTTACAATATTATATTAGTTTCAACAAAAGGATTCAGTCTTTTTAGGATTATACTCCTAAAAGTTATTACAAGATAATGGGTATAAATCCCAGTGGTACTGTATAATATATCCTTGTTGTTCATCTATTTTACATAGTAGTTTGTATCTCTTAATCCTGTATCTCAATCTTATCCTTTTCCCTTCCCTCTCCCCACCCTGGTAACCAATAAGCTTGTTTCCTATATCTCTGAGTCTGTTTATATTTTTGCTATATATATTTGTTGGTTTTACTTTTTATATTCCAAATATAAGTGACATCATACTGTATTTATTTTTCACTGTCTGACTTATTTCACGAAGCATAATATTCTCTAGGTCCATCCATATTGCTGCAAATGGCAGAATTTCATTTTTTTTTTGATTGGCTAAGTAAAATTTCAATAGATAGATACACACACACACACCCCGCATCTTCTTAATTCATTGTTGATGGATAAAGATGGACTGTTAATGCACTGTTGATGGACCCTCAGGTTGGTTCAATAGCTTTTTTTTTTGTCTTCCTCTGATTTTTTAATTAATTTATTTTTAATTAAAGAATAATTGTTTTACAATATTGTGTTGGTTTCTGCCATACATCAACATGAGTCAGTCTTGGGTATACATATGTCCCCTCCCTCTTGAAATAGCTTGGTTTTTGTAAATAGGAATGCTGTGAACATTGAGGTGTGTGTATATTGTTGAATTAATATTTTTTTCTTTGTCCATTTAGAATATATACTCAGGAGTGAAACTATTGGATCATATGGTACTTCTATTTTTAGTATTTTTGTTGTAGAATCTGAAGTCACAAAATACTTCTCAGAGGACACTCAAGACAGTGGAGTATAGTTCATTAAGCTATCAAGTCCAAGGGGAATTGGTTCCCAACAAGGACCCCAATGATCTCGGAGGACTCAGTTTTACACCTTTTGCTACATGGCCAGTTACACGTTAGTAATTAGTTTTACAACATGTAGGTGCAGAAGAATTAACAATTACAACATGCAGATGCAGGCGCTATCATTAATCTAACTGAGACAATCTGACCTTTACTTCCAATCTTTGTTTGCCATCTGTGAGGAGGGGGTTTCCTGGTTTTTCTTTAAGAATGGTTAACAGGGTTCAGGCCCAGTTCACATCCTCCCTTGAGATGGCTGACAATCTTCAAGATGAAATCCCCCTTGCCCTCCTCCCAGCAGCCCCAACATTTTGAGGAACTTCTATACCGGTTTCCACAGTGGCTGAAAAAATTTATATTCCCACCATCAGTATTCCAGGGTTCTCTTTCTTTTCTCCACATCCTTATCAACATTTGTAATTGTAGACATTTTGATGATAGCCATTCTGCCAGGTGTGAGGTGATATCTCATTGTTATTTTGATTTTCATTTCTGTCATAATTAACGATAGTGAGCATCTTTTTATGTGGTTATTATCCACCTGTATATCTTCCTTTGAAAAATATCTGTTCAAGTTTTTGCCCATTTTTTGATTGAGTTGGTTGATTTTTTTTTTTTTTTGAGATTGTCTTTAATGAGCTGTTTAGATATTTTGGATATCAACACTTTGTCAGTCTTATTATTTGTAAATATTTTATCACATCCCCTGGTTTAACTTTTTGTTTTGTCAATGGTTTCCTTTGCTGTGCAAAAGCTTTGAAGTTTAGTTAGGTCCCATTTCTTTATTTTTGCTTTTGTTTCTTTTTGCTTTTGATGTGGCTTGGGCCTGAATCCTGTTAACCATCATTAAAGAAAAACCAGGAAACCCCCTCCTCACAGATGGCAAACAAAGATTGGAAGTAAAGGTCAGGTTGTCTCAGTTAAATTAATGATAGTGCCTGCATCTGCATGTTGTAATTGTTAATTCTTCTGCACCTACATGTTGTAAAACTAATTACTAACATGTAAACAGCCAGAGCCAAAAAATATTGTCATGTTTTACACCAAAAAGTGTTGTGCCTATGTTCTCTTCTAAAAGTTTTATGGGTTTTGGTCTTACATTTAGGTTTTTCATCTATTTTGAGTTTATTTTTGTGTATGGTATGGGACAAAGTTGTAATCTTATTCTTGTACATGTTGCTGTCCAGTTTTCCCAGCACCACTTATTCAAGACTGTCTTAACTTTGTTACATATTTTGTCTCCTTTGTTCTGTTGATTGACCATAGGTATGTGAGTTTATTTCCAGGCTTTCTATTCTGTTCCATTGATCTATATGTCTGTTTTGTGCCAATATATGTTGTTTTGATCACCTGAGCTTCATAGGATAGTCTGGGAAGGTCGTATCTTCAGCTTTGTTCTTTTGTCTCAAGATTGCTTTGGCAATTCAGCATCTTTTCTGTTTCCGTATGAATTTTAGGATAATTTGTCCTAGTTCTGGGGAAATGTCATGGGTATTCCCATAGAGATTGTATTACATCTGGACACTGCTTTGGGTAGTATGGACATTTTAACAATATTACATCCAAACCAAGAGCACAGGCAATCTTTCCATTTCTTTTTATCAACTTCAGTTTCCTTCATCTGTAGTTTATAGCCTCTAGATTATGGGTCTTTCATCTCTTTGGTTAAGTTTACTCCTATGTATTTTAAGTTTTGATGCAGTTTTAAACATCACTTCTTTACTTTCTCCTTCTGGTATTTAATTACCGTGTATAAAGAAGCAGCAGATTTCTGCATGTTAATCTTGTATACTGCACCTTTACTGAATTCATAATGATTTTTTCATACTTTTTTGGTGGAGACTTCAGAGTTTTCTATATAAAGTTCACTTAAACTGCTAATAGCGAAAGTTTTACCCCTTACCTTCTAATTTGAATGTCTTTTATTTCTCTTTTTTGTCTGACTACTGTGGCTGGGATTCCAATACTATGCTAAATAAACATGTCAATAGTAAGCAATTTTGGCTTGTTTCTGAATTTAGAGGAAAGGCTTTCAGCTTTTCACCATTGAATATTATATTGGCTGTAGGTTTTTTGTAAATGGCCTTTATTGTGTTAAGGTATGTTTGTTCCCTCCATCCCTACTTTGGTGAGGTTTTTTTTTGTTTTTTTTTTTCTTTCAATCCAGAATGAATGTTGAATTTTGTCAAATGATTTTTCTGCATCTATTGAGACGATCATGTGGCTTTTTTCTGACCTTTTGTTAGTGTGTTGTATTACATTGATTGATTTGTGGATATCAAGTCATCTTTGAATCCCTGAAATAAAGCTGATTTGATCATGATGTATAAGATTGGATATATATCAGATTTTGGATATAACATCCTATGAAGTGTTTGTTGCTCAGTCGTGTATGACTTTTCAGGACCCTAAGTACTGTAACTTGCCAGGTTCCTCTATCCAGGGGATTCTCCAGGCAAAAAGACTGTAGTGGGTAGCCATTTTCTTCTCCAGGGAATCATCCTGACCCAGGGATAGAACCCACGTCTTCTGCATTTCAGGTAGGTTCTTTACCATCTAAATCATCAGGGAAGCCCCTAATACTGGAGAGGGTTGCCATGCCCTCCTCCAGGGGATCTTCCCAATCCAGGGATGGGACCCAGGTCTCCTGCATTGCAGGGGGATTCTTTACCTGCTGAGCTACCTAGGTACCAATTGAGTTCAATTGGCCCTTTTAATCTCTTATTGTATTCTGTTTGCTTTTTCAGGATTTTTGTATCTATACTTATCAAAGATATTGGCCTGTGATTTTCTTTTTTGTACTGTTTGTTTGGTTTTGGTATCAGGGTAATTGTGGCCTCATGGAATGCATTTGGGAGTGTTATGAATTCTTTGATTTTTTGACATAGTTTGATAAGGTTAGATATTAATTCTTCTTTATATATTTGGTAGAATTTCCCTGTGAAGCCGTGTAGTCCAAGACTTTTGTTGGCTGGAAGTTTTATAATTACAAATCCAATTTCACTATAGTGTTCAGTTTGTTCAAATTGTCTGTCTTCTTGCTTCATTTCTTGACAGGTTGTATGTTTCTAGAAATCTGTCCATTTCTTTTGGGCGTCCACTAGGTTGATGCGTAACTTCTCATAGTATTCCTTTCTTTTTTTATTTTTTTTTTATTTATTTTTTTTTTATTTATTTTTTTTTTATTTTAGTTGGGGGCTAATTACTTTACAATATTGTAGTAGTTTTTTTTTTTGATTTTTTCTATCTCTGTGGTAATGGTCATTATTTCTCCACTTTCATTTCTTATAATTTTTATTTGGGTACTTTGTTTCCTTCTTAATGAACCTGGCTAATGATTTATCAATTTTATCTTTTCAAAAACCTCCATCTTGTGTTCATTTATCTTTCATATTATTTTTTATTTTCTATTTATTTTCTGTCTCTTTATTAATTCTTTAATTCTGCTTATTTTGGGCTTTGTTCTTCTTTTCCTAATCTTTTAGGTGGTCGGTTAGGTTGTTGACTTGAAATTTTACTTCCTCTTGAGGGATGCCTGTATTACTATGAACTTCTCTCTTAAAATTGCTTTTGCTACATCCCATAGATTTTGGAAAGCTGTGTTTGTATCTTCTTTTGTCTTGAGGCATTTTATGAATTATTCTTTGATATCACCATTGACCCATCATTTTTATAGTAGCTGTTGTTTAGTATTGAGAGTGTAACAGGCAGGAAGGCTAAGGGCCCCCAAACGGAGGAAATAGGCTGCAAGTGTCAGATGGTTTTTATCTCTCTCTTCAGCAGCAGGAGGAAACAAACTGTAAGTGTCATATTTTTTCCCTTATCTATACAAAATTAAAAGGAGATTTCTTTTAAAATTCTATGTTCCATGACAACATCTGGTTCCACCTGAACTTAACTTTTCTCAACCCTTGAGCTTTACTTATGGAAATGTTTTTCTTAAGCTATGTTAATGAATTTGTATTTACCTTAGACTCTGTCTTTCTTCAAGTCCGTTCCACTTGAGACTCAGAGCGAACCTAAGACTCAGAACCAACTGGACAAACCAGTGTATTTTGCTCAACAAACCAGTATGATTTACTCAGGCAAATATTCTCTTAAGCTATGTTAATAAGACTATGTTTTTTCTTGGAAACCTGCCTTTCTTCAAGATTCATATCAATTATTTTATGGCCCAGGATGACTCACTTTGTGCCAATGTTATCTCAGAATGCATGTTGTGGGTGAGGGACCTGGTGCCACTTTCTGAGTTTTGGGACATTTCCTTTTTCTAATTAGTATTCCTCTGGTAGGTATATAACTTCCTACTAAAGACTAGCAGGGGGACACTCTTTCTGCCCCCTTCTGATGTCTATGTCAGAAGTGCTCTCTATCTCTTTTATACTTTAATAAAAGTTTATTACACAAAAGCTCTGAGTGATCGAGCCTCATCACTGGCCCTAGATGGAATTCCTCTCCTCCAGAGGCCAAGAATCCCGGCATCTTTCATGGCTCAGCAACAACCTTTCAGTATTCACATATTTGTTCTTTTCCCATTTTCATTTATGTCATTTGATTTCTAGTTTCATACCATTTTGGTCAGTAAAAGTCCTTGATATAGTTGCTATCCTCTTAAATTTATTGAGACTTGTTCTGTGGCCTAGCATGTAATCTATCTTGAAGAGCATTTTATGGGCACTTGAAAAGAACATGTATTCTTCTGGTTTTGGATGTAATGTCCTATAGGTCCCTATTGAGTTCAACTGGCCTATTGTTTCATTTAATACCATTGTTTAAGAAAATTTAAAAGACAACCTTTTAAATTTCTTTCTAGATGATCTGTCCATTAATATATATATATGTGTATGTGTGTATATATATATATATATATATATATATATATATATATATATATTGTCCATACACACAAAAATAAACCTAAAGGAACACAAGCATGCTGCTAAGGAAAATCAAACCACAAGGGAAGAAGCAAAAAGAAGGAGAAATAAGCAGAGAAAAACTCAAAAAATAATTAGAAAACAAGTAATAAAATGTCAATAAGAGCATATCTATCAATAATTACTTTAACTGTCAATGAATGATCCAATCAAAAGACACAGAGTGGATGATTCTTTCTACTTACCTACTTCAAAGTGATCACTTCAGATCCAAAGACATACACAGACTAAAAGTGAGGGAATGGAAAAAGATATTTCATGCAAATATAAATGATAAGGAAAGAGGGAATAACAACATATTTCTTTTAAACAAATTCTATAACAAAAGACCATGAAAGTCATTATATAATGATAATGGATACAAGAGACAATCAACACAAGGGAAGGAGATAAAATCTGTTCGCATATATGCACAAAATATTAGGCACACCAAGACATATAAAACAAATACTAAAAGACATAAAGGGAGAAATGACAATAATAAAATAATAGCAGGAGACTTGAAAACCACAGTTATATTAAAGAACAGATCATCTGTCCATTATTTAGTATAGAGTTTTGATTTTTTATTACCAAGGGGCTCATATATGATAAGTTATTTGTTTCTCCTTTATTTCTAAATAATAATCTTGTTAGGCAGAGTATCCTAGATTACAGATTTACCCTTCAGCACTTTGAATATATCATGATATCTCTCTTCTGGTCTGTAAAGCTTCCTTAAATCAGCTGATAGTGGAACAGATATTTCCCTTGTATATGACTTTTTTTTTTTCTCTCTCTCTTGTTCTGTTTAGAAATCTCTTTTTATCTTTAACTTTTGCAGTTTTACTTATATTTCTTGATGTGGTTTTTTTAAGGGTTGATCTTGTTTGGAACCCTCTATGTTTTCTGAACCTTGATATCTGTCTTTCTTCAGGTTCATGTAGTTTTTAGCCATAATTCTCTCAAACACATTTTTGATTCCTTCTATCTCTCTTCTCTGGGACCCCATTTTATGTTTAATGTTATCACAGAGCTCTCTTAAACTGTTTTCATGTTTAATTTGTTTTTCTTTTTGCTATTATTATTGGGTGATTTAAATGTATATTTTTGATAAGAAAAACATATTTTATGGAATGAAATAGCTATATTTGAAAGATATTCAAAATAAGTATAAAATGAATTATTCAAAAAATGTAAAAATAATGTATTTTGTATTTAAGCAATCAAGTTTAATGAGCCATCACAATTAATTGACATACCTAAAATATTCATCGTATTTCATAATAAACATAAATAACAGCATTAAGGAACTTGTGTCTTAAATACACTTTTATTTTAAAAAGTGAAGATGCTCCTTATTTTCAACTCCATGAAATCTACAATTCACTATTCTTGGAAAGAAAGAAAAGATGCACATACTTCCTCTGCATATGCTTGATCAACTTTCCTAATACACGGGAAAACACCAGACACCTGCCCACATCAGGAATAGTGGTTGTATGCTATATGCTGTCTAGGTTGGTCATAACTTTTCTTCCAAGGAGTAAGTGCCTTTTAATTTCATGGCTGCAGTCACCATCTGCAGTGATTTTGGAGCACCCAAAAATAAAGTCTACCACTGTTTCCCCTGTTGGAACATACATAATTAACTGACATTCTATGTGGTTTACAAGAGACATATCTAAAATAGAAGGACACAGGCAAGAAGAAGGTTAAGAATCGAGAAACATATAGCATGTAAATTCTTAATTAAACAAAAATAAAAAGTGCTTGTAGCTATATTACTATCTAACAAAATAGACTTTAGGATAAAACAAAGTGAAGCTGACTAAAATTATGGTCATTTTATAATGACCATAATTATTTCAGAAGGAAAATATAGCAATTTTAATTTAGCTTAGATTTGAGAATTTAGCTGCAAATTTTCTGTTTAAGTGCAGGTTCTGTCATTTTGAGCTTGAGAAATAAACTCTATCTCAAATAAGAAGAAAATGTAGGACAGCTACTGATTAGCTCATAAGGCTGGCAGGAAGGTTGCAAAATTAGATACACAGAAAGAAAGACAGCAATGCTGTTTCAACTACTGCATCATAATTATAATGCAAGGGACAGTCAGGTTACAATGTCACGTGGACACAGCTGGAGCAGCCGACACCAACACCATGGCTGGATATAGCTGCTGACACCACTGGATTTCCTGAACAATTCTGGAGGATCTACATGGGTGAGTGAATCCTAGACTTATCTCATTACTTGAAAAAGGAGCCCAAGAATCCCAATCATCAAATCCTTTCTGGCTAGAAATTGATATATACATACAAACATATATAAAATTTTTATATATGAATAGTCATTGAGAAAATTCCAAAAGAAAATGCATACAAGTAAAAATTTGTTTTTGCAAATAACAGAACAAACATTGTTCTGCTGTATAGCCTCTGCAACTATAGCACAAGGCTAAAATATTTGACTTTTCATGGAAATTACTACCCTGATGGATTTCAACTTCTCTTTTCATGCCTAACCTGAATGGATTCCTGACTTATTCATTCATCAGTAGGGAAGGTAGCAAAAATATCCTTAAATAATCCAAAGTGCAAAATCCAGTCTCAAAAAAATTAATAGATTGTCTCAATTTTCTTCCACTTTTATCAAGCCACTATTGATATAAAGTTCTGTGATCCTTTGGCCTAAAATAGTCATCATAGCAGAGCTTGCAATTTGACCGGACAAAAGACAAGCTGACAGCCATTCCTCAAACAAGCATAGACTGCCCTTCCAGTGCTAAGCTGAATTTGACATTTAATTTAAAAGGCATTTTAACATAGATTCACACACACACACACACACACACACACACACACACACACACACACACACTCTGCTATTACAAAATCAGTGTTATCTTACCTGAATCAAAAAAAAAAAAAAAACTCCTGATATCCAAGAGGCAGATTTTTTTGTAAGAAATATATTATAGCTCTATATCCATGAATCCTGATAGACTTAAAAATAATATATTATAACTAGTTTACTATTGCTATGTATCTCATCACTACAGAAAATAATAATAACTAGTAAGAATCAAGAAGAAATTACTATAAGTACAGAATTCAAATTCCTGTTGCTATAATTATTTGCCAACTTAAGTGAAAGGATGTATAAGTGTGCATATGCATGACTGTTATAACACATTAATGAACAGGAATCAAATATATCAAAAAGCCTTGCATTGGTTTTATTTTTAAGAAGGAAAACCTTAATTTGCTAATGAGGATTATTTAGAGAAATAGAAATAGCCTTATATTTGGTTTTACAGAACAACTAGCACATAAATTCTCAACAAAACATATTTAATAAGTAAAAGAAAATATAGTGTCACTATATGACCTATTCAATCAAATAAGGCAGTGGCATAATCTAAAAGCATCAAATTGACTAAAATAGCAATTTTCAGTATACCCTGCACCATCTTGCCCATGAAATCAGCCGTTTGACATCCAGAGTCAGCCAACAGCTGGTCTTGTCCCAGTTGGTTGAATCATGAATGTGGAACTAAGGAATCCAAGCATCTCAGGTTTGGTATGGGGGCCTTGTGGTGAGATTTGAGGGAGGAGTATAACCAATACTTCATGGATGCCAAAGAGTTATTGTACTTCTTTTCAGTATACTGTCTTACCATATTACATTTTGTTAGGAAAATAAAAATTCCGTTAATTCCAAATTAGCTACATTTTTAGAAACTATGCTAAAATTGGAGTCATTGAAGGAGAAAAACAATCAAAGCCATTAACTGTAATTTTTATTACATCTTTGCTATATGCTGCTGCTGCTGCTAAGTCGCTTCAGTCGTGTCCGACTCTGTGCGACCCCATAAACGGCAGCCCACCAGGCTCCACCGTCCCTGGGATTCTCCAGGCAAGAACACTGGAGTGGGCTGCCGTTTCCTTCTCCAATGCAGGAAAGTGAAAAGTGAAAGTGAAGTCGCTCAGTCATGTCTGACTCTTACCGACCCCATGGACTGCAGCCTACCAGGCTCCTCCGTCCATGGGATTTTCCAGGCAAGAGTACTGGAGTGGGGTGCCATTGCCTTCTCCTTTGCTATATGAGAACAGTCTAAAACATTAAAAGATGCCTCTGTGAAAACAGGAAACAAAAATATATAAGATAGATTGGAGAAGGTTACTAGAGTTTGGTATGACTTGGTTCTAAACATTGTTGAAAAAAACTGTTGAAATTTTTGGCCAGCATGGAGAAACTGAGGTTGCCTTAATAATAATAGTTAAGACTGTAGCTGTAATTAAGCCCATGATGAATAATTCAACAAACATTTTGTTTGTTGAATGAGTGAATAGCCACTGGGTGACCAATTTGGATTCAGCAAGAGTTCAGGGAAGAAAAGTTGAGAGCTAAGACATTAGTAGTGTCACTGGAAATTTTTCAGTCTATCAGCATCTTTTACCAAATACAATTCTATTATTTTCTTTCCTTCCATGTTATTAATTTCAGTGAAGTTTCAGGTATACAAAAGCAACATTGAAGTATCAGTTGCATTTCTATACATTAAACATAAACTCTCAGGGAAAAAAAGGAAATTAAGAAAACAATCATTTTTATAATAACACCAAAAAGAATAAAATACTTGAAGATGAATTTAACCATGGAAGTGAAAGACTTGTACATTGAAAACTACAAGACATTAAGGCAAGAAATTGAAGAAGACACACGTGAATGGAAAAATAGTGTGTGTTCATAGATTGCTATTGTTGTTGTTTAGTTTCTAAGTCCTGTCTGACTCTTTTTGACTCTGTAGTTTGCCAGACGCCTCTTTCCATGGGATTTCCCAGGCAAGAATACTGGAGTGGGCTGCCATTTCCTTCTCCAGATGTTCTTCGACTCAGGGATCTATTTTGCATCTCCTGCATTGGCAGACAATTTCTTTACTGCTGAGGCAACAGGGAAGGTCTGTTGGAGGAATTAGTGTTGTTAAAACATCTGTACTAGAAAAAGTGATTTACAGATTTAATAAAACCCATGGCAAAATTTCAATGGCATTCTTCACAAATGTTGGAAAAATAAACCTAAGAATCAAATGGAACTACAAAGATTCAAAATAGCTAAAGCAATCTTGTGAAAAAAGCAAAAACTTAGAGGCATCATACTTTTAATTTTCTATTTGCATTACAAAGCTCTAATAATCTAAACAGTATGATACTAGCATATAAAAAACACAAAGACCAATAGAACAGAATGAAGAACCCTCAAATAAACCCACACATGTATGATCAAATGATCTTTAACAAAGGTGCCAAGAATATAAAGTGGGGAAAAGATAGCTTCTTCAATGAATACTGTTGAGAAAACTGGATATTCATATACAAAAGAATGAAGTTGGACCCTTATCTTACACCATATACAGATATCAACTTAATACGTCAGTGGATGTTTATTTATCTGGTCATGATAATAAACCGAAACTGTCCATCCTCTACCCAGCTACCACTGGCAGGAACTTTGATGAGATTCTCAGAGTAATTATCTCTTTCCAGCTGACAGCAGAAAAGAAGGAGGTCACCCTGGTTGAATGCTGAACAGGGACAGCCTGATGGTCCTTCCAACCATCCCTGAAGAGGAAGCCAAAAAGTTTTTCCCTAAAGGAGTCTTCTCACCAAAGCGTTCCCATCTGGCAAGAAATACCTCTACTACACTCCTAGCCATAGGTTCGCCATGGAGTTGGTGCTGGAGCTGCCCACTTAGCACCGTGAGCCAGAAGACTGCAGCTGTCCATCATGTTTCCCCGCAGCAATCCATTAAAAACATCCTGGTGTGATCACAGCCAAGGTCTTTAGGTTGCTATACTACTGGCTTATTAAATCAAAACGGTTCTAAAAATTCCTTGGGGTCCTTTGTGCCTTCAGCAGCTTTCTCCTCTGTTCATGTATCTTTGCACTCTCTGCTGACTCTCTTCGAAATTTGAGACTCATTTTGGATCTCTGCAGGGTTTATAACCAAGAGGTGGTATCAGTTTATGGTTGAAAAAGCCTGCTTTGCTCCATCATAGTGTCAGCCAAAACACCCATTTCACTTTTTAAAACCTAAATGAACGTTTTGGCCAACGCTATAGAATGACTATCAGGGGGTTGTTTTTTTGGTTTGTTGTTGTTGTTTTTTAGCTATTCTAATCAAATCCTCTGTTACCCACTTTGGGAAGGAATACAACTTGCTGTTCAACTTCCTCTGTGCATATCCACATGTGTAACCTAAGAATTTAAGAGTAATCTGGAAGTTCTTCAGTATTCCATGTTTTGATCACAACTGGGGGGAAAAAAGACTTTTCAATTCAGTACTTTTCTAGTAGATATAAAAAAGATGAGCCCGGGGAGAGTATCTTTAAATGTTTTGCTATCAATAAAATTTTTCAGTAAATGTCTCCTGAAAGCAAGAAGCTACAGAAAAGTTTCCACTTGCCTGCCAGGGAGATGTAGCAGAAGGCATGAGCAACATGACAGTGCCAGGTGCCTTTCCCCCAATTTCTGGATGTCAGTCTGTTCTATGATAATGTGCACATGAAAGGGCCCACCGTGGGAAGAGGGGAGAGAGGACTGAAAATGTTTTATTATAAATCTATTCTTGCAGTGGGGGAGGGAGATGTTTTTCTGAATTTTGCTTCTTAGGGATCAGCAAATAAATCCTTTGTCAAAAACATGGGGGGAAAAGTGAGCAACTGAATAGACATTTCTTCAAAGAAGACATGTGCTCTTTGGTGAACGTGTGCTCACCATTACTAATCATCAGAGAAATACAAACCAAAACAACTGAGACATCACCTCAGGCATCTTAGAATGGCTATTATTAAAAAGTCAAAAAGATAAAAAATGTTGGTGAGAAAGTGGAGCATAGGAAACTCTGGTCTACAGTTGGCAAGATTATAAATTGGCACAGCCATTCTGGAACACAGTATGGAAAGTTCTCAAAAAAATAAAAATAGCAGTACTATGCAATCCAGCAATCTCCCTTCTGGGAATACAGCCAAAGGAATTGTCATCAGGATCTCAAAAGATACCTGCACTCCTTTATTCGTTGCACCATTAGTTATCACACTAGTCAAGATATGGAAATAAGCTAAATGTCTATCAATGGATGAATGAGTAAAGAAAATTTAGTGTACATGTACAAGGGAGTATCACTCAAACTTTACAAAGAGAAGGAAATCATGCAATTTACAACAACAGTATACTAGGTAAAAAATAAACCAGACACAAAGACAAATACTGCATCATCTCATTTCTGTGTGGAATCGAAGGTAGTAATATGCAGAAGCAGAGAGTAGAATATTGGTTGCCAGGGGACTCACAAAGAGAGAAATGAGGTGATGGTCAGAGGATACAAAGTTTCAGTTACGCAGGATAAATAAATGCTCAAGATCTGCTATACAGCATAGTGCTTATAACTAACAGTGCCGTATTGTATACTTAAAATTTGTTGAGGCAATCGTGTCTTGCCACACATAAAAAATATTAATAAAAGAAACTTTGTGAGATTCTGAATATGTTTATGACCTTGATTGTATTGAAGGGTAGCAGAATATGCTGTCCCAAAGTTTGACTGTAGGTATTTAGAACATGCCAAGCTCAAATATGCTGCTTTGGTATATTGATTATTTTGATCTGTATGTATTTGAAAAACACCTAATTCAGGGAGAAGCTTTCTCTGAACTCTCTGTATCTGTCTAAAGACAGATCCTTTAAAAGAACTCATTTGTCATAAATCTCCTTTCTGGGAGTTTCATCAACCAAGGAAGATTGACTCATCACAGGAGAGGAGACTAGACATGGATACCATAGCCAGACAAACTTTGTCACAAACCATCATACTTCCCATCTATTATTCTGAATATCCATTCATCTTTCCAAAAAAAAATCTTTTACTCTCTTCTAAGATGCCTCACCTTTTGTCCCCTTTCCCTATGAAAATAGTATATAATCCTGAATTCTAAGCCACTGCTTTAAATTACTCATTTTCCCCTGGATAGCTCTCAAAATGCATATGGCATACATGTTAATAAACTACTGTTTGCTTTTCTCTTGTTAATCTCTTTTATTATAGAAGTGAAGTGAAGTCACTCAGTCGTGTCCAACTTTTTGTGACCCCACAGACTGCAGCCTCCCAGGCTCCTCCATACATGGGATTTTTCCAGGCAAGAGTACTGGAGAGGGTTGCCGTTTCCTTCTCCAGGGGATCTTCCCGACTCAGGGATTGAACTTGGGTCTCCCGCATTGCAGACAGATGCTTTACCCTCTAAGCCACCAGGGAAGCCTTTTTTTTTTTTTTATTATAGAGATATCCGCTAAGAATTCAGGGGGTAGAAGGAAAATTATTTTTCATCCCCTGTAGTGGTGATGATTTTGTAGTAGTTAATATGTGTTCATGCACAGTGGCTAACTCGTGTTTGACTCTTTGTGACCCCATAGACTGTAACCCACCAGGCTCCTCTGTCCATGAGATTTCCCCAACAAGAATACTGGAGTGGGTAGCCATTCTCTTCTACAGAGAATCTTCCCAACCCAGTGATCAAACCCATGTTTCCCACATTGGAAGGCGAATTCTTTACCACTGAGCCACCTGGAAACCCTCATAGATGTACACAAACTCAGCAATGTCCATACATTAAATTTGTATAGCTTTTTTTCATGTCAATCATACTTGAGTATTTTTTAAAGTTCATACCAGTATAATTGGTTTTAAGAGCTTTCACATGTATATGACCTTAAACATGTTCCCCAGTTAGAGAAAAATTATTAAATTTTGGCTGAGATGTAAGTTTTAAAATTTGTTTTATGAATAAAAGAAAAAATAGACAGCTATACATAATAATGCTCCATTTCTGAAAACTGAGGCCTATCTGAATGATGCAAAATTATCATTTCCTTGCTCTCTGAGGAAAATAGTTTGAAGGTCAAGATCAAACCTTAATCATCAATATAATCCCCCCTCAAGAGTGCTCGTCCATAATTTATGGCATAGTATTTTCCCTCAAGTAATTGTCCTGTAAATATTTGCAAATAAGTTATTAAAATTTAATCTCAAGAAGAAGAAGAAAATGATGAATGATACCTTGGGTAGGATGTCAAAATGGGTAAATAGCTAAACTTAAATAAAAGATAGCCACTCACAGATTTGCTCAGATAGTCCATAATAGTGAGAACAGATGGATACGATTTTTTTTTCAGTGAAAAATAGGCCAAGAATAAGTCTTCTTTTTGTGGCAGCATGTAAACTCACACATACTCATCTGCATGTTTAAATTGTACACTTATTGTTTCTCATGTGACAGAATCAGTCTACATGTACAAAATGACTTTCTCATTGGGGCTTCCCTGGTGGCTCAAAGGTAAAGAGCATAACAAAGAATATGTTATCACTCCTAGTATGGGTTAGACAACATGCTTCCTCTATTAATACTTCTTTACAGACCCCATGAAATTTTAGCCTTCAGTAGAATTCAATAAATATTTTGATTTATACCTGGTAGGTGAAAAGAGATTTGGATAGAAGAAAGCATTTGAGGAAAAAGAAATAAGATGGTAGTGTGTCTCCTTTCGTATCTCACCATGGATCAAGTTTGAGCATCTTGGATTGAGGAAGGAGAGCCCCAAACTTTTAGAGTTATAGAAATACTCGAGTCTCTGAAAGTTGAAAGTGTTAATCACCCAGTCGTGTCTGATTCTGTGACCCCATGAATTGTAGCTCGCCAGGCCCCCCTGTCCATGGAATTCTCCAGACAAGAGAATGGAATGGGTAGCCATTCTCTTCTCCAGCAGATCTTCCCAACCCATGATTCAAACCTAGGCCTCCTGCATTGAAGGCAGATTCTTTACCACCTGAGCCACCAGGGAAATTATATTTAAATAATGCCATGTGGCATCAGGTTGTCAAGAAGCCCTTTTCCTCCATTGAAAACTCTGCATCATTCTTACCCTCCAAGGAGGAAATGTCCTCAAAAAATTGGGAGACAGCTCCCCTGCTGGCATTTCAGGATGGCAAGCTGCTGTGTGATAAAGCTTTCCATAAGCCAGGGAAGCAGGTGTGGGCAAGTGGAAGCTGAAGTAAGAGAGTAATACCAGAGTAACACAACATAATGACTGCAGCTTATAAATTCACAAATGAGTATATGTGAAGAAGTTGTCTTACAGGACACTGAAGGGAGAGCTTGCCCACACCATCATATAGGTCAGCACCATCAAACCAAGAGTCATTTGAGTAGACAAGAGATGGAATTGCCAAGCAATTTTGAGCATTCAGCTGAAATTGGAAACCATAAATCTACCCCATCTGACAGAGTTATATAGTTTTTTTTTTCCAGCAAAGCTCAGGAGTGGGGAAAAGTTTTTGACTAGAGAGATCCAGTTTGGGAATGTGCTTATATGAAAGCAGCAAAGCAGGAGAAGGGGAACTGAAGAGAAGCATGACCTGAAGTTCCAAGCGTGATGATGCATTTAGTTTGGAAAATAAAATCAAGAAGCAAATTATAATCTAAAAATATATGAGGGGATTTAAACACTGAAGTGAATGAAAACTTATATTTAGTGGAGATAAGTTTGTTATCAGATAGAGGGATTTGAAACTAATGATTTAGAATATAGTTCAGTTCAGGGAAGATAATAAACCCTGACTGTGGCCTCAGGTGTTTACTGAAGAAAAATAAAGTGAAAGTTATTGCTATAGAAGAGATTAAGAAATTGTGAAAAAAAATTGAAGTTATTCAGGAGGCAAGGATGGGAATAAAATAAAACAAAGTGAGTCAGATATTCTTCCCAGGAGGCAGAAATTTGTCTACATTTTAAAAAATGTATTGATGAAGAAAAATTAACCCTGTTTCAAATAATTCAAAAATCCCATTCATTAAACCAATGAAACATTTTTCATTTACAGAATGGTACTATTGGGTACGTGGGCTTCCCAGGTGGTGCCATGGTAAAGAGCCTGCCTGCCAATGCAGGGGACATAAGAGATGTGTGTTCTCTCCCTGGATCAAGAAGATCTCCTGGATAAAGGAATGGTAACCCACTCCAGTATTCTTGCCTGGGGAATCCCATGGACAGAGGAGCCTGGTGGGCTACAGTCTATAGGGTCACATAGAGTTTGAAATGACTGAAGCAACTTAGCACGTGCACACACACACACACACACACACACACACACACACACTATTGGGTATATAGTAGACCACTTTCAGAGCAACACAGATATCTGGGATCCTTTCTAGTCCTTGAACTATTGACAGGATTTTGCTGCATCTGACTGGCAGATTGGAGGAGCAAAAGAGTGAAGAGGTTAGGTTGAGATGGAGGTGGTATATTTCACGTCTGTTTACTTCTCTGGCTGGAATTCAGTTGGTTCTATATAATTTCAAGAGAGTTGGGAAACTTAACATGGTTGTGTACTAGAAAGAAAACAATCATGTGTGTCTCCTTTACTCTCAATACTTCATTTTTGCTTGTTAAATATGTAGGGTTTTTTCCGCACACCAAGGAATTTTGAGACCACAGTTCTTGCCCTACAGTTCAGTTCAGTTCTGACACTCTCAGCCTGGAGTTAGCATCACCTACAGATTAAGGATTCAATCAACCTCATCACTCCATTTCAGAAGTCATTTTCTAGACCAGGTTGTTATCTATGTTTCTGAGCAGCAGGTTGTAAATTGGAGGACCCTCTCCTCAGGTTCAATTTCTTTGGTAGAAGGTCTCACAGAACCCAGTACTTACTAGAAAGTTTACTTACTAAGTAACTGGCTTAGAATAAAGTGTTAAACTCAAGACCAGCCAGGAGGAAGAGCAGCATAGAGTAAGGTATGTGGAAATGGGCTCTGAGTTCCCATACCCTCTCCCAGTACCTTCATATGGAGCTTCCATCCATCCTGTTGGGTTTTTATGAATACTTCAATAGCTGCACTTGAATAAATCATTGGTTATCTGTGACTGAACTCAATATCAATCTCCTCTGCTCTTCCCAAAGATGAAGGTAGCGGTGGGACTGAAACTTTCAACCCTCTAATCATGTGGTTGGTTACGCTTGCAACCAGCCCTTATCCTTAGGGACATTCCAAAAGTCATTTCATTAACAAACTCAGATATGGTTAAAGGAGCTTGTTATGTATAATAAAAGATGATTATTATAATTATCAAGAGTTATTCAAGCTTATAAAATATTACCCATTCATTTAAAATTTTGACCCTGATGATTTTATTTTTAATAACTGTAAACCAGGCACAATTATTATTATTATTATTATTATTATTATTATTATTATTATTATTATTAAGAACTTTAATTTTATTTTTGGTGATTATTTATTTATTTTAATTGAAGTAGATTTACAATGTATTAATTTCTGCTGTATAGCAAAGTGATTCAGTTATACATGTATATACATTCTTTTATATTATGATCTGTCACAGGATACTGAATACAATTCTCTGAGCTATACAGACAACCTTGTTGCTTATCTGTCCCGTATATATAATAGCTTATATGTGTTAATGCCAACCTCCAACTCCATCCCTCTGCCAACCTATTACCCCTTGACAGCCACATTTCTGTTCTTTATGTCCATGAGTCTGTTTCTGTTTTGTAGACAGGTTCATCTGTGTAGTTTTACTGGGGCTTCCCTGATGTCTTAGTCAGTAAAGAATCCACCTGCAATGCAAAAGACCTGGGTCCGGAAGAAACCCTGGAGCAGGAAATGGCAACCCACTCCAGTATTCTTGCCTGAGAAATCCAATGGACAGAGGGGTCTGGCAGGTTACAGTTCACGGGGTCACAAAAGAGTTGGACAAGTCTTATCAACGAAACAACAAACATGTATGCTGTCACCTTTCTATAATCACTTATTAATTCCTGTATTCTTTTTTTTTTTTGGTTGCTGTTGTTGATTCTGTGGAATTTTATACATAGATAACCATGCCCCCTGAGAACAAAGACAATTTTATTTCTTCCCTTCTGATGTATATACCTTTTATTTCCTTTTATTGTCTTACGTTTCTATTGTCAGAAGGATTTTTTTTTCAGTTTTTCTTCATGGCTTGTCAGGTTAAATTGTATTAAGATTACTTATTTCAGAGTTAAACACAAATCTTCAGCAACTTAAAAAAAAATCTTTAATTGACTAAGAGATCTGGATTAGTTGGGTCAGAGGCTCACATGTCATGTCTGGTTATGGCATTGCGGGATTGCTTTAGAGACTGTTCCTGCTGTGAACTCTACTCACAAGTGGAAGTGGTTTGGCTTACCTGGTAAATGGATCAGTGTAGTACACTCAGATAGGGCCGATTTTTGCCTTCCACATCTAAATATTTTCACCAAAACTTTGCAACAGCTTATTTTGTCTCATCATGCTTTAGACTCCTGAAACCCCCAAAACTTCACTGAGGTAACAGGCCTCTGAATGTTTTGCCTTTATCTCCTACATGCTAGTCATGAGAAGGCACTTAAAATGCTCACAAAACTTTACCCATCAGGTCCAATTGTCTTAATGTCATCAGTGTTATAGGCAAGACTGATGTTCTGTGAGGTGCTAGTGTGATGTTTTATGGAACATCAAGATAGCTCAGATCTTCGTAGCTCTTCATATGACATAGATAAGGACTGACTGTGGAGATGGGCTACTATTTGCCAAGTAGAAGTAAATGAATTCTGCTAGGGCTTCATATAAAAAGAAACTACTTACCAGTCCCATATTGAATACCTGTTGTGAGAGTCTTTGTTGAATTGCTTTCTAGAACTGCAGTTGTAACTGAAGTCACCATGTGAATAAGTTGCATAGCTCATAGCTATTTTTCAAAACCAGACTTCTTTCTAGACAGGCCAAATGGGGATGTGATAGTCATGACCAGCCCTGAATCTTTAAAGTCCCTGATGATATAGCGTGAATCTCTGTAATACCCTGAGAAATGAATTATTGTACTAATAGAGTGATAGAATCAAGACAAAGCTCCATTTAATCTCTTGACACAACCACCCTTATGGCAGAAAGTGAAGAAGAACTGAAGAGCCTCTTGATGAAAGTGAAATTGGAGAGTGAACAAGCTTGCTTAAAACTCAAGTTTCAGAAAATTAAGATCATGGCATCCAGTCCCATCACTTCATGGCAAATAGATTGGGAAATAATAGATACAGTAAGAGACTTTATTTTTTTTGTGCTTCAAAATCACTGCAGATGGTGATTGCAACCATGAAATTAAAAGACACTTGCTCCTTGGAGGAAAAGCTATGACCAATCTAGACAGCATATTAAAAAGCAGAGACATTACTTTGCCAACAAAGGTCCGTCTATTCAAAGCTATGGTTTTTCCAGTGGTCATGTATGGATGTGAGAATTGGACTAATAAAGAACGCTGAGCGCCAAAGAACTGATGCTTTTGAACTGTGGTGTTGGAGAAGACTCTTGAGAGTCCCTTGGACAGGAAGGAGATCCAACCAGTACATCCTAAAGGACATCAGTCCTGAATATTCATTGGAAGGGCTGATGCTCAAGCTGAAACTCCAATACTTTAGCCACCTGATGTGAAGAACGGGCTCATATAAAAAGACCCTGATGCTGGGAAAGATTGAAGGCGGGAGGAGAAGGGGATGACAGAGGATGAGATGGTTGGATGGCATCACTGACTCGATGGACATGAGTTTGAGTAGGCTCTGGGAGTTGGTGATGGACAGGGAAGCCTGGCATGCTGTAGTCTATGAGGTCACAAAGAGTCAGACATGACTGAGTGACTGAACTGAACTGAATCCCTTGAGCGTTAAACTCCAATATGACTGGTTGACTATTGTGGCATTTTGATTTTGTAGAATCATGTCATGTCAGGGCTAATGTTAAGTAATCAATAAAAATTTTGATTATTTTACTCTCTTCTTTGCTAAGACACCCTGGTGAATGATTTCAAGTTCCTTTAGAAAAGGCTAGGAAAGATTTACAGGGTAACTTTTCAACTGGGTAGCAGAACATTTTCTCAAGCAGAAAGGGGGCTCGTCTTTTATTCAAAAAGCTCTGAGTTTGTGAACTGTTTCATATTTAGAAGCTTTTTGAGGAGCAATTTTTATTGTGATTGAAGAATTCAAAATTTTATTCAAAAAATCTAAAACTTTCCTGCTTATATAAGCCAAGTAAGATTTTAGTATACTACCCATTTATTTCAGTTCTTTAGATGCTATATATATATATATATATATATATATATATATATATATATATATATATATATATATCCCTAAGTGGCTTCAGTCATGTCTGACACTTTGCGATCCCATGGACTGTAGCCTGCCAGGCTCCTCTGTCCATGGGATTCTCCAGGCAAGAATACTGGGATGGGTTGCCATTTCCTTCTCCACTACTATATATAAACCAATGACAAATATATCTGAGAGTAAAAACATTCTGATCATGACTCTGAATATTTTTCAATTATGGTAAATATGTTCCCCTGACACTGGCATTTAAGTGCCACCACTTGACCCACCCATCCCAGGATTCTGCCCTCATTTAATACAGGAAGCCATATTTAATGACTCCAATTCTCAGAGTCATTTTTTCATTACAAAGATATTCTCACAGAGCTCTCAGGGATATTAGTATCCCCCTCACTAATGTATTTTTTGCAGTTTTGAGGGTATGCAGTGTCTATAGTAAGCATATGTGTGAGCAGCTCTTACATAAGAATTCAGTTCTGACATCTCCATCTATTGATATCTTTAGTTATCTTCCCTTGCAACATAAGAATCAAGTTTGGTATTTCATTTTTATTCTGTTATCTATCTTTGCATCCACATTTCATTCAGCCAAACAAATTGAAAGGGACACTTTCAGCTTGTTTTAAGCTGACACATTGAATACAGAATCTCTGCTGAGTGTACCATGGGTTCATAGAAAGCAAGCTTTTCCCAATTCAGTGTTTCTATTCTATGCTGATCCAACTCCCAGGGGCCTTTTCCACACACGCTCTCTAGCCTTTGTTGGTAGTAAACTACCAACATCTTGGAATTGTTTAGGTATGTCCGGCACCTCTCAAGGCCAGACTGTTCACTTGACCTCTTGTAATGCGCAGGTCTTGCTTCTGGTTTAGAAGCCGTGAGAAGAGGTGTAAATGGGTTCTGAAGAACAGTCTCATGCATGAAAACTACTTTAGAAGTGGAAAGTGGGCTAAGAGGAAATCAGTCACCTGGACAGGGGAAAAAGGGCTATTTCTACTGACAGAGAAAGCTCATAGAATTTAGACATTCAAGAGTCTAAGCTTCATTTTCTTTTTTTTCAATAAACATGTCAGAGTGAAGTGTCTCTGATGATGTAGGGATGGATTAAAATGCTGTTGACTATGTAGCAGGAATGTACTGGGAGGTGAAACATCTGTTGTGTAACTTGCTTGTGCTGCTATTACCTGCTTGAGTTCAAAATTATGTGTACATTTTCCTTAGTGATTATTTTAAGCTTATTATTTCTTGACTTAGTGAATCATCTTACATATCACTTATTATAGTCTCAGGTTGCAGAGTGTGCTGAAGTGCCATACTTATGTTTTCAGTCTCTCAGAGACTCTTAGTGTGCCAAGGGAAGTGTAATGTGACTTTGCCCTCAGTAAGGTATAATTTCCTACTTTAGATTCCCCTCTGGTTCCATGCAGTATATTCGCCACATATACTTAGAGTACCATAGCCTTGGTTCTAAGTACTAAGTACCAGAGCAACTCCCTTCCAATTTAGATATGCTGGAAACCAGTTTTCTTTCTTTGGGCCTCATTCATAGATGTCAGTAAATGCATGATTGCAGCATATGTAAAATATTTTTCTCATTCTCTTTCTTAGTCTAGCACAATCAACCTTTTAAATTGTTGCCATGTGATTGGTGGCATTCCCCTCCATCCCGAACAATGCTCTGTTTTCATGTAACATAATTACCTTGGCCATAAATGTACCCCACATTGACATTGGAATATAAACAAAGTTATACTCGTCATCAAGGATCAAGGTTGTAATTTTTATATATGTGCATTTTTCAGAACATCCAAACTTGCCATATAATATCAGAAGAATCATGACTTAAGGGAAATTGATATTTTAAAATGACACAAAAAGTAAGTTATCTAAAATCATGCTTTTGCAATATTATTTTAAGTTGTGATGTATATTCTTGCTTTCTTCAAGAAATATGTAACTCTAGAGACAGTTCTAACAAACCCTTTCATTGGTTAGAATGTTAATGCATTACTTATAATGCATCTGTAAGAAGCGTTTTAGTGTGGAAGGAAGCCTTTTGAGAGAAATTCAAACAATTGAGGCTTCTCTTTCAATATCATCGTGTTACAAGACTTGTGAAGAAGTATTCTGCCTCACAGAAAGGTGACATTAATGAGCCTTAATTGGTGGTTTGAGAAATAGTTGGCGAAAAGTGGTCTAAGGAGTGGGAGAAATTATTCTTCTAGGCCACAACCCTTGAGCAATTCATCTTTATCAATATAAAAGGAAAGAAACAAATATAGGATCAAATTCCAAGGAGGTAATAATGGAAAAGTTTCAGTCCTCTTATAAGACTCTTTTACCCTAAACTTTAAAGTACAACCATAGTTTGGGATTTTAAAAAGGAAGCAAATCGGGCATTTATGTCATTTATTTAAAACATAACTCTGTTCCTCCCAAGATGATAGCCCATTTTTTGGCTCTAATGTTGGTAGACAGCCCATTTATTGGATCTAATGTGAAATAAGTGAAATGGATTTATGCTATGATTTGAATGCCCCTGCAATAAACGAATTTCCTATGTTGAAATATTAACTATATCCCACCAAGTTGCTGGTATTAGGAGCTGTAGCCTTTGAAATGTTGATCAGGTCGTGAGGGCAGAGCCTCCCTTATGAAGGAGATTTCAGAGAGCTAGCTCACCCCTTCTGCCATGTGAGGATGCAACAAGAAGGTGCCCTACCAGGGTGTGGTGCTCAGCAGACACTGAATGTGCTGGCACTTTGATCTTGAACTTCCCAGCCTCCAGAACAGTGAAAAAAAATAACAAAAAAACCCCACTGTTGTTTATAAGCTATCCAGGTTATTATACGGCCCAAACAAGACAGTTTGCATTTTAAAATACTAACTTATGTAATTTTTCTTTTCCATTTGACTTTTTTTGTGGGGGGAGTGGTAACTTCTGCTTCCTTAGAGTCCTCCATCTGAGGCTCAATGAGGGTAGAAGTCAACAAAGAAAAAGAAATCACTGAACTTGTCTTTTAAGCAAGAGTTTCTCAAAGCAGACTCTTACGAAACCCCCAAAGACAAAAATGACAAATTAATTGTAAGTGTTATCCATTTGAGAAAGAAAATAATTTTCTGACTTCCAGAAATTTTTACATGTAATTTTCATAAGCAAAATTTAAGGGAAAGGGAGGAATGTTAGCTGAACACCAAGGAGGTGAAGACATTCTCTCATATAATAGAGGAACATTACACGAAGACTTGCTGACCAAATACATTCCCACTTCACTTAAGGTTTCGTAGACTAGTTATAGATCATTGTTGTTTGGGCTTATCAGAGTAAATCAAAAGGGATAAACACACACACACACACACACACACACACACACAGACACACCTGCCTTTCTCTATGTCACATACCCTGAGTGGATAAATTGGAATGACTTGGATGAGTTATACAAAAGCAGATTATTGTTACAAAAATAAGGGAAGTTCGTATCTGTATTCCAAGTAATGCTTTTTTTCTGAAGAGATAAGTCTCATCAATCAATTTGAATATCGACTCCGGGAGTTGGTGATGGACAGAGAGGCCTGGCGTGCTGCAGTTCATGGGGTCGCAAAGAGTCGGACACGACTGAGCAACTGAACTGAACTAAACTGAACAAAATGATTCTAATATTTGAAGGGAAGCCCATTTTGCCCTAAAACTTTCTAATATCAGCTAATTATGTCAGTTTCTATAAAATAGAAAAATCAATAACTTTCCATAAAGGAGCAGTCTTTGAAAACCTTAGTGTCTTTTGTTTATTTTGAATGTGCTGTCAGCATGTGCTGTCAGTAATCAACATCTGTAAAGAATAAAGTACAAGAAGATATGTAATGAGAGTTTCTGTTATTGTACCAGCTATCAGACAAAGTAATTGAAAAATCAGTGTGAGATAGCTTAATCTTTGGGATTAGAAGACATGATGTATTTTCAAGGAATTAATTTCATAAGATTATATCAGATCAAGATGTCCTAAAAGCTATATTATAACTCCTAAGTCATAAGTAAAGGATATATTTTGCTTCACATATCAAAATTTGGTAATTTATCTTATGGACATTTAAAAATATCCCCTTTCATTTATGGATAATAATAAGATCAAGATATTTCCAGATAAGCTAAAGAGTTAATTTCAGTCTAGATAATACAAGGTCAAAGGCAAACTGATTGAAATTAGAAACATATTGCCTGTCACTGATTTTTTTTTCACATAATTTTATCCACATTGTGAGTGGTTTTGCAATGGTTAAGCATTCTGTCTTCTTTTTTGACTGATTCTGTTTAGCATTCAGTGAATTATATTTCCTAGTTTTTTATATTTTGTTTCTCTCAGAGAACTATCTGAAAGCAAATTAATTGACAAAAATTATTTGGAAATTTCTCTTCAAATACTATTTTCCATGCACTAGTTTCCATTCATTTAAAATATAAAAACTATTTAAGAAAAAAATCATGTTTTCTTAAGTATCTTTATTTTTAAGATAAAATTTATATTCCATTAACTATGCTAAAGTTACCTCTTTAAACATGTTTTTAGCATTTTCTACACAGTTTTATCCTACAATTAAGGAACTTTTTTGAGTACAATTTTAAGTATAATTTCTTACACTATTTCCTTACATTGCTACAATTTAAAACACTTTTTGCTTTCAAGATTGAAGCTATAGAAAGAAGTCTGTGCAATCTCAATGACAAGTTTAGATATAGAAAAATGAACCAAATGCTAAGAAACAGTTTAAAAGCCCCTCTCAAAGAGTTTACAAAAAAAAAAATATCTGATAAAAGGATGAAAAATTCTTAAAGCTGCATGAAACTAGCAAAATTACTCCTGTGATGCAAAAATAATAAATAATTGAAAACCTGTACTTATAAGTGTTTACTTTTGTTCATATTGTCATTTTGAGTAAATTGTCATTATGATCAATTTATCAAATCAACTATTTCTTACCATTTTTCACCTATATTTAAATAAATGTTTCTACATTTGCTGGTGTCAGCCCTTAATTGCAAAGACACTAAAAGTTAAACTACTGTTCAAGGTAGCTATTTATAAAATTACTCTTTTCCCCTATCCCAAGTTTGTGGTACAGCAGTACCTTGGAACATATATCAGTGTATTTTATACAATATACACTTTCATCATTCTCAAAGGTTTAATTTCCTGTTAAGAGGAAAGGTAGAAAAAAAATAATATTCTTTTCCCTATATTAGCAGAAGAAATAATTAAATACATGTTTACTGAACTGCTTCTTTATTTTAAAGTATCTTCTCCTTTCCTTTTTAATATTGAATTTAAAAAAAATCTCCAAAACATGAATTAAGTTTCTAATAATTGTTAATTCACCTCATCATACAAAGCATAACTTATTGTGACATATGTAAAACAAAAATTCTCAGGTAGTAAATTTTAAAATGACAATATTTCCAATGGGATAATCTGCTAAATATTCTTGATCTCACTCTGATGTACAAAGCCTCAAGTTGAGGGAACTTTGCAATTACTGATACATAATAGTGAGAGAGGACCAACTTACTTTCCCCTCTACTGCAGTCTCTCCCTCCTTCTCTTCCTTCCTCATTCTGTATTCCCTTTCCCTTCCCTCTTTCTCCTCACTCTCCTTTTCCTGTTTATCCTTTGTAAGGTGAGATGTAGTGCTTGAATAATGCAAACGCATTTACAAATAGTGTATGCCCTAAGAACATATCTGCATAACAAAGCAAACTCTTCGTATGAATAGTTTTAACTTCTAAGAGCTTACATTGACCCTTAGATTGCCCAGACAGTACTGAATAAAGGAATGTTCTTCAAAATCATCCTGTTAATATCATTAGGTGATAAAGAGATATGTGTATAGACCTCTCGAATGGTTATCAAAGGTTGACCTCAGAAGAGGAGGATTTTAATAATCAAGTAGATTGATCTCTTTGGTGGATACCAGTCAGTTCTTTTCCTAGCCACCCCTGTCATTGTTCAGTGGGCTCATGAGCAAAGAGCCATAGTGGCAGAAGTGAAGGTTATATGTGGATACAGCAACATGGACTTCCAATCACCGAGGCTAGAGCCAATACTGAATGTCCAATCTGTCAGAAAACAGAGACCAGCACTGAGTCTTTTATATGACATTGTTCCCCGGGGTGATCAGCAAGCTACCTGGTAGCAGATTGATTAAATTTGACCATTCCCATCATGAAAGGGGTAAAATTTGTTCTTGCTGGAATAGATACATACTCTGGGTATGGATTTGGCTTCCCTGTATGCAATGCTGCCATCAAAACTATCATCCATGGACTTAAGTTCAGTTCAGTTCAGTTCAGTTGCTCAGTCATGTCCGACTCTTTGTGATCCCATGAGTTGCAACACGCCAGGCCTCCCTGTCCATCACTAACTCCCAAAGTTTACCCAAACTCATGTCCATCGAGTCGGTGATGCCATTCAACGATCTCATCCTCTCTTGTCCCCTTCTCCTTCTGCCCCCAATCCTACCCAGCATTAGGATCTTTTCCAATGAGTCAACTCTTCGCATGAGGTGGCCAAAGTATTCGAGTTTCAGCTTCAACATCAGTCCTTCCAATGAACTGATCATTGAACTTCCAATGAACTGTTCCAATGAACAGATCATTCCAATGAACTGATCCTTCCAATGGACTGATCTCCTTTAGGATGGACTGGTTGGATCTCCTTGCTGTCCAAGGGATTCTCAAGAGTCTTCTCCAACACAATAGTTGAAAAGCACCAATTCTTCGTCACTCAGCTTTCTTCACCGTCCAACTCTCACATCCATACATGACCACTGGAAAAACCATAGCCTTAACTAGATGGACCTCTGTTGGCAAAGTAATGTCTCTGCTTTTAAATATGCTATCTAGGTTGGTCATAACCTTCCTTCCAAGGAGTAAGTGTCTTTTAATGGCTGCAATCACCATCTGCAGTGATTTTGGAGCCCACCAAAAAATAAACTCTGCCACTGTTTCCATTGTTTCCCCACTATTTGCCATGAAGTGATGGGACCAGATGCCATGATCTTAGTTTTCTGAACGTTGAGCTTTAAGCCAACTTTTTCACTCTCCTCTTTCACTTTCATCAAGAGGCTCTTTAGTTCTTCTTCACTTTCTGCATTAAGGGTGGTGTCATCTGCATATCTGAGGTTATTGATATTTCTCCCGGCAATCTTGATTCCAGCTTGTGCTTCTTCCAGCCCAGCGTTTCTCATGATGTACTCTGCATATAAGTTAAATAAGCAGGGTAACAATATACAGCCTTGACGTCCTCCTTTTCCTATTTGGAACCAGTCTGTTGTTCCATGTCCAGTTCTAACTGTTGTTTCCTGACCTGCATACAGGTTTCTCAAGAGACAGATCAGATGGTCTGGTATTCCCATCTCTTTCAGAATTTTCCACAGTTTATTGGGATCCACACTGTCAAAGGCTTTGGCTTAGTCGATAAAGCAGAAATAGATGTTTTTCTGGAACTCTCTTGCTTTTTCGATGATCCAGCGGATATTGGCAATTTGATCTCTGGTTCCTCTGCCTTTTCTAAAACCAGCTTGAACATCTGGAAGTTCACGGTTCACGTATTGCTGAAGCCTGGCTTGGAGAATTTTGAGCATTACTTTGCTAGTGTGTGAGATGAGTGCAATTGTGCAGACTTATAGAATACCTTATCCATCATCATAATGGTCTACACAGTATTGTTTCTAATTAAAGAATTCCCTTCACAGCAAAAGAATTGCATCAATGAGCCTATACTCGTGGAATTCATTAGTCTTACTATATTCTCTGCCGTCCTCAAATGACTGGCTTGATAGACAGATCAGTGGAATGGCCTTTTGAAGATGTAATTACAATACCAGCTAGAACTCAGTAGCTTGCAAACAGAAGCAAGCTTCTCAGGGGAGCATCCAATACATCCAATACAAGGTCCTTTTCTCCTGTAGCGAAGATGTGCAGGTCTAGGAATCAAGGAATGGAAGTGGGATTGCCACCACTCTCTATTACTCCCAATTAACAGCAATCAAGATTTTTGCTTCCCATTCCCATATCCTTATGCTTTGCTGAACTAGAAGTCTTAATTCAAGAGGGAGGAATACTTCCATCTGGAGACAACAGTGACTCTATGGAAGTGGAAGTTAAGACTGTCACCCAGTTAATTTAGCCTCCTCATGTTTCTAACTCAATAGGCAAAACAGGGAGTTATTGTGCTGACTGAGTGATTAATCCTGTCTACCAGTGGGAAATTGAACTGCTATTCCACAATGGAGGTAAGGTAATAATCTGGACTACAGGAGATCCCATAGAGTGACTTATAGTATTATCATGCCCTGTGATTAAGTTCAATAGAAAACTACAACAACCTAATCTAGGCAGGACTACTAATGTCACAGACCCCTCACAAATGAAGTTGAGAGTCACCCTGTCAGGTAAAGAGACCATAACTAGCTAAAGTGCCTGCTGAGGGAAAAGTAAATACAGAATGGGAATTGGAATAAAGTAGTCATAAATACCCATCACAACCACATTACAGGTACAGACCAGTTACAGAAATGGGGACTGTAATTGTCATCAGTGTTTCCTCCTTATTTTGCTATGAATATGTGTGTCAGCAAATATCTTTGTTTTCTTTCCTTATTTATTCTTTTATGTAAAATAATATGTATTGAATCTACATTATAGTATTTAAGTATTGTCAATTTTATATCATATCACTTGAAGAATGGGATATCACGGAAAAGAGTAAATGTAAGTCAAGAACTTTACCTCCTCTTCTGGGGAAGAATTTGTTTGTACACAAGACTATCATGTGAGGTAGAATTATGACTGTATTTCTGTCTTTATTTAGAGATTAATTAAAGAGATGCATATGGGTAAGCATATGCATATGGGCTTAAGGAGATGCCTATGGGTACAAAGTTTATAAAGCGTGGACTTACGATGGCAATTTTATGTCAACGTGACCAAGACACAGGGTGCCCAGATATTTGGCTAAACAATTTTTTTCTGAGTTTGCCTGTAAAGGTATTTCTGAATGAAATTAGCATTGAATCAGAGATTGAGTAATGCAAATTTCTCTTGCCAACGTGAGTTGGCATTACCCAATCCCTTGAGGACCCGAATATATCCTAATGGTTCTATTTTTCTGAAGCACTCTCACTAATACATTGGCCTAAGTTTATATTTAAAGTTTTCTTATAGCTCTAAGATGGGAGAAGGCAATGGCAACCCACTCCAGTACTCTTGCCTGGAAAATACCATGGACGGAGGAGTCTGGTAGGCTGCAGTCTATGGGGTCATGAAGAGTCGGACACAACTAAGCGACTTCACTTTCCCTTTCCACTTTCATGCATTGGAGAAGGCAATGGCAACGTACTCCAGTGTTCTTGCCTGGAGAATCCCAGGGACAGGGGAGCCTGGTAGGCTGCCCTCCATGGGGTCGCACAGAGTTGGACAAGACTGAAGCGACTTGGCAGCAGCAGCAGCTAAGATAGCATAATTTTGAGACTATATTAATATGACAAAATTAAAATATATTAACAGCTAGATAAAAAGGAGTGACCAAAGTTGAGAGGAGTGAGGGATGGACTCTGGTTCTTTTGTCAAATATCTTCTATAATATTTAATCCAAACTCTTAGTGTAATAATTCAAACAAAATTATTACATTCTTCCAGTTTTTACCCCTCCAAAATGGAAACTGTATTGTTACATCACATTCTATCTCTAAAGTATCTTCAATTGTGCTTCTAGTCTCTACCAAATATTTGTATATGTTGTCCTTGTCTGGTATTTCTAACAATTTGAATAATAATTATTGTTTAATCATTTGTTAGTCATCAAATGTCAAAACATTTTCAATTTGAGCAAGTTTCTATTGTGGACTTCAATTTTCTTATCTCTGAAATGGAGGTTACCACTGCTTTCTCTATATTCTGAAATTTGATGAATCTATGAAGAAATGGAGAAAATATTACTATAGATATATGACTGATTCAGTAGTTTGAATATGATTGTGCATGTGTGAATTTATCCCATTTGTTATTCTTTGAACGTCTCAGATCTGTGGTTTTGTGTCTGTTATTAATTTTGGAGAATTACTTGTTATTTTTTCATTCAAATTTTTCTTCTCTCCAGTTATTTTTCCCTTTTTCTTTGAGATTTTAATTACACATGTATATTTGATATCCTCCCATGGCTCTTGGATTCTCTAACTCCTGTGTATTTTGATGGTTTCACTACTTTCTTTTCTCTATAGTTTTACTGACCTATCTTCAAGCTCACTGGTTCTTTGCTTGGCCATGTCATATCTTTTGAAGAGCTCACATGGGGCATTTTTTTTCATTGCTTTTACTATGTTTTCCATTTTTATCCCTTGCAGATTTTTTCATAGTTTTCTGTTTTACTGGAATCTGAATTTGCATTTTGTCTCCCTGATCATTAGGGTCTTTAATATGTTAATTACAGCTACTTTAAATTCCTTTTCTGATAATCTCAACATATTTCATATCTGAGTCTGGTTCTATTCTCTTTTTCTTTTGATACAGTTTTGATGCCTTTTTTGGACATTGTGTATGCTGCCTAAGTATTTCTTTTGAAAGTCAGACATCTTACACAGTATAGTAGAAACAGATGTAAATAATATCTATTAGTATGTTATGAAATAGGCAAAACTTTCTTCTGGATCTTTCGTGTGGGGATTTGAGTCAATCTTGTCAGTAGGTGAGCTGGGTTTGGAATTTGTTGTAGCTTACCAGCAGTATAGCATAGGGTTCAAACTTTTCTAAGGTCACCTGAGTTTAAAGTGGAGACTGCATTACCAGAGAGTCCTCTCATTCTCTTTTTAACACTCAGTTTGTGCTGATGGGCCTCTATTTTCTCTCAGTATTTCATTGTTACTTTATGTTCTATGTTTGTTAGCTTCTTGGTGACTGTGGGAAGTCTACTCAAATTCTGGTTCAGCCTATGACTTAGGCAATTACTATGTTCCTGTAGGGAATTTTCAGAAGTCTTTCTCCTTCTCAGCTTAGTTATGGACCAAGCATGTATTCCTGCCCTGGCTAGTAATAGAGGTTTTTTTCTTTTTCTTTTCCTTAAGTGCAGTGGGTTTTCAACAATGCCCAAAGGCAGCAATGCTTGCTGTCCTCTCTTAGCAGTTCACGACTTTTGAATGTTCAATAAGAGAGATGAAAGAATGAATCTAGGCAGATTCTGTTTCTTCACTGTAGTCACTTCTCTTCTCACCCTAGGCTTCAGCACAAGAGATTCTGACTCAGCTTTCACAGTGATATTTTATTAAGGGTCTTGTCTGATTTGGGGAGAGATGACTGCAAACTATATGAAAATTTCCTTTGCATGTCCAACTCCCAGAGCTTCTAATTTTCTTGCTAACCTATACTTACCCTTTTCAGTTTCTTAAGAATTTCTGCTCAACTCTTCTTACTGGTTTCCAGAGGCATCTACCCCAAGTAAGCAAGTATTCATATTCTCTTTTCCCTGTAAGCACTTGTTTTCTGGGGTTTTTTTGTTGTTTTTTCCTAAATTTCAGGTTAGTTTGTTGCTCTGTGACATCCACTCTCTGATGGGAATAAAAATTTGTGAATTTGAAGATGGCTTGATTTTTACTGTTATTATTATAACAACGAGAAAATGCCCTTTTTAAATTTTACTTTCCAGGCAGAAACCTGAAATATTTTGCCTTTTAAAGTCCCTTTTATACTTTCAATTTGATCAAGGTATTAATATGAACTTGAGTAGGCAAGTTTTGAAGAGCTTCATCTTCAGCTCCTCAATTTAGTTCAGAAATGTCTTTTGTGGAATTATTTGATTCACTATATTCTACATTATCAGTAATTAAACAGAAGACACATAGAATCTTAATGAGATAACCCTATATTGCCAATATTCCTGTTAATAAGCCACTAATATCATCACGAATTTGAAAGTAGTTAATGTGTCTTGAATATGAAGTTTCATAAACAGAACCATCCTTCCAAATTAGGTAAGATAGAAGGAAATCTAAGAAAAGTTATTTCTAAAGACTGTTCAGTTCAACAGTTTATGGAAAGAATAGGACTTTAACTCAGAGAAACTGATTCTTGTTGACAGAAATAAAGAGTGTCTCTCTTGATACTTTTGCTCTTCTTTCTGCTTCCAAATGATCAGGTCCATAGGTTTAATATGTATCACTTTGTTAAACCATAATATGTGACATTCTTTATATAGTATTTTTAAAACTAGATTATCTCTTCCAAAATTATAGCCTAGATGAATGGACATATACTCATTCTAATAAGCATTTGTGATTCTTCTTATTTATAATATATATATAGGTGTATATATATATATATATATATATATATATATGTATAAGTTACATTTGAATAATTCCTTTCACTTGAAAACTGACAGTTCTATGATTTGGTATTATCAAGTTAAGATATCAATTAATACTTAACAGGGTTTCCCTGCTAGCGCAGCTGGTAAAGAATCCACCTGCAATGCAAGAGACTCTGGTTCGATTCCTGGGTCAGGAAGATCCCCTATAGGCTACCCACTCTAGAATTCTTGGGCTTCCCTGGTGGCTTAGATGGTAAAGAATCTACCTGCGAAAAAAAAAAAAAAGAATCTACCTGCAATGCAGAAGACCTGGGTTCAATCTCTGGGTTGGCAAGATCTCCTGGAGAAGGCAACAGCTATCCACTCTAGTATTCTGGCCTGGAGAATTTCGTAGACAGAGGAACCCAGCAGGCAACAGTACATGGGATCACAAAGAGTTGGACACTACTGAGTGACTTTCACTTTCACTTTCAATACGTAACAACATTTTGTTATTTGAGTCACTTTATAACTCTAAGGCCATGAAACACTCCAAAGAATCTTCTGAATATTTTATGCCATATATTATGTATTAAAATTTTACTCTATGATATTTGCATTGAAATTTTGATTTTGAGTCAACCACAAATAGTCTGCATACTATATCAATTACTGTGTTTGCCTAAACAGAAGGTTCTATTCCTCAACCACACCACTGACCAGAGTAGCCTGAGTGTTGCCCTCAGTTTGACTAAATATAAGACAAACTTCCTGACTCTAGGATCCTAACCTCCCTTTTCTTAGAGCATTTACTTTGGAAAACTTGCAAACTTTTTCCCTACCCTCTTGAGACTCAGGTCTTTAAGAAACCTCTTGTCAGTTTTGCATCCCAGAACTGTCTTTCTCAAAGACCTAGAAGCCCCTAGCCACTTGCTATTGAAATATAATCATCAAGAAAGGTAGTGCCACCTCTGTTCCAGTTTCTGTGAGAAGACAGAACCTTAACTTCAGTGAACACCTTACTCCAAATCATTAAACTATCTCCTGCCATGAAAGTAATAGAAAGTTTGTTTTTCCTTTGGGAAAGGTCAGTCAGCAAACACTGTTGGCCTAAGATCACCTCCTAACTCCAGCTCTTGAAAAAACTACTGTCTTTAGTTCAATGAAGTAGAGCTCAGACTGGGTTCTGACATCTCTCTTATATTGCTATAGGCTTAAATAAAGTCTTTCATGCCTATTTAACTTTATCAAATGAAAATTTTGCTTTGATGCCTGAAAATACATATATTTTTAATAAACAATCCTACTCTAAGTCAATAATATTAAGATTAAAACTAATTCTTAAATCTAGAAGCTCAGCAAGTAGTAGTTTATATCTTGAAATATTTACAGAATTTTATTTTTTAGTGACTAACCTATTTGAGTATTTATATTTAAATCTATGCATGTTTTATATCTTTATATAATCATGTATAATATGTATTTATGTATTCATGAGTTAGTGTTTATTGCTCAGTCATATCTGACTCTTTGGGACCCCATGGATTGTACCCCACCAGGCTCCTCTGTCCATGGAATTCTCCAGGCAAGAATACTGGAGTGGGTTGCCATTGCCCTCTTCAGGGAATCTTTCCAACTCAGGGATCGAAACCGGGTCTCCTGCACTGCAGGCAGATTCTTTACTATCTGAGCCTCCAGGAAAGCCCCATGTATTCATAAGTATATATTTATGTATTCATGATTATATAATATTAATGATATATAGTATATACAATTTTATATATTTATATATTCAAATTCTACCCAAAACTCGAGTTAGTATTTCCTGAAAAAAGTTGACATATTTCTCAAGTCCATTTAACTTTTGACTTCTGTAAGGCAGATGCTTATGTCAATTGCCTTATATCTTTATATCTCTTTGGATTCTCACAAAATATTCTGTAACTATCTTCTGTCTGTCACTAGGACTAGGGTAAATATCACCAATTAATTTCTTACTACTTACTTACTAGTTGCTCCAAGATAATAAATTCTATTCACTGTCAACCTGACTAGATTTGAAGTAGTATGTTAAATATTGAAATTGCCATATCCACGGTCTATATTCGATGGTCTTTGATGTTTTGAATAAAACATATCTTTCAACGATTTCATGATCTATATAACTTTTAACTGAGACTGATAGGTTATCCAAAACTATAAAATAATGTGGCAGAAATAAACAAACATGCAAAAGGAAAATGTACTACTTTCAAGGTACCTTGCTCTAAATATAATCACTTGGAATCATTCAAAACATAATGGTAAGGGGAAGGACCTTGATTAGTCCAAACTGCTGCAATTTGTTGTTGTTCAGATATAAAAATTTTAAACACATAATGAGGAGCATTAATGTATAGGGGACATAAAAGAAACAGAGAGAGAAAAGGAAAGAAGGAAGAAAAGAAGGAAGGGAAGAAAAAACAAAATGATGATTTAGCTAGTCACCTATTTAATTACTCTTTCCTACCCTCCACCGGAAGAGGAACCAGAGATCAAATTGCCAACATTTCCTGGATCATCGAAAAAGCAAGAGAGTTCCAGAAAAACATCTATTTCTGCTTTATTGACTATGCCAGAGCCTTTGACTGTGTGGATCACAATAAACTGGAAAACTTTGAAAGAGACGGGAATACCAGACCACCTGACCTGCCTCTTGAGAAATCTGTATGCAGGTCAGGAAGCCAACAGTTAGAACTGGACATGGAAAAACAGACTGGTTCCAAATAGGAAACAGAGTACATCAAGGCTGTATATTGTCACCCTGCTTATTTAACTTACATGCAGAGTAAATCATGCCAAATGCCAGGCTGGAAGAAGCACAAGCTGGAATCTAGATTGTCATGAGAAACATCAATAACCTCAGATATTCAGATGACACCACCCTTATGGCAGGAAATGAAAAAGAACTAAAGAACCTCGATGACGGTGAAAGAGGAGAGTGAAAAAGTTGGCTTAAAGCTCAACATTTAGAAAACTAAGATCATGGCATCTGGTCCCATCACTTCATGGGAAATAGATGGGGAAACAGTGGCAGACTTTATTTTGGGGGCTCCAAAATCACTGCTTATGGTGATCACAGCCATGAAATTAAAAGACGCTTACTCCTTGGCAGGAAAGTTATGACCAACCTAGACAGCATATTAAAAAGCAGAGACATTACTTTGCCAACAAAGTCCGTCTCGTCAAGGCTATGGTTTACCAGTAGTCATGTATGGATATGAGAGCTGGACTATAAAGAAAGCTGAGCACCGAAGCATTGATGCTTTTGAACTGTGGTGTTGGAGAAGACTCGTGAGAGTCCTTTGGACTACAAGGAGATCCAACCAGTCCATCCTAAAGGAAATCAGTCCTGACTGTTCATTGGAAGGACTGATGTTGAAGCTGAAACTCCAATACTTTGGCCATCTGATGTGAAGAACTGGCTCATTTGAAAAGACCTTGATGCTGGGAAAGATTGACGATGGGAGGAGAAGGGGAAGACAGAGGATGAGATGGTTGGATGGCATCACTGACTCAATGGAGATGAATGTGAGTAAACTCTGGGAGTTGGTGATGGACAGGGAGTCCTGGCATGCTGTGGTCCATGGGGTCGCAAAGAGTTGGACACAACTGAGCGACTGAACTGAACTGAACTAAACCCTCCACCAAAAGGCAAACATGCTCTCTGTGTATTTATGTTGTAATTTGATTTTTTTAATAATTTCCTTAATTCTATAGGTTATAGTATTGCTAATGAACATTGAAGGCATAGTGAATATGAAATTAAACAGTTTATTCACTCGTGACATAATTTTCTACATAGTGGGTAGGTTATTCATTTTTCCTTAGATTATCATTTATTAACACATAAACTGCCAATCCTCTTTTGCACATTACATTTTAAGTTGACCACTGAGTCTTCTAGCAATTTATTTTGCCTATGCACCACAGCACTATCTTTTCTCACACTTATTTTTACCTGATGACTTGTTCTAGATTTCATGAATTAAACACTGAAAGTAGCAATAGGAGAGAAGGTGTCTCAAGGAGCTGATAATTAGGGAAGGGGCTTCAGGAGTCATCATCTGCTACATTCTTGAGTCATGTTATTAAACTCCTCTCGGAGAAGTAAAAGTGGAACTCGCTCAGTTGTGTCCGACTCTTTGAGGAACCCCATGGACTATAGAGTCCATGGAATTCTCCAGACCAGAATACTGGAGTGGGTAGCCTTTCCCTTCTCCAGGGGATCTTCCCAACCCAGGGATAGAACCCAGGTCTCCCGCATTGCGGGCGGATTCTTTACCAGCTGAGCCACAAGGGAAGCCCAAGAATACTGGAGTGGGTAGCCTATCCTGCTCCAGGGGATCTTCCAGACCCAGGGATCGAGCCAGGGTCTCCTGCATTGCAGGTGGTTCCTTTACCAACTGAGCTACCAGGGAATCCCCTCTTAGAGCAGAGGGGAAAATGAAACTCATTATGCTTTCACATCATATCATGAAGTGAGTAACAGTAAGCTTTAATTTTTTGCTTGTATTCAGAACAAAAATATTTCTCTTTTAAGGGAAGTTTTTTAATTGATGAAAAACTATGTTTCGGGTTGTAACGACTGCAGACATAAAACTATTTTAGTTGGTCATTTTTTTAAGAGTCAGAAACATATTTTGGAAGTGGAATAGAAAATTAATAGTTTCATGTGCAGTCACAAAGAAAATTTTATATCAACAAATATAGATACATCTGAAGCAATCTCAAAATCTGTAAAAGTTGTTGAAAGCAACCAATAAACTGCTTTTCAAAGGGGAGATCATAGCACACTTTTCTAACTGCGATGAAATAATATGTCATAAATATTTATTGATGTTTTAAGAAGTGTCATATTTACTCGTGCTAGATTTTAAATCAGTCAGCACATGACCATTATTAGACTCAGCTGGGAATCTCTGAAGACACAGCCCTAGAACTATTCATAATAGAACTACAAGAGCTGAAACAACAAACTAATAACAAAGTTTATCAGCAAAAATTCTTTGAAGGAAACTCTTTGCACACTATGTTATAAAATAAAGATTCCCCAAAGACTGTAATGATCCTTTAATAACATCAGTAGTCTAGCTTCCCTATGTCTAAATGGAGAAGATGACTTGGACTGCACCAGGCAAGTCATATATTGATCTCTGCATCAGGTCCTTAGCAGATGGTTGAGGGCTATAGTACAACATGCCAAAATCAATGATATTTGGCTCTATCACTTTCTAGACTATAAACATATATGTCTTTTGCAACTGATGTTGCTGATCTAGATTTTTTTCAATTATTGATGGAATGCAATCCTTTTAATCCTTATTATACAACTCCCAAAACAGGATAATTGAACACACTAAACCAAAGTAAACAAAGAGAAAAACTTGTCTGCCAGCACCAATGTATTCCCGTTACATTTTTGTTTATTCAGAAATAATTTAAAAAATTATTCTCAGTTCCATAAAGAAATCTATCCACGGAATGTTGCAATAAAGACTCATGAATTCTCTGTGCTGTGACATCTGGCAGTGTTGCAAACAAAACCTTGTCTAACACACAATCCATATGGCACTTGACTGGAATTAGAACTTCAGAGAGAATGAGAATGTAGCCCAGCTGCTTTTTCACAGGGCAGTCAACAAATCATCTGCAAACTCAACTGCTCTGACTGTGCTTGAGGGACATTTTTATTCAGTGTGATATCTATTAGCTGAAAATAATTCCTTTTTTAATTAAGTTTTATTGGAATATAGTTGCTTCTGTGTGTTTCTGCTGTACAGCAAAGTGAGTCAGGTGTGTACTCAAGGTGAGATGGCTGTGTGTTTGCATATATTCTGTCTTTTTAAAATTTCCTTCCCATTTAAGTTCACAGAGCATTGAGTCGAGTTCCCTGTACTATACAGTAGGTTATCATTAGTTATCTGTTTTATACATAGTATCACTTATCAATCTCCCAACTCCTCCCATCCCCTTGCTTTCCCCTTTGGATTCCATACATGTATTCTCTACATTTGTGTCTCTATTTCTGCTTTACAAATAGAATCATCTCTACCATTTTATAGATTCCACATATATGTGTTAATATATGATATTTCTTTCTGTCTTTCTGACTTACTTCACTCTGTGTGACACCTTCAAGGTTAACCCAAGTCTCTACTAATGACCTTCAGTCCTTTATTTGACTGAATAATATTCCATTGTACATATGTACATCTTCTTTATATATTCCTCTGTTGACGGACATTGAGGTGGCTACTATGTCCTGGCTACTGTAAATTGTGCTGCACTGTTGTAAATAGTGAACATAATGATGTTCATTGTAAATGAATATTGGGGGATACGTATCTTTTTGAATTAGGTTTTTCTCTGGGTGTATGACCAGTAGTGGGATTTCTGGGTCTTGTGGTAGTCCTAGTTTAAGAATTTTAAAGAACTCCATACTGTTTTCCATAGTGGCTGTATCAAATTACACGCCCACCAAAAGTGCATGCGGTTTTAAACTGCTAAATTTAGAACCTTATATGACTTCTTTGTATAACAACACTAGGGAGAAAAGTATTGGAAGAATGGGATACTAGATTCCTGTTTTTATTGCTTCCATCTTCTAAACCCCTGGACTTTTTATATAGACATACACAAACACACACACACACACACACACACACACACACATACATATATATACAAGACATATGCACATAAACATACATATGTACACATATGTATGTAATATATTTTAAAATCACATTTTATAAATTTTTTTAGATATTTGTAAATTATATAAAGCTTGTATAATTTGGAAGCTTAGACCTAAAATGTGATACAAAAATAATGCCTCAAATTCAGCAAAAAGTGTCACACCCTATGAGATTTTACCAATTACCAACTGAAAAACTTTAATTCATATAAACTATTCCACAGTTACTAATATATTTTGATTTATAATACAAATAACTCAAAGTTATTGAGTATTTATAAAACTTTTACTTTCTAAATTCCTTATAATTGATTTTCTTATTTAATGTTATTCAAATGAGACTTGTATGATTATACCAATATATGGTTAATGAAATTGATGCATTATCAGTTATCTAATTTACCCAAATTGACTCAAAAATGTTAGTAGTGAAGTACAGATACAATCCAATGTATAGTCTTTCTGAAAAGTGAATTCAGTTCAGTTTAGTTCAGTCGCTCAGTCGTGTCCGACTCTATGTGACTCCACGAACCGCAGCACGCCAGGCCTCCCTGTCCATCACCAACTCCCGGAGTCCATCCAAACTCATGTCCATCGAGTCGGTGATGCCATCCAGCCATCTCATCCTCTGTCATCCCCTCTCCTCCTGCCCCCAATCCTACCCAGCATCAGGGTCTTTTCCAATGAGTCAACTCTTCACATGATGTGGCCAAAGTATTGGAGTTTCAACTTCAACATCAGTCCTTCCAATGAACACCCAGGACTGATCTCCCTTAGGGTGGACTGGTTGTATCTCCTTGCAGTCCAAGGGACTCTCAAGAGTCTTCTCCAACACCATAGTTCCAAAGCATCAATTCTTCGGCACTCAGCTTTCTTCACCGTCCAACTCTCACATCCATACATGACCACTGGAAAAACCATAGCTTTGACTAGATGGACCTTTTTTGGCAAAGTAATGTCTCTGCTTTTTAATATGCTGTCTATGTTGGTCATGACTTTCCTTCCAAGGAGTAAGCATCTTTTAATTTCATGGCTGCAATCACCATCAGCAGTGATTCTGGAGCCCCCAAAAATAAAGTCTGACACTGTTTCCACTGTTTCCCCATCTATTTCCCATGAAGTGATGGAACCAGATCCCATGATCTTAGTTTTCTGAATGTTGAGCTTTAAGCCAACTTTTTCACTCCCCTCTCTCACTTTCATCAAGAGGCTTTTTAGTTCTTCTTCACTTTCTGCATTAAGGGTGATGTCATCTGCATATCTGAGGTTATTGATATTTCTCCCAGCAATCTTGATTCCAGCTTGTGTTTCTTCCAGCCCAGCGTTTCTCATGATGTACTCTGCATATTAGTTAAATAAGCAGGGTGGCAATATATAACCTTGATGTACTCCTTTTCCTATTTAAAACCAGTCTGCTTTTCCATGTCCAGTTCTAACTGTTGCTTCCTGACCTGCATACAGGTTTCTCAAGAAGCAGGTCAGGTGGTCTGGTATTCCCGTCTCTTTCAGAATTTTCCACAGTTTATTGTGATCCACACAGTCAAAGGCTTTGGCATAGTCAATAAAGCAGAAATAGACGTTTTTCTGGAACTCTCTTGCTTTTTCGATGATCCAGCGTATGTTAGATAGACATAAATGCCAGCTTAACGTTTAAAATGTCCACCTTAAAATTATCCACATTTATTTGAATTTATGGATCAAATAATTATTATCTTAGATTGAAAGAGACTTTACAAAGCATATAGTTTACTATGATGTTATTTATTTCTACCAAAAAGTCAACTTCATACACTCCTAGTCAACATATCTCCATTTATCTTAAATATTTACAAGAGAATTTCATTTTAGTTTGAAAGTACTTTATCTTTACTTCTTTTCACTGAGATTTTTCCAGAGACAGAAAAAAATTTCAGCCTCTGCTTTGCAGCACCTACCTTTTGAAATCATTAGATTCCTGTGATGACAGATGACACTATGTACCCAAAAAGGAAATGTCAAGATATTCTTTATCATTAAAAGTGTCTAGCACTGTTGATATTGAACCTAGAAACTTGAGTTAAAATAAATATGCCCTCTAAAATATCCTTATCATAGTTTTTGTGTTATGACCACACTAAGTACTTACTGCCCTTAGAGTGGCCAAAGACTTCTTCTTTGAGGCTTTTCACTTAACTGAAGAAGTCACAGCTGCCATAGATGCTGCATATGAAGACCCAAAGGATAAGGAATGAGGGAACATTATGTCATTTATCTGCATAAGAAGGAGAAATGTTAGAGCATCAGCAAATAATTCTGCAGAAAGTAAGATCACATGTGTAGAATGGTGGACAGTGTTAAAAATGAAAAAAAAAATTAGTGTTCAGAAGTTTTTCTTAGACTAACAAGAAAAGTCCCACCATAGGTTGAAAAGAATTATTTTTCCTACCTAAGATTTTATAGTATATGTACAAACACATGCACAACACATACACACACACCAAATTCCTCCTTGTACTATAGAGAAAATATAAACCACAATTCTAAATACAAAAAAGAAAAAGAAAAAAAAGTGTCTAAAGGAAGTACTATGATTCAAAAGATCTGACTGCTAATTTTCTGTCCAATAGAAAAAATGATTATGTTAAGGTTTTTTGTTGTAGTTGTTGCTTTTTTAATGTCACCTCAATTTGGGGAAATTGACAGCTTTACAATATTGTATCCTGCGTATGCTTTTGAACTGTGGTGTTGGAGAAGACTCTTGAGAGTCCCTTGGACTGCAAGGAGATCCAACCAGTCATCCTAAAGGAGATCAGTCCTGGGTGTTCATCAGAAGGACTGATGTTGAAGCTGAAACTCCAATACTTTGGCCACCTCATGCGAAGAGTTGACTCATTGGAAAAGACCCTGATGCTGGGAAGGGTTGGGGCAGGAGGAGAAGGGGACGACAGAGAATGAGATGGCTGGATGGCATCACCGACTCAATGGACATGAGTTTGGGTGGACTCTGGGAGTTGGTGATGGACAGGGAGGCCTGGCGTGCTGCGGTTCATGGAGTTGCAGAGTCAGACACGACTGAGTGACTGAACTGAACTGAACTGTAGTCAAGAACATGGTATGTTTTTCCACTTACTAAAATTTTATTTGATGTCTTTTATTGACTTTTATCCTGGAGAAGGGGACGGCTACCCACTCCAGTATTCTGACCTGGAGAATTCCACGGACTGTTTAGTATAGTTTTCTTCATAGGCCTTATACATCTTCTGGGTTTTTTGTTTTGGTTTGCTTGCTTTGATTCTATTGTAAATGCTATGGTGTTTTTAATTTTGAATTATTTTTTGCTAAGCTCAGTGATAAAGAATCAGATTGCCAATGCAGGAGATGTGTTTTCGATCCCTGGGTCAGGATGATTGCCTGGAGAAGGAAATCACCACCCATTCTAGTATTCTTGCCTGGGAAATCCCATAGACAGAGAAGCCTTCAGGGCTACAGTCCTTGGGATCACAAAAGAGTTGGACATGATGGAGCTAGTAAACAGCAACAACAAAGCATATAGGAAGTCAGTTGACTATTGCATAATACCCGTGTATCCCAGGTGGCTCAGTGGTAAAGAATCTGCCAGCCAGCCGGGAGACATGGATTTGAATCCTTGGTCAGGAAGATCTCCTGGAGTAGGAAATGACAACCCACTCCCGTATTCTTGCCTGGGAAACCCCATGGACAGAGGAGTTTGATGAACTACGGTGCATGGGGTCACAAAAGGGTTCAACACAACTTAACAACTAAATGACAACAAACCTATATCCTGTCACCTTTCTATAATCACTTATTAGTTCCTAAATTTTATTTTTTTTTTTGGTTGCTGTTGTTGATTCTTTGGAATTTTATACATAGATAATCATGCTACCTGAGAACAAAGACAATTTTATTTCTTCCTGATGAATATACCTTTTATTTCCTCTTATTGTCTCATGTTTCTGTTGTCAGAAGGATTGCTTTTTTCACGTTTTCTTCATGTCTGATCAGATAAATTACTTGTTTTAGAGTTAAACACAAATACTCTGCAACTTAAAAAAATATTTAGTTGATTAAGGAATAGATTTTATGTCAACATATTTCTTACTAGCTTTATGTGATGGTAGCCATGGTAGAAGTTAAATAGAAAAAAACTGACTAGTGTTGATTATGTAAATGATTTCTCTTTTAGGAATACTTTCCTAACTTACAACTCCTGCATCATTTACCATTATAAGTACATAATGATGTGCCAGATACCTTCTGTTTGCCTTTTAAGAGTCTTTCTATGTCCTGTCTTACCTAGTTCCTTCTTTTGCAAACCAGTGTGGTGAACTAAATTAATAAAGTCACTTTTCCTCCAGCTTCAAGTTGGGTTCAGACTATGTAATGACCCAGAACAAAGCAGGCAGTGGTTTCAGTAGCCAGATAGGTGTGCTAGGTCTAATGAATGCCTTTACAGTTCTCATCTACTAGACCATTGATTAGGAAGATTGAATCTCAGTACTAAGTCAACGGGACGAGTCCTAGATTATCTGGAATCTGATGCAGGCACACAGGGCCCAAATGTATATAAGAAAATATATATATATATTCATCAAAAGAAGCATGAACAGAGAGGGAGTTTGGAGGACAATGCTGTAATGGTGCAAAACTACCAAAAATCATCAAAGATTTCTTCAGAATTTGGTCTGTGACTAATGTGGATTTTTGACTTTCCATTTCAAAACTCTGTAACAGAATAAGAAGCAATCTTATTGCTATCACCTGAGTAGTGTCCCACAGCATACTCATAGTTGAGGCCCTAATCCCCAATTTGACTATCTTTGGAGATAGCTCCTCCAAGGAAGTAATTAAGGTTGCTGCTGCTGCTGCTGCTGCTAAGTTGCTTTAGTCGTGTCCGACTCTGTGCGATCCCATAGACGGCAGCCCACCAGGCTCCCCCGTCCCTGGGATTCTCCAGGCAAGAACACTGGAGTGGGTTGCCATTTCCTTCTCCAATGCATGAAAGTGAAAAGTGAAAGTGAAGTCGCTCAGTCGTGTCCAACTCTTAGCGACCCCATGGACTGTAGCCTACCAGGCTCCTCCATCCATGGGATTTTCCAGGCAAGAGTACTGGAGTGGGGTGCCATTGCCTTCTCCATAATTAAGGTTAAAATGAGGTCATAAGCATAGGACCCTAGTAGGATAGAATTAGTATTAATATTGGAGATATCTCAAAACAAATTCAGGCCCATGGTAATATTTAGATGTTATGCATTCACCTGAAGACAATGGCACCTTTATAATTATTTTCAAATATCTCTTGAGCAAAGGCAAATCAAATAGTTTGTACATCTTCAAAGCCTGAAAAAAATGTGAAAATTCAATATTTTCTCAGGTTTACTAAAATTTTGATTTACTATTAAAGCAGAATTTAAGGAGCCAGATGTTATGATATGCAGTGTTACAAGTCAGCATGGCACCAGAGTGACTTTCTTGTTTCTTTAGGCAAACCAGATCAATGTTCAGTGACTTTATTGCCTTCAGTCAAGTGAAAAACCAAGCTAGTTAGAGGAACTCATGATAGCACATTTAATTGTATATAATTATGGGCTGGTGAAGAGCAAGTGGCTAGGAGTAAAAAAAAAAATAGTGGGAGGAGGATAGGGAATATAAGATTTTATTTTATTACAAAAAGGAATTTCTTATTGACATAATTAGGCCACATTTACATTTTTATCTATGTGCATATATATGTTTTACCACACTTTTGTTATAACAAAGGGACTCACAAAATGCCAGGAAAGGAACCTGTATTCTTAGTGCTCAAGAATCCCAATGAATGAATACTCATGGCTGAATAGCATATGATTCTTAATAAACTTTCTAAGTATGCTCCAGAAAGAGAGATTTCTATGCATTGTTGTTGTTTAGTTGCTAAGTTGTGTCTGACTCTTTGCAACCCATGAACCATGGCCCACCATGCTCCTGTGTCTATGGGATTTCCCAGACAAGAATACTGCAGTGAGTTGCCATTTAGTTCTCCAGGGCATCTTCCCAACCCAGGGATCGAACACATATCTCCTGCACTGGCTGACAGGTTCTTTACCCCTGGGCCACCTGGAAGATCAGACTTCTACACATACTGATATAATTATTAGTGGCATTCCAACACCCGATCATTTGGGATATGAGTAAATTACACAATAGCAGGGATAAATTTTAGATACTGGCAATGACATTTTGTGCTATACAAATACGCCAAATTTCCATTCAACCTGGATATTAAGAGTATTTTGTTTATGCTTGGTGATTTTCTAAGAAACATAAATGTTTTTGTTGTGATTGAAGTTAATCTGTCATTTGACAATTATTAATGCAATGTAAATGTTTGTCTGTTTGTTTTGAAGAACAACTTGAAAGGAAATTCATCTTGAAGGGTATATGTTTATTTTGTTGGAAGAAATTGTGCTAGTTAATAACCAACTATTTATGCAGGTATATATTCAGGTTGTTCAAGTAGCTGCACTAATTAATTTCAAATGGAATTTTACTTTGAAAATACTACTTCTAAAGTATTTTAAAAGTTTATCCCAAATAATAGGCTCTTCTATAAATTATTTCATGCTTAGAGGTATGATATGGAAAACAATATGAACACTATATAACCCATTATATATTTTATGCTACATATCTCTATGTCAAAAAGTTTTTTTTCTGTGTTAGCATGAACATTGGACCATTGTTTATCATTTAGCATCTTTAGGATTCCATTGCAGAAAAGTGTTTCTTAATATTTTAAACAGAAAAATTTTTAAGTTTGAGAATTAATTGCAGAATAAAGGAATTGGTTCTAAGCAAATTCTTCAAGAATGACTCCAGGATGTCAGGACAGTGCCTGCTGGAGGAGCTGCTGCTTCTGACTCTGCTGTGAGGGAGGGGATTAAGGAGACTCTGCAAGGCTCTCCTTGCCACTGCCTCTTGGCCTTTCCCCCTTCTGCTAGGGTCTAGCCCCTGGATTGTTATTCTCTAAGATCCTAGGTCTCCACAAGATCTCTACCAGTGTGTTTGCTGACAGAAAACAACTAAGCAGAAGGCTAGTAGACCATCAAACTCTCACGTGAGTGCATCTCATTGGTTTAAAGTAATTTGTCAATGAAAACGCCAAGATACGTAATTTGTAGTATTGCAGCCTCTTCAGGACAAGTAGGCATACTAGGAGAAACAGTGAAAAATAAGAGTACTAATCCTTCTATTTACCATAATTTAAAATTATTTTTTATTAGTAAGATTTCAAATGCACTTTCTTGGTCTTTTTAAAAATAAAAGAACAAGTTGAAAATAAGAATAAATTAATATCCTGATGAGTAATAAGGTGCTCCTTTTGCATTTTATGCATGAAATCAGATAATGTTACTTAACTTGAAATACTATTTTGTTTTATATTATGAAATCACAACTAATCGTTATTTGCAGTCCTTAAACTTCTAATATGTTATCCTCAATTTTGTTTAAATGGTGAGTCTAATCTTAAACTAGTAATTGAAAACTTATAAAGGTGAATTGCATGCTCTCCACATTTATTTTATTAAACTATAATCATATATAAAGTAAGAGGCTTTCCAGCATGTGTGAAGCTTTGCAAATAGTAGAAAATGGAAGGAGTCTGAGGGAAGGAAAAAGTAGGAAGAAGAAACACAGTCCTGGAAGTGTTTTTAGCCTGTAGTAAAACACACCTAGTATGATGCTGTTTCACCATTGCTAGCAATAAAATATTCTGAGACTTTCCAGTTTATATATTCAGGACTTTTGTAGTTTTCAGGATGTTGTCAGGTGGTTTAGAATATCACAAAGCAGAATACCATGAGATAGATCATAAACACTGGGGTCAGAATGATCAGGTTTGCATCTCAGGTTCGGCTATTACTGGCTGTGCTTTCTTGGGCAAACTGCTTATAATCCTCTATATTTCAGTTTATTCATCTGTAAAATAAGACTACTAATAGAATCTAATACAGGATTGTTGTTGTCAGTGTTAAATGTTACAATCCATATAAAATTCTTAAAATAGTGAATATTCAATAAATCATTTAAATTTATCACATCCCTAGCAATGCTAGAGTATTCAATAGAATAATGGTAATACAATAATAAGATATGTTTATCTTCATTTTGTTTAAGAATTATAAAAAATAATTCTGTGGTAGACCTCAAGTACACACAAAACAGGTGGTCATAAGATTATTCATATGATATTTTGTAAGCAATCAGATTCATAAAAATAAGAAAAATTACATTACCTTCCAAAGTCTCCATCTCCAAACACTATCACCTTAGGGGTTAGAGTTTCTACATATGGATTTCTACACAAACTTTCAGTCCAAACTAGTGTTAAATAATATATTTAAACACTTACACTGATTTATTTTGCTATCTATTTTATTATCTGTATAATATACATATATATATATACACACACATATATATCTATATATATACACATGTGCATGCTAAATCGCTTCAGTTGTGTCCAACTCTTTGAGACCCCATGGACTGTAGCTCACCAGGCTCCTCTGTCCATGGTATTCTCCAGGCAAGAATACCGGTGTGGGTTGCCATTCCCTTCTCCAAGGAATCTTCCCGACCCAGGGATCAAACCTGGGTCTCCTGCATTGCAGGTGAATTCTTTACCATTTGAGCCATCAGGGAAGACATATATATATATACATATATATATATATATATATATGTATATATATATATATATACACACACACACATATATATATATATATACACACACACATACATATATATACACACACGCATATATCTATATCCATATCTATAGTGCTCTCTCTCTATAACTATATACGCCTATTTATGAACCTCCCAGGTGGCACTGGTTACAAAGAACCTGCCTGTTGATACAGGAGATGTGAGTTCAATCCCCTGGGCCAGGAAGATCTGTATATTATACAGATAATAAACTAGATAGTTAAATAAAGTAGTGTAAGTGGTTAAATATATTATCTAACACCAGTTTGAACTGAATTGAATGTTTGTGTCCCTCCAAAATCCATGTATAGAAACTTTAGTCCTTAAGGTGATGGTATTTGAAGATGGTGGCTTTGGAAGGTAATTAGGCTTAGATTAGGTCAGCAAAGTAGAACCCCCATGATGGGATTCATGCCTCATAAAAAGAGGAATTTTTCCTCTTTTTGAAAGGCTGAGTAAGGACATGATCAAGAAAGAGGGCTCTCTTTGGGATCTGATTGTGCTGGGTACCTGATCTAGCACCTCCAGTCTTCAGAATACTGAGGAATAATTTTTTCCTGTTCAAACCATATGGTCTGTTGTAATTTGTTATAGAAGCCCACGTTAAGACAAATCCTAAGTTAATCTTAGTGATTATAATAACTGTAGTCAAGAGAAATAGTTAAGTGATTAATCATTAATATCTACAAAGGTGATAAGTTAATTTAGATATTTATTTTCATGAAATGTAAGTGCTAAAATTGACATTTTTCTAAGGGAGATACATAGTTTTTCTTAGGCTCAAAAATGGAAATCTACAAAAATGTAGCAATTTCATAAAACTGATATGTATAAAAGTTGAATTCCATATTGTCTTTGTTATGTAAATTATAAAATAGTGAGAACACAGTGAGAAAGTTTTCATGCAATCAGAACTCTACATATACATGCATTCAAACACCAGCATAAATAATATTACATTTTTAACAGTGGTGAATGAAAATTAAATTCTTATAAAGCTCAAATGAATTAAGAAATTTTCATGACATTTTTATAAATACATATATGACAAACTCATGAATTTCTAATGGAATTAAAATTTAATTCCAAAGTCAAAGCTTGGCCCATTATTTTATTTTAAAAATCTAGTATCAGATTTCATAAAAAAAGATTAATGTCTTTAAGAAACACATCTAATAAGCATTATTATTCTTCTGTATTTTCCCAACCTTTCTTAATTGATTCAATCTTCCCTTTAAAATCTATCACCGTAGAATCTTGCCATTATAATCTTGAATTTAAACATTTGTATGTTTTCTGATCTTTTTTAATGCTAAATTTGGATATATTTCTATTAAGATTTTGTAGCATATGTACTTTTGGTCTAAGTACATATTTTTAAAATATGGCCTCTTCCTTTGATTATTTAACTGACTTTAATGTTGAAGTGGGGGTGACATCTGATGAAACTTGTTTATGGAAATAATGACAGATGGTTGATTTGGGATTCATAGACACAGCACAGTCAAGCCTGCTGAGGAATCCTTAGAACCTAACTAATTTTAGAGAGGTTTTATTGATTACACAAAGACAGGGCACATTCTAATCATTTTCAGAGCATTATATTGCCTGAGGTACCAAAATCTATTAAACAAGGATTATAAACTTTGTTTTAAACTGGATCCTTAATTGTTTCTTGGTGTATAGTAAACAGAAGCTCTGCAAGATCAATCAGAGTTACTAAGGCATATTTAAATCATCAGCTTTAATTTTAATAGCTCATATGCCTAAATCTCTGAGGTGCAGCTGTCCATGAAGCTAAATTGCTTTTTTTCCCTATAGGAGTTATTTTAGGTTTGGTCCTTCCTCTCCCTAAGGCACCTTAGCTCTGTTTTTATTTATTACTAATATATTTTTCTGAACAAAAGATAATTTACTAGCACCTAGAAATGTTTACTAAATGTTTTCTGTAATCTCAGGAGGGGATAAGATTTAAAAAAAAAAAATGAAGAATTTTTTTGCGTGAGTGTACAGATGCACATGTACAGGTACAAAAACACACTCCTATTTCACATAGATTGATCCTGGAAGAATCCTAATTGGTTTAAGCTTGCGAAAAATAGTATTTAGTATGTTTTAATATAACATATATTTCACTGTTATAAATGAAAACTGATTTGATTCCTTGAAAAACTGATTTACAACATTAATTTTAACTAAACATTTAAAACAAGACGCTTAAAATAAATGTCTTATTTTAGTTTGGGAGGGTGGGAGATAAGTGAGTTGAGCACAGCAGACTTTTAGGTCAGTTAAAATACTCCCTATGATACCATGATGCTCAAACAATACACATCATACATTTGTTGTGTGTATGAAATATATATTCCGTGACAAACCCATAGAATGTAGAACACCAAGAGTAAACCCTAATGGAAAGTAAAGACTTTGGGTGATTATGATGTATGAATGTATGTTCATCAATCATAAAAAATGTACCATTCTGGTTGGGGATGTAGGTAATGGGTAAGGTTCCACATGTGTGCCAAGAAGTATATGGGCAATTTATGTACCTTCTCCTCAAACTGCTTTGAAACCTGAAACTGCTCTAGAAAGCAAAGCCTTAATTTAAAAATTAAATAGATTAAAGTAATTGTTGTAAGAAAAAATAGTGAAAACTCTTTCGAAGGTGGTCATAACAAAAAAAATAATGATTAGCTTGAGGAAAAATGACTATGGGAGAATCACCTGAACCATAAGAACAAATCCAAGTCAGGCAGAACAAACAAGATGAAAGGTGAAACCTTTCAATTTGCAGTGACAAATAGGCTGAGGTAAAGAAATTGCTGGGTAGCACAATTATGGGTATGCTTTGTTATAATTTGATTTATGATGAGGTTTTAAGAAACCCATCTTGTAGAGTAAAAATAAATTATCTCTTTCTCTAAAATAATGGCAATATCAGAAGTTTAACCAAGGAATGTGGGTAATATGAATAGGATTGTGGATACCATCATTCCTTATAGCCATCTCTAATACTCACTGCATTATAATTCTCAGTTCATACCCATATTTCTCACTTGAGACATTTGGTTGAACTTTTGAGAGTGAGAGGTTTTATTTTTAATGTCTCCAGAACCCAGAGTAATTTCTGGCAAATAATAAGCATAAAATACATAGACTGAATAATACATGGATAAATAGTATGCATATTTGGGAAAAATTAAATTGGTGTGTTGAAACAAAAAGAAACAAGCCATTGATGAACTTTTGATAGAGGAGAATGAGGCAAATATTCAGGTATACATTGAAGAGAGCCAACAAAAATTTAGTCTAAGTAGCAGTAAGGTTTAAGATAGGTAAAGGGAGAAATTATTGAGATAAATAAAAAGTCCTTTAGGGTGATTTTGTTTATGCTGAATTCTAAATCCAGACAAGACAAAGTATTTTCCTTGCCTTACCTACATTCTTTCTGTCCTAAAAAAGAGAGACTAAATCTCACTTGGTTCCATCAAGTTTCCTTAGCATACTAGTGCCAATCTATTGAAATCTTAATTCTTATTATTGGATATACTTTCAGTGCCAGAAAGAAGTGTAATAAATGTAGTCCTTATAGGCTATTTTGATGTGTCTAACAGATATACATTAATTAATAAACCTCAGATAATTATGTTTCTGATTTATTCACATTAATTAAAATGAAGTTTTAAAATGATCATTAAATATTAGCATATTTTAGTCCTTGAATATAGTTTTCCCTTAGTATTCCCAAGGGATTGGTTTCAGGACCAAAATTTGTAGATGCTCAAATTCCTTATGTAGAATGGTGTGATATTTGCATATAATCTACTATATCTCTGTGTACTTTAAATCATCACTAGGTTTCTTGAAAGTACAATGTAAATGCTATATAAATACTCTCCTTGGCAAGATTTTCTTTATGAGACTTTCTGGAATGTTCTTTATTTTCTAACATTTTTCTCTCTGAAGTTGGTTGAATCCAAGGATAGGGTAGACTATACTTTTTTACAACTGTTATTTTTAGCAGCTGCTGCAAATAAGTCTAGCAAAAGTTATTCAAATTCCAAATCAAATGCTACCTTTAGTGACTTATTGGTGATGATAATAGTACCACATATGTGTTTTCAAATTTCTATGAATTTAGTGTGCTTATAAAATAACACAAGTTTTTGTACTTATAGTATTTCATGCAATATCAGAAATGCAAAAACTATGATAAAGTACATTTATTTGTCTGTGCTTAAGATTTTGTATTGTTTTCAGAAATAAGTTTCTAGGCTTTCCTTGAGGCATTTACAAAACTTTTTAATCCCTACTGATACCACGGAAAGTTATATCCCCTAAAGGTGAAACAAAGGAAACTGAATGACTCACAATCTGTAAGAAATAAACATTGAATTTACTTCAGTTATCTTACATGCTTGCATGCTTGGTTTCGATCCCTGCCATACAGTGTATTCTTCAGGTAAGACACACATACACTCTCAAACATGCATTAGAGTCGTAAAGAGTTGGAATCTCATGTTTCTACCAAAATTTGTTCAAGTTTTTCCTACTATACCTGTGTAAGAAATTTTACATTGACAAAATGCCTTTCAAAATTAAGCAAATTAAGAATAAATATGGGAATTATAATTAATCTACTTTAGTCACAATTTCTGAAAATTACTAGGTTTTTATTCTATTCTTCTCTATACTACTGAACATTTTTTAAGAAAGGAAATAAAAAACATTTTGAGGGTGCTGCATGATCTTCGTAATTCAATATTTAAAATTGTTGGCATCATTAAAGCGAAAGACCTGACTTGTTACTGTTACATAACTCCCTTTTAGCTATTCACCTTCATCCCCTATGTTGAATATGACACTTCTATACATTTAATATCACATTTTCCTTTGCCTAAGCATTACATGATATTTGTTAAAAGAAAACCTCTTAAAGAACTGTGGAGACCTCTGGCCAACATAAAAACTTAGCAGAAGGTCACAGGCTCCTTGATAGCCTGGGGACAGACTCATTGATCAATGCTGACAGAATTCAAAATTCAGTCAGTATCTTAAATGTTAAAGGACAGACAGTCGGCCTCAAGCACTGGGTATCAGTACACAGGAAAGACATTGCAAGAATCATAAAATTCTTGAGCTACATTTTATAAAAATTTAAACTGTCAGTGAAAATAGATAATACTTCTTTTCATTGGTATATAGTACAAATAATTTTTAGAAGTAACAACTACTAAAAGGATGTATTTTAATAGTCTCTCAATATATCCTCAGTCATATAGGGAAATTATATTTATATTAAATATTCGCTACTATTTCAGGTGCTATTAAATATCACAAAACTGTCTTTTGACTTATTGTTTGGAATTTTTGTGAAGTATTCACTCAATCTTTGTTGTCTTAAAGGCACTGTAATATATTTTAAGTGGTAGACAAAGTAAACCCTCTCCCTACCTTCATGGAACACGATTATAACATAGATATTTACAAATTACTGACAACGGGGGCTTGAGTATGATAGGAGTAGGAAAAATTGTGGTTCAACAAATGTATTATTGCTCTGATTTTATAAAACTGGTAACAAGAACATGATTTTGCTAGATTTTTTTGGTTTACAATATGTATAGATTACAGCATAATTTTTGAGAAAAAAAGCAGTCTACATAGGTGAAAGTGGAAATTAGGTATTCTATGAACCTACAAGACGTCCAGGTATATACATTAAGTAATAAATTAGGTAGCATACAACAGAGAGTCTTCCCAGGAGGCGCTAGTGGTAAAAACCTGCCTCCCAAAGCATGAGACATAAGAGACATGGGTTCAATCCCTGGGTCAGGAAGATCTCCTGGCGGAGGGCATGACGACGCACTCTAGCATTCTTGCCTGGAGAATCCCATGGACAGAGGGGCCTGGCAAGCTACAGTCCATGGGGTCACAAACGATGAGACAAGAATAAAGTGACTTAGCACGTACATGAGCATATATTTCTTATTACTCTAAAGATAACTGTACTGGAAATATTTTGTCTAAATATTTTGTATCAATGTTAAAGATGCAGCCTCTCCCAAATAAATTTATATTCATCTGAAATCTTAAGCAGCAATGAATGCTTCCAGAGTAAAGCTGTGAGTTGAAGTAAAATAGCCTGGGATTTTATTTTGACTATATCATTTGCTAAGTATACAACTTTGGAAAATTAATTTAACCATTGAGACTCTGTTCTATTGTATGTGAAAAAGGGATAATAACATGTATCTCTTTAAGTTCAGCTCCCATTTGAGCTTTAATAGACTGCCAAGTCAGATGGTTGTTGAATAATATCAACATTGCTTATTCATTAATTTTTAAGTCATTCATCCTTTTGAAAAATATTTTCTGAAACACTACTTCTATGCAGAAATTATTCTATACATTTTGGATACATTAATAAACAGACAAAAATCTCTGCCCTCCATCAGTTTATATATTAGTGACTTCCAGACCAAAATATATATGCTAAACATATTGAGTCTCAAAGAAAAAGTACAAAGTTCACATGTTCATAAGCTTTATTTTATTTGATTGTGCAGAAGTTTATTTCTTTATTAATCAAATTGAAGAATCAGCCCAATAGATTTAAAAAATGAACGTTAGCTTTTAGCTTTTAGCAAATGATATAGCTTTTCTTCTTTTCTCAGCTATCTGTAATCATTTATTAATGTATTTATAGTTATTAAATTAAAATTTTGAATATTAAAGTTTGATTATTAAATTTTATTATTAAATTATTCATTTAGAATATTATGAATGTTTCTTTAGTTTCTTTTTTGAATTTTTGATTCTTAGCTTTCCAACTCTCTTTGCATACTAGAAAAGTGAGGAACGAGTTGAGTAATTCCAAGGACAACTATTTTTTTTTACAGAAATGTTGGCAATCTACATTGAGGGCTGTTACATTTTCTTAACCACTGATATTTTTCTTCAAACTTACTGTCTCTTCACCTGAAAGGAAACTTCAGTTCAGTCTTTCAGTCGTATCCAACTCTTCGCAAACCCATGGACTGCAGCACTCCAGACTTCCCTGTCTATCACCAGCTCCCAGAGCTTGCTCAGACTCATGTCCATTGAGTCAATGATGACATCCGACTATCTCATCCTCTGTCATCCCCTTCTCCTCCTGCCTTCAATCTTTCCGAGAATCAGGATCGTTTCCAATGAGTCAGTTCTTCGTATCAGGTGGCCAGAGTATTGGAGTTTCAGCTTCATCATCAGTCCTTACAATTAATATTCAGGACTGATTTCCTTTAGGATTGACTGGTTTGATCTCCTTGCAGTCCAAGGACCTATCAAGAGTCTTCTTCAACACCACAGTTCAAAAGCATCAATTATTTGGCACTCAGCCTTCTTTATAGTTCAACTCTTAAATCCATACACAACTGCTAGAAAAACCATAGCTTTGACTAGATGGACCTTTGTTGGCAAAGTAATGTCTCTGTTTCTTAATATGCTGTCTAGGTAGGTCATAGGTTTTCTTCCAAGGAGCAAGTGTATTTTAATTTCATGGCTGCAGTCACCATCTACAATGATTTAGGAGCCCCCCCCCCCAAAAGTCTCTCTGTGTTTCCATTCTTTCCCCATCTATTTGCCATGAAGTGATGGGGCCAGATGCCATGATCTTAGTATTCTGAGTGTTAAGTTTTAAGTCAGCTTTTTCACTCTCCTCTTTCACTTTCGTCAAGAGGCTCTTTAGTCCTTCTTCGCTTTCAGCAATAAGGGTGATGTCATCTGCATATCTGACATTATTGTTATTTCTCCTGGCAATCTTGATTTCAGCTTGAGCTTCATCCAGCCTGGCATTTGGCATGATTTACTCTGCATATAAGTTAAATAAGCAGGGTGACAATATAAATCCTTGACGTACTCCTTTTCCGATGTGGAACCAGTCTGTTGTTCCATGTCCGTTTCTAGCTGTTGCTTTTTGACCTGCATACAGATTTCTCAGGAGGCGGGTAAAGTGGTATGATATTCACATCTCTTGAAGAATTTTCCATACTTCAATGTGATCCACACAGTCAAAGCTTTGGCATAGTCAATGATGCAGGAGTGGATGTTTTTCTGGAACTCTCCTGATTTTTCTATAATCCAACAGACAATGGCAATTTGATCTCTGGTTCCTCTGCCTTTTCTAAATCCAGCTTGAACATCTAGAAGTTTACAATTCACATATTTTTGAAGTCTGGCTTGGAGAATTTTGAACATTACTTTGCTAGCATGTGAGACGAGTGTAATTGTGTGGTAGTTTCAACATTCTTCGGCATTGCCATTGTTTTGGATTGGAGTGAAAACTGACTTTTCCCAGTCCTTTGGCCATTGTTGAGTTTTCCAAATTTTCTTGTATATTGAGTGTAGCACTTTCACAGCATCATCTTTTAGGATTTGAAATAGCTCAGCTGGAATTGAATCACCTCCACTAGCTTTGTTCGCAGTGATGCTTCCTAAGACCCACTTGACTTCGCGTTCCAGGATGTCCGGCTCTAGGTGAGTGATCATACCATCATGGTTATCTGGGTCATGAAGATCTTTTTTGTATAGTTCTTCTGTGTATCTTGCCACCTCTTCTTAATATCTTCTGCTTCTGTTAGGTCCATTCCATTTCTGTCCTTTATTGTGCCCATTTTTCGATGAAAGATTCCCTTGATATCTCTAATTTTCTTGAAGAGATCTCTAGTACTTCATATTCTGTTGTTTTCCTCTATTTCTTTGCACTGATCACTGAGGAAGGCTTTCTTATCTCTCCTTGCTATTCTTTGGACCTCTGCATTCAAATGGGTCTATCTTTTCTTTTCGCCTTTTCCTTTAGCTTTTCTTCTTTTCTCAGCTATCTGTAAGCCTCCTCAGACAACCATTTTGCCTTTTTGCATTTATTTTTCTTGAGAATGGTCTTGAACACTGCTTCCTATAGAGTGTCATGAATCTCCATCCAGAGTTCTTCAGGCACACTGTCTATCAGATCTAATCCCTTGAATCTATTTGTCACTTCCACTGTATAATCATAAGGTATTTGATTTAGGTCATACCTGAGTGGTCTAGTGGTTTTCCCTACTTTCTTTAATTTAAGTGTGAATTTGGCAATAAGGAGGTCTTGATCTGAGCCACACTCAGCTCCCAGTCTTGTTTTTGCTGACTGTACAGAGCTTCTCCATCTTTGGCTGCAAAGAATATAATCAATCTGATTTTGATATTGACTATCTGGTGATGTGTATGTGTAGTGTCTTCTCTTGTGTTGTTGGAAGAGGGTGTTTGCTATGACCAGTGCGTTCTCTTGGCAAAACTGTCTGCCTTTGCACTGATTCATTTTGTACTCCAGGGACAAAAGTGCCTGTTACTTTAGGTATTTCTTGTCTACCTACTTTTGCATTCTAGTCTCCTACAATGAAAAGGACATTTTTTTGGGGGGGGGGTGTTGTTTATAGAAGGTCTTATAGGTCTTCATAGAACTGTTCAACTTTAGCTTCTTCAGCATTACTGGTCAGGGCACAGACTGGATTACTGTGATACTGAATGATTTGTCTTAGAAATGAACAGAAATTATTCTGTCACTTTTGAGTTTGTATCCAAGTACTACATTTCGGACTCTTTTGTTGACTGTGAGAGCTACTGCATTTCTTCTAAGGAGTTCTTGTCCACAGTAGTAGATATAGTGGTCATCTGAGTTAAATTCACCCATTCCAGTCCATTTTAGTTCACTGATTCCTAAATGGTGATGTTCATTCTTGCAATCTCCCGTTTGACCACTTCCAATTTACCTTGATTCATGGACCTAACATTCCAGGTTCCTAGGTAATATTCTTTACAGCATGGGACTTTAGTTCCATCACCAGTCACATCCATGACTGGGCATTGTTTTTGCTTTGGCTTCGTCTCTTCATTCTTTTGGGAGAAGGAAATGGCAACCCACTCCGGTATTCTTGCCTGGAGAATCCCAGGGACAGAAGAGCCTGGTGGGCTGCCATCTATGGGGTTGCACAGAGTCGGACACGACTGAAGTGACTTAGCAGCCACAGCAGCTTCATTCTTTCTGGAGTTATTTCTCCACGCTTCTCTAGTAGTATATGGGAAAGGAAAAGGAGCAAGTAATTAAATATTTTAAGCCCCTACTATCTGTCTAAGGATTTAATGCCTTGTAATGGCTATCATTCAAAGATAATAAAGATTACATTGGTAATTGGCAGCAAACTATTGATCCCTGGTTGATCTGATAGCACTGCTTATTAACTTTATTACACAAAGTTGAAAATGGACAAGTTATTAGAGAAAGGCTACACCTTTTCTGCATATCTCAGTCACAAAATAAAAGGAAGTTTATGCAAAAATGACTGCTATATTTCTAGGAGTAAGTAAGATTTATATGGATTTAAACCTAGCTTTGAGCTTCCCTGGTGGCTCAGTGGTAACGAATACACGTATCAATGTTGGAGACGCAAGAGACATGGGTTCAATTGCTGGGTTGGGAAGATACCTTGCAGAAGGAAACGGTAGCCCACTCCAGTATTTTTGCCTAGTAAATCCTCTGGGCAGGGGAAACTGGTGTCTCAAAGAGTCAGACAGGACTGAGCGACTAAGCACAGAACAGCACATGAATTACATGATGGTAGAGTTAAATACTGATACTGAGTACTTTGTGTGATCGTTAGATATCTGTGGGCTAATTGTGTGAAAGCGATTTAGCTATAACTTACCATGAAATAGTCAAGGTATCACTAATTCAGATTTCTGCTTATATTTTCTTATATTCTCCAGAGCAGAATATTGAGCGGGTAGCTCTTTCCTTCTCCAGGGGTTCTTCCCAACCCAGGGATCGAATCTAGTTCTCCTGCATTGCAGATGGATTCTTTACCAGCTGAGCCACCAGGGAAGCCCATATTTTCTAATACATGCTGCTAAACCAGAATATTGACCAATAACTTTCACAAAACTTTCATTGTTTTTTTGTCCAAACACCCAGAGACTCAAACTCTTAAACATTTCTGAGCATCAGCCTCATCAATCATTTTGACAGCTACTAGGCTGGATCAGAGACCCATAAAAAGTCACATTATGGATGAAAAAACAACTCGGTAGAAAACTATTGAAAATGAAAAGTCCATCATTCTAACATAGTTTACCTACTTGAATTTTCATGCTTCAGCAGAAAAGAGAGAATAAAATCAGCAAGTACAATGGTGAGTAAAAAGTGAGCATCTAACTTTACTGATTTGTGTGTTCTTTCTCAAATATGTTTTGAGACAAAAAAAAATTATTCATTACTTGGATGCTTGGATTCATTATTTGGATGTATAATACATATTTCATTTTCTTACTTGAGTTCTTCTAAATCAATAATTGATAAACAATTCCTTCAAAACATTTTTGGTTTTTTCTAATGAAGTTTCTTATTAAAGATTACATGCTTCATAGCTACATTTTTATAAGTAACTTTAACTTAATAAAATGTAGGGAAACATTTTTTAAGTTGACTTGTTTTGGAAAAAACACACATTTTTTCCCTAAAAAAAATCTGTGAAACATATATACAATACAATTATTGTATTGAATATTTTCAATACAATTTCAATACAATTATTGAAACAATAATTGTATGTTTGAAAAGTTTGTCTTTTCTGACTGAAATACAATCAGACTGTCCATGAAATAATGTTACCAAAATATTTCCAGAGCAAAAGTTAACTAGTACACTAAAGTTAACTTTAAATTCAATCATGTAGAAGATACATTTTTTTGTGCTAGAAGCAAAACAATAAAAACTATTTTTCCTAGAAAATTTTAGAACATTTTTTCTATTTTTTAAATTTTGTTTGATTCCAAATGAAGGAAATTTTAGTCCATTCCATTCTCCACTGTTGTTTTATGTTGTATTAGCCACTAAGTCATGCCCAGGGATTGAACCTGCATCTCCTGCATTGGCAGGTAGATTTACCGCTGAGCAGGTAAAGCAACTGTTATTGCCTTTAAATAAATATTTGTGACAAAGCAATATATTTAACTACAATTCTCTAATGATTGTCTTTCAAATCATCTAAATTTATTTTTTGACAAGTATCATTAGCTGTGGGGCTTCCCTGATATCTAAGACTATAAAGAATCTGCCTGCAATTTGGGTTTGATCTCTGGATGCGGAAGATCCCTTGGAGAATGAAATGGCAACCCACTCCAATATTCTTGCCTTTAGAATTCCTTGGACAGAGGAGCCTGGAGGGCTGCCGTCTGTGGGGTCACAAAGAGTCAGACATGACTGAATGACTAACACTTTTCACTTTCACTGTCATTATCTGTGAACAGTTGTCCTAGAAGGGAATCTACCTAAAGTATCTGGAACAGTTATTTAGAGATAAGTTTATGATGATGAAGCTTAGATATTGGATTTATATATATAATTTCCAACTTGACTGAATTATTTCAGACCAAGATCTAGCTGAAGAGTATTTTCAGTGCACAAACACCTTTTTTAAGGGGTGAGGGAGGTGGTCTGATTTTTTGTGTTTCTGCTACATAACTTTAGCTGGATTTGCAAATAGTGTTGCTTTAAAAAGCCCATGAAAGATTTTTAAATAATGTATTTTAACAAGAAAATGTGTTAAGTATTGTTAGAGTGAGCCAAGAGGTCAAGGTTTTAAAAGGTATAATTTTAATATGTGCTACTTATAATCAAATTGTAGGAAATAAGGCAAAATATACATTTAATATTTGTAGGTGCGGAGCAAATACCATCTTTTTAGTGTTTATTTTAAAGTTTTCTTGGTAGCTTGCTGAAAAGATGAAATTTACACTTCTTTGTATGAGAATCACAATCTCCTTAGCATCTAGGCTTACAATCATTGCTTGAGGGCTTTATCTATTAATAGAGTCACTCTCATTGTCTTCCTAATCTTTGACTCTGCCACAAGTATCTGATAATGGATTGCCCCAGGACAATGGCACCATAAATTGCTTAGTATTCTTAAAACAATTAGAGAATCTTTTGCTCATGTACAAATGGGTACTTGAGTCTGTCAACTGGATCAGATAAAGTTGTATAACCAATGGATTGATTAGACTCCTCAGAATGTCCTCCACATATGTCTGTTTTCCACTTCTCACAATAAACATATTTAATGCATTTTATTTTATTTCTATATATTTTTTCCTAAGAAATCTTCATTTTGGGTAATATATAATGAAGAATGTTATTAAATTATTGACACTGCTTGACACACTGCTGTTATAAAATGTAACACTTGAATAAAATGAGTGTATCAAATTTTTGTACAAAATAGGTGAATTATTATAAAACTCTGTTCATACATGGATTCCCACCTCTATACCAAAATACAGCAGTTTATTATTCTTAATTAAAAGCACAGGTATTTAAGTAAACATTATGTAATAACAAAGCCTGGTATATACCTCAATGCTGAAGTAACTCAAATATTAATAAATTAATAAATTTAAACAATCTCATTCATGTACATGATTTAAAAATTGTAGTAGTGTTGTGATTTTTCCAAAGTAGTTTGTATCTGTTAATCCCATGCTCCTATCCCTTCCTCCCTTTCTTCTGCTCCTCTTTGGTAACCATAAGTTTGTTTTCTGTCTGTGAATCTACTCCTGTTGTATATATACTCATTTGTATTATTTTTTATATTCTAATCACAAGTGATATCATATAGTATTTGCCTTTCTCTGTCTGAATTATTTCCCTGAGCATAATGTTCTCTAGGTCTATTCATATTACTGCAAATGGAAATAATTTATCATTTTTAATGACTGAGTAATATTCCATTGTATATGGCATATATGTGTGTGTATATTATATTGTTTATGTATATTATATATACAATGGAATGGAAATTATATATATGCATACTCTACACATATATATGTATAGATGCATATAATATATATATACAATGGAATGGAAATTATATATTATTATATATGTATATATATTATATATATGTATATTATACTTACATATATATGCCACATTTTCTTAAGCCATTGTCTGTTGATGGGTGCTAGGATTGCTTCCATGTCTTGGCTATTGTAAATAGTGCTGCTGCGTACATTGGGATGGATGTATCCTTTCAAATTAGAGCTTTCAAAGATCAAATTTTTCTGATTTTAAGAATATTTCTTTCATATCAATTTTCCTAATAATTCATGGAGTATATAAAAAGATAAAAATTAAATATATGTCTGAGGCAGGACACATTACTTTTTTGCTTTTTTTTTGCATGAGGATAGATTTGTAATAAGAATCACAACCTTGTAATTCATGAAAGAAATAGAAGTTGTTAATATCAGAGGAGTGTGTGGCTTCCTTGGTTCTGTCTTGTCACAACAAAAATTTGAAGCGATGCACCAGCGTTACAGCCTTTGGACAGACCAGTGTCACAGCTCTTGGATGGACCAGTGTTACAGCTCCGAGTTACAGCTCAGTTTTACCTAGAAAATAAAGGAAAATACATCCTCGAGATGTGAGGGCATGCCAACCCAAAAAACGTGAAGACAAAAGAGAGAGAGAAGGGGGATGGGGAGAAGGAGAGAGGCCCCCAGCCCAATGTTGGCTCCTCTTGTTATATGTTTTTTCCTCCCCCTGGGCCTGCCGTATGTAAATTGGTCTAGCCAGGAGTGCTGTTTGCTATACCTGAGGTCCTCACTCTGGTCCTCAGACCTTCATTTATTCCATTTTTGTGAGCTTTACCCTTATTGGTTTTTAGCTACTGCCATTCTGGACTCCTTTTTCCTATTCTAACTACCTAACATTCCCTGCTCAAGAGATGGGAGGCTCAATTCTTTGGGAATAGGGGCGTCAAGGTCTTTCTGGCTACTTTCTGCTGAACTGGGAGGGCATTGGGCCTTCCCCTATTGCTAGTCTCAGGCCTTAGAGTCCTTATACTGGTGTCCATCTAAGGGTAAGTGATATTTTCTGTGGTCAGCTGTAGTTTTATATATCCTTGTTGAACTGGCACTGCATGTTGTAGCTTGTTGACCTGGGCAGAGACAAAATGGGTTATCCAATTGATAATACATGGAGCAATCATAAGCTGCATCAATATGGTATAACAAGGACTAGTAGGGACATTAGCCAACACCAAATTTCCATCACCAGGATGTCTCACGTCCCTCCTTGTTCAGGGATCAAAAGATCTATCTCCTGTCTATTTTGGAGTACAACCTCTGCCAAGCTGTGTTGGCCCTTTAGAGCTGTCCTGAGAAAAGCCTCATGAGCTTTCTGCTGAGTTTGTTTTTGTTGCCCCAGTTTTCAACATGCTGGGCTTCTTGTCACTTCCCCTGTGCTGGGTTTTTTTTTGTGTTCAGCTTCCACTGCAGGAGTTTTGCTGAATTGGGCTCCTGCTGCGCTTGGCCTGCTCCTTGTGGGGTCTGCACCAAGGCTGTTTTAGCCAGGTTAAATCCAAGAAACGGCACCATAGATGTCGGGGGATTGTGTAGTTTCCTCAGTTCTGTGTCATCACAACAAAAACTTGATGTGATGGACCAGCATTACAGCCCTTGGACAGGCCAGTGTTACAGCTCTTGGACAGACCAGTGTTACAGTTCTGTGTTACAGCTCAGTTTTATTTAGAAAATAAAAGAAAATACATCCTCGAGGCATGAGGACATGCCGACCCAAAAAATTCAAAGAGAAAGAGAGGAGAGAGGCTCCCAGCCCTTTGGCTCCTCTTTTTACATGTTTTTTTTCTCCTCCCCTGGGCCTGCCTTATGTAAACTGGGCTAGCCAGAAGTGCTGTTTGTTCCACCTGAGGTCCTCACTCCAGTCCTTGGACCTTCCTTTGTTCTATTTTTGCAGGCTTTTTCTTTTCTTGTCTTTTAGCCACCACCATTCTGGACTCCTCTTCCCTATTCTAACTACCTAACATTAAGAAAGCTATTAGTTTATTTGTTATTTTTTATTGAGCACAATTGCTCTAAAATGTTAGTTTCTGGTGTACGACAAAGTGAATCAGCTGTATGTATACACATATCCCCTCCTCTTGAATCTCCCTCTCGCCCCTTTCATCCCACTCACAGAGAACAGACGTGGACACAGAGGGGAACAGAAGGTGAGACGAATCAGAAGACTAGGATGGACATCTGTACTCTACCATGTGAAAAAGAAAACTAATTATTAAAGCTTAAAGGTGCAAAAAAAGAAAAGGAAAGAAATGTCTTTCTTAGAATTGTATAGAGGAAGAACCATTGTGAGACACAAACTACTGTAAAGGTAGAAAGTTAAACATTCCACGTTAACTTTTTCTTTGGTACCTACATCCTCAGTTGTAATACTCCAAAGATTAAAGACCCTCTAGCAAACCAAACTAAGGATCAGTTTCTTCCTTGGTAAACAAAGTTATCTGTATTATGTGATATTCTGCTCCAACCCTCTCAGAACAACAACAACAACAAAAAAGAGCTCTGGCATTTGTGACTCTGATTTCAAATTGATTCTGGATGTGAAATGATCATAGAGGCCAAGGATGAACACAGAGCACTGAATGCACATTGTACTGGGCATCAGCATTTAATGCTTTATGGAAATTGATCATAGGGAGAAAGAAGATAAACCTATTGCATTTGTCTGTCTGTGTCAGAAGATAAAATATTCTTTCAGTAATACACTACTAATTCTTGCAAGATTTTTCCATAAATAATTTTTAGAGGACTTAAGAGAATTTAATGTGGCCTTCCAGTGACCATAAAACTAGTAAACGCATATATACAGCTACTGTGCTCATGGTGTTAAATGTTGATAGTAGTGCATTTTTCATCTGTTGTTAAAATCTGCAACAATAAGTCTGTTGACCTATGCAGAAAAATGATAGCTTATTCTATTACTGGAGAGAAAATACACACTCATACCTGGATCAAATATTCACATAACATTATGGTCTAAATTTAACCTCTTGCTAATGCAATGAAATCATCATCCTTATTTATAGTTACTACCCTTGTGTGCAGAATGTGCATCATCTGTTTTATTTGGACAGAATTCTAACTGCATATTTTAGAAAATGAGGTTTCATCATATTCTCTGTAACAGGAAAGACAGATCTTCTCTAGTAATAAGTTATCTTCCCAGAAGATCCACTGAAGTAGACCCACCAAAGTAAACTGTGAGTAGACATTTCAAAATAAAGAAACTCAATTCCTGCCAGGCATACCTAAAAAAAACGTCTGCCTCTTCTAGTCTTCTTCATTAATGGACCAAAAAAAATCATTCATTAGATGAGCTAATTGCTGTTTTGAAAAACATGAGTGTGGCTTTGGACAAATAACAGCAGAGTGAAGTTAGGGGTGTTGAGAGAATGAGTGAAAGTGCAAGAAATCAGAATGAATTTAGGGGACTAAAAGCACCATGAAGGCAAGCCTTGGATGAAAGATAACTGGAATAGCTGCCAGTCTGAGCAGAACATGGGGAGGATAGGTAGGAATGAAGGAAGTCACTGTAGAAAGACAGCTAGGAGTAGCATTCATTAGATTTAGTTTGTCATCAGAAATATCAAATGATATCTGTTTAAAAATACTGATTCTGAGGTATACCCTCAGATATAGTATTAATTTAGGTTTTTAAACTTACATAACGATGCTAATTTCCAAAATTGGAAATCACTGAAGTTAGTTTATGTATTAATCTATCCATTATATACACAAGAGAATCTCTCCATTGGAATGGAATGAAATTAGCTCAACATTTCTGCAGTTAATGCTTCAAGAGGATATCCAAAATTAAAGCACAGAAATGGGTGCAAAAGGAAATAGCAAAGGAAGGTATTGATATTATATTAAGAAACAGGAGCCAGTGGGGGAGAAGGCTGAATCTTTTAGGAGCAAAGATATTGAGAATTTAAGCTAAAAGTTAAAATCTTTTTTCATCAGTTAGAAGTTTTTCATGTCATTTGTGATTCATGTCCAGGGACAAGAAGGAGTATTTTAACATTTAAAATACTCAAAAGCTTTAACACAGGGTTTCTATATTTTAAATGTTAGAAGAAAATATTAAAGCAAAAAGTAGTTTTTACTCAGAGGGCAGGGCATAATAGGGACTCATCCCACAGGAGAAACTGTTAGATATAAAGGAATATAGAGCTCCAAGAACACTCTTTCTGGAGATATATTCCCAGATATAACTTCCGTTATAGAGACAAAATGAGCAGAATTTTCCAATTTCCAGAGACAGAAGATCAGAGAAGCATTGGCACTGCACGGTCTAAAGAAATTGGGGGAATTACAGAGACCAAGAAGAAAAGCAAAAGTTAGAATCAACAGGGAATCTGCTGATAAGTGCAGCCTCTTAATGTAGTGAAAGTGGTCATAAAAAGTCCAGGTAAAACATGTGAACGTTGAGATTGTATAGAAATAGATCATGGCATCTAGTCCCATCACTTCATGGCAAATAGATGGGAAAAAAATGGAAACAGTGACAGACTTTATTTTCTTGGGTTCCAAAATCACTGCAGACGGTGACTGCAGCCATGAAATTAAAAGACACTTGCTCTTTGGAAGAAAAGCTATGACAAATTTAGACAGTGTTTTAAAAAGCAGAGACATTACTTTCTTGACAAAGGTCATATAGTCAAAACTATGGTTTTTCCAGTAGTCACACACAGATGTGAGACTTGGACTGTAAAGAAGGCTGAGTGCTGAAGAATTGATGCTTTTGAACATCAAAAGTGCTGGAGAAGACTAGAAAGACTAGAAATGGGTGCAAGAGGAAATAGAAAAGGAGGGTATTCATATTATATTAAGAAACAGGAGCCAGTGGATAGGAAGGAGATCAAATCAGTCCTAAAGGAAATTAACCCTGAATATTCATTGGAAGGACTGACACTGAAGCTCCAATACTTTGGCCACCTGACGCAAACACTCAACTCATTGGAAAAGACCCTGATGTTGGGAAAGATTGAAGGCAGAAGGAGAAGGGGGCAAGAGAGGATGAAATAGTTGGATGGCATCATCGACTCAATGGACATGAATTTGAACAGACTCTGGAAAATAGTGAAGGGCAGGGCAGTCTGGTGTGCTTCAGTCCACGGTGTCTCGGAATCAGACATGACCGAGTGACTGAACAACAACAACAGCAACATAGAGATAGAGTTCCTTGGTAGACCAGGAAGCCTCAGGCTTATTAAGGGCCAGATAACTAAGAAAAACTCTGATTTGTAAAGCATATATAGAAAGCAGTACAATACAAAATCATGACATAATAGCTCAAGAAACAGAGTATATCAGTGTCATGCTCCAACTAGAACATTTCATTATTTAAAGGAAACAAGGAAAACTAACTGACCAGACCCATTTAATATTTAGATTCACTGCATGTCAGGTAGAGAATGATTATTATAAAGCAAGAAAAAAGGCTGGAATCTTCTACCTTAGAAGAACTGCTAACAACCTTATAGTTGCCGGACAAGTAAGACTTTACAGTAAAACTTCCAGGGAATTGCCCTCACAGTCAAGGGTTATGCAACCTTAGCAAAATGAAAATAGCTTCTGTGTTAAAAATTACTGCCTAACTAAATTACTTGCTTCATAAAGACCTAATGTATAATGGATAGAAAGAGTTCAATCATTCTTGGGTGACCTAACACATACTGGGTTGTAAATATCTTTATAAATATATGACATTTTAATTAAATCTTGACTTCAAGAATCTGTTTATTGTTACATTCCTTAAACACAATTTAACCAGCTATATGGTGAATTTAAATTTCTTTGTAAAGTATATGCTTTATCCTTAAATAAAATTGCACTTGATTGCATGGCTGAGGTGTCCTATGATTAATTCTTTGTTAATTTGCAATAACACATAGATTTTTTTTTTTCATTTATCTCATAATCTTAAAATGCATGGCAGAGTTCATGTTATGGAAAGATAAGGAACATTTCTTAACTGCTTTTATTTCTTTGTAATTTTAAGAATATAAAACATTTTTGCCTCTGGCTTTTTGTGTGTGTAAAATTAATAACATTCTTTTGCTTTTTTGTTTAATTTAAAAAACCATATTTACCTTGAATAATAAATTTGTATTTTTTTTCTCTTGATTAAATTTTCAGAGAACGCTGAAAATTTACCCATGATAAAACTGCTTTTAGAGACACTTGATGATTTATTTCAAAACTAATATTTCATCATCTTTGTCAAGCAATTGTAAGGAAGAAGGTCAGTTGGCCATTAATTCTTAACGTAGGATTTTGTAATACTTTGTGATTAGTATCATCAAGGCAATATGCATCATTCAATGACCGACTTTATACTCTAATATGAAATGTATGTATATTTAATGGAGATTTTATGCAGAAAGATAAGCTGAAATGAGGAATTTGATTTTTTGCTTATAAGGTATAAAGAATTATACAGGGGTAAGGTATTAGTCAAATAATATAAATTGTCAGTTATACTAAATGAGTAAATCCTAGAAATCTATTGTATAGCATAGTGCCCATAGTCAAAAATACTGTATTATGTACTTAAAAATTTGCTAAGAGAGTAAATCTTATTTAAGTGTTCCTATCACAAAAATAACAGTAATAATAAATTAAAAACTTGGAGGAAACTTTTGGACATTATGGATATGTTTATGGTACAGATTGTGGTGATAGTTTAATCTCATCTCAAAACGCATCAAGTTGTACACATTAAGTATGTAGAGCTTTTAGTATGTCAATCTTACTTCCATAAGGTTAAAAATGTAGAAACAGATACCACTTTAAAAATTATGCTTAAGCTAGTTGATGATGAAATAATTTCAATACTGAAATATATTCTTGTAAATATTTTCTTAAAATTAAAATATTATCTGTCTATAGTAATTTATTCATTTTATTAAAAAAATGTTCTAAGTTGTCTTGAATGAAGGATCATAGTAAGAAATTATAATAAACTTGAATTTACATATATATATGTATGTATGTGTATATATATATATATATATATATATATACATACTACAAACAAGGGCTTCCAGGTGGCGCACATAAGAGAGGCAAGTTCCACCCCTTGGTAGGGGAAGATCACCTTGGCAACCCATGGCAACCCACTCCAGTATTCTTGCCTGGAGAATCCCATGGACAGAAGAGCCTTGCAGGCTACACTCCACAGGGTCACAAAGAGTCTGACAGAACTGAAGTGATTTAGCACAGCACAGCACTACAAACAAATTGGAATATAAAATGAAATTAGTTTTAAATAATTAATTCAGTCCCTCTTTACTGAATGATAAAGTTCTCAGCTCTGAAGGAATTCAGAACATGCCATCCCAAAATATGTTGTTCTGTCATATTGACTATTTTGAGTTGCAAGCATTTGCAAACTGAAAATCTAAGAAAAATGTTGTTTTTCTTAAAAGCAGAAAATGAAACTCCCATGTGAAAGATGTCCTCCCTATATCAGAAGGAAAGTAATTTCTATCAAGAATGAGAATTCAAGACCAAGAGAATTTCATACCAACAGACCTTGTTAAAATAAGTCTTACCTTCCTTTGGCCTCTCCACATAGTCTAGTTACTTACCTTTCCACAATTGCCTCTCTTTGTTCAAACTAAGTAGTTTTTTCCATTTCTTTGGGTCTTTATTCCTGTGAAGGCTCCCATGTCATATAAAGCTTGTATTAAATAACTTGTAGGCATTCATATGCAAATATATAGCATTTCAGGATAAGGGGAAATATTCTTGACAGAAAAATTATCATTATGTTTATGAGGATGCAGTTAGGACAATGTCAATGATGATATTAAGAAACGTCCTGCTGTAGAGAATGGAAGACTTAGGCTGGTGAATATGTCAGGATAAAGGTAATGTGATATGAGGATCTAAACGCTTGGCAGATGTGTCATTTCAAGCTGCCAGTTTGGGAGCAGGTGCACATAAATAAGGTGCTATATAGAAACAGCTTCCTAATCAAGTTCCTGAACCACTCATATCGTAACCATTTAACTTTTTTTCCATGGTTTTAAATCAGAAGTTGTCAGGAAAAAAAGAGATTAGTTTTTGTCTCTTGTAACTGAAGAGAAGCACCTCTACAGAGCCAACAAGTGAAGACTTCATATTTGCCTTCAATTTGGAGAGCAAATCCAAGTGAATGCAATATGTGACAGTCAAGAGAGAGCATTATACCATTCTTATTAACCACATACTGACCATCTGCTGGACTAAGCACTGAGCTAACTATTTTATGTATTAACCCAGTAAATCCTCAGAAAAATGCTTTGAGGTATGTAATATTATTATCATTACCATCCCCATTTTTATTATGATTCACCTCAGGTACCTTAATAACTTTCCCAAGGTCATACAGTTAGTAAGTGACAGAACAAGAAAATGATAAAGAGGTCATGTGACTTAAGATGTCGTGCTCTCAGCAGCCATTGTATGTCTTTAATGACATTTATATCATCTCATCATTTTTCCCATTATTAGCTTTGGGAGAAAAAAAAATTTTTCTGTTATCATTCTCTTTCCTTTTAATTTTTTTCAAAAGTATTTCAGATCTTCCTTCAAAGGCTTTGTGGTAAATAAAACTCTTTAAAGTTAAAATTTTATTTGCATACATAACTAACATACAGTATAATACAAATTACTTCAAGTTTATAAAGACAGCTCATGTCTCCTAAGTCAAAATCTGATAAAAGAAATACAATCTTTAATTGAAAGTTTTCTCAACATTTAGAAGTACTATAAAAAACTGGCACTTTTGACATAGTAGATAAGACAGAATATATTACATTTAATTGAAGACTGGATTCAATGTGCAGCTGAAGAAGAATCTCCTGTATCTCCTATCTGTGGAAGGATCTGGAGCAGAGATCAGATTTGCAAGCTATACTTTTTTGTCTGTTGTTGTTGTTTAGTTTTTAAGTCATGTCCAACTTTTTTTTGCAACCCATGAACTATAGCCTTCTAGGCTTTTCTCTCCATGGGATTTCCCAGGCAAGCATAATGGAGTAGATTACCACTTCCTTCTCCAGAGGATCTTCCTGACCTAGGGATCTAACCTGCATCTCCTGCATTGGCAGGCAGATTCTTTACCACTGAGCCACCCGGGAAGTCCTTTTTCTCTGTTACCCAAACACGTAATAGTAACAACTTAATTATGTAGATGTGGGCTTCCCAGGTGGAGCTACAGGTAAAGAACCTACCTGCCAGTGCTGGAGACCTAAAAGACGTGGGTTCAATCCCTGTGTCAGGGAAGATGCCCTGGAGAAGGGCATGGCGACCCACTCCAGTACTTTTGCCTGGAGAATCCCATGGACAGAGGAGCCTGGTGGGCTACAGTCTGTAGGGTTGCAAAGAGTCAGATGTGACTGAACCAACTTAGCACACACACAATTATATAGATGCACCTATAAACTCTCCATTTGGAGTTTTCAAATTTCTAGATTTAATTATTTCATCAAGTAGATATTTCTCTATGTTGTAAAATGAAAAATCATGCCCTAATTATAAGCAAAAAAGAAAAAGAAAGACAAATCCTTAAAGAAATTGCAGCCTGTAAGAGAAAACAAGCAATATTTAGTGAATGAGTAAATGGATATCTGGGAAGTTTTAGCAGAATGGTGCAGTGTTTTCTCTGAAGACAGCTAGGACGCCAAGTGTAGGGACTCACAGATTCCATAGCCAATGCTTCACAAATTTCAAATACTTTTAGTCCTCATTACCATGGACACAGATTTTCAGGTTCTTAAAATTTCAAGCACATATTTTGTAAGATGCTGAGGAGTTCAGAGAAAAATGAAAGAATCTGATGCATATTAATATAATTCTATTTTTTAAAAACGTTGAACATCTTCACCATAAAGTACATATTGTAAGTCAGATTCCCAGGAAGTTGATCCTAAAATAAAGCTATATGAAAGGTAGTAACTATTGAATATTCTCAGGATGGTGTTGTCATGCTCAGTCTGTCGTGTCCGACTCTCTGTGGCCGCATGAACTGTAGCTCAGCAGGCTCCTTTGCCCATGGAATTTTCCAGGCAAGAGTACTAGAGTGGGGTGCCATTTCCTCCTCCAGGGATTATGTTCATGATCCAGGGATCAAACCAGGTTCTCTTGTGTCTCCTACATTGATAGGTGTATTCTTCACCACTGAGCCTCAGGATTTATACCTGTAGTTAATTTACCAAAAAAAGAAGTAGTGACTATATATTGATTTTTATGGGGAAACATTTTTACATAATGTGAACTGGAACTGTTAGACTCGTTCCTAAATTCATTACATAATGTGTGTGTATGTGTTAGTCACTCAGTCATGTCCTACTCCCTGTGACCCTGTGGACTGTAGCCCACCAGGCTCCTCTGTCCTTGACACTCTCTAGGCAAGAATACTGCAGTGGGTAGCCATTCCCTTCCCTTGGGGCTCTTCCCAAACCCCATCTCGCTCACTGCGAGCAGATTCTTTACCTTCTGAGCCACTAGAGAAGCCCTCATTACTTAATAAATCCATAAAATTTTCCAATAGAAAAAAATTTTTCCCACGAAGTTTTGTGTTAAGGAACTGAATGTCTATCTCACCTCACAGTTGCTGAAAGGACAACTCTGAGGAGGAGCTGCCAGGTCACCATCTGTTCAGCCAAAGGTTCTGTGGGCTCTGTGTTCCTGGGAGGCAGAGCTAGCCTGACAAGGCTCTCTGTCCCAAAACACGTAAGGTTGGAGGGTTTGATATCCTGATGCCATTTGGAATAAACCTCCTTAATCTTGTGTTGTGCTGTGCTTAATCACTGTCAGTTGTGTCCAACTCTTTGCGACCCTATGGACTGTAGCCCACCAGGCTCCTCTGTCCATGGGATTCTCCAGGCAAGAATACTGGAGTGGGTTGCCATGCCCACCTCCAGGGGATCTTCCCAACCCAGGGATCGAACCCAGGTCTCCTGCATTGCAGGCTGATTCTTTACCAGCTGAGCTATCAGGAAAGCCCTCCCTAATCTTGGCTGATTAAAAATAAACTTGCCCCATGAAGATTTCACCCAAAGTGAATTTAATCATGAAGCTATCAAATTTTTAAAAGATAGGCTTGTAAAACATGTTTAGAGTATTATGAGTATGAACTATATAAATTTCAAAAGAAACTAGCCAAGTTTTAGTAAAAAATAATTTTAAATTATCCTAGAATTCAAAAATGTAGGAAGTTACCATACCCATTATCATATTATCTAAGCATCCTTTCATTCCAGGGGAGAAAAGAATCAGATTTGAGCAGCATGCACATTCATTGTCTGGTTCACACTGGGCAGAAGTGTCATGTGGGAAAAGCAGAAATGAAGTCTATCAGCAGCCAAAACGCATTTCTTCCTCCCTGACACAGTGTCTGGGTCATTATTTAGCAAGCACACTCTTGCTTTAGAGGCTATGTGCTCTGTCAGCATCCACTGACTCGATTTCTCAGAGTGAAACTGGTTGAACAGTTATTAGTAGTACTCTGCTAATTATTTCAGAAAAAAACCTAAAGGAGAGAAAGGTCATCTACTATTATCCATAATCCTGTAATAGTAAATGACCTATTTTAATGGATTTTGTTTCATCTTCATCTTTCCGGGTGAGTATATATGCATCTTTTAGAAAATGAGTGAATGTTGAGAAATGGAACTAGTACTACAGCAGCAATAACCATCTTTACTATTTCCTTGACTCAGCAAATTGTTTGGCTTTATAAATGTCTTTATAAATGTTAAGCTTGTAGTAATCCTCTTTTATAATGACTTGTTCCTGTAGTATAATTATTGCACAGTGCTTTCTTATTATGATGTTGATTCCAATCTTACAGTAACCTTAGAAACTCAGTCTCATGATAATACTTCATGTCTTATCACTCTTCCTGTTTGCTTTCATCTTAATAAATGCTATTATCTCCTTCCTTTGAGTTTTGGATATGTATGTGTTCATATAAAATTTCTGTGGAAGGGTGAGGGCACACAAAGCTAACCTTTTTGTTTCTTTCTATCTTTTTTATTGAAGTATAGTTGATGTACAGTATTATATTAGTTGCCAGTGTACAACATACTGACTTGATATTTATATACACTATGAATTGATCACCAGGATGCGTCTGGCAACCATCTGTCTCCATACAAAATTATTGCAACAGTATTAACTATAAAACTGTGCTATGTACTACTTCCCCATGACTTCATTTTAACTGGTAGTTTATACCTGTTAATCCCATTCACCTATTTCACCCAACCCTCCCCACCCTTCCCTCTGGTGACCACAAGTTTTTGCTCTGTACCTATGACTCTGTTTCTGTTTTATTTTTTAGATTCCAAATACAACTGAAATAATAAAGTAATTGTCTTTCTGTGCTTGACTTATTTCACTGAGCGTACCTTCCGGGTCTATTCATATTGCTGCAAATGGCAAGATTTCATTGAAAATACAGTTCCTCTGTGCTTCCCAGTAAGTCCTTGTTGTTTAGATTTCTTTTTTTAATATTGTTAGAACTCAGTTGAATATATGGTTGAAGAACTGAGATTTGAAGGGCTGACTATAGACAATTTCATTAACCAATAGGAAGGAGCTTGAGACATTCACAACCTGGTCTCATTACTTTAGCCACAGTGTAGGACTGAGACAAGTGAAGTCAAAACAGTCCTTCCTGGTGTTAATAAAGGCTCCAGCTAGAGTAGACTGACTGCGTATATGGATGCTCAGTCACTCAGTTGTGTCCGAACTCTGTGGCCCCCTGGACTGTAGCCCACAAGGCTCCTTTGTCCATGGGATTTTCCAGGCAAAAATACTGGAGTGGGTTGCCATTTCCTCCTCCAGGGTATCTTTCCAACCCTGAAGTCAATCGAACTGGCATCTCCTGCATCTCCTGGATTGGCAGGCGATTCTTTACCACTGAGCCACCTGGGAATCCCCCAAGACTTACACTAGAAATCAATAAATCGGTAAAACATGAACAAATATTTTGGCTTTTTTTTTAAATTTTGGACCTTTTGGAAGTCATTTTATGTGACATGACAAAACATGAAGGAGCTGAACTTAGATTAGGAAACAGCAATGAAACATCACCTAAAACGTTAATCAGTTTAAACCAGTTTTGCTTTCTTAAAGCAGGTTGTTGAGTAATGAAACCTGGAGTCATTTTACAGAACAGCATGGCATATTTGCAAGACGGGAACCCATGTCTCCATGATGACCCCAGAACCAAGAATCTTCAGTCTGCAGAAATTAAAGACTAGAAATGTTGCCACCAGAGCCCTTTACAAAGGGAAGGAAAATTTTCCATCAATAAGGAAAATCCGGCTTCCAACAACACGAGTAGTTTATATGGACTGATTCGAGACAATCAGCTCCCGAGCTTGAAATTCCTGTAACTCCTTTCATTTTGCTCAGAACCCTGGGTCAGGAAGGCAGATTTGAGAAGCTTGCCTTCTGTCTCCGTGCTGGTTGACCTCAAAAGCCCATGCCTTTGTGTGGCCTCTGTGTACCTCGGGCAATGAGTCCTTGTTGGTAACAAATCTGGTGACCAAAACAGGGCTTTGTTCTCAAGACTCCTGCCCCAGACACGGTTACTCCTGGCAGTTCGGGGCCCTCCCCACAGCCCTGAGTGGGCAGCTAGACTGACTTTGTCCAGGGAGTTGGCTGTGGGGTTCCTGCTCCTTCACCCTGTGCTCCAGGCTCTTGCTGCTTTTACTTTTGAGAGAAAAACTCCTGGATCAGACATCTGCTGTTGAGTTGACCTTGTTAAAACATGCCTGTGTCAAAAGTGTCTAACAACCTCTTCAGGTTGTGGGTTAGAGACACATCCTAAGGAGGACAGTATAAAAGGCTATAGCTGCTGAGGTGCTCAAAGGATTGGGTGGTATTGCAAACCCTGGGTTAGAGTCTTAGCTTTTGGGATGCTTTGTCTGTGTCTCTTTTATTTGTTACTATTGGATAATAGGGTTTGTCTCTTGGATGACTGTAGCAAAACATTATTGTGCCTGATGTTATGAAGGCCCTCTGACTTAGGAGATAAAAGACTTTGCTAGAAACCTTGACTTTTGGAGCTGTTGGGATGGGGAGGGGGGCGTTATCCATGCCTAATCACCTAGAGGTATTGATACAGGTGTACATTCTTGATGAAACCAGCCCTGATTACCTTGTTGGGTGAGAGGGTAAAGGAGAAAAGAGGGAGAATAAGGCAGAAAAAATTTCTATCCCAGAAGATAGGAAATTAACATATAACTCAGTTAAAAGAATTTTGTACAGTTGGCAAGTTTTGGAATTTTCCTTATGGTTAATTTTAATCTTTTTTTTTTTTTGGATGAGCTAAACTAACAGGGAATTAGCATTGAACTGTTCTCAAGTGTGTGTTTGTGTCTATGTATCTGTGTGGTGTGTGTGTGTGTGTGTGTGTGTGTGTGTGTGTGTGTGTGTGTGTGTGTGTGTGTTAAAAAGAAAAGTTTCCATGAGGAGCAAACCCTGGAACATTAGTGGTAGTGCTAAAGGCTGTGGGCTATATGGAGGCCTTGAGCTTGCTGCATTCTATTTTACCTGGAAACTGCCCAGATCGTCTAGATGAGCTTGTCTGTGATCTCTGCTGGGGAGGTGAAAGGTCGTTTTCATACACCAGAACTTTAGAATTTAAACCTGTAGGCTCCAGAACTCCTTGCTCAAATTCAGCTCTCCTTGAGTTTCATAAAACTTCCTCATTTAGCTTTAGTCCCTTCTTCAACCCTCTTCCTTATGAGGTAAGTATTTCAAGGTGGTCAGTGAGCCAGAGCGTGGACTTCCATGGGCGCCTCTGCAAGGGACAAGCCTGTCTTCAGCACATGAGGGGAAATCTATTAAGAGCCTGTGACCAAATTGACTACAATCTTGGAACTGATTGGACAGATTCCTTGGCAGCTAGGTAGCAGGCCTGACTTTCAGACTACAGTTCCTGACAATGATCTCTAACAGAAAGCGTGTCTGCAGTCCCTTTGTGAACCCTCAAATCCAAGCTAGGCTGGTCATCTTTGAGATTATCCATTCTCCTCAGTGGTTCCTCCAGGGAATTGCTTACATTACTGCATCTGCTTCTTTCCAGAAACCAACCTAGGAGATGGAATTTGTTTCTAACTCTTAAGAGTCTTATTTTATCTCATGTCTCTTGAGACCAATTTCCCTCTGCCTTTTTGAGGGAGTGAGGGAAGGTCATTTTGTAGACATTGTAAATCCATAGACTGTTCTCAGATCTTGGGTTTGAAACCTGTGATGTTGACCAAGCCTTTAACTTAGAGGTTGCTGGCTAGAGCGCTCTTTCTCTCATATTTGAATTCCTAACTTTGGACTTATGAACAAATGTCTAGATGAGGCTCTTAAAGAAATGACAATGGGGCATTCAGCTGGACTACGGGATGCCATAAGGTATTCTCTATCATCCACATAATTGAAATCTATTCTAACAGACCTGACCTGACTGATCAGCCTTTAGAAAATTCAGATGTAGAAATATTTATGAGCAGGAGCAGCTTCATGGGCCGGTATCTCTGAAAGGCCAAGTTTGCAATAGTAACTTATCAGGAAGTCCTAGAAGCAGAAGTCCTCTTCTAGGTATGTCTGCCCAGAAGGTGGCGCTCATAGCCCTTCTGAGGGCCCTGTACCTTGGAGGCAAGGAAAAGTAGCCATTTATACAGACTGCAAGTATGTCTTCTCTGTCAAGCATTTACATGGGCCACTGTGGAAAGAGGCCTGCTAACATCAAGAAGAAAAGATATTAAACATGCAGAGGTGATACTTGCCTTACTAGACTATTACAATGCCAGACTTAGCCATAGTACATTGCCCAGGCCACCAAAAGACTGATAGGTATATGTAGCTAAAGGAAATCATTTGGCTGATCAGGTCCCAAAACAGGTGCTCAGAACCAAAAACCCAGATCCTAAAGCCCTAGAACTCTTTCTGAGGGATTTGTGAATATATCTGTGTTTAAGCCTCAGGATTTAGGAAATGGATCTAGAGAGAACAAACAAATGGAGATTTCATGCTGACTCTTGAGGTTGGGTTTGATCAGTACCAAACAACAAATTTAAAATGAATAAGGCTTAGTTTTTATAGCCAAGCATTTAACAGAAAGAGTTATTACTCACCTACACCAAAGAACATATTACAGGAGAGATGCAAACTATTACTGGCTACAAAAGTTTATTGTTGGTTCACAAAGGTAAAGGATCCTCTAAAACGTAATACAAAACTGCTTTAATCACCAGAAACAGCTGTAAAACTGGGCCACCCCAATAACAAAAAGGGTGCAAACCTGAGGGACCAAGTTAGGGAGATGATTGGTAAATAGACTTTACTGTTATGCTAAGAGCCATAGTAAGTTAGCGATTTGATATCTGTGGACACCTTAATAGGATAGTTCAAAAATGTTTCCACTCCAGTAAGAGAAGGTGTCTGAGACCTTAATTAAAAAAAAAAAATCCTCCTTTGGCTTGACTCTTTCAATTAAAATTTTTAAAAATGGAAATTTCATAGCGAAGGTAACTTAAGGGGCCCCAGGGGCCCTGGAATACAATGGAAGTTACATGCTGCCTGGAGACCTTGGTCTATGGAGAAGACTGAAAAAATGAATCACACATTAAGGTCAAGAAACCAACTTAACTGGGCATAAGGTCTTACCAGCTGGTCTGTTATAGGTTAAGTGTAGCCCCTAGACTAAACTCTAGTTGAGCCCTTATGAAATGTTATAATGGGAGGCCCCACCTTAAAACTACTATTTCAGTCTTAAATGATCATATTCCAAAAGAATTGGATACTGTTAAGTGTATAAAATGTCTAGGTGTTTATCTGCTGTATATAAATAGGCTTCTCGTTGGTTGATGTTTCCCACATATGAGGATTGGGTCCTCCTCAAAAATTGGAAAAATCAACATCCTAAAGATCAACTGCAAGCTAAGTGGAATGGATACTTCCCAAACAGGGTGCACTCCCAGTGGACAGGAGGAAACAGGAGAACCCAATATCCTAACCTCTGAGGGAAACCCACTACTGATTTCTTGGCCCCAAGTTCTACTTGTGAACCCTTATTGTTGTTCAGTCGCTCAGCTGTGTTCAACTCTTCACGACCTCATGGACTGTACCCACCAGACTCCTCTGTCCATGGGGATTCCCCAGGTAAGAATACAGCAGTGGCTTGCCATTTCCTTCTCTAGGGCATCTCCCCAGATCAAGGATCAAACCCACATCTCCTGCATTGTCAGGCATTTTCTTTACCACTGAGCCACCCTTAACTGATCTTAAATTACTTTTCAAAAAGAAACAAAAGACATCTAAGACTCTACCTGGCCAGGAAGAGAAGATGTAGACATTTCAGAAGTAGACTGCTTCTGCCCCAGAGTCCACACCAGGCCAATATAAATCCAAATTCAATCACTAAATGTTTTCATGGATTCCCAAAGGAATGAGGTATGTTTTTGAAGGAATGTTAAATTTAGGACTCCTATTTCTGTGTATTTTAGGATTAATCCTCTTATCAAATCTTCTATGTATTATCCTATATATTTAAAAGGGCATCCCTGGAGCTTTCCTGGTGGCTCAGATGGTAAAGAATCTGCCTGCCTTGCAGGACACCCAGCTTCAATCTCCAGGGGATCTTTCCAACACAGAGATTGAACCTGAGTCTCCTGCTTGGCAGGTAGATTGTTTACCACTGAGCCACTTGGAAATCCCATTAAGAGTTCATTTGGGACTCAAATATTTACAAGTAGGTGCCAAACAATTTCATTACTCGTAAAAAGCCACACCCCCTAATTAGCAGGAAGAAGCTGGAATTATCAGTGCCTTTTTTCCCTCTTAGTTAAGGAAATGTATAAAGAAAGGAGGGAACTGAATCAGCACATAAAACGAGGACCAGCTTAAAGTGGTTTTGTTTCCTTAAAACAGGTTTTGCTTGATCAAACCTGGAGTTATTTTGCAGACACAGGACTGTACATTTGCAAGATGGGAACCCTTGCCTCTAGTATGACCCCAGAACCAAGAATCTTTGGTCTATATAACTTCATAGAAATGTTGCCCCCAGATCCTTTTACCTACAAATAGAAGGGCACTTCAAAAAGGAATGTCTGGCTTCCAGCAACATGAGTGGCTTATAAGGACTGATTCAAGACTAACCAGTCAGCTCCCACATTTGAAATTCCCTAGCCCCTTAAATTTCTCCCAAATCCTGGATCATGGAGACAGATTTGAGAGCCACATGTCTCACTTTTGGTGTTTATTTTATCAAGAACCAGTGTCATAATATTGGGTTTTATGAGCAAAGGTCAGTGAGACCTTGCTCATAACAAAAATACTACTAATACTTTGATAAAAGTGCTAATTGATGAAATGGAGGCATAGAGAAGGGAGTAATCAATCTTACCTGTCCCAGGCATAAACAAGGTTTCCAATTTTATTCCTTACAAGAGATGAGAAGGGTGTGAATCATGAAATGCAGTGATTGAGGCATCAGTCTGAAGTACTCTCACTAAAGTTGATTGTTGACTTTGTTACTCACTAGCTGTGTGACTTTAGACAGCTTGGTTAATGGTTTTAATCTGCTTCCTCTTTGTCTGTGGGTACAGTGATAGTTGTGTCCCAAGTTTACTTTGAGAAGTTAATATAAATCAAAGACTTCTAAGATTTCTTACGCCACATTCAGTAGAATATAAACAGTAGAGTTGCCATCCACCAAGGTGGGAAGATTGTAGGTAGAACAGGTTTAGGGGATGAAAAACAAGGGTCTACTTTGCACATACAGAATGTAAGATGTCTATTTTATACTCAAGTTCAGAAGTACAGAGTGAAATACATGAATGAGTCCAGAAAAAGTAGCATGAAGAGAAGAGTCTTGATTATGGTTGAGGATTGTAACATGCAGTTCATCCTAGATCATACATGTGGGTCTGATGTAATCACTCTGAGAGAGCTAAGAGGATCAGGGTTAGAGGAGATGTGATGACAGAGGTAGGAGTGATGTGGCTACAAAGCAAGAAACACAGCTTCTGGAAGCTGGAAAACACAAGGAATAGGTTCTCCCCCCAGAATCTCTGAAAGGAACACACCTCTGCCAACACCTTAATTTTAGTCCCTTACAACTGACTTACAACTTCTGATCTCAAAAACTAAAAGATCATTTGTGTTCACTACTAATTTTGCAATAATTTGTTTCAGCAGAAACATAAGATGACAGCTCCAGCAAAGTATGTTATATTTGCAGGGATAGTAGCCTTGATCAAGGCAGAGACTATTTATTTTATTCTGTGACACATCAATTGTAAAGATTATTGCATAGGAGGAAAATGTAGTTCTTCTGTGATGAAGTGAAAACATTAGTAGAATTCAATGGTGAACATCTGGGGGAAATATAAGAAATTTTGAAATTAAAAACTCAAGTGCATAGAGTTAAGTCTAACTTAATGAGAATCACAATTTCACATGAAAAATAATAAATTCAGAGAAATTCAGTTTTGAATTATGAAATCAAGAACAATTGCTAAATATATCACCATATAATTAGAATCAGTTAAAAGTGACAGTTAAGCCTCTTGATATGTTTCTTTAAATTGCTTTTAATGTAATTTTAAAAACTATAAATGAATGGGAATGTTTATGAGGATTTTAATATAGAACAAAATTGACAGTATTTCAATAGTGCTCAGTATAGGTAATCAGTCATATGAGCAAAATTTCCCAGTTCTAAGGATTGTGTGTATCGTGAATATTCTTATTGCATAATGTACTCATAGAAGAGAAAACCTCTTCTTACTGGGGCAAATTGACTTCTCAAAGTGACTGCCATTTCTGCCTTTTCATACTGGAAACAGTAGAGTCTCATTTCCATTTTAGAATTTATTTTCTAAGCACATTTCTTTGTCAGTTTCTTAGGAGCTTAACTGCATTCAGCTTTCATTGGTAAGTTGGTAAGAATGTAAACAATGCCAAAATTAGATACAGTTTTTTATATAGTTAGTCCATTTTCAACTTTTGATTATGCTTCAAATCAGAAGTGTAATTGCTTAGGAGAAGGAGAGCATAGATTTATTTAGATTTTCATTTACAGAGTAATGGTTTTGGGCAGTATCATTTATTAGAATTAAAAGATGACAGTGTTTTCCAAAGATTTTTATTCTCATAAAATAATTGAAATCTCATTATCGAAAAGCTGCATGAAGGCAATGATATTGAAATATCATTTTTCATAGAGGGGATCTTCCTCAACCTGATAAAGATTATCTTCAAAAAAGTTACAGCTAACATCATATGTATGGCAAGAAACTCAGAACGTCCCCCTCTGAGATCAGGAATAAGGCAATGAAATCTCCTCTCACTGCTTCTGTTCAGTATGGCAGTGTAAGTGCCATCTGATGCAATCAGACAGGTAAAGGAAATAAAATATGTGGAAGAATGGAAGAAATATGGAAGAAATGAAACTGTCTTTGTTTGCAGATGACATAACTGTGTAGAAACTCTCCAGTGCACATTGCAAAGCAATGCAGCCCTGATTCAAAAGTTGTTTTTTTAGTCTCATTTTATGCCTACTCCTCACAGATTTCTCGATTTGCTGACAATGTAAATATTGAGATGAAGAATTTTTAAGGCAAATGCCACCAAACATTTTTGTATGGAGCAGTAAGCAAAGTTGTCCAGGAATCCAGTTTCTTCATTATTTCTCAATGCACATTTATTCTACAATTCCAGTGTGATTGTAATGGCTTTGCTTTTCTCTTTCTAGGTCAGGTCAGTTTTAAATATTTGCTCTCATGAAAGAAAATGGGAAGATGTTATTTTATATTTTTTCCTAAGGTTGGATCATACTGAAATGGAAAATTTTCTCATTCTCAGCAACATTACAAATGAAATACAGGTATTTTGAAATCAAAGAAATGAGAGAACTATAGAAAGAATTATCATAAAGGTTCTCTTTAATTTTATCTGGCAGAGCCCAGGCAGCAGTGTGTGCATAAAAATAATTATCTTTCCTTGAAGAATAGGGCTAGTACTGAAGGACAGCAGTGCCAAATCCTCATGGAGCTTTACAGAAATAATATAGCGTAGGAACATGGAGATAAAAAATATGTTCAACTCTCCCATTCCTGCTCTGTCAGCGAATTTAAGGTATACTGAGAAAGAAAGGCATGAGTGAGTCTAAAATAGTATATGGAAGTTTGAGGAAAATTTCGTCTAGTCATGGAAACCAAAGAAAAAAAGAATTTCAGGAAAGGAATGAAAGTTTTATAAGTATAATTAAATCAAGGAGAAATACACTTAAAGGAGATCACACTTGGTCGTTGAAAAGGCTGTGAGATGGAATGAAGGGGGGATTTCAGCAAGGCAACAGTCTAGAATTGAGTATGATTTAGCTTCAATTTTGAACACATGTGCTTTTCTCAGATTCCTCCTAAAACTTGAAATTCCTGTAATGAAATTTTAAAATGTATGAATCCATAGCTATATAGAATAGTAGAGAAATGATGACAGCAGGTGAGAAGTATCACCTGTATTTTGGAGATGGGAAGCAGAACAAGAAGGGGTACATGACTTGCAGAAGAGATAAAGCTGAGAGCTAAGGGTCTGCAGAGGAGGGTGATAAGGAGCAAGTTGTGTTAAAGGAACCAGCCCTGAGCATTTCCTATACTGGAGATACAATGGCCCTCAATGAAGTAGGTTTAACAGTCTCTAACATTCATTGAAGGAAGAGTTGGATTGTCCAAGGTTCTCGCCAAACCAACACAGACATCTGAGTAGCCCTACTTGACAAGGCAATGGATGAATGCTTATTCTCAGGAAAAAACTGAGTCAAAGTGATTCTGATCCCAGGAAAAACAGGGATAGCTGAGGGTGAAGATGGAAGAATTTCTTGACTACCAGGGAAGTAAATGAAACTTCAAATTAAACTGTATAGTTCCCATCCTACTTCTCCAGTCAGTTAACCCTATGAAAGCAACTATTAATAGATGTGTAGCATCAAGCAAGAGATTTGGAAGTTCATCCTTGTAGAAACTGTCTTAAAAAGACTCAGACAAAAAAACCCAAAAACTACAGACAATAACCACAATGAAAGGCTACAGTTGCAAGCAGTTTGCGATTCCACAATAAAACTTTATTATGAGAGAAATCCATCATCCAACAAAATCACTTCTCCACACATACACGGGAACACACACACAGCCTCAAAACCTTTTACTGTCTCACTCTAAATTATGATCGAACAACAAAATATCAATAGACATTTCGTGAAAGCCTGTAACATAATAACTTTGAGACCATCTCCCAGAAAGTAGGACGAAAGGCAGAGATTAGAAAAGAGAAAAAAGCAAAATGAAATATTATAGTAGGGGTTGCAATTTCCAACGAATATGTGTTTTAGAAAGAGTAAACAGAAAAATGGAAGATTATTTTGAAAATTTCCTAAATAATGAATATATGTGTCCCGATTAAAAGATCCCACCAACTGCATCATCACAAGTGAACGGGAAGGATTATGTCAGGAACTGTTATTCTAAAATTTCAGAACAGAGGGTTTTTTTTTTTTTTTTTTTATCCTTAAAGTAGCAAAAGGGAAAGAAACTAGATTTCACGTAATGGAATAGAAATGAAATTGCTATTAGCTACTCAAGAGTATTACTGAGACACAGAATACAGTAGCTGTCAGAGGCTAGGAATTGATTGCCAAACTATAACTCTATATATAAAGTGTCCACAGACGTCAAGAAAACGATTAAGATGTTTTTCTCACATGTAAGTTCTTATAAAATTCTTACTTCCCATGCAGACTTCCTCAAACGACTATGGAGTAAGGAGCCCACTAAAGAAAGAATAAGTCATAGATGATAAAAACATAAAATTCAGGAAACTGGGAACCGACCCTAGAGAGAAGTGCCAGCAGAGGGCGCTGAAAGGGAGGTTGTTGGTCTGTGGCTTGGTGGCGCTAGTGGTAAAGAACCCGCCTGTAAATGCAGGAGACATAAGAGACACGGGTTCGATCCCTGGGTCAGGAAGTTCCCCTGGAGAAGGAAATGGCAACCCACTCCAGCATTCTTGCCTGGAGAATTCCATGGACAGAGCGGCCTGGAGGGCTACAGTCCATGGGGTCGCGAAGAGTTGGACATGACTAAAGTGATTGAGCACAGCACAGAGGTCAAATAGGACAGAATGAAGCTTCTTCAACTAAGGAGAGGAAACAAATTACTTGATTTTTTCAACTGTAATGAGAAGAACTTTCACAGTTTTTTTTCAATATATTGGGAGAATGAGACAAGGTAGGGGGAAAATTACACAACTGTGTTTTCATAAGATGGTAGGAAATATATAGACATTTCATAAGAGACATAATAATAGAAATGTTGTTGTTCAGTTGCTAAGTCATGTCCAATTCTTTGGAACCCCATAGACTGCAGCACGCCAGGCTTCCCTGTCCTCCACTGTCTCCCAGAGTTTGCTCAAACTCATATCCATTGTATCAGTGATGCCATCTAACCATCTCCTCCTTTGTCACCCCCTTCTGCTCCTACCCTCAATCTTTCCTAGGACCAGGGTCTTTTCAAATTCGTCGGCTCTTTGCATCAAGTAGCCAAAGTACTGGAGCTTCAGCTTCATCATCAGTCCTTCCAGTGAATATTAGAGATTTCCTTTAGGACTGAATGGTTTGATCTCCTTGCTGTCCAAGGGACTCTGAAGAGTCTTCTCCAGCACCACAGTTCGAAAGCATCAGTTCTTCGGCGCTCAGCCTTCTTTATGCTCCAAATCTTGCATTTGCACATGACTACTGGAAAAACTATAACTTCGACTACTTGGACCTTTGTTGGCAAAGTGATGTCTCTGCTTTTTAATACACTGTCTAGGTTTGTCATAACTTTCCTTCTAGGGAGTAAATGTCTTTTTATTTCATGGCTGCAGTCAGCGTTTGCAGTGATTTTGGAGCCCAAGAAAATAAAGTCCGTCACTGTTTCCACGTTTTCCCCATTTGCCTCTTGAAGGGATGGGACCAGGTGTCATGATCTTAGTTTTTTTGAATGTTGAGGTTTAAGCCAGCTTTGTCACTTTCCTCCCTTACCTTCATCAAGAGTCTGTTTAGTTCCTCTCTCTTTCTGCCATTAGAGAGGTATCATCTACATATCTGAGGTTGTTGATATTTCTCCCTGCAATCTTTGTTTCAGCTTGTGCTTTATACAGCCTGGCATTTTGGTGATGTACTCTGCATGTAAGTTAAATAAACAGGGTGATGATAATATAGCCTCAAATAACTCCTTTCCCAATTTGGAATCAGTCAGTTGTTCCATATAAGGTTCTAACTGTTGCTTCTTGACCCACATATAGGTTTCTCAGGAGACAGGTGAGATGTCTTCCCACCTCTGAGAATTTTCTACAGTTTGTTGTGATCCACACAAAGGTTTTAGTGTCATCAGTGAAGCAGAAAGAGATGATTTTCTGGAATTCTCTTGCATTCTCTATGATCCAATGGATGTTAGCAATTTGCTTTCTGATTCCTCTGCTGTTTCTAAATCCAGCATGTACATCTGGAAGTTCTAAAAAACAGATTCTTTGATTTTTTGGTGGAGTGAATGAAAATGCATTTGTATCTTGAAATTTAAACTTTCAGTGGATGAATTAGAATTACAGTCAATGATTTGAATAAAACAAGACATAAATGATGGAACTAGTTTCTGAGGGAGAGGGAAGAAAATGGGCTCACAAGTCACGGGTACAGGAGCTATACAATAATACCCAGCCTCCATTAATGTTCCTTTTGTGTTAGTCAAAATCTAATTTTATCAAGACAACGAACTTATGATGCAGGCATTTATGATTCTGGTTTTATAACATGAAACCTTAACCAGAGGTTAAGTATTAGAACTAGGAAGAGTCTCAGTCCTAAACCTGTGAGGCTGAGCTTTCTAAGCCTCAGTTTTGTAGGTTAACCATAGGAATAGTAGTCCTTCCTTTCCTAAGGGCTTCCTAGGTGGCTCAGGGGTAAAGAATTCACTTGCCAATGCAGGAGAAACAACCAGGAGACAAGTTCTGTCCCTGGGCCAGAAAGATCCCCTGGAAGAGGACATGGCAGCCCACTCCAGTATTCTTGCCTGGAGAATCCTATGGACAGAGGAGCCTGGTGGGCTACAGTTCATGGGATCACAAATAGTTGGAAACTACCAAGCACACACAAAACAAATATCATTTTCAGGACAGGAAACTAGTTTTAAATCATACCAGAGATAAATTTAGGTAAACTTTTATTCAGTAAAGACACAAAATGGAAAAAAGTACATGAAAACTTTTTCAAGTCAGAAATTTTAAGAGATTTAAGCAATCACAACTGATGTGAACACAAAAAAGGTGTATATAAAACCCATTAATAAGTGAGAAAATCAATTTTCAAAATATTGGCCAAAGTTATAATTAAAAATTAATATATGCATTTAGCATGAATACTTAAAGGGTTGTGAGTGTATTTGTGTGCCTTTGAGTATAGAACACCTATGGACAAAGGAGCCTGGCAGGCTACATACACTCCATGGTGTCGCAAAAGGGTTGGACACGACTTAGCTACTAAACAACGACAATATACAAATGTACATGAACAATGCAGTGATTTAACATATCAGTATTACTGTGCTAATTGACCTTGAGTGGGTGACAATCAAGCAAGGAGACAACGTTAGGCTGCCATTTAGGATGAAAACTAAACTTTTCAGTTTTCATTATCAAGTTATTGATTTTTTTTTCATTATCAAGTTATTGACTTGTTTTTCAGTTTCCCATTCCTGAAAATTAATTTTTGGAGAAAAAAGAAACCTTCAATATTTGAGGCTTCTTTCATCTGAATCTTAAGTTACAGAAATGAAGGGCAACAGTAAAACTCACTTAAATGGAGAAATAAAAATGTAATGAAAACCCAGAAAAGCACATGACAGTTTACTTCTGCATCTATGAGAGCAACTAGATGATACACACATGTATTTGCATATATTTCAACCTCCTGGCATGGAGCTGGCACATCTACCTCAGTACCTCTGAAATCATATCATGGCTCCTCTTCCTAATTCCATCATATGTATTTAACTGCCCTTCACTTCTTAAATGTTTTCTTTTGTGTCAAAGTAATAAAGAATGAGTACATCATGAGAAACGCTGGGCTGGAAGAAACACAAGCTGGAATCAAGATTGCCGGGAGAAATATCAATAACCTCAGATATGCGGATGACACCACCCTTACGGCAGAAAGTGAAGAAGAACTAAAGAGCCTCTTGATGAAAGTGAAAGAGGAGAGTGAAAAAGTTGGCTTAAAGCTCAACATTCAGAGAACTAAGATCATGGCATCTGGTCCCATCACTTCATGGGAAATAGATGGAGAAATAGTGCAAACAGTGTCAGACTTTATTTTGGGGGGCTCCAAAATCACTGCTGATGGTGATTGCGGCCATGAAATTAAAAGACACTTACTCCTTGGAAGGAAGGTTATGACCAACCTAGATAGTGTATTGAAGAGCAGAGACATTACTTTGCCAACAAAGGTCCGTCTAGTCAAGGCTATGGTTTTTCCAGTAGTCATGTATGGATATGAGAGCTGGACTATAAAGAAAGCTGAGCACCGAAGAATTGATGCTTTTGAACTGTGGTGTTGGAGAAGGCTCTTGAGAGTCCCTCGGACTGCAAGGAGATCCAACCAGTCCATCCTAAAGGAGATCAGTCCTGGGTGTTCATTGGAAGGACCGATGTTGAAGCTGAAACTCCAATACTTTGGCCACCTCATGCGAAGAGTTGACTCATTGGAAAAGATCCGAATGCTAGGAAATATTGGGGGTAGGAGGAGAAGGGGACGACAGAGGATGAGATGGCTGGATGGCATCACCGACTTGATGGACATGGGTTTGGGTAAGCTCCAGGAGTTGGTGATGGACAGGAAGGCCTGGGGTGCTGCAATTCATGGGGTCACAAAGAGTCAGACACAACTGAGTGACTGAACTGAACTGAACTGAATAAAGAATGAATCTACATGATATACCAAGCAATAAAGCTATGTAAAACATTAATAGTTACTAACAAGTCACATGACATGTACAGTGAGCACCTGCTTTGTCTCCAACTCATTTGTTATTTAAATTGCACCCACCTTCTACTGATGAATCAACAGTCTTTCAAAGAGTACAGGTAGAACATGCGTGTGCACTAAGTCACTTCAGTCGTGTCCAACTCTGTGTGACCCCATGAACTGAAGCCCACCAGGCTCCTCTGTCTGTGGAATTTTCCAGGCAAGAATACTGGAGTGGGTTGCCATGCCCTTCTTCAGAGGATCTTCCTGACCTAGGAATCAAACCTTGTTCGCTTTTATCTCCTGCATTGGCAGGCGAGTTCTTTACCACTAGTGCCACCTGGGAAGTCAGACGTGCTAAAACACAACTACTTGGAAATAAATAAAGCTGGCAAGGGAAAAATTATTTTGTGAAGTAAATGAAGTGTTCTTTAATTGCAAATACAAATTATATTAATGTAACAGAGTATTTGTTGTTGACTTGTCAATCCATTTAAGTATTTAAAAGGATTCTTTACAAATTCTTTCTCTCTCATAGACAATATGCTGCGTTAGCTACTCTATAAAAGAACATGCTATCAGCTTCACTTTTAATAGATGGTCTTAGTGTTTTGATACACATTACATTGTACCAGTGTTACAAAATTTAATACCAGAGAGTCACATTTGGAATCCAAACCCTGGCATTTATCAGTCAGTGACCCTTGGCTTAATATTTATAGCCTCAAAAGAAAATTGAAAACATGTATAAATCATCTGGTCCAACAGTAGGCATGCCTGGAAATTAGGAGTTGTTATGCTACCTGTGCAGAAAGAACCTGCCATATTGAGTGAGGTCACCAGTCTGTCTGGCAACATAAAATCAATAACCTCAGGGAAGTTAGAACCAACTCAACCTCATGCTTCCTGTGGAAAAGAGGCTGAGCTGAACATCTGACGGCTCTGTGTCAGCTGCTCACTTTACTAAATTACACATTATTCCTCTCCTCTCACATAGTGAAGGAAGTGAGAGCCATGTGGAGTTGTCAGACATCTGGAACTTGGCCATTCATGAGGCAAGAAGTGCTACAGTACCTCAGTGATTTTGCTCACCTGAAAATGACCTGCAGCCTGCGGTCACCAAGGAGGATGCCAGCCATCCCTGTCCTAGACTGTTTAACATAAGATCAGGTTTCACCACTATCAGAGAAGGAAATGGCAACCCACTCCAGTACTCTTGCCTGGAAAATCCCATGGATGGAGGAGCCTGGTAGGCCACAGTCCATGGAGTCACAAAGAGTCATACACAACTGCACCACTTCATTTCACTCACTTCACTCACTTCATACTTTATCACTGGAGAAGAAAATGGCAACCCACTCCAGTACTCTTGCCTGGAAAATCCATGGACAGTGGGGCCTGGTAGGCTACAGTCCATGGGGTCGCAAAGAGTCAGACACGACTGAGCAAATTCACTTCACTTCACCACTATGACTATCAACTCCTGCACTCAGGACCTTTCTCTCTGAATGTGGACCTCTGTTTGTATGTGTCTGTGTGTGTGTGTATGTGTGTTCAGTTTTAGAAATGCTAAATTTTGGTACAGATGTTCCAGCTTGAACTAAAAAAAAAAATTAGTTTTGGAGTACAGATAAGGGATCAGTTCTAAAAATGTAGGCTTTGCATTTTATTAACCCTTCTGTTGACCCTACATGGGCTTCCCTGATAGCTCAGTTGTCAAAGAATCCGCCTGCAATGCAGGAGACCCTGGTTCGATTCCTGGGTCAGGAAGATCCCCTAGAGAAGGGATAGGCTATCTACTCCAGTATTCTTGGGCTGCCCTTGTGGTTCAGCTGGTAAAGAATCTGCCTGCAATGCAGGAGACCTGGGTTCGATCACTGGATTGGGAAGATCCCCCAGAGAAGGGAAAGACTATCCATGGCAGTGTTCTGGCCTGGAAAATTCCATGGACTGTATAGTCTATGGGGTCGCAAAGAGTCAGACACGACTGAGCAACTTTCACTTCACTCACACTTGACCCTATATGCCCTGTTTACTCTTAAAATAACTGGAATCTGTCAATGAAAGATGTATAAATGTTTGTATGGAGCAGCAAAGACATGACAGGACATAAGATTTATTTCAGTTTTTGAAAATCAGATTAAAGTATTTTGGAAAAACTGTAAAGGGAAAGAACACATGTCATCTTCCCATTAGAAATAGAAGAAGTTGAAAGAGTATTAAAAAGGGAAACATGATGAAGGAGAAAGGATGTGCATGAAGTACATGTTCTCTGCTTATCCAGGATAGGATGGATCTTTTGATTTCAATCGTATGAATTCTCTTAGCATTAGAAATACATATTTTTCATATGAGCGCATAGATATAATCTACTTCTAATTACTATGGGGGGTTGTATCACTCTTGCTCTCTATTGCTATATATATATATAAAAGAAATTGATTACATTTTAAGGAAGAAAAATCTTTCAATTCTCATAATTTATATGTATATGAATATTTTAATAATTATTAAACATTATAAAAAATTATATATTTGTAATATATAATTATTATATATTACTCTAGGCAGGACCCCAGAGGTGAATCATAGGAAAAAGAAACTCATTACTTTTAGGTAAACTTGCCTGAGGAGATAGCACTGGAGTATTCATGAAGAGGTGAGGTCTGAAGATAAGATGTCTGTGACCCAAAGGAAAGCTTTAAGGAAACTAGAGGAAAAATGTGAAATATCAGAATGTCACACACATTATGTCAAGAAAATGAATAAATTACCCAGGAAGTCAGCTGTGACAAAGTTATAAGATCTATAGATAGATATTTATCCATAGAAATCAAATGTGGTTGTATGGAAAAGTGGTCAGAATTCAATCAGAATACCTTGGGATAATCAAGAAATAAGTCATAATAATCAGGCTTTCCCTCACGGTTTATTAAGATCTCTGTAGTATAACAAGGCCTAAGTGTGTTTAAACCAGGAGTAGTATATTTAAAGAGAATATTATGTATGTTGTTTGCTATAATAATTAGTACTTCAAAGAAAGGAAAAGATACATTTTGGTTAGCTGGTTTAGCAATATAAGTTTAACAGAAAAGATGTAACTATGCTTTAAAAGACGTTTATGAATGAATATGAATAAGCAAATAAGTTTTCAATTTAATTGATGCATGCATGCTAAGTCACTCAGTCATGTCTGACTCTTTGTGACCCACATGGACTGTGGCCTGCCAGAATCTTTTGTCCATGGGATTCTCCAGGAAAGAACAGTGGAGTGGATTATCTTTTCCTTCTCCAGGGAAACCTCCCAACCCAGGGATTAAGCTGTGTCTCCTGCATTGGCAGGTAGATTCTTTACTAATGTGTCAATTTTTTTTCGCTCCAATAAAACCAAAATAAGGAAACATCAAATAATTTTTTTATCCTATGACAGTTTTAAAATTAAAGCGCCAGCAAAATCCATGCTTTTTAATCAATTTATTTATTTTTTAAAAGGATAATTGCTTTACAGAATTTTGTTGCTTTCTGTCAAACCTAAACATGAATCAACCATAGGTATACATATATCCCCTCCCTTTTGAACCTACCTCCCACCTCCCTCCCCATCCCACTCCTCTAGGTTGATACAGAGTCCCTGTTTGGGTTTCCTGACTCATACAGCAGATTCCCTTTGGCTATCTATTTTACATATGGTAATGTAAGTTTCCATGTTACTCTCTCCATACATCTCACCCTTTCCTCCCCTCTCCCCGTGTCCAAAAGTCTATTCTCTATGTCTGTTTCTCCACTGTTGCCCTGAAAATAAATTCTTCAGTGACATTTTTCTAGATTTCATATATATGCATTGTGTGTGTGTGTGTGTTAGTCACTCAGTTGTGTCTGACTCATTGCGACCACATGGGGTGTGCAGCCCATACGTGTGATTTTCCAGGCAAGAATACTGAAATAGGTTGACATTTTCTTCTCCATATATTCATTAGCATATGATATTTATCTTTCTCTTTCTGACTTACTTCACCCTGGGTATTAGGCTCTAGGTTCACCTGCCTCATTAGAACCTTTTTATGGCTGAGTAATGAGACAGGGATCAAGACCATCTCCAAGAAAAAGAAATGCAAAAAAGCAAAATGGCTGTCTGAGGACGTCTTACATATAGTTGTGAAAAGAAGAGAAGCGACAAATGAAGGAGAAAAGGAAAGATATACCCATTTGAATACAGAGTACCAAAGAATAGCAAGGAGAGAAAGAAAGACTTCCTCAGTGATCAGTGCAAAGAAATAGAAGAAAACAATAGAATGGGAAAGACTAGAGATCTCTTCAAGAAAATTAGAGATACCAAGAGAATATTTCATGCAAAGATGGGCTCAGTAAAGGACAGAAATTGCATGGACCTAACAGAAGCAGAAGATATTAAGAAGAGGTGGCAAGAATACACAGAAGAAATGTACAAAAAAGATATTCATGACCCAGATAATCACGATGATGTGATCACTCACCTAGAGCCGGACATCCTGGAATGTGAAGTCAAGTGGGCCTTGGGAAGCATCACTACAAACAAAGCTAGTGGAGGTGATGAAATTCCAGTTGAGCTATTTCAAATCCTGAAAGATGATGCTGTGAAAGTGTTGCACTTAATATACCAGCAAATTTGGAAAACTCAACAGTGGCCCCAGGACTGGAAAAGGTCAGTTTTCATTCCAATCCCAAAGAAACGTAATGCCAAAGAATGTTCAAACTACCACACTATTGCACTCATCTCACACTCTAGTAAAGTAATGCTCAAAATTCTCCAAGCCAGACTTCAACAATACGTGAACTGTGAACTTCCAGATGTTCAAGTGGATTTAGAAAAGGCAGAGGAACCAGAGATTAAATTGCCAACATTCGCTGGATCATCAAGAAAGCAAGAGAGTTCCAGAAGAACATCTATTTCTGCTTTATTGACTATGCCAAAGCCTTTGACTGTGTGGATCACAATAAACTGTGGAAAATTCTGAAAGAGACGGGAATACCAGACCACCTGACCTGCTTCTTGAGAAACCTGTATGCAGGTCAGGAAGCAACAGTGAGAACTGGACATGGAACAGACTGTTTTCAAATAGGGAAAGGAGTATGTCAAGGCTGTATATTGTCATCCTGCTTATTTAACTTATATGCAGAGTACATCATGAGAAACATTGGGCTGGATGAAGCATAAGCTGAAATCAATATTGCCAGGAGAAATATTAACCTTAGATATGCTGATAACACCATCCTTGTGGTAGAAAGCAAAGAAGAACTAAAGAGCCTCTTGATGAAAGTGAAGAGGAGAGTGAAAAATTGGCTTAAAGCTCAACATTTAGAAAACTAAGATCATAGCATCTGGTCCCATCACTTCATGGCAAATAGATGGGAAAACAATGGCAGACTTTATTTTCTTGGGCTCCAAAATCACTGCAGATGGTGACTGCAGCCACGAAATTAAAAGATGCTTACTCCTTGGCTGAAAAGTTATGACCAACCTAGACAGCATATTAAAAAGCAGAGATATTACTTTGCCAACAAATTCCATCTAGTCAAGGCTATGGTCTTTCCAGTAGTCATGTATGGATGTGAGAGTTGGACTATAAGGAAAGCTGAGCACAGAAGAATGGATCTTTTGAACTGTGGTGTTGGAGAAGACTCTTGAGAGTCCCTTGGACTGCAAGGAGATCCAACCAGTCCATCCTAAAGGAGATCAGTCCTGAGTGTTCCTTGGAAGAAGTGATGTTGAAGTTGAAACTCCAATACTTGGCCACCTGATGCAAAGAATTGACTAATTTGAAAAGACCCTGATGCTGGGAAAGATTGAAGGCGGGAGAAGAAGGGGATGACAGGGGATGAGATGGTTGGTTGTTACCACCAACTCAATGGACATGCATTTGGGTAAACTCCAGGAGTTGGTCATGGACAGGGAAGCTTGGTGTGCTGCAGTCCATGAGGTTGCAAAGAGTCAGACATGACTGAGGGACTGAACTAAACTGAACTTAAAAGTGAATATTCCACTGTGTATATGTACCACAGCTTTTTTTATTCATTCATCTGGCAATGGACATCTAGGTTGCTTCCATGTTCCAGCTATTGTAAATCGTGCTGCAGTGAACAATGGGATACATGTGTCTCTTTCAGTTTTTGTTTCCTCGGGGTATATGCCTGGAGTAGGAATGCTGGGTCATATGGTGGTTTTGTTCCCATTTTAAGAAGTCTCCATACTGTCTTCCATAGGGGCTATGTTAATTTACATTCCCACCACCAATGCCAAAGGGTTCCCTTTTATTCACACCCTCTCCAACATTTATTGTTTGTAGACTTTTTGATGATGGCCATTCTGACTGGTGTGAGGTGATATCTCATTGCAGTTTTGATTTGCATTTCTCTAATAATGAGTGATGTTGAGCATCTTTTCATGAGTTTGTTAGCCATCTGTATGTCTTCTTGGAGGTATGTCTGTTTAGCTCTTTTTCCCACTTTTTGATTGTGTTATTTGTTTTTCTGGTATTGAGTTGTATGAGCTGTTTGTATATTTTGGAAATTAATCCTTTGCCAGTTGTTTCATTTGCTATTATTTTCTGCCATTCTCAGGGTTGTTTTTCACCTTGCTTATAGTTTCCTTTGCTGTGCGAAAGCTTTTAAGTTTAATTCGATCCCACTTGTTTACTTTTGTTTTCATTTCCATTACTCTAGGAGATGGGTCATAGAGGATCCTGCTTTGATTTACATCATCGAGTGTTCTGCCTGTGTTTTCCTCTAAGAGTTTTATAGTGTCTGGTCTTACATATAGGTCTTTAATCCATTTTGAGTATATATTTATGTATGATGTTAGGAAGTGTTCTAATTTCATTCTTTTACATGTAGCTGTCCAGTTTTCCCAGCACCATTTATTGAACAGGCTATCTTTGCCCCATTGTATATTTTTGCCTCCTTTGTCAAAAACAAGGTACCCATAGGTACATGGGTTTATTTCTGGGCTTTCTATCTTGTTCCATTGGTCTATATTTCTCTTTTTTGTGCCAGTGCCATACTGTCTTGATGATTGCAGCTTTGTAGCATCATCTGAAGTCAGGAAGGTTGATTCCTGCAGCTCCATTCTTCTTTCTCAGGACTGCTTTGGCCATTCGGGGTCTTTTGTGTTTCCATGTGAATTGTGAAAATGTTTCTTCTAATTCTGTGAAAAATGCCATTGGTAATTTGATAGTGATTGCATTGAATCTGTAGATCGCATTTGGTAGTATAGTCATTTTCACAATATTGATTGTTCCTATCCAGGAATGTGGAATATCTCTTTATCTGTTTATGTCTTTGATTTCTTTCATCAGTGTCGTATAACTTTCAGTGTACAGTTCTTTTGTCTCCTTAGGGAAGTTTATTCCTAGATTTTTTTTTGCAATCGTGAATGGGATTGATTCCTTAATTTCTCTTTCTGATTTTCATTATTAGTATATAGAAATGAAAATGATTTCTCTGTGTTTATTTTGTATCCTTCAACTTTGCTAAATTCACTGATTAGCTCTAGTAATTTTCTGATACTATCTTCAGGGTTTTATATGTACAGTGTCATGTCATCTGCAAACAGTAAGAGCTTTATTTTGTCTTCTTTCAATTTGTTAAGTGGTCTTGTGATTGATTTGCATATGTTGAAGAATCCTTGCATCCCTGGTATAAACCCAAACTTAATTTGTGAGCTATTTTGTTCTGTGATTCGGAATCTTGGTAGTGATTGAAGTTTTTCTCTTTTTGTTTTTTCTTTTCTAAGAAAAGTCTGTCCATTTTTTCCAGGTTTTAGAAGGATCCATTTTATTGCCATCTAGTTGCTCATAATAGGATCTCTTATAATCCTTTTTATTTCTGCATTGTCTGTTGTAACCTTTTCTTTTTCATTTCTAATTGTGCTGATTTGATTCTTCCTTCTTTTTTTCTTGATGAGTCTGGCTAAAGTTTTGTCAATTTTGTTAATCTTCTCAAAGAATCAGCTTTTAGTTTTATTAATCTTTACTATTGCTTCTTTCATTTCTTCTTCATTTATCTCTGCTCTGATCTTTGTGATTTCTTTCCTTCTGCTAATTTTGGGGGGTTTTGTTCTTCTTTTTCCAGTTGTTTTAGGTGTAAAGTTAAGTTGTCTATTCAATGTTTTTCTTGTTTCTTGAGGTAGGATTGTACTGCTATAAACTTCCCTCTTAGAACTGCTATTGCTGCATCCCATAGCTTTTGAGTTGTTTCTAGAAATTTTTTTATTTCCCTTTTGATTTCTTCAGTAACATGTTGGTTATTCAGAAATGTATTGTTTAATCTCCATGTGTTTGTGTTTTTCACAGTTTTGTTTTGTTTTTTCTCTCCTGTAATTGATATCTAGCCTTATAGCATTGTGGTCAGAAAAGACAGCTGATACAATTTCAGTTTTCTTAAATTTACTGAGGTTTGATTTGTGGCCCAAGATATGGTCTATCTTGGAGAATGTTCCATGTTCACTTGAGAAGAAGATGTATTCTTCTGCATTTGGATGGAATGTCCTGAAAATATCAATGAGGTCTATGTCATCTAATGTATCATTTAAGACTTGTGTTTCTTTATAAATTTTCCGTTTTGATGATCTGTCCATTGGTGTGAGTGGGGTGTTAATGTCTCCTACTATTATTGTGTTACTGTCGATTTCTTCTTTCATGTCTTTTAGTGTTCGTCTTATGTATTGAGGTGCTCCTATGTTGGGTGCACAGATATTTACAATTGTTATGTCTTCCACTTGGTTTGATACCTTGATCATTACATAGTGTCCTTCCTTATCTCTTGTAATCTTCTTTATTTTAAGGTCTATTTTTTCTGATATGAGGATTGCTATTCCAGCTTTCTTTTGCTTTCAATTTGCAGGAAATATATTTTTCCATCCTCTCATTTTCAGTCTGTGCCTTGAGGTCTGAAGTGGGTTTCTTTTAGACAGCATATATATGGGTCTTGTTTTTGTATCCATTCAGCCAGTCTGTGTCTTTCAGTAGGAGCATTTAATCCATTTACATTTAAAGTAGTTATTGATAATATGTTCCTATTCCATTTTCTAAATTGTTTACAGTTTGATTTTGTAGATAATTTTCTTCTCTTGTAGTTCTTGACTATATAAGTCCCTTTAACATTTGTTGTAAACCTGGTTTGGTGAAACTGAATTCTCTTAACTTTTGCTTGTCTGAAAAGCTTTTGATTTCTCCATCAATTTTTAATGAGATCCTTGCTGGGTAGAGTGATCTTGGTTATAGATTTTTCCCTTTCAGTACTTTAAATATATCCTGCCATTCCCTTCTGACCTGCAGAGTTTCTGATGAAAGATCAGCTGCTAAGCATATGGGGTTTCTTTTGAATATTACTTGTTGCTTTCCCCTTGCTGCTTTTAATATACTTCCTTTGTGTTTAATCATTGTTAGTTTTATTAGTATGTGTCTTGCCATGTTGCTCCTTGGGTTTATCCTGTATGGGACTCTTTGTGCCTCTTGGACTTGATTGGCTATTTCCTTTTCCATGGTGGGGAAATTTTCAACTATAATCTCTTCAAAATTTTTCTTATACCTTTTCTTTTTCTCTTCTCCTTCTGGGACTCCTTTAGTTCAAATGTTGCTGCATTTGAGATTGTCCCAAAGGTATCTGATACTATCTTCAATTATTTTCATTCTTTTTACTTTATTCTACTCTTCAGAAGTTATTTCCACCATTTTATCTTCCAGCTCACTGATTCACTTTTCTGCTTCAGATATTCTGCTATTGATTCCTAGTTCAGCTCAGTTCAGTCATTCAGTCATGTCCGACTCTTTGTGACCCCATGAACCGCAGCATGCCAGGCCTTCTTGTCCATCACCAACTCCTGGAGTTTACCCAAACTCATGTCCATCGAGTCGGTGATGCCATCCAATCATCTCATCCTCTGTCGTCCCCTTCTCCTGCCTTCAATCTTTCCCAACATCAGGATCTTTTCCAATGAGTCAGCTCTTCGCATGAGGTGGCCAAAATTTTGGAGTTTCAGCTTCAACATCAGTCCTTCCAATGGACACCCAGGACTGATTTCCTTTAGGATGGACTGGTTGGATCTTCTTGCAGTACAAGGGACTCTCAAGAGTCTTCTCCAACACCACAGCTCAAAAGATCCATTCTTCTGTGCTCAGCTTTCTTTATAGTCCAACTCTCACATCCATACATGACCACTGGAAAAACCATAGCCTGGACTAGATGGACCTTTTTGACAAAATAATGTCTCTACTTTTTAATATGCTGTCTAGGTTGGTCATAAATTTCCTTCCAAGGAGTAAGCGTCTTTTAATTTCATGGCTGCAATCACCATCTGCAGTGATCTTGGAGCCCCCAAAAATAAAGTCAGCCACTGTTTCCACTGTTTCCCCATCTAATTGCCATGGAGTGATGATTCCTAGTAGAGTAGTTTTAATTTCAGTAATTGTGTTGTTTGTCTCTGTATGTTTATTCTTTCATTCTTCTAGGTCTTTGTTAAGTGATTTTTGCATTTTCTCCTTTTTGTTTTCAAGGTTCTTGATCATCTTTACTATCATTATTCTGAATTCTTTTTCAGGTAGTTTGCTTATTTCCTCTTCATTTATTTGGACTTCTGTATTTCTAGCTTGTTCCTTCATTTATGCAGCATTTCTCTGCCTTTTCATTATTATTTTTTTAACTTATTGTGTTTGATGTCTCCTTTTCCCAGGCTTCAAGGTTGAATTCTCTCTTCCTTTTCGTTTCTGCCCTCCTAAGGTTGGTCCAGTGGTTTGTGTCAGCTTCATATAGGGTGATATTTGTGCTGAGTTTGTTTGTTTGTTTTTCCTCTGATGGACAAGGCTGAGTGAGGTGGTAATCCTGTCTTCTGGTGATTGGGTTTCTATTTTTGTTTTATTTGTTGTTTGGATGAGGTGTCCTGCACAGGGTGCTACTGGTGTTTGGGTGATGCTGGGTCTTATATTCAAGTGGTTTCTTTGTGTGAGTTCTCACTACTTGATACTCCCTATGGTTAGTTCTCTGGTAGTCTAGGGTCTTGGAGTCAGTGCTCCCACTACAACAGCTCAGGGGTTGATCTCGAGTTTTTGTATGGTTCTATATATTATTTTCCAATGGTTAGGCACTCCTGTCCTCTCTCAGCTGGTGTTCTGTATGCACTTCTGTGTCTGAAGGTGTATTTCTGATGTATCCATGGAGAGAGATGTACTCCATGTCCACATACTCCTCTGCCATCTTGTTCTCCCCTCAGTCCATAAGTTTTTATTGTTTCCAAGTCTATTCCAATTTTCCTTATGCTAAAGTATATGAGTAGAAATCCTCTAGGAGTGTTGGTTGACATTTTCTATTATCATAAGCTATAAATTTTCTATATAAACACTTGAATTACCTTTCAAAATTGATATTTTGGAATACCATGGAAGCCATGGTCTTGAGATTGTTTTGAGAATAATATTGAAATGGCATTTAAAATAGAAAATTTTGAGGATGTTCAATTTATGATTTAGAGCTTAAATTAAGATTTATTATTTCTTGATGAATAATGTGGAGATAGCTTAGCTCCAACCTGAAGAGCATTTAGTGTTTAAACAAAATAACAGAGTGTAAATTGAATTTGTCATTCCAATGGATGACTCAATAAAAACTGTTCATAAAGTAAATTGGAATCTAAATATGTAGTCCTAGCATAGATCATTTTTTTATTGAGAAAATGACTGTCAATTACTATGCTCAGCATGCATAGGCTTCACCAATTTGCAGAGATACTGCACTTTAAAGGCAGGAAGCACATCACTTATTCCCTCAGTTTTAAAGTAACATAAAGAAAATTCCAGCAGAGAGATAGGCCGGATGAATTAAAGAGATACTATTCATACACTTCACCATCCCTCAAAAGTATTCTGATGCCTTGCAGAAGGAACAACAGCATCTGTACTTACTGGAAATTTTTTGAAATTCAACCCAATTATTGGTTTCCTTCCTTGAAGTTTCACATGACTCCACAAGAGAATGCTGTTGTTTCTTCTTTTGATGCTACTATTTTTAAATGAGTTGGTCTCTTTTACTGTCAAGGATGCTTGTTTAAAGAAAGGATAGAAGAAGGAAAAAAAAGAAATACTTTGGCACTTTTACCATCCTCCACAAGGTAATGTTCATTCTCAGTCAAGAGCCCTTGTCCTTTAAAATAAATACACAATACAACACCACAAACATCAGATGAAACATTTAATAGAGTTTAGAGGCTTTTAATTTCAGTGAAAATATATGATTTTTTTTGAAAGACCCTGTTGAATGTGATTGTCATAGCACTTCCTGCCATCTCACTGTGTATTTAGGGATTAGTCTACCTAATCCCTCATTTCCACATAAGTAAAATATAAAGCTTTATTTAATGATGTGAAAAATCCTTTGATACAAAATGGTGCATGTTGAAGTAATAACTTGCTGAAATAATGTAGATTTTTAAGAGATATCTATAAAGTTGTAAAGAGTACTGTAGTCTAATAGCAAATTTTAGTATGTTCACATTTTTAAGATATGGTGACTGTGTTTAAATAATCCTGGGTGTTTTGTTTTAATAGAAAAATATCAGCTTGAATCCTCGTACTGTAAAATTGAGTAAAAATCATATTGAGTTGTTAAAGACACATTCATCTTCTTGACTGTCCTATGATTGAGACAAACAGAAATACACTAAAAGGTTTAAGTACTTAATTTAGTGCTAAGATATAGACTATAATGATCATTGCTAGGCTATTTTCTCTCTCACCACCATCAACTTATTTTTTTTTTCTCCATCTTCCTCTCTCCTATATGTGTATATCATTCTGTGGTGTGGCCTGTGGAATGACCAAAAGAAGTTGATGCAGCACAAGTAAAGATAACATGTTTTCCCTTTTTAACACTGTTTTACACAAGGACATTTGGTTGTCCAATATCAAAGAAGCACTCTATGATAAAGGGAGAACAGTTAAAAATTTACACTTTTTTTAGTTACCTGTACTCTTTTTTGAGTGTAATTATATCATTTTTTTTTAATTGAGGGATAATTGCTTTACAGAATTTTGTTATTTTCTGTCTGGAGGGAGGGGATCTATGTATACCTATGGCTGATTCTTGTTGAGGTTCAACAATACCTATACTTTTAAAGATTCTATCCAATTCAACATTTCCACTCATTGTGAAGTGATCCCTTGATGACCACATGTGGCTACCCAAATGCATACAGGGAATGAATAAAGGAGGAAAGTTAATGTTGATGGTTTTATTTTCCTGCCATTTCTTCCCCTATAAAGTCCTGCTTTTCCTCATTGTTAAAATTAAGTTGTTTTTTTCATTTTAAGTGAGAAGCATTGACTTTGGCTGTGTAGAATAAAGGAATTCTTTTGAAAGGATACAGTGTTAGTTCACAGAAAACAAGAAACCATTGATCCAGAAAGATCTGAAAATGTCAGGAAACTTGGAATCTTCAGGGACTTTAATAGCCAGAGTTCACCTCTCTTTCTTTAGGACATTGCAATTAATGCATCTTGATGAAAAGCATTCCAGTTCAAATCACAAATTGCTGAGAGAGCAAAGCTGACTGGCCTTATGTGGATCAGGAAAACCTCTTATATATGGACAATATGGCCTTGAATAAAGGTAGCCTCTGAGTACTCATATCTATGTATTGATTGGTTGGGATCATTGTAAGAGAGGAGATAATTATGGTAAATCAAGTAAAGAGACTAATTTGTGCTTAAGTGGTATGACAACTTTTTCACACTTCATTATGATTTAACTGAACCTAGGTAGCTAAATAAATAGTAAGAAATAAAATCAATAAGTAAAACTAGCAAGGAATTTCAACCTTTTATTTCATTTAAAGCAGTTACTTCTCTGAAGTAAGCATATTTTTAAAAATTAATTATAAAACATACTTAATACTATTTTTGCAAAAGACAAAGACAGACAAAAATTCAAAAATATTTTATGTAAAATATGTATATATTATAGGCATTACTATTTGCCTAGCGAGCATCCATCTTTTCTCCTCCCTACTTGAGTATCTACTTTGTTCTGCGTTCACACTCCCCTTTATTTATCCCATATTCACCATGAGAAGATGACATGACCCCACCAGTACTGTGAGATTGAGTGACAAGCCTGAGGATATCTGCATTTTGTTTTGTTTTTAATAGTGATCCATTTAAAATTGGCATATGTTAAAATTCAGATCACTGAGAAGTCTTCAGGAAAGATTTCTCAGCTTCCTTGAGAAAACAGGACAATGTTAAAGCTGAAATATCATTGCCACCTTACTACAAGGGAAAAAAAAGCCAAGAAGACTACAGGGAAAGGGACAAAGGATTTCCCACTTTGGGGAGTCCATCATCCCTCAGATGACCACTTGTGCAAGCCAACGTTATTTCCTTTTTGCTTATTTCTGTTTGATTTGGGTATTCAGTAATTTGCTGACAGACATATGATATGCCTTTTCTCTTCATAGAATTTTTAAATAATATATCTGTGTAAAATCATGGAGGCAATGCAAACTTATTCTGTTAGTAACAAGTATAAATATTCCTTTTTAGGGAAAGAATCATTTTGTTGAAAATGGCTTTTGGTTTCATGTTGGCAAATGAAGTGACTCTAATTACTGAGGAGTGAGAGGAGGGGGCAAGACTGCAGGCTGCTCAGGATAACAGGAGAGGGTTTGGCCTGGCGCTGGGGCCTGAGGGTTCCAGTGAGCCCTATGTGCACTCAGTTATGTGACACGTCATTATGATCCCACAAGACCTGGGAAATAAAAAAAGAAAAGAAAAATACAATATGGGTTTGCTTCTGTGGAAGTCAGTGGAGGCATGGGGATTCTCACTGAGGTTTGAAGAGATTGCAAAAATTGACCCATATGGACTGGGAACAGAAACAACATCTGTGCTGTTAGTAGACATTGTAATAGCAGACTGCAAAATATCAGTGGCTGGCATCTCTATGTTGAGTTTTCCTTGTGTTGGCTTTTTTTTTTTTCTGTTTTTCGACATCGTGTTGTTTTCACTTCAGAAGAAGTAAATTTTCATGATCAGATAACGTATTCAGTGTTATAAGTAACATCTGTTGAGAAAGCCAATGACTGGAAGCAGGGTGACACTGGTAAATCTTAGAGAAAGTGAGGTAGCTTAGTGGTGTCTATCACAAAACAGGTAACGGATTGAGACATCAGGTAGTGTGTGACAGAGTAATAGGTCAAATGCATCCAGTCTGTCTAAACAATAAAAGGGAACCTCAGAGACACCAAGATGATGAGAGTAGTAAAAAGATCTGATAAGTTGGATAATATGATAAAATAACACATAGTTATATTTTTTGTTGTTTGAAAAACCTTCATACTATGTTCCATGGTGGCTATATAAATTTGCATTTCCACCAACAGTATATGAGGGTTCTCTTTTCTCCATTTCTTCACCAATATTTGGTATTTAGATGCCATTTGCTTGTTTTTGCTTTTATTTCCTTAAGGAGACATTCAAAAATATTCCTGCAATTTACGTCAGAGTATTCTGCTCATGTTTGCTTCTAGGAGTTTTATGGTTTCCAGCACTACATTTAGGTCTTTAAATTTTTTGACTTTATTTCTGAATATGGTGTTAGAGAATATTTTAATTTAAGGCTACAAAGTGTTAATATGAAAAACTTCTAATTCTCTAAAAGACTTCTCATTAAATATCAGTAGAACTTTGTGACAGAGTTACAAAATTCATATAGGCTTTCTGTTTATTATACAAATTTCACAGAGCTTAAAGGGTTACCACGTGTTGACATATCCATAGGAATGAAAGTACCAACCCATGAAATAGGAAAATGCTTAGTTTTAGTAGGCACTGCCCAAGAGATTTAATTTTTTTTTAATCAATTTACTCTCCCTCCTGTAAGACTTCCACATTCATGCTAATACTTAAAGGTGTCAACTTTTACATTTTTATCCATTCTGGGATATATGGTAATTTTATACCATGGTTTCCATTTTAATTTACCCAATCATTAATGGTATCAAGACTAATTTTTTAAGTTTATTGCTCATTTGGAGATTCTCTTTAGCTAAGTGTATTTTCCAGAGTTGTGTGTAATATGTAAATTATGTTTTCTTTCCTTCTTTGTTTGTGGTGGTTCATTACATGCTCTGGATATTAATGTTTTCTCATATATAAGTTTGAAATATCTTCTCCCAGTCTGTGACTTGATGATTTGCTTCTGAGGACTGGATTTTGATGAATTCAAGTTCTTGATTTTAATGAAGCCCAATTTATTAATTTCTATGTGTAGTACTCTTTGTGACCTGTATAACATTATTTTGGACTATATGATATCACAAAGATATATTCTATGTAAACTTACATAATATCAATCGTGGTTAAATTTTACATCTACAGTCTATTGTTTTAGCTTTCATTTTGTGTCAATCATACATACATATAAAATTAATATTGGTATATTGGTATGGCATGGGTCAGTTTTGCTCTTGCCAAATTTACTAAACTGATAATTCTTTCCTTAAATGAATTACATTGTCTCTTTCGCCATAAATTAAGTGAACATAGTTGACTGTTACTTTCTTTTTTCCATTTGTTGATTCACCTAAGCTTTCCCTAATTATACACTGCTACCAAAGCTTTAAAGTAAACCTTGAATTGTGATAATGCCTCCAATACAGTTCGTGTTCTCCAAATTTACATTAAGTATCCTAACTCTGTTGCCTTTCTATTTAGATTTTAGGCTTTTGCAGTCCTTAAATTTTATACTAGGACATCTGGCTTTAAAATATTTCACGTTTGGGAGAGGGGAGTAATTACATAATATCCTTAATATGTAGAAGACTGTCCAGTTTTCTGTATTTTTCAGATTACAGTAGTAATTTTGTATTTCAGTTTGTTTTCTAAAAAGTGCTTGAAATATTACTCAGACTATATTCAGTCTATATACTAATTTCAGGATGATATTAATAATATAAAATATGGATCTCAATATATAATCATATAATCATTTAGCAAGATATCTATTTCTAACTTTAGGTTCAAACTTTATCAGAAATATGTTGTAGTTTTAAGTTTACAGATCTTCTATGACTCCTTTTTTGAAATTTTTGTCTTTATAATAAATAATTTTGATGCTAACATAAATGGTATTTTCATACATAATTTCTGTTTTCACTGATGTATAGAAGGTAATTGACTTTGTATGTTGATGTTAGGGGACTGGAATGCAAAAGTAGGAAGTCAAGAGATATCTGGAGTAACAGGCAAATTTGGCTTTGGAGTACAGAAAGAAGCAGGGCAAAGACTAATAGAGATTTGCCAAGAGAATGCATTGGTCATAGCAAACACCCTCTTCTAAAGACACAAGAGAAGACTCTACACATGGACATTGCCAGATGGTAAGTACTGAAATCAGATTCACTATATTCTTTGCAGCCAAAGATGGAGAAGTTCTATACAGTCAGAAAAAACAAGACCGGGAGCAGACTGTGGCTCAGATCATGAACTCCTTATTGCCAAATTCAGACTTGAATAGAAAAGCAAGGAAAACCACTAGACCATTCAGATATGACTTAAATCAAATCCCTTATGATTATACAGTGGATGTAAGAAATAGATTTAAGGGACTAGATCTTATAGACAGAGTGCCTGATGAACTATGTTTGGAGGTTCATGACATTGTACAGGAGGCAGGGATCAAGAACATCCCCAAGGAAAATAAATGCAAAAAGGCAAAGTGGCTGTCTGAGGAGACCTTATAAAAAGCTGTGAGTAGAAGAGAAGTGAAAGGAAAAGGAGAAAAGGAAAGATATACTCATTTGAACTCAGAGTTCCAAAGAATAGCTAGGAGAGATAAGAGAGCCTTCCTAATTGATCAGTGCAAAGAAATAGAGGAAAACAATAGAATGGGAAAGACTAGAGATCTTTTCAAGAAAATTAGAGACACCAAGGGAATATTTCATGCAATGATGGGCACAATAAAGGACAGAAATAGTATGGACCTAATAGAAGCAGAAGATATTAAGAAGAGGTGGCAAGAATGCACACAAGAACTGTACAAAAAAGTTCTCTACCACCTGAATAATTACGATGGTGTGATAACTCACCTAGAGCCAGACATCCTGGAATGTGAAGTCAAATGGGCCTTAGGAAGCATCACTATGAACAAAGCTAGTGGAGGTGATGGAATTCCAGCTGAGCTATTTCAAATCCTAAAAGAATGATGCTGTGAAAGTGTTGCACTCAATATGAAAGCAAATTTGGAAAACTCAGCAGTGGCCACAGGACTGGAAAAGATGTTTTCATTCCAATACCTAAGAAAAGCAATGCCAAAGAATACTCAAACTACCGCACAATTGCACTCATCTCACATTCTAGTAAAGTAATGCTCAACATTCTCCAAGCCAGACTTCAACAATATGTGAACCGTGAACTTCCAGATGTTCAAGCTGGATTTAGAAAAGACAGAGGAACCAGAGATCAAATTGCCAACATGCGCTGGATCATTGAAAAAGCAAGAGAGTTCCAGAAAAACATCTATTTCTGCTTTATTGACTATGCCAAAGCCTTTGACTGTGTGGATCACAATAAACTGTGGAAAATTCTGAAAGAGATGGGAATACCAGACCATCTGACCTGCCTCTTGAGAAACTGTATGCACGTTAAGAAGCAACAGTGAGAACTAGACATGGAACAACAAACTGGTTCCAAATAGGAAAAGGAGTACATCAAGGCTGTATATTGTCCCCCTGCTTATTTAACTTATATATGAAGGGTACATCATGAGAAATCCTGGGCTGGATGAAACACAAGCTAGAATCAAGATTGCCAGGAGAAATATCAATAACCTCAGATATGCAGATGACACCACCTTTATGGCAGAAAGCAAAGAAGAACTAAAGAGCCTCTTGATGAAACTGAAAGAGGAGAGTGAAAAAGTTGGCTAAAATGCAAGATTCAGAAACTAAGATCATGGCATCTGGTCCCATCACTTCATGGCAAATATATGGGGAAACAGTGGAAACAGTGACAGAATTTATTTTGGGGGCTCCAAAATCAATGCAGTTGGTGACTGCAGCCTTGAAATTAAAAGATGTTTGCTCCTTGGAAGAAAAATTATTACCAGTGTAGACAGCATATTAAAAACCAGAGACATTACTTTGCCAAAAAAGGTCCGTCTAGTCAAGGCTATGGTTTCTCCAGTAGTCATGTATGGATGTGAGAGTTGGACTATAAAGAAAACTGAGTGCCGAAGAATTGATGCTGTGAACTGTGGTGTTGGAGAAGACTCTTGAGAGTCCCTTGGACCACAAGGAGATCCAACCGGTACATCCTAAAGGAGATCACTCCTGGGTGTCCATTGGAAGGACTGATGTTGAAGCTGAAACTCCAATAATTTGGCCACCTGATGCGAAGAGCTGACTCATTGGAAAAGATCCTGATGCTGGGAAAGATTGAGGGCAGGTGGAGAAGGGGACGACAGAGGATGAAATGGTTCGATGGCATCACTGATTCAATGGACATGAGTTTGAGTAGACTCCGGGAGTTAGTGATGGACAGGGAGGCCTGGCGTGCTGCAGTCCGTGGGGTCGCAAAGAATCAGACACAACTGTGTGACTGAACTGAACTGATGTTGATGTTAAGTTTGATGAACTTGCAAAATTTACATCTAAATTCTGTTAGCTGCTTTATAGAATTTTTAAAAACTAAACCATTTGTGAATGAAGACAGGTTTTAGCAACCAGTATTTATGCCATTTTTCCTCTTTTGCTATTCACTGACAGTGATTTTCAAATATAATATTTTATTCTAACCTCAGAAGACATGAATTAATATTGCACTATTGACAAATATCTGTAATTTAAAAAAATATTTAACCAAATATAATAGTACCTGTAATTTTAACAGATGGATGTAGCAATAGGTGTGGTAGGTAAATGTAGATATAGATACTCTTCATCTGATTAGTTTCTCTCTTTTACAAGTTAATTGAGAATAGTTATCATATATGTATGATGAATTTAATAAAGTATATTTCCATCATCTACATTAAATAATATGCCTCTGTCTTTTATCTTATAAATGTCGTACATTATACTGATTGATCTTCTAATGGTAAATCCCATTCACACTACTGGAATTATCTGCTCTTGGATATAATTAATTATCTATTTTGTATATTGTTATATCCCATTTGTTATTATTTAGGGTTTTTACATCTATGTCTATGAGACTCAGTGTGTACTTAATTATAATTTCTTATAACATCTTTTTTAATTTTTAGTATAAAAATTTTTTTGGTCTCATGAACTAAGTTTGTGACTCAACTTTTACTCTCAAGAAGAATATGTGTAAGATTAGTATTATTTCTTCCTTGACTGTTTGGAAAGATCTATTGGTGAAACTGGCTATCTTGCCTAAACTCGAAGAGTTTGTTTTGTTTGGGGTGGGGATGATTTTTCAATTGTAGATTCAATATCCTTAACAGGTATAGGGATATTCAACAATTTTAATTCTAGTGGAAGTTTTGCTAAATTGTGTAGAAAATTATCCATTTGCCTTATTTATGTATTTATTTTTATAGGCTCCTCTGTGCATCGGATTTCCCAGGCAAGAATGCTGGAGTGGGTAATCATTCCTTTCTCCAGGGGATCTTCCTGACCCAGGGATTGAACCCAGGTCTCCCACATTGCAGGCTGATTATTTACCATCTGATCCACCAGGGAAGCCCCCATCATAAACATGATTTTTACAATATTTTATTATTAATTTTAATATTGTTAAATATTTAATTAATAATAAAATATTATAATTCCACATTCCTGCACAGTCCTTCCTGATCTTTAGGAGGGACTAATAGAGATACAATTATCTCTTCAGGATCTAACAGAGATACAATTAGAGCATGACTTGAAGTATTCATATAATTCATCATTCAAATTTCTCTAAATAATCAGAATGTCTGTTTGACCTTACAGTACACTCAAATGAAAAGTGTTACTAATTTGTTCAAAGAAATTGCATGTGTTTATGTGCTTGATGATGGAAGGATGCCAGATACCATTTCACTGTCAACCCTGCTTTGTGCAGAGCCAGTTCTAGCACATTTCAGGAAAAAAAAAAAAACTATCATCTTTTGTGTAAATGAGTTTGTAGTTGACTGTAACATAGTCTATGCAAATATCTCCTCTAAATATATGAAGCATATTTAAATACCTAGAATTTTGGTATACTTTTAAACTACTAGTAAACTTTTACACCATAGCAAAAAGTCAGGACTTTAGTAAATGTTAAAGCCTGGAAAATTGTTACATTATAGTGTTTTCATTTAATATATTAAATTACAGAAGATTTTTAGTAAATTCAGATTATGTCCCAAAGTATTCTTTGGATGTGGGTAACTTTGGAACTTGAGATAATAGTAATAATAAAATAATAATTAATAATAAAACAATATTGTTATCTAACATTTATTAAAAACTTTCAATATGCCAAATATTTGCTAAACATTTTATGTAAAGCATCATATTTAATAAATTCTGAATAGTTAGATGTAAATCCTGTTAATATTCATTTTCTGTATATGAGGCAACAGATTTAAGCAAGTGCATTGGCTCATCTAATGTCTCAATGAGGACTTCCTTGGTGACTCAGGTGGTAAAGCATCTGCCTACAATGCAGGAGACCTGGGTTTGATCCCTGGGTCAGGAAGATCCCCTAGAGAAGGAAATGGCAACCCACTCCAGTACTCTTGCTTGGAAAATCCCATGGAGGTAGGATCTACAGTCCATGGGATTGCAAAGAGTCGGACATGACTGAGCGACTTCACTTTCACTTTTCACTTTCAAAGTCTCAAAGCTAGTAAGTGCTGGTGGTTTTTGACAACAGAAATACCAAGCACTACAGCTGTCTGTAGTGCTCATAACTCTTGTAGACAAACTGTAGCAGAGCTGGACAGGTGTGCTTTCTAGACTGACGTGTTATTTAGCCAATTAATTCCTCGTAGTGGAAGAATTTATGATCTTTCTGTATCAGTTCCCTGGGAAAAGGAAATATAAAAGAATAGTGACATCCTGTAACTGAAGAGAGAGAAAGAGGCCCATTAGATTTAAAGATAATCAGTTAAACAGAATTTAGCAATAGTATCTGGAGAAGAAAATGGCAATCCACTCCAGTATTCTTGCATGGAAAATACCATGGACAGAGGAGTCCGGCAGGCTACAGTCCATGGGGGCACAAAGAGTGAGCCACAACTGAGACACTGAGCACAGCAAAAGTGCCACTCTAGGTATAGGGAGGGTTAGGTTTTTCAACTGAGTTTGCTAGGTCTATATCCCAATAGAAAAATGCACACATATTTAGTTTGGGAGAAAGGGAAATAAACTCAAAGCCTTAGATGATTTAAGAAAAAAAAATGCCTAGATTGTTCAAGTTAATTTTAGAGCCAGAGATTCCTTGCAATTTGATTTGAAAACAGTTCTCCCAAATTAAGATAATTGAGATCAATAAGGTTGTTTCCTAGACAATAAACTTTTCCAGAGATGTTTTCTAAAATATAAAAAACACAGTCTTCATTCTTATTTTAGGTTACTTTTGAGCATGCAAACATCTAAATGGAAAAAAAATTAAATTGGTGCTCCTGAAATTAAAATGTATTAAAAAAAACTTAAAACTGACAAAACAAAAATCTCCTAATATAATGAATTCTTTCTGCACCCATACGTTAAAAAAGAAGGACATTTTGAGAACAGGAGAAGGTGGACAATGACAAACATCTTATTGCTGCAAATATTGGTTGACATTCTATATAGCATAGAGTCACAGCATTCTGCTATGAAATTAGAATTGAATCTTCTCTTGCAAAAAAACTTGAGTAATGAGTTTTGATTTCAAAATCACATTCGAATGAGGTGAACTTTTAATGGAACTTTGATAATGTACATGCATATATTGTGTTTATCTGTATTTTGTGTGAAGATTTAATCAGAAATGCTTGAATCAAAGAACAGATGGAAACTTTATTTAAATTTATAGAGAATGAATATGACATGCTGGGCTCAATAAAACAATTTAAATGTTTTCCATCCTACATACATTTTATTTAATGATATATTCAACTTAGGAATGCTAAAATAGTGACAACACTAACTATAAAACCACTGACTCTATCTGTGTCTCATGTATGCATAAGCTTAAAAATGTGTGCCAAGAGGATGGAAATTTTCATGGTGTTGTCCAAAGGATTTTAAGTTTAATTACTGATTGATTAGGTTACTTTTTTTTTTAAGTATAACCTGTCCCAGAAAAGATAAATAAATCACTAATGAGTTCAGATAGAGGAAAGCAAGGGTCCCAGTTCAATGCAAAGATGAGAATGCATCTTCAACAGGTCCCTAATGGAGTTGTCATGGGCTCCAGCAGCCTTAAGATGCCAAATTTCTCATCAATTATTGGCATTCTTTGCATTCTTTGTTACTGTTATGTATTCCACCCCTGGTTTAGTATCCAAAGTTAAACAAAAATTATTTTTGCTTTGCCTCACCTTTTAATACCATAAAGATATAAAATATAAAAACATTTATTTTTCTCTTTCAGCTATTTTCCTTATTTCAGTTCAGTTCAGTCATTCAATTGTGTCCGACTCTTTGCAACCCCATGAATTGCCACACGCCAGGCCTCCCTGTCCATCACCAACTCTTGGAGCCCACCCAAACTCATGTCCATCGAGTCAGTGATGCCATCCAACCATCTCATCCTCTGTCGTCCGCTTCTTCTCCTGTCCTCAACCTTTCCCAGCATCAGGGTCTTTTCCAATGAGTCAGCTCTTCGCATCAGGTGGCCAAAATATTGGAGTTTCAGCTTCAACATCAGTCCTTCCAATGAACACCCAGGACTGATCTCCTTTAGGATGGACTGGTTGGATCTCCTTGCAGTCCAAGGGACTCTCAAGAGTCTTCTCCAACACCACAGTTCAAAAGCATCAATTCTTCTGTGCTCAGCTTTCTTTATAGTCCAACTCTCACATCCATATATGACCACTGGAAAAACCATAGCCTTGACTAGACAGACCTTTGTTGGCAAAGTAATGTCTCTGCTTTTTAATATGCTGTCTAGGTTGGTCATAACTTTTCAGCCAAGGAGTAAGCGTCTTTTAATTTCATGGCTGCAATCACCATCTGCAGTGATTTTGGAGCCCAGAAAAATAAAATCAGCCACTGTTTCCACTGTTTCCCCATCTATCTGCCATGAAGTGATGGGACTGGATGCCATGATCTTAGTTTTCTGAATGTTGAGCTTTAAGCCAACTTTTTCACTCTCCTCTTTCACTTTCATCAAGAGGCTCTTTAGTTCTTCTTCACTTTATTTATTTATTACAATGTATAGCCCCATATGACATAATAGATGTGAAAGAATCTAAAATATTTATAGAACTATATAAAAATGAAAAATAAAGCAGTATTAGTCATTATTATTATTATTAATGGGCTTCCCAGATGGCCCTAATAGTGAAGAATCTGCCTACCAATGCAGGAGACTCAAGAGATGTAGGTTTTATCCCTGGATTGGGAAGATCCCTTGGAGTAGAAAATGGTAACCCACTCCAGTATTCTTGCTTGGGAAATTCCATGGACAGAGGAGACTGGTGGGCTCGAAGATTCCTTGGGGTCACAGAGTTGGGCATGACCAAGCATACATACATACATACATCATGTTTATCTAAGTTAAAAATAGTATATAAGGATCTTTGATAATAGCAAAGGGTTAGTATTAGAACAGCCTTTGCAGAGGAAACAATTATATACTCTGAATAGTACTTGAAAAGCAATATTTGAAGGTACTAGAAAGTGACAAATATGCAGAGACTTGAAGGTGTTTAACACTTGACAAAAGATAACTACACTGAGTGAGATCTACTAATATATGAAATCTTCTGAGGGCACTCTCACAGTCCATGTTGCTCAGTGCATGTAGAACTGAAGCAGAAAACCTCAAACTTTGGTTTGAGATATCAGAAGATGATAGACTTAGAAGGCAGCCAGAGTGGCAGGAAGTTGAAAAGAGAAATCCCATAAAGGAAGGAGCTGTAGCAGAAGAAGTCCCCAAACATACATTCAAGCCCTGCCCAAATCCTTAGATTACACCTAAACTGTGCATACATAAGGGAAATTTCAAGGGTCTGAGTAAAAAGTCACAGCAGAAGACTAAAAGAAGTGAGAGCTACTATACAATGACAGTTTTGGCTTTTGAGTTCAATTAATTTTTTAATTACTAAACAAAGATCAATACAATTAAGAGGAAGATAGAGTATAGTGTATAGTGCTTAGTCACTTAGTTCTGACCCACTCTTTGTGACCTATGGACTGTAGCCTACCAGGCTCCTCTGTCCATGGCATTCTCTAGGTAAGAATACTGGAGTGAGTTGCCAAGTCCTCCTCCAGGGATCTTCCCAACCCAGAGATCGAACCCAGGTCTCCCACATTGCAGGTAACTCTTTACTGTCTGAGCCACCAGGGAAGCCCTAAGAGGAAGATCAGAGAAACTAAAAAAGTAAATGCTTCCAAATGTGCAAAGGAACGGGGAAAAGCCACCAATAATTAAAAGTAGCTGAGAGACTACAAACCTGAGGTTGACTTTATATAGAGAGAGTAATCAAAGGAAAATATGATAATAAAATTGATTTAATGGGGAATCTATAAAACATAGAAATCATATATATGAAACTTTAAAACCCAAAATTACAATAATTAAAGTCAGAGTTTACCAGATAGACATATCATAGACCACAGAGAGAAGAAAAAAGCTAAAATTCGAGGCAAATCTATTGAAATAATCCAGTCTGAAGAGCATAAAGGGAAGGACCTATGTGGCAACATGGCTTGAGATGTGGGAGCATGAGCCAGCTGAGGAGGGATCAACACGGGAGAGAGGACCAGTTAAAGCAGTCAAGCTTGAACAGGGTAATGAGGGTGCAGATGTACTTAGTAAGGAGTAACAGAAGGAGTCAATCATGTGTGTATTGTAGAAAGTGTTTGAATGGGAAAGCTGCCCAACAGGAGATATTAAAGCCCAAGTGATGGGTCTCATCTTTATAAAAGATGGCTGAAACAAGGTGTGGGAACCTGAGTGGGTGCTTCCTCCTGGGAAGCAATCTGACATGAGGTGTTGGAGCCCTTGCAGATGTGGGAAACACCCTTCCTCTGTTGAATGCATTTACTTAGGACAGTGAAAAACAATTTTCAAATTTTGTTTTGGCCATACTCTGTGAATCATCTGCATATCTGACTGCATATCCTGAAGGAAATCAGTCCTGGATGTTCATTGGAAGGACTGATGCTGAAGCTCCAATACTTTAGCCACCTGATGCGAAGGACTGACTGATTGGAAAAGACCCTGAGGCTGGGAAAGATTGAAGGCAGGAGGAAAAGTGGACAATAGAGAATGAGATGGTTCAGTGGCATCACCAACTCGGTGGACATGAGTTTGAGCAAGCTCTGGGAGTTGGTGATGAACAGGGAAGCCTGGCATGCTGCAGTCCATGAGGTTGCAGTCAAACGTGACTGAGTGACTGAACTGAACTGAACTGTGAATCATGCTTGTTTAGTGTCTTAGTTACATATATTCAGTTTACCAAATATTTACATCACTATTTAAAGAAGTGAGAAAGGTGTGTTTCAGAGAATAACTTTCCTTCAGTAACACAGGAAGAAAGACAGGACTAGAACTTACTTCTGTTGAATTGTAGTATAATGCCCTTCTCACTATACCAAACTGTGCTTTAACATTAGCCCTCTAGTTACTAATTATAAAATAGCTGTGTTAATAAATAGTAAAATATGATTTTTTTTAAATTTATCTTGATTAAGTCTATTCATATTTTCAGCTCAAGGACTTCTCAGTTGCCCATTGAAGATCAGAACAAAAACGTTCTTTTCTATGATACTTTATGAATTCAAAAGACTTTTCATGCATTACCAACCTTAATGAAAATTAGAACATAGACTAATCACATTTGCATTGCATTTTTATTAGAGAAATGGTGATACATTTAAGTAGAAAAGAATTTATAAGAGGCATATTTCATGACATGTGTACAAGAATATTCAGCTAGTTGAGAGGACCTTTTCAACAATTTAATAGATTAGGCTGCTCAAAATACGAGTAATATGGAGATGAAAAATATGGACCTATGTCAACAAAGCTTTTGGGCAATTTGGGAATACTAATTTACTAGCCGAAATGAAGTTTGGGTTGTAACTTGAATTACTGACTACTCCTTTAGTCAGTTCCTCAAAAGAATTAAAAACGGGATTCTAAATATTTTGACAGTGTCTTGAGAGGGATATTTTGGGGTAGGAACTTCTGTAACTCGAAAAGTGTCAGCAATTATAAATATCTTCTCCCTAGAGATTCACTTTAATAGTGCTCCCTATCCACTTTTACAATATCCTTCTGTATTCCCAACCTTGATACACATTTCACAAATTTCCTGTCTTACTGTCTTATTCCCACCAAGTACTTTTTTTCTCAAGATTATTTTATGGCTTTATGATAAATTTTCAGGTATGTTTATACATCCATGTACTGGACAACCTGACTCAGAACAATGAAAGTGGATAATTTTACTGTTCGCCTTTTATCATGCATCTGCCATGTACTCATGACTCTCATCCTGCTTTTGGACTATTCTGAGATTCTCAAATGGCAAATTTCATATATATTGTCCATGTATACCAAGCTCAACTAAAACATTTTTAATTTATAACTAAAGCACATTTCTCTCAGTTGAATTTATCTAACTCTTTAAGGATATAACCATCTGTTTCGGTGTTCAGTCATTCAGTTATGTACAACTATTTGCAATTGCATGAACTGCAACACACCAGGCTTCCCTGTCCTTCACTATTTTCCCTGAGTTTGCTCAAACTCATGTCTGTTGAGCCGATGATGCCATCCAACTATTTCATCCTCTGTGGCCTCCTTCTCCTCTTGCCTTTTGTCTTGCCCAGCATCAGGGTCTTTTCCAATGAGTTGTCTCTTCACATCAGGTGGCCAAAGTATTGGAGCTTCAGCATCAGCCCTTCCAGTGAAGGGTTTCCAAAGCCCTTCAGGGTTGATTTCCTTTAGGATTGACTGGTTTGATCTCCTTGCTGTCCAAGGGACTCTCAAGAGTCTTCTACAGCACCACAGTTTGAAAGCATCAATTCTCCGATGGACAGCCTCCTTTATGGCCCAGCTCTCACATCTGTACATGACTACTGGAAAAACCATAGCTTTGACTATACAGACTTTGTTGGAAAAGTGATATCTCTGCTTTTTAAAACACTGTCTAGGTTTGTCATAACTTTTCTTCCAAGGAGCAAACACCTTTTAATTTCATGGCAGCAGTCACCATCTGCAGTGATTTGGGAGCCTAAGAAAATAAAACCTGTCACTGTTTCCACTTTTTTCCCCATCTATTTGCTATGAAGCGATGGGACCAAATGCCATTATCTTCATTTTTTGAATGCTGAGTTTTAAGCCAGGTTTTTCACTCTCCTTCATCAAGATTCCCTTTACTTCCTCTTTGCTCTCTGCCATTAGGGTGGTATCATCTGCATATCTGAGGTTATTGATATTTCTCCCACAGTCTTGATTCCAGCTTGTGATTCATCCAAGGTAGAATTCATCAGTATTTCACATGATGTAAGTTATGTGTAAGTTAAATAAGCAGGGTGAAAATATACAGCCTTGATTAACTACATGCAAGTTAAATAAGCAGGGTGACAATATACAGCCTTGACATACTCCTTTCCCAATTTTCAACCACTCCATTGTTCCTTGTCTGACACTAACTGTTGCTTCTTGACCTGTATAAAAATTTCTCAGGAAGCAGGTAAGGTGGTCTGGTATTCTCATTTCTTGAAGAATTTTCCACATTTTGTTTTGATCCACATAGTCAAAAGCTTTAGTGCAGTCAATGAAGCAGAAGTAGATATTTTTCTAGAATCCTCTTGGCTTTTCTGTGATTCAGTGTGTGTTGGCAATTTGATATTTTGTTCCCCTGTCTTTTCTAAATCCAGCTTGTGCATCTGCAAGTTCTCGGTTCATGTACTGTTGAAGCCTATCTTGAAGGATTTTGAGCATCACCTTTCTAGCGTGTGAAATGAGTGCAATTGTGCGGTAGTTTGAACATTCTTCAGCATTGCCCTTCTTTGGGATTGGAATGAAAACTGACCTTTACCAGTCCTGTTGTCACCACTGAGTTTTCCAAATTTGCCAACATATTGAGTGCAGCACTTTAACAGCATCATCTTTTAGGATTTGAAATATGATCAGTGCTAAATTGTGAGAAACTGAATTGTAACCTACCTCCAGTGTATCATTATAAATGACGAGTTTCTTTGCTCACAATAAATAGTTTGACATGTCAAAATTTCATATAAGGTACTTGAAAAGGTATCATCCCTCCTGGTTAAATTTTCAATTAGTAACCACAATTATTCTAGGATTGGTTCTGATGGGGAGGGGTATGGGTGTGAACACATGTTAATTTTTTTTAATAGACTCTAGTTATATGGACTAGCTTTTTCCAGAGTAACTCGACATTGTTTCCATCAAATAAGTAGTTCATTTGAGAAAAAACATACATCCACTTCAGTGGAAATAAGGCCCATCATGGAACAAAGTGAGAACAAATGAAGGTGGGAGAAGCATGTATATGACCTAGTGCTTCTTTTTATTTTTATATTAATGTACCCAGTTCTGACTATTTGCATTTGTTTGTCTAGAATCATGATGCCTCAGGCATGGAATATCTTGAACTAACATACCCGAGCATTATGGAGTCTTTACTTCTTTCCTGACAAACCATATTCATCTAAACAACCTATGCTAATTACTCATCTTGTCCATCTGAATGCACCCCTCTATTTTTTTCATGCCCATGCTGCATAAACAAGACTGTAAACTTAAGAAATTCTACGCCCTTTCATTTAATCTGCACAATCCATAGTGAACGGATGCTAAGATGCTATTAGAAATAACTCAATTGTTAGAAAATAGTGAAAACAGAGTAGTGCAATTTCATGTTTTTAAAAATACACAGGAACATATGTTTAGATTACAAGACATGTGCAATATTTAATGCTTTCAGAAATACATTTTCTACTTATTGGTCGTGAATACGTATATCAGCATTTTCAATCCATAAAGGAAAGGGATCTGAAAGCAAGCATGTGATCCCTTCCTTGCGATGCCAGAGTCGAATCTGCAGAGAAGAAAGGAGGCTTGTAATGAGACATAAGTAGTTGTGAGAAAAGACATCACGGGCAGTTTCCTGACAGAAGCCTGAGATTTAATCACCCAAAGCAGCTTCTGCAGCCGCTGCCCAGGCTCACTGGCTTCGCCGTCAGGGAGCAGGATGCCTGTCAAGCCCACAGTGAAGCAAACCGATCGGTGCCAACGCGCTGCCTGCAGACAACGGATGATGCTCACGAGCCGTTTATATCCCTTCCGCACATTTTGATCGTGTGTTGTGTTATCTACAGAAAATACCGAGCCTGTATATCACTACAAAGGGACATCTAGTGAAGGGACAGTTACTATTAAATTTATAGAAAGGAGGAAAATGCTTCTTCAGGGTTTAAGCTGCAGGTCAGAAACTTGCTCCTGAGTAAAGCAAAGATCTATGTTGAGCATACATCAAGAACTTCTAAGCTTTACAGGAATACAATTAAAACATTTTTATTTGAAAATGGAGCAGCAATAGTAAGAATTACATCATCTATGTAATACTGTAACACCTCCAAATATAAGCAAGCCCTTAAGTCACACTTCTTGTGTGACCTTGAACAAGTAACTTAACCTCTTAGTTGGTTTCCTAGTTGAGAAAGTGGATAAAACAACCTCTCTCTCACTGCCTATTAGAGAAGTAAATTAGATCACCTATGTAAAGGCCCAGCATATGAAAGATGCTTAAACCAAATGAGCTCTCCTTTCATTTCATAGAATTAGAGTAAAATCCCAGATTATCCATTCCTATTCAGGGTCTCAACATCTATTTATTGTAATCTTCAAAGTTCTTCAATAAATACTTGCAAGATTAAGGTCATATATGAACAAGTGTGTGTTCCAGTGCTCACCTCTACTGGGAAAATGTGGCGTTAGAATGGATGACAAAACAGGGCAGAAGCAGGAGAGCATTTATAGCATTGGAAAGAAGACTGATTAAACTTAGGGTTTTCACTAATATTTCAATTGATCTTGATAAGTACAGAATTATGTGAACTTCTGAGTATCTAGAATTACCAGAATGTTATATTTTTTACATTATAAGTTTATAAAATAACTTAATATTCAAAATATTAGCTATCAAACATGAAAATTACAATGTGCTCTGTGTAATAGATACTTTAATATGTTTTAATATATTATATGACCTAATTTTCGTAACCAAATGATATAGCTTTCTCTGTATGACATGCATGTGTGTGTATGTTGTACGTGTGTATACAGTCTTATCACTTACGAGATGTTTTACTAAGCCAGAGATTAAACTAGGGTATGTTTATCTTAAGAGCTGATGCCATTTCCTTACAATGGTTCTGTACTGCAGGCACATTAAAATTGAAATGGGGCTGGTGATTGAAAGCAGAATAGTGCATTAAGTGACTGTACCAAATTTGATATACTTACAGAAATTAATTGAGCCCCTCTCTTAGATTAGTGTGAAAAATTGTCACTATATGCTCATTTATTTATATTATACACAAGCACAAGAAAAATTCATGTATGTATTACTAACTGTGTATTAGGGACTTCCCTGGTGGCTCTAGTTTTAAAGAACCCACCTGCAAATGCAGGAGACGCAAGAGATGTGAGTTCAATCCCTGGGTCAGGAAGATCCCCTGGTGGAGGAAATGACAACCCACTCCAGTATGCTTGCCTGGAGAATCCCATGGACAGAGGATCCAGGTGGGCTACAGCCCATAGGGTTGTAAAGAGTCAGATATAACTAAAGTGACCTAGCATGCACAACTATGTACTGCCTTAAAAATGACTTTAATTTCCATTTAAATTTAATAGACAGAGTGCCTGAAGAACTACGGATGGAGGTTCATGACATTGTACAGGAGGCAGTGATCAAGAACATCCCCAAGAAAAAGAAATGCAAAAAGTCAAAATGGTTGTCTGAGGAGGCCTTACAAATAGCTGTGAAAAGAAGAGAAGTGAAAAGCAAAGGAGAAAAGGAAAGATATACCCATTTGAATGCAGAGTTCCAAAGAATAGCAAGGAGAGATAAGAAAGCCTTTCTCAGTGATCAATGAAAATAAATAGAGGGAAACAATAGAACGGGAAAGACTAGAGATCTTTTCAAGAAAATTAGAGATACCAAAGAAATATTTCAGGCAAAGATGGGCACAATAAAGGATAGAAATGGTATGGACCTAACAGAAGCAGAAGATATTAAGAAGAGGTGGCAAGAATACACAGAAGAACTAAACAAAAAAGATCTTCATGACCCAGATAATCACAATGGTGTGATCACTCACCTAGAGCCAGACGTCCTGGAATGGAAAGTAAAGTGGGCCTTAGGAAGCATCACTACAAATAAAGGTAGTGGAGGTCATGGAATTCCAGTTGAACTATTCCAAATCCTAAAAGATGATGCTATGAAAGTGCTGCATTCAATATGCCAGCAAATTTGGAAAACTCATTAGTGGCCACAGGACTGGAAAAGATCAATTTTCATTCCAATCCCAAAGAAAGGCAATGCCAAAAAATGTTCAAACTAGCACACAATTGCACTCATTTCACGCGCTAACAAAGTAATGCTCAAAATTCTCCAAGCAAAGCTTCAACAGTACGTGAATTGTGAAATTCCAGATGTTCAAGCTGGATTTAGAAAAGGCAGAGGAACCAGAGATCAAATTGCCAACACCCACTGGATCATCAAAAAAGCAAGAGAGTTCCAGAAAAACATCTATTTCTGCTTTACTGAGTATGCCAAAGCCTTTGACTGTGTGGATCACAAGAAACTGTGGAAAATTCTTAAAGAGATGGGAATACCAGAACACCTGACCTGCCTCCTGAAAACTCTGTTTGCAGGTCAGGAAGCAACAGTTAAAACTTGTCATGGAACAACAGACTGGTTCCAAATTGGGAAAGGGGTGCATCAAGGCTGTATATTGTCACTCTGCTTATTTAACTTATCTGCAGAGTACATCATGAGAAATGCTGGACTGAATGAAGCACAGGCTGGAATCAAGATATATGAGAGAAATATCAATAATCTCAGATATGCAGATGACACCACCTTTATGGTAGAAAGCACAGAAGAACTAAAGAGCCTCTTGATGAAAGTGAAAGAGGAGAGTGAAAAAGTTGGCTTAAAACTCAACATTCAGAAACTAAGATCATGGTATCTGGTCCCATCATTTCATGGCAAATATATGGCTAAACAATGGAAACAGTGACAAACTTTATTTTTTTGTGCTCCAAAATCCCTGCAGATGGTGACTGCCGCCATGAAATTAAAAGATGATTACTCCTTGGAAGAGAAGTTATGACCAACCTAGACAGCATATTAAAAAGCATAGACATTACTTTGCCAACAAAGGTCCGTCTAGTCAAAGCTATGAATTTTCCAGTAGACATGTATGAATGTGAGAGTTGGAGTATAAAGAAAACTCAATGCCAAAGAACTGATGCTTGTGAGCTATGGTGTTGGAGAAGACTCTTGAGAGTCCCTTGGACTGCAAAGAGATCCAACCAGTCCATCCTAAAGGAAATCAGTCATGAGTATTCATTGGAAGGACTGATGCTAAAGCTGAAACTCCAATATTTTGGCCACCTGATGCGAAGAAGTGACTCATTGGAAAAGACTCTGATGCTGGGAAAGATTGAAGGTGGAAAGAGAAGGGATGACAGAGGATGAGATGGTTGGATGAAATCACGACTCAATGGACGAGTTTGCGTAAATTCCGGGAGTTGATGATGGACCAGGAAGCCTAGAGTGCTGCAGTCCATGGTGTCACAAAGAGTCAGACATGACTGAGTGACTGACTGACTGAAACATATGAAATGGGACTATGGAAAAACACCATATTAAGCTAGGTAGAAGTGGTGCCTATGGAAATAGTCTGCAACTTTCCCAAGAAAGTAAAACAATAATGATAATGTAGAAAGAAAACTTCTTGTACCTGAGGCTGACTGATTTAGTTACATTTTATGTGGCCTGGGATTAAAGAAACTAGAGTGAGATAAAAGAATTTTCTGTGGAAACAAATTGTTTTTCTGCTAAACACATCATGAAAAGAACTGTAAAAGTTTGTTATCTGCCAAAATTATTCCTTTCATTGAAGTAAAATCCCAGATTTACAAGTCGTTATGTAGTAACCTGCTTGCTCAAAACTGTCAAATCTACAAAAGTGCATTCAGAGGCACAATGGTATATATGGTAAAACTTAAGTTTTACAGTAGCTCTGTGGTTGTCAAAAGTCACACACAGGCAATAGTAGCACTTAATTAAGTACAGACTGAAAACTTCTGCAGCTCCCCTTGTACTGCTTCCTATGACAGAATCAAAATCCCATCTTCAAGTAGAGGGTCTGTGAAAACAAAAGCTGGTATTTATTTATAAGTCTTTCATGCATGCTCAGCCATGTCTAATTCTTTGCAACACCCTCCCTCCCGAACTGTAGCCACCAGCCTCCTTTGTCCATGGGATTTTACAGGCAAGAATACTGGAGTGGATTGCCACCCCCTTCTCCAGGGGATCTTCCTGACCCAGGGATTGAACTCACATCTCCTGTGTCTTCTGGAATGGCAAGCAGATTCTTTACCACTGAGCCACCAAGGAAGCCCAGGCAAATGGGTAAAGGGTATTAACTATATGGTGATGGATGGAAACTAAGTTTTTGGTGGTGAGCACACTGTAGGATATTCAGAAGTAGAAATGTAATGTACACATGAAATTAATATAGTGTCATAAACCAATGTTATCAATAAAACTGGACAAAATTGGTAAATTAAATGAAGAATAGCTCCCCACCCATCAAGGAGAGACAGGGACCCCTGGTGCAGAGTATCCTAACCTAGAACCTTGTTGGACAGAACTTGAGTCAATGAACCTAAGGAAGGCCTTTAGACCTTAAAGTTCATCATTTCCATTTACAACAAACATGCTTTCCAATCCAACAAAAGTAAGTAGAGTCCTTTTTTCTCTACTCCCAGATTTTTGCAATAATACCATCCACCCTTCAAACAGGCATTTTCCATAGTCAATAGTGATTCATCCCACACTTCATTTCATTTAACTCAAAGCCAAGATGCTCAAGCAAGGATATATAAAGTTTGTTCAATCCTATGATCCAGCTGGGTAGGTAACATAGCAGTTCACCACCTGGGAGAAGACCAGGCCTGAGGACACTGGGGCCTTCCCCCTCCTGAGGAAGCAGCAATGTTTAGGATGCTGACTCAGCCTCTTGGGGGTAGTACATTATCCAAGATGATTGCCTTTGGTGGGGGCCTAAATAAATCTTTAGGGCACATTGCACATGATAATTCTTGAGCTATTATATTGGGCTTCTGAACTGATTCCAGTTCTGGCCAACTGTCTCTTTCATGCTTCAACCTTAAACTGTTTGCTTTGAATTATCTTCTAATACATTTGTGGCTCAACTGGTAAAGAATCTGCATGCAATGTGTGAGACCTGGGTTCATTCCCTGAGTTGGGATGATCCCCTGGAGAAGGGAAAGGCTACCCACTCCAGTATTCTGGCCTAGAGAATTCCATGAAGTGTATAGTCCGTGGGGTCGCAAAGAGTCGGACATGACTGAGTGACATTCACTTTCTTAGTTCCAAAGGAGTTTCCCCGGTGGCTCTAGTGGTAAAGAACCCAACTGCCAATGCAAGAGGGAGACATAAGAGACACAAGTTCTATCCCTAGATTGGGGAGACCCCTTGGAGGAGGGCATGGCAACCCACTCCAGTATTCTTGCCTGTAGAATCTCATGGATAGAGCAGCCTGGCAGACTACAGTTCATAAGGTTGCAAACAGCCAGACACTAGTGAAGTGACTAAGCAGACACGCACATATTTCCAACGATACCATAAATGACTTGGCTCTAAATACCAGAGAGAATGTAGTATAATATGATGAGTCTGAAATTTACAGAAAGATTCTTGTGTTTTCATGCCAGGGTGGCGATTTCACATACCATAATGACAGTAGTGCAGACCCATCTACCAGGGGAAAAAACAAATCCAAATGAGAACTTCATGGAGAATCACACTGGTCATGTTATCTTGTTTCTGACAGATGTTGGACCCTCTCATATGATCTAGTTGTTTCACCTGTTGTGCTAAAGTTGGCTGTATAGGGCTCATGCAGTCTCTGATCAAGTGACAGAAGCTTTATGTGGAAGCCAGTAGAGCGTTGGTGCCCAGAATGCCAGCGCCCCCAGAAGATTACCATCACTTCAACTCTCCTGTGCCCACCCATGATATCTGTCTCTTGGAATAGCTCTTGCTTCCTTTGTTCTACTCTCATCCCCAGTCACCTTCACTTTTAGTTGTTACCTTTCTTCAGTTTTCCTTTCCCTTGTCTCCTCTCTAAGTTTAGCTGGACCATAGGGTTAACTTTATGACTGAAATTAAGAGGTATGAGTTTTAACAAATTTGTTGTGAAGGAAATGCACAAGAAGCAGAGGGCAGTAGGTAAGTGGCCTGAGATCCACGTGTCCAGAGGGCAGAGATCTGGGGAGAAGGGAAGTCCAGTGAACATGACTGGGGCTCAATGGTCAATGTATGGCATTACAGAGAATGAAAAAAGGAAACAAAAGGACTAGGCAAATTATGAAGACAGAAAGCACTCATTGTAATCATGGCACTCAAAGACAGCTATTCTCAGAAACAAGACCAAAGCTTTATTCCCTGTTGTGGGACACTGTAAGACTGGCAGAAAAAACACTTAAGTACTAAAGTAAGACCCTGATTTATTGCAGAGCCTGGGGAAATGACCACCCTAATCATAGAGATCTGAAGGACCCATCTATACAGGTTGAACATCCAGAAGGAGAGACTGAAGGAAGTCTGTAAATCACAAACATCAACTGAACATGTAGCAATCGATTTGTGTTTGTAATTGGATTCTACATTAGGATCTGGAAAAAACACTGGCTTGTTTGTAAGTGTAAACATACAATATGACAAGGATATATAAGGGTCCTTGTTTTTATGACTGATTCATAAAGTTCTGTTTTCAAAGTTCTATTTTGTCAATATAGTTAGAAAAGAATTATTTAATTGTAGATCTTTACTTTCACTGATTTAAACAGGAAATATCCATCTCAAGTCAAAGATCATACAAGATCTGAAATCTGATAGTTTTCCCAGAGAATAAGTCTTCAGAGAATTTGTGGGAGTTGTTCTATGCTCTTCTGATCAAAAGATGCAATAAACTGAAGAAAAGTTTCATTAACATCGGGAGTTTCATTTTTGCTTATGTCGGTCAATATTTCTATTCAGACAAGAAACAGCATGCTCCTTGGTCCCCAAATGAAAAACGAATTGAGTTTTCTTTGAAATCTGACAGCAAAATTTATGTTACCTAATTTTTCCTAAGCCTGTACTTATTTTCAGTTCCAATAAAATAATAATTTTGAACACCAAGGAGACTGTATCATGTGGAACAGAACCTCCCTGTACGAATATCCTCTGAGTCCCAGGGGATTCATGTGTGTGTCAGATGCTAACACATCCCACTCTGACTCAGAGTTCACTCCTGATAGAACAGACTAAATTGTAGAAGTCAGAAACTGGCAAGGTTAGCTTAGCAGCACTGTTAAACACAAGAAAGCAATCCTGGTGCACCTGAGAACAGGAATTAAAAACAAACCCTGTTCTTTTCATTTTTCATTTATCTCAGGAAGACACTGAAATATTATTGGGTTTGTTAAAGTCATAATTACTATTTGAAGGCTGAACACTGTCTTATAAAACATAAAAGTCAAGTAATTTGATTGCATTGGAAAGGTACTAGACAAAATGTTTTCTGAAATATGCATATATGTTTTAAATGTTAAAGAATAAATGGGGAAATGCACAGCCATCAAGGCCAAAAAGTTAAACAAGAATAACTAAAACTAAATCAATATTAATTGTATTCTCTAGATGCAAGGAACAGCAACAGGAATTTTGAAGGCTACTAGGACTATAAATGGGACTTCCTGGGTAGCTCAGCTGGTAAAGAAGCTGCCTGCAATGCAGGCAACCCTGGTTTGATTCCTGGGTCGGGGAGTTCCCCTGGAGAAGGGTTAGGCTGCTCACTCTAGTATTCTTGGGTTTTCCTGGTGGCTCAAATGGTAAAGAATCTGCCTGCAATGCGGGAGACCCGGGTTTGATCCCTGGGTTGGGAAGATCCCCTGGAGGAGGGCATGACAACCCACTCCAGTATTCTTGCCTGGAGAATCCCCATAGACAGAGGAGCTTGGTGAGCTATAGTCCACGGGGTCACAAAAAGAAAGTCAGGCATGACTGAGCAACTAAGCACAGGACTATAAATCATAGTATATGCTTTAGAAGCAGTTTATATTTTAATCTAGTAGAGATAGAATATAAAAACATCAAATTAAAAATAACTATACATGCTAGAAATTATAGGTAATTTGTGTATAAAATAATGGGCAATGATAAATTATGAACAAAAGGAACAGTCAGTTCAGAAGTAAAGAAATTATTTGAATTGTGGGTATTTCAGGAACAAAAATTATGACAATGTAGAATTTGAATTAAATCTCAGAAGATACATGGTTGCTGATGGTATCTTACTTTACACATTACATGTACAAAAAAAATGTATAATTATTTTATTCAAATCAAATGTAGTCCATCAACTGCAGCCAATTATTGCTTCTATGTCAACTTTGCACCCAAAAATCTTTGCTTCTGGTAGAATTGATACCTAAGTTGTCTCCTCTTTGAGGTTTCCATAAATCAATTCATTACCATCTGCTTGGTGACCACCTGTCCTGGGCACCACTAGGCCATAGTGTGTGTACACTAAGTCACGTGAGTCCTGTCCAACTCTCTGTGACCCCATGAACTGTAGCTTTCCGGGTTCCTCTGTCCATGGGATTCTCCAGGCAAAAATATTTGAGTAGGTGGCCATGCCCTCCTCCAGGGGATCTTCCTGACCCAGGGATTGAAGCCTCGTCTCTTATGTCTCCTGCATTGGCAGGTGGGGGTTCTTTACCACTAGCGCCATCAGATTCTTTACCGTCTGAGCCACGTCTAGAAGGCTAGGCAGTAAGTAGTGCTCACCTATATTCTTGTTACCTGCTAATCTCCTTTCCCTCCCAGACATGAACTTCCTTTCTCTCTTTTTCTCTCCCGACCCACTTTATTTTCCCTTCACTTCCCTTAGTAAGTAGAAAATCTTCAAGGTGTTTGGATTTCTGGAAATACAAAACTAACAAAACCTGTTCTATGACAAGTTTCTCCTTCACCTCTAGAAAAATAAATTTTTCTTTAATCAAGGTTCAACTTTCTTAAGAACCAGCTTGGAATATTGAGGGGAAAATAGCAAAATGTAAACAATGTCTCAACAAATTATCCGGCCATTTGTGAGAAAAGAATGTGCTGGGAAGTCTATGTTGGGGAAACTAACACCCAAATGAGTAGCTTGGACAATAAGGTTTGAGAGACAGTGAACAAACTAGTCTAAAGACTACAAGGAAGAAATGAAGAACCCCGGGGTTAGTAGAAGGAAAGAAATCTTAAAAATTAGGGCAGAAATAAATGCAAAAGAAACAAAAGTGACCATAGCAAAAATCAACAAAGCTAAAAGCTGGTTCTTTGAGAAGATAAATAAAATTGACAAACCATTAGCCAGACTCATCAAGAAACAAAGGGAGAAGAATCAAGTCAACAAAACTAGAAATGAAAATGGAGAAATCACAACAGACAACACAGAAATACAAAGGATCATAAAAGACTACTATCAGCAACCATATGCCAATAAAATGGACAATTTGGAAGAAATGGACAAATTCGTAGAAAAGTACAACTTTACAAAACTGAACCAGGAAGAAATAGAAGATCTTAACAGATCCATCACAAGCATGGAAATTGAAACTGCAATCAGAAATCTTCCAGCAAACAAAAGCCCAGGACCAGACGGTTTCACAGCTGAATTATATCAAAAATTTAGAGGAGAGCTAACACCTATCCTACTCAAACTCTTCCAGAAAATTGCAGAGGAAGGTAAACTTCCAAACTCATTCTATGAGGCCACCATCATCCTAATACCAAAACCTGACAAAGATGCCACAAAAAAGAAAACTACAGGCCAATATCACTGATGAACATAGATGCAAAAATCCTTAACAAAATTCTAGCAAACAGAATCCAACAACATATTAAAAAGATCATATATCATGACCAAGTAGGCTTTATTCCAGGGATGCAAGGATTCTTCAATATCCACAAATCAATCAACGTAATACACCACATTCACAAATTGAAAGATAAAAACCATATGATTATCTCAATAGATGCAGAAAAAGCCTTTGACAAAATTCAACATCCATTTATGATAAAAAAAAACCCTCCAGAAAGCAGGAATAGAAGGAACATACCTCAACATAATAAAAGCTATATATGACAAACCCACAGAAAACATTATCCTCAATGGTGAAAAATTGAAAGCATTCCCCCTAAAGTCAGGAATAAGACAAGGGTGCCCACTCTCACCACTACTATTTCACATAGTTTTGAAAGTTTTGGCCACAGCAATCAGAGCAGAAAAAGAAATAAAAAGAATCCAGATTGGAAAAGAAGAAGTAAAACTCTCACTGTTTGCAAATGACATGATCCTCTAGATAGAAAACCCTAAAGACTCCACCAGAAAATTACTAGAGTTAATCAATGAATATAGTAAAGTTGCAGGATATAAAATCAACACACAGAAATCCCTTGCATTCCTATACACTAACAATGAGAAAACAGAAAGAGAAATTAAGGAAACAATACCATTCACCATTGCAATGAAAAGAATAAAGTACTTAGGAATATATCTACCTATAGAAACAAAAGACCTATATATAAAAATCTACAAAACACTGATGATAGAAATCAAAGAGGACACAAATAGATGGAGAAATATACCGTGTTCATGGATCAGAAGAATCAATATAGCGAAAATGAGTATACTACCCAAAGCAATCTATAGATTCAATGCAATTCCTATCAAGCTACCAACAGTATTTTTCACAGAACTAAAACAAATGATTTCATAATTTGTATGGAAACACAAAAAACCTCGAATAGCCAAAGCAATCTTGAGAAAGATAAATGGAACTGGAGGAATCAACCTGCCTGACTTCAGGCTCTACTGCAAAGCTACAGTCATCAAGACAGTATGGTACTGGCACAAAGATAGAAATATAGATCAATGGAACAAAATAGAAAGCCCAGAGATAAATCCACACAACTATGGTCACCTTATCTTCGACAAAGGAGGCAAGAGTATACAATGGAGAAAAGACAATCTCTTTAACAAGTGGTGCTTGGAAAACTGGTCAACCACTTGTAAAAGTATGAAACTAGAACACTTTCTAACACCATACACAAAAATAAACTCAAAATGGATTAAAGATCTAAACATAAGACCAGAAACTATAAAACTCCTAGAGAAAAACATAGGCAAAACACTCTCTGACATAAACCACAGCAGGACCCTCTATGACCCACCTCCCAGAATATTGGAAATAAAAGCAAAAATAAACAAATGGGACCTAATTAAACTTAAAAGCTTTTTCACAACAAAGGAAACTATAAGCAAGGTGAAAAGACAGCCTTCAGAATGGGAGAAAATAATAGCAAACCAAGCAACAGACAAAGAATTAATCTCAAAAATATACAAGCAACTCCTGCAGCTCAATTCCAGAAAAATAAACGACCCAATCAACAAAATGGGCCAAAGAACTAAACAGCCATTTCTCCAAAGAAGACATACAGATGGCTAACAAACACATGAAAAGATGCTCAACATCACTCATCATTAGAGAAATGCAAATCAAAACCACAATGAGGTACCATTTCACGCCTGTCAGAATGGCTGCTATCCAAAAGTCTACAAGCAATAAATGCTGGAGAGGGTGTGGAGAAAAGGGAACCCCCTTACACTGTTGGTGGGAATGCAAACTAGTACAGCCACTATGGAGAACAGTGTGGAGATTCCTTAAAAAACTGGAAATAGAACTGCCATATGACCCAGCAATCCCACTGCTGGGCATACACAGCAAGGAAACCAGAACTGAAAGAGACACGTGTACCCCAGTGTTCATCGCAGCACTGTTTATAATAGCCAGGACATGTCCATCAGCAGACGAATGGATAAGGAAGCTGTAGTACATATACACAATGGAATATTACTCAGCCATTAAAAAGAATGCATTTGAATCAGTTCTAATGAGGTGGATGAAACTGGAGCCTATTATACAGAGTGAAATAAGCCAGAAAGAAAAACACCAATACTGTATACTAACGCATATATATGGAATCTAGAAAAATGGTAACGATAACCCTATATGCAAGACAGCAAAAGAGACACAGATGTATAGAACAGTCTTTTGGACTCTGTGGGAGAGGGCGAGGGTGGGATGATTTGGGAGAATGGCGTTGAAACATGTATATTATCATATGTGAAACGGATCGCCAGTCCAGGTTTGATGCATGAGACATGGTGCTCAGGGCTGGTGCACTGGGATGACCCAGAGGGATAGGATGGTGAGGGAGGTGGAAGGAGGGTTCAGGATGGGGAACACCTGTACACTCATGGCTGATCCATGTCAATGTATGGCAAAACCACTACAATATTGTAAAGTAATTAGCCTCCAATTAAAATAAACAAATTTATACTGATTTAAAAAAGATTACAAGGGTAAAGGATTTATGTATAGCACTTTAGCTAATTAAGATCATTGGAATTTTTTTTTTTGGTAGAAGAATGATTTAATCAAAGCAATGCTTTGATTATTGAAAATAAGGAAGCAGACTAGATTGAGGAAGGGAAAGGCTGAAAGAAGGATGAGTGACAGGCTACATAGAAGTGATATACTTAATTTTTTAGCATACTTCATTTATGATAGTTGTGCGTCAAATGTGAAATCTTATTGTAAATTAAAGTGCCATTGAGTTGACAAAGTTAGCAGCAGTGAGTTAATGAGAAAAGGGAGTGAGAAATTAAAAGAGAAGACGACACTGTGAAGGAATTTAGAATGCAAGTGGTGTCTTGGGATTAGTATGAAGAATGTGACCAATTATTCATAAGAAAATTTAGAATATAAATTATATTGCAAATCATTTATTGTTCTGAGAACTTCAAGGGACACGGAGGTCAACATATTGAAATCCCACTGCTTGGAGGAGATATTTGAAAAAATGGGCAAAAAGCTCTCTTTAAATAAATTATGCCTCAAATGCCAATGCTATTGGAGTACTGAATGATGACAAGGTTTCCATATTTTTATGCAAAATACAAATCAATTGAGCAAAGTTAATTTCCATTTTGATTATAATTTTAATTTAAAAAAGCCATTTGCTTTAATATTGGCAGAACAAATCACACTTTTTTTGTTGTTGAATTTTCCAGAAGAAAGTAGGCTTTAGAAGATTGCATTTAAAAGGTAGCTTTAGAAGCCCAGTGGTAGAATTAGCATTTATTCAAAGAAAAAACAGTAATCTTTTTTTTCTGTATACCTAAATGTTAAGGGATATTAAAAGATTTCTTATTATAATACTCATATAAAAATTAAAACTTCACTTGCTCTTTAAACTTGGCTTAATAAAGAATTCTTAATAGACAAATATATGTGTAGAAATGACAATCCAGAAGCTTTGAGTACCATTGCATCTCTGTGGCTACTCTGCTCTGTGATCTTAGCTTCTTAGATCTTAGCCTCACTTCACAAAACTTATTTCTTAATTTCCAATATTCCAAATAAAAACATTTAATCTAGAATATAGTTGATTTACAATATTGTGTTAGCTTCAGGTGTACAGCACAGTGATTCAGTTATATAACTAAATGTGTGTGTATGTGTGTTAGTCACTCAGTTGTGTCTGACTCTTTGCGACCCCATGGACTGTAGCCTGCCAGGCTCCTCTGTCCATGGAATTCTCCAGACAAGAATACTGGAGTGAGTAGCCATTCCTTTCTCCAGGGGATCTCCCCGACCAAGGGACTGAACCTGGGTCTCCCACATTGTAGGCAGATTCTTTACCATCTGAGCCATCAGGGAAGCCCATATAATTGAATATATATATATATATATATATATATATACACACATACATACACATATATACATATATACATATATATATGCTCTTTCAGATTCTTTTCTACTATAGATAATTATAAAATACTGAGTATAGCTCCCTGTGCTATATGGTAGGTCCTTGTTGCTAATCTATTTTATATATAGTAGTATGTATATTATGTCAATCCCAAACTCCTAGTTTATCCCTCCCCCCACCTTTCCCCTTTGGTAAAATGTTTGGTGTCTGCCATTCTCATTCTGTTTTGTAAATAATTTGTATTTATTTAGACTCCACTTATAACTGATATCATGTTATTTGTCTTTGTCTGACTTACTTCACTTAGTATGATAACCTGTAAGTTCATCCATGTTTCTACAAAAGACATTACTTCATTCTTTTGGTGGCTGAGTAATATTCCATGGTATAAATATACCACGTCTTCTTTCTTTAGTCATCAGTCAATGGACATTTAGGTTTCTTCCACATCTTGGCTATTGTAGTTCTCCAATGAATATTGGGGTGCATGTATCCTTTCAAATTAGGCTTTATCTGGATATATGCCCATGAGTGGAATTTCAGGATCATATGTTAGCTCTATTTTTAGTTTTTTAAGGAAACTCCATACTGTTCCATAGTGGCTATACCAATTTACATTCCCAACAAGAGTGTAAGAGGGTTCCTTTTTCTCCACACCAACTCGAGCATTTACTATTTTTAGATTTTTTGATGACAGCCATTCTGACCCGAGTGAGGCATTTAGTTTTGATTTGCATTTCTCTAACAATTAGTGATGTTGAGCATCTTTTCACGTGTCTTTGCCTGTTTGTATGTATTCTTTGGAGAAATGTCTATTTAAGTCTTCTGCTACTTTTTGATTGGGTTGTTTTGTTTTTTTGGTACTGAATTTATATGAGTGGTTTGTATATTTTGAAAATCAATACCTTGTCAGTCACATCATTTGCAAATACTATTTCCCATTCTGTAGATTGTCTTTTTGTTCTCTTTATGGTTTCCTTTGTTGTGCAAAAGCTTTTTAATTTAATTAGGTCCCATTTGTTTATTTTTGTTTTAGTTTCCATTACTCTAGGAGACAGATCCGAAATGTTACTGCTGTGATTTACGTCAAAGTGTGTTCTGTGTGTTTTCCTCTAGGAGTTTTAGAGTGCCTGGTTTTATATTTAGGCCTTTAAATCACTTTGAGTTTATTTTTGTTTATGGTATTAGAGAATGTTCTAATTTCATTCTTTTACATGGAGCTTTCCAGTTTTCCCAGTGCCAATTATTGACAAGACTGTCTTTTCTCCATTTTATATTCTTGCCTCCTTTGTCATAGATTAATTGACCATCAGTGCATGGGTTTATTTCTGGGCATTCTGTTCCATTGATCTATGTGATTGCTTTTTGTGCCAGTACCATACTGTTTTACCTTTAGGTATAATCTGAAGTCAGGGAGGCTTATGCCTCAGGTTTCTTTTTTCTTTCTAAAAATTGCTTTGGATAGTAAGAGTTTTTGTGTTTCTATGGAAATTTTATTATTTTTTGGTCTAGTTCTATGAAAAACACCATTGGTAGTTTGGTAAGCATTGCATTGAATCTGTAGATTGCTTGGCTAGTATAGTCATTTCGACATTGATTCACCCAGTCTAAGACATGGTATATCTCTCCATCTGTTTCTGTCACATTCTGTTTCTTTCATCAGCATTTTAGAGTTTGTGTGTGTGCGTGCTAAGTAGCTTCAGTCATGTCCAGCTCTTTGTGACTCCATGGATTATAGCCTGCCAGGCTCCTCTGTCCATGGGATTCTCCAGACAAGAATACTAGAGTGGGTTGCTGCGCCCTCCTCCAGGGGATCTTCCCTACCCAGGGATCGAACCTGCATCTCCTGCAACTTCTGCATTGGATGTGTATTCTTTACCACTGAGCCACTGGGGAAGCCCTTTGTCTTCTTAGGTAGGTTCATTCCTAAGTATTTTATTCTTTTTGATGCAAGGTTAAATTGGATTGATTCCCTAATTTCTCCTTCTAAATTTCATTGTTACTGTATAGAAATGTAACAGATTTCTGTGCATTCATTTTGTATCCTGCAACTTTACTAAATTCATTGATGAGCTCTATTAGCTTTCTGGTAGCCTCATTAGAATTTTCTATTTATAGTATCATGGTATCTATACACAATGAAAGTTTTACATCTTTTCCAATATGGTTTCCTTATATTTATTTTTTTCTATGATTGCTATGGCTAGGACTTCTAAAACTATGTAGTATAAAAGTGGCAATGATGGATATCCTTGTTTTGTTTCCCATCTTGGAGGAAATGCTTTCAGCTTTTCCCCTTTGATTATGATATTAGCTGTGGTTTTATCACATATGGTCTTATTATGTTGAGGTAGGTTCCCTTTCTGTCCTCTTATGGAGAGTTTTTATCATAAATGGATATTTAATGTTGTTAAACACTTTCTGCATCTGTTGAGATGACCATATAGTGTTTTATTCTTCAATTTGTTAATATGGTGTATCATACTGATTGATTTGTGGGTACTGAAAAATCTTTGTATCCCTGGGATAAATCCCACTTGATCATTATGTTTAATCCTTTTAATATATTTTTGGATTCAATTTGCTAGTATTTTGTTGAAGATTTTTCCATTTATGTTCAACCAGTTATATTGGCCTGTAATTTTCTTTTCTGTGGTATCTTTGTCTGGTTTTAGTATCAGGGTAATGGTGGCCTCATAGAATCAGTTTGGAAATGTTCCTTCCTCTGCAATGTTTTGGATAATTTCAGGAGGATAGGTTTAACTTTTCTCTAAATGTTTGATAGAGTTTGCCTGTGAAACCATCTGGTCCTGGACTTTTGTTTTTCACTATAGTTTCAACTTCAGTATTGGTAATTGGTTTGCTCATATTTCTGCCTAATTCAGGGTTTTCCCTTCTTTCTTTCTTTTTGATATGTAAGAAGTGGATTTTTTTTAGAGAGAAACACACTCCACAGACAGAGTTGTGGGTCATCTCTGAAGGGGAGAATGGCCCTTCTTGGTTTAGTTTTGGGAGATTATACCTTTCTAAGAATTTGTCTGTTTCTTCTAGGTTGTCTATTTTATTGTCATGCAGTTGCCTGGTGTATTCTCTTATGATCCTTTTCTGTATAGATGATTTAGCCACTGATGTAAATTTGGTGCTAGTCTGCCACTATTAATATTATTGTGTTACTGTCAACATCTCCTTTTATGTATGTTGTCATTTGCCTTTTATATTGAGGTACTCCAATGTCACATGTATATAAATTTATAATATCTAAATAATATGTAGATGTAACTGGATATTAATAGAAATTACAGTGGTCATTTTAGAGCTTGAATAATTATGAAACATTTGAACATTCCTGAGGAAAAATAATAGGCAAAGTAAATTAAATTTGTTTTGAAAAAAATGAAATAGGAACATTTTTTTTTACTACGTATAAAACATGTTAAATTGTAGTAATGCAAGAAAAGACAGGCATATCAGACCAATCAGAAGCAGACCCTAATATGAGTAAATATTTCACATATGGTAAAGGAAATATAACAAGCCAGTAGGAAAGGGTGGCATTTTCAATAAATTATATGTGCTCATTGGCATTTGGGGGTAGATATAAAAACAGAAAAGTATCTCATCTCTAAACACCTATCAAAATTCCTTCAAAATAGATAAAAGCAACATGAAATAAGAAAAAAATAAGGAGTACTAGTGTACATTTGGGGCTTCCAAAATGTAAGGGCTTCCAAAATTTGGGCTTTCAGTGGCTCATCAGTAAAGAATCTGCCTGCTCTGCAGGAACCACAGAAAATGCGGTACAACCCCTCGGTTAGGAAGACTCCCTGGAGGAGGGCATGGCAACCCACTCCAGTATTCTTGGCTGGAGAATCCCATCGACAGAGGAGCTTGGCAGTCTATAGTCCAAAGTGTCACCAAGAGTCAGACACGACTGAACTGACTTAGCACACGTGCACAGTATACATTTTAGGACAACATTTGAATTGATTACAAATAATAACCTTAAATGAATTACATAAAAGCATTTAAAAGGGAAAACTGTCACTTTATTAAAATGCACATAACAAAACTCATATTCACAATATTAAAATAAAATCAAGAGTAAAATATAACAAAATGTTAGTTGATAATTAAAATGTGTAGAATACTTGTGAAATTTGTAAGAAAAATTTCAAAAAGAATAAAAGAAATTAATGTACAAGCAAAATCCATAGAAAACAAAGCACAAACTATTTTTAATAATTAATAATCAAAAATATACATAAAATATTCTAAAATTAAAAGTCATCACATTCCTAGATGGTATGAACAAGTAAAATGAACATTCTCTGAATATTAATTGATTGAACTAATTTCAAAAACAAGTTTTAAATTATTGAGCAAACATTTAAAATATCCATACCCTTTAATGCCACCATTCTAGGCCTAGGAATCTATTCAAAGGAAGTAATTAGAAATATGAAAAATACTATGTACACAGGTATGACATTTTGCTTATTACAGTTTATGATGGCAAAATATTGGAAATGACCAAAATATCCTAGTATAGCACTATTCAATTATATAAAAAATAAATATGATCAAATAGGAAAAATACATGGATGAATTACATCAAAATATTTATATAACTCCTATAATAGGAGGTTCAATATTTCTAATATAGTTAAAAATATTTCAAATAGAGGTCTATAACTGTCACATATTATGGTATTATATAATTCAAAGTTTTTAATAAGATTATGGATTAGTTTTATCTCATAAAAAACAATAAAAGTTACTTAAACTTGAAATAAAATTTCAACTTAGGTATGTTTTATTTACTCATTTTAGAAAGGGTGCATAATTAAATACAAAAATTGATATCCTGTTTGTTCCAAACAATGAAGAAGCCAAATTTCCAGAATATAAAAGCATTGTAGTTAGATTTTTTTCTATTAAAAAGTATATTTTCATTTTGGATTATTTACAATTTCTTTTCACAATGTCTTCTTTACTTTAGAATAATTAAAGTGTTTTAATTTATATAACTCATATATTTAATATGTTTGTTAATTTAGATATTCTTGTGTTTCACTCTGTTTTAAATGAGGACAATAATTAACTAAGTGGCCTACAGGTAATCATTTCCTTCTTTACAAAGCTGGTAAAAATCTATACTAAAACTATTGAGGCAGCAAAAATTCTAAAAGTCTACATTTTGACCTATACCATTTTTAACCTGTGCATTTATCAAATCATGTTAAAGGTATACAAAATTCTTTAAATAAAGTAAGCCAGAAAGAAAAACACCAATACAGTATACTAATGCATATATATGGAATTTGAAAGATGGTAATGATAACCCTATATGCAAGACAGAATAAGAGACACAGATGCATAGAACAGTCTTATGGACTCTGAGGGAGAAGGTGAGGGTGGGACGTTCTGGGACAATAGCATTGAAACATGTATATTATCATATGTGAAACAGAACACCATTCCAGGTTCGATGCGTGAGACAAATGCTCAGGGCTGGGGCAGTGGGATGACCCAGAGAGATGGGATGGGGAAGGAGGTGGGAGGAGGGTTCAGGATGGGGAACACATGTAAACCCATGGCTGATTCATGTCAGTGTATGGCAAAAACCACTACAATATTGTAAAGTAATTAGCCCCCAACTAAACTAAATAAATTTATTAAAAAAAAAATAAATGAATCTAATTTATCAAGGGCTTCCCTGGTGGCTCAGTGGTAAAGAATAAACCTGCCAATTCAGGAGACACGGATTTGGTGCATGGGTTGGGAAGATTCCCTGGAGAAGGAAATGGCAACCCACTCCAGTATTCTTATCAGGGAAATCCCAGGGACAGAGTAACCTGGCGAGGCTACAGTCCATGGGGTTGCAAAAGAGTCGGAAATGATTTAACGACTAAAACAACAAACAACAACATACACTACTACACTCTTCTGTATTTATAATACAGTTTTATGTTTTCTTGTCCAAAGATAATTTTTGATGCGATATAGCATACTTTTCTACAAATGGAATAACTATTATTTAAATTTTGGAATAAGTAAGTCTTTAAGCATTCACATTATTAAACATTCATTACATGTGACCTTCAACATAAACAGAGGAGAAATTCAAAGGACCTTCATAACCTTAAACTTCAAAGCATCAGGAAACAGATTTTACCCTCCAGTTTTCTTGGAGACTAAAGGGTGGCATCCAATCTTTCTTTTGCTACTTAGAAATATTTAATTTTTCTTTCTCATTTTTTGATAAAACAGTAAACTATGATTCTTACTTCATCTGAAAGAGAGTATGTCTTTTTGAAGTTACATGACAAGTATTCTGTTTATTTTTTGTTCTGTTCTAGTGATTATTATTATTGTGTGTTAGTTCCTCACTCATATCGGACTCTTTGTGACCCCATGGACTGTTATCCATAAAGCTGCTGTGTCCATGGAATTCTCCAGGCAAGAGTACTGGAATGGGTAGCCATTCCCTTCTCCAGGAGATCTTCCCAACAGAGTGATCAAACCCAGGTCTCCTGCACCACTGATTCTATAAAGCTATTCACATTTCTAAAGTGCTTAACACAAAGTTCATTAATACATTCATTATCTGCCATATAAAATTTTATACTCAAAGAGAAATATACACTTAGCTAGGTTCAGCCACATATAGCATAAACTTGAAAATGAGATATGCCATTGGAAGATGTATATAGATACAGCATATGAATAAGTAAGATAAACCAGAGATCAAATTGCCAACATCTTCTGGAGCATCGAAAAAGCAAGAGAGTCCCAGAAAAACATCTACTTCTTCTTTATTGACTATGCCAAAGGCTTTATTGACTATGCCAAAGCCTTTGAGTGTGTGGATCACAATAAACTGTGGAAAATTCTGAAAGAGATGGGGATACCAGACCACTTGACCTACCTCTTGAGAAATCTGTATGCAAATCAGGAAGTACACTTTGAACTGGACATGGAACAACAGACTGGTTCCAAATAGGAAAAGGAGTACGTCAAGGCTGTATATTGTCACCCTGCTTATTTAACTTATATGCAGAGTACATCGTGAGAAACGTTGGGCTGGAGGAAGCACACTGGAATCAAGATTGCCAGGAGAAATATCAATAACCTCAGATATGCAGAATACACCATCCTTATGGCAAAAAGTGAAGAACTAAATAGCCTCTTGATGAAAGTGAAAGAAAAGAGTGAAAAGTTGGCTTAAAGCTCAATGTTCAGAAAACTAAGATTATGTCATCCGGTCCCATCACTTCATGGGAAATAGATGGGGGAACAGTGGAAACAGTGACAGAGACTCTATTGTTTTAGGCTCCAAAATCAATGCAGATGGTGACTGCAGCCATGAAATTAAAAGATGCTTACTCCTTGGAAGGAAAGTTATGACCAACCTAGACACATATTAAAAAGCAGAGACATTATTTTGCCAACAAAGGTCCATCTAGTCAAGCCTATAGTTTTTCCAGTAGTCATGCATGGATGTGAGAGTTGGAGTATAGAGAAAGCTAAGTGCCAAAGAATTGATGCTTTTGAACTTTGGTGTTGGAGAAGACTCTTGAGAGTCCCTTGGACTGCAAGGAGATCCAACCAGTCCATCCTAAAGGAGATCAGTCCTGAATATTCATTGGAAGGACTGATGTTGAAGCTGAAACTCAAATACTTTGGCCACCTGATGTGAAGAACTGACTCGTTGGAAAAGACTCTGATGCTGGGAAAGATTGAAGGCGGGAGAAGAAGGGGACGACAGAGGATGAGATGGTAGGATGGCATCACAAACTCAGTGGACACAAGTTAGAGCAAACTGCTGGAGTAGGTGATGGACAGGGAGGCCTGTCGTGCTGCAGTCCACGGGGTCGGTCACAGAGTTGGACACGACTGAGCGACTGAACTGAACTGATGAATAAGTAATATAAACAGAAGGTTAAAACCTAGAGTTACTGAATTCTATTGACAATCAAATCCTCCTGAAGTTTCCCCAGGGCCACTGAGATCATGAATTATATTTCAGATATCGGTCCATTGAAAAACAGTGATAACATGTTAAAACAGATTTTCAGTGGTGCAGGCCCTGGGAATCAACAAATACTGATTTTATGTCGATGAATGTGTCACTGACAGAATGTCATAATACTTCTTCATCTAATAAGATAAGGAATATACTCAAGAGTGCATAAATCTCTTTTTGGCTGTTTCATTTTTATTATATCTCCTAGGATGGAAGTAACTTGAACAGTGTTTATGTCAACCAAAGTAAGTATTACAGTAACTAAATTATTAAAGGGAATATTTATTTGACAAAAGCAGGGTATTAACTTATAAAAAACTGTTATCAAGTTAAAACTCTAAATGGTTATTGGAATTAGAAAAATCAATAAGATAGAAAATAACATTAAATATTTACTCATAATAAATGCCTAATATTGCTTACAATGTGGCTGAGTAAACAGTAAAAGAAAATTGTTTCATATTCTAGCTGTTCTAAATGTACCAAGAGTAGAGTAATAGTTTCATCAGATAATGTAATAACATTGAGAAATTCATTTATTTTCTCTGGGGGAAAAGTTTAAATTATATTCTCTGAATTACATATGCAATCAAAGATTATAAATTAATAGATGCCATGATAATTTATTTGGAACTGTAAATTAAGTAGGTTAACTTTTCCTCTTTTATTTTTCTTTAATTATACTTCTTTCTTTTGGTTAACATAGTCACTGGAGATTCATTTTAAAGCTGCTATGATAACTATTGAATAGAAACAGATTCACTGTAAAAAGTATCCTATGTCTGATAAAAAAGTCATGTAGACTGATTAGCACTTTAAAAAGGGCATTCGGAAAATTTACATTAAGTATGTTGATTATTTAATCTGTCCTGCATATTTACATTGGAGAAGGAAATGGCAACCCACTCCAGTCTTGGCATTATTTGTATAAATAATTCCATGATTCTTCCAAAAAATAATTATTCCCCCTATCTGTTTACTTTTAACTACTGGTACTATAGTAACTCTAGAATTATTTATATTCTTAAATATGTTTGATAAGTATTTAATAAGCCAATATTTAATTAGTGAAAATTATACTTGGATATATTGTAAGGAATCTGCTGTATTCAGATTTTAAAACTTTCTTATTTTAATAAGAATTTTATCAGGTGGTGGAAATACTTTTTACCTATATTCAAAGCCAGGAAATAAAGTGCTTTTCTTCTGTACCAAAATTTTGTTAAAGAAAACCTGATCCTATAATTATTATAGTATTTTTTGCAGTAAGTTAATTTGTGAGAAAAATACTTTATCTTCATTATACATCTTTTTCCAAGGCTAGATAGTAAGTACAACATATTTTTATGGGAAGCTATTGTTGACAGCAAGTTTAAAAGCCAGGAGCCAGAAAAATCACATAGCACTATTCTGAAATTTCGTGTCAACAATGGTGCAATTAAATATACAGATAATGTATGGTGGCTACATATCTTTGCCATAAAAAGACTATTATTGTACATAACTCCAGTTTCTTTTCAGTTCAGTCACTCAGTCATGTCTGACTCTGCGAACCCATGGACTGCAGCACACCAGGCTTCCCTGTCCATTACCAACTCCTGGAGCCTACTGAAACTCAGGTCCATGGTGTCAGTGATGCCATCCAAACATCTCATCCTCTATCGTCCCCTTCTTCTCCCGCCTTCAATGTTTCCTAGCATCAGGGTCTTTTCCAATGAGTCAGTTCTTTGCCTCAGGTGTCCAAAGTATTGGAGTTCCAGCTTCAGCATCAGTCCTTCCAATGAATATTCAGGACTGATCTCCTTTAGGATCGACTGGTTGGATCTCCTTGTTGTCCAAGGGACTCTCAAGAGTCTTCTCCAACACCACAGTTAAAAAGCATCAATTCTTTGGCACTCAGCTTTCTTTATAGTCCTGGCCTCTTTTTCTTTGGAGACCAGAGGGATTTGATTACAGAACTTCCACAGGACTGGGGAAACAGGCTTTTGCAGGGCACAGACAAAATCTTGTGTACAAAAGGAGCCAGGAGAAAGGAGCAGTGTCCACACAAGAGTCTGAGCCAGACATGCCTGTGTGTCCAGGAGTGTCAGGTGGTATACATACTAGTATATATCAGTTCAGTTCAGTCGCTCAGTCGTGTCCGACTCTTTGTGACCCCATGAATCGCAGCACGTCAGGCCTCCCTGTCCATCACCAACTCCTGGAGTTTATGCTAACCCATGTCCGTCGAGTCAGTGATGCCATCCAGCCATCTCATCCTCTGTCGTCCCCTTCTCCTCCTGCCCCCAATCCTTCCCAGCATCAGGGTCTTTTCTAATGAGTCAGCTCTTCGCATCAGGTGGCCAAAGTATTGGAGTTTCAGCTTCAACATCAGTCCTTCCCATGAACACCCAGGATTGATCTCCTTTAGGATGGACTGGTTGGATCTCCCTGCAGTCCAAGGGACTCTCAAGAGTCTTCTCCAACACCACACTTCAAATGCTCCAATTCTTTGGTGCTCAGCTTTCTTCACCATCCAACTTTCACATCCATACATGACTACTGGAAAAACCATAGCCTTGACTAGACGGACCTTTTTTGGCAAAGTAATGTCTCTGCTTTTAAATATGGTATCTAGGTTGGTCATAAATTTCCTTCCAAGGAGTAAGTGTCTTTTAATTTCATGACTGCAATCACCATCTGCAGTGATTTTGAAGCCCAAAGAAATAAAGTCTGACGCTGTTTCCACTGTTTCCCCATCTATTCCTTCCAAGGAGTAAGCATCTTTTAATTTCATGGTTGCAGTCACCCTCTGAAGTAATTTTGGAGCCCAAGAAAATAAAGTCTGTCACTTTATTTTTTATTTTATGTTTTCATTGTTTCCCCATCTATTTGTCATAAAGTGATGGGGCCAGATGCGATGATATTAGTTTTCTGAATGTTGAGCTTCAGGCCAACTTTTTCACTCTCCTCTTTCACTTTCAAGAGGCTCTTTAGTTCTTCTCTTTCTGCCTTAAGGGTGGTGTCATCTGCCTATCTGAGGTTATTGATATTTCTCCTGGCAATCTTGATTCCAGCTTGTGCTTCTTCCAGCTCAGCGTTTCTCATATGTACTCTGCATATAAGTTAAATAAGCAAGGTGACAATATACAGCCTTGACGTACTCCTTTTCCTATTTGGAACCAGTCTGTTGTTCCATGTCCAGTTCTAACTGTTGCTTCCTGACCTGCATACAGGTTTCTCAAGAGACAGGTCAGGTGGTCTGGTGTTCCCATCTCTTTTAAAATTTTCCACAGTTTATTGTGATCCACACAGTCAAAGGCTTTGGCATAGTCAATAAAGCAGAAATAGATGTTTTTCTGGAATGCTCTTTCTTTTTTGATGATCCAGCGAATGTTGGCAATTTGATCTCTGGTTCCTCTGCCTTTTCTAAAAGCAGCTTGAATATCTGGAAGTTCAAGGTTCACATATTGCTGAAACCTGGCTTGGAGAATTTTGAGCATTACTTTACTAGCATGTGAGATGAGTGCAATTGTGTGGTAGTTCGAGCATTCTTTGGCATTGCCTTTCTTTGGGATTGGAATGAAAACTGACCTTTTCCAGTCCTGTGGCCACTGCTAGTATATATATATGTATACTAATAAACGTATACACATATATTTAAATGTATATATATATCTGTATCTGTTAAAAGAAACACATTCATATTAACATGTCTGATTCTAATGCAGAACATTCATATCTATTCTCGCATTTTATGGTACTTTATTGTAAAAATGAAATCTGGCTTTCATCTGCAATACTTTTTAAATATTATTTGAACCATATTATACATGTAAAGTAGAATCAGAATTGCTAAATGGTAGCCCTGTGATGAATAACTTTTCTAACTAGAGTACAAATTTTGTTCACAGTACTTTATGTTTTTAGCCTTATAATATCTGAGAAAACTTTTCCAGAGTTGTGTAGTTTAGCTTATTTATTCTCCATCTACTTCTGTGATGTTATGTTGTATATTTACAAGAGAGTTAAATTTATTTGTCACAATCTGCATTCCATCCTGCCTTCCCTACATCCTGATTTTTTTTTTTCATTTTAAATACAGTAAATGTCACTCTTTAGGGCTTCCCGATGGCTCAGTATGTAAAGAATCCACCTGCAATGCAAGAGAAACACAAAAAGCACGGGTTCGGTCTCTGGGTTGGGAAGACCCTCTGCAGGAGGGAATGGCAGCCCACTCCAGTATTCTTGAATGGAGAATCCATGGACAGAGGAGCCTGGCAGGCTATGGTCAACGGGGTCACAGAGATTTGGACACGACTGACCAACTGAGCATGCAGGGCTTCCCTGGTAGCTCAGTGGTAAAGGATTTGTCTGCCAATGCCAGAGACAGGATTTCGACCCCTGATCCAGGAAGATCCCACATGCCCTGGAACAGCTAAGTCCATGTGCTTCAACTGCTAAACCTATGTTCCAGAACCACAACGACTGAAGCCCATGCCCTAGAGCCTGTGTTCTGTGATGAGAGAAGCCCCTACAATTAGAAGCCCACACATCACAACTAGAGAGTAGCCCCTGCTCTCTGTAACTGGAGAAAAGCCTGCACAGCAAGGAAGACCCAGCACAGCCACAAACAAAAAGTCACTGTTTACAGCGTACAGTTCTATGGGTTCTGACTGAAGAACCATCAGACATCCATGAGTAATATAATGGATAGTCTCCAAACCCTACACATTTCATTTCGAGCCCACCTTGCATAGATAAAATCGCTTTCCCCACCCCGTGGAAACCCGTTATCTATTTCCTTTTCCTGAAATTCTGCCTTTTCCAAAAGGCCACATGAATGAAACAATATGGTATGTAGTATTTGGGGTGTTTATAATTCTTGCCTAAACTTGTAAACTTTAGGGAAGTTAGACAAAAAGCGAACTGACCTTCTAGGATGCTATACCTTCAGGACACCATCTTGCCCACACCATCTGTTTTTGAACAGATTTTTCTTTCTACTCTCATTCTACTATCTCTTCCTTTATCAAAAAAGTTGTGATAGTCAGCATGTCTCAGGAAGTTAAGCTTCTGTTTGACATGTATGCTATTGAGATGAGGTTAGAGGTGATGAAAAATGGCACAAATTAATTTTTTCCAAGGAATTTTGTGCATCTTCTCAGAAATTTCAAAACCAGAATGCATTTTTTCCCAAAGCTTTGACAAAATTGGGATTTCTTTCCACTTTTGAAATTTTGATCATCATGGATGATCTTCTACTAGTAGCAGAGGTCTCATTTTCTTATCTCGTATTTTCAATCGACCAGGGTTTAAGCGTTTGTAGGATAAGTCCCACCAAGTGATGGTAATATTCTCATTAATGAGCTAACTGAACACATGAGCCAAACAAGGGGGGTGCTGCTCAATTAATGAGGCTTCTCTGTATCTAATTTAACTAGAGGCTGTGCTGGCTACAGTGGTTTAGAAGAATGCCGTGTTCCTCTACACCCTTCTATTACGTACCCCTCCCACCAAGTTCAGGCCTCCTAGTCTGTGGGGAACCCAGACACATGGCTCTGAGTGCCAGAAGAAAACCTGTTATCGTATTTCTGAGCTGTTAGCTTCCCGGGGAAATAGATTTGGGATCATGCCTTTTTATCTAAGTGACTTCTTTCAATTTTCTGTGTTTTCATCACTATGTTTTTTTTTTGGTTGTAGATGTTATGTAGTACCATATTGGCTGTTGATCTTTTCTATTCTTAAGAACCATGTTCTGTTCACAGTTTTAACTCCCTGTGTCTCACCCTCTCTTGACTGCTCCTCTGATCTTGTGGGTCTTTATGGTAATTGTAGCTTCCTGCCTTCTGGTGATTAAGTACCACCTCCTGGCCTCCTGGCCTCCTGGCTAGGCTACCATCCTCAGATATCAATAAGCCCAGTTCTGTGTTCACCTCTCCTGCTATTAACCCATGTCTGTAGAGGATCCAATAAACATCTTAGTGATGCTAATGTCCCTCTCACTGTACATTCCTGATGGCCTTCATTGAATAGCGCTTTATCTGGCACTTGGATGAAACACAATCCACTGGTGGGTGTTCTGGCCTCAAATTCACCGCAGCACAGCAATCCCATCTCCTTCAGCCTCTTTAGTCCCTTCTCTGAATCTGCCAGAGCAACCTAGGTATTCTCACTTGACTGAGCATTCAGTTCAGTTCAATTCAGTTGCTCAGTCTTGTCTGACTCTTTGCAACTCCATGGACAGCAGTATGCTAGGTTTCCTTGTTCATCATCAACTCCCGGAGCTTGCTCAAACTCATGTACATCCAGTTGATGATGCCATCCAACCATCTCATCCTCTGTCATCCCCTTCTCCTCCTGTCTTCAATCTTTCCCAGCATCAGGGTCTCTTCCAATGAGTCAGTTCTTCACATCAGGTGGCCAAAGTATTGGAGTTTCAGCTTCAACATCAGTCCTTTCAATGAATATTCAGGACTAATTTCCTTGAGTATTGACTGATTTGATCTTCTTGCAGTCCAAGGGACTCTCAAGAGTCTTCTCCAACACCATAGTTCAAAAGCATCAATTCTTTGGTGCTCAGCTTTAGTCATCATTTTCTAAGAGCCATGCTAGCAATGAGTTCACCTCTCCCCTTGGTTCTTCCTAGGATGGTAAATCTTATGTCCCAAGAAAGTGCCTCCAAGTCAATGAATTCTTATTCAGTCTTAGATGTTTTGGCCACTCTGATCAAGCACCTGTGTGAACTCACTTGGCTTCTCCCTATTGATGCTGATTCTTTCAATTCCTGTAGTCTTTTAAATCAGGTGTAACATGCCTCTTTCAGGTTATGGTGAGATTTATTCCTAGATAAGGGCCTTTACAGCCAAAAGAGTAGGTGAGTGAAACTTCTAAAAGGGTACATGTTCACTTGTGGAGGAGAAACTCTGCAACATTTTCCAGTAGAGGTGAAGTACTGTTTCTTATTTGGAAAGGGAGAGCTTCCCTCATAGCTCAGTTGGTAAAGAATCCACCTACAATGCAGGAGATCATAGTTCGATTCCTGGGTCAGAATAATACATCAGAGAAGGGATAGGCTACCCATTCCAGTATTCTTGGGCTTCCCTTGTGGCTCAGCTGGTAAAAGAATCTGCCTGCAATGTGTGAGACGGTTGGGAAGATCCCCTGGAGAAGGGAAAGACTGCCCACTTCAGTATTCTGGCCTAGAGATTTCCATGGACTGTATAGTCCATGGGGTCACAAAGAGTCAGACAGGACTGAGCAACTTTCACTTTTCACACATGGTGGTGGGCACCTTTGTAAGATCTGAGGGTCCAGGTGGTTTACAAAGCCAAATCCTCAGGAGCAACCATCTACATTTCAGCATCTATATTTCAGGGTCCCCGATTTTTTTCCCCTCCTAGTGACCTAACATTAGCATAACAGACCTGCAGTGGCTAAGATTTAAACATGTCTGTGTGACTCTAATTTATAGGGCTTACAGAGTTTCAGAACTAAATGTTTGTATTTAATTTCCCAGACTTGGAACATATAAATATCTCTAAAATAATCCCCAATTACCAGGAAAACTAGGTACTTCCACTGAACAGGTCAGGGTCATGTGCACTGGAGTCAGAGCAGGAGTCAGCATCACCTGAAGAACATAGGCAGAGAGTGGGGGATGAGTCCTTATTCCCGAGGAAAATCCAGGTACTATTTCCAGAAAAAAGAGGTTAGTGCTAAACAGCAAACCTACAAATATCAAAGAAAACGTTACCGTAAGTTGATTCCTATTTATTAAATATTTATACCTTCGGAGTTATTTGGAATCAAAATGAGAATTTAAAAAAGAAAGATGCCTAATGAAGCACAAATTTGGGGCAGCAAAACCTCATGTTTTAGATTCAAAAATGTTCTTTCAGTTGCAGTCCTTCCATTTATCTTCTAGAGCCTGGAACATCTGATTCTTCAGGAAACTGGAGAATAGAGGGAAGAGCCTCATTTATAGACAGACTCTCACCAGTGGTTCATCCATTAATTCAAGGAAACCATCAGCTCTGAGCCTACTATGGGATGGCGGTGCTGAGCTCAATGGGTACATCTAGATTCATCTCAGTCCCAGTCCTGGTGGAGCTTTCAGCCTGTCCAGAAGTTGTGCATGAGGAAAGAAAAGCTCCAGAAAGGAAGTGGAAGCAGACAGGTGGCAGTAATTAAGGATAAATTATGCCGAGGCCAAGTGACAGAATCTCTACACTGTGCTGATAATTGTTCCATTACATGAAGCATAGGAGTAATTGTGACTGTTCCCACCCACTGTGCTAAGGAGCTGGATGGGAGTAGGTATCCTTGTTTGTGACTATAACAAAATTTGGAGCGCTCCGAAAAGCCGCCCTCCGTCGTCTCAGAGACTCGCACCCACTTTCCAGGAGGCGAGACCTGGCTTTTACTTCGCGGCCACCCCCAACCTGCCTGCAATCTGCTCGGATCCCGCAGGCCAGAGTGGGACGCCCGCGACCCCACGCCCAGGCTGTGGACAGGCGGACCGGCGGGGCCCACCCGGATGGGAGGCTTGGAGGATGGAGCCGCCCCCGGCTCCCGCCTCCTCCCTTTCCCCGGGCGGGCGCGCGCGGTCTGGGGAGCGGGGAGGGGGCGTGAGGGCGGCGGCGGCAGCTCGGAAAGGGCGGGTCCCGGGGCCGCGGAGCGCGTCGGAGCGAGCGTAAGAGTCCCCGGCGCGCGCCCGCCGCGCTCGCCCCGCGGCCGCTCCCGCCCGGCGCCGCCCTCGCTGCGGGACCCACGAGGCGCCCGCCGGCCGCTGCCGCGGGGACCCGGGCCCGCGAGGGGAGGGGTCGCCCGCGCGTCGGCCCAGCCCGGATCTCGGCACCGCGTCGCCCCCGAGCGCCGCCCGGACGGCGGGGCGATCGCAAGGAGCCGCGGAGGCCGAGGACGCCCGCAGCCCGAGGGAATCACCAGGGACCCGGCGGTCCTCGCCCAGACACCCGCCCCCGGAGACTTGGAACGCGGACTCCAAAGGCAGCGGCGCGCACGGTCAGGACAAGTTACTCGTGGTTTAAAGGGGTCCTGAAACGTACCCTCATTTAAGTAGCTTTTCCTCTCTTTGTTTAAATAACTCTGTTTAGACCCAGAGAAAATGCTTCCTTGAGGTGTTTTGAGTTGAAAGCATTGTCCTGAAAGTTTTTGTTTGTTGAGGTTGTGTATGTATACTTGTTAACTTTCTATGTAATTAGAAACCCTTAAAATATTAAAGGCACATTACAGGATCACTGTGGCGCTTGGGCATCTTGTTAGCAAGTTAGGCCCTCTCTTTCCAGGTGTGGGATCAAAGCCAGTCCCTCACGGAAGGGTTTTGCTTGTTAGGTTTCTGCGCCCTGAGTCTCACCAGGTGCTTAGACTTCCTGTGGCTGATTTTAGTAACGTGTTACCTCGAGGTTCCGGGGTCCCATGGAGCTGCTTATGAAGTTTGTTTCCAAAGTGCCTAGGCCGGTGGGGCGGATGGTGCAGCTGTCTGCTCTGTTTTGGATGGCTTACAATATATTAAAGTGCCAGTATCAGCTCCGTGAAGTTTGGCTTCAGGTGCTTGCTTGCGTGCTAAGTCGCTACAGTCATGTCCGACTCTTTGCGATCTCTTGGACTGTAGCCTGCCAGACGCCTCTGCCCATGGGATTCTCCAGGCAAGAATTCTGGAGTGGGTTGCCGTTCCCTTCTCTAGGGCATCTTACCGACCCAGGAATCAAATCCGAGTCTCTTACGTCGTAAGTGTGCCCATTTATTTGGTCTTTACAATAGTAATGACTCGTAAGCATATTAACTTTTGAAAGAAGTGGAGTACCTGTGTTTGTCTTGTTTAGTTACTGAGACAACTTCCAAGTTGACCAAATGACTAATTCTGTTATCTTAGTTGAAGTAGTTTAAATTACATCAAACAAAATAAAACAAACACCTCTTATCATAGTGCGTTATCTGTAAGTTTCTCTTTTTTGAGCCATTACAGCCTCCTGAAGAGGGAGCAGCCCCTTTTAATTAAGACCTTCGTCAAAAACTTGTAATTATTCCTTAATAGGTTTGTTAAACTAAGTCCTCTGCCGCTTGAGGGTCTCCAGTTGTGTAACAGATAACCAAGGATTCCTGCTTGACACTGCATTTTAATGTCTTTTTCAATTAGTTCCTCTTACAGGGAACTCATTTGAATCTCAAATTTAGTTAGGACTGAACTTTTGCTTTTCTTTTTATAAACGATTGTAATGTAGCAACAGATGCAGTCTGGAAGCATTTTGAGGAAAGTACTTTTAAAAATTGGAAATACCTATGTTAAAATGCTAATACTTAAATATTGAGACAAATGAAACTAATCACAAGCATTCTTGCTTTGCCCTAAGCAAGCCATACTATAACAGAATACTGTTTAAGAGGATTTCTCAAAAGTCTACATAAAACATGCATGTTCACCTTTCCTGGACTTCAAATATGAAATAGATATCCTTAAAAATAAAATTATGCCAAGAGGCTTCTCTAATAGAAGTCTCTTTTTCCCCCCCCATTCCCACAGTACCTACCTTCCCCATGATATGCTTATTATTTGCCTTAAAAACATTTAACAACAACAACAAAAAAAATAGGCTATCTTCTCAAGTATATAAAATCTTGACTCAGAACTCAAAAAGTATTAAAACTTTTATTTGGCATCTTTAAAAAGAAGGAATCTTAAAAAAATAAAATATCTTGGGAGAGCACTTGTGTTTTGTGAAAAGATTTATTATTATTGAATTTTGCTGATTTACAATATTGCATTTTCTTTTAGCTATTTCCTGAGAGAGGGAAGTAGTATTTCTGAGAACTATAGCAAATACCTGAGTAATTTTGATAAAATTAAAAGTGATTTTTAATGATAGTTGGGAAAGTATTTTAATTTTTTTCCTGGACCATATGTCATACAGATGAAGTTTATGATGAACTGGAATTGAAATATCCAATGGTTGATGTTGTTTTGGGGAAACTGTAACTTTAGTTTTAATTTTTTTAGTTAGGGGATTGTTTGACTCTATAACTTTCTTGCAGTTGCACTGTGCCTTAGCGGCCCTTTGGTGCTAAAGACCAGTAACTTACAGCTGCAATTCTTCTGACACCTACTCCACAAACAAACTTCAGGTCTTTCTCAAGGTAAATTGCCATTTTTGTTGCAGTATTACTGTGTTTAATTATTTAATGTGATGCTATATTTGGTTACTAGCTTTACTTTTTGTGTGTCACTAACAAAGTTTCTGAGTGATGTATGCCAAACTCCATGTTTCCCATATGCCTTGTAGCTTATATTGCAAGATTTTATAGTTTGGTGATTTTTTTTTTTTTTTTTTAGCATTGCATAGGTCAGATTCTGGCAGAACTGACTGTATATGTTTACACAGGTATTTTATATGATCTGAAATATATAATTTGTGGAATAGATAATGTAATTATACCTATTGTAATGCTGAAATGTAATATCTGTTTTGGTTAGCATTGTATATCAAATAATCCTGGAACCTGGTAGCTCAAATTAAATTAAAAGTAAATGAAAAGCTTATTAGCTTTCAATATCTCCTGGTTCAGTGGCTTGGCTAGGCTCAGCTGGGCAGTTCTGCTGCTGCCCTCCCTTGGGGTCTCATATGGTTATAATTAGATGGCAGCTGGTGCTGGAGGCATCTGAGGGCAGCCGGTAGGTTATAATGACAGTGTGTTCCTCTCTCTCTCTAAGTAGCCCAAGGGCCTTTTCTCTGCGTCCTGTGTTTCCATGTGTTATCCCTAACAGAGTAGCCACATTTCTTACTCAGGGTAATCAAGAAGCTACAGAAATGGGAACTGGCAGGCATTCTTAAGCCTTAGACCTGGATCTGCATAGCATAACTTTCCCCACCTCCAATCAGCTAAGCAATTACAGGGCCAGCCCCAACTCCAGAGAGGAGAAATCATCACTATCTCTTGATGGGGAAAATAGAAAAGTATCTGTGACTGTCTTTCAGTTCAGTTCAGTTCAGTTTAGTTGCTCAGTCGTGTCTGACATTTTGCGACCCCATGAATCACAGCACACCAGGCCTCCCTGTCCATCACCAACTCCCAGAGTTTACCCAAACCCATGTCCATCGAGTCGGTGATGCCATCCAGCCATCTCATCCTCTCTTGTCCCCTTCCCCTCCTGCCCCCAATCCTTTCCAGCGTTAGGGTTTTTTCTAGTGAGTCAACTCTTTGCATGAGGTGGCTAAAGTATTGGAGTTTCAGCTTCAACATCAGTCCTTCCAATGAGCACCCAGGACTGATCTCCTTTAGGATGGACTGGTTGGATCTCCTTGCAGTCCAAGGGACTCAAGAGTCTTCTCCAACACCACAGTTCAAATGCACCAGTTCTTTGGTGCTCAGCTTTCTTCACTGTCCAACTCTCACATCCATACATGACTACTGGAAAAACCATAGCCTTGACTAGACGGACCTTTGTTGGCAAAGTAATGTCTCTGCTTTTAAATATGCTATCTAGGTTTTACATAACTTTCCTTCCAAGGATTAAGCATCTTTTAATTTCATGGCAGCAATCACCATCTGCAGTGATTTTGGAGCCCCCCAAAATAAAGTCAGCCACTGTTTCCACTGTTTCCCCATCTATTTCCCATGAAGTGATGGGACCAGATGCCATGATTTTAGTTTTCTGAATGTTGAGCTTTAAGCCAACTTTTTCACTCTCCTCTTTCACTTTCATCAAGAGGTGTCGGGAGCCGCGTTAGGCATTACTGACAAAATGGAGACATGGCCCCAACCGCCTTTCCTCATCCCGCAGGCACGGTCCCGGGATGAAGGAGTTAGGTCTTGTGATTCTGACTTGTCCTTTCCTTCCTTCAGTTGAGTTGGCTGGAAAGTATGTTAAGTTGCTTATTGTTCTTGCATGAGAAAGCACAAAGCCTTCTGCAGTTGCCCAGGAAATAATCCATAAAGTTACATTTGTTCAAGGACCTTTACAAAGAATGTTCCAGGATGAGCACATAGGCCGCAGCTTGAGGCCGTGGGAAAGACTGTTATTGAGACCTGCTTGTGAGGGAAATGTTTATGGCAAAAGAAGTTTGCTGAGTTTAGGGTTTAGGAATAATTAAGAATATTAGAAGCTAAAAGTTTAAGGTATGTTGTAGTGTTGGCATATTTTACTATAGCTTATAGAGAACTAGGAATTTTAGAGATAGTAATAGCTAGAAGCCTTTTTAGGAGATAAGGAGCTTAAGTTACTAGGGGATAGGATTTAAAAAGATAAGAAATAAACTGAGGAATGGGGTATGCAGCCTGGAGACAAACATAAGTTACAGTGTAATCATAAGGACACTTAAGAGGGAACTCTGAAGGACAACAATGATTTATGGAGACAGTAAATCTGGGTGAGGGGAAACTGAAGATGTCAAACCTCTGTCCTAATGCTTTTGTAAAAGTATAAAAGAAAACCTCATGCTTAAAATAAACATGCAGTTCCAGCACTTTGAGTCAGAGGCTGCATCATTTTCCGCCAACACCGCTCATCCCTTCAGGGCGATTCCCTGGCTGCTGGAGCTGGACTCTGGCAAAGAGGCTCTTTAGTTCTTCTCTTTCTGCCTTAAGGGTGGTGTCATCTGCCTATCTGAGGTTATTGATATTTCTCCTGGCAATCTTGATTCTAGCTTGTGCTTCTTCCAGCTCAGTGTTTCTCATGATGTACTCTGCATATAAGTTAAATAAGCAGGGTGACGATATACAGCCTTGACGTACTCCTTTTCCTATTTGGAACTAGTCTGTTGTTCCATGTCCAGTTCTAACTGTTGCTTACTGACCTGCATACAGGTTTCTCAAGAGACAGGTCAAATGGTCTGGTATTCCCATCTCTTTCAAAATTTTCCATAGTTTATTGTGATCCACACAGTCAAAGGCTTTGGCATAGTCAGTAAAGCAGAAATAGATGTCTTTAATCCACCACGATATTCTTCACTAATAGTTTTTTAGAGGAATATTATAAGATTTTAGAACGACTCTTAGGAATTATTTCATCTACCATCATCAATTTACATGAAAGGGTACGGGAGCAAAATATCACAATAAAATACCTGGAGCTGTAACCCTTTCTTATTGTTTTAAATTTCTCAGAACCCATGGAAATCTGCTGGGATATGGTTTCTGACTAGCTTGTTAGAAACATGCCTGCATTTTCCCGAAAGCCACTAAGACTTGAGAAATATTTTAAATCATGACAGAGCAAGATATTTCTGGATATCAAGGAAGATTATTTTCAAACAATTATTTTGCCTTCTTCAAAAACTACACACATCAAACAGAGAGTTAGAATTTTATAAGAGAGTAAATCTAAAATAAATCTTTTATTCCTAAGGAATATGTGACACCTTCATGGTCTAATACCAAGCTCACTGTGCCTTAGATAATGTTTGACCCTTCACTTCATCTCACCCCAAAAAATGTCTTTAAGAGACATTTTTGTAAATAATGTGTAAATATACGCTTACTGTGTACATATGTACTTCTTAGACAATAAATTAGGATGAAGAAGCCTGTTTTTATTACCAGAAGTTACTTTTCTAATGAAAACAATCAGGATGACACTTTTTTTCGTGCCTGAATTTAAAAATGCATGTACTGAAATAGCTCACTGTATATACAAATTAACAGGAAAAAATTCTGTTGGTTTAAGTGAGGCACATAGTGAAATGTCAGACCTTCCTGACCTTCAGTATGTCTATCCATCTCGGTTTAGCTCTCTCTGCCCACCCCTCTTTCTTAAACTGGTGTTATCATCTTGTAACTTTTACATCAATTACCCCAATTGTAAAACACCAGTGGAATTCAACTCTTTCTCTGTGTTTTCTCTTTAGCTCCCTTCTTTCACTCCTAGCTGTTTTAATTCTGACAGCAATTCTTCCCTTTCTGCTTAGACTCCTCTTCCTTATTTATAAATGTTTACTGTATTCCATTTGTTTCTCAAAAAAACAAAATATATTTGTTACCTTTTTATTTTTGGAACTCTTAATTGTCCATTTTTCTATTTGGGTTTTTCTTTTTCTTATCAGTTTGTTAATCTGTTCCTTCATGAGGAAAAAAATATATTAATTGAAATAATAGTAGTTGCTTACTTTTCCTGGTATTTTTCTTCATTCTTATAAGTAAATAATTCTTATGAATTCAAATCTCTGCTGTCAATAATTAGTGTTTCTTTTTCATGTGTTATACCAGAAGTAGAATGGTATGATTTTCAGCTAATAAATGAAGCTCTAATGCCTGTGCCTTCAGAGAACTATGTAAATCTGCACATTTTGTAAAACAAAATAGATGGAAGGAAATCTCACTGATGTTGTAGAGAAAGGCTTAGGCAACCTGACTCTTGTGACCCCATGGACTATAGCTCCTCTGTCCTAGAATTCTCCAGGCAAGGGTACTCAAGTGGGTTGCCATTTCCTTCTCCAGGGGAATCTTCCCAACCCATGAATCGAACACAGATCTCGTGCATTACAGGCAGATTCTTTACCATCTGAGCCGGCAGGGAAGCCCCCATGGAAAACTGCACATTATGCAAAACAAGCTAGATGAAAAGAAATCTCACTGATGTTACAGACAGAGGCTTAGGCAACCTATTTTAGAAATGCTAAGTCTCAGATCTTATGTTCCTTTTCCACTTGTGTTGCTGTTTGCAGCACCCCTATGTTGGCAGTTTAATGGTCCTGTGACTTTTCAGACAGTTATAGTGCTGGGTCTGATCCCTTTGTGAAAATGGAAACGTAAATAGTCTTACCTCCCTTTGTGAAAATGGAAATGTAAATAGTCTTACCTCCTCCAATCTGCCCTTTGTATCCATTGTACCCCATCTGCAGCATATAGAAAATATTTGAAAAAAATTCCAGCAAAGTTCCAAAAGGCAAAACAAATTTATCACACACAGGTAACTATTTATTTTGTATTTACAATTATTTATACAGCATGTATATTAGGTATTACAATCTAGAGAGATTTAAATATATGGGAGGATGTGTGTAGGTTATATGCAAACATTGCACCATTTGAGACTTGAGCATTTGTGGATTTTAGTACCCTTAGAGGCTTTTTTTTTTTTTTTTTTTTTGAAACCAACCCTTCATGACTACTTAGGAACTACTGTTCTTCATCTATCTCATAAGAATGTAATAAGCCCATGGTTGGGAAAACATTTTATAAATTAAAGGCCATCATTCATGTCATTGTCAATTCCTTTGTTTACAAGATGTGAAAAATTCTATTTAATAATTTCTAAAGTTTCTACCAGTTTACACTATGTGAAATTCTCTAAAATGTTACTAAGGGAAACCCAGCACACATTCATTTGAACTTAGTAATTGGATGGTAAATTTGAGTGAGCAGAACGCCTTCTCTGAGAGTTAAAATCCCCATTATCTACGTGGTAATATAATTATCTACCCCAAAGCTCCGTGGTAAGCTTTGCCTAAACAAAGGATGTATTGTAACACGGTATGGTTGGCCTTCCCAATTTCAGCCTCTTCATTATGCAATGAACATAATATTAAGACTCTGTTTTCTCCGAATAACTTATTATCTGTCAGTATTAAGACCTTTGGGCTTTCCAGGTGGCCCTAGTAGTAAAGAACTGCCTGCCAGTGCAGGAGACATAAGTAGACATGGGTTGGATCCCTGGGTCTGGACGATCCCCTGAAGGAGGCCGTGTCAAACCACTCCAGTATTCTTACCTGAAGAATCCTGTGGACAGAGAAGGCTGGTAGGCTGTAGTCCATAGGAACACAAAGAGTCAGACACTACTGGAACAACTTAGCACATAGCACACAATCAGTTCAGTTCAGTTGCTCATTCGTGTCTGACCCTTTGTGACCCCATGGGCAGCAGCAAGCCAGGCCTCCCTGTCCATCACCAAATCCTGGTGCTTGCTCAAACTCATGTCCATTGAGTCAGTGATGCCATCCAACCATCTCATCTTCTGTCATCCCCTTCTCCTCCCTCCTTCAATCTTTTCTAGCATCAGGGTCTTTTCCAATGAGTCCGTTCTCCGCATCAGGTGGCCAAAGTATTGGAGTTTCAGTTTAGCATCAGTCCTTCCAATGAATATTCAGGACTAATTTCCTTTAGGATGGACTGGTTGGATCTCCTTGCAGCCCAGGGGACTCTCAAGAGTCTTTTCCCAAAACCATAGTTCAGAAGCATCAATTCTTTGGCGCTCAGATTTTTTATAGTCCAACTCTCACATCCATACGTGACTACTGGAAAAACCATAGCCTTGACTAGATGGACCTTTGTTAACAAAGTAATGTCTATGGTTTTTAATATGCTGCCTAGGTTGGTCATAACTTTTCTTCCAAGGAGCAAGCAACTTTTAATTTCATGGCTGCAGTCACCATCTGCAGCAATTTCAGAGCCCAAGAAAATAAAGTCTCTCACTGTTTCCATTGTTTCTCCATCTATTGACCATGGAGTAATGGGACCGATTGCCGTGATCTTAGTTTTCTGAATATTGAGTTTTAAGCCAGCTTTTTCACTCTCCTTTTTCACTTTCATCAAGAGGCTCTTTAGTTCCTCTTCACTTTCTGCTATAAGGGTGGTGTCATCTGCTGATCTGAGGTTATTGATATTTTTCCTGGCAATCTTTATTCCAGCTTGTTTGTACTTCATCCACCCTGGCATTTCTCCTTATGTACTCTTCATATAAGTTAAATAAGCAGGGTGACAATATATAGCCTTGATGTACTCCTTTCCCAATTTGTAACCAATAGAACCCAATTTGGTTCTAACTATTGCTTCTTGACCTGCATAGTGGTTTCTCAGGAGGCAGGTAAGGTGTTCTGATATTCCCATATCTTGAAGAATTTTCCACGGTTTGTTGTGATCTCACAGTCAAAGGCTTTGGTGTAATCAGTAAAGCAGAAGTAGATGTTTTTCTGGAAATCTCTTGCTTTGTCTATTATCCAACGGATTTTGGCAATTTGATCTCTGGTTCCTCTCCCTTTTCTAAATCCAGCTTGAACATCTGGAAGTTCATGGTTCACATACTACTGAAGCTTGGCTTGGATAATTTTGAGCATTACTTTGTTAGCATGTGAGATGAGTGCAATTGTGCAGTAGTCTGAACATTGTTTGGGCTTCCCTGGTGGTGCAGATGGTAAAGAGTCTACCTGCAATGCTGGAGGCCTGGTTCAATCCCTGGGTCAGTATGATCCCTTGGAGAAGGAAATGGCAACCCACTCCAGTATTCTCACCTGGAAAATTCCATGGGTGGAGGAGCCTGGCAGGCTACAGTTCATGGGGTTACAAAGAGTCAAAGATGACTGTGCAACTAACTTACTTATTTGAACATTCCTTGGCATTGCCCCTCTTTGGGATTGGAATGAAAACTAATCTTTTCCAGTCCTGTGGCCACTGCTGAGTTTTCCAAATTTGCTGGCATATTGAGTGCAGCACGTTCACAGCATTATCTTTTAGGATTTGAAATAGCTCCACTGGAATTCCATCACCTCCGTTAACTTTGTTTATAATGATGCTTCTAAGGCCCACTTGACTTCTCATCCCAGGATGTCTGGATCGAGGTAAGTGATCATACCATTGTGGTTATCTGGGTCATGAAGATCTTTTTTGTACAGTTTTTCTGTGTATTCTTGCCACCTCTTCTTACTATCTTCTGCTTCTATTAGGTCCATACCATTTCTGTGCTTTATTGTGCCCATCTTTGCATGAAATGTTCCCTTGGTATCTCTAGTTTTCTTGAAGAGATCTCTACTCTTTCCCATTCTTTTTCCTCTATTTCTTTGCACTGATCACTGAGAAAAGCTTTCTTATCTCTCCTTGTTATTCTTTGGAACGCTGCCTTCAGATGGGTATATCTTTCCTTTTCTCCTCTGCCTTTTGCATCTTTTCTTTTCTCAGCTATTTGTAAGACCTCCTCAGACAACCACTTTGCCCTTTTGCATTTCTTTTTCTTGTGGATGGTCTTGATCACTGCCTCCTGTGCAATGTCACGGACCTCCATCCCTAGTTCTTCAGACACTGTCTATCAGATCTAATCCCTTGAATCTATTTGTCGCTTGTACTGTATAATCATAAGGGATTTGATTTAGGTCATACCTGAATGGTTTAGTGGTTTTCCCTACTTTCTTCAATTTAAGTCTGAATTTGGCAATAAGGAGTTCATGATCTGAACCACAGTCAGCTCCCGGGCTTATTTTTGCTGACTGTATAGAGCTTCTCCATCTTTGGCTGCAAAGAATATAATCAATCTGCTTTGGGTTTGGGTATTGACCATCTGGTGATGTCCATGTGTAGAGTCTTCTCTTGTGTTGTTGGAAGAGGGTGTGTTTGCCGACCAGTGCAGACCAGTGCAGTCTCTTGGCAAAACTCTACTAGCCTTTGCCCTGCTTCATTTTGTACTCCAAGGCCACATTTGCCTGTTACTCCAGGTATCTCTTGACTTCCTACTTTTGCATTCCAGTCCCCTGTGATGAAAAGGACATCTTTTTTGGATGTCAGTTCTAGAATATCTTGTAGGTCTTCATAGAACCATTCAACTTCAATTTCTTCAGCATTACTGGTTGGGACATAGACTTGGATTACTGAATGGTTTTCCTTGAAAATAAACAGAGATAATTCTGTCATTTTTGAGATTGCACCGAAGTACATCATTGCAGACTCTTTTGTTGACTGTGATGGCTACTCCATTTCTTCTAAGGGATTCTTGCCCATAGTAGTAGATATAATGGTCATCTGAGTTAAATTCACCCATCCCAGTCCATTTTAGTTCACTGATTTCCTAAAATGTCGATGTTCACTCTTGTCGTCTCCTGTTTGACCACTTCTAATTTACCTTGATTCATAGACCTAACATTCCAGGTTCCTGTGCAATATTGCTTTTTACAGCATCATACTTTACTTCCATCACCAGTCACATCCACAACTGAGCGTTGTTTTCACTGTGGCTCCATCTCTTCATTCTTTATGGCACAATATATGACCGTTAAAATATTTGAAGATATTTATATAATTACTCCGGAGAAGGCAATGGCACCCCACTCCAGTACTGTTGCCTGGAAAATCCCATGGATGGAGGAGCCTGGTAGGCTGTAGCCCATGGGGTCACTAACGGTCAGACACGACTGAGAGACTTCACTTTCACTTTTCACTTTCATGAACTGGAGAAGGAAACGGCAACCCACTCCAGTATTCTTGCCTGGAGAATCCCAGGAACGGCGGAGTCTGGTGGGCTGCCATCTATGGGGTCGCACAGAGTCGGACACGACTGAAGCGACTTAGCAGCAGCAGCAGTAGCAGCATATAATTACTCTCTGTTATCTGTTGTAAGAAATTCCAAAAGATTCTGGGAAACATCATCTTACCCATCTCTCACCCTTAATGAAATACAACACATTTCTGCTTGTTTCCTTGTAGACTACAATTTTAGTCATGAGATAACAATCATGAGGTTTGGGGAATCTTAATCATCAATCTTCTGGTTCAAACCAGTCTGAGATCTGTGTGTTTATGGTCATTGGGTAGTCAACATCCTCCAGCAGTGGGGGTCTTAGTTTCTACAGAACCACTTCAAGACGTATTAGATTGTTAGCTATATCCCTTTCAGGAGGAGGTAGGAGTCCTGTGACTGTTGGTCAAGCTGTTATTACCTGCTTTCCTTTGCTCCTGAATTTTCTACTTCTCTAATAATTACCTGTTTGAGTCTGCTCTTTGGAACTCTGGGAGGGCCTCAGAGACTAAAGTTCTTTGCACAAACAAAAATTGGGGAAACAGTGGATTGTAATCACTTGACTGCAGGAGATTAATAGCTGTGAAGATGGGGAGAAGTAACTAGGTTTGAGATAAATGGGAGAGGTAGTGTTGAGGGGATCTGCATAATGATTGTATGTTGGGAAGAATTAAGTAGTAAAATTGGGTGATCAGGGATAAATCCCAGGGATTTTTGCTGGCAGGGGCTAGAAATGCATTCCTTTGGCAGAAAAACCCAGAGAAGATTTGCAATGGATGTGAGAGCATGAGACAGAAAGTGTTTGTTTGTTTCCATCTTCATGACTTCATCATATGGGCAAGTTCCTTAAATTCTGTGCCTTAGTTTTCTCATGTATAAAATGAGAATTATAATACCTAACTCATCACTTGCCCTAACAATTGAAGGAGATGCTGCATTAAAATTATTTAGAACAGTGCTTGACACATGGTGAGCTCTATCACTGAAAAGAGCCAAAAAAAATGTTGTGACATGTATAGTTTGAGATACCTGTTGGACCTCTGAGCTGAGATGCTTGTGTATGTCACAGGATGGTTGCAGAGAAGATGCAAAGAAGTGCTTCAGTGTGAGATATATGTTGGAGGTAGGTCTGAACAGATGTGGCAATAGAGGGTCATGGTTGATTGTATGGATTCCAAAGACAGACTGGGTTTGTATCCTGTCTCTACCACTTACTAGCTATGAGCCTGTACTATAACCTGAGTGCCTCAGTTTCCTCATGTTTGAAAAGAGAACTTTAATGGAAACTATCTCCTAGTTTTGTTCTAAGGATTAAAAATCTAATATATCAAATATATATATGTGCCAGGTATTAAGGGTGAAGGACTGAGTCACATTTCACATGTTGAAATGGGTTTTCAACATACAGGTGAAGATGTGTTGAGTCAGTGAGCTCAGAGATCAGGAAGACTCAGTGTTCCTGGAATCAACTGGTCATTTGTCAGCACACTTGAAGGGAAGTTTCACGGCTCAAAATAGCCTGGAGTTAAAACTCCCCTCTAGGTCCTCCCCACCATTCTATGCAAAACAAAGAACTCTCTTACCTGAAGGAAAAAATGGACATTAAGGTTGATTACACCCAGCTCCCAGCCGGTCCAGCCTCTGGCCGATCTCCAGAATTCTTGCCCCAGCCGTTTAAGAGATAACTGCTCAGAACAACCTTGGAGAAGAACAGGCCCCCTTAAGACAGTAGATTTCCACATATATGCCTATATATGCTTACTCTTTTCTTGGGTTAGTGTGGCAGCTCACTAATCTGACTGCTGCCCCTTCTCGCCTTATTAAAGGTGACCTGTTCCTGTAAAGTGCTGGTCTCGTTCTTTTTCTGAACCTCGCCTTCTCTAACTCCCTTACCCTACAATACTGATGGTACTTAAAGCTCCAGGATGGGATGAAATCTCACACATTTACTCTAAGGATCGAAAAATGAATGTGTGGTGTATGTCTGTATTCAGTGGTGTCTAACTCTTTGCCATCCCATGGACTGTAGCCCTCCTGGCTCCTCTGTCCATGGTATTTCCCAGGCAAGAATACTAGAGTGGGTTGCCGTTTTCCTCCTCCAGGGTGTCTTCCCAATCCAGGGATTGAACCTATGTTTTCTGCCTTGGCAGGCAGATTCTTTACCACTGAGCCATCTGGGAAGCAATGATATGAACTGATTATTATTAAAGGGAAAATGATACAGCAAAGTAGAAAAAGAATGAGATCAGAAGCACTTCACGATTAAGGTCATTGCCCAGGTGTTCTCAGATGACACAGAAGTAGCAAGGAATCAGAAATAATTGTATACCTCACTAATTTTTAGGGAAAACCTCTAATTCCTAAATTAACTCATGGAAGAATCTCATTTGAAGTTCAATACCACAAACTATCCTTCTTTTAATATTTCATTTAATGCCTTCAAATTAGATTGTAGGTTTCTGTGGCTCATATAAAGTGGTGTATTTTTTTTTTTTTTTTTTTTTGGTGTGTCACTGCCCCTGGCATGGTATAATGCAATCAAAAGTGCTCATTTTAAATACCCTGTTGAATTAATCATTTAATGTGGTGACTAGCGTATCATTTCCTTAGCACCACATGGTAGACTAGCCACTGGGGCCCTGAATCCTTTTGTTCTAAGGAAGGCATTTAAGTGGGGAGCTGGCTTTGCTGCATGCCCCACCTCCTACCTCCAGGTACTGACTTTGAAAAACTGATCAAAGATTGATGGTCAGGGGTCAAGACACACCTCGATTTATGCATGTAGCATTCAGAAATTGTCTGTTTCCTCCTACGAAAACCTAGATGGAAAGAATGGATTTGGGATTTGAGTAGATCAATGCTGGAATTTCGGTTACTCTCTAGAGCAATACCTTTGCCAGTTTCATAACTTTCTTAGCCATGCATGCATGCATGCTAAGTCGCTTCAGTCGTGTCCGTCTCTGTGCAACCCTATGGACAGCAGCCCACCAGGCTTCCCTGTCCACGGGATTCTCCAGGCAAGAATACTGGAGTGGGTTGCCATTTCCTTCTCCATCTTAGCCATAGTCTTGTCATATATAAAATGGACATGATGGCATCTACCTCATAATATCTGAAGGTGCTGAATGAGACATTGTTGTCACATGATTATTTTATTATCTGTCCTGCAACATGTGCTGCATCTCAGGTGTTTTGGGTGTTTACAAATTCCTGTTTAACTGTGTGCACCAACTACAGATATACTCTTCATCAATTCATTGTGTGCTCAAAAAATTCAACCTATTTTGAAAGGGAGGTTTATAGCTTAAGTAGTGAGTGTATATATATTTTTGTCTATATGATCACAGATTTATAGAAATGTACTGTTGACTTTTACAGACATAAATTATTATATAAATTATTATTTCTAAATGGTTCTTCAAGTGTTATAGGTGGGGATTTTTTATCATTGTAGGTTTTTTTTTTTTTTTTTTTTTGGAAAAACAAAGAAACAGATTTAGCATGCTCTTAGTCAGGGGCTGTCACGGTCTCATTATTTCCTGGCCCCCAGAGGAGAGCTGTGCTAATTAAGTACGTTTAATGAGGAAAATTAATGCTTCTTTGGCTATGTTCTCCTTAAGCTATAACTGTTTCTTTACTTATTAGTGCTTGTTGTAATTATTAACCATGAACTGTACATTCCAGGAAGGGAAACCTTTCTTCTCTGCCCCTGCCCTGCCCCAGGACTGAAATTACCAGGTAGTAATTTGCATAAAATTACAAGCCAGTCAATTAGCTCTTGAGAATAAAGTTACCATTGAACAGTTTCCTGTAGTGCTGGAGGTCAGAAAAGTTCAATAGCTTTTGTGGAGCCAATGCTGATTTTCGCTTTCAAGCCAGGAGCTAAACATATAAATCATGTGCAGCATAGTGTACCTGTCTTTATAAAGCTGTTGCCAGTCATGTATATTTATTAGTTTTCCCTGGTTGAGAGTTTCTGTTTTCTTTGTCCTTCTGCTCTGTATCTTTGTATCTAGCAAACAATGTGTGTACACACATACACACACACACATACTCACTCACACTCCCTGTTACAAATATGGTGCATTTTTATGACATTTTACAGGGGAGCCTGGTGGGCTGCCGTCTATGGGGTCGCATAGAGTCGGACACGACTGAAGCGACTTAGCAGCATGGCATGATTGTTTTTTCCACCTTTAGCTCCATACCATTGCTTCATTAGTACTTTAAATAAACTGGATTTTTTTGCTGTATGTGGCTGTTTACAAGTTATCATTTTGTCTCTGGAGGTTTTTTTTTTTTCTCTCTCTCAATAGATTGTATAACAGATTAACACTGTTATCAATATATGTGAATTGACTTATTCTTTATTTGTGGTTTTGTCAGAGCATATATTTCTCTTCTGAAAGTATACCCCTGATTCCCTGGTTTTTGTTTTTTCAATGCAATATCCCAGTTTTGAAGTCGCACCCAATTTATTTAATCTCTGTGCCTTCATTTTTGATTTATAAAATGGACTTTAGGAATGAATTGAAGGCAGTAATTTGTGCATGATACTTAGCCCAGAGCTTAGTTCCTCTCTTGACACTGGCTGTGGCAGTTATCTCAGGAAGAGATGGGATCCTGATATGTCTTCTTGAGTCTTGATGGGCTTCATTATGGCTTTTGCTAATAGAAATGATTCTTTACCCAGCACAGGTAGTTTCCTCTCATCTCTCATTGTGCTGTGACTCTGAACTCTGAGTTGACATGTAAATCTTCTGACTACCCTTGAGTCTGTGATGCTTGAAAGGTTAACTGTAGGTTTCATAGCCCACTGTCACTCTTTATTGGCAAATTTTATATAAAGTATAAGAACAGAAATTAGGGCACAGGAGTAGGAAAGGGGGTTCTCAAGTAGTTATCTAAGTTACTCAGGGCTTTCTAAAGTGGGAACTTCATGGGCTGGTTGGCCTGGTTCCTTATCTAGTTGTTTATTAGTAGCCATTTCATACACTGGCAATATGTTCATTCAAGATGAAGGTGCTGGAAATGGATTCCTCAGGGTTATCAGACATGTTACAAAAACAAAACCTTTTTGTCAGTCACTTACACTGTCCTCTTATCTGTGGTTTACTTTTAGGTTTATGCTTTTTCCTAAGCCACTGAGAACCAATAGTACTTGTAAATTCTAAGTAGAGTTGTGAAGTAATTGAAATTTAAATAACATTGTAATTAATTTAAAATGCAAACATTTCTAAAGTCTGTGTCATATTAGGTACACAAGTTTAGAGTTATGCTTCCTTCATAGCTCAGCTGGTAATGAATCCACCTACAATGCGAGAGACCTGAGTTCGATCTCTGGGTTGGGAAGATCCCATGGAGAAGCGAAAGGCTACCCACTCCAGTATTCTGGCCTGGAGAATTCCATGGACTATACAGTCCATGGGGTCGCAAAGAGTCCAACATGAGTGACTTTCACTTAGAGTTATGTAAACTAGATTTGAATTTGAGTTCTTCCCCATAAGCTCTGTTGACTTGTGGAACTTCTGCTTTCTTTGGCTCATTTTTCTCATCTGTAAAATGGGGCTAATGGTGACTTACTACCTGGGGTTAAATATAAGAATTAAATGAGATAATCTTATAGTGTTAGCATAATGCTTGACACAAATCAGTGGTAATTTTTATATCATGTCAGAGTAGGAAATACTGATGAGATATGTCATAAAAATAATATTATTAAGTGATAACTTATATCAAAAACATAGTCTTTTAATAACTCAGATGAGAGCACTTAAAATTGAGGAATTTGAGTTCTATCCCTTATCTCTTCCTTTACTTCTGACAAGTTTGGGGAAAATGGGGAAATGAAGGGACCAAAAGATATTTAGGATAATTCGCCCATGAACAGTCAAATTCCAACTTCATTTTATCATCCATGTATAAATTAATAAGTGATGGGCACTTGTAAAGATTATAGTCAATTCTGATGAAATAAAAACAGTGCCAGAATCAGATGAAAGGAAATCAAATAAGACAGCTATGGAGAATAAAGGAGGGCAGAAATAATGTAACTCCTGCATGATTCAAATGCATGGATTTTTCACCTCAAATGTAACTGTGATATTCTGGAAAGGGAAAAAGACATCCCAATCACTTTTTCCCCCTAAAAACAGACAGACATACAAGATCTGTGTCTTGATAAACAAAATTTAGGCTAGGCTAGGACAACTGGAAAAATGAATAAAGGAGAGGTGGGAGGAAAGATGCAGGAAAAGATGAAAATTTAGTTGACCAGGCATAGAACATCAGGGAGGGTGCCTGTTGATAAATCAGCCCACGTTAATCATACTCAATGCAGGGAAGGGCAAAAGCAGAAAAAAAGTGATTATGGTACCTGGTTACTATGGGACGTCCATGCTGAAATTTCTGCCTATTTACAGTTTGGGAAAGAAAAATAGGGAGGTAACTCATTTTCATGCTAGCTGTTGGTGTTCTGAAGAAACTTAAAAAAAAATAAATCTAGCAACAGGAAGATAGCATGGATCAATAAAGAGATATTTAATTAGAAGGAAACTAAACACTATTCTCCTGTTACCATGTATTTAAACATGATCAAGCACATCTGCAAAACACATACTTACTAGACCCTTCTTCCTTTACCCGCCAAAGGTAGCAAACACTAAAGCCCTTCCTGGATTGCACTTTGCAGAGACACTGTAGACACTCTTTTGCATTTTCCTTGGACTTGCTATTCCATAATGGGTGGCTTCTCTGAGCTGTAAAATAAACACTGGTAAGTCCCAGGAATGTGAGAGTGGTTTCATTGATTATAGCATTGGGGTCATCATAATGGTTTGGTCAATCAGTAAACTCATTGTGCCCTCTACCATATAATACCCTCTCACTCCAAGGGACAGAGGTAGTGACAAAAACACAAGGAGATTTGAAAGAGACCTGAGGAGACAAGAGTGGTGGAATCTACAAGTGAGTTACCATTTTTCAATTTTACTGGCTATGTTTTTTCACTGCACTGTGGTACCTATAGCATCTGATGTAGAAGGAAAAGCAGAGTGGAAAACACATTATTTTGAAGGTTGTTGTTTCATTGCTAAGTCGTGTCCGACTCTTTCGTGATCCCATGGAATGTAGCCTGCCAGGCTCCTCTGTCCATGGGATTTCCCAGGCAAGGAGTGGGTTGCCATTTCCTTCTCCAGGGATCAAACTCACATCTCCTGCATCTGCAGGCAGATTCTTCACTGCTGAGCCACCAGAGAAGCCATTTTGAAGATACACTTTATAATATTCCTTTTTTGTCGGAATATAACTGACATATAACATTATATTAGCTTCAGGTGTCCAAATGTAATGATTCCTTATTTAACATATTGTGAAATTATCACCAGAAAAAGTTTAGTTAACATCCATCACCACACATAGTTACAGTTTTCTTTTTTTGCAGTGAGAATTTTTTTTTTTAAGATCTACTCGCTTAGTGATTTAAATATATAATTCAGTATTATTAACTACAATTACTATGCTGTAGCAAGGTTTATTTATTTTGTGTAGTGTTTTTGAGGAATTTTAGTAAGTCCAAAATGGACAAGTTATATTTTCCAGGCAAATCCTGTAGATTTAGTCCAGGGATAAATAAAATATCGTCTGCTTATTGATTTGGACCTGACTTAGGAAAAGTAAATATGAAAATTTCCTTGGTAGACAGAAAATGGTTTATTTTAGATTTATGTTCTCACAGTAACCATTTGCTGTTCCTTATAGAAATGACTGATTGGATGTCTGCTCAGCTCAGCTTGATTCTTTGTAAAGGATATTAATTGGAGATATCTCCATGATATATATGCTCTTCCCTAAATTAATTACTCAAATTCCAAAATGTACTGTTTCTTTACAAACCTGCATTTAATACATTTTACTTTAAAAAAAATATAGACTTTCAGCCCTGTTCCATGGAAATAGCAGCAGTGCTTCATTTTCCTATGTCTGATTGCCTGGTTGTACAGCTGATGTTCATGGTTTTGTTGTTTGTTGTTTCTGGCTGATCAGAATATTGTAAAGAGCACTGATGCCCACTTAACTGTGATGGCATTCTGTGTGAAATTGATAGAACTGGGGTGCTGGAGCCGTTGACCCTCACTGTACCCTTTTCCCTTTTCCTCTTCCAATTTTATGTTTTTGTTGTCTCCAATTTTTCCTTTTTATTAACAAATCAAGATGGCTATAGTTATTTTTCTGGTTTATTTGTCTCTTTAACATTTATGATATAATAACATGTTTGAAAAGCTATTCTTATAAAGAGTTACAGTTTTTTGGTTCTGTTTATCACCTTACTCAAAGTTTTGTGTACTTTTTTTGTTTCTAGTAGAATTATTATTTTCAACATTTCTTGTAAGGCAAGTCTAGTATTGATAAATGCCCTCAGCTTTTGTTTGTCTGGCAAAGTCTTTGTTTCTCCTTCGTATCTGAATGACAACTTTTCTGGAGAGAGTATTCTCTGGTAACAGTTTTTATCTTTTATAATTTCAAGAATGTCATTCCATTCTCTCCTGGTCTGTAGGCTTTCTGATAAGAAATCTGTTGAGAGTCTAATGGGGGTTCCTTTGTAGGTTACTATTTTTCTTTTCCCTGGCGGGCTTTATATGTTTTTCTTTGTTATTGACTTTCAACAGTGTTATATAAAGTTTTTTTGGAGAAGGTATTTTTGCATTGAGGTAATTCAGTTCAGATCAGTCACTCAGTCGTGTCCGACTCTTTGCAACCCCATGAACTGCAGCACGCCACGCCTCCCTGTCCATCACCAACTCCCGGAGCCTACCCAAACTCATGTCCATTGAGTCGGTGATGTCATCCAACCATCGCATCCTCTGTCGTCCCCTTCTCCTCCTGCCCTCAATCTTTCCCAGCATCAGGGTCTTTTCCAATGAGTCAGCTCTTCGCATCAGGTGGCCAAACTATTGGAGTTTCAGCTTCAACATCAGTCCTTCCAGTGAACACCCAGGACTGATCTCCTTTAGGATGGACTGGTTGGATCTGCTTGCAGTCCAAAGGACTCGCAAGAGTCTTCTCCAACACTACAGTTCAAAAGCATCAATTCTTCAGCGCTCAGCTTTCTTTGTAGTCCAACTCTCACATCCATACATGACCACTGGAAAAACCGTAGCCTTGACTAGATGGACCTTTGTTGGCAAAGTAATGATTAGATGTTCACTTACCTTCATGGATTTGTATATCCAGTTCCTTCCCCATTTCTCAGCTTTTATTTCTTTAAACTCTCTGCTTCCTTCTTTTTCTCTTCTTTTGGAATATCCATTACCATAATCTAGCCCTTTCTGAAAGAGACTAATAACTCTCATAGAATTTTGTTTTCTATGTCTTATTTCTCTTTCCTCTTCTAACTTGTATCATTTCTAGATTTCTGTCTTGTGAAAGTGTTGGTCGCTCAGTCATGTCCAACTGTTTGCAACCCCATGGACTTTATCCTGCCGGGCTCCTCTGTCCATGGGATTCTCCAGGCAAGAATACCGGAGTGGGTTGCCATGCCCTCCTCCAGGGGCTCTTCCCAACCCAGGGATTGAACCCAGGTCTCCTACATTGCAAGCAAATTCAGATTTTCCATCTGTGCAACCAGGGAGATTTTTGTCTTAGAGCTTGCTGATTCTCTCTTCAATGTGGTCTTCTTACTTTCCACTGCTTTCTAAAATATTTTTCATCTTGTTTCTTGAGTTCTTCAGCTCCTGAAGAACTTTTTGGTTTTGAATTTCTGTTTGATTATGGTTTAGGAGTTTCAGTCTCTTTGGTTAAGTATTCCTCTGTTTATTATTTTTATTCCCGACCTCTTTAAACTGCCTTTCTGAGTCTTTCTTGTTGCTCACGGAGTTTCTTCCTGACAGCCATTTTGAATTTTCTGTCAGCTTTGTTGGTTTCTGGAGAATTGTCATCTATTTTCTGTGGTACAGTGTGACGGGTTCCTCGTGATACTTAATGAATTGTCCCGTCTCTGCATTTGAAATGAAATGTTAGATGTCACAGTTGTTTCTTTTGTTTTTTTTGGTAGGTGGCACTATAACACAGATTTCTGGTTTCTCCGACTGAGTGCCTCTGGTTATATTTGAGAGTTGGCATGTTCCAGCCTCCCCAGTCTCTAGGGCCTTCCTTGCAGCTTTGTTGCATCTGGGGTCACTGCTGCCTTGCTTCTGCCGTGGCTGCTGTTGTCACTGGGATGGAGGGCTCTTCCCTCATGTCCAGCATCCCCTGAGTCGCAGGCTGTGCTGCCGTAACAGGAGGAGGGTGGCCAGGGGGAATCCCGATGGTACAGCTGCCTCTTCTGTGTGTCTGGTGTTATAAGGTGCACAGGATCTGTCATTGCAGGTGGAGGGGCAGGGGCTGGAGTCATGGGCATCTCGGCATCGGAGGGACTGGACCCAGTCTCCGCTGCCCCATTCCCTCTGGCCAGGGTGTTGCTGTGGAGTGGATGCTGGAGCCGTGTGCCACCTTCCCTGCTGGTCCTGGGTTCTCTGAGGCTGTAGACTCAGCTGCCATGGTTGGAGGGCTGGGGCTACCAGACACTGACTCTGCTGCTCCCTTAGTTCCAGCTTCTCTATGTGTTTCAGTCCACCCACCTTTCGATGTATAGGGATCGATACAGTGACATTCTCTGGCATCCTGTTGTGTTGGGTAGAGGCACCTTTTAGATTTCGGGATGTTTTCCTGGCTATAGACGGAAGGGGATATTGAAAGGTAGTGTTTTACTCTGCCATGTTGCTGACCTCCCTGGATAGAGTATTCTTGGTTGTAAGTTTTTTTTTTCCCTTTCATTGCTTTAAATATATGAATGACCTGCGAAGCTCCTGCTGAAGAGTCAACTGACAGTCTTGTGGGAGTTCCCTTTTCCCTTGCTGCGTTTCAGATTCTCTCTTTAATTTTTGTCATTTGATTTGTGGTGTGTCTTGGTGTAGATCTGTTTGGGTTGATCTTGTTGTGACTCTCTGTGCTCCCTGGTCCTGAACGTCTGTTTTTTTCACCCCCGGGTTCAGCTCTTACTGCTTCAAATAATTTCTCTGACCCTTCTCTCTCTCTCTCTTCCTTCTGGGACGTCTGTGATGTGAATGTTCATATGATTGATGTTGTCCCAGAAGTCTCTTAAACTATCCTTTTTAAAATCTTTTTTTCTTTTAAAAATTCTTTTTCTTTTTTTCTGTTCAGCTTGGGTGATTTCCACTATTTTATCTTCCAGTTTCCAGATCTATTTTAACCTGCCGTTGATGCCTTCTAGTGTATTTTTATTTCAGCTGTTATATTCGTCAGTTCTGTTTGGTTCTTTCTGTTTTCTCTTTGTTAAACTTTTCACTGTGTTCAGCCATTCTTCTCCAATGTTCAATAATCTTTATGATTATTACCTTGAACTCCATATTAAGTAAATCGTGTATCTCCACTTACCTTAGTTCTTCTCGAGTTTTATATTGTTCCTTCACGTGGAACATTTTCCTCTGTTGCCTTAGTTTGCCTGATTCTCTGCTTTTATTTCTATCTGTTAGATATATTGGTTACATTTCTTGATCTTGGAGATACAGCTTTATGTAGCAGACATCCTGTGGTGTCCAGCATCACAGGCCCCTCCGGTCAGCAGAGCTATGATCTAGGGATGCTCCAATATGGGATTCTGCTGCCTTCTGATGTGTGGGTCTGGGTCTTGGCATGGCTGATTGTGGTGCCTCTGGTCTGATCTGGTCCTGATACTCTGGTGGGCATGGCCAGGTCCTGGCAGCTGCTGTCATATCTGGGGGGTCTTGATACTGGCCTGCTGGTGGGTGGGGCCTGGTCCTGGGCAGCTGCTGGCTCTGGGACCTGGGGCTGTGCCAGTCACCTGGTGCATGGAGTCTTTCCATCACAGTAGGCTGTGAGGCCAGGGGTGTCTGGGCCCATCCTTGCCAATTGGTGGGTAGTGCCAGGTCACAAGGCTGCTAGTTGGGGAGCCTAGGGGAGCCCAAGTGTAGAGTTGCCCTGGTGGTAGGTGGGACTGGGTTCCCACTTAGCTGGTTGCTGAGCTGAGGGTGCCAAGGACTTGAACTGACTGGTGGGCAGTTAAGCTCCTTTCCAATAGGCTAGAAGGAGCACTCCAAAATGGTACTTGCCAGTGCCAGCGTCTTCCTGGTAGAACAATCTCCTCCAGAAGGCTGCCACCAGCATCTGTGTCCCCACGGGGACTCCCAGTTGCCTCTTGGTTCTCCGGAGGTTCCCCAAGATCAGCAAGTGTGTTTAATGCAGGTTCCTTTCAAATTATTTCCTCTGCACCTGGTTTCGCGTGTGTAAGACACTGTATGTGCCTTTTAAGAGCTGAGTGTCTGTTTCCTACAGCCCCCAGGCTCTGCTGTTTGTACGCCCTGCTGGACTTCAAAGCCAGATGTTCTCGGAGTTCATCTTCCTGGTCTAGCTCCCCAGGCTGGATAGCCTGATGTGGTCTTGGACCCCTCAGTCCTTGGGGAGAACCTCTGCAGTTATGATTGTACTCCCACTTATGGGTCACCTTTCCTGGAGGTGTGGCTCTTGACTGTACTGTACCTCTGCACTGCTACCCATCTCATTGTGGTTCTCTTTTTATATCTGTTTTTGTGGGAAAAGTTTTCTGTCAGTATTCACATTGTTCCCCTTGATGGTTGCTCTGTAAATAGCTGTAATTTTGGTGTGAGAGTGGGAGGAGGGGAGCTCAGGGTCTTCCCACTCCACTCACTTCCCACTTGGCCGCTACCCATTAGTTCTCAGAAATCTGAAACCAAGGTATTGGTCAGGGCTGCATGCCTCCTGGAAGCTCTGGGGAAGTAGTCCTTGATTTTCAGTGTCTTGATGCTGCCTGCATTCCTTGGTTCATGGCCCTTTCTTCACATCACTTCACCCTCTTGCCCCTAGAATCCTATCTCCTACTGTCTTTTGTAACTTTAAATAAGAAGGAATATCAATGGGGAAATAAAAGAACACTAGCTTTAAACAGCAATTTATGTCTCAATTGAAAAACTGCCTAAACTTTGGAAAATAGTTTTTTAAAATCATAAAAACAACTTTGCAGGTCTCAACTGATAAACTTTAACAATAACACTATTATTAATAAAAATAAAGCCACGTTTCTAAAAAAAAAACAAGCTAAAGGTCCTGCTCTTTGATGACTTTATCATCATTCTTTCAAATAATGTTCTTTCTTGCTTGTTTCCAAGTTCAGCAGATGGTGATAATATGCAGTAGCTGGAATGTCTATTTTCAGTTTGCATTTTCTTTTTTAAGATTACTGGGCACATTTACTCTTCTGACATAGAATGAAAAGATCACAGCATCAGTGTGCCATTTGAAATATGTTGAACGACTTGCTGACATAAGGAATATATGATAATATTTTAATCAGTTTGCTTGCCAACTGGAGACTTAGGTAAATGAATCCTATCAGTTTCAATTTAGTAGAGCTCTTTTATAAAGGCATATTAAATTTCCTTGAAAGTAATGACCAAATTTTTAAGGAGGATTCAGTGAAAGTTGCATACGTTTCTCCCCCAAACAAGTTTTCCTTAGAAGGTTACAAATTAAAATAAAGGCTAAAAGCTAGTAGTTTCTGAATATCTCTAATAGTTTATAGATGTTTTATAATATTTTCAAATATGAGGTAAATGAATGTTCCAGGACATATATTACTGTATATATAACACACAAAATAATATACTATATCGTATTATAATAGTCAAATGAATAGAAATACGGTTAACATAGTGACTTAAAAATTTTACAGCTGTTTACTGTTTTAAATTTTATGTGCATTAGATTCAACTGTTTAATCAAAGAGAAAGAAGAAAATAATTCTGCTCTTCATGGCCATACCAAGATTTCTAGTCGCTCAGTTTTCTCTGCCTTGCCCAGTCTTGTGTTTGCACTGGGTTCCTTCCACAGTCAGCTGTCCAGTGTTTGATTTGTCCCTAGCCTAGATTCCCAAGCTCTTTGCTGTCGCAGTATGTTCATGCCGATCTCCAGCTCTGCATCCTTCCCAAGAGTATGGCATCCTGCGATAACTGGAGGGGCAGACGGAGATCCCGTCTCTTTCTAAGGCACTTGTCTGGGCAGCTGAGGCTCCATCTGTAGTTTCTGCCTCGTCTCGGTCTCCCGAGGCAGGCTAAGGAACTTAAATTCTCTACAGTAATGTGGCATTCTTGGGTTGGGACCCAGTTAGACCTTATGCCCTGGGTCTAGTCTTTCAATTCTGATCTTACCCATTTTTCTCGAATCGTTTCGGTACCCTGTTAGAAACCTCTGCTTTGTTCTTTATGTCTTGCCCAGATTTGTGTCCTATGCTGTATTCCAGTCTGCACTGATGCCCTGCTCTCTGCTGAGAGAATTATATGACATTTTCTCCATTTGCACATCCTCTCACGTCTACTTCAATATCAGTGCTAGATTTTTAATGAACCTTATACTCTTTTGGGGGGTTTCTGAAGAATTTGTCCCATAGGATTTCTATCATTTGAATAACTCACCTGTTTTCTTCTAAACTAATAATTTTATGATTGCATTTACATGTTATAAGCCAGCCATTTTGTTATCAAATTTGTGTTGCATTTTTTGATTATAAACATATTTTTGTTTTGTTCTAGATGAAGCTCAGCCTCTTCTCTGTGGCAGCATGTGCATTCGGTCCCCTTGCTGGGCGGTCACTGCCAGACTTGACCTTCCCTGATCACGGCTGTTGCTGCATGGAGCCTCCGTCACCGGGTGTCAGAGTCACCACATTGTCTCGTAAGTGACACAAGTATAACCAATCACTGTTTCAGCTTAGGGCATCTTAAAACATGCTCTCATGAATTAATTATTTCTGTTATGTCCTATTTGTAGTTACATACACACAAGTGCACATACATGGATGTATATATGTGTATTATGTTCTAAAGGCTCTAGTTTAATTTGTCAAACCTGCATTCTGCCGCTACCCCCACCCCATGCAGCCAAACTCTGGAGAAATGTATTTTCTAATATATGTAGTTCTTAAATATGAAGTACTGATTCAAATGCCATCACTTTTAGAGAATCCCCATTGAAAATCAAAGCAAAATTACTTGTATCTAGATTTAACTCCAAATTGTATCACACTGTGCAGACATTTAGAAAATCTATTTTGTGTTCATGTAATTGTAAAAGTAAATTGTCAATATTGTAAGATTGTTAACCAAGGCATAAATTTCAGTTCCCTTACTTTTAGGAAATGGCTCAGTCTAATACTTTTCGTTTATAAAGTTTAGTAAATCTGCTAAACTTTCTATCATTGTGGAGATTTTTAAATTAAATTTGTTTGCAGACTTTCCTGTGTACAGAATACAGATATATTCAATAGGTGTTATATCATCAGTAAAAGTTTCAAGTTTTCTTGTTCAAAAAGTATGAAATGAAAAAAAAATTGTTAAAGTAAAATACTACTAGTTTAATTACTAGCATGAATTCAAGTCCCCCAAAATTACAATGTTAGTGACAAAAATGACTTATTCAGTAATGAGGCTTAATGTGTTACTCATAACAGACTAACATTGATTCTTTTTTCTTTTGTGGAATATTAGTAAACATATTAGCAGAAAATAGCATCTTTTACTTTATAAAATTGTATTAGTCACAGTCCTACATTTAGAAACTATGCATAAGCTAGAAAAATTGTACAATGTTTAATTTTGTATATTAGCTTAAGTTATAAATGGATAAAAATTATAATTTGTGGTAAAAGGAACATTTTCAAGTACAGGGTTAAAGTTGTTCTCCACATACTTGTTATACAAATATTAAAATTGCTCTGTGAGTTATCCACTACATTCTGCAGATTAATTGACAGTTTAAAGAAAATTTAATAAAAGAAGACTAGAACAATGGATAGTAGTTATGGTATTAGGTTATTCAAAAAATGTTTGTTTATTGGTTGCTGTTGACCACGAACTGAGGTCATAACCACAAACAAAACAAATACATTAAAAACTTACTGTTTAGTGGGAAAATCAAATAATTATGCAAATAAATATCCATTTATAGATAGAATCTAAGATAGATTCTATAGCGGCAGAATGCAGGTTTGACAAATTAAACTAGAGCCTTTAGAACATAATACACATATGTACATCCATGTATGTGCACTTGTGTGTATGTGCACTTGTGTGTATCCATTTATAGACTGTACTGTATACTTGAAAGATAAGTGACAAATGGCATGAAAGTTGTAAGGCATTCGATTAATTTAGAATGAGGTTGGTTTTAGAGATATAGGAAGATTAGAAGACTCTTATTACCACAGCTGCTTTCATAAAAATCTTTCAGGATTAACTACTGGAGTGGGTTTCCATTTCCTTCTCCAGTGCATGAAAGGGAAAAGTGAAAGTGAAGTCGCTCAGTCGTGTCCGACTTGTAGCGACCCCATGGACTGTAGCCTACCAGGCTCCTCCATCCATGAGATTTTCCAGGCAAGAGTACTGGAGTGGAGTGCCATTGCCTTCTCCATTAACTCAATAATACATTTATATTTTATAATATCATAATATTTTATATCAATTTTTTATATTTTGTATTTTGCATATAATAATATTTTTATTTTGCCATTACAAAATAAACATTAATTCTCAAATTGGAATCAGAAATATATGTATGTATGTATATATACACACACACATATATATATATCCCTCATAAAACATGATAATCAGTATTGTAGAATGGTCATCCTTCAATTTAGTTCAGGTTTGTCTAATGAGATGATATTTAAGGTAGTTCTATTTGGTACCTCATGCGAAGGGTTGACTCATTGGAAAAGACCCTGATGCTGGGTAGGATTGGGGGCGGGAGGAGAAGGGGACGACAGAGGATGAGATGGTTGGATGGCATCACCGACTCGATGGGCATGGGTTTGGGTAGACTCCGGGAGTTGGTGATGGACAGAGAGGCCTGGCGTGCTGCAGTTCATGGGGTCGCAAAGAGTCAGACACGACTGAGCGACTGAACTGAACTGAACTGATTTGGTACCATGTGCAAATTTTGGACTAATTTGTGAAATTATTAACCAAAATTCATGTAAAAGTGACTTCCTCTTAACATTGTATTTTGACATACTGGGTCCTCATGATATTAGTGGAGGATTTGGAATCAGAGCAAGGAGGAAGCAAACCTAGGGAATGGCCACAGAAGTAGGAAAATCCATGCAACTTGTAAGGGGAGTGGATCAGTAATGTTCAAATATGCTCCTCATAGTGAGGTGCTAACACTTCTATAGGATATTAGTGAAAAAAAAGCAATGGAGCAAGGATGAAAATGACAATAGGCAATATTATTGATATTTAACATGTGTCAAGAATTGCATTTAATGCTTTGTATTCCTTATTTTATTATTTATCCCCATAAGGTGATTACTCTTATTTTCAGCCTGTCAAGGGAAAAAGCTCTAAAATTTAGAAAGTTTGAGTAACTTTCCAAAGTTGATTTAGATGGTTAGTGGATCTAGGCTGAAAAAAATGTCCTTCCAAATGATACTCATCTCCTACTCCCAATCCCTGGAATTTCTGAATGCTACTTTAAATGGCAAAAGGGAGGGTCTTTGCAGATGTTTGAAGTAAAGGACATTGACATGGGAAGATATCCTCGATTATTCACGTGCATCCTTATAAGAGGAAGGCAGAGGGGTATTTTACATACTGACACATAGAGGAGAGTGTCATGTGACTACAGAAGCAGAGACTGAAAGAGATGTGGTCACAGAGAATGCTGGCAGCCCCTGGAAGCTGGGAGATGCAAACAGCAGGTGCTCCTCTAGAACCTTCCCAGGGAGCACAGCCTTGCTGACACCTTGGTTTTGGTCCAGTGACACTAATGGTGGATTTCTAGTCTTCAGAGCTGAAAGAGGAAAACATTCTATTGTTTTTAGGTTCCAGGGTTGTGGTAATTTCTTATGCCAGATATAGAAAACTAATTGAATTATAAATCAACCAGGTATGTCTATCTCCAGAAATAAGCTTTAAGCCATATGCCAGATCATGTATGTTAAGTATAGCCATAAAAATTATCAAGGTTTTTTTTTTTTTAGCACCAAAAACTGGAAGAAAAAACTAAACTTAAGTAAAAGGGATATGTATATACATATATGTCATATATGTAATGATCATCTATGAAGTTTAAAAGTCTTAAAAATAATACCTTAATTTTATAGTTTACACACACACACACACACACACACACACACACACACACCTGTTCACAAGTATTGTTTGGCTAATTCAAAGTACAGGAAATGTTTGTACAGTGCTGTACCATACTTTTATTATACTATATTCTTAGAGATAGTTAACTTTTATTGATAATTAAAAAACTAGTTTTGAGTGTTTATCATTCCCTAAAGATACATACTTTCCTCCAAATTTGCATTTGTATTGCTGATATTTTGAAATTATCTTGTTCTCATTTTCATTCTTTCACAGTCTTTTAAAAGATTAGTTGACATGATAACTTGGTTATGCTTTCATTCATTTTCTATGGCTTACGTCCATTTTCTATCATTCATTATCATTTAATGTCCTGCCCCCGACTGTAACCATTTTAGATGAATCCTGCACTCATCTTTTCTGAAACATATTATGTGTTTGTGCAGTTCTGAGCTCAATTTATTCTTTGTGTCTTTTAACAAGTTTTGTGTGTGCTTAAGTAGCTTCAGTCATATCCAATTCTTTGCAATCCTCTGGGCTGTAACACACCAGGCTCTACTGTCCATGGGATTCTCCAGGCAAGAGTACAGAGTGGATTGCCATCTCCTTTTTCCAGGGATCTTCCCGACCCAGGGATCATGTGTCCTGCATTGGCAGGCAGATTCTTTACCACTAACACCACCTTAGCCTAACCTAATAGATTCTCTCCTATGTTTTTACCTGAGAGTAAAAGTACTGAAGAGAAAGAGCAAAGCAGTCCACTCCAGCATTCTTGCCTGGAGCATCCCTTGAACAGAGGAGCCTGGTGGGCTACAGTCCACAGGGTTGCAAAGAGTCAGACACAACTGAAGCTATTGAGCACGCATGCAAAGGTACTGAAAGCTTAACAAAGAAAAAAACTAGGAAAAAACAAAACAAAACAAACCCTTTTTATATTGGGCCTTTTCTATTTTAGAAATTTTTCAGTTCAGTTCAGTCACTCAGTTGTGTCCGACTCTTTGCCACCCTGAGGACTGCAGCACGCCAGGCTTCCCTGTCCATCACCAACTCCCGGAGCTTGCTTAAACTCATGTCCATCAAGTCGATGATGCCATCCGACCATCTCATTTAGGTAAGTCCAAATGCTTTAAGTAAAATTACCTTAGGTAAAGGCAGTGTATTGAATTAAATGTATTGCCAGGAGGCTTAGAAGGTAAAGAATCTGCCTTTAATGCAGGAGACCCTGGTTCAGTCTCTGGGTTGGGAAGATCCCTCGCAGAAGAGAATGGCTACCCACTCCAGTAGTCTTGCCTGGAGAATTCCATGGATAGAGGAGCCTGGCTGGCTACAGTCCATGGGATCGCAAAGAGTAAGACATGACTGAGTGACTAACACTTTTTTCACTTTTCATCTTAGGAAAAAGCAGTATATTGAATTAAATATATCACCAATAATTTTAAGCAAATGTGGCAATTTTACATGTTATTTTTCTTAAAGTAAGTTTTGACCATTCATGGTCTCATAATTGCAAGAAATGTATGTTCCAGTATAATTCTCTTTGGGAATTGTGTTAGCCAAATAAAATGATGAGAACTGTAATAATGTAGAGACATTGGTAATGTCATAAAATTACTTAGAATTAATTATCATGGAAAAATAGCATTGCTTAAGCTGTGGAGATTGGTGAGCACTATCTAGTTTATCTACAATTTCTTTTTACAGAGACTTTCTATACTGCTGTCATGTTTTCTTAAAGGTGTCTTCATAGATAAGCTCTGATATAAAGATAATATACATACCATTATGTCACAACTGTGATGTTATATTAGACATTAGTCACTGGGAATTTATTTGGTGGTTTCTTTTGCCTACATTTATTATGATCCAGATATTTTTAAAATGCTACCTTAATTTTTTCCAAATGTATTTGTGATCCCTAAATAGATATGACAGTACATCTTACAACAATATTACTTACAAATTTGTTCAGTACTGTCATTTTCATATCAATACAAGCTGAAATTTCTTGAAAGTAAATGTTTATTCCTAAAGTATGGACATTTTTTCCTTATCTAGTCTTAGAAATACCTACATATTTCTAGTAGAGACATGGTTTAGTATATGCGTGTGTGCATGCTCAGTTGCTTAGTCTTGTCCGATTCTTTGTGACTGCATGGACTGTATCCATTAGGCTCCTCTGTCCATGGAATTCTCCAGGCAAGAATTCTGGAGTTGGTAGCCATTCCCTTCTCCAAGAGATCTTCCCAACACAGGGATCGAACCCATGTCTCCTGTGTCTCCTTCACTGGCAGGCAGATATTTGCCCGAGCCACCTGGGGAGCTCAGTTTAATATATAGGAAGTTTTTTTAAATTAATTTTCAACTGTGATGTTGGAGAAGACTCTTGAGAGTCCCTTGGGCTGCAAGGAGATCCAACCAGTCCATCCTAAAGGAGATCAGTACAGAATATTCATTGGAAGGACTGATGCTGAAGCTGAAGCTCCAAGACTTTAGCCACCTGATGAGAAGAAGTGACTCATTGGAAGAGACCCTGATGGTGGGAAAGATTGAAGGCAGGAGGAGAAGGGGACGACAGAGGATGAGATGGTTGGATGGCATCACCAACTCGATGGACACGAGTTTGAGCAAGCTCCAGGAGTTGGTGATGGACAGGGAAGCTTGGCGTGCTGCAGTCCATGGGGTTGCGAAGAGTCGAACACGACTGAACAACTGAACTGAACTGAACAGCAAAGGTTGAAAAAAGAAGAACAAGTACATGAAGAATTTCCTCCTTCTCACTGGTAAATAGTAAACTCTTACCCGTATTTGTAGCAGATTGCAGTTTTCAGAGATGACCACATATCCCTTCTCTCATGCTGTTCTTACAAAGTGATTGACACTCTTCCACCCTGGATGGGATCTGTGTTCCCTCCTCTGGAATCTGGTTATTGGGATGGGGTCCGTGTGAATCTATAGAAAATGGTGGAAGCAAATTCTGTGTGATTTTAATGCTAGGTCTTAAAAACATTACAGCTTTTGTCTGGCTTTCTCTCTGTCACATTACCCAGCCATGGAACCCAGTCACTGTGCTGGGAGGGAGCCTGGACCAGCCTGTCAGGAGAGACCACATGGATAGGCACTGTGAATAAAAACTGAGGCTCTTATATGATAGGCAGTATCTACCACCACATTTGTCAGTAAACTATTCCAAAAATTCTAGGCCCCAGTCTCTGAGGTTTCACACCCGAGGCCACTAACATTGTAGAGCAGAGGCAGGCTGTCACTGCTGTGCCCTGTCTGAAATACTGACCTCAGAATCAGTGGCTGTTTTGTGCCAGTGATTTATATAGTAATATACTATAGAGCATTGGATGATTGGAGTAATATTTAATATTTTTAAAGAAGTGGGTATATTTTAGAATAAGATACATAGTCAGATTTTTTTTTTTTGCTGTTCATGAGATTTAGCCATAAAATTAACTTATGTCTATGTATTAGACATTGCTTCCCTTGTGACTCAGTGGTAAAGAATCTGCCTGCCAATCAGGAGATGTATATTTGATTCTTGGATTATGATGATCCCCTGGAGAAGGAAATGACAACCCACTCCAGTATTCTTGCCTGGAGAATCCCATGGACAGAGGAGCCTGGGGGCTACAGTTCATGGGGTCGCAGAGTCAGACATGACTTAGAGACTGAACAACAATAATTAGGCTTTATCTCACTAAATAGAATAAACCATTTAATTCAATTTTATTAAGTTAGCATTTCTAAATTGGTCTTAGTAGTTGAGTTACCAATGAGAAACCAGGTAGTAAAGTTTGCCCATCCCTGATCACATGAGCTGCTAAGAGGGACCACAGTTAAGAGTCTTAGACCTTGTTTGGTTATCTTTGCTTGGGTTGGCAGTTTCTTCCTATTTCAGTGTTTTACCGAGATCACCAATCCCCTCTGATTGTGGAGTCATGGTAGTAAAGTCTCAGTCCAGGACCCTGAAATCCTGACTTTCCGGAAAGAGGGTGGCTGCTTTGTGAAAGCAAATTCCCTGTAATTGGAAAGAGGGAAGACAGAAATGGGAAGTTGAGCCTGCTTTGTTCTTTAGACTTATTTTGGTTTTAATGTTCCTCTAGTGGGAAAGTGAAAATATGCACAAACTAGTTCAAATACTTGAAGCCTCAGAGAAACCATCTTTCTTTTCTTGTTAATAGTTTTGTGATTCAAGGCCATTTATTTCACATATCTGAACATGCATATTTATTTCATGTGGTTAGTAAACTAATCATACAGAGATGGTATTGATTAATAAAGGAGATTGTAAATGTAAAGTATCTAAGACAGTACAAAACTAGAATATATACACCATGTGTATACACACACACATCTATGTGTGTGTGTGTGTATTTATATATATATATATGTACATACATATATATATATATAAGATTGAATGAGCTACCTGCAAATAATAACCCAAGGTGCACTCATTCCTTCTCTGCATCTTTGCCTTTCTTTGGGAGATCTTGTCTAGCCCTTCAGGTCTCATCTATATGGTAAATTATACCTGTATCCCAGAATTATTAGACAAAAGCAAGAGAGTGTGCTAGAAACAGTGATGATATATCTTAGATGAATACAAAAAAGAGTGAAGAGAAAGAGAAGCTTGGACATAAAAATGATAGAGGATTCCATTGTCTTGCAAATGGGGCTTTGGAAAAACAAAATTCTGGGCATGAAAAGTGTTGTAAGTTACTTATGAACAGCAGTTTTAAAGGGCAAGTCAGTGGATTTGTATTAGAAAAGAGAAGCATGATGGTAGGGTAGGAAGGGAAAACAAAGCACCATAAACAGAAGAATGCAATGGGGAAAATTCTTGTCAAGGGGAAATGGTGCTGAAGTAAATATAGATGTGCAGCCTGGTGAATTTGGTGCTGTGATCACCTGGAGCCTGGTGAGTGTTCATGACTCAGCAGTGCGCAGACAAGGCCTGTGGTCTGGGGACAATTCTCTAGTGCGGTTGGTGTTCCTCGTCACTCTGGTTACAGTGGGGGGTACTCCTAGCCGCAGGCGGCAGCCAGTGTCGGGCCATGAGAATTTTGCGGCTTGGCACACGGAGTTCAGGTGCTAGAAGGTGGAAGCTGTGTTGTGTGCCGCATGCGGATGAATGACAGAATACCATGGTCTTGCTTGAGAAGATTCATTGCTATAACCATTTAGGAAGATAGCTTGCAGGTATAGTTTGTTTTGCAGATGGAATAACACCTATCCTTTAAGGTTTGATTTCAGGTAGAACTGTAGCAAGGTCATGGGAGATGGCAGAGTTTAACACCGTAACCCCACACTCATTAACATAAGTGACTCCATCTTCCCATTATAGAGAGTGTGGAAAAAGGGAACAAAGGACATTGCAGTTTGAAAACTGGGTAGCTAACATCTCTGGTCATACCTAGAAACAATGGGTGGTGAGATGGGACAAAAAGACGTGGAGAAAGTCAGAGGATGACGTTGAAGTGGAGCTTCAGATCTAACAGGAGAGGGTGAGTCAAGACCTTTAAAATATTGTCACTCTTTAAAAAATCTTAGGCTAGTTTGGAGCAGAAATATGGGTAACATCAACAAATATTTGTTTCCAATTTATTCTTAAGATTTACAACCCATCATGCAGTTTCTATTTATGTATTTTTTTTCATGCTTGTTTCTTCCCTTTCTGTAATCATTTTTTTCTTATTAATCTGTGTCTACAGTAGAAGATAAAACATTTTCCTTTTGCAATGAATGTTAGTTTTCTATTTATTAAAAGCTTACTTGAGATTTCTCCCATTCTAATTATGTATCCAATTTGCATGTTAATCTTCTTCCTTTTAATTATTCGGAGCTAATATTTGAGGTTGTTTTAAATTATTCTCAAAAAATTCCTACATTGTTTGTGTGTGTATGTTTCCTATAGAGTGGTAATTTCTCGACTCTGGCTACAGGTTGTGGGAATATCTGTGAGTAGTATTTAACCCCATCCTCAGAAATATGATTTATTTAGGAGATCTAATTTCTGACAGTCTTGAAAGCTCCACTAAGTGGTTTTAATATCATTTTAATGTACAGTGATGAGAATCATGGAATTAGATTCTTCTTATTTCTTAGAAGTTTTATGGGCCCCCTAAGTGATTTAAATATGGCTTTAATGTTCAGATAGGGATAAGAATCGTTCAATTAGAATATTTGATTAGAAATTAGACGTTACCTTGATATACTGCTCCCTCTTTCACTACACTTTTTATACAGATGAAAATTTCTGCAGTGGAATTTAGTCAGCACTATTGCAACTTTCACTGAAGGAGGTGTCTGTGAGGATGCCAACATCTGACTTTGCTTGTCACATGATCACAGCGTTTCATGTATAAACCACTTAGCAACAATGTGTCAGAGCTTCATATGGCCTCTAACATTCTAAAAATTATTTTCTGCATTAGGCAATCCATCTATGTATTTTGAATGATGAGTCATAAGCAGCTTCTTCTTGAGCTCTTTCATCACTAAATGCAGGTTCTTGTCTCAGTAAGAATTCCTGGGATTAAAATGAATCTCGTGCACTCAGGCACCTGGTAGGGCTGATGAAAATCTTGGCTGTTTTGTTTATATGTAGTTATCGAAATGATCTTTGTATATAGTCACAGGCGGCCACATTTATTGTGCATAAACATCTGGAGCAGTTGCTAGGAAAATCTCACTTATCACTTGATTATTTTTGCATTTATTTAATACACCATCTGCTGATGGATAACATTAATAGATTTTTCCTTATAATGTGGTTTGAGAATAATTAAATCTGTTTCCTATTCCCAGGAAAGGCCATCCTGAACATTCGAATATTGTTGCTTTTGATTGGTATCTTTTAGAAAGTTACAATATCTTTTCATTCATTCAAGGTTATAATTCCTGTTTGTTTTGTACTGCTTCATTTTTCCCTTTAATGTTTGTTTGCTTAAATTACTTATTCTCTCAATATTCACTATACAGATAGAGCCATGCAAGGTGCTCTGAAGCATTTCTCTGATAGCTCAAAGACATCAGATCTATTCTGCCAGTACAATGTTTGCAAACTCTACTCTGATTGTCCCAGACTGGCAAAGTGCCAGGTGAAGATTTATTCACTATAGAAAGGAGGCATTTGTGTTCATGACAGCCTGTGTGCCTTGAGTTTATGTCCAGATACTAAAGTTGTGACTAGTCAACTGAGATATAGCTGATACACAAGGGAAGTTGTATGAAGGAAAGAGTACAACTATTTTCACTGTTTTGTAGTCAGATAAATACAAAGACGAATTCTGTTGCTAGCTTTACATATGCTGAATGGCAGTAGATGTGGCATTAATTCTTCCTAAACCTAAATGGTAGAGTTGTTTTGAGGATTAGATCCAGCAGTTTATTGAAATTTTCCAGTACAGTGCTCAGTAATGACAACTGGTGTTAGAAATATCTCTTCGTGGTGTTCTTGGTATTCAAGGATAATCTTGGTATGTTTTTCCTTTGGATGTTTCTGCTCAAGTAAATATCCTGTCCTCGGACTTGGTGAACTGAACTGAATTTTTATTTATATTTTGTTTTTTCTTTCTCCGTAGACAAAGGAGTGTAAGCTCACACTCCAATCCCCTTTTTCCTCTCTATAGGCTCAACATTGATCAGATCTCTTTGATTTTCAGATTTTGACTCTAGATTTGAGAGAAGGAAACATCACTTCATGTCTACTATTAATTACACATTTTTTTCATTTCAACTATATTTAGACCTTCCATTTAAATTGTGTTCCTCTGTGGTTCTGAAATCTATCCTTCAGTTTGCTCTTGACTCACAAAAGTGGAAGATGACTTACGTTCCACCTTCCCCGAGTAAAGAAGTGCCAAGGACTTCTTCACTTCTGTAGTTGGTAGGACTTCTGCAAACCACAAGCTCTGGAAAAAAGCATAGGAACCACAAAGAGGACTGGCCCTGAAAAGCACTGTAAAATAAGCAGGAGAATTAAGTAAAAGGAAGACCAGTTCTCAGTTTAAGGCTTTGGTCTCATCTCCACTCACAGAGGTGAATAGTATTGTTTGACAGAAAAAAATGTAAGTTAAATCCTCTTTGGTGAAATAAAATGATTTGGGGAGAATAAATAGAACAGCTTATATGAGGCTAACTCATAATTTACTTAATACCAGACTATTTTTACAGTTTTCTGTGATGACTCCTCCATAGTCAAGATTTAGAAGCTGTAGGAGCCTTACTCACACCTTTCTTAAAGCACTCTACCTTCAGTGTAGTAGTCTGGAAGAAGGTTCCCCAGTATAAGATCTTACTTGAACATGAAAAGTCTCTGCAATAAATAGACAATATGGAAAGAGAAACCATAAATTTTTCTTTAGGTTTGAGGGTTTTTTAAATTTCTTTTTCACAAAAACTTTTTTATTTTGTATTGAGATGTAGCTGATTAACAATGTTGTGATAGTTTCAGGTGAACAGCAAAGGAACTCAGCCATTCGTATACATGTGTCCATTCTCCCCACTCCCCTCCCATCCAGGCTGCCACGTAACATTGAGCAGAGTTCCCTGTGCTCTACAGTAGGTCCTTGTTGGTTAGCCATTTTAAATACAGCAGTGTGTGCATATCCATCCCAAACTCCCTAACTATCCCCCCCTGTCCTTACCTCCAGCAACCATAAGTTCATTCTCTAAGTCTATAATCTTTCTGTTTTGTAAGTTCATTTGTATCATTTCTTTTTAGATTCCACATATAAGGGATGTTGCGGTTTCCCAGGTGGCATAATGGTAAAGAATCCACCTGCCAATGAAGGAGATACAAGAGACGCGGGTTTGATCCCTAGTTGGGAAGATCCCCTTGAGTAGGAAATGGCAACCCACTCCAGTGTTCTTGCCTGGAAAATTCCATGGACAGAGAAGCCTGGAGGGCTACAGTTCGGAGGTTTGCAAAGAGTCGCACATGACTGAGCACACACGCACCCTTGGGAGGAATAGCAAGGGATGTGCACACATCTTGATGTCTCACAACCCCTAGTGGTTTTTCTGACCATGTTTTCAGTATTGATTCTGCTAAGTTTATCTTTTGAGAGCTCAACAGGAGCACTTGAAAGGAAGACTTTACAATTCTTGTTTATGTTATATATTATTAATAGTTCATTTACATAAGATAAACATAAGTGGAGTATTTTCATTATAGTCACCATGGAATGTTCTTGTATGCAGAAGTAATATTTGTTCTGTTTTGTTCCAGAATTCAGAGGAACTAACACATGAATTCCAAAGAAGCAGACCTCATTTAGGTAAGAAGAAATTGTAATAATTAGACCTTTCCAAAGATGAACAAACTGTCGCAAAAATTGTTCTTTTATTTATCCTTGTAGGTATGCAAATGAAATTTGGTTTACCCTTTATTAATGAGATAATAGAAGTTTGGCTTAGATAACTTTATAAATTCATTTTATCCATATGTACTCGTGACAGTAGGTGATAATTTACAGAAATATCATATATGGCATGTGTTTCCATTTAAACTTGTTTTATGTAAATTTAGGCATTTTAAAGCATTAAAAATGTTTTTCCAATTTTCTCTGATACATTTTGAAACACCAAAGTTGTAGTAATCTCTGTGGATAATTTTAGATTTAGTTGATAGCAGATAATCTAATTTGGAATTAATATGAAAAATCTGATATGTAACAGAAGAGCATCAATATTTATAATTACTTAGATGTATATGATTTTGCCTTGGGAATTTTAGAAACTCATTTTGTTATTAAAAGGATTCTTTAGAATGTGAATTTGATAGCTAATGTAACAGAAACTAGGTTCTTAAAAATTATAACAGATAAATTAATCACTGGTGTAGTTTCATTTATACTTTTTAAAATTAATAGTTAGTTGGAAATATAAAGCTGTAACCAGGTTAGTCTTTAACTAGTTTTAATATGTCAGTCAAAAATGGCCCAAAAGAATGGCAGAATAAGGATCTTCAGAAACCCTGAATTCCATAAAACATTGAATGAGAACAATGGCCAAAAAAGTCAAAATCAAACTTCTCAGCACTCTAAGTTGGTCAAAAGCTTGCATCAATCTGGTGAATGTTTATTTGAGGAAAACAAAAAAAAGTTAACGGTACACTAGCAAATACCTATTTAAAACAAAGGGAGGCCATAAATGAAAATAAAGGAACCACAAGAATAAGAAAAATATTAAATAAATCATAAAACGGCAGATAGAAATCAGCCATATGAGTACTGATGCTCAATATAAATGGATCAGACATTCCATTCAAAAGGGAGAGATTGATAGAATGGATTAAAAAATCCAGTCCTACTATGTACTGTCTGTAGGGGCACTTTAGGTTCAAATACAAATTGGAAATGGAAAATGAATGGAAAAAATGAATTGATTCTGTTGGAATGGAATGGAAAGATGTGCATCAAAACATTAATCAGAAGAGAGCTAGATTGGGTATGCTAATGTCAGGCAAAACAAACTAGTACAAAAATAGCTAGAAACAAATAGGATATTTCATGATGAAAGTGTTAATGTATCAAGAAGACAAAAAATTAGAAATATATATGCACTTAAAAACATATATATGAAGCAAAACTTGCCAGAATGGAAAATAGGCAATACAATAATCGTTGAAATATTCAGTGCCTCACTTTCTATATTGATTAAGACAGCTAATTAGGAGATGAATGAGGAAACAGAGGATTTGAACAATAAACCAGTTGAGAGTACTGCTATAGAACCCTCCACCAATAGCCCAACTAACTTACAACTATAGAACTTTCTACCCATAACAACATACACATTAATTTCAAGTTAATGTGAAATATTTCCAGGCTAGATCATATGTTAGACTATAAAACAAGCCTCAATATATTTTAAAGCATTTAAATCTTACAAAGTAGATTTTCCAACCTTTATAGAATAAAATCAGTAACCAATAACAAAGAAATTTGGGAAACTATATGTAGGAGAAAATAAAAGTATCCACTCCTAAATTACCAATGCATCAAAGAATAAATCTCAAGATAACTTAATACTTAATATCAAGATATAAACTAAACTGAAATACAATGTACCAAAACTTTTGTGGTGCAGCTTTAAACACTTACATTGTTTGTAAAAGTCTATTTGAAAAAGGAAATAATCAAAGATATTACAAGAAAAAAATACATGTTTGTGTATAGAATGAAAGCACATCCATCAACAAGGTAATGAATATTTCGTAAATGTTTTGTTTCTGTAAGAATCTCACCTACCTTATATTTCTTTGATAATGCTTTACACATTTATTTTATACAGTTTTCACAGCCTTTCCTAAATTGTGGATACAGTAGAAGCTTTAAAGAAATACAACATATTTAAATTAAGATACTACTAATTTTCTCTTAATGGTTCTTTCTATGCTCAGTGTCTGTTCATCATATGATTTAGAAACATATTTCTGAATATCTCTACACAGTGACAGCATTTATAGTAGCTTTCATTTACTGAATTTGATTACTGTAGTCAGCTTAAGACCTGAAGAATCAAAATAAAGTGTTAGATTATTTAGATGAAAAATTATTATCATCTTTGAAGTCCGATAGACCTGAGTTGCATCCTTAATATTTATGTGACTTTGGCTAAAATCTTTTTCCACCATAGTTTCTACATCTGCAGCATAGGTATAAGAATATCTACATCATATGCTTATTTTGAGTAGTAAAATAAGTGAGATTGAGAGACATTTGCATAGAATGCATGTCAAAGGTAGCAGTAGATATAAAATAAGATATAAAAATAAGCACTAGATAGTATATCAACATAAAACATTCATTAATAAGTGCTCTATTTTACAAAATTACTTTGAGAAGTATTTATTCACAATCAAATTCTGGATTTGCTTCCTAGAAATCTACATCGTTACCCCTACTTTCTAAAATCCTGATTCACTGGGGGAAGGAGGAATAGAATAGAAAGTTGTATTTTGCATAAATATTTCTAAGACTAGTTTATGTTTATGGAAACCCGCTTCTTATCATTACTTTAAGAATAAAAATGATAACCAGCCATATAAAAAATGTTATTTCAAAATATTTGATTTTTTCATTATATGGAAAAGGATCACTGGTATGTTTGTTTGCTAGTATCTGTATTCACTTGGGACTTCCCTGGTGGCACAGTGATGGGGTCACAAAAGAGTCAGACAAGACTTAGCAACTAGACAACAACAGTGAATTCATTTAGATGACTTTATCGTTAATGAATTCCTTTAGAATGATAGTTTACAAAACCTAGAACTCCTAGCTTTTAATTAGCAATACATTGTTACCAACATTTTGCTTTGGCCATCTGAATTTTTAGTAAATTGGCCACTTATTTTTTTAAACTCATCAAATTTACAAACAACATGTGCATGTGTGCATGTTAAGTGTTAAGTCACTTCAGTTGTGTCCAACTCTTTGCGACCCTATGGCTTGTAGCCAGAATATTCTCTCCACCCCCCCCACCCACCTGTATCTGGGTCCCCTACCCCCACAAGTTCTTTTTCTTTTTTTTTTAATTTTAATTGGAGGCTAATTACTTTACAATATTGTAGTGGTTTTGCCATACATTGAATCAGCCATGGGTGTACTTATGTTCCCCATCCTGAACCCCCACCTACCTCCCTCCCCATCCCATCCCTCAGGGTCATCCCAGTTCACCAGCCCTGAGCACCCTGTATATGCATGGAAACCTGCTGGTGATCCAGTTTCAATGATTTCTCTCAAATCATCCCACCCTCACCTTCTCCCACACAGAGTCCTAAAGTCTATTCTTTACATCTGTGTTTCTTTTGCTGTCTCCAATCGTTACCATCTTTTTCTAAATCTTTATTCATTAATATAATGTATTGCTGACTTAATATAGGCTCCAGTTTCATCCACCTCATTAGAACTGATTCAAATGCATTCTTTTTAATGGCTGAGTAATATCCCATTGTGTAGTTCTTTAACCACTAACACCTTAGGTATGACACCACCTAGGCAATATTTATAAAATGTGATCCCATTTGCCTCCTACTATTATAGAATGGGCTTCCCTGATGGTTCAGACAGTAAAGAATCTGCCTGCAATGCGGGAGACCCAGGTTCAATCTCTGGATTGGGAAGATCCCCTGGTGAAGGGAATGGCTACCCACTCCAGTATTCTTGCCTGGGGAATCCCATGGAGGAGCCTGGCAGGCTGAAGTCCATGGGGTCACAATGAGTTGGACATGACTGAGTGACTAACACACACACACACACACACACACACACACACACACACACCCCTCACACACTCTAGTATTTTAATACAATCTAAGCATTCTACTAAACTTATTCTTCAGAAATTAAAAGAATTAGCAAATGATTTAAATCAAGAATAATCAGATTAAAAGTTATTTTATTGTCAAGAAATTGACTAACACAGAACCTAGCATTGATATTTTAAGGTCCTAAGGTAAAAATGACATTATCTGTTTATAATTAGCATAAGAAACTCAGCCATCTACTGATGTTCTTTATAAGCAATTTCAAGGGGATTACTATCAAAATTCAATTTTGTTAAATATGAAAGGATTCTGTTAACGAGTAGGATTTAGATCCAAGAGTTGATTTTTACGAATTTTCAAAGCACTTATCCCCTGTACCATTTGATTCTATAATTATTGACTTGGCCATGGACAAGCAGAATACAACTGAAAGTAGATTGCCCAGCTAGCTTTAAGGGACTGTTAGAACAGTAGTTTCCAAGAGGTTCTCTATTCTAAACAAATATGATAGCTTGATGATTTTTCTTTTACTTTTTTTGGACAGTCCATGAGGAAATCCTTAAATGTATGTTTTAATAATTTCAAAGCACTGTATGCCAATAAAATAAAGTGTACTACTTCAAAATAAGAAATTCAAAGTTATTTCAGATTCTTATTCTATTTAAAGTATCAAGTTATCAAAAACGATTGATTTGTATGTGCAGGAACTAAAAAGCAATCATGGTAAAATTAATTGAAGTAAATAAATATTCCTTAAATTTATTTTTATGATTCATTTATGTGAGTGTGATGAATTGCCTACATGCATCTTCTCAAGTGGAAGAACTGTGACTGACAGCTTGAGGATTGTGTCACACTGAAGAATTTAAAACTCCATCTTATGTTATTTTGTGGCTTAGAATCAATGAAATTATTCATTTAGAGTACACTTTACGTTTGGTTGTTTCAGTTAACTCTTGCTGTGTAATAAACTACCTAATAGTTTTAAGCAATGTATTTGGCTTCAAGTTTTGTGACTGTAATTTGGGTTGACATAGGTGGGTACTTCTATTTGCCTCAGTTGATTCACCTGTGTATGGATCTGCTGTCAACCACCACTCAGCTGGGGAAGTCAACACTGTCTAGGGAATTTTGAAATCTGTCTAAGAACATGTTACAAGGTCTGCTTCTCTGGTGAAAAAGAATTATCTTCATTAGGCCTAGATTTTGCTCCCTGAAAGTGTCAGCTGTTACTTGTAACACTGCTTTAGTGAAGCAAGAGAATGATATGATACTTTCTCATAGGCTCTATAGACCTCAGAAGAATATGCCTCACTAACATATGATTTAGATATTCAAATATTTTGGATTAGAAATTATGATTTTTTATGATGTTAAGACCATTTGGAGATGAATATAACTTAAATGTCATTTTCTTAGTAAGGACTGACATTTTCAATTTGGCTTTTATTTAATTTTGTCTTTACAACAAGATAGCTTCTAAATTCTTGAGAGAAGTCTCTGAAGACAGAGGCAGCTTAGACTCCCGTCTGGTTATGGAACTTTTTGAGAAATGTATTCATGAGTTGGCAGAGACAGAGCCCTCACAGCCTGGCATATCTGATTATCATGTCATAGCACAGGAAGAGAACTCTAAGGCATTAAGAATTCTCAAACATTAGTAGTGGTTTTCCCTAAAGGTAGTTAAGTAAACTGACAGTTTAGAAAAGTAGCACATCTTCTTGATTATCCTTTCACTGACTGACTCTGAAATCCATCACAAATGCAAAGTATTGTCACTTCCTCACTGTTAGATTTAAAGTTCTCGGTTTCCATTTTATATAGAAAAATGTACAGGGTTGGGCTGATGATAACATGTTTTTCATTACTCCTCAAATAATAAAGTTATGTTCTTTAATTTATAGTTGTGAAAATATTGTGAAATGGGTGATTTTATTTCTTGAAACTATCAGCTATTCAAATACCTATAATGTTGCTTGTAAGCATATTTATTAGTCTTGAAAATGTGAAAGTGAAAGCGAAGCTTGCTCAGTTGTGCCCAACTCTTGGCGACCCCATGTACTATACAGTCCATGGAATTCTCCAGGCCAGAATACTGGAGTGGGTAGCCCTTCCCTTCTCCAGGGGATCTTCCTGACCCAAGGATTGAACCCAGGTCTCCCACATTGCAGGCAGATTCTTTACCAGCTGAGCCACAGGGGAGGCCCATGAATACTGGAGTGGGTAGCCTATCCCTTCTCCTGCAGATCTTCCCGACCCAGGGATTGAACCGGGGTCTTTTGCATTACAGGTGGATTCTTTACCAACTGAGCTATAAGGGAAGCCCAAAGTTGTTAGTTATTAACTAAAGTTATTAGTCTCATAACTTATAAAAATGAAATTTTAATACTCGTAAGTATTATAAAACTGTTACTTCAAATTGTCTACAACCTCATAGTATGGTGCTTGCAAATATATTTCAGTGATTGTGTAGGTGAATTTTACAGAAAATGAAACCATTTCATGAGAATCACTGTGATTCTTATAGAGGAACTGGAATTTGAGTAGTAGCCAGTATAGGGAGACTGTTACAGGGTTTTGGTGACATATCCTCTTTCAATAATTTGACTCAGAAGCATTTTAGACAGACCTAATATTCTTACAAGTTGCCTCAGACATGAACATATTCCAACACATTGATCCATAATGTTTTTGTAAGTTCAAACTTTTTTACAATGGCTTTGGCATACAAACCACAGACATACTGATCAAATTATTCCCAGAGTATGTTGGGTAGGTTGGAAAACAGTCAAGTTTCAGATCAGTGTCTCTTGCTTAGGATAAATACTTGTATTAAAAGTAACATCCCTGTGTACAAGATAGGAGGAGTATCACATATGATAGCATGTGTAAAATAGGTGCATTTTGGTATAATGAAATACTCTTATTAACTTAAATGTAGATTAAAACAATGAGGTAGAAACAGGAAAACAATCTTTGCTTCTACTTTCCATTTAAATTATTTCTTTGAACCCTTTATTTTCTTAATCCTAGATGAAAACATAAGACATTTCCTTAGGATTCTGTCCAAGTAATATGGTGTCCACATATGCCCCCCTGACTTTGCATGGAATGCAAAGATAAGATCTGGACAGAATGCATGGGGAATGTATTTGAGGATTGAAAGTAAATAGGAACTGCTTGACCAGATTCTAAGTAACCTATGTGATCTGAATTTTTGTATTTTCCTCCCTGTTCCCTCTAGCCCCCACACATGAACTTAACCTGGTTGTAAACCTGGATAGAGGATGATGGTGCAGACAGAGGGCTCCAGGAGGAGCTTTCTGCTTCTGACTTAAAGAGCAGGAACCTCAACTTCTAAAGCTAAGAGTAAGTTAAAAAAACCCTATAACTTGTTTTTTCTTTTGTCTTTTTCTGTTCTCTCATGCCCTGGACCATAGATAGTTCATTGGCATTGGTAACTGCAGTGGCAGCAGAAAGAGAGACAATGTATTACCTTTAGGGTAACAATAATTCAGATGTTAGCGATTAATAATTAGAAATTGTTAATCTTTAATTAATAATTATAAATTTCTCACCAGAAACCATGGAAGAAGGAACTTGCACAACATATTTAAAGTATTGAAAAAAAACTGTCAAATGCTAAATTCTATAGCCAGTGAAAATAAGTTTCTGAAATGAAGATTAAATAAAGACATTTTCAGATGAAGAAAAACTAAGAAAATTCATAACCAACAAATAAGCTCTAAAATTGTTGCTAAAATTTCTTCAAGAATAAAGGAAATGATACTAGAAGGAAATGTAGAACACTGAAATATCAAGAAGGAAGGATGAGCAACAGAAATGATACATATTTAAGTCAATATTTGCAATTGTTTGGCAATTGCATAATATATACACACACATATATTGTATACATACACACACATACTTGCTAAACATGCATTAAGAACTCTAGAGGATAGTTTATATTTATAGTATATGTGTATAGTTTACATATATGTATATATATATGTATATAATTTCACTTGAAGTAGAAAGATGTTGATTTTAAGTAGCCTGTGAAAAGTTAAGTATGCATTTTAAATCCTAGGGATTTTTCTTCTTTGCAAAAAATTTTTGCAAAGAGGTGTATTTAAAATTACAATTGATTTTAAGCTGGAACATAGTATTCAGATAATCCAGCATAAAAGAGAAAAAGGGAAATAAAAAACAGGAAAGAAGACAACAAAAAAGTATAATCCAAATCAGTCAATAATTACATTTCTGAAAGTTTATTTTAAGCACCTATTAAAAATATAGCTTGTCAAAAGGTATTAAGAAAACATGACCCAACTATATGTTGTCCATAAGAAACTCACTTCAAATATAATGTTATAGATTGGTTAAGGTCAAAAGGATGGAAAAAGTTATGCTCTGCAAAAGCTAATCAAAGAAGGTTTGAGTGGCTATGTTACTATCAGAAGTAGATCTCAAAGCAAATTACCAGGGATGAAAGAAGATATTATATTATCGATAAAAGGGTCAGTTCACCAAGGAGAAATAACAATCTTAAATGTTTATATACTTAAAAATAGAACCTTAAAGTACGCAAAGCAAAAGCTTAAAGAAATGAAAGTCCCCTGGAGGCTCATCCATTCTTAATTGCATCTGCCACCTTTGTCTCTTGCAGTGTCACGGTTTTTTTTAAATTTCACTTTGTGCTATCCCATTGTTATCCACATATGCTGTCTTAGCCCCACCTCAATTAAAACAATATTTTCTTGACCTCACATCGCCTTAGAAACTATCATAAGTTTTTCCTTTTACAGTAAAACTTGGGAGGAGGAGTTGTCTGTGTTCCCTGTCTTCACCTGCACTCCTCTGACTGCATATTAAACACGATTTATATGCCCATAATTCCATAAAAATTGCAGTTCTTAAGGTCATGAAAGCCTCTACATTGCCTAATCCAATAGTCACTCTTCCTTTCTCACCTTCCTGAACTTTTGGCAGCATTTGACAGGGCTGATCATTCCCTCTGTGGAATATTTTAGAACTCCATCCTTTGACCTCACTGGCTGTTTCTTTCTCCCCTTTTTTGGATCCACTTCAGGTAACTGACCTGTGAGCAAGGAAAGACTCTACCCACCTCCCTAGTAGCAGCTTTTTCTAAAATTGGTCAATTTGCTGAATCTTATAATTGCTCAAACCAAAATGAGCAAACAGAAAAGCACAATTTTATCCTGAATGTCTGTTTATCTTTCACATGAACTTCATTAGCAGATCTAGTTTGAAATACTTTCCGAATCTGATAACTTTTCAATAACTCCACTGTTTAGCCTGTTTGTAGCACTGTCATCTTCACTTAGATTTTTGCCTTGGCTTCCAAAAAGTCTCCCTCCTTTTATCCTTGTTTCCATATGCACCCACTGTGTTTTCCACACTACTCTGAGAGTGATCTTTCTGAATGTGAAGTTAGATCATGTCATATCTCTGTGGTTCCACTCTCACAATAAAAGCCAAAGAATTTTTATGTCCAACAGGGCTCTTCATAGTCCTCCCCTCCTGATAAGCCATTCTCAACTCCTTCTCCTAGCTCACTCACTCAACACCATCCAGCCACTTTGATCTCATCCTTTTTTCAGTGCACAGAAAATGTTCTGTAGGTCCTCTGTAACTGCTCCTCTACCACCTTAAGAGCTGTTCCTCAGTTATATCTATGGCTTTTACTAGCAATTCTATTACAAATATTGTATCACTTTATGACCCTTAACCTGTTTTTTCCCCTCATTCTTAGTTCTTTCTACCACTTGCCATAATGTGTATTTATTTGTATCTGTTTTATTTCCTGTTTTCCTCTTAAAAGTGAGCAATACAAAAACAGGCCTTTTCCCTTTTAAAAATTTTAATTGACCTATAACTTATAGCATATTAACTTCAGGTATAATATGATTCATTATTTGTACATATTTTGAAATAATCACCACAGTGTCTAGCTACATTCTTTACTATATCTAGTTTTTTTTTTTTTTTTTAGTCGTAATAAGAACCTTTAAGATTTGCTCTGGTAGCAAGGTTCAAATACACAATACACTATTGTGAGCTATAATTCTCATGCTGTACTTTACATCCTATGACTTACTTATTGTATAACTAGAAGTGTGTACCTTTAACCAACTCACATTTTTTATCTGCAGTGTTTCTATCAATGAAAGTAAAGACTGGCACGTAATAGCTGCTCAGTAAACATTTGACAGATGACTAGTGGAATGTAAAGGTGGCCATTATGCCTGACAGAGAGTGATAATCAGAAGAAGAGTGGATAACATATGAAAGGAAAGCAAGGACACTGAGGAGCCACTCCATGGCTTGAAGAAGAAAAATGATAGTACCTGCATTGGAATGGTGAGTGATCACTGTGTCTGCTGTGGCAAGAGTGGATTTTAGGGAAGCAAGATTCAGGAAAAGTTAGGTGCCTAGGGAACAGTCTGAGAGAGAATTGTGGCCTAGGCATGTATAGTAGGGTATTCCAGCATTAGCCATAGAGTAGGTGGTGGTGATGTGACCACTGAAAACTGGGATGTTTTCAAGCATCCAAGAAGGCCGTTTAACATGGGCATCTAAAGATGGGTGCTGATGGTATGTAAGTGGGACGCCACACCACAGTGAGTGAAAATGATGAGATTATTTAGATAAGTATAGATGCATGCACAACATACTCCAACAAATATATTTAGGTATTTGAACAGAGCCCAGAGAACAACAACGAAGAATGAAAAAGAGAGGCCAATATCATGAGGTTAAGCCAATAGTATAATGGTATAAACTAGGAGAGAGTGGTAAGCCTAAAGAAGCCAATAGTAGTATAAAATGTTTCAAAATGGAAAGGATAGTTACGGTGCCAAGTGTTCCAGAGAGAGTATGTAGGTTGAAAATATATAGGCCTAATATAGGCTATTAGATAAGCAACGTGAAATTCTATAAGGTTCATAGCAACAATGACATGATGCATAACAGTGTTATTACATTTTGGAATGGCATTAAATTTTATCAAAGAAGACAGAATCACAGCGTTAATATTCTAGTGGTTGACACAGGCATTAAGTAATTGATAGCAAATAAATTACTTTATAATTTTATTTTTTAAACATGCCATTAAATAATCATTTTCCCTGGTAATTTTCATTCATGGAGTTGATTCTACAGGTATATTTGTACAAAAAAAAGTAATGTGTGCAGGGTTATTTATTGCACTATTGCTGATTGCACCACTATTTCTCATGGCAAAATAATGTTGAAATAAGATACTCATTCATTTATTGATAGACAAATGAGAAATGATATAGCAGTAAGGCATCTGTGTAGCTGAACTGTGAATGAAGAATGGGTTTATGCACTGATATGAATTGACCACTAAATGATACAGACATAAATATGTGACATATATAAACATAAGAAATTACTGAATATGGTTAGTACTACAATGCTATTAGAAAAAATCAGAAGAACTAATACATATGTTATCTTGAATATGCATGCAGTATTTTCAGAATTTTCTTCAAAATGCTGTTTTTTAATCCTCATTTAGATACAGAGCTACTTATTTGAGGTACAGGGATGGAAACTAGACTTGTACAGTGTACTGTTTTGTGAATTTTAGGTTTAGAAAACAAATGTTATACTATACAAAGTAAACATTTAAAAAGAAGACTTCTGAAAAGGGGTTTGCACCTTTTAAAAAAGTGATTAGTGTTCATTTCTTTTTGTTGTTGATTTTATTTTTATTTGTTTTATCAGTGATCTAAAACATATACATGGAAAGACACCCCAGTGGCAAATGGAAGAGGACACTGTGTCATGAACCTTGCTAATTACATCCTATTCTGCTTCCTCATCGTTACAGATGATTTATAGTTAATCTCTGGTCACTGACGTTGATGCAGGAGAAAAAAGAGTTGCAGTAGTTAGGCTCAGACACATGTTTAAGTAAAATACAAATCACTTCCAAAAGAGAAGTCAGCATCAGTAATTGTTATATCAGTTCAGTTCAGTCGCTCAGTCTGAACTGAGTGACCACATGGACTGCAGCGATTCTTTGAGACCACATGGACTGGAACATGCCAGGCTTCCCTGTCCATCACCAACTCCCAGAGTTTACTCAGTTCAGTTCAGTCACTCAGTTGTGTCCGACTCTTTGCGACCCCATGAATCGCAGCACGCCAGGCCACCCTGTCCATCACCAACTCCTGGAGTCTACCCAACCCATGTCCAACGTGTTGGTGATGCCATCCAATCATCTCATCCTCTGTTGTCCCCTTCTCCTCCTGCCCCCAATCCTTCCCAGCATAAGGGTCTTTTCCAATGAGTCAACTCTGCGCATGAAGTGGCCAAAATATTGGAGTTTCAGCTGCAACACCAGTCCTTCCAATGAACACTCAGGCCTGATCTCCTTTAGGCTGGACTGGTTGGATCTTCTTGCAGTCCAAGGGACTCTCAAGAGTCTTCTCCAACGCCACAGTTCAAAAGCATCAATTCTTGGGTGCTCAGCTTTCTTCACCGTCCAACTCTCACATCCATACATGACGATTGGAAAAACCATAGCCTTGACTAGATAGACCTTTGTTGGCAAAGTAATGTCTTTGCTTTTAAATATGCTACCTAGGTTGGTCATAACCTTCCTTCCAAGGAGTAAGCATCTTTTAATTTCATGGCTGCAGTCACCATCAGCAATGATTTTGGAGCCCCAAAAAATAAAGTCTGACACTGTTTCCACTGTTTCCCCATCTATTTCCCATGAAGTGATGGGACCAGATGCCATGATTTTAGTTTTCTGAACATTGAACTTTAAGCCAACTTTTTCACTCTCCTCTTTTACTTTCATCAAGAGGCTTTATAGTTCTTCTTCGCTTTCTGCCATAAGGGTGGTGTCATCTGCATATCTGAGGTTATTGATATTTCTCCTGGCAATCTTGATTCCAGCTTGTGTTTCTTCCAGCCCAGCGTTTCTCATGATGAACTCTGCATATTAGTTAAATAAGCAGAGTGACAATATACAGCCTTGACGTACTCCTTTTCCTATTTGGAACCAGTCTGTTGTTCCGTGTCCAGTTCTAACTGTTGCTTCCTGACCTGCATACAGGTTTCTCAAGAGACAGGTCAGATGGACTGGTATTCCCATCTCTTTCAGAATTTTCCACAGTTTATTGTGATCCACACAGTCAAAGGCTTTGGCATAGTCAATAAAGCAGAAATAGATGTTTTTCTGGAACTCTCTTGCTTTTTCGATGATCCAGCGGATGTTAGCAATTTGATCTCTGGTTCCTCTGCCTTTTCTAAAACCAGCTTGAACATCTGGAAGTTCACGGTTCACTTATTGCTGAAGCCTGGCTTGGAGAATTTTGAGCATTACTTTACTGTGTGTGAGATGAGTGCAATTGTGCAGTAGTTCGAGCATTCTTTGGCATTGCCTTTCTTTGGAATTGGAATGAAAACTGACCTTTTCCAGTCCTGTGGCCACTGCTGACTTTTCCAGATTTGCTGGCATATTGAGTGCAGTACTTTCACAGCATCATCTTTTAGGATTTGAAATAGCTCAACTGGAATTCCATCACCTCTAATAGCTTTGTTCGTAGTGATGCTTTCTAAGGCCCACTTGACTTCACTTTCCAGGATGTCTGGCTCCAGGTGAGTGATCACACCATTATGATTATCTGGGTCATGAAGATCTTTTTTGTACAGTTCTTCTGTGTATTCTTGCCACCTCTTTTTAATAACTTCTGCTTCTGTTAGGTCCATACCATTTCTGTTCTTTATCGAGCCCATTTTTGCATGAAAAGTTCCCTTCGTATCTGTAATTTTCTTGAAGAGATCTCTAGTCTTTCCCATTCTGTTGTTTTCCTCTATTTCTTTGCATTGATCACTGAGGAAGGCTTTCTTATCTCTCCTTGCTATTTGGAACTCTGCATTCAGGTGGGAATATCTTTCCTTTTCACCTTTGCTTTTTGCGTCTCTTCTTTTCAGAGTTTACTCAAATTCATCTATTGAGTTGGTGATGCCATCGAACCATCTCATCCTCTGTTGTACCCTTCTCCTCCTGCCTTCAATCTTTCCCACCATCAGGGTCTTTTCAAACAAGTCAGCTCGTTGCATTAGGTGTCCAAACTATTGGGGTTTCAGCTTCAACATCAGTTCTTCCAATGAACACTCAGGACTGATCTTTAGGATGGACTGGTTGGATCTCCTTGCAGTTCAAGGGACTCTCAAGAGTTTTCTGTAACACAACAGTTCAAAAGCATGAATTCTTTGGTGCTCAGCTTTCTTTATAGTCCAACTGTCACATCCATACATGACTACTGGAAAAACCATAGCCTTGACTAGATGGACTTTGGTTGGCAAAATAATGTCTCTGCTTTTTAATATGCTGTCTAGGTTGGTCATAACTTTCCTTCCAAGGAGTAAACGTCTTTGAATTTCATGGAGGCAGTCACAATCTGCAGTGATTTTGGTGCCCAGAAAATTAAAGTCAGCCACTGTTTCCCCATCTATTTCCCATGGAGTGATGGGACCAGATGCCATGATCTTAGTTTTCTGAATGTTGACTTTAAACCAACTTTTTCACTCTCCTCTTTCACTTTCATGAAGAGGCTCTTTAGTTCTTCTTCACTTTCTGTCATAAGGATTATGTCATCTGTATGTCTGAGGTTATTGATATTTTTCCTGGCAGTCTTGATTTCAGCTTGTGCATCATCCAGCCCAGTTTTTCTAATGGTATACTATGCATATAAGTTAAATAAGCAGGGTGACAGTTCTAGCTGTTGCTTCATGACCTGCATACAGATTTCTCAAGAGGCAGGTCAGGTGTTCTAGTATTCCCATCTCTGTCAGAATTTTTCGCAGATTATTGTGATCCACACTGTCAAAGGATTTGGCATAGTCAATAAAGCAGAAATAGATGTTTTTTTGAACTCTTATTTTCGATGATCCAGCGGATGTTGACAATTTGATCTCTGGTTCCTCTGCCTTTTCGAAATATAGCTTGAAAATCTGGAAGTTCATGGTTCATGTACTGTTGAACCCTGGCTTGGACAATTTTGAGCATTATTTTACTAGCGTGTGAGATGAGTGCAATTGTGCGGTAGTTGGAGCAGTCATTGACATTGCCTTTCTTAGGGACTAGAATGAAAACTGACCTTTTCCAGTCCTGTGGCCACTGCTGACTTTTCCAGATTTGCTTGAATATTGAGTGCAGCACTTTCACAACATCATCTTTTAGGATTTGAAATAGCTCAACTGGAATTCCATCACCTCCACTAGTTTTATTTGTAGCGATAGTTCCTAAGGCCCACTTGATTTCACATTCCAGATATCTAGCTCTAGGTGGGTGATCACACCATCGTGATTATCTGGGTCGTGAAGATCTTTTTTGTACAGTTCTTCTGTGTATTCTTGCCACCTCTTCTTAATATCTTCTGCTTCTGTTAGGTCCATACCATTTCTGTACTTTATTGAGCCCATCTTTGCATGAAATATTCCCTTGGGATTTCTGATTTTCTTGAAAAGATCTCTAGTCTTTCCCATTCTATTGTCTTCCTCTATTTCTTTTCACTGATCAATGAGGAAGGCTTTCTTATCTCTTCTTGCTATTCTTTGGAACTCTCCATTCAAATGAGTATATCTTTCCTTTTCTCCTTTGCCTTTCGCCTATATTCTTTTCACAGCTATTTGTAAGGCCTCCTGAGAGAGTCATTTTGCTTCTTTGCATTTCTTTTTCTTGGGGATGGTTTTGATTCCTGTCTCCTGTACAATGTCACGAACCTCTGTCCATAGTTCATCAGGCAATCTGTCTATCAGATCTACTCCTTTAAAACTGTTTGTCACTTCCACTGTATAATCGTAAGGGATTTGATTTAGGTCATACCTGAATGGTCTAGTGGTTTTCCCTACTTTATTCAATTTAAGTCTAAATTTGGCAATAAGGAGTTCATGATATGAGCCACAGTCCGCTCCCGGTTTTGTTTTTGCTGACTGTATAGAGCTTCTCCATCTTTGGCTGCAAAGAATATAATCAGTCTGATTTCAGTGTTGACCATCTGGTGATGTCCATGTATAGAGTCTTGTCTTGTGTTCTTGGAAGAGGGTGTTTGCTATGACCAGTTCGTTCTCTTGGCAAAACTCTATTGGCCTTTGCCCTGCTTCATTCTGTACTCCAAGGCCAAATTTACCTGTTACTCCACGAGTTTCTTGACTTCCTACTTTTGCATTCCAGTCCCCTATAATGAAAAGGACATCTTTTTTGGGTGTTAGTTCTAAAAGGTCTTGTAGGTCTCCATAGAACTGTTCAAGTTCAGCTTCTTCAGTGTTACTGGTTGGGGCATAGGCTTGGACTACCGTGATATAGAATCGTTTGCCTTGGAATTGAACAGAGATCATTCCTTCATTTTTGAGATTGCATCCAAGTACTGCATTTCGTACTGTTTTGTTGACTATGATGGCTACTCCATTTCTTCTAAGGGATTCTTGCCCATAGTAGTAGATATAAGGGTCGTCTGAGTTAAATTCACCCATTCAAGTCCATTTTAGTTTGCTGTTTCCTAAAATGGCAATGTTCACTCTTTCCATCTCCTGTTGACCACTTCCAGGTTACCCTGATTCATGGACCTAACATTCCAGGGTCCTATGCAATATTTCTCTTTAGAGTATCAGACCTTGCTTTCATCACTAGTCACATGCACAACTGGGTGTTGTTTTTGCTTAGGCCCTGTCTCTTCATTCTTTCTGGAGTTATTTCTCTACTGATCTCCAGTAGCATATTGGCCACCTACCGACCTGGGCAGTTCATCTTTCAGTGTCCTAACTTTTTGCCTTTTCATACTGTTCATGGGGTTCTCAAGGCAAGAATACTGAAGTGGTTTGCCATTTCCCTCTCCAGTGGACCACATTTTGTCAGAACTCTCCACCATGACCCATCCAACTTGGGTGGCCCTACATGGCATGGCTCTTAGTTTCATTGAGTTAGGCTGTGGTCCATGTGATCAGATTGGTCAGTTTTCTGTGATTGTGGTTTTCAGTCTGCTGCCCTCTGATGAAGAGGGATAAGAGGCTTATGGAAGCTCTCTGATGGGAGAGACTGACTGAGGGGGAAACTGGGTCTTGTTCTGATGGGTGGGGCCATGCTCAGTAAACCTTTAATCCAATTTTCTGTTGATGGGTGGGGCTGTTTTCTCTCCCTGTTATTTACCTAGGGCCAAACTATGGTGGAGGTAATGAAGACAATAGTGACTGGCTTCCCTGGTGGCTTAAAAGGTAAAGCATCTGCCTGCAATGTGGGAGACCTGGGTTCAATCCCCTGGAGAAGGAAATGGCAACCCACTCCAGTACTGTTGCCTGGAAAATCTCATGGATGGAGGAGCCTGGGTGGCTGCAGCCCAGGGGTCGCAAAGAGTCGGACACGACTGAATGACTTCATTTCACTTCAAAATTTTACATAAATTGTATTATATATCGTGGAGGTCATTTCTTTTGTATTGAATTCTATCCATGGTCAACGTAAGTATTAGATTCTGTTTCTCTTGTAAATAATGTAATATCTAATATCACTAAATTTTTATTTAGTAGATACCTAAATTCAAAAGTATTTAGTGTAGCACAAAGCTACTAGTGATTCACACTTAGCAAATTTTAATATCATTGGCAGAATTCAGAAAAACACGTATTTAAAGCACATAATTTTCTATGTATCAGATTTCTCCTTGATGTGATGTTGTTGTTGTTCAGTTGTTCAGTCCTTTCTGACTATTTGCAACCCCATTAACAGCAGCATGCCAGGCTTCCTTCACTATCTCCCAGAGATTGCTCAAACTCATAGCCATTGATTTGGTGATGCCATCCAACCATCTCATACTCTGTTGCCCACTTTTTCTCTTGCCCTTCATCTTTCCTAGCATCAGGGTCTTTTCGAGTGAGTCAGCACTTCACATCAGGTGGCCAAAATATTGGAGCTGAGATTCAGCATCAGTCCTTTCAATGAATATTTAGGATTGATTTCCTTCAGGATTTACTGGTTTGATCTCCTTGCTGTCCAAGGGACTCTCAAAAGTCTTTTCCAACACCACAGTTCAAAAGCATCAATTCTTCCGTGCTCAGCTTTGTTTATAGTCCCAACTCTCACATCCATACATTACTACTGGAAAAACCATAGCTTTGACTATGCAGACCTTTATTGGCAAAGTAACGTCTCTTCTTTTTAATATGCTGTCTAGATTTGTCATAGCTTTTCTTCCTAGGAGCAAGCATCTTTTAATCTCATGGCTGCAGTCACCATCTGCAGTGATTTTGGAGCCCAAGAAAATAGTCTGTTACTAGTTTCCATTTTTTCCCCATTTATTTGCCATGAAGTGATGGGACTGGATGCCATAATCTTATTTTTTTAAATAATGAGTTTAAGCAAGATTTTTCACTTTCCTCTTTAATCTTCATCAAGAGGCTCTTTTAGTTCCTCTAAGCTTTCTGCCATTAGGGTGTTGTCATCTGCATATCTAAGAAAATCTTGATTTCAAGAAGTCTTGATTCCAACCTGTGCTTCATCCAACCTGGCATTTTGAATGATGTATTCTGCTTTTCAGTTAAATAAGAGGGTGACAGTATATAGCCTTGATGCACTCCTTTCCCAGTCTGTTGTTCTTTGTCTGGATCCATGTCTGTTGTTCCATGTTGCTTCTTGGCCTGCATACAGATTTCTCAGAAGGCAGGTAAGTTGTTCTGTTAGCCCCATTTCGTGAAGAATTTTCCAGAGTTTGTTGTTATCCACACAGTCAAAGGCTTTTGAGTAGTTACTAGAAAAAGCAAGAGAGTTCCAGAGAAACATCTACTGATTCAGAAGTAGATGTTTCTCTGGAACTCTCTTGCTTTTTCTAGATCCAATGGATGTTGGCTATTTGATCTCTGGCTCTTCTGCCTTTTCTAAATATAGCTTGTATATCTGGAAGTTCTTGGTTCACATGCTGTTGAAACCGAGATTGAAGGATTTTGAGCTAGCATGTGAAGTGAGCACAATTGTATATTAGTTTGAACATTCTTTAGCATTGCCCTTCTTTGGGATTGGAATGAAAACTACCCTTTTCCAGTCCTGTGGCCACTGCTGAGTTTTCCAAATTTGCTGGTATAGTGAGTGAAGCACTTTGACAGCATCATCCTTTAGGATATGAAATAGCTCAACTGGAATTCCATCACCTCCACTAGCCTTGTTTATAATAATGCTTCATAAGGTCCCCTTGATTTCACACTCCAGGATGTCTGGCTCTAGGTGTGTGATCACACCATCATGGTTATCAGGGTCATTAAGACCTTTTTTGTACAGTTTCCCTGTATATTCTTGTCAGCTCTTCTTAATATCTTGTGTTTATATTAGGTTGATGTTGTTTCTGTCCTTTATTGTGCCCTTCTTTGCATAAAATTTTCCCTTGGTGTCTGTCATTTTCTTGGAGATCTCTAGTCTTTCTCATTCTATTGTTTTCCCCTATTTCTTTGCATTGTTCACCATGATATATGGGAATTAACAGTTGGTCAACTCTTCACAGAGTGGTTGGGAAAAAAGGTAAGTTTAGGTTTTGAGCTTCTAGGTGTAGAGGTGGTCAATTAGGATAAGGAACCAAAGTGAAAGTAAGAGCCAAGCCTTTATTCATTTACTGCAACCTTGTAGGCAGGAAGGCAAAACAGAAGGCAGGAATGTTGCATTTCCTCCTGGATTTGTATCAGGGAGTGTCAGTCTGATGATACAGCACAAGTGGCGTAATCGTGTCACTGCCAAGCAGCCTTGAATGAAAGTCTCCTGACATTTTAGGGACCCAGGGAGCCTGGTGGTTGGAGCGAGGGGAGGGCTAGAAGTAGAAAAGTACTGAGTGGAGAATTATCTTAGTCAAGCTCTGTGCCCCCACAAGGAGTTGTCAGGAGGAGCTCCTGAAAAGTGCTTCAGCCTAAACTTGCATCCCCTCTACTGGGAGGCCTCTGACTGAAGGCACTTGGGCTGGGAATAGAGGCAGGCCTGGAGCATGGTGGTGGGGAGGGAGGAACTCGGAAGGGACCAGTGGGCCTGTGTTTACATCTCTCTCCAGAAAACTGTAATGCACTGGCTGTGCATTCAGTGTGGTGCACGGAAGGCCACTGTCTTCTGTGAGACTTGACAGGTAAAGCCGTTTGCTCACCTATGGTCAGGATCAGAAGATCATACACAGGATTTGGGCCTGGAGCCAGACTTTGTAATAAGTTATGTAAACATGTTTCTAAAACTATAAAGTATTATTTACATTTAAGTCATACATATTATTAATGCAGTTAAAAGTATGAGTGTACAAGCAGTATTTCCTTATATTGAGAAAATAATTCTATAGAACGTTTAAATTTAAGACAAATGTCATGTTACTCTACCCTTGCTCTAACCCCGTGTTGTAGGTGACTACTGGGAAGAAATTGTTAATATGATAATTTAAAATATTTTGAGAAAGAATAATTATACTGATTAAAATGCAAAGAAAACTTTTCTTTGTTGGGGACAATGGTTATTGGATTGTGAAAATATGATTTAAGATTCAAGTATCCTGGGAAATTTGAAGTGACTCCACGAGCAGGTTGTACATAATGATATTGTATGAATATATTAACATTTAAGATATTTCTGATAGAATTTGGTTTGGATTGATTTTATCTTTACTACTGTATTATGAATGTCTTTGGATGGAGGAACCTGGTAGGCTACAGTCCATGGGATCGCAAACAGTCGGACACAACTGAGTAACTTCACTTCACAAATAGTAAATGTTTTTACAGTCACTCTGATATAATTTTGGGTATGTGAATTAATTGCTTCATTCATGGATGTAAATATCTTACACAGAAGGTTTTTAAAGGTAAGAAATGGCTATAATGTTTAGAAATCATCTGTATCTTTATTTCTAATTGTATTAAATTTGAATACTATGTTTGAACTCTTTAGTAACTGTGTATTATTTTTCACTAAGATTTTGGATTTTATCTGCCAAATCTACAATTACATATCAGTTTAAATAATTTAAGCATAATGACATTTAAATCTTTTTAGAATGTGTAATAATCATATATTTAGATATGAAAATGCTTTCAGAGGAAAAAAAGTTAAACAACTTCTTGTTTAAAATATGATACTGATCCATTTTTCTTATGACTTCATCTCATTTAATTCTGATACATCAGTTAGAAACATGTAACATTGTGAAATAAGCATTAGCTTATTTAGCTCAAGTATTCTTAGGTTCAAGTCTGCTGTCTATTATATAGCTAAACAGAGACAAATTAATGAGCTGTTTCCTCAGTGGCATTGATATGGGTAGTAAAACTATCACACTAATGTTGAAACATATTAAATTATATATTCATGTAGGTATACATAGGTATTTATGTGCAATTATATATATACACATATGCAAAACATATTTTTAATATTATATGTGAATATATACATATATTTGTGTATTGTTATTTGTATATTCAGTAGCTGAGATATATAAATTATCTATCCTTCAAATAGTTTATAATCTGATGATGGAGATAGAGAAAAATAAGTATATAGAAATGTAGGGTACCATGGAGCACAGAGTAGAGCCAGTCTGAGCTTAGTGAAGGATATATTTGGGGGAAAAAAAATGAGGATTGAATATGGTTAGGCTTTCTAGAAACAAGTGAGAAATTAAGAATAAAATGAAAAATAAAATTTAAGGAAAAAAGGAACATGGTCATTCATGTAGGAAGCATAAAGAGAGACACAGAAGGATAAAATCAAGTTGTTTAATGAGAAAGCATTTTTTTATTGTTGATGTTTAAGAAAGAAGGGAATAGATAAGCTGAGTGTGTAAATGAGTGGCAGAGTTTGTGTGTTATGGAAGAAACTTTGGACTTTCTTTGGTGATACAGTGTATTAATCTAATAATTAAGTTATTCCTTAAAAGATCCATCTGACAGACTGGTGGATAATGGATTGGTTGGGTTAAGTTTGGAAATAGGAAGATGAGTTAGGTGATTGTTGGCATTTTCCTTTTTACCACACACAAGGTGGATTTCTGAACAAAGTATAAAATATAGACAGAAAAAAATAGAAAGTACCAGTAAGTCAGTTCAGTCTCTCAGTCATGTCTGACTCTTTGCGAACCCGTGGACTGCAGCACACCAGGCTTCCCTGTCCATCACCAACTCCCAGAGCTTGCTCAAACTCATGTCCATCAAGTTGGTGATACCATCCAACCATCTCATTCTCTGTCATCCCCTTCTCCTCCTGCCTTCAGTCTTTCCCAACATCAGGGTCTTTTCCAGTGAGTCAGTTCTTCGCATCAGGTGGCCAAAGTATTGGAGTTTCAGCTTTAGCATCACTCCTTCCAATGAATATTCAGGACTGGTTTCCTTTAGGATGGACTGGTTGCATCTCCTTGCAGTCCAGGGGACTCTCAGGAGTCTTCTCCAACACCATAGTTCAAAAGCATCAATTCTTTGGCACTCAGCTTTCTTTATAGTCCAACTCTCACATCCACATGTGACTACTGAAAAAACCATAGCTTTGACTAGCTGGACCTTTGTTGTCAAAGTAACATCTCTGCTTTTTAATATACTGTCTATGTTTGTCATAGCTTTTCTTCCAAGGAGCAAGCATATTTTAATTTCATGGCTGTAGTCACCATCTGCAGTGAGTTTGAAGCCCAAGAAAATAAAGTCGGCCACTGTTTCCTTTGTTTCCCCATCTGTTTGCCATGAAGTGATAGGACAGATGCCATGATCTTAGTTTTCTGAATGTTGAGTTTTAAGCCAACTTTTTGAGTTTCCTCTTTCACTTTCTTCAAGAGGCTCTTTAGTTCACTTTCTGCCAATAAGGGTGGTGTCGTCTACATATCTGAGGTTGTTGACATTTCTCCTGGCAATCTTGATTCCCACTTGTGCTTCATCCAGCCTGGCATTTTACGTGATGTACTTTGCATTTAAGTTAAATAAGCAGGGTGATAATATACAGCCTTCATGTACTCATTTTCCTTGTTCCATGTCCGGTTCTAACTATTGCTTCTTGACCTGTATACAGATTTCTCAGAAGGCAGGTCAGGTGGTCTGGTATTCCCATCTCTTTTGGAATTTTCCACAGTTTGTTGTGATCTACACAGTCAAGAAATTATTAAAATGTTATAAAATGCATATTTTAATATATTTTAAAATCTCACATTCTTTTAATTTTGTTAGACATTTCAAAGTACATATGACCAAATATACTGAAGGAATGCTAACTGTAGAAGTCTAGTGTGCAGATTGATAGCTAGATGGATCCGGATGCATATGCACACATGCAGTATTCATTTGTATATGTCTGTATCAGTTTCAATCTGTAGTAGACTGAACGTGCATGCTGGAGCACAAGCTCACTTTCACAGTTGAGCCTGCAGTACAGAATAATAGTGGAAATAGGGGAATTTACATCAGAGTTATTCAGTCATTTCAGGTTAAAGAGACATTTTATTCCAAGTTATTGTTGGAGCATAAATATAGCTTCAAGTTTTATGTTTTGGAAAGTTCCGAGGCGCTTTTAATTCCAAGTTGCATAAGCTACTTTCAGGAGAAAATAGAGCTTAGTTACATAAGACAGAAAGCACATTAAGGGTTTGATCTTGGTGTAGGGAGCAAAGGTTTAGCTCTAGGTAAAAAACACATCCAGTTAACTGTAATTTCAGAGATATTTAAAAAATAAGTACAGTTTATGAGCCATCACTGTCTGCAAAGTAACCATGTTTCCCTGACTCCTGTGATCGTTTAAAAATATTTCTCATTCTGTGGTGTCTATATATATTTAAAGCTGTGTGATTCTAAGGGGTAAAAAGTTTCCGTATTAAAATATTTTAGTGGAGAAAAAAGTCATTGTTGTTTGGTTAAATGGTAGAAAAATGCAGCAGAGATGTTTGTGATTTATGGTGGAGTACTAAGCCAGATTTACATTTTTATTCATCTAATAATTTATTAAAACATTTCAAAAACACAAGAAAAATACTAAGAAAATACTGTGGAGGTCTAGTAGTTAGGACCCAGTGCTTCCACTGCAGGGGACACAGTGTGATCCCTGGTCGGGAAACTAAGATCCACGTGCCTTACCGTGGGGCCAGAAAGAAAAAAGGTATTAAAAAATTTAAAAAAAAGAGTGAATGTAGAACATTAAAAAAGAAAAAAATATTAAAAAGAGTATCCATAAATTCATTCCTTAGATATAGCCAGTTTCAAGCTATGTCATATTTGTTTTATATGTTCTAATTATTAAAAGCAAAAATAGAGAAATAGATGAAGGAGATTAAGAGGTACAAACTTCCAGTTACAAAATATATGTGTCCTGGATATTAAATGTACAATGTGGAATATAATCAGCAATACTGTAATATCTTTGTATAATGAAAGATGGTAGCTAGACTTACCTTGGTGATCATTTGGTAATATACAGAAATATGAAATCATTTTGTTGTATACCAGGAACTAACAGAATGTTGTAGGTCAGTTATATATCAGAAACAAACAAATCATTCATAGAGATCAGATTTGTGATTACCAGAGGAAGAGAGAGGAAAGGGAGGATACAATGAAGGCAGTGAAAAGGTACAAACTTCCAGTTATAAGATAAATAAGTGCTAGGGGTGTAACAAACAACCTGATAAAGATAATTAACAATGCTCTATGTTATATATAGACATAGATGATGTTATATATATGTTATATATATTTCAGTTCAATTGCTCAGTTGTGTCCGACTCTTTGCGACCCCATGGACTGCAGCATGCCAGACCTCCCTGTCCATCACCAACTTGCTGAGTTTACGCAAACTCGTCTCCATTGAGTCGGTGGTGCCATCCAACCATCTTATTCTCTGTCATCCCCTTCTCCTCCTGCCTTCAGTCTTTCCCAGCATCAGGGTCTTTTCCAATGAGTCATCTCTACGCATCAGGTGTCAAAAGTATTAGAGTTTCAGCTACAACATCAGTCCTTTCAATGAACACTCAGGACTAATCTTCTTTAGGATGGACTGGTTGGATCTCCTTGCTGTCCAAGGGACTCTCAAGAGACTTCTCCAATGCCACAGTTCAAAAGCATCAATTCTTTGGTGCTCAGCTTTCTTTATAGTCCATCTCTCACATCCATACATGACTACTGGAAAAAGCATAGCCTTGACTAGATGGACATTTGTTGGCAAAGTAATGTCTCTGCTTTTTAATATGCTGTCTAGGTTGGTCATAGATTTTTTTCCAAGGAGCAAGTGTATTTTAATTTCATGGCTGCAGTCACCATCTGCAGTGATTTTTGGAGCCCCCCAAAATAAAATCTGCTGCTGTTTCCATTGTTTGTCTATTTCCCATGAAGTGATGGACCGCATGCCATGATCTTAGTTTTCTGAATGTTGACCTTTAAGCCAACTTTTTGACTTTCCTCTTTCACTTTCATCAAGAGGCTCTTTAGTTCTTCTTCACTTTCTGCCGTAAGGATGGTTTTATCTGCATATATTTGTGTTTATATATATGTGTGTGTGTGTGTGTGTGTGTGCACGTGTACAGATGGTGATTGCACCATCCTTATTGCCAGATTTAGACTTATATTGAAGAAAGTAGGGAAGACCACTAGACCATTCAGGTATGACCTAAATCAAATCCCTTACGATTATACAGTGGAAATGACAAATAGATTCAAGGGACTAGATCTGATAGACAGAGTACCTGAAAAACTATGGATAGAGATTCGTGACATTGTACAGGAGGTAGGGATCAAGATCATCAACAAGAAAAAGAAATGCAAAAATGCAAAATGGTTGTCTGAGGAGGTCTTACAAATAGCTGTGAAAAGAAGAAAAGCAGAAAGCAAAGGAGAAAAAGAAAGATATACCCATTTGAATGCAGAGTTCCAAAGAATAGCAAGGAGGGATAAGAAAGCCTTCATCAGTGATTAGTGCGAAAGAAATAGAGGAAAACAATAGAATGGGAAAGACTAGAGATCTCTTCAAGAAAATTAGAGATAACCAAGGGAACATCTCATGCAAAGATGGGCTCAATAAAGGACAGAAATGATATGGACCTAACAGAAGCAGAAACTATTAAGAAGATGTGGTAAGAATACACAGAAGAGCTGTGCAGAAGAGATCTTCTTGACCCAAATAATCACAATGGTGTGATCACTCAGCTAGAGCCAGACATGCTGGAATGCAAAGTGAAGTGGGCCTTAGGAAGCATCACTTCGATCAAAGCTAGTGGAGGTGATGGAATTCCAGTTGAGCTATTTCAAATCCTAAAAGATGATGCTGTGAACATGCTGCACTCAACATGTCAGAAAATTTGTAAAACTCAGCAGTGGCCACAGGACTGGAAAAGGTCAGTTTTCGTTCCAATCCCAAAGAAAGGCAATGCCAAAGAGTGTTCAAACTACCACACAATTGCACTCATCTCACATGCTAGTAAAGTAATGCTAAAAATTCTCCAAGCCAGGCTTCAACAGTACATTAACCATGAACTTCTAGATGTTCAACCTGGATTTTGACAAGGCAGAGGAACCAGATATCAAATTGCCAACATCCCTTGGATCATAGAAAAAGAGAGTTCCAGAAGAGCATCTACTTCTGCTTTATTGACTATGCCAAAAAGCCTTTGACTGTGAGTATCACAACAAACTGTGACAAATTCTTAAAGAGATGGAAATACCACACTGCCTGAACTGCTTCTTGAGAAATCTGTATGCAGGTCAGGAAGAAACAGTTAGAACGGGACATGGAAAAACAGACTGGTTCCAAATAGGGAAAGGAGTACTTCAAGACTGTATATTGTCTCTCTGTTTATTTAACCTATATGCAGTGTACATCATGAGGAATGCTGGGGTAGATGAAGCAGAAGCTGGAATAATGATTGCCAGGAGAAATACCAATAACCTCAGATATGCAGATGACACCATCTTTATGGCAGAAAGCAAAGAAGAATTAAGCAGCCTCTTGATGAAAGGGAAAGAAGAAAGTGAAAAGTAGACTTAAAACTCAACATTCAGAAAACTAAGATCATGGCATCTGATCCCATCACTTCATGGCAAATAGATGGGGAAACAGTGGAAATAGTGCCTTTATATTTTTGAGCTCCAAAATCACTGCAGTTGGTGACTGCAGCCATGAAATTAAAAGATGCTTACTCCTGGGCGGGAAAGTTATGACCAACCTAGACAGCATATTTAAAAGCAGAGACATTACTTTGCCAACAAAGGTCCAACTAGTCAAAGCTATGCTTTTTCCAGTAGCCATGTATGGATGTGAGAGTTGGATTATAAAGAAAGCTGAGCCCTGAAGAATTAATGCTTTTGAACTGTGGTGTTGGAGAAGACTCTTGAGAGTCCCTTGGACTGCAAGGAGATCCAACCAGTCCATCCTAAAGGAAATCAGTTCTGAATACTCATTGGAAGGACTGTGTTGAAGCTGAAACTCTATACTTTGGCCACCTGATGTGAAGAGCTGACTCAGTTGAAAAGACCCTGATGCTGGAAAAGATTGAAGGCGAGAGGAGAAAGGGATGACAAAGGATGAAATGGTTGGATTGCTTCACTGACTCAATGGACATGAGTTTGAGTAAACTCTGGGAGTTCATTATGTACAGGGAGGCCTGGTGTCCTGCAAGTCCATGGGGTTGCCAAGAGTCAGAGACAACTGAGCGACTGAACTGAACAGAAGTAGCAGTGGTAAAGAATAAATATTACTTGCTAGAATATAAACAATCTGCCTGGGTTTGAATGAAATACAAATGTAGAAGCTGAATCTTAGTAGGGAAAAAAAAAATCACTCAAAAACTCTAACCCTAAATTATTAAACTATATGTTGACTATTCGAGTGTATCCAGGGAGAAGGCAATGGCAACCCACTCCAATACTCTTGCCTGGAAAATCCCATGGACGGAGGAGCCTGGTGGGCTGAAGTCCATGGGGTTGCTAAGAGTGAGACATGACTGAGCGACTTCACTTTCACTTTTCACTTTCATGCATTGGAGAAGGCAATGGCAACCCACTCCAGTGTTCTTGCCTTTAGAATCCCAGGGATTGGGGAGCCTGGTGGGCTGCCGTGTATGAGATCACACAGTCGGACACAACTGAAGTGACTTAGTAGCAGCAGCAGCAGCAGACTATATCCAAACACAGTATGGCTGAAAGTTTGTAACAGTGACCCACAGTGGGCCTGTATGTTACCAGCATTTCCACAGCCACCATTAGCTTGGAGGGATAAGTCACAAAGCCTGTGTTTGATAAACTTTTTCAGCAGCAACTTGATTTTTTGATGAAAAAAGTACATCTTCATACATACCATCTTACTCTCAGGAAGAAGATAAACGAATTGCTGTGGATATTGATGATTGAAGAGAAGAAGAAAGCAATGATGATCACCAAGGATTTTAAGGTAGGTATCTATCACCTCAAAGTTTCAATTTTTTTTATTTCTCTGTCTATAAAACAAGCATGTCATATATTTTACTTCTGTATGAATTATGAAAAATGAAGGCTGTATCAAATCATATAGTTGTTATCATTAACATTGTACTGTATGTGGATTCACAGTTACAAATTGACACCATTAAAAAAAATATCTTTGAAGTAACTATCTATTATTAAAGCATGTTACTTGTCTAATCAGCTTAACTATGAAATCAATATGTCTTAAAATTACTTCAGTTCAGTTCAGTCACTCAGTCGTGTCCAACTCTTTGCGACCCCATGAATTGCAGCACGCCAGGCCTCTCTGTCCATCACCAACTCCCAGAGTCTACCCAAACCCATGTCCATCGAGTTGGTGATGCCATCCAACCATCTCATCCTCTGTCGTCCCTTTCTCCTCCTGCCCCCAATCCTTCCCAGCATTAGAGTATTTTCCAATGAGTCAACTCTTCGCATGAGGTGGCCAAAGTATTGGAGTTTCAGCTTCAACATCAGTCCTTCCAATGAACACCCAGGATTGATCTCTTTTAGGATGGATTGATTGTATCTCCTTGCAGTCCAAGGGACTCTCAAGAGTCTTCTCCAACACCACAGTTCAAAAGCATCAATTCTTTGGCACTCAGCTTTCTTCACCATCCAACTCTCACATCCATACATGACCACTGGAAAAACCATAGCCTTGACTAGATGGATTTTGTTGGCAAGTAATGTCTCTGCTTTTAAATATGCTATCTAGATTGGCCATAACCTTCCTTCCCAGGAGTAAGCGTCTTTTAATTTCATGGCTGCAATCACCATCAGCAGTGATTTTGGAGCCCCCAAAATAAAGTCTGACACTGTTTCCACTGTTTCCCCATCTATTTCCCATGAAGTGATGGGACCAGATGCCATGATCTTAGTTTTCTGAATGTTGAGCTTTAAGCCAACTTTTTCACTCTCCTCTTTCACTTTCATCAAGAGGCTCTTTAGTTCTTCTTCACTTTCTGCCATGAGGGTGGTGTCATCTGCATATCTGAGGTTATTGATATTTCTCCCAGCAATCTTGATTCCAGCTTGTGTTTCTTCCAGCCCAGCATTTGTCATGATGTACTCTGCATATAAGTTAAATAAGCAGGGTGACAATATACAGCCTTGACGTACTCCTTTTCCTATTTGGAACTAGTCTGTTGTTCCATGTCCAGTTCTAACTGTTGCTTCCTGACCTGAATACAGGTTTCTCAAGAGACAGGTCAGATGGTCTAGTATTCCCATCTCTTTCAGAATTTTCCACAGTTTATTGTGATCCACACAGTCAAGGGCTTTGGCATAGTCAATAAAGCAGAAATAGATGTTTTTCTGGAACTCTCTTGCTTTTTCGATGGTCCAGCGGATGTTAGCAATTTGATCTCTGGTTCCTCTGCCTTTTCTAAAATTACTTAGTTTTTTTATAAATTAAAATTCTTTTATGTGGCAGTCAGATTTTTTTGGATAGCCAATTATGCTATTTATTTTTGTCACATTAGTTTAGAACTCTGAAAATTAGCTTAAGCAGGGAGAGGCCACACAAAAACACATTTGTACAGCTATAAACTTGATTTAATTTGACTTTCCAAATTTATGGAACACTCTGTGGGTACACATATGGAGAGCATTGTGCTGTATTTAAATTATATTATGTTTCTCATCGTGTAAAATTGCTCCATGCAAATACAGAAAGACAATTATTTGAAGATGTTTAATATTTTTAATTGTGTTGCATAATGTATCATAGTTTATTATTAAAATATAAATAAAAGTGACCTACAGTTTTTACTTCTAAATCAAATCCCTGGATGGTCTTATCTCTTTTACATTATATGCTGGTTACTTCCAAATGAAAACAGATACTCAGTTCCTAATCTTTATCGTGTTCAGCTTTGTCAGTTTTAGAGAATATCTAGGATCAAACTGGAGAGCAAAATGATATTTTGCTAAAGATGTATTTTTTACTCTCAAGTATTGAATATCTCCCAAATACTAGTGATATGAATTCCTTTGTTAAATAAGTTAAGAATACACTAAATTCTACCAATTGAGTGTACAGAATGAAAAAATCTCATATACCATGCAGTATTTTAGTTTCTCCCTTTCAACATTAATTATTAATTATTATTATTTCAATTAATAATAGTTATCTTCAAGTTTCTGTTTAGTTTTTTTTTGAAATCCATTTTTGTATATACAGCCAAATCAAAGGTTCAGATTTATTATGTGTAGGGAAAAAACCAGGTATACATAATTATTCTGTCCAATATTTCCATTTCATAATGATATGTTGAAAACTTTAAAATTTTTATTCACATGCTTTGATTTGCCAAAATGTTAGAATATGGTATTTTGGTCATTAATGAGTTTTATGCACATGCAGTTGTATTCAAAGTAGACAGTGCCTTTGTGATCTTGATGGGAAGCCCTTTCCTAAAAGTGTACAGTGGGAAAAGCCATTAAGCACACTCAGGAGGAATTGAACTAGGGTAACTTACTTTATCACCTGCTCATCATTAGCTGGAAATATACTTTTTAAATTACATAAAGACTGAAACAATGTTTTAAATTATTTGAGCTTTGATCTCATTCTTAATTGAAATAATTCTAATGATTTGACCTAACTCTAAAGGCTTCCTACGGGAATCCTCTCCCAGGTCCACCCCTAACCACAATAAAAGCCTCAACCCAGGCTGCTTTCTCTGTTCTCTCATGCCGCTTTGGACCTTCTTGAGACAGCACTGGTCATCCTGGAGATCTCAATTACGTAAGGCATAGATCTTTTTGTACCTTCTTGGTTTATGTGTGCATCATCTGTCGCCACACTCAAACCAAGTTTTGGGTGGAGGTTCTTTCTGTTTTGATAAAATGGCCTGGGTACAACAATGTTGAAAGGAATTTAATGGAGTAGAACTTGCAGATTTTTACTGTGGGTTACTAGGCATTGATTCTTTTTTTCATTCTCAAAAAAAAAAATCAGAAGGGGATGGGTCATAGTGAACTTCATTAGGGGTCATGATTTTTCACTTTTGTGTTTATTGAATTGAAGGTTGCTGTTGTATAGTCCATTTTGGCTTGGGAAATTAAAAGAGACTGTAGAAATCTGTCATTCTAATATAAGGAACAGTTGAAAGCATGTGAAATGAATAGTTGAAAATGATCAGCATTAGCTTAAAAGAAATTGCAGCAACAGATAAATTTTCTCATATATATATGTATAATATAGCAGTTTTAATGTTTTAAAAAGACTTCAGAACTAAACCAGCAACTTTGAGTAGTTTCAGAAGCAGACTTCTACCACATGTGTGCTTGTTTGGGGAGTTTGTAATTTCCTCGGTTCTGTCTCGTTGCAACAAAAATGTGAAGTGACAGACCAGTGTTACAGCTCCGTGTTATGGCTCAGTTTTATTTAGAAAGTAAAGGAAAATACATCCTTGAGGCTTGAGGGCATGCTGACCCAAAAAACATGAAGAGAAGAGAGGCCCCCAGCCCAATGTTGGCTCCTCTTCTTACATGTTTTTTCCTCCCCCTGGGCCTGCCCTGTGTAAATTGGGCTAGACAGCAGTGCTGTTTGTTTTACCTGAGGTCCTCACTCTGGTCCTGGGACCTTCCTTTGTTCTATTTTCATGGGCTTTTCCCTTCCTTGTCTTTTAGCCACCACCATTCTGGACTCTTTTTTCCTATTTTAACTACCTAACATTCCCCCCTCAAGAGATGGGAGGCCCAATTCTTTGGGAATAGGGGCGTTGAGGTCTCTCTGGCTACTTCTTGCTGAACTGGGATGGCAAGGGGTATTGGGCCTCCCCCTCTTGCTAGTCTCAAGCCTCAGAGTCTTTATAGCAGTGTCCATCTAAGGGTGAGTGATATTTTCCGTGGTCGGCTGTATTTTTATATCTTTGTTGAACTGGCACTGCATGTTGTAGCTTGTTGACCTGGGCAGAGACAAAATGGGTTAGACAATTGATAATACATGGATCAATCATAGGCAGCATCAATATGGTATAACAAGGACTAGTAGGGGCATTAGCCAACTCCAAATTCCCCCTCACCAGGAGAATCCCCTAAAGAGAGATTGTAGCCATCCTGACAACTCTCCAGTTTGTTCTTTGAGATCCTGTAGGGTCTGAATGTTTTTCTTGAGGACTGTGACACTTTCTTTAACTTAGCTGGAGATATCTACCCAGAAGCAACACGTCTCATTCAAGATGGCTCAAGTCCCTCCTTGTTCAGGGAGCAAGAGACCTATCTCCTGTCTGTTTTGGAGTAGAACCCCTACAAAGCTGTGTTAACATTTTAGAGCTGTCCTGAGAAATCTTTTTCTCAGAAACCTAATTTTGGTGGTGTTCATTAGAATGACACTCATTTTTAGTTCTGAATAGGTATCTGAGATCTCCCAGGGGCTCACGGGTGTAATGGGTGTCCTCTTCTGTTTTCTTCCATGACTTGACTCCTGAGTAGTGAATCCAGGAGTCATTTCCTGGTACCTTATTACAGGGTAGGGGGCCTTCCATGTGGGCTAGAGTTGAGCCTTTGGGGACCCATCTTTCCAGACTTTAATTAGGACTTGAGTCCCTGGAGCATACAGTGGTGTCTGTTTAGAATCTTTTGGGTCCTGGTTGACACCCCACAAGTGTATATCCTGTTGGAATTTCCCAATGGCTGTGGTATAAGACTGGAGGGTCTGAGCCTCTGGAGTTAGGAAGAGGTCATTGACATAAACAAAAGGCCTCCCATATAGCATCTCATAAGGAGTAAGACCAACCTGTTCCTTAGGGGCAATACAGGTGTGGAGGAGAGCTATTGGTAAAGCTTTGGTAAAGAATTGGTTGGCTCTTTCTACTTTTCCTAAAGACAGGCCTCCAGGCACAATGGAGATAATAAGTAATGCCTGATGCTCTAGAGACCCCTCCGGTGACCTTAGAAGTAAATGATGTTCCATTGTCACTTTGTAATGACCTGGGCAGACCAAATCTCAGAATGATTTCATGGAGCAGTTTTTTTTTTTCTTTTTTTTTTTTTTTTACCACCTCCTCAGCCTTCTCAGTCCGGGTCGGAAAGCCTTCAATCCATCCTGTGAATGTATCTATCATGACTAATAGGTATTTATACCCTTGAGAAACTGGCATCTGGGTGAAGTTCATCTGCCAGTCCTCTCCTGGGTAGGTCCCATGTTGTTGGATGGGCTGGGCCAGCTGGGGTCTTCGAGGTCCTTGGGGGTTGTTTAATTGGCAAGTGGGACAAGAGGAGACCACTTGCCTTTCAGTTGTTTGGAGGCCTGTTCCTCTGAAGGACCTTTCTAGTCATCTTTGGAGGGCCTTTTCCACTAAATGAGTGATGGCATGTATGAGTTAACCCACTTCCATTGGAGCTTTCCAGGCAGAAAAGGGAGTTCCTCCTTTGGGAACCACCCCATATGATCTTCTTGAAAGCCCTCACGCTTAGCTTTAAGAGTCTCACCTTCAGTATATGAAGGAGTTAATGCTGCTCTCTTAGCTGCCTGATCAGCTGCTTGGTTCCCTTGTGCCACTTCCCTGCTTCCTTTTTGGTGTCCTTTACAGTGGGAGACTGACACCTCAGTGGGCAGGTGGACTGCTCCAAGAGTCTAAGAATTTGATCACCATATTTGATTGGGCATCCTAAGGTGGTCAAATGGCCTCATTCTTTCCAAATAGCTGCATGTGCATGTAGCACCAGAAAGGCATACTCAGAGTCAGGGTAAATGGCTACTCTTTTTCCTTTTCCCAACTCTAAAGCTCAAGTCAGGGCTGAGCTCAGCTAATTGGGCTGAAGTACCTGGTGGCAAAGGTTTAGCCACTATGGTCTAAAAATTGACGACTACTACATATCTGGCTCTTCTTTTTTCCATCCAAGACAAAGCTGCTTCCATCAGTGTACCAGATTTCCACAGAATTGTCAGAGGATCTTCTGACAATCCCTCTCAGGGTTTTGTCCAATGGTCCAAGATTACTAGGCAAAAGTGAAAGGGGACAGAGCACCCTCAGGGGTAGGCAGGAGGGTGGCTGGGTTAAGAACCTCACAAGGGGATGTAGTGAGGCCTCACAGAGCTTGGGAGGATTCTTTGATTACTGTCCAAGTCATCGGTTGGTGTTTTTCTCCTGGAGGCTCCCACTCAAAGGCAAAAAAGTATTGGGATACTTTAGCCAGTGGTGTGCAAAAGAACGCATCTTTGAGATCAAAGACTGTAAACCACTTGGCACTGGGCAGGATTTCTCCCAAGATTACATAGGGATTGGGTACTGTGGGATGGAGGGGGACTACAGCTTCTTTTATGAACCAGAGATCTTGAACCATTCACCAGGTTCTGTCCTTCTTCTTTACAGGGAGGATCGGGGTGTTACACAACTAATTGGTGGGGACCAATAGCCCCCAGGCAAGAAATTTTTTTATTACAGGCTGTCGGCCTTCCCAAGCTTCTCTTCTGAGGGGATATTGTTTCTGGTTAGGAAACCGAGTGGATCCTGGTTAGGATCTCAGAGGGCAGTGATGACTGGTTCAGCTTGGTGGGCTCGTCCAGGAGTTCCCTGCTCCCACACCTAGGGGTTCATTTTGTCTTCCCATAGTTTTTGGTCTCTCTCTATTGGAGAGGTTGTAATGGATTCTTCAGTAGTAACCAGAAGTTGTAGGGCTCTAGGGGCTGAAAAGCTTCCCATCACAAGGGTAGTCCCCAGTTTTGTAAATATATCTCTTCCCAATAAGGGAGTAGGACACTCAGGGACCATCAGAAACTGGTGGGAAAATATTTGTCCATCCCAGTAAAAAAGAAGAGCTTGGGTGAATCTTTTAGTAATTGTTTTTCCTGTAGCACTCAAAATGGTACAGGTTTGGGATTAGAAGGCCCTGGAGTAGGAGGTCAGGACAGTGTAGGTAGCCCCTGTGTCAACCAAGAAATTCTTGGACCTACCTGCCACATCCAGTTGCACCCTTGGCTTCAGCCCCATCATGGTTATCTGTGATGGGCGGGCTGGCTGGAGCTGGCTGCTTCAGTCCTGTTGAACCATCATGAGGGAAGGCGTGGCTCTTGACCTTGAGGCTGTTGGGTTCCGAAGGCAGAGTGCCACCCCATGTCCCAATTGATGGCATTTGTAGCAAGCTGTTTTAGGAGACTTGTCATGGTTTGGGCACTCTTTGACCCAATCCCCCACCTGTCTACAGATTAGGCATTTGCCTCATGCTTAATCCTTCGAGGACTTGGGGTTTGCCATAGGGCTTCCCTGGAGGGTGGCCAGCATCTGGGTATGCCTTATCTCTTTCCTTTTCTCCCTTTCCTGGGCCTTGGACTCCCTCTCCTGTCCTCTGTTATAAAGGGTATTGGTGGCTGGCTGGACCATCTCATCTAAAGAGGCAGCAGGGTCCTGCTGCTGTAGATGTTGTAACTTTAACCTGATGTCTGATGCACACTGGGACAGGAATTTGTCCTTTAAAATCACCTGTCCCTCATAAGAGTCTAAGTCCAGATTGGTAAACTTTTGGAGGGCCTCTTTTAGCCTTTCCAGAAAGACAATGGGGTTCTCGTTGGGCTTCTGAGATAGTACTGAGACCTGGGCATAGCTGATTACTTTTTGCTGGGCTGTTTTAAGTCCTGCCTTCACACAGATCAGAAAATGATACCTATCCCAGATGTGCTCAGGGTCATTATAATTCCAATTATGATCTGAGGAAGGGAGTGCAGTTTCCCCTACTGGGTATTTATCACTTGACATGTGAAGCCCTGTAGCATACCTTCAGGCTTCCTTAAAGACCCTAGCATTCTCAGGGTCAGATAAAGTTTGACTAAATATGACCATGATGTCCTTCCACGTCAAGTCAAAGGTCAAGGTAATGTTTTGGAATGTATCTATATATTTGCTTGGGTCATCTGTATAGCTTCCCAGGTCTTGTTTGGTCTGTCTTAGTTCTAAGAGGGAGGAGGGCTTATGGACCCAGGTTGGTCAGAATTTTTCTCCAGTTTCTACTAAGGGACTTTTGTGGAGGAGGTGCTCCCAGATACGGGGGCATGTTTGGATACAAGGAAGGAGCACCAGGCAACTCAGGAGCCATGGGAGGTGAGCCTTCACGGGGGATTCCTTGTCTTGGTTGCCTGTGCCTAACACCATTTGCCTAGTAGGCTCACTTTTAGGGCATACAACAATCCCATCCTTAAGACAGAGTTCCTTCATATCTCTTAGTTGGAAGAAAATTTGGACCTATGGGATCTCTGTCCATTTCTCTTGTCTTTTGGAGAATAATTCTAGCTGCAGAATTATTGGTATTGTAATTAATTGTAATTAATGGTACTGTAATTTTAACTCCTATCCTCAGGCCAATGTTCCTTGTCCCAAGAGGATACCATGGCCAGGCAGTGGCACAAAATAGTTTTAAGCAACATTCCTTAGGGTTAGAGGATTGAAGAGCTTCCAGTTATCAAGGATGCATGTCAAGGGTTTCTGTCGGGAAGTGGATTTGTTATTTCCCATCTGAAAGACAGTGATGACAGGGAGGAAAAGATAAAAGAAAAAACTAATAGGCCTCCTTCAATTTCCATGGGTGGACTTCCTTAAGGATGAGTCTTTTTGAAGCTTATCTTACCCAGTACTGTTGCAGCCTGAAAGCCAGGCGTCCCCAGGTCAGGGTGCAGATCCCCAGGAAAGCTGAGGTGTAGCAGCCTCCTGGAAATCGAATCCCCAGGCAGGTTGAGGCCTGTCGACTTTCTGGGACCCCTGGACTCGTGGATCCCTAAGCAGGCTGAGGCATGACAACCTTTCAAGGACCAGATCCCTAGGCCAGTCGAGGCAGGTCAACCTCCTGGGACCCCTGGACTGGAGTTGGGTATCCCCAATATCTCCAGTGTGACCAGTGCTGGGTAGGATTAAGGGGCTGTAATTTTAACTCATTGCTAGTTTGTCCACCACGGATGGGAATAGATACCATGATGTAAAGCAGTCCAAGCCTGTGCCCTGAGACTGGGAACCTGGTAAAGCAGCCTAAGCCTTATCCTGTTACTGCTCTAAGGGAATGTAAGTCACTGATTTCCTCTCCTAGTCCTCCATAAGAGCAGGTTAGGGTGTTTCCAATGGTAAACATCTCATTGTTATAGACCCACTTTAACTAATAGCAGAAGTAATGACAAAGGAGTGGGTTATCTGGTCCTGTTAGGGGCATTAAGAGTATTTTAATAATAAGAAGGTGGAGCAGTGTTCTCTGTAAGGGGGGAGGGTCCTGGTTGTAGGAGTTAGTAAGTGGCTTAAGAACAAATTGATAAGAGGCAACAGACCAGATGTTCCATAAAAGTGGAGTGGAGATTTGATCCTGGGGTATGTTTGTAACTTTAGGAGAAGGGTGGTAAGGGTTTGGGCACAAATGGCCTGCAGGGCTAACTCCCAAAGTAGCAAACATTATCTCTGGAATACCAACTGCCTTTGAAGGGATACCAACAGATGGACTTCTCGCAGGCATTGTGTGCCTGACTCCCGCCCTAGTGGGTTCACTGAGAGATGCTGCCGTTGCACATGTTGTAGGAAACATGGAAGATGAAGGCCTGAATATCTAGAGGGATTGGATATTATACAGTATTTCTCTCCCAAGAGCCAGTTATTTCCTGGTTGTCCCTCCAGAAGATTGTAGAGGCAACATTGTTGGTCTGGATGGGGCTCAGGAAAAGAGCATGAAACAGGAGGGAAGGGATCAGTGCACAACTTTTGAAAGAATGACATAGCCCAAGGTCATAACATAAACTGATTAAAATCAAATGGGTCCAAGATGACAAGTCAAATTCAACTAAACCTTGACCCCCAATCTGCATGCTAAATGACACACCCAGAGGTGGCAGGACAGTTCCAAGTCTCTGTCAAAAGAAGGAGGAGTCTGTGGTTCCCCAATGGTTGGGATGATCCTTTCACTCATTAGCATATGAATTCACCTAACTGGAAAAAACTAGCCACACCACATTGCATGGCCAAAGCACTTGCCCTCTGTGATGGCCCACACCCTGTGGAGTGTGCTTCTCTCTGAATCCTAACAAATCCACCTCTTACCTATCACTGTGTCTCTCACTGAATTTCTGCAAGGAGACATCAGAGCCTGAGCTTCATTAGGTCCTGAAGACAGGCACCATGGGCTTTGGCTGGGCTGAAGTCCCAGGAGAGAGGAGCTGAAGGACAGGGCGAAAAAGCAGTGGGGAAAACGTGCCAAGGAATCCCCTTCATAACCTGCCAGAAAATCTGCTAAATACCTGACCTGTGCTCACAGTTTTCATTGGCCTGCTCCTTGCACAAAAAAGATTAAGGAAAGAGGAACCCCACTGGCTTGGGTAACAACTACTAGAGTGCAGAGGATAGTGGAGCCTTCAGGACACGCTGGGGAGTAGCTTCTCCAGAGACCCTCAGTTTCACCCACTGCCGCCTGCCTGTTCGTGGGGGGTTTGAGGAAACAAGAGATTGTAAAGGAATTAAGGTTTTGTTAGGCATGTGTCGGTCCAGCCATAGAGGGGAGGACTTCCTACCTTAACCAGAGATCTTCTGGGATCTGAGACTGAGCCACATGAGCTTTCTGCTGAGGTGTTTTTCACTGTTCTGGTTTCCAGCTCGCTGGGCTTGGCACTTCCCCTGTGCTGGGTTTTCTTCTTATTCTGCTTCCACAGTGGGAGCTTTCACTGAGTTGGGCTCCTGCTGTGCTTGGCCTCCTCCTTGCAGGGGAGGAGCCGAGGTTGTTTCAGCCAGGTTAAATCCAAGTCACGGCACCATAGATATTGGGGGAGTGTGTAATTTCCTCAGTTCTGTCTCGTCACAACAAAAATTTGAAGTGATGGACCAGCATCGCAGCCCTCATATGGACCAGTGTCGCAGCCCTTGGATGGACCAGTGTTATAGCTCTCAGATCAACCAGTGTTACAGTCCTTGAATGGAGCAATGTTACAGCTCAATTTTGAAAGTCAAGGAAAATACATCCTTGAGGCATGAGAGCATGCTGACCCCAAAGAGGTGAAGAGAAGAGAGGCCCCCCAGCCCAATTTTGGCTCCTCTTTTTACATGTTGTTTTCTCCTCCCCTTGGGCCTGCCCTATATAAACTGGGCTAGCCAGGAATGCTGTGTGTTTTACCTGAGGTCCTCACTCTGGTCCTCGGACTTTCCTTTGTTCTATTTTCACAGGCTTTTCCCTTGCTTTTCTTTTAGCCACTGCCATTCTGGACTCCTTTTTCCTATTCTAACTACCTAACATGCTAATTATAAGTACTTTTTCACTTAAAATGTCTGAATAGGTGAACTTACACTCAGCTAGTTTTCTCACAAATTCATGTAAAGACACATCCATTGTTGACATACAATAAGAAAAAAGTCGCTGGAGACTGTTTCCTGATTCATGCCTACTGGATTCCTTATTTCATCAAACCATGTTAAAAGGTAGAAAGAATACAGACTTTTAAAACTTTCAGGTAAAGCTTTCTTTCCAGACATTGCTCTGCTGTATAAGACTAATACATTTAGAACAGAGAGCCTTCCTCCTTGTGTGAACCTCTGTTCAGCTGATTTTATTCTACTGCAATTATTTTGGTCACTGATTTGTTACCATTATTTCAGCTACTTGATATCAGAGCACACCATCTTTTAGACATTATACTCCATTTGAGTAACCCAGAATTCTATGCTCTAATTAAGTTATTCAGATGGATAGATGATTACATTTCTTTGGGCAATGAGGTCCTTTCAGTCAACCAAGGAAGCACAAACAGCAATTTAAGTTAACTTTTAATTTTGGTACTTGTTAATGAACATTTATAAAGAACATGAAAATGTAAAATTAATTTACTCTGAGGGAAAAAATGTGAAACTTTAAACCGAATTCCTGTCTATTAACATTAAACATTTAGATTTATTAAAATTCTTTTATAATTAAATGAATCACTTCTCCTGTACTTATACTATTAACATTCATATTTCTCTACGTCTTACTTGTATGAAATTGTCTTGAAGTTCAGAAGTTAGATTCCCTATTCTTTCTTCCTCCTTAAACTCACTTCCTTAATTTTTTATAAACTCACTGTACGTTCATGCTCAGTCATATCCAGCTCTTTTCAACCCCGTGGACTGTATCTGCCAGGCTCCTCCATGCAAGGAGGCCGGAGTCCCGCTCCAGCTGGTCCAGGGGTCCCCAAGGGATGAACGGTGTCAGCGAAAGGAAAAGAGAGGAAACAGAGAGTTTTTGATGGCCCAGAGACCATTGGTCCAAGGACCATAGTCTTTATTGCTTTAGTCTCTATTTATATAGCACATGTTCTTCTACGTAGTGATTCTTACAATATTTTTCCATTCAGATCAACATCCCCTGATTCTAAGATTGTTAAAAGTTTTTTCCTAATCCTTTGTCACATTTTGGTTACATATTTACCCTGAAACCTGTTTTTATTCTACTAAAACATAGTCTATGAATCATATTATTCCATCTACTTATTCTGTACAGCCTGCTACTACAGCGAGTACAGCGCCTTGCTTCAGTGAATAAGGACTGTAGCGGTGTCTAATGGCAAAAGTTTCTCATAGTACAGCCATTGTCAGTGGTGGTTTGTTTACTATCTACCCACATAACACAAGGCTATTTCTGGCAGGGACAAGTCTTTTGCAGTTTACCTAGAAACTATTTACAATACAATTCATATATTTCTTTTCCATTTATGCTTAGATTCTGAGGGGAAAAGGCAATTGGCTTAGTTTCTGTAATTTTCCCTGATACATGACCCAAGTTTTCCAGTCATCAATAACAGTCTCCTCATGAGGCCAGGTCACAATAGGCTTAGGGCTTGTTTTCCAAATGATCATGGCCTTATTCCCTGGCTGAATATTAGGGACCCACCAGTCAGGGGCCTCGGTAGGTTTAATCATTTTTGAAGTGTTTCTCTGGAGCAAGGGATCATTTTTCTTTTTCCTGGACTCTCATGACCTCATCATGGAAGCCCCTACAACTCCAGCCATCAAAAAATGAAACAGAGTTAGCCATAACAAAAGCATAGAAACAGGAAGGAGGGATCCTGGAGAGAAACCGCTTTGCAGTTTCTTCTTGAGTGGTGCCGTGACTTTGTCATCTGGCAGTAGTAGATCCAGAACGGCTCCCAACAGAAAGAAAGAAACACAGCTAGCCACAACAGAAGTATAGAAACAGGAAGGAGTGAAGGTTCCGATCCTGGAGAGAAACCGCTTTGCAGTTTCTTCTTGATTGGTGCCGTGACTTTGTCATCCGGCAGTAGTTCCAGAACGGCTTCCAACACATGGAATTTCCCAGATAAGAATACTGGAGCAGGTTGCCATTTCCTTCTCCAGGGGATCTTCCCAACTCAGGGATTGAACCTGTGTCTCCTACATTGCAGGCAGATTCTTTACTGCTGAGTCATCAGGGAAGCCCATTATAAACCTACCACTTTATTTAATGTGAAATATTTAGGATCAAATTTTTACAAATTTTGTATATAAATTTAGCCAATTGCTGAGAACATTGAAGTTTGACCTAATCAAACACAGTCCTTCACTGTTTTCACCTGGAATTGTGTAATCTCTGTGACACTAAAAAGCTCTATAAGCCATTACTCACTTTGGTATAGAGATTAAAGGTACTTGTTCAATTTTTAAGACCATGTGCCTGTTAACTCAGAATAAATGAACAGAGTTAGTATATCAGTTGCTGTCCCAGGGACATTGACACATGTATCCTATCTGATTTGGATTTTAAAAAGCAACAGCTTCAGAAACCATTGTATAACATTTTAACTAAAATCATCTGGCAATATATTTAGGAAAAGATATCACAATACAAACATAGCTTAAATACATTGGCTTTCTTCTAGATATTTTGATTCTCCTGAATGTAGACTTGTTGAAGAGAACAGAGTGTTGTTCTCTTGTGTTTCAAAAGGGTTCCTTTCCCCCTCTCCCTGCTGGAAGTGTGAGGTGATTTTAATCTAACATTTACTGTGAGAACATGGTGGTGCTCTTGGAGATGAACCTCAAAAACTTGTTTAGGCCCCATGTGAATGGGTGCCCTTGGAGTTTTAAACTAGTTTGCCTACACTGAGCCACCAGCAGTGTGTCAGTTATAGTTCAGGAGTTCCTAGCCTGGCACTGGTTACCTCCGTGAGCTCTACCATGCTCTCAGGAAAATAACAGAAAATAACCTCTCATGCTTCCAGCAGGGATGAGAAAAGGCAACCTTTTTGAAGTACATCAAAACACACCATTCTCCTTAACGAGGCCTGACCTCAGGAGAAACTAACCAGAGCCTAACCTTTTAGGTTTTATCAGAGTCTAATTGAATTGAGGGAAGGGATATCTCTAATTCCAGCCTTCCCTACCCAGTATGTCCCACCTAGAGGAGGAGGAAAAAATTAACATTTGTGGAGCTTTCAGACCAGAGACATAGGCTCACCAACAGTCTGAGACCTAATCAAAGAACTATAATATGCTTCCCCTCTTCCAACTCCTCAGCACACCATTACTAAAGGTCTGTCTGCAGCAGTTCCTTTTACCTGGTAGATCACGTATGGATATCAGGAAATAATTATAAGGCCATAATGAAAGGCAAAGAAAAAAAATAAACACTGCTCCCCACCCCCCCACACAAAAAAAGAAATCTGAAGAGATAGAGCATTAGAACCAGACATGGCAAAGTTGTTGAAATTATAATATTGGGCATTTAAGCTACTATGATTAATTAGCTCTATGAGAGAAGGGCTCTAATGGATAAAGTAGATAGCATGCAAGAACAAAAGGGGATGATAAACAGACATGGAAATCCTAAATATATACATATATACACATATATACATATACATATATACATATATATATATATATATATATTAGAAGAAAAACACTGTAACAGCAAAAGGAATGCTTCAGTTTTAATAATACGCTGGACATAACTGATGGAAGAATCTCTGAATTTGAAGATACATCAGTAGAGACCTTCTGTACTGAAAAGCCTGCTTCTCAAGTGGCTCAGTGGTAAAGAATCAGCCTGTCAATGCAGGAGACTCTGGTTCAACCTCTGGGTCGGAGAGATCCCCTGAGAAAGAAATGGCAACCCACTCCAGTATTTTGCCTGGACAATTCTGTGGACAGAGGGAACAGACGGGCTACAGTTCATAGGGATGCGATAAGAGTTGGACAGGACTTAGTGACTAAACAACGACGATAACAACAACTTCACTACAGGTTCGGGGGATCAGAGAAAACCAAGCAATATATATGGCAACAAATCTACACTTAGGCATTTCACTTTTTAACCACTGAAAATAAAAAATAAAGACAAAATACTGGGTGGTAAAAAGCCAGGGTTTGGTGGGGGAAGGGTACTTTGTATAGAAACAAAGATGAGTTACAACCTGACTTCTCTTTGGAAACCATGCAAGCAAGAGGGTGGAATGAACTATTTTAAATGGTTAGACCCAACAGCCTGGAATTGTGTACCCTGGAAATTATCTTTCAAAAATGAGGGGAAGAAGACTCTTTCAGACAAAAATTTACGGAATTTGTTGTTAGTAGATTGGCCTTGTAAGAAATGTTAAAAGTAGCCCTTTAAAGATAAGAGAAATAATACAGGTCAGAAACTTGAAACTCTATTATAAGAAAATAACATCAAAGAAGGGATAATGAAAGTAATACACATTTATCTTTCTTGTTGATCAAGCAGATAAGTTCAAAATAATAGCAATTACTTGATTATGTGCTTATTATACAACTTATGTGTGTGTGTATATATATATATATATATATATATATATATGTGCTTGGGTATGAATATAAGTGAACTGAATGACAGCAGTGCCAAAAGGGATGGCAAGAAGGAATTAGGGTGTTTTTTGGTGGTGTTATTTTAAGGTATTCTTTTCTACTCTTGTAGTAGTATAGTGTTATTTGAAGGTAGACTAGGATTAGCTATAAATGTGTATTTCCAGATTCAAGGGCGACTATTTGAAAAGTAAATAATATCTATATACACACATTATATAAACAAACATGTATAGGCACACGCATGCACCTATATATATGTGTGTGTGTGTGTGTATTTATGCTTTTGAATTGTGGTATTGGAGAAGACTCTTAAGAGTCCCTTGGACAGCAAGGAGGTCAAATCAGTCAATCTTAAAGGAAATCAGTCCTAAATATTCATTGGAAGGACTGATACTGAAGCTCCAATACTTTGACCACCTGATGCAAAGAACTGACTCATTGGAAAAGACCCTGATGCTGAGAAAGATTGAAGGCAGGAGGAGAAGGGGATAACAGAAGATGAGATGGTTGGATGGCATCACCAACTTTATGGACGTGAGTTTGAGCAAGCTCCAGGAGTTGGTGATGGACAGGGAATCCTGGTGTGCCACAGTCCATGGGGTCACAAAGATTCGGACACGACTGAGTGACTGAACTGTGTATGTATATCCAATATACTTAAGGAGAAAATGGGATCATATATAATACTCCTTTATAATCACTAAAGGTAAAAAGAGTGAAAAAAAAGGAACAAAAACAGAAAACAATAATGGATATGTGAAATAATATTCTCGCTGTACTGATAAAGATTTTGAACATCAATGGTCTAAATGTATCAACTAAGAGACAGGTGAGAGAGTCATTTCCTAGGCAGGTTGATAAGAAGTCTAGGGGTCCCCTCAGAGAGAGGAGTCTGGACTTCTCAAGAAGGAGAAAAAGGACAAACTTTTTTTCCTCTGCATTCCTTAGTCTTAGTCAAATACACAACTCAGTTTAAACTCTGTACTAGGGATTATACAACAACAATGTATCCAGCTAGAGAACAGTTTCTCCTTCCTGAAAACCTTCTGACTAATCCTGATATCTTAGAATGTATATTATAGGAGTGGGTCTGTAGGATCTTTCTATTGTCGAAGACTAATCCTGTTATCCTAAAGTGTAAATTATGGGAGTGGGTCTGGTGAGGTCTTTACAACCTCCAGACATTCTTTTGATTCAGTGTAATAATTAATTAGAAAATATATAATTCCATTGCTAACACTAGCAAGGGGGTACTCTTTCTGCCCCCTTCTGATGCCTATGTCAGAAGCTTTCTCTATCCCTCTTATACTTTAATAAACTCTATCACACAAAAGCTCTGAGCGATCAAGCTTCGTCTCTGGCCCCGGCTTGAATTCTCCTCCGGAGGCCAAAAATCCCAGCTGTCTTTTAGTGGTCCAGCAACAACCTTTCACAGGGATTGTCAGAATGAGTCCCAAATAACATTCTGCTTGCAAGAAACTCATTTTATACACCCACCCACACACAGACACACATAAGAACATACCACCAGGGATGCTGAGACGCACATACCCCTAGAGACTCAGAAATGTACAAACCGAAAGACACCCAGAATAACCTAGGCAGAGAAATAGAGATACACACAGAGAAAGACATGTACAGATACAGAAATGACACACCCCCAGAGACAACTCAGACACATCCCCAACAAACCCCCAGAGATGTCCCCTGAGACAACCACACCCATCCAGAGCCATAGAGACCCAGCTACCCACAGACACCCACACAGATTATAATTAAATGGGTTTGAAATACACTATGCTAAGTGTAATTTTACAACAGAGAAGTAGCTATATTAATTTCAGACAGTCCCAATTTCCAATAAGGAAAGTTGTCAGCTGTAAAGAAGGTCACTACATAATGATAAGCAGGCCAGTTTTCCAAGAAGACATCATAATCCTTAACATGTTTACACCTAACAACACTGTATGTGAAAGAAAAACTAATAGAGCTTCAGGGATAAATAGATTAATACACTATCCTAGTCAGATATTTCAACAGCTTCTATCCAAAATGAACATACCTGGAAGGCAGAAAGTCCGGACTTGATGTTTATTATCCAAAATACATAAAGAACTCTTAACAATAAGAAAACAAGTAACCTAACTAAAAACTAATCCAAAGACAGAGACAGACAGACATATCACTGTGCTGTGGGATGCTGATAACAAAGGCGTCTCTGTATGTGGGGGTTAGGGTCTATATGGGAAACCTGTGGCCCTCCCTCTCAATTTCCCTTCGGACGAAAGCTGGCCTAAAAATAGTCTTAGTAGAAGAAACAATTTTGAAAATACTTGCTCATGATATTTCAAACCAGCTTAATTTTTTGTGGAATCAAATAGGTACACCAAATAGGTTATGCCCTCTCAAGAAATAGCTGATACAATTTTTAACCAAAAACTGCCATTTCAAAGTAGCAAGAATTTTCTCCCCAAAATATTGTAACTTGGTGTTATTTGAAGAAACTTGAAAACAGGCTGTTCTGTATTCCATGGTGGGGGAAGTCACGAAATTTTGTCCCTTTTCTTAGGCATTGTAAGCCTGACACCTTTGATAATTGAGCTGTCAAGAAGCATTGAAACATATGCATTACCATATGTAAAATAGAGAGAAGTTGCTGTATAGCACAGGGAGCTCAACCCAGTGCTCTGTGACAATCTAGAGGGGTGGCATGGGGGTGGAGTGAGAGGGAGGCTCAAGAAGGAGGGGATATTTGTATATATACAGCTGATTGACATTGTTGTGCAGCAGAAACCAGCACAACATTGTAAAACAATTATCTTCCAATTAAAAATGTAAAAAGAGCTACATTGCCCAGTGGAACAATGAGAAAGTTCCTTAGAGGTAGACAGGCATCTCACCATGCAGTGTCACCATGAAGGGACTATTTCATTGCTGAGTGGGACCTGCTTCTTCCTAAGTCATACAAGAGGGCTTAACTTTTTTCCTCAAGATATAAGTTGAGTCTTGGTGCTGCCTTAATTGCACCCTCATTGAGATTCAGAGGGGGCAGTGGAAATATTTTATATGAAGTCTATACTGGAGAAGCATCAAAAATAGATGCTGATCCTACTTAGGGTATGTAGAAGTTGTTGTAGATATTTGGGCCACACCAGTGAACTATGTGGAAGATGACCAGGCTTGAATGTTAAGAGCAAAGGAAATTAAAAGATTGTGATCAAACCAATTAAAAGAGTATAATGTTTGAGGGCCACAAATTTATATGGTGTGACAACCTGTATCTTGAGTTAGTAGAGATGTTTTTTTTGTCTTTCAGAACTTTTATGTATGGGGGACAAAAGAAAGTTCAACTCTAGTGTGCAGCTGAATGCAGAGTTTGACTAGACTCTGATGAATTTTACTAAATTTGTATATGTATTTAAACAGTCATTTTTGTGATGCTGATTACATATTTGCATAGGTTTGAATGATCCCTAATTCTATTTTCTTACATGTATAATTTTATAGAAAATTATATACCCATGATTAAAATGCTTTGAAAATAATTTTTTGAACAATGATAAGTTCAGTCGCGCAGTCGTGTGCAACACTGTGCGACACCTTGGACTGCAGCACTCCAGGCTTCCCTGTCCATAACCAACTCCTGGACCTTGCTCACACTCATGTCCATCGAGTCGGTGATGCCATCCAACCATCTCATCCTCTGTCGTCCCGTCCCATTCTCCTCCTATCTTCAATCTTTCCCAGCATCAGGGTCTTTTCCAATGAGTCCGTTCTTCGCATCAGGTGGCCGAAGTATTGGAGCTTCAGTATCAGTCCTTCCAATGAATATTCAGGACTGATTTCCTTTAGGATTGATTGGTTTGATCTCTCTGCAGTCCAAGGGACTCTCAAGAGTCTTCTCCAACACCACAGTTCAAAAGCATCAATTCATCAGTGCTCAGATTTCTTTATAGTCTGACTCTCACATCCATACATGACAACTGAAAAAATCATAGCTTTGACTAGATGGACCTTTGTCACCAAAGTGATGTCTCTGCTTTTTAATATGCTGTCTAGGTTGGTTATAGCTTTTCTTCCAAGGAGCAGGTGTCTTTTAATTTCATGACTGCAGTCACCATCTGCAGTGATTTTGGAGCCTAAGAAAATAAAGTCTCTCACTGTTTCTATTGTTTCCCCATCTATTTGCCGTGAGTGGTGGGGCTGTATGCCATGATCTTAGTTTTCTGAATGTTGAGTTTTAAGCCAACTTCTTCACTCTCCTGTTTCACCTTCATCAAGAGGCTCTTTCGTTCTTCTTCACTTTCTGCCATAAAGGTGATGTCATCTGCATATCTGAGGTTATTGATATTTCTTCTGGCAAACTTGATTCCAGCTTGTGGTTCATCTAGCCCAAATTTCACATGATGTATTCTGCATAAAAGTTAAATAAGCGTGGTGACAATATGCAGCCTTGATGTACTCCTTTCCCAATTTGGAACCAATCTGTTTTTCTATGTCCAGTTCTAACTGTTGCTTCTTGACCTGCATACAGATTTCTTTTTTTCTTTTTTTTTCTTAAATGAATTTATTTATTTTAGTTGGGGGCTAATTACTTTACAATATTGTAGTGGTTTTTTCCATACATTGACATGAATCAGCCATGGGTTTACATGTGTTCCCCATCCTGAACCCCCCTCCCACCTCCCTCCCCATCCCATCCCTCTGGGTCATCCCATTGCCCCAGCCCTGAGCATTTGTCTCATGCATCGAACCTGGAATGGTGTTCTGTTTCACATATGATAATATACATGTTTCAATGCTATTCTCTCAGAACGTCCCACCCTCACCTTATCCCTCAGAGTCCATGAGACTGTTCTACGCATCTGTGTCTCTTATTCTGTCTCGCATATAGGGTTATCGTTACCATCTTTGAAATTCCATAAATATGCATTAGTATACTGTATTGGTGTTTTTCTTTCTGGCTTACTTCACTCTGTATAATGGGCTCCAGTTTCATCCATCTCAATAGAACTGATTCAAATGTATTCTTTTTAATGGCTGAGTAATATTCCATTGTGTATATGTACCACAGCTGCCTTATCCATTCGTCTGCTGATGGACATCTAGGTTGCTTCCATGTCCTGGCTATTGTAAACAATGCTGCGATGAACATTGGGGTACATGTGTCTCTTTCAATTCTGGTTTCCTCGGTGTGTATGCCCAGCAGTGGGATTGCTGGATCATATGGCAGTTCTATTCCCAGTTTTTTAAGGATCTCCACACTGTTCTCCATAGTGGCTGTACTAGTTTTCATTCCCACCAACAGTGTAAGGGGGTTCCCTTTTCTCCACACCCTCTCCAGCATTTATTGCTTGTAGACTTTTGGATAGCAGCCATTCTGACAGGCGTGAAATGGTACCTCATTGTGGTTTTGATTTGCATTTCTCTAATGACGAGTGATGTTGAGCATCTTTTCATGTGTTTGTTAGCCATCTGCTGCATACAGATTTCTAAGGAGACAGAAGAAGTGGTTTGGTATTCCCATTTCTTGAAGAATTCTCCACAGTTTGTTGTTATCCACATGGTTAAAGACTTTGCCGTAGTTAATAAAGCAGAAGTAGATGTTTTTCTGGAACTCTCTTGCTCTTTTGATGGTCCAACAGATGTTGGCAATTTGATCTCTGGTTCCTCTGCCTTTTCTAAATCCAGCTTGACCATCTGGAAGTTCATGATTCACATACTGATGAAGCCTAGCTTGGAGAATTTTAACCATTACTTTGCTAGCGTGTGAGATGAGTACAGTTGTGCAGTATTTCAACATTCTTCGGCATTGCATTTCTTTGGGATAGGAATGAAAACTGACCTTTTCCAGTCGTGGGGCCACTGCTGAGTTTTTCAAATTTGCTGACATATTGAGTGCAGCATTCACAGGATCATCTTTTAGGATTTGAAATAACTCAGCTAGAATTCTGTCACCTCCACTAGCTTTGTTTGTAATGATGCTTCCTAAGGCCCTTTCACATTCCAGGATGTCTGGCTCTAGGTGAGTGATCACATCATCGTGAATATCTGGGGCATGAAGATCTTTTTTGTATAGCTCTTCTGTGTATTCTTGCCACCTTTTCTTAGTATCTTCTGCTTCTGTTCGGTCCATACCATTTCTGTCGTTTATTGAGCCCATCTTTGCATGAGATGTTCCCTTGGTATCTCTAACCTTCTTGAAGAGATCTCTAGTCTTTCCCATTCTATTGTTTTCCTGTTTCTTTACACTGATCACTAGGATAGGCTTCCTTATCTTTTTTTTGCTATTTGGAACTCTTCATTCAAATGGGTATATCTTTCCTTTTCTCCTTTGCCTTTCACTTCTCTTCTTTCCTCAGCTATTTGTAAGGCCTCCTCAGACAACCATTTTTTTCTTTTTGCATTTCTATTTCTTGGGGATGGTCTTGATCCCTGCCTCCTGTACAATGCCATGAACCTCCATCCATAGTTCTTCAGGTACTCTGTCTATCAGATCTAATCCCTTGAATCTATTTGTCACTTACACTGTATAATCATAAGGGATTTGATTTAGGTCATACATGAAAGGTAGAGGGCTTCCCTTGTGGCTCAGCTGGTAAAGAATATGCCTGCAATGTGGGAGACCTGGGTTTGATCTCTGGGTTGGGAAGATCCCCAGGAGAAGGCTACCCACACCAGTGTTCTGGCATGGAGAATTCCATGAACTGCATAGTCCATGGGGTCTAGATATATATACAAATATATATGGTTTTGTATAAACCATACATGTATAGACTATATGTGGTCATGTATAGTCTATACATGATCATGTATAGACCATGAATGGTCCAGTGGTTTTCCCTACTATCTTCAATTTAAGTCTGTGTTTGGCAATAAGGAGTTCATGAACTGAGCCACAGTCAGCTCCAGGTCTTGTTTTTGCTGGCTATATAGAGCTTCTCCATCTTTGCCTGCAAGGAATATAATCAATCTGATTTTGGTATTGACCACCTGGTGATGTCCATGTGTAGAGTCTTCTCTTGTGTTGTTGGAAGAGGGTGTTTGCTGTGACCACTGTGACCTCTTGGCAAAACTCTGTTAGCCTTTGCCCTGCTTCACTTTGTACTCCAAGGTCAAATTTGCCTGTTACTCCAGGTATCTCTTAACTTCCTACTTTAGCATTCCAATCCCCTATGATGAGAAGGATATCTTTTTTTGGATGTTAGTTCTAGAAGGTCTTGTAGGTCTCCATAGGACCATTCAACTTCAGCTTCTTCAGTGTTACTGGTCGGGCCATAGACTTGGATTACTGTGATATTGAATGATTTGCCTTGGAAGCAAAGTGAGATCATTCTGTCGTTTTAGAGATTACACCCAAGCACTGCATTTTGGACTCTCTTGTTGACTATGATGGCTACTCCATTTCTTCTAAGAGATTTTTGCCCACAATAGTAGATATAATGGTCATCTGAATTAAACTCACTCATTCCAGTCCATTTTAGTTCACTGATTCCTAAAATGTTGATGTTCACTCGTTCCATCTCCTCTTTGACCAATTTGCCTTGACTCATGGACCTCACATTCCAGGCTCCTGTGTTTCTAGTTGATAATAGGTTTTATGTCCTTTCTCCTTTGTAATATGTTCATTATACACCCAACTTAGAGCAAAGTCAGCCAGAAAGTCTCTTAAAAAGATGAAACAGGGATTTCCCTAATGGTCAGTGGCTAAGACTCGGGGCTTCCATTGCAGGAGGCATGGGTTGGATCCTTGGTCAGGAAACTAAGTTCCTGCATGCCGTGCAGCCAGAAGAAAAAAAGTATATACACACACAGACACATATATATGTATGTTAGAATATATATACATATGTAATAGGGTTATAGTTATATGATCTTTTGAACTACAGAAGCCTGGCTTTAGGTTATCTAGAGGATCATAATTCAATATTGATATAAAATGTGAGTAAGAATTTTTAGTTCCCTGCTGAAGAAAAATTATTTTACCAACACTCAGTTTATTTCCCAGCAGTTAAAGAGGATATGCTTTTTTTCTGTGTGTATCACTCATCTGTCTAATATGGAGAGTGATAATAGCACTCTGCAAGCTTCATCTCATGCTGCATACGCTCCATCATGCACTTGCTTGTGAGGAAATGAAACAAGCCCATCCATCAGTTAATCCCTATCAGCCAAATCTGAAATACAGCTGTAGAATGTGTTCTTGTAAAATGTGTTTCAAAAGATAGTTTTTCCTTTAGTCCAGCAAGGGCTAAACTGGATAACACAGATATGGCATCTTATTTAATTGAAGGACCTTTGTTTAATTAACAGTGACATACTTAGGCCTGTTTAATGTTCACAGCTAGGAAGTAAAAAGCCACCATACCTCTTAGTCCTCTTCATTCTGGGATATAAAGTCTATTTTACTCTTTTGTCTATATCAAAATTTGGGTTTGCTTTCCATCAGATTAACAGTGCTTTTTAAAAAGATGACTTTTTAAAATATGTTTATCCACAACAGTTTGCAAATGCAAACTAAGCAGCACAAAGTGGCACTGAATATTCATAGGATTAATAAATGGATAAAATTGCAAAACGAACATGGTGATGGTAATTTGTTTGGAATGAAAAAGAACAAATAAGATTAAATAATTCAAACTAAATATTTCATTTGCAGTGCACATATTTTTATGAGCTTTGGCTGAAAGAGACAACAAAAATAATTTTAATTATAATAGGTAAGAATGTAAAATGATGAAGGATAGCTTAAGAATAGGTTCTTTTTTTTTTCTTTGAAATTTTAAATTTCCTTAACAGGTTTTTATTTGATTCTTCAATGGAAAGTGTCAACATTTTCTACCCTTTCTAATCTTTTTTGTAACCACTTTGTATTAGAAATAAGTTTTCCCCACTCCTAGTTTCCATGTGGGAAGGTGATCCCTGAGGACGTTCTTTGACCCTTGTTTTCTTTGTCCATTTTTTCCCTCCACAAAGTGGGAGCAAGGGGCTTTATCTTACCTGATTGTTAATCTCAGAAGAGCAATAGAACCTGACAGGCTCATGTCCTCCTCTCTGGAGCCAGCCCAGCCCACCCCTCCATGCGGTCATCTAGGCAGGACCACCCCTGTTGGGGTGGGCTTTGCTGGTCCAGCCTGGTCTGTTCCTTGCTGAGTAGGTCTGCCTGATTCTGCTTCCCTAGTGGCTCAAATGGTAAAGTATCTGTCTGCAATGCAGGAGGTCTAGGTTTAATCCCTGGTCAGGAAGATCCCCTGGAGAAGGAAATGACTACCAACTCTGGAGAATTCCATGGACGGAGGGACCTGGCAGACCACAGCCCAAGGAGTTGCAAAGAGTTGCGGACATGAGTGAGTGACTAGCGCTTTCATTTCCACTATCAGGCTCACTTCACAAACAACTCTGAAGGCCTGTTCTCCAGTCTGGCCTCCATCAGGAGTTTGGACCCATCTGCTGCTGTTTTGACTTAGATCTCAACTTGTTCAAGATTCAGCTGGGATAGAATGTGTGTGGATAGTATGCGTGCTTGTTTTCATCAAGATTTGTCTTTCTATATACAAGTACTTATCTGAAGTTTATTTCCTCCCTTTAATTATGCTGTCTGTTTTCAATGCCAAGACTTCTCACCTTTTTCAAATCTGAATCTTAACGTGATTACTGAGTTCAAATTTCAGTGTAGTATTTTCTCATTTCTTACAATGAAACCCTACACTTAATTTACTAATATGTTCTTTCTAGTTTAGCAAGTGAAAGAGGTTCTCTTCTAAATTGCATATTTCACATGTCTAACCCTGGTATTCTGAATACAAGTACCATTGAACACTGAGCCTGTACCAGGGACCACACGAATCATCTATAAAAAGTAAAGAATCCAAGCCATGTTCCTGTCAGGTAGGATAAGAGTCCATAATTACTAGACACTAAATACCCATCAGAGGTGCAGCCCAACAAGTCAATGTTCACAGTCTGTGACAAACTTCGTGGTGACTATTTCAACTGATAGTTAGAAAATGCTGTGACCAGTTAAAACCATCCAGTTTTCCATTCCTAATATCTGTGATTCCCTAAAACAGGGTGCTCTCTGGTTGGTTGTTATCTCTCACACTATCATCACATAGTGGTCTGTCATTACTTTGCTCTCAGCTCAAAACACCTCTTTTATTCCCAGATTATTTCATTGCATACTCTAAAATCTCTGCAAATTTTGGAAAACAAATTCTCACCCTAACTTCTCTCTTCTCGGTTCCCTTTATCTACTTATACCAAAAATGGAAATTTTCTATTACCCATTATATGTATGTGGGTGTGTTTAGTCACTTAGTGTCTTAGTCACTTAGTTGTGTCTGACTCTGCAACCCCATGGACTGTAGCCCACCATGCTCCTCTGACCATGGGATTTCCTAGGCTACAAATAGAGATGTAACATTACTTTAAAAAACTTTGCTTATATATTTAATGTCTAACTTGAATTGTGAGAAAATACAACTTTTTAACAATCTCTAGCTTCACTACTAATATCCTTTTAGTTATTTTAAGTTCATGACTTGAAGCTACTTCAAGATCTGGTAAAACCTGAAATGACTTGTGTAATTTATAAGGCCACTTAACAGATCTATTTTAGGTAATTCTAGACATCTATGATGCTCAACGAGAATTTTTAAGACCATTATTGCTATACGTAGTTGAAACTGATGTTGTAGTTCAGTTGTTCAGTCATATCTGATACTTTGCAACCCCATAGACTGCTGCATGCCAGGCTTCCCTGTCCTTGACTATCTCCTAAAGTTCGCTCAAACTCATGTCCATTGAATCTGTCGTGTCATCCAACCATCTCATCCTCTGTCACACTATTCTCCTCCTGCCCATAATCTTTTGCACCATCAGGGTTTTATCCAATGAGTCTGTTCTTCCCATCAGGTGGCCAAAGTATGGAAGCTTCAGCTTCAGTATCAGTCCCTCCAATGAATATTCAGGACTGATTTCCTTCAGGATTGACTGGGTGGATCTCTTTGCAATCCAGTGGACCCTCAAGAGTCTTCTCCAGCACGATAGTTTGAAGCATCAATTCTTTGGTGCTCAGCCTTGTTTATGGTCCAACTCTCCCATCTGTACATGACTACTGGAAAAACTGTAGCTTTGACTAGATGAACCTTTGTTGGCAAAGTAAGGTCGCTGCTTTTTAATATGCTGTGTATCTTCATCATAGCTTTTTTCTCAATAAGCAAGCGTCTTTTAATTTCATGGCTGCAGTTACCATCCACAGTGATATTGGAGCCCAAGAAAATAAAGTTTGTCATAGTTTCCATTGTTTCCCCATCTATTTGCCATGAAGTGATGGGACCAGATGCCATGATCTTAGTTTTTGAATGTTGAGTTTTAAGCCAACTTTTTCACTCTGCTCTTTCACCTTCATCAAGAGACTGTTTAGTTCCTGTTCACTTTCTGCCATAAGGGTGGTGTCATCTGCATATCTGAGGTTATCGACAATTCTCCCAGAAATCTTGATTCCAGATTGTGCTTCATCTAGCCCAGCATTTCTCTTGATGTACTCTTGCATATAAGTTAAATAAGCAGGGTGACAATATACAGCCTTGATATACTCCTTTCCCTATTTGGAACCAGTCTGTTGTTCCATGTTCATTTCTAACTGTTGCTTCCTGACATGCAGATTTCTTGGGAGGCAGGTCACGTGGTCTGGTATTCTCATATCTTGAAGAATTTTCCAGTTTGTTGTGATCCACATAGTCAAAGGCTTTGGCATAGTCAATGAAGAAGAAATAGATGTTTTTCTGGAACTCTCTTGCTTTTTTGATGATCCAGTGGATGTTGGCAATTTGATCTCTGGTTCCTCTGCCTTTTCTAAATCCAGCTTGAACACCTGGAAATTCACAATTCACGTACTGTTGAACCCTAGCTTGGAGAATCTTGAGCATTACTTTACTAGCATGTGAGATGAGTGCAATTGGGCGGTAGTTTGAGGATTCTTTGGCATTGCCTTTCTTAGGGATTGGAATGAAAACTGACCTTTTCCAGTCGTGGGGCCACTGCTGAGTTTTCCGGATTTGCTGGCATATTGACTGCAGCACTTTCACAGCATCATCTTTTAGGATTTGAAATAGCTCAACTGGAATTCCATCACCTCCACTAGCTTTGTTCATAGTGATGCTTCCTAAGGCTCACTTGACTTCCCATTCCAGGATGTCTGGCTCTAGGTGAGTGATCACACCATCGTGATTATCTGGGTCATGAAAATCTTTTTTGTACAGTTCTTCTGTTTATTCTTGCCACCTCTTCTTAGTATCATCTGCTTCTGTTAGGTCCATACCATTTCTGTCGTTTATTGAGCCCATCTTTGCATGAGATGTTCCCTTGGTATCTCTAATTTTCTTGAAGAGATCTCTAGTCTTTCCCGTTCTATTGTTTTCCTCTATTTCTTTGCAAATGGAAGCCAGTAATTCACCTTTGTCTTTTGCCATTGAAATACTGAATAATGTACTTGTATAATACTGAATGTTTATTTTAACTCTTTCCTAAGATAATTTCTTTAAATAAGACAAACGGTTCCTTCAAAAGTGTATTCCTTACCCAGGGTCAGATTACTTTGTTTATTTTAAAGTTGAATTTCTCACTTTTTAGGTTGAATAATTTCACATAACTTTATATTACTGTATGGTATATATGCATTTTTAAGTCAAGAAGTTACTTAACCTATTTTGAAATACTATTATATGAAAATTGTATATTTTACAAATAAATCATTATATTTATCATATGCAGATTAAACCTACAAATACATACACATACATAGGAAAGCTAAACCTGCCTTAATGAATTGAGTATGATAATGACTTAATGATTCTACCTTTTTAATTTGTAATATGAGCATTTTATATAAAATAGCTGTGATAAGATAAATCTATATTGGATATTTCTGTGATAAATAAGACTCCCCATGCATAATTATTCATGTGCACACTGAATTCCTAACAAGGTATAACTGCTTTAAAAGCCATATATCAAAGGTATTAATGGCAAGTACTATTAGAGGCTGAAGACAACTGACACACAGAATTCACACCTTTCTAGTACTAAACACAGTAAGAAATGGTGAATTACCTATACAGTTGCTTTATAACTACAAGTACAGATAGTAATGTTTTTTAGTTTTCCAAGTTGAAAGGAATGTAGTGCATAGTCAAGTGATTCAATTGTTGGTGTAGAATCTTTTCCCAAAAGTTGGTTATATGAAAAATAATACATAAAATGATAGAATATTCATTTGTAATAATATAAAAAAGTATAGAAATATATACAAATATATATATAAGGATAATTAATAGAAGAAAAGCATAACTTTACCACATGTCCTGGATCTTATTTGACACATTAATGATTAGCTTAAATTATAATCCAAATATTATAAACAAATACAATATGCATATTGTTTGCAATTGACTTATTTTAATATATGGAATCTTCACTTTCAACATCTGGAAGCTAAAATTGAATGTAGTACAGAATTATACTTTACTTTTTATTAACCATTTTGGAGTTTTATCTTTAATTACCTAAAGTTCATCCTTCAGAAATAGCATGTCACTGTTTTACTGTGGGGAAAAATTATATTGAAGATGCAACAATGAAATAGGAAGAGATGATGTCATGCATGTACATTTTTTCAAAAGGGCAAGGTTCCTCTTTGCTGCAAATGGGATCTGAGGAAAACGAAATCAGAAAATTAAACTATATCATCAGAATTTTGGACTCATGTGGTTACACTATTATTGAGGGATAATCTGAATAATCAGTTAACCTCAAATACAGCTCCCAGGAGAAGGCATTTTCATTTATGTAACAAATAAAAAATCCAGAAGGAATATAGTGCCTTGATTCATCTCAATTTTAATATTACCATAAAGACAAATGCATTTCATTTCCTGGTAATTGAAAGTGGTATTAGTTATACATACAGTTAAATGTGGAATATCTGTTTAAGAAAAATATTTTTCTTCTTCTTATTATATCTTAATATTATTAAGAAATATTTTTCTTAAATATTTCTGGTCCTAATTAAAAACCAAGGTGATTAACTTGCATCAACTAAAATAATGTGAGGCAAGGTCTACCTCAAATACTTATACTGCTGTTTTCAGTGTTCTCCTCACTGTTTCTCAAAGGTCACTTTCTGTGTTGGACACCAAAGCATAGGCAGATTCCAAGGATACTATTATTTAGGTACTAGATGTATTTGAGAACAAAACAAACGCAACAGAAGAGAGCCCAGTAAAAATTCCTAGTAGTCCAATTAAATTTATATAACATCTTGAAAGAAATGCACACAGAATACAGAAACATAGTATACATTTCTTCTTTTTCAGATCTTATTTTACATATTTCAATATCATTTTATACTATACAGGATCATTTCACAGGTCTTGATACTTCTCATTTATACATATTTCTAAGTATGATTTTTAGTCTGAAATTCTCATTTTTATATCTATGTACTATTTGCTCAAGTAAGAAAAATCTGATTTTATAGATTGTTTTTATATCTAGTCACTTTGCCAAATTTTACAAGTTATCCCAACTTATAAAAAAAATCTATTGGCTTTGTTCATTACCTATTTGTGTATTTACATAAATTTTCTAGAAACATAGGCAATGTTAAATAATGATGGCCTTCAGTTCAGTTCAGTTGCTCAGTCGTGTCCGACTCTTTGCGACCCCATGAATTGTAGCACGCCAGGCCCCTCTGTCCATCACCAACTCCCGGAGTCTACCCAAACCCACGTCCATCGAGTTGGTGATGCCATCCAACCATCTCATCCTCTGTCGTCCCCTTCTCCTCCTGCCCCCAATCCTTCCTAGCATCGGGGTCTTTTCCAATGAGTCAACTCTTCGCATGAGGTGGCCAAAATTTTGGAGTTTCATCTTCAATATATGGTATCTATCCCTAGTAGAACAGTTTTTGACTTTCTGTTGGTCTTTGGTAACCATTTAAATATCATTATATATGATTATACTCGTTTTTTTTGAGTGTTTACTAGACATTTACATTAAAAATGCTGCCAGATATTATGTAACTTTTCAGTATATACCGATGTTGTTAAAGGTTCCGTAAGTTTTAGAATGATTTTATTTCACTTGATTCATTGCTAAATAAGATACTATTTTTCGGATATTAGAACATTTTCCTTATTATTAGTTATTCCAATGAAAATTTTCCCTGTAATAAAAAGGTTAAGAAAACCTTCTGCCCTGAATAAGATTGGGCTCATCTTACCTCCTGAGTTGGCAGTCGACAGGGTCCAGGCACTCGAACACCCAAGGAGCTACAACAGTCTTTTCTTCACTCCAGCCATCCTGATGCAGGCCATACTGTTGGGGGAGTATGTAATTTCCTCGGTTCTGTTTCACTGCAGCAAAGATCTGAAACACAGACCAGTGTTACAACTATGTTACAGCTCAGAGTTTTATCCATCAAGCAAAGGATTGTACACCCTTGAGACATTTGAGTGGGCCGACCCCAAAGGAGAGGCCTCAATCCATCTTGGCTCCTCTTTTTATATGTCTTGTCTCCTCCCCCTGAGCCTGCCCTATGTAAATTGGGCTGGCCAGGAGGGCTGTTTGTTTCACCTGAGGTTCTCACTCCATCCTACCACCATTTTGGACTCCTTTTTCCTATTCTAACTACCTAACAATACTATGGCCATTACCGTGGATACCTGATTAGCTCTCCATATTCTTAATTGAAAATCAGGCTCAGAACTGAATCTAAATCTGCCTCTTTGGGTCCTCAGTACTTTCAGGACCTATGTCCTTTTCCAGGAGTCTGTGGTGTAAGTCCTCAGTCCCTCAACTACCACTCTTGATATGATGGTGGATTCCATCTAAATTATACCTTCAATAAGCCTCTTATCCTACCTCACTAACCTGATGAAAATACCATTATCTGCTCTGTCTTCATTGTGCCTTTCAGGTCACATTACTTTAACTGTCACTTGAACAAAATTACCATCATAGAGTTTCTACCTACTTGACCCAATTCATCTAGTCTTCCTTAACTTTTTCAGTAACAATGTTTCTGAGATTTCCAAATGTTAGATTAATGGTGAAAAGGAGTTTCTATGAAAAGTAAAAATGAAGAATTTCTCAGTTATAAAGGAATGCATAGATTGTTCAAGGGCTTCCCTTATAGCTCAGATGGTAAAGAATCTGCCTGCAATTCAGGAAACCTGGGTTCAATTCCTGGGTCAGGAAGATCTACTGGAGAAGGGAATGGCAAACTACTCCAGTATTCTTGCCTGGAGAATTCCATGGACCAGGAACCCTTGCAGGTTATAGTCCATGGGGTTGCAAAGAGTCAGACACGACTGAGCGACTAACACATAGGTTTGTTTATTTTACCTAAACAGAATGTTAAAGTATTCCATTCCAAACACATTGTAAAATGTCTAATTTATGATTTGCATGTATGTGCTTTTTATTAAGCACATACCATGTATTTTGTAGTGTTACATGTTAGATACTTATGTTAGAGTAGTGAATATCTCCATCATGATACTTAAATTTGGGAATGGAAGACATGGACATGTAAATAAATTGTCATGATTTCAGATAGTGAGAAATGCCATGAAGACAGGAAAGTGACAGTTACTGAGATTAGTTAGTTGGTCTAATCAAAATTGTTTTCTTCAATGGAGTGACATAAGAGCTGGTACTTGACTGACAAAATGAAGTTAACCACGTGTAGGTATGAGAACAAAGAATTCCAAGAAGAATATCCAAGTTGAGGAAAAAAATCAATAAGTGTATTGCAAAGAAGAAACAAAATGAAGGCCAGCCAGGGACTGAAATTTAGAAATGGGAGAAAGAGATAGGCCCACCCCTATCAGAACATTTAGGCCAGTGTAGGGAGTTTGAATGTTTTTGTAAGTCTTAACAGGTATTCTTTAACTAAAAGGTATATGAGTATTTTATATCTAAATATTCAACAACTTTATTTGGAGAGATACAATACAGCAAAATATCACATATTTTCCATATTATGCTGTTTTTGAACAAGGAACATTTTTATTGTAAACATCAATTGTGTATTGAAAGTGAAATACAATATTGAGGGGGAGACTTTATAGCATTGTCAAAGCAAAATAGTATCTCCTGTTGTAATTAGCAAGTTATTGTGAAAAAGTTCATGCAAAACTTTCTACTTAATATCATTTCTAGAACATGCTTGAAAAGTTGAGACATCTAAAAATTATTCAATAGTGCATCAAAAATCTATCAGTAAACTGCAAAATTAGTCAAACTGAAGTCATTATATGGAAGTTTATTCCTTCTTTACATGCCAGCTAGGAAAAACCGACAAACCTGATTTGGGGCAGATCTTCTGCCTGAAATGGTTTCCTATCATCTATGAATAGGAGTGAATCTTCTGTGTGATTTAAGTCAGAGAATATACTTCACAATGCTAATATAATACATTTAGTTTAGCCTTTATCAACATGTATATTTAATTTCTATGATTTTAGACACTCTTGTGTTGATATGTAATACAGTATATCAGATCACTGAAACTTTTTAGAAAAGTGAAAAATCCTCTTCGGGTTTTTTTCACTTAGCAAAAACAGGTGTAAAGTGAACTTTAGAAAAGAGGAGATACCTGTATAAATATGGAGTGCCTACCCTTTTATTTTTTGCCAGGTTTCAGCCTAAGTGGAATGAGTAAAAGGATGATATTCATTTATGTGTGTATATGTATGTACCTATCTATATGAGGGTGCACACACACTGATGAACATATATGAATGAATATGTAGGTAAGAATGTATATCTGCTCCAAGTTCCCAAGCCTGAACATCAATATCTATAAGGTTTATCCAATTTCTACCATTCCTCATGCCAAACATCTAAAGATCTAAAGAAGGTAAAGGAGGAAAATAGATGAAAATTTTCTTGATTAAATCTAACTAAATTCTCTGAAATCTGAGTTGGTAGCCTCTGTTTAGGCTACCATCAGCCTAAATAGATATGCCTCTGTTTGCAATGACAGGAAAAAAATTTTTTTTAAGATTAAGCTTGTGATTTTAAGCTGGACCAACCATCTTCTGGTTAAAAACAAGTAATTCCTTCAACCCTGATTTTTGACATTATAGTGGATGTTGCAGATAGGCAAGACAGACCTTGCCCTCAAGAAACTCACATCCAGTCATGTTCAAAAACAGTGAAGTTTCCTGGAATAATAGTCTACCTTTCTCATTCCAGAAGCTGGTCTAAAATTTCCTTTGGAAACAGCTTTTATTGTTAGCATCACATTTCTTCTGAGTAGGAATGACCTCTCCCTTTGACATTTCTAAGTATAGCTCCCATTTCCTGAAACAACAAATGTATTGGATTCACTGAGCCACAATGGATTATTAAAGAATGCCTATGTGAACTAAGTTGGTCCAATTTGCATGAAGAAGATCTGTCTTTATAAGGGAGATACAAATTCCTCTTCCCTTCGGGGCTTGTTGGCATAAGGCTGTAGATTTCAAACTGTCTTGGCTATGAAAAGAGAGCTTGGACCTCCTAGGAAGTCAGAAAGAAGCTAGCTTCAAGCCTATGGAGCTGATGGTGGGTTTGGTTTAAAGATATCAACTTTCCACTGAAGTATTCATTTCTTGAACAAACAGATTTTCAGTAGATGGGTTTCTATCTTGCATGTCTAAAAGAATACTGACAAAATTTTATCAGATCTAGGACTACAGAAGTTAGACATGAAAAATAAGCAATTGAGTCACTTCACAAGTGGTAAAAAGTGAAGACTTGGATCCGTAAGTGGATAGAAAACCTATATGCTATTACATAATAAACTGAAATTTGGACAGAAAACACTATCAAAAAGATAATGTCTAATAATTTTGGAGTTCCTGATCTGAAAACACCAATATATAAATAGATAGCTAATGATCACAGCAACAAGACTTCCTACCACTGGTGCTAAAAATAAAACAAGTAATAATGGTAGGTTAAAAAAAAAAAAAAAAGACCACACAGAGGAAGATCTACTAGAGAGCAAAATACTTTACTGCAAGGTATTTCAATATCTATGATATAAGGGAAATTTTAAAAGGTTATAAAATTTCAAATTTGGAAATGAGATTATAGAAAACATTATATTGAGATAAATAACATGGATGAGAGAAAAAATGATTTGGCCCTCCAATCTTCTAGATTCATGGCTGAGATTCCCCTTCTAATTAAAGACAGATAAACGGAGAAAAATATGAGTTTAATAATATGTATACCTCCTGTATACATAGGAAATACCCAACAAAACTGAGTAGCTCTTCAAAATGTCCCAGGACTCTACTATAAATATCATTTCCAGCTACAGATAAAAGGATGATATTGGGGATGGGGCAAAGGCCAGTTAAAGGAAGTTACCAGGAAAAACACAGGAATATGTTTGTTATTCAGCTTTAAGTCACGTGCTTTCTCCATTGATAAGAGTTTCTAGAGTCTTATTCATTTTTCTCTGTGTGGTACAGAGAGGGAGAAACCCTTAAAAATAAATGTGAATGGTTCGTAAGAGAATAATGTTCGCTCTGTTTTCAGAGGTTTTCTTGTATCAGCTTTTTTTTTTTTTTCTCAATAACTTCAAAATAATTCTTTTTTATGCTAAAATGTCACATTGGGAGGTAGCATATTCTGCTCCACTTCAAACCTGCTGTGAAACTTCCAAAAAATTCCAAAGTCTAGAAGCTGGGTTGGTAGATGTCTCCATTACTTCACTGATTAAGTCTCTTAGTTCTGAGAAGAGGGCATTACAAGTAAACATTTGAGAATCATTTCAGAAGGTGGTGATGCAGATTGGATCCCAAAGTTAGGCCTATGTGGTGCAAGCAATCAGTTATTTTTTGTTTGTTTGCTTGAGTATTGTCGATTTAGAATGTTGTGTCAATTTTAGGTGTAAAGCAAGGTTAATCAGTAATCCATCTGCATATATTCACTGTTTTTTTAAGATTGTTTTCCCATATAGGCAATTACAGAGTATTACATAGAGTTCCATTTGCTATACTGTAGGTCTTTATTAGTTATCTAATTTATTTATAGTAGTGTGTATATATATATGTCGGTCTCAATCTTCCAAGTTATCCCTTCCCTTCCTTACCCCCTGGTAACTGTAAGTTTGTTTTCTACATCTGCAAGTCTATTTTTGTTTTGTGGATAAGTTCATTTGTACCTGTTTTTTCAGTTCAGTTCAGTCACTCAGTCATGTCCGACTCTTTGTGACCCCATGGACTGCAGCATGCCAGGTTTTCCTGTCCATCACCAACTTCTGGAGCTTACTCAAACTCAAGTCCATCGAGTCGGTGATGCCATCCAACCATCTCATCCTGTGTTGTCCCCTTCTCTTCCTGCCTTCAATCTTTCCCAACATCAGGGTCTTTTCTAGTGAGTCACTTCTTCGCATCAGGTGGCCAATTGGAGATTTAGCTTCAGTATCAGTCCTTCCAATGAATATTCAGGACTGAGTCCCTTTAGTATTGACTGGTTTGATCTCCTTGCAGTCCAAGGGACTCTCAAGAGTCTTCTCCAACACCACAGTTTAAAAGCATCAATTCTTTGGCGCTCAGCTTTATAGTCCAACTCTCACATTCATACATGACTACTGGAAAAGCCATAGCTTTGACTAGACAGACCTTTGTTGGCAGTGTAATATCTCTGCTTTTTAATATGCTGTTTAGGTTGGTTATAACTTTCCTTCCAAGGAGCAAGTGTCTTTTAATTTCATGGCTGCAGTCACCATCTGCAGTGACTTTGGAGCCAAGAAAAGAAAGTCTCTCACTGTTTCCATTGTTTCCCCATCTATTTGCCATGAAGCAATGGGATCAGATGCCATGATCTTAGTTTTTTGAATGCTGACTTTTAAGCTAGCTTTTTCACTCTCCTGTTTCACTTTCATCGAGAGACTCTTTAGTTCTTCTTTGCTTTCTGCCATAAAGATGGTGTCATCTGTGTACCTGAAGTTGCTGTATTTCTCTCAGCAATCTTGATTCCAGCTTGTGCTTCATCCAGCCCAGAGTTTCTTATGATGTACTCTGTATATAAGTTAAACAGCCTGACACTATACAGCCTTGATGTACTCCTTTCCCGATTTGGAACCAGTCTGTTGTTCCTTGTCCAGTTCTAACTGTTGCTTCTTGACCTGCATACAGATTTCTCAGGAGGCAGGTCAGGTGGTCTGGTATTCCCATCTCCTTAAGAATTTCCCACAGTTTGTTGTGATCCACACAGTCAGAGTCTTTGGTGTAGTCAATAAAGCAGAAGTAGATGTTTTTCTGGAACTGTCTTGCTTTTTCAATGATCCAATCAATGGATGTTGGCAGTTTGATCTCTGGTTCCTCTCCCTTTTCTAAATCCAGCTTGAACATCTGGAATTTCACAGTTCATGTACTGTTGAAGCGTGGCTTGGAGAATTTTAAGCATTACTTTGTTTGGGTACTCCTGAGGAGTGCTTGTGTTTGGGTGTCTCCTGAGGAGGAATGGGTCAGCAGTGGACTGCTGCGGGGACAGGAGCTCTGGGGGCAGTAGTACTGGGTATGGCATAAGCCCTCTTGGAGGAGGTCGCCATTAACCCATCGCAGAGCCGCCAGAACTTATACCTGTTTTTTATATTTGACATATAAGTGATATCATATGATATTTATATTTCTCTGCCTGGCTTACTTCATTCAGTTTGACAGTCTCTAGGCCCATCCATGTTGATGCAAATCTCATTTTTATTAATGGCTGAGTGCTACTCCATTTATATATGTGATAAATGTCCTTCTTGTTGATGGACATTTAGGTTATTTCCATGTCCTGGCTATTGTAAGTAGTGCCGCAGAGAACACTGGAGTACATGTATCCCTTTGAATTATGGTTTTCTCCTGATCTTCTCAAGAGTGAGATTGCTGGATCATATGCTAGCTGCATTTTTAGTTTAGGGAACCTACATACTACGTTCCATAGAGGCTGTACCAGTTTACATTCCCACTGACAGTGTAGGAGGGCTCCCTTTTCTTCACACCCTCTCAAGACTTTATTCTTTAGATTTTTTGGTGACGGTCGTTGTGGCTGCTGAGAGATGGTATCTCATTGTAGCATTAATTTACATTTCTTTAATAAATAACAATGTTGAGCATCTTTTCATGTGCTTTATAGCCATCTGAATGTCATCTTTGGAGAAATGTCTAATTAGATCTTCTGCCATTTTTTGATTGATTTTTTTTTTTTTTTTTTGGATACTTAGCTTCATGTGCAGTTTCTGTATTTTGGAGTTTAACCCCTTGTCAGTTGCTTTGTTTTCTCCCATTTGGAGGGTTGCCTTTTCATTTTGTTTGTGGTTTCCTTTGCTGTGCAAAAGCTTGCAAGTATAATTAGGTCCAATCAATTAGTTTATTTTTGTTTTTATTTTCATTACTCTGCTGCTGCTGCTGCTAAGTCGCTTCAGTCGTGTCCGACTCAGTGCAACCCCATAGACTCTAGGAAGTACATAAAAAAGGATCTGGATGTGATTCATGTCACACAGTGTTCTGCCTATGTTTTCCTCTAAGAGTTTGTTAATATCCATGCTTACATTTAGTTCCTTAGTCCGTCTTGAGTTTATTTTTGGATAAGGTGTTTGGAAGTGTTCTCATTTTATTTGTTTCACATGGAAGGCCAGTTTTCCCAGCACCACTGATGGAAGAGACTGTCTTTTCCCCATTTATATTGTTGCCTCCTTTTTCATAGATTAGGTGACCATAGGTACACTAGACTTTCTATCCTGTTCTGTTGATCTATATTTCTGTATTTGTGTCAGGACAACATTGTTCTGATGACTATAGCTTTGTAGTATAGTCTGAAGTCAAGGAGCTTGATTCATCCAGCTCCATTTTTCTTAAGATTGCTTTGGTCATTTGGGGTCTTTTGTGTTTCCATATAAACTTAAAATTCCTTTTCTAATTCTGTGAAAACTGCCATTGGTAATTTGATAGGGATTGCATTGAATCTGTAGTTTGCTCTGGTTAATATAGTCATTTTCACAATATTAATTCTTCCCATCCAACAATATAATATATCTCCTCATTTGTTTGTGTCATCTTTGATTTCTTTCGTTAGTATCCTATAGTTTTCTGAACATAGGTGTTTTGCCTCCATCACTGAGTTTATTCATAGGTATTTTATCCTTTTTTGATGCAGTGTTAAATGGGATTGTTTGCTTGATTTCGGTTTCTGATCATTTGTTGTTAGTGTGTAGGAATATGAGAGATTTCTCTGTGTTAATTTGTATCCTGCAAGTTTACCAGATTCATTGATGAGCTCTTATAGTTCTCTGGTAACATCTTTAGGATTTTTCCACATATAGAATCATGTCATCTGTAAAGAGTGACAGTTTACTTCTTCTTTTCCAATTTGAATTCCTTTTATTTCTTTTTCTTCTCTTATTGCTGTGCTTAGGCACTTCGTATGTTGTATACAACACTTTATATGTTGTATAAAAGTGGCCAGAGTGTACCTCCTTGTCTTGATATTACAGGAAATGCTTATAGTTTTTCACTGTTGATGTTTGCTGTGGGTATGTTGCATATGGCCTTTATTATGTTGAGGTAGGTTTCCACTGTGCCCACATTCTGGAGAGATTTTATCATAAATGGATGTTAAATTTTGTTAAAAGCTTTTTCTGCATATATTGAGATGATTGTATTTTTTTGGATCTAATTTTTTATTCTATTTGTTGATGTGATGTACCAAACTGATTGATTTGCAGATATTGATATAGTCTTGCCTTTCTGGGATAAATCCTAATTGATCATAGTGTATGATCCCTTTAGGCTTCCCTGGTGGCTCAGTTGGTAAAGAATCTGCCTGCAATGCAGGAGTCCCAGGTTCAATCCCTGAACAGAGAAGATTCCCTGGAGAAGGAAATGGCAACCCACTCCAGTATTCTTGCCTGGAAAATCCCATGGACAGAGGAGCCTGCTGGGCTACAATCCATGGGGTCGCAAAGAATCAGACAGGACTGAGTGACCAAACCACCACCACCATGATCCTTTTAATGTTTTGTTGGACTTGTTTTGCTAATATTTTGTTGAGTATATTGGAATCTATGATCATTGGTGTTATCGGTCTGTAATTTTCTCTGTGTATGATATCTCTGTCTGCTTTTGCTATCAAGGTGATAATGGCCTCCTAGTATGAGCTTGGGAGTGTTCCTGTCTCTCTACTTTTTGGGAAGAGTTTCAGAAGGCTATGTGTTAACTCTTCTCTAAATATTTGATAGAATTTGCCTGTGAAGCCACCTGGTCCAGGATTTTTATTTACAGAAAGATTTTTAATCACAATTAAATTTTAGAATTTGTGATTGGTGTGTTCATATTTTATATTTCTTCCTATTTCAGAGTTGGAAGATCATTTTTTCTAATTTTCTCTGTTTTCATATTTTCTTTATGCTGTCCATTTTATTGGTGTATAGTTGCTTGTAGCAGTCTTTTATGATCCTTTGTATTTCAGAGGTGTCTCTTCTAACTTCTCCTTTTTCATTTCTCATTTTATTGCTTTGAGCCCTCTCCCTTTTTTCTTGATGAGTCTGGCTAAAGGTTTATCATTATCCTCAAAGAACCAGCTTTTAGTTTCATTGATCTTTGCTATTATTTTCTTTGTCTCTATTTGTTTCTGATCTGATCTTTATGATTTCTTTCCCTCTAATAACTTTTGGGTTTTATTTCTTCTTTCTCTAGTTGCTTTAGGTGTAACATTAGGTTGTTTATTTGGAATTTTTCTTGTTTCTTGAGATCAGAATTGTATTGCCATAAACTTCCCTCTTTGAACTGCTTTTGCTACATCCCATTGATTTTGGGGCTTCCCTTATAGCTCAGTCAGTAAAGAATCTGCCTGCAATGCAGGAGACCTGGGTTCAATCCCTGGGTTGGGAAGATCCCCTGGAGAAGGAAATGGCAACCCACTCCAGTATTGTTGCCTGGAGAATTTCATGTACAGAGGAGCCTGGCAGACTAGTCTGTGGGGTCACAAGAGTTGGAAATGACTGAGCAACTAAGCACACAATAGATCTTGGGTCATTGTGTTTTCATTCTCCTTTGTCTTTAGGTATTTTTTGATTTCTTCAGTGATCCACTGTTTATGTAGTAACATATTGTTTGGCATCCATGTGTTTGTTTCTTACACTTTTTCCTGTAATAACTGATTTCTAGTTTCATAGTGTTGTGGTCGGAAAATATGCTTCCTATGATTTAAACTTTCTTAAATTTACTTTGGCTTGATTTGTGACCCAAGATGTGCTCTATTCTGGAGAATGTCCCAAGTGCACTTGAGAAGAAAGTGTATTCTGCTGCTTTGGATGGAATTTCCAATAAATATCAATTAAGTCTGTCAGGTCTAATGTGCCATTTAAGGCTTGTGTTTCTTTATTAATTCTCTGTCTGGATGATCTGTCCATTTGTGTAAGAGGGGTGTTAACTCCTCACTTTTATTCTGTTACTGTCGATTTCCTCCTCTTTTATGGCCGTTAGCATTTGCCTTATATATTGGGGTGTTCTTATGTTGCATGCATATGTATTTACAGTTGTTTTATCTTTTTATTGGACTGATCATTATGTAGTGTCCTTCCTTTTCTCTTATAATAGTCCTCATTTTAAAGTCTGTATTGTATGTTATGAATATTGCTACTCCAACTTTCTTTTAGTTTCTGTTTGCATGGAGTATCTTTTTCCATCCCTTGACGTTCAGTCTGTATGTGCCCCTAGATCTGAAGTGGGGCTCTTTTAGATAGCATATAATATACAGGTCTTGTTTTTGTCTCCATTCAGCCAGTCCATATCTTTTGGTTGGAGCATTTAATCTATTTACATTTAAATATTTATATAATCCATATGTGTGTTCCTATTGCCATTTTCTTAATTATTGTGGGTTTGTTTCTCTTTTCTTATCTTCTCGTGTGTTTGCTGCCTAAGAACTTCCTTTATCATTTTTTGTAAAACTGGCTTAGTGGTGCTGAATTCTCATAGGTTTACTTGTCTGTAAAGGTTTTGATTTTTCCATCAAATTTGAATGAGAGCCTTGATGGGTCATGTTCTTGGTTGTAGGGAATATATCACGCCATTCCCTCTGTCCCCACTGATCTCCCTACTGGTGAGGGGGCTTCCCAAGATGCAGGAGCCGCTCCTCACCTTCAGTGCCTCTCCAGGGATGCAGGTCCCATCCAACTTCCTCTCCTCTTTTTTCTTCTTTTTTTCTTTGGTCTTATCCAGTTATGTGGGGATCTTTCTTGTCCTTCTAGGTGTCCGAGGGCCTCTTCTAGTGTCCAGTGGGTGCCCTGTAGAACTGTTCCATTTATAGATGTATTCTTGATGTATTTGTGGGGAGAGAGGAACTCCACATCCTCCTATTCCTATGCCATCTTGAAAAATCCACAGTGAGGTGCTTAATAAGAGGCATTTCTTTGAAAACAAAAGAAAAACAAAGGTTAATGGTTGCATCAAATTATAACCCCAGTTTCTGAGTTGAGAGAAGCCACATGTCAAGCTTGATGACATCTTCAGATGGAGTAAGTGGCAAGCTGACAGATTTATTTTTCTGGTTTGCAATTTGAATATATCTGGTGATCTTTCTGAGTGGCCCACACAGCAACAGGCAGAAAGGTTGTCCACAAAGGTGCTGTGATTTTTGTGAAGTACATATGAAGTTGTTCACGTTCATTTTGCAGAGCTTTAGCAAAAGGGAAATTTTGTTCTCTGTGATTCTAAGTTACAAGCGTAGTTGTAAGTTGAAACATTACTGTGGAGGTTTGTAGCTAGATATTGGAGGAACCTAGAAGATCTCAGGATCCAGTCCATTTTGCACATAGACTAAAAAACTTGAAAGACAATTAATAGGACTAAAATCTGCTATCCACAAAGTTGTGCTAATGAAACATAACTTTCTCTCTCTATGATCACTTGCATTTTTACCAAAAGTAATTATAATAAAACTAATTTGATTGCATTAAGGTTGACCTATTTGTGTAAGTACAGCAAGAATAATGATTTATAGGCTCTTTTAAGTTTGCTTTGCTAGAATCTTTATAAGGAATCTCAGATTGTACTTCTAAAAGCCTCTTGAAGCTAGGAAGCCAATTCAAAAATCACTATTAGACTTCACCTGCAATACCTATAAATTTTGATAAATTTCATTTTTCTCAAGGTCCCCAAAATGTTCTAAGTTTCCTACACCTGCCAGAACATGACTTTCTTTACCTTGTAAGGCTGTTGGCAACCTTGTAAACAAGGTATTAGACTGTGTGCTTTTTTCCCCAAGGGAATTTATTGGCTCCATAAAGTCAACATTAGTTTCTTAGGACTGTCTTATCATATTAGATTCTGTGTATATCATTCTCAAATTGGACATCCAGTCAAAACCTTGGTAATATAGTCAATATTTCCCATTGTGTCTTGGAAAACAGTTTTTTTTCTTTACTGAATTTATAAAAATAATTATTTGCCGTGAAAATAAGAATACCCACTAAATTTTTGAATGCTGGAATGATGAAATATTAAATAAAAGTAATTTTTAACAAAATGTATGCTTTAACAAGTTACTATAAGTCATAGATAGCCTAAGAGAAAAGATTTTCTTAAATCTGAAAAAACAACACACTGAAAAACCAGCCATGTTTTAATTAAAGTGTCATAAAAATTATAATCATCATTGATTCACTCATGTAATTCACCCATGTAATTCTTATTTTGATATTTTGTTAGTTTTGTAAAAGCATCAGTTTCTATATTAGAGCTCTGTAAATTCTTACCCAGTTCAGAAATAAGATATGAAAGTTATCAGAAACCTTTTCTTGTCAGTCCTTTTTGTCAGTTTCTTTGAAGATGAAGGAATTTTGCAAAAGCAACAGGGTAAAACAGTAGCTTTCTCTAAATGACAAGCACTTTTAAAAGGCCAAGTTTAAAGAACTAATAAGAGTTCATGATAAAGCAGTTGAAAAGGTAATTTGGTTATTTCTATGACAAATATGTTAGGATAAGTAAAATTACAACTGAATTTTATAAAACTTCTGAATTAATTACATATATCCATGTCTTGGTGGCTCAGACGGTAAACAATCTGCCTGCAATGCAGGAGACCCAGTTTCAGTCGCTGAGTTGGGAAGATCCCCTGGAGAAGGGATGTCTATCCATTTCAGTATTCTTGCCTGGAGAATTCCATGGACAGAGAAACCTGAAGGCTATACTCCAAGGGATCACAAAGAGTCAGACATGACTGAGCAACTAATACGCACACACATACAAATATAACCTAAAAAGTTTAGCATCACTTTCTATTTGACAAGATTTCTCATATAATTCATCACATGAAATAGACATAATTAGTTTAATGCCTCTTTTTATGAGAAGAAAGAACATTCTTCTGAGATGTTACAGCAGAGCTCTGAAATTGTTATTGTTTGGTTGCCAAGTCATGTCTGACTCCTTGTGACCCCATGGACTGTAGCCTGCCAGGCTCCTCTGTCCATGGGATTCTCCAGGCAAGAACACTGGAGTGGGTTGCCATTTACTTCTCCAAAGGATCTTCCGGACCCAGGGATCAAACCCATGCCTCCTGCATTGGCAGGCAGATTCTTTAACATTGAGCCACCAGGGAAGCCAATCTCAAAGTTAGTTCTAGTTTTAAGAACTTGAAAACTTGTTAAATATCAAAACATTTTGGAATCTTGACTAAATAGTATCAAAAATCATTATGAATAATATCTGTTTCATAAAAATAACAACAAAAGCACATACAAATATTTTGTATGGTTGTGAGTAAAACTTAAGTCTTGTAGTATTGAGAGTATATGATTTTCTTAAGTTGTTAAAAACAATAGGTTCAAATGAACTTGCTTATGCTAAGACCCATGTCACAAATCGAAGACTCAGTTACAGTTTTGTTCCTTCCAAAAATGAAATCTTAAATCAACTGGGAATTGTCTGATCAGCACTAGTTAGCATGATACACTCCTGCCATCAACTACCAGAAAGTAACTTCGGAATAAACATACTTTTTGTTTAGTGTAATTTCCTCATTTCTACATAAAGTCTTATTTTGAACGCCTTGGAGCCTTGGAGCACCTTTCTGCCTTCTATATTGTTTGCTTCCAATTTTAATAATTTTGCTCAAAGTTTTAAAATGTTTAATAAATCTCAGCTTATATTTTAACATAATAATCAAAGACTTAATAAAGTCAACATGAAACATAGGATATTGTTTTAAAAAGATTTTAAATTGAAGTATACTTGATTTACAATGTTAGTTTCTGGTGTACAGCATAGTGATTAAGTTATATATCTATATTCTTTTTCATGTTCTTTTCTATTATGTTTTATCATAGGATGTTAAATATAGTTTCCTGTGTTATGAAGTAGGGCTTTGTTTATTTTATGTATACCTATTTGTGTCTGCTAATTACAAACTCCTAATTTGTCCCTCCCCTACCCCAGTTTCCCCTTTAGTAACTGTAAGTTTGTTTTCTGTCTCTGTGTGTTTCTGTTTTGTAAATAAGTTCATTTATATATTTTAGATTCTACATATAAAGACAAATATGACATTTGTCTTTCTTTATCTGACTTACTTCACTTAATATGATCATCTCTAGGTACAGCCATGTTGCTGCCAGTGGCATTATTTCATTCTTTTTTATGGCTGAGTAGTATTCCAGTGTGTGTGTGTGTGTGTGTGTGTGTGTGTGTGTGTGTGTGACATCTTCTTTTTCCATTCATTTGTTGATGGGTATTTAGGTCATTTCTATGTCTTGGCTATTGTAAATTGTGCTGCTATGGACTTTGGATTGAATCTATGTTTTTGAGTTACATTTTTCTCTAGCGTTATGCCCAGGATTGGGACTGCTAGATAATATGGCAACTCTACTTTTAGTTTTTGTTGTTTTTTTGTTTTTAAGAAACCTACATGCCATTTTCCATAGTTGCTGCACCAACTTTCAGAGAAGATGATTGTGATAAAATTAAAAATCTTTATTTTTTAGGAAGAGTACTCAAAAGGAAAAGAAAATACTTTTTAGAATCTCTTATCAAGAGCAGAAAACAGCCCAAGCAAAATCTGTTCCTTTAGCAGATGAAAGAAAATTATGGTTTAGTTTATTATTGATATTAAAGCTTATTTGTAAACAAAAAACAAAAAAAAAATCTTTATTCCATTTTAGCTAGCTTGACTACACGAAGCAGATTTCTTTCTCTCTCTTGTCCCTAATTATCTGTATCTATTTAGTTCATCTTTTATTCTCCCCATTCTTATTCTGAGTAGACCAGGACAAAAATTACCCTTTCCCTTAACAAAAACTACCTCACATATTTTCTTAGCCAAAAACATATCTTACTTTCCTCATATACAAACTTTTTTCACTTGTTATTCCTCATAGTTTTAATTACATACATTGATTACAATTCTTAACAAATAGAAACCTTATCAGTGAAAAATGAAAAAGAAAGCAGTTGTGAACTGTTATAGAATCAGCATTCTATAGGCTGGCAATTTATGAATACTTTTCATAATCCCTAACTTTTGAATGTAGCATAGAACATGTTTAGTAATAGATCCAAATACCTTTTGTTTCTCAGTAATAAGCCAAAAGTAGATAAAAAACTATGTTCATCAATTAATGTTTCAGTGTTTTATTTGCAAATTATCTAGATACTCAATGTGATTTTATAATTTAACTTAGTAAAACTCTCAGTGGAAATCACAAATAGATTTGGATAACTATTTTAAGTAGTGTCAACAAAAGTTAATCAGTTGATCTAAGAATGAATTGGAAAATTTTATTTGAGGCAAATTTGAGGATTATAACTAGGGAAGAGCATCTCAGAAAGAAGGGTTCTCTGTTCCACCTGTTAGAAGTCAAGAGACAGTTTTAACTTTTTTTTTTTTTTTTGAGGCAGAAGGCTGAACATCAGATGATGTATCATTGACAGTTTGACCTTCAAAGTCAGATTCCCTGGGAATTCTCAGCCCCTTTACCAGATCCCCAGATTGCAAAGTCTGTTGTGGGACCTAGAACTTTTGCGACAGTGCCAGAGCTTCTTTGGTATAACTGTTCTCCAGTTTGTGGATTGACCACCAGGTGCCTCTATATTGGGGCTAATGGAGACCTCCTCCACTAGGATTTATGCCACACACTGCATCTCCTAGGACTGCTGCTGCCAGAGTCCCATCCCTGTGGCAGGCCATTGCTGACCCATGCCTTTGCAGGAGACCCTCAAATACTTACAGGCAGCTCTGGCTCAGTCTCTTGTGGGAGTCACTACTCCTTTCCCTGGGTCCTGGTGTGCACAAAGTTTTGTTTGTGCCCTCCAAGTGTCTCTAGTGGGTATGAGGTTTGATTTTAAATGGGATTGTGCCCTTCCTACCATCTTGTTGTTAAATAAGGGAGGAACAGTTGTTTAACTGTTCAGACAGTTTAACTGTTTAATAGTACAGACATAGGGCAGGGTCCTGGTTTCTCATCAAAGAATATATGTAACAATATATTTGAGTTCCTCTGCAGGAACTAATGGAGAAGGCAATGGCACCCCAGTCCAATACTCTTGCCTGGAAAATCTCATGGACGGAGGAGCCTGGCAGGCTGCGGTCCATGGGGTTGCGAAGAGTCAGACACGACTGAGCGACTTCACTTTCACATTTCACTTTCATGCACTGGAGAAGGAAATGGCAACCCACTCCAGTATTCTTGCCTGGAGAATCCCAGGGACGGGGGAGCCTGGTGAGCTACCGTCTATGGGGTCGCACAGAGTCGGACACGACTGAAGCGACTTAGCAGCAGCAGCAGCAGCAGCAGCAGCAGCAGCAGGAACTAAGGCCCCCTCCCAGGTGGAGTATAGTAACTTCAGGCTGAGCACAAGATTCCTGAAACACTGCCTTGCTTACCTGTCAACCAGTCAGAAAATAGTCACAAACTCTGCAGCCCTTACCCCAAATTTTTCTATAAAAACTTCTCCCCCAGAATCATTGGGGAGTTCAGGGGTTTTGAGCATGAGCCACCTGTTCTCAATGCTTGTTCCTGCAATAAACCTTTCCCTGCTCCAAACTCTGATGTTTGGAGTTTGGTGTTTGGTCTCACTATGATCAGGCATACACACTTTATTTGGAAACAATATTTCTGAAAGCTTTGGCATATTTCATCCTAGCACTCACTTTAGGCCGATTAGAAGAATCCTTTTCTAAATTAATTTTGGTGATAGTATCCAGAGGTACAGACACAGAGATCTTATAGCTTACACTTACAATATTAAGTAACGCAACAGGCAGTATAATATAAAACTCACTAGTTTATATGTAACAGTTGAATCCAAATTTTGTCCGGTGGTGGGAATAGGTTAAGTTTCTCTGCTCAAACGGCTAAAGGTTTTTACTAATATTTGTGGAGAAGACTTTTAAAATTTTTTCATTTGCCTAGTTTCCAAAAGCTTTTCCCCACCTTTGATGTGTTACATTTCCCACCCCAACCCCTGCCATGAGATACATTTACTTAAAGCTTGCATTTCAAAGAAAGAGTTCTCAGATTTTATGGGAAATAGGGTAATAAATTTACATCTCAAAGGCACAGAGAAATTACTCAATTTTTCTCCAAGGAGTCCTGCAGCAAATTTGCCCATTATCAGAGGTATAGATTAATTAGTGTCTAAATTTTTATTTTTCTTAACTGAAGACAGTACTGTTTTCAATATCCTGACCTTTAACAATATCTGCAAGTATTTTGAGATGACTAGAGGAGGTTTGGGGCTTGACAGAATGGATATGTGGGCTTTGAATAGCTTCTAGTACTAAATTTCTGTTCTTATAAAAACTTGATTTGCAAAATGAAGACAGTTGCTTTTAATTTATGGAAGAACTAGATTGTAGTCTGATTGGTATTAAGGAGCATATGTGTCCATCCAACCATGTTTTCTTCAGTTTGCTTCTTTATATCAGATGACTTCAAATTAAGATGGAAATCAAAAGATTCCTATGCTGTAGTGTTTAATGCAGCATGCCTTTGTAAAGTCTGTATAAGTGCTATAAGTGTTCTCTGACTGTACAATTCAAACTTTGACAAATTCACCTTTAGGGGAAAAGCCTCTGCTATTGCTTCTATTAGCTCCTGAACAGCGTCATCCAACTGATCCATTTCCTGAACATTTATAGGAGAGCCTGGGAGAAATTCTGGTCATCTGTTTCCTCTTTCAGGGAGATTTTCCCCAGGGCACCTGGCTTGTCTGATCAATACAGTATAATCGTCAGTGATTATAAGCAGCCAGTCAAGGTCCCTATGAGTAGAATTACTGATGTCCACTGATCTTTATAACTTCTCTCTAAATTTGGTAGGATCTTCCTAAAGTGGAGGCAAAGGGCTTTGTAATTTCTTTTAAAGGAGTCCCTAAGGATAGCCACTATACTCTTTTGTATTCTTTTTTCAATTTGTTCTTTCCGTGGGTGCCCATTAGAAAGTTGTTTAGAATGAGAACTCTAAAATTTTTTCAAACATGGAATTTTTCCCGATTCAAAGCCTATATGGCTATTGGCAAGTAGGATCTTCAATGGTGTATTTTGTCTCAGTGATCACTTAAAAAATAAGACTTTTTATGGCTTAAACATGTATGCAAGAGGCATCTTCAAGAAGGATATAATACATACAACCCTATGAGATCTGGAAAGTTCATTCCCAGTTTTAACCTACGAAAGCAAAGACCTGTGTTGTCACAAGATGTAAGTATGGTGTTAGTTAAAAACAAACAAACAAAAAAGCAGTGTCTTTGGTTTCCTACAAGAATATGAGATGTCATCATTAAGACCCAGTCATCTATGACACCAGGCAGGCACTATTGGAATGGGACTTGGTCATCACTAATGTGGCAATGAAGTCTAAGACAAAAAAGGCTGTTTATGGACTGTGACCCATTGATACAAATTACCCTGAGACATGGCACAGCTGGACAAAGAGAATGTTGCTTGTTACTTCATTGTCTTCAGCATGTTCAGCTGGCTGCCAGTTATGAGCAAACACTTCCACATTTTGTGGCTAGCAGAAGCCAGAGAGATGATTCTCAATGGTCACAGAGCCAAGCTCTCAAGGCATAGAATGTGATGAAAGGCAAACCTCATCATGCATGGCTCAGACAGTAAAGAATCTGCCTGCAGTGTGGGCAACCTGGGTTTGATCCCTTGGTCGGGAAGATTCCCTAAAGAAGGAAATGGCTACCCATTCCAGTATTCTTGTCTAGAGGATTCCATGGACAGAGGAGCCTAGCTTGCTACAGTCCATGGGATTGCAAAGATTCAGACACGACTGATCAACTAACACTTTCTTTTACTTTTTATTTTCTTTTTATGACAAATGACACAGAAGACAAATGAAAACAGTGACCATCTCTAGGAAAGGGATCAATAGAAAACAAGAGTTCTTATAGCAAAATCTTTACCAGAGTTGCTATACTCAAGAAATTACTTTACACAAATATTTTCTTCTAAGAACCTCAATTTAAAAAGGAAGGAACAAGAAATTTTTACATTTCCCTCTCATCTGTCATTCCAGAGAGGAATCTAGTAGAGCTAACTTGGATAAGAAGTCTTACCCTTTGTTGGCTTCTGCCAGTTTTTCAGAATCCCTTCTGCAGGCTCCAAATTGAATATGGTGTCTCTAATGGTCCCATTGTGGGTTGTCAAGCTGTTAGAGAGGCAAAATGATTTTTACTCTTAAAAGTACTTGTTAGGCCCCCCCGTAATAAAAGGATGGATGAATAGGAGAAAAATAAACAAAGTTTCAATAAGTTGTATTGCTTCTGTATACATGGAGGATACACAGAAAAAGTGAATGACATTCTGAAAAGGTCCAAACCATCCCCTACCTACCACCTCAAACTAAAGACAAGAGAAAGATGTTGAAAAAGACGAAAATTCTGTAACTATCTATGGTGATAGATCTTAACTAGATTTCTTGTGGTGATAAGTTTATAATATATACAAGTACTGAGTTATACTGTACACCTGAAACTAATAAAATGTTGTATGTCAGTTAAGTTCAGTTCAGTCACTCAGTCATGTCTGACTCTTTGCCACCCCATGGACTGCAGCACGCCAGGCCTCTCTGTCCATCACCAACTCCCACAGTTTACTCAAACTCATGTGCATTGAGTCGGTGATGCCATCCAGTCATCTCATCCTCGGTCGTCCCCTTCTCCTGCCCTCAATCTTTCCCAGCATCAGGGTCTTTTCCAATGAGTCAATTCTTTGCATCAGGTGGCCAAAGTATTGGAGTTTCAGCTTCAGCATCAGCCCTTCCAATGAATATTCAGGACTGATTTCCTTCATGATTGACTGGTTGGATCTCCTTGCAGTTCAAGGGACTCTCAAGAGTCTTTCTTCAACACTACAGTTCAAAAGCATCAATTCTTTGGCGCTCAGCTTTCTTTATAGTCCAACTCTCACATCCACACATGACCACTGGAAAAACAGTAGATTTGACTAGATGGACCTTTGTTGGCAAAGTAACATCTCTGCTTTTTAATATGCTGTCAATGTTGGTCATAACTTTTCTTCCAAGGAGCAAGTGACTTTTAATTTCATGGCGGCAGTCACCATCTGCAGTGATTTTTTTTTTAATTAGTTTATTTTCTATTTTTTAACTTTACAACATTCTATTTGTTCTGCCATACATTGACATGAATCCACCATGGGTATACATGCTTTCCCCCTCCAGACCCCCCCTTCCACCTCCCTTCCCATCCCATCCCTCCAGGCCATCCCGGTGCACCAGCCCCGAGCACCCTGTATCATGCATTGATCCTGGACTGGCGATTCGCCTCACATATGATAATTTACGTGCTTCCATGCCATTCTCCCATATTATCCTGCCCTCGCCCTCTCCCATAGAGTCGATAATACTGTTCTGTTTATCTCTGTCTCTTTTGATGTCTCGCATACAGGGTTATCTTTACCGATTGACTAAATACCATATATATGTGCTAGTATACTATATTGGTGTTTTCCTTTCTGGCTTACTTCAGTCTGTATAATAGGCTCCAGTGTCATCCACCTCATTAGAACTGATTTCAAATGTATTCTTTTTAATGGCTGAGCAGTGATTTTGTAACCCCCCAAAATAAAGTCTTCCACTGTTTCCCCATCTATTTGCCATGTATTGATGGGACCAGATGCCATGATCTTAGTTTTCTGAATGCTGAGTTTTAAGCCAACTTTTTCACTCTCCTCTTTGACTTTCATCAAGAGGCTCTTTAGTTCTTCTTCGCTTTCCTCCATAAGGGTGGTGTCATCTGCATATCTGAGGTTGTTGATATTTCTCCCAGCAATCTTGATTCAGCTTGTGCTTCATCCAGCCCAGAGTTTTTCATGATGTACTCTACGTATCAGTTAAATAAGCAGGGTGACAATATACAGCCTTGACATACTCCTTTCCTGATTTGGAACCAGTCTGTTGTGTCATGTCCAGTTCTAACTGTTGCTTCCTGACCTGCATACTGATTTCTCAAGAGGCTGGTCAGGTGGTCTGGTATTCACATCTCTTTAAGAATTTTCCACAGTTTTTTTGTGATCCACATAGTCAAAGGCTTTGGCATAGTCAATAAAGTAGACGTAGATGTTTTTCTGGAACTCTCTTGCTTTTTCAATGATCCAACAGATGTTGGCAATTTAATCTGTGGTTCCTCTGCCTTTTCTAAATCCAGCCTGAATCTCTGAAAGTTCATGGTTCATGTACCATTGAAGCTTGGCTTGGAGAATTTTGAGCATCACTTTACTAGCGTGTGAGATGAGTGCAGTTGTGTGATAATTTGCACATTCTTTGGCATTGCCTTTCTTTGGAATAGGAATGAAAACTGACCTTTTCCACTCCTGTGGCCACTGCTGAGTTTTCCAAATTTGCTGGCATATTGAGTGCAGCATCATCTTTTAAGATTTGAAATAGCTCAACTGGAATTCCATCACCTCCACTAGCTTTGTTCATAGTGATGCTTCCTAAGGCCCACTTTGCTTTGCATTCCAGGATGTCTGGCTCTAGGTGAGTGCTCATACCATTGTGATTATCTGGGTCATGAAGATCTTTGTATGTCCATTATACCTCAATTTTGAGTTAGTGAGGGCCAGTTACATGAGTAAACTAAAAGCACAGTAAACAGTTTATAGTTATCATGCTGATTTAAGTACATGCCTTCTCCTTTGATTAGAGTGTCTAGAGTTTTAGTGATTCTTCTCTTCTGGTTCACAGAAGATTACTGTTGTTCATTCCCTAAGTCATGTCCAGCTTTTTGTGACCCCATGGACTGTACCATACCAGGCTTCTCTGTCCTTCACTCTCTCCTGGAGTTTGCTCAAATTCGTGTCCACTGAGTTGATAATGCAATCTAACTATCTCATCCTGTCATCCCCTTCTCCTTTTGCTTCATTCTCTACCAGCATTGTGGTCTTTTCTGAAGAGTTGTTTCTTCACATCAGGTGGCCAAAGTATTAGAACTTCAGTAACAGTTCTTTCAATGACTATTCAGGCTTGACTGCCTTTAGGATTGAGTAGAGAGAGAGAGGTACTTCTATATTCATAAGGGATATCTACAAATGGAGATTTTCTTTATAAATGTAGTTGTTCCTTACACAAAATAACTTATACTCTCTTTTCAGAGTTTTCCTGTGTCTACTGTTTCTTGAAAATAACCAGCTCAAAATATTCCCTATGCCATAGAAACATTTTGGGGTGGTAAATTTTGTTCTCCTTTATATATTTAGAATAATCAGTTGAAATATGAAGACGTTTAGTGATTATATTTGATAGGAGTCTATTTTATATAACACATTCAAATGGAACAATTAAATGATTATTTACAGCTTTATTTTGACGTTACTAAGTGTAGTTCAGGTGTTTGTTTATAGTCTACATTTTTTTAAACAAAAGAAGGACATGATGGGCTCTATTCCCTAAAGAATTAAATATGAGAGGTTTTGAGGTGCTTCTCAAGTTTTCAAGAGAAGGATATCATTATTTGAGTTAACAACTCAAGAGAGACAATCAGACTGTATATATTGTGTGTGCTTGTATTTATAGGAGTCATTATGCATTTGAAGGATGAGCTTTTATGGGTGAAATACTGAAAAAATGAAAGATGAAGGTAAAATATCCACATGAGAAGACAGCAGTACTGAAGAGATGAGTATAGGGAAAGATCTACAAGTAAAATGGGAAATACCAGAACTTAAAAGGAAATATAGGATAGACTACTTCATCCAGATGTTGGTTATCATATAGTCTTATTCAGTTTTAAAAATGGGAACATTAATGTGAGGATATGGCATATATTTCTATTTACTATTTACTGAGATAGAGATAATTATGATAATTCTGATGTAAAATCTCCTGTAGAATTTTTAAAAGATAAAATAGAAATTTTGATTCAGAAATATATCAAAATAGTTATATTTGATGCAAAACATATGGGCATTGCATGATATTTAATTCAAGGAATCTGGTTATTAGTTATAATAAAATGTTTCTATTAGCAGATTTGCTTCAAGAATTAGTTGTGTTTCATATTTTAAAAATATGGTTTTATACATATCTGGCACTATGAATGCTTGTAGTAAATGTATACTTTAAAAATAATTTTGAGGAGTTAAATACATTTTTAATTTGTACTTTACCAATCTTTACTACCATCTGGAGGACAATTTTGATTTTTTTTTTCAATCGTGGTAAAAACAATTAACATGAGATCACGTTAACATGTATACATAAGTTTATTTCTGGGCTCTTGATTCTGTCACATTGGTCTCTCTCTTTGTGTGTGTGTAGATATATATGTATCTACACACACATACACATGCATATCTGTTTTAAGCAAGTAATATACTCTTCTGATTACTGTAACTCTGTAATATGTTTTAGAATTAGCAAGTGTGAGGCCTTCAACTTTGTTCTTTCTCAAGACTATTTTGGCTACTCAGTTTTCTAAGATTCCCAAAGAATTTTAGAATGGATTTTTCTGTTGCTCAAAAAAAAAAAAAAAAAGTTAAATTGACTGTTCTAGACAAAGTGATCTACAGAATCAAAGAAATCTCCACCAAATGCCAATGCATTTTTTAAGGGTTTTTCATCATAGATTATGTCATCTCTGAACAGAAAAAATTTAATTCTTTTCCACTTTGGATATTTTGGATATTTCTTGGTACCACCTAATTTCTCTCATTGGGAATTCTCATAGTAGATGGAATAGAACTGGCAAAAGTGAGCATCCTTGTCTTGTTTCTGATCTTAGACAAATTACATTTATGTAATACAACTCAATCTGTTCCTTCTTTTAAGAACATATATGATGAAAGGGAAGGATTTCACTTCACTTCTAGTGTGTGCTATATGTATGTCTGTGTTAGTCATTCAGTCATGTCCAACTCTGTGACCCCATGGACTAGGGCCCACCAGGCTCCTCTGTCTATGGGATTCTCCAGGTAAGAATACTGGAGTGGGTTGCTATTCCTTTCTCCAGATCTTCCCAACCCAGAGATCAAACAGGTCTCCTGCATTGTAGGTAGATTCTCTATCATCTGAGCCACCAGGGAAACCCCTAATACTTATTTCTCTATGGTCTCTCAATATTTTCTAAATATATTTGAGTGCATTGATGATAGATGAATATATATTTTAAATTGTCATGATTGTTGCATTTAACATGAAATAATGCTTTCTCTTGAGTCAGAAGTAGCTATTAACACATTGTTGTGCTATTTTTCTCTGTATTTCTGAAATTTTATGCCCCATACAATCAATTTCATCTTATTAACAACTGCTTGGCATGCCATAATACTAACTTTACCAGAGCATCAGATACACTGTTGGTGTCAAACAAAGCATGCATCGGCAAATGAATGATAGTTTTATTGAGAAGACAATTGTTAGTCAGGATTTAACCTTATGATCTTGATTCAGTATTGAATATAATTGAAAATTGTGAATGTAAAGATGTTGATGCCATCTTCTTAGCAAAATAATTTACCATTCATGTAGATGAGAGATGAGAAATGCCAAAAGCCAGAGAAATAATACTTAGTGTACAACATTTCTTGTTGACATTGATAATTCTGTGATTAAGTGTGTTTACTCAGGTATCATATTTCTGGGATATAATCAGGGTTTGAATATCCTGAACTTAAAATTTGGGGACCAAAGTATGTTTTTAAAAGATATAATTGAGAATAACATAATGCCTTAAAACATAACTGTTGTGAAAATAGCTCAAGTACTAAAAGTTCAAAATATGGCTTCCAATATTTGATTATTTGTTTTATTCCATCAGAAAGATAAAGTCATAGTTGTGGTTGTTTTAATCAACTTTCAAATGTTTCAATATGTATGAAGAAATAAATTACAGAGTTCAATTAAAAAAATATGAGGAGAATCCATTTGCTTCTGACTCTGAGGATGAAAAATGTAGTATTTCAACTCAAGAGTAATAGGCTTGTTAATTTAGCTTCTAAGATGCTGAAAGTAATCTTCAATAAGAAACTGCTCTATAATTTCTGTATTTGTACTCAGTTTACAGACATATAGTTTATGATTTTTCAGACACTTTCTAGCATTCTTATGGGTTACAATTATGTTAGAATATTCTAATTTAATAGAAATAATTGTTGAGAAAAAAGTTAATGGTTGTAGAGTCTCTTGGGTTTTTTTAAATGTCATAAACCAGATTTACTTGTCTGCTGAAGGATTGCAAACAAATCTATTCCTCCTACTTATATAATAGGTTTTATTTTTAAATGATTTGAACCTTTATAAATTTCATAAAATTATTAGCCTATGGGGACATGAATTCCAGTTGAGTGCTCTATGGATGCCAGAAGCTAAGGAACTAATACATTACTTTTGTGAATTACATTACCTGATGATAACAGGTATCATATTTTTCGTCTTGCAAAATGACAACAGTATATTTTTAGCATATAGTACTTTTTAAATGCTTGAATAAATCTACCTGAAATGACTAGAAATCTAATAATTTGATGAAAGACTGAGACATTTCTCCAAAACAGTAAATAATACTTCAGTAAAATATTAATTTCCATAGACAGAAGGTTAGTCTGTGTCTCACACAGGGAAAGAAAGTTTTCAGCTGGCTTTAGGTGAGGTTGGTAAATGTAAATGTCACACTGAAGCAGATATGGAAAGACAAGTGATACCATTATTTGTTGGCAACATATAATCTCATTTAGGCTAGCCTGAATAATGTTCCCAAAGGCTTGTTTTTGTATAGGAAAAATGTCGTCGTTGAAAAGGGAACATTTTAATTTTTAAAAATCAAATTGAGGCATTAAAATCCCACATTAAAGACCCTCACTGCTAGAGATTGAGGCTCAGGTCAGTAAAGATTGCTGGCAGATTTGGCATGCTCATGCCCACTTCTGACCAAGGCATTAAGCCAGCACATACCTTCTACTAGTGGAATTAGGAATCCACATCTTAGCAGTTTACCTAGCTATGACACCAGAAGGCACTGACTATACTCTGCCTCCTCAAAAAAACTGTTGAGTGAATAATCCAAAAAGTCTATCTGACGCTGAATAGGTTATAACAAATATTTTCAATGGAGTACTTCAATAAACCAAGGGAATAATTTAGGTATGCATCAAATTTTAAATTATTTGAATAAATATGTATTTTATAAATACAATAAAAACATAAAAAATAGAATATAGCACTATAAATTACTTATGACACACAAAACTGAAAGTGTCACGATTTCTTTAATTCCAAAAGAATAACAGTTTCTTAAATGCTAAAAGAATAACATGGTCACTGCAGAGCAAAATGAAATACAAAGGTGGGTGGAGGAAATAATGTAGTATCTCTGAGCTTAAACCACATGGGATTGAATTGTGTGGGTCCACTTTATATGTGGAATTTTTTCAGTAAATATGTACTACTGCACTGCATGATCCATGGTTGGTTGTGTCTGCAGATGTGGATACTAGGGATCGAGTGTAAAGTTTTGCACAGATTTTTGACTGTGTGGAAGATTGGTGTTTTTTGTCCCAGAGTTGTTCAAGGGTCAACTATAATATCCACTCAACCTGTATGCCGTCTCATTCCACTCCCTGCCTCCTGTGTATCAAGCAAATACATTTTTAACAAAGCAACCCAAACAAATGATAAAATGGAGGCAAGAAAGAAAGAAAAAGGAAATTTGCCTAACACCATGCACTTAGCTTCCCTGATGGCTCAGTTGGTAAAGAATCCACCTGCAATGCAGGAGACACCAGTTTGATTCCTGGGTCAGGAAAATCCCCTGGAGAAGGGATAGGCTACCCACTCCAGTATTCTTGGGCTTCCCTTATGGCTCAGCTGGTAAAGAAATCACCTGCAATGCGGGAGACCTGGGTTTGATCCCTGGGTTGGAAACACCCCCTAAAGAAGGGGAAGGCTACCCACTCCAGTACTCTGGCCTGGAGAATTCCATGGACTACATAGTCCATGGGATCGCAAAGAGTCGGACAGGACTGAGCAACTTTCACTTTCATGCACTTAGTAGAGCTGGGTTGTGAATCTGGGCACTTCATCTCCAGAATTCATGTTCATCATGTAAACCTAACTTATCTGTATAGCTGAACAATATTTCTGAGTCTGGTCTATACTTTATATTTTAACAGATAATAGAAAGATGTAACTCCTTCAGAAACTCCTACGTCTTTTCCTCCATGCATCCCTTGATGTGGTCTATTAAAAATATCAGTCTGGAAGGTTTGTCTTTAAACACATTATTGACTTGGGTATCTTTGCAGAAACCAACACCTGTGACCAGTTATCTGCTATGTGAGTGAACAGTGAAAGATCTCAAGTCAATAATGTTCGGTAACAAAAGGCACATGAATAAATATCTGGTCAATAAAGAGTTAATAGATAGACTTTGAACATTGAGAATTTATAGAATTTAAGACAACTCAATAGAAAAAATGATAGAAGAAAGGTTAGGAATGAATAATTCTCTCACAAATAAATCTAAATGGCTAGAGTACATATTTGAATATACTCTGATGAAAACTGAAACCAATATAAGACTTTGTTCTATTGGTTTAGTAAAAAAATGAAAGCATCTATTACACTGTTGTCTCTGGAACTACATACTCATATATCAGGCTGAGTGCTTGACATCTCTTCTAGAATGTGAAACAGGCTTTCAAATTTATCATTTCTAAAATTAAATCTGTGGTTTCTCCCCACAACATAATCCACATGCCACCTTACTCATTTCAGTCTGGATCCACAGTTTCCCAGTGTCACAGGCACCTCTAGCCATCCTTCACACTCACCCATCAGAAATCCCTTTGGCCAACTTCAAACTATTTGAATTATCTAATCCCTGTATACTACCTCTTCTGTCATCACCCCACATCTGCTCTCATCAGGGTTACTGTTACAGCTTCCTAACAGATAATTCTGCTGCTACACCTGATCTCGCACAGGTTTTTCCTCAAAAGAATAGGGTGACTGTTTGAAAAGACCAGTTTGTGTTTGTTATCCCTCTGCTTAAACTCTGCCATGAGTCTCCTTTTCACTAATACTAAAAACCAAAGTCCATACCATGGCCTTCAGGCTTCATATTTCCAGTTTAAGCAAACTCTCTGACCTGCTCTGGTTCCTCTCCATCATTCACTCACTTGGTTCTAGACTTGCTGTTACCCTTGCTCTGTACCAACACCCTAGGCAAACTTACCTTATGTCCTTGCTCTGGCTATTTATTATTTTTTCTATAGGGTTTGTGGCTTTCCAGTAAAATATGTCGGAGAAGGCAATGGCAACACTCCAGTACTCTCGCCTGGAAACTCCCATGGACGGAGGAGCCTGGTAGGCTGCAGTCCATGGGGTCGCTAGAAGTCGGACATGACTTAGCGACTTCACTTTCACTTTTCACTTTCATGCATTGGAGCAGGAAATGGCAACCCACTCCAATGTTCTTGCCTGGAGAATCCCAGGGAAGGGGGAGCCTGGTGGGCTGCCGTCTATGGGGTCGCACAGAGTCGGACACAACTGAAATGACTTAGCAGCAGCAGCAGCAGTAAAATATGTAATTTATCAGTTAATTATACTTCTGAAAGCCTCTGAGGGGGGAGGTAGGAATGTATGGCAAAGCTTCTCTCCTAGATAGCATGCATAATTTAGGTACTATTGGAATTGTTTTTTTCTTTTTTGGTCATGCCCTGTGGCTAGTGGAATCTTAGTTCCCAGACCAAGCGTTGAGCCTGAGCCTTGGCTGAGAAAGCACCAAGTCCTAACCACTGAACCACCAGGGAAATCCACTGTTAGACTGTCTTAATGTCAGATTATTTGATGTAAGAAAAACAGTTGTGAAAAACATGCTTATAAGGCTTAAATTGTCTTATATGTATGATTGAATAAGCACCTCACCTCTGAATAGTCACAGCTCACACCTTTTTTCCCCCTCTTACCAAAGAAATTCTGTGCATGCCCACTTTCTCCGTAACTTTACACACCTTATCACCCCACCATACTTCCGCCCCTTTTCTACTTTTCTGTGTTAGATAAGGATTTGAGGCATGAGATGCCTTAAACAGGTAAAAACCAGGGTGAAGAAGGTAAAATAACAGAATTTCAGAATTGAGAAGAAAAAGGCTTAGTCCCAAGTGTACAAGCAATTATAATTATCACACCAAAAAAAAAAAAGATACAGTCTTACAATTTGAAGATGAAAAGAAAATGTGCTTTGTTTCAGAGAGGAAAAAAGACCTGCCAAGTGTGTCTAATAATTTTTTTTAATTTAACTTTTATATTGGAATATACTTGATTTACCATGTTGTATTACAATCTTGTTAAGTTTCAGGGGTGCAGCAAAGGGAATCGGTTATACATATGTCCAGTCTTTTCCAGATTCTTTTCCCATATAGGTTTTTTTTTTATTAGTTTATTTTCTATTTTTTAACTTTGCAATATTGTATTTGTTTTGCCATACATTGACATGAATCCACCATGGGTGTACATGTTTTCCCCTTCCAGAACCCCCCTTCCACTTCCCTCCCCATCCCATATAGGTTTTTATAGAATATTGAGGGGTGGGTTCATGTATAGCAGTCTGCATCTGTTAATCCCAGACTCTTAATTTATCCTACCCTCCCACTTTTCCCCTTTAGTAACTGAAAGTTTATTTTTAAAGTGAGTCTGTTTATGGCTTGTAAATAAATTCATTTGTATCCTACTTTAGATTCTACATATAAGTGATATCATGTGGTATTTGTCTTTCTGTCTGACTTCACTTAGTATGATAATCTGTAAGTCCATCCATAGTGTTGCAGATGGCAAAATTTCATTCTTATGGCTGACTAGTATTTCACTATGTATATATACCACATCTTTAAACATGCATCTGTTAATGAACATTTAGATTGCTTCCATGTCCTGGCTATTGAAAATAGTACTGCTATGAACCTGGGGGTGCATCTCTCTTTGAATTTTTTGAACAATATGATTGACTAAGGATTTGGATCACTTTCAAGGAGTTCTCAAAATACAAGTTTAAGATTATAGTATTTTAGCATAATTTTGGGTTGTCACATTTTTATAATTTTTTCTGTTATCTTGAATGTAGACAGATTAGCTCATTTCATATTTAATGAAACTATCATCAGTGGTCAGTACAGGAGTCCATTCAAGTTTTATTTATTTGCTACTTATTTTAACTTTAATTTTAATTATTTGTTTTTTTCACAATGCATATATATGGAAATCCTTCCCTTTCATCATATATGTACTTAAAAGAAGGAACAGATTGAGTTGTATTACATAAATGTTATTTTGTATGTGTGGCCACTACATAGCTGAAGAACAGCATGTGATCATGTAATCTCTCTTTATATCATATACATTATATGTATACATATGCTAATCTAGTATTTGATATGTAGCTTTGAATAGACTTATGAAACACGTAGTGATACATGTTTTAAGTAATATAGACTATATAACTTCTCAATCTGTGGTAATGACTATTAATATGTTCCCCCAATGTCATGTCAGTTGATATTATAAGATAAAAAATAATACTTAGAAAAATTAAAGAAGACATTAAAATCCCAGCCTTTTATTATTAGATATGATACACATGAAAATACATTTTACCAAATTAATTCAGATAAATACAGCACAAGGAAAAGAGAATTTTAATACTATACATTCTGTTTATTGAAAGTGAAATTGAGTGAATATTAACTCCTCATATTATATGCCTTTGTGGACACTTTGGGTACCATGTGTATCAGTTTCCTCATTTTCTTTCACTTTCTCAGGTATATTATTAAGTCTATTCTTTTAATTTTTTTTTTTTTTTTTTGTAAGATGGGTTTTTCCTTCAGTCTTTTTCTCTGAGTTTGGTCAAAAGTAGATCCACTCTGGTTTGTTCCTTCTTGTACTTAGGTTTAAAATCTGTTGTTCAGTTTTCATCAACTGAAATGTTATATGCATTTCTTGAACTGTTACGATATGCATTTCTGTTTTCTTCTTAAGTTAATGTGTAACTTTTTTTCCTATTCCTGTGCCTTTGGGGAACCGTCTTTAATATCCGAGTGCCTTTTGCGTCTCTGTAGCGAGGTACAGTTGCTTTCTTGAATAGAGTGAGTGGTAGGCGGTGGTGAGAGAGGGGCTTGGCCTGTGTGTTTCTGTTTCCTTTGTATTTCTGCAGGGTGCTTACACTCCCTTTATCCTTCCTTCTGAATCCTTTTCTATCTTTGTGTTTATTCCCCGAAGCAATGTTTCTATCAGGCTGCCACCTTCATTCCAGTGCACTTTCAAGTGTTTTTCCTGTACTAACAAACAAGTCACAATATCTTCATTTGACATGTAGTCCTGGACGTTGTTTTTCTGAAGGTAGGTTTTCCTGTCCTTTTGATTTTATTCTTTAACCCCAACCCTCTCTTTGTAAAAAAAAAAAAAACAAAAAAAAACCCCTGAGCCTGTTAAGGCTCCCCTTCTCCACCCACTGTACTGAGCAAGAGCTCAGATGGAATTTAGGGTCGTTTCTCCCCATACAGTTAAGTTTTTGGGTAGTCTGTCTCCTAGTAATGTTGAAGTCATAAGTCTTGTATAAACTTATTTTTATTAGTCTCAAATTTAGATATTGAGGGATGATGTATAGAGTTTAAGCCACTACAGTACCACATATGTCAGTATTTAAATATTAAATGTCACTATTATCCATTGTAGGCTTGGTTGACAGCAACATAACAGGATAATATATATTGTTACTTACTGACTTTGTCCCTCTAAAATTCTTATTTCCATATATTGAAGCCCTAGAAGGCAATGGCAACCCACTCCGGTACTTTTGCCTGGAAAATTCCATGGATGGAGGAGCCTGGTAGGCTGCAGTCCATGGGGTCGCGAAGAGTCAGACACGACTGAGCGACTTCACTGTCACTTTTCCCTTTCATGCACTGGAGAAGGAAATGGCAACCCACTCCAGTGTTCTTGCCTGGAGAATCCCAGGGACGGCGGAGCCTGGTGGGCTGCCGTCTATGGGGTCGTATAGAGTCGGACACGACTGAAGCGACTTAGCAGCAATGTCCAATGTGGTTTTATGTGGAGGTGGAGCCTCTAAGCAAATAAGTGTAAAAGAGATGATAAGGGGGAGAGGCCTGATGTGACAGGAATAATATCCTTGCTGCTGCTGCTGCTAAGTCGCTTCAGTCGTGTCCGACTCTGTGCGATCCCATAGATGGCAGCTTACCAGGCTCCTCCGTCCATGGGATTTTCTAGGCAAGAGTACTGGAGTGGGTTGCCATTGCCTTCTCCATAATATCCTTAGAAGGAGAGAGATCAGAGTTTTGCATACTCTCACTCACTCACACCAAAATGTAATTAGCCAGAACATTAATCTTGGACTTATAGACTCCAGAGCTTAAGTTTCTTTAGTTTAACCAACAGGATTTGGTTATAAAAGTCCTATCAACTAATATAATATCCGAATCACTTCTGTTTGATTTTAATACCACCTTTGAGAAATACGTATACTGATGTGAAGAAAAGATTTAAGAAAATTCAGCATCATCAAGATATTAATTTTTACATTATTATCCAGAATAGAACGTGATGCCATATTTCAACAATCGTCTGCAATCATTACTCTCTACTTCTAAACACTTTTCTTCTAAAAGTATATGACAATTCAACAATAGCTCCAAATTTCAAGAATTTTAATGTGTGAGTTTTCAGAGAGAAAATAGATTTTTATTCACATACAAGGCTGTATATTGTCACCATGCTTATTTAACATATATGCAGAGGACATCATGAGAAATGCTGGGCTAGATGAAGCACAAGCTGGAATCAAGATTGCCAGGAAAAATATCAATAACCTCAGATATACAGGTTACACCACCCTGATGGCAGAAAGTGAAGAAGAACTAAAGAGCCTCTTGATGAAAGTGAAAGAGGAGAGTGAAAAAGTTGGCTTAAAGCTCAACATTCAAAAAACAAAGATCATGGCATCTGGTCCCATCACTCCATGGCAAATAGATGTGGAAACAGTGGCTGACTTTTTTGGGGGGGCTCCAAATTCACTGCAGATGGTGACTGCAGCCATGAAATTAAAAGACGCTTACTCCTTGGAAGGAAAGTTATGACCAACATAGACAGCATATTAAAAAGCAGAGACATTACTTTGTCAACAAAGGTCCGTCTAGTCAAGGGTGTGGATTTTCCAGTAGTCATGTATGGATGTGAGAGTTGGACTATAAAGAAAGCTGAGCTTCGAAGAATTGATGCTGTGGTGTTAGAGAAGACTCTTGAGAGTCCCTTGGACTGCAAGGAGATCCAACCAGTCCATCCTAAAGATCAGCCCTGAGTGTTCATTGGAAGGACTGATGTTGAAGCTGAAACTCCAATACTTTGGCCACCTGATGCGAAGAGTTGACTCATTTGAAAAGACCCTGATGCTGGGAAAGATTGAGGACAGGAGGAGAAGGGGACGACAGAGGATGAGATGGTTGGATGGCATCACTGACTCAGTGGACATGAGTTTGGGTAAACTTGGGGAGTTAGTGATGGACAGGGAGGCCTGGTGTACTGCAGTCCATGGGGTCACAAAGAGTTGGACATGACTGAGCTACTGAACTGAACTGAACTGACGTCATTTAATAAATTTGTAGGTAAGCAATATCAAGATTGTCAACCTATATAATTGATAATTGGTGCTAAATTACAGAACATGTTAAATATAGCATCAGCAGAAGCTGGAAGTACTTTTCCAGGCTTTATTATACTTTCTCCTGCAAAACTGTCTGCCAGTAAAAAAAAATGTTGCATTATTTCCTGTCATTAATGGTAAAACTCATTATTTCAAATCTGGTTTCCCATATTACGCTTTTTAATTTAAAAATTAGAACCAAACTGGATTCATATCCAATGTTGTTGTTGTTCAGTCGCTAGGTCATGTCCAACTCTGTGCAACACCATGGACTGTAGCCCACCAGGCTCCTCTGTCCATGGAGTTCTCCATGGAAAAATACTAGAGTGGTTTGCCAATAGATACACCTAAAACTGAAGTATGACTTACAATGCTGAGAAAAATAAAATCAATTATCTCTTAGCTGATTAGTTTATAAAGTATAGGTGCATTTATTTATAAATTGTCATCATTTGACACATAATTCATGCTTACTATTGTAAGAAGGTAGAGGCTGTGAAAGTATATAGTAAATCAATACTTAATTATATAATTTCTAAGTCAAATACAAAATTTAATTTGCAGGTTTCATGAATAATCCAATATCATTTGAAAAACAACTCATTTATAATATTCTGAACTTGTTACAATTTATATATTCTTTGTGTATATGTATACACCTTGGTATATACACACTTGTCCTCTGCATTTAATCAATTCCATGGTTATATTTTCACATCATCTTTAAATTTATTTTAATTTTCAATATGTCATTTTGAATACAGTCAACAGTCAGAGATCCCTTAAAGTAAATGAGAAGGTATTCTTCTCATTTCCAAAAGCTGGTGTTTGTTTGAATAACAATGTTCCTTCCATTTTATTTCTTACTGAACAACTCTCTTACATTAAGAGTTGGCTTTAGGCATCTTTACTGTTTTTTAGTTTGGTTGTTGGAAGAACATTGAAAGAATCCTATAGTAGAGAATAATTTGAAATACAGTATTTATACCAGAAAAGGGATTTTAATGAATCTAAAATTGAAGCTTTCCTGTACCCTCTTGTTGATTCAGCCTCTTCCCTGGAACTTGCTTTCCCCTGCCTCCTCCAGTTGTAAGAATTCTGCTCAGTTTAGCTACAATTCCCCATCTCACTATCTGATCACCCTAACCCACTTTCAGCAAGAATTCTAAGTTGGTTTTGCAGAAGTCCCCCTACCCCTGCTATCTCCTCTTAGTAATTTTTCATTCAGTGACTTTCTCACTATAGTTGTCTATAAATCTCCAACTGCCTTTGCTATATCAGAAATGGAGCCTGATCTCTTGCATAAAGAGATTACCATTTTATAACAACTGGCAGAATAATTTTTTTGCTAGCAATCTTATCTATCTTTTAATACTCTGGCATCTATAATAGTGCATGGCATGTAGAAAAACAGTGTGCATTTCTGGAAGGAATGAATGTATACCATGATTAATAATGGTAAGTAAACAAGGAAGTTAAAGTTTATACATATCTGTGCATTATAACATATTGATATGTACACATGTAAGATGGTATAACAAAGGCCTCTGGACCTCAGGATCTGGGGCTGGACTATCAGAGTATGACTCCTGTAGTGTCTAATGTGTTGTGTAACTTTGGGTAAGTTATCAACTTCTTGAAGCTTCAGTTTGCTCATTTGTATAATGCAGTTAAGAAAAGTACCTGAATTATGGAGTTATAAGGCAACAATAAATGGATTAATACATTTGGATCTTTGAAAAGTAAGATCACATATTGTCAACATACAGTAGTTACTATCATCACTAAGTGTATTAGCATTAGTAATACCACTGACCTGGTATGTAATTGCATGCATTAAAGGAATTATTCACACACATTTTAAGAGATTTATCCAATCTGAAAAATATGTAGTCTATCCATTTGAAATTAAATATTGGTGTACTAATGGTTTCCATCTGCTCTGTTTGCTCTTACTGTGTCTTCTTGCTTACAATATAACCCAAGTTTCTAGATGTTACCATTCTGTGACTGTGAAACAAGCAGGGTGAACACAACAATCCATGTTGATGCTGTAACTAATAGAAAGTATAGAATATATTGTGTATTTTGACTCTCACACAAAACTCTACAAAGGCAGGGATTTGGGTTTTATTCAATTTTATCTTCCCAAAGTTTAAGTGCAATCACAGAATTAAGTCATTTAGAATTGGTATTTACATTATTACCATATTACTGTTGATTGAGATGGAAAGTCTTCTTCATTAGTGATTTAGTTATATATTACACAATGAAGTATATCTTTTAGAAATGAAAATGTAGATTTAATTAAAGTACTAAATTACTGGAGAGATAAATCCTAAGCAAAATTTAATTGAAGAAACTGAATCAGACTCTAATGTATATTTTCATTTCTAATTTTTTATTGCACATTTGATATTTAAAATAGCATTTCATGTGTAAATGACATAATGATCTCCATTCTAGTTAATGTAGTATTTAAGTTAATTTTGGGGCTAATTCAGTGTTCATGTCCAGTGTGCTAACATGTTTTATATTATCAACTGTTCTTTTTAAATCATTAGTCTATAAGATATTTTTTCAGGATATTACTAAATTTATGATCATGTATGCAACTTATTACAGGTGCTATGCTTGCAGCATCTTAGAAGATGCAAAACATTGCTTACTATTATTGGGAATAATATAATTCTGTGTTAGAATATGCATTTGAGAGCTAAATCCAATGCTACTCTTATTACACTTTGGGAATATGGAGGGAAATATATAGTACAGGGAAAAAAAGTGTGTTTTACTGGAAACTTTAGACTATCCTATTAGCAGTGTGTTTCTGGAAAGAAATGAGCAAAACTGTCACATGGGTAAAAATCTAATGGTCTTTATGGATCTTTGTTTATTCTGAGTAGTACAGAAGATTAGAGAAATTGTGAAATTACCTTTACTACCTTTGTGTTCTGCCATTGAAGAAAATAATTTTTCCATAATTTTCTGTCACTAATGTATTTAACTTATGCATAAGTTGTGTTTGAGACCTGTGCTGGAGACCAGATGCCTAAACATTTCCAAGAGAAAAATTAAGAGTAGATTTGAGAATGCATTGCATTTTAAAACAAAAGATTTGAATGGAAATTCTGAATTTGGAATAATAGAATTCATAATAATAGTGATAAAATTGCTATATGAAATTTGAAAATTGATAGATCTATGCCCATTTGGATATAGACACTGGGTATATCCACTACAGTTTTTAAAAATATGACAGTTTACAATTGCTATTGATACTGAGATAACTACCCTAAAATGCTTTCTAAGTATTATGCTGAGCAATGTCAACCACTAGTCCCTTCCTTGAAACCAATCTATTTCTGTCTCTAAACATTCCTGAAATTCAAACCTTTTCTGGGGACCACATTTTTTGTTGCTGTCTACTTAGATGAAAAATGGTCACCAACCTGTCATTAATCATGTAGATTATAGAGAAAGGTGGGGAGAATCTTTTAGTCCAGAGTCACTTAAGTTCATTTTTGAGGCTAAAATAACAAAAAATTATATACCATATTCATCAATAGTTCACAGTATTGTCAACATTTTCTTCAATATTTTCCCCGTGGAATTATTGTAAATAATTGTAATAATTGTAATAATTGAATTATTGAATTATTATTATTATATTATTATTATTGAATTATTATTATTGAATTATTATTGAATTATTGAATAATTGAATTATTGTAATAATTGTAATAATTGTAAATATCTAAGACATTTAGTTACAAAGCTTCCTTATTGATCATAGTTTTCCTTGTGCTAAGATAAATGGTATTTTAAATACTCAGTGTATCCCTTCTGGGCTTCCCTGGTAGCTCAGCTGGTAAAGAATCCGCTTGCAATGTAGGAGACCCTGGTTCAATACCTGGATTGGGAAGATCCACTAGAGAAGGCTAGTATCCCATTCAAGCAGAATTTTTCATATTTGTTAAACTCAGTTTCTGCGTTAATTATGCCTTAGTTTCTGGGTTATAAAAAGATCTCTATAAAGTATCAGTCAGTCTCACAGTTCCCAGAAATAAGTCATGTTAAATAGCATCCTTTAATACATTATGAGACAGTAGCTGCTAAAATGGGCTACACAAAACCCTGAATTATATGTGATGCTGAAAATGCATGCCTATTAAGTCTCTAAATCATTTACTATTTTTTGTTTTCCCCACTGGTGATTACACAGGTGACCTATACCTTTTCTGAGATAATGCTTTAATTAATACTCATGGAGAATTCTCTCCTGGAGAAAATGCAGTGTAGACCCAATTACTCTTTGAAATGCATGATTCTTCTTACTGGATTGTATCTGCACAGTGTAATGTTCTAAGACTACCTAGAGGTTATATTTCTTCAGTTCTGCATAGTAGTAATGAGCATTTAAATCAGTTTAATTCTTTCATATTTGCATATATTCAAGCCTGGGAGGAGAAACAAAACAAAAGCATTAGAAATGTGAAATTAATGATTTTAATTAAAACATTTTGCCGTCCTCATACTAAAGCCTTGTATTATGATTATTATTCCTTCTACAGATGAATTCTCCCTATATTTTAAAGAGCTGGTATTACTTCAAAAACCACTCTTGAAGACTAGATTATATATCTTCACTACTAGAAGAAGATAATGAAAATATTTAAATAACACATAAATAAAATAAATATATGGAGATTGCATGTTTATGGTGGTAGAAAATTAGTGAAGCAGAAATACTAGAATTATATTTCTTATAACAAAGTCTATGAAAACACAGCCTGCTATTTGAATATAAAAACTGAAAGCTGGTATAGGTTATGTAAGAAGAAAAAGTTCTTGAAACTTAGATAAAGTTTTACAGGTAAAACCTTATGGCTCTATGGCAATAGTCTTGATGAATAGCTTTTTAGTTCTGTGAACAAAAGGAGTTGTTAGTAGACAGATGGTTGTGTTCTAAACTTCCAGTTATAAATCACATGTTACCTCTAATTTCCCACAGAAACCACTCTTTGGCCAGCAGCAAACACACACAGAGAAATATTGATTTGTAAAAGAGAATTTGGATTATCTAATATTTCCAATGCACATTATTTTAAGATCATTTGTTATACTGTGTTTGATTCTTATTACTATTGTCTTTCATTTTCTAAAGCTATAGGCTTTGAAAATCTGTCTTGGAACACTCAAAAGACTGCAGACATAAGAATAAGTCTTCATTGGTAACCAACGTTATTGTTCTGCTAGTTCATTCAGTAAAGATTTAACTAAACTTTCAATGCATGTATATCTTAATATCATATGACAGTCACTTTTAAAAATTTTGAAATTGTTTTTGGCAGCCTTGGATGTTTACCAGCATACCTCAGTGGACCACCTTCCAAAGTCAATTAAATCACAGCATATTGCCTGCGAACTGCATCTCACGAGTTGCTTATGCCCAGGTGCTGCTTCTTTCTTCATTTCTGGAATAAATCTCAAAAGAGAATGTTACTATCACTCAGTCTACATTTCTAGTTCTCTCTCGTTCCCATTACCTGTAATGTTCAACCTACGTGTTTCTTCCTTTTCAGATGTCACTCATATGTCATAACTTCCCTAAAGGCTCCCTCCTTTAAAAAAACCTCTACCTGTTCTCCTCAGAAAGTGGAATTTTCCTCCTGTGAGCCACCAAGTCACATTGTATGTCCACTGTTGGTTCATTTATCATAATCGTGACTCTAACATAATTGGATTTATATTTAACCATTACTACTCAAATTGTATCTCTTAATAAAACTCATTTACGTCACTTTCATCACTGAGTTAGACACGGCTGAGCAACTAAACTGACATCACTTTCATAGCTCAGTTGGTAAGGAATCCCCCTGCAATGCAGGAGACCTTGGTTAGATTCCTGGGTCGGGAAGATCCACTGGAGAAGAGATAGGCTACCCACTCCAGTATTCTGGCCTGGAGAATTCCGTGGACTGTAGAGTCCATGGGGTTCCAGAGTCGAACGCTACTGAGCGACTTTCACTTTCACATCACTTTTCACTGGGTGGGCACAAATACGGCCTAAGGTAATAATCTATATACACTTGATGTGTATCTATTTAAAATGTTAAGATATTGTAAACAATATGAACCAATTAGTTTTCAAATATAGGCATATTCATAACTCTGAGACTTTAAAAAAACTGTTACAACAGTATTGACTGTCATTAGTGAATTTATATTCTATTGCTGTTATAACAAATTACCACAAAGTTAGTGAAATGAAGAAAAAAAATAGTTTAAGGAAGTTCAAAAAGACCAGGGTGCCTAAAGCAGAAGGTAAGCAAGGAGAAGAAATCATTTCAAATTGAAGATGCATATTAATATATACAAATAAAGATGTCAGATCAGAATTTGATATGACAAGTCTGGGCTTTGAAGGAGAGTCAGAGATGGAGACAGACCCAGCAAAGGGTTGATAGTACAAGCACTGAGACTGTATGGAGAAGCCAGTGAGGTAAAATAAGAAAAAGGGGATGGTCATGTCTGGAAAGCCAAGTGCAAAAGGGATTCAGTACAGCTGCATTGATGTAGGTGACTAACCAAAAAACTTAAGGGGATTTTAAAAATAAACTTACTTATTGTTTGATGAGGTAGATAAGAACCTTTATTTCTATTTGGTTCATTAATGGAAGTAAAATGTAAGTGGGGAATGATTGATTTTTAAAAGAGCCTTTCTACGAGTTACAATTGTGTTCACACCTAATGCAAGAGTGTGTATTTTCAGGTACCTTTGCCAAACCATTTGTCTCAATGCAAAACCTTTTTTCTCTTTACACTCATATTTGAACACTTTAGTTAGATACTTCAGTCATAAGTATAACTGGCACAAATAAGTTTGGAAGTAAACATAACTTGGTATTTGGTGGAAGCAGATATGTAAGATTAGTAGATATTAAAGTACAGCCTACTAAGTGTCCTGTGAGTTGTGACTGTCACTTTGTTTTACAGAAAGAATGGAGAGCATCAGTGAAATGAGTGGGTAGGTAAAGGGTAAGAGGAATTCAATATATACTAAAATGTTAAATGAATATATTGGGCATTACAGGATACTTTAAAACGATTACAGCTAACTCATCACCTAAACTTGTAAAGTAAATCAAGTGGCAGTTAAAAAAATGTGTTCTTAAAAGACAGTCTCTTCATCCATTCCTCTGTTGTTGAACCTTTAGGTCGCTTCCATGTCCTGGCTGTTGTAAATAGTGCTGCAGTGAACACTGGGGTGAGTGTGTCTGTTTGAATTATGTTTTTCTTGGGATATATGCCCAGTAGTTGGATCGCTGGGTCATTTGGTAGTTCTGTTTCTAGCTTAAGGAATCTCCATACTGGCTATATCAACCTACATTCCTACCAACAGTATAGGAAGGAGGGCTCTTTTTACTCCACACCCTTTCTAGCATGTAATTACTTGTGGATTTTGGGGGTTTTTTTGATGATGGCCATTCTGACCGAGTGAGGTGACACACTATAGTTCTGATCTACATTTCTCTAATAATTACTAATGTTGAGCATCTTTTTCATGTGTCTGTTGGCCATCTGTATGTCTTCTTTGGAGAAAACAGTTTTTCTGCCCATTTTTTGATGGGGTGGCTTTTTGGATAGAGAGCTTCATGAGCTGTTTACTCAGCCATAAAAATGAGTGAAATTGGATCATTTGTAGAGATGTGGATGGACATAGAGTCAGTCATACAGAGGGAAGTAAGTCAGAAAGAGAAAAATGAATATTGTATATTAACACATATGTGGAATCTAGAAAAACGGTAAACTCAAAATGGCTTAAAGACTAAAAAATATGACATGGCACCATAAAAATCCTAAAAGATGATATAGGTAAAACATTCTCTGAAATAAATTGTACCAGTGTTTGCTTAGGTCAGTCTTCCAAGGCAATGGAAGTAAAATCAAAAATAAACAAATGGGACCTAATTGAACTTAAAAGTTTTGCACAGCAAAGGAAACCAAAAGCAAATAGGAAAAGGTAACACACAGGGAAAAAATGTTTGCAAACAATGCAATTGATAAGGAATTAATCTCCAAAACATACAAATAGCTCAATCAAAAATGGAGAGACATTTCTATGAAGAAGGTGGCCAACAGGCACATGAAAAGATGCTCAAGCACTAACTTTAGAGAAATGCAAATCAAAACTACAATGAGGTACCACCTCACACCAGAATGGACGTTATTAGAAAGTCTACAACTAATAAATGCTGGAAAGAGTGTGGAGAAAAGGAAAGCCTCCTGTATTGCTGATGGCAATGTAAATTAGTACAGCTACTATGGAAAGCGGTATGAAGATTACTTAAAATCTAAAAATAGAGTTGCCATATTATCTAGCAATCCCACTCCTGGGTATATACTTGGAGATTAATTTGGAAAGACAGATGCACTTCATTGTTCACAGCAGCATTATTTACAATAACCAAGACATGGAAAAAATGTCTAAATGTTTACCTAAATATCCATCAACAGATGAATGGACAAAGAGGATTTGAAACACAGTGGAATACTATTTAACCCTTAAAAAAGAATGGAATAATGCCATTTGCACAACCATTGATGGACCTAGAGATGATCACAATAAGTGAAGTAAGTCAGAAACACAAATACCATATGATATCACATATATGTGGGATCTAAAATATGACAAAAATGAACTTATGAAACAAAGAGATTCACAAAAACAAGAAACAAACTTATAGTTATCAAATGGGAAAGGTGGTGGAGAAGAGGAAAATTAGGAGTTTGCAGTTAGCAGATGCAAACTAGTATATATAAAATAAACACGGTCCTACTGTATAGCACATGGAAATATATTTAATATCCTATAGTATACCATAATGAAATAGAATATATATGAACTAAATCACTTTGCTGTATACCAGAAACTAACACCACATTGTAAATTCTCTATACTTAAATAAAATATGTTCAACAGAAAAATCAAGTAAATTGCCCAAATCGAAATTGGCATAGTAACATAGCCAGTATTTGAACACAAAGATGTGGAACCCAAATTCAAACATTTTTTTTTCTATAAAATTTCTCTATATTAAATATAAATTTCACTTTAACATGAAATAATCTTAGAAACTTTTTTTTATGATTTGAAGATCTTATTTTGAATCAGGTTTAACATATTAAATATTAAATGACACAGTATTTCTAATGAATCACCTCTGTGGAGTGCAGTGTTCAATAGACAACAAAGTCAGGTATTTGGCATGTATTAATGATTACTTTTCTAATCTACTTCTATTAAATTATTTTCAGACATAAGTAATTTCATACTTTACACTTATAAAAGTGTAACTCATTTTTTTAAGTTGGTACTTTTTTTTTTTTAAATTGCTGTGCCACTACCATTTGATAAAGTTTTAACTGCAGACCAAAATGAATTGATAGCAGTTAGCAAAGAGAAAATCAATGAAGTAGAAAAGAAACTATAAGAATTTTAATCATGGGCAAACATATTTTCATTAAGAAAGTCATTATATTATAAAGAATTCTTTTTAATTTTCCTCTGCAAGATTTTCAAAGAACACTGAAGGTCATATGAAAATGTAGACTCTGTTCTCACATTTTTAATAAAAATTCATTTCAAACCCACTTCAAAAACCATGTTTCTTTCTAATACAGCTCACATTTGTCCTGTTATCTCCCACTTTTCTTTTTTCTATGTTCTAATGCTCTTCTTTACTCTTTTCATTTGAATACTGTGAGCTAGTGCTACAGTACCAATGCAGTTAAGCAAAATTCATCCTATTTCTCTAAGAATTTGTTTTGAATCTACTGTAACTAGAGACTTCTTTCTTTACAGTTTCAGTGATATAATCTATGTTTAAAGTATATACTCTTGACTGTGATGATGGCTTCATGTATATATAATTATATCAAGGCTTATTAGCATATGCCCCATGCTCAAATATGTCCTTGTTCCATTCTTAATCCCTCCCTCCTGCCCTTCTCCTCACACTATTCCCACAGACAACTGACCTCCTTTCTGTCATACTAGTTTTCATATTCTAGGATTTATGTAAACAGAATAAGAGGGTCTTATCTATTTCCTTCAGCATAATGATTTTGAAAATCATCCATGTCCCATGTCATAGTCTGTATCAAGATTTCATTGCTTTTTATTGCTGAGTAGTATCTCATGGTATGGATATATCAGTTTGTTTATTCATTCACATACCAATAAACAGGTAAGGCATTTCTACTTTCTGATAGAAAACAGGTATTATGAAAATTTATATGAGTTTGTGTATGGACATACACTTTCAAATTTCTTGGTTAAATAGCTAAGAACTAGTGGTTTGGTCATATAATGGACATATACTTAACTTTTTTAAAAAAATTACTTATTTTAATTGGAGGCTAATTACTTTACAATATTGTAGTAGTTTTTGCCATACATTGACATGATCAGCCATGGATGTACATGTTTTCCCCATCCTGAACCCCCCTCCCTCCTCCCTCCCCATCCCATCCCTCAGGGTCATCCCAGAGCACCAGCCCTCAGCACCCTGTCTCATGCATTGAACCTGGACTGGTGATTTATTTCACATATGGTAATATACATGCTTCAATGCTATTCTCTCAAATCATCCCACCCTCGCCTTCTCCCACAGAGTCCAAAAGTCTGTTCTTTACATCTGTGTCTCTTTTGCTGTCTCGCATATAGGGTCATCGTTACCATCTTTCTAAATTCCATATATATGCATTAATATATATACTTAACTTTTTGAAGAAAAGGACACTCCGTTAGAAAGATCATTGAGGATTTCACAAACTAGCTAATTCTACAAGGGCTTAGCTAAGAAAAAGGAAGGGGAAAGAGAGAGACAGAACTAAGGAAAAGGGGAGAGGTGGGGAAAGATAATGTAACTGAGAGAGAAGGTCATAGGGAGCGACAGAGAGGCAGAGTGTTTAAATCTCAGAGTAGGGAGAACAGGGGGCTATACAAAAATATAAAATAATGTGAGCTTAAATGGTGAGGTATAATAATAATACATTTTCCAAATAGCATTAAATCTTAGTAATAATCATACAAGATTAGGCACGTTCAAGGCAAGCTCAGGCACATTCAAGGTAGTACAGCCATAGACATAATCTTAGTAATAATTAAGGTATAATTGAAATCCATCAACACAGATAAGGGAGACCATTCCTAAAAATACCACAGTAAGTCTAACAAAAGAAAATGAGTTTCTGTGCTGACTGGATGGGAGAATCATAAAGGCTTTAAGTACCTTTAAATGCCAGACTGGACAACAGTATAAAGCTTACAGTAGGTGGGACAGGAAGCACAGCATCATCCTAAGAACACAACTGCCCATGAGGGTCCATGCTTGCATCAGAAGTGCTGGGCTGCCTTAACTATTCCTATACCTGATCCTTGTGCCCAGTGGGATTGCTCACTGACTGGATAGATGCTACAGAAAAAAAAAAATACAACTTCCTGTGGCTTTGATGCAGCCATTTGAGTACAAGCAAGTAGATTTCCCTCCAGCTGCCTTCTTTTGGTTCTCTAATCACTTATATATTAGATGGCCAAAGATAGTTTATAGAAAATTATTTCAGATTAAATGTGGCCAAGCTAGCAACATGGGAAGACCCTAAGTTCACCTCCTGCTCCCACGGGCACTCTAAAATTACAATGATTTATAGAGCAACTAACTATGAGAACAACATGAATACTAATAGAAAAGATTTTCCTGAACTAAAAAAGGAACTACAATGAAACAGGGAGGAGGAGCAGTGATCTGGTATAGCCAAGATCCACATCCCCAAGTAGGTCACACAGAAATGGGAAGATACAATTGCAGAAGTTCTCCTTGAGGAACAAATGCACCAATCCCCATTTCAGGCTCCCCAGCCCAAGGGTCGTTGACTAAGAGGATGCACCTCTAGAATACTTGGCTTTGAAGGTCACCTGTGGTCATGTATGGGAGAACTAGAGGGCAATAGGGAATGGGGCCTCAGCTGTTCAAGGACACTTGCAAATTCTCACACATCCAAAACCCACTCTGAGATGATGTGAAGTGTGCAATCAGTCTCCTAGGTGCAAACCTTCAAGTTGCAAACTTTCAAAGATGTGCATGTGCCTTCTATCAATGTCAGGCATGAATGAAATTGCAGCTTGTCCTCCATCTCCTATGGATGATGATCCTTAAGCTTTACCATCTGCCACTTCCTCTCTCCCCTCCAGTCAGTAACTCTTCTTACCTGTTCACTTGATGCCAGGCCCTGTACACCAGCTATTGTACTACAAGATAGTGTACTGTAAGAATGTTTTATTTTTCATGTTTTTTAATGTATTATTTGTGTGAAAAGTATTATACACCTACTATAGCACAGTATTATATAGCTGATTGGATTAGTTGGGTACCCAGGCTAATTTTGTTGGACTTAAATTGGAACAGAACTCATTCATGTATAGGGGAATTACTGTACTATCAGTGCTGTTCTATGGGTCTTAGAATTTATTTGAAGCTATAATAACTGAAAATTTTCCTAAACTGGGAAAGGAAACAGAAACCTAGTTCCAGAAAACAGAGAGAGTCTCAAACCAAATCAACCCAAACAGGTTCACACTATAGTTAAAAATGGCAAAAATTAAAAAGAGTATTAAAAGTGGCAAGGGAAAAGCATACAGGGGAACTCCCATAGATTGACTTTGCAGGAGAAATTCTACAGAAGGGAGTGGTATCATATTTAAAGTGAAGAAAGGAAGAAAAAACCTACAACCAAGAATATGCTACCCAGCAAAGCTTTCATTCAGATTTGAATTAGAAAACAAACTTTTACAGACAAGTGAAAACTAAAAAACTCAAGCATGTCAACACCAGCTTTACAGGAAATGACAAAAGGAATTCTCTAAGCAGAAAAGGCCACAACTAGAAATGTGAAAATGACTAAAGGGAAAATCTCAATGGCAAAGATGTGCTAAAGGTTGTAAATCAACCATGTATAAAGCTAGCAGGAAGGTTTAAAAGGAAAAAGCAGTAAAATCACCTATATTCATAATAAGTACTTAAATGATACATAAGACAGGTAAAATATGATATGAAAAACATTAAACAATGTTGGTGTGTTAAAAATGGATGAATGGCTTAAAGATGATGCAGCATATGTATATAATAAAATATCACTCACCATATAAAAGAATGAAATCTTGCAGTTTGTCATGATGAATACTGATAATTCTTTATCTGAATTTTCATGAAGCTGTTAAGTGACATGCCGATCTGTAATGTTTATTTAATTTTAGACAAAAAAATACGTATTAAAATTTACGATACAATAATATGATAATCCTCTCACTCTCTAGATATGTGTGTGTATGTATATGTATATATATATATATATACATGCAAGAAAATCATGGCATTTTTTATTTATAAGTGAAGCAAACATTTAATTCTTTTATTTAAACAGGAGTTGTTTTCTGTATATTAAATGCTATACTATTCCTTACCCTGCACTTTAAATATATAGGAAAATAAGATGAATCTATTTTCTGAGTTGTAAATAATATATTTTTGCTGGTTATGAAATATAATTTTAATGTGAAATATAATGTGTTAAACTCTCTGCAAAAGACAATGTATTTTGTTTTTAAACACATTTTTATGAAATTCAGGTACTGTAAGTTTAAATCAAGAATTTCATGGTCATAAATCATGATTTCTATACAGCATAACTCATTACTGTCAGTAGAAATGTTTGGGGAAGCACATTGACTGAAACCGCCTACCTGGCCAGGCTCTCTATTAACTATTTGCATGAGTTGTTTTACAACAGGAGGTCTTGGTAAGGAATAGGAATCTAATAAGCCACCACCAACTGGAAGAGTTCAGGAAAGGTCAAAAGGAGACACCACGTGTCCGTCCACCTCCCAGAGTCCCTCTCGTTAGCATCCATCTTGGCTGAATGTGCCACCAGGAAGGACTCTGAGTCAGAATGATTGGCCAAAGACAACCCAGAAACTAATCCCATCACCATAAAACCCGAGACTGGGAACCACGTAGCAGAGCAGTTCTCCTGGGTTACCTTACCCTGCTGCTCTCTGCCCAGGTGCCTACTTCCAATAAAGTCTCTTGCTTTGTCAGCACATGTCTCCTCAGATGATTCTTTTCAAAGTGTTAGACAAGAGCCTGCTCTTGGGGCCCAGGAGGGGCCCCCCCTTCCTACAACAGAAATATAACTATTAAAGGAGAGTAGAGAAGTGAAAACTTACATATTTTCTCCATTCTAATGGATTAGAAATGTTTCTAAACAGAAACCACTGAGCTTCAAATTATCCTTAAAATGCCTGATTCAGTGCTTAAAAATTAAACTATATTTGGAATATTTTCAAAATTGTAAAAAAGAACAGTAGTACAATAAACTTCTTTATCTTCTACACAGATCCACAAATTTTTAACATTTTTCTACTTCTGCTTTACCATTTTATCCATCTGTCTGCTTTCTCTCTCACATACATGGGCACTCATATATGTATATAATTATATATTTTCTTTCTCCTGTTTTATATTTTAAATAGAAACATCAAAAACAATATAAATAGATCAAGATGAGCTATAAAAAGTTTAAGTAACTTACAGCATTCAAGAAACAGTGACAACAAAAGAAGATATAAAATAAGAGAAAATATTGCAATTGAAATAGAGAAAATATTGAAATATTTCAAAATTTTGAAAAGCACTATCAATGATGATCTTAAATGTAAATTGTCTGTATCAATCAAAAAAGAAATTGGCAGAGTAGCTGTATTAACATGACCAACTATATGCGACTTATTCTCACTTCAAAAGCAATACATAGGTGTCTTTAAAGAAAAAAGATATGTGTTTGCACCAAACAACAGAGCCTAAAAGTACATGGGGAAAAACCTGATAGAACTGAAAAGAGAATAGGCGTTTTGACAACCCTTATCTCAATAGCTGAGAGAAATATCAGATATTACATTAAAAAAAAACAACAGAAGAAATGGAACAATTCCTCAAAACAAAGTATGTAATTCAATTAAGATGAAAAGGAAGAATTGAAATGACCCTATGACCATCCAAGAAGTTGAATTTGTAATTTCAATTTATCTTCATCCAAAAATATCTTATATGCCAGAGTATTCAAACGTAATCTAAATATTCTGTATCCTGACTGTATCAATGTCAATATCCCATAATAATGTACTGTAGTTTTGCAATGTGTGACCATTTGGAAAAAGTGAATAAAAGATACATGTGATCTCAGAATTATATTTTAACTTCAAGTGGATAAACAATTATTATTTTTTTTTAATTACAAACTAAATGAAACTCAAAGTTCACTTCTTCAGTCAGAGTATCTATATTTCAAGCACTTAATAGCCACATATATGCTACTTGCTATTGCTGCTAAGTCGCTCCAGTCATGTCCGACTGTAGAGCTGACATAATGAACTATCAAAAATTCTCTTGGAAGGAAAGAGTTGTACTATTGAACTGGTGTATTTTTAGATCTAACAAAAGCCCTTTTTAACCTCCATTTTCATCAGTGGAAGTTTACAGTTAAAGTGTTGTCATTAAGTGAAAATTCTTAAAACTATAAGTTCTCTTCATTTTAATCTAGGACATATGACTCCTGAACTTTCACAGAAATTTTCTATTATATTAACCTTATTAACTTTTGCTGTACTAGGGATATACTTTTCAATCCATTAATCAATTAAGCAAATAGTTAACACATTTTCTAAAACACTTTTTCAAAATACTAACAACAGAGTATTAAAAAGTTAAATTTTATAAGCAATGGTAAAACTATATTTTCTTTACATGGATAAAGAATCAAACATTTACAGTGCTCTCATGCATCAGTTATTTTATATTGTTTTTAAATTCCTGTGTGTAAGTTAACTAAAGCCAACAGTTTAATTTCATATAAAAATGTGAAAGCTCAATTTCAGAGACATCAAATAAGATATACAAACTGACTGATTAAATAATAAAATGCAATATTTTCTTCAAATAAAAACAAAAGTCTAAACAGTTCAAATATGTTTAGAAATATTAGGAATTTTTGAAGTAAAAGCAGTCTCAATCCATTATTTTCAGATTTTAAAAATAAACATTTTCCAAATTGCTTTATATTCCCAGTTAATTTAGTTTAAATCTAGGCTGAATAGTTTTCACACTTAGCTGGTTACATTTTGAAAGTTCATAATGAAAAGCCAGACCACCTGACCTGCCTCGTGAGAAATCTGTATGCAGGTCAGGAAACAACAGTTAGAACTGGTATGGAACAACAGACTGGTTCCAAATTGGGAAAGGAGTATGTCAAGGCTATAAATTGTCACCCTGCTTATTTCGCTTATATGAAAAGTACATCATGAGGAACACTGGGCTGGATGAAGCACAAGCTGGAATCAAGATTGCTGGGAGAAATATCAATAACCTCAGATATGCAGATTACACCACCTTTATGGCAGAAAGTGAAGAAGAACCAAAGAGCCTCTTGATGAAAGTGCAAGAGGAGAGTGAAAAAGTTGGCTTAAAGCTCAACATTCAAAAAACAAAGATCATGGCATCTGGTCCCATCACCTCATGGGAAATAGATGGGGAAACAGTGGCAGACTTTTATTTTTTGGGGTTCCAAAATCACTGCAGATGGTGACTGCAGCCATGAAATTAAAAGACGCTTACTCCTTGGAAGGAAAGTTATGACCAACCTAGACAGCTTATTAAAAAGCAGAGACATTACTTTGCCAACGAAAGCCCATCTAGTCAAGGCTATGGTCTTTCCAGTGGTCATGTATGGATGTGAGAGTTGGACTATAAAGAAAGCTGAGTGCCAAAGAATTGATGCTTTGAACTGTGGTGTTGGAGAAGACTCTTGAGAGTCCCTTGGACTGCAAGGAGATCCAACCAGTCCATCCTAAAGGAGATCAGTCCTGAGTGTTCATTGGAAGGACTGATGCTGAAGCTGAAACACCTATATTTTGTCCACATGATGCTAAGAGCTGACTCATTTGAAAAGACCCTGATGCTGGGAAAGATTGAGGGCAGGAGGAGAAGGGGACAACAGAGGATGAGATGGTTGGATGGCATCACCGACTCAATGGACATGGGTTTGGGTGGACTCCGGGAGTTGGTGATGGACAGGGAGCCCTGGCGTGCTGCGGTCCATGGGGTCGCAGAGAGTCGGACACAACTGAGTGACTGAACTGAACTGAACTGAATGAAAAGCTAAGGAGCTTTTAGGGATTTGAAATGTATACATATATATAAGCTTCCCTTGTGTCTCAGCTGGTAAAGAATCTGCCTACAATGCGGGAGACCTGGGTTCGATCCCTGGGCTGGGAAGATCCCCTGGAGAAGGGAAAGGCTACCCACTCCAGTATTCTGGCCTAGAGAATTCCAGCTACTTTCACTTTTACATGTTATGTGTATATATATATATATATTATCTTTATACATTTGTCTGTGGACATTGTGCTTAATCGCTCAGTCGTGTCTGACTCTTTGCGACCCCATGGACTCTAGCCATGGGGATTCTTCACACAAGAATACTGGAATGGGTGACCATGCCCTCCTCCAGGGGATCTTCCCAACCCAGGGATTGAACCCAGGTCTCCCGCATTTCAGGTGGATTCTTTATCATCTGAGCCACCAGAGAAGCCCTTAAATATAAAATACTAAATTTAAGATGTCATATTTTAAAATATTAGATATCTTAAATATAAGATATTATCCTTACACATTTGTCCATGGACATTATCTAAATATAATTTTTCTTGCAACGAACAATTTTTACCATTCAATTTTTGACTTAAAATTGTCTTTCTCCCTTGAGTTGCAGCTCCTTTGTCACTTAGCTGTAAAGTCAATTTCATACTGCTGTTCCTTTCACCTTTGCTTATGGGCACAGGTTGCCCAGGAAATGGGCATTAACATTAAAATGAAATAAGAGGAAATATTATGCCTTGGGGCTTAGAGTCACCACAGTGTTAGAAGTGCTTTGAGCTAACATTTATAACCTTAATAAAACAATATTTTGCTTTTATAAAATAATGTCTAAAATAGATAATACCTAAAAGTATAAAAAGTTTTCTGGCAAGAGACATTGTATGGAATTAGACTGATTTTAAAAATGTTCAGCAACTTCCTGTTACATTGGCTATATTTACACTAGAACTAGAAAAATTTTCAAGTTAATAATTTAGACATTTTCTTTTCCCCTGGAAAGATTTAAAACATTTTTATAAATAACATGTTTCACTTTCTTACAGTTCAGTAAAGAGTCAAAACACTTATATATTATGAAATATTTTTGTCCTCTCAAGACTAGACCTCTAACAATATATATGGAGAATAAATTTTTAAGAAAATGTAGCCTTTAAAATATTTTCAATTTTTTGTCTTAAAGAACGTGCATTTACATTTAATCTAGCATGGTTTGGGTTGCATGTAGCAGAAAACTACTCTGGCTTATACAATAAAGAAGGTTAACTAGCAGACTTAATTGAAAAAGTCTACATGTTAAAGAGATGGCTGCTGATGTTCAGTCAAGGCTTCAAGTCTTTTTTTCCTCAACTCCCTCAGCTCTGTCCCCAACCTTCTGTTACATCCTCAGTCTTAGTCTAGCAGTAAAATGATTGCAGCTTTTCAGATAAACATGACATTATCAAGAGAAAAAGCTTACTCTTGCAGCAACAATCTCTTAATAGAAAGTAAAGAATCCAGGATCTCCCTAGAATACTTCTCGTATCTCAGCGACCTGAACTGGACACATAATTATCTAGAAATAGTTGCCTGTTCAGTGTAATGCTGTTCTCCAGTTATCTTCATTCTAGGTTCTTGTAACTTGTTCTTGAGTAAAAACTCTTCTGACACTAACTTTAGAAATATTAGAATATATTGTTTAATATAAGACTGACCCCAAAAACAAAAACCAAGGGAAGAAGAGAAAGGAATTAATGAAACCAGGAAATAATATCTAGAAACTGTGCTTTAAGAAGATGGTTCTTGCTCCAGTAGCTGGAGTTTGCATTTCCTAAGGGAATTTGGGGAGGGATTTTCTCAGTAGTCCTGTGGTTAGGACTTTGTGCTCCTCTCTCACAAAAAGAAGAGAAAGAAAGAAATCTGGGTAAAGGAAAATACACTACATTGCATCTAAGGTGGCTTCAGTGAGATGCCTTAATATCAACAAAGGAAGATACCAAAGTAAAGACAGATTAAGCCAGTTTTCATATTATATTGAAGGACATGTAAAGCATAAAATGTTCATACCTGAAGCATAGATCAATCTAAGTATATATTTTCTTTAATTAAAAAGTGTACTTATTTTGGTTTTCACAATACAGAGAAAAGATGTAATGGGAATAATTTTTAAAAGCTTTAATATATTGTGGAAGAAATCTACTTTATGACTTTAGAGAAATTGTGTTTTTTTATTTTCTAAAATTAGATCAGTATTAATGGCAAATGGGTAATTATTGTGCCATCATAGGCCTTCAAAATAATTTTTTTTTCTGTACTGGTTCCATAAACACATACACAAACCAGTAAATACCTTGACTTGACCAACTGCTTATTGTGACAGTTCTCTCCAGCTTTTAACAAATTTAGTTGATTTCCTTCTGGTATGAAGACACATTTTCACTTCATTTCCCTTCCATGAGAAGGACATGTAGGTCTGAATATTTCTTTGTCCATTTTGTCCCATCATATCCTAATCACACTCTTTGATCCAGATATCGCTACATGTAGAAAAATCCATATGACAGTTATTATTTAGGTTTATATATGGTAGAATGGATGTAACATGTTAGTGCGCTTAGAGAAATAAACCATAACTTGGTTTACAAAAAGGTATTTGGACTTCAGAGAAGGACTGTTTACTGAAGGTGTTTTCAAATATTGTACCATAAAATAAGGGTGAAGTTTTATGTTACATGCCTCTAAAACTACATTATGTAGAATATTTTTATATAACGTGCATACACACACATTTAATGGAGCTTTAACTATAAGAGATAAAGCAATATTAGAAATGATTTGGAAATTTATAATTTCTCTAGAATATAAAGCTTAGTGTCTATTTTCATATTTTCATAGTGTTAGTCACTCAGTCATGTCTGACTCTTTGTGACATTGTGGGGACTTAGCCCACCAGGCTCTTCTGTCTATAGGATTCTCCAGGCAAGAATACTGGAATGGATAGCCATTCCCTTCTCCAGAGGATCTTCCACACCTAGGAATTGACCTGGGTCTCCTGCATTGCAGGCAGATTCTTTACCATCTGAACCACCAGGGAATCCCCATATTTTCATAGACTTGTTTGATAATTCAGTGCTTTTGTAGCCATCAAAACAAACATTTGGAACAGTTTATGGGAATTCATCAATTATCTAGCCATATGTTAGATATTTATCTATCTATTGTACTACAGGAAACAACATCTTTATCATTCATTACTTTTGCTTTTTATATGTATTGTCATATTGGAACTTTGGGCTGGCTGAAGAAATTACTTAAAAGAGAATGTTATTTATGAACTTGTATACAATTGTTCTACAAAAAGGTTCACTTTAATCATCATGTATATAGGTTCTGTTTATTCAAAACTGTTAAAGCAATTTTTTTATAATAGTTTGACCAATTTGAATATTCCTTTATTACATAGGAGCCTAAGTAGACTAGTCATATAACAAAAGATAGTCAAGATATTCAAGCATTATATTATACAAAATAGCATATGTAATTATATTTAAATTATGTGATTATTTTCATTTTAACCACCTTTTAAATATTAATATATCTCTAAGAATATACAAAGTGGAAACAATTTTGTCTAATTTGAAGAGCTCAGGTTAATGAAAATACCCTCATTAACCTTCAAAAGGTGTTATGTATAACAAAAAAACAACATTCTGTCAGTGTTGATATAAGAAGGGTGTGTCGTAGTTTTCTACATTGTAAAATGATGTTTAATAGACTTTATTAACATTCCTTGCCAATTGTTTAGTTGACAAGCTTGTCACCATTGTCCTGTCACCTCTTCACCAGTTCCTCATGACAAGTCTGACACTAATTCGTAATTACTTGGGAAAAATTAGCATATGTCCTTTAGCAGCCAAATTCAACTAGACTTAAAAGGCTATATTTTTTCTAGCTTTAGGTAAGTAAGACCTAATAAAAATTAGATTATATGTCGAATGCATAGATGTATACCAATATTGGAGTCAAAAGTCCTTAAGGAGATATGTCAAGTATACTTCCAGATACATACAATTAATAAAACATGATGATTTATTTATAAGTTGACCTTGACAGGTAAATTGACATGGTTAGCTTTATAATCTGCCACTTGCAAGTTTCACATATAATAATTACTTTAAACCTCCATCTCCCATTTTGAAATTTTTTTGAATAATATATTTCACCTCTATTGCTGATTTTTACTTCTAGTTGTTTTCATTCTAAGTGTTTTCTTCTTTTATACATGAAATTCACATTTTTAAATGTCTGCCTCAGTAAAGATAAGCATATGAATATAATCTCATGACAAATTAAAATCGATATGAATATTTCATATTCAATAAGATTGCAAATTACATACAGCAAAAGATAGAGACAGAGGCCTAAGAAATGTTGTGATATCAAAAGAATACTAGGTTAAGAATTTCTGAAACTCAAACAGGGGCTTTGTATATCAACCTAGAGGGGTGGGATGGGGGGGGGAGGTGGGAGAGAGGATCAAAATGGAGGGGGTATATGTATACCTATGGCTGATTCATATTGAGGTTTGACAGAAAACAACAGAATTCTGTAAAGCAATTATCCTTCAATAAAAATAAATTAATTTTAAAAATGTAATTTAACCAAAAATTTAATCTTCATACTCCCTAATCTCAATGAAAATCAGGAAAAACAATCTGGATTTGCAGAGTTCTCATTCTCAATATCTGGATTTCTCTCTGAGAAATCCAGATTGTTTTTCCTGCTTGGGCTTCCCAAGTGGCGCTGGTACAGGTTCAATTCCTGGGTCAGGAAGATCCCCTGGAGTAGGAAATGGCAACCTACTCTAGTATCCTGCTGGGAAAATCCCATGGACAGAGGAGCCTGGTGGGCTACAGTCCATGGGGTCACAAAGAGTCAGATACAACTGAAGCGACATAGCACACACTCTCTAAAGTACCAGTATTATTCTACATGTTAAACAAAATTTAATATAATAGTATAAAATACGTGCTTTGAATTTATTTCTCTATCAAAGATACTGATAAATTTCACTGAAATTTTAGTTACTAATCTAGCCACTGATACTTCTGAATATCCAACCAGTCTGCAACAAAGACTGATGCTGATAAAATGATATGACATTACTACATGGGTAGACAAAAAAATTCCACCTGCCAACAAGTTGAATGCATTGAGCATTTCCATCTTGAAAGGTCCAGCATTTTGTTCTCATAAGGATAGAGAACAAGTTTCTGAATCTAGGTTTGTATTTTCATCTCACAAGACTCACCCACAACCACTATCCATGGGCTTATGAAATCTGTAAGCATGGGATTCCACACATCATAGCATTAAGATCTTTTTGTATAGTTCTTCTGTGTATTCTTACCACTTCTTAATATCTTCTGCTTCTGTTAGATCCATACCATTTCTGTCCTTTATCATGCCAATCTTTGCATGAATTGTAAGAATTCAATTGCAACTCATGAATTGGTATCTCTAATTTTCTCAAAGAGATCTCTAGGTGCAGACCAATTTGAGGACAATGTACACAGATAGTTTTGCTATAACAGAATATACGCATTCCATACAAACATTGCATTCTGAAAAATCGTAAAATACTTAGGACTTCCAGGAAAAATGTGTTTGAGCTAGTTTACTTGAAACTACTGTGATTCTGTAACGGAGATAAACGTGTATAGCTAGCAACAAGAAACAAAACAAAAACCTACGGACCTTGAGAAAGAACTCCTTTAGTGAAGGCAGGTAGCATATTATGGCTGTAGACCTACTACATGGGTAATAAAATTGTACCTACCAAAATGAAAATTAAAGTAAAACCACTGGCCAATAGATCCCTGAGATAATATAGATGTAACTGAACCTCTGAGCACTGGGGGGATGTGTAAAATGTCAGGAACCTAAAATTATGTAAAGCTCAGGATGTACATTTTTATGAAAGGACATTTTGCAGACATTCATTTCATCATTAAAATAAAAGGTCTGTAGAACTCCTCCCTGGGTAGTAGCCTGGCTTTCTCCTATCATGCTGGAGATTATATCTATGATATTCAGAAAACCATTCATACATAAACATATGTCCATTTTATTGTACATAATTTTCTCATTATCCAATCACTAAGTTAATCAGTATTTTAGAAACGTATCATAACAATGTGCAATGTATACGAAACTTGAATACCTGAAAATTGCTTTCCTCGAAATTCTCTGCTCAATTACCTTTTTGAAAGCCTGTTATCCCTAAGGATATGCATGCCTCAATTGGAAGTCTGATGGCTTATATTATTAATCATTATATCATTTCTTATATGAGACCTAAGTACAAAATCTTGATCTATAAAGCAGACTGCTCCATTAATGATAGTACAAATTATGTTCCCAGTCATGTTTCTTTGACTTTAATTGCCAAAAATATTCAAGTCAAAAGTGAATCACAATTTTAATTTTTAAAATATGTTGTATCCCAGCCAACTGCCATGGTGAATGAATAAATGAATGTATGGATGAAAGATCTTACAGTTTACATTTCTTTATTATATTTTGCTTTGTTTTACATTAGAATTTCCAACTCCTAGAGCAGGACACTTATAAACTAGAGAAAATTAAAAATTATCTTTCCCAAATGTAATTGGGAAATGAGAAACAGTACATACATTATTTATAAGGAAAATGTCTGAGATACTACTTTATTTAAGTATTTTTAGCTATATTAAAATAGACAAGAGAGAGTCTTTTAAGAGTTGGCATTAGAGCTGATATTTTGTCATTTTAGACAACCTGTACAATACACCAGAATGCCTTAATTATATCTTGGAATAAAGAGTCCCACATTCATCATAAAAACACAATCCTTATTAAAATAATAAGGCTAATAGTCTGGTTAAAATTGATATATGTACAAATAAAATACCAACAGACACTTGCCATTCCAGGGTTACAACATACATGAATAATCAGTTCTTTATAAAACATTTTAATCATTGAAGAATTATTAAATTAAAAAGTCATATAATAACAAAGTCAGCTTATGAATGCAAGTTAATATTAGCGAACATTTCATGTGTATAAACATTACTTTTTTTACCAGTGCAAAAACAGTTACAATAAATAGAAAATAAACATTATTTATTATATTTATTATTAGTAATAATTACAAATATGATAATAATAATGATGTGCAAGGTATATATTCTCCATAAAACTTCTAATGAAACCTATCTACTGGACAAACTCTTGCAAGTAACTGGAAGAGGACATGTCAGAGGCTGTACCAAGAATAAAGGTACTATAAGAAGTACAATTCAAGGATTCAAATTTTAGCTCCACTTGTTCCTAGGTAACAATGGACAATTTATATGAGTTTCAATTTTCTTATCAACAAATAATGATAATAATAATACCTACGTCATGTGGTTGTTGTGAAGGTTAACTGAGGAGACGCATATAGTTATAAACTCATTGTTAGCTGTTGTTAGTGCTGTTCTTTTCAATGGAAAAGCATTTTTTAAAATCACGATAAAGATGTGGTAGAGAGGGGGGATCCACATAGTAGGGTAGGACTCTTCCAACAAACACATCAAAAATAAATCTATATTAAAATGCTCATAGAAAACTAACTGGAAACTGGCAGATGGTCAACTACACAATCAAGACTACAATAAAAATCTATATAACCTGAAAGGACAGATGAAAAGTTGATAGCTAGTAGGAAGCTGCTGTATACAGAGAGCTCAGCTGAGTGCTCTTTGATGACCTAGTAGGGTGGGATGGTGGGGGTGGGAGGGAGGCTCCAGAGGGAGGAAAAATATGTATACTTATGGCTGACTCACACTGTACAACAGAAACTAACAACACTGTAAGGCAATTAGCCTCCAATTAAAAAAAAAAAAAAAAAGGCATTGGTTTGGGGCCTGCGCCCCTGAAAAGGATCTGAACGGAAAAGAAGGTCTTTGTGGGCATTCCCTTGCCCTGGAAAGCGAGCCATTGGAGCCACCATCTGGACATCCCAGTCCTGCCTGGCATCCTGTGTGAAGGAGAAAAGCACCCCCCATACCTGCTGTGATAACCATGAGGTCAGACACAGGGGCTGGAGAAGCCCAGACTCGACTCTCTAGGAGTGCACACGTGCTAGTTTACCAACAATCAGGGTGGAGAGAGAGCCTTGCCCTGATGGTCAGTGCTTCATAGTACTTCCCAGTACGATGGGGTGAACACCTGAGTCCTACTAACTCCAAGCCACACCTTGGCATGAGACCTGGGCCAACTGAGCCCTGCAATACTTGGTCCAGCTACTCAAAAACAGATGAGGGCCCTAGGGTGTGATCTGGGTGGAGCCAAGGTGGCCAGTGACAGCTTATACCTGGAGCAACAGGTAGGGGCCAGTGCTGGCCATTGTCACAAGCACACAGGGTCGTTCTACTGCCTAAGTACTGAAACTCAGGCAGCAGGGACTCAGAGAGAGCTCAATCCAGCTATGCAGAGAAAGCCTGGGAGGCTCAAGAGTATGCAGAGGTTTGTCTCTCGGGGAGAGTGCTGGCTCCACTCACTCTACACTGGTGGAGCACTACATCTGAGGCAGCCAGCACCTGAGAAAGAAGCCCACAGAGGCAGTGCAGGCTTCAGGCAGCAGCTCAGCCTAAATTCTTGCAGCCAAACGCCCTGACCTCCAGTGCCAGCCTCCTCTATACCACAGCCTTGCAATAATTCTGGCACCTGGAATGAATACAACATACTAAGGGACAGGACCTTGGGCTGATTCTAAGCACAACTGCAGACACATACACAGGTGAGCATAGGTCCTCTTTGAGTGCACAGCCTTCACTGCTTTAGAAATCATTTCCTTTGGGACAAGGCATGCACTCAAGGGCAACCCAACCCTCAGGGCTTCTATTCCAGCAGAGGGAAGAGATCCTTCCCCTACATGGCTGGTGTCTGTACCAAAACCAGCCCTCCGACCAAAAGCAATGGACACACACAATTTACACAGGGATGTTCCCACCCCTCTAAGACTGCAGTTGGTAATTATTTCTCCTAAATTCATAGAGATATGCTTATGCTAAGTCATAGATTCATAGTCATAAATTCATAAGTTTATGTGCTAAGTCATAAATTTAAGTAAGATGAAAAGGCAAAGGAACTACTCTTGATAATAAGAGAAATCTGCAAGAACAAATAATAAAACAGAGCTCAAAGATCTGGCATCCCTGAGTTTTAAAAAAGTGGCAATAAAATATTACCAGGGGCTTCCTGGTAATAAAATATTACCAGCCACATTCCCTGGTGGTTCAGCTAGTAAAGAATCCACCTGCAGTGTGGGAGATCTGGGTTTGATCCTTGGGTTGGGAAGATCCCCCAGTGAAGGAAAAGGCTACCCACTCCAATATTCTGGCCTGGAGGATTCCATGGACTGTATGGAATTCTGTGACATGGTCACAGTCAGACACGACTGAGCGACTTTCAAAAATAAATAAAATAGTAACAAATTAGAAAGATTATGGATAGAAATGTAGATCACTGTAACAAGTAACTAGAAACTACAAAGATGAACCAATCAAAAATGGATAAAAATTGTCAAGATAACCAGTATAGAAGCAATGAATAGCCAACTAAATGACATAGAAGAATAAGTAAGTAATCTGGAAGACCAAATATTGCAAATCACCCAATCAGAACAGCACAAATACAAATGTAAACTAAATGAAACCAAGATACAAGATCTATGGATGATATAAACCTTGCCAACCTACACATAATATGAATTGCGTAAGGAGAAGATAGAAAGAAGAGAATCAGTGCAGAAAAACAAACAACCTAATCAAAAAATGGGGAAAAAAAACCTTGACAAACATTTCTCCAAAGAAGACATACAGATGGCTAACAAACACATGAAAAGATGCTCAACATCACTCATTATTAGAGAAATGCAAATCAAAACTACAAAGAGATATCACCTCACACCCGTTAGAATGTCCATCACCAAAAGGCTATAAACAATAAATGCTGGAGAGGGTGTGGAGAAAAGGGAGCCCTCTTGCACTGTTGGTGGGAGGTAAATTGATACAGCCATTATGGAAGATGGTATGGAGATTCCTTTAAAAACTAGGAAAAAAACCAGCATATGACTCAGCAGTCCCACTCCTAGGCATATACCCTGAGGAACCCAAAATTGAAAAAGACACATGTATCCCAATGTTTACTGCAGCACTCTTTACAATAGCTAGACCATGGAAACAACCTAGATGTCCATTTACAGATGAATGGATAAAGAAGTTGTGGTACATATACACAATGGAATATTACTCAGCCATAAAAAGGAACACATTTGAGTCAGTTCTGTTGAGGTGGATGAACGTAGAGCATATTATACAGAGTGAAGTGAGTTAGAAGGAGAAAGATAAATACCATATACTAATGCATATATATGGAATCTAGAACGATGGTACTGATGAATTTATTTACAGAGCAGCAATGGATAAACAGACATAGAGAACCGACTTATGGACATGGGGAGAGTGGAGGAGAGGATGACATGTATGGAGAAAGTAACATAGAAACTTATATTACCATATGTAAAATAGACAGCCAATGGGAATTTGCTGTATGGCTCAGGGAACTCAAACAGGGGCTCTGTCTGGGGTGGGGGGTGTGGAATGGGAAGGAAGATGGGAGGGAGGTTCAAGAGGAAGGGGAGATATGCATACCTATGGCTTGTTCATGCTGATGTTTGACAGAAAACAACAAAATTCTCTAAAGCATTTATCCTTCAATTAAAAAAATAAATAAATTTTAAAAATGTATTTGAAGAAATTATGGCTGAAGACTTCCTGAACCTAAAGAGGAAGCATATCCAACTACAAGAGGAAAGGGAGTGCCAGACAAGATAAATACAAATAGATCCACACCAAGATATCTCAGTCTTCCAAAGCAAAAAAAATTTAAAAAAATACTTAAATAAAAAATACAGGCTGAAACAGTATTATGAAGCTATACTTCTTCAAATTAAAAATAGAGAAATTTATTTCTTAAAGAGTAAATATTACCTCAGTTCAGTTCAGTCGCTGAGTTATGTCCAGCTCTTTGCGACCCCATGGACTGCAGTACAGCAGGCTTCGCTGTCCTTCACCAACTCCCGGAGCTTACTCAAACTCATGTCCATCGAGTTGGTGATGCCATGCAACATTTCATCCTCTGTTGTCCCCTTCTCCTCCTGTTTTCAATCTTTCCCAACATCAGGGTCTTTTCAAATGAGTCCGTTCTTCACATCAGGTGGCCAAAGTATTGAAGTTTCAGCTTCAGTATCAGTCCTTCCAATGAACATTCAGGACTGATTTCCTTTAGTATTGACTGGTTGGATCTCCTTGCAATCCAAGGGACTCAAGAGTCTTCTCCAATACCACAGATCAAATGCATCAATTCTTCAGCACTCAGCTTTCTTTACAGTTCAGCTCTCACGTCATACATGACTACTATGGAAACACCATTGCTTTGACTAGATGGACCTTTGTTGGCAAAGTAATAGCTCTGCTTTTTAATATGCTATCTAGGTTGGTCATAGCTTTTCTTCCATGGATCAAGTGTCTTTTAATTTCATGGCTGCAGTCACCATCTGCAGAGATTTTGGAGCCCAAGAAAATAAAGTCTGCCACTGTTTCCACTGTTTCCACATCTATTCGCCATGAAGTGATGGGACCGGATGCCATGATCTTTGTTTTCTGAATGTTGGGTTTTAAGCCAACTTTTTCACTTTCAAGAGGCTGTTTAGTTCTTCTTCGCTTTCTGCCGTAAGGGTGGTGTCATCGGCATATCTGAGGTTATTGATATTTCTCTCAGCAATCTTGATTCCAGCTTGTGCTTCATCCAGCCCAGCATTTCACATGATGTAATCTGCATATAAGTTAAATAAGTAGGGTGACAGTATACAGCCTTGATGTACTCCTTTCCCGATTTGGAACCAGTCTGTTGTTCTATGTCCAGTTCTCACTGTTGCTTCTTGACCTGCATACAGATTTCTCAGGAGGCAGGTCAGGTGGTCTGGTATCCCCATCTCCTTCAGAATGTTCCACAGTTTGTTAAGATACACACAGTCAAAGGCTTGGGCATAGTCAACAAAGCAGAAGTGGATATTTTTCTGGAATTTTCTAGCTTTTTTCTATGATCCAAATGATGTTGGCAATTTGATCTCTGGTTCCTCTGCCTTTTCTAAATCCAGCCTGAACATCTGGAAGTTCATGGTTCACATACTGTTGAAGCCTGGCTTGGAGAATTTTGAGAATTACTTTGCTAGCATGTGAGATGAGTGCAATTGTGCAGTAGTTTGATCATTCTTTGGCATTGCCTTTCTTTGGGATTGGAATGAAAACTGACCTTTTCCAGTTCTGTGACCACTGCTGAGTTTTCCACGTTTGCTGGCATATTGAGTGCAGCACTTTCACAGCATCATCTTTGAGGATTTGAAATAGCTGAACTGGAATTCCATCACCTCCACTCGCTTTGTTCATGGTGATGCTTCCTAAGGCCGACCTGACTTCACAATCCAGGATGTCTGGCTCTAGTTGGGTGATCACACCATCGTGGCTATCTGCATCATGAAGATCTTTTTTTGTATAGGTCTTCTGTGTATTCTTGCCACCTCTTCTTAATATCTTCTGCTTCTCTTAGGTGCTTACAATTTCTGTCCTTTATTGTGCCCATCTTTCTATGGAAATGTTCCCTTGGTATCTCTAATTTTCTTGAAGAGATCTCTCGTCTTTCCCATTCTATTTTTTTCTATTATAAGACTAACAAATTTGTATATATAACATGGATAAACAACAAGGATTTACTGTATATTACATGGTGTGTGTGTGTGTGCTAAATTGTGTCTGACTCTTCATGACCCATGGACTGAGGCCTACCAGGCTCCACTGTCCATCGATTAGCCAGGTAGGAAAATGCTCAGTTTCTTTCTCGGGTGGATCTTCCTGACCCAGGTATTGAATCCGTCTCCTGTGTCTCCTGGATAGGCAGGCAGATTCTTTACCACTGAGGCACCAAGGAAGCCCATATAGTACAGGGAATTATATTAAATATATTAAAATAGCATATAATGAAATATAATTTGAAAAAATTACTTAATAAGCTGCATATCTGAAACTAACAAATTTATACATCAAAAAATTTTTTATAAGAATATATGGTATACACACATATACATACACACATGGGATAATTACTCAGCCATGAAAATAAATGAAATTTTGCCATTTGTAGCCAACATGGATGGAGACGGAGGGTATAATAGTAAGTTAAATAAGACAGAGAAAGTCAAGTACTGTATAATTTCACTTATATGTTGATGGATCTAAAAATCAAAACAGATGAAGAAATATAAGAAAACAAAAACAGTGTCATAGGTTACTGAGTACAGGGTGATGGTAGGGTGTTAGTAAGCTTAGTGGGCTTATCTAATGGGTACACAAGGGAAAGGAACTGGGAGGCAGGAGATAATCTATCCATCAGAGGCACTGAGAGAATTCTATCAGAAATTTACACTTCCTTGTGACTTTGCAGACTGTTGCCTAGAGTGTGTACTCAGGAGGGGCTGGTGTCAGCCCAAGGCCCTTTCAGGACACTTAGTCATATAAAGTGCATGCTGAGGCAGCAATATTATGAAGCAATTTAGCTAAATTCTCAACAGAATTATGATAGGGATTGCACTGAGTCTGCAAATTGCTTTACATAGTGTTGACAAAATGTCTTTCCATATGTTTGTTCACTGTTTTATTCCTAGAATAAATGTAAATGCAATTTTTTTCTTAGTTTTCTTTTTGAATTGTTCACTGTTAGTGTAAAGGAGCAGAATTTTTTATGTTTTGATCTTTCAACTTTTCTGAATTCATTTATTTGTTTTAACCATTTGTTTTTGTAGACTCTAAAATTTTCTACATATTAAGATCATATAAACTGTAAAGAGAGATAAATTTATTTCTTCCTTTCCAATTTGGGTGATGATGAACACTTTTGAGGGAAAAACTCCAAAGAAAGATGATCAGGCATACAAGTTATACACTGAATTTGCTACTATTAACTTCACTCTACTACTGAGCAGTTCAACAGTTCTTTGGATTTTTACTTGCACCTCCTTGACAACTATTTCATACCTACTTCCTGAAACTTTCACCCTTTCTCTGTACATCTTAATTTACAACCTTGCTCCATGTTTAACTGAAAAAAAAAATGTAGCAATCAGAAGGAGCTCCATGTATTCTCAGAACTCAGTGACTAACCTATCAGTATCCATACCTTCATTTTCTGCTACTGTAATAGTTACAGTAGGTTAACTGCTGCTACCCTTTGAAATGTATACTAAGGTCCATTCTTTTTTCTTTAAGTCCTCAGTCTCACAGTTCTCCTGTTCATTATCTACATCATTTATTTATTTACTAAGTAATTTCCTGGATGAAGCACAAGCTGGAGTCAAGATTACCAGGAGAAATATCAATAACCTCAGATACGCAGATGACACCTTCTTTATGGCAGAAGGGAAGAGGAACTAATGAGCCTCTTGATGAAGGTGAAAGAGGAGACTGGAAAAGCTGGCTTAAAACTCAACATTCAAAAAACAAAGATCATGGCATCCGGTCCCATTGCTTCATGGCAAATAGATGGGAAAACAATGGAAACAGTGACAGACTATATTTTCTTGGGCTCCAAAATCACTGTGGATGGTGACTGCAGCCATGAAATTAAAAGACACTTACTCCTTGTAAAAAAAGCTATGACAAACCTAGACAGTGTATCTAATCTACAAAAACAAATGGTTAAAAAAAATAAATGAATTCAGAAAAGTTGAAAGATCAAAACATACAAATATTCTGTTCCTTTACATTAACAATGAACCTAGATACACAAAGCAGAGACATCACTTTGCCCACAAATGCCCATATAGTCAAAGCTATGGTTTTTCCAGTAGTCATGTATCGATGTGAGAGTTGGCCCATAAAGGCTGAGAGTCAATGAATTGATGATTTGAACTGTGGTGTTGGAGAAGACTCTTGAGAGTCCCTTGGACTGCAAGGAGATCAAACCAGTCAATACTAAAGGAAATCAGTCCTGAATATTGACTGGAAGGACTGTTGCTAAAGCTGAAGCTCCAATACTCGGCCACCTGATGTGAAGAACTGACTTATTAGAAAAGACCTTGATGTTGGGAAAGATTGAAAGCAGCATGAGAAGGGGACAAAATAGGATGAGATCATTGGATGACGTCATCAACTCAATGGACAAGACTTTGAGCAGGCTCTGGGAAATGGTGAAGGACAAGGAAGCCTGACATTCTGCACTTCATGGGGTCACAAACAGTTGGACATGACTGAGTGACTGAACAACAGCAACAAAAGAATTTCAAAGTGTACACAAATATCTGTTGGGGTGGGTGTTGTGTGTGCTCAGTCATGTCCAAATCTTTGTGACCTCTATGGACTGTAGGCCACCAGGCTCCTCTGTCCATGGGGTTTTTCAAACAAGAATACTGAAGTGGGTTGCCATTTTCTCCTCCATGGGATTTTCCTGACCCAGGGGTCGAACCCATGGCTCCTGCATTGGAATGTGGGTTCTTTACCATTTACATCACCTGAGAAGCCTCAAAATACCTGTTAGTTCTATTTTAATAAAACTATTATATTGAATTTATTTATCTTCTTCTAGATACCATTCCTCTTTTCTCTGCTCTCCTCTCCCTTGATGAGAAAGTCCTTGAAAGAATTGTCTCTACCTGATGTCTTCTATGATTTTTCTATGCTCTTTTAAGCCTTGTCTGATTCAGTTTTATCCACATGGTTTCACCAAAATTACTCCCATCAAGTGTATCAGAGACTAGAATAGGTCACAAGAATAACTCATTTTTTTATGCACTTTACTTCCAGAAAACACACTGTTCTGTCTCACCTTTTGTTTCTCTCCAATTGGTTATGATTGGAAAATTTCAGGATTCCCTCCTTATTCCATCATCTTTTGCCTTATCCTCTCCCCTGAGTATTTCATTCTATCTCTTGGTTATAAATATCTATATGCTGATTTCAAATCCTAAAATATGTTGCTATTAAAGTGCAGCACTCAATATGCCAGAAAATTAGAAAAACTCAGCACCGGCCACAGGACTGGAAAAGGTCAGTTTTCATTCCAATACCAAAGAAAGGCAATGCCAAAGAAAGTTCTAACTGCCGCACAATTACACTCATTTCACATGCTAGCAAAGTAATGCTCAAAATCCTTCAAGATAGGCTACAACAGTACATGAACTGAGAACTTCCAGACCTACAATCTAGATACAGAAAAGGCAGAGGAACCAGATAGCAAATTGCTAACATCTGCTGAATACTAGGAAAAGCAAGAAAATTCCATAAAAGCATCTACATCTGCTACATTGACTACACTAAAGCCTTTGACTCTGTAGCTCACAACAAACTGTGGAAAATACTTAAAGAGGTGGGAATACCAGACTACCGTACCTGCCTCCTGAGAAACCTGTGTGCAGGCTAAGAAGCAACAGCTAGAACTGGACCTGGAACAATGGGAGTGGTTGAAAATTGGGAAAGGAGTTCATCAAGGCTGTATATTATCACCCTGCTTATGTAACTTTTATGCAGATTACATCATGCAAAATACTAGGCTGGATGAAGCACAAGCTGGAATCAAGATTTCCGGGAGAAATATCAATAACTTTAGATACGCAGATGACACCACCCTAATGGCAGAAAGTGAAGAGGATCCCTTTTCCATGTTCTCTCTGCTGTATCAACACTGGACCCCTTTCTGATTCTAGTACAGAGCATCATTCTGCCTTATAACACTTGGTCTTTCTCTTGCCTCTGCCTGGAATGTTCTTCCTCCATATATCATCTTATCTGACTTCTTCTCTTTATTGATATTTTTACTAAAATATTACTTTCACAATTATACCTTCGTCTGAATACATTATGTAAAATTGCACTTACTCTCCTCAAATCACTTGATGCAATTTACCTGATCTAATTTTCTATAATATTAATCACTTTCTAACATTTCTATAACATTATTTATATGTAAAGAATTCTCTTTTATTTGTTTATGTTCATTCTCTGCCTGCCCACTAGAATGCTGAGCACAGAGATCATTTTACACTTTTTCACTAACAGGTTCTAACCACACAGAAGAGTGCCAGCACATTGATATTTATTGAATGAGTCAATAATAAATAGCTGAAATTATATCATATGAAGATATATTTACTTGCTACGTAATATAATATGTACTTAGAAAAGAATGAAATAATAACAAGCACCTGTATTAATTGTATATCTTAGTTTGTATAAAACAAAGGGCTACTGAATGCCTGTGGATATTTTTCTTTGGGTGAGGTAATGTTCATAATATTATTAAATAAATCAAAGTTTATATTCTTATTTTCAAATATTTTAATACTTGGATGTCTAATTAAAATGACTTTGGTATACTTGAAGTTAATATATTTTGGTATTTGAGTGACATAATATCAGTATATCATTATGAAATATTAAATGTGTATTAATAATTTAGTGATTACACTAGTATTTTAAATATTGAGTATCATGCAAGAAATTACACTGTTAATTATATCCCAATTTTATTATTAGTATATCATAAAACTTTCATATTAAAATGAATTACTATTAAAAATTAAAGTCTTTCTTAATTGAAGAGTGAAGTACAGTGTAAATGATTTTGAGCTGGATTGTTGGGGTTTTAATTCCAATTCCACCACTAACTACGTCAGAAAGAACAGGCAAATATTTGATTTCTCCACATGAGATTCCTCATATGTATAATTTGAAAGATGAATTACATGCCATGTAAGCTTCTTTGCAGGTCAGAGAATCAATTATCTTCTCAAAAATTAATTATAAGTATATTGAAATTACTCTAAAGTTGGAAGTTTTATATATGATATAAAAATACATATAAATGGACATACAAGTTTTCCAATTTTTGCTTAAATTTTTAGACACAAAAGCCAATGAATTGGGGAAAACCCACTAAGCTCTATAATTAAAATCATTACAGACTTGTGACAGAAACTCTGGAAGCTTCTTTTGTGTGAATTATTTAATCACATTTTATACCTATATTTTTAAAAAAGCATCTTAATTTAATTTTCATGATAACTAAACTTTAGATTCAGTTTTCTTGAATTTTAGAAGTACTTTGGTGTATTATTTTACCTAAAATTATATTTCCTCTCATCTTCTTTGATATTAGTTTATATTTTATTAATCTAGTTTTGTGACTCACTGCTGCTGCTAAGTTGCTTCGGTCGTGTCCGACTGTGTGACCCCATAGACGGCAGCCCACCAGGCTCCGCCGTCCCTGGGATTCTCCAGGCAAGAACACTGGAGTGGGTTGCCATTTCCTTCTCCAATTGTGACTCATTAATGCTTCAGTATTCAGGACCTGTCACCCACAGGTGTTAGATTCTGTCTCATGGTACTATACTGTTAACTGTCTTAAGAACACGGACCAACTGTGAGACTTCTGTTAGGCACATAAGAAGGGACTCAATGGATAAATGGAGACTGAATATACATGGATGCATTTTTTAAAACTTCATTAATACACACCTAAGAATGTCTAATTCCAAGCTGAAGAATAATATTATGAGGAATATCTACAAGAGAAAGATTCCAAGTGTATTTAGTAAATAATGTATGACAGACTACCGTTAGTGTTTAGTAAACCTGGTCTGAAATTTACACAAAATTCAAATATCAGGCAAAGTTGGGAAGAGGCAAGAACTACATTCCCTCAGACTGAAGCTTATTTAACCGCTCGGTCATTTTTATTTCCTCATAATCTCTTTTGTGACAAACAGTATAGGAAGTCTGAATAATCAATAATTAGCAACTATTGCTTTTACCAGTTATCAACTACTGATATTGAGGCTAGCACAGGAAGGGATATTTAATTGATAATTTTTAATTTTCATTTCACAGGCTTGTATATTTTTAGATGTTCCTAGTATCATTTATTTATAGACCTTTTTCTCCCCTCTCTGAAGACCAATGTCAAAACAATGAATATAGTAACTAGCTTTAAGAAATGCTACATTAGAAATGATAAAACTAGACATGTTTTAGATCTTATCTAGTTAAATCCTCACTACAAGGCAAGGTAGCTATTATAATTCCCATTTCACAGTGAAGAATCTGTGTTTTGGAATTAAATGAATTGCCCAAGCTCAAAGAGCTGTTGAATTTTTTCTACCATATACCCTGTTTCCAGCAGGTATGGTACACAAGTGTTTTTGTTGTTGTTCAGTTACTGAGTCATGTCTGACTCTTTGTGACCGCATGGACTTAGCATGTCAGGCTTCCCTGTTCTTCACTATCTCCCAGAGTTTGCTCAAACTCATGTCTATTCAGTCCATGATTCCATCCAATCCTCTCATCCTCTGTTGCCCGCATTCTCCTCCTGCCCTCAGTCATTCTCAGCAACAGGGTCTTTTCCAGTGATTTGGCTCTTTGCATCAGGTAGCCAAAGTATTGGAGCTTCAGCATCATACCTTCCAATGAGGAACTTCAGGGCTGATGTTCTTTTAGGATTGACAGGTTTGATCTCCTTGCTGTCCAAAGGACTCTCAAGAGTCTTCTTCAGCACCACAGTTTGAAAGCATCAATTCTTCGGCACTCAGCCTTCTTTATGGTCCAACTCTCACATCCATACATGACTACTGGAGAAACCATAGCTTTGACTATACAGACTTTTGTTGGCAAAGTGAAGTCTGAGCTTTTCAGTACTCTGTCTAGGTTTGTCACAGTTTTTCTTCCAAGGAGAAAGTGTCTTTTAATTTCATGGCTGCAGTCACCATCTGCAGTGATTTTGAAGCCTAAGAAAATAAATGTATCACTGTTTCCGTTGTTTCCCCATCTATTCGCCATGAATTGATGGGACTAGATGCCATGATCTTAGTATTTTGAATATTGAGTTTTAAGCCAGCTTTTTCACTCTCCTTTCTCACCTTCGTCAAGAGGCTCTTTAGTTCCTTTTTGCTTTCTGCCATAATAAGGGTGGTGTCATCTGCATATCTGAGGCTATTGATATTTCTCCTGTAATTCTTGATTCCGCCTTATGATTCATTCAGCCTGGTATTTTGCATGATATACCCTGCATATAAATTAAATAAGCAGGATGACAATGTATAGCTTTGACGTACTGAGGAAGAAATTGGTAGATGTATAAGACTCTGAGACCTCAGTTCCTTTTATTTAATTTCTCTTTTTTTTCCCTCTTCTCAAGTAAGCATCTCAATCTTTGTTCCAATTTCCAGGCATTGAGAGGAATGCCTCCCTGGTGTGGAGGGTCATAAAACTTTTGGACCCAGGACAAGACAGTCACTAACTGCTATCCAGTTTATCAAGGGAAAAAACTCCAAGAAGACCATTAGCTCTTAAACATACCAAAGTGTAAAGTGTTACTCGTGTCCAACTCTTTGCAAACCCATGGACTATAGCTTGTCCATGGAATTCCCTAGGCAAGAATACTGGAGTGGGTTGCCATTCCCATCTTCAGGGGATGTTCCTGACCCAGGGATTGAACCTGGGTCTCTTACATTGCAGGCATATTCTTTACCACCTGAGCCACTAGGGAATTTGGTCCATAAATAATGGTCTGGGGTCTTGAGAAAGGGATGGCATTGCAATGTCTACAAAAACTGAGAAACTAGGTGATCCGAAAAAAGCCATAAGAATGACAAACTGGACATTGCGAGATTCAAACTGGTCAAAAATGACATATATTAAAGTCACAAGCCAACCAAAAATAAACAGACCAATACTAGTAAAGATATAAAACTTCTGTAATCCCTGCCTTTGGAGGCTGCTCACCCCCTCTCAGTGTCTATGCTGAGTGCTTTGTATCTATATCCTTTAAAATAAACTTTGCCAGGGTGAGTGTTTGAGAGTTTGTGAAGTCCATTCTTCAGCTCCGTGAACAGAACTCGGTTCTGTTTCAGTACTCTTTTCCCAATTAGGAACCAGTCCATTGTTCCATGTCTGGTTCTAACTGTTGCTTCTTGACCTGCACACAGATTTCTCAGGAGTTAGTAAGGTGGTCTGGTATTCCCGTCTCTTTAAGAATTTTCCACAGTTTGATGTGATGCACAATCACATCACGGAGTCAAAGGCTTTAGCATAGTCAATGAAGAAGAAGTAGATGTTTTTCCTGGAATTCCTTTGCTTTTTGTATGATCCAACAGGTGTGGGCAAGAATCATTTAGAAGGAATGGAATAACCCTTATAGTCAACAAGAGAGTCCAAAATGCAGGTACTTGGGTGCAATCTCAAAAACAACAGAATAATTTTGGTTTGTTTCCAAGGCAAATCATTCAGTATCACAGTAATCAAAGTCTATGCCATAACAACTAATGCCAAAGAAGATGAAGTTAAATGGTGCCATACCTACAGACCTTCTAGAATTAACACCAAAGAAAGATCTTCTCATCAGAGGGGAATGGAATGCAAAAGTAGGAAGTCAAGAAAAACCTGGAGTAACAGGCAAATTTGGTCTAGGAATAAAAAAAAAGGCAGATTCAAGGCTAACAGAGTTTTGCCAAGAGAATGCACTGGTCATAGCAAACACCCTCTTCCAACAACACAGGAGAAGATTCTACACGTGGACATCACCAGATGGTCAATAACAAAATCAGATTGATTATATTCTTTGCAGTCGAAGATGGAGAAGCTCTATGCAGTCAGAAAAAACAAGACCTGGAGCTGACTGTGGCTCAGATCATGAACCCATTTTTGCCAAATTCAGACTTAAATCGAAGAAAGTAGGGGAAACCACTAGGCCATTCAGATATGACCTAAATAAAATCCCTTATGATTATGCAGTGCAAGTAACAAATAGATTCAAGGGATTAAATCTGACAGAGTGCCTGAAGAACTGTGGACACAGATCTGTAACACTGTACAGGAGGCGGTAATCAAAATCATCCCAAGAAATCCAAAAAGGCAAAAATGGTTGTCTGAGGAAGCCTTACAAATAGCTGCGAAAAGAAGTAAATGCAAAGGAGAAAAGGAAAGATACACCGATCTGAATGCAGAGTTCCAAAGAATAGCAAGAAGAGTTAAGAAAGCTTTCTTAAGTGAACAATGCAAATAAATAGAAGAAAACAGTAGAATGGGAAACACAAGTGTGGACATGTACTCAAATAAAAGACTGCTTCACTGGAGAAACTACATATGATTCTCAAATATTTCTTAGGAATTTGATGCCAAGGAAGATTTAGAAAAGGCTACTTCATTTTTGATTTTTTAAATAATTTTCCTTTTTTATAGTGTTCTGGTCACTAGTATCATGTAATTAGCTTAGAGAAATTGATTTGTTAAAGAAAAATTATTTTTAGTGTCAACAATCAACATACAACTTATTTCTTATTCACTTTATATTACTTTTTTTAAGAAGCAAAAATATTTTTCCAGCACAATGTCTCACTTACCACATTAAGTTTTATATTGTTGTGATTTTCTGAGATATTAACCAAGAAATGGTGATGCTAAATAATACCTTCAATGACTCTAAAATTGTACTGGAAATCATGATTTCATAAGAACACTGGTAAAATTATTGGATAATTTCCCACAGAATTTCTACACCAGAGTTCCTTTTATTATGTCCTGGAACAAGTTGCTACGTTCACTTTAGCTGTAAAATAATGCTGAATACAACAACATCGTAAAGCAGCTCACAGAGCAAGCAAAGACATCTGTTAATGGTACCATGAATAGTTATGAACTGAGGTGCTCAAATGACTTTGCTAGCAAAGAACTGCCTCCTAATTTATTTTTATAGCAAATGGAATTCTCATTTTTCATGGTTTGGTAGTTGCATTCAAATATACCAATAATTTCAGATGCAATCACTTCTATATAGCAAATTTTGCTTTAGAAAGTAGGAGAGAATTGCTAATGTTCTGTTGATGGGGAAACAGCTTCTCCATTAGTTTTGTTTCAATCTTTTCTTGCAGTTTTAAAATTAATTTTAGTATAATATTAATTTCTAATAAAATGTAGGAAGTTTGATTTCATATAAGAATTTTATATGTTTTCCAAACATATGACACTGAAAAATTTTAAGTGTTCTTAGAGCTAAGGAACTATGTCATTTTCTCCCCATAGTTGCAGTAGCTGATACAATTTTTATGTAAGAAAATAGAAATTTTAATTAAAGAATTTTCAAGATTAAATGTATAAAAATAAATTATCTATGCTATACTATGCTACATCAGTTCAGTCATGTCTGACTTTTACAACCTATGGACTGTAGCCCACCAGGCTCCTCTGTCCATGGGATTCTCCAGCCAAGAATACTGGAGTAGTTTGCCATTTCCGACTCCAGTGGATCCTCCCAATCCAGGGATCGAACCCAGGTTTCATTATATCTCCCGCATTGGCAGGTAGGTTCTTTACCACTAGCGCCACCTGGGAAGAAATTTATAAAAATGACAATATCCCATATAGAACAGAATATAAATGCTGGAAAATTACTATATTACCATGTGTAAAAATTTAACTTTTTCAAATAGGTTATTTCATCTACCACTTTCAAGTGTAATGATGGCAATAGGTAATGTAATTTTATTTATTTATGACTCAGAAAATATGATACAAAATAACTTCAATCCTAAATATAACTCAAGACTTCCCAGCCAAATATTAGTATTTTCCTAAAGAATTCTACATTGACATTTGCTAAAGTTTTGTAGAAAAAAAATCACCAAGTTATTTTGCCTGTGAAATTGTAACAACAGCATGATTTAATGACTCATTTAAGCATATGTAGAAAGTTTATACCTTTTCAAAATGCTCCTAGGTAAAAACAGCTGAAGTTTCATGAAAATTAAATAGAACTAGAACTAGTAGCATTGCAAGAATATATAACAACAATAAAGTAATGATAGAAAAATTAAGTAACACATTTTGGTATGTAAGAAACAACATAGCATGTTACACAACCGACGTATATAGGATAAACCTGCAAGTCAAGCAATGACACACCTACGAATAATGAAAATATTGTTCCTTTTGTTGTGTACTTTTATTATGGACCCCAAACATTCTGCACTTCTGTATATATAACTACCTGTTTGTGCTCACATCTGTGCCAAAAAAATGCCATGATTATTCACTGTGAACAGAAGGAAAAACATGAAACCATGTAATTGATATAGGATGAGGTCAGGACTTGAACATAACTTGACAGTCACATGACCAGAGACTATCATTTTAATTGCACGATATCAAGAATCATGTATGATAAATTTTTAAAAGTTGATTCTTTTACAAACAGGCCACGAGAAGGCAGGAAAGACTATAAACAATAAGCTGATAAACTCTCAACACAAGGATACCATGATTCATGTAGTTATCTCAAGTCTCACACTGCTCCTAACAGATGTTCTACTTTCTTATCCACAGGGATAGAGGTGGTAGATCAGCCTGCTGTGTAACTCTGCACCTACTCAGTGGCTAACGCAGTGATCATATCTATGTGCTGGAGCTGAGGGACACATCCTATGTCTTAATGCTCAGATACAGTTATTTGGACTGATGTATCTCATGCAATTTTTTAGCACAGGCATTTACAAGGGCAAGGACTACCTTTTAAAATGGAATGTTTCTTTGACCATTGAGTATATAGTCAAGGCCAACAGTGGCCTGTATTTCTGCTATATTAAGCACAAAGGGTAGTTTATGATAACACACCATGTCACTGAAGATTAAACCAACTGGAAACACCATCATTCCAATGCCATCACCCACACAAAACCACGAACCAGTAACTACATCACTTTCTCCAACACAGCCCAGAGAAACCCAAGCTAAGACACTGCAGGAAACAAGGACATAGCCTACCAGCCCACCACTGCACTCTTGTGCAACAGATGGGAATGGCAGGGTAGCAGTCTTCAAAAGGCCGTAAGCATAACAATCAAACTCAAGTGTCGCTGGCACAAGATCCAGGGGTGAGCTCCACAAAGGGACTCCATTGGCATCAGTATTTCTGCGGTGGTGCTGCTAACACTTTTGCTTCTCACTATTACCCAAATGTATTTATACATAAGAAACAAATTGGAGCAACTAGACATGTGGGTTCAAGTACTTGATATCACATTACTGAATATCATTTTTATGTGAGTAGCTCTCAAGGACTCTGTTTCCATGGCTATAGAAAACAGTGACTAGATATCACTGTGTGAGACTCCTTTTAAGCTTCAGGATTATTTTTTGTGTATTAATTGCACCCAATAGTCCAACATACCAGTGACATTGGTTAGTATGACCCCCTAGTTCAAATATATATAGTGTTAATAATATTCATAATACTATAGTCTTATTTTTAATCTTAAAGTGAAAGTGAAAGTCACTCAGTCGTGTCCAACTCTTTGCAACCCCCTGGACTATACAGTCCATGGAATTCTCCAGGCCAGAATACTGAAGTAGGTAGACTTTCCCTTCTCCAGGGAATCTTCCTGACCCAGGAATCAAACCAGGGTCTCCTGCATTGCAGGCAGATTCTTTACCAGCTGAGCCACCAGAGAAGCCCGATTCCTGACTATTTCTGACTGTTGGACAACTCTCTCTCTAACGTGAATGCTTTAGAAGCGTATATTCTCTTTAGACTCCATGAATCATATCTTTCTAAAGAGTCCTCAACTGGGAGATAGGAAATGAGCTTTCTATTCTGGTCACCAAAGCTGTCAAGAAGCAAGAAAGAGTAAAATCAACAAGTCTGATTTGAGACTTAAAAAGTTTCTCTCGGAATCATTTCATGATTATTTTTCTATATTCTGAATATAACTCCAAATGTTACATTTCTCTGTTTTCATCTATTAGAGATAATAATTTCCATACCTATCTTGGTGTCAAATGGCAACTGCCATGAATGGTACTTGTGAGAAGTCTTTGAAAAGTAAACACTACAGATATCCAAGGACTTTTAAAATTTAGTTTTCAGTAATATCTAGTACTGCTGCTGCTGCTGCTGCTGCTGCTGCTGCTAAGTTGCTTCAGTCGTGTCCGACACCGTGCGACCCCATAGACAGCATCCCACCAGGCTCCGCCGTCCCTGGGATTCTCCAGGCAAGAATACTGAAGTGGGTTGCCATTTCCTTCTCCAGTGCATGAAAGGGAAAAGTGAAAGTGAAGTCGCTCAGTCGTGTCCGACTCTTAGCAACCCCATGGACTGTAGCCCACCAGGCTCCTCCGTCCATGGGATTTTCCAGGCAAGAGTACTGGAGTGGGGTGCCATTGCCTTCTCTGATATCTAGTACTAGTGGTCAGTAAATATCAGTGATTTTACGTTTGTAAGTCTCTTGCTATATGGTACTTTTTTTTTTCTTTAAATAACATTTCTTTCTTGAAAAAAATTGATGTTGGGTAATTGGGCTATCATCTTACACTGTATATAAAATTTATAAATAGCTTGAGAGGTAGAATGGGTAAGAGAAAGTATTTAGTTAATTAATTCTTCTGTAAATATACCACTATTATAGAGTAGATTGAATTTTATTTTGTTTTTGATATTTCAAGACACAATTGAGATTCTATTGTCTGCAGTCAATCCTAGGACATTAGAACAGTGATGCAATTAAGACTGCATTTAAATAAATATTTAAACAAAAACCTTTGCATATCTTAGAAAATATCAGAACAATCTTTAACCAATGGCTATAAAGATGATTGGACTAATTTTGTGAGTAAAAGAAATTGTGAAGGACTTTTAGTAATTGTCTAGTTTCAGTTATATGCAGGCTCGTAATTAATACTTTTTAAAACATTTAAATTGATTTTTTTACTTGTTATGGGCATTAAAAAAGCAAAAGAAATAAAACATAAGTTAAGCACTATGAAAAACTATATTTACTCAAGGAGATGAATGGGTTACAGGTTGGCCATCACTGAGGGTAATAGAAATCCTTTCCTTTATGAGCAACAGAACATTCAGTGTGTGGTACAAGTATTTTGAAAATATTTTATATGAATTTAAGTTATTCATAACAAAAGCTTGACTGTCTAAAGTCTGACCAAGTTTTGAATAACTGTTTGGGTCAGGTGAAAATATTAATTACTTCAAATTACTGATTCTAACTAATCGCTATTGATTGATTTCTTTTATACACATACTAGCTGTGATATACTCACACTCAAACTGAGAGCTAAATGATCAAACCTATAGTAACAAGGATTATTTTATTAACACTTTTCCTACAAGTAGATAATGTTTTAACCCCAAAATGCATTTACTTTACTTTAAAAAAAAAAAAAAAAGGAACATTCACAGTTAACCCTAACTGCTACCTAAGGAGTGTTTTTAAACTTAGGCATTAGAGTTCAAATTTCCAAAAGACAAAAGCTGACAACAGCTCGGGAAGTGGAGCATAAGCTAAAGTCTGTGAACTGTTCTGTTGAAATACCTCGTAAAAGCCTCCTTGATGATTTACATGTTACTAAAGCCAATGCACACATCTTGTGTTTTCATTTATCACAGTGGACTAAACCCTGCTTTTGAATTATTTCTTTACTTAGAAAACACAGATGTATGGAGAGGATTCTTTCTCTAAATTTTTATAGCATTCTTCTGAACACATGAAAATCCTCCAAAACTGGGTAAGAGTTCCAGCTTAGTTTAAACATGATAATAATACCAAATAAAGACCTCTAGCTTGTAGGCTAGCTCTCGTCTTTTTACATTTCTGCTAACATTTCCAAAAGCAAGCCTTCTACCATAAAATATGTTTAAAATAAATTAAGGGAGAATTTGAAAATTGTCCTATTTCCCTTATGAAACTTCATGCTGGTGTTTCAATTATAAAGTACTAACAACTTAATGCTCACCTAGTGAATTATGCATATATTTTTGAGGATATTTTTTAAATGCCATCTCAAATCCTTTTACAGTTTTTCATAAGCACACATATTATAGTCCTATGTCAAGTAAAACAAAATTTAAAGTTCATGGAATTTTAAAAATAGATAGTTGGAGGGATCAATAGGCAGATGGATGGATAGGGTGGGTGGACGGATGGATGGACGGACAGGTAGGTGGGTGGGTGGATGGGGGTGGGTGAGATGGTGGGTGGGTGGATGGATAGATAGATAAAGAGTTGATTTTGCCTATCCTAGCAGGGATCTTAGGCACAGATCATAGAATTTTTAAGAAAAGCCAATGAATAACCATACTCACAAGATGAGATGATGTCATTGCATGTGTCACTGAAAATACTGAACCTGGATATGTTGCTCCAGATGAGAAAATTGAAAAATACCCAACCCTATGGCAAATAATACATGTCCCTGCTTAGTGCATTGCCTGTCAGAGACGTAATCAATTCACCAACACACAGTGACAAAATATAAAATACACTGATCTTCCTACAGATCTTGCCTTCCTACAGATTATACAGAAAGGCCTGAATTATCTGACATGATTGAAAAGTCACTTTTAGTATTATTATTTTGATTGGTACAGCAATACTACTGAGTAATTTCTTTACCTGTTTATTTAATATTCCTAAAACATAGTGCAGAGTCTCCAAGATACAAAAAACCATAGTATTAAGAATGTAACAGATTTTTCTTCTTCGTATATAAATATTCACAGTAACAAACTTATCTAGTCATGTGTGTGCCATATGGTAGCATTATCCATATATATATATGAAGATAAATATAATTAACTTCTAATGACACTACAATATAAATTAGATAACTTCGCCATATGCACTAAGACTGTCTTATTTAATAATAATATAAATAATTTAGTTATCTTTAAAAATCATTTAAAATTAATAAATTTATAGATTTTAAATTTTACAATAGAATGCAAAATATGATGTGTCTGGAAGGGCTGACTTAAAATTGAAAGTAGTTTAGACAGGTTTTTTTGTCTTTACAGGACACTTATAATTCACACTTAATCAGACTTGGGGATGCCTTCTGTTTTTTCAAATGAAAAAAAAAAATGGTGGACCAGAAAGAAAAGGGAAAGGCATTTATGGATTTCGCGGCCGTGATTTGCTCCCTTCCTTACTATTTCTTATACTTTTGCACTTTTTTTCCTGACTCATATTTCACCTTGCCAACTTCTCTTGGTAATAATACTCAGTGCCAGCGAGAATCCTTTAAGTGTCAAATTCTTGCAGTGTGTCTCAGTAGTTAGAGATGGTGCAATTACATTTGCATCTTCTCCAAATGGATAGGAAGCTTGATGGTTTTTGAATTTAGGCCAACATCATACTCTTGGAGAGAGTTTTTATTTTGATGAAAACTGAATTATAATCATACTTTCCAAAAACCCAATAAATATAGTATTAATGTGTCTACAATAGTAAAATGCAGGTATTTTAAGGAAGCTATGATTTGGGATCTAGATTTATTCAGAGTTTTTGCTGCAGATTTTCCTAAGGTATAGCCATCATTCTACTATAATCGAAGATTTTAGTAACATTGATAAAGCCACTTTTCTAATGGTGCATACCTTGGTATTTTCTCCTATTCCTGGACAAAGCTTAAGCTCAACTGGTTTTTTTTTTTTTTTTTTTTCTTTTAAATATTCTGTTTCATCAAGGCCTGAGTTATTTGACTGTTTTTTTTTTTTTTTCTAATGAACCCAGGGATCAAACCCAGGTCTCCCACATTGCAGGCAGATTCTTTACTGTCTGAGCCACCAGGGAAGCCCAGATACTACTTCAGCAGGTGTAAAAGGAACCAGGAAACTTGTTATTGTTCTTTAATGACTTGGAAAAAATTAATGATGAACAGTAAATATTAGAACAACAGCCAGTATATTTTTTATCATTTCTGGTTTCCTGAAGGCAAAATTTTAGTAAATACAGGAGAAAAACTTAAGAATATGTAGGCCTTGTCACGTGATTAGTGAGAAGAATGTGACAGCAAAATTCAACAAAAGCAAGCATTCTCCTAATTAACCATTCATATATTGTACATTACAGAAAACTGAAACTGATTCTTCTGGTTTCCTAACAAACTGAAAGCAAGAAACTGTCATTTTCCTTTATGTACTCTTCTTTATTTAGTACTTTTCTACTAGGTAGCACTATAAGCTTAGATTTTATCTGACTGGCAATTGCAATATAGATCAAGATTAGTATAGATTTTAAATTCTGAGACTACAGTGCTTTTTTCTCTTGTTTAAAGAAGTATATTTCACATACAATAAAAGTCACTCTTCTAAAGGCTTCAGTAGACTCACAAAGTTATACAAAGATCACTACTTATACAGAAAAATTTTATCACCCCCTCAAAATCCTGTACTCACTAGAAGTAACTCCAATTTTGCCTCCAAGAAACATTCTTGCCCCAGCTTCTGGAAACTACTAATCTACTTTCTGTCTACTGACTTTATTTGGGAATTATATTTGTGCTTAGATTACAGTCTAAAGTAGTGATTATATTGGCACCTGTTTATCACTTTGAATATTCAACAGCATTTTTATGACCAGTTTACTCACCAAAACATTTAAAAATTAGAGTCTAAAAAAATATTATGATCAGATTCATCTAAGTTTAAAGGAGCTGAATTTTAGTGGTGGAGTCAGTTACAAAACTTTCCAGCAGAAAACAAATAAAAGATGATCAGAATCTAATCCTTTCACTATGGTCCCATGGAGGAAAAGTATGTGTGCTTTGACTAACTGGAGACCTTAGGAATGTGTATATAGGACAATGAGTCTGTGGTCTTGTGCCAGTCAACCATAATTTTTATTTGAACTACATTGGACAGTCATATGCTGATAGGGCAACAGAATAAGTACATGTGGAGGACCTAAACTGGCCAAAAAGTTCAATAATTATGACACTGAATTTCATGGGTGAGCTTTATTCTATCAAACTTTAATTAACATACCAGAGGAACAACAGCAGATAAAACCAACAATGTTGGGCATTTAAAGGAGCTGAAGATAAAGATACAAATGATATTGAAGTGCTGAACCATGATTCTAGGCTAGGGTATGGAGAAAGTACAAAGTTAGGTGCTTGTTGATAATTAGCTAAAAATAGTAAGATCAGAGGTCTGATTCTCCTTACAATGTGTACATTTAGATGTAATAGAAATAAAGGAAAGATAATTTTTAGTAAATATAGGTGACCCATAGTGACATGCTAGATTTTTAAAGATATATCAAGTTGGGTTTAAAACTTGGATATATCTGAGCCAAAGAGGTGTTCAAGTGAGATTTTAAAATCTCAAGGCAAGTTAAGCTTGATGAATAATTATATAAATCTTGGAAATAAAGAGAAAGAAATTACTGAGTGTTTATCCATGACATCTGAGCTTAACTTTTTATTGTCTGAACCATGTAAGAACAAAGATTAACTTGGGGACTTTAGATAACCGGAGAGAGAGAGAAATTCTGTCCCGTAGAATAAGTAACCTCAAAGGCTGACACATATGGTCTTCTGGACATTAACCAATTTTGTATCTAATCTAGAATTTTTAACTTAATATTTCCTTTTAAAAATTGCCTGTATATACATAACTTCTCTATTGTCATTTGGAACAAATGTAACATTTATTTTTTTCAGTCATTAATCAGTAAAATAAAACACCAGATGTGATAATATATTATCCTTAAATCATTATTTTGCCTTCTAAAAATTATACTTTAGCAGTATAAGAGGTTCCAGCATGATGTCCTTGTGGAAGCACTTGGTGGAGCCAAGTAAACTATGTTGTAAGAAGAATATACCTGGCAGACTGTTTAAGAGTTGTCCTTATTTGAATACCAGAGTGAAAGAAGTATTATTCATAGAACTTTAAATCTGTTGCCCCTGCAGTTTATTTTTCCTATTGATTCTGTGTTGTTTCCTTTCTGGTTTGCATGAAGCAGAAATATTATTTCCTATCAATGGAAACAATGATTGAGAAATTGCTTTTCTGGCCTGATTTTGGTGATTTTTGTAAGTTGATTCTATTTTCTATTGAGTGAGTAATGACAGAGAAATGGATTTTTTTTTGTTGTTCATCTGCTAATAAGTGTCAGTTATATTACAAAGTAACAGTAATCAAAACAGTATGGTACTGGCACAAAATCAGACGGACACATAGGTCAATAGAACAGAGAGTCTAGAAATAAATCTACAACAAAGGAAGCAAGAATATTCAAGGGGAAAAAGCAACTTCTTCAATAATTAGTGTTGAGAAAACTGGACAGCTACATGTAAAAGAATGAAATTAGAGCATTCTCTAACACCATATACAAAAGTAAAGTCAAAATGGATTAAAGACCTAAAGGTAATACCAGAAACAGCAAAACTTCTAAAGGGAAACAGGCAGAACACTCTTTGACAAAAATTGTACCAATATTCTTTTGGATCTGTCTAATAAAGCAAATAAAACAAAAGCAAAAATAAATGAATGAAACAAGTTAAACTTAAAAAGCTATTGCACAGCAAAGGAAACCGTCCACCAAAAGAAAAGACAACCTACTAACAGGGAGAAAATATCTGCAAACGATATGACAGATAAGGGGTTAATATGCAAAATATATAAACAGCTCATACAGGGGAGGGCTGCTGTCTATGGGGTCGCACAGAGTTGGACACGACTGAAACGACTTAGCAGCAGCAGCAGCAGCAGCATACAACCCAACATCATAAAAACAAACAGACCAATTAAAAAAAAAAAAGGCAGAAGACCTGAATAGACATTTTCCCAAAGAGGACATGCAGATGGACAACAGGCACATGAAAAGATGCTCAGCATCACCAACCATCAGGAAAATGCAAGTCAAAGTACAGTGAGATATCACCTCACACCTGTCAGAATGGCTAGCGTCAAAAATTGCACAAATAACAAATGTTGGCAAGGATATAGAATCTCACACACTCTCGGTGGGAATGTAAACTGCTGCAACCACTGTGGCAAACAGTGTGGAGGTCTCTCAAAACTAAACCAGAATTACCACGTGACCCAGCCAGTTTTACTTCCGGGTGTGTATCTGAAACCAGTCCATCCTAAAGGAGATCAGTCCTGGGTGTTCACTGGAAGGACTGATGTTGAAGCTGAAACTCCAATACTTTGGCCACCTCAAGCGAAGAACTGACTCATTGGAAAAGACTCTGATGCTGGGAAAGATTGAGGGCAGGAGGAGAAGGGGACGACAGAGGATGAGATGTTTGGATGGCATCACCGACTCAATGGACATGGGTTTGGGTGGACTCCAGGAGTTGGTGATGGACAGGGAGGCCTGGCGTGCTGCGGTTCATGGGGTCGCAAAGAGTCGGACACAACTGAGCCACTGAACTGAACTGAACTGATGTATCTGAAAAAAGGAAAAAACTATTTGAAAATATACATGCATCCTCAGTATGCATAACAGTGTTAATTACAATTGCCAATATGTGGAATCAACTTAAATGTCCATCAACAGAACAGTGGATAAAAATTGAATGTATATACACACACACACACACACACAATGGAATAACAGTTGAGTATATATACATATACACTATATATATGTGTATATATATATACATACACACTATATGTATATGTATATATACATATTCATATATATATATATATATGTATATATATAATATGCTGCTGCTAAGTCACTTCAGTCGTGCCTGACTCTGTATGACCCCATAGATGGAAGCCCACCAGGCTCCTCTGTCCACGCGATTCTCTAGGCAAGAATACTGGAGTAGGCTGCCATTTTCTACTCTATACACAATGAAAATTGAGTGTGTGTGTGTGTGTGTGTGTGTGTGTGTATATATATATGTATATATATATAATGGAATATTAGTCATAAAAATGAATAAAAATTTTGCCTTTGCAAAAACATGAATGGATGTGGAGGGTATTATGCTAAGTGACATAAGTCAGACAGAGAATGATGAATACTGTATGACAGCAAATATACGTGGAATCTAAAAAGTAAAACTAGTGAATATAACAAACACAAAGCAGATTCACAGATATAGAAAATGAATTAGTGGTCATCAGTGGAGAGAGAGAAGTGGGGAGGAACATGAAAGGGGCAGAGGATTGATAGGTATAAACTATTATGTATAAAGTAAAATGTAAGTATATATTGTACAATACAGGGAAAATAGCCAATATTTTATAATAATTATAAATGGAGTAGAAACTTTACTATGAATTGCTATTTGTACCCTTGTAGCTCAACATTCAGAAAACTAAGATCATGGCATCTGGTCCCATCACTTCGTGGGAAATAGATGGGTAAACAGTGGAAACAGTGTCAGACTTTATTTTGGGGGGCTCCAAAATCACTGCAGATGGTGACTTCAGCCATGAAATTAAAAAATGGTTACTCCTTGGAAGGAAAGTTATGACCTACCTAGGTAACATATTAAAAAGCAGAGATGTTACTTTGCCAACAAAAGTCCATCTAGTCAAGGCTATGGTTTTTCCAGTAGTCACGTATAGATGTGAGAGCTGGACTATAAAGAAAGCGGAGTGCCGAAGAATTGATGCTTTTGAACTGTGGTGTTGGAGAAGACTCTTGAGAGTCCCTTGGACAGCAAGGAGATCCAACCAGTCCATCCTAAAGGAGATCAGTCCTGGGTGTTCATTGGAAGGACTGATGTTGAAGCTGAAACCCCAATACTTTGGCCACCTCATGTGAAGAGTTGACTCACTGGTAAAGACCCTGATACTGGGAAGGATTGGGGGCAGGAAGAGAAGGGGACAACAGAGGATGAGATGGCTGGATGGCATCACCAACTCATTGGACATGAATTTGGGTAAACTCCAGGAGTTGGTGATGGACAGGGAGGCCCAGCGTGCTGCAATTCATGGGGTCACAAAGAGTCATACACGACTGCATGACTGAACTGAACTTATATAAAACTGTATATAGACTCTATTTTAGTAAAAAAATAAAAGGAAAAAATGTCCATCCACACTGGAAGAAAAGCTCTTTAATATCTGACCCTATGGTATTTTTGATTATGGCCAAATTTGTAGAAGTGAATCTCCAAGTGTTCCAAGTGTGTGTGTAGCTCAGAAAAGCCTTAACCTCTCACATTGCTAGAATAAAGTGTTTTTCTGCACCTTTATGCTATCAACAAATTAGTATATAAAGTCTCTTAAATTAAGGGAACTCAGTTTGAAGTGGGATATACTGATGACTCAGTGCTTGTATGGGTTTCCCTGGGGGCTCAGATGGTAAAGAATCCATCTGCAATGCAATTTTTCATTAAAAATTAATAACTAATGGAGAAAGACTAATGGAAAATACAAACTGTGTGTGCCAGGTAATGGAATGGGTTTTGTTTCTCTGAGTGAGTGTTCAGTCATGTCTGACTCTTTGTAATCTCATGGACTTTAGAATTCCAGGCTCTCCTTTCCATGGAATTTTCCTGGCAAGAATACTGTAAAGGGTTGACATCTCCTCCTCTAGGGGGTCTTCTGACCCAGGGATTGAACCCACATTTCCTGTGTCTCCTGCACTGCAGGCAAATTCTTCACCACTGAACCACTAGGAACACAAAATAGATTGCTAACTACTGTTTCTCAGGAACTCAAAACACTATCTTATTCAGATGCGTAGCTCTCCTTTGGTGACTCTTGACTCTGTCTTCCTATAATCAATGTTTATTTTTTTAAAAATTAGGATATTTTTCATACTTAAGATGTCTTAAAGTTTCCCAGAGGGCACTGGAAAAGTCAGAGATTTGATGTTTCATTTATAGAAAGAGATTTGGGAATAACAGCTTAGAACCTCTTTGTTTCTTATTTTTTAAAGTGATAGATAAAATAATATTAATATGTTTCAGAAATTGTTCATTTTTATGACCCTAAAATTTTTCTTGGTCTTCCTTTGTGGCTCAGCTGGTAAAGAATCTGCCTGCAAGTGGGAGACCTGGGTTTGATCCCTGGTTTGGGAAGATACCCTGGAGAAGTGAAAGGTTACCCACTCCAGTATTGCAGTCGGGAGAATTCCATGGACTGTATAGTCCATGGGGTCGCAAAGAGTTGGACATGACTGAGCGACTTTCACATCACATGAGACAAACTAATTTTGGGGCTTCCCTTGTAGCTCAGCTGGTAAAGAATCCGTCTGCAATGCGGGAGACCTGGGTTTGATCCCTGGGTTGGGAAATCCCCTGAATAATGAAATGGCAACCCACTCCAGTATTCTGGCCTGGAGAATTCCATGGACTGTATAGTCTATGGTGTTGCAAAGAGTTGCACACGACTGAGTTACTCTCACTTTCACAAATTTTCTAGTGTCCTTGATGTTCATAATATTTTTACGTTCAAGAAAAACATTGATCAGTTTCTTATCAAATGGTTATGCACTATATCCCAATAGAGAATATTGTTGCTTGGAGAATGCCGTGGACAGAGGAGCTTGGTGGGCTAAGGTCCATGGGGTCCCAAAGAGTTGGACATGCCTAAGTGACTAACATTTTCACTTTCACTACTGTTTACTGTAACAAATAATCCACTCTATATTTCCAGCTGTGAGAGAGATTTCTATAGTCATGGCCAAGTTTTTAAAATCTGGTGTTTCTGTTGTCTTTTTCTGGACAGAAATTATTTGCAAGATTCATAGAATTTTAAAAACATCATTTATAAATGCTAAATTAGAGAAGTCAACATTAACATGTAGATTAGATTTAGAAAAATGCCAATCTCTCTGAATATATTATACCTTATATGTTACACTATATGTTTTCAGATATAATACATATGAAAAAATTCAATTTTTAGATTACTGGTTTGGCTAAAAAAACTCGAGACTGAAAATACTGTACAGCAAGATCTAAATACATATTAGTAATTTTCTTTATTACATACCAGTGCTCCCTAGTTAAATTTTAAAGTAACATTTTGTTTACTTCTAAAAACCTGTTTTCTGAAAAGTCAAGATCCTTCCAATTCAGAAAAGCGAGCTTGTGATAATTTAGGCTTATAATAGCATTAAACTTGTCTTCTGCTTGACTTCTTTTACCAGCTTCAAGAGATAAAGCTTTGATAAACTCTGTATGCTTTTAAAGAGTCCCTTTGCTCTCTCTGGGGTTGTAAATAATGGATTAGTAATGTAAAATGTGTTCCAAAAAGCTAGGACTTCCTTGTTTAACATTACCTGTCATTTACAATAATGATGAAATAGGACTTAGTATAAAAGGAACACTGGGGAACATGATGCTTTGCAACGTGAATATGAATGCATTTGCATCAATTGCACAATTACTTAATTTTCTAATGCAATTTTATGCTAACAACATATATCTCAAAGAGACAGCCAAGCATACGACATTTTGGTTTGTTTTTCTGTTGCCACCCTTAAAGTGAAAGTCCCTCAGTTGCGTCCAACACTTTGTAACTCTATGGATTGTAGCCTGCCAGGCTCATTTGTCCATGGGATTCTTCAGGCCAGAACACTGGAAGAGGTAGATCTTCCCTTCTCTAGAGTATCTTCCCAACCCAGGGATCAAATCCAGCTCTCCTGCATTGAAGGAGAATTCTTTACTGTCTGAGCCACCAGGGAAGCCCAAGAATATTGGAGTGGGTAGCTTATCCCTTCTCCAGGAGATCTTCTCAACCCAGGAATTTGAACTGGGGTCTCCTGCATTGTAGGCAGATTCTTTATCAGTTGAGCTACTAGGGAAGCATAAGTATGATGGATGTTATAAAGTTAACTTAGAAAACACCAAAGTAAACTTGTTATCAGTTTTTAAAAAATAAAAAACAATGCATATATTTGATATACTTGCCAACATCCTAAATTCAGATTCAGAAAATGTTTTGATATATAATGTCAACACAGTTGAGAAATCATAATTCAAGTGCCTTACAAACTAGCTAGACTCTCAGAATGCAATTTCTATCACAGATTATTGTTTTACATTATCAGAGTAAAGAAAAAGGAGGCACCTTGTGAGCTCTTGTCAGTTGATTTGATTACAACAAAAAGCCAATCTTGATATATTCTAGGATATATGTCAGAATGATTGTGTGTCTCCACCAAATACCTAAACAACTCTGGATGCAATCAGTTTTTTTCTTTTTGTTCCCTCATAGAATAAGGTTTCTTTCTTTAATTCAATAATTATTTTAAGAATGATACTTTTGTGCTAAAGATGCCACAGTATTATTACTATTTGAAGTTTACAAAATTTACATGTTTAGAAGCAAACACATTTTAAGATTATTTTCATTAACATGATAGAGCTTAGGTGTATAGTGCCTAAATACATGCACTAGTATATATAAATGTTCTGGATTTGACTTCGCTCACATGGGTTGAGAATATTCACAATAACGTATACACCAGAGGTTAAAAAAAAAAAAATACAAGGATAATTTTCTCCTAAATAGCTATAGATATTTATTGTTTTATTTTCCCACACAGAATTATGGATGTAGGAAGATCCATTAGGGTCTTTAAATGAGTGCACTTCACATTTTATAGAGACAGTTGCAGTAATAACAATAGCTAAATTTATCATAATAATAGTGCTCATTAAACCTGCAGACTTTACTTCCATCACCAGTCACATCCACAACTGGGTATTGTTTTTACTTTAGCTCCATGTCTTCATTTTTCAGGAGCTATTTCTCCATTGAACTCCAGTAGCATGTTGGACACCTATTGACCTGGGGAGTTCATATCTCAGTGTCCTATCTTTTCGCCTTTTCATACTGTTCATGGGGTTCTCAAGACAAGAATACTGAAGTGATTTGGCATTCCCTTTTCCAGTAGACCACGTTTTGTCAGAACTCTCCACTATGACTCAGCCATCAGAACTCTCCACCATAACGCATCAATATAGCTCTGTAAACAGCAATATTGCATAGGAACCTGGAATGTTAGGTCCATGAATCAAGGCAAATTGGAAGCGGTCAAACAGGAGATGGCAAGAGTGAATGTCAACATTTTAGGAATCAACCAACTAAAATGGACTGGAATGGGGAATTTAACTCAGATGACCATTATATCTACTGCTGTAGGCAAGAATCCCTTAGAAGAAATGGAGTAGCCATCATAGTCAACAATAGAGTCTGAAATGCAGTACTTGGATGCAATCTCAAAAATGACAGAAGGATCTCTGTTCTTTTCCAAGGCAAACCATTCAATGCCACAGTAATCCAAGTTTATGCCTCAACCAGTAATTTTGAAAAAGCTGAAGTTGAATGGTTCTATGAAGACCTACAAGACCTTCTAGAACTAACACCAAAAAGAGATGTCCTTTTCATTATAGGGAAGTGGAATACAAAAGTAAGAAGTCAAGAGATACCTGGAGTAATAGGCAAATTTGGCCTAGGAGTAAAAAACAAAGCAGGTCAAAGGCTAATCGAGTTTTGCCAAGAGAACGCACTTGTCATAACAAACACCCTCTTCCAAAAACACAAGACAAGACTCTACACACGGAAAAAACCAAATGGTAAATACCAAAATCAGATTGATTATATTCTTTGCAGCCAAAGATGGAGAAGCTCTATACATTCAGCAAAAACAAGACTGGGAGTTGACTGTGGCTCAAATCATGAACTCCTTATTGCAAAATTCAGACTTAAATTGAAGAAAGTAGGGAAAACCATTAGACCATACAGATATGACCGAAATCAAATCCCTTTTGATTACACAGTGCAAGTGACAAATAGATTCAAGGGATTAGATCTGATAGACAGAGTGTCTGAAGAACTATGGATGGAGATTCATGACCTGGCACAGGAGGCAGTGATAAAGACCATCCCAAAGAAGAAGAAAAGCAAAAAGGCAAAATGGTTGTCTTAGGAGGCCTTACAAACAGCTGAGAAAAGAATAGAAGCTTAAGGCGAAGAAAAAAGGAAAGATATACCCATTTGAATGCACATTTCCAAAGAATAGCAAGGAGAGATAAGAAAGTCTGCCTCCATGATCAATGCAAAGAAATAGAGGAAAACAACAGACTGGGAAAGACTAGAAATATCTTCAAGACAATTAGAGATACCAAGGGAACATTTCATGCAAAGGTGGGCACAATAAAGGACAGAAATTGTATGGACCTAACAGAAGCAGAAGATATTAAGAAGAGGTGGCAAGAATACACAGAAGAACTGTACAAAACAGATTTTCATGACCCAGATAACCACAATTGTGTGATCACTCACCTACAGCCAGACATACTGGAATGTGAAGTCAGGTGGGCCTTAGGGTGCATCACCACGAGCAAAGCTAGTGGAGGTGATGGAATTCCAGTTGAGCTACTTCAAATCCTGAGAGATGCTGTGAAAGTGCGGAACTCAATACACAAGCAAATTTGGAAAACTCAGCAGTGGCCACAGGACTAGAAAATGTCTGTTTTCATTCCTATTCCAAAAAAAGGCAGTGCCAAAGAATGCTGAAACTACCGCACAATTGCACTCATCTCACATGAGAGCAAAGTAATGCTCAAAATTCTCCAAGCTAGGCTTCAGCAGTACGTGAACCATGAACTTCCAGATGCTCAAGCTGGGTTTAGAAAAGGCAGAGGAACCAGAGATCAAATTGCCAACATCTGTTGGATCCTCGAAAAAGCGAGAGAGTTCCAGAAAAACATCTATTTCTGCTTTATGGACTATGCCAAAGCCTTTGGCTGTGTGGATCAAAATAAACTGTGGAAAATTCTGAAACAGATGGGAATATAAGACCACCTGACCTGCCTCTTGAGAAATCTGTATGCAAGTCAGGAAGCAACAGTTAGAACAGGATAAGGAAAAACAGACTGGTTCCAAATAGGAAAATAGTACGTCAAGGCTGTATATTGTCACCGTGCTTATTTAACTTATATACAGAGTACACCATGAGAAACGTTGGGCTGGATGAAGCACAAGCTAGAATCAAGATTGCTGGGAGAAATATCAAAAACCTCAGATATGCAGATGACACCACCCTTATGGCAGAAAACGAAGAAGAACTAAAGAGCCTCTTTGATGAAAGTGAAAAAAGAGAGTGAAAATGTTGACTTAAGACTCAACATTCAGAAAACAAAGATCATGTCATCTGGTCCCATCACTTCATGGCAAATAGATGGGGAAACAGTGGAAACAGAGTGAGACTTTATTTGGGGGGGCTCCAAAATCACTGCAGATGGTGATTGCAGCCATGAAATTAAAAGACAATTACTCCTTGGAAGAAAAGTTATGACCAACCTAGACGGCATATTAAAAAGCAGAGACGTTACTTTGCCAACAAAAGTTCATCTAGTCAAGGCTATGGTTTTTCCAGTAGTCATGTATGGATCTTTTAAGTAAACTCTTCTCTCCCCATTTGCCTGGGCCTCGGCCTCCCTCTCCTGTTCTCTGTTATAAAAGGTATTGGTGGCTGCCTGGACCATCTCATCTAAAGGGGCAGCAGGGTTCCGCGCTCTAGCTGCTGTAACTTTATCCTGCTGTCTGATGCACACTGGGACACGAATTTGTTCTTTAAAATCAACTGTCCCTCATAAGTTCAGATTCTTAAACTTTTGGAGGGCCTCTTTTAGACTTTCCAGAAAGGCAATGGGGTTCTCGTTGGACTCCTGAGTTATTGCTGAAACTGGGCACAGCCCCACAACTAATAGACTTCCTTCTATTTCCATGGGTAGGCTTCCTTAGGGGTGAGTCTTTCTGATGCTTATCCTACCCAGTACTGTTGCAACCTGAGAGCTGGGAGTCCCCAGGTCAGGGTGTAGATCCCCAGGCAGGTTGAGGAGTGACAGCCTCCTGGAGATCGAATCCTGGGCAGGTCGAGGCAGGTTGGCCTTCCAAGAATTTGGTCTCTGGGCAGGTTGAGGCAGGTCGACCTCCTGGGACCCCAGGCTGAAGTTGGGCTTCCCCACGGTCTCCAGCTTGACTAGTGCTGGGTAGGATTAAGGGGTTCTAATCTTAACTCACTGCAGATGGGAATAGATACCATGATGCAAAACAATCTAAGCCTATGCCCTGAGACTGGGAACCTGGCAAAATAGCCAAAAGACTTATCCTCTTATTGCTCTGAGGGAATGTAAGGCACTGATTTCCTCCCCTGTTCCTCCATAAGAGCAGCTTAGGGTATCTCCAATGGTAAGTATTTTATTGTCATAGACCCACTCTAGGTAATAAAACAAGTAATGACAAAAGAATGGATTATCTATAATGGGCTGGGTGGGGCGATGCTGCCTATAGAGTGGGCAGGGTCCAGGTTGTAGGAGTTAGTAAGTGGCTTAAGGACAAAATGTAAGAGGCAACAGACTAACTCCCAAAGTGGTAAACATTGTTCCTGGGAGCCTAGTTGCCCTTGAAGGGATGCCGCCAACAGATGGACTTCTAGCAGGCATAGTGTACCTGTCACCCGCCCTAGCAGGTTCACTGAGAGGTACTGTTGAGACACATGTTGTAGGCAACATGAAGGCGAGGCCTGAATATCTAGAGGGACTGGATATTATATAATATTTCTGTCCGAAGAGCCAGCTGTTTTCTGGTTGTCCCGCCAGAAGATTGTAGAGGCAACACTGTGGGCTTGGATGGGGCTCACGAAAAGAACACGAAACATGACAGAAGGGGGCAGGGCACAATATTTGAAAGAATAACATAGCCCAAGGGCATAACATATACGGGTTAAAATCAAATGGGTCCAAGATGGCAGACAAGTCAAATTCAACTAAACCTTGATCCTCAATCTGCAAGCTAAATGACACACCCAGAGGTTCCATGACAGTTCCAAGGCATTATCAAAAGACCAAGGAGTGGATGGTTCCTCAATTGTTGGAATGATACTCCTACTCATTAGCATACAAAATTACCCAGCCCATAAAAACTAACCATACTACATTTCATGGCTGCCACACTTGTCCTCTGCGATGGCCCACACTCTTGGAGTGTGCTTCTCTCTGAATTCGAAAAAAATCTACCTCTTGCCCATTGCTGTGTCTCTCACTGAATTTTTTTGCAATGAGACATCAAGAATCTGAGTTTCATTAGGTCCTGAAACCAGGTACCCTGGGTTTTGGCTGGGCTCAAGTCCTAGTCAGACACAACCGAGTGACTAAGCACAGCACAGAGTCCCTGCCACGTGGGCCTGAGTCCCAATCTTAGGTAAAGGGTTTTAAGCACGACTTTCAGAAATGGAAAGATGATGACCTGTAATTTGAACAGTGGCATAGATGGAGAGAGGAGCTGAAGGATAGGAGGAAAAAGCTGTGGGAAGAACGTGCTAAGGAATCCCCTTCATAATCTGCGAGAAAAACTGCTAAATGCCTGACATGTGTCCACAGTTTTCATTGGTCTGATCCTTGACACAAAGGAGATCAAGGACAGAAGAACCCTCACCTGCTTGGGCAACAACTACCAGGGTGCAGCAGAAAGGGGAGCCTTTGGGACACATGGGAGTAGCCCCTGCCAGAGTCCTTCAATTGTACCCATGGTCACTCACCTGTTCGCACGGTGTTTAAGAAGACAAGAAAGGAGATATTCTTAAAGGAGTTAAGGCTTGGTAGCCATATGTCCTTCCAGCCATAGGGGAGAGGACCTCCTACCTTAACTGAAGGTCTTCTGGAACATGAGACTGAGCCTTATGAGCTTTCTGCCAAGTTTGTTTTTGCTGTCCCAGTTTCCAGCATGCTAGGCTTCTTGTCATTTCCACTGCGCTGTGTTTCCTTCACATTCAACTCCACAATGTGAGCTTTCGCCAAGGTGGGCTACTGCTGTGCTTGGTCTCTGCCTTGCTGGGGCCGAGCTGAGGTTGGGTCAGCCAAGTTAAATCCGAGACACAGTGCCAGACATGTCGGGGGAGTGTGCAATTTCCTCGGTTCTGTCTTGCTGCAGCAAAGACTTGAAACTGTGAGCCAGTGTTACAGCTCAGTTACAGCTCAGTCTTATTCGCCAAGCAAAGGAAAGTACACTCTCAAGGCGTGAGGGTGAGCCAGCCCCAAAGGAGAGGCCTCAATCTCTCTTGGCTTCCTCCTTTTATATGTTTGTCTCCTCCCCCCCATGAGCCTACCCTATGCAAATCGGGCTGGCCAAGAAGGGGGCATGTTTGTTTCACCTGAAGTTCCTACTCTGGTTTGTGGATTTTCTTTAGTTCCATTTTTGCAGGCTTTTTCCTTTCTTTGTCTTTTAGCCACTGCCATTTTGGACTCCTTTTTCCTATTCTAACTACCTAACATATGTTATCTACAAAAGACCCATTTCAGACCTAGGGACACATATTGATTGGAAGTAAGGAGATGGAAAAAGACATTTCATGCAAATGGAAATCAAAAGAAAGCTGGAGTAACAATACTCATATCAGACAAAACAGACTTTCAAATAAAAACTGTAACAAGGACAAAGAAGGGCACTACATAGTGATCAAGGGATCAGTCCAAGAAATAATAATTATAAATATTTATGTACCTAATATAGAAGTACTTCAATACATAATGCAAATGCTTACAGCCATAAAAGGGAAAATCAACAGTGACACAGTAATAGTGAGGGTCTTTAACACCCCACTTACACAAATGGACAGATCATTCAGATAGAATGTTAATAAGGAAACATGAGACATAAGTGACACGTTAGATCAGATAGACTTAATTTATATTCATAGGACAGTCCATCTAAAAGCAGCAGAATACATCTTCTTTTCAAGTGCACATGTAATATTCTCCAGCACAGATCACATCTTGGGTCACAAATCAAGCCTCAATAAATTTAAGAAAACTGAAATCATATCAAGCATCTTTTCCAACCACAATACTTAGATTTCCTGCAGTTAACACCCCAAAATTGGTTTAATGATTATAATATGAAAAACACAACCCAATCTCTAACACTTCTTTGGTGACCATTATTAATTCTTTGAAACCATAAGAAAACAGAAGATATGCATGAAATTTCCCTGGAGGAGGGCATGGCAACCCACTCCACTCTTCTTGTCTGAAAAATGCCCATGGAAAAAGGAGCCTGGCAGGCTACAGTCCTTGGGGTTGCAATGAGTTGGACGTGACTGAGCAGCTAAGCATAGCACAGCACAGCATTCATGAAATTTAAGAAAACAGAATAATTTCTTGCAAAGACTAAACAGAAAGAATTGAATATGCTCCCATTTTCACTTGGCACATTCAACAATAACCAAGTCCTATTGAATGTAATCGGAGAAGGCAATGGCACCCCACTCCAGTAACTCTTGCCTGGAAAATCCCATGGACGGAGGAGCCTGAAAGGCTACAGTCCATGGGGTTGCTAAGAGTCGGACACGACTGAGCGACTTCACTTTCACTTTTCCCCTTCATGCACTGGAGAAGGAAATGGCAACCCACTCCAGTATTCTTGCCTGGAGAATCTCAGGGATGGCGGAGCCTGGTGGGCTGCCGTCTATGGGGTCGCACGGTGTCGGACACGACTGAAGTGACTTAGCAGCAGCAGCATTGAATGTAATCATCTCATCTCAAAAAGTACCTCACTTTCCTGTAATACTGAAACACATTGCTTTTTACATATTTACTATTTGTCAGACATAATGCTTAAGGCTTTATGTGATTTCTTTGTTCCTTGAAAGAGCTATCTAAGACAAGGACTACTAATGCAACCCCATTTGTAATGTTCTATAATATTTGTAATGTTTCCATTTTACATGTAAGAACAATAGGTCTTACATAAAATACACATATTATCCAACATTACACAGCTAGGCACTGAGGTCTTACAGACTTACAGGATAGCTTTCTTTATGAAAATATTTTCCTCCCAATATCCACTCATGTGTGGTTTAATTTCAGATCTGTGACCCAATTAAAAAAAAAAAAACTTACTCCTTCATAAAGAACATTATTAGATTACTAAATAAAGAAACACATTAAGTTGTATACAACTTAATAATTACAAATACTAACTTAAGCATGTCAGAAATATTGACCACATTCTTTTGAGAACAGGTATAACTGAAAGAAAAAAAAAAGGAGAATCCTATGCAATTCAATGATGGTGAGCCTAGATTTTGGAATTTTGACCCATGATTTAATATTTTTCTTGAAAATAATTACCTGTTCTGATTGTGCCAGACTTTTGAAAACTGACTAGTATGTGACACAAAACTTTTTCAACAAATTAGCTTACTTTTTTGTGTGTGATTTGAATATGTTAAGCAGTGGCCACAGGACTGGAAAACGTCAGTTTTCATTCCAATCCCAAAGAAAGGCAATGCCAAAGAATGTTCAAACTAACACACAATTGCATTCATTTCACATGCTGGCAAGGTAATGTTCAAAATCCTTCAAGCTAGGCTTCAACAATATGTGAACTGAAAATTTCCAGGTGAACAAGCTGGACTTAGAAAAGACAGAGGAACCAGAGGTCAAATTGCCAACATCTGTAGGATCATCAAAAAAGCAAGAGTTCCAGAAAAACATCTATTTCTGCTTTTTTGACTATGCTAAAGCTTTTGACTTTGTGGATCAAAACAAACTGTGGAAATTCTTAAAAGAGGTGGGAATACCAAACCACCTGACCTGCTTCCTGAGAAATCTGTATGCATGTTAAGAAGCAACAGTTAGAATCGGACATGGAAAAATAGACTGTTTCCAAGTTGGGAAAGGTGTATGTCAAGGCAGTATATTGTCACCCTGCTTATTTAACTTATATGCAGGGTACATCATGAGAAATGCTGGGCTGGATGAAGCACAAGCTGGAATCAAGATTGCTGGGAGAAATATCAATAACCTCAGATATGCAGATGGCAACACCCTTATGGCAGAAAGCGATGAAGAACTAAAGAGCCTCCATAAAAAACAAAAAATAAAGTGACAGACTTTATTTTCTTGGGCTCCAAAATTACTTCAGATGGTGACTCCAGCCATGAAATTAAAAGATGCTTGCTCCTTGGAAGAAAAGCTATGACAAACCTAGAGAGTGTATTAAAAAGCAGAGACACCACTTTGCTGATAAAGGTACAGATGGTCAAAACTATGTATCTCCAGTAGTCAGGTATGTTTTGAAGAGCTGGACAATAAAAGAGACTGAGCACCAAAGCAATGATGCATTTGAACTGTGGTGCTGGAGAAGACTCTTGAGAGTCCCTTGGACAGCAAGGATATCAAACCAGTTGATCCTAAAGGAAATCAACCCTAAATATTCACTGGAAGGACTGATGCTTAAGCTGAGGTTCCAGTCCTCTGGCTACCTGATGGGAAGAACCAACTCACTGGAAAAGACCCTGATGCTATGGAAAGACTGAAGGCAGGAGTAGAAGGGGATGACAGAGGACAAGACGGCTGGTTGGCATCACCGACTAATGGACATGAGTCTGAGCAGACTATGGAAAATAATGAAGGACAGGGAAGCCTGGTGTGCTGAAGTCCATGGTGTTGCAAAGAGTCAGACACAACTGAATGACTGAACAACAACAATATTTGAACATGTTATATGAAATAAATATTGCAGAACTATCAACAATATATTCATATCATATTCCATTTAACAATATAAAATGATAAAATTATTTGATATGATGGTAGGAACAAGGTATAATACTCACATATATTTATTTTATTAGAAGGTTAGGTAGACAGAAACTACTTCTGCTGTTGCTGAGTCACTTCAGTTGAGTCGCTCAGTCATGTCTGACTCTTTGCAACCCCATGAACTACAGCATTCCAGACATCCCTGTCCATCACCAACTCCCGGAGTCTACCCAAACCCATGTGCATTGAGTTGGTGATGCCATCCAACCATCTGATCCTCTGTCATCCCCTTCTCCTCCTGCCCTCAATCTTTCCCAGCATCAGGGTCTTTTCAAATGACTCAGCTCTTCACATCAGGTGGCCAAAGTACTGGAGTTTCAGCTTCAACATCAATCCTTCCAATCAGCCATGTCCAACTCTTTGTGACCCCATGAACTGTAGCCTGCCAGGCTCCTCTGTCCATGGGATTCTCCAGGCAAGAATACTGGAGTGGGTTCCCATTTCCTTCTCCAGGGAATCTTCCTGACCCAGGTATTGAATCTACATCTCCTGCATTGCTGGTGGATTGTTTATCATCAGCCACCAGGAAACCTCAGACAGAAACTAACCAATAACAAATTGTTGCCATTGTACAACAGTCCTGGAGTCTTTTCCACTACTATGAAAGTCAGACACAACCTCTCTCTCTCACCTTTCCCCCTTTTCTCCCTGAACATTACAAATTTTTGTTCTATAGTCAGACATAATTTCTAGACATTATTTTTCCCTTTCTCAAATCAGAGTATGTACTTCATTAGTGTGTAACCTTGCATTTGATTACTTCAGGTGCTAGTTTGCATAACATTTCCTTAATAGGTAATGGGATCAGTCAGGATAAGTTACATTTCTGCTCAACTTTAAGTAAGCTTGTCTTTTCTAGTTTGGTTAACTGCCTAACATTTTACAGCTACTAAACAAACTCTAATTAACCTGAAATCTATAGTCAGAATCAGTTAGGCCTTTTTGAATCTAGATTGAGAGTGCTACAACATGAAGGTGTAATTTAAAGCTCTTGATCAGCAATAAGATATAGAAAAGAACTAAAAGCTTTAGTAAAACTAAGATCTTAAAATACAGTCACAGGATTACTTTTTCACTGAAATATCTAAAATCAAATGAAACAATACACTAATGGCTTGATAATAAGTTTCTTTTTTTAAAGTAATCAGTTTGTAATAAAGCAAATCCAGAGCATGAATTAAATTTCCTTTTATGTTTACTCATAGAATACTTCAATGTTATGAAAAATAGTTAATTTTAATTTTATTATACACTTTTCCTTGCCTCTTGACTTTTTTCTTAGTTGTTATTGCCTGGTTTTTAATGTCAAGATATTTCATTTTACTGTAATATGTTTACTGATTTGCATCTACACCTTGATTCTGTCTTCTACATTCTTTTCATTTTTCTTAATTGTCCTTTCAGAGACAACTAAGATTTTGTGAAGGAGGGAAGTATTGCTGTTGATTTTAATTTTGCCTCAGTGTGACTGAGACAAAGATTAGAGTGTACATGCAGTGACTGCCACACCATTAACTGAGAAATAAGTAAGTATACTTATGTAAGTAAGAACACTGTTACTTGTAGTACAATAACACATAATAATGATAAGTAGTGTTGGACTTCTCACCTGAGTTAAAAAAAAAAATAAATGAGTTATTCTCACCCCTGCTGCTGCTGCTAAATCGCTTCAGTCGTGTCTGACTCTGTGAGACCCCATAGACGGCAGCCCACCAGGCTCCGCCATCCTTGGGATTCTCCAGGCAAGAATACTGGAGTGGGTTGCCAGTGCCTTCTCTGTTCTCACCCATGAGCCCAAAGTAAAGACATTAGGGTTATTCTCTATTTATATCCAACACTAAAACGCAAATGGACATGCATAAAAATTCAATGAAATGTAATCAATCAAACATACTTGGAATTAATGGCAAGGAAAGTTGTTTTTAATCAATGAGAATACACTTTATTCATAGTTAAAGGGAATCATAAAAACCACATCATTATATCCAGGAGATGTTAAACTATTCCACAATAATTGAAAATGGGAAAGACTATTACCTCGGAATCACTGATTTCTACTCCCAGCAGTCTACTTGTTAGCTCCCCAAAGTGGGAACTTCTGTTCCACTTTCCCAATAAACAAAACACATAAGAAACTAACCTTAAGATGATCAGATTGGTGATAATTACAAACCAGTATTCCTGCAGAACACACATGCAAAAATTCTCAACAAAATATTCACAAATTGAATTCAACAATATAGTAAAAGTATCATACACCATCATCAAGTGAGATTTATTCCAAGGATGTAAGGTTGATTTGGCATCTGTGAATCTTTCAGTGAGATATCCCACATTAAGAAAACAAACAATAAAAATGATATTATCATATCAACAGATCTCAGAAAGCATTTGACAAATTCAGTATCTATTTATGATAACACTCAACAAAGGAGATATCCAGCTTACATACCTCGATATAATAAATGACGTATATGACAAGCCACAGCTATCATCACACTCAGTGGAGAAAATCTAAGACTTTTCCTCAAACTCAGGAACGAGACAAGGACATCTACTCTCATCACTTTCATTTGAAATAGTATTGGAACTTCTATTCAGAGCAAACAGACAAGAAAAAGAAACAAAATCCATCCCAATTGCAAAGGAAAAAAGTAAAACTGTCACTGTTTTCAGATGCCAGTAGAACTGTCACTATTTTCAGATATTATATATAGAAAACTGTACAGACTCCACCACAAACTGTTAGAGATAATAAATGTAGTCAAGTTGTAAGATACAAAATCAGTATAGAGAAAACTGTTGCCTTCATATACACTGATAAATGAACTATCAGAAAGAGAAATTAATTGCATCAAAAAAGAATAAATTTAACCAAGGAGGCGAAAGACTTGTACATAGAGTATTATAAGACATTTGTGTCGAAACTGAAGACCAACCAAATAAATGGAAAGATACCATGGATTGGAAGAATTAACATTGTTAAAATGTCCATATCACCCAAAGCAAGCTACATATTTAATTGAACCCATATTAAAATTTCAATGGCATTTCAATATAAAAGAACAAAAAAATTCTAAAATTTGTATAAATACAAAGACCCTGTTAGGCAAAACAATCTTGAGAAAGAAGAACCTGGAATCATCACACTCCCTGATTTCAGACTACATTACAATGCTACAGCAATCAAAACAGTATTTATGGTTATCAAAACAGACACACAGACTAATGGAAAGAATAGAGTCCAGAAATAAACCCTCACATCTATGGCTAACTAATTTATGACAAAGGATAAGAGGGGGAGATAAATATAATGGAAGAAGACAGTATCTTCAACACATTGTTTTGAGAAAACTGGATAGCCAAATCCAAAGAAAGAAAAGAAACTGGACCACCTTACATTAAGTATAAAAAAAATAACTCAAAATATAATAAAGACTTGAATGTAAGACCTGAAACTATAAAACTCCTAATAGAAAATTAAGTGGTATTATTCTTCTCATTGGTCTTGGCAATGATTTTCTGAATTTCACACCAAAAGGAAAAATAAAGGAGTGGGAGTACATCAAATTAAAAACCTTCTGCACAGCAAAGGAATCATCAACAAAATGAAAAGACAAACTGAATGGGAGAACCTAGATCTGAAGTTTTTTTTTTTTTCCCCAAAGAAACAATGCTCTACATTACTAAATATCAGAGAGATGCAAATCAAAACCAGAATGATACAACATCACCTCATACATGTTAAAATGGTATTATCAAAAAGGCTAGAAGGAACAAGTGTTGGTGAGGATGCAGAAAATGGGGAACTCATCCATGATTGATGGCAACGTAAATTAGTGCAGCCACTATGTAAAAAACAATATAGTGACTTAAAAAATTAAAAATAGAACTATTATATGATGTAGCAATCCCACTTTCTGAGTATTTATTCAAAGAAAAACTATCACTAACTCAAAAAGTTATGTGCAATTCCATGTTCACTTTAGCATTAGTTACAATAGTCAAGACATGGAAATTAAATAAGTGTCCATGGATGGATAAATGTGATATGTGTGTGAATATACAACAGAACATTATTCCGCCATGAAAAGAAGAAAATATTGCTATATATATTGATATCACTGATGAATCTTGAGGACACGACGTTAGATAAAGCAAATTAGACAGAGAAAGACAAATATATATGATCTCACTTACATAAGAAGCCAGTAAAAAAAAAAATATTCATAGATACAGAAAACAAGTTTGTGTTTGCCAGTGGTGGGGAGTGGGTAGTGGGAGATGGGCAAATGGTTGAATGGGGTCAAAAAGTACAGACTTCTGGTTATAAAATAAGTCATGGAGATGTAACATATGGGGACTATAGTTAATAAAATAACACTCTTGTACATATGAAAGTTGCTAAGAGAATAAATTTTAAAAGTTCTCTTGACAAGAATTAATTTTTAAACCATGTATAGTGAGAGAGATTAACCAGACTTATTGAGTTGATCGTTTCACAATGTATACAAATATCAAATCACTATGTTGTAAACATGAAACTAATATAACATTATTACACTACAATTTTTAAGAAGACCCTTTTTAGCAGTTGTATTGTTATATTACATAATAACTGTATAAAGCAATAGATAATACTCTTTATTTCTATAAAGTTAGTTATAAGATGCATTGTTTAGCCAAGATTAATGTGAAAATCAGCATGTGGGTATATTTGAATGTACTTAATGAATAGTTAATACAATATAGAAACACAATGATTTACAACTTATAAAAATGAAAGGAAATAGTAAAAACAGCAATAGAATATTGCTATATGGAATGAGGAAAGTAGAATAGAAAGGACATAATAGTAACAAAACTTCCATAAAGGCAATTCTTTAAGTTTTACTATACAACTTATAAGTAGTTTAACATGATAATAAAATTAAGTTTAAAAATTAGCAATTCAATTTTTTTAATGCAAAGATACTATTGGGTTATCAGCAATAAATATTTCAAGTGAATGTAAGTTATAGTCATTTGACTCTACGTTCCTAATACTGGAGATATATATGTATATAAATAAAATATTTATACATATTAATATATACAAAAATGTACTAATGGTTGTACCATATTATAATAATCTAATATATAATTTAAACTGTAAAATACTGATTCAGTAATTCTATTCTTATTAACAATATCAGTATTCAAATTTTATGTAAAGTATAAAAATACTGCTGATGCTATTGGGAACCAATATTTTCAACATTAGAACAAAGAAGTAGACATTTTTAAATGAAAAGGAATAAATAAAAATTGTGTTTCTAAATTTATTTTGGAAATATCAGTTAGAGTTCATATTATTTTACTCTTAAAACTTTATAAAGAACTTAGTAACAATTATCTAGTAGCAGTGAAGATGTTCACCAGCACCAACATGGTATCTGAATGTGTTTAAACATTAAAATGTTTAGGGATTATTGGAGAAATGATTAAATTCAAGACAAGGGTAGCAAAACACATATAACACCTGGAACATCTTGTCATTCAAAAAGTAAATTCACTGAGACTTCTGGAGGCAGGGGAATTAGAGCAATAGATGAAATAAGAATGTCTAGGAATCAATACATTACTCTAGGGTTAATTATCTCATTTTCTCCATGTTTCATTCAAATTGTCTAAAAAAACTTGACAGAAAATACACTTCAATTATTGAAGCTTATAACCAATAAAACACCAAAAGAGTAATTATGTATATAATTATAAGTTTAACAAGAAGATTATATTTAAAAAATAAACTGACTTTAGTAGTTTACTCATTTTCCACCACTTATGGGTGAATAAACTCTAAGTAGTTTCATAGTTCATGGTCAGAAAATCCTGTATTTATTTGACTGCATGACAATAAGATACATTTCCATACTGAGCAAGAGTAGTGCCATTAACAATACAAGCATTTATAACAAGAGGCACCAAGCCTATCAGATACATTTTAAATTTTAACTTTCTAATTCTTCTTAAAGAATTAAAAATTGATCTTCTGAAACACAGTATAGTCCATACATGTGACCATCAATCACAACACGAAAATGTTAATTTTCTACATCTTATGAAATATCGAGGATTATTATAAATGAAGAAAAGGTAACCCATACTTTGTACTGTGGTATCTACTATCTGACTACAGTACTTCCCTGAATCATTCATGATTTTAACAATCTAGGTATTACACACAATACCAATTAAAAAACAGCTCAGGCTCTCTTTTTTGTTAGAATATGGATATAAGCATAGGTAATATTATATCCATTTTGGTTTGAATAACAAACAGCTCTTTGGTTATTAGAAGAGATCATAGTCATTCTGATTTTTAAGGAATAAAGTGAGTTGGAGCCTTGCATATTTTAAGCATTAAATTGTTATATACTCAGTATTATTTCTAAGACATTTTAAAAAGAAAAAATTCTTCTTTCAATATACATAAATCTAAGAGCCTGGGGTCCCAGAGATATAACTGCCTTTTTGGAATTGTTTTTCAGTCAAATCAATAAATGAACACTAGACGTTACTATTAAAAACGTGTGACTTATCAAGTTTCCAGAGGTCCTTAACACTATTTTCTTCCCACACCCACTGCTGCCTGTGCGCCCCTCTTTCTCCCATCGCCAGAGCGGAGGATGCTGTGGTGAGGCGGCCGCGCCTCCTGGGAGCCCAGAGGAGGGACGCGGGGCTCAGGTCTCCGGGAGCACAGACCTAGGGCCTGAGATCGTCAGTTTAACCTGAATTTCGCCCCCAAAGGCTCTCTCCCCATCGCCTTCAGGCCCAGATTCCTGGTCGCGGGGAGGGGTCAGGCACAGAGCCTGGCAGCAGCCAGGGGTGGAAAGGGTGCTTGGAGCTCCCCCAACACCTCCTGGAACCTGCCTTTGCCCTTGGCTTCCTCTGCTTTATTCCACCTGCACGCTCTGAAACTGACTTCCGGAGTTATAGTGAATGATGAGGTCAACGTTTTTAATGATCTGAAAGTAAGGTCATCTACAAAAAAGATCAAAAAAGAGAGAGAGAAAAAGAAAGCAGTTGTCTTCTGTTTAAGTGATGACAGAAGGCAATTGTCGAGAAAGCAAAGCAGATCACTGATACTGTAGAGGACTCCTACGCATCTTTTGTGACGTTGCTACCTATGAAAGATTGCTGATAATGCTTTGTAAGATGCCATATACAAAGCAGTCTAGGAAAGACCTAGTATTTACATTATGGGCTCCAGAAAGTGTACCTTTAAAAATATTATTTATGCTAGCTCCAAAGATGCCATTAAGATGCAATTTACAGTTGTTAAACATGAGTGGCAAGTAAATGATTCCATGATAAAAAGGACCAGTTAACTCTAGAGAGAAATTGAGATGTAATGTAACTGTAATGAAACAGACCGACAAAGGTCCATCTAGTCAAAGGTATGGTTTTTCCAATAGTCATGTATGGATGTGAGAGTTGGACCATAAAGAAAGCTGAACATGGAAAAATTAATGCTTTTGAACTGTGGTGCTGGAGAAGATTCTTGAGAGTCCTTTGGACTGCAAGGAGATCAAACCAATCAATTTTAAAGGAAATCAGCCCTTGATATTCATTGGAAGCACTGATGCTGAAGCTGAAGCTCCAATCCTTTGACCACCTGATGCAAAGAACTGACTCATTGGAAAAGACCTTGATGCTGAGAAAGATCGAAGGCAGGAGAAGGGGATGACAGAGGATGAGATGGTTGGATAGCATCACCAACTCCATGGACATGAGTCTGAGCAATATCTGGGAGTTGGCGATGGACAGGGAAGTCTGGCATGCTGCAGTCCATGGGGTCACAAAGAGTCAGACACACTGAGCAACTGAACTGAACTGTAACAGTTTGTTACAGTTACTATTTGTTAACTGAACTGTTTTTACTGAACTGAACTGTAACAGAACAGCAGCTTGAAATAGTTTCACCTATAAAGTGACGGTGAAGTGCCACCTGGATCTTGAGGAGCTTCCATTTCTCCTACTCAGTCAACTGGAAAAGTGTGAGTTTTTTTAGGTTTTTTGGGTCCTTACAACACAATGAATGAAGAAAATATCACTCATGTAAGCAGTCTGTTAGAGAATGAAATTAAGCTGTTTAATACTGTTACTTTTATGTAGAACCTGAGGAATGTCTTCTCATCATATTTTAGCCAAAATAATTAGTTATATGCCTCCCTTGTAGCAAGCACTACAGTGAAGATGACTGTCAATGTGAGTAGCTCAGAATACTGCAAAGGGTTAAGCTACTTGAATGTCTTGAAAGTATTATTCACTGGTGAGATGGTAAACTTTATTCAACAGTATTTATAGTTATACTTGATTGCAGTTTTGTAAGGCTCGAACATTCATACACCTCACTTGCCTTGGCAAGCATATTTTTGGTGACAGTGGCGGCACAGATATAACACTAGGCATAGAACACACTTTTTTTTTTAATGAGTTTAATCTCCCACTCCAAAAGGAGTGCCAACTCAATTGTGTTAACTGTGTCATCAACTTACCTTAGTACCTTCAGTGTTCGTTTCTGTTCCCCGGGTATCTTCTGAAAAGAAATAGCTGTTATTAATGTCTTTCTGTTTTCCACTGAGTATACACTACTCAGTGGAAGGAATTTTATATTTATCATGTAAGTCTTGCAGTATAAAAGATATTTTGAATATCAGTTATGTTGACAATTTCTATATCAAAGTCTTAAATGGAATATTGTTTTTGAGAGCAAACTCCCCATCCTTGCAAAAATGGCCACATGCAATAAAAATTGTGGCATATATAGAACATTGCCTTATTTTCCTTGGATATTTTGCAAAATAACATGTGAAACAACTCCTAGGGTAAATAGCTATTAATCTCTGAAATGGATCATTTTTAAAAAATTTGTACAACATTCATGCATATTTTCCAGTTTGTTGGGTTAATTTGGTTTAAAAATATTCTATCCTAAAGTCAACTAATATCAAATATTATTGTTATAGAGGGTACTTTTACAAGCTTTAGTTTATTTCCATGTGTTAATATGATGATCAGGAATTACTATTTTTGCACTTTGGCATAAATCCTCTACAATATTTGATTTGTTATCTGGATTAATTAATTACTTTTAATGTCACATTTACATTGCTAAGTAGTTGAGAGGCAGAAGCAGCAGGAAGCACTTAGTATTTGGTCATAATGAAAATAATTTGTAAAATATTGTCCTTAAAAAATTTTACTAGTACTTCTCATGCTTGCTCTTCAGTCACCAAGTTGGGTCTGAGTCTTTGTGACCCCATGGACTACAGCATGCCAGGCTTCCCTGTCCCTTACTTCTCATGTTTAGGAACTTTCATTTCAGCTACTATTTTTAAAATATGTTTAACAAATTGGAAAAAAAAATTGATATAGCAGTCAAACATTAGTAGTGGGATTTGGCTGTGGTCCAGATGGTTCTCCTTATAGAGAATTTGATCTGTTCAGTGTGAGCAGTTTGCTAGAGCTGTTTATGGCAAACACATGCTTTTGTAGCTTGTCATAGTTATCCACAAATGGCAAAACTGGACTTGATTCTACTGATATGGAAAATGGGTATGCTAATAAGCAGTGGCTTGTAGCTTAGAGTTTAACCCTACAGCTCTGAAGACTGCTCTATTAGAAAATAGGAAATGAAAAATCCTCCTGTCTTAATGCGTGGAAGTAATTTGAGTCTAGGTTTCCATTTACATGGCTTGAGGTTTTTTTGCACTGAGCAATTTTATTTCAGACTTCTAGCTGTCCTTACGGAGAAGGCAATGGCACACCACTCCAGTACTCTTGCCTAGAGAGTCCCATGGACGGAGGAGTCTGGTAGGCTGCAGTCCGTGAGGTCGCTACAAGTTGGACATGACTGAGCGACTTCACTTTCACTTTTCACTTTCATGCATTGAAGAAGGAAATGGCAACCCACTCCAGTGTTCTTGCCTGGAGAATCCCAGGGATGGCGGGGCCTGGTGGGCTGCCGTCTATGGGGTCGCACAGAGTCAGACACGACTGATGCGACTTAGCAGCAGCAGCAGCAGCAGCAGCTGTCCTTATGAATTATCCTGGACATTTTGATGCTTTTTGGTAAGGTCAAACTCATAAGTAAAGCATGAGAATACCAACATATACTAAACCATATGGGTAACTGATACTTGTATCATGAAATTTTTCATTATTTTCCTCATTCTTCTAAAAAATAAGGGACTCTAAATAAGTTATGCAGTATCTTGTTTTTTAGCTGATTTCTCAACTTTCTTCTACGCCTCTTTAATTATAAAATAATTTCAGATATTAAATATTGCTTTAAGCTGTGGTAATTTGATGTGTCAGATTGACACAACTTATACTAATATTAAGGTCTTCTTTGAAAGATATCTTTGTGCATAAAGCCAAAAATACTGATAATAAATTGTTCACATGTTACTTGAGATTAATTTGGTATTTGGAATGATCATTTTACTTTACAATCATTGACAATGAAACAAAGTCATAGTTAACTTTAACAGACATATGGTGCTAATTAATAAAAGTGAGAACAATATTTTACTGCTAGCTTGCAAAATTACAAGGGTTTTTAAAAATAAAATACATGAAAATATTTAAAAAATTCTATGCGACAATTACAATTATTTCAAAATAAAATCTTGTCACAAAATATTTAATGTATACATTTATTTTTAAGTTCTCTATGATCAAGGGGTTGATTTAGAAAAATGACCATACATAATTCTTGCCACAGAGTATCTCCGCTATTACAGAGGCTGACTCATCATTCCTGGACACACAATAAATTGTCAGTGTCCAGTTTCCTAACAGTTCAGTGGGGGCTATGTGGCTGAGTCTATGCATGCATTAAACATGCCTCTTAAACAGCCTCTGGACAGACTGTTGTTTTAGGGCAGCTCCCTGTGCAAAATCCTGAGGAATATCCTGACAAGTGTCCTGAGGAGTGCCTTGAGGAGTATCCTGAAATGTCCTCTGAGGAAGGCCTGAAGGGTGGAGAGTCACAGACAGGAATGATCTTGGAGGACCGAATCATGAAAATGAAAGTCCTCAAGAGATAACCCTGCATTGTGTGCACTGTGACATGTGGGACTACTGACTGTAAAAGCTGGCAGAGAGATCCTAACATGCTGAGTAAATCAAACGATAAAAATCAATGATTTATTTTGTATGTATGTATGATTATATTGCCTTTTAAAAGCATATTTTTAAAATATAATCTTAATCCTTACAGGAAAAACAAATAGAGTTTGAAGGAAATAGAATGTACTCAGAAATCATGAATGTGTATAATAAGCATGCTATCTTTGAGGTCCCAACAATGATATAAAAATATGTATATATAAATTAAATAAAATACTTATTTCCTAGATAGATGGATGGTAAAAATATCTAGACATGAGATACAGAATATTTTGTGAGAGAAGGTATGCAGTTTTATTATTTAGTATCTGTACTATTTCAAACGGAGCCAGCACATAATAGACACTTAAAACATGTGAATAAACAAGTGAATATAAGAAATTGGGTAATTTTTTGCATTCTTGATTTTTTACCTGGTACACTGGACAACCGAAATTCATCTTGATTTATTAAACAGAAGGTAATTCTACAGTAGGTTAAAATTCCAATCACATTGAGGACATAAAATGGGAATAAAAAAGTAAAACAATGCTTTCAGTGGATAAAAACAAAATACCCTCCCCCAAAACCCCAAACTAGCATTTCTCATTTTTATTATGTAAAAATTATTTTTGTGGGTAAGCAACCTAATGTTATTAAACGTATACTAAGCTTTGAATTTTTAGTGAAAACAATGTCCTTCTATAGATTTTTCATACTAGACTTTAATTTCATTATGGAACAAAATAACATATCTTGTTTTCAGTTTAGCTCTTGTGATTAATGTCTGAATTTCTTCTTGAAACTGTTATCTTATAGTTATTTTAGGCTTTGTGCAAAAGGAAATCTGATTTTGAAGTATGTGAATACTGCTATTTTAGGATTTTTTTTATTTGCTGTGTTTTGGGGGGAGTTTTGATAACTTTGTATAAAAAAAATAAAAAGTCCTACAGAAATTCCACAGCTTAATGTGAACTCCTATCTGGCCCATGTATGTCTATGGTCAAGGTCATCTCTACCTCAGCTATAAAGTTATTCACATTCTCATTCTACACTGTAAACTATATTTTTTAATATCGACTTTCTTAAGCATTTTCTATATAAACTAATTCTTTGACTGCTTAATCACCTATATTCCATAACTCAAATACTACAGGGAAAATTAGTTTAAGGGACATAAGAGCAGATTTGAGGTGGCAGTTTTATTTTTTCTGAAGTTTCAGGTATTCTTGGCTATGTATACTACTCAGACTGAGAAGCAGCATAATGAAAGAAATTATTCAGGCAATTACTGCAAAAGGATTAGTGGTAAAAGTAAGAGGAACCACATGCCTCTGTACTTGCTGATTACTCTGTACCCTCTACTGCCTGAAGGACAGAGATAAGGTGGCTCGGCTGAGACTCAAGAAGCCATTGAGGAACGCTGGGCTCTCTTCAGGGAGACTATCACAGTGAGGAACTATTAGTTAAGTAAGAACAGAATAGCTTTATGGGTTTTTCTCACCTGCACAAAAAGTTTGCATCAAAAATCATCAGTCCATGTAGTTCACTGTCTGCAGTTTTTTTTTTTTTAAACAGATAATTAGAAAATAGATTTCAGATGTCTAAAACGGCAATGCTGCTTAACACAACAGCCATTAAATCCAGGATCTAGAAATATTTCATACCGTTCTACGTTTATCTTTCTAGAAAAGAACTCCAAAATATGTTACATAAAGCAAAAGTATTACTGTGAACATCTTATTGAAAAATCCAAACAAATGTTTTGGTCAACCCAATATTAAATGAGCTAGCAACAAATTCCTGAAAGATTAAATGAGCTAGCAACAAATTCCTGAAAGATAGAAAGGAAAACAAAATAAACAGCAAAAGAGTTAAATTACACACAGAAAATGGAGAAAGCACAGCTTGCTTCCTTGGTGGTGAATTCAGTCAACCCTGTCAAATACGTGTTATAACCCACATTTTACAAGGGAGGGAACTGAGGCAGAGATGAAGAAACAAAATCACAGAACCAACTTTCCATTTTCCCTCCACCAATTTTCTTGTATTAATATTGTCTTTGTATCAACGTTGTTGTATCCTTTTACCTTTGTTGGTACCCACTGACAAGCTGTTTTCAGTTATGGGAAAGGTCTTTTAAAATAACATCCATCCATCTATCCAATCATGCACTTATAGTAAACAGAGTTTGTGAGAATGGGTGTGTAATATGTGCATTACATTTATTTTTAGTATGTGAGTATAACAGGCTGACTATCAGAACAGCGAAGACATCCAAACAGAACAGGAGAGAGAATAGCCACTACAATTAGGAACCAATCACATACCACTAATGCAGGTCATAGAACACACTAGTGTTTTCCAGGAAACAGATGTGGGTCACGTTGGAGACAGAGTCAATTTAAAGGCATTAAGTAAAATGGAGAGAGGGGGACTCTGATAATGAGAAGTGGCGTATGCAGTGGAGATGTGGGGAGGCAGGCCTGCCTGAGGATGTTCCTGTGAGAAGTCCTAGCAGGGCTCCCTACAGGACCACAAAAGCACTCAGTCTGCTCACAACCCTATCAATCATCAGTCACATCAGAAGTTTCTATACTGTCTTCGTAGCTCCTCTTGTTTCCCCTGCCTGGATTCTACTCAGATTAAAAACAGTCATCTCCTTAGTCAGGGATGAGAGGAGTGTAGAAAGGAAGCGGGCACCTCCCATACTCTTCCTCAGGAGGCGGGCAGCTGCCATCTACAGATGAATGATGCCAAACACAGGTGGGGAGCTTGTAGGAATAAAAACTTAAGAGTTAACATCTTAGACTGGACACTTTTAATTTCTGAGAGGAAGCTCTGTTTTAGGAGTTCAGTTATGTACAGGAATGAACAGAAGGTTATACTACTGGTATAGGAAAGGCATTTCTCACTGAGTAAGTTTTAAATAGGGCAGTGAAAGAAAAAATGTTCTCTCTCAGGTGGTAGTTTGCCGCCAAAGTCCATCTAGTCAAAGCTATGGTTTTCCAGTAGTCGTGTATGGATGTGAGAGCTGGACTAGAAAGAAGGCTGAGTGAGGAAGAATTGATGCTTTGGAACTGTGGTGTTGGAGAAGACTCTTGAGAGTCCCTTGGACTGCAAGGAGATCCAACAAGTCAATCCTAAAGGAAATCAGTCCTGAATATTCATTGTAAGGACTGATGCTTGAGCTGAAACTCCAACACTTTGGCCACCTGATGCAAAGAACTGACGCATTAGAAAAGACCCTGATGCTGGGAAAGATTGAAGGCAGGAGGAGAAGGGGATGACAGAGGATGAGATGGTGGGATGGTATTACTGACTCCATGGACCTGAGTTTGAGCAACTCTGGGTGTTGGTGATGGACAGGGAAGACTGGCATGCTGCAGCCCACTGGTCACAAAGAGTCGGACATGAGTGAGTGACTGAACTAATGTAGCGAGTAAACAGTCAAACTGCATGTTTACATATTTAATTGTATACAGTCCTTATAGTTGATAACACTAAATTTTCTTTTAAGATGAAGATTATATTACAGTGTGTATGTTTTATATTAATATTTTAGTTATACTTTTTATGGTTTCACTTGAATTTTTCTAATTCTTACAACTGTGATTTGTTTCATTCTTTTCAAGTTATTTTCCTCAACTGCCTCAAGATTTCACTTCTAGGCACCTAATAAGTAAATCTACATCAATAGATTTGAAGGTTTTTTTTTCTCTGTATTATGCCTAGGATATAAACTATTTCATACATTTGTTATCACCTGTACTTTATTTTTGCTTTATATTGAAAAAATGGAAGGGAAGGAGAGGGACATTTGTTACTTTATCTTCAGTTCAGTTCAGTTCAGTCACTCAGTCGTGTCCAATTCTGTGAAATCCCATGAATCGCAGCACTCCAGGCCTCCCTGTCCATCACCAACTCCTGGAGTTTACCCAAACTCATGTCCATCGAGTCGGTGATGCCATCCAATCATCTCATCCTCTGTCGTCCCCTTCTCCTCCTGCCCTCAATCCTTCCCAGCATCAGGGTCTTTTCCAATGAGTTAACTCTTCGCATGAGGTGGCCAAAGTATTGGAGTTTCAGCTTCAACATAAGTCCTTCCAATGAACACACAGGACTGATCTCCTTTAGGATAGACTGGTTGGATCTCCTTGCAGTCCAAGGGACTCTCAAGAGTCTTCAACACCACAGTTCAAAAGCATCAATTCTTCGGCGCTCAGCTTTCTTCACATGCTGACTATTGATGACACTCTATTATTGTTTCACATACTTAGCACTTCATCAATATTAATTCAAAACTACCCAAATATTTGTCCACTTTTTTGGTCTTTATTCTACTCTAAATTCAGCGTTTGCCCTGGAACCATTTACATTCTGCCTGAAGACTTAGCTTTATTATTTAAGTACATAATTCCCAGTGACAAATTGTGTCAAGTTTTATATTTTAGGAATATTTAATTTCACTTTGATTTTTGAAGGATATATGGTATATGAATTCTAGGATAAAAATCTTTTTCTTTCTGCACTTCAGATACATCACTTAATTTTCTTCTGGCTTCCAATTTTTGTCTATTGAAAAATTAGCTATCAGTTGTTTCTCATACGCCTGCTGGTACTGGTTTGTATATTTTACAGTTAAAACACTACAGTTTTCATCCTGAGAGACTTGGTACCCAGGGGACTTCCAGCAATATCTAGAGAGACATTTTTGGTTTTTAGAACAGGGGGTTGCTACTGGCAACAGAGACCAGCCAACGATGCTGCTAAATATCACACCACAGTGCACTAGACGCCTCCACACAACTAAATATTTTCCAGCTCTAAACTATAAGCCAGGGAAGAAGAAACATACTGTTATAGTAGTTACCACATATTCTTCAAATTATCTAGGTTATCTGAATAGCTGAAAGGGATAAAATTGACATGCAGCACTGTATAAGTTTAAGGTGTGCAGAATAATGATTTGACTTACACACAACATGAAATGATTACAGTAAGTTTGCTATATAATCATCATCTCATGTAGATACAAAATAAACAGATGAGAACTCTTAGAACTTACTCTTAACACCTTTCGTATATAACATGTTACTTATATTTAACATGCTGTACATTAGATCCCTACTTCCTATTTATCTTATAACTGGAAGCTTGTACCATTTGACTGTCTTCATCCAATTCTCCCTCATCCTAACCCTTGCCTCTGGTAACCAAAATCTGATCTCTTTTTAAATGGGTTTATTTTTGAAGTACAATTGACCTAAAGTATTATGTTAGTTCCTGTTACACAATATAGTGCTTTTTCTATACATTTCAAAATAATTATTATGATAATTCAAGTTACCATAGGTCACCATACAGACATTACATTATTATTGACTATATTTCCCATACTGTACATATTATCCTCATGACTTTTATTTTGCAACCAGAAGTTTGTACCTCTTAATCTCCCTCACCTATTTCTCTCCTCCCCCTCTGGCAATCACTAGAGGGGATTTTTCTCTGTACTGTTTCATTATGTCTGTTCATTTGCTTTGTGTTTTAGGTTTCACATGTAAGTGAAATCACATAGCCCTTGTCTTTGTCTGACTCATTTCACATAATACCCTGCAGGTCCGTCCATGTTGTCTTATTGGCAAAATTTCATTTTTTATGGCTGAGTAGTGTAGTATACCATTGTGTGTGTCTGTGTGTATGCATATTCATGTTACCCATTCATCTGTTGATGCTCACTTCAGTTCCTTCTATGTCTTGGATATTGTAACTAATGCCACCGTGAGCATAGGGGTGCACTTTGCTAAATTTATGTTTGTTTTCTTCAGATAAATATCTAGGGGTGACTTTGCTGGATTGTATGGTTGTTATATTTTTAATTTTTTGAGGAGTACTCAATACTGTTTTTCATGGAAGCTGAATCAATTTACATTCCCATCAACAGTGTACAAGTTTTCCCTTTTCTCCAGAGCTTCGCCAACACTTGTCCTTTCTTAGAAAAGCCATCTGACAGATATGAGGCAATATCTCATTATGGTTTTGATTTGCATTCCTGGATAGTGATATTGAGCATTTTTTATGTGCCTTAGCCTTCTGTATGTCTTTGGAAAAATGTCTATTCAGATCTTCTGCCCAGTTTTAATTTTTCTGTGTGTATGTGTTGAGTTTTATGAGTTGTGTGTGTGCTTAGTTGCTCGGTTGTGTCCAACTCTTTGCAACGCCATGAACTGTAGCCTGCTTGGCACCTCTGTCCATGGGGATTCTCCAGGCAAGAATACTGGAGTGGGTTTCCCTGCCCTCCTCCAGGGGATCTTAACTACATTACATTTCTTTGTGTCATCTTCAACTTCTTTCATCGGGGTCTTAGAATTTTCCGAGTACAATTCTTTTAACTCCTTAGTTAGATTCATTTCTAGGTATTGAATTCTTTGATGTGATTTCAAAGTATCCAGGTAATTTTAAAAGTAGGGTTGCAGTTAAGCAAGAGACCACTACTTCAAAAAATTCCATTATTCTCACTAGGTTTATATTGCAAAAAAAAGTTATTATATTTTTTCTTCAAAAATTATGGAAATTTTATTTTTTATTTCATTAGTATATACAAAATAATTCCAATTGTACCTCTTGGGCCATAAACCAAAAAGTATTTATTGTCTTGTTCTCCACAGAAAATGTTTGCCAACCCCTGAAATACATAAAGAGATCTGTTTTGTAAGCTACTAAAATAAAAGTTTTCTAGAAAAACTACATTTTCAAAAGTAACCATTTTCTTTCAAATAAAAATAAATTCCTTATGGGAAATGTATAAATGTAAATCGGTAGAACAGCAATGTGAATTGTAATTTTAAATAAGTAAGGATCCTAGATCTAATCTAAGACAACATAGCCCATGAAGTTCCTTTACCATGTTAATATGCAAGCTTCTAAAGCAAAGAAGTTCAAGTCAGAGGTGTGAGTTCGTTAAAAAATGCAACTTATGTGGTTGACTTTCTAGTACTGAGACTTTAGATATACAGTCAAATTGGAAAGTAACAAAGATTTTTTATAAACCAAAAGTTCATGAATCATTTTGGAAATATTGGGTTGGCCAAAATGTTCATTCATAACAGCTTATGAAACACCCGAGCAAACTTTCTGACCAGCCCAATATTTTACAATACCTTAAATTTGTTGATCTTTCCTATATCAAAAAATTGCTATTATTTGCATGCTTTCTACTCTGCAGATAGCATGAAAACAAAATAATGCAAAATAAACATTTAACCCCTTTACAAGATAAGGGTAACTTAACAATATCTAAAAAAATAATTGCTTTTTGGAAACATAATAAAGATTAAGTAAAGACATGTTTCAAATTAAAGTTAATTTTGAATTAGCATACTACTTATTGTAAATATGCATTTTAAAACTCACAATTTTTTTTAAACAGGCTGAATCTTTGCCAGCTGAATTTCAACAAATGCCAACAACATACTTTTGCTGAACTGGAAGATATTATTTACAGTGTATGTCACAGTTTAATAGGGGCTGCATACAATGATCGCTTCTTGGATATGTCAAAAATGTGATTTAATTGTTTCCCTCTATAATAATCATTAAAATCACATTAAACTTAGTATGAGATAGTCAAACCACTACCTGAAGATCTGCAATAATAATGAACACATTCAATCTTATTTCTTTTTAAAGTAATATCACAAAGGTTGCTACTCATTAATAAAAAGTAGAGAAAACATTTGCAAATGTCAGTTCAATATCTCTAATGTACATAGACATATATATGTGTGTGCCAGTAGAAACAGCTTCAACTTACAGATATGTATGTAATACAGAGCACAAACTTAAACACTGTACTTTTGTCAAACTAGGAAATAAACATCATAGGTAAAGCGAGATTGGCATATAGGTTTCAGCCTATTATACTGTAGAAACATTGCATCAGTATTCCTAAAGACCAAAAACCGGCAAGCGATACTGATAAGAGCTCAGTACTAAATTATATCTATCCTATATAGCTTTTGTATCCAAATATTAGTTTTATATAACCTACAATGTGTCAAATATTAAAGTGTTGCTTTCATTTATAAAGAGATGAGGCAAACATAATTTATGAAGTCATTATACCAAGCTAATATTACTGAGTTTTTTCTCTCCTACGATCTGAGATGAAAGCTCAGATAGAATACATGTATTCTATTCTTAGGGTCTACATAAACCTAAGTAAATGCACATTTGACCAAAAAAAAAAGCCACATAGTTTATTTTTTCCAGTATATTATTTTCAGGAATACAAGTGGTACTCTTTTTTTTTTTAATGTGTTTGTAGAATCAATTTATTTTTTTATTTTTTTAATTAGTTAATTTATTTTTTTACTTTACAATATTGTATTGGTTTTGAACTGTATTTGTTGTTTGTTTTTCACCTACTAAGGGAATGAGTTAAGATTATTCTTTATTGTTCTCTCCACTATTTAAAAAGTATACAAATTGATGACACCCCAATTTCTTAAAATCATATTATCAATAAGATAAAAGGTGGAATACTTTAGTTTATATAACTAGCCAATGATAAGAGTAGATATAAGCCAAAACAAACATTCTAAGAGTTTTATATTTCTACTCTGGAACATCTGAAACACTCCACTGGATAAGTAATGCAATAAAGATTGAAATTTCACTTCATATTTATGACCCACATAGTCTCAACTGAAAAAGTAGCCAAGTGTTCAATTTTTTACCCCAAAATTATATGCTAAATAATATTTTAGTGTATAGTAAATTACACTGAACAACTCTTTCTAATCTGAAGTGCTGCACTACTGTGTGACTTGGAAAACAGAAAGTTGCAACAGCTCTGACAGACATGCTTTTTAAGTGTAAACAGTTATTAAAGAACCTTTAATGGAGGTTATATTTTAGATTTTTAAAACTCAAGATATATGATACTCGTAATAGAAAAAAAATGTTCTTTCCTGTAGTTTCTCAATAATTTTACATGTGATATTATAAAGTGTTAAAATTTGTTGAAATTTTCCTGGTGTTCTGATGAGTATTGATCTGAAGTAAATAATCTGTTTCCTTGATTTTAGCATAGTGACTTAATGAATGCTTCGAATGCAAAAGTATGTCAACAGCTCATTTTGAGGTGGCAGTGGATAACTAAATATCAAAGCATAAAAGAGCAATACGCATTAGGGGATTACAGTCTGGCAACAGGAGACAAGGTAGGGTGGAGATTCATGGAATAGTTGTGTAGAGTCCATTTATACAGAAGGAAAACCTTTAAGAACAGTAGTGGATTTTATATCATTTAAATTTTTTTTTTCTGTGCTCTGTTGTATTTCCTTCCCCTACATTAGGGACCTAACATTTAATAAAAATCTGTTCTCTAGAATATTCATGTATCAGTGACATAATGTGAAACTCTAGAGTTGGAGCAGATCAGGATATACAGGCTACTTTATGGCAATAATATACAGAAAGATTTCTAAGTTAACCACCTAGTAGGAAAAATAATCTCTACCCCCTCGCCCCTAAAGTTGTCCACATCCTAATACTTGTGATTTCTGAACATGTTACCTTAAGTGAAGAAAGAAACTCTGAAGATGTTCTCAAGGTAAAAGCTTTTGTGATGGGGAGATTATCCTGGATTATCTGGCAGATCCAACCAAATCACCGAGTCCTTAAAAGTGGTGGAGCTTCCCCAGGTGAGCCAGGTAAGACTGGAGTCAAAAAGATGCAGTCACATCTCCGTGGGTTAGACATATGTGATGTGTAAAAGACTCAACCAACTGACGCTAGGTTTGATGGGGGTGGTGAAAACAATGAATCAAGAAACTCAGAGGCCTCTGGAAGAGAGCAAAGGTAAGGAAACAGAACCTCTCCTAAAGCATACAGAACAAAGCCAAAACATTGATTTTAGCCCAATGAGACTTGTGTTGATCTTGACCTGCAGAACTATTAGATAATTTATTTTTTAAAGTACTAAATTTATGGTAGTTTGTTATGGAAACAATAAAAAAACCAAACATATAAACTAAATTTCATAAAAAGAAATACTATAAAATATAATCAATTCCAAAGAACCCAATACATGAGATAAAGAAATCAAACACATCAGTGTTAAAAACAAAAAATAAACAAAAGATTTATAAGAAATGTTAATGTGAAAATATATATCTCATGAAATTAACAGGAAAAAAGTGAGCAAATATTAGTTTTCACAGTGGATGCAGAAAAAGCATTTGATAAAATTTCATCACTTATTTATGGAATAAAAACATTTAGCAAAGTAAAAAATTAAAAAGATAATCCATTATTGGCCAAAAATATCTTCAAGAATATATACATCTACCATTATCATTAATGATAACTAATTGTGGATTATTAAAATTCCTCTCCTCGAAGGGGAAAAAAAAAAAGAATGACCATTATTATCAGTTCTCAACCTGCTCTGGATGTCTTAGTCACTGAAACAAGGCATAACAGAGAGAGAATTTTATAAGAATTTTAGTGGATAAAAAGTCTTTAAAAACAGAGGACATAATTTTATGTAGAAAAGTGTAAAAATAATTTCATAGAAGTCTTTAGTCATAAGTGAAATTAGCAAGATTTTTTCATATAACATCAATATAAAAAATAAATTTTAAGCCTGAATAGCCAAAGTAATACTGAAAAAAACACAAGAGCATTGGAGGTATCAGTCTAAAAACAAACACAGAGATTAATAGAACAGAGATAATGTAAACAAACCTATGCATATGCTGCTGCTAAGTCGCTTCAGTTGTGTCCCACTCTGTGCGACCCCATAGACAGCAGCCCACCAGGCTCCCCCATCCCTGGGATTCTCCAGGCAAGAACACTGGAGTGGGTTGCCATTCCTTCTCCAATGCATGAAAGTGAAAAGTGAAAGTGAAGTCGCTCTGTCGTATCCGACTCTTTGCGACCCCATAGAAGGTAGCCCACCAGGCTCCTCCATCCACACAGCCAATTAAAATTTATGACAAACGAGCCAAAAATATACAACAGGAAAAGAACAGTCTATTCAACAGTACTGGGAAAACTGGATAGCCACATACAATACAAAAGAATGAAACCAGACCACTGTCTTATATTAATACCACAAAAATTTTCCCAAAGTCAATTCAAGAATTGAATGTAAGACCTGAAAGTATAAAACTCCTAGGAGAAAAAAACCTAGGTGGTAATCTCCTTGACATCAGTCTTGGCAATGATGTTTTTCAGATCTGACACCAAAAGCAAATGCAACAAAAGTAATAACAAACAAATGGGGCTACATCAAGTTAAAAAAAAGCTTCTGCACAGCAAAGGCAACCATCAACAAAATGAAAAAGCAACGTGCCAAATGGTAGAAAAGAGTTGTAAACCATATAGGTTATAAGGGGCTAACATACAAACTAGATAAAGAACTCATAAAACTCAATAGCAAAAAACAAACAAACTATTTAGTTTAAAAATGGGCACAGCTTTAAATAGGCATTTTTTCTAAAGAAGACACATAGATAGCCAGCAGGCACATAAATAGTTGCTCAACATCACTAATCATGAGCAAAATGCAAGTCAAAACCACAATGAGAAATCACCTGACACCTGTGAAAATGTCTATCATCAAAAAAGCCTACAAATAATAAATTTGGAAAGGATGTGGAGAAAAGAACCCTAGCACACTGTTGGTGAGTTTATAAACTGGTGCAGTCACTATGGAAAGCAGTATGGAGGATCCTCAAAAAACTAAAAAAATAGAACTACCAAATAAGCCAGCGATTCTACTACTGAGTATATGTTCTCAGTAGTAGAAAGAAATGAATACACTAATTCAAAAGCTTAGACATTACTTTGCTGACAAAGGTCTGTATAGGCAAAGCTATGGTTTTTCCAGTAGTCATGTACAGATGTTGAGAGTTGAACCATAAAAAAGGCTAAGCATCGAATTGATGCTTTTGAATTGTGGTTTTGGAGAAAGCTTTTGAGACTACCTTGAACTGTAAGGAGATCAAATCAGTCAATCCTAAAGGAAATCAATCCTAAATATTCATTGGAAGGACTGATGCTGAAGCTACAAGCTCCAATACTTAGGCCAACTGATGTGAAGTGCTGATTCATTAGAAAAGACCCTAATGCTGGGAAAGATTGAGGGCAGGTGGAGAAGGGGATAACAGAGGAAGAGATGATTGGATGGCATCAACAACTCAAAGGACTTGAGTTTCGGCAAGCTCTGAGAGATGGTGAAGGACAGGGAAGCCTGGTGTGCTGCAATCCACGGGGTTGCTAAAAGTTGGACACGACTGATCAACTGAACAACAGCAACAACTCAAAAAGAAAAATGCATCCCAATGTTCATAGCAGCACTGGCAATAGCCAAGATGTGGTAGCAACCCAAGTGCCCATTAACAGATGAATGGATATAGATATGGCATACATACACAAGGGCTTCCCTTGTGGCTCAGCTAGGAAAGAATCCACCTGCAATGTGGGAGACCTGGGTTGGATCCCTGGGTTGGGAAGATCATCTGGAGAAGGGAAAGGCTACCCACTCCAGTATTCTGGCCTTGAGAATTCCATGGACTGTATAGTCCATGGTGTCACAAAGAATTGGACATGACTGAGCAACTTTCACTTTCACTTTCATACATACACAATGGAATGTAAAAAAAGGCATAAAAAACTATGAGATTATGCTATTTGCCATAATATGGATGAACCTAAAGAGTATTACATTTAATTCAATAAGTCATAAAAAGACAAATACTGTTATCACTTACATGCAGAATCTAAAAAGTAAAAAACAAAAACCTCCAAAACAAATGTGTTAACAAAACTACCAGATTCAGCTATAAAGAATTAGTGGTACAAATGGGGAGAGAGGGGAGGGAAGGGGCAAGACAAAGGTATGGAATTAAGAGACTCTACTATGTATAAAATAGATAAGCAACAAGGATATATTGTACAGCACAGGGAAATGTATCCATTATTTTGTAAATACTTTAAATGGAGTATAATCTACAAAAAATTGAATGACTGTGTTCTACAGCTGAACGCAGTACTGTAAATCAACTGTACGTTATTAAAAAAAATAACCTATGACTCAATTATTATGCTCATAGATATTTAACCTATTTGTTCATACGTCTGCCCCCAAAACCTCAACAGTATTTATAATAGCATTATACATAAACACCCCAAATAGAACCACCAATATTAGTTCAATGGATGAATAACTGTGATACATTCATACACTGGGTAGTTATGCATAATTAAGTACTATACACAACAGTATGGATATATTCGTGAATATTAAGTATAATAAGCCAGACACAGAAGAATGTATTTTAATGCACAAAAAAATCATATATACAAATAATCATATACTATCTAAAATTATAAATATACTTTTAAAGCCTATATATTACTTTATCTCAGTATATTTGAACAAACAAGAAAATAATCTATGATCTAAAACTCAGGAAAACACTTTCCATACAAAAAAGTATTGATTGGTGGGAAGGGAGGTACTTAAAAGTTCAGTTCAGTTCAGTCACTCAGTCATGTCCGACTCTTTGCTACCCCATGGACTGCAGTACACCAAGCTTCCCTGTCCAACACCAACTCCCAGAGCTCACTCAAACTCATGTCCATCAAATCGGTGATGCCATCCAGCCATCCCATCCTCTGTCGTCCCCTTCTCCTCCTACCTTCAATCCGTCCCAGCATCAGGGTCATTTCAAATGAGTCAGTTCTTTGCATCAGGTGGCCAAAATTTTGGAGTTTCAGCTTCAGCGTCAATCCTTCCAATGAATATTCAGGACTAATTTCCTTTAGGAAGGACTGCTTGGATCTCCTTGCTGTCCAGGGGACTCTCAAGAGTCTTCTCCAACATTACAGTTCAAAAACATTAATTCTTCGGTGCTCAGCTTTCTTTATAGTCCAACTCTCACATCCATACATGACTACTGGAAAAACCAAAGCCTTGACCCGATGGACCATTGTTGGCAAAGTAATGTCTGTTTTTTAATGTGCTGTCTAGATTGGTTATAACTTTTCTTACAAGAAGCAAGCATCTTTTAATTTCATGGCTGCAGTCACCATCTGCAGTGATTCTGGAGCCCCAAAAAATAAAGTCTGCCACTGTTTCCATTGTTTCCCCATCTATTAGCCATGAGGTGATGGGACCAGATGCCATGATCTTAGTTTTCTGAATGTTGAGTTTTAAGCCAAGTTTTTCACTCTCCTCTTTCACTTTCATCAAGAGGCTCTTCAGTTCTTCCCTTTCTGCCATAAGGGTGTGGTCATCTGTGTATATGAGGTTATTGATACTTCTCCTGGCAATCTTGATTCCAGCTTGTGCTTCATCCAGCCCAGCGTTTCTCATGATGTCCTCTGCATATAAGTTAAATAAGCAGGGTGACACCATACAGCCTTTACATACTCCTTTCCCAGTTTGGAACCAGTCTGTTGTTTTATGTCCAGTTCTAACGGTTGCTTCCTGACCTGCATACAGATTTCTCAGGAGACAAGTCAGGTGGTTTGGTATTCACATCTCTTTAAGAGTTTTCCACAGTTTGTTGTGATCCACACAGTCAAAGGCTTTGGCATAGCCAATGAAGCAGAAGTAGATGTTTTTTCTGGAACTCTCTTGCTTTTTTGATGATCCAACAGATGTTGGCAATTTGAACTCTGCTTCCTTTGCCTTTCCTAAATCCAGTTTGAACATCTGAAAGTTCATGGCTCACATACTGTTGAAGCCTAACTTGGAGAATTTTAAGAATTACTTTGCTAGCTTGTGAGATGAGTGCAATTATGCAGTAGTTTGATCATTCTTTGGCGTTGCCTTTCTTTGGGATTGGAATGAAAACTGACTTTTTACAGTCCCGTGACCACTGCTGAGTTTACCAAATTTCCTGGCATTGAGTGCAACACTTGAACAGCATCATCTTTTAGGATTTGAAATAGCTCGACTGGAATTCCATCATATCCACTATCTTTGTTCGTAGTGATGCTTCCTAAGGCCCACCCACTTGACTTTGCATTCCAGGATATCTGGCTCTAGTTGAGTGATCACACCATCGTGGTTATCTGGGTCATGAAGATCATTTTGTATAGTCCCAGTTTTTTTGTGTAGCACTTTAAAATGGAAATCTTATTTGCACTGGAAACACTGTATTTCTAGATATGTAGACTTGAGACATGATGATGTTCATTTTATGAAAAATCCTTTGAACTGATTGATTTGTGAACTTTTCCATGTGTTTGATTATACTTCCTGCAACTTACTTAAAAAACTCAAGTTTAAGTGATTCTATTTTCAAAACTTTGTTAAAAACAGCATTTTCATGGAAATACAACTTAAAATAGAGCAAATAAATAGCTTGAGCCATACATTAAATATTTATTTTATAAGGAGGTACACATAACATATCACAGCTTACAAATACCATTTGTATTGATAATCAAATCATCAAGGCTGCATTCAAAAAAGTGATCATTAATTTCTTTAATAGATGGTGATATAACGGCATGTTGCAGTGCATGGGATCTCAGAGTCAGACACAGCTGAGCGACTGTACAACAACATCAAGAATAAAATTATCTATGTCACTTTAAAATTCCTGTGACAGACAGAGTTTTAACTGTCAGCAGCTTCATAGAACCTTGATTAAACAATGTGGCATTGAAAATTATATAAGTGAGATAATGGAGCATATCTTAAACTGTATTTAGGAGAACTTTTTCTTAGGAAATGAAGTTATGATAATTAGTAAAATTGTGGTCCATATTAATAACATTTTAAAATCAACCCAGCATATAAACTCCCCCAAATGAGTGGGAATGGAAACTATTCTCTCATTTTGGGGTCCCAGAAGAATATATTAAGAAATATTTTACCCATTTTTCTTAATACATTACTATTCTTGAATTTGCTTGAATTAAATGTTGTTTACAGCCAAATAATACAACACTTTGAAGAACATAAAAAAATTAAGTGTGTGTAGATGTCATATGTAGACTTATACTATTATTTGTATATTCGAGAAAAAGTTTTCATTATATGAATGTTCTGTGTTATAATTAAGGAAATCTATACAGGAATATATTATGAACCAATGACGTTTAACTGACTGAATTCGGTTTGTGTGTGCTGTAATATCACAAGGGCTTTTAAGGCTGACCACCATCTGACGTCAAGTCATACCTCCACCTGTTGCTAAGTAGGTAACCTTAGTAACAGGTGGTAATTCTAACCCATGTCTCACTTTCTTCATCTGTTAATGCAAAAGATACTACTACCTATAGCACTGGATAACTGTGATGATGAAATAACATCACACACTGAAAGCACTTCAGAAATGCTACATAATGAGGACCTCACAAGCGTTATCATTATTTAATATACATGTACTACATAACCAGGATCATTAACAAAAGCATGAAAGAAAAGTTCTAATGGACATGTAAATATACTTTACAAAATCAATTGTATAAGGGAATTACTACATTAAGTATGAACTGGAAAAGCATTTTCAATAACAGAAATACAAAAAAAAATAGACATGAAGAACTAGAAATCCTAAATATAACTCTTAAGAAAAACTGGAAAAAGTTATTTGAAAACAGCATTAAGGAAAAGCAGCATTAAAACAGAACCTGAATTGAAGTATACACTCTGTCACTAGACTTCTATACCCACAATCAAGATCAAAAAACACATTTGTCTATGTCCAAGTCAGTTATAAGAAATCTGTGCAAAACTGAATTAGTACACCTAAGTTTATTTCTATGACATGAAATGCTTGGAATTGTGTGTACAAAATGATCTACTTGATTCATCTTTCATTTCTGTTTTTCTGCTTCCGAAGTTTCCTATGATATTGCATTTCACAAAGTATAAATACTATTACATCTTTATCCCAAAACATCATGCAAAATATTAAAAAGTGCATGTTGGCCAAATTCAGACAATATGAGACAATTTCATATTTTTAAAAGTTTCTAGAAAAACTGAAAATTTTTAGAAAATTTTCACAGATCACAATCTGGCATAAATGCTAAACTTTTATTTTTAAAAAAGATCCTAAGTCCCCTGGGCAGCAAGGAGATCCAACCAGCAATCCTAAAGGAAATCAACCCTGAATATTCATTGGACAGACTGATGCTGAAGCTGAAGCTCCAATACTTTGGTCACCTAATGTGAAGTGCAGACTTATCGGAAAAGACCTTGATGCTGGGAAAGATTAAGGGTAAGAGGAGAAGGGGTAAGTAAGTAAGTGATTGGGCAATGCAGGTTTAGACTGCCTCCATGATTACATGGTTTCTGAAAAGTCTTCTGTGAGTTTTATCCCTGTTCTTCTGTAGGTCTGATCCCAGCTGCCTTCCAAATGAGAAGTCCTTGCTTCCTTGCTTTTTCTCTTCAGCTGTGTGGATGCCTGTGTGTTGCCATATGTGCCAAATACACACCCGTATATATATGGACATATTCTGTATGAGAGTAGATTGTGGTAAAATTTTAAAACAGTTAATAATAGGACACAGGCACCTCTTTTACTTGTTAGGTCTTTAGTGTGGAAGTGGAAGTCACTCAGTCATGTCCAACTCTTTGCTACCCCATGTACTATAGCCCTCCAGGCTCCTCTGTCCATGGAGTTCTCCAGGCAAGAAGGCTGGAGTGGGTTTCTATTTCCTTCTCTAGGGGATCTTTCCAACCCAGGGATCAAACCCAGTCCTTCTGCATTGCAGGCAGGTTCTTTACCATCTGAGGTGTTATATTAATCTAGAAAGAGTGTATTTAAAGTTTGTTGTTGGTCTGGTTACCCTCAATGTAAGTAGAAGTTATCACGGGTTTCTCCACTGAGACCTTTTTGCCTGTTTACTTTTGGGTCTTCATTCTGTTTTCTCCAGACAAACTCTGACTCCTGCAGCTCTCCCAGATGTATTTCACTGTTATTTTACTTAAGCTTGTTGTCATGGTGGTGTGTGTGCTGGAGAGGAGGTTCTGGCTGACTTGCCCAGGTTTCACACAGTCACTATGACTTGGGTCTTGGGTCTGCAGCCCTCACCAGGATTTCTGCCATGTAGTGCTGGGCCTTTGTCTGTACCATGCCTCTTTCCCAGTAGAAGAAGGGGAAGCTCACTCTTCTGTAAGCCTTCCCTAGCTTTGGTGCATTTCCACCTGTGCACTGAGGCTACACTTTGATGTCCCTCCCGCTACAAATTGAGGCTTTTTTTCTGACAGGTACATAGGAAGATGCGTCTAATTTAGATGGTAGTCACCATCTCTTTTCCCAGCCAGGGCTATGAGTGAGCTTTTTCTGGATTTCCCTCAATCTTCATTGCTGATACTTCCTGAGTTCTCTGAGGAAAAGGTGTGAGACCTCACATCCCTTTCCCTAACCTGCACTCACCCTTGTTGTTGTTTACTTGCTCAGTTGTGTCTGACTCTTTGCAGGCCCATGGACTGTAACCCACAGGCTCCTCTGTCCATGGGATTTTCCAACAAGAATACTGAAGTGGGTTGCCATTTCCTCCTCCAGGGGATCTTCCTGACTTTCTCTCTTTAGCTATTCATTAATAGTTTAATATTTTCCTCAGCTTGGCATTTTATATCTTTTGACTGCTTGACTTAAAGTAAAGGCTCAGCTCTATTTTCACCTTTCATCTCTATTTCCCTTTCGATTTTGTGATAGTTATTTGCCCTGTGGCCTCAATTTTGGAACATGTACACGAAAGTCACTAAATCTGCAAGTCTGCAGTTAATCCAAATTGTTTTTATTTTCTGCAAAGATAGGAGCAACAGTCTTTTCAGTTCTCTACTTTTCTAAACTATAACGTGATGCTTCCAAAAACCCAAGACAAGGATTTTGAAAATCTATTATATGTTGCTTACTCAGTTAACATCTCATTTCAGTTTCTACCTTTCAAATAAGCATACTAAATAACACAATTCAAAATTGTGTTATAGATAGAAAGTGCTGAAGTTCACTTAAAAAACTTAACAGTGGAGCAAGATGTCTAAATTAGACACACCAAATGGAATTAAATATAAATTAATATGAATTTATATAAATCATTTTATGTTTACTGACTTCACTAATTTTGCAATAATTTACTTGTTAAATATGGTTCCTTTGATCTTACTATAAGTACCCAACTACTATATAAGAGTCACACTTGTTTTGATAGGTTACGTACATCATTTGAACAAGTTTCTACAGCCATATTTTTATAAGGAATAATTAAATATAAACACATAATTTCTCAACATGTAATACACAGTAAAGTTATCTCATTCTTCGTCATTCTTAACTTAGAGCTTTCAGGGCTGTCTTCAAACTTTCCATCTTTCCATCCACCTCTGCCATTTTATTTATCAATTTTATTCTAACAATAAAGATAATAATAGATATTACATTACAGTGATTCTCTAATTTGTATTCACAGTCACCTCGCTATCTAACATCTCTTTACTGTCAAGTCTACAAATGTAACTTTTCTGATTGCTGAATAAGACACAGCTTATATAGTATCTCTCTTATAAAACAAAAATATCCTTCAAGGATATCACTTAATTGATTCATCTACATACTGACAGCAAGAACAGTGAGTTAAACATAGTACATGAATACATGAATGTCTATTGCATTGTATTACATACACACCCACACGCAATTGAAATAAGCCAACTCTAAGGTTAACAAATGTGAATCAAAATGTGTCAGGTTGAAACCAAATCCTGTTTTCCCATTGTGAACCAATATGATTATAATTGCAAGGACTGACTTCTGCCAAGATACTCAGATTTTTTAAAATTTGCATCATTGTCAAAAACAGAGTCCTGTTGATAAAAACTGATTTTTTCTAAGTACGGAGAAGTAAAAGAATATGTGAGACTGTCTCCTTGGCAAATTACTGTAATGGAAATACAAGGCTAGTCACAGGAATATCTGTATTGGTGCTCATTCACATGTGAGAGTCATTTCTAAGCTGCTTTACTAGAACACATCCTAAATCTTCCTCTCTATCTATAGAATATATGCCTAAAACAGAATGGTTAATGTCGGTATAACTTTATCAGGAAGAAACACAGTGGTAAATGCCTTCCTCAAAAGAAAAATCTATCTGTATTAATGTGACTTAAAGAAATTCATTCAAGCTTTAATCTCTAAATGAATCCCTCATTTTGCATGCAAAGTAAAATCTTATTCAGTGCTTATTTTCTTGGCATAAGTTTCAACAAGTAACATGAGGCAATCTTTGAAACAATACCAAATGTTAAGAATAGATGTATCAACTTCTGTCTTTATCTAAGCAATATGTGCTATGACAAGAAAAAAGCTATGTAAATATATAATGTACTATCTATAAAATATAAATCTATACTATATATAGTATACACTATACCATACTGCCAACATTTTATGTGATACTCTAAAATTACCCTGAAGAGAAATGAAACACATCATGCTTAACAAATTTTGTTCATAAATTGTTTGTACATTTAGTACATTTAGTAATTTAAATGTCTTTTCCTAAAATTTTGAGAATCATATCATGTAATACTGTGTATCTCCAGCTTGAGTATTATTGATGTTATATATTTTTTGGTTTTATTTTTATTTTTCTCTTTTATTAATTCTTCCTCAATTGAAAATCCCTGAAAAAAATAAGGATATGTAGAGAGTGTTGTGATACATGGTTTGAGCCAGAAGTATTACCATGAAAAGAAAGATGTATATCTATGTAGGGTAATTTTCTCACTTTTATCTTTCACTCTTCTAGACTCTCCCCCTTCATTTCTTTCCTTAAATCTGCTCAATCCTAAGTTTTCAGCAGATGTTCGTTGAAAACATGTTTACCATATGGCTTATGGAATTCTTTATTAGTAATGTACTTAAAGCCCTCACCAGTTACAACTTTCAGCAAAATATGATCATATTATCTACAGAGCTTTATTTATTTTCTAAAAGAAACCAAAGGCATTATTTTTTCATTAAAATGATATGTTCTCTCTCCACTAGTTTAAAAGTTAATGTTTGTTTTGGTTTATATACAGCAAGCAAAAGTCTGTGCTTCGAAAGGTTAAAGTGCAAAACATCATGGCTTGAAGAAAAGCAATCATATACAAGAACTTCATCATATTTAATTTTTTAGATATCAATATCTTGAGAAAGAATTTCTGATATGCACATACTAAAAATTGTTTGGAGATTTCAAATAACTTGAAACATGTGAGATGTTGAAAGCATGATTAAACTTTGAGGCTTAACCCATAGTGTGTTTGGAATATGTTGCTTAAACTCTTTTCTTTAAGCATTTTTATTTATATCTTTTCCTGTGAAAAGACTAGATCCATGATGTTCTATCTGGAGAAACTGTAAAAGCCTTTCATTTTAACAGAAATAATGTTTTAACCTTTCCAGAAGAACTTAGATTACTGTGTGATTTATTCGTATAAATGGAGAAAAGATTAGTCTCTCATGGGGAAGAATTCCAAATAATGTGTGCAAATATTCCACTCCAGGGAGTAGAATTATACCTACTCCTTAAGATCTGGCTGTGCATATTGACTTTCTTCCAAAGATTGCACTATGGAAATGGCAAAGAGAAAACAACTCTACAGTAGAGGAGCCTGGCAAACACACTTTAGCCAGGTAATGAAGGTCAACATTAACATCAGTATATCATGTTGATAGGATTATCTTTAATATAAGATAAAATGGTATTTTACCTCATGATCTTCCCTCCCAGTTTATTTTGTGTGTATCACAATAAACTGTGGAAAATTCTGAAAGAGATGGGAATACCAGACCACCTGACCTGCCTCTTGAGAAACCTGTATGCAGGTCAAGAAGCAACAGTTAGAACTGGACATGGAAAAACAGACTGGTTCCAAATAGGAAAAGGAGTACATCAAGGCTGTATATTGTCACCCTGCTTATTTAACTTACATGCAGAGTACATCATGAGAAACACTGGGCTGGATGAAGCACAAGCTGGAATCAAGATTGCCAGGAGAAATATCAATAACCTCAGATATGCAGATGACACCAACTTTATGGCAGAAAGTGAAAAAGAACTAAAAAGCCTCTTGATGAAAGTGAAAGAGAAGAGTGAAAAAGTTGGCTTAAAACTCAGCATTCAGAAAATTAAGATTATGGCATCCGGTCCTATCACTTTATGGCAAATAGGTGGAGAAACAATGGAAACAGTGTCAGACTTTATTTTGGGGGGCTCCAAAATCACTGCAGATTGTGATCGCAGCCATGAAATAAAAAGATGCTTACTCCTTGGAAGGAAAGTTATGACCAACCTAGACAGCATATTAAAAAGCAGAGACATTACTTTGCCAACAAAAGTCCATCTAGTCAAGGCTATGGTTTTTCTGGTAGTCGTGTATGAATGTGAGAGTTGGACTATAAAGAAAGCTGAGCGCCAAAGAATTGATGCTTTTGAATGTGGTATTGGAGAAGACTCTTGAGAGTCCCTTGGACTGCAAGGAGATACAACCAGCCCATCCTAAAGGATATCAGTCCTGAATATTTATTGGAAGGACTGATGTTGAAGGTGAAACTCCAATACTTTGGCCACCTGAGGTGAAGAGCTGATTTATTTGAAAAGACCCTTATGCTGGGAAAGATTGAAGGCAGGAGAATAAGGGGACAACAGAGGATGAGATGGCTGGATGGCATCACCGACTCAATGGACATGGGTTTGGGTAGGCTCCGGGAGTTGTTGATGGACAGGGAAGCCTGACATGCTGCAGTCCATGAGGTCGCAAAGAGTCGGACACAACTGAGCGACTGAACTGAACCAAACTTCCCTCCCAAAGCCTGTAGCATCTAATCATGAGAAAAACATTCTCCTAATTCTAGTAGAAGGAAAGCCTACAATGTATCTAACTAGTACTTCTACAAAAGTTCAAGGTCATGAAAAATAAGGAAAACCTGAGAAATCTTAACATACAGTAAGAAGCCACTGGAGACACAAGATGTAAATGATAGGGCGTATCCTGGGACAGAAATTTGAATGCAGTCTGGGCTTCAGCTGGAAATAGTGATCAATACTGAGTCATTAATTATAACAAGTGCATCATTAATAAAAGATGTTTATAGGGGAAACAGCATGGGGTATATGTGAATTTTAACATTTAAATACAAAATTGTTCTAAAAAGAAGTCTATCCAAAAAAAAAAAAAGTAAATGATACTGATCTGGTTCTCAGATATTAGTAATTTTCTCAAGCAGTAGTGGAATGTCAAATGATAAAACATTAAATCATACTTGAAGAAGATGCTGAAATTGAAGCTCCAATACTTTGGCCACTTGATGTGAAGACCCAACTCAATGGTAAAACCCTGATGCTGGGGAAGATGGGAGGCAAAAGCAGAAGAGGACAGTAGAGGATGAGATGGTTAGATAGCATCACCAACTCAATGGATATGAATCTGAGCAAACTCTGAGAGATAGTGGAGGACAGAGAGAGGAACCTGGCATGCTCTAGTCGATGAGGTCACAAACAGTTGGACATGACTTAGCGACTGAACAACAAATACTTGAAGAAAACAATGGAATGTTGCTGTGAAACAGTACATAGTGAAAGCAAAGATCACCTATCATAATATATTGACAAGTTTTAGATTTTTTATATGCTGATTTAAATAAGATAACACCTAAGGTTTTAATCAGAATAAGTTTGCTCTTGGATAGGAAAGGGGAAATGATTCAACCCATGTTTTAATGCAGCCCTAAAATAAGTGGTACTGGGAAAACTGGACCACTACATGTATAAAAATGAAATTAGATCACTCCCTAACACCATACAGAAAAATAAACTCAACGTGGATTAAAGACCTAAATATAAGGCCAAACACTATCAAGCTCTTAGAGGAAATCATAGGCAGAACACTCTGACACTAATCACAGCAATATATTTTTTGATCCACCTCCTAGAGTAATGAAAATAAAAACAAAACATAAACAAATAGGACCTGCTGCTGCTGCTAAGTCGCTTCAGTCGTGTCCGACTCTGTGCGACCCCATAGATGACAGCCCACCAGGCTCCCCCATCCCTGGGATTCTCCAGGCAAGAACACTGGAGTGGGTTGCCATTTCCTTCTCCAATGCATGAAAGTGAAAAGTAAAGTGAAGTCACTCAGTCCTGTCCGACTCCTAGTGACCCCATGGACTGCAGCCTACCAGGCTCCTCCATCCATGGGATCTTCCAGGCAAGAATACTGGAGTTGGGTGCCATTGCCTTCTCCTAAATAGGACCTAATTAAACTTAAAAGCTTCTGCAAAGCAAAGGAAACCAAAAAACAAAAAGACAGCCCACAGAATGGAAAAAAATATTTGCAAACCCAGCAACTGACAAGGGATTAAAATACACAAACAGCTCATGCACCTCTAGGTCAAATAAAACAACCCAATCAAAAAAATGAGCAGAAGATCTAAATAGACATTTCTCAAAAGAAGACATATAGATGGCCAAAAGCACATGAAAAGATGCTCAACATCACTATTATAAAAATGCAAATCAAAACTACAATGAGATATCACTTCACACCAGTTAGAATGGCCATCATCAAAAAATCTACAAACAATAATTGTTGGAAAGGGTGTGGAGAACAGGGAGCCCGACAGCACTGTTGCTAGGAATTTATATTGGTATAGCCACTATGGAGAACGGTATAGAGGTTTCATAAAAAACTAAGAGTTACCATATGATCCACCAACCCATTCCTGGGCATATATCCAAGAAAACCATAATACGAAACAATACATGTATCCCAATATTCAGTTCAGTTCAGTCGCGTAGTCGTGTCCAACTCTTTGTGACCCCAAGAATCGCAGCACACCAGGTCTCCCTATCCATCACCAACTCCCGGAGTTTACCCAAACTCATGTCCATTGAATCAGCGATGCCATCCAGCCATCTCATCCTCTTTCATCCCCTTCTCCTCCTGCACCCAATCGTTCCCAGCATCAGGGTCTTTTCCAATGTGTCAACCCTTCACATGAGGTGGCCAAAGTATTGGAGTTTCAGCAACATCAGTCCTTCCAATGAACACCCAGGACTGATCTCCCTTAGGATGGACTGGTTGGATCTCCTTGCAGTCCTGTTCACTGCAGCACTATTTACAGCAGGCAAGACACAAAAGCAACCCAAATGCCCACTGACATAGAAATAGATAAAAAAGATGTGCTGTATCTATACAATGGAATGTTAAGTAGTCATTAAAAAGGCATGAGTTAAAGTCATTTGCAGTGAGTGGATGGACATAGAGATTATCATTCTAAGTGAAATAAGGTAGAGAAAGACAAATATCATACAATATGAAATTACATGTGGAATCTTAAAAAAGTGATACAAATGAAAAGTTATTTACAAAAGACAGACTCACATATGTAGATGTAGAAAACTTATGGTTACCAGGGGGAAGAGGGGAAGGGATAAATTGGGAGATTGAGATTCACGTATACACACTGATGTTATTTAGTCACAAGTCATGTTATTTAGTCACTAAGTCATGTCTCAAGAGAAGACTCTTGAGAGGCCCTTGGACTGCAAGGAGATCAAACCAGTCCATCCTAAAGGAGATCAGTCCTGAGTGTTCATTGGAAGGACTGATGCTGAAGCTGAAACTCCAATACTTTGGCCACTTGATGCAAAGAGCTGACTCATTTGAAAAGACCCTGATGCTGGGAAAGACTGAAGGTGGGAGGAGGAGGAGACGACAGAGGATGAGATGGTTGGATGGCGTCACTGAGTCAATGGACATGAGTTTGAGTAAACTCTGGGAGTTGGTGATGGACAGGGAGGCCTGGTGTGCTTCAGTCCATGGGGTCACAAAGAGTCGGACACGACTGAGCAACTGAACTGAAGTCATGTCCAATTCTCTGCAACCCCACGGACTGTAGCCCTCCAGGCTCCTCTGAAGAGAGAAGAATACTGAAGTGAGTTGCCATTCCCTTCTCCAGGGGATCTTTCCAACCCAGGGATCGAACCCAGGTCTCCCATATTGCAGGCAGATTCTTTACAATGTGAGCCATCAGGGAAGCCTTTTGCTGAATATTAATGTTAAATCAAAAGTAGTTTGCAATTACAACTCTCAGAAGCACTGTCTTTAAGACCAGAACTGAAATAAGCATCCATCTTAAGGCTCTGAGAGAGAATGTGTTCCCTGTCTCTCTCCTAGTTTCCAAGAGTTTGCTAGCAGTCTCTGGTGTTTCTTAGCTTTTGCTACATTGGTTCAATTTCTGCCTTCGTCCTCACATGGCATTCTACTGTGTCCAAATATTCTTTTTATCAGGGCACCAGTCATATTGGATTAGGAACTACCCTACTCCAGTATGACCTTAGCTTAACTATATTTGTATGGCCCTATTTCTAAATAAGATCACATGCTTAGATACTGGAAGTTAGGATTTCAACACAAATTTCAGAGAAATTCACCTCATAATAGAAATGACCCAAAATTAAATTGCTAGTCAACCATGAAAAAAACAAAACATGTATCTTTCTACATAAATACATATATTCAATTGACACTCATTATTCATATATTGTATATTTGTACATTTTCCTACACGAGAATATTTGTAACATCAAAATCAATATTCTCTAAGCACTAGTATTTGCACAAATACTCATGAATAGAGTAACAAAAAAGTATGGCTCAACACAAGTTCCCAAGCCCAAGCTGGTGCTCTGCCTTCCTGTTTCAGCACTTAAATTGTAAGCAAGCATCCTTCTGTCGTCTAGTGTGATGTTTTCAAATTTTTGTGCTATTTATTGGTGCTGAACTGCTATTACTAAGTACAGGAAGCCTGACAGGTGTTATGGAGAAAATGTGCATGTTATGTAAGTTTCTTTCAGGCATGACTTAGTGTCATTCGCCATGATTTCAGTAAGGAATCTACATATACATTATGTAAATAAGAAACACACAAAACAATGTTATGTATTGACTGGTTGATGAATATGTTATAACCAGAGTCTCACAGGGTTAGGTCCCTTTGAGACTCTGGTTATATAATCATTAATTCCTCTGAGATTAATGATTTAGCAGTCACTAATTCAGTGTTCTGTTTCTGGTGACTTTGTAAAACCTAACTATTGAGAATAAAGAGAATCAACTGTTACATATAAAATGAATTTATGAAAAAACTTAACTAATGAATGATCCTAAAGTTTTAGAACTAAATAACAGAATGAATGATGATGTTATTAACTGAGTGGGAATGATTACTAAAGAAGCATGGTGAGTAAGTGAGATGTCAGAATTTGTACTTGGAAAGCAAAAAATAGGAGAATAAAATTCTGCTCTCCCTCAAAGAGAAGCCTGGTATGCCGCAGTCCATGGGGTCGCAGAGAGTCGGACACCACTGAGCAACTGAACTGAACTCCCTCAAAAGTCATAGTCACAAGATGTAGGATGCTAAACATTCCATTCTCTCCAGAAGGATCACGTTCTTCCTGAGGCACAAGCTTCTTGATGCCTCAGCGACATGTTCTTACCAACAGACCCATTTAGGAAATATAGCCAACCCGTAATTAGATTAAAACAAAGTTGAGACTTTTCTGGACTACGGTAAAGGGAAGCTAATGCAAATTCACCTTTCCCCCCACCCCAAATCCAAGATAACTTTTTCTTTCCCCCAAATCAAGAGACTATATTCCCATGTTTCATTTGCAGGAGCAAGAACTTGAGTTAATTCAGATTTTTACTTTTCAGATTCAAGTGAAGCAAAATGTTCTTCTTTCATGAGTTTTAAATAATTATATATCTAAGAGAAATATAACCTCATCAACTGTATATGAATCTGGTATATATGTATAAAATGTGAATTTATGTCATTAAAATTACTGCTGCTATTGAAAGCCAAGGGACTGGTTGAGTAAAATTTCAGATTAAATTTAGATAGACAATAGATCAAAGTGAAGGGCTGAGTACTGATCATTCTAGAAAGTAAAAGCTCTTTGGAAAAGGAGATACAAAGGGAATAAACAATATTAGTAAAAGAAGAACAGCATGGCATCCTTTCACAGAAGAAAATATTTCAAGAAGAAAGAGGTGATCCACTGTATTTATGCTGCTGGGGTGTTAGTTCAGATGTTTATTTGATGTGGTGATCATTAGGGACTTTGGAAATTGGAATCTGAAATGCTAGTGAAGTGTTGATTGTATAGAACAGAGGCATTTAATCCAGTATAACAGAAGGGAAGGGAAATGATAAGGGTTTTGATAGAGGTTAACAGGTTTTATAACAACATAATTAGATAGATTTCTCCTGATAACTTTTTTGTTCTTATGAAATAAGAAGCAATGACATCTATTTATAATGAGAAGTAGGAAGAGAGTTTTGGAGTTGTGGGAAGAGTGGTGAAAATGTGCCAGAGCTCTATGGTAGTAGGAAAATGAGTGTATTACAGAAAGTCCTCAGGTAAGCTGAAGGCCAATGTGAGATGCAACTTTCTCAACAGAAAGCAACAGAGTTGTAAAAGGGAAGAACAAATCTGATTCTACAATAGATCTGTGTCTTTTACTTTAACCTTTGTATTCTATTACTTTTGCTTTTAGTAAAGAATGTTGCCCATAGCCTGAAATATACAGGGTAGCCTATTCTTAGGCTCTGAACTTTAAGAGTATAAGGGCTTCTGCATTAGTGTAGAGATGATAAATTGTAGAACAGAGAATAACATTTGTCTTGGAGGTTTATAGAAACATTGTGACAGCTGCAAGAACAAAGGATTTATACAGGAAAAAGTGTGCACCAACCAACCACTCCCACTCCCCTTTCAATATAAAAGAAACCTTAACTTTACTGGAGTAAGATGGTTCTCTAGGACATAGTCTGCCATCCTGTTGGTCAGCGAGCTTTCTGAATGAAGTGATTATTCCTTGTCTCAACAACTTGTCTCCTGATTTATTGGCCTATGGTATGGTGAACAGAACAGAGCTTGGACTCAGCAACATACTGAGCTTCTTTCTATACTTTTCTCCAGCCACTTTGACTGTGTGGTAGAAACCAAAAAATGGTAGACAGTGAGAACTGGTTGCTTTGTTTTCTTTTTTTTTTCCAGTAAAGTAAGATGGCAATAGAGTGGCAAGAAGGTTGATTATAGTAACTGTGGAATCTAAATTAGGTTAAATGAGAAAGAGAGCTACAGAGCAGAATGAAAATTGTATTGAAAATCTTATGGCTTTGTAGATTTGGGGATTAAAGATGCTTAAGTAAGTAATTGGAAAGATAGAAAATGATATTAACAGAAATGAGGCCTGAAATAAATACCATAAAATGATGAGGTTATTCTTACTGAAAACATCTTGGGCATCATTATAGTAGTCATGGATGGTGTGTGTTAGAGGAAAAGATCCCTGAGAAATGAAAACCAGGAACTCAGAGTTCAGAGTTTGGGCTGAATGCTTTTGTGTTTGCTTATTTCTGATACTTAATTTGGATTTACATTATCAAATGTTCCTTCAGATTGTGGTTTTTCAACTAAATGTATAATTAAAGGTAACAAAGCAAGAGTAAACAGTTTATAATAGTCAGCTTCCATGGGAAGTTAATTTTAGAATGACCCCTTTGGTTCATCATCATTTCTTTCAATGTAAATATGTTTTAGTTGACATGAGTTTGGGATAATTCTGTTGTTGAAAAATGTAACTGATTCAAATCATATATGATTTGTTAGTGTGTGAGAATTTCTCAATTTCACAATATTGCTAAGTTTATTTCCTATCTAAATGTCAAAGCTGAATTAGTAAAACCTAAAGCAGAAAAATGTCTGAACTGTTGATGAATAATTAACTTTCGTTACGTCATGTGGGCAGGTGTACTCTTGACACAGAATAAATCTTAAGGGTTTTATCTTCCTAGTCTATTGGCATATGGTATACATTGTAACCAACACTTGATGACCCAGATTTGAAAAGTTTATGGTTGATGCTCCTCACACATGCCTACTAAATCTCTTCTTTTTTTCCTCATTTAAATTAATTTATTTACTTTAAATTGAGGCTAATTACTTTACAGTATTGTGGTGGGTTTTGCCATACATTGACATGAATCAGCTATGGGTGTACATGTGTACCCCCCATCCCAAACCCCCTTCCCACCTCCCTCCCCAGCCCATCACTCTGGGTTGTCCCAGTGCACTGGCTTTGAGTGCCCAGTTTCATGCATCGAACTTGGATTGGTCATCTATTTCACATATGGTAATATACATGTTTCAATGCTATTCTCTCGGATTGTCCCACCCTCGCCTTCTCCCACCGAGTCCAAAAGTCTGTTCTTTATACTTGTGTCTCTTGCTGTCTTGCATATATGGTCATCATTACCATCTTTCTAAAATCCATATATATATATGCGTTAATATACTGTATTGGCGTTTTTCTTTCTGACTTACTTCGCTCTGTATAATAGGCTCCAGTGAATTCTCAAGACTTTTTTTTCAAGCTGTAACTGATGAAGGAGTAAATGATTAATGAAGAAGTTTAACTATTACTAGAAAGAATTAAAAAGTTTAGGAAAAGTCACATAGTATGCTCTATTAATATCTGCTCTAATGTACTTAAAGTTTATTAAATTTTTAAAGATGTAGTCTGCTATACAAACCTCTTATTTTGATACAAGTTAGGAAATTCCATTTAGAAATTACCTTTAGTTTTAGATAGAACTGAATATATCTGAACATATGAGGAGCATTGAACTGAAAAATTCAGAAGATATATTTTTCTTTATATTATTTTGGCAATTATGCCTTTAAAATGCTAAGCAAGTTTATTTATTTAAAATTCACTTAAAATTTTGCATATGATTCAAAAATTAATAAACATTAAAAACTGACGTGATACACAGTAGTACAGCTGAGAAATTTAACTCATTTTCTTGACTTTTTTAATTATTGCCAATCATTCCAACTAATTCTGAAGCAATATTTTGACAGAGTTTGTTTAGAAATACAGCAAATACCTTTAGTTATTGACCTTATATACATGTCAGGCAACAAGCCAGGACTGGGAGATACAAATTGCTACATAAGACGTTACTCTCAAGGAGCTTGAGTATAATGTTAGACTTTTATGGTTCTTCATCTATAAATCTGGGATGACAGTTCTGGAGATTTTTAATGGCAATATTTTTTCTGAGAACTCATGATAGTTGCTATAATTTAGTGCATGTGTTACTTTCAGGATGAAGCTTAGAAACGGTCTAGGTGGCTTGCTCTCCCAGGAAAATGACATCTTTATGGTAAAAACAAAATATTTCTTAAATGCTTTGGTAAGACTTCCAAGACAATGGTGAAGTTTCTTACTGTTGTTAGATTCAATGACGACAAAGCCTAGTCAATGGCAGAACAAGATAGAACTTAGGGTGAGAGATAACAGTTCTCAATGATATATTAAATCTTAGGCTTGGTTCATCTCAGGATTCTGAAGATGAATATTGGAAGTGAGCAGTAATATATCCAGTGATACGTACTATCCACAGAGAGCTCAGAGAACACGTGAGCAGCTTGTATTTCCAAGGGGAAGGTTGTACTTGAAGAACGTGATGCCTAACCAGCCTTGGTCACCCTTTTCTAAGACCTGTCTCCTCACTTGATCTCTATTGTATCAGATGGCATTACTCTCGCAGCTAAGTATCTTTGTCCTCCTTAAGACAAGTGTCTCTAGTGGGGCTATCACAGCATGAAGCAGGAATGCAGGAAGAGCTGAAATGAGATAAAATTTTATGATTTCTGTTCAATTATACCCCCAGATTTGGGTCATATTTTATTACTCAATAATCTCTGTATCTAAATGCTTGTTACAGTGGTTTTCCCTTCCATTCATAACAAAAGAAGCCTAAGTAAAAGCAAAATGAAAAGTCTAAAAGAGCTAGTATACATATTCATAAATATTTATTGAACAGAATCCCTAGGATTTGAGACAACTGGAAAACAATCATAAATATTTGACATACAAAAAATTTTTATAATTTTATATAATTCAATCCAATTTAGGGGAGATCGTAGGTAAGTTACAGAAAAAATATCATTTGGCCTATTCCCAATTTCATCTTATGTTCAGAGAATGTCACTTATTAAAACATAAATAAAAGGAACTTGTAATATAGAGAAGATAAGTGTCATGATGGATACTTCCATTAGCAGAGTGGAACATCTGCTAGGCTTCCTGATAATAGTTTACATAGGCTTATAGGGAATAACCTTCACCTCACAAAAAAACTGCAAACAAGTGAAAATATTATTTTTTAAGACTCTAATCTCAAATTTTCCTATTTTCCTGGTGTCATCACCAGACACTGCAGAAATTATAGCCACAGCATTCTCTGAAGTGCTGCATGGTGGCAGTTGATCTAGAGCTGGAATTACAAGCGCCTCTCAGGGCAATCTGATGTCCTAGCACTGGGGACCATGATGTGTGTACAAAGGACAAGATTTACCTTACATTCTGGCCTAGAGGCTTACAAGTGAGCATGGAACAGTCTGTCCTAAAATGTGTGCTAGGGATTGAGTTGTATGCTCTCAACATTCACATGTTGAAGTCTTACCCCTCAAGGTGTTTGTATCTGGAGACAGGATTTTAAGGAGGTAATTGAGGTTAAACGAGGTCATAAGGATATTACTGATCCATGATACAATGGCACTGTGTGTGTGTTCACAAAGGAAAGGCCAGGTAAGGACACACAGTAAGAAGGCTGTTGTTTGCATGCCAGGAAAAAGGGTCTCACCAAACACCGAGGGCACCTTGATCTTAGGCTTCTAGCTTCCAGAGTTGTGAGAAAACAAATTTCTGTTGTTAACACCACCCGTCTATGGTATTTTGTTGTATTAGCTGAGGAGAATAACTCAATGCACTTCCCAAATTACAAGGTAAGTATATTATCCAGTGGAAGATTGGAAACAGTAAGAAACAGGACACTATCAGCATGACGGAAATTAGACAAACAATTCCTTAATTACTTGACAAAAATATGACATAGTCTTGATTTGCATGTTTGCTATATATTGTGCACACAATTTTCCACTGCACAAGAATCGGTTACATGAAATATGACTATATAAAGTTCAATGTAACCTCTCTCTTAAGAGAAAATTTAGTCATATCGGTATCTTCCCCATCCACACTTGCGATTTCTCTCCTCAGGGTGGTGTTTGAGTTCTGTGGGGTGGCTTACAGAGTGTCTTGGCATTTGATGGGGGAGTCAGTGATTTTGTCTTGGAGGGTTTCTGGTCACACCGTCATCTGCTGAAGTGTCCACTGTCCTACCTGAGAGAGGCCATGTAGTCGAAGCTAAGAGTAACACAGGTGCCTATCTCTCAAAATTAAAAGACTGCATTTAGTCAAGGTGCATTGGCTTCACTGAGATGATATACAGATCTGACTCTCAGGTACAGGAAAACCAGGTGCTTTCCCTGGACAGGTGAAGCCATGGGAAAGCTGATGGGGTCCCTCAGGCTCCGCTGCACCAGCCCTGTGAGCAGTCCTCTCCCTCCTGCATCATGGCAGCGAGGCTTGCATCCAACCATAAAGAAGCTAATCTCCTCCTGCACTGCCATTGCTCTATGTGCCTCACCCACAGTGGGATAAGACTTCTGAAAGTTTAAGTGCACACACATTACCCAAGGACATGACAAAATCAAGATTACAGTTTAATACGTCTGGGATGGGGATCTCTTTGGGACCCCAAACAACCTAGATACTACTAGAGAATTTCTTATAGATGATGGTAATTAACAGCTCATAGAGGTCAAAAATACAAGGGTAAGAGTCTATATCCTTGATTATATGAATCAATCACCACTCCTCTGATAATCTGTCTTGATTTAAAGTATTTGAATTTAACTGGGGAGTAAAAAATAATGTAAAGCATTGACTCTGGGTGATTATGATGATGAACATCTTTCCTTGGTAAAAAAAAAAAAATATATGTACCATTTGGCAAGTGATGCTGATAACAGGATTGTAAGGGACTAATACAGGCTTGATCCCTGGGTTGGGAAGATGCCTTGGGGGAGGAAATGGCAACCCACTCCAGTATTCTTGCCTGTGGAATCCCATGGGCAGAGGAGCCTGGCAGGTTACAGTCCTCAAGATCACAAAGAGCCAGACACAACGGAAGTGATTTAGCACGCACATACACAAGGGACTAATATATGTGTGTAAGACAGGAATATGGAACATCTCTGTACCTTCATATTTTGCTGTAAACCTAAAACTACTCTAAAAACAAGAATCCTTAAAAATTAAATAAAACAATGATAATGTTAGCATGAATCTTATTTTTGTTCTCTTTTTAATATCATAACTTTTAATGATATTTCCTAATCCTTTACAATCCTCTATGACCTTATATGCTCATTATCAAGTCCTAAGATCCTGGCAATACAGGCAACAGAACATCTGGCATATGTTCTCCCTTTTCAACTTCTCTCATGCTTTTCCATGAACTTTGAAAACTCATTTGCATAGTACAATTGCATTGCTTAAAACAAATTATTCAAATTACTTTAATAGAGGTTAGCATATTATACTAAATAAGCTGTCATAAATTTGATCAAATGTGTCTTATATCTTCCCATTTAAAAGCTAAACCAGAGTAATAATTGTATAAATAAAAAGTGTTTTTTTTTCCCAAAATTAATTAAAACTTACAACTGAACCTTTTTGATATTCAGATCAATAATACTCAAGACATTAAAATGAAAAGAAAGGTTCATGGTATTTGTTTTTTAAGTGAATATAAATATTATGCCATATAAGACCCATTTTTTGTTGTTGTTGTTGGCCATTCTTCTAATAAAACCAGAGGCACAGATACGTTACATCTGCCATATATTAAGAGAGTCATGAGAAAAAGACAAAAGAGAAATCACTGTATGTTTTGACTGTGTGAACAACAAACAAAACACCGTGACTTCAGTTATCAAGAGGAAACCTTTCATAGATTTCATAGTGCCAAATCTTTTCCATGGTGTTTTAAAAATAAAGACAAAATACTTTAAATATAAATTGTTATTTTTTTGTTGCTTTGAGCCCATAAAAGGCTTTATAAGGGCCTTACCTACAAAGGATATTTTACTTAAATATTTAAGTGTCATGCAAAAGTACTAATGATGGTGACTACAGTCATGAAATTAAAAGACACTGCTCCTTGGAAGGAAAGCTATGACAAACCTAGACAATGTGTTAAAAAGTAAAGATATCACTGTACCAACAAAGGTCCACATAGTCAAAGCTATGTTTTTTCCAGTAGTCATGTATGGATGTGAGAGATGGGCCATAAACAAGGCTGAGTGCCGAAGATTTGATGCTTTTGAGTTGTGGTGCTAGAGAAGACTCTTGAGAGTCCGTTGGACAGCAAGGAGATCAAACCAGTCAATCCTAAAGGAAATCAACCTTGAATATTCATCAGAAGGATGGATGCTAAAGTTGAAGTTCCAGTAATTTGGCCACATAATGCAAAGAACCAACTCATTGGAAAAGACTCTGATGCTGGGAAAGATTGAGAACAGGAGGAAAAGGGGGTAACAGAGGATTAGATGGTTGGATAGGATCACAGACTCAATGGACATGAATTTGAGCAAACTCCAGGAGATGGTGAAGGACAAGGAAGCCTGGTGTACTCCAGCCCATAGGGTCACAAAGAGTCAGACACGACTTAGCGACTGAACAACAATATCAAGAAAAAGTAGGTTATATTTTTAGTTTTTTACAAGCTAAAAAAAATTCATACAGCATATAAGAGAAATATGAAGCTTCTGTCAAATTATGACTGTACCATGGGACCCTGCAAACTGAGACAAGAGCTGGTGAAGTTACATAAGGCCTCCACATTGCCTCACTGTTTTCTGAATATGAAAGCATATGTCAGGATTGCTCCAGTTTTGCATGTAAAGAGCTTGGAAGTTGCTACCCCATCCTAAAAAATGAAAACATAAACAAAGTAAAAATAAATAAATAAATAAATAATCAACTCTTATAGGAGATCAGTCCTGGGTGTTCATTGGAAGGACTGATGTTGAAGCTGAAACTCCAATACTTTGGCCAACTGATGCGAAGAGCTGACTCATTGGAAAAGACCCTAATGCTGGGAAAGATTGATGGCAGGAGGAGAAGGGGACAACAGAGGATGCGATGGCTGGATGGTATTACCAACTCAATGGACATGAGTTTGAGTAGGCTCCAGGAGTTGGTGATGGACAGGGAGGCTTGGCATGCTGCAGTTCATGGGGTCGCAAAGAGTCAGACATGACTTAGTGACTGAACTGAACTGATAGGACCCATAAGAGAGGTAAGAAGATGGGGCAAACCACTGCCCTCATGATTGGAGAGATGGCGAGACAAACATAGGGAATAAAATCTCATCAGAGAAGACATGCAGGGGAGGAAGCTGCCTCTGGAACCAGAGCCAGGGTAGGAAACCCAAACTGTGATTGACAAATTGCCAGGAGTTCAGTGCAGCAACTCTGAAATCTAAAAGTCTGGTTTGGGATACTTCCGTGGCAGCTCAATGGTAAAGAATCTCCCTGCCAATGCAGGAAACATGGGTTCAATCCCTGATATGGGAAAATCCCACAGGCTGCAGGGCAACTAAGACTGCACCACAACTGCTGAGCTGTGCTCTAGAGTCTGGGGGCTACAACTACTGAAGCCCATGGTCCTAGAGCCTGTGTTCTACAAGAGGAACCACTGCAATGAGAAGTCCACACACCACAACTAGAGAGTAGCCCCCATTTGCACACACAGAGAAAGCCCACACAGCAATGAAGACTCAGCACAGTCAAAAATAAATATTTAAATAAAATTGAAAATAAATAAATAAAAATTAAAATCCAGGGGAATCCAGTCATAGGGAAATCCCTTCTGTATTACAAGATTTACTTCCAGAAACTCAACCAGATTCCCAAAGCAAGCATCACAGAAAAAATACCCTCTGCCTTGTGGTAGAGGAAGGGTAAATGGAACCACTTTGAAATACACAAGAGCACACTGTTTTCCTTAACAAAGTCTGCCCTCAGGATAAACAAGCCACAGTCCAATGTGCTTGGAAATCATCAGAGCCTAACTGACCTGGGGAAGGGTAAATTTCAACTTCAGCCCACTCTAGCCATCCCATCCCACTTATTAAAGAGGGTGGAAAAAAAACTGAACTTCACAAGTGCTTCTCACAGACCACAGATACAGATTCAATAAAAAACTGAGACCTAATCACAGAGGACCATAGAGGATTCCCTTCCCCCCACACCTCACTACCTCAGTAAAAAAGATCTATTTGCAGCTGTCCCTTTTACTTGGTACATCATGACCAGCTATCAAGAAAACACTGCAAAGTATTTCAAAAGACAATAAACAAAATTTGAAGAGACAGAGAAAGCATCAGAACCAGACATGGCCGGAAAGTTGGGATTATCATACCAGGAATTTAAAATAAGAGCTTCCCTGGAGGTTCAGTGGTAAAGAATACACCTGCCAATGCAGGAGATGCAAGTTCATTTCCTAGGTCGTGAAGATGAGGAGGATAAAATGACAACCCACTCCAGTATCTTGCCTTGTAAATCCCATGGACAGAGGAACCTGGTAGGTTACAGTCTATGGGGTTGCAAAAAGAGTCAGACACAACTTAGTGAGTAAACAACACAACAACAAATTTAAAACAAGTATGATTAATATACTCTAACATGCTCATCAGTATGCAAGAACACAATGGCAATGTAAGAAAATAATGAAAATACTAAGAAAGAATCAAAAAGAAATGCTACAAATAAAAAACACTTTCACAATGAAGAATGACTTTGATGGGTTTAACTGTTCACTCTGGATACAGTTGAAGAGAGAATCTCTGAGTTTGAAGATCCATCAATAGAAACCTCCAATAATGAAAAGTGGAGAATAGTGAATGGAGAAAAAAAACAAAAACAAAACCAGAACAGAATTTCTAATGACTAAGAGACAAAGAAAACAACTATAAAAGGTATTGTTATTGCTGTTCAATCTCCAAGTCATGTCCGACTCTTTGTGACCCCATGGACTACAGCATGCCAGGCTTCCCTAGCCTTCATTATCTCCTGGAGTTAAAAAGTTACAGCATATGTGTAATGGAAATATCAGAAGGAATAGAAAAAGAAAATAACAAAAGAAATATTTGGAACAATAATGACTGAGAATTTCCCCAATTTAATGTCAGACACATAATGACAGGTGAAGGAGGGTTACAGAAAACCAAGCAACATAAATGCCCAAGAAATTGTATCTCAACATATTTTCTAAATATGGACAATCAAAGATAAAGAAAAAAATCTTGAAAACAGCCGGAAGATAAAAAAGCTCCTTTATACTCTATAAGCATATACAGGAATGAAGATGAGAACTGCATCAAAATTCTCTTCAGAAACCATGCAAGAAATAAGAGAGTAGAGTGAACCACTTTAAATGGTCAGAAAAAGACCACCAACCTAAAATGCTGTACCTATGAATTTATCCTTCAAATGTGAAGGTAGAGAAAGACTTTTCCAACAAAAAATGAATTTGTTGCCAGTAGACTCATGCAAGAAATGTGAAAAGCAGTTCTTTAAAAATAATGCACTATTAGGTATAAGATAAGCTACAAGGATACATTATACAGCACAGGGAATATAGCCAATAATTTGCAATAACTATGAATGGAGTATGACCTTTAAAATTGGGAATCACTATCTTGTACATCTATAAAGCATATTAAAAAAATATATGTCAGAAACTTGGATCTACATAAAGAAGTGAAGAGCACTGAAGATGAAGTGAAAGTAATAAATTTATTATTCTTGGTTGATCTAAGATCAGCTTGCTCAAAATAATAGCAACATGTACTTTATTATGCATATTTATGTGTATAATTTACATGCTTATGTATGTTTGTAAGAGTGAAAGAATGACAGCAATAACCAGAGGGATGAGAGAGAGGAACGAAACTGATCTGGTTACTATAAGGTACTCAAAGCACCCTTCACGTAGTAAAGTGTAATTTGAAAGTGAACTTGGATTTGTTGTTAATATATGTTGCAAATTTGAAGGTAATCACTAAATTTTTTATAAAAGCATAACTGATATGCTAAGAAGATAAAATGGAATTACAAAATTCTCAATTAAAACCACGAAAGGAGAAAAAAGTTGAAGACAAAAATAGGAACAAAGAACAATGGCAACAAGTAGAATATAGTGATGAACATGGTAGATATTAATCCATCTCTATCAATAATCCCTTTGAGTATCAGTGATCTGAATACACCAACTAATGACAAAGACTGCCAGAGGGGATCAAAAAACGTGAGTGAACTATATGTTGTCTACAAGAAACCTACTTTAAAGCACTTGTAGATTAAGAGTAAGCAAATAGAGAAAATACACAAAATTAACCTAAAGGAAAGTAGGACTAGCTGTATTAATTTCAGAGAGTAGACTTCAAAGCAAGGAGAATTAATCAGGAATAATGAAAGATGTAACAAAATGAAAAGGGGGACATTTCTTCCACAAGACATAACAATCCTTAATGAGCACACATCTAACAGAGCATTTAACAACATGAGGCAAAAACTGATAGACCTGCATGGAGAAATAGGTGAGTCTACTATTAGTTATATACTTCAACACCTCTCTTCCAAACATAGATTTTTTTCAGCAGGCAGAAAATCAATACATACCAAACTCAACAATACCATCATTCAACTGCATACAATTATTATCTATAGGCTGCTTCATCCAATAGAAGAATACACATTCTTTTCAAGCTCACATACAATTATTCACCAAATAGATCACATTCTGGGCCACAGAACAAAGAAATCACACAATGCATCCTTTCAGACCAACATGAAACTAAACCAAAAATCAATAACAAAGAAAACTGGAATCCCCAAATACATGAAAATTAAGCAATACAATTCTAAGTAACACACGCGCCAAAGAAGAAATGTCAAAGGAAAGGAAATATTTTGAAGTAATTGAAAGTGACCCATCAAAACTTGTGGGATGCGGTAAATAAAGGCAGCGCTTAGAGCTATTTATAGTACTGAATGCGTATGCTAGAAAAGATCTACAATAATCTAAGCTTCCATCCAAGAAACTAGAAACAGAGCAACTTATATACAATAAAAGTAGAAGGAAAGACGAATTAGAGAAGAAATCAATGAAACTGAAAACAATAGAGAAAACAACAACAAAAATAATCACTGACATCAGATACCTGCTCTTTGAAAATATCAATAGAAATCAATAAACCTCAGCCAAGCTCACTACTAGAAAAAAAGACTTACTAATATCATAAATAAAACCAAACATTACTATAGATCCCATGGAAATCTAAAGGTTAATAAAGGGTGCTATAAACAACTCTATGCCTACAAACTGGATAACCTAGATAAAATGGTGAATTTCTTTAAAGACATATGCTTCCAGAATTCACAGAGGACAATAATAGATAATATTAATAGGCCTATATGTACCAACAAAATTAAATCAATAATTAATGACCTTTTAAAACATAAAATCCCTGATGCAGTTGAATCCACCAGTAAATTCTACCAAACATTTGACAAGGTAATTTTATTAATTCTCTGCAATCTCTTTCAGATATAGAAGCAAAGGAATTACTTCCTAACTCATTCTGTGAGACCAATATTACTCTAATGCCAAAACTAGAAAAAGATGACAATAAAGTAAAACTACAAAGCAATATATTTCATGAACATGGACACAAAAATCCTCAACAAAATATTATCAAGTTGAACCCGAAAAAACACAAAATAAGTATAAACTATCATATGAGATTTATCCAGGGTATGCAAAGCTGGTTCAGAATTTGAAAATTATTGTAATCCATCTTATAACCAGGTCAAAAGAAGAAAAACATGATTAGATCATCAGATGTAGAAAAAAGCATGACAAAAATCCAGCATTTATGCATGATAAAAACTCAATAAACTAGGAATAGACAAGAACACCTTCAACGTGATGAAGAATATCTACTGAAAAAAACATACACACCTAACATTTTAGTTAATGTTGAGAAATCTGAGGTTTTCTCAGTAAACTCAAGAGATAAGGTAAGGATGTCCTTTCTCAATACACCTTTTTCAGTATCCTAGTGGAAGTATTAGTGAAGCAAATAAATGGAATAAAATAAAAAGTATATAGACTGGGAAGAAAGACATAAAACTGACTTGTTCACAGGGGATTTGATTATTTATGTAGAAAATTTGCATAAATCAAACTTCTGGAACTAATCAGTGATTATAGGAAGATTGAAAGATACAAAAGTTATTACATCAAAGTCAGTTGCATTCCTATATGCTAGCAATGAGCAAGTGGAGTTTGGAATTAAAAATATGGTATTATTTATACTACCACCTCCCAAATTGAAATACTTGAGTATAAATATAACTATATATGTACAAAATCAACATGAGGAAAATTATAAAACTCTGATGAATAAAATCAAAGAAGTAAATTATAAATAAGATATTCTATATTTGTGGATAGAAAGCCTGAATATTGTCAAGATGTCTGGTCTCCCAAATTGACCTGTAGATTCAATGCAATCCCATTTGAAACCCCAGAAAGTTATTTTCTGGATATTGACAAACAGACTTTACACTGTATGAGGAAGGCAAAAGACACAGAATAACCATCACAATAAATAAGTGAAGGAAGATGGTTGGAGGTAGCACTACATGGCTTGAAGATTATAAACGTACAGTAATCAAGACAGTGTGGTACTGGTCAAAGTACAGACTAAATAGAACAATGGAACTAATTCTACAGGAATAAGAGAACAGATTCTGTAAGACTTCAATATCTGTAGACCATGAAATTTTTGCACTTGGTCTTATGTGTCTGGATATGTTCCACTGTCTCCTAGTTTACAGTCTATGGGAACTTGAATAGAATTTGAAACCTACTGCTGTGTGAAAATTGTATAAATCAATAGTGTCAAGTTGATTCATAATGCTTTTCAGGCCTATTATATTCTTCTATTTCTCTGTACATTCATTCAATTAATTTCTGAGAGTTTGCTGTTGAAACTCCAACTAAAAATGTGAATTTATCTAACTAAAACAAACAAAATACGCTTATTGTTTAGTCACTCAGTCGGGTCTGACTCTTGGTGACCCCATGGACTGTAGCCTGCCAGGAGCCAGCTCACGAGATCCCACCCATGACAGAGTCATGAGGAGAAGGACTGATCGAGCACAGCTTCTCATGCCTCAGGGATTCCCGGAAGGCTGTCTCAGCGCTCACCTTAAAAATGATATCTGTCTTTCTGATGTTTGTTATAATAAACCTCTTCTTATTTTCTGTGACTTAGACAAAAGGCCTTTCCTGATTCTCTTCTAAAATAGATCTTTATGAAACCTCAATCGACAAGGCCCCTGAACGGTAGCACCCTAATAAAATTATCTAGGATATAGAGTATGCTAATCTAAATTCCTCTTGCTAGCATATTGGTTTGTTTAATAAATGTACCTGTGCTTCTGGAACTAGTGTGCGTGACTGCTCCCTAACAATAAACAATACTGAGAGCCTTCACACAGAAAGCCCCAATGGGCACAGAGCCCTTCGTAAGAAAAAGGGCTCATTAGAAAATATAAGAAGCATTACTTTATAAAACTGTTACTTAGTCTACATTTACTCACTATGTTTTTGCTCTTAACGTATTTAGCCTCTATAATGAAAGCATAATAGTTAGAGATTTATATAAATAGAAGTTTAGCTTTAATACAAATAATAAGATGATTGTTAATTCAGCTGGTGATTTTGCTAAGCACTGACCTTGGCGCTACATTGTTTTCAGCTTGCTGTGCCATGACCTTATGGGACCACATTCTTCTCTGTCAGGCTCAAGGCATAAGATAGAGTACAGAAAACAGGTTTTACTTTGAAACTCTGAGTTTATGAATTCTTTCTTTGTCATAATCTGCTGCGCCTGTATTCTTTAAAAAATGTAACACTGGTACTTTCTGTGCCTGATACAAAAGTGTTCTGGCTGATCAACCCTTATCAATAAAAGAGTCACAGGATGTTAGCAGGCCTCCGGGCCAGAAGATGATGCAAACAACTTTAAACTTTTTGTAACTAAAAACACAAACAGTGTCCTGGTTCTGATAAAGGTCAAAAACTGCTGACCCATTGATTTGATTTGGCATGACTTTACACTTTACATTTGTCTCTATGTACAACTAAAAATATAAAAGCTGTCTTGAAAACAATAAAGTCAGGAGACACTTGGAGATGCTAAGACTCGCTGTGCTTCTCATTCACATCGCCGACGCCGTCCTTCCTGAGGGAACCCCTGGACCAGCTGGAGCAGGACTCCGGCAGTAGCCTGCCAGTTTTCTCTGTCCATAGGATTTCTCAGGCAAGAATACTGGAGTGGGTTGACATTTCCTTCTTTGGGGAATCTTTCCAACCCAGAGATCTAACCTGGGTCTCTTGTATCATCAGGAGGATTCTTTGGGAAAAATATTAATTTATCGCTTAAAACAAACAACTGTAATATACAGTGGAACTATATGTAATTTTCTCTGTATTTTCCAGTCAGTCAGTCAGTTCACTCAGTCATGTCCGACTCTTTGTGACCCCATGAACTACAGCACGCAAGGCCTCCCTGTCCATCACCAACTCCTGGTGTTTACCCAAACTCATGTCCATTGAGTTGATGATGCCATCTAACCATCTCATCCTCTGTCGTCCCCTTCTGCTCCTGCCATCAGTCTTTGCCAGCATCAGGATCTTTTCCCATGAGTCAACTCTTTGCATGAAGTGGCCAAAATATTGGAGTTTCAGCTTTAACATCAGTCCTTCCTTCAACATCAGTCCTTCCAATGAACACCCAGGACTGATTTCCTTTAGGATGGACTAGTTGGATTTCCTTGCAGTCCAAGGGACTCTCAAGCATGTTCTCCAACATCACAATTCAAAAACATCAATTCGTCTGTGCTCAGCTTTCTATATAGTCCAACTCTCACATCCATAAATGACTACTGGAAAAACCAAAGCCTTGACTAGATGAAACTTTGTTGACAAAGTAATGTCTCTGCTTTTTAATATGCTGTCCAGGTTGGTCATAACCTTCCTTCCAAGGAGTAAGCGTCTTTTAATTCCATTGCTGCTATCACCATCTGCAGTGATTTTGGAGCTCCCCCCCCGCCAAAAGAAGTCAGCCATTGTTTCCCCATCTATTTGCCATGAAGTGATGGGACCGGTTGCCATGATCTTAGTTTTCTGAATGTTGAGCTTTAAGCCAACACTCTCCTCTTTCACTTTCATCAAGAGACTGTTTAGTTCTTCTTCACTTTCTGCCATAAGGGTGGTGTCATCTGTATATCTGAGGTTACTGATATTTCTCCCCGCAAACTTGATTCCAGCTTGTGCTTCATCCAGCCCAGCGTTTCTCATGATGTACTCTGCATATAAGTATTTTCCAAGTCTGCTGAAAATGTGTTATAATATTTTCATAATTTAAAAAACAAAAAAATATAAAAAATAAAGAACAATGGATAGAATAGAGAGCTCAGAAATAGAGTCTCATGAATTTAGTCAATTGATCTTTGACGAATGATCAAGGGCAAGACAATGGAGCAAGAGATTCTTCCAATGAATGTTGCTGATAAAACCAGACAACATCCACTTATCAAAAAATGAAGCTAGACACTGACCTCACTCCCTTAAAAAAATTAGCTAAACATAAATCACAGTCCTAAATACAAAAGTCAAAATCATAAAATTCCTAAAAGTTAGAAAATCTAGGTATAGAAATGGCATTTTAGACACAACAAAGGCACAATTCATAAAGGAAATAATTGATAAGCTGGACTTCATTAAAATAAAAACTTCTGTGCATCAAAAGTCAATGACAAGAGAGTCATAAGACATGACACAAACTGAGTGGGGGGAATATTTGCAAAGGATATCTCAGATTAAAGAACTGTTAGTCAAGATTACACTCTGGGAAAGGCAAAACTACAGAGATAAAAAAAAAAAAATCAGTGATTGCCAGGGTCTGTGAGGGCTCTTAATGGGAGGACAGAGTATTTTTAGGGCAGTAAAACTTGCCTGTATGATATGATGGTGGTGGACACAGTTCACACTATGCATATGTTTAAACCCCTAGAATGTGCAATACCAAGAGTAAACACAAGAAAACACAGATTTGGGGGTGATTACAATGTGTCAGTGTAGGTTCAACAGTTTTAACAAACTGTTAGATGTTCCATTGTGATGGGGAACATTGATAATGAGGAATGCTATGCAAATGTGGGGATGGACACACAGGCATACTTCCTTAATTCTGCTGTGAACCTAAAACTGACCTCAAAAAAGATAGTCTTAGGGCATCCTGCTCAGACCTCTGCACACAGCAACAAACTGAGGCCTCTGTGCAGCCATTAGGCACTAGGAACTCAGTTATGAAGGGCCAGGCCAAGGTTTCTGCCCGGGGCACCCCGTGAGCAAGAGAAGCTGGATGAAGCACAAAGGAAAAGAAGAAAAGGTTTATCTCCATGAATTTGAGAAAATTACAAAGAAAAGACTCGGTGATTACACAAAATCACCCCAAGGTGATGTTCCCTTTTGACTAAAAGAGAGACATAAAGCCCTGGGCCTTTGGAGTGGGAGCACTGACTCTAAGACCCTAGACTACCAAAGAACTAACCCTGGGGAGTATCAAAGAGTGAAAACTCACAAAGGAAACCACTTGAATGTAAGAACCAGCATCACTCAACCACCAGTTGAACCCTGTGGAGGATGTTTCACCTAAACAACAAACAAAACAAAAATACCAACCCAATCATCAGCAGACAGGATCGCCACCTCACTCAGCCTTGCCCGTCAGAGGGAAAGCAAACAAACAACAACTCAGCACAAATATCACTTTATACAAATCTTACACAAACCACGGGACCAATCCATAGGAGGGCAGAAATGAAAAGGAAGAAAGAATTGAACCTTGAGGCCTGGAAAAGGAGACCTCAAACATAAAAACTTAAAAAAATATATAATGAAAAGGCCGAGAAATGCTACACAAATGAAGGAACAAACTAGAAACACTGAAGTCCAAACACATGAGGAGGAAATAGGCAAACTCCCTGAAACAGAATTCAGAATAATGATAGTAAAGATGATCAAACACCTTGAAAACAAAATGGAGAAAATGCAAAAATCAGTTAACAAAGGACTAGAAGAATTAAAGAATAAGCATACAGAGACAAACAACACAATTACTGAAATTAAAAATACCCTGGAAGGAATCAATAGCAGAATATCTAAAGCAGAAGAATGAATCAGTGAGCTGGAAGACAAAATGCTGGAAATAATTTCTGAAGAGCAGAATAAAGTAAAAAGAATGAAAAGAACTGAGGATAGTCTCAGAGACCTCTGGGACAATATCAAATGCACCAACATTCGAATTATTGGGGTCCCAAAAGAAGAAGAGAAAAATAAAGGGTATGAGAACATTTTTGAAGAGATTATAGTTGAAAATTTCCCCACCATGGAAAAGGAATTAGTCAATCAAGTTCAAGAGGCACAAAGAGTCCCATACAGGATAAACCCAAGGAGAAACACGGCAAGACACATACTAATCAAACTAACAAAGATTAAACACAAAGAAAGAATATTAAAAGCAGCAAGGGAAAAGCAACAAGTAACATACAAAGGAAACACCATACCCTTAACAGCTAATCTTTCAGCAGAAACTCTGCAGGCCAGAAGGGAATGGCAGGATATATTGAAAGCACTGAAAGGGAAAAATCTACAACTAAGAATACTGTACCCAGCAAGGACCTCATTCAAAATTGATGGAGAAATAAAAAGCTTTTCATACAAGCAAAAGTTAAGAGAATTCAATACCCTCCAACCAGCTTTACAACAAATGTTAGAGGGACTTATATAGTCAAGAAATACAAGAGAAGAAAACGATCTCAAAAATCAAACCCCATCAACAGTTAAGAAAGTGGCAATACTGCTACTGCTAAGTCGCTTCAGTTGTGTCCAACTCTGTGCGACCCCATAGTCGGCAGCCCACCAGGCTCCCCTCTCCCAGGGATTCTCCAGGCAAGAACACTGGAGTGGGTTGCTGTTTTCCTTCTCCAATGCAGGAAAGTGAAAAGTGAAAGTGAAACTGCTCAGTCGTGCCCGACCTGTAGCGACCCCATGGACTGCAGCACACCAGGCTCCTCCATCCATGGGATTTTTCCATGCAAGAGTACCAGAGTGGGGTGCCATTGTCTTCTCCTAAAGTGGCAATAGGAACATATATATCAATAATTATTTTAAATGTAAACAATTAATGTTCTGACTTAAAGACACAGACTAGCTGAATGTATACAAAAACAAGATCCATATATATGCGGTCTTCAAGAAACTCACTTCAGACATAAAGACACATAAAGACTGAAAGTGAGAGGATGGAAAAATATATTCTGTGCAAATGGAAAGCAAAAGAAAGTTGGAGCAGCAATCCTCATATCAAACAAAATAGACCTTATAGTAAAGAATATTATAAGAGATAAGAAAGGACACTACATTGATCACAGGATCAATCCAAGAGGAAGACACTACAATTGCAAACATCTATGCAACCAACATAGGAGCACCTCAATATATAAGACAAACACTAACAGACATAAAAGGAGACTGACAGTAACACAATAACAGTAGGAATCTTTAACATCCCACTCACACCAAAGGACAGATCACTAAAACAGAAAATTAACAAGGAAACACAATTCTTAAATGATATATTAGATGAGATGGATCTCGCTGATATCTTCAGGACATTCCATCCAAATGCAGAAGAATATATCTTCTTTTCAAGTGCACATGGAACATTCTCCAGGATAGACTACATTTTGGGTCACAAATCAAACATCAGTAATTTAAGAAAATTGAAATCATATCAAGCATCTTCTCCGACCACAACACTGAGACTAGATATCAATTACAAGAAAAAAAAACTGTAAAAAACATAAACCCATGGAGAGTAAATAATACATTTCTAAATAACCAACAAGTTACTGAAGAAATCAAAAGGGAAATCAAAAAATTTCTAGAAATAAATGACAATGAGAACTCGACAATGCAAAACCTATGGGATGCAACAAAAGAAGTTCTAAGAGGGAAGTTTATATCAATATAATCCTACCTCAGGAAACAATAAAAATATCGAATAGACAACCTAACTTTACACTTAAAACAACTGGGAAAAGAAGAGCAAAAAAATCTCCAAAATTAGCAGAATGAAAGAAATCATAAAAATCCAAGCAGAGATAAATGAAAAAGAAATGAAAGAAACCATAGTAAAGATTAACAAAACTAAAAGTTGGTTCTTTGAGAAGATAAACAAAATTGACAAACCTTTAGCCAGATTCATCAAGAAAAAATGAGAGAAGAATCAAATCAACAAAGTTAGAAGTGAAAAAGGAGCGATTACAACAGACAATGCAGAAATAAAAGGACTATAAGAGACAATTATGAACAACTATATGGCAATAAAATGGATAACCTAGAAGAAATGGACAGATTCCTCGAAAAGTTCAATCTTCCAAGACTGAATCTGGAAGAAATAGAAATTGTGAGCAACCCAAATACAAGCACTGAAATGGAAGCTGTGATCAAAAATATTCCCAAAAACAAAAGCCCAGGACTAGGTGGCTTCACAAAGAATTCTATCAAACATTTAGAAAAGAGCAAATGCCTATCCTTCTTAAACTCTTTCAAAAAATTGCAGAGGAAGGAACACTTCCAAACTCATTCTAAGAAGCCACCATCACCCTGATACCAAAACGAGCCAAAGACAACACAAAAAAGAAAACTACAGGCCAATATCACTGATGAACATAGATACACAAAACCTCAACAAAATTTAGCAAACAAAATTCAGCAACACATCAAAAAGCTCATACAACATGATCAAGTTGACTTTATTCCGGGGATGCAAGAATTCTTCAATATTCAGAAATTAATCAATGTGATACACCATATTAAAAAATAGCAACATAAAAACTATATGATCCTCTCCATAGATGCAGAAAAAGCCTTTGACAAAATTCAGCACCCATCTACGATTAAAACTCTTCAAAACATGGGCATAGAAGGAACCTACCTCAACATAGTAAATGTCATATATGATAGTTCAGTTCAGTCACTCAGTCGTGTTTGACTCTTTGCAACCCCATGAATCGCGGCACACGAGGCCTCCCTGTCCATCACCAACTCATGGAGTTTATTCAAACTCATGTCCATCGAGTCGGTGATGCCATCCAGCCATCTCATCCTCTGTCGTCCCCTTCTCCTCCTACCCCCAATCCTTCCCAGCATCAGGGTCTTTTCAAATGAGTCAACTCTTTGCATCAGGTGGCCAAAGTATTGGAGTTTCAGCTTCAACATCATTCCTTCCAATGAATATCCAGGACGGATCTCCTTTAGGATGGACTGGTTGGATCTCCTTGCAGTCCAAGGGACTCTCAAGAGTCTTCTCCAACACCACAGTTCAAAAGCATCAATTCTTCGGCACTCAGCTTTCTTCACAGTCCAACTCTCACATCCATACATGACTATTGGAAAAAACATAGCCTTGACTAGATGGAACTTTGTTGGCAAAGTAATGTATCTGCTTTTAAATATGCTATCTAGGTTGGTCCTAACTTTCCTTCCAAGGATTAAGTGTCTTTTAATTTCATGGCTGCAGTCACCATCTGCAGTGATTTTGGAGCCCCCCAAAATAAAGTCTGACACTGTTTCCACTGTTTCCCCATCTATTTCCCATGAAGTGATGGGACCAGATGCCATGATCTTAGTTTTCTGAATGTTGAGCTTTAAGCCAACTTTTTCACTCTCCTCTTTCACTTTCATCAAGAGGCTTTTTAGTTCTTCTTCACTTTCTGCCATAAGGGTGGTGTCATCTGCATATTTGAGGTTATTGATATTTTTCCCGGCAATCTTGATTCCAGCTTGTGTTTCTTCCAGCCCAGCGTTTCTCATGCTGTACTCTGCACATAAGTTAAATAAGCAGAGTGACAATATACAGCCTTGACGTACTCCTTTTCCTATTTGGAACCAGTCTGTTGTTTCATGTCCAGTTCTAACTGTTGCTTCCTGACCTGCATAGAGGTTTCTCAAGAGGCAGGTCAGATGGTCTGGTATTCCCATCTCTTTCAGAATTTTCCACAGTTTGTTGTGATCCACACAAAGACTTTGGCATAGTCAATAAAGTAGAAATAGATGTTTTTTCTGGAACTCTCTTGCTTTTTTGATCCAGCAGATGTTGGCAATCTGATCTCTGGTTCCTCTGTCTTTTGTAAAACCAGCTTGAGCATCTGAAAGTTCATGGTTCATGTATTGCTGAAGCCTGGCTTGGAGAATTTTGAGCATTACTTTACTAGCATGTGAGATGAGTGTAATTGTGCGGTAGTTTGAGCATTCTTTGGCATTACCTTTCTTTGGGATTGGAATGCAAACATTATTCTTAATGGTGAAAACATGAAAGCATTCCCCTTAAGATCAGGAACAAGACAAGGGTGTCCACTTTCACCACTATTATTCAACATAGTTTTCATAGTCCTAGCTACAGTAATCAGAGAAGAAAATGAAATAAAAGAATCCAGAACAGAAGAGTAAAACTCTCACTCTTTGCAGATGACATGATACTGTACATAGAAAACCCTAAAGATACTATCAGAGCTAATCAGTGAATTTAGCATAGCCACAGGATACAAAATCAATACACAGAAATTACTTGCATTTCTATTTACTAATATTGAAATATCAGAAAGAGAAATTAAGGAATAAATCCCATGCACCATTACAACAAAAAGAAAGAAAAAATATCTAGGAATAAACTTACCTAAGGAGTCAAAAGAACTGTACACAGAAAATTATAAGACACTAATGAAAAGAAAAATCAAAGAGGACATAAACAGATGGAGAGATATTCCATGTTCCTGGGTAGGAAGAATCAATATTGTGAAAATGACTATACTATCAAACATGATCTACAGATTCAATGCTATCTGTATCAATTACCAATGGCATTTTTTGCAGAACTAGAACAAAGAAGTTCACAATTTATATGGAAACACAAAAGACCCCAAATAGACAAAGCAATCTTGAGAAAGAAGAATGGAGCTTCAGGAATCAACCTTCCTAACTTCAGATTATACTACAAAGCTACAGTCATCAAGACAGTATGGTACTGGCACAAAAACAGAAATGTATACCAATGGAACAAGACAGAAAGCCCAGAAATAAACCCATGCACCTATGGGCACCTTATTTTTCACACAGGAGGCAAGAATATACAATGGGGCAAAGACAGCCTCTTCAAGAAATGATGCTGGGAAAAGTGGACAACTACATGTAAAAGAAAGAAATTAGAATCCTTCCTAACACCATACACAATGATAAACTCAAAATGGATTAAAGACCTAAATGTGTGAGCCCAGAAACTATAAAACTCTTAGAGGAAAACATAGGCAGAACACTCGATGACATAAATCAAAGCAAGATCCTCTATGACTCACCTCCTAGAGTAATGGAAATAAATCAAAAGTAAGCAAATGGGACCTGATTAAACTTAAAATCTTTTGAAAAGCAAAGGAAACTATAAGCAAGGTGAAAAGACAACCCTTAGAATGGGAGAAAATAATAGCAAATGAAACAACTGACAAAGGATTAATATCCAAACTATACAAGCAGCTCATACAACTCAATACCAGGAAAACAAACAACCCAATCAAAAACTGACAAAAAGACATAAACAGATATTTCTCCAAAAATGAGATAAAGATGGCTAACAAACACATGAAAAGATGCTCAACATCGCTCAAAGGAGAAACTCAAATCAAAACTACAATGAGATATCACCTCACACCAGTCAGAATGGCCCTCATCAAAAAGTCTACAAACAATAAATGCTGGAGAGGGTGTGGAGAAAAGGGCACACTCTTGCACTGTTGGTGGGAATGTAAATTGATACAGCCACTATGGAAGATGGTATAGAGATTCCTTAAAAAAACGAGGAATAAAATCACCATATGACCCAGAAATCCCACTTCTAGGCCTATACCCTGAGGAAACCAAAATTGAAAATGACGCATGTATCCAATTGTTCGTTGCAGCACTATTTACAATAGCTAGAACATGGTAGCAACCTTGATGTCCATTGACAGATGAATGGATAAAGAAGTTGTGGTTCATCTACACAATGTAATATTACTCAACCATAAAAAGGAACACATTTGAGTCAATTCTAATGAGGTGGATGAACATAGAGCCTACTGTGCAGCATGATGTAAGTCAGAAAGAGAAAGATAAATATTGTATTCTAACGCATATATATGGAATCCAGAAAAATGGTCCTGAAGAATTTATTTACAGGGCAGCAATGGAGAAACTGACATAGAGAATAGACTGATGGACATGTAGAGAGGGGAGGAGAGAGTGAGATGTATGAAAAGAGTAACATGGAAACTCACATTACCATATATAAAATAGATAGCCAGTGGGAATTTGCTGTATGGCTCAGGAAACTCAAATAGGGGCTCTGTATCAACCTAGAGGGGTGGGATGGGGAGGAAGATGGGAGGGAGTTTCAAAAGGAAGGGATATATATATATACTTATGGCTTATTCATGTTGAGGTTTGACAGAAAACAACAAAATTCTGTAAAGCAATTATCCTTCAAATAAAAAATAAATTAAAAAAAAAGAAATTCTTAGGAAAACACACTGAATTAAAGAAATGCTCCTTTTATTTTCTTTATCTTCTCTAGTTGAACATAAACAAGTGACCACCCAATTCTTAATATATGAAGGAGGGGTGTCTTCCACCTGTATTAATTTGCTGCTCTATTGTCATTTAGAGGCAATGGTTTTCATGGACTCATGGTTTTCCATCCCTAAGAGGAGGGACTGTGCTAATTAAGCACATTTAAAATGGAAAAACATAATTCTATTTTGCCTCTGGCTTTATTCAGCTTCTATTTACTGATGCTTGTTACATTTTATTAAGCATGAATTATACCTCTGAGTAAATTAAACCTTCTTTCCTCTCCATCATACCTGTACTCACCCAATTTACCAGGTATTAAAGTTGCTTAAATTTGCAAACCAGCCAATTGGCTTCCTGGGCATACAAGCAAATTATGAAACAGCTTCCTGCAATGCTAAACCCCAGAAGAATTTAACAGAGTCTGTGAATTCAGTGCTAAGGCTTATTTCCAGCCAGGAGCCAAATATCTAAATCATGTTCAGCACCGTGTACCTGTCTTCTGAATGCTATTTACAGTTGTGTATATTTATTGGTTTTCCTTGGTTTAAAGCAATATGCTTTCCTTTCTCTTTATCTCTCTCCTTTCTTCCACTCTTAAACACACAAATGGCTAGCAAAAGGCAATGTGGTACATCATCAAAAAGTGCCAGTTATAAAAATTATTAACTGTCCAAACTATATCCTTACATCATTGTACCTAAACCGTACCTTCTGTTCTCTGTGGCTGTTTACTAATTCCTTTTCGTTACTGAAATTTTCTAAGGAATGTGTAAAAATTTAATATCATTTTCAGTGCATATGCTTTAAAAAGTTGACATATATCTAGTTACACATAATACCCTCAATTTCCTCTTTAGATTTAAGACTTACTTAGAACATATATATTTATATATATTTTTATTATATATATATATATATATATATATATATATATATATATATAGGGGCCTCTGCTTCCTGCCTGTAAAGTAGAAGTTGTGAACTGAGTAAATGAGGTGATATATGTGGAGTGGTGGGCACAAAACTTGGCACAAAGTGTGTACCCCCAAGGTTACATAACCATCCACCCGTAAGAACCATGTGTCAAACTTGATGATACTAGTAATGAAACTGATTTAACAAATCAAAGCTATCATTCTCTCAGCATTTCTCTTATCTCCTGAGACTGGCTATGCATTAAGGATTAAAAATTTTATTTATACTCTGTAGTCTGCATTGTTCTTTGAGACACCAATTTTCCAATGCAGTAGCAGGTATTTCTCTGGGAACAGAATATTAGGGACTTTATTTGAGTTTCCTATCAGTGACATCAACTATGGCCCAAGTTTGAGCAATGTCACATTCTTACTGGCAAATACACAAGCTCAGTCAATACTTTTTACTCCTTCATTGCTTATATGATTATAACTTGTATATAAGTTTAGAATCTCTCTCAAAAATATTTATGACAATATTGTATCTGTGAGAAATCCAAGTGCTTTCTGTTCTGTATTGTGTGGCCTCTTCTCAGAGACCATTAAACTACACAAAAATTGTGAAATTAAGCTGTAAAAATACTGAAGATAGTAAGTGATATATCCAATTCAATCATAGTTAACTATCTTAAAATTTTAGATGCAGACTCTTAAAGAAGTTTAGGAAGAACTCATCCAAACCAGAAGTTAAGTTCATAGCTGCACTATTCACAATACCCAAGACATGGAAACAACCTAAATGTCCATTGACAGATGAATGGATCAAGAAGACATGGCACATACACACAAGGGAATACTGTGTGTGCTAAGTCACTTCAATCGTGTCCAACTCTTTGCGATCCTATGGACTGTAGCTTGCCAAGCTCCACTGTCCATGGGATTTTCCATGCAAGAATACTGGAGTGGGTTTTGCCATGTCTTCCTCCAGGGGGTCTTCCTGACCCAGGGATTGAACCCTGCATCTCAAATGCCTCCTGCACTGGCAGGCAGTTTGTTTACCACTCATGCCAACTGAGAAGCTCACAACAAAATACTACTCGGCCGTAAAAAAGAATGATACAGTGCTATTTACAGCAATATAAATGGACCTACAAATTATCATACTAAGTGAGTTAGGTCAGAAAGATAAATACCATATAATATCACTTATATGTAAAATCTAAAGTAGGACACAAATGAACTTATATACAAGGCAGAAACAGACTCATAGACATAGAGAACAGATGTGTAGTTGCCAAAGTGGAGATGTGCTGGGGGAGGGATGAATTAGGAGTTTGGGATTAGCAGATGCAAATTATTATACACAAAATGGATAAACAACAAGGTCCTACTGTAAAACACATGGAACTATATTCAATATCTTGGGATAAACTATAATGGAAAAGAATATAAAAAATAACGTATATGTATGTATAACAAACACTTTGCTGTACAGCAGACACTAACACATTATAAATCAATTATACTTCAATAAAAATAAAATCAGAAAAAAATCTCCTGTTACATAGGCATATATTATTCCTTTTTTCTTTTACTAGTTCTGTGTTGAAAGTTCCTAATAGCTTCTTTATATTGATATAAAAATTATCAGGGAAAAAGACTGACTTTGAAATAAAGTATATTTTAGAGTTATGGCTTAATTAAGATGTTTTCCTTGAACTCTTCTTTGGTAGGAGTGGGCTATGGCAGATATCTGACAATAACAGCAGTCTCAAAAAATTCACATTATGACCCTGGAGTCCTGCATATGTCTCTATACTCTCTATTGTTTGCTTTTGAATAAAAGCATAGGAGAACTGTGGTGCTAAAGAAGACTCCCGAGAGTTGGTTAGGCAGCAAGGAGATCAAACCAGTCCATCCTAAAGGAAATCAACCCTGAATGTTCTTTGGAAGGACTGATGCCAAAGCTCCAATACTTTGACCACCTGATGTGAAGAGCTGACTCATTGGAAAAGACACTGATGCTGGAAAGATTGAAGGCAGGAGGAGAGGAGAACAAAGGATGATGTGGTTGGATGGCATAACTAACTCAATGGACAGGAGTGTGAGCAAACTCTGGTACATAATGAAGGACGGGGAAGCCTGGTGTGCTACAAACTATATGGTCGCAAAGAGTTAGACACGATTTAGCTACTGAACGCGACAACACAGAAGAATTATAAGAACCATTATGATGGCTTATTTCTCTACTAGGCTTTCAACCAATAAAGACAGTAGAGTCTTCCCTATTTGGTGAGGGCTGAGTCACACCATAGCTGCTCTCTGGACGCAGCTATGACCGTTTCTCTGTGAGTGCCTGCCGTGTGAGCATCCCGCTGCCATGATGACTTGGTCTTAGAGCCCGAATACCTGTGGTCCTTGGTTGGTGTCTACAAGTGTGACTCCCTATCTTCTGAGCTCCGCGTCAGGTGGCTAGACTATGTTGGACACATTAGAGCTTCAAGAGTAGCAAAATTTCTTCAAGCATCTCTGGAGAATTTGGAGTTCGAGATACATGGATCAACTCTTTCCCTCCATTGGGCGTGGTGGCTGCGATGGTCCGTGCAGAAGCGTGGCCGAGAGGAGCTACCCCATGGCCGAGGCCGGGGGTGGAGGCCAAGAGGAGCTACCCTGGGCGGGAGGCCGGGGACGGCAGCTGAGAGGAGCTACTCCGGGCCGGAGGCCAGGGGAAGTGGCCAAGAGGAGCTACTCCGGGCCAGAGGCCGGGGACGGCAGCCCAGAGGAGCTAGCCCGCGCCCAAGGCCAGGGGTGGCAGCCGAGAGGAGTTACCCTAGGTGTAAGGAGCCATGACTGCATGGGCACAGGAGGGCTGAGAGGAGTTACTCCACATTCAAGGACAGGAGGGGCTGTCATGAGTAGATACCCCTTGTCCAAGGTAAGGAGCAACGGCTGCACTTTGCTGGAGCAGGCGTGAAGAGATAGCCCGCGTCCAAGGTAAGAGAAACCCAAGTAAGACGGTAGGTGTTGCAAGAGAGCATCAGAGGGCAGACACACTGAAACTATAATTACAGAAAACTAGCTAATCTGATCACACGGACCACAGCCTTGTCTATCTCAATGAAACAAAGCAATGCCATGTGGGGCCACCCAAGACGGATGGGTCATGGAGGAGAGTTCTGACAGAATGTGGTCCACTGGAGAAGGCAATGGCAAATCACTTCAGTGTTCTTGCCTTGAGAACCCCATGAACAGTATGAAAAAGCAAAAAGATAGGACACTGAAAGAGGAACTCCCCAGGTCGGTAGGTTCCCAATATGCTACTGGAGATCAGTGGAGAAATAACTCCAGAAAGAATGATGGGATGGAGCCAAAGCAAAAACAATACCCAGGTGTGGATGTGACTGGTGATAGAAGCAAAGTCCGATGCTGTAAAGAGCAATATTGCATAGGAACCTGGAATGTTAGGTCCATGAATCAAGGCAAATTGGAAGTGGTCAAACAGGAGATGGCAAGAGTGAACATCGACATTCTAGGAATCAGCAAACTAAGATGGACTGGAATGGGTGAATTTAACTTAGATGACCATTATATCTACTACTGTGGGCAAGAATCCCTTAGAAGAAATGGAGTAGCCATCATGGTCAGCTAAAGAGTCCGAAAGGCAGTACTTGGATGCAATCTCAAAAATGACAGAATGATCTCTGTTTGTTTCCAAGGCAAACCATTCAATATCACAGTAATCCATGTCTATGCCCCAACCAGTAACGCTGAAGAAGCTGAACTTGAACGGTTCTATGAAGACCTACAAGACCTTCTAGAACTAACACCCAAAAAAGATGTCCTTTTCATTATAGGGGACTGGAATGCAAAAGGAAGAAGTCAGGAAACACCTGGCGTAAAAGGCAAATTTGGCCTTGGAGTACAGAATGAAGCAGGGCAAAGGCTAATAGAGTTTTGCCAAGAGAACGCACTGGCCATAGCAAACACCCTCTTCCAACAACACAAGAGAAGACTCTACACATGGACATCACCAGATGGTCAACACCGAAATCAGATTGATTATATTCTTTGCAGCCAAAGATGGAGAAGCTCTATACAGTCAGCAAAAACAAGACCAGGAGCAGACTGTGCTCAGATCATGAACTGCTTATTGCCAAATTCAGACTTAAATTGAAGGAAGTAGGGAAAACCACTAGACCATTCAGGTATGACCAGGTATGACCATGACTGGAAAAGGTCAGTTTCATTCCAATCCCAAAGAAAGGCAATGCCAAAGAATGTTCAAACTACCACACAATTGCACTCATCTCACATGCTAGAAAAGTAATGCTCAAAATTCTCCAAGCCAGGCTTCAGCAATACGTGAACCGTGAACTTCCAGATGTTCAAGCTGGTTTTAGAAAAGGCAGAGGAACAAGAGATCAAATTGCCAACATCTGCTGGATCATCGAAAAAGCAAGAGAGTTCCAGAAAAAAACATCTATTTCTGCTTTATTGACTATGCCAAAGCCTTTGACTGTGTGGATCACAATAAACTGTGGAAAATTCTGAAAGATATGGAATACCAGACCATCTGACCTGTCTCTTGAGAAACCTGTATGCATGTCAGGAAGCAACAGTTAAAACTGGACATGGAACAACAGACTGGTTCCAAACAGGAAAAGGAGTACATCAAGGCTGTATATTGTTACCCTGCTTATTTAACTTATATGCAGAGTACATCATGAGAAATGCTGGGCTGGAAGAAACACAAGCTGGAATCAAGATTGTCGGGAGAAATATCAATAACCTCAGATATGCAGATGACACCACCCTTATGGCAGAAAGTGAAGAAGAACTAAAGAGCCTCTTGATGAAGGTGAAAGAGGAGAGTGAAAAAGTTGGCTTAAAGCTCAGTGTTCAGAAAACTAAGATCATGGCATCTGATCCCATCACTTCAAGGGAAATAGATGGGGAAACAGTGGAAACAGTGACAGACTATTTTGGGGGGCTCCAAAATCACTGCTGATGGTGATTGCAGCCATGAAATTAAAAGACGCTTACTCCTTGGAAGGAAGGTTATGACCAACCTAGATAGCATATCTCAAAGCAGAGACGTTACTTTGCCAACAAAGGTCCGTCTAGTCAAGGCTATGGTTTGTCCAGTGATCATGTATGGATGTGAGAGTTGGACAGTGAAGAAAGCCGAGCACCGAAGAATTGATGCTTTTGAACTGTGGTGTTGGAGAAGACTCTTGAGAGTCCCTTGGACTGCAAGGAGATCCAGCCAGTGCATCCTAAAGGAGATCAGTCCTGGGTGTTCATTGGAAGGACTGATGTTGAAGCTGAAACTCCAATACTTTGGCTACCTCATGCAAAGAGTTGATTCATTGGAAAAGACCCTAATGCTGGGAAGGACTGGGGGCATGAGGAGAAGAGGACGACAGAGGATGAGATGGTTGGATGGCATCACTGACTCGATGGACATTGGTTTGGGTGAACTCAGGGAGTTGGTGATGGACAAGGAGGCCTGGCGTGCTGCGATTCATGGGGTCGCAAAGAGTCGGACATGACTGAGTGACTGAACTGAACTGAACTGAGCTGAGTCACAATAAAGGAAAGAGCATTTTTTACATTTGGATCCTGGAATAATGCTTATTATCTTAGAGGAATGTTTGACAATTATTGGGTACAGCATATAATGAAAGTAAAAGATTGTAGGACCAGGACCAGACTTACAGGTATATTTTTAAAACATTTTTGAATGATATTTATTCTATTTGTTAAAAGTCCTTGTGACTATAAAGTGAGAAATTGGGTACTTATTCCTTAGAGAATTTTGAAAATCTATTTTACTTCCTTCGGTTTTCTTACTAGTATACCACAATTGTTTCTACAGAATCCCTCTGCTTAAAACATCTACAAGGGTCTTTATCAGGTGTCTCCATAAAAGTCTTCAACTGTGAGAAAGTGAAAGAGAAAGTCACTCAGTAGTGTCCAACTCTTTGCGACCCCATGGACTATACAGTCCATTGAATTCTCCAGGCGAGAATATTGGAGTGGGTACCCTATCCCTTCTCCAGTGGATCTTCCCAACGCAGGAATTGAACCAGGGTCTCCTGCATTGCAGGCAGATTTTTTTTTTACCAACTGAGTTATCAGGGAAGCTCAACTGTGAGACCATCAGTTTACTCTGGGTCTTAACATTTTTTTCTAGAGCATTTTCAAAATGTACACTAATGAGTTGGTGATTCAGCTATGAGACTGCTTTCCATTTATTTCTTACTTTCATTTCAAAACTTCTATTTATAGCTAAGGTCATTCGTAAAAGTGAGGAAACACTGAACTTCCTTTAGGATCTCTTGCTGTGTAATGTATAACGTTTTACCTATTGCTGAAAACTCCATGTGTTCATGATTTTTCCCTCCTCTCAGGATCAGAAAAATCCATTTTGGCAGGAAAGGCTTTATAAATAATCTCCCAAAGAGCTTGAGAACTATGCATGGCTTTTCTAAACATGTCTGGTTTTTCATGAAATTAGCTCTTTCTCAGGGTCTTCCTACATTGCTTTATCCTTCCATAACTTGCCTTTCATAACATAAGAAATAATATAGACAGGTGACCTCTAGATTGCCTACTGTTATTCTAAAGTCCTCTGAAATTGTCCTTCTTGCCTAAGTTTGAAAATTTTTAGACAATGTCTTTTGGCTCATAATGAGACTAGAGATCAAAATTAAAGTGTGTCTTCTTCAAAAACTTTAATGTGAAGAAGCAAGTGAACTTTAGGCTTTCTAACTGAAAGAGAAATTAAGCTTATCATTTCTTTCTATTAAGAAAGAAAGCAGGCAGAGGGTAATGGAAGAGTACAGAACAGGAAAATAGTGAGGTAAAAGCCATTAGACTCAAGTTGTGACTTGGAGAATGCTAAAGTAGTATAGTTTCAGATGTTTTGCATCTTCATGGGACTTGGTAAACAATCTTAGGGAAGTGATTCTGGAATATAAAATTTTGAAATCCTTTTATAAAATATACAGTTTTTAGAATATATATGTGTATCTCCTTTATTATTCAAATAGTTTTCTAAATGAGTATGTTTCCTATCAAAAGTACCCCCCCCCAAATAGCCACGGTAATTCTAAATGATCTTTGTTGAAAGAGATCTTTCCAAAATAGGTTAGATCAGCCCAGAGAAATTGTTTGGCTCAAGTCAAGGGTCTTGAGTCTGGAGTGGTGAGAAGAAGGCCATGACTGGATCTTACTGGAGCCTCCAGGTTTGCTAACAGCTGTGTCCACAAAATGTGTACTGGGATCGTATGTTAATTAGACAAGTCTAAATGTACAGAACCTACAGGACTCCACTATGACAGTCTTCATAGAACCTCAGAAGGGAGAGGACACAATGCTATTTATATAGTTCTATGATTTGGACACAAGTTGTTTTAGGCAGGTGTTCATTTTCCCTTTTATATTTTTTGAACTATTGAGGAAGTAAATATTTCACTTATTTCCTACAGCTATCTTAAGTTATGCCTCCAGGCTCATATGAATATACATTTGTAATATTTTGACTTAGTCTCATGTGAATTTGCATATTGGCCTAATACATGAGGTTTTGTTTTATTAAATATCTATATAAATAAAAACAGCAAAAAATCTAAAATGCCATGAATAAACAGATATGGTATACTTGTGTACATATAGTCTCTAATAACTGATTCACAGGAAAATGCATAAAATTGGGAAAGTTCTTTAAATTCTCAAATATGGTAGCTTAGTTAACTACTAATAATCTAGAATATTTTTAAAGTTGCAGTTATAAAGATTAAGAATTTAGCCTATTAAGTTCTGAAACATTAAATTCAGGAGATCCAACTTTGATGGTGTTGATTATAAAGTGGAGGAAATGACCAGATAACATTATTTGTTATATTAAGTCAATTACTCCAAGTCAAATAGTGATGAACAGAACTACATAGAGTAATGCACAGAAGTAATATTATCCTCTAGAAAAATAACTGTAGTACTTTTATACATTCAAATCTTCAGTCCAATATCAATAGCTATACAATTCACCCTTGTGCAGTATTTTGAACAAGGGAAGTAAATAAAACATTTTTCATATCAGAATACTTTTCATATATTTTATTGCTAATTATTTTGATTTTCTAATCTATACATGAAACTGATGAACCAATGAAGAGTAGGTACAAGCCTCTAATGCAGCCATTTTTTTCTTATAGTTAATAATAATGAGGCATTTCCTTTGATGGCAAATACTGTAATAATACTTTTAACATCCATTAAATCCATTAACCTGCTATTGTATTTGGCATAATGAATGATGCTTATTTGCATGACATCCTTGCTTTTCTTGCAATCACAATCTTAAGAGTGGGTAACCAGAGAGCCATGAGCTCATATTCAAAGTAAATCAAAACTGTATATTTATCCATATTTATCTACACCAAGGATATGACAAACTTAGGCAGTGTGTTAAAAAGCAGAGAAATCACTTTGCTGACAAAGATCCATAGAGTCAAAGCTATGGTTTTTCCAGTAGTCATGTATAAATGAGAGGGTTGGGCCATAAAGAAGACAGCACCAAAGAATTGATGCTTTTGAATTGTGGTGCTGGAGAAGATTCTTGAAAGTCCCCTGGACAGCAAGGAGATTCAAACCAGTCAATCTTAAAGGAAATCAATCCTTAATATTCATTGGAAGGAATGATCAGTTGAAGCCAAAGCTCCAATACTTTGGCTACCCGATGCAGAGCCAACTCACTGGAAAAGATCCTGATCCTGGGAAAGAGTGAAGGCAGGAGGAGAAGGGGACAATAGAGGATGAGATGGTTGGATGGCATCATGGACTCGATGGACATGGGTTTGGGTGGACTCAGGAAGTTGGTGATGGACAGGGAGGCCTGGTGTGCTGCGGTTCATGGGGTCGCAAAGAGTTGGACACGACTGAGCAACTGAACTGAACTGAACTGTTGCACCCTGAGAGCTGGGAGTCCCCGGGTCAGTGTGAAGATCCTCAGGCAGGCTGAGGCATGACAGCCTCCTGAAGATCGAATCCCTGGGCAGGTTGAGGCATATCAGCCTCCCAAGAATTGGGTCCCTGGGCAGGTTGAGGCATGTTGACCTCCTGGGACCCCTGGACTGGCAGATCCCCATGCAGATTAAGGCATGACAACCTCCCGAGGACAAGATCCTAGGCAGTTTGAGGCAGGTCAATCTCCTGGGACCCTGGGCTGTGGATCCCTGAGCAGGCCGAGACGGGACAATCTCCCAGGGACCAGATCCCTAGGAAGGTCAAGGTGGGTCAACCACCTGGGACCTCTAGACTACAGTTGGGCATCCCCAAGGTCTCCAGCCTCACCAGTGTTGGGTAGGATTAAGGGGTTGTAATCTTAACTCATTGCTGGCTTGTCCACTGTGGATGGGAATAGATACCATGATGCAAAGCAATCCAAGCCTGTGCCCTGAGACTGGGAACCTGGTGAAGCAGCCATAAACCTTATCCTTTTATTTCTCTGAGGGAATGTAAGTCACTATTTTCTCTCTGGAGTCCTCCATAAGAGCAGTTTAGGGTGTTTTCAATGGTAAACATTTCATTGTCCTAAGCCCATTTTAGGTAACAGCAGAATAATGACAAAGGAGTGGGTTATCTGGCCCTGTTAGGGGCATTAAAATATTTTAATAATAAGTGGAGTGGAATGATGTTACCTACAAGGGGGCAGGGTCCTGGTTATAGGAATTAGTAAGTGGCTTAAGAACAAGTTGATAAGCAGCAATAAACCAGAAGTTCCATAAAAGTGGAGTGGAGATCTGATCCTGGGGTATGTCTGTATCTTTAGGAGAAAGGTGGTAAGGGTCTGGGCCCAAACGGCCTGCAGGGCTAACTCTCAAAGTGGCAAACATTATCCCTGGAAGCCCAATTGCTCTTAAAGGAATGCCACCAACAGATGGACTTCTCGCAGGCATTGTGTGCCTGTCACCTGCACTAGCAGGTTCACTGAGAGATGCTGCTGTTGCATATGTAGGAAACATGGAAAATGAAGGCCTGACTATCTACAGAGATTGGATATTATACAGTATTTCTCTCCCCAAGGGCCATCTATTTTCTCATTGTCCCTCCAGAAGACAGTAGAGGCAACATTGTGGGCCCAGACAAGGCTCAGGAAAAGAGCATGAAACAGGAGGGAAGGGGGCAGGGCACAACCTTTGAAAGAATGAAATAGCCCAAGGGCATACCATAAGCCAATTAAAATCAAATGGGTCTAAGATGACAAGTCAAATTCAACTAAACCTTGATGCTCAATCTGCAAGCTAAGTGACACACCCAGAGGTGCCCTTACCCTTCCAAGGCACTGTCAAATGACTGAGGAGTGGGTGGTTCACCAACTGTTGAAATGATCCTCCCACTCATTAGCATATGAAATCACCCAGCTCATGAAAACTAACCACATCACATTCCATGGCCTGGGCACTTTCACTCTGCAATGGCCCACACCCTATGAAGTGTGCTTCTCTCTAAATCTGAACAAATCCACCTCTTACCTATCTCTGTGTCTCTCACTGAATTTTTCTGCAATGAGACATCAAGAGCTTGAGCTTCATTAGGTCCTAAGACCTGGCACTGTGGGTTTTGTCTGGGCTCAAGTCCCAGTCAAATACAATTGAATGATTAAGCAAAGCACAGAGTCCCTGCCATGTGGGTTTGAGTCCCAATCTTATGTAAATAGTTTCAAACACAACTTTGAGAAATGGAAACATGATGACCTGCCCAATACTTTGTAAGCAGTGGCTTCGATGGAGAGAGGAGCTGAAGGATGGGAGAAAAAAAAGTGGGAAAAACATGCTAAGGAATCCCCTTCATAACCTGCTGGAAAATCTGCTAAATACTTGACCTACGTTCACAGTTTTCATTGGCCTGATCCTTGGCACAAAGAAGATTAAGGACAGAAGAACCCTCACCTACTTGGGCAACAGCTACTAAGGCACAGAAGATAGTGGAACCTTTGGGACACACTGGGGAGTAGCCCTTGCCAGAGTCCCTCAGTTGCACCCACTGCTGCTCCCCTGTTCTCAGGGGGTTCTAGGAAACAAGAAATAAGAGACTGTAAAGGAATTAAGATTTTTAGCTCTATGTCCTTCCAGCCATAGGGGTGAGGACCTCCTACCTTAACTGGAGGTCTTATGGAATCGGAGACTGAGCTGCAAGAGATTTCTGCCAAGTTTGTTTTTCGCTGTCCTGGTTTCCATCACACTAGGCTTCTTGTCACTTCCACTGTGCTGGGTTTTCTTCATGTTCAGCTTCCACTGTGGGTCCTTTCACTGAGTTAGGCCTCTGCTGTGTTTGGCCTCCACCTCGCGGGGACCAAGCCAGGGTTGTTTCAGCTAGGTTAAATCCAAGAAATGGCCCCAGAGATGTCAGGGAAGTGTGTAATTTCCTCGGTTCTGTTTTGCTGCAGCAAAAAGTTGAAGTACTGGACCAGTGTTAAAGCTCGATTACAGCTCAGTTTCAATGGCAGACCAGTGTTACAGCTTGGTTACAGCTCAGTTTAAACATTGGACCAATGTTCCAGCTCAGTTTTATTTGGCAAGCAAAGGAAAATACATCCTCAAGGCATGAGGGTGGGCTGACTCAAAAGAAGCAAAAAGAAGAGAGAGGCTCAATTTTGGCTCCTCTTTTTATATATTTTTTCTCCTCCCCCTGAACTTGCCCTATGCATATTTGGCTAGCCAGGAGGGCTGTTTGTTTCACCTGAGGTTCTCACTCCAGTTCTCGGACCTTCTTTTGTTCTGTTTTCATGGGCTTTTTCCTTTCTTTGTCATTTAGCCACCTTTTTCCTATTCTAACTACTTAACAGTTCTTTGTATTTGACTTTATTCTTTCCTCCTTTTGTGGCTTTAAGTATTTTATGATTTCATTCTTTATTTCTTAGTATATCAGTCATTAAAAAAAAAAGACACTTTTTTTTAGTGGTTGTTCTTGAGTTTGCAATATACACTTACAACTAATGCAATTCAAATTACAGGATACTAATTCACGAGTAGTGAGAATATCTTTCAGTGATAAATAATTCTAATTCCCTCTTTCCATCCTCTAGATCATTTATTTCATATATATATAAATGTGATTAAATATTAGTCTTTTATAGAGACTCTGCCTCTGGACTCTGAGCCATAAGTATTTTTTTCCCTCTCTTTTGTCAACTACAAATTGGCACTTGCAAACTACCTCTACAAGGATTAAATAAATCATGCACTGATGCAGCTGCTGATTTTCAACACTTAAGGAAATGGCAACCCACTCCAGTACTCTTGCCTGGAAAATCCCATGGACAGAGGAGCCTGGTAGGCTACAGTCCATGGGGTCACAAAGAGTTGGACATGACTGAGTGACTTCACTTCACTTCTGAAATGTGTTCAGAGTGGAGAGCAGAAATGAGGCACTCTGTGCTCAGAGGACATGGGAGAACTGACAGGACAGGTCTCCAGATAAGTTAGGTAATTTCAGGAGCTGATTTTATGAGCCCAATTCTTATACCTCCTCATATCTAGAAAACTACTAAAATATTTCAGGTGACGACGGTTCCTTGTGACTAGCAAAAGCGTCACAAGATTACTAGAAACCTGGAAAAATATGTGCTTGATTGCACGTATTTCCTCTTCACCAATTGTCATATATACTGACGTTCCCCTCGACTTATTTGGAGTAGTTTCTCAGAGCTATCGGAGGTGCGGTCTCCTGGGCTGTCCTCATTTTGCCCCAAATAAAAAAACTTGCAACTCTTATGTTGTGCATCTTTTATAAAGTCAACCCTCCTTAAGTTGGACAGCATGGATACAGTGGGCTGGGATTGGGTATATTCTTTTCCCCAGATCAGTTAGACTTTGATACTACCCAAGAAGGTTAAGCTCTGGCAAATTAGTTTTTGAGGGTAGGTCTTGTTAGGGAGACCAGAGTGTTCTAGTATATTTAAAAATAGAGTCTTTGATAATCTGCTAGAAGTACAAGGGGAATTTCTCCAATGTTCATTTTGAGAGCCTATTTCTCCTGGGGATAACTAGCACTAGGGTAAGGAAAGCCAGAATGGGAATAGACAAATGCTGCTGGCCAGCATGGGAGATTTGGAGTTAAAAACGTCAAGGGTACCCAGTCACTGGGAGCCTCCCATGACTCTGAGAGACCTACCTTCGCGATCTCCACCAGTTTCTCACAGAGAACTTTAGAGAACGTCTGCTGAGCTTACAACAGGTAGCTGATAAAAGGCACCGTTTTGAAGCTAGAGCACTCTGTTCTCCCCAGAAAGCCCTCTCCCAGGAAAAACTAACCAGAATAAAGTCTATACACTATATTTAAAATCACATTTTCATTATGCTTTTCCCTTTATGTGATCCTGTTATGTTGACCTATACTGCCAGAAGATTTCAGTTAAAGTAAACAATGTTCTTTAAAATTGTTTTCAGGGTATTTTCAAAACTGGTTCAGACAAGATGTATGTGCCAACTTCTCAGGAGAGCAATTAGTACACTAACTCTGTTCATTTACTCTGAGTAACAGAAACATCTTCTGTAATTGAACTCAAGTACCTCTTTCATATATGATAGTGAGTATTGACTTAGATATGGATTGTTTCAGTGGCAGAGTATTTTTCACCTGAATTGTGTAGGAATCTGATCAAAAGCAACTAGCTTCATTTCTATACATATATTTGTAAAAAGTTGATTCTAAATATTTCAGATTTAAAAAAGAAGCAATGGGTTATTAAAGTTAAAAGTTTAAGGGGAGAGCAAAGAATAAGTAGTCTAATTTTCTGACGTTAAGACGTTTTCATGTAAGTAAAAAAGATAAATATGAGGGTTAACATTAAATGTGGGAAAAGTGCTTGTCATTTAATTATAATTAAGATTTTAATATCTTAATATTTTTATAATTGGAAGGAATGGAACTAAGTTTAAAAATAATTCTTTTACCTAGGTATACCACTCAATTTTACATTGTCATATTTTTTAGAACTGTTCATTATAAGTAATAAAAAATGTGTTAATTTCAGGTTGCTGCTGTGCTTCCCTTGTTTACTGAAATGACCTTACTGCCCAAAGAAATTTAATTACCCATCCATCTGAATGAGTTAATCAGAGAATAGAACTGAATTAATCAAATGAACAGTGCATAGTACTATCTAAAGATGATGAGCTTAGATACAGAATCGAGTTTGAAAAGGAAGGTAATTAAAACCAAACACTTGTAAGTGACTGAAAGAATAAGGAAGAACAAAATAATCTGAGCAGAGATTCACTCAACATGGAGAAGGGCTCTGTATTTCAAACATATTCAGTCTTACACAGCAATGCAATATCAGGGGAGAAACTTTTACCCTCATTGTTGTGTTTTCTTTCCCACCTTGTAATATGGTTTGGTGAAATAAGTGCTCAACATTGCCTAAAGTGGAATACAGCCACAAAGATTCTATTTTTTCTTACTGTATTCATTCAACAATGGGTGCAGGCTTCCCTCGTAGCTTCCCTCGTAGCAGTGGGTAAAGAATCTGCCTCCAAAGCAGGAGGCTTGGGTTCTCTCCCTGGGTCAGGAAGATCCCTGGAGAAGGAAATGGCAACCCACTCCAGTATTCTTTCCTGGAGAATCCCATGAACAGAGGAGCCTGGCAGGCTACAGTCCATGGGGTCCCAAAGAGTCGGACATGACTTAGCAACTAAACCACCACCACCAATCTTTACACGGATTTGTGAGAAAACCAGTATTTAGTTCTGCATAATCCATAAATATTAAAACATTTTAAATGCAAAAGAATATTTATAATTAGCACATATGTTGTAAACTGCTAGTTTAGTTCTGAAGTTAAAACACTTAACAAAAAAACTTGAGAAGTGGCTATGTAGATATGTAAAATGAGAGATCTCATCTGTTGTTAAGATTAGTTCTTTAAATTTAATGCTCAATGGCATTTTCATTTCAATTTAATAGGTAAAAATGAGTAGTTTGCTTCCACTACATCCATGAAGAAAATTTAAAAGCAAAAGCTCAACTGTATGAATTATAAATGATTCCATTCTTTTAGTACAAAAATAAATTTTTTTTCTGGCTGACTCTGAACTTTCTCATGCTTTCAACTATTTCTTATATTAAAGTGATCTTGACTGTTACATTCTCTCCTGAATTCCTAAGCCAAAAATGGACTACACAATTGAAACTTAAATTCAACAGGCATAAAAAGTGAAAAATCGGGACCCCTAAAGAGCTTCATTATTATTTCAGCCCCTTTCACTGTTCTTTACTTTTTTGGTTTTTTTTGTTTTTTTTTTTTTTGAGAATCAACCAAAACATAAATATCTAGGAACCTACAGTAAAAATCTGGAAGTTTCTCAGTTAAAGTCTCTGCAACAACTTTGTAGCCAGGCCCCTTTGCAAAAACTGCAGAAACCTTCACTCAAAAGTTGGTTTGAACGTCGAGGCAGATGATACACACACACCAAGAAAAGTATGAAAAGATTAATAACTTACATAATGGAGATCTCTGGGATAAGCAGAGCAGTCACCAACAGGCCAGAGAACACTGGAGGGAGCCAGGAAAGTGGGCTGGGTTGAGGCTTTTATTGTGGGGGCAGGGCTGGGAGCCCTATTGAATTGCCTATTCCTGCTCAAGAGGGAACACCTGGGCTTAATTTTCATAGGGCCCAGGTGAGAAGCACTGGAAAAGTCTGGTCTGAGGTTCAGGAGCTGTTTTTTTTGGTTGAAACTGTTTACAAGCCCCTGTGTCCTTGTCTTTTGAAGTAAAATACTGACTCCAGAGTTAATGACTGGGAAATGTCAAGATGTAGGAACAAAGAATAGCTGTTGGGCTGGGAATTGGGAACAATTTAGACTATAATTCTGCCACATGGCAGAATCACTGAACTCCCAGTTCCCTGAAAGACACAAATAAAGGCCAGACTACTGAATTGTTTTTCCAGGAAGCAGACCCCTCTCCAGATAAAAACTGCGCATGGCAAGAATGTAAACTGTAGACTGGATGAAACCAGATGGCTGATGATCCTTGAAAATTTCACCTTGATGCCACCCAATCCAAGAATTGCCCGGGAGCTGATAACACCCTGCTCTTTGAAGACTATAAAAACCCTTACTACCCATTCCAGGGTGGGTCACAAAGTCTTGAGGGCATTAACCCTTTGCGGACCCCTTTGCCTGGCAAAGCAATAACAGCTACTCTTTTCGACTTCACCCAAAATTCTGTCTCCATGTTTCCATTAGACACCAGTGAACAGAGGCCGAGTTTCAGCAACAGAGTCAAACATCAAAGTATTACAAATATCATTCATACAATCACCAACATGGTCTTCCAATGTGACCCCCCAAAATTTTTCTTAGCTTTTCTTCACTCTCCACTCCTGCTACCCGTCTTTTAGGTTTAAGATGTTACCATCTTTGTCTGAACCTCTCTGATAGGATGTTGACTTATCATATTACTGTAATCTTGTATTCAAATTCTGTTCTTCATAAGTATGATTTCTAGAACAAAGCAAAAATTACACTTACCTTCCCACAGCATTCTCTGCTGCTTCAATAAAACTAAAGTATATTTTTATTATTACACATGCAATATATTGATCTGTTTATTTTGTATCTAACCATCAATCCATCTCCTTCAATAAGCCCTTTAAATTGGAGTCATGTCTACTAATTATCGTATGATGTTAATCACCTGTGTCTGGCACATAGCATGGCAATGATAACGGCTGAAAATTTCAACTTTGGGGGTCCAAGATTGTGAAGATCCCAATCATCACTGGAAGCTCCCTATCCACAGAATTAGTTTTCTGAGTTACAGTTCAATATGTGATCTAGAATTAGATCAAATACTTATATATATTTCAACTAATAAAATTGGTTAAAAATTAGATAAAATCTCAAGTATTTCAAAACATATCTTTTGTAGTCTTTATGTAATTTAGAGCATACATCTCTACCTATTGATAAGCAGGTGATAAAGTAAGTTATACCAACTCAATTTCTCTTGAGTGTGTCTGGTAGCCTTTTAGGACTGCACACTCTTAGGAAAGAACTTCAAGAGCAAAAATGCACTTTTTGTATTTGCATAAAAATAAAATAAAACTGTATTTGCATCAGTTCAGTTCAGTCGCTCAGTCGTGTCCGACGCATTGTGACCCCATGAATCACAGCATGCCAGGCCTCCCAGTCCATCACCAACTCCCGGAGTTTACCCAAACTCATGTCCATCAAGTCAGTGATGCCATCCAGCCATCTCATCCTCTGTCATCCCCTACTCCTCCTACCCCCAATCCTTCCCAGCATCAGGGTCTTTTCCAATGAGTCAACTCTTCACATGAGGTGGCCAAAGTATTGGAGTTTCAGCTTCAACATCAGTCCTTCCAATGAACACCCAGGACTAATCTCCTTTAGGATGGACTGGTTGGATCTCCTTGCATTCCAAGGGACTCTCAAGAGTCTTCTCCAACACCACAGTTCAAAAGCATCAATTCTTCAGCACTCAGCTTTCTTCACCATTCAACTCTCACATCTATACATGACCACTGGAAAAACCATAGCCTTGACTAGACGGACCTTTGTTGGCAAAGTAATGTCTCTGCTTTTTAATATGCTATCTAGGTTGGTCATAACTTTCTATAGAAACTCATTAATGGCCAAGATACCATATTCTAAAATTTCAGCAAATAACAACATATGAATGAAAAATTTTAACTTTTCAACACAATAGTTTGAAATGGCAATTTGGGCCAGGGGAAACTATATATAATCTTTTTTCCAGCACATAATGCATTTGAATCTTTTATTCAGCTGCATATACAGTACTGGATATGAAAGGATAACTAAACAAAATCTTGAATATAACTTCATTATTAATTATTTTCTATTATGTTAAAGGCTGCTGCTGCTGCTAAGTCGCTTCAGTTGTGTCCGACTCTGTGCGATCCCATAGATGGTAACCCACCAGGCTCCGCTGTCCCTGGGATTCTCCAGGCAAGAACACCGGAGTGGGTTGCCATTTCCTTCTCCAATGCATGAAAGTTAAAAGTGAAAGTGAAGTCGCTCAGTCATGTCCGACTCTTCATGACCCCATGTACTGCAGCCTACCAGGCTCCACTGTCCATGGGATTTTCCAGGCAAGTGTACTGGACTGGGTTGCCATTGACTTCTCCTATTAAGTTAAAGGAGAGAGACTGAAATATTATAGGGTATTTGGAATGTTTTTTCTTAGCCTTTGCACACTTGGGTGGTAACATTTTTAGTTTATTCTCAACATATTTAACAAAAGAATTTACATCACCAGTATCTGGGAGATATTTCATACCTGGAAAAGCAATGCATGTTTAGCAAGATATAATTTTGCTCCCTAATTTGATCCTTCAGTTCAGTTCAGTTGCTCAGTCATGTCCGACTCTTTGCAACCCCATGAACTACAGCACACCAGGCTTCCCTGTCCATCACCAAATCCTGAAGTTTGCTCAAACTTATGTCCATTGAGTCAATTTGATCCTTGATATTCTCCAAAACTGACAAAGCTCTACAGAATAAAGATTAGGAATCAAATATCTCTGCCTGCATTTGTGAGTAAGCAGTGTATAGAATAAAATAGGTAAGATCACTCAGTGATTTGAATAAAAAGAAATAACTGTAACTGTTATATGTTTAATGTTATTATTAATTTATGTTATTAATAATAAACTACAAATAATTATGCAATAAAATACATTAAAATACTAAACATCTTTAAAAACTGATTGCATGAAGTTTTACATGATGAGAGATAAAATGTAGTTTAAAGACAGCACATCAGTTCTCTTACGTGTACCTAAGAGTGCTTCATAAATGTGGAAACTAAATTTAAATCTTCATGCTTATATGTGTAGAAAGGTGTTTTGTGTGCATATCTCTGCCTACTTAAGATAATTTTCAGAGTTCAAAAAAAAAAAAACCAGAAATAAACAGTATAATTGACTTACCCAAAATTCTGAATTTGCCATATGCACAAAATTTAATTCATAAAAACTATTTACATAATTATTATCAAGATGTACTGATGTTGATTTCATAATTAAGTTGATTAGACTAGTAACATGATTAATAGTCATTTCTTCAAAGGTACTTCTTAAAAATGATGTCCATTTTATAATTGTGGATCCACAAAGAAAACAGTTTTAAGATCATGACACACTATATGCTTTGATACTGCCTGTATTTTTCACAATTCAGAGAGAGATATATGATCTCAGTTTGATCTGAGGCAGAGAAATTAAGTCACATTCCAACTACTGAGGTAACAAACACCTACCTTAACATGATTGGTGATCAACTTTGCTTCCTCTGTTCCTTCAAAGATCATCAATATTGACAATGAACCTATCCAAAAATTGCCAGGAACTTTCCTGAAAGGGAGGAGATGACATCTATGAAGACTTCTTTTCCAACCAAAAATCAAATTGCTGACAAAAAACACTCACTGAATTTTAAAGCCCAAAGTGTGAGATAGTAGCAAAGAAGATACCTTTTGAGATGGGAGAGAAGGAGTTTCTGGGATTTGGGGGAAATACTATTTATTCATTACTTCATGATTGGATAATGATTTTTCCAGCCAATTCAAGTAAAGTATTATCACCACAAGCAGAAAATTTGGTCACAATGAGCAACAGAGAAAGAGAATAAACATCTGCTATAGCAAGATGTCTGTAAGTGGAAAAAGGGAAATCTTTTAACAGTAAGCTCTGGTAAGTCCTTGTCATTGATTTTGTGGACTCCAATAATGGTTATTTAAAATATCTTGGTCCCAAGGATTCAAATTTACATGTATTCAGATGATGTCATAAACACTGAAATACATATTTACGTAGTTTAGTTTTTCATTGTTGGAAGCTCCCCCATTCCCAGAGCCATTTTAATTGATAATGAAATCTCATTGATTTCAAAACCAAAGTTTTGACTTGAAAAAAAAGATGAATTCTTGCTGTCCACAAATACTCAGAGAATGAGGTTTCTCATCAAGGAAACAATGGGTGTCACTGCCAACAGTCTCTATAAGGTGATAAAAATCACCACAGCTGACATGGAAAACCATCTCAGACAATTTCATGTGTGAGTCACCTTGGTGTATAAATTTCAACTGATAAATAATATAATGTTACCATCAACATTATGCAGGGTTGGGGGCACTGAATGTAGCAGTACATGCATGGGATCTTTTGAGGGAGGTCACCATTATCTTCGTTACTTCCACCAAGAGTTTGGCCCCAGGTAAATAGCAGGGAGGGAACACATCTCCACCCATCAACATAAAATTGGATTAACCATTTACTGAGCATGGCCCCACCCATCAGAACAAGATCCAGTTTCCCCCTTAGTCTCTCCCACAAGGAAGCTTCCATAAGCCTTTTATCCTTCTCTATCAGAGGGCAGGCAGACTGAAAACCCACAGAAAACTAACCAATCTAATCACATGGATCACAGCCTTGTCTAACTCAATGAAACTATGAGCCATGCCGTGTAGGGCCACCCAAGATGGACAGGTCATGGTGGAGAGTTCTGACAAAATGTGGTCCACTGGAAAAGGGAGTGGCAAACCACTTCAGTATTCTTGCCTTGAGAACCCCATGAACACTATGAAAAAGCAAAAAGATAGGACACTGAAAGATGAACTCCCCAGGTGCGTAGGTGCCCAATATGCTACTGGAGATCAGTGGAGAAATAGCTCCAGAAAGAATGAAGGGATGGAGCCAAAGCAAAAACGATACCAAGTTGTAGATGTGACTGGTGACTGGTGATGGAAGCAGGGTCCTATGCTGTAAGGAGCAATATTGCATAGGAACCTGAAATGTTAGGTCTATGAATCAAGAGAAAGGGGAAGTGGTCAAACAGGAGATGGCAAGAGTGAACGATGATATTTTAGGAATAAGTGAATTAAAATGGACCAAAATGGGTGAATTTAAATCAGATGACCATTACATATACTACAGTGGGCAAGAATCTCCTAGAAAAAAAATGGAGTAGCCATCATTGTCAGCAAAAGAGTCTGAAATGCAGTACTTGGATGCAATCTCAAAAATGACAGAATGATCTCTGTTCGTTTCCAAGGCAAACCATTCAATATCACAGTAATCCAAGTCTATGCTTCGACCAGTAATGCTGAAGAAGCTGAAGCTGAATGGTTCTATGAAGACCTACAAGACCTTCTAGAACTAACACCCAAGAAAGATGTCCTTTTCATTATAGGGGACTGGAATGCAAAAGTAGGAAGTTAAGAAACACCTGCAGGAACAGGCAAATTTGGCCTTGGAGTACAGAATGAAGCAGGGCAAAGGCTAATAGAGTTTTGCCAAGAGAATGCAGTGGTCATAGCAAACACCCTCTTCCAACAACACAAGAGAAGACTCTACACATGGACATCACCAGATGGTCAACACCAAAATCAGATTGATTATATTCTTTACAGCCAAAGATGGAGGAGCTCTATACAGTCAGCAAAAACAAGGCTGGGAGCTGACTGTGGCTCAGATTATGAACTCCTTATTGCCAAATTCTGACTTAAATTGAAGAAAGTAGGGGAAAACATTAGGCCTTTCAAGGATGACCTAAATCAAATCCCTAACGATTATACAGGGGAAGCAAGAAATAGATTTAAGGGACTAGATCTGATAGACAGAGTGCCTTATGAACTATGAATGAAGGTTCGTGACATTGTGCAGGAGACAGGGATCAAGACCATCCCCAAGAAAAAGAAATGCAAAAAAGCAAAATGCCTGTCTGAGGAGGCCTTACAAATAGCTGTGAAAAGAAGAGAAACCAAAAGCAAAGAAGAAAAAGAAAGATATATCCATTTGAATGCAGAGTTCCAAAGAATAGCAAGGAGAGATAAGAAAGCCTTCCTCAGTGATCACTGCAAAAAAAAAAAAAAATAGAGGAAAACAATAGATTGGGAAAGACTAGAGATCTCTTCAAAAAAATTAGAGATACCGAGGGAAGATTCCATGCAAAAATGGGCTAAATAAAGGATAGAAATGGTATGGACCTAACAGAAGCAGAAGATATTAAGGAGAGGTGGCAAGAATACACAGAAGAACTGTACAAAAATGATCTTCATGACCCAGTTAATCACGATGGTGTGATCACTCACCTAGATCCAGACATCCTGGAATGTGAAGTAAAGTGGGCCTTAGGAGGCATCACTACGAATAAAACTAATGGAGGTGATGGAATTCCAGGTGAGCTATTTCAAATCCTGACAGATGATGCTGTGAAAGTGCTGCACTCAATATGGCAGCAAATTTGGAAAACTCAGCAGTGGCCATGGGTCTGGAAAAAGTCACTTTTCATTCTAATCCCTAAGAAAGGCAATGCCAAAGAATGCTCAAAATACTGCACAATTGCACACATCTCATATGCTAGCAAAGTAATGCTCAAAATTCTCCAAGCCAGGCTTCAACAGTATGTGAACCGTGAATTTCCAGATTTTCAAGCTGGATTTAGAAAAGCCAGAAGAACCAGAGATCAAATTGCCAACATCCACTGGATCATCGAAAAAGCAAGAGAAAAACATCTATTTCTGCTTTATTGACTATGCCAAAGCCTTTGACTGTGTGGATCACAATAAACTGTGGAAAATTCTGAAAGAGATGGGAATACCAGACCACCTGACCTGCCTCTTGAGAAATCTATATGCAGGTCAGGAAGCAACAGTTAGAACTGGACATGGACCATCAGACTGGTTCCAAATAGGAAAAGGAGTATGCCAAGGCTGTATATTGTCTCCCTGCTTATTTAACTTATATGTAGAGTACATCATGAGAATTCTAGGCTGGATGAAGCCCAAGATGGAATCAAGATTTCTGGGAGAAATATCAATAGCCTCAGATATGCAGATGACACCACCCTTATGGCAGAAAGGGAAGAAGAACTAAAGAGCCTCTTGATGAAAGTGAAAGAGGAAAGTGAAAAAGTTGGCTTGGAACTCAACATTCAGAGAACTAAGATCATGGCCTCCGGTCCCATCACTTCATGGGAAATAGATGGGGAAACAGTGGAAACAGTGGCTGACTTTATTTTTCTGGGTTCCAAAATCACTGCAGATGGTGATTGTAGCCATGAAATTAAAAGACGCTTACTCCTTGGAAGGAAAGTTATGACCAACCTAGATAGCATATTAAAAAGCAGAGACATTACTTTGCTGAGAAAAGTTGGTCTAGTCAAGGCTGTGGTTTTTCCAGTGGTCATGTATGGATGTGAGAGTTGGACTATAAAGAAAGTTAAGTGCAGAAGAATTGATGCTTTTGAACTGTGGTGTTGGAGAAGACTCTTGAGAGTCCCTTGGACTGCAAGGAGATCCAACCAGTCCATTCTGAAGGAGATCAGTCCTGGGTGTTCACTGGAAGGACTGATGTTGAAGCTGAAACTCCAATACTTTGGCCACCTTATACGAAGAGCTGACTTATCTGAAAAGACCCTTATGCTGGGAAAGATTGAGGGCAGGAGGAGAACGGGATAATGGAGGATGAGATGATTGGATGGCATCACCGACACAATGGACTTGGGTTTGAGTGGACTCCGGGAGTTGGTGATGGACAAGGAGGCCTAGCATGCTGTGGTTCATAGGGTTGCAAAGAGTCGGACACGACTGAGCGACTGAACTGAACTGAGAGCAATAAACTTGTGGTCAGTTTGCAAACAGGGTTCTAGAATCTAATTTATTGTTTTAGAAATGTAAATACATAACTTTATGTTCTTTTGCATGAAGATATTCTTTGCGACTGAAAAACAAAACATTTCCTGAGACAAAATAAACTCTGGATACAGAACACAAGGTTGGTATGTATCACTAATTAAATATATATTGGTAGAATCATTTTTTATAATATTGCCTGAAATCACTTTCAAGTTTTAGTGATTTTTAAAAACTAAGGGAAGTTTATAACAAGTAAGTAATTTGATGCTTATTAAAGGAAAAGATAGGAGAATCTTGCATGTATTTAATAGTGAATCTCTATGTCATCAAGTGTTTATAGACCATCTACTGTGTTAGCCATGAGAGTAGATCTCTTATCTTCAATTGCATGAAGCAAAATGACCCGACAGCCCCAGCGGCTAAGCTCTGCAAGGTACCAACTTGTTTATTTAGGGGCCAACTCCCCACAGGCTGCTCCCTGTGATTACACAAAGCAGAGACATAAGGTGGGGCATTCTTGGGAGAGTCATGGGTCTTATGATGATTTCGGTTTAAGGGCAACTGAGGGTTCCTCACAGCTTTGTTGACCTTTTCTTAGTACTGCACCAAAGCTTCTTCCAACAAACTCTCTCTCCTTTTTCCCTCTCTCCTTTACCCTGGGTCAGACCTGCATAGTGGTTGGATGGGTCTCTTCATTCTTCTCATCTCCCTTGCCCAATATTCACTTACAGGTTTTTCCCCTATTTCCTGAACAATTTAATCCCATTTTGATTTCCGCTTATCTGAGGACCCAAATGAACATACTGACTATATGCTAGGCACTTTGAAAAGTGCTGTAAAGCATAACGACTTTAAATCAGGATCGTCGACCCATCTCTGCCTCCTCATGCCTTTATTCAGTACCTTTATTTGTAAATGGGTGGGATGTGATGAAACCATTTCCAGGAAATCTTTGGCCCCAAATTCTGCTGAGTTTCACCTATAGACTTATTAGTGAAGATTACTGTGGTAAATTAAAGATGCTCACAAATTTCTTTGCCATTTCCCTAGTCAAGGAGTAATGTAATTAAAGCTGGCCCTATACCTGCTTAAACAATAGGAGGTGGAGGAAGCGAAACTGCCTTTCTGGCCAAACCTTAAGAAGGGTGGGCAGCTTCCATGTTCCATGTAAGCCTTTAGCTGTCCTACTGGAGAAAACACTCAGAGACCTCCCGTGGGAAAGAGAGGTTCTGAAGATGACGCAGAGAGAAGGAGCAGCTCAGCAGACCCCTTGACCCAGTTGCAGGCCCATCTGACTGCAGCTACATGAGACCCAGTGAGACCAGGAAGAGAAGTACTCAGTGGATCTCAGTTAATCAACAAAAACCATAAGAAATGGTTTTCAAACCATATTGAAATGGTCTTGCCCAAGTCACTAAGGTTTTGAATTGTTTGTTATAATAGCAATAGATAATTGAAACAAATAAAATGTCTCAATATCTCAATGAACTTAATTATATTATTTACCTTTAAATGATATATTTAAGTTGACTTACTGAATATTTAATGTATATATTTAATGCATTTAACACATGTTTACATGGACATAGACACTTATATACGTGTGTATACATATGTGCATAGTGTATGTACAAGTATTTGTGTCTGAATATGTATATATGTATGTGTGTGCATGTATGTGTGCATGCAGCCATTTAATTCTATAAAGCATTTTCAGTTATGAAGCAAAGGCAATGATGGAAGATAGACACAACTGTCATGGGGTAAGAGAAGAAAGAGATCACTGGAACCAGGGCAGTAGGTATGATGTTCCAGAAAGAGAGAGGACTTAGAGAGAATCTGGAAGGAGGATAGAATTTAGATACCAAAACAGACAATGTGGGGAACGGATAGAATGTATGTGAGGGACACTGCTATGTCACAGCTCTATATATAGCTGGCTGTGTGCAATTTAAGCAAATATAAATAATCCAAGGTAAGTGAAGATCTGATAGAAACTGAAGTCCTTCCCATGAATAATAGTGAACAGTATTGCACATTTAATATTATATAACTTGTTACAGCAAAAGCATAGGTTATAACTGCAGAGTATATCGCACATCTGTCTATACCTATATTACAACTGTAGCTTTTATAATGTCTTTGTGAAGTGTCTTTTTACTGAATATAAAATGTATTGCAACACTTCACATTTCAGATACTAGCATTTCTGTTCATATCTCAATGTCAGAAGTAAAAGGCAAGTCACTGGTAGATTATCTGTGATTATGAACAAATGTATTTTCTCTCAACATATGTGAATGATACCAGGAAATCATTGAGAGTATTTTTCCTTTTAGAAGATGAAAAAAACACTGAATCATGCATAAGTTTTTAAGTTAGCATTCCACATCTACTTCTGTTGGCAAAGATAATGCAACAGTAAACTGAAGGTCAAGAGAAATGATGATCAATATAATGTTGATGTCAATCATTTCAAGAGGGGGAAATAAATAATTCCCATCATTTCCCAAATCTACATTCAGTGACTATAGGTTGGTAGACTGGAATACCAAAGTGACACCATAGAGATTGATGAATGTTTCAAACTGCATTTTTATTTTTGTTTTTTTTTGTTTGTTTGTTTTCTTAATAGTAGGTAGTTAAACACTAGTAAAACTGAAGGGAAGGTTTGGTCCAATGAATTTAAATAAACACATTAAGTTCAGTTGAGTTCAGTCACTCAGTCGTGTCCGACTCTTGCGATCCCATGAATTGCAGCACGCCAGGCCTCCCTGTCCATCACCAACTCCCGGAGTTTACCCAAACTCATGTCCATTGAGTCGGTGATGCCATCCAACCATCTCATCCTCTGTTGTCCCCTTCTTCTCCTGCTCTCAATCTTACCCAGCATCAGAGTCTTTTCAAATGAGTCAGCTCTTCACATCAGATGGCCAAAGTATTGGAGTTTCAGCTTCAACATCAGACCTTCCAATGAATACCCAGGAATGATCTCCTTTAGGATGGACTGGTTGGATCTCCTTGCAGTCCAAGGGACTCTCAAGAGTCTTCTCCAACACCACAGTTGAAAAGCATCAATTCTTCGGCGCTCAGCTTTCTTTATAGTCCAACTCTCACATCTATACATGACTGCTGGAAAAACTATAGCCTTGACTAGATGGACCTTTGTCAGCAAAGTAATGTCTCTGTTTTTTAATACACTGTCTGGGTTGGTCATAACTTTCCTTCCAAGGAGTAAGTGTCTTTTGATTTCATGGCTGCAATCACCATCTTCAGTGATTTTGGAGCCCCCAAAAAATAGTCTCTCACTGTTTCCACTTTTTCCCCATCTATTTGCCATGAAGTGATGGGACCAGATGCCATGATCTTAGTAAAAACAATAAAGATTCACCTAAAATCAGACTTTATACAATTACTTTATTCAACTGCACCCTGCTGTGGCCCAATTTAGTCTTTGATGTAGACTGACTGAAAACTGTGTGCCTTTTGAGACCTGGTCCTGCAATAGCTACTTCTCATTTCTGCTTTGTCTCTTTAGCTCTGAAAACTTCACCGCAGACTTATCAGTTGCTGTCACTTCTTCCAAAGGTGATGGCACTGTAGCAGGTGGGTCTCGGCCAGCCATGAGCCCTTCATTGATGCAACTCCATTAGGAGAGCAGGTATGTGTGAAAAACTACACTCCTCCATGCAATTCCCCTGTGAAACCTCTGACCTTCCAAACTCGTAAGACCCAGTAACTCATAGTTCTTTCATATTTCCTGTGTATTTCCCCTACAATTATCATATTGTACTTGCTTACTTGAATTCCTTACCCTGTCTTATAGGGCATTTTGCTTCCTCTTCAACTCATATCTCAAAATGATTATGATTATGTGATGTACCCTCTCTAAGTTCCTGGCAAGGAGGTCCTTTTTCAGTTCTACTAGTGAGTCCATCTCTTCTGCCTCAGGATGTTGTCACAGCCAGCTCCTTTGTCTAGACATGTTCTACACCATTTTTTTTGGCTTTATCTTCTCAATCCTCTGACTTTAAGTTTAAAATGTTTCTGCCTCAGAAAATCTTCCCTGATTGTCCAGATTCATCAGTTCTCCCTGCTACTGTACATACCCTCCAGTCAAGTGTTACTTTCCCTCTGTAGCACGTATTTCAGCTATAGTTAATTAATTACTTGTGTGATTATCTGTGTACTGTGGAAAGCTTCTATAAGAAGTCACATCCACCTCTCTAGGCTCTTAAATAATAAATGACAAACAATATGTCAGGGCATGACATAACTGAGTTTTGTATGATGGCAGCCCAATGAACTTCTGATATGTAAGTGAACAGAGTCATCACTAAAATCCACAAATAGGAGTTCAGCCACTAGGGTATTTTTTAAGTCAAATTGCTTTCAACGAATGGATACTTCTCCATCAATCACATTCATTTAAAACTTCAGTGGTAATATCAACACTGTGGATGGTACTGTCTACCAGAACCACCATGTATCAGGCTTATTCAGATGTACAATGCGCCCTTCACTTAATCTCACTTAAGTATCTAAATTTCCCATTCTGGAGTTTCTAGAAATATATATGTACATATATATTTACTGACTTATTATATAATGTATATACTTTTTCTTCTCCACCCGCAAAACTTGAACAATGAGAAAATTTACAGGTTTTTTTTTTAAGCTTTTTAAAAAACCTAGTTATTAATTACTTTATGGAAGCACAAGCCAAATCACATACACGGAAATAAAACCCAATTCATATAGCACAAAGTTTTGCAAAGTATTGCAAAGTATTGATTTCCAGTTTTGCAAAATCAGCAAGGGGATGCATATATTTCTCAGTGTAATCTATTTTCGTTCCTCCAATGCCTGAAACTATGCCTGGCTGGAAAAAAAAAAAATCATAAGTAAAACAAAATCATCCTCAAGTTGACTGAACAAACAATGTGAAAGAAAAAAAAGAATACCATCTGGAATGTTTATTAGGAACTAAAAAACATCAGGTGCTTTCCAATAATTAAAATCTATTAATTAGTTCTTGAGAAATATCTATCTTTCACAAAATTAACTATAAATAAAAAAATGTTTATTTTTACAAAATTGCTGAAAATAATTAATATTAGAATCCAGTAGAGAATGTGATTTTCCATTTCACTAAACCTTGCATGCATACTCAATTGCTCAGTCTAGTTGCTTAGACTGTTTATGACCCTATTTACTATAGCCTGCCAGGCTCCTCTGTCCATAGGATTCTCCTGGCAAAGAATACTGAAGTGGGTTGCCATTTCTTTCTCCAGGGGATCATCTGGGCCTGGGGAGCAAACCCACATTTCCTGCATTGGCAGGTGGATTCTTTAGCATTGCACCACCCGGTGCACCACCAGTGCAACCTACTTTGTATTTATTAGCATTTATGTTTATATTTAGATGTATTTATTGCCAGAGTCCAGCTCCAGCAGGTCAGGGTTCCCTCAGGATGGACGGCGTCGGCGATACGAATGAGAAGACACAGCGAGTCTCAGCGTTTCCAAGTGTCTCCCAACTTTATTATTTTTAAGACAGCTTTTATATTTTTTGTGGTACATAGAAACAAATGTCAAGTATAGAGTCATACCAATTCAGCTTAGTGGGCATAACAATTCAGCTTAATGGGCCTATCAATTCAGCTTAATAGGCCAGCAGTTTTGACCCTCATCGAAACCGTTTGCATGTTTTTAGTTACCAAAAGCCTCATTTTGTTTGCATCATCTTCCGGCCTGAGGGCCTGCTAACATCTTGTGACTCTCCATTGATAAGCGTTGATCAGTCAGAACACTTTTGTATCAGGCACAGCAGGAAAGAATTCATCAATAGAAAGTTTCAAGGTAAAACCTGTTTTCGGTAATTTACTTTATGCCTTGAGCTTAACAGAAAAGAATGTGGTCCCATAAAGTCATAGAACAGCAAGCTGAAGGTCAGCTCTAAGTAAGAATCATCAGTTAAATCAACAATTGTCTTATTATTTGCATTAAAGCTAAACTTTTATTTATATAAATTTCTAACTATTATGCTTTCATTATATAGGCTAAATACGTTAAGAGTAAAAACATAGTGAGTAAATATAGACTAAGTAACAGTTTCATAAAGCAATATTTCTTATATTTCCTAACAAGCCTTTTTTCCTGCGAAGGGTTTTGTGCCCATAGGGACTTTCTGTGCGGAGGCTCTCAATGCTGTTTTATTACTAGGGAGCAGTTATGCACATTAGCTCCAAAGGCACAGGTACATTTATTAAACAAACCAATATGTTAGCAAAAGGAATTTAGATCAGCATACTCTATATCCCAGATAATTTTATTTAGGGTGCTACTGTTCAGGGGCCTTGTTGATTTGAGGTTTCAGAATGATCTGTTTTAGAAGGGAATCAGGAAAGGCCTTTTGCCTAAGTCACAGAAAATAAGAAGAGGTTTATTTTAGCAAGCGTCAGAAAGAGAGATCTCATTTTTAAGGTGAGCGCTGAGGCAGCCTCTCGAGAATCCCTGAGGCCTGAGTTGCTCTGCTCGTCAGTCCTTTTCCTCATGACTCTGTCATGAGTGGGGATCTCGTGAGCTGGCTCCCGGCAATTTATTTTGTACTGATTTGTATTTAGAAACTAGGAAGAAATGGGGACTTCCCTTGTGGTCCAGTGGTTAAGAATCCACCTGCCAGTGCAGGGGACATGGGTTCGCTGCCTGGTCCCAGAAGATTCCACATGCAGCAGAGCAACTAAGTCCCTGTGCCACAGCCTGTTCATGGCAACTAGAGAAAGTCCACTACAGCAACGAAGACTCAGTGCAGCCATAAATAAATAATTCATTTTTCAAATACTAGGAAGAAATGAAAATTTTTCATATTATCTACTCAACCACTCAAGGAAAAATTAATTACCAATTGATTGCAATCTTACACAGTTTTAAGGAAAAGATCCTCTTATAAAAGAACAGGCTTTAAAAAAAAAAGAAGCAAAATTTTCCCCAAAAAAATCTACTTAAAAGTTTTTATTGCATCTAATAGAACAAAATTAGATGCCATCTCAATCCTCGATGATTTTGACTAAGAGAAAATAGAGTTGATTTTTTTCTCTTTTAAAAGTTCCTGCATTTGAGTTTCAGTCATTATTAGTGTATGACATATATAAACAATTACACTTAATCGGAATAAAGACAAAAGAGCCTGAAAAAAGCTTTAAGAAACAGGATATGCATTGCAGTATCCACTCCCATCAGCTTAGGATAAAGGCTTCACTGCGGTAACCTGCACCAGCCCTGACAGGCACATTCCTGTTTGAAACCTCATCATATTAGCTATCAAAATGCTGTCAACCAGCTGAAGTTCCGGAAAGTGTCACCTGCAAACGCCATTTCCAAAGGACCCACTGGGTACAACTATAGAAAGACAGAAGTGGAAAATAACAGCATTTCCCAAAGTGGTAGCCAAGTTGTGATGTGCCTTTGAGAAAAGTTTAAACGTCAACCATCTGACTAGCAAAATATCAACAGGTTAATAAACAGGCACATGTAAATAACTGCAGAAAGCAAAAACTTTCAGGATTATAGTTAGAACTCTATAGTCACCAAAAGACTCTTGTTTTGTTGTTTAAATCAACTTGTTTAAAACCGGAGACGAAAAGCTGGTTAAATAAAATGAGTACGTTTCAGAGTTAGTTTTCAAACCTCAATAAACTTGTCCACCGTGAGCGCTGCCTCTGGAGTCCGCGTTCCAAGTCTCCGTGGGCTTGTGTCTGGGCTAGGACAGCCGGGTCCCTGGTGGTTCCCTCGGGCTGCGGGCGCCCGTGGGATCCTCCGTCCTGGGTCCTCGGCCTCCGCGGCTCCTCACGGCCGCCCCGCCGTCCGGGCGGCGCTCGGGAGCCACGCGGGGCCCCCGGGAGCCGGGCGGGGGCGACGCGCGGGTGGTCCTTCCCCTCGCGCGCCCGGTCCCCGCGGCCGCGGCCGGTGGGCGCCTCGGGGATCCCGGCCCACCGGCACCCGCCCGCCCCGGGAAGGGGAGGAGGCTGGAGCCGCGGGGCTGGGGGCGCCTCTATCTGCTGAGAGTCCGTGAAGCAGTGGCAAGAGGGCAGCCGTTCAAAGTGCCCCAAAGTTAGGGCGCAAACGCAGGATCCTATACCCCCCACTCCTAGCACGGTGGGTGGGAAGAGACACATTAGTCACTATGTAAACTTAGGATGACTGCCACTTGACCTGACAGTGTATTAGTACAGACGCTTTCTCCTTGACTTTTGGTGGTTTCTCAGCATGAGTCCTCAGGGTCACAAGTTCCTGACTCTGTAAGCCACAGACCAACTGACAGCTCCCCAAGGAAGAGGCTGAGCTGTTGCTTCTAAGTTCTCAGAATCCAGCAACGTGCCTGAGCATAGAAGGTACACGACGGCAGAGTCTTGGATGAGCAGAAGGAACTGATACAAGGAGGAAAGCTGAGTGTTTTCCTCTATTAGACAACCTTCTAAATGACCATTTCTCCCAGGCTCTAGTAAGCAAGGGCATACCAGAAACTGAAATAATCTTTTTGTTGTTTTATTCTCCAACATAGGTGTCTGATTAAGCGGCTTAGCCATCTCCCCATTCCTCACCTAATTTTGGTTCTAACAGCACAAAACACAGAAGGGCTGATCATCCTTCCCTCCTTCACTGCAGATGATCCAAAGTGCCTGCCCTGACAGCAGGGACATGGCAGTAGTATTGTCTCAAAGATAGGGTTGTGGCATAAGTCAAATCCTCTAGAGGCAGACAAGCAGCCATGCTTTTAACTGATTACATTCATGTGGAATGGATAGGAGTTTTAATTCACACTCTACATTGATGTTAACTCTCTCATCTTTTTAAAACTATCTTGTCACATGTTATAGTAGACACTGAAAAAGTCCAAAGCAGCTGGACATCCCACAGAATGTCATAGTGTTCCATATAATAACCAGACTGGGTCTGCAAGAAGTGACTAGTGTCTTGGAGGCCTTAGTAAAACAAATGGACTCCAAAAGGCATACAATTATATATATATACATATATATATATATATACACATATATATATATATATATACACATACACATACACACATACATACATATATATATGTAACTTTCAGGGGCCCTATGGTCAGGGACATGCTAGGATAGCCCTTCCAAAGCAAAGGCCGAAGCAATCCATCGTTCCTCTCCCAGAGCTAATAAGGAAGTTATGGTATGTTTGGTGTGCCCGGTATGCTTCTCTGAATTCTGAAAGCAACATTTTCCATGCTTGGGAATACGGCTTTAAGCCATATTTCAGTTAACATTAAAGGCCACTAGCTGTGTGGAGAAAAGAGCAAGAAAACAGTCTGAAGTAGGTCTGGGCTGCAGTGCAGGCAGGCTTGCTGTTTAATCAGGGCCAATCTTGTGAAATTAGAGCTATCCATGGTGAGAAGAGATGCCAGGAGTTACATAAGCCCCAGGCTGTGGGTATTAATGTCAAAGTTTATTCTGAAGAACAAAAATTATTCAGGTCCTTTTTCCTCATGTGAAACTTAGACAATCATCTAAGTCTTATTTTTTGCATAAAAAGCTATGATTTTCATTAATATTTTAAGGGGCTGATAAAAATTATGGCAACACAAATTTCTACTTTCTTAGCTTAATCTATTTAAAGGTTGAAATTTGTTAAATCATACTGTGAGAGGTATCTTATTAAAATTCACAGAAAATCTAAATGCTACCCTTTCTACACAAGTTCATTGACCCTTCAGCTCCTGCAGGGACTGTCCCCTGGTTTAAAACAGACCTCTGTGATCCCCATTCTTCTTTCTCTAGTCATAGCATATCCTGTCTAAACCAGTGATTCTCAAACTTTGCACCACATTAGAATCACCTAAGGAGATTTTAAACAGCCTGCTGTAAAGGCCACACTCTATACTAAGTTAATCAGAATCTCTCTGGTGGAATTCAGACATCAGTATTTTTTTTTTTTAACTCTGTTGGAGATTCCAATTAGAAACCAAGCTTGATAACCAGTGGTATACGCTTTTTAAACAGCATTACACACTTGCTATTTGCTTACATTCTTGCATGCATGCTAAGTCACTTCAGTCATGTCCAACTCTGTGTGACCCCATGGACCTATAGCCCCCTCCTCCCCAGGTTCCTCTGTTCATGGGATTCTCCAGGCAAGAATACTGGAGTGGGTTGCCATGCCCTTCTCCAGGGGATCTTCCCGACCCAGGGATAGAACCCACATCTCTTACATCTCCTGCATTGGCAGGTGGGTTCTTTACCACTAATGCCACCTGGACACCCCAACAAAAAGAATTTCCCTGAGCAAATTAACTTCCCTGTGCTATCACTCATTTACCCATCTGCATATAGAGAGATTTATTATGTGTTTTGTTAGTTGATGAAAACAGGCTTTTCAGTCTTTTAAACTTCATTAATATTTCTGGGCATTTGGATCTACCAAACATAGAAAATATTTTATTATCTGAATATCTAACAATTGTAGAATATCTGAAAATCGTAAAGCTTCTCTTAAATGGAATCTCTTAAATCTTCACATTCCTAATAAGGATAAAGTAATTCTGAGTGTGGAGAATTCCACTAGTACTACAAAATTTCATTCTCTAAGAGCAGAAATCACACACAAAAAAGTGGAAATTTAGCTATCTTTTACATCCCAAATGGCGTTACCTTTGAAGACAATTATTCACATGGAAACTTCTGGTTGCTTTACTTATTTACCAAATGTCTATTCTCAGCGGTAGGATTTCAGAATGTTGACCTCTGTGTTTTCTTGCAGTTATCATTTATACTTTACAATTCCTTATATATAATTGATCATCTTTTCCAGCCTAACTCTAAGCCTTTGCTTGCATTCTGAATGCCTTTTTTGACTTCCAAGCAAATCCTTTTTCAAATATAGAAAGGTTATATCTGGAAAGTTTAATTTTTCTTTTCAAATATACATGGGTATCCTCCTTCATTTTTCTAAGCAACAGACCTCTGTTTCCCTTGGCAGGAAGGAATTTATTTTCCACAGAAAAGTTGAGCGTAGAGTTCCTGTCTTCCTGGCTTTTTTTTTTTTCCCCCAGAAGGCCAGAATACTCGTGGGATTAATGATATGGCTGAGGGGAGACCAGGGAGAGCACTATCCTGAGGATGGAAGAGAAAGAGTGAAAAAGACAGGGGTAGCCCACGAGTGGGAGAAGAAAGAGACTGGCTGGTGGCCCATTACCAGAAATACTGTCAGGACAGGGATGAAGATCTCAAAAAACAATGGCTTGATTTCTAGGACACCTGGCAAGGAGAGACTTTGTGTGTCATGTTTCCAGCACAACCAAAGATTCTCCAGTCCAACTTGGCTTAGAAGTAATAGCAGCATTCAAGTGACTTTAGTCTTGAACCACATTTAATCTGAATACGATAATTTTGCATTTTTGCACATCTAAGAATGGAGAATAACATATTGCATCCACCTTCACAGATACCATCCATCCTTCAGTACTGAATTTAAAATATGCCTTTACTCTAAGAGTTTTCTTAAATACTTGCGGCTTAATTCATTCCTTTTTCTATATATCAATTTCATTGGGTTATTATAGTTTTCCTCACTTTTTGATACTTAAAAATAGTTTTAAATAATTTCTTATAAGATGATGGTGAGCCTGCAAATAGTGTTCACGATTTCAACCAACCTGTTACAAGTTTTCTACATCTCTAAGCATTTTCATTGCACCAGGATTGATTCCTGAACAGGTTTGCTAACTAACATTAGTAATTATTTTTTACCTTTGTAATTTAGCTTTTAAAAAAAGAAAAGAAAAATGAGGCAAGTTCAGAATAAGTATAAAATACATAACCTACAATCTGAAAAGGAAACAAATGCTCTGGCAGTCAGCTGATATTCTTATGGAAATGCTGACCTTGCCTGGTTAAGTTTTCTTGGTTTAACACATTTTAGATCACATTAGAATTGAAAATACTTCAAAAAAGAAAATATTAAGTCCCATTAAACTTTACAGTCATTTTTAAAATGCAAATTATAAATCACTTATGTATTGCAAACACAAGTCAAGATCTGCATGCTATATTGACTTCTGTGATATAGTAATCTTCCTTAATCCCGGCTCCTGGATGCCCAATCTATACAGCTGGAAACTTTAAACCTCTGTGTCCAGGTTGAGCAGTGCCTGAGGTTCTGAGATAAATCATGCCCTTAGTTCAGGATGCAGACCTCCTTTACAGCAGGCTGGCTCCATCCTAGGCAGGTAATTAGATTTTTATCTAGCTGCTAACAACAATCATTCCCTTGAGGACACTGGTCATTTCTGCCTGGTCTTTTAGTCTTTCTGCTATTCGAACAACATGCTGGATGTTTGATACACAGTATTTCATTTAATACAGGGGAGAGCATGGAATGGTTTCAGAATAAATTATTTAAATATAACAGTAAAATTACATGTTTCAAAGGGTAAATATTTTTAGAATTGTCACAGTTTTTCTTTAGTATATATTATAAAAGCAATAGGTGATAAATATCATATAGTGGTTTTCAGATTGTTTTGAACAATACTTATTCTACCTTTCAAACAGCACACTGATATTATATTTTCACAGGCCAAATAATATGTTAAGCTTCCGCACCATATCCTATAGAAGAACAGTAAGTTCACAACTTTCAGTTCAGTTCAGTTGCTCAGTTGTGTCCAATTCTTTGTGACCCCATGAACCACAGCATGACAGGCCTCCCTGTTCATCATCAACATCCAGAGTTTACCCAAACTCACGTCCATTGAGTCAGTGATGCCATCTAACCATCTCATCCTCTGTCATCCCTTTCTCCTCCTTCATTCAATCTTTCCCAGCATCAGGGTCTTTTCAAATGAGTAAGCTGTTTGCATCAGGTGGCCAAAGTATTGGAGTTTCAGCTCACGTCATGTATGGATGTGAGACTTGGACTATAAAGAAAGCTGAGCACTGAAGAATTGATGTTTTTGAATTGTGTGTTGGAGAGGACTCTTGAGAGTCCCTTGGACTGCAAAGAGATCAAACCAGTCAAAAGAGAGAGAAGTCACTCAGTCGTGTCTGACTCTTTGTGATCCCATGGACTGTTGCCTACCAGGCTCCTCCACCCATGGGATTTTCCAGGCAAGAGTACTGCAGTAGATTGCCATTTCCTTCTCCAGAGGATCTTCCTGACCTAGGGATCAAACCCAGGTCTCCCACATTGCAGGCAAACGCTTTACCATCTGAGCCACCAGGCAGTCCTATAGAAAATCAGCCAATCCTATAGAATATTAGTCGTGAATATTCACTGGAAGAACTGGTGCTGAGCTGAAACTCCAATACTTCGGCCACCTGATGTGAAGAATGGGCTCACTGGAAAAGACACTGTCACTGGGAAAGATCTAAGGTGTGAGGAGAAGGGGGTGACAGAGAATGAGATGGTTGGATAGCATCAACGATTTGATGGACGTGAATTTGAAGAAGCTCCAGGAGTTAGTGATGGACAGGGAAGCCTGGCATGCTCCAGTCCAAGCGGTCGCAAAGAGTCGGACATGATTGAGTGACTGAACTGAAGTTCACACAGACACACAGACACACACACAACAAATGTGTTTCAGAAAATATTTACTATTCATAAAAGAATAGACAAATACAGGTACTGCCATTAAGTGTGATTCAAGATCCTCTGGAGAAGAGATAGGCTACCCATTCCAGTATTCTTGGGCTTCCCTTGTGGCTCAGCTGGTAAAGAATTCACCTGAAATGAGGGAGACCTGGGTTCGATCCCTGGGTTGGGATCCCCAGGAAAAGGGAAAGACTACCCACTCCACGTTGACATTCTAAGAATCGGCAAACTAAGATGGACTGTAATGGGTGAATTTAACTCAGATGACCATTATATCTAAAACTGTAGACAGGACTCCCTCAGAAGAAATGGAGTAGCCATCATGGTCAACTAAAGAGTCCGAAATGCAGTACTTGGATGCAATCTCATAAATGACAGAATGATCTCTGTTCGTTTCCAAGGCAAACCATTCAATATCACGATAATCCAAGCCTATGCCCCAACCAGTAACACTGAAGAAGCTGAAGTTGAATGGTTCTATGAAGACCTACAAGACCTTTTAGAACTAACACCCAAAAAAATGTCCTTTTCATTATAGGGGACTGGAATGCAAAAGTAGGAAGGCAAGAAACACCTGGAATAACAGGCAAATTTGGCCTTGGAGTACAGAATGAAGCAGGGCAAAGGCTAATAGAGTTTTGCCAAGAGAACGCACTGGTCATAGCAAACACCCTCTTCCAACAACACAAGAGAAGACTCTACACATGGATATCACCAGATGGTCAACACTGAGTAAGATTGATTATATTCTTTGCAGCCAAAGATGGAGAAGCTCTATACAGTCAGCAAAAACAAGACCAGGAGCTGACTGTGGCTCAGATCATGAACTCCTTATTGCCAAATTATGACTTCAATTGAAGAAAGTAGTGAAAACCACTAGAACATTCAGGTATGACCTAAATCAAATCCCTTATGATTATATCGTGGAAGTGAGAAATAGAGTTAAGGGACTAGATCTGATAGACAGAGTGTCTGATGAACTATGGACAGAGGTTCATGACATTGTACAGGAGACAGGGATCAAGACCATCCCCATGGAAAAGAAACGCAAAAAAGCAAAATGGCTGTCTGAGGAGGCCTTACAAATAGCTGTGAAAAGAAGAGAAGTGAAAAGCAAAGGAGACAAGGAAAGATATACCCATTTGAATGCAGAGTTCCAAAGAATAGCAAGGAGAGATAAGAAAGCCTTCCTCAGCGATCAATGCAAAGAAATAGAGGAAAACAATAGAACAGGAAAGACTAGAGATCTCTTCAAGAAAATTAGAGATACCAAAGGAACATTTCATGCAAAGATAGGATCGATAAAGGACAGAAATGGTATGGACCTAACAGAAGCAGAAGATATTAAGAAGAGGTGGCGAGAATACACAGAAGAACTGTACAAAAAAGATCTTCATGACCCAGATAATCATGATGGTGTGATCACTCACCTAGAGCCAGACATCCTGGAATGTGAAGTCAAGTGGGCCTTAGAAAGCATCACTACGAACAAAGCTAGTGGAGGTGATGGAATTCCAGTTGAGCTGTTTCAAATCCTCAAAGGTGATGCTGTGAAAGTGCTGCACTCGATATGCCAGCAAATTTGGAAAACTCAGCAGTGGCCACAGGACTAGAAAAGGTCAGTTTTTGTTCCAATCCCAAAGAAAGGCAATGCCAAAGAATGCTCAAACTACCGCACAATTGCACTCATCTCACATGCTAGTAAAGTAATGCTCAAAATTCTCCAAGCCAGGCTTCAGCAATATGTGAGCTGTGAACTTCCAGATGTTCAATCCGGTTTTAGAAAAGGCAGAGGAACCAGAGATCAAATTCCAACATCTGCTGGTTCATCAAAAAAGCAAGAGAGTTCCAGAAAAACATCTATTTCTGCTTTATTGACTATGCCAAAGCCTTTGACTGTGTGCATCACAATAAACTGTGGAAAATTCTGAAAGAGATGGGAATACCAGACCACCTGACCTGCCTCTTGAGAAACCTGTATGCAGATCAGGAAGCAACAGTTAGAACTGGATATGGAACAACAGACTGGTTCCAAATAGGAAAAGGAGAACGTCAAGGCTGTATATTGTCACCCTACTTATTTAACTTATATGCAGAGTACATCATGAGAAACGCTGGGCTGGAAGAAATACAAGCTGTAATCAAGATTGCTGGGAGAAATATCAGTAACCTCAGATATGCAGATGACACTACCCTTACGGCAGAAAGTGAAGAAGAACTAAAGAGCCTCTTGATGAAAGTGAAAGAGGAGACTGAAAAAGTTGGCTTAAAGCTCAACGTTCAGAAAACTGAGATCATGGCATCTGGTCCCATCACTTCATGGGAAATAGATAGGGAAACAGTGGAAACAGTGTCAGACTTTATTTTGGGGGGCTCCAAAATCACTGCAGATGGTTATTGCAGCCATGAAATTAAAAGGCACTTACTCCTTGGAAGGAAGGTTATGACCAACCTAGACAGCCTATTAAAAAGCAGAGACATTACTTTGCCAACAAAGGTCCATCTACTCAAGGTTATGGTTTTTCCAGTAGACATGTACGGATGTAAGAGTTGGACTGTGAACTAAGCTGAGCATGGAACAATTGATGCTTTGAACTGTGGTGTTGGAGAAGAATCTTGAGAGTCCCTTGAACTGTAAGAAAATCCAACCTGTCCATCCTAAAGGAGATCAGTCCTGGGTGTTCATTGGAAGGACTGATGTTGAAGCTGAAACTCCAATACTTTGGCCACCTCATGCAAAGAGTTGACTCATTTGAAAAGACCCTGATGCTGGGAAGGATTGGGGGCAGGAGGAGAAGGGGGTGACTGAGGATGAGATGGCTGGATGTCATCTCCAACTCGATGGACATGAGTTTGGGTAAAATCCAGGAGTTGTTGATGGACAGGGAGGCCTGGCATGCTGAAATTCATGGGGTCGCAAAGAGTCGGACACGACTGAGCAGCTGAACTGGACTAACCCACTCCACTGTTCTGGCCTGGAGAATTCCATGGACTTTACCATCCATGAGGTTTGAAACAATTGAACACGAATGAGTGACTTTCACTCATTCATTGTGATAACTTCCTTTTCTTTCTATTATAGAATATTACTTTTAAATGGTATCGAAAATTGATGTACTGATTTTATAAGCCACTAATAAGACATATCTGTGTTCTTAAAAATGTTCTTCAAGTAAGTAGGATCAGCCCCCAGTATGGTTCTCTTGCTCTCAGCAATGATGAATTTAAGGATAAGCATATACCACAGCTAATTTAGGAGATGAAAGGAAACCCTTACAGGGGTATCAGCTGATTAAGAATGTGCCTGCAATGCAGGAGACCTGGGTTAAATCCCTGGGTGAGAAAGATCCCCTGGAGGAGGGAATAGCAACCACTCCAGTATTCTTGCTTGGAAAATTCCATGGACAGAGGAGCCTGGTGGTTTATAGTCCCCAGGGGTTTGCAAAATCTCAGACATAACTGAGTAACTACCACTCAGCATACAGACTGGAGACTTTATCTGTGTGAAACTTAAGAGTCATACATTTACTACAAACAAAGAGTGTAGACCTAGAAGGAAACTTGGTCTTTGGTGACATTATTTGTGGGGCTGTATCAAGCTTTGTCTGAAATCAGTCATTTTCAGATTCTCAGTTATATATACCAATGAATTCCCTTTGCTGTTGAAGTGACTGTCACTGTCAATTTTTAAAGAACTTTTTATGCATGTATCCACAAAAATTGACCTTATCAAACGAAATATGAATTACACTTTTAAATTTTATCAACTAGATATCATTTAATTATAGAAATGACTAAATCAGTTCAGTTCATTTCAGTTCAGTCGCTCAGTCGTGTCTGACTCTTTGCAACCCCATGAATCGCAGCACACCAGGCCTCCCTGTCCATCACCAACTCCCGGAGTTTACCCAAACTCATGTCCATCGAGTCGGTGATGACATCCAGCCATCTCATCCTCTGTTATCCCCTTATCCTCCGGCCCCCAATCCTTCCCAGCATCAGGGTCTTTTCCAATGAGTCAGATCTTTGCATCAGGTGGCCAAAGTATTGGAGTTTCAGCTTCAACATCAGTCCTTCCAATGAACACCCAGGACTGATCTCCTTCAGGATGGACTGGTTAGAATTTCTTGCAGTCCAAGGGACTCTCAAGATTCTTCTCCAACACCACAGTTCAAAGCATCAATTCTTCGGTGCTCAGCTTTCTTCACCATCCAACTCTCACATCCATACATGACCACTGGAAAAACCATAGCCTTGACTAGACGGACCTTTGTTGGCAAAGTAATGTCTCTGCTTTTAAATATGTTATCTAGGTTGGCCATAACCTTCCTTCCAAGGAGTAAGTGTCTTTTAATTTCATGGCTGCAATCACCATCTGCAGTGATTTTGGAGCCCAAAAAAACAAAGTCTGGCACTGTTTCCACTGTTTTCCCATCTAATTCCCATGAAGTGATGGGACCAGATGCCATGATCTTAGTTTTCTGAACGTTGAGCTTTAAGCCAACTTTTTCACTCTCCTCTTTCACTTTCATCAAGAAGCTCTTTAGTTCTTCTTCACTTTCTGCCATAAGGGTGGTGGTGTCATCTGCATATCTGAGGTTATTGATATTTCTCCCGGCAATCATGATTCCAGCTTGTGTTTCTTCCAGCCTAGCGTTTCTCATGATGTACTCTGCATATAAGTTAAATAAGCAGGGTGACAAATGACTAAATAAAGGTCATCATTTTTTAAGACTCTAAAACTTGATTGTGAGCTATTCACAAGCAGTAGGATGGAATGGCATATTTTTAATTCATCACTTGCCTCATTGAAAGCTGGGTCAAAATGCATTGCTTTGTTATTGACAACTTAAGTTCCTGAAGAGTAATTTATTCCTAAATGATTTTTAACTGGAAGTCATAAATAGTCTAATCCTGAGGGAAAATATCACAGCTGTTTGAAATGGAAATTGCATTTTTGTCATTTACAATTGAATACTTTCAGGATATTTATCTGTGTTTCTATTGGAAGAAATATGGGAAATAACTGATTATGATCTTATAGCTTCTTTTATAATGTGGGTACAGAAAGAATATGGCTGTGCCAGGATAGTGAAACAATCCCTGGGCTGGGTGAGCACCCAGGTAACAAGGGAGTTAGCCTCCTTTTCAGGCTTAAGACACTAGGAAGTTTCAAAGGAGAACAACGAAGATCAAGTTCTAGTGTTTGGAGACCAATTGGAGAAAGAAAAGTTTTAAACCATTGTGAAATAAGTTATCATTTTAGAGATGATGACATAAAATATGCAGCTTACCCAGGGTCACTGTGAGATACCAGACAGAACATACACAGTATTGACTTCTGTCAAAAAGGACATCTTAATAAACCACCCAGATCCACATATTATATGAATATATGGCATACCTTATAAAGTCTTTCTAGTAGAAAAAGCAGGAAAAAATAAGGAATACATGTTGGATCCCGTTTTTACCACTTTAATGTGCTTATGGTTAAGGAGTCTTCATATTTCCATCTTGAAAAATAAAGAAAATACCTAAAATTATTTTCAATATTATAGGGATTATCATAAGGTAATCATATGAAAAATGCAGTTGAAAAATATTCTGAGATCTGTTAAGCATTATGTGAATTTGTTATATTTTTCCTGGATTTATATGAAGAAAAGTAGTACTTCACTTGATGAATTCTGACACTATTAAAAAATAAAGTATAAGTTCAGAGGAACCAAGATTGAAGGTTAAATTTTTGAGTTCACTAAACACAAAAACATAAAAGTTGACTTCACTGGCAGTGAGAAGTATCCAAGGGAAATTGTGAAATGACCTTGGAGGTACAGAGTTGCTAACTGCATGGAAAATGAAAAATTAGATAAATAGATAATTACTAATCAAAAATATATCTTCTACCTTCAGTCTCAGGGGAAGATTAAAAGAAAAATTAAGCCAACAATCTTAATATTGCTTCAGTTCCAAAGGCAGGTGTGATATATTTAATAAAAGTTCCTGAAGCTAAAGGGTGTACCAAAAAAAAAAATTGTTTCAAAGCTCAGGAAGTACAGTAAGACCTATTAGACACCATGGTTTCCCCACATATCCAATCCAAGTAGGCATCTGTCCATCTATCCCTAAATTTGGGGGGATAATAAGGTTTCCCTCTGAAGATAGTGAGCAAGAGATACTCCAGTCCAGGGAACATTTAACACAGCAAGGTGCAAGATATGAACTAGGCAACCATGCCAAAACAAGATGAGAAGATGAACTTTCCATATTGAATAGTGAGACTCAATTGCTGGTGTCCTTTGGAACTTAGCTAAAAGATTACTGCTAAACAAGAGTTTACTTTTCAGCATGGGATTAGAGGATTTTTTTTCCTATAAGGAAATTTAACACCTCCAGAAGAAACATATGAAGTTATTAATATTTATGGCTTGCTCAAAAAAGCACTAGGGTTTCTGGTCAAATACTCCAGTTTCCAAGATCCACTAATGCATAGAGACCTATTATTAAACATGTGTTAGTTGTTCAGTCATGTCTGACTCTTTGCAACCCATGGACTGTGGCTCTCCAGATTCTTCTGTCCATGGAATTCTCCAGGCAAGGATCTTCCTGGTTCTTCCTGGGTCAGGGGATCTTCCTGACCCAGGGATTGAACCTGGCTCTCTTGCTTTGCAGGCAAATTCTTTACCATCTGAGACACCAGGGAAACCCCATAGTATTAAATAAAACAGACCAAAAATGAATATGAAACATCTGAGAAAACTCTTCACTGTGAAATACTGCAACAAATCAAGTAATTAAAATAGAAACACAAAGTAAATCAAGATGATACAGGCAGTATAATAAAATGCCAAAAGAAAAAAATACATTTTTAATAATGTAATAATAAAGAGTTCTTAGAAATTAAAGATAATATAGATGGATTTTTTTAAAAAAGAACTAATTTTAGTGTTGAAAGTTAATGAGATTCTCTTAAAATGAATCTAAATTAGCATAAAAAAAGGAAATTAGAATAGTAATCCCAAAATTTCAATATCAGACTGAGAGTTACACCAGAAAGAATATACAGAGTAGGAGCAAAGGAAACACTAAATTGCATAAAAAATTACCTTATGACAAGTAGGTCTTATCCCAGTAATGGTTTAATATTCCAAAATAATCAATGTAATTCACCATATTCAGAAACTTAACCATATGATCATCTCAATCAATTCAGAACAATTATTTAACAAAATATGAAATAGTTTAAAAATAATCTTTAAAAGCTAGGTATAGGAGGAAACTTCTCAAAACTCATAGAGAGTATGTACAAAACCTAGCATCTAATATCACTCAATGGTGAAAAACTAAATGCTTTATCCTAAGATTAGGAATAACTAAAAATGTCTCCTTTCAATATTTCTGCTTAAGTATTCTACTTAAGCACTGGTGGTTTTAGCCAGAACAGTAAGGTAAGAATTAGAATCAAAATCTCAAAAACATTTTTATGGAAACTAAAAAAAATCTTAAAATTCATATGGCACCACAAAATGTCCCAAATAGCTAAAACAATACTGAGAAAAAAGAGAGCTGGAATTACCACACTTCATGATTTCAAAATATATAACAAAGGTATAGTAATCAAAGAAGTATGGTACTGGCATAAAGACAGACATATTAGACCAATGAAGAAGCAAAGAGTGTCCAGAAATAAACCTATGCATTTAAAGTCAACTGTTCTTTGAGAAGAGAGCCAGGAATACAATGGGGGTATTCTTGGTTATTAGCTAAGAAACAATGGAAAAAGCATAATCTCTTCAACAAATGGTGCTGGAAAAACTGGACAGCTACAGGCAAAAGAGTGAATTTTGACCCTTTCCTTACACCGTATACAATTAACTCAAAATAGATTAAAGACAAACATATTTGAAACTGTAAAACTCTTAGAAGAAAACATAGGTGGTAAAATCATTGACACTGGTCTTGGGAATGATTTCTTGAATATGACACTAAAAGGACAACAAAAGCAAACACTGACAATTGGGACTACAGAAACCAAAACGCTTCTGCACAGCAAGAAAATAAATCAATAAAATGAAAAGGCAACCTTTGGAATGAGAATACAGTATCTGCAAGCCCCAAATCTGTTAGGAATTAATACCTAAAATGTATAACAAATTCCTACAACTCAGTAGCAGAAAACCAAGTTAAAAAATGGTTAGTGGACTTAAATAAATATTTCTCGAAAGAAAAAATGCAAATGATCAACACATGTATGAAAAGGTGGTCAATATCAAAAATCATCAGGGAAACACATTTACAGTTAGTACAAAAATAATAGCTATATTTCCCTGTGCTGTACCATATATATGTATTTTTTGATTTTATACAAAGAAGTTTGTAAATCTTAATCCCATACCTACATCTCACCCCTTTCCCTTTCCCTCTCCCTATTGGCAACCGCTAGTTTGTTTCCTATATCTGTGAGTCTGTTTCTGTTTTATTATATACATTTGTTTTATATTTTAGATTCTGCATATAAGTGATACATATTTAGTATTTGTCTTTCTCTGACTTATTTCACTAAGTCTAGTATTCTCTAGTTTGTCCAAGTTAACTGCAGATGGAAATATTTCATTCTTTTTTATGGTTGAATAATATTACATTTTATATATATACCATATCCTCTTTATCCATTCATGTGTCATCAGGCACTTATTTTGCTTCTATATCGTGGCCATTGTAAAAATTGCTGCTGTGAATATTTGGGTATATTTATCTTTTTGAACAAATTTTTTCATTTTATTCATATATATACCTACCAGTTGAATTACTAGATCATATGATTGTCCTACTTTTAGTTTTTTGGGAACCCCATTCTGTTTTCCATAGTGGCTGCACCAATTTACATTCCCACCAACAGTATACAAGAGTTCCTTTTTAAAAAACTGTTAAAAAATCAGCCAAATTGGAAAAAAAGAAGTATGTTTTATTTGTAGACGATATGATTTTTTTATGTAGAAAATTCGATGGAAAATACATCAAAGCTACCTAAACTAACAAGTGAGTTTTATAAGTTTGCATGATAGAAAATCAATGTACAAAATGCTGTTTATTTTATATAGTAGCTACAAACAATAAGGAATTTAATTTAAAACCAGGACCATTTCTATAATATTGAAATGTGAAAATACTAAATATAACAAAAGTTTTCCAAGAACTACACACTAAAAATTACTGTACATTACTGATAAAATGAAAAAAAAAAAAAAAGCCTAAACAGAGAGATACAGATTATTCATGGGTCTAAGGGCCCACTATTGTTAAACATCTCTTTCCCCAAAATTGATCTATAGAATCAATACAATCTCACTTAGTCCTGGTAGACCTTTTATAGAAATTCAAGTTTATTCAACATTTCAAAATGAAATGCAGTATGTAGAATAGTCAGAAAGAAACAACACTAGGGGGAAGTCCTCCTTTCATTGAATCTCTCTTGCAAAAGATCAGGAGGTGGGGGGTAGAGGTTTGAGCAAATTGCTTTGGGAAAAGTTTATCTCAAACCTTTCTCAGCCAAGGTTTCCCTGCTTCCCTGATGATACTCTTCTAAGACATCCTATACACAGCTGTTTGAGTGTTAACGCCAATTCCCCCGGAATAGTCAGGCACTGCATGTCCCAAGGCAACAACAAGGAGAACTAAGAGCTGCTTTTCAACTGCTTTACTATTTTTTTAATGCACCCCCTGCCTTAGGCGGCAGTGCCCTGCAGCCCAACACGGAACACTTCAAACATTTATTTCTTCGTTAAGGCTGCCTCACAGCTTCCTCTAATTTGTTCTCTGTAGTTCCTCAAATGTAGATCATGTAGGAGGGAACCTGCTTAAATTCAGCATCTTGTAAGGAACATAAATGGATATTATGAAGGATATTTTTCCCCAGAGATATTTATAACCTTGGAAGGATGCTACTCCTAAGCTGTCTAGACCACTTTGCCTGACTGTGTTAAGTAAGCCCGTCTGCATAACAACTGAATGGAAATGGCAACAGCTTTAACGTCCCTGGTACATTAAGGTTGTGTGCGTATGTGTGTGCATGTGCATGCATGTGTGCCTGCCTCTCTGTGTATATCTATCTGTGTCTGTGTGTATCTGTGTGTGCACATATGAGAGAGAGACAGAGGGAGAGAAAAAAGTCAACAGCGTGTTTGTGAACCTGGATGTTATGCCTGAATCATCCCCAGACTTCCCAGTTAAGGAAAGAGTAAACTTCCTCCCCTTTTGCTCGCTAGTTTGAGTTGTATTTCTGATCCTGGCCATGAAACACCTTTGTTTAGAAGGCAAGATATTTCTGGATGGGATCAGTATCAGTCCCCTGGACAGCAAGGAGATAAAACCAGTCAATCCTAAAAGAAATCAACCCTGAATGTTCATTGGAAGGACTGATGCTGAAGCTGAAGCTCCAATACTTTGGCCTCCTGATGTGAAGAGCTGACTCATTAGAAAAGACCCTGATGCTGGGAAAGATTGAGGGCAAGACGCACAGGGGGCAGCTGAAGATTAGATGGTTGGATGGCATCACTGGTTCAATGGACATGAGTCTGAGCAAATTCTGGGAGACAGAGAAGGGCAGGGAAGCCTGGTGTGTTGCAGTCCTTGGAGTTGCAAAGAGCTGGACACGACTGAGCGACTGAACAACAATAACAACATACTTTACCTCAAGGGCCTCTGAAAACACTGAGTTAATGATTTATGACTCAAATTAAGAATTAGGATAGATTCCATGATTATATCTTTACTAGCATGCAAAAAAGTGGTACTATTATTTCTTAGGCATTAGATTTCTTTTCTTTTTTTTCTGATTGTATAAACTATGTTAAAGCAATTGAAAACAATTTGGGCGAATAGCATTATGCTTTAGTTTCCTAAATAAGAAAACAATCTTGTAGTGTGTTGGACACCAATACTAACCTGAGAGGCAGTTGTTGATGACTCTAGTCAGTAACTAGGTCTGAAGATCAATTTTTATTTTTTCCAGAATGTACAAAACACTTAACTAATCCCACTATATCCATTCCCCTCTACTCACAGCTGAGCTAGGCACCCACATTTCGATGATGGCAGCCATAAGAACTGGAGAAAATAAGGGGTGGTGGAGACAGCAGGGGTGACCCTGAGTCTCAGTCCTTTGCGTTAGTAAGTCTTCAGGATGAGTAGAGGAAAGAGGTACCACACTGGAGCCCATTTCTGAAAGACTGTCATAGAAGCTAACCAGGCCAACCACACTGGTCAGAGCTTGAAGGGCTGCCGTGCTTTGGAGCCTGACCTTAACTGGTTATGTCAGCTTCCTTGGGGCAGCTTCAAGCTCCTGTCACAACATTCACAAGCTTGCCAATCTCCTGCTCTATCCTTTTGGGATATAATGGTGTGTGTAGCAAGGGCAGTTTCTGGGTCCTCCAGAACCTGGATGAGACATCTTTGGTATTTTGTGAATAGCTTCTCAGGTGGCTCAGTGGTAAAGAACCTGCCTGCCAATGCAGGAGAAGCAGGTTCAATCCCTGCATCAGGAAGATTCCCTGGAGAAGGAAATGGAAACCCACTCCAGTATTCTGGCCTGGGAAATCCATGGACAAAGGAGCCTGGCAGGCTCCAGTCCATGGAGTTGCAAAGAGTCAGATACAACTCAGCAACTAAACAGCGTTTTGTGAATGCCCACATTCCCAGAGAGCTAGGAGAATAAAGAGAACCTACCTGCACGCCTGTTTAAATGCCCACAGGTATTATGTACCACAGTAGAGGAATAAGTCATGAGAAATTATTCTCAATGTTAATCTGCACACTATGAGATGTGGGGTCACACTGTGCAATGATATTGATTATATCCCAAGCTGAGGAAGCTGGATACACATATCTATTTAGCTATTAAATGAGATAAATGATGTAGCACAATATTTGGCTTATGACGGTTACTTAATAAATGGTAGTAATCACAGTTATTACTATTATCAATACTACAACCACTGCTACTACAGTTTTACCTCAGTCAGACTCTGAGAGCATTTTATGGCAATACAAATGTTTAATCTTTAAGCTGACTGGGCAGTTTAGTTCTTCCATTTCACAGAGAACTGCACCAGCGTGGTCTCCTACGATATACAGCATGGTGCCATATTCCACAGTACACTTTTAACATTTTCATTAAATGACTGAATGGGTGTCTACTTTTGACAAAACTATCCTCAAATATGTACTGCACATGGCTGTGAATTCATGGGCATCTGTCATCACAAATGGAAAAAGCAGAGAGCTATCCTAGCTAGTGATATTTTAATTAAACTTTGGATTTGCCCATGACCTGACTTCTAAGTGCCAGCTTTCTCTCTTTTTTTTTTTTTTGACTCTGTTCTTACAGATGAAACTTTGACTATATCCGAGGAAATATTAGGACGGAACTTACAGATACTCTCAGTCTGTGGGGATTCAAGCATCACCGGCCACTCAAGGTGACTCTCAACAAAGGGAAAGCTGTTGAAACACACAAGTGTTGCCACAAGCAAAATGATGTCCCCACGCTGCACCTTCTTCACTTTCCAACATTTTGAAACCAGCAGCTCGGAACACAATGTCATTTAAAGCTGGGTTTACACTTCAGTCAAAGTGGAAAACTTAGCACATGATAAACTTTTATAGTTTCTTTAAATGGTGTGACTGATAGAGAAACAAAATTTACAGTGTATTCTTTTTCTCTTGCTCTATTTTCTTTGAACTCAGGATCACGTAAAACTTACTATACTAGCCAAGTTTTGGCATAAGTTCCTCATATCAGATCACTACTGTTTTTGCACTTTTTAAATGAAAGTTATAGAAATTCCCCACTGGTACCACATATCCCCTTGGACTGTGTCTGAACAGAAACAGCAAGCTATTTTTCAGATAATAATTTGAAACATAAGGAGTGTAATTGCTTTACAGAGATGTGTTAGTTTCTACCGTACAATGAAGTGTATCAGCTATACGTATACATATATCCCTTCCCGTCGGGACCTCCCTCCCACTCTGTCCCCACCCACCACCCCTCTGCATCATCACAGAACACCAGACTGAGCTTCCTGGGCTTTACAGAGGTTCCCATTAGCTATCTGTTTTACACACGATACTGTGTATATGTCAATCCTAGTTTCCCAATTCGTCCCATCCCCCTCTTTCTACCCTATATCCACATGTTCATTCTCTCCAATTAAAAAAAAAAAAAAGGGCTAGCTGCTGAGTTTAACCCTGTGGTTATGAATGTAAAGGGAAGGCATATGTCTAAGTGATATTCTCTCACTGCACTTGGAAAGAATTTCCATTAAAATCTTTACTACTCTGAAAGAAACTTAAACAGACATACCTATTGTATATGAGCTGATTCCCAACTTCCACTTAAAAACTTACACTATTATTTGCCTGCTTCATAACTGATTTCAGACAGTTTAGCAATAGCACCAAGTACACATACAACATAGCACAGACTAATAAACCAAGTTTTGCAAATAGAGGAAACCTCGATAATATGTTAGGAAGAATGGCAAATACTACAGTATAAGAAGACTTAGCATGTTGATTTATGCAAGGCAAAGACATTGGTGATAAAACACTCTCTCCACTAGTATATAAGTTTAGTTCAGGGCTATTACATTAGATAACAAGAAATACTAAATTGATTTTATTGAAATAGGCCTGATATTAATTTTTTGTTTAAAAGCCAAGTGTTTCATGTCGCTTCAACAACAGTGGTTGGATGACTGATATAGGGGTTCTCATTTCCATGCAGCCACCCATCTTGTTAGTCAAATTTCTTATGTTTTCTTTAGGCTCCCAAAGCCATTTGTTGAGCTAAAAATACTTTGCTGGCAATGTTCTGAGAGCTTCCCCTTTTCTATGCCTCACCTTTCAACTGCAATAAATACATTCTGGTGGGTAATGTTAGCAAAATTTTGATCTAATCTGTAAACATTTGGTGAACAGTGGCTATGGTTATGTGGCAAGACCTGGAGAGTGCAGGATGCAAAGAAAGTGTGGTATGTAGTGCTGCAGTTTGACAGAAAAATCACTGCATGATTTTGTGCCGGAGTCCAGCTTCGGCAGCCAGGGAAGCACCCTAAAGGGATGAACGGGGTCGGCGAATGGTGCAGCCTCTCACTCATTTGGACTACATCAACGGGGTCGGCGGAGAAAATGATACAGTCTCTCGCTCAAAGCACTGGGCTGCATGTTTATTTTAAGCATCAGGTTTTCTTTTATACTTTTACAAAAGCATTAGGTCAGAGGTATGACATCTTCAGTTTCCCCTCACCCATAGTTACTGTCTCCATAAATCATTGTTGTCCTTCAGAGTTCCCTCTTAAGCGTCCTTGTGATAACATTGTAACTCAAGTTTGTCTCTGGGCTGTATATCACATTCCTCAGTTTATTTCTTATCTCTTTAAATCCTGTTATCCCCTAGTAACTTAAGCTCATCATCTCCTAAAAAGGCTTTTAGCTATTAGTATCTCTAAAATACCTAGTTTCTATAAGCTATAGTAAAATATGCCAACACTACAACATACCTTAAACTTTTAGCTTGAAAATTATTCTTAATTATTCCTAACCCCTAAACTCAGCAAACTTCTTTTGCCATAAACATTTCTCTTACAGGCAGGTTTCAGATAACAATGTTTCCCATGGCCTCAAGCTGCAGCCTATGTGCTCATCCTGGAGCATTCTTTGTAAAGATCCTTGAACAAATGTCAATAGTTAACCTTACGGATTATAACATTCTTTCCAGCCAACTCAACCAGAGGAAGGAAAGGACAAGTCAGAATCACAAGACTTAACTCCTTCATCCTGGCACCGTGCCTGCAGGATGAGGAGAGGGGGTTGGGGCCGTGCCTCCATTTTGTCAGTAATGCCTATCACAGCTCCCGACAATTTTGCATTGGTGACTTTCAATAAATGCTATTCAGTAATGACAACTTTGTCTTGAGTGGAGGGGGATTTTGCTCTTATATAATCTATATTGCATGTGTGCATGCTACGTCACTTCAGTTGTGTCTGATTCTGTGTGACCCTGTGGACAGGCTCCTCTGTCCATGAGGTTCTCCAGGCAAGAATTATGGAGTGGGTTGCCATGCCCTCCTCCAGGGGATCTTTTTGACCCAGGGATAGAATCTGTGTCTCCTGTACTGGCAGGCGGGTTCTTTACCACCTGGGAAGCCCATAATCTATATTAAGGAACCCCAAATGTGCACTGCACATAAGAGCTGTTTGACCTGCAAAGAGGCTCAAAGAGATGCCCTCTAGTCCTCTCCCTTCTGCAGCTAACTCACAGCGGCCGAGCTGCCACTGATGATACTTGTGGAAAGAGTTTTTTTCTATGTTTCACACTTCCTCACAAAAAGCTAATATGTCTTTACAAAAGATCTCTGGCTATCCACACAATGAAAGTATTTACGTATCTAGAGAGAATGCATTGAAACATGTATATTACCATATGTAAAATAGATGACCAATGCAAGTTTGATGCATAAAGAGGGCACTCAAAGCTGGTGCTCTGGGACAATCTGGAGGGATAGGGTGGGGAGGAAGGAGGGAGGGGGGTTCAGGATGGGGGACACATGTGCACCCGTGGCTGATTCATGTCGATGTATGGCGAAAACCACCACAGTATTGTAAAGTAATTATCCTCCAATTAAGTAAATTAATGAATGAAAAAAAGTAAGGAAAAAAAAGTTTCAAGAAATTTTTCCCAAATGGATAAATGTACATAACAGTTGTTTCCTCATTTCTATGCTGGTGAAGATCTCTTAAAATAAGATTAAAACACAGTATAAAATAAGTGGCATTTCCAAACAGACTCAAAGAACTACCCACGTGCCCATAAAGAACTCATTCCATCTGGATTCTGAGTCTTGATGACACGTGTTCTTCATTCTTTGAGTATCTTCATGCTTTTTGATATAATAATATATTTCATGCACAGTTTGTACTTGGAGTATTGTTTTCCTAAGCCCTCTCAGCGGAGAAAGCTGAGGAGTATTTTTATCTATACATTTATAAGTAAATAAACCTATAAATAAAATATTGACATACTCATTTCTCCTTCTCCTGATGTATATAACTTCCTTTTCAATGAGAAAGAAACCTGCTTCCACTACCCTTACTCTTGAAATCATTTGATCAATATTGTTGACTAAAATCAACTCCCATTTCTGGCATGAATCCCTCCCTTGGCCTGGATAGTCTCCTCCCCTTCCCTGGGAAGTTTGTACCCTACCCCTATCTTGGACTTAGCAGAACACTTCCAACCTGCTTTGCTCCAATATCCCATGCCAGTCCAACATCTGATATGCATTTCTCCTTATCTTGCATTGGATTCTTTTTGATCCTGCCATCAAGTACCCCTATCTTGCTGTTCCCCACCAAAAGGCTTAAGAAATAAATTGTAGGGAAATAAAAAGGAACAGAAAACAACAAATAAAGCAAATAAACAACAAGTGAGAACTATCTATTTCTGCTTTATTGACTATGCCAAAGCCTTTGACTGTGTGGATCCCAATAAACTGTGGAAAATTCTGAAAGAGATGGGAATACCAGACCATCTGACCTTTCTCTTGAGAAACCTGTATGCAGGTCAGGAAGCAACAGTTAGAACTGGACATGGAACAACAGACTTGTTCCAAATAGGAAAAGGAGTACGTCAAGGCTGTATATTGTCACCCTGCTTATTTAACTTATATGCAGAGTACATCATGAGAAACGCTGGGCTGGAAGAAGCACAAGCTGGAATCAAGATTGCTGGGAGAAATATCAATAACCTCAGATATGTAGATGACACCACCCTCATGGCAGAAAGTGAAGAAGAACTAAAGAGCCTCTTGATGAAAGTGAAAGAGGAGACTGAAAAAGTTTGCATAAAGCCCAACGTTCAGAAAACTGAGATCATGGCATCTGGTCCCATCACTTCATGGGAAATAGATGGGGAAACAGTGGAAACAGTGTCAGACTTTATTTTTGGGGGCTCCAAAATCACTGCTGATGGTGATTGCAGCCATGAAATTAAAAGACGCTTACTCCTCGAAAGGAAGGTTATGGCCAACCTAGATAACATATTGAAAAGCAGAGACATTACTTTGCCAACAAAGGTCCGTCTAGTCAAGGCTATGGTTTTTCCAGTGGTCATGTATGGATGTGGTAGTTGGACGGTGACGAGAGCTGAGCGCTGAAGAATTGATGATTTTGAACTGTGGTGTTGGAGAAGACTCTTGAGTGTCCCTTGGACTGCAAGGAGATCCAACCAGTCCATCCTAAAGATCAGTCCTGGGTGTTCATTGGAAGAACTGATGTTGAAGCTGAAACTCCAATACTTTGGCCACCTCATGCGAAGAGTTGACTCATTGGAAAAGACCCTGATGCTGGGTAGGATTTGGGGCGGGAGGAGAAGGGGACGACAGAGGATGAGATGTCCATGACTCGATGGACATGGGTTTGGGTAAACTCCGGGAGTTGGTGATGGACAGGGAGGCCTAGCATGATGCAACTCATGGGGTCACAAAGAGTAGGACACGACTGAGAGACTGAACTGAACTGAACTGAAAGAACTGAAGTGAATAACCAACACACATAGGAAATGAATGAATTAAAATATGTAGAAACAAAATATGAATGATATATATGAAAGAGATGTTTGCAAGTATGAGGAGAGGAAAATATGAAGCCTATTTTTAGAATATAAATTTTGAATATAAAAGTATTTTCTAAAGTTATCAATTCCTTTTATTATATTCTATAACTTTGATGAGATATTATTTAAAAACTAATAGATTTACACACATGTATATGTTTTAGCTGATTCTAAAATTTGTATAGAAAGATGTGAAAAATATATTGGCAAATTTAGAAAAAATGTAACGTGGAGCAATTAAAAATAAATTGCTAATAGTGCAACTCTAGACAAACAGGTCAAAGAAATATAATAGTGTTCAGAAAGAGATATGCATATATATGACAATGTATTATATTTCTGGATGGAACTTTGAAAATTAATTACATAATATTAATATTACATGATATTATTAAATATTAATTGTTAACATTAAATATTATTTAAAATTAAAATATTATATATCGATATTACTAAATATAAATATTGTTGTTGTTAAGATTAATTATGCAATAACTTTTGGTGGGAAACTGAGTAGCCATGTGGAAATACACAACAAAATCCTAACCCCAAATCAATTCCTTATGAATCATATACTAAATTTATGATATTTAATCATAAAACTACTAGAATAAGAGAAGGAATGTAAAAATCGTGCTGTTTCCAATTGAAAATTATGCAAAGTATTCATAAGTGGTAAAACTTTGATAAAACTCAAATATTCTTCAAATAATGAAATAATGTCAAATACCTAGTATCTCTGGAGACTCCTAGGCACTCCCCTGCACATGGTGAGTTTATTTAGTCTTTTGTAAGCATTCTCCAGCCTGAATAGATAAGCCCTTCCTTTTCACAGCCTCATTCTAAGCAATCTCTCTTTTTTATCTCATGCAAAAGATTTCTGGCACACATAGACTGTAGATACTGGAGAGTCATTACAATAGTTCATTTTTGTCACACACAGAATGTGTTAAAGAGTGAGATTACATTTATTTAAATGTTCCAAAAGTATTCTAACAGACTAATACACGGCTGAGGCAAAGGAGAATTCAAATCTCTTTGCATCTATCGGGGGCTGTGACTGTAGGCCCCTTGTGAAACACCAGGGCTTCCCTGGTGGGTCAGACAGTAAAGAATCTGCCTGCAATGCAGGAGACCCAAGTTCAATCCCTGGCTCAGGAAGAATCTGTGGAGAAGCTCAAGTAAACCCAGTCCAGTACTCTTGCCTGAAGAATTCCATGGACAGAGGAGCCTGGTGGGATATAGTTCATAGGGTCACAAAGAGTCGGAGATGACTGAGTGACTAACACTTTCACTTTTAAAACACCAACATGAAGGTCTTTGGTCAATCAAGAAATCAGATTGATTATATTATTTGCAGCTGAAGATGGAGAAGCTCTATACAGTCAGCAAAAGCAAGACCCAGGGCTGAATGTGGCTCAGATCATGAACTATTTATTGCCAAATTCAGACTTAAATTGAAGAAAGTAGGGAAAACCACTAGACTATTCAGGTATGACTTAAATCAAATCTCTTACAATTACACAGTGGAAGTGACAAATAGATTTAAGGGATTAGATCTGACAGACAGAGTGCCTGAAAACTATGGACAAAGGTTTGTGACTTCGTACAGGAGGTGGTGATGAAAACCATCCCCAAGAAAAAGAAACGCAAAAAGGCAAAATGGTTGCCTGAGGAGGCCTTACAAATAGCTGAGAAAGGAAGAGGAGCAAAAGGCAAAGGAGAAAAGAAAACACATACCTATTTGAATGCAGAGTTCCAAAGAATAGCTAAGAGAGATAAGAAAGCCTTCCTCAGTGATCAATGCAAAGAAATAGAGGAAAACAATAGAATGGGAAAGACTAGTGATCTCTTCAAGAAAATTAGAGATGCCAAGGGAATATTTCAGGCAAAGATGGGCACAGGAAAGGACAGATATATTATAGACCTAACAGAAGCAGAAGATATTAAGAAGAGGTGGCAAGAATACACAGAACTATACAAAAAAAGATTTTAATGACCCAGATAACCATGATGGTGATTATCACCATTGGTTCACCTAGAGCAAGTCATCCTGGAGTCCGAAGTCAAGTGGGCCATAGGAAGCATCACTACAAACAAAGCCGGATGGAATTCCAGCTGAGCTATTTCAAATCCTAAAAGATGATGCTGTGAAAGTGCTGCACTCAATATGCCAGCAAATTTGGAAAGCTCAGCAGTGGCCACAGAACTGGAAAGGTCAGTTTCCATTTCAATCCCAAAGAAAGGCAATGCCAAAGAATGTTGAAACTAGCACACAGTTGTACTCATCTCACACACTAGCAAAGTAATGATCAAAATTATCCACACCAGGTTTCAACAATATGTGAACCAAGAACTACCAGATATTTAAGCTAGATTTAGAAGAGGCAGAGGAACCAGAGATCAAATTGCCAACATCTGTTGGACCATAGAAAAAGCAAGAGAGTTTCAGAAAAACTTCTATTTCTGCTTTATTGACTACTCCAAAGCCTTTTAAAAAGCAAGAGAGTTCCAGAAAAGCATCTACTTCTGCTTTATTGATTATGCCAAAGCCTCTGACTGTGTGGGTCAAAACAAACTGTGGAAAGTTGTGAAAGAGATGGGAATACCAGACCACCTGACCTGCCTCCTGAGAAATCTGTATGCAGGTCAAGAAGCAACCATTAGAACTGGACATGGAACAATGGACTGATTCCAAATTGGGAGAGGAGTACAACAAGGCTGTATATTGTCACCCTGCTTATTTAACTTATATGCAGAATTCATCATGCAAAATGCTGGGCTGGATGAAGCACAAGCTGGAATCAGGATTGCCAGGAGAAATAACAATAATCTCAGATATGCAGATGACATCACCTCTATGGCAGTAAGTGAGGAGGAACTGAAGAGCCTCTTGATGAAAGTGAAAGAGGATAGTGAAAAAGCTGGCTTAAAATTCAACATTCAAAAAACTAAGATCATGGCATCTGGTCACATCACTTCATGGCAAATACATGGGAAAACAATGGAAACAGTGAGAGACTTTATTTTCTTGGGCTCCAACATCATTGCAGATGGTGACTGCAGCCAAAAAATTAAAAGACTTGTACTCCTACAAAGAAAAGCTATGACCAACCTAGATAGCATATTAAAAAGGAGAGACATAACTTTGCTTACAAAGGTCTGTCTAGTCAAAGCTATGGTTTTTCCAGTAGTCATGTATAGTTGTGAGAGTTGGACCACAAAGATAGCTGATCATCGAAGAATTGATGCTTTTGAACTGTGGTGTTGCAGAAGATTCTTGAGAGTCCCTTGGACTGTGAGGAGATCAAACCAGTCAGTCCTAAAGGAAATCAGTCCTGAATTTTCATTTGAAGGATTGATGCTGAAGCTGAAGCTCCACTTCTTTGGCTACCTGATGTAAAGAAGAGACTCACTGGAAAAGGCTCTGATGCTGGGAAAGATTGAAGGCGGGAAGAGAAGGGGATGACAAATGAGGTGGTTGGACAGCACCACTGACTCAACGGACATGAGTTTGAGCAAGCTACAGGTGTTGGTGATGAACAGGGAAGCCTGGCATGCTGCAGTCATGGGGTCACAAAGAGTCGGACACAACTAGATACTGAACTGAACTGAAGGTCTTTGTGGTTGTATGGGAAGGAAAACATGTCTGGAAGCATTTGAGTTGAATTGACTCTCCCAAGAAAGCTATGTTGCACACCTGACCCTCAGTTCAGGATGGGACCTTATTTGGAAATAGGGTCTTTGAAAGGTTAACTAGACTAAGATGAGTTCACAAGAGCTGGTCCTAGTCCAATATAACCGATGTCCTAATAAAAAGGAGAAATTTGGGAGCAAATATAGAGGAAAGGCTATATGAAGACATACTAGAAGGGTATCTTGTGAAAAAGGAGGATTGGAATGAAGGATGTAAAAGTCAAAGGATATCTGAGGTTCTCAGGAGTTAGGAGTGGGATCTGGAACAGTCTTCCTTAGTGGCTTCAGAGGGAACATGACCCTCCTGAAACCTTCATGCTGGACTCTGGCCTCTGAAATTAAGAGACAAGAAATTCCTGATGCTTTAAGTTACCCAGTCTGTGATACTTTATTACAGCAATTCAAGGTCTTTACTGGCCAAGAGACCACTAGGGTGTTAACTGTCTCATCTTTCTAGACTTTTATTTTTCTTACACTTTGAGTCCATGTCAAGAACAGCAGAGACAGAAAGCACTGTTTCCTGGAGAACTCTCTGAGTTATGGTGGGGGATTAGGAATAATAGTACTGCCCAGCATGCTCAAATGATAGCATGGAGTAAAAATTGAGAGCTCATTCTCATCATTACACTTCTTTGAAGTTTGAAGAGTATGGTTTTGGGATCCTTGAGAGCTAATATTCTTGGTGATTTTACATGGTATGTGCCATCAGGAATCACAGCAGTGAAGCACACTCCAGTATACTCATGAGAAGAAGATACTGCCAAGGGGAAGCTGGAACAGGAGAGAAGGGTCAGAGTAGATGTGTCAAGATAAATGTAAAGAAAGTTGAGAGCTGGAATGACTGAGAAATACTTGGGCACAGACATTGGAGGAGGCTGGATAATTTACCCAGATGTATGGGGATAAGAGCAAGTTATTTGTAGACATGGAAGCAGCCTAAACGTCAATAGAGGACTGGATAAAGAAGATGTGATACCTATACATAATAGAATATTACTCAGCCATTAAAAGGAATGAAATAATGTCATTTACAACAACATGGATAGACCTGAGATTTTCATGCAGAATGAAGTAAGTCAGGCAAAGAAGGAGAAATAGTGCATGGCTTCCCTTACATGTGGAATCTAAAAAGAGATGATATAAATGAACTTATTTAGAAAACAGAAATATACTCACAAACTTAGAGAATGAATTTATGGTTGCCAGGGAAAAGGATGGGGGAAGAGATAGTTAGGGAATTTGTGATTGACATGTATATACTGCTGTATTTAAAATGGATAATCAACAAGTTCCTACTGTATAGCACAGAGAACTCTGCTCAGTGTTATTTGGCAGCCTCAATGGGAGGAGAATTTGGGGGAGAATGGATACATGTATGTGTATGGCTGTCTCTTTGCTGCCCACCTGAAACTATCACAACATTGTTAATCAGCTATAATCTAATAGAAAATAAACATTTTTAAAGAGCAAGTTGTTTGTATTGTTGTTATTATTATAGTGATTCATTTGCCTCCAAAGACTGAGAGTCTTAAGAACAATCAGTTTACTATTATTTGTTTCTGACTAAAAATCAATGATCACTGGGCTCTAACATTTGACATTGAGTTTGGCTAAGACTCACCATAACTTATCTCCATCTTTTTCCTATATGAGTAAACAATTTATTCATTCTCCAACAATTGTGTATTTATCAGCCTTGAGCAACATTTAAAAAGTACTACAAAAACCATGTTATCTATACCCACAGTGATTTCCAGTAGGAACCTGACAAGCATATGATATGATACAATATTAAAAAATGTTTAATGGCTATATATACACAGTTAACAATTTGTACAAGGAAACAGAAGCTTACGTCTGTGTAGGGTAGAAGGCCTCCCACAGGAGTCATAAACCTCAGTCATAAAAGGAGTACTACATGATTTCCAGATGGTTAAGAGGGAAGGGGAACATCACAAACAGAGGTAAGAGCAGGTAAGAGATTTGTTAGTGAACTACAAATGTTTCAGCTTCTTCAGCATTTAGGATGAAAGGAATGTGGTGAAGGAGAAAGTTGAACTGGTAATTAGGTTCACATAATAAAATTATCCTTATGCATGCCATGCAATTCATTAGGAAAATATTCCTGACAATTTAAGAGCTGAAGACAGATAAGATTGTATTTGTAAAGTATAAAACATTAATAATATCATGCATCATAATAAGTATAAATAATTATATTTGAGACGAGTAGTCACCTTAGCTTTCCTCTTCTCTTCTTACTCTCTTGGATCTCTCACTTTGCTTCCATCTACCTTGAATGCACAGAGCAAATATCTTATGAAAAGACTCTTGAGTGGATGATGAAGATGAAGGAAATTCATGAAATGCACTGTAAGAGGGAATGCTAGAATGAGGTGCTCTCACAGAGCTGCCAGTGTTCTTGTGTTTTAAGTGAACTATTTTAGTTTACTGGAATCTGCTGCTTGAGAGATGTATTTAGAGAAGCTATTCTCCCTAGAAGACTCTCTCTCTAGATTACCCCATTGCATATAATTTCTGGGTTAAGATCAACAATTCAATGATCCGCATTTTAACATTTTACATCTTTTACTTCTTAAAAAAGACAGTGCTTTACTAAATCCTAGGTCTAATCTTTTTTGCTTGTCTGTTTTGTCATTGTTGGTCTAGCTCTTTTTCTCCTCATTGGAGAAGTATTTCCTTAAGGAATCCTTGCATGAACACATTTTCTTCCTCACCAAAAGGAGTTTTTTGAAGCACTGAACAATGTATCTGTACCACACTGACTTCTCCAACGTCAATCTTGACTGCACTTAACATAGTGCACCAGTCCAAACGCTGAGAATCCCAGGATTCTCTGAAGAGAGGGTAGAAAGTGTTATCCCCAGATCAAGTGTTTGGACTACGGCTGTCACTCACCATGAAATGGACACTGGGTTTTGGTTTTGTTTTTGGTTTTTTTACACTTGAGAAGTAGTAAATAAGATGTTCAGTGTACTACGCATGTGTTACTCGCTCAGTTGTGTCCGACTCTTTGCGACCCCATGGACTATATAGCCTGCCAGGCTCCTCCATCCATGGGATTCTCCAGGCAAGAATACTGGAGTGGGTTGCTATTTTCTTCTCCAGGGGATCTTCGCAACCTAGGGATTGAACCCAGGTCTCCTGTATTGCAGGCAGACTCTTTACCATCTGAGCCATCAGGGAAGAATGTATTATACTGCTCTCAAAAGTGCAGATATATATCCAACTTGTAAATTATAAAATAATATTATTTGTACTAAATGGGACGTAAAAATTATTGTCCCAAGTGATCATACAAATCAAAAATGACCTATGTGATTGGATTGGTCTCATATGGATAACCAAGGATAATCTCTCCATCTGAAGGTTATCGACAACCAAATCCTATGGACTTTGTAATTCCTTTTGCCATCTATGGAAACATATGCTCAGGTTCTAGAAATTAGGATGTTGATAATTGGGGGGGAGCATTATTCTGCCTACTACACTTACGTTAATTTTTTTTATATCTTTAGTTGAATAAATTGGTAAGGTCTAGTGAGTGTGAGTGTGTGTGTGCTTAGTTATTCAAGCAAGATTTAGCATAATAGCAAGATTTGTGGTATTTCCCTCAGCACTTCACATTACAAAACATCTAATGTATGTAAAGGAAGAAATATATCCTTTTTGCTTTTGTTACATAATAATATTTAACGTACTTACACAAAGATCTTGATAGTGAGTTCTTACAAATTATTATGTTTATATAGTATGTCATTAAATATCTATTTCTGTGAAGAGGCTGATTGAAAGCAGCAAAAATTCAATACATATGAAACAAATATTATGTCCAAGCCTTGAAGATGCAATACCTTATTTCAACTTTAATCAAAAGTTTACATTGAACTGCTGCTTTCTGTATTTTATAGATGAAGTTACTAAGACTTGGAGAAGTTAAAAGTTATGGCCTGAATTGTGCAAGACATAAGGGCTGGAGTAGTAGTGGTGTTAGTCACTCAGCTGTGTCCTATTCTTTGTGATCCCACGGACTGTAGTCCCCGGGCTTCTTGTCCATGGGATTCTCCAGGCAAGAATACTGGAGTGGATTGCCATTCCCTTCTCCAGGGGATTCTCCCAACCCAGGGATCAAACCCAGGTTTCTTGCATTGCAGGCAGATTCTTTACTGTTTGCACTACAGGGAACACCTAAGGGCTGGAGCCTAGAATCAAATTTAAATTCTCCTAACTGAAAAGCCATATTCTTTTCAGACTACAGAACTGAAAAATGTGAAAATTCGTAGCACCATTGAGTAAATTAAATGTTATTTCCCCAGATCAAGCAAATTTTAACACTGAAATTTTTAAAACATTTCCAAAATAGCTATTTGAATGGTTTCACCTAAACTATGAATAAGTCAATATCTTATGCAACCATTTTATTTTCAGGCTAAGGATGGACTGATTTGCGAGTTTACAACTTACTGGTGCCATAAACTGAGTAGATACTTGAAAACTGCTGAAATAATGGGTGGGGAAAAATTTCCTTATGGCATTTTTTTTTTTAATACAAATTAGAGCAGTGTAATGCTTTTACATTCTGGGACTCAGTGATATGATGGATTCTTTTTTTTTTTTCTCCCTTCTGGCAAAGATTTCAATTAAAAGCCACTGTCTCATCAAGTACTCATTTTCAGTTAGGGTGAAGATAAACTTCCCTGGTGTCTCAGATGGTAAAGAGTCTGCCTGCAATACAGAAAACCCGGGTTTGATCCCTGGGAAGATCCCCTGGAGAAGAAATGGCAACCCACTCCAGTATTCTTGCCTGGAAAATCCCATGGATGGAGGAGCCTGGCAGGCTATAGTCCATGGGGTCACAAAGAGTCTGACACAACTGAGCAGCTAATACACACAACCTATTTGATCTTTATGTGTGTTTTCCCTGAACAAAATTTTTGATCCATATAATGATTTAATTTTGGCTTTATGTAACTTGACTGAAAGTTTAAAAAGTAATATTTTATAGTCTATATATGCAAAAATTAAACACTACTCTTCAGATTATTTTCTCCTGATCAAATCAGATTGATAGATATTTAAACTTTTTCATTTCACAGTGGACTTCATAGAAAGTTCCCCTATCTGATAAAGTTCTATCTTTATTTCTAAATAATTAAGAATGGGAAAGAGAGTGAAGTTCTTACAGATATCAACATAAGCAAGAAGAGAAAGAAAAACAAGATACATAAGATAAAGAAGTTAGAAGAAGGGAGAGATGACTTAGAAAACAGGGTAAAGAATGAGGACTTCATTGCAGATTAACTTTTGCAAATAATCTGTGACCAACTGAGCTCATGGAAGTGGATGTGAATGCCAGGGCTGGAGCTGATTGGCAGGTCTGACTTTGCTTTGGGAAAATCCCCCGGCAGTCTCTATTTTTTACACAGAGCTGTTCCTAGCGGGGCCAGTCAGAGTTGTCTCAAAGATGATCTGGCAGCCCCCAGATCCTTGGAACCTATCATCTACGAACCCAAAGGCTTCTTTCAAGAACAATGAAAAACAAGAGGAAGGAGGTTTAATACTACTGACAGGGTTCCGCACCTACAAAAACAAAGCCAGCCAGCAGTGTCTCCTTAGGCTCTGAGATACCAAGCCCACCTTAGGAATGACCTTCTCATGCCTTATCAGTCAGTTCTGTTGCTCAGTCCTGTCCGACTCTGCGGGGTGCCTTATGCTTTAACACTAATCAGATCTTCCGTGTTTTATCCCTCCTTAACCCACTTCTGAGACTTATTGACCTAAAGCAATATGATATAAATATTAATCTATAGATACCATGAACTTATTCTTTTTTTTTTTTTCCCTAAGAAATAGTAGAAAAGCGGGAAGAAAATAGTCAGTGAGAGACAGGAATTAGAAGAATGTGGGGTATATAAATAAAAAAATCATAAGTTTAAAAAAATGGAGAAATCCATGGATAAATATTGGCCAAGTGATTTACTAGCTATGTGACCTTAAATTATTTACCTCTTTGAATCAAAATTTCTTAATATAGAAAATGGAATAGTAATATCTGCTTATTTTGATCACTATGACAAATAAGTGAGATAGTATATCAAGTGTCTATTATAATGAACATATTATAACTAGTTGGTAACTGCTAATACTTGTTAACTGGGTAACTTTTAGTATGATTACCATTTTATAAATTTATAATATATAAGAAGGTAACTTCTACAGAGATTACTTGAATGCCAAATTTCACATAATTTCACCCCTATGGGCACAATAATGGGCTTCCTCAGGGTCTCAAAGGTTAACAATCCACCTGCGATGCAGGAGACTCAGGAGATGCAGATTTGATCCTTGGGTCAGTAAGATCTCCTGGAGGAGGGCATAGCAACCCACTCCAGTATTTCTGCCTGTAAAATCCCATGGATAGAGGAACCTGGTGGGCTGCAGTCCTTAGGGTCGCAAAGAGTCAGACCCAACCAAAGTTACTGAGCACATACATGTGCAGGCAGGCACAATAATGTATCAAGATGAATCCCTTGGAAAATCCAAATTTAAAAAAATTAGTTTTTGACACTGAGAAAGTCTCTCTCTTTTGTCCTCATTTGTCAAATTTGTCTCTATTGTTCCATCCTTGCAGCACAAATAAGTATCATAAAACAGAATCACTGATATATTAATCTGATAAATAATTTAATAAATATTGAATTACAATGATGTTAATGAATTAGAAGTTGAGAAACTATACACAGGATTAGATATAAATATATAGGATTAGATATAAACCATGGAAATCTTTTTATCACCTACTCATTTTCAAGCCAAAATATTTTAATTATGTTCCTCTAAAGCTTAGTAACTTTTGATATTATTATGAAAATGAGTATGTGCTTCACTCAGTAGAAATTTTCTGATTAATTGCTTCATTAAACTCTGAAGAAGCATATGCTTTTCTGTTTTCCTAACTTAAGAGCAATCTTTTCCCACTAGAAGTCCTTTTGTAATGGTATAGAGACTCCGTAAGTTCTATAGATAACACAGAACCAAACTAGTGCAGAAGTAAAACAAATGGTGTATGAGGATCATGTGCTGTCCACAAGCAGTGCATTGGCAGCAGTTTCATTGCTTTTCTTGCGGTCTTGACAAGCATCAAGCTCCCTGATGGTGAAGCTAACAGGCTTTGGCAGCGGCTGCAAAAGCAGCTTTGGATGATTAAATCTTAGTGTTTCTGTCAGGAAGAAACTGTCTGTGATGTTTGCTCACAACTGCATTGTTTCATTACAAACCTCTTTACTTCTCCATAGACCTAGGCATTACCTATTAAAAGTGTTCATAGACGATGTTTTATTGTTCAAGGCATATGCCTTTATAATTTAGGTGGCAATATTTTCTCCATACTCATTAAAAAGAAGCTAAAAAGGTAGAATATATATTTCTTTGAAACTGAATCTTTGATATGCTTTTGAATTTTAAACTTACAAGCATTTTTTAAATAATCAAAATAATATCATTTTATTATTTCTTTACTGGATATAAAGTATTCAGCACTTTGAAGATATAATCCCTTAACTTCTGCTCTCCATAGTTTCTGATGAGAAGTCAGTCAAAAATATTATCAAGTTCTTTTGTACAAAATGAATTGCTTGTCCCTAGCTGCTTTCAAAACTTTTTGTTTACCTTTCTCTTCTAGCACTTTTACTGGGGTGTGTCTAGGTATAGATCTCTTGGTGTTTGTCCTGCTTGGAGTATATTGAACTTCTTGATGTGCAGGTTAATGACTTTATCAAATTTGTAAAGTTTTCAGTCATCAATTTAATGATTTTTCCCTCTTTCTCCTTTCCTGATAGCCTCATTATGTGCATGTTGAAACATGTAATGTTGGCCCACATTTCTCTGAAGAATTATCCATTTTTCTTCATTCCTTTTTCACTTTGTCCTGCATACATAATCTTTTTTGGACCTATCTTCAAATTCACTGATTTTTTCCTTCAGCCAATTTAAATTCATTGTGTATATACATCTATCGAACTTTCTATTTCAATTATTTTGAATTTCAACTGCTGAATTTTAGTTTGGTTCATTTATATAATTTACATATCCTTACATATCGTTAAATTACATATAATTTACATACAGATAAATAGAACAGTATTATGGACTCTATGGGAGAGGGCGAGGGTGGGATGATATGGGAGAATGGCATGGAAGCATGTAAATTATCATATGTGAAATGAATCTCCAGTCTAGATTTGATGCATGATATAGGGCGCTCGGGGCTGGTGCACTGGGATGACCCGGAGGGATGTGATGGGGAGGGAGGTGGAAGGGAGGTTCTGGAGGGGGAAAACATGTATACCCATGGTGGATTCATGTCAATGTATGGCAAAACAAATACAATATTGTAAAGTTAAAAAACAGAAAATAAACTAATTAAAAGAAAAAAAATTAAAATTTAAAAATAAATAAATAAAAGGAAGGGAGCAAAAAAAATAGAAAAAAAATTTACATATCCTTCTTGATATTCTCTATAGGATGAGAGATTATCATTATACTTTCCTTTACATTTTCAGAGCATAATTTTATTTATTCATTGAATATTTATAATGGCTTATTTGAAGTCTTTGTCTATTATGTCTGACATTTGGGCTCTCTGACAAAGACTATATAAGTTTTTGTATTCTTTGCTGTTGCTGTTTGTAATTTTCACTATTTGTCTTAATGGTGAACCTTTAGATTTTCCAATGTCATTATTACAGAATTACACATGGTTCTTTTGAAACAAATTAATTCAGGAAGATTAACTGAGTCAAGTGGGGGAGGGGAAGCTAGAATGACTTTCTAGAGCATATTATAAAGTAAATATGTATTTATACACTTAAATCCTCCAAAACCATACCAGATTTTAAACAGAAAAAAAAAATGTAACAACTTTCTATCTGTTTGTGTGTTTGTGTCATCTTCAGTTTCTTTCACCAACATCGTATAGTTCTTAGAGTACAAGTCTTTTGTCTCCTTAGGTAGGTTTATTCCTAGGGTTTTTGTTTGTTTCTTTTGTTTTAGTTTTTTTGTTTTGATGCAACAGTAAATAGGATTTTTTCATTAATTTCTCTTTGGGTTATTTCATTGCTAGTGTATAGAAATGTAGCAGATTTCGGTATATTAATTCTGTATCCTGCAACTTTATATAATTTACTGATGAGGTTTAGTGTTTTCCTGGTAGTGTCTTTAGGATTTTCTATGTCATCTGAAAACAATGACAGTGTTACTTCTTTTTCAATTTGAATTCCTTTCATTTTTTTTTCTTTTTTTTCTGATTGCTATGGCTAGGATTTCCAAAACTATGCTGAATGAAAGTGGTGAGAGTGGACATCTTGACTTAACCTGATCTTAAATGAAGTGATTTCAACTTTTCACCATTGAGTAGGATATAAGCAGTGAATCTGTTATATACAATTATTCTGTGGAGGTATGTTCCTTCTATGCTCACTTTCTGGAGATTTTTATCAGAAATGGATATTGAACTTTATCAAAAGCTTTTTGTGCATCTACTGAGGTCATCATATAGTTTTATTCTTCAATTTAATAATGTGGTATATCACACTAACTAATTTGCAGATATGGAAAAATTTTGCATCTCTGTGATGACTCCACTTGATCATGGTGTATGATCTTTTTAATGTATCATTGGAGTTGGTTTGCATATATTTTGTTGAGAATTTTCGCATCTATGTTCATCAGTGATTTTGGCCTGTAATTCTCATTTTTGTGTGGCATCTGTCTGTTTTTGGTAAAATATCAGGATGATGGTGGCCTCATAGAATGAGTTTGGAAGTGTTCCTTCCACTCCAATTTTTAGGTGTGATTTAAGAAAGATAAATGTTAATTCTTCTCTAAATTTTTAGTAGAATGCTCCTCTAAAGACACTGGTTCTGGACTTCTGCTTGTTGAAAATTTTAAAATTGTTGATTCAATTTTAGTACCGGTACTTGGTCTGCTCATATTTGTGTTTCTTCCTTGATCAATGTTGGGAGATTGCACCTTTCTAAGAAAGATATGGAAAACTCAGCAGTGGCCACAGAACTGGAAAAGGTCAGTTTTCATTCCAATCCCAGAGAAAGGCAATGCTAAATAATGCTCAAACTACCACACAATTGTACTCATCTCACATGCTAGTAAAGTAATGCTTAAAATTCTCCAAGCCAGGCTTCAGCAATATATGAACCATGAACATCCAGATATTCAAGCTGGTTTTAGAAAAGGCAGAGGAACCAGCGATCAAATTGCCAACATCCACTGGGTCATCGAAAAAGCAAGAGAGTTCCAGAAAAACATCTATTTCTGCTTTATTGACTATGCCAAAGACTTTGACTGTGTGGATCACAATAAACTGTGGGAAATTCTGAAAGAGATGGGCATACCAGACCACCTGACCTACCTCTTGAGAAACCTGTATGCAGGTCAGGAAACAACAGTTAAAACTGGACATGGAACAACAGATTGGTTCCGAATAGGAAAAGGAGTACGTCAAGGCTGTATATTGTCACCCTACTTATTTAACTTATATGCAGAGTACATCATGAGAAACGCTGGGCTGGAGGAAACACAAGCTGGAATCAAGATTGCTGGGAGAAATATCAATAACCTCAGATATGCAGATGACACCACCCTTATGGCAGAAAGTGAAGAAGAACTAAAGAACCTCTTGATGAAAGTGAAAGAGGAGAGTGAAAAAGTTGGCTTAAAGCTCAACATTCAGAAAACTAAGATCATAGCATCTGGTCCCATCACTTCATGGCAAATAGATGGAGAAACAGTGCAAACAGTGGCAGACTTTATTTTTCTAGGCTCCAAAATCACTGTGGATGGTGATTGCAGTCATGAAATTAAAAGACTTACTCCTTTGAAGGAAAGTTATGACCAGCCTAGATAGCATAGTAAAAAGCAGAGACATTGCTTTGCCAACAAAGGTCCATCTATTCAAGGCTATGGTTTTTCCAGTGGTCATGTATGGATGTGAGAACTGGACTATAAAGAAAGCTGAGCGCAAAAGAATTGATGCTTTGAACTGTGGTGTTGGAGAAGACTCTTGAGAGTCCCTTGGACTGCAAGGAGATCCAACCAGCAAATCCTAAAGGAGATCAGTCCTGGGTATTCATTGGAAGGACTGATGTTGAAGCTGAAACTTCAATACTTTGGCCACCTCATGCGAAGAGCTGACTCATTTGAAAAGACCCTCATGCTGGGAAAGATTGAGGGCAGGAGGAGAAGGGGACAACAGAGGATGAGATGGTTGGATGGCATCACCGACTCGATGGACATGGGTTTGGGTGGACTCCGGGAGTTGGTGATAGGCAGGGAGGCCTGGCGTGCTGCGGTTCACGGGATCGGAAAGAGTTGGACATGACTGAGCGACTGAACTGAAGTGAATTGAAGAAAGATATACAGTATTCTTGAGTTGGAAGAATCAGGTCCATTAAAATGACTGTAAAACTGAAGGCAATCTACTGATTCAAAGCAATCCCTATCAAATTACCAAAGGCATTTTCCATAGAACTAGGACACAACTTTTAAAAAAATTTGTGTGGACACATATAAGACTCCAGATTGACAAAGTACTTTTGAGAAAGAAGAATGGAGCTGGAAAAATCAGTCTCCATGTGTTCAGACTACAAAACAAAGCTACAGTATAGAACATGTATGGTGAATGTGAAAGTTGCTCAGTCATGTCCAACTCTTTGTGATCCCATGGACTATAGAGTCCATGGAATTCTCCAGGCCAGAATACTGGAGTGGGTAGCCTTTCCCTTCTCCAGGGGATCTTCCCAACCTAGGAATTGAACCCAGGTCTCCCACATTGCAGGTAGACTCTTTACCAGCTCGCTACAAGAGAATATGGTACTGGTAAAAAAATAAAATTAAATTAAAAAAATATATATAGATCAATACAACAGGACAGAAAACCCAGAAATAAATACACATTCTTATGATCAATTAATCTACTACAAAGAGGAAAATAATATAAAATGCAGAAAGATTCTTTTTAACAAATGGTGCTGGGAAAACTTGACAGTTACATGTAAAAGAATGAAATTAGAAGGTTCTCTAACACCATATAGCAAAACAAATTCAAAACGGATTAAAGACCTAAATGTAAGGTCAATACTATAAAATGTCTATAGGAAAGCATAGGCAGAACACTCTTTGGCATATATCTCAACAATTTTTTTTAATATCTCCTAGAATAATACAAATAAAAACAAAAATAAATAAATAGGACCTAATTAAAATTAAAACTATTGCACAGCAAAAGAAATCATAAGCAAAATGCAAAGGAAACCTACAGAATAGGAAAAAAATAATTGAAAATGATATCACCAACAAAGGATTAATTTCCAAAAAATACAAACAGTTCATACAGTTTAATCCAAAAAAACAAAGAACCCAATCAGAAAATGAGCATAGTACCTAAATGAACACTTCTTTAAGGAGAAAATACAGATGGTCAAAAGAAACATTAAAAGAGGATCAACATCACTAATTGTTGTTACTGTTGTTATTCAGTCACTCAGTCATGGCTGACTATTTGGGACCCCATGGACTGCAGCACGCCAGGCTTCCCTATCCTTCATCATCTGGAGCTTGCTCAAACTCATGTCTATTGAGCTGGTGATGCCATCCAACCATCTCATCCTCTGTCATCCCCTTCTCCTCCTGTCTTCAATCTTTCCCAGCATCAGGGTCTTTTTTAATGATTTGGCTCTTTGCATCAGGTGGCCAAAGTATTGGAGCTTCAGCTTCAGCAACAGTCCTTCCAATGAACACTCACCGTTGATTTCCTTTAGGATTGACTGGTTTGATCTCCTTGCAGTCCAAGGAAACTCTCAAGGGTCTTCTTCAGCATGACAATTCAAAAACATCAATTCTTCAGTGCTCAGCCTTCTTTATAGTCCGTTTCTCCTGGATGAAGGAAAAACAATAGTTTGACTATATGGACCTTTGTTGGGAAGTGAATGTCTTTGTTCTAAATATGCTATCTAGGTTTGTCATAGCTTTTCTTTCAAGGAACAAGCATCTTTTCATTTCATGGCTGTACTCACTGTCCTCAGTGATTTTGGAGGCCAAGAAGATAAAATCTGTCACTGCTTCCACTTTTTCCCTTTCTATTTGCCATGACTAGATCTGGTAGGTAGAATGTCTGAAGAACTATGGATGAAAGTTAGCAACATTATACAGGAGGTGGTGATGAAAACCATCCCCAAGAAAAAGGAATCCAAGAAGGGAAATGATTGTCTGAAGAGGCCTTCCAAATAGCTGAGAAAAGAAGAGAAGTGCAAGGCAAAGGAGAAAGAGTAATATATACCCACTGAATGTAGGGTTCCAGAGAATAGCAAGGAGAGATAAGAAAGCCTTCTTAAGTGAACAATGCAAAGAAATAGAGGAAAACAACAGAATGAGAAAGACTAGAGATTTCTTCAAGAAAACTTGAGATACCATGGGAACATTTCATGCAAACACAGGCACAATTAAGGACTGAAATAGCAAGGACCTAACAGAAGCAGACAAGATTAAGAAGAGGTGGCAATAATACATGGAAACACTATGAAAAAGCCTTAATGACCTGGATAACCATGATGGTGTGGTCAGTTACCTAGAGCCAGACATCCTGAAGTCTGAAGTCAAGTGGTCCTTAAGAAGCATTGCTACGAACAAAGCTAGTGGAGGTGACGGAATACCAGGTGAGCTATTTCAAATCCTAAAAGCTGATGCTGTTAAAGTGCTGCACTCAGTAGGCCAGGAAATTTGGAAAACTCAACAACAACCATAGGATTGGTAAAGAGCAGTCTATTCCAATTCATTCCAGTTCATCCCAATCCCAAAGAAAGGCAAACCCAAAGAATGTTCAAACTACCATACAATTGCACTAATTTCACATGCTAGCAATGTCATGCTCAAAATCCTTCAATGTAGGCTTCAACAGTACATGAAACTATGACTTAGATGTACAAGCTGAATTTTAAAAAGGCAGAGGAACCAGAAATCAAACTACCAACATCTGCTGGATCACAGAAAAAGCAAGAGAGTTTCAGAAAATATATACTTCTGCTTCACTGACTATGCTAAAACCTTTGATTGTGTGGGTCACAACAAAATGTGGAAAATTCTGAAAGAGATGGAACACAAGACCACCTTATCTACCTTCTGAGATACCTGTATACAGGTCAAGAAGCAACAGTTACAACCAAATATGAAACAACAGACTGGTTGCAAAATGGGAAACGAGTACATCAGGGCTGTATGCTGTCACCCTGCTTATTTAACTTATATGCAGTGTACATCATGTGAAAATCTGAGCTGGATGAAGTACAAGCTGGAATTAAGATTGCCAAGAGAAATACCAATAACCTCAGATATGCAGATGACAACACCCTTGTGGGACAAAGTGAAAAAGAACTAAAGAGCCTCTTGATGAAAGTGAAAGAGGAGAGTGAAAAAGTTGGCTTAAAGCTCAACATTCAGAAAACTAAGATCATGGCATCTGGTCCCATCACTTCATGGGAAATAGATGGGGAAACAGTGGAAACAGCGTCAGACTTTATTTTTTTGGGCTCCAGAATCACTGCTGATGGTGATTGCAGCCATGAAATTAAAAGACGCTTACTCCTTGGAAGGAAGGTTATGGCCAACCTAGATAGCATATTTAAAAGCAGAGTCATTACTTTGCCAACAAAAGTCCGTCTAGTCAAGGCTATGGTTTTTCCAGTGGTCATGTATGGATGTGAGAGTTGGATGGTGAAGAAGGCTGAGTGCTGAAGAATTGATGCTTTTGAACTGTGGTGTTGGAGAAGACTCTTGAGAGTCCCTTGGACTGCAAGGAGATCCAACCAGTTCATCTTAAAGGAGATCAGCCCTGGGGGTTCATTGGGAGGACTGATGTTGAAGCTGAAACTTCAATACTTTGGCCACCTGATGCGAAGAGCTGACTCATTTGAAAGGACCCTAATGCTGGGAAAGATTGAAGATGTGAGGATAAGGGGATGACACAGGATGAGATGGTTGGATGGCATCACCAACTCAATGGGCATGAGTTTGAGTAAACTCCCGAGTTGGTGATGGACAGCGGGGCCTGGTGTGCTGTAGTCCATAGGGTTGCAAAGAGTTGGACACGACTGGGTGACTGAACTGAAGTGAATTCTGCATATAAGTTAAATAAGCATGATGGCAATATACAGCCTTGTCCTACTCCTCTCCGAATTTTGAACCAATCAGTTGTTCCATCTCCAGTGCTCCAGTGAGGTACCACCTCACATCAGTCAGAATGGCCAACATCAAAATGTCTAAAAATAATAAATGCTGAAGAGGATTTGCAGAAAAGGCAACTCTCTTGCACTGTTGGTTAGAATGAAAATTGTTTCAGGCACTATGGAGAACAGTATGGAATTTCCTTAAAGGCTAAAAATAGGTACCATATGATCCTGCAATCCTCCTGCCGAACATATATCCAGAAAAAATAAAAACACTAATTTGAAAAGAAACGTGCAGTCCAATGAGCATAACAGTATTATTTAGGATAACCTAGATATGGAAACAATCTTAATGTCTATTGACAGAGGAATGGATAAAGAAGATATTGTGTTTGTAGATACATACACACACGCACATGTGTGCTGTGCTTAGTCACTCAGTTGTGTCCGACTCTTTGTGACCTCAGGGACTATAGCCCACCAGGCTCCTCTCTTCATGGAATTCTCCAGGCAAGAATACTACAGTGGGATGCCATGCCCTCCTCCAGGGCACCTTTCTGACCCAGGGATCAAGGCAGTATCTCTTAAGTCTCCGGGTTCTTTACCACTAGCACCACCTGGGAAGCCCTGTGCTATAACCTTAGTTCCCCCATTTTAAAAAAAGTTACACTAGTGTCCTCATTCTCCCTCTCAAAGAAAATACATTTAAAAATCATCAATAGTACTAAACTCTGAGCAAACAGATGCATTTTTAAAGAGCAAGAATCTCTATATAAATTGATTTATCTTTTCCTGTGATATATCAGGTTCAAAAAGAACAATTTCAAAATGTGAAATGGAATGCGCAGAAGCTTTAATGAATGTTTAGATATGTTGTGATTTTGCTAATGACAGCAGCTGAAAAGATCCTATTAAGAGAAACTTACACATTTAAAATTAAGAAATTAGATCTAGAACATTATATTTGATGTCAGCTATTCAAGAATATGTGAAGTCAGTGGATTCTTTTCTCAAACTTCTGATAAGACTGGAGTATAATATAAAATACTAGTAATATAAATAACACACAAAAGGCTAAAACTAGAATATACTGACTCAAACTACATTTATTTAGATTTCTTTACAACTTAGGAAGAAAGTGAAAAATAGACCTTTGTGTTTTGTCCAATAAAATGTCATCATTTTAGAAAAGCAGGTTTAATTAATTCAGTAGACTGGCACAGTGATATTGTTTTGATTTTTAGTTGGACATATTACTGTTAGAAATCTTATTTTGTTTGAAAAAAAAGAAAAAAGATTATTAAAGAAATTTCAAGGCTGTAGTTTTCATTTAGCAAACAAGATATTTTTCAATGTGCAGTAAATTCTTATATAAAAAATGCATTTAGTTAATCTTTATCTATTTTTACACACCAGAACTATTGGTTTATATACAACAATTTATAAACATCCATGGAAAAGCTTTGTAGATATTTGATATCAAGAACAGATTTATGAGTTTGTATATTACTTTTTTCTAAGGTATTCAAATCTTTAAGTGACTGCCAGGAGGTACAAATTGTACTTGGTGAGAGGGATTTTTGTTCTTTAATTAATTAAACAAGATTTAATGTTTATATGTCAAATTTTGCTTTCTTTCCCTGGGTAAAGTAAAAATTTATAAAAAGTATTCAGTGATCCTGTTTTTTTTTTTTTTTACCTCTTTTAACTTTGCCACACTTATTACTTTTACATCAAAATCACTCCATGCTAAGAGAGGTAATACCTTTTTTTTGTATGCGACACTAAAGTTTTCAATAATATTTTATAAATATTTAAATTGTGAAGGCAATGATCTAAAAATTTCATTTGCAGCTTCCTTCTAAGAGAAACTGAGCCTTGAAGTAGGATGAGAATACCTCCTTCTCTTTGATAACTTTAGACCACTTCTCACATTAAGCTATGGTCTACTATCCCTTGGGCAGATAAACTATGTTTTTTTACAGTGAAGATAGGAGTAGTTGAGTAGTTCTATCTGATATTGTTCATCGTATAGTTACCTCTTTGTTAGATGGAGCTAAAAATAATTCTTTATAAAATAGATGATGTGTAAAATATGTCCCAGCAATAACAGAATTAATGTCTAAGATAGTTGGGATGGGAAGAATATGTTACACTACTGAACTAATTTTATAGATGACATTTCACATCTTCAAACACTTTAAGAAATGATCCCATGATTTTTGGAAAAAGCAGAAGACAGGCAAGCTTTATAGCTAGACAGAACTTTATCATGTAAATTTTCTTAAAGTATATACTCTTAATGACACTACAGAAGTAGACTCAATATGTTACCTTAAAACACAATTTGCTTTAGTTTATTGTGGGGAAAAAAGTTTTAGGTGGATCTGAGAGTATGAGTGCAGAGAGAAAGTTCTCTCTGATTTTCCTTGCACTACAATGCAATAGGTGGTTCAGAAGGCAAAGAAACCTGCCTGCAATAAGGAGACCTGGATTCAATCCCTAGGTTGGGAAGATGTCTTGGAGAAGGGAATGGCAATCTATTCCAGTATTCTTGCCTGGAGAACCCCTTGGAGAGAGGATCCTGGAGGGCTACAGTCCATGGAGTTGCAAACAGTTGAACACTATGGAGCTATTCTTTTATCTTTTGTAAATTATTAAGAATGGATTATTTGTAGAAACATACAAAGTGGACAAATCCTGTCCTAATTTTCATAAAAGAAAAAAAAACTGTGAAGTGAAATATATAGATTAGAAAATCTTCAAATTTCTAGAATATATTATTTCGCTATTATAGATAATCAATATCTTCTTGTTCTCACTTGATGTAGTAGGAACAACTTATATGAAAAGTTAAAAGATATGAGAAAAACACTGAAATTTTAAAATTCAAAAATGAAATTTCATTCTCATATACCACTAGAGACTAAAAATAGTATAAAAGAAGTAGAAAGCACCATTAAAATTGGATGTTTCTTATATTCTACGAATTCACATCAGTTCAGTTCAGCCTCTCAGTCATGTCTGACTCTGCGACCCCATGGACTGCAGCACCCCACGCTTCTGTGTCCATCACCAACTCCTGGTGCTTGCTCAAACTCATGTCCATTGAATCAGTGATGCCATCCAACAATCCCATCCTCTGCCATCCCTGGCTCCTCCTGACTTCAATCATTCCCAGCATCAGGGTCTTTTCCAATGAGTCAGCTCTTCACATCAGGTGGCCAAAGTACTGGAGCTTCAGTTTCAGCATCAGTCCTTGCAATGAATATCCAGGACTGATTTCCTTTAGGATGGACTGGTTCGATCTCCTTGCAGTCCAAAAGACTCTCAAGAGTCTTCTCCAGCACCACAGTTCAAAAGCATCAATTATTCAGTGCTCAGTTTTCTATAGAGTCCAATTCTCACATCCATATATGATGACTGGAAAAAACATAACTTTGACTAGACCTTTGTTGGCAAAGTAATTTCTCTGCTTTTTAATATGCTGTCTAGATTGGTCATAGCTTTTCTTCCGAGGAGCAAGTGTCTTTTAACTTCATGGCTGCAGTCACCATCAGCAGTGATTTTTCAGTCAAAGAAAATAAAGTCTGTCACTGTTTTCATTGTTTCCCCATCTATTTGCCATTAAGTGATGAGACCAGATGCCATGATCTTAGTTTTTTGAATGTTGAGTTTTATGGCAACTTTTTACTCCCCTCTTTCACTTCATCTAGAGGCACTTTAGTTCTTTGCTTTCTGCCATAAAGGTGGTATCATCTGCGTATATGAGGTTATTGATATTTCTCCCGGCAATCTTGATTCCAGCTTGTGCTTCATCCAACCCAGCATTTCACATGATGTACTCTGCATATAAGTTAAACAAGCAGGGTGGCAATATACAGCCTTGACATACTCCTTTCCAATTTGGAACCAGTCTGTTGTTCCATGTCCGGTTCTAATTGTTGCTTCTTGACCTGCATACAGATTTCTCAGGAGGCAGGTAAAGTGGTCTGGTATTCCCATCTCATTCAGAATTTTCCACAGTTTGTTGTGATCCACACAGTCAAAGGCTTTCGTGTAGTCAATAAAACATAAGTAGATGTTTTTCTGGAACTCTCTTGCTTTTTTCTATGATCCAACGGATGTTGGCAATTTGATATCTGGTTCCTCTGCCTTTTCTAAATCCAACTTGAACATCTGAAAATTCATGGTTCGTGTACTGTTGAAACATGACTTGGAGAATATGAGCATTACTTTGGTAGCGTGTGAGATGAGGGCAGTTGTTCAGTAGTTTGAATGTTCTTTGGCATTGCCTTTCTTTGGGATTGGAATTCACATCAATTCAAATTACAAGACCCATACTTATCTCTTGAGACTAGAAAGCTGTGTATTGTTCATATGCTTCCTCACTTTCTCTTGCTTTCCTACTTTCTTTTCTTCTTTCAGCTCATTTTAAATCTAATTCACATATGTATAAGAGAAGGGAGTATGATTACTGCCTTTAGAAATTTTCTTCTAAGTATTTTAATCTGAGCATTGAATCATAAACCTTAAACTCAAACCCTCAATGCCCCTTATTTCTGTGCATTATACACTCAAATTTACTCACATTTTTAATCTCCAGGATAGACTTACAAGAGTCATGAAATTTCAAAGTACAAAATCTATATGATGATTCCTAACCACTGCTCTATGCTCTAATTCTGTATTTCCACTTCTCCCTGGAACCTGTGTTCTACAGTTTATAATATCTAAATTTTTACCACTTTGTGCAATTAAGAGCAAGAACAAAGAATTTATTAACATTGTTGTAGGATACTGAGTTTTGGCATTGTGCTTCTTTTGGTCTGTTGTTTTGGAGTCAACCTTTCAGCCAGTTTCCCGGTCTGCATAACAAGAAAAATGATGCCTGACTTAATGTGAAATTGTTGTTTTAACTAATATATTTACATTTTCTTGTAAACTGAAATAATACAAGGAAACCCCAGAATATATAACTGAGGCAACACTCACAGTCTATTCAAGAGGCAGAATATATGCTACAGAGTCCACAATTAATACTAGTTTCCACTTTTAAATTGGTATTCAATTGTTTCATAATTGACTAGAACCATAAATTAACTTGCTAGGCTGTTAAAATATCTGAAATATGAAATTCAAATTCCATGTAAAGTAGAAATATTCCCTTTTCCTTAACTGTACTTTCATACCTGTTTCAAATATATTATGACCTATGTGAGCAGAAAACTGACTATGTATGAAAGTATAGATAACATAGGCTTATATATATATACACTTCCTTGTTGGCTCAGACAGTAAAGAACCTGCCTGCAATGCAGGAGACATGGGTTCAATTCCTGGGTTGGTAAGATCCCCTTGAGAAGGGAATGGCAACCCAATCCAGTATTCTTGCCTGGAGAATTCCATGGTCAGAGGCCCCTGGCAGGCTACAAGTTCATGGGGTCGCAAAGAATTGGACACAACTGAGCAACGAACACTTTCACTTTATATAAGTGTGTGTATGTGTGTGTGTCCTTCGTTTTCTGGGTAACTTAAACGTTTAAATTACTGACAAAACATATCACTAGATATAGATATATGCCATACAAATGAGTTTAGCTGAGGAGATTTGAAACGGACTTAAAATTTGCCTCTTGTAATGCTGACATTTCTAAGTCAATTTAGCTTTGATTAGAAAATATTTAGTTTTTGGTGCCAAATGTTGAAAATATAAGAAATTAAGTTGAGCTTTTAAAACATTGAGAAATCAATCAAGGTACATATGGGAAGTCATCAAGACATTTTCAGCATTCCACTGTGTGGTGTAATAGAGTTTGATACTTTTGTGTACAGGCAGTAATTTGAGGGGGAAAAGGTGGGTACAGATTTGCATAAAAACACAAGCTTAACAATGAAAAGAAGGTTTTTGATTCTCTGGAGAGGTTAAGATTCCTTCCTTGCAGAAGTTCAGTTGGATGAAACTTATTGAGATCAGGCATAGCTATAATTTGTGTGTTTCTTAATGATGCTCTGTGGACATGATAAATAAAAGGGACTTTACCTCTGCTGTGTTTATATCTGCTCAAACACTCTATTGTTATGCTGCAATAACTAGAAGATTTATCTTTTTCATCCAAACAAGATAAAATTTTAAAGGTTTAGAGAAATCTAGGTAAGACACCTTTCTCCTACCTTCATTTCAAATAGTCAGCTTTTACAGAAGAGGGAAAGAATCACTGTTACTTGTTTGGAACTCTTGTGCTGTTGGCATGACCAAGCTGACATGAATTGGTTTGTGCATGGAGGTTTTCATGGGCCAAGCCTGAATCACTGGTGGAGATGTGTCAGAGTTATGTCAGAATGACTCTGGTGGGGGTTTGACAGGGATCTTCTTACTCTTCACTTGAAATGAAAGTAGGTAAATGTTCTTGACCAAATGGATTTCCCACCCTCTCTTTCCTATAGTCAAACAAGAGGCAAAGGTGGGATTCTTTCATTTAGAATAGGATTCTTTAAATCTTCTTAGTTCCTCATAAAATAATTTCTATTTCTTAAGAATTCCAATGTTGAATAAAAGGGATTTACTCTAAGAAAATAAATCAAAGTAGGAGGAAATCAGTGAATAAGTCAGCTTCATTCTTTTGTCTGCATCCTGCTGTTTTACAGACTAAATAACAGATTCAGATGGAAACTTGTAATTACTCAGACTATAAATAAAAATAGGTTCCTTATTTGCTAAGATATGCTGGATAAGCAGGATTGGAAATTGTGATAGCCTATAACTCATAAAAACACTTGCTTTTTAAATAGCTGTTCCTAATTTCCTTATGACCAGTAGGTATGTCCAACATTAAAAAAAAACAGAACCTTTACCTCATTTGTTTCTGTAAATTCAAGGTACTGAATGAACAAAATACACAATGAGTTGTTACTTTTCCAAAGCCTGTCTTTTCTGCTTGGCATAATGAATAGAATTCTTTTCTCTCAATTTTGGAGATGAAATTTTAAAAAGATAGTAAATGAAAACAATGCATGCACAGAAAAGTGTTGATGTGCAGATAATATTAATAAGAAGGCAGTATGACATTTAGGACAATGATGGCTGATAGGCTCTGATAATACCCATGATATAGTTCATTTCAGGCAGGTATAAATAACTGATTATGTTTAATAGATTCTAATAAATAAATGAGATAAATCTCAAGTATATGACAGCTAGCATTTCCTCCTATTTTCTTTAAAGAGTGTAAAGGGAGAGGAATAATGTTAAATTTTGTAAGTTAAATCTGACACAGTTGTCAGGTGTATTAGCTCAGCTTCCCTCCCCTAGGAAGCAGGAAGATGTGTTGATTCTTGCTTCTCCACACATTTACTGACTTTCTGTGTTGAGACAGACAAGTGGCCTCAGCTTAGTAAGTGACCTTCAGCTGAGCGGAAGAGCAACTCTTAATATCCAAGTACAAATACTGCTGGACCAAGTAGTTTATACGTATATTCCTAGTTTTTGTGTGATGCCTGACCCCCACCCAAGAGCCACTGTCTGGGGTCTCAGAAACCAGCAGTATCTGAGTTCCTAAGTGACTCCAGCTTCAGATGCCTTTGGCTCTTAGGTACAAAATTTTTGAGTATCAGGAGTCACAGTGTAATGAAGAAACCAAAGTTATTTTCAAAAAGTACAACTGATAGAATGCTGTTTAATGAAATAGAGCTGACAAAGCATTTGGAAAGAATTGTTCATAAATATTTAAATGCACTCTTAGGGCAATAATTAAGATTGAATTACATTAATGTGACTAATTTAGTTTTTTGTTTTTTCCCCAATTACAGAAAAATCCATTTAGTGAACAAAATAGCTTTGGCTTTGCCAGCTTTGTTTTTTGCAGCCTAGTCGTTTTAATTTAGCATTCTGTGTCTAGCCATGCATTTGTAAATGCTGCTAATTCATCAATAGAAGGTGAATTCAGTCTCCATACTAAATAAGCTGAAGTCGAAACTGCTCATTTCAGACATCTGGGAACTTATTAGTGAGTTTTTTGTATCACTTTTTTCTCTGATGGGTGTGTAGTTTCATTCTTCATGACACTGACATATTGACAGTTAAAAAGAAATTAAGGAGAAATAAATGGCAGTTAGCCAAATATAATAAAATTGAAAGAATAATAATGGATGATTTCAGGGATATTGAAGAAGGTAGTCAGCTGACTGCCACACAGTGGAAACACAGGCTTATATATTATTTTGGTTGCAGTCATAGGTATAGAGCTATGCTGTTATTCAACAGTTGGATTTAGTTTTTCTTTCTTTCTCTTCCAAATTGTTATCCTGCTTAAGAAAATGTAATTTACTATAATTTACTATAGTACCCAATTTCTTCTACTTGAAATTCAGAGGAAATAGACATTAATCTTCAACTATTGAGGGTTTCTTTAGTAATTGATAACTAGCTTGTAGAAGTGGAGAACACTACACAATAATCAAGAACCCAACAATCAAGAGCAACTTCAATGAATGTGGTTTTGTCTTTGTGGGGGACATGGCATAGTGTGTTGCCTTTTTTGTTATAGCTAGGCAAAGATGCATTAATATATAGTAACAATATTGTGGGGTTTTTTTTGTTTTTTTGTTTTTTTTTACTTACTGGTGAATCTGATGTGTATCCCTACATATTTTATTGCATAGCTGATATCTATAAATATACATAAATATACAAAGCATCTTAGTCATTCATTTTAAGTAGTCAGAGTATTTTAGGTTGGAAGTTAGGCTAATTTTTGGAAGTCTATTTTCTTAATTCTAGTTGACTTTAGATGAAACCTTTAGTATTCTTTGCCAAGTGTGTGAATACAGTTATTGCTTCAATCTATACTTTTTTTTTTTAACCTGAAAAATGTACGTATGGTTCTTTCTGTTTTATTGAATGATAGGTTTTCTGATGGATTATCTCTGGTATGATTTTTAAAGTAACTCATTGAAATATGAATGGAAGATATGAAAGAAGAGGAGAAGGAGGAGGAAAATGATGAGTTAGAAGAAAGAATGGAAGATGGGAAGGTAGGGAGGGAGTGGGATGGAGAACAGAAGTAGGGAGGAAAAAGGAAAAGAAAATTACGGTAAACAATTCATCCTCATCTTTGAGTTCTGAGTCCCACAGGTAACTTCTTGCAAATTGTCTCTTTATTACAGCATTTACTTCTCTACTGCTAAATAATGGTCTAATACTGCTACTTTTTAATTTTATTTTTTAAACTTTGTAAATAACCTGTTTATTTTACACTATGGGAGATAAAAGTTAACCCCAATCCCCAGCCCTTATCCACCCACAGGGTTCCCTTTTCTTCATGCTAACAGTATATTAAAAACAAAAACAAAACAAAACAACTGCTGAAACTCTTCACCCTGAAGTTAAACACATCAAATAAAAGTGAAAGTTGCTCATTCATGTCAGACTCTTTGTGACCCCATGGACTACAGAGTCCATGGGATTCTCCAGGCCAGAATATTGGAGGGGGTAGCCTTTCCCTTCTCCAGGGGATCTTCCCAACCCAGGGATTGAACCCAGGTCTCCCGCATTTCAGGCAGATTCTTTACCAGCTGAGCCACAAGGGAAACCCAAGAATACTGGAGTGGGTAGACTATCTCTTCTCCAGAGGATCTTCCTGACCCAGGAATCCAACCAGGGTCTCCTACGTTGCAGGCCGACTCTTTACCAACTGAGCTATCAGGGAAGGAATTGTTTTATTCTATTCCTTCCTCCTCAAGCTCCTTCTGTCCTGTGTGACCTCTCTCCAGCCACAGTCATGGTCCTAGGTGTCCTTTCTCAACTGTGCATCTGCTGCCCTTGCCTTCTCTCTCCTGTCTAATCCTCAAGTCCTGGATCCAGGCATCTTCCTGTCTCCTGTGTGCTAAGTCGTGTATGACTCTTTGCAACCCTATGGATTATAGCTTACCAGGCTCTTCTGTCTATAGGCTTCTTCAGGAAAGAATAATAGAGTGGGATGATTCCTGGATTCCTCCTCCAGGGAATCTTCCTGACCCAGGGATCAAACCCATGTCTCCTGTGTCTCCTGCTTTGGCAGGTGGATTCATTACCACTGAGTCACTTGGGCAGACCTTCTGTCTCTTAGCCTACTCTCTTTTGGAGACTGCTCACCCCAAAATAGATCCCTGGGAAGGAAATGTCTCTTTAATATTTACATATCTGAAAATAGCTGGACAATGGCTTCAACCCTAATTGATATTTGGGAATGGAGTTTTGGATTGTAAATCAATTTGTCTCAACCTTCTGAAGGCCTGCACTACTGTATCCAGAATTTTGGTATTACTACTGAATGGTCTGAAGATATTTTATGTTGTATTATATATGACTGGCTTATTTTTATCCTTAGGATTTTTTTTCTGTATCTCTATGTTCTGAATCATTAGATGATTGTCCCTGCTGCTGCTGCTGCTGCTGCTAAGACACTTCAGTTGTGTCTGACCCTGTGCGACCCCATAGACAGCAGCCCACCAGGCTCTTCTGTCCCTGGAATTCTCCAGGCAAGAGTACTGGAGTAGGTTGTGATTTCCTTCTTCAGATTGCCCCTGGGAAGATCATTTTTTCCAATTGTGATATAGGGCAATTATTGTGATCTTTTTACATGGAATTAAATTGTCTTTGATCCCTTTGAGTACAAAGTATTTGATAATTTCTTCCCACTTTTTGTTGGTTCAATTTTCCATTCTTGCTAGTAGTCTATTGTACAGTTTATATAATATTTTACCCCTCTCTTTCATTTTCTATCTTTGTAATTTTTACTCCTTTCTAAAATATTTCTTCAACATTATCATAATATTTCATCAACTAATTTTTGATCTTTGGCTATTCAATGATAATTGAATAATTCTTAAAAAGCTTATTGATGATAAAAAAAGACTCCTGATGATACATGGTACAATATGGATGAACCATGAAGACATTATACTAAGTGAAAGAATCCAGTCACAAAGACCATACATTGTATGATTTAATATGAAATGTTGAGGATAAACAAATCTATACAGACAGAAATTAGCTTAGTGATTGCCTAGACCTTGAGGTATCAAAGAGAAATGGGCTGTGACTCTTAGTGGAAACAGGATTTCTTTTTAGAGTAATGGAATGTTTTAAAATTTATTGTGGTGATAGATGCAAAACTGTGAATATACTAAACACTGAATTTTACATTTCAAGCAGGTGAAATGTTTAATATGTGAATCATATCTAAATAAAGCTGTCGCATATATTTTAAAAAGCTTATTTGGGAACCTTGAAAACACTAAACTAAAAGAAGCTAGTCATAAGTCCACATAATATATGATTTCATTTATATGAAATGTCAAGAATTGGCAAATCTAGAGAGACAAATCTAGAGGCAATCTAGATTAGTGATTGCCTAGGGCTGCTGGAATTGAGATAAAATGGGGAGTGAAAGCTAATGAGTAGAGTTTCATTTGGGATAAAGAAAATATTTTAAAAGCTGATTGTGTTGATGGTTTCACAACTCTGTGAGTGCACTAAAAATCACTGAATTGTACACTGTAAATGGATGAATTTTATGGTATGTAAATTATATCTCAACAAGGCAGTTAAAACACAATAGAAGAAAAAAACCACAATGGAACACCCTACTGACATTCTGTGTGTGCTTATGTATAAAGTGGGCTTGTTGAATGACAGCTTCACTCTACAGTGAAATTTTGTGATTTCCTAAGGTCTGTGTCTCTAGGTTTGTTTGTTTGTTTTTTCCCTTCAGCTGGTCAATTTCTTCAGTGATACATTTTCTGTCTCTTGCTTGGTGTTATAGTCTGAGTGTCCAAATAGTAGTTGTTTAGAAAATTAGGATCAGAATCACAGGTTAAATTTTACAATCTCACCTAATTCCTTGGTGTCAGGACAGTTTTTCACCCTCACTCTTAGGTATTCTTGGCATTCTTGTATCTTGGTTTATTCTAAGTTTTTACAGAAGATAAAGCATTCACTTGTTGCCTAGTCTTGAAGATATATTCACCTGTCTATTTGGGATAACATGAGGGCGAACCTGGACATTTAAACTCATCCTTAATGCAAACTGGTCATTAGGTCCACTCCTCACCCTGCCTACAGTGCCTCCACATCAGAAATTTTTCCATAGGTTCTTTCTGCACCACAGACAGCTTGTTTCATCTTGCCATCCTCTTCTACAGGTAGTTGCTTTTCAGCTTTGTCTGAGTTATGTCATTTAGTGCTTATCTATTTCCCACATTTCAAACTATGTTAACATCTCATTTCTCCTTTGATGGTCATCCCTTCTCTAGTTTTATCTAATTCTATTTCTAGATGGATGACAGATTAGATAGATAGATAATGATAGATGAATGGATGCATGGATACATAGATATGTAGACAGAGTGACAGACAGATGATAGATTTGATAGATAATTTCAGGCCCTAGTAAGAAGAGTTAAACATATGTGTTCAGTTCTCTATTCATACCTTTCATCTTAGTGAAATCTTCCTTTCTCCTTTGCTTCCCAATGCAAGTGTTATCAATGACCAAACCTAATGTCCAGTTCTATTTTTTTTTCCTCCCTGATTGAATCCTACTTGCTAAATTTTTGTTTGTTTTACAGAGACTTAGAAAGAACATTTTTGGCCATGAGTGCTATAACTCTATGATCTCAGTTTTCCTCAAACTTCCATTATTTTTAAAGTCTCAGTTCACTACTCCATTTTGGTCTCTGACTGCTTCTTAGCTTTTTGTTAACTTTTTGTTGACAGAGTAAGAATGGGGAGATCTACATAATTTTTTGTCTAATATTATTATGTTTTTTTTCTGTAACATTCCATGAAGATTTGGCAGTGTTCCTTTTCCAGAAGAACTGGATGTTCTTAGAGAAGAGAGTTACTGCCTTGCAGAAACCATTGCCTGGGCATCAGCCATCACCAGATCAATATACATAATAATTGCTTCTGATTCTCTTGTTCCTCTGATTCTAAGAAACTCTCTAATATGTAGTGTTCACAGAGAGAAAATTGATTACTTCAGCAATATCTAAATTTTGGAATTAAATAAAGCCAGAATGAGAGCTTTTTAATTTTATTTAATGATACAATAATTTCAAAATGTTTGAGATAGAAAGGAAAAATGCAGGTTATTAAAATAGCATGAGAAGGATGGTATAACTGGAAATATACTTTGGGGAATAATGAAGAATTTTGATTTCTTGTCAAATGTAAAATTCTTCAATGTGTCATCAGAAAAAAACTTTTTAAGCTATTTGCTTTCAAATATATTTTTGAACACTTTTATTTTCAGAAAATGGAGAGAATAAGTAGGAAGGGTATATAAATTCAAATTCTTCTTAAATATCAAACATATCAAGGATACGAATCAAAATTACTTTGCAATATAGCAATTAATTTTTTATTTTAAATTTTTAGGTTAAAATTAATATATCAACTGTGTTCACAACATATGATTGTTGATAGATAATAAATGCACAGAAGTTTTAACATTCCTAATCATATATGCCAAATTTTTAAGTTATAACCAAGCTAATCAGTACCTATAAGAAAATGAATCATTTCACAACAAATGAATGAAGCCTAAAAACTCAAGAGGCTGGTGATGGTGTCTGAATATTTTTACCTTTAGGTTCCACTGAGCAACTAACACTTTCACTTTCACTTTTACAAACTCATATCATAGGCACCAGCATAGAAACTTATTATTTTCTAAATGATGATCTCTGACTTACGCTCATTCTGTAATAATTTGAAGGGTCAGGATACTATTATAAAATCACCTATCCTAAATACCTCATCTATTTCTTCAAACTGAAAAAAGAATTGCAGCAAATAATTAGAAGCTTCTCTAGTTCACTTTCCTCCTTGGGTGGAGCTCTTTGGGTCTTGATTCACCTACTTGGAATTTTTTCCCCAATAGGCAAATTCCTTTATCTTCAAATCTCAATTTTAACGTTATCATTCATGTGAAGCTTTCTTTCTCCCCAAGATAAAGATACTATTCATACTATGAATTGACTACCTTTCTGTATTTCTGCAAATATAATATGCTGTGAAAGTTGCTCAGTCTTGTCGGACTCTATGCAACCTCGTGACTATACAATCCATGGAATTCTCCAGGCCAGTATACTGGAGGGGGTAGCCTTTTCCTTCTCCAGGGGATCTTCCCAACCCAGGAATCAAACTGGGGTCTGCTGAATTGCAGGCAGATTCTTTATCAACTGAGCTATCAGGGAAGCCATAATATGATGCTATGATATTTTATTTGCATGAGTATCTTCTTCCTGGATTCTAAACTCTTTGAGGATAAGGACTATGTCTTTTTATTTTCTTTATATCAGAAGTATTTAGAAAGCTTTGTGTAATACAAATACTTTAAATATTATATGACCATGTAAATTTACTGTTTATTCCAATACATATTTTTGAGAAGTTATATGGGGCTAAGTATAAATTCCTGGAGACAGATAGATGAATGAGATCCATTTTAAAGCTTTTAGTATTTCATAATGTATTGTGCTTATAATACATCTTGACTACATAACAAACAGCATGTTGACTATTTATACGAAATGCTTTGGAACCACAGGGTGGAAAATGTTGAATTTCCTTGAGAGAAAGGGGAAAATGTTATCGGGAATTATTTTCCAGGAGAGGGATTATTTGAACTAAACTTAAAGGACAAATATAATAGCCATTTGACATATGGGCACAGAAATTTCTAGGGGAGGGAATAGCTCATGTAAAAGTATAAAAATGTGAAAGAGCACTAGATGTTTTGGAAATGACTCTATGGCTAGAATGAAGTTGAAAACTAAGCTGTAGCCAGACAACTGCAATGTTTTATGCCATGATAAGGAATTGCTGGGACTGCATGGCAGGCAAAAAAGCAGGATTATATACACAGCTAAAAAGATATAATTTTAGTTGCAATATGGAGGATGAAATTGTGAAGGTGCATGAAGGCACTATAAGATCCCTGGTGGAAAATAATTAAACTCTAACTAAAGCAGTGGGAATGGAGAAAAGAGGGTAGGATTAAAATACATTTATGAGGTTTTTAACAAGTATGCTTAATCTTTTGATGTTTCACTTTTGCTCAGTTGGGGACATCTTCACAATTGACATTTCAACTTACACCATGTTGTTCATTCTTTCGTTCATTAATACAATTGATCATTATCTAACACCTGCTACATACAGTCAGTCACTATTCTAGTTACTGGAGATTCAGCAGTGGAAAAAAATCAATGAATTTTCCTTCTATTTTGTATTAATAGCTTATCTTTGGGTGGAACATAAGGAAGTGGCTGGTTTAGGACTGGCGTCTTGAAGATGGAATATATTAGGCCTGCATATTAATTCTAATCATGTCATATTTAGGTAAAACTGATTAGCATAATCATATAACAGCTCTTGCTCTATTTTGCATTCCCTTATCTCTTAATTTTATATATTTCAACAAATACTTTCTTCTTTGCCTCAGGAAATTCAAAGAGGGTTCTTATGACTAAACAAAGATAATTTATTTCTCTAATTAACTTTAGACCTATTGACAGTAGAGAATAAGGTCTCTTGGTATCTGTATGCTGCTGAGATCTAGCATAGTTTTTCTTCCCTATGGTTAACTTCAGCACACCTCTTAACATGTTTGCTGCCAAATTCTGACAAGCCAGTTTAAAAGAAATGACACTAGACATTGCCAGAATATAAAAGAAAATTAAATTTCACACTGAGATAGGTACTAATATCATTTAAGCTGACAGTCAGTTGTACCTGTGCCAGCCACTTTCATTAAAGGTGATTTTTTTTACTTTTACTTTTACCATGTATCACTTAAATTTCTTCTGGCCCCAGTGCAAAGTTATGCATAGAAGTTACTGGTTGTCTTTTTTAGACAGTCACAGAGTGTAAATGGTAACGGTGACAAAGTAAAACAAAACAAAACTCTAGCTGTTAGCGGACCCCTTGATTTAAGCAATTTAGAATTACCAAAGTGATATCAAAATTCAAATGTAATGGCAGGGAGCAGTATGACTTTTTAGGTCTTCAATAAAACAGTCATTTGACTAGAAGAAGACAGTCCAGTCAACATTTTCATTTTCTTTTCTCTTTGAATGAAGTTTAAATTTCACTTTTCACAGAATCTAACGGTTTATTACATAACAAGACTTCAGATTTTAATTTTGAACATCTGCAAACAGATATCAAGAAGGGTTCTTGGAGACTACTTACTACCTGAAGCTGGTCAATTTCTGTACTTCAGTGAGATGATGTCTATTTTTGCAAAAAATGACTCGGAATGAAAAAGTCACTTCTTTATAGTCTGCCTAATTTAGTCAGATTATGCTCAGTTTAAATATCAGCTACTTTCTTCTCCAGGAGTACAAATTAGAACCTTACAGTTTATTGTTCTTTGTACATTATCTTGTCAAAATAATATTGATTAGTACTAAGAGAAGGACCTATCTAAGTTATAACTTTGTTTCAAAGAATACTATCTAAGTTGTTTGTGTTTGGAGCAATAGTGAATCAAGGAAACAGAATCATCTTTTTACTATGTATTTTGCAGTTGTGTGTGTATGCTTAGTCACTCAGTCATGTCTGACTCTTTGCAACCGGATGAACTGTAGCCCACCAGGCTCCTCTGTCTATGGGATTCTCCAGGCAAGAATACTGGGATGGGTTGCCATGCCCTCCTCCAGGGGATCTTCCCAATCCAGGAATCAACCCGGAGTCTCCTGCATCACAGGCAGTTCTTTACCAGCTGAGCTACCAAGGAAGCCCATTTTGCAGTACAAATCAGCAGATGAACTTAAAGAAAATGTATTCTATCCTACTAAGTTGATATGCTTTCAGAGACAATAAACAATATTCAGTGTAAGCAATCATAGACTTTGTTCCTCAGTCACTATGTGCAGCCTTTGGAAATGTCGTTAATTTGTGAATTTCACTGGAACCATGTACTGGAGAGGAAAGGACTAGAAAAGAGGCCCTTGACACTACTCATAAAGGATGCTTCAGCATGCAATAATCGTTTGCAGTAATGTGACCTAAGAGGAAGGGTGTGTCATGTCAATCATTTTCCACTTCTCTTTCTAACCACCATTCCTGCTCAAGTCCTAGCTGAACTCCAATGAGTGTCTATCTGGGATGCTGACAAGGGCACAAGTCACAGTGCTCTCAGTGTCTGACACAATGACCTTTTGTTTTGATGCCAAAACACAAGAGATGAGGAGACTCAGTTCCCTGAAGCTGGAATGCAATCACTTCTGAGGTAGGTGTTGATGTTTATAGGTTTTGCTGTACCAGACTCATGTCTCAGATCCTGAGATATAAAGAAACCTGAAAGTGCTAGATTAAATGTGTCTAATGTGTGTGTGTGTGTGCACGTGTGTGTGTGCACGTGCGTGTGTGTGCATGTGTGTTTGATATGAAGAACCTGTAACGTACACGTCCCAGGTAGGGGCTCCTCTTTCCATTACAGTCTCAGTGACAGGCTTCTTTCCTTCAAAGGCAGCCCTCCCTCGCCTCCTCATTGTAACTCCGTCTCACACAGCCCATGAAAGCAATTCTCTGTTTTGCCTCCTGGTCTCGTGCTCAGTTAATTCTCTACTGATAGTTTTCCGGGGCTTCTCATTCCTCCTTCTAATACAATCTTCCTTGGAGCCCTTGCCCCTCTCACCCCTCCAGCATTCAAACAAGAACAGGTTTGAACCAGACTGAGACAAAGTTTAAATCCTGCTTTACAGAGTTTCTTTATCCTATGCAAATTAAAATATGCCTAGACTGATGTTTCAAGTTTCCCTGCACAATCTGTAGTCTGTGTGAAGTTTCTCACATTTCCACGGCTCTAGTCCACTGGGGAGAAAAACTACTGAGACATAATGACACATTCTACAAACTACTGCATGTACTTTTGCTCTTGGAGCCTGAGGAAATGTTGCCACATGTAACTTGAGCATCTTCTCTCAAATGGAAGAAGTGTTAGTGTTACATAAAATCACTTGGGCGTGATGTCTTTAGTCCCCACATTCAACATCACCATCTTATTCTCCTAATCACTTCCACATATGTAAATTTCAAAGATATGATGTATTGCAAAAATCTATGTTAATACGGAATTCTCCACTGGCATTAAAATTTGGTGGACATTGATTTGCATACAAGTTAGGTTAGCCATACATATAAGTGTGCTGACTTTCATCCCAAACTCACTACAAAAGTCAGCTCAGATGACTACACCTCTAGATGAAACCTGTTCAAACGTTTGGATATTTTTTCCCCTCCACCATCTAAAGAGAAAGTTTATATTCAGGGAAAGGAAGAATGACATTAACTGAGCTAAGGTTTAAAAGGAGAAGAAAGGTAAGACATGCTGTTTTATTAACAGACTAATCTACATATCAGAGGCTGCTTTCCAAGCAATCTAACCTACAACATTTACTCTATGCTGAAAAGACATAATAACTATTTTTAAATAATGGCTCCTTAAAAAGTAATGAAATGTCCAATTCCAGACAAGATAGTATAACTAGGATAAGATTTAACACACCAAATAAAAAAAAGTCACACAAAATGTATGAAACAGTTATAGTCCTACCAGGGCCATGAGGAAGACTCTTCATTGTATCCTCACTGTGAGAACAGTGTAGGGCTCCTAGAGAAAAATCCCAAGAAACTTCTGTGGCTTCACTAAAACCGTGGCCGTCTGTCAGTTTCAAACTCTAATGTTAGACCATACAAAGTCTCCAGCAAGCCTTCAAAATTACTTGTTTCTACCTATTCTTGGCTCCAGCAACTTCTACCCCAAAAAACAGATCTCAATTACTGCATTTGAAAGGGGTGGTTTGCCTGTGGCCTCAGTTCTCTATGGGTCCAGGAAAAGTCATTGATTTTCAGTTTCCCTAGATTTTTCTTGTTGTAGAGACAAAAGTGATGACTTCCACAGTTTTTGTATGTTGGAACTGAAACATGAATCATCACCATAGTCTTATTTTCTATTATTGTTCTCTTTTGAAAAAAAATCTCATTTACTGATTATTTTCTTGTATTAGATTTTAATATTCCTTTTGAGAGAAAAGATGTCTCTAAAATTATTGCTTCTAAGTAAGTTATGCTTTACCTACAAGAAAATCAAGATTTAAAGATTCAGAGTGTCATCTTTAACACATCATCTTTGTTGGTAAAGCCTAAATATTGGGTAAGAAAAAGATTCAGAAGAAAGATAATGTAGAATGTGCATTTTTTTCCCCTTCAGATAATAAAGGGGAAAACAAAGAGTAATAACCTAGAAAAATGACACTAAATATCTGCAACAAGGTCTGGCTGCTGATGGTATTATATGTGGAGTCAGAGTGTTCACTGATAACATTCAATTCCACGTCACTCACAAGCTGTGTGACCTTGGACAGGTTATTAAATATCTCTCCCTCAAGTTAAGTGGAAGAATGATCACTATAAAGTCTACATCCTTGGCACTACCATCTGCTTGCCTTTCTGTCTCTGCAGGTTTCCAACTCACCTGGCTAACAGACTTTCCTCTTTCTCTCATTTACCAGCCTCACATATTCCACCTTCCATGCATGCCAGTTACCCAATTTCTTCATATGCACCTGCATATTTTCTGGAACCTGGCTTACTTTAAATTTGGACTGGTTGAATTTTGAAATTTCAAATTATTTTCTGTATCTTTTATGGATGTATGATATTTCCTAGACTATACATCATACTTTTTAAAAGTACATTCCTTATACTATATATATACATTGTTTAGACACATTTGAGTCTTAAATTCCACAGTGTATCTGTCAAGCAGAAAGGCTGAAGTCAAACAAACAGTGTGATGCCCCTAGTCTCTGCAGAAGCTCATGTTTTCCAAGGCATTTACTGAAGGCAGACAACAAATGTCATATTGTGGACTCTTCTCTGGAGGCGACAATGTTTTCATTCCTGAGTTTCAGTTTCTTTAGGATACATTTCTTAAATCTCCAGTGCTTTTAAAGTCCCACCTAAATTTTTTCCTTGTTAAAACCAATCCTTTTATTTCTAGAGTCTAGAATATAATTTAAAAAAATTGAAACATTAGCAAATATTTTCAGGATTATTTTATGTTATTTTGCCAAGGTGACAAAGATAAATGTAGTGCAGAGGTAATTTTATAAACTGAAAATCCTGAATTCCAAAAATAGCTGTATGTACTTTCCTTCAAGTTTATACATATTTTTGTTTAAAAAATCAAAGTTGTTCAAACTTAAAGAAAGATAATTTTGTGGAATATGTTAATAAATTATTTTTGATTATACATTTAACTTTAATTCCCTAGTTAGTGGCTCAGACAATAAAGAATCTGCCTGAAGTGCGGGAGACCCAGGTTCGATCCCTGGGTCGGGAGATCCCCTGGAGAAGGAAATGGCCACCCACTCCAGGATTCTTGCCTGAAAAATCCCATGGGTGAAGGAGTCTGGCAGGCTACAGTCCATGGGGTTGCAAAGAGTCGGACACGACTGAGCCACTTCACTGTCACTTGTGAGTGAGTTGGATATTTAATAGAAATTGGAAAAATAAGCCAACATCTGCTTATTTTTAGGTGATTTGGCTAATGATACATTCTGTGCCCTGTAGGTCTGAATGTGAGTGGAAATGAACATAAATACATATATTTTGTTTAGATTCAGATTGCTACAAGACTGATGATACTGCATCTAACATTATCACCTGAGATACTAGTGAAATACAGTCATAATCTTGGTGGACTATAATCATTATATGGTTGATAAAGCTTGCCAACTTATATTTCAGAAGATTAACTCTGTCACTAGCTTGTGCAAAAAAATAAACATACTATGACATGGGTAGATTTAGCAAGGGGGGATATTATTATTCTTGATTTCTATTTTTTTCTGAGTATTATGTTAAATATCTTTCATATGATTGTATCTGCAGTGTAAGATTTTTCAAGGCTAGTAAAATGTCCTAAATTTGATAACACAAACAGAATAAAAAAAATTAGAACTAAAGGCTCTTAACTAATGCTTCCTGCTTATTGTCATTATTATGGCCTTTCTCAAATACCTCATAAAATATCCTCAAGATGGGGAAACAAATAAGATGGCCTATTCTAAAGTTATAGATGTATACAAAATACATTTTTAAAAGGACTAATAATCAGTTCATCCCAGAATCTTACACTGTTTTTCCTGACTAGAGTGTATTTTCTTAGGTCAGTCTCTCCAGACAAAAGGAATAAAAACAAAAATAAACAAATGGAACCTAATCAAGCTTGTAAGCTTTAGCACAGCAAAGGAAACCATAAGCAAAATGAAAAAACAGTCTATGGATTTGGAGAAAATATTTGCAAATGATGCCACTGAAAAGAGATTAATTTTCAAAATATACAAATAGATCATACAACTTAGTATCAAAAATACTCAAACAACACAATCAAAAATGGACAGAAGACCTAAACAGACATCTCTCCAAAGAAGACAAACAGATGGTCAACAGGCACATAGAGAGATGATCAATATCACTAATTTTTTGAGAAATGCTAATTAAAACTAAGCCTCATACTGATCAGAATAGTCATCATCAAGAAGTCTACAAATAATAAATGCTGGAGAAGATGTGGAGAAATGGAACCATCTTACATGGTTGGTGGGAATGTAATTGGTAACAGCCACCAGGGAGAACACTATGGATGTTTCTTAAAACACTAAAAATAGAGCAATAATACGATCCAGCAATCCCACTCCTAGGCATATATACAGAAAAGACAGAAACTCTAATTCAAAGGATATATGCATGGTAATGTTCATAGAAGCAATATATATAAAATAGCCAAGACAAGGAAGCAACCTAAGCGTCTATCAATTGATAAATGATAAAGAAGATGTGGTATACATACCAATATTTAAAATGAAAATATTACTCAGTGATAAAAATGCATGAAATAATGCCATTTGCAGCAATATGGAAAGACCTAGAGATTATCATAGTAAGTGAAGTTAGAGAAGGACAAATATGATATGATAACTCTTACACATGGAATCAAAAAATAGTACAAATTAACATATTTACAAAACAGAAACAGACTCAGAGACAGAAAAAGAACTTATGGTCACCGAAAGGGAAGAGTGGGAGAGATAAATTTAGGAGTGTGGGATTAAGATAGACATCATTCAGTTCAGTTCAGTCCCATAGTCATGTCTGACTCTGCGACTCCATGGACTGCAGCACTCCAGGCTTCTTTGTCTATCACAACTCCCAGAGTTTACTCAAACTCATGTCCATCGAGTCGGTGATGCCACCCAACCATCTCATCCTCTGTCATCCCCTTCTCCTCCTGCCTCAATCTTTCCCAACATCAGGGTCTTTTCAAATGAGTCAGCTCTTCGCATCAGGTGGCCAAAGTATTGGACTTTCAACTTCAACATCAATCCTTCGGATGAATATTCAGGACTGATTTCCTTTAGGATGGACTGATTGGATCTCCCTGCAGTCCAAGGGACTCTCAAGAGTCTTCTCCAACAACACAGTTCAAAAGCATCAATTCTTTATAAATATAAATATACATATACACATATATATAGGGTAGTGTTAGTCATTCAGTCATGTCTGACTGTTTGCAACTCCATCGACCATAGTCAGCCACCTTCTCCATCCACAGGATTTTGCAGGTAAAAATACTGAAGTGGGTTGCTGTTTCCTTCTCTAAGGGATCTTCTCAATCCTGGGATTGAACCAGGGTCTCCCACACTGCAGGCAGACTCCATATGGCCTGAGACACCAGGAAAGCTCTCTTTCTCTCTCTCTTGCTGTATATATATATACACACAAACACACACGTGTGTGTGTGTATGTATAAGGGCTTCCCTGGTGGCTCAGAAGGTAAAGAATCTGCCCACAATGTGAGAGACCCAGGTTCCATCCCTTAGTCATGAAGATCCCCTGCAGAAGGGAATGGCTATCCACTCCAGTATTCTTGCCTGGAGAATTCCATGGAGAGAGGAGCCAGGCAGGCTATAGTCCATGTCACAAAGAGTCGGACACAACTGAGTGACTAACACACACACATATATATGCATAAAACCAAATCACTCTTTTATATTCCCTAAACTAACAATATTGTAAATCAACCCTACTTCAAATTAAAAAAAAAATGTTTATTCAAACTTAAGAACAAGACTCCTACTCATGGTGACCTCAAAATCTGAAATCTGCTGAGAATTTTAAATCATGTATATGTTAAAAATTAACAAAGAAACTTCAACCGTATAGAATTTGGACACCAGAGTGGGGAACTCTCCTACTCTAGGTTGGTAGCAGAGCCCAAGAGGAAGAAGAAAGTCTCCTCTTTTTTTACAGTCAAGGGCTCAGCCAATGAAAGATTGTCAGAACTCAGTCATTGAAAAGCCTGGATTCTTTGTTTACTATAGCCCACCGAGCCTTCTTTTCCTCTCTACAAAAGAGCTCTTCTTTGCATTTTTGCACATGACTTTCCATGGTTAGAAATCCCAAACTGAAATTCTGTGCTGATCCCAAATAAAGACATTTTTTGTTGGAGAAATAACTGGCATTCTATTTGTTTTCAGTCAACATATATAAAAGAGATTAATTTGCTATTTATGTTCTAGAGTATTTTAATCTTTCTCAAAGAAGGAAAATTATTACAATGGCTAGCACATGGACAATAAAAGTCATTCTTTGGTCCCTTAATTATAGAGGTGTGGGTATTAAAATATTTTACTAGTTATTGAAATACTTAATAAATGTTATGTTTTAAAATTTAGAATCTTAGTTTTGAACCAAGATGGGAACTAATGTGTCAGGAGGTTTCTAGAAGGTGAATTCTATTTAGCTCAGAAATTAAAGACACTAATCTAATTAAAGTATGAATTTTGAATATGTACACCCATGGGTTGCTTTAAGTTGGTATGGCAAAAAATATCACAATACTATAAAGTAATTATCCCCCAATTTAAATGAATTAATTACAAAATAATTTACCTTTCACTACACTATATTTTAACTTACATATATGTTTTACCCTTCTCATGTTCATAGTTTGTCGTTTTAAATCTATTTCATTGTGTACTTGCTAAAGTGCTGTTGTGAACTAACATTCTTGGTCTCACATATGCACAAAAAATCCTTATAAAAGATCTCTTAAGAAAGAGGTTCATGGAAATATAAGGCTTAACATGTTTATAGTGAGGAATGAGAAAAGACAAATGTGGAAGATATTTCTGAGGATTCCACAATCTTATCTGATCAGGCTGACAACTCTGACCATCCATTTGTATAAGACTCTTTACAGCTTACTTAATAATTAGTTGGAAAGTCCTTTTTCAGATCTATATTTGCTGGTGGTGTCAAAGCTTGGGAAGACATGATGAGAAAACTGAGTTGACTCTATGAATAGATAAATCCCCAAACAGTGACTGTGAGCCTAGGAAGTTAGGAGCCTGTAATTCTTCCATAAGTAAGTACCAAGTCTATTCTCTATGAGACTATTAAGAACACAATAATTCAACACTTAGAAAGATATTTGTTCTTCAATCATTACTAGCAAATAAATTTATTCACTGTCTTGATTTCTCTGTTGGAAAGTCTAAAATTATTATATTTTGAATGAATTATTAGTAACTCTATGAGAACGATTTAAAAAAATAATAAGCATACAAATCATAATAAGCAAGAAAATGTGGTGAAAGACATGTCTCAGAAAAGCAGATTTATAGATTTTAAAACATTGGAAACATTTCTACTTCTTCAATCCTCACCTGTCATTGAACTCGCTCATTTTATCCTCTTCTTTTTCCTAAGTTATGAAAACTCAAGTAGGTCATATATAAGATAAGGAAAAGTTTTATCCATAACACTTTCCTACTGCATTGTTTTTTCATCCATAATGCAATCCTTTATGGGTCTCTGATCTATTTCAATGGCTGTCAGAATGACTGATGAAGCTGTTGTTTGAAAAACATTTAGGAGCTTAGGTCCATGGGTTTGTGCACAAGAGAGCAATGAAAAGTCTTATGAACAGGGCGACGCTAAATTCCTGGTGGGCTGAAAAGACTAGAATTTGTAAAAAGTATTTATTAAACAAAAATTTAGTCAAAAGTAATTTTTAACAAAAACTACTAAGTTTTGAACTGGCATTGGCTTGACTAGTTTATGATAGGTATAGCTGAATCATTTTCATGTGCTCAGTCCAGAGACTTTTAAAGATCACACAAAGATGTCATCAAGGACCAGTGTTATCCTCGTAATCTAAGTATTCTGTACTTACTATAAAGACAGATATAAATTTATGTAAACCTCAGTTTATCATGTACACATAATAGTGTGCTTCCAAATAAGATACTGATTTTTCTCAAACTAACATATCCGTTGTCAGATTGGAGGAAGAAAATTAATGTGGCTATGGAGTCAAATAAAGAAAAGTTCAAATTTTCATTCCACCATATACCTGGCAGGACTTCATTTCATTATTTTTAAACAGGGCTAATAATTTTTATGTCCCCTAATTACTGTAAGTATTTCAATGCAATAATTCATAAAGCAGAAAAAGTGAATGTGTTAGTCATTCAGGCATGTCCGACTCTTTGCACCCCCATGGACTATAGCCATCTAGACTTCTCTGCCATGGAATTCTCCAGGCAAGACTACTGGAGTGGGTAGCCATTCCCTTGTCCAGGGTATATCCAGGGATTGAATCCCAGTCTCCTGCATTGCAGGCAGATTCTTTACTGTCTGAGACACCAGGGAAGCTCCATTATGTAGATCAACAAGACTTAAAAATTCTAGTTGGTTTTTCTTTCATTTTGATATCGAACAAAGATATAATCAATGTGAAGGAAAATTCAAAGGATACTTTGGTCACCTACTTCGTTTAAACAAATTTTCAGCTAATATAGATTGTCAAAACAATCTTTAAAGCCATAATCATTATATACATTTACACTAAACATGGCCAACTGTGCAGAAAAAAGATCGGAATAGGGATGATAAATCTAATCAAAAGAAGACAAAACAAGTTCTAACAAGTGAATAATAAGTTAAAAAAGTAGATCCTGGATATGAAAGTGGCACAAAAATAAATCAGTAAATCAAAGCCCATCCAATCTACCTTCATGTCAACTGTAGTGAATTACTGATTCAGAAATCTAAAAAAAACTGTCATGTAGTGCATGATATATCACCACCCTTTAAATCTATAAAAGTTTGCTCTTTTTCATTTTCTTGTTGTTTATTTAGAATAATTGTCTACATTGCTGCTATAATCATGCAACTATTGACTATGCCAAAGTCTTTGACTGTGTGGATCACAATAAACTGTGGAAAGTTCTGAAAGAGATAGGAATACCAGACCACCTGACCTGCCTCTTGAGAAACCTGTATGCAGGCCAGGAAGCAACAGTTAGAACTGGACATGGAACAACAGACTGGTTCCAAATAGGAAAAGGAGTACGTCAAGGCTGCATATTGTCACTGTGCTTATTTAACTTATATGCAGAGTACATCATGAGAAACACTGGGCTGGAAGAAGCACAAGCTGGAATCAAGATTGCCAGGAGAAATATCAATAACCTCAGATATGCAGATGACACCACCCTTATGGCAGAAAGTGAAGAAGAACTGAAAAGGCTCTTGATGAAAGTGAGAGAGGAGAGTGAAAAATTTGGTTTAAAGCTCAACATTCAGAAAACTAAGATTATGGCATCTAGTCCCATCACTTCATGGGAATTAGATGGGGAAACAGTGGAAACAGTGACAGACTTTATTTTGGGGGGGCTTTAAATCACTGCAGATGGTGATTGCAGCCATCAAATTAAAAGACGCTTACTCCTTGGAAGGAAAGTTACGACCAACCTAGACAGCATATTAAAAAGCAGAGACATTACTTTGCCAACAAAGGTCTGTCTAGTCAAGGTTATGGTTTTTCCAGTAGTCACGTATGGATGTGAGAATTGGATTGTGAAGAAAGCTGAGTGCTGAAGAATTGATGCTTTTGAAATGTGATGTTGAAGAAGACTCTTGAGAGTCCCTTGGACTGCAAGGAGATCCAACCAGTCCATCCTAAAGGAGATCAGTCCTGGGTGTTCATTGGAAGGACTGATGTTGAAGCTGAAACTCCAATACTTTGGCCACCTCATGTGAAGAGCTGACTCATTGGAAAAGACCCTGATTCTGGGAAGGATTGGGGGCAGGAGGAGAAGTGGACGACAGAGGATGAGATGGTTGGGTGGCATCACTGACTTGATGGACATGAGTTTGGGTAAACTCCAGTAGTTGGTGATGGACAGGGAGGCCTGCATGCTGCGATTCATGGGGTTGCAGATTCGGACATGACTGAGCAACTGAACTGAACTGAACTGAACTGACCAGGATATAACCTATAAGACAAGGACTTTTGTCTCTTTGTTCACTACTTTATCCCAAATGCCTGGATCAGTGAAGATAGATATGAGAGTTTCATAAAATATCTTTTAAATTGAATCATTGAAGAGATGCATCAGAAAAAAATTAACAAGAAAATTAGATATTGTCTAACAATAATCAGTACTTTAAAGTCTTTTAAACATCAAATACGTGTTAATTGTACAGAAGGAGATAGTATTATTAACCTTTCACAGAGGAAACTAAATCACAAACTTTAAAATTAAAACTCAAAGCATTCTTATGAAAAACAAAGCTGAATGCATCACACTTCCTAGTTTCAAACTAAATTAAAAAGCTATAATAATCAAAACAGTATGGGTTTGACATAAAAACAGACACATACATCAATGAGGCCAAATGGAGACCCTAGAAATAAGCTTATGCATATCTGATTGATTAATTTTCAACAAAGGAATCAAGAATGTACAAAGAAAGCACAGTCTCCCAATAAATGGTGTTGGGAACATACCCATAAGCAAAAGAATGAAACTAGACCCCTGTCTCACACCATACACAAACATCAACTCCAAAATAATTAAAAACTTACTTGAATGTGAGCCCTAAAACCATAAAATTCCTAAGTGAGGACATAGTGGATAACCTCCTTGACACTGGTTTAGGTAACTATTTTTTTTTGGATTTGACACCATAAGCAGAGGCAACAACAGCAAAATAAATAAGTGAGACTACATTGCACTAAAATACTTTTGTACAGCAAAGGTAACCATCAACAAAACGAAAAGGCAACCTGTGGAATGACAGAAAATGTTTGCAAATTATATACCTCACAATGGGTTAATATCTAACATATAAAAAGAAGTTCATAAAACTCAATAGCAAATAACTGAATAACTCAATTTAAAAAAATGGGCAAAGAACCTAACAGTCAATTTTCCAAATAAGATATACAAATGATCATCAGGTACATGAAAATGTGCTCATTACTAATAATCAGGAAAATGCAAATCAAAACCACAGTGAGATATCACCGCACACTTGTTAGGATGTCTATTATCAAGTAGACAGAAGAAAACAAATGCTGTTGAGGATGTGGAGAAAAGGGAAATCTTGTACAATGTTGGTGGGAATGTAAACTGGTATAGCCACTATGGGAAACAGTATGGAAGTTTCTGAAGAAGTTAAAAATAGAACTACTATATGATTCAGAAATCCCACTATGGGGTATAAAGATCCCCTGGAGTAGGAAATTGCAACCCACTCTAGAATTCTTTGCTGGAGAATTCCATGAAAAGAGGAGCTTGGTGAGCTACAGTCCATAGGGTTGCAAAGGGTCAGACAGGACTGAACAACTAACACTTTAACTTTCACTTTTTCATGCCAAACAAACAAAATCAATATCTCATAGACATAGCTCTATCCCCATGTTCCTTGTAGCATTTTTCACAATGGCAAAGACAAAAAAAAACAAATTGAAAGTATCCATTAACAATTGAATGGATACAGAAAATATGGAATGGAACAATATTCAGCCCATAAAAAGAAGGAAATCCTGCTATTTTTGATAGCATCAGTGAACTGAAAATCATCATTATTCTAAATGAAATAAGACAAAGAAAGACAAATACCTTATATTTGTCTATATCAGATTATATTACACCTATCTATGTATCTATCTGAAATATCAATCAATCAAATGCATAGAAGCAGAAAGTAGAAAATAAGTTGCCACGATCTGGTGTGTAGCAGAAATATGAAGTGGTTGATAAAATGTACAACACAAACTTTCAGTTATAAGATGATTAAGTCTGAGTATTCAGTGTATAATATAACATGATGACTATAGCTGATAATACTGTATTTATAGTTGAAACTTTCAAAGAGTAGAACATAAATGATCCTACCCCCAAAAGTTCCAGTTGTCATATATGGATGTGAGAGTTGGACCATAAAGAAAGCTGAGTGCTGAAGAATCAATGCCTTTGAACTGTGGCATTGGAGAAGACTCTTGAGAGTCCTTTGGATTGCAAGGAGATCAAACCAGTCAATCCTAAATGAAATCAATCCTGAATATTAATTGGAAGGACTGATGTTGAAGCTGAAGCTCCAATACTTTGGCCACCTGATGTGAAGAACTGACTCACTGGAAAAGACCCTGATGCTGGGAAAGATATAAGGCAGGAGAAGGGGATGACAGAGGATGAGATGGTTGGATGGCATCACCGAATCAATGGACATGCGTTTGAGTAAACTCTGGGAGTTGGTGATGGAAAGGGAAGCCTACGTGCTGGGTCCATGGGGTCGCAAAGAATTGGACACGACTGAGTGACTGAACTGAACCCCCAAAAGCTATATTTTTGAGTGAAATGCGACACACAACTGTTACATTATCCAAAAGGAAGGGTATTTAGATTTACGAACAGCAACATCTCAGAGAGTGATGACATGAACAATTAAAAATAAATAAGTTAATTTTAATATGGCTTAGTAGCTCTGACAGATCTTCCAGAGCTTTTGTTGACAATACATCAAGAATCAATTTAAGATCTAGTTGAAGGCAAAGTTTATAATCCTCATATAATGGATTTTGATGCCTTAGGCAATACAGTGATGTAAAAATGATTAAAAAGTGCCCATTTCTTGTGTAATCAATAAAACTTCTCTCTAAAATAGGTTAGCTTCAAAATACTTGACTGTACTCTAATTATAGAATTCCAACTAAATCTAATATTATTATTTTACATACAGGTTTATTAGACATCACATCCTCCAGCTTATTAGCACTGATGTTACCCAATCTAGTCAAAAGGTCATCCATCAATAATAGATCAAACCTAACTGTATTTCAAAATCCTACTGGCAGCATAACAAAATAAAGTGTTGGAAAATGACTGGAAAACATGTACATATGTATATTTCATATAATAACAGCATTCTATAATGATTTATTTTTAAATAGGTAGATGAATCAACTGTTAAAGTAAATATGAGAATAAAAATCTTCATTATCTGTATTATTTAAAAACAATTCCTTTCAAATACTATGATATTAATTTCTAGATTTTATTTTCAAAGAATTTCAAATTCTAGGTTTTATTTTCAAAACTAATTTTTGGCATTTATTAATAATTCCCTTTAAGTACTGATGAATCATTTATATACATATTTACACATTATACCGGAGAAGGCGATGGCACCCCACTCCAGTCCTCTTGCCTGGAAAATCCCATGGACGGAGGAGCCAGATAGGCTGCAGTCCCTGGGGTCGCTAAGAGTCGGACAGAACTGAGCGACTTCACTTTCACTTTTCACTTTCATGAACTGGAGAAGGAAACGGCAACCCACTTCAGTGTTCTTGCCTGGAGAATCCCTGGGACGGCGGAGCCTGGTGGGCTGCCGTCTATGGGGTCGCACAGAGTCGGACACGACTGAAGCGACTTAGCAGTAGCAGCACACATTATACAATGAAACTTTCTGAACTCTTTCATGATTTTTTAATTTATATTCAGTTTTTGTCATAATTAAAACATTTTGGTATATGATTTATGTTATAATTTAATAACACAAATGTATATAGATCTTAAGTTGCATGCCAGCTCTCTACCTAAAAAAATGTTCTTACCTTCAAGGAAATTTTGTGATTTATATAGTAAAGCAAGTTTGGAGCTTACTCTATCTCATAAGTCATACTGCTTACTATCATCTCATTCAAATAAATAATACTTCAATCTTTTATATGTTTGTGCCTCATCACTTAACTCTTTTCCTTTTGTTTCTTATTATAAATACTAAAATAAACTTAGAGTTAAATGGCTACTACATTATTTTCATTGTATGCTGTGTATGTAAGAGTGTGAAATGTGTTGCTGGAATTTAATGCAATTTTAATTATGTTTCTCAAATAGATTGATAAATATTAACTGCTAAGTGAATGAGTATACAAGCACCTGTTCTGTATGTACTTGGAGTTTATTACACAATGTTTCCCCAATTCTTAAAGAGAAAAAGAGAAAATACCTCTTTCAAATTATAACACTATAATAACCCTGATTGCTTCAGATTTGTTATGAATTTATTATTGAGCCCTCACTATACAAAGAACTTTACAGAATCACATTTAAACACTACAACAATCCTGTGTGAGGTGCTATTGTCCCCATTTTATAGATGAAGAAATTGAGGAACAAAGGGTAAGCAAACTGTGCAAGAAAACATGGCTAGAAAATAGTCAAACCCAAGATGCCACCTGAGCGGGTTGATTTTGGCATTTGTGATATGAAAAACTGCATCCAATTGCCTGATACTATGCAAAAGACCACAAAAGACAAGAAGACAAGCTGGAAAAACTTGGCATCCTATAGTCACTAAGACTAATTGAATTTTGTAAAAGAGCGGCAATGTTGAATTGGCTGTAAACACATCTGTGACTCTTTGTTGCTGGGCAGAAACATTTCCTAAATCAGATTCTTTATTTCTATTTTTCTTTCACTCTCATACCCCTTCCATTTTCTAATATTTTCAAAGTGTGATGGCTTCTGGAAAGCCTTTGACTCTATTTGAGGCTATATGGAGAAGTTCATTATTAGGGTATTTCAACTAGTATATGTTTTTAACATGCAATTCAAAGTAACTGAGGTTAGCATGTTAGAAAATTTGAATCTTGTAACAACTGCAAATGAAGTTTGCATCAATAGAAGTATTTCCTCTTGGATAAAGCAATTTGATTTCATGCATACAAGTACCCATTAGAATATTTGTCTTTATTTTCGTTTTGTTGTTCTAATTTAGAAAAGATCATACAATCAATAGTGATTTGAAAAAAAAAAAAGGTAATTTAGAATTGTGATGAATATGAGGAATTAATTCTCCCATTCTTCACCCTCTTATTCACTTTGCCTTCTTATCCTGAAAAGGTAAAAAGTTAAAACTCATAGTCCCCAGACTCCTATCAGAAGATTTGTTGTTGCTGTTTAGTTGGTAAGTCGTGTTCGACTCTTTTGCAACCCTATAGACTATAGCCAGCCAGGCTCCTGTGTCCACGGGATTTTCCTAGGCAAGAATACTGGAGTGTGTTGCCATTTCCTTCTCCAAGGGGTTTACCTAACCCATGTCTCTGGCATTGGCAGGTGGATTCTTTACCACTGAGCCACCGAGGAAGCCCTTATCAGAAGATTGGTTTGTGCTAATTGAGATTTGGAAGGCAGAAATGATTTTGGCTTGGTTGTGTTTCTGGCAGCAATACAACTGTGTGAAATTACAGAGTTCTCTTCCCTCCCTTTCTTCTTGATAGTGCTGGAAGCAGCAGTCCCTCTGCTAAAGCATCTTTCAGGCATTCCTGTAGACCTCCAATAAAGACAATTCCTCTAGCCTTTCTAATAATAGCATAAGCACTTACATTATTATTGAATTATTTTACTTAAAATATTTTAAATAAATTATTTATCCTGCAATAGAACCCTGATGATACAAAAAGCAATGGCAAAGTAATAGGAATAAAAACAAAACTAAACAAATAGGACCCAATCAAACTTACAAGCCTTTTCACAGCAAATGTAACCACACACACACACATATACAAAAAGACAATTTAAGGCATGGTAGGAAATATTTGCAAAAGATATGACAGACAAGGGTTAATCTCTAAACATATATATAGCTCATACAACTCAACAAAAAAACCAAGCAATTCAATCAAAAATTTGGCAGAAGACCATAATAGACATTTCACCAATGAAGACATAGTTATGGCCAGTAGGCATAAGAAAAGATTCTCAACATCACTAATTACTGGAGAAATGAAAATCAAAACTTTAGTGAGGTACCAACTCATACCAGTCAGATGGCCATCATCAAAAAGTCTACAAATAACAAATGCTAGAAAGGGTATGAAGAAAAGGAAACCCTTCCACATTGTTGGTGGGAATGTAAATTGGTACAGTCACTATGAAAAACAAAGTGGAAGTTCCTCAGAAATTTAAAAATAGAATGACTATATTAATGACAAATCTCACTCCTGGGAATGTACCTGGACAAAACTCTCATTTTAAAAGATGCATGCAGCTTTCACAGCAATACTATTTACAATAGCCAAGACATGGAAACAACCTAAATGTCCACTGACAGATTAAGGGATAAGGAAGATGTGGGACATACACACAATGGAATATTACTCAGCTATCAAAAAGAATTAAATAATGCCCATTTGCCGCAACATGGATGAAACTAGAGATTATCCTACTAAGTGAAATAAGTCAGAAATTCTTATGGACAAATACCATATGATATCATATACATGTGTAATCTATTCTAAAATATAGCACAAATGAACCTATCTAAAAAACAGAAACAGACTCACAGACATAGAGAACAGACTTGCGGTTGTCAGTGGGGAAAGGAGTGCGGGAGGGAAGGACTGGGAGTGTGGGATTAACAGATGCAAACTATTATATATAAAATCGATAAACAACACGGTCCTATTGTATAGCAGAGGGAACTGTATTCAATAACCTGTGATAAACAGTAATGAAAAAGAATATATAATAAAAAGAATGTGTGCATAACTAAATCACTTTTCTGTATAGCAGAGATTGGCACAACACTGTAAATCAACTATAGTTCAATAAAAAAAACTAAAAAAAAGAAGCAATGGTGAATTTTCATGCTGTCATAGAAAATGAAAACAAAATATTTTATGCCAAAACATAAAAACATAGTGCTTGTTTTACTACTTGTATTAACAAAATAATATAACTTAACATAGTATGTTCATCAGATAAAGACTTTATAAGTAAGTGTTAGTCGCTCAGTCGTACCCGACTCTTTGTGACCCCATGGACTGCAGCCCACCAGGCTCCTCTGTCCATGAGATTTTCCAGGCAAGGATACTGGAGTGGGTTGCTATTTCCTTCTCCAGGGGATCTTCCCAACCCAGGGATCAAACCCGGGTCTCCTGCACTGCAGGCAGATTCTTTACTGACTGAGCTACAAAGACTTTATAGTTAGCATTTAAATATAAAACAAACATTTAGAAATAATTGCTGCAGCTAATTTAACAACCTGAAAATATTTGTTTAAATAATTGGTTTCATTGGGTAGCAGAATCTCTTACAAATAAATAAATGGATAATCTCTAAATTTAATCTTTTTTTCAAATCTCTTCCAACCCAATAGACACATACCCACAGTATACCAAAACTTATCAAATGACTGATGAATCTTAAATCATGAGGAAAATATGAGTGAGACTTGGGAGATCATGAAAACAAGATGTTAAAATCTGTAACAGATGGTAGATTGATACACTTAGCTATTATACACATTTTAGGTAGAATCTGGAGAAGACTCTTGAGAGTTCCTTGGACTGAAAGGGGATCAAATCACTCAATCCTCAAGGAAATCAACCCTGAATATACACTGGAAGGACTGATGCTGAAACTGAAGCTCCAATAATTTGGCCACCTAATGCAAAGAGATGACTCATTGGAAAAGACCCTGATGCTGGGAAGGATATAAAGCAGGAGGAAAAAAGAGGATAACAGAAGATGAGATGGTTGGATGGTATCACCAATTCAACAGACATGAGCTTGAGCAAGTTTCAGGAGATGGTGAAGGACAGGGAGGCCAGGCGTGCTGCAGTCCATGCGGTCTCAAGGAGTAGGACACAACTGAACTACTGAACAACAAAGGTAGAATTTATTTGCCTTGATATAATCTACTCATTTCCTACTCAAATGACTGAATAATACACTGAAACTAATAAATGTGACTCAGCCTTTTAACAAATGCAATCCTTTAATAAATCTTAAAATTTTACAAGAATCCAATGGTGTGTCCCATAAAATCTTTAGGCATAGATAGCTCATGTATTCAGATTTGCCCTTTTATATCTAAACATATAACTAAACAATTGCATTATGATTTTTCATTAAGAAAATTGTAGAGAAAAATTCTTTATAGAAACAAGCAAGAATGAATTAAAAAGTGTTGTTATCACAAGGTCAGTTTTTGAACTTTTCTAAGCTATCTGCTAAAATCAGAAAATGATCCTTCCTTGGGACTGTTGCAGTGTTTAAGAATCCGCTTTGCAATGCAGGGTACATGGATTTAATCCCTGGTCAGGGGACTAAGATCCCACATGGCAGGGGCAACTAAGCCTGTTCACCACAACTGCTGGAGCCCACATGCCACAACTAAGACCCAACACTGGCAAATAAATCAATATATAAATATTCACATATATATACATAAAGAAAATGATCCTTCCTTAAAGATGATTCTTAATAATTATCTATCAATTGAGAATATGGTTATTTTTTTGTGTCAAAATATCATACATATTTATATATTTACAGCTGATTCATGTGCAGCAGAAACTAACCCATAATTGTAAAGCAATTATCCTCCAATTAAAAAGGAAAACAAAAAAGTTAAAAATAGACAAATAAAAATATTAAATGTGTTAAATCTGTACTGACATTTTTCAGGCATGTTGTGCATTTCACAGATGAAACATGTATGAACCCTGCCCATAAACAATGTAGAGTTAAGTAGGAAAGACTAGTGGCAAAGACAAAGAAAAATACATACACACTTAGGAAAACAACAAAAGTCTCCAGAGATGTTTAGATATAGAATTCCTATGGTATTCTTTGTCTTCAAGTTATGAAAGAGAGTCACCCAAATCATATTATAGAAACATGAAAAGGAATATTTATAATATCAAATGGAATCTTGCCAATCAAAGCAATAAAGAAAAAACCTTAGGTGAAAACTTATCAAGGCATAAATTTGTAATTGGCAGAAGAAGAAACTCAGGTAGCTAACAAGAATAAGAAGGGGTACATACTTATTGCTCATATTAGAAATAGTAACCAAAACAACAATGGGAAGCTGTTTGTACTCAATAGACTGGAAAAGTTTAAAAGTTAGACAACACCAAATATTGCTAATAATGTGGAGAAATAAAAATACTCATATACTGTCTTTATAACAAGGGATTTCCAAGAGTGAGGTTTGGGTCAAAATCACCAGAGGAATTTTAAAATTTGCTAACTTCTATCTCTATTTCTTTAATTCTCTTATGGAATTCAGGAATCTCAAATTGTAAGTGACCCCAAATAACTTATACATCCATGGAGGGCTGAAAATCATTCTCTTTAACCACAGGTAAACATATAACCACAAATGTATATAAATATACATTAACCAATATATAAATACATAACATAGAATTAGGCATGGGATAAAATGGAACCAGGATAGGAAAATTAAATGCTGTCTGTGCATAATTTTTAAAAAGTAGAAAGAAACTGAAATTTAAAATAGAAAATAATAATAATAATAATGCTTAATAATAGTCATCAATTCTTTATTAATCTTCTCAGTCACTATTCTCCTATTTTGTAATTCTGAGTTATGCAAATCTACTTTCTAGTTAGTATGACATTTGTCTTTAATCATATGCATCTTCAAAATATTTTCATTCATTGCTGTTCTTGTTCAGTACCTCTGGTGTGGCTGAAGTTTTGTGATCCCATGGACTACAGCACACCAGGCTTCCCTGTCCTTCACCATCTCCTGGATCTTGCTCAAACTCATGTCGATTGAGTTGGTGATGCCATCCAACCATCTCATCCTCTTGCTGTCCCCTTCTCCTCCTGCCTTCAAACTTTCCCAGCATCAGGGTCTTTTCTAATGAGTTGGCTCTTACCATCAGGTGGCCAAACTATTGGAGCATCAGCTTCAACATCAGTCTTTTCAACAAATATTCAGGATTGATTTCCTTTAGGATTGACTGGCTTGATCATTTTGCAGTCCAAGGGACTCCCAAGAGTCTTCTTCAGCACCACAGTTCAAAAGCATCAACTCTTTGGTGCTCGGCCTTCTTTATGGTCTAACTCTCACATCCATACATAACTACTGGAAAAACCATAACTTTGACTAGGCAGACCTTTGTTGGCAAAGTAATGTCTCTGCTTCTTAATATGCTGTCTAGGTTTGTCATAGCTTTCATCCATCTTAATATTCAAAAAGTCTAATAATTTTATTTAAATCTGAATATTTTCATCCATAGTCTTTAATATTATTTGCAACAGTGAATCTGAAATCACATCATTGCTCTTTCTATATGTGTGTGTGTGTGTGTGTGTGTGTGTGTGTGTATTATTTACTGCCTCCGAATACAGTTAATGTTTTAATACAATAAAATTATTTATACAGAATGAAGATAAAAAATGATGGAAATCTAGCTCTTCAAAACAGAAGGTCGTGATATCTGCTTTCTCTAATATCCACGATCGTGTTAATGTGAAGCCAATTTCAGTTCTAGCTGACTCAAGAAATGATTTTCTTTCTACTCATTTATTTTTGTTGATATTTCAGATACAAAAGAACTTTTATTTCCAAATTTTCAGTTAGTACTTCGGAATTATTTCACTGAATATAAGCTTTTGAATTCTACTTTATGTAGTAAGATGTTCATTTTTTGTGCCAATAGAAGGAATTTTAGCATTTAAAAAATTCTACTTCTGGTAAAATGTTCCAACAATACACATGTTTAGATTTGTTATTTAACTGTATTATTGTACCAGCGGGGAGTCCTAAAATGCTTATGGAAGATAAAAGTCAAGGAGGATACAAAAATAGATCTTAACAACTAAACTGTCTTCTAGCAGCCTTGAAATTTTTGTTTTTCTTCAAATAGTTTGTAAGACGTTTTTGTGCCCTGGGCACTGTGCTTTTACAGAAAACATAATCAATAAGTAACTCAAAAAGTTTACAACTCAACTGACTTTGCTTCCTGTTTTCTTGCCCTTGTTCTTCACTGAACTGTTTGAGACCGTATATTTTTCGCTCCCCACCCACATTCCGTATATGACCAATTTGAGAGCAATTTTGTTGTCATTTTTGTTGTTGAGGAAGAAAAATGGTTGGGACTGTAGAAAAGTAGTGGGATTGTGGATGGTATATGGGGCTTAAATTCAGACACAGGTTTTGAAATTGCTGTTTAATATCAATTTAACTCTGATAACTACTGCTTTTCAGAACTCTGGTTTTCTTTTCTGCATAGCAAAGTTAACATATACATCAAACACTGAATACATAAAAAAATAATGTATTATATAAACTCTCAGTTCAGTTCAGTTCAGTCACTCAGTCGTGTCCGACTCTTTGCGACCCCATGAATCGCAGCACGCCAGGCCTCCCTGTCCATCACCAACTCCCGGAGTTTACCCAAACCCATGTCCATCGAGTCAGTGATGCCATCCAACCATCTCATCCTCTGTCGTCTCCTTCTCCTCCTGCCCTCAATCCTTCCCAGCATTAAGGTCTTTTCCAATGAGTCAACTCTTCGCATGAGGTGGCCAAAGTATTGGAGTTTCAGCTTCAACATCAGACCTTCCAATGAACACCCAGGATTGATCTCCTTTAGGATGGACTGGTTGGATCTCCTTGCAGTCCAAGGGACTGTCAAGAGTCTTCTCCAACACCACAGTTCAAAAGCACCAATTCTTTGGCACTCAGCTTTCTTCACCGTCCAACTGTCACATCCATACATGACCACTGGAAAAACCATAGCCTTGACTAGACGGACCTTTGTTGGCAAGGTAATGTCTCTGCTTTTAAATAAGCTGTCTGGGTTGGTCATAACTTTCCTTCCAAGGAGTAAGCGTCTTTTAATTTCATGGCTGCAATCACCATCAGCAGTGGTTTTGAAGCCCCCCAAAAATAAAGTCAGCCACTGTTTCCACTGTTTCCCCATCTATTTCCCATGAAGTGTTGGGACCAGATGCCATGATCTTAGTTTTCTGAATGTTCAACTTTAAGCCAACTTTTTCACTCTCCTCTTTCACTTTCATCAAGAGGCTCTTTAGTTCTTCTTCACTTTCTGCCATAAGGGTGGTGTCATCTGCATATCTGAGGTTATTGATATTTCTCCCGGCAATCTTGATTCCAGCTTGTGTTTCTTCCAGCCCAGCGTTTCTCATGATGTACTCTGCATATAAGTTAAATAAGCAAGGTGACAATATACAGCCTTGATGTACTCCTTTTCCTATTTGGAACCAGTCTGTTGTTCCATGTCTAGTTCTAACTGTTGCTTCCTGACCTGAATACAGGTTTCTCAAGAGACAGGTCAGATGGTCTGGTATTCCCATCTCTTTCAGAATTTTCCACAGATTATTGTGATCCACACAGTCAAAGGCTTTGGCATAGTCAATAAAGCAGAACTAGATAAGGCGTTATTGAAATTACACAGATTCTCAATCCAGAAACCTAGAAGTCAGCAGTAATGAGTCTTCATTTTCAGTCAGTACCTACTTCAGTCCATCTAGGAGTCCTCATTACACAACAGCAGCTCCCACTCCCAATTGATCTCAAACCGCACACACATGCCCCCCTCCCTTCCACTGTTCCCACCTTAGGTGGGCTCCCATAACTTGTACCTAGATTCTTACAATAGCCTCCAAACAGGCCTCTACATCTAATCCTAAAATATTCCCCACTGAAAGCCAGATTGATTTTTGGAAATGTAGGTCAGGTCATTACATAAATTTGTTTGAAATCATTTCATGTTGGAATATGATTCTATTACACTTTTTATTAATTAAATTTTTTATTGAAGGATAATTTCTTTACAGAATTCATATATCCCCTCCCATTTGAACCTCCCTCCCATCTCCCACCCCATCCCATCCCTCTAGGTTGATACAGAGCCCCTGTTTGAGTTTCCTGAACCATAGAGCAAATTCCCATTGGCTATCTGTTTATGGTAATGTTAAGTTTCCATGTCACTCTTTCCATTCATCTCACCCTCCCCACCCCTCTCTCCATGTCCATAAGTCTATTCTCTATGGCTGTTTCTCCATTGTTGCCCTGTAAGTAAATTCTTCAGTACCATTTTTCTAGATTCCATATATACGTGTTAGAATATGATATTTATCTTTCTCTTTCTGACTCACTTCACTTGGTATAAGAGGTTCTAGGTTCATTCACCTCATTAGAACTGACTCAAATATGTTCCTTTTTATGGCTGAGTAATATTCTATTGTATATATACCGCAACTTCTTTATCCATTCATCTGTCAATGGACACCTAGGTTGCTTCCATGTTCTAGCTATTGTAAATAGTGATGCAATGAACAATGTATCTTTTTCAATTTTGGTTGCCTCAGGTTATATGCCTAGGAGTGGGATTGCTGGGTCATATGTTCCTTTTATTCCTGTTTTTAAGGAATCTCCATACCATCTTCCACAGTGGCTGTATCAATTTACATTCCCACTAACAGTGCAAGAGTGTTCCCTTTTCTCTACACCCTTTCCAGCATTTATTGTTAATAGACTTTTTGATGAAGGACATTCTGATGGGTGTGAGGTGATATGTCATTGTAGTTTTGATTTGCGTTTCTCTAATAATGAGCAATGTTGAGCATCTTTTCATGTTTGTTAGCCATCTGTATCTCTTTGGAAAAATGTCTGTTTAGGTCTTTTTCCCACTTACTGATTGGGTTGTTTGTTTTTCTGGTATTAAGTTGTATGAGCTGCTTCTATATTTTGGAAATTAATTCTTTGTCAATTCTTTCATTTGCTAATATTTTCTCCCATGCTAAGGGTTGTCTTTTCACTTTGCTTACAGTTTCCTTTGCTGTGCAAAAGCCTTTAAGTTTAATCCAGGTCCCACTTGTTTACTTTTGTTTTTATTTCCGTGGGAAGTAGGAGGTGGGTTGTGCTTTATGTCATCAAGTGTTCTGCCCATGTTTTCCTCTGAGAGTTTTATAGTTTCTGGGCTTACATTTAGGTCTTTAATCCATTTTGAGTTTATCTTTATGTATGGTGTTAGGAAATGTTCTAATTTCATTCTTCTACATGTAGCTGTCCAGTTTTCCCAGCACCATTTATTGAAGAGGCTGTCTTTGTCCCATTGTATATTCTTGCCTCCTTTGTCAAAAATAAGGAACCCATAGGTGCATGGATTTATTTCTGGGTTTTCTATCTTGTTCCATTTGTCTATATTTCTGTTTTTGTGCCAATACTATGCTATCTTGATGACTGTAGCTTTGTAGTATAATCTGAAGTCAGGAAGGTTGATTCCCGCAACTCCATTCTTCTTTCTCAAGACTGCTTTGTCTATTCAGGGTCTTTTGTGTTTCCATATGGATTGTGAAATTTTTTTTCTAGTTCTGTGAAAAATGCCATTGGCAATTTGATAGGGATTGCATTAAATCTGTAGATTGCATTTGGTAGTATAGTCATTTTCACAATATTGATTCTTCCTACCCAGGAACATGGAATATCTCTCCATCTGTTATGTCATCTTTGATTTCTTTCATTAGTGTCTTATAATTTTCTGTGTACAGTTCTTTTGTCGCCTTAGGTAAGTTCATTCCTAGATATTTAATTCTTTTTGTTGCAATGATGAATGGGATTGATTCCTTAATTGTTCTCTCTGATTTTTCATTGTTAGTATATAGAAATGCAAGCGATTTCTGTGTATTGATTTTGTATCCTTCAACTTTGCTAAGTTCACTAATTAGCTCTAGTAATTTTCTAATACTATCTTTAAGGTTTTCTATACAGTGTCATGTAATATGCAAACAGTGAGAGCTTTACTTCTTTTCCAATCTGATTCATTTTATTTCTTTTTCTTCTCTGATTTCTGTAGCTAGTACTTCCAGAACTATGTTGAATAATAGTGGTGAAAGTGGACACTGTTGTCTTGTTCCTGATCTTAGGGGGAATGTTTTCAGTTTTTCACCATTGAGAATAATGTTTGCTGTAGGCTTATCATATATGGTCTTTACTGTGTTGAGGCAGGCTCCTTCTATGCCCATTTTTTGAAGAGTTTTAATCATAAATGGGTGCTGAATTTTGTTAAAGGCTTTTTCTGCATCTATTGAGAGGATCATATGGTTTTTATCTTTCAATTTGTTAATAGGGTGTATTACATTGATTGATTTCTGAATATTGAAGAATCCTTGCAACCCTGGAAGAAACTCAACTTGATCATGGTGTATGAGCTTTTTGATGTGTTGCTGAATTCTGTTTTCTAAAATTGTGCTGAGGTTTTGTGCATCTATGTTCATCAGTGATATTGGCCTGTTTTCTTTTTCTGTGTTGTCTTTGTCTGGTTTTGGTGTCAGGGTGATGGTGGCCTCATAGAATAAGTTTGGAAGTGTTCCTTTCTCTGCAATTTTTTGAAAGAATTTTAGGAGAATAGGCATTAGCTCTTCTCTAACTGTTTGAAAGCCTTCTCCTGTGAAGCCATCTGGTCCTGGGCTTTTTTTTTTAATGGAGATTTTTGATCACAACTTCAATTTCAGTGCTTGTAATTGGGTAGTTAATAATTTCTATTTCCTCTTGGTTTAGTCTTAGAAGATTAAACTTTCCTAAGAATCTGTCCATTTCTTCCAGGTTATCTAGTTTATGGCCATATAGTTGTTGATACTAGTCTCTTATAATCCTTTGTAGTTCTGCATTGTCTGTTGTAACCTCTCCTTTTTCATTTCTAATTTTGTTGATTTGATTCTTCTCTCTTTTTTTCTTGATGAGTCTGGCTAAAAGTTTGTCAGTTTTGTTTATCTTCTCAAAGAACCAGTTTTTAGTTTTATTAATCTTTATTATTGTTTCCTTCATTTCTTTTTCATTTATTTCTGCTCTGATCTTTATGATTCTTTCCTTCTACTAACTTTGTTTTCCTTCTTTTTCCAGTTGCTTTAGGTGTAAATTTAGGTTGTCTTTTCGATGTTTTTCTTGTTTCTTGAGGTAGGATTATTTTGCTATAAACTTCCCTCTTAGAAATGCATTAGCTGCATCACATAGGTTTTGAGTTCTCATGTTTTCATTGTCATCTGTTTCTAGAAATTTTTGATTTCTTCAGTAACCTGTTGGTTATTTAGAAATGTGTTGTTTAATCTCCATGTTTTTGTGTTTCTTACAGATTTTTTTTCCTGTAATTGATATCTAGTCTCATAGCATTGTGGTCAGAGAAGATGCCTGATACAATTTCAATTTTCTTAAATTTACTGAGGTTTGATTTGGACCCAAGATGTGGTCTATCCTGGAGAATGTTCCATGTGAACTTGAGAAGAGGTGTATTCTTCTGCATTTCAACAGAATGTCTAGAAGATATCAATGAGGTCCATCTCATCTAATGTATCATTTAAGACTTGTGTTTCCTTATTAATTTTCTGTTTTGATGATCTGTCCATTGGTGTGAGTGTGATGTTAAAGTCTCCTACTATTATTGTATTATTGTCAGTTTCTCCTTTTATGTCTGTTAGTGATTGTCTTATGTATTGAGGTGCTCCTATGTTGGGTGCATAGATGTTTAAAATTGTTATGACTTCCTCTTGGATTGACCCCTTGATCATTATGTAGTATCCTTCCTTATCTCTTGTAATCTTCTTTATTTTAAGGTCTATTTTGTCTGATATGAGGATTGCTACTCCTGCTTTCTTTTGCTTCCCATTTGCATGGGATATATTTTTCCATCCTCTCAATCTATATGTATCTTGAGGTCCAAAGTGAGTTTCTTGTAGACAGCATATATATGGGTCTTGTTGATGTATCCATTCAGCCAGTCTGTGTCTTTCAGTTGGTGCATTTAATCCATTTACATTTAAAGCGATTATTGATATATATAATCCTATTGCCATTTTTTAATTACTTGGGGTTGATTTTGGAGATCTTTTTCTTCTCTTGTATTTCTTGACTATATAAGCCATTTAACATTTGTTGTAAAGCTGGTTTGGTGGTACTAAATTCTCTTAACTTTTGCTTCTTTGAAAAGCTTTTATTTCTCCATCAATTTTGAATGATATCCTTGCTGATTACATAGCAACCTTGGTTTAGATTTTTCCCTTTCAGTACTTCAGAAGCCATTCCCTTCTGGCCTGCAGTTTCTGCTGAAAGATAAGCTGTTAAGCATATGAGGTTTCCTTGTATGTTACTTGTTGCTTCTCCCTTGCTGCATTTAATATTCTTTCTTTGTGTTTATTCTTTGTTAGTTTGATTAGTATGTGCCTTGGCATGTTTCTCCTTGTGTTTATTCTGTATGGGACTCTTTGTGGCCCTTGGACTTGATTGACTATTTCCTTTTCCATGGTGGGGAAATTTTCAAATATAATCTCTACAAAAATTTTTCATACCCTTTCTTTTTCTCTTCTTCTTCTCGGACCCCTATAATTTCAATGTTGGTGCATTTGATATTGTCCCAGAGGTCTCTGAGACTATCCTCAGTTCTTTTCATTCTTTTTACTTTATTCTGCTCTTCAGAAGTTATTTCCACCATTTTGTCTTCCAGCTCACTGATTCGTTCTTCTTCTTCAGATATTCTGCTATTGATTCCTTCTAGAGTATTTTTAATTTCAGTAATTGTATTGTCTCTGTATGTTTATTCTTTAATTCTTCTAGGTCTTTTGATTTCTCTGGTTTCTAGTTTGTTCCCATCATTTGTGCATATTTCATTTTTTTTTTTTAAGTTTGTGTTTGATGTCTCCTTTCCCCAGTTCAAGAAAAGTTTGACTTCTTTCCTTGAAGAAAGTTGAATTGTTTGTTTGTTTTTGGTCCCGTGATTTGTGTGAGCTTCATATACGGTGAGATTTGATGAGGTGGCTGATGTGAGGTGGTAATTCTGTTATTGGGTTTCTATTTTTGTTTTGTTTGTTGTTTGGATGAGGTGTCCTGCACAGGGTGCTACTGGTGTTTGGGTGATGCCAGGTCTTCTTTCAAGTGGTTTCCTTTGTGTGAGTTCTCGCTATTTGATACTCCCTAGGGTTAGTTCTCTGGTAGTCTAGGGTCATGGAGTCAGTGCTCCCACTCCAAAGGCTCAGGGTTTGATCTCTGGTTAGGATTGAATTCCACAACTGGTTTGTTACGGTATTAAGGAAGAGTAAACAAATACCCAAAAATGAGACACCAACAATGAACCCCAGACAAATAGCAGTTACAAAATCAGGCAAATAATAATTAAAATAATGCAATATACACATATACATATATACCCATGAGCAACGTAAAAACAGTCCAGCAAAAATAAAGTACAGTAGATTGATCCGGCAAACAAATGAAATAAAAAATTATATTTACCAGTTAAGAACAAAACTAACTTAAGCATAAACTGGAAAAAAAAACTAAAGCCAAGTGGGGAATAAAGCAATGGAAACAAAACTAACAAATATGTTGAAAGGAAAGAAAAGAAAGAAAGAATAGATATGCAAAGTTAAATAGATGTAGATAAAGAAGATTACGTAGGTTAAAGATTAACTGCAAGGGGGAAAGAACTGTAGGAAAATCAAATAAAGGGATAAATGTAGAAAAAATAATAATAGGTTTTAAAAATTAAAATTTAAAAAAAAGAGAAAAAAAAAAGAGGAAAACTCCACAGAAGTGCAAAAGCCCAATGTAGAGGCATAGGTTTATGACAAAAATGTGACTGAGGAAAAAGAAAAAGAAAAAAGCTCAAAAGCTTAATTGGATTTCTTAGTGCCAATAAAATTGATATTACAATGGGGGAGGAGGGAGGGAAAAAAAGAAAAAAATCCAAAAGAATCTACAGAATAAGTCAGAAAATAAGAATAATAAATGTTTTTCTTGAGTCTCTGCTGTCAGAGTCCTTTCAGCACTGGGAATCACAGTCCACCTTACCTCCCTAGGATGCCCTCCAACACTTTACTGATCTCTGGACCTGCTGTGGGAGCTGCTCAGATTCTAGTCTGGGCCTACTCCTATGTGTTCTTGCCCTCAAGGTCCACAGCTATCAGAGCTAGTGCGTTTTCTTTTGTGGAAGCTCTCAGTGGCCTTTTATATATTCCATAGACACAGAATCTGCTTAGTTGATTGCGTGTATTTAATCTGCAGCTAGTACAGCTGGCGGGAAGGTTTTGGGTCTTCTTCCTTAGCCACATTGCCCCTGGGTTTCAATGTGGTTTTATGTCCACCTCTACATGTGGGTCTACGTGAGGCTGCCCTGGAGGGCTTGTGTTTGCCCCTGTGAGGGCCAGGTGTGGAAGTGGTGCAGCTGTTTGGGTCGCAGGGCTTCTGGCAGCACCAGTACTCAGGGAGGTTGGCGGCTAGGGGAGCAAGAAATATAGAGCTCTAGAAGGGTATGGCAACTAGTATTGGTTAATACACTCCAGTATTCTTGCCTGGAGAACCCCCTCTCTGACAGAGAAGACTGGCAGGCCACATTTACAGGGTCACAAAGAGTCAGACAAAACCAAAGTGACTCTGCGTACATAAACACAATACTTTTTTTTTTTTTTTTCGCCTGTGGCAGCTCTGCCCCAGTGATAGTTGAACGTGAAGGTTGTACACCTGCTTGGCTTGCAGGGATGCTGGCAGCGCCAAGTGTTCACGGACACAAATTGCCTCTTTGGCAGGAGTTATGGCCCTATCACATCCTCACATCCCCTTAATCTGTCTCTCCACAGTCAAGAGCAGCCCTCGCACTGGGATTGCTCCACAATCCCAAAACTCCAGCTCCCAGCCGCTGTCCCTTCCAGGAGACATGCGTTCCTGCCCGGCATATGTGTGGCTCCTGCAAGCACCATCTGATTCTCATTCCATTTGGACTGCCATAGATCAGCTGTTTCACTCTCAGCCTTAAATGTTTCTCCTCTGACTCAGACAATTGCCCCTCTGTGGGGATTGGACCCCTGCTTCAGTTCCCCCACCTGCCGAGAGTAGCTCCAATCCTATTAATACTCCTATTTTCCCTCTAGTTCCTTCGTCCTACCGAATTTTGCATATTTCTATATATTCTTTTCCACTGGTTAGGTCCTCCTGTCTGCTCTCAGCTGGTGTTCTGCATGCACTTCTGTGTCTGAAGGTGTATTCCTGATGTATCTGTGTAGAGAGTTGTACTCCATGTCCACCTACTCCTCCGCCATCTTGTTCTCCCTCAAATACTTTTTTTTTTTTTAACTGTGTACTTCACAGCCCATTATGATCTTGCATTAGCCTAGTCTTTCAGCCTCATGTTGGGTTCTTTTCCCCTTGCTTACAAGGTTTCCGCCAGATTCTGCTTCCCTTAAAGGAATAACATTTTAAAATGGAATTATACTGCATAAAATAGGCACTCAATAAATATTCTTATAGAAACAAATAGAATATTCTTGGATTTGAATGGCAAAGGAAACATAGTAAAATATTGAAGATAAAACTATTAGACCTAATTATGTTGTATATGCAACTCACATTCATTTTTTTCATGTTGGCAATCTCACTTCAAAAGTAATATGTGTTGTTATTGTTGTTGTTTCTCAGTAGCTCAGTTGTGTATGATTCTTTGTGACCCCATGGACTGCAGCACTGTATAATGTATAAATGTATATGGGCATAAATACATATATGTGTATAAGTATATGTAATAGAATATTATTCAGCCATCAAAAGAATGAAGTAATGCCATTTACAGCAATGTAGATGGGCCTAGAGATTATCACACTATGTGAAGTGAGTCAGACAGAGGAAGAGAAATATTATATGGTATCACTTATGCATGGAATTCAAAAATAGTACAAGTGAACTATTTAGAAAACAGAAACAGATTCACAGACATAGAAAACAAACTTATGGTTACCAAAAAGGAAGAGGGACGTGGGATATATTGAGAGTAGATTAGCAGATACATACTAACATATATGAAATAGACAATAATAATTTACTAGCTAGAGCAGGGAACTATATTCAATATCTTGTAATAAGCTATAATGGAAAAGAATTGGAAAAACTGATATACACATATTAATATATATGTATAACCAAATCACTTTGCTGTACTACTGAAACACAATATTGTAAATCAACTATACATCAATAAAAATAAAGATTTCAATATTTTCTTAAAATTCCTAGTTTTCAATATAATTTTTATACATCAAATGATAATCATTGGAATAGAGAAGGCTATTAGCTTTGGTTAAAGTCCTAGAGGGCCCGAACTATTTTAGAAAGTTTGCTTGAGTCAAATTTATGAACAGTTAATATCTTTACATTGAACTTGCTATTACTGTTATTCCATTCAGAAATTTTTTTTTTCTTTTTCAAGTATCACTCAGAAGTTTAAAAACATATAATTACACAGTCTTAAAAACTCGGCAAACATTATTAAAATCCCCAATATTTTTGCTATTTGGAAAAACCTTGTCTCAACTTATTAAAACTGACAAAGTTGATCCTTATGGTGCATTATTTGATCAACCCATCCAAGATACGTTGAAAAAAGTCAAAAGATATACAGTGAACACCTATATAACTACTGTTAATTTTCTTTAACATGTAAATAGCCATATATTCATTATTTTATCTATCCATCAATACATCTTATTTTAATACCTCCTTAAAGCAAGTTGAGGGCTTCCCTGGTAGCTCAGATGGTAAAGAATCCATCTACAATGTGGGAAATCTGGGTTTGATCCCTGGGTTGGGAAGATCCCCTGGAGGAGAGCATGGCAACCCACTCTAGTATTCTTGCCAGGAGAATCCCCATGGACAGAGGAGCCCGGCAGGCTACTGTCCATGGGGTCACAAAGAGCTGGACATGACTGAACGACTAAGCACAGCACAAAGCAAATTGCAGATATCAGTACATTTAAACACTGCCGAAGACTTACCATTAATGAGATTTCACCATATGTTTATACTCTGTGTGTGCGTGCATGCTCAGTAGCGTCTGACTCTTTGTGACCCCATGGACTGTAGCCTGCCAGGCTTCTCTGTCTGTGGGGTTTCCCAGAGAAGAATACTGGAGTGTGTTGCCATCTCCTCCTCCAGGGGATCTTCCCGATACAGTGATCTAACCCATGTTCCTGCATCTGTTGCCTTGCAGGCAGTCTCTTTACCACTGAGCCACCAGGGAAGCTGTGTTTATACTCTAGTTGAGGTTAAATTTATAAATAATAAAATGAGCAAACAATATTTTCACAAGTACATAAACATGGTTGGTTACACTTGTGTAACCCAAACATCCAGGAAGAGAAAGAATATTACCTCCAAGATCTCTTCCAACTTCTCTCAGTCAATCCTGTTTCTCGCCCTCCGAAGTTAGAAGTCTTACTTTTTCCATCATAGGTGCAATTTTGATCTCTTATAGGTTTTTTGCATGTAATAATTGTTTACTCAGCATGAATTTTAACTCAGTTTTAAAGAATAATTCCTGACCTAATATTAATTTTTCTTTTTCTCAACTTATATCTTGTGGGAATTATTCTGTGCAAGGTTGGTGATAAACTCAGTTTAAATTTGTTTTAAAATGTTTATTTATACTCATGTTTGAAATAGAATTTAATTGAGGCTATCACTCTAGACTAAAAGTTTTTAGAGAACTTTTAATCTATGAATAGATGTCTTTTAAAATACTGGACAATTTTAATCTTTTTCTGCTTCTGTATATTCCATTATATTCTTTGGCACCCAGATTAAAAGCATGTTAAACTCTTTTTACTATCTTTAATGCCTCTCAGTCTTTCATAGTCTTTATTTCTTTGACTCTCTGAGATATATTCTAGGTAATTTACACAGATAAAGCTTCATATTAATTGGCTCCTTTAGCTGCATATAACTTGCTTTGAATATCATCTAATTTTTTAATATAAATGTTTATATATTTAAAAGTTCTATTTAGTACTTTCTGAAACTGCTTGGCCAATTTTGACAGTCTCCTGATCTTTAGTCATACATTACAATTTTTAACATATAAAATATTAATATTGTATGTATTTTACACTGTCATTACAACATTAAGTACTTCTTTAATTGATTTTGTTTACTAATGGTATATTGTGTTCTCCTGTACTTTTTGTTATGGGAAAATGATCTTGGAAATACATGTGTGGAAATTCCTTGAGGCCTAGGTTTACAGCACATTCATCCAAGAACTAGTTTTGAGTTTATTTTTTCCTAGATGTCTGAGGAAACAAATTCATGCTTAGTGGGGGCTGAGATACTGTGAATCAGTTCCAAATGCACAGAAGGGCAGAGTTGTGGTAGGAGTCTCAAGAGATATATTTGTTTATTTCTGCTCAATCCAGAACTAAAGTTAAGGCAATAAATCAGGCCATTATATTTTCATTTATTGCTTATGCACTGAAATCCCATAACTTCTTTGGGCCTAACTTTATTCTGGTGTCTGTAATTTCACTTTCCACTTTCATAGAACAGACTCTGCATCAACCACATGTGTTTTTGTCCCCTATCACCAACATGAACAAGCACAGGCATTGTCCAATATATACTGGTAACTATAAGTTAGATTCTGACTTCAGAAGATATTTACTTCTCCGAATATATTATCAGTATTTCTGACATCTGATGATTTCCCCACTGCTCAATAATCTATGGTTTTCAGTTGTTCTGAGGTACCAGTTTGTATCTCCAGCATCCTATTGTGGAAACGGTCCCATGTTATTATCAGATAGATGGAGCCAGGTAGTTCCTTCAAAGGCTTTTAAGGAGAAACTTATGTTAGAAAGGTAGATCATAAGAGAAAAGCCATGCTCTATAATTCTAGTAGTTGTCATATGTTGTCATTGTTGTTTAGTCTTTAAGTTGTGTCCAATTCTTTTGTGTCCCTGTGGACTGTAACCTGTCAGGATCCTCTGTCCATGGGACTTCCCAGCCAAGAATACTGGAGTGGATTGCCATTTCCTTCTCCAGGGGATCTTCTGACCCAGGGATCAAACCCACGTCTCCTGCATTGGCAGGTGGATTCTTTACCACTGAGCCACCAGGGAAGCCCGAGACAGAGAGATGGAGACACACAATCACAGCTTTCACCATTTTGTCTCTTGATTTCTTTTTTCTCTACATCCTTGTAAACATTAAATGTTATCTATTAAAATTTATTGTTTTTAAAGTAGCTTACTCCTATTGTCTTTGTTCTGCTTGTTTTTCTTGAATATATTTTCTTCTTCGAAAGGTTGATAATGTTTATGCTGACTTTGGATTAAAATACCATATTATCTTCACTGCCTCCAGAACTAAATTCTTATGTTAATTTCATTAACTTCCTCTCTATTTCAATTTCCCTTCATATATATGTGTGTACATATAAACACAAATATACGTATATATATAAACAGAAATATACATATATATTCATAAACATGTATATGTTGATACACATACAAAGATATGTGCATCTAAATAGATATGGAGTTTGGTGCAATGCAAAACAATATATATGAGAAAGATCAGTTAGACTTAAAAAGCAATTTATTTTAATATGTATACCATAAACTTTAATGAATATATATGCATGCATTGTGGTATAAATGTATCACATGAGCTGTTTCAGATATACTACTTTCATTAATGTATGAAACAAACTTTACTACAGAGTAAACTTCTAAAAATAAAAATATTCTGCATTAAATTGTTTGTTAATAGATGTATTTTAAAATGTTCACTCTTTTTGCTTCTAAAAATAAACAGTCCTATATACATTTCAAATTAACTTTATTGGTAAGAAGTTTTAAAAATAGGCTTTTACATCACAAAATAAATGGGGGCAAGCTTAGAGGGTGCTCAACTTGAATCTTGTTCCAAACAGAAGGATTTTTTAAGAGTAATATATTATTGCCTGGTTCCCCATATGGCTTTTCATGGAAATGATATGCCTGTAGCAAAAGATGTCCCTTTTGCTTTGAGAAAGTAAGACATCAGAGAAAGACATTATTTGCATATAAGTGCATGGCAACTTTCATAAATGAAAAATTTATGAATTTAGCTAAAACGAAAAGGCTTCTTGAGAAGGGTTTTCTGTAGCTGTCTCACAAAGTCAGAGTAAATTTGACTTAGCTTTAGAGACTAAAGGTATGAAACAGTTGACAGTGTTGGCATGTGGCCGTCTTGTTCTCAAGTCTCTGACATCTGTTTGGCAAATGGGAGAAAAGCAATTTCTGAAAATACTATATCATATTATGCAGCTTTTATTTATCATCTAAGACTGAATTTAATTGTTCAACTGAAACAAATACATGAGGTTGTAAGGCTACAATCTGTTTATAGAATTGTACTGAGCAGAGGACCTAAATGGATATTTCTCTAAAAAGGACATACAGATGGCCAATAGACACATGAAAAGGTGTTTAAAATCGCTGGTTATTAAAGAAGTACAAATTAAATCTACAATCAGATATCACCTCACACTCGTCAGATGGCTATCATCAAAAAATCCACAAAATACAAATGCTAGGGAGGGTGTGGAGAGAAGAGAAGCCTCCCTCACTGTTGGTGGGAATGTAAATTAGTACAGCATTATCAGATTTGGAGAAGGAAATGACAACCCACCCCAGTATTCTTGCCTGGAGAATCCCATGGACACAGGAGCCTGGCGGGCCATGGTCCATAGGGTCGCAGAGAGTCGGACACAACTGAAGCGACTAAGCACAGCACATGGAGAATAGTATGGAGACTCCTTACAAAACTAAAAATAAAGCTACAATATGACCCTCCAATCCCACTCCTGTGCATATATCCAGAAAAAAACATGGACCCAAAAGATACAGGTACCCCAATGTTCATTGCAACACTGTTTACAATGGGCAAGACTGGAAACAACCTAAATGTCCATTGACAGAGGACTGGATAAAGCAGGTATGGTATATACATATATAGTGGAATATGACTCAGCCACTAAAAAGAATGAAGTAAGGCCATTTGCAGCAACAAGGATGGCCCTAGACAGTGTCATACTGAGTGAAGCAAGTCAGAGAATGAGAAATATCATATGACATCCCTTATCTATGGAATCGAAAATAATTGATACAAATGAACTTACAAAACAGTAAGAGACTCACACACTTAGAAAACGAGCTCATGGTTGCCAGAGGGGAAGGTATAGTTAAGGAATTTGGGAAGATCATGTACACAATGCTATATTTAAAATGGATAACCAACAAAAACCTATTGTATAGCACATGGAACTCTGCTAAATATTATGTGCCAGCCTGGATGGGAGAGGAGTTTCAGGGGAAATGCATTTATGTATAGCTGAGTTCTGTCACTGTTCACCTGAAACTATCACAACATTGTTAATTAGCTATCAGTTCAGTTCAGTCGCTCAGTCGTGTCCGACTCTTTGCGACCCCATGAACCGCAGCACGCCAGGCCTCCCTGTCCATCATCAACTCCCGGAGTTTACCCAAACTCATGACCATTGAGTCAGTGATGCCATCCAACCATCTCATCCTCTGTCGCCCCCTTCTCCTCATGCCCTCAATCTTTCCCAGCATCAGGGTCTTTTCCAATGAGTCAGTTCTTCACACCAGGTGGCCAAAGTATTGGAGTTTTGGCTTCAACATCAGTCCTTCCAATGAACACCCAGGACTGATCTCCTTTAGAATGGACTGGTTGGATCTCCTTGCAGTCCAAGGAACTCTCAAGAGTCACCTCCAGCACCACAATTCAAAGCATCAGTTCTTCGGTGCTCAGCTTTCTTTATGGTCCAACTGACATCCATACATGACTGCTAGAAAAACCATAGCTTTTACTAGATGGACCTTTATTGACAAAGTAATGTCTCTGCTTTTTAATATGCTGCCTAGGTTGGTCATAACTTTCCTTCCAAGGAGTAAGTGTCTTTTAATTTCATGGCTGCAATCACTATCTGCAGTGATTTTGGAGCCCCCCAAAATAAAGTCAGCCACTGTTTCCACTGTTTCCCCATCTATTTTCCATAAAGTGATGGGACTGGATACCATGATCTTAGTTTTCTGAATGTTGAGCTTTAAGCCAACTTTTTCACTCTCCTCTTTCACTTTCATCAAGAGGCTCTTTAGTTCCTCTTCACTTTCTGCCATAAGGTTCATGTCATCTGCATATCTGAGGCTATTGATATTTCTCCTGGCAATCTTGATTCCAGCTTGTGCTTCATCCAGCCCAGCATTTCTCATGATGTACTCTGCATATAAGTTAAATAAGCAGGGTGACAATATATAGCCTTAAGGTACTTTCCTTATTTGGAACCAGTCTGTTGTTCCATGTCCAGTTCGAACTGTTGCTTCCTGGCCTGCAAACAGATTTCTCAAGAGGCAGGTCAGGTCGTCTGGTATTCCCATCTCTTTCAGAATTGTCCACAGTTTGTTGTGATCCACACAATCAAAGGCTTTGGCATAGTCAATAAAGCAGAAATAGATGTTTTTCTGGAACTCTCTTGCTTTTTTTATGATCCAACAAATGTTGGCAACTTGATCTCTGGTTCCTCTGCCTTTTCTAAATCCAGCTTGAACATCTGGAAATTCACTGTTCACATACTATTGAAGCCTGGCTTGGAGAATTTTGAGCATTACTTTACTAGCGTATGAGATGAGTGCAATTATGCAGTAGTTTGAGCATTCTTTGGCACTGCATTCCTTTGAGATTGGAATGAAAACTAACCATTTCCAGGAACCTGGAATGTTAGGTCCATGAATCAAGGCAGATTGGAAGTGGTCAAACAGATTGCAAGAGTGAATGCCAATATTTAAGGAATCAGTGAACTAAAGGACTGGAATAGGTGAATTTAACTCAGATGACCATTATATCTATTACTGTGGGCAAGAATCCCTTAGAAGAAATGGAGTAGCTATCATAGTCAACAAAAGAGTCTGAAATGCAGTACTTGGATACAATTTAAAAAATGACAGAATGATCTCTGTTCATTTCCAAGGCAAACCATTCAATATCACAGTAATCCAAGCCTATGCCCCAACCAGTAATGCTGAAAAAGATGAAGTTGAATGGTCCTATGAAGACTTACAAGACCTTCTAGAACTAACATCCAAAAAAGATGTCCTTTTCATTATAGAGGACTAGAATGCAAAATTAGGAAGAAACGCTTGGTGAAACAGGTAAATTTGGCCTTGGGGTACAAAATATACAAGTTATATGGAATAAAATGTAAGTGAATGAAAATCTATTGGATTTTCAAGCAGGGGATGTATTTTCACAGCTTTAGGAAACAGAAAAAGGAGGAAAAGTTTCTCAGTATATGTAGCATCCTATTCCATCCTTGTAGTAATTTAGGAGGCAAAGAGAGATGAGGGCAAGACAGGAGGAGCTCTGTGGGGACAATTTTATCCTCTCAAAACAGGCACAACATGAAATTAAAGGTTAAAAAGAAGTGGGAAGTTGTTGTATATCACAGGGAGCTGTCTGGTGCTTTGTGACGACCTGAAGGTGCAGGATGCGGATGGGGAGAGTGGGAAGGCAGCTGAAAAGGGAGGGGATATATGTGTACTTATGGGTGTACAGCAGAAACTAACACATCATTGTTAAGCAGGTATCCTCCAATTAAAAAAAAAGATGGAGCAAACTTTTCTTCCTTGTGTTTTACTATAAAAATTTAACATAACATTGTCCAGGAAAGAATGGAGGCTTGAAACAGACTCACAGACGTAGAGAACAGATTTGTGGTTGCCAAGGTGGCAGAGAGGTTTGGGAAAGATTGGTGTCATAGTTTAAGATTAGCAGATACAAACTAGTATATATAGAATGGACAGACAATAGGCCTTATTGTACAGCACAGGGAATTATACTTAAATTCCTGTAATAAATCATATTTGAAATATTTTAAGAAAATAGAGGCTAAAACTTAGACAAATAGATGAGCTTATAGGCTAAAATTCCATAAATAGGACACTGTTAAAAGAAAGAAAAAGAAATTTTATACCAATAGACACCAAATTGAAGCAAAGATTCAATCAAGCAAAGATACACCAAATGAGTTTGCAGATCCCTTTGGGTGTCACTTGAGAGAATATTTGCATTGTAGTCTGCTTCTCTTTGAAGCTTTTCTCATAGGCAAGAGCCAGATGGATTGTGTGTTAGAAGAGGTTTTGTCTGGAGCATTTCCAGATGTCATCATGTAGATATTTTCTAGTGAGTTTTTACTGCAACAATCTAGGTTGAATCCCTGATGAAAACTGGGCGAGGATGTTTTATTACTTCCGCAAGTGAAATAAAGTAAAATGTGAATATATTGTTTCCGGAAGGCGAGCTGCTTTTCTGTTTGTTTTTGTTTTTGTTTTAGCTCTTTCAAACAACCTATTTTGTACGTTGTTGTAAAACAAATATTTAATAGGATGGTATCCACTTATAGCTGAAAGAAAATATCCTAGATAAGCATCACTTGCAAAAGAAATCTGTATTTACTGCCTAGAAAGTGACAAAGCTAAATAGCGTTGCTTCTAGCAGAATGTATGGTAGCACGCATCCATCTGTTAGGGACCTAATGCAGAGTTCAATTTACTCTTTGCCTAGAGAATGTGAAGGCATTCTCTGGATTTAGACACAAGCTCTCTAGACTACTGATGTGATTGGAGAACAATCAAAAGCTGTCTTAGTAGCTTTGTTTACCAATAGAGTAAACAAAGTGGGGCTTCCCTGGTGGCTCACATAGTAAAGCATCTGCCTGCAATGCGGGAGACCCGGGTTCGATCCCTGGGTCGGGAAGATCCCCTGGAGAAGGAAATGGCAATCCACTCCAGTACTCTTGCCTGGAAAATTCCATGGACTGAGGAGCCTGATAGGCTACAGTCCATGGGGTCGCAAAGAGTCGGACACGACTGAGCAACTTCACTTACCAACAGAGTATAAGAAGAATAGTATAAAATAGTATAAAAGAATAGCATAAAAATAGGATATAATTATACATAAGATATTCTTTATACATATAAGAATATGTATCAAATATAGGATAAAATATTTAACCATCACAAAAGTCTTTCTGTTCAAATTTTGGTCTTTATTTTTCTATTTCCATTCTGGTAATTCTATCGCAGGACAGTTTTGTAAATTACATCTTTTGAGACTCCCAACTGTGTTTAAGCAAATGACATCTATGTACTAGTTTAAAACTCAGCACTAGTACAATGCAATTTTTCTTAAATTATCAATAAATATTTATGATGGAATATTGCAACGCAGGTTGAAAATAATTTTATGACCTCTGCTTTGTAAACCAGGGGGTATTATATGTTTTAAATAATTGACCACAATTTTGTAGATTTGGGGATTGTTTCAAATGCATCTAAATTTGTTGATAGAGCATTTTCTTTCTAGAAAAAATACTATTAAGTCTAAATTTCAATACCAAGACAATTTAAATCATTAAATGTTTATTCTGATTTAATAATTTTATGTCCATTACTGTACACAGTGGATATCTGAGGCACACATTGTACTTCCAATAAAGTAAATTCACATGAAAAACAAAAAGAACTTTGTTCTTCTAAGTGAAAGAAAAATTAAAAGCTTTAATTAATAAAATTAAAAAATTTTAAAGCTTTAATTAATTATTAAAATATTATAAGAAAGCATGCAATGCATGCTTTTTTTCTGGACAGTAGACAAGTTTGGATATAATTGAATAAGCGACTGAATAAAAGCTTATAGTTTCCTTCTATCTTTCTTTCCATATGAACTTAGGTCTTACTTAAAGAACATTTAAAATACATATATTTGAGGCCTAAAATGTAACTTGGAATAAAAATAGGAAGGAAAGGTAATAAATATATTCACACTATTTAGTATCCAGTGATTATATTTGGAACAAACTATAAAGCATTGAGATTTTCTTCCAGAAGTCTATATAATTATGTCACAGCTTTAGAAACATTTTCCCAGATTTTAATTTATATTAGTGGGTGGCCTATTGATATCAATAAAATGTTTCAAAGAATATGAAATCCTTATGCGGGAGTTTTCTTCAAAACAGAACCATAGTTACCAGTAAGGACTAATGCAATGAGGTTTTTTTCACCAATTACCATGTGGTTTCACATCTGCCAAGCTTCATAGTGACTAGCAGTTGCTACCCTTTGAAAATTATTTAATAGCTGGTAAGAAATCTGTTTGTGGTAGAAGTTCTGTCCTTGATGACATACATTGTATGGGTACTAAAGGACTTTTTGTGGAAAACATTTGAAGGGTCTTAAAGACAGAAAATGAAGACAACTGCTTTCAGAAGCTTTATGTTGAGTGAGAAGAGAAGACATGTTAATAATTATCAAGAAATTATAAACCTTCTAGTGGACAAGATTTTGAATTGTCATATTTTCATATCTAGGTAGAGATCATTAACCAAACCAGTTGGTGATTCACTGGACTATAATATTTTTCATATGGTTTAAAGATGAAAAATACTGCTGGATTCAGGATTGGGTTTATGACACTGATATCATTGACTGCCAATAAGTCTGAGATTGTTATATTACATGATATAATATAATATAATATATAATGTATAATATAATATAATATAATGTAATATAATATTGCATATTATATGACTGTATCTTCTGACACATATTTTGATGTAGTCCAATTTATCTAATTTGTCTTTTGTCACCTACAAGTCTTTTAAGAACCCAAAGATGTATTAGTTAGTAGTCTGTCATCAACTACTACAAAAAGATAGGTATCATAGGTATACCTCAGTATTTTTAAGTAATTTCTGATATTCAGAAATTCATAGGAATTTTAGCTTTCCAGAGAAAGTTACTATGGAAATGCAATTTGGATCTGAAAATATACAGTGCTTATGAGACAAAGTAAAAAAACAAAATTAGATCAGATAAATTCATACATTTAAAATATAATTTTATGAAGAGGTAATCCACTCTTTAAAGTGCTGTAAGTGGAAAAGAAAACATGATGATACATATACACTATAATGACAAAGTAACTACAAAATCTTAGATACAATCTTTAGAAGGAGAAAAAAGAGGAAAATTATCAAGATTTCCTTTTCTCTTTTGAAGAGACTGATGTGGCAACAATAGTCAATTTAGCTGAGCTTCAGTCTTACTATTTCCCTAAGCTGTTGAGTTCAGGAATTACCTTCCTGAAACTACCTTCTCTGTTTGCTAGAACTAGAGGGACAGTATTGTTTGAGGAACTTCAAAATCTTAATAAGTACCTTCAAATATCCAATAACATCAGGAGCACATGTAACAGATACATTACTTATTCAAATTTAGAACGATCTCAATAAGATTTTGTACCTTGTGAAACCAAACACTCATAAATTGGATTAGTGCCCTTGTTTAAAAAAAAAATCCTAATTAGTTCCCGTAATCATCATATGATGACACAGCCCACCCTACCCCCCTCCCTAAAAAAAGAAACAGACTTTTATGAACCATGAAGCAGGCCCTCAGCATACACTGAATCTGTTGGTACCTTGATCTTAAAGTCATAGCCGCCAGAACTATGAGAAATACATTTCTATTGTTCATAAGTCACCCAGCTCAAAAGGGCTAAGATATCAAGTATTTATGTTACTCATATTCTACAAGCAAACTTAAGTGTGTTTTTTTTTTAATGTGGCAAATAACCAGCCTCTTTTATCTTCAAGACTTTACATTTGAATTATTTTCCTTAAGATAAAAATATTAAACAACAAAAATATGAACTTTACAATTCAGCATATATTCTCAAGAAAGAATATACATTAAATGATAAATTTGTGTCCATTACTTCTGAAAGTTTACCTTATAATTAATTAAAAATAATCATCTAGGTTGTTCATGTGAATAAAAAGTGACTACTTTGAAAGAGTTCTTTGGTGAGTTTTGTAGCTTTTTCAACATGTCTTTATTTATTGAAACTATTTCATAATTTGTTTGGCAATTTCACTCACAACCTACAGTCCATTCTTCTGAATGTCTTCACTGATGTCAATAATTCTTTGACACTAGATTTGAGGTGTGTGTGTGTGTGCCTGTGTGTCTGTATGTCTCCAGGTACTTAATAGTCAAAAGTCATTGGCAGACTGAGTGTTAAGTAGTTTTCCATGTTGATCAGTTTCCTTTTTGTTTTGTTGTTCAGTTGCTCAGTCTTGTCTGATTCTTTATGACTCCATGGACTGAAGCATGTCAGTCTTCCCTGTCCATCACAAACTCCCAGAGCTTGCTCAAACTCATGTCCATCGAGTCAGTGATGTCATTCAACTATCTCATCCTCTGTCAACCCCTTCTCCTCCTGCCTTCAATCTTTCTCAGCATAAGGGTCTTTTCCAATGAGTTGGCTCTTCCCATCAGGTGGTCAAAATATTGGAGCTTTAGCATCAGCAGCAGTCCTTCCAATGAACACTCAGGACTGATTTCTTTTAGGATTGATTGGTTTGATTTCCTTGCAGTCAAAGGGACTCTCAAGAGTTTTCTCCAACACCACGGTTCAAAAGCATCAACTCTTCAGTGCCCAAACTTCTTTGTGGTCCAAATCTCACATGTGTCCATGACTACTGGGAAAAAAACCACAGCTTTGACTTCACAGATCTCTGTTGGCACAGTAATGTCTCTGCTTTTTAGTATGCTGTATAGGTTAGTCATAACTTCTCTTCCAAGGAGCAAGTGTCTTTTAATTTCATGGCTGCAGTCACCATCTGCAGTGATTTTGGATTTTTTTAAACAATAATCAAAAAATGCATAATTTAATGAGATGATTTGTTTTTTGGTATAAATATTACTATTCACAATCTGAAATCACTGTAATTATATATCCATTGGATAAAGAATGCAGACTTGAAAGCTGACTACTACAAAGTGTACAATGAGCAGTAACTGCACAACTTTAGACATATTTGCTATATTGTCATTTTTATTACTGGCTATACTTTATATGTAATTGTGTTTTCAGTAAATGTATGTGATTAGCTTCAAGGGGAATAAATAATATAACTATGTCAGTATAAACAAAATTTATATTCTTTTTTTTTTTAGTTCTTGTATTATTTTGGTATTTATGACAAAATATTGACTGGAATTTGCTATTTTAAGACAAAATACCTCTTTCTAAGTAGTCATTCACACAGGTAAAAGAAATAAAACTTGGAATGAACTAACTTTTAGTTCCAAAGGCAGATTAATATTTTCTCTCTCCATCTAAGCCATGCATAACTCCAGAGCCCTTTTAATTCTGTGAAGTTAGAACAAATCTGGTTGCAAGCTAACTACTCATTTAGTTCAAAATTTTCCCAATTTTCAGGTGATTTGTGAGAAACCTGTCACCTTACACGAGTTGTATTTGTTTCTTTTAACAAATCAGTTATGGAAAGTGTATATTCCTGGCCTTTTCTCTGCCAGATACATGTTAAGTTGCAGAAGGATTGTATATCTCCTACATCAAGACACTTTCCTAGAGGAAACATCCTTCTTTAGGAGTATTTTCATATTTCTTTATAAAGTCAATAAGCTTCAGATTTCAAATGAATGAACTATAGGAATAATTTTATCCAAGTCCTTCACTCTTTCATTTCAGATAGCTAAATGGAAATTTAGACCCAGGAGGAGACTTGCCCAAATTAAATATTTGTCTAAATTTCTTAGCTTAACCAATGGTTAAACTACAGTTATTGTTAAATTTACTTAACAATGTTTGAACGGGGGAACACTGTAGAAAATACTATGGCAGTGCAAAATTTAAGTGGAGATACTTATAGAAGAAATAGAGTAGCCCTCATAGTCAACAAAAGAGTCCAAGATACAGTACTTTGGTGCAATCTCAAAAATGACACAATGATCTAGGTTCATTTCCAAGGCAAACCATTCAACATTACAGTAACCCAAGTCTATGCCCCAATGACTGATGCCAAAGAAATTGAAGTTGACCAGTTCTGTGAAAACATACAACACTTTATAGAACTAACACCAAAAAAGATATCCTTTTCATCATAGGGGACTGGAAGGCAAAACAAGGAAGTCAACAGATACCTGGAATAACAAATAAATTTGGCCTTGGGTTACAAAATGAAACAGGGCAAAGGCTAAAAGAGTTTTGTCAAGAGAACACACTGGTCATAGTAAATACCCTCTTCCAACAACACAAGAGATGACTCTACACATGGACATCACCAGACAGTCAGTACTCAAATCAGATTGACTATGCTCTTTGCAACCAGAGATGGAGAAGCTCTATACAGTCAGCAAAAAGAAGACCTGGAGCTGACTGTGGCTCAGATCATGAGCACTTTACTGAGAAATTCAGGTTTAAATTAAAGAAAGTATGAAAAACCACTAGGTCATTCAGATATTACCTAAATGAAATCCCTTATTATTTTACAATGAAGGTGACAGATGGATTCAAGGGATTAGATCTGATAGAGTGCTTTAATAACTAAGGACAGAGGTTTACAACTCTGTACAGGAGGTGATGACCAAAACCATCCCAAAGAAAAAAGAAATGAAAGAAGGCAAATAGGTTGCCTGAGGAGCCTTTGCAAATAGTTGAGAATAGAAGAGAAGTGGGAGGAAAGGGAGAAAGGGAAAGCTATACCAAACTGAATGCAGTGTTCCAGAGAATAGCAAGGAGAAATCAGAAGGCCTTCTTCAATGAACAGTGCAAAGAAACAAAGGACAGCAATAGAATGGGGACTACTAGCGATCTCTTCAGGAAAATTAGAGATACCAAGGTAACATTTCACTTAAGGATAGGCATTACAAAGGACAGAAATTGTAATGACCTAATTTAAGCAGAGGGATTAAGCAGAAGTGGCAAGAATACACAGAAGAACTATACAAAAAGGGTCTTAATGACCCACATAATCAAGATGGTGTAGTCACTCACCTAGAATTGGACATCCTGGAGTATGAAGTCAGGTGGGCCTTAGGAAGCATTACTGCAAACAAAGCTAGTGGAGGTGATGGAATTCCAGTGGAGCTATTTCAAATCCTAAAAGATATTGTGAAAGTGCTGCACTCAGTATGCCAGCAAATTTGGAAAACTCAGCAGTGGTCACAAGACTGGAAAAGGTCAGTTTTCATTTCAATCCCAAAGAAGGGTGATGCCAAAGAATGTTCAAACTACCACACAATTCCATTCATTTCACATGCTAGCAAGGTTATGCTCAAAATCCTTCAGGCAGTACACAAATTGAGAACTGCCAGATGTACAAGGTGGGTTTTGAAGAGGCAGAGAAACCAGAGATCAAATTGCCAACATTCATTAGATCATAAAGAAACAAGGGAATTCCAGAAAAACATCTACTTCTGCTTTATACCTTTGACTGTATGGATCACAACAAACTGTGGAAAATTATTAAAGAGATGGGAAATACCGGGCCACCTTACTGGCCTCCTGAGAAACCTTTTTGCAGGTTCAAGAAGCAAAAGTTACAACTGGATATTGAACAACTGACTGGTTCAAAAAACTGGGAAAGGTGTATGACAAGGCTGTATATTGTCACCCTTGTTATTTAACTTTTATGCAGGGTACATCAGTGGTTTCCCAGGTGGCACTAGGGGTAAAGAACCTGCCTGCCAAAGCAGAAGACATAAGAGACGTAGCTTTGATCCCTGGTTTGGGAAGATCCCTGGGTTGGGAAGAGGGCAAGGCAACCAACTCCAGTATTCTTGCCTGAAAAATCCCTGGGGGGCTACAGTCCATAGGGTCACAGACAGTAGGACACAATTGAAGCAACTTAGTAGGCACACATGCAGAGTACTTCAGGCAAAATGCCAAGATGGATGAATCACAACCTGGAATTAAGATTGCTAGGAGAAATATCAACAACCTCAGATATGCAGATGATACCACTCTAACTGCTGAAAGTGAAGAGGAATTGACGAGTCTCTTGATGAGGGTAAAAAAGGAGAGTGAAAGAGCTGGCTTGAAACTCAACATGGGAAAAGCTAAGATCAGAGCACCCAGTTCCAGTACTCCATGGCAAATTGAAGGGGAAAATTTGGAAGCAGTGACAGACTTTACTTTCTTGGGCTCCAAAATCACTGCAGATGGTGATGCAGCCATGAAATTAAAATAAGCTTGCTCCTTGGAAGAAAGCTATGACAAACCTAGACAGCGTATTAAAAAGCAGAGACATCACATTGTTGATAAAAGTCCATATAGTCAAAGCTATCATTTTCACAGTAGGCATGTGAGAATTGGACCATAAACAAGTTTGAGCATCAAAGAATTCATGCTCTTGAAAGGTGGTGCTGGAGAAGACTCTTTAAAGTCCCTTGGGCTGCAAGGAGATCAAACCAGATATTCCTAAATGAAATCAACCCTAAATATACATTGGAAGGATTGTTGCTGAAGCTGTAGTTCCAATACTTTGGCCACCTGATGAGAAGAGCTAACTCATTGAAAAAGACCCCACTGTTGGGAAAGATTGAAGGAAAAAGGAGAAGGGGGTGACAGAGGATGAGATGGATAGACAGCATCAGCAATTCAATAGACATGAATTTGAAGAAACTCAGGAAGATAGCAGACAACAGTGGAATCTGATGTCCTACAGTCCACGAGGTCACAAAGAGTCAGACACAATTTTGTAATGGAACAACAACACTTTATAGATAGAATGGGATGTGACATTGTATTTTCCATTAAAAAAAAAATCAATTCAGTTCAGTTCAGTCACTCATTTGTGTCTGAATCTTTGTGACCCAATGGACTGCAGCACACCAGACCTCCCTGTCCCTCACCAACTCCTGGAGTTTACTCAAACTCATGTTCATCAAGTTTGTGATGCCATCCAACCATCTCATCCTCTGTCATCCCCTTTTTCTCCTACATTCAATTTTTCCCTGCATCAGGGTATTTTCAAATGTGTCAGATCTTCACATGAGGTGGACAAAGTATTGGAGCTTCAGCTTCAACATCAGTCCTTCCAATGAACACCCAGGACTGATCTCCTTTAGGATGGACTGGTTGCTGTCCAAGGGATTCTCAAGAGTCTTCTCCAACACTAAAGTTCAAAAGCATCAATTCTTCTGTCCTCAGCTTTCTTTAAAGTCCAAGTCTCACATCCATACATGACTACTGGAAAAACTGTACCTTTGCCTAGATGGACATTTGTTGGCAAAGTAATGTCTCTGTTTTTAAATATGCTGCCTAGGTTGTCATAACTTTTCTTCCAAGGAGCAAGTGTCTTTTAATTTCATTGGCTGCAATCACCATCTATAGTGATTTTGGAGCCCCAAAAATAAAGTCTGTCACTGTTTCCACTGTTTTCCCAACTATTTCCCATGAAGTGATGGGACCAGATGCCATGATATTAGTTTTCTGAATGTTGAGTTTTAAGCCAACCTTTTCATTCTCCTCTTTCACTTCATCAAGAGGCTTTTTAGTTCTTCTTTGCTTTCTGCCATAAGTGTGGTGTCATCTGCATATCTGAGGTTATTGATACTTCTCCTGGCAATCCTGATTCCAGCTTCTGCTTCATCCAGCCCAGCATTTCTCATGATTTATTCTGCATATAATTTAAATAAACAGGGTGACAATATACAGCCTTGACATACTCCTTTCCCAATTTGGAACCAGTCTGTTGTTCCATGTCCAGTTCTCACTGTTGCTTCTTGACCTGCATACAGATTTCTCAGGAGGCAGGTCAGGTGGCCTAGTGTACCAGATTCTTTAAGAATTTTCCATAGTTTGTTGTGATCCACACAATCAAAGTCTTTGGCATAGTCAAAAAAGAAGATGTTTTTCTGTAACTCTCTTCTTCTTTAAATGATCCAACAGATGTTGACAATTTGATCTCTGGTTCCACTGCCTTTTCTAAATCCAGCTTGAACATCTGGAAGTTCATGGTTCACATACTGTTGAAGCCTGGCGTGGAGAATTTTGAGCATTACTTTGCTAGCATGTGAGATGAGTGCAATTGTGTGGTAGTTTGAGCATTCTTTGGCATTGCCTTTCTTTGGGAGTGGAATGAAAACTGACCTTTTCCAGTCCTGTGGCCACTGGTGAGTTTTCCAAATTTGCTGGCATATTCAGTGCAGCACTTTCACAGTATCATCTTTTAGGATTTGAAATAGCTACACTGGAATTCCATCACCTCCACTGGCTTTGTTTGTAATGATACTTCCTAAGGCCCACTTGACTTCCATTTCAGCATGTCTGGCTATAGGTGAATGATCACACCATCATGATTATCTGGGTCATGAAGATCTTTTCTGTATAGTTCTTCTGTGTATTCCTGCCACCTCTTCTTAATATTTTCTGCTTCTGTTAGGTCCATACCATTTCTGTCCTTTATTGTGCCCATCTTTGCATGAAATGTTACCTTGGTATCTCTAATTTTCTTTAAGAGATCTCTAGTCTTTCCCATTCTATTGTTTTCCTCTATTTCTTAGCATTTTGTTTTCCACTTTGCAATATATATATATATATATATATATATATATATATTGGATGAACTTTATTGAAGATACTAAACTAAGTGTTAGAGTGTGAATTCTAAGCTCCAGTTAATATTGGCATAAATTCAGGACTTCTTACTTGTTATACATTCACTGAATCCCTCAACACTAACTACTATTAAAGATCAAAATAATTCTGACACTTGTCAAAGAAGACAAGACAGCCTTTATTTCAGGCAACTGCAATAGCAGTCATGATTATTGCAATAGGGAAAGAGTGTGGTCAAATCTGAATACAACAAATATAGGTGGGAATTTGTATTCAATGAACAGAGTAAGAAGGTCAGTGGATGGAAAATCACTAAATGCTTAGGATACGGGATTCTTGTTAACGTGGCCTAATACGTTCTTGTCAAAGGCAGACAAAGTATTGATATATCAAAAGTGGGGCATGGGTCTTGATATCATGAGTGATCCCAGATATCAAGGGTGTGTGTGGGGGGAGACATAGCAGGATTCTTTGTCAAGCCTGAACGGACAGCTCAAGGACAGGACAGGGGCCAAGACTGAAGCCTAGTCAAAAATGAATGCTTTGAAGAACATGACTAAAATTTAGTGAAGGAGATAGTCTTTATCACCACCCTCTTAAATTTAAGAATTAGTATAGTTCTCATTGACAAACCTAGTTAAGTGAAAGTCTCTCCGTCATGTCTGACTCTTTGTGACCCCATGGACTAGAAAGTGCATGGAATTTTCCAGGCCAGAATACTGGAGTGGGTAGCCTTTCCCTTCTCCAAGGGATCTTCCCAACCCAGGGATCGAACCCAGGTCTCATGCATTGCAGGTGATTCTTTACCAGCTGAGCCATAAGGGAAGGCTGACAAAACTAGCCCATGTTTTAAACAGCAGAGGTATCACTTTGCTGACAAAAATATGTATAGTCAAAGCTATGTTTTTTCCAGTAGTCATGTACAGTTGTGAGAGTTGGACCATAAAGAAGGCTGAGTGCCAAAGAAGTGATTCTTTCAAATTATGGTGCTGGAGAAACCTCTTGAGAGGTTTCTTGGACTGAAAGCAGATCAAACCAGTCAATCCTAAAGGAAATCAATCCGAGATATTCATTGCAAGGGCTGGTGCTGAAGCTGCAATACTTTGGACACCTAATACAAAGAGCTGACACCCTGATGCTGGAAAAGATTGAGGGCAAGATTATAAGGGACCGACAGAGGATGAGATGGTTGGATGCCATCACTCATTCAATGGACATGTGTTTGAGCAAAGTCAAAGAGATAGTGAAGGACAGGCAGCTGGCACGCTGCAGTTCATGCTGTGGCAAACAGTCAGACACGACTTAGCAAATGAACAACAACAACAATTGTTCTCAATATATTCATAGATCAGAATAATGAAATTACATATATGTAGAAAATTGCATGTATATCATTTTAGTCTTTGTTTTGTAGATTTAAACAAACAGATATGAAACCAACCTACTAATAAATTTAGTGTATAATCAATTTCCTCTGGCACTATTCTCATATGTTTTAGTTTGCTTTATAATTATTCTGTGTTTTTCTCATGTATAGATAACACCTTTCTCCAAATAGGACCAACTTTCCATTCTTAAAAAAGTATATTTTAATAGAATTTATTCCAACAGGCAAAATTAAGTATTTTCTTCAATCTTAATGACATCAAGAAACTGTTGAGTCTAAAGAAAGTTCTTCTGAAGTTGATATTAAATGAGCATTTGGGAACTCTTAGAAAAATTAAGATAAAAATCTTACAACTAAGATTTTGCTTTAGGTATGTAAATATGTTCTTAGAGCATGTAGTGTATTTAAATGAAAATTTTAGAAGATGAGGAAGAGATGAGGAGGAGAAAGAGGAAGGGCTGGGAGAAAGTAAAACTTATAACAATGGATGGAAAGAAATATGGTCTTTCAGCTGGATTATCTAAATGCCAAGCTCAATTAATGTTAAACTATTCACATCAGGAAAATGTAAGAAAACATCCTTTAAAATCTGTTCATTTTAACTTACTATCTGATATAGTACTTTACAAGTGTCACAATACATTATGCTGTTTATGATATAATATACAAATTATCACCAGCTAGTTGCTACATGACTTTTGGGGTTGTCTTTAAAAATTCAATATTAAAGATCAAAGGAAAAAGTAGTTTAAAGAATATTTCAGTAAACATATGTGTCTCTCCTCTGCTGGCACAGTGGAATGGACACTTGGGTCATTCTATTTTCCCCTGTCCAAAGGAAACTAAGCTTTTGCTAATAATAAAATATATATTTTACATAAAATACAAAATACATTGTATTTATATAAAATGTTCCTTCTAACATTCTTTTTTAAGTTTGCCCTGTTTAATTATTTCTTCTCAGTTTGCTTTTTAAATCTGAATGCCACAAAAGATATTTTGCAGAAATAATGTGTTGCTGTTGTTACTGTTATTGACAACAGGAATGTAAATTACAGGGTTAACATTATTAACAAGCAATATTTTTTTAACTTGAAAAGTGTTATAGCTGAAGCAACCTCTGCAGGTTTTTATTTAGAAGATACCTTAGCAGTGCCATAATTTCTCATTTGGGGAAAATACATATATTTGTTAATTATATATAAATTATATACACATAGAGACACACACACACACACAAACACAAGTTTGATACTCTTTATAATAGTTACAAAATATTGATCTATATTTGATCTATATTTAAAGAGGCAATCCAATTACCAGCATGTTACCTTAAAAATAGCCTTATAGCCTCTTAAACTCTGGTAATACTAAAGGGCATATAAGTTCTCCATTTGAAACAACATTGAACCCAAAAGGAACTACTTCTTGAATAATATATCCTGTATGTTTCACTTAGAATATTTTCTGGCACTAAGACAGAAAAAACAAGCAACAAAACTAAAACTCACTGGCTTAATATGGAAATAACAAAATCTAGCAGTAGTCTAGATTTAAGTTTTGTATTCTGATTGGGCCAAAAAAGACTGTGTGTGTTAGTTGCTCAGTCGTGTCCAACTCTCTGGTGCCCCATGGCTGTAGCCAGCCAGGCTCCTCTGTTCACGGGACTCTCCAGGCAACGATACTGGAGTGGGTTGCCATGCCCTCCTCCAGGGAATCTTCCCCACCCCGGATGGAATCTGCGTCTCTTAAGTCTCCTGCATTGGTAGCTGAGGTCTTTACTGCTACCACCACCTGGGAAGCCCACTAAGGCTACATGCTTATTTATTTCTAAGGAGTAAACCCTGCAATGAATAGCATGAGTTAGATTCCTGAATGTGTCTAGAGTCCACAAGACAACCCTCAGTTTTGATGATTCTATAGAAGGACTCACAGAAATCAGTAGCTCTTAAATGATTTATTACAGTGAAAGGGTACAAGTTAAAATCAGCAAAAAGAAAGAGTTCACGTGGCAGAGTTCAGGAAAAAACAGCACATGTTTCCAGAAATTCTGGAAATAGCTCCCATCTAAGAAACCTGGGGATGGGCTTAATTTTCCCAGCAAGAGCACAATAAAAATGCTGCCAATTTGGGAAGCTCATGCAAGCCACAGCATCACAGGGGCAGTACCCCATATGACTGACCTCAGCGACTCTCACACCATCACCTGCATCCATGATCCATCATATTGTTATGATATACGTATTCACTCATACAACAAGGCCCTAGGTAAACCTCTCAGGCAGAATATTCTAAGGACTCAGGGGTTATCTTCCAGAGAGCTGACCAAATGCCCTTCTCTGGAATATGCAGGTCAGAGCAAGCCAGTCCTGCTGAGTTAACCGTTTTCTTACCACGGAACCAAACACAGACAAGAGGGATGGGTATCATGACTTGGCTTAACTAGTGAGCACCCACTCCTAGATCTGACTTGGTTTTCCAAAACTGCACTTGTTCCATGGATTGAGGAATGAAATGGGCATTAAGGCCTCAATTATTATACAAAAGGTGATTTTCCCTACTTACCTCTCTCTCTATAAGCCAAACATAAAGTAGAAGGAATAGAGAAGCTGATTAGGAAAACAGGTCAAAGAAAAAAATATGACTAAAATTGGAAACGATATTTCCAAATGTCTTAAATGCAAATTAACTTCTCTATTTGGGGAAGCTAAGCATACCCTAACATGAGGGTATTATATTTGTTGTTCTTATTCAAATATTGTTATGAAAATAGTAAATACATTATATAGAAAGTATGGCTATCAAACAAAATTTAACTTGGAACATATCAATAAATCATTCATTTATGTAATCAATCAATGAATTTTTGTGAATTATAAATATTACACTAGTTGCTTAAAGAGTAAAGCTTTTATCCCAAAGTACATTGCGATTTAGGAAAAGTAACAGGCATTGAATCTTTCTTTTTTCCATCAAATACTGTACGTGTGACCTTCAGTAGCTTATTTAATCTCTCTGGTTCTCAAATTTACCTTCCCTAAAATCACATGCTTATTCTTACACTCAGAAGCTGTATGAGCAATAAACAAAAATATAAATAGGGCTTTGGCAAGTAATACAGTCTTTTCTCAAAATCTTGCTTTGGATGAATAGAACTGGATTTTGTGTTAGGACAGGAATTGAAAATTCAGATCGTTGAGTAACTTAATGTCAAAATTAAGTACACAACTACCCAGGAACCCAGCCAATAAGACTTTTAGGAGCTCCTATTCACTTACTTTTGTTCTCTTCTGGAACAGTATATATTCTCAATTATATGAAATTTACTAATTCTTCGGACTTCCCTGGTGGCTTAGACAGTAAAGAATCTGTCTTCAGTGTGGTACTGGCACAAGGATAGAAATATAGATCAATGGAACAAAATAGAAAGCCCAGAGATAAACCCACGCACCTATGGGCACCTTATCTTCGACAAAGGAGGCAAGAGTATACAATGGAGAAAAGACAGTCTCTTCAACAAGTGGTGCTGGGAAAACTGGTCAACCACTTGTAAAAGAATGAAACTAGAACACTTCCTAACACCATACACAAAAATAAACTCAAAATGGATTAAAGATCTAAACGTAAGACCAGAAACTATAAAACTCCTAGAGGAAAACATAGGCAAAACACTCTCCGACATAAATCACAGCAGGATCCTCCATGACCCACCCCCCAGAATATTGGAAATAAAAGCAAAAATAAACAAATGGGACCTAATTAAAATTAAAAGCTTTTGCACAACAAAGGAAACTATAAGCAAGGTGAAAAGACAGCCTTCAGAATGGGAGAAAATAATAGCAAACGAAGCAACAGACAAACAATTTAATCTCAAAAATATACAAGCAACTCCTGCAGCTGAATTCCAGAAAAATAAACGACCCAATCAAAAAATGGGCCAAAGAACTAAACAGACATTTCTCCAAAGAAGACATACAGATGGCTAACAAACACATGAAAAGATGCTCAACATCACTCATTATTAGAGAAATGCAAATCAAAACCACAATGAGGTACCATTACACACCAGTCAGAATGGCTGCTATCCAAAAGTCTACAAGCAATAAATGCTGGAGAGGGTGTGTGGAGAAAAGGGAACCCTCTTACACTGTTGGTGGGAATGCAAACTAGTACAGCCACTATGGAGAACAGTGTGGAGATTCCTTAAAAAACTGGGAATAGAACTGCCATATGACCCAGCAATCCCACTGCTAGGCATATACACCGAGGAAACCAGAATTGAAAGAGATGCGTGTACCCCAATGTTCATCGCAGCACTGTTTACAATAGCCAGGACATGGAAGCAACCTAGATGTCCATCGGCAGACGAATGGATAAGGAAGCTGTGGTACATATACACAATGGAATATTACTCAGCCATTAAAAAGAATACATTTGAATCGGTTCTATTGAGATGGATGAAACTGGAGCCCATTATACAGAGTGAAGTGAGCCAGAAAGAAAAGCACCAATACAGTATACTAATGCATGTATATGGAATTTGAAAGATGGTAATGGTAACCCTATATGTGAGACAGAATAAGAGACACAGATGCATAGAACAGTCCTGTGGACTCTGAGGGAGAAGGTGAGGGTTGGACGTTCTGGGACAATAACATTGAAACATGTGTATTGTCATATGTGAAGCAGAACACCATTCCATGTTCTATGCATGGGATGGATGCTCAGGGATGGAGCGTTGGGATGACACAGAGGGATGGGAGGGGGAGGGAGGTGGGAGGAGGGTTTGGGAGGGGGAGCACATGTGAATCCATGGCTGATTCATGTTGATGTATGGCAAAAACTACTACAATATTGTAAAGTAATTAGCCCCCAACTAAAATAAAAAAAAAAAAAAAAAAAAAGAAAATCATTCTTAGTCCCTACAAGAACTGAGTTAGAGGTGGGAACAGAAGCCAGACTGCAGTGAGTTTTGTGAAAATCAACTATGAGAGAATTAATAGTTATCTGATTTTTGTTAATCAGCTTTCTGCCTTTCTCAAATATGAAATGACACATAAAAATTCTTTACCCTCTTAGTATCTTGAATTCACAATGAGATTTGAGACATCTACTCTGAAAATGGAAGCAATTTAAAACACAAAACAGTTTTCATTTATCATCACTGCCCTGGGGAATTTGATTTTCTTTTTTCCAAATGATTTGATTTAATTTATCTTTTTTTAAAATTTTTCCCCAAGTGTTATTACAGGCTCCTCATAGAAGTTGATTCACTGATTACAGTGTAATATTATGCCCTTAGTTTTTATGGTAGGATGATAAAACAAATGATTTCAGGAGGAATACTCTTCCAATGTCTGAAAAACCACTATTCATTATACCAGTCAACATCTCAAATAATGATACACATGATAAATTCCTCCAAGAATTTAATGCCAGGAAGCTTTTCTCTGATGAAGCACTGATATATTACTTTTTTATAAGTCAATGAGAACTTACTTTTTTTAACCTTGGTTGATGGGAATTTCAAAATGAAATTTAATGCTCACAGGTAAAAACCAAGTTTTTCCAGTTTCCTGGTTAATTCCTGGAGAGCACTTTTTCATTTCTTTTTGCGTTTTCTTATTCTGTACTATTTTAGTCATATATATATATATATATTTACTGAAGTCCTTTTCAAATGTGATTAAAAAAGATTAATTAGCAACAATAAAATAATTGTAATGAAAAAAAAAAAAAAAAAAAAAAAGAATCTGTCTTCAATTCAGGAGACCCGGGCTCGATCCCTGGATCAGGAAGATCTGGAGAAGAGAATGGCACCCTACTCCAGTATTCTTGCCTGGAGAATTCCATGGACAGAAGAGCCTGCCGGGCTACAGACCATGAGGTCACAAAGAGTCAGGCTCAACCAAGTGACTGACACTTTCACTAATTCTTTAGTATTACATATGAAAGGGTCTATATTTGAACTAAAATCCAGAACATCAAATCATTTTTAATGTTACCACTTGTTGCTGTTTAGTTGCTAAATTGTGTCCAACTCTTTTGTGACTCCATGGACTGTAGCCCACCAAGCTCCTCTGTCCATGGGATTTCCCAGGCAAGAATACTAGAGTGGGTTGCCATTACCTTCTCCAGGATATCAGCCAGACCCAGAGACCAAACCCGTATATCCTGCATTGGCAGGTGGATTCTTTACCACTGAACTACTGGGAAGCCCACTAGGTGTCTGTTAAATATGAGCGAGGAACATCAATGCCCATGAGCATGCTATCTAGTAACATTTCAATTTATTTCTTTTCTCAGATTAAAGAAAAATGTGAGCATTTTCTCCTCTAGATTTTTCCTCTCACCTGGAGTTTGGGGCCCAAATTGTGTTTTCATTTCTTCCTTAATGATGTGGCTGTTTTGTTGCTGTTCTCTTCAGTTTTGCTCCTTCTTGCATGACTCTTTAACTATTTAGGCACAGCTAATTGCCTTTATGAGGAAGCAAAAATTTTCAAGATTCTGCTATCTTAAAAAAAAAAAAAATCAAATGTTCCCTCCAAGATCTGCCTTTTCCTAACATACTGATCATCTATGTTTCTAAATGTAGAGGGGCTTCAGGAACGATAACATGAGAGATCAATCAGAAATAGAAAAACTATAAAGCAACAGACAAAGAATGACATGAAGAAAACCTCGGCCCCCACTTCCTGACAAACACAGAGACAGACACGGAAGAAAGTCATCAGCGATAAAGGAAATTAAGGAAAGATCAGAAGTACAGAATGTCATAGAAATATGACAAAGGAGGTTTTTGCCATGATTTTCGATTATTTTTCAAATTTCACTAAAAACCAAAATTTTGCTTTCTTTATTCTTCCTTTTTTTTATATAGTTCTCATTTTAAGTGATGGAAAACCATGTGATACAGTTCATATCAAACAGAAATTAACAAACAAGTATTTGCAATTGTACAATTTTATACAGATATAGGGACTAGGACTAGTTTTTCTAAGATGATTGTACCTCTTTGATGTCTAATAGCTTTTGTTCAGAGTTTGTATACAAATTAAAATGGGAAATAAAAGCAATAAGAATTCTCCAGTAAGTTCTAATGATACTAATATTTATATAGTAGAAGTCATGCATGCAAAAATATCTTTAAAAGAACTTATTTTCTATAGTAAATATTAGCTTGTTCACAAACTCTAATTTCCGCTGATGGAGGGGAAAAAAATAACTAGGAGATTAAATATGTCATTATTTCTCCCCCTTTCTTTTCTCACTATGAGTTATTTTGGGGCCTTTTATTCAGTCAATGTAATGTTCAAACTTCCTATGCAGTCTGTCCCCCTGGGGTACTCCAGCACCCTCCTGAGTTCCTGATGTATATGAAAACATGGAAATAATTATTTTTCTTCAGGAAGGGAGCCCATTCACTTTATACACACTGCCAGTGACCACCAGCTGTGCAGCAAAAGGCTACAGGTACCAGCAGAAATAGCAGAAGGAAGTGTCTGTTCAGAAAGCCAGGACACCAGCAGGTTCACGTGCCACACATGAAACATTTTGGAGTCTTTTGGCCTCCACTGAGCAAGAGAATCTGAAGAGTGCTGTTGCCCCGGCTTTATGAGCAGACACTTCCCTCTGCTCTTTCTGCTCTCGTCTTCTGTACTATCTTGCAGTGAGCAGGGAAGTAGGACAACCGTGCAGATGTTCCTGTAGACTTTTGTCACCTGCCTATCTCAATAGGCAAACCATGCTTATGCAGGGTGCACCATGTCCTTACTCCTCTCCGCTCCAGGCCAGTTACTTTCACAGTCCAGTCTCCAGTCCTGCTGTCTGTAAGGGTGTCCCGCTTCCCTCCCAGACAAGAAGGAACTAATGTGATCATACACTCGGTTCTTTCCGCTGTGAGAGTCTATATAGTCAGACACCAAAATAGTGGTCCTCATAAATAAAGAGTATTCTCATTCAATAAGAGCTAAATTTCAAAACTATTTGAAAGTAATTTCAATTTTTTAAATTAATTATTTAATCCATTGCAAATTTATTTTCTGTGTAAGACTTGAGATAAGGTTTAGTTTCATATAATTATTTATGGATTGACAGTTTTTCCAACAACATATATTAACTAACCCATTCTTTCTCACTGATGGAGGTAACAGCTATACTGAATATAAATTTTCCATGTACCCTGAAATCTCTTTCTGGATGTCTTACTCTGCTTTATTCATTTACTTGTCTATACCTAAATCATGTTGATTACATTACAAATTCTGTATCACATGCTGTGAAATTTGGTAAGGGAAATTCATCTCATAGGTCTTCTACTGACAATATTCTTAGTCTAACATACTGATTACCCTATTAATTTCAAGATCTCTTTTTCCCCCTTCCCAGTTATTCAAAATCTGAAAGGGAACATGTATTAAAATACTTAAAGGTCATTTTATTTCCTATGCTGTCAAATCTCCCTCTTTAAGAATACTGTACACTATTTCACTTATTCATCTGCGCTTTCAAGACTTTAACTATTATACTAAATTCTTGTTATTGTTTAGTCACTAAGTCGTGTCTGACTCTTTGTGACCCCATGGACTGTAGCCCACCAGGCTCCTCCCTTCTCCACTAAACATATATTTAGTCCTCTGCTTTGTTGTTATTCAGTCACTTAGTTGTGTCCAATTCTTTTTGACCCCATGGACTATAGCACGCTAGGCTTCCTTGTCCCTCACCATCTCCCCGAGTTTGCCCAAGTTCATGTCCATTGAATTGGTGATGCCATGCAACCTCTCATTCTCTGTCACTCTCTTCTCCTTCTGCCTTCAATTTTTCCCAGCATTAGGGGCTTTTCCTGTGAGTCGCCTATTCCTATCAGGTGGTCAAGGTATTGGAGATTCAGATTCAGCATCAGTAGTTCCAATGAGCATTCAGGGTTTATTTCCTTTAAGATTGACTGGTTTGATCTTCCTGCTGTCCAAGCGACTCTCAAGAGTCTTCTCCAGCAACAGAGTTTGAAAGCATCAATTCTTCAGGACTCTGCCTTCTTTGTGGGCTTCCCTGGCAGCTCAGCTGGTAAAGAATTCACCTGCAATGCAGGAGACCCCAGTTCGATTCCTGGATCAGGAAGATCCCCTGGAGAAGAGATAGGCTACCCACTCCAGTAATCTTGGGCTTCCCTGGTGACTCAGCTGGTAAAGAATACACCCACCATGCGGGAGACCTGGGTCTGATCCCTGGGTTGAGAAGATCCCCTGAAGAAGGGAACCACTACACACTCTAGTATTCTGGCCTGGAGAATTCCATGGAATATATTGTCCATGGAGTCTCAAAGAGTTGGACACTACTGAGTGACTTTCACTGCCTTCTTTATGGTCCAGCTCTCACATTGTACATGACTACTGGAAAAACCATAGCCTTGACTATATGGAATTTTATTGGCAAAGTATACTAAAGTCATGGTCTTAATGTTCAATCATGAGGCAGATCATTTTTCCTCAAAACTGCATTGAGTAGCCTGCAATCTGGGGCTACATGATGGTTAATTACATGTGTCAGTGTGATGGGACTGAAGGGTGACCCGAGAGCTGGTAGAACACTCCTATCACTACTATTTACCATCCTGAAAAATGATAATCAACTGCAGATAGACATTTTTTAATCTTTTTTTTTTGCTTGTATGAAAGCAGTGAATACTGACATACTTTCCTGGAAAGGTGCTCTTTTATTCAACAATATATTCTTAGACATCTTTCATTTCTGATGTACAGTTGAGAATTCTAAGAAAATTCCACACAATACCTCAATGAATAAAGAGAAAAATATAATTTCCTCAGGAGAATTTTTTTTATGAGCCAAACATAATTTTCACGCAGGGCTAGCACTGACAAACATAGCCTATTGTATTTAATTCAAAATGAAATAGTTGAAAAAGAGCCTGATGACTCAAAAATGGATAATTATGACATGTAACTCAAAAAAGTCAAGTTAGTCAACAAAGATTTCTAGCTACTTACTTTCAATAATTAGAAATATTGTGCACAATAGAGGAGTTTTGTCACCTTACTGCACCTTTGAGCATTTTCACCTTTTTATTTAAATCTGGGAAAAACTTTACAGAAACTCTGAGATAGTTTTGAAAACTTACACTAGATTCTTAGCATCATGGTTTCATTTTCTGTGTCTAAACATGTCACTCAGTGTGACTGAGACTGCACATGATTCCTTCAAAAGCTTTAGTCGTGAAAGGAGAAATTTTATTATATTACATCAACTACAAAAGGAGTGGCAGAAATTGTACTTAAAATTTGAAAATTTGAAACCTATAAATTAGAAATGCAAGGAAAATGGTGAAAACATATTTAGAAAGGCAATAGAGCCACCATTCCTCAGCTACAAAGTTTTAAAATAAAATACTTGAGAAAATGTAAAAATTCATTCAAATGGTTTTTAAATGTCTTAATCATCCATTTTTATAAAGGTAAATACTTGAATAATTTCAGAACAACCATTGGAAGCTTTTTACTCTCAGACAATTCACTAAGAGGCAGGACAAAATTTAAAATGCATGAAAACAAGCAGAACAAAAATAATTGAGTGAAAGCTAAATAAAAAATATCAGCAAAAGAGACAAAAACTGAAATGGTATAAAACCATCCCCAGGTTGCATACACTCATACATATGAAAACAATTAGTGACTAAAAATACATCTGTAACTTCAGCCCCAATTGTTTTTGATTCTGCGGTGTCTGAATATAAAGGTTTAAACTGTCTTTACCTAATTTCTGGTAATATTCAAGTTTTCACCATATCCATACAAATGACTGAGCTCAACTGTTCACAGGAAAATGTTGCCATTTTTTGATATGTGAGCATAAAGTAAAACCATAAGCAAATTTTTATTAATGGTATCTGACTTACATAGTATCTTTAAAGACATCTTACTTATCAATAGTTTAAACATAACCTTTTAAAAATTTATCACGATTAAATCGCAATAGAAAAGGCTTATTGTCCATGTATCCTCTTATCTAAAATCTCACTGCTATAGAAGCATTATCTATATGGGTCTTTTATTCTTTCTGACTTCTGACTGCTGACAATACATCATTGAACAGAGACGAGATAAACAGTGAAACTTCTGTGACTTACTGTCAATAAGAGACACACTACAATTCCCAGGATGTTTCTTTGAAAAAGTCATAGCCATTCAATTTGAGGAAGAATGAAGTGTTTCTTTAAAACTTTAGAGAGCTTTACGAAAAAATCTTACTATAAAAATTAATACTTTTGAAGTCTTTCTAACTGAATGGAATGTAAATATTAGGAGTTCATCAATAATGAATATCATCTCTTCAAAAAATATATTCCTTTAAATAACCCAGAATTTTTTTTTAAATTTCACATAGTCTTCACTTTTAACTAAATCATCTGACTCATTCAAATTTTTATACTTAAGGAAGATAATATAGAGAAAGGGTCCCTTTATTTCAGTAGACAAAACTGACATTCTGAAATAATATACAACCAGACTACAGAAAGCTTAAGGGAAATTGAGTGCGCTCAGTCAGTGAATCTTAGGCTAGTGTTCCCATGCTATTAATAAAGCATGTTGTTTACCTCTTAAATTCCAGCTTGTTCCCCTATTCATCTGACTGTTATTACGGTCAACTCCCAGGTGTTTATAAATCCTCCACCTTTTGTGAAAAATATTTTTTAAAAGACACTTTAGGGTTATAAAAGATATATTAGCACTGTGACTTTCCTCTGGGTTCAAAAAGGAGATTTCTAACAGAGAAAAGTCTCTTTTATAAAAAAGAAACTGAAATTATGAAACTCGTAAAATATGACTGTATCACAAGGTAAATCTAAGAGTCTACAGAAGACTCAATGTTGAAAAATTTTCCTGGGAGATTTATATCTACTTTAGACTTATGTCAATCTGGAAGAGAATTCTCTCAACAAAAGAAGGAAGAAAGTATTTTAGATTTAAATTCACTATTAGTTTTTAACTGAATAATCCTGAGTTCCTACTCCTAATGATTTTTGCTTATAGAAAACAACATAAAACATACGTAAAAATATTTGGGTAAAATTGGTGCAGAGCTTATGTTAGCTTTTCCACTTACCAGGTACCATGTACCACAGCTGAAGTGACTGGGCACACACACATATGCCCCCTACCAGCTATTTGTTGTTGCTAAGATATGTCCCACTCTGTGACCCCTTGGGCTGTAGCTTGCCAGGTTCCTCTGTCCATGGGATTTCCCAGGCAAGAATACCTGAATGGGTTGCCATTTCCTTCTCCAGGGCATCTTCCCAACCCAGGGATCAAACCAGTGTCTCCTGCATTGGCAGGAGGATTCTTTACTGCTGAGCCACCAAGGAAGCCCCCTCACCAATGGTCACAAGCTCCATAATCTTGAACTAGGATTCATCTCCATAATCTTAAACTCTAATCTATTTTCTTCTGGACAGAATGGAACTTTCCCATAAATATGTTAATCCTTTGAAGAAAGTCACTAATCTTGTAGTGGTTTCAAAGAGTTCATATACCTGGTAAAATAACTAATTTACTCATTTCACTGAGGTACATAAATTACTTAGAAAAATGACACCATATCTACTTTCCAGGCCAGAGTTTCTCAACCTTGTCACTATTGATACTTTTTTACATCAGGTGATTCTCTGTTCTGAGAGGGTATCCTATGCAATGTAGAATGTTGACTAGCACACTGGACCTTTATCCACCAGATGCTAGTAGTCTCAACTCTCCCAGTCATGATAGTTAAAAATCCTTTTAAACTATATATTGTCAACTTTCAGCCTGCTTTCACCTTTCCTTTAAGAGATACGCACTCATAGTAATAATAGCTCTATCACACTTTTGCCTTGGTAGAAATGTTTCAGACATGTCTTATAGTAGAGTGACAACAAAATCACCCAGTGCATCATTAAACATGAGCCTTCATTCCAAATATGGAGGCAATTCCAGAGGAGGGTTTTATGTTAGGGGAAGGAAGGTAGAGTACTTTGAGAACTTTATTATGAGGATGACTCTGCTCCTTTCAGAAATAATTGGTCAAGATTCATTTTCAGAAGAGGGAGGACCGGCTTTTTTTTTTAACCTTTTATTTATTTATTTTTAATTAATTTTAATTGGAGTATGGTTGCTTTATAATGTTGTATTAATTTCTGTAGTACAGCAGAGTGACTCAGCTATATGTATACATATATGCATATATGTGTATATCCCCTCTTTTGGGGGGTAGTTACATACCCTGGGCTTCCTGGTGAATCAGAGGGTAAAGAATCTGCCTGCAATGCAGGAGACCCAGGTTCAATCCCTGGGTTGGGAAGATCCCCTGGAAGAGGGCATGGCAACCCACTCCAGTATTCTTGCCTGGAGAATTTGATGGACAGAGGAGCCTGGCGGGCTACAGTTCATGAGATCACAAAAAGTCAGACACGACTGCCTAACACATACAATGGGAGTGGAGATCTACACATACCCAGAGCCAGATATGGTCTCATTACATCCCTGGTGGATATCGTTATGGATTTGGAGAAGAGTATAGGACCTTCCAATGACAATTTATAAGCTCTTCTAAAACAAGGAAACAAAATTTTGTTTATATTTGTCTTTCAAAACAGACCTTGCATAAAGACTACAGACAAAATATTGTATGGTGTTTCATTGCAAAAATCATCTGCTTCAGATGAGAATTTTTTTTCTGAACTTCAAGTTTTTCCTAAATGACACAAAATAGGACAAGTGATCAAAAGGCTAAGGATATTATTTTTTCTCATATAAGGAGATAAAAGTCCTTCCTCCTTTGTGGGAGTGAAATTTCAGGGAGAAATTTAGTTGGGCTAAATCTAGAGAGAATATCCTTCCCTTTGAGTGATTTTTCAGTGACTTTCCCCACCGTTTTTTTCTGCCAAATTTTTGGAAAAATATAACAGCCTTCAGGAGAATTCCAATGAGAAAGAATCTGCTTCTTATTTGAAACTCTGAGACAAGAGATTCTTGAGAAAAACACACAGTGCCAACATGTAGTGATTGCAGGAGAGGTGGAATGGTTGGATTAGACAGAGAGAAAGCTCAGGACAATACATCCTCCTTCTCATGTTCTGGTTATGGTCTGCAGGAAGCTTGAGTGTTTTTTAATGCCTCAGTGGGAGAAAAAGGCTTAGACAAACTGCATAGGCAATGGATCTAAAAAGCTTTGGGCTTTGGGCAAGAAGATTTCAAAACATGGAGATCTCAAAATGCAGGGCATTGTGGTGGTTACATATACTGAGAGTGGAGATCCACACATACTCAGAGGCAGATTTGGACCCATTACATACTTGATGGATAGCAGCAAAGATTTGGAAAAAAGAATAGCACCAGAGGTCCTTTCCAATTTGTAACCTTCTCCTAAAGCTAGTGGCCAAGCAGGAAGAGAGAAAAAATATAAGAATAGGAAAGACAACATAAACTGGTATTTTTTAAACTGCAATATAGGCAGCATTCTGGCATAGAAGGGGGACAAAAGAACTAAACTAAGATGAAGTCTATTACTAAATCAGAAATATAATGACAACCTTTATATTTTTAAAAAGTAAACATTAATTGTTTGAGTTTCATGCCTGTCTCTAGTATCTTGTTATTTACTAAGAATTATTTTCTAAAGTATTCAATCATTTAAAACTAAGAAGGAGTGAAAATTATCCATGCCAAGATATACTTGATTCAATTAAATAAATTAAAATATTGAAGTAGTTAATTGCTGGTGCCCACTGCTTTCTAGGCTCAGGGGTAGCAGTTGAACTTGGTTTATAACTATCTGTTAGTGTTCTGTTCAAGCTTCCTTGATTTGTATACATGAGCTACTAACAATTATTATGAGTAACATTAATTTTTATTGCCGAAATTGTACACTGCAATGATTTTTCAAATAAAATTACTCCTGAAACAGTTTTGCATTAAGGCAGCATTTAGGGGTGAATTCATGGGCATGTGACCAGTAAAAATGCAAGAGCATAAAAGCCCTTCACTGAGAAGGGCCCCCATGATTAATGTTCTGCAACTGTCTTAACATTACTAATAATGTTCTTTATCTCAGAACTGCTGTTTTACAAGGGAATCTAACAGTGCGATGGAGTAAGCTGGGAGCAAAGGAGATGCACGTAATATGTGTGTCAGGCATTCCCTGTCATCTGACTTGCATATGTACTCAGGGAGTGCCATGAGCACAGGATCTCTGTGATCCATGAACCACAGGAAAAGGGTTAAGCAAGATTCAAAACAAGTCAGGGGAAGTGTGTGTAAGTTCTAGGACTGAATAAGCCTGGGTACTGATAACTGTAAGAAGCCACGCTTTGCACCTGAAACAGAACTCTCAAAGAAGGCAATGACATTCCAAGAAACATCGCCAATCAAAGAACACTCTGAATTCTTTCTTATTCATATATTTCTTCCCTGTATTAGCCAACCACTTAGCCTGAAACTGATGACATAGGAGGAAACAGAAAGACAGCTTAACATATCACTCCCTTCCCTTTCAGATCATCCCTATCAGAAGCAGTAAGCCAAAGGTAGAGCGTGGTGGATGGCTGTGTATGCATAAAGAAACAACACAAAAGCACTTGAGTCAGTTCTGTGTAGCATGTCCACTGTTTCAGTAGATATACACATATATGTACACACTGGGACATACAAGTTAGGTACTGGGGTCAGTTCTGCATATGAGTAGAATGTTCTTTTATTTGCATTTAAAACTGGCATTACATGTACCATATCTTCTTTATTCCTCTGTTGATGGACATTTAGGTTGCTTCCATGTCCTGGCAATTGTAAATAGTGCTGCAATGAACATTAAGGTGCATATGTCTTTTTGAATTATGTTTTTCCCTGAGTATATGCCCAATAGTGGGATTGCTGGATCAAATGATATTTATACTTTTAGTTTTTTGAGAAACTAACACAACACTGTAAAGCAACTATACTCCAATAAAAATTAATTAAAAATAAATCTGGCATTGTAGAAAATAAAAACGAATGGTAAAGTTCACATTAGTAACATTAAACTAACATTTAACTAAATAAAAACATTAATTTTTCTTACTGAAACACCATGAGAACTCAGAGAGAAAACTCAGAGAAAGTGAGAAAACTTCTATGTTTTAGTACCTTGAACAGCACATTTTTCCCGCGTTTTGAACAAGGTGCTCCACAGTTTCATTTCTCACTGAGCCCCACAAACTGTGTAGTTGACCTTGACAGCATTCCATGTTGACAATCTGCTGATCCCTAGATTGTTTTGCTCATACTAATACTACAGTTTGCTGGTAAAGTTAGAATTCTGGTAAAAGCCAACTTTGAAAATACCGGAAAGTAGATACCCATTCTCCAAAGATGTCATTGAATAATTAAACATGTCCTTGACTTTGGAAACCAAAGTTGTTTAAAATAGCTCCCTTAAGGCATATCGAAGCATTTGATATCAATTCTCCTTCTTGGGATTCCTATATTCTAAAATGCTCAATCTAGTCCAAAATAGGCCAAACAGAGACAGAAAAAGAAAAAAAAAAAGACTGCTATGTTCTGGCCTACAAGTAGAAACCAGCAAACACAGACGATTTCGCATCAATAATAAAATTGTGAAAATCTGGTCTATGCAATTCTCAGTAGCAATGTAAATTTCAAAATTAGACTTATCCTTTGGTAGAGACAAATTGCTATCTATATTATAATTTGCTTTTCATCAAAATAATATTTGAGACATCCTACAGTATTACCTTTGACATGTAGTTAACAGTGAAGTCTCTCACTTTTTAAATGTTTCTGAAACAAATTTGACCATTATAAAAATCCTTCAAAAATATCTATACATTAGTTATTACAGCACCTGGAGAAGCAGTTTCTCACATAAATGTCGTGCAGTACACATGGGCAGAAAACACTTGCCAAGGGTCAACAAAATATAAGAAAGGTACATTCCAGATGTCTGTTGGTCCTGAAGTAGGTGACAGCAATATCTGGCCAGAGATTCAGACTTGGAGACTACATTGCCTGGCAAGGGACATGCGTTCTGGAGCACATTTGGTTTCAAATTTTTTAGAAGTGTTGAATTCAAATCAGTATCTTAATAGTCCCACAACCTGTCATTAGAGGATGGCACAAACATAATCACAATCAGAGGCCTCCTGCTGTTACCATAGCTACATATTACAAAGTTGGAGGAGAAGAGATAAATAGAAAATCATGAGTGATATTTTTAAAGAAAAGGACCCGGGGTGTTTCTGTGTTCCATCTGGAAAAAAAAAAAAGTAAGAACAGGCATGCATTAGGCAAGCTGCCTCAAACATATTGCATGCACTGCTGGGGTGTGCATAAGTCAGAGGAGCTGGGATGTGCTGCGAAGCTCTGTGACTTAGAGACCTGTCATCTGGGTTTGGCTCTAAGGAGGTGGCTCAGGGGAGCGATGCTGTAGCACATCACCTGGAGGAAGGCTGGATGCTGCAGTGGATGACTGCATTTAACATAACACATTGCATCAGATGTTGAGTTTACGGGCTGGCTTCAGAGTCAGTGGTTTCTGCTTCTACATCTAGTGATATATTAGGTACTTATATAAAAATTGTAAGGTTTTTAGATAAACCTGTTCACCATGCTTTCATATATGCCCTTCTGTCTTTTCTTTAGAATATCTAAAGAACTGTGCAAATTACAAATAATTTAGTTGGAATTAACTAATTAATATGCTGTCTAAGTAGCCAGAATTCTCTTAGTTCCTGCTATGCTTACATTAGAGGTCTGATAGGACTCCCACATCTTTTTTTTTTAATTTTAAAAATCAAAGCCAACCATTTTTAACTGTATAGTTTATTAATGTTAACTCTGTTTACATTAAAGTGGAGTGAAAGTCACTCAGTCATGTCCAGCTCTTTGCTATACAGTACATGGAATTCTCTCAGGCCAGATTGCTGGAGTGGGTAGTGTTTCCCTTCTCCAGGGACCTTCCCAATGCAGGTGTCCCGCATTGCAGGTGGATTCTTTACCAGCTAAGCCACAAAGGAAGCCCGTTTACATTGACTCTAGAACTTTTCATCTTGTAAACTGAAACTCTGTATCTGTTGAATGTCTCCCTATTTCTCTTCTCTCCCCACCCTCAAGCCCCTGGCAACCACCATTATGCTTTCTGCTTCTATAAGTTTGATTCATATCCTGGAAACATATAGTATTCTTTATGAATACCTATTTCACTTAATATAATATCCTCAAATTTCATCCTTGTTGTAACATGTTACAGGCTTTATTTCTTTATAAAAGAAATATTTTGTATGTAAGTACCACATTTTCTTATTCATTCATTCACTGATGGACCAATGGGTTGCTTCAAACTTTTGGATGCTGTGAATAATATTTGAGATTCCTAACTTAATTAAACATGCAAAGATTTTATTTCCAAATAAGGTCACATTCACAAGTACTAGAGGTGAGGACTTGGACATGTTTTTTTGAGGCCACCGATAAATCACTACCAACATTGTATAAGAACTGTAATATGAGAAATTAACATCATGTCAGTCCAGAAAATGTGAAACCTTCAGAATCTGGTAAAGGCAAACTCAAAATCTTGCCTGGACAAATCAGGATGGTGGGACATCCAATGAAAAATAACATGAATGTATAGTTATTAACTGTGTGAGAGAAAGAAAAAGACAATCTTCATACCCTAAGAAAATGAACAGCTGGTTTTGTTCCTTTCTTTTCTCTTAGAAATAAAACATTTCAAGATGACAGTCATCCTGACAAAATACTGCTATATAATATCTTAATGGTATCAAAAGAAGTAAGTTGTAACATTTAAAAACAATAGAAATTTAACCTTGTCTCAATATACTTCTCCATGACTTTCATGTTTTTTTGATCAATGCCTTTACTATATGTATCCTTGGTACAATACCTTTGTGTTTGGACTTAGGCATTTTATGAAACTGGTCCTTTGTATTTGAGCATATTTTTTTCTTTGGCTTTAAGCAAGGACCTATTTTCCTATAAAATAGTGTCTTTTCTCACTGTTTTCTTTAAACTTTGTAGCTATTTATAGAATTATAGTCCAGTGGGTTCAGTGTTTTTATTCTACTGTTTCTGAGTTTTCATAAATTTAACATTTTATTATTTAAAAAAAAATTGACACACAAATTCTCTAATCTTACTGTACAAGTTACTACCAATCTGTTGAAAAGAATTGAGGAAAAATAGATGTATGATTTTGACTTGCAGTGAATATTATTAAAAACTCTAAACATCAGAATTCTTTCAGAAAGTTGGATATAAGACTCCTCAAGTAAGCTTCCCTGGTCTCTGCATCACACCCAATGCAACCCTGAGTGAGTGCCTTCTTGATTCTCCAACTAAATGAGTGTTTGTCCAAAAATATTTTCTCTTTAAAATAGCTATAAAGGTTTCATTATTTACTACAGATTATATTTTATATAATATTTGGTACTAGAAGTGATTTGGGGCAATAAGCCCTCTAGATCTATTTATCTAGTGTTAGAATTTGTCTCTTCAGAAATATGTTTGGAGGTATTGAAACTATGCAGTTACCACTGAAAAATGAGGCCCAGAGAGTAAATGACAGGAGTGCAGGAAAGCCAGTTTCGATCCCTGGGTCAGGAAGATCCCCTGGAGAAGGGGATGGCAACCCACTCCAATATTCTTGCCTGGAAAAGCTTATGGACAGAGGAGCCTGGCACACTACAGTCCATGGGGTTGCAAAGAGTCGGACAAGACTGAGCGACTTCACTTGTCTGGCCCAGAGCATGGCAAGCATGACTACCTTAAAGTAGTCCATTTGAAGACACATGATCGATATACCGAAGTCAGGTACAGAATTTAATTTTGTGCACTGCTAAGTCACAAAGCCGATCAAACTCACAGCCACACCAGCCTATTATGGGGAAGAAAGAACAATGGACTGAGAAAGAGTTGGATGTCTCTTTCTGCCATATGATACTGGTCCTGTTTTTCATGAGGATCCTGTTGTGACATCACATGATGTAGCTTCTTTACAAGGTGATAAACAACTTTCCTTATGACTTCTGACTAATAACTACAATCAGAATTAGTTATGGCTGAGGAGCAACAAGAGATCAAATTGCCAACATCCGCTGGATCATCGAAAAAGCAAGAGAGTTCCAGAAAAACATCTATATCTGCTTAACTGACTGTGCCAAAGCTTTTGACTGTGTGGATCACAATAAACTGTGGAAAATTCTGAAAGAGACGGAAATACCAGACCACCTGACCTGCCTCTTGAGAAATCTGTATGTAGGTCAGGAAGCAACAGTTAGAACTGGACGTGGAACAACAGACTGGTTCCAAATAGGAAAAGGAGTACGTCAAGGCTGTATATTGTCACCCTGCTTATTTAACTTATATGCAGAGTACATCATGAGGTATGATAGGCTGGATGAAGCACAAGTTGGAATCAAGATTGCCGGCAGAAATATCAATAACCTCAGTTATGCAGATGACACCACCCTTATGGCAGAAAGTGAAGAAGAACTAAAGAGCCTCTTGATGAAAGTGAAAGAGGAGAGTGAAAAAGTTGGCTTAAAGCTCAATATTCAGAAAACTAACATCATGGCATCCGGTCCCATCACTTCATGGAAAATAGATGGGGAAACAGTTGCTGATTATTCTTCTGGGCTCAAATCACTGCAGATGGTGATTGCAGCCATGAAATTAAAAGACGCTTACTCCTTGGAAGGAAAGTTATGACCAACCTAGACAGCATATTTAAAAGCAGAGACATCACTTTGCCAACAAATGTCCTTCTAGTCAAGGCTATGGTTTTTCCAGTAATCATGTATGGATGTGAGAGTTGGACTATAAAGAAAGCTGAGCGCAGAAGAATTGATGCTTTTGAACTGTGACATTGGAGAAGACTCTTGAGAGTCCCTTGTACTTCAAGGAGATCAAACCAGTTCATCCTAAAGGACATCAGTCCTGGGTGTTCATTGGTAGGACTGATGTTGAAGCTGACACTCCAATATTTTGACCACCTGATGTGAAGAGCTGACTCATGGGAAAAGACCCTGATGCTGGGAAGGATTGAAGGCAGGAGAAGAAGGGGATGACAGAGGATGAGATGGTTGAATGGCATCACCGAGTCAATGGACATGGGTTTGGGTGGACTTCAGGAGTTGGTGATGGACAGGGAGGCCTGGCGTGCTGCGATTCATGGGGTCTCAAAGAGTCGGACATGACTGAGTGACTGAACTGAACGGAGGAGCAAATTACAAAATCAAATCTGAGAACAAAAGGGTTACACGCCAAAGGAGTTATAAGATTTTCCTTATTTATAATGGTGATCCTGGCATGGGGAACAGATTTTGATGGTACTAAATAAGGGAGAAGAGACTATAAATAGATACTTTGTTATGTATTTCTTATATATTTGAGTGGAACACAGAGTTTTTTAAAAAAATGGTATATGGCTGAGTCAGACTGGGAATAAAGTCGATCTGTTATTTGGCACCTAAAACCAACCACATTCAACATTGAACTCAAGCAGGTTCTTAGAAGCACTATTAAGTTTGGGGAATAAATGGTTCTTACACCCTGGGTATTTCTTTTATGCCATTAGCAGTTTCTCAGTCCACATAAGTCTTCACAGAGACTTCAATATGACAAGTTTAATGTTTTGCAGTTGTTTTTTCATGATGTGATGACATCTACCAGAATAAACAACTATAGTCCCAGTTGGGTTATTCTCAACAGACATTTGGAAAGAAAAGTCTGTAACAGGCAGAACTTGGAGTGGTGTATCCCTTTTTTTTGCATTTGTTTGCTTTGTTGTTTTTATTCTGCCTCTAAGGAATTTTTAGCTTGAATCATAGATCTGTACTCTTAACACAGGCTATTGGTTCACACATACAGACGTTCACAGACTTGAAAAGACTGATGACAAATTAGGGAAGGAAATGTTATGCAGCTGAACCTCCCAGAATGGACTTTGAGTCTGTTCCACATGAATGCTCACCAAAGAAGAGAAGGTAGTACAGTACACCCATGGTGGATTCATGTCAATATTTGGCAAAACAAATACAGTATTGTAAAGTTTAAAAATAGGTAAATAAATGAATTTATAAAAAAAAAAAAAAAAAGAAGAGAAGGTAGTCAAAAATCAGGCAGCTCTGGTAACCCAATTTGTGGATGTCCATCAGTCTTTTCTCTGAGTGATCCCATTACTCAGTGGGCTTACAATTAAAAAAAAAAGATATTAGAAATAAAGATCATACCTGGGTTCAACAATATGGGCTTCCTTTCAACCAGGATGATCTGATTAATGTCAGAACTTAATAATTAACAAGGTAGAAAAATACTGAGCACTACTATATGGCACTACTATAGGATACAGACTGGAAGGAAGAATGAACATAAAAATCAAGATTGTGTGTGTGCCAACATAACATTGTAAAGCAATTATCCTCCAATTAAAACTAAAAAAAAAAAAAAAAGAGTTTACCAAAACGATAAGTCATGGTCATATGCAAACAGTATCCTTTGTTAGTGGCTCAGTTGAAAACAAAATGAGTTATATAAGTAAAGACTGTATGTGTGTAAATTCTGATGAAGGTAAAGACCTTGAATCTTTTAATTCTACCAAACCTTTGCCAAAAGCAGAAGCCCTTCCTTCTTTGTCTGAGGTGTTTGGCTTACTCTTATCTAAAGAAAGGGTTATAGCCTCTTCCAAGGTAGTTTTCAGGCAGGAGACAGCTGATTCAGCTTATCCCCACACCATGCAAGCCCAGGGGATTCAGGCACTTAGTCTGACTCAGCAAGACTTAGCAGCCTCATCAAAGGAATTGCAAAATTTAGCCAATAATGTAGACAAATTATGGGGAATACGTATGGGAGTAAATTCTCAGTGTGTTGGATCAAGGTGAAAAAAATATAATCCTGTTGTTGTTCAGTCACTATGTCATCTGACTCTTTGTTACGCCATGAACTGCAGCACACCAAGCTTCCCTGTCCTTCACTATCTCCCACAGTTTGCTCAAATTCATGACCATTGAGTCACTCATGCAATCCAGCCATCATCCTCTGTCATCCCCTTCTCCTCCTACCCTCAGTCTTTCCCAGCATCAGAGTCTTTTCCAATGAGTCAGCTCTTTGCATCAGGTGGCCAAAGTACTGGAGCTTCAGCTGCAGCATCAGTCCTTCCAATGAATATTCAGGGTTGATTTCCTTTAGGATTAGGTTTGATCTCCCTGCTATCCAAGGGATAGCAGAATCTTTTCCAGCACCACAATTCAAAAGTATCAATTCTTTGGTGCTCAGCCGTCTTTATGGTCTAACTCTTACATGACTACTGGAAAAACCATAGCTTTGACTATACAGACCTTTGTCGGTTGGAGAAGGAAACAGCTACCCACTCCATTATTCTAGCCTGGAGAATTTCCATGGATTGTATAGTCCATGGAGTCGAAAAGAGTTGGACATGACTGACCGACTTTCACTCAATGACTTTTGTCGGAAACTGATATCTCTGCTTGTGTATGGGAGTGAGTTCTTGGTGTGGTGGATCAAGGTGAAAAAAATACAATCTTTGTTCAATCTAAATTTGTTGACATTATGTACTAAAGAGAAATTCTTTATTTCATATATTCAAACTGAATAAAAATGCCTGAATCACTTTGACTGGATGACTGAATGTTAGAACCAAAAGTAATCTATACCAAATAAAGATGATATGACAGAGCTTCCTTGTTATAGTATAGAAGAAGTTGTCCGAAGGCCTAGGCAGATAGGGAGTCTAGAATGTGTAATGTAACAACTATTCACATACCACTAAAATATGTTTCCCCTTCTTGTGATAATAATTTCCTGGTGCCTGTAAACATGGATTTAATATTTTTTATTATAATGTTAACCAACACTAACTGATCCTGATTAAAAAATGCTTCTGATTTAAAAAAAAAGTTATTTTGCATCAACATTCAGACTATGGTCTTAAGTGCATAGAATTTGTTAGTACATCCACAATAATGCAGAATACTAAATATGTCTTACAATGAGATGACAGACATTGAAAGATCAGGGTCCAGACTCATAAGATACATTGCATTTATACCAAACTCCCATTGCTTTGGAAAGCTAATTCTAGTTCCACCATCTAAAAGCCTATTAGCATTTTAAAGTTTTTTTTTTGTTTCCGAATCCAACTTCAGTTAGCTTTAAATTTGTCACTCTATTTTATATAGTACATTGATCATATTTAAATCTTACTCTGTGATATGAAAGTAATTTTACCTACTTTAGCTAAGACAAAATTCAGTGCACATAAATAACTTACAAAGGGACAAAATACTGTTCAGAGTAGTTCTATTATACATCAAAGTCATAGAGCAGCTGATCAGAGGCTTTTTCACTTTAATAAAAATATATAAGTCTGCTATTTTTTGAGTCCCCATTCTCAAACTTTTTAATTCGATCAGGTATAATCTCATGCATAATGACAAAGAAATGATTAAAAGTCTATAGTTTATATATAAAAGTTGACGAAAAGAAGACACATTTTAAATTAAAAAGTATTTTATTCATGATTGAGATAGAATAATAATTTTTACCTTGACTTTGAATACATCACTTTCCTTTATATAATTATTAATGGAATAAAGAAAAGATTTTCCCTGTTGCAAATTAGGTTTGTTTTCCTCTAAAATATCTGGTCTTACTTTGGAAAATAAATACTCGGAAGAAACATATCCATCTAGATGAACTATTGATCTCTTCTACTAGGGAAATTGCTATAAATCTTTGTCGTATTATGAATTTTATTGTTTTCATTCTTTGATGTCTAAAGTAACACTAAACTCTCACAGCCTCTGCTAACAGAATAAAGGTAAGTAGGTCAAAACAGCAATCAGAGATTTGTGCTCCACAAAGTTGGCATGTATGGCAATGATGATTTTTCCCCCATCAGAAGAAATTGTTGCCATATTTAAAGAGAACAAAGAGAACCTGGTACTTTTACTGTACAGAAAAATGCTCATGAACAAAAGTCATTAATACTCCCTAATTCAATGAGTTCTTCGATGTAAAGAAACTGGATAATTCTTTGTAGGACTCCCCACTGCTTTTGTATTGCCTGGTCTATAATAAATGACTGACAACTATTTCTCAAAACTTTATGATAGCTATAATTTGCAGTAGTGGTTCCCCTCTCCATATATGTGACTGCATGAATAAAATTGACAATTGATTAATATCATTAATTTTACTAGATTCAAACAACAGTTCCCAGCATGCAGCAGACACTGAATAATTCACCAAGAAAACCAACTATTAAAATTCACACAGCTACATCACTTCACTACGTTGTCCCAATACTGAAGTAAAATTTTTTATTAGCTCTTCTAATTAGTCTTCTAAAAATTTCACATGACCAGCACCCTTCTCTAATTGCTGCAGACTCTGAATTCCACCAAAAGTTGAAGATATGCTCAACTCAAACTGCAAACATTTATTCCCTCAAATGAGTGATTATATATCTCAAATCAGTTAAAGGAATAAAATTAAGGGTGTATCTTAAAATACAGAAGTTCTCTGATGAAATTGAATTTCAGGGATATAAAAACTAATGAGATTTGCAATGACTCCCCTGTCATTTTTAGACATGCCTTAATAACATGGAAATATTAAGGGAGAAAAACATTAGGGTGTAATTAGGAAACAATTTCATTTTCAGAGGGCCACTAAAAATAAAGAGGAATATTAGTAGCAGTGAAATGTTTTGCAGAGTACCTTTCATTTGTAGGACACAACTTGGCTGTACCTATCACTATAATACATATTACAGTAGATCATTTAGGCATTTATAATTATTGGTCCAAATTTTAAAGTAAGGAATAAAACTCAATTGTTAGAAAATAACATTATATGGGAATAAATGTTTTCTGTAAAATAAAAATTCACTAGAGAGTTTTGGGGTTAGTTTTAATTTACCTTAGTTATAAGATAAACACAATGATTTTTAATATATTATAAGTATACTTAGCAGGAAATAGAAGAAATCTTGATAAGTTTTATAAAATAATAAGAAGTATGGTGGCACTGTGTGTTTCAATTTTTCTTAACATGCCAGAAAGCCGGAGACACTCTGTCCTATATTTGCAGCACCTTAGCAGAAACGCTTAAATATTGAATCTGTTTTAATCTAGAATATGCCAACAATTAAACATGCTGCCTTCTAAAATCTGACAATAATACAGAACAATTAGGCAAATGCATTTATTTTATCAGAAATGATTCAATCAGATGTACTTGTTAAATCATGTAGAAAAATCAATCCTCTCATGCTTCCGTTTTCATAAAAATATTTTATGAATTTTATAAAAAATAAATTTAAACTCTAAGTTGCTGGTTTGCAATTAAATTTCACTTTATATTAGATGTGTCTCATAGATATCATTTACTTGGTCATGAATTCCTAAACATAAAACCAGAAAGAGGGACAGGTGTAGAGGTTTAACATATGCCTTACGACTGTTAATCTTAAGGTTAACAGTTATATTCTCTTAACCTCTAAGAAAAAGGAATTCAATAAGAAGCTTTTAAATATATGATACTTTTCATAACAAGAAATAAAAAGAAATATTTATATTAGGATATTTGGAAATTGAACAATCAGTTAATTTAAACATAATATATCTATACTAACACTAAGAAAAATATATATCAGGTCATACAAGAAGGTTTCTATATTTTCTTTCTTATAGGCCATAATAAGAGACTATGTTTCAAGGGCTAATCTCTGGAAAATATGTGCATCCTATTTACTCCTATAAACTGACTATAGTGATCTACTTCCTCCCTGTTCTCCTCATGTGTGTGTGCTAAGTCGCTTCAGTTGTGTCCAACTCTTTGTAACTCTATGGGCCATAGCCTGCCAGGCTCCTCTCTCCATGGGATTCTCCAGGCAAGAATACTAAAATAGGTTGCCATTTCCCCCTCCAGGGGATCTTCCCGATCCAGGGATCGGACCTCTGTCTCTTATGTCTCCTGTACTGGCAGATGAGTCCTTTACCACTAGCGTCATCTGGGAAGCCCCCTTTTCCCCTCAAACATACCTAAAACCTTTGTTCCTTCTCTCAATGCACACCTTCTCATATTAATCCACTCAATAATTTCCAAATTCCTGGTCTGGTCAAATATTTTAGCTAACATAGATTAGCTATAATAGTTAAAACTAGCTATAATAGCTATACATGGTATACATATATTATGTCCAAAAAATATGACTTGCTTTAAGGAATATTTAATATAATATATTCCCAAACAGAATATTTTCCTATTGTTGTCTACAGAAATTACTTATTCTTTAAAACTCAACTCAAAGGTCTCCTTTCCTAGGAAGTTTCTCTTCACTACTCTCTAGATATGAGCTTCCTACCCTAATATCTACTCTCATAACTCCCAGTAGGTCTTCAGCACAGGCTTAACACCGGGACTGTGGGAAGTTTAAAAGCAGGAGATTTATCATCTGTGTTCACAACTCCTATATTGGTCACTTATTTTTTTTTCTAAATACATAATAAAGTCATAAAAATATGTCCTAAACATTAAATATTTAAATCAAATAGATACTCTCAAAATCAGCATTTTATCGTTATAATTATAAGAGAGAAGAGAGAATATGGGTACTAAAACTGCATAATATGAAGTTATATATAGCTAGGGTAACATTGATAAATGGGAGAAAAATATCATTGATAGATAAATATTTTACTATCCCTGGGCTATTCATTATTGGGAATGTATTTTTATAATATTTTGATATAATTGGTACCTGTCTTCATATAGTGAATTCTGTCTTGAGAAACCTTTACCTCCACCCAGCTACTCAGAATCTGAACTTCTTTGTGGAAATGTGAGTTACATTGGCCTAAAAATTTCATTTTATTTGTGAATAAAAGTAATATTAGGTAGTATATTTTATGGAAAACATTGGTCATATTTTTGTCAGCAACATCAAAGAATAGCACCCAAATGCTAAGCTAGTGTGCAGCTGAATGTCTTTACATCCAAAAGACATCAATTAGATATAGTTTATATCTGTAAACAAAGTCAAACTTAACATTTTAAAGGCAGAATTCAGTCTTTGGGAAAGGAGTGTCATATTTTGTTTCTGGATGAACTTTTTGGCAGAAAGATGTCAAGGAAGGCAGTTTACTCTTCAGCAAGAGAACAGATTTATCAAGGCAAGTAACTTCAGTGCTTTGTCAGTTTCCCAGCACGGTTTCAAACTGGAAGAACTGACAGTATTTGTTGCTCTCCATGGAGGCAAGTACACTAGAATCTTCCTGATGGTGCCTCCACTAGTTAGGCCATTCTTCTCACACAGCATGCTCATGTTCCAGTCAAACAACTGACAGGTTTAGGAATAACTTCACCTATGACAGTATTTACAGGTATTTACCTGTTATTTCTCTGTTAATGATTCCATAATAAAATCACACTATTTCACCATCAAAACTATAATCCCAATATTTAATGCATGCATGCATGCTAAGTTGCTTCAGTCATGGTTTCCATGCCCTCCTCCAGGGGATCTTACCAACTCAGGGATTGAATCCCTGTTTGTTTATATATCCTGCACTGGCAGGGGGGATCTTTACCACTAATATTTAATGACAAAGTCTATAAATTTATGAAAACAACTTCCTCACTGATCTGTCTCATTATATTCTAATTTAAATACAAAATTAGATGGTTCCAGTTCAAGATGGTGATATGGGAAGACCCTGTACTCACGTGTCCCCACAAACACCCTAAATCTACAGCTAGATATAGAACTATTTCCTCTAAAAAACAAACAACGACAACAACCACCTCCCCCCCGCAAAATAAACCCATAAAGGCTGCCTGAGCGGCAACTAAGCCACTGGTAATTAGGCAAATGAGAATAAAACCACACTTAAGTGGATAGAACAGACTAGCACACAATCTTGCCATAAACCCTACCCCGGGTACAGCATGTCACAATTTGAGGGAACTTGGAACCCAGAGCTTCTCCCTAAGGAGTGAAGCATTTAAAGCCCACATGAAGCACCCCAACTTTAAAGAATATGCACTTGAGAGCTAAAACCCCAAAACATGTACCTTTGAAAACCAATGGGGCTCATTTCCTGTGGCAAACCCTCAAGACTGTGGGAAATGAGAAGAAAACCACAGTGAAGTGAAGCAATCTGAGGAACTGGTCTTAAAAGGGTCAGACTCACCCACCCCAGGGCCCAGATCAAAGCAGTTGACTGCATCCAGACTGAAAGTGAGGGAGACTCCTGTGCTGATATTAAAGTGCAAGCCAAACGGGCAGGTATCTAATTTAGCACACACATCTAGCAGCCTGCTGGAACACTCTTCAAGGGATGGAGACTTGGCTGATGTGATCTTTGTGATCACCTTTTGCTATGTTCTAGAACACCAGTATCTCCCAGGAGACAGATATTACATGACTTTCTTCCCCCATTTTTTACTCCTGCCAACCAGAGGATGCCTCTTGATTGCCTTGGCTATGGTGAAATAGTGTGATTTTTATTACACATTTCCTGGTGCCATGCAAATGTAATAATTGATGTCACCCAGAAAGGAACTCATATTCTTATCTGGTTCTGGATCCCAGTGGATCCCACAGAACTGCAACTAATGGAAAAAGGATTCTTAAACAGCTACCACTCCCAGGGCACAGCAAAAAGCAATAGACCCAGGAGCTCGTTTTTTCTATGAAGAAGTTTTATTAGATAATCAAAATGACTAGAGCCTAAGGAGCAGACTTCTAATTAAACATGCATCTAGGGGCTGACTGCAGTCCCTTCCAGAGACCTCAGAGGGTAGGAGCTATCTTCGTGCCCCATCCATGTGCCAGAGCACCAGCATCTACAGGAGGGGAGTTTTTACATGCGTCTTGTACCCTGGTTTTTATTTCTGGTGCCCTGGTTTTTGCAGTTTCTGCCCTGGGGACAGCTTTTGATCATCTGTCTCTGGTGGCTGAAAGATCTTTCATTCCTGGATCTCATAGGATTGTGGCAATTATAGAGACATTTCTTGGCAGACTACTATTTCTCAGGTGGCACTAGTGGTATAGAATCTGCCTGCCAATGCAGGTAGACATAAGAGACCCTGGTTCGATCCCTGGGTCAGGAAGATCCCCTGGAGGAGCACATGGCAATCCAGTATCCTTGCCTAGAGAATCCTATGGACAGAGGATCCTGGTGGGCTACAGTTCATGGGGTTGCAAAGAGTCAGACACGGTTGAAGTGACTTTGAAGATGTGCACACGCACGCACACACACACACACACACACACACACACACACACACACACCCCTCCAAGGCACTTCAAAGACTGTGGACTGAGGTGCTCTCTCCAATCTTTCTGTGAAACACTGTCCTGGAACTCTGGCCTGAGGGGCAGGCTTCAGGTCTGGCACACATTCCATAGCCTATGGAACTGCTCTCAAGGAACACAGGCTGCAGATGCCATCTGGTATTCTCCCTCTGCCTCGCCCCAGCTCACCAGTATCAACCAGAAAAGGGCATATGCACTCATCTGCGGCACTCATCTCTGTGACTTCCACACAAGGACAACTCCAGATTGTCTGGTTCTGTTGGACAGCAGAACTTATGCTTATAGTCCTCTGGGATTGCATATATTTACATATTTTAAAAAGTTGATGCCTGAGAGACTGGCTTCCTGTCAGTTTAAATCTGTGTGAGGAGATTCTCCAGTATAAGACACTGACAGGACTTAGCACATCCTCAAATACTGAGAACTAGTAAAAATACAATAGACAGCTTGGGCAAGCACAGAGGCTTGGAAGACAATCAAGAGTTGAGGCAGTTTAATGACAAGGTTCATCTACACAAGGCCAGTCCTTCCAGACTTGTAAAGGTAGTTGCTTCATTGATAAGATAGAAACCAGCACAGAAAGTTAAGCAAAATGCAAAACAGAGGACCATGAACCAAACGAAGAAAACAAGATAACATCTCAGGAAAGAAAAAAAAAAAACCTTAATGAAACAAGGATAAGTAATTTACCCAACAAAGAGTTAGACTAGAGAGATTTAGCAGACATTTATAGAACATTCCATCCAAAAGCTAAATAATATACTTTCTTCTCAAGAATACATAGGACATTTTCCAAGATGGACTACACATTTGGACATAAACAAATCTCAAATTTAAGAGAACTGAAATTCTATCAAACATTTTTTTCAAATCACAATTTATGAAGCTATATACGAATTACTCAAATAGAATTGAAAGTTCACAAACATATGGAGATTGAACAACATACAACTGAACAACCAATGGGTCAAAGAAGAAATCAAAGGAGAAATGAAAAATTACCTTAGGACAAATGGAAATGGACATTTAACAATCAAAATTTATAGCATACAGTAGAAACAATTGTAAGAAGTTCACAATGATAAACACCTAACTCAAGGAACAAGAAGTTTCAAATAAACAACATTAACTTTTCAACTCAAGGAGCTAGAAAAGAATGAAAACCAAAGTTAGTAGAACAAAAATTATACCCCCCAAATAAAATAGAGACTAAAAAGGTAAAAAAAAAAAATCAAAGGAACTAATAGCAGGTTCTTTACAAAGATAAACAAAATTAACATACCTTTAGATAAATTCAGCAAGGAATAAAAGAGAGGACTGAAATAAATTAAAAAATGAAAGAGGAGATTTTACAACTGATACTGCAGAAATAAAAAGGACTGTGAGCAATGATATGATGCAATATGAGCAATGATATGTCAACAAATTGGACAACCTAGAAGAAATAAACTCTTAGAAACATACAACAGATAGATACAACCTACCAAGACTGACTTGAGAAACAGAGAAAAAAAGCTGAACAGACCGATTACTAGTAAAGAGATTCAAGGAGTAATCAAAAGCCTCCAACAAACAAATGTCCAGGACCATACTGCTTCCCTAGTAGATTTTACCAAACATTCAAGGAAGAATCAATGCTAATCCTTCTTAAACTCTTTCAAAAAACAGAAAAAGAAGGGAACTCTTCCAAATTCATTTTATGTAACCAGCACTACCCTAATACCAAAACCAGACTAGGATGCCATGAGAAAATTACAGGCCAGTATTCCTGATGAATACAGATGTAAAAATGTTCAACATTAATAAACCAACTTCAATAATACATTAAAAAAATTACTCATCACAATCAACTGGGATTTATACCAGGAATGTAAAAATGGTTCAACATCCATAAACAAGTCAATTTGATAAATCATGTTAACAAGACAGAAAATGAAAATCATATGATCAATTCAATAGATGTAGAGAAAGCCTTTAACAAAATTCAACATCTACTGATGATAAAATCTCTCAGTAAAATGGATATCGAGGAACATACTTCAATAAAATAAATATGACAAGCCTATAGCCAACATTCATGTTTCAGTAAGTGCTTTCCTTATAAGGTCAGGAACAACACAGTTGCCCAGGATCACCACTTTTTTTTCAGTGTTAGTATTGGAAGTCTTAATCAATGTAATCAGATCAAAAAAAGAATAAAGGTAACCAAACCAAAAAATAAGAAGCAAAACATTTACTATTTGCAGATGTCATGATACTATATATAGAAAACCAAAAAGACTTCACTCAAAAATTATTATAGCTAATAAGTGAATTCAGTGAAATTGCATGATTTAAAATCAATATACAGAACTCATTGCATTTCTATCCACTAATAAGTGACTTTCTGAAAGAGAATATAAGAAAGAATCCAATTAACAATTTCATTAAAAAGAATAAAATACTTAGGAATAAATTTAACCACAAAGGTGAATGACCTATACTCACTAAACTATTAGAATTCCATACTACCCAAAGCATATAGAGATTGAATGCAATACCTATGAAAATCACAATGGTATTTTTCACAGAAATAGAAAAAACAGCCCTAAAATTTGTATGGGACTATTAAAGACTCTGAATGGTCAAAACAACCTTGAGAAAGAAGAAAACAGCTGGAGGTATTATGCTCCCTGAGTTCTAACTATATTGCAAAGTTTTAGTAATTGAAACAATATGGTATTACCATAAAAACAGACTATTAGATCAATGGAATAGAATAGAAAGCCGAGAAATAAACTTATATATATATATATATATATGGCCTATTAATTTATGACAAAGGAGCCAAGAATATATATGTAGAAAAGACAGTAAATAAATAACTATAATAAAAGATGTTTGGAAAACTGGACAACCATATGCAAAAGATTGAACTGGATCACTTTATTATACCATACTTAGAATGGATTAGGGCTTGAACCTAAGATATGAAATTTTCAAACTCCTTATAAGAAAAATAGGCAATAAAGGTCCTTCACATAAGTCTTGGTGATGACTTTTTGAAATCTGATATTGAAAGGAAAAGCAATAAATACAAAAATAAGCAACTGAGACTGCATTAAAGGAAAATGCCTCTGTATGGCAAAGGAACATAAGTGAAAGGCAACCTACTGAATGAGAGAAAATGCTTTCACGTTATATAACTGATAAGGGATTAATATCCAAAATATATAATGAACTCATACAACTAAAAATTAAAAAAAAGAAAATTCAATTTAAAAAATAGGCAAAAGGTCTGAATAGATATTTTCAAAGAAGATATACAGATGATCAACACATAAATAAAAATATGCTCCACATCATCAATCATCAGGGTGATGCAAATCAAAACCACAGTGAAATATCATCTCACACCTGTTGAATGCCTACTGTCAAAAAGACAAGAAATAAGTGTTGATAGAATGGACAAAAGGGAACTCTTATGAACTGCTTGAGGGAATATTAATTGGTGTAGCCCTTATGGAAAACAGAACTGATATATGATCTAGCAATTTAATTTCTGAATATTTATCCAAAGGAAAAAAAATTAAATCAAAATGATACATGCACCTCCAGGTTCATGTGTGTGTGTGTGTGTGTGTGTGTGTGTGTGTGTGCACTCAGTTGTGTCTCAATCTTTGAGACATTGTGGACTGTAGCCTGCCAGGCTCCTCTGTGCATGGGATTTCACAGGCAAGAATACTGGAGTGGGTTGTCATTTCCTACTCCAGGGGATCTTCCCAATCTAAGGGTCAAACCTGTGTCTTTTGCATCTCCTGCATTGGCAGGCAGATTCTTTAACCCTGTACCACCTCCAGGTTCATAGTAGGTTTATTTACAATAGTAAAAATATGGAAACAATTTATGAGTCCATCAATGGATGAATGGTAAAGAAGATGTGATACAAATATACAATAGAATACTCAGTTGATTTCAGTAGCTAAGTCGTGTCTGACATTTTGCGACCCCATTCGACTACAGCAGGCCAGGACTCACTGTCCATCACCAAGTCCCAGAGCATGCTCAAACTCATGGCCACTGAGTGCATGATGCCATCCAATAATCTCATCCTCTGTTATCCCCTTCTCCTCTTTCCTTCAATCTTTCCCAGCATCAGGGTCTTTTCCAATGAGTCCATTCTTCACATCAGGTGGCCAAAGTCTTGGAGTTTCAGCTTCACCATCAGTCCTTCCAGTGAATATTCAGGAATGATTTCCTTTAGGAATGACTTGTTTGATCTTCTTTCACTCCAAGGACTCTCAAGAGTCTTCTCCAACACTACAGTTCAAAAGCATCAATTCTTCAGTGCTCAGTTTTCTCTATGGTCCACCTCTCATATACATACATGACTACTGGAAAAATAGCTTTGACAAGATGGACATTTGTTGGCAAAGTGATGTCTCTGCTTTTTAGCATGCTGTCTAGGTTGGTCATAGTTTTTCTTCCAAGGAGCAAGTGTCTTTTAATTTCATGGCTGCAGTCACCATCTGCATGATTTTGGAGACCAAAAAAATAAAGTCTGTCACTGTTTACGTTGTTCCCCCATCTATTTGCCATGAACTGATGGGACTGGGTGCCATGATCTTAGTTTTTTGAATGTTGAGTTTTAATAAACCAGCTTTTTCACTCTCCTCTTTAACGTTAATCAAGACACTCTTCAATTCCTCTTCCCTTTCTGCCATAAGGTGGCTGTCTTCTGCATAACTGAGGTTATTGATATTTCTCACGGCAATTTTGATTCTAGCTTCATCCAGCTGGGCATTCCTCACGATGTACTCTGCATATATGTTAAATAATCAAGGTGACAATATACGGCCTTGACATACTCCTTTCCCAATTTGGAACCAGTCCATTGCTGGATGTCCGGTTCTAATGGTTGCTTCTTGACCTGAAAAGATATTTCTCAGGAGGCAGGTCAGGTGGTCTGGTATTCCCATCTCTTTATGAATTTTCCACAGTTTGTTGTGATCCACACAGTCAAAGGTTTAGGTGTAGTCACTAAAGCAGAAGTAGATGTTTTTCTGAAACTCTCTTGCTTTGTCTATGATCCTGCAGATGTTGCAAATTGATATCTGGTTCCTCTGCCTTTTCATAATCCAGCTTGAACATCCGGAAGTTCTCAGTTCACGTACTAGTGAAGCCTTGCTTAGAGAATTTTCAGCATTACTTTCAAGCATATGAGATGAGTGCAATTTTGTGATAGTCTGTATATTCTTTGGCATAGCCTTTCTTTGGGATTGGAATGAAAACTGAACTTTTCCTGTCCTGTGATCACTGTTGAGTCTTCCAAATTTGCTGGCATATTGAGTGCAGCATTTTAACAGTGCATTCTTTTAGAATCTGGAATAGCTCAGCTAGAATTCCACCACTTCTAGCTCTGTTCGTAGTGATTCTTCCAAAGGTCCACTTGACTTCACACTCCAAGATATCTGGCTCTAGTTGAGTGATCACAGCATTGTCATCTGGGTCATTAAGATCTTTTTTGGATAGTTCTTCTGTGTATTCTTGCCACCTCTTCTTAATATCTTCTGCTTCTGTTAGGTCCACACTGTTTCTGTCCTTTATTGTGCCCATCTTTGCATGAAATAGTCCCCTGGTTTCTCTAATTTTCTTGAAGGGATCTCTAGTCTTTCCCATTCTATCTTATTCCCCTATTTCTTTGCACTGATCACTGAGTAAGAATTTCTTATTTTTCCTTGCTGTTCTTAGGAACTCTGCATTCAAATGGGTATATCTTTCCTTTTTTCCTTTGCCTTTAGCTTCTCTTCTTTGCTCAGCTGTTTGTAAGACCTCCTCAGACAACCATTTGGCCTTTTTGCATTTCTTTTTTCTTGGGGATGGTCTTGATTGCCTCCTATACAATATCACAGACCTCTGTCCATAGATTTTCAGATCCTCTTATCAGAACTAATACTTTGAATTTATTTGTTACTTCCACTGTATAATCATAAGGGATTTGATTTAGGTCATACCTGAATGGTTTAGTGGCTTTCCCTACTTTCTTCAATTTAAGTCTTAATTTGGCAATAAGGAGTTCATGATCTGAGCCACAGTCAGCTCCTGGTCTTGTTTTTGCTGACTGTATGGAGCTTCTCTTTGGAGCAAAGAATATAATCAATCTGATTTCGATGTTGACCATCTGGTGATGTCCATGTATAGAGTCGTCTCTTGTGTTGATGTTGAAGGAGGATGTTTGCTATAACCAGTGAGTTCTCTTGGAAAAACTCTGTTAGCCCGTGCCCTGCTTCATTTTATACTCTAAGACCAAACTTGTCTGTTACTCCAGGTATCTCTTGACTTCCTACTTTGTATTCCAGCCTCCTATAATGAAAACGAAATCTTTTTGTGTGTGTTAATTCAAGAATGTCTTGTAGGTCATCATAGAACCGTTCAACTTCAGCTTCTTTGGAACTAGTTGTTGGGGCATAGACTTGGATTACTGTATTATTGAATGGCTTCCCTTGGAAACAGATCATTCTGTCATTTTTGAGACCGCTCCCAAGTAATGCATTTCAGACATTTTTGTTGACTGAGGGTGACTCCATTTCTTCCAAGGGATTCTTGCCTACAGTAGTAGATATAATGCTCATCTGAATTAAATTCGCTCATTCTGGTCCATTTTAGTTCAGTTCAGTCGCTCATTCGTGTCCGACTCTTTGCAACGCCATGAATGGCAGCACGCCAGGCCTCCCTGTCCATCACCAACTCCCAGAGTCTACCCAAACCCATGTCCATCGAGTCGGTGATGCCATCCAGCCATCTCATCCTCTGTCGTCCCCTTCTCCTCCTGCCCCCAATCCTTCCCAGAATTAGGATCTTTTCCAATGAGTCAACTCTTCGCATAAAGTGGCCAAAGTATTGGAGTTTCAGCTTCAACATCAGTCCTTCCAGTGAACACCCAGGACTGATCTCCTTTAGGATAGACTGGTTGGATCTCCTTGCAGTCCAAGGGACTCTCAAGAATCTTTTCCAACATCACATTTCAAAAGCATAAATTCTTCGGTGCTCAGCTTTCTTCACCGTCCAACTCTCACATCCATACATGACTACTGGAAAAACCATAGCCTTGACTAGACGGACCTTTGTTGGCAAAGTAATGTCTCTGCTTTTAAATGTGCTATCTAGGTTGGTCATAACCTTCCTTCCAAGGAGTAAGCATCTTTTAATTTTATGGCTGCAATCACCATCGGCAGTGATTTTGGAGCCCCCCAAAATAAAATCTGACACAGTTTCCACTGTTTCCCCATCTATTTGACATGAAGTGATGGGACCAGATGGCATGATCTTAGTTTCCTGAATGTTGAGCTTTAAGCCAACTTTTTCACTCTCCTCTTTCACTTTCATCAAGAGGCTCTTCTTTTTCGCTTTCTGCCATAAGGATGGTGTCATCTGCATATCTGAGGTTATTGATATTTCTCCAAGCAATCTTGATTCCAGCTTGTGTTTCTTCCAGCCCAGCGTCTCATGATGTACTCTGTGTATATGTTAAATAAGCAGGGTGACAATATACAGCCTTGATGTACTCCTTTTCCTATTTGGAACCAGTCTGTTGTTCCATGTCCAGTTCTAACTGTTGCTACCAGACCTGCATACAGGTTTCTCAAGAGACAGGTCAGATGATCTGGTATTCCCATCACTTTCAGAATTTTGCACAGTTTATTGTGATCCACACAATCAAAGGCTTTGGCATAGTCAATAAAGCAGAAATAGATGAATTTCTGGAACTCTCTTTCTTTTTTGATGATCCAGCAGATATGGGCAATTTGATCTCTGGTTCCTTTGCCTTTTCTAAAACCAGCTTGAACATCTGGAAGTTCACGGTTCATGTATTGCTGAAGCCTGGCTTGGAGAATTTTGAGCTTTACTTTACTAGCGTGTGAAATGAATGCAGTTGTGTGGTAGTTTGAGCATTCTTTGGCATTGTCTTTCTTTGAGATTAGAATGAAAACTGACCTTTTCCAGCCCTGTGACCACTGCTGAGTTTTCCAGATTTGCTGGCATATTGTGTGCAGCACTTCAACAGCATCATCTTTCAGGATTTGAAATAACTCAACTGGAATTCCATCACCTCCACTAGTTTGTTTGTAGTGATGCTTTCTAAGGCCCACTTGACTTCACATTCCAGGATGTCTGGCTCTAGGTGAGTGATCACACCATCGTGATTATCTGGGTCGTGAAGGTCTTTTTTGTACAGTTCTTCTGTGTATTCTTGCCACCTCTTCTTAATATTTTCTTCTTCTTCTGTTAGGTCTATACCATTTCTGTCCTTTATTTAGCCCATCTTTGCATGAAATATTCCCTTGACATCTCTAAATTTCTTGAAGAGATCTCTAGTCTTTCCCATTCTGTTGTTTTCCTCTATTTCTTTGCATTGATCACTGAGGAAGGCTTTCTTATCTCTCCTTGCTATTCTTTGGAAATCTGCATTCAGATGGGAATATCTTTCCTTTTATCCTTTGCTTTTTGCTTCTCTCCTTTCCCCAGCTATTTGTAAGGCCTCCTAAGACAGCCATTTTGCTTTTTTTGCATTTCTTTTCCGTGGGGATGGTCTTGATTCCTGTCTCCTGTACAGTGTCATGAACCTCTGTCCATGGTTCATCAGGCACTCTGTCTATCAGATCTAGTCCCTTAAATCTATTTGTCACTTCCACTGTATAATCATAAGGGACTTGATTTAGGTCATACCTGAATAGTCTAGTGGTTTTCCCTACTTTCTTCAATTTAAGTCTGAATTTGACAATAAGGAATTAATGATCTGAGCCACAGTCTGCTCCTGGTCTTGTTTTTGCTGACTGTATAGAGCTTCTCCATCTTTGGCTGCAAAGAATATAATCAATCTGATTTCGGTGTTGACCATCTGGTGATGTCCATGTGTAGAGTCTTCTCTTGTGTTGTTGGAAGAAGATGTTTGCTATGACCAGTGCCTTCTCTTGGCAGAACTCTATTAGCCTTTGCCCTGCTTCATTCTATACTCCAAGACCAAATTTGCTTGTTACACCAGGTGTTTCCTGACTGCCTACTTTTGCATTCCAGTCCCCTTTAATGAAAAGGACATCTTTCTTGGGTGTTAGTTCTAAAAGGTCTTGTAGGTCTTCATAGAACCGTTCAAGTTCAGCTTCTTCAGCGTTACTGGTCAGGGCATAGACTTGGATTACCATGATATTGAATGGTTTGCCTTGGAAACAGAGATCGTTCTGTCGTTTTTGACATTGCATCCAAGTACTGCATTTCGGACTCTCTTGTTGACCATGATGGCTACTCCATTTCTTCTAAGGCATTCCTGCCCACAGTAGTAGGTATAATGTGGTTCACTGGAGAAGAGCATGGCAAAACACTTCAGTATTCTTGCCTTGAGAACCCCATGAACAATATGAAAATGCAAAAAGCTAGGACACTGAAAAATGAACTCCCCAGGTCGGTAGGTGCCCAATATGTTACTGGAGATCAGTGGAGATATACCTCCAGAAAGAAGGATGGGATGGAGCCAAAGCAAAAACAGTACCCAGCTGTGGATGTGACTGGTGATAGAAGCAAAGTCCAACGCTGTAAAGAGCAATATTGCATAGGAACCTGGAATGTTAGGTCCATGAATCAAGGCAAATTGGAAGTGGTCAAACAGGAGATGGCAAGAGTGAACGTCAACATTTTACGAATCAGCGAACTAAGATGGACTGGAATGGGTGAATTTAACTCAGATGACCATTTTAGCTCGCTGATTCCTAAAATGTCAGTGTTCACTCTTCCCATCGCCTGTTTGACCACTTTCAATTTACTCTGATTCATGGACCTAACATTCCTGGTTCTTAAGGAATACTGTTATTTTTAATCATTGGACTTTACTTCCATAGAATATTATTACACCATATAAATGAGCTTATGAAAACATAGATGGACTGCAAGGCATTATGCCAAATGAAATAAGTTAGAGAAAACAAATAATGTATTCTCCCTCCTATATGTATAATCTAAAACAAACAAACAAAGCACATATATACAGAGGTTAGTGTTTGTCAAAGTTGGAGGTATGAGGTAAGAAGTGGGTCAAATTTTTGTTTTGTTTTTAGTTTAAGTAAATTGTTTTTTTAAAAAATTAACTCTACTTAAATGTTCTTAAAATACATTTCTTGTTGTTAATTCTCCTGAATAATTTTGCTAGTTTCACATTTTAGTAATTGAGATGCCTAACAATCCTTTCATTTAAAACTTCTCAAGCTTGATTAATCTAAATTTCAGTCAACATTTTTCCTTTTATTTAATTTCCAACATTGCAGTTCGATTCCTCAGTGACCTCTGGCCATGACCTCTGTATTTATTCTGAGCCTTGACTTGTGCTAATTATTCAACAACAAATTCTCTTAATTACACAGACAGACTAATTAAACAATCTCCCTTTGAATTTTTACAGAATTCTTTTTATGTACAACTAATGTGACACACAGTTCACTGCCTGCTACAATCGGTTTTCTTTTTAAGCATATGTGATCTATTTTTAAATTGGATTTTAAATAAATCAGAGAGAAAGAAAATCTTCTGTTTACCCACATTAAATATACCACAGATTTTGTACAACATTTAAGTACTTATATTCTTCCATGAATACCTCCTTCCAGTACCCTTTATTACATATCTCAAAATTATTTCTTCCTTTTTACTGATGTTCATGTCCCTACAAACCACTGATTTCTGAAAAATGTTTCTCATGAGAAATTCTAAAAGTACAGATTACACAGTTTTTACTTACTTTCATCTTTCCAAATTAAAAAGTACTGAAATCTTAACTGGAACATGAGAGCTACAAAGAATTGTTTTAAGCTTATGACAATCAAAATAGATGTTTCTCTTAGCTACAAAAATTTTCTTATACTTCTTGTTACATGTAGAACCTAAAAATAACACGAGTTCTCCATACTTCTGTGGTATTATGTGAATTACAATGTTAATCCACTTGAATCTGGGCTGGCCCTGTGACTGGCCCATAGAAGGCACCGGGAGTAATAGCATAGCTTTTGTGATCCAGGACTCAGCAGGCTTGTCACTGCCATGTAAATAAGCCTAGGCTAGAAGGCTAGATGGGAGGCTATGAGAAGCTCAACTGTGCCATTTCAACCCAGTCATCCAAAACCAGCAAAACCAGAGGAAGCAAGCCAACTTGAACAAGGCCTGCAAAGATCAGCAGAACATTGGAATAAAATTAACTGGGGAACTCCTACAAGAAGCAGGACTGAATCTTAATGAAGGAACATATAATACCTGCTAGAAGAAGGATCTGGTAACATTCGCCTCGGTGGAATTTTCAAATTGAAACTAGTGATTGCTAAGTGTTTTATATTCAATCTTTTTCAAATGAGATATCCCAACTAAAGACTTAAGTACAATATCAGAATCACAATCAATATTAGCAAGTGTTTTTGTCATGAAATTATTCTAAAACAGCATTTGTTCACTAGTTTCTGGTCAGATGTCCTACATCCAATTGCTGTGCCACTTGAACAGCTTTTGATGTGTATTTCCTTACCTTCTATTTTTCCAAGTAACAAAATTTCTGTTTATTCAATTCTTCTTTTTAAGTTTCATTTCCCTACTTTCACCATCCTCTATATCTTCCTCTGGACACAACAAATCTTTCACTGTCTCCCTCAAATACTGTGACCAGAACAAAAAGTCACCCCAGAGATGCTCTGATAGGAATACAGAATTCAAAGGGAACTACTTCTTTCCATGTTTTTACAGCTATTCTGATAGCTTACTGAACTTATTTTTCCCACATGAATCATAATCAGGCCAAGGGTCTCATTCATAATTATCTTCAGCTGCTGTGCAAAGAGACTTCAATTTCAGTTCAGTCACTTAGTTGTGTCTGACTCTTTCCAACCCCATGGACTGCAACATACCAGGCTTCCCTGTCCATCACCAACACCTGGAGATTACTCAAACCTATGTGCATTGAGCCAGCGATGCCATCCAACAATCTCATCCTCTGTCGCCCCCTTCTCTTCCCGCCTTCAATCTTTCCCAGCATCAGGGTCTTTTCAAATGAGTCCGTTCTTCACATCAGGTGGCCAAACTATTTGAGTTTCAGCTTCAGCATCAGTCCTTCCAGTGAATGTTCAGGACTGATTTCCTTTAGGATGGACTGGTTGGATCTCCTTCCTGTCCAAGGGACTCTCAAGAGTCTTCTCCAACATCACAGTTCAAAAGCATCAATTCTTTGGTGCTCGGCTTTCTTTATAATCCAACTCTCACATCCACACATGACCACTGGAAAAACCGTAGCCTTGACTATACAGACCTATGTTGGCAAAGTAATTTCTCTGCTTTTTAATATGCTGTCTAGGTTGGTCATAACTTTTCTTCCAAGGAGGAAGCATCTTTTAATCTCATGGCTGCAGTCAACATCTGCAGTGATTTTGGAGCCTAAAATAATAAAATCGGTCGCTGTTTCCATTGTTTCCCCATCTACTTGCCATTAACTGATGGGACCAGATGCCATGATCTTAGTTTCATGAATGTTGACTTTTAAGCCAACCTTTTCACTCTTTTTCATTTTCTTCAAGAGGTTCTTTAGTTCTTCTTTGCTTTCTGCCATAAATGTGGTATCATCTGCATATCTGAGGTTACTGATGTTTCTCCCAGCAAACTTGATTCCAGCTTGTGTTTCATTCAGTCCAGCGTTTCTCATGATGTACTCTGCATATAAGTTAAATAAGCAGGGTGGCAATACTGGCATACTCCTTTTCCTATTTGGAACCAGTCTGTTGTTCCATGACCAGTTCTCACTTGTTGCTTCCTCACCTGCAGAGAGATTTCTCAACTGGAACTCCATCGCCTCCACTAGCTTTGTTCATAGTGATGCTTCATAAGGTGCAAACAGACTACCATAGGTGTTTCTAGATGTCTACACACAGTCCTACTATTTCAGTCTAGGTTCCAGACTGAATAGGACTTTTAAAAATTTTGCTTGTATTGGGTTGACCAAAATGTTCATTTTGTTTTTTTACCTAACACCTTATAGAAAAACCCAAACAATCTTATTAGCCAAACCAATATAACCATACTCTTTTGCTTTACTTAGTGGTGCTGTACTGTGCTTAATTGCTCATTCATGACTTATTCTTTGTGACCCCATGGACTGTAGCCTGCCAGGCTCCTCTGTCTATGGGTATTCTCCAGGCAAGTATACTGGATTAGACTGTCATGCCCTCCTCCAGTGGATCTTCCCAACCCAGGGACTGAACCCAGGTCTCCAGCATTGCAGGTGAATTCTTTACCATCTGAGCCAACAGGGAAGCCCTACTTAGTGGTAAAGGATGATAAAATAAACATTTTGACCTTTAAAGTATTTAATGAGTACAGAGTCAGTCTGAGTCCTGAGCTATAACACTGGAGACCCCCAAAGAGACCAACGCTGATATAAACACTGGCACATTTCAGATATGGTTGTTGTAACAGGTGTTAATTTATCTAACTAAACTGAGATCTATTCCACATTTCTATTTCCGAGACAAATAATTTTTTGTGAAATGTTGCCAAACATCTGACAAAAGTAGATATACAATGTTTATGTCCCCAAATGTGTAATCTAATACACTATTGTAAAAAGAACAGGATTAATGTCACAGGACTAATTTTTATTCACAGTAAATCTATAATTAGTGTCATTGCTAACCAATATATTGCCAGTGGGTTCAAAGTCATTGGGTTAAACACAGCACACAGACTCATAAAAGGGAACCTACGGTCATCCAGACAATGAATGATCCATGTGTGGTGTGACTAATACTATTTACCAAAAAATATGTATCCCATTTTTTTTTAAGTAACCTCATTTTACAACCTCTCTTGCCGTTAAACATTGTGATATGATTGATTTTTAACCTCCTGTGTAATGTGAACAGAAGTGAGTTCTGCTACATAACAGCACACTCTTTTTAAGAAAGAGAATGTGTCCCTTTTTCTCCTTCAGTTCTCAGATAGGCTGATGATTAACAGGACTCTTGGAAAGGCAGAGCCACATCACAGAGGCACCCTGCATCTGAATCACCACACTGAGAAAAATAATGTGCTATGAGAAACATCTGCTTTTAGAGAGACACACATGAGGATGTGTGTGTGTGTGTGTGCATGTGTGTTTGTGCATGTGCATGAGTAGTAGGTGGGGTGCTTGAGTCATTATTTAATCTGGGGCTACTATTACAAAAATGAAGTTAAGTAATATCATTTCAATAAATGATATATCTTCTCTCCCAAGAGATTTTTGGTTCATGCTTAAGGAATTTATTGATAAAATTCTTGATTTATCTACAGCACACATTTAATCAAAGCAAAGCCTTTGATATGAGAAAAAAAATTCTTTGTTATTCTGAAGTATTTCCGCATGGTGATTTTCTAACCTTGTTTCTTCTTTCACAAGTCACTTCTTTATATAAAGTTATGCTTAGCTTCCTATGAGGTGTCCAGACCTAGATGAACAATGACTAAATGTTTAGGTAGATGTGAAACAGGGAGGCCAGGTTCTGAACTCACAGTATATACTATCACCCAATTCCATATGTAGGGATTGTGTTTTATGTCTCAGTGAAACTACAAAAAATTTATGTTACACTGTGAGACAGGACATGGCACTTTGGATCCTTTGTCAGTCATCTCTGGGACTGTGGAAGATGGTCTCCTTTCAATACACGCACAATGCTCCTGACTATACCTCAAACCAGAGAACAGCTACCTGGGGCCATCCAAGGTCAGAGAGGCTCCATTTCTACTGTGTGTGTGTATGAGAGGCAGACAGACAAAGAGAAATTATTATAAGGAATTGGCTCAAAATCCCAAGACCTGTAGTTGACAAGCTGGCAACCCTGGAAGGCTGATGGTACAGTTTCAGTCTGAAAGCTGGAAAGTGGAGACACAGAAGACCCAATGTTTTAGTTGAGTTTGAAAGAAGGACAAAAAAGTGTCCCAGCTTGAAGGCAGTTGGGTAGGAGGAATTCCCTCTTACCAGAATAGCTTCAGTGTTTTTTTCCTACTGAGGTCTTCAACTTATTGGATGAGGCCTGCCCATGTTAGGAAAAGCAATCTGCTTTACTCAGCATACCAATTGTAAATGTTAAAATCATGCCAAGACACCCTCAAAGACACATCAGGATAATGTCTTACTGAACACTGAGCACTCTGTGGTGCACTCAAGTTGATGCATAATGAGCTATCACAGTACTTTTAACAATATTGGTATATATCATAGACATTGCATGTTCCAGACCACCATAATAAAGGATGTATCACAATGAAATCAAACAAATTTTTGGTTTCCTAGTGTATATAAATGTTATATTTATATTATACTGTAGTCTATTAAGTGTAAAATAACATTATGTCTTAAAAATGTCAATAGTTACTTAAAAAACACTTTACTGTTAAAATATGCTAGCCATTGTCTAAGCCTTCAGCAAGTCATAATCTTTTTGCTGGTGGAAGGTCTTGACTCATGTTGATGGCTGTTGACTGTTCAGGATGCTGCTTGATGAAATTTGGAATGGCTGTGGCAGGTTCTTAAAATTAAAGAATAATGAAGTACACTGCATGGATTAACTCTTTCATGAGTGATTTCTCTGTAGCATATAATTCTGTTTGATGACATTTACTCACAGTAAATTGTTTTATCATGAGATGCAATTTGCCACATCTTCAGTCTCCACTTTATAATTCTAGTTCTCTTGCTATTTTCCCCACATTTGCAGATAAAACACTAACATGGAAGAGCACTAACCACAGATCACCATAACATATATAACAGTAATGAAAAAAAGTCTGAAATATTGTAAGAATTACCAAAATGATATGCGGAGACATGAGGTAAGAAAACACTATTGGAAAATGGCATCAATGGACTTGCTTTATCACAAGGTTGTCACAAATCTTCAATTTGTAAAAACAAACAAACAAACAACAAAACACACACACACATATTTACAAAGTGCAATAATCTGAAGCCTGGTTAAATGAACTATGCCTGTCTCTAATATATAGGGTTAATTTGAGCATTAGATGAAAGAACATATTTAAGTGCTATAGAATGAAACTTTGAGATTTAAATTACCGTCTGTTTTTTCTTTCTGTTGAGATATTCTACACCTCAACTACATGTACACAAAAAAAATTGTTGATTTTGCTTTTTATTTTTCTGAAGATATCATTGCCACAATTGTTTACTGGGGCAAGATTAAGAATAAAGGACTGGGTATTTTATAAATATGAATTAATCCACACCAGTAGTGGTTATATCATTCTCGTCATGCACAGGAGCTCAGTCATGACTGACTCTTTGTGACCCCATAGACTGTAGCCTGCCAGGCTCCTCTCTCCATGAGATTTCTCAGGCAAGAATACAGGAGTAGGTTGCCATTTCCTCCACCAGGGGATCTTCCCCACCCAGGGACTGAACCTGCATCTCTTGCTTTGGCAGGCAGATTGTTTACCACTGAGCCACCTGGGAAGCCAGGGGTTATATCACCTTTTATTAAAGTACTGATTCATCATCTATGTCTAAAACCAACATTAAAATGAGCAGATTAAAATAATCACATTTTGCTTGCTCTCAATGTTCTGGTAACTTTTACTTTTTTCACCATTATTTAGTGAATATTTGCCATAGCCAAATTTGAATTTATAAAGAGAAGTTAGGTTGATCTTACAATTACTTATTTCATCTTAGGATCTTAGGTTGCAATTCATTCTTACAAATGAAATTATATATTCTTTGTAGATACCTTTAAATTCTTTTTTTTTCTATAGAAAACTGAAGCAAACAAAAGTTGGCAGATTCTGCCACTGCAATATGATACATAAACATCAGCCTTAAGCAGTGATCCAACTACTCTTTAATCACCTGGTTGGAATATATTTAAAAAGCAATTATTGCAACAATTAGCAATGATTAAAGCTCATGTTATAAAATCAGTTCTATTGAGGCATTGTACCTTCTGATATTATTCTTAAATTCTGTGCTAGTCTTAGATTTATATGCTTTATTTTCCTTATTTATATCTTGGATAAATATATCTCACCCCTGAATTTCTTCTGAGCTCATATATAGCTGTACTGACTTTTAAGCTATATTTCCATTTCTTTTTCCACACTGAGGTCATATATAATTGCACAGAGAGATATACTTCAAAAAAATTTTAGTGTTATCCAGAGTGTCTGAGATATCCTTCATTTCAGATGTATGAAATAAATTGTGTTTGAGCTTTTGAAGTCTGTTTTCCTAAACTCTAGGGTCCAGGAGTAATTATGACATGTCTTCATTTGCATAATTATCATAAACATAAACATACCATCATTAGGATTATTTATTCCCTAGGTTACTATCATTCCCGCTTCACCAAGTAATTCCTTCTTGTTTAGTCCTTGAGATTGCTTGAAAAACCTTTCATCAAAAAAATACAATTTTAGTTTCCCTATTAATCAGAATTAAAGAGTTTCAATATCTTATAGTACAAAGTAAAGTAACAGAATGCATGACCTTATCCTAATCTTCAGAAAATATACAATCGTCATTAAGTAAGTTAAAATTAAAACAAATCCATGACCTCCATAACTACTTGCAAGACCTTTGTGCTAATCTTCAACATTTGGAAAGCTGTGGTATTCATATCTACCATTCTCAGAAAAAATAAAAGTTTCAGCAATATAAAGAATTAGTTATTTAGTTTTAACAAAATGGGTGTCTCAAGCAATTGCTGAATGGACAGATTTCCCATATACGCACAGTGGATCGCCTTGGAGTCAGCCTTGTAATCTGTTTTAGGAAAAGATTAGCGATATACTCTTTACAGCTTGGTTGTTTTAAGTCTACATCCATAATAAAATTTGCTCAGTCACGTCCAACTCTTTGAGACCCCATGACCTATACAGTTCATGGAATTCTCTAGGCCAGAATGCTGGAGTGGGTAGTCTTTCTCTTCTCCAGGGGATCTTCCCAATCCAGGGATTGAACTCAGGTCTCCTGTATTGCAGGCAGTTTCTTTACCAGCTGAGCCACAAGGGAAGCTCATAACAAAAATCACTTACTTTCATCTCTTTATTTGCGTCTTCCCCAAACATTAATATAGTCAACTATGGGAAGAAGTTGAGGTAGGTGATATAAGTCAATTACCCTGATATAGAACTCTAATACATCACTGTGTTCTACTCTTGGGTTTCCAGATATAATTTTAACTGAGTGTCTTGTTGACATATTCTGCTGCTCCAATCACACTTTCTATTGTATTTGTTTTATTGTTGTTATTGTTTGCTATTTTTTTTAACAAAGAGCATGAACAGTATCTTTTGCTCTTTATGCATTCAATACACGTTCACAGAAGCATGTTTTAATTACTTTTACAAAAGAAATATAAGGGTAAACTTTGGACACTACTAGTTTAGACATCACTACATAAAAGCATTGACAAAAGAATTATTTAAGAAATCCACCACCCTGACTTCTTCAATGCCTCTGCAGTTTGTATTATTCAGATAATAGTTTCATCATCCTAAGGCTGATTCAACACATTCAAGTCTCCCAAAGATTTCTGCATTATTTACGATTGTTGCCCATTCTCTCTTTCTGGAAATTCCCTTCTTGTTTACAAGGTTCAATTTTTCTCCCATATTTATTTCACTTTTTACATTACTTTCTTCCTCCAATCACCTCTTACGTTTTCTTTTATCAAATCCTTTTATATGTACCTTCCTCTGTGACCTCATGCACGATACGATTTTACATTCCATATAAACACTGATGAATTTCAGAGCAAGATCTACAACTCAATCATTTCTGTTGAGGCTCATCACTAAAGTTTAAATCACATATAAAGCATTTCCACATATGTATCTCAAAACAAGATATTGATGATACAACCTTGTCCTCCTGTTTCCCTTGTCTCAGTGAATGGACTCATTCAGCCAGTATCACTCAAGGAAATAGTTTCATTCTATTCTTTGAATCAGCCACAAGGAGTTACAGAATTTACTCTCTTAACATCTCTTATATCCATTCCTTTCTCTCATTTTCATTGGTCATGACCCTAGTTTAGGATTTATCATTTTAACCTGAACAACTGGACTAACCTCCTAATAAATTTCACAGCCACTCTTGTGTTCCTCTCCATTCTCCACACAACAGCCAGAGTGATATTCCCACAATGTTCATTGGCAAAGCCACATCCCCCTTTATAGTTCTTCAGTGAGTTACTACAGGCCTAAATGTCTTAACATGGAGCCAAAGGTGTTTCCTGCTCTGGCTGGTACCAACTTTTATAGTTTTGTCTCCTGGCAATTCATATCTTCTTTCTTATCAACACAAAACTCTAGAATTTCCCTAGCAATGCCTGTTGTTGGGAAAGCAAGTTATTTTGCACTATGCTTTCCACTTTGGATCTACTGCCTGTTCCACAGCATATGTATGTGTTTCCCAGGTAGCCAAACAAGCTTTGTAATTCGGGTGTGAGTGTATGTGTGTATGTATGTGGATGTGTTATCCACCTCAGTGGTGTTTCTCTTATTCCAGCCATATTCATGTGCATACTTAAGTGCAGAACTCACATTCATACCCATGCTTATTTCTTCTAGATTTTAAGTACTCTGAGGTTAGACTGGCCCATATTTTTGTTCTCCTGCAGGGTGAAGCCAATAGCAAGAGACTACACATGTGTGTTGTTTGAAAGGATATGTAAAACTATAGTGAATAAAATAATAACTCAAGATCTATCACAATATATCATATCTAAATATCTCCTGAAAATAAGTAGATAAGATTTTGCTTCATTCTCTTCTCACAGAAAAATACCACCAGAAATGCTGATAGTGTCTGTTAGAAGTGATTTATCTGCTTACCCTCATAACAATTGACACATGGGACACCTGGTTACAGAAATAGTCAGCCAATTTAAAAAATTGACTTTACTGAAGTTATATTTAAAATTGTTGGCATATGTCGCCTCTGTATTCTTTCCCTCTCAGACAGTCCTTTCTCCTTTCCATATCATCCCATGATGCTGATGGGGAGAATCCTTCCTTCATCCATTTATCTAGGTCCTCAGCTATTCATAGTGTCACCCCTTCTGAGTATCCTTACTTAACAGTAATCCTCCCTTTGACACTGTGACCTACAAAACTCTCATCTACTCCTATTGTTTTTGCAGAAGGTAAAGCCCTTATTTGAATAATATTTGCTTATTGCAATAGCCTCAGAAAGTTACATTTTTTCTCACAAAACTTTTCTCTGGGGACAAGGTAAGAATTTTCCTGGATCTACACTATTCTTCCAGACATCAACCTTAGTTATTATTGTTCTTCTTTACATAAAATCATTTTCTTGGAGATTCAGACCACACAGCAAGATTTTCACCATCACCTCCTGTAACAGGATGCTGATGCTGGCCAATACTCCTATTTCTCTTCTTTCTCAAAAGCAGAGAGATATACTCGATTCCCCAGCTCTCTTGCAACCATCTTGTGCTTTCTTTTGAGTTTCAGGCAATGGAAAGTCAGTGAACTTGAAGTGTACCATTTACAGGGCTGGCCTATGAAACTTTTCATTTGAACTCCCTACCCCTCCCTCTCTTCCTTCCTCTGTCAGTCAGATGAAGCAAATTCCAAGGCGCCCAAGGGTGTGGACAAATCCCGGCTACCTCTATCTCCCTGTCACACATTCATTTGCACACAGAGCTTTCTTGTTTTAATGAAAGAAATTTGAGACTAATAAGAATAGCTATGGGACTTCCCTGATCCAGGGGACGTGGGTTCAATCCTTGGTGGGGGAACTAAGATCCCACATGTCTTAGAGCAACTAAACCCTCCCACCACAACTACTGAAGCCCACGTGCTCTGGAGCTCAAGCACCGCAACTAGAGAGGCTGTGACCACAAGGAAAAATCCCGCATGCCGCAACTAAGACCCAATGCAGCCAAACAAATCAATATTTCAAATATAACAGCTATTGTTACTGTGCTTAATTAATGTGTGTGTGTTAGTCGCTCAGTGGTGTCCGACTCTTTGCAACCCCATGGACTGTAGCCCGCTAGGCTCCTCTGTCCATGGGATTCTCCAGGCAAGAATATTGGAGTGGATTTCCATTCCCTTCTCCAGAGAATCTTCCTAACCCAGGGATTGAACCCTGGTCTCCTGAATTGCAGGCAAATTCTTTACTGTTTGAGCTACAGGGATTAATACCTCTTCTAAATACCAGGTTACAATCATTAATTCCAAGAAGAATATAATGATTAACTCATTTTGTTTCTATTTCCACAATTTTCATTATCCCAGATAACCTTATTGCATTCTGAATTTAATATTTTAATGACTATAATTTCACATAATTTTTCTTCAATAAACTACTCCTGAGGGCAAAGGCAAGTTTTATAATCCTATAATCTGAATTGTATCCTAAACCCCTCTCTTACCCCCGTGAAGCATTTTCTTTTTCACTTCAGTTCAGTTCAGTTCAGTTGCTCAGTCATGTCCGACTCTTTGTGACCCCATGAATCACAGCATGCCAGGCCTCTCTGTCCATCACCAACTCCCGGAGTCTACCCAAACCCGTGTCCATCAAGTCAGTGATGCCATCCAACCATCTCATCCTCTGTGTCCCCTTCTCCTCCTGCCCCCAATCCTACCCAGCTTTAGGGTCTTTTCCAATGAGTCAACTCTTTGCATGAGGTGGCCAAAGTATTGGAGTCTCAGCTTCAACATCAGTCCTTCCAATGAACACCCAGGATTGATCTCCTTTAGGATGGATTGATTGGGTCTCCTTGCAGTCCAAGGGACTCTCAAGAGTCTTCTCCAACACCACAGTTCAAAAGCATCAATTCTGCAGCGCTCAGCTTTCTTCACTGTCCAACTCTCACATCCATACATGACCACTGGAAAAACCATAGCTTTTTCACTTAGTTTCATATTAAACCTCTCAATATATTTTTTTTCATACTATGCTTCTTGGCTTTACTTTCTTAATGAACTTCATCATTATGTTTGGCCATTTCTTATAGTCTTATTAATGTCTTCAGACTCCTGTTCTCCTGATTTTCTTCTACCTCCTTCTGAACATACCTGCAACCTGCAATCTCTCTAATCACAAATATTTTTCATCCTCTGAGTTGCTGAGCTTTCCTGGAGAAAAATCACATAACTCTGCCAGATGGGGCAGATTTATAGTTTCCAATTTCAGTTGGGTCCTCAAAATCGCTGTCAATTCATATACTCAAATGACTCTGAGCTTAATGGCTCTGACCTGTGTAATGGTGTGAGCCCAGCTCTCCCTTCCTCAGTATTCTATACTTTTTTCTGAGTCTTTTGCACACACTGAGTTGTGAATTTATGAACTGTGGTCCCCACACTGCATTACCCTGGTCTCTACTCCTACTTTAGCTTCCACTTGCCCACACCTACTCTGCACACAGTTGCTTGTGGAAACCTCACCACTGCCTGTTCACTATCTTGATATCATAGTATCACCACCAGGAATGCTATCACTCAGTGCTCTGAGTACCTTTCTCCCTTGCAGAGTTAGAATGATGCAAAGCTCACCCTTGTGGCAGAAAAAAGTTTCCTCTCAACCTGTGATCACACGTGATCATCTGAACATCAAAGTAGTTAGGCTCCCAGTAAGAGACTTGCATTATTTTCCAATCTAATCCTGGGAACTTGTGGCCCCCACCTCTTCACCTAGCTGCTCAAGTTTGTTCCCTGGTGCCAGAAGGGAAATAGAAAAGTCATCATTTACCTTAAACTCTCTCTCTTTCTCCTCCAGCTCCTCCTCTAACAAAAATACCTTTTTCTACTACTGGATGTCAAAAAGATAACTGCAGACAAACAGAGATGGAGTGTCTGGGTTAGATTAATGTTGTGATCGACTGAAAAAAATGCACAATCTAAACGTTGAGAATTATGTTTTATTTGGTGGGCAAAAGTGAGGACTTCAAGTCCGAGAGTCAGCCTCTCAGATATCTCTGAGAGACTCCTCAGAAAAGGCAAGATAGAAGCCACGGTAAGACCAGATGGTTGGAATATCAAAAGATTAATGTTAATTAATGATCTCAAGGTAATGAATTTAGCACTTTTCTATGTATGGGAAAATGCAGAATCTGGACTCATTGAAGTGATTCCTTTGATATGCACCTCTGCTATCTGTGGCCTGTATGCTGTGTTTTCTCATTCTGAGGCTCCTCAGGTACACCTTCAGGGGTCATGACAGCAACGGCCAATTGCTTGATGGTAGGCATTGTGTTTATACCTGAGTTCCCTCAGGGCTCACACTCAGGGGGCGGCTGTAATGTGACGGCTTGATGGCTGCAACGTTTGTTTACTGAGGTGGCAGGCAACAGTTTTCACTGACACTGTTTCATTTTGGGTGTAATGAGTCAAATAATCTCTGTTATCCTTCTCTGTGACCTCTCTATCAACTGATTATAAATGAAGAACACTCCATTCAAGGCTTCAAATAAAAATAATTTTGGATGTACAGACCTAGAGGGAAAAAACAGTTTCTCCTTGCATTCCTCCAAAAACATTCGTTCATTAAACAGGCAATTTTCTTAGGGCTATACTAGCTGAGGTAGACATACATATTTTCAATGCTTACTTTCTGTCTCTAAGGCAGGCACAATATAAGAATTCGGCAGTTCAGTAGAGAAATAAGTACAATAAAATGTTTAAATTGCTGTGATAAAAGTTGGTATAATATGAGGTCATAAAGAGGAGAGTGAATAATTTGATTTGAAATAGAAAACAAAAGTTTCTCAGAGAAAATGATATATGAGAAGTTCAAATTTGATTTTGTAAGTAGTGGTTATCTCTCTTATACAAGATTATTGAAAGCATCAGATTTTCTAAAACACACAGAATCATTTTAACAAGTTTAAGAAAGTTAAATAGAATAGCTTCTTTTTTTCCTACACAGATGAGTGTATACATAATTACACAAGTATATTTAACAGAAGGTTAAAAGCCTCTGATGAAGACGGAATATATTTGTCATTGTTCTTATTCTTACCATGCCATGAATTGGTCCTACCACATCTATATAGTAAATATAATCCAACCATAGTTTTTCTCTGTTTAACCTTCCTATCCCTCACTCACCTGAACTTAAACTTCATTATTTTAATTACGAACACTTAGACAGCACCTATTTATGTGTAGGAACTGTGCTGTATGCTGCAATTAAGAAGACAAAAGATGTGTGTGTGTGTATGTGTGTGTGTGTGTGTGTGTGTGTTGACAGAGAAGTCTTGGTCTTTGTCCAAAAGCAGTTTACATTATGATGTAAAGGAAAAAATATTTTCTGAGTTTGAGACAAACCTTCCTTTATTTTTCTCCAAAAGGGAACAGTGGTATTTAGTTGTGTGTGTGTGTGTGTGTGTGTGTGTGTGTGTGTGTGTGTGTGTGTATGTTCAGTTGCTCAGTTGTGTCTGACTCTTTGCAACCCAATGGACTGTAGCCTGCCAGGCTCCTCTGTCCATGGAATTCTCCCAGCAAGAATACTGGAGTAGGTTGCCATTTCCTCCTCCAGGAGATGTTCCCAACCCAAGGATCGAACCCACATTTTCTACATCTCCTGCATTACAGGTGGAGTCTTTACTGCTAAGTGATTGGGGAAATCTGCTTCTTTTTAAATTCCAATGTTTAAGTCTTATCTCAGCTAAAAGATGATAATCATTCTCTGCTTGAAGAGACTTGTTGAAATCAGATAGAAGTAAAATAATAAAGAGCATTAGAATGGCATGCTCTGGTGGGGAATACAGCCCTAGACTGTTATTTGTAGTGAGATATACGTGAATGCCACTATTTATTATAATACCCCTTTAGGTATTCCTATGTAAAAGGAAATAAAATGTATTTAGAAAGGACATTAAAAAAATAAAATTTATGTCTTTAATCTCTACATGGAAAAGGGTTTTTTTTTTTTTTTTGCTTTTTTGATAGTTGCTTTTTAATTTTTTTATTGCTGTTTATTTGGATTACAGGCCAGCTCTGCCTTGTGATGGCACTTGAAGAAAGCAAAGCCCTAAATGCTCTGTAGCTGCTTTACTTTCATTATTGCTATAGGTTGTCAGTGTAGGTCCTTAATGAAGTTCATCATTCTGGATTTTCACAAGTAAATAGAGCCACACTAAGTATTATGAGACAAACGGGTTTAATAAAGGGGTTTGGGCTTTGCATACATAGAAAGAGAGTGGGCTGTGCAGGTGAGGGGGCTGCTGCTGGAAGGTTAGAGAAACAGTCACAGAAGGTATTATCATGGCCAGTCGAATAGAATGGCTTTAACATGATTGCAGGTAAAATGTCACAATTCTCAATTATCTGGATACCATCCTATCTACTGTCTCAAATTGCAACAGGAAAGCTGGAAATTGCGGGGAAAACTGAGCAGCAGCCATATTTGGCCAAAAGTATATCAGGAGAGTTAGATCTGGTAGAGAGTGCCTGAAGAACTATGGATGGAGGTTTGTAACATTGTATAGGAAGTGGTGACCAAAACCATATCCAAGAAAAAGAAATCCAAGAGGGCAAATCAGGTTGTTTGAGGAGGCCTTACAAATAGCTGAGAAAAGAGAAGTGAAAGGCAAAGAAGAAAGCGAAAGACATACACAACTGAATGCAGAGTTCCAGAGAACAGCAAGGAGAGAAAAATAGCCTTCTTAAACGAACAAGGCAAAGAAATAGAGGAAAACAATAGAATGGAAAAACCTAGAGATCTCTTCATGAAAACTGGACATACCAAGGGAACATTTCATGTAAAGATGACCACAATAAAGGACAGAAGTAGCAAGGACCTAACAGAAGCAGAAGATATTAGGAAGCGGCAAAAATACACAGAAGAGCTATACAAAAAAGGTCTTAATATCCCTGATAACCATGATGGTGTGGTTGCTAATCTCGAGTCAGACATCCTGGAGTGCAAAGTCAAGTGGGCCTACGAAGCATTACTATGAACAAAGCTACTGAAGGTGACAGAATTACCGCTGAGCTAATTCAAATCCTAAAAGATGATGCTGTGAAAGTTCTGTACTCAACATGTCAGCAAATTTGGAAAACTCAAAACGACCACAGGACTGGAAAAGGTCAGTTTTCTTTCCAATCCCAAAGAAAGGTAATGCCAAAGAAGTTTCAAACTACAGTACAACTGTGTTCATTTCACATGCTAGCAAGGTAATACTCAAAATTCTCCAAACTAGGCTTCAACAGTATGTGAACCAGGAACTCTATAGATGTGCCAGCTGGATTTAGAAAATGCAGAGGAACCAGAGATCAAATTGCCAACATCCGATGCATCATAGAAAAAACAAGAGGACTCAAAAAAACATCTACATCTGCTTCACTGACTCTGCTAAAGCCTTTGACTTTGTGGATCACAACAAACTGTGGAAAATTCTTAAAGAGATGGGAATACCAGAACACCTTTCCTGCCTCCTGAGAAACCTACATGAAGAACAGTCAGTTCAGTCACTCAGTCATGTCTGACTCTTTGCGACCCCATGGACCACAGCACGCCAGGCCTCCCTGTCCATCACCAACTCTCGGAGTTTACTCAAACTCATGTCCATTGAGTCGGTGAAGCCATCCAAACATCTCATCCTCTGTTGTCCCCTTCTCTTCTTGACTTCAATCTTTCCCAGCATCAGGGTCTTTTCAATTGAGTCAGTTCTTTGCATCAGGTGGCCAAACTATTGGAGTTTCAGCTTCAACATCAGTCCTTCCAATGAATATTCAGGGCTAATTTCCTTTAGGATGGACTACCTGGATCTCCTTGCAGTCCAAGCGACTCTCAAGAGTCTTCTCCAACACCACAGTTCAAAAACATCAGTTCTTCAGCACTCAGCTTTTTTTATAGTCCAACTATCACATCCATACATGACCACTGGAAAAATCATAGCCTTGACTAGATGGACCTTTGTTGGCAAAGTAATGTCTCTGCTTTTTAATATGCTGGTCATAACTTTTCTTCCAAGGAGCAAGCATCTTTCAATTTCATGGCTTCAGTCACCATCTGCTGTGATTTTGAAGACCAAAAAAATAAAGTCTGTCACTGTTTCCCCGTCTACTTGCCATGAAGTGATGGGACCAGATGCCAGGATCTTAGTTTTCTGAATGTTGAGCTTTAAGCCAACTTTTTCACTCTCCTCTTTAACTTTCATCAAGAGGCTCTTTAATTCTTCTTCAGGACAGGAAGCAATATTTACAGGACAAGAAGCAATATCTACAACTGGAAATGGAACAACAGACTGGTTCAAAACTTGGAAAGGATATTGTATATACAAGGCTGTATATTGTCACCATGCTTATTTAACTTATATGCAGAGTTCATTATGCAAAATGCTGGCTGGAAGACTCACAAACTGGAATCAAGATTGCTGGAGAAAATATCACAACCTCAGATATGCAGATGATACCACTCTAAAGGCAGAAAGTGAAGAGGAACTAAGGAGCCTCTTGATGAGGGTGAAAGAGGAGAGTGAAAAAACTGGCTTAAAACTTAACATTCAGGAAGCTAAGAATGTTTTTTGAACCAAGTAATGGCATCCGGTCACATCACTTCATCGCAAATAGGGAAAAAGTGGAAATAGTGACAGATTTTATTTTTGGAGGCTCCAAAATTTATGTGGACAGTGACTGCAGCTATGAAATTAAAAGACATTTGCTCCTTGGAAGAAAAGCTATAACAAACCTAGACAGTGTATTAAAAAGCAGAGATATCACTTGCTGGCAAAAGTCTGTCTAGTCAAAGCTATAGTTTTTCCAGTACTCATGTATGGATGTGAGGTTTGAACCATAAAGTAGGCTGAGAATGAAAGATTGAGGGCAGGATGAGAAGGGGGCAACAGAGGGTGAGATGATTGGATGGCATCATTGAGTCAATGGATATGAATTTTAGCAAACTCCAGGAGATAGTAAAGGACAGGGAAGCCTTGTGTGCTGCAGTCCATGGGATTGCAAAGAGTCAGCCACCAATTAGCAACTGAATAAAAACAACATCTTATGAGATTATAAGGAGTTTTCTTCTACTTTTTATAACAAATGTGATGGCCATTCATTGGCAAGTTCTAGTTTGGAACCATTGAAGGAAGGGGGTTTAAGAAATGTATCTGACACGATAGTAATGTCTAGCTTACTACTAGCATAGGAAGGAGCTGGCATTTTAAATCAGACTTTATATTTGTTACCCTAAGACACTGCTACTCAAAGTCTTTTTATGGTAATAATTAAATAATATTATTATAATTTTGACTATGTTAATTTAGCCAAGTGTTTATAATCTAATTTGAAGTTTAAGGGATTATGACACATATTAAACTGATTTCCTAATACAACCTAATATACTGAAAACCATATACTGAAATCTGTTGTTATTCACCAAAAGATTTTTTAAGCAGTTTATCACATTGAAATAAATTTGAAGCATTTTTATTAAGTTGATAATATGGTGAAAAAATATTCAATCTGACACATTATATTAATAATATATTAATAATTTGTGTTATATTAAGAATCAACTGTAGTGTTGGACAAGACTCTTGAGAGTCCTTTGGACAGTAAGGAGATCAAACCAGGCAATCCTAAAGAACTCAGTCCTGAATATTCATTGGAAGGACTGAGGGTGAAGCTGAAGCTCCAATACTCTGGCTACCTCATGCGAAATGCTGACACATTGGAAAAGACCCTAATGCTGGGAAAGACTGAAGGCAGGAGGAGAAGGGGATGACAGAGGATGAGATGTTTGGATGGCATCACTGACTCGATGGACATGAGGTTGAGTATGCTCTGGGAACTGGTGATGGGCACGGAAGCCTGGTGTGCTGCAGTCTATGGGGTCACAAAGAGTCAGACACAACTGAGTGATTGATCTGAAGAATGTACTTGTTTTTCTGTAAAATCAAAATATAATTTCAAGTTTCCTTGTTGGCTCAGTGTAAAGAATCCACCTGCCAATGCAGGAGACAGAGGCTCAGTCTCTGATCCTGGAAGATTTCATATGCCATGGAGCACCACACGCTGTGTATCACAGCAACTGAGCCTGTGCTCTACAGCCTGGGAATCAAAACCACTGAGCCCATGTGTCCTAAAGCCCATGCTCTGCAATAAGAGAACCTTCTGTAGCAAAAACCCGTGCACTGCAACTAGAGAGTAAGCCCCTGCTTGCTGCAACTAGAGAAAAGTTCATGCAGAAGTGAAGACCCAGCACAGCCCCAAAAATAAAAATAAATAAATAAAATTATTTTAAAAACAATGTCATTTCTAGTCTCTAAATATATGCCATGAACTGATAAAGCCCTTATTTTTCAAAAAAGATACAATCTATAAGTTGCAATGTGCAAAAGTTTATATATGTATGGTTTATGTATACATATTTATATGCATTTATGATAGCACACATGTGCCTACACAGATATAAAAACATGCTGGTGGAGTATACTTTTATCCAAATTGGTAAATAAACATATCAATAGAAATTTTATGTTCACAGCAATCCAATTTTCTTATTGAACACCACTATTTTCTTTCTGAGCTAAATCCAGTATCTTGAACTTATGAAAATGCTTTATTCTTAGTACTGCCAGTATTCCCAGAGGTACAGCAGTGATGCTTTTCTGAAAATAATTCTGCCTTCTGGGCAAGAGGCATTTCTCGGCATTAAATAGGACAAAATCAGTTTTGTAGCTGCTCTCTGTTTTATTGTGGGTAGAGCTATGTTAATATACCTTTAAAATTAAATTAAATGTCAAACCCAGGCTGACATTAGGAACAAGGCAGTGTCTGATATATGATGAGAAGTTGTCAGCTTTCCTCCCTTGACAAATTGCCAGCAGCTTCCTCATGAGTAGTTTAGGGTAAGCGAGTTCTGGTATGCAGAGTTCCATATACAAAGGTCTCAGTACTATATGTGTGTGTGAGTATTTTTTGGAAGTGAATATGACACAAGCTAGTTGTTGGGAAATTGAATTTTATTATTTTAATTATTAAGGTTATTTTAGGAACATTTCTTACAGATGAATAAAATCCCATGCAGAGTGAGGCATGAAAAGGCAAAAAGAATTCATTCTAAGTGGTAACTGCCATGAAAAATTGAATTTTTTAAGCTTAGGCTAGAGTTTCGAGGGAAATTTTTATTCTCTTATATGCTAGGCTAGTAGTCTGTCTCGATATATCTTAGTCTTTCATTTCTTTTTACTAAATATCACTGCTAAATGCATATGTGTGTGGTAGGGTAGGTGGCATGAGTGTGTACAATGTTGTAGCCAGAACACAGAAAGGAACTTGTAATCAGGATGCTTTGGCCCTGTTTTTGATTCTTAAATAGGCGCACACATGTGCGTGCATACAGCCACACCCACTTCTCATTCTAGGTGGTAATATATTTCTTAGGAAATTACATAATACGTTGTATCTCAGAAAATGGAGGTAGTTACCTAAATGTTAGAAGGTCTTCACTCTATCCACAATCAAAGCAAAAATAAAAAATAAAAAAGGAGGATACAATACTGCTTTATCCCCTAAGGAAAACAGAGGGAGCAAATACTCCTTCCCTGATCTCTAAAAGTTGAGACACAAAGAAGTGCTCCTACTCTGAACCTGGGATAGTCAACAAGCAGCACAGAAGTAAATAGGGGATGATACAGTTGGCCTATGGAGGCAGATCCAGAGGAAGTGTCGCTGGCATCGGGTGGTGGCAGCTGCTGTGTCAGACAGCAGTGTCTTTGTCCTGCAGTGCCAGCCACGTCCACTTTGGCAAGGGACTCTGCTTGCTCCTTGCCTTATGCCCTTGGTTGCAGGTCTTAAAGCCTAGTATTTCATTCTATCACCTAATTGTCTTGGGCCCTTCCAACACTATGAGCTAGGCAATACATGTTGTATCAAAATTTTCCTTTTCTACCTTAGTTATTCATTCTGTGGCTTGAAATTGGGACCCTTGACCCAAAGATAAATTGCAAAACTATATTCATAGGTTCATGCTAATTTACAGTTGTTATCACACAAATATATAGACACACATTTGAATATGTATGTGTGTTCTTGGATTTTAACATTTTTATTTCTTATATTTTATATGTGTTTCTTTTAAACACTGTAAAAGTGAGAATTTTTTATCATCCTCCTGATTATCTTATGCTGAAAGATTTAAACTATTTAAACTGATTACTAATTATTTTAAATTTTTATTTATAGCTCTATTTTATGGTTTCTATGGGTCATCTTTATTTTTATTTTTCTATTCTGTTTTTCTTTTGAATAGTAGAGTATTTTAAAGTTGTCTTTTATTTTGCCTTCTGAATAAAGCGCTGCATTTTGAATTGTTTAGAAAAGTTCTACTGCTAACAAACTCCTGTGAAAATCTTTTTAGATAAGCCCACATTTAATAATTTTAGAGCCTGGTGCATAAGTATACCTGGAGACTCCTAGCCCTGCCTACCTACAATTCTGACATCTTGAGCTCCTGAGTACCTGAGTGTGAATACCTTGTCCACATAATCATGCTCTGTTCAAAATTCCCCCACCTCTTCAAACAGCCATCATTTGGCTACTACTCTTCAAGCCCAGGTGTGCAACAAGAGTTACAGCAGAGATTTTGTCCAGCCTATAGTAGATAAACCTTGGGAAATGTCCTGCACAAGCTGAAAAAAGAAGTTGAAGCTACTGCAATACATCTTTTTCCCCATCTCAAGTCCAGTATATTTTTGGTGGTATTGATACCATATACTTTGATATTCTTTTTGTTTCAAGAGCAACTCAATTTTAAAAATACCTTAAAACTCCATTAATTTTAGTTCAAAAATGCACTTCTCCTTTCTCAGAAATGTCTCAGAAAATAGCAACATCAGTTGCTAATTTACCCATTCTACCGAGTTGAAAGGTCATAAATCTTTAACATCCTTTTTCTTTCAGAATCCAGATCTAGCACCAAATCTTACTGAGAATAGCTATGCTATTCATAGCTCTGGAACCTGCACTCTTTATTCTTATTATCATTTTTGTATGGATTAAAATAATTCCTTTTGCACAGTTCTATGAAATTTCCTTCAGACTGACTATTTCATCCACTCCAATTCAATCTCCACACCACTACCAAAGATTTTCCTTAAACAAAACTTGATCATGTGATTATCCTGGTAAAACATCTCCATGAAGTTATGAATCTTAAATATACATTTCTCAGTATGATATTCAAGGTCTCCCTTTTCCCCCTCACTTATGCTTTATATTCTAACAATGCTGTCTTCTCAATTTTGAGCCATTCCAGATACTGTTCTCTGATTAGAAAATGTATATTGCACTGTTTAAATGGTCTAATTTCTACTTTCCTACAGTTCTCATCACAGTTGTTAGTTCTTTGATGTCATTCCTTAACCAATTAACCTATATTAGTTTCTCATAGCATGAGTAACTCACCCAATCACTTTGCTTAACAGAGGTTATTATAACTCCTTGATGACTAAACCTCCTTCAGTGAGAAGAGGGACTGATTTTTTCTCATTTAGCTGCATGCCTGAAGAGAGTGCAGAGGATGAGATGGCTGGATAGCATCCCCGATGCAAGGAACATGAACTTGGGCAAGCTCTGGGAGATAGTGAAGGACAGGGAGGCCTGGCATACTGCAGTTCATGGGGTCGTAGAGAGTAGAACACAACTGAGCAACTGAACAAAAATAAAGCAGAGGACTGAATATTTAGATATTTAGTGGAGGATAGAGGAGTCTGGCAGGCTACATTCCATGGGGTGCAAAGAGTTGGACGTGACATTGCAACGAAACAATAACAACAATTTAATATAATAGTTCAAGTCTTGAAAGTGCAGATGAACAAGTGGGATGGTGTACAATGTTCTTAGAGAGGGAGATTTTATATCATAGAAAATAAAATTGTCTGAATGACTGAACAACAACAACTGAAGAGGGTGTTGGCTACAAGAGACCGTTAGTCAATACTTGCTGCAGTGAGTTGAATTACCCTTTTATCAGTATAATCAATAAAATTTATGATTTTAGGTGTGATTTTTCACAGGTTTGAATACCATATGCTGGGAACTTAAAGTATATAATATAGCATAAGAAGTCTGCAGTCAAGAAGGTATGATTTAATTGGCCATAAATGATCTATCAGTTCAGTTCAGTCGCTCAGTCGTGTCCGACTCTTTGTGACCTCATGAATCGCAGCACATCAGGTCTCCCTGTACATCACCAACTCCGGGAGTTTACTCAAACGCATGTCCATCGAGTCAGTGATGCCATCCAGCCATCTCATCCTCTGTCGTCCCCTTCTCCTCCTGCCCCAATCCTTCCCAGCATCAGAGTCTTTTCCAATGAGTCAACTCTTCGCATGAGGTGGTCAAAGTATTGGAGTTTCAATTTCAACATCAGTCCTTCCAATGAACACCCAGGACTGATCTCCTTTAGGATGGATTGATTGGATCTCCTTGCACTACAAGGGACTCTCAAGAGGCTTCTCCAACACCACAGTTCAAAAGCATCAACTCTTCAAGCTCAGCTTTCTTCACAGTCCAACTCTCATATCCAGTAGTCACTGGAAAAACCATAGCCTTGACTAGACGGACCTTTGTTGGCAAAGTAATGTCTCTGTTTTATAATATGCTATTTAAGTTGGTCATAACTTTCCTTCCAAGCAGTAAGCGTCTTTTAATTTCATGGCTGCAATCACCACATGCAGTGACTTTGGAGCCCCCAAAAATAAAGTCCGACACTGTTTCCACTGTTTCCCCATCTATTTGACATGAAGTGATGGGACCAGATGCCATGATCTTAGTTTTCTGAATGTTAAACTTTAAGCCAACTTTTTCACTCTCCTCTTTCACTTTCATCAAGAGATTCTTTAGTTCTTCCTCACTTTCTGCCATAAGGGTGGTATCATCTGCATATCTGAGGTTGTTGATATTTCTCCTGGCAATCTTGATTCCAGCTTGTGCTTCATTCATCCCAGGGTTTCTCATGATGTACTCTGCATATAAGTTAAATAAGCAGGGTGACAATATACAGCCTTGACGTACTCCTTTTCCTATTTGGAACCAGTCTGTTGTTCCATGTCCAGTTCTAACTGTTGATTCCTGACCTGCATACAGGTCTCTCAACAGGCATGTCAGGTGGTCTGGTATTCCCATCTCTTTCAGAATTGTCCACAGTTTATTGTGATCCACACAGTCAAAGGCTTTAGCATAGTCAATAAAGCAGAAATAGATGTTTTTCTGGAACTCTCTTGGTTTTTCAATGATCCAGCAGATGTTGACAATTTGATCTCTGGTTCCTCTGCCTTTTCTAAAACCAGCTTGAACATCTGGAAGTTCACTGTTCACGTATTGTTGAAGCCTGGCTTGGAGAATTTTGAGCAGTACTTTACTAGCATGTGAGATGAGTGCAATTATGCAGTAGTTTGAGCATTCTTTGACATTGCTTTTCTTTGGGATTGGAACGAAACTGACCTTTTCCAGTCCTGTGGCCACTGCTGAGTTTTGCAGATTTGCTGGCATATTGAGTGCAGCACTTTCACAGCATCATCTTTCAGGATTTGAAATAGCTCAACTGGAATTTCATCACCTCCACTAGCTCTGTTCATAGTGATGCTTTCTAAGGCCTTCTTGACTTCTCATTCCAGGATGTCTGGCTCTAGGTGAGTGATCACACCATCTTGATTATCTGGGTCATGAAGATTTTTTTGTACACTTCTTCTGTGTATTCTTACCACCTCTTCTTAACATCTTCTGCTTCTGTTAGGTCCATACCATTTCTGTCCTTTATCGAGCCCATCTTTGCATGAAATGTTCCCTTAGTATCTCTAATTTTCTTGAAAAAGTCTCTAGTCTTTCCCATTCTGTTGTTTTCCTCTATTTCTTTGCACTGATCACTGAGGAAGGCTTTCTTATCTCTCCTTGCTATTCTTTCGAACTGTGCACTCAAGTGGATATCTTTCCTTTTCTCTGTTGCTTTTAGCTTCTCTTCTTTTCACAGCTATTTGTAAGGCCTCCTCGATAGCCATTTTACTTTTTTGCATTTTTTTTTCCATGGGGATGTTCTTGATCCCTGTCTCCTGTACAATGTCATGAACATCCATCCATAATTCATCAGGCACTCTATCAGATCTAGTCCCTTAAATCTATTTCTCACTTCCACTGTATAATCAAAAGGGATTTGTTTTAGGTCATACCTGAATGGTCTACTGGTTTTCCCTACTTTCTTCAATTTAAGTCTGAATTTGGCAATAAGGAATTCATGATCTGAGCAACAGTCAGCTCCTGGTCTTGTTTTTGCTGACTGCATAGAACTTCTCCATATTTGGCTGCAAATAATATAATCAATCTGATTTTGGTGTTGGCCATCTGGTGATGTCCATGTTTAGAGTCCTTTCTTGTGTTTTTGGAAGAGGGTGTTTGCTATTATCAGTGCATTCTCTTTGCAAAACTCTATTAGCCTTTGCCCTGCTTCATTCTGTACTCCAAGGCCAAATTTGCCTGTTACTCCGGGTGTTTCTTGACTTCCTACTTTTGCCTTCCATTCCCGTATGATGAAAAGGACATCTTTTTTGGGTGTTAGTTCTAAAAGTTCTTGTAGGTCTTCATAGAACCGTTCAACTTCAGCTTCTTCAGCGTTACTGTTTGGGGCATAGACTTGGGTTACCGTGATATTGAATGGTTTGTCTTGGAAACGAACAGAGATCATTCTGTCATTTTTGAGATTGCATCCAAGTACTGCATTTTGGACTCTTTTGTTGACCATGATAGCTACTCCATTTCTTCCAAAGGATTCCTGCCCGCAGTAGTAGATATAATGGTCATCTGAATTAAATTCACCCATTCCAATCCTTTTTACTTTGCTGATTCCTAGCATGTCGACGTTCACTCTTGCCAACTCCAGTTGACCACTTCCAATTTGCCTTGATTCATGGACCTAACATTCCAGGTTCCTAAATGATCTGTACCCACTATGAATATAAGTTGATTGACATAATGAACTGTAAGTTGCTTACCACTGTCTATTACTTTTTATAGATCATCCCTGGCGTATTTATCCTAATAATTCCTTGAATTTCTATCTCACTTTTCTTCTGCTAAACACTGAAGCCCAATTTCTTGCCTGTAAACAATACCATTTTCATGATAAAAAAGAACAGGATTATCCAATTTGAAAAACACAAGCAAGCATTCTATGAAAATAAATATTCAGTTCCACAAAGATTTCCAGCTTTTGTCAAGCACTAACAGCTTAGTAAGGATGAGAATGATCAAAATATGTAATTTAAAACAGCACAATAATTCCAATAATAGTCATAATCAGAAAGTACGAGTATGAGTCAGGACTAGCTTGAATAGTTACGAAGCTTTGATATATTTGATAATAGAATAATTTATCACATCCAATGAATAACATAAAAATCTAATTATTCTAACAGTGTTATCTAAATTTAGTTGGCTATGGTCTAATATCTATAAGCATATAATACTTTAATCTCTCTCTTTTATATATGTGCTTAAATTGATAAAACATAGTTTTAAAAATAGCAAAAATGGAGAATTTGTCAATTATTTGTGAATAATTTTGTTTCATACATTTTAGTGGTAGATTAATTTCAGCAAAATCTTGCACTGACAGTCACAGTGTGCTTATCTGTTCTTTTCTTTCAATATTTTAAAATAGTGTACAGAAATTAAATAATGACTAACCCAAGAATTTAAGATTATTGTCATAATCATGAAGATTAACTCTGTAGTACAGAAACTAAAATATTTTGTAAAATAAACATAGATATCTTGTTATACCAATGTAAATATAGTGAGATATTTTTTTCTCTCACAAGTTTTCTAATTTGGTAAAAGTATTTCTTGAGCAAAATTCAGGGAAATAACTAAAAAGACAAGCTTTTTTTTTCTTTCTTTCTTATGCTTAATCATTTTAAGTTAGAAAAATATTTCAGAGGCAATACTGAAGTTGCTAAGTAAAACATTCCCCCAATACATGCCCACTGTCTTTCTTTTAAGAATAATTTGGGAAAAAACATTATTTGACAACTATAGGCTTCCCTCATGGTTCAAATGGTAAACAATCTGCCTGCCATTCAGGAGACCTGGGTTCGATCCCTGGGTTGGGAAGATCCCCTGGAGAAGGAAATGGCAATGGACTTCAGTATTCTTGCCTGGAGAATTCCATGAGGTCTCAAAGAGTAAGACACAACTGAGCGACTAACACATCACACAAACACACACACACACACACAATGTCAATATTAAAAAAAAAAAAAAAAAGGCATGGCAGTGTCATTTTCCAAGCCTGCCTGTAGATACAGGAAAATCGTGTGTTTTTCTTCCTAATAACCTTGAAAACAGATGCAAATGAATAACGTTTCCCTAAGAAGCAAACAATCTCTGAGAACTTCACCAGATATGTGTTGCTCGTCAGCAGTGCTGCACATTACAAAACTGCAGAATGAGCTGGAGTTCATCCCACTAGCTCTGCCCCAGTGGAGAATGACTGGCACTTCACTACAGATTTCTCTGCCAGAACCAGTTCCTGTTTGACACCTTCATTTGACCCAGTCAGTTTCTTCTCTCCAGGGTTTAAAACTGGGATCAAGAATATTGCTTTAATAATATCACATTCCAAAGAGTGACTCCAGTGAGGGGACCATTGAAGGGTGCAGTTACTCACATATGGACCATCATGCAGGAAGATATTAAGTGATACAGTGAAGAGATGCTCCCATCAGGGTGTTGAGGATTAATTCAAACAGCTGTGACAGAATTTCATCCAAAGTATGAAGTGGATATCTGTGACTTCATTTCTAATTTAAAAATATCAGGTTGTTAACTAGTCTCACACAATCATACATTAAACTTCAGGTCTGCCTATATTTTGGTAAATTACACTTGTTTTTTTTTTTTTGTATTTTTCAAAATGGTTTCACATTGTCTTCATGATGACATAGTTTAGTGAACTTGTTGTGTTTTCCAGGCAACAGCAACCACCTCATTTGCACAGTAATTTCATGAGTGCTGTAATTCCAACAAGTGTGACTTTGAGTTACAGACTCCTTTGAGTTTGCCTTCCCCTCCCTAGCGTCCAGGCTCACACACTCTCCCAAGCTAGTTCCAGCTCTTCTTCCTCTACCATCCCCACTCTGCCACAGATCAGCAAGGATTGTTCCCTTTGAGTTGGGATTTCTGCCATCTCCACCCCTACTCTTTCATCCAGCTTACTGATTTCCACTGCACAGCAGGGACAATTCTGGAGATCCCACTGCCCTCCTAACCACAGTGATGCTGGGGATCCATAGGGTGGGGATGCTGAGCACTAACTTCATTCTTCTGAATGGCTAGTCAAGGCTCTGCAGGAATCAGGATGTATGTTATATGCACCTGAGCCTCTCACAAGTACTGCCACTGGAGGCTTAATAGAAGGATTTGTGTCCCCACTGTTTACCACCAAGTCTGAAATATACTAAGCATCCAGTAAATCTTTAAGGAATGGAGTTTAAATTTGGTTGCTGACACTCACTTTTCTTCCTCAGTCTATTGCCTGTTCTTTCATAACAACAGAATAGACGTTTAAGCCTAAAGAGGTAAGTGGGACAGTCCTTTCATTTTGCAGAGGTTTGTTATCATCAAAGTTGGAACAAGTTCAATAACCAGCAATGCTGTTTTACCTGCAGTGACTGTTCCACATGACACTTACGCACTGCACTGGCTAACTAAGGAAAAAAGGTAACTAAGTCTTCCATGTTGACTTTTCTCTTGTCATCTTTTGGACTTCTTTCTCCCTTGCTCCCCCCAATCACATGATTTTATTAGACATACTATATAAACTTGAACCTCAACTATTCCCAAAATTTGTGTTTTATTTTATTTGAATATACAGCCGGTGGTGATCAAAATCATCCCCAAGAAAAAGAAATGCAAAAAGGCAAAATGGTTGTCTGACGAGGCCTTATAAATAGCTGGGAAAAGAAGAGAAAAGAAAGGCAAAGGTGAAGAGGAAAGATATATCCATATGAATGCAAGGTTCCAAAGAATAGCAAGGAGAGATAAGAAAGCCTTCCTCAGTGATCAGTGCAAAGAAATAGAGGAAAACAATAGAATGGGAAAGATTAGAGATCGCTTCAAGAAAATTAGAGATATCAAGGGAACATTTCATGCAATCAGTTCAGTCTCTCAGTCGTGTCCGACTCTTTGCAACCCCATGAACTGCAGCACACCAGGCCTCCCTGTCCATCATGAACTCCCGGGGTCCATTCAACCCCATGTCTATTGAGTCGGTGATGCCATCCAACCATCTCATCTTCTGTCATCCCCTTCTCCTCCTGTCCTCTATCTTTCCCAGCATCAGGGTCTTTTCCAATCAGTCAGCACTTTGCATTAGGTGGCCAAACTAATGTAGTTTCAGCTTCAACATCAGTCCTTCCAGTGAACACCGAGGACTGATCTCTTTAGGGTGGACTGGTTGGATCTCCTTGCAGTCCAAGGGACTCTCAAGAGTCTTCTCCAACACCACAGTTCAAAATCATCAATTCTTCAGTGTTCAGCTTCCTTTATAGTCCAACTCTCACATCAATACATGACTACTGGAAAAAACCATAGCCTTGACTAGATGGACCTTTGTTGACAAAGTAATGTCTCTGCTTTTTAATATGCTATCTAGGTTGGTCATAACTTTCCTTCCAAGGAGTAAGCGTCTTTTAATTTCATGGCTGCAATCACCATCGGCAGTGATTTTAGAGCCCAGAAAAATAAAGTCAGCCACTGTTTCCACTGTTTACCCATCTATTTGCCATGAAGTGATGGGAACCGATGCCCCAAAGAAAGGCAATGCCAAAACAATGCCCAAACTACCGCACAACTACACTCATCTCACACGCTACTGAAGTAATATTCAAAATTCTCCAATCCAGGCTTCAGCAATATGTGAACCATGAACTTCTAGATGTTCAAGCTGGTTTTAGAAAAGGCAGAGGAACCAGAGATCAAATTGTCAACATCCGCTGGATCATTGAAAAACCAAGAGAGTTCCAGAAAAACATCTATTTCTGCTTTATCGACTATGCCAAAGCATTTCACTGTGTGAATCACAATAAACTGTGCAAAATTCTGAAACAGATGGGAATACCAGACCACCTGACTTGCCTCTTGAGAAACCTGTATGCAGGTCAGGAAGCAACAGTTAGAACTGGACGTGGAACAACAGACTGGTTTCAAATACGAAAAGGAGTATGTCAAGGCTGTATGTTGTCACCCTGCTTATTTAACTTATATGCAGAGTACATCATGAGAAATGCTGGGCTGGAGGAAGCACAAGCTTGAATCAATATTGTCAGGAGAAATATCAATAACCTCATATATGCAGATGACATCACCCTTATGGCAGAAAGTGAAGAGGAATTAAGAAGCCTCTTGATGAAAGTTAAAGAGGAGAGTGAAAAAGTTGGCTTATAGCTCAACATTCAGAAAACTAAGATCATGGCATTCAGTCCCATCATTTCATAGTAAATAAATGGGGAAACAATGGAAACAGTGACAGACTTTATTTGGGGGGGGGCTCCAAAATCACTGCAGACAGTGACTTCAGGCATGAAATTAAAAGACGCTTGCTCCTTGGAAGAAAAGCTATGACCAACCTAGACAGCATATTAAAAAGCAGAGACAATAATTTACCTACAAGGGTCCATATAGTCAAAACTATGTTTTTTCCAGTAGTCATGTATGGATGTGAGAGTTGGACCATAAATAAAGCTGAGTGCTAAACAACTGATGCTGTTGAACTGTGGTTTTGGAGAAGACTCTTGAGAGTCCCTTGGACTGCAAGGATACCAAACCAATCAATTCTGAAGGAAATCAGTCCTGAATATTCATTTGTACGACTGATGCTGAAGCTGAAGCTCCAATCCTTTGGCCACCTGATGCAAAGAACTGACTCATTGGAAAAGACTCTGATGCTAGGAATGATTGAAGGTGGGAGGAAAAGGGGACAACAGAGGATGAGATGGTTGGATGGCATCACCGACTCGACTGACATGAGTTTGAGCAAGCTCCAGGAGTTGGTGATGGACAGGGAAGCCTGGCGTGATGCAGTCCATGGGGTTGCATAAGTTAGACACAACTGAACTGAACTGATATATTTGAAGTATGGCATAAGCTATTTTTAAATGGGAGAAATCACATTCAAAATAATTCAGTTTTGTTAACATACAGTAATGTTAAAAATCCAGCCTCAAAATGCAGTGAAATGAAACATTTAAGTGATGTTAATGAATTCCAGAGATTTTTGGATGTTTCTTTATGAATTAGCATTGTTGGTATGGATAATTAAGTTGATTAAAAATATCAGGAGACTTTTTCTTCCTTATATGGATTTTCAATATAGCATGCTCTCTTTTCTCCCTTAAAAAAAAAAAAGTCATTATCTGTTTAGTCCTAGTCATGATAATTGAGTAGAAAGATGGAACTTAATTCAAAAGAAAGTCTCAGATCTTCTGTTTTCTCAGAATTTAATGAGTATCTGGTGACTTTGAAATCCATTACATTTTTTGAATTTGTAGGAGAGAATAAAAAAATTAGGACCGAGAGACTAAAGAAACAAAAATAATCTGTGCCTTATGGCTAGAGATATAATACTTTCAAATATCTTTTCATCATATGCTGAAATTGTAAATGCATGCAGTATTTGCTAGTTTGGTTTGTTAGTGTTTTCATGACTATGGATTTGATTTTTTCCCTACAAGTTATAAATTTGGCTACAGGTTTGACTCTGCTATATAGAGGTTAAAGGTGATATTTAAATGTTTTCTATAGGTATTTTAAAGATATAAAGAGCTATTCTATAAATATACATTTTGTATTTTAATATATGTTTTAATTAGTAGTATAAATAGAGAGATTAGATTTAAAGAGATTAGATTTCACAAATTAGAAAGATAATATTTCACCCATTTTCAGCAAGCCTCTACAGATTTCAATTTCAATTTGGAATGTGGTATAATATATATGTGGTAAAATATATAAAAATTTCAACAGCAGGTCCATAGTTGAAGGCATTATATCAGGTTCTGAGTTTATGGTTGCTGGGGTTAAGCTACTTTCTGGTAAGAGTTTAAACCTTTCTGATGGCTGACTGCTAGAATTTCACTGAATAAATGGCCTAACTGCCCAGATGACAAGATGGCTGAACGTGTAGAATCCTAGATTGTGTTTCCAAAAACAAAACTTTAAAATCTTAAAATGTGGCACATATTTACTATAATGAGTAATAGTTGTGTGTTGCATGTTAGAAGGAATATATGAGAACTCTTGAACATTTAAAACACTGCTAGGATTGGAGAACTGTGGAATATATGCTAATAGAAATGATGAGTTTGGCTAGTTGAATAAATATGTGCACATATTTTTTTTTGCAAACTTTTTGATAATAATCTGCTATTCTTTGGGGACAGTCACCCTCTGTTTGGTTGGACAGATTCTTTCATTGACTGACCGAGATAGACATCAAAGTCATCTCTACAAAATGGTGTGGATTGTTTGTCAATTGTTAGCCAAAGAGAGAGGCCAACTGCAAATGCATAGTTCATGTCTTTCTCATTTGTATAGACTTTTTCTTCTTTTCTGAGAGAAAAAAAAATTGCTTGTCTTAAGTCAGAATACTACGTATTGGGGAAAAAATCAGGACAAGGATCAACTAATGCCATCCTCTCACATATTTTATACTATTACTTCCACTCAGATTTTAATGGTAATAATGAGAAATCTAAATCTACTATAGTGTAGTAATATATAATACGCAATAAAGGCAGAGACATATGGATAAAATGTATATCTAGAATTGATTTTTATATTAAAATATATTTAATTTTTTATGTTTAAAAATCTGCACACAAAAATATCTATTGCATGCAGATGTTCCAAATATTGCCTAAAAATATATAAGCTGCAGGTTAATTTTAAAGTTCTTTTCAAATCAGGAATCCGTATTGTAAATGCATTTCTTCGGTGGAGTCATGACATCTGGCGTTCCTCTTCCCGTTGGCATCCTTATCCCCTCTGTCATTTCAACTCTTTTTCAGTCTATAAATATACACCTCTTCTTTAATCTCTCCCATCATAAAAGAAACAATTACATCACACCAACTCTCTCTAACATCATATCCCTCTTTGTTTATTGCATACCAGGATGTCTTTCCATTTCTCTGCTCCACTTCACATGGACATTTGTTGAGAAAGTATTTGTAATACCGTGTCACACCTGCTCACCTTCCATTCTCTCCTCAATCTATTCTACAAGGGCTTTCATTCCCAGAACTCCACTGAAACTGATCTCACCCATGTCTCCTGTGGCCTACACTGTGCAGATACAGGCTTTATTTATTGCTAATCTGAAGGATCTTGACCTTTCAAAGTGCTGGATGTAACTGATATCTTCGTCCTCTCAAAACACTTCTCTTTTGGGTTCTGTCACACTATCTTTGCTGTCTGACCACCTCACCAGTTGGCACCCAAGGTTTAGGTTCTGTGATGCAGGGTACCCTCGACTTTTTGGTCTTTCTCCTTCCACACCAGCCAACAGTTTCCCTGCTGCCTCTTATTCCACAGCTTGGTTACCACCTGTTGGAATGCTCCAAGGCTAAGTACTGGAACTTCTTCCCTTCCCTATTTATACCCTCTCCTTAGATGACCTTGGTCAGCATCTTTATTTAAACATTATCTTTATGCTGATGACTCCCAAATTGATATCTTCAGCTTTGACCATTCCTCTGAGGTCCAAGAGTATGTGAGGATGTCTAAAAAGCATGTCAGATAATACTGACCAATATAAAATCTTGATCTCACTTCCCACTATAAAACATTTCCCCTCCCTTAGTCTTTTGCATGTTTTCAAAAATCTTTTTGAAAGGTTTGTTTGTTCTTATTCTTCACTATTACAAAAGCGCTGCTGAATATGTGCAGCAAATGTCACGTCTTCATGGGCACATTCAAAATGACAGTCTGATTCATATATTGAGGATTCTAATGGTAGCTTCTTATTTAGAGGACATTAATTTAATTCTTACATTAGAAAAAGGACTCAACTTTCAAAAGTTTGGCAAATCACAAACACCATTAGGAAGATACACAACATAAACAGAAGTCTAGGATTTTGGAGACAGGGTTTCCTTTAAGAGGTTTAAGGAAAAATTATTAAAGTTCACATATCTTGTGTTTTTTTAAGGTATGTGTGGGTCAATAAATAATGTATGCCCATTCCCAAATCATCGAGGTAATTGTCAGTCAACACCTTTTTATTACATGCTTCCTCTATACTAAAGTTTATGCTATGCTAGATCACTAAAGTTACCTTAGTAATTTAAAGAAGCATGGCTAAATCTTTATTCTTATCATAATTTATGTAGACCAATGGTTTCAACTGTGTGGATCACAGCAAACTATGAAAATTCTTAAAGAGATGAGAATATAAGACCGCCTTACCTGTCTCCTGAGAAACCTGTACGCAGGTCAAGAAGCAACAGTTAGAACTGGATATGGAACAACAGATTGGTTCAAAATTGGAAAAGCAGTACATCAAGGCTGTATACAGTCGCCATGCTTATTTAACTTCTATGCAGAGTAATCATGCAAAAAGCTGGGCTGGATGAAGCACAAGCTGGACTCAAGATTGCCAGTAGAAATATAAATAACCTCAGATATACAGATGACACCACCCTTATGGCAGAAAGCAAAGAAGAACTAGAGTCTCTTGATGAAGATAAAAGAGGAGAGGGAAAAAGCTGGCTTAAAACTCAACATTAAAAAAAGTAAGATCATGGCATCCAGTCCCATCACTTCATGGCAAATAGATGGGGAAAACATGGAAATAAGGGCAGATTTTATTTTGGGGGGCTCCAGAGTCACTGCAGACAGTGACTGCAGCCATGAAATTAAAAGACGCTTGCTCCTTGAAAGTAAAGTTATGTCAAACCTTGACAGTATATTAAAAAGCAAAGACATCACTTTGTCAGCAACGACCCATATAGTCAAAGCTGTTTCCAGCAGTCATGTACAGATGTGAGAATTACACCATAAAGAAGGCTGAGCACTGAAGAATTGATGCTTTCGAATAGTGGTGCTGGAGAAGGCTCTTGAGAGTTCCTCGGACTGCAAGGAGATCAAACTAGTTAATCCTAAAGGAAGTCAACCCTGAATATTTATTGGAAGGACTGATGCTGAAGCTCCAGTACTTTGGCATCCTGACGCAAAGAGCCGACTCACTGGAAAAGACCGTGATGCTGGGAAAGACTGAGGGTATGAGGAGAGGGGGGTGACAGAGGATGAGGTGATCGGATGACATCACCGACTCAATGGACATGACTTTGAGCAAGCTCTGGGAGATAGTGAAGGACAGGGAAGCCTGGAGTGCTGCAATTCATTGGGTCACAAAGAGTCAGATAGGATTTAGCAACTGAACAAATCATTTCAAATGTTTCAAGTAAAGGACCTATATTCAGAATATATAACAAGAGATTTCATATAAAACCATTTGTATTTTCTATCATTTATGTAAAAAAAAGTCTATAGTTACTATGCACTTAGTTAACTCTTTAATAAGTGTGCATTTACTCAGAAGACATTTTCTATACATTTTAGTGATATATATTTGCAATGTATGTTATTAATCAACAATAATTCATACATATGGGAAAAGAACTCCTTATTAAATATCATCTAGATATAGAGGTGGAACTATGACTATACTTAAGTCTTTTATTTCTTCCTACCCAGACATGATGGAAAACTCAATGCTATATATCTGTATAGCACATAAAAATGCACAGAGGAGGGATGTATGATTGGTGGCACACAGAGGATTATTAGAAAATGAAATTATTTTCTTTGATTAGGGTAGACACATGTCATTATATGGTTGTCAAAACTGGTAAAATGTACAACACCAAGGGTGAGGTTGATTGTAAAATATGGAGTTTTGGTGACTGTGATGTATTATTGTAGATTCACTGATTGCTAACAAACGTACCATGGTGATGTAGGATGCTGATAATAGGGAAAGATATATGTGTGTGTATTAGGGTAGGGGTGCGGTGTAGATCTGGGGATATATGGGAACTTTGTACTTTCTGCTTAGTTTTGCTTAAACCCCAAAACTGTTCTAAAAAATAGCTTTATTGAAAAATAAATATGCAAATGCATGGGAGCAATTTATGTGTATGCATATGTACATATATGTATATGCATAAACACATATATGTATGTATTAAATGAGACTGTGGGGCTTCCCTAGTGGCTCAGATGGTAAAGAATCTGCCTGCAATGCAGGAGACCCAGGTTTGATCCCTGGGGCGGGAAGATCCCCTGGAAAATGGAGTGGACAGAGGAGCCTGGAAGGTTAAGTCAATAGGGTTGCAAACAGTCAGACACAACTGAGCAACTTTCACTTTCAAATGAGACTGTATACATTTATAGAATGTGAAAGTAAACAGAGGCAATACATGAACAAATATTATCTTGTTAAGTTACATCTCTTAACAATAGCTCTATACGTACACATGTTGTTGTTTAGTTGCTAAGTCATTTCTGACTCTTTGTGACCCAATGGACTGTAGCCCACCAGGCCCCTCTATTCATGGGATTTCCTGGGCAGGAATACTAAAGTGGGTTGCCATTTCCTTCTCCAGGGGATCTTTCCCACCCAGATATCAAAAGTTGTGTCTCTTGCCTTGGCAAGCGGGTTCTTTAATACTGAGCCACCATGGAAACCATACATATACATACACACATACAGCTATTTATAACTTTGTATGTGAATGTATTTTTAATCTTTATATTAGCTTTTTAAAATATACAAATATTTTTGCCATTTTGGTGACATGCAATCCAAGACTTAGAATGTTTAAGGGTCTTACAAAGTTCACACAGATCAAGGGCCAGAGTAAAGGCTTAACACTGACCTTTGTTAAACATCATTTATAATCTTATTACTACATTGTATTGCATAATTTATAACAATACGACTGGAAACATATTGTTTTTAAATGTATTAAAATTTACAAAATACGTATTTTGGCAATTCTGTATTTGAGGGCCAGCTTTTCAAAATTAATTAAGCAGCAAGAGGAAGAAATATTGAATCTATCTTGGGATGTAAATACTTTATAGTGTGTGATGGCTTAGGCAAAATCCCATGCCTTAGGGCATAAGGAAATGTTCCCTTTTCTCAAATTTTCATCAGGCCATGAGATTCTATGCACTGACATTACTTGATTTGAAGAATAGTGCTGTTGATAATGAAACTGAGTATTTTTTTTACTTTTAATTTAGGGAATTCACTTTCCCTTTATTTAAAATAGGTATTTTGCCTGAATTATCAAAGAGCCACATTCCTTAACAGCAACTCTAATAACTTTTATGATAGATAGATGTCCATATCATTACTGTTAAGCTCTGTGCATGTCAAAATTAAGCAAACCTTTAACCACATATCACATCCCACTGTCATTTGCTAAGTTTTGTAAGTATCCTCTGAAATAGTCAGTTGATATATCAGTGTATTTTTGAAATTGCAAAATGAAAAAAGATCAGTTGACACAATATAGTAGCTCCAAACACAAAGGGACAAAGAACGTGATTTGTCTCAGAAACAGCTTTCTCAATGTTTGACTTATTCCACATTTATTGAAATATTTAGAAGTGCCAAAGGTGGTGCAGGACCTACAAAGGATTTGCTTATAAGGGTCTAGAGGCCAAATTTTAGACAGTCACATGATCGTACAACCATGAGAACAGTTCCAATATTTAGTAATGTAGGGGGTTTTGTATAATGGATTTATGATAATTTTCCTACATAATTGAGGGGACTTGGCAAACACTACTGTCTTATTTAGTATGTATTATTATTCACTGTCTTATTTTGTACAAAAGTGTCTCACAGGATATAGATTTGATTCAAACACAGCAGTTTAAAAAATCCTCTATTTCCAGAGAAATTCAAGAAGTATTTGTGAATTCATTGGTAATCTGATCTGTTATTAAGCCTCAATTACTTCCTTTTGCTCACCCACACTATATACCCCCTTCAGCCAGGCAAGTGAATTGTCTATGACTTGCAACTGGAATGCATTCTCTGCCATAATGCAAATACCCAAGTTCTAGCCCACTCCACATGCCACATTCTCAAGGATACTTCCCCTGCAAGAATTTCATTTCAGGAACTGCTCAAATACATCATTTCCTATGTAAATCATCAGTAATGTCTTTTATTATACTATATAAATTATTCCATTTAGTTGAGTGAGAACTTAAAACTTTACCCAGGTTTTTCTGGATTAAAAAGATATCAGAATATTTTATGTCTTCAAAAAGCTTTAAAATATTAATGTTGCAATTAATATTCTTGAGAATCTATTCCAAGTTAACACACTATTGGCAGTACATATTTCCTCTACAAATAATTAAATACTGACTAGATACAAATGAAGAAATATCTACAGGTTGTTGCTTTCTTACATAAATGAAATGTAGAATTAATAATATTCTTATTTCTTTCAGACAGGTAGGTTGAGTAACATGTTTCTACTATTTATTTTGAAAATGAGATACATTTATAAATAAACGCTAGCAAATAACTTTTCAAGGAAAATTCACTCTAAATCCATCCTAGAAAATCCATACCTATAGAAATACCTAAAGAATAAAGCTTGGCAAGCACTAAAACTGATTTATTAATCAGAGTGATATCTTCAAAGTCAATGATCAGACATCTTTATGACTTTCTCAACACTTGGTGATTAAATACTAATTATGTAAATTTTCATAGGGGTAACTAATGCTTGATTTAATAATACCTTGAATAATGAAAATGGAAATTTTTGCTTCCATGTGATCCATTTTGATAGAAATCAAATTGTCACACAGATTTATTATGATATTTTTTTAAGAATGGCATGTTTTTAAGAATTTTTAAAAGGAACTTAGCAATTTGTATTGTGCTGAATTTCATTTATAGGGTGGCCTTCATAATTTACTTCACATACATTTCTTTTCTAAAAGGATTTATGTATTGAATTCTTACGAATAGTTGAGATGTACTCAGCATCCTTCCTCTTTTTTCCTCAACCTTGCTACTTCTTGTGGATCCACATTTTACAAGAAAGCTTTGCCTTTTTTCACAGGTGAAGCATATAACCTGACTTCGCCAATCAGTCCAGTACAACACTATATCAAATAAGTTCAGTAAAGGTAACTATCAGTGACACGTGAATTCCAGAAATCAGATTTCCTCTTTTCCTCTCTATCATGCATGTGGTATGCAGATATGAAGCCTAGAACATGTGTAGTCCTTTGCTGCCAAGTGGATAATCTGAGGAGGACAGAGCCCCAGAAAATCCTGGGTAAACTGATCTGGGCCCTAATCATATTTAATATCAATCCCAGTTTAACTCTTGGCATTGTCAATCACATAAGGAAACACATTTCTTGCAGTCATTTCCTAGACTGAGTCAGGCCTGCACTTACTGGAAAATAAATTACATACATAATGGATAAAAAATTTGTTTCCAGGAATGAGGTTAAAAGTAACAGGGGAGAATTCTTTAAAAATGAGGGAAGTGAGAAAGAACAGTCTTTCTTAGGAGAAGCTGGAAATCTTTGTTTTACAAGTAACTGCATGGTGGTTGGTTAAAGCAGAGTTTCTTGTACTTTGGAACTACAGCATGTGCTACCAAAACTACAGTATGAAGCAACTAAGAAAAACAAAGAAAAGCAGTCGGATGGTGGACTCTACAGACAAAATAGAAACAATCTTGCTTTGTTATGTACTTCTCAAAGCAGAAAGAATATAACAGAATATTATGCTAATAGTGGCCTCTCCCTTTGGTCCACAATACTCATGTACTAAGTTTAATTTGCAGGGACCCCCATGATTAGGAAGGCTGGATTACTTACAACAAGCCAAGGGAAAGTTATCAAAAGTAGAGAGATGGGAGACAGAGTAGGGAAAAATAGAGAGCAACAGGAAGTATATAACCTTATCCCAGCATATTTTTAAAGCACTGTCTACTGAAAAAAAATATAAGCACTCACATTATAGAAATAAAATCAAATTAAAGGTTGAGAGAAAAAAATAAATATAGTAAATATCCACTGCAGTCCATTGTTTCTACTGGCTTATTTAAAGATAGGGCATGTATATATATATACACACACACATATTTATATATATGTGCATATATATATAATACATATAGACATATCTATCCAAAATATGTCTCCTACAGATAAATATTTCCCAATTAAAGATGGCAGTAAAGCTATATTTATATTATTTTGAAAAACTTTCATAAGAATATGATATTCACATTTAAGGTTAGTATATTCAATGTTTTCAACACTAATCAGATGACATTCTTTTTAGAGATATAAATCAAATAAGCATTACTTTTCAAAATGATTTACAGGTTAAACAATATTCTTTTAAGATGCTGTGGATATCAAACTTATTACAAACCTCATTAAGAATAATTCTTAATACACGTATCAAAAAAAGCTATTTAAGGCTGATTTTCTTTAAACCATCTTTAATTTTCAAATTTCCAGTTTATGTGTTTAAAATGAATGAGCATAATTTTACTTCCTAGTGCTAATTTTATATTAATTCAAGATATTTTGATTCAATATATAGCAATAAATCTCCACATGTTAACCATTAGTATCTTGAGGTTTTTAGTGGTATGTAACAACCATTACCTATAAAACACGTCATTATTTTGGTGATTTTACAAATCTTTTCTCCAGCTGTAAATTAAAAAAAAAAATTCTAAGACTTAGGGAATACAGAAAAATTAATGAAGTCGACTTCCAGATTTATAAATTTCTATTTTATCCTGGAAGAGAACATTAAAAATATGTCATTGCTATAAAAGACCATCTTGTTAACATTACAAAAGATTGGCAGGAGTAAGGACTGTGTCACTGACACATGGAATTTTGGAGTTATCTCTACATATCATTAGGAAAATGTTCAAAGGTAAAAAAAAAGAAAACAACAAAATAAAACAGCATAGAAATATTTAAACTATTTTGATGATGAATAGCTTAGTCTAAACCAAATTTTTTCGCACTCATAATACTCATTCTCCCCTCAAATGCCTTCAAAAAATACCTTACAGAGTACAGTAGCAAAAATCAAAGACAATATTCTGTTTTCAAGAACAGAAAATTCTCTAGCGAAGATAGGTGTGTGTGTGAAGATAGGTGTGTGTGTGAAGATAGGGGTGTTTGTGTGTGTGTGTGTGTGTGTGTGCGTGTGTGTGTGCGCTCGCGCGCGCGCGCACGCTCAGTTGCTCAGTGGTGTCCGACTCTTTTGTGACCCTATTGACTGTAGCCCACCAGGCCCCTCTGTCCATGGGACTATCCTGGCAAGAATACTGGTTGCCATTTCCTTCTATCAGCAAAGAAAGGTATGTTATAGTAAAGAGCAGACTTCTTTGGAGACATTAGTCAGTTAACTTGCAATTCACTATGAAGACTTTTCTTTCCTCATCTGGGGAGAATCTGGTAGTCTATTTGAAGTTGCCACACCGTTTTCCATTCCTTTTCTACAAAATCTGCCCTTAATCCGTTTCTTCTTCACACTTGGGGCCTGAAGAGGAGCATCTTCTTCCATCCACCTCTGAAGCTGGACATTAAATAAATTCCATGTTACGTATGCTTGGATAGAGCAACTGGATGACAAAACAGCAATTTTAGCTGCCAACACGTTCACATCTTCAGCAGAGTCATCCGAATTCCCATTCTGCCCTCCAGCCAGCTGAAAACCAGCAGTTATCAAAGAAACAATTAAAGTCACAAGTCGACCCAAAATAAACACAATGGCCCATAGAGAAAACTCCTTCTGGAACTTTTCGTCGCTAAAATAAATCAGGTCGCAAGAGTGGGAAAGGAATTCCACAAAATAATGCATCATCAAAAGAAGAAGTCCCAGGTGATTCAAGTACAAGAGATAAGCGCCAGCAATGTGAAAGAGGTGAAGACCAACATATACCGCTTGCTGGGAGAGTTCTTGAGGTCTGCTTCTCTGGAATAATAGTTCGGGAAAGGCGTGAAACCAGTAAGCCAACTGGGAGATGTAGAAAAACTTCATCTGAAATGTCATCATGTTATGGGTATGAGCCTTCCACAAGACAGTCAGGTCTGACAGGCAATTTTCAGAGACTAGAATGAATGTGCCCCAAATACAGGAGACAAGGAAGAAGACGCTAAACTGACCAGATTCATAAAATTTGCCTTGCCTCTGTTTGGGGAACTGCATTCGCCTGTTAATTCTGTCCAACACATACTCCTGAATGGTGGCGTGAATGATGATCGCCACCAGCGTGTAGAAGAACACGGTGGCCAAGTCTTTGGCACCATAATGATAAAGGAACTTGGGTGCTGTGGCTCGTTCTGCTTCTGCTGCAGGGAAGGTAACCCCGTGCTGGAGAGTAATAAAAACGATCGACACTTCTGCTGTCCCCTCGAACATGAGCCCCAGCACGAAGAACATCCCCACACAGGCGACAAAGTCCGCATGATTCTGCAGGATGAATTCCAGGCTCAGGAGTGGGGGGTTCTTGGAGCCCTTCTTACGAAACGTCATGGTGGCGGTTCGACTACTCACCGACGAGCGGCAGCTGCCTCCCCGTGGCTGCTCCTCACGGCGCCGCAGCAGCCGCTGCGGCAGCTCCGGGGGCTTCACTCCCCATCCCGGAGCCGGTCCCGGGTCGCCACGGCCGCCCAGAAAAAAATCAATCACAGCAGCGGGCCGTGCAGGACTGAGCATGCGCGCACTAGGGCCGGCGGAGGCAGGGAAGGAAATCGAGCACCGCGCCCCTACCCGGCGCCAGGCCGGGGGTTGCAAGCCTTGATCTTCTGCGTTGATCGGCGCCTCTTGAGATCCGCGGCCGCCGCCGAGATGCTCCGAAATCTGTCCATAGCATCTTCATTACTGACCGTGACAAAGCAGGACAGAGATCTGTTTGTTCTTCATCAGCAGTGATAATGATAAAAACCACTTCAATAGTTACGCTAGAAGCCCTCTAATAGCGCTTAGTATTCACCAGGTGCTGTTTTATTTAAGCTCTTTATAAATGAAAGCTTTCTAGAAAACTCAGTGAGGTAAATACTGTTGTTTTTAAATATATATATATATAAAATTTTTTTCCAGATGAGAAACTGAGGCACAGAGGTTAAGTGGTGTGTCCAAGATCACACAGCTGGTAAATCAGTCGCACCTGGAGATATTTTGCTAGGGCAACAGAGCACACTCAAAAATAGTTCCCTGATTAGCAATAATAATATTTGTGCCAATGGGGAAAAGATGGGGAGTTGGAAAGCTCTCAGTTCATGGAAAGGTCTTTTGGCTGCAAAGCCCACAAATGAATTTCCTCTTTCTAGGCGGGCTGCTGTCTATGGGGCCGCACAGAGTCGGAAACGACTGAAGCAACTTAGCAGCAGCAGCAGACAAGAAATTCACTGTTCATTATTAGTTTTTTACATATAATTTTGCTGAAATTCACAGATCACAACAAGCTTCTTTGTAAATCTTAATATCTTCATCAATTCAAAGTTCATGTCAGTCTTCAAATTTGTCTTTGCCGGCAGAGTAGTTTTCTAGTTCTTCTGCGTTGCATGAGATCATAATCATTACTGATAGAGTTAAGATTTGAAGTCAAAATGAGGGCATCAAGAGGAGAAAAAAAAAAAACAAACCAAGCTTGAAGGCAGTTGCCAGGGAGAAGATAGTCAAAGAACAGAGCAGTGTCTACTGGGAATTGTTGAGTTTATTCAAGAATGTGCTAATTTACTTTATAAAAAATTTTAAAATTTTTTTGAAAATAATCATAATTTAAAATATAGAATTAATCAGTTTTCTTATAGGCATAGACAATACGACTAATCATTTTGTGACATAATAAATATAAAAATAGTTGTGCAATTCCTGTGCTAAGATTTCTGTTTATATTTGTTTGATATTTTTGACAGGGCTTCCAACTCTTCCTATGCAAATATGATAGATTTTGCCTCAAAAAAAATGATCAAAGTGAACAGAATAAATATTTATGCATAGTTGTGAATGGTATTTTATTATCAAAAGGAAAAAAGAAAAAAAGGCCATTTTCAGTTAGGTTAAAATTATCTCTTAAAGAAAAACCAACAACATTTTCACCATCCCCACCTTATTTTTGAAGTAGAGAAACTTCTTCAGTCATCAAATTATACTCTGTAGTCTAAATTATTAATTTAAAATGTATATTAATAGTGTAAGTATTTGAATTTTAGTTTCATATTTCCTATTAACATAATAAAAATGTCAAATTTCTAAATTATTAGAATCTCTAAGAGTATTATAATAATATATAACATGCAGTTTGCTTTCAGTAGTTTTATTGGCACTATTTGACAAAGAATAAAAGGTATGTAACAATATCTTAAAAATTTGGATACCACTATGATTATTACATCATTTAATGTATGGGGGGTATTCCAGTTTTATACACAGCCCTATGCCTGCAGTACAGATAAGGATTAAATTCAAATGGAGATTTCTTCTCTGGCCATGAATGAGTAACGATGATTGAACTTCCACTACTGTTGTAAATCACTGAAAAACTAGACAAATTACATAAAATAACTTTTAAGTTATTGTTTGCAGTTATTGGAGAACAAGAAAGGAGGGAGAGAAGTGAGGAAAGCCCCACAATTTTCCTGGTTTTCTGCCTGGACATATTTTCCAGTTCACTGTTCAGAGACTAGGAGATGGAGGGTGGAGGGGGAACTTGGAGCCCTTGGAACTGAGAATAGACAGGAGTTAGGAGAAGGTGATGCCATTGAAGTTTGCTGGGCAGAGCAATTTGCAGACAAAGTTAGTTGATTACAGCATTTTGAAATTTGCATACACATTCCCTAGAGTGTTCTTCTAATATTAAGTCTTATATGTATAAGGTTAGAATACATGCATGAGGCCAAGCAAGAAACAATAGAAGAAATGTAAATTCAAAATTTCCAAGAATTCAAACAGGACTAGGAGACTTTGAAGTTTGGAAAAGTCTGAATGCCTTTGGAACACTTAATGAGACTCTACTCCGTAGAGGGCCAAGGAAAGTCATAGTCAATAGTAAGGCTAAACTTGCCCAGGGAAAAAGCTACCTCATACTTACCTACACAGTTTTCAAGAAGCTTTCAAAGAATCAAGGCGATCGGCAAGGAACTGTCTGTCAGAAAAATCCACAGCTCAACAATAGGAAATTTCTGTTGTCCAGCATCTAATAAAATTTATGAAACAAAGGGTAGTTTCAGTTGGGGTCTATCAAAATACCTATATGTGGTCTCTCCATGTGGGTACTGGCATTGTTACTCAGCAGTGGCTATAGGCTCTAAGACAATTTTCTAGGCTACAGAAGCTTTGTGGCCTTTTATGATCCAGCATTGGAAGTTATATCATATAACTTTCATTGTCAAAGCAGTTACAAGCCTTTTAGTTTCAAGGTGGAGCAGTTTGTGGGGACGGTGGGGGATACAGACATCACCTTTTAATAAGAGCTGTACCCGAATACGTGTGGCTAAGTTTTTTAATAGGTACATTTTTTTTTCCTTTCAATAGCAATTCTTCTTTCCTCTCACATGAAATATGTACTATTTCCTTTCAATGCAAACAAAGTCTCATGCCAATAGAGCAAGAGGATTAAGTTTATTATCCAGGAATTCGAAAACTAAATTAGATTCAGGCACAGAAGGGCTCCTTAAGTCCTTTCCTTTGTTACACTTAGTCTTTATTTGAATACGTGGAAACAAGGTCTCTGGGTCTCACATACCTAAGTCACAGGAAGAATGCAATAGACACATATGCTACTGCTACTGCTGCTGCTAAGTCGCTTCAGTCGTGTCTGACTCTGTGCGACCCCATAGATGACAGCCCACCAGTCTCCGCCGTCCCTGGGATTCTCCAGGCAAGAACACTGGAGTGAGTTGCCATTTCCTTCTCCAATGCATGAAAGTGAAAAGTGAAAGTGAAGTTGCTCAGTCGTGTCTGACTCTTCGCGGCCCCATGGACTGCAGCCTACCAGGCTCCTCCGTCCATGGGATTTTCCAGGCAAGAGTACTGGAGTGGGTCGCCAGTGCCTTCGCCAAGACACATACGGGATATGGTCAAATGGGGATGCACATACAGTCAGTGCTCAACAAAATTAGGACATCTATCTGGGGAAAGTCTCTAGATCTTTTATTTAAACCCAGTCTCTCTCCTTGGGAAATGAAAGATTTTTCTCTTTTCTTTAAAACATGAACTAAATATTACAAGATATTTCCTCATATTTATTGGTTTGTGTATTTTAAAAGATAGAGTTAAGCAATAACTGCTGTGTGCTAACCACCATTAGGTACAGGGGTATTAACAAGGCTTCTAATATCTGGAAATAGTGCAAGCTATATATGTTTCTATATAAACATTCATAGGGCTTCCCTGAAGCCAAGTAAGGTTAATGTGTTAATGTTAATCTTTCTCTTTATGATACAACAGTGAATTATACTATTAATTATAATGTATCAATTATACTATACAACTTCAAGGAACTTTATTTCATCAATGAATTTTTGGTGAAAGCAAGAAAGGAATGGAGGGATTAGCATATGAGTATCAGTGCAGCTGGTAAAAAATCCACCTGCAATGAGGGAGACCTGGGTTCAATCTCTGGGTTGGGAAGATGCCCTGGAGGAGGGCATGGCAACCCATTCCAATATTCTTGCCTGGAGCATCCCCATAGACAGTGGAGCTTGGTGGGCTATAGTCCATGGCGTTGCAAAGAGTTGCATGTGACTTAGCTACTAAACAACAACAACCCTCTAAAGAGGATTGCCGCATACTGGGCAAGGTATCTTTTCAAATGCTATACTGATTTTGTTATAAGAAGTTTGAAAAAAATTGATAGTAAGCCCCATTATAATTTAGGTACTATATATTAATACAAATAATTAGTATTTTCCATTATCTACACAATATAACATTTTGAGTATTTTATAACTTAATATTATTATTTATATGACTATTTTAGCCAAAATATTCTTTTAAATGAATTACATGCCTTTTTAAAACATAATTTCACCCAAGGGATAAGTGGACACTGATTTTGACTTTGTTAAACAAGTACATTAAGAACTCTATATATGAACACTGTCTCATCTGTTCAATATTATTTCTTATCTCACATGGAAAAACTAATTATATCTGTATACTTCTAACATACCAGATTTTTAATAAATTTGGATAATTCAAGTAATTAAATTCAACATTTACATGCTGAAATTCAATAGCATTTGAGGAAGCATGATATGTTGGAAGAAAACTACTTCAAAAGATCAAAAGCAAGTCACTTTAAATCAATGTTTATAATTAGCAGTGATAATTGACTGAAACCACCAAATACTTAGCTCCATTAAGCAAAACATAATATGATTTAGCTTGTGCATGAAATTATGATGTCTCTTGAGGTTTAACTGATTCAAACAGTTTTAAATAATTCAATTAAAGAGATTTTTTTACATTTAAGTCACTTTCATAACTGATAAGACACGTTAAACATAGGCTTTAAAAAATACAGCAAGCAATATGATTGAAGATTTAATGGAATAAAGAAAAGCCTCGATGGGGAGAACAAGATGGTGGAGGAGTAAGAGGACATGGAGTATATCTCTCTCCATGGATACATCAAGAACAGACCTTCAGACACAGAGGTGCATGCAAAACACCAGCTGAGAGCAGACAGAAGAACCTGACCAGCAGAAAAGGATATGTAGACCCAAGCAAAACTCAGTAGGAGGCAAGAACTAGACGGAAAAATGAGAACGTTGGTAGGACTGGACCTGCCCTCGGGCAGGTGGGGGAACTGAAGCAGGGGTCTGATCCCTACATCGGGGCAATTGTCTGAGTCAGAGGAGAAACAATTAAGGCTGATGGTGAAACAGCTGATCTGTGGCAGCCTAAATGGAATGAGAATCACACCATCCTTGCTGCACCGATACATACCCTGGACAGGGAGGTAGATGCCCAGGAAGGTACAGCTGTGGGGAGGTGGAGTTTAGGGATTGTGGAGCAATCCCAGGGTAAGGGCTGCTGTTGACTGCGGAGAGACAGATCAAGGGGATGTGAAGAAGGAGATTGTGGTGGGAAATGCCTGTGGAGGAAAGCTGGGCAGCCATGGAAGCAAGGTGATACTGTTGAGTCACACGTAGGGAGTGGAGCCATCACCATAGCCTCTCTCCCCCCACTCACCAGCGTTGGCAGCTGAACAGAGAGGTTGGCCCATCAAACACCTGACACACTGAACTACTGAGTAGGACCCCACCCAAGGTGCTCCTTTAAGTGACTGATGCACCAAATTAACAGAGTAGGACCTTACCTAGCACACCCCGTAAGTGCTTGACATCCCAATCTACAGAGTAGGACACCAGCCAGGGGGGCCCCTCTATGTGCCTGATGCTCAAAACAACAGAGAAAGACCCCAGGCAACGGAGCCCTCTAAGTGCCTGAAGAAGTGGAGCTATAGAGAAAGACTGACCCAAGAGGCCTTCTGATCGCCAGCTACAAGAGGCTTGAAAAAAAGACTCTGATAGGGCCATAGCTTCTGCGGAAGAGGCAGTCCGTGTCACAGCACATTTGGCACCACCAGCGTCCCTGCAAGCCAAGCAGCTGTGCCACTCTCACTGGGATAGAGCAGTCACAGGCAAAAAAAAGTCTTGCATCTATGTGCACAGGGTCACTTCGGTAGGGTCTGACTCTTTGCAACCCTATAGCCTGTATCCTGCCAGGCTTCTCTGTCAGGGAGGTGGATTCTCCAGGCAAGAATACTGGAGTGTATTGACCAATATTGCTTCCCATACCCTTCTAGAGCACTATATTTCCTGCTGCCCTAGCCGCCAATTCCCCTGAGTACCTGGTGCTGCCAGAACCCCTGCAACCCAAGCAGCTGCACCACCTGGACACCTGGTCCTCACAGGGGCAAACCCAAGTCCTTCAGGGTGGCCTCAGGAGCCAAACCCAGTGGACAACGCACATGCAGAGGTGGAAATAAAACCACAATTGAAACCCAGGGGCAGTGTGACTAAGGAAGAAGACCCAAAACCTTCCCACCAGCCATACAAGCTGAAGATTAAATCCACATGATCAACTAGGCAGACCCTGTGTCTACGGACTATATAAAAGGTCGTTGAGAGCTCCCACGAAAGAAAGCACACTCCTTCTGATAGCTGTGGACACTGGAAGCAAGAACACACAAGAGTAGGACCAGGTTAGACTCTGAGCTGCCCCCACAGCAAGTCCAGAGATCAGCACAGTGTTGGAGGGCGTCAGGGAGGTGAGACGGACTGTGACTCCCAGCGAGGGAAAGGACTCTGATAGCAGTGACTCAAGAAAAACATTCTTATGTTTTGACTTGTTCTGCAGATTCTTTTGGATTTTTCTCTTTCTTTTCCTCCCTCTGTTGTAGTTGTTGATTTTATTGGCACTATGAAATCTAATTAAGCTTTTGGGCTTTTTTTTTTTTTCCTCAGTCACACCTTTTATTGTTGTAAACCCCTGCCCCTAGGTTGGGCTTTTGAAGTTCTGGGGAGTTTTCTTTTCTTTTTCTTTTCTCTCTTTTTTTAATTTTTTAAAACTATTATGTTTCCTACATTTATTTTTTTGTTTGCTTTTCCTACTGTCCTTTTCCTCTTGCAGTTAATCTTTAATGTATATAAATCTTCTTCATCTACCTCTATTTAACTTTGCATATATAATCTTTCTTTTCTTTCCTTTCCTCTCAACATATTTGCTAGTTTTATATTCATTGCTTTAGTCCCCAATTGGCACCTGGCTTTAGTTTTGTTTTCCAGTTTGTGCTTCAGTTAGTTTTGTTCTGATAGTCATAACTTTTGGTTTCCTTTGTTCACCAGGTCAATCTATTGTACTCTGTTGCCGTTAGACTGTTTTGATTTTGTTTATGGGTGTATAGGTGTGTACATGTGTATATTCAGTCACAATTTTTATTGTTTTTATAAACCTCTGCCTCTATGTTGGGACTTTGTTGATCTGTGGAGTTTTCCTTTTTCCTTCCATTTATTTTCTTTTCTCATTTTTATAATATTAATTTTTAATTTTTTAAACCTATTATATTTTTTCTACATTTATTCCTTTGCCTATCCTACTGTCCTTTTCCCCTAGCAGTTAATCTTTAATGTATATAAGTCTTCTTCATCTACCTCTTTTTAACTTTGCATATCTATTCTTTCTTTTCTTTCTCTCCCTTCCTCTCAACATATTTGTTAGTTTTGTTTTCACTGCTTTATTCCCCACATGGCTCCTTGCTGTAGCTTTCTTTTCCACTTTGTGCTTTAGTTAGTTTTCTTCTTAACTGGTAAATATCATTTTTTATCTCCTTTGTTCGCTGGGTCAACCTGTTGTACTATATTTTTGTTACACTTTTTGACTTTGCTCGTGGGTGTATATGTATATATTCCATTATTTTAATTATTATTTGCCTGATTTGGTAAATGCATTTGTCTGGGATTCATCTTCAGCTTCTCATTTTGAATATTTGTTTTAATCTCACTTAATGCCATAACAAACCACTTGTGGAACCTTCATTCCTGAGCAGAGATCAAGCCCTGAGTCTTTGGAGTAGGAACACAGTTCCAAGAGACCACAGAACTAACCCTAGGGAATATCAAATAGTGAGAACTCACACAACGGAAATCACTTGAATACAAGACATGGCATCACCCAAGCACCAGTAGCACCCTGTGCAGGACACCTCATATAAACAACAAATGAAAAATACAAACCCAATCATCAGCAGACAGGACTACAACCTCACTCAGCCTTGCTCATCAGAGGAAAAACAAACAAACAAAAACTCAGCACAAATCTCACCCCATATGAAGTTTACACAAACCACTGGACCAACTTTAGGAGGGCAGAAACCCAAAGAAAGAAAATATTAGACCTTCAACCTTAGAAAAAGGGACCTCAAACACAGTAAGTTAAAAATAATAATGAAAAGGCAGAGAACTACTACACATATGAAGGAACAAACTAGAAACACAGAAGTCCAAATAAATGAAGAGGAAATAGGTTAAACTACCTGAAAAATAAGTCGGAATAATGATAGTAAAGATGATCAAAAACCTTGAAAATAGATGGAGAAAATGCGAAAATCAATTAACAAGACCTATAAAAATTAGAAATTAAACATACAGAGACAAACAACACAATTACTGAAATTAAAAATACTCTGGAAGGAATAAATAGCAGAATATCTAAAGCAGAAGAACGAATCAGTGAGCTGGAAGACAAAATGCTGGAAATAAGTTCTGAAGAGCAGAATAAAGTAAAAAGAATGAAAAGAACTGAGGATAGTCTCAGAGATGTCTGGGACAATATCAAATGCAACAACATTCATATTATAGGGGTCCCAGAAGAAGAAGAGAAAAAGAATGGTTATGAGAAAATTTTTGAAGAGATTATAGTTGAAAATTTCCCCACCATGGAAAAGGAAATAGTCAATTAAGTCCAAGAGGCACAAAGCATCCCATACAGGATAAACCCAAGGAGAAACACGCCAAGACACATACTAATCAAGCTAACAAAGACTAAACACAAATAAGGAATATTAAAAGCAGCAAGAGAGAAGCAACAAGTAACATACAAGGGAAACCCCATACCCTTAACAGCTGATCTTTCAGCAGAAACTATGCAGGGCAGAAGGGACTGGCAGGATATATGTAAAGAACTAAAAAGGAAAAATCTACAACCAAGATTACTGTACACAGCAAGGATCTCATTCAGAAATGATGGAGAAATAAGAAGCTTTTCAGACAAGCCAAAGTTAAGAGAATTCAGTACCACCAAATCAGCTTTACAACAAATGCTAAAGGGACTTACATAGTCAAGAAATAGAAGACAAGAAAAAAGATCTACAAAATCAACCCCAAACAATTAAGAAAATGGCAATAGGAACATATATATAAATAATTACTTTAAATGTAAATGGATTAAATACTCCAACCAAAAGACACAGACTAGCTGAATGGACACAAAAACAAGACCCATATATGCTGTATACAAGAAACTCACTTCAGACCTGAAGACACAGAGACCAAAAGTGAGAGGATGGAAAAATATATTCCATGCAAATGGGAAGCAAAAGAAAGCTGGATAGCAATTCTCATATCAGACAAAATAGACCTTATAATAAAGAAGATTACATGAGATAAGGAAGGACACTACACAATGACCAAGAGGAAGATATAGCAAATGTAAATATCTATGCACCCAACATAGAAGCACCTCAATACATAAGACCAACACTAACAGACATAAAAGGAGAAATTGACAATAACACAGTAATAGTAGGAGGCTTTACACCCCACACATACCAATGGGAAGATCATCAAGATAGAACATTAATAAGGAAACACAAGTCTTAAATGATACATTAGATGAGATAGATCTCACTGATATCGTCAGGACATTCCATCCAAATGCAGAAGAATACACCTTCTTCTCAAGTGCACATCGAACATTCACCAGGAAAGACCACATCTTAGGTCACAAATCAAATCTCAGTAAATTTAAGAAAGTGAAAACATATCAAGTATCTTCTCTGACCACAATGCTATGAGACTAGATATCAGTTACAAGAAAAAAAAAAAAAAACTGTAAGGAACACAAACACATGCAAATTAAATAACACCAACAGGTTACTGAAGAAATCAAAAGGGAAATCAAAAAATTTCTAGAAACAAATGACAGTGAAAACACGACAACTCAAAACCTATGGGATGCAGCAAAAGCAGTTCTAAGACAGAAGTTTATAGCAATACAATCCTACCTCAAGAAACAAGAAAAACATTGAATAACTAACTTTACACCTAAAACAATTGGAAAAAGAAAACAACAACAACAAAAACAAAATTAGTAGAAGGAAACAAATCATAAAAGATCTGAGCAGAAATAAATGAAAAAGAAATGAGAGAAACAATAGTATAGATTAATAAGCTAAAAGCTGATTCTTTAAGAAGATAAATTAAATTGACAAACATTTAGCCAGACTCATCAAGAACAAAAGAGAGAAGAATCAATTCAAAAAAGTTAGAAATGAAAACAGAGAAGTTAACAACAGACAGTGAAGAACTGCAAAGCATTATAAGAGACTATTATGAACAAATATATGGCAATAAAATGGATAACCTGGAAGAAATGGACAGATTCTTAGAAAAGTTCAATTTGGAACCAGGAAGAAGTAGAAATTATGAACAACCCAATTACCAGCATTGAAATTGAAGCTGTGACAAAAATCTCCCAAAAAACAAAAATCCAGGACCAGATGGCTTCACAGGAGAATTCTATCAAACATTTAGAGAAGAGCTAATGCCTAGCCTTCTATCAGGGTATGACAAAACCACTACAATATTGTTAAGTAAGTAGCTTCCAAGTAAAGTAAATAAATTATATATATATATATATAACTCTTTTAAAAATTGTAGAGGAAGGAACACTTCCAAATTCATTCTATGAGGCCACCATCACCCTGACTCCAAAACCAGACAAAGATAAAACAAGAAAAGAAAACTACAGGCCAATATCACTGATGAACATAGATGCAAAAATCCTCAACAAAATTTTAGCAAACAGAATTCAACAACACATCAAAAAGCTCATAAAAACATGATCAAGTTGGGCTTATTCCAGGGTTGCAAGGATTCTTCAATATATGCAAATCAATCAATGTGATACACCATATTAACAAACTGAAATATAAAAACCATATAATCATTTCAGTAGATGCAGAAAAAGCCTTTGACAAAATACAGCACTTATTTATGATTAAAACTCTTCAAAAAATGGACATAGAAGGAACCTACCTCAACATAGTAAAGGCCATATACGATAAGCATACAGCAAACATTATTCTCGATGGTGAAAAACTGAAAGCATTCCCCCTAAGTTCAGGAACAAGACAAGGGTGTCCACTTTCACCACTGTTATTCAACATAGCTCTGGAAGTCCTAGCGGCAGGAAGCAGAGAAGAAAAAGAAATCAAATGTATTCAGGTTGGAAAAGAAGTAAATCTCTGACTGTTTGCAGATGACATGATACTATACATAGAAAACCCTAAAGACAGTATCAGAAAATTACTAGAGCTAATCAATGCAGAGTACATCATGAGAAACGCTGGGCTGGATGAAGCACAAGCTTGAATCAAGATTGCTGGAAGAAATATCAGTAACCTCAGATATGCAGATGATACCACCCTTGTGGCAGAAAGTGAAGAGAAACTAAAAAGCCTCTTGATGAAAGTGAAAGAGGAGAGTGAAAAAGTTGGCTTAAAGCTCAACATTCAGAAAATTAAGATCATGGCATCTGGCCCCATCACTTCATGGTAAATATATGGGGAAACAGTGGAAACAGTGTCAGACTTTATTTGGGGGGGCTCCAAAATCACTGCAGATGGTGACTGCAGCCATGAAATTAAAAGATGCTTACTCCTTGGAAGGAAAGTTATGACCAACCTAGATAGCCTATTTAAAAGCAGAGACATTACTTTGCCAACAAAGGTCTGTCTAGTCAAGGCTATGGTTTTTCCAGTAGTCACATATGGATGTGAGAGTTGGACTCTGAAGAAAGCTGAGCGCTGAAGAATTGATGCTTTTGAACTGTGGTGTTGAAGAAGACTCTTGAGAGTCCCTTGGACTGCAAGGAGATCCAACCAGTCCATCCTAAAGGAGATTTGTCCTGGTTATTCATTGGAAGGACTGATGCTGAGGCTGAAACTCCATTACTTGACCACCTCATGCGAAGAGTTGACTCATTGGAAAAGACCCTCATGCTGGGAACGATATAGGGCAGGAGGAGAAGGGGACGGCAGAGGATAAGATGGCTGGATGGCATTACCGACTCAATGGACATGAGTTTGGGTAAACTTCTTGAGTTGGTGATGGACAGGGAGGCCTGGCATGCTGCGATTCATGGGGTCGCAAAGAGTCAAACACGACTGAGCGACTGAACTGACTGAATCAATGAATTGAGCAAAGTTGCAGGACACAAAATCAATGCATAGAAATCACTTGCATTTATACATACTAATAATTAAATATCAGAGAAATTAAGGAATCAATCCCATTCACCATTTCAACAAAAAGAATTAAGTATCTAGGAATAAACTTACCTAAGGAGACAAAAGAACTGTACAAAGAAAATTATGACACTAATGAAAGAAATCAAAGATGACATAGACACATAGAGGGATACCCCATGTTCCAAGGTAGGAAGAATCAATATTGTGAAAATGGCAATATGACAAAATGCAGTCTACTGATTCAATTAGATCCCTATCAAATGACCAATGGCATTTTTCACAGAACTAGGACAAAGTATTTCACAATTTATATGGAAAAACAAGAGACCCAAAATAGCCAAAGCAGTCTTGAGAAAGAAGAATGGAGATGCAGGAATCAACCTTTTTGACTTCAGATTTTACTACAAAGCTACAGTCATCAAGACAGTATGGTATTGTCACAAAAACAGAAATATAAACCAACAGAACCAGAAAGAAAGCCCAGAAAGAAACCCATGCACTTATGGGCACCTTATTTTTAACAAAGGAGGCAAGAATATACAGTGGGGCAAAGACATCCTCTTCAATAAATGGTGCTGGGAAAACTGGATATTTACATGTAAAAGAATGAAATTAGAACACTTCCTAGCACCATACACAAAGATAAACTCAAAATAGATTAAAGACCTAAATGTAAGACCAGAAACTATAAAACTCTTAGAGGAAAACATAGGCAGAACACTCAGTGACATAAATCAAAGCAAGATCCTCTATGACCCACCTCCCAGAGTAACAGAAATAAAAGCAAAAGTAAACAAGTGTGCCCTGATTAAACTTAAAGGCTTTTGCACAGCAAAGGAAACTATAAGTAAGGTGAAAAGACAACCCTCAGAATGGGAGAAAATAATAGCAAATGAAACAACTGACGAAGAATTAATTTCCAAAATATATAAGCAGCTCATACAACTCAATACCAGAAAAGCAAACAACCCAATCAAAAAGTGGGAAAAAAAACCTAACAGATATTTCTCCAAAGAAGACATACAGATGACTAACAAACACATGAAAAGATGCTCAACATTGCTCATTATTAGAGAAATGCAAATCAAAACTACCATGAGACATCACCTGACAACGGTCAGAATGGCCATCATCAAAAGTCTACAAACAAATGCTGGAGAGGGTGTAGAGAAAAGGGAACACTCTTGCACTGTTGGTGGGAATGTAAATTGATACAGCCACTGTGGAAGATGGTATGGAAATTCCTTAAAAAACTAGGAATAAAAGCATCATATGACCCAGCAATCCCACTCTTAAGAATATACCCTGAGGAAACTAAAATACACATGTATCCCATTGTTCATTGCAGCACTGTTTACAATAGCTAGAACATGGAAGTAACCTAAATGTCCATCAACAGATGAATGGATAAAGAAGTGGTATATATACACAGTGGAATATCACTCAACCATAAAAAGAACATGTTTGAGTCAGATCTGATGAGGCGGATGAACTTAGAACCTATTATACAGAGTGAAGTGAGTCAGAAAGAGAAAGATAAATATTGTATTCTAATGTGCATATATGGAATCTAGAAAAATGGTACTCAATAATTTATTTACAGAGCAGCAATACAGAAAGAGACATAGAGAACAAGCTTATAGACTAGGGGAGGCGGGGGAGAGGGTGAGATGTATGGAAAGAGTAACATGGAAACTTACATTACCATATGTAAAATAGATAGCCAATGGGAATTTGCTGTATGTACCAGGAAACTCAAACAGGGGCTCTGTATCAACCTGGGGGGGATAGGGAGGGATATGGGAGGAAGATTCAAAAGGGAGGGATTATATGTATACCTATGGCTGATTCATGTTGAGGTTTGACAGAAAACAACAAAATTCTGTAAAACAAGAAAAAGAAAATCTAACTTAAACATAAAAAAAGGGTCAATACAGCATTTCCAAATTCTACTATAAGATACTGATGAAAACATATTCTGCTTTTGCCTGTTTTGTCAATTGATACAATGTCAATGTATTTATTCACATATTTCACTATAAATCAGTTATAAATCTCATTCTTCTCACATGTAAGTCATAAATTTCTAAATAAACTACCTAATAACCTATAATAGGGATTTTTAAAAGAAGTTATGACATTTTAACCTAATTTTCCATAATCATAAAGGGAAATAAGTGATTTAAAGTGAAATGAAGGGTTAGATGCTCGGTTGTGTCTGACTCTTTGTGACCTCATGGACTCTAGCCCAACAGCCTCCTCTGTCCATGGAATTCTCAGGCAAGAATACTGGAGTGAGTTGCCATTCCCTTCTCCAGGAGATCTTCCCAAGCCAGGGTTCGAACCTGGGTCTCCTACACTGCAGGCAAATTCTTTACCACCTGATCCACCAGGGAAGCTCAGAAAACAAACCTGTTACTAAAGTTTACCATGTGTGGATCATTTTGTGCATACAAAATATGATGGCAAATTAGGTTTGCGTTGATATTTACTGAACAAACATTTGTTAGGAAACTGCTAAAATGGTCATGAGTATGATGCACACTTTTGCTCTTGCTAAATTCTGGTTGATCTCAGCAATGTCCATGGCACTAAGTGACATGGAGGTGTTCTAAGCTCTAATTAAGACAGGGCACGAAAAACCAGTTTTGGTAGGTTTAATTCAAATGAAGTTTGAAGTCTAACCTAGAGATGAAGGCTCTCTTTTATGTAGTGGTTCTAGGAACAATTAATTACTGGTCTGCACCTTGTTTTTTTTTTTTTGTTTGTTTGTTTTTTCTCTGTAGGTTTTTAGGTTGTGGATGGTAATTACAAAGTTTTTGAAACTTGTCTCATACATAGCAGCATAAATGACAAATGAAAACCTGTCTACGACATGTTGTCAAGGGCCAAGAAGACTGTGCACCATTTATTTCTGACAAGAAAAATGATTTTAGTGTCACTCACATACCATCTTTCTCACAAATTCCCCCCTATAGAATGCATCAATCAGTGGTTGTCACTTTTGTGAAAGTCATGATCTGTATTCCTCCTGCAGCTCTCTTATTTTACAGGCCCTGAAATAGATTCAGTTATAGCTTACAACTGCAAGAGAGCAGAAATCCATTTCCTTTATTTATTTCCTTGGGTTACCTCCATTTGATGTTATTGTCTTTCTGATAACTTGTCACCAAAAATTACAAAATGGACAAAGCAAGAGTTGCATTCTTTTCATACAATCTAGTAATTAAATAATAAAGATAAAAGAGCCTCACCTAAAGGTAAAATAAAAATATTTTACAATAAAGGTCCTAAGGCCAACATAAATCTTTATTATTTCCTCTGTTACAAAACAGATCTAAAATTTTGCAAATAATATAGTTGAAGTTGTTCTAATCATGTGCTAATCTTGCTCTAATCTTTTGTGATTTTTACTCTAAAATAATTCATGCTTTTTTGAATGTGAAATTATTTCTGGCTACACAATTGCAAGCCATTTTTTTCAGCACCAATTCAACTTTTACCTTATAGATTCTTATTCCTTAGCTACCTAAATCTCAACATGATTTGGGTTAACAGTAATCAGCCCACCGAATATTTTACTTTACAAATTAAGATCAATTTAAGCAATTGTCTTCAACTTCCCTAAGGCACTTTTTTTTTTTTTTGAGGTAGAGTAACTATTCTTCTAATAAGGAATGTATTTGAATATTAAACAAAGATTTCTAAGTGACATATTATGATAGGCATGTGCAACATGATGCTAACAAAATTCAGGGTCAGTTAATACTGTAATAATATTAGACATAAGCTGTTAGCAAATATAATACTCTAGGCACTCAACATGGGATAAGAAGGATTTCAGTTGTGTGAGAGAGAAAGACAATATGCAGGCCAGTGTCTGACACCAGAGAGGCTGTATTAAAATATGGATTCAGAACATAGAAGAAAAACAAAGATTTAGTTTCTGGTTAAGATGTGAAATTTGAAGACTGGTCCATAAGCAAAAATAATTATATTTGCATTACTATATAATTTCAAGAATTACTATAAAGATAGTATCATCAGAAAATATGGCATTGGTGAAAGAACAGACACATTGATAAATGGACAGAATAGAGAGCCCAAAGAATGACCTACACATTAATCATCAACTGATTTTTGACAGTACAGAAGCACTTCAAGGATAAATAACTGTCTTTTTAACAAATGGTACTGAAATATTTGGACATCTGTATGCAAAAAAAGAGACCACAAAATGATATAGACAGAGACCCTTACACGTTTACAAACATTGACTCAAAATGAATTCCAGGCCCAAATATGAATTGCCGAAGTATAAAACATCTAGAAAACAGGAGAAAATCTATCTGACCTTGGATTTGTTGATCAGTTTAGATCCAAAAACAAAAACACATGATTCTGTAAAAGAATATATGATAATTTGGACCTTATTGAAATTAAAAATTTTTGCTTTGCAAAAGACAATGTGTAGAGAATAAAAAGACAAGCCATGGACAGGGAGAAAATTTTTGTAAATTCTGATAAAGGGTTTGTAACCAAAATATAAAAACATGTAACCAAAATCGTAACATCAACAATAAGAACAAATTAACTTGAAAAGATATTTTAAAAGATATATAGAAAACAACTAAATACATGAAAAAATGTTCACTATCACTTGGGAGTTCCGTTCAGTTGCTCAGTCGTATCTGACTCTTCGCGACCCCATGGACCATAACACCCCATGTCTCCCTGTCCATCACCAACTGCCAGAGTTTACTCAAACTCATCTCCATTGAGTCGGTGATGCCATCCAACCATCTCATCCTCTGTCGTCCCTTTCTCCTCCTGCCCTCAATCTTTCCCAGCATCAGGGTCTTTTCAAGTAAGTCAGCTCTTTGCATCAGGTGGCGAAAGTATTGGAGTTTCAGCTTCTGCAACAGTCCTTCCAATAAACACTAGGAGCTGATCTTCTTTAGGATGGACAGGTTGGATCTCCTTGTAGTCCGAGGGACTGTCAAGAGTCTTCTCCAACACCACAGTTCAAAAGCATCAATTCTTCTGCGCTTAGCTTTCTTTATAGTCCAACTCTCATATCCATACACGACTACTGGAAAAACTATAGCCTTGACTAAATGGACCTTTGCTGGCAAAGTAATGTCTCTGCTTTGTAATATGCTGTCTAGGTTGGTCATAACTTTTCTTCCAAGGAGTAAGCATCTTTTAATTTCATGGCTGCAGTCACCATATACAGTGATTTTGGAGCCCCAGAAAGCAAAGTCACCCACTGTTTCCCCATCTATTTCCCATGAAGTGATGGGACCAGATGCCATGATCTTAGTTTTCTGAATGTTGAGCTTTAAGCCAACGTTTTCACTCTCCTCTTTCACTTTCATCGAGAGGCCCTTTAGTTCTTAGTCACTTTCTGCATTCATAAGGATGTGGTCTCATTGGCATTCTCTAAGATCTCTAGTCTTTCCCATTCCGTTGTTTTCCTCTATTTCTTTGCACTGATCACTGAAGAAGGCTTTCTTATCTCTCCTTGCTATTCTTTGGAACTCTGCATTCAAATGGGTATATCTTTCCTTTTCTCCTTTGCTTTTCACTTCTTTTCTTTTCTCAGCTATTTGTAAGGCCTCCTCAGACAGCCATTTTGCTTTTCTGTATTTTTTTTTCTTGGGGATGGTCTTGATCCCTGCCTCCTATACTGTGTCATGAACCTCTTTCCATAGTTCATCGGGCACTTTGTCTGTAATATCTAGTCCCTTAAATCTATTTCTCACTTTTACTGCATAATCATAAGGGATTTAATTCAGGTCATACCTGAGTGGTCTGCATGGCACTGGAGTGGCAAGTGCCTGAGAGGAGATACCCTACATCCAAGGTAAAGAGCAACAGCTGTGCTGTGCTGGAGCAGCCATGAAGAGATACCACACGTCCAAGGTAAGAGAAATCCCAGTAAGATGGTAGGCACTGAGAGAGGGCATCAGAGGGCAGACAGACTGAAACCACAATCACAGAAAACTAACCAATCTAATCACATGGACCAGAGCCTTGTCTAACTCAGTGAACTAAGCCATGCCATGTAGGGCCACCTAAGACGGATGGGTCATGGTGGAGAGTTCTGACAAAATGTGGTTCACTGGAGAAGGGAATGGCAAACCACTTCAGTATTCTTGCCTTGAGAATCCCATGAACAGTATGAAAAGGCAAAAAGATAGGACACTGAAAGATGATCTCTCCAGGTCAGTAGGTGCCCAATATGCTACTGGAGATCAGTGGAGAAATAATTCCAGAAAGAATGAAGAGATGGAGCCAAAGCAAAAACAACACCCAGTTGTGGATGTGACATGTGATAGAAGCAAGGTCCAATGATGTAAAGAGCAATATTGCATAGAAATATGGAATGTTAGGTCCATGAATCAAGGCAAATTGGAAGTGGTCAAACAGGAGCTGGCAAGAGTTAATGTTGACATTTTAGGAATCAGCAAACTAAAATGGACTGGAAGTGGGTGAATTTGACTCTGATGACCATTGTATCTACTGCCATGGGCAAGAATCCCTTAGAAGAAATGGAGTAGCCATCATAGTCAACAAAAGAGTCCGAAATGCAGTACTTGGATGCAATCTCAAAAATGACAGAGTGATCTCTGTTCGTTTCCAAGCCAAACCATTCAATATCATGGTAATCCAAGTCTATGCCCCAACCAGTAATGCTGAAAAAGCTGAAGTTGAACGGTTCTATGAAGACCTATGAGATCTTTCAGACCTAACACCCCCAAAAGATGTCCTTTTCATTATAGGGGAGTGGAATGCAAAAGTAGGAAGTCAAATAATACCTGGAGTAATAGGCAAATTTGGCCTTGGAGTACAGAATGAAGCAGGCCAAAGGCTAATAGAGTTTTGCCAGGAGAATGTACTGGTCACAGCAAACACCCTCTTCCAACAACCCAAGAGAAGACGCTACACATGGACATCACCAGATGGCCAACACTGAAATCAGATTGACTATATTTTTTTTTTTCAGCTAAAAATGGAGAAGCTGTGTACAGTCTGCAAAAACAAGACCAGGAGCTGACTGTGGCTCAGATGATGAACTCCTTATTGCTAAATCACTTGGGAAATGCAAATTAAAATAAAAGAAACACTACTAAACATATGTTAGAATTGCTAAAATCCCCAAAACTGATAATACCAGTTATTGGCAAGGATAGGAATAATAGAGATGCTTATTCAGTGTTGTTGGGAATTCAAACAGTATAGTACTTAGGAAGACAGTTTGGTGGTTTCATATAAAACCAATCATAGTCTTCCTATATATCTCAACAATGGCATTCTTAAGTATTTACCCAACTGATTCAGAAAGTTACACAAAGATGTTTATAGAACACGCAAAAACTCCCTTGAGATGTTTATAGAAAATTTATAATCATAAATACTGAAAACAAAGATATCCTTTAACAGGTGAATGGATGAAATGTGGTACATTCACAGAATGGAGTATTAAATGAATCTTAAATGAATATTACCCAGTGAAATACATGAGTCTGTAAAGGCAACATACCATATGATTCCCACTCATATGACATTCTGAAGAAAGTAAAACTATTAATGGAAAATAGATCAGTGGTTTCCAGCCAGCTGCTTGTGAAGAGAAAGGGAGTTGAAGAGAGGACATACAGGAGATTTTATCAAGTTATGAGATTATTCTGTTTGATACAAAAGTGATGAATAAACAAAATTATTCAGTTCAGTTCAGTCGCTCAGTTGTGTCCGACTCTTTGAGACCCCATGAATTGTAGCTCGCCAGGCCTCTCTGTCCATCACCAACTCCCGGAGTCTACCCAAACCCATGTCCATTGAGTCGGTGATGCCATCCAACCATCTCATCCTCCGTCGTCCCCCTTCTCCTCCTGCCCCCAATCCTTCCCAGCATTAGGGTCTTTTCCAATGAGCCAACTCTTCGCATGAGGTGGCCAAAGTATTGGAGTTTCAGCTTCAACATCAGTCCTTCCAATGAACACCCAGGATTGATCTCCTTTAGGATGGATTGATTGGATCTCCTTGCAGTCCAAGGGACTCTCAAGAGTCATATCCAACATCACAGTTCAAAAGCATCAATTCTGCGGTGCTCAGCTTTCTTCACCATCCAACTCTCACATCCATACATGACCACTGGAAAAACCATAGCCTTGACTAGATGGACTTTTATTGGCAAAGTAATGTCTCTGCTTTTAAATATGGTATCTATGTTGGCCATAACCTTCCTTCCAAGGAGTAAGCGTCTTTTAATTTCATGGCTGCAATCACCATCAGCAGTGATTTTGGAGCCCCCCAAAATAAAGTCTGACACTGTTTCATTTGGCAAAACTAATGGAAATCCTTCTAGTACTCAGAGTGAACTTTTATATATGCAAATTTAAAAATCAATTGTGATATATGAGGATCCCAGGAAGGAATGCAGAATGTAACCACAAAAAAAATCTAATTATATTACAAATGTGCAACAAAACATCACATGAAAGGTATGGGCAGAAATGAACTGCCCTAAGTAACCTAGGAAATGAGTGAAGATTGTAGGACTAAAGACAGAAGGAAACATTTATAGGCAATAAACTCTAGTTTGTAAATATTTATCAAGTGAGTAAGGTATAAGAATTCTGTCGCCAATCCAGTTTCGATGCATGATACAGGGTGCTCAGGGCTGGTGCACCGGGATGACCCAGAGAGTTGGAATGGGGAGGGAGGTGGGAGGGGGGTTCTGGAAGGGGAACACATGTACACCCATGGTGGATTCATGTCAATGTATGGCAAAACAAATACAATATTGTAAAGTTAAAAAAAAAAAAAAACGAATTCTGAAATCACTGTACATGTGTACTGAGATCTAAAGGATACTTGCATGAATGGCATCTGGTGGGAGCCAGGATTCTCTATTAGAGAGGTACTTTATAGATAAGTAAGAAAGGGACTAGAGTCGGAGTCACCACTATCAACTCACGTATAATTTAATGCAAATATAAATACAGGCTATCTTAGTCAATTTGGGTTGCTATAAATAACACCACAGGCTGAATGGCTTAAGCCTTTTGGAGGCTGGAAGCCCAAGATCAGGGTGCCAACATGGTTGAGACTTGGTAAAGGCCCTTCTCCTGATTAATGGAAGCTACCTGCTGAGTGCATCATCACCTGGTAGAAGGAAAGTTCTGTTTCCTTCATCTCCATATAGAGGCATCATCTAACCATGAGGGCCTTGCTTTCTTGAGCTGATCTAAAACAAACTATCTATCAAAGGCCAGCTCCAAATATTATCACTAGGGGATTAGGGTTTCAACATAAGGATTTTAGGGGGATATAAGCATTTAGTCCACAGTGTAGATGTACACATATAGATTCTCATTATTTATTTACTTAACAAATATATGATAATATATTTCCTGTCTCTGTCAGCTGTGAGGTCCTTGAGGCAAATATACACAGCACCAACCTCTTGGTTTCTAATACCATCTCCTATAAAAATGGAAGAAGTGACATATTTTATTTTCTTTTCCTCAAAAAATACTATGGAGGTTGACTGCAGCCATGAAATTAAAAGACACTTGTCCCTTGGAAGGAAAGCTATGAAAAACCTAGTGTATTAAAAAGCAGAGACATAACTTTGCCAACAAAAGTCTGTATAGTCAAATTTATTTTTTTTTCCAGTAGTCATGTATGGATGTGAGAGCTGAACCATAATGAAGGCTGAGTTCCAAAGAATTGATGCTTTCGAACTGTAGTGCTGAAGAAGACTGTTGAGAGTCCTTTGGACTGCAAGGAGAACAAACCAGTCAATTCTAAAGGAAGTCAATCCTGAATAGTCATTGGAAGGACTGATGCTGATGCTCCAATACTTTGACCCCTGATGTGAAGAGCCGACTCATTGGAAAAGACCCTGATGCTGGGAAAGATTGAAGGCAAAAGGAGAAGAGAGTGGCAGAGGATAAGATGGTTAGACTCAATGGACCTGAATTTGAGCAATCTTCGGGATAGAGTGAAGACAGGAGAGCCTGGTGTGCTGCAGTCCACGGGGTTGCAAATAGTAGGACATGACTTAGCGACTAAACAATACCAACAACATAAAAGGAACCAGCCCACTGTAGAGAAATGACTGATTTTAAGACAGGGAGCAGGAATATGCTACATGAATCTGGAGCACCTTACAGAGACATAAAGTAAGGAAGTGCTCAAAATAAAACAAGAAACAATGAGTATATGTCAAAGGGAAACCCAACAAAGAGAGTTCTCAGGGCCAAAGCGAGAAGAATTTGAATAAGAAAATAAACATAGTATCGTACTATAAACCAAGGATTAAAGTAAATAACCTAGAGTCCAAATGGATGTAAATAAATGACTGAAAAAATGAATGAGGGGAACATGTATAAATCCTCTACAGAGAAATTCCAAGTAATTTATACAGATACTGCCCCTCAAGGAGATGGAATGTAACTCCCACTCACACTATAGCAAGTGAAGGGGGAGAAAGCAACTTTACTTCACAGCCTCAGCCAGGTGATCAATGTGAGCTTTACCAGTGACAAACCATATCGATAGTGTGTATACCACTGAAATGATGTGAAGAAAGTGACACTTGACTTCTGCAGTTTTCTTCTTCAAAACCCATGACCCCAATCTAATCATTAGAAAAATGTTAGACAAATATGAATATAGGAACACCCTACACAGTATCTGGCTAGTATGCCTCAAGACTCTCAAGGCCATCACATCAAGGAATATCTGAGAAACTTTTACAGCCCAAGGAATTGTAAGGAGACATGATGACTGCATGTAATGTAGTATTACAGAAAGAACCAAAAAAAAAAAAAAAAGGATCTGAGATTAAAAACTAAAGAAATCTAAATAAAGCATGAACTTCAGTTAAGAATATTCTTTCACTATGGCTCAAAAGTGTGACAAATGTAGTATAAGAATGTAAAATGTTAACAATAGGGTAGACAAGATTTAGGATATACAGAAATCTCTGAACTATCATGGACAACCTTTCTGTAAGCAGAAGTGTTAGTCGCTCAGTGGTGTCCAACTCTTTGTGACCCCATGGACTGTAGCCTGCCAGGATCCTCTGTCATGGGATTCTCCAGGCAAAATTACTGGAGTGGGTTACCATGTCCTTCTGTAGGGGATCTTCCCGACCCAGGGATTGAACCTGGGTCTCTTGCATTGCAGGCAGATTCTTTACCATTTGAGGCACCTGGGATGTGTCCCCTATAAGTGTAAAAATATCCTTAAGAGATTTTTTTACAGAAATGTAAAAGATATTATTTACAAAAAAATAATATTGACCCAAGTGTATAGCTACATGAAATTAGTATCAAGTCGCAAAACTATTTAAACTGGCTGTTAGCAAACTAGTTGCCTTATTGGAGAAGAGAACAAGGAAACTTAGAAACTGCTATTGGAAAGCAAGCAGCATTTCCTTTTCTTTACTGACCCTGTCAATGAAACCACACTGCTAAAATTTCATCATTTAACTCTGGTATCAGAATTGTCTTTAACCTAAACTTTTTGGTGGTGAATTCAGGTGTTAAATCAGTGTTACAAACACCTTAGTTATTATTTTGCTTTTCGAGTTAAAAATAAGAATATGAGTCATTTCAATCTGTGGCACCTTTTGTCCAGCTTGGCAGAGCTGTTCTAATTATGTACTACTAGGGTGCTCTTAACCTTACTCTGATCTAAGCTTCTCTAATTGGATAGCAATTCCTGAAATGCTACACTTGACAAAATATGCTACTATCTAAAAAGATTTTTTTTTTAAAATAGTTGACCTTTTCATAGTTAAATTACATTGTGGGAAAGAAAGTCTTTCAGTTTAACGTAAGTATGTTTAAAAGTTAGAGTACTTATGCCAGCGACCAACAAGCTATTACATATGAGCTGAATCCATTGGGTGGCCAACTTTTGCATGGACTTTGAACTAACAATGGTTTTCACAATAGTGTTCCCCCAAATTCATGTCCATCTGTTACCTGTTAACATGACCTTCTTTGGAAATACTCTTTGCAGATGTAATCAAGTTAAGATTAGGTCATGTTGGATTGGGTATGCCCTCATGCCAATTGCTGGTCTCCATATAAAAAGTGACACAAACACACAGAGAGACATACACAGGTAACAAGGTCATGTGAAAAAGGAACAGAGAATGGAGTAATGCATCTACAAGCCAAGGAACACTGATGATGATCGCCGTTAACCACAGAAGTTGTAGAAGGGAAGAAAAGATTCTTCCCTAGGGCCTTCAAAAGGGAGCTGACTAGTCAGCACAATGACTTTTAGCCTCCAGAGCTGTGAAAGGATAAATTTCTCTCATCTTAAGCCTCTAGTTCATAGCATTTTTTTTTTAACATCAGCCCTGAGAAACCAATGAAAGTGAAAGTGAGAGTGTTAGTCACTCAGTCATGTCTGATTCTTTGCAACCCCATGGGCTGTAGCCTGCCAGGATCCTCTGTCCATGGATTCTACAGGCAAGAATACTGGAGTGGGTTGTGGTGCCCTTACATATGTTTAAAGGCTTGTAAGAACAATACAAAAACAAGGAAGAACATACAACATATATCATATGTGGTCTGCAAAGCCTGAAATATATACCAGTTGGCACTTCTGTATCTCCTCTCCAAGCCCCATGTGATGAACAAGCACTCTCTGCTCAGCTGGTTGAACACCTCTCTGCCCCACATGAGTTCTTCCCACAGTAATCTCACAAGATGCCTGTATGTTTTAGTAGTCTGCTGACTCAACAGGATGCCTGCACATGTTTTCAGCATTCTTTCCTTCTCTGTGGACCTCTGTTTTGCAACTTACAAACACCTCACCTTGCCTCTCCAAATTCTGATCTCCTCAAATTAGGAAGATTGTAAGACTCTGTCTGGGATCCACACCCCTGCTCCTTGGCCTGGAATGTGACATCCAATAGGGTGTATGGCTCACAGTAATCCTGTGCTAATTCTTGGCCAAGATTTGCTGATATATTCAAATATATTTTTTCCCAGTTTTCCAGTTGTGTACAGCTGAATGTAGGTTCTGACCCTGTCCTTGATCATATTTGGAAGTGAAAGCCCACTTAGCTTTTATTTTTAAATGTTGGCCAGTATATTTGAGCTTAATAAGAGTTAAACACATAATCCATGTTTTAACCTGGGATATTATAGAACTTCTTCCCTACTGAATGCTAGAGTGGTCATTTAATTCTGTAAAACTCATTAACAGTCCAATCCCAGGTTGTCAGTTTGATATAAAAGGTGACTTTCTAGGTAGGGTCAAAAACCTGGCTCCTAAAATTACACTTTGTAACAATTCAGATCTGCTGAAGGCTATATTTCCATTGATAAAAAAAGTATTTTTTAAAAAAATTAGGATATGAGATCAACATTGTGTGTGTGTGTGTGTGTGTGTGTGTGTGAGTGAGAGTGAGAGAGAGAGAGAGAGAGAGAGAGAGAGAGAGAGAGAGAGAGAGTGCTGTTGCTGCTGCTGTTCAGTTGTAAAGTTGTGTCTGACTCTGTGACATCATGGACTGTAGCCCACCTGGCTCCTCTGTCTATGGAATTTCTCAGTCAAGAATACTGGAGTGGGTTGCCATTTCCTTCTCCAGGGGATCTTCCTGATCCAGGGATTGACCTGTGTCTCTTGCATTGGCAGGCATTCTTTACTACTGAGCCACCTGAGAAGCCTTTTGACACATTAGATGTTTCTAGTTGTTTTCTATATACCCAGGTTTTTGATGTTTAAAAGAGGACAAAATCAGCCAAAGCAACAGTGTATATAAATGGAGTTAGAGAGTTTTATGCAGGTATGAAACAAACTAATAATTAAAGCAACTGAATCAGTTCAAAATATTGCATTAGCTCTTAGAAACCTTACTATATCAGTTTGCTTATATCTCAAGATAAACGAAAAGGAAAATACAGCATACCGAAACTTATGAGACACAGCAAAAGCAGTTCTAAGAGACAATTTATAGTGATAAGCAGTTATATTAAAAAAGAAGAAAGGTCTAACCTAAACAGACATTTCTCCAAAGAAGACATACAGATGGTCAATAAAAACTTGAAAAATGCTCAACATCACTCATTATTAGAGAAATAAAAATCAAAAATACAAAAATACACCTCATAACAGTCAGAAGGCCATCATCAAAAAAAAAAAACCTATAAAAAATAAGTTCTGGATAGGATGTGGAGAAAAGGGAAGCCTCTTGCACTGTTGGTGGGAATGTAAGTTTAGATACAGTCACTAAGGAGAACAGTATAGAGATTTCTTTAAAAAGTGGGAATAAAAACTACCATATGACCCAGCATATGATGACTTCAGCTATGAAATTAAAGGACACTTGCTCCTTGGAAGGAAAGTTATGACACACCTAGACAGCATATTAAAAAGCAGAGACATCACTTTGCCTATAAAGGTCTATACAGTCAAAGCTATGGTTTTTACCAGTAGCCATGTATGGATGTGAGATATTGACCATAAAGAAGGCTGAGCATGTAAGAATTGATGCTTTTGAATTGTGGTGCTGGAAAAGACTCTTGAAAAATCCCTTGGACTGCAAGAAGATCAAACCAATCAATCCTAAAGGAAATCAACCCTGAATATTCATTGGAAGGACTGATGCTGAAGCTTTAATACTTTGGCGATGTGATGCAGAGCTGACTCCCTGGAAAAAACCTTGTGCTGGGAAAGACTGAAGGCAAATGGAGATGGGGTGGCAGAGGATGAGATGGATAGATAGCATTACTGACTCAGTGGACATGAGTTTGAGCAAACTCCAGGAGATAGTGAAGGACAGGGAAGTCCATGCAGTCCATGGAGTCACATAAAGTTGGACACAACTTAGCAATTGATGACAAAAACAACAATGACCTAGCAATCCCACTCTGGGCATATACCCTGAGAAAACCATAATTCAAAAAAAACACACGTACCTCCTATACTCATTGCGTCACTATTTACTAGAGCCAGAACATGGATGTAACCCAGCTGTCCACTGACAGATGAATGGATAAGGAATTTGTGGTACATATATATATATATATATATATATATATATATATATATATATATATATATAATGGACTATTACTCAGACATAAAAAGAAAAGAATTGAGTCAGTTCTAGTGAGGGGGATAAATCTAAAGCCTGTTATACAGAGTGAAGTAAGTCAGAATGAGCAAAACAAATATCATATATTAATGCTTACAGATGGAATCTAGAAAAATGGTACTGATGAACCTATTTGTAGGGCAGGAATAGAGATGCAGACATAGAGAACAAGCTGTGGACACAGCAGGGGAAGAAGAAGGTGGGATGAATTGAGAGAGTAGCACTGAAACGTATACATTACCATATGTAAAACAGAGAGCTACTGAGAAGGTGCTGCATGACACCTTCAACTCTGTGCTCTGTAACAACCTAAAGGGGTGGGATGGGGTGGGATGTGAAGAGTGGGAGAGAGGTTCAAGAAGGAAAGGACAGACATATGCTTATGGTTGATTCACATTGTTGCATGGCAGAAAGCAACACAACATTGTAAAGCAATTATCCTTCAATTAAAAATCAATTTAAAAAAAATAAAAACAAGAAAGCTTTGAAATAAACAACCTAATGTTATACCTTAGTGAATTAAAAAAAAAAAAAGAAGAAGCTATGTCTAAAGTTAGAAGAAGAAAGGAAAAAACTAAACCTTGGAGAAGAAATATATGAAACAGAGATCAGAAACTCAATAGAAAAAAATGAAAAAAGTTGAGCTGGTCTTTTGAAAGGACAAACAAGATTGGCAAGCCCTTAGCTAACCTAATTAAGGGAAAAAAGATAAAATTCAAACAAATCAGAATTAAAGAGGAGACATTACAACTCAAGACATAGAAATTTAAAAGATTATAAGGGACTCTTGTAAACTTTTATGCCAAAAAATTGGACAACCTAGAAGGAATAGTCTTAGAAGCATATACCTCTCAAGACTGATTTATGAAGATTGGACAACTTGAACAGACCAATAACAAAGCAATTGAACCAGCAATTAAAAACTTCTTAAAACTAATAAAACCTGAGACCAGATGACTTCAGAGTGAATTCTATCAATCAGGTAAAGAAGAATTAATACCTGTCTTTCTTAAACTCTTCCAAAAAATACCAGAGGAAATACTTCCAACTCATTTTGTAAGGCTAGCATCAACCTAAAATCAAAACCAGATAAAAACACAAGAAAAGTACACTCCAATATCTCTGATGAGAGTGGATGCAAAAATTTTCAAAAAATATTTACAAACTGAGTTCAACACGTTAGAAGGATCATACATAATCAGGAGGGATTTATTCCTGGGATGCAAGGATGGTTTAACATAGACAAAAAATCAGTATGATACACCACATTAACAGAAATTAGAACAAAGGTTTAAAATCATGTTACTATCTTAATATATGCAGAAAAGGCATTTGACAAAATGTGATAGTCTTTCATGCTATTACACAGAAGTATAACTGATTCCCTGTCTTTCAAAAAGCAGATTTAAATAGAAACAATGAAATATTTTCTAAATAATTACAAGATGGCAATTAATAGCTCTCCAATTCTTTTTGCATTTGTCCATATGAAACAATGATATGCACAGAGTTTATCTTCCTTACAATATTATTACCAGTTGAGTTTCTCAGGAAAACATACTTTCTCCATTTTTTTTAATGAAATCCCCCCTTTCACACCACCATATATTATACTCATTAAAACCATGGGAAAATAAAGAGTGAAAAATAAATGTTCTTTTTAGTTTAAATACATATAATGTTAATTCTTGGTATGAATAGTTCCTTATTATTGGTGTCTCTTTCCACCTTTCTAGCTCTTTCTTCCCCTCTCTTTAGATACACACACACACACACACACACGTTATACATGTGGTCGATGAAACAATAAACATATATGTACATATATTTACATAAACAGATGAGATTTAACAAAAGGAGTTGATGCATGTGATTTTGTAGACTGAGAATCCCTATGATCTGCTGTCTGCAAGCTGAAGACCCTTGTAGCTGACCCATCAGGACAGCTGATGGTGTAAACTTCAGTCTGACTCCAGAGGTCTGAGAACCAGGAAAATCAACAGCATAACTTCCTGTTCAAGGGCAGGAGAATGCCAATGTCTCAAGCAGTCCAAGAGTAAGAATTCAACTTTCCTCTACCATTTTGTTCTCAGGCCTCAGCAGGTTGGATGATGCCCATCCACTTCGGAAAAAGTCTCTGATTTACACTGTCCACCAATTCGAAGGATCATCTTTCTGAAACACCCTCACAGACACAACCAGGAGTAATACTTAACCAGATACTGGGGTATTGCATGGCTGAGTCCAGTTGACACATACAGTTAGCTACCATATACACACATACCTCACACATTATATCTCAAACAGAACATTCAGTGAGCAATGACCATATACCAGGAAATGACTAAAATGTTTTACAAACTCCATCTTATTTAATACTCAAACAATTAACACCACTCCCATAGAAAACGTAATCAAGGATTGGGTAAGTAATGTAAGTCACCCAGCTTTCCACCTTACTAAAAGGCAAAATGAAAGACCAGCTCCATCATATCTAATAGTATTTTATCATAAAATTAAACATCATAATTCAGGTTGAGTTTAGTGGCTGACTACTGTTCAGTTTTCCAGATTGCAGAATAGTTCATCTGACATTTTTTTTTAATTTTCTTAGCTTTCCCTATTTTCTTTGTTCTTTTCTATAACTATTATCACATGCCAATATACACTGTACAGTTTTCTTTGTGGATAACATTTCTATTTTCTTAAAACAGATTATTAAGTTGTTAGAAATTATATAAGGAATTATAACCCATAGTGTCATATTGTCTTCTGTTTGTAAATCCTCCTTTATGACTCACCCTATTGGTAGTATATGATATAATAAAACATGAGTCAGGGATAAATGCACACTATACTTTGAATACTTTCTTGCTTTTTTTTCTGTAAATTTATTTTGTATTTGTGTTATTATTGATTGAATTACATACATTTAAGAGTCTTTGGGCATTATTTAAAATTTAGGAAAGAGGCTCCATGGCAGATTCAATCAAGTAGAGTTTCTTACATAGGGTTCAAGGATCTGTTTAAGAAAAGAAGTTCCTGGATGACTGTGATGCACAGAAAGGTTTAAGGACCACTGATGCATGCTAATGCTCCAATGCCTTGATTTGACTCTATCTACTTTCAACGGTGGCCCTGGGACTGGAAAAGGTCAGTTTTCATTCCAATCCCAAGGAAAGGCAATGTCAAAGAATGTTCAAACTATTGCACAAATACACTCATCTCACATGCTCACAAAGTAATGCTCAAAATTCTCCAAACTAGGCTTCAACTCTGGGAGTTGGTGATGGACAGGGAGGCCTGGTGTGCTGCATGCAGTCCATGGGATTACAAAGAGTCAGACACAACTGAGCGACTGAACTGAACTGAAGGCTTCAACAGTACATGAACTGAGAACTTCCAGATATTCAAGCTGGATTTAGAAAAGGCAGAGGAACCAGAGATCAAACTGATTTTCATTGGCTCATTGAGAAAGCAAGATAATTCCAGAAAAACATATGCTTCATTGACTACACTAAAGCTTTTGACGGTGTGGATTACAACAAACTGGAAAATTCTCAAAGAGAGATGGGAATACCAGACCACTTTACCTGCCTCCTAAGAAATCTGTATGCAGGTCAAGAAGCAACACTTAGAAATAGACATGGAACAATGGACTGGTTCCAAATTGGGAAGGTATGTCAAATTGGGTTCCAAATTGGGAAGGAGTACATCAAGGCTGTATACTGTCACCTTGCTTATTTAACTTATATGCAGAGTACATCATGCAAAATGCCAGATTGAATGAAGCACAAACTGGAATCAAGATTGCAGGGAGAAATATTAATAACCTCAGATATGCAGATGACACCACCCTTATGGCAGAAAGTGAAGAGGAACTAAAGAGCCTTTTGATGGTGAAAGAGGAGAGTTAAAAAGCTGACTTAAAACAACATTCAAAAAACTAAGATGAAGGCATCCAGTCCCATCACTTCATGGCAAATAGATGTGGAAACATGAAAACAGTGGCAGACTTTATTTTCTTGGGCTCCAAAATCATTGCAGATGGTGAGAATGCAGCCATGAAATTAAAAGATGCTTCTTCCTTGGAAGAAAAGCTATGACAAACCTAGACAGCATATTGAAAAGCAGAGACAATATTTTACTAACAAAAGTCCATCTAGTCAAAGCTATGGTTTTTCCAGTAGTCATGTACGGATGTGAGAGTTGGACCATAAAGAAAGCTGACTGCTGAAGAAATGATGCTTTTGAACTGTGGTGCTGGAAAAGACTCTTGAGAGTCCCTTGGACAGCAAGGAGATCAAACCAGTCAATCCTAAAGAAAATCAGCCTTGAATTGGATTGGAAGGACTGATGCTGAACCAGAAGCTTCGATAGTTTGGCACCCTGATGGGAAGTACTGACTCAGTACTGATTGGAAAGATTGAAGGCAGGAGGAGAAAGAGATGACAGAGGATGAGATGGTTGGAGGGCATCACTGATTCAATGGACATGAGTTTGAGCAACCAACCGGGAGTTGGTGATGGACAGGGAAGCCTGGTGTACTGCAGTTCACGGGGTCACAAATAGTCGGACATAACTGAGTGACTGATCAAAACTGAACTTTCAACTGATGTAGAACACAGTAACATGATGCAACTAGCAAACTTCTCTACTATTCATCCTCCTCTGGGTGATTCTTTTTTCTCATGTCATGGAAATGTTCTTTTTGGTCGTCTGTATACATTTGAATACATCTGTATTCAGCTAACTTTAAGCCAGAGTGCCAGTAAGTTAGTTATCACACATCAAAATACCTACTGTCCACATGAAGTTCTACAGTTGAATATGATTGGCATCAATTATAAAATCTTTTGACTATGCTTAAGCTGTGATATGCTTTAGCTTAATAACTATGTTTAAGTTATAAGAGTCAGAAAATGCAAGATTGTTCATGTTTAACACAAAGATTCACCCAAAATAAAATATGAATTACAGAGACTGGTTATGTCTTTTTTAAAGCAAAATGTAAGCAAAAGTTACATATGTGTATATGTATGAAAAACTAGGGAATCCATTCACTGGATATTTACTTAAAAAAACTAACAGCTTTAATAATGTATATTATACATCCTAAAACAATTCACTCTTACAAAGTATACCTACAGAGTTGTATAACTATTAACACAATCTGATTTTAGAATATTTCCATTGTTCCAAGAAGAAGCCTCATGTTCATTTGCAGTTACTACCCATTCTTACCCTCCCTACAACCACTAATCTACCTTGTGCCTCTAAAAATTTTCCTTTACCAAATTTTCATATAAATGGAATCAAATAACATGTATTCTCATGATCCTGACTTCTTTCACTTTGCATGTTTTTCAGTTCAGCTATGTTGTAGCATATATTTATACTTCATAACTTTTTATTCCTTAATAATAACCTATCATATAGCTATAGCACATTTTATTTATGTATTCATCAGTTGATAGGCATTTGGTTGTTTATTAAAATACAACGTAATTGTTTATGTTAAAAACCATATGGACACTATAAAAGACTACTAGAAAAATATATTAATCAAGGTACAGGAATATATAGCAATATTCAAGAATATATGTTTATCCTGATTTAGTGATTTTGTTGCTAAGTCGTGTCTGACTCTTGCAGCCCCATGGACTGTAGCCCACCAGGCTCCTCTGTCCATGGGATTTTCCAGGAAGGATACTGGAGTGGGTTGCCATTTCCTTCTCCCAAAGATAAATTTCTCCTTGAGAACATGCAACCCAGAAGATGGAAGATCAATATATCTAAACTGCTGGTGGAAAATATGACATTCTAAAGTTTTACATCAAGTAAAAATATTTTTCAAAGATAATCTGAAGTCTTTTCAACACATGGTGCTGGGACAATTGGATATATATAAGAAAATGAATGAAATTGAACCTTACCTTGTTGTTGTTCAGTTGCTTAGTTGTTTCCAACTTTTTGTACCCTTGTGAACTGTAGCATGCTAGGCTTCCTTGCCCTTTACTATCTCCTGGAGTTTGCTTAAACTCATGCCCATTGAGTCAGTGATGATATCTAACCACTCATCCTCTGTCGCCCACTTCTCCTGCCCTCAACCTTTCCCAGCATCAGAGTCTTTTCCAATGAGTCAGCTCTTTGCATCAGGTGGTTTAGGTATTGGAGCTGCAGCTTCAGCATCAGTCCTTACACTGAATATTAAGGGTTGATTTCCTTTCAGATTGGCTGATTTGATCTCCATGCTGTCCAGGGGACTCTCCAGAGACTTCTTCAGCACCACAATTTGAAAGCATCAATTCTTCAGTGCTCAGCCTTCTTTATGGTACAATTCTCACATCTGTACTTGACTCCCAGTTGAGAAGCACTGCTTGAAACTTTTGGTAAAATCTGACAAGTTAATTCTTGCCTGTAGAATCCCAGGGATGGGGGAGCCTGGTGGGCTGCCGTCTATGGGGTCGCACAGAGTTGGACATGACTGAAGCGACTTAGCAGCAGCAGCACAGACCAGTTAATACAGGACCTGTGCTTGTGAAAATTCTGTATTTCGTACTTTCTCTTAGTTTCAACACTTATTTCTTAATAAGTTCATTAACACTCGTCATGAAAAGTGACTCCAGATGGGTGCACAGAACCACCCTTGCTGAGAGGAAAAGATGTTCGCCCCTAAATTTGAGGGAAGTAGTCAGTCATTTCAATTCAAAGCTAAACCCTTATCCAACTGGCCTCACCTTGCAATTAAAGTCTCCCATTTTCCCCACTTATCCTACATAATAGCAAACTAAATATAAAAATTTAAGATATAATATTTACTGTAGTATCAGAAAATAATAAATGTTTAGTATTAAACCTAACAAAATATATGTAAGAACTGTAGACTGAAAGCTACAAAATATGGCGGTGAGAAATTAAAGAACTAAGCAAATGGATATGATGTATCCAGAATCAGAAAATTCAATATTGTCAGTTTTTCACTTCTCTTGAAATTGATCTATAGATTCAATGCAATCACCATCAAAGTCGCAGTAAGGTTTTGCTTGCAGAAATATAAACTGATTCTAAAATTTTTATGAATATGTTAAGGATTTAGAACAGATAGAACAACCTTGAAAGAGAAAAGAAAGGTACATATTATAAAGTACTTGATATCAAGACTTATTATGAATATACATGTTATGGTATAACAGTAGGCATAAATATAACTGTAACAGAATACATAGTCCAGAAATAGAAGACAACAAATATGGTTGATTAATTTTCCACAAAAGTGGCAATGATATCCCATGGGTAAAGAAACCTTTTTGTTTTGTTTTTTAACAATGACAGGTGGGTGACTCTATAGCCATATACAAAGCAAAAACAACAACCATGACAATTGACACCATACACAAAAAATACTGGATGCAAAACAGATAATAGGCTTAACATAAAAGTTTTAAAAGAAACTTCTGGATAAAAAAATAAAGAACACCTTTGCAGTCCTAGAGTATGCAAACATATTTTAGAAAGAGCACAACAGGATGAATCACGAAGGAAAATGTGATTGAACAGATACCACTAAGAAAATGAAAAGACATATTGGTAGAATACAGTGACACTACAGGCTAAGGAAATATATCCAAACTACATAAAGAATTCTAGTTAGTTATTCATTTAAAAAAATAAATAAAATGTGGTTTAAAAATGATTTAAATAGACATTTCTCATAAGAAGTACAGAAATAGGCATTAAGCAGAAGAGCAGATATTCAATATCATTAGCCATTGCTCCTGCTGCTGCTAAGTCACTTCAGTTGTGTCCGACTCTGTGCGATCCCATAGATGGCAGCCCACCAGGCTCCCCCGTCCATAGGCAGTCACAAATTTAGAATCATGATTAGATATTATTACATACCTCATACTGATAGAACAGCAAACATTTTTAAAAAGGTTGATAATTCAACATTATTAACGATGTAGTGTGGGCTTCCCAGGTGGCGCTAGTGGTAAAGAACCTGCTTGCCAATGCAGGAGACATAGGAGAGGCAGGTTCCACTCCTGGGTCAGGAAGATCCCCTGCAGGAGGGCATGGCAACCCACTCCAGTATTCTTGCCAGGAGAATCCCATGGACAGAGGAGCCCTGAAGGCGGGCTACAGCCCACAGTGTCACAAAAAGTCAGACTCGACTGGAGTGACTTAGCACGCACATACACGAGGATGTAGTGTGACGTGAACTTTCATACATTCTTTGGTGGATTATAAGGTGACACAACTATTTTAGAAAACAGTTGACAGTTTTCTCACAAAATTAAATTATAACAAATTTACTTTTGCATATAAACTTACAACATGATCTAGCTATTCCTTCACAAAGCTTTAACCAAGAGAAATGACATACACATCTGCAAAAAAGACAAATACTCATAGCAGCGTTATTCATAGTAACAAAAAGTTGTATACAACCAAAATGCCCAGCAGCTGAAAACTGCATAAACAAACTGTGCTATATCTACAGGGTGTAATTTTATTAAGCAATGCAAAGGATAATACATCTAACTTATGGATTAGTACAGAAAAATATATTGAACACAGCAAGCCACACACAGTAAATAGTTCATAATTCTAATTCTATTAAGCTAAAGACAAGAAATATCTATTCAGACAATTGTGCATGATGACATACAATCAGGAGTTGCCTGGGGTGGTAGATTATAAGAACTGAGGAAAGTTTCTAGGAAACTTTTACTTTTTCTGTGGCTTGACTGCAGTATTGTTGACAAATGGTAGATTTTATTGCATTAAAATTGTTCTCAACATTTTAAAATAATTAATTAGAGCTAATTCTTAACCTCTTACCATGGTTCTGCCATTAATTTATTGAGTAGTTTAGATAAACTGCTTCAATTTGTAGGGCTTTCCTAAACTGAAAAAAAACAGACTAGAAAATCTCTAAAGTGTCATTTCACTTTCACTTTCTAAAATCCTATGATGCAAAATAGTAAAACAAAAGAATAATAAGCAAGATAGATAATTTTAGAAGTATTCTATATGAAAAACATTGTTAAAAAAAGAATGACCTCTTGCCTGTGTTATACGTTAAAATTGGAAAAAAAGTATGATTTGAAGCAGGGATTTCAGAGAGAAATTTTAAATTATGTAGAAGGTTAATTTTGCTGGTTGGAAATCCATATAAATTGAGTGGAATGAGTAGTGTTTCTGGAGGAAACTAAACAAGAGGCATGTTTCAGTGAACTGATGACTTGCTCACTAGATGGATACAATAGCTAAAGCGGTCCCAAGCCAAAAACAGAAGACACATGCTTTAGGTGTTAATCTTATGTAGGGAAAATGACTCATGTCAAGAAGGTGTTGAAATAAAAACACATGCAAATCATGAAAATTAGTCTCATTACTTTCCATTCAAATTTCAATATAAGGGGGCAATTTCCCTAGTAAATATAAACTATTTTCCAGATAGCATTTGCTCTCATCTGGTAAGTCATTAACTTTCATTCATGCAAGGCACAAGCTGTATCTTTCTCTCCTCCCTTAAGAATATTATCCATATCAAAAAACAAAAATGTAAAATCATTTCCTATTTTTTTGCTATTTAGTGTTATGATTATTAATAAACCAGACTAGAAAAAAAGACAAAAAACACCTAGAAATCTGATAGCTAACAAACTTTTCTGACAAACGATGTTGCCATGTGTTCAACTAACTTCCTTCTAGGGATCTAATACCACCTTTGCTTAGAACTATTCTTTGCTTTCATGTGGAACTGGCTTTTTATCATAGCTTTTGTGATATAAAAAGAATTGGGTCCTACCTCTATCTCTTTAACAATTATTTTTTTCTTCAATGTACATTATCGAGCTGAAAATAATTTGACTGACTTCAGTTCAGTTCAGTCGCTCAGTCGTGTCCGACTCTTTGTGACCCCATGAACTGCAGCACACCAGGCCTCCCTGTCCATCACCAACTCCCTGAGTCCACCCAAACCCATGTCCATCGAGTCCATGATGCCATCCAGCCACCTCATCCTCTGTTGTCCCCTTCTCCTCCTGCCCTCAATCTTTCCCAGCATCGGGGTCTTTTCCAATGAGTCAGCTCTTCGCATCAGGTGGCCAAAGTATTGGAGTTTCAGCTTCAACATCAGTCCTTCCAATGAACACCCAGGACTGATCTCCTTTAGGATGGACTGGTTGGATCTCCTTGCAGTCCAAGGGACTCTCAAGAGTCTTCTCCAACACCACAGTTCAAAAGCATCAATTCTGTGGCACTCAACTTTCTTTATAGTCCAACTCTCACATCCATACATGACCACTGGAAAAACCATAGCCTTGACTAGATGGACCTTTGTTGGCAAAGTAATGTCTCTGCTTTTTAATATGCTATCTAGGTTGGTCATAACCCTCCTTCCAAGGAGTAAGCGTCTTTTAATTTCATGGCTGCAGTCACCATCTGCTGTGATTTTGGAGCCCAGAATGATAAAGTCAGCCACTGTTTCCCCATCTATCTGCCATGAAGTGATGGGACAGGATGCCATGATCTTAGTTTTCTGAAAGTTGAGCTTTAAGCCAACTTTTTCACTCTCCTCTTTCACTTTCATCAAGAGGCTCTTTAGCTCTTCACTTTCTGTCATAAGGGTGGTGTCATCTGCATATCTGAGGTTATTGATATTTCTCCCGGCAATCTTGATTCCAGCTAGTGCTTCCCCCAGCCCAGCGTTTCTCATGATGTACTCTGCATTTAAGTTAAATAAGCAGGGTGACAATATACAGCCTTGACGTACTCCTTTCTTGATTTGGAACCAGTCTGTTGTTCCATGTCCAGTTCTAACTGTTGCTTCCTGACATGCATGTTTCTCAAGAGGCAGGTCAGGTGGTCTGGTATTCAGCCATATATATTTTCACTATGTCATCCCAAGCACTGAACTCCTTATCTCTCTTTTGTTGGGTGTTTCATCAACTTTTATCATTTGCACTTTCAGTCAGTTAGCAAGAGCTGATTAATGTGGAAAATAGTAAGTACTTCTTAGAACTGCAAACTGTTTTTCTCTTGATTACAATTTCTATGTGTGTTCTATGACAAGGAATTTATGATTACCACAGTTATCATTTTCTAATCAGATAAGTTGGGCAAATTTGTGCTTTAAGACTTCAGCAAAATGTTTGTATAGAGTCAGGTTTGCTAAATCCCATATTATCCAGATAATTTTTTCTCCATTCATGCTTGTGAATTAAGATAGTAAATTTCAATTTACAAACACTGTCAGAACACTTTCATTGACAGGTTGCTTAAGATTCACAGGAGATACACACAAGAACTATATACTGAGAACTTTAAAATGCCATTCGTAGAATGGAATGTATCCATAATTGAATACAATTCCAATTAAAAATCACAAGGGGTGTTCATAGATACTAAGAAGCTAACGGAACAACTCACATGGTGAAACAAAGATTGAGAACCAAAAAGAATCTTAAAAACTATTTTATATTCTATAGCAAGGGTCCCCAACCTCCAAGATGGAATTCCTGATGATCTGAGGTAGAGCTGATGTAATAATAAAAATAAAATGCACAATAAATGTAATACACTTGAATCATCCTGAAACCATCCTCCCTGGTCCACGGAAAAATTGTCTTCCGTGAAGTGGTCCCTGGTGCCAAAAATGTTGGGGACCACTATCTTACAATGTTTCATTTCAAGTTATGAGGATAATTCACTGAACAATAAAACAAAATAAAGGATCCTGGGTCACACACACACACACACACACACACACACACACACACACACACAGTCTCAAGATGGGATTTGCTAGAAAGGACTTTAAGGAAACTCTATGAGATGATGAAAATATTCTCTATTTGTTGATAGGTGGTGGTGTACACATGGGTTGCCAAATTCTACCAAACTAGAACCTTTGCTTATAATCTTGATACCTTACTATACTTAAATTTTACTTGAACTATACTAGAAAAATAGAAATAAAGTGACCTGAAAATGAGAAACTGTATTTTAAATGACAGACTATTAGAAAATTTAAAGAGTCTGGCTGAATTGAACTGGAATTTAAATATGGTGATGGTTTGGTCACTAAGTCGTGTCCAACTCTTCCAACCCCATGGACTGTAGCCTGCCAGGCTCTTCTGTCCACGGGATTCTCCAGGCAAGAATACTGGAGTGGGTTGTGATTTCCTTCTCCAGGGGATCTTCCCAACATGGGAATCGAACCTAGGTGTCCTGCATTGTAGGCAGATTGTTTACCAACTGACCTACAAGGAAACCCCAGAATTTAAATAGAACAATTTAAAAAGATTTCGTTTAGCAACCAATAGATTCAGTAACAAAGATAGCAGCAATATCAACATTAATCATTTTGAAAGAATAATATTATTTAAAAAGAATAGCAATTTAGAAAGGGAAGATTTATGCTAATATGCTATATGTATCTGTGTGTTTAATCATGAGTTATACATTTTTTGATTTTGAATAACATTATAGACTTCTGTTTACTTAAATCTACTTCATCCTACCAGTTGTTCATATTGGTATCAATTCAGTTCAGTTCAGTTCAGTCGCTCAGTTGTGTCCGACTCTTTGCAACCCCATGAATTGCAGCACGCCAGGCCTCTCTGTCCATCACCAACTCCCGGAGTCTACCCAAACCCATGTCCGTCGAGTCGGTGATGCCATCCAACCATCTCATCCTCTGTCGTCCCCTTCTCCTTCTGCCCCCAATCCTACCCAGAATTAGGGTCTTTTCCAATGAGTCAACTCTTCGCATGAGGTGGCCAAAATATTGGAGTTTCAGCTTCAACATCAGTCCTTCCAACGAACACCCAGGATTGATCTCTTTTAGGATGGATGGATTGGATCTCCTTGCAGTCCAAGAGACTCTCAAGAGTCTTCTCCAACACCACAGTTCAAAAGCATCAATTCTGTGGTGCTCAGCTTTCTTCACCGTCCAACTCTCACATCCATACATGACCACTGGAAAAACCATAGCCTTGACTAGACGGACTTTTGTTGGCAAAGAAATGTCTCTGCTTTTAAATATGCTATCTAGGTTGGCCATAACCTTCCTTCCAAGGAGTAAGTGTCTTTTAATTTCATGGCTGCAATCACCATCAGCTCTGTGTCAAATGTTCATATTTGCATGACTTTTTTTGAAGAAACTATTCTGATACCACCAATGACATTAATGTACCCCTCCTTAACTCCATTCTATCCTCTCTACATAGAGAACATAAGTATCTTTAAATTGCTTTGTAATATTTCCCATAACATTCATTAACTTTGCATATATCTGTAAGATTTGATACTTATACATGTTTTAAACTCTTGAGTAATACCACACTGTTATATTCCTTTCAGCATTTATTTATATATATGCTTACCATTACCTTACTGGCATTTATCTATGCACAAAATTCAGTGTGATTTTTAACAAACAATAAACACTGTTTCTTTTTTCTTTTGACAGTGTTAGTATTCTTATTTGGACATCTGGGAGCTCAGGGTAGATATGAAACCAAAAAGAATGTCTCCATGAATGCCTGAGCCAGAATAGAGAGCAGGTTCTATATGAAGTTAATGTTCTGTTAAAATCTGGATGTTGAATTGGATTCTGATTCATAAAGAAAAAAATGCATACTTAAAGGCATGCTGATCTGTATGCTTACTATACAGCTTGCTTTGATCATAGGTATTTTTAGCTGAACACAATAACAGCAAGGTCAAATTTTCATTGAATAACAACCTTTGTACTTGTGGACAGAAAAGCGTTATTGTTTTTAAATACTGTGACCACTTACTCCGCATTTTTTCCTGTAGCATGATTATGTGGTTATTTTTGAGGACCACTTATAGAGAATTGTAACTAACAAACATCAACTGTTTCGTGATTCTTTTTTTCCTATTTCTGGAACAAGACCCCTAGAGGGACTGATTCTGATAAACACATAGTTTTATCTTTCTGCTTATACACCTAGTTATGAATATCACTTTTTAATCAGCTTTCAGTCTTAAGATCAAATTGGGTCTCTAGATATCCTTCCGTCTTCAAGTGGAGTAGTGGAAAAGGATCTGCCTGCCAGGGCAAGAGCCACATGAGACACAGTTTCAATCCGAGGGCTGGGAAGATTCCCTGGAACAGGAAATGGCAACCCGCTCCAGTATTCTTGCCTGGAGAACCCCATGGACAGAGGAGTTTGGGGGGGTTGCGGGGGGGGGGGGTTTACAGTTCATGGGGTTGCAAAGAGTTGGACACCACTTAGTGACTGAACTACAACAACCAATCACTCCCTCACAGATAACAATAAGGGAAACAACTAGCCTGATGGTGCTCCCGTTCAGATGCAAGTCAGCACTTTAAGACCTTAATTTATGACTAAGATACTATTAGTCCACTAGAGCTGCTGGGGAAAAATACCACAGACTGGGTGGCTCAACCAATAGAAATTTATTTTCTCACAGGCTGGAAGTACAAGTCAAGGTACATGCAGGGCTGGTTTTGGTGAGAACTGTCTTTCCAGCATGCAGACAGCTGCCCTCTTTCTATGTCCTCTTATGACCTATCCTTTGTGCCCATGTGCAGAGAGAAAGGACTCTGGTGTCCTTCTCTTTACATAAGGACACCATTACTATCAGGTTAGGGCCTCTCTCTTAAGACTTCACTTAACCTTTATCATCTCCTGAAAGCCCTGTCTCTGAATACAGTCACATCGGGGGTTATGGCTTCAGCACATGAATGTGGTGAGAACACCATTCAGTCCATAACGCATACACAACCGTATACGGGTAAAATTAACTAAACTTACATGACTCACATAGCCGTCTCTGCTTTGTTTATACCACTATTTTCCTCCTGACTTCACTAATATTTACTTTAAGTGGTTTATCTACTTTAATTAAAAATTATTTTACTTTTAAAACTTGTGCTGTTCTTTGTAGACTGCAATGAAATTTTATACTGCATGTAAGTAAAAGGAGTATTTGAACTTAATCCAAACATTAAATGGGATTTTCTAAGGGTCACTCTATGCACTGTTAAGATCTTTTATTATGGCCACCGCTTAGAGAAAAAAAAAATTTCAAGTTCAGCAAATGCTGGTTTTTGCCTATGAATTATTAATTTTAAATAATGATTTTTACATAGGCTAAGTGGCTTATTTTGGGAAAAAATTCCATGTAGAAACAAAAATAACCATATTTTGTTATGCTTTACCATAACACAATGACTTGTGAAATGGATTGGAGGAACCACCCCCAGAGACATGGAAATGGATGGCTTACTCCAGTCTGTATAGTAAATATATTAATTTTTATTTCTAAAACAGTTACATAGCACGGATTTTCTAGGAACAGAGTCCAGATTTCCCAGTTGGTGTTATTGGTAGAAGAAAGTGTTCACTTAATTTTCTTCCTTTATTTACCAAGATATTTGGTGTGGTTTTATTGTTAATATTATTTGTTACCGTGCTTTTTCTTCCTCCCCTTCAGAGAATTAAGTCTGCATACTCAGCTTTAGCATTGTATCCCACTTCAGTTTCCTACTTTATTATGGGAGAATTACTAGGATAGTAAATGATTTGTTATAAGCAGAAGACCCTTAGTATCTACTTAGCAAGTACTGGAACACAAAAAACAAAGTTTACGCTCTACTATATGTTCAAGCTGGTTTTAGAAAAGACAGAGGAACTGGAGATCAAATTGCCAATATCCACTGGATCATCAAAAAAGCAAGAGAGTTCCAGAAACACATCTATTTCTGCTTTGTTGACTATGACAAAGCCTTTGACTGTGTGGATCACAATAAACTGTGGAAAATTCTGAAAGAGATGGGAATACCAGACCACCTGACCTGTCTCTTGAGAAACCTGTATGCAGGTCAGGAAGCAACAGTTAGAACTGGACATGGAACAACAGACTGGTTCCAAAGAGGAAAAGGAGTACATCAAGGCTGTATATTGTCACCCTGCTTATTTAACTTATATGCAGAGTACATCATGAGAAACGCTGGGCTAGAAGAAACACAAGCTGGAATCAAGACTGCTGGGAGAAATATCAATAACCTCAGATATGCAGATGACACCACCCTTATGGCAGAAAGTGAAGAAGAACTAAAGAGCCTCTTGATGAAGGTGAAAGAGGAGAGTGAAAAAGTTGGCTTAAAGCTCAACGTTCAGAAAACTAAGATCATGGCATCTGGTCCCATCACTTCATGGGAAATAGATGGGGAAACAGTGCAGTGTCAGACTTTATTTTTTTGGGCTCCAGAATCACTGCTGATGGTGACTGCAACCATGAAATTAAAAGACACTTACTCCTTGGAAGGAAGGTTATGGCCAACCTAGATAGCATATTTAAAAGCAGAGACATTACTTTGCCAACAAAAGTCCATCTAGTCAAGGCTATGGTTTTTCCAGTGGTCATGTATGGATGTGAGAGTTGGATGGTGAAGAAGGCTGAGCACCGAAGAATTGATGCTTTTGAACTGTGGTGTTGGAGAAGACTCTTGAGAGTCCCTTGGACTGCAAGGAGATCCAATCAATCCATCCTAAAAGAGATCAATCCTGGGTGTTCATTGGATGGTCTGATGTTGAAGCTGAAACTCCAATACTTTGGCCACCTCATGCGAAGGGTTGACTCATTGGAAAAGACCGTAATGCTGGGTAGGATTGGGGGCAGGAGGAGAAGGGGACGACAGAGGATGAGATTGTTGGATGGCATCACCGACTCGATGGACATGGGTTTGGGTAGACTCCGGGAGTTGGTGATGGACAGAGAGGCCTGGCGTGCTGCAGTTCATGGGGTCTAAAAGAGTCGGACATGACTGAGCGACTGAACTGAACTGAACTGATATGTTGCATTTATCCTTTTTCTATCTTCTCCTGAATATCAAACATATCTTTAAAAGCCATATATATGCATACAGAGATTAAAATCTTAGAGGTTATTTACAGTTGATATATACACAATATTAGTAATATGTGTTAAATAGCAAGATGTTTAATTTTATAATGTATATTGATATTTTAGAGAAATTAATTAGGTCTTTTTATTAGTCTCTTATGATAAGTTTTTTGGGTACTCAATATCCTTTAAGTTGATAAATCATTAACATTTTATTAACCATCACAAAAATTATGAAGTCTGTAGTAATTTCAGAATAGATAAGTCATCACATTTAAGCCAAGTGCTTTAAAAAATTACACAGAAATTTATAAATTAGAGTTAATATGGTATGTTAGTTCCTCTAGGAAAACATATGCATCAAAATAAATGATGCATAAGACAGAAAACCTACTTTTGTGCAAAAACCTTCTAAAGCTCTAGAGACAATCAAGTCAGTAAAATACAAATACCATAAAAATATACTTTTATCAATAAGCATTATTCGCCTAATTTGCTATTTTTACAGCATGTAAATGTCCCATAATCACTACAAATGGTGACTGCAGCCATGAAATTTAAAGACGCTTGCTCCTTGGAAGAAAAACTATGACAAACCTAGACAATGTATTAAAAAGCAGTGATATTACTTTGCCAACAAAGGTCTGTATAATCAAAGATATTGTTTTTCCAGTAGTAATGTATGGATATGAGAATTGGACCATAAAGAAAGCTGAGCACCAAAGAATCGGTGCTTTTGAACTGTGGTATTGGAGAAGACTCTTGAGAATACCTTGGACTGCAAGATCAAACCAGTCAATCTTAATGGAAATCAGTCCTGGATATTCATTGGAAGGATTGATGCTGAAGCTGAAACTCCAATACTTTGGCGACCTGATGCGAAGAACTGACTCACTGGAAAAGACCCTGATTCTAGAAGACGGACGACAGAGGATGAGATAGTTGGATGCCATCAACGACTTGACAGACATGAGTTTGAGTAAGCTCCGAGAGTTGGTGATAGACAGGGAAGCTTGGCATGCTGCAGTCCATGGGGTCGCAAAGAGTCATACAAAACTGAGTGATCGAACTGAACTGAACTGTCCCATTTGCAAATAAATATTTCTCTCAATTATTGCTAACTGAGCACATGATTTAAAATCAGTGCACACACATACATACATAAGATGCAAATTCTAAGTATTACTTCATCTCCTATATCGTCTATTCCATCCCTTGCCTATTTGATCATAATTTTACCTGTCATTATTAAATGCAAACTTGAAAATAAATAACCAGTCAATTTCATAGACACAAAATGAAAGGCAAAGATAGGCCATGTGCACAGAAGCACAACTGGAATGAATGACAAAGCATATTTAGGGAGTCATATTTCAATCACATCAGAAAACGTAATTTACATCTCACTGTACTCATCAACTTTGAGCTTCTATAACAAAATACCACAGACTGGGTGTCTTAAACCATAGGAATTTTTTTCTCACAGTACTAGAGTCTGGAAATCTGAAATGAGAGGTCCAGCATGGTCAAGTTCTGGTATAGGATGTTTTATATGAAAGTTTTATTGATGACTGAAACTTAGTATGATACTCTTTTGCATCACAATGTCATTTTTTATTCTGTTCTATTAGGTACCTAATTTAGAAAAACTAGTTTTGCCTGGTTACATTGATAAGAATTTGAGATAATTTAGGTTTTTGACTGAAAAGTTAATTTATTTCCAGTTCATTTATACTGCTAGGGGTCCAACTAAAATCTTGCGTGTTTTCTAGAGACCTTACTCCTTAGTAGGCTCTAAATTCTAATTAGTGTTCCTCAAACCTGTCAAAAACTCTGCTCAACCACAGCTGCTAAAATTGCCAAACGTGCTGGGACTTTTTCCCTCGGGGAAGGAACGACAGCAAATATCTGGCACTGTCTCTGCTGCCCTGGATTTGAGCTGCAATCCTATATTTTAAGGGCAGGTTTCTAACGTATATAACACATTTTCATAACTAATTTTCACCTCTATAAATTGTTTTCAGCATTAGGGTTGATCATGAGAGCCTAGCATACAAACACCAAAAGAATTATGTGTTAGAAATAATATACATTTGAAAGACAAGCTCTTATCTGAAAGGCAGAAATCATTTCCTATTTATCATTTTATATGTGGCCTAAATTTTCCTGGAATATAGGGAATGTACAGTTCATTGCTTTTGAATGATTTGAAATATATGAAAATGTTCATTTTTCATGGGGAAAAAATATATAATCCAAAAGTAGGAATCCAAGACATATGATAAAAATACTGTTATTAAAAATGTATATTTATCTGTCCTCTTTGATTATTGTCTCACTCTTTTTAAATTCTTTAGTCATTTTCTACAATATGGATTTGACAGTTCTTACAATCTGAATTCTAGAAACAAGTTAACTTTGAAATAAAATTGTGGTTTAATTGTATTTCTCCTAACTAATTATAGCAAGAACCTTGAAATGAAAAAAAATATACTGATATAGTTCTCTTATTGCTCACATTTTTTTTATTCCATAGAAGACATAAATGATGGATCAGTTTTCAGATGAATACTTTTCCAATATCCTTGATTAAAAAAGATAACACTATTTTTTCCTAAGAGAAGACAAATTGGGGAAGTAAAAGAGACCTTTCAGAATATGCAAAACTCAGTTAAGCCTTCTTCTAAGTATTGGCTTTGTCTATGTGAGTTAATGTTCTTTAATAAATCAAGCTGAAATTTTCAAAGATGAACAAAATACTAACGGCAGCAATGGATCATCACATAATTTTAAAAAATCATCCTCCACTCTTCTTAAGCATAAAATTACTCATAAAAGGAAAGTTTTCAGTTTTCCTTTTGCATTTTTCCAATTTTAATTTTTCAAGAGCAGGAAATGTTTTGTGTAAAAAGACAATTTATTATAGTAAGAAGAAAAAAGTTAATTTCAAAACAACCATTTTTATGTAAAGATTGTGAGATCTACAATAAAACTCAGCATTTAGATTCCATCAGGAGTCACTCTAAATGCATTGCCAAAGAAGTTGAAACTTTGAGAATTCCAAAAGATTCAATGCAAATTATTAATCAGTAAACCCATGTGTACACTAGAATCATTTCATGTTACTTAATCAAATATTTAGTTCAAGGATTATCTTGAATCACCAAATTTTTTTCTATCTACTGTATTTTTTCTACACTATTCAAACTAACTTTTTTGCAACTTAAACAAAACAAAACAAACTGATTTCTGGTTTCTGTAATGCAGCAGACCTTAGAAATCTTAATTCCATCCTAACAGAAAGCTGAAAAACTAAAAACTCAATAATTCTCTTGAGAGAAGTGAGGTCGCATGGCAAATCACTGCTCCCTCAACTAGAGACATCAAGCAGACAGAGTAAGCGGTACTAGCCAGGCCAGCAACTTCTGCAGTAAACTCTGTTAGTGTAGGCCGGCTAACCGTAATTAAAAAACTTCTCAAGTCCCAGCGTTAAAAACTCACGAATCCGAGGTTTTGTGATTTTCTTTTTTTAACCTCTAGTAGGAGTTCTACAGGCCCTTGAAGCAAATATTGGAGACAAATCTCATGCACGTGGCAGGCAGAGGTGAAATGGAACGATTTTGAAATATTCTGGAGCATTCTGTTCCTTTTTACTAGGCCAACCCTCAGGAGAAACAATTTTACCAGACCCCAATGTCATAGGACTATAGAATAATTTCTCATTCCACTACCTCTCTGTGACTTATTTACAAGGATTCATTTTACCTAGGTTATCATATACACCTTACAACAAAAAACTACAATAGTATGCTAGTATTATACTAATATGCTAAAAGAAAAAAAAAGGAAAGTAAACAACAGTTTGAAGAAGCTGAATAAAAATGAAAGGCAGAGTCAGATATGGTAGGAATTTTGGAATTATCAGAGGAGGAATTTTTAGAAATTATGATTAATATGCTAAGCTTTTAACGGGAAAGTGCATACCAAGCAAAAGTACATGGGTAACACAGGCAGAGAAATAAAAATTATAAGAGAAAAAAAAGCTAATTCCTCATATAAGAAGCTCCGAAGTCACCACTTTGTCTTAACAAGTGTAAAAAAAAAAAAAAATGAGAGTGAGAAGAGTCAACATTTTTGTGATTCACAAGGAGTTAAAAAACAAACAAAAAACAGAGAAAACCACTGCCCCCAAGATGTGGCAGACGGAAAGATAAATACCAAGAATAAAAACCTACCTTTTTAGATTAGATTGCGGTAGGGAGCACCTCGAAATACAGTGTCGAAGTGGGGAAACCAGACTGAAATTAACAAATGTGTTGAACACAACGTGGACTTGTCCGCCACCCCTGCACAGTTTTCTGAGATTTACCACGATGAACTCAACAGGCTCACACAGTAGATACCGGAGAAAAAACCCTGTTGAGCTGCAGACCACGGAAGCATAGAAGGAACTGTTTCGAAATACGCCAGAGCACTCTGGGCTTCCTCAAAAAGGCTGCCCTCAGGAGAAACTAGTTAACAAGCTTCTAACCACCTGGGGCGTATCAAAGCCTAATTGACCTGGAGAAGGGAAATTCCCAACCCCAGGTCATTCTAACCATCCTCTCCCACCTAAGGAGAGGGAAAATTAAAATAAAAACAGGTGTCACGGTCACAGTCCAGAGGCATAGGCGCAGTAAAAGGCTGAAACCTAACCGCGGCACTCTAGAAGGCTTCCCCTTCCCACACACCTTAACATCACATTAGTAAAGCCTATTTTTTAACTAAAATGTGACTAATTTACAATGTTGTGTTAGTTTCTGGTGTATAGCAAAGTGATTCAGACTATATACATATAGTCTGAACACATATACACACGTATATGTGTATATGTTCTTTTTCAATATTTTTGCATTATAGGTTATTATAAGACAATGAATCTTCCCAACCCAGGAATTGAACCCAGGTCTCCTGCATTACAGGCGAATTCTTTATCGTCTGAGCCATCAGGGAAGCTGGAGAATCCTGGTGTGTACCCTACCCCTTCTCAGGGGAACTACCTGACTCAGGAATCTAACAGGCAGATTCTTTACCAGCTGAGCTACCAGGGAAGCCCATAGGTAGGTAGGTAGGTAGATAGGTAGCTAGCTAGAGTCTGATACATATACATAAATATATGTTCTTTTTCAATATTTTTCCCATTATAGGTTATATAAGATAATTAGGGCTTCCCTGGTGGCTCAGTTGGTAAAAATCCACCTGCAATGCGGGATACCTGGGTTCGATTCCTGGGTTGGGAAGATCTCCCGGAGGAGGGCACAGCAACCCACCCCAGTATTCTTGTCTGGTGAATCCCCAAGGACAGAGGAGACCGGCAGGCTACAGTCTATGGGGTCACAAAGAATCGGACATGACTGAGTGACTTAGTACAGCACAGCATAAGATAGTGAACACAGTTCTCTGTGCTATACAATAGGGCATTGTTGTTTACTTTATATAAAGTAGTTAGTATCTGCCAATCTCAAACTCCTAACCAAAGCCTATTTTTGCCAATTTCTTCTACTAGTTACATCATATCCAGGTACCATGAAAAAATTAGAAGGCATACAAAAAGGCAAAAAAAATATATATATACAATTTGAAGACTCAGAGCAAGCACCAGAAATGAATGTGACAGAGATGTTAGAATTATCAGACTAGAAAATCAAAATGACTATGATTAATATGCTAAGGGTACTCATGAATAACAGCATGCAAGAACAGATGGGGAATGCAAACGGAGAGAAGAAACTCCTTAAAAAGAGCCTAAAAGAAATATTAGAGATCTAAAATACTGTAACATAATTGAATGTTTTATAGGGTTTATTACTAGATTATACATGGCTGAGGATAAAATCTATGAGCTTGATGATATCTCAATAGAAATTCTGAAAACTGAAACACAAAGAGCACAAAAATTGGGGAAAAAATATACTATCCAAGGACTTTGAGACTACAAAAGATGTAATATAAGTATACTGGGAACACTAGCAAGAGAAGAATAAGAGGAAATAAGAAATATTTGGAATACTAATCACTGAACCTTTTCTCAATTTAATGTCAAATACCAAGCCACAGATCCAGGAAGCTCAGAGAATACCAAGCAGGATAAGAGCCCAAAACAAACATGAAATACCTTGAAATATAATTTTTAAAATGCAATCAAAGATAAATAAAAATCCTGAAAGACAAGAATTATATCGGACATTCCCTCAGAAACCATGCAAGTGAAAAGAGAGTAGAGTGAAATAGTTAAAGTGTTGAGGGAGAGAAAAAAAAAAAAAAACCACCACACACTAACCTAGAATTCTGTACGGCACAAAGTTTTCTTTCAAAATTGAAGGAAAAATAGACTTCCTCAAACAAACAAAAATTGAGGGAATAAGTTGCTAGTAAACCCACCTTTGAAAAAAGTGTTGAAATAAGTTCTTTTAGAGAGAAGAAAAATAATATAGGTTAGAAAATTGGACTAATAGAAAGAAACAGCATCAAAGGATGAGGCTAAGGTAAAATAAAATTTTTTAAAAATTCTTAATTGATCCAACAATAGCACTTTGTTCAAAATAGCAATAGCAATGACATATTCTATCATGTATGCTTATGTATATTAGTATTATCCACACATATACATACATATACATATATACAGATATGCTTATATATGTGAAATGAATGACATAAATGACACAAGGGACAGGAAAGAGGAATTAGGATTACTTTCCAATACTTTGGCCACCTCAAGCGAAGTGTTGACTCATTGGAAAAGACCCTGATGCTGGGTAGGATTGAGGGCGGGAGGAGAAGGGGACGACAGAGGATGAGATGGTTGGATGGCATCACTGACTCGATGGACATGGGTTTGGGTAGACTCCGGGAGTTGGTGATGGACAGGGAGGCCTGGCGTGCTGCGGTTCATGGGGTCGCAAAGAGTCGGACACGACTGAGTGACTGAACTGAACTGAACTGTTATTGCAAACTACTCACATTGCCTGTAACTTAGTATAGTGTTATTTGAAATAGACCTGGATTAACTGTAGGTATATATTGCAAAATCTAGGGGAACCACTAAAGAAAGTTTGAAAAAGAGAAGTATAATAAATAGACATTCTAAGAAAAGAGAGAAAATGGAATAGTATGATTACATTTTATGTAATATATATAAATAATAGTATCAATTATCTTCAGTTAGCACTAAAAAAGGTACAAAAAGTATGGGATACAAAAAGAAAAAAGAACAAGTGTAGCAAATATAAAACAATAAAAAATACAGTATGTTCTAATCCAAGTAATGACTGTAACCACTTTGACTGTCAATGGTCTGAATGTGCCAATTAAAAAATAACTGCTAACCATATGTTATATGTAAGACATTCACTTTAAATATAAAAACACATGTAGAGTAAAAGTAAATGGATGGAGAAAAATACCATGTGAAGATGAGTCAAATGTTAGCAGGAGGGGCCATATTAACTTCAGACAGAGAGGACTTCAAAGCAAGGAAAGTTACCAAGGATAAAGGGCATTACATAATGATGAAGGGGGTCAATTCTCTAGTAAGACTTAAGCATCCACCATGATATATATTCCTAAAATCAGAATGTCTAACTGATGGAACTGCAAGGAGAAATAGATGAATTCACTAACATAGGTGGAGTCTTTAACACCCCACTATCAGAAACTGTAAGATCCAGCAGGCAGAAAATCAGTAAGGACGCAAACTCAAAAACATCAGTAATCAACTGTAAGTAATTGACATCAGAGAAAACTTCATCTAATGAAAGCAGAATACACATTCTTCTCAGGCTCACATGCAACTGTCAACAAGATAGACCACATTCTGGGCTACCAAACACATACTTTACTTAAACGAAGGAAATTATGCAATGCCTGCTCCCAGACAACAATGCAATTAAGCTAAAAATCAATAACAGAAAGATAACTCGAAAAATCCCCTAATACTTGAATACCAAACAATGCACTTCTAAGTAACACATAGGTAAAACAATGTCTCAAGAGAAATCAAAGATTACTTTTAATAAAATAAAATTGAAAATTATCTTCCAAAACTCACACAAGAAGAAATAGACAATCTAAATGCACCTATACCTGTTAAATTGAATAATTAACAACCTTCTTAAATGGAAAGCACCAAGCCCAAATGGGCTCATTTATATATTCTACTAAAGATACAAAAAGGAAAGTATGCCAGTACTCTACAATTTCTTTCAGAGGATAGAAGTAGAAGGAATGTTTCCTAACTCACTTTATAAGATCAGCATTTTCCTAATACTAATTAATTATACATGATAACGAAGTGTGATTTATCCCAGCTTTAGTTATTCTGATGACAAATAAGCCTATGAAAAGATGCGTCACAGCATACATAATCAAGGAAATGCAAAATGAAATAAAAATGGAATACCACTATGAACCTATTAGAATGGCCAAAATCCAAAACATTGACCACACCAAGTGCTGACAAGGTTGTAGAACAGGAACTCTTCTTTATTGCTGGTGGGAATGCAAAATGGCATAGTCATAGTTTGGGAGGTCCTCAAAAATAAACATACTCTTACTGTACAGTCTAGCAATTGTGCTCCTTGACAACTTCCAAAGGAGCTGAAAAATTATGTCTACACTAAAACCTGCATGAAATATTTACAGCAACTTTATTCATAGTTGCCAAAACTTGGAAGAAACTAAGACATCCTTTGGCAGGTAAATGGACAAAATGTGGTAATAAATTATTCACAATGAAATATTGTTTAGTGTTAAAAAAATATGTGATCAAGACACGAACAGATACAGAGAAACCTTGAATGCATTTTCGTTAGTGAAAGAAAACAATCTGAATATCTAGATACTGTATGATTCCAGCTATATTATACTCTGGAGAAGGCAAAACTATGGAAATAATTAAAAAACAATAGTAGTGCCAGTGGTTGAGGGGAGACAGAATGGAGAGGAAGAGTGCAGAGAATTTTTAGGGCGGTGAAACTACTCTCTGTAACACTATAATGGTGGGTATATTTCATTATACATTTGCCCAAATCCACAGACTGTATGACACCAAGAATAAATACTAAGATCAACTATACACCTTGGGTGGTTAAGATGTGTCAGTGTAGATCTGTCAATTGTAATTAAAGTACCACTGTGATACAGGATGTTGATAATGGGGAAATTTGTGCTGTGTGTGGGCAGGAACACCTTGGAACTCTGTATTTCCCATTCAATTTTGCTGTGAACCTAAAATTGCCCTAAGAATAAATTTTATTAATTTTAAAAAGCCATCTCACACCCACTGCATCTACTATTCTCTGGATCACATTCTTTTTATATCCAAAGTTTCAAAGAAAAAATAATTTAATCAATTCCAATTTCTCTTTTAACATTCTCTCTTGAAACTGCCAGAATTGGTCTTTTCTATGTCACTTCACCAAAATTCTCTTACCAATGTCACCATTGACCTCCATATTTTTAAATTAAACGATCAATTCTCAGTTCTTGTTGCATTTGATTGTGTAGTAGCCTTTGATACAGATATTTAGTTGTTAGTTGTCACAGTCTCCCAGTTTTCTTCTTTACTTTTTGGTGTCTGCTTTTCACTTCCTCGTTCTTAATATGCTTCTAAATTTCTTGTTTGAGTGTTTACAGAATCATAATTTTGACTACTTTTATTTACCATCTATACCCACTCCAGAGGTGATAACTAGCCTCATGTTGAAATCTGCCAAATATATGCCCAGTATTGATCTTTTCTGAACTCCAGACATATGCATAATAGACATTTTTATGTTTTAAATGTAACATGTCCAATTTTGATTTCTTAACATTCCCTTTCAAAACCGTTCCTCTCATAATCTTCTTTTTATTAAGTTAAGGTAATCTCATTTTCCAGTTATTCAGATATCAGATACAATTATTCAAAATTATCCTTGATTTCCTCCTGTGCAATATCTATATTTACAGATTTTGGTTCGTCTCAGGATATCCCCAGAATCCAATACTTCTTATCACCTCTTCTGCTGCAACTTTGGACCAGACACCACTGTGAATCTGATTCCAAATTTTGCCACTCCCCCATTATTTTATTCTCCAAATAAAAGCTAAAATGATTTTTTGTTGTTGTTGTTAGAGAATTAGTCATTCCTCTGCTCGAACCTCTCCAACTCACTTAAATCAGGAAAATGTTAAGATTCTTACTTTGACCTATAGAACCCTACATAAGCTGCTGTTTTGTTATATCTCAGTCTCATCTTCTAATATCCTCCCCCTCACTCACTGTATCTTTTATCATTATGCTTCTTCCATTTCTCAAATATTACAGGATGATGCCATCCAGGACCTTTGAACTTGTCCATCTTTCTGACCATAATACTCTTCTTCCAGACCTCTCAGCTACTCTCTGAGCTGTTGGAATTATTATAATTACTTCATTGAATCTTTCCTAATTACCCATTTTCTTCCTCAAAACTTCCTATACATTTTCTTTACTTCATTGGTTCCTAAGTCTTTATCATTCACTATGCTATACATATTACATATTTGTTTTCATTTCTTGCCTAAATTCAAGTCCTTAAGTTCTCCTACAAATAAACTTTTAGTCTCTCTTATTACCTCCTCTATCAAGAGGTCTGATATCTTCTCAAAATTGTATCTGAGGACAAATACACCAATTATAGTTTAAAAATTCACTATAAAAATAATTTTGTTATTTACACCAACAATAATTTCTGGAAAATATTATTTACTAATTTAAACAGATTTCCTTCAGCATTTACTATTCTTTGGTACTAGATGCTAACTCTTCTACTATATTCTTGTGTGAATTTGAATGTCGATTGTATTTGTAGTTCAGTTCAGTTCAGTCGCTCAGTCTTGTCCGACTATTTGCGACCCCATGAACCGCAGCACGCCAGGCCTCCCTGTCCATCACCAACTCCCAGAGTAGGCTTCTCCTCAATTTAAATTCACAACAGAAAAAAAATCAAATATCCTCTAAAACAGTTTACTATGTCAAATCTTCTTTTGAGGAGAAAGACTTGTTTGTGTTATATTAAATATATGTCAGAAAAACCTGCTTATAAGAAATAAATAAAATAAAATATTAGAACTAGAATAGACTTTCATACTATCTGACTGAACATTCTCATTTTTCTTGAAAATGTTTTTAAACTTAGTATATGCCTGGATACATAGTGCAAATCACAACTAGTCTAAGTACATTTATTCATTGCATCCATTTCTAGGGCCAACTATAGTATATTTTTCAATTTTTCTAACAATTAAAGATTAAATTGCTGGGTTGGAAAGAACAGATGAAAGTAGATGGTGGTAAAAGAAAAAAAAAAACAACCTGTAATCTTCATAAAAATTAAACTATTAAATGACCCGAATCACAGAATCATTATACATAATAGCATAATGGTACTAGTACAGCAATAAAGTTCATTTTTAGGATAGCAATAAACATCACATAACGGATCCTGGCCTTCATTCCAGCCATTAAAATCACAACAGAACACTTCCTGGGTTGTATCATCATTGGCCCACATAGGGAAGGCAGATGAAACAGTGCTAATTTGTGATGCTTATAAAGACAATGACAATTATAGTTTGGTATTTAATGTACGTTCTTCAGTTAGAAAAAATAATTGGGAAGAAAAATAGAGATAGATAAAGGCCTCTGATACAATCTTTTAGCCTTTTCCATAGAGCCAAAACATTTCATTATCATCTATACACAATGTCCACGGTATCTTCTGCCAGTGAAGCCTAATTAAAATTCTAATATCAAACTATCCTGAGACTGAAAGCCTACTTACCTTGTTTGCCCCATCACTGTTAATGTAATTTCTTTGAAAATGAAGAATTAATGTTACTTAGTGGCTTAAAATGCTTCTATAGTGTCTTTGGGATTTTTTATAAATTAGATTTAGTATCCCTCATCTGCTTATCCTCCAATCTCATCTTCTCCAAACTCAATATTAACCCTTTTCTTCTTCTACATCAATTCATTTACATAGCCTTGGATGCCTCTAAAAATTCCCATAGTTTCCCATCTTTGGCTTTTCCTCCTACCTGAAAACACTTCTCCTCTATTCCATGTCACCTTAATTGGTTAAAGCCAATTAAAACCAAGCTAAAGTATTACATTACTTGACATACTCTTACTTGTTTAGGAACATCCAATTTCTTGTTTAGTTTCACATATTTTTTTTTCCTAAAGTAAAAAAAAAAAAAAAAAAACACCTCTCTCAGCCATTGGATTTGAAATCCTTAAACAAAATTATAATAGCCTTTGATTTCCATATTCAAAATGCCCAATCATTTGTTATGTATTTAGTATATGTTTGGTGATTCATTATTTAATGAGCTGCTTAATTATTTTACCAATTACCCCAAGGATTATGCTTGTTCATATTTTCAAAAATTATATAGTAGTTCTATATACTTATCACTAAAACTCCAAGTAAAGATACAGATTTGAAGTATCTGACAAGTGTTAAACCTAAACACTCTCTCTGTATATATGAATATAAAACAATTTTCCTGACATTCAGTTCAGTTCAGTCACTCAGTCATGTCCAACTCTTTGCGAAGCCATGAATCACAGCATGCCAGGCCTCCCTGTCCATCACCAATTCACAGAGTTTACCCAAACTCATGTCCATTGAGTTGGTGATGCCATCCAGCCATCTCATCCTCTGTCGTCCCCTTCTCCTCCTGCCCCCAATCCTACCCAGCATTACGGTCTTTTCCAATGAGTCAACACTTCGCATGAGGTGGCCAAAGTATTGGCGTTTCAGCTTCAACATCAGTCCTTCCAATGAACACCCAGCACTAATCTCCTTTAGGATGGACTGGTTGGATCTTGCAGTCCAAGGGACTCAAGAGTCTTCTCCAACACCACGGTTCAAAAGCATCAATTCTTTGGCGCTCAGCCTTCTTCACCATCCAACTCTCACATCCATACATGACCACTGGAAAAACCATAGCCTTGACTAGACAGACCTTTGTTGGCAGACTAATGGCTCTGCTTTTTAATATGCTGTCTAGGTTGATCATAACTTTCCTTCCAAGGAGTAAGCGTCCTTTAATCTCATGGCTGCAATCATTGTTAGCAGTGATTTTGGAGCCCCCAAAATAAAGTCTGACACCGTGTGCACAGTTTCCCCATCTATTTCCCATGAGGTGATGGGACCAGATGCCATGATCTTAGTTTTCTGAATGTTGAGCTTTAAGCCAAATTTTTCACTTTCCTCTTTCACTTTCATCAAGAGGCTCTTTAGTTCTTCTTCACTTTCTGCCATAAGGGTGGTGTCATCTGTGTAGCTGAGGTTATTGATATTTCTCCCGGCAATCTTGATTCCAGCTTGTGTTTCTTCCAGCCCAGCGTTTCTCATGATGTACTCTGCATATAAGTTAAATAAGCAGGGTGACAATATACAGCCTTGATGTACTCCTTTTCCTATTTGTAACCAGTCTGTTGTTCCATGTCCAGTTCTAACTGTTGCTTCCTGACAGAACACATAGTTAAATAGTTTCAGTTATTAACATATGTGTTCAAATATTAACTACACTATTAGTAGTAATAGTACATTCAATAAATGTAAGCACGAATAACAACAACTACAACACATTCTATAAATGCAAAACTAAATTAGCAAATGCAAGCCGTTTTAACCAATCTGTTGGAAATAGCTCTTTTGCTTTCCTCACAGGAATAAAATCAGTACAAATTTTCTTAATTTCTGTTTGATCATGTATAATAAAAGACTTGAAGAGGTAGTACTTTTACCCCTAAAATTTCATTTCCAAAAGTTGTTTCTCATCAAAATTTAATTGGATATTCTGTGAACATATATTAATTATTATAATAAAATATTAATGATGGAAATTTTGTATTGAAATAGTTTTTGATAACCATAACAAGAATATTAATAATTTTATAGAATCTGGATAATATTCTCACAACATAGATCTTACAATTATTACAATAGTCTCCAGCTCCATCTACACTAACTTTTTATGCCTAAGATACATTGTAATATCAACATAGTAATGTCAATAATTCATCTTATTGACCTCAGGTGGAGGTCAAAGTCAATCAATCAAAGTCAAACCTATTTTTCAAATTATCAGAGTGAAAATAGTTTTTCCTTGGAATATACATTTTTAAATATGATCAGTACAAAATATTTCAAGTATTTAAGGTGAGGCATATAGGACAAAGCCAAAAAAGTGATTATTTGAAGTAGTAATCTATAATCTTGGAACCAAAAATCTATGCACAAACAGGTACATAATTGATCTTGAAGGATTAGATCAGAACTTCTGAGAACAAGCATCAAAAATGATACTATTATCTCAACCTTGAGCATATTTTTTCTTATTTTTCTGTTGGTCTTTTCTCCTTTTTCAGACTCTTTTTTCTTTTCATTTATATTTCATTAGGTTAAAATGATAATTATGACCACTAACTTGGATTCACAGAAAATGTGATATGATTTCCAGTGCTTAAAATGCTGCTGCACATTTCGTACTTATTGTACATTTCAACACTAAATAATGCCGTATATCTAATTGCCACAAATAACTTAAAATAGGTTTTTAAAATGTATGAATCTCTTACTACTTGTGAGGGTAATTATTTATTTAAAATATTATATGTAACTTTTTATTTTTTTCCTGGTTTTATTTTAATTTTTTTTATTAGTTTATTTATCTATTTGTTAATTTTACAATATTGTATTTGTTTTGCCATACATTGACATGAATCCACCATGGGTGTACATGTTTTCACCTTCCAGAACCCCCCTCCCACCTCCTTCCCCATCCCATCCCTCCAGGTCATCTCGGTGCACCAGCCCCGAGCGCCCTATATCATGCATCAAATCTAGACTGGCGGTTCGTTTCACATATGATAATTTACATGCTTCAAAGCCATTCTCCCATATCATCCTGCCCTCGCCCTCTCCCTCTCCCATAGTGTCCATAATACTGTTTTATTTATCCGTGTCTCTTTTTATGTCTCGCATACAGGGTTATCTTTACCGATTAACTAAATACCATATATCTGCGTTAGTATACTGTATTGGTGTTTTTCTTTCTGGCTTACTTCACTCTGTATAATAGGCTCCAGTTTCATCCACCTCATTAGAACTGATTCAAATGTATTCTTTTTAATGGCTGAGTAATATTCCATTGTGTATATATACCACAGCTTCCTTATCCATTCGTCTGCTTATGGGCATCTAGGCTGCTTCTATGTCCTGGCTATTATAAACAGTGCTGAGATGAACATTGGGGTACACATGTCTTTCAATTCTGGTTTCCTCAGTGTGTATGCCCAGCAGTGGGATTGCTGGGTCATATGGCAGTTCTATTTCCAGTTTTTTGAGGAATCTCCACACTGTTCTCCATAGTGGCTGTACTAGTTTGCATCCCCATCAACAGTGTAAGAGGGTTCCCTTTTCTCCACACCCGCGCCAGCATTTATTGCTTGTAGTCTTTTGGATAGCAGCCATTCTGACTGGTATGAAATGTACTTCATTGTGGTTTTGATTTGCATTTCTCTGATAATGAGTGATGTTGCACACCTTTTCATGTGTTTGTTAGCCATCTGTATGTCTTCTTTGGAAAAGTGCCTGTTTAGTTCTTTGGCCCACTTTTTGATTGGGTCGTTTATTTTTCAGGAATTGAGGTGCAGGAGTCGCTTGTATATTAATTGTTTGTCCATTGCTTCGTTTGCTATTATTTTCTCTCATTCTGATGGCTGTCTTTTCACCTTGCTTGTAGTTTCCTTTGTTGTGCAAAAGCTTTTAAGTTTAATTAGGTCCCATTTGTTTATTTTTGCTTTTATTTCCAATATTCTGGGAGGTGGGTCATAGAGGATCCTGCTGTGGTTTATGTCGGAGAGTGTTTTGTCTATGTTTTCTTCTAGGAATTTTATAGTTTCTGGTCTTACGTTTAGATCATTAATCCATTTTGAGTTTATTTTTGTGTATGGTGTTAGAAAGTGTCCTAGTTTCATTTTTTTACAAGTGGTTGACCAGTTTTCCCAGCACCACTTGTTAAAGAGATTGTCTTTTCTCCATTGTATATTCTTGCCTCCTTTGTCAAAGATAAGGTGTCCATAGGTGCGTGGATGATCTCTGAGCTTTCTATTTTGTTCCATTTATCTAAATTTCTGTCTTTGTGCCAGTACCATACTGTTTTGATGACTGTGGCTTTGTAGTAGAGCCTGAAGTCAGCCAAGTTGATTCTGCCAGTTCCATTGTTCTTTCTCAAGATTGCTTTGTCTATTCGAGGTTTTTTGTATTTCCATACAAATTGTGAAATTATTTGTTCTAGTTCTCAGAAAAATGCTATTGGTAGCTTCATATGGATTGCATTGAATCTCTAGATTGCTTTGGGTAGTATACTCATTTTCACTATATTGATTCTTTTGATCCATGAACACAGTATGTTTCTCCATCTATTTGTGCCCTCTTTGATTTCTTTCATCATTGTTTTATAGTTTTCTATATATAGGTCTTTTGTTTCTATAGGTAGATATATTACTAAGTATTTTATTCTTTTCATTGCAATGGTGAATGGTATTGTTTCCTTAATTTCTCTTTCTGTTTTCTCATTGTTAGTGTATAGGAATGCAAGGGATTTCTCTGTGTTGATTTTATATCCTGCAACTTTACTATATTCATTGATTAGCTCTAGTAATTTCCTGGTGGAGTCTTTAGGGTTTTCTATGTAGAGGATCATGGCATCTGCAAACAGCGAGAGTTTTACTTCTTCTTTTCCTACCTGGATTCCTTTTATTTCTTTTTCTGCTCTGATTGCTGGGGCAAAACTTCCAAAACTATGTTGAATAGTAGTGGTGAGAGTGGGCACCCTTGCCTTGTTCCTGACATTAGGGAAAATGCTTTCAATTTTTCACCATTGAGGATAATGTTTGCTGTGGGTTTGTCATATATAGCTTTTATTATGTTGAGGTATGTTCCTTCTATTCCTGCTTTCTGGAGGGTTTTTTATCATAAATGGATGTTGAATTTTGTCAAAGGCTTTTTCTGCATCTATTGAGATAGTCATATGGTTTTAATCTTTCAGTTTGTTATTGTGGTGTATTACATTGATTGATTTGCGGATATTGAAGAATCCTTGCATTCCTGGGATAAAGCCCACTTGGTCATGATGTATGATCTTTTTAATATGTTGTTGGATTCTGTTTGTTAGAAGTTTGTTAAGGATTTTTGCATCTATGTTCATTAGTGATATTGGCCTGTAGCTTTCTTTTTTTGTGACATCTTTTTCTGGTTTTGGTATTAGGGTGGTGGTGGCCTCATAGAATGAGTTTGGAAGTTTACCATCTTCTTCAATTTTCTGGAAGAGTTTGAGTAAGATAGGTGTTAGCTCTTCTCTTAATTTTTGGTAGAATTCAGCTGTGAAGCCATCTAGTCCTGGGCCTTTGTTTCCTGGAAGATTTCTGATTACAGTTTCGATTTCTGTGCTTGTGACGGGTCTGTTAAGATCTTCTATTTCTTCCTGGTTATCCTATTCTCATTCTTAAATGAGGAGCTTAGTTTCTATTTCGTTCAGTAAACTTAAGTGGTCAGAACAGAACATCCATAGCCACAGCTAGGCAGATGTATGTCTCCATGCATATCGGCCACATACATTATTTTCTTTATGCTTGTTCTGAATATACTGTCCACATCAAAGGCTAAGACCACTTTCTTCAATCTTGTTCTAAATCATATGACATCTCTCCTACTCAAGGATGTTGTTTTAACAAATATCTATCTTCTCTTTTGCATTATCATCCCTTCCTCTTACTGGAAATTTCCCATCAATCAACATATATATTTTAGTAATTCTCATGACTACTTTTACCCATCATGCTCCCACCCACTTTTCCTCTCTCCTTCTAGAGAAAGAAAAAATGTCCATTCTCTTTTGAACTCTCCATGTCCTTCATTAGTTCTTTGAAAGGTTACCAACGGCTTCCATGTGGAAGTTACCCATGTAAAAACAGACCTAAGTCCTATTGGTGGGTAGCGAGGACTCACCTCGATGGACTCGTCAGCCACACTTGATAAGGATAATCAGTCTCTGTTTTAATAACACTCAACTGACTTTCATAACATCATATTTAACCTTACTTTATTCCTACTTCTTAGGTTTGTCCTTCTCAGTCTCATGTGTTGTCTTGTCCTCTTTTCCATGGCCTCTAAACATTGGCATACTCTGGGCCCTTCCTGTGCACTTCCCTCTGCTAGATGCACTTAACCTCTTTGGTTATTGCAACCAGTAGATATCTTCCATCTGTTTATATCTTTATCAATTTCTCTCAATAACATTATATGCTATCCTATAAAGAAGTCCTAAATAACTTTGCTTAGATTTATTTCCAGAAAATTTACAGTTTTCCTGTTATTGTATTTAAAATTTTCTTTGTGTTGATTGATGACATATGAATGACCATTGTGAGGTTGAATATGAAAAAAATATTTCTAAATAAATGTTATTTAATTGGATTGAGTATTATCATTGAATTAGACCAGTGTTCTATAAATAAGATCATTCAATCAATTTCTGGCCATATTCTGTATTCATCCTAAAGTTTTTCACCAAAGATCAGTGCCTAAATTACATTTCATCTAAATTCTTGAGATGTGTATCCCTTTTATGACTATAGGCTACCGTCCACAATGTTATATACATAGTAGATACACAAATTCAGTTTGAAGTATGAGTGAATAAGAAAAATGTGAGTGAGCAGCCCTGAGGAGAGCCATTTATTCGGGCCTCCATTATAAATTAATTGCATTATTTAACAATTATTTGGTCTAGTGTTTGCCAATGGACAACAGAGTATATGATAGTCATAGTTTCATCTCATAATTACACCACCCAGTGATGTAATTTCTTGTACATAGGAGGTTAATTAAGTAGTTGTTGGATTAATAAATTCAAGAAAGAAATGATATATAAGATCAGAAGAAAAAATAATTATGATGACCTCTACCTAATAAAAGCACATTGAGAAATAAAAATAAAGTCTTCAGAACCCACCATGTGAAAAAACAATAGAAAGTAGTTGGATCTAAGTCTAAAAGACAACAAATAATCATTTAAGTAATTATAATCAGTAAATGCAATATGCATCTTTTGTGTGTCAAACAATATGCATTTACATAGCTGATCTATCTTAATCCTCCAAATTCTATTTTGTTGTGGATGTGGAAGCTTTGAGATGTTAACGTGTCTGAACCAAGCAACCACAAAGAGACTGCCTTGAATAGCAGTCTTTGGAGACAATAACGAGTTGTTCCCCGAATGTTTGGATTATTATTATTTTTTTTAATCCATTTACTTTTCTGAATTCTTCCCATAGTCTGACTCTAAGCTCAGATCAATTGACAAATGAATAATACATCCAATTTGACTAACACGTGAATCCCTGGGCTCAGAAGTTTACTTATTAATGTCTCTACTTATTCTCTGTACAACGTAAGCCTGAAGGGAATTCCCTTTTCAGTTGTACCAAATTTTAATTTCAAAAAAATTATGTTCAGTCTAAGACAGAAGCCCTGTAAACAAGAAAGCATCCTGTTAGGCCACATTTACGAAAACCTAAGAAAAATAACATCCAAATATTCTCAAATTTTTCTTCATATAATACAAAACACTTTCTTTAATAAAAATTATGTATTTTCATACTACATAGACAGTATTCATACATTGTCAGTCAAGACAGTTAAACGTATGTGCAATTTTATTGGACAATGAGAACAGCTACATTGCCTTAGAGTCAAAACAATGGAAAAACCACTCAGAGACATAATCGCAAAGCACAGCTTAGCAAAATTTAGAATTGCAAGATAATATACATGTTTCAGATCAGATTGAGGTAAACCTTTCATTTTTATTTCTGTCAATCTTCTGAAAAGAACAGCTTCTCAATTCTGTGTGAGAAAGTAAAAGTGCTTTCCAGTTAATATTTCTGACAAGGTAGACCCTAAATCATTTTTTGAATCTTGCTATTAGACCATTAATCCTATCTATGATTATATATTTTATATGTATATACATATACATATAGGCAACAAATGAGAGATTGATATTTATAAAATACAGTTATTGAAGGTTCAACAAGCCCTAGTTTGTCTTAATTGTCAATTTTATATTAAAACAATGGATTAGGAAGTAAATACAGATTTATGATAGTTCAAAGGCAGGCTTTTTCACATTAGTCAATGCCAAATCCACATTCAAACCACTTTCTGATGGGAGATCTGCAAGCTTTGCCCCTCCTCTGCAGTGCCCACTTAGCCCCACTGTGGATCTTTGTAAGGGTTGGCCAGCATTGCCCAAGGATCTCTGAGAGGGCTCTCCACCTCAAACAGCACTCACTCATCTCTCCTACTCATCACTCTCAGAACAAATCCTTTCCTCTGGTTGGGCAATTCTTGGAGGTAAAACAGTATCCTGAATTGTAGAATAATGTCTGTTTTGGCAGATATTAAGAATGTTATACCTGACTTTTAAAAAAGACATTAAAATAGATGTCTGAAATGCACCCTAACTCAGGATCTTTTAACATCCAGAATTATTAATCCTGCTTACTAATTTTTCAATTTATTAGAGATTTTTTTTCAGACAGCTTCAGCTCTTATTTTCTTAAATGATTTCACCAGACTCTTTAACTAACTCAAGGGAAATGAATGTATTTAACATATTAAAGAAAATAATGCTTTACTAAAACTATGTTAATCTGCTGACTTTTATAATATTTAATTCAATATAATACCTCTTGGGGTATGAGTTGTCTAAATGAGAATTTCAGTTTTCCAAATAAGTCAGACAGTTTACAATGCTTCCTGACATAATGGTTTCCTGTTTATTCATTAGGAAAAAAGTGATGTAAAATTTGAAATATCCAACAAGCTTTTTCTGTAAACACAGTGTCTATGCACAAAATAAAAATGTGATCCTCACCCAAGCATATTTCTTACTAATTGACCACATGAAATCAAAGAAAGTTATAGTTTCATTGTTGTCATTTTATTATTGGGGTATAAAGTTTCACACAAAATGCACAAAAACAATGGACGTTTAAAAATTGAAAAAGTTTCTTATTCTATGAATTAGTAAATGAAACTAATAGATCAAAAAAGGATGATAACATAAAATAATACCTCCTTGCACCCGTATTCCTTATTATTCCTTACTCTTACCTATTTATGTCATTCTGTATCCACATTTCTTCAGCTCTGATAATTAAACCAAAGCGTTCCCTTTCACTTTCTTCTCCTGCTGTTTATAATTCAAATGAAAAGCAAGAAAGGAATAGTGAAGAGGAAGTTTTGACTTAGTTATCATGCATGAAGGAAACAAGAATCATCTAAAATATTACTAGGAGTGAGAAGCATAACCAGTAAGAATATACTCATTGCCGTATAATTAAACCTTGATCTCTCTATAATTACACTTATAGAAAAAAAATTTATACCTTTCAATTTTATCTCATTTTATCTATTTAAGAAAAAATCTGCATTGGAAAAATAGTAATTATTTTTTAAATTTTATAAGAGTTCTAAAAAAATTCTCCACAAACATCTCTAACCCAGTTATTAGTGTTAAAAATTTAGAATATCTCGATCATCTTTACATTTTCTTGATCAATGAAAAAATGACATCTCCATTCATTTAATAATATGTTTAATGATTGAATTGATATTTTAAAAGTATAGTGTCCTTTAACTTACATTCAAAAGTGGGAAATTTCTTCACATTTTAAAAAGTTAGACTTTCCATCTTTTCATTCTGGAAAATTACATCCAATTGTATTTTTTTCTTGTATTTATTCTTAGAGCTATGTAACTTTTTCCTCTTTCAGGTTAAAAAAATACTTTATATAAATTTACTTAATTTCCTATTTTCAAGCTTGAAGGACAGGAGTTAGTGAGATAAGATATAGTTCATCCTATTCCAGCTCCCAAAGCTATAATAACCTCATCTCATCATCTCCTTCCTTGAGCAGCAATTTCTGATCCCCCTCAACCTCGGCCAGCAGTTCTATAGTTCCCCTCTTTTGGGTAACTCAGTTGAATGATGTATACTAAACATATCACATGTCAACCTCTGTTCTAGGTTGACATGTTCTAGGAATGGATTGTGTATTGATGGGGAAAAATAATAGAATTCAGACAAAGTCTTGACCCTACTGGATACAGAATAATCATCCTATCTTTTCTTGACTAATACTTATTTCTGACCTTAGAGTAATAGGATGTTTATTTATTTTTGTACTCACATATTTTTTCTTGACCTACAATTTGACACACAAAATTCTTCTAGAGTTTCCTTTCCTAAATGTTAACTTAAATACTATGTCTGCTGATGCCACCATTAGTTACATTGCTGTCTTTCTGGATATCTAATTATATGCCTTTGGGTCATTTGGACTCAATTCTGTTTCACAAAATAAAATACAGTAATAATTGTACTCTATAGATTAAGTATTTTATAATTAACAAATAGCAAACATTTTAAAAATCTAAACCAAATTGCTGATAAAAAAAAGAACTAGAGAGAGAATACAAATCTAGAATGAAGGAGTAACTGATGGAACAACAGCTCCACTGTGGAGCCAGGAGGACATGTAAACTTGACAAAGGTGCAGAGACTCATCTAAAGCAGAAGAAAGGCCTCTTCCTTTGGTACAGAGAATAAGAAGGCAGAAATAACTGTGGATGGAGATTTTGAATACATGGAGTTTAGAAAGTTTTGTCTAGCGGTCTTTCTGAGATGTAAGAATTGAGTTTGTTTGCTGAGAACTAGGTGATTTGATGAAAATAGAAAACAAATTGAAAACAATTTCTAAAGAAATGGGAGAGAATGCATACCAGAAAGATTGCAAGGTGGAGTTTAGGGTCCTGTTGAGATTGAGACTCTTGGATTTGCAGTGACACCAAATAATGAGGCTCTTTGATGTTATCATGGCAATCAGCTGCACTTAGCAGCTTGTTGATAGTTGAGCCATAAGAACGTGATGCAAGAAACACTTAGAAAGGCTGGGGAAATTTCTATCTGAACTTGGCTGATACTTGTTACTGAAACAGAATAATATCTAACTTTTGTTTTCTAGAAAAAAATGCAAAATTTAAACTAATCTAGCATGTAATACCAATACTTTAATAAACAACAGTATATAGGTCTTTCTGGAGATACAAATTTTCACATGAGAAAAATTTGTGAGCAAACTTTTATCATGGTTAATCAGATGGACACACACACACAGAACATTAACTAAAATAATGAAGTGATTTTAGATGATATTTTGACCACCAAGATATATTCTGCATTTGACTATTTCTTTCATTAATAAAGCAAAACTCTGAAATATACTTAAGTTACAATGTTGAGTTTTAAGTCTCCTGAGAAACCTGTATGCAATTCAAGAAGCCACAGTTAGAACCAGACATGAAACAAAGGACTGGTTCAAAATTGGGAAAGGAGTACAACAAGGTGGTATGTTGTTACCCTGCTTATTTAACTTCTATGCAGTGTACAAGAGGCTAAATGCCAGGCTGGATGAATTACAAGCTGGGATCAAGATTCCCAGAAGAAATATCAACAACCTCAGATATGCAGATGATACCACTGTAATGGCAGAATGTGAGAGGAACTTGATGAGGGTGAAAGAGGGGAGTGAAAAAATTGACTTAAAACTCAACATTCAGAAAACTAAAATCATGGCACCCAATCCCATCACTTTATGGCAAATAGAAGGGGAAAAATTGGAAACAGTTGCAGATTTCATTTTCTTGAGTTCCGAAATCACTATGGATGATGACATGGAATTAAAAGATGCTTGCTCCTTAGAAGGAAAGCTATGACAAACCTAGATAGTATTCAAAAAACAGAGACATCACTTTGCTGACAAATGTCTGTATACTCAAAGCTATGGTTTTTCCAGTAGTCATGTACTAGATATGAGAACTGGACCATAAAGAAGTCTGAGTGCTGAAGAATTGATGCTTTTCAATTCTGCTACTAGACAAGATTTATTGGAAAAGTCTTATGGGCTTACCCATTGGGAAAGGCCTTAATTCTGGGAAATTTTGAAGGCAAAAGTAGAAAGGAGTAGCAAAGAATGAGGTGGTATCACTTCATGAGTTAGATAGTATCATTAACTCAATTGACATGAATTTGAGCAAACACTAGGGAAGAGTGGAGGACAGAGGAGCCTGGCATGCTGTAGTCCATGAGATCACAGAGAGTAGGCTCTTTGCATCAGGTGACCAAAGTATTAGCCCTTCAGCTTCAGCAACAGTCCTTCCAATGAATATTCATGGTTGATTTCTTTTAGGATTGACTAGTTTAATCTCTTTGCAGTCCAAGGAACTCTCAAGAGTTTATCCAGCACCACAATTCAAAAGGAAAAATTAACACATTTTAAATCAACTATACTTCAATAAAAAATAAGGATTGAAAACATTTTTAAGTAAAATTAACTTGTTATAGTTTATAAGAATTTCAGTGCTTTGTCTAAAATTGTTTGCTTTATGTGTAAGTCATACTATCTATGTATTTAAAAATCGTAGACTTATGGGCTATGGGCTTCCTGGAATTCCTATACTTTTCACTGAATATATTTTAGAATTTTTTTCTTTGAAATCCCAGTGTATCTTTCCTAAGGGTATATTAACAGTATCAATGTCAGAGTAAACCTATAATATGGACAGAAAAATAAAATATCAACTAACTGATAAGAATGAAATACTCTACTTTTAAGGTACTTGGTAATTGTATTAATTTGCTATAACAAATTACCACAAATTGGTGGTTTACAACAGCAGAAAAAATAAATTAAAAATCAGATTATAATAATAAAATATTTATTTTGAGTGTTTACTATAAAATTAACTGATATATATGAAATATTTTATCTCATTCTTACTATCTAAAGCCAATGTATTGTTTTCAACTCTCTCCATTATACATACATATAGAGTATAACATATATAAGTTTAATAAAAGTAGTTGGAATCAATATATATATATATCATAATTATATATTACCTATTTTATATACATATATACACACCTGAAAACACAAACATACATATGCAAACACATGCTGAAAATCTGATGGAAAACATAAAGAGGAACTGATTCCTTTCCCACTATTAGTACTCTTTATTTCCTTCTCATTTTTATTACATTTTCACTAGAAAACATCAATTAGCAAAGGGTCTTTTTAGTTTCTGCATGGCAGGAAACAATGACCTCTGTCCTTAGATTCACTTACAGTAGAATTTTTTTAAGTATACATAGTAAAGTTAAAGACATATTTTTAGAGACTATCCAAATTGAAGATAGACTTTCCTTGTGGTCCAGTGGATGAGACTCTATGCTCCAACTGCAGAGGGCATGGGTTCTGGTTGGGGAACTAAGAGCCCGCATGCTCTATGGCATGGCCAAATAAAAATAAATGAAGGTATTAAAGAAGAATTAAAGGAAAGGAAGGAAATAAAGAGCATCAGTGAATCATGGAACAACTTCAAGGAACCTTGTAAAAAATGTTAGTCCTTCAGTCCTGTTCTACTCTTTGCAACCCCATGGACTTCAGCCTGCCAGTCTGCTCTGTCCATGGGGTTTTTCAGGCAAGAATACTGGAGTGGGTAGCCATTCCCTTCTTCAGGGGATCTTCCTGACCCAGGGATCAAGTCTTTGGGTCTCCTGTATTGCAGGCAGATTCTTTACCATCTGAGCCACTGTAATTGAAATCCTTGAAAGAGGGATGGAGTGTCAGAAAAAACATTTTATGAAACAATTTTGAAAATAATTTTAAATGAAATGGAAACCATAAATGCACAAATTCAAGAAATTCATTAAAATCACTCTGAGAAGAATAAAGAAAACTACATTAAGACAAATAAAAATCAAGTTGCTCTAAAACACCAATAAAAACTCTTTAAAGCAGCCAGAGTAGAAAGACCCATTATAAAAATTGGAACAAAAATAAGAATGACAGCAGAATTCTTCTTCAAACCAATGAGTATAATAAGGAAGAAAGGCAAAATGTTGAAAGGTAAAACCCATCAATCCAGAATTCTATACTCAGTGAAAATATTTTTTGACAGCAAAGGCAAGGTGAACTTAAGAGCTAGGAGGTGAAAAGAATATATCTCCAACAGACTATCATGAAAAGGAATGTTAGAGGAAATCCTCCAGGCAGAAGGAAAATATACCAGGAAGAAATATAGATCAAAACAAAAGAATGAAGAACAATAAAGTTTTATTGAAATATACACAGTATAAAAGCAGGAAAGAGAATGAAAAAATATCCACCAGAGATGACATTTCAACACATTCCTTATTGAAGGAATGATAATAGATATTTATAATAAAGGAGCATTGTGGGAGAAGTACTGACCTAGAGTATGTTCAAAGAGAGTGGAGCTACAGTTATAAGAAGCCCTGTATATTTGGCAGAACATAAGAGAGACTTAAGTGTCTAAAGGAGCTTGTTAACTTTAGGACCAGGAAAGGTATTTGGACTGAAAAAAAAGTCATTCCTAGAAAGCTCTGTGTATGAAACAGGGTATTCCTCTATCACTTCTCAGAAGTGTTGTCACAGAAAAGCCATAAATCAGCAACATAAGTAGAGAGTGCATTGTGTTTACTCACATAGAAAGGTATGGAGGCAGGTCTTTTAGAAAGGTTCAGCATACTATTAAAGATTCTGAACCCTATCTTTCCTCTACCATACTTATCACTTGACTTATTTTTCCCTGGTGGCCTCATGGTGACAATGCAGTTCCAGAAGCAACATTCATAGTTCAGGCAAAGAGAGTGAAGAAAAAGATGACTGGTTTATTTTAATCATGATCAAAAAAACTTCTATAGAGACTTTTTTTCTACATCACATGGCAGGAATGTATATATAGCCACTTCTAGTTGGAAGGGAGCTTGGAAGTCAAATATTTCAAACTACAAGAATCCATATAAGAGAAAGGCAAATGAGAAAAGAGTTTAGAATGACTTCATGTGACTTCTTGTTTATAAGGGCCCACATCATAAAACAATAACCCTGAGATAAAGAAGCCAAAAATATAAGGCTAGAGAGGAAACTGATTATTCAAATAGAATAGAGGATTCATTAAAAAGAATTACTTACAATATTCTAATAGGCATCCCACAATCTGTCAATAAATTGCAAAATGTACCAAAAATTTTATTTTATAAAATAATGATTATAACAATAAACTATATAAGAGTTTTTTAAAATCTATAAAATTATCATTTTCTGCAAGAAGCAGTCTGTAGGAAATCATTTCTGTGAGAGGCAACTGAAAGGACAATTAAAGAGTAAAATTATGAATAGTTTTTAGTCTAATAGATCCAGATCTTTATTAGGGGTAAAAAGGTAAACTAATTCCCTTTCTCCCTCTCTTTCTCCCTCTGTCTCTTACACTCACACATATGTGCATATACACACCGAGTCACTCAATGCCACAAAATAAAGATTTTTCACTAAGAATGAGGGAGAATTCTCACTCCTACAGATCTATGACTTCTGTTCCTCACATGAAAAAGCTTCCAATTGCTGGTCTGATAGGAGCAATCTTATTCAAAAATTATTAATAAACTAAATGGAACCATCATAGACTTAAGTAAGTGACAGCGCATGGTTTAAAAAGAAAAGATAAAGAAACAGTGTAATCAAACTGATGGTGAAGAACACGGGGCAAGAATATAGCAGTTGCTGCTGCTGCTGCTGTCACTTCAGTTGTGTCCGACTCTGTGTGACCCATAGATGGCAGCCCACCAGGCTCCGCCGTCCCTGGGATTCTCCAGGCAAGAACACTGGAGTGGGTTGCCATTTCCTTCTCCAATGCATGAAATTGAAAATGAAAGTGAAGTCACTCAGTCCTGTCCGACTCTTTGTGACCCCATGGACTGCAGCCTACGAGGCTCCTCCGTCCATGGGATTTTCCAGGCAAGAGTATTGGAGTGGGGTGCCATTGCCTTCTCTGGAATATAGCAGTAAGGCAATTAGAAGTCAAAATACAAAATATACTTTTTTAAACCTGAGGGCTTTGAATATATAATTAAAGGTTTGGATATAAAAATTCAGGGAAGTTATAATTTGATTATTGTGGCTGTTATTTGATTGCTAAGTCATGTCTGACTTTTGTGATCCCATGAACTGTAGTCGACCAGGCTCCTCTGTCCATGGGATTCTCAAGGAAAGAATGCTGGAAGGGGGTGGCCATTTCCTTCTCCAGGGGATCTTCCCCATCCAGGGATCAAACACTAGTAGGCAGATTCGTTACTGTCTGAGCCACCAGTGAAGTCCATATGGGTGAGGGTAGATGAGACAAAATATTAGCTGATAGAACTCAGAATGAAAAAAAAGCGAAACAAAACAGCACACAAAAAGTAAACTTTCTACAGATAGTGAAAAATAATGTATAATATAATGGGTATTGCAAAGGAAACAAAAATGAAATCTAAAATAACTTGTGAAAAATAATATGAAAAAGTAATAACTATAGAGGACAAATAAAGGAGAATATATATTTGTAGTGAATAACCATTAAGAAAAAAAATAGAGTAAAAGCATTTGAAAAAACTTGTTCAAGCAAAGTTTTGAGGGAGTAATCAATATGCTAAAAGAGTTCATGTGAAAGTGAAAGTCCTCAGTCATGCCGACTCTTTGCAACCCAAGGACTAATCCATGGAGTTCTCCAGGCCAGAATACTGGAATGTGTAGCCTTTTCCTTCTCCAGCAGATCTTCCCAACCCAGGGATCAAACCCAGGTCTCCCACATTGCAGGTGGATTCTTTACCAACTGAGCCACAAGGGAAGCTCAAGAACACTGGAGTGGGAAGCCTATCCCTTCTCCAGTGGATCTTTCTGGCCAAGGAACCGAATCGGGGTCTCCTGAGTTCATATTGTATTGTACTGTAAAGTATTCAGGTCTAATAGTATTGAGACACGTCCTAGGAAATTTCCTGGGCTTCAGAGATAATCGAAAAATGCTTTGAAGCAGTCAAGCAGAAAGACTATAACACCCTTAAACAGTGCTGTATTTCACTATTGCACCCTGACAAAGACTCACTGTGCTTGGCCAAATGACCTTACTGATGGATTGGTTGCTGTGCTATTTCAATTACCCAATACTTGAAGAGCACTTCTATGGGTAAACAGGGATGAACATTAAGAGTAAGAATGCTCTAATATCAGATGCTTCAAAACAATAGAGAAATGCAATCAAAGTTCAAAGGGAATTTAGAAAACATAATAATCTAAGGAAAATGGAAGGCAGGGATAAACAATTAAGTCAGGAAATAATGAATAGAAAAACAGAAAACACAGTAACACTCCCAGATAGACTCAAGAATTCAGTCTTTGAATTTTCTAATGCATAGATAAAATTCATGTAAGAAGAAAAAGAGAAGAGCATACAAATTTGTGAACTCATAAATGCAATTGAGGGAATAATAACATCCAGAGAAAGTTTAAAAACAATCCTCAGATATTTTTGTTGTTGTTTTTCAGTCACTCAGTCCTGTCTGGCTCTTTGTGACTCAATGGACTGCAGCATGTCAGGCTTCCCTGTCCTTCACCATCTTCTGGAGTTTGCTCAAACTCATGCCCATTGAGTCAATAATGCCATCCAACCACCTTATCTTTTGTTGTCCTCTTCTCCTGCCTTCAATCTTTCCCAGTATCAGGGTCTTTTCCAATGAGTCAGCTCTTTGTATCAGGTGATCAATGTATTGAAGCTTCAACTTCAGCATCAGCCCTTCCAATGAATATTCAGGACTGATTTCCTTTAGGATTGACTGGTTTGATCTCCTTGAAATCCAAGGTATTCTCAAGAGTCTTCTCCAACACCACAGTTCAAAAGCATCAATTCTTCAGCATTCAGCCTTCTTTATGGTCCAACTCTCACATCCATACATAACTACTGGAAAAACCATTGCTTTGACTATACAGACCATTGTTGGCAAAGTAACGCCTCTGCTTTGTAATACTCTGTCTAGGTTTGTCATAGCTTGTCTTCCAGGGAACAAGCATCTTTTAATTTCATGGCTACAGTCACCATCTGCAGTGATTTTGGAGAACAAGAAAACAAAAAAATAAAGATGATAACACCTTTATGGCAGAAAGCAAAGAGGAACTAAATAGCCTCTCGATGAAGGTAAAAAAGGAGAGTGAAAAATCTGGTTTAAAACTCAACATTCAAAAAATTAAGATCATGGCCTCTGGTCCCATCATTTCAAATAGACAGGGAAACAATGGAAACAGTGACAGACTATTTTCTTGGCTCCAAAATCTTTGCCTAGTGTTTTATAAAAACATTTAGTAATAATAGGGGGTTGATGAGGAAATATATACTAAAAATATTGACCAAAGAGCAGAAAGACCTAAATTGTTTTTAGTCATAGAAGAAATAGAAAAGAATTTTTTAAATTTCCTTCCTCTGAAAGCATGATTCCATAATTTCACATTTAAATTCTATCAAAACTAAAAGTAATTCATTACTTCAATACTATATTAAATATGTCAGTACATAGAGAAGAAAAAATAAAACAAAAAGTCTTTGAAATTCATTTCAAGTCTCCATCAAAATGTTGACCACAGAATTAGGGTACTATTTCACAGTCACAGTTAACTGCAGACCAGTTTCCTTTCTCCATATTAGAAGGTCACCGTGATGGTTCAGTATTAATAACTGTCAATAAAATATGCAATAGTAATAAATAGAGGAAAATTATGGGCATTCATTCATTCAGGATAGATAAAATCAACATCTATGTTTATTAAAAATAGACTGATGTTGGACTCATTTTTCTGTCACAACCTACAATTCATTCTGTCCTTAAGTCCTGTCAGCTGTCACAATACAACTAGACTTGAACATTTCTTATCACATCTCCTACTTGTACCATAGTCCAGTCTATATCACATCATTCCTATTGCTAAGAATCTCATACTTACTGGTTTCCTTATTTCAAATCTTGTGCTCCTGGGGTCTATTGTCAAAACCATAGCAAGATCAGACGCATACCTCTATTCAAATTTTCCAGTGATTTTTTCATCTCACTCAGACTTTCCAATATCCAAAATCTTTACCAAGACTGAAATGCCTTAAAAAGTGACTCTCTTAGAATAGCACTGAAACACGTATATTACATGTAAAATAGACGACCAGTGCATGTTCGATGCATGAAGCAGGGCACGCAAAGCCTGGTGCTTTGGGACAAGCCAGAGGGATAGGGTGGGGAGGAAGATGAGAAGGGGATTCAAGATGGGGGGACACGTGCACGCGTGGCTGATTCATGTCGATGTTTGGCAAAAACCACCACAATATTGTAAAATAATTACCCTCAAATTAAAATAAATAAATAATTTTTTAAGTGACTTTTGCCTCTTACTCTCTGCCCTTGAGTGATAGTGGTAAAGAACCTGCCTGCCAATGTAGGAAACATAGAGATGCAGCTTCGATCCCTGGGTTGGGAATATCCTCTGGAGGAAGGCACAGCGACCCACTCCAGTACTCTTGCCTGGAGAATCTCATGGACAGAGAAGGCTGGCGGGCTACAGTCCACAGAGTCACAAAGAGTCGTACATGACTGGAGCAATTTAGCAAGGCACACATGCTCTGACCTTAACTCACACTATTAATCCATTCCTCCTGTACCTCAGCTCCTCTGGGCACCCAACTTTAACTTTATGCAACAAGAAAGCACTGTGTTAGGAATTTGGCTCTTAAATCGTCCCACCTAGAGTCTTCCCGTATATCCATGTGTGTGGCAATTATTGTTAGATGAGCAGATGATATAGCCATATTTCTATTCTTCCTTCTTAGAGGAGAAGATGGAGAAGGAAATTGCAACCCACTCAAGTGTTCTTGCCTGGAGAATCCCAGGGATGGGGGAGCCTGGTGGACTGCCTTCTATGGGGTCGCACAGAGTCGGACACGACTGAAGAGACTTAGTAGCAGCAACAGCAGAGAAGAACTGCAATTTGGACAGATGCAGCAATAGCCCGAGCACCAGAAACACTTCCTAGAGTCTCTTAAGGAGAATGATGAGTAAGTGATGCAGAGATAACTAGTGATGTAAGCAGAAACCACTGGGTACTGACTCATTCCCAAAAGCCCATAAAGGTTAGTTGGGGATAAGTAGGGTGGTAGTTTTATCTGGCATGCGCTATTGTTGATTGTTATTCCCTGTTCTTCCACTTGGACTATTACCATAATACCTAGAGAAAAAATAATTTCTTAAGCTCATAAGGGCATGAGTCAAGCCTTAAGAACAATGGAGCAGATATGGAAAGAATCTGAATGCTAACGCTATTGAAGTATTCACTGAATGAGCGCTGGGTTTTCTCTTGTGTGCATTCGGGAGTTTAAACCATTCCAGATTGGGTTCTGTAGTATGTAACTGAACCATTCCTAAACAGATATGGTATATAAAGCATGTGGGACAGTCACTGGTGGTGGTTTAGTCACTAATATGTGTCCAACTCTTGTGACCCCATGGACTGTAGCCCACCAGGCTCCCCTGTCCATGGGATTTCCCAGGCGAAAATACTGGAGTAGGTTGCCATTTCCTTTTCCAGGGACAGTCACTACTCTTGAATAGTGTCTTAAAAATATCCATACAGGTGAACTTGCAGGCCTCTCTTAGTCACTTGGCTGGATAAAATGACAGGTACGTATTTGTATGAAACTGTAAGACGCTACATTTGCCAAACACTAAAGATGATAAGATCAATTAGTAAAAAAAAATGATTGCTAATAATCTTTATATGTAAAATTGTGTAATTAGATAATGGCAATGCAATTAAAATCCAAATAGCATTAATATTAATGCTATTAGAATGTATTAGAATGCTATTAGAATGTATTAATGTATTAGAATTTCCCTTTTTTTACCCAGACATATGGGGTATATCTTCTTTTTTAACTCTATGTAATGTTTAGTTTATATTGTTTTTCAATCTGCCACTTCTTAAATGTGCATTCTCTCTTCTGTATACCCAGGCATGTGGATAATGAGTTAATGTCAAGGATGCTCACTGGTAGCATCTTTGATAAATTGCTTGGTACAACTTCCCTGGTGGGCCTTTCTTATGCACACTTCTGGCAAGACTGAACCATGAATTTCAACTTTCATCATGATTGATACCAATTACCACAGTAAAGACAGCCTGTGTTGATCTGAATTAATCATTATGACAGCAAGACCCTTGTCGTCTGTCCATTTTCTGTCAGTACATTAGCTCAACTTTTTCTTTCCAAGCAGTTCAGAGCTGGGTTACTATCTCATGCAACAAGAGGCATTAAATATCACTGCTATTTATTTGACTTTGGAAATGAGGTTATCAAACTGATAACTAATTATATGTGTAAAAAGTACTGACAATGCTACTCCAGCATTATTCAGTTCTGTTTTCTTTTGATAATGATTTCTTTTGTCCTGGTAAGGAAAATTCATAAAGACAATATGCTCTTTGTTATTTTATTGATGGATACAAATTTAGAGAACTCTGAGTTACTCAATAGCTTCATGAAGCACAGCGCACCAATGGGGTTATCTTTGTCATTCAGGCAGTTAAGAGGGCAGAGTAATCAAGCAGGGACAGAGACACACAATTCTGCCTAATTTTGCCACTAATCCCTTTTCACTAATCTCCTGAATATTTCCCTTTATTTAAATTGCTCTAAGAATTCAGAGATATAGTGCCTTTCAGCCTGAAAACACATATGCCTGACATTAGAGAGAATGAAATTACAGTCTATAATTTGTTTTCATGTACATTAAGCTTCATTTCCTGTGTCTGCAATTGGCAATATAGGTGATAAAGTGGAAAGGATTAGATTACACAATAAACAGCAAATTCTCAGCCAATTAAATATTGTTTAACAACAAAATTTATAAGCAGGGATATAAACACAAATTGTATTTTGTTGCTAAAGTTGAGGTGATCTTGAATAGAGATCTCCTGTAAACAGGGCAAGTCAAGAGTTCAGATTTTTTTTAAAAAGGGCATTATTTTAAATTGTACGATTAATTTAGAACTCCGCTTGTATAGAGATGAGACATTTATTCCATTAGGGCAAAGTAAATGATAAGTATTTTTTCTAATTTTAAAATGTATTTGTCACTTAAAAAGACAGACATACATATGTGTGCATTTTAAAGAAGTGAATATACTGTTGTTGGGTTTTTTTTTCATACTTTGCTTTTTGTTGTATTAGTGCTGTGCAAAAACTTGAACATTGTCCATTTTTTCCATCTATTTTAAGGATAACAAAAATTAAATTAATGGTATATATGGGGAGTATAAGATTTACCTGTAGAGTTTTATTTTCCCTCTGACTTCATTAGTTCAATTTCAGATACTACAGGAGGGTCTGATGCCCTACATTAGGCAATGTAGGAGAGTCATATGTCTGTAGTAAGTTAATGTTTTTCCTTTTAACTTTTTAAAAAAAAATCAGCACATGGACTTCCCTAGTGACACAGTGGATAAGAATCTGCCTGCCAATACAGGGAACACGGATTTGATCCCTGTGTCCAGGAAGATTCCACCTGCAAGGGAGCAACTAAGCCCATGCACCACACCTACCTGAGCCCATGCTCTGTAGAGCTCACGAGCCACAACTTGTGAAGCTTGTGCACTCTAGACCCGTGAGCCACAGTGAAAGGGCCCCTGTGGTGAAACTACTGAAGGCCAGCAAGCTGCACCAACTGAAGTCAGAGTGCCTAGAACTTGTGCTCTGCAACAAGAGAAGCCACTGCAATGAAAAGCTTGTGTACTGCAACTGGAGAGTAGTCTCCACCCTGCACAACTAGAGAAAGCCTGTATGCCCCAACGAAGATCCAGTGCAGCCAAAAATAAATAAATAAATAAAATAAAATGCAGCATCATGAAAATATTTCCACAAGGATTATTCAATGAAATATACCTAAAGCTGAAATAGTCTTCTCTCTGTTAATGAATACAAATAGAAATAATTTTTTCTGAAGTGAGGTTATTCCCATAACTTGTACTAGTTTTTATGAAATGGTAGTGTGTTTTGTCTATAAGAATATGGCTATTCTTAATTTTAAATTAAATGCTTCTGAGTTACATAGAAATGCATCTTTATCACTGGGTCCTGGTTGGTTGATTGATTAAATTGCATTGCATTTCGATAGTTAATGTAACCTATTAAGTTACTGAATTTGCTGATATAAATACTTGGTGAAACTCTATCCCTGTGTGTTCATATTTGGTGTGTGTGAGAGAATGACTCTTTATCACCTTAGAATAGAGTTTGAGTACTGCTTTTTAGTTTATAGCTTACACATGACAGTGTTCTTACATGCACAGCTTTATTTAATTCCCAGTGATCACAGTGATAGCACTACATCTCTAGTCTATTCCTTTCAGTCAAACTAGGACAAAAATCAAATTCAATGACATCCCCCACACCTCCAGGAGAACTTGTCCCTGAGTAGATAATTAGGAAACATTCAAAGAAGGAGAGGAGGTTCAAAAAGTGGTTGCAGTAAACATATTAGAGTATGAGCAAAGTAAATAGTTTGCAATTACAAATTAATAAGATTGAGGATTAGAAAAGAAAGAAGTCAAATATTTTTAAAGTTAAAATTATGGTAGCAGTTATAATCAACTGTATTTTCAAATATATTAAAGTATATTTTGCCTAAATTCAAGGGATAATGCAATGCATGATCATTTTGTTTTTGTTCACAAACAGGTTAATTCTGTTAAAATTCCTGTTATCAAAAATTTGATGTATTGCTCCATTACAGTGAGAAATTTTGATTAAAAAATAATTCTACAAATGTAATTTAAGCTCTTAGCTTCACCAAGTCTTCTCACTCTCTAATATAGCCTGATCAAGATAATTAAATTATACCTTTATGTTGTAGTGATGTAAATCCAGGTTCAAAAGCATCTAACCAATTCTGACTCTACCATTTGGGTCAATTAGAGTGTGTTTAGTAATTGCAAGATATCAGGCAGCTTACAAAATTGGAAAGGACAAGAATCCTTATTGCTGTAGAGAAATTAAACTTGCTTTGACTGATTCTATTACCTATTCAGGACATGTTATCCAAACTACCAGCCAAAGTAATCAAACACAAGGTTATACAGTATTGAACAAAATGCTCCTGATTTGACAATGGGAATAATAATGTTACATGCCCAAAAGCTTGTGCCTGACAATAGATTTACAATGTATAAAGCAGGAAAATTGAGACCATCATGGTAGCTACAATGACTTCTGACCTAACTTGCAGGAGTTAGTGTAGATTCCACAGACTAAGGGTACAGATCCCAGCAAGACTGCCCTCACTTCAGGAACAAGCTGCTAGCTTAGGGGATCCTAAATTATCTGTACTTCTGAATAATTGGCTACAAATCCTGGACTTCCTACCAACCATTCAGATACCATTCACTCAATGTGCTATACTTATGATTACAATTTTATAATAGCAATAAGGATACAAATCTGGGACAATGAAAAGAAGAGACACGTATAGAGGTCTATGTGACCACATGAGAGGTCGAGGAGGGCTCAGTCTTGAAGCTTCCATGTCCTCTCTCTTTTGGAGTCAGGAGGTGTCATTCTCCCGGCATGTTGACTTATAGAAATATGTGCAGAATATTGTTAACCAGGAAAGGGAACACAAGTTTCAAGTTCATTTCATAAGCATGATTGATTGAATATTGGCCACATGATTTAAACTCAAATTCCAGCCCCCATGGGATACCCAGAGGTCAGGCTTACATCACCTGGCTCAGAGCTCCACACATCTAATCACATGGTTGTCCTTTCTGACAGGACTAGGCCTCAACCTGAGTCATCTTGTTTGCATACCCACCACTTCTTTAGCATGAACTCATCTAATCTGATGGTCTCATTACAAATTACAGAGACTTATATTGCTCAAGAAATTACCAGGTTATAGGGTTTCCATGCCAGGAAGTAAGGGAAAAAGCCAGCAAAGTTCTTTGCTATATGGTAGCTGCAGAGCAAATTCAGACCTGTTCTCACTTTGGAGATGAATGTGTCTGGCTACACACTCGTCCAATTTTAATAATGATAAAGAGATGTACTTTGCTTCTAAATTATGCTTTATTATTTTATCATTGTTACTTCCATAATAATAGTTATGTTAGGCTATTATTTGAAGAAACATAGGTTCAGTTATATCAAAACTCTTGTTCCACAATACAGGTCAGTTTTCAAAACATCCAGGGAAATAGTGTCATTACTTTCAAGGAACAAAACTAGCTTCAATAGTTTAAAAACTATTCCTAGGGTCATGGATTCTCCAAAGATTTCTGATTTTTTGTTTTCTTTTTAATTATGCCTTTCTCTGAAAGATTTTGTTCAAACTGTTGATAGACTTGTGGCATTTACGCTTGTGCTTGTTTTTTTAGACCATTTATTTGTGGTGATCCAGTGACATTCTCTGAAACAACTAAAAGGAAAAAAGACAACACACAAAAAAATCTCAAAAATAGAAAAACAAGAAAATTACTTACAGAAAAGAAATGTACCTTTTGGAGGGAATGGAACAAACGTTTTTATAAAAGAGCAATCTTATTAAGACAGAAATTGCTAAATCATGTGATATGTACCATAAATCATTTTAGCTTATTTTTTAATTTAAAATAATATAAACTATACTAAAACCAAAATGCCTTCGTGATGTGAAAATGTTCAATCAAGATGGGCTTTGAAACTACATAGATATTTGTAATGATTTTAGAATTTCTATCTTAAATTTTATTTCAAATTGCATAAATTGCAGTTATAAAAGTTATTTCAGAAATAAATGTTTATTGCCTGTGAAATGTCACAGGCAGAGACTGAGAAAGACCGTGAAAAACAGAGACAGAGAGAAACAGAGATAGAGATTGATTTATACTAATGGATTAGCTCATATCTTTATGGAGAATAGTGAATCCCAAATCTGCAGTGTGGGGCAGCAGACTGGAGACTCAGGATAGCTGATATGCAGATAATGTCCAAAGAAATCTTTTGAGATTTCTCTCTTGCTTCCTCTTGTTTGGAGAGACTGGTCTTCTGGATTTTTTAGGCCATTAGTCTGATTTGAGGAGGTCCAAGCAGATGATACCACCTTAGTGGCAGAAAGCAAAGAAGAACTAAAGAGGTTCTTTTTTTTTTTCATATTTATGGTTTTCAGTTTATTCTATTTTTTAACTTTACAATATTGTATTTGTTTTGCCATACATTGACATGAATCTGCCATGGGTGTACATGTTTTCCCCTTCCAGAACCCCCCTTCCACCTCCCTCCCCATCCCATCCCTCCTGGTCATCCCAGTGCACCAGCCCCGAGGACCCTGTATCATGCATTAAATCTGGACTGGCAGTTCATTTCACATATGATAATTTACATGCTTCCATGCCATTCTCCCATATCATCCAGCTCTCGACCCCTCCCATAGAGTCCATAATACTGTTCTATTTATCTGTGTCTCTTTTGATGTCTCGCATACAGGGTTATCTTTAATGATTGACTAAATACTATATATATGTGTTAGTATACTGTATTGGTGTTTTTCTTTCTGGCTTACTTCACTCTGTATAATAGGCTCCAGTATCATCCACCTCATTAGAACTGATTCAAATGTATTCTTTTTAATGGCTGAGTAATATTCCATTGTGTATATGTACCACAGCTATTGTTTTTTAAACTTTCAACACAAACTAAAAGATTCATACACATTACCATAAATTGAAAAAAATATCTTTAAACTGATATCATAAAAGTTTGCTTAAGAATGGAAGAAACGTGGGACTTCCCTGGCAGTCCAGTGGTTAAGATTCTGTGCAGGGGGCAGGGGTTCAATCTCTGGTCAGGAGGAACTAAGATTCCACATGCCACATGGCACAGTCAAAAAAAACCCATAAATAAATAGAAGAGCCTCAGCCAATTTCATTATGGCGTCCCTGAACTCATAAAGACATATTTCCCTTGCTTGCCAGATGATAAATTGACTCCACTGCTGAAAAGTTTTTAAAAACTTTGTGTAAAAGTTTTCAAATATAACCAAATTAAACATGATTGTAACATATTTGCTTAATTTTGTCTTGCACATACTAATGTATATTTTTTCATTTTAAAAATAGATTCAGACAAAAGCAAAATATAAGCACTCTGCTGAATTTATTCATGTGAAATTATTTTTGTATGTATTTTGTGATCATAACTTTATGTGTTTTTTCATATTACATGATTTTACAGGTTATATTCAACAACAATTATTTAATAATTTAACATTTAAGTAATGCTACTTGGAGATCTTTTTAAATGTTAGAGATCCTTTTAAATGTTAACTAAAAAGCTAAAACACACATATTTAGATTAGTGACAGATCCATTAGATTATTTTGTATATTTCATTAATTTTATATATGAAAAATCAAATTCACATAATTAAAATTCTTGAAGTAATTCAGATTGAAGAAATGTTGCTTCTATGGATTTCTAATTGCTTACAACTATATTAAAATATTTTCAAAATATCACATGAGAAAAAGCTGAAGATAGAGACTATTCATAAGAAAATAGGGCTCTATTATGGAAAATTAATCGTTAAGTAATTTTTTCTATATTAACCACAATAAAATGTACATATATCAGCCTCTATTTTTGGAAAGAGGAGATAACTCTTCTGGGAAAATACAACATATTCTTATCTGTAATAAAATGTGCAAATAAACCATATTGCATATTTTGTGCTTCTTTTAAATTATTGTCCATATTTAATTCAAGTTAAACTTTAAACAAATCTACCTACTGAAGTGAATCTTTTATTAGGCTATTGGAAGTAGTTGTTAAATGTACACTTTCTCTTAATAAATTCACTAATCTTTCAAGTTTGACTTTTTAACTGAAGTGGTCAATGTGATATCAATATTTGAAACATGCGTAATTCCATTTTTGAGGTACAATATGATCTAGCAAGCACAACAAAACCTTTAAAACTGAATATTCATAAAACTTTTTGAAGATCGTGGTCTAGAAACTATACAATATCTTTACCCACTTTCTATTGAGAGCAGAGTAGTCTTCCACTAACACATACATTATTATTAAATGTGCTCATTTTCATGAAAGCACTGTAACTCTGTAATATGCCCATATGTCTATCAAAGCTTAAAGTCACTTTAACAATAGGCAACTGAACCTGATTTCCTCTAGAGTTTGTTTAGGTTTATAGAGTGGTTATGAGCATGGACTCAGGAGCCAAAATGTGTAGAAGTGAATGCTAACTTCTCAGTTTAATGTATGTGTGGCTTCTGATAGCTTGTGAAAAAATAAGGGATGATGTTTTGAAAGTGCTGTGTGTTTGGAAGGCAATTGAATCATGCTCTAATTGGGCTATGTGGCTATATGCTTTTTAATGGGTCAGATCATATTTCTAAAAAAAAATCACAAGCCTCATTCTCTTCTGCAGATGTGGGCAAGAATAGCAGAAGTTTTCACTTATTTATATCTTATTGTTGATTATTAGTTGTGCGCATTTCTTTAAAATCTTTAGAAAGACTTCAAAACTGCTCACAAACAATGTAAATCAAATGGTTTATTCATGAAATGTTATTTCACAATGAATGTATAGCATTAGAGACAAATATTCTAACCCAAAATAGTGAGCACCTTTTCTAATCATCTTTTGATACTTTTTAAATGAGAATAAATTAACATTGATTTTATCTAAATGAAACTCATAAAACTCATCTACATATAGTAGGGGTCAAAGAGTAGCAAATCACAAATGTAATATTTTTGTCTATTTTTAGGTATAAGTGGTTCATAGCAGTGTTAAAATAGAGCAAAATTGCAAACGGTACAGACTTATTTGCATGCACATCACGCAGCAGTAAATCCCCACTGTGTTTCCATTCAGAGTCCTATTTCAGCATCATTATCACTGACAGGACAGTGTTAAGTAAGGCGGTGTTAGCTTTTAGGAACACATTTATGGGCTATTAATCAATTATTTACTATCCTAGAGAAAACAGAGACTTGTTTAAATGCACACAATATTTATAGAAGCTAAAGTTATCAGTGCTGCTAAAAGAAATTAGGCAGAAGAATATGTTTTATGTTATAAAACCAAGTTAAATCTTGCCTTTGTAAATTGAGAGAATCTTGAATTTTCTGGAAACTTGTTTTTAAAAAACTAAATGTTACTACTCAGAAATTTATTAGGGCGTCCCTGGTGTTTCAGACAGACGGTAAAGAATCTGCCTGCAATTCAGGAGACCTGGGTTTGATCCCTGGGTGGAGAAGATCCTCTGCAGAAAGGAATGGCTACCCACTCTAGTATTATTGACTGGGGAATTTCATGAAAAGAGGAACCTGGCAGACTATACAGTCCATGGGATTGCAAAGAGTCAGAAACGACTGAGCAACAAACCCATTCACTTTCAGAAGTTAATTCATATAATAATGGCTTTTAAATAGAAAGTTAATAGCACTAATTTATACTAGTTTTGAAGTATCCTCACTCAGATGATTTTAAGGTTTGCCTTTATTAGCTAAACCAAAAAATATAAGCAATGTAATTGCACATTTTCAAGTGGAACAATATTTTCTGATTCTAACTGAAATTAGCAACGTGACTTTTCAAATTTAGTATATGAATGGACTCTAAGATTAAGTAAAATAAAGTTACATAGAGAATATCTTCAGTATTATACTTTAAAAGAGGCAATTTGGGAAATAGCATATTTACCAAACTTGAAATACATTTTCCACACATGATATTGAAAGTTAGGTGGTGGGTTCTAAAGTCTTACATGTGGTTTCAAATTTTCATTTTGATTTATTTTGAGCAATTAAGAAAATTCTGAGTTTTTCTCTCTTCATTTCATACATGAAAATAATAATAGAATCAACTTTGCAAAGTCGTTTGTAGATGTGTGATAATCTACACAGTATTTAGCACAGCAATCTTCACAAAGCAAGAAACAACTTGAATGGTTATAATTCAAGTAAGGGTGATGCCTTTATTTAAAAACATTTTTTTATAAAAACATTTAAATATATACAAAATAGAGAATTATTTAAAATGCATGGAAAAATTTAGAATTAACAAATGTGAGTGCATAATTTTAGATGTATGACAACTATCATTGTAACCAAAATAAGAAACTAAATGAAATAATGTGTATCAGAGACAAAAGTTTAATTATTCTAGTATGAAAAAGTCATCTAAAAATAGAAGACAAAAGAGTACTAACCCTAAAGAAAAGTTAACAGAATCACAAATAGAACAAATGTATTTTTAACCACATGAAAAGATATTAAACCTTTTATAATAAGAGAAATGCAAATAAAAATTAAGAAAACATTTTCCACCATTCAGATTGGCAAAATGAAAGAACTTGAAAATGCTTTTATTTGACAAAGTCATGGGAAATTCACACACGATGAAAATAAAACTAAATGCAATCTTATAAAAAAAAACTTGACAATAACTAAAAATATTGCGTATCTATTTACTGTTTGGCCCAACAATCCCATTCTAGAAATACATCTCCAAGATTCACAGGCAAAATGAGAACACAATATATATAGGACACCTGGTAACAGCAAAAGACTGAGAGCAAAGAAGTAGTCATTCAAAAGGGGATTGACTGAATAAACAACGGTGCACCAAGGACATAGAATACTGAGAACAATAACAAACAAAAGTAACCTTACAATATTACTAGGAATCTACTATAGAATGATCTTCAGAGAATATTGTTAATTGAATAAAGCATAAGCACACTTACAGCAGAAAGCAAAGAACTAAAGAACCTCTTGATGAAGGTGAAAGAGGAGAGTGAAAAAGTTGGCGTAAAGCTCAACATTCAAAAAACTAAGATCATGGAATCTGGTCCCATCATTTCATGGCAAATAGATGGGGAAACAATGGAAACAGTGACAGACTTTACTTTTTGGGCTCCAAAATCACTGTAGATAGTGACTGAAGCCATGAAATTAAAAGACACTTGCTCCTTAGAAGAAAAGCTATGGCAAACCTAGACAGCATATTAAAAAGCAGAGACTTTGCCAAGAAAGATCCATTTAGTCAAAGCTATGGTTTTTCCAGTATTCATGTATGGATGTGAGAGTTGGACTGTGAAGAAAGCTGAGTGCTGAAGAATTGATGCTTTTGAACTGTTGTGTTGGAGAAGACTCTTGAGAGTCCCTTGGACTACAAGAAGATCCAACCAGTCCACCCTAAAGGAGATCAGCCCTGGGTGTTCATTGGAAGGACTGATGTTGAAACTGAAACTCCAATACTTTGGCCACCTGATGCAAAGAACTGACTCATTGGAAAAGACCCTGATGCTGGGAAAGATTGAAGGCAGGAAGAGAAGGGAACAACAGAGGATGAGATGATTGGATGGCATTACTGACTCAATGGACATGAATTTAAGTAAACTCCAGGAGTTGATGATGGACAGGGAGGCCTGGCCTACTGCGGTTCATGGGGTCGCAAAGAGTCTGACACGACTGAGTGACTGGACTGAACTGAACTGTTTCATATTACTGTGATTGTCTTAGAATTAATGTCACATGAAGACCAGAGAAAGGATGGAATAGGTTTTTACATCCATGTGCCAACAACAAAGATAATTTCAAAAAGTTATTTAATGGTGATGATAAGCAAATATCTATGAAATTCTGTAAAATGAAACAGTGATTATTTCAAGTGTCTAAGTATATGTTAGTACACACGGTTTGCTTTTATATTGGATGAGACATGTTTCACCTATTCCCTGTTAAGCAGATATCTAAGTTCTACACTAAGAATGTTGCACAAATATTCTTGTAGATAGGGTAATATTTATCATAGTCCCAATTAGGAAATTTTTATCTTTTCTATGGAGAGAGAGGGAAACTTTTGAATGAGCTATGTCACAGATATTCCACAACAAAATTTCACTGTTTTCACAAGCTATTTTTTTTATTCTGCTTCAATTATTTGCCAATTGAGAGGGTAAAATTGCAAGAAATATTGTTTATCCAAAACTGATTATGGCAACAACCCTGTAGCTAGTCTGCTTTAGAGAAATCACTATTCATTGTCTTTACAACATCTGTTCCCTTTCTTCTGTCTTATCAATCGACCCTCAATTTTGCTCTCTTTTCTATGAACCTCCAAGAGAAACTGGGGCTTTTTGGAGCCATACAGAGTGAATTATGATAGGTCTAAATTGCTCTTGGTGGCCTTAATCCCCTTGAAAAATAATAGGCTTTACATTGCCATGTGAGGCATGTTTGTCCAATGAAACAAAAAAGAAAGTTTTCTGTAGTTTTTCTCAAAAAGCCTTTCTTGCCCTTACACAGGAAAAAAAGATAAAAATGTTCTCATTTCCTTCCACAGTGTTATTACCTGCATATAGTGCTTCAAAGTGTGACAATAGTCTCAGAACTATGAGAGAAGGAAGTCTAAAAGGCTAATGCTGGGATAGTAGTACAGATAAATATAAAAGAAATTGGGCTTTGAGGAATACTGTTGAGCCACTGAAATGATCCAACTATGGGACTGCACTATCTCAGGAGTTTTGCTACCTGAGATAATAAAAGCCATTATTTTAGGTTATTTACAGTATTATATTTTCAAATGTATGTTTAATCCTTATGTAAAATTTCCATGAGCTAATTCTTTGCACATTAGCATTAAATGTAAACACAAGGTTAGTAGTATTGCATATAAAGAAAACCTTAAATTAGAATTAGATAAATTCATTATAAAGACTAATTATGTGAAGTTTGTAATCAAAGTTCTATGAAGGTAAAAAAGCTATAGTTAGGTTTCTGTAAAGTTTACTTTTCACTTTATCAGTATTTTTTTTTCTTGCTTACAAAAGCCATTGCCTATCAGTAAGAAAAAACAACAAGTTTCAGAGTACAGAACCTTATGTTAACACAATTTGGATCATTGGTAAAAACAAATGTTAATAGGTGGTCCTAAGATGGTGGAGGAATAAGACAGGAAAACCACTTTTCCCCCCACAATTCATCAAAAGATCATTTGAATGCTGAGCAACTTTCACAAAACAACTTCTGAATGCTGGCAGAGGACACCAAGCACCCAGAAAGGCAGCCCATTCTCTTAAAAAGGAGGTAGGACAAAATATAAAAGACAAAAAGTGAGACATAAGAGTTAGGGATGGAGACCCATCCTGGGAAGGGGGTCATGAAGGAGGAGAAGTTGCCAAACAGCAGGAAATCCTCTCACTGGCGGGTCTGTGGGGAGTTTTGGAATCTCAGAGGGCAAGAAAACTGGGAGGAAAAAAAAAAAAACACACCACAGAATACACGCCTAACCACAACTCCCAATGGAGTAGTAGCCCAGACACTCAAGACCGCCATCAGCAAGCAGAGGATGGACAGTGAGGCACAGGTTGCATGCTTAGGTAAGGACCAAGCCTGAATGCCCTGAGGACAATCTGGGGGAGCTAACATGAGATACAGAGAAGGCAATGGCACTCCACTCCAGTACTCTCACCTGGAAAATCCCATGGACGGAGGAGCCTGGTAGGCTGCAATCCATGGGGTCGCTAAGAGTTGGACACGACTGAAGTGACTTAGCAGCAGCAGCAGCAACATGAGATAGCAACCCAAACTGTGGGATAGTCAGAGAGAGAAAAAAAGAAAAAAGGAGAGAAATTTTCCACAAAAAAACTGTAATCTAAGGCACTCTGGCCCTCTCACAGAACAAAGGATTGAGTGAACACCAAAGGAGAGCTAGCCGGCTACATACCGGTCCCCCCCCCCCCACCAGAGGCAGAGTGGCAGGTGGGCGACAGCCAGAGCCAGAAGGCAAGGGGTTATCTTGGCCCCAGAGACCAGCATCCTCCACCAAACTGTGAGCAGACTCCCAGTTGCTAACGAAATCTTCCTGGGATCCTGGACGGTTGACAGCTGCTAGGAGGGTTGGAGCCAGAGATCAGCTCCCCAGAGGAGATACATTGCACACCTGAGACGGTGCTCTCGCAGCACACCTGGGAAACTGAGCAGCTGGGACAGGGAGGTGATTAAGACACACAGCCCACCTGGGACAGTGAGCTCACCAAGCCCCTGGTTGCCTGAACTGCTCGGACCTGGGAAGGGCACACCCAACTGAATCTGCGCCTTTGTGGAGTACCTGAGAACCTGAGCCTGAACAGCTTAGACCAGGGCAGTGCACAAAACGCAGGGCCCGCTTTGGACAGTTCCCCACAGAGCAATCTGGAGCCTGAGCAGTGTAGACCAGGAAAGCATATGCTGCCATGAGCTGGGGCAAACCCATTGTGGCCCAGACACTGAGACCACTCCCCACACATACCAGTAATATTTGTTTGCAGTGTTCCTCCCTCCCCACAACACAATTGAACAAGTGAACCTAAATAAGTGACCACGTTTGCCCCCTTGTGTTGGGGTAGAAATTAGACACTGAAGAGACTTGCAAACAGGAAGCCAAAATAAACAAAGAGGGAACTGCTCTGGAAGTAACAGGTGCAACAGATTAAAACCTGTAGTTAACATTGACTAAGCATTGGAAGGGGCCTATAGGCCTTGAGAAGAAGTATAAGATGGAACAAGGAACTATCTGAAACTGAACTGACCCCACACTGCCCTCAACAGCTCCAGAGAAATTCCTAGATATATTTATACTATTACCATTTTTAATTTTTTAAAATTTTTAACTTCTTTATTACTCCTTTAATTTTTATTTATATGACCTCTTATTACCTTGAAAAAAAAAGACCCTATATTTAAAGCAAATTTCATATATATGTATTCTATAATTTTTGTGATTGATTTTATTTTGTATTTTTAATATTGTATTTTTGAGAGTCTAACCTTTAGATTTTTAATCTTTGCTTTTTGGCATTTGTTATGAATCTTGTACCTTTAAGAATCTAATCTCCAGTACCCATTTTTACTTAGGGGTGTGATTACTGGCATGATTGCTCTCTCCCCTTTTGACTCCCCCTCTTCTCCTTCAGGTTACCTCTATCTCCCTCCTCCCTCTTCTCTTCTCCATGTAACTTTGTGAACCTCTCTGGATGTCTCTCACTGCAGAGAATCTTTTCACCATTAACCTAGACGTTTTATCATCTTTGCTGTATGGATGGAGAAGTCTTGAGGCTACTGTAATAATAAAACTGAAAGCCAGAGGCAGGAGGCTTAAATCCAAAACTTGAGACCACCAGAAAACTCCTGACTCCAGGGAACATTAATAGACAAGAGCTCACCCAAAAGTCTCCATACCTACACTGAAACCAAGCTCCACCCAAGAGCCAACAAGTTCCAGAGCAAGACATACAGTGCTTTTTCTCCAGCAACGCAGGAACACAGCGCTGAGCATTAAAATACAGGCTGCCCAAAGTCACACCAAACCTCAAAACTCACTACTGGACACTTCTCTGCACTCCAGAGGGAAGAGATACAGCTCCATCCACCAGAACACAAATGCAAGCTTCCCTAACCAGGAAACCTTGACAAGCCACTAGTCCAACCCCACCCACAGGGAGCAACCTCAACAATACAGAGGAACCACAAATTTCCAGCCTTCAGAAAGGCCACCCCAAACACAGCAATCTAAACAAATGAAAAGGCAGAGAAATATTCAGCAGGTAAAGGAACATGATAAATGCCCGTCAAACCAAACAAAAGAGGAGGAGATAGGGAGTCTACCTGAAAAAGAATTCAGAAAAATGATAGTAAAGATGATGCAAAATCTTGAAAACAAAATGGAGCTACAGATAAATAGATTAGAGACAAGGATTGACCAGATGCAAGACATGTTTAACAAGGACCTAGAAGAAATAAGAGTCAATCAATAATGAATAATGCAATATCTGAGATCAGAAGCACTCTGGAGGGAACCAACAGTAGAATAACTGAGGCGGAAGAGAGGATAAGTGAGGTGGAAGATAGAATGGTGGAAATAAATAAAACAGAGAGTAAAAAAGAACAAAGAATTAAAAGAAATGAGAACAACTTCAGAGATCTCTGGGATGATGTTAAACGCCCCAACATTTGAATCATAGGAGTCCCAGAAGAAGAAGATAAAAAGAAAGGCCATGAGAAAATACTTGAGGAGATAATAGTTGAAAACTTCCCTGAAATGGGGAAGGAAATAGCCACCCAAGTCCAAGAAAACCATAGAGTACCAAACAGGATAAACCCAAGGCGAAACACCCTAAGACACATATTAATCAAATTATTGACATATTAAAAGGATCATACATCATGACCAAGTGGGCTTTATCTCAGGGATGCAAGGATTCTTCAATATTCACAAATCAATCAATGTGATACACCACATTAACAAATTGAGAGATAAAAACCATGTGATCATCTCAATAGATGCAAAGACAGCCTTTGACAAAATTCAACATCCATTTAGAGATAAAAAAAAAAAGCCTTCAGAAAGCAGGCATGGAAGGAACATACCTCAACATAATAAAAGCTATATATGATAAACCCATAGCAAACATTATCCTCAATGGTGAAAAATTGAAAGCATTTCCCCTAAAGTCAGGAACAAGACACGGGTGCCCACTCTCACCATTACTATTCAACATAGTTTTGGAAGTTTTAGCCACAGCAATCAATGAAAAAGAAATAAAAGGAATTCAGATTGGAAAAGAAGAATAAAATTCTCACTGTTTGCAGATGACATGATTCTCTACATAGAAAACCCTAAAGACTCCACCAGAAAATGACTAGAGCTAATCAATGAATATAGTACAGTTGCAGGACATAAAATTAACACACATAAATGTCTTGCATTCCTATACACTAACAATGAGAAAACAGAAAGAAAAGTTAAGGAAATAATTCTATTCACCATCACAACAAAAAGAAAAAATATACTTTGGAATATATCTATCTAAAGAAACAAAAGATGTATATATAGAAAATTATAAAACACGGGTGAAAGAAATCAAAGATGACACAAATAGATGGAGAAATATACCATGTTCATGGATTGGAAGAATCAGTATAGTGAAAATGAGTATACTACCCAAAGCAATCTATAGATTCAATGCAATCCCTATCAAGCTACCAATGGCATTTTTCAGAGAACTAGAACAAATAATTTCACAATTTGTATGGAAACACAAAAAACCTTGTATAGCCAAAGCAATCTTGAGAAAGAAGAATGGAACTGGAGGAATCAACCTGCCTGCCTTCAGACTATACTACAAAGCTACAGTCATCAAGACAGTATGGTACTAGCACAAAGACAGAAATATAGATAATGGAACAAGATAGAAAGCCCCAGAGATAAATCCACGCCCCTGTGGACAACTTATCTTTGACAAAGGAGGCAAGAATACATAATGGAAACAAGACAATCTCTTTAACAAGTGGTGCTGGGAAAACTGGTCAACAACTTGTAAAAGAATGAAACTAGAACACTTTCTAACACCATACACAAAAATAAACTTAAAATGGATTAAAGATCTAAATATAGGACAAGAAACTAAAACTCCTAGAGAAAAATATAGGCAAAACACTCCCTGACATAAATCACAACAGGATCCTCTATGACCCACCTCCCAGAGTAATGGAAATAAAAGCAAAAATAAGCAAATAGAACCTAATTAAACTTAAAAGCTTTTGCACAACCAAGGAAACTATAAGCAAGGTGAAAAGGCAGCATTCAGAATGGGAGAAAAAAATAGCAAACGAAGCAACTGACAAAGAATTAATCTCCAAAATATATAAGCATCTCCTGCAGCTCAATACGAGAAAAATAAACGACCCAATCAAAAAATAGGCCAAAGAACTAAGCAGACATTTCTCTACAGAAGACATACAGATGGCTAACAAACACATGAAAAGATGCTCAACATCATTCCTTATCAAAGAAATGCAAATCAAACCCACAATGAGGTACCATTTCACGCCAGTCAGAATGGCTGCTATCAGAAAGTCTACAAACAATAAATGCTGGAGAGGGTGTGGAGAAAAGGGAACCCTCTTACACTGTTGGTGGGAATGCAAACTAGTACAGCTACTATGGAGAACAGTGTGGATATTCTTTAAAAAACTGGAAATAGAACTGCCATATGATCCAGAAATCCCACTGCTGGGCATAAACTCTGAGGAAACCAGAATTGAAAGAAACATACATACCCAAATGTTCATCACAGCAGTTTACAATAGCCAGGATATAGAAGCAACCTAGGTGTGCATCAGCAGACAAATGGGTAAGAAAGCTGTGGTACACATACACAATGGAAATACTCAGGTATTACAAAGTATGCATTTGAATCAGTTCTAATAAGGTGGATGAAACTGGAGCCTACTATACAGAGGGAAGTAAGTCAGAAAGAAAAACACCAATACAGTATATTAATGCATATATATGGAATTTAGAAAGATAGTAATGATGACTCTATATGCGAGGGAGCCAAAGAGATACAGATGTAAAGAACAGGCTTTTGGACTCTTGGAGGAGGCAAGGATGGGATGATTTGAGAGAATAGCAATGAAACATGTATATTACCATATGTGAAATAGATCAGCAGTTCAGGTTCGATGCATGAGATAGGACGCTCAGTGCTGGTGCACTGAGACGACCCTAAGGGATGGATGGCAGGGAGGTTCCGGATGGAGGACACATGTACACCCAATGGCTGATTCATGTCAATGTATGGCAAAAAACACTCCATTCAGTTCAGTTCAGTCTCTCAGTCGTGTCCGACTCTTTGCGACCCCATGAATCGCAGCACGCCAGGCTTCCCTGTCCATCATCAACTCCCAGAGTTTGCCCAAACCCATGTCCATTGAGTCGGTGATGCCATCCAACCATCTCATCCACTGTCGTCCCCTTCTCCTCCGGCCCCCAATCCTTCCCAGCATTAGGGTCTTATCCAATGAGTCAACTCTTTCCACAAGGTGGCCAAAGTATTGGAGTTTCAGCTTCAACATCAGTCCTTCCAATGAACACCCAGGACTGATCCCTTTTAGGATGGACTGGTTTGATCTCCTTGCAGTCCAAGGGACTCTCAAGAGTCTTCTCCAACACCACAGCTCAAAAGCATCATTTCTGCAGCGCTCAGCTTTCTTCACCGTCCAACTCTCACATCCATACATGACCACTGGAAAAACCATAGCCTTGACTAGACGGACCTTTGTTGGCAAAGTAATGTCTCTGCTTTTAAATATGCTATCTAGGCCGGTCATGACCTTCCTTCCAAGGAGTAAGTGTCTTTTAATCTCATGGCTGCAATAATCATCAGCAGTGATTTTGGAGCCCCCAAAAATAAAGTCTGACACCATGTGCACAGTTTCCCCATCTATTTTCCATGAAGTGATGGGACCAGATGCCATGATCTTAGTTTTCTGAATGTTGAGTTTTAAGCCAACTTTTTCTCTCTCCTCCTTCACTTTCATCAAGAGGCTCTTTAGTTCTTCTTCACTTTCTGCCATAGGGTGGTGTCATCTGCATATCTGAGGTTGTTGATATTTCTCCCAGCAATCTTGATTCCAGCCTGTGTTTCTTCCAGCCCAGCGTTTCTCATGATGTACTCTGCATATAAGTTAAATAAGCAGGGTGACAATATACAGCTTTGACATACTCCTTTTCCTATTTGGAACTAGTCGGTTGTTCCATGTCCCGTTCTAACTGTTGCTTCCTGATCTGCATATAGATTTCTCAAGAGGCAGGTCAGGTGGCCTGGTATTCCCATCTCTTTCAGAATTGTCCACAGTTTATTGTGATCCACACAGTGAAAGGCTTTGGCATAGTCAATAAAGAAAAAGTAGATGTTTTTCTGGAACTCTCTTGGTTTTTCGATGATCCACTGGATGTTGGCAATTTGATCTCTGGTTCCTCTCCCTTCTCTAAAACCAGCTTGAACATCTGGAAGTTCACGGTTCACGTATTGCTGAAGCCTGGCTTGGAAAATTTGGAGCATTACTTTACTAGAGTGTGAGATGAGTGCAATTGTGTGGTAGTTTGAGCATTCTTTGGCATTGCCTTTCTTTGGGATTGGAATGAAAACTGACATTTTCCAGTCCTGTGGCCACTGCTGAGTTTTCCAGATTTGCTGGCATACAGAGTGCAGCACTTTCACAGCATAATCTTTCAGGATTTGAAATAGCTCAACTGGAATTCCATCACCTCCAGCTGCTTTGTTTGTAGTGATGCTTCCTAAGGCCCACTTGACTTCATATTCCAGGATGCTCTGGCTCTAGGTGAGTGATCACACCATCGTGATTATCTAGGTCATGAAGATCTTTTTTGTACAGTTCTTCTGTGTATTCTTGCCACTTCTTCTTAATATCTTCTGCTTCTGTTAGGTCCATACCATTTCTGTCCTTTATGGAGCCCATCTTTCCATGAAATGTTCCCTTGGTATCTCTAATTTTCTTGAAGAGATCTCTAGTCCTTCCCATTCTCTAGTCATGCCCATCTTTGCCTGAAATGTTCCCTTGGTATTTCTAATTTTCTTGAAGACATCTCTAGTTTTCCTCTATTTCTTTGCATTGATCGCTGAGGAAGGCTTTCTTATCTCTCCTTGCTATTCTTTGGAACTCTGCATTCAGATGGGAATATCTTTCCTTTTCTCCTTTGCTTTTCACTTCTCTTCTTTTCCCAGCTATTTGTAAGGCCTCATCAGACAGCCATTTTTTTTTTTTTTGGCATTTCTTTTCCATGGGGATTGTCTTCATCCCTGTCTCCTGTACAATGTCACGAACCTCTGCCCATAGTTCATCAGGCACTCTGTCTATCAGATCTAGTTCCTTAAATCTATTTGTCACTTCCACTGTATACTCATAAGGGATTTGATTTAGGTCATACCTTAATGGTCTAGTGGTTTTCCCTACTTTCTTCAATTTAAGTCTGAATTTGGCAATAAGGAGTTCATGATCTGAGACACAGTCTGCTCCTGGTCTTGTTTTTGCTGACTGCATAGAGCTTCTCCATCTTTGGCTGCAAAGAATATAATCAATCTGATTATGGTGCTGACCATCTGGTGATGTCTATGTGTAGAGTCTTCTCTTGTGTTGTTGGAGGAGGGTGTTTGCTATGACCAGTGCGTTCTCTTGGCAAAACTCTATTAGACTTTTCCCTACTTCATTCTGTACTCCAAGGCCAAATTTGCCTTTTACTCCAGGTGTCTCCTGACTTCCTACTGTTTCATTACAGTCCCATATAATGAAAAGGACATCTTTTTTGGGTGTTAGTTCTAAAAGGTCTTGTAGGTCTTCATAGAACCATTCAAGTTCAGCTTCTTCAGCATTACTGATCGGGGCATAGACTTGGATTACTGTGATATTGAATGGTTTGCCTTGGAAACGAACAGAGATCATTCTGTCGTTTTTGAGATTGCATCCTAGTACTGCATTTCGGACTCTTTAGTTGACCATGATGGCTACTCCATTTCTTCTAAGGGATTCCTGCCCACAGTAGTAGATATAATGGTCATCTGAGACAAATTCACCCATTCCAGTCCATTTTAGTTCGCTGGTTCCTAGAATGTCAATGTTCACGCTTGCCATCTCCTGTTTGACCACTTCCAATTTGCCTTGATTCATGGACCTAACATTCCAGGTTCCTATGCAATATTGCTCTTTATAGTATCGGACTTTACTTCTATCACCAGTCACATCCACAGCTGGGTATTGTTTTTGCTTTGGCTCCATCCCATCATTCTTTCTGGAGTTATTTCTCCACTGATTTCCAGTAGCATATTGGGTCCCTACCGACCTGGGGTGTTCATCTTTCAGTGTCCTATCTTTTTGCTTTTTCACATTACAATAATGAAAAATAATTAGCCTCTAATTAAAATACATAAATGAATTAAAAAAAAACAAATGTTAACTATAAGACAAAATAAATTAGGAAAACTGGTATAATTATTCATATAAAAGGAAAAAGGTGTTTCTTTTTTGTAGTGCTTTGAGACTAAGAGACAAATTATTTTGTTGATTCATGTTGAATTAACTGATAGTTTTAGTTCTATACTCTTTTAAAGGAGCAATGTTTAGGAGACATGTTGTCACTACAAAGTACTTTGATAAAGTGTTGACCATAAGTGATGCTGAAACGCCAATACTTTGGCAAACAGTCAACTCATTGGAAAAGACCCTGATGCTAGGAAAGATTGATGACAGGAGGAGAAGCGGGCTACAGAGGATGAGATGGTTCGATGGCATCATTGACTCAATGGATAGTAGTTTGAACAAGCCCCAGGAGATAGTGAAGGACAGGGAAACCTGCTGTGCCGCAATTCATGAAGTCACAAAGAGTTGGACATGACTGAGTTACTGAACAACAAAAACAACAAAATAAGTAAAAAATAAATAAAAATCTAACACTTAACACTTATTTTGTTGTTTTTGTTGTTCAGTCACTCAGTCATGTCCAACTCTTTGCGAACCCGTGGATTGTAGCCCATCAGGCTCCTTTGTCCATGGAATTTTTCAGGCAAGAATACTGGAGTGTGTTGCCATGCCCTTACATAAGTTTAAAGGCTGTAAGAACAAAACAGTACAAAAACAAGAAATAACAGGCAACATATATCTTATGTGGTCTGCAAAGACTGAAATATTTCTCAGCTGGCCCTTTAGGAAAAGTTTGTACACCCTTGCCTTAGAAGCTTATATTAAAGCTTTCAATGGATGGGTACACAGCAGCCTTCAATTTAGGAATAATTTGTGCTTATTACTACTGATTTGACCCTTCTAGGATCTGCTCTCCAAACTCTACATGATGAACAAGGACTCTCTGCTCAGCTGTTTAAACACTTCTCTGTTCCACATGAGTTCTTTGCTCAGTAATCTCACAAGAAGCCTGCATGTTATAATAGTCAACTGACTCAACAGGATGCCTGCACATGTTTTTAGCATCCTTTCTTTCTTTCTCTATGGACCTCTGTTTTGCAACTTACAGACACCTCACCTTGCCTCTCCAAATTCTGATCTCCTCAACTTCGGAGGATTGTAAGGCTCTGTTTGAGATCCACTCCCCTACTTCCTGACCTGGAAAGTGACATCCAATAGCGTATAAGGCTCACAGCAACCCTGTGCTATTTCTTGGCTACGATCTGCCTATATTTTTAAATATATCTTTTTGTCCAATTTTCCAGTTGTGAACATCTGAATGTAGGTTCTGATCCTGTTCTTGATCATATTTGGAAGTGAAAGCCCACTTAGCTTTTATTCTTAAATGTTGGCCAGTATGTGTGCTGTGCTAAGTCATTCAATCATGTCTGACTCTTTGGGACCCCATGGACTGTAGCCCTCCAGGATCCTCTGTCCATGGGATTCTCCAGGCAAGAATACTGGAGTGGGTTGCCATGCCCTCCTCCAGGGAATCTTCCCAACCCAGGGACTGAATACAGGTCTCCTGCATTACAGGCAAATTCTTTACCATCTGAGCCACCAGGGAAGCCCCGTATCTGAGTTTAAAAAGAAGACTTAAACATATAATCCATGTTTTTACCTGGAATATTATAGAACTTCTACCCTATCTATGCCAGAATGCCCATTTAATTCTGTAAAACTTGTAAATAGCCCAATGTGAGGTTTCCTGTTTGAAGTAAAAGCTGACTTTCTATAGAAAACCAAAAACCTGGTTCCTAAAACCACACTTTGTAACAATTAAGATCAGCTGCAGGTTAATATTCCATTGATGAAAAAAAAAATAAAACAAAGATAAGAGACCAATATCGTAATTTTGCTTTTATTTATTTATTAATTAATTTTTTTAATATTCTGCTGTTGCTACTTGGAGAAGTCAATGGCACCCCACTCCAGTACTCTTGCCTGGAAAATTCCCATGGACAGAGGAGCCTGGTAGGCTACAGTTCATGGGGTTGCTAAGAGTCAGACACAACTGATCGACTTCTTTCACTTTTCCCTTTCAAGCACTGGAGAAGGAAATGGCAGCCCATTCCAGTGTTCTTGCCTGGAGAATACCAGGGACGGCGGAGCCTGGTGGGCTGCTGTCTATGGGGTCGCACAGAGTCGGACACGACTGAAGCGACTTAGCAGTAGCTGTTGCTACTGCTGCTTAGTCACAAAGTTATGTCTGACTCTGTGACACCATGTACTATAGCCTGCCAGGCTCCTCTGTTCATGGGATTTCCCAGTCAAGAATACTGGAGTGGGTTGCCATGCCTTTCTCCAGGGGATCTTCCTGACCTAGGAATCAAACCCGAGTCTCCTGTATTGCAGACAGATTCTTTACCATCCGAGCCACCAGGAAAGCCCTAGCACCTCTAAATTTTAGGACAATATAATATAAGGTAAATGTTTTAGCATGTAATGTTTTAGCTGAACAAACCAGCAGTAAAAATAAGATCACTGCTTACAGAATAAAATTCCTTAGAAAATATAAATAATATAATGATCTTTGAAAAGGATCTACACTTATTAGAAATTAAAGTGATTTTCTGTAAAGATTTTATTTAAAATAATTTAATTTTGAAGACAAACTGATAAAATATTTTTCTAATTTTTATCTTTGCTACTTAGACATTTATATATGTCTGAAAATTTTATATTTAAGCCTTCTGATATTTCATGTCAATAGCTAATTACACTGAATCCTTATAATAGTGTTATGTCACCATGGAACATATTTCGCTAGCAGCAATTAAAGTTTTAATAGCTGATAACAATTTTTGAAATTTTATTTTGTGCTAGGTAACACTAATTTTTTTACAGATACTAACTAAATTTATTCGTATAATAATCCTCTTAGGAAGAACCGTGGATAACCTAGTTTCACAGTGCAATATTTGAAAATAAGAAATATTTACTATGTGATTGGTTCATGCTGTTATAATTTAAGTGACAGAGCTGAGAAATAAGCTCCAATTTGTTTTCCAACATTTTTACTATGTTTATAAGTAATGAAATCAATCATTCCATTTTATTAATATATAAAATGTTTCCAAAGGCAAATTAGTTGGGATAGGCAAATTACAGAGTAATTCACTCATAATGAATATTAATAGCCATATAGCAGAAATATGCTTTGAATGTTAAAGTGCCATCTTCTTTACCTAGTGTGTTAGTATATAACTGCTAAGTGAAACACATTTTACAGCATCTGAGACAACTATAAGGTCAATATTATAATGTACTGACTGCAAGGAAAATGTTTCTTGAAACATGTGTTTCCATTTAATTCAATCATTATGATTTGTCATGTAAAAACACAGAGATCATCTCTAATCTGTATTCCACAGGAAACCAAAGATCATTATTAATGTTCCTCTGATTTTTCTCTTTTCTAGGTCAAAATCTGATAATGAGATTGAATGGCTGTGCTTAATTCGTTGCAAACATATGCAAAATAAACATGTGTCAGAGATTTTGTTTAACTTATCATGAGGCGACCAATAGATGTTGAAATTCAAACAAAAACTTGAGAAGTTTAGTATACATGGGCAATCAAATAAATTTAGGAAAAGTACAAATTTGTGGTTGTTTATACAAAACCGGTTACTGTTCAACAAGGCAATAATCTAAAATATTTGGGGCTATATATTATGTGGTTATTCAAATATCCACTAGACAAAAATATACAAATTAACTTCTGCCCCAGAGTTTTAGATTGTTTATTAAGATGCTCAGAACTACACTGGTCAACAATCTTTTATGATTATTTCTAAGAATTTAGGTACTTTTTTCTAAAATCAAGCAAAACATTCTTTGAAACTTAAAGAATCTCACTTTAATTCTATTTCAGTTAAACTTCCTCTGCCTTCAATTTAAATTACTTAATCTCTGAAATCTTGGAATTTAGCCTGTCAACTATCTCTTCTTTTTTTTTTTTTCTTTCTTTCTTTTTTTTTTTTTTTTACTTCTTTCCACTATCTTTAGTGGAACTTTAAACTTAAGCTTTCTAGAGACAAACAACACTATTGTTTAATCTGTGCAGAAATTGGCTCCTGACTCTACTTTTTACAAATTTTACCTAAAACTGTGGTTCAACTCCTTAATCTCATTTTTATAAAATTATTGAGGTATATCACTTATTGAGGTATGATTGACATGTAAAACACTGTGCACTAAAATAATGATATGACATGTAAAAAGCTGTATTTAGTGTATAAAACGAGGAATTTAGGAATAAGTATAAAATCAGAAAGGGCTTCCCAGATGACTCCATGGAAAAGAATCTGCCTGCAATGTAGGAGATGCAAATTTAATCTCTGGGTCAGGAAGTTCCCCATGAAGAATGAAATGGCAACCCACTCCAGTATTTTCACCTGGAAAATCCCATGGACAGAAGAGTCTGACAGGCTACAGTCCATGGGGCTGCAAAAGAGTTGGACAGGACTTAGCGACTAAAGAAAACAATAAAACTAAGACACTGTCAGCACCATCAAGGCCAAGAACATAGACATCATCTCCTAAAGTTTCCTCTAACCTTTATTATTATCATTAAATACATATTTGCTGTTTATTTACTATATGTAATATATAAGAATAAATATATATTATATATTGTGGTAAAAACACTTAACATATGATCTATCATCATAGATTTTAAGTATACAACACAATATTGTCAGCTATAGGCACAAGATCTCCAGAACTTATTTATTTTGCATAATTGAGACTATACTGCTCTCTGCTTCTGTGAGTTTGACTATTTTAGTTTCCACATACAAAATCTTACAGTATTTGTCTTTCTCTGACTTATTTCACTTAACATAATACCCTCCAGGACAATTCATGTTGTCACAAATGCAGGGTCTCCTTTTTTAGCTCTGAATATTTCATTATATGTATATGTCTCTTTTAAAATATTTTATCCATTTATGGTCATTTAGGTTGCTTCCATATCTTGGCTACTGTGATACTGTAACGAAAGAGAAAGTGTAGATGTCTCCTCAAGATTCTGATTTTGTTTCCTTTGGATATATACTGATAAGCAGAATTGTTGGATCATATGCTACTTGTATTTTTAATTTTTTGAGAAATTTCCATACTCTTTTCATTATGACTGTACCAATTTAGAGCCCTACCACTATGTACAAGTTGTCTCTTTATACTTCTCCATCCCTAGTACTTAATATTTTGTTTGTTTTGAAAATTACTATCCTAAAAGATGTGAGATAGTAGCCCTTAGTGATTTTGATTTATGTTTCTCTGATGAATAGTAATTGAGTACTTTTTCTTCTATCTGTTTGCCATATGTAGTCTTCTCTAGATAAATATCTATTCAAATTAATTTTTATTGAATTATTTGCTTTTTTGCTATTGCATTGTATGAATTTCATTTATATTTTGGATATTAACCTCTTAAGAAATTATGATTTTCAAATATGATTTGCAAATATTTCTCCAATTCTGTACACAGTTTGCTTTTTCTCTCTGTTGATTTTTTCCACTGCTGTGCAAATGCTTTTTAGTTTGATGTAGTCTCTTTTGTATATATTTGCTTTTGTTTCCCATACTTATGTTGTCATTTCCAAAAAAAATCATTGCCAATATTAGTATCAAGAAATCTTTCACTGTTTTTTCTTCTTTGTTTATGGTCTCAAGAATTACATTCAAGTATTTAATCCATTTGAACAGCTTCTTTTGTGTGTAATATAAGATATGGATCCAACTTTCTATTTGTGATTGATTTCTTTTATTCATGTCTTCTAGTTGTTTAAAACTAGTTCATCTACTTCTGGCAGAGCTGGGTCTTCATGGCTGCAAAGGGATTTCTCTAGCTGCTATGAGTGGGGGCTACTCTTTATTGTGGTGCTCAGACTTCTCATTGTGGTGGCTTCTCTTGTTGCAGAGCACAGGCTCTAGGCATCTGGGCTTCAGTAGTTGTAGCACGTGGGTTCAGTAGTTGTGAAAGGGCTTAGTTGCTCCGTGGCATGTGGGATCTTCTCAGACAAGGAATAGAACTCATGTTCCCTCTATTGGAGGTGGATTCTTAACCACTGCACCACCAAGAAGTCTCTGTCTTACAGTTTTTAGTGTACAATTTTTTTACCTCCTCATGGAGACTCATGTATACTGTTTCACATATCAGGAGACTCTGAGCCAGTCAAATAACCTATTTTCTATTGAGCAGGAAGGCAATGATGGTTTGGCCATATTCTAATCATTTTGCACTGACTGGAAGAGGCAAAACCCTCTAGGAATAGGAAATATTTGAGGTTTCTTTGACAGATTTCTACAATTCTTTCGAGACTTCTCTACAAATGTGTTTTTCCACTGTTTACTTTGTCAGAATACATTTATATCATCTACTTATGTACATAAGTGAATATCTACTCTTCTTAATCTTACTCTAATTTAGAACATTATTAATTAACGTTCTGAAAACTTATTAACTGTGAATTTAAAATGACACTATTTCATGCTATGCTGTGCATTTTGATAAACATTTAAATCCATCCCCCAACACTGCAAAGCACTATTGCAAGTTGTATCTATTTTTATAGTTTTAGACATTTGAAGCATAAAACTGAAAAGGTATTAATTAAATGAAGTGCTCATTAATAAATATTCTGAAGAACATTCCTTAAATACCATTCCAGAAATTCTAAAGTTAAATATACACACTCAATAAACACATGACAAAATGCTCAACATTGCTCATTATTAGAGAAATGCAGATCAAAAACTACAATGAGGTATCATGTCACAATGGCTAGAATAGCCATAATCAAAAAAAAAATACAAATAATAAATGCTGGGGAGGATGTGGAGAAAAGGGAACACTCTTACACTGTTGGTGGGAATGTAAGTTGATGTAACCACAATGGAGAACAGTATGAAGGTTTCTTGAAAACTAAAAATAAAATTACCATATGACCCAGCAATCCCACTACTGGGCATATACCCTGAGAAAACCATAATTCAAAAGACTGACTCATGAGCCCAGTGTTCATTGCAGCACTATTTACAATAGCCCGGACATGGAAGCAACCTAAATGTCCACCGAGAGATGAATGGATAAAGAAGATGTGGTATATACATACAATGAAATATTACTCATCCATATAAAGGAATGAATTGGGTCATCTGTAGTGATGTGGATGAAACTAGAGTCTGTCATCCAGAATGAAGTAAGTCAGAAAGAGAAAAACAAAAACCATATATTAACATATATATGGAATCTAGAAAAATGAGTACTGATGAACCTATTTGCAGAATAGAAATGGAGACACAGATTAGAGAACAGACATGTGGACATGGCAGGAAGGGAAGGGTAGGATGAATTGGGAGAGTAGCACTGACATATACACACTATCATTTGTAAAATAGATAGCTAGTGGGAAGTGGATGCATAGCACAGGGAGCTAAGCTTGGTGCTCTGTGATGACCTAGAGGGGGTCGAATACAGAGTTGGAGGGTGGTTCAAGAGGAAGGGGCTATACGTATACATACAGCTGATTCATTTTGTTGTACAGCAGAAACTAACTTAACATTGTTGTTGTTGTTTAGTCACTCAATTGTGTCTTACTCTTTGCAACCCATGGACTGTAGCCTGTCACGCTGCTCTGTCCATGGAATTTCTCAGGTAAGAATAATGGAGTGGGTTGTCATTCTTCCTCTATATAACACTGAAAAAAAATTACACTTCAATTAAAAAAATATATAAAATACAAACTCAAAATAGTCTTATGAATGCAATTTCTCATGAGTCAGAGAAAGGTTTTGCTTTCTCATAGTGTAGCTATTGTTCATTCACTAAGTCATGTCCAACCCTTTGCAACCCAATGGACTGCCGCATGCCAAGCTCCTCTGTCCTCCACTATCTCCCAGAGTTTTTTCAAGTTCCTGTACATTAGTAAGTGATACTATCTAACCATCTCATTCTATGCCACCCCCTTCTCCTTTTGCCTTCAATCTTTCCCACCATCAGGGGTTTTTTTCCGATGAGTCAGCTCTTTTCATCAGCTGGGCAAAGTATTGGAGCTTTAGCTTCAACATTAGTTCTTCCAGTGAATATTCAGGGTTGATTTTCCATAGGATTGACTGGTTTGATCTCCTTGTGGTCCAAGGGACTCAAGAGTCTTCTCCAGTACCACAATTCAAAACCATCAATTTTTGGATGCTCAGCCTTCTTTATGGTTCATGACTACTAGAAAAATCATAGCTTTTAGGATATGGACCTTTGTTGGCAAGGAGATGTCTCTGCTTTTTAATATGCTGTCAAGTTTTATCACAGCTTTCCTTCCAAAGAGCAAGCATCTTTTTAATTTCACAGCCGTAATCACTGTCTGCAGTGATTTTGGAGCCCAAGAATATAAAATTCGCCATTTTTTCTACATTTTCCCCTTCCATTTACCATGAAGTCATGAGACTAGACGCCATGATCTTAGTTTTATGAATGTTGAGTTTCAAGTCAGCTTTTTCACTCTCCTCTTTTACCCTCATCAAGAGGCTCTTTAGTTCCTCTTTACTTTCTGCTATTAGAGTGGTATCATCTGCATATCTGAGGTTGTTGATATTTCTTCTGGCAATCTTGATTCCAGCTTGTTATTCATCTGGCCCAGCATTTAGGATGTTGCACTATGCATAGAAGTTAAATAATCAGGGTTTAACAATCAGCTGTATAACAATATATAGCTGTGTTGTATTCATTTCTCAATTTTCAAGCAATCAGTTCATGTTTGGTTCTAACTGTTTCTTCTTGGCCTGCATACCATTTTCTCAGGAGGGTGGTCTGATACTCTTATCTCTTTAAGAATTTTCCACAGTATCTCTTGTTATTTTTATGTTTAAAGAGAAAACACTAAAAAAGCTTTGCTTTTAAATGAAACTCACTGTTAAAATGTTATATAATGAATTAGCATTAAATAATAGACAAAGTTAAAATTGCTGTCTTATAAAATCTCAAATGCTACCATTTAAATTAGTGAGTTGAATTAACTGAAAATTTTGTTTTTCTTTTACTGTGCTGTTTCTTTTGTTTAGAATAAATGGTTTCTTAGGATTCAGATAAGTGTTATTAGACTAACTTGCCTTATTATTATTACTAACAAGCTATGATTACAACACATCTAACATTTTATGACAGATTAATGGCAGGTATTTATCTCTGAAAATTTGCCATAACAAAATGAAAAAAAAAAACAAGATATCAAATTTTATCATTCTTAAGATATTTATATTTTATTACTTATTGACATATTAAACACTATCTTTACTGACTTTTGGAAAATATTGCTATGATTCAATTTTCATCAAAATAATAAACCTCTGGGCAAAGTATAAGATCTTGTAATAGATCTTAACCTCAGTTCAGAAACAACCAAGCACACTATCATTTTATCAGAAGTTGTCTGTGCAGTTATATGGACATGACATAATCAATAACACTGTGATCGAATGTGAGCATTTGACATTTCAAATACCCACACTGGCACCACATATTATTGTCAGATGCAAGAGTTGAAAAGATAGGAGATTAAGCATTGAAGACAGAAGAGCAAAGTTCAGAAAGCAGTAAAAACAGGGTCAATCTACAGTCTTTTCATGTGTGGACTGTCTTTACCTTTACTTTCTAATTCATTCATTTTTTCTTTGAAAATAAAAGATACTTTCAAATTCAATCAAGTATGACTTTTGGATATCCTGTCAAATATAAAATAATAAGACTTGAAAATCAATTTCAGTTTAAAGAGTCACATGTTCTATTTTTCTTTCTAGTTCTATATCTCGTTTAATTTCATGACTTCAGTCTATCTATACATACGTAAAATTGATGTTTTTAAAAATTCAAGGTGATAATTGAAAGATTTCTCATATCAATTTCTAAACCAAATAATTATATTGAACTTGTTTTGATAGGATTTAATCAAAATTTACTTGCCATTAGGTATTTTAAATAATTATATATATAAATCATACTACTATATAGCAATCATATGACTTGTTAGATTTATAACTATCACTTTGAAGTTGTATGTATAAAATATGCAATATTTATTATAATATTAAATCCTTATATTTTACGAATTCTATGTTAGTTTTGGGAATACAAGAGCATTGAGAGTTAACGGCAATTATGTGCAAAAAATATGCATACCAGAGCCTGTCCCAAAATGGCAGAGGAATAGGATGGAGAGGCCACTTTCTCCCGCATAAGTTCATCAAAAGATCATTTGAATGTTTGGCAACTTCCACAAAACAACTTCTGAACGCTGGCAGAGGACACCAGGCACCCAGAAAGACAGCCAATCTCTTCAAAAGGAGGAAGGATAAAATATAAAAGACAAAAACAGAGACAAAGGATTTAGGGACAGAGACCCATCCTGGGGTAGGAGTCATGAAGGAGAAGAAGTTTCCACACAGTAGGAAATCCTCTCACAGGTGCTCTGTGGGGAGTTTTGGAATCTCAGAGGGAAACATAACTTGGAGGGGAAAAAAAGAAAACAAAAAACAAGGGATATGCACCTAACCGCAACTGCCTGTGAAGTAGCCCAGGCACTCGCATCCTCCACCAGCAAGTGAGAGCTGAGCAGGGAGGTGTGGGCTGCATTATTGATCCTTAGTTAACAACCAGGCCTGAATGCCCTGAGGACAATCTGGGATAGCAACCCAAACCCTGGGATAGCCACAAAGACAAAAAAAAAAAAAAAGACCCTTTTCCATGAAATGCTCTAACACAGCAAGGTGAACCCTGGCATGCTCACAAAACAAAGAATTGAGCAAATACCAAAGGAGAGCAAGCCAGCTGCCATATAGGCCCCTCTCCCACCACCCAAGGCAGAGAGGCAGGTATGTGAAGGCCAGAGCCAGAAGATGAGGGGCTGCTGCAATGTCCGCCCCAGAGATGGCAACTTCCACTAAACTGTGAGCAGGCTCCCAGTTGCTAACCCCGTCTTGCTGGGATCCTGGACAGCTGACAGCTGCCTGGAGTGTTGTAGCCTGAGATCAGCTCCCCAGAGGAGACACACGGCACACCTAAGATTGTGCTCTCCAGGCGAATCTGGGAAACTGAGCGGCTGGGGTTGGGGAGGTGATTAAGACACATGGTCCACCTGGGACAGTGTGCTCTTCAAGCACCTGGTCGCCTGAGCTGCTCAGACCTGGAAAGGGCACAAAACGCATAGTCCATCTGGGTCTGTGCCGTGGCAGAGTACCTGAGAACCTAAGTGGCTTAGACCTGGGAAGTGCACAAAACGCAGGGCACACTTGGGACAGTGCCCTTGTAGAGCACCCTGGAGCCTGAGCAATGTAGACCCAGGAAGCACTTGCCACCTTGGACTGTGGCAAATGCAGTGTGGTCCACATACTGTGAGCACTCCCCACACATGTCAGTGATATTTGTTTGCAGTGTCCCTCCCTTTCACAACTCAACTGAACAAGTGAGCCTAAATAAGTGGCCAGCTTCACCCTTCTATAAGGGTGGAAATTAGACACTGAAGAGACTTGCAAATAGAGAAAGCCAAAATAAACAGAGAAGAGGGAACCACTCTGGAAGTGACAGGTGCAACAGATTAAAATCCTAGAGTTAACACCGACTGTGCATTGGAGGGGACCTATAGACCTTGAAAACAAGTACAAGCTGGAACAAGGAAATATATGACATTGAACTGACCCTACATTTCCCACAACAGCTCCAGAGAAATTCCTAGACATATTTTTAATAGTATCACTTTATATTTAAAAAAAGTTCTTTGTTACTCCTTTAATTTTCATTTTTAAAACATACTATTACCTTGCCAAAAAAAGCACATATTTTAAAGCAAATTTCATATATATATACACACATATATTAATTTTTTGGATTGATATTGTTTTGTATTTTTTATATTGTATTTTTGAGAGTCTAACCTCTATTCTAGATTTTTAATCTTTGCTTTTTGGTATTTGTTATCAATTTTGTACCTTTAAGAATCTCATTTTCAGTGTGCATTCTCACTTAGGGATTTGATTGCTGGCTTGTTTGCTTTCTCCTCTTTTGACTCTTTCTTTTCTCCTCCAGGTTACCTCTATCTCCATCCTCCCCCTTCTCTTCTCTACTTAGCTCTGTAAATCTCTCTGGGTGTTTGGGGCTGTGGAGAACACTTAGGGAACTGATTACTGGCTAGATTGCTCTCTCCTCTTTTGACTCCCCCTCTTCTCCTCCTGGTCATCTCTATCTCCCTCCAATTTCTTCTCTTCTCTATGTAACCCTGTGAAACTCTTTGGGTGTTCCTTGTTGTGGATAATTGTTTCACCACTAGCCAAGATGTTTTATCATCTGTGCTGTATGGATGGAGAAGTCTTGAGGCTACTGTAAGAGAAAGACTGAAGGCCAGAGGCAGGAGGCTTAACTCCAAAATTTGAGAACATCAGAAAACGCTTGATTCCAGGGAACATTAATAGACAAGCGCTCACCCAAAAGTCTCCATACCTATACTGAAACCAAGCTCCAACCAAGAGCCAACAAGTTCCAGTGCAAGACATACCATGCTAATTCTCCATTAAAGCAGGAACACAAACCTGAGCATTAAAAGACAGGCTGCCCAAAGCTATGCCAAAGACATAGACACCTCAAAAATTATTCCTGGACCCTTCATTGCACTCCAGAGAGAAGAGAACCAGTTCCACCCACCAGAACACAGATGCAAGCTACCCTAACCAGAATACCTTTACAACCACTAGTCCAATCCCACCCACAGGGAGCAGACTCTACAATAAAGAGGAAGCATGAACTTCCAGCCTACAGAGAGGGCACCCCAAACACAGCAAATATAAACAAAATGAAATGACAGAGAAATAGTCAGCATGTAAAGGAACATGATAAATACCCACCAAACCAAACAGAAGAGGAGGAGATAGGGAGTCTACCTGAGAAAGAATTCAGAATAATTATAGTAAAGATGACCCAAAATCTTGAAAACAAAATGGAGCTACAGATAAATAGATTAGAGACAAGGATTGAGAGGATGCAAGAAATGTTTAACAAGGACCTAAAAGAAATAAAAAGAGTCAGTCAACAATGAATAATGCAATAACTGAGATCAGAAGCACTCTGGAGGGAACCAACAGTAGAATAACTGAGGCAGAAGAGAGGATAAGTGAGGTGGAATATATAATGGTGGAAATAAATAAAGCAGAGAGGAAAAAAGAATTAAAAGAAATGGAGACAACCTCAGAGATCTCTGGGACAATGTTAAACACCCCAACATTCGAATCACAGGAGTCCCAAAAGAAGAAGACAAAAAGCAAGAGCATGGGAGAATACTTAGGAGATAATAGTAGAAAACTTCCCTAAAATGGGGAAAGAAATAGCCACCCAAGTCCAAGAAACCTAGAGAGTCCAAACAGCATCAATCCAAGGCAAAACACCCCAAGACACATATTAATCAAATTATCAAAGATCAAACTCAAAGAGCAAATATTGAAAGCAGCAAGGGAAAAGTAACAAATAACACACAAGGGGATCCCCATAAGGATAACAGCTGATCTTTCAATAGAAACTCTTCAGGCCAGAAGGGAATGGCAGGACATACTTAAAGTAATGAAAGAGAAAAACCTATAACCCATGTTACTATACCCAGCAAGGAGCTCATTCAGATAGGAAGGAGAAATCAAAAACTTTACAGACAAGCAAAAGCTGAGAGAATTCAGCACCACCAAACCAGCCCTTCAACAAATGCTAAAGGATATTCTCTAGACGGGAAACACAGAAAACATTTATAAAATCTAACCCAAAACAACAAAGTAAAAGGTAATGGGACCATACTTATCAATAATTACCTTAAATGTGAATGGGTTAATGCCCCAACCAAAAGACAAAGGCTGGCAGAATGGATACAAAAACAAGATCCCTATATATTCTGTCTACAAGAGACCCAACCAAGGGACACATACAGAATGCATGTGAAGGACTGGAAAAAGATATTTCATGAAAATGGAGACCAAAAGAAAGCAGCAGTAGCAATACTCATATCAGATAAAATAGACTTTGAAATAAAGGCCATGAAAAGAGACAATGAAGGACACTACATAATGATCAAAGGATCAATCCAAGAAGAATATATGGTAATTATAAATATGTATATGCACCCAACATAGGAGCACCACAATACATAAGGCAAATGCTAACAAGCATGAAATAGGAAATTAAGAGTAATACAATAATAGTGACTTTAATACCTCATGGAGATATGGATTATCCTGGACTTCAGAAATATTAGCATTCACTGCTGCACAATCAGTGCCCCCTATAGGGGCACCCTGTAATTGGGTTTTCACCATTGTGGTTTTCATGCCTCCCTGCTGGAGATTCCTGAATACTAATGGGTAAATCTGGGTCAGTCTCTTGTGGGGTCACCGCTTCTTTCTCCTGGGTCCTGGTTCACACAAGGTTTTGTTTGTGCTCTCCAAGAGTCTGTTTCCCTAGTCCTGTGTCAGTTCTGGAAGCTCTATGGTGGGGTTAATGGTGACCTCCAAGAGAGCTTATGCCATACCCAGGTCTGTTGCACCCAGAGCCCCTGCCCCTAGGCAGGCCACTGCTGACACATACCTTTGCAGGAGCCACTCAAACACAGTTCTGGCTCAGTCTCTGTGAGGTCTATGGATCCTACTGCATGCAAGGTTTGTTTGAGCCCTCTGAGCATCTCTGGCAGAAAGGAGGTTTGACTCTAAACATGATTTCAGCCCTCCTACCATGTTGTTGGGGCTTCTCCTTTGCCCAGGGATGTGGGGTATCTTTTTTTGGTGGGATCCAACATTCTCAAGGTGATGGTTGCTCAGCAGCAAGTGGTAGCTTGGAGTTCTCGCAGGAGAAGAGGAGCGCATGCCCTCCAGTCCACCATCTTACCTTCGGAAGGAGTAAAAGACAAATTTGACCTTGGAGTAAAATTAAAGGAGGTCAAAGGCTAACAGAGTTTTACCAAGAGAACACACTGATCATAGAAAACACCCTCTTCCAACAACATAAGAGAAGACCCTACACATGGACATCACCAGATGGTCAATACTGAAATAAGATTGATTATATTCTTTGCAGCCAAAGATGGAGAAGCTCTATACAGTCAGCAAAAACAAGACCGGGAGCTGACTGTGGCTCATTCATGAACCCCTTATTGCCAAATTCAGACTTCAATGAAGAAAGTCAGGAAAAACAATAGAACATTCAGGTATGGCCTAAATCAAATCCCTTATGATTATACAGTGGAAGTGACAAATAGATTCAAGAGATTAGATCTGATAGAATGCTTGATGAACTATGGATGGAGGTTCGTGGCATTGTACAGGAGGCAGTAATCAAAACCATCCCCAAGAAAATAAATGTAAAAAGGCAAAATGGTGTCTGAAGAGGCCTTACAAATAGCTGAGAAAAGAAGAGAAACGAAAGGCGAAGGAGTAAAGGAAAGATATACCCATCTGAAAGCAGAGTTCCAAAGAATAGCAAGGAGAGATAAGACAGTCTTCTTCATTGATCAATGCAAAGAAATAGAGGAAAATAATAGAATGGGAAAGACTAAATATCTCTTCAAGATAATTAGAGATGCCAAGGGAATATGTCATGCAATTTTGGGCACAATAAAGGACAGAAACGGTATGGCTCTAACAGAAGCAGAAGGTATTAAAAAGAGGTGGCTAAAATACACAGAAGAGCTATATGAAAAAGATCTTCACGACCCAGAAAATCATAATGGTGTGATCACCCACCGAGAGAGAAACACCCTGGAATGTGAAGTCAAGTGGGCCTTAGGAAGCATCACTATGAACAAAGCTAGTGGAGGTGATGGAATTCCAATTGAGCTATTTCAAATGACAAAAGATGATGCTGTGAAAGTGCTTCACTCAATATGCTGGCGAATTTGGAAAACTCAACAGTCACCACAAGACTAGAAAGGGTTAGTTTCCATTCCAATCCCAAAGAAAGGAAATGCCGAAGAATGCTTGAACTACTGCTCAGTTGCACTCATGTCACATGCTGGAAAAGTAATGCTCAAACTTTTCCAAGCCAGGCTTCAACAATATGTGAACCATGAACTTCCAGATGTTCAACCTGGATTTACAAAAGAAAGAGATCAAATTGCCAACATCCATTGGATCATCGAAAATGCAACAGAGTTAAAAACATCTATTTCTGTTTTATCGACTATGCCAAAGTTTTTTGTTTTTTGTTTTTTTAATAAATTTCTTTATTTTAGTTGGGGGCTAATTACTTTACAATATTGTAGTGGTTTTTGCCATACATTGACATGAATCAGCCATGGGTTTACATGTGTTCCCCATCCTGAACCCTCCTCCCACCTCCCTCCCCATCCCATCCCTCTGGGTCATCCCATTGCCCCAGCCCTGAGCATTTGTCTCATGCATCGAACCTGGAATGGTGTTCTGTTTCACATATGATAATATACATGTTTCAATGCTATTCTCTCAGAACGTCCCACCCTCACCTTCTCCCTCAGAGTCCATAAGACTGTTCTATGCATCTGTGTCTCTTATTCTGTCTCGCATATAGGGTTATCATTACCATCTTTCAAATTCCATATATATGCATTAGTATACTGTATTGGTGTTTTTCTTTCTGGCTTACTTCATTCTGTATAATGGGCTTCAGTTTCATCCATCTCAATAGAACCAATTCAAATGTATTCTTTTTAATGGCTGAGTAATATTCCATTGTGTATATGTACCACAGCTTCCTTATCCATTCGTCTGCTGATGGACATCTAGGTTGCTTCCATGTCCTGGCTATTGTAAACAGTGCTGCGATGAACATTGGGGTACACTTGTCTCTTTCAATTCTGGTTTCCTCGGTGTGTATGCCCAGCAGTGGGATTGCTGGGTCATATGGCAGTTCTATTCCCAGTTTTTTAAGGAATCTCCACACTGTTCTCCATAGTGGCTGTACTAGTTTGCATTCCCACCAACAGTGTAAGAGGGTTCCCTTTTCTCCACACCCTCTCCAGCATTTATTGCTTGTAGACTTTTGGATAGCAGCCATTCTGACTGGTGTGAAATGGTACCTCATTGTAGCTTTGATTTGCATTTCTCTAATAATGAGTATGTTGAGCATCGTTTCAAGACTATGCCAAAGTTTTTGACTGTGTGGGTCACAACAAATGGTGGAATTTTTTTTTTTTTCCATGACTTATTCGGAGGAAGTTTTATTTTTATTTATTTTTCTTTTTTTTTAATTAGTTTATTTTCTATTTTTTAACTTTACAATATTGTATTTGTTTTGCTATACATTGACATGAATCCACCATGGGTGTACATGTTTTCCCCTTCCAGAAACTCCCTTCCACCTCCCTCCCTGTCACATCCCTCCGAGTAATCCTGTGCACCAGCCCTGAGCACCCTGTATCATGCATTGAACCTGGACTGGCGATTCGTTTCACATATGATAATATACATGCTTCCATGCCATTCTCCCATATCGTCCCACCCTCACCCTCTCCCATAGAGTCCATAACACTGTTCTATTTATCTGTGTCTCTTTTGATGTCTTGCATACAGGGTTATCTTTACCGATTGACTAAATACCACATATATGTGTTAGTATACTGTATTGGTGTTTTTCTTTCTGGCTTACTTCACTCTATATAATAGTCTCCAGTTTAAGTGATGGAATTGCCAGACTGCTTTACTGCTTCTTGAGAAATCTGTATGTTGGTTAGAAAGCAACAGAACTGGACATGAAACAACAGACTGGTTCCACATTGGGAAAGGAGTACATCAAGACTGTATATTATAACCCTGCTTATTGAACTTATATGCAGAGTACATCATGAGAAATGCTGGACTGGATGAAGCCCAAGCTGGAATCAAGATTGCCAGAAGAAATATCAATAATCTCAGATACGCAGATGACACCATCCTTATGACAGAAAGAGAAAAAGAATTAAAGAGTCTTTTGGAGAAATTCAAAAAGGAAAGTGAAAAAGTTGGCTTAAAACTCAACATTCCAAAAATGAAGATCATGGCATCTGGTCCCATCACTTCATCACAGTTAGATGGGGAAACAATGGAAACACCGACAAACTTTATTTTGTGGGGCTCCAATATCACTGCAGATGGTTACTGCAGCCATGAAATTAAAAGATGCTTGCTTCTTGGAAGAAAAGTTATGACCAACATAGACAGCATATTAAAAAGAAGAGTCATTACTTTTCTAACAAAGGTCCATCTAGTCAAAGTTAGTTTCTCTAGTAGTCATGGACGGATGTGAGAGTTGGACAATAAAGAAACTGAGCACTGAAGAATTGATGCTTTTGAACTGTGGTGTTGGAAAAGACTCTTGAGAGTCCCTTGGACTGCAAGGAGATCCAACCAGTCCATCCTAAAGGAAATCAGTCCTGAATATTCATTGGAAGGACCGATGCTGAATCTGAAAATCCAATACTTTGGCCTCCTAAGGCAAAGAACTGGCTCATTTGAAAAGACCCTGATGCTGGAAAAGATTGAAGATGGGTGGAGAAGGGAACGACAGAGGATGAGATGTAGGATGGCATCACCAACTCAATGGACATGAGTTTTGGTAAAGTGTAGGAGTCAGTGATGGACAGGGAGGCTTGGCATGCTGCAGTCATTGGGGTCACAAGGAGTCAGACATGACTAAGCAACTGAACTGAACTGAACTGAACTAAAAGAAACAAAAGACCTATATGTAGAAAACTATAAAACACTGATGAGAGAAATCAAACATGACACAAATAGATGGAGAAATATACCAGATTCATGGATTGGAGGAAATAATATAGTGAAAATGAATATACTACCCAAAGCAATCTATCGATTCAATGCAAACCCTATCAAGCTACCAATGGCATTTTTCAGAGAACTAGAACAAATAATTTCACAGCTTTTATGGAAACACAAAAACCTAGAATAGCCAAAGCAATCTTGAGAAATAAGAATGGAACTGGAGGAATCAAACTGCCTGACTTCAGGCTATACAACAAAGTCTCAGTCATCAAGACAGTTATGGTACTGGAACAAAGACAGAAATATAGATCAATAGGACAAAATAGAAAGCCCAGTGATAAATCCATGCACCTAAGGACACCTTATCTTTGACAAAGATGGCAAAAATATACAATGGAGAAAAGACAATCCCTTTAATAAGTGGTTCTGGGAAACTTGTCAACCACCTGTAAAAGAATGAAACTAGAACACTCTCTAACACCATACACAAAAATAAACTCAAAATGGATTAAAGATCTAAATGTAAGACCAGAAACAATAAAACTCCAGAGAAAAACATAGGCAGAACACTCTCTGACATAAATCCCAGCAAGATCCTCTGTGACGTACCTCCCAGAGTAATGGAAATAAAAGCAAAAATCAACAAATGGGGCATAACGAATAGCTTTTGCACAACGAAGGAAATTATAAGCAAGGTGAAAAGGCAGCCTACGTTGGAGAAAATAATAGCAAACGAAGCAACGGACAAAGAATTAATCTCCAAAATATACAAGAAGAACATGAAGCTCAATAACAGAAAAATAAACAACCCAATCAAAAAATGCGCCAAAGAACTAAACAGACATCTCTCACTAGTCAGAACGGCTGCCATCAAAAACTTGACAAACATTAAATGCTGGAGAGGGTGTGAAGAAAAGGGAGCCCTCTTACACTATTGGTGGGAATGCAAACTAGTACAGCCACTGTGGAGAACAGTATGGAGATTCCAACTGGAATAGAACTGCCATATGAACCATCAGTCCCACTGCTGGGCATGCAAACTGAGGAAACCAGAATTGAAAGAGACAAGTGTACCCCAATGTTCATTGCAGCACTGTTTACAATAGCCAGGACATGGAAGCAACCTAGATGTCCATCAGCAGACGAATGGATAAGGAAGCTGTGGTACATGTACACAATGGAATATTATTCAGCCATTAAAAAGAACCCATTTGAGATGTTCTAATAAAGTGGATGAAACCTGAGCCTATTATAAAGAGTAAAGTATATTATAAAGAGTAAAGAAAGAAAAACACCAATACAGCATACTAACACATAGACATGGAATTTAGAAAGATGGTAATACCAGTCCTTGATCTACTTTGTTCCTCCCTGATTCTGTATTATCAGGTGTAGTCTAGTGACAGATGGTTGATACTCATGGTCTTTGACTTAATTTTCTTCAGATAACCAACATGAAAGGCTTTTGGGACTTAGGTGGGACTGTTAATTAGGTTCTGTGGCTATTTTACAACACTAGATAGAATTTGTGGTCGCACTGGTCATAGCAAACACCTTCTTCCAACAACACAAGCGAAGATGTACACATGGACATCACCAGAGGGTCAGCACCATAATCAGATTGATTATATTCTTTGCAGCCAAAGATGGAGAAGCTCTATACAGTCAGCAAAAACAAGACTGGGAGCAGACTGTGGCTCAGATCATGAACTCCTTATTGCCAAACTCAGATTTAAACTGAAGAAAGTAGGGAAAACCACTAGACCATTCAGGTATGACCTAAATCAAATCCCTTATGATTATATAGTGAAAGTGAGAAATAGATTTAAGGGACTAGATCTGATAGACAGATTGCCTGATGAACTACGGATGGAGGTCTGTGACATTGTACAGGAGACAGAAAGCAAGACCATCCCCATGGAAAAGAAATGCAAAAAGGCAAAATGGCTGTCTGAGGAGGCCTTAGAAATAGCTGTGAAAAGAAGAGAAGCAAAAAGCAAACGAGAAAAGGAAAGATATTCCCATTTGAATGCAGAGTTCCAAAGAATAGCAAGGAGAGATAAGAAAGCCTTCCTCAGCGATCAATGCAAAGAAATAGAGGAAAACAACAGAATGGGAAAGACTAGAGATCTCTTCAAGAAAACTAGAGATACCAAGGGAACATTTCATGCAAAGATGGGCTCGATAAAGGACAGAAATGGTATGGACCTAACAGAAGCAGAAGATATTAAGAAGAGGTGGCAAGAATATCCAGAAGAACTGTACAAAAAAGATCTTCACGACCCAGATAATCACGATGATGTGATCACTCACCCAGACATCCTGGAATGTGAAGTCAAGTGGGCCTTAGAAAGCATCACTACGAACAAAGCTACTGGAGGTAACGGAATTTCAACTGAGCTATTTCAAATCCTGAAAGATGATGCTGTGAAATTGCTTCACTCAATATGCTGACAAATTTGGAAATTTCAACAGTAGCCACAGGACTGGAAAAGGTCACTTTTCATTCCAATCCCAAAGAAAGTCAATGACAAAGTATGCTCGAACTACCATACAACTGCACTCATCTCACACGCTAGTAAAGTAATGCTCAAAATTCTCCAAGCCAGGCTTCAGCAATACATGAACCATGAATTTCCAGATGTTCCAGCTGGTTTCAGAAAAGGCAGAGGAACCAGAGATCAAATTGCCAACATCCGCTGGATCATCAAAAAAGCAAGAGAGTTCCAGAATAAACATCTATTTCTGCTTTAGTGACTATGCCAAAGCCTTTGACTGTGTGGATTACAATAAACTATGGAAAATTCTGAAAGAGATGGGAATACAAGACCATCTGACCTGCTTCTTGAGAAACCTGTATGCAGGTCAGAAAGCAATAGTTAGAACTGGATGTGGAACAACAGACTGGTTCCAAATAGGAAAAGGAGTACGTCAAGGCTGCATTTTGTCATCCTGCTTATTTAACTTATATACAGAGTACATCATGACAAATGCTCAGCTGGAAGAATCCCAAGCTGGAATCAAGGTTGCCGGGAGAAATATCAATAACCTCAGATATTTAGATGACATCACCCTTAAGGAAGAAAGTGAAGAAGAACTAACAAGCCTCTTGATGAAAGTGACAGAGGGAAGTGAAAAGGTTGTCTTAAAGCTAAACATTCAGAAAACTAAATCATGGCATCTGGTCCCATCACTTCATGGGAAATAGATGGGGAAACAGTGTCAGATTTTATTTTTTTCGGCTCCAAAATCATTGCAGATGGTGATTGCAACCATGAAATTAAAAGACGCTTACTCCTTGCAAGGAAAGTTATGACCAACCTAGACAGCATATTAAAAAGCAGAGACATTACTTTGCCAACAAAGGTCCATATAGTCATGGCTATGGTTTTTCCAGTGGTCATGTATGGATGTAAGAGTTGGACTGTAAAGACAGCTGAATGTGGAAGAATTGATGCTTCTGAACTGTGGTGTTGGAGAAGACTCTTAAGAGTCCCTTGGACTGCAAGGAGATCCATCCATTCCATCCTAAAGGAGATCAGTCCTGAATATTCATTGGAAGGACTGATGGTGAAGCTGAAACTCCAATACTTTGGCCACCTGATGGGAAGAGTTGACTCATTGGAAAAGACCTTGATGCTGGGAAGGAATGATGACAGGAGGAAAAGGGGACAACAGAGGTTGAGATGACTGGATGGCATCTTCGACTTGATTGGCATGAGTTTGGGTAAGTTCCGGGAGTTGCTGATGGACTGGGAGGCCTGGTGTGCTGCGATCCATGGGGTCGCAAACAGTCGGACATGTCTGAGCGACTGAACTAACTGAACTATGACACTGTTGTGAAACTTTCAAAACAACTCCCTAGAATCCACTGCTTATAGGACACTTTTTACTTTTACTCACAAAATAATGATTTTGTTAGAAAAATATAACAAAGATTTCCCTGTTTTTACGTCCCAAGCAATTTTAAGGTTGTTGTAAGTTATTTTTCTCTGAATGGAACAAAGAAAGGTTATGATCAGAAAAAAAAAAAAAAAGACAACTACATCTGCCTCAAATTCTGTGTGGACAATAATCTGATTTTGATTTACTCAGCACTATAGTTTTAAAATCAAAGCATATGTTACTGCTAGTGAACACTTGGTCAGATTTCAGCTTCTTATGCTCTCCTGCTGCAAAGTATAAATAAATATTACTTGTGAATATAGACATAAATTTCCTCAATAAACTGTGGCAAGCCAAATTCAGCAGCATATTAAAAGGGTTACATAGCATTACTAAGTGGGATGTATCCCAGGAATTCAAGAGTGTTTAAACAAAATAAAATCAGTTAATGTAATACACCAAATTGCATAACAAAGAAAAATGGTAACTATACTTCATCTCAGTTGATGCAGAAAAAGTAGTTGACAAATTACAAAATCTTTTGATGATTAAAAACTAGAAAAAATATATAGAGAGAGGACCTCCTCAACAGGGTAAAAACATTTATTAACAACAACAACAACAACAAAAACAAAGCTAACATCATACTCAAGAGTGAGGGTTTGAAAATGTCCTCCCTAAGATTACCAGGGTTCAATCCCTGGATTAGGAAGTTCCTCTGGAGGAGGGAATGGCAATCCAGTTCAGTATTCTTGCCTGGAGAATTCCATGGACAGAGAAGCCTGGCGGGCTACAGTCCATGGAGTCGCAAAGAGTAGGACACGACTGAATGACTAACACAGTCGCTAAAATCAGAAATAAGACAAGGATGCCCATTTAATCACCTATTCAACATTTTGCTTTTCTGGTGACTCAGCTGGTAAAGAACCTGCCTGCAGTGCAGGAGACCTGGGTTTGATCTCTGTGTTGGGAAAATCCCTTGGAGAAGGGGACAGCTACTCACTCTAGTATTCTGGCCCAGAGAATTCCACAGGCTGTATTGTCCATGGGGTCACAAAGAGTTGGACACCACTGAGCAACTTTCATTTTCATGCAACATTTTGTAGCATTCTAGCTAAGAAAATTAGTCAAGGAAATAAAAAGTACCAAACTGGAAAGAAAGAAGAAAAATTATGACTATTTTCTGACAAGCTCATCAGAAAAATATATGTAATTCCAAAGAGTCCACAAAAAATTCTACTGGAGAAAATAAAAAATCCAGCAAAAGCATAAGTACAAGGTTAATGGAAACAGCAGTTGTGTTTTTTAGTAATAAACAATCTGAACAAGAAATTAAGAAAAAAAATGTATGTACAGTAGAATCAGAAAGAAGAAAATATCTAGAAATAAATTTAACCAAGGGTGAACAAGACTTGCATGCTGAAAATTACAACATATTACTGGAAAAAGGTAAAGAAAACTTAAAAAATAAGATCCCTGGAGACAAAAAAAAAAAAATAGCAACCCACTCCAGTATTCTTGGAGGAATAATCTCATGGACAGAGGAGCCTTGTGGGCTACAGTCCATAAAGTCCCAAAGAGTCAGACTCGACTGAGCGACTAACACTTTCATTTTCGCTTTTCTAAATAAACAGAAATATATTCCATGTTCATGGATTGTTAAACTTAATCATAGTATGATAACAATACTACCCTGAGCAATCTACAGGTTCAAGGTAATCTCTGTCAAAATTCTTAGCATATCCTTATCAAAATTTTCAGAAAAAGAAAAGCCAGTTTGCAAATTAACATAGAATTACAAGAAGTCTTCAGCAGTTTCTTTTTGAGAAAGAAGAATAAATTTGGAAGTCTTACAGTTCCAAATTTCAAAACTTACTACAAATCTACAATAATCAAAATGTCATGATAATGCTTTGATGGCATGATAATACCTTAGGAACAGGCACATAGAAAACAATAAAATTGAATGAAAAGTACAGAAATAATCCCATACATCTGTAGTCAATTGGTTTTCAACAAAGGTGTTAAAATCAGTTAATGGGGGAGAAATATAGACTCTTCATCAAATGGTGATTAAACAACTGAATATGTACATGCAAATAAGTTGAACCTCTATCTCACACCATCAACTGAAAATGGATTAGTGACCCTAATATGAGAGACAAAAGCATAAAACCCTTAGTATAAAACATACATGTTCATAATCTTGGTTTTAGCAATGGATTATTGAAATGTAGTAGCAAATGCACAAGAAACAAAGGAAAAAATTAAATTAGATTTTGAAAAAATTTCAAAAATTTGTGATTCAAAAGACACCAGGAAAGTTAAAAGGCAACCAAAAGAATGAGAGATAATATTTGCAATTATTATATCTGAGTCTAGTGGTCATAATAAATGAAGAACTCTTACAACTCAACCACAGAAATACAAATAACTCACTTTTTAAAAAAAGTAAAGGACTTTAATAGATATTTCTTGAAATATACACACACACACACACACACACACATATATATATATATATTTTTTTCTTGCCTGGAAAATTCCATGGACGGAGGATCCTGGCAGGCTACAGTCCGTGGAGTTGCAGAGTCAGACACTACTGAGTGACTGAGAACACACACACACATAACCAAAAGTGCAAACAACTCAAAAATCATAAATGAATGAATGAATAAATTGTGTTATATATGTACAATGAAATATTATTCAGCCATAAAAAGGAATAAAGTACTGATAAATGCTTCAATGTTAATGGAAATCAAAGACATTATGCTAAGTGAAAGAAGCTGGACACTGAAGATCACCTACTGTATAATTCCACTTCTTTGAATATATAGTACAAGTAAATCCACATACATAAAAAGATTGAGGTTTCCAGGGGCTGGAGAGAGGAGGAAATTTGGAGTTGCTGCTTAATGAGTACAAGGTTTCCTTTGTAGGTGATAAAAATGTTTCTTTTTGGAGTAATAGAGGTAGTGGTTACAAAACATTGTAAATCTAGTAAATGCCATTGATTTGTACATTAAAATGCATAGTTTTATGTTTTGTGATTTTTCCTTCAATATAAAACAACTGAAAAAATGTCAGTCATAAGTCAGTTGGGATCTTTATGGAATATATAATATTGTGAAAATCTTTTCAGATTCTCTATAATATATGCTTTATGATAAAACAACTAAGGAGAAGATTTCTATTTTTCTCAATTGTTTACATTCCACTCAACAAACATGATTTTACACCGTTCTTAGCATCTTGTCTTTGTTGTTGATGCAAATTGTGGGACAAGGAAAAAAAAATAAGAGAGTTTGGAATAAAATTCTAAAAATCCCCATGGTGGAATGGAAATATGTAGCTTAGTATTCTCACCTAGTTATCCACCTGGGCTGAAACCCTGTTTTCATCCTTTTCCAACTGTATTAAATCAAATAGACAATTTCTTTCCCAGCCTCAATTTCTTTCAAAGAAGCTAAAATTTAAGAGTAAGAGTGTGCATAACACTGGGCCTTTTATTACAGAATTTTTAAGAACTTAAATGTGCTGCTGCTGCTGCTGCTAAGTCGCTTCAGTCGTGTCCGACTCTGTGCGATCCCATAGACGGCAGCCCACCAGGCTCCTGTCCCTGGGATTCTCCAGGCAAGAATACTGGAGTGGGTTGCCATTTCCTTCTCCAGTGCATGAAAGGGAAAAGTGAAAGTGAAGACTTAAATGCGACCATAGGGTAAATCAACAAGATTTTCAACTCTGACATATTATGCTAAAAGGTATAAATAATAATAGCTGTTATTATTAAGTTCCGTCATCTGCTTGAGTTGCAGATTTAACCTACCTCTTTATTTTCTTTTTTCCACTAAATTGCAATGCTTCTTTCTTATTGACAAAAGATATGCTCCATTTCTATCACTACTGCATTGCTGCTATAAATTCTTGTCAGTATAATTCTATTCTATTTAGTTTTAATTAAACCATTCCTGTTTGAAGGTTTTTTAATGAAGTAATCCATTTTTTCATTCATGCTCAGTTGCTTCAGTCATGTCCAACTTTTTGTGACCCTATGGATTGTAGCTTGTCAAGCTCCTCTGTCCATGGTAATTCTTCAGGCAAGAATATTAGTGTGGGTTGCCATGCCCTCCTTCAGGGGATCTTCCCAACCCAGGAATCGAACCCAGGTCTCCTGTGTTGCAGGTGGATTCTTTACCATCTGAGCCACCAGGGAAGCTGAAGAATACTGGAGTCAGTAGCCTATCCCTTTTCCAGGGGATCTGTTGACCCAGGGATTGAACTAGGGTCTCCTGCATTCCAGGCAAATTCTTTAATGGCTGAACTATCAAGGAAGCCCCCATCCATATTTAAATGTCCTCAAATCTATACTCAATGATATTATTACTGCTATAAAAGTATGGATAAGATAAATCAATGTTTAGTTCTTCAAAGTTCTATTCATTAGTATAGAATTCTTTAGGTTAATGGTAATATTTGATTCACAAATCATGAGTTTTCTATTTAGGCTTAAAAATAGTTTGGCTTTCTATTTATAACTCAGAAATAAAGACACATATATGTGAAGTTCTTTTGAATAGTAATTCAAAAGTAGTGGGAAAAAGTAAGCTACTGAAAGAGTTTAAATTTGAACTTTTGGTAATGTAGTAGTTAAAGAGCTACTATGACTCTGTCCTATAAATGAAACTATCATTCTCATAGTTTATCTTACTTATGGGTAAATTCACATCAATAAAGCTTTAACCTTAAATATATTTTGGCAGTCTATTAGTCTGTCCAGGCTGCCACATACTTGGTGGTTTAAAGATAGAATTTTATTTCTCACAGTTCTGGAGACTTTAAGATAATATACTGACAATATAGATTTTTATTATGAAGCCTTTTCTCTTGGCTTGTAGGTGACCACCATCTTGCTAGGTGCTCATATGACCTCTTCTTCACATGCTCAGGGGATGGATAACTCTCCAGTGTCTCTTCTTTAAGGACACTAATCCTATTGGACCAGAGCCCCACCCTATTGAAGTCCTTTAGCTTTAATTGGGCTTCCCTTGTGACTCGGCTGGTAAAGAATCTGCCAGCAATGTGGGAGATCTGGGTTCAATCCCTTGGTTGGGGAGATCTCCTGGAGAAGGAAAAGGCTACCCACTCCAGTTATTCTGGCCTGGAGAACTCCATGAACTGTGTAGTCCATTGGGTCACAAAGAGTTGGACACGACTGAGCAACTTTCACTTTTCACAGATTTAATTACCCTCTACTAGGTCCTCTCTCCAAATACAGTCACAGTATGGGTAATGACAAACATAGCAACTAAGGGGAAAGAATTCAGTCCATAGCAAATTGTTTTTCTAAGTAAAATTCCTTTCAAAAATAAATTTCTGTTACAGCATAACTGAATGTATATTAAACATTTCAGGATCCAAAGAGAGAAAATATATATTTTATTTCAGATTTACACAATTTGGAATTATATTAACTTAATATAAAATCAGTCTCTTAAATACTTATATAAATAGATACATCGTATTTTTAAATTACCTTATATACAGAAAAACAAAGAATGAGACAAAGCTGCTGATGAAGAAGATGTCTTCTCATCAACGGACCATTAGCAATTTTATCTTATGCTCTACAATAAAGCATGCTGTGTAGAACTGATTGCATTTGAAATTATTGGTACATTTGAATGCAAACTACCCAACCATAAAAAATGAGACTTCCATTTGCTATAAAAATAAATTAGGAGGCAATACTTTGCTGGCAAAGCCATTTGGGCACCTCAGTTCATAGCTATTCATGGTACCATTAACAGATGTCTTTGCTCGCACTGTGAGCTGCCTTATGATATTTTTGTATTCAGCATTACTTTATAGCTAAAGTGAATGTAGGCAACTTGTTTTAGGATATAATAAAACCTATCCTGATGTAGAGATCTTGAGGGAAATTATACAATAATGTTACCTACATAACTAATTTTCTTCTTATGAAATCATGATTCCCACTACACATTTAGAGCTATCAAAAGTATTGTTTAACATCACCATTTCCATGTTAATACTTCAGTAAATCACAAAAATGTAATACTTTGTGCAGAAAGTGAGATATTTCCTATGGGAACATAAGTTTTTTTTTTTTTTTTGGAACATAAGTTTTCACTTCTAAATTAAAAGTTGCATGAAGTGAATACTAAGCATGTCCCATGTTGCTTATTGACAATAAAAATATTTTTTTTCCCCTTGAAGAATCACCGTTTCTCTAACTTAAGGCATGCTGCTAGTGACTGACTTGTACACTGTAAGATAAATCACTCAAGAAAACAAAGATAAATGCCGCCTTTGCTAATCATCTATCTGTATGAAATTTCTAGATGATATGTAAGAATTAAGTACAACTATCTTCAAAAGAGCTGTCATGAATGTACACACAATGCACACACTCAAATACTCACACACTGATATGCCTGTGGAAGCAACAAATGTGACAGAAAGTACAAATCATTAGCATTAGTGAAAACCAGTAACAACGATATTTTTTAAAACTTTATTTCAAGTCTGAGGTGAAAGAATGGTGTGATTTTAGGGAATGTATTTAACTTTGTTTCTTTATTCCTTACTCTGTAAAGTGACAATAATAATACTCATTCCATGTGAAGATTAAGTTAGATAAGAATTATAAAATATTCAATCAATGAACTATTGTTACATGTGCTTGGAAGTTGCTGCCTATATTTTATGAACTTTGAGTTAATTTTTGTCTTTATATTGGTCCCCTAAGACATATAAAATTAAGCACACAATAAAATGAAAGTTACCAAAAGACTCATAAAACTTTCCTTCCTATAATGACAGACATAAACTGCTATTTTTAAAAAAAGTTGTTGACAGCTATTACTTAGGATTGAGAAACTATGTAAATATGGTACACAGCTCTTGATGAATAAAATAAAAATATGCCTCAAAAGATGATGATAAAGTACCAGGAAGTTTAGGTGAAATTGACTTTATAATAAATTTCATTTAAAATTAAAGAAAATTAAATCTATATTTTGCTATTATACATAGGTAAAGTGACTTACTTCCTTTTTAATTTTTATTTTGTTTATGGTGGCAAAGAATACATAAAATGTACTTAAAAATCAGTTTTAGGTGTATAATTTAGTGGTATTAATTACATTTACTTTTTTGTGCAGCCGTAGCCAACTCTCATTTCCAAAACTTTTTTCATCTTGCTAAGCTTACTAAGTATTCATAAAAAATAACTCATCACCACCCCACCACGAGGTATAGGAAACCATCATTCTACTTATAGTTCTACGAACTTGATTACACTAGGTTCTTCACAAAGGAGGAATCAAAAAATATGTGTCCTTTTTGACTGATTTATCTAAGTTAGCATAATCTTTTCAAGGTTCATTCATGTTGTGATATGTGTCAGAATTTCCTTTCTTTTTAGAACTGAATTATATTACATTGCATCTGTATACCGTGCTGTGCTTAGTTTGCTCAGTCATGTCCAACTGTTTACAATCCCATGGACTGTAGCTCACCAAGCTGCTCTGTCCATGGGGACTTCCAGGCAAGAGTACTGGAGTGGACTTTTTGATGAGGGTCATTCTGACCAGTGTGAGGTAATATCTCACTGTAGTTTTGATTTGCATTTCTCTAATAATGAGCGATGTTGAGGATCTTTTCACTTGTTTGTTAGCCATCTGTATGTCTTCTTTGGAGAAATATCTGTTTAGGTCTTTTTTCCACTTTCTGACTGGGTTGTTTGTTTTTCTGGTATTGGGTTGTATGGGTTGCTTATATATTTTGGAAATTAATCCTTTGTCAGTTGTTTCATTTGCTATTATTTTCTCCCATTCTGAATGTTGTCTTTTCACGTTGCTTTCACCCTACATGGCATAACTCATAGTTTCCTTTGCTGTGCAAAAGCTTTTAAGTTTAATCTGGTCCCACTTATTTACTTTGTTTTTATTCCTGTTGCTCTAGGAGGTGGGTCATAGAGGATCTTGGTTTGATTTATGTCATTGAGTGTTCTGCCTATGTTTTCCTCTAAGAGTTTTACAGTTTTATAGTATATAAATGCTAGTGAGCATGTGGAGAGAAGGGAATGCTCTTGCACTGTTGGTGGGAGTGTAAATTGATACAGCCACTACGGAAGATGGTATGGAGATTCCTTAAAAAACTAGGAATAAAACCACCATATGACCCAGCAATTCCATTCCTAGGCATATATCCTGAGGAAACCAAAACTGAAAGAGACATATGTATCCCATTGTTCATTTCAGCACTCTTTACAGCAGCTAGAACATGGAAGCAACCTAGATGTCCATTGACAGATGAATGGATAGAGAAGTTGTGGTACATACACACAATGGAATATTACTCAGCCATAAAAAAAACACATTTGAGTCAGTTCTGATGAGGTGGATGAACCTAGAACCTATTATACAGAGTGAAATGAGTCAGAAAGAAAAAGATAAATACCATATTCTAACGCATATATACGGAATCTAGAAAAATGGTACTGTAGAATTTATTTACAGGGCAACAATGGAGAAGCAGACATAGAGAATAGACTTACGGACATGGGGAGAGGGGAGGAGGGGGTGAGATGTATGGAGAGAGTAACAAGGAAACTTACACTACCATACGTAAAATAGATAGCCAACAGGAATTTGCTGTATGTCTCAGGAAACTGAAATGTGGGTTCTGTGTCAGCCTGGAGGGGTGGGATGGGGAGGGAGATGGGAGGGAGGTTCAAAAGGGAGGTGATATATATATGCCTATGGCTGGCTCATGTTGAGGTTTGACAGAACCAGCAAAATTCTGTAAGCAATAATCTTTCAATTAAAAAAAAATACTGGAGTGGGTTGCCGTTTCCTCCTCCAGGGATCTTCCCAACCCAGGGATAGAACCCAGGTCTCTGGCATAGGAGACGAATTCTTTACCATCTGAGCCACCAGAGAAGCCCTTATATGTATACTACACTTGTTTATCCATTCATCCGTCAATCAACACTTAGGTAGCTTCTACCTTTTGGTAATTGCAAATAATACTTAAATGAACATGGGTATACAAAAACTTTTTGAGTTCCTGCTTTCCATTAATTGGGTTTAGATACAGAAGTAAAATTGCTGGATCTTATGGAAATTCTTTTCATACTGTTCATGGGATTCTCAAGGCGAGAATACTGCAGTGGTTTGCCATTTCCTTCTCCAGTGGACCACATTTTGTCAGAACTCTTCACCATAACCCACCCATCTTGGGCGGCCCTACATGGCATAACTCATAGTTTCATTGAGTGAGACAAAGCTGTGGTCCATGTGATAAGTTTGATTAGTTTTCTGGGATTTTGGTTTTCAATCTATCCACCTTCCAAAGATAAGGATAAGAGGCTTATGGAAGCTTCCTAATGGGAGAGACTGACTGAGGGGGAAACTGGGTCTTGTTCTGATGGGCAGGGCCGTGCCCAGTAAATGTTTAATCCAATTTTCTGTTGATGGGTGAGACTGTGTTCCCTCCCTGTTATTTGACCTAAGAACAAATTATGATTAATTAAAGACCAAATTATAATTCTAATTAATTAAAGATCAAACTTCTTTAATGAAGATAATGGCAACCTACTTCAAAAGGTCTCCTACATGCACTGCTTCACTCAGTGCCCCCGACACTGCAGCATGCCACCACTGACCCATACCTCTGCTGGAGACTACTGGACACACACAGGGAAATCTGGGTCAGTCATTTCACATGCCATCAAAGTAATGCTCAAAATTCTTCAAGCCAGGCTTCAACAGTACGTGAACCATGAACTTCCAGATGTTCACACTGGATTTAGAAAAGGCAGAGGAACCAGAGATCAAATTGCCAACATCCACTGGATCATAGAAAAAGCAAGAGAGTTCCAGAAAAACATCTACTTCTGCTTTATTGATTACCCCAGAGCCTTTGACTGTGAAGATCACATCAAACTGAAAAATTCTTCAAGAGATGGATATACCAGACCTCCTGACCTACCTCCTGAAAAATTTGTATGCAGGTCAAGAAGTAACAGTTAGAACCGGATATGGAACAGACTGGTTCCAAATCGGGAAAGGAGTATGTCAAGGCTGTATATTGTCAGCCTGCTTATGTAACTTATATGCAGAGTACATCATATAAAATGCCAGGCTGGATGAAGCACAAGCTTGAATCAAGATTGCTGGGAGAAATATCAATAATCTTAGATACACAGATAACACCACCCTTATGACACAAAGTGAAGAAGAACTAAAGAGTCTCTTGATAAAAGTGAAAGAAGAGAGTTAAAAAGCTGGCTTAAAACTCAACACTCAAAAAATGTTGTCATCTTGTCATCTGGTCCCATGACTTCATGGCAAATAGATGGGGAAACAATGGAAACAATGATAAACTATTTTCTTGGGCTCCAAAATCATTGCAGATGATGACTGCAGCCATGAAATTAAAAGACACCTGCTCCTTGGAAGAAAAGCTATGACCAAACTAGACAGCATATTTAAAAGCAAAGACATTACTCTGCCAACAAAGGTCCATCTAGTCAAAGCTATGGTTTTTCCAGTAGTCATATATGGATATGAGAGTTGGACTATAAAGAAAGCTGAGCGCCGAAGAATTGATGCTTTTGAACTGTAGTGTTGGAGAAGACTCTTGACAGTCCCTTGGACAGCAAGGAGATCCAACCAGTCTAAAGGAAATCAGTCCTGAATATTCATTGGAAGGATTGATGCTGAAGCTGAAACTCCAGTAGTTTGGTCCACTGATACAAAGAACTGACTCATTTGAAAAGACCCCAATGCTGCAAAAGATTGAAGGTGGGAAGAGAAGGGGATGACAGAGGATGAGATGATTGGATGGCATCACTGACTCAATGTACATGAATTTGAGTTAACGCCAGGAGTTGGTGATGGACAAGGAAGCCTGGCATGCTGCAGTGCATGGGGTCACAGAGTTGGACACGACTGAGTGACTGAAGTGAACTGATGGAAATTCTATTTTTAGCTTTTAAAGGAACCATCATATTATTTTCCATAGCTGCTGCACCATTTTTGCATTCCTACCAGCAGTGTGTAAGGGTTTCAATTTCTCCACATTCTTACCAACATTTTCTACTTTCTACTTTTTTTGATAATAGCTATCCTAATAGATTTCCTAATTTCATTTCTCTTTTCATGAACTCATTGCCTATTTATATATTTTACTTCCATGAAATGTCTATGCAAGTTCTAAAATAGCACACCAAATATGTGCCATTTATTGTATGTCATATACACCTCAATAAATCTTTATTCTTTTTAGAAACAATCTTGAAAAGAGCTCAAATTTAAATGATTTTGTAAGTAAAATCTCTTAAAATTTCAGAAAATGCTATTTTTACAAGCTATTATCTAAAGAAGAAATATAAAAATGCTGTGTCAATGTTAATTCAATGTAGGTAGTCAAGTTAAAAAACCTACCACAGATGGTCTCCCTAAGTGTCCAATTACTTAATATTGCAAATTAAATAAAAAATTAGAAAAAAATCAGAAAATCAAATCCATAATCATATAAAAGCAATAAGCAAATTATCCAGTATATATTTTTGAGTGCCTAAAAACATATTGCATCCTGTTTTACATAGTGGAGTGAAAAACTTCATCAAAACAGTCTTTTCACTCATGAAGCTTTATGGAACTTATAATCTAGTGGTGTTACTGAATCCAAAAATACTGCTAGAAGCATGAAAGGCTAATCACTCAAGAGATGATGAGGTGTTGGGGAAAGGAATGGAGACTTTATTATGAAAGTCAGCAGACCTAGAAGATACATATGAATTACATGCATTTATGAAATATATAGCCATGTGTTGGAGGCTTCCTTCCTAGGTGCTAGCAGGAAAGAACCTGCCTCCCAATGCAGGAGACACAAGAGATGCCCTGGATCAGAAAGATCCCCTGGAGGAGGACATGGCAACCCATTTGCCTGGGGAATCCCATGGACAGAGGAGACTGGCAGGCTATGGTCCATAGGGCTGCAAACAATTGGACACAACTGAAGCGACTTGACATTCAAGCATGCATGCACAAATACGTACAATTATTTACTTATTCTAATTTAAAATATATTGAAAGCCAGTTGATAAAAGTTAACATTCATTCCTTCTCCATACTTTTCCTCAACAAGGATTAGAATTATGTGTCCTTAATTTCAAGCAAGTTAATTCAGCTCAGTTCAGTCCCTCAGTCATGTCTGACTCTTTGTGACCCCATGAACCACAGCACGCCAGGCCTCCCTGTCCATCATCATCTCCCGGAGTCCACCTAAACCTATGTCCATCGAGTCGAAGATGCCATCCAACCATCTCATCCTCTGTCGTCCCCTTCTCCTCCTGCCCTCAATCTTTCCCAACATCAGGGTCTTTTCCAGTGAGTCAGCTCTTCGCATCAGGTGGCCAAAGTATTGGAGTTTCAGCTTCAACATCAGTCCTTCCAATGAACACCCAGGACTGATCTCCTTTAGGATGGACTGAATGGATCTCCTTGCAGCCCAAGATACTCTCAAGAGTCTTCTCCAACAGTACAGTTAAAAAGCATCAATTCTTTGGCGCTCAACTTTCTTTATAGTCCAACCCTCACATCCATACATGACCACTGGAAAAACCATAGCTTTGACTAGACAGACCTTTGTTAACAAAGTAATGTCTCTGCTTTTTAATATGCTGTCTAGGTTCGTCATAACTTTCCTTCCAAGGAGTAAGAGTCTTTTAATTTCATGGCTGCAATCACCATCAGCAGTGATTTTGGAGCCCAGAAAAATAAAGTCACCACTGTTTCCACTGTTGCCCCATCTATCTGCCATGAAGTGATGGGACCGGATGCCATGATCTTAGTTTAGTAGGTGCCCAATATGCTACTGGAGATCAGTGGAGAAATAACTCCAGAAAGAATGAAGGGACAGAGCCAAAGCAAAAACAACACGTAGTTGTGAATGGGACAGATGATAGAAGCAAGATGCAATGCTATAAAGTGCAATATTGTATAGGAACCTGGAATGTTAGGTTCATGAATCAAGGCAAATTGGAAGTGGTCAAACAGAAGATGACAAGAGTGAACATTGACATTCTAAGAATCAGTGAACTAAGATGGACTGGAATGAGTGAATTTAACTCAGTTGACCATTATATCTACTAGTGTGGGCAGGAATCCCTTAGAAGAAATGAAGTAGCCATCATAGTCAACAAGAGAGTCCAAAATGCAGTACTTGGATACACTCTCAAAAATGACAGAATGATCTCTGTTTGTTTCCAAGGCAAACCATTGAATATCACAGTAATTCAAGTCTATTCCCCGACCAGTAATGCCGAAGAAGCTGAAGTTGAAGAGTTCTATGAAGACCTACAAGACCTTCTAGAACTAACACTCAAAGAAGATGTCCTTTTCATTATAGGGGATTGGAATGCAAAAGTAGGAAGTCAAGAAACATCTGGAGTAACAGGCAAATTTGGCTTTGGAGTACAGAATGAAGCAGGGCAAAGGCTAATAGAGTTTTGCCAAGAGAATGCACTGGTCATAGCAAATTAACAATAAATTAGTGATAAAATGATAAAATAATGGTGTAAAATTCAGGGATAAGATATGGTGGGTAACAATCATTAAAAACTGCTATTTGCTATATTCATGGATAAATATTTTTAAACTGGAAACAGTATGCATATTTTGCTATTTCCTTTAGGATACAATAAAGATTTTGCACAAAAAATATATGAAGACATAAAATGCAGAGCTTCTATAAAAAATAAAATACAAAAATAAAAATATATTTATTAAAATATAATATCGACTTTCAAAAATTAAACAGTATGGAAACCTGTAAAGTATAAACTAAAAATCAAATAAAATCCTACCACACACAGAAATCACCTTTATATTTAGAGCCTAGAGTAATTCCAAAGAGAATACATTTTAAAAACTGTAAATGTATGTATATATATGTGTACATATTATTATATATTTCATATTATATATACTTAAGAATTCCTAAATATATCAATAGAGAGCTACATGTACACATTTATAACTTTATTATACTATGGTTATATCATTATATCCTTGTCCTGCATGATTCAAATAATACCTAAAATCATATGTAAATATACATTCTGACCTTATATTAAAAATATGCAGGCACAGGGGACTACTCTGGTGGTCCAGTGGTTAAGAATCTGCCATGCAACGCAGGGGACGCGGGTTCAATCCCTGGTTGGGAAACTGGTATCCCGCATGGCTCAGAGCGACTAAGACTGTGAGCCACAGCCAGCAAGTCTGTCACCACAATGAAAAATCCTGCATGCCTCAATGAATCTCCCGCATGCCACAACCAAGACCTGATGCAACTAAAAAATATTTTAAAAGCACATAATACATAAATTAATCCTCTTAAAGTGGAAATCCTACATGTATTTTTGTATGTTGTGATTTGTTTTCTCTAACCTATTTTGTTTCATAATTCTTTCTGTATCAGTATCTTCCAGTTTTATTTTTAATACCTGAACAATTTTCCATAATATCAGTATACTAAAAGTTATTTAACCACTTATGTGCATGCTGCTGCTGCTGGTAAGTCACTTCAGTCGTGTCCGACTCTGTGTGACCCCTTAGACGGCAGCCCACCAGGCTCCTCTGTCCCTGAGATTCTCCAGGCAAGAATATTAGAGTGGGTTGCTATTTCCCACTCCAGTGCATGCATGCATGCTAAGTCGCTTCAGTCATGTTCTATTCTGTGCGACCCTATGGACAGCAGCCCACCAGGCTCCTCTGTCCATGGGATTCTCTAGGCAAGAGTACTGGAGTGGGTTGCCATTTCCTTCTCCCCTTATATTCATAGCAATTCGTTGTGAGAACCAAATCAAAGTAGACCAAATAATAATAATGTGGTAATGATTGCATTAATTGTAATATTATTATTAATAATTGTATTGATAATAAGTAATAATAATTAAGCATAGTCAAGGACCTTCAGTTCCTCCTCAAGGGCTATAGATAATATTCTGAGCCATATCCTGTGAGTTGTCTTATATGTACTAAAACCTCCACCAGGTGGGAGAAGCTGATTACCTGGTGACCAGACTATAGCCATGACATAAGCTGCCACAGTTCCAAGAATTAGCCGTCCAAGAACAAACCGTCCCTGGAACTGAAGATTAACTGTACAGAAAATAACCAAGATAACGCTGGTCAGACCACCGATGACCAATTTCCAGATGACTGTCTGGAGCTGCCTGCACTGCTTCCGCATGTAACTCTCTCCTTCTGTCTATAAAAGCTCTTGCCCTGATTGTCAGTGGGGGAGTGGGCCTTTGGACAGGTGTCTGCCCTCCCTGCTCAGTTGCTGGCATCTGAAATAAAATTAACTTGCCTTTCCACCAACAGTCTCTTAATGGCTTTTGAACAGCAAGCAACCAGACCTTGGTTCAGTAACAGATTTTGGTGTGCAACGTGGGGCTCTTCTCTCATGGTGTAAGGCTTCTCTGGGTCTCCCCGAAAAGATAAGTTGGCAAGTGGCGAGGGGCCAGCTACTCATGGCTAGCCACCCCATGACTGGGATTTTAGGGGTCATTCCCAGAAGCTGCCAAAATCTTTTGTTTTGGGAATCCTTCCTGTCTCTCCCCTGCTCTGCACTGGCTGTTGACTTTTGCTTTCAGTTGGTAGAAATGAAAAGTGAATTTGGGATGAACTGATGAACTCCTAGACTGGGTAAGTCCACCGGTGAGGAGCCAGGCAAACTTCCTATTTGTGAGAATTTTGGGCATTTGGACATTTGTGTCTTTTGGGCATTTTGCCAATTTGATTTTGATTTCTGTCTACCGTTGAGGACTGTTTATGTTGGGAAAATGTTTGGTTGGGACTGGTGTTGGTCACCCTCAGAGAAGGTTTGTGATTTGGAGTGCAAGCGAATAGTCCACCTGTGTGACTGGTATCTTTGTTGTTTTATGTAAAATGGGAAGTTCAGGTTCAATTCATTATGAAAAATTTTATCTATGACTAAAGAAAAAGAAAGATGTTTTTTTAAACCAATATTTGGCAACAGTATTCTTTAGACTGGAGAAAATCAGTTAAGATGAAACTCTTGAAATTCCAAAACTTGTTCTTTTTGCTTATGCAGGTAAAGAAAGCTAGCTTGATAAGATTTCTGATATATACTTAATCTATTTCTGTGTGTGTTGATGTGAGAGTGCAGAAAATGTCTATGTGTATAAATATTCTTCAAAACATATTAATAAAGTCAAAATTTATTTGCTAGTTAGGTAAAATAAGAAATCAGTTGTACCACCAAAATACATTTTAAGACATCAGTTCTCAAATTCCATTCTGATGATATATTATTTAACAACTTTGCAAAGCTGCCTGTCCCACTTTAAAAGAATTAGTGTTTCATTCTAATTGAAATATACACCAAGTGGGTATCTAATTCAATGATTGCTGGAAGCCAAAAACCCATTTTTTCACTTTACCATATTTCAATTTCTTATAATGAATTGTTACAAAGCAGTGCAATTAAAAAATTGCAGTATCTCTTGTTCCAAAATTAACAGGGTGCTCGATTAAACAGTCCAGATTCTTTTAAATTGCTGCATTCACATATCAAGTGATGTTCTTCCACCATTTCTTACTACTGGAACTAAAAAATCATCAATCTTAAGTTCGATTTGACTTTATGCTGATCCAAAGAAAAAGTATATACAAATATAAGCACGTGTACTAACATTTTGTGGCAATATGAATTGTAATTTTATAGAATTATTGCTTAATGAAACAACAAAAAAATGCCCAGTAGAGCCTGAATACCCGAAAGAATAACTTTAGTCTAATCTAGAGCAGGGCTTCCCGGGTGGTACAGTGATAAAGAATCCACCTGCCAATGCAGGAGATGCGGAGTCTCACAAAGCTTAAATCAACACGTGCCCATTGCTATCTTTCTCATCTTGGGCTCAGGATCCTCTTGCAGAAACACACTGGTTGTTGAAAGAGTTCATTTCCTTTCCTGTTCACTGATGACTGCTGGTATGAAGCTGCTGTCACCAATTAGAAACAGTCCTTTCCCCATAAGAAATTCCCAACATGGCTGCTTGCTTTCCTCCAGACAAGCAGGACATCTTTCTTAAGTCTTCCTCTGATGCCAGTCAAAGAAAACTCTTTGGGTTGATTGTCAGCTCCAACAAGAATGTGTCTGTCTTTCTACACAGTGCAACATAATCCCAAGAGTGATAGCTCACTATACTTACAGGTTCTGCCTATACAAGGGGAATATAGGAGACAAAATCTGGGGGGTTGTTTTACCTTTCTACCTATATATATATATATATATATATATATATATATATATATTACAGGTATAATCATATTATAAACAAAGTTCTCAGTTTTTCCCACCTTTTAATATAGCTCAAATACATAGGCAATAAAATAAAACTTACCATATATTTAATAACTACTTACTGAGTTGTATCTCTGAATATAAGTTAGAAAAATTTCCACTCTATGGCCCATGTTAAATTTCTCATGAGTTTAGCATTTTTTGACTGGTTCAAATTAGATTAAATCAATTATAACATGATTGCTTTTATTAATCTCATTTTTTGGTACTTTTGTGGTCTGAAATGTTTTGTAAGTAACGACTTGCCAGCTTTTGCTGAGAGAAAGTCTTTAAGTTAGGATTATAATCCTTTTCTTTACTTTTTAGAAAAAAAAATTGTCATAAGTGAAAACTTTAAAATTGTTTCTGTTGGATATCTAGAATCTTGTGCCTAGGAGTTCTCATGTACTTAGGATTCTATGTAAAAATTATTACCTTAAAATATGCATCTATGTTATCTCTAACTCTTTCTATAAGTGTGAGAAAGATTTCTGTGACTGTTTTGTTTCATTTCTTCTTTGTTAACTCCCAGAAGTTATTTAGCATAAAAAACTTTAGTCCCACAGAGATAACAGGGAAGTAACTAGAGGACAAGCTGAGTCTATCAAGCTTGCGAAGCAGTTCATCACCGCAGTTGTAAAGGGGGTTGTATAATAAAAGGTATAACAAATTACACTTGAGATTTCAGATTATGCACAAACACTAGTAACTTAATAAAAAAATTTCTATGTTTGCCATTTCAAACCAGAAAATAAAAAGGGAATTAAAAAAACAAAACAAAAATCTCCCCCAAACAAAAGTGTTCAAATTTGCATCATTGTTTGAGTTCCTATTTTGTAAATATTGTAATCACTGTCAAATAGCAACATTTTTACATGATCAGTCACAGTATTAGCTATTTCATTTCTAGATGAAAGCTTTAAGTTTACATACTTATATTTAATGAAGTTTGGTTAATATCCATTGTAGGTAAAAGCCTAGAAAATTTGTGGTTAGCGCTTGAACACTTTGTTCATAGTTAACTAGTGTGAAAAATGTTCCATGTGATAACAGGTATACATAGCAACCTAGAAAAATATAAAGCACAAGGAAATTGTGTAACAGATATATCAAGCCCTTTAGTTTTTGAAAAAGAGCATACTAATTTTCAAAAATTAAAATACTGTACAAATGCCTTTTCATTACTTATAATTTATACTGGTTATGTTTTACTGTTTGTTTGAAATGAGATGCCTGTACCCTTAAGGTATGTTCTTAAAGTAGTATATGCGTATGACTACAGATACAAATTTTAGAAATGAAGTTTCATGAGCTGTTCCACTGGACTTGGATAAACTGGATTTGTCTCTAAAATTATGATTTCTGATATAAATACTAAACGTTCTTTGTGACAAAGAATTGATATTTCAGGAGACAATATTTTCTCTTGAATATATTGTTGAATCTTGATTACTTGATTAGAATAGGGCTAGAATACTGAACCGTTGCCTGGCCTTTAAAAATATTGCTCTTTTAAGTTTATTGATGCTTTTGTTATCACTAGTATTATTATTAGCTATTTACAATGCTTAGTGAAAGAGCTTTTTAAAATTTTTAAGAACACCATAAAGGGTATTCAAAGTTATTGAAAAGTCCCTAATTGTAAATAAGGAAGTTTTTAGTGTTCATTTGCAGATTCATTCTGTGTCTTTTAAAGAAGATTTAACTGGCTTCAATAAAAGTGTATCTGGTGCTGTTTAGCACTTTGGGCATTACTGAAGGTTTTGATGTGAAGCAAACTGATTTATTTTCATCATTTTTTGGCTGGCTGAGAGCAGTGATGTGGAAATGATATTCTTGGACTAATCTGAGCTGCTGTAAACAGTCAGTTGTTATGTATCACCTTGTTAGAGTTTAGTAGTTATGTAATTTAGTAGGTATGTTATTCAGAGCTTATAGCATGAATGTTTATTATGTATATATAAAAACATAAAGTGGGAAAAAGACTATCTACTGAGATCATCAGAAACTTAAAAATATATTCTAACAACTTCCCTAATGCCTAATATACTTTTTGGAATACGGCAAATGCCATGATTTGAAATTTAAGAAAATAAAATATTTCCAATTATACAAAAAGCTGTCACAAATTTTCCTTTTAAGTTAAGTCTTCTATTTGATGACTGTTGAGTGAAAAGTTATATGAATTTCTTAAACATGTGAACCAGTTTACAAAGCTCAGTTTTAAACATCAATTTGATCACTGTTCAAGAAGGCATTTTGAATGCACTATTGCTATGTATGAGGATATAAAATCAAACACCCATGAGATGAGATGTTTTTTCAGCATGACCTTATGATAGTGTTCTCATTGAAAAAAGATAAAAGCAGCCCCTGACATCATCTCTTCATGATAACATGTCCCTTAGTCCCTGAACCTCTACCCTGGGAAGATAAACACAGAATTGGACTTAGACATCTCTATTGGCTATCGACACTGGGTCGCAAGAGATGTTTCAGTAACCTACAGGTCTGATGAGTTCTATCAGGTTCAGTTAGTTGTCCTGAACAGCTGACTGAAAAACAACAAAATCAGTTGCCCGGGCCATTCATGTGTGTGTAGATAGAAAGATTTGTGATAGGTGCTACGAAGAAAGCTACTGAATAGCTTCTTTTACATCTTAAAGTGCCTCCTCATGTTTTGAGCTGCAAGTAGTTTGAGCACGGAGTAAATATCAGAGAAGTTGAGAAACTATTGCTTGCAGCAGCTAATAAAACTCATAAATACTCTTAATTACTATAGTGATTGGCCTGGGAATGTTCTACATGGCATATAGTGTGTCCAGATTGAGGAATCTACCTTCTTCAAATAGAATACACCCTAAATAATAGTTTCTTCTTATAGAAGTGTAACTATTTTTGTTTAAATTTTATGTCTCTCTTAAATAATACAGTAGATAGATAAATGGAATTCATCTCAGAGATCATTTCATCCTTCAAACATAGTTGTTGAGCACCAAATATTGTATAAGTGTAGATGTTTGATCTTTTACTAATAATAGTTTGTAAAAGAGTGCATTAGTCAACTTCTGAGATGGAGATTCCAGAAATATTGTGACTTCCTAGAAAATAATGCAACAGGTGTTGACTATCTTGGTTTAAAGGGTCACAGTTAGCAGAACACATTATTGCAACTACAACATATGTAGCCTCAACTGATTCTGAAGATGAGCTAGTATTTGGATTCTATACCACAGGACAGTAAATACTAACAATTTTATTGATGGCCCTGAGGTTCTGAACAAACCCTCTCTTCCACTGTTTTTCTTGGCTGAAAGGATAGGAGTATTTATTATAAGTCCTAGTACAAGCTGTGAGGCATCATTTCTCTGGTTAGGGCTTTCAGCGAGTATTGCAAATACCTGATGAGGGTTTTGATGGGTCTATGTGAATCGTGAGAGGATTAGCTCCAATAATTCTTGTCACAATCTGTAGACTTTGGCCCTCAATGAAACTGTATGTCCTGGAAGTCTTTAATTTGGGTTTTATGTTGACACAAAGATATCAGAAATCAATATTGAAATTACCCTCTAAACTAATGCTGACTAGGGGAATCCTCAGAAATTTCAAAGAAGTCATCAGGATACCATTTAATTGTGGAATTCCATAATCTCAGGTGATCTTGCTTGTAAATAAGCCAGAGTTCTTTCACAAGGATAAAAATGTGGTTAAAAGTTTGCAGGTGAAATTTACAAACTGAGGTGAGTGAGTGTCTAAAATTTTTCAAAGATAGCCATCACGTTAGTAGATTACTGACCATGAAGAGGAATTTTTTAAATGAAAAAGAGTTTAAGATTGTATGCACCTAGCATATCACTACATACTTTGGAAACTTTTAACATTTTCAGAAATGTCTTCTTATGAATTTAAGGGTAAAATGTGTACCTAGATATGTGTCTGCTCTCCCCTTGGGACTTCTCTGTCCCTGAACCATCTTCCCTATTTCTTTCTGGCTTTTGACATAGTACAATTCTTTTTGCCAAGCCCATTCTGCTTACAATATCTATATAGCTGTCTTTATCAAAAAGTTCCCTTCCCTGGCCCTTAAAGATTGGAGTGTGAGCATCTAATTATTTTATCTGAAAGCTGCCAGTTTATTGTCTTAGTCTGCTTTTGTTATGAGACTGTTTCAAATGTTTAGCTAAACTTGAAAATCTAGCAATGGGCAATTTATGATTCTCATTTTTCTTGGTTAAGAATATTCACCAAATGGTAGGAAATAGCTGTAGTCATACCTATTAGGATCTATTCTTACGTTCTGTGTAAAAGTGTTAAGGATCTGCTCTAAAATCTGATGAATTACCTATCTACCTATCTTCACAAGAGTGACTTTGTTGATGTGTTCTCAGTCGCTCACTCGTGTCTGACTCTTTGAGACACCATGGAATGTAGCCTATCAGGTTCCTCTGTCCATGGGATTTCCCAGGCAATAATACTGGAGTGGGTTGCCATTTCCTCCTCCAGGGAATCTTCCAGACCCAGGGATTGACCCCAAGTCTCCTGCATTGGCAGGTGGGTTCTTTAATTCTGAGCCACCAGGTAAGCCCTGATTTGTGGATAGCCTTCCCACTCAGGTTCCATCCCTGTGTCAGGAAGACCCTCTGTAGGAGGAAATGACAACCCACTTCAGTATTCTTGCCTGGGAAATCCCATGAACAGAGGAGCCTGGTGATCTTCAACTCATGATGACCCAAAGGAGTCCAACATGACTGAATGACTAAGCATGCAAGCCCCCTATGTTGTCCAGCTCCAAGTTTTTCAGCTTTTCTAAACTTCTCTGATTTCCTGTGATATTTGGAGACACTTAAGTTATTCTTCCCTGGGCCGGGAAGACCCCCTGGAGAAGGAAATGGCAACCCACTCCAGTACTCTTGCCTAGAAAATTCCATGGACAGAGGAGCCTTGTAGGCTACAGTTCATGGGGTTGCAAAGAGTTGGACACGACTGAGCGACTTCACTTCAAGTTATTCTCAGATCTTACTAATCTGTCTTCCTTTTTATTTTTTCCCTGAATATCCTATAGATCTATAAATATATAATGTAGATCTAGGATCTTTGAATTTATTTTATATTTTGTAGCTTTCTATTTAACTTGCCTCAGTTTTGGAAAAAATTTTAAATGGCTTTCAGATAAGACTAAGATATAAATTCTGCCTTAAAGGAGTTATGGGCTTCACTGGTGCCTCGGGGGTAAAGAATGTGCCTGCAATGCAGGAGACTCAGCTTTGACCCCCCTGGGTTGGGAAAATCCCCTGGAGAAAGAAATGGCTATCCCTCCAGTATTCTTGCCTGGAGAATTCCATGGACAGAAGAGCCTGGTGAGCTACAGTCTGTGGGGTCACAAAGAGTCAGACACAACTAAGCAACTTTTACTTCCACTTTTAAAGGAGTTACTGTATTCTGGAATAGATTTTACTTTAAGAGGCAATTGAGCTTTAAAGGATCCTGAACAAGTAGATGCTGCTGCTGCTGCTAAGTTGCTTCAGTCATGTCCGACTCTGTGCGACTCCATAGAATGCAGCCTACCAGGCTCCGCTGTCCGTGGGATTTTCCAGGCAAGAGTACTGGAGTGGGTTGCCATTGCCTTCTCCAGACAAGTAGATGGAATTGACACAAAATGTATCTGACTCCTGATTCTCATCTAATCCCTTCTCTGAGAATGCTAGGATTTGCAGGACTTTTCTTTTGATTAAATCACTGTTGTTTAAATAGATTAGTGAATCTCTTCAACCATTTTCATTTTAAAATATTACTAGAAATTTGAGGTAAAAACAAGAGAAATCAGAAGTAATTTAACTAACAAAATCGAGTGATTTTGGATATATATTTGTAATATATATCTTAATATGTAACGTTTTTTGGTGAGCATTATATGGTGATGGCTGTTGGTTGAACAGTAGTAACTTCAGGGATTTTCAAGAGTCTTTCTTTTCCTGCCATTTTATATTTCTTGTGATATGGAGAGTGACCTTTTAAATAAATTGTTAGTAACCATTAAAAAGTTTTTTTTTTTTTTTAATCGAGTATACACTCTGGTTTTAATATTCACAATACATGCTGTATACATTATTTAAATTAGTCTTTTTAGGAGCAAGCTACAGTTTGAGACTTATTTTTTCAACCAGAGAACTGATGCTCAGAGGAGTAGTCAAGTGATTTTCTCAAGGCTCCACATTTAGTAAATCCAGAAGTCAAAGTATATATCCTATTTTGGAGCTAGGTTTCTGAGTTGCTTTTATTATACTGCATTCTCATATTGCCATTTTTCCAATCCTTTCATACTACTGGTTGAACCATTTATCATTGTATTTGATTATTTGTAGAGCAGATCTGACCAACAAAATTTTCTGCAATAGTGGAATACTCTGTATATATATACTCTTTTCAAAATGATAGTTATCAGCAATTTATGACTCTTGAGCACTTGAAATATGACTATTGGTACTATGAAATGAAATTTTAACTTATATTTATTTTTTACTAAATCTAAATAGTCACATGTGGCTAGTGACCATCAGTAAGTATGCTGCTTTTCCTTGAAACACTTTTCTTCAAATAAAAATGAGATGCACAATTAATAAAACATAATTCTTTGCAGAATGCATGAAAATAAAAGTGAAAATAAAAAAGGATAGTTTCCTTGATCCTTTTTGTTACATTTTATGGCCTATTGTGCATTGAAACATACTGGTCAAGAGGAAAGCTGTTGTACAATAATTGTATTTTATTTTTATATATTTTTCTCAAATATGGACAATATTTTAAATAGAAGTTTTGATTATTTTTTGAATTCTTGGAAGCTTGTAAGATACAGCCATGGATATAAATACAGTCATACATCTATATATCTATATATATATATATATATATATATATATATACACACATATATATATATATATATGTGTGTGTGTACCTATACAGGCATTTTTTATTTTTTCTTTTAAGATATAATATTTTAAGATATTATGTATATATATATATACATATATATATATATATATATATACACACACATATATATATATATATATATATATATGTACCTATACAGGCATTTTTTATTTTTTCTTTTAAGATATTCTCTAATTTTAATCAATACTCATACAAATTAAAATTCAAAATAAAATATTAATGGTCTTCATATTTGTACTGAATAATCATAAAAGTTTTTGTTTAATTAATCACATTTTAAAAATCTTTATATCAACATAACTGTCAGTGTCTCTTCACTTTTTTTCTTCTCTAAATTCAAAATTCTATACACTATAGTTTCCTACATTCTTTTAAGTACATTTTATATTTCTCATAGTCCTATATTAGCCTTTGTATTTTATGAATTGAGTCTTCAGATGTTTTAAATAAGCTCATTTACCACATGAATGGCTTATTTAATTTTTAATCCAATAAACAGTAGTGTTTGTAAAAAGATAAAGTATTTGCTCAAAAGGGAATTTTATATATTTCAAACTTTAGTTTTTCCTAACCGATGGTGTTAATTATTGGAATATAATTTTTATTATCATGATTATAGCTGCTTAGTTGCTCTCTAATGAGATGTCTGTTTTAGATAGTAGATAAATCACTTATTTTACTGAAGGACTAAATCTTACTTGGTTTGAGAAATTTAAAAATTAATCTACTATGAGTACCCTATGATATTCAGATGTAATCTTTCAATATTAAGAAAGGTGGGATCATGGAGAGGTCCTGAAACATACGATTTAACTTGAAAGACAACCTAGTGCAGCTGTAATAGTAAATTCGCTTTGTGAGGTTGTATATGTCTTTACCAACAAGCTACTTTATCCTCATAGATTGTGATTAGACATTTAATTAACTCAAGCTGAAGCTGTCAAGATTTCAAATTATGTACTGTTGTTTAGCAACAAAATAATGAACTTATCCAAATTAGTTAAGCAGCTGTAAAATCATACAGACTCCAAGAGAAATTCTCCTCTACTTATCATCAATGTATGTTCTGTACATATGAGTACTGTAATAAAACTGAATAAGCAATATTTAAAATAATGAAATTTTCTTCTAAAGCATGTTTATATATTGTAATGAATTTTCTCTTAAATGAGGGAAAATCACTTACATATCCATGCTGAAAATATTTTAAAACCTCTCTTATGATTTACTGAAAAATAATCATTTTAATCATACACAAAAACTAATGTCATTTTTATAAAACTGTGCACATTTAACTACTATAGAATTTTAAAAGGAAAAGTGGAGCCACATACAGGAGAACTATTTTTGTAATGAAAACACTGACAAAGGTTGAAGTAACCAGAGTAAGTACTTCAACATATCAGTGGAGTAAAGATAAAGAATCCATAAATAATGGGGAAAGATATGATTAGGCATTTCACAGTAAAGAAAATGTAAATGGACTATCATGCTTGGAAAATAAAACAGTTAATTACAGAAATGAAACAATTAGGTGATAAAGAGAAACTTTGTTATACCCACCAAATTAGGGGGAAAAGTTGATTTCATAAAAAATATTGAATAGATTGTAAAACAACAGAATATCTTATATAGGGTCAGAGGATTATCAAGTATACTCCTTGTTCCCTTTTAAACTTTTCTAGAGAATTTGCAGGGAGCACACTTGCTAAGACATCTATTATGGGTTTTTTTAGTTACATTTTTAAAGCAACAGAGTACATACTGCTTGGCATCATTCATGACCTCAGGATTCTTTTGCCTTTCCCCTAAATGTTCAGGCCTGGCATATCTCACATAAAGTGTTCATTTTTGTAATCATTGCTTTAGGCTCTGGTTTCAAAAGAAGACTTGCCTAATAAGATTCAACATGAATGTAACTTCAAGTCCCAGCAATGCCACTCACAAATCTCAATCCCTGAGGAATTCTCAAACATGTGCACTGGGAGATCACATAACATTATTCAAGGCAGCATTTTTGTTATATAATGAAACAAGTAAAATTCTCTGTCAAATCTACAATTAATAATGCACAGTCAAGTCATATAATAGTATACACATCAATGTCTAATGAATGAAAGTCACATGCTGCTATATGGTTATATTTAAAAATTAAAATGTTGAGTAAAAAAGGTCATAGAAGAACTTGCAGAGCATTATTGTGTTTATTTAATGTTCAAAATAAGATATACGAAAAAATAACTTGCTTAAGGATATATATATATTTTTAATCAGGTAGGATACGTGGGCTTCCCTAGTAGCTCAGCAAGTTAAGAATCCATCTGCAATGCAAGAGACCCTGGTTGGATTCCTGGGTCCAGAAGATCCCCTGGAGAAGGGATAAGCTCCCCACTCCAGTATTCATGGGCTTCCCTTGTGGCTCAGCTGTAAAGAATCTGCCTGCAATGTGGGAAACCTGGGTTCAACTCCTGGGTTAGGAAGACCCCCTGGAGAAGGGAATGGGCACCCACTCTAGTATTCTGGCCTGGAGAATTCCATTGACTGTGCAGTCCGTGGGATCTCAATGAGTCAGACACAACTGAGTGACTTTCACTTTCAAGGATACCTATGTAGGTGCTAAAATTATAAAAGCAACAAGAAAATTATTAATATGAAATACAAGATACTGATTACTTTACTAGGTGGTGAAACGAGATGTGATCAAAGGGCAAATGACCAATAAGTTATCAATAATATTATATTTCCAACCAGTTAGGGGTTCAAATATTTTACTTTACTCTCTGAATTTCATAGAAAGGTATTCAAAGAACTGTTTTTATAAATAAAGAAAGTAAAGATATATTACCAAGCAAACGGTGGATGTGAAGCAGATCAGTGAAAAAGTTCACAATATGGACAATAGACTTAAAGAGTGACAATTCAGATTGTAGCAAGAGGATTAAGGATTCCAAATAGAAAGTTTCTTGGAAAAAAATAAGGGAAAAAATGGCAACATATTATGGTTTGCTGTTGTGTTCAGTTGCCAAGTCATATCTGACTCTCTGCAACACATGAACTGCAGCATGCCAAGCTTCCTTATCCTTCACTATCTCCCTGAGTTTGCTCAAACTCAAGTCCATTGAGTCGGTGATGCCATCCAACTCTCTTATCCTCTTCTGCCCCTTTTCCTTCCCTCTGTTTTTCCCAGCATCAGGGTCTTTTCCAGTGAATCAGCTCTTCCCATCAGGTGGCCAAAGTATTAGAGTTTCAGCTTCAGTACCAGTCCTTTCAATAAATATTCAGGGTTGATTTCCTTTAGGGTGGACTGGTTTGATCTCCTTGCAGTCCAAGGGACTCTCAAGAGTCTTCAGCACCTCAGTTCGAAAATATCAGTTTCTTCAGTGCTCTACCTTCTTTATGGTCCAACTCTCACATCCATACATGTCTACTGGAAAAACTATAGCTTTGACTATACACAACTTTGTCAGTAAAATAATGTCTCTGCTTTTTAATATGCTGTCTAGGTTTATCATAGCTTTTCTTCCAAGGAGCAAGTGTCTTAACTTCACGGTTGAAAGACTGAAACCCAAGAAAAAGGGAACTCTTGAAAACAGTAAAAGAAGCATGGTTAATCAAACACAATGGACCTACATAAAATTAGCAGCTGACACCCCATCAGAAATAATAGAATACAAAGACAGTAGAATTTCATTATCAAAGTTTTGAAGGAAAAATAAAACTGCCTACCAAGAATCTACTAAAATTGTCTACTAAGAATCCCTGGTAGCTCAGACAGAAAAGAATCTGCCTTCAGTGTGGAAGACCTGGGTTCAATCCCTGGGTTGGGAAGAACCCAGAGAAGGGCATGGCAACACACTCCAGTATTCTTGCCTGGAGAATCCCCATGGACAGAGGAGCCTAGAGGAGCCTCGGATATAGTCCATTGGGTCTCACAGAGTCAGGCACAATTGAAGAAACTAAGCAGCAGCAAGAATCTTATAGCCATAAAAGTAACTTTCAGAAGTAAGACAAAGACATTTCCAAATTGAATAGAATGCATAGCAGATCTGCCTTATGCAAAATAAAAAAAGGAAGTTTAGGCAGACAGTGAGTACCAAAGATAGTAATTTAAATACACACAAAACAATAAAGAAAACAAAGGTCATTATGTCAATATTAAACACTATAAATATACATTTCTTCATTGTTTTTAACTTATTTAAAGAAAAGATAGACTAAAGATTTACAATATATTGTTATACTGTAATATAGAAATATATGTGTCAATAACAACCAAAGCTGTTTTAGAGTGAAGAAACATCAGATTGTAACTAAGTCCAAAACACCATACAAAGAAAATCAGAAATGTGAATAAAATCAATATAGCAAATCTATAAATATATATTTGCTTTTCTTTCTTCTCTCAGTTTCTTAAATAGATATAACATTATATAAAACAATTATAAAAATGTATTTATGTATCATGTTATTATACATATATGCATTTGTGGATTAACACACATAAAATATAATATATAAAATAATAAACAAAGGACAAGGGGGAATAAAATTATATAGAACCAATCTTTCTCATTGAACATGTTAGTATAAAACTAAGCCAATCTGATCAGTAAAATGTATGCTTTAGTGCAACCACTAAGAGAATACCTTAAAAAAAAGATGAAAAAAATCACTAAAGAAATTACATTATCATACTTTAAAATATTCATTTAATAGAATAGAAAATGTTAAGAAGAATTAAAGTAATAAAAAACAGCCTGAGAAATGAATAAAAAGTAAATTGCAGACATAAATCCAAGTATATTAAAAACATGAAATGGGAATGAATCAAGAAATCAAAAAAAAAGGCAGAGATTTATCAGAGGGGTGAATTTTTTTTTGAAAACCTATGTCCACATAAAACTTAACACAAATGTTCATAGTAGCATTATTCATAATAGCCAAAAGGTGAAAATAAAACAAATGTGCATCAACTGATGGTGTGTGTGTGTGTGCGTATATATATATATGTAATTAAATATTATTCTATAATAAACATTAAGTAGTTATATATGTAACAACATGGATAAGCCTTAAAAATATAATGCTAACCCAAAGAAATCAGTTACAAACCAACCCATAGTATATGGTTGCGTTTGTATGAAATATGCCGAATAGACTGTGGAAAATTCTGAAAGAGATGGGAATACCAGACCACCTGACCTGCCTCTTGAGAAATCTGTATGCAGATAAGGAAGCAACAGTTAGAACTTGACCTGGAACAACAGACTGTTTCCAGATAGGAAAAGGAGTATGTCAAGGCTGCATATTGTCACCCTGCTTATTTAACTTATATGCAGAGTACATCACGAGAAATGCTGGGCTGGATGAAGCACAAGCTGGAATTAAGATTGCCAGGAGAAATATCAATAACTTCAGATATGCAGATGACACCACCCTTATGGCAGAAAGTGATGAAGAACTAAAGAGCCTTGTGATGACAGTGAAAGAGAAGAGTGAAATTTTGGCTTAAAGCTCAACATTCAGAAAACTAAGATCATGGCATCTGGTCCCATCAGTTCAGTTCAGTCACTCAGTCATGTTCGAATCTTTGCGACCCCTTGAATCGCAGCACACCAGGCCTCCCTGTCCACCACCAACTCCTGTAACCTACCAAAACTCATGTCCATCCAGTCGGTGATGCCATCCAGCCATCTCAACCTCTGTCGTCCCCTTCTCCTCCTGCCCCCAATCCTTCCCAGCATCAGGGTCTCTTCCAATGAGTCAACTCTTCGCATCCAGTGGCCAAAGTATTGGAGTTTCAGCTTCAACATCAGTCCTTCCAGTGAACATCCAGGACTGATCTCCTTTAGGATGGACTGGTTGGATCTCCTTGCAGTCCAAGGGACTCTCAAGAATCTTCTCTAACACCACAGTTCAAAAGCATCAATTCTTCAGTGCTCAGTTTTCTTTGTAGTCCAACTCACATCCATACATGACTACTGGAAAAATCATAGCCTCGACTAGACGGACCCTTGTTGGCAAAGCATGTCTCTGCTTTTTAATATTCTGTCTAGGTTGGTCATAACTTTCCTTCCAAGGAGTAAGCGTCTTTTAATTTCATGGCTGCAATCATCAACTGCAGTGATTTTGGAGCCCCCCAAAATAAAGTCTGATGCTGTTTCCACTGTTTCCCCTTCTTTTTCCCATGGAGTGATGGGACCAGATGCCATGATCTTAGTTTTCTGAATGTTGAGCTTTAAGCCAACTTTTTCACTCTCCTCTTTCACTTTCATCAGAGGCTTTTTAGTTCCTCTTCACTTTCTGCCATAAGGCTGGTGTCATCTGTATATCTGAGGTTATTGATATTTGTCCTGGCAATCTTGATTCCAGTTTGTGCTTCTTCCAGCCCAGCCCTATAGAAATCTATAGGGACAGAAAGTAGATATCCTAGAGCTGAGGGTGGTGGGAAAACATGGGGAAGGATTGCTAATGGGTATGACATATCTTCTGGGAGAGATAAAATGTGCCTAAGTTGTTGTGGTGCATAGCTTTGTAAATATGCTAACTCTAAATCATACATCTAACTTTCTGCTTGACTCCAATTAAATGACTAATATCTTACCTGGTGGCTCAGCAGTAAAGAATCTGACTGCAATGCAGGAGACGTGAGTTTGATCCCTGGGTTGGGAAGATCCCCTGGAGGAGGAAAAGGCAACCCACTCCAGTATTATTGCCTGGAAAATCCAGTGGACAGAGGAGCCTGGCGAGTTACAGCCCACTATCTTCGACCCCATGGACTGTAGTCTGTCAGACTCCTCTGTCCATTGGATTCTCCAAGCCAGGATACTAGAGTGGGTTGCCATGCCCTCCTCCATGGAATCTTCCTAACCTGGGGCTGAAACCTGGGTCTCCCACATTGCAGGCAGATTCTTTACCATCTGAGCCATCAGGGAAGCCCACAGTTTTGAAAGGGAAGTTAGCATTAATGGAATTTTCATAAATTGTATAATGTAGTGGTCATTAACATGGTTTTTAAAGAACAATGACCATGACAAAAGTGAACAATAGAATCTGTTTCTCCTATGACTACTTTATGAATAACTTAATAATTAATTGCTATTAACTGACAGACATTAATTAGTTTGTTGTTACTAAGTCAGCAAAAATGCAAGTTTACAAGCAATGATTGTAATACAAATACAATGGATTCATATAGCATAATTTAAGCCATTGTTTCTGAATTCAGAAGACTCTATTTTGAGTTTAGATCACATCATTTACTAAGAGAGTGTGTTTTCTACTTGTTAACTGATAAAAATGAAAAAAATTTAATTTCTTTATAGAGTGGTTGTGAGACATATTTAATAACATAAGTAGAATGCATTTAGAATATTTTATAATCATTATTTTACAAATATTAATAAAGATTAAACTATATTATAACTAAGATTTTCTTTATAAAAAAGGATGAATTAGTCCTACAAAATATTAAATATAAGAAAGATCTCATATTTAGCTACCCTTTATTTAGTTTCCAAATTTGGTAGTTAAATAATGGAAGAGGTTTTAAAATAGTTAGAAGAGGAAAAGAGTTAGTATATTGAATATGTTAAAACATTTTCAGAAAACATAAAAGTGCTGCTCCTAGAAATGCAGGGGTAAAGCCATTTTTTTTTGTAGCCAATTGGCTACTGATAGTCAAAATGTGAACTGGCATTCAAATGTGCTGGGTAATTAAAACACTTCATAACATGGATTTGCATAATTATATTGAGTGAATATATTAAGATTTTAAAAAATATTTCTAGTAGAATGTGGTTTTGATTGATATAATCCTCACAGTGTTTTGGATGTGTAAGTCTAGTTGGAAATAGTCTTTGGCCAGCTTATACAGCAGCAGATGCACTATTTGCATAAGTAGGATGTTATATGTGGGCTTGTAGTTTTGGCTGACCGTAGATTTATGACACTGATTTATTTTTGCACAGATGGAAGAAAACCTGACAATGTGAAGAGAGGAGTTAATCAATTTCCCATTAAAATATTACAATTACTCTGATTTGAATTTACATATATGTGCCTGATTGCCTCATTCATGGGCATATACAAAGCAGTAAATTTTCAATCACTTTATTATCTCTCATTGTAATAATAGCATTTGAACCTGAAGCTGATGTAGGCAAGTAGGAGAAAGTATTAGTGTTATAATATTAACGAATAAATGTACTTATTCTGACTTTGGAAGTGAAAGAGTTATTTACAACAGTGAATTGAGAACAAAATAAACGACTTATATTTCCAAAAAAAGTATAGTTCTTGCTTATGTAAAATATTAAATTTTAATTAAATAGCCAGTTTTTATAAATATATATATACATAAATTTTAATATATTATACAGTATAGCATATTCTTAGAAAATTTTCTGTTTTTTATTCTAAAACTTTCTTAATTTTTCTTAAGATATTAATATTTACATTTCCTATGGTTTTAGAAATTAGTGATAGAGATGTAATATTTTTGTGTGTGGTAGTAGAGAAGGACACAATAGCTGGTTTGTGCTACCCTTTTATAGAAACAGAAAAAAAGGAATGTGAGCCAGTCACATGAACAAACACAAATAAGGATACAGAAGAGAAAACACAGTCAACAAAAGAAAATTTCCAGGCAGATAATTTTTTCATTGTTGATAAAGCACTTAGGGGAAACAGCTAAGACAAGAATATAGAAAGGTAGCAGTTTTTATGTACCAGGGAAAAGACATTAGAGTTTATCTTGTGGACCTATAATTATTTTACTCAAGAGATTAAATAATAAAAATTGATTCTTTAAAACTTACTCTGGTAGCTAGGTAGGTAATGAATTCGATAAATTAAGACTAGAATTGGAGATATCAGATGAAGGGTGTTGATATTTATTAGGATAGTGTTATGGAATTTTGAGCAAACCAAATGGTAATAGAGGTAGAAAAATAAGGTAATGTGAGAAGTGATTATGAAAGTATATTTTTAAAATTTGTCATTCATCATTTTAAAAATTTGAAATATCAATTTCTAATTTTATTTGACATTTGAATATATAGTATGGTAAAAAATAAATAAAATTAATGATAATTCTGAAAGAGAGACATACCAAAACCAAATTCAATACAGCTAGATAGACAGAAGGGTTATTCTGGTGACTCAGTGGTAAAGAATCTACCTGCCAATGCGGGAGATGTGGGTTCGATCCCTGGGTTGGGAAGATCCCTGGAGAAGGAAATGGCAACCCACTCCAGTATTCTTGCCTGGGAAATCCCATGGACAGAGGAGCCTGGTGGATTAGGTGTTGCAAAAGAATTAGACAACGACCTAGTGACTAAGCAACAACAACAACAAGATAGATAAACATGTACACACATACAAAGAGCACTGAAGATTAATATTAATGAAACTGGAAGAATTGCAATGTAGAGCTGGCCATTTTGGGGTGAAGCAGAATATTTAGAGTTATTGCTGAAGCATATATCATGCACCACTTTTGTTTTATTTTTAGATTTTGTAATGTATAAGGCATTTTAAAGTTTATTCTAAGTTAACTGGCTAGGAAGAGGGCTGACTGATCTGTAATTTCACAAATCAGAAATCTCACTGAGACTTTTAACTTTGTGTGAGAAGCAAGCATTTGGTTGTAGATGGAAAACTGTGGGAGTTCATGGTTTGCTAGAAAAATATCTGAAGTGACTTCAACTATTAATATATAACTCATGAACTTTCATTGTCCGCATGCTAATCATGTTTTTTATTTTCATGACCATTTAAGACATGTAAATCTCTCTACATAAGTAAAAATAGGTAATTCTGAGGAATAAAAAATGTCTCTGTGGAGTAACTTAACAGAAAGAAATCTTTATTGTTATTGCATAACAGGAAAATACAACAGAGGTCAGATCTATGACCAACAACAAAGTTCTAAATACTAACTTTGAAATTATGAGGAAACTGAGATGCTATCTCACAGCTTACATGGATTCCCTGTTCCCCAGTTTCCCAAAAAACAACACAACAAGGGCCAAATGTCCACCAAGTTACAACAGAGAGGATCCCCCAAATTATGAACTATAGAGCTCATATAGGGATGAGTAAGATGTTATGTCCAAACTTTCATCCAAAGAGAAGGATTTCTCATTAAGCAAATATTCTCTGATGGACAGAGGGAAAGCTTTTCTAAGCTTATTACACTGAAATGTAAAAGAATGTTTCTAGGAAGGGGAAGGATAAGAGTTTACATTTCCAAATCATTTTGTAGGTCTCTGTCTTGAAGATATCTTAGAGACACTATCTATCTACTTAGAGACAGTATCTCTAGTTTCCAGAGCTGTCTGTTACACAAACATTCTTTCAGTGCTCTTTGCTCAAAAGGTCTAGACCATGCAGGAGCTTAAATAAATCCCAAAATTCTCTCTTAAACAACCAAAGTCTGATTATGTATTTAATAATTATAATATATTCCAAATATTTGGAAAGACAATATATAATGAACACCCAATAAATCCATTCTTTGATACGTTTAATTTAAAAATTTTGCCATATTTGACTTATGTCTTTTATTCACTATGGTAAACAAAATAATGGTAAGCTCAAAGATATCCACATTCTAATTCATGAGGCCTGTGAATATTGCTACCTTAAGTGGCAAAAGGGACTTTACAAATATGACTAATTTTGCTGTTGTTGTTGTTCAGTTGCTCAGTCCTGTCTGACTCTTTGTGACCCCATGGACTGCAGCATGCCAGACTTCCCTGTCCTTCACCATCTCCCAGAGTTTGCTGAAACTCATGTCCACAGAGGCGGTGATGCCATCCAACCATCTCATCCTCTGTCATCCTTTTCTCCTCTGGCCTTCAATCTATCCCAACATCAGGGTCTTTTCCAAAGAATCAGCTCTTTGCATCAGGTGGCCAGAGTATTGGTGTTTCAGCTTCAGCATCTCTCCTTCCAACGAATATTCATATCCAGGGTTGATTTCCTTTAGGATTGACTGGTTTCATCTCCTTGCACACCAAGGGACTCTCAAGAGTCTTCTCCAACACATTTCAAATGCATCAATTCTTCAGCTCTCAGCCTTCTTTATGGTCTAACTCTCACATATACATGACTATTGGGAAAACTATAGCTTTGACTAGACCGACATTTGTTGGCAAAGTAATGTCTCTGCTTTTTAATATGTTGTCTAGGTTCATCATAGCTTTTCTTCCAAGGAGGAAGCATCTCTTAATTTTATGGCTGCAGTCACTATCTGCAGTGATTTTGGAGCCCAAGAAAATAAAATCTTTCACTGTTTTATTGTCTCCCCATCTATTTGCCAAGAAGTTATGGGACAGGATGCCATGATCTTCATTGTTTGAATGTTGGGTTTTAAGAAAACAACTTTTTCACTCTTCTCTTTCACCTTCATCAAGAGGCTCTTTAGCTCCTCTTTGTTTTCTACCTTTAGAGTGATGTCATCTGCATATCTGAGGTTATTGATAATTCTCCCAGCAATCTTGATTCCAGCTTTTGGTTCATCCAGCCTGGCTTTTGGCTTGATGTACTCTGCATATAAGTTAAATAAGCAGGATGACAATATACAGCCTTGATATACTCCTTTCCCAATTTTGAACCAGTCTGTTTTTCCATGTTCAGTTCTAACTCTTGCTTCTTGACCTGCATACAGGTTTCTTAGGAGGCAGGTAAGGTGGTCTGATATTCCCATCTCTAAAAATCTTGATGTATACAGATTACCTTGGATATTCTGCATGGGCCCAGGATATTGACTTCTCAAGAGAGAGTTGGAAGGATCAGAGTCAGAGAGAGACTGGAAAATTATTCACTTCTGTCTTTGAAGAGGCCATGATTGAAGGAACTCAGGTAGTTTCTAGAAGCCAGAAAAGACAAAGAAACAGATACTCCCCATGGACCTCCAAAAGTAACGAATGCCTGCTGACATTGTGATTTTAGCCTAATGAAACATTTTGAAACATTTTTAAGATTTCTGACGTTTATTCTTGTATCCCATGACTATTTAATTTTTAATTAACATATATTGCAAATTTATGAGTTTTGGGAAAATAATATATTTTGTCACTATTGTATATGAAATACAATAACTTTGTTGTCCTAAAATATTTCCTGTGTTTCACTTATTCACCTTCATGCCACCCCAACCTCAATTTCAGCCTGATCACAACCACTGATCTGTTTACCACCTCTATATTTTCAAATTTTCATAATTATCAAATAATTGGAATCAAGTGGTAAGTGTTTTTGCAGACTAGCTTCTTTCACTTAATAATATAAGGAAAAACAAAATATAATATTTGCATGTTAATTGTCAAGGGGTATATGATCAGCATTTTTAATTAATGCATTTGTGTTCACATAAATATTTATACTTAAATACATAGTTTTCCAGATCATAATGGTGAAAAGTGAAACTTAAACCATATCATGTTTGAATTTTTTTGTTAGTAATAGTTGATGATAGTTGATATTACCTAACTAAGTGAGAACTTTAAAAATGTAATGCAATTTATATCAGCATGAGTTAATTTTAAGATCTGTTTAGAACATCATCTAAACCATCTGGGGAGAAATTCCTTCAGGGAAAATAAAGAACATTCTGTATCATGATTTTATTTGCTACCATTAGCAAGTGATGCAGATTTGTTAATCACATCTGTTCTTCAACATTATCTGGCCATATGGTCACGCAGATGAAACATTAACATTCATTGATTACACAATTCCATTAATTTCTATCATCCTTACCACAAATAAAATATTCTCCATATAGTGATATATATACTTTTAAATACTATAATTTCTATGTTGATTAAATTTTGTCCACTGATTTGTCCTATCCTACTTTCCCACCTTTATCCTTTCTCTTGTCCACTGGCGAGCCATTCTAATGTGACCAAAATGAATTCTATTATACATTCTCATGTTCCTCACAATATCTTCCCCAAACTCCTTCCCTTTGCCAAAAAATTTCCTTTTCCCCCCAAACATCCATGTTTTCTAGTTTATCTTTTAACTCCCTGTGACCTCTGTTCACTCCCATGTCATTTGTATATGACATTAAAACCTTCATCCTCAGCTGTCTTATTCCAATCTCCTAGTCACCTAGTCACCTTGTATTTTACTGAGTTCTCAGTTTCAGTCTAAACATATTTCTAGTTACTTTTCTCCCTCTACCTATCCAGTCATCTCTCTCTCTCCCCCCATCTCTTTCTTTCTATAATTTTTTCTTGCTAAATCATAGCCAACTCTTTGTAACCCAATGGACTATAGCCCTCCAGGCTCCTGTGTCCATGGAATTTTCCAGGCAAGAATTCTGGAGTAGGTTACCATTTCCTTCTCCAGGGAATCCTTCCCACCCAGGGATCAAACCCACATCTCCTGTGGCTCCTGCATTGCAGACAGATACTTTACCACTAACACCACCTATATACACAAATATAATAAAAAGTTTTCATTTTCATATGGGCAAAAAAAAAAGATTTAAAATTCAATTATCACTATCTCAGGGAATGCACATTTTCACATAAAATGTACAAGCTACAGTCTATGCTTACAAGAAAATAAATGAATAATAGAAAAAAAGTGCTTGCTGTATTCTAACACTATTCTCTAAGGAAAAGTTTTGAGGCCATAGTTACTTTAGCAGACAGGTTTAAAATGGAAATCTTAAGAGGTAATTCAAGAATATTCATTCATTTACAAATCACCTAAGAGTGATTACACTAGTCCAGGTAGCTTTTGAGGATGTAAGAACAAAAAAACACTGACTTTGTTTGAATAGATTTAATCCAGTAGAGAGGAGACATTCAAGTGAAGAATTAAAATATTGTGTGATTTGTGCTATATTGACTACATGAATGTGGTATGAGGACTCAGGGATGGGTTTACCAATTGACCACATAGCTTTGATAACACAATTGATAAAGAATTATAACTGTGCATTCTCTCCCATCCAAGACAACCAAAAAATACCTGTGGAACTATTTTAGGTTGGGAAAGTTCATTGCAAGTTTTGGACCATGAAATTTAAATAATTATAACTAGGTTTAAACATGTTTTTATCAATCAAAGTAGGAACCATTACAATCAAAATTTTTGCCAATAAGAAATAAGTTTGTTCATTCTTGTAGCATAAAAATCTGTGCTTGGGTCTTTGATGAACTCTTGAAAAACATTTTCTGCCTCCTGTTAATTGTGGAAGTGTTTTTCATGCAAAAAATTATGGAGACACTTGAAGAAGTGGTAGTTGGTTGGCTAGAGCTCAGGTGAATATGGCATATGAGGCAAAACTTTGTAGCCCAAATTGTTCAACTTTTGAAGCGTTGGTTGTGTGATGTGTGATCAGGCTTGTCATGGAGAAAACCTGGGCCCTTTCTATTGACCAGTGCTGGCTGAAAGCATTGCAATTTTTGGTGCATCTCATTGATTTGTTGAGTATATTTCTCATATGTAATGGTTTCTCTGGGTTTTGGAAAGCTGTAGTGGATCAGAGAAGCAGCAGACTGCTAAACAGGAACTGCGACTTTTTTTTGACACAAGTTTGGCTTTGGGAAGTGCGTTGGAGCTTCTTCTTAGTCCAACCACTGAGCTGGCCGTTGCCAGTTGTATAAAATCCACTTTTCATTGCGTATCACAATCCATGAAACAGTTTGCTGTTGTTGCATATAGTAAGAGAAGTTGACACTTCAAAATGATGATTTTTTTGATTTGCAGTCAGTTCATGATGCACCCATTTATTGAGGTTTTTCACCTTTTCAATCTGCTTCAAATGACAAATGACCATAAAAAAATAGATGCTGAGCTCTTCAGCAACTTCTCATGCAAGTAAGAGGATCAGCTTCAGTGATCCTCTCAGCTGGTCATTGTCAACTTCCAATGGCCGGCCGCTGCACTGTGGTGAACAACCGCTGCACTGTGCATTCATTAGCAATTCCTGGGCCAAATGTGTGGTTGGTTGACGTTGCAAGTTATCTCTGCTAGTTTACGACCCATTTTGAACTCTAATAAGAAAATTGTTAGAATTTGCTTTTTGTCTAACATCATTTCCATAGTCTGAAATTAATAGAAAATTAACAGCAAGAAATGTCATTAGCAAAAAAACTTAAAGTGAGAAATGTGCATTAAATGCTGTATAACGTAACTACATTTATTTAAGAAAGTATTTCTATATCCAACAGCAAATTTCAACAAGGCAAAACAGCAATTACTTTTGCACCAACCTAAATAATGCTAATAATATTACTACTATTAATATATTACTTACAGCAATAGAGATCATACTGAATGAAGACCTGTAAAGTATTTCAATGAGAGAGTAAGGAGGAGCTCTTATTACAGGCTTTGGAGTTATGTTGGTCACTTGGGGCAAAGAATGGCTATCATTTAGGGATAGTTAGAATTGTCAGACACTGTGCTAAGCTTGTTTTTTTTCCCTCCTTCCTTAACAATAATACTTATTTTTAAAAATTTTTTGTTCTTTTTAAAACTGAAGTATGGTTGATTTACAATCCTATATTAATTTCAGGTGTACAACATATTGACTCAAACTTTTTATAGATTTTACTGCATTTCTAGTTATTATAAAATATTGGCTATATTCCCTGAGCTGTATAATATATCCTGATAACTTGATTATTTTGTGCATAGTAGATTGCACCTCTAGTTCTCTAACCCTATCTTGTTCCTTCACCCTTCCCTCTTTTCTCTGGTGACCACTAGTTGTTTATCTACATCTGAAAGTCTGTTATTTTTATTTTTTTTGTTTTATTCACTGATTTATTTTATCTTTTAGATTACACATGTAAGTTGATAACATACAGTAGTTGACTTTCTCTGTCTGACTTGTTTCACTAAGCATAGTATCTTCCAGGTTTATCCATATCCTTGCAAATGAGAAAATGTCATTCTTTTTCATGATTGAGTACTATTCCATTGTAAAAATAAACCACCTCTTTCTTATCAATTCATCTGTTGATGGAAATTTAGTTTGCTTCCATCTCTTGGCTATAGTAAATAGTAGTGCTTCTATGAACATTGGAGTGTGTGAGTCTTTTCAAAATTATTTTTTATTTTCTTTAGATACATATCCAGGAGTGGAATTTCTGGATAACACAATGGTTCTATTATTAGTTTTTTGAGGATCCTATGTAGTGTTTCCCATAGTGGCAGCACTAATTTACATTTCCAGCAACAGTGTACAAGGATTCAATTTTCTCCACATCCTATCCAACATTTGTTGTTTATAAAATTTTTGATGATAGCAATTCTGACAGGTGTGAGGCAGTATCACATTGTGGTTTTGATTTGAATCTCTCTGGTGATTGCTGATGTTGAGCAATTTTTCATATGCCTGTTGGCCATCTGTATATCTTCATTGGAAAGAAATGTCTGTTCAGGTCTTCTTCCCATTTTTAATTGTTTTTTTGCTTTGTTTTGATATTGAGTTATATGAACTGTTTATATATTTCACATATTAAACCTTCATTGATCACGATTGTTGTTGTTCAGTCACTCAGTCATGTCTGACTCTTTGTGTCCCCATGGACAGCAGCACACCAGGATTCCCTGTCATTCACCATCTCCCAGAACTTGCTCAAACTTAAGAATTAGTGATGCCATCCAACCATCTCGTCCTCTGTCATCCCTTTCTCCTCCTACCTTCTATCTTTCCCAGTGTCAGAGTCTTTTCCAGTGAGTCAGCTCTTTGCAAAAGTATTGGAACTCTTGGCCAAAGTATTGGAGCTTCAGCTTCAACATCGGTCTTTCCAATGAATATTCAGGGTTGATTTTCTTTAGAATTAACTGGCTTGATCTTCTTGCTGTCCAGGGGATTCTCAAGAGTCTTTTCCAACACCACAGTTCAAAAGCATCAATTCTTCAGTGCTTTATGGTCCAACTCTCACATCCATACACGACTACTGGAAAAACCATAGCTTTAACCATACTGACATAGTCAAATAGAGTCATATCATTGGCAAATATTTTCTCCCTTTCAGTATGTTGTCTTTTCATTTTGTCAGTGGTTTCCTTTGCTGTGCAAAAGCTTCTAAGTTTAATTAAGTCCCATAACTTTATTTTTGTTTCCTCTGCCTTAGGAGACAGATCAAAAGCCTTGACTTATGTCAAAAAGTATTTTGCCTATGTTTTCTTCTAGGAGTTTTATGGTTTCCACTCTTTCATTTAGGTCTTTAATCCATTTTGGACTAATTTGTGTATGTTTTGAGAAAATGTACTAATTTCATGCTTTAACGTGTAACAGTCCAGATTTACCTGCACCACCTATTGAAGAGGCTATCTTTTCTCCATTGTATATTTTTGCCTCCTTTATCATAGATTAATTGACTGTAAGTGCATGGATTTATTTCTGGGCTCTATATTCTGTTCCGTTGATTTATGCATTTGTTTTGTGCCAGTAGTATACTATTTTCACTACTATAGCTTTATAGTGGAGTCAGAAGACAGGGAATATGATTCCTTCAGCTCTGTTCTTTCTCAAGATTGCATTGGCTATTTTGGATATTTTTGTATTTCCATACAAATTTTAAAATTATTTGTTTTAGATCTGTGAAAAATTTTCTTTTTATTTTGATAGAAATTGCATTGAATCTTTAGACTGCCTTGGGTAGTATGGTCATTTTAACAATATCAATTCTTCCAGTGCATGAACCCAGTATATCTTTCCATCTGTTTGTGTCATCTTCAGTATCTTTCATCAGTGTCTTAGAGTTTTCTGGGTACATAGGTAGGTTTACTTCCATAGGTAGGTTTATTCCTAGATATTTTGTTATTTTTAATTCAATTATAAACAGAACTGTCTTCTTAATTTCTCCTCTGTTATTTCACTGTTAGTATAGAAATGCAATAGATTTCTGTATATTAATTTTGAATCTTGTAAATTTACAAATTTCATTGATGAGCTCTAGCAGTTTTCTGGTGGCATCTTTAGGATTTTCTATGCATAGCATTATGTCATCTGCAAACAGTGACAGTTTCATTTTTTCCTTCCCAATTTTGATTCATTTTTTTTCTTCTTGTCTGATTGCTGTGGTTAGGACTTCCGTTGCTATGTTGAATGAAAGTGTTGAGCGGGGGCAGTGTAATGTTAGAGGAAATGTTTTGACATTTCATTGTTGAGTATGATGTGAGTTGCGGGTTGTTATATATATGTCCTTTATTATGTTGAAGTATGTTTCCTCTATGCCCACTTTCTGGAGAGTTTTTTTTTTTTAAATCATAAATGAATGTTGAATTTTGTCAAAAAGTTTTGTCTGCATCTATTAAGATGATTATATGGTTTTATCCTTTAATTTGTTAATGTGGATCACATCAATTGATTTGTGGATATTGAAAAATCCTTACATCCCTGGGATAAACCCCTCTTAGTCATAGTATGTCATCCTTTATATATTATCAATATATTGTTTTATTCCATCCTCACAAGAAACCTGAAGTGCTGACCTTATTCCTAGTTTTGATAAAGCCAGGAGAGGAATTGAGGGTCCATACAATTTGCTGGAGTTTACACAGCTAGTACATGGCAACCGTGTACCTAAAATTCATGTCTTCTTATGCTTAATCCTGTGTTGCTGTTTAATGCCACATCTCAAGCTCTGGTACCATATACTTTGGGGGACTGTACATTGGAGATTTTGTCCTGAAAAACTGACAGTTGTCCTGGATTTAACTCTGCATATTATAAAGCTAAACAGAATCATTTTTGGTTGATAAAATTTTTTGTCTTACTTAATGGTTTTTGCACGTTAAGTGAATTCTGCTTTTCATTTTCTAATCCTTAAAATTTTTCCTTTTTTGTTTTTGTATCAAGTTAGAGAAAACCAGAGTGATGTCATATATTTTCTATTCCACACTTTGGGAAAATTAGCAGCTGATAATTTTAAACATTTTAATATAAGTATTTTCTACAACTTATTTTAATCAGATCAGAGTGATAAGATTACTTTAAATATGCCACGAAGAACCAGGAGTGTCTGATTTTATCATTTTCATCTACTTTGTACAACTTCACAAGCTAAACATTTTATTCTTTATAGGATTTCCTAAAGCCTACATATTTTGCTTCTCTTTCCCATATATTTTCATCCTGAAATGTAGTTTTGATCTTTTAAGTGAAGGAGTTAAATGATGCATTTACTGGTTAGAAGCTTATATTAGGGGAAAATAAAGTTGTCTTCTACATTTCCTCTGACAGTGACTTCAGCTCTCATTGCTTAAGTCCAGTCATTAAAAACATGACTTTTTAATAAAGCACTATTTATTTTTTAATAATTTTCTAAGTAAAGATTCAAATCTGTCCTTAAATTCAGCTTTACTTCAGAAAAATAAACATTTTAAATGTGAATATGTTTTTCCCATACACATAGGACTTTCCATTATATCTTACAATGATTGATCTTCTGCCAAATATTGTGTCCAGTCTTAGTACTATTTTTCTAAACTATAGCTGTCTTGATGTATGTGGATATACATGTAATTTTATTAAAGAGAAACATATTATCTAAGCATAATGATGGTTAATATTAGGGATATGTTTTCTGTGATAGAAAGAATAATGAAGAAATGTTTAGGTACTTGAAATATTTCTTAATTACAAAATATATATGTGTTAAGTATTGTACTAACAAACTGGTTAATGTACAGACATTGTTTAAGTGTTCTTTTTAAAAATAAATGTTAGATTCTTTTCCCATATAGATGATTACAGAATATTGAGTAGAGATACCTGTGCTATTCAGTAGATCTTTGTTGGTTTTCTATTTTATATATAGTATTGTAGGAAGATCCCCTAGAGAAGGAAATGGCAACCCAATCCAGTATTCTTGCCTGGAAAATCCCATGGACAGAGGAGCCAAGTGGGCTACAGTCCACGGGTTCACAAAAGAGTTCGACACGACTTAGCAACTAAACAACACCAGTGTATGTGTATTAATCCCATAATTCTAATTTTTCCCTGCCCCACAGTGTTCATCCTTGGCAACCATAAGTTTGCTTTTAAATACTTGAGCTTATTTCTGTTTTATGAATACAACTATTTGGATCATTTTAAAAAATTAGATTCTGTGTATGGTTGATAATGATATTTTCCTCTGTATTCACCTAGTATACCTATTGAGGTTTGTTTTCTTTTAATTTATTTTTAATTGGAGTATAATTTCTTTACATGATTGTGTTACATGGGAAAAGAATCTGAAAAAAATGAATATATATATATATATATATAACTGAATCACTTTGCTGTATACCTGAAACTAACACAGCATTGTAAATCAACTGTACTCCAATAAAATTAAATAAAATAATACAAGTCAAAACTATTATGAGATATCATCTCACACAAGTCAGAATGGCCATAATCAAAAATTCTACAAACAATAAATGCTGGAGAGGGTGTGGTGAAAAGGGAACCCTCTTGCATTGTTGGTGGGAGATATAAATTGATACAGTCACTATGGAAGACAGTATGGAGATTCCTTAAAAATCTAGGAATAAAACCAACATCAGTTCAGTTCAGTCGCTCAGTCGTGTTTGACTCTTTGCGACCCCATGAATTTCAACACGCCAGGCCTCCCTGTCCATCACCAACTCCCGGAGTCTACCCAAACCCATGTTCATTGAGTCAGTGATGCCATCCAGCCATCTCATCTTCTGTCGTCCCCTTCTCCTCCTGCCCTCAATCCTTCCTAGCATTAGGGTCTTTTCCAATGAGTCAACTCTGTGCATGAGGTGGCCAAAGTATTGGAGTTTCAGCTTCAACATCAGTCTTTCCAGTGAACACCCAGGACTGATCTCCTTTAGGATGGACTGGTTGGATCTCCTTGCAGTCCAAGGTACTCTCAAGAGTCTTCCCCAATACTACAGTTCAAAAGCATCAATTCTTCAGCGTTCAGCTTTCTTCACCATCCAACTCTCACATCCATACATGACCACTGGAAAAACCATAGCCTTGACTAGACGGACCTTTGTTGGCAAAGTAATATCTCTGCTTTTCAATATGCTATCTAGGTTGGTCATAACCTTCCTTCCAAGGAGTAAGCATCTTTTAATTTAATGGCTGCAATCACCATCAGCAGGGATTTTGGAGCCCCCCAAAATTTCTGCCACTGTTTCCACTGTTTCCCCATCTATTTCCCATGAAGTGATGGGACCAGATGCCGTGATCTTAGTTTTCTGAATGTTGAGCTTTAAGACAACTTTTTCACTCTCTTCTCTCACTTTCATCAAGAGGCTCTTTAGTTCTTCTTCACTTTCTGCCATAAGGATGGTGTCATCTGCATATCTGAGGTTATTGATATTTTTCCCGGCAATCTTGATTCCAGCTTGTGTTTCTCCCAGCCCAGAGTTTCTCATGATGTACTCTGCATAGAAGTTAAATAAGTAGGGTGACAATATACAGCCTTGACGTACTCCTTTTCTTATTTGGAACCAGTCTGTTGTTCCATGTCCAGTTCTAACTGTTGCTTCCTGACCTGCATACAGGTTTCTCAAGAGGCAGATCAGGTGGTCTGGTATTCCCATCTCTTTCAGAATTTTCCAGTTTATTGTGATCCACACAGTCAAAGGCTTTGGCATAGTCAATAAAGCAGAAATAGATGTTTTTCTGGAACTCTCGCTTTTTCGATGATCCACCGGATGTTGGCAAGTTGATCTCTTGTTCCTCTGCCTTTTCTAAAACCAGCTTTAACATCTGGAAGTTCACAGTTCACGTATTGCTGAAGCCTGGCTTCAAGAATTTTGAGCATTACTTTACTAGCGTGTGAGATGAGTGCAATTGTGCGGTAGTTTGAGCATTCTTTGGCATTGCCTTCCTTTGGGATTGGAATGAAAACTGACCTTTTCCAGTCCTGTGGCCACTGCTGAGTTTTCCAAATTTGCTGGCATATTGAGTGTAGCACTTTCACAGCTTCATCTTTCAGGAATTGAAATAGCTCAACTGGAATTCCATCACCTCCACTCACTTTGTTCACAGTGATGCTTCCTAAGGCCCACTTGACTTCACATTCCAGGAAGTCTGGCTCTAGGTGAGTGATCACACCATCGTGATTATCTGCATCATGAAGATCTTTTTTGTACAGTTCTTCTGTGTATGCTTGCCACCTCTTCTTAATGTTTTCTGCTACTGCTAAGTCCATACCACTTCTGTCCTTTATCGAGCCCATCTTTGCATGAAATGTTCCCTTGGTATCTCTAATTTTCTTGAAGACATCTCTAGTCTTTCCCATTCTGTTGTTTTCCTCTATTTCTTTGCATTGATCGCTGAGGAAGGCTTTCTTATCTCTCCTTGCTATTCTTTGGAACTCTGTATTCAGATGGGAATATCTTTCCTTTTCTCCTTTGCTTTTCGCTTCTCTTCTTTTTCCAGCTATTTGTAAGGCCTCCTCAGACAGCCATTTTGCTTTTTTGCGTTTCTTTTCCATGGGGATGGTCTTGATCCCTGTCTCCTGTACAATGTCACGGACCTCCATCCATAGTTCATCAGGCACTCTGTCTATCAGATCTAGTCCCTTAAATCTCTTTCTCACTTCCACGGTATAATCATAAGGGATTTAATTTAGGTCATACCTGAATGGTCTAGTGGTTTTCCCTACTTTCTTCAATTTAAGTCTGAATTTGTCAATAAGGAGTTCATGATCTGAGCCACAGTCCGCTCCTGGTCTTGTTTTTGCTGACTGTATAGGGTTTCTCCATCTTTGGCTGCAAAGAATGTAATCAATCTGATTTCGGTGTTGACCATCTGGCGATATCCATGTGTAGAGTCTTCTCTTGTGTTTTTGGAAGAGGGTGTTTGCTATGACTAGTGCATTCTCATTCTGTACTCCAAGGCCAAATTTGCCTGTTATGCCAGGTGTTTCCTAACTTCCTACTTTTGCATTCCAGTCCCCTATAATGAACAAGACATCTTTTTTTGGGTGTTAGTTCTAATAGGTCTAGTAGGTCTTCATAGAGCCATTCAAGTTCAGCTTCTTCAGCGTTACTGGTCCGGGTATAAACTTGTATTACCGTGATATTGAATGGTTTGCCTTGGAAGTGAACAGAGATCATTCTGTCGTTTTTGAGATTGCATCTAACAAACCACCATATGACCCAGTAATCCCAATACTAGGCATATACCCTGAGGAAACCAAAATTGAAATAAACAGATGCATCCCAATGTTCACTGCAGTACTACTTACAGTAGCTAGAACATGGGAGAAACCTAGATGTCCGTTGACAGATGAATATGTAAAGAGAGTGTGGTACATATATACAATGGAATATTACTCAGCCATGTAAATGAACACATTTGAGTCAGTTCCAATGAGGTGTATGAACCTAGAGCCTATTATGCAGAGTTAAGTAAGTCAGAAAAACAACTGTCATATACTAACACAAGTATATGTAATCTAGAAAGATGGTACTGATGACATTATTTGCAGGGCAGCAAAGGAGACATAGACATAGAGAGCAGACTTATGAACATGATGCAGGGGGGAGGAAGGAGAGGGTGGGATGTATGGAGAGAGTAACATGGAAACTTACATTGCCACATGTGAAATAGATAGCCAGTGGAAATCGGCTGTATGACTCAGGGAACTCAAACTGGAGCTTTGTATCAACCTAGAGGGGTAGGATGGGGAGGAAGGTGGGAGGGAGGGGACATATGTATACCTATGGCTGATTCATGTTGATGTATGGCAGAAACCTACACAATTTTGTAAGGCAATTATCCTTCAATTAAAAAGTCAATTAAAAATTTTTAAAAAGAGAAAGAAATGTTAGAATAGCTTTTGAAAGCTAATTTTGTATGTTAAGCATTCAAAGATCCATTCAAACTAAGTACATATGAGTCAATTTTCATAAATGGTCACATAGATTATTTTCTGAAAGCCTTTGTGTCAATGGTATTCAAGGTCCCTGAGTATATTTCAGTTAAATGTATATTTTAAAATATTTAAAATTTTGCAAAATTAAAATTCACAGTATTTTTGCAATAGCAAGTTGAATCAAAAAATTATAATACCACTTATTGAAATAGAAAATAATTTTATATTATGTAAATGTTTACAATTTAGATTTTATTCTGACACAAAATAATTAGCTCACAAAGTGAATATTAGCAAGTTATATAAATAGCAACTTATTGTGTAGATGAATTTGCATTAAACTCAACAATCATCTGTTATAATGCATTAATATAGAATTTAATGACTCCTTTAGAAGAAAGAGCTTGACGTTTAACATAAAAGTTAAATATATGAATTTCAAAATTAATAACTATAATTTAATTTTGATAAATTTATGCATTGTAATAAGATTGAATAAATGTGTAACTATATGAATCTATGTAATTCTTTTGTGCATGAGAATATTACAACATATATTAAATTTTTTTATAGAAATTGATAGCTAAACCACTTAATTATTTAAATCTTTATACTTTGCAAAAACAGCATTCCATCATTTTGATAACTTAAGAAGTTTCAGACTTTTAAATATCATGAATAAATGGTAAATTGTTTGGTGTGTTTGAACCAACCGTTTCCTAAGAACTGATAAATATATCTTCACTAGATTAAAATAATTTTCTGAAAGGGCAAAAAGTACTTAAAAAATCATACATAAGCATATCATACTACTGAGTCTACTACTCCCCACACAAACAGATAATTTGAGTAATTACAGAAGAGATGATAATAAAATATAATGGGAAAAAATCTGAATAGAAAGAGAATCTGCATTATATTAAAGCATTGCCGGTAATTCACTATGTGAACTAGACTTTTTTGCATTTGCTTAATAGTATTTTATGCTCTGTGTATTACCTAATTATTTGCTTATATTTTTCTGTGCTGGTGTTTGCATTTGTTTCTGACTATTAAAATTGTTAAAATCTTTCTGGCCTTCAATATATTTTTATTTACAGAAATATAACTTCCATGTTCCATAGTTCCTATTCCAAATGTAAATGCATATTAAAATGCAAACAATATACTTGTTAGTACTTTATTTTAAATTCATATAAATTTCATAGGGTTTTCTAAATAAAATTATTTTACATAGATAGTTAAATGAATGTGTATGTTTTGAGAAGGATGATATATGGTTTGTGGCAATTTAGACCATAAAATCAAGTATGTTATGCAGAAAAAATATTGGTATTTTGTATCAAAGGTAGTACAAATATACTGGGCTATAAAACAAAAGGACACAATGTTATTAAAATTCAATGAGGGCAAATGCTTTTATCTTATGTCAGGTAGATGTTCTCACATAAGTAACAGTATACACTATAAATAAAAAGAAACTATTGAAGAATTTTGTAGGATACAGTACTTATATTGAGTACCTATGTTGAGTTCTGAGAAAATCTTGGCATAATATTCATAAACAGCTATTGGAGGCATAGCTGGCAATTACACAATAAAAGATGAATGAAACAGCTTAGGTCAAAAGGCAAGAATGCTGCATTTTCCATGGTGGTACAGTGTCGGGTACAGAATACTCTCTCTCTGATCTCCCACAACAACATGGGGCCCTGCCCCATTTGTATCCTCCCTGGTATCCCTTGGGTTTCCCACGTAGCAGTGATGGTAAAGAACCCACCTGCCAATGCAGGAGACATAGAGATGCGAGATCAATCCCTGGGTCAGGAAGATCCCCTGGAGGAGAGCATGGTAACCCACCTGAGTATTCTTGTCTGGAGAATCCCATGGATAGAGGAGCCTGGCAGGCTACAGTCCATAGGATGGCACAGAGTCAGACACAATGGAAGAGACTTGGAACTCACACATGCGTTATCCCTTCCCTACCAGCACTACTGGCTCAGGCCATTGCTCTAGTAGTCTGTGGCAGAAGTTTCCAATTAGCCTGCCAAGATAACAGGGTGAAAAGTTATTTTCTGTCACCCGCTTAGATGTTCATCTCTTTGCATTGTTACAACATGGTTGTTATGGTCTACAAATGATCACTACAGTCTCATGTTACAGTCTTACATTATTTAACTTACAACTCAGATATATTTAAACGAAACTTCCCTTCAATATCTACGAAAGAACTTGGTGGTTAATAGGGGCTACAGAAAAGGGAAAAGGGGAGAAGTGGGTCACAAAGCACAAAAACTGGTTATAAGGTGAATAAGTACAGTAGAGTGATTATAACTAAAAACCTGTATTATATACTTGAAGGTTGCTAAGAGAGTGTATTTTAAAGTCCTTACCACAAAACAGAAAAGGTTATTACGCGACAATGCAGGTGTTAGCTAGTTCAGTTCAGTTCAGTCGCTCAGTCGTGTCCAGCTCTTTGTGACCCCATGGACTGTAGCACGCCAGGCCTCCCTGTCCATCACCAACTCCCGGAGTTTACTCAAACTCATGTCCATTGATTCGCTGATGCCATCCAACCATCTCATCCTGTGTCATCCCCTTCTCCTCCCACCTTCAATCTTCCCAACATCAAGGTGTTTACAAATGAGTCAGTTCTTCACCTCAGGTGGCCAAAATATTGGAGTTTCAGCTTCAGCATCAGTCCTTCCAATGAATATTCAGCACTGATTTCCTTTAGGATGGACTGGTTGGATCTTCTTGCAGTCCAAGGGATTTTCAAGAGTCTTCTCCAACACCACAGTTCAAAAGCATCAATTCTTCCACACTGAGCTTTCTTTATAGTCTAACTCTCACATCCATACATGACTACTGGAAAAACCATAGCCTTGACTAGATGGACCTTTTTTAGAAAAGTAATGTCTCTGCTTTTTAATATGATGTCTAGGTTGGTCATAACTTTCCTTCCAAGCAGTAAGCGTCTTTTAATCTAATGGCTGCAATCACTATCTGCAGTGATTTTGGAGCCCCCAAAAATAAAGCCTGTCACTATTTCCACTGTTTCCCCATCTATTTGCCATGAATGATGAGACCAGATGCCATGATCTTAGTTTTCTGAATGTTGAGCTTTAAGACAACTTTTTCACTCTCCTCTGTCACTTTCATCAAGAGGCATTTTAGTTCTTCTTCACTTTCTGCCATAAGGGTGGTATCTTCTGTGTCTCTGAGGTTATTGGTATTTCTCCTGGCAGTCTGGATTCCAGCATGTGCTTCCTCCAGCCCAGCATTTCTCATGATGTACTCTGCATATAAGTTGAATAAGCAGGGTGACAATATACAGCCTTGACGCACTCGTTTCCCTATTTGGAACCAGTCTGTTGTTCCATCTCCAGTTCTACCTGTTGCTTCCTGACTTGCATACAGATTTCTCAAGAGGCAGGTCAGGTGGTCTGGTATTCCCATCTCTTTAACAATTTTCCATAGTTTGTTGTGATCTACACAGTCAAAGTCTTTGGCATAGTCAGTAAAGCAGAAATAGATTATTTTCTGGAACTCTTGCTTTTTCGATGATCCAATGGATGTTGACAATTTGATCTCTGGTTCCTCTGCCTTTTCTAAATCCAGCTTGAACATCTATATGTTCATATTTCACTTTCTGTTGAAGCCTGGCTTGGAGAATTTTGAGCGTTACTTTACTAGCATGTGAGATGAGTGCAATTGTGTGGTATTTTGAGCATTCTTTGGCACTGCCTTTCTTTGGGATTGGAATGAAAACTGACCTTTTCCAGTCCTGTGGCCACTGCTGAGTTTTCCAAATTTGCTGGCATATTGAGTGCAGCACTTTCACAGCATCATCTTTTAGGATTTGAAATAGCTCAACTGGAATTCCATCACCTCTCCTAGCTTTGTTCATAGTGATGATTCCTAAGGCCCACTTGACTTCACATTCTAGGATATCCGGCTCTAGGTGAGTGATCACACCATCGTGATTAGCTGGGTAGTGAAGATCTTTTTTGTGTAGTTCTTCTGTGTATTCTTGCCACCTCTTCTTAATGTCTTCTGCTTCTGTTAAGTCCATACTATTTCTGTCCTTTATTGTGCCCATCTTTGCATGAAATGTTCCCTTGGTATCTCTAATTTTCGTGAAGAGATATCTAGTCTTTCCCATACTATTGTTTTCCACTATTTCTTTGCTAACTCTACCATTATAATCATTTTGATTGTATGAAGTGAAGTGAAGTGAAAGTCATTCAGTCATGTCCAACTCTTTGCTATCCCATGGACTACATAGTCCATGGAATTCTCTAGGCCATAATAGTGGAGTGGGTAACCTTTCCCTTCCTCCTGGATCTTCCCAACCCAGGGATTGAACCCTGGTGTTCCACATTTCAGGCAGATTCTTTGCAAGCTGAGCCACTGTATAAGAGTATCAAATAAACAGTTTCAAAAACCTTAAACTTACACGATATTATATGTCAAGTAAATCTCAATAAAGCAGGAAAAACTCACCAAACCATAATGATAAAGTAGTTAAAAATGCCTAAGAATAAATAGCAATAATTATAAACCTGTATTTGAGGGTCCAGTTCTCCCAAGTAAAATCAAACAAATTAATAAAAAGTTACTGTTAGTTTCTCAGTTTCTTCTGTTTGTAGATATAGTCATTTTCAGAAAATACTCAGGCCCTCATTTTCATTTGCATTGCATTTTGACACTGGAGACATTTTCAAACCTTTCTCTTTTGCCCCTGTCTTTCAGGTTTTTACTAGACTCTGTACGGATTCTGTTTGTCCCACCTGGCTTTTGGTTTTGTGGCAGAAATTAAAACTAATGTCCCTGGCACCACCATGGGCTTGAGCTACCAAAGACCTTTTACTCTGTGCCCTGCTCATTTCAAACCCAAACACCTCCCTGCACACCTGCCTCTCAAACACTTCTCTGCTTTGCCTCTGTAGCCCCAGGTAGGTCTGGGCCCTTTGACGCCACTTGCAGCCTAGGATTAGAGAAGCATGTGGTGTTCCTGCAAAACATGACCCATATGCTTTCACATTTCAGCTCTATTCATCTAACTTGCACCTACCTCCCACCAGACAAGGCTCAGATGTCTGGAAATTTGCGCTTTTCCTCAGGGATACAGACAGCATCCCAACGTCAGTCTCATCATCTCCAAATCCTATGGTTTAATGAGTTCATTTCTCTCATGGTATTAAAATTCTTATATGACATCCTCTTCCCTCTTCCCCATTCTCTAGATTGATTTTTCAATTTTATTATTGAGTCCATCATGCTTTCAAATTGATGCTTTCAAATAGTGGTGCTGGAGAAGACTCTTGAGAGTAATTTGAACAGCAAGGAGATTAAACTAGTCAATTCTAAAAGAAATCACACTGAATATTCATTGAAAGGACTGATGCTGAAGCTGAAGTTCCAATACTTTGGCACCTGATGCAAAGAGCCAATTCATTGGAAAAGACCCTGATGCTGGGAAAGACTGAAGACAAAAGGAGAAGGGGGCAGCAGAGGATTAGATGTTTAGATAGCATCACTGACTTATTTGAGCAAACTCCAGGAGACAGTGAAGGACAGGGAAGCTTGGCATGCTGCAGTCCATGGGATTGCAGAGTCAGACATGACTTAGCAACAGAACAAAAACAACGAATAGTATCTACCATTTTTTTGTGTGTCTACTAGGTTTTTGCTAAATGGTAGATATGTATTATCTCATTTAATCTTTAAAATATCCTTATGATGTTTATAATATAATATTACAGGTGATGATAGAGAGAGAGGTAAAATAGATAAGTTGCTGAACGTTAAAATTATATATGATGGACTAGGATCTAAACTCAGTCAGTCTTATTCTAGGAGGTCTGCTCCTAAATGATTTACTAAAATACTTGTTATTCAAATGCTTCCATCACCTAATGCCATAGATCATTTTTGAATTAGTGAGCTAGTGTATGTGTATATTGAAATCTTACTACAAGATATATTTAGCAAATCTAATTAGATCAGATACCATGCTAGAAAGTCAGTACATAAAATAGTGAACAATTTAGAAGACACCATTTTACAAGTGTTAAAAAAAAGTCTGGCTGAGGCCATTAGACTGAAATAAGCAATTCCAGTAATGTGTGATTATAGGGAAAGTTTAGTCTTTTTTTCAGAATTATATAAGGGAGAAAATTTCCTGGAGAAAATTCACATTTATGCTAAGAACCGAATGATAAGATGAGAGCCAGAGGAATCAATGTGGGATGGGTTATTATTAAGAAAAAAAAAGAGTTGAAGCAGAGAGAGAATATCTGGGTGAGATAAAACAATAAAGACCATGAAATTCTTTGAAAATTGAATAAAACTACCATGACTGGAAGCAAGGTATTTGATTGAGAAGCTGTTCATGAGGCAGGAAGAGAAAGGAAGAGATGTGAATGTAGAAACAGGAAATGAGACACATTTTAAGATGTAGGGTGTGTGCTCAGTTGTGTCCGACTCTTTGTGACCCCATGGATCCTGTCAGGCTCCTCTGTCCATGGGATTTTCCAGGCAAGAATTCAGGGAGTGTGTGGCCATTTCCTATTCCAGGGGATCTTTCCGACAACCCAGGGATTGAACCCATATCTTGTGCATCTGCTGCATTGGCAGGCAGATTCTTTACTGCTGTGCTACTTGGGAAGCCCTAAGATATAATTTTAAGGGACATAATTATATATAGCTTTAAATTATGGTAAAACACTCAACATAAAATCTGTGTGGAAGCCAACTACGAAAAAGCAATGACAAGTGATCTTAATCTGGAGAGTTGAGGAGGTGCTTGAAAGAAAAATGAATGATGGTAGTTTATTCTAGCAAGTTAAGTTGTTCGCAAAGTTAAGTAATTATGAATAGATATTAAAATTTGGAAGAACATGAGAAATTCTTTGCAGAGTATTGGGGGAGGACTGAAAGAAATTGAGGTTGGTGTGAAGTCAGAGTCAAATTTTTGATGAGCATCTTCAAAATGTGTGCAAACTTCAGAAATTTGTTTTTGTCAGTAAAATCAATGTAAAGCATCTTTTAGACTTTCATATTATGTAACTTCACAATTTTAAATTTATAATATACATATACATTATATTATAAATATTATATGTATTTATATAGCATCCAAGGTGGCTCAGTGGTAAAGAATCTGCCTGCCAATGCAGGAGACATGGGTTTGATCCCTGGGCCAGGAAGAGTTCCTGAGAAGGAAATGGCAACCCATTCCAGTATTGCCTGGGAAATCCTGTGGATAGAGGAAGTGGCAGGCTGCAGTCCACGGGGTTGCAAAAGTTTGGGCATGACTGATTGACTGAGCACACATGCACATACACTTTTATATACACACAGTTTCAAGATCAATTTTCTATTTTTATTTCTTGTTAAATATACCAGGTTTTAGATAAGCTTGCTATGTCTCAATTTTTCTATTTCTCTGAGCATGTGTGTGTGTGTTTTCACTTCTGTCTTTCTCTTACTTTTTCTCTTTCAACCACGTTTACTAGCAGAAATGATGTATTGATATAGAGCATCATCAATAACACTTCATTTGCTGAAGGTTCAGGTTTTCATCATGGGTAAGGAAGACTATGGTGTAAAGTATGCATGTGATATTTATCACAGAGCCTAGGTCTTATTAATCACAATTTTTTCACAAGGAATTATCATTTGAAAAAAATGAAGCTTATGTATTTGCAGTGGTTCCTCACATTAAAATAAAATAAAAATAAATAAAACAAGCAAAAACAAAAACTAAATCCCAAAAGGCACAAGATTTCCTTAACAAAGGAAATGTACAGTCATGTGTAGAAGCTAGGTTCTGATTCATTAACTGTTACCTCTCTCATGGTGAACATAATTTTGTTGTTCATTATGATATAATGTCAAGGTGTGGGTTGTACCTTGATTATAGTTTTAATTATATCTTTTGGTGTATGTATAAAGTAAAATAAAATGAGCAATATTTTTCTCATATTTTCACACACATAGTCCCCCAGAAAGAAAAGATCTATATTGCTTGTTATTTCTATTCATATGCTTGAAATCAAAAGAAGGAGTCCTGAAAATAATTTACACAAAGTTATTAATACCATTCCACCAGCCAAAATACAACAGTTGTGTTTCCCTTCAACTCTACCTTAACTAAAGCAAACGCATCATTTTGAAAATAATTCCTTGAAAGTTTATATTTCATCAGTTTTCTCATTAGCAAACCCAAATTTACTCTCAAGAGTTTTAATTTTCATATACAGCTATATTGCAAATAGTTCCCCTGATGTTTTCATGATTTCTATTGCTATTCTTTACCACATGAGTTTCTGCTCCTGTGTACTCTTCCTTCCTTTTCACACAGTGCCTTGTCAGGTATTTCATCAAGCCTCTTCCTCAAAGCCCTCAGTTCCCTTTTACTTTTTGCTAGAGACAACTTGATTGCTAATTCCATTAAATAACACTTTTCAATATGAAGTATTCTCACTTCAATTCAATTTTATTTAACAAATTATACTCATTTTATCCTTATGCATTCTCGTAAAGTTTTTCAATTTGCAATTATATTGCCAAATAATATACTGCATATTGACACTTACTGAATTTCTATTCATTTCACATGAATAGATATAGAAAAATACCTATGTATTTTTCCTTTCTGGAAAATTTTCTTTTTTTTTTTTTTTTTGTGGGAGGGGGTTGTTTTTTATTTTTTTAAATTAGTTTATTTATATATTTTTTTAACTTTACAATATTGTATTGGTTTTGCCATACACTGACATGAATCCACCATGGGTGTACATGTGTTCCCCTTCCAGAACACCCCTCCCACCCTCCCACCTCCCTCCCCATCCCATCCCTCCGGGTCATCCCGGTGCACCAGCCCCAGGCACCCTGTATCATGCATCAAGCCTGGACTAGCGATTCGTTTCACATATGATAATTTACATACTTCAATGACATTCTGCCATATCATCCCTCCCTCACCCTCTCCCATAGAGTCCATAATACTGTTCTATACATCTGTGAATCTTTTGCTGTCTCACATACAGGGTTATCTTTACTGATTTACTAAATTCCATATATATGTGTTAGTATACTGTATTGGTGTTTTTCTTTCTGGCTTACTTTACTCTGTTAGGCTCCAGGTTTCATCCACCTCATTTATATTGATTCGACTGTATTCATTTTAATGACTGAGTAATATTCCATTGTGTATATGTACCACAGCTTCCTTATCCATTCGTCTGCTGATGGGCATCTAGGCTGCTTCCATGTCCTGGCTATTGTAAACAGTGCTGCGATGAACATTGGGGTACACGTGTCTCTTTCAATTCTGGTTTCCTCAGTGTGTATGCCCAGCAGTGGGATTGCTGGGTCATATGGCAGTTCTATTTCCAGTTTTTTAGGAATCATCCACACTGTTCTCCATAGTGGCTGTACTAGTTTGCATTCCCACCAATCAGTGTAAGAGGGTTCCCTTTTCTCCACACCTCTCCAGCATTTTAGCTGTGGACTTTTGGATAGCAGCCATTTCTGGGGTCTGTGTGAAATGGAAACCTCATTGTGGTTTTTATTTGATTTCTATTGATCACGAGTGATGTGAGCTCGTTTCATGTGTTTGTTAGACATCTGTAGGTTATTCTTTGAGAAAAATGTCTGGTTAGTTCTTTGGCCCACTTTTCGATGTGGGTCGTTTATTTTCTGGAATTGAGGCTATGGGAGCTGCTTTTATATTTTTTGAGATTAATTTCTTTGTCCATTGCTTCGTTTGCTATTTATTTTCTACCATTCTGAAGGCTGTTTTTTAACCTTGCTTATAGTTTCCTTTGTTGTGCAGAAGCTTTAATTTTAATTAGGTCCCGTTTGTTTATTTTTGCTTTTATTTCCAATATTCTGGGAGGTGGGTTATAGAGGATCCTGCTGCGGTTATCTCAGAGAGGTTTTGCCTATGTTTTCCTCTAGGAAGTTTTATAGTTTCTGGTCTTACGTTTAGATCCTTTAATCCATTTTGAGTTTATTTTGGAGTACAGTGCTTAGAAAGTTGTTCTAGTTTCATTCATCTTTAACAAGTGCTTGACCAGTTTTCCCAAGCCCACTTGTTAAAGAGACTGGTCTTTTCTCTATTAAAAAATCTTGCTCCTTTGTTGAAGATAAGGTGTCCATAGGTGCGTGGATTTTATCTCTGGGCTTTCTATTTTTTTTCTATTGATCTTTATTTCTGTCCTTGTGCTAGTACCATACTGTCTTGATGACTGTGGCTTTGTAGTAGAGCCTGAAGTCAGGCAGGTTGATTCCTCCAGTTCCATTCTTCTTTCTCAAGATTGCTTTGGCTATTCGAGTTTTTTCGTATTTCCATACAAAAAATTGTGAAATTATTTGTTCTAGTGTCTGAAATAATAAAAAACCGTGGGTTGTTGATAGGGATTTCATTGGAATCTATAGATTGCCTTGGGTAGTATAACGCATTTTTCTATACTGATTCTTCCTATCCATGAACACGGTTAAAATTTTCCAATCTATCTGTGTCCTCTTGTTTTCTTCACAGTGTTTTATAGTTTTCTATATATAGGTCATTTTGTTTCTTTAGATAGATATATTCCTAAGTATTTTGTCTTTTCTTTGTGGATGGTGAATGGGATTTGTTTCTTTAATTTCTCTTTGTTTTTCTTGTTGTTAGTGGTATAGGAATGCAAGGGACTTCTGTGTGTTGATTTTATATCCTGGCAAAGTTTCTATATTCCATTGATTAGCTCTCGTAATTTTTGATGGAGTCTTTAGGGTTTTTATGTAGGGATCATGTCTTCTGACATATGGTGTTGAATTTTGTCAATGCGTTCTCTGAATCTATTGAAATAATCCATATGGTTTTTATTTTTCTATTTGCTTAGTGGTGTATTACATTGATTGATTTGCAGATATTGGAAGGACTCCTTGCATCCATGGGATAAAGCCCACTTGGTCATGATGTATGATCTTTTTAATTAGGTTGTTGGGATTTGTTTGCTAAGGATTTTTTTAAGGATTTTTGCATCTATGTTCATCAGTGGTATTGGCCTGTAGTTTTCTTTTTTGTGTCATCTTTGTCAGTTTGTTATTTAGGGTTGATGGTGGCTCATAGAGTAAGTTCGGAAGTTTACCGTCCTCTGGCAATTTTCTGGAAGCGTTTGAATATGATAGGTGTTAGCTCTTCTCACTAAAACTTTTGGTAGAATTTAGCTGTGAAGCCACGTGTTCCTGGGTTTTTGTTTGTTCCAAGATTTCTGATTACAGTTTCAATTTCCGCAATTGTGGTTGGTCTGTTGAGATTTTTCGATTTCTTCCTGGTTCAGTTTTGGAAAGTTGTACTTTTTCTAAGAAATTTGCCCATTTATTCCAAGTTGTCCATTTTATTTGCATATAGTTGCTGATGATAGTCTCTTTTGAGCCTTTGTATTTCTGTTGGTGTCTGTTGTGGATCTCTCCATTTTCATTTCTAACCTTTGTTGTCTGATTCTTCTCCTTTGATTCTTGATGAGTCTAGCTAATGGCTTGTCCAATATTATTTATTTTCTCAAAAGATTTTGGCTTTGTTGATTTTTGCCTATGGGTCTTTTTTTTGTTTTCTTTTGCATTTATTTCATGCCTAATTTTTTGATATTTTTTTCCTTTACTTAACCCTGGGGTTCTTCATTTCTTCTTTTCTAGTTGCTTTAGGTGTATGAGTTAGGTTAATTTATTTGATTTTTTTCTTTGTTTCTTGATGTATGCCTGTATTGCTATGGACCTTCCCCTTAGCATTGCTTTTTACAGTATCCCATAGGTTTTGGGCTGTGTGTTTTATTTTCATTCGTTTCTATGCATATTTTCATTTCTTTTTTTGATTTTTCTGTGATTTGTTGGTTATTCAGCAGCGTGTTGTTCAGCTTCTCATATGTTGGAATTTTTATTAGTTTTTCTCCTGTTAATAGACTATTCTATCTTACTGCATTGTGGTCAGAAAAGATGCTATGAATGATTTCAATTTTTTTGAATTTTCCAAAGAGACTAGAATTTATGCGCCCAGGATGTGAAATTATTCTGGAGGGAAGGTGTCATGTGCGCTTGGAGAAAAAAGGTTGTAAATCCTTGTTTTGGGGTGAAATGTCCTATAGTTTCAATTAGATCTAACTGGTGTATTGTATTATTTTAAAAAACAATTTGTGTTTTCCTTGTTAAATTTTTCTGTTTGTTGATCTGTCCATAGGTGTGAGTGGGGTCTTTAAGTCTCCCCTATTATTGTGTTATTGTTATAATTTCCTCTTTCATACTTGTTAGATTTGCCTTACTTATTGTGGGTGCTCATGTTGGGTGCATATATATTTTTAATTGTTTTATCTTTATTCTTGGATTGATCCTTTGACATTATGTAGTGTCCTTCTTTGTCCTCTTTTCACAGCCCCTTTGTTTTAAAGTCTATTCTACTGACATAGAGTATTGCTAATCCTGCTTTACCTTTGGTCTCTATTGCATGAAATAGCTTTTTTTCCAGCCCTTCACTTTCAGTCTGTTACGTGTTCCCTTGTTTTGAGGTGGGTCTCTTGTAGACCAAATATATAGGGGTCTTGTTTTTGTATTCATCTCAGCCAGTCATTGTCTTTTGGTTGGGGGCATTCAAACCATTTACATATAAGGTAATTTATTTATAAGTAGGATCCTGTTGCCATTTATTTTTGTTGTTTGGGTTTAGATATTAACCTTTTCTGTGTTTCCTGTCTAGATGAAGAATCCTTTAGCAATTTGTTGGGACGAGCTGGTTTGGTGGTGCTGAATTCTCTCAGCTTTGGCTTGTCCGTAAACATTTAGATTTCTCCTTCTATTTGAATGGAGATCCTTGCTGGGTACAGTAATCTGGGCTTTTGTTTTTTTCTTTCATTCTTTAAATATGTCCTGCCATTCCCTTTCTGGCCCTGTAGAGTTTTCTATTGAAAGATAGCTGTTATCCTTATGGGAAATCCCCTTGTGTGTTATTTGTTTTTTTTTCCCTTGCTGCTTTTAATATTTCTTCTTTGTGTTTGATCTTTGTTTATTTTGAATATTATGTGTCTTGGGTTGTTTCGCTTGGGTTTATCCTGTTTGAGACTCTTTGGGTTTCCTGGACTTGGGGTAAATTATTTCCTTCCCCACTTTAGAGAAGTTTTCAACTTTTATCTCTTCGAGTATTTTCTCATGGTTTTCTTTTTGTCTTTTCTGGGACTCCTATGATTGAATGTTGTGTGCATTTAACATTGTCCCAGAGTCTCTGCGGTTGTATCAATCTTTTAACTTTTTTCTTTTTTCCTCTCTGTTTCATTTATTTCTACCATTCTATCTTCTACCCTCACTTATCCTATCTTTCTGCCTCTGTTATTCTGCTGTTGGTTCCTCAGAGTGTTTTTGATCTAATTTATTGTTTAATTCATTATATATTGACTCTTTTTATTCTTCTAGTCCTTGTTTAAACCTTTCTTGCATCTTCTTGATCCTTGTCTCTGGGTTATTGATCTGTATCTCCAATTTGTTTTCCAGCATTTGGGATCATTCTCCTATCTTATTTGGAATTCTTTTTCAAAGTAGATTCCTTATCTCTTCTTGTTTTGTTTGATTTGGGGGCATTATCCTGTTCCTTTACCTGCTGGGTATTTCTCTTGCCTTTTCATTTGTTAATATTTACTGTGTTTGGGTGGGCCGTTCTGTTTCTGGCAGTTTGTGGTTCCTTTTTATTGTGGAGGTTCCTTCATGTGGGTGGGTTTAGACGGGTCTTTTGTCAAGGTTTCTGCTTGGGGAAGCTTGTGTCGGTGTTCTGGTGGGTTGATCTTGACTTCTCTCTGGAGTGCAATGAAAGTGTCCATGTAATGGGACTTTTGGGATGTCAGGTAGGGTTTGGTGTGACATTGGGCCAGACTGTATATTGAAGCTCGGGCTATTTTCCTGTGTTGATTCAGAATTTGTGTGGTATATCTTACTCTGGAATATTGTTGGCCTTGGTTGGTGCATGGTTTCAGTGCAGGTATGGAGGCATTTGATAAGCTCCTTATGGTTCATGTTCTGGATTCTGGAGTTTTTTGGTGTTCTCAGGATTTGGGACTTAATGTCTACCTGTCTTGGTTTTCAGTCTTTTTCTTAAGTAGCCTCAAGGACTTCTCCATCTATACAGCACTGATGATGTTTGCTTAAAAATAGGGTCTTTTTTTTTTGGCAAGGTAATAGTAGGTTATAAAAATGAAAATTGATGGAGTAAGGGGCTTAAAAATAACAAATAAAAATAAAATAAGAAAAATAAATAACAAATAAGTTTTAAAAAATTTTTAAAAAATGATAATAGTAAAAAATTTATCTAGGACTTTTCTTGGAGCTGTTTGGGACAGTGTGGGGTTCAGTACATTTTCAGATAGTTTCCTTGGTCCAGCTTGTTCCTTATCACAGGTCTATAGGCCCCTTCTATGTTGTTGGTGCTAAACTGCACGGGTTTATAATCTACTGCACCTGTGACTTTTCACAAGCGTTTCCCTCGTTTTTTTAGCTTCTTCTGTTTTCTGGTCTCTTCAGTGTCTAATTTCTGCCCTGACACAAGGGGGGGAAGTCGGTGGGTCACATTTTTTATTTCACTTGTTCAGTCAGTGCTGTGGAGAGGGAGCAACACTGCAAACATATCTCACTGCATGTGGTCACAATGATTCAGCCAAACTGGGTATGCACCGCTCATGGTGTGTGTTGCTTTCCCAGTCTACATTTCTCAGGTCTAGGTTGTCACTGCCAGGAAATGTCTGAAGTGGGCCCCTGGGGTTGCCTGTACTTCCCAGGTTTAAGCCGCTTAAGTTCACGGTTCCTGGGTACTTCACAAAGGAGCAGACTTGTTGTTTTTTCTAGACTGGGTAGTTTTGTGCCCTTCCCAGGTCCAAGCAGTTCAGGTGGGGACCAGGTTTTTGGCTAGCACGGTCGGGGGCTGCACCTTTTCCCCTTCCCCCTTCCCAAATGCTTGGTTTTTGGGTGTACAATGGGTGCAGCTTTCCCAGCTTGCCGTGTGTCTCCAATGGGGAGCTGATCTCTGGCTGTGACCCTCTCAGCGGGTGTCGACCTTCAGAATCCCATGATAATCTTGGTTAGCAACTAGGTCTCGCTTGCGAGTTTGGTATAGAATGCCTCTCTGGGGCCGGCAATTGCACCCTTTGGCTATGGCTGCCCTCACCTGTCCATCTCGGCAGGGGATGGGTCAGGTCCACAGCTGGCTTGCTCTGCTCAGTCCTTGTTCTGTGAACAGGCCTGGCAGGTGTCTTAGGTTAGGCTTTTCGCTGGTAGCTATTCCATAGGGGTCTGGGTTGCTTTTCAAGCTAGTTCCCTCAGATTGCCCTCGGACATTCAAGGCCAGTTCCTTACCCAAGCTATGCAGCCCCCCTCCCTGCCAGCCCCTTCGCTAGTGGTGAGTGCATTTGGGATGAGGCCCCTGGGATTTGCTGTTAGATATGTAAAACCTTGGGTTTTAATTAATTTATTTTATTTTTCTCCCGGTTATTTTGCCCTCTGAGATTCCAAGGATCTCCACAGAACGGAGGGAGAGTGTGCTTCCAGGGTTTGGAAATTCTCTCTTTTTTTTAAGACTCTTCTGGGATGGATCTCCTTCCCTACTCTTTTGTCTCTCTTTGTATCATTTTATTTTGTCCTACCTCCTTTCAAAAGACTATGGGCTGCTTTTCGGGTGCCTGATGTCCTTATGCAGCATTCAGAAGTTGTTTTGTGGAGTTTGCTTGGCGGTCTAAATCTGGAAAAATTTTCTAAAGCTAATATTTGGCTGTGTTTTGTTGTTATCTTCTGAATGGCTAAGTCACTCCAAGAGAAAAACCACACTGAGACACAGAGATATAGAGAAATGGTCTCAGGCTTACATAGTGAATGACTAGTTATTTTTTTGGGTAACTGTAAACATCTTCATAGTGCATGACTTTCTCATTCTCTGCTATCATCAAATAAATTAAAATTTTATTTAAAATATTTTTACTTTACATCATAAAAAGATTTGTTTTCTCCTCATATGATATGATGTGATGCTTCACTAGAAAAAAATATTGCATGTAATATCAAAAAATTGAAAATGTAAATCTTCGTTATTTTATTTACCACCCATGTCATTTTGATAAATACATTTACCCTCTCCCTAGTTTCTTTACCTCCATGATTGCATAACTTAAGAACAAAACTGATAAAATCTCTGAATCTGTGTTGTGATACCTGAATGCAGAGCATTTCAGTTTGCATAAGCAATTTGAATATTATTTTGGATTTCACTTTCAGATCTCAATTTTAAGCAACCAAAGGATCGGTGACTGTAAGAGCTCCAGCACTTTTTTTTTTTTTTTTTTTTTTTTTTTTTTTTTAGTGTTTATGCTAGAAAAACTCTACTGTTTATTTTTCAAAATCACAAGATATATTTAAACACTAATTGATTTTATATTTTGCTCAAATCAATATGCAGCTTGAGTTCTAGAACTGAATTTTTTATCAGTAGGCCAATGTTATAGTATGAATATTACAGTTGCCAGGAAATAGCCAGTCAAAAATTATAGATGCAAGCTCATCATTCAAAGATTATGATTTAGTAGGGCTGAGGTGGGAAATGAGATTTCTGTATTTTTAACAAGTTCCCCTGACATCATGAAGCACAGTTTGGTAATTCGCTACCTATTGTGAACACCTCATCTTTACTGAGCCTCCCACTCCTGTCTCCATGTAAGAGGTAGAAAGTTTCACGAGTGCGGTTTTTTAAATAAGTTCTTAGGATCTTACAAAAAAAATTCATATAATTCTAGAAATGAAACCTGCAAGACATTTTTTTAAATTATTAATTTGTTTTCTATTATTTTTCATTTATAACTTTTTGTTTAAACTTTAATGTGGAACTTTCAAATTAAAAAGGACAAACTTTGGATATTTTGGTCAACTCAAAGATATTCTTTTTGGTGTTCAATGAGAGGCTATTTTGAGAGCTCTATGTGTTTTTGGGATCAGGAAAACATTTTAATGGTTGTCACTAATAACTAATGTATTTATTAGTGCAAGATCATTAATATGGACATGAGGATTCTGATTTTTCTGATGTAATGAACTTCACACTTACAAAAACTGAGCAATGCCAGCACCTTCCAGAAATTCGGAGTCCTCACCATCACATGAAGACTATTTGTTTTCAGCAATTTCGAAGTAAAGATGACTAAAAACTTCCTGAAAATTGAAATTTTAACAACAAATAAAAATGTATGTTAATGTAAACATGGCTCAATAAAGGACAGAAATGGTATGGACCTAACAGAAGCAGAAGATATTAAGAAGAGGTGGCAAGAATACACAGAAGAACTATACAAAAAAGATCTTCATGACCCAGATAATCACGATGGTGTGATCACTCACCTCGAGCCGAGACATTCTGGTAGAATGTGAGTCAAGTGGTCCCCTCTTAGAAAAGCATCACTATGAACAAAAAGCTAGTGGAGGGTGGAAGATGATGGAATTCCAGTTGAGCTATTTCAAATCCTGAAAGATGATGCTGTGAAAGTGCTGTACTCAATATGCCAGCAAATCTGGAAAACTCAGCAGTGGCCACAGGACTGGAAAAGGCCAATTTTTATTTCATTCCAAAGAAAGCCATATGCCAAAGAAATGGGATCAATAAATGGCCCACAATTGCACTCATCTCACACGCTAGTAAAGTAATGCTCAAAATTCTCCAAGCCAGGCTTCAGCAATACGTGAACCATGAACTTCCAGATGTTCAAGCTGGTTTTAGAAAAGGCAGAGGAACCAGAGATCAAATTGCCAACATCTGTGATTCATCGAAAAAGCAAGGGAGTTCCAGAAAAACATCTATTCTGCTTCATTGACTATGCTAAAGCCTTTGACTGTGTGGATCACAATAAACTGTGGAAAATTTTAAATGAGATGGGAATACCAGACCACCTGACCTGCCTCTTGAGAAACCTGTATGCAGGTCAAGAAGCAACAGTTAGAACTGGACATGGAACAACGGACTGGTTCCAAATTGGAAAAGGAGTACATCAAGGCTGTATATTGTCACTCTGCTTATTTAACTTATATGCAGAGTACATCATGAGAAATGCTGGGCTGGAGGAAGCACAAGCTGGAATCAAGATTTCTGGGAGAAATATCAATAACCTCAGATATGCAGATGACACCACCCTTATGGCAGAAAGTGAAGAAGAACTAAAGAGCCTCTTGATGAAAGTGAAAGAGGAGAGTGAAAAAGCTGGTTTAAAACTCAATATTCAAAAAACTAAGATCATGGCATCTGGTCCCATCACTTCATGGCAAATAGATGGGGAAACAGTGGAAACAGTGACAGATTTTATTTTCTTGGGCTCCAAAATCACTGCAGACGGTGACTGCAGCCATGAAATTAAAAGACACTTGCTCCTTGGAAGGAAGTTATGACCAACCTAGACAGCATATTAAAAAGCAGAGACATTACTTTGTCAACAAAGGTCTGTATAGTCAAAGCTATGGTTTTCCCAGTAGTCATGTATGGATGTGAGAGCTGGACCATAAAGAAAGCTGAGGTGGAAAGAATTGATGCTTTTGAACTGTGGTGTTGGAGAAGACTCTTGAGAGTCCCTTGGACTGCAAGGAGATCAAATCAGTCCATCCTAAAGGAAATCAGTCCTGAATATTCATTGGAAGGACTGATGTTGAAGCTGAAGCTCCAATACTTTGGCCACCTGATGCTGAAGAGCTGACTCATTTGAAAAGATCCTGATGCTGGGAAAGATTGAAGGGCAGGAGGAGAAGGGGACAACAGAGGATGAGATGGTTGGATGGCATCACCAACTCAATGGACATGAGTTTGAGCAAACTCCAGGAGTTGATGATGGACAGGGAGTGTGCTGCAGTTCATGGGGTCGCAAAGAGTCAGACATGACTGAGCGACTGAACTGAACTGTGAATGTGAGAAGAAATTAACCCAAAGAGACCTACAACAATAACTTTAGGATTAAGAATGGTCTAAGTTAAGAGAAACCTTAAAGCAGCAAGAAAAGAGCAGCTTGTACAAATAAGGGAACCCATATGACTACCAGGACTTCCCAAGTGGGGCTAGTGGTAAAGAACTTGCCTGCTAATGCAGGAAACATAAGAAACATGGGTTTGATGCTTGGTTTGGGAAAATCCCCTGAAGAAGGGCATGGCAAAACACTCCAGTGTTCTTGGCTGGATAATTTCATGGAAAGATGAGCCTTGTGGGCTATGGTGTATTGCACCCACCCCAAAGAGTAAAACAGGACTGAAGCTACTTATCATGCATGCATGCGACTACCAGCAGATTTTCCAGCAGAAATATTACAGAGGAATTGGCATGTTACATATATCCATAAATATTTTGAATTTTAAAAACCTTCAGTATTAACTTTGTAATTATTTTAAAGCAGAGATTTCAAGTGGCAAATTTCTTTGTTATGCTTTTTACTATTAGCTGGCTCCATGATAAAGAATCTACCTGCCAAGCAGGAGACGTGGGTTCGATTCCTGGGTTGGGAAGATCCCCTAGAGAAAGAAATGGCAACCTACTCCAGCATGACAGCCTGGGGAAACCCATGGACAGAGTAGCCTGAAAAGTTCCATGGGGTCGCAAAGAGTCAGGCATGATGTAATGACTAAACAAAAACAGCATATTGAGGTGTACATGTGAAGTTAAAGTCGCTCAGTAATGTCCGACTCTTTGTGAATCCATGGACTATACTGTCCATAGAATTCTCCAGGACAGAATACTGCAGTGTGTAGCTGTTCCCTCCTCCAGGGGATCTTCCCTACCCAGGGATCAAACCCAGATCTCCTGCATTGCAGGCGAATTCTTTACTGTCTGAGCTACCAGGGAAGTCCAAGAAGTAGGTCTTTCTCTACTTCTCTGTGCCTCAGTGTGATCTAGAGGTGTATATGATATTTATGCAATTTTTAAAATTACAAGTGTCTATCTTACCCATCAAAATAAAACAAAAACTCGTGTCTTTCAGAAAGTAATACATTTTGTAAATAGTTTTTGATAGCTAAGGAACATTACAAAGCAAGTCTAAATATAATAGGTAACTAATAGTTCGTGAATTGCACACTTTTGTCAAGAACTCTACATAATTAAATCTAAAATGGACTTACTTCTTGATTTCTTAATTATCATTTGTTGTCAACAGATTTATCATTGTCTGTTTTTTTACTTAAACTGTATTTTTGTTACTATTGTTTTATTGTTCAGTGGCTCAGTCATTTCGGACTCTTTGTGACCCCATGTGCTGCAGCATACCAGGCTTCCCTGTCCTTCACTATCTCCTAGAGTTTGCTCGAATTCATGTCCATTGAGTCAATGATGCTATCCAACCATCTTATCCGCTGTCATCCCCTTCTCTTCTTGTCCTCAATCTTTCCCAGGATGAAGGCCTTTTGCAATAGTTTGCTCTTCACATCAGGTGGCCAACGTATTGGAGCTTCAGCTTCATCATCAGTCCTTCTAATAAATATTCAGGATTCATTTCCTTTAGGATTGACTGGTTTGATCTCCTTGCAGTCCAAGAGACTCAAGAGTCTTCTCCAGCACCGTAGTTCACAAGCATCACTTCTTTGGTTCTCAGCCTTCTTTATGGTCCAACTATCATATCTGTACATGACTACTGGAAAAAACCATAGCCTCAATTATAAGGACCTTTGTCGGCAAAGTGATGTCTCTGCTTTTTAATACATTGTCTAGGTTTGTCATATCTTTTCTTCCAAGGAGCAAGAGTCTTTTAATTTTATGTCTTCAGTCACTGTCTGCAGTGATTTTGAAGCCCAAGTAAATAGTCTGTTACTGTTTCTATTGTTTCCCCATCTATTTGCCATGAAGTGATGGGACTGGATGCCATGATCTCAGTGTTTTGAATTTTGAGTTCTAAGCCAGCCTTCAGCAAAAGGTTCTTTAGTTCCTCTTTGCTTTTCCCATAGGGTGGTGTCATCTGGATATCTGAGGTTATTGATGTTTCTCCAGATAATCTTGATTTCAACTTGAGCTTCATGATGCACTCTGACATTTTGAATGATGTCTTCTGCATATAAGTTAAATAAGCAGGGTGACAATATACAGACTTGATGTGCTCCTTTCTCAATTTGGAACCGGTCTGTTGCTCCATGTCTGGTTCTAACTGTTGCTTCTTGACCTGCATACAGATTTCTCAGGAGGCAGGTAAGGTGGTTTGGTATTCTCATCTCTTGAAGAATTTTCCACAGTTTGTTGTGATCCATGCAGTCAAAAGTGTTAGTGTTGTCAATGAAGCAGGAGTAGATGTTTTTTTCTGGAATTTTCTATGCTTTTTCTATGATCCAATGGATGTTGCAGTTTGATCTCTGGTTCCTCTGCCTTTTTAAAATCCAACTTGTCCATCTGGAAGTTCTCAACTCATGTATTGTTGAAGCCTAGCTTGAAGAATTTTGAGCATTACCTTGTTAGCATGCATTTTTAAAAATTAACATGATTTTCATTGTTTTAAGTGCTCTGCATGTTCAAAACAAATCTTTTCAAAAGTTTCAATTCTTAGATAAAAATTTTATGTGTCATTACTTATATAGAGTAGATTTCAGGTGAGGTGTATCTAGCATAACATCAACTGAAATTTGTTTTTAATACTGATGTGCATTTTGAAGACAGTTATACAAAATATTTCATAATTTGAATTTAACTAGAATTGCCAGTTTCAGGTGATAAAGAGATGTTGTGTTGAGGGTTTCATTTTCAATGTATAGCATGTGCAAAATAAAACTGTGTATATGCAAAACACTTCTTTACAAGTAACACTATCACCAACAGTTACCAGTTTCTTTCTAGGATTTAGGTTAAGGAAATTATGTTAGGTAAGACACTGTTATTATACTGTAAGAAAACGTCTCAACACCCAATTTGAAATGAGAATAACCTGAATAGAAAATAAAACAAATTTTTAATGGATATTTTTATTGTGGCAGAAACTGTAAAGCTCGTCACTGAACCCATGTTCCTTTTCTCGAGGCAACTAATTATGTCTTCCTGTTACATGTAAGCGCCTGAGTAAGTCCTAGCCAGTGAAAAGCAGATGGAAGTGATATGCTACACTTGAGTTGTCTTTTGTCTAAAAATCCTCTTGGATAAGCCTTGACTCATCTTTTCTCTTATTTTTCAAGATGTAAATACCCAGGCTGTAAAGAAAACCGTGGATAGAATGTTAGAACTTCCATGCACCTATGTCCTTGCTGGTTGGTTTTTCTCTGAAGCCAAAAAATAAACTTTTATTGGGCTAAGTATGGACACAGGTAGGATTGCACATGGAAATGTCTCAGGGAGTTCTTTCCAGATTCCCTGTGCAATATAGATACAAAAATTGAGGATTCCACCCCTTTAAGAGTAACTGCCCTGAACTCTGTTCCCCATGGAAGCAGAGGAAGGTTTACACAGAACCCAAGCTTCTTCTCTGAACCTGGTTTTCAGCATCTCTGCAAATATTTGGCGCCAATAAAATGTGTGCTTTATTGTCAAGGTCCTTCCCAATCTCACCTCATAAAGGGGAGCATTGAGGATGAAATCCCTTACTAGGAACAAAGCCCAGGTGTGCTTTCTTGTAGGCTGACCAGAGAAAGGAAGACACATTCCTGTACTGACCCTTCTACCCAGGAGTATACTGGCCGCAAGAAATGATGCTTTGGGGTTAAGAGAAAGTTATTTCCCGACACTGCCCCTGTGGTTTCAGTTTTTTCACCCTTATGATAGTATTGTCTTTAGCAATGATGAGAAGGAATGATATTTTCTCTCATTATCCATATTAGGCAGGGGTCCTCAACCTCCAGGAACTAATGCCTATTGATTATTGATCTGAGGTGGAGCTTATATAATACTGATGGAAATAAAGTGCACAATAAATATAATGCACTTGAATCACCCTGAAACCATCACCCTCATCCCAGTCCATGGGAAAATTGTCTTCCATAAAGCCAAAAAGCTTGGGAATGGCTGGTTTAGAATATACCTAACATATTATTTATGCTAAATATGCTTTTCTTTTTATTATCTATTTCTTATCATATTTATAAATAATTTGCATGCAAGCATTGTATTTGTGTTTTTGATCATTTATTCTGGTTTTAGAAAGTGAAACATTTTTTTACTTGAATATATCAAACATGCTACAGGTAAAAGATGTGTAAAATGCTCCAAATTGCATATGAAACAAATACATTGACATCTATCATTATACGATATTTATATATGTATATATCATTATATGTAAAGGGTAAAAATAAGTCTCAGACTAAATAAGAAGGAAAGCACATTAAATAAATTATGTGAATTGAAATTATCTTGGCATACATTGTTAAAAATAACAGAACTAAAACCAATTATTCATTTCTTGCAATTCTTTTATAATATTTTTAAAGAATCATATGTTTAGTTTCAATGCCCTAACAATTTAAAGTAAGTTTTTTCTCAGTCATGAGACGACAGACAGTATCTTAGCATAGATAGAAATGCTAAACACTAATTCATTTTTCCAAATTAGTTTGAACTGTTTCTCAAACTGGAATTCCTATTTCTTATTAAATACAATGCCAATATTTCAATATTGCATTATTCAAATTCAATATTTGAAAATCACAGGCAATATTCAAAATCACAGCTTGGGATGCAGGCTGGATGAGCCACGAGGCTCAGGTAACTTTACACATACTTCCAACCTCCTGGTGTGGCTTTCACCCTGCTCCTAAGGTTCTGTTTCTCCTTTGTGTTGTCCCGTATCCAATTTTTACCTTTTTCATTCATGAAATTCAGAGGAAATTGTTCCTTTTCTCAAAATCCTGATTTAGCCTCTGTATGTGTTAAGTTTCTCTTTTCTACAAGGGCAAAGTCAAGGTTGCACACTGAACATGAAAGATCATAGCAAATCAGAAGGCTTGAGAACTCAGAGGAAAAAAATGTAAGGTTATCTCTGTAGTTTGTACCCAGTGAAAACACGAGTAAAAGTTATAGTAAGTTCTTCATAATGTTTAGTTTTCACTTAAATATAACTCATTTTTAAAATATCTCACTTAAAAGCTCATTCTCTCCTTGAAAAGGGAAAATAATATTTATCAGAGGAAAAAGAGAGTTCACTAGGCCAGAAATAGGATATGTATTTATAAACGTCTTATGTCAGAGAGCATGGTATTAAAACATTAAGGTCAAAGCACATGTTTAACAAAAATCACCGCAGATTTTCTCATTGCTCCTATTACCTTTTATGTAACCTCAACCTGAGTGACTCAGAATAAACAATTATGTGTATTCTGTCTTCATCTTCCTGTCTTACTCAGCATTGGGAAATATCTGCATGATCCATTTTAAAACAAATCACTATTTCCAGACTGGCCATTTTTAAAACTGGAAGAAATTTCACAAACTCATCAAAGGGTGAAATCACTAAGAAGTAAATATTTTACTATTCTTAATGTTAAGAATTTTAAACAAAAAATTATTAGTGTTAGTATTTACATCTCACACTATTGATTCCTTACTGCAAAGCCTAACTTACTTTTGGAGCACTGTAGAGACTAAAAATAATAATAATAATCATAACACTATTTACTCTCATTGTCGTTGTCACTGTGTAGTTCTGCAATCATCCTAGTATGTGAGGGATAAACATTTGAGCTCAGAATCCACATTTGTCTTCCTGTGTTTCCATGACTAGTTATAATGATCTCAACAGTGGGAAACCACACAAATATATTGTGTCATAATTGCATCAGTTATAATTCTGGGAGGGTGCAGCTGGTTCCTTTACTCAAGATCTCACCAGGAAGAAATCAAAGTGTTCTTGGCCTGGACTCTTCCTTAGAGGGCCTGGGAGAGTCCATGTCTAGGCTCCTTCAGGCTGCAGGCAGGATTCAAGTCTCGGCAGCTCTAGTGCTGAGCTCCTGTCTCTGTGCTGACCGCCAGCATCTCTCAGCTATTTGACACCACCTGCTTTCCTCGTCACGTTGCCCCTCCATCTTCAAACCATCAGGTGTGTCTGACACTTCTCACTTCTGAATACTTCTCTACACCTTTTAAAATGATAACATTGTATAATGTATTATAGGGCCAAATATATATATATATATATATATATATATACATATATATTATATATATATACACACACACACACACACACACACACACACACACACACACACATATGTGTGTGTGTGTGTATGTGTGTGCATGTGCCCGCACGCTCAGTTGCTCAGTCATGTGTGACTCTTTGTGATCCCATGGACTGTAGCCTGCCAGGCTCCTCTGTCCATGGGGATTCTCCTTCTCCAGGTAAGAATACCAGAGTGGGTTGTCATGCCCTCCTCCAGGGGATCTTCTCAACTTCCCAACCCAGGGATCGAACCCAGGTGTCCCGCATTGCAGGAGGATTCTTTATCATCTGAGCCACCAGGGAATATATATGTATATATGCATAAAGAAGGCTGAGTGCTGAAGAATTGATGCTTTCAAATTGTGGTGCTGGAAAAGAATCTTGAGAGTCCCTTGGACTGCAAGATCAAACTAGTCAATCCCAAAGGAAATAAACCCTGTATATTCATTGGACAGAATGATGCTGAAATTGAAGTTCTAATACTTTGGCCACCTGATGTGAAGAGCTGAATCATTAGAAAAGGAAATCCCAAAGGAAATAAACCCTGTATATTCACTGGACAGAATGATGCTGAAATTGAAGTTCTAATACTTTGGCCACCTGATGTGAAGAGCTGAATCATTAGAAAATCTTTCCCTGATATTGGGAAAGATTGAAGGCTAAAGGAGACAGGAGCAGCATAGGATGAGATGATTAGATAGTATTATTGACTCAGTGAACATGAATTTGAGCAAACTCTGGGAGATGGTGGAGGACAGAGGAGTCTGGAATGCTGCAGTCCATGGGGTTGCAAAGAATCAGACATGAGTTAGCAATTTAACAACAACAAACAATACATATATATGAGGGCTGCCCTGGTGGCTTAGAGGTAAAGAATCCACCTGCCAATGTAGGAGACATGGATTCAATCCCTAGTCAGGAAGATCCCCTGGAGAAGTAAATGGCAGCCCACTCCAGTATTCTTGCCTGGGAAATCCCATGGGCAGAGGAGCCTGGTGAGCTACAGTCCGTGGGGTTGCAAAAGAGTCGGACAGGACTTAGCAACTTAACAACAACAACAATACATATAAATGATTTTTACATTTTCTAAGAATATATATTTATTTTCTAATGTTATTTTTCTTTGATAATATTTTAGACTATATGAAGTACATGATCACTCAAGAATAAACCCTTTGTCAGGTCTTTATGGATTGTCTTTTCAGATAATATCACCTTTGACTTCTCATCACTCATTCTCTTGTCCTAAGGAAATATCCCATGAAGCTGTCCAACTTCAATTTGTATCTCATGAAAAAAAAAATAAAACACATTAAAAAAATTTAATGACAAGCAAGCGACATGCTTAGTGATCTTATAGCAATGTTAGCAAATCTCATGACTCTATCTTGCCTCTACATCCCCCTGTTCTATTAAGATAGTAATTTTATTTTATTTTTTTTACCAAGATCAGGTGTTAGAAACACATCTTTCATCACAACCCAATACAGGAAAACACAAACACTCTCACAAGTACCCACACCATATACAGATGCAACTGATACCCAAGTTTCAAAATGTAATTATTTTCCCACTTTTAATATGTATAGACAGTAATATTTTTTGTTTCACTCTATATCACTAAAAATTCTGTTAGAATTGACTGAACTGATTTCACAACCTACTAATAAATAGGTAACTACCTATAGAAAATTCTTTAAGAGACTCCATATTAAGATATCTTTCCCAGTACTGCTCTCAACTGAGATGAGGATTTCTCAGTAGTTCTCACAGGTATGGAATATGGAAATAGACATTACTTCTCAGAATTGACTTCTACTCTCTCCTGTCCTGAACTAATCTTCCAAAGATTATTTCTCATTCCTAGAGTAGTAACAGAAGCAGAGATCCTCACTCTCTTTTTGCTAATCAAACAAACACCAAAGATTCTTAGTTCCCTAAAGACCTTACTTTCAAAGAAGGGACTTTATTCCAGATATCAATGCACGATAATGCAATGAGCCATTTTATCTCTGCAGACCATGAATTGCCATATTCTTTACTCTTGGTACAGTGAATTCGCACTGCCATCAGCCTGAATATGCTAATAAGTCATTTCAAATTAACCTTGTTTCACTCAAAACCTCTTGCCTGAAATTCACTCGGACGCCCAATGTTTATATGAGCCAGAAACCCAGCCTCTGTAACTTACTTTGGAAAATGAAGTTACTAGAATGCAAAGTGGACTCTCATACTCAAAAGGAAGATTTAACAATTTGGCTTAGAAAATGGGAAAGAACCAAGGGAAATCAATGCCATCCTAAAGAAGATGGTGACAGGGACAGGTGCTACTGCCTCGCCACTGGCAGTACTGCAGTAGGTGGCGCCCCAGCAGCTAGCTGATCCTCAAGGAACACTGACCGAGTTTCACATGCTATGGAATAACGGAAGTTGTGATGTTTTTATCTTAAGCAATTGATATTATCTCTGTACACAGATGTACAATCCTTTGTCTATTCCTTATTATAATTTTTTTTTTCCTCTCTCTCACCTGTTTGAGACTTGATGTTTTCATGCTAATCACAACTTTTCTTCAAAATGAAAACAGTGCAAATAAACTGATAGCATGGAAATGGGGCAGAGAAGTTAGCTGAGGGTGCAGGACGCTTCACGTCAGGGACATTTTCAACAACTCTGCTGTAAACGCATTCTCCATGTCCTTAAGGTTTCCACATTTTCCGGTGACACCTCAGATTTCATATGTTTATGAGATTTGGCAAGTTAGCACTTAATATTTCCTGTCTCTCCTGAATGTGATCACCAAGGGTAAAAGGCAAATGCCTCTTATTGTCTCCTCTTCCATTTCATAACAATCAGCAAGCAAATTGTTTCTTGTCATTCCAGCGTCATTCCCACCTTTTCTGCATTTTTCGGTACTTACCCTGGAAAAGAGTGTTCAATAATATTTGTCGAATATCCTGCCAGCTGGTTTCCACTAAGGATGCTGTCAGAGAGATGCTCACACAAGCTTGGGAAGGCAAGAAGGGAAAAGCCATTTGTTCTCCTCTGGCTGTGGCAGATAGCTGTGCATCTGACGGCCGAAAACAGACAGGAGGTTCTTGGAGGTTTGGGGCGTTCACTGTTGAACTGCCGTTGTCCTGCTCCAGTCAACGGAGATCATTAGCATTTTTATTAGCGTTAGCATTTTTCTGTGATTGATGCATGCAAGAAGTTGAACATCATTAACAATGTCGCTCTCAAATATGATACATCATGTGAATAATAAACTGTTAAACATCCATTATTCAGCTTCACAATAAACTAGCTAGTTTTCTCATAGGTTTAACACAGTTTGCTTAGACTTTGACAGATTATTAAATAAAATAATTTAATTCTATCAATATATATCTTTAAACACTACCCGATGTGTAATGTAAGATCAAGTATTCTGAAAGAATGCATTGAGTTCTGACACATTCTTTAGTATCACTTACAATTTTCAATTTGGTAATCTTTCAGTGAGTGAAAAACAGAATCTTAGAGTTCCGGTGTGGGTGAAATTCAAATGGTATCAATGTGAACTAAGATTGCCAGCAATTTAAAATCAATGAAAAACAATAATCTACCAAACTTATTATTTGAAATATATATTTTATGTTTAGTTAACAGTTATGATGAAACTAGACAGCATATTAAAAAGCAGAGACATTACTTTGCTGACAAATGTCTATACAATCAAAGTTATGGTTTTCCAGTAGTCGTGTATGGATGTGAGAGTTGGACTAGAAAGAAGGCTGAGTGAGGAAAAATTGATGCTTTTGAACTGTGGTGTTGGAGAAGACTCTTGAGAGTCCCTTGGACTGCAAGGAGATCCAACCAGTCCATCCTAAAGGAAATGAACCCTGAATATTCATTGGAAGGACTGGTACTGAAGCTGAAGCTCCAATATTTTGGCCACCTGATATGAAGAACTGACTCACTGGAAAAGACCCTGATGCTGGGAAAGACTGAAGGCAGGAGAAGGGGGGTAACAGAGGATGGGATGGTTGGATGGCATCACTGACTCAATGGACACAAGTTTGAGCAAACTCTGGGAGGACAGGGAAGCCCGCCCTGCTGCAGTTCATTGGGTCACAAAGAGTCAGACACGACTTAGCAGCCTAACAACACGACAAACGACAATATTTATGAGAATATATTTGTGACTGTCGGCTTAAAATGCTATGAAAAAGGACAATTTATTATTTATCTCAATCTATGAATATTTGGTGAAACATGATGAGTGAGCAACCAGTGAGATTGACGTTAGATTTAGATAAGACAATCTCTTTTTAAACAAAAACTGGACTATAGTCATATTTTCAGCTATAGCGGACTTGAATTCAATAGGTAATTGAAGAAAAGTAGCCTCAGCCGTTGCTGCTAGTGCATTTTCTGTCCTGTTAAAGAGAGAGGGAGACTTTAACAGTTTCTTCTCTTCTCTTTCTGTATGATTTTTAAAATTTTATGTTAAGAGTGTAGTTGATTTACCATACTGTGTTACTTTGAGGTGTACAGCAAAATGATTCAGTTATACATATACATATGTCTATCCTTTTTCACACACTTTTCCCACATATAACCTATATGGAATGTAGAATATTGAGTAGAGTTCCCTGTGTTATTCAGTAGGTCCTTGTTAACTATACATTTCATATATAAGGCTGTATTTTTTAACCCCAAACCCCTAATTTATCCTTCTCCCCACCTTTCCCCTTTGGTAACCATAAATCTGTTACCAAAGTCTGGGAGATTGTTTTGTAAATGTCATTTAAATCATTTTTTAAAAATTCTACACATATAAGTGATATCATATGACATTTTCTTTGTCTGACTTGCTTCAGTTAGTAATATAATCTCAAGGCCCATCTGTGTTGCTGCAAATGGCACTATTTCATTCTTTTATATGTCTGAGTAATATTACATTGTACCATGTTCCACATCTTTCTTCTATCAGTTCCTCTAACGAAGGACACATCAGTTGCTCCCACGTCCTGGCTATTGTAAACAGCACTGCGATGAACGCTGGGGCGCATGCATCTTTTTGAGCCACAGTTTTCTCGGATTTACACCCAGGAGTGTGATTGCTAGATCATATGGTAGCTCTTCTTGTTAGTCTCTAAAGGAACTTCCACACTGTTCTCCATAGTGGCTGCATCAATTTACATTCCTACCAAGAGAGTAAGAGGCTTCCCTTTTCTCCACACCCTCTCCAGCATTTTTTATTGTAGACTTTTTGATGATGGTCATTCCAACTGGCGTAAGATGATATCTCATTGTGGTTTTGATTTGTATTTCTCTAATGTGAAAGTGCTGCACTCAATATGCCAGCAAATTTGGAAAACTCAGCAGTGGCCACAGGACTGGAAAAGGTCAGTTTTCATTCCAATCCCAAAGAAAGACAATGCCAAAGAATGCTCAAACTACTGCACAATTGCACTAATCTCACATGCTAGTAAAGTAATGCTCAAAATTCTCCAAGCCAGCCTTCAGCAATACGTGAACCATGAACTTCCAGATATTCAAGCTGGTTTTAGAAAAGGCAGAAGAACCAGAGATCAAATTGCCAGTATCCGCTGGATCATCGAAAAAGCAAGAGAGTTCCAGAAAAACATCTATTTCTGCTTTATTGACTATGCCAAAGCCTTTGACTGTGTGGATCACAATAAACTGGAAAATTCTGAAAGAGATGGGAATACCAGACCATCTGACTTGTCTCTTGAGAAACCTGTATGCAGGTCAGGAAGCAACAGTTAGAACTGGACATGGAACAACAGACTGGTTCCAAATAGGAAACGGAGTATGTCAAGGTTGTATATTGTCACCCTGCTTATTTAACTTCTATGCAGAGTACATCATGAGAAACGCTGGGCTGGAAGAAACACAAGCTGGAATCAAGATTGCTGGGAGAAATATTAATAACCTCAGATATGCAGATGACACCACCCTTATGGCAGAAAGTGAAGAAGAACTAAAGAGACTCTTGATGAAAGTGAGAGGAGAGTGAAAAAGTTGGCTTAAAGCTCAACGTTCAGAAAACTAAGATCATGGCATCTGGTCCCATCACTTCATGGGAAATAGATGGGGAAACAGTGGAAACAGTGTCAGACTTTATTTTGGGGGGCTCCAAAATCCCTGCTGATGGTGATTGCAGCCATGAAATTAAAAGACACTTACTCCTTGGAAGGAAGGTTATGGCCAACCTAGATAGCATATTTAAAAGCAGAGACATTACTTTGCCAACAAAAGTCCATCTAGTCAAGGCTATGGTTTTTCCAGTGGTCATGTATGGATGTGAGAGTTGGATGGTGAAGAAAGCTGAGCGCTGAAGAATTGATGCTTTTGAACTGTGGTGTTGGAGAAGACTCTTGAGAGTCCCTTGGACTGCAAGCAGATCCAATCAATCCATCCTAAAGGAGATCAGTCCTGGGTGTTCATTGGAAAGACTGATGTTGAAGCTGAAACTCCAATACTTTGGCCACCTCATGAGAAGAGTTGACTCATTGGAAAAGACCCTAATGCTGGGAAGGATTGGGGGCAGGAGGAGAAGGGGACGACAGAGGATGAGATGGTAGGATGGCATCATTGACTCGATGGACATGGGTTTGGGTGGACTCCGGGAGTTGGTGATGGGCAGAGAGGCCTGGCGTGCTGCAATTCATGGGGTCGCAAAGAGTTAGATATGACTGAGCGACTGAACTGAACTGAACTGAATGATTAAAGATGTCGAGCATTTTTTCATGTGCTTTTTGGCAATCTGTATGTCTTCTTTGGAGAAACATCTGTTTAGATCTTCTGCCCCAAATGTATACTTTAGATTTAACCTTATAAATGAATGTGTTTATTCTGTATATGAAACTTAATTCTCACATTATATATTAAAAGTTCCTCTTATTTCTTCAGTCAATTTTTTAGCCACTCATAGTCCAGTACTATACAACACTGCAGATTCTCTGTCCCAAAGCACAATTTTGACCATATTCTATGACTTCATATCACTGACTGAATAATACATTCTTTTTTTTCAAAAACAAAACAAAACAAAAATTAAGGCCCTTTACAACAGTGAAACAACATATCTTTTCAGCCTTTTCTCCTTTTCTCCTCCTCTCTGCTTTTTCTTCTATTGCCTGATCAAACAGGGATTAATATAGCTCCCCTGAACCATGCATTGTCTTTGTTTGCTTGGCCTCCATGCATTTAACACATAGGAGATGCAAGGGACACTGGTTTGATCCCTGGGTTGGGAAGATCCCCTGGAGGAGGAAATGGCAACCCACTCTAGTATTCTTCCCTGGGAAATCCCATGGAGAGAGGAGCCTGGTGAGCTACAGTCCATGGGGTCATAAAGAGTCAGACACGATTGAGCATGCACACATTGAACTCATACCTCTTCTGGGGTTAATAATCCACTTATCTCAAACAATCAAAATCAGTCCTGACAATAATTCAATACTTCCCTCAAATATTACTTTGTTCTCAAAGTTTTCCCTAAAGTATTCTCTTTCTCCTTAAAGCCTGTAGGATGAGTGTATTAATCTTCCCTATGTCAGTTCATTTACTTTAACTTTTTAAGGTGGATTTCATTTCAGTTTATATTATGAAAAGTGAAAGTCACTCAGTCATGTCCAACTCTTTACAACCCCATGGATTGTAGCTTGCTAGGCTTCTCTGTCCATGGAATTCTCCAGGCAGGAATACTGGAGTAGGTAGCCGTTCCCTTCTCCATGGGATCTTCCCAACCCAGGGATCAAACCCAGGTCTCCAGCACTGAAGGCAAATTCTTCACCAGCTGAGCCACCAGGGAAGCCCTCCAGTTCATAGTATAGATGTTTTCTAATATTATATTGAGGAAATTTTATGACCTACAAAAGATAGCAGAATGCCTTGTATAAAATAGTATTTAAATGATTATAAAATGTAATGCACATAAGAGAATATTTTTAGCTGTGAACCATGGTATTTATTTGTTTTACATCTAGTCATGAAAAACAATAAATGCATCTCTAGGTACCTGCATAAGAAAAAAGAAAAAGAATTGGTCTCCATTGCACAGACACAATTGTCCTACATTGCTAGTACAACTATAACTTGAGCCTCCATAAGATGGAAAATGCCTAAAGAGCAAAACAGAGGTAGATGTTAAAATAATAGTTATAAGCTTTTTCATCCCTACCTTGCTACTATTTTTTTTCTATCTAAATGAATATAACTCAAATGGCCCAAAACACTTAGATGAAGAAAAGATATCTGTCATGTCTTTCTCTCCTTGCTCTTTGCATTAAGTCAGATATAACCCTCCATTTATGTTATTTCTGTAGTGAGTTGTGGGACCTTCATTTTGGAGCTTTTGCTTAAACATGCACTATGCCTTTGACTGAATAAACAGATAGAACCCCTACATGGAAAGACAGAAAAAAAAAAAAGGCTGCTTTGGGGTGGAAAGACGGAAAATGACGTCTTTTCTTCCAACAAATGCTTTCCAACAGCTGGGCTTATAGCTTGGTGAGTGGAAGATCAGTTGAAGCCTAGCCCTTAATTGACTTCATCCAGGTACTTTGAGCAGGCTGCAACTTGGATAACTGCTCATGGCAGTTCTGCTTAACACTGGCCCACTTTCCCATCCCTAGTGTTATTCCTTAGGCTTACTGGTGCAATGGAGTTGTCATTGCCATTGGAGTAGCTTTCTCTCCAACTTCTGAATTATCACTATAATGCACAGCTTGTTTTCTTCTTTCAATGCAAGATGTTACGTGGTTATGATACTGTACAGCTATCTTTGACAGATACAAATTAGTTTTATTTCATCATTTCTTTTATTTATTTTTATGTATTTTTAAAAATTTCATTGGGTGTAGTTGAATTACAAGTTTGTGTTAGTTTCAGATGTACAGCAAAGTGAATCCATTATACATATATCCAATATTTAATTTTTTTTAAGATTCTTTCCCCATATAAGTCATTACAGAGTATTGAGAAGAGTTCCCTGTCCTATACAGTAGGTCCTTCTTATTTATCTATTTTATATATAGTAAGTGTGTGTATGTCAATCCCAGTCTCCCAGTTTCTCTCTCACCCCCTTATCTCCTGCTAACCCTAATCATTCCTTTTGCTTTATTCTCTGTCTTATTCTCATTTTTCTGCATTCCACTGCCTTTACTTTCTTTGTTCCACCCTTTGTTTGTTATCACAAATACTCTAGTCTTAAAACTATATTTAGTTTTCAAACATATACATTGAGAAAATCTTAAACCAAGTCCATTCATTACATTTCTACTTCTTAGCAACTCTGAGACAGCCTGAGGGCCTGTGACTTGCTTGTGTGACTTACGATTCTCTCCATTGCGAGCTTAATGGGGCATGTATGATGGATTTCTTACTGATTTTCGAGTCAAGACAACATGCTTTTCTTTCACCAAATTAAATATCTAGATCACTGCTGATACAATAGCTGGTAGCTGCATGCCACATTTAAATCATTTTAAATGGCACTAAGTTAAGTTATATTTGAGTTGGTTCTTTAGTCACACTGGTCTTTTTTGAGTGCTCAAGACAGCACAGATCCAGACCATTTCCATCTTTGCCAAAAAAGTTCTATTAGACATAACTGTACTGTTCTAGCATGTAATTAACAAAGCTTACATATGCTTTCAACTACATTTCTTCACAAAATGATCATGAAATGTTATTTTTAGAGCTGTCCTTTTTAGTACTGCATCATTCATGAGTTTCCTGATGATCCAGTCATTAAATACCAATTTATTGTTTTCTATAGAAGTGAGTTTACTCTTTTTTAAAACATCCCAGGAGAAAGATTATGTAAGGTTCTGTGATTTGATATCAATATAACTTTAGATAAGACCAAATAACCTCTTTATAATTTAGCAATTATAAAATCTATGAGTTAATTTCTGTCTACAGGGAAAGGGAGGAAGACAATAGTATGTCTTCAGACACCTTTAAAAAGTTTTGTTTGGGGAATTTCCTGGCAGTCCAGTGTTAGGACTCAGTGATTTCAGTGCCAGGGCTCTGGGTTTGATCCTTGGTTAGAGCAAAAAGATCCTACAATTTATCTGGTCCAGCAGAAAAAAAAAATGAATTTTGTTTGCATCTGGTCAATAAAAATGTCTATTTTCTTACTTATATGTAAATGTGCTAGATTATCTCAGATGCATATAAAGAATATACCATGTACCAGCATTGTAGATACAGCCTATGACAAATTACTTTGATTATATACTAAGTAGGACTTGATACATCTAGAGCTAACACATATAACTGTTAATTAGTTACAGAGAAAGTGTTAGTCACTCAATCATGTCCGATTCTTTGTAAGTCCACGGACTGTAGCCTGCCATGCTCCTCTATCCATGAAATTCTCCAGGCAAGAATACTAGAGTGGGTAGCCATTCCTTTCTCCAAGGCATCTTTCCGAGCCAGGGATCAAACCCAGGTCTTATGCACTGAAGGCAGATTCTTTAAAATTTGAGCCACCAGGGAAGTCCCCATGCACAGAGAAGTATAACATAAATTATCTCAATTTATTCTCAAAAAAATGTCTCATTGTAATTTTATCTTTGTTTGCATATGAAAACTGAAGTTCATATTGTAATACAAGGTCAACCAAACAGGATTTCTTTGCAAGTACAAATTGCCTTCTACTATTTTAACAATACTATCCATTTCATCTCATAGTTTTATTATTTCACTGACTTAAATTATTCTTGGTCATAAAAAAAGAACATACAGAATATTGAAATATTTCTTCAGGATAGCACAAAATGTTTTCAAAATAAGGAAAAAATTTGTTCAGTACTTTATTACCAATGAAGCTAAGACATTTTAATATTTTTATATCATAGAGTTTTTCATAAATTGATGCATAAATCATTCATTCATTCATTAAGCAACTAAACAATTATTGTTTTCTATGTACTGATCTAGGATTTGGACATTGAAAGGTTATTGGTTTACTTCCATTGATACCCAATAAGATCTTAGTATAGAAAAAGATATTTACTAAACAGGAGCAAACAATGAAGCACTATTATCCTGTCATGTTGTGAACAGATGAAGTTTATGAGAATATATAGTAAGATTTTTCTTGAAGGATAAGCAAAGTATCTCAGACATTGAATTTTAGGGATAGAGCAGCTATACTAGAACTAAATCTAGAATCTTTGAAATGTTCATAACTGCATTTTTTAAATAAAAAAAGAAAGTTATAATTAAATTATCCAAAATTGGTAGCTTAAAAATAAAATATTTTGATAGAAGGTGATAGGAAATTACACTGGAGAGGCATATCACCTCATGAAATTTTCTGCATGGAAGCTAAGGAAAACCTTCAGTCAGCACAAGACCATTGAAAGATTTCTCACAAGAGAATTATTTTATAATATTTATGCTTAGATGTGTTATTCTAGGACTGTATTTAGAAAGATTTTGGAGAAGTATGTTGAATTAGAATTACTGGGATTTGGTTTAAGGACTATGGAAGCTACTTCTTTTATCTAAGAACTAGTACAGATGCTGCCAAGGAGAAAGAAATCTATTTAAAAGACACTTAGAATGTGAGTTGTTTAATTCTATTGCAGATATTGATTTCTAGAAAATGGGCTTGGACAATCATGTCAACATATTTTGCCACAAGTAGCAGAGAACTCTACTCAAAGTGGTTTAAACAATGAGGAAAATTGTGACATAGACTGTCTCAAGGGATGTGCATGCATACTAAGTCACTTCAGTCATGTCTAACACTTTGTGACCCTATGGACTTCAGCCTGCCAGGCTCCTCTGTCCATAGGTATTCTCCAGGCAAGAATACTGGAGTGGGTAGTCATGCTCTCTTTTAGGGGATCTTCCCTACTGAGGGATTGAACCTGCATTTCATGCATTGGCAGGTGGGTTCTTTACCACTAGTGTCACCTGGGAAGCCCATGTCTCAAGGGATGATGACTGGTTACTTTGGTGACTCAGTAAAAGTATCAAGTGCTCTGGTTCTTTCCATTTTGTTTTCTCTGCAGTTTTTGGTTGTCAGCTTTATCCTCAGGCCAGCTGCCTTCAAGGTCACAGCATCTTCCAACATTTCTTGACACCACATTCATAAAAGAAAAGAGGAAGACAGTCTGGCAGGTCTTCAAAGAAAAACTTTCTTATACATATTTCAACAGATTTTTCCTCCTGCCTCATTAGCAAGAATTGCTTCATTCGTCCAGAGAGGGAAATGCCATTAATGTGGCTGGGAGGGCAGTTGGGATCTACCTTCCGACGGATACTCTCTTTTGTCATTTATAGATGTGATGTCTAGAAACATTGTTCCGCAGATCAATGATGCTCTTTTCATTTTTTAAAAATTTCCCCTATATGTTCCATTTTGTATATTTTATATTATGTATTCAAGTTTGTTTGTTTGTTTTTAATCCTGCAGTGTGTAATTTGCCTATTAAGTAAATTATTCACATCCAGATAGTCTAGATTATCATATCTAGTGTATTTTTCCTCTTGGATGTTGTAGCATTCATATCTAAAATTTTAAATACAGTCTTATATTCTCCATGTCTCTACTTAACTTTTTAAGCATATGAAATGATAATGAAAACAGATTTAATATTTTTATCTGATACTTCTAACATCCATCCCAGTTCTGTGTTGTTTTTATTGAATAATTACTCTCCTCATTATGGGTGAAGTTATTCTAACTCTTTGCATGCTAGAAAAATTTTGGTTGGATGGTAAACATTGTGAAGTTCACCTTGTTGAGTGTTTCACATTTTCGGATTTGTGTAAATATCCTTATGCTTTGTCCTTCCGAGTGGTTAAGTACTTGAGAGCAATTTGTTTCTTCGGGTATGGTCATTTTTATTAACATAGATTTGGGACAATGTTCAGTCTAAAGCTAACTATTTCTAACCACTGAGATATGAACTTCCTCAAGACTCTGCCCATTGTCCCATGGATTAACCATTTTTTCTAGCCTGACTTGCTGGTGGGGTTACCTTAAATTCTCTGGAGTGGTGCTTCCTTGGGCCTCAAGTAGTTTCCTACCATGTGTGATAAGTATTCTCCCGAACACTCAAAAGAGTGCTGTTATACAGCTGTCATCTCTCTGGCACTATGCTCTGCAAATTCTAGCTGCCTTGGTTTCCTTGGACTTTCAGCTCTAGCTCCTCAACTCAAGGGGTTCTCAGAGCTCCACATCAATTCCTCTTCCCTGCACCAAAGCCTGAAAACACTCTCAAAGCATCAAGAGCCATTTTAAGGTACACCTCATATATATATATTATTATTGTACATTAATTTATATATATATAATATTTATATCAATTATCTATATAATTGATTATTATAACATATATATATACACATATATACATATATATATGTGTATATATATATATATTTCAGGCACAGGGGAGAGCAGGTAAATTAATCTCTTGAAATTCCTTCTTTACCAAAAGCAGAGTCTTCCATATTCCATACCTTCTTAAGAAATTTTTCTTTCCCACAGGAGTTTCCCAGGTGGCTCAGTAGTAAAGAATCTGCCTGCAATGCAGGAGACACAAGAGACACAGGTTTGATCCCTGGCTCCGGAAGTTCCCCTGGAGGAGGAAATGGCAACCCACTCCAGTACTCTTGCCTGGAAAATCCCGTGGACAGAGGAGCCTGATGGGCTGCAGTCCAGTAGGTCGCAAAGAGTCAGACACAACTGAGTGACTGAGCATACATATGCATATTTTCCATAGCATCTGTTGTTTAGGAAACCTCAAGAAAGTTTTTGACCATAATTTCCACCTCTCTAGTTTTAATTTTTATCCCATTTCTAGAACTTTCATATTTTATTTTTGTGTTTTTCAATTCTCTGGGAAAGCTTGCAATCTCATCCTTTAGTTGCTCAAATACATTATGAATATATATTTTAAAAGTCTGTATGTGATAACTCCATTCCATGAAGAGACAAGTTATAATATTTCTTTGAATTCTAGTCATGGTGCCTATTCTTGTTCAGTGCCTGCTGAGATTGATTAAATGATATACAGTGAACATGAATATTTGTAAACATTATTTGTGGCCTATAATGGTGCATGCCTTAGGTTTACTTCTTGCAGACACTTGATGTGCTAGCAGTCTCAGACCACTTAATAAAGTTCAGGGATCCAAATATTTTAAAGTTGAACCCCATTCCTCCAGGGCCAATTTATTTCAAGTTTATAGTTATGTCTAGAAGCAGAAGAATACCTTTTGGGGTATCAGTTAAAAACCTGAACCATTTACTAGGAAACCCCTCTTGGGAAGCCCTAAATTAAGCTAAAATTTCAGTTCCTTTATCACAGTAGTTCTTTATTAGGTGCTTTTTTGTTGCAGGAGATATTTGGTATTTATCGCGTTCCTGTGTGCTTAATCACTTCAGTTGTGTCGGACTCTTTGTCATCCAATGGACTGTAGGCCACCAGGCTCCTCTGTCTATGGAATTCTCCAGGTAAGAGTACTGGAGTGGGTTGCCATGCCCTCCTCCAGGGGATCATCCCGATTGACCCAGAGATTACACCTACGTCTCCATCATTGCGGGCAGATTGGTTACCATCTGAGCCACGAGGGAAACCCCAATTCATATATATTACCTGGGGACAATTTGGCTGTTATATTTTGAAGAGAGTTTGTTGCTACTGGCATCTAGTGTGTAGAGACCAGAGATACTGTTATACGTTCTAAAATGCACAGGAGGGTCCCCACAACAAATAGCTAGCTAGTGCAAAATTTTAAACAATATTGAAAAACACTTCCTAGTCCTAGGAGAGTGTAAAATTTCAGTTCAGCTTCGAAGCTTCTCAGTTACTTCTTTTGAATCAGGAGAAGAAAACAGGGAAAGCAACCCTGAGTGCCATACTTGCAGTTCTGGTTTTTCTTATTGTTTTTGTTCTTGACCATCATTCTTTTATGTCTTGTTAATTTTCCCAAGTCTTTGGCTTGATGCTATTTTTCTTGTCTTTTTCCAGATTCTCAAATTGTTCTCAGTAAGAGAATACTACTAGACAATAATATTTTTCTACATATTAAAACATACCATATCCTATATTCATATTCCATTTTGCTGTAAAATTTACAAACACTTTAAAACTTTTTTGCTTTTGAATTAATCTGACACTAGATGTACACTAGATTTCGAATTACTTCAAACCAAACCAAAAATTGTATAAAAAATATAAATTATATGAATCTAAAATGTCACACTTTTATTTTAAAATCTTTTCTTTTTTTCATTTTTACCTTACTATTTGGAATAAAATTATCCTTTTTTCCAACTTAAAACACTTTCCTCCATGGTTTTAAAAACAGGTATAAAAACCTTCAAATTTCACAGAGATCTGTTATTTATTGGGAATATATTAAGTACCACATTTTATTACACAAATGCTCTGAGAGAAAAAATATCTGCTAGTGGCATATTCCAATCACTCAGATATGAAGTGACTTCACTGCTGAGTTTTACAAGTCTTATAAATAACTTTCCTCTAGCTAGCTCAGAGCTACATGTATTATAGCTGATACATAATTGACAGAGGTAATTCTCCTCTCTTTAAAGTACTAATTGCAGCAAGCATCTTTCAATAAGCTCATGAATACAAAATATCTCAGGTGATTTAGTGACATTACACAAAGTATATCTTAAAGTCTGACCAGTCCCATTTAATGAATTGACTATCAAAATGTCAGCTTTAGGGAAAGGAGTACTTAAATGTTAGATTATCTAAATTATGTTTATATAATTTTAGAAACAACTCACAATTTCTTGCTTTAAACGTAACTTTTTTCTCTTTTGTTATTATCATCAACTTCCAAGGTTAGAGAAGAAAATATTAATAGTTCCATTAATCTGCTTTATTTTTTCCAAAGTTCCAAGATACTAGGTAATTGTTACAGACATGACTATTTAAGTTTCACCGTTTTAAATGTCTCTTTATTATTCCTATATTCTTACATGCTTTTCACCATATTGATATATTCACCACTGCTGCATACTTGCATTCTTTTTATGCATGTATGCATTCATGCTTGCTTAGTCGCTCAGTCATGTCCATTTCTTTGCAACCCCATGGACTGTAGCCTGTCAGGCTCCTCTGTCTATGGAATTGTCATTCCCTCTTCCAGGGAATTTTCCTGGCCCAGAGATCAAACTGGCATCTGGTACATCCCCTGCATTGGCAGGAAGATTCATTACCACTGTGCTCCCTGGAAAGCCCTAAAGAATCCATCTGCAAATGCAGGAGACACTGGTTTGATCCCCGATCCAGGAAGATCCACAAGCCGTGAGCAACTAAGTCCATGTGCCACAATTAGCCACCAATGCTGAACACACAATAAATTTTACCATTGATCTGGTAAAACCTTACATGAGACCAATAATCAATAAATTCAGTAGAAACCTGGAAGACTGAACTTTCATGTAAGCATTATAATTTGGATTTTGGTATGTTATGTACTGAGTTGAACAGTTTCCCCTCAAAATGGTTGTTATGCCTACCTGGAAACATATAAGGAAAGGGCAATTTGGACAGAGAGGCACAGATACACAGGGATAATGCCATGTGACAATGGAGGAAAGATGCATGTTCAAGCCAAGGAACCGCAAGAAGATAGAAGAATCAATAAAGTCCCCCTTAGAGCCTTCAGAGAGAGAGAGAGCATAGCCCTGTCAATACCTTGATTTAAAGCTTTTAGCCTCCAGAGTTATGAGACAACATATTTCTGTTTTTAAGCCACCCGGTTTGGGTAATTTATTAGTGCGGGTCTAGGAAACTAGTACATTCAGTATTATAAATCAATCAGAATACTACATTATATTCAGTTCAGCTCAGTTCAGTCACTCAATTGTATCCATCTCTTCACGACCCCATGGACACATCAGGCCTCCCTGTCCATCACCAACTCCCGGAGTTTACCCAAACTCTTGTCCATTGAGTTGGTGATGCCATCCAAACATCTCTTCCTCTGTTGTCCCCTTCTCCTCCTGCCCTCCATCTTTCACAGCATCAGGGTCTTTCAAAGAGTCAAGTCTTTGCATCAGGTGGCCAAACTATTGGAGTTTCAGTTTCAACATCAGTCCTGCCAATGAACACTCAGGACTGATCTTCTTCAGGATGGACTGGTTGGATCTCCTTGCAGTCCAAGGGATTCTCAAGAGTCTTCTCCAACACCACAGTTCAAAAGCATCAATTCTTTGGTGCTCAGCTTTCTTTAGAGTCCAACTCTCTCATTCATGCATGACAACTGGAAAAACCATAACCTTGACTAGAGGGACCTTTACTGCCAAAGTAATGTCTCTGCTTTTCAATATGCTGTCTAGGTTGGTCATAACTTTCCTTGCAAGGAGTAAGCGCCTTTTAATTTCATGGCTGCAGTCACCATCTGCAGTGACTTTGGAGCCCCCCAAAATAAAGTCTGCCACTGTTTCCCCATCTATTGCCATGAAGTGATGGGACTGGATGCCATGATCGTAGTTTTCTGAATGTTGAGCTTTAAGCCAACTTTTTCACTCTCCTCCTTCACTTTCAACAATAGGCTCTTTAGTTCTTCACTTTCTGCCATAAGGGTTGTGTCATCTGCATATCTGAAGTTATTAATGTTTCTCCCAGCAATCTTGATTCTAGCTTGTGCTTCTTCCAGCCCAGCATTTCTCATGATGTACTCTGCATATAAGTTAAATAAGCAGGGTGACAATATACAGCCTTGACATACTCCTTCTCCTATTTGGAACCAGTCGGTTGTTCCATGTCCAGTTCTAACTGTTGTTTCCTGACCTGCATATAAATACCTCATTAGACAAGTTAGGTGGTCTAGTGTTCCCATCTCTTTCAGAATTTCCCACAGTTTATTGTGATCCACACAGTCAAAGGCTTTGGCATAGTCAATAAAGCAGAAATAGATGTTTTTCTGGAATTTTCTTGCTTTTTTGATGATCCAGCAGATGTTGGCAATTTGATCTCTGGTTCCTCTGCCTTTTCTAAAACCATCTTAAACATCTGGAATTTCACAGTTCACGTACTGCTGAAGCGTAGCTTGGAGAATTTTGAGCATTACTTCGTTAGCATGTGAGATGAGTGCAATTGTGTGGTAGTTTGAGCATTTTTTGGCATTGCCTTTCTTTGGGATTGGAATGAAAACTGACATTTTCCAGTCCTGTGGCCAATGCTGAGTTTTCCAAATTTTCTGGCATATTGAGTGTAGCACTTTCACAGCATCATCTTTTAGGATTTGAAATAGCTCAACTGGAATTCCATCACCTCCACTAGTTTTGTTGGTAGTGATGCTTCCTAAGTCCTACTTGACTTTGCACTCTAGGATGTCTGGGCCTAGGTGAGCGATCACACCATCGTGATTATCTGGGTCGTGAAGAACTTTCGAGGCTGTTTTTTCACAGCGCCAGAAGACACGGGGAATTCCAGCTGAGAGATGTGCAGACAGTGAAAGTACTTGATAATATTACGGTATGGTGGTGAGTGGCAGCTGCACGGCGCTGGAGTGGCGAGAAGAGATACCCCACATCCAAGGTCAAGAGCAGCAGTGGTAAGGAGATACCCCACATCCAAGGTAAGACAACCCCCACTAAGACAGTAGGCGCTGAGAGAGGGCATCAGAGGGCAGGCAGACTGAAATCACAATCACAGAAAATCTAGCCAATCTGATCACATGGACCACAGCCTTGTCTAACTTAATGAAACTAAGCCATGCTGTGTAGGGCCACCCAATACGGATGGGTCATGGTGCATTATATTACTATTTCATAATTGTATGTTTAAATATATCATAGCCAATGTGCTCAGTCAGTCATGTCCAACTCTCTGCAGACCCATGGATTGTAGCCCACCAGGCTCCTTTGTCCATGGAATTCTCCAGGCAAGAATACTAGAGTAGGTTTCCATTTCCTACTCCAGGATCATAGCCAATAAAAGCATCAGAAAATTTCTCATTCCAAAATATTAGTATTTTATGCAAATACATGCCTACATAATTCTACTAGTATTTTCTGAGTTCTGAAATTCAGTGCATCTTTATAATAACTTGATGTGGCTTTCCCACAAAAAGGCATTTTTAGTTTATGGCAGAATAAATTACATTTTTTATTGTTAAGGAAATAATTTATTGCGTTTACAGTCAACTTTAGAATAACACACCATCTATCCAATAAAATGTGTATTTATAGCCTTCAAAAAGAAAGAACAAAGAGAAGTAATATTTATTTTTACCAGAGATGACATTTTAACTATACTGCAAACTAATCTCCCCCAGTCTATGCTATTCAGTTACAGTTTTGCAGTGCATCTCAAGCCATGGTGATTGGCAGTGGAAAAAATCAGAACGTGTGACATTCCTTAAAAATTTATTGACTTAAATAACCTTGCCTATGTTAAAGATAATTGAAAGAAACCCTAATCTCAAAAATTAGGAATCTCAGCTCAATTCCAGAAAAATAAGCGACTCAATCAAAAAATGGACCAAAGAACTAAACAGACATTTCTCCAAAGAAGACATACAGACGGATAACAAACACATGAAAAGATGCTCAACATCACTCATTATCAGAGAAATGCAAATCAAAACCACAATGAGGTACCATTTCACACCAGTCAGAATGCCTGCTATCCAAAAGTCTACAAGCAGTAAATGCTGGAGAGGGTGTGGAGAAAAGGGAACCCTCTTACACTGTTGGTGGGAATGCGAACTAGTACAGCCACTATGGAGAACAGTGTGGAGATTCCTCAAAAAACTGGAAATAGAACTACCATATAACTGAGCAATCCCACTGCTGGGCATACACACCGAGGAAACCAGAATTGAAAGAGACACATGTACCCCAATGTTCATCGCAGCACTGTTTATAATAGCCAGGACATGGAAGCAGCCTAGATGCCCATCAGCAGACAAATGGATAAGGAAGCTGTGGTACATATACACAAAGGAATATTACTCAGCCATTAAAAAGAATGCATTTGAATCAGTTCTAATGAGGTAGATGAAATTGGAGCCTATTATACAGAGTAGAGTAAGTCAGAAAGAAAAACACCAATACAGTATACTAATGCATATATATGGAATTTAGAAAGATGGTAACAATGACCTTATATGCAAGACAGCAAAAGAGACACAGATGTAAAGAACAGTCTTTTGGACTCTGGCAAGTCTTTTGGCAAGGGTGGGATGATTTGAGAGAATAGCACTGAAATATGTATATTACCATATGTGAAACAGATTGCCAGTCCAGGTTCGATGCATGAGACAGGATGCTCAGGGCTGGTGCACTGGGATGATCCTGAGGGATGGGATGGGGAAAGGAGGTGGGAGGGAGGGTCAGGATGGGAAACACATGTACACCGATGGCTGATTCATGTCAATGTATGGCAAAAACCACCACAATATTGTAAAGTAATTAGCCTCCAATTAAAATAAATAAAAAAATATAAAAGAAACCCTTTACACTTTGTGCAAAAAAAAAAGAAAAATTCCTGTAGAATTGGTAGCATCTCTTTGGTGGAAAATTGAATTTATTTCATATGTTATTTATTTTAGTCACTTAATATACTTTTCTAATTAAATATTTATAAATTTAAATTTAAGTATAAATATTTGATTGTAAGGAAATGGTTTGAGACTTCATTAAAATATACATATAAACAAAATTTGACATTCTGAAGTCTTAGTTACAGAAGTCTTCCGCAAATAATTCTAAAATGTGGATAGTTGTGATCTTAGTATAAATTGCCATTTCAGTTGGTTAAATGTCTTCATATTATATGACTAAATATAGTCATATGAAATCAAACTATAATAAATTGATGAAATTATACGTCTTGTTTGTGAAAAATATTTTTTTGTAAGAAATCATTTAATTTTCTTTATTTTCACACATTAAAAGATGATACACACTATACGAGTGGCTTTTCATAGCAGATTATATGTGGGTCAGTTCAGACCCGCTCTCCAGGACTCCAGGACTCGGAGGGGCCCCTGCCAGCAGCCGGTGCTCACGTGGCCAATGGATTGATTCAGAGGCGGAAGCATGCAGCCCTCAGCGCGGAAGGTTGCACTGTCTGGTCTTAAATTAGGTTAAATGGCGTCGGTGTCCGTACCTATAGACATGAAGTGTGGCGATCCTGAGCAGCTCCAGTCGCCCCAGCCCGCGATGGGGGCCTGGGCCTCTGCTGAGCAGAAGTCCGGAGGCGCTGCAGCCGCGCTCGGCTCCCCTCCTCGGGGGCTGAGGGGCTGTGCCCGCGCTCAGACCCTTTGGGGTTAAGCCAGGTAACTATAGGTGTTCTCCTCCCCGTGCACTCGCTCCAGATACTCTGTCTCGAGCAGATGTCAATGCATTTCTTAATTAACTGGGACCCGGGGTTTGCATGTCGACTACAGATGAGTCAGTACTTCTCCAAGTAACTACTGGTGTTTTAGGACCTTCCTCATTTTCATAATTCTCACAATAGCTGCCTGAATCAGTAGTTTGCTATCTTCCTGGATGTTTATGTCTGTGATTTCTTGTTCCTGCTTCTGTTTCATTCGGCACATTGAAGTTAGCCTTAGTTTTTTCTTATTATAACCAAGATATAATTTTATTAAGGTATCTGGCTTCAATTCCACCTCATCAGCATTTGCATTTTCATCTTACAAGACCAATACCATTGATTTCAATAAAACCTGTAGGACTTGTGCCAGAATGTCCATTTTGATCTGGGTGTTCCTGGTCAGCTGCTGATGGCGAAAGCATCCTCTGTTGTACTGGAGCAGGATGGCCACCTGGAGTGTTCAGTTCAGTTCAGTTCAGTTGCTCAGTCATGTCCGACTCTTTGCAACCCCATGAATTGCAGCACGCCAGGCCTCTCTGTCCGTCACCAACTCCCGGAGTCTACCCAAACCCATGTCCATCGAGTCGGTAATGCCATCCAACCATCTCATCCTCTGTCGTCCCCTTCTCCTCCCGCCCCCAATCCTACCCAGCATTAGGGTCTTTTCCAATGAGTCAACCCTTCGCATGAGGTGGCCAAAGTATTGGAGTTTCAGCTTCAACATCAGACCTTCCAATGAACACCCAGGATTGATCTCTTTTAGGATGGATTGATTGGATCTCCTTGAAGTCCAAGGGACTCTCAAGAGTCTTCTCCAACACCACAGTTCAAAAGCATCAGTTCTTCAGCGCTCAGCTTTCTTCACCGTCCAATTCTCACATCCATACATGACCACTGGAAAAACCATACCCTTGACTAGATGGACTTTTGTTGGCAAAGTAATGTCTCTGCTTTTAAATATGCTATCTAGTTTGGCCATAACCTTCCTTCCAAGGAGTAAGTGTCTTTTAATTTCATGGCTGCAATCACCATCTGCAGTGATTCTGGAGCCCCAAAAAATAAAGTCTGACACTGTTTCCACTGTTTTCCCATCTATTTCCCATGAAGTGATGGGACCAGATGCCATGATCTTAGTTTTCTGAACGTTGAGCTTTAAGTCAACTTTTTCACTCTCCTCTTTCACTTTCATCAAGAGGCTCTTTAGTTCTTCTTCACTTTCTGCCATAAGGGTGGTGTCATCCGCATATCTGAGGTTATTGATATTTCTCCCGCCAATCTTGATTCCAGCTTGTGTTTCTTCCAGCCCAGTGTTTCTCATGATGTACTCTGCATATAAGTTAAATAAGCAGGGTGACAATATACAGCCTTGACATACTCCTTTTCCTATTTGGAACCAGTCTGTTGTTCCATGTCCAGTTCTAACTGTTGCTTCCTGACCTGCATACAGGTTTCTCAAGAGACAGGTCAGATGGTCTGGTATTCCCATCTCTTTCAGAATTTTCCACAGTTTATTGTGATCCACACAGTCAAAGGCCTTGGGATAGTCAATAAAGCAGAAATAGATGTTTTTCTGGAACTCTCTTGCTTTTTTGATGATCCAGCGGATATTGGCAATTTGATCTCTGGTTCCTCTGCCTTTTCTAAAACCAGCTTGAACATCTGGAAGTTCGCGGTTCACGTATTGCTGAAGCCTGGCTTGGAGAATTTTGAGCATTACTTTACTAGCATGTGAGATGAGTGCAATTGTGCGGTAGTTTGAGCATTCTTTGGCATTGCCTTTCTTTGGGATTAGAATGAAAACTGACCTTTTCCAGTCCTGTGGCCACTGCTGAGTTTTCCAAATTTGCTGGCATATCAAGTGCAGCACTTTCACAGCATCATCTTTCAGGATTTGAAATAGCCCAACTGGAATTCTATCACCTCCACTAGCTTTGTTCATAGTGATGTTTTCTAAGGCCCACTTGACTTCACATTCCAGGATGCCTGGCTCTAGGTGAGTGATCACACCATCGTGAAGATCTTTTTTGTACAGTTCTGTGTATTCTTGCCACCTCTTCTTAATATCTTCTGATTCTGTTAGCGGATGCCTACAAAGTGTATCTGTTTTTGAAGTAGTTTGTTACTAATTCTCCTTTTGACAGATGATATAACCATGTTAATTTTCCACCACTGTGATGGCTGGCGTAAAAGGCTATTTATTGCTGGTAACTCCCTTCCAGCTAAGACAGCAAGGCAAATGTACAAATGCTGAAAGGGCAAGAATCCGGAACCCAGTACTTCAATACTGAAATCCAAGTCCAGCAGCTCAGAGTTCATCAGGTCCTTTTTGAACTGCTCATTCAAATCTTTGCTTACACCAATGTCTTGAAACATCCGCTGAAGTTTAAAGGTATACTCAAAACCACAAGCTTGCTTTAGCTTAGAGATCGTGCTCGCCTAGGCATCGTCGCTCACACGTTCTGATAGACAATCTCTTGGCCAGCATAGACAACCTCTTTGTGTAGAACTTCTCAAACATGTATTTGTCCTCAATTTATTTGAAGACCACCATCACTTGGTTGAGTGTGTCTTCAAGGTCTGCTTCTTATGGGTTATTTGAACTCTTCTTTAACAGGGAGTCACACACTAGTTGTGAGGTTTACTAGATGACTGAGCCATTTTGGTAACCACGTTGTTTATGAAGCAACCTCAAGCCTTGTCCAGTGAGGCCATGTAGCCTCATTGTTGAATGTCAATGTCACCAGGGCACTGTATTTTTTATGAACATCCAACATGGTACATACATTTGGGGTCTTTTAACATAGCTTTTCCACACTTCTCAATTGCTGCAAGACTCTGATTATGAATGTGTGTCTCTAGGAGTTTTTTCAATTCTCCCAGGCCATCCTGGATTCTAGATACAAGATTATACATGGGACCCAAATCTTCATTTTTGTCAGCATCCAGCAGGTTCAGGAACTGTGTGGAAGATCTCCAGGTGTTTCTTGATGAGCACCTTCTCGCTCTTCCTGGCAAGCTCCTCCTCTGTGCTCTCATGAAGGTACACCTGGACCCTCCGCTGCTCCTCCAGCAAACAAGCCTCTGCTTTTTCCATATATTCAGTAACCGGGTTCTGCTGCAAGAATTCAGTACTCTCTCTGGTATAAAATCTTTCTGTGTCAGCCAGAAACTGAGATTTAAGGATTTTTTGTACACTGTTAGCATAAGGCCCTTCACAAAAGCATCATCTTCATTCAGTGCCAGTTCCATGTAAGACTGTACAATTCCACTTACCAGATGGCTTCACCATTTCTTTCTTTTTCAATGAGTTTTAAAACACCATTTGTTACCTCTTTATTCAGTGGCCTGAAAAGATAGTCTCTCCAAGTCACCAGTGCAAGAAAATAGATTTCATAGATTCCTTTCCATCCTTCGTCACATTCGTGGGGAACCCAGTGTCTGCTGAGGTAGTCACAAATCCCGTTCAGCACTTTGCTTGAAAATCGGTAGTCTTCCCACTGCTTAGTGTAGAACTTCAGTACACTCTCATCCATAAAATCGTCTCCGTCCTTAAGAAGATTTGTCAAGTAATTTTTTAGGAATTCTTTAAACCGTTTGTACAATTCCAAGCCCACAAACTGAGCTCCCCCGGCGTCTGCTCCTGTTTGGATTTAGGAGAGACACCAGCCCCTCGAGCCTGGTTGGACTGATGAACACTCGTGTGATAGTTACACGTGTGAGTGTAGAGTTCCGTGGATCTGGACTTGGCCATGCTCTGTCTGGTGTATATTTGCTGGATGCCACTTCTGAGGTCATCCCAGATCTGGTCGAGGCCAAAGTGCTTCAGTCCCTGGGGATTCTGACTCCTGTTGGGTGACACGGCGAATAATATTCTGAAGTCGTCCACTGCAGCCATCTTTAGTCAAGATTCAGCTAATTCTCCATCAGATGGAAATATATAGTATCATTCCAAATTTATTCACAGCAGCCCAGAAAGGATGTCCTTTGAATGTAGAGAATGAAATCTCATCCCAGCCCAACCGGCTCCGGCTCCTGTGGGGGAGAAGTTGGAGGGGGATGGCCGGGAAACTGTTGCCACCATCTCCTCCCAGCCCGCGGTGCGGGATGGGCCCAGGAAGATATTTTTTTAATTCACCAGACCCCTTTCGATAACCATTGTATGGAATAACAAAGTCTCTACAGTCTATCTTCTAAATAAAACGTGCACTAGCTGCTAACATTATCAAATTACCAGTCTTTCAAAATATCCAATACATTTTATAAATTTCACATCGCCTTACATAGAAGCAAAATAATCACATAACCTGACTAGCTCTAGATAATCACCCAAGATGGCTATGAAGAGAGCTAACGAAAATAATGTTTCATTTAACATTTTACGAACTGGTAAACATTTGTAAGATTAATGAAATGACCCTTTCAAAGCAAAGGAACTGAATCCATTTTTTAGGTCAGATTAGTATGATTTATTCATTAATCCTATTTTTTTTAGTAACTATCAATACGACTGTGAGATTAATATCAGAGTAACATTTTTTTTACTGTTTAACCTCCATTTCCCCTAGAAATGTAATACCTACACTGCTACTTATTACCCTGTCTAGTGGAACTGTAAGTGGGAAAGAAAAGCTGTTGTGTATTGGTGTCAAGTGTTCTTGGCAGGCACCTGCAAGGATTATTGAGACATGGAGCTCCACATAAAATAACATTTATTTAATTGTTTTCGTTAAAATTAACAGTGAAAAATGTTAACAAGTACTGTTAAAATTAACAAGTACTGTTAAAATTGTTTATACTTTATATACTGCTTTCACATTATATAGAGCACCAACTCACATATTATTGAATTTCATAACAATGAACCAAATAGCAAAAATTTGAAGGAGTTTAAAAATTTACTGTACCTCTTCCAAACACAGGAGTCAAGTAGTAAGTTCTCACCATAGTAAAATACTGATTCTAACAGTCTACATTTTTAAATTAGAATTCTTGAAAGGAGGACAAAATAAATTATAAATCCACTATACACATGCACACACACACACACACATGCACACACAAATAATACCCAAACAGGAAAAGAACACATGGCTTCTGTTTAAACATATGTAAAAAATTCAATTTTCATTTCTTTAAATATGCATGCTCACTTCTTCAACATCATTTTCCCTAAAAGTTGACATTTAGTAAGTTCCTATTATGTTCTAGGTGTTTTTATATTATTTATTTTCTTTAGCAAGTATTATGATTTCCATTTTATGGATGAGATGTGTTGGAGGAATTACGTTGTTTGTCCCAAACCAAAAAGAATAGTTGAGATTCAGAAGAAACCTAAGCCCTGAGCCCACCTTCTTGTCATCTTGCAGAATCAAGCAGCTTACACTGTGTTGCTGTTCAGTTGCTCAGTCAGTCTGATTCTCCAGTGAGATTGCATGGACTGCAGCATGCCAGGCTTCCCTGCCCTTAAAGTGGTAGATGATCTACAGGGAGAAATTTTGTTCTCTAAGCCCAGAATCCATAATTCAAAGGGGTGAAAGGAAGATTTTTCTCCCCTCCTTTACAAAACTAGCTGTGCTTCAGAACATGAGCAGCTAGGTAAATGCTGGTAGATGTAAATAAATAGCAAGGTCAATTCATTGTCCTTTAGAGAATATGGTTTTTCACTTTGAATGTTAACAATTATGGCAACTTTTCCATAATTAGAAACATATCATAAACTTACATCAGCAACATACATCAACATGTTGTTAATCACAAAGAAAAAATAATAACTTTAAAAGTTCAGAAACTGCCAAAGACCAAATTAACCAACATGGACATAAAGTATATTTTCATAATCAGTGTTTTAATGTTTGTTCTTTTTTAAAATTTCTACCATCTGTGTAATTCTGGGTCAGTTTTTGTTTTTTCCTCATTAGATTTTCTCTTTTCCTTCTTCTTTTCATATCTGGTCATTTTGGGGGTTACCAGACATTCTGAATTTTACCTTGATTCTTAACTAAAATATTTTTACGTTACTATACTTTTGAGCTTGGTTCTGGATTATGGTTAAGCTTTTTGATAATAGTTTTACCATTTGAATCTTGCTTTTAAACTTTTCTAGGCTGGATTAGAACTATGTTTAGTCTAGGATTATTTTTTCTCCCACTTTTGTGGCAACATCCTGCTTAATACTGGAACCAATCTCTCCCTCCAACCGCCCCCCTGCCCCCGCCCCCACCCCTGATTATAAGGTTTTCTACTTTGGTTGTTAAGAACATGTGTTGTAACATATTCTCTTTAATGCCAGATATTCTTACCTCTAATTTTTTGAAGAAGTCCTTTCCCTGGCACCAGGTATTGTCTTTACTTCATTCTCTGATTAGTAATCAACTGAATATTCAAGGAGGCTCTTCTGAATATATCTGAACTTCTTTCCTTGGGTAACTCTCTTTTCTGCAGTACTCTGTCCTGCAAATTCTACCCACCCTGGCTTCACAAGACATGGAGTTCTAGCTCCTTAATTTAGGGAGCTACCAGGCTCCAATAATGTACTTGTTTTAGACCTGTTATCTTCCCTTAGCGTTAACTGTGGGATTTCATTGCTTCGTCTTGAAAATAATGATAGTGAAAAATAGTCTAAAAGAGAGAATATTTTGTTTCTCCTTTTGAAGCTAGAGAAGTGCAAACACAATTCAAATTCATAAATTTACAGCTGATATCAAATTGAGAATATTCTCAAAATGCCAGTCTTATTTCTTGTCAAATGTGGAGGCTGTATAAAAAATGTACAACTCTGTTCTATTTTCTATTATTGCAAAATTCTCCTTGGAAGTATTTGAACAAATCAATATTTTGAGATGCCTGGATTTCAGAGATCAAACTATGCCCTATCATTAAACAGCTTATAGCTTCTAATTATCCAAATTCTATCATTATGGTTGTTGTTTGATGTAATAATATTTTACTCCTGAGTATTCCTGAGAAGGAAGTGTGTAGTGTAGACTTGTAGAATTTAAATTTGACACTTCTGGTTTCTTCATTCAGAGTTGAATGAAAAGACAAGCCACACACAGAGAAAATATTTTCTCTTTGTACATCATGTGTCTCATAAAGAGCTTGTATCCAGAATGTGGTCTTTAGAAAGAATTTTAGAAGCTCAGACACTTAATGAATCTAATAAATTTCATAAAAAGTATGATCCAATTTTTTTAATGGATAAAAGATTCGGACACTTTCCCAAAGATAGATGACCAACAAACTCATGAAAACATATTCAACATCATTAGTTCCTGGAAAAATGCAACTTATAACCACACAGCAATATCATTTGTAATATCCATCAATATATGGAAAGTGAAATTGAAGTCGCTCAGTCGTGTCTGACTCTTTGTGACCCCATGGACTATAGCCCACCAGGCTCTTCCGTCCATGGGATTCTCCAGGCAAGAATACTGGAGTGGGTTGCCATTTCCTTCTCCAGGGATCTTCCCCACCCAGGGATCGAACCCAGGCCTCCCACATTTCAGGCAGACGCTTTAACCTCTGAGCCACCAGGGAAGCCCCATATATGGAACAGACACATAAATTGTAAGATTTCTATACTTTAGAGTCAGACACGACTTAGTGACTGAACAGCAACAATAACATGCAGTAGAATACTGCACTGCATTAAAAATAAACTAAGTATTGATTCATGCTGCAACATAATGAATTTCAAAAAAAGTGAGTAAAAAATAGTAAGAACAAAATTAAAGATACGTACTCTATAAATTCTTTCATATGAGATTTGAAATCATACACACTGACCCACTTTGACAAAGCAGATCAGTTGTTGCCTGGGGATTGGCTGTAGAGGCAGGAGGGAGGCATTGCAAAGAAACAAAAGGAAACTCTGGGGAATAATGAATATGCTCATTTCTTAATGGTTAAAGAAATTAAAATATTTATTCGAGCTTTGAAAATTGTATATTTAAATATGTGCTTCAAGTAGCATTGTCTCATTAAACAAAGAAATAAAAACAAACAGAAAAGGACCCTTGTCCAGGAGAGAGATGAAGTAAAACCTTCCGCCTCTTAGGAAGGTGAAGGGGTGTGCTTTTACTTTCACGTTTGAGGATATTCCAGAACCAGGCATACTATGCAATAAGAGTTCATTTTTCATTAAAGCAGATCTCTCATGATAAATAAGTGTTATGAGTTACACTCACATTTTGCTCAAAACTCCTCCTATGATTGAATATTTCAAGATTTTTTGCAAATGGTAAAAATGCTTTGATAGATGAGGTTTAAAAAATTAATTTTGATAGTACATAAATAATGCGACTGGGTTTAAGTAAAATATCCATATAAGCAGCTAATTTTTAGTATGAAGAAATATCCATTTTTAAACCATTGCAGTTAAAAAAAAGTACAATTGAAAATAAGCTGCCCAAGTTCTTGTGTGGCTGTATTTGGATTCTCTAACTAACTCGCAGTGCTCTGAAGCACAAACAGCATTGCCCTAGTCTCCACTAGCTTGGAGAGATAAAAGGTACATGAAACCTACATTTTGTATCCAAAGAGAAGTCTAAAAGCATTTGAATGCAATGTCACACAATTTTCATGGTGTCTTTAAATTTAGCAGATACCAGTGAAAGGCAACATCTGACTATAAAAGGCCAGCCTCTCTTCACAGCCTGCTTTATTCTCATGAAGCAGCTTTCTCAAATTTTTGCTCCAGCAATCCTCTTTTTTTTCACTTCACTTTAATTTGCTTTTTTCAGTGAAGAAAACTGCCTTTCTCTATCTGTGATATATAATAAAGTCTTTTCAACCGGAGAGAATAAGATTGGCTCCACAGAATTCATTATTGTCTCAATAAGATACTTCTAGAGCCAGGGAAAATAACCCTCAAAGTACAATTGGTTAAACACTTTAACTAAGCAATTATAATGTCACCGTAGGATAATATGAAATATGTGTACCAAACACAGAGAAATGGACTCTAATTGATGACAATTTATAGGGAATAATTTTACATTTCTCAAAATAATTGACAAGGCAGAGTCCAGAAATGATAATAAAATTCATTAATATACATTTTGTAATCCTTTGAGAAGTAATAATTATTGTTTGGCAAACAGAAAATTGTTCATACTTGTACTTGATCAGTGCTTTCTTGGAATTTCTTTAGTAGTTTTCAAGAAATATGAAATTATGTCTAAGAATAAAAAGAAAACAAAAAATCTTCCAATCTTCCTAATATAGAATACATTTTAAAAGTTTTCTTTAGTATCTAAACCTCGATGTTAAGTATTTTCTGATGCTTCAGTTCAGTTCAGTTTAGTCACTCAGTTGTGTCAGACTCTTTGTGCCCCCATGGACTGCAGCACGCCAGGCCTCCCTGTCCATCACCAACTCCCAGAGCTTGTTCAAACTCATGTCCATTGAGTCAGTGGACATCCAACCATCTCAACCTCTGTCGTCCCCTTCTCCTCCCACCTTCAATCTTTACCAGAATCAGGGTCTTTTCCAATAAGTCAGCTCTTCACATCAGGTGGCCAAAGTATTGGAGTTTCAGCTTCAGCATAAATCCTTCCAATGAATATTCAGGACTGATTTCCTTTAGGATGGACTGGGTGGATCTCCTTGTAGTCCAAGGGACTCTCAAGAGTCTTCTCCAACACCACAGTTCAAAAGCATCAATTCTTTGGCGCTCAGCTTTCTTTATAGTTCAGCTCTCACATCCGTATATGACTACTGGGAAAACCATAGCTTTGACAAGTTGGACCTTTGCTGGCAAAGTAATGTCTCTGCTTTTTAATATACTGCCTAGGTTGGTCATAACTTTCCTTCCAAGGAGTAAGCGTCTTTTAATTTCATGGCTGCAATCACCATCTGCAGTGATTTTGGAGCCCAAGAAAATAAAGTCTGTCACGGTTTCCATTGTTTCCCCATCTATTTGCCATGATATGATGAGACCGGATGCCATGATCTTAATTTTCTGAATGTTGAGTTTTAGGCCAGCTCTTTCACTCCCCTCTTTCACTTTCATCAAGATGCTCTTCAGTTCCTCTTTGCTTTCTGCCATAAGGATGGTGTCATCTGCATATCTCTAGTCTCTCCCGTTCTATTGTTTTCCTCTATTTGCATGGATCACTGAGGAAAGCTTTCTTATCTCTCCTTGCTATTCTTTGGAACTCTGCATTCAGATGGGTATATCTTGCATTTTCTCCTTTGCCTTGAGCTTCTCTTCTTTTCTCTTTGCATTCTGATGCTCACTTCCATGTTAAAAACTGTACTAGATGAAAATATAGATTTGAATACCTTAAACAAAATAATTCACAGTGTAAAAAATACATCAGCAATTACAATAAGTAAGATTTCACATGTGTCACTTGACACAAAATGTACCTTAAGTAATTCCTTCACTATGCTACACAGTAACTGTGTAGTATTAGACATCCAAAATGCTAAGCTGTACTATCTTAACCTATGTATTATCTAAATTAGCCTCTCCTTTGTCTATCTGTCTTTGTCAACATGTCCTTGACCCTCATGTATGCATCTCTTTATCCAACCTTCTCTGAACTAAATATTTATAAAATAACCTCTTTCTGAAAACCTCTAACTGTATGATTAACAGGTATATTAGATTTTTATTGCTGCTGTAGAAAAATTACCACAAATTTAGTGATTTCAACCACATAATAATATTGTATTTCTGTAGATTAGAAGTCTATCACAGGCTTCTCCTGAGCTAAAATCAAGCTGTCAGTAGTGTTGAGTTCCCTTCTTGAGGTTTTCTGAGAAAATCCATTTTCTTGCCTTTTCTGGAAGCCACCTGCATTCCTTGGATTATGTCCCACTTAACCATATTCAAAGTCAGCATCATTGAGCTGAGTCCTCACTCTGCCATCTTTCTCGTTCTCTTTCTTGTACTTCTCTCTTCCACTCTTAAAAAACCGTAATTACCTTGGACCCATCCAGATAATACATGCTAATTTGTCTCTTTGTAATGTCAGCTTATTTGAAACCTTAATTCCCCACTAATAAGAATTAAAAGATGCTTACTCCTTGGAAGGAAGGTTATGCCCAACCTAGATAGCATATTTAAAAGCAGAGACATTGCTTTGCCAACAAAGATCCGTCTAGTCAAGGCTATGGTTTTTCCAGTGGTCATGTATGGATGTGAGAGTTGGATGGTGAAGAAAGCTGAGCGCTGAAGAATTGATGCTTTTGAACTGTGGTGTTGGAGAAGACTCTTGAGAGTCCCTTGGACTGCAAGGAGATCCATCCAGTCCATCCTAAAGGAGATCAGTCCTGGGTGTTCAGTGGAAGGACTGATGTTGAAGCTGAAACTCCAATACTTTGGCCACCTCATGCGAAGAGTTGACTCATTGGAAAAGACCCTAATGCTGGGAAGGATTGGGGGCAGAAGGAGAAGGGGACGACAGAGGATGAGATGGTTGGATGTCATCACTGACTCGATGGACATGGGTTTGGGTAGACTCCGGGAGTTGGTGATGGACAGGGAGGCCTGGCGTGCTGCGATTCATGGGGTCGCAAAGAGTTGGACACGACTGAGTGACTGAACAATATAATCACAGGTTCCAAAACTCTGGATGTAAAAATCTTTGGGGAAGTCATCAATCTGCTGGCACAATAATTCTCACACAAAATTCTCTCCATCTTTCCTAATAGGTCAGTTCTTCCCCCCATTTTTTTCCCCATCTGAGTACTTACTACTTTCAGGCCAACGCATGCATTCATCCTAAGTCACTTCTGTTGTGTCTGACTCTGTGTGAGTGTGTGGATTGTAGCCCATTAGGCTCCTCTCTTCATGGGATTCTCCAGGCAAGAATACTGGTGTGGGCTGCCACACCCTCCTCAAGGGGGTCTTCCCTACCCAGAGATCGAATCTGTCTCTTGTGTCTCCTGCATTGGCACTTCAGGTCAATACCTAAGAATAAATAGCCCCTTTTCTCCTCTCAGTTTCTTTACTCCTCATCCAACCAGCTGCAAGACTTGAGGCTCTAAGAGCAACATAAATCCCAGTATCTCCATTTCCACTGTGACTACACAAGTTCATGCCTGGATTATCTTCACTGGATGATCATTGTAGCCACCAAACAGTCTGCGGTTTTTCACATAACTTCCAGGGTAATGTTTTAACCATAATTCTATTTCCATTATTTATCTGCTTTAAAATTTTAAAAAAGCTTTCTATTGCACTTAGGAAAAACATTCAAACTCCATATTTTGCATACCCTTAGCTCCCACTGGTTTGGTCTATACCTACCTCCTCTTTCTTGTTATTTTCTAAACACAATTTTGCCTTCTTTCTGCTCTTCATTTATATTAAATTCTGCAATGTAATTCTGATACTAACTACCTGGAGTTAGTATAGACTTCTCAGGTTGACCTCTGAATCTCCAGAAGACTCTCCTCTTCAGAGGACATGAAGCTGAAAGCTCTGAGATTCATCAGCCACCTACACAACTAGTGGGCTACAAATTTGGTGATTCTCACTGTCCTCGCAGATTTGATAATTTTCTAGAATGACTCATGGAACTCAAGAAAGTGCTATAATTATGAGTGTAGTTTTATTATAAAGGATACAAATTACAATCAACCAAATGAATAGACTCAAAGGGTGAGGATAAGAGGGTTCCAAACATGGAGCTTCTTTGTCCTCAAGATATGTCACTTTCCTGGCACATCAACATGTGTTTCCCAACAGCAAGTACACTCTATCTACGTGGTTCAGATCTTATTAGACTTGAATTACATAGGCTTGACTGATTGACTGATTGCCAGTGACTGAACACAACCTCCTCTTCTTGCCCTCCCAGCAAATCTGATATTATCTGGCCAAAGTCTCATGTTTTATATCTCAGGATTCCCAGGACCTGGGAAAAATCTACAAATAGTTAATCTTACTATTTCCTTCTTTTGCTTTCTTTTCTCTGCCTATCTTATACTGTCTATCCAATTTTTATATAGCCTGTTTCAAAAAGAGACTTCAGTAAACTTGATTACAATACATACATAAGTCTGTTTAAATGAAAAAGCAGTTAGATTATATATAAAGAAGAAAACAAGAACAACAAATATCTAGTAAAGGTATCATTTTAATGTGACTACATAAACATTTCCATGTGCATTCCTTGGCAAGTGCAATAAAACAAATACACAAATACACAGAGTGCTCCATTAGTATCCATTCTTTTATTAAGGTGTACCTAGTAGTTCCTTGGAAGAACTGATGCTGAAGCTGAAACTCCAATACTTTGGCCACTTTATGTGAAGAACTGACTCACTGGAAAAGATTCTGATGTTGAGAAAGATTGAAGGCAGGAGAAGAGAGGGATGACAGAGTATAAGATGGTTGGGTGGCATCACCGACTCAATGGGCATGAGTTTGAGCAAGCTCCGGGAGTTGGTGATGGACAGGGAAGCCTGGCATGCTGCAGTCCATGGGGTCAGAAAGAGTTGGACATGACTGAGTGACTGAACTGACCTAATAGTTCCTAAACAGAGTCAAATATTTAATGAGTTGAATTATCCTAATTGAGAAATGAGAACACCGAGGTTTTTGCATACCCACTCCAGTATATCCCTAGCTTTGCTTCTCACAAGGGGCATAATTCACCAACACTTCTGGTCTGCTGTGTGGGTCGACCAAAGATGCAGATGTGCAATGCAGTGGAAAGGTAAGTGAGGGGTAGACATGGAGATGGACAGTGCCTGCTACAATCCAAGCACTATGCTAAGTATCTCACACCTTATTATGTGCTTATGATAAATAATGTTCCCACCTGACATACAAGAGAATTGGAGCCCTTAGTGACTTTAAATAATCTTTTTCTGGTCACAAAGCTAGCAATTGACAAAACTAATTACTTTCTACATTAAATAGGTTATGAATAATTCATTGGAAAATTTTCAGATAATGCTCTAGTGCTCACTCTGGACCATATTCTACAACCTTTGGCCAAGTTAAAGTGACCATTTCATCAATGGTTATCCATGCACAGTTTTTAACCCAAGCACTGACTTTTGTTAAAGAAGCCTTTAACTATATTCTTTGTCAGTACTTCTTTGCTTTAATAGGGCTTCCCCGATAGCTCAGTTGATAAAGAATCTGCCTGCAATGTGGGAGACCTGGGTTCGATCCCTGGGTTGGGAAGATCCTCAGGAGAAAGGAAAGGCTACCCACTCCAGTAATCTGGCCTAGAGAATTCCATGGACTATACAGTCCATGGGGTCGCAAAGAGTCAGATACAACTGAGTGACTTTCACTTTCACTTTTCTTTAATATGTCATTAAAGAGGCAATTTGTAGAATATTTTATTATTGAAACCAAATCCAGAAAATACCATAAGCTCAGATATTCTGGGAGTATCTGAAAATTCTTCAACTAGGTAGCAAATGTTTCATACTGTAACTATATTACTGTAACTTAGTATGCTAACACTTTTCATATTCTCTGCAATGTTTTCCATGCATATTTCAACAGTATTTGCTGGCAAAGAAATGCACTTTAGTTTGTAGGGGTTTTTTTTTTATTTAATCAATTTAATATATTGAGAAGAGTAAGTATTTTTATAGCAGTAAATGTTTTACTTTCCTCCTTAAATTTAAAAATCTTAAAGATATTCACAAACTTTATCATTATATTTAGTAAAGTTTTCTAAGGTATTTAATTGAGCATGGCATAGATTGAAACTGCAAGAGAAACTGCAGATGTTTCTCTTCATTTTCAATGTTTCAAGTGCTTGGTTTTAAATTTATTAGCAATCCTACTTTGTTGATTTGATCATCATTAGCTACTATTCCAAGTTACTGAGCTATTATTATTCTACTGTTTTTGGCTGGGCCAACTTCTTTTTGGAGAGTCATTTGCCCAACAGGAAGCCTACATTAAGTCACTCATAGCATTGTTCACAAAGAGAGGAGTGGAGCCTCTGGCCAATAGACTTTAAGCCGTAATTCATCTTACTGGTATTTGCAATGTTAAGGACCAGTGCCTTACTTTTAGCCAGTACAATGCAGCCAAGGTGATGTGATGGGTACAGTTACATCTGTGATTACATAAGAGTAGTGTCATCTTGCTAGTCTCCTCTCTCTCTCTCTGTCTCTCTCCCTCAATGCCTGTGATGAAGCAGTCCACTTAAACCACAAGGAATTGATTGATGTCAACACCATGTGAGCCAAGGAAGAACATTCTGAACTCCTCCAACCTCCGGATGGACTCTATGTCCCACCAATACTTTGCAGCTTGGTGAGACATTATGCACAGAATCCAGCTAGGCTGTGCCCAGACTTCTGAAACTCAAATGATAAATTTGTGTTTTAAGTCAGTAAGTTTATGGTTGAAACATGCAGAAAGAAATAATTAACAATACCTCTGCACTTCCCCACCTGTAGTTTACTCTTTTTGGAGACAGCAACTTCTAGGATGGTTGGGAAAATATAGATAGCAACAAGTCGTAGAAGCTATGATAACACTCATTTCAAACCAAATCCCACTTATTTCTTTGATCCTTCTCTTTTGTCCACAGAGGTTCCTATCCGTGTACCTCACTCAGAATCATCTGAAAGGACTATTGTCAATGACAACATATTTCCATTAAAAAAAATACTCCTTTATTTGAATATGGGCAGTGGTTTTTCTACTCTTTTTCTCCATCATGATGTCTGATGTTGACTGGTTTTCTTTATAGTGTGTACAAAATATAATATTCTTTTCAGATCACAGTATTGCAAATGACTGTGAAAGAACCTGGAGGACTGAAAAAGCTCCACTGTGATCCCTCAGCTCTTTCTCACTAGTTCTCTGGTTAAACTCAAAGTGTTAAACAAACCATGCCCACGGAATTGCTGTGCTTACATTCTGGTTCTCATAATGCATGCATGCTCAGTCGCTTCAGTCATGTCTGAACTCTTTGCAGCCCTATGGACTGTAGCCTGCCAGTCCCTCTCTCCGTAGGATTCTCCAGGCAAGAACATTGGAGTAGGTTGCCATGCCCTCCTCCAGGGGATCTTCACATCCCAGGAATCAAACCTGCATCTTTTATGTCTCCTTTATTGGCAGGAGGGTTCTCTAGCGCCACCTAGGAAGCCCTGTCCTGATATACCTCAAGTTAAATGTCTCCGTATCTTCCAAGAATTTGAACTAACGGACAAAATGCCCAAGAAAACTGAATCACTGTCTGAAATGGGAAAGAAAAAAATGAGAAATGGGAAAAAAAATAAAAGTCAATGTGGTGACAGTAGTTTTAAGTTAAACTGTGGTTAACTTTTCAAATTTTATAAAAACTTATAAATATGTGAACATGTTGTTACCCCCTCTGATTCCCTGGTGGCTCAGACGGCAAAGCATCTGCTCGCAATGCGGGAGACCCAGGTTCGATCTTTGGGTTGGGAAGATCCCCTGAAGAAGGCAATGGCAACCCATTCCAGTACTCTTGCCTAGAAAATTCCATGGATGTAGGAGCCTGGTGGGCTACAGTCCAAGGGGTCGCAAAGAGTCAGACACGACTGAGCGACTTCACTCACTGCAGTATCTTGCACATACCCATGCAAATAAGCTGCTCTGATTTAACCTTCCTTAGCTTTATAGGGTATTTATTCATACATGCCTCTCCACTATTAAAACCAGTTACATTCTTTAGTGCTACCAGAGTTATTTATTTTTAAAAATTAAAATAATTTTCTTCAATTCATAATATATAATGTTATAAATTTTTCAATGACTAAATCATATAGTCTAAGTTACTTGAGAAAATGTATAAAACCTTTTAATAATCTAGTCTCAATTTTTATCTTCAATTTGATCTTCACAAGTCTCCTTCATGTATGGGTCTCCTTAATTCACACACATATATATGTCATTTCCTTTACCCATTCATCTGTCACTGGACATTTAGGTTGTTTTCATATCTGGGCTATTGTGGATAATGCTTCTGTGAATATGGGAGTGCACATATTTAATCAAGATAGTGATTTGATTTTCTGATATATACTGTGTGTGTGTGTGTGTGTGTGTGTGTGTGTACATACATACACATGGGCTTCCCTGATAGCTCAGTGGGTAAAGAATCCACTGCAATGCAGGAGACACTAGCAAAGTAATGCTCAAAATTCTCCAAGTGAGGCTTCAACAGAACGTGAACCGAGAACTTTCAGATGTTCAAGCTGAATTATAAAAGGCAGAGGAACCTGAGATCAAATTGCCAACATACATTGGATCATAGAAAAAGAAAGAAAGTTCCGGAAAAACATCTACTTTTGCTTTATTGACTACACCAGAGCCTTTGACTGTGTGGATCACAACAGTGGAAAATTCTTCAAGAGATGGAAATACCAGACCACCTTACCTTCTGCCTGAGAAATCTGTATGCAGATCAAGAAGCAACAGTCAGAACCAGACATGGAACAGCAGACTGGTTCCAAATCAGGAAAGGAGTATGTCAGGGCTGTATAATGTCACCCTGCTTATTTAACTTCTATGCAGAGTACTTTATGTGAAATGCCAGGCTGGATGAAGCACAAGCTAGAATAAAGATTGCCTGGAAAAATATCAATATGCAGATGACACTACCCTTAGGGCAGAAAGCGAAGAAGAAGTAAAGAGGCTCTTGATGAAAGTGAAAGAGGACAGTGAAAAAGTTGGCTTAAAACTCAACATTCAAAAAACGAAGATCATGGCATCTGGTCCTATCACTTCATGGCAAATAGATGGGGAAACAATAGAAACAGTAACAGACTACATTTTGGGGCTCCAAAGTCACCACAGATAGTGACTGCAGCCATGAAATTAAAAGACGCTTGCTCCTTAGAAGAAAAGCTATGACCAACATAGACAGCATATTAAAAAAAACAGAGACATTACTTTGCCAAGAAAGGTCCATCTAGTCAAAGTTACGGTTTTTCCAATAGCCATGTATGGATGTGAGAGTTGGACTATAAAGAAAGTTCAGAGCCAAAGAATTGATGCTTTTGAACTGTGGTGTTGGAGAAGACTCTTGAGAGTCCCTTGGACTGCCAGATGATCAAACCAGTCAATCATAAAGGAAATCAATCCTGAATACTCATTGGAAGGGCTGATGCTGAAGCTGTAGCTCCAATACTTTGGCCACCTGATGTGAAGTACTGACTCACTGGAAAAGCCCCTGATGCTGGGAAGGATTGAAGGAAGGAAGAGAAGAGGATGACGAAGGATCAGATGGTTGGACGGCATCACCGAATCAATGGACATGAGTTTGAGTATGTTCCAGGAGTTGGTGATTGACAAGGAAGCCTAGTATGCTGCAGTCCATGGGGTAGCAGAGAGTCGCACATGACTGATTGAACTGAACTGAACTGATACATACACACACTCAAAAGTTACTATGACAGTAGAACTTTAATGTTTTTACCATAACAGCAAAATCAACAAAATAGTAATTATGTGAGGTAAAGCATGTGTTAACATTTAATTCTAATTTTGGTAATCATCTTACAACATATATGGTAGTAAATCTTCACATGGTACAACTTAAACTTACACAATGCCAAATGTCAATTATATCTCAATAAAGCTGGAAAAAAAGGAAGAAAAAAAATCCTAATGTATAGTAAAAATATATTGGTTCCAATGGATTGGTTATCTACAGTAGCTTTGAGTAGAGCTGCATGTTGGCAGTACCCGTCTAAGCAATCTCTAGGATACAGACAGTCTTGAGCAAAGATTCAGTGTGTCCCAACGTAACTGCCCATGCCTTTCCCATTGCAGACTTTAGGCATTGTGACTGTAATTTATAAAATACCTAAATGATAAAATCTTTCTTTTGAGATCCCCTAAAAACCATTATCTCTTTCAAAATGTCCTAGTTGGACACCTGGCCTTTCAGAATGTAGCTTTTACTTTCTGCTGCCTTAACAAGTAGTAATTATTATGTAACCATGTTACATTCCAACAGAATGCAAATGTATGTGCAACTTACAGAAAAAAAGTCACTAAGGAAGAAGCATGTCCATTATTCCTTTTTTATTTCTTCTTATTGATTGCAATGTGGATATGAAAGTTGGAGCTGAAACATCAATTCTAAACCAGCAACATACTGAGTAAGGGAGACCTTACAACAGCCAGTTCAAAAAAGCCTGTCCACTGTTACAGTTGGGCACCTTTCCAGCCCTGAGGCTGCTGCCTCAATTTAACTTACTCAATTTAACTTTCAATTTTCTGAGAGAGATATATATATATATATTTTGTATTTTGTCAAAACCAGTGCTGATTTGGACTTTCTGTTACTTTTGGCTGATGCAAGAAAGTCTGTGCAGCAACAAAATGTATTATTTTAATTTGGCTTCCAGGTAGACCTGAAAAGAGGGAGAAGGTATTCTAATATTTCAGAAACAAGCAATACAATTGACATGGATATTACGTGTAGTATTATAAATTAGCAGTATGTCTTAAGAACACATTAATGAAAAATACATAAAGTATAGTAACCAACACTTATAATGTCACTTGTTCAAAATTAGCAGGAAGATTAGGTTAGAGTTAGTCTCATGAGATATATTAAGTATAATGACTCATAAATGGATTCACTCTATGTGTCCTGAACTCACTGCTTTAAGGCTGCTAAGATGAGAGCTGACCAGGGTGGAAAATTCAAGAATGTCATCCGGTAAAAGCCTTTTCAGTGACACTCAGTAATCTTTTCCCTGAATATATACCTAAACTATGCAGCTTTCCAATTTGACTATCACTCCCTATAAAATTAAAGATTACTGGAAATGTAAGAATGAAAATACATCAATAAATTTGGAATCTTGATGTACTGATAATAGTAAAATAGAAGAAAACTGCTGTACTGCTAGAAATAGAAGAGACTTCAAATCACCTTGGCTGTCGTTGGTCAAACACTGACCTAACACTATGCTATTTGCCTGTCAGAGTGATATCACTGAAATGTACTCTTTTGATCAGGACAATCCTGCATAGTAAATTCAACTGGGAAGGAAGTAATACAAATCTGATTTACCTTTCCTTGATTTTCTGTCAAGCTATAGATTCAGGGAAGTGTCCCAAATATTTATCTTGAAGAGCTCAGGGAAAGATATGCTAGAAATAATGTGAAATAAGATCTGTATTTGATATTTAGGGCAAATCTAGGTAGCAAGAGGTTAAGTTGTTATTCTAAATTTTGTTTAAATCAGTTTACCTTATTTTATTACAATCATACTGGTAATCTGCATCACTGTGAACAGACCAAGATCTCTTTGCACAAACATTGTGAAAAAGGTACATTTTGAAGTCAATGAGTGGTAATAGCTCAAGTTCCTCTACCCTTTCAAATCATTATACATAGATAATGTATTACTAAGCACCTCTCTGATTTCTAAATATTTTAATCAATGCTGTAAATATCTTTTTAAGAACATTAGTATGGAGATAATTTTAATAATTAAAAAATTCTGTTACCTTAAGAGCAAATTTAACATTAATACAAAAATGCTTAGTTTGCATAATATAAAATCATGTTGGGCTAGTCTATGCTATGGTAGCAAATAACTTCCAAATGTCAGTGGCTTCACACAGAATATATATATTCACACAAAATCTGCTGTGCATCTAAGCCTCAATTTAAGATAGTTATTGTCCATGTACAGACTCAGTGGTCCACACAGTCTCAATCTTAAGGCATCTTCTTATCACTTTTTTCCACAATCACCCATGCAGAGAATGTATGGGTTGCAGAGTTGAGCACCAGACATTAGATGCATCCACCTGAAAGGGCACACATTTCATTAGCCACCTGAGCCACAACCTTAAGATGGCAGGTAATGCAAATACCTTGTATAATTGGAAGGAGGAAAACTAGAAATATTAGTAAATTGTACTAATGTCCACCACACTTGATATTTTTAATATAAACACACAGAGAAATTGCTTTGTTCAGATGATCAGAAGCACAGGGATCATATTTTATGATACGAGTAGAGGCATATGAATTACTTTATGGACAGACCAGCTGACATCACTGAATTTAAACAGTAACTCTACTGATAGAATGAATAGATGACCCCATTGTTTTCTTTCCCCTTGGTTTATCTAAAAATATTCATTGTTTGAGTGTTTATATTATATTAAATATTCCTGGTTGGTGTAAAAAGTGTCAAAGATCTAAGGAAGTCAAGCGAAAGAGAATGTAAATAAACACTGGAAGGACAAACCTGAAAAATAAATTTCCACAGAGGCCAGAGTGGGTAGGAACAATCTAATAGCTGACAGGTATTGAGTGCTTACTATTTGCCAAATAATTTAATCACTTTGCATGTGCTTTTAAATTTTAGATCACAACACTCTGGTGTATATATTAACATATAATTTTACAAATGAGGAAATTGGTAAAATAACCTGTCCAGGGTCATGTACCTGATCAGTGGTAGATAGACAATAACCAACCCCATGGCCTGCAAGTAGTTTTTTCCATCTACCACCTGCCTTGGGCCTCCCAGGTAGATCAGTGGTTAAAGAATCAACCTGCAATGCAAGAGACACAAGAGGTACAGTTTCGATCCCTGGGTAAGGAAGATCCCTTGGAGAAAAGCATAGCAATCCACTCCAGTACTCTTGCCTGGAGAATCCCATGGATAGAGGAGACTAGCAGCTACAATCCATAGGGTTGCAGAATCAGACATAACTGAAGCAAATGAGCACTCGAGTCACTTCCCTTACAGAGTTCATAATCATCAGTCGCAAATCGAGTTGTTATAGATGTTGTCAGTATTTTTATGTCTCTTCTCTACAATTTCATGAGCTAGAAAGTTTCCTTTATTTGTAGAATAAACATATTTTTACTTAATAAAACATTTATCATTCTCACGCATTTAGGTGTGTTTTAATTTGATAGCATATGTAGATTCAGAAAATACATGGAATATGATGGTGCAGCAGTGCTATAGCACTGTAAATTCATATAGATGCCGTGAGTGAAAGATATGAGGTGGCCACAAGCATGCACTCAGTTTTGCTGCTGGCACTAGTGATGTACTTTCCCAATTCCTTTGCTGACCCATTTTTATTAGTCTTAACTCTAAATAGTAAGGGTGTCTATAAAGGAGAGAAAGAGAAAGCTGTAGTTGGGGGAAGAAAAAACATTGGGTTGTTTATAGTTGTAGGAAACTAATGCACTCATCTCATATTAGTCTATAAAGTTCTGTTTCCTTCTATAGAATGAGTTAGCCGCAGAGACAATTTTTCACTCATTGTGCTCTCATTTTCATTTAGTTCCAATATTTTTAAAATTTGCTTTATGATTTTTCTCATGATTCTTACATGAAATTATGTGGTGTGCTTTTTAAACACTTAGGGGTTTTCTAGACACCTATTTACTGAGTAATTTAGCACAGCTGTGGTCAGAGAACATCTTCAATATGACTTTGCTCCCATCTTTCAGTATGGGTTGAAATTTATTAAGATTTACTTAATGGTTCAGCAGATGGTCTCTTTTGACGACAGTTATTTGTGTATTAAAATTGGATATGTTTTCTGTTACTATTAGGTATAGTGTCCTAAATGCAACTGATTCAAATTGGTTAATTGTGTTTTGCAAATATTCTATATCCTTGGAGATTATTTCTCTTTGAATAAATTATAGAAAGAAAAATGTTAGAGTAACTATAGCTATGGATTTATCCCTCCTTAAATCCATTTTTATTTTGAAATTCTATTACTTGTATAAATACTTAGTTTTTAGTAACTTCGTAAACAACTTGACCAGGTTATTCATTCCAAAATGACCTCATTTCTCTCTGTATTTCTCATGGTCTTGAAGTGTACTCTAAGATTCTAAAACAAAAATTTTTAAAGTGCAGAAGTTTTCTTACAATTGCTCTTTGCTTGATATCCCTCTTTGTTTTCAATCTTGAGTGTTGAAATGTCTTTTACTCATTTTTATCTCTAATTACCAGTACAATTTAAAAATATAGAAGTAATTCATTAACAAAAGTTTTTTGAGTTGATAACTATTTCTCTGCCGTGGGAATTTTAATTCTAGAATCCACTGACTTTATCAGAGAGTGTGAAGATGCTTCACAGAGAGTCAAAGTATTAAAGAAATTGGTGTATGTTTTTATGACATTGCCTACATAGAGCTTCTGTGTAAGAGGTTTTAAAACACTGCTTAGGTAAGTTTTTCCTAAACAAAATTAATGTAAGAGCATTATTAGTCTTGAGTGTACTGTGGGAACATAAGTATGAGTCCAGCATTGATTTGAAAATCATTTGAAACTCATATGCACTTTTGTATTAAAGAGGAAAATGCAATTTAATTCCTTAAAACAAGCACAGGCTGCTTTTCAACAATGCATATCTCCATAAAGAAAAAGGTAAGTATAAAATGCAACTGACAATATATGAGTGACACCATAATTCAGAAATAGCATTGATTCGTATATATTTTTTCTCAGCACATTCAAGCTTCTTACTACAAAGAACCCGTAGCTGAAAGTAAGTTTCCCTCAGACAGCTAAAGGCAGTCAAATCCCGCTGAAATAGAAGCGTGACATGATGTTATACCCACAGATCTCCATGCGTTAAACTTTGCATTCTGCTTTGGAAGTGTTCATTTCGCCATTCTTTGTGTGTGTGAAAGCAAGTACTGCTCCACCTATCCTTTCTGGGGAAGTTTTTTCTGCTCTTGTTTTTCTCAGTTCCAATCCTGTTTCATCATCCTATCTATCAAACAACCTTCACAGTCTATTTTTGAAGATAAATTCTATATTTACTAGGATATTCTTCATTTACTAGAAATATTACTGCATTATTATTTTGATTTATGATTTTGCTATTGCTCCCATTACAAAGTTTCATAGATTTCAAACTTTGACCCTCTAATCTATTGGTATCTCCTCACCAAGACTTTTCCAAAAGCACTTAAATAATATTAGAGAAGAAGCTCCTATACTCCTTTACTGAATTTAAAAATTCAAACCATTTGACTTTCTCACATAATCACAAGCATATCATTAACATTTAGTATACCTTTAACTCATTTGAAGGAGGTGTACTTTATATACACATGGATGCCTAACCTGATTTTTCATCAACAACAAAAAATGAAACTGAAAGTATATTGATTTCACATAAACTCACTGAAATGCACTGACCTGCAGCTTTTTAAATAAGTTATATTAACACTATGACGAAAAGGTATTTAGGAACCATAAGGTTAAAAAGCTCTGGAAATTTGATTGCTTGTTCACTTTTTACATCTTTTGTAAATAACTGAACTGTCATCAAGCAATCATCAAGGAATTCTTCTACAAATTTAAATGGTTTGTACATTTTAAGATGTTAAGAATTTCAGACCATGCTAATCTGTGAGAAGATAGTTAAAAGACAATATATGACAGTCATCTAGCCAACAAAGTCTTTAATATCCTTAAACTCTTATAGTTCTTTAAAAATAAAACCAAGTGGCAATAAGTTAATATCGAATTCATAAGTAATGAAAAAAAAGAGAAAGAGTAACATAATTGCTTCTAAGCAAAGCTTTAAAAATGAAAGAAGAAAAACAATAGCAGAGAAAATAGTATACCATAGAAAATGATTTGCTATTTTGAGATTCATTTCAAGTTCATAATAGATTTTACTTCTCTGCTTTTGCAGTAAGATATTTATTTCATGCCCAATTTACAGCAAAGCCAACAACAGAATCCCTTATAAATGTGAGATGAAGTTGTTTTTTACTTTTTGAGCTATTCCAGTCTGACATTAGGTAAACCTAGAGGATCCTAATGCCATGTTGAGAGAAAATATGCGCAGAAACTTTTCTAGTGTCCTATTGAAGGAAATGCTATTACTATACTAACAGACATAGATACGATCTATTCAACTATTAAAGATCCATTTTAGTTAACTCTAAATATTTAGTTTGGACCCTCATATATGTGTGTATCACAAAATTCTATCAGATGAAAAGAGCTCTGGTACACGTCAAATAAGCTGGCAAATCTGAGCAAGCATTCTCTCTCTTATTGGGGTACTGACAATACACACGAGTCTGAAGAAGAAAAACCCACCCATCAATGAATCAGTGAACCAAGAAAACATGCAGCCTGTGTAGTACCGTTGTAACACGAAGAGTCTCGTAATGGCTAGCTGTTCTAATGAGGGTGTGAATTCTCACTTAACATGAGGGCCTTGGTGTGATTAGGTAGGAAATGCACAGATGTATTTAATGGTTAAGAAACAGTCTCTTGGTCTTCATCAGCTAGGCTAGGAAGTCTTTCTATATTTCTAGGTATTTACACTAGTAGCAGCTTGTTTCCCCACCGCCCCCCACCCCCCAGCTATGTTGGAATTGTTGGTTTACTTTTCATCAAATTAATCTAGAACACACTTATGATGCTATGGGTCTCAACAATAGAAATAGGTTGTAGGAATGTGGAAAAAATTAAACTATTATAACCCCTACATTTTATTTAGAATATGCCTTTTTGAAGAGTTTTAACTGAAGTCTATAATATTTATTAAATATTTATATTCAATGTTCAATCATTAAAATATATTTTTCAATATTGGTTAAAATTTTCAAAATAAATTTAGTCTTATTGTACATTCACAAAATACTACCTACCTTTATATACTGAAGTTATATAGCTGGGTATTATCTATAGCCAATGATAAGCTGAAGTTACCCTTGAAGTTCAAGGGCAGATTTCTCTTATGTAAATGTGATGTGTTCAAAGGTTGAGCAGGTATTAAAACATACTGTGGGCCTCACTGGACACCTCTCAAAGATTAATCTTAAAAAAGAAAGCTTAGATCTGTGAAATTTCTTCCAGTCTCTCTTTGTCCCCATGAGAATGATCACAGCAACACATTCTTATACCATATTATTAATATAATAAAGGGGCAATGAGACTCACTATCCTCACTACCCACTGACCTACTCCCTAGCAGTGAGAACTTTTGGCCATATTTTGTTCTATAAAATTTACTGCCTTCTTTAAATTAAAATTCTTTTAAATATGCACATAGAAAATTTGGCTAAAATTTATCTTACTCTCCACCTTTTTAAAAAATCTTCAAATACATTAATAGTTTTAATTTCCTTACAGGTCCCACTTCATCTTCAAATAATATAACTAAAGCCCTACTTTTATATATACCACAGATTCCAGTTCTCATTTTGTAAAGAGTCCTCATTATCTTTCACCTTCCAGACCCTCGCAGCTGTAATTATACTTTTACTTTGTCAAAATTATAACCACTGTAGGACATTCCAAGGTGTTCTCTAAACTGGTTGTAAAAAGTGGAAAATTGGTGATGTTCCCCTGTAGTACCATGATATTTAAATATGATTTACTTCATAGACAAACATTTTTAGAATTTTTTTGTCTTTCCTATTGGTCAGTGTCGTGATATCTGCTATTTTCACTGCAGAAGGTTCCAAGAATGAACTTTGAGTTATCTATAATAGTTTTTTTTAAGGGATTTCCTGATAGCTCAGTTCCACTGCAGTATTCTTGGGCTTCCCTTGTGGCTCAGCTGATGAAGAATCCACCTGCAATGCAGGAGACCTGGGTTCAATCCCTGGGTTGGGAAGATCCCCTGGAGAAGAGAAAGGCTACCCACTCGAGTATTCTGGCATGGAGAGCTCCATAATACAGGAGTTGAGTTGTAGAATGTGTAGCTACCTGAAGAAACCAAATGCTTTATTTCTAATCTTCTTGTATAAAGGCAACTAACAGCAAAACATGGACCAAAAAAAAGACACTTGTGAAACAAAAGGAAGATGGCCCAGAAGGTAACTTGAAAGACTTAGTATAACAAACAAAATGCCTTCAATAGGTGTAGTTGTAATCTTTAAATTTGGCTATAATGATTAGTAAAACAAAATTAACACCCGTCTTATTAGCAGCTGGCATTAATAACTTGAGTGTTCAGGGCAATGAACCTTTAATAACCTACTATGCATCATCTGTTTACATAAGGCTTTTCTAGTGAGCAACCAAAGAGAAACTGAGTCTGTGAAGGAAGAATCACATCTTATAAAAGATAGAATTGTGTGTTAATAAAGTCTCCTTATCCCTTTCTCATGATGCCACAGTCCTCTTTCCCCTACTGGCCAAAAAGAAACTTTAAAATAAATTAGTTTGGCAAATCAGAGCATATCAGGATAGTGTATCCTTTCACATAAGAGTCCAAGGCCTGTGTAAGTGGAAAGGCTAATCTGGAGGTGGGAGGGATTATTTAAGGACCATAAGTGCTGTCTTTAGCTGTCATTTCTTAAAATCTCATTTTCATCTGTATCCTAAAGGCCAATGGCAAAAGAATGTGGGAGACACATTTGCTTCCTTAAAACTTCAGCCTGGACTTTTACAAATATTACATGGCAAGATCTAATTGCAAGGCCACAGTGACCATGAGGGTAGCTGGGAAGTGGGGATTAGCTTTAGCTCAGGAAGATCTGGTGTGAACAGTCAGGAGGGTCTGCCAGAGAAACCTGCTGTGCAGTGTCCGTGTACTCTCAGTAGCTGAGGGAGAGTGAAAATAAACTCCTTTAGACAATAGGTTGGAAAGATCCACTGGAGAAGGGATAGGTTACCACTCCAGTATTCTTAGACTTCCCTTGTGGCTTAGCTGGTAAAGAATCCACCTGTAATGCAGGAGACCTAGTTCTGTCCCTGGGTAGGGAAGATCCCCTGGAGAAGGGAAAGGCTACCCACTCCAGTATTCTGGCCTGGAGAATTCCATGGACTGTATAGTCCGTGGAGTCGCAAAGAGTCGAACATGACTGAGCGACATTCACTTTCAGACAACATATACTCACACTGTTATTTTGTTTTATTTTATTTGGTTCTCAGAAAACAGTCTTATTTTGAATTCTGAGTATGCAGCTTTATTTTCCACAACATGTGTTGTATGATTCTCAGTGTACATAAAGTTTTAAAAATACCATACTGAAAGTCTGTCTTGTATTTTCATTAGATATGCTCTGTGCAATGAAACAATGATTCTTTCAAGAACATCCTATTACAGAAACAGTTTTTTTAATCTAGGATTTTTTCCTCATAACACATTTTATAGAAAGTTATCAACATGAAATGAATTTCAGTAAATGTATTTGTATGAAAACAGATGTGTGTATACAATTCTCTATAGTCCTCCTTGTGTTAACATATATGTAGATTATTTGAAGAAATAAGTGGCAAATTTTAAGAGAATAATTCCCCCAAATAAATGTTTCCAACAAGTTCCAGGTAGAAGTAATGTAAAGAATGTGTTCTCTGAAAAAGATAGGGACTATGGCTTTTCTGACATCCAGTCATAAGAGAGCTTCAAATTGTATTCAGCTTTGGATTTGGGTTGATGCTCCATCATAATAATAGTTAGGTGGAAAAATAACCACCTGAAAAATTATCTTACCCACCTCTGCCAGGAATCTGATAATGTTATTAATTTCTCAATTTGCTTCATTGTTCTCAAAAAAGAGATGATATAGTTAAAGCTTTTGCAAGCCTTGGTACATTCTTTGGTCTGATGCTAGTTTTGCAATTTGTTCAATGGAAAAAAAAGTAATCCTCTATATGGTACAAGATAAATATATTTTAAAATGTGAATTCTTTTATCTTCGATCTGAAGGTCTATCACAAAATGTTCTCGGGCTTCAAGTTTTGCTGTGATTTAAAGCTGTGCTTTGTACACAATTCACCTGAATAGATGTGACCTAAGGGTTACCATCGACTGCCAGGGTCTTTTGTTGCTCAGCAAGGAGTGAAAAGGAGCTAGGCCTCTCAGTCTCTAAACAAAGAAATATGGGAAGAATGTGCTAATTAGCAGTGAGAACTGAAGTGTTTAGATGATGTTCTAGGGAAAAAGGTTAAAAAAAGTTGTTCTAAGTACATACAACTAAAAATTATGGCTGAACAGAAACTTGGGACACATCAAATTTAGTCAATTTATATCAAGGAAAGAATAAAGTGTGCAGATAAAGACAGAAATATGGTGTGAAAGAGAAAGAGCCCTCACCCTACAAGCCTGAATATAAGCAGCAGTAGATGCTGGCTCTCTAACAATAGGTCCATTACACAGCTAGAACATACCACGAATCCAAACCACTGCCCTTCCAAGTGAGCAGGAATCTCCCTTACCACCAAAGGTGCCGCCCATTCTGGTCACTGCTGGTGAGTCTCCTGAACATCCTCTTGTGTTGTAATCCACCTAAGTACTGTTGATTAGTACTCAGAAAAATGCTGTGACAGTTCAACTACCAGGCCTTATATTCCAGACATCTGCATTTATTATCTTTGGAAGGGTCTTCTCTGATTGTACATCCCTTTTGTAATCAAAATTTCAGAAACAAAGACCTGGTTAAAACAGATGTTTATTTGGGGTCAGGGCTGTAACCTAGAGACACAGAAACACTTGAATGGTGCTCTCCTGGACTAAAAAATGGAGAAAGCTTATAAAGGGAAAACCTGTAAGGCTGCAGTTAGTTATATAAGTTGTTTGTCAAGAATTATTATTGGATCTATGTGTGCATGTGTGTCATTTCAGTTGTATCCAACTCTTTGTGACCCTTTAGGCTGTAACCCACCAGGATCCTCTGTCCATGGGATTCTCCAGGCAAGAAGACTCGGATGGGTTGCCATCCCCTCCTCCAAGATATCTTCCAGACCCAGGAATCGAATGAACGTCTCTTATATCTTTGGCATTGCCAGGCAGGTTCTTTACCACTAGTGCCAACTGGAAAGCCATAACTGGAGCTGGCAACAAGTAAAGGAACCTGTTAAGCTAGGATTGGTTGGGGTCTGAAATGGTTGCCTAGTATTAAGAGGAACAGTGACAGACTTTATTTTCTGTGATTTTGGGTTTCAAAATCACTGCAGATGGTGACTGCAGACATGAAATTAAAAGATGTTTGCTCCTTGGAAGAAAATCTATGACCAACATAAACAGCATATTAAAAAACAGAGAGATTACTTTGCCAACAAAGGTCCATCTAGTAAAAGCTATGGTTTTTCCAGTAGTCATGTATGGATGTGACAGTTGGACCATAAAGAAAGCTGAATGTCAAAGAATTGATGCTTTTGAGCTGTGGTGTTGGGGAAGACGCTTAAGAGTCCCGTGGGCTGCAAAGAGGTCAAACCACTCGACCCTAAAGAAAGTCAGTCCTGAATATTCATTGGAAGGACTGATGCTAAGGCTGAAACTGCAATACTTTGGCCACCTGATGCAAAGAACTGACTCATTGGAAAAGACCCTGATGCTGGGAAAGACTGAAGGCAGGAGGAGAAGGGGACGACAGAGGATGGGATGTTTTGATGGCATTACTGACTCGACATGAGTTTGAGTAAGCTCCAGGAGTTGGTGAAGGACAGGGAAGCCTGGCATGCTGCAGTTCATGGGGTAGCAAACAGTCAGACACAACTGAGCGACTGAACTGAACCGATTAAGGGAGACCTTGAGAACATAAAGTTGCAGCTGGTGGATGTTTTTCTGAATATGCCTAGTGGTGTCCTTGGGTTTGCTATAGTTCAGAGAGAATTCAGGTTCTCAGTGGTACAGGAATGTGTCTGAGACAAGATTCTTATTGGTTGCCTGACCAAACTACAATCGCTGCACTATAATTTCAATTTGTCATCACCTCCCACACTTGCACCCCTATATCATTCTAAAATACCTTTCTTGTCACCCAAATATTTTCTCATGTACACCCAAATAATTTCACCTTGTACTCTGAAATCTATGGAACATCTGTTCCTTAGAAAATAAACTCTAATTCCTAACTTGTTTCTTCTCCTTGCTGTAACTTAGACTCATTGCACTTCTTCCTTTGCTGCCCTCTCTGGATGGTGGGGACTTATGCCAGCTTGATGCCCTGTTGCTTCTAAACTTCTCCCCAGCCCCTCCCTGCCCACCCTTAAATAGCTGGGCCCCACTGAGAGAAAAGCCACTCAGCTACAGACATCTCTTCTCTTTATTTTCAAGTAAACTTCAATTTTATTGATTTTGGAACTTATATCTTTCTGCTTTTTGCAGATTTGCCACCAAGTTTGCTGATATTCCATCCAGAATATCAAAGAACATCCAGGTTTAGTTACCTGATATAGTTACTTTTTCTCTCTGGGTGGCCAGTCTCCCTGGGTGGCCAGTCTCAATGATCTTTCTCCTTTTATATAATGAGCCTGTATGTTTTTTTAAATGTTATGTTCAAACTTCTCATAGTTCCATGTCTTTTCTCCTTCAGTTACCCCTACTACCTTTCTGCCTTAACTTTGAGAACTCCAATTTTGTGACCCCCTAAGTTTTTTGTTTCTGTTTTGCCTTTGTTGTCCAACAATTCTATTTATGTATGTCTTAGCTTTCCAGTTTAGGTACAGTGTTAAAAGAACCTCAACCCTCATTTCACATTGCCCATCCCTTAAAGTCACCTGGCAAAACTCCAGTCATGGGAAACTCCAAATGTGTGTTGTTACAAAATTTTAAACATATTGCTAGTTTGAATTCAGAGGATTCATCCTCAGTTGTGCCCTCCATCTTGTGGGATAATCATCTATTTCATTCAGATTCTTCACAATAGCTATTTAAATTGTTTTCCAATTTCTTTAAGCATTGAACCCTACAAATTTTCCTCTAGCAGCAGAAAAACTCAAACTCTTTACAAAGAAAATAGTATCTAAGTTCCTGCCATTAAACCTACCAATATATTTGTATTACCATTCGCTATTTTTATGTTTCTTCCTGATTCTCTTTACAGTCACTGATTATCTATATTCTGGAGGTCTTTCCCTTGCATACCACCACCTTTCTAAATCTTGAATGAAAGTTTTAATATCTCAGCATATCTTACATGTTAAATGAGCACACCCTGCCTTCTTCCTCCTTAAAGCAATGTACACAGTTATTATATCCTCATCCCTATATTGGTCCCCACAATTACAGCCTCATTTTTCTTTTGAAACAGCCAAACATATTCCAATATTTACCTGTTTTATTTCTTTAACATTTGTCTACCCCTCTCTTCAGAGCAATCTTTACTTCCAGCAACCCAGTGGAATGACTTTGACGGTGATTAACATTGATGATTTTTTGATAGATCACGGCGATTTCATTCAATCAACAGATATATTATCAGAATAGCAAAACAATAGTGATTTTACTACGTACTAGTCCTTAGAAAATATAATTAATTGCCAGAGTTGAAATAATGTGCCTTTCTTTATAGAACCATAGACAATTTTATTTTTAAATACAGGTGTTTTTAGAAATTCAAAGGTATTGAGAGTGAGACATTAACACTACCATCATAGTTAAAAAATGAAATGAATTTCTTTCATAAGCTTTATAATCTAGGATTGTTAAATATAGATTGTGAGCTTGCCATTTTCCCAGCTCCATATGGAACATTTTAGACAAGAGTTCAGGAAACGGTGATTCAAAAATTATTTAGACCAACACTACGTTTTGTCATCAAGAAAAAAAGAACAGAATCTGTATACTGTTGAAGGCATTTTAAAATAGATTGGATACTTTTCTTTCTTTGCCAGTTCATTAATTTTCATCGCAAAATGAAATATTTTTTGAATTTTTATCTTTTGATATGTATGCTTCTTCCTTTACTGAAACTTTGACTGCCTGAAATAATATGATGTACATCCAGAATAATGTTATTCAAAGTACTGATACATCCTGTCAGTAAGTACGTTGTTTAAATGACTTTACAGATTGATAAACAACTGTGTGCAACATGAGAGTGCTAGTCTCTCCGTGGAAGGGTCATGAACTAAGTTGGAAGAAACTGAACAGTTGTGATTCTCTAAAGATTATCTTCTAACTTAGCAATAAGTGTGAAACCTTTGCATCACATAAACTTTTAAAATGAGAGTTTTGGTAACATAGATAAAACACCCCAGAGTCTATGAGAAATCAATACATATATTAACACTCATTTTACAGAATTGTTTTAATTTCAAGTCTAATCATCAAATCACCTATTTACATATTTTTAGCCACCATTATTTTTGTTACCATAATGTTTGCTGTATACATAGCATTGTTCAGATGCTCTGTGAATGGAACTGTGGCCTAGGCTTTACTCTGTGTAAAATAATATTTAAAGACGAGTACTAAAAAATTTTGGTTTTAGTAGATATTTATGTGCTAAAATAGCATTGCTCTATTTTAGTCTTTGTGGGGTGGTAATAGTTATTTTTCACTGTTCAAATGAGCAGAAAAGGATGGCTTTTTGGTAGAAATGGGATATAAAATTACTATATAATGACCCAACTTGTAAACCTAATGTCTAATTAACTTGAGTTACTGAGGCTTGAAGGACTGATTTCTAATTTAAATATTCTTTGAGTGAGCTAAAATATATGCATGTTCCTAGTTAAGCACAGAATGATGCAGGTATTGGTATAAGACCAGTATCTATCTATTTAGGAGACGTTACTCCATGTGTTTATAACATGCAAAGTTCTAAGGATTTTTGCAATTTCTTTAGGCAACAAAAACTAAAGAAACATATAATTAAATGTGTTGGTGAGATCAGTAACACCTAATAACACTTGTAATTAGGTTGCTTAAATAAGTATTTAATTTGTTTGTATGCAGTTGTTAGTTATTTGAAAGTCATTTAACTGTTCGAAGATAATTTATTGTTTTCTCTGTAGCTAAACTGAGAACCATGGTACTAAAGTATGGTTTTGAGCTAATTTTGTTTAGGCATTGACTACAGGTTCTTTAAATATAAACATGTATATTAAGGTTTACTCCTCTTTTTGACAATACAATAATTTAAATCAAATATTTAATCTGATTTTTAGCATTGTTCAAACTGATAGTATAACACAAGGGCTGAAAAATGTTTTATGTAAAACTCAAGTAATATTTTCAGCTTCTTGGGCCATACAGTCCCTGTAACAACCATTCAAGCCTGTTCTTTTTAGCAGGATATCAGAGATAGGCAGTATTTAAGAAAGTGAGTCTGCCTGTGCTGTGATAAAACTTTCCTTGAAAAAACTGGAGTCAGCTGGGATTTAGTTTGACCGCTCACATAGAAAATAGCATTACAATTAACATGAATTAGAAAGTAATATAGTGTCTAGGAGATTACCTTTTCCAAAAAATGTTCTAAATTTCTATTTTAAATGAATTCAGAGACAAGTGTATCTCTGTCTAACAATAAGTTCAAATTATTAAATACTACTTTAGGAAGACTAGAAATATTTTAAAATAGAAAAAGCTTATCTGATTGAGAGATCAAGATTGAGATGGAAAATATCATAAAACAAAACAATGCCAAAGCTGTTGCATGTCATCTACTTGTCACACAATTTGGTCTTCTGAATCTACTCCGAGTCTTGATCTTGCAACTACAGCTGAAATGAACATTTTATAGAGGCAAGTATTAAAAAGAATTTGGTTATCTCAGGGTTTTTAAGGTATTTTATTTTTGCTTCTCACAGGGTAAAGTTTTCTCTGTTAATAACTAGGCTGGCAATTGTGCAGTGCTTAGTAGATGTAAGTAGCATAAGATAATGAGTAAATATTCATTTTTCCCTATGAAACTTAAATATTTCTAGATGCATTGTTGCTGACCAAAGTTTTAGGTAGCTAACAAAATTGAGAAAACGTACTTTTTCCCTGTCACTGTAAACAATCAACTCATTTATCAATATTGAACACCAATTATGGCTAGGCACTGCTATTACATCTACTGGGGACTAAAACCTATAAATATACATAGGATATTTATTTTTAATTTTCTGTTCTTTCTATCTAGATCTTTAACAATCTCGGAAGGACAAAAATGATAATTATGAAAAGTGTATTCAGGGAAATTTCAAGAAGAAAAGCTCATTCAATTTGTTATAGGAATGGGTGACACTTAGGTATAATGTCTAACAAAATTTATTGGAGTTTCTTACGATACACTTTAATATTTAACATGTACCCCATTCCTGGGAATCCAATATGTGGAACTATTGAATGTACTAAAAAAATGGACAATTAAATGAGGCATGACTAATTTCCTCCCCAACTTCTCACTCCTTGATATGTGTGTGTGTGTGCATGTACATGTGTATTTTATAATGTTGTGACTGGGGACTAATTTCTTCCTCTTTGTACTAAATGGGCTAACTAAAATACAAGCATCATCCCTTATGTTTGGGATCATGAGACTATCACTGTTGTAAACAGAATAATTATGAAGAGAATAATAGTTTCATACTTACATGTGAATTTGGGGAAAAGTGTACAAAGTATACAAAGTAAGAAGTCAATGGGAAATGTGATTTTGATGACTATTTTAGTTTCCTGGATTCCTCATAGAAAGGGGTATGCCACCTCTCAAACAAAATGGGAATGCTTTCCCCAACACTTCCAGATTTTCTTTCTCATCTTTAGTTTCATTAGCCAGTACCAGAAAATAAATTATTTTCTTTAAATTATACAAAATCTGTAGACATTTGCTATGTTGTTGGGTATGGTTTTCTGTAAAGCAGTCAGGATATCACAATAAGGAGCAGCATTCTGAGCTGGGTGTACAGGCAGTAAAAAAAATACTATGAATAAGAAATACCACTATGAGAGAAATACTTATATAACCTGAAAAAAATCCAAGATAATTTTATAAACTGAAGTATTCCTAAAGATGTAAAAAGCTTTTGATCTTTTATGAAAGAATATTGATTTTCATTTCACTTATTCAGCATACTTGAGGAAACCTTTTCTAAAAACCATCTATCAACCTGATCAGAAGAGCCTTTTATTTGGCAAACATTTTCACTTCTCAGAAGGGATTCAAGAAGACACAAGGGACAAGAAAAGATGCATACCAAAAATGAGCAAAGACAGGGGTGTTATTAAAAGTCAAGAAGAACTTCTGAGGATATTAAAATTTTTTCTGTTTATTAATTGAAGTATGGTTTATGTACAATGTGTTAGTTTCAGGTGTACAGCAAAGTTATTCAGTTTTGAATATACATATATATAGTATAGTATATATAGTATAGTATATATATGTATATATAAATGGATGTATATACATATACACTCTTTCTTAGATTAATTTTCTTCATAAATATGGAGTATAGTCTCCTTTTTTTTTAATTAGCTTATTTTCTCTTTTTTAACTTTACAATATTGTATTTGTTTTGCCATACATTGACATGAATCTGCCATGGGTGTACATGTGTTCCCCTTCCAGAACCCCTCTCCCACCTCCCTCCCCATCTCATCCCTCCGGGTCATCCTGGTGCACCAGCCCCGAGCACCCTGTATCATGCATTGAACCTGGACTGGCGATTCGTTTCACATATGATAATTTACATGCTTCCATGCCATTCTCCCATATCATCCCGCCCTCGCCCTCTCCCATAGAGTCCATAATACTGTTCTATTTATCTGTGTCTCTTTTGATGTCTCACATACAGGGTTATATTTATGGATTGATAATTTCCTATACTATACAGTAGGTCCTCGTTGAGGATTTCCTTCATATACAATAGTGTGTATATGTTAAACCCAAAATCCTAATTTGTCTGTCCTCCCTGCATTTATCCTGTGCAATCAAAAGTTTGTTTTCTATGTCTGTGATTCTATTTCAGTTTTGTAAATGTGTTCACTTGTATCTTTTTTTTTTTTTCAGATTACACATATCAGTTCAGTTCAGTTCAGTTGCTCAGTCGTGTCCGACTCTTTGTGACCCCATGAATTGCAGCACGCCAGGCCTCCCTGTCCATCACCAACTCCCGGAATCTACCCAAACCCATGTCCATCGAGTCAGTGATGCCATCCAGCCATCTCATCCTCTGTCGTCCACTTTTCCTCCTGCCCCCAATCCTTCCCAGCATTAGGGTCTTTTCCAATGAGTCAACGCTTCACATGTGGTGGCCAAAGTATTGGGAGTTTCAGCTTCAACATCAGTCCTTCCAATGAACACCCAGGACTAATCTCCTTTAGGATGGATTGATTGGATCTCCTTGCAGTCCAAGGGACTCTCAAGAGTCTTCTCCAACACCACAGTTCAAAAGCATCAATTCTTCGGCACTCAGCTTTCTTCACCGTCCAGCTCTCACATCCATACATGACCACTGGAAAAACCATAGCCTTGACTAGACAGACTTTTGTTGGCAAAGTAATTTCTCTGCTTTTAAATATGCTATCTAGGTTGGCCATAACTTTCCTTCCAAGGAGTAAGCGTCTTTTAATTTCACAGCTGCAATCACCATCAGCAGTGATTTTGGAGCCCCCAAAAATAAAGTCTGACACTGTTTCCACTGTTTCCCCATCTATTTCCCATGAAGTGATGGGACCAGATGCCATGATCTTAGTTTTCTAAACATTGAGCTTTAAGCCAACTTTTTCACTCTCCTCGTTCACTTTCATCAAGAGGCTCTTTAGTTCTTCTTCACTTTCTGCAATAAGGATGGTGTCATCGGCATATCTGAGGTTATTGATATTTCTCCCAGCAATCTTAATTCCAGCTTGTGTTTCTTCTAGCCCAGCGTTTCTCATGATGTACTCTGCATATAAGTTAAATAAGCAGGGTGACAATATGAAGCCTTGACGTACTCCTTTTCCAATTTGGAACCAGTCTGTTGTTCCATGTCCAGTTCTAACTGTTACTTCCAGACCTGCATACAGGTTTCTCAAGGGACAGGTCAGATGGTCTGGTATGCCCATCTCTTTCAGAATTTTCCACAGTTTATTGTGTTCCACACAGTCAAAGGCTTTGGCATAGTCAATAAAGCAGAAATAGATATTTTTCTGGAACTCTCTTGCTTTTTCGATGATCCAGTGGATATTGGCAATTTGATCTCTGGTTCCTCTGCCTTATCTAAAACCAGCTTGAACATCTGGAAGTTCACGGTTCACGTATTGCTGAGGCCTGGCTTGGAGAATTTTGAGCATTACTTTACTGGCATATGAGATGAGTGCAATTGTGCGGTAGTTTGAGCATTCTTTGGCATTGCCTTTCTTTGGGATTAGAACGAAAACTGATGTTTTCCAGTCCTGTGGCCACTGCTGAGTTTTCCAAATTTGCTGGCATATTGAGTGCAGCACTTTCACAGCATCATCTTTCAGGAATTGAAATAGCTCAACTGGAATTCTATCACCTCCACTAGCTTTGTTCGTAGTGATGCTTTCTAAGGCCCATTTGACTTCACATTACAGGATGCCTGGCTCTAGGTGAGTGATCACACCATCGTGATTTTCTGGGTCGTGAAGATCTTTTTTGTACAGTTCTTCTGTGTATTGTTGCCACCTCTTCTTAATATCTTCTGCTTCTGTTATGTCCATACCATTTCTGTCCTTTATCAAGCCTATCTTTGCATGAAATGTTCCTTTGGTATCTCTAATTTTCTTGAAGAGATCTCTAGTCTTTCCCAATCTGTTGTTTTCCTCTATTTCTTTGCGTTGATCTCTGAGGAAGGCTTTCTTATCTCTCCTTGCTATTCTTTGCAACTCTGTATTCAGATGGGAATATCTTTCCTTTTCTCCTTTGCTTTTTGCTTCTCTTCTCTTCCTAGCTCTCTGTAAGGCCTCCTTAGACAGCCATTTTGCTTTTTTGCATTTCTTTGCCATGGGGATTGTCTTGATCCCTGTGTCCTGTACAATGTAATGAACCTCTGTCCATAGTTCTAGTCCCTTAAACCTATTTGTCACTTCTACTGTATACTCATAAGGGATTTGATCTAGGTCATACCTGAATGGACTAGTGGTTTTCCCTACTTTCTTCAATTTAAGTCTGAATTTAGCAATAAGCAGTTCATGATCTGAGCCACAGTCTGCTCCCGGTCTTGTTTTTGCTGACTGTATAGAGCTTCTCCATCTTTGGCTGCAAAGGATATAATCAATCTGATTTTGGTGTTGACCATATGGTGATGTCCATGTGTAGAGAATTCTCTTGTGTTGTTGGAAGAGGGTGTTTGCTATGACCAGTGCGTTCTCATATCAAAACTCTATTAGCCTTTGCCCTGCTTCATTCTGTACTCCAAGGCCAAATTTGCCTGTTATGCCAGGTGTTTCCTGACTTCCTACTTTTGTATTTCAGTCCCCTATAATGAAAAGGACATCTTTTTTGGGTGTTAGTTCTAGAAGGTCTTGTAGGTCTTCATAGCACCATTCAACTTCAACTTCTTCGGCATTACTGGTCGGGGCATAGACTTGGATTACTGTGATATTGAATGGTTTGCCTTGGAAACGAACAGAGATCATTCTATCGTTTTTGAGATTGCATCCAAGTACTGCATTTCAGACTCTTTTGTTGACCGTGATTGCTACTCCATTTCTTCTAAGGGATTCTTGCCCACAGTAGTAGATATAATGGTCATCTGAGTTAAATTCACCCATTCCAGTCCATCTTAGTTCATTGATTCCTAGAATATCGTTGTTTGCTCTTGCCATCTCCTGTTTGGCCACTTCCCATTTGCCTGGATTCATGGACCTAACATTCCAGGTTCCTATGCAATATTGCTCTTTATAGCATCGGACTTTGCTTCTATCACCAGTCACATCTACAGCTGGGTATCGTTTTTGCTTTGGCTCCATCCCATCATTCTTTCTGGAGTTATTTCTCCACTGATCTCCAGTAGCATATTGGGCACTTACTGACCTGGGGAGTTCATCTTTCAGTGTCCTATCTTTTTGCCTTTTCATATTGTTCATGGGGTTCTCAAGGCAAGAATACTGAAGTGGTTTGCCATGCCCTTCTCCAGTGGACCACATTCTGTCAGACTTCTCCACCATGACCCATCCGTCTTGGGTGGCCTCACATGGCATGGCTTAGTTTCATTGAGATAGACAAGGCTGTGGTCCGTGTGATCAGATTAGCTAGTTTTCTGTAATTTTAGTTTCAGTGTGTCTTCCCTCTGGATGCCCTCTCGCAACACCTACCGTCTTACTTTGGGTTCATCTTACCTTGGACCTGGGGTATAAGCAAAAGCATATGATATTTGCCTTTCTCTGTCTGGCTTACTTCAGTATGACACTCTCTAGGTCTGTCCATGTTGCTGCAGATAACATTGTTTATTTTCTATGACTGAGTAATATCCTATTGTGTGAATATACCACATCTTCTTCATCCATTCATCTGTCCATGGACATTTTAGGTTGCTTCCATGGTTTGGCTACTGTAAATATGGCTTCAGTGAACACTGGGGTGCATGCGACTGTTTGAACTGTAGTTTTCTCCATATATATGCCCAGGAGTGGGGTCACTGGAAAATATGGCAACCCTATTTTTACCTTTTGATGGAAACTCCATACTGTTCACTATTGTGACTGCACCAATTTATATTCCTACAAACAATATAGAATGATTCCCTCTTCTCCATATCCTTTCCAGCCTTTATTATTTGTAGATTTTTTGATGATAACCATTTTTGACTGGTGTGAGGTAATACTTCATTGTAGTTTCATTAGAGAAATGTAAGTCAGTTAGTGATGCTGAGCATTTTTTCATGTGTCTTTTGACCATCTATGTATATAATTTGCAGAATGTTTATTTAAATCTTCTGCCAAATATTTTATTGGGTTGTCTGTTTGGTATTAGGGGCTTCCTTGGTGGCTCAGTCACTACTGAGTTTTATAACCTGTTTGTATATTTTGGAAATTAATCCTTTGTCAGTTGCATCCTTGGAAATATTTTCACCTATTCCATAGATTGTCTGTTTGTTTTCTTTATGGTTCCTTTGCTGCACAAAAGCTTTTAAATTTAATCAGGTCCCACTGATTTCCATTAGCCTAGGAGACAAATCCAAAATGGTACTGCTACAATTTATGTCAGATAGTTCTGCCTATGTTTCCCTGTAGGGCATTCATAGTATCTGGTCTTACATTTAAGTTTCTCATCCATTTTGAGTTTATTTTTATATAGAGTATTAGATAATGTTCCAATTTCATCCTTTTACATATAGCTGTCTAGTTTTCCAAGAACCACTTATTGAAGTCTGTCTTTTCTGATTTGTATATTCTTGCCTTTGTTAAAGATTAATTGACCACAACTGCATGGATTTATTTCTGGACTTCCTGTTCTGTTCCATCCATCTATATTTCTGTTTTTTGTGCCACTACTATGCTATTATTATCACTGTATCTTTGTGATATAGTCTGAAGCCAGGGAACCTGATTCCTCCAGTTCCATTTTTCTTTATCAAGATTACTTTGGCTGTTTGGGTTTTTTATGTATATCCATATAAATTAAAATATGTTTTCTTCTAGTTTTGTGAAAAATGTCATTGGTAATTTGATAGGGATTGCATTGAATCTATATGTTGCCTTGGGTAGTATGGTGATTCCAATGACAGTGATTCTCCCAATCCAATAACACGGTATATCTTTTCATCTGTTTGTGTCATCTTTAATTTCTTTCATCAGCATCTTATAATTTTTGGAGTATAGGTCTCTTGCTTCCTTTGGTAAATTTATTCTGATGTATTTTATTCTTTTTAATATGGTAAATGAGGTTGCTTTGTTAATTTCTGTTTCTGATACAGAACCAGTCGTCCAAGTCCAAGAAGTGCAAAAATCTTTTTGTTTTAAAAGTAATTTGAAAGTATAATGGATATCAATAATTTCTTTGAATTTTCTTCACCTTTCATTTTTCTCTTCACAGTAGTTAAAAATAAATGTTTACTAAAACATTGAAACAAGTGGCTTAAGCAAAAAATAAAGCTAAAACTAGTAAGTTGGCATTAACCATCCAAAACAAATTTTCACCAATATTTATTTTGGGGGTGTACTTAAGTCCACAAAAACACCTACTTCTGCTATGGATTTTATATTGGAAGGGAATTTGCAATACTAGACATTAAAGATTATGAAAGTCTTCAAAGTCATCTCATGAAAATTTTTACTCCCTATTTTTTCCTACTTTCCAGGTTTATATATAATTACTGCATAATTATATATATATCTGAAAATATATATATTAACACATGTTGGCTATACCTTATTCTTATGAGATTTAAGGTAAACCTTATAGATTAAAAATAATGTCTTAACATATAAATGATCTAAATTAATAATTTGAAAATAATTACTTTTTGTAGATAATAACTTGTCAAGAATTGATATTGTCAAGAATCAATATTTTCTGACCAAATTACTTTGTGAATTTGGTACCTTGTAACTTTTTTCTGTAATGAATGTAAATGATGAACAGATGAGAGAGAATATTTTCATGCTTATATACAACCCAATTTTTTGTTTGCTAATCACTGAGCCAAATCTAGCTGTGGTCAAACATATATTCAAAAGATGCCATTTTGTTTTTCCTGTACCAATATATTATTCCCCATTGATCTACTATTAGGCATTTTTCTCCTCCTATAGTGTATGTAACTCTCACCCATTGTCATTTCTTACGGGGGAGCCTGGTGGGCTGCCGTCTATGGGGTAGCACAGAGCTGGACACAACTGAAGCGACTTAGCAGCAGCAGCACCAGCACAAATGTGTTACTCAATTTTGTTAAAGGCTATAGTTAAAATCATGGCATCTGGTCCCATCACTTTATGGGAAATAGATGGGGAAACAATGGAAACAGTGTCAGACTTTATTTTGGGGGGCTCCAGAATTACTGCTGATGGTGATTGCAGCCATGAAATTAAAAGATGCTTACTCCTTGGAAGGAAGGTTATGACAAACCTAGATAGCATATTTAAAAGCAGAGACATTATTTTGCCAACAAAAGTCTGTCTAGTCAAGGCTATGGTTTTTCCAGTGGTCATGTATGGATGTGAGAGTTGGACGGTGAAGAACACTGAGTGCCGAAGAATTGATGCTTTTGAACTGTGGTGTTGGAGAAGACTCTTGAGAGTCCCTTGGACTGCAAGGAGATCCAATCAATTCATCCTAAAGGAGATCAATCCTGGGTGTTCATTGGAAGGTCTGATGTTGAAGCTGAAACTCCAATACTTTGGCCACCTCATGCAAAGGGTTGACTCATTGGAAAAGACTCTGATGCTGAGTAGGATTGGGGGCGGGAGGAGAAGGGGACGATAGAGGATGAGATGGCTGGATGGCATCACCGACTCGATGGACATGGGTTTGGGTAGACTCCGGGAGTTGGTGATGGACAGGGAGGCCTGGCGTGCTGCAATTCATGGGGTCGCAAAGAGTCGGACACGACTGAGTGACTGAACTGAACAGATAGTTAAAATTTTAGGAGGCAAAGAATGACTTAGGCATGGAAAGTGAAAGTCTCTCAGTCGTGTCCGACTCTTTGCTACCCCATGGACTATACAGTCCCTGGAATTCTCCAGGCCAGAATACTGGAATGGGTAGCCTTTCCCTTCTCCAGGTGAATCTTCCCAACCCAGGGATCGAACCCAGGTCTCCCACATTGCAGGTGAATTCTTCACCATCTGAACTACCAGGGAAGCCCAAGAATGCTGGAGTGGGGTAGCCTATCCCTTCTCCAGCGGATCTTCCTGACCCAGGAATCAAACTGGGGTCTCCTGCATTGCAGGCAGATTCTTTACCAACTGAGCTATCAGGGAAGCCCCTTAGGCATAGAGGTACTTCTAAATTCAGGAGTTAATGTGAATTTTACTTCTCAGTTGAAGAAATACCACTTGAAATAAAACAGCCAGCCTGAGCTTGAAGCAATCAGTTGAACAATTTCTCAGGAGAAAAACAAAAGGTGCTGTGGGAATAAACAGGCCTTGGTTAGCCAGAGGGGACGGAGCACTTCTCGCAACCAGATGGGAGCTTCTAGAAACAGAGACTGTGGAGCATAGGAAACATAGAATAGGATGAAAATGCAAAGGAGATGGTAGGAAATGCAAATGAGAATAAGATCCCAAAGACAGACATCAAATTTGCACCTTCAAGCTCCATTTTATTTCTGCTGCAAAAGTCAAGATAAGAACTTTCTTTTTTCTTACTGTATCACAGATTTAAAGATCTCATTAATGAGGATACTGAGAAATCTCTCCACAGCTAAGTTTAAGGAATAAAATGATACTGATAATTATATCTCTTTTGAAAATTAGTTCTTACCAAAATAATGGACAACTTTTCTGAATTTTTTTTAATGGACTATAATTGCTTCACGATGTTGTGGTCTCTGCCATACATCAAAGTGAATCAGTCATAATATAATTATATATATATATATATATCTCCTTCCTCTTGAGCCTCCCTCCCTCTAAAACTTGTTTTTATTACAATATTTCAATTCCTTAAACCTCACTTGAATTTATTTCCCTTTATTTGAAAGTTATATTATTCTTGATTTTGTTCTTTTACAGTAAACATCAAAATATTTAATATTTTTATACCTAATTTTAACCCCCAAATTACACACACATGCAATTAATTTTACCTGCTTTAGCAGAAAATTAGCAAGAAAAATTAGGGAATCCCCACCATAAGTTTATGCTCATAATCTAAAACTCCTAGTAACTCGTGCAAATCTTAAATTTTTCTCCCTCCAGATGGTAAGTATTTGAGAACAAACCAAGAGCCAACTCATACAATTGCTGGAGGCTGTGCAAGTACACTCTGAATAAATGTGGAATGAAAAACTACCAGATAATCTGGCTAAATAGTTCCCTATTTAATGTTAAATAACACATGCAAATTCATTGACCTAATACTTTTGACTGAGTTCTGTTAAGGGTCACTCAGATGGCTGCTGGCAATTTCCCTTGTTCATCTCTACTGAGATCCTTGTAATAGGCAGGTACTTTTTTTTTTTTTTAACTTTTGAAGTTTTTTTTTTTTTCCTTCTGCAAGATAGCTTCCTTTATAAATAAACAGTTTCTTCAAAATGTAGTTTTCTTTTCCCTGAGCCAGATTTTCCAATCTTAAAAGTAAAATTTTATCAGTGCTAAAGCTAAGCATTTTTACATATTGTCTGGCATTAGTGTTCTGCTGTACATGCGTTTTTAAATCACTTAAAGAACTCACCAATTGTGAAACATTATCTATTCAAATTCCACATACTTTCAAATGGAGCATTAAATTTATCATACACAGACTAAACTAAGATAGGAGAACCAAGGCTGAGCATAATGGATTAGCAAGAATGTGAAAGAAATCAATGATTCAGCATTTTCAATTAATAGTATATTAAATTTCTGCAAAACTGCTGGACTTTGATAAAAGCATCCATATTCCTTAATATTGTTGAGATAAAGAAGCTGTCTACAAGGCCTCATATACATGGTGACTGGCATTCCTAAATATCTTAAAGGTATACATCAACTATTGAACTCCACATATTACTATATTTTTCCTTCTCCATTAAGTATTATTGAGTCTGGGTCTGTTCAAATACAGGAAAATACTTTTTTCTTCTAATACATATACATATATTCTCTTGGTAATCTAATTTTTTTTTAAGTTTTAAAATATTGGAATGAAACCTGTTCATCCAATTTCTCTTAATTGAATAACGACAGGATTAATTTTTAAAAAACATGATTTCTTCAATTTAATGGTTATAATTATTTCCTTGTTTTGCAACTTAAAAAGAGATGATTCATTTAAAAATTGACTGAACACCAAAAAGTTGGTGTGGTTGTGGAAAACAATGGATAAAACTGATACATTTCTTTCTAAAACTCTAGAAAAGTATATTTATTATGTGTACAATGTGAAAAAGTTATGACAAACTTAATGGCTTAACATGATACACAGTTGTAATTTCACAGTGTTTGTGAGTCAAGAATCTGGATAGTATGTTTCTTGGTCCTTGGCTTCAGGATCTCTCATGAAGCTACAATCAATTTATCAATATCTCCTGGGTTTCATATGAAGATCTTGTAAGGTGAGTGCAGAGAAAAAGAGAGCGAGCCAGGCAGTCAAGCAAGGAAAGGGAAATTTATTAGAGGGAAAAGAGAGGCTGACTTGGTCTTAAGGAGAACTAGCATCTTCCCTTTCTGATGGAGTCCTTCTTATACCCCACCAATGAAAAATTCTCTGAAGGAATGGTCACGTAGCCAGAGTTCTGGAATCTGGTGGATCCATCTTATCAGTGAGTCCCCATGTAGGCTCTATCACATCTAATTGGGGAAGGATTCAATTCCAAACTCACTTACATGGCTGTTGCCAGGATTGACTTGATTTGGGGATATTAAACTGAGGATTTCTGTTTTCTAGCTGGCTGTTGACCAGTGGTCACCCTTAGTTCTCTGCCACATGGGCTTCCCTAGCATGACAACTTACTTCATCAAACCAGCAAGGGAGATAGGAGTAAAATAATCTACTAGATAGAGGTTACAATTCTCTTTTAACCTAATCCCAGAAGGGGTACCATTGGTGAATTCTACTGTTTAGAAGCAAGTTACCATGCCAGCCTACATTCAGGGAAAGGGATTATATAACAACTTGAATGCAAAAGATAGAGATCACTGTGTGCTTCCCTGGTAGCTCAGCTGGTAAAGAATCCACCTGCAGAATGGGAGACCTGGGTTTAATCCCTAGGTTGGGAAGATCCCTTGGAGAAGGGAATGGCTACCCACTCCAGTATGCTGGTCTGGAGAATTCTATGGACTATGTAGTCCATAGAGTTGCAAAGGAGTCAGACACAACTGAATCACTTTCACTTTCACTTCACTTTCAGAATCACTGCAAGCCATTTTAGAGTCTGGTCACAACAGGATATTAATTGCAAGAGAAACTTCTTGCAATTAAACAAAGGCAGCGTTATGTCCAATATAAGAGAGAGGTGTGTGTAGGTCCAAATGATAGTGTTAAATTTTGATATTTAGAAGCTACAAAGGAAACCATGTTTCAGAATAATTTTTTCGTTAAAAGTAGTTCATGGTTTTTAAAATTTGATTATCCAAATTGTATTCTTCACTGATGATGTAGTGTTGTATTATAATGAATGGGAATGTGTTTTGAAAAGTGTAGTTGAAAAAAATAGTAAGATCACGCATACATCTTTAAAAAAAAAATCAGGCCTCCATACTCCCAAAAGGGATACCATGTAATAAGGACAAACGTGTAAACAGTAACACCAGGAAGAATTCTTATGCATTCATGTGTGTTCAGTCATTCAATCATGTCCAAATCTTTATGACTCCATGGACAGTAGCCTGTCAAACTCTTCTGTCCATGGAATTTTCTAGGCAAGAATACTGGAGTGGGTTGCCATTTCCTTCTTTCAGTCATGATCTTCCCTACCTATGGATCAAACCTGAGTCTCTTGAGTCTCCTGAGTTGGCAGGTGGATTCTTTACCACTGCTCTACCTGGGGCTATGTTAAAGTAAGTCTTTAGTCAAATACAATTAATGAAAAATTTGAAAGTCTTCAAAATGGATCAAAGAGAACACTGAGAATGCTCACTGGAAACAAGGCATTGTCTTGTTCACCACCACCATTATCTGATTTTCTTGCGTTTCTGAGACTTGCTATGTTTTTAAATTAAAATGATTAGGTTGGTGCAAAAGTAATTGTGATTTTGCATTGTTGATTTTTGCAGTTGGATAATGAATACATTCCTAAATAAATGTGGTTATGTTATACATCATTTTAATGCACACTTCTCTGTTGATGGTTTTTTGCTAATAGCATTACTTGCTGTTTATTTTATATTTTAGACTAGGGAAATGATGTTATACAAAAAGCACATTTGAGTGATTTTCTTATTTGAGTTAAAAATGTGCTATAAGGCAGCGGAGACAACTTGCAACATCAACAATGCATTTGGTCCAGGAACTGCTAAGGAATGTACAGTGCAGTGGTTGTTCAAGAAATTTTGTAAAGGAGATGAGAACCTTGAAGATGAGGAATGCTGTGGCCAGCCATCAGAAGTTGACAATGACCAACTGATAAGATCATCAAAGCTGATCCTCTTAAAACTACACAAGAAGTTGTTGAAGAGCTCAGCATTGGCCATTTATGGTCATTCAGCATTTGAAGCAAATTTGGAAAGGTGAAAAAACTTGGTTAATTGGGTATCTCATAAGATGATCAAAAATTTTTAAAAAAATCGTATTTTGAAGCATCATCTTCTCTTATTCTATGCAACTACAACGAGCCACTTCTCAATTGGATTGCAATGTGCAATGAAAAGTGGATTGTATATGACAACTGGTGATGGTTGGACTGTGAAGAAGCTCCAATGCACTTCCCAAAGCCAAACTTACATGAGAAAAAAAGGCATTATCACTCTTTCGTGATCTGCTGCACATCTGCTCCACTATAGCTATCTGAATCAGGAAAAAACATTACATCTGAGCAGTATGCTCATCAAATCAGTGAGGTGCGCCTAAAACTGCAATGTCTACAGCTAGCATTGGTAGACAGAACGGGCCCAATTCTTCTCCAAGATAAGGCCCAACCACACATCACACAACCAATGCTTCAAAAGTTGAATGATTATCTTATATGAAACAGATCACCAGTCCAGGTTCGATGCATGAGACAGGGTGCTCAGGGCTGGTGCACTAGGATGACCCAGAGGGATGGGGTGGGGAGGGGGGTGGGAGGGGGTTCAGGATGGGGAACACATGTATACCCATGGCTGATTCATGTCAATGTATGGCAAAAACCACTACAATATTATAAAGTAATTAGCCTCCAATTAAAATAATAAAAAAGTTGAATGAATTGGGCTACGAAGTTTTGCCTCATCTTCAGCACTCACCTGACCTCTCACCAACCAACTACCACTTCTTTAAGCATCTTGACAACTTTTTACAGGGAAAATGCTTCCATGACCAGCAGGAAGTATAAAAATGCTTTCCAGGAGTTCATTGAATCCCAAAGCATGGATTTTTACACTACAGGAATAAACAAACTTATTTCTCATTGGCAAAAATGTGTTGTATGTAATGGTTCCTATTTTGATTAATAAAGATGTGTTTGAGTCTAGTTATAATTATTGAAAATTCACAGTCAAAAACCACAATTACTTTTTCACCAATCTAATACCAAAATGACACAGACTTTATCTTATGTACTTATTTGTGGCATGAGAGTTTAAAAGACATCTACACTTGAGTACTAATATATGACACCTAAAATATAGTCGATGATGTGTGAGATGGTTAACAATTTCATATTTTTACATAATTTTTCATAATTTTTAAATATTCCAAGTTTGTCATTGAGAAATGATATTAAAATTTATAGCCAGCTATTGTAAATTGCAATAAAGAAACACTTCATTAAGTTTTAGTAATAAAGAATGAAGGACATCTTTTAGAAATGAAAGAGGTATGGATTTAATTAAAATGTCAAATTATTATTGAAACAAAGGTCATAACCATAAATGTAATTGAAAGAAGTTCATTACCTGTACCCTAATGTGTTCTTTGCATTTCACAATGCATATTCCATATTTGTCATTTAAAGAATAAATATCATCTTATTAAAATGAATGAACTAAGATAAGAATTATTATAAACTATATATTTTTAGGCTGTTTTTACAGATACTCAGTTTTTTATCTGGGCAGTTTACTTAAATCTCTGGATAAGTAATTTTTTTTTTATAACATTGGAGGCAAATACAATGATGGTCTTCAATATACTAAAACTTTCTTTATGTCACATAAGTACTATTCGAATCCTTAGAGTGTAAGGTATTTATTGTCAACCTATCATTAAACTTCTGATTATGTATGTAACTTGTGAATACAACTATGAATGGTTATTAGTATTACATATTAAGTGATGTAAAACATCATACATTATTATAAAAAGTTAAGCAGTATATAGGATGTACATTTAAGGATTTGTTATGGTTGGTATAGTTGCTCTTGTTCTAACTCTTTGGTGGTAGGTGGAGGAACATAGTATAGTGGAAAGAATATTCCCCTGGGAATAATAAGAATTGCTTTAGCTGTGTGATACTGGAAATAAATCATCATATTTCCTTAGGTTATGTTCTCCACATCTGTCAAATAAGAAGATAAATGAATTCTATGATACATTGTATATATAAATCTATATTCCAGAAATCTTCATTGATGTACAGGAAATGGTAGAAACTGTATATATCTTTTCTTTTCTGCCTGTGCAGAATGAGGTGAAAAAGGTCATTTTTTTGTCTTTTATTTTTGTAAGTCAGCAAGGAAATATATCCATCATTTGTAGTCAGATGTACACAATGAATTATCTTCTAGAGAACATTTAAGAGCAGATTTGAGGGTGCAAAAGACTCTATAATAATGATGCAAAATACAAACTTTCTAGCATTACAGATACCATGATGAGGATGAACAAAACTCCTAATGAGATTTCAAACTTGTGGATAAATCTGTTAATAATTTTTTTAATAAAGTTTATCTCTTGTGTTGATTTTTACTAGCACTTAAAATACACTCTTTGTAAATAATGAGATGACAGTTAACCATAATAAGCTTTCTATATTTTACACTATATAATTTTTGAATTGTCAAATTCCTTCCTCAAACAAGTCTACATACATAAATACCAACGAAACACAAAAATATTATAGGAAAGTGTTTTATGCTGTTGTTATTTTGAAGAGAAATAATAAGTAACATCACTCCTTATTTTTTAAGCAAAAAAAAAAAAAAAAAAAGGAGAACCCCTGCCCTAAAATTATACCACCTCATTTTGGTTGTCCAGAACAGAGGACAACATATATACAACACATAATTTACAATTGTATACACTGCTTTTTTTATTCTCTAATGGATATATTATATTCTGTGAAATCAAATCCATGTAAAATTTTATTTGACATTCTTAATAATAGAATTTCTTTACTGATTGAAATATCCCTAAAGGGGAGAAATATGGTATTTCATGTACATAATAGAGTCAGTATCAAGTTCACTTAGTGATTTTATTTGTTTAAGAAACTAAACTTTCTGGATTAAATGTAACTTTAACAAAAAGTAGATCTCAAAAATGTAAATTGTCAGTCTGTTTTAGAAATGAAGTTATGTTCAAGATGATCTATTTACTAATAAATCATTATAAAGAAGCTTTCAAAATGTGCTACATGTTTACCAGAAATAGAATTCTGACTGAAATATATATGATCCTGACAGTATATTCTTATCCCACCACTAACTAGATTTCCCCTATTATTGTCTTACAGTGAAGCATCATATAAATTTGATTAGGAAAGCAAATGACTCATTCTAGTGAAGAATTTTCCATGAAGGTCTAATTACACTTTGGAACACAGGATTCTTCTTATTAGATACTCACTAACACTGAACAGCTTTTATTCTTTCACACTTTTGCATTGTAATTCTGTGTGTCTGGTTTATCCCTTTTACCTATGTTGATATTCAAAAAATGAAAGGGAAGTGAAATAAGTGCACTGATTTTTAGAGGAGCAAAGTGAATATTTAGCTAAAATCCTTAAAGAGCTACATTAATGTTAAATTTTACAAATATAAATTGATTTTAGACAGTTAATCTATTTTAGTTCTGACTCCCAAAAATTTAAATTATACTGTATATTACAATATAACAATTACACTGCTGAACAGAAATAATGAATATTTAAATTAGAAAGTATAGGCAACTGATATAGACATTAGAGGTTTAAGATAATATAGGAAAAAAACTTTTCATATGACAAAGTCACTGAAAATACAAAAGAATCTCTACCTATTCTGATTATGAAATAAAAACTTAAATCTGATGTTGGTTATATCAAAAGAAAAATGTTTTCAAACCTAAGCAGTTATCATAGATGTACAAACCTGATCTCTTGACTGACAGCCATTTAGCTCTATAGATTAAGCAACTCTAAGCAAAAAATGGTTGCATTCCAAATTTTCATTTAAGTTGTTTGTATCACTATAATTTCACACAGAAATGTTGTGTGTCTGAAAAAAGGTATATGAGCATAATGCAGCTGAAAAAGAAATTTTAGAATATGTTACCAATGAACATGAAGCAGAAGTAGATGTTTCTCTGAAATTCCCTGGCTTTTTCTATGATCCAATGGATGTTAGCAATTTGATCTCTGGTTCCACCTCTGCCTTTTCTAAATCCATTTTGTACATTTGGAAGTTCTTGGTTCATGTATTGCTGAAACCTAGCTTGAAAGATTTTGAGCATAACCTTGTAGCATATGAAATGAGTGTAATTGTATGTTAGCTTGAACATTCTTTGTCATTGCTTTCATTGGGATTAGAATGAAAACTGCCCTTTTAGAGTCCTATAGCCATTGCTGAAATTTCCAAATTTGCTGACGTATTGAGTGTAGGACTATGACAACATCATCTTTTAGGATTTGAAATAGCTTAGATGGAATTCCATAACCTCCACTAGCTTTGGTCACAGTAATGCTTCTTAAGGCCTGCTTGACTTCAAACTCCAGGATGTCTGGGCTCTAAGTGAGCAACCATACCATCGTGGTTACCGGGTCATTAAGACATGTTTTTGTTATAGCTTTTCTGTGTGTCATTATCACATCTTTTTAATCTCTTCTGCTTCTTCTAGGTCCTTGTCATTTCTGTCCTTTTTGTGTCCATCTTTACACAAAATGTCCCCATGGTAGCTCCAACTTTCTTCAAGAGATCTCTAATCTTTCGCATTCTATTGTTTTCCTCTATTTCTTTCCATTGTTCATTTAAGAAGGCTTTCTTATCTCTACTTTTCCTGTAGAAAATTCTTAAAGAGATGGGAATACCAGACCACCTTACCTGTCTCCTGAGAAACCTGTATGCAGGTCAAGAAACAACAGTTAGAACGGAACATGGAACAATGGACTGACAATGGTTCAAAATTGGGAAAAGAGCACATCAAGGCTGTATATTGTTTCCCTGCTTATCTGACTTATATGCAGAGCTGCAGTTGTTGAGTTTCAATCACCAAGTCATGTCCGACTCTTTGTGACCCCTTGGATAGCAGAATGCCAGATTTCCCTGTCCTTCACTGTCTCTCAGAGTTTGCTCAAGCTCATGCTCATTGAGTCGGTGATGCCATTCAGTCACCTAATTCTCTGTCATCCCCTTCTCCTCCTGCCCTCTGTCTTTCCCAGCATCAGGATCTTTTCCAATGTGTTGGCTCTTCGTACCAGGTGCCTAAAATATTGGAGCTTCAGCATCAGTCCTTTCAATGAATATTCAGAGTTGATTTCCTTTATGATTGACTGGTTTGGTCTCTTTGCTGTCCAAGGGATTCTACAGAGTCTTCTCCAGCACTAATATTTGGAAGCATTAATTCGTTTGTGCTCAGCCTTCTTTATGGTCTGGATTCTCACATTCATACATTTCTACTGGAAACATCATAGATTTGACTATATGGACTTTTGTCAGTAAAGTGATGTCTCTGGTTTTTAATACCCTGTTCAGGTTTGTCATAGCTTTTCTTCTAATGAGAAAGCATCTTAAATTTCATGGGGGCGTTCACCGTTTGCAGTGATTTCAAAACCCCACAAAATAAAACCTGCTGCTCTTTCCATTTATCCCTGTTTATTTGCCATGAAGTGATGGGACCAGATGCCATAATTTTAGTCTCTTGTATGTTGAGTTTTAACTTATATGCAGACTACATCATGAGAAACGCTGGGCTGGAAGAAGCACAAGCTGGAATCAAGATTTCCAGGAGAAATATCAATAACCTCAGATATACAGATGACACCACCCTTATGGTAGAAAGAGAAGAAGAACTAAAGAGCCTCTTGATGAAAGTGAAAGAGGAGAGTGAAAAAGTTGACTTAAAGCTAACCATTCAGAAAACTAAGATCATGGCACCTTGTCCCATCACTTCATAGCAAATAGATGGGAAACAGCAGAAACAGTGGCTGACTTTATTTTTCTGGGCTGCAGAAAATAATCAAAATCACTGCAGATGGTGATTGCAGCTATGAAATTAAAGGACGCTTACTCCTTGGAAGGAAAGTTATGACCAACCTAGACAGCATATTAGAAAACAGAGACATTACTTTGCCAACAAAGATCCGTCTAGTGAAGGCTATGGTTTTTCCATTGGTCATGTATGGATGTGAGAGTTGGACTATAAAGAATGCTGAGCATCGAAGAATTGATGCTTTTGAACTGTGGTGTTGGAGAAGACTCTTGAGAGTCCCCTGGACTGTAAGGAGATCCAACCAGTCCATCCTAAAGGAGATCAGCCCTGAGTGTTCATTGGAAGGACTGATGTTGAAGCGGAAACTCCAATACTTTGACCACCTGATGCAAAAAGCCAACTAATTGGAAAAGACCCTGATGCTGGGAAAGATTGAGGGCAGGAGGAGAAGGGGACGACAGAGGATGAGATGGTTGGATGGCATCATCGACTCAATGGCCATGGGTTTGGGTAAACTCCGAGAGTTGGTGATGGACAGAGAGGCCTGGCGTGCTGGGGTCCATGGGGTCACAAAGAGTCGGACACGACTGAGTGACTGAACTAAACTGATGTTGAATTTTAAGCCAGCTTTTTCACTCTTTTTCTTCTGCAAGAGGCTCTTTAGTTCCCATTCACTGTCTGCCATTAGGGTGTATTATCTGCATCTCAGGTTGTTTATATTTTGCCTGCAATCTTTTTTGTGTGTTTTGTTTTCCTTTTTTTTTTTTAAATTAATTAACTTGTTTTAATTGGAGGCTAATTACTTTACAATATTGTGGTGGTTTTTGCCATACATTGACATGAACCAGCCATGTATGTACATGTGTCCCACCGTCCTGAATGCCTCGCCCACCTCCCTCCCCACCCCATCCCTCTGAGTTGTCCCAGGGCACCAGATTTGTGTGCCCTGCTTCATGCATCAAATTGCACTGTTCATCTATTTTACATATGGAAATACACATGTTTCAGTGCTATTCTCTTATATTGTCCCACCCTCACCTTCTCCCACATCATCCAAAAGTCTGTTCTTTACATCAGTGTCTCTTTTGCTGTCTTGTATATAGGGTCGTTCATTACCATCTTTCTAAATTCCACATATATGCATTAATTTACTGTATTGGTGTTTCTCTTTCTGGCTTATTTCACTCTGTATAATAGGCTCCAGTTTCAACCACCTTGTTAGAACTGACTCAAATCCATTCTTTTTTATGGCTGAGTAATATTCCATTGTGTATATGTGCTACAACTTTCTTATCCATTCGTCTGCTGTGGACATCTAGTTTGCTTCCATGCCCTAGCTATTTTAAACAATGCTGCAATGAATATTGGGGTACATGTGTCTCTTTCAATTGGTTTCACTGGTGTGTATGCCCACCAGTGGGATTGGTTGGTCATAAGCCAGTTCTATTTTCAGTTTTTTGAAGAAATCTTCACACTGTTCTCCATAATGGCTGTACTAGTTTGCATTCCTACCAACAGTGTTGGTAGGAATTGAGGACTGCCTTTTCTCCACACCCTCTCCAGCATTTATTGTTTGTAGACTTTTTGATGGCAGCCATTCTGACCTGCGTGTGTGAGATGGTAACTCATTGTGGTTTTGATTTTCATTTCTCTGATAATGAGTGAGGTTGAACATCTTTTCATGTGTTTGTTTATCATCTATATGTCTTCTTTGGATAAATGTATGTTTAGTTCTGAGGCCCATTTTTTGACTGGGTTGTTTATTTTTCTGTAATTGAGCTTCATGAGCTGCTTATATATTTTTGAGATTAATTCTTTGCTAGTTACTTCCTTTGCTATTATTTTCTCTCATTCTGAAGGCTGCCTTTTCACCTTGCTTATAGTTTCCTCCCTTGTGCAAAAGCTTTTAAGTTTAACTAGGTCCCATTTGTTATTTTTGTTTCTATTTCCATTACTCTGGGAGGTGGATCATAGAGGATCTTGCTGTGATTTATGTTGGAAAGTGTTCTGCCTATGTTTTCCTCTAAGAATTATATAGTTTCTGGTCTTACGTTTAGGTCTTTAATCCATTTTGAACTTATCTTTGTGTATGGTGTTAGATAGTGTTCTAGTTTCATGCTTTTACAGGTGGTTGACCAGTTTTCCCACACCACTGGTTAAAGAGATTGTTATTTCTCCATTGTATATTTTTGCTTCCTCTGTCAAAGATAAGGTGTCCATAGGTATGTGGATTCATTTCTGGGCTTTCTATTTTGTTTCATTTATCTATATTTCTATTTTTTGTGCCAGTACCATATTGTATTGATGACTGTACCTTTGTAGTATATTCTGAAGTCAGGCAGGTTGATTCCTCCAGTTCCATTCTTCTTCCTCAATATTGCTTTGGCTATTTGAGGTATTTTGTGTTTCCACACAAATTGTGACATTGTTTGTTCTAGTTCTGTGAAAAATGCCATAGGTAGTTGATGGGGATTGTGTTAAAAATCTGTTGATTGCATTCAGTAATATATTCATTTTCACTATATTGTTTCTTCTAATCCATGAACATGGTATATTTCTCCATCTATTTGTGTCATCTTTAATTTCTTTTATCAGTGTTTTATAGTTTTCTATATATAGATCTTTTATTTCTTCAGGCAAATTTATTTCTAAGCAGTTTTTTTTTTTTCCTTTTCATTGCAATGGTGAATATGATTGTTTCCTTAATTTTCTTGCTGTTTCTCATTCTTAGTGTATATGAATGCAAGGGATTTCTGTGCATTAATTTTATATCCTACAGCTTTATGATAATCATCGATCAGCTCTAGTAAATTTCTGGTGGTGTCTTTAGGGCTTTCTATGTAGAGGATCGTGTCATCTGCAAACAGTGAGAGTTTTATTTATTCTTTTCCAATCTAGATTTCTTTAGTTTCTTTCTCTTCTCTGATTGATGTGGCTAGGAATTCCAAAACTATGTTGAATAGTAGTGGTGAGAGTGGGCACCATTGTCTTCTTTCTGATTTTAGCAGAAATGCTTTCAATTTTTCACCATTGAGGATAATGTTTGCTATGGGTTTGTCATATATGGTTTTTACTATGTTGAACTATATTCCTTCTATGCCTGCTTTCTGGAAAGTTTTTTATCATACGTTGATGTTCATTTTTGTCAAAGGCTTTATCTGCATCCATTGAGATAATCATATAGTTTTTATCTTTCACACGGTGTATCACATTGATTGATTTGTGAATATTGGAGAATCCTTGCATCCCTGGGATAAAGTCCACTTGGTCATGATGTATGATCTTTTTAATATATTGTTGGATTCTGTTTGCTATTATTTGTTGAGGATTTTTGCATCTATATTCATCAGTGATAGTGGCCTGTAGCTTTTTTCTTTTTTTTTTTTTTTTTTGTAGCATCTTTGTCTTGATTTGTTATTAGGGTGATAGTGGCATCATACAATGAGTCTGAGAGTTTGCCTTCCTCTGCAATTTTCTGGATGAGTTTGAGTAGGATAGGTGTTAGCTCTTCTCTAAATTTTTGGTAGAATTCAAAATTCTGACCATCTGACCCTGGGCTTTTGTTTGTTGGAAGATTTTTGATTACAGCCTTGATTTCCATGCTTGTGATGGGTCTGTTGAGATTTTCTATTTCTTCCTGGTTCAATTTTGGAAGGTTATAATTATCTAACAATTTGTTCCTTTCTTTCAAGTTGTTCATTTTATTGGCATATAGTTGCTGATAGTAGTCTCTTATGATCTTTTGTATTTCTGTGTTGTCTGTTGTGATTTCTCCATTTTCATTTCTAATTTTGTTGATTTGATTCTTCACCCTTCTTTTCTTGATGAGCCTGGCTAATGTTTTTTTTCTATTTTATTTATCATCTCAAAGAACTAGCTTTTAGTTTTGTTGATTTTTGTTATAGTCTCCTTCACTTTTTTTTTCCACTTATTTCTGCTCTGATTTTTATGATTTATTTCCTTCTACTAATGTTGGGGTTCTTCTTTTCTTCTTTTTTAGTTGCTCTGGATGTAAAGTTAGGTTGTTTGATGTTTCTTTTGTTTCTTGAGGTAGACTTGTATTGCTATGTATCTCCCTCTTAGAACTGCTTTTACAGGATCCCATAGGTTTTGGGTTGTCACATTTTAATTTTCATTTGTTTGTATGCATATTTTGATTTGCTTTTCTGTTTATGCCATGATCTGTTGCTTGTTCAGAAGTGTGTTGTTTAGCCTCCATATGTTTGTATTTTTTTAGTATTTTTCCTGTAGTTGACATCTAATCATACCATATTGTGATCAGAAAAGATGCTTGAAATTATTTCAATTTTTATAAATTTTCCAAGGCTAGATTTATGATCCAAGATATAATCTGTCCTAGAGAATGTTCCGAGTGCACTTGAGAAAAAGATGGTGTCCTTTGCTTTGGGGTGATATGCCCTACAGATATCAATTAGGTCTAACTTATCCATTGTATCATTTAGAGCTTGTGTTTCCTTGCTAATTTTCTGTTTGGCTCACCTATCCATAAGTGTGAGTGGGGTATTAAAGTCCCCCACTATTATTGTGTTACTGTTAATTTCCCCTTTCATACTTGTTGGCATTTGCCTTACATATTGATGTGCTCCTATGTTGGGTTCATATATATTTATAATTGTTATACCTTCTTTTTGGATTGATCCTTTGATCATTATGTAATGTCCTTTGTCTCTTATCACGGTCTTTATTTCAAAGTCTATTTTATCTGATACGAGTATTGCCACTCCTGCTTTATTTTGGCCCCCATTTGCATGAATATCTTTTCCCAGCCCTTCCCTTTCAGTCTATATGTGTCCCTAGGCTTGAGATGGGTCTCTTGTACACAACATATATAAGGGATCTTGTTTTTGTATCCTTTCAGCCAGTCTTGTCTTTTGGTTGGAGCATTTTGCCCATCTACAATTAAGGTAATTATTGATAAGTATGTTCCCGTTAAAATTTACTTTGTTGGTTTGGGTTTGATTTTATAAACTTTTAATGTATTTCCTGTCTAGAGAAAATCCTTTAGCATGTGTTGAAGAGCTGGTCTGGTGGTGCTGAAATCTCTCAGCTTTTGCTTGTCTGTAAAGCTTTTGATTTCTCCTTCATATGTGAATGAGATCCTTGCTGGGTAGAGTACTCTTGGTTGTAGGTTTTTCTCTTTCATCACTGTAAGGGGCCATTCCCTTATGGCCCAGAGAGTTTCTATTGAAAGATTAGCTGCTATCCTTACGGGGATCCCCTTGTATGTTATTTGTTGCTTTTCCCTTGCTGCTTTTAATATTTGCTCTTTGTGTTTGATGTTTCTTCATTTGATTAACATGTGTCTTGGGGTGTTTTGCATTGGGTTTAAACTCTTTGGGACTCTCTGGGTTTCTCAGATTTGGGTGGCTATTTTCTTCCCCATATAAGGGAAGTTTTCGACTATTATCTACTCAAGTATTTTCTCGTGCCCTTTCTTATTGTCTTCTTATTCTGGGACACCTATGATTCTAATATTGGGATATTTTACATTGTCCCAGATGTCTCTGAGGTTGTCCTCATTTCTTTTAATTCCTTTTTTTTCTTTTTTCCTCTCTTCTACATTTATCTGCACCATTCTATCTTCCACCTCACTTTTTCTCTCTTCTGCCTCAGTTATTCTACTCTTGGTTCCCTCCAAAGTGCTTTTGACTCATTGAATTATTCATTATTGATTGATTCTTGTTTATTTCTTCTGGATCCTTGCTAAACATTTCTTGCATCTTCTCAATCCTTGTGTCTAGTCTATTTATCTGTAGCTCCATTTTGTTTTCAAGATTTTGGATCATCTTTACTATCATTATTCTGAATTCTTTTTCAGGTAGACTCCCTATCTCTTCCTCTTTTGTTTGGTTTAGTGATTATCATGTTCTTTCACCTGCTCAATATTTCTCTGCCTTTTCATTTTGTTTAGATTGCTGTGTTTGGGGTGCCCTTTCTGCAGGCTGAAAGTTCGTGGTTTCTCTTAATTGTGGAGTCTGATCCCTGCGGGTTGAGTTTGACCAATGCCTTGTCCAGATTTGCTGGTTGGGGGAGGTTGTGTCTGTGTTATGGTGGGTGGAACTCTTCTCTCTGGAGTGCAATGAAGTGTCACATAGTAAGTTTTGGGGTGTCTGTGGGTTTAGCATGGTTTCGGGAAGCCCATCGTTTAATGTTCAGGGTTTTGTTCCTCTTTTCTAGAGAATTATCGTGGTGCATCTAGCACTGAATCTAGTTGGCTCTTGGGTGGAGATTGGTTTCAATGTAGTTGTGGAAACTTTGGAGTGAGCTCTTGTCTATTAATGTTCACTGGAATCAGGAGTTCTCAGATGTTCTAAAGTTTTGGAGTTAGACCTATTGCCTCTGGCTTTTGGTCCTCCCTCAAGACTTCTCCATCCATAGAGTATAGAAGTTAAAACCCCTAGATTTATTGGTGAAACAATTCTCCACAGTCAGGGACACTCAGACAGATTCACAAAGTTAAATGGAGAAGAGAAGAGGGAGAAGGAAGATAGATGTTACCAGGAGGAGAAAAGGGAGAGTCAAAAGGGGAGAGAGGAATCTAGCCATTAATCTAATCCCTAAGTGCTTTCCACATCCTGGAACACCCAGAGAGATTCACAAGAGTTATGTAGAGAAGAGAAGGGGGAGGAAGGAGATAGAGGTGACCTGGGAGAGAAAAGGTAGAGTCAAGAGGGGAGAGAGCAATCAAGCCAGTAATTGAATCCTTAATTGAAAATGGATACTGAAGATTAGATTCTTAGAGGTAAAAGTTGATAATAAATATCAAAAAGCAAAGATTAAGAACCTACAATAGAGGATAGACTCTCAAAAATACAATATAAAAATACAAACATATTAATCACAATAATTTTTAAAATATAGAATTTGTTTTTTTAATAAAATAGGGTTTTATTTTTTAGAAAGGGAAAGAAGTAATAACTAAAGGGTTTTTTTTTTTTTAAATTAAAAAGTGATAATAAAAAATATATCTAGGAGTTTCTCTGGAATTGTTGTGGGCAGTGTGGGGTCAGTTCCATGTGAGATAGTCCCCTTGTTCCAGATTGTACTTGTTCTCAAGGTGTATAGGTGCCCCTCAATATTGCCAGTATTAAATGCAGGGTTTTAATCTGTTGCACATGTTACTTCCAGACCATTCCCCCTTCTTTGTTTATTTTGGCTTCCTCTGTTTTCAAGTCTCTTCAGTGTCTAATTTCTGCCCTGAAACAAGGGGGTGAACTTCAGTTCAGTTCAGTCACTCAGTTGTGTCCAACTCTTTGCAACCCCATGGACTGCAGCATGCCATGCTTCCCTATCTATAACCAACACACAGAGGTTACTCAAACTCATGTCCATTGAGTCAGTGATGCCATTCAACCATCTCATCCTCTGTCGTCCCCTTCTCCTCCTGCCTTCAATCTTTCCCAGCATCAGGGTCTTCTCAAATGAGTCAGCTCTTACCATTAGGTGGCCAAAGTATTGAAGTTTCAGCTTCAGCATCAGTCCTTCCAATGAATATTCAGGACTCATTTCCTTTAGGATGGACTGGTTGGATCACCTTGCAGTCCAAGGGACTCTCAAGAGTCTTTTCCAGCACCACAGTTCAGAAGCATCAATCCTTTGGCACTCGGTTTTCTTTATAATCCAACTCTCACATCCATACATGACTACTAGAAAAATTATAGCCTTGACTAGCCAGAACTTTGTTGGCAAAGTAATGTCTCTGCTTTTTAATATACTGTCAAGTTGCTCAAAAATTTTCTCCAAGGAGCAAGTGTCATTTAATTTCATGGCTGCAGTCACCATCTGCAGTGATTTTGGAGCCCCCAAAATAAAGTCTCTCACTGTTTCCATTGATTCCCCATTTATTTGCCATGAAGTGATGGAACTGGATGCCACTATCTTAGTTTTCTGAATGTTGAGTTTTAAGCCAACTTTTTCATTCTCCTCTTTCACTTTCATCAAGAGGCTATTTAGTTCTTCTTCACTTTCTGCCATAAGGGTGGTGTCATCTGCATATCTGAGGTTATTGATGTTTCTCCGGGCAATCTTGATTCCAGCTTGGGCTTCATCCAGTTCCAGCATTTCTCTTGTGCTCTGCATATAAGTTAAATAAGCACAGTGACAATATACAGCTTTGACATATTCCTTTTCCCGATCTGGAAACCCGTTTTTTGTTACATGTCCATTTCTAACTGTTGCTTCCTGACCTGCATACAGATTTCTCAGGAGGCAGACCAGGGGGTCCAGTATCCTCACCTCTCAAAGAATTTTCCAGTTTTTTGTGATCCACACAGTCAAAGGCTTTGGCATCGTCAATAAAGCAGAAATAAATGTTTTTCTGGAACTCACTTGCTTTTTCAATAATCCAATGGATGTTGGCAATTAGATCTCTAGTTCCTCTTCGTTTTGTAAATCCATTTGAACATCTGGAATTTCACGGTTCATGTACTTTGAAGCCTGACTTGGAGAATTTTGAGCATTAACTTTGCTAGCGTGTGAGATGAGTTCAATTGTGTGGTAGGTTGAGCATTCTTTGGCATTACCTTTCTTTGGGATTGAAATGAAAACTGACATTTTCTAGGCCTGTGGCTGCTGCTGAGTTTTCCAAATTTGTTGCCATATTGAGTGCAGCACTTTCACTGCATTATCTTTTAGGATTTGAAATAGCTCAACTGGAATTTTCCTCCTTCGGTAGGTTTATTATCTTTTTGATGTGATAGTAAATGGGACTGTTTCTTTAATTTCTCTTTCTTACTGTTCACTGTTCAGTTCACTCAGTCATGTTCAACTCTTTGCATCCCCATGGACTGCAGCACACCAGGATTCCCTGTCTGTCACCAATCCCAGAGCTTGCTCAAACTCACATCCATCAAGTTGGTGACGCCATTTCAACCATCTCATCCTCTGTTGTCCCCTTATCCTCCTGCCTTCAGTCTCTCCCAGCATCAGGGTCTTTTCCAATGAGTCAGTTCGTCACATCAGGTGGCCAGTGTATTGGAGTTTCAGCTTCAGCATCAGTCCTTTCAATGAATATTCAGGCTGATTTCCTTAAGGATGGACTGGTTGGATCTCCTTGCAGTCCAAGGGACTCTCAAGAGTCTTCTCCAACACCACAGTTCAAAAGCATCACTTCTTTGGTGCTCAGCTTTCTTTATAGTCCAACTCTCACATTCGTACATGACTACTGCAAAAAACCATAGCTTTAACTAGACGGACTTTTGTTGGCAAAATAATGTCTCTGCTTTTTAATATGCTGTCTAGATTGGTCATAGCTTTTCTTCCAAGGAGCAATCCTCTTTTAATTTCATGCCTGCAATCACCATCTGCAGTGACTTTGGAGCCCAAGAAAACAAAGCCTCTCACCGTTTTAATCATTTCCTCATCTATTTGCTATGAAGTGATGGGGCCGGATGCCATGATCATATTCAAGACATTTCTGTGTATTAATTTTACATATATTGCAACTTCATCTAATTCATTGATGAACTCTAGCAGTTTTTTGATAGCATCTTTTAGGATTTTCTTTATACGGTATAATGTCATCTGCAAACAGTGACAATTTTACTTCTTTTCCATTTTTGATTCCTTTTATTTCTTTTTCTTCTCTGACTACTGTGGCTGGGACTTTTAAAACTATATTGAATAAAAGTGGTGTGAGTGTACATCCTTGTTTTGCTCCTGATCTTAGAGGAATTTTCTGTTTTGTTTTGTTTTTCCTCATTGAGAATTAGATTTGCTGTGGGTTTGTCATATATAGACCTTATTAAGTTGAGATATGTTCCATATATGCCCACTTCATGGAAAGTTTTTAATAATAAATGGGTGTTGAGTTTTGGCAAAACCTTTTTCTGCATCTTTTGAGATGATTATAGGATTTTTATTCTCAAGCCTGTTAACATGTTTTATTCACATTGGTTGATCTGGATATCGTGAAGAAACCTGTATTCCTGGGATAAATCTCGCTTAATGCTGTTGTATGATCCTTTTAATATGTTGTTGGATTCCTTTTGCTAGTATTGTGTCAAGTATTTTTGTTTATCTTCATCAGTGATATTGGCAGTAATTTTCTTTATTTGTGGTATCCTTGTCTGGTTTTGATATCACGGTGATGATGGCCTCATAGAATGAATTGGAAGTGTTCTTTCCACTGCAACTTATTGGAAAATTTTCAGAAAGATAAGTGCTAATTCTGCTCTAAATGTTTGATAGCATTTCCCTTTGTAGCCATATGTTCTTGGACTTTTGTTTATTGAAAGATTTTGAATCACAGTTTCAATTTCAATACTTATGATTGGTTTGTTTATATTTTCTATTTTTTCCTAGTTCAGACTTGAGAGTTTGTACCTAAGAAATTGTCCTTTTCTTCTAGGTGGTCCCTTTTCATGGCATATAATTGCTTGTGGTAGTCTTTTATGATCCTTTATATTTCTGTGGTGTTAGTTGTAACTTTTCACTTTTAATTTCTAATTTTATTGATTTAAGCCCTCTCCTTTTTCTTGATGAATATAGATGAAGATTTATCAATTTTGTTTATATTTTCAAAGATCCAGCTTTTAGTTTTGTTGATCTTTTCTCTTGTTTTCCTCATTTACATTTCACTTACTTCTGCTCTGATCTTTATGATTTCTTTCCTCCTACTGATTTTGGGTTTTCATTGTTCTTTTTTCTCTAGTTGCTTTATGTGTAAGCTTAAATTATATATCTGGGATTTTGTTTGTTTGTTTGTTTCCTGAGGTATTGCAGTAATCTTTCCTCTTATAACTGCTTTGCTGCATCCCATAGGTTTTGGATTGTCATGTTTTCATTGTCACTTGTCTCTAGATATTTTTTGAGTTCTTCTTTCATTTCTTCAGTGATCTATTGGTTGTTTCATAACGTTATGTTTAGCCTCCATGTGTTTGTGCTTTTTATAGATTTTTAAAAATATAATATATTTCTAATCTCATAGGGTTGTGTTCAGGACAGATACTTCATATGATTTCAATTTCCTTATATTTTCCAAGGCTCGATTTGTGGTCCAATATATGATAAATACTGGAGAATGTTTCATGTGCATGTGAGAAGAAAATGTATTCTGTTGCTTGTGGATGGAATGTTCTATAAGTATTAGTTAAGAACATCTGATGTAATATGTCATTTAAAGCCTGTGTTTCCTTATTGGTGTTCTGTATGGATGCTCTGTCCAGTGAAGTCAAGTCCAAGAATTGCAGTAATTGTGCACCTGCACCCACTGTGGGATCTATGGGGGCAGCTCAGATTCTTGCCTTATCCAATCCCCCATATATGTGCCCATGAAGCCCACTGCTGCTAAAGCTAGACCCATCTCTGCTGCAGGAGAGAACTCATCTATTTCGATGTTCCACAGGCACTGAGTTTACAAAGCCAGTAGTGGGGTTTTTCAAATCTGTGGTTCCTGCATCTGTGAGGAGCGATTTCAACTCCTCTTCCTCAGTTGCACAGCTCCTAGGGCTCAGCTGTGGTTTCAACCTCACCTCTCTGTTTAGGATTCCCACTGGTGTCTGCTCCCAAAGCTGCCCAAGAACACACACATGTTTTGCTGGCTGGCAGCAGAGCTGTGGCAGGTGGGGCCTGTGGGCCCACTGGGTGGCTGGTATAAACAATACATGGTTTTTCAACACAATCTCAAATTTTTTAGTAATGAAGTTCCAAGAGCAAAATAGATATTCAGTAGAGATCTATTTTTTTCCCTTGGCAGTCATATTTATAAATTACAATAAGGAATATTTTATAGTTTAAAGTACTGATCTCATTCTAATGTGTAATTCATTTAAAAGCTGTTAGATAATTAACACTAACCCTTCAGATTTGAAAATATGTCAGATTTTTTTGAACCCCTAAAAATAAAACATGAAAAGTATAAAGTGGTCATCTAATATCTTCAAATTAATCATAAAATGTTACTGATGGCATTTGAAAATTTTCCAAGCACAACTTCTATAAAATTCATGGATCCTAATGGTAAGTCAGAAAATATTTCATGATCACAAATTGCTGTTTCTAAATAACATTATTCAGTGATACTCATTCTACTTATATTCATAAAATGAAGTTCAAAATCTGTTATATAACTTGATAAATAAAAGAATACTGTCATTTATTTCTTCAATTGTAACTTCACTGAAAGCATTTCCGAAAAGTATGCCACTGAGCTTTATACTAGGGCTGCCCAACTCTATGATTAAAGTTATACTTACTATTTAAAAAATTTGGAACAGTTACGAACTTACAGGATTGTAAAACTATTAAATTAAACAATATAAAGAAGCCTAGATACATAATTTTTGTTTTTCAATTAGAGGAAAATTCCTTTAAAATATTGTATTGGTTTTTGCTATATATAGCAAATCAGCCACAAATATACATATGATCCCTCCTTCTTGAGCCTCCCTTCTTGCTCCCTTCCTTCCAGGTCATCACAGAGCACCAACCTGGACTCCCTGTGTTATATAGCAGCTTACCACTAGCTATATATTTTACACCTGATGGTGTGTATGACACAGAATGACCAACTAGCATTTTGCTACATTTGGATTAGCATTCTATTTCTCTCCTTGTATACACACATGTGTGTAAATAGTATATGAATGTGTGTGTGTTTGTATAGAAATTTTTAGAATTATTTTACAGTGGATTGAAAATATGATGCTCCTTTACCTATAAATATTTGTGTTCTTTAATATTTCATTGTTTTCCCCCTCAAAAGAAGAATATTCCCTTATTTAACTGTATCAAAATATCAACATTTAACTGTGATACAATTCTATTATCTATATTCCATATTCAAATCTCATCAACAGTCCCAATGTCAAATAGTTTAATTTGTGGGACAAGTAACTTAACGCTTTTACTGGTTTAACCAGGCATCTCTTCTTTCCACCATTTCAGGCACATCATTTCCTCTTTGACATTTACATTGAAATACAGCTATGAAATCTCTCAGTGCTGTAGAACACATCTTAAATATTTGAATGAATATGTGCACTTACCTTGTAGGAAATTCTGTGTTGGTCAACTAGCTTCTTTGGAAGTTTATAGAGAATAATGCTTGTGATATATAACAACACCTCTGCACATTGAATTATTATAGCCAATTGCTGTCCCTGTACATTTTCCCACTACTTCATGTTGCATTTGCATAATGAAAATGTCAGTAATACCAAGACACAATTTAAAGGCTTTTCATCCATATCCAAAGGGCAAAAAGATTTCTCAGTGACAATGGAAAAGCAGAGAAATACTTGGAATTGATAACAAATCCAAGCTGCCAGTGTCGATTCAGTTTTAGAGGGGCAGTATATTTTCCTTTAACTGTTGAACAGAGAAAACCTTCCTTTCATGTATTGCTAAAGAGAATGAGAGCTACTACAGGAAGAAGTGAGGAATATTTTGCCCAAGTGAGGTATTTAGGTTAACCTGAGTGGTGAACTGTACTGCAATGTTTACTCTAGAGATATTTTCTTTACCACATAATTAACTAATTTAAATGAACTAAATACTTAATTGGCTATCTTGAAAAGGTAGTCTTAGTGGTCCTAAGGGTAAACTATATCACTGTGAATCAACATAACCAAACTGTTTTTATTAATATGCCTTCAAATTAAATCATTATCTATATATTTATTGCATTTAAATGGCCCACCATTAATATTATGTCTCCATCTAGCAATAATATTATGTTGGCTTATAATTCTTTTTCATTTGGGGAATGCTGTTTTTAGAAAGAACAGAATATTTTTTACTTGTAAGTAACCTAACAAGCATATGTATATCTCTCCCTTCCCATTACTACTTCTATAAATCAAACATTCAATATTTCTAACAGAAAAATTCCTACTTCCAGTAGTACGTATACTTCCAGTCATTTCTCCCGAATAATCCCAGAGTGATCTTTGAAAAATTCTTACTCAGCTATGTTTATTTTCCCTGATTTAAATAATTCAAGAACTTCCCATAGTTGAAAAAAAGGTATTCTACATGGCTGTTAAAATCTGCCTCTTAAAACGATATTTTTCTCTCAGCACCTTCTGAACACTCCTCAAATGCAAATGACTTTTAATTGTTTGCAAATGAAATGTAATTGTTTCTATATTTGTTTGTTTTGATTTTTCCATAGGAATTTCTTTTAGCCATACCATGTACTATTCATTGAAAGCAATGGGAAAACAATAGCTTTTAAAGCAAAGAGACTAATGTCTAAATTTAGCTACTGACTATATTTCACACACTACACATTTATTAATAATATCCATGTATAATTTTGCAGCTGGAAGTTTGTACCTCTTCAGTTAACCTCAGATCAATCACTCAGTTGTGTCCAACTCTTTGTCGTGATATGGAATGCAGCATGCCAGGTTTCCCTGTCCATCACCAAATCTGGGAGCATATTCAAACTCATGTCCATCGTGTTGGTGATGCCATCCAACCATCTCATACTCCGTCATCCCCTTCTCCTCCTGCCTTCAATCTTTCCCAGCATCAGGTTATTTTTCAGTGAGTCAGTTGTTCCCATCAGGTGCCCGAAGTATTGGAGTTTCAGTTTCAGCATCAGTTCTTCCAATGAATATTCAGGACTGATTTCCTTTAGGATGGACTGGTTGGATCACCCTGCAGTCCAAGGGAATCTCAAGAGTCTTCTCTAACATCACAGTTCAAAAGCATCATTCTTCAGCACTCAGTTTTCTTCATGGTATAAATCTCACATCCATATATGACTACTGGAAAAACCATAGCTTTGACTAGAGGGAACTTTGTTGGCAAGTAATATCTCCACTTTTTAATATGCTGTCTAGGTTGGTCATAGCTTTTCTCCCGAGGAGCAAGCGCCTTTTAATTTCATGATTGCACTCACCATCTGCAGTGATTTTGGAGCCGCCCCAAAATAAAGTCTCTCACCATTTCGATTGTTTCCCCATCTATTTTCCATGAAGTGATGGGACCAGATGCCATGATCTTAGTTTTTTGAATGTTTAGTTTTAAGTCAGCTTTTTAAACTCTCCTCTTTCACTTTCATGAAGAGCCTCTTTAGTTCTTCATTTTCTGCCATAATGGTGGTGTCATCTGCATATCTGAGGTTATTGATATTTCTCGCAGCAATCTTGATTCCAGGTTAGGCTTCATCCAGTCCAGCATTTTGCATGATGTACTCTGCATATAAGTTAAATAAGCAGGGTGACAATATACAGCCTTGACATACTCCTTTCCCAATTTGGAACCAGTCTGTTGTTCTATGTCCAATTCTAACTGAAGTTTCTTGACCTGCATGAAGATTTCTCAAGAGGCAGGTTAAAAGGTCTGGTATTCCCATCTCTTTAAGAATTTTCCACAGTTTGTTGTGATCCACACAGTCAAAGGCTTTGGTATAGTCAATACAGCAGAAGTACAAGTTTTTCTGGAACTCTTACTTTTTCAATAATCCAATTGATGTTGGCAATTTGATCTCTGGTTCCTCTGCCTTTTGTAAATCCAGCTTGAACATCTGGAACTTTATGGTTTACACACTGTTGAAGCCTGGCTTGGGGAATTTTGAGCATTACTTTGCTAACATGTGGGATAAGTGCAATTTTGTGGTAGTTGAGCATTCTTTGGCATTGCCTTTCTTTGGGACTGGAATAAAAACTGACCTTTTCCAGTCCTATGGCCACTTCTGAGTTTCCAAATTTGTTGGCATATTGAGTGCAGCACTTTCAAAGCATCATCCTTTAAGATCTGAAATAGCTCGACTGGAATTCCATAACCTCTACTAGCTTTGTCCATAGTGATGCTTCCTAGGACCCACTTGACTTCACATTCCAGGATGTCTGGCTACACATGAGTTATCCCACCACTGTGGTTATCAGGGTCATGAAGATCTTTTTTGTACAGTTCTTCTGTGTATTCTTGCCACCTCTTCTTAATATTTTCTGCTTCTGTTAGGTCCACACAACTTCTGTTCTTTATTGTGCCCATCTTTGCATGAAACATTCCTTTGGTATCTCTAGTTTTCTTGAAGAGATCTCTAGTCTCTCCCGTTTTGCTGTTTTACTCTATTTCTTTGCACTGATCACTGAGGAAGGCTTTCTTATCTCTCCTTTCTATTTTTTGGAATTCTGGATTCAAATGGGTGTATCTTTCCTTTTCTCCTTTGCTTTTTGCTTTTCTTCTTTTCTCAGGTATTTGTTAGGCCTCCTCAGACAACCATTTTGCCTTTTTGCACTCCTTTCGCTTGGGCATGGTCTGGATCACTGCCTCCAGTACAATGTCACGAACCTCCATCCATAGTTCTTCAAGCACTCTGTCAGAGCTAATCCCTTGAATCTATTTCTCACTTTCACTGTATAATCGTAAGGGATTTGATTTAGGTCGTACATGAATGTCCTAGTGGTTTTCCCTACTTTCTTCAATTTAAGTCTGAATTTGGCACAAGGAGTTCGTGATCTGAGCCACAGTCAGGTCCCAGTCTTGTTTTTGCTGCCTGTATAGAGCTTCTCCATCTTTGGCTGCAAAGAATATAATCAATCTGATATCCGTATTGACCATCTGTTGATGTCCATGTGTAGAGTCTTCTCTTGAGTTGTTTGAAGAGGGTGTTTGCTATGACCAGTGTGTTCTCTTGGAAAAACTCTATTAGCCCTTGCTCCACTTCATTTTGTACTTCAAGGCCAAATTTGCCTGTTACTCCAGGCAAATTTTTATCTATTTCTTTCCTCCTCTTTCCACCCTTCCATCTGGGAAACATCTATTTGTTCTCTGCATGTATGGCCCTTTTTATGTTTTTTGTATCTGCCCATTTGTTTTGTTTTTCATACTTCAAATATGCATACATGCATGCTAAGTTGCTTCAGCTGTGTACAACTCTGTGACCCTATGGACCTAGCCCACCAGTTTCCTCTATCTGGGATTCTCCAGGCAAGGGTTGCTGTGCCCTCCTCATGGGATCTTTTGGACCTAGTTATTGAACCTGCATCTCTTATACCTCCTGCATTGGCAGGCATGTTCTTTACCACCAGCACCACCTGGGAAGCTCATTCCAAATATAAGTGAAATGAAAAAGCATTTGTATTTCTCTTTCTGAGGTATTTCACTTGGCATGATACCCTTTCGGCCCACCTATGTTGTTGCAGATGGCAAGATTTTATTCATTTTTATGGCTAAGTCATACAATCAGGTACTTATATAATACATTTTTTTTATACACTCATCTGTTGATGGACACATAGGCTCCTTCCATATCTTGGCTATTATAAATAATGCTATTTTAATAATGTAACATTATATTGATAAAAATACATTATTAATGTAATAATACTGGCTATTGTAACTATGAACATTGGGGTACATGGATAATTTCTAATTACTGTTTTTGTCTGATTTGGATAAACACCTGAAAGTGAAACTTCTGGATCATATGGTATTTCTATTTTTAATTATTCAGTGAATCTGCCAACATTTCTTGTTGTACTTTTTTTTATCCATCTGATAAGTGTGAATTGATATTAAAATAATATTACAAACACCAATGTCAAAGCACATACTGCTTATGTTTTCCTCTAAAAGTTGTATGCTTAGAGGTTTCCCACTCATGCTTTATACCTATTTAAAATTTATTTTTGTGCATTCTGTGATAGAGTAGTTCAGTTTTCCTAACCATTTATTGAAGAGGCTGTCATTTACCATGCTATAGTTTTGCTTCTGTTGTCACAGATAATTGCCCATATGAGCCTGGGTTCATTTCTGGGCTCTTTCGCTCTGGTTCCATTGATATATATGTCTGTTTTTGTGCCTTTACCACACAAATTTTTGAAACTACCATAGCTTTGTACTACAGGCTGAGGTCAGGAAGGGTGATATCTCCAGTTCTTTCTTCTTTCTCAAGGTTGTTGTGTCTATTCAGGGTCGTTTGTGTTTCTAAACAGATTTGTCAAGAATACACAGAAGAATTGTATGAAAAAGTTCATCATGACCAAGATAGATGTGATGGTGTGATCACTCACCTAGAGACAGACATTCTGGAATGTGAAGTCAAGTGGGCCTTAGGAACAATCACTACGAACAAAGCTAGTGGAAGTGATGGAATTCCAGTTGAGCTATTTCAGATCTTAAAAGATGATGCTGTGAAAGTGCTTCACTCAATATGCCAGCAAATCTGGAAAATTCAGCAGTGGTCACAGGACTGGAAAAGATCAGTTTTCATTCCAATCCCAAAGAAAGGCAATGCCAAAGAATGTTCGAACTACTGCACAATTGTGCTCATCTCACGCGCTAGTAAAGTGATGCTTAAAATTCTCCCAGCCAGGCTTCAGCAATATGTGAACTGTGAACTTCCAGGTGTTCAAGCTGGTTTTAGAAAAGGGAGAGGAACCAGACATCAAATTGCCAACATCTGATGGATCATCAAAAAAGCAAGAGGGTGTCAGAAAAACATCTATTTCTGCTTTATTGACTATGCCAAAGCCTTTGATTGTGTGGATCACAATAAACTGTGGAAAATTCTGAAAGAGATGGGCATATCAGAACACCTGACCTGCCTCTTGAGAAAACTGTGCTCAGGTCAGGAAGCAACAGTTAGAACTGGACACGGAACAGCAAACAGGTTCCAAATCAGGAAAGGAGTACGTCAAGGCTGCATATTGTCACCCTGCTTATTTAACTTATATGCAGAGCACATCATGAGAAACGCTGGGCTGGAAGAAACACAAGCTGGAATCAAGATTGCTGGGAGAAATATCAATAACCTCAGATATGCAGATGACATCACTCTTATGGCAGAAAGTGAAGAAGAACTAAAGAGCCTCTTGATGAAAGTGAAAAAGGAGAGTGAAAAAGTTGGCTTAAAGCTCAACATTCAGAAAACTAAGACCATGGCATCTGGTCCCATCACTTCATGGAAGATAGATGGGGAAACAGTGGAAATAGTGGCTGACTTTATTTTTGGGGGCTTCAAAATCACTGCAGATGGTGATTGCAGCCATGAAATTAAAAGACGCTTACTCCTTGGAAGGAAAGTTATGGCCAACCTAGACAGCATATTAAAAAGCAGAGACATTACTTTGCCAACAAATGTCCATCTAGTCAAGGCTATGATTTTTCCAGTGGTCATCTATGGATGTGAGAGTTGGACTATAAAGATAGCTGAGCACCGAAGAATTGATGCTTTTGAACTGTGGCATTGGAGAAGACTCTTGAGAGTCCCTTAGATTGCAAGGAGATTCAACCAGTCCATCCTAAAGGAGATCAGTCCTGGGTGTTCTTTGGAAGGACTGATGTTGAAGCTGAAACTCCAATACTTTGGCCACCTGATGCGAAGATCTGACTCATTGGAAAAGATCCTGATGCTGGGAAAGATTGAGGGCAGGGGGAGAAGGGGACAACAGAGGATGAGATGGCTGGATGGCATCACCAACTCAATGGACATGGGTTTGGGTGGACTCGGGGAGTTGGTGATGGACAGGGAGGCCTGGCGTGCTGCGCTTCATGGGGTTGCAAAGAGTCGGACACGACTGAGTGACTGAACTGAACTGAAACAGATTTTAGAATTACTTGTATTAGTTTCTTGAAATAAATGCCGTTAGTATTTGATACGGTTTACATTATATCTGTAGATTGCCTTGGGTAGTATGGTCATTTTGACAATATTAATTCTTCCAATCCCTGAACAAAGTATATCTTTCCATATGTGTTATCTTCAGCTTCTCTCATCAGTGTCTTAACGTTTATTGAGTATAGGTATTTTGCCTCCTTTGTAGGTTTATTCCTAGGTAGTATATTCTTTTTGATATAAAGATAAATAATTGTTTTCTTAACTTCTCTTTCTGATAGTTCATTGTTATTGTTTAGAAAGACAACAGATTTCTATGTATTAATTTTGTATCCTGCAAATTTACTGAATTTATTGATGAGCTGAGTAGATTCCTGGGAGCGTATTTAGGATTTTCTATGTATAATACTTCATCCAAAAACAATGACAGGTTTGCTCCTTCCTTGTCAATTTAAATTCCTTTTATTTCTTTTTCTTGTCTGATTGCTGTGTCTAGGATTTCCAGTACTACGTTGAACAAAAGTGGAAGAGAGGCCTTCTTTGTCTTATTCTTAAACTCAGAGAAAATACTTTCAGTTTTTGCCATTGAGTATGATATTAGCTGTGGGCTTGTCTTGTATGGACTTTATTATGATAAGGTCAGTGCAGTTCAGTCACTCAGTTATGTCGGACTCTATGACCCCATGGACTGCAGCATGCCAGGCCTCCCTGTCCATTACCAACATTTAGAGCTTACCCAAACTTATGTCCATTGAGTCGGTGATGCCATCCAACAATCTCATCCTCTGTCATCCCCTTTTCCTCCTGTCTTCAATCTTTCCCAACATCAGGGTCTTTTCCAGTGATTCAGTTCTTCACATCAGGTGGCCACAACATTGGGGTTTCAGCTTCAGCATCAGTCCTTCCAATGAATATTCAGGACTGATTTCCTTTAGGATGGACTGGTTGGATCTGCTTGCAGTCCAAGGGATTCTCAATAGCCTTCTCCAACACCGCAGTTAAGATATGTTCCCTCTATACTCATTTTCTGGAGAGTTTAATCCAAAATGAATGCTGATTTTTGTAAAAGCTTTCTTCTGAATCTATTGATATAATTATATAATTGTATTATACATTTGTTAATGTGGCATATCACATTGGTATGTGAATATGAAACATTCTTGGATCCCTGGAATACATCCTACTTGATCATGATGTGTAATCCTTTTAATATATTGTTGAATTCAGTTTTCTAATATTTTGTTGAGAACTTTTGCCTCTATGTTCATTAGTAATATTGGTCTGCAATTTTCTTTTTATAGTGATATCTTTTTCTAGCTTTGATATCAGGATGATCCTGGCCTTATAGAATCAATTTGTAATTTTTTCTGCAATTCTCCTTCTGCAATTTTTTTTTACAATAATTTGAGAAGCCTAGATATTAACTCTTCTCCAGATGTTTGGTAGAATTCACCTATGAAATCATCTGTTCCTGGACCTTTGTTCGTGGGACTCTTTCTATTACTGATTCAATTTCATTACTTGTTATTAGTCTGTTCAAATTGCCTTAGAGATAGCTGGGAAGAGAAGAGAAGTGAAAAACAAAGGAGAAAAGGAAAGATATTCCCATCTGAATGCAGAGTTACAAAGAATAGCAAGGAGAGATAAGAAAGCCTTCCTCAGTGATCAATGCAAAGAAATAGAGGAAAACAACAGATTGGGAAAAACTAGAGATCTCTTCAAGAAAGTTAGAGATACCAAAGGAACATTTCATGCAAAGATAGGCTTGATAAAGGACAGAAATGGTATGGACCTAACAGAAGCAGAAGATATTAAGAAGAGGTGGCAAGAATACACAGAACTGTACAAAAAAGATCTTCATGACCCAGATAATCACGATGGTGTGATCACTCAGCTAGAGGCAGACATCCTGGAATGTGAAGTCAAGTGGGCCTTAGAAAGCATCACCACGAAGAAAGCTAGTTTTCGTTCCAATCCCCAAAAAAGGCAATGCCAAAGAATGCTCAAACTACTGCACAATTGCACTCATCTCACATGCTAGTAAATCAATGCTCACAATTCTCCAAGCCAGGCTTCAGCAATACGTGAACCGTGAACTTCCAGATGTTCAAGCAGGTTTTAGAAAAGGCAGAGGAACCAGAGATCTTTGATCATTAAGAAGTGTTGTTCTTTGTCTCTTTTAAGAATCTTTAAAGTCTTTTCCCTGATATGGGTATTGCCTCTCAAGCTTTCTTTTGATTTTCATTTGCATGCAGTACCTTTGTCCATACCCTCACTTTCATTCTGTAGTGTCCCTAATTCTGAAGTGGGTGTCTGGTACATAATATCTATGCAGGTCTTAATTTTGTATCCATTCAGCAAGTCTCTGTCTTTTGGTTGGAACATTTAATCTATTTGCATTTAAGGTAATTATCAATTATGTTTTTTCCTATTGACATTTTCTTAATTGTTTTAGATTTGTTTTCATATATCTTTTCTCTTCTCTTTGACTTCTGCTTTCTTCTCTTATGATTGATGACGAACTTAATTTTGTGCTCAGATATCTTTACTAATTTTGTTTGTATCTATTGTATATTTTTGGTTTGTGGTTCCATGATGTTGAGACACAGCAATCAACACAAAATCAAAGCTTTTAAAATTTCCTGGTCTTTTAATTTCAAATGCGTTTCCAATATCCTGCATTTGTACTCTCCTATTTCATGATTCCTGGTTTTGTTATCATATTTATAAGCAAATGATTACCCACCTTTAAAATACATATTTGCCTTTACTGGTGAGTTTTTCCCTTCATAATTCTCTTTTTTCTAGCTGCAAAAGTTCCTTTAGCATTTGTTGCAAAGCTGGTCTGGTGGTGCTGAATTCTCTTAGATTTTGTTTGTCTGTAAAGCTTTTGCTTTCTCTATTGAATCTGAATAAGAATGCTGCTGTGTTTTTGGTTGTAGGTTCTCTTCATTAATCACTTTAAATATATCATGGGGCTTTCTTATAACCTGCAGAGTTTCTGCTGAGAAATCAGCTGATAGCCTTATGGTAATTCCCTTGTGTGTTTTATGTTGCCCTTAATATTTTTTCTTTGTCTTTATTTTTTGTTAGTTTGATTACTATGTTTCTTTGGTGTTCCTCTTTGGATTTATCCTGCCTGAGACTCTCTGCACCTCCTGAACTTGGGTGACTATTTCCTTTCTCATGTTAGGGGAGTTTTCAGCAGTTATCTCTCCAAGTATTTCCCCAGGCCTTTCCTCTCTGTCTTTTCCTGGAATCCATATAGTGTGAGTATTGGTGTATTTAATGTTGACCCAGAGGTCTCTTAGCTTGTCCTCATTTCTTTTCATTCTTTTTCTTTATTCTGTTCCATGGTAGTGATTTTCATCGTTCTGTCTTCCAGCTCACTTATCCATTTTTCTGTCTCATTTATTCTGCTATTATTCGCTTCTAGTGCATTTTTAATTCCAGTCATTATTCATCTCTGTTTGTTCTGAGATCTTCTAGCTCTTTGTTAAGCTGTTCTTTTATCTTCTTTATCTCTGCCTCCATTCTTTTGCTGAGTTCTGGGATCATCTTTACTATAATTACTCTGAATTTTTTTTTTGATTATACTGTCTATTTCTACTTCATTTAGTTGTTCTTCTGGGGTTTTATCTTGTTTCTTTATCTGAAATATATTCCTCTGTTGTGTTATCTTGTCTCTTTTTCTGTATATAGTCTCCATTCCGGAGGTTCCCGGATTGAGGTCCTCTTTCTTCTGGTGTCTGTGGTCCTCTTCCTTCGGGTGTCTGCATCCTGTTGGCTGAGGCTGGTCCAAGAGGCTATGTAGGCTTCCTGTGTGAGGGATTGGTGCCTTCACACTGGTGGGTGGAGCTGGGTTTTGTCCCTCTGGTGGGCAAGACCATGTCAAGGAGTGTGTTTAGAGGTGGCGCTGAGGTCAGGAAGACTTTAGGCAGCCTGTTGATAGATGGGCTGTATTTCTGCCTTATGGGGCTGTATTTCTCCCTTGGTTGTTTGGTCTGAAGCCTTCCAGTCCTGGAGCCAACAGTCTGTTGGATGGGGGCAGACACTTGTCAAAATGGCAGCTTCTGTGGGAGCTCACACCAATGAGTACTCCCCAATACCTCAGCTACCAGGTTCTCATCCCCACAGTGAACCATAGACACCCCTTTGCCTTTCCAAGAGACCCTTCAAGACCAGCAGACAGGTCTGGCTCAGGTATCTATGTAGTCAGTTTTTTCCTGGGTGTCAGTGTGCATGAGACCTTGTGTGTGCCCTCCAAGTGTTTTGTTGTTTCCTCCAGTCCTGTGAAGCTCCTGCAATCAAGCCCCGCATGCATTCAAAGCCAAATGCTCTGGGGACTTCTCCTCCCAGTGACAGTCCCCTATAATGGGGAGCCTGGTGTGAGACTCAGAACTCTCAACCCTGTGGAAGACCCTCTGTAACAATTATTTTCCAGTTTTTTCATTGCCCACCTGGTGGGTATGGGATCTGACTGCAAATTGAATGGGCCCCTCCTACTATCTTGCAGTTTCCTCTTTGTCTTTGTAGGTAGAATGTAATTGTTTGGAGGTTCCAGTCCTTTTTAGCAAATGGTTGTTTAGCAGTTACTTTTGATTTTGTTTTGTTTTGTTTTGTTTTTGTGAGAGGAGCTGAGTTCAAGTGCTTCTACTTGATAATCTTGCCTATGATCCCTTTGATTCTTTTTTGAAAATTAAAAAGTAAATTTGTTACTTGCTGGCTTAAAATTCTGCAATATTGTCTACTGCCTTAGAACAATCTATATTTAATATCCCTCCCTTAAAAATAGTCCTTCTCTCATATCTCAATCAAAATTACCCTTTGCTTTTTCTATTCATTGTTTCTATGTTCTCGAGCATCTAAGGTTTTCAAAAATTTTATGTTGTCATATGTGAAGCAGAACACCATTCCATGTTCTATGCATGGGACGGATGCTCAGGGATGGAGCGTTGGGATGACAGAGAGGGATGGGAGGGGGAGGGAGGTGGGAGGAGGGTTTGGGAGGGGGAGCACATGTGAATCCATGGCTGATTCATGTCGATGTATGGCAAAAACTACTACAATATTGTAAATTAGCCCCCAACTAAAATAAATAAATAAATAAATAAATAAATAAATAAATAAATAAATAAAAATAAAAAGAAAATGCCAAAAAAAAAAAAAAAAAAAAATTTATGTATCATTTTTCCTTCTGCCTGAAAACAATTTCCCCTATTTGATGGTTTCTCAGTGGCTAAGTGCATGCAAGGCTAATCTGAAGCATCAACCATAATTTAAATTATTTCTATCACCTTCATACTTGTTTAAGTGACTTTTCTCTGTCTTTTGATAATGTACACATTTAATTCTAGTATAGCATGCTTAATTAAGCTTTTAATTAAAATCTCTCTATGGACTTTGAACTCAATGCAAACTAGTAGTTTTATTTTAAATTTTTTAATCTACTGTATTGGGAAACTACTCAATATTTAATATATGCTTGATAACACAAAATTAAATATGTTCTTCACATCAAGAATTGAATCTGCCTTTTGTCTAAAATTGTGTGGTGTTTATATAATTATATCTCTGAAACTCCAAGCAAGAATATGGAATTGTAATATTTGATGAGTTAAATATGAAATAAGTGAACTTACATATGTCAGTATAGAGAAAGTTTATTTTTTTATTGTTGGTTTTGTTATGTATCAATTGGCCAGATTGATAAATTCTGAACAACTTTTTTTTCCTAGTAAGTTTCCAGTGGATTACAAGAGTTATTCACTCCTTTATGTTAGAAAGTGGAGACGAGGCAGCAGCCATTTTGTAGCACACACATACTTTGTTCCAGTAGTTCAGTCACACACGAGTGTAGGTGCTGCTGTGCAGAGATTTTATAGATGTAATTAAAGTTCCAAAAAGACTAATTCATAGTTAATGAAAGTGGAAGCCACATGGACCTGGCTTTATCAGCTGGGTGCCCTTTAGAGAGTGGCAAGGCCTTTTCCAAACTCCAAAGACTTAAAACAGCAACTTGATCTGCAGTCTCCCTCGCTTGTCCATGGCTCTTCCCTTCTCAACTACTCACTGGACTTTGGTGGTTTAGTCATCTCCCGCAATTGTATAAGAAAATTTCTCATAGTAAATTATATGTGTGTGCATGTATATATTTTTATACTCTGGTTCTGTTCCTTGGTCAACCTCAACTGATAAAAATTTTAACTCTTTCTGTATAATAATATACTTGTAATGCATTTAGTAATTTATCTATTTGACATTTGGGTAGATGTACTAAATTACACATTTTATAGAAGAAAAACATTTCTTACTGCTGAAATTTCAGTCATAGGTGCCCTCAGAGGCCAGAAACAATGGAGGAGGTGAGGCCTCTGGCTACCTGGGGAAGTACATTGACATTCAAATAACATTTAATAAGTGATATCAGTACATTAAAAAAGAGCTTGATAACGTGCTATTCAAATGAAATATTGTTCTATTTATCTGTGTCTCTTTTGATGTCTCGCATACAGGGTTATCTTTACTGATTAACTAAATACCATATATATGTGTTAGTATTTTCTATTGATTTGTCTATTGTTTTACCAATACCACACTCTGTTGATTAGAGCAGGTTTATAATAAGTCTAAAGTCAGTAACATCAGTTCTCCAGCTTTGTTCTTCTTCTTCAGAATTATGTTGACTATCAGGGTCTTTTGCCTCTCCATATGTACTTGCTGGGATTTTTGTCAGAGTTGCCTTGAGTCTACAAATAAAATTGAGAAGAACTGACAATATTGAATCTTCCTATTCATGAACATGGAATATCTCTCTATTTAGTTCTTTGATTATATTCATCAAAGTATTTTTAGTTTTCCTTATGTATATCTTAGATGTATTTTGTTAGATTTATAACTATGTATTTCATTTTTTGTGCTAATGTAGATAGTATTGTTTTTTAATTTCAAAACCCACATTTTCATTTTTAATATATAGGTGTGTCAATGATATTTTCAGGAGTCTTAAGTGTCGGAATCCACGATAGGCATTACTGACAAAATGGGGGCATGGCCCCAACCCCCTCTCCTCATCCCGCAAGCACGGTCCCGGGATGAAGGAGTTAGGTCTTGTGATTCTGACTTGTCCTTTCCTTCCTCCGGTTGAGTTGGCTGGAAAGAATGTTATAATCCATAAAGTTAACTATTGACATTTGTTCAAGAATCTTTACAAAGAATGCTCCAGGATGAGCACATAGGCTGCAGCTTGAGGCCATGGGAAGCATTGTTATCTGAAACCTGCCTGTAAGAGGAATGTTTATGGTGAAAGAAGTTTGCTGAGTTTAGGAGTTAGGAATAATTAAGAATAGTTAGAAGCTAAAAGTTTAAGGTGTGTTGTAGTGTTGGCATATTTTACTATAGCTTATAGAAACTAGAAATTTTAGAGATACTAATAGCTAAAAGCCTTTTTAGGGGATGATGAGCTTTAAAGTACTAGGGGATAACAGGATTTAAAGAGATAAGAAATAAACTGAGGAATGTGATATACAGCCCAGAGACAAACTTGAGTTACAATGTCATCACAAGGACACTTAAGAAGGAACTCTGAAGGACAACAATGATTTATGGAGACAGTAACTATGGGTGAGGGGAAACTGAAGATGTCATACCTCTGACCTAATGCTTTTGTAAAAGTATAAAAGAAAATCTGATGCTTAAAATAAACATGCAGCCCAGTGCTTTGAGCGAGAGACTGCATCATTTTCTCTGTCGAGATGCAGTCCAAATGAGTGAGAGACTGCATCATTCGCCGATCCCATTCATCCCTTTAGGGCGATTCCCTGGCTGCCAGAGCTGGACTCTGGCACTTAAGCATTCTGAAGAACAAGCATGAAATCTTACCCTAGAAATGATAGTTTCATCATGATTTTCAAAATCTTGAGTCAAATATTAACACTAAATGTTAACACGGAATTAGCTTATAATTATTTATTTATTAAAATATGCTGAATTAACTACATATTAATTTTTGCATCTGTTCAGTTCAGTCACTCAGTCGTGTCTGACTCTTTGAAACCCCATAAGCTCCAGGACGCCAGGCCTCCCTGTCCAACACTAACTCCTGGAGCCCACCCAAACTCATGTCCATTGAGTCAGTGATGCCATCCAGCCATCTCATCTTCTGTCGTCCCCTTCTCTTCCTGCCCTCAATCTTTCCCAGCATCAGGATCTTTTCCAATGAGTCAGCTCTTCACATCAGGTGGCCAAAGGATTGGAGTTTCAGCTTCAACATCAGTCCTTCCAATGAACACCCAGGACTGATCTCCTTTAGGATGGACTGATTGGATCTCCTTGCAGTCCAAGGGACTATCAAGAGTCTTCTGCAACAACACAGTTCAAAAGCATCAATTCTTCGGTGCTCAGCTTTCTTTATAGTCCAACTCTCACATCCATACATGACTACTGGAAAAACCATAGCCTTGACTAGACGGACCTTTGTTGGCAAACTAATGTCTCTGCTTTTTAATATGCTATCTAGGTTGGCCATAACCTTCCTTCCAAGGAGTACGCGTCTTTTAATTTCATGGCTGCAGTCACCATCTGCAGTGATTTTGGAGTCCCAAAAAATGAAGTCTCTCACTGTTTCCACTGTTTCACCATCTATTTGCCATGAAGTGATGGGACCAGATGCCATGATCTTGGTTTTCTGAATGTTGAGCTTTAAGCCAACTTTTTCACTCTCCACTTTCACTTTCATCAAAAGGCTCTTTAGTTCCTCTTCACTTTCTGCCATAAGGGTTGTCATCTGCATATCTCAGGTTATTGATATTTCTCCCGGCAATCTTGATTCCAGCTTGTGCTTCCTCCAGCCCAGCATTTCTCATGAAGTACTCTGCATATAAGTTAAATAAGCAGGGTGACAACATGTAGCCTTGATGTACTCCTTTTCCTATTTGGAACCAGTCTGTTGTTCCATGTCCAGTTCTAACTGTTGCTTCCTGACCTGCATATAGGTTTTGCATCTGTGCTATATTTTAAAAACATCCCCAATATCAATTGTATGTAATAAGATAATCTCAGAATAATTTTGAAAATATTTAAATCTTACAAGCAAATAAATGACCAGAAATAACTTTAAGCTGATTTTACTTTGAAGTGTATTTTGATTGAAATATATACAAATTAGACATTCTCAGGCTACCATATACAGCTTGCATGAATACAAACCCATTTTTGTATCAGCAAGTACCAAGGTTGTTCGGAGAAGGCAATGGCACCCCACTCCAGTACTCTTGCCTGGAAAATCCCATGGATGGAGGAGCCTGGTAGGCTGCAGTCCATGGGTCGCTAGGAGTCGGAACGACTGAGCGACTTCACTTTCACTTTTCACTTTCATGCATTGGAGAAGGAAATGGCAACCCACTCCAGTATTCGTGCCTGGAGAATCCCAGGGACAGGGGACCCTGGTGGGCTTCCATCTATGGGGTTGTGCAGAGTCAGTCACGACTGAAGCGACTTAGCAGCAGCAGCAGCAACCAAGGTTGTTATGCAATTAAATGGAGATAGAATGCATTTTTAACTTAATTAAACTAATCTGCTAGTTTTGTTCTACTTTAGATATACAGCCTTAGAAGTATAGTTTGTATTGCTCATTCTTCTAGGTTTATGACAAATTATTTCTGTTGCTGGCTTTCCAGATGGCTCATTGTTAAAGAATCCGCCTACCAAGCAGGAGACACGGGTTTGATCCCTGTGTCAGGAAGATCCCATGGGAGTAGGAAATGCCAGTCTACTCCAGAAGAAAACCCCATGGACAGAGGAGTATGGTGGGCTATACTCTATCAGATTTCAAAGAGCTGGACATGACTTAGCAACTAAACAGCAGCAGCAGCATCTCTGTTGCCAGCATTTAGATTTTGTGTTTTATTTTTCCCTTAACTCCCTGCTTAATAATTTCAATAATACACATTCTTATTTTAATGTGTACTTTCATAGTGGCTCAGTTGGTAAAGAATCTGCCTGCAATCAGGAGACCTGGGTTCAATCCTCGGGTCAGGAAGATCCCCTGGAGAAGGAAATGGCAACCCACTCCAGTACTCTTGCCAGGAGAATTCCATGCGCAGAGGAACGGGACAGACTACAGTCCAATGAATCGCAGGGTAGGATACAACTGTGTGACTAACTTTCACTTTTTTAATATATATATTTATTTAAATATTTACATTAGTGAAAATCACACTCATTTAGTTTTAAATTTACCCCAATGGTATACATAATAATCTTAGTGTTACTTTATTCTTGTTGTTTAACCATATTTTTCCAATTTAACTATACTCCTCTAATAGATCTAGTTACTCATTTGACTGCTACATGGCAAAGTCTATCTCCAACAGTTTATTAGCATAAAAAATGCTAAATTGAATCATATTGTAAAACTCTCTGATAAATGTATAAGACTTAGGGCTATGGGGTAATTAACCACTGATAAAGCTTACTATATCAGACTTACTATAAAGCTACAGTAATCAACATGGTGTTGGCAAAAGACTAGACAAACATTTATTTTTTTTGCTTTCTTGCCTGTATTCAAGGTCAGGTGATCTTAAAAAATAGAATCTGGTACTTATTTTCTGTCACCAAGCCTCCACCCATAGCCCATATTTTCTGAAAACCCTGTGGGAGAAGAGATTAAGAATGTTCAGTAGCCTGAGCAGATGTTGCTGCCTACTTGTCTTCATTGCCATGCTGAGAACCTTGATCTCTGATCAAGAAATGCTGACTGTTAAATCTTGAGGATACCTGCAAGACTTTTGGCAGTTTGAAGCCTCAGGTAGAGTAGCAATAAATTCAAAAGTTGGAGAAGTACTTCCACAATGACACTTCTCCTTGGCTGCAGGCTTTTCAGCAACACCATATTTTTCTTTAATTTCTTTAGTCTTTCTATAGGAGCAGAGGACAGGTATGTTTTCCCAAGTCATCTAAGAGGAATGTTACCATAGAAAGCAGGATTTTCTGAGTCAGCATCCACCACATCAGACCCAACGAGTGTGTCTGTTTGTAGCTACATGTATGGAAGTGACCATATAATGCAGAAGAGAATGTGTTAAACAGAACCATGGTGATCAGTCTACAGTAAGATGCCTTGATTAGAGCTCAACCTTGGAATCTGTACTCAACAAATAATAGGGCTCCCAGAAAGATGTCTGAATCTGCTTAGTAAAGACACTCGGGATGAAGCATGAAACAGTAGATGGGGATCAAGAAGCAGCTGTCAGCTTGAGTACTGCATGCTGGCTGATGCTGCTAGAGGATATGACTCTGTCATAAGCTGAATTTTCAGAGGCCACAATGGCATGAGTCTCTAGGAAAAGCATCTGCAGATGCCATGGCTTTTCTTTCTGAAGGTTACACTCTTTGAAGTTCAGTTTTGATGACATCCACCACATAGAGAGGAATTTGTGGTTATTTGATTCCTTCTACAGGTTTTCAAGGACTCTAGATATCGAACATTTTTCTAAGGTTGTGGCAGGAACCAGTACACAATGCTTTATGAGCCATTTTCTGAAATACAGAGAAAGAATTATGAGAATTTGTGGTTTTGTTTTTTATTTTAGATTTTATTTTATTTTTTATTTTTATTTTTTTAATAAATTTATTTATTTTAGTTGGGGGCTAATTACTTTACAATATTGTAGTGGTTTTTTTTTTGTGCATTTAATAGTTAGAATATAGAATCTTACTTTGTGTGACTCAGATTAATTTTTATCTGAGCTTTTATTCATCTTCTTTGATGCACCTTATCACTTTTGTAATTGCCTATTCACTTAATTCCCCATTTCATAATTAGATTTCCTGATTTTTTGTGCGCTTTATAGTTCTTTTCATATTCAAGGCAATAAAATGTGTTGATTATATATATTACAGATATATTCTTATAGTATGTCAACCCTTCTTTAATTACATGATTTGAGTCCTTTACAAATCACAAAGTCATCATTTTGCTGTGGTCAAATACTGTCATTTGGCTCTCCTTCAGTTTTTCTGTTGTTCAATCACTAGGTCATATCTCATTCTTTGTGACCCTATGAACTTCAGTACAGCAGGCTTCCCTGTACTTCACTATCTTTCTGACTTTGCTCAGACTCATATCCATTGAGTCGGTGATGCAATCCAACCATCTCATCCACTGAAGTCCCCCTTCTCCCCCTGCCCTCAATCTTTTCCAGCATCAGGTTCTTTTCCGGTGAGTCAGCTCTTCAGCATCAGTCCGTGACTGGTTTGATCGCCTTGCAATCCAAGGGACTCTCAAGAGTCTTCACCATCACCACAGTTTGAAAACATCAATTCTTTAGTGTTCAGTCTTCTTTATAATCCAACTGTCACATCCATACATAACTACTGGGAAGATCATAGATTCATTTGACTATACATAACTTTGTTGGCAAAGCGATGTCTCCGCTTTTTAATATGCTGTCTAGGTTGGTCGTAACTTTCCTTCCAAGAAGCAAGCATCTTTTAATTTCATAGCTGCAGTCACCATCTGCAGTGATTTTGGAGCCCAAGAAAATAAAATCTTTCACTGTTTCCAATTTTTCCCTTTTATTTGCTATGAAGTGATGAGACTGGATGCCTTGATCTTCATTTTTTTAATGCTGAGCTTTAAGCCAGCTTTTCCACTCTAATTTTTCAGTCTCCTCAAGAGACCTTTAGTTCCTCTTAGCTTTCTGCCATTAGGGTTGTGTCATCTGCATATCTGAGGTTGCTAATATTTTTCCTGGCAATTTTGATTCCCGCTTGTGAATCATCCACCCTGGCTTTTCTCATGATGTATTCTGCATAGAAGTTAAATAAGTAGGGTGACAACACACAGCCTTGATGTACTCCTTTCCTAATTTGGAGCCTGTCCATTGTTCCATGTCTGGTTCTAACTGTTGCTTCTTGAACTGCATACAGGTTTATCAGGCAGGAAAGGTATTCTGGTATTCCTTTCTCTTTAAGAATTTTCCACAGTTTGTTGTGATCCACTCCACACAGTCAAAGGCTTTAGTCAATGAAGCAGAAGTAGATTTTTTTTTAATTCCCTTGCCTTTTCTATGATCCATCAGATGTTGGAAATTTGATCTCTGGTTCCTCTTTCTTTTCTAAACTCAGCTTGTACATCTGGAATTTCCTGGTTCACGTACTGCTGAAGCCTAACTTGAAGGACTTTGAACATAATCATGCTAGCATGTGAAATGAGAGCAATTGTATGGTAATTTGAACATTCTTTGGCATTGCCTTTCTTTAGGATGGAATGAAAACTGACCTTTTCTAGTCCTGTGGCCACTGCTGAGTTTTTCCAGATTTGCTGGCATATTGAGGCAGTACTTGAACAGCATTGTCTTTCAGGATGTTTAAAAGCTCAGCTGGAATTCCATCACCTCCACTAGCTTTCTTAGCTGTAATGCTTTCTAAGGCCCACTTGACTTCACTTGACTTCCAGGATGTCTGGTTCTATGTAGAGCAGGTTTTTTTGTGAGTCTAGTATAATTATTCCTTCCAGTATCAAATTCCATCTAATAGGAGTACAGGAAGTATGAGGGAAATGGAGAGACAACCAAATCACAGCAATGCTAGAACTGCTGTCACCAGTAAGCTAAGGAGACAAAGGGAGGAGGTATTGCCATTTGAAGCCACAGAGCAAAAGCAGGCTTCCAAGTGAAATCCTGGGTTAGGGTTGGTAGAGTGAAAACAAGACTCCCAGTTACATGCAAATTTCAGGTAACAACTGTTCCTCCCAAGAGATCATAACTGTTAAAAATAAATAGACTTCTCTCTCTCTTCCATCCTTCTCCTTTTCTTCTATCCTCCAGTATTTTCTGTTGGCTGAACTCAGCGAGGAACCAGGTGACAAAGCATCCTAGAAAATATAGCTGATAGAACCAAGGACTTGATCTGAGAACAAATGGGCTGAAAAGCCTGTATGGAATCATTTCCACTGGATTTTTAATCAGGGCAATCATCTGCGGCTATTCTACAGATTGGCCTGTTCAATAGGTATCGTTTCTGCCAATCGTAATAGTCATTATGGAGTAGAGCTAAAGCCAAAGTGTACAATTGAAATCTAGAGTCTGTAGTAAGGTACACAGGAGCCATAAAGACCTACAGATTTACCTTGCAATTACCTATATGTGACAATGGGATTGTCTCGTTCTTTTAATTCAATATCCTGAAGGTACTGCTAATTTCAAGTGCTCACAACTTCTCACAATCAAGAAAAGATGCAATTTTAATTGAAAGCAAAATGCTATGAGTTACTGGCCATTTAAATGCTTTGCACGTATCTCCTCACCCACAAAATGAGTCCTATTTGGAATTAAATTCTATTGCATGATCTTAAACCTACTTCACATTAAAACAACCTGAAAGTGAACATAAAACTTTCCTCCATGTAAACTCTAAAGGCTTTGCCTTTTAATTTCTGATATCTAGTTATTTGCTCAATATATTGAGGTTTCTGATCTATACTAGATAGTACACTTGAAGATTGGGGATAAATTTAAAAAACTATAATTCCTGACTTTAAGGGTTGTGCATATATGTGTGGTTTTGTGTAAGCAACCTACAGTAAAAGGTTGATGATTTTATATTTTAAATATTGCATCAAATATTTCCTTTATTTTCCTCTGGGACAATCAAAATATCTGAAATATTTTGCTGTGAAATTAGAAAATAAACATTTCTGAATGATATGGCAAATAATCATTCATTCTGGATTGCTGGATTCCATAATGTGTGGCCTCATTTTTGCCTCAGACAGTCACTTTTACCACTGATGTTTCATTTTGGAGTTTGTGGCATTTTTATGTGAATCAAATATATTTGAATCAAACACACAGCCAAAACAACTTGCAAAGAAATGTGTATTACTTAATTCATTTTAGGGGTCATGCATTAAATCTAGCATTATTAAGTTCATTTGATATATTTTTTTCCCAAATTTCCTTGAACAGTGAGTGAGTAGTTTATGGAGGAAATTTCCACTATGAAATATAATTAGAAAGTGCTAAACATTGGAACAAAAAGTCACCATTGTAATTTTAAGAAATAATCTGACCTTTAGAATATCTGAAAATTCCACTTTGGAAAAATAACTAAAATGAAATAATTTAATGATCAAAATTGCTATTTATCATTTAGTACAATCACTCGTGTCTAATGCAACTTCATAGTCTACAGATAAAATATAATTCTTCAACTGTATTACATACTTTTCAGTAAAACAAATTTTTTGGTCATTTTTGCAAAGTGTTATTTGCTCAGTCATGTCTTTGCTACACCATGGATTGTAGCCTGCCAAGCTCCTCTGTCCAGGAATTCTCAAGGAAAGAATACTGAAGTGGGTTGCCATTCTCTTCTCCAGGGGATCTTCCCAACCCAGGGATCGAAGCCGGCTCTCCTGCATTGCAGGTAGATTCTTTACCATCTGAGCCACCAGGGAAGCCCCAATTTTTGTCAAAATACGTCCAATAGTTACGGATTTTTAAAGCAAATGTGATGGCTTATTCACATTAAGTATAAAACTCTCAAGTGAGAATATTTTAGCAACCCTGTTTGTTTGCATTTTTATTGTGGTGGAAGTCACATAATTATCAAACATACAATTTTAACCATATTTAACTGTACTGCTCAGTGGCACTAAGTCCATTCACATTGGTGTGCAACTCTCACCAGCATCCATCTCTCAAATTTTTCAACTTCCTAAACTGAAATTCTGTCCCTATTTAACACTAATGCCCCATTCTTCTCCCATCCAACTCCCAGCTCCTGGCATCTACCAAAGTACTTTCTGACTCTGAATTTGACTGTTCTATCTCATGTAAGTGGAATCAAACAGTATTTGTCTGCACCTAATGTATCCATATATTGAAATACACTTTTAAGGTTAACTTAACATATGTCTTACAAACAGGTTTTACTTTCTGTTCCCCACCCCCATACTATAGAGTAGCTTCTCATTAGTTATCTGTTTAATACATAACAGTGTACATGTGTCAATCCAAATCTCTCAATTTATTGTCTGTATATTTGTTCTCTATATGTTTCTATTTCTGCTTTGCAATTCATTCATCTGTACTATTTTTCTATATTCTACGTATATGTTTCAATATATGATATTTGTTTCTCTCCTTCTGACTTACTCCGTTCTGTATGGCAGGTCCATCCACATCTCTAGGTCCATCTGCATCTCTGCAAAGGGCACAGTTTTGTTCCCTTTAATGGCTGAGTAATATTCCATCATATATATGTATCATGATTTCTTTATCCATTTCTCTATTGATTGCTTTATCCATTTCTCTGTTGAGTGGCTTCCATGTCCTAGCTATTGTAAATAGTACTTTAGTAAACAATTGGGATGCATATATTTTTTGAAATTATGGTTTTCTCTTGGTATATGCCCAAGAATGGGATTGATGGGTTGTATGGTGATTCTATTTTTAGATTTTTGAAGAACTTCCGTACTGTTCTCCATAGTAACTGTATCAATTAACATTCCCATCAACAGTATAAGAGGGTTCCATTTCCTCTACACCCTCTCCAGCATCTATTGTTTATAGATTTTTTGATGATGGCCATTCTGACTGGTGTGAGAGGAGGTACCTCATTATAGTTTTGATTAGCATTTTTCTAATAATTAGTAATATTGAGCATCTTTTCATGTGCTTATTGGGCATCTGTATGTTGTATTTGGAGTCATGACCACTTAGGTCTTCCTCCCATTTATTGGATTGGGTTGTTTGTTTTTTGGTGTTGAGCTGCTTGAGCTGTTTGTATATTTTGGAGATTAATCCCTTGTCAGTTGCATGGTTTGCAAATATTTACTCCCATACTGAGGGTTATCTTTTTGTTTGTTTATGATTTCCTTCACTGTGCAAAATCTTTTGAGTTTAATTAGGACCCATTTGTGTTTTTTTCTTTTTTTTATTACTCTAGAATGTGAGTTAATAAAGATCTTGCTATGTGTTCTGCCTATGTTTTCCACCTAGCCTTTTATAGTATCTGGCCATATATTTAGGTCTTTAACCCATTTTGAGTTTATTTTTTTGAAGGTATTAGGGAGTGTTCTTGTTGCGCTTCTTCAGTCACTAAGTCATGTCCAATTCCTTGAAACCCCATCGATTGTAGCACACAAGGCTTCCCTGTCCTTCACTATCTCCTAAAGTTTGCTCAAACTCATGTCCATTGAAACAGTGATGCTGTCCAATTATCTCATTCTTTGTACCCCTTCTCCTCCTGCCCTCACTTTTTGCTGGCATCAGGATCTTTTCCAATAACTCAGCTCTCTCTTTGCATTAGCTGGCCAGTGCATTGGAGCTTCAGCTTCAGCATCAGTCCGTGCAGTTAATACTAAGGGTTAATTTCCTTTTCAGTTCAGTTCAGTCGCTCAGTCATATCCGACTCTTTGCGACCCCATGGACTGCAGCACACTAGGCCTCCCTGTCCATCACCAACTCCTGGAGCTTGCTCAAACTCGTGTCCATTGAGTTGGTGATGCCATCCGACCATCTCATCCTCTGTCATCCCCTTCTTCTTCCGCTTTCATTCTTTCCCAGCATCAGAGTCTTTTCCAGTGAGCCAGTACTTACCATCAGGTGGCCAAAGTATTGTAGTTTCAGCTTCAGCATCAGTCCTTCCAATGAATATTCAGGACTGATTTCCTTTTGGATAGACTGGTTGGATCTCCTTGCAGTCCAAGGGACTCTCAAGAATCTTCTCCAGCCCCACAATTCAAAAGCATCAATTTGTTTCCCACTCAGCCTTCTTTAAGACCCAACTCACATTTGTCCATAACTACTGGAAAAATCATACAGACTATTGTTGGCAAAGTGATATCTCTGCTTTTTGATATGCTGTCTAGTTTTGTCATAGTTTTTCTTCCAAGGAATAAGTGTCTTTTAATTTTGTGGCTGCAGTTATCATCCACAGTGATTTTGGAGCTCAAGAAAATAAAATCTATCCCTGTTTCTACTTTTTTTCCATCTCTTTCCTTAAAGTGATGCAACTGGATGCCATGATCTTAGTTTTTTATATGTAGAGTTTTAAGCCACCTTTTTACTCTCCTCTTTCACCCTCATAAAGAGATATTTTTGTTCCCCTTTGCTTTCTGTCATGAGAGTGGTATCATCTACCAATCTGAAGTTGTTGATATTTCTTCTGGCAATTTTGATTCTAGCATGTGATTCATCCTGTCTGGCATTTCTCATGATGTACTCTACATATAAGTTAAATAAGCAGGGTGACAGTATACAGGCTTGTGTACTTCTTTCCCAATTTGTAACCTGTCTATTGTTCCATGTCCACTTCTAACTATTGCTTCCTGACCTGGATATAGGTTTCTCAGGAAGCAGGTAAGGTGGTCTGGTATTTCCACCTCTTGAAGAATTTTCCAGAGTTTTTTGTGATCCACACAGTCAAAGGCTTTCACAAAGTCAATGAAGCAGAAGTAGATGTTTTTCTGGAATTCCCCTGCTTCTTCTATGATTGATCAGATGTTGGCAATTTGACCTCTGGTTCCTCTGCCATTTCTAAGTCCAGTTTGTACATCTGGAAGTTATTGGTTCAAGTATTGCTGAAGCCTAGCTTAAAGGATTTTGAGCATTACCTTGCTAGCATGTGAAATGAGTGCAATTGTATGGTAGTTTGAACATTCTTTGGCATTGCCTTTTCTTTTAGATTGGAGTGAAAACTGACCTTGTTCAATCTGTGGCCCCTGCTGGGTTTTCCAAATTTGCTGGCATAATGAGTGGAACACTTTAACAGCATTATTTCTTAGGATTTTAAATAGTTCAGCTGGAATTCAAACACCTCCACTATCTTTGTTCATCGTAATGTTTCCTGAGGATCACTTGACTTCACACTCCAGGATGTCTGGCTCTAGGCAGTGACCACACCATTGTGGTTATATGGGTCATTAAGACCTGTTTTTGTGTAGTTCTTCTGTGTATCCTTGTCACCTCTTTTTAATCTTTTCTGCTTCTGTTAGATCCTTGCCGTTTTTGTCCTTTACTGTGCCCATCTTTGTATGAAGTGTTCCTTTGGTACCTCCATTTTTCTCGAAGACATCTCTACTCTTTCCCATTCTATTGTTTTCCTCTATTTCTTTGCACTTAAGAAGGCTTTCTTATCTCTCCTTGCTATTCATTGGAACTTTGCATTCTGTTGGATATATCTTTCCCTTTCTTCTTTGCCTTCTGCTTCTCTTTTCCTCTCAGCCCATTTTTAAGGCCTCCTCAGACAACTATTTTGCCTTCTTCCATTGATTTCTCTTTGGGATGGTTTTGGTCACCGCCTCCTGTACAATGTGCAAACCTCCATCCATAGTTCTTTGTGTACTTTATCAGATCCAATCCCTTGAATTTATTTGTCACTTCCTCTGTATAATCATAAAGGATTTGATTTAGGTCCCACCTGAATGGCCTATTGGTTTTCCCTACTTTCTGCAATTTAAGACTGCATTTTACAATAAAGAACTCATGATTTGAACCACAATCAGCTACAGGTCTTGTTTTTACTGATTCTATAGAGTTTCTCCATCTTCAACTATAAAGAACATAATCAATCTGATTTCAGTATTGACCAGTTAGTGATGTCCTTGTGTAGAGTCATCTCTTGTGTCGTTGGAAGTGGGTGTTTGGGTGTTTGCTATGACCAGTGTGTACTCTTGGCATAACTCTTTTAGCCTTTACCTTGCTTCATTGGTACTCCAAGGCCAAACTTGCCTCTTATTCCAGGTATCTCTTGACTTCCTACTTTTGCATTCCAATCCCATATAATGAAAAGGACATCTTTTTTCTCTCTTTTTTTTTTTTGTTGTTGTTAGTTCTAGAAGGCCTTGTGGGTCTTCATAGAACTAGACAACTTCAGCTGCTTCAGCATTAGTTGTTGTGCATACAGTTGGATTACAGTGATGTTGAGTGGTTTGCTTTGGAAATGAACCAAGATATCCTTTCATTTCTGAAATTGCACCCAAATACTGTATTTCAGACTCTTTTGTTAGCTAGGAGGGCCAATCCATTTCTCCTAAGGGACTCCTGCCCACAGTAGTATATAATGGTCATCTGAATTAAATTTGCCCATTCCCATCCATTTTAGTTCACTGACTCCTAAGATGTTGATGTTCACTTTTGCTATTTCCTGCTTGACCATGTCCAATTAACCTTGATTCATGGACCTAATATTCTACATTCCTATTCAATATTGTTCTTTACAGCATCAGACTTTACTTTCACCACCATATACGTCCACAGCTGAGCATTGTTTCCCCTTTGGTCCAGCTTCTTCATTATTTCTGGAGTTATTTCTCTGCTTTTCTCCAGGAGCATATTAGACACCTACCAACCTAGAGGGCTCATCTTCTGGTCTCTTATCTTTTTGCTTTTCTTAAAGCTAAACATACCTGTCCCACTTTAAAAAAAAAAAGAAATTAAAAAAAATCTATTATTTCTCAATAACTCAAAAATCTGTTTATATGATTTAGTACTTCAACATTTGCTGCTGCTTGTTTCATAGGGTTTCTTCTTCTGAGAAAATTTCAGTCCCAAATAAACTTCATGAGGTATGGACCTCATCACTTTGTTCTTACATATCCTCTATATTTTCAGTCATATTGTCTTCATGTACTTTTTTGTATATTCCTCTGATCTATATTTTCGTTTCTAACTAATATATTCTGTTCTAATTTCCTCTGTTTATTATATAATTTTTGGTTTGGGGTTTTAAAGTTATGGAATTTCCTTTTTATTTTTTATCATAATTCCCATTAGATTGCTTATCTTTTTCAACATATGAAACAGAGTAGTGTTTTTAAAAGAGTTGAAAAAGAGTAGTGTTTTTAAATTTTAGTTGATTTACAATGCTAATGTCTACTGTACAGTAAAGTGATTCAGTTAAACATATATTTACATCCCTTTTCATATTCTTTTCTATTATGGTTTACAATAAGATACAGAATATAGTTCCTGTGTTGTACAGTAGGACCTTGTTGTTTTCCATCTGATATGTATTAGTTTGCATTTGCTAACCCCAAACTCCCAATACTTCCCTTCTCCCCCACGTCCTTGGCAACCATAAGTCTGTTCGATATGTCTGTGAGTCTGAAGCAGAGTAATTTTAATGTGTGTCTAATACTTTATATTTTATTGGACACTGGACATTTGTTATGAAAAAATAAAGTTTAAAGATAATCTTAGTTCTAGGGCTATGTGAACTTTTATTAAATAGAAGAATTAACTTTGTTTTGGTAAGTTGTACACTAATGAAAACCAGGTCTTTATTTTCTGTTTAATTTTCATCCTAGAGTATACACCTTTTGTTCTAAACACAGAGTGTGATGCTTTTACCAATGCCCTTTTCCTCAGAAATCTCTGGAATCTTCTTGGGGGCTATCGTAGTATTCCATAATCCCCAAGAATGTCAGAAACTTGTTCACCTGTTTAGATGTGTCAGTATTTTCCTAAATTTTACAGATGCTCATAGAGGAAAAGTAACCCCAAAGGCCAAGCTTTTTCTTTTTTTTTCCTTATTCTTTTTTTTTTATTTTGGCACCATGATTCTTCCAAACTATTATACCTTTTTGATACACTTAGGTAGATGTTTAAAAAGTATGCATTTTGTCTAGCTTTTTACCTGTCCTTGAAAGGAGAAATGGCTTAAAGTATCTAATTCATTATTAGTAATATCAGAGAACTTAGGACAATCCAATATCATCTTAATGGCTTCCTAAGTTTCTTTGAACATGTATTAACAAAATGCATTTAAAATTTTTTTTTTTAATTATCATCACCTCTCAGATGACCAATCTATTATTATCTTAACACTTAATTATATAAATGTGTATGGGCAGGGCAAGAGGGAAGAGAAATTAAACCACTGTGTATACAAAACCCCTCAAGGAGTTTGGGGTGGATCATGAGTGGAGAGGCAATGAAGGCAGCAAATGTAGATATTTACAACCCGAGAACAGAGGTAATTTGACAATTAGAAAGGATTTTGACATTCATGTTTAAAAGTTAGCTAGAAAATAAGAAATTAAATCCAAATCAATTCATTCAAATCATTCTAAATAAAATCTCTACCAAAGTATTGCTACAAACATTTAAAAGATTGAGTCTCAAGGAATAACAGCATTATTTTTCCTAAGTGTTAAGTTGTAATTGACTCAACTAGTTTACTATAGACAGTAGCCATTGTTATATCTTTCCTAAATGCATTACTGTCTCTAATTTGTAGCCAACATTTATCATATTTAATATTCCTATTTAGCAACTGTAAAGAGATTTAAAATTCAATATTTTAAAATTTGAAGATAGTCTTTCACTTATTTCTTCTAATCAGCTTTCTATTTGTTTTCCCATTTCATCAAATCCAAACAACTCTATACTTTCAGATATTCATTAACATCTTTCTCACATATACAGATATACCTCAGATATAGTACAGCTTTAGTTCCAGACCATCACAATAAAGTGAACATTACAATAAAGCAAGTCACATGAATTTTTCAGTCTCTCAGTGCAAATAAAAATTATGTTTTACTATATATTGTTTACTGAGTGTACAATGCAACTATATCTAGAAAAACAATGCTTGTACCTTAACTAAAAAACATTTTATTGCTAAAAAATGCTAGTCATCATCTGAGCCTTCACACATTCATAATTCTTTTGCTGATGGAGTGTCTTACATCAGTGTTGATGGTTGCCATCTGATCAGAATGATGGTTTCTGAATGTTGGGGTGGCTGTGACAATTTCTTAGAATCAGACAGTGAAGTTTGCTGCATCAACTTACTCTTCCTTTCATGAACAATCTCTCCGTAGCATGCATTGCTGTTTTGTAGCTATTTACCCATATACAACTTCTTTTATCCCTCTCAAACCCTGCCATTACTTCACCAACTAAATTTATGTCATATTCTAAATTCTTTGCTGTTATTTCAATAATCTTCAGAGTATCTTTACCAGATGTAGTTTCCAGCTTAAGAAACCACTTTGTTTGCTCATCCATAAGAATTATTTGTTCCTGCAAGTTTTATCATGTGATTGCAGTAATTCTGTCACATCGTTATGCTCCACTTCTAATTCTATTTATCTTTCTATTTCCAACACAGCTGTAGTTACTTCCTTCATGGAAGTCTTGAATTCCTCAAATCTAAGAGGGTTGGAATCAACTTCTTCAAAACTATTAATGTTGATATTATGACCTCTTCTCATGAAGTATAAATGCTCTTATTGACAGCTAGAAATGTGAATCCTTCCCAGGGGGTTTTTCAATGGACTTTCCCAGATCTATCAAAGGAATCACTATCTGTGGGAGCTATATATCCCTGTGTGCTTAGTCACTTAGTCATGTCTAACTCTTTGTGACCCCACAGACTGTAGCCTGCCAGGCTCCTCTGACCATGGGATCTTCCAGGCAAGAATATGGAATGTGTTGCCATTTCCTACTCCAGAGGATCATCCTGATCCAGGGAATGGGTCTGCATCTTCTGTGTCTCTTGCATTGTAGGCAGATTCTTTACCAAATGAGCCACTGGGGAAGCCCAAATATTATCCTTATGAAACATATCTCTTAAGTAATAAGACTTGAAAGTTGAAATTAGTCCTTGATTCATGGACTACAGAAGGGCGACTGTATCAGCAGGCATGAAAACATTAATATCCTTGGACATTTCCATCAGAACTTACGGGTGACCAGGTATATTGTCTTAACCTTGACTTCATTGAGCAGGTGATGCTTTCCAACCATCTCATCCTCTGTCGCCCCTGTCCCCCCCTGCCCTCAATCTTTGCCAGCATCAGAGTCTTTTCCAATAAGTCAGATCTTCACATCAGGTGGCCAAAGTGTTAGAGCTTCAAGTCAGTCCTTCCAATAAATATTCAGAGTTGATCTCCTTTAGGATTGGCAAGTTTGATCTCCTTGCTGTCCAAGGGACTCTCAAGAGTCTTCTCCAGCACCACAATTCAAAAGCATCAAAAGTGTTCACCCTACTTTATGGTCCAAGTCTCATATCCTTACATGAGTACTAGAAAGACCATAGCTTTGACTATACAGACCTTTGTTGGCAAAGTGATGTCTCTACTTTTTAACATAATGTCTGAGTTTATTATAGCTTTCCTTCCAAGTAGCAAGTGTCTTTTTATTTCATGGCTACAGTCACCATTCACAGTGATTTTGGAGCCTAAGAAATTAAAATCTGTTACTGTTTCTCCACTTTTTCTGAACATTGTGCCTGTTTTGATGTTCTATCCAAACCATTAAAACTTTCTCCATATCAGCAATAAGGATCTTTTTCTTTCTGATCATTTGTGAGCTTACTGGAATAGCTTTTTAAATTTCCTTCAAGAATTTTTCCTTTAAATTCCTGTGGCTAAATTTTTGGTACAAGAGGTCCAGCTTTCAGCTTATCTTGTATTTTAACATACTTTCTGCACCAAGCTTAATCATTTCTAGCTTTTCATTTCAAATGAGAGATGCCACTCTTCCTTTTGCTTCAATACTTAGAGAATATTGTAGTGTTACTATGGTTCAATTTCAGCGTTGTTGTTTCTCAGGGACTAGGAAGGCCCAAGATAAGAATGAGAAAGAAAGGGTAATGGCCAATTAGTGGAACAGTAAGAATACACACAACATTTATTAAGTCCAATTTTATATGGTGTAGTTTGTGATGCCCCATAACAATTATAATAGTAATACCAAAGCTCACTGATTATAGATCACCATAATACATATGACAGTAAAATGTTGAAATATTTCAAGAATTATCAAAATGTGACACAGACACACACAGTGGACACAAATTGGAGAACTAGTGCTGATAGACTTCTTTTATATAGGATTGCCACAAATCTTTCACTTTTTAAAGAGACAATATCTGCAAAGACCAATAAAGTAAGTTATTCACGTATCTCTTTTTTCTTTCCATTGTTACTTCTGAAATCACTGCTTAAGTTAGCTGATTTACCTTTGTCTTGTCTAAAGTTTTTTTCTTTATCCTGCAATCTGGCATTTATAATCTTCTAAAAAATGCAGGTTCCACTTGTTTATTCCTACAATAGATATTAATAGTTCCTTACTTAATATCCAATTTCCTTAAAAAATTATAAATATACCTAATTAAATATACTTAGCTCTCATTCTTTCTTGGATATAAAGATAGAAAGTGGCCTAATTCTGGCCAAAGCAAAATATATGAGAATTGGAGAATGCTTAGCAAAAGTATTTTTTAATAATAGAACAGATCACACTTATTTGACACATGGCTACTACTAAATTTTGTTGTTCAGTTGCTAAGTCATGTCCAACTCTTTGCAACCCCATGGACTGCAGCACGCCAGGATTCCCGGTCCTTCACTATCTCCCCAAAATTTTCTCAACTTCATGTCCATTGATTCAATGATGCTATCTAACCATCTCATCCTCTGCCACCCTCTTCTCCTCTTGCTTTCAATCTTTCCCAACATCACTCTCTTCCAATGAGTTGTCTCTTCACATCAGGTAGCCAAACTATTGGAGCTTCATCTTCAGCATCAGTCTTTCCAATGAATATTCAGGGTTGGTTTTCTTTAGGCTTGACTGGTTTGATCCCCTTGCAGTCCAAGAAATTTTCAAGAGTCTTTTCCAGCACCACATTTTAAAATCATCAATTCCTTGGGGCTTAGCCTTCTTTATGGTCCAAGTCTCACATCCATACATGACTAGTGGAAAAGACAATTTTGACTATATGAAAAATGTCAGTAAAGTGATATCTCTGTTTTTTAATATGCTGTCTAGGTTTGGCATAGATTTTCTTCCAAGGAGCAAACATTTTTTAATTTCATGGCTGTAGTCCCCATCCACATTGATTTTGGAGCCCAAGAAAATACAATCTGTCACTGATTATACTTTCCCACTTCTATTTGCCATGAAGTGATGAGACTGGATGCCATGATCTTACTTTTTTTCAATGTTGAGTTTTAAGCCAGCTTTTTCACTCTCCTCTTTCACCTCACCTTGAGGCTCTTTAGTTTCTCTTCACTTACTAATATTAGAGTGGTATCATCTGCATATCTGAGGTTGTTGGATATTTCTCCCAGAAATTTTGATTCCAGCTTGTGATTCATCCAGCCTGGCATTTTACATGATGTACTCTGTACATGAGTTAAGTAAATAGAGTGACAACATACAGCCTTGTCATACTCCTTTCCCAATTTGGAACCAGTCCTTTGTTCCATGTCTGGTTCTAACTGTTGCTTCTTGACCTGCATATACATTTCTCAGGAGACAGGTAAGTGTTCTGGCATTCCCATCTCTAAGAATTTTCCAGTTTGTTGTGATCTACCCAGTCAAAGGCTTTAGTGTAGACAATGAAGCAGAAGTAGATATTTCTGGAATTCCCTTGCTTTCTCTATAATCCAACGAATGTTGGCAATTTGATCTCTGGTTCCTTTGCCTTTCTAAATCCAGTTTGTACATCTGGAAGTTCTCAGTTCACATACTGTTGAAGCCTATCTTGAAAGATTTTGAGCATAATCTTTTTAGCAAGCAAAATGAATACAATTTTCAGTAGTTTGAATATTCTTTTGCACTGCTCTTCTTTGGGACTGGAATGAAAACTTACCTTTTCCAATTGTGCGGCCACTGCTGAGTTTTCCAATTTTGAGGACACATTGAGTGCAGCACTTAACAGCATCAACTTTTAGGGTTTTAAATAGATCAGCTGGAATTCCATCACCTCCAATAGCTTTGTTCGTAGTGATGCTTCCTAAGGCCCACTTGACTTCACAGTCCAGGATGTCTGGCTCTAGGTGAGTGATCATACCATCATGATTATCCAGGTCCTTAAGACCTTTTTTGTACAGTTCTTCTGTGTATTCTTTCCACCTCTTAATCTCTTCTGCTGCATCAACTAATGGCACACCCTCTAATTTCCTTTTAAAATTGCAAATAAATTGTTTAATTTCAATCTATATTTTGTGAATAATGGCTGAACTGTGTGAGTTGCCATTATATATATAAATACATACATATATTTCCCATGTGATTAAATAAAATTTTGAAATATTTATAGGTGTTTTCCATTAATGATACATAATTCAATAACACCTAACTTAATAAGTTTGCCTTTCTGTTTTTTATTGCAGTATAGTTGACCTATTTATAGTTGTACATATTTCCAAATGATTTGATATTTATATAATCTATAAATGGATCATCATGATAAGTCTAGTTACCATTTATCACTGTACAAAGCTCTCACAGTATTATTGACAGTGTTCCCTACACTGTTGCTTTACATCCCCATGACTTATTTTATAACTGGTAGTTTGTACCTCTTAATCTCCTCACCCCCTACTCTTTCAATCACCAGTGTGTGTCTGAGTCTGATTCTATTTTGATGGTTGTTTTATTCTTTAGACTCTACATACCAGTGAAATCAGAAGGTACTTGTTTCTTGCTGTCTGACTTATTTTACTTGGCATAATACTCTGGGTCCACCAGTGTTGATGCACATAGCAAGATTTCATTTTATGGCTGAGTAATATTACATTGTGTGTGTGGGTGTACATCACATTATTCTTTAAAAAAAAAACCTTTATTTTACACTGCATATCCAATTAACCATGTTGTGATTGTTCCAGGTGAAATCCCATCATTCTTATGCATTCTTCTATCAACAGATACACTGGTTGCTACCCTATCTTGGCTATTGTAAATATGCTGCCACCTGATAGGACAGCTATGGCTGGAGTGAGCATGTACTGGGGGAGGGTCCTGTGGCATGCTCTGTTGGAGACTCCAGGGCAGGACAGCTGGAGTTCAAGTGGATGTGGGCCATGGGATCTCAGGCCATCCTGTGCTAGGGCCACCTTGGTGGGATGGCTGGAGCTGAAGTGGGCATAGGCTAGAGTGTCCCAGACGCCTTACTCTTTTGACTAGATCTTTTAGGAATGCTATTACCTTTTCATCATTAGCACAAGCTTAAGTAATTGTTAATTTTTAAGTAAGAATATTTAAACTGTTCTTTCTTCAATGTGAACAAAAGATATTATTGGAAGTAGTAATATTATTATGCAGGAAAATCTGCCTAATATTCTGGCAGGTTATTTAATTTGATAGATTTAATTAGATCCAGGGGTTGGTCCTCAACTTTGCACAATTTAGGAACATATCAGACTCTAAAAAATAGAGACACATTTACAAATGTAAATTTTATTCACAATGAAAAGTACCAGTATTTTCTATGCAGGTAAGTAGACATCAGCATGACCAGGACTTACACTCCATATAGGTAAAATGCTAAAGTATTTACATTAAAGTCAGACAAGAAATGAAAGGTATTGAATACCAGTGTAGGATGTTAGATGCTAAATAAATACTTTTCCAATGAATGAGTCTATAGACAAACGGGATTTAAAAAAGATTTATTATGATCTCTATTTTATGAAGGCAAATTGACAAAAAATATTATTAAAAGTATCTTCATAATTAGTATAAAGTTAAGAGTCTAAATCTCAGATAATAGCTAAATTTAATGAGCTAAATGCATTGAGTCCTAAGTGCAAGGAAATATGCTATCATTTTATACACATTATTTTAATTCCCTCAGATATATATTTCATTAGTTCTATTTTATTAATGAAGAAACTAAAGTTTAGAGATACTAACATGCAGAAGGTGACAGAATTACTAAAAGAATGCTTAAGACCATCTACCCCTGAAGACAGTAATCAGTGCTTCCTCTTGCATTTAAATGTTCTGAATCATTATAACAGTAGTCTCCAATTTCAGATAAATTAATAAATGATAAGTCAACTTGATGAACTTAACATGAAGCTCAAAGTCTGACATATAAATTATACTATTTACTATCTGAATAGAATAAGACTGGAGTACATTATGTTTATACTAAATTGATATTTTATTAGATCAAAGTAAAATAGGAACAGTATAACCATTCATAAAAACTCCTTAAGTTAGCCATCATTTACAAATATATCATAATTATAAGTATTCTTAAATTATTTCCCATGCTACAGGAAATAGTATTAATAAAAATATGTATTTTACCTACAAATTGCAAACTCACACAATTCATCCATTATTCACATGTTAAAGGCTAAAAGTCAATGTATTTGTAATTTCACTGGGACACTTCCATGGCCACTTAGTCAGAAAGGTGAAGAAGAACTTCATTCCAAGATATATTAAAATGCACAGTTCAGCAAACTTGGGTATCACAAAATAACACACACACACCTTAGATCAGATCTGGGTAAACCTTCCACTTTTGTTGCTGTCATACTGTTGACCAGAGAGGCTTGTCATTTTTGTTTAGAAAAAGCAAAAGTGCTTCCAAATGGATGCTTTTATGACAAAGTGGACTGTTAAATTGTCTTCTGAGTCTTGTAGTTTGACCATTAATCATATAAATATAGAACAATAACATTGAAGATGCTTGTTTCTAGCTGTAGCTTGTCAAAAATGTCAGTTATATATTTAGCAAAAAAATATGAAGGGTTACACAGCATTATTATGGCTCTGGGAAGGATTTAGGCTGTTCACTAGGAAATCATTTCTGTTGCAAGTTCTGGCACTTTACTTGTAGTATCCACCCCACACTACCATGGTCTTGGGAAGGGCCTGCAGTACTGACCAAAGTTCTCCAGGCAAGCTGCATTTTTCCTGTCTGTCATCCTCCCTAGTGTTCCTTTTTGTACCTGTAAAATACAGAAATATTCCTTTTATTATACCTATAAAATACAGAAATATTCCAAATTCAACAAAATAAACAAGGAATCTTCAAATGGATTCAGCAATGTATGCACATGTTTTAGAAAACTACTAAGTACTAGATCTGAAAAAAAAAAAAACAGATACAAGACCATAAAATAACTCAGATCTTAACATCTACATTAGCTAATTCTACAGCCAAACTTTAAAACCTATGAGAGTTCCACAAAGATTTGTACTTTTGCTCTTTTTTTGTTTTTTCTGACTACTGCAGCATTTGTTTACTCAAAATATTTTACTAGCTCAAAGAAACTAGTATATTTATATTGAAAAAATATAAAGTTTTGCTAAGAGTTTATTAATCTGACCAGTTTTATTATACTTTCTCTATTCCATTGTGTTCTGGTCGATGGTGACTTTGAAAAATTATCCAGTTAAGGGCAGTGCCCCTCAGTGCCTTTCTGCCCTCCTTCTTTCCATTTCCTTCATCTAGGGATTTAAATAAAAATGTTTCTAGAGGTTGACTGAATTATTAATGTGCTCTGTCCACATATTATCTGCAGACAATATCTAAAGTGATACCCATGGAACTTTTTTAATTGTTTATTGGAGTATAACTGCTTTGCAATGCTGTGTTAATTTCTACTGTACAATGAAGTGAATCAACTATAAGTACACATGTATCCCCTCCCTCTTCAACCTCCCTCTCACCCTCCCATCCCACACTTCTAGGTTATTACAGACCACAGAGCTGAGATTTCTGTACTTTATAGCAGGTCCCAAGTACCTATTTTTCACATGGTAATGTATATATATCAGTGCTTCAGCAATATGTGAACCATGAACTTCCAGATGTTCAAGCTGGTTTTAGAAAAGGCAGAGGAACCAGACATCAAATTACCAACATCCTATGGATCATTGAAAAAGCAAGAGAGTTCCAGAAAAACATCTATTTCTGCTTTATTGACTATGCCAAAGCCTTTGACTGTATGAATCACAATAAACTGTGGGAAATTCTGAAAGAGATGGGAATACCAGACCATCTGACCTGTCTCTTGAGAAACCTGTATGCAGGTCAGGAAGCCGCAGTTAGAAATGGACATGGAACAACAGACCAGTTCCAAATAGGAAAAGGAGTACGTCATGTATATTGTCACCCTGCTTATTTAACTTATATGCAGACTACATCATGAGAAATGCTGGGCTGGAAGAAGCACAAGCTGGAATGAAGATTGCCGTGAGAAATATCAATAACCTCAGATATGCAGATGACACCATCCTTATGGCAGAAAGTGAAGAAGAACTAAAGAGCCTCTTGATGAAAGTGAAAGAGGAGAGTGAAAAAGTTGGCTTAAAGCTCAACGTTCAGAAAACTAAGATCATGGCATCTGGTCCCATCACTTCATGGCAAATAGATGGGGCAACAGTGGAAACAGTGGCTGACTTTATTTTTCTGGGGTCCAAAATCACTGAAGATGGTGATTGCAGGCATGAAATTAAAAGACACTTACTCCTTGGAAGGAAGGTTATGACCAACCTAGATAGCATATTTAAATGCAGAGACATTACTTTGCCAACAAAGGTCCGTCTAGTCAAGGCTATGGTTTTTACAGTGATCATGTGAGACTTGGACGGTGAAGAAAGCTGAGCACAGAAGAATTGATGCTTTTGAACTGTGGTGTTGGAGAAGACTCCTGAGAGTCCCTTGGACTGCAAGGAGATCCAACCAGTCCATCCTCAAGGAGATCAATCCTGGGTGTTCATTGGAAGGACTAATGTTGAAGCTGAAACTCCAATACTTTGGCCACCTCACGCGAAGAGCTGACTCATTGGAAAAGACCCTAATGCTGGGAAGGATTGGGGCAGGAGGAGAAGGGGACGAGAGAGGATGAGATGGCTGGATGGCATCACCGACTTGATGGACATGGGTTTGGGTAGACTCTGGGAGTTGGTGATGGACAAAGAGGCCTGGCGTGCTCCAATTCATGGGGTCGCAAAGAGTCGGACACGACTGAGTGACTGAACTGAATTGAACTGAATATTGGGGTCCCTGGGTCATTTTGAATTATGGCTTTCTCAGGGTATATGTCCAGTAGTGGTATTGCTGGATCATATGGTAGGACTATTTTTGTGTTTTTTAAGGAACCTTCATACTGCTCTCCATAGTGGCTGTACCAAATTATATTCCCATCAACAGTGTGAGTTCCCTTCTCTCTGTACCCTCTCTAGCACTTATTGCTTGTAGATTTTTTGATGATGGCCCTTCTGACTTGTGTGAGGTAATAACTCATTATAGTTTTGATTTTCATTTCTCTAATAATTAGTGATGTTGAAGATCTTTTCACATGCTTCTTGGCCATATGTACATCTTCTTTAGAGAAATATCTATTCCTTAGAATTATTGTTTACATAAAGATGATGAAATAAATATTATTTCTTTGTAGCTTGAGTTACTACCTTGATACACGGATTCTTATAGAATCTGCTAAAGCTTGATATTATATAGATAATAAATAAGCATAATTTTTCTTATATTAGTCTAAGCAGTATATATATCAATGACATATATGAGAAACATCTGACTCTTGAAGAACTTTTCTTATTTCTCCTGATTTTTTTTATTCTTTACCCTGGTTCTCTCAGGAAAAATTACTAAAGCAAAGCCTTTTCTTGATTCTTTCTCCCTTGATTACTATTTATTTCCTCAAGAATAATAGCTCTATAATCCCATTGTGTGCTTTCCTTCAAAGAAAGAAGTTTTGCTTATGAGGACAACAAAAAGAAACCTAAAATGTGTGCTATGAAATAATAGTGGTGGGGACAGTCAGATATACTAGATCATCTCACAGTATTGGTAAACCTTGGTATGTATTCAGAAAAAGTAGAGCCATTAATGAGTACCACTTTCTACTCTTTCCTATCTGGATCCCTTTATAAGGAAATGTCTCTGTTGCCAAAGTAGTAAATGTGATTATTTAAAAAAGCTTTTTGAAAGTTCTGAAATACCTCTTACCAAATCTCTTTATTAAAGTTAATTGGATTTCAAAACAAATATTCTGACCATTACTATTTCAAGAAAATTAAAAATATAATACTTTTACTCAAGCAGTTATTAATTGAATAAATTTTTTTTAATTTTATATTATATTCAAAAATTATGAGATGCATAACCATGCTATACAGTTAACCTAAATTTGCTTATCATTGATTTTTATTATGTCTTTCTACTTTAAGCTGGAAAATATTACTTTATTCTCTTTTTTCATATAACTTTCAGGAAAATGTATATTCTCTTGCTCTTTCAGAAGAAAAGAAAAAATTATTTTTCAGTTGCTTAAGATTCCACATCTAGCTTGCACCAGAAATTTTAAAATGAAGAATAAGTTTATTTATATAAAATCTGGCTTTCCTTAATGGTTTCTCCACTGAGCTGAAATGAAATGAAACAGTTAAATAAAATCACATAAATTCCCTTGGTTACTTGCTGAGATGAAATCTTCAAATATTCCAACAAGATGTTCAAAGTTGGCAGGTTATGCATTATATATATTCCAATTGTTTGATAGTGCCGGATGAGGATAGTACTAATAGAGCCATATGGATTGTTTGTTTGTTTTACCTAAAGCAAAATAATCTGTATATAAAAATGAATTCAGGTTTTTATTTTTATCATTTTTCTCTAATCTGTTAGTTCATTCCAGGACATGTACACAAAGTATGGGAGTCTTGATGTTGTTAAAATACTGTCTTCCACGCTGTTGTTAGTTTTTTCTTTTAATATTTCTTTCTTTTACCTGCATTGTTTATAATTTATTTTCTAGCTTATCAACCCGGATCTTTCATTACTGATGGCAAAATCACATACAACAACAGTAAACAACCCGCTGGAAGTAAGACCCGGGAGACTTGAGTTCGATCCCTGAGTTGGGAAGATCCCCTGGAGTAGGAAATGGCAACACACTCCATTATTCTTGCCTGGGGAATCCCATGGACAGAGGGGCCTGGTGGGCTACATTCCATGGGGTCAAAAATACAGAACTGAATGACTAAGCACACACACATATATAGCACTACTTCAGGGGGTTACCACATGTGTTATTTTATTGAATTCATGCTGTCATCTCATTCAAAAATTGCTAACTATCATTTTTATTGTAACCATCCATTTTTACAATGCGTTCTTAAATTTCTAAATGTTTGGGATGATTTATGTTTTTGTTGTAAATTTCCAATTTAATCTTTCCCAGCAATATGTACCCTGTAAGCTTTTTTTCTTTTTAATTTAATTGGCACTTGTTTTTATAATCACTAATATGTTCTATGGGTTTCCCTGGTGGCTCAGAGATAAAGGATATGCGTGCCGATGCAGGAAATATGGGTTTGATCCCCGGGTTAGGAAGATTCCCTGCAGAAGAAAATGACAATCCACTCCAGTATTCTTGCCTGGGAAATCCCACAGACAGAGAAGCCTGGGGGCTGCAGTCCATGGGATCACAAGAATCAAACATGACTTACTGACTAAACAACGACAGCAATATGTTCTATGTGTACTTTAGTGAACATTCTGAAGTCCTTTGCAGAGCAATTTGATTAATAGCATGGCTCATGTCTTACATATCATCTATTGAGCCAGGGGGAATGAAATCACCTTGTTTTCAGTAATTGTATATTTTTTCCTGTTTCTTCTTTTACTTGTGATAGTTTTGCTTTCACAGAATTTTAAGCTCTTGTCAGGTGCACGCATATAATTAGGAATAATGAGATTTCTTGTTCTATTACATGAAATATGTCTTGTTTTAGCATATGAAATGTCTGTCATTCTCTGTGGTCATGCACTTTTTACTGAAGTCTTTTATTATTTGCTTTTGCCTTAAACTAATATAAAGGTTAATCTAATATAAAAAGCAGAGACATTACTTTGCCAACAAAGGTCCATCTAGTCAAGGCTATGGTTTTTCCAGTAATCATGTATGGATGTGAGAGTTGGACTATAAAGAAAGCTGAGCACTGAAGAACTGATGCTTTTGAACTGTGGTGATGGAGAACTCTTGAGATTCCCTTGGACTGCAAGGAGATCCAACCAGTCCATCCTAAAGGAAATCAGTCCTGAATGTTCATTGGAAGGACTGATGTTGAAGCTGAAACTCCAATACTTTGGCCACTTGATGCAAAGAACTGACTCACTGGAAAAGACCCTGATGCAAGGAAAGATTGAGAGCAGGAGGAGAAGTGGACAACAGAGGATGAGATAGTTGGATGGCATCACTGACTCAATGGACATGAGTTTGAGTAAACTCCGGGAGTTGGTGATAGACAGGGAGGCTGGCCTGCTGCAGTCCATGGGGTCGCAAACAGTCGGACATGACTGAGCGACGGAACTGAATGTAAATGTTTACTAATGCACCAAGGTATTTACTTGATGTTAAGCACACCTGCTTGTTTTTCACCATTTCCGTTTTATTTTGAAAAAAATGCATCCATATCAACTAAGTTATTGTTATTTTATTATTATTCTCTTAATATCCTTTTAATATCTATAAAGTCCATGGTGATAACCTCTCTTACCTTTCATTCTTGATACTGTCAACTTTTGTAATTTTCTTTTAAATTAGACTAATTGGGTTTTATTAATTATGCCTATTTTTCCAAAGAATCAACCATTATATTTGCTGTTAATTTCTATAAATTAGTTTTTTCTATAAATAAAAGAAGTAACATCTAACTTAATTTGATATTATAATTACTTAAGATTTTCAATCTATGTTAGTTATTGGCATATTAAATTAGGTACAATCTATGATTTAATTATCAAATATTAAATTTTCAAATTCAAACACAAATAAGTACAATTATTCATTTAAAAATGTTCAAAAGTTGAAAATAGATATGGGCATGGATGAATCATTCTTTTTCAGAGACACTACCTTTAACCCCATCTCTTACTCTTCTTGTCAGTTAGGTTCCTATTTTGTGTAAATATTTTGTCATAAGCACTAAGATAATGCTTTTAGAGTGCTAGAAAACCACTTGAGACATAAAGCTTTTAATAAACTTCCGATTTATCTTAACTTTATCTTTTTCTTCTTAATTGTTCAATGCTTATGTACATGTAAGCTTAGGTTCACCATAAATTTGTTGATTAATTAATATTGGTTCTTTTCAATTTAGTACATTAGTAGCTATTCTGAGTTATAATTGATATATAATGAGGCTGTACAAACTTAGAGTGTACAATTTGATACGCATTTGGCGTATGGACATACCCATGAAATCACCACAATCAAAATCATGAACATATTTGACCCCCTAACACTGCCCTCCTACACTTCTTTTCTCTCCCTTTCCAGAACTTCCCTCCCATTAGAAAAACACTGATGTGTTTTTACCCAGTATAGATTAGTTTGCATTTTCTATAGTTTTATATAATGAATCCAAGTAGCATATATTCTTTATTATCTGGCTTCTTTCACTCAGTGTAACTATTCTGATAATCAACCATGTAGTGAATATGAATAATAGTTCATTGCTTTTCTTTTTGCTGAATAGTAGTTATTGTCTTTCCTTTCTAAAGCAATTTGTAAGTTTATCGGATCATATCTGTAACAACTTAGATAATGTTCCAAGAAAATGTTTTCTTCAATGTGATATGTTTTGTTAAAAGACATTTCTATAATTTAAATAAATCAATGCACCCTTTGAAGTAAGGTAATCTTAGATTCCATTTAATAGAATAACTGGAACATTTATTCTTTGCTCATGTATGGCAAACACTATGTATTTAAAGAATTACACAATAAAGATGAATAATTTTTGAGAACATGGTTCCATGGAGAGTCTAAACAATAATGAATAATAAATAGCTGTTATAAGTGAAGTAAAATAATAAACAACCAAAGTAAAATAACAAAGATAGCTTTATTTTTTGAGGAGCATATGCAGGAATTTCTACTTTTCAAGTAATTTATTTGGGATATCTTTTAGTTTTGCATTTAAACATTAAACATATTTTTGATAAATGAACTTTCTTGCCAAAAGATCAATGTTATTTCAGTTTTCAAACAATTTCATATAGCATTTTCTTTGTTACTTATAATGTCAGAAAAAGTGACACTATTTGAGTTGATAATTATTGAAGGGAACCAAAACCATTTTAAAAATTGTTCCACTTGGAAATGATTTTACGCCTGCTAGGCATGTAAATTTTGCTGCCATCTGGCTTTAAATAATATTATGCCTCTCCAATGACTCCATGAACAAACCATAATTCAAACCACTCAAATTAATTATAAAATCCCAAAACTCACAAAGCTTCTGCTCTTCCATATCATTGTCACAACCTAGAACCACTTAAAATATGGCAGATCCATTTTGAAGGTATGAAAGAACCTGCCTGCCAATGCAGGAGACATAAGAGATGTGGGTTCAGTCCCCGGGTTGGGAAGAGCCTCTAGAGAAGGGTATGGCAACCCACTCAGTATTCTTGCCTGGAGAATCCCCTGGATAGCGCCGCCTTGTGGGCTGCTATAGTGTTGCAAAGAGTTGAACTTGACTGAAGCGACCTAGCATGCAATAGCATGCAACAGTTAATGTAGAAGATGTTTAAAAAGGAAATGAAGAGCAGCTTGCAATGGAGTATTCAGATTTTTAAAGTCATATATTTATCAAAGTTAAATTGAGCTATATGATATAAATGTAGTGATAAATTTTTCCTGTCACACATTCTTAATATTCTTGAAAATAAGACACTTAAGTATTTGAAATGGTATATGATGTATAAATTACTTAGTAGGTCATAAAGTTTGTACCTTACTAGTTTGCCAACCAGTATTCATTCATTCACTCAAAAAATACCGTAAATCTCCATTGTGAAGAAACACCAAGTTAGGTGTTGATTTACATTTGTAAGCAAAACAGATATATAATCTCTCTCTTGATTAGTTTACAATCTAGGTGTGAGTTAGGAAATAAGCAGTTACCCATATCAGAAGACAAGTAATCATAAAGAGTGACAACTGTGATGAGGTAAGGAAATAACAAGGGGAGATTATACTCGGCTGTCGAGAGCCTGGCTTGGGAGTTTAATTTTAGATGAACTTTGAAAGAAAACTGAAGAACTATGGACAGAGGTTTGTGACATTGTATAAGAGGTGGAGATCAAGACCATCCCCAAGGAAAAGAAATGCAAAAAGGCAAAATGGTTGACTGTGGAGTCCTTACAAATAGCTATGAAAAGAAGAGAAGTGAAAGGCAAAGGAGAAAAGGAAAGATATAACAATTTGAACTCAGAGTTCCAAAGAATAGGAAAGAGGGATAAGAAAGCCGTCCTCAGTGATCAATGCAAAGGAATAGAGGAAAGAAATAGAATGGGAAAGACTAGAGTTCTCTTAAAGAAAATTAGAGATACCAAGGGAAATTTCATCCACAGATGAGCACAATAAAGGACAGAAATGGTATGGACCTAACAGAAGCAGAAGATATTAAGAAGAGATGGCAAGAATACACAGAAGAACTATACAAAAAAGATCTTCACGACCCAGATAATCATGATGGTGTGGTCACTCACTTAGAGCCAGACATCCTGGAATGCAAAGTCAAGTGGGCCTTAGGAAGCATAACTACGAACAAAGCTAGTGGAGGTGATGGAAGTCCAGTTGAGCTATTTCAAATCCTAAAAGATGATGCTGTGAAAGTGTTGCACTCAATATGCCAGCAAATTTGGAAAACTCAGCAGTGGCCACAGGACTGGAAAAGGTCACTGTTAATTCCAATCCCAAAGAAAGGCAATGCCAAAGAATGCTCAAACTACCACAAAATTGAACTCATCTCACACGCTAGTAAATAATGCTCAAAATTCTCCAAGTCAGACTTCAACAGTGTGTGAACTGTGAACTTCCATATGTTCAAGCTGAATTTAGAAATGGGAGAGAAACCAGAGATCAAATTGCCAACATCTGCTGGATCATCAAAAAAGAGAGAAAGTTCCAATAATACATCTGTTTCTGCTTTATTGATTGTGCCAAATCCTTTGACTGTGTGGATCACAACAAACTGTGGAAAATTCTGAAAGAGGTGGGAATACCAGACCACTGTACCTACTTCTGCAGAAATATGTATGCAGGTCAAGAAGCATCAGTTAGAAATGTACATGAAACAACAGACTGGTTCCATATCAAGAAAGGTGTACATCAAGGCTGTATATTGTCACCCTGGTTATTTAACTTATATGCAGACAGAGTACATCATGAGAAATGCTGGACTGAATGAAGAACAAGCTGGAATCAAGATTGCAGGGAGACATATCAATAACCTCAGATATGCAGATCTGAGAAAACAAAGATCTGCAGAAATTGAAGCATTGTGGCAGAAAATGAAGAAGAATTAAAGAGCCTCTTGATGAAAGTGAAAGAGGAGAGTGAAAAAGTTGGCTTAAAACTCAACATTTAGAAAACTAAGATCATGGCATCTGGTCCCATTACTTCATGGCAAATAGATGGGGAAACAGTGGATACAGTGACAGAATTTTGGGGGGGGGCTTCAAAATCACTGCACATGGTGATTGCAGCCTCGAAATTAAAAGACGCTTACTCCTTGGAAGGAAGATTATGACCTACCCAGACAGCATATTAAAAACAGAGACATTACTTTGCCAATAAAAGTCCATCTTGTCAATGGTGTGGTTTTTCTAGTAGTCATATATGGATGTCAGAGTTGGACTATATAAAGAAAGCTGAGCGCCAAAGAATTGATGCTTTTGAACTGTGGTGTTGGAGAAGACTCTTGAGAGTCCCTTGGACTGCAAGCAGATCCAACCAGTCCATCCTAAAGGAAATCAGTCCTAAATAGTCATTGGAAGGACTGATGTTGAAGCTGAAACTCCAACACTTTGGCTACCCGATGTGAAGAACTGACTTACTTGAAAAGACCCTGATGCTGGGAAAGATTGAATGCGGGAGGAGTAGGGGACAACAGAGGATGAGATGGTTGGATGGCATGACCAACTCAAGGGACGTGAGTTTGCAATTCATATTTTTTTGCAGAGATTCATTTCAGGAATTAAGTAAATATCCAAAGAATTTTACTTAGCATAAACCATTTACTATATCAACTTGAAATAAGTATATGTTTTGTTGAACAGAGAATTGCTTAAATGACCTATAAACAAGAACAGGCTTGTTAATCAATTCTATTTTAATTTACTCCTTTAATTTATAAAGTTTATTTTATTTATTCTACTTTAATTTATTTATAGTTCTCCCAGTATGTATACTATATTAGTCTAGATACTGATGATCATGGATCCTGCAGTGAGCAGGAAAACAAAGCTCTAACACTAAGGGGAATTGCTGCAGAGAATCTTACAAGTGAAAAGTTTTACACAGAGTCTCCCAGTTGCTCTTTTTAACAACCCAAATTTGGGGTATACATCAAGCAAATTTGGACAGCTTATTTGGACAACTCACAACAATTCATTTATCACAATATTACAGTCTTCAAATATAAATATTTTTTAAAGTCTTGACTCAAATTTTAATAGGATTTAAGAAATATGGACCTCCCATGTGCTATACTTTATTACATTTAGTCTTTTCAATACTTTCAAGCTCTACACAATTGTATACACATATACAACATATTTATTCATTAAATTTAAGATATTTTATAATTTATTAATTATATTTTTATTTTCACTCCAATATCCATCACTCATACTTATAAACATATATTCTTTAACTACCAGTATCTTATAATATTCACAAGTATAAAATGAATACCAGTTCTCTAAAAGAGTTGTGGTTAAATCACCCGTTGTATATTGTATAATTATATCAATTTCTAATAAAACACTGAACAGGAAAAATTTTTAGAATATCATGTTAATTATTTTAGTGAATTAAATTGTGCTATGAAAGAAATTCAAGAATGTAATAATCTTATGCTAAGATTAAACTATTTTTTATCTCATTAACAACCCCTCAATGTAAAATAAGTAGCGAGATTTTCATTATTTTAGTTAAATGATAATTCTATGCGGGATTCTATTTAAAATAGCAGAATAAAAATAATAACAAAATGGTGAAAAGAGAAGGTTATAACTTAGAACTATAAAGGACAGCACAAAAATACAAATATCTGGAATTCTTTTGAATGATATAGTTTGTAACTATTAAAATTTTGAATCCTTGATTTTCAAACGATTATTTTAAGTGTAGTTTAATTTTTTTAATTTACTTTTTTATTGAAGTATAGCTGATTTACAATGTTGTGTTAATTTCTGCTGTACAAAGAGATCCAGTTATGTATATATATATTCTTTTCTATATTCTTTTCCATTATGATTTATCATAGAATACTGAATGTAGTTCCCTGTGCTATACAGTAGAACCTTGTTGGTTATTCATCCGATATACAATAACTTGCATCTGCTAATCTTAAACTCTCACTCCACCCTTCCCTCAACTCCTTCTCCCCTTTGGCAACTACAAATCTGTTCTCTATGTCCAAGAGTCTGTTTCTGTTTTGTAGACAGATTCGTGTTATATTTTAGATTCCAAATATAAGTGATATATGGTATTTGTCTTTTTCTTTCTGAATTACTTCACTTATTATGATAATATTTACTTGTATCCATGTTGCTGCAAATGGCATTATTTTGTTCTTTCTTATAGCTGAGTAGTATTCCATTGTATATAGGTACTACATCATCTTTATCCAATCACTTCTCAATGAACACTTATTTCTACATCTTGGTTATTGTAAATAATGCTGTTAAGAACATAGGGGTGTATATATCTTATGGATTCTAGTTTGTCTGGATATGTACTGAGTAGGATTACTGTATCATATGGTAATTTTATTTTTGGTTTTCACAGTGGCTGCACCAACTTACACTCCTACAATACGTAGGAAGTTTCCCTTTTCTCCACACCTCTCTAGCAGTTGTTATTTGCAGACATTTTAATGATGGCCATTCTGACCAATATAAGGTGGTACCTCATCATAGTTTTGATTTGCAACTGTAAATGTAGTATAAATCTTAAATTTTTCTTTTATTAATTTTATTCTTTACAAATAATTAAATCCTAGGACAATCCAGCAACAGTGCATTATTTTTTCAGTTATACAATTTTATTACCTACTTTATTATATTTACTTATTTTAAAATAAACATTAAAGGAATTACTCAATAAATCTGGGGCTAGCCTGCATTAGCCTTACTTGTAAAAGATACTTTTTAGGCACCAATTATTTAGTTATAAACATTGTAAAGAAGAAAAATGCTATTGCTAAAAATAATAGACCTAAGTATTAAAATAGCAGGGAAGGGGGACAAGCTGCAGAAATAATTTTCCATAGTTTTTCAGACATATATTTAAAAAAAATGGTGATATCTCCTCTTTGCTATCTCAGCATCCTTGATTTTGTCATTTCTCCCTTTCGAATAGACACACATGGTATATTTGAATAGTCACCAAAGAATATGCATCAACAGCCACAGATCACATGAAAATATCCCCAAGTTTTAGTGCTAAAGGATATGTACATTAATACCATTTGAAAAATATGCTAAAATACCTACACTAGCAAAATTATGGGAATACCAAAGATTAGGAATGATGAAAAACAAGTAAAAACTCATATTTCTGATAGAAGTGTTAAAAGTTAATACCACTTTGGAAAACAGATACAGCCATTTCATTTCAGAGGAACAGTTTCATTTCCAGGATAAATAAAAACATATCTACAAAAAGCAGTTTTGTGTACAATAACCAAAAAATAGAAACCACTCAAATGTTCAACAGATAGCTTGCTTTATATCCAAAAAATGAAATAGTATTCAGTAAAAAAACAAATTACTGATACAACATGAATAAATCTCAAAAGTATTAAGGAAAAAAAGCAAGGCAAACAATTTCTCATGGAATTGACATGGATTCTTATGTCCAATGAGACATTAGTTTGGTAACTCCACTGTGAGTAATACATACACTTATCTTCTCTTAAGGGAATATAATGATGAATTTGTTCAAACACACTCATGAGTTCACTTATAAACATTTATTATTTCCTATCATCAGAAAACTAAGATCATGGCATCTGGTCCCATCACTTAATGGCAAATAGATGGGGAAACAGTGGAAACAGTGTCAGACTTTATTTTTTTGAGCTCCAAAATCACTGCTGATGGTGATTGCAGCCATGAAATTAAAAGACGCTTACTCCTTGGAAGGAAGGTTATGGCCAACTTAGGTAGCATAATTAAAAGCAGAGACATTACTTTGCCAACAAAAGTCCGTCTAGTCAAGGCTATGGTTTTTCCAGTGGTCATGTATGGATGTGAGAGTTGGATGGTGAAGAAAGCTGAGCGCTGCAGAATTAATGCTTTTGAACTGTGGTGTTGGAGAAGACTCTTGAGAGTCCCTTGGACTGCCAGGAGATCCAATCAATCCATCCTAAAGGAGATCAATCCTGGGTGTTCATTGGAAGGACTGGTGTTAAAGCTGAAACTCCAATACTTTGGCCACCTCATACAAAGAGTTGACTCATTGGAAAAGACCCTAATGCTGAGTAGGATTGGGGGCAGGAGGAGAAGGGGACAACAGAGGATGAGATGGTTGGATGGCATCACTGACTCGATGGACATGGGTTTGGGTAGACTCCGGGAGTTGGTGATGGACAGAGAAGCCTGGCGTGCTGCAATTCATGGGGTCACAAAGAGTCGGACACGACTGAGCGACTGAACTGAACTGAACTGATTGTGTTCAAAGCACTATATTATTAGATTCTGGTTATAACATGCTTAATAGACATGTCCCTAGTTGTCATATGTGTTGTTTTTTTAGTCACTAAGTTGAGTCTCTTGGGCACCCAAGGACAGCAGCACACCAGGCTTTCCTGTCCTTCACTATCTCCCAGAGTTTGCTCAGACTCATGTTCATTGAGTCAGTGATGCTATTCAATCATCTCTTCCTCTATCACCCCCTTCTCCTCCTGCCCTCAATCTTTCCCAGTATCAGGGTCTTTCCCAATGAGTCAACTCGACTTTTTGCATTAGGTGGCCAAAGTATTGGAGCTTCGGCTTCATCATCAGTATGAATATTCAGGGTTGATTTCCTTTAGGATTGACTGGTTTGATCTCCTTGCATTCCAAAGGATTCTCAAGAGACGTCCAGCACTGCAATTGGAAAGCATTAATTCTTCAGCAATTAGCTTTCTTTATGGTCTAATTCTCAAATCTGTACATGACTACTGGAAAAAACATAGTCTTGACTATATGGACCTTTTTGGCAAAGTGATCTCTTTGCTTTTTAGTATGCTGTGTAGGTTTGTCATAGCTTTCCTTTCAAGGAGTAAGTGTCTTCTAATTTCATGGCTGCAGTTGCTGTTGGCAGTGATTTTGGAGCCCAAGAAAATAAAACTGTTTCTACTTTTTCTCTATCTATTTGCCATGAAGTGATGTGACTGGATGATCTTAGTTTTTCAGATGTTCAGTTTTAAGCCAGCTTTTTTACTCCTTTTTTCATCCTCATCAAAAGGCTCGTAAGTTCCTTTTTGATTTCTGTCATTAGAGAGGTATCATCTGCATATCTGAGGTTGTTGATATTTGTCCTGGAAATCTTGATTCCAACTCGTGTTTCATCCAGCCTGGCATTTCACATGATGTACTTTGCATATAAGTTAAATAAACAGTGTGACAATATACAGTCTTAATGTACTGTTTTCCCAATTTTGAACCAGTTGTTCCATGTATGGTTCCAAATGTTGCTTTTTGACCTGCATACAGGTTTTTCAGAAGGCAGATAAGGTGATCTGGTATGCCCATTTCTTGAAGAATTTCCCACAGTCTGTTGTAATCCACACAGTCGAAAGCTTTAGCATAGTCAATGAAGCAGAAGTAGATGTTTTTCTAGAATTCCTTTGCTTTATGATCCAATGAATGTTGGCAATTTGATCTTTGATCACTCTGCCTTTTCTAAATCCAGCTTGAATATACTGCTGAAGCCTAGCTTGAAGAATTTTGAACATTACCTTCTAGCATGTGAAATGAATGCAATTGTATGGTAGTTTGAACATTCTTTGGCATTACCCTTCTTTGGGAGTTGCCATATAGAAATGTGAAAAGTACAATAATTATAATCTCTAATTTGGCAGATTATGAAACTGAAGTATACAGTGTTAGCAAAGATCAAAGAGTGACTTAGCAATATTCCCCATTAAATACTGAAACTGACACGCAGACTCTGGCAGTCCTGTTCCATACCCTATACCTTTCATCTCCACCCTAGAGTGCATGCTTAAATATTAAGACCAGGAATGTGAAAAATAGTGAGTTTGGGAGTGGCTAAACAGGTATGGCATTGTGTAGGATGATCAGAAATAGGGACATTACAGCAAAATAACACAGATGATCAGCCTAGAGAGCATAAAGGTAAAGGATCCCAGAAATAACACAGTATAGTGTGTGTGTGTGTGTGTGTGTTAGTCTCTCAGTCATGTCCAATTCTTTGTGACCACATGAACTGTAGCCTGATAGGTTCCTCTGTCCATGGGATTCTCCACGCAAAAATACTGGAATGGGTTGCCATTCTCTTCTCCAGGGACCATAGTATAGTAGTTTGTTTGATTTCCTCTACTGTAATATAAGGAAATATAACCTGATGAACTATATGAAACGACTGTTTATGCGAATTGCGCACCACACAGCACACTCATGTCGTCTTTGAGAAAAAGGGATCACTAGCTGAAATCTACTTCTCCCCGCCTGGGGCCAGTTTTCTAATGGAGATACAGGAGCAGAAGCCCAGGCAGAGGGATCTGAGGAGAAGGAAATAGGCATTTGGAATTGGTGTGATGGCTAAAATTTATGATGCAACCTGTTCCTTAAATGTCTGGTAAAATTCACCAATGAACTCATTTGGATTTTAGACTGTTTCAGTAGTTGTTAGTTATTGATTCAATTTCTTTAATAGATATGGGCCTATACAGATTGTTCTTTTCTTCAAGTGTCGGCAGATTGTGTCTTTCAAGGAATTGATTCATCTAGATTTTCAAATTTGTGGGCTAAAGCTCATAATGTTCTTTGGTTATCTTTTAATGAGCATGGAATTTGTAGAGATATTTGCTTTTTCATTTCTGATATTAACTGTGTTCTCTTAATTTTTTTCATAGCTAGCCATGCTAGATGCTTATTAATAATGATTTTATTAATCTTTCCAAAGAATCAGCTTTTTGGTTTTGTTGATTTTTTTTCTGTTGATTTTTTTGTTTTCCATTTCATTGATATCTGCTCTAACAATTATTACTCATTTTCTTCTTCTTATTCTGGATTAATTTGCCCTTTTCTTTCTACTTAGGCTAAATGTGAGTCTATTGACTTTCTATCTTTCTTTGTTATTCTTTCTTACATTTTTACTTTATATTGGAGTATAGTTGATCAATAATGTTGTGTTAGTTTCAGGTGTACAGCAAAGTGATTCAGTTATACATATATACGAATCTACTCTTTTTTAAATTATTTTCCCATTTAGGTTATTACATAATATTGAGCAGAGTTCTCTGTGCTATACAGTAGGTCCTTGTTGGTTACCTGCTTTAAATATTAGTGAGTATGTATCAATCCCAAACTCCCAATTTATTCCCCCAAATCCAACCTTTCCCCTCTGGTAATGAAAAGTTTTTTTTTCTAAGTTTGTGAGTATTTTTCTATTTTGTAAATAAGGTCATTTGTATCATTTAAAATTTTTATATAAGCGATATCATATACTATTTGCCTTTCTCTGATTTATTTCATTCAGTTGACAAAGTCTAGGTCCAGCCATGTTGCTGCAGATGACATTATTTCATTCTTTTTTGCGGTTGAAGAATATTCTATTGCATATAGGTGAAACAACTTCTTTATCCATTCCTCTGTGTATGGAAATTTAGGTTGCTTCCCTATCTTGGCTATTATAAATAGTGTTGCAGTATATATTTGAGCACATGTATCCCAATGAAGTGATGCCTCATTATAATTTTGATTTGCATTTCTCTAATAATTAGTGATACTGAACATCTTTTCATGTGTTTATTGGCCATCTGTATGTCTTCTTTGTAGAAATATCTATTTCGATCTTCTGCCCATTTTTTAATTGGGTATTTTTTTTTTATGTTGAGCTGCATGAGCTGTTTGTATATTTTGGAGATTAATCCCCTGTCAGTTACATTGTTTCCAAATATTTCCTCCCATTCTGAAGATTATCTTTTCATTTAGTTTATGGTCTTCTTCAGGGAGAAAAGGGCTTCCTTTGTGGCTCAGCTGGTAAAGAATCTACCTGCAGTGCGGGGACCTGGGTTTGATCCCTGGGTTGGGAAGATCCCCTGCAGAAGTGAAAGATTACCCACACGAGTATTCTGGCCTGGAGAATTTGATGGACTGTATAGTCCACTGGGTTGCAAAGAGTTAGACATGACTGAATGACTTCCACATCATGTTTCAGGGTGAATAATCTTTTGAGTTTAATTAGTTCCCATTTGTTTAGCTTTGTTTTCTATTTCCCTTGCTCTAGGAGAAGGATCAAAAATGATATTGCTGTGATTTATGTGAGAAGAGTTTTCCGCCTGTTTTCCTGTAAGAGTTTTATAGTATCCAGTCACTTAGCTCTTTAATCTATTTTTAGTTTATTTTTGTGTATGATGCTAAAGAAAATATAATTTCATTATTTTCATTGTTAGTCTATAGAAATGGAACAGATTTCTGTATATTAATTTTGTATCCTGCTTCTTTAACAATTTCAATCGTGAGTGCTATTAGTTTTTTGGTGGTGTTGTTGGGATTTTCTAAATATACTATCATGTCATTTGCCAACTGATATATGTGAAATGAAATAATGAGAAGGAAAAATAGTAATTATAAAGATACATCATAGGAAAAAAAGCTATTTTTCACAAAGATCTAATCTGAATAGAAACTGGATTTGTAAATTATAAGGTGTAGATCATAAAGCTGACAATGCCAAATTATCTTTCTTAGTGAATATAAAATAAAATATTCATCTAATATTCTTTTTATAATCATATCACACGCTGGACATAATAAATGTGCTTTTTTTTTGTCTTTTTATCCCATGGAGATGTGTATAACACATTTTATTATTTGAGTTTTAAAAAACATCTTGATTATTTGAGGTAGAAAAGATTCAAGACACTAATAAAAAGATATCAAAATGTAAACAAACATACATATTCACACATAATGCCTAAGTACCTTTTACATTAAATCAAATTTAATTTGACTAACAAAGGCCAAATGCTAATTACACTTAAGAATTATAAATTCACTTCTGATACCTTTGACAAAGAGCAAGTGAGCAGGTAGTAAGACAATTATGACAGGTCTATCAAATTAACAATTGGGATGAAATGTTACAAACTCTCCTTAAATTTATCCTAGAATACATGCAAAATAAGACATGTTATTGATGTGACAACAGACAACAACTGATAGTTGTTTTTTATTACTAAATGTCTCTTCAAGGTTTCCCTTAACTTTGTACTCTTCACTAGGGAAGCATAATTATAAGTCAAAAAAAGTTTTAAAATGCTATCTTAACAGTCAAAGCCATGAGCGTATTCTTCACTGTCTACTATATGCAGTTAAATATAACCATGTTATTCAACTAAAAGAACCTTATCCTAAAGTAGATCTTTTAAAAATATCTAATTTGCATATTTTCAATAAATTAATATTTAAATTAAGACATTTGTTATAAGAGCATTATGCCTTAACAGCTCTGAATCAATAAATAAAACATAATTATAAAGTGATTAAGGAACTTTCAGAGTATACAGCATATAACTTGAGGTTTATAAGCAACATTCTCTCTGAAGTAATTTTCTCCAGCTGACCCCAGAGAGTCCCCATTTGACAGATGGAAATAATAAGCAAAAGCAGCAACGGAAAAAGTGTTTCTGTTGTGTATAATATTATTAATAAATACCCAGCATATGGCGGGAGAATAGATGTATTTTCATAAACTCTGGCCCTCTTCCTGAATATTTCTCTTGATGTCACAAAATCATCTAGCTGTTGTTAGTGAAACAGTGTATAAAAATGTGAGTACATATAATGCTTCCTACCCTAGAGAAATCATATACGTTCTTATTTATTTCTAAGGTCCTCTGTTTCTCTTTTATTTTGTAAATGTATGTTTGTTAAATGTTCTATATAATGTGTTCATGGAAGCATTTTGTCAAAACTCTCACTCTTAGTGCTTTGCCAGTGTTTGGAGCCACCATAGCTAGCAGCCTTCCTATGTATTTTCACCAAGGCCTGGCTTCCTCGTTTAAGAACACTCACACATTGTATTCTGATGTGTCATAATTCTTTTAATATAACATGAATCCTTCTGTCAAGTAGCTGAGAGGCTGATCTGAGGACAGTAAGAATTTGTTGGAAAATGGTAGAGTTTCAAAAACTATGTCTTTTCCAGGGTAGTTGTATTTTGGTAAAAGAGTATCATGTTGGCACTAGCAAATCTCTTGAAGATTGTTGAAGAGATCAAGAGCACTGGCTCTGAAAATGGTAAGGCCAAAGGGTATTTGGTAGGAGCATTTGTGTCTGTATTTATACATCCATTTCAGGAAAAGAAATTTGACCCAGAGAACATATGAAGCCATGCCAATGATCAATATCAATCTGTAAAGGGGAAAACACTTTTAAAAGGACTTATATTTTTTCACTAAATTAGTTCAACTCTGCATATTTTGTCTCTTTGTTTGTACTGTGCAAAGTGGTATCAGTAGATTTTAAAGCCTAATATATAAGAAAATGTGTAGGTAGCTAGGTAGATAGATGCATCCATTACAAATACCATAGTTAAAACTGTTTCATGCCTAAATATTTTTCAAAATTATGTGAAAAAATTGAGACTTTTGCCTTTGATTTTAATGTACCTAGTTAAAGGTAGCAAGAATAATGTTTTAACATGATGTGGAATCCTTTCTCCATCCTTAGAGAATGCAAACCCCAGTCATCATAATAGAGGTCATCACAGACAAAGAGCCATTTCTGAGCATCATGTTTCAGTTTCACCAATTCCTTTTTTCTCTTCTTTCTTTGGTTTTCACTTTTAGAGTTAACTTTTGTTGCTGTTGTTGTTATCAAATGCAAGTCTATTTTACTCCAGGAAAATCATGTCTCTTTTTATTGTGTCTTTGACTCTTAAAGAGACAGATACGTTACCTTGATAATATTCCATATTGAGAATTTGTCTAAGTATGTTCCCATTGTGCTATTTGTTCCTTTATCTATCTATCTATCTGTCTGTCTATATCTATATATTTCTATAATATACATAATTTTAATTGAAGGAAATTGCTGTACAATATTGTGTTGATTTCTGCCATACATCAACATGAATCAGCCATAGGTATACGTATGTCCCCCTCTGTTGAAACTCCCTCCCACCTCCCACCCCATCCAACCTCTGTAGGCTGTCACAGAGCCCTGGTTTGAGCTCCCTGAGTCATAGAGCAAATTGTTGGCTATCTATTTTACATATGGTAGTGTATATGTTTCCATGCTACTCTCTGCATTCTTCCTACCTTCTCTCCACCCCGAACACCATGCCCTTTATCTATGTGTTTTTAAATAGAATGTTAGATATCAAAGACCTGATTAGATTCTGATTGAAGCTTCTAGGCAAGAACACATTCTAGGTTCTCCCTCTTATTCTATCACCAATGGGAGCATCACTGCGGGGGCATCACAGGGGAAGCTGTCTCCAGGGAAGGGGTAAGCAAGGAGTCAGATATAAGCAGGCTCCTATGACAGGTTCCTACAACAAATCTCAGCACGTGTTCCAGAGCAGAAGGGTACTCCTTTTAAACTGGCAGCCTAAGAGGTGAACTCAGACTTAGTGGTTCTAAAGTTAATTTTTATTTGGCACAGACAGTCTAGTATTTCTGTGCTTAACAGCTCTAGGAAAACGTTCACTAGTGTATAAGCCACCCAGAAAAATTCCTAAACCGGCGCTGTCGTGCTTTGTAGTTTCTTCAGTATCACTGACAGATTTGTAAGTTTCAGTAAAAAACTGTGCAAAATCCCTACCCGATAGATTTTAACTTAATCATTTCCAAGTCAGGAAGAAAGCACGCCAATTATAAACCATAGCTATACGTAGACTCAATTTGCAATTATAACTTTCATGTAAAGGCAGCTATGCACATTGAGAATAGGCATCTAGTGAAGCAAGACATGAGCTTCCATCCCTAACAGTGCAGATTGCATTTACTGTACACTGTACTACATAATACAGAAAAAAAAGGCAGAAAAGTATATTAATGCATATATGTGGAATCTGAAAAACTTGGTACAGACAATCTTAGAGAACAAACATATAGACACTAAGGGGGTAGGATGAATTGGCAGACTGAGACTGACATTGATATACTATTTATACTCTGCATAAAATAGATAAAAAAATGAAAACCTACTGTATACTACAGGGAATTCTACTAAATGCTCTGTGGTGACCTAACTGGGAAGGAAATCCAAAAAGAGGGAATATACGTATGTGTATGGCCAATTCACTGCTGTACAGTAGAAACTAACACAATATTGTAAAACAACTATATTCCAATAGAAATTTTAAAAGGCAGTAGAATGAAGTAAAGTGCAAATAAAATAAGCATAGTTGTGTCCATGTAGCATATTATTTTAATGTAGCATATTATTTTTAATTTAAAAAATTAATTATTTTAATATAAAATCTAGATATTTTTAAAAGAAATTATCTTTGGATATGAAATAACAAGTGATACACAAGAGCAGTACTACTTAAAGATTTTGAGTCATGTAAAATATTTTGTCCTTATTAAATAAGGTTGTTTTTGTTCAGTCGCTTAGTTGTGTCGGACTCTTTGTGACCCCATGGATGGCAGCATGCCAGACTTCCCTGTCCTTCACCATCCTGGAGCTTGCTTAAACTCATGTCCATTGAATCAGTGATGCCATCCAACCATCTCATCCTCTCTCACCCCCTTCTTCTCCTGCCTTCAATTTTCCCAGCATCAGGGCCTTTTCTAATAAGTCAGCTCTTTGCATCAGGTGGCCAAAGTAATGGAGCCTCAGCATCAGTCCTTCCAATGAATATTTAGGGCTGATTTCATTTAGGATGAACTGTTTTGATCTCCTTACAGTCCGGGGGCTCTCAAGAGGCTTCTCCAACAGCACAGTTCAAAAGCATCAATTCTTCAGGGCTCAGCCTTCTTCATGGTCCAACTCACATGCATATATTTCTACTGAAAAACCATAGCTTTGACTATATTAAACAGTCAAAATTAAACAGGATAACACTCACTAGATGCTGTAATAAACTGCTCAACTATTTCATTTGCTTAATACAATAAATCCTTTATCTCATACCAATTTCCAGGTCACAAGACTCTCCTAGATCCCCTCCTGATGATGACTCTGGAGTTTGGCTTCCTTCTCTTGTGTGACTTCTTTATACCAAAGATCTTTACTTTCAGCCACACAAGAGAGAAAATGTGAGCTATAGGTTCCAAAGAAAAAGTCCAAGTGTTGATACATTAATCAAAACTATTTACAAACCTCAAATCTATCTTAAGTGATATTGTGTATTATATTCTTCCTCCAGTCCATGAAGAAATGAATAGTTTTAACATGTTGAGATAGTCAGTATTTTTATTTTTCTATATTAAAACTGGTATTTGTTGTTGTTGTTTATCCGCTAAGTTGTGTCTGACTCTTTGCAACCCCATGGACTGCAGCAAGCCAGGCTTCCCTGCCCTTCACTATCTCCCAGAGTTTGCTCAAACTCATGTCCATTGAGTCAGTGATGCCATCCAACCATCTCATCCTCTGTCACCCCCTTCTCCTTTTGCCCTCAATCTTTTCCAACATCAGGGTCTTTTCCAATGAGTTGGCTCTTCACATCAGGTGGCCAAAGTATTGGAGTTTCAGCTTCAGGAAGCAAAGTACATTTATTTTCAGCACCATTTCTTTAAGAGAGTTTATTTTAAACACCAAAGAAATAAGAATGGCCTAATCTTTTCCACTGAATGTATTAAGATCTGCATAAAATAAGTTTTCTTAAAATTCTCCTAATATACACCAATAGGGATTAAGAGTAAATTTTGAAGGGATCAGAGTAAGACTCCTTTGTAGGCTCTTTCATTTTCATATTTAGGAGTCAAGACATTCACAGAAGTGTCCACACCCCAAGGAGGACCTAGATATCCACCTTTCTCACCATCTGACATTCACATCTTATCACCACTGTCCATCATGAATTGGTCAGTACCACATCCATGGTACATTTGTTGGTCATTAATTGTAAAACCAATGTTTATAAGACTTAATGGCTAAAACAAAGCAGTTTATTTAACTCACAGTTATGGGAATCTCCACATCAGTCTTTATTAAGTTGGAGATCATTTTTGTCTCATGGACCCCCTCAAATGTCTGTTGTCATATGAAGAACATCAAAAAGTCAACTTTGCTGATCTTAGCTGGGTTTTCTCACTTGTCTGAGGTGTCACCTGGGGAAACTGTAGCTGATATGGCTCTCTACATGGTTCCATCCTGTTAGGTCACATGTGGAGACCTAGGTTTAACCATGTATGTTGTCATTTTCTTAAAATGCCATTAACCAGAACATTACAAGACCATCTGAAAAACAGTCCATAAGTAGATTTATTATTATTAATAGTATTGGAATCTCAAGGTTACATTCAAACCAAAATGGATATAGGGAAGAAAATAACCACAGACAGTTTAGTAAATCATCTACCATTGTGTCCATTAATGTTATTTATCACAAGAAACCAGAACTTCTAGAATTCTTTTATCTCATATAGTCCTATTATCTCACACCTCATCCTGTTTCTCTGTCTGCACCTCCACTAATTTATTCTCATATTCTGCATGTATACAGTACCTAGAAATTTTCACTCTGTCCTTCAAATTTTGAATCTTTAATAAAATCCCCTATAACCTCAACTTCTCTGAAAAAATTTTTGACCATACTTGAGATACTCCTTGAGAATCTTCTATATTTTGATTTGAGCAACTGGATACATAGCTGAGATGATTTTTTTAAATGAGAAAAATAGTGGTGGAGATCAAAGACAGAAGATGGAATCTAGCGGAAACTCAGGGCAGAGGATGGAATCAAGATTTCTGTTGTGACGAAGTTTGGTTTGAATTTTCTGTTAGACATTTAGGTGTAGAGGTCATGTAGACTGAATATGAATCTGGAGCTCCAATGGCAATTCAGGATTAGGGATATGAAGAGTTACCAAATTATTAATTATATTCCTGGGACAATGGTTAAAGATTGTTTATAAAAGCCCTAAAAGAAGAAAATGTGACCCAAAACTTGATTCTGAAAATACTAGCATGTATATAATGATTGTGGCATCCTAGAACCTGAGAAGATATATGCTTTAATTTTTAATTAATGAATTTTAAGTTGAGACCAAAAGTTTTTCAAAGAATAATATTAATATCTTAATAAATAAAAAGAAATAATCTAATCTAGATTAAGTGTAAAATAACTGAAAAAAGATGTTTGCCCACTGAACAGTTATTTATATCACAAACGCATCTATAGGGACACAGGAGACTTAGACTATCAATTCATGATTTAGACTACCTAAAAACAACCCTAAAATACTGTAATTACCTCTGAAATAACAGAATTTAATAACAGAAACATAAAATGACTATCTCAGTACCTAGACTTATTACTTACAAAGTTGGTACATAAAGAGCATGGTGCATAAATTATCTTTTATATGCCATCTGTGTGTATTTTATTTTAGACAAGATCTATTCAAAAACTGCTGTGTTGGAATATATTTTTGTTTTCTTGCTCTATAGTCAAATAATTGCATTGTAACTTACATGTTGGCCTTGGAGTACAGAGTGAAGCAGGGAAAAGGCTGATAGAAATTTGCCAAGAGAGCACACTGGTTATAGCAAACACCCTCTTCCAAAAACACAAGAGAAGACTGTACACATGGACATCACCAGATGGTCAATACCAAAATCAGATTGATTATATTCTTTGCAGCCAAAGATGGAGAAGCTCTATACAGTCAGCAAAAACAAGACTGGGGCCTGATTGTGGCTCAGATCATGAACTCCTTATTGCCAAATTCAGACTTACATTGAAGAAAGTAGGGAAAACCACTAGACCATTCAGATATGATCTAAATCAAATCCCTTACGATTATACACTGGAAGTGAGAAATAAATTCAACGAGTTAGATTGGATAGACAGAGTGCCTGAAGAATTATGGACTGAGGTTCATGACATTGTACAGGAGGCAGGGATCAAGATCATTCCCAAGAAAAAGAAATGCAAAAAAGCAAAATGCCTGTCTGAGGAGGCCTTACAAATAGCTGTGAAAAGAAGAGAAGCAAAAAGCAAAGGAGAAAAGGAAAGATATACCCATTTGAATGCAGAGTTCTGAAGAGTAGCAAGGAAACATAAGAAAGCCTTCCTCAGCCATCAGTGCAAAGAAATAGAGGAAAACAACAGAATGGGAAAGACTAGAGATCTCTTCAAGCAAATTAGAGATACCAAGGGAAAATTTCATGCAAAGACGGGCTCAATAAAGGACAGAAATGGAAGGGACCTAACAGAAGCAGAAGATATTAAGAAGAGGTGGCAAGAATACATAGAAGAACTGTACAAAATAGATCTTCACGACCCAGATAATCACGATGGTGTGATCACTCACCTACAGCCATACATCCTGGAATGTGAAGTCAAGTGGGCCTTAGAAAGCATCACGACGAACAAAGCTGGTGGAGGTGATGGAATTCCAGTTGAGCTATTTCAAATTCTGAAAGATGACGCTGTGAAAGTGCTGTCCTCAATATGCCAGCAAATATGGAAACCTCAGCAGTGGCCACAGGAATGGAAAAGGTCAGTTTTCATTCCAATCCCAAAGAAAGGCAATGCCAAAGGATACTCAAACTGCCACACAATTGCACTCAACTCACACGCTAGTAAAGTAATGCTTAAAATTCTCAAAGCCAGGCTTCAGTAATACGTGAACCGTGAACTTCCAGATGTTCAAGCTGATTTTAGAAAAGGGAGAGGAACCAGACATCAAATTGCCAACATTCCGCTGCATCATCAAAAAAGCAAGAGAGTACCAGAAAAATATCTATTTCTGCTTTACTGACTGTGCCAAAGCCTTTGACTGTGTGAATCACAATAAACATGGAAAATTCTGAAAGAGATGGGAATACCAGACCACCTGTCCTGCCTCTTGAGAAACCTGTATGCAGGTCAAGAAGCAACAGTTAGAACTGGACATGGGACAACAGACTGGTTCCAAATAGGGAAAGGAGTATACCAAGGCTATATATTGTCACCCTGCTTATTTAACTTATATGCAGAGTACATCATGAGAAACGCTGGGCTGAAGGAAGCACAAACTGGAATCAAGATTGCCAGGAGAAATATCAATAACCTCAGATATGCAGATGACACCACTCTGATGGCAGAAAGTGAAGAAGAACTAAAGAGCCTCTTGATGAAAGTGAAAGAGGAGAGTGAAAAAGTTGGCTTAAAGCTCAACATTCAGAAAACTAAGATCATGGCATCCGGTCCCATCACTTCATGGCAGATAGACAGGGAAACAGTGGAAACGGTGGCTGACTTTATTTTTCTGGGCTCCAAAATCACTGCAGATGGTGACTGCAGCCTTGAAATTAAAAGACGGTTACTCCTTGGAAGGAAAGTTATGACCAACCTAGACAGCATATTTAAAATCAGAGACATTACTTTGCCAACAAAGGTCCATCTAGTCAAGGCTATGATTTTTCCAGTGGTCATGTATGGATGTGAGAGTTGGTCTATAAAGAATATTAAATGCCAAAGAATTGATGCTTTTGATCTGTGGTGTTGGAGAAGACTCTTGAGAGTCCCTTGGACTGCAAGGAGATCCAACCAGTCCATCCTAAAGGAGATCAGTCCTGGGTGTTCACTGGAAGGACTGATGTTGAAGCTGAAACTCCAATACTTTGGCTACCTGATGTGAAGAGCTGACTCATTGGAAAAGACCCTGATGCTGAGAAAGATTGAGGGCAGGAGGAGAAGGGGATGACAGAGGATGAGATGACTGGATGGCATCGCCGACTCGATGGGCATGGGTTTGGGTGGACTCAGGGAGTTGGTGATGGACAGGGAGGCCTTGCATGCTGTGGTTCATGGGGTGGCAAAGAGTCAGACATGACTGAGTGACTGAACTGATATGAATACATATTAAATATATGCTTCTTGTGTAAATGTTCCGCTTATGTCCGGTAAATCTTCGACCAGCAACTGCAGTTTCTCAAGTGAAAAAGAAAAAAGAAAAACTTTTGTGTACATAGCACTTTACCAATCTGATATATTAGCCATGTAAACTAAATGAAACTAAAATGAAGTTTTGATTGAACCATGAGTTTCCATAATATTAAACACATAGGGATTTTGAGAATGACACAAGCAAGATGGCAATAGAAGAGACCACCTGCTTGAATTCCCTTTCAAATAACCATAATTTGACAGCCATCCACAGACTAAAGGGCATTTGTGAGAGTGACAATGTCCAGATAGGAGGCTGCCAAATCCAGGTGGAGCTCAAGACCAAGGAGGGTTGTTTTGAGAAGGCAGGCTCACATCCGGGTAGCAGGGTTGATGACCATGGTCCTGGCTACAGCTCCATAAATACTTCTGTCCCCCTGGATTCAGTTACAGCCCTGTTTGACCTGTCATCAGCATCATCTCAAAGAGACTCAAGAGCAGTAAGGCCTGCTCTTTCTTTAGGTAACAAGCTCACTGATTTCAGCCCTACCTATCGATTCTGAAGCATCCTGTAACTCAGCTCCAACATCTCTCAGATATGTTCTGGGAGCTATCCTACTCACCCAAACATCCTGGGAGACATACCTGTTCATGTCAATGGAGGCAGACCTGCTGATCTGTCAGACAACACATCTTGAAGTGGCCCTATGGCCTGGCTCCAGCTGTTCCTAGTAAATTATGGAAGTGGTCCTGTCTGGTCCAGCGGGGGCCCTTCCAGGGACCCAGCAGAAGCCATGCTATCCACAAACCCAGTAACAGTCTCACTGTTTATAAACTATGCATACCCTTGGCCCAGAAGCAGTGCTCTGAAGAGGGGCCTGCAGTCAGCCCCACCTGCCACTGAACAAAGCATGATCCACACCTACCCAAGACCCTGCAAGCGGCTGTTAACTGCAGGCTATGCTGCAGACCCAGCACTAGGTATGTGATCAGCTCCAGCTGCATTTAACTGTGATCCCAGAGGCGATCTCTTCAGCCTAAGAAACTGATAGGAGAACATCTCTACATTCCAAAACCAGTTTGTAAAACACTCAGATATAGAAAACAGAGTTGTGGTTGCTAAGCGGGAAGAGGGGTGGGGGAGGGAAGAATTGGGAGCTTGGGATTAACAAAAGCAAACTATAATATATAGGATTGATAAACAACAAGGTGCTACTACATATCACAGTTCAGTTCAGTCGTTCAGTCATGTCCGACTCTTTGCGACCCCATGGACTGCAGCACGCCAGGCCTCCCTGTCTATCACCAACTCCCGGAGTCCACCCAAACTCATGTTCATTGAGTCGGTGATACCATCCAACCATCTCATCCTCTGTCGTCCCCTTCTCCTCCTGCTTTCAATCTTTCCCAGCATCAGGGTCTTTTCCAATGAGTCAGCTCTTAACATCAGGTAGCCAAAGTATTGGAGTTTCAGCTTCAACATCAGACCTTCCAATGAACACCCAATGAACACTCCTTTAGGATGGACTGGTTGGATCTCCTTGCAGTCCAAGGGACTCTCAAGAGTCTTCTCCAACACCACAGTTCAAAAGCATCAATTCTTCTGTGCTCATCTTTCTTTATAGTCCAATCCTCACATCCATACATGACCACTGGAAAAACCATAGCCTTGACTAGATGGACCTTTGTCCGCAAAGTAATGTCTCTGCTTTTTACATATCACAAGATATGTTCAATTACTTCTGATAAACCATAATGGAAAAGAATATTAACAATATTGACCAAAAGTTCATTTGGTTTTTTTCTTTAAGATCTTATGAAAAATCTGAATGACCTTCTTGGCTAACCATACACACACACACACACACACACACACACACACACACACACACACATATATAAATGTACACCTAAATATATATATATATATATTTATATATATATATAACTGAATCACTGCTATACAGCAGAAATTAACACAACATTGTAAATCATCTATATGTCAATAAAATTATATATATAAAAACTAGTTTGTAAAGATTGGAAGAAATGCTTGGTTCTTCAATTACACAGACATCAATGCAAGCCTACACCAATCATGAACAATCAGGCAAACATGATATCATCAAAAGAAACTAATGAAACTATGGTAACTGACCCCAGAGCAGTGGAGATCTGTGAGTTACCTAATAAGAATTCAAAATATTTGGCTTAAAAATTCTCAAGGAGATGAAAGACAACACAGACAACTAAATTAAATGAGGAAAATAATGCATGAAAAAAATGAGAAGTATAATGACAAAATAGAAGCCGTATAAAAAAAAAAGATAGAAATAATGGAACTAAAGTGTACAATGCAAGAATTGAAAAATTAAGTAGAGAGATTCAATGATGAGCTCAAGGATGAGTAAGAATCAGCAAACTTGAATACAGGACATTTTATATTAATATGAAAATAAGATTTACCATAGATGTAGTTTATATGGTTTTATAATCCCCAGGTATTAGATTTATTTTCATTGATTTATATGATTTTATATTTAAATATGTCAGAACTATATCTATTGTAGATACTGCTATGTTGTTAGATGGATTGTTTGTTTTTAAATACCAAACCTTGTTTCCCAGGTGGCATTAGTGGTAAAATAAAAAAAAGCTGCTTGCCAATACAGGAGATTTAAAAGACGTGGGTTTGATCCCTGAGTCAGGAAGATCCTCTGGAGAAGGAAAATGACAATCCTCTCCAGTATTCTTCCTGAAGAATTCCATGGACATAGGAGCCTGGTGGGCTAAAGTCCACAGGGTCGCAAAGAGTTGGACACAACTGAAGTGACTTAGTATGTATACACTATTCACAGTGGGAAACATGTGCTATATAGCTTTATTAATGAATACTTTGAATATTAAATACAATATTAGGGAAATAACATTTTTAAAATAGCATACTTACTTGGCTTTGTAAAATAGACTCTGGATTGAAGCTTTCTTTTCAAAAGTAATTACATCTATGTTCACATATTATATAAAATCTTAGTCTACAAATTCATACTTATAAAATGTTGAAATTGTGACTGGATAATAAATGAAGATATTAATTTTTGTTCTCCATGTAGGAAGAAGTTATAAAGAAAAATGAAAATGTAATTTTTTTCTGTATCTTAGAAAAGCACTGAGGCTTTTCTTTAAACCTCCCTAAGGTTAAATTCTTTCTACCTGTCTAATCTTTTTAGGTGGTGTTATTTTTCTTAATCAAAATCAGTAGATTTTTGAGGAGGTTACAATACTATAACTTCTCCCAGTTTACTTTTAGTGCAAGGCCTTCAGGGAAAGCTGTTAGCAACCCCTTCTTATGTGTCCCTAATGCCCTTGTCTGTCACAGTTGTGGGATAGTGGCAGATGATTGGTTTCCTTTGTTCCCATACCCTTTTATTGTATATCTTAATGCAGTGATCTCTTAGATTCCAACATGCTTGCTTTGGCAAAGGAGCAAAGTCTGTGGATTTCACAGTTCCACAGCATTCTAACGCAGCTGTCAGTGCACATCCCCAGCTGCACTTTTGTAAACTAAAACAGGGTATACTTGAGCAAATATTTGTGGTATGGGAAAAGAAGCCTTCAAGTGAATGAGAACAGCCGGTGAGAAGAGCACTGAATCAGCCAGTAGTTCTGGGTAGCTTCTCAATGGCATTGGCTTTGCTGGCAATCCAAATAGGAAGAGAGAGTTTTCCTCATACTGAGATGAGAAATTTTAAGTTATGTGGCATGTTGGTTTCCTTTCATTTTCAGTTCAGTTCAGTCGCTCAGTCTTGTCTAATTCTTTGCGATCCCATGGACTGCAGCACACCAGGCCTCCCTGTCCATCACCACATCAGAGTTACCCAAACTCACGTCCATTGAGTCGGTGATGCTATCCAACCATCTCATCCTCTGTCATCCCCTTCTCCTCCTGCCTTCAATCTTTCCCAGCATCAGGGTCTTTTCCAATGAGTCAGTTCTTCACATCAGGTGGCCAAAGTTTTGGAGTTTCAGCTTCAGCATCAGTCCTTCCAATGAATATTCATAACTGATTTCCTTTAGGATGGACTGGTTGGATCTCCTTGCAGTCCAAGTGACTCTTAAGAGTCTTCTCCAACACCACAGTTCAAAAGCATCAATTCTTTGGCACTCAGCTTTCTATATAGTCCAACTCTCACATCCATACGTGACTGCTGGAAAAACCACAGCCTTGACTAGACAGACCTTTGCTGGCGAAGTAATGTCTCTGCTTTTTAATATGCTGTCTAGTTTGGTCATAATGTTTCTTCCAAGGAGCAAGCACCTTTTAATTTCATGGCTGCAGTCACCATCTACAGTGATTTTGGAGCCCCAAAAGATAAAATGTTCATTGTTTCCATTGTTTTCCCACCTATTTGCCATGAAGTGATGGGACCAGATGACATGATCTTAGTTTTCTGAATGTTGAGCTTTAAGCCAACTTTTTCACTCTCCTCTTTCACTTTCATCAAGAGGCCTTTCATTTTAACAGTCATTATTTTCACATTTTATATGTTTGCCCTTTCCCAAGTGACTAGTGTAGAAACTCTCCTTCCTGTTGCCTTTGTATAGGTACAAGTTCATCCATCCAAGTTATCTGCTGTTCCCTAAGTAGGTTTCCTTGTCATAATTCCTTTCCTAGCTACACGGTGTAGGGATGAGAAGAGACTCTCGGAGGTAGAATCTGGACTAAGGTGTTAAGAGGATTGAGGGCTAGGCCATGAGATGCACAAACCTGTGTTCTCATATAGGAGTCTTACCATTACTGGCTAAAGAAGCTCTGCCCACATCCACCTCTATAGGGAAACTTACTAATGAAGACAACACTCTTGGAAAAGCTCAACCCCCATGCTTCCCTAGAGTCAATGTGAGGAAGGGAAGGACAGAGATGGAGGGGAAGCGGTGGACACTGCAGGGAAAAGTGAAGAGTTCTGTGAAAGGGAATGTGCCTTTAACACTTAGATTTGTTCCTTCATTTTTCTTCATCTTTTCTTCTAGCTATCCAAATAGTTTCCACCACCCCCCCTCACCCCCATAGAATGATTTCCATCCCTTAGAACCAGTCATTCATTTGCTTGGGATAATTCCTGTCTAAAAACCCCAGCAAATGTATTAATTTATCTAAATCATAGGAACAATCCTTAAGTATTAATAACTTGATTCTATTAATCCATTCCAAATATGACAGAGAGTCATTAACTCTTTCAGAGAAATATCTGCAGACACCAGTTCTGGATTCTCATATATTATCACTGTATGGAATTTTAGAGCCCATATTACCCATGATTATTCAACAGTAAGATCTTGAATTTAGAGAAGAGGGTCCATTTAGCTACTATTCCAAAATAATGGAGAACTAAAGAGAGACTTTACTTAATTCATGGTCTCTTTTCTGACTATTTTGTGTATGATTAGCTGATCTAATCAATTCAATGGTTTCCAGACATCTAGTCCCCCATCACCAGAAATATAACCAAACCAAAATTTTCTCCCAACTCAGGAAAATTCCTGACAAACATAGACAAGAAAGATTTTTCCTTTTTATGCAATAAGCATTAAACCAGAATGTGTTTCCTATCACAGGTAATCCACTAAGAGATAATAAAGACAAAGAGAAATGTACCCTTCTATATAGCTAAGCAGATAAAACCCATTATGTACATGATTTAAACAGCAACGGTAGCTATAACAGTTCTCAAGTAAAAAGACTTCACAGCATCATTTGTTACACATAGTTTATTCTAAATTCAGTTGGATAAGGTGACTATCTGTGTTAGGTGATCAGTTTTATCCATAGAAAATAGATTTTTATATCTTTATGACATGAGTAGTTTGGAATTTGTATGGAAATAGCCAAAGTTAGGCTCCTGTCCTCCTACAGAAATTAAAAATAGGAGCAGTATCTTCCCTAATGATTATATTTCTAAGAGACGGTCCTCTCAAGTCCTTGAGAAAAGATTTTCCTGGGTTATAAAGCTGGCAGAGGCTTTGAAAGTATTTACATATAAAAGGGGCAGAGAAAAAAATATAATTAAAGGATATTTAAATAAATGCTCCAAGGAAAGAGAGGAGAGGGATCTCTGTAGTTAAGTCATCTGGATTCTATAAGGGTCTTGTTCAGTGGGAGGTCTGGGACCTAGAGATAGGAGGCAGACTGTCTAAAGTTCAGTCAAGCTGAGAGGAGCATTGAAGCCCACTTGGTCATAAGCATCTTTCACATTGCTCCTCCCCAAGTCTACGCAATGCTGAGCTGAGAGGTCTCCTCTGAGCCTAGAGTTTCTTCAGTAGGTGAAGAGACCCCAATGGGAACATCCACTTCCACCAGTGTTGTGGTGTCTTCTCAGAAGCCCTCACTCCAGTCTCCCTCCATAGGGATTACAGAGGAAACTGCAGGGCTAGAACACTGGAAATATGATTGTGATGGAGCAGTGGGAGAGACTTGTAACAGAGACTTGGATTTTGGCAGACCAAGTTCCTACCTGCAGCACTCAAACAGTCCCAAACAGTGGCTTTGTTCATCTGCAAGGTCAAGGTGATGGCATGCTCTAGCCAGGGAATTGGGCAGGGTTCAAGTCTGTTTTAAACAATGTGCCTTGTCAACCCTGGCCCCTGGTCTGTCCTCACCCAGGAAGGAGAGCTGATCACAGCCTGGCACACAGCTTAGTGTAGCTCCTGGTCTTGTCTGAACAGAAAAGTAGGTAACAACACCTGGAAGCTGCATATCCCAGGAATGCTCTAGCAGATTGGAACTTATAGAACTGATCACCAACAGAGCAAAGTAAGTTGCACTGTTTGGCCATGGACCTAGGGAGGTGGTCAGCTTGAGTCAAGACCTCAAAGAGCTATTGGAGATGCAGAGGATTCCACTGCTCCATTAAGACAAGGGAGCTAATTCCTAACCCCACCCACAGCTGAGTATAGCTCTGAGTCCTGCCTAACTTGAAGACCTGGCCACGATACTTGAAAATCCACATGGCCAAGCAACACTTGAGCAGAGAAGTTGTGCAAACAGAGCTGTGAACTTCACAACAAAGTCAGTGGCCATGTTTGGGCAGGGACCTTGGGGCATGGGTTGTTGTTGTTCAGTCACTAAGTTGTGTCCAACTCTTTGCGACCCCATGGACTGAAGCATGCCAGGCTTCCCGGTCCTTCACGGGTAAGCGTGAGTCAAGACCTCAAACAAAGAGCTTTGCCTGGCTTGGAACTAGTTCTTCTGCCATTCACAGGCATAAAAACACATTCATAATCCTACAAACTCACCCAATAACCATTACTACAAATATCTAGTACTGGATAAATACTATAAAACACGTGAATACATGTCAGTACCTAAAATGTAAGGGGGAGGAAAAGTAGCAGTGTAAAGTTAGAAATGCTCTTGAAATTTTTAGTTTAAAATAAGATGTAATAATTTAACACATTTTCGAGCAGAGATATATTAATATGTCTTTTGTTCCTCAAATATTATTTACTGGAGACATTTCAATGTTCACTTACAAAACAAATCACCTACCACATGAGTTAATTTCTGCAAAGCTCCTCCAGTCAATAATGTTTTAAGAGGGAAGTTTATTGCAATCAATGCTTTCTTGTTGCTATTGAGTCACTAAGTTGCATCTGACTCTTTACAACCACATGGATGGTAGAACGCCAGGCTCCATGGGTTTATCCAGGCAAGAATACTAGAGTGGGTTGCCATTTTCTTCTCCAGCAATAAATACTTCCATTAAGAAATATGAAAGATCCTAAAAATAACCTAACTCTATGGCTAAAAAATCTAGAAAATAGAAAAAAATGATTGAGAACAAAGTGAGCAGAAGGAAGGAAGTAATAACGATTAGAACAAAAATAAATGAAATAGAAAACAGGAAAACAATAGAAAAGAGATGAATAAAACTAAGAGTTGGTTTCTTGAAGAGATACAAATTTGACAAAACTTTAGCTAGACTTTTCAAGGAAAAAGAGGTTATCCAAATCAGCAAAATTATAAATTAAAAAGACATTACAACTGGTACCACAAAATTACAAAGAATCACAAGAGGCTATTGTGAACAACTATATGACATCAGACTAGAGTAACAAGGATAAATGGGAAAATTATTTAAAAACATACAACCTATTCATAATGTATCAGAAAAAAAGAAAAAGAAAACATGAATAGACTGATTAATAGTAAGGAGAGTGAATCAGTAATCAGAAACCATTCCACAAAGAAAAGCCATAAACACATGGTTCCCCAAACATTTAAGGAAGTACTAATGCCAATACTTCTCAAACTGTTCTAAAACTTGAAAAGGAGGGTACACTCCTAAACACATTTAAAGGCCAGTAATATCCTGATAAACCAGAAAAGGACTTAAAAAGAAATATTAATATTACAGATCACAAAAATTGATCTGTATATTTTGAAACATCTTTGTATCCCAGGTATCTATCCCATATCTATCCCACTTAGTCATACTGAATGATCTCCTTAGTGTGTTGCTGAATTCAGTTTGTTAGCGTTTAATTGAGCGTTTTGGTATCTATAACCTGGGATACAAAGATATTTCAAAATATACAAATCAATATTGTGACCCATAATATTAATACAATGGATGAAAATCATCAAATTGACCCAGTAAAAGCATTCGAAAAAATTTAATGTCTATTCAATAATAATCAGTTGAGTTTAGTTCAGTTTAGTCACTCAGTCATGTCCAACTCTTTGCGACCCCATGGACTGCAGCACGCCAGGCCTCCCTGTCTATCACCAACTCCCGGAGTGCACCTAAACTCATGTCCACTGAGTCAATGGTGCCATTCAACCATCTCATCCTCTCTCATTCCCTTCTCCTCTTGCCTTCAATCTTTCCCAGGATCAAGGTCTTTTCCAATGAATTGACTCTTCATATCAGGTGACCAAATATTGGAGTTTCAGCTTCAGCATCAGTCCTTCCAATGAATATTCAGGATTGGTTTCCTTTAGGATGGACTGGTTGGATCTGCTTGCAGTCCAAGGGACTCTCAAGAGTCTTGTCCAACACCACAGTTCAAAAGCATCAATTCTTCAGTGCTCAACTTTCTATATAGTCCAAATCTAACATCCATACATGACCACTGGAAAAACCACAGCCTTGACTAAATGGACCTTTGTTGGCAAAGTAATATCTCTGCTTTTTAATATGCTGTCCAGGTTGGTCATAAATTTCCTTACAAAGAGTAAGTGTCTTTTAATTTCATGGCTGCAATCACCATCTGCAGTGATTTAGGAGCCCAAAAATATAAAGTCTGTCACTGTATCCACTGTTTCCCCATCTATTTGCCATGAAGTGATAGGAAAAGATGCCATGATCTTAGTTTTTTGGATGTTTTGGCTTAAGTCAGTTTCTTAAAGTCTCCTCTTTCACTTTCATCAAGAGGCTCTTTAGTTCTTCACTACCTGCCATAAGGCTGCTGTCATCTGCATATCTGAGGTTATTGATGTTTCTCCTGGCAATCTTGATTTCAGCATGTGCTTCATCCATCCCAGCGTTTCTCATGATGTACTCTGCATATAAGTTAAATAAGCAGAGTGACAATATACAGCATTGACGTACTCCTTTTCCTATTTGGAATCAATCTGTTGTTCCATGTCCAGTTCTAACTGTTGCTTCCTGATCTGCATACAGATTTTTCAAGAGGCAGGATCTTTGCAAATTATACATAGATGAAATTCATTTCAGTATAACAAAGGCCACATACAGAAAGCCTACCACTAATGTTATACTCAATAGTGGAAGGCTGAAAGCGTTTCCTCTAAGATCAAGAACTGCACAAAGGTGTCTACTCTCACAAAACCTATTTAATATAGTAATCAAAGCCCTTGCAAGAGGTAGCAGTCAACAAAAAAAGATAAAAGGCCTCAGAATTAAAAAAGAAGAAGTAAAATTGTCTCTATTTGCAGATAGCGATTTTATATGTAGAAAACCCTAATGTTTTCACCAAAAAAAACTGTTGACCTAATCAACAAATTTGGTAAAGATGCAATACACAAAGTTAATATATGAATTCAGTGGTTTTTCTATACACCAAAAAATTATCTCAAAAAGTAGTAATGTTCCCATTTACAATAGCATAAAAACAGTAAAATACTTAACAAAACATTTAAGATGAAATATCTCTATATGGAAAACTGCAAGATGTTGATGAAAATAACTGAAAAAGACAGAAATGTGTGGAATAGTATCCCATGTTCAGTATTGGAAAATTAATAAGATACTGATGAAAAAAGTGACACAGATGGAAAGGTATAGCATGTTCTTGGACAGGAAGAATCATTATTATCAAAATGACCATACTACCCAAAGCAATCTACAAATTCAATGCAATCTCTATCAAGTTGCAAATGGCATTTGCACACATCTAGAAGAAAAAAGTCTTAAAGTTTATATGGAAACGCTGACGACCCCAAATAACCAAAGCAATCTTGAGAAAAAACACAGAGCAAGCTTGAGGAATCAGGCTCTCTGACTTCAGACTATATTATACAGCTGCAGTCATCAAAAAGTAGGTGGATATATGTATACTTATAATTGAATTACATTACTGTTCATCTGAAACCAGTAAAACGCTGTAAATCAACTATACTCCAATATAAATTTTTAAAAATTTAAGAGAACAAAATACCCCTAGGTATTTAAACAAATTGATACCATGAATTACAGGTGAAATAAAATTAAAGATTGTTCAGAACTTTTGACAGAAATTCTTTAACCTCAAAATAAATGGAGTAATATGTTTAAGATATCCAAGGAAACGAAATGTAAATCAATGAATTTTTGAGTAGCAGAAGTATCTTCAGGTAGAAGGCAGAAGTAAATGGTTATCAAAGTGACAGTCTTCAGGGAATATTTTATCAGGATCAAAATTAGGCAAACACAATTACTAAAGAAACATCTATGTAAGAACTGGTTGTGACCATTACACAGTTTCTCATAGAATTGGAATTGTAAGAGGATTAAGATAAATTGTAATGTGTAGTATCAGTATGATTTGATAACAGTTATATTACAAATTTATAAAATGGGAATATATTGGGAAAATAATGCAAAATTTCTTTTAACTGTTCAATAATCATGTTTTATGTTGATGGACCTATACTGCTATTCTGAAACTGTTATATGCATAAGGTAGTATAAGATGATATAAAGCAAATAGATACAGAATATTCTAATTCTGTTGTACTTATGAACCAGAACTCCTAAGATGGAAGACAGGAGATATTGCTGTTATATAGAATACATGAAATAAAGGCGCTCTAGTTTTGAATCAGCAAAAAGAGAATCATAGTATTGGGAGAGAAGGGACAAATAAGGTCCCAAAAGTCCTTTAAGCCTCAGTATAGACTGGCTTTTAAGTGCATAAAGAATTGTACTTGGTTTCATTGATAGCAAACATCAGATTTTTTTTTTTTACAACAGTGTATATTAAAGTGTTAATTCAATAGGTCTAGGGTATTTAAATCTTGTGCATCTCCCCCCAAAAACACTGGGCTTGGCACTCCTGGAAGATAACCTGTAAGCCCTTCAGACATCTGCCTGATAATAGTATGTGGGGCCTTGCTGCTGCTGCTGCTGCTGCCAAGTCGTTTCAGTTGTGTCCGACTCCGTGTGACCCCATAGACGGCAGCCCACCAGGTTCCACCATCCCTGGGATTCTCCAGGCAAGAACACTGGAGTGGGTTGCCATCTCTTTCTCCAATGCATGAAAGTGAAAAGTGAAAGTGACGTTGCTCAGTCGTGTCTGACTCTTCGCGACCACATGGACTGTAGCCTATCAGGCTCCTCCGCCCACGGGATTTTCCAGGCAAGAGTACTGGGGTGGGTTGCCAGTGCCTTCTCTGGTGGGGCCTTGAGCCATGGCCAGATTGTTTGTAATCAATGTGATTTGGTATGGACTTTCCCTTAAAAACTTAAAATTAGAGCTACTGTATGATTCAGCAATTCCATTCCTGGGCATATACTCAGAAAAAATGAAAAGTCATGCAAAAAAGATACCTGCATTCAAATGTTCATAGAAGCATTATTTACAATAGCCAAGACATGGAAACAACCTAAGTGTTCATCAACAGATGAATGGATAAAGAAGATATGGTACATGTATACAATGGACTATTACTCAGCCGTAAAAAGTAACAAAATAATACCATTTGCAGCAACATGAATGGACCTAAGGTTATCATACAGTTAAGTCAGAGGAAGATAAATATTATATGATATCACTTATATGTGTAATCTAAAAAATAATACAAATGAATCTATTTACAAAACAATGTGATTTGTAGTAGAGGCCTTCGGCCACATCAGTTTGACCACAGGAGGATCTAGAGACTAATTGCATTTTTGCTCTATGCTTATGTGATGAACTCTTCATAAAAATCATGGACTCACGGCTTGGGTGAGCTTTCCTAATTGGCAGGACACCTAACATGCTAGCATACATCATTACTTGGAAGATTATTGTTGTCCATACAACTCCACCAGGAGATGGCAACTAGAAACTTTTGCCTGGTCTCTCTAGACTTTTTCCCATGTACCTTTTACCATTGCTGATTTTAACTTTTATCCTTTCATTGTAATAAATTGTAACCATGAGTATAATAGATTTTCTGATATTTCTATGGATCCTTCTAGTGAATCATCAGGCTTGAGGGAGATCTTAAGGACCCCTGACACATAGGGTCAATGAGGGGAAATTATGTTTTTTGGATTAATCTTTACAGAGAAAGCAGGAAATGAAGATTTGGACCCCTCCCACCTGCCTACCTGTGTCTGCCACCCTCAATTTTTCCATTTTATGAAAAAAATGAACATAAAATACCAAAATATAATCAGCCTAAAACTACTAATAAAATTTAAACATACTAAGAGCCCCTACTAAGTATGCTATATTTTAGATTCTTATTAAGAAAATTATGGATTATAAATGCAAATAAAATGTTACCTGAAAATAATGCTATTGAATACTATAAATTCAACTGTTATTTGAGCAATGTGTATGTAAATAAAGCACAGTCTATGTATTTTTGTGAATAATAGTAAAAATAACCACTAAATTATAGGTGGATTGAGATTACATTATCAAGAATATTATTTGCTCACATACAGATTTATATAATAATATTAAAATGTAGAGAGGCACATCAACCATGAATAATCATATATGGGTATTCAATAGCTTTTTCTTTAAAGAAGTATCTCAAATAATCAAGATGAAATATCTATGGTATTTTTCCCTGCTCTCCTCCCCACTCCTGTCCATATGCTTATTTAAAGATTAAATAAGAATTAATTCATGTAGCTTTAAAATCAAGTGTTATTAAAAGGCTGAAGTTGGATATTACAGCCTGGTCCCCTCCTTCCCACCAATCCATTTTCACTTATGGTGATTTTTAATTGATCTTTATTTAATGGACCTTAGATATTCAAATTTAATAGTGAAGCAATTATCAGTGGATAGAAATTTTGCTCACTATTTGGCCTTGCCTACTGGTAGACATCAATCTATAATGATTTTTCCTTGGTTTTCCTCTTGCACTGTGATGCAATTAGTGTTATAAAGACCCTATCTATTTTTTCTCTTAAGTTATTGAGTTTCTTCAGAGAAAACCTCTCTAATCAACTACCAGGGGTTCAACTGTGGCTACCAGTGTTCTGTGAACTGAGTGAAGAAAGGGGTTTGAACTCTTTACAGTATTGCACCTCTTAGCCAACTTCCCATACCCTTTCCTCCATAGTTGTGAGGTCTAAATCAGCAGGTGAAAAATTTGTCTACAGCACTGAACAACATTGGTATCACGCATGCCAACACTTAGATTCACACAAGTAGGTGCATGGTATTTTTCAGATAAAAAGCTATAGTCTCTTTCTAGATTCTGTATATAAAGGATGTCATACAATGTTTCTGCTTCTCTGTCTGATTGACTTCTTCTCAGTATGACAATCTCTAAATCCATCTACGTTGCTGAAAATGATATTATTATATTTTTTGATGGTTGAATAATATTCCGTTGTAAAGACATGATACAAGTTAACTTATTTACAAAACAGAAACAAACTCACAGACTTAGAGAATGAACTAAAGATTACTGAGGGGAAAGTTGGGGTAAAATGATATTTAGGGAATTTGGGATGGGCTGGATAAAGTACAAGCTGGAATCAAGATTGCCAGGAGAAATATCAATAACCTCAGATACCCAGATGACACCATCCTATGGCAGAAAGTGAAGAAGAACTAAAGAGCCTCTTGATGAAAGTGAAAGAGGAGAGTGAAAATGTTGGCTTAAAGCTCAACATTCAGAAAACTAAGATCACGGCATCTGGTCTCATCACTTCATGGCAAATAGATGGGAAAACAGTGGATACAGTGACAGACTTTATTTTGGGGGGCTCCAAAATCACTGCAGATGGTGATTGAAGCCATGAAATTAAAACACGCTTACTCCTTGTAAGGAAAGTTATGACCAACTTAGATAGCATATTAAAAAGCAGAGACATTACTTTGCCAATAAAAGTCCGTCTAGTCAATGCTGTGGTTTTTCCAGTAGTCATATATGGATGTCAGAGTTGGACTATAAAGAAAGCTGAACACCGAAAAATTGATGCTTTTGAACTGTGGTGTTGGACAAGACTCTTGAGGGTCCCTTGGACTGCAAGCAGATCCAACCAGTCCATCCTAAGGGAGATCGGTCCTGAGTGTTCATTGGAAGGACTGATGTTACAGCTGAAACTCCAATATTTTGGCCACCTGACAGGAAGTACTGACTCATCTGAAAAGATGCTGATGCTGGGAAAGATTGAAAGCGGGAGGAGAAGGGGACAACAGAGGATGATATGGTTGGATGGCGTCACTGACTCAATGGAGATGAGTTTTAGTAGACTCCAGAGGTTGGTGATGGACAGGGAGTCCTGGTGTGCTGTGGTCCATGGGGTCGCAAAGAGTCGGATATGAGTGAGGAACTAAACTGAACTGAACTGAAGGTATATACTGCTATATTTAAAATGGATAACCAACAAGTCTACTCTTATAGCCCAGGGAAGTCTGTTATGTGGCAGCCTGGTTGGGTGGGAGTTTGGGAGAGAATGTATTACTGAGTCCCTTTGCTGCTCAATTGAAACTATCACAACATTGTTAATGAGCTATTCTCCAATACAAAAAATAATAATAATTATATTCTCTCTCTCTTTCCTGTTTGGTAAAAAAGTGTGTCCATCACTTCAGTTCAGTTCAGTCACTCAGTCGTGTCCGACTCTTTGCGACCCCATGAACCACAGCACGCCAGCCTCCTTGTCCATCACCAACTCCCGGAGTCTAACCAAACCTATGTCCAACGAGTCGGTGATGCCATCCAGCCATCTCATCCTCTGTCATCCCCTTCTCCTTCTGCCCCCAATCCTTCCCAGCATCAGGGTCTTTTCCAACGAGTCAACTCTTCACATGAGGTGGCCAAAGTACTGGAGTTTCAGCTTCAACATCAGTCCTTCCAATGAACACCCAGGACTGATCTCCCTTAGGATGGACTGGTTGGATCTGCTTAGAGTCCAAGGGACTCTCAAGAGTCTTCTCCAACACCACAGTTCAAAAGCATCAATTCATCGGCGCTCAGCTTTCTTCACCATCCAACTCTCACATCCATACATGTCTACTGGAAAAACCATATATTTGACTAGACGGAACTTTGTTGGCAAAGTAATGTCTCTGCTTTTAAATATGCTATCTAGGTTGGTCATAATCTTCCTTCCAAGTAAGCGTCTTTTAATTTCATGGCTGTAATCATCATCTGCAGTGATTTTGAAGTCCAAAAAAATAAAGTCTGACACTGTTTCCACTGTTTCCCCATCTATTGGCCATGAAGTCATGGGACCAGATGTCATGATCTTAGTTTTCTGAATGCTGAGCTTTAAGCCAACTTTTTCACTCTCTTCTTTCACTTTCATCAAGAGGCTCTTTAGTTCTTCTTCACTTTCTGCCATAAGGATGGTGTCATCTGCATATCTGAGGTTATTGATATTTGTCCTGGCAATCTTGATTCTAGCTTCTGTTTCTTCCAGACCAGCGTTTCTCATGATATACTCTGCATATAAGTTAAATAAGCAGGGTGACAATATACAGACTTGACGTACTCCTTTTCCTATTTAGAACCAGTCTGTTGTTCCATGTCCAGTTCTAACTGTTGCTTCCTGACCTGCATGCAGGTTTCTCAACAGGTAGGTCAAGCAGTCTGGTATTCCCATCTCTTTCAGAATTTTCCACAGTTTATTGTGATCCACACAGTCAAAGGCTTTGGCATAGTCAATAAAGCAGAAAAAGATGTTTTTCTGGAACTCTCTTGGTTTTTTGATGATCCAGCGAATGTTGGCAATTTGATCTCTGGTTCCTCTGCCTTTTCTAAAACCAGCTTGAGCATCTGGAAATTCACAGATCACGTCTTGCTGAAGCCTGGCATGGAGAATTTTGAGCATTACTTTACTAGCGTATGAGATGAGTGCAATTGTTCGGTAGTTTGAGCATTCTTTGGCATCACCTTTCTTTGGGATTGGAACGAAAACTGACCTTTTCCAGTTCTGTGGCCACTGCTGAGTTTTCCAAATTTGCTGGCATATTGAGTGCAGCAATTTCTCAGCATCATCTTTCAGGATTTGAAATAGCTCAACTGGAATTCCATCACCTCCACTAGCTCTGTTCGTAGTGATGCTTTCTAAGGCCCACTTGAGTTCACATTCCAGGATGTCTGGCTCTAAGTGAGTGATTACACCATCGTGATTGTCTGGGTCGTGAGGATCTTTTTTGTACAGTTCTTCTGTGTATTCTTGCCACCTCTTCTTAATATCTTCTGCTTCTGTTAGGTCCATACCATTTCTGTCCTTTATCGAGCCCATCTTTGCATGAAATATTCCCTTGGTAGCTCTAATTTTCTTGAAGAGATCTCTAGTCTTTCCCATTCTGTTGTTTTCCTCTATTTCTTTGCACTGATCACTGAGGAAGGCTTTCTTATCTCTCCTTGCTATTCTTTGGAAATCTGCATTCATATGGGAATATCTTTCCTTTTCTCCTTTGCTTTTCCCTTCTCTTCTTTTCACAGTTATTTGTAAGACCTCCTCATACAGCCGTTTTGCCTTTTTGTATTTCTTTTCCATGGGGATGGTCTTGATCCCTGTCTCCTGTACAATGTCACAAACCTCTGTCCATAGTTCATCAGGCACTCTGCCTATCAGATCTAGTCCCTTAAATCTATTTCTCACTTCCACTGTATAATCATAAGGGATTTGATTTAGGTCATACCTGAATTGTCTAGTGGTTTTGCTTACTTTCTTCAATTTAAATCTGAATTTGACAATAAGGAATTCATGATCTGAGCCACAGTCTGTTCCCAGTCTTGTTGTTGCTGACAGTATAGAGCTTCTCCATCTTTGACTAAAAAGAATATAATCAATCTGATATCGGTGTTGACCATCTGGTGATGTCCATGTGTAGAGTCTTCTTTTGTGTTTTTAGAAGAGGGTGTTTGCTATGACCAGTGCGTTATCTTGGCAAAACTCTATTAGCTTTTTACCTGCTTCATTCTGTACTCCAAGGCCAAATTTGCCTGTTATGCCAGGTGTTTCCTGACTTCCTACTTTTGCATTCCAGTCCCCTATAATGGAAAGGACATCTTTTTTGGGTCTTAGTTCTAGAAGGTCTTGTAGGTCTTCATAGAACTGTTCAAGTTCAGCTTCTTCAGCGTTACTGGTCAGGGCATAGACTTGGATTACCGTGATATTGAATGGTAGATGATCCTAATTTTCCTATATGGACATGTCATCACCCACCAAAAATCCTCCTAGAATAAGTCTTCTTAACTATCTTGGGCATTGGTACATTCCTCTTTGGGCATGCATAAATCTCAAATTGAGCTTGGGCCCAGAGTACGCAAAATAAAAATTGTGTGAAGTATGAAAGATGTACCACAGTGCAAGTTCGCCTTTTCCCTTCCCTCATACCACCTCCTGACCCCATAAACCTTACCAGTAGAATCCGTACCCTTTATTTTATATTCAGTTTCTTTACAAATATATTTAACCTACTAATTCCATCCTTAAAACCTCTTCCACCAACTACTTTAAGTATCGTGTGTCTCAAATATTAAATCTAATATTTATGAATTTTCTAAGGGTGATAGCAATAGTTTCCTTGATGACTTCTGCACAGAAAAGTGTGTACCATGACCAGAAGAAATATATCTAGATGACTTGAATAGCAAATATTGAGACTTTTCTGTTTTAGACCATTAACTGTGTTCTCTGAAGTTATATGTTATACAACAAGCAATCCTTAATAGAATAGAACAATTCCTATTAGCATCCAGTTGGAGACAGAGAACCAAAGATTGCCAATAAAGGTCCGAAGTAACACAGTCACCTGCTCTGAATGCCCCTTACCCTTGAGAAATTCAAGGAATTTTCAAAGAATTTCTTTCTGATGAACATTGGGTGTAGCTTTAAAAAATCATATTAGCTATTTCACTAGGTGAAGGTGACTGTTTTCTCTCCTGGCACAAATTACTTAGCCTCTTTTCATGAAGCCAGGTAGCTAACACTAGGGATCTAAGTATTTGTCTTAGCATGCCAATTGCTTTTGAGCTGACAACTGAGTTTTTTCAGTGGGCTTCATATAATTCACTCTACTAGTTCTTCAATATCCTCACAGACATTTCCATAATTGTCCCACAAAGAAGAGATTTATTGTGCAATTTATCTAGGGTCTATTTGCCTAACCATCCAGCAAAGCTATTGACTAAACCCTAAGAGAGTTTGATCATCCATGCATTTCCCTCATGGCAGGAACCTAACTCTTCTTCCATTGATAAGTAGTTCAACTTCTCTCACAGCTCAGGCTTGCCCTTACCTTCTTTCATCAAGGTTTTATCATCTGCCAGGAATATTGATGCTGATTTTTCTTATAAATGGCCCTCAATCCATAGACTCTCATAAGTAAACCAAGCAGCCTATACAGTCCTTAGTAGCAGAGAGACATGGGGTTGACCACACAGCAGTGGGAATGGGGAGGGACACAGTGGGCTTCATCGCCAACTCCATGGGAAATGAAGCAACCTGCTTATGTATGTAGTGGACTTTCCTTGAACTCCTTCCTTCCACACAGCATGCTGTTCATGATCCCACTTCTACCTCATGAGTGGGTCATCATGTGACATGCTTCCTATGGAATGTCTGACATTACCAAAATACGTTCAATATAACTGGGCTGAGAATTGAGTCCCTTCAGTTGTAGCATTGATCTCTGACAATGTCAACTAATATTTCACAGTACGTATAATTTATATATTCACTTTTTCAAGTAATAAAACAGAGAAATTAAGTGACCTGTACAAATCATGCATTTAAGATGGCACACACTGCAGTCAAACCTGGGCCTCTGTCTATGGCATTGGGTGTATTAATCTGTATGATACATAGCTAAATTTTTATGTTTTATGTTTTTGGCAATGTTGTACATATACCTATAGTACCTACAATGTTTCATAATAATATTTGCCCAGCTTATCATTTCACTTTTTCATTCATTTATTGGCATTGGAAAGATAAATTTCAACCAAGATAGCACTGAAAATCATACTTCAGAATTACTGGGGCCCAAAATAATAGAGATCTGTTCATTCCACATATAGAATAGAAACTAGTATTCTATTACCCTAAATTAACTATGTGATAAATAATAATGTTGATGATAATATACTCTGTGTATTAGATAACAGAAATATTTATGCCCTCATGAAAAGATGCTCAGCATTGCTAAATATTCAGTTCAGTTCAGTTTAGTCACTCAGTCATATCCAACTCTTTGCAACCCCATGGACTGCAGTATGCCAGGCCTCCAGAAAAGTAAATCAAAACTAAACTAAGGTACCACCTCACACTGGTCAGAATGGCCATTATTAAAATGTCTACAAATAATAAAAGCTAGAAAGCATGTGGGAGAAGGGAACCCTCTTATACTTCAGTGGGAATGTAAATTGTTGCAATCATTGTGGAAAAGAGCATGGAGAGTCATCAAAAAGCTAAAAATAAAGTTGTCATATGATCCAATAATCCCACTCCTGGGCATACATACAGACAAAACTAATTTGCAAAGATACTTGTGCACTAATGTTCACTGTAGCACTATTCACAACAGTCAGGACATGGAAGCAACCTAAATGTTCATCTACAGAAGAATAGATAAAGAAGATGTGGCATACACACACACACACAAACACATATAACACACAATGGAATATTACTCAGCCATAAAAAGAACAAAATAATGCCATTTGCAGCTACATGGATGGACCTAGAGATTATCATATTAAATGAAGGAATTCAGAAACAGAAAGAATAATACCATATGATATCATTTATATGTGGAATCTAAAATATATCACAGACAAATGTATGTTCAAAACAGAGTCAGAGGCACAGAGAATAGACTTGTGGTTGCCAAGGTAGGTGCCAGTGAGAGAAAAATTGGAAATTTGTGACTAGCAGATGCAAACAATGATATACAGGATGGATAAAAAATAAGATCCTACTGTATAACATAGGGAACTAAATTCAGTATCATGGGATAAACCATAATGTAAAAGAATGTGGGAAAGAATACATACATGTTTAACTGAGTCATTCTGCTGTACACTAGACACTAACACAACACTGTAAATCAACTATATTTCAATGAAAAATTTAAAAAGCAACAACTGTAGGCTAACACAATGGAAATTTGCTTCTCAATCACATAAATTCAAAAGTATATGTTCATGATCTGTGGCAGGAAAGGGAATATGCAGTGGATTTGGCTGGTGACAGCCGTTCAAGAGCACGGCCTGACAGAGTCCCTGACATCTGCAGTATGTGGCTTTCAAGGTTGTGCATTGCCACACAGCCAGCAGAACCAAGAAGAGAAAAGTTGAAAAATAATATTCACATCTTCATTGTTTTGGCTGGGAATACAGGCATCCCTTATGTTCACCTTTTGTTGCTAGAAAATGTTCATATAGGTCAGGTTGCCAGTTCTGAACAGTGACTACATTGTGGAAAGTATCGTGATATGTTTTGGTATCAATAGCTGTGCCTACCATAAATACAATGCCAGTATATGGGGAAAACTTTGGGTAAGAGTGTGGTCAACTCTTTAAGCAAATGAATTACCTACTACAGGAGGTGCTTTGAAGATGCTTATAACTGACGTGTACTTGTTTAGTTAGGTACAAGTCATAAACAAAGAGACAAAACCTGGCAGGGTTAGGGATTTAGCAAAACAGAAGTGTTGCAAATCATCTACTCCAACCCTTAAAACTAACTTATGGTGTCATAAAAATACAACAGTAGTATTCATAAATTCCTTTTCATGGAACAAATATAGCAATGGTACCCAAGAGAAGAGGTTTTACAGCCCTGAGAGGTCCTTGTTATTCTCCACATTGATCTTCAGTTGCTGCCTGGCTGGAATACGCAAGTGCTGATGCAAGTGCCAAAGCAACAGAGAAGCAAAGTGCATAGTGCTTCCTATGACACAGGAAGATATATGTGGTTACAGGAAAATTTAAGATGGTCCCAGATCAGTAATATAAATTACAGAATAAAAAAGGCAAACTTCTGTTTCTATAAAAAAGACTGAAACTATAGATTTCAACTAATTTGTCGAGTAGTAATACACAAAGTATGCTTCAGATTTCAAATCTTGGATACTTATTGGGATGAAATTAAATTCATATATCATTCTAACAAATATCTCCCAGCAGACTGTGAACTTTGGCAGTGGGAAAGGGAATTAAAGGCAATGTATTTTTTATATTTATGTTCTGTCTCAGGATTCAATTTTTTTATAATTTATTTTCTGTCCAACAGATGTTGATCAACCTTTTCATAAACACTGCAAAGGTATTACAAAGAATGATCTTCAAAAACAATAAACTCAATAGCTATTATTTATATAATTGTCTAAGTGACAGACCTAACAGTCCTTTTCAAAATAGCAGGAAGGGATGAAGGAATTGGACACAATTCTTATTCTGTACCAAAGTTGTGGTCAACAGCCAGTCTCAACTAACAGCACTGAAGTATATATACATATACTCAGTTGCTAAGCCATGTCCAATTCTGTGTGACCCCATGGACTGTAGCCTGCTATGCTCTGCTGTCCATGGGATTTTCCATGCAAGAATACTGGAGTGTGTTGCAGTGCCCTCCTACAGGGGGTTTTCCTGACCCAGGAATTGAACCCATGTCTCTTGTGTCTCCTGCATTGCAGGTGGCTTCTTTACTCACTGTACGACCAGGGAAGCCCATTTATATAGACTAAGCACTCATATATACAACACAATATATATACATGTACATATATATATATACACATATACATATATATATATACACATATAAATATGTGTGTGTGTGTGTGTGTGTGTGTGTATGATTTTTCAAAGGGAGGAGATAAAGGTAAAGGCCATGACATTAAAAAGTGAAAGCATTCTGAATTAAAAAATCATCTTTTAAAGGAAAATGATGCCCACGTAATAAGGAATTTGAATATAAATCAATGACGCATATTTTATAAACTATGTATATTGTAGTTTGTATATAAATTTTGTTTATATTTTTAACTCACAAGCTCCTAAATAAAAATTACATTCTGCAGTATACATCCTCTCTAGTGTGTATGTGTGTGTGTGTTAGTCACTCAGTCATGTCTGATTCTTGGCCACCCCGTGAACTGTAACCTGCCAGGTCCCTCTGTCCATGGGATTTTCCATGCAAGAATACTCCATGCAAAATGAAGATGGTTATCATTTTCTCCTCCAGGGAATCTTCCCAACCCAGGGATCAAACATGCACCTCCTGCATTGCAGATGGATTCTTTATCCTCTAATTTAGTCAACAGGGAAGCCCCAGTTTGTGGGCAACTGGCTCAATTATTGTATCCATTATATGATCAAGACCCAGTTCTCCAAAACATGTCTCTTATTCTTAGTGATTTTTATTCATCCTTCCATCGATATCCAACCTAGAACTTCATTCTTGCTCTCCAACACACAAGAATTGACCTCTGTGGACTTACAGCTTCAGTTGTCCTAAAAATTGTTTATAGTGTTTAATTATGTAACTAAAGGAAAGGAAGCTTTAATGTAATGAGAGTATTTCAACTTATAGAACAACAATTAACAAGAAGAGATAACTCCTAAGCTTCTCTAAAATCCATCTATACGAAGCTCCCAGATTGTCTATTTGTTTCCTATTGCTGCATTACCAAATGATCACAAATATATAGCTTAAAACATCAACTTATTATCTTATATTGGCAGAAGTCAGAAGCCCCAAGTCAATCTCAGTAGGCTAAAATCTAAGTACCAGCGAGATTTTTTTCTGAAATTTTAGGGGAGGATCCATTTCGCTGCCTTTGCCAGCTTCTAGAGGTGGCTGCATGCCCTGGTTTATGGCCTCTCCTTCCATCCTCAAAACAAGAACCTAATAATGTTCTGTAATGTTCTGACTCCTCCAGTGACTCTGCTTCCACTGTCACGTTGTCTTCTCTGATTCTGATCTATTGCCTTCCTCTAATAAGGATCCTTGAGCCCACATGATAATACAAGATAATCCCCACATGCCACAAATTCTTAATTTAACTGCATACGAAGGAAAGATTCACAGATTCAGGGAATTAAGACAAGAACTTCTTTGGTGGGGCGTTATGCAGCCTACCACAATATGTTTGAGGTAAGTATAAGAATAGCTTAGAAAATATGAAGTTAAATAGCTTACTATCATGATATAAATGTGTGTGTGTTAAGTAGTTTCAGTCATGTCCAACTATTTGCGACCCTATGGACTGTAGCCTGCCAGACTCCGTTGTCCATGGGAATTTCCAGACAAGTAAACTGGAGTGGATTGCCATTTTCTTCACTAGGGGATCTTCCCAACCCAGAGATCAAACCCATGTTTCTTATTAGTCTGCACTGGCAGGAAGGTTCTTCACCATGAGTGCCGCATGGGAAGCCCGTGATATGAATACTCCAGTTAAAAGTTCCCTTTGCCCTCAATGTCCACTATTCCTGAAAAATGAAAACTAAAGAACTCATGAAGTCTTCGTGTTTCCACATACATGTGCAATTTATACAGTGCTTATTGTCCTTGCTTTTATTCTATCTTAATATTTTTAGCAATCCTTCATGGATTACAGTCTTGTCATGGCAATGAGGCTTACATAAGCCAATGAAGCTGTGAGCCATGCCATGCAGGATCAATTAAGACATACAGGTCATAGTAGAAAGTTCTGGCAAAATGTGGTCCACGGGAAGAGGGAATGGTAAACCACTCCAATAGTCCTGATGTGAGAACCCAATGAACAATGAGTTCAGTCACTCAGTCATGTCCAACTCTTTGCGACCCCATGAACCACAGCACGCCAGGCCTCCCTGTCCATCACCAACTACCAGAGTCCACCCAAACTCATGTCCATTGAGTCGGTAATGCCATCCAACCATCTCATCCTCTATCATCCCCTTCTCCTCCTGCCCTCAATCTTTCCCAGCATCAGAGCTTTACAAATGAGTCAGCTCTTCGCATGAGGTGGCCAACGTATTGGAGTTTCAGCTTCAGCATCAGTCCTTCTAATGAACACTCAGGACTGATCTCCTTTAGGATGAACTGGTTGGATCTCCTTACAGTTCAAGGGACTCTCAGGAGTCTTTTCCAACACCACAGTTCAAAAGCATCAATTCTTCGGCGCTCAACTTTCTTCACCGTCCAACTCTTACATCCATACAATACGACTGGAAAAACTGTAGCCTTGACAAGACAGACCATTGTTGACAAAGTAGTGTCTCTGCTTTTAAATATGATATCTAGGTTGGTCATAACTTTCCTTCCAAGGAGTAAGCATCTTTTAATTACGTGGCTGCAATCACCATCTGCAGTGATTTTGGAGCCCCCCAAAATAAAGCCAGCCACCGTTTCCACAGTTTCCCCATCTACTTGTCATGAAGTGATGGGACCAGATGCCATGATCTTAGTTTTCTGAATGTTGAGTTTTAAGCCAACGTTTTCACTCTCCTCTTTTACTTTCATCAAGAGGCTCTTTAGTTCTTCTTCACTTCTGCCATAAGGTTGGTGTCATCTGCATATCTGAGGTTATTGATATTTCTCCCAGCAATCTTGATTCATGCTCGTGCTTCTTCCAGCCCAGCGTTTCTCATGATGTACTCTACATATAAGTTAAATAAACACAGTGACATTATACAGCCTTGATGTACTCCTTTTCCTATTTGGAACCAGTCTGTTTTTCCATGTCCAGTTCTAACTGTTGCTTCCTGACCTGCATACAGGTTTATCAAGAGGCAAGTCAGGTGGTCTAGTATTCTCATCTCTTTCAGAATTTTCCAGTGTTTATTGTGATCCACACAGTCAAAGGCTTTGGCATAGTCAATAAAGCAGAAATAGATATTTTTCTGCAACTCTCTTGCTTTTTCGATGATCCAGCGGATGTTGGCAATTTGATGTCTGGTTCCTCTGCCTTTTCTAAAACCAGCTTGAACAGCTGGAAATTCACGGTTCATGTGTTGCTAAAGCCTGGCTTAGAGAATTTTGAGCATTTGGTTGCTAGTGTGTGAAAAGAGTGCAATTGTGTGGTAGTTTGAGCATTGTTTGGCATTACCTTTCTTTGGGATTGGAATGAAAACTGACCTTTTTCAGTCCTGTGGCCACTGCTGAGCATTCCAAATTTGCTGACATATTGAGTGCAGCACTTTCACAGCATCATCTTTTAGGATTTGAAATAGCTCAATTGGAATTCCATCACCTCTACTAGCTTTGTTCATAGTGATGTTTCCTAAGGCCCACTCGACTTCACATTTCAGGATGTCTGGCTCTAGGTGAGTGATCACACCATCGTGATTATCTGGGTTGTGAAGATCTGTTTTGTACAGTTCTTCTGTGTATTCTCGCCACCTCTTTTTAATATCTTCTGCTTCTGTTAGGTCCATACCATTTCTGTCCTTTATTGAGCCCATCTTTGCATGAAATGCTCCCTTGGTATCTCTAATTTTCTTGAAGAGATCTCTAGTCTTTCCTGTTCTATGGTTTTCCTCTATTTCTTTGCGCTGTTTACTGAGGAAGGCTTTCTTATATCTCCTTGCTATTCTTTGAAACTCTGCATTCAAATGGCTGTATCTTTCCTTTTCTCCTTTGCCTTTCGCTTCTCTTCTTTTCACAGTTATTTGTAAGGCCTCCTGAGACAGCCATTTTGCTTTTTGCATTTCTTTTTCTTTGGGATGGTCTTGATCCCTCTCTCCTGTACAATGTAACGAACCTCTCTCTATAGTTCATCAGGCAATCTATCAGATCTAGTCCCTTAAATCTATCTCTCACTTCCACTGTATAATCATAAGGGATTTGATTTAGGTCATGCCTGAATGGTCTAGTGGTTTTCCCCACTTTCTTCAATTTAAGTCTGAGAAAATGCAAAAACATATGACACCAAAAAATGAGCCCCCCATGTTGGAATATGCCCTATATGCAACTGGTGAAGAGCAGAAGGCAATTACTAATAGCTCCTGAAAGAAGGAAGAAGCTGAGCCAAAGTGAAAATGATACTCAATTATGGATCTGTCTGTTGTTGAAATTTAAGTCCAATGCTATAGAGAATAACATTGAATATGAACATGGAATGTTAGGTTCATGAATAAAGGTAAATTGGATGTGGTCAAACAAGAGGTGGCAACAGTGAACGTTGACATCTTAGGAATCAGTGAACTAAAGTGGACAGGAATGTGTGATTTTAATTCAGATGACAATTTTATCTACTAGCATGGGCAAGAATCCCTTAGAAGAAATGAAGTCACCCTCAGTCAACAAAAGAATTCAAAATACAGTACTTGGGGATAATCTCAAAAATGACAGAATGGCCATAATTAATTTCCAAGGCAAATCATTCTACATCACAGTAACAATACAATCGGAAAGACTATTTCTCTTCAAAGGAGAAGGCAATGGCACCGCACTCCAGTACTCTTGTCTGGAAAATCCCATGGACGGAGGAGCCTGGTAGGCTGCAGTCCATGGGGTCGAGAAGAATTGGACACGACTGAGTGACTTCACTTTCACTTTTCCCTTTAATGCACTGGAGAAGGAAATGGCAACCCACTCCAGTATTCTTGCCTGGAGAATCCCAGAGATGGCAGAACCTGGTGGCCTGCCATCTATGGGGTCGCACAGAGTCAGACACGAGTAAAGCGACTTAGAAGCAGCAGCAGCATATCTTTTCAAGAAAACTGGAGATATGAAGAGAAAATTTCATGCAAGAATGCGCATGATAAAGGACAGAAATGGAAAGAACCTAACAGAAGCAGAAGATATTAAATAGTGGCAAGAATATACATAAATGTTATACAAAAGAGGTCTTAATGACCTGGATAACTACAACGGTGTGGTCACTCACCTAGAGTCACACATCCTGGAGTGTGAAATCAAGTGGGTCTCCGGAAGCATTAATACAAACAAAGCTAGTTGGAGGTGATGGAATTCCAGATGAGCTATTTCAAATCATAAATATGATGCTGTTAAAGTGCTACACTCAATATGTCAGCAAATTTGGAAAACTCGGAAGTAGCCACAGAACTGGAAAAGGTCAATTTTCATTCCAGTCCCAAATAAGGGCAGTGCCAAAGAATGTTCCCGTTACAGCACATTGTGCTCTTTTGCATGCTAGTAAGAGTATGTTCAAAATTCTTCAAGCTAGGTTTCAGCAGTCCATGAACCAAGAATGTCCAGATGTACAAGCTGGATTTAGAAAAGGCAGAAGAACCAGAGATCAAACTGCCAGCATTCCTTGGATCATAGAGAAAGCAAAGGAATTTCAGGAAAAACATCTACTTCTGCTTCATTGACTACACTAAAGGGTTTGTGGATCACAATAAACTGTGAACAATTCTTAAAGAGATGGGAATGCCAGACCATCTTACCTGCCTCCTGAGAAACCTGTATGCAGGTCAATAAGCAACATTTAGAACCAAACATTGAACAACTGGTTCAAAATTGGGAAAGGAGGACATTAAGGCTACATATTGTCACCCTGTTTATTTAACTTAGATGCAGAGTACATCACATTAAATGCCAGGCTGGATAAATCATAAGCTGGAATCAGAATTGCTGGGAGAAAATATTAACAACCCAAGATGTGCAGATGATACCACTCTAATGGCAGAAAGTGAAGAGGAACTAAAGAGCCTCTTGATGAACATGAAAGGGGAGAGTGAAAAAGTTGGCTTAAAACTCAGCATTCAAAAAAATTAAGATCATGGCATCCAGTCCCATCACTTCATGGCAAATAGATGGAGAAAAAGTGGAAACAGTGACAGATTTTACTTTCTTGGGCTCCAAAATCACTGCAGACGGTGACTGCAACCATGAAATTAAAAGACACATTCTCCTTTGAAAGAAAGCTATGACAAACCTAGATCACATACTCAAAAGCAGAGACATCAATTTGTGACAAAGGTTCATATAGTCAAAGCTATAATTTTTCCAGGAGTCATGTACAATTGTGAGAATTGAACCATAAAGAAGGTTGAGAACTGAAGAACTGATGCTTTCAAAATGTGGTATGGAGAAGACTCTTGAGAGTCCCTTGGACTGAGAAGATATCAAACCAGTTAATCCTAAAGGAAGCCAACCCTGAATATTCATTGGAAGGACTGAAGCTGAAGCTTTAATATTTTGACCACCTGATGAGAGGAGCTGACTCATTGGATAAAACCCTGATACTGGGAAAGACTGAGAGAAGGAGGAGAAGGGGGCAATAGAGAATGAGATGGTTAGATGCCATCACCAATTCAACGGAGGTGAGTTTGAGCAGACTCTGGAAGATAGTGAAGGGCAGGGAAACCTGGTTTGCTGCAGTCCACAGGTTTGCAAAGAGTTGAAACAACTTACAACAGAAGAACAACAATATTTTTATAACACGACATTTTCAGTGAAACATAATTTTCTAATATTCTTTTTGTTCTGATATAGAAATTTATTTTTTTTAATTAGAAAAATAAGAAAAAATAAACTTGAAGACATAAAGCCAAATTTAAATTAAAAAACAGTTGTAGCGATTTTGATGGGTTTCTCTGGTAGCTCAGATGGTAAAGAGTCTGCCTGCAGTACAGGAGACCTGGGTTCGATCTCTGGGTCAGGAAGATCCCCTGAAGAAGGAAATGGCAAACCATTCCAGTATTCTTGCCTGGAAAATCCTGTGGACAGAGGAGCCTGGCAGGCTACAACCCATGGGGTTGCAAAAAGTCAGACACGACTGAGCTACTTCACTTTCTTTCTTTCAACATTGTGATAAATATCCTAATTGTCTAACTATCCATCTCACTTTCATTGTCTACAAACTTTTGCCTCAAAAAAGTGCATATATTATAGCTAATACATATTTAGCAGTTAAAATACAGCAGAGACTACACTATTGAGTTCAGTCTTCAATGAGCACCCACATTATTCTTCATCAATCAGTGAAGTATGGTTCAGTAGTATAATTTAATAACCTTTTGAGTCATAGATTATAAACTTTGATGTATTACACCATATTATCTTTTGAAAAATTTCTACTTTTCTGTCAGTATATACAGATCCAGTTTTCAACTACTTTTTCTCTTTTTTAGTGGGACACACGTGTCCTCTTCCAGGTGGATCATGCTGCTAATTGTACCCAGTTTGGGGAGAAAATTCACAACTTTGGGCTGATCCAGGAGAAGCTGGCCCGGATGGCTATGCTGCAGTATGTGACTGAGGTGAGGGCCGTCTGCTGTCCCCAGAGCCCTTCTTCCCAGGCGGGTCTGACTACAACTCCCAACTACTTCTCAATTGACTCATCCTATTAGGATTAGAGAATAGGACCCAGAGAAATCCCAAAAATGGCTAGATAGGTCCTTGCCTGGTACTATCATTTTTATTTAAAGCTTCATGCCATAAATGTAGGCAACCCTGATGTGTACTAGAACATTCTTGGAGCTTATTAAAAATCTAGGTGTCCAAGTCCTGCAATAGGGCTATGGAGTCAGTCCTTTCTGTTTAGGGCCCAAGAATACATGTTTTAAACAGCTTTGCAGATCAATCAGATGTATCTTATATGATAACCTCTGACTAAATGAGAATGTCCCAGAACTTGAGCTCATCTTTGCTCTCTGACTTTTTCTGTAATTCTGCAACTTCCTTATCTAGTACTTCTTTACAGAAAGAATATATTTTCCCATTTCAAGTTGTTCCATTTTGTGTAATTCTAATTTAAATTGGGGCTTCTGAAACCTAAGTTTCCAGTAAATGAGTCAAAATTCATTTCCTTCCTAAGAGATATGCCATAAACCCAGCAGAATTGATTGTGAAGATTATTATTAAATCGGTCATTTACTTTTCTATACACACATTACAATAATTTTTTAAATACTCATAAAAATGTGGGATCTTGATAATCATTGCATTAAGGAATTCCCAATAGAGGAATATAGGAAAATTAGCATTTTTTAAATAGTTAAATTTCAATCAGTATATACAGTTTACCTTTCCATCTCATCCAATGTCAATCAATAATATTTTATAACTTATAGATATCTCACTTATATTTTGTTAGTCATCCCTAGATTATTTATGATTTGGGCAATATTATAAATGGGAATTTTCCAGTTGGTTGTCGTTAGACATACTTTCAATAACTTTGGACCCCATGATCCACATAAATTTGCATATTAACTATATCAGCTAATTTGAGATACTAATGGATTTTCTAAATATTTACTTCTTCATTTTCACTATTTATATTTTATTCTTTCTCTCTTACCCTATCTTAGTGTCAATGATATTCAGATTTGTCAGAAGTGAAAATAGTTGATATCCTTCTCTTGTTCCCAACCTGAAAGGGAAAATATTGACTATCTCAGCATTAAATCTAATTTTAGTTGCACATTTACTTATAATTCTTTTTCTCATGTAATAAAAAATTTTATTTCTAAAGTTTACTAAGAATTTTTAACATGAACAAGTATTGAATTTTATTAAATGCTTTATGTTCATTCCTTGAGATGATTGTATATATTGTTTCTTATTTAAACTGTTGATGTGATGATTTTGCTTTTTAGGTAGTAAACAAGCCTCACAGTCAGAAATTAAACTTACTTGGTGATTATCTATAAATCTTTTCATATACCGTTTGGAATTACGAACTAGATTTGTGAACATTTTGTTTGGGTTTTTGTGTTTAAGAGAGATATCTGCTTCTAATTTCCACTTTCAAAAAGTTTTGGTGTTAAGGTTATTTTAGAATCAAAAAATACTTTGGGAAGTCATTCCAATCTTATTATTTGGAAGAACTTGATAAGGCTGATATAAGTCCTTTCTTAGGTATAGAATTCCTTGTAAAACATATGAGCTTAAAACTAGATGTAAGTGCACGCATGTGTGTGTGTAGGTTTTCAACTACAGATCCAATTTGTTGACTAGGACCGTTCATTCAGATTATCTTTTTCTTCTAATGCCAATTTTGGTGAGCTATGTATTATAAGTATTTGTCCATTATTTCAAAAATTTTAACTTTTTTGCTGTACATTAGTCATAATATCCTTTTATCTATAAGATCTGAATTGATACTCTATTGTTTTATTCTGGTATAGATAAGTTTTATTATCTGTTTTTCTTGATAAGACTTGGTAGGGACTTATCACTTAAAATTTTCAAAGAATCAAATTCTGGATATATTTTCTATTTTATGTTTATCTCAAGGTCTTTTCTCCTTACCCTTTCTTTTGGTCTACTTCTTTGAGCTTAATTTGCTCTTTTTCTCTCATAAGCTTCTTAAGCTGAAAGCTTCAGTCAATGACTATGACCTTTCTTCCCTTTTAAGATGTCCATTTAGAGCTTAAAATTATACTTTAAAATTATATTACATGTTTTCTAGACACACGCATACTGTACATATCCTCTACTGGATTATCACAAAGTCACTGATTATTTTTTAATTTTGAATTAACTTCGGTTTCTTTTTATTATCTGGTCTTCTTTTTTTTTCCTTTGTTGTCAATCATTCATTCCCATTTTGGTGATGTCTCATACATTTTCGCCAGATGCCAAACATGAGAGGGTAACTGGCAGGAAGGCTAAGGGGTCCCCAAACAGAGGGAATAGGCTGCGAGTGTCAGACATTTTTTTAATCTCTCTCTTAAGCTGCAGGAGGAAACAAACTACAAGTGACAGACTTTTTTTTTTTTTACTTCTCTATACAAAATTAAAAGGAGGTTTCTCTTAAAATTCTGTGTTGCCATGACAACATGTGGTTCCATCTGAACTTTTCTCAAACCTTGAGCTAACCAATGCATTTTTCTTATGGAAATGTTTTTCTTAAGCTATGTAAATGAACTATATATTTACTCTAGACTGTCTTTCTTTGGGAGAAGGCAGTGGTAACCCACTCCAGTGTTCTTGCCTGGAAAATCCCATGGACAGAGGAGCTTGGTGGGCTGCTTTCCCTGGGGTCGTATGGAGTCAGACACGACTGAAGTGACTTAGCCTGCGTGTATGCATTGGAGAAAGAAATGGCAACCCACTCCAGTATTCTGGCCTGGAGAATCCCAGGGACAAGTGAGCCTGGTGGGCTGCCATCTATGGGGTTGCACAGAGTTGGACACGACTGAAGTGACTTAGCAGCAGCAGCTGTCATTCTTCAAGTAGGTTCTGCTTAAGACTCAGAACAATAAGGGTTCAACAAACCAGTATGTTTTACTCATACATTGTTCTCCTAATCTATGTTAATGAGCCTACATATTTACTTGGAAACCTGCCTTTCTTCAAGATTCTTGTCAATCATTTTTTGGCCCAGGTTGACTCATCTTGTGCCAATGTCACTTCAAAATGCATGTTGTGGGTGAGGAGCCTCTTGCCACTCTGAATTTTGAGACATTTCCTCTCTAATTAACACCTTGCTGATAGCTATATAACATTGCTAAAGGCTAGCAGCGAGACACTTTTTCAGCCCCCTTCTGATGTCTATGTCAGAAGCTTTCTCTATCTCTCTTACAATTTAATAAAACTTTATTACACAAAAGCTCTTCTGTACAATGTCACAAACCTCTGTCCATAGTTCATCAGGCTCTGCCTATCAGATGAAGTCCCATAAATCTATTTCTCACTTCCACTATATAATCATAAGGGATTTGATTTAGATCATACCTGAATGGTCTAGTGGTTTTCCCTACTTTCTTCAACTGAAGTCTGAATTTGGCCATAATAGTTCATGATCTGAGCCATAGTCAGCTCCCTGTCTTGTTTTTGCTGACTGTATAGAGCACCTCCATTTTTGGCTCTAAGAATATAATCAGTCTGATTTGGGTATTGACCATCTGGTGATGTCCACGTGTAGAGTCTTTTCTTGTGTTGTTGGAAGAGGATGTTTGCTATGACCAGTGCATTCTCTTGGCAAAACTCTACTAGCCTTTGCCCTGCTTCATTCTGTAATCCAAGGCCAAATTTCTCTATTACTCCAGGTGTTTCTTGACTTCCTACTTTTGCATTCCAGGCCCCTATAATGAAAAGGACATCGTTTTGGGGTGTTAGTTCTAAAAGGTCTTGTAGGTCTTCATAGAATCATTCAACTTCAGCTTCTTCAGTGTTACTGGTTGGGGCATAGGCTTGGACTACCGTGATATTGAATGGTTTGCCTTGGAAACAAACAGAGATCATTCTGTCCTTTTTGAGATTCCATCCAAGTACTGCATTTTGGACTCTTTTGTTGACCTTGATGGCTACTCCATTTCTTCTAAGGGATTCCTGCCCACAGTAGTAGATATAATGGTCATCTGATTTAAATTCACCCATTCCAGTCCATGTTAGTTTGCTGGTTCCTAGAATGTCGACGTTCACTCTTGCCATCTCCTGTTTGACCACTTCCCATGTGCCTTGATTCATGGACCTAACATTCCAGATTCCAATGCAATATTGCTCTTTACAGCATCGGACCTTGCTTCTATCAAGAGTCACATCTACAAGTGGGTATTTTTTTTGCTTTGGGTCTATCCCTTCATTCTTTCTGAAGTTATTCCTCCACTGATCTCCAGTAGCATATTGGGCACCTACCGACCTGGGGATCATGGAAAAGAAATGCAAAAAAGAAAAATGGCTCTCTGAGGAGGCATTACAATTAGCTGTGAAAAGAAGAGGAGCGAAAAGCAAAGGAGAAAAGGAAAGATATTCCCATCTGAATGCAGAGTTCCAAAGAATAGCAAGGAGAGATAAGAAAGCCTTCCTCAGTGAACAATACAAATAAATAGAGGAAAACAACAGAATAGGAAAGACTAGAGATCTCTTCAAGAAAATTAGAGATACCAAGGGAACATTTCATGTAAAGATGGGCTCAATAAAGGACAGAAATTATATGGACCTAACAGAAGCAGAAGATATTAAGAAGAGGTGGCAAGAATACACAGAAGAACTGTACAAAACAGATCTTCATGACCCAGATAATCACGATGGTGTGATCACTCACCTAGAGCCAGACATCCTGGAATGTGAAGTCAAGTGGGCCTTAGAAAGCATCACGATGAACAAAGCTAGTGGAGGTGATGGAATTCCAGTTGAGCTATTTCAAATCCTGAAAGATGATGCTGTGAAAGTGCTGCATTCAATATGCCAGCAAATTTGGAAAACTCAGCAGTGGACACAGAACTGGAAAAGGTCAGTTTTCTTCTCAATTCCAGAGAAAGGCCATGCCAAAGAATGTTCAAAGTACTGCATAATTGCACTCTTCTCACTCGCTAGTTAAGTAATGCTCAAAATTCTCCAAGCCAGGCTTCAGGAATACATGAACTGTGAAATTCCAGATGTTCAAGCTGGTTTTAGAAAAGGCAGAGGAACCAGAGATCAAACTGCCAACATCTGCTGGATCATAGAAAAAGCAAGAGAGTTGCAGAAAAACATCTATTTCTGCTTTATTAACTATGCCAAAGCCTTTGTGTGGATCACAATAAACAGTGGAAAATTCTGAAAGAGATGTGAATACACCACCACCTGACCTGTCTCTTGAGAAACCTGTGTGCAGGTCAGGAAGCAACAGTTAGAATTGGCCATGGAACAACAGACTGGTTCCAAATAGGAAAAGGAGTACGTCAAGGCTGCATATTGTCACTGTGCTTATTTAACTTATATGCAGAGTGCATCATGAGAAATGCTGGGCTGGAAGAAGCACAAGCTGGAATCAAGATTGCCAGGAGAAATATCAGTAACCTCAGATATGCAGATGACACCACCCTTATGGCAGAAATGAAGAAGAACTAAAGAGCCTCTTGATGAAAGTGAAAGAGGAGAGTGAAAAAGTTGGCTTAAAACTCAACATTCAGAAAACTAAGATCACAGCATTTGGTCCCATCACTTCATGGCAAATAGATGGGGAAACAGTGGAAACAGTGTCAGACTTTATTTTTGGGGGCTCCAAAATCACTGCAGATGGTGACTGCAGCCATGAAATTAAAGGACGCTTACTCCTTGGAAGGAAAGTTGTGACCAACCTAGATGATATATTAAAAAGCAGAGAGATTACTTTGCCAACAAAGGTTCATCTATTCAAGGCTATGGTTATTCCAGTAGTCATGTACAGATGTGAGAGTTGGACTGTGAAGAAAGCTGAGCGCCTAAGAATTGATGCCTTTGAAATGTGGTGTTGGAGGAGACTCTTGAGAGTCCCTTGGACTGCGAGGAGATCCAATCAGTCCATCCTAAAGGAGATCAGTCCTGAGTGTTTATTGGAAGGACTGATGTTGAAGCTGAAACTCCAATACTTTGGCCACCTCATGAGAAGAGTTGACTCATTGGGAAATACCCTGATGCTGGGAGGGACTGGGGCAGGAGGAGAAGGGGACGATAGAGGATAAGATGGCTGGATGGCATCACTGACTCAATGGACTCCATTTGGGTAAACTCCGGGAGTTGGTGATGGACAGGGAGGCCTGGCATGTTGTGATTCATGGGGTCGCCAAGAATCGGACTCGACTGAGTGATTGAACTGAACTGAACTGACACAAAAGCTCTAAGCAATCAAGCCTCTCCTCTGGAGGCCAATAATCCCTGTGTTTTTCACGTCTCAGCAACAATATTTCAGACATCAGTATTAAAAGCTGTAGAGGTTCTGGTTGATGTTATTTTTGGCAGATAGAATGCCAATTAATCACTTTCATTCCGTCCACGATAGATTTGAGACTTAGTTAAGACTCAGTGTAATTCAGTTTTGCATTTGTATTATAGCCTCTTTAGTTATCTATTGATTTTATCTATTTACTTATTTATTATCTATAACTATTTCATATTACTTTAAAACATACTGGTTTCAACAATGTTTATTATCTCACAGTTCTTGTAAATAAGAAATCTGAAAAGTGACTTAGCTATACCATCTTCTTCAGAGGCTTTCACAGATGGAAATGAAGATAACATCAAGGCCGTCCTCCTCCTAAGTTTTAACTGGCAAAGGATCCGTTCTTTTGCTTTGTTATTGTGGTTTAGTTGCTTACTGACTCTTTTGCAACCCCATGGACTGTAGACTGCCAGGCTCCTCTGCCTATGGGGTTTCCAGGCTAAGAATACTGGAGTGGGTTGACATTTTCTTCACCAAGGGATCTTCCCAACCCAGGAATTAGACCCCCGTCTTCTGCTTCGCAGTGGACTCTTGACCGTTGAGCCACCTGCTTACTCATGTGATTATTGGCAGATTTCAATTTCTCACGGACTCTTGTTTGAGGGCTTCAGTTCCTCGTTGACTGCTGCCTGGAGACTATGCTCAGTTCTTTGCTACATGCGCATTGCCATGGAAATTTAATATAATACAAACGTCATAATATGAAATATAGTAGAGAGCAAGCTTTGCTCTTGAAGAGTGACGGTCACTCCTAAGTTGTCCTACCATCATCACAAATGAAAGGCTGAGGTGTTTTCTGAAGTACTTCTGCCATGAAAGTGAAGTCAAAAGTGAAATCGTTTAGTCCTGTCCGACTCTTTGCGACCCCATGGACTGTAGTCCACCAGGCTCCTCCGTCTATGGGATTTTCCAGGCAAGAATACTAGAATGGGTTGCCATTTCCTTCTCCAGGAGATCTTCCCAACCCAGGGACTGAACCCAGGTCTCTGGCATTGTAGTCAGATGCTTTACCATCTGAGCCACTAGGGAAGTCCCTACTTTTGCCATGGTGAGGCTTGAAATCCACTTTGCCTTTCTTCAGGATTACCCAGTTGCTGAAATCTCTTCTCAGCTTTTCAGCTTTCCAGTTAGTCTTTGCTGCTTTATTTCATAAAGGACACATTCCATGAATTCCTGGAAAATATATTTTCTTTGGACTTTTGTCCTGCATGTTTTATTGTTTATCTTTTTATTAATTTATTTAATTTTAGTAAGGGGTTAATTACTTTACAATTTTGTAGTGGTTTTTGCCACACACTGACATGAATCAGCCATGGGTTTACATGTATTCCCCCTCCTGAACCCCCCTCCCATCTCCCTCCCTATCCCATCCCTCTAACACTCTGAAGACCCTAAGCATTCTGCACTCCAACCTTCTTGACACAGAATTTCTCTGATTGGGTAGTTTTCCAGAATCAAATTTTGAGAATGAATTCTGGGGAAAATCTGAGTTGAGCTCATCTTTTAGGCTTATTTCCTTTTAGGGATCATGGTCCCTCAGACCTCCTGCCTGTTTGGAATGCTCTCTTAATACCTTATTAAGAGTTGCTTTATACTTGTGTTCAGTAATTTTTTTTCCCAATCTGGAGGGTTCATCAGATACAGTGTATATTATTAAAGTCACTTATCCTTAGTAACTCCTACTAGGTTTATAAACTACTAGGTTTATAATCTTATAATATAAGATTTTTAAACTAAAGTTTTATATTTTAATATACTTAATGGCACTTCTGCTTTTTGAATAAGAGGTTCCATTTTTAAATTTTACACTGAGCCCCACAAATTATATAGCTATCCCTGATTCCTAAATAACTATTAAAATATACCCTGAAACAAATGCATTAATTTAAATGGTATTTTTCAGTAAAGCATTTACCTGATATGGCAGACTTGATAGTAAGTGAGGGAGTGAAAGTTGCTCAGTTGTGTCTGACTCTTTGCTACCCCATTGACTATAGCCCACCAGGCTCCTCTGTCCATGGGATTCTCCAGGCAAGAATACTGGAGTAGGTAGCCATTCCCTTCTCCAGGGGATCTTCCTGATTCATGGGTTGAACAAAGGTCTCCTGCATCACAGGAGGATTCTTTACCATCTGAGCTACCAGGGAAGCCCAGAGACTTGATAGCTCTTCTCTAAAACCAGTTTCTCTTTTTTATGTGCAAAAAGTTAGTTCCCATTTCATGGGCTCCCTGGCCATTAGGCATAAGTATGTGACTAAATTCTAGCCAATGTAAGTGAAAACATCATGCCCCACTTCTAGCCCTAGCCCATCAAAGCCTGCTATCTTGGACTCTTCTTGCTCTTGTATCAATATGGAAGAGAATAGAGACTTTGGAAGCCATGGTGAGAAGTACAAAATACAGGAGAAAATAATCACCCACGTTTCTTGACCATTAGGAAGAAAGCTGTCTCCTAGTAAGGAACATTGTTTGGGACCTTTCACATATAAAACAATTATACTTTTTGATACAATATTTTCTTGTCTGTGTCTGTTTTGATTCCTAGCATTGCCATTTTTAGTATGGTTTGTCAAACCAAATTGTTTGGTAACCAAATACAAAGACTATTCATTCATTTCATTTTGCAACGCATTAGTTACCTCCAAGAGACAAGCCCTTGATGTTAATATAGAATACATGTTGTAGCTAGAAAAAGATGAAGTTGGGTTTTTTAAATGAAGCTTTTTGAGCATAAAAATAAAGTAAAATAAATGTTAGTGGGAGGAGATTGAAAATGAAATTGACTAAGTATATCATGATCTTTTCTGTTACAACTACAGGAAGGTCATTTGAATATATGTGAGATATTTTTTGCCCGTATTTTAATATGACATGTGCGAATAGTTATAAAACTGTATTCTTGATAATATATTGATGATTGAGCTCTCAGAAAATCCAAAAGTCTGGAATTACCTTTAATACATATGTAACTTGACAACATTTTGGCAGATTTTATGTTTTTCTGAAACCTAAATTATAGTTTACATTTGTCAGAAATTAAAATAAGGTGACATGAAAAGGAATGATTTCAAATGGACTTAATAGCATATTTCAACTAATTTATCATTTATTTCTGAATTACTTCCCATTAAATTTCTATCAACACACCTCTTCATTTTTTACTCCATTTGAAATCAACTTTCCTTTATATGCTTGTGTGTTCTTCCTTTTGCAGTATTTTCTCACCTCACAGAATTGTCTAATGATATTTTATCTGCAGCTCTGCACTGCCTCCAAAATCATTCAAAGTGATTTCTTGAGAATGAAATTAATAGTTTTGTTTGTGTTTCACCAACACTTGAGAGAATAGGAATGACACCTGCTGTAAATTACCAAAGAAATTTAACACAAATAGAAGAAATGGCAGTAAGTTTGTTTGCTGTTTAATCCTCTAAATTCAAACTGTCTGGGGGAAATAACATATAATCTATCCTGATGTTCCCATAAAATATTGAAATAGAATAATGCACTGCAAATAGGCAATGTATTGTACACTATGGCATTTTGTGATTAATATAATAGTAAAACACACAGTCATAGCTTTCAATAGAACTCAAGTCAGTCTTAGAGGCAGAGCAGCTAATTAGGAAAAAGATGTAAAAGAAAAATCCCAAAATAAAGGGAAGTGGAATTCATGAATGTCTCAATTTTAACCAAAATCATTTTCAGGAGAAATTACAGCAACTTTCAAATATATAGGAGACTATGTTGTAGAAAAGATAAGTACACTCATTCTATGGGGCCTCAAATGGCAGATTTGGCATCTTTATGGTAGAATAATAGGGTAGTAGATTTCAACTCGATGATATAGACCCAGGCATCATAGCCTGAGCAGGGTATCTTGGAAAAAAATAAGTCGATTTCAACAGAAGCATCACAGATGTTAGGTAGAGTAGGCTGACTGGTTTATGTTTGTTTATGTTACATACCCCAAAAGATATGTCCAAATCCTAATCTCTGAAACCTACGAAAGTTATCTTATTTGGAGAAAAAATCTTTGCAAATGTAATAAAGATACAGGTCAAATTTTCCAGATGGACCCTAAATTTAATGAGAAAGGACCTTATAAGAGACGTATAGAGGAGAAGGCAAGCAGTGAAGAGAAGGTGATGTGAAGATGAATGAGAAATCAGGGTGCTATGGCCTTGCACCAAGGAAGCCAGCAACCACTAACATCTAGAAGCATGGAGAGAATTTGCAGCTAGAGCTGCTATATGAAGTGACTGCTGACACACTGGTTTTGGACTTCTGGCCAGCAGAACTATGAGATAATTAAGTTTTGCTATTTTAAGCCATTAAGTTTGTGGTAATTTGTTGTGGAAACCACAGTAAACATGCAGCTGATGATATTAATCTAGAATATAAAAGGAATGCAAGTAACAATAAGAAGATTATAATATGATATTTATATTCTTCCTCCAAAACTGTCCTACCATCTTTTTGAGCATTTTCAGAAGTTTATCCAGCAATCTAGAAGCATTGTTGCTAATTCCAGTAGCTTCCAAAAGAGGAAATTTAGGATGATTACTCTGTTTTAGGTGATTTGAATTTAAAATACATTCCATTAGAATATTTTCCCCATGGAAATTATGGTTGAATAAATCAAAATTTCAGAAAATTGCAGACAAAATATTATAAAAATATCTAACACATTACCTAGTACACAAACTTTTAGTGTATTTTCTTTCTTTCCATTCTCTGTCCTTTTATCTTTTTTTTTATTTTCCATATAGTAAATAAGCATATGCATCCTCTATAAATGACAAATAAATTTAATCTTCTGTAGAAAAAATAGTTAGAAAAAAATAAAAGCAGAAGCAAAAATGGCTACATTTTTAGCTTTTCTATTTTCTCTTCCTAACACAAAATATAAAAGCACCTGGCAGAACTATTTGTCTCACTTTTAATAAAAAATAAAAAAATGTGTGTAGTTTCAAGAGGTTTTTTGTCGTGGTGGTTTAAAGTGAACTTGATCTAATCCCTGTTTGTTTGCCCCAGTGCCTAAGAGGCACAAAGAAGACACCTAGGCTTTTGTGCCCAGGCTTACGTAGCTGAACACCTGCTTGGCATACCCTTGGTGAATGATTCTGGTAAGAGAACAATTAAACCCATTGCTTGAGTTTTCTTCCTGGTCCTCAATGCAATGGATCTGGAAAAGACTAGGATTTTATTTTCTTTCAAATATTGCTTGGAATGTTTTCTTGGAAGCAGTGCAGATAAATTATTGTGCAGTGTCTCAAAATCATTTGCATGAATAGAGGCAATATTCTTCAAATGTTTGATTTAAGCTTTGGTGGTCTTTCTGAAACTGCAAAATGTTATTTGTAATTGCTACTGAAGGGAAATGTTAGTATAAACAGTCCAAGTCTATAATCCAAAAGCTTTTTCAAATTATTTTTGAAAAGGTTAGCGATGTTTTTATCTGCAGTGCTTCCTGATTAAACACATTTTTGGTTTGATGAGTTGGCCTTCTCCATAGACACCTGGAAAAAGGAAAAGTCTGGTAAAATGGTGTATGAAAGGATCACCAAGTTGATCTTACAAGTTAGAAGCCACCAAAATATTCTATAGGTAACTGAAGTTGTAATTAGCTTGTTGTTGTTTTGCTGAATCACACCATTAAAAGGAGTGCCAGAGTTTATAATTTATATATTTGCCCTCTTTCATGTGTGTGTGTTTATACACATCTGTAGGTAAAATAACAATTTTGTGATAAGTCACACAGAAAACAACATTGACAGGAAAAATTTATTGCAAACCCCTTCTCCCTAAACTTTACGTTTAACTTTGTCTGAACATCTGACTCATAAGTGAATACTTTGTTGTCTTTAAAGACTTCAAGAATGGCTGAGGCAGGATGACACTAGCACATATACACAAATATACACATATATGTACTGAAGTGTACAGAAATTCAAAAGATAATGAGAGGATAAATAAAAGTCAATCTGGATAACTATAACATAAGGTGCCCCAGATCTTCAGAGGCAGAAGGTCTAAGAATCCTTAGATGTTTGGTAACTTAGGTTCTGAACTACAAGACAGGAGATACAGTGCAATCGTGACTGTAATCGCTAAGTCACTCTATCCCTTCTGTACTACTCCACACCCTCTTCCCACAAATTCATCTTTCCACTATGACATTAATCACATCCATACCACTATGGTCGCTGGATCCCCCAGTCCATCATGAATAAATTCTCCTTCACCCTCAAACTCCATGCAGATGATTTTTTACACCCTGTTATCCTTTACATCTCTTTGTTTTCTAAAAAGTATTTTTCTTGCAGCCATATTTGATGGTGGCTCTTTCTTTCCTACACCTATATGAGCCATGAGCAGTGCCGGCACCTTCCTTTTAGATGATAGAACACCCCTTCTTCTACACTGAAATGATACCCAGCCCACTGGACCAACGATTTATTCCTGGTTTTAACTTCTTATTTGCCTCACGTTCTTCTTGATTGTGGTCCAGGCCTGGTTGTTTTGACCTACTGTCACTGGAACCTTCAAGAGCCCTCCTTTTTTGCATCTTTTGTCAACCCTACTTGACTTGTTGACACAACCGACATTATCCAATATGCTCAAAAAACTGAGAAATTCTCGATAGGATACAAACAGATCATGCTTTTTGAGTCCTTAACACTTCCATTTAACTATTTATTTTAGCAGTTCCCTCTTCTCAATCAAGTGATCTACCACTTTGGCATGTTTTTCTAGACTTACCCTAATTTACCTCTCTTTACCAATCCAGTGGAAAACTTTCAGTACTTATCTCTATTGAAGTTCTCTAAATACTATATACTGGTGAATTATATACATATAGTTCTAGTCTTTGAAGTCTTCATCAAGTTTTCCTTACCAATCTTCTTCATTAGCTCAACCTTTGATTTGATTCCTTTAAAACATCTAACCTCAGATATTTTTTTCTCCTCTATATTCTCCCTATAGGTGATTTCATTCACAATATGATGATAGTGCTTTCTCTTAACTCCTGTCCTGACCTTGCGTCTGGTTTCCAGACTTATTTAATGAGTCAAAACATCTGTTCAGTGGAATTTCCAGAAGCACTTGAAAATAAGTTTTTTCTTATAACTCCTACCATACTTATTTACTGAAATGAATTATTTCAATAGGATCCAGTCAGGAAAACAAAGCCCAGACCAGAAATTTCATATATTAATAGGATGTTTGTTTTGGAGAACAGTTATGAAATTATTAGATACGCCATGAGGGCAAACAATGAGACACTGTGAGACAATCGAGTTTAGCAAGAGAAGGAAACCATTACCATCCCTTAGTTTGCCAGAGCCCAGGAAACTGAGCCATTGGTGGGAATTAAAACAGAAGAAGGGCTGCATGGGAACTGAAAGCACAGAGGAAACAGAGCCTTTTTTTCCAGGGACATAGACAGAAATGGTTTAAAAAAAAAAAAGGATGGGAACGATGTCCTCTGGTGTCTTTGTTCTCTCCACCTTCCAATCTCTCCCTGTGACAGTCACCAGAACCAGTGACTAAGGGAACTTGGTATAGGATGTAGTGGCTAACCTCTAGCTACTTAGAACAGAGCAGAGGAAAGTCAAGAAATAGATTTGAGAATAATCATGCAAATGACTGCAACCCACAAATCGTGAACAACTCAGGGCCTTTCCGCAAACGGTTTTACTCTTGGGGTATCTTTGCCCAACCTTGTAACTGCTTCTATGCACTCTTTTCCGATACCACCAGAGACACTCTTCTGCCTGCTGTGTATTTCCCTTGTTCTGTCTTTAACAGTCTACTAAAGCATGTTTGCTCAGTGTATCTGTTTTTGTCTACTGAATGCTTGTTGTTTCTAAATACTAGTTTGGGGTTTCATAATTCTAGTAAAATCAGGAAATTTATTGAGCTTTGAAATATTTTGTCTCAAAATCACTGCACTCAAGTCTAAGATAAGCAAGTACAACTTTATGGACTCCTTATCTCACAGCTCCTGCTAGCCATATAGAGAATCTTGCTTTTTCTGTAATGCAAAAAGTGTCCACTTTTTAATCTCTCTTTTTTCGAAGATAACTAAAAGTAAACTTAATATTCTCTGATATATTCCTGATATTATATCTTAGGAATATATCTAATTCAGTTAGGGAGGCAATGTAGTATACCAGGAAGCAGACAGACTCAAAAGTCAGACTTTGTAGGTTTAAATTCTGACTCTGTCACTAGTAACAAATTACCTTAGTCAAGTTATTTAACCTCAATGTACCACAGTTCCCATATTTGAAAGCAGAATGAATAATGATCTATTTTACAAGGTTATGGTAAGGTTTAGCAGAGCCAAGATAGACAAAAATCTTTGAAAAGCACCTGTACTTAGTATGTACTATGTAAGTGATATTTTATTGTGTATTAATAATAACATTATTTTGGTCTGTAGGAAGATAAATTCAGATGGATTATTTTTACCATAGGCAAGAAAGTGCTTTTATAAAAGCCCCATACTAAAAGTCTGTAATACAACAAGATCTTAAACATATAATAGCTAAGTAACATGAATATATGTACACATATGTGCACATATATATGTATACATGTATCTAAAATACAGTTAACTACAAATTTAAAGTAAGAGGAAAGATATTCTGTATTATATGATTAATCTACATGAATATGAAACATGGAATATTTACTTTTAAAGTCCAGTTGGGATAAAAGGCGTACTAGAACCTACTGTAAAATTAAAAACACAAGCAGAATTCAAGAGTTAATTTGAATATATCTGCTCTATTTTACAAAGAAGAAAAAATAATTTTATATTAAAATGTAAATTCACCACTACTGAATTCAGCAGGAAAAGTTTCTTGACAGTAAGGTACATTTGCCTTCTCTACTGCCAAAGGGCAGGTCTGGTAAGAAACAGTGAGAATGCCCTAAAACAAAATATCACATATGTTAGGTATTAAATTTTACCAAGTTTTAATTCCTCCTCTCTTCAGATAAGACGATTTGATTTTCTTACTGAAGCTTTAGTTTTAAATCACCTCATAGGCCTATTGTCACCTCATGAAATTTCTAGACTTACTATGTTAGTATCCTTATAACCATTCAGTTCAGTTGCTCAGTCATGCCCAACTCTTGCAACCCCATGGACTGCAGTATGCCAGGCCTCCCTGTCCATCACCAACTCCCGGGGTTTATTCAAACTCATGTCCATTGGATCAGTGATGCCATGCAACAATCTCATCCTCTGTCGTCCCCTTCTCCTCCCTCCTTCAATCTTTCCCAGCATCAGGTTTTTTTTCCAATGAGTCAATTCTTCGCATCAGGTGGCCAAAATATTGGAGTTTCAGCTTCAGCATCAGTCCTTCTAATGAATATTCAGGACTGATTTCCTTTAGGATGGACTGGTTGGATCTCTTTGCTGTCCAAGGGACTCTCAAGAGTCTTCTCCAACATCACAGTTCAAAAGCATCAATTCTTCGATGCTCAGCTTTCTTTATAGCACAACTCTCACATCCATACATGACTACTGGAAAACCCATAGCGTTGACTAGATGGACTTTTGTTGGTAAAGTAATATCTCTGCTTTTTAATATGCTGTCTAGGTTGGTCATAGCTTTTCCTCCAAGGAGCAAGCATCTTTTAATTTCATGGCTGCAATCACCATCTGCAGTAATTTTGGAGCCCAATAAAACAGTCTGTCACTGTTTCCACTGTTTCCCCATCTATTTGCCATGAAGTGATGGGACCGGATGCCATGATCTTAGTTTTCTGAATGTTGAGTTTTAAGCCAACTTTTTCACTCTCCACTTTCACTTTCATCTAGAGGCTCTTTAGTTCTTCTTCACTTTCTGCCATAAGTGTGGTGTCATCTGCATATCTGAAGTTATTGACGTTTCTCCCGGCAATCTTGATTCCAGCTTGTGCTTCATCCAGTCCAGCATTTCTCATGATATACTCTGCATGTAAGTTAAATAAGCAGGGTGACAATATACAGCCTTGACATACTCCTTTCCCAATTGGGTTCCAGTCTGTTGTTCTATGTCCAGTTCTAACTGTTGCTTCTTGACCTGCATACAGGTTTCTCAGGAGGCAGGTCAGGTGGTCTTGTATTCCCATCTCTTTCAGAATTTTCCACAGTTTGGTATGATCCACACAGTCAAAGGCTTTGGCATAGTCAATAAAGCAGAAGTAGATTTTTCTCTGGAACTCTCTTGCTTTTTTGATGATCCAGTGGATGTTGGCAATTTGATCTCTGGTTCTTCTGCCTTTCTAAATCCAACTTGAACATCTGGAAGTTCATGGTTCAGGTACTACTGAAGCCTGGCATGGAGAATTTTGAGCACTACTTCGCTAGCATCTGAAAAGAGTGCAATTGTGTGGTAGTTTGAACATTCTTTGGCATTGCCTCTCAAGTGGGCCTTGGAAGCATCACTACAAACAAAGCTAGTGGATTATAGCCATTGGTAGTTCTCAAATCATGGGAATTATCAAGAAACTGAATTCTTTTCTTTGTTTGGGTATGTGAAACATATTTTAGTAACTTTAGCAATGCCCTACCTCATTTACAACTGGAGGTCTGTCTTCATCTGATCTGTCTTGTACAGATTAAATAGTTCTCTGTGACTGCAGAAAAATCCCTAAAGTCTTCTGTGTACTAACAGACTAATATTTATATTCATTTAATGAGAATATTTACCCCCAAGTAACCACTCCAGTACTGTTGCCTGGAAAATCCCATGGACAGAAGAGCCTGGTAGGCTGCAGTCCATGGGCTTGCTAAGAGTCGGACACAACTGAGTGACTTCTCTTTCACTTTTCACTGTCATGCATTGGAGAAGGAAATGGCAAACCACTCCATTGTTCTTGCCTGAAGAATCCCAGGGACAGGGGAGCCTGGTGGCTGCCGTCTATGGGGTCACATAGAGTCAGACACGACTGAAGCAACTTAGCATCAGCAGCAGCATTCTTGCCTGAAGAATTCCATGGACAGAAGAGCCTTGTGGGCTATAGTCCCTGGGGTTGCAAAGAATCAGACATGACTGAGCCACTAACACACACCCTATCTTCTTATGTTATAAGCCTATTAAGGCATTTGTTTAATAATCTTACTTCCAGACTGAAGTCATACCATGTGCTAGAGAAGTTCATCATGAGGATACAACTGCCAGCTGACCTGTGAGCTGGACCTGGGCAAATGGAGAACGGTTACCTTCTCCCTTTTCCTTGGAATAGAATTCCTTCCACTATTCCCATGCTAAGAGCAGCTTCAAGGATTCAACCTTAAGAAAGTATTAGGTTACTGAGTCCATCTGGACTGTGCACATGACTGAACCCTATGGAGGCCTCTATACTAACTCTTAAGATTCCACAGGGCAGATGCAGAAATCTACATCTCTTGAAAACACCCAAGACAAGCCTCATGTGTAATTTCTCTTGTTTATTACAACTGCCAGCATAGAGTGGTATGTCTTTTTCTTCAGCCTCTCTTTGCCCAATTGTATGGGGTGGGGAAGAGCAGATTTTAATTTCATCTAGGGAACTCAAGTTTCTGGACCAGGGTTAGGCAGTAATCCTGACTCACTAGACAACTCTGCCTTGTAGAAATAGTATGGAGAAAAGGATGCTTGTATATATCTGGATTTACCAAAAATATTCAAATGGCTCATTTTTTTCTCCTGTAAATTATCTGTCACAAATAGCTTAGTGAGAAGCATGTTGGGAAGAAGTGGATCAATGGCATAAAAGAGACTTACAGTGCACAGCTAAAAATAGTTCCCCCTTTGATACTATTTTAAAAACTACAATGTTCAGGCTGAGATATGAAAATGTATACATAAAAAGTTTAAAATATTTCTTTGTCATTATTTGTGAAATTATATTTTTGCTTAGAAACAGAAAATACAATTACTTGTGGGCTTCTCCTCTCCTTTAAAATGATATCATGAGGTTTCTACTTCATTTTCACTGTTCTGAATCTATTTTGTTATTTAAATTCAATTTCTTGTCAAAAGAGTACAATATTAACTTCATCTGGTTTTGAAACTTTGTGATTAATTTTTGTGGCATATGAAGAGAAAGTAAAAGGAAATAACCATGACTGAGAGCCATTGAAAATGAATATAGCATACTCAATTTTCTCTGTCACTTGTACTAATATGAGAACTTACTTGCTCAGTTTTTGGTTCCACATGAAAGTAGCTTAGAACTTACCACTCCATCCTAATAACAAGTAAAAAAACAAAAAAAGAAGAAGAAGAAGAACAGATTGAAAAATTAATAGCTCTTCTCGGATAAGAGAGGGGACTATCAGAGCAAACCACTACCCCTAAGATAGGAGAGATAGATGATTGAATATGAAATCACAGCTTATCCTTGAAGCAGAGATATCTGAGAGGAATCTGCCTCAGAAACCAGTCACAGAGTGGGGAAACCTAAATTATAACTAAATTGCTGGAGAGTCAGAGTGGATAACTCTGAAACATAAAAACACCAAGGGACCCAGTTATTGGAGAATGAGGAATACAATACTGTGAGATTTATGAAGAGTTTGACCAGGTTCCCAGCAGTAAATATTACAGAAGAATCCCCTGGGTCTTCTGGCAGAGCATGGCAAAAAGGAATCACTTTGAAATACACTGGAGCACTCTGCTCTTCTTAATAAAGCCTGCCATCAGGGGAAATTAATTAACCAGCCTAACCTAATTGAGCCTGATCTGGGGAAAAGATATACTCAACTTCAGTCCACTCTAAACATCCTGAGTGGGGAGAAAAAAAAACGAGAAACACTTGTAAAGTTCACAGTCCAAAGACAAAGTCTCACTAAAAGATTGAAGTTACTATGTATGATCATATTAATCATACAATATGCTCCCTCTTCCTCCAACCCACTACTATAGACACATTGATAGCAATTTCTCTTAACTTGTCCATCACATGTGGTTATCAAGAAAAAATTACAAGGCATATCAAAGGCAAAGCATCCTCATGGTTTGAAGGGACAGAGCAAACATAAGAACCAGACATTCAGGGAGGCTGAAATTGTCAGGCCAGAAACTCAAAACAGTTATGAGTAATATACAAAGTGCTCTAATGTATACAGTAAACTGCATGTGAGAACAATTGGGCAACATAAGCAGAAAAGGTGAAAATTCTAAGAAAGAACCAGAGAGAAGTGCTACAGATCAAAAACACTGTAACAAAAATGAAGAATGTCTTTGATGGAATGCCCACTCTTGAACTATTATTCAACATAGTTTTGGAAGTCTTACCCATGGAAATCAGAGAATAAAAAATAACAAAAGAAATCCAAATTGGAAAGAAGAAATAAAACTGTCACAGTTTGCAGATGACATGATACTATATATAGAAAACCCTGAAGACAGAAAACTTCTATCAGTGTTCATCAATGAGACTGGTAAAGTTGAAGGATATAAAATTAATACACAGAAGTTTCTTGCATTCCTATGCACTAACAACCAAAGCTCAGAAAGAGAAACCAAGGTAAATTCCATTTACCATCATATTAAAAAGAGTAATAAATGACATACTAGACCAAATGGACTTAAACAACATTCTATCCAAAACCAGAGAAATATACATTTTTTACAAGTGCACATCAAACAGTCTCCAGGATAGATAACAAGTCTCAGAAAATCTAAGAAAACTGAAATCATATCAAGCATATTTGTTGACTACAACACTGTGGCAAAAGAAATTATCTACAAGTAAAAAAAAAAAACTGCAAACAACACGAATGTGTGGAAGTTAAACAATATGCTACTAGATAACTGATGAATCACTGAAGAAATCAAAAAAGCAATCATATATATTACCTGAAAACAAAAGCACAATGATCCAAAATCTAGAATATAGCGAAAGAAGTTCTAAGATGAAAGTTTATAGAGATACAAATCTACCAGAGGAAACAAAAACTATCTCAAATAAACAATCCAACCTTATCCTTAAAGAAACTAGAGAAGGAGTGCTTCCCTGGTGGCTGAGGATGGCAAAGAATCTGTTTACCAATGCAGGAGACTCGGTTCGATCCCTGGGTCAGGAAGATCCCCTGGAGAAGGAAATTGCAACCCACTCTGTTACTCTTGCCTGGACAATCCCATGGATGAAGAAGCCTGGTAGGCTACTGTCCATGAGGTTGCAAACACCTGGACACGACTGAGCGACTTCTCTTTCACTTTTTTTTGGAGAAGGGAATGACTTCCTGCCCCAGTATTCTTGCCTGGAGGATTCCCTGGACAAAGGAGCCTGATGGGCTATAGTCCATAGGGTCACAAAGAGTCGGACAGGACTGAGTGACTAACACTTTCACTTTCGAAATTGTTATTAGGGGAAAAATCATTAAGATCAGAGAAATAAATGAAAAATCTAAAAATAAATTAATAAAAAGATCAAGGAAACTAAGAACTGATTCTTTGAAATGATGAAATTGATAGACCTTTAGTCAGACTCATCAAGAATATGAGAGAGAAGGTCCAAATCAATAAGCTTAGAAATGGAAAATAAGTCACAACTGACATGAAGAAATACAAAGGATCATAAGAGATAACTACAGTTATACATCAAAACAATGGACAACAGAGAAGGAATGGACAAATTCGACTCAACAATACATAATAAGAGTTATACACCATGATCAACTGGGATTTAGTCCAGGGATGCAATGATTCAATATCCACAAATCAATGTGATATACTACAGTAACAAATGGAAGGATAAAAATAAATGACATGGTTATCTTAAAATTGCTGAAAAACATTTCACAAAATTCAATATCCATTCATGAGAAAAACTCTCAAAGATGATGTAGAGGAAACTTATCTAAACATAATAAAGGCCATTTATGGCAAACCATAGCTAATGGCGTACTCAACAGTGAAAAGCTGAAGACTTTCCTGTAACATCAGAAACAAGACAAGGATGCTCACTCTGTTACTTTTACTTGGCATAGTATTGAAAGTCCTAGCTACAGCAATCAGAAAAGAAAAAGAAAGCATCTAAACTGGAAAGAAAGGAGTAAAACTGTCATTGGCAATGATAAACTACTATTATATACAGAAAACCCTAAAAATCTCTGCCAAAAAATTACTAGAACTAATAAATGAAGTAAATTTTCAGGATACAAGGTTAATGTTAAAAAAAAGTCACTTTACTGCACACTGGATCATGAATTATGAGAATGAGAAAGCAAGGGGGAAAATCCTATTTGAAATTATATCAAAAAGAATAAAATCCCTAGGAATAAACTTAATGAGGGAGGTGAAAGACCTAGACTGTGAAAAGTATAGACCTTTGATGAGGAAATTGAACACAATATAAAGAAATATAAAGATATCCTATATTTATGGATTGGAAGAATTTATATTGTTAAAATATTCATATTACTCACAGCAATCTACAGGCAATGTAATCTTTATCAAAGTATTTCATGAAGTTTTTCACAAAACTAAAATTAGCAATCCTAAAATTTGTATGGAATCACGAAGGACCTCCAAATTTCCAAGGTAATCATGACAAAATAAAACAGATCTCAAAATGTCATACTCCCTGACTTCAGACTAACACAGAACTACAGTAATCAAAATGCCATGGTATTGGCACAAAAACAGACATAGAAAAGAACAGAGAGCCCAGAAATAAACCCACACAGTTATGGTTAATCAATGACAAATCAGGCAAGAATATACAATGGAGATAGGACAGTCTCTTCAACAAATGGTGCTAGGGAAAATGGACAGCTACATACAAGAGTGAAATTAGAACATTACCTAAGACCATGTACAAAAAAAAAAAAAAAACTCAACATGAGTTAAAGATCTGAGTGTAAGATAAATCATAAAACTCCTAGAACTGAACATACTCATGAAACTCTGAAATAAATAGTAGCAATATTTCATTTGACTATCACCTAAGGAACAAGAAACAAAAGCAAAAATAAACAAATGGGACCAAATTAAACTTAAAGGGTTTTGCACAGCAAATAATACCATCTACAGAATTAAAAGACAACACATTGAATGAAAGAAAGTATTTGGAAGTGATATAAACAATAACGGCTACATACCCAAAATATATAAACAGTTTATACAACTCAATATGAAAAAAAAAAGAATTTAAACTTGGACAGAACACTTGAATAGACAATTTTCCAAAGACAATATACTGATGGCCAACAGGCATATGAAAAATGCTCAGCATTGCCAATCATCAGAGAAGCACAAATTAAAATCACAATGAGCTATCATTTCACACCTGTCAAAACAGCTATCATCTAAGCATCTACAAATAACAAATGTTGGCATGGAGATGAAGAAAAGGCAAAACCAGCACACTCACACTGTTAATTGGAATGTAAATGGATGCAGCTACTATGGAAAATAATAACCAGAATCTTCAAAAACCTAAAAATAAAGCCATTGTATGCTCTAGCAATCCCACTGTTGGGTTTATATCCAAAGGGGAAAAAAACCTCTAATACAAAAAGGTAAATACATTCCGTGTTCATTAGTATCATTTGGAATAGCTGAGATATGGAGACAACCTACGTATACACCAGCAGATGGATGGATAAAGAAACTGTGTGTATGTGTGTGTGTGTACACTTGTACACAGTGGAATACACACACACACACATACAGTGGAATATCATTCAGCCAAAAATAAGAATGAAATTATGCCATTTGCATCAATGTAGGTACACCTAGAGTATATTCATGAAAAGAGTAGAAGACAAATATTCTTACCGCTTTCACATGGAATCTAAAAGATTAAACAAATGAATTTATCTAATAAAACAGAAACATACAGATAAAGAGAGAGCAAAATACTGATTACCAGTGCAAAGAAACAGAGGAAAACAATAGAATGGGAAAACTAGAGATCTCTTTGAGAAAATTAGAGATACCAAGGGAACATTTCATGCAAAGATGGGCACAATAAAGGACAGAAATGGTATGGAGCTAACAGAAGCAGAAGATATTAATAGGTGGTAAGAATACACAGAAGAACTATACAGAAAAAGATCTTCACAGCCTAGATAATTATAACAGTATGATCACTCACCTAGAACCAGACCTCCTGGAATGTGAAGTCCAGTGGGCTTTAGGAAGCATCGCTACGAACAAAGCTAGTGGAGGTGATGGAATTCCAGTTGAGCTATTTCAAATACTAAAAGATGATGCTGTGAAAGTGCTACACTCAATATGCCATCAAATTTGGAAAACTCAGCAGTGGCCACGGGACAGGAAAAAGTCAGTTTTCATTCCAGTCCCAAAGAAAGGCAATGTCAAAGAATGCTCAAACTACCACACAAATGCACTTATCTCACAAGCTAGTAAAGTAATGCTCAAAATTCTCCAAGCCAGGCTTCAACAATATGTGAACTGTGAGCTTATAGATGTTTAAGCTCGATTTAGAAAAGGCAGAGGAACCAGAGATCAAATTGCCAACATCTGCAGGATCATTGAAAAACCAAGAGAGTTCCAGGAAAACATCTATTTCTGCTTTATTGACTGTCAAAGCCTTTGACTGTGTGGATCACAATAAACAGTGGAAAATTCTGAAAGAGATGAAAATACCAGACCACCTGACCTGCCTCTTGAGAAAATTGTATGTAGGTCAGGAAGCAACAGTTAGAACTGGACATGGAACAACAGACTGGACCAAATTGGGAATGGGATATGTCAAGGCTATATATTGTCATCCTGCTTATTTAACTTATATGCGGAGTACATCATGACAAACGCTGGGCTGGATGAAGCACAAGCTGGAATAAAGATTGTCAGGAGAAATATCAATAACCCCAGATATGCAGATGACACCACCCTTATGGCAGAAAGTGAAGAAGAATTAAACAGCCTCTTGATGAAAGTGAAAGAGGAGAGTGAAAAAGTTGGCTTAAAACTCAATATTCACAAAACTAACATCATGGCATCTGGTCCATTCACTTCATGGCAAGTAGATGGGGAAACAGTGGAAATAGTGGCTGACTTTATTTTTTAGGTCTCCAAAATCACTGCAGATGGTGACTGCAGCCATAAAATTAAAGACGCTTACTTCTTGGAAGAAAAGTTATGACCAACCTAGACAGCATATTAAAATGCAGAGACATTATTTTGCCAACAAAGGTATGTCTAGTCAAAGCTATGGTTTTCCCACTAGTCATGTACGGATGTGAGAGTTGGACTATAAAGAAAGCTGAGCACCAAAGAATTGATACTTTTGAACTGTGGTGTTGGAGAAGACTCTTGGGAGTCCCTTGGACTGCAAGGAGATCCAACCAGTCCATCCTAAAGGACATCAGTCCTGGGTATTCATTGGAAGGACTGATGTTGAAGCTGAAACTCCAATACTTTGGCCACCTCATGCGAAGTGTTGACTCATTGGAAAAGACCCTAATGCTGGGAAGGATTGAGGACAGGAGGAGAAGGGGACGACAGAAGATGAGATGGCTGGATGGTATCACTGACTCGATAGGCATGGGTTTGGGTAGACTCCAAGCATTTGTGATGGACAGGGAGGCCTGGTGTGCTGCGATTCATGGGGTCGCAGAGTCGGACATGACTGAGCAACTGAGCTGAGGCCTAGATGAGTTATTATGCGCACTTCTGAACAAAAAGAAAAGTCCTGCTACAAACAAACAAAAAAAGTTCAATGGAAAATGGGAGAAGAAACAGCTGTTATTCTTTATAGAACAAAATTTAATTTTGGCACGCCAACATTAATCTCTTCAATGTGGTCATAAAAATTTCCTTAGGTTGATTTCAAATGCCGGTACTTTTTGCATAAACTACAGATAATTCATTAGCCATTTTATCTTTTTTCATTTAATTGCTATTTAATTCATTCAAGAAATATTTAGTAAGTATTTGTGTATCAAGCATGTATAGGGGATACAAGTGTAAGCAAAAGGGCAGAGTTTCTTCATTCATGCAAATTAAGTGGAAAGAGAAAAATAAAGAAATAGAAATGTAAGTTTGTTACAGTGATGCAAAAAAGATAAGACTGGATAAGGAGTTTGAACATGAGAGCGACTAACATATCAGTTTTACAGAGTGGTGAAATAAAAGCTCTGAGATATGACATTTCTTTGGAGACCCATAGCAAAGGAGCAAGTAAGCTCTATGGATATCTGGCAAAGGAGCACTTTCACCAAAGAGAGGAGCAAGAGTTAAAACACCAGAGGCAGGGATATTTTTTAACATTCTTTGTGCCTCAGCTGGTAAAGAAACTACCTGCAATGTGGGAGAACTGGGTTTGACCCCTGGGTTGGGAAGATCCCCTGGAGAAGGGAAGGGCTACCCACTTCAGTATTCTGACCTGGAGAATTCCATGGACTACACCCATGTGGTCACAGAGAGTTGAACAGACTGAACAGCTTTCACTTCAAACACTTATTTCTTCAAAACAATCATGTGGTTTGCAACTAGGAAGAAGGTAATAGAAAGATGATAAAGATGGAATAAGAATGTGATAAAGAAACACTGGAGGCAGACAGTGCTACCTTTGGAGTCCATGCTATGAAGTATGGAATATTTGAAATATACCTCATATTGTCAAGATTTTTATTTTAAAAGGATTAGTCTAGTTACTATGTGGAAAATGGAAAGATTGGGTTTGCCAAGCATAACAGGAAAGTTGGTTTGTTTGCCTGCTTAGTTGCTCAGTTGCATCCAACTCTTTGTGACCCCATATAGACTGTAGCCCGCCAGGCTCCTCTGTCCATGGGATTCTCCAGGCAAGAATACTGGAGTGGGTTACCATTTCCTTCTCCAGGGGAACTTCCTGACCCAGGGATGGAACCTGTGTCTCCTGTGTTATAGGAGGTTTCTTTACCACTGCACCACCAGAGAAGCCCTGAATGGATCTAAATATATCCCATAAAGACCTGGAATCAAGTACTCCAGACTCCAATTTATTTTTAATAGACTCAAAATTCAGGTTTGTAGATAGATATAAAATAATTTGCAAAATAAGATTTTAAGGCTTAATACCCCTATTGGATGATATTTTATTTAATTAGGCAGTGCATACAGCTTTATTTTTTCTCTCTAAAGAGAAAAAGTGCACAAAAAGGGAATTAGCTTAGAAAGAGTACAGTACATGTACCTTTTTACTTAAAAAATGTATTTATAATTTTAAATAATGGAAGCTAAAAGTGTTACATCTGTTATAGTTTGTGTCCTTTTATAAAACACCAAAACTAGCAATTTCACAAAGCATTGTCTCTATCTCTTGTGAAATTTATCTTGGCGCTAAATATAAGGGTTAAAAATAATAAAATAGAACCTAGCTGTGACTTTTACATCTTTTGTTATTCACCAGTAGTAATTTGGTAAATATATCCTATATTTTAATTAGAACTTCTACTAGGTGCCTGTTTTCGGGGCCACATGAAACAGTTTTGACTTGTCCATTGATGTCGGTTATCCAAGCTAAAATTCATCTTCTCTTCCGTGGCATTTCAAATACAATGTAACTGGTGAAAATGAAAGCTGTTGAAGTTATTGTCAATTAAGCTGCCTTTATACTAGGCTAATTTGCATAGATTTATTATCAGTTCTAGACTATCACATAATTTTAATGTAATGTCTGCAGTTTTGTGGTTTATGTTTAATTGCATAGAAGTGGACCAGTAGTATGAATTAAACAGCTGTGTTTTTTGGTTGAGATTACTATGTTAATAAAATTATGAGTTTCTAAAATACCTTGTCAGATTGTAGTAAATTGAACTAGTTTTTCAGTTTACATGATCCTTTGAAAATTTATTACTTTGAACTTTAAAAAGTATGTGTGACAAGGCTCTATTTAAGCTTACAAGAAAGCAAGCAATGCCTGCTCACATAGTGTTCCTGATGAGCCTTGTCAAAAGCAACTCATTTAGAAGGCAAAGGAAGCTTCACTAACCTCCTACCTCATTAAGGCTAAAACAGCGACGCAGGGAAATATAAAGCTCCCATACTATTATAATCTGTCTGAAAACTACAATGGTTGATATGAAATATAAGTAGAGTAAAAATTGGCAGATAGAGATAATATATCTAATCATTGTTGCATATCCTAAATTGCTTCTTTTGTCAAGGTATAAATAGTACTGCACAGAAAAAATTATCCATACAAGTATATTGAAGTAATTGTTTACACTTTCCTTTGCACAAACCAATCCCTAAAGCTCTAATTAAACTCCTAAATATATACAACGCCAACAACTCTCACGAACAGATATGACACAAACAAGGCAAAATAGGTATCAATGTAAAGTACTAAGCATACACCATTTACTATTTGAAAAAATATATAAATCAAAGTCAACTCCCGAAATAAAAGATTCTTTAAAAAGTTGACTAACTTCAATAATTTTGGTGGTTTATGGTGGTTTAGTCGCTGTCGTGTCTGACTCTTGCCACCCCAAGGACTGTAGCCTGCCAGGCTCTTCTGTCCACAGGATTCTCCAGGCAAGAATACTGGAGTGGGTTGCCATTTCCTTCTGAAATAGAATAAGGATAATTCTCTCTCTCTCCCCCACAGTCTCTCCTTCAAATACACACATACTTGATGCTAGTCATGACACAGCTGTCCTTTAGTTTTCTGTTTCTAAATATATACATATCTACATATATAAAGCACACATACATATATGCATATATCTTTCCTGTGTGCCTAAAGTAATCACCTTGAATAAAACACATAAATAAAGTCAAAAGAGAAATGCTCACGTGGAAAAAAACTTACTTACACCAAAGACTTAATTTTCTTACTATATATTTAAAAGACACCTAAAATTAGTAAGAAAAACACCAAAATCCTGAGTGAAAAATAGGCAGAGGAGAACAGATGTATACCAGAAAAGGAAAACACAAAACATGTCTTAAATATATGAAAAGCAAAGATATCCTGGAGTAGGAAATGGCAACCCACTCGTGTTCTTGTCTGGAAAATTCCGTATACAGAAGAGCTTAGTGGTCTACAGTCCATGGAGTCACAAAGAGTCAAACAGGCCTAAGCAACTGAGCATATCAGGCATAGGAAGGGATCTTTCTCTTCCCACACTGCCCCAAATCTCTCCTTAGTAGATAGTGTCTTAAGTTCTTCCTTCAGTTCTCCTGTGTTGGCATGGTTTCCTCCCCTCCAAAATGAGGCTTTAATAGAATCTATTTTTATCTAGCAAATATACACCACTTAACCAGTCGGGTTGTTCTGCCCTATAGTTTCAAGCTCTGCCTTGGATTTCAAACATCTTTCTCATAGCACATACCATTTCTCAGAGAGAACTCTTGGCTAACCTTGCAGGACTTAATACACTATAACACTAAAATGTCAGATCCTTAGTATTGCAGAGTACTGGAGTAACATATTTTCACCCTCCTGGAAATGGGCAACTCTGGATCTTGCTCCGTCCTAACAGACTCCTTCACTTAGTGATAGAAAATAGAAGAGACTTACAAACCTGGGAAAGGAACTCTTAAGATAAGTAAATCTTCCCTGTTTGCCCTCCTTCTTTTCTTGAAACAAGCTGCCCGGAGGGCACCACATTCAGATCTACTCCTTGGGAGAGGGGCTCTGTGGGAGGGAATCCTGACCAGTCCCATGGCTGGAGAACAATGAACTTGGGCTTCAGCAGACTCCCTGCAGGTAAGCTCATTCATATTCCCAAAGCAGCATTTCCCACTGGAATTTGCTAGAGCCCTTGGTCTCCTCTGGTTCTGGGAAAATTTGACTCTATTCACTCAAAGAACCAAATACACTCAAGTTTCTCTCAAAACAGAGTCAATAGCAGTCATTTTTTATTATATTTAACAATATGAACAATTTTTATTGAATGGCTAGTGTGTAATGAATGCTAAGTACCCCACTGAAGGCATGTCAAAATGTCTCTTTAATGCTAACGCCAAAAAACTAAACAATTACAGCTAAGTACTAACTATTCTGACTATTAGTATGGGGTAGTTTGAATGGGACTTGAAATCTGTATTTGATAAATTGCTAAATGAAGTTTGAGAAATTGATGCCTAAGGCATCAGCTCATTAAGATGAATATGACTTATCCAGGAAATGTGTGTACGGGGCGCAAAGAAATATGAATAATTATATCTGTTCTGTCTATAATATTAGTAATACATTCTTATTAACATCTTTGTTCAGTTCCCATGACTTTCTTCTGCACAAATTCTACCCATTTTCCTTTTTTTTCTTTCTTATTTCATATTGATTTGCTGATAACATTTATATACATAAAGGTGAAAGGCTATGCATATATAAAGCTTCCCTGGTGGCTCAGAGGTTAAAGCGTATATATATTCGGAGAAGGCAATGGCACCCCACTCCAGTACTCTTGCCTGGAAAATCCCGTGGACGGAGGAGCCTGGTAGGCTGCAGTCCATGGAGTCGAGTCGGACACGACTGAGCGACTTCACTTTCACTTTTCACTTTCATGCATTGGAGAAGGAAATGGCAACCCACTCCAGTGTTCTTGCCTGGAGAATCCCAGGGACGGGGGAGCCTGGTGGGCTGCTGTCCATGGGGTCGCACAGAGTCGGACACGACTGAAGCGACTTAGCAGCAGCCAGCAGCATGCATGCATTGGTTACAAGTGAGAATTTGGACTTTTGAACCATTACCTGCATCTGAATCTCAGCTCTGCCATACATAATCACTGTGACCTTGGGCAAATTCTTTAACATCTCAATGCTTCAGTTTCCTCATACATAAAATAGGATAAATAATGGTATCAATCACACAGGGGAAATGTGATGGTAAAAATCATTAATATATGAAAAATGCATAGAAAGAAATTTGCACATAGTAAACTGCTTTTAAGTGTTTGCTATTATGTTATTAGATAATAGACACTAATTTTAGTAGCGTGCATGGGTGCAAAGTCTCTTCAGTCATGTCTGACTCTGTGACCCCATGGACTGTAGCCCACCAGACACCTCTGTTCATGGAATTCTCCAGACAAGAATACTGGAGAGGGTTGCCACACCCTCCTCCAGGGAATCTTCCTGACCAGAGATCAAACTCAGGTATCCAGTGTCTCCTGCATTGCAGGTGGATTCTTTACTGCTGAGCCACCGGGGAAGCCCAATTTTAGTGGCAGTCTGCCACCAACTGCTGTCTAAAAAAGCTATCAAGCACCTTTTCTATATTTCAACAGCTCCCTGAATTGTGACTCTTGCTTTCCCAAATTGAAACCCTACGTTTCTAATCACCTTTTCTGCTAACTTGCAGACATGTAACAGGTTCTGCCAGTCTGATGCACCTCTGTGAGTCTCTGATTGATATGTAAGTCACATCAGAAAACCAGCCAGATATACGGCATCCAACTTAACTGGTGCTCACAGAAGCAAAGGCAGTGAGTTTATGAGGCTGACAGTAATGGAGACCTTTTGTTCTTTCAAGATACGCCTAAAGGCATTTGGAATCGTCCAGAGTTTGATGTGCTATTGTAAGTATCCTACAATATAGACTCAAACAAACCTAGACTGTCCTGAACTTCTGGTAATAGAACTGTTTACATTTACAGAAGGAAGTTTGGGGAGGCTCTCAAACCTGCATATGAGATATGTTTAGGCTGACTTCAAAGGGTTCAAAGCAGTGAGGCCTGAGGTTCTTGTGAGGTTGTTGTTTAGTCTCTCAGTCATGTCCAACTTTCTGCGACCCCGTGGACTGTATAGCCCACCAGGCTCGTCTGTCCATGGCATTTCCTAGGCAAGAATACTGAAATGGGTTGTCATGTCCTTCTCCAGGGGATCTTCCTGACTTAGAGATCAAATCTTCTGTCTCCTGCATGGGCAAGCGGATTCTTTACCACTGAGCCACCAGGGAGGCCCTTTTGTGAGGTAGTTTAAAACAAACAAAAAAACATGTCAGTGTGTTGCATGCATGTGTACTAAATAAGTCCATGACAGGATCAAGTATGTTTTCCTTAGTAAAGAATAGAAACATTGTCAAAGTGATGAAGGGAGGAGCATAAAATCAGAACTTGAATTTCAAAATAAACCTTTTCTGAGTAACTAAACAATTTCAAAACTAACACATGAAGTTAAATGACTATGGCAGCCCTTTCTTAATTGTGAATGAAGTAGTGGGAGGTCAGAGCTTTAGTTGCTAAACCACTTAGTCCTGTGGTATGGTCTGGGGATTGTTCCTTGAAGCTTATTAGTATTACTTGATAAATACTTTCTGCTTAAATCTATGAGAGTGGAGCCTATTGATTTAAGAGTAGGGATGGTGACCAATATAGTAATTGACTTCAGAGGAAATTTCCGGCATTCAGCACTCAAAAAAAGGGGGGGAGGGTGGGCTTTTGAAATGGGTCATCTCATTAAGTGATTCTGAAGTCAGTAAGTAGAGAATGGATTACAGGATGAATGGGCTTCCCAGGTGGCACTGTAGCACTAAGGAACTCACTTGCCAATGCAGGAGATCTAAGAAATGCAGGTGCAATCCCTGGGTCAGGAAGATCCCCTGGAAGAGGGCATGGCAACCCACTCCAGTATTCTTGCCTGGTGGGCTACAGTCCATAAGGTTGCAAAGAGTGGGACACAACTGAAGTGACTGAGCACGTGGCACATAGAGGAAGAATGCTGTTATTCCACAGCACATAATGACAAAACACTGACCTGATCACTCAGAATGAAGAGTGTATTACTCTTTTGAGGATTTGGTGTTTACCACTTACACTATTTTAATGGATATCAAAAACACCAGGGCTCTTTTGTACATAGATTACTTCTAGCAGTCCTGGAGAGCTTAAAAAATAATTTAACAGCTCAAAGTTTCAAATTATTACTTTGACCATTATCAGATAAATAAGATTCTTAAGACATGCTTGAAACTTTTTTTTGTCATGTAACAACAGGGCTTTCACAACACAGAACCTGCTGTTGTCAGTACTGAGTTTCAGGTAGAATCCCCAACTGCTTTATGCCTCTTCCCTTAACCATTTATTCATTCAACAGATATCTCTAGCCAACCATATGAAAAGCACTAATACAGATGCTGCATCATATTAATTAAAGAAATAGGTGAGTTGTCTGCCTTCAAGCATCAGAAAATAGATAAGAGTACAGGTATTAATAATAAAAATGAATCTGGCTAGAGAAACCAGGATGATGGGGTAAAGTTTTATGGAAAATGATCAGGGAATGCCCTGTGATAGTCTTGCATACTCTGCAAAGCAGACACCAAGATGAGATTAGATGAGCAAGAGATTTATTAAGGAAAATATCTGTGAAGAGATTAAGAGGCAGAGCCAAGAAGGTAGAGAGTACTGTCAAACTACCTATGAAAGAGAGGGTCAAGGAAGAATATACGATTTTTCGAAATCTTAGGTTATAGCAGCATTTTTTTTTTTTAAGTATGCTGAGCAGACATCTTTCTCTAGCCAAAGTCAGATATACAAGGAGTTTCTCATTCTGCTGGAATGGCCCAGCAGAGAGAATCCCAAATTCCCAGACCCTCAAACTCCATCAAAGTCTCCTCCTCTGGCTGAAACAGCTTCTCCCATTGCCCAAGGAGTCTCTTTCTGGCTTGATTAAAAATTTTGAACGCTCTCATGTTAGGAAGTGACAAAGAGAATGTACCCATCCCCTGGTGGCTCAGATGGTAAAGAATCTGCCTGCAATGCAGGAGAAATGGGTTCAATCCCTGGGTCAGGAAGATCCCCTAGAGAAGGGAATGGCTACCCACTCCAGTATTCTTGCCCGGAGAATTCCATGGACAGAGGATCCTGACAGGCCACAGTCCATGGGATCACAAAGAGTCAGACATGACTGAGTGACTACACTTTCACTTTCCAGTGCAAGGAATTGGGTTGACTGGGGAGGTAATTCCAGGAAGCTGGATAGTAGAGCAGGATGAGTAAGACAGGGAGGAAAGTAAGCTTATTAAGGGCAGATTGTTGAAGTTATTACCATAGGCAACATGGGGTCTGTCCAGCAGGAACTTTAAAACATGTATAGGATGCTTCCTAGAGTTGCCCATTTGAAGAAAAGGAAGCTAAGGAAATTATATGGTCTTCCCTTATTTATTGCTTGAGTAAGGATGGGTAAGAATAGTAGAAGATGAAGTAAGAGAGATTTAAAAGACTGAGGAGATCACAAAGGGCCTCACAGGTCATTGCAAGGACTTTGACTTTTCTTCTGAATGAAATGAACAGAAATTGCAGGATTTCACCAAGAAATGAGTGATGATATTTAAAAGGTATCATCCAAAGCTGCTCTATCATTCTTCTGGTTCAGTGAGACCAGTTTTCATACGTTTTCAAGATTTTCAACTACTGAATGTCCTGTGAATTTTTGTCTTTCAATGTTAAAAAAAAAATGAATGAATGACTATAGTTCCTAACCATACTTGTTTTTCCAACTCTTTGTGACCCCATGGACTGGATCTAGTCATCCGCCTGGAACTGGCTCCCAGTTTGCAACTGATTCTCTACTATATCATAAGAATATCTATTCTCTTGTTGTTTTCCATAGTTGTCTCTTAACACCACGTACATGGAAACAATGGAAACAGTGACAGACTTTATTTTCTCGGGCTTCAAAATCACTGTGGATGGTGACTGCAGTCATGAAGTTAAAAGATACCTACTCCTTGGAAGAAAAGCTATGATGAGCCTAGACAGCATATTATAAAGCAGAGACATTACTTTGCCAAAAAAAGTCCATATAGTGAAGGCTATGTTTTTCCCAGTAGTCATGTATGGATGTGAGAACTGCACCATAAAGAAGGGTGAGGGTCAAAGAATTGATGCTTTCGAACTGTGGTGTTGAAGAAGACTCTTGAGAGTGCTTTGAACTCAAATCAGCCAATCCTAAAAAAAATCAACCCTGAATATCCATTGGCAGGACTGATGGTGAAGCTCCAATACTTGGCCACCTGATGTGAAGAGCCAACTCATTTGAAATGACGCTGATGCTGGGAAAGATTGAAGGCAGGAGGAGAAGGGCATGACAGAGGATGGTTGTATGGCATCACTAACTCAATGGCGTAAGTTTGAGCAAACTCCAGGATGTGGTGAAGGACAGGGAAGCCTAGTGTGCTGCAGTCCATGGTGTTGCAAAGAGTTGGACATGACTGAGTGACTGAACAACAATGCCACATACATTCTCTTGGCTACATCCTTTGAGAAAGTCTACCTTTTCTACATGAAAAGCTGAGATTAATCAGCCTGTTTTCCCGCCACAGAAAATAAAAGACCCAGAGGCTATTAAGTAACTTTCTTAGTCCCTTTATTTTAAGCTGGGGTCCTTTTAACTTGCATAACTCACTTTAAAAGTTTTTGTAGGTTATCTATGTGTCAGGTAACAGACCACTGTACTTGGAAAAAAAAAAAAAATCCCTGTTTGTTTTCCAGATAGACTTTTCTCTGTTTTTAACAGAGCCAGGTACTTAAATCTTTAGAGGTCTTAACAAAAGGTCTAAAAGTCAACACCTTAGATTTGATCTGATGCCATGACTCTGCTTTGATCATCATGACCCTGATGCCAAGTTTCATTGGCAATGCTTTGGGTTTCATATTCCAGTTTTTAAAATTTACTTTAAAGAATCTGTCCTTTAGCTGAAGGCAAACAGTTCTACTTCCCAGCTAATCACATTCTGGCCCATTTACATTCCTTCTATATTCTTCTTGCAAACTGCTTCATTCTTCCTTTAGCTCATCTATCTCTTCCTAGAACTTATTTATTTCAGGCAGTTAAAAGAAAGCAATAGACATTTTTAACCTTCTGCTTAGAATTAATATTGTGGGACTTCCCTGGTGGTACAGTGGGTAAGAACCCACCTGCCAATGCAGAGGACATGGGTTCAATCCCTGGTCCAGGAAGACTCCACATGCCACAGAGCAACTAAGCCTGTTCATCACAACCTCTGAGCCCATGGAATACAGCCTGTGGGCCACAGCTATTGCACCCGAGTGCCTAGAGTCTGTGGTCCACAAAAAGAGAAGCAACGAGAAGACCAAGCCCCACAACGAAGAGTAGCCCCTCCTCACCGCAACTAGAGAAAGCCTGTGCAAAGGGACGAGGACCCAGCATAGCCAAAAATGAAATAAATAATTTAAAAAAAATCATGCAACCAATGACAAGTTCATTAGTTCATTTCTGTCCCATGTTATTGTAGCTGACAGTTTTGCCCTTTTTCTCATCATGTCATTTACTTGACCTTCCAGTATACACAAAGTTTCCTTAATATTTTTTCCAGGCTTTGCTAACAGCACACTTTTCTACCAACTATGGAAGTTTATTGACTAACATGATCACACATTATAGGTGGGAATTAAGACGATGTTAGCTGCAGAGTCAGGGGCACTGAATGCAGCAGTGCATGCATGGGACTTTTACTCCCACCATAGTTTGTCCTGAGGTCAAGCAACAGGAAGAGGACACAGCCCCACCATCAACAGAAAATTGGATTAAAGATTTACTGAACACGGCCCCACCCATCAGAAGGAGACTCAGTTCCCCCCTCATTCAGTCTCTCCCATCAGGGAAGCTTCCATAAGCCTCTTATCCTTCTCCATCAGAGGGCAGACAGAAGGAAAACCACAAATACAGAAAACTAACCAGAATGATCACATGGACCACAGCCTTGTCTAGCTCAATGAAACTATGAGTCATACCGTATAGGAACACCAAGATGAACGGGTCATGGTGAAAAGTGAAGTGAATTCACTCAGACATATCTGACTCTTTGCAGCCCCATGGACTATAGCCCACCAGGCTCCTCCATCCATGGAATTTTCCAGGCAAGAGTACTGGAGTGGGTTGCCATTTCCTGCTCCAGGGGATCTCCCTGACCCAGGGATCGAACCCGGATCTCCTGCAATGCAGACAGACACTTTACTGTCTGAGCCGCCAGTGAGCCCATAGTCGTGGAGGAGAGTTTTGACAAAATGTGGTTCACTGGAGAAGGGAATGGAAAACCACTTCAGTATCCTTTCCTTAGGAACCCCACGAATAGTATGAAAAGTAAAAAATGTATGACACTGAAAGATGAACTCCCCAGGTCGGTAGGTGTGCAGTATGCTGCTAGAGATCAGTGGAGAAATAATTCCAGAAAGAATGAAGAGATAGAGCCAAAGCAAACACAATGCCAAGTTGTGGATGTGACTGGTGATGGAAGCAAGGTCCGATGCTGTAAAGAGCAATATTGCATAGAAAGCTGCAATGTTAGGTCCATGAATCAAGGTAAATAGGAAGTGGTAAAACAGGGGATGGCAAGTGTGAACACTGACATTTTAGGAATCAGTGAACTAAAATGTGCCGGAGTCCTGCTCCAGCTGGTCAGGGTTCCCTTAGGATGGACGGCGTCGGCGATACGAATGAGAAGACACAGCGAGTCTTAGCGTTTTCCAAGTGTCTCCTGACTTTATTGTTTTTAAGACAGTTTTTATATTTTTTATGGTACATAGAAACAAATGCAAAGTATAGAATCATACCAATTCAGCTTAGTGGGCATACCAATTTAGCTTAATGGGCATATGAATTCAGCTTAATGGGCCTATCAATTCAGCTTAATAGGCCAGCAGTTTTTGACCTTCATCGAAACTGTTTGCCTGTTTTTAGTTACAAAAAGCCTCATTTTGTTTACATCATCTTCCGGCCTGGGGGCCTGCTAACATCTTGTGACTCTCCATTGGTAAGGGTTGATCAGTCAGAACACTTTTGTATCAGGCACAGCAGGAAAGAATTTATCAATAGAAAGTTTCAAGGTAAAACCTGTTTTCGGTAATTTACTTTACGCCTTGAGCTTAACAGAAAAGAATGTGGTCCCATAAGGTCATAGAACAGCAAGCTGAAGGTCAGCTCTAAGTAAGAATCATCAGTTAATTCAACAATTGTCTTATTATTTGCATTAAAGCTAAACTTTTATTTATATAAATCTTTAACTATTATGTTCTCATTATATAGGATAAATACGTTAAGAGTAAAAACATAGTGAGTAACTATAGATTAAGTAACAATTTCACAAAGCAATATTTTTTGTATTTCCTAACAAGCCTTTCTTTCCTACAAAGGGCTCTGTGCCCATCGGGGCTTTTTGTGTGGAAGCTCTCAATGCTGTTTTGTTGTTAAGGAGCAGCCATGCACATTAGCTCCAAAGGCACAGATATATTTATAAACAAACCAATATGTTAGCAAAAGGAATTTAGATCAGCATACTCTATATCTCAGATAATCTTATTTAGGGTGCTACCGTTCAGGGGCCTTGTTGATTTGAGGTTTCAGAATGATCTATTTTAGAAGGGAATCAGGAAAGGCCTTTTGCCTAAGTCACAGAAAATAGGAAGAGGTTTATTATAGTAAACATCAGAAAGACAGATATCATCCTTAAGGTGAGTGCTGGGGCAGCCTTCCGAGAATTCCTGAGGGCTGAGAAGCCGTGCTCAATCAGCCCTTTATCTCATGACCCTGTCATGAGTGGGGATCTCGTGAGCTGGCTCCCGGCAAAAATGGACTGGAATGGGTGAATTTAACTCAAATGACCATTATATCTACTACTGTGGGCAAGAATCCCTTAGAAAAAATGGAGTAGCCATGATAGTGAACAAAAGAGTCCGAAATGCAGTACTTGGTTGCAATCTCAAAAATGATAGAATGATCTCTGTTCTTTTCCAGGGCAAACCATTCAATATTACAGTAATCCAAGTCTATGCCCGGACCAGTAACACTGAAGAAGATGAAGTCGAATGGTTCTATGAAGATCTACAAAAACTTCTAGAACTAACATCCAAAAAAGATGTCATTTTAATTATAGGGGACTGGAATGCAAAAGTAGGAGGTCAAGAGCTACCTGGAGTAACAGGAAATTTGGCCTTGGAGTACAAAACAAAGCAGGTCAAAGGCTAATAGAGTTTTGCCAAGAGAACACACTGATCATAGCAAACACCCTCTTCCAACAACTCAAGAGAAGACTCTACACATGGACATCACCAGATGGTCAACACCGAAATCAGGTTGATTATATTCTTTGCAGCCAAAGATGGAGAAGCTCTATACAGTCAGCAAAAACAAGACCAGGAGTTGACTATAGTTCATATCATTAACTCCTTAATTCCAAATTCATACTTCAATTGAAGAAAGTAGGGAAAACCACTAGACCCTTAGGTATGACCTAAATCAAATCCCTTACGATTATACAGTGGAAGTGACAAATAGATTCAAGGGATTAGATCTGACAGACAAAGTGCCTGAAGAACTATGGATGGAGGTATGTGACATTGTACAGGAGGCAGTGATCAAGACCATCCCCAAGAAAAAGAAAGGCAAAAAGGCAAAATGGTTGTCTGAGGAGGCCTTACAAATAGCTTAGAAAAGAAGAGAAGTGAAAGGAAAAGGAGAAAAGGAAAGATAAGCCCATTTGAATGCAGAGTTCCAAAGAATAACAAGGAGAGAAAAGAAAGCCTTCCTCAGTGATCAATGCAAAGAAATAGAAGAAAATATTAGAATGGGAAAATCTAGAGATCTCTTCAAGAATATTAGAGATACCAAGGGAACATTTCATGCAAAGATGAGCACAATAAAGGACAGAAATGGTATGGACCTAACAGAAGTAGAAGATTTAAGAAGAGGTGGAAAGAATACACAGAACTGTACTAAAAAGATTTTCATGATCCAGATAACCATAATGGTGTGATCACTCACCTAGAGCCAGACATCCTGGAATGCAAAGTCAAGTGGGCTTAGGAAGCATCACTATGAGCAAAGCTAGTGGAGGTGATGGAATTCCAGTTGAGCTATTTCAAATCCTAAAAGATGATGCTCTGAAAGTGCTACACTCAATATACCAGCAAATCTGGAAAACTCAGCAGTGGCCACAGGACTGTAAAAGATCAATTTTCATTCCAATCCCAAAGAAAGGCAATGCCAAAGAATGTTCAAACTATCACACAGTTATAGTCATCTCACATGCCAGCAAAATAACGCTCAAAAATTCTCTAAGTCAGACTTCAACAGTACGTGAACCATGAACTTCCAGATGTTCAAGCTGAATTTAAAAAAGACAGAGGAACCAGAAATCAAATTTCCAACTTCCCCTGGATCATAGAAAAAGCAACAGAATTCCAGAAAAACATATACTTTTGCTTAATTGACTATGCCAAAGCCTTTGACAGTGTGGATCACAACAAACTGTGGAAAATTCTTCAAGAGAAGAGAATACGAGACCACCTGACCCGCCCCCTGAGAAATCTGTATGCAGGTCAGGAATAAACAGTTAGAAGTGGACGTGGAACAACAGACTGATTCCAAATCGGGAAAGGAGTACGTCAAAGCTGTATATTGTCACCCTGCTTATTTAACTTATATGCAGAGTATATCTTGTGAAATGCCAGGCTGGATGAAGCCCAAGCTGGAATCAAGATTGCCGGGAGAAATATCAATAATCTTAGATACGCAGATGTCACCATCCTTATTACAGAAAGTAAAGAAGAGCCTCTTGATGAAAGTGAAAGAAGAGAGTGAAAAAGTTGGCTTAAAACTCAACATTCAGAAAACTAAGATAGTGGCATCTCGTCCCATCACTTCATGACAAATAGATGGGGAAACAGTGGTAAGAGTGACAGACTTTATCTATTTTATTGGGCTCCAAAATCACTGCAGATGGTGAGTGCAGCCATGAAATTAAAAGACAGTTGCTCCTTGGGGAAAAAAAGCTATGACCTACCTAGACAGCATATTAAAAAGCAGAAACATTACTTTGCTAACAAAGGTCCATCTAGTCAAAGCTATGGTTTTCCCAGTAGTCATGTATGGATATGAGAGTTGGACTATAAAGAAAGCTGAGAGCCAAAAATTGAATTTTGAACTATGGTGTTGGAGAAGACTCTTGAGAGTCCCTTGGACTGCAAGGAGATCCAACCAGTCCATCCTAAAGGAAATCAGTCCTGAATATTCACTGGAAAGACTGATGCTGAAGCTGAAACTCCAATACTTTGGCCATCTGATGCAAAGAACTGACTCATTGGAAAACATCCTGATGCTAGGAAAGACTGAAGAAAGGAGGAGAAGGGGACAACAGAGGATGAGATGGTTGAATGGCACCACTGATGCAATGAAAATGAGTTTGAGCAAACTCCAGGAGTTGGTGATGGACAGGGAAGCCTGGTGTGCTACAGTCCATGGGGTCGCAAAGAGTCAGACATGTCTGAGCGACTGAACTGAACTGAACAGCAAGTATACTTGCTTTAAGTATTGACATATCCATTCCTATCATCATCATCGAAATTCAGAGGATGGTATATGTTTTCAGGAAGTACTTTATACACTTTATCTCATTAAATATTCACAGAAACATTACAAAGTGATTTTTATGAATATATTTAATGGTAGAGAAACTAGGAGCTTTAGAAAGTTTAAGTAACAAGCTCACCTTCACTCCAGAACTTTCCAAATTGTCTATAAAGTAATCTTCAGTATCCACTAAATAGCCAGTTGACAAATTCAAAGGAAAATATAAAGTAAGAAAATTTGGTTTTCTTCTATGCATTTCCTCAGATCCCCTTGAGAATCTCAATTCCTTTGTGTAAGAAAGAAACCAGTTCAATGGTAAATAAAAGTTATAGTCTATAAAAGTACTAAATAGTCATGATTTGCAATATTTTTTTACTAGAAGAGTTAGGAAAGAATCTAAGCTGATGGGATGTGCACTGTGGTAGTTTTGTCCTTGTCAGGAAGTAACTGAAATTGACAAATTTTCCCTTTTCTCTCTCATCCATATGGAATAACCAGTGGCAAAAAGTGTCAGAATGCAACACACTGCTTTTGAAACCTTGTATACCACAGTCTCAAAATTAACAGAAGGGCTCTTTATTAAGTTTGAAAGGCACAGAGGAGAGAGCCCAGAAGAGGAAAAAGGCTAACAGCATCTTTAATAATTTTCCATTGTTTCTTCATTCAGTACAAGTCTCCTGTTTTGGGAATATTCTAAGTACCAACTTCTGTATCAGTTGCCTAGTGCTACGTTAGAAACTAGAGTCATCACTCAATATGGGGTGGGTGAGGGGTGGTGGGGGTTTGTTCCCCTGGATACTAAAATCTGCAGATGCTGAGGTCCCTTCTGTAAATGGCATAGTACTGTTGTTGCTGCTGCTAAGTTGCTTCAGTCGTGTCCGACTCTGTGCAACCCCATAGACGACAGCCCACCAAGCTCCTCCATCCATGGGATTCTCCAGGCAAGAGTACTGGACTGGGTTGCCATTTCCTTCTCCAATGCATGAAAATGAAAAGTGAAAGTGAAGTCGCTCAGTCGTGTCCGACTCGACTCCATGGACTGCAGCCTACCAGGCTCCTCCGTCCACGGGATTTTCCAGGCAAGAGTGCTGGAGTGGGGTGCCATTGCCTTCTCCGAATATATACGCTTTAACCTCTGAGCCACCAGGGAAGCTTTATATATGCATAGCCTTTCACCTTTATGTATATAAATGTTATCAGCAAATCAATATGAAATAAGAAAGAAAAAAAAAAAGGAAAATGGGTAGAATTTGTGCAGAAGAAAGTCATGGGAACTGAACAAAGATGTTAATAAGAATGTATTATTAATATTATAGACAGAACAGATATAATTATTCATATTTCTTTGCGCCCCGTACACACATTTCCTGGATAAATCATATTCATCTTAATGAGCTGATGCCTTAGGCATCAATTTCTCAACCACCTGTAGGCTCCAGTGCTGGGTCACCTCAAGCCAAACAACCAAGGGGCAGGGAACACAACCCCACACATCAGCAGACAAGTTGATTAAAGTTAAAACAAAAATTGGAACATCCTTTAACACTATATAAAAAATCAGCTTGAAATGGATTAAAGAACTAAATGTGAGACCAAATACTATAAAACTATCTTAGAGGAAAACATAGACAGAATATTCTCTGACATAAATGGCAGCAATATTTTTTAATCCATCTCTCAGAGTAATGGAAATAAAAACAAAAATAAACACATTGGACCTAATTAAACTCAAAAGTGGAGAAGGAAATGGCAACCCACTCCAGTGTTCTTGCCTGGAGAATCCCAGGGATGGCAGAGCCTGGTGGGCTGCCGTCTGTGGGGTCGCACAGAGTCAGACACGACTGAAGCAACTTAGCAGCAGCAGCAGCAAACTCAAGCTTTTGGGAGAAAATATTAGCAAATGCTGTGACTGATGAGGGATTAATTTCCAAAATTTACAAATAGCTCATGGAGCTCAATAACAAAAGCAAAACAAAACAACCCATTCAAAAAATGGGCAGAAGATCTAAATAAATACTTCTCCAAAGAAAATATACAGATGGACAAGAAGCATTGAAAAGATTTTCAATATCGCTTATTATTAGAGAAATGCATATCAAAACTAAAATGATATATCATCTCACACCAGTCTAAATGGCCATCATCAAAATATCCACAAACAATAAATGCTGGAGAAAATATGGAGAGAAGAGAACCCTCCTACACTATTGGCTGGAATGTAAATTGATACAGCCACTATGGAGAACAATACAGAGGTTCTTTAAAAACACTAAAAAAAGAACTATCATATGATCCAGCACTCCCACTCCTGGGCATGCATCTATAGAAAAACATGGTCCAAAAGGATTCATGCACCCCAGTGTTCATTGCAGCACTGTTTACAATAGCCAAGACATGGAAGCTCAACCTAAATGTTTATTGACAGAGGAGTAGATAAAGAGGATTTGGCATGTATATACAATGGAATGTTACTGAGCCATTAAAAAAGAATGAAATAATGCTATTTGCAGCTACATGGATGGAAATAGAGATTGTCATACTGAGTGAATTAAGTCAGACAAAAAGAGAAATTTGTGTGATATCACTTATAAGTGAAATCTAAAAAGAAATGATACAAATGAACTTACAAAACAGAAGCAGATTCACAGACTTAGAGAACTAACTTATGGTTACTATCAGGGAAGAATAGGGAAAAGGGATAGTTAGAGAGTTTGGTACTGACATGTACACACAGCTATATTTAAGATGGATAACCAACAAGGACCTACTGCAGAGCATAGGGGCCTCTAGTCAATATTTCAAACAGCTAAATGGGAAAAGAATACAAAAAGAATAGATACATGTGTATGTATAATTGAATCCCTTTGCTGCATACACCTGAAACTAACACAATATTGTTAACTATACTCAATATAAAGTTTAAAAAAAGATTGAAGCTACAAAGAAAAATAAAATTTTTGTAAGATAATTCTAACAACATCAACAACAAAAAAGACCTAAGTTTCACAAGAAAAAAACAGTCATTCAAGATTTTAATAAAGTGTCCATTAATATCTGCTCAGGTGGAAGTTACTCAACAACCAGCTCACACTATGCAACACAAGTACGGAGGATTCTAGAGACAGCTGCCTGCATAAACTGATACCTGAACATGTACTTTTGGACATATATCTCTTGATACAGCTATGTGTTGTGGTATTCTTCCTTGTGATTAGTGTAGGACCTATGCTTATGCATCCAATAAAGCCATGTTTTAGTATACGAAATTTTAAAAATAACAAAAAAGGAGTTAGCTTAGCAAAGTCCACAATAAACATGTCAACACAAAACTTGAGAAACATTTGCAATAATCTGCCTTTGAATAATCAACTATTCACTGCACTTTTCAGTCTTTCTATTTTATATAGAAAATGAACTTAAATCAAAATATTTTTGCTTAAATGGATATAAAAAGACTATACAAATGGTCATTACTACTCTTTTTTTAAGCTAAAGAAAGTAATATTTATTTTTTTCTAAATCATGCCATTGAAAATAAAGGATTAATTGCCCTTATTGAAACCCTATTCAGGAAGCTGCACCAATTGTTTGAGTGACTTCATGTATTCCCCAGTGGCTCAGATGATAAAAATTCTGCTTTCAATGCAGGAGACTTGAATTCAATCCCTGGGTCAGAAAGATCCCCCGGAGACAGGAATGGCAATCCACTCCAATATTCTTGCCTGAAGAATTTCATAGACAGAGGAGTCTGGTGAGCTACAGTCCATCAGGTCACAAAGAGCTGGACACAACGGAGAGATCAACACACACAGCCAAGGCTAAAAGCTTCATACCATCTTTCTTCCACTGTGAGTGTAACTACAACCTGTCTCTAAATACCACTTTGTTGAAAGTATTCTCAGAGCACATACATAGTTGAATATATTTGTGTAATGTGCACACATAGTATTTGCAACACATGTATACATGTTTAGAATCTTAGTATTTTATAATCCCTTTTCTCATTCCTGCTGTAGACTGTGCAGTTGTTTTCTCAAAGCAAACTTATTTCCTCTAGATCTTTATTCTGCTCAGTCCATCACATCCTGATAAAAAGTCACCTACTCCAACTTTTATTACTTGACAACCTTATTTAAATAGAATCCAGAACTTAAAGAACAAGTCTAACCTAGTTTTTCAGGATAATTTTTCACATGAAGACAACTGAGTTTTCTCTTTTTCAGGATAAACATTCCTTGGTTTTGTGTATTCTCATCTTTCCTGTAACTGTCCTCCAAATGTTTTCCACTTTATCATCATACTTTTTATTTGCCTGTCTAACACTCAAAAAGACACACACTACCCCCTTCATGGGAGAGGTTATGCTTCTATTAAAGTACTTACTAGCATGTTTGGCCATCACTTTTTATTGTTAATTCACACTAAACCTACTGGAAACTTAAATACCTAAATTTCATGTGATTCTATTGGGCATTGTGTCCTCCTAGATTCTGTAGTTATATCTGGAACTCTGGTTTCAGACTCTACATGGATATATATTAAGTGTGCTGTATTTGCCTCATATTTGACAGTCCAAAATATATCTCTTTGATGTAAGGATTAATTTAAGAAACAGAAGACTTAACAAGTCTTTCTTTTGACCTCCCTTTTAGATGCCTAAAGAATTAAGATGAAGGGGCTGTTCCAAGAAGAGGGCTAGCATCAGAGATAACTGCAAAGAACATAGGCTCATTGCGGCCAGGGAGAAACCAGAGTCTCCTCTGCCCCGTGTTTCTGCCTGGCCCAGGAACATTCCTTTACCAAACATCCTTTTTTTTCTGTCTCCATATGAATTGCTTTCCTCTGAAGTCCCAAACCACTTCCCCAACATTCTCTTTTTTCTTTAGCTGATAATGGTATTTCATGGAATGACTTTGGTTATTTTGGTAAGTTACTCAGCTTTCCTAGGTCTCTCTCATGTGTGCATGAGGTATATATATGTTGTTAAACTTTTGTTTTTCTTCTGTTAGCCTGTCTCATGTCAATTGAATTCTTAGACTTGTCAAAAGACCCTAGAAGCGTAAAGTTTTTCTTTTATCCCTCCCCAAAACTCTAATTCTGCCCTCATGACCTGATCATGTCCCAAAAGTCCCATCTCCAAATACTATCACATTGGAAATTAGATTTTAACATATGAATTCGGGGGGGGGGGGCGCATAAGCATTCAGTTTGGCATTAATGTTTGACCCCGAAGTTTTAAAACAACGACAGAGTTGGTCAACCTATCAGCAAACTCGCTACCATCATATGCTAGGCAAAATGAACCACTGATTTATATACAATATCTTTAAGAGCATCAGAAATAACTGGCTTACAAATACATACATATGTGTGCACACACACACACAGTTTTGTCACTTGGGATTCACCAGTCAGCACTGTCATATACTCTACATGTCTGCTGTTTTAACTTATTCTGTTCAGGCCTTAAAAAATTCTTCTCCATATCTCTTCCTATAAGCCCTCATAACAAAACTATATCTGAGTGTCATGAAGGTTTGCAGATGGTATTGCTGTCATTGTTAAAGACAAATACTATTTTGCATTGTAAAGAGGACTTGGGTGATGGAAGTGCTTAGATAAGAGAAAAGACAATTTAATTAACTTGTCAAATCATTCCTCTCAGATAGTGAAAATGTAATAGATACTTGCATAATGAGGTACAGTATCAAGCATCTGCCTTCTTGTTTTTCTTGATGCCCCAGTGTGTGATACCAAGGTACCCGCAAGTTGGTACAATAGTCACAATAATAGCATGCAGGGATGATAAATATTTTTCAATATTAGATGTTCTGTTCTGTTTTTAAATGTGTGTATTTATAATTTAGACATAATGTGCATGAAATAGGTATTACAGTTCTCCAAAGAAACAGAATCAATAAAATATATATAAAGGGAGAGAATGACAGAGAGAAAAGGAATTTGTTAGAAGGAATCGGGTTATGTGATTACAGAGGCTGAGAAGTCCTGAGATCTACAGGTTGGGTGGCAAGCTGAAGATCCAGTTTGCCAATGTTTCCATTGGAGTCCAAAGGCAGGAGAAAATAATGTCACAGATTAAAGACTAAGAAACAGAAGGAAGGAATCAAGGAATCCTCACTTACTTGTAAGAAGGTCGGTTTTTTTCTTTTATTTGGGCATCCAACTAATTGGAAGAATCCTACCCACAATAAAGAAGATAGCCTGCTTTACCAATAAGCAGACATTTGGTCCTGTCCAGAGTGTCCACTGAGACATCTGGTCCATGCCAAAAGGCCTTTGAAATTGGTTCCATCAGAAATACTCATGAACATAATTGGTCCATGCCAAATGGTCCTTGATATTTTGTCCTGTCAAAAACACCTACGCGGAGGGATGGGATGGGGAGGGAGGTGAAAGGGGGGTTCTGGAAGGGGAAAACATGTACACCCATGGTGGATTCATGTCAATGTATGGGAAAACAAATACAATACTATAAAATTAAAAAATAGAAAATAAACTAACTTAATAAATAAATAAATAAAAATTAACAGCAATACACTGAAGGAAAATATCACAAAATAAGATCTGAAAACTATTATCTATAATATCAATTCATTATGATGTAGTTAAATCATAATGTCCTTTTCTTGCTTTCTCTTCCTTTAATGTATAAACCAAAGATAATGATGTCAGATTTAGTTGGTACATTGTCGCTTGGAATTGTGTTATGAAAACCACTTGAAAAAGTAAACTATATACTTGAAAATGTAACATTGACATAAACCTCAAAAACTTGCCAACTCCCCCAAAATAAATACATAAAATTAAGAGAAAAAAAAACCTACACTTAGAAACCATCCCCAAGTTCAAGCAGCCCACAAAGTTTATTAATACTATTGTTCTATAGGATTAATACACAAAAGATAATATCACACTCTGTTGGTCCAGTGATTATGCTGTGGCTGTATTCCAGAAACAACCCTTCTTGCCTCTATAGCCGTTGGTAACAGCATATGGGTTTAGGTAGATGGATTAGAGTTTGAGCTTACACAAGAGTGAGATTCTTCCCTCACTAACAAGTTTTAACTATGAGTACCAAAAGGAGTCCTATAGACAGAGGAAAAAGGACTACAGACCGATAGTATTAATAAACTTTGTGGGCTACTTGAACTTGGGGATGTTTTCTAAGTGTAGGTGTTTTTATTTTCCTCTTCGTTTCTGGGGCAGAATGACAGGACTGGGAGTGGGGAGAGCACACACTTGAAGGAATGGAATCAGTTTGGACCTGAATTTCATGGCTTCTGCCCTACAGCTTGGGAGGCACCCCTGACCCTGATAGTGTCGGGATGCCAATGAGCAGGAGGGAAGCCCTGCTCACAGCTGGCTCTGGCCCCAGCCCCTCCTTCTCTAGGCCCACCTCCTAGGAAGGTGGTAGCTGCCAGCACACTGCATGCCAGCACAGAAACATGACTTGTATCACCTCATTTCCAGCTCGCATCCAAAGACAGAGGGAACATGCAGACTGAATAGGGACACTCCCACATAGGGACACCCCTTCAAGGGTGTCCCTACCAGATAACTATTTCACCTAATTTCATAGAGAAAGTTAAGTAAAATCAAAAGACAGAGAATTCTGTCTTAATTGAAAGAGCAAGATAAGAGCCCAGAGGAAAAAAAAAATAATAATAATGAAAGAGAAATAATTTACCAAAGAACTCAAATTATTAATAATAAAAATTCTAACTGAATTATGGAAGAGAATACATGAACACTGAGAATTTTAATGAAAAGCTAATAAATATGAAGAACTAGTTGAAACTGATGACTGATAATTGAAGTGAAAACCGTAGCAGCAGACTGGGTGATATAGAACAATACGTAACTAGTCTGAAGGATAAAATAATACAAGTCACCCAATCAGAACAACAAAAAGAGGAACCGATGTTAAAAATTAAGAACAGTTTAAGAGATCTTTGGTACATTCCTTCTATGTCCACTTTCGTAAAGTTTTATCACAAATTAAAGTTGAATATTTTCAAAAGCTTTTTCTGCGTAATGTTTACTGAATTTAAAGAGCTTTGTTTTTATGAAAATATTTAATAAGACAATCTAAATGTCTAAAATTAAGTAAAACATTTGTATCATTGTAATTTTTTATTTAATCATATAACTTTTCAATTATAATTCATATTATTTGTTTAACTTTAATAAATGATTTGAATATTTTAGTAAAAGTATTCTTTGAAAATATAAATGCAATATCAATTTTATTGACTTCCACATTTAATCTAATTTTACTGAAATTATTACCAACTTAGAAATCTTTAATGAAATTATTACCAAATTTGAAAACATTAAATATAACTACATTTATTTTTTCTTTGTTTAAATAATTGATAATGAGGCATTTAACGTTTGGAAAAATGTAATAACAATTATCAGAAAAGAAAAATTCTAAAAGAAAAAAAAGAAAAATCTTTAAATATGCAGTCTTATTATATTTTTTAAAAGGCTGTAAATAATAAAAGTGAACATACATCTATACATCCCACATGAAATTTATGAAGAGAACAATACCAGGTCTTTATTAGATAAATACCCGTTACTGGCAAAAACCATGAGAATATTAGTACATTTCCATGTGTACTCCAGTCCTGTAATTGTGAGTTCCACAGCTCCCAGGAGGATGAGATTCTCCACAAGAGCTGTCTGAAGATCTAATTAAGTTGTCAGACATGCCACTGCAGAGATTTTAACATCAAAATCAGAAAGCCTGAGAGGAATGAAGCAGAAGATAAGGTGAGTTGAAGAGCTTGGGGTCCTAACCAAGAGACTTCTAGTGGCAAGTGCTGTAACTATAATTTGAAACACCAAGCAGAGAAAATGGCACAAGGAAACTCTTGTACAATGCTAAAATTTATAAACTTTAACATGTCACTAAACAGGTAAAAGGATTCCAAAAATGTTACTATGCTCAATTAACTGATTAAATTTGAGAGCAGAGCTTGAGATACTGTTGCTTGAAATGCCAAGGTAGGCACATTCTTTCTAAAGATATAGGACATCAAAGCAAAGGATTGAGAATAAGAAAATGTTGATGGTTCATATGAAGAGGTAAATGGTCAGATATGTACTTTAGGAAGCATAATTCTAGCAACATGGTTTAAGACAGATTAGCATAGGATGTTTCTGGATAAGACTGAATATTAAAATTATTGTTAAAACACATAATCCTGCATGAGGCTGTGGAAATCAGGAGAAAGCATTTTACAGACTCCAAATAAAGGGAAAGTAAGTGACTTAGGCCACCCTGCATGCATGCTCAGTCGTGTCTGACTCCTTGCAATCCCATGGACTATGTAGACTGCCAGATTCCTCTGTGCACAGGATTACCAAGGCAACAATGCTGGAGTGGGTTGCCACTTCCTATTCCAGGGGATCTTCCCGACCTAGGGATCATATCCTCATCTCTTGCATCTCCTGCATTGGCAAGCGTATTCTTTACCACTGTACTACCTGTAGGTCACCATAAGTGTATATTTATGCCAACCCACACTTCTCACAGACTGTCAGAATATTACAGTTCTCAGCAGAACACTAGGGCAGGCTCATAACTAGGGGACAGGAAGATCTCCTGAGTTCTGGCTTGGCTCTGAGAATCTCCCATTGCTTGCTCAGCTTTTCTCAGACTGCAAGACATTCTTGGATGCTCTCACCCAATCTTTGTCCTTTCTCTCAAATGCAACTTTGCATCACAGCCCAATGGCTCTTCTAACCTTTCCAGAATTCACACCACTTTTTCACACATGGATAATTCCCCTAATAATATTCTAATGTGTTTAATCCCACCTTAGCATCTGTTTCTCAAAGGACCTAGACTAACACAGAAAATTAGAAGAAAATTACTGAAAAGTAGACCAATTTGTCAAGATTTTATACCACTTGCAGGACAGGAGTTTACACAAGCAATTCTCAAAGTAACATTAATAGAAAATATTAGCTCATTTTGTGAATCAGAAAAAGGAAGAATCAAGCACCATTCAAATGTTAAATAGTGATCACATTGACTGAGGTTTCAAAAAGGGAGAAAAAAGTATTTGAAGGAAAAATTATGAGTTCAATCTTAGAACATGTTCAGAGTGAGATGTTATGGGCCCTTGAGGGAATGATGCTCAGCAGACAGTTATAATTATTAGTCATCAACTAACATAGACAAAGGCAAGAGATACATGTTTGACAGTCATACAAATTAAGAAAATTACTGAAAAGTAGACCAATTTGTCAAGATTTTATACTACTTGCAAGCTGAGTTAGCCTGCTACCATTTTATGAATGCTGGTAGAAGATATGAGACCCCTGGATTGGAGACAAACTGTTTATCACTCATGGCAAACAAATTAGCCAGCATATCAACAATGCACTGGTGCTACAAGCCTCAGTTTTCATAGGGCCACATAAGGAGGGCTACAAGACACGACACCTTACTTTCTATCTTTCAGTGCTTACAGGGTTGAATTATAGAAGACCCTGAGCTTAAGAACTCCAATTCTGGATAATAAGTAGTCAGTATGGTTGTTCTTTCCTATGTGGGCAATACTTTCTCCATTTTCCAAGGTTGTTTTCAACTCAAACATCTTTGAAAAGATAGTCTAGAAATAAGAAAATACTATATAGCTTACTCACAAAATGTACATAAAAAATAAACTTGAGGAAAATTGTCTCCCAACACAAATAATAGCAGCATATTGTAAAATTATAAAAATGTCTTCAAAAACTAGAATGCGAAAACATTAGGTGCCATTTTCCACCTCAGGTTAGAAAAAGTGGTTGTGTATATGTGTATGTACTTGTATGTTTGTGTCTGTGTGGAAGCTTATGCCTTTGTTTTGTCTTCTGGGCCCATCCAGGTCTAGAAAAGTGTTGCAGTACTCAGTGGTTGCCATATTACTGAAAATTGTTGAGTGGCTTCAAAATAACAGAAATTGAGAATCCAAGAGTATACAATGTGGAAATGTCAGTCTCTTCAATAAGTAGTGCTGAGAAAACTTGACAGTCACACGCAAAAGTTGAAATTGGATCACTGCCTTATACCATACACAAAAATTAACTCAAAATGTATTAGAGACTTGAATGTAAGACCTAAAACCATAAACTTCCTTGAAGAAATGTAATTGGGTAAGCTCCATGACATTGTCTTGCCGATGAGTTTCTGGATCTGAAACCATAAGATGACCAACAGGTACATGAAAAGGTGCTCAATATTAATAACCCTCAGGGAAATGAAAATTAAAACCACAATGAGTTATCAACTGACTGTTAGGATGGCTATTATCAAAAAGATAAGAAATAACAAGTGTTGATGAGAATTGGACAAAAGTGAAACTTTGTGTACTGTTGGTGGGAATGTAAACTGGTGCAGTTACTCTGGAAAACAGTATGGAGTTTTCTCAAAAAATTGGAACTAGAACAACCGTATGAGCTAGCAAGCCCACTTCTGGGAATTTATCCAAAAAAAACAAAAACACTAACTTGAAAAGATATATGAACCCCCAGATTTGTTATTTATAATAGCCAAGACAAGGAAAAATATGTCCACCAATGGATGAATGAATAAAGAAAATGTGATAGACACACAAATACACATACATACACACACACAGGGAATATTATTCAGCCATAAAAAAGAATGAAATATTACCATTTTTGACATACCTAAACCTTGAGGCATTATACAAAGTGAAATAAGTCAGATAAAGACAAATACCATATAATTTATATGTATAATCTAAAAACCAAACTAACAAGCAAGCAGACAAACAACCAAGCTCATAGATAAAGAGAATAGACTGTTGATTAATAGAGGCATGGGATGGGGAGTGGGCAAAATGGGTGGTTCAAAAGGTAAAACTTTCCAGTTATAAAATGCATAAGAAATGAGAATGTACAGTATGGTGGCTACAGTGAACAGTACTATATTATATACTTGAAAGTTGCTAAATAAATCTTACAATCTCACTCACATGAAAATAATTATGTATGCTAACTGATGTCCACTATTACTGTGGTGATTATTTCACAGTATTTACAAATATGAAATCATTATGTTGTCCACATGAAACTAACAAAATTTTATATGTCAATTATGCATCACTAAGAAAAAACTTATTTTCTTTTAGTTCTGGAGGCAAGAAGCAAAATAAAGGGGTCTGTAGACCCTAGGAGAGAATCCTTCCTTGTTGTCTCTGCCTCTGGCAGCTCCAGACATTCCTTGGCCGTGGTTTATATAACTTCAATCTCTACCTCCATCATCACATAGCTTTCTCCTCTCTGTGTCCTTTCTCGTTCTCTTCTCTTTTTGATACCTGTCATAGAATTTAGTGAAGTGAAAGTTGCTCAGTTGTGTCTGACTCTTTGCGACACCATGGACTAGTCCATGGAATTCTCTAGGCCAGAATACTGGAGTGGGTAGCCTTTCCCTTCTCCAGGGGATCTTTCCAACCCAGGGATTGAACCCAGGTCTCCCACATTGCAGGCGGAGTCTTTACCAGCTGAGCCACGCCCATCATTGAATTTAGAGTCCATGCTTATTCAGGGTGATTTTACCTTAAGATTCTCAAGTATATTAGCCATGATATTTTTCCAAATAAACTCCCTTTCACAGATTCAGGGTGGAAATATTGTTGTATGCAGAGAGGGAGCATATTCAACCTACTCTAAAAGGAGATATGCAGATGACACCATCCTTACGGCTGAAAGTGAAGAAGAACTAAAGAGCCTCTTGATGAAAGTGAAAGAGGAGAGTGAAAAAGTTGGCTTACAGCTCAACGTTCAGAAAAGTAAGATCATGGGATCTGGTCCCATCACTTTATGGGAAGTAGATGGTGAAACAGTGGAAACAGTGTCAGACTTTATTTTTGGGGGCTCCAAAATCAATGCTGGTGGTGATTGCAGCCATGAAATTAAAAGATGCTTACTCCTTGGAAGGAAGTTTATGACCAACCTAGATAGCATATTTAAAAGCAGAGACATTACTTTGCCAACAAAGGTCCGTCTAGTCAAGGCTATGTTTTTTCCAGTGGTCATGTATGGATGTGAGATTTGGACAGTGAAGAAAGCTGAGCGCCGAAGAACTGATGCTTTTGAACTGTGGTGTTGGAGAAGACTCTTGAGAGTCCCTTGGACTGTAAGGAGATCCAACCAGCCCATCCTAAAGGAAATCAGTCCTGGGTGTTCATTGGAAGGACTGATGTTGAAGCTGAAACTCCAGTACTTTGGCCACCTCATGCAAACAGTTGACTCATTGGAAAAGACCCTAATGCTGGGAAGGATTGGAGGCAGGAGGAGAAGGGGATGACAGAGGATGAGATGGTTGGATGGCATCACTGACTCTATGGACATGAGCTTGGGTAAACTCAGGGAGTTGGTGAAAGACAGGGAGGCCTGGCATGCTGCTATTCTTGGGGTCGCAAAGAGTCGGACACAACTGAGAGACTGAACTGAACTGAAAAGGAGAAAAGTAGGTCTCTTATTAATGTTGCAAATCTGTTTTCCAAGAACAATATCAGAAGTTAGGCTCACTCAGTACTCTGTAATGGCCTATACGGGAAAAGAGTCCAAAAAAGAATAGATATATGTAAATGCATAACTGATTCACTTTGCTGTATACCCGAAACTAGCACAACATTGTTAACTATACTCTTACAAACTTTTTTAAAAATTAGTAAAACTTAGATTATATCCTGCTTCCTGTAGTTATCAATATCTTTTACTGAATGTTCTGTTCATCTCCTATATTCATTCATCTTCATGCTTTTTGAATTATCTTCCTTTAGATCATTAAAATTTTATGTCTCATTTGTTTTAAACATTCAATTAAAAAGTTGGGTTATGCTCTTTATGGATATCCAGATAGTTACATCTATCAACATTTGCCTGCAGTAAACTTACATTGTTTTAAAATATTTTTAAATTTTAAATGTTTTTATTTGCTTTTATGTATAGAAGAGCCTCTATCAGTCAGATATTTGATGGACATTATCTTTTTAATTCTCTCTACTCTATCTTTTTAGTTCATTAAAAAAAACGTGAAAAGTACTTTAATACTTCTAGAATTAAGTATGGTATCTGGTACACAGTAAGGATCTAATTTTATTTTTTCTATCTTTCTCTGTTTAAATTTTTGTTTCAGACATTAATTTAACATGTTAAACATTTTTTAACATGCCAAGTGTCATTTTAAGATTTACTTTTTATTCACACATTCATTTGAAGATTATTTCATTGTTTTCCATATTTTCCAAATATTTTCTAGGCAAATTCTAAATGCTGTGGATATGCCAATAAAGGAAACAGACAAAAATTTATACCTGGAGTTTATCATAGAATGAGTAGAGATGAAATTTTTTTTAAATAAAATAATAAACTTTAATAATAATTTTTACTAAATATATAATAAATTAAAAATAGTAACAGCAATAATAAGTTATGTACATATAGCTTGTTAGATCGTAATACATTTTTCATGGAGAGAAACATACCGGGAAAGGAAAATACAAAAGCTGTAGGGAGAAATTTTATATACAATTGTCACAAGGTGGTAAAAATGGTGAAAGAGGAAAGGAAATTAGTATCTAAAGGAAAAACTTTTCAATCAAAGAAAATAAGTGCCAAGGCCTTGAGATGGAGGGTATCTGAGATACTTGAAGAATGAAGCCAGAGGGGCAGAACTGAAGTAAGAAAGACAACAGGACTCAGTTCTGAGAGGTACTGGGGTCAGATCACCTAGTATTTGTAGATCATTGTTTTGAGCTTTGGCTTTTCCTCTTAGAAAAATACAAGAATTGTTGAAAGATTTTAACCAGAGGAGTGACTTGATCTGGTTTGCACTTTAAACGGTTTAAATCAATAAAATAAGTTGAAGCCAGAGAAGAGTGCTAAGCAGGCGAGTGCATTCATCCAGGAGAGACACTAGTGAAAGCTGGAATTCACCAGTGTGGGAGCAGAGAGAGAGAGCTGGATTTACCGGATCTGTGGCTCAGCCAAGTTAATATTGTGTAGCAAGAGAAGAGGCAGAAGGAAATGGCAACCCACTCCAGTGGAGAATCCTGTGGACAGAGGAGCCTGGAGGGCTGCTGTCCATGGGGCCGCACAGAGTCGAACACCACTGAAGCGACACAGCAGTGGCAGCGGCAGCAGCAAGAGAAGAGAAAGAGGATATTAATAATTCAAAGATTCCAATAATTGGTTATGGATTTTAGGCTGGAGAAGAAGAGAATGAGAAAGGTTAATCTCATTTGAAACCAATGAAGCATCAACTTCAGGGCTTCTCACTTGTTCTGCCTTCTGTAAGACCCAGGATGGAGCAATATGCATGCTCAGTCACTCAATCATGTCCAACTCTTTGTGATCCCAGACTCCATGGACTGTAGCCTGCCAGGCTCCTCTGCCCATGGGACTTTTTAGGCAAGAATAATAGAGTGGGTTGCCATTTCCTCCTCCAGGGGATCTTTCTGAAGCAGGGATGGAACTTGCATCACCTGTATTGCAGAAGGACTCTTTACCACTGAGTCATCAGTAAAGTCCTGGACAGGGCTATAGCCATGTGTTAATAACTGTGATTATAGTTTAAAAAATCATAATAAGATACTTCAACCACAATTATTTAAGTCCACCCTTTTAAAAATATTTTATGCTTTCCAACCCTTTGTTTCACTGTCCTTCATTCCATGTGGTGTTGAATTCAACATAAAGTGAAAATGAGATCAGTGAAAATTATATCAGGATTACTGTGGCACAGGTATGTGTTTTACAGTCACGTTTATATATAGTTAAGTACTTGTTAGCTGTTCTAATATAAAAAAGTTTTCCAGGAATATTCCTACCACATACTATGAACGCTGGCACAAAAGTGCTGGGCCAGTGACCACACTGAGATACTAAATTAGCCCATAGCATTTGCAACTGGATAAATATAGATGGTGAGTACACAGACAAAATACACAGTGCTATCTAAACCTTAAGCAAAACCTTAATTGCTATTTAAAGCAATGAAACAGCTTGCTTGTGTATGAAAGAAATTTGATACAGGTTTCTCCATATATGGCAACTTAAAATCTCGTTGTTATTACTAACTATGGCTTCCCAGGTGGCTTAGTGGTAAAGAATCTGCCTGCCAATGCAGGAGACTCAGGTTCAATCTCTGGATCAGGAAGATCCCTTGGAAGAAGAAATGGCAATCCACTCCAGTATTCTTGCCTGGAGAATCCCATGGACAGAGGAACCTAGGGGACTACAGTCCATGGGGTCACAAAGAGATGGACATGACTGAGAGACTGAACATGCATATTACTAACTACAATTTGGAAAGTTGATATTTATTTTTATAAACTATTAACACTAAACCCAAATTTTTGGAAATTTACACTGGAAAAAATTTTCTGGTGTCTCTCTAAAAATTATATTACAAAATCATTATCATAAAAACAAGTAATCACAACTAAAAGTATGAAACAGACAGTATTAAAGGGTGATGCTTTCATATGTGCCATTTTTTTGGATTTTTTGCTACTTGTGGTATTCTTCAACTCTAAAACTTGCAATTTGTTGAGATTTTCCTCATCTTTACTTCTTTAGCTACATTTAGAATATTTATCCAGGATTCATTTTTATTATTTGTTTTATATTTAAATTTTTTATCCCAAGGAAAGCCTCTAAATCATCTGCACCTCAGGCCTGGTCTAGACTGACCCTAGAAATGAATTTAAGAGTGTTGGATTACAAAGCTGATAGTATTCAGTGGACCACTGTGTGGTAGAAGCTTCGTTGGGAACGAGACACTAGGGAGAGATGAATCAACAGTCAAAAATTATTATCACTGCTAATAATTTTAGTCACTTATTTTCAGGCCAATAAAAATCAAAATATACTTTTATTTTTCGTATTAATGAGTTGATCCCTTTCCATTTTTAAACTGTTAGTCCGGCTAATTTTTTTAAACATATTTACTTATATATTTTATATGGAAAAATAGTTAACAGGTTGGATTAGATATGAACTTTGACTGTGATTTTTTTTCTGTAAACGGCCAGATAGTAAAATTTTAGGCTTTCCAGGTCATGAGATCTTTGTTGCAACTATTCAACTCTGCCATTGTTAGGCTTTCCAGGTCATGAGATCTTTGTTGCAACTATTCAACTCTGCCATTGTGATGTAAGAGCAGCAATAGGAATTCCGTAAATGAAAGCACGTGACTGTGTTCCAATAAAATGTTATTGGCAAAAATAGGCAGTGTGCATACAGGCCATAGTTTGCTAACTGCTGAACTAGAGAATCTATTTATTTGCTCTTAGGTTAAAATGATGAGCTGATCTTATCAAAACAAAATTCAACAGAGATAAATGCAAAATCTAGCTCTTTGACTAGAAAATAAAAAACTACATAATTATGGAATGGAATTACTTGAATTAACTTCAGTTTATGCTGTGCTAGGTAGATTAGACAGATAGGCAAATAGATAATAGACGGATAGATATAGGGATGTGTATATACCTGTCTTTTCCTCCCAACTGGTTTAGTTGAATACAGTTTATGCTTCAACAAAGGATGTAGTTGCTAAATAACAGCAGTTAATTTAAACAACCTTTAAATTTGTTAGCAGCAAAATGAAGCAGGAAGGGACATAATAAAATGATCAGTCTTCCAATTCCACATGAACACATGGAAATTACCATTACTTCTCTGTAGTAACATGTCCATAACATCTTTTTTTGTGTGTAGCATTCACCAGATAAGACACATGCGTGTGTGCTAAGTCACTTTAGTCATGTCTGACTGTGCAACCCTATGGATTGTAGCCCACCAGGCTTCTCTGTCCATGGGATTCTCCAGGCAAGAATACTGGAGTGAGTTGCCATGTCCTCCCCCAGGGGATCTTCCTGACCCAGGGATCGAACCCCTGCCTCTTGTTTCCTGCATTGGCAGGCAGGTTCTTTACCACTAGCACCACCTGGGAAGCCCAGATAAGAAACAGGCAACAGAATAAAGGTACAAAGAACTCTTCTGGGGATTTCTTTCTTTTTTTTTTTTTTTCAGGAATATAAAGGGCAGAAAGGAAAAGAAAAATCCATCTCCTGTGAGTTTTTCCCAAGTGTAGTGAAGGCAGTCAGTGGTATAACTATCTCATATAGAGATGATTCTAAAGGTTTCTTCACTATTTAATTAAAGGATAAAAAGATAAAAATCTTGCAGAAACACAGCAAGATTCCTGACTTTCAGAAGGAGTTTCAAAGCTGAGAGAATTTTCTTTCTTTCTTTTTTTTTTTTTCTGAAGGAATCTTACGGATGTCTTCATATAGGAGAAGCATATAGTAGGTAAACAAACAAGTGAGTTTAATAATGGCACAGAAATATTATTCAGATAAATAAAACTGATCACCCTCAAGTACATTTACATTATATGCTAGCTTTAAACTTGATATAATATATCTTATGTGATTTGTATAGGGTTAAGCTCTTAATATTTATTAGTATTTTATATGTTAAGTTTTTTATATACTACTAAGATTCATCACTATGGCGGGGGAGGGGAATTTCTCCTATCTAAGAAAACTGCTGATCTGATACATTTTTTAAAGGAAAGAATTTGTGTGATTATATTAAAGTTTGCCATCTAGTGACAAGAATCTCAAATTGCATTTCACTCCTCCAAGGAAAATCTAGCCCTCAGAGGATAAAACACTTTGCTGCAATTGTGTCTTTAAGTAATATGATTTTCTTTTTTTAATCCCAATATATATACCTTTGGATGAGTAGCTTTCTTTTCAAAGTGGTCACTTTCAGGGGATAAATATTTATTTCAATAATTTTTCCCATTATTAAAACTTTTACTTTTTCTAGAATTTCTCTTAAAAATTGTCCTCAGGGGCTGGGTCATTTTAATAGCTGTTAGTAGAACCAACTGTCACTTACAAAAGTCTATTTTAACACACTGTTCTGCTTCTTTCATTTAAATTCGCCATCTCATAGTATCTTCACAAAAACCAAATGATGAGTGTATTTTTATGTCTTTTTCACAGATGAGGAAAGTTGGGCCATAAGTGATATAATGAATTGCTCAAGATGCCACATACTACATAAGTAGCAAGGTAAGAATTTTAAACCAAATTCATCAGACTCGAAGTCACTACACCGTGCCGCCTCCCATTTAAGATAGATGATATTCATGTTCACATTGTGTTGAATTTTGCTTCTAGTAAATACATTTGATTTAAAAACCACGATAGAAAAACTATTTAAACTATGATTTGAAAATAATTGTCAGTAAGATGGAACAGTTTATGTCCAAAATGAAGTCTTCCTGAATATTAATCTTAAATTTTGTGTGTTTATGGCTAGGAAACTAGCTATACAGAAAATTCTAAAGATAAATTGAAATATGTATAATGCCTTTGAAGATGATTCCACTGATGAAGAGTGCTCCACTGAGTAAGTAGTCTTAGTATTTATTTAAATAACAAAAACTTATTGTAATACAGACCCATCCTTAAGGGATGGCTATATGTCAACACAATGAATTGTCATCAATCCAGGAGCAAATCATTGACATTCTGTCCTGTTTTGTCCTCTTTAAAGAATTGTCAGAATTTGAAGATCTCTGCAATAATTTGAGTCAAAAGGTGTAAAACTCCTACAGGGTATAAAAATTGTTTGACTTAATGATTAGAAGAAAATTTTAAATCCACCATGAAAGTTGAACAATCATTCCCAGGGAAAATTTCCTAGAATAATTGTGTAATAAAAGTTCTAGTAAGCCAACTGTATATTTCAGACATAATCTTCACTTTAACCTAAATAAATAAATTACCTAGAATGGGAAATTATTTAACAAGCTAACATTTTTAGTGTGTTTATTATGTATGAGCAAAGGGCACACACTGATCTCTTCGATCTCTGTTGTTGTTCACTTGCTTTGTCCTGTCCAACTCTTTGTGACCCATGGACTTCAGCACACCAGACTTCCCGGTCCTTCACTGTCTCCCGGAGTTTGCTCAAACTCATGTCCATTGAGTCAATGATGCCATCCAAATCTTAAACAACAAATATATAATTAGTAATATCTTTCTGTAGTGAATGCTATGTTAAGCTGCCCAGATGGAGTCACATATAGCCCTCTTTCAAGAACAAGGCATTTATCCCTTCAGCTGCTGGAATGAAGGCTGCTAAAGCTGTGGACCTGGTTGTTTCTCCCGAACATGTTCTATAGCCAGAGAGAATGCCTCCCTCAAGTTTATGCCCCTCTTGGAGGAGAGTCCGCATCAATGGAGTGGTCAATGACCTGGCCTCACAGCCCATATTGCTTGTACTCCTTCAGGTTACTTCTGAAGCACCACTCTAGCTCCAGACCTACCTAGGATCAGCTAAGAATTCTTTTTACTTCAATTTTGTTCCTTCATTTCCTTAGAGGTGCTATTCCTGTGAGCAATCTCCAATACATCTCTTGAAGGCAAATCTCTGCAACAAAGTCTCCTTATAAGAAGCCTGACTTAAGACACATTTCTCTTGTATTAACGAAGAAACTGAAGCCTAGAGATCAAGAATTTCATTAGTATTTACACCAATAACAGAGAGTAAAGCTAGGATTTTATGTTAGAAAACGTGACTCCAGAGCTGCTGCTTTTAACCGTCATGCCATTTTACATACTCTATTAAAAGCACCATATCAATTTCAACATAATCATAGCATGATATTCTTATGAGAAAAAGTGCATTGTAGCAGCATAGCTAGGTTATTCAAGAAAGTAAAGATTTGCCATGAAAACAATACATATATTTAACTCATTTTCAGAATATGAGAGTCTCTTCAAAAGTTTATATGTGAATGCCTTGGAATTACAAAATATAAATTTCATGAAAATCTCAATGCCTCTAGAATACACACAAGAAACACATAAGACACTTTTTGACAGAATCCATAACATGCATTAATAGTAATTTGGGTTAGTTATAAATATTGGCATCATGTCTTTACAGTAAGCCATACTCTGAAGTTTTTTCTAAGCAAGTACAATTGTTTACCTGATTTAAATGCTCAAAACATATGTATTGGCAGGAATGAACAAACAAAAAATAATCCACAAATATTCTTGGCATATTTGGTGAGTTGTGAATAAAGAAGTGCCATGTTATGAACAATTATTATCTTTAATGACTTCTATTGAAAAGGGAAAGAAATTATTGGCAGAAATATAATTTTTTAAAAAAGAAAGCACACACACACGCGCAAAAAAAAAAACAACAATACCCCCCTCAAAAAAAGGGAAAACTTATCTCAACATAGAAAACCTCTCCACAAAGGTAATGAAGTCCAAAAGCAGTTATATTATGAATAAACATTAAACCAAAATGTGATGCATTCCATAGACTGGTAATAAATTGGAAAGACAAATAGAAATCTTCCTCTCTTATAAGGCAAGCAGATACAGCTCATTACATACATTTTTCAAGATCAATAATGATAAGTCATCAAGTAAGATGACTTGACAGCACTTTTGTTACAAATAGTTTACGCTAACTCTACCTGGTAATTGGGATGACCATCTGCATCAGTTTACTGGCTTTATCCCGAGGAAAAACAAACTTGTCCTATTGTATTACAAGACATAAACTAGTGGAGGTGATGGAATTCCAGCTGAGCCACTTAAAATCCTAAAAGATGATGCTGTTAAAGTGCTACACTCAATATGCCAGCAAATGTGGAAAACTCAGCAATTGTCACAGGACTGGCAAAGGTCAGTTTTCATTCCAATCTCAAAGAAGAACAAGGTTAAAGAATATTCAAACTACCACACAGTTATATTCATTTCACATGCTAGCAAGGTAATGCTCAAAATCCTTCAAGCTAGGCTCCAACAGTGCATGAACTGAGAACTTCCAGATGTACAAGCTGGATGTAGAAAAGGCAGAGGAACCAGAGATCAACTTGCCAACATCTGTTGGATCATAGAAAAAGCAAGGGAATTCCAGAAAAACATTTACTTTTGCTTCATTGACTGCATTAAAACATTAGACTGTGTGGATCACAGAAAACTGTGGAAAATTCTTCAAGAGATGGGAATACTATACCACCTTACCTGCCTCCCACGAAATCTGTATGCAGGGCAAGAAGCAACAGCTAGAACTGGACATGGAACAACGGACTGATTCCAAATTGAGAAAAAAGTACATCAAATTGAGAAAAAAGGATGTATATTGTCACCCTCCTTATTTAACTTCTTTGCAGCCATGAAGCTAAAAAGATGCTTTTCCTTGGAGGAAAAGCTATTAACAAACCTGAATATTACATGTGGAGGACTGATAAATGTCATGTATGGATAAAGCTGAAGCTTCAATGCTTTGGCCACCTGAATTGAAGAGCTGACTCATTGGAAAAGACCCTGATGCTGGGAAAGATTGAGGGCAGGAAGAGAAGGGGATGAAAGAAGAGGAGATGGTTGGATGGCATCGCTGACTCAATGGTCATGAGTTTGAGCAAACTCTGAGAGATAGTGAAGGACAGGGAAGCCTGGCATGCTGCAGTCAATGGGGTCACAAATAGATACAACTAGTGACTGAACAACAACATTTTTTGACAGGAGGTTGTTTTGCAACTTGGAGTAACATTCCCACTACAGTTAGACTCAAACCTTCCCACAGAAGCTATCTTTCCTGATGATTTTATTTCAAAAAAATGATGCTCAGGTCCTGAGAACAATATTTCTGGGTCACAAGGCTAACAAAAGGTGTAGGTAGTTTTCAAAGAGAGGAGAAATACTTAAGTACGTCTAAAGTAAATGCTCTAAGAAAAAGAAAAGTAAGGAAATCACTTCTCTTATTTTCCATAGAGAAAATTAAGCCTTTTATTTTTTATTTTTGCTTGTCCTTATGAAAGGAACAGCTAGGAAATAGTAGTCTAGGCACACTGTAGTTTCAAGAAAACTTACAACAATTTCTATTTGTTTTTAACCCTTTCCCCTGTGAAATGGAGTATTTCCTGCCATATGTAAGGAAAGATGTCACAGTCATTAGCAATTACAGCCCTCAGGTATGAGCCACTGAGCCCTAATTCAGGAAGGAGAAGAATACCTGAGCAGACAGTCTTCAGGGTAAAGAACCCACCTGCCAATGCAGGTGGTTCAAGAGATGTGGGTAGGGAAGATCCCTCGGAGAAGGAAATGGCAAACTCCTCCAGGACTCTTGCCTGGGAAATCCCATGAACAGAGGAGCCCTGTGGCCTACGGTCCGTGGGGTTGCAAGCGCTCACGCAGGCAATCACAATAGCCATCAGACTGAAGTCATTCCCTACAGAAAGGAATGGAAGCACAGGGTGTGAGAATGGGATACTGGCCCCAGACAGTGAAGTGCTTATGAAGTAATCATTTCAGTAAGCCCAGATTCTTGTACCTTCTCATATACAGAAAAGCGCTAAATCCCTTACTTGAAATATCTGGTTTTCCTTAAATCATAATAATCTTTTGATGTTTGGACTACCTTCCCTTTGCTGCAAACTTCTATATAACCTGACTTCCCCTCTCACCTCCTCAGAACAGTTCTCTCAGGGTCCCTGAGATGCTGTCTCCTGGGCTTGAAACCTTAAAAAAAAAATTATCACAAAATAAAATACAACTCTCAACTCCTAGGTTGTGACAAATTTTTAAGTTGAGAGTGCCACATTAATGAACAAATATCTTGTTACTCAGTACTTTACTGCCTGTAAACATCTGGAACACACTCTTTATTCCTTTCAAAGTATTTATCATTTGAGCCAAAATAATCTATTTTGTGTAGAAAGGAGTATAGGAAAACAGACATTTGCTTATAATTTGCCAAGGAAACTGGAAACTACATGGGTCTGTACCAAAATATTAATTATACTCAAGAAAAGAATAAAAGAATAGAGACACCATTAGATTCTTGATTTTTAGGATTGGGACAGTATATCATTATTCGACCTTGAGTATTTTTTCATTATTCTCTCTTAAAAATATTAACCAACCTCAAAATAAGGCAATGGACTATTGCACTTCGAGGGGAAAAAAAACCTGGTATATTTAATGTGGGAGTGACATATGTTTCACCCTGCTTCCCTACTCTTGAAAGTCATTAATACTTAACTTAGTCTATTTAGAATTAATTATCTCAGGAATCAGTGCTCCAGTGACAATATTGTTAACCTACAGCCAGTGCCACAGATGGCCGAACTCAAATCTCTCCTTTCTTTGTTCTTTTTAAACACAGTAAGCCTTTTTTCTCTCGGAGAAAAAAGGTTATATACATCATACCATACAGTCATATCTGCCAACAACAAAGGGTATGCTGTAACAATAATGCTTGAGAGACTGTATAGAAAGACAGTATTTTAAAAGATGCCACTTCCAACACATACTTCTTTTCTATTAAAAGACGTTCTGCAGAACAAAGCTCAGAACCCCATGGAAATCAATTCCCAAATGAATCTGCAAGCCCTCAAGGCTACTTCCCTGCTCTTTTGTCACTAATTGTATTGACAGCTGGTAGTTCCTACTTTGAGACAATTTCTCTTCTCACTGCATATTTATTGAAACATACCTTGTTGTAGTATTGACCTTACACCATGAGGAAGCAGTGAATAATAGCTAACACCCCTGGGTCCTGACAGATGGTTTTAGTATTCAGCATTGCTGTCAGCATAGGACCTCACAGCATATGCAAGACAAAGGAACATTAGCCTCCAAAGGGAAAATAAAATGTTATCTGAATTAAAGGGGCAATGTGGCAATTCACGTACAATATTTGTGCTTATTTCTGGATTTCAAGGGTAAATTGTCTTCAGTTGCAAAATGACTTCCCGAATCTAAAGATGAAATACAAGTGGGCCAAATATGTGAGCTATTAATTTATGTGCCAAAGCGAATCATGCACAGCCAATAGATTCACAAAATTCTAATCTGTCTTTAATTAGTAAAATATCATTAAAATATTCACATTTTAAAATAAAATAGAAATAGCTAAATACAATATTGTTCATTAAGTATGTAAGTTTTGTGGTATTTAAGCAACACATAATACATTATTAACAATAGTACACTGAAAACTCAAATCATTCAGTTTTTAATGGACCTTTAATGTCAAGTGACTGGATATTATAAACATTTTAAATGAATTCTTTTTAAATGTCATTCATTAGAGAAGAAAATATTTGAAGCAAGTATTTATGTTTTTATTGATGTGGTATTCAGGCCCAAATTTGGATTACATTTTTCAATTCAAAATATTGCATCTTCTGTGGCTGATTTTCCATTCCCATTCCCACTCTTGCTGGTTCCTTATAGCCCTGCATTTTACTTATCTCCCTGCTTCCCTTTTGTCCCTACTCCAACCCATTCTTCATTTTCTCAGCAGTGTTTTCTTTCCCAAACACAGATCTAATTCTGCCACTTACTTGCTTAAAATTTCCCACTGATACTCAATTTCCTAGAAAATAATGTTTAAATCTCTTAGAAAAAAATTCAAGACCTTTCATGGCATGGCTTCTGGTTACTGTTTTTGCTCCTCGTGACTAATTCCTATCCCAAGCTTTATTGAATTGCCCTGTGTAAACTTCCTATGAAGATCCCCAATCATCCATGCCTTCGTATCATTGCCTCTCATGGAATGTGACTTGCTTCTCACCAGCACATACGGCAAACATGATAGGATATCACAAGCTTTGACTGTTACATGGCAAAAACAATGTGATGTGCCAAAGCGAATCACGCATAGCCAATAGATTCACAAAATTCTAATCGGTCTTTAATTAGTAAAATATCATTAAAATATTCACATTTTAAAATAAAATATAAATAGCTAAATACAATATTGTAATATTCATTACATTTTATAAGACCCTACCTTAGCAGACCAGCAAGAGTGTTTTTTCTCTTGGATCTGAAGAAGGAAGTGGCCATGTTGTGAGAGAATCTATGAAGAGGGCCACATGGAAGCTGATTGTAGCCTTGGCTAACAACTAGCAAGAAAAATGAGAACCTTAGTCAAACAACCACAGAAAATTAATTATGCCTATAATCTAAATACGCATGGAAATGACTTCTTCCCCAGTCAGGCCTCCAGATGAGAATGCACTCTGCTGATGCCTGGATTACAGACTTGTGAGATCCTGAGCTAAGAATCCAGCTACACCATGCTCAGACTCCTGACTCACTGAAATTATGAGATTAAAAAAAAAAGAAAAGTGATATTTTAAGCTGATAAATTTGTGATAATTTCTTTATGTCACAATAGATGGATACATGCTTTTAATCTCTTGAACTTTCTATACTTGTTCATACCTCTAGCCACTGCTCCTGCTGCTATGTCTTTCCCACTATCTCTGACTCAAAAGCTGTGCTGGTCAAATTTTCATTTCATTATCATCTCTTTGAAAATGTTGCTGGCTTAAAATTTTAGAATCAAACACTTTTTCTGGACTCTCATATAATGATCCTAGGTCAAATACATTATTCTATATAGTATATACTTGCTAAGTGCCTGTTTCTCCACCTTTCCTCCCCCTATGATTATGCGTGTATATAAGTGTACACACACAGAGAAATACCTACAAATTATGATCTGATATATTGCAAAAGAAGGAACTTGGATTTATTTCTATTACTCCACTATCAAGCATAAGTGTATGTTTATATGCATTAAGTGAGTATAGTGCTGTGCTTAGTTGCCTCAGTCGTGTCCGACTCTTTGTGACCCCATGCACTACAGCCCACCAGGCTCCTCTGTCCGCGAGATTCTCCTGGCAAGAATACTGGAGTAAGTTGCCATACCCTCTTCTGGGGGAATCTTCCTAACCCAAGGATCAAATCCACGTCTCCTGCATCTCCTGCATTTCAGGTGGATTCTTTACCGCTGAGACACCAGAGAAGCCCTTAAATGTGTATTAGTAGTCACTTTTTCATGTATTAAAAATCATTATATTAATTATCATAATATCCTGACATTAATACACACTATGCCCCAGACACTATGCTAAACATGTTTTATACATTTACATAAGGTAAGGGTGATTACTCATATTTTAAATTTGAAAAAGCTGGAATTTGAACATGTACCTTGACTTGTGCTATTTTTAGGCTTCCATCATCTCATTTATACTCCACCTTTTTTTCTACCAAGTTTTCTTTGGCAATCTCCCCTCTCCCATTCCACATATCATGGGAAAACAATCTGTAATGAATGTTAGTCCTCTCATATCAAGTGGGATGTCTCGTAACTTGAGCTAGGCTAACCAGACTCTTCCCTCAGATTTCAAATGAGGGTAGTAGGACACAGCACAAGATTCCCTATCTTGTCCATATATATTAATACATTATACCACCAACAAAGTGCCAAAATTATAATAAAAACTGTGATGGTAATTTACTGTGCTCCTGTAATAAAAATGCTTATACTATTTTATATATATTTTTCATGTATATTTTAGTTATACTATTATAGACAGTAAATACATGTGAGCTGATAAGCAGGGGTGGAAGCCTATACTCAAAAAGTTTATCCCTTAAAAAAGTCAAATAAAACTTTAGAATTCTATGTAGATTGATTTATGGAGGAGTCAAGGACACAGAGAAATGCAATACTCAAACACTAACAAGTGCACTTCTAGGAATGCATATTTGAAACTTTCTTTAAACATTAGAGAGGAAAACAATAGAGATTGACCCAGGACATAATAGTCATTGGAGACACAGGAACCACTTTATACTCTGCAGTTTTTCTCATGTGTATGTGTTTTTGCAACAATATTAAATAAAACAAAGGGATACTTCTCGTTTTTGAAAGGGCTAATAATCATGTTTAGGTGTTTTAATTCCATGTTAATGCATATTTTTTTTTTTTTTTTTACTGTAAGAATACCACAGGGTCTAAAGAATAAAATGAATTTTTTCTACACTATAGAAAATTCCAGTTTCACATGATTGTATGGACAGGGAAAATACTTGCCTCTATTTTTAATTTTGTGCTCTTTCAATATGAATATTTTTATAATAATTTGGAATGTAAGTTATATACAGTGCAGTCAACCAAATAGCATCATTGTCATTTGTATAATAGGTCTATCAAAAAGGCTATATACATTTTTCCTGAGATGAAAGGAAATATGTTAGTCCAAAAGGCTTTTTCGAAAAATCTGCAGAATAAAGATATTCAGCAAGCTAGATAATTTAAAATTAAAAGCAGAACTAGAAGCAAGATGCAGTCTTTGAAAAATAAGACCATGTGATGTGTTTTCTGAACTGCAGTATTTTTTACTTTTCTCTATTGATATTGAAATCATAAAAATTACAACAATAAATTCTTTTTGTTGTATATAATACTTGAGTAGTTTTTCTAATAAACTACAATTTGCATACATCAATGGATTCCAACATATGATTTACTGCATCATATAAAGCCAAGGTTAACAGTGTCCATTCTATAGTTAGTTTAAGGGCTGCAGTTTGCATGCTGACCCAAATTCAACTGCTAGTTTTATTTCTGCTCATTTTATTTCTTTACTCAATGTAGTATAACCATTTTCTGATGAATAACAGTGAATATATATAAGCAACCTAAATATTTGAGTACTGTGATACCCATATTAATTGTTTTTTTTAGATCTCCCTAAAAAAGTCAAAATCTAATGTCCATTTCATTCTGTGTTGTAGAAATAGATCAAGAAAAATAGAAGTTTTCACATTATCTAAAGTGAGTGAAAAACTTTGCTTCCCTGAGACTAAAATGAAGTTTAAGAATACAGATGGATACATCACATAATGTTAAGGTTGGAAGGCACATAAAAGATCATCAAGAACAACTCTCTTATTTTATAAGCAAGGAAACTGAGTTCTAAAAACATACCTGACTTCCCTGCAGTTCTAAGAGAACAGTTAACTTCTAGCTTCTCCCTCAGTCATACTCACTTGGCAAAAACATCAACCTGTATGTTATGGGTTGAACTGTGTTCCCACCAAAGAAAACATTTTGATGCCATAAACCCCAGTATTTCAGATATGACCTTCTTTGGAAATAGTTTCCATCCAGATGTAAGTAGTTAAATTAGAGATCATACTGGAGTAAGTTTGGCCCTTATTTTAATGTAACTGGTGCCTTTATAAGAAGATAGCCATGTAAAGACAGAAACAAGCAGAGAATGCCATGCAACTACAAAAATAGGAGTTGAAGTTATGCAGCTATAATCCAAGGAATACCAAAGATGGTCGTTAAATCACTAGGATCTAGGAGAAGGCCAGAAAACCCTTTAAGGTTTCAGCTGAAGCTCCAATACTTTGGCCACCGAGTCACTGGAAAAGACCCTGATGCTGGGAAAGATTGAGGGCAGGAGGAAAAGGGGACAACAGAGGATGAGATGGTTGGATGGCATCATTGATTCAATGGACATGAGTTTGAGCAAACTCCAGGAGACAGAGAAGCATAAGAAAGCCTGGCGTGCTGCAGTCCCTGGCGTCACTAAGAGTCGGACATGACTTGGCGACTAAACAACAAAAAGGCTTCAGAGGGTTCATGGCCCCATTACCACTTCAATTTTTTACTTCTAGCCTCAAGAAGTGGGAGACAATAATAATTTCTGTAGCTTTAGGCTATCAGGTTTATGGTACTTTGTGGTAGCAGCTGTAGGAAAGTAATACACCAGGTCAGCTTTTTGGTTATGTATAGGATCACCTGAAAGGGTGGAGAAAATTACACAATTGTGTGGAGTTTTCTTATCTTAATTCATAAGTGCAAAGTTCAAAAGAACACTTCATAACAATCCTACTGATATTATATTTCATAATAAATGCATTTTCCCACATACTATATGGGTGATTTCACAAAATCTGTCTAAGTTCTCCAAAACACTCTCACTCATTTATCACCATTTATTATCTTTATAATTCACTGAGGAAATGGAGCAATTTAAAGAGACTCCCTCATCTTCTACCACCAAATCTACAAATATGACTAAACCTATACACATATTCCGCACATGCACACATACACGTATTCTTTGTCTTCCTGTTACAGAGCAGAATCTCTATGTTTCTCAAAGCACCTCTGCCCAGTATGCCCCTTATGCATTCCCTTTCATCTTAAGGATGTTAATCCTTGGTTCATTGTATGATTCCTTTCTATTCAATATTGTTGTGTTCTAATAATATTCTGCAATAAAAGGAAAGACAACACTAGCATTATTTTGTAAAAAGCCAAGATAAAACAAAACTTCCTATTTACCATGAGTATCTGCCTACCCAGATATTCCCCCCTTCTCCTTTTCAGAAAAAATCTTTAAAATGTACATCTCTAGATCCTCATATCCTTTTCACTTTTTAACCTCCACATTTCTGACTTCTGTCCTCTATCATCACTGTAATGTCTTTTGTCAAGTTTGCCAAAGGCCTTCATATTGGCCAATTCATAGATACCTGTTTATTGTCATCATAGAATATTTCCTAGAAGTTTCTTTGGGGTTAACCACTCCCTCCTTTTTGAAATATTTTCTTCTCTTAGACTTCTTAAATCTGCATTTTATGGGTTTTCTTCCTACCCCTTGCCTATTCCATCCTAGTCTCCTTTGCTGAGTATACTCCTCTATACTTTCTCTCAATGCAACAGTTTTCAGTCCTTTATATCAATAGCATGTTTCCAAAAATTTCATCTGATCCCATGGCTCCATACTGGTGACTTCCAAAATTGTAGTCTAGCAATAGAAACTAATCTGGTTTCTAGACTTTTACATTTATGTGCCCAACTGCTTGAAGTCTCCAGTTGAAATTTGATAGGTACCTGAAACATAGCACATTCAAACTGAAATGGCCCCCCAAACCTATTTCTCCTCCACTCTTTCCAGTCTCAGAAAGTACCACCTTAAATCCAAAAGCCTGGAAAGTTACACTTAATATCTGTATTTTCTTTCCCCTATCTCCATATTCCAATTTAAGTTTTATTGATTACAACTTTAAAAATATCTAAAATATAGGCACTTTTCTATTTCTTTTGCCATCCATTTTCTAAGACTGCATCACCTTTGGCCTCAATTATTGAAGTGGCCTTCCACAAAAATCCATGAGTGCCTATTCACCACCCTAAAATTTGTTTTCCATACAACATCTAGACAAATGTCACAGACAAATATCTGAAGGCATATCTAGCCTGGAGACATTTAATTTTAATTAAGTTTGAGTGTCTTCAGAAAAAGAATATGCCCTCCGATTTATTTCAGCCCTTCCCTTTTGTGTACAGCAAGTCTCTCCCATTATGCTTCCTGCCTACCCCCTACAGTCAACTGGATTTGGATTCTGATTAGATATCATCTTTAAAAATGTAAATCCATTTAACTCATAGACTGAGTAAAGCACATTACCCTCCCTAATGTGGGTAAACCTCATCTAACTTGTTGAAGACCCAAATATAATAAAAGACTGAGTGAGAAAGAATTATTTTTTTCTCTTCTTGACTGTCTTTGAACTGGGACATTGGTCTTCTCCTGGCTTTAGACTCAGACCCAGACTGGAGCTATACCATCAGCTCTCCTGGGTCTAGTCTTCTCAGAGTCCATAATCACATGAGCCAACTCTTTATTGCAAAGCTCCCCCATATTCATCCATTCATTCCTCTCTCTCTCTCATATGTACATATGCGTATGTAAATAAATAGGGCTTCCCAGGTGGCACTAGTTGTGAAGAGGTCACCTGACAATGCAGGAGACACAAGATGTGGAATCAATCTGTGGGTTGGGAAGATTCCCTGGATTAGGGATGGCACCCCACTTCAGTATTCCTGTCTGGAAAATTTCATGGACAGAGAAGCCTGGCAGGCTATAGTCCATGAGGTCACAGTGTTGGACATGACTGAGCAAGCGAGCAAGATGCATATAAATACATATATGTAGAGACATACATATCTCCTGTTGGTTTGATTTCTCTGAGGAACCCCGACATATACAAACATACATATATATTTATGCCTATACATACATTAACACATAGCTCAGTTGGTAAATAACCCACCTGTGATGCAGGAGACCCTGGTTCGATTCCTGGTTTGGGAAGATCCCCTGGAGAAGGGAATGGCTACCCAATCCAGTATTCTGGCCTGGAGAATCCCATGGACTAAGTCCATGGAGTTGCAAAGAGTTGGACATGACTGAGTGACTTTTCTTCACACACTCATACATTAACACATCATGAGATACATTTTGCTTGAGGTCAAGTAGGAATTCACTGAAAGTTGAAGGTGCCTTTCAACTTATTCTAAGAATTTAGGGTGTCAAATATGGTTACTATGTATAGAGTGGTGAGTAGATACAGAGTGACTAGAACAGTTGAAATAACTACTTTATATAAGGTGTCATTGAGTCCAGAATCAACCACCTTTCCCAGGACTATGGTTAACAGTGGCCATGGGAAACTGGCCTCAGTCCCACTCTGCCTTCAGCCTGGCTTTGCTATAAGCCCACAGCACTTCACTGTGATAGAACTTGACAGAAGTGATAGAAGACAGTACAATCATTGGAATAAGCAATGTGGATTTCTATGCCATCATCTTCTAAAGGTAAAAGACATACACCCAAATTTTTGTCATTTTGTTTGAAAATCATTGCGGAGGAGAAAGTTTATCATCTGATAATTAATAGCCTATTAAGACCCTATGGTCATTAAGTATAATGGAAACAATTGCTTCTAAAAATTATGGCAAACAATGAGAGATTATTCATTCAAAAGTAAAAAAAAATTAAATAAACTTTAACCTACATTAAAAAAAAATACTGTTTGCCTGGTTGTTTTCCAAGATCTTAATGTTATATGATTTAATTAAATGCCCACAAAACCTCATGAGGTAAGTGATGCTATTTTATCACTTGTAGACTAGGAAACATGCTCTCTAAGGCTGAAGAACTTGCTCAAGGTCAAAAAGTCACTGACATGATTCACATTTAGATATGAGGGACTCCACTGCCCCCAATCCCATGCTACATAACTAGTCACTAAAAGGAGTATATTCAGAAATAAACTTACCAATATGATTTTAACAATTTTTATTTATTCATATATAAGCTGGCACTATTAACATTTTCTAAGAGCTAGGCAGGGATTCATATTAAAAATGTAATCTGACATCATAGAATTTTTAAAAATTACATGGAGTTTTCCATATCTAAACATACTAAAGATGCTTACTTAACAAATTTGTGTACTTTTAAAAGATTATGTATTAACATAATTTATAAGTTATAAGGAGCTTAGAATGATTGAATAATTTAATAAATGAATTATCCAAGACTATTTAAACCAGCCAAATCCCAAACAACTTTGTAATTTTGTGTACTAGTTCAAACACACTGCGCTTAATGAAACAAATAAATATATGTAACAGCAGTCAATTATCGTGGCTGCTAAATAATAACATAGACATAAGTAAACATTAAATGTATTTTGGTCATTTCAAAATGACTTTGGTATGATTTTCATTAACTTGTTTTATTTTAACCTATTTTTTTCTTTTCAAATATTATTGAACTCTAAAATTCTCTTCACATTTCTAAAAAGACTTTGAAATTATACATGGATGGCTATGAAGTGAAAGTCTCTCAGTCATGTCTGACTCTTTGCAACCCCATGGACTATACAGTCCATGGAATTCTCCAGGCTAGAATAGTGGAGTGGGTATCCTTTCCCTTCTCCAGGGGATCTTCCCAACCCAGGGATTGAACCCAGGTCTCCCACATTGCAGGCGGATTCTTTACCAGCTGAGCCACAAGGGAAGCATGGATGGCTATAGTATTCCCTTATTTTGAGAGAGATTTATTTAACAATAAGACAAAATTCAGAGAAAAGTCCTTATTTTGACTATTTAACAAAGTCAGAATGAGAGTCAATATTTTAAAGTAACTATACTTTTTAAATAAGGTATATGAAAGATCACTTTTTCATGTTTAAAACCAACCAATAATAATATTAATCACAAAATAGACTTCAAAATGTCACATCAAATAGCTAACGGAAAGCAATATATGCTAGTATTGATTTAAGAGATAGTATCTAAATTATTTGGGCCTCCTATTGATTTTCTTTCAGAATATCAAATGTTCCTTATAACAAAATCAATATAGCACTTTATAAGACATTTGACCAAGAGTGAGGCCATTCTCTAGGCAGCACTTGCAGAAACATACATTCCATCCTTGTTTGGTTACTCCTGTCAATTTGTTAAAAGAGATATTTATTTGAAGAATACAATGGACAACATATTTTTGCAACTAAGTATAGGACAGATATTTTGACAACTAGTTGGCAATGAAAAAAGGATGACAGGCAAATATGAAATGAGAGATACATACCCATTATGATCTGTTCAGTTCAGTTCAGTTGCTCAGTCATGTCCGACTCTTTGCGACCCCAGGGACTGCAGCATGCCAGGCTTCCCTGTCCTTCACTAACTCCCGGAGCTTGAACAAACATGTCCATTGAGTTGGTGATGCCATCCAACCATCTCATCCTCTGTCATCCCCATCTCTTCCTGCCCCCAATCCTTCCCAGCATCAGGGTCTTTTCAAATGAGTCAGTTCTTTGCATCAGTAGCCAAAGTACTGGAGCTTCAGCTTCAGCATCAGTCCTTCCAATGAATATTAAGGACCGATTTCCTTTAAGATTGACTGGTTTGATCTCTTTGCAGTCCAAGAGACTTTCAAGAGTCTTCTCCAACACCACAGTTCAAAAGCATCGATTCCTCGGCACTCAGCTTTCTTTAGTCCAACTCTCACATCCATAATGACTACTGGAAAAACCATAGCTTTGACTAGATGGACCTTAAAATTTACGTTACGTAGATTGTTTTTAGAGGCTATTTTTTTTTAATATACTAAACCACAAACAAAAACAAATACACTATTAATATTGTAATTCAAGTTTCTGAAAGAATAACTACTGCCATTTCCATGAACTTTATGTTCTAGCATGAACAGAAGATTGATGGCAAAAAGTTGAGCCTTTTTTGAGTCCATATTGAGGACATTATAACTGATACTAAAATTAACTTTAAGAAACAAAACATTGTGTCATAAAATTTGATTAAGTGTTATATACTCCATAAGGGTAAAAGAAATGGGGTTTATACTTTCTGATTTAAACCTGAAAGGTATTTCAGATTAAGAAAAAGAAGTAAATCTTTTGACTAAAAGATAATTTAAAACTAACATTCTATGATATTATTTTTCAATGGTATTTTCATATTTTTGTATACACATACATTTATAACATATTACTATGAATCATACAGTTAATACCAATGCTTGGTTATTGATTGTCTTAACTGACATTGTTCATCACATAAGTAATAATAATAATAGAATCTCTTAGTACATTAAAATCTAGTAAAAATTACTTCTAAGAGAAGAGAGCATAGACAGCCTTTTCTTGTTCACAGAGAACACATAGTATGATTCCTCAATGGGTTTTACAAAGGAGGAGTGTGGGGATTATAAAAACTCAGGGTATCCACAGAGTAAGAGATTCAATCTTCAGAAGGCATCTTTAAAGACAGACTGGTAAGGCAGAGATAATTCCTCTAAACTTGCTTTAGGCCTTGACTTCACCAGGAAGTCTCAGTCTCTGTGTTATGGCACCCATGTACAAAGTAAGCTAGGACAAAGACAAGAATGTGCACTGGGCTGGGGCATGCCCCCCATTGTATTTCTTAGGGATCGGCATATGTAGAAAAAGGTGAGTTGCCAAAAGGAAAAACTGTATATCAAACAATGTGTAAGAAATATCAAGATCTTTATAATTCATCTGCCGAAAGCCAGAACTGGGCCTCAGATCTGAGTTAGGACATTGAGTTGAAGAGCAATGTGTTCTATTTTCACGGGTTGGAGAGATTAAGAGGCAGGAGTGAATCAGGCCAGCACAGTGATTGTAGTTTCAGTTCAGTTAAGTTCAGTTCAGTCGCTCAGTTGTGTCCGACTCTTTGAGACCCCATGAATTGCAGCACGCCAGGCCTCTCTGTCCATCACCAACTCCCGGAGTCTACCCAAACCCATGTCCATCGAATCAGTGATGCCATCCAACCATCTCATCCTTTGTCGTCCCCTTCTCCTCCTGCCCCCAATCCTACCCAGCATTAGGGCCTTTTCCAATGAGTCAACTCTTCGCATGAGATGGCCAACATATTGGAGTTTCAGCTTCAACATCAGTCCTTCCAATGAACACCCAGGATTGATCTCCTTTAGGATGGATTGACTGGATCTCCTTGCTGTCCAAGTGACTCTCAAGAGTCTTCTCCAACACCACAGTTCAAAAGCATCAATTCTTAGGTGCTCAACTTTCTTCACTGTCCAACTCTCACATCCATACATGACCACTGGATAAACCATAGCCTTGACTAGACGGACTTTTGTTGGCAAAGTAATGTCTCTGCTTTTAAATATGCTATCTAGGTTGGCCATAACCTTCCTTCCAAGGAGTAAGCATCTTTTAATTTAATGGCTAAAATCACCATCAGCAGTGATTTTGGAGCCCAAAAAATAAAGTCTGACACTGTTTCCACTGTTTCCCCATCCATTTCCCATGATGTGATGGGACCAGATGCCATGATCTTAGTTTTCTGAATGTTGAGCTTTAAGCCAACTTTTTCACTCTCCTCTCTCACTTTCATCAAGAGGCTTTTTAGTTCCTCTTCACTTTCTGCCATAAGGGTTGTGTCATCTGCATATGTTAACAATTCTTAATTCTTAGCATGAGGCCAAAATGAAAGGGTAAGAAATGCTCTCTACCATCCATCAGTTCCCTAAAGCTTTCATGTGTCCTTCTCTTAATCCCAGACATACTCTATGATCATGCAATAGGGAGACTTGTGCACAAAGGGGCAAGAATTGAATGCAGCTTAATCAATGCCCACCCACCATACCTGAAGTCTTTCCAGTGAAGCACGCTGTTCACTTGGTAGAATTACATGCTTACATACTCTATATGAGACTTCCCTGGTGGCTCAGATGATAAAGTGTTTGCCTACAATGCGGGAGACCCGGGTTCAATCCCTAGCTTGGGAAGATCTCCTGGAGAAAGCAATGGCACCCCACTCCAGTTCTCTTGCCTGGAAAATCCCATGGATGGAGGAGCCTGGTAGGCTACAGTCCATGGGGTCGCAAAGAGTTGGACACGACTGAGCAACTTCACTCACTTATACTCTGTATGAAGCCATGTCAAGCTTCTCACAGGGCATATTTTTATGTCAATCTGCTACCCTTTCTGTGAAGTAGAAAGAAAATCAGGTTCATTGTCTTAAACAGTCTCATGATACATACCCAGATTCAATGCATGTGAATAGTAAAATAAAAAGTTCTTCCCCAGAAGGTTTTTCTCCTAGCAGTTTTCTTTCAAGTACTTCACTGAGTTCCTCCTTAAATATAATCTAGGTAAACATTAGTGTCTCATCGTTAGCCAACTGAAATTCAGAGGGACTGTAATGGGAAATGAGGAACAAAATTCTCAGCATGTTTTCAGTGCCCCACTGAGAGGATCCAAGCACAGGAGGACTTTTGAAGGCAAGGTAGACTCCACACTCTGATCTGTACCTTGGGAGGTGCTAAATGAGATATGAATGGGCTCCATGAATCTTTTAACCTGTGTGATTATGGCTCACAGGAGAAGTCACTGGATACATTTCCCTAAAGCTGAACAATTAAACAGAATGCTGGCTAGAAAGCTTCAAAAAATCACAGGGCATATTTGATTCATATGAGATCAAAAAAAGAAACATTTACCATTCAATAAAAATTTAAAACACCTCTCAAATCTGAATTCTTTGCAAGGTTCAGGAACCACATCCAGCCCTATGTTTTATAGTAAACCTAGTTCAATCACTCTCAGCTCAATAAATAACAAAAAATTTTCCTCTGGGAGGATATTGCAAAATTTTTCTTTTTTACTTTTTCCTTGTGCACATAAATCCTTTAATATATAGTTACTTTTTATAAATCTTCACCAGCACTGAAAGGAACATGACAAGAAAGAGTTGACATAACAGTATCTTTGAGAATTGTTTTTCATAAGACATATTCTTTGAACTTTAAAAAAACCTACTTATCTAAGTATTTCTCTCTGCTCTGAATCTAGTCATAAAGGTCCCATTAAGAAAGAATGCTTGGAAATAATGAATAACACTATTTATAGCTACCTTTATTTATCTGTGATCATTCATTAAAAACACTTCATATATATATATGTGTGTGTGTATATATATATATATATATATGTTTAATAACACATTGTTGTAACTATGCATCTGACCTCTCTTACCAAATGCTTGTTCTAGAGTGCTAAAAAACAACATTTCCTTGGGTAGGTGGCTTCCTTTTGGTCACATGAGAACAAACATTTGCAGGAATGAAGGGGCTAAAACACAAGAAGTTCTATGAAGGAGATGGGATGTTTTTTCCCAACCTCCAAAGGTTCTTTCAGATCTGTGAAAGTTTCAGCAACACCTACAATAGTAAACCAAATAATGTACTCAAACCCTAGACCCAACACTGAAGCCAGCCTCTCTCAAGCAAATGGTTCTTTGATGGAAAGAGGAGCAAAGAGGAAGAGAAAGAGTGATCGATGCTAGGACACCAAGCAAAGGTGGTAGGTGTGCTTCATGTCTTTGTCTGCCTCCCAAATAAACACTCGATAAGAAGCACTCACTTGAAACCTGCTGGCTCCTCCCTTACTTAAATGTACTGCAATCAGTTCTGCATCCAGGATTTCTGGAAGATGGTAGTCCTATTAGTTTTGCATTGATCTCTTGATAACCTAGTAAATTAAGGATAAATTATAACTTACTGACTTCCAATACACTCTAATGCGAGCATGCTCATTTACTCAGTCGTGTCCAACTCTTTCGACCCTATGGACTGTAGCCTGGAGGCTCCTCTGTCCATGTGATTCTCCAGACAAGAATATTGGAGTGGGTTGCCATTTCCTTCTTCAGGGGATCTTCCTGACCCAGGGACCGAACCCATGTCTCCTGCACCTCCTTGCATTGGCAGGCGATTCCTTACCACTGAGCCACCTGGGAAGCCACATACTCTAATAGTTTCCAATAAAATTTGTGTTTGGTTGTGAGAAAAGTGGGAAACAACACATAGTAGTCACTAATATACATCATATATCATCATCTCCTAAACAGAAGTCATAGGCAATTACTGCTCTAGCATGACCTCATGTCTGAATGTCCAATTTGGCAGTATTGGTTTTAACTTGGGTAAAGGCCTCCTTGATCCATTTTCTCCATGAACCCTAATTCTGCCAGTATAGATAATAATCTTTGTCAATTTAATTCCATATAAACAACTACTGTTAGCATTTGAGAGACCATCCAATTGAAGCTGTATTTTTTGAGCATCCCATTCTCTTTTAGTTTGGGTTCCTAAGAAATACACAATTGAATAATCATAGGTTGATAGTTACCAGTCTTGGGTTTATTTATAAACATCTCCTTTAAAATCACAGGTAACTCTAGGTATATTTATATTTGGTCAATTCCATGTTTCAATAATCCAACCCAGAAATCATACTTAATCATAGACATTCAGTCTAAAATTAGAGGTTTCTGCCTCATAGTAGTTGTTATGGATCTTCTGCACTCTGATCATTCACTTGGATCTTTTTAAAGAAGTCTACCTCTTGGAGCAATTTGAATTAATGATTGGTTGGTAAAATATGCATATTTATATATTTTTCCTAAGTCTATATTTTTTTTTCATTTCCACAATGTGAGGACTTAGCTATTATATCATTTAGGGAAGTCTTAAGATAATGCTCCTGGATAAGGCCAGTGAAGTCATATATTTCTTGCTTGCTAGCTAAGTTGATTCAGTTGTGTCCGACTCTTTGCAACACTATGGACTGGACCATAGCTTGCCAGGCTCCTCTGTCCATGGGATTCTCCAGGCAAGAATGCTGGAGTGGGTTGCCATGCCCTCTTCCAGGGGAATCTTCCCAACTGAGGGATTCAACTTGTCTCTTGCATCTCCTGCATTAGCAGGAGGGTCTTTACCACTAGCACCACCTACGAAGCCCCATATATTTCTGAGTTCCCCATATTTTCTCATACAAAGTCTCCTATTTCCCTGTTAACACTGTCTTCACTTCAATGCATAAAATTAAGCTTGTCTGACCAAGGGGCTTCCCTGGTAGCTCAGAGAGTAAAGGATTTTCCTGAAATGCAGGAGACCCATTCAAGTATCTCAGTTATCAAACTTAGTAAATTTGGATTGTAGACCAAAAACAGAAGAGCAACATTTATCAAAACTTTCCTTCTCTCTCTGCCTTCAGAAAACAATTGTAAAGCAAGTTTGGCTCTTTCTTAGAAGAGATTTCAGTATTAGAAACCTTTTTGACTCAATTTCCCTAATATCAAAGTCTTGGTAGGTACATGATTTGAGAACTATACTAAACAAAAAATCATTTAACTATATGTTGAACAATTAAAATAATTAGTATCTTCAATTTCTTACCTACCATATCCTAACAGATTTCAGGCAATCCAGTATTTTAGAGCCTGTTATATGTGAAACTTCATTCTTGGTACCAAATATGATACCAGTTATATACTTCTGATTGGAAATTTAATAATACCAAATCAAACTAGCAAAAGATGCAGGGAAATGATTGTTTCACACGACTAAATGTCAAGAGATGTGTCAGGGTTAGCATTCAGTTTATAAAGACTCCACATCTCATGTTTGTGTGTGAGATAGAGAAGCAGAGAGACCACCTTAGCGCTTCCCGACTCCCAAGTCAAATTCAGTCTCAAATCATGACAGCAAAATAAATACAGCAATTCTATTCTAGTCCTTCAAGCACACAAAACATTGTCCAGAGAAAGGATCTGTATCTGTTAATTCCTGCCAAAAGTCCTAAAATACTACTCATATTGGACTCATTAGATATAAAGGATATACTCTGCTGATTCATTTAAGTTATACCACGCATTTCACCTGTGGGTCAAGGAACACGGCCACATTACCTATAAATGACATATTTGAAGGATACACGTGGGCTTTCTGATCATTGTGCTCAGTTGCTAAGTCATGTCCGACTCTTTGCACCACATGGACTCCTTGCAGCCCAACAGGCTCCTCTGTTCATGGGATTTCCCGGATGAAAATACTGGAGTGCAGTGCTATTTTCTCCTCCAGTGGATCTTCCTGAACCAGGGATGAAACCCAAGTCTCCTGCATTGATAGGTGGATTCTTTACCACTGAGGCCCGTGGCAGGGAAAAGAAGTAAAGGGATTGGATGCATTTCCATTTTTTGTTGCAGTTCAGTGGATACAGATGGAAAACAGAATAAGTACTGGATTATAATGGATAAATTATCAAAGCAAAATTAGAATGAAATTCATGTTACCCAAGGTGTTAAGTCCTTTGTCAAAAAATTACATTTGCAAACAAAAGAAAAGATTTTTTTCAAGAGTAAAACTTAATATGAGGTTTGGACTCCAAAGTGCATTACAGAAACTTTCTTTTTGTAAATCATTTTATGAAAGCAAAAATTTTAGTCTACTAGGTATTCAAAGTATTTATCCTTAGCAAATATTATTATGCAAGTACATATAGATGATTAATCACAAAGTTGGAAAAGATATCAGATCACACACTCTTATTGCTTGAATTTTAAAAGTCTTATTCTGATTTATGCTTTCCGATATCTGCAAAATGTCATTCCTTAAATAAATATGTAAGCCCCATACTAAAATCTCCAATGCCCCTGAGTCCCATGTTTTTTAGGTATCTCTTCTGATCTTACCTACAGACTCTCTTGTGGCTTACCTAGTGGCTCAGACAGTAAAAAGTCTGCCTGCAACATGGGAGACCCAGGTTCGCGCCCTGGGTAGGGAAGACCCCCTGGAGAAGGTAATGGCTACCCACTCCAGTATTCTTGTGTGAGAACTCCATGGACAGAGGAGCCTGGCAGGCTAATGAGGTAGCAAAGAGTCAGACAGGACTGAGCAACTAACAGACACAATCTTAGAGAGCATTCTTATAAATTAATGCTCAAAGAAGCTGAAGCCAGATGGCAACACAGTGACTTCCTTCATCCTATCTTCCTCTCAAAACCTTCATTACAGTAGTAGCACTATGACTTTTGCTGCATGAGTTAATTCAGTTGTCTTGAGTTTTTATCTAAATATAACATTTCTGTTTCACAGGATATGCCTATGTTCAGACTTAGTAGAGAAAATGAAATTGTCAAGTGGTTATACCATTATACACACCCGTCAGCAATGTATGAGAGTCCCCTAGTATTACCAGTTTAGTATTTTCAGTCTCACCATACTGTTACAGCTCTGAAACATTAGGAATTGAATTTGCCTAAGTCCATTGCTTCTTTTTTACAGTGAACATACAAAAGGGATATTATGTGAAAAAACTGTGCAATATCCAGCAACAAAAAAGATTCAATAAATAAAGAGACTTAATTACAACAGAATTCTGAATAAACAGTGACAATATATCATGCCCAAATATTAGTATTCCCTAACTGGTAATGGTCTTTCATTTTACAGTGTAAAACTATTAATCTATTAAATTATATCCACTTTGGTATCATAATGAAGAGGCAATACTATCCTTTTGAATTGAAAAAATAGATATGCATTTTTAAGTTGAGACCTCATCTGCCCTGAAAAATCGATGCTTTTAAACTGTGGTGCTAGGGAAGACTTGAGAGTCCCTTGGACTGCAAGAAGATCAAACCAGTCAATCCTAAAGAAAATCAACCCTGAATACTCTTTGGAAGGACTGACGCTGAAAATGAAGCTCCAATACGTCGACCACCTGATTCGAAGTGCCAACTCATTAGAAAAGACGCTGAATCCAGGAAAGATTGAGAGCAGGAGGAAAAGGGGGCAACAGAGGATTAGATGGTTGGATGGCATCATTGATTCAATGAACATGAGTTTGAGCAAGCTCCGGGAGATAGTGAAGGACAGGGAAACCTGGTGTATTGCAGTGCATGGGGTCACAAAGAGTTGGATATGACTGAGCAACTGAACAACATCTAGCCCCAGAGAGAATTATTCATATACAAGTCAGCTCTTCAATATAAATGAAGTCATTACCCCTAATGTCTTAAACTGGAAATGACATACTGGAGGATCTGAATGTGGAGTGGACATTATAGATCTGAAAATATTTTATAATGATCAGTCAGAAAAGACTTTTCTGTTGAAAGCAACACAACCATTGTGAATGTGGAAAAAGGCAATGTTGCTGAGCAGAGGGAATTACAGTTAGACTGGAAAACAGGATCTAAGTTATATTGGAGTCACAGTGAAGTGAAAGTATTAGTCACTCAGTGGTGTCCATCTTTTTGTGACTCCATAGACTGTAGCCCGCCGGGCTCCTCTGTCCATGGAATTCTCTAGGAACAGGGGATCTTCCTAATCCAGGGATCAAACCCACATCTCCTGCCTTGTAGGCAGTTTCTTTACTGCCTGAGTCACCAGGGAAGCCCACACTGAAATCACAAATACCGCTCAAAAAAACATATTTTCCCCAACTTTTAGGTATTTTCTGGATACTCAAGAAGCATTGTTTATGTCAAACATTTCACTCCAAACAATCAAGCAAAGAACCTATGAGAAAAACATGTCAACAGAGGAATTGCTGCTAGGTTTGCTTTTTTATTTTTTTCATTATATTTTTAAACTACACTTTTTAAAAATTACAAATCCATCTTATAAAACTATAATTTTCATGGTTCCAAACTATTGAGATTTTTTTTTTCCCTCTCTCATTTCACTCTGTTAGTTTCATCATTTAATTCCTATAAGCAAGTCCCTTTCAAGCTCTTTTCAGCCTCTGGCAGTTATGAATAGTCAAACAACATGGAATCAGAGCATAAGAAATACACTCTGGGATGATTCACTTGCTACTTCCATCTTTTCTGGCAGGTGACATTATTTGCTTTCAGGCTGCTGAATAGTGTCTAATTGTTTCAGTTAATCTTTCCATTGTGCAATCTGTTAAAGCCAATAAAACATCATTTCCCAAGTTAATGGGATGCTTGATTAACTGAGATGACAACAGAATGTAATATGTCGTTAAAGCTTCATTTAAAATTAAGGATGAAGAGAGCTAGACTCAGTTCACCATGGTGATCTGCACATCTTCCTTCCAGCCTAGAAGTGCCTAGGGTTCAAGTTAAAGAATGCTTTGTGATTCAGGCATGAAATCTATTTAAAGACAATGACAACTAAACTTCCTGAACTAAAGCTTAAAGCACCTCATTTCAACATTTCCAGTATCATTCATATTAGTGCAAAGAATCTCATGGCTTGAGGAAAATCTGAGAAAACACAGAACATTTCCTAGTACCTGATTAAGATTTCACCTAGAACATCACACACTTCAGAATATTTATATCCCAAGATAGATGATTAATTTCTTCTTTTGCTTAATTCAAAAAACATTTGCCTACCTCCCTCAAGTCTCATTGCAATAAAGTCAAAAATTCAAGGTTGTTATTGGTAATTACATGAATATGCTGATAACATAATTTAGAAAATGTGCCAGTGCCTTTTAAAGGCATATTTCTAGGTTATGTGAGTACAAATTCAGCCTAAGAAACTAATGTGAATCTGAATAATCATTAACAAACTGAGATGCAATCTTTACCTTTGTTTCTCACATGTGTGATATGGTTGTTTAGTTGCTCAGTTATGTCTGACTCTTTGCGACCCCATGGACTGTAGCCTGCCAGGCTCCTCTGTCCATGGGGATTCTCTAGGCAAGCATACTGGAGTGGGTTGCCATTGTCTTCTGCAAGGCATCTTCCTGACCCAGGAATCAAACCCACCTCTCTTGTTTGGCAGGAAGTTTCTTTACCACTGAGCCACCTGGGAAGCCTAATGTGTGAAATGGAGAAGTCCTAAAATCATTCTAAGCCTTGATTTCCACATCACCAAGACAAAAGCCATTTCATTTGTGTCAAAATGTTGCTTTTAAAACTAAATAAGTTTTTAAAAATTCAATCACATATAATATTAAGTTCAGTTCAGTCACTCAATCGTGTCTGACTTTTTGGGACCCCATGAACCACAGCACGCCAGGCCTCTCTGTCCATCACCAACTCCCAGAGTCCACCCAAACCCATGTCCATTGAGTCGGTGATGCCATCCAGCCATATCATCCTCGTCATCCCCTTCTCCTCCTGCCCTCAATCTTTCCCAATATCAGGGTCTTTTCCAATGAGTCAGCTCTTCACATCAGGTGGCCAAAGTACTGGAGTTTCAGCTTCAACATCAGTCCTTCCAGTGAACACCCAGGACTGATCTCCTTTAGGATGGACTGGTTGGATCTCCTTGCAGTCCAAGGGACTCTCAAGAATCTTCTCCAACACCACAGTTTAAAAGCATCGATTCTTCGGCACTCAGCTTTCTTCACCGTCCAACTCTCACATCCATACATGACCACTGGAAAAACCATAGCCTTGACTAGACGGACCTTTGTTGGCAAAGTAATGTCTCTGCTTTTTAATATGCTATCTAGGTTGGTCATAACTTTCCTTCCAAGGAGTAAGTGTCTTTTAATTTCATGGCTGCAGTCACCATCTGCAGTGATTTTGGAGCCCAGAAAAATAAAGTCAGCCACTGTTTCCACATCTGTCTGCCATGAAGTGATGGGACTGGATGCCATGATCTTAGTTTTCTGAATGTTGAGCTTTAAGCCAACTTTTTCACTCTCCTCTTTCGCTTTCATCAGGAGGCTCTTTAGTTCCTGTCATCTGCATATCTAAGGTTATTGATATTTCTCCCGGCAATCTTGATTCCAGCTTGTGCTTCCTCCAGCCCAGTGTTTCTCATGATGTACTCTGCACATAAGTTAAATAAGCAGGATGACAATATAATATATAACACATGTAAATAACAGTGTGTATTACACATACATTCCACATATCTTTCACATACTTCAAGGATCACACAAATTTCATTGTATGAGACTTTCCATCACCACAAAATAATGTCAAATTTAATGATGTATTCCAGTTGAGATAAATATAGTGATATTTTCTAGTTTTAACAATGAGCCACTTCAATCATATTACATAGATAATATGCATTATATGTATACAGACTTTAAATATATAGCAAGTATCCTCTGAGTAAAACATTTAAGCATTATTGAGTTCACAGCAATTTTTTTCATTGTTAAAAGTAAAAATACCACAACCCTTAATCAATTCTAAAAAGAATTCTATTTGGAAAAAAAGAGGGGGGATTAAAGTTAAGTGTGTACTAGCTACATAATGCCTGATAAGTTAAAAGCTGAGTTAAGCATGTACTTCAGCAAATCAGATAATTCAAAATAATCATTCTAAATAGGCATGGATGTTATTCAGCAACCTCCCTGTGGTCCAGATTTGTTACTTTGCTTCTTTGTATCTTTATGTCTGTCTTAGAGCCTTGTATATCTCACTGCACTCATATTTGTTGAAGGGAACAGATGTAAACTTAATTCTTAACAAAAGGCACACTTCGTTGCCATCTCCTTAAAAAGTCTTTGCATCTTATTTTAAATACCAATTCATTTTCTGGCTTGTTTATCATCTGCCTCCCCTGCCAGATCTAGGACAGGAACCATGACATTTGTTTTACTCAGCAGCAAAACATTAGCAGCTAATACAGTGAAAATTTGTTAATAACGAATAGATGAATTTAAAGTTCACTTTTAATTGGTTAGCATACACCAGGCAACATTAAACTCCATTCTCTGGAACTAAATATCTGTCAATTTTAATCACTGTTTCTCTAAAGGAGGGGGGAAATCTGACTCCTAGCATCAGATCTTCTCAAGGAATTCTTTGTGTGGTATCCTAATGTTTTCTTAATTTGCTAAGCTCTTTGAAATTTGAGTGTTCTTATAAGTCAAAATTGAATTTGACTTCTAAATGTGAAGCTACAACTAGAATTTTTGATAAATGAAAAGGATTGTCATTTTTCATGTTACCAATAAATTTAAGACATGATATTAACAGCAAAAGCTTTCTTTTGTAACAAAAGGAAATATATTTTACTCCTGTTGAAAAAAATTCTTTACAAAATTGATCTAAAAATACTTAAAAAGGAAGAGGTCAATGGATAATAACCAACATGCCTTCTCTAAAGAAAGTTTCTGTTAGAATTAGGGGAAAAAATAGAAATTGTAAAAAGGAGGAGGCGGAAAATGTGTTTTTGGAAAATTTGAGCAATATGAAAGAAATTTAAATTAAATAAAGTAGGCTGTAGAGTAATATTTATGTCTGGTTCTTAACATTCAGGGAAAATGCAGGTCTCATATGGTGAGGGGGCTGACAAGCCAGAAGCTAGGACAATGCTTGGGGAAAGTGCATTTGAAGCCCTCTTCCCTAGGTCCATCAACCCTCCCTCCTCCCAGTTAACAGCCATAATTATATGTATGATTAACAATCCCCCCGAGTTAATCCAGTTAACAAACCCCCCACCCAGTTAACAATTGTATTTATATGTATCTGTCTACATACACATATATACATATGCTGTATCTTTCATATTTATATAGGTGGGCAAAATATTCATTATTTTTATTCCCATGCATAATATTCATTCACTCAATAAACATTTAGTGAATTTCTATTGTGCTCCAGACACTGTTTTAGACACTAGAATTTCAGAAGCAAAATAAAAATAAAGTTTCAGCCCCTGGATAGATAGAAAAACCTGAATTAACTATTATAGACTGAAACTGTAAACACAGATTACCAATAGGTAAACAGATTTATTTTAAGTAAATGTGTTAAGAAATTCACAAATATCTCAGGGCAAATATGCCTCAGAGTAAAGTTGATTTTTAATGGTATACATATATCTTTTTATGCTATTGAATTTTTGACCAATTCATTTTTATGTATGATTATACTGCCCTCATTTTTTTCTTAAACTCTGGTTGAAAAAAATATTCAAAATCACAGCTCTGTCATTGAACTTGTTCACTTTTATTTGCAGTATTAGTTTTATTTTTCAATTTACAGTTTACTTTTGGAAAAATTTAATCCACTTGTCTATAGGTAACAAAGATAAAGATCTGAACTATCCACTAAGTCTGGCACAAATAAATGCAACCTCTGTCAAAATCCTCTGAGGACAAATGAGAGACATAAGCCATAAACAATAACAGACTTTCCACCGTTGAGTCACTGGTAGGAAAAGCCACTGTAGAGGCTGTGTGAAGGCATATTTTGAGCCATGAATTAAAACTGTTTCAGATCTTTTGCCTTTTTACAAAGTGAACATTTTTACTGTGATGGTATTTTGCTTTTATTTGTTTCACACATGGTAATGTTTTGCCCACAAATACTTGTCAGGTTTGCCACTCATATGAATTTATGGCTGGACATATTCATAAATAGAATAGATACCTATTCCCAGTCCAGTTTAGGGTCCTCACTTCCCCCTTATTCTTACTAGAAAATGAAGTATGAGCAACAGCTTGATTCCTTCTTTTTGTGCTGCACTGAAGCATTACTCCACAGTAGAGACCACTGTTCCAGGACAGGTAAATATTTATGGTGCTATCATTACTAACAGGTTCTACTGCTGCTAAGTCACTTCAGTCATGTCTGACTCTTTGCAGCCTTATGGATTATAGCCTGCCAGGCTCCTCTGTTCATGGGATTCTCCAAGCAAGACTACTGGAGTGGGTTGCCATGCCCTCCTCCAGAGGAATCTTCCCGACTCAGGGATCCAAACAGTGTCATTTATGTCTCCTGCATTGTGTTCTTCTGTGTGACCCTATGGACTGTAATGCCAGACTCCTCTGTCCATGGGATTCCTAGTGGAGTTTTACCATGTCTTCCTCCAATATCTAATACAAAGGAAAGTTTTATTAGCTAAAACTAGAGTTCAAAAATTAACTAAAATCTGATCTCATTTCTATACTTAGTAATTTGAACGTAGATAATTTAAGCATTCTGACCAGACATAATCTGCTAAATTATTAAATTTAAATAGTAATTTCTAATTTTTCATCATGATTCCATAATTTAAAACAGATAAATAAACAGAAATAACTTTATGATATAGCATTTTGACTTCTTTGCAAATGAATTCATTATCTCTAGGAAATTACTCTAGAGGAATACAAATATGTACAAATATGTGTATTTATATAATTATGCATTCCCAAAATGTATATATCACATATGAATAAATATAAACACTATTAATGCCTCAAATAACTCTTGTCACACAAGTCAAGGCAATTTATGTTGAACAAAAAAAGTGTTTTATACATACTATAGGATACAGTATATATACAACAATATAACCATGTATTATTATTTACAGTTGTCCTTTTTACTGTGTTTTGAAAAATATCCATTTAAAATAATACTTTGGGAGGAGAATGGCTAAGATGGCAGAATAAGAAGAACCTGAGCCTCCCACTCTAAGGACACACAAAATTACAAAATTTACAGAGAAACTAGTGATGAGAAAAAACAGAATTTAGCATCAAAAAATCCTCTACAGCTAAACATATAAAGAATAAACCACAAGGAGATGGACAGGAGGGGCAGAGTTCCAGTACAGTCAAGACACGTACCGACTCTCCCCTCAAAAAAGACATATATCCCCAGTTAAGCAACCTAAAATCAAGAGAATAATTACAATTGAAAATGTTCTCCCCAAGAACAAGTCTGAGTCCCATATTGGGTTGCCCAGCCCAGGTGTTCTGTGATAGGAAGAGAGGTCCCCATAATGTCTGGCTTTGAAGACTAGTGTGGCTTACTTTTGGGAGACACAGAGGGCTAGGGAGATAGAAACTCCACTCTTAAAGGGTGTACTCAAAATCTCACAACGTTGGGGATCCAAGGCAAAAGCAATAGTTTGAAAGGAGTATGGGTCACACCCCCTGCTGATTTTGGTGAGTCTCCTGGAAAGGTAGGAGGAAATTAAGCTTAGCATGGGCAAACAGACAATGGTGATGGCCATTTTGAGGAGCTTTTTCTACCATTGGACACTGGTGCTGGCAAGACTCATTTTGGAAACCCTCATCAAGATTACTAGTGCTGATACCTGGTTCCAGCACTAGTTGAAATTGAATGGTTCTATGAAGACCTACAAGACCTTTTAGAGTTAACACCCAAAAAAGATGTCCTTTTCATTATAGGGGACTGGAATGCAAAAGTAGGAAGTCAAGAAATACCTGGAGTAACGGGCAAATCTGGCTTGGCGTACAGAATGAAGCAGGGCAAAGGCTAATAGAGTTTTTCCAAGAGAACGCACTGGTCATAGCAACACCCTCTTCCAACAACACAAAAGAAGACTCTACACGTGGACATCACCAAATGGCCAACACTGAAATCAGGTTGATTACATTCTTTGCAGCCAAAGATGGAGAAGCTCTATACAGTCATCAAAAACAGGACCGGGAGCTGACAGTGGCTCAGATTATGAACTCCTTTTTTCCAAATTCAGACTTAAACTGAAGAAAGTATGGAAAACCACTATACCATTCAGGTATGACCTAAATCAAATCTATACGATTATACAGTGGAAGTGACAAATAGATTCAAGGGATTAGATCTGTTAGACAGATCTAACAGAAGACCTGAAGAACTAGGGATGGAGGATTGTGACATTGTACAGGAGTCAGGGATCAAAACCACCCCTAAGATAAAGAAATGCAAAAGGCGAAATGGCTGTGTGAGGAGGACTTACAAATAGCTGGGAAAAGAAGAGAAGCAAAAAGCAAAGGAGAAAAGGAAAGATATACCCATTTGAATGCAGAGTTGCAAAGATAGCAAGGAAAGGTAAGAAAGCCTTCCATAGTGATCAATGCAAAGAAATAGAAGAAAAAAACAGAATGGGAAAGACTAGAGATCTCTTCATGAAAATTAGAGATACCAAGGGAATATTTCATGCAAAGACGGGTACAATAAAGGACAGAAATGGTATGGACCTAACAGAAGCAGAAGATATTAAGAAGAGGTGGCAAGAATACACAGAAGAACTATACAAAGAAGATCTTCATGACCCAGATAATCATAATGGTGTGATCACTCACTTAGAGCCAGACATCCTAGAATGTGAAGTCAAGTGGTCCTTAGGAAGCACCACTACAAACAAAGGTAGTCGAGGCAAAGTAATTCAAGTTGAGCTATTTAAAATCTTAAAAGATGATGCTGTGAAAGTGCTGCATTCAACATGCCAGAAAATTTGGAAAACTCAAAAGTGGCCACAGGATTGGAAAAGGTCAGTTTTCATCCCAATCTCAAAGAAAGGCAATGCCAAAGATTGCTCAAACTACCACACAATTACATTTTTTTCACAGGCTAGCAAAGTAATGCTCAAAATTTTCCAAGCAGGGCTTCAACAGTACCTGAACCGTGAACTTCCAGATGTTCAAGCTGGATTTAGAAAAGGCAGAGGAATCAGAGATTAAATTGCCAGCAACTGTTGGATCATTAAAAATGCAAGAAAGTTCCAGAAAAACATCTATTTCTGCTTTATTGACTACGCCAAAGCCTTTGACTGTGTGGATCACAACAAACTGTGGAAAATTCTCAAAGAGATGGGAATACCATATCACCTAACCTTCCTCCTGAGAAATCTGTATGCACGTCAAGAAGCAACAGTTAGAAGTGGACATGGAACAACAGATTGGTTCCAAATCAGGAAAGGAGTACTCAAGGCTGTATATTGTCACCCTGCTTATTTAACTTACATGCAGTGTACATCATGAGAAACACTGGGCTGGATGAAGCACAAGCTGGAATCTAGATTGCTGGGGGAAATATCAATAACCTCAGATAAGCAAATGACACCACCCTTATGGCAGAAAGCAAAGAGGAACTAAAGAGCCTCTTGATGAAAGTGAAGGAGGAGAGTGAAAAAAGTTGGCTTAAAACTTGACATTCAGAAAACTAAGATCATGGCATCTGGTGCAATCACTTCATGGCAAATAGATGGGGAGACAATGGTAACAGTGACAGGATTTATTTTGGGGGGTTCCAAAACCACTGCAGATGGTGATTGCAGCCATGAAATTAAAAGACACTTGCACCTTGGAAAGAAATTTATGACCAACCTACATAGCATATTGACAAAGGTCCATCTAGTCAAAGCTTTGGTTTTTCCAGTGGTCATGTATGGATGTGAGAGTTGGACTATAAAGATAGCTGAGTGTTGAAGAATTGATGTTTTTGACCTGTGGTGTTGGAGAAGACTCTTGATAGTCCCTTTGACTGCAAGGAGACCCAACCAGTTCAACCTAAAGGAAATAAGTCCTGAATATTCATTGGAAGGACTGATGCTGGAGCTGAAACTCCAATACTTTGGCCACCTGATGCAAAGAGCTGACTCGAATGATTGAAGGTGATGGAGAAGGGGACAACAGAGGATGAGATGGTTGGATGGCATCACCAACTCAATGGACATGAGTTTGAGTAAGCTCTTGGAGTTGGTGATGAACAGGGAAGCCTGGCATGCTGCAGTCCTTGGAGTCACAAACAGTCGGACATGACTGAGCAACTGAACTCAACTGAACTGAACTGAACTGGCCCCACCCACCAGCCTGCTGACTCCAGTGATGGCATACTGCACACCAAGTAATAGCTGGGTGGGGCCAGAGCCCCACCTACTATCAGGCAGGCTGCTTTCTGATGCCCCGAGCCCACTGTCAGTGCAGGACACAGTCCTGTCCACTCAGCCCAGGGCCCTAGGACCCAACCCCACACACCAGTGCATAGACACTAATCCCAGGACCCCTAGGGCCCTACAGCCAGAGACCCTAATAGTACACCACATTAACAAATTAAAGAATAAAAAATCATACAACAAACTTATTATGCAGAAATAAGTTTTGAAATAGTTCAACATTCACTTATGAGAAAATTCTCCACAAAATCAGTGTACAGGGAACATAACATAATAAAGGCCATAAATTCTCCAACCTAGGCTTCAACAGTACATGAACTGAGAACTTCCAGATGTTCAAGCTGGATTTAGAAAAGGCAGTAGAACCAAAGATCAAATTGCCAACATCCATTGGGTCATCGAAAAAGCAAGAGAGCTCCAGAAAAACACCTACTTCTGCTTCATTGACTTTGTGAAAGCCTTTGACTGCGTGGATCACAACTGTGGAAAATTCTGAAAGAGATGGGAATACCAGACCACCTGACCTGCCTCCCAAGAAATCTGTATGCAGGTTAAGAAGCAATAGTTAGAACTGGACATGGAAAAACCGAATGGTTCCAAATTAGAAAAGGACTATGTCAAGGCTGTATATCGTCACCCTGTTTATTTAACTTATATGCAGAGTACATCATGCAAAATGCCCGGCTAGATGAATCACAAGCTGGAATCAAGATTGCAGGGAGAAATATTAATAACCTCAGATATACAGATGACACCACCCTTATGGTAGAAACCGAAGAAGAACTAAAGAGCCTCTTGATGAAAGTGAAAGAGGAGAGTGAAAAAGCTGGCTTAAACCTCTACATTCAAAAAACTAAGATCCTAATGCATATATATGAAATTTAGAAATATGGTAACGATAACCCTATATGCGAGGCAGAAAAAGAGACACAGATGCATAGAACAGTCTTTTGGACTCTATGGGAGAAGGTGAGGGTGGGACGATTTGAGAGAATAGCATTGAAACATGTATATTATCATATGTGAAACAGAACGGCAGTCCAGGTTCGATGCATGAGACAAGTGCTCAGGGCTGGTGCAATGGGATGACCCAGAGGGATGGGATGGGGAGGGAGGTGAGAGGGGAGTTCAGGATGCGGAACACATGTAAACCCATAGCTGATTCATATCAATGTATGGCAAAAACTACTACAATATTGTGAAGTAATTAGCCTCCAACTAAAATAAATTAATTAATAATTAAAAAAAAAACTAAGATCATAGCATCCAGTCCCATCATTTCATGGCAAATAGATGAGGAAACATGGAAAGAGTGACAGACTTTCTTTTCTTGAGCTCCCAAATCACTGCACATCCAACCATCTCAACTGCAGCCATGAAATTAAAAGACTTTTGCTCCTTGGAAGAAAAGCTATGACCAACCTAGACAGCATATTAAAAAGCAGAGACATTATGTTGACAACAAAGATCCACCTAATCAAAGCTACGGTTTTTCCAGTACTCATGTATGGATGTGAGAGTTGGACCACAAAGAAGGCAGAGGGTCGAAGAATTGATGCTTTTGAACTGTGGTGTTGGAGAAGACTCTTGAGAGTCTCTTGGACAGAAGGAAATCAAACTAGTCAACCCTAAAGAAAATCAGTCCTAAATATTCATTGGAAGGACTGATGTTGAAGCTGAAGCTCCAATACTTTGGCTCCCTGATGTGAAGAACTGATTCGCTGGTAAATATTCTGATGCTGGGAAAGATTTGAGGCAGGAGGAGAATGTGACAACAGAGATTGAGATGGTTGGATGGCATCACCAACTCGATGGACATGAGTGAGCAAACTCAAGGATTTGGTGATGGACAGGGAGGCCTGGCATGATGTAGTCCATGGCGTCGCAAAGCACTGGACACGACTGAGTGACTGAAATGAACTGATAATAAACATACAGTTAATGTCACACTCAACAGTGAAATGCTGAAAGCAGTTGCTCTAAGATTAGGAAAAATACAGGAATGCCCACTCACCAATTTTATTAAACATAGAATGTGAAATCCTAGCCACTGCAATCAAAGTGGACAACAAATAAATGGAATCCAGATTGGAAGGAAAGAAATAAAACTGCACTATTGCAGATGATGAAACTATACATCATAGAAAATACTAAAAATGCCACAAAAACTACCAGAGCTCATTAACGAATTCAACAAATTTTCAGGATACAAAATTAATACACAGAAATCTGTTGCATTTCTACACACTAACAACAAAAAGTCAGAAAGAGAAATTAAAGAAATAATCCCACTTGCCATCCCATCAAAAAAAAAAAAAACATCTAGGGATAAATATAACTAAGGAGATAAGAGACCTGTACTCTGAAAACTATAAGATCTTGATAAAGAAATTGAGAACACACAGAGAAGGAAAAGACTTACTGAGTTCATGAATTTTAAGAATTAATATTGTTTAAATGACCATACTACCCAAGGCAATCTACAGATTCAATGCAATCTCTATCATAATATCAGTTGCATTTTGCATAGAACTAGAACAAATAATTTTAAATTGGTATGAAAGCACAAAAGACTGAATAGTCAAAGTATTAATAATCTTGAGAAAGAAGAACAGAAATGGATGTATCACACTCCCTGATTTCAGACTACACTACAAAGCTTTCAAAATAATATAATATTGGCACAAAAACAGACACAGAGATCAATGGTACAGAATAGAGAGTCCAGAACCAAACCCACACACAACTGTCAATTAATCTATGATAAAGGAGGCAGGGATATCCAATGGGGAAAAGACAGTCTCTTTGGTAAGTAATGCTGGTAAAACCAGACAGCTACATGTAAAAGAATGAAATTAGGTGATTTTCTCACATCATATACATAATAAAATAAAAAACTGGATTAAATACCTAAATGCAAGACTGGAATCCATAAAATTTCTACAAAACAATGTAGGCAGGACACTCTGACATAAATAATAACAATATATTTTGGATCAGTCTTCTATGGAGAAAGAAAAAGCCTAAATATAAAAATGGAACCTGATTATATTTAAAAGCTTTTGCACAACAAAGGAAGCTATCCAAAAAATTAAAAGGCAACCTACTTAATGGAATAAAATATTTTCAAATGATAACGCCAATAAAGGGTTAATATCCAAACTATAAATAGCTCATACAACACAATGTCAAAAACAAGCCACCTGATTAAAAACGGCAAAAGACCTGAGCAGACATTTCTTCAAAGAAGACTTACAGATGGACAGCATGCACGTGCAAAGATGATTAACATGCCAAAGTAAGTGCAAATGCCTCCCAGATAAACGCAAGTCAAAATCATAGTGAGATACTGGCCCACACCTGTCAGAATGGCTATCATCAAAAAGAATACAAATAGCAAGTGTGGATGAGGATGTCAGATAAAAAGGAAGCACTTGTAGACAGTTGGCAGGAATGTAAATTAGCAGAGCCATCATGGAAAACAGCATGGAAGTTCGTCAGAAAACGAAAATTATAGCTATCAAATGATTCATCAGTTCCACTGCTAGGCATACATCTAAAGAAAACAAAAACATTAAATGAAAAGATGCATGTACATCCGTGTTCGTAGCGACATCGCTTACAATCGCCAAGACTGGAAGCAACTTAAGTGTTCATCAATAGATGAATGGATAAAGATCTGGTGTATATGATAAAGATGTGGTGTGTGTGTGTGTATATATATATATATACACATGAATAGTACTCAGTCATGAAAACTGAAATTTTGCCATTTGCAAAATGGAGAGTTCTAGAGGGTATAATATTAAGTGAAATAAGTCAGAGAAAGACAAATGCTTTGTTATACTTATATGAGGATCTTAAATCAAATGAAAGAAAATAATAAATAAACCATTTGTTTTAATCCGTTTTCAATAAAAAAGAGATATATACACTTTATTTTCATATATAGGTATGATATAAAAGACATAAATACATAAAGATGTATAAAAATGTGAAAGGAATAAACCATAATTTCAACATTGGTCTCTTCTGTGTGATGTGTTTAAGAGTAAATTTTCTTATATCTCCACACTTAGCTGCACTTTTTAAACTCACAAAATGAGTATACATTGCTTTTGATATCATAAAAACCAAGGAAGAAAAATCAATTAACCAATATAGCCATATAGAATAGATAAAAGTAAATAAAGCTTTGTTTAAATATAGAACCTCTTGCTATTTAATTCCAAAACAATCACAACTTTATTTATCAGGATGCAATGTACCAGATGCTTAGTTTGGTGCTGCAAAAAATTGATTTTCAGATTAAAATATATGAAAAATTGTTTTTCTTTTCAGTTCGTACCTTCCTCCTACCATTCCATGCATGTAAAGTAAAAGTTCGAAATTTAAATGCCTCTGTGGCCAGGCAGGTTTTGTAAAGTTAGGCAACAGCTGGGTTGCCTGAAAGGGACTTGTCAGGACTCTAGAAAACTGAAGAATGCCTGATCTGCCTAAATATATACTCTTTTTAACTGTCAATACTTTGCTAATTCAAGGAAACATGTCCACGGGCAGAGCTCAGAATAACGTAGCATTGTAGTTAGTGATTATAAACCAAACATTTTTTTTTTCTTGTCAAGAGATAATGAAAACAAAAATTACAAACTGCAGGTCTATTTACTATTATCATATTGTAAAATTAGGTAAACTGGAGGACAGTAAATGGCAGAGTATAAACAAATTTATAAATATCAAAAGAATGTCATGTATGCATGTAATCAGTGCAAACATAGACATTGTCCATATAAACCTTCACTGTAGGAATATAAGTGAGTTGCAGATATAAAGTAAGGGTGATCATCTCCTCAAGCTTGATAAAGATACTTTCCAGAGTTATCTAAACATTGAAGCAAAATCAGAATTCTTTAGGCCCACTTGGCTCTTGGCATTGTGGTCCTTCAATATGTTATTGGTCTCACCTATTTTCTGCAACCGACACTGACCAGCATAAGAAACCTATCCAGAAGTTGCAATCTATATGTTTCTAGAGTTTGTTTGTGTATGTGTGTGTGTGTGTGTGTGTTTTATTTTTTTTTTTTTTTGAGATTCAGGTATCCTTCCCTCAATCTCTCAGCTTGACCCAATTTCCTACTTGGAACCACAATAGTACACTGAGTCTGGAAAGTAAAATGCTGGATTTCTTGGCTGTTTTCCCTGGTAATCCCCTCAGTCCTGCCCAGACTTGACTTCGGAGCCTCTTCTCCATACACCTAAGTGCCAGCTACTATTCTGCTCCTAGAGTCCTCACCACCTGGAATCATAAGGTGCTTACCTTGACTAATTTTAACATTGGCTACTTCATATTCATATTCTTATGTAGCTGAATTTCATCTAATGCATTGGATCTGTTACATCAACACTGGCTCAGATCAAACCTGAATATGTCAAACCTATCAGAACACTACCCATTTTACTCTTAGATGAGTAGTCCTTAAACATTGTCTCAGGTAATTTTGGCTTCCAATCCTCCTCCTTTTTTTCTATTTGGTGGTGGTGGTGGTTTAGTCACTCAGTCATGCCCAACTCTTGTGACCACATAGACTATAGCCTGTCAGGCTCCTCTGTCTGTGGTGTTCTCCAAGCAAGACTACTAAAGTGGGTTGCCATTTCCTTCTTCAGGGTATCTTTCTCTACCCAGGAATCGAACCTGAGTCTCCTGCATTGCAGACAGATTCTTTACCAACTAAGCTACGAGGGAAGCCCTATTCTGTTTACATATCACCAATAATCCAGAATTATTTAGTGATGAGGCATTTTTGAACTGGGCCATTGAATGGATTTTTGTAGAAGAAAAATTAAGAAAATTCTTCTGACATTAATTATTGTCTCCATATTACAGATTCATTCAAATTCACTAGACTCTTTAATGACAAAACTGCTTTTCACTATGTAAGATTGCCAAATATCAGGGAAAGAATGAAAACATTCTTATTACCTGGTTAACAGAGTTCAGTCAAAATGCTACAGACTAGAAATGACTTAATTTTTTTCCTTTGCTCCCAGAAGTGAAGAAGAGGAAAACACTGTTGTATTCTGACCACTATAAAATGGGAAGGAGAGATCACAAGCTAAGGGCAGTGAAAATATTCCTTTTAGATCCATAGAGTAACACTTGAAATATTCTCAACAGGTGCAACGTAGAAAGTATGGGCACTGTTATGATATGTAAATAACATATAAAGTATGTTACTTGTGCACAGATAATATGCACATGATTGCTCATGTGTTATTTCTTCTCTTTAAAGTAAGAAAAATTTTAAATATTCATAGAAAATAATGAATCTAGGACATAGGATTCACATGATCCCCACAAAAAAAAATAATAATGACCTCACTATACCTCACCATTTAGTTAGCAAGCCTAAGTCAAAATTAAATTTCTGTCAAAATGTATCACCAAGTGAATACAAACTGAGAATCATTCATAAAATCATGCCAACACCCCAGGTGTTTTTTCCATTAGCATATTGTTTGGCTATCTGGCTACTGTGTGCCAGGGAAATTCCATTTCTGAGAATACAGCATGCCAGAGACCAAGCAGAATAGTCCCTGCTTTCACAGGCCTTACATTCTAGGTCTAGAAAAGGACCTGGTTTGTTTGGAAGCACTGAGAAGGCCAGGGGCTTGCAGCATACTGGGCAAGAGGGAATGAATTCCCAAATGACTTCAGAGAAACAGACAGGTTCCTAAACAGATAGAACCTTGAAGATAATGAGAAGTTTAGATTTCATCATAAATGAAAAAAAAAAAAAGCTTTTAAGTATAAAACAAATACTCTGTGAAAGATAATTCTGCCCAATCAATGAAGAAGAAATGAAAGAACAATTCTGTCAACATTTAATTTTACAGGAGTCCTATGCTCATGGAAAACAGTGACAAGTAAGTTATCTCCCTTTTTGTCTTCTTGGAAATGGCTTACTGCAAAGAAATGTCCTTCCCAGAAGACTTAAGTGAGAGTCAGATATCCCACAACACGTTTATCTCTGACAAAGCAAGACACAGACCCTCCAAATTCCCTTTCTTTGCCTTATAAATGGTTGGCTGAACTATTTTCTCCCACTGATCAATGAGAACAAACTGCTAGTTAATGAAACAATGGTCAGTTTTCTCTCCTTCCTCCAGACTTTTGACTTTGGATGCACCTTCAGGCTGAGCCAGCATACACACTCTCCTGAAAACAGGCTGTCTTCATGTTAAAATACTCTGATTTACTATCCCATCAAGACACCTACTCACCCTCCTTTCTCATATTCCATCTTCCTAGCCAGTGTACTCCTCCCAACAAGAGAAAATTCTCTTTAGCCCAGTTGCTCAGCTGCTTGCAGAGCTCATGATAGGAAAGCACTCCTGAGAGTTTTCCTCCTCCTATTGTCCTTCCCCTCTTCTTGCAGTAATCCATTTGAATAAAGTCTCTCCTTACCAAAGTCCAGATTAGTTTGTTAACAATGCACGTAGATGTGACAAACATATCCACACATAGATGGAAACAGAGACATCAATTAGGTTATTGATGTTATAAAGATGAGATAATGGATTACACTTAAAAAACTTGAAAGATCAAAGGTAATGAAAGACTGGAGGAGAAACATACTTGGGGGTCAGAATTAACATCAAGATTATGTTTTGGTCAGTTAATTTTGCATGTCTCTTAAGCATCTGAGTACCTAGTTGGAACTTCAGAGGAATACTAAGATCTAGGGTATTAATTTGGCAACCATCAGCACAAAGGCTGTATGTAAACAAAGGCACTAGAGGAAATGAACTATAAAGAGGATATAAACAGAAAAGAGGAAAAGGCTTACTTACAACTGAGCCATGGGGCATCCCAACATTTAGACATCAAGCCTAGTAGTAAGAACTGACAAAGGAAACTGATTGATGGCTGGTACTGGAGGAGGAAAATTAAACCTTCAAGAAATTATAGCAACCAGGACAAAAGGCTTTAAGAGGATAAAGAACAATATATCAACACTATCCATAAGTATTGAGTGTTCAAGTAAAATGGAAAAAAGAAGTGACCACCAGATCTGTCAACATGAGTAACTGAAGATATTGGCAAGATCAGTTTTAGCAGAGCTGTGGAGATGATTACTTCCTACTGGTACTGATTTAGATAAGAATGGGAAGCAAGGAGGTGGAGGCAGCTTTAAGAAAAGTTGCTGTGAAATGGATCAGAGAAACAGGAAAGAGAAAATCATTGCGTTCAGCAACAGTCAAAGAGTAAAATGACATTGAGAGAGAACTGTTTACTGTTTATTCTTAACATGGATGATTTTATAGCATAACTGTATCATGAGGTTAAGTTTCAAAAAATAATAATAATAAAGGTGATGATACAGAGGAGAGAGAAGACAATTTCAGGAGAGAGGCCAGATTGGTAGAATACAGAGGAACAGTTAAAGCACAACATCGGTTTCTGATTTTTAAAAGGCAGTTTTAAATTTTCTGAAAGAAGCCTTAAGGATATACTTTGTCAGATAAGATTTGATAAGTTTGAATATTATAAATTTTAACAGCTATATATCCTTGCATTTTTGTATTTTGTTGTATATCTACTTTATTTTATTAAACTTATCACAATTACTATTAAAATCCCAGCAGGATAAATCCATTAGAAATTAAAAGCATGGCATTAGTAACCTCCTGGTCATTACTACTGGCTCTACCATTTCAATTTAATCTAAGCAAATTATTTTTTCTTGTCATCTATTTCTCAAAATGGAAGAACATAAGAACTTAGCATTTCTAGTTGACTTCCTACCTTAGTAAACACATGTCTCCTAATTAGCCTATGAGCACTTGTCACCTCCAGCTAAGGATGTGTCCATGGGAGGAGTTACGAGTCATTATGAAAAGAGTAGGCAAAATGCTTGCTAAAATGTATGTAACTTACTTAAATAAGAAATACACATAACTACTCCTGATTCTCCCCTGTGCTCAACTCTTCCCCTAAAGGTATTTTAAATTGTAGAGATTTGCCTTAAAAACCTTACTGATAACGTAGCCAATAATAACAATAAACATTGTAAATATATGTAAGCTTTATTTATTTTTTAAGTTGTAATTGTTGAAAACATTAGACTTTGACTCCATACGTTTATTTGAAATCACCTGCTTATCTGTGTAGCTAGGATATTTACTGAAAGCAAAGATAAAGGTAACTCACTGGATTTCTTTAAAGGCTCGAGAAAAAGTAGCTTAACTTCAAGGAAAAGAAAGCATAAAACCAAATCAGAGGCTTAAAACACAGAAATTTTCTGGGGCTGTTTGTCAGCACATCCCATATTAAGAAGCTCAAAATATCTATCTGTGAGTAATTTAATCCCTTAAATTTTTTTATCCCATCATAAAACAAAGTTAAAATTCTTTATTATCATGTAAGAAGTACACCAACAAGACACATAATTTCTGTTCAGCTCAGCATGTCTTTAAAATCACCAAGATGGGGGCTGGGGGGTGGGTTCTCACAATTAATTTGTACTTAGACTTTACAGTGGCAAAGTCTAAGAGTAAATACAGTATCTTCTAAAGAAAAGTCAGATACATCTGTGAGAATGCCAGGAAGCTAAATTTCAGTGAAGGCTACTTATAGTCACTTCTACATCAAGTATTTGAAAAACACTGAGAATAATCCTCAGATCACTAGCTATAATACAAAGCTATCTTTTGTTACTTTATTGTGCCTCCTGACCTAAGAGCTTCTCTCTTTTCCTGCTTTCAACAAAGTCTGATAATCTAATGGATTTCAAAGGTCCAGTTGTTTGATTCTCAGATGCCTTTTAGATCTCAGTTTAAGACAAGGTTTTACTTGTCTACTTGATAACCATTGTTGATGCTAAACACAACTTGTGATTTTGAAAGAGGCTTTGATAAAACCTACACCAAGAAGTCAAAACATGTGCAAGACATCCATGTGCATAGTATGTGATGACACTAAAACTTCCAAAGGAATTGTGAAATTTGATAGCACTACTTTAAAATTCTCATTGCATTGTATTTCAGAGTCTGAATTTCTAGTTTATTGTGGGTGGATAGCCAAAAAATATTTTGAATGTAACTTTTCTCATTTCAAAATATATTAGAAATGAGACTCTATATCCATATTATTAATAGTATACTAAAGTGAACATCGGTATTAATATATTCAGATATGGGTATTAATATATGTCTCATATATATATATACACACACACACATACACACACACACACCCTATAGCAATCATATGAGGCAATATCAGATTTGAATAATTATATTCCATTTTTTACATAATTATTTTCATTGAAACTCATTAAGACTATTATCATAAAAACCACTTACTGAGTGTAACAATCAAACTCCAGGAAAGTAGAAAATATTAAACTGATTATAAATAAATATGGGTTTCAGAAATTATAGGTATATTTTGTTTATACTTAAATGTCTAGCCCTATGATCTGACAATCACTTTTTAAATTGAATGGGAAAAAAATGTGCAGTCTAATTATTGGTCTCTATCCAGTTAATTATAATTTGTTGATTGTGTGCCTTCTGTGTGATTAGTTCTATCATATTTTTCTCTAATTTCAAATTTCATATCTCTCTTGAGTGATCTCTATCTTCATTATCAGCATGCTTTCATTTGAAAATTGGATAGGGAATATTTCTAGATATCTATTTATCTATACAACTATCATCCCTCCATTCTATGTCCAAAAGTTCTTGTAATCTGCTGGGCCAACCTAGACAGCATATTAAAAAGCAGAGACATTACTTTGCCAACAAAGGTCCATCTAGTCAAGGCTATGGTTTTTCCAGTAGTCATGCATGGATGTGAGAGTTAGACTGTGAAGAAAGCTGGGCACTGAAGAATTGATGGTTTTGAACTGTGGTATTGGAGAAGACTCTTGAGAGTGTCTTGGACTGCAAGGAGATCCAACCAGTCCATCCTAAAGGAAATCAGCCCTGGGTGTTCATTCGAAGGACTGATATTGAAGCTAAAACTCCAATACTTTGGCCACCTGATGTGAAGAGTTGACTCATTGGAAAAGACCCTAATGCTGGGAAGGATTGGGTGCAAGAGGAGAAGGGAACGACAGAGGATGAGATAGTTGGATGGCATCACCGACTCGATGGACATGAGTTTGGGTAAACTCCGGGAGCTGGTGATGGACAGGGAGGCCTGGCGTGCTGCGATCCATGAGGTCTCAAAGAGTTGGACACAACTGAGCAACTGAACTGAACTGAACTGAATACAGTAATGACTTTATCATATTAGTTATTATCTTCCTACAGTACCATTTTTTGTCTGAATTCTTTGTCTCCCTGACTAAGTTATTTATGAAGTTACATTATTAAACAGTTACTGCTGATCCCTAGTTGTTGTCTTCAGAGCATGAAATACTGGATCAAGGAAAAGTATACAAGAGTCATAAGTTGTGGCAGGAAAATCTATGTCAATGTGCCAACTATGTCTCCACCACAGTACTGGTGACCTCCAATTCATTCAGCCACACTCTTTTTTTTTTAATTAATTTCTTTTTTACTGAAGGATAATTGCTTTACAGAATTTTGCTGTTTTCTGTCAAACTTCAACATGAATCAGCCATAGGTATACATATATCCCCTCCCTTTTGAAACTCCTGCCCACTGCCCTCCCCACCCCAGCCCTCCAGGTTGATACAGAGCCCATGCTTGAGTTTCCTGAGCCATATAGCAAATTCCCATTGGCTATCTATTTTACATATGGTAATGCAAGTTTCCATGTTACTCTTTCCATACATCTCTCTCTCTCCCCAGGTCCATAGTCTATTCTCTGTATCTGTTTCTCCATTGCTGCCCTGTAAATAAATTCTTCAGTACCATTTGTCTAGATTCTGTATATATGTGTTAGAATACGGTATTTATCTTTCTCTTTCTGACTAACTTCACTCCGTATAATAGGTTCTAGGTTCATCCACCTCATTAGAACTGAATCAAATGTGTTCATTTTTGTGGCCGAGTAATATTCCATTGTGTATATATACCACAACTTGGTATATATACCCATTCTAGGTTGCTTCCATGTTCTACCTATTGTAAATAGTGCTGCAATGAGCAACGGGATACATGTGTTTCTTTCAATTTTGGTTTCCCCAGGGTATAGGCCTAGGAGTGAGATTGCTGGGTCATACAGTGGTTTTATTCCTAATTTTTTAAGGAATCTCCATACCATCTTCCATAGTGGCTGTATGTATTTACATTCCCACCAACAGTGCAAGAGCATTCCCTTTTCTCCACACCCTTTCCAGCATTTATTATTTGTAGACTTTTTGATGAGGGCCATTCTGACGGGTGTGAGGTGATATCTCATTGTAGTTTTGATTTGTATATATATAATGAGTGATGTTGAGCATCCTTTCATGTGTTTGTTAGCCATCTGTATGTCTTCATTGGAGAAATATCTGTTTAGGTCTTTTTCCCACTTTTTGATTGGGGTGTTTGTTTTTCTGTTATTGAGTTGTATGAACTGCTTGTGTATTTTGGAAATCAATCTTTGTCAGTTGTTTCATTTGCTATTATTGTCTGCCATTCTGAGGCTTGTTTTTTCACCTTGCTTATAGTTTCCTTTGCTGTGCAAAACATTTTAAGTTTAATCAGGTCCCACTTGTTTACTTTTGTTACTTGTTTACTTGTTTACTTTTTGGAGGTGGGTCATAGGGGATTTTGCTTTGATTTATGTCATCGAGTGTTCTGCCTATGTTTTCCTCTAAGAGTTTTATAGTTTCTGGTCTTACATTGACGTCTCTAATCCATTTTGAGTTTATCTTTGTGTATGGTGTTAGGAAGTGTTCTAATTTCATTCTTTTACGTGTTAGCTGTCCAGTTTTCCCAGCACCATTTATTGAAGAGGCTGTCTTTGCACCATTGTATATTCTTGCATCCTTTGTCAAAAATAAGGTACCCATAATTGCATGGGTTTATTTCTGGGCATTCTATCTTTTTCCATTGGTCTATATTTCTGTTTCTGTGCCAATACCATATTGGTTTGATGACTGTAGCTTTGTAGTAGAACCTGAAGTCAGGAAGCTTGATTCCTCCAACTCCAATCTTCTTTCTGGCTTTGGCTATTCGGGGTCTTTTGTATTTCCATATGAATTGTGAAATTTTTTTGTTCTAGTCCTGTGAAAAATGCAATTGATAATTTGATAAGGATTGCATTAAATCTGTAGATTGCTTTTGGTAGTATAGTCATTTTCACAATATTGATTCTTCCTACCCCGGAACATGGAATATCTCTCCATCTGTTTATGTCATCTTTGATTTCTTTCATTAGTGTCTTATAATTTTCTGTGTACAGTTCTTTTGTCTCCTTAGGTAAGCATATTCCTAGATATTTAATTCTTTTTGTTGCAATGGTGAATGAGATTGATTCCTTAATTGCTCTTTCTGATTTGTTATTGTTGGTATATAGAAATGCAAGTGATTTCTGTGTATCGATTTTGTATCTTGCAATTTTGCTCAGTTCATTGATTAGTTCTAGTAATTTTTTGATACTATCTTTAGGGTTTTCTATGTACAGTATCATGTCATCTGCAAACAGTGAAAGCTTTACTTCTTCTTTTCCGATCTGGATTCCTTTTATTTCTTTTTCTTCTCTGAATGCTGTTGAACTATGTTGAAAAATAGTGGCAAAAGTGGACACCATTTTCTTGTTCCTAATCTTAGGGATAATGCTTTCAGTTTTTCACCATTGAGAATAATGTCTGCTGTAGGCTTATCATATATGGTCTTTACTATGTTGAGGTAGGTTCCTTCTATGCCCATTTTTGAGGAGTTTTAATCATAAATCAGTGCTGAATTTTGTCAAAGGATTTTTCTGCATCTATTGAGATGATCATATGGTTTTTATCTTTCAATTTTTTAATATGGTGTCTCACATTGATTGATTTCCATTATTGAAGAATCCTTGCATCCTTGGAATAAGCCCAAATTTATCATGGTATATGAGCTTTTTGATGTGTTGCTGAATTCTGTTTGCTGAAATTTTGTTGAGGATTTTTGCATCTATGTTCATCAGTGATACTGGTCTATAGTTTTCTTTTTTTGTGTTGTCTTTGTCTGGTTTTTGTATCAGGGTGATGATAGCCTTGTAGAGTGAATTTGGAAGTGTTCCTTTCTCTGCAATTTTTTGAAAGAGTTTTTAGAAAAATAAGCATTATCTCTTCTCTAAATGTTTGATAGAATTCTGTGAAGGCTTCTAGTCTTGGGCTTTTGTTTTTGGGAGAGATTTTTGATCACAGCTTCGGTTTTAGTACTTGTAATTGGGTTGTTAATAATTTCTATTTCTTCCTGGTTCAGTCTTGGAAGATTGGACTTTTATAAGAATCTGTCCATTTCTTCCAGGTTATCTATTTTATTGACATGGTTATTCATAATAGTCTGTTATAATCCTTTGTGTTTCTGCATTGTCTGTTGTAACCTCTCCTTTTTCATTTCTAATTTTGTTGATTTGATTCTTCTCTCTTTTTCTTGATGAGACTGGCTAAGGGTTTGTCAATTTTATCTTCTCAAAGAACCAGCTTTTAGTTTTATTAATCTTTACTATTGTTTCTTTCATTTCTTTTTCATTTATTTCTGCTCAAACCTTTATTTCTTTCCTTCTACTAATTTTGGTGTTATTTTTCTTCTTCTTTTTCCAGTTGCTTTAGGTGTAAAAGTTAGGATGTATATTTGATGTTTTTCTTTTTTCTTGAGGAAGGATTGTACTGCTATAAACTTCCCTCTTAGTACTGCTTTTGTTGCATCCCATAGATTTTGAGTTGTTGTGTTTTCATTGTCATTTGTTTCTAGAATTTTTTTTTATTTCCCTTTTGATTTCTTCAGTAACCTGTTGGTTATTTAGAAATGTGTTGTTAAATCTCCATGTGTTTGTATTTCTTACAGCTTTTTTCTTGTAATTGACATCTAGTCTCATAGCATTGTGGTTGGAGAAGTTGCTTGATAAAATTTCAACTTTCTTAAATGTACTGAGGTTTGATATGTGACCCAAGACTGGTCTATCCTGGACAATGTTCCATGTGCACTTGAGAAGAAGGTGTATTCTTCTGCATTTGGATGGAATGTCCTGAAGATATCAATGAGATCCATCTCATCCAATGTATCATTTAAGACCTGTGTTTCCTTATTAATTGTCTATTCTGATGATCTGTCCATTGGTATGAGTGGGGTGTTAAAGTCTCCTCCTATTATTGTGTTACTGTCAATTTCTCCTTTTATGTTTGTTAGTGTTTGTCTTATGTATTGAGGTGCTCCTATGTTGGGTGCATAGACATTTACATTTGTTTGGTCTTCCTCTTGGTTTGATTACCTTGATTGTTATGCAGTGTCCTTCTTTATCTCTTGTAACCTTCTTTTTTTTTAAGGTCTATTTTGTCTGATATGAGGTTGCTACTTCAGATTTCTTTTGCTTCCTATTTGCATGGAATATATTTTTCCATCCTCTCACTTTCAGTCTATATGTGTCTTGAGGTCTGAAGTGGGTTTCTTTTAGACAGCATATATATGGGTCTTGTTTTTGTATCCATTCAGCCAGTCTGTGTCTTTTGGTTGGAGTATTTAATCCATTTACATTTAAAGTAATTATTAATATATATATTCCTATTGCCCTTTTCTAATTTTTCAGGTTGATTTTGTAGATCTTTGTTCTTCTCTTGTATTTCTTGAATATATAAGTCCGTTTAACATTTGTTGTAAAGCTCATTTGGTGGTACTGAATTCTTTTAACTTTTGCTTGCCTGAAAAGCTTTTATTTCTCCATCAATTTTGAATGAGATCTTTGCTGGGTACAGTAGTCTTGGTTGTAGATTTTTCCCTTTCAGTACTTTAAACATATTCTACCATTCCCTTCTGGCCTGAAGAGATTCTCCTGAAAGATCAGCTGTTAAGCATATGGGGTTTCCCTTGTATATTTCTTATTGATTTTTCCTTGCTGCTTTTAATATTCTTTCTTTGTGTTTATTCTTTGTTAGGTTGGCATGTATCTTGGTGTGTTTCTCCTTGGGTTTATCCTGTATGGGACTCATTGTGCCTCTGAGACTTGATTGGCTATTTCCTTTTCCATGTTGGGGAAATTTTCAACTATAATTTCTTCAAAAATTTTCTCATACCCTTTCTTTTTCTCTTCTTCTTCTGGGACCCCTATAATTCGAATGTTGGTGTGTTTGATATTGTCCCAGAGGTCTCTGAGACTGTCCTCAGCTCTTTTCATTCATTTTACTTTATTCTGCTCTTCAGAATTTATTTCCACCATTTTATCTTGCAGCTCATTGATTTGTTCTTCTGCTTCAGACATTCTGCTATTGATTCCTTCTAGAGTATTTTTAATTTCAGTAATTGTGTTGTTTGTCTCTGTATGCTTTTTCTTTAATTCTTCCAGGTCTTTGTTAATTGATTCTTGCATTTTCTCCATTTTGTTTTCAAGGTTTTTGATCGTCTTTACTATCATTATTCTGAATTCTTTTTCTGGTAATTTTCTTATTTCTCTTCATTTATTTGGACTTGTTTGTTTCTAGTTTGTTCCTTCATTTGTGTAGTATTTCTCTCCCTTTTATTTATTTATTTTTTTAGGTTATTGTGTTTTAGCTCTCCTTTTCCCAGGCTTCAAGGAAATTTCAACTCTTTCCTTGAAGAAGGTTGAAATCTTTCTTCCTTTTGGTTTCTGTCCTTCTAAGGTTGGTCCAGTGTTTTGTGTAAGCTTCATATAGGGTGAAATTTGTGCTGAGTTTTTGTTTGTTTCTTTATTTTTCATCTGCTGGGCAAGGCTGAGTGGGGTGGGGATCCTGTCTGCTGATGATTGGGTTTGCATTTTTGTTTTGTTTGTTGTTTAGATGAGGCGTCCTGCACAGGGTGCTACTGGTGGTTGGATGATGCCAGGTCTTGTATTCAAGTGGTTTCCTTTTGTGAGTTCTCACTATTTCATACTCCCTAGAATTAGTTCTCGGGTAGTCTAGGGTCTTGGAGTCAGTGCTCCCACTCCAAAGGCTCAGGGTTTGACCTCTGGTCAGGAACGAAGATTTGTTTGTTATAGCATTAAGGGATAGTAAAACAAATATCCAAGAACGAGAAACCAAAGATGAACCCCAGACAAATGGCAGTTACAAAGTCAGGCAAATAATAATTAAAATAATGGAATATACCCATATACCTATATATCCACGAGCAAAGTGCAAACAGTCCAACAAACTGAAGTACAGTAGATTGATCCGGTGAACAAAGGAAATAAAAAATTATATTTATCAGTTAAGAACAAAACTAACTTAAGCAGAAACTGGAAGAACAAAACTAAGCATGGTGCCAACTGGGGAATAAAGCAACGAAAACAAAACTAACACATATGTTGAGAGGAAAGGAAACAAAGGAAAGAAAGAAAGAATGGATATCAAAGTTAAATAGAGGTAGATGAAGAAGATTTATATACATTAAAGATTAACTGCAAGGGGAAAAGAATAGTAGGAAAGGCAAACGAAGGAATAAATGTAAAAAAAAAATAATAGGTTAAAAAAATCAAAAATTAAAATTATAAAAAAGAGAAAAGAGAAAATAATGGAAGAAGAAAGAAAAAAGGGGAAAAAAAGGAAAACTCCACAGAACTGCAAAAGCCCAATGTAGAGGCAGAGGTTCATGACAACAATAGGAAATGTGACTGAATATATACAGATGCATATACACCCATAAGCAAAATCAAAACAGTACAACAACAATTAAGTACAATAGATTGACCTGGCGAACAAAGGAAACCAAAAATTTTATCTACCAGAACAAAACTAATTAAAACACAAACTGGAAAACAATACTAAAGCAAGGTGCCAATTGGGGAATAAAGCAATGAAAATAAAACTAATAAATATGTTGAGAGGAAAGGAGAGAAAGAAAAGAAAGAAAGAATAGATATGCAAAGTTAAATAGAGGTAGATAAAGAAGATTTATATACATTAAAGATTAACTGAAAGGGGTAAAGAACAATAGGAAAAGCAAACAAAGGAATAAATGTAGAAAAATAATAATAGGTTTAAAAAATTAAAATTTAAAATTAAGAAAAAGAAAAAATAGAAGGAAAACTCCAAAGAACAGCAAAAGCCCAACGTAGAGCCAGAGGTTTATGACAATGATAAAAAATGTGGAGAAAAAAGGAAAAAAAATGTTCAAAAGCTTAATTGGATTTCTTAGTGCCAATAAATCAACAACTACAACGGGGGGAGGGGGGAGGGGAAAAAAAACAAAAACAAAAGAATCTACAGAACAAGTCAAAAAATAATAATAAATGTTTTTCTTGAGTCACTGCTGTCAGAGTCCTTTCCCATGCTGGCAATCAGATTCCAACTTACCTCCCTAGGATGCCCTCCAACACTGTACTGATCTCTAGATCTGCTGTGGGGGCTGCTCAGATTCTAATCTGGTTCTACTCCTGCATGTTCATGCCTCCAAAATCCACAGCTATCAGAACTAGTGTGTTTTCTTTTGCGGGAGCTCTCAATGGCCTTTTATATATTCCATAGACACAAAGTCTCCTTAGTTGATCGTGTGTCTTTAATCTGCAGCTTGTACAGCTGGTGGGAAAGTTTGGGGTCTTCTTCCTTAACCACACTCCCCTGGGTTTCAATTGTGGTTTTATTTCTACCTCTGCATGTGGATCGTCCACTGGAGTTTGCTCCTGAGGCTGCCCTGGAGGGCTTGGGTTTGCCCCTGTGAGGGCCAGGTGTGGAGGTGGTACAGCTGCTTGGGTCGCAGGGTTTCTGGCAGCACCAGGTACTCAGGGGCATTAGCGACTAGGGCAGCAGGAGTTATAGTGCTCTAGAAGGGTAGGGCAACCAGTATTGGCCAATACACACCAGTATTCTTGCCTGGAGAACCCCTTCTCTGACACAGAAGCCTGGCAGGCCACAGTCTACAGGGTCACAAAGAGTCAGACAGGTTGGAAGCGACTTTGCGCACATAAACACAAGCCTGTTTTTTTTTTTTTTTTTTTTTTTTTTGCCTGTGGCAGCTCTGCCCCAGTGAGAGTTGAGCGTGAAGGTGACCCAGCTACTTGGCTTGTGGGGACCGTAGTGGCACCAAGTGGTCAGAGACAAAGACTGCCTCTGCGGTAGCAGTTATGGCCCTATCAGTCTTTTTTCGAGCCTCTTGTAGCTGGCGATCCAAAGGCCTCTTTGGCCAGTCTTTCTCCGTAGCTCTGCCCATTCAGGCACTTGGAGGGCTCCCTTGCTTTCTCTGTTGTTTGACGCCATCAGGCACATAGAGGGGGCCCCCCTGACTGGGATCCTACTCTGTAGATCGGGTGCATCAGGCACTTAGAGGGGCACCCTGGGTGGGGTCCTACCCTGTAGTTTGGTGCATCAGGAGTTTGATAGGCCAGCCTCTCTATTGTTCAGCTGCCAGTGCTGGTGTGTGGAGAGAGAGAGAGGCTATGATGATGGCTCCATCCCCTCCCTACACGTGACTCAGCAGTATTGCTTTGCTTCCATGGCTGCCTGGCTTTCCTCCATAGGTATTTCCCACAATTTCCTCCCCCGATCCCCTTGATCCATCTCTCCACAATCAACAACAGCCCTCGCCCAGGGATTGCTCTACAATCCCTAAACTCCAGCTCCCAGCCACTGGGCCTTCTAGGGGACCTGCATCCCTGTCCAGGATATGTATGGCTGCACTGATTCTCATTCAATTTAGGCTGCCACAGATTAGTTGTTTCACTCTCAGCCTTAAATGATTCTCCTCTGATTCAGACAATTGCCCCACTGTGGGGATCGTACCCCTGCTTCAGTTTCCCTACCTGCAGAGGGCAGGTCCAGTCCTACTAACACTCCTATTTTTCTCCCTAGTTCCTTCATCCTACCATTTTGCGTGGTTCTATATATTCTTTCCCACTGGTCAGATACTCCTGTCCACCTTCAGCTGGTGTTCTGAATGCACTTCTGTGTCTGAAGGTGTATTCCTGATGTATCCGTGGAGATGTACTCTACGTCCACCTACTCCTCTGCCGTCTTGTTCTCCTCCTCATCCAGCCTCATTCTTATGTGCAATGCTGATGGCCAGCAACACTAATTTTGTAAAACTCCCATGGATTAATTTTATTTCTTGGTGAGACATTATTAATTCAAATCTATTCTTGAGATAGAGAAGAAGAAAAACACTTCCCTTCCCAAAGCCTATGTGGGCATAGAGGATGACATCACTTATTCCTAGTTTCCTATGTATGACATTACTGCCTCTCCAAGGTCATGCTATATTCTAATTATTCCTCTAAAGGAAAATAGTTGGCAAAGAGCTGGGAATTGTTCCACACATAATAACAGCTTGAATATTGATTCAAAAATAAACTAATTTTTCTAAGGTCAAGAATACTAAAAAAGAAAGAAAATACCCATGCTGGGTCAGGATTTTATATATATGTGTGTGTGTGTGTGTGTGTGTGTGTGTGTCTGTGTCTGTGTCTGTGTGTATGTGTGTGTGTGTGTATTCTTGTAAAAATGCCTTTACATTATTGGATAATTCATAAGAAAGAAATATCTTGCAACAATTTCAGTTTTGTAAATTATGGATTTTTTCTGAGAACCTCATTTGTATAATTACTTGAATTGCCTTAAACTACTGAAGCTATTAAGGTTTCACCATCATTCAATTTCTGGTTAATTTCTACCCTATGGCATAAGATAATTAAACTAAAGAAAAACAGCCAGTCTGTAATACAAGGTTTTGCTGAGTGTTAATCCACACTGTAAAGATTCATGAGCTCTAATTATCTAACAATGCAATTGAGATTTGTAACAACCTCCATTACCTCTACAACTTTTGAAGTATCTATATTTTACCAAATAAGGAAGATTATTTTGGAACATTACTAGTTTCTCTGCTTCTAAATATCATAAAAATATAAATGAAATACTCATAATGATTATATCCACGCTTTATTTTTTTCATGTATTACCATCCAGTTGCTAAAAGTTATTTTTTCCATTCACTTTCCCAAGTATATCATAGATTCATAAATATTTAAGCTAGACTGGGTCTTCTTAGCATGCTTACAATTATGATCATTCTAATTACCCTAATATGTTATAATTATCTAACTCTGCCTCCCAATAAATATAACTACCTAACATAAAATGACTCTAAACATATTCAAGAGCAAGGGCTATACATCTCCAGTACTTTTACTGGAACTATATAAATGACTTATTGCTAATTATACTCCAAGGGTTTACAGCTAGCATGGCAAATTGCACAATAAACTGTCTGAAAATAGCAATCTTATTCAATAATCAATACTTTTACTTCTATAGAATTCAGGATCATCATGCCCTTCAAAATTAGCCTCAAATTACATTTTCTTACAAATTTGTTTCATGAACAAGAAAGTAACTCAGTGAAGAAAATACTAATTTAATATCTACTGTGTACCCAATAGTGTGCTCAGCCCTGAAAATACTAGAGTGAAAAAGCAGTCCTTCAATTCACTGAATTTATGAACTATAGGAAGAAAGAGAGTCATCAGGCAATTACAGTATTCTGTGATAAACACCATGATAAGGACAAGTGCCAAATCCACAAGAGAAATTGACTAATGTTGTTTAATGAAATTATTCTCAAAGAATTGATGTCTAAGTTAGAACTAAAGGACACTGACAGAGTGTGCCAGAAGAGGCAACCACATATGAAAGGCACAGATTGGGAGGGGTGCGCTTGATGTGCTAAAAATACACTGAAGCACAGAGGGCAAGTGTGGGATCCAAGACAAAACTTGTATGTCATACTAAGACACGTGTTTTGCACTGCACCTGAAATGAGCGAAGCTTACTTTAAGCTCTAAGTAAAAGAGGGACACTATCAACATTTTATCAATACAGAATTTTATTTATCACTGGCTGTAGTACAGAAAATTGGCAAGATACACAGAAAATTGGCAAGATGAAACAAATATAAGTCGGGGAATTGGTTTATATAATTGCAGAGAAAATGGTGATTTGAACTAACACAACAGCAATAAGAATGGAGGAAAGATGATCAACATCAGTGGCATTAAAAAGGTCCTTTTTACAAATGGTGCTGGGACAACTGGATATCCATGTATTAAAGAATGGCATTGCACCCACCTCACACCGTGTACAAAATTTAATTCACAATGGATCTAAGGCCTAAATATAAGAGCTGAGACTATGAAAGTTCTAGATGAAAACATAGGTATAAACATTAAAGACCTTAGATTAGGCAACCGTTTCTTAGATACTACACTAAAGACAAAAGCAACAAAAGAGATAAACCAGATAGCATCAAAATTTAAAACTTCTGTGGTTCAAAGGACACCATCAAGAAAGAAAAAAGACATCTCTCATAATGGAAGAAAAAAATTGCAAATCACATATAAGGTATTACAGAGAGGCTTAGACAGTTTGGGGAATTGATCAAGAAAAAAGATATGAGTGACCATGAGGTGGCAGCAGCACAAACTTTATTGGGCTCTGCTGGCTAAAGTGTGGGTATTCCCTGTGTCTTTATAGCCCCAGGCTTAGGTCATCTATTGCTAGCAAATGTAGGGTCAGCTATTGTGGGTGTGCAAGCAAGCAGGTTCTAAATGGCTAAAACTTGGCTGTTTGTATTCATATGTAAAAACTGGAGTTAACCACCAGGGGGCTTTTGAGCTAACAAGTCTTAAGTGAAGGAATGAACACTGCTGCTGCTAAGTAGCTTCAGTCGTGTCCAACTCTGTGCGACCCCATAGATGGCAGCCCACCAGGCTCCCCCGTCCCTGGGATTCTCCAGGCAGGAACATTGGAGTGGGTCGCCATTTCCTTCTCCAATGCATGAAAGTGAAAAGTGAAAGTGAAATCGCTCAGTCTTGTCCGACTCTTAGCGACCCCATGGACTGCAGCCTACCAGGCCCCTCCGTCCATGGGATTTTCCAGGCAAAAGTACTGGGGTGAGGTGCCATTGCCTTCTTTGAGGCCAAATATACAGAGACCATCTTTGGTTGAAAGACATAACTGGTACGTATGTATATCATACAGGCATAGACAGAAGTATCACAACTCAAAAGTAAAAGACAAACCAATTTTAAAATGGGCAAATGACCTGAATAGAATTTTCCCAAAGAAAATGTACAAAAGGCAAATAAGCACATGAAAAATAGAATCATCAGCTTTCATGACAATGCAAAGCAAAACCAAAATGAGAAACCACTTCACACTCATGAGGATGACTATAACCTAAATAAAAATTCTTAGATGTGAAGATATCGGAACATTTATGCATTGCTGGTGGGAATGCAAAATGCTGCCGCTGGTTTGGGAAATCATCTGGTGGTTCTTCCAATGGTTAGACATATGATTCCACAATCCCATGCTGAAGTATATGCCTGAGAGATATGAAAACATACGTCCCCTCAAAACTTGTTCGCAAATGACTATTAGCACATTATTCACAATTGCAAATCAGTGGACACAACCAAATGTTGATGAATAAAGAAATCAATAAAATGTGGTATATTTATACACTGATAAAATATTCTACCATAAAAAGATTTAAAATAGTCATGCTACAACATGGACATGCTACAACATGGATAAGTGTTACGTGAAATGATTCTATTTATATGAAAAATCCCTACTAGATAAATCTATAGAGAAGAAAAGTAGATTAGTGGTTGTCTAGGGCTGTGACAAGTGAGAAGATTAATGAGTGATAGCACAATGGCATGAAGTTTCTTTATGGAGTAAAAAAAGGTTCTAAGTTGATTGTGTCGATGGGTATATAATTCTGCGATTATGCTAAAAGCCGGTGAATTGTGTGCTCTAAGTGAGTGAATTGTATGGTATGTGAATGATATCTCAGTAAAGCTTTTGAAAATAAAATTCAAAGTTATTCTCTGAAAAAATTATGTGCTTCTTAATATGGATAGGGAAATAGAACAGTGTTCAGGGTAAATTACATTCAAGTTTCATGGTAACTGGTAATGTCATTCACTGAAATAAAGAAAACAGGAGGAGGAAAGGGATTTTTGTAATACATTAAATTGGATAAGGTAAATCTAAAACAATCTGGAGGCATCAAAATAGAGATGACCAATGAAGAGTTACATATACAGGTCTCTAGGATGGGAGAGAAATATTGAATGGAGATAGATATTTTAGAATGATCATCATACAGATGTTAATTCAAGTGACCATGTGATATGAAACCTTTAACAGTATGTACAGGAAAAAGATTAAGGGGCAAAAAAAGAAGCCCAAAAGACCATAGTAGGATGTCCAGGGATGGAGGATGGTACCTTTGCCAAGGTAAAAAGAAAATAAGTTCTATACATAGATCCTCTTCTGCTTATGATTCTTAGGAAATGCACATTCCCAGATAAGGAGACTTCACTTAAACTGACTTAACCTGAAAGAACACCTTTCATCTCATTTCTCTGAAGTTTCTATCAATCATTTGCACAAAAGATCTATAGCAAATTAATTGTAGCTAGTTCTTTAAGATGATAAAACATTTCCCCCAAGTGCAGTTCTTTTAAAGTATTTAAAAGCATCTTAATTAGTACCAATTCCATCAAAGATGAGGAAACCAATAGAACACAAACTTATGCACAGCCATACAAAATCCTCACACACTTTATGTATAACTAAGTTACCTTAAATTTGATTGAAAGTAGAAAATGAATTTCAAAAATATGCATTTCTAGTCAAAGTAGAAAAAACATTCTCCAAGTTTATCTCCAAAATAGTTTTTTTATGTGTTAATTGAATGTTAAATGTATTTCTTTTTACATTTGAGAACTTCCATTTGATGGGATGAAATTTCCAGTAGTTTAAGATTAGATCTAATAATATAAAAATAATCATAGAAAAGCAAAACATATTCCTCTGTGTTCAGATAGTTAGACCACTATCTACTATGAACCAATTAAGTTTCATTCATTAAGCTAAAAAAAGATACAATCATATGTGTATATATATATGTGTATGTAGTGTAAGCCTCAGCACTTGCAGAACTTATTACAGTAGGAATATTGTGTTTAATGTGCCTCTTAGTTGAAAATGAACAATTCTATTGTTTTATTCTATATATGAGAACCTTAATTTGCTGTTCTTAAAAGGATTGAAGAAATGAAAATACTACCCTGATAAGCATAGTTTCCCTACTGATCTGTGAACATTCTAGACTTCCTCCCACATCAGGACTTTTACACTTGGGAATCCCCCTTCTTGAGAGTCTCTGTAAATATATGAAAAGCTCACTTCCTTCTCTCTACAATGTATATTTTTGCAAATAGCACCTTCTCTCATTGAGGCCTTCTCTGAACACACTATTTAAATTGCATTTCTGCCTCTAACACTCCTTACATTCTTTCCTGTTGTAATTATCTTCCTAATTCATCACCTTAAGTGCTATGGATTTTGCTTTTTTTTTGTATGTTCATTGTTTGTCCTCCACAGAATTCAAGTGACACTAGGGAAGGGCTGTTTTGGTCAGACCTGTATCCCCAGGGCCAAGAGGAATGCTTGTTGTATGACTGGTAAACAGTAACAACATAATAATTGAATGAATGAAATGATCACATGTTAAAGGCAACATTTAAGGAAATAATTGCTGAGAATATTGCAGAACTAATTAATGTCAGCAATCAATCTTCAAATGCAACAAGTCCATTAAAGCCCAAACAGAATCAATAAAAGGAAATCCATACTGAACACATCATAGTGAAACCTCAGAAGTCAAAGACAATCAGAAGGTCTTAAAAGTTGTCAGGAAAGATCAGATTACCTTCAAATGAGTGAATTAGGCTGAAAGCTGACTCTGGACAGTAACTGACAGAATCTTAATGATTGAGAAACAGAAGAATTTGTTAAACTAGAATTTTATACAGTGAAATATTTTTCAAGAATGAATGACCACAAAATAATACTTACACCCTTAGACTGGGGTAATCAGGAATCTTGTTCTGGCTCCGTAATTCACAAAACTCCTCTCTGGTCTTGCCTCACCCCTCAAAAGGAGATGTTTATAGGAGCAGAACTAGTACATGCAGGCTGGGGATGTCCACAAGTAAGTATCCTCACAGTGAGAGACAAAGCTGGGGATGAGAAGAGAATATGCTGCTGCTGCTAAGTCGCTTCAGTCGTGTCCAACTCTGTGCGACCCCATAGACGGCAGCCCACCAGGCTCCCCCGTTCCTGGGATTCTCCAGGCAAGAACAAGAGAATATGGGGTATGCTATAAACCAGAGCCTTCCATTTCATCTCTTGCTTGTGATCCCTATAAATGTTAGGAGTAGGGTAAACAAAGACCTTTTAGATAAATATTATGGGCTGCCTGCAGAAAGACCTTTTCAGACAAACAAAAGCTGACAGTTTGCCATCAGCTGAGCCTTGCTAACGGAACTCTAAGGTTACACTTGATTCAGAAACAAGGTAGTTTCAGACCAAGAGTCTGTTAGGAAGAAATGAAAAGCACAAAAAAGGGGATAAAAGTGTGAGTAAATGTGAATAAATACTGACTTTATGAAATAATAAAAATGGTATATTGCAGGATAAAAATATAATTAAATACTTGCATAGAGTAATGAATGAGTCTGAATCCTTATATTTTCTGAGAGGAAGAAATAGTCATTCCTTTACTGTAGAGTTGGATAAGCTTAATATTTGTACTATAATTTTTAGGGTCATCTAAAGCAGATATATACTGTCCAAAGTAGAAGGGAAAGGAATGGAAACTAGTAAAAATACTCAAGCCCAGAAAAGGCAGAGAGAGAGGGATGTGGGAGGGAGAATGGATCAAGTAAAATGAATACAAAACTCAAAGTTATATAACAAAAATGCAAACCTATTAGTGATTATATTACATATAAATGGATCATATGCTCCAATAAAAATCAATTACTATCAGGATGATTTTTTTAAAATTCAATTTCATACTCATTATAACAAATGCAAAAGGATACAGAGAGATTGAAAGTGCCAGGGTATAAAAAGATAAACTAAGCACAGTCAAAAGAATCCTGCTGCCACTATGTTGATAGAAACAAACTTGATTTTAAGATAAAGCAGGACCCCAGTATTGCCTCTGCATACTGTGGCTGCCGCCACAAGATACCTGTGGACTGAACCCCTCCTTTGACCTTGAAGTCACTAACTGCAGTTTTAAACTCTACTTTTCCCCTTGCTGTCCTCTTAGTAGTAGAAATGTCTAATCTCTGTTGGATTCCTGAGAAGGGAAAAAGTCAGTAATGTCTCCTCTCTTTTTCTTTTAGTCTGTTTATTTGGGGGGAAGTGGAAATCTTTAATTATTTAGACAATTGTTTCCTGATTTCTAATTTATTAGAAGCTCATACAATCTCCAAAACATTCCCACAGAGAATGAGTTATTTTAAAGAACTGACAGTTCGGTTCTCCAAGTTTTTGTTGTTAACTACCAATTACCTTCTGGCTTGAAATTTTCCAAATGCAAAAGTATTAATATAACAAATCACCATGGCAAATAGAATAAAAATCTTCCATTTCAACTGTAGTACCAGACACTAAGATTCATAGGAATTACTACTTAGAAAGATTTCAGCTTTCCTTTTCATGTGTAATTCTGGGATTTCTGATGGATTGGTTCATCTAGGAGAAAAGTACCTAAAATAACTTTAAATAATTAAAAACATAAAACTCAATCTCCCAAAGACAAATAGGTTGTCTCCCATTTCCCCCCCAAGTCATATAGTACTGAGCCATTTGTGATATGAAGTCCTGCCCAATGGTGATCCCTTAGCCTAAACTAATCAAAACAAGGCAGCTGGCAATTTGACAAGGACAGACAAGCTGACAGCTTTTCCTCAAACATCAAGCATGCTCTATGTTTCTCCAATGGATTTGACATTTAATTTTAAAAAGTATCTTAACATAGGTCTACACACACACACACACACACACACACACACACACAAACTCAGCTGCTGCAACAAAATCAATTTTGTCTTATTTAAAGCTGAAAAATGTTGATGCCCAAAAGGCAGAATTTTTTTAAGGAAAGAACTACTGCTTTACCACCAGGAATACTGAGTATTAAAAATAATGCATTGTGACTAGTATAGGGTATTGGATTTGGCTCAGGAATACAGATAATAACAGTGTTTATTAAAGAGGTTGGACTGCTATAAATAAAAAATGCTACTGCTGTAATTAGCTAGCAATTCAGACAAAATATCAGCTTGATAAATAAGAATATATTTATATACACATGCATACACATCTACATAACTATATGTATGTGTATTTATAGAGACATATAAGCACCCACAGGTATATACAGCCACACAGGTTGCTCGGGAATACATTTTTAGAAATAGAAATGGCATTTTAATTGGATTTTACCGATGAACAAATACACACATACATTCTTGCCGTAATGTATTTAGTGATAAGAAGAAATATAATTTTATCATGTCAATTTAACCAAATCTAAACATGACAAGACAATTTAGTTTTAAAAACTTTTGTTAGGTAAGTAATATTTTTCAGTATAATGTTATTCAGTGTTCTAGGATTATTTGTGATTTTTTACAGACTGAAGAAAACCTTCATGAACCATTCAATGTCAAAATATTCAGAAGATGGTGATTATGCAGAACTTAAAAGTACAGTCAAAATTTTAACTCTCCTACTATAAAACTAAATTTCCATGTTTTTTACCATTGAATAGCAAACAAGTCATGCTTGCAAGACATGATTCACACTCTTTGGGCCATTAGTTATACATTTTACACTACTAGCACCCACTCCTAAGAACCCCTCTATCTTGCAGAGAAGTCAGGAACTACATTTCCTGGAACACCATTCCTTGTCTGTTTCTGACCCGTGTGTGCTGTGCTTAGTTGCTCAGTTGTGTCCAACTCTTTGTGACCCCATGAACCATAGCCCGCCAGACTCCTCTGTCCGTGGGTATTCTCCAGGCAAGAATAATGGAGTGGGTTGCCATGCCCTTCTCCAGAGGATCTTACTGAACCAGGGATAGAACCCAGGTCTCCTGCAATGCAGGTGGATTCCTTACCATCTGAGCCACCAGGCAAGCACAAGAATACTGGAGTGTGTAGCCTATCCCTTCTTCAGGGGTATCCTCCTGACTCAGGAATTGAAACCAGGGTCTCCTCATTACAGGTAGATTCTTTACCAGCTGAGCTACCAGGTAAGTGGAACTTCCACAGATTTGGAATAAGTTGTGATTCTCTCAGGAGGTCATGATGACCACTCACTGGGGCTTCTCAGTATTCTCCCTCATCTCCTGCTTCTGTGTTGAAGACTGATAAGTTTAATAATGTCTTTTCCAGAATTTTCAGTGGTCTCCCTCCCAACTTTGGAGTCCTCTTATTCAGTGTTTCAGGCTGTTGTCACCAAAGATTGTTTTTTACACTCCTGACCTTCATCACCACCCCTCCAGCCACCAACTCCCCAAACTCACCCCCTTTTCCCACATTTGCATAAGCCCCCAATTCTATATTGAATCATTTTATTCCCTTAGCCCTTAAAGAAGTTCTGATTTCCTAACCAAAATCAGAGTAATATATCTTTACTCAAAAATATAATGCACGCATCTTTTCCAATTCCAACAAGGTAAGGGGGACTTCCCCAACCACCACCAAGCAATTCTCCAACACCAGCAAGGTGTTTAAGAATTCAACTCAATTCTGACACCAACTACTCAGAGATAGTATTAGATTCTACAGGTTATGGGCTCAGTCCTACAAGATTGTCCACCCTTCTCAAACTCAGAAGCTAGTGGAAATCCCAGGTTATTGCCTTGCTGCTGACTCACTGGCTATAAATCAGAGGTTCCCAAGATCCCCTCCTGGGGTTCAATTGATTTGCTAGAGCAGCTCACAGAATTCTGAGAAACATTTTGATATCATTTTATTATGAAAGGATTTAACTCAGGGACAGGCTGATGGAAGAAGCACGTGGGGGCAGGGTATGGGAAAAGGGTGTGGATCTTCCATGCTCTCTGAGAGTACACCATTCCTCCCACACCTTTATGTGTTCACCAACAAGACAGCTTTCTGAATGCCATCTTTTTTTTTTTTTTAATGGAAGTTCTATTCCATAGGCATGGTTGATTAAATCACTGGCCATTGGCAGCTGATTCAACCTTCAGCCCCTCTCCTCCTGGGAGTTCAGGAGGAGGGGACTTAAAGTTCGAACACTTTAATCACATGGTTTGTTCTCCCAGTAATCAGTCTCTATCTTTAGGTGGGATCCAAATGCCACCTAATTAGGATAAAAGACAACTTTCCGGCTCTCATCATTTAGGACATCTCAAGGGTTTTAGGAGTTCTGTAACAGAAACTAGAGGAAGGTCAAATATATATATATTTTCTTACTATAAATCACAAAATCACTGTGCTATATATATTAAATCCTTACAGTGGTGTGATTTCAAGGCAGGACTGACACAATAATCAAAAAGCAACAGTCAAATATTTTAAAATTTCCCTCCTTTAGAGAGTATTGACTTCTTTAAACTATGAGAGTAAGCCTTTTGCTTCTATTGCATATAAATGCATGCAGTGGTGTTTCTCTGAGCTGCTGTCAGTCACATACATGCTAGTCTGGATAAAGAAACTTGAGCAGGACCCTCTACAGTGAGCACAGCCCTCTAATGGCAAGGCTTCTTTCTTACACCTCAGCTGCAGCATTCTCCCGAAGTAGAGGACGACTGTGTTCTTTCACTACTCATTCAGAAAGAATATAAAAAGTGTTTTTAATAATAACAGTAATGCTTGAATTTTAGAAGACTTGGATTGCTCTATTTCATACTCAGCTCTGATTTTGTCCTTCCCTTTTTATGTAAATTTGTTTGACTGCTAAAATCAAACTTGTTCATTTAGATAATCACCTTTACTTTTCTCACAGTTTTATAAGAGTAGTTTTCCATAAGTATGTACTCTATGAAAGTTTGAATAAATAGCTAAAGAAATGTAAAAATGAAAAAAAAATTGAGAACATAGAAACCTCAGAAGAGTTCTTTAATGTATAAACTAGAAAAATTTAGGTCAAATTATATGCTTTTATATGTGATGGAATCCATTCACAGCATAGTTAGAATAAGAACAGAAAGACAAAAACACTTTCTATTTAACAGGTGATCATGAATGATTTCCCCTCTTTCCCATGCCCTTTACCTTTCTGTCCATCTGCCCCTTCCCTGCTATCCCCACACAAAAACATACTCACACAAACCTTTTCACACATACACATGCTTACAAAGCAATACATTTAAGGTTTTAAATTTAGAAGTGGATTTCATATGTTCGATAAACTTTATTTCTCAAAATGGCCTTATGATATTTGTGGGATAAATACCCAATATTTATATAAAACAAATGTAGACTTCTGAAACTTCAGTTCCTTTACAAAACCTTTGATTTCCTTCCCTAACAGAATTTTCTCTCCCTTCATTACAAGCCCCCTGATCTCTACATGGATTTTTACCATAGCAGTCTTAAAGTTTAATTTTATTTATTTCTTGATTAAAATTTCCCCATCGCATTATAAGCTTCTTGGAGTAAAATGAATGTCTTATATCTATAGCCATGGTATTGATGATAATTCCTATTATATTTCACACCTTCAATGAATGCTCATTAAAGAAATGAAGAATTTTTTTCTCTGTGAAGTTGGAAGCAATACTATCAACTTATGGTAAGGAGAATGGCAAATTAACAACAAAGAAGGGTAAATAGGCTTAGAATAGAATGATCCATATTCAGAAAGTAAGTTAAGGGAAGTTGACAAGTCGATGAATTCTGATAATTGTAACAAAGACTATTTTTGCTTCTCATTTCTGTTTTGGAGTAAGAACTCCACTCCCTCTTTCCATCCCCCTCTACATGTCTCAGTATCTACTGGATTCCAATAAGATGAAGATTGCATTCCATTTTATATCTGCTAGCTAAATAAGATATTTTGACTAAAGAAAGAGTGGCTTATCCTCCAATTTAAAAAATTAAAAAAAATTTGGTAGATATCTTCCTCATATATAGCAGCATGACTGAATAAGAGCACCTATATTATGGGGTGAGGCTCAGAAAAACTTTCAAAATTCTAGTAAATTGACTTGGATTATTATACTTTGTGGCTCAGGTGATGAAGGGTAGTATTCTCCCTGACTTAGTACAAAGTCAAAATTGTTCCACTTTCCCAAAGATGAGAAGTCCTCAGAATATCTAGAAACAACTTCCTTGGCAGGATTGCTGGCATTTTAGGTTGGAACAATGGTGAGGCTTCTCACAAACTGCTGTACAGAATCAGCTGTGAGCAAAGAGCATAGTCAAGGACAATTTGGCATGAAGACAGAAGCTGATAAATCCCCACACAATTACTTGTAAAGCATCACTATTCGACTCCTCAAAATCACTACTAGACCTTTGGGGGAGAGTTGTGCTCACGTTAGTACATAGGTCAGGACTATAAAACAAAGATTCACTTGAGTGACAAGGAAAGGGATTGCCAAATAATTTTGAGAACCTGGCTGAAATTGGAAACCATAAATCTGCTCCACATGACAGACTGGGGATAAAATCTATTAACATTATTCCAGTGATCCCAGTAAAAACAGATGAATTTTGAATTAATGCAATGGCAGCTGGAAATTAAAGAAGCAAAGGAATGAGAGAGATATTAAGCATGCAGAATCTATAATAATTTATTGCTAATTGAGCATAGAATGTATTGAGAGCAAGGAAGCCAGGGGTTGTGAGGTTTGAACAATCGGTAGTGGTTTAATTCACTGAGACAGGGAAAAAAGGAGGAAAAGAAAATTTTATAAGCGAGACGATCTGAAGGTCAAAAGCATTTACATGCTATTCAAAATCCCCCTGGTGCTTAAGGAACTACCAAGGAAGAGTAGTACAAAGGGAACAGCAATAGGCCAGAGGCAAATCCTGAGGCAAACAAAGCATGCAAGGTATGTGTAAGAAGAAGAGACCGAGAAAATGAAAGCAGAATAAAAATCACGAGACAGTGATAATAGCAGAGCTAAGGGAAGAAAAATGTTCAAGGGAGTATTCTACTGGCTCAATTTTGCTGAAACCTCAGTGAAGTACAAAGGCAGGCATGTACTCAATTAACTTTACAAGACAGGACAGCAAAACCATTATGCCTGTTATACAAAGAGCAGAGAGAAGATAGAGGATGGAGTGATTAATTTTGACTAGGAATACTTTTCTTTGTACACTCCCTATGAAATAGGATCAGTGTTGCAATAGCTAAGTCAGTCACCTCTAAACATGTCTGATCACAAGTCTTTGTCTGTGTCAGTGAAAATAAAGCTGACTATGATTCTCATTTCAACATAGCATGGTTTTATGAGGGGACATATTATAAAGTGAGTATCATGACTCTAATTGTTGATGATAATACAATTCTATTACTATTTGTTTGAAATGAATAGATTCAGTAGAGAGTTAGGTGAGTGAAAATATATCAAAAATATATACATTTGAAATAAAATCTTGGAAACTGAAATTTGAGAAAGAATATTTTGATTACAAATGAAAAGAGATATGCAGATGACACCACCATTATGGCAGAGAGTGAAGAGGAACTAAAGAGCCTCCTGATGAAAGTGAAAGAGGAAAGTGAAAAAGCTGGCTTAAACCTCAACATTCAAAAAATGAAGATCATGGCATCTGGTCCCATCTGGTCCCATTTGCCATCCCCATGGCAAATAGGTGGGGAAACAATGGTAACAGTGACAGACTTTATTTTCTTGGTCTCCAAAATCACTGCAGATGGTGACTGCAGCCATGAGATTAAAATATGCTTACTCCTTGAAAGAAAATATATGACTAACCTAGGCAGCGTATTAAAAAGCAGAGACATTGCTTTGCTGAAAAAGGTCTGTCTAGTCAAAGCTATGGTTTTTCCAGTAGTCATGTATGGCTGTGAGAGTTGGACCATACAGAAAGTTGAGAACTGAAGAACTGATGCTTTTGAACTGCGGTGTTGGAGAAGACTCTTGTAAATACCTTGGACTGCAAGGAATTCAAACCAATCAATCCTAAAGGAAATCAGTCCTGAATATTTATTGGAAGGACTGATGTTGAAACTGAAGCTCCAATACTTGGCCACCTGATGCAAAGAGCTGACTCATCAGAAAAGACCCTGTGCTGGGAAAGATTGAAATCAAGATGAGTAGAGGACGACAGAGGATGAGATGGTTGGATGGCATCACCGACTCGATGGAAATGAGTTTGAGTGAGCTCCAGGAGTTGGTGATGGACAGGAAAGCCTGGCATGCTGCACTCCATGGGGTTGCAAAGAGATGGAATTAACTGAGCAACTGAACTGAACTGAAGTGAAAACAATCTGATTATGTCATCTGTCTCCACATTGTTCACCAATAGTTAATTCAATGCTTAAGAAAGCTTCAAGAGAGAAACAGAGTGTTATTATTGCAGAAATATACATTAAAAATTCAGCTATCAAGAGTGTACCAGTACCTTCCTTATATAGATTACACAATTGACTCAGAGGCAAATTCTTATAATTATTAAGGAACTCCATCTTTCAGGACATCCTCTGAAAATTCTCATTTTGTTGAAAGTTTATTTTCTCAAGCATTAGAAATATGTAAACTAGACATTACAATCAGGGACTTCTAAAGCTAATTATGGAGGTCCTTGGATTACTTTCAGTATTTTTAAATGCTTAAAAGCAATTCGGTATTTAAGAATAAGAACGCATAGCCTACTATGTTAGCCTGGAAGTAAAGTACTGAAAATCATGCATTTCAATGGGTAAAAATAATAAGAAAGGGTCTTTTGTGAGAAAAAGAAGTTGCTGAATTATTCACTGGTTCATTTCTCATGACTTCATACCAGTAAAAAGAAAGAATTAGTTGGTGAGGAAGAAATGATGCAACCTAGGGAGAAAGCAATTTTGTCATCACAGAATTTTGATAACCATGAAATTGAAGGCTGAGCATAATGATTAATGTAATCTAGACTCTGGGAAGACAGACTTAAAAGTTCAGATATAAGAAAGGTACTAGTTCATGTCTCAGAGATAGACAAATGATTCAAGCAGTCTGGAATGCTCTCAGAAAAAGTATTTCTGGCTATGTAATTACATGCAAGGAAGAAAAAGTGGGTCTATCTTAAAAATTATTTTAGTTTCACCTGAGGTTTTGGAAATTAAACATTGGGAGAATATATTAAGATGGAAATAAGAGCACTTAATAAGATGAAAATAAGACCCAAAACCTGTATGAAGAGAATTAGAGAATATTACAGAACTGTAAGTATAACATGAGCTGAGGCCTTATAATAATTTTTAAAAGCTCAGAGATTGCATTTGTTAAATGCCTACAGAACAAAGTTGACAATGAATGGCTAGGCTCACTGCCTGGAGCTGCTGCTGTAATGTTGATAAGTAGCCTTGCAAGGACAGATGCCACCTTGTTTCTATGTTTTTCATAAAGGAAGAGAATTTTTGAACTAAAACATATACGGCAAACATTAGCAAGGGGAAATTGAGAACTAAAACAAGAAAATTAACTGTCAGAGTGTACCTCATTGCTCTCTCTGAGCCTCCTGCCTCAGAAAAAAATGCCATCCTAGGAGACTAAAAGTAACTGTAAATGGGACTGATTGACCATCACAAGAAATTTCTGAGTGATCATGAGGAACTGATGAAATACCAAAAACACTGGAAATCAGCAAATTTCCTGAAAGGGAAAAAAAAAGACTGGGGTGAATGTATAAGATTAACTAATATATTGAAAAAGAGCAGCTGACTACTATAAGCTGACTACTATAAGCCAAATGGATTCTTTAGGAACATATTCATAACCTTTTCTATTCAATATTTTACACCCTGCCAAGTGAAGAATTTGTAGTAATGATCCTGGAGAGAGAGATTGAGAGCAAGATCTCAGGCTTTTTGAGCATATGTAGCTGAGGTATTATGGAAGTAATTAAAGGATGAAATCAACATCTAAAAATATGAAGTGGACTTTGAACTGACTTGTACTTACTTACAAAACAGAAACAGACTCACAGATTAGAGAATGTGCTTACTGTTTCCAGAGTGAACAGGTGAGGGGAGGGATAGATTGGGAGTTGGGGAATGGCATGTATACATTACTATATTTAAAATATATAACCAACAAGGACCTGCTGTAAAAATGTAAGATAAAATTAAAAATATGCCAGTGGAAAGGGAAAAAGGAACAAATTAATTAAGAAAATATCCCATGGCACAACTCTTCTTCCGATTCTGTAAGTTAGATATTATATGTACTTTAAGTTGAGAAAAATGACTGTTACTGGAAATTATTAAAGTGTACCAGGTCATTCAGCTGGTAATGGAAGAACCGAGATTCAAATCTGCTTCTTGCTGACTTCAAAGCCTGGAATTTGAAGCTTGAACTAGCCCAACGGACTTTCAAAGATGAGGTTGAATGGATTAAATAAAAAGGCATGCACTTTAGGGCACACATCTAAAAGATCAAACTGAATAAAAAGACAGTGTTTAATAGCAGCCAATTTTATGTGAAAATACAGAGGTTCGTTCATTCCTTTATTTATTAAATAAATACCTATTGAACATGTATCATTCAACAAGTTCTATTCTACATATTCATAGTAAAATGGTGAACGAAATATAAAAAATTCCTTGCATTTGATGTCTGCTTCTAGAGGGAAGAGGCAGTCAGCAAACATTATAATCACTAAAATATTTGATATGTTTAAAGTTGAATTATATGTTAAGGAAAAGCAGGGAAAGGACATGAGTAGTTTTGAAGTGGATGTAAATTTCAGATAGGACATTAGGAAAGCCTTCCCAGAGAAGAAGATTCTTGGGTAAATGTAGGACAGAGCTGAGAAAGAAATTCAAATAGGTATCTATGGATAAAACTCCAAAAAGACCAGCTAGTGCAGAACCCCTAGTGTGAAAGTGTCTGAAGAATGTTGAGAGGGTGGCCGAAACTGGGTTGAGCTGGGAGAAAGGAGATGGAGAGTGGTAGAAAATGAGAGAGCATTGGTAGGGTTTGCATAGGCAGTTAGGAATGAAGTGTCAGGTATCTTCCAGGCAAATTAATGCCAACAAAATGCTGTGTGGGAGGCCAGCTGGGATAAGCTTCTTTCTAATAAGGCCATGAGTGGAACATTCTCACTTAAGTCGTGGAAAAGTTCAAACACAAGAGAACAAGCAAAATTAAAAAAATAAAATAAAATACAACGAAGAAAACTGCAAGTCCAAAGATCAGGAAAGGTAGAGAAGAGAGCTTGATCTATAGTAAATGTTTAAGAGTTGTTTATTGAGTCAATGATTAAACAGACTTTTATAACTTTCATGTATGCTATTATTAAACCCACATCAGAAGAAGCCCAAAGTAAAGAACTTGAAGTATGCAATTAATCTTACCCAAAGAGAGTTCTGGTCTTTGTCTTCAGCTTCTAGGAGGTGATCTCTGTGCCTCAGGTTTACCTGGGGGTCTTGGGCCCCTGCAGATGGTCTATGTTAACAACATGACTTATGGTGGGGGGTTTGGGCCACTCAATATGAGCTCAACCCCCACAGCTACTGGAGACTAACACCAGCTTTCTGGGAGGTCCGTTATGTCTATGTGACCAAGACCCAGTAAAACTCTGGATACCAAGCCTCAAGTGAGCTTCCCTGGTTGTCGATATTCCATGCAAATTCCCGCAATGTTGCTGAAAGAAACTATTACTGTCTAGAGCTCCACTAGGAGAGGGAAACTGGAAGATCATATGTGGCCCTGTGTTCTGCATCCCTTCCCTGGTTTTAATCTGTGTCTTTTCACTGTAATTCACCATAACCATGAGCCTGGCAGCTTTCAGTGATCTCTGTGAATTCCTCTAATGATTTATCAAAACTGCCGGTAATCTTGGAACTTCAAACTTGGTTTCAGGATGGATCTTGTGGATTCCTGAATCTCACAAACATCAGGGTAATAATGGCCAGGATTGCCGGGCCAGGATGTCAGGGAAATATGTGACAATGATATTAGGAGTAATGTCAGAGCACAAAGAAATCTTACCACAATTTCTCAGAAAACTAACCAGAGTTTGTGGCTTGCTTTAATGAACCAGTGCAGGTATGTTTAATGACGTGGTCATTCCAATAAAGGACTGGGCAAACAAATAATCAGCATCCTTTTTCTCAGAAACCTTTCCCAAACAAAGCAATCTGGAATGGGGTCCTCCTGCTTAACAGTGGTGGAGTTTCTGAGATGGCCTGAATGGAGAAATAATGGATAATGGCTTTTTCTTTTAACTTTGGATGAAGAAACCTTGAGAGGGGTTCATTTGTTTGGGTCAATATCAGTTGCAGGAAGAGGAGCCAGATGGCATCTATGACTCAGATGATCAGTACCAGAAGTTCCCTCACAGTTGGCCACTGTGGTCCCCCAAGATGGTTGATACATGCTTCACAGCATTCCAGAAAGAGTGCTTCAGATTATGTTGAGTTAATTGTAACTTCACAGGGATGAAGAATCACTATACTTGACACTAGGTATCCGTATACTGTAAAACCAGGTCTTCCTGGGTCTAAAAGATGGAGCTGTCTTAATTTTGCTGAGATAAGTGAGGTACCACACTTCATTTAGGAAGCAGACAATAGACATACTCATTGTGCAAAGATTTAAAAAGTGATTCTTTGAACAAACAAGCTTTTACAAAGCATCTTCAGGAAAATGTTTCAGTTAACAAAGACGAATTTTCTTACAATCAATCTCTGCATTGGCTAAACACATGAATTAATTCCATGAGTTTTTTTCCCATTACTGAAGCTCTTTAAGCATGGGCTAAAAATATTTTTGTGTGGTAATTATGGAATGAATTCAAGCTGTATTAGTTTGGTTGGTTTAACTGCTATATCAAATAAACTCAAGAATATATAAAAGAGCAAACTCAGAGTACGTTCTTCTCCCTCACATAACCTTTAAAGGTATGTGTTCCTGGAGAAATGTCTCTTTTTCAGCTGGTCCTGCTTCAGAAAATGGTATGCATTCATCTTAATGTGTTGCCATTTCATAAAATATTGTAATTCGCTATATCCAGAATACACGAATTTGGAGAACCTGGAAGGGACACATCTGCCCTTTAAAAGTCTTGATCTTTGTAGAGCAGGTATCATTTCAACTCAAATTCCAGTCTTTAGAACTGGAATTTCTCAATCACTCAATTTCATCTATCTGTAAAGACCACTGGAAAATACAGCTAGCTGAGGCTCAGAAACAAAGGAAAGCAAATGTTTTCCTGAAGAGCTAGCAACTGGTATTGATTAGCCACTGGAATGTCATCAATATTGCCTTCTATTCTATTAGCCCATTTCATGCTTAACCAAATAATTATGAGCACATTGAAGGTAGAGGATATCATTGGGTAGTGAACAGATTTACTAAGAATAAATCATGAATAACTAGTATAATTTCATTCTTGTTGGTTATCTAAATTAGTTATCTTATTTGGTAGGGACTTTGGAAAAGTGTTTCAAAATATTATATTCAAGATAAATGAGAAGTAAATCTCAAAGGAATTATATAAATTATTACTTATTCTAACAACCTTACCCAAAAGGGTCTAAACATATCAGTTATGTATCTGAAGGAAGTATCTATAATTGTGTACTCAAGGACTTGAACTTGGTCCTACACTCATGGAAATGTTTTTAAAAGCCTTAGATTAAGGACTCTTTTGTGACCCCAAGGAGTGTAGCCCTACCAGGCTCCTCTGTCCATGGGACTTCCCAGGTAAGAATGCTTGAGTGGTTAGCTCTTTCCTTCTCCAAAGGATCTTCCTGACCCAGGGATTACACCCACATCCCCTGTATTGGCAGGTGGATCCTTTACCACAGAGCCACCTGGGAAGTTCAGATGAAGCTATAGAAATTTTATTTTTTAAACCGTGACTGCCACCAAGTGGAGTCAAGTTTAGTAAGGTAATAGGATCAGAATGGATAAAGATAGGGAAACTCAGCAACCTTTAATAAATGGTTTATTTAATGAAAGATCAATAGTTGCGGTGCAAGGGCTTAGGTTGCTCCACAGCACATGGAATCTTCCCGAATCAGCCACCAAACCTGGGTCTTCTGCACTGGCAGACAGACTCTTTTGAGTTTCCCTGGTGGCTCAGATGGTAAAGAATCTGCCTACAATGCAGGAGACCCAGATTCTGTCCCTAGGTTGGGAAGATCTCTTGGAGAAGGGAATGGCAATCCACTCCAGTAGTCTTGCCTGGAGAATTTAATAAGTAATAAATGTGGAGGCACTTTGTATGAATTAAAAAAAAAAACCCTTCTGTTTTTGGTATGAACACAGGAAGTACACAGCAACTGCTGATAAGTAAGAACAAGCAACCTGACATGATGGATCATGTGAAAAGACCTAAGAGTTTCAGTTGATTATAAATTTCACAGAGTCATCAACTTACTGGGCAAGGCTACAGAGGAGCCAAAGCAGGCTTATGATGCATAAGTATAAATAAAGCATTTTAACAAGGAAATAGACAGTTCTTCTGAATGGAACACTCTGATCAGGTCATACTGGAAAAACTTTAATTTCTAGACAACACATTTCAAGAAGGACATTGGCAACTTCAGTATATCCTGAATGACAATAATTACAAAGGTTTTAAGACAAACTACCTTATAAATAACAATAGAATGAAAATGTTTAGAGTAGAAATGGAAATAATTATCAGAAGTTTTTCTTATGAAAGAGGAGGTGGCGCTAATTCCTGCTCTAAACCCACTATAAGATGAGTGTCATCTTGTATCAGTGTAATATTGTTTCTCATTATCTTTGAATTGTTGCTATATTATTAATATTACAATGTTATACTGTTAGTAATAATAATAATAGCTGATACGGATTGTTATAGAGACAAGATGCTTGCACTTTACCTAGACTATCTGAGGTATTTCTAACAAACCTTTGGAGGTAGGTATTGTTACTATTGCCATATTACACATGACATTCCTGGAGACACAGAAAACATATGTAATAACACACATCAGTTCAGTTCAGTCACTCAATTGTGTTCAACTCTTTGCGACCCCATGAATCGCAGCACGCCAGGCCTCCCTGTCCATCATCAACTCCCGAGGTTTATCCAAACTCATGTCCATCAAGTTGGTGATGCCATCCAGCCATCTCATCCTCTGTCATCCCCTTTTCCTCATGCCCCTAATCCTTCCCAGCATCAGAGTCTTTCCCAATGAGTCAGCTCTTCGCATGAGGTGGCCAAAGTATTGGAGTTTCAGCTTCAACATCAGTCATTACAATGAACACCCAGGACTGATCCCCTTTAGGATGGACGGGTTGGATCTCCTTGCAGTCCAACGGACTCTCAAGAGTCTTCTCCAACACCACAGTTCAAAAGCATCAATTCTTTGACATGCAGCCTTCTTCACAGTCCAACCCTCACATCCATACATGACTACTGGATAAACCATAGCCTTGACAAGACGGACCTTTGTTGACAAAGTAATGTCTCTGCTTTTTAATATGCTGTCTAGGTTGGTCATAACTTTCCTTCCAAGGGTAAGTGTCTTTTAATTGCATGGCTGCAATCACCATCTGCAGTGATTTTGGAGCCCTAAAAAATAAAGTCTGACTCTGTTTCCACTGTTTCTCCATCTATTTCCCATGAAGTGATGGGACCAGATGCCATGATCTTAGTTTTCTGAATGTTGACCTTTAAGCCCCAGCTTTTTCACTCTCCTCTCTCACTTTCATCAAGAGGCTTTTTAGTTCTTCTTCACTTTCTGCCATAAGGGTGGTATCATCTGCATATCTGAGGTGGTTAATATTTGTCCCATCAATCTTGATTCCAGCTTGTGCTTCTTCCAGCCCAGCATTTCTCATAATGTACACTGCAGATAAGTTAAATAAGCAAGGTGATAATATACAGCCTTGACATACTCCTTTTCCTATTTGAAACCAGTCTGTTGTTCCATGTCCAGTTCTAACTGTTTCTTCCTGATCTGCATACAGGTTTCTCAAGAGGCAAGTCAAGTGTCTCGTATTCCCATCTCGTTCAGAATTTTCGAGAGTTTGTTGTGACCCACACAGTCAAAGGCTTTGGCATAGTCAATGACGCAGAAGTAGATGTTTTTCTGGAACCCTCTTGCTTTTTCAATGATCCAGTGAATGTTGGCAATTTGATCTCTGGATCCTCTGCCTTTTCTAAAAGCAGCTTGAACATCTGGAAGTTCACGGTTTATGTATTGCTGAAGCCTGACTTGGAGAATTTTGAGAAATATTTTACTAGCGTGTGTGATGAGTGCAATTGTGCAGTAGTTTGAGCATTCTTTGGCATTGCCTTTCTTTGGGATTGGAATGAAAACTGACCTTTTCCAGTCCTGTGGCCACTGCTGAGTTTTTCATATTTGATGACATATTGAGTGTAGGACTTTCACAGCATCATCTTTTAGGATTTGAAATAGCTCAACTGGAATTCCATCACCTCCACTAGCTTTGTTCATAGTGATGCTTTCTAAGGCCCACTTGACTTCACATTCCAGGATGTCTGGCTCTAGGTGAGTGATCACACCATTGTGATTATCTGGGTCACGAAGATCTTTTTTATACAGTACTTCTGTGTATTCTTGCCACCTCCTTTTAATATCTTCAGCTTCTCTTAGATCCATACCATTTCTGTCCTTTATCAAGCCCATCTTCACATGAAATGTTTCCTTGGTATCTCTGATTTTCTTGAAGAGATCTCTAGTCTTTCTCATTCTATTGTTTTCCTCTATTTCTTCGCATTGATGGCTGAGGAAGGCTTTCTTATCTCTCCTTGTTATTCTTTGGAACTCTACATTCAAATGGGAATATCTTTCCTTTTCTCCTTCGCCTTTCGCTTCCCTTTTTTTCAGAGCTATTTGTAAGGCCTCCTCAGACAGCCATTTTGCTTTTTTTCATTTCTTTTCCATGGAGATGGTCTTGATCCCTGTCTCCTGTCAATGTCACGAACCTCTATCCATAGTTCATCAGGAACTCTGTCTATCAAATCTAGTCCCTTAAATCTATTTCTCACTTCCACTGTATAATCATAAGGGATTTGATTTAGGTCATACCTGAATGGTCTAGTGGCTTTCCCTACTTTCTTCAATTTAAGTCTGAATTTGGCAATAAAGTGTTCATGATCTGAGCTACAGTCAGCTCCCAGTCTTTTTTTTTTGCTGACTGTGTAGAGCTTCTCCATCTTTGTCTGCAAAGAATATAATCAATTTGATTTCAGTGTTGACCATCTGTTGATGTCCATGTGTAGAGTCTTCTCTTGTGTTGTTGGAAGAGGGTGTTTGCTATGACCAGTGCGTTCTGTTGGCAGATCTCTGTTAGCATTTGCCCTGCTTCATTCTATACTCCAAGGCCAATTTTCCTGTTACTCCAGGTGTTCCTTGACTTCCTACTTTTGCATTCCAGTCCTCTATAATGAAAAGGACATCTTTTTTGGGTGTTAGTTCTAAAAGGTCTTGTAGGCCTTCATAGAACTGTTCAACTTCAGTTTCTTCAGCGTTACTGGTTGGGGCATACGCTTGGATTACTGTGATATTGAATGGTTTGCCTTGGAAACGAACAGAGATCATTCTGTCGTTTTTGAGATTATATCCAAGTACTTCATTTTGGACTCTTTTGTTGACCATGATGGCCACTCCATTTCTTGTAAGGGATTCTTGCCCACAGTAGTAGATATAATGGTCATCTGAGTTAAATTCACCCATTCCAGTACATCTTAGTTCGCTGATTCCTAGAATGTCGACGTTCACTCTTTTCATCTCCTGTCTGACCACTTCCAGTTTGCCTTGATTCATGGACCTAACTTTCCAGGTTCCTATGCAATATTGCTCTTTACAGCATTGGACCTTGCATCTATCACCAGTCACATCCACAACTGGGTATTGTTTTTGCTTTGGCTCTATCCCTTCATTCTTTCTGGAGTTATTTCTCCACTGATCTCCAGTAGCATACTGGGCACCTATCGGCCTGGGGAGTTCATCTTTCAGTGTCCTATCATTTTGCTTTTCATACTGTTCACGGGGTTCTCAAGGCAAAAATACTGAAGTGGTTTGCCATTCCCTTCTCCAGTGGACCACGTTCTGTCAGCCCTCTCCACCATGACCATCTGTCTTGGGTGGCCCCACACGGCATTGCTCAGTTTCATTGAGTTAGACAAGGCTGTGGTCTGTGTGATCAGATTGGCTAGTTTTCTGTGATTATGGTTTCAGTGTGTCTGCCCTCCGATGCTCTCTCGCAACACCTACCATCTTACTTGAGTTTCTCTTACCTTGGACATGGAGTATCTCTTCATGGCTGCTCCAGCAAAGCGCAGCTGCTGCTCCTTACTTTGGACAAAGGGTATCTCCTCACAGTTGCCCCTCCTGACCTTGAACGTGGAGTAGCTCCTCTCGGCCCTCTGCGCCTGTGCAGCCGCCGCTCTTGGGCGTGAGGTAGCTCCTCTCGGCCGCCACCCCTGACCTCGGACGTGGTCATACGTACATAGTCACACTGCTAATAAGTGCTGGAACTTGCATTAGTGCCAAGAAGTACTGAGTATAGTATTCTGCTCTAACCACTATAACATTGCCATTTTGAGAAGTAGAGAATTTTTTAGAAATTACATGCGAATCTCACATTATCAACCCCATAAGAGAATTAGCTATTCAAACTGGAAATAATCAAGAGAAATACAGGTCTATAAATAACAGCTGGATAATACAGAAATTACACACTAATTAAAATTTTGGAATAAATTATTACCAATATATTTTCAACTTTTATGATTTTATGATTGTATTACACAGAGCACTGACTAATACACCAGGAGCCAATTTCTATCTCCCTTTTCTGTTCTCTATTCTCCTACTCTTCTGCTTGTATCAACTATTCCTCTATCAAGATGAATTTGTTTTATTTTGGTTCTTTTTAAAAATCTCTCATTTGATATATTTTATATGTACAGTTAACACTTTAACAATGTAGGAGTTAGGGGTATCAACACTCTATGTAGTTAAAAGTCCACACATAACCCTTTGTATTCATGGTTCTGCATTCTCAGATTCAGCCAGACAGCAGACCATGTAATACCATAATACATATTTATTGAATAAAATCCACATACAAGTGGACCCATGCAGTTGAAAACTCTGTTGTTCAAGGGTCAACAATATATTGAATTTTCTCCAAGTCACACCCAAGTTTAGACTTTTTCAGATACCTCCCTCGAAAGATCACACATTCCCCCCAACCACCGCCCCAAAAATGTGAAAGTGGCAGGGGTTCTAATTAAATCCATGATTCAGATCTAACTCAATTTGACTTCAAAAGGAATCTCAAACTTTACGTGTTCATCCAAACTCCCACATAGAGGAAAAACTTTGGACTCTCTGATAAATGAATGAAACAAAGAAATGTTATGCTTCAATATATATAGTTATCTTATATACAGCGTGGTGAATATAAGTAAAGTTGATTAGACATTTCTACCAGAAAAAAAAAAAAAAAAAAAACAGGACAAATAACATGTAATCAGTAGAAAAGATGGTGCTTTAAGGCATAAGCACAGATAACTCAATTATTAGAATTAGTAGATAATGACTTTACAATAATTATAAATATTTTTTTAAATTATAGGATAATATAGACTTAACAGTTTGTAGATAATGTATTTCAGAAGAAAAGATGGAAACTAAGAATAAAGCAAATGGAAATTCTAAAACTAAAAATTATTCTCTAAAAATTGTGTATACACTCATAAATGTGAGATTTAAAGTAGATTAGACACTGGAAACCCTGGAGGAGGACAGGACAATTCACTCCAGTATTCTTGCCTGAAGAATCCCCATGGACAGAGGAGGCTGGCTGTAGTCCATGTACATGCAAAGAGTCAGACATGATTGACTAACTAAGCACAACACAGCACAGACACCAGAAAATAAAGATTAACATAAATATAATGCTTTAGATATTTCCAAATTAAAACAAAGAGAAGAAATATTCAAAACAAAACAGCAGGTAAATAAAGTGTTCGTTGTCATTGTTCAGTTGCTAAGTCTTGTCTGACTCTTTGTGACCCCATGGCACACCAAGCTCCCCTGTCAATAACCTGTGGGATATTTTCAAGGGGCTAAACTTACATACAGTTGGGGTTTCAAAAGAAAAGTTGAAGAGACTATATTTGAAGGAATAAGGGCCTTCTTTTTCTAAATTTTACAAAGATGAACACTAACCCATACTTTTATGAAGATGAATCATACTGAAATTGTACAAATACAAAGAAAACCAACCAAAAGCACATCAAAATCAAATTGCTAAAATACAGACTAACTTAAAATAGAAAAAGAAAAGTTGAATTCAAATGTAATGCAGTTAAATAAGCACTGATGGCTGACTGAGAGACCAGAAAATAATGAGAAAAAGTCTTTCAAGTGTACTGATACTATATAAAAGATGACAACATAAAAACAATGATGTTTTCATTAAAAAATTACTAAAAGAAACTTAAAGAATAATATTAGGGGTTTCCTTTAAAAATAAATGATTTTTAAGGAGGAAGCTTTAGAATCCTCTCTGGAGTTTTACACATGTAGCCTGTTGGCAGAGTGACATTATTTGACAGGATGAGGATGGCCAAACAACAATTAAAGCTCCTCATCAACATCCCAAGACCTTTCTACTCTGGGAAAGGTGCTTCTGAAGCCTGTCACTGTGGAAATCTGCCTAGAGCAGCAAGACCAATGGGGATTAATATCCAACATATGTAAATAGTGCATACAATTTAATATCAAAAAAAGAAAAAAAAACTACCTGATTAAAAAATGGGAAGAATTTAATAGACATTTTGTCAAAGAGGAAGTGCAGATAACCAACAAGCACATGAAAAGATGCTCAACATTGCTAATTATCAGAACAATGCAAATCAAAGCCACAGTGAGAGACCACCTCATGCCTGTCAGAATGGTTATCAACAAAAGAACACAGATGGCAAATGCTGGCAAGGATGGGGAGGAACGGGAATCCTTGCACACTTTCAGTGGCGATATAAATTTGTTCACCCACTGAGGAAAGCAGTCACAAATATAGGGACAAAATTAGTGGTTACCAAAGAAGATAGGGAAATACAATTGTGTGGAGTGAGAGGAACTAACTGTTGGGTGTACGATAGACTTAGGTTGCCTTATGCAACATGGGGAATATAGCCAATATATTGTAATAACTGTAAATGCAAAGTAACTTTTCAAAATTGTATAAAAATAAAAAATAAAATTATTTAGGACTTGAATGATTAAGAAAAGCTCTCTGAAGAAAAAATTGCATAAGTTTCAGGGATAGAAATATGGAAAAAAAAGATCAGGAAAAGTGAGGATTCTAATTTGCATATAGAAGTACTGCAGAAAAGTTTGAAGATGACAAGAAATTTTTGTTGATCAAGAGTGAGAAGATGTAAATAAAAGTTTCAAATTCATCTCTCAGAAATTAGGAGACATTTAAAAATTTTTAAGCAGGAGAATAATGTAATAAAAGTGATATGTTTCATGGGATGTTTCCTGTGAAATTCAGTCAGTTGTGTCGGACTGTTCGCAACCCCATGGACTCTACAGTCCATTGTATACAGACTATAGAGTCCATGGAATTCTCCAAGCCAGAATACTGGAGTGGGTAGCCTTTCCCTTCTCCAGGGGATCTTCCCAACCCAGAGATTGAGCCCAGGTCTCCCTCATTGCAGGTAGATTATTTACCAGCTGAGCTACAAGGAAGCCCAAGAATACTGGAATGAGTAGCCTATCCCTTCAGGGGATCTTCCCAACCCAGGAATCGAACCAGAGTCTCCTGTATTACAGGTGGATTCTTTACCAACTGAGCTAAAAGTGATAATATCTTAAGTAAAATAAGCTAGGTATTCACCATGGAAATTAAGAAAGAAATAGAAATTCTATGAAAACATTGCTATAAATAGTGAAGACATTGGTTCATAAGAGTTTGATCAGAACATTGATCCTTACATCATTAGAATCAGTTCGTTCTGAAACTATTATATATAGGTAAAAAAATATGTAAATATTAGTGGAATTAAACACATAAAATCACTTGATTGATTCGAAGCAAAGTTTGCATGTGAATATGCAATGTCTGACTCTTTGCAACCCTATGGACTGTAGCTTTCCAGTCTCCTCAGTTTATGGAATTCTCCAGACAAGAATGCTGTAGTGGGTTGCAATCCCTTCTCTTGGGTATCTTCCTGACACAGGAATTGAACTCAGGTCTCCTGCATTGCAGGCAGATTCTTCACCATCTGAGACACCAGGGGAAAATGGTGAACATATGAATATATTGGCTAAGAAAACAACAACAAAAACACATGGTGCATGCCTGACTTAACTAAAGTGCAGGTATTTACAGAAAGAGTCTAATTTAGCTGACATCACACAGAAAGATAGCCTATCATCTTCGCAACTGAAATCATAAGGGATTTGTTTTTAGAAAAACCATGAGAAATAAAGACGTCTTCCCTGATAACTCTGTTAGTCTGCCAGAGTACAAACTGTCTTTTATATTATCTTTCAGCCATGGACAAAGTAATAAGGTAATCTAAAACTTGGGCGTTTGTGCAGAGGATCCTCATGAAATAGCAGTAATGTTTGTTATTCTTTATCACTGCTAGTGGAAATACAGCCAACAATCATATTAGAATGGTTTTCTCAGCATTATATTCTACCAGAATACTACCTTAGCATTATTTTTTCCTCCTAAACCATGGTGTTTATATATATATATATATAGACACATACATATATATTTAGCATTTAATATCACATCTCTGCAGAATTCACACACCAATTGGTAAAGAGGGACAGAAAGGGGAAGAAATGGGTTCCTAAAGTATGTTCACAGAGACAAATAGGATGCAGATACTTTGAAAAAATCATTTCTTATGACATATTTTATGATCTAAACTTAAAAAGGAATATAATAAATATTTTCTTTGCTTTAATGTAGATCAAGTTCTTCGTAAACTGACAAAATGTTTAATAAGCTGCTTGATCAACTGACAGCCATCTCAATAAGGACATTCATATTTTCTTTGATTCTAGTTCTTCTTCATACAGCTTAAATGCAATCACTCATGTCACACTACTGTCCTTTTATTCTGTTAAAAATTTGGAAATTAAAGAATGCAGATGAAAATGTAGATCTGTTTTGCTCAAGAGAACTTTCAGAATCTTGAGACACTGTGAATTTCACCTCTATCTATCCCTTTGTTTCAAATTGAAGAATTATTTAAAATTAAAGAGTTTGCCATAAGATGGGCGGTACTAATATTTTCTCTAAACCAAAATTCAATTTTAAATGGAATTAAATGTCTAATTTTAATACTTTATTTAATTGTGCTTTCTTATGATTAAAATGTCAATTGATACATGGAAAATAAAACTAAACATTTACATTGTGTACATGTTTTAAACACTTAGTAGAAGTGTTCTTTTTCATACTGAGTGAATTGACTTAACCAACAGTTCTTTCATTTTACTCAGGTTTTAAAAAGGACAAATATTCTATTGACAGAATATTCTAATTTTAAAAAGTCTTAAGCATTAACATGTATTATGCAATATTTCTATTTTCTAATATGTGGTTTTTTTTTTTTTAAAAAAAGCATGATTCACCAAGTATTGGCTCACAATGTTAACCGAGACATCCATCATTTTTACTTTGCAAAAGACTATGAAAAAATATGTGCTCCCCATAGCCTATTGTAATAGGGAAGAACAAATTTGACTCCATATTGGATCTATTCCTTTTACTTTAACCTTTGTATTATAGTGCCTTAACTAAAAGTTAATCACTTTATTTAATCACTAAAGTTATAATTTTTGCTTAAAGTTATAACTTAAAGCTGTGATGGTGGTTTTCTTTCTGACTGAAGCTCTGAAGAAGGTCTATACAGTCACAAAACACAAGATTGGGAGCTGACCGTAGCTCAGATCATGAACTCCTTATTGCTAAATGCAGACTGAAATTTAAGAAAGTAGGGAAACCACTAGACCATTCAGGTATGACCTAAATCAAATCCCTTATGATTATATAGTGGAAGTGAGAAATAGATTTAAGGGACTAGATTTGATAGACAGAGTGCCTGATGAACTATGGAGGGAGGTTCGTGACATTGTACAGGAGACAGGGATCAAGACAATCCCCATGGAAAAGAAATGCAAAAAAGCAAAATGGCTGTCTGAAGAGGCCTTACAAATAGCTGAGAAAAGAAGAGAAGTGAAAGGCAAAGGAGAAAAGGGAAGATATACCCATTTGAATGCAGAGTTCCAAAGAATAGCAAGGAGAGATAAGAAAGCCTTCCTCAGCAATCACTGCAAAGAAATAGAGGAAAACAACAGAATGGGAAAGACTAGAGATCTCTTCAAGAAAATTAGAGATACCAAGGGAATATTTCATACAAAGATGGGCTCAATAAAGGACAGAAATGGTATGGACCTAACAGAAGCAGAAGATATTAAGAAGAGGTGACAAGAATACACAGAAGAACTGTACAAAAAAGATCTTCACGACTCAGATAACCACAATGGCGTGATCACTCACCTAGAGCCAGACATCCTGGAATGTGAAGTCAAGTGGGCCTTAGGAAGCATCACTACAAACAAAGCTAGTGGAGGTGATGGAATTCCAGATAAGCTATTTCAAATCCTAAAAGATGATGCTGTGAAAGTGATGCACTCAATATGTCGGCAAATTTGGAAAACTCAGCAGTGGCCACAGGACTGCAAAAGGTCAATTTACATTCCAGTTCCAAAGAAAGGCAATGCTAAAGAATGCTCAAATTACTGCACAATTGCACTCATCTCACACTCTAGGAAAGTAATGCTCAAGATTCTCCAAGCCAGGCTTCAACAATACATGAACTGTGAACTTCCAAATGTTCAAGTTGGTTTTAGAAAAGGTAGAAAAACCAGAGATCAAATTGCCAACATCCATTGGATCATTGAAAAAGCAAGAGAGTTCCAGAAAAACATCTACTTCTGCTTCATTGACTATGCCAAAGCCTTTGTGTGGATCACAACAAACTCTGGAAAATTCTGAAAGAGATGGGAATACCAGATCACCTGACCTGCCTCTTGAGAAATCTGTATGCAGGTCAAGAGGCACCAGTTACCACTGGATATGGAACAACAGACTGGTTCCAAATAGGAAAAGGAGTACATCAAGGCTGTATATTGTCACCCTGCTTATTTATCTTATATGCAGAGTACATCATGAGAAACGCTGGGCTGGATGAAGAACAAGCTGAAATCAAGATTGCTGGTAGAAATATCAATAACATCAGATATGCAGATGATACCACCCTTACGGCAGAAAACGAAGAAAAACTAAAGAGCCTCTTGATGCAAGTGAAAGAGGAGAGTGAAGAAGTTGGCTTAAAGCTCAACATTCAGAAAATTAAGTTACTCCTTGATAGAAAAGTTATGACCAACCTAGATAGCATATTAAAAACCAGACACATTACTTTGCCATCAAAGGTCTGTCTAGTCAAGGCTGTGGTTTTTCCACTAGTCATGTATGGATGTGAGAGTTGGACTATAAAGAAAGCAGAGCAATGAAGAATTGATGCTTTTGAACTGTAATGTTGGAGAAGACTCTTGAGAGCCCCTGGACGGCAAGGAGATTGAACCAGTTAATCCTAAAGGAAATCAGTCCTGAATATTCATTGGAAGGACTGATGCTGAAGCTGAAACTCCAATACTTTGGCCACCTGATGTGAAGAACTGACTCATTTGAAAAGACCCTGAAGCTGAGAAAGATTGAAGGCGGGAGGAGAAGGTGGCGACAGAGGATGAGATGGTGTGATGGCATCACCGACTCAATAGACATGAGTTAAACTCCAGGAGTTGGTGATCAACAGGGAGGCCTGGCGTGCTGCAGTCCATGGGGTCACAAAGAGTCAGACATGACTGAGCAACTGAACTGAACTTAAAGCATACATTGTGGCCCATCTCTAGAACCTGCCTACCATGCCTGAATGTTAAGCTAAAATACCTTAGTTTAGCTTACAGGAGATAACCTGACCAAGCCCATCTATGCATAGCTGCATGAAAAAAGAAATTAACATATCCACTCGGGAACCTGGCTGGAAGCAGAAAATAATTGCAGCAACTTTTTGCCTTTAAAAAAAGAATAACAAAGAAAACCAACTTGAGGTCCTCACCTCTTCCTCTTTTTTTTCTATATAAAGAAAGTAACATCCAGACCCAGGCAAAACAATCCACTATCTTCTCATTCTGCTGGATTTCTGTGTAAAGTTGCCACTCCTTGGCCCAACAACTGATCTCTAGATTTATTGACCTGTCACGCAACAAACAGTATTAACTTGAATGCAGTAACACAATGCTTCATAGCAAATTCCCAGCTATTATACTATCACAAATTAAACATGATACGTTTTATTTTTGTCCTAATTATTTCTAAAATTTTATGCCAACATAATAAGCACACTTTTGTAGTCTGTAAATGTATAATAATTGTACATGCCTAATTAATTTATGAAAAATAAATAGACATTTATTCTAAAGCTGATTTTACTAATAAACATCTTTCTTTATACTTCAATATCCTGTTTATGTCACTGTTTTCTAATTGTGCCCTTTTCCTCATATTTTTCAATTTTACATATGTAGATAAATTTGAAGCGATATATTTTTCTTTAAAATTTTTATGTGCTACGTGTGCTTAGTCACTAAGTTAATGTCCACTATTTGCAGACCCATGTACTGTAGCCCACCAGATTCCTCTGTCCATGGGATTTTTTTCAGGAAGGAATATGGGAGTGGGTTGCCATTTCCTTCTCAAGGGGGCCATCCTGACCCAGGGATCAAACCCATGTCTCTTGCATTTCCTGCTCTGGCAGGCAGTCTTTACCACTGAGCCACCTGGAAAAACTCTTATAAATTATATAGATTTACAAATAACTTGTCCATGTGACACATTCAGGTTAGTCCATGTCCCAACACGGAACAACAGATTGGCTCACAATTGGGAAAGGAGTATATCAAGGCTGTATACTGCAGAGTACATCATGCAAAATGCCAGGCTGGATAAAGTACAAGCTGGAATCAAGATTCCTGGGAGAAATATCAATAATCTCATATATGCAGATAATACCACCCATATGGCAGAAAGTTAAGAGGAACTAAAAAGCCTCTTGATGAAGGTGAAAGAAGAGAGTGAAAAGGCTGGCTTAAAACTCAACATCCAGAAAACTAAGATCATGGCATCCAGTCCCATCACTTCATGGCAAATAGATGGGGAAACAATGGAAACAGTGACAGACTTTATTTTCTTGGGCTCCAACATCACTGCAGATGGTGACTGCAAACATGAAATTAAAAGATTTTTGCTCCTTGGAAGAAAAGTTTTGACCAACCTAGACATCATATTAAAAAGCAGAGACATGACTTTGCAGACAAAGGTACATATAGTCAAAGCTATGGTTTTTCCAGCAGTCATGTACGGATGTGAGAGCAAGACAATAAAAAAAGACTGAGTGCCTAAGAATCAATGCCTTCAAACTGCAGTGCTGGAGAAAACTCTTGAGAGTCCCTTGGACAGCAAGGAGATCAAACCAGTCCATTCTAAAGGAAGTCAACCCTGAATATTCTTTGGAAAGACTGATGCTGAAGCTGAAGCTCCAATACTTTGGCCACCAGATGCAAAGAGCTGACTCATGGCAAAAGACCCTGATGCTGGGAAAGACTGAAGGCAGGAGAAGGGGGTAACAGAGGATGAGATGATTGGATGGCATCACTAACTCACGTATGTGAGTTTGAGGAAACTCCAGGATATGGTGAAGGACAGGGAAACCCGGTGTGCTGCAGTCCATGGAATCAAAAAGAATCTGACATTACTGAATAACTGAACAACAACAACAACATATAACATGTGTAATTTTATTCCTACTAAGGCGTTGCTACAAATGACAGGAAAGCCTTTATAAAAACACTTTGTTCTTCGTATCACTGAAATGTTTCACATTCGTTTTAGCATAAAATCTTAATTTTATTTCCCTAGCTAGTGTTTACATTGGAGAAGACACTGGCAACCCACTCCAGTACTCTTGCCTGGAAAATCCCATGGACAGAGGAATCTGGTAGGCTGCAGTCCATAGAGTCGCTAAGAGTCGGACACGACTGAGCAACTTCGCTTTCCCTTTTCCCTTTCATGCATTGGAGAAGGAAATGGCGGCTCACTCTAGGTGTTCTTGCCTGGAGAATCCCAGGGATGGGGGAGCCTGGTGGGCTGCTGCCTATGGGGTCGCACAGAGTCGGATACAACTGAAGTGACTTAGCAGCAGCAGCAGTGTGTACATATTTTATATGTATATGCACATTTGTCTATATGCATATATGTGTATACTAACTCCCACATACACCCCAATATTTTTGTAAAAGGTGGCTATTTGAGTCTAGTCTCTTTATATTTTGCTTAATCTTCAAGACTATAAGAGTAGGTGATGTTCATGTTACTTTTTTAGAAAATAATTTGGATTATATAATTGGGTTATATGGCAAAGAAAATAACAGTCTGTTGCTACTGAGACAAAGATAAGGTTTGTGAGTATGTGTTTGCAGGTGTGTACACACACACACACTTGGTCGTGTCTGACTCTGACCCATGGCCAGGCTCCTGTGTCCGTGAAATTTTCCAGGCAGGAATACTAGAGTGGGTTGCCATCTCCTACTCCAGGGAATTTTCCCAACCCACGGATCAAACCCGTGTCTCTTGCATCTCCTACATTGGCAGGAATATTCTTTACTGCTGCAACACCTGAGAAGCCCCATAAGGGTTGTGTGGATTATTTTGCAATTTGTTGTTAACATGAAATCACTTGAATCTTTATTGCATGAAAGGAGCTATCCTAAGCATGAATAGATAAAATATCAATGAGCTTAATTATTTGTCTCTAAGCATGGTGAAAGGGACCATAATTTGCAAAGCTAGCTCACAAAATCTTTCAGTTCACACTTATTGAACATCTGTTTCATGGCAGCTGCTATAAGGTCATTAAGGAAATGTATCTGAATCTCGGTGTTTATATTTTCCATGAAATGTGTCAGGTTCCACTATAATAAAGCAGCAATAAATTATTGATAGTGGAAAACATAATTACCCTATAAGCCAGTTTCTGTGTATATATTTTAAATGTATCTATGTATCAAATTTCTGCACTGTCCACCTGTTTGCCTAGACACACTTCATTACAGAAGCAATGACTGCTAAGTATTTACCAAAAGGATTCTGCAGGGAGTAACAAAATTAGCTGGATAAAAATGTATAAAAACTTCCAAACTATAATAGGTCAATGGTTCATCTACCTGGGTATGTGATTTCTTAATATTATTGGGAAAAAAGGCAAGACCAGATGGTTGTGGTACAGTCATAAATCACATTTAAAAATCACTTAATTTTCAATATATGATAGCAAAATCATCTTTTACCCACAAAATAATATGCTTGACACAAGTTAAAAATATTTATTACCTATCTAAATGCTGAAAATAAAAATAAAATTTTTATTCAAAATATCAACTGATTCTATAACGCAACTTTAGAAAGATAAATCATGAATTTCTAACCACTTGTGTTTATTATACATAAATAATTTTTGATACATTTTAAAATTGTGAGGAGATAAGTAGTTTGTTTAACAAAACCTGAAAATTTTTATTAAAATAGTAAAACATCCTTTGAAGACTCTCTCTCAAGCTTTATGACCTAGGTGTTGGACAGAAGCTTCCTGAATTTTATTACATTTTTCTCTTGTAAAATACACATGATATTCACATAGAATTTCACAGGGCTGTAATCCACAAAAACTCAAAATGATGGTATATAAAAGCGCTTTACATTGTACAGTGATATTTAAATGTAATTATCACATTATATAAAATAGTGACATTTTTACTTCATCCATAATACAATTATGTAAATAAAGCAGCTAAAAGTAAATAGTGAGCATCATGTTTTTAAAAGCTAATCTACTTTTGATCACAGAAGTTACTATTTCCTAAAGCAATAGACATTTGACCTAATTGCAGGTATACCTCAGAGATATAGATTCTGTTCCCTACCAGCTGCAATAAAGCAAATATGACAAACAGGGAATCACAGACATTTTTTTGTTTCCCCATGCATATAAAAGTTATTTTGTGCTCTTCTGTATTCTATTAAGTGTGCAGTAGCATTATAGCTATAAAAACAATATATATATCTTAATTTTAAAATACTTTATTGCTAAAAAAAACTATCTAACTTCTTCCCTTCAACAAGTCATAATCTTTTTGTTGGTGGATGGTTTGAAATGCTGTGATAATTACCAAAATGGGACATAGAGATACAAAGCAAGCAAATACTTTTAGGAAAATGGCACCAACAAGCTTGCTTGAGGCAGGGTTGCCAAAAACCTTCCATTTGTAAAAAGCACAGTCTGTAAAGTGCAATAAAGCAAAGTTTAATAAAACAAGATATGCCTATAAAGTATGATATTCACAACTTTTGATCAAGGTATGAACCACCAGGGAACTATTGATAAATATTGGGTTGGCCAAAATGTTTGAGATTTTCTGTAACAGCTTACTGAAAATCGGAACAAACTTTTTGGCCAACCCAATTTATTAGATGAATTCACACTTGGCAAGATATTATATAACAAAATATACATAAGGTAAATGAAACTTCATATCAATGAAAAGAACAGCTTCATAAGGAATCTATTTTTTAATATCACCCACTGAAAATCAAAGCATGAGAGCAATATGAGCAAAAGACTCAGTTATTTGTATTCTGGTAATTAATTTCAATATTTTTAAAAATTTCTACAGGAAATCCCAGATTCTAACAATTAAGAATGTGGAAAACAGCGAATGTTGGCTCCACAAACATACCACCTCACTTGTAATTCAGGGATCAAGGAGATGATGACAGGACTGTTGGCCCCACAGTCATACTGGCCAGGTACTTCCTGCTAGCAAAAAGGATGGCCTGCACGTAGCCACTTCTCTCATAACTAGTTTCCAAACTCAATCTTATGTCAGTGCATGTGACTGATGAATACAAATCACACATGTGGAATCCTAGTTACAGAGTATCTGGCGTTTACCTTTCCAGGATTTGCAATACAAGATGGCACACCAGAAGTGGCTGGGGACAGGTGAAAACCCATCTAGTCTATGGACCACAGTTCCCGTCTCTGCTTATTCAGTAGGACTCACAGACTTCTTCCTACAGTTAACCTGTACAAAAATAGAAATAACATGTTCCAGCTTAAAAATACCACAACCAACTGTACTTTTAAAAACACTATCACACACTTCCTAAAAGGAGGGACCTAATTTCCCAGTCAGTGCATCATTTCTGAATAATATTTGTGTTCCTTTACTTCAGACAGAGTCCCCTCTTAACAATCCTTAATCTATGGACCCAATTGTAAATTTATGTAGCACATACATAGTATACATGCTCTTGATAGGTAGATTCTATATTACACAATTTCTCTCTTTTCTTTTTCTCATGTACATGAATACACACACACACTTAAACCTCAGAGAAAGAAAAGAGAGAGGGAGACAGAAAGAGACATAAGGACAGACACACAAATGTGGCTATCACTTTCCTATACTGTTTGTTCCTTCATCCTTATGTCAAAAGGTTATAGTTCTTATTTATAACTTTCTTTCACCATTAAAATTACATGTTCCTCCTCTCCTCAGATGTCTTTCCTTGGCGAGATAAGAAAAACATTCTTTCCTTAAAAATGTGTCCCAGTGGATGTTCCTGCATATTTTTTGAAGTCTTTTACTACTTTTGATTGACTTCCCAGGTGGTGCAGTGGTAAAAAATCCACCTCCCAATGCAGGAGACACAAGAGATGCAAATTTGACCTCTGGGTGGGGAAGATCCCCTGGAGTAGGAAATGGCAACCCACTGCAGCATTTTCTTTTTAATTTTTTTAATTTATTTTTAATTGGAGGATGATTGCTTTACAATGTTGTGTTGGTCTCTGCTGTACCACAATGTGAATCAGCTATAAGTACACATATATTCCCTCACTCTCTTAAGCCTCCCTCCCACGACCCCCTATCCTGCCCCTGTAAGTCATCACAGAGCTCCAAGCTGAGCTCCTGTATTATGCAGCTTCTTCCTGCTAGCTATCTATTTGACACGTGTGTGTGTGTGTGTGTGTGTGTGTGTGTGTGTGTGCGCGCGCGCGTGCGCTTAGTTGCTCAGTCATGTCCGACTCTTTGCTACCTTATGGACTGTAGCCCGCCAGGCTCCTCTGTCCATGGGGATTCTCCAAGCAAGACTACTGAAGGGTTGCCATGCCCTCCTCCAGGGGATCTTCCCAAAAGTGTATATATGATACTCTCTTTATTCATCCCACCCTCTCCTGCACCCTCTGTGTCCATAAGTCTGTTTTCTATATCTGAGTATCTATTCCTGCCCTGCAAATAGGTTCATCAGTACCAGTTTTTCAATGGACAGAGGAGCTTGGTGGTCTATAGTCCATGGGGCTGCAAAGAGTCTGACATGACTGAGCACGTGTGTGCATGCATGCATACACACACACACACACACACACACACTACCTTTTATTACTGTATGTGACAGTTAAAGGATGTGATAGTTCCTGGGTTCCAGACATGCTTCCTCTGTCTAATCATGCAACAGCAGTTTTCTTTCCCTTTAATAAACAGGACTGACTGACAGTCAACAAAATGACATTCTCCCCTTAAAGTCTTCATGACTGATGGTCACTAGATTTAATAGGAAAAGCTGTCACTTCCATTCTACTGCTTGTTCTAAGACTCATGATTATGCAGGAAATAAGACTGATATTGTCACTGTGTCTCCAAGAGTCTATACCACTCTCCTAAAAAGCTCAGCTACTTCGAGGTGATCAAGTTTGTGGCAAGATTGGGTCACACCTTCCTGGAACAGGCCCACAACTTAATCTTTTTAGATTAAAAGTGAGTCTTGAAGATGGCAGAGAAGTGATATCAGGAGATCACCTTCCTACCCACAAATACATCAAAAATATATCTTCATGTCAGACAACTACAGAACATGTTCTGAACACTGGCAGAAGACCTCAGCCTTCCAAAATGGCAAGCTAATCTCCACAAAATGAGAAATCGACACAAAATTGTAAAGCAATTTTCCCCTGATTAACAAATAAATTTTAAAAAGTGAGTCATATTCATGTCCAGTGACAATAAAGCATACAATAAATGCAGGGGTGGCAGTAAATGCTAGCCGAACCATAACAAGATGGGAAAGGAAACCCACTTAAAGAATAAGCAGCTATTCTATTGGTAGGAAATAACTTCTTCCTCCATGGTGGAAAAGGCTTAATAAAACTGACATGCCATAAGACTGTTATCTATAGCCTATAATGTTATATTAGGGACTCATAATTTTTTTAATTTATTCATTTTTAATTGAAGGATAATTGCTTTACAGAATTTTGTTGTTTTCTGTCAAACCTCAACATGAATCAGTCATAGGCATACATATATCCTCTCTCTTTGAACCTCCTTCCAATCTTCCTCCCCACCCCACCTCTCTAGGTTGATACAGAGCCCCTGCTTGAGTTTCCTGAGATATACAGCAATTTCCCGTTGGCTATCTATACAAGTCATTTCCTTTGTGGGAGTTCTCACTATTTGATACTCCCTAGTGTTATTTCTCTGGTAGTCCAGGGCCTTCGAGTCAGTGCTCCCACTCCAAATGCTCAGGGTTTGATCTCTCAGGGTGTTGGCAGCCTCTGTGGTCCGGCGTCCTGGAGCCCCTACAGGGAGGCAGTGCCGGGCAGGAGGAGATGCTGGTAGCTCTGGCAATGGCTCATGCCATGTTGACTTACAATGTACTTGTCTCTGAAAGGTCCTGTGAAATGATGCTAAGACGGGCAATTTCAAACTCCCCCCAACCTGACAGCATCTTCCTCTCTCAGTCCTCCACACAGGAAAGTGGGACTCATCATTTTTCTCTGGTAGATTTTGCTTAGGAACCCATCAGTCCTATTAAGCTTGCTAAGGTAAAAATCTGCATTTTTAAACTTATACATAACATCCATCTCTAACATCATGGCCTTTTAGATCATAAGCCCACCCTTAGAAGTAATGCAGAAAGAGGCTAACTCATCCTCCACATGGATCACTTCTCTATGTTATTACTGAGCACCATTGCTACTGTGTGAGCTCTTTCATGAGAATTCACATGAAAAAGAAATAAATTAAACTCTGGCAAAAATTCATCCTTGTAACTCTTCTCACAGGTTCTCCAATCATGTTCTTTCTAATTCTTTGACCGTCTGGTCAGCCCGTCAGGCTAACGATGTGGAATTATATCTTGTGTCTTATCCTCTTCCAAGGAGAGTAGATAATCACAACTTTGAGTTGTGTCACTGAGTACGCCCCTCCCAGCTGCCTTTTGGGTGATAATTCTGAGAGGCACAATACTGCTTTATCAAACACAAGCAGCTGTCGACCTGTTATGAAGAAAAACAACAACAAATGGGTCAACTTGCCAAAATGAACATCCTGTGAGGCCACAGGTGTGGGATAAGAGAGTCAGCATTTTAGCAGAAAACTTGTTCATACAGCTGCTCGTGCTTATAGGACTGACTTGAGTTCAGTATACTTTGTGCATGTCCTCTGATGATGGAGAAACTTTTGCTATAGCATACAAGAGACTACCAGTGTTCTACCTTCCAAGATCATTATTTCACTGGGACACAACTTTTCCAGATCTCAAACCTGAAGAAACATGGCTTATAACCATTTCTGGTATCAAAAATTATCAAGCAGATCTCAGTTGCAGATGACAAAAATGTCTCAAACTATTTTAAGGAGAATGAGCTACTTACAATGCTGTTAAAACAATGAAAGAACATGTCCTAATCTCTGCCTCATCCTAGGAATGGCTCCTAGAATAACATGGCTGAACTGTGCTGACAAAGAAAATGATTTCTTTATTAAAATCAGGAATCTGGACATCATCAAAATACTATCATAGGACTGAGCTCCAGGAACAGGGCAGCTGTGCTGAAAAGATCAGAAAGTTACTGATAGAACTGTCAGCTCTAGTTTATTGAAAGATCTCAACTAGCAAAGTGAATCACACACACTATCAGCTGTTGCCCCACTTAACTCACTTTAATCAAGATATTAAGTGAGTTGAGAAATATCAACAACCTCAGATATGCAGATACAACCACCTTAATGGCAGAAAGCAAATAGGAACTAAAGAGCTTCTTGATGACAGTGAAAGAAGAGAATGAAAATTCTGGCTTAAAACTCAACATTCAAAAAACGAAGATAATGGCATCCGGTCCCATCACTTCATGGCAAATAGATGGAGAAACAGTGGAAACAGTGACAGATTTTATTTTCTCGGGCTTCAAAATCATTGTAGATGGCAACTGCAAACATGAAATTAAAAGATGCTTGCTCCTTGGAAGAAAAGTTTTGACCAACCTAGACAGCATATTAAAAAGTGGAGACATTACTATGCCGACAAAGGTACATATAGTCAAAGCTATGGTTTTTCCAGCAGTCATGTATGTGAGAGTTGGACCATAAAGAAGGTTGAGCATCAAAGAATTGATTCTAGAAGACTCTTGAGAGTCCCTTGGACAGCAAGGAGATCAAACCAGCTCATCCTAAAATCAATCTTGAATATTCATTGGAAGGACTGATGCTGAAGCTTCAATACTTTGGTCACCTGATGCAAAGATCTGATTCACTGGAAAAGACCTTGATCTGGGAAAGGTTGAGGGCAAGAGGAGAAAGGGGTGACAGAGGATGAGATGGTTGGATGGAATCACCTACTCAAAGGACATGCTGTATGTGCTTAGTTGCTCAGTCATGTCCAACTTTTTGTGACCCCATGGACTGTAGCCTGCCAGACTCCTCTGCCCATGGGGCTTCTCCAGGCAAGAATATTGGAGTGGGTTGCCATACACTCTCCCAAGGGGATCTTCCCCACCCAGGGATCAAACCCAGGTCTCCTTCTTTACCATCTGAGCCACTAGGGAAGCCTATGTTTGCATAAATTCGGGGAGATGGTGAGGACAGGGAAGTTTGGCATGCTGCAGTCCATTGGGTCACAAAGAGTTGGACATGACTTAGTGACTGAATAACAACCACCACTTAACTCAGCATCAAAATCAAGTATGTGAGTACACTTTACTGGTGGAACCTAAACTTTAACTGGAATCTTTGCTGAAATCTTGGGAAAGAGACTTTATTTTGTTAAGCCTCTACACTAAAAATACCAAGAAAGTGAAGGTGAAAGTCATTCAGTTGTGTCTTACTTTTTGTGACTCCATGGACTATACAGTCCATGGAATTCTCCAGGCCAGAATACTGGAGTGGGTAGCCTTTCCCTTCTCCATTGAATCTTCCTGATCCAGGAACCGAACCAGGGTCTCTTGCATTGCAGGCAGATTCTTTACTACCGGAGCTATGAGGGAAGCCCAAAAGATACCAGGCGGTGGTGGTGGTTTAGTCGCTAAGTCCGACCCTTGTGACCCCATGGATTGTAGCCAGCCAGGATCCAATGGGATGTCCATGGGATTTTCCAGGCAAGAATACTGGAGTGGATTGCCATTTCCTTCTCCAGGGATCTTTTGGACCCAGGAATTGAACCCAGGTCTCCTGCATTGCAGGCAGATTCTTTAGGAGGATACTGTAAAATATCTTGATTAAGACAGACTTCTGAACCTACAGCAATCAGTGGCAAGCTGGGACTCAGGTGAGGACATGATCTTGTCATTCACACAGAAGAGAGGTGCTAAGAATGGGATGATTGAGAGAGAAAATTGGTCACATATCTGTGTTCAAGTCACAGCACTTCTGCATCTAAGCAGATCCCTTCCCATCTATATCACTGTTTTCTTTTCACATATATTATTAATCATTTAGACAAGGAAATTTTTTTAAGTATCTAACTTATTTTAACATATTCTAGCATTTGGGAAACATCTGCTAAAAAGAAGAGTTCTGGTATTTGGAGGTTTTCTATTCTTTACAACAGATTTGTTTTAGCCTGTGAAGGAAGATTAGAGAGTATGCATGTGTGTTAGTAAGAAAATGTTAAATTTATTAAGATTCAGTAAGAGTAGCATAAACATTGGACTAAAAATGTATAAAAAACTACAAGGAAGAAAAACAGGAAAGAAAGAATTATTAGGCCTCAGAAAATGAAGCAGTTGCCTGGAGCTAAGGAGAAAAATACATCTAGACACAGGGGACAAGCTTTCTGAAATAACTAACTTGAAATACAAAAATGTTGTGCCAAAATACATATTTAGGAACTCAGTAATGAAAATATTCCAGCAAATGCTGTGAAAGGCTTCAAGCCTAAGGACTCCCTATATCCTTATTTCTTTTTATTTTCTAATCTCCAACTCTTAGTGCTCTGCCTGTGAAACATTTTATAGCAATTAATCATGCAACATTTTATTTCTAAGGGAGAAAAAAAAGGAACAAAACAAGCTGTCAGAATCATATGCTCCCAATTCATAAAAACTATCAGGGCCAGCATGTCATTAATCAGGTGATCTAAATCCTTAGCCTATTTAAATTCTTAGAAATGGGGAAAGAAGAAACTAGGAGAAATTGAGAAAAAGGAAGAATGAACATGGACAGAAAAGGGAAGAGGAGGAGAAGAAGGACCAGGAGCAGAGGGAAAAGGGAAAATAGGAGGATAAAGGGGCAGAAGAAAGAAGGAAAGAGAAAGATGTAGAGGGAGAAAAAGTGAAGGAGAAGGTGAGATGGGGGAACTGAAGGGAGAGAAGAAGGAGGAAGGAGACTGGAGAATTAGGAGAAGAAACAATATTAACAATAGCTCCAACATTTTCAAAATCAGCTGTATTCTTCCTTTTCTTTTCAGTGGCTAAATATCCCCTCAATGCAGCAAAAAGGCTATTTGTGCTTCCTGAACTCAATTGCCTCTGATCATGTGTTTTGTTGTTTTTAGTCTCTCAGCTGTGTCTGACTCTTTCTGACTCCATAGCTTGTAGCCCACCAGGCTCTTCCGCTCAGGGATTTCCCAGACAAGAATACTAGAGTGGGTTACCATTTCCTTCTCCAAGGGGATCTTCCTGACTCCGGCATCAAACTCATGTCTCTTGCAACAGCAGGTGGATTCTTTACTGCTGATCCACTAGGGAGGTCCAGATCATGTTTTAGTGTACGCTTGAGTTTTTTGTAGTTGGGAAGACTTTTTGAAAATATGGTATGTGCAAATGTGTGTATGAGTCATAGAGAGGCAGATTGACTGCAATTAATAGAACAATTAAATTTTGCATTCAGAAATTATCTTTTGATATTTGTAACTGGAGGCTATCATTTTAAAGCTGAAAAGAATTAACTGTGCTATACCTCATAGAATAGTTTATCAGTATTTATCAAGGCATTAATCATACACTTAAAAGAGCTAAAATTTACCATTTGATTCCCAGAAAAAGAGATAAATTGGTTAAAGTCAGAATGAAGTAGCCTCTACCCACTAATACTAGTATAACCAGATCTTTCTTTATAATCCTCCCTTTAACAAAATATCTCATCTTTTCAGGAGACTGTACTGTCTCACACAAACCCCACCATTTCATTTTACTTGTGAAAATAAAAATATACTAACATGACAGAAATGAGAGTAATTCTAATTTTTAATATATTTCTATATATAATCATCCAGACAGGCCATTATTCTAAGGCATTTGCTGGTTTATTTTGTTCTTTCTCTTTTCCCACTCTGATGAGTTGAATAAGAATAATAAAAGTAAGGCTGTTGATTCAAGACTCTGAACCATAGAACTGGCTGTCAATCATGTAGTGAATCTGGTCTTCATCTAATCATTGTCATTCAAGTTTCAGATGTATAATATATTGTACATAAAGAAAGCCAATGATTACTGTGATTATTTTAAATGACAATTAAAGTATTGCATTTTGATTCTGTGTAGACATGAAAATGTATTAAATTGAGTGTTCATCCCAGCAGTTAAAGTTAAAATGATCCATAAAGTTAATATGATCTATGATCATATTCTGTTCCTTTTACCTGTAAGAGAGGGAAACAGTTGAAAATTGAAAACACTTGATATATAAATTTTGACACTAATTTTTTTCCTGTAAAATAAAATATATTTCTGATATGAGACTGTTTCTTTGCTCTCTTTTAGATATGTTTAAAAAAAGAAGTTAGTGATTTATTTTGCTCCCACATAAATATGGGTTCAGAAGAAAGTCATCTAAGGCTTGTGTGCACAAGGACCACAATATCTCCAGTTCACTGCTCCATCAATCCTGGCATATATCTCTCATCCTCATGGTTTAGGGAAGCACCTGCATATAGAAGGGAGTAAAATAAAGAAGAAAGAATAAAAGGAGTAGATGCTTCCCCCTTTTTTTTTCCTTTCTTTAAGGTTTCTGGAAACTTCCAGTTACTTTACATTAGCCAAAATTCTGCCATATACCAACAATCAATTGGAAAGGAATGTGAGAAATGGGGCCACCATTCTGGATAGCCATGGGCCTAGCAGCTATATCACAACTGGAAGAGGAATAACATATTAAAGACATCTACATTTCCCTGTCATATTTTCTCTTCATTTTCTTTTCCTTCTAGAGTAACATTCCTTTTATTTCCTCATTTCCCAAATGTGATCTTTGACTTTCTAATCCCAGAGTCTCTGCTAATAGAAGAAATAGGAAAGCCCTTGGCATTTTATGAAACTCTTAAACATTAGTATTTTCTGTGGTAGATTTTTAAAGTGATGATATTGCCTATAATTTTCCTGAGTATATACTTATTTTTTTATTAGTTGTAAGAATGAGATCAAATCCAACTCTTCTAAAGTGACTAAAATTTTGTTGCCTTTCAACATGTAATCTTAGCACATAATCTTATATATCACAATGCAGTTTATTACCAAAGCACTTTGGTGACATGGGCTTTTACTTGGCATACTCTATTGCTCAAAACTACTCTTTCCTATCTTGGTAAGGTATTATTACTTTCCTGTTGCACAAACATCGAGCTTGGCTAGGTAAATTGCTTCATGAAAAAATGTTATTGGAAGTGATGTGTCACTTCTTAGCAGAAACCTTAGAAATTAACACATGATTCACCTGTTCTCTTTTTATGCTGCATGATCACCAGCATTGCCAGATAGGGGTGGATCTGTAAGGGTCCTGAGCAAAGACGATGTGGAGCAGAACTGCATTTGACCTGGGAGCATAAAGGACAGTTTTTTGTTTTTTTTACTGTATCATCATCTTGCCTATTCTAACTTTAAAAATCATTATTTCTAAATTTCAGGATTTCTCAAACCCACTAGTCTTACCAACCAACCGAAACCTTGCTTTTCATTGAAACCTTTGAATTCAATTCAACCTTGAATTCAAAATGATTTCTACAATACAGAATAAAATCTATACCTTAAAAAAAATGATTGAAACTCAAAACTCTTGTAAGAGTTCTCTCTTCTGCCCAAAAGCCAGTTTCCCTGACCTAAATATTGCAGTTCTTCCCTGTGACTTAGGTCTCATCGCAAATGTACTTGGCCCAAGTCTCTTAAAAGAATCCCCCTTCTATCCGAATCTCAATCCTATAACTATTTGCTTCATATCACCAACCAACAACATTCTGTTTAATTTGTGGTTTGGTTATTTTATGTCTCTTCTCACTAGTCTCTAAGCAGAGAAAAATGACATTTATTGCCTGGAATGAAGTGGATAAGTCATAAATGTTTGTTGAGTAAATGGTTAAGATGAGATACGACACAATTTGCATGAGATGAATATGACGAGAAACTCCTACTATTAATTCAGAAGAAAAATAATGGATATCAAAGTAATTTCTTGCTTTTCAAAGTAAAACTTTAAAAAGATCATCACTTGGATAAATCTATCATCATTTTCTCCAACTATATCATCATCCATAAATGTTCAAATGCAGATTAAAGTAGATATAATTCCACCATTCTATAGCAATTGAAAATTCATGTTTATGGTGCACTTGGAACTCTGAAATGCTGAGGAACATTATCAGTTAGAGAGAACTGTGATCAAATGCAGCAGTAAAAATTCATATGTGCTAACCATTCATTGTTCTGGTTAATGGAGGCAGTTTACACAGATATATCAACTAGGGAAGCCTCATTTATTCTCAGGATCCTGAGATTCTACATTCTGTCTCTCAATATCCAATTAAAAATATGCTCTTTTCAATGTACAATGAAAGGGGAGGATTTAAATACAGCTGACCACAGGTAGGCTGGTTGTCAAGAGCAACTTCTTGGTTGATCCAAACAATGACAATTTAAACTACAGTTGTTTAATAATGGGGCCTCTGTGATTTATGAAAAATATTTTAAAAGAAAACCTTATTTCTCTTAGAAGGTCCACATAAAACCATTTTTGATCATAAAAAATTTTATATAATGGGAAATATACTTCATAAAATTAGATACAGCATCCTGGAGAGAATGCTTGTGTATAACCTTTTTTCTTCACTGAGAATAACATGATTTTTACATAATTAGCAGCTATAAACCTTAACTGATAATACTGATATTTTCAGTTCAGTTGCTAACTTTCCACTAGCAATATTTCTCCTTAATCAGCTAAACTAACTGAATCCAACAAAATTCATGCAAGACTTTTACAGTTAAAACTATAAAACATGTCACATATTCTATAGAGGTGATATAGTTTCAGTCAAAATCTCTACAGGCTTTTTGTTGGTAAACAGTGGTTATCTAATTTAACATATGTGTGGAAAAGGGAAAAGTCCTAAAACAGGAAAAGTAATCCTGGAATGTGAAGTCAAGTGGGCCTTAGAAAGCATCACTACGAACAAAGCTAGTGGACGTGATGGAATTCCAGTTGAGCTATTTCAAATCCTGAAAGATGATGCTGTGAATGTGCTGCACTCGATATGCCAGCAAATCTGAAAAACTTAGCAGTGGCCACAGGACTGGAAAGGGTCAGTTTTCATTCCAATCTCAAAGAAAGGAAATTTCAAAGAATGCTCAAACTACCACACAATTGCACTCATCTCACACGCTAGTAAAGTAATGCTCAAAATTCTCCAAGCCAGGCTTCAACAATACGTGAACTGTGAACTTCCAGATGTTCAAGCTGGTTTTAGAAAAGACAGAGGAACCAGAGATCAAATTGCCAATATCCGCTGGATCATAGAAGAGAGTTCCAGAAAAACATCTATTTCTGCTTTATTGACTATGCCAGAGCCTTTGACTGTGTGGATCACAATAAACTGTGGAAAATTCTGAAAGAGATGGGAATACCAGACCACCTGTCCTGCCTCTCGAGAAACCTGTATGCAGGTCAGGAAGCAACAGTTAGAACTGGACATGGAACAACAGACTGGTTCCAAATCAGGAAAGGAGTACGTCAAGGCTGTATGTTGTCACCCTGCTTATTTAACTTATATGCAGAGTACATCATGAGAAACACTGGGATGAATACAGCAGAAGCTGGAATCAAGATTGCTGGGAGTAATATCAGTAACTTCAGATATGCAGATGACACTACCCTTATGGCAGAAAACGAAGAATTAAAGAGCCTCTCGATGAAAGTGAGAGAGGAGAGTGACAAAGTTGGCTTAAAGCTTAACATTCAGAAGACTAAGATCATGGCATCCGGTCCCATCACTTCATGGCAAATAGATGGGGAAACAGTGGAAACAGTGTCAGACTTTATTTTGGGGGGCTCCAAAATCACTGCAGGTGGTGATTGCAGCAATGAAATTAAAAGACGCTTACTCCTTGGGAGGAAAGTTATGACCAACCTAGACAGCAGATTAAAAAGCAGAGACATTACTTTGTTAACAAAGGTCCATCTAGTCAAGGCTATGGTTTTTCCAGTAGTCATATATGAATGTGAGAGTTGGACTATAAAGAAAGCTGAGTGCAGAATAATTGGTGCTTTTTGAACTGTGGTGTTGGAGAAGACACTTGAGAGTCCCTTGGACTGCCAGGAGATCCAACTAGTCCATCCTAAAGGAAATCAGTTCTCGGTGTTCATTGGAAGGACTGATGTTGAAGCTGAAACTCCAATATTTTGGCCACCTGGTGCAAAGAGCTGATCATTTGAAAAGATTGAAGGAAAGATTGAAGGCAGGAGGAGAAGGGGACGACAGAGGATGAGATGGTTGGATGGCATCACCGACTCAATTGACATGTTTGGGTAAACTCCGAGATTTGATGATGGACAGGGAGGCCTGGAGTACTACAGTTCACGGGGTCACAAAGAATTGGACACAACTGAGCAACTGAACTGGACTGAACCTTTCAAAGAAGAACAAGGCTGTAGAATTGCCTTTATCAGATTTCAATACTGATTACAAAGTTATACTCATCATGACACTGTGGCATTGACATAAAATTAGACAAAACAATAATGGAACAGAAAATCCAGAAACAGCATTCCTATTTACAGTGTTCATTATTTTTCAAACCAAAGCCCCAAACAAATTCAATGAAAGGAAATAAACTATATTTTCAACAGACAATGTGACACACTAGAATAAATTTGCAGGGGAAAAAGTGAACTTCAACCATGCCTCTACCATACAATAATTATCTCACAATGGACTGTAGACAGGGGAAGTAAAGCTAAAGCTGCATATCTTCTAAGAAAACATATTTGAGGACTTGGGTTTAGCAAAGGTAACTTAGAGGAGATGTGAAATGTACTAACTGTTAAAATTAACTGATAAACAGGACTTAATCAAAATTAAACACTTTAGCTCATGAAAAGACAATAGATAAGAAATAAAAAGGAAAGATCAGACAGGAAGATATTTTGGTACAGCTACTTAAGGAATGCTATCGAGAATATATAATATAGTTTATTAACAAATTAGAAGTAATTAAAAGACAATGGCTCATAAAAAAAGTGAAGGAGAGAAGATAAAAAACTTATATAAGGAGATACATGAATAATCAATAAACATTTTTAAATATTTTACTAGCAGTAGTGTTTAATTCAGTGCAGACAATTCTGAGAATTAAAAGCTCCAGGGGACTTACTCACGGGGCCCCACAGTTTTGTGAGTTTTCATAACAGGAGCCTGAGCAGTAACTCCAGTAATTCCCTCCTTATCATCATTAGTATTCATGAGTATCCAAATTAAAAATATCAGTTTAGAAAAACTGGAAATGATTAAAATTGAAAGGAAAGCACCAACAATTGATTAGAGTATGGAAATACTAGAATATTCCTACTTTTCTAGAAATATAAGATTATTCAGTTATTTACAAAGACAGTGTAGTTTCTTATAAAGCTAACAATGCAGCTTATTCATGACCTGGAAATTTCATTTCCAGGTATTTTATTGTAGAGAAATTAAGACCTATATCCACAAAAAGGTATATTCACAATGTCCATAACAACGTGAACTTAACACTGGAAACTAACAAAAATAAGTAAATCATATAGCAAGATAAATAACCAACTATCCTCAACATGAGGAAGAATAAACACACTGTACAATATTCTTGCAATGATGTAGTATTTTTAAAACAATAAAATACTAGCATGTAGAACAACATGGATGAACCTCAAATACATTATATTGAGTGAATGAAGCCAAATACACTCCCCCCAAAACAAAAGCTACCTTGGGATTCCCGTACATGAATATCAGTAACAGGTGAAATTAACTTACGGTGATTGAAAAAAAAAAGTTGGAGATGGGTGGGGGGAAAAGATAGGGGGTTTGGGGCTGACATACACACACTGTCGTATTTTAAATGGATAACAAACAAGGACCTACTGTATAATGCAGAGAGCTCTGCTCAGTATTATGTAACAGCCTAAATGGGAAAAGAATTTGAAAAAGAATAAATACTTATACAACTAAATCATTTTGCTGTACACCTGAAGAACATGGTTAATCAATTCCAATATAAAATAAAAAATTAAAAACAAAGAGTCATTTCTTGTGCACATTGGAATTGACTGAATGGGGGCATAAAAATTTTCTGGAACGACAGAAATCTTTCGTAGTTTTATTGTGTTTTGGTTACTTGGTACATTTCTGTGTCAGTATAATCACGTTTAAGGGACCTCTAGTTCTGCATAAGGAGCTTGGAAATCACCACTCTGTCCTGAGAAGTAAAAAACTGAACACACTGAAAAAAACAACCCATCTTGAATCCATAAGAGAAGTGAGGTCAGAGCACAGACACTGCTGCAAATTTAATAAATGTTGTGATGTTGTGAGTGTGTTGACTGCTCCACTGGCTAACTATTCCCTGTCTCTTGCCCTCTGCTAGGGCTTGCCTGTGTTCCCCGAGACACAATAATATTGAAAGTAGGACAATTAACAACCCTCCAGTGGTCTCAAAGTGTTCGAGTGGAAGGGAGTATTGCATGTCTCTCACTTCAAATCAAAAACTTGGTGAGGAAGGCAGGTCAAAAGCTAAGATTGGCTGAAAAGTAGGTCTCTTACACCAAACAGTTTGCCACGTTGCGAAGGTAAAGGAAAAGCTCCTGAAGGAAATTAAAAGTTCTACTCTGGAGAACACACAAACGGTAAGGAAGTGAAATAGCTTTACTGCTGGTAATGAAAGTTTTAGTGGTCAGTATAGACAGTCCAGGAGAAGGCAATGGCACCCCACTCCAGCACTCTTGCCTGGGAAACCCCATGGATGGAGGAGCCTGGTAGGCTGCAGCCCATGGGGTGGCGAAGAGTCGGACACGACTGAGCGACTTCACTTTCACTTTTCACTTTCATGCACTGGAGGAGGAAATGGCAGCCCACTCCAGTGTTTTTGCCTGGGGAATCCCAGGGACGGAGGAGCCTGGTAGGCTGCTGTCTGTGGGGTTGCACTGAGTCAGACACGACTGACACGACTTAGCAGCAGCAGCAGCAGCTGCTAGACAGCATAGACGACTTAGCAGCAGCATAGACAGTCCAACTAGCTACAACATTCCTTTAAGCCACAGGCTATCCAGAGCAGGGCCCTAACTCTCTCTAATTCTATGAAGTCTGAGAGAGGTGATGAAGCAGCACAAGTTTAAAGCTAGCAGAGGCTGGTTCTTGTGTTTTAAGGAAGAAGCCATTTCCATAACATGGATTTTGAAAGTGTTCTACTGTGGGTAAAAAACCATTAATATTAAACAACATTGTGTGCTACAGAGAAATCGTTCCTAAAGAGTCAATCAATATGGAAAACTTCACTCTCGTCTTATTTTAAGATACTGCCACAGCCACTCCAACATTTAGTAACCAACACTCTGATCAGTCAGCAGCCATCAATCTTGAGTCAAGACCCTCCACCAGCAAAAATATTATAACTGGTATAACTTGTGATGGTCAGCAATTTTAGCAATCAAATATTTTAAAATTAAGACATGTACTCATTTTTAGACATAAAATATTGCACACTTCATAGACTACAGTGAAGTTTTGATTCTTTTAATTGATTTCTTTATTTTTGGCTGTGCTGCACATGAGCTTTCTCTATCTGGGGCGAACTAGGGCTACTCTCTAGCTGTGGGGCACAGTTCTCATTCTGGTGGCTCTCTTGTTGCAGAGCACTGGCTGTAGGGCTTGCAGGCCTCAGTAGCGGCAGCACGTGGGGTCAGAAGCTGTAGCTCCTGGACTCTAGAGCACAGGCTCAATTGCTGCATTGCACAGGCTTAGCTGTTCTATGACATGTGGAATCTGCCAGGATTAGGGATTTAACCCTCCCATGTCTCCTGTATTGGCAGATGGATCCTTTACTGCTGAGCCACCAGGAAAGCCTTTGCTTCTATTATACTGTTAAAATGGTATAACAGTATGTTTGTGTTCCTTGCTTTATATCACCTAACAACTGAGAAAAGCAGATGAGAAGGAAGATAAATGGCTTGAGAAAGGTAGCCTGGAAATTAAAGTTTGACATCAATAACGAACAGATCACCCATAGGCATATTTTCCATCTTCTTCCCTATTTCCTGCTTACCTCCCTTCTTTCTGTCTACCCTACTTTGCTCCATGCCTGCAATGCAGCAGACCAGGGTTCGATTCTTGGAATGGGAAGATCCTCTGGAGAAGGAAACAGCAACCCACTCCGGTATTCTTGCCTGAAAAATCCCATGGACAGAGAAGCCTGGCAGGGTTGCAAAAGTCAGACAAAACTTAGCAACTAAACAACCACCACTTTGCTCCATGGGCATCTTACCGGAAAAGCATACATTGGAAAAACAGAAAGAACAATACAGTAAAGTAATAAAGTTCAAGAAAGCCAAAAAAAGCTTGTCTTTTCCAATAAACAGACTTTCTGGACTCAAAATTATTCTCCATTCTGCTGTGAGGCCACATAATGATGCTCTCAGCAGGAGGACCCTCAAAACAAGTCAGCCTTCACCAGTTGCATGTTTACAGTCAGTTGTTGTTGTTCAGTTGCTCAGTTGTACTTGCTTCAAATCCCATTTGTTTAAGTAAACATTATGTAGATTAAAGATTGTTGATGTGAAACAAAGATGACTGTTTTTGTAAAAACTAAGTGAAACTATTTGGCAACATAAAATAATTCCATATCATTTAAAATGGTTTCCAAAACAGTCAAAGCCAGACCACAAGAAAAAATTGGGGCAAGATGGAGAGATTAATTATAAAAATCTCATAAATTCTGCACTTCAGTAGCTTCACTTAAAAAATTAAAACTGCAAACTACAGTTTAAGCAAAAACATCCACTTTGGAATTCTAGTCAGTGAACCCAAACCAAAGAAAAATGCTTTGTCCCATATCAAGTGTATGGTTTCTGAGAGCTGCTGTAACAAAGTACCACAAACCAGGTGGCAAAACAAATTTTTTTAAAAATGTATTCCGTTTTGTTTTTTCTCCCAGAGGCTATTAGTCCGAAACAAGATGTCAGTGTGTTTGGTTCCTTTTTGCAGGTGCTCAGGGAGAATCTGTGCCATGCTTCTCTCCCACCCTCTGGTGGCTGCCAGCAATTCATGGGGTCCTTAATTTGTATCCTCCAAAATCTGTCTCCATCTTAATGGGTTCCCTTCCCCTCTTGTCTCTCAGTGTATGGCCTCACTTCTTCTTAAAAGGGTATTAGTCATAACTGAGTACGACCGCATCTTAATGAGATTCCATCTTCAAAAACCCTATTTCCACATAAGGTCACATTCACAGGTTATGAATGGATGCGAATTTTTGAGGGAGATATTTCAACCCAGAACAGCTAAAAATCACATTTGTACTTACATGTTTTAAGATAGTTAATGCTTAAAGTATGCTTCTATAACTTTTTTATCATGATCATTACATTATTTTTCAGTTAATCATATAACCACATATCCCAATTGCATTACCTAAAAAGAGTGAATGTTTCAGATCAGAAACACATAAAATATATGGGACTATAATTGTCCTTACATGGGAGACATAGGGTAAGCTATACAATTTTTGTTACTTATCTAACCTTCCATTTCAACAAGAAAAAGAACAGAAAATAAAACCTAAGAAATAAAGAATATGGAAGAAAAAAGACAAAAGCAAAGAAAGACAAATACTAAAGATGTAAAAAAGCAACTAAACAACCAGAAGATAAAATTGGTTCTTTGCAAAGGTGGGAGAGGGTGTGGAGAAAAGGGAATTTGCCTGTGCTGTTGGTGGGAATGTAAATTGGTGCAGTGAAAACAGCATGGAGGTTTTTTAGCTTAAAAAACTGAAAATAGAGCTGCCAAATGATCCAGCAATCCCACTCAAAGGCATATATTAGGAGAAAACACTAATTCAAAAACATCTGTGCACCCCAGTATTTACAACAGCACTGTTTATAATAGCCAAGACATAGAAGCAACCTAAATATTTATCAGCACATGAATGGATAAAGCAGATGTGGTATACACACAGAATGGAATACTATTCAGCCATAAAAAATGAAATAATGCCATTTGCAGCAATATGAATGGACCTAGAGATTGTCATACTGAGTTAAGTCAGAAAGAGAAAGGCAAAGATCACATATCACTCAAATAGGAAATCTAAAATATTATTTTCAATCTTTTATCCATTTATTATTGTTATTATTCTATTTACTACTACTGTTATCTCATGTGCCAATGTGAACAGAGACAAAAAAAAAGGCAGAAAAATAATTATAGTTCCTGAACCTAAGAAGTGAAAACAGACAGTGACAAGTAATGATGACAGCAACATCAGTTCACTGCAACATGGTGACTCTAGTACAATGACAACTGATATTTTTTTGATTCTGTTGGCCACTCTATTTAACTTGAAAAACAGAAACAGGCTCACGAACTGAAAGCAAAAGGGAAAGATGTTGCGGGATAAATTAGGAGTTTGGAATTAGCAGAGACAGACTACTATATATAAAATAAACAACAAGGTCCTAATGTACATTACAGGGAACTATGTTCAATATCTTGTAATAAATGATAATGGAAAAGAATATGAAAAATTATTTTCTTTCATATTATTTTCATATTCAGTCATATATATACAATTGAATCACTGTGCTTTATACCAGAAACTAACACACTATAAATCAATTATATTTCAGTAATTTTTTTTTAATTTAAGCTGGTTCTTTGAAAAGATTAATCTCTAAATGTTTAGCAAGACAAAAAAGAAAATGCAACTTTAGTATCAGTGACATAAAAGAGTATAGTACACCTCACCACAGATTTAGTGACAACATCAAAAAGATAATATAAAATATGATAAATACCTTTCAGACAATAAACTTGAAAATTTATATAAAGTGGATGTTTCTTTAAAATAATATCCTCACCTTACTGGAGCTAACAGAGGAAGCTGTCAGATTAATTTGGTGTCTGTTTTAAAAATTGAATATTACTAAAATCTATTAACTCAAGTAATCGCCCTGGCAGAGATGAATTCACCAATATATTCTTCCAAATACTATTTATTGGGAGAAAAAGCAAGCTTACACAAACTCTTCCAGAGAATAGACAAAGAGATGGCACTTAATATGTTTTATGAGAAAAGCATAAACTTAAAACCAAATCTACATAAGAATATCGTCAGAGGGCATTATTGAAAAGCAACCTCTTTTCTGACTATACATGGAAATGCCCAATGTTTACAAAATGAAATCAGCAATACAAAAAATTACATCATGGCCAGGTGACATTTTTTCTAATAATAAAAATATTAATTTTACATTAAAAAACTAACATAATTCTCCATTAACATATAAAAGAAAATTCCTGTGATTGGATAGGTAAAGGAAAGCAAAGTAAAAAGTAAAATAGAACAAAATAAGACTAAACCTCCCAGCATCCTAGGACACAAGAGAACATTCTTAACCTGATAAAGACTATCTACGACATAAAAGCAATGAGAAACAAAACTACCACAAACATCATTCCTAATGATAAAATATTAAAAATTTCCTCTAGTTTGGTAGAAAGCATCACTATTGCCTCTTTATTCACCATTATTCTGGAGTTTGTAGCCAGCATAATGAGATTACAAAATTTAAGAAGCATATAAGTATTCAGAGAAAGGAAATAAAATAGCTATTAACTTCACATAATTGTATATATAGATAAAACTAAAAAACTAGAGATACGTTTTTATAATTAATACACAAATTTTCTGTAGTTCGTAAATACAAAAGCGTGTATGAATATATACAAGTAACATCGTATATATAGCAAAATATAAAATGAAATTTTCATATTATTCACAATACTATCAAAAAATCATAAAATAGAAATGATTTGGGCCGAATATGAGGAAAGATGTGTAGTACAATAGTATTGAAAAATTGTAATATATTTTCAAGAAAAGTTGTAAGAGTATTAATGATGGTAAGATACATCCTTAATTTATCACAGAATAATATTAAATACTATTATATCACTTCACAGAGAATTCCATTTTTCCTACCACTGACCTTTATGTTCTTGACATATATTTCAATTCTACATAGGTTGCAAATGTACAATGCATTTTCATTATATTTGCTTTAAAGAGTCAATGGTCTTTAAGAAAACAGCTCTTTTCATCAAGCCTGAAGAAGCTTTTTTCAAATTTAAGTGTCTGTGCTAGCGCTAAAATTTTGCAACCTTTGATTTTGCAAATATCTTCATCCACCTTTATTTTTATAGAATATTTTATTTATCATGAACTTCTCGGTCGACTTTTTTCTTTCTGCACCTTCAAGCTTTCGCCTCACTTTATTCTACCCTTCGTAATTAGTCAGCTTTTGCTGTTGCTGTTTGTCTGAATGTAATGTGTCTTTTTATCTTTAGCTAATTTTAAGATTTTTCTAACTTATCTTTAATTTTCAAAACTTCGATTAGGATGGGATTAGTGCTGTGTGTGAATGTGTGTTTAATCTTGCTTGGGGTTAGCTGTGGGTTGATATCTTTCACTAGTTCTGAAAAATTTTCAGCCACTATCTGTTCAAACTTTTCTTCTCCCCTTCCCAACTCTCTCTCATTTCTGAGACTCCTATTACAAATATGTTAGTATATTTAAGATTATCTCATAGATATTGGACATTTCTGCTCAGGTTTTTTAATATTCCCATTATTTTTTTCCTCTTTGAAAAAAGAGGAAAGTAGGGGTTTGTTTTGTAAACAAACTAAAGAGGTAGTTTGTTTTGTCCTTTTACTGTGTAGCATTTATTAGGTCCACAGAATGTATTTCTTATTTCTGATGCTGTATTTGTCTGTTCTGGTATTTCATTTTATTTTCTTATACTTCACATTTTTCTGTTGAAATTTCCCATTTACTTACTTATGCATTTTGCCACCTTTCTCCTAAATCATTTACTATATTAACCACAGTTATTTTAAAGTCCTTTTCTTATAAAACTAACATCTAAAACATCCACAGATTTACCTCTATTGACTGTTTTCCCTTTATCTTTTTATTCACATGCTCTTGTTTTATTGCATATCTCATAAATTTTGTCGTATATTGAACTTGTGTGTCAAAGAAAAATAAAGATTAAAATCAGTGATATTTAACCCAAGATAAAGGACATGTTTTTCCCACTATTAAACTGCTTCAAGGTGAAGAATCAATATAATATATGTCTCAGCTGGTTCTGGGCTTTGGTGAAGATTTAATTAAATCAACTTCACCATTGGGTTCTCAATAATTTGATTTGAGATCAGAATATTTCCTTCAGCTTGGCTTGCTATCTGAGCACTGGCCAAATTTCCAGAGATCTCTCTTTGATTTCCAGTTCAGTAGCTAATTTTCTGGATTGTAGGAGATCCCTCTCTGCTTTATAGTCTAGTTTTTGACTCTTAAGGTGACCGGAGCCTTCTCTTTCCTTTCCAGCCCTGTCCCTCGTTTTTCATCTTTGAGATACTTTTCTCCACCTTGCTGCACTGCTCCTAGCCTACCATGGGTTCTGATTGTAACTAAATAAAGGTCTTCCCTGCTGGCTCAGATGGTAAAGAATATGCCTGCAAAGCAGAAGACCAGGGTTCGATTCCCAGGTGGGGAAGATCCCCCAGAGAGAGACTGGCTACCCACTTCAGTATTCTTGCCTGGAGAATACCATGGACAGAGGAGCCTAGAGGCAACAGTCCATGGGGTCACAAAGGGTCTGACAAGACATAGCAACACTCACTTTCAAATGTCTGTTGTTCACTTTGGAGAGTTCTCTCAGCTAACCTGCCCTTCTCCCAGCAAAAAGCACCTGTCTGCATTTGATGAAACCCTTGTGTACCTCCAGGGAATATTTCACAGCACTTCTCCATGGCTCCCAGTCTTCAGCAACTCAGTGAAAGTTCTGTACATCTTGAAGGACTTTCTCAGCACTTTTACCCTGAATCCATTTTCAGCTCACTGCTTCCATGTACTTGGTGATCTTGCATAGCTGTAATAACATTCTTCCAGTTCTCTTGCATGTTCCAAGCCTGCTGTGTACCTGGTGAATTTCCTGTGGCTCTAAGAAGTACTCCAGCAGCTGTTCTGTCTTGCCAGGGCATTTAATCTACTGCAGTCATGAACTCAGCAAAGGCCTTGTGTGACACAGTTGGAAAATGGGCACAGATTGAGATCCCTTAAGAGACTAAGGAGTCATGTCAGGACATATGAAGCCATTATAATTTTTTAAAGTTTCTCCTGATTTCTTCTCACACGATCCTATCACAGGGTCACTCTCTTCTCACCATATGTACAAGGAAGCAACTGTAGATCCTTCTCCTCTCTTGGGAGGGGCTCCTTCCCTGGAATATTTAGGCTTGTATTCATCCTAAATTCTCTGATGGGTTTAAAAATAAAACCATGATTTTTTAGCTGATATGGTTTGTTCTCGTTGGGCCAGAACCTTTTTTTTTTTGTTTTTAAATAAGATACAAAAAATATAAAATATAAAATATTTATAAGTGTAACTTCATTAAAATTAAACACTTCTGGTTATCAAAAGATTCCAGCAAGAAGTTAAAAAAGCAATTCATGGATAGGGGAAGACATTTTAATATATACAGGTAAAAATAATTTTAAAAAAAACATATATCCAAAATATGAAAAGAGCTCCCACAAAAGCAATAAGTAAAATACAGACATCCAACAAAAACAAAACAAAACACCAAAATTTCAAAAACTAGTCAAAATATTTGAAAAAGGAATTTCATAGAAGAGGATATTCAAATGGTCAGTAAAAATTTCACTACATTGTATCATTCATCAGGAGAAGGCAAGTTAAAGCAACAATTCAATGTCACTTCCTACCCACTAGTGTGGAAAAATTAAAGACCCTAAAATTTTGAAATATTGGCTAGGATGTGGAACAAACTTGAGTTTTATGCACTGTTATTGAGAAACAACCATTATGGAATAGTTTACCAGAATCGGCTAAAGCTCAATATATGTGCTCCTTATCGCTTGGCCTTTCCAGTCTTAAGTATATAACCAACAGAATTCAGTATACACATGTTCACCAAACTACATGTACAAGAATATTTTTAGTAGCCCTGTTTTGAGCCCATCTTGAGCCAATCCAGCTCAAGATGGAAGTAACCCAAATATTCTTGAAGAGTAGATATTATAATTAAATTGTGGTAAAATCATGCAAATGGAATTAATGTATAGCCATGAGAATGAAGTCTTATCACATACAACATGGGTATAATTGATAGTCATGTTAAGTGAACAAAGACAGACATAAACATTTGATTTTTACAAAGTGCAATTAACAGGCAAGGTAAATATAGGATGAGAAGTCATAGAAATTTTTCACTGTTATTTATTGAATTGGGCGAGGTACATAGGTGAGAGTTTCTTGGTCTGTTCTAATACTCAGTTTCATAATGTGGAGATCAAGTATTCATTTGTATAAACATTCGATAAGCCACACACTTAAAATCTAGGCACTTCATATACGTTACACTTTTATGTTTGAAAAGTGGCAGAACTAAACCTCAAATGCCTAAAATCTTAGTCAACATAACTACAATCTTACCACTTCTGCCACTTCAAGTTAACAATTACCAAGGGGGTTGTATTTTCTTTTTTCATGTAATAGATATGCACTGTGGCATCAAAAAGTCAATCTTCCTCCACTTGAATACTGTGATTTAATTATTTAAAAAACAAAAAAACTCACATCACCACAGATGGGCAGATGCCTCAGGGCAAAAGCCTGCTTTGTCCTTTCCAAACTCTTCTGATTCACATTTATCACTATTTCTGACCTCTGATGTTTTGATCATACCTCCTACTGGTTCAGTTATGCATTTAAAAATATATTTTAAGTTTACTACCCAGAATTGTTAGGTATTCTATTCAAGAATGGTTTATCCAGACATCAAGTAGGTCAGACTGCCTATGTTGAATCCTATTGACTATTTTCAATAAATTATTTCAGATTTTTTGTTTTCTCCAGTTCACAGAGTATACATTCTCTACCTTTTAAACCTGGTTTATAACTTCTGATTATAAATGTATTTTCAATGAAAACTGCATTGCTTTCTATAAGCACTTCCTGAACCCTGGGTTATGCAGGCCAGATTTCAAGTTGCTTTTCCTGGATGCCTGTGAGTTTCAACTGTTCTGCACCAATTTAATGGGAATTTCTTGGGTCAGCTTTCCAGAACAATGGGGGTTGATTTATACCAGGCCCCATAGCAACGAGTCAGGCATGCTGTTCAGATATCTCCTTGATGAGTCTTCGCCCTTTCATATCCCTTCTTAGGTGATGACTACATGCAGCTTCCAGATTCCTGTGAACGCAGTTGCCCAGGTTCTTGTCCCTGGATGGGAAAGTCAATGAATCCCTGACCTACTCAGGGTTATATCTGTTGCCCACATTGTACAAGTTTGACCATTAAACTTGTATTCCTCATCTCTATTCGAACATTAAAACCCCAACCTCAAAGAAGTTTGATTCGTGTAGCCTTCTGTCTCCTGCTTTGGCACACATTGATCCAATTATCTCCTAGTTACCATTTAGTTATAGAAATTGTTCATTCCTTTCCTTATTTAAAAAACTAACTGTACAGTTTAAAATTGTTATATCTATCTTGTGTGAATATGACGATGTGTGTATATATTTTCAGTGAGTGGGCTTGTCTTTACACATTAACTAGCTTACCATATTAACCAGAATTTTGTTATATTTGCAACTTGAAATATAGATAGATAGAAATATATAGAGAGAGATATATTTATTTTTTTAAAAGCAACTTAACTGAATTTCCAGAGTCTCCTTATTTGTGTGCGCTAAGTCACTTCAGTTGTGTCTGACTCTTTGCGACGCTATGGACAGTAGCCACCAGGCTTCTCTGTCTATGGGATTCTCCAAGCAAGAATACTGGAGTGGGTTGCCCTGTCCTCCTCCAGGGGTTCTTTCCAACCCAGGGATTGAACCCATGTCTCTTACATCTTCTGCATTGGCAGGTTGGCTCTGAACCACTTCTGTGACACCTGGTATGCAAATACACTGTTTCTACCCAAGCATTTTACTGGTTTTAAATTTAAAGCAAAATTTAGGAAGAGCCCCAAGACTGTCGAGCTATTCATGTTTGTTATGCACTTCATATTAATTGCAGGACATATTTTTAAAATTCTGTTTACTTGGAAATACACACTGATGAGTAATTGTTTGCAATTAGCAGAAATGTCTATTTTTAAAAAAATTCATAATTGCACACATTGAAGTGTGATGAACAGGTTTTTTTTCAAAATCCTTTATTTTCCTAATCAGTTCTTTTGAAACAGAAGCCACATATTTTGCAGCCAGCAGACAAACACAGCTAATGATCTGGTGACTTCTGTTATAAAAATTAAACCTTTGCCTCTAGCCTTCCTCTGGCCTTCCTTCATGTGCGCAGACATCTCCTCCCTGTGATCACTCAACAAAAGACACCACAGCTCATCCCAGCTTACCTTTTATGCAGAGAAATATGTATGTGAGTATCTGCCTACCCATGATCGTCTCCCTCTTACACTGAAATCTAACATGGTAACTTACCCTGTGGCATTCTGTTTGTCACTGCTTATCCAATCCTGTAAAAATCAAAAATTTAGCCAGCATCTGATACTGTATCATGTGAAGTGTTAAGCTGTTTGGGGTCTTCATCCTGTTTCATTTGAAATTTCACAGTCACTCAAGGTGACATTTCGTATGTCAGGATCAGTAGTTCTTTAAGCTTAAAACTGTGAGCAGTGTGTTACCTTCCTCAGATCAAGAAGAGGCTGCTCTAATCTTTATACATCCTGGAATGGGTATTTCCAGTGTTTTCCAAATCCTTTGAGCAAAAAGTTTTCCAAATGATTTACAGAATGCATTCATGTTAGAAGTTGCTCCTCCAATTTCTGCAATTTGGTACCTGAGGCCTTTTCAAGGATTCTTATAGAAGTAAGATTTCTTTCTTCAGGAGAAGTTGTACCATTGAGGAATATTACTATTAGCTATTCTAAAAGGTCACATTACAACTATACTACATAATTTAGAAATTTTCAAAAATCACACTTTTAAGAGAGAACAAGTGGCAGCATAAATAGCAGCAATGCTCCAAACCAAGCTATTGAGTCTATTTATGAAGGCTGTTTTTGATGTTCTTTCAAAATCTGTACATAGGATTTCCAGTTTTATTAGTTCTCTGTGAAGGATCACATTGGAATATAAGTTTGGGTCCCAAATAGAGTCCAGAATACAGCACACTTTCTCTGTTCATAGCCCTCTATTTTGTTTACTCCAGGCTAGAACACAGGCTTAAGATCTTTCTTCCAGTTTAAAGACCTGACCCCAGTGAGCCTTCTAGGATGAGGACCTACTTCCACCCTTAGTGTCTCCCAAAGCTATGTTATAAGTAGTCTGTTGATATTTCCACCCAACAATGAGTTTGTTAGAACCTCCACTGGAATGACTACACATGTCCTAGAGAAAATAAAAATATAGGTGGGCATATTTCCTAGAATTTTAAAAGCGTAGAGTTAGAAGTTTTACCTGTCATGTGCTTATTTTAAAATATTAATTTATCATTTGGTACTACTGACTTTTGCCGTTATTGTTAAGTCACTAAGTCATGTCTGACTCTTTGCGACCCCATGAACTGTAACCCTCTAGGCTCCTCTGTCCAACTATTGACTATCTCAGCTAATATTATAAGGTATTACAGGAGGTTCCAAAATTTGCACATGAAAGAAATGACTTCTGGTGGTGCATAAACACCTCTAGTAAATTAACTGTTTAAAGAGGCACATTGAGGCTTTCATTTGAGCGGTGTACTCATGGCTTTCTACAAGGATAACCAGACTGAAGAGTCCCATTTAAACCAGAGTTCAAATAGTGTTTGTATTTGGGTCTCGTTCAGGCTAGCAAAATTTCTGAGGACTTACAAATGGACTCGATAAACTGAACAAAAGTGTGAGGAAAATTAGGTTCTGATCTTATTTAGCTTTTCAGCGCAGCAATTCAAGTTAATGTCATCTATTACACAATCCTGAGAAGTTGATAAGATAGGCAAAAGCTATTATTATCCCGAGTCTTTTTATTTTCTGATCTTCAAAAAACAAAACAGATTTCAGACCCTAGGGAGTTAGAGAGCATTATATCTATCATTCTACCTATAACAGATTATACACACACACATAAATCTTCTAAATGAAGTTATTAAACTTCAATCTAATTGATTTTCTCTCCTTTTTTAATTAAAATAATTTATTTTTCTCAAACTGATATTCCCCAGAGAAAATTTTCAAACCAGTAACCCTTCAAATATAACTGAGATTTACCCAGAGATAGTCATTTTTTTTATGTTCTTGCAATTTGTCCATTTTCTTTTTATTTAGAGAGAGACTATTCTGTATTAAACCTTTCCTATTTGATTCCTCAAGAAAGTCAAAGTGATGAACTATATTCCTAAAAATGGTTTCTACAATAGAGTGAGGATTTATAAGAACCTGAGAATTGAGTATAGCAATGATAAGATGAAAATGGGAACAAGCTACATTCTTAGACTGTATATCAGTTCAGTTCAGTCGTGTCCAACTCTTTGCAACCTCATGGACTGCAGCACGCCAGATTCCCCGTCCATCACCAACTCCCGGAACTTGCTCAAACTCACATCCAACCATCTAATCCGTTGTCATCCCCTACTTCTCCCACTTTCAGTCTTTTCCAGCATCAGGGTCTTTTCCAATGAATCAGTTCTTCATATCAGGTGGCCAAAGTATTGGCGCTTCAGCTTCAGCATCAGTCCTTCCAATGAATATTCAGGACTGATTTCCTGTAGGATTGACTGGTTTGATGTCCTTGAAGTCCAAGGGACTCTCAAGGCTCTTCTCCAATGCCACAGTTCAAATGCATCATTTCTTCGGTGCTTAGCTTTCTTTATGGTCCAGCTCTTACATCCATACATGACTGCTGGAAAAACCACAGATTTGACTAGGTGGACCTTTGTCGGCAAAGTAATGTCTCTGCTTTTTAATATGCTGTCTAGGTTGGTCATAACTTGTCTTCCAAGGAGCAAGCGTCTTTTAATTTCATGGCTGCAGTCACCAACTGCAATGATTGTGGAACCCAAGAAAATAAAGTCTGTCACTGTTTCCATTGTTTCCCCATCTATCTGCCATGAAGTAATAGGACTAGATGTCATGATCTTAGTTTTTTGAATGTTGAGTTTTAAGCCAGCTTTTTCACTCCCCCTTTCACTTTCGTCAAGAGGCTCTTTAGTTCCTCTTCACTTTTTGCCATTAGGGTGGTGTCTTCTGCGTATCTGAGGTTATTGATATTTCTCCCTGCAATCTTGATTCCAGCTTGTGGTTCACCCAGCTGGCATTTTGCATGATGTACTCTGCATATAAGTTAAATAAACAGGGTGACAATAAATAGCCTTGATGTACTCCTTTCCCAATTTATTTGGAACCAGTTTGTTGTTCCATGTCCAGTTCTAACTGTTGCTTCTTGACCTGAATACAGATTTCTCAGAAGGCAGGTAAGGCGGTTTGGTATTCCCATCTCTTGAAGAATTTTCCACAGTCTGTTGTGATCTACACAGTCAAAGGCTTTGGCATACACAATATTGTACAGAAACTATTCCAAGATCCACTGGTGAACTATGTTCCATTATTCCTTAAAGTTTTCCTAGGTTACTGTTTGTTTATTAGAGAACGAAAAACTTTCTTTGCCATTTCAGCTTACTGCACTAAAGCAAAAAGACCAACATAAAGAGAACCCTGCTTTTCTATTGATACATTTTATTTGCATGGAGTGGACAAGTTTAAGTATGTTAGATACTTAAAAGTACATAATTCATACGAGAACAACCATCGTTTTATGTTATATCTGGTTTGTTGAAAGTAAAACTTTTTTTAGAAAGAAAAAATTTCTCACTGATTACCTTTTAGAAATTGAATCTCATTTAAATATTCAAAGACTTCTCAAAATAATTGGTTTTTAAGGAAAGACAATTTTTCTTTCAGTTTAAGGGAATCCGTTCACTTTCCCTCAAGTTAAACAGGTTTTTCCCCTTATTTTAAAGAGAGGCATTCTTTGGAAATTGTAGTGTGTCTCTTAATGACAATGATGCCCAGAATAGTTCCATTGTTCATCTTGTGCCTGCTTGGTGATGCGCTGCCAGTTCTAGACGCTAAAAGGAAACAAGAGCACAAAGACAGATAATGGGAGCTTCTGCTATTACTGACAAGAAACAAAGTGTACATGTGAGTTATATCTGTTCATTTTAGTAACAGAAAACCTAATGTTTCCATGGAACTTAATTCCTTTTATTGGCTATGTAGCTTTTTCTCTGAAGATAAAATTCAACTCATGAGCCACAAACAAAATCTATTTAATCACTTTTGAATCATATATCAAATGGCAGCAACATGTCTCCTACGGGGATTTGAATTAATATGCCCCCTTTTTAATGGATTATAGAGATCTTGTTACTTCCACAGAAACAGAAAATATACTCAAGGTTACTTATGGACAGTTAGGTATCATGCATTCTAATTACCAAGTGAGTCATACCAAAAAATTTGAGGTAGTTGATGAAGTCATAAATGATTTAGTTGAAATGACAAATGTATTTCCAGACGCAAGTCATTTACTTTCACAGTTTTTAATTTTGTGCGCATAAAGGTGTTCATCAGTCATGTATTTTTGTATTTCTGTTCCTTCTGTTGTTTTTTTCAGTTCTCTTTTAACCATAATGCTTTTTGTTTGTGTTCATTAATTTTTATCTCTAGCTCCAGGTGATTAGTCTAAAGGCAGATTTCATAACTTTGAGCATCATTTGGATAACGTTTTCTATTTTATAAAGTTTTTATGTTTCAAAATTTATAATAGTCAGTTAATGAATTATCTCAGTTATTTTTATTATATTGTCCTCTTTCCCCACTGCATATGTATTTTAGTCTAATGCAGGGTTTTCCAGCAACATTTTTAAGCATAATTTTTACCCTTCCGTGTCATTACATTGCTGTAATTTCAAACAATTTCTTATTTCAAGATTGTAGCTATAGAAAGAAGTGTGTGCAATCTCAATCAATATTCAGCGACATGTTTAGAGAAGAAAATTGAACCAAAATGCTAAGAAACATGTACAAATTTTTTAAACCCTCCCAGAGTTCACAAAAAATACTGCTCCTCCCCCTAGCTTTTGATAAAAAGATGAAAATACTTAGAGGTGCATAAGAATTACAAAAGCATCTCCACAGTACACAAAATCACCAACAATTGGAAACCAATGTCTAGAAATACTCATTTTTTTTTTTACCAATTTGTTCTGTTGAGCAATTTGTTATTATGATCAATTTGTCAAATCAGCCAACTTTCAACCAATTCACCTATAGTTTAATAGAATTGTTCCATAATTTCTGGTGTTACCATTGGAATTTCAAAGTCCCTAAGAGGGAAATCTCTGTTCAAAGTGAATGTTCATAGTCTTCCAGGAAAGTACATTTCTTCCTTGTCTCTGAGTTCCATTGCCTTCAGGAAATTCAATCACTATGTGTGCAATGTATCCTAACTTTATATGTTCTTTTAATATTTATGAAGATTTAATGTGGTTTTGTGGTATGCAAGGACCTCAAAGTTACTAATATTAAAAAATTTTAGAAATTAAATATATCCAGATACATCAAGGCACAAAAACAACAAGATATAGAAAAATATGGCTAACATATCTTACGTTTGTACAAAACAAAATAAATCAAAAGTCTGCAATTTTAGACTTTGGGGGCAAAGGAAACAGAGTAGGAAATTTCAGTTCTCTTGGTAGTTTTTTTTTTATGCTATTTAGAATATTTATAGACATTTAGAAATTTATATATTTTAAAGATTATATGGCCAGTATGAACAGGAAGTAATTTGGCATGATGTACAAATAAGTTTGGTCACGGGTCTAGACTCATGCATCAGAGTCTAGGGAGATAACTAGAAAGCAGCGGATCTAGGAACAAGCTTGACATTCAGGTGCACATGATGAGAGAGAGACACCTTACGAGGAGAATGAATGTCCTTGACTCTCTAGAGCCCAAAGGGAGATTGACTGGTGAGCTGAGTCTTTCGTGCCATGGAGACAGAAATGCAGATCAGAAAGCTTCCTGTGTTCTGTCGAAGTAAAAATTGCATGAGAAAAAGTTGTACAGACAATGAAGACTTTATTTGAGATTATTGCAGTAGAGGAGAGAAACTGAACTCCACTCAGCTAAAAGAAAGCCAGGGGAGCTTTTAAGTGCTAAAAGGAGCTGGTGGGAAAGTACTGGAGAATGATAGGGGCTAAGTTCATCAAGTAGATGTGTTAAGCACATTGAGTTTTCTTAAATTGCAATTCTGAAATTTTTTTCTCTGTGACTAAGCCATCTGTTTGCTAAGTGGCACTCACTGAATGTAGGCTGCCACAGACTGAAAGACAGGGATGCCATCATCCTTGATGGCTACATTTCAAAGAATAGCTCCTATGACTTGGAGAGAGACATCTCTGGGCTATAAAAATGGCAAGAAACTTGTAGAAAGAAGCATCAAAAGTATTTACAAGTTGCCTAAGGTAAATGCTTTAAGAAAAGGGAAAGCAGAGGTTCATGGTTAAGAGGAAGTTTGTCTAAAGGTGAATCAGGCTGAGGGGAACATTAGACCATCTTGATTACTTCTTTACATGTCTATTCATAAAGCCAAAGTTTCTTTGCCTTTCACCTCCTTTTGGATCCTTAGAAGAATACTATAGTAACCAGATGTGAGCGAAAATGAGAGTTTAGAGGAAAAAATAACTACGCAAAGGAGTTTAGTAGTCAGAGAGACAGGTGAGGTAGAAATTTCAGAACACAAAAATCAAAGGTATTGACTTGCTCAAAGTATGAGTTGCACAAATATCTAAGTTACCAAATAATAAAGCACTTTAAAAGAGTCAATGCATCACATAAAAACGAGATAGTCTGGAGTCAAATTTATCTTCACAAACTGAAGAAATCAATAAATGTTTTAACGAAGGCCTGTCACCCTTAAGATTCATTTCATTGATCTGAAAATATGGGTTAAAAACATCTCACTGTTCAAACACATACAAAGATGGAAAGTTTATGAGAGAAGCTAGGAAACAGGAGAGCTAATACAACAGGTCCAAATGAGTGGGATACGAAGGTGTGGAAAAGCGGCAATAATTAAACAAATAGTAATACTAAAAATTCCTAAGTAAAAGAAAAATGTGAGAAACAGACTCATAAACAAAGGAAATAGACATGTGGCTGCAATGGGGGAGAGGGGTGAGGGAGGGACAGAGGGAGAGTTTGGGGCTAGCTGACGAAAATTATTACATATAAAATGGATGCATAACAAGGTCCTACTATATAGCACAGGGAACTATATACAATATACTATAATAAACCAAAATAGAAGAGAATATAGAAAAGAATGCATATATGAGAGAGTCAACTCCTGGGCAGATTGATAAGAAGTCCAGGGTCTCCAAGGAGGAAAAAGGGGTCTGGGGCTCTCCAAGTGGAGATTGAGGGTCTGGAATTCTCCAGGAGAAGAAAAGGACAAAGGTTTTTTTTTTCCTCTGCATTCCTTAGTCCTAGTCAATTACACAACTCAGTTTAAACTCTGTACTAGGGATTATACAACAACAATGTATCCGGCTGGAGGACAGTTTCTCCTTCCTGAAAACCTTCCGACTAATCCTGATATCTTAGCATGTATATTACGGGAGTGGGTGTGGAGGATCTTTCTATTGTCAAATGCTAATCCTGTTATCCTAAAATGTAAATTATAGGAGTGGGTCTGGAGGATCTTTCTATTGTTAAATTCTAATCTTGTTATCCTAAAACGTAAATTGTGGGAGTTGGTCTGGTAAAATTTTCACAAACTTGAGACATTCTTTTGATTCATTGTAATAACTAATTAAAATATATATAACTCCACTGCTGACACTAGCAAGGGGGCATTCTTTCTGCCCCTTTCTGATGTCTATGTCAGAAGCTTTCTCTATCTCTTTTATACTTTAATAAAACTTTATTACACAAAAGCTCTGAGCGATCAAGCCTCGTCTCTGGCCCCAGGTTGAATTCTTCTCCTCTGGAGGCCAAGAACCCTGGCGTCTTTCATGGTTCAGCAACAACCTTTCATCTATAACTGAATCACTTTGCTGTATAGCAGAAATTAACAAATATTGCAAGTCAATTATACTTTGGTGAAAAAAAAAATTAGTGCACAGACTAGAAGGGCTCATCTATTTTTCAGGTGATTGATGAAAAATTACACATGCCTAAGTCACAGCATGGCAAAATTCTGAACCTAAAGGATAAAAAAAAAATTTCACATTCTTTGACAGAAAGAACAAATCACCTAAAAGGAAAAAAAGAAAAGAAAGTGGACATCAGACATCAATTTGCTGTATTAGATGTTAGAATATTATATATATACCTGTCAGGGAAAAAGGATCATTTAATAATATACACAAATATTGAATCATTATGTTGTATACCTGAAACTAATATACTGTTGTAAATCAACTATACCTTAATATAAATAAGTGAATACACTTATGTATAAAGAAGTGAATACACACATGTATGTGTGTGTGTGCATGTGCGTGTGCTCAATCGTGTCTGACTCTTTGAGAACCCATGGACTATGGCCCGCCATGCTCCTCTGTCCGTGGGATTTCCCAGGCAAGAATACTGGAATGGATTGCCATTTCCTCCTCCAGGGGATCTTGCTGACCCAAGGAAGCCTTTATGTGTGTGTGTGTGTACATATATATATATATATAAATATATATATATATTTATAATATATAATATATGTTATATTAAATAATATAATATATATATATATATATATATATATATTATATATATAAATATAATTATATTTAATATATATATATATATTATATATATAATAATAATTGCCATTTCCTCCTCCAGAGGATCTTCCTGACCCAAGGAAGCCTTTATGTGTGTGTGTGTGTGTGTGTGTGTGTGTGTGTGTGTGTATAAAATATTAAATAATATAATTTATATTTGAATATAATATATAAAAAATATATTATATAATAATATTATATTAAATTATATATATATTAATTCTTTTGATGCTTCTATATATATATCAAAAAGAAGCATCAAAAGAATTTACAAGTTGCCTAAGGTAAGTGCTTTAAGAAAAGGGAAAGCAGAGGGTCACGGTTAAGAGGAAGTCCGTCTAAAGGTGAGTCAGGCTGAGGGGAACATTAGACCTTCTTGATCGTTTCTTTACATGTCTGTCCATAAAGCCAAGGTTTCTTTGCCTTTCACCTCCTATCGGATCCTTAGAAGAATACTATAGTAACCAGAGGTGAGCCAAAATGTGAGCCAAAATGAGAGTTTAGGGGTAAAAATAACTATGCAAAGGAGTTTAGTAGTTCAGTTTATAGCCCGCAAGTATATATACACATAACATTATGAGAAGGATATCCAAAGCATCTGAAAGAAAAAACTATCCATCAAATATCTAACATTTGAAATGATACTGTTTCACGAAATGGCCAGAAAATATGTAGAAGTGAAGATCATAAAGGAAAAGAAGTAGTGGAACCAAAAGGCCATTGTCTTAAAGAATAATCAACACACCCATTTCTTCAGAAATCCTCAGAAAGTGAGAGGGAGTAGCCTAAGGTTTGTAGATGACTGCAACAAGAAAGGGTTATCAGATGGTATAAGCTTCACAGAGGAGGGTTTAGGGAGGAGGGAGAGAAAACTGCATAGGAGAAGGACTTGGAGACAAGCTCCAAGGTCTCTTGAATTAATATATGTCTCCTGGGGAGACTATCTTTGCTCTGGGCCATCTTTTCAAGAATTTTTGTATAGCAAATAGCTTTGGAAGATAAAAATAATAAAGGGCAGAGTGCTTATTGGCCGTTATAATAAAAATAATGCCTCCCTTTATGGTGAAGACCAAGCAGGCTTATTGCCCATTTAAAAGATATGTGTTCCCTAAGCTCAGAGTTCCTTCCCTGCAGTGTATCCCCACATATGCGTGGGACTTTCACCCTCTTTGTGTCACCCTGGGGTCCGAGGAAAACATTACAAGAAAAATGATGAAACTGGCCACTGCTATTGCTGTGAGTAATAAACTTCCCATTGTTTCTGGAAAAAAAATGAGAAAAAAAGAAATACCATCCAAGTAACAAAAGAAACTAAACTCAGACTTGATGACGATGATAAAAAATGGAAAGAACCATATCAAGAAATGAATATAGATACATATAAACACAGAATATGTGCATCTGTCTAAATTAAGTCATATTTTAATGGGTGGATAGTCTGGGAAAACAAAATATAAAACCTTGTAAACAAGAAGACTTACTGTAAGGGAAACCCTCATAAGTACTCTGCATGTCCTAAAATCTAAGAATTGGGGCAAGAGGTGGTAGAGATAAAAGTTTCCAAATTCTCCCTCAGGGAGAGGGAGGTAGGGGAGAAGGAAGGCAAGAAAGGAAATAAATGTATTTGAAAGCTCCCAACACACTGGGTTAGGGGACTGTGAGGTGACTATGGCATCATGGAGGGCGGAAACACTGCTTCTCAGTGGGAAAAATATTGGCATCTTATATTTCAGTCATATGTGCCTGGAAAGAACTAGGAAAGGGAAAGAAAGTACGGATTAAATGGAGAGGCACAGAAAAGCCTCCATAGGGCAGGTGAAGGGGGTGGGTGGGGTGGAAGATCAATAACATCTTGAGCAAATAAGGAAAAAGAAAAAGAGGAAAAAATGGGTAAGACATCCTTGTTTCCTGCGAGAAGGCATCCCGGAGGTCACTGAAAACCAAGAAGGGGCTGGGGTGGGGTGAGCTGCCGAGCACCTGAGCTAACAAAAGCATCATTCCAGGCCAGATACCTGACAGCATCCTTATGTGCAGAATCGCAGGAGATGGGTGCACAGATAGGAAGGGAAGAGGAGCTTCTAGAGAATATTACATTTACTGAAGTCAGACAGAGAAAGACAAATCTCACATGATACCATTTGAGTGTGTTAAGTCACTTCAGTCATGTCCAACTCTGTGCAACCCTATGGACTATAGCCCGCCAGGCTCCTTTGTCCATGGGGATTCTCCAGGCAGGAGTGTTGAGTGGGTTGCCATGCCCTCCTCCAGGGGATTTTCCCAACTCAGGGAATGAACCAGCATCTCCTACGGTTCCTGCATTGCAGGCAGATTTGCAGATTCTTTACCGCTGAGCCACCGGGAAAGCCCCTGATATCAATTATACGTGGGACTAAAAATAATACAATTGAATAATTATACAAAACAGAAACAGGCTCACAGACTTAGAAAGTAAGCTCTTGGTTAACAAAGGGGAGAGCGAGGGAGGGACAAATTAGGAATATGGAATTAGCAGATACACACTACCACACACAAAATAGATAAGCAATAAGGACTTACTGTATAGTACAGGGAGCTACATTCAATATCCTGTAATAACCTAAATGGAACACAATCAGAAAAAAAAAAAGAATGGAATCACTTTACTAAACACCTGAAACTAACACAGTATTGTAAATCCACTACAGTTCAAAACAAATCACAAAAGCATGACAAGAATGTGTCAAGTAATTACTTCTGAATATGTGGGAAAGTTATTCAAAGTTAAAACTTCTCCACTTTTCTAGCTTGGAACAAAGAAGACTGGGAGCTTGCCATGGTCTCTCTCACCCCGCTTCCAGCCACTCCTACCTTGTGAATTCTGAAGCCTTCAGTGTTGGAGGAAGGTGAGTGAAAAGTGATTATAGGACAGAAAGAAAAGTTTTATTTGACTAGTAACTACCTGGTATTGGTTTCCATCGGGTTTGAAAATGCGTGATACCAAGATCCTTTCAAGTTTAAACATTGCTGATCACTTGCTCTTACAATTCTAGTTTACTCTATCCTGTATTCTGACTCTGAAAAATTTCCAAACTGACTGATGGGATTGATCCCATCTCCTTTTCAGTACATAAGTAGTATCTCCAGCTTTCATCCTGTGCAATTTACAGGCATAACCTGAAAAATATCTTCCAGTTAAATGTTTCCTCAGTAGAAAACATCTTGTTTTCAGTACACATGCTTAATAGGTATATCTCTCAGTAAATCATTTTTCCTCTTATATTTTTAATGGAAAAAAATATATACTTATGTTTCCTTAACTCAATATAACATTTTAAACAACAATCAAAAAAATGCAGGTGAATCGTAAGATACATTTTAAACATAACTGATAGAATGTCAGAATTCTATGTAAGCATATTGAAGATCATTTTGTATAACAATGGAACACAAACTAAACACATTTTAACATGCAAAGCAATTAGTTATCAGTAAGTAATAATTTTAAGCTTTTTCATCTAAGCAAGATAAGTTTTATCTCTATACAGGCATTTTACTAAGTTTAAGTTATGTTTAAGGAAATTGATAGGGGTTTTAGGGTTAATGTTAATTTAGGGTTTCTATTAGGCTTAATAATTCTTTCTCATTTTTTTCCTTTAAACAAAATAAGATTTAGGATCTTAATTAGCTCTCTTGCACAAAAAATCTGATTTTCCAAAATGAATTACTAACTAAATGAGAGTTCTCACATTTCCTCACCATCTGGCATCCAATGTCTCAGTTAATACAAAATATCTATTAGCTTTCTATTATGGAAGCCCCTTTAAAGCTCAAATTTCTGTGTTAGGAGAATCCTAGTGCTAAAACAAACATGCATCAAGATTTTAGTGACTCAAAAAAATAAATATTGCCAAACTTGTTACAACAGTTGTAATCCCTGGCATCTGGTGGCGAAGTGCCACCTCTGGCCTCTGTCTCGACAGGGCCTCATTGTCCCCTTAGCCAGGCTCTGTGATGTGATCACACCTTTCCTATCAATAATGCTGGTCCTATCCCATGGATGAGAGCCACCCCAGGATTTCCTAGTGATGCTGATGGTTTTCTCAGGCAACATATTCCTGATATGCTTCAGGAATGATGTATCTTCTGGATCGTCTCTTAAATATACTCTTGTGGATCTTGTGGCTTCACATAATATGTGCAAAGCAACAGTCCTGTCTCTCTGAGCCCTTTAATCCCATCCTCACTGTCTTCCACAGTAACTCAGGCACTTCATGTTACTCAATATGGCTATTGCTTTCTCCAGGCTTCTATGAGCCACCCTCTCAGGGATTAGGCTAATCCCCTCAGGTCCATGCCAGAGTTAATGTCCTAAAAGAGCTCATCCAAGAAAATTGGCTCTTGCTCATCCAATCCCAAGCTAATGCCATGGTCCTCCATGAAAAGCTCCAAGGGTCTTCTGAACTCCCTAAATGATCTTTGGTGGCTACCCAAAGATTCACAATTCCAAGCAAGTCCTGGTTGAAATACCAGGAATGTCCCAACAGCAAGGAGCCATGTGATGCAACATTTGAAGATAAAAGGGAAACCACCAGAGCCAGGGACTGAATAAAAGTTACAGCCAGATAGCATAGAATCTGCATCATCCAGCGCTTGAGTGATTCCTGGTCAACAAAGAGCAACAGCCCAGCTTTTGGGAGCAACAGTCTTGCTCAGAGAGTGGACTTAAGTCTCCAGCTCTGAGGCAGTGAGAACAGATTCTAACCCAGAACCCAGCAGTAATAGTCATAACTAAGTTGCAGAAATGGCTTTGTGCAAAGAAGGCTGCCTGCCAACAACTTGAGGAAATGTTGCTTTCCCCCTGAATGCAAATGCTACTCAGAAGAGGAGGAAAATAGGCAGGACCCCAGGAGGATAGAGAGGCAGATGTGATGAGGAGTTAAACTTTGAATTTATTGAATAAACTACCCAAAAGGCACCCATTTAGGCTGAGGAAAAAAATTCAAAAATGGAATTTAATGACATATTTAATCATTATTGTTTGTCTCCCATTAGGGAAATGGAGGGTTTATGTGCAAAATGATAACCTTTATTAAAAATAAAAGAAGTTTAGAGCCCTGTGGCTTTCCAAAGTATTCATATGCTTATCCTCTTAATAGCTTTTCTTAAATTCTTTTGTTTATGTTCATCTAAAAGAGGAGACTGTTAAACAGGATAAATGATCCAACTGTATTTGAGTCTCCAATATTCATTCTAACCTTTCTTCACTGATAAAATCACATAGTTTGGGGAGTGATTCCAGATCCAGTAATGGTTCTAATTAGTAAAACCAGTCACAATACCCCCTTCCATTACCAGTAACTGGTGGAGGAGCCCAGAGCAGTCACGGCAGCATTTTTCCTCAGCAAGAGGCAAGTGACTTGTGTTAAATTAGATTATAAGGGAAAGGTTTCTCTGGTAGCTAAGTAAATGGTAAAGAATCTTCCTGTCAATGTAGAAGACAGGGGTTCGATCCCTGATCTGGGAAGATCCCACATGCTGAGTGGCAACTAAGCTGGTCCACCGGAACTACTGAGCCTGTGCTCTAGGATCCTAGAAAAGCACCTGTTGAGCCCACGTGCTGCAGTGACTGAAGCCCATGTGCCCAGAGCCCCTGCTCCCCCACAAGAGAAGCTGTAGCAATGAGAAGCCCTCTGCCCCTGCTCTCCACAACTAAAGAAAGCCTTGGAGGCAACCAAGACCCAGCACAGCCAAAAATGAATAAATAGATAATTTTAAAAATCTTCACATAAAAAAAAGAGCATTCCTATTAAAAAAAAAAAATATATATATATATATATATAAGGGTAAATGTATTCTATAGATGTGAAAGGGGAGACGTGGACACAAGAAGTCCACTGACTTACAGCAGTCTGTAGTTTATGCCCTGACAGCTGATTTTTCCTTTTTGTAATGCAACTGCCTGAAATAACCTTTGGCTGCAGAGGCATCCTCTTCAAAAATGGCTGTCTCTCTCTGATGACCACCCTGCAGCTGCAGGACTAGATAAAGAGCCAGGTTGCCTTCCACACCCCAGGGTGCTTTGTTTTACATCTCTTGGTTGATTTCCGGTAACTGGCCATCTGGCTCTTGCTTTTTCTCTTCTCATGCTCTAAATTCCTGCTTATTAGGTTTTATTCACCCATACAGAGTGAGCCTGAGAAATCCTCGGCCTCTACCCTAGACCCCAACAATAGCAGAACCCCAGCACACGCCCTCTGTCTCTCTTTTCCCTTTAACCTCTCTGTGTGGCCTCATGTGTGCAATGCAATTTCCAGTACCTGTATGTAATAAACCTTTCTCTTTTTATCCCCCCAAAGCTTCCTGCTGGTTGTTGTTGGGGGTGTCTTGCAACCTCACTAAGAACCATAAGCACTGGTAAAGCTGGTTTTCCTTAGGCTAAGACTAGGACAAAACACAGCCATTTTACCCCAGGGGAAAGACCTCAGGAAGAAATGAGTGTTCTACAACATAGACTGGAGAGATGGAGGAAATCTGAGTCCTTAATGATATAACTGAGCTGCTGAATCTAACAAATATGAACCCACACAACTTTTGATATTTCCTTACTGTTTAAGACAACTTGTGTTGGCATTTTGTTATTTAGAGCCAGAAGCATCCCAGTTGATGCACACCAACCAGAAAGGTCAACTTACAATGTTCTTGCAGTCGGTGGTCCCTTTAAGTCAGTGCTATCTCAGACAGAAGACTTGTACTGCCATTCAGCACCGAAGCTTTAACAGGAGTTAACAGAGGCTATTCCTAAAATAGCTTCAGCAATCACCACAGTAGTAGTCAGCTTGTCTCTCCAGCCATAGCTGCTATTCTGTAATTCTATTATAAAGACCAGTGAATTGTTCTCCTTATTGAATTCCTTTTCATAAAAGAAAAAAATTATTTCTTAAATTGCAGAAGAGGGTGCTTTTCAAGAAGAGAGAATATTCTCTACTGACAAACTAACAATAATTTCCAAACCCTCCACTCTGGTAGAGCAAATTTTTAAAAAGAAAATGATTACTATCTAATGACATTACTCTTGTAATTTTCATTCACATTGCCTGCTAAAAGCCACAACAGAAGTGCTCCTCTTCAAATGCTCCTTTGTGGAGCTCATTTATAATGTGTAAAAGTGGGTAGAAATTATGAGGCATTGTACAAATGAAGAATTTTAGAAAAAAAAGTTATATAAATCCAATATGCCTAATTATTTTTAAAAGAGAAAGAAAGGGAGGAAAGATCTAGAAGTGTTTTTTTTTTTTTTTTTCTGTACTATTAGAAGAAATAATTACAGACATGTTTGTTGAAATAGTTCTTTATCTTAAAGCATTTTCACTTTTAATTATTCAAACATTGGGTATTTAAATATATACTGAAAGAAAGGTAGGATATTGCTGGTAATGTTTTGTTCACTACATATGAAGCTGTTTTATTGTGACACTTGTAAGATTACATGTCAGGTAGGAAATTCAAACAGAGAGATTCCTTTGGAACAAACTGCCAAGTTCTGTTAATTTATCTCAATTCTAAGAACAGATGCACTCTCAAGGTCAAGAGAGACTTGAAGTAGGATAATCAGCTGATGCCTGACTTCAAATAAAGTATTTGTTTATAATATGTGCCTTTAGAATATATCTGCATAGACAATCCAAATCCTAACTCTAAATTCTGAAATTCTGATCTTAACTTCTAAGAGCTCCCTGTGCCATTCTGATTGTTCATTCAGGATTAACTTCAGAAGAACTGTACTTTTTTAATTTAATTTTTATTTTATATTGGAGTCAGAAGAATTTTAAAGTTAGTATTTTCTTAAAGTTTTTTCAGTGTTGAGAATAGTATTAAAATGATTAGTGAGGAATAAGATGAAAATTATATTTAAAAACATTCTCCATGTTCAGTTGAAAAGACACAACATTTACCTGTGAGAAAAACAAGACCCTACATATTTCCTAATATGACATCACTCAATTTGGGTTTTAACTTACTTCTGTGAGTTTTTTTTTTTTAATTTATCTTAATTTGTAAAATAAATGAGTTGTTCTAAATAGATCTCTGAATAGTTTCTTAGAGCTATAAGGTAAAATAGTTTTTATGGCCATCAAATTCTTTTAAATTTTTTCCTTGATTTGCTACTTCTAACAATTCATAAATAAATTCTGTTTCAAATTAATTCTGTTTTAATCAGCTAATATCAGAATTTTCTTGGAGAAGCCGCTTCCTGACTTTGAACCTCAATTTTTCATCAATTAAATGGAGGAATGAGAATGCTGGGTAAAGTTGCTTCTATAGTCTCTACCAACACTGAAACTAATGACTCCATGGACCGATTAAGAGACGCCTACTACAGTATCATTTTTTCTGCTGGAAAGTAGAACTAGAGGCAAAGAATAGAAAAGTTTCTTGCAAATTACTACACATAGCTATCAAAAAGAGCATCCAAAATATATTTTTTATAAGTGAAGTTCTAAAAAACTTTAGAATGAGGTTTTCTTATATTGCCTGAATAAATTAAAATGATACAACTCAAAATAACTACTTTGAAGGCATCATCGTTCATTCGGAAATAAAATTCCCCAAAATTACTCAGTTAAAAAAATATCCTCTAAATATTCAAGCTCTTGGGGGAATATATATACATAGAACCTCTTCTTGAGAATTCATACTTTGGTAAAAATCTAATTATAAATTCTTTTTAATAAGAAACATGGCTTTTTGCCATGTAATAGTATAAAAATGTGAAATCCACATATATCAGGCATGTTCTAATAATTTTCTTAAGTTTTCTTGTAATTATCCCATTTGGGTGGGAATGAAAGGCAGGCAGTTGGCAAATAATATATGGAGAATAAATATGCTTGTGTACTAGATGTTCTAGTATATGGTTTATGATAATCTCACCTTGAAAAATAATATGAGGTCATTCTTATACAGTGTTAGCTACAGAACATAGTATTTTAAAGTAAATGTATCAGAGATCATTTGTATTGCTAAATAAGACTTGGTCACAGAGTACTTTAATCCCTTTTTATTGCTAAGTTTCTTGTCCATAGACAAGACAATGCAGCTGAGACTATGGTGATATAGTAACCCACCTTCCTTGAGTGGTTTTAAAAATAAGTTGGATTTTGGAGGTAAAAACCAATAAAAGTTAAGCACTCTTTGAATAAATCTTGAAGGAAATAAATCAATCTGCAACAGGTTCTACTTAAACGGACAGGGAGAGTACTGTGATATAGATTCTGTTTGTACAGATGGTAACTTCAGAGCCCATACAGAAATAACTTTGGAGATAATGTGGATTACGTTTCAGATCACAACAATAAAGTGAATATTGCTATAAAGCAAGTCACACAAAATTTTTGGTTTCTCAGTGCATATAAAAGTTATGTTTACAGTATAGTATAGTCTATTAAGTGTGTAATGGCAGTGTCTAAAAAATGTACATACCTTAATTAAAAATATTTCATTGCTAGAAAGTACAAACCATAATCTGAGCCTTCAGTGAGCTGCAGTCTTTTTGTTGGTGGACGGTTTGAAATATTGAGAATTACCAAAATGTGACACAGAGAAACCAAGTGAGCAAATGCTCTTAGAAAAATGGCACCTATAGCCCTGCTCTACACAGGGTTGCCACATACCTCAATTTGTAAATAACATGCTATCTGCAAAGCACAATAAAACAAGATAAAGCAGAAGGGCAGCAAAGAATGAGACGGTTAGATAGCACCACCAACTCAATGGACACGAATTTGAGTAAACTCCAAGAGATAGTAGATTTCCCAGGTGGCGCTAGTGGTGAGGAATATGCTTGCCAATGCAGGAGACATAAGAGATGCAGGTTTGATCCCTGGGTTGGGAAGATCCCCTGGAGGAGGGCGTGGCACCCCACTCCAGTATTCTTGCCTAGAGAATCCCATGGACAGAGGAGCCTGGCAGACTACAGTCCATGGGGTCACAAAGAGTCGTACAAGACTGATGTGACTCACCATGCACATTGGGGGATAGAGTAGGACGGGGAATTCATGCCGTGCTGCAGTCCATGGAGTACCAAAGAGTGTGACACAACTTAGTGACTGAACAACAACAACAAATACTGATATAACAGCTAATAGTTAGCAGATCACATTCCAAGATGGACCATTAGCATTATATTCATTTAACAAAATATTTGTGCCGAAAGGAAAAAATAAATATTTACCATATTTTGAGAAAAGTGATAGAACAGGGTTTTGAGATCACAACATTCTTTGTTTTCTGTTTATCTTATTTGATGTTCCCTGAGCTTCCTGGAACTGTAGTTTGGTATCCCTAGCTAATTTTGTCAAGTTCTCAGTCCATAATTATTCAAATATTTATTTTGCCTTGTTCTCTCTCTTTTTTCTCCTTCTGGTATTTCAAGTTTGTATACCTTTTATTGCTGTCCCACACATTCTGGATATATCTGTTCACCTTTCTTTTATTTTTCTTTCCTCTTTGTGTTTCAGTTTAGGAAGTTTCTACTGAGCTACCTTCAAGTTCACTCATCATTTCCTCAGCTGTGAGAAATCTAATAAACCTGTCAAAGGCTTCTGCTTATTTTTCTTGCATTTCCTTTTGGTTCTTTCTTAGAGAGTTTCCTTCTCTCAGCTGACATTATCCATCTGGTCTCCCATGTTATTGAATTTTTCCATTAGGGTTATTTATATATTAATCATAGCTATGCTAAATTCCTTGTGTGATAGTCCCAACACCTGTGTCCTTTCTGGGTGTAGTTCTGAGGCTTGCTCTGGTCCTCAAAATGTATTTTTATTGCCTTTTAGCTTACCTTGGAAATTTTTTTGAAAGTTGGACATGTTGTATCAGGTAATAGATACTCAAATAAATAGGACTTCAGTATAAAGGTTTACGTTAATATGGTTAGGAGCTGAGTTGTGTGTAAGTTTTGTTACAGCTATAGGTACCAAAGACTTCAAATTCTTCTAGTGTTGGTTTTTCTTTCTGACTTGGGATTTTTGGCTTCCTCTTATTGCTCAGAGACAGTCTGAATCTTGCAACTCTTTCAGCTATAATCTACTCTTCATATACTAGAGGTCTTTGGGTGTGATGATGCCTCATGGGGAAGAGGGCACATTCAATAACATTCCAATTAAGACTCAGTCTTTTAGTGAGCCAGTGTCTTGAGGGTGTAATCTTCACAAGCAGGTCTATCCCTCCTTCAGGGATATAACTTGTTTCCCTCTTTACTTATACTCTTCCCTGCTACAGTATTCTCAATATATTTTCTTAAAACCCTCTTCCATGTCGAGTTTGATTTTTTATTTTGTTTTGAATAATTTTTTGTTGTTTATGTTTGTCTGCTATTTTTTCCCCTAGGTGAGACAGGGAAGTTGAATCTTGGTGACTTTGCTACCCTTAGCTGTGATAAGTTTTCAGAATTTGTTCTCTGGCAAATTCATTCCCCGAGGGGCCCAGGATTTGTAGGGAGATAAGCCCAAGGGAGTTTTGAGAATGGTTATTATACCCCTCCTCCAACCAGGGCCAGGAGGAGTTGTCTCTCAAAGGCTCACTGGGATAACTTGGTGGGTTCCTGCAGTGAAACACTGATGAAGTGCAAGACCCCCCTACTGACTAAAGCAACTGGGGTTTTTTTCACTCTGATGTTAGCCCACATTCAGGCCCAGCAATATTTCAAATTAGCCACTAAACTTTTCCTACCATCATTTAAATTCCATAGGTTTCTGCTCCAGGTAAGCGAATCTCAGGAGCTACCTGTCTCTTCCTGTGTCTGACTCTCCAGAGTTTAGGGTGAGCATTTGCCCAAAGATCAGATATCTAATGGGTCCAAAAGACACCTGACTTTCAGTTTTCCCTGCTTTTTCTTCTTTTCATGTCAGAACAAAGAACTGAACCAGAAGTCTCATATACTTCATTTTGGTTTGTGTCCCTCCATCTCTCTTCTTTGCTAAGTCTTTTTTCTTAAGTGTTCAATTTGATCAAACTATGCAGATAAGTTACAAATTATGTAGAAAGTTTTATCTTCAATTTCTCTAGTTAGTTCAGTGAGGCATGGCTAAATGCAAAAGACTGATTCACCAAATCCTGGAGTTTTACTGAGGAAGACATGAAGTTTTAGTGCGATTGTCTGAATGAGAACTAATAGGAACTCTGTTGGTCATGACCTTAGTGTCACTGGGATTTTGAAAGCAGTTCTTGTGGTCTTTAGATTTAACCTTCACAATCAGAAATAGTGATATCAGTCTAGGAAAAAACAGACAAATGCTCTGATCTGATCTATAGCAGGTGACAAGGATGACATTCTAAGGCAGGTTACTTGTGATGACTGATCTCACCAGAATTAGACTTAATGGAGAGTTGACCTTCAAACACAGATTACTATTGCCAGTCTTGCTTCCCTGGTAGCTCAGCTGGTAAAGAATCCACCTGCAATGCGGGAGATCTGGGTTCAATCCCTGGGTTGGGAAGATCCCCTGAAGAAGGGAATGGCTACCCACGCCAGTATTCTGGCCTGGAGAATTCCAAAGACTGTATAGTCCACGGGGTTGCAAAGAGTCAGACAAGACTGAGCGACTATCACTTTCACTTTCATTGCCAATCCTATCCCACTGGAAAAGAAAGGCTTAGGTAATTTAATTTTTTATCTTCCCCAAAAGAACAAGGTCATAGATTTTGATATTTTGTTTTTTGTTACATGTGACTTGTGTTTTGCTATTAAAGCACTTTAAAATGAGAATTCTTTCTTATAGTATAGCTTAGATGAGCCTTTATATATGTTTTCTATATATAGCACATCTAAATCATATTTAAATTATTCATTACTCTGGAAAACTGAAGATTTTTAACTACTTAACTGGTAAAATCAAGATCCATAAAAACGTATTCTTGTACCTGAAAATTACTGCAAGATATAGAAGCAATTGCTATATATTTTTGTTTTAAAATATAAGTTTGTATTGTAATTTTTATTATATTATATTAATTTTGCATTCAAAACTTTGAAACTCAAATTATGAGTATAGAGTGTAATCATCAATTTGTACCATATAAACTAAATCAGTTAAGTATTTATTATTAAATAGAAACTCCACTCTTCACCCAAACCACAAAGCAGAGGATTGTTTATAAACAATACTTGGCTTAGTAAAAGTAAGTGAGGTTTGCAATGTGCAATGCCTGAGACCACAGTCAACAATTTATATTTCTCAGTCATTCTTAGTCTAATGAATAATATTTGTAAGAAGATTGAAAATAATTCAGATCCTGCTCACTAATAGGTTTTCATCTTGCTCTGAAAAAATTAACATCAATCTTTTTCTTGTTCAACTCTTGGCTATTTAAAGGCTGGCAGTGAGCATCAATGGAAGTCTTTTCACAAATGGTCTTTTTACTCCCTGCCACCTGTCCACTAGGAAGAGACTTTATACCAGCAGCAGGTTAATTATCAGCTACTAAACAGATGGGAACAATTTTTAGTTACTACCAATTTAATCAGATTTGGAGTAGCAACTTAACTATGAGGAACCTCTGTCTTATATTATTTGTTCTTCACATGCATTGAAAGTGAAAATTTCAGTCACTCAGTCGTGTCTGAGTGTTTGTGACCCCATGGACTATAGCCCACCAGGCTCCTCTGTCCATGGAATTCTCTAGGCAAGAATACTGGAGTGGGTTGCCATTCCCTTCTCCAGGGGATCTTCCCACCCAGGGATCAAACCTGGGTATCCCACATTGTGGCACATTCTTTACCATCTGAGCTTCATGTGTGTTAATTCACTATTTTTTTTTTTTTTTAGTAAAAGATACATAGATCTGGCAATTTTCACTTTAACAATCATATCATGTTCCACTGAGATTTTCATTGACTTTAATGTATATTCACCCTTATAAAAACTAAAACTTTTGAGTAGTCATCTGAAAGCATGGCTGAATTTAAAGAATTTTTGCAAGAAAGTAATTTTCTCTGCCTAGTAGACAACTTGCCTAGAGTTCAATCATGTAGCATCACTAAATGCAATATGGTAAAGTAAGAATCTTTGTTATCTCTACTTTCTATTCCCATGTCAAAACGTTGCATTAGAATTTTTTTTTTTGTAAAATTCAGATTACAACCATAAAGACAGCATTCTGTGAACAACTTGAATATATAATGAGGATGAAAACTATTGAGATTTATCCTATTACAATCATCATTATTTTTGAGTTCTGTATTGGGAATTCACCTACTTACTAAAATTTATTTTTAACCCCCAAATTAATACTCAGGTGTTTTCAGATCATTTTTGGACACACACAAAGAAGAAAACAAAATGAGTCAACTGACACATATACTCCCAGCTGAGGTCAAACAAGGCAATGGTCTGCCCAGTCATTTTAACTCTTATATTGTAAATAAGTATCCTTTTGTGGTCTATGTAGAGCCATATTTTTCACATTTTTGAGGACTTCAGTGATGATTTTTCTATTTAAAAAATCAGCGTTTGGCCCCCGGGTGTAGTGCTGAAATACTCTCTAGTGTTCCTAAACTCAGGAAGGCTGTGATGTACATTATGGAGAAACCATGTGTGGGATAAGTTTCATCAGGCAAAAATTATAGTGCTGCTGTCTTTGAGTTCAGTGTTAGGGAATCAATAATATCTATACAAATAAAGTGTCTATACACACAAAGCAAGGTTATGCATTGATCAGCTGATTAACATCATGTGAACAGAGGCTGCAGGAACCTAACCCTGTATTTATTCTAGGAGCAATGATTCCTGCATGTGTGTGTGCTCAGTCACTCAGTTGTATGGACTCTTTGCGACCCCATGGACTGTAGCCCACCAGGCTCCTCTGTCCATGGGATTCTCCAGGCAAGAATACTGGGATGGTTGCCATTTTCTCCTCCAGGGGATCTTTTTGGCTGAGGGATCAAACGAGTCTCCTGCATTGGCAGGTGGATTTTTTTACCCCTGAGCTACCAGGGAAGCCCAGGAACAATGATTCAATATTCATTAATTCAGGGCTCAGAGTGCTTTTATGAAGTTTAACTACTACAAGTGATGAGAATCTATCACACCTATTCTCAGACTACTGGCGTCATATCCAAGAACATCTTAAATTTTTAATGCAAGGAGTTATAGTGGTGTTGATGTACACTAAAGTGAGGTGGATGCTAATACAAAAAGGTGATCTACTTATGACATAGGCATCTGGATCATGGACAACTCTGCATTTTTCTTGAGTTGTCATTTCTTTGAAAGGAACTATTTATTTACAAAAACTATTACATAACCACATTTTTTCAAACAAATGTTTCTATAATAAATACTTTACAAAGATTATTGTGAATGCATTCACAAAAAATTTGACACTTCCATCAATTATTATTTTCTCAGTTCAGTTCAGTCATTCAGTAGTGTTCCACTCTTTGCAACCCCATGGACTGCAGAACGCCAGGCCTCCCTGTCCATTAGCAACTCCCAGAGTTTACTCAAACTCATGTCCATTGAATCGGTGATGCCATCCAACCAGCTCATCCTCTGCCATCCCCTTCTTCTCCCTCCTGCCATTTTTCCCAGCAATGGAGTCTTTTCAAATGAGTCAGCTCTTTATATCAGGGGCCAAATAATGGAATTTCAGCTTCAGCTCTTCCAGTGAATATTCAGGACTGGTTTTCTTTAGCATTGACTGGTTCGATCTCCTTGCTGTCCAAGGGACTCTCAAGAGTCTTCTCCAACACCACAGTTCAAAAGCATCAGTTCTTCAGTGCTCAGAATTCTTTATAGTCCAACTCTCATATCCATACATGATTACTGCAAAAAACATAGCTTTGACTAGACAAACCTTTGTTGGCAAAGTAATGCCTCTGCTTTTTAATATGCTGTCAGGGTTAATCATAACTTTTCTTCCAAGGAGCAAGCATCTTTTAATTTCATGGCTGCAGTCACCATCTGCAGTGATTTTGGAGGCCAAAAAAAATAAAGTCTGTCACTGTTTCCATTGCTTCCCCATCTATTTGGCATGAAGTGATGGGACCAGATGCCATGATCTTCGTTTTCTGAATGTTGAATTTTAAGCCAGCTTTTTCACTCTCCTCTTTCACTTTCATCAAGAGGCTCTTTAGTTCTTCACTTTCTGCCATAAGGGTGGTGTCATCTGCATATCTGAAGTTATTGATATTTCTCCCAGCAATCTTGATTCCAGCTTCTGCTGTATTCAGCCCAGTGTTTCTCATGATGTACTCTGCATATAAGTTAAATAAGCAGGGTGATAATATACAGCTTTGACGTACTCCTTTCCCAATTTGGAATCAGTCTGTTGTTCCATGTCCAGTTCTAATTGTTGCTTCCTGACCTGCATACAGGTTTCTCAAGAGGCAGGTCACGTGGTCTGGTATTCCCATCTGTTTCAGAATTTTCCACAGTTTATTGTGATCCACACAGTCAAAGGCTTTGGCATAGTCAATGAAGCAGAAATAGATGTTTTTCTGGAACTCTCTTGATTTTTTGATGATCCAACAGATGTTGGCAATTTGATCTCTGGTTCCTCTGCCTTTCTAAAAGCAGCTTGAACATCTGGAAGTTCATGGTTCACATACTATTGAAGCATTGCTTGGAGAATTTTGAGCATTTCTTTGCTATCGTGTGAGATGAGTGCAATTGTGCAGTAGTTTGAGCATTCTTTGGCATTGCCTTTCTTTGGGATTGGAATGAAAACTGACCTTTTCCAGTCCTGTGGCCACTGCTGAGTTTTCCAAATTTGCTGACATATTGAGTACAGCACTTGAACAGCATCATCTTTTAGGATTTGAAATAGCTCAACTGGAATTCCATCACCTCCACTAGCTTTGTTCATAGTCATGCTTTCTAAGGCCCACTTGACTTCACATTCCAGGATGTCTGGCTCTAGGTGAGTGATCACACCATCATGATTATCTGGGTCGTGAAGATCTTTTTTGTACAGTTCTTCTGTGTATTCTTTTAACCTCTTTTTAGTATCTTCAGCTTCTATTAGGTCCATACCTTTCCTGTCCTTTATTAAGCCCATCTTTGCATGAAATGTTCCCTTGGTATCTCTAAATTTCTTGAAGAGATCTCTAGTCTTTCCCATTCTATTGTTTTCCTCTATTTCTTTGCATTGATCCTTGAGGAAGGCTTTCTTATCTCTCCTTGCTATTCTTTGAAACTCTGCATTCAAAGGGGTATATCTTCACTTTTCTCCTTTGCCTTTCATTTCTCTTCTTTTCTTAGCTATTTGTAAGGCCTCCTCAGACAGCCATTTTGCCTTTTTGCATTTCTTTTTCTTGGGAATGGTCTTGATCCCTGTCTCCTGTACAATGTCACGAACCTCCATCCATAGTTCTTCAGGCACTCTGTCTATCAGATCTAATCCCTTGAATCTATTTGTCATTTCCACTGTATGATCATAAGGAATTTGATTTAGGTCATACTTGAATGATCTTATAGTTATCCCTACTTTCTTCAATTTAAGTCTGAATGTGGCAATAAAGAGTTCATGATCTGAGCCACAGTCAGCTCCCGGTCCTGTTTTTGCTGACTCTATAGAGCTTCTCCGTCTTTGGTTGCAAAGAATATAATTAATCTGATTTCGGTGTTGACCATCTGGTGGTGTCCATGTGTAGAGACTTTTCATGTTGTTGGAAGAGGGTGTTTGCTATGACCTGTGCGTTCTCTTTGCAAAACTCTATTAGCCTTTGCCCTGCTTAATTCTGTACTCCAAGGCCAAATTTGCCTGTTACTCCAGGGTTTCTTGATTTCCTACTTTTTCATTCCAGTCCCCTATAATGAAAAGGAAATCTTTTTTGCGTGTTAGTTCTAAAAGGTCTTGTACGTCTTCCTAGGACAGTTCAATCTCAGCTTCTTCAGCATTACTGGTTGGGGCATAGACTCAGATTACTATGATATTGACTGGTTTGCCTTGGAAACAAGCAGAGATCATTCTGTTGTTTTTGATATTACATCCAAGTACTGCATTTCAGACTCTTTTATTGACTATGAGGGCTATTCCATTTGTTCTAAGGGATTCTTGCCCACAGTAGTAGATATAAGGGTCATCTGAGTTAAATTCATCCATTCCAGTCAATCTTAGTTCACTGATTTCTAAAATGTTGACATTCACTCTTGCCATCTCCTGTTTGACCACTTCCAATTTGCCTTGATTCATGGACCTAACATTCCAGGTTCCTATGCAATATTGCTCTTTACAGCATCAGACTTTACTTCCATCACCAGTCACATCCACAACTGGATGTTGTTGTTGCTTTGGCTCCATCTCTTCATTCTTTGTGGAGTTATTTCTCCACTGATTTCCAGTAGCATATTGGGGACCCACCAGCCTAGGAAGTTCATCTTTCAGTGTCCTATCTTTTCGCCTTTTCATACTGTTCATGAGGTTCTCAAGGCAAGAATACTGAAGTGGTTTGTCATTCCTTTCTCCAGTGGACCACGTTTATTATTTATTATTTCAACTATATATTTTTGCATAATGACTTTTCTAGAAACCCTGATATAAAGATCAAAAACCACACCAAAGCAGAACATGTCATGAAACACAGCTAAACAGGAAAGGTGCTGTTGTCTGTCAGAAACTGTTGTCTCCAGCATTCACAAAATCGTGTTCTTAATATCCACTTAGGTCAAAGAGGAAAATAAAATCTGTTTGTGACCTTACCATATGAAGGATTACACATCACTTTCTCCCACTTTCAATGAAACTTCAATTTTTCTGACTCAGGCCAACACAGTCCTTTCAGATTTGTGAAAAAGTTTTGTTTTGTTATTGAATTGCTGAAACAAAGCCACATTTCAGATTCTCAGGCTTTTGCATTAGCAAACGTAAAATTATTTTAGTAGAATAAAACTTTTGAAACTGTTTTGGTCTGTTAGTAAGTTAATAATTTTGTCTTTAGTCCAAGGGAAAAAAATCAGCAATTTTGATACATTTCTAACAAAATCAAAATCTGTACAATTTTAGACTATTTCTTAAAGCAATACAAATCCCCCTGCCACCCCAAACTGAGGTCAGACACACTTTCCTAACAACCTTGAAAGATTCTACCATAAATATTTATTGATACTTTGAGAGGAGTCATATTTTACTAGTGGTAGATTTTAAACCAGTCTACAAATGCACTTTTACTTGAACTCAGCTGGGAGTTTCAGAAGATATAATCAATATAACTGCACTATAATTGAATTGGAAAAAAAAAAAAAGAAAGAAATACTGAATAACACAATTTGATCCAAAAGAGTTGTTTTTAAGGGAAAACTCTTTAGAGTATGATGGGAAGTGAAACTTCTAGAATGGCTTGATTATTTTTTAATTACAAAGCAATCTGGAAGTCCTATGTCTAAATGCAGAGAATGCCTTGGGCTTCCCCAGGCAGAGATTGTATTGATTTCTGCATCAGGCCCTGAACAGATGGATGAGGGTCATAGTATCTTATGCCAGAAATCAATGCCATTTGACTCCATCACTTTCCAAGCAATAAATATTCTGTTGTAACTGGTGCTGCTATTTTAGTGTCATCTATATTTAAATTCTAAACACAATGTCAGCCTATTAAATACTCTAGATTCTATTCCCACAAGAAAGTAAATGAAAGAGATCATTAAAAATAAAAAAGAAAGGCAGAGCTGCCAGCATCAGTATAGAAATTATAAAAAGAAACTCTTTTCTCTATTCCTATCAAATTTCAGCTCAAGAGTGGTATAGTAAAGATGCCGAAGAAAACCTCTGGACAATGACATCAGGAAATGTTCCAGATGAAAATGTATCTAATGTGCATTCCATCTGGTGCTTGCCTGAAAGCAAACTTCAGAGAGAACCAGAATACAGCGCAGCTGCCTTCTCAAGTGGCACCCAAAGGACCTTCTGTATCCTCCACTGTTACCCCATACTTGAATGAATCTTTTACTCACGCGTGATTTCTGTTATCAGAAATCAACATCTGTTATCATAAGTCAGAGATCTTGTGGTACACTAACTTATGACCCCAGCAGAGACCAGTAACTTTTAGCCTATGTTCTTGTAAGACTTACTAAATACCTTCCTTGTTAGTAACCATGTTCAGGAAAGAAGTGTTCTCTTAGCTAAGAGAATTTCTGCAGGCATTTGTTTTACTTCTTGAAAACTTTGATTTTGTTTTGTGTCTCTTTTGAAATGATAGAATTCATGATTGAGAATTACCCGTAACTTTCCATTTCCTTTCACTTGCTCCTTCATCTTAGAAATAACAGACGAACAAGATGGCTGAGTCCTAATGTATATTTTGTCTTCTTCTAATACCTCTTGAATTCCTGTAAATGCATCATATATTGAAAACCAAATAAGGATAGAGAATATTTTGAATGACATATAGATAGAAAGGGACTGGAGGAATTATTTCCAGACCACATTTTGTATATTTTACTTCATATGATTATGAGTCTGTAGCATCTATGAAACTTGGGAAGCTTAGGTCTCAAATTCTGTTCAAATAACCACAGAGTTCAAAATTAAAACAAATAAACACACTATCTGAGCTTCTGCCAATCACTGACTTGCAAATATGAAATGTGTATAAAGTATATAAACCATGCATGCTATTGCAAAATATGCTTTGGTGAATATTAAAACCGGTAGCTAACATGCATGGGACGTTTACAGCAGATACTTTCTAAGCTCTTTATGTAACTAATGTCATTTATTCTATGAAAGTAATTTTATAATAAATACTCCTAATCTACAGATGTTACTTTACAGTTGGGATACAAAGGGGTCAAATACTTTGTCCAACTCACCATAACTGTATGTAGTTAGAAATGGGGATCCATTTTGGACATGCAGGCTTTCGAAAGTGAACAATTAAAGACTTAAATTCCAGCCTCTAGGTTTAAAATTTCAGTATCAAAAATGATCCAAAGTTATGCATATTAAATTACAGATAACCTCTATTCATTCCCACTAGATGCTAGAATCCCTTGAATCATTTCTTTGAAACTTCTGAATTTTTAAAAATTCCAAAGCTGTTTATTCTTACAAATTTCATCCTTATACACTCCTATTCAGAATAGCTTTGCCTAGATTTCCAAACTTTTACAGAAGAATGCCATTTCTATTTGGCGCTATTTGATCTTTAGTTTTATCACCTGATGATGTGTTCCACAGACAGAGTACTTCAGTTTCAACTCTTGAAATCACTAGCTTCCTGGGATGAGAGATGGCACTTATGTATCTAAGAAGAAAATGTCAAGTTACTCCTTCATTGTCAAAACTGTCAGACACTGTTGAAGTTGAATCTACGAGCTTGGCTTACAGTGCTTGAGCTCGTTAAAATAGCCCTTTCACACTCCTGTCTCAAAAAGACCACACTCTGGGCGTGCTGCACTGCCCTCTCCCTGCTCATGTCCTCAGCCCTAACTTGGGGGTTCACAGCAATACAGAGGTTGAACATGGGGCGTAAGATTTCAAAAGCCCTGGGGGAAAGGTTATGCTGTTTCTCTACAGAGGAAAGAGAAAGTTGAAATATTAATGAACAATCCTATTGGAATATAATAATGCCGAAAGGGACTTCGTTTGATAAATGGTATAGACATCAGACTTGACTTAGTGACTGAACAACGACAACGTAGGAAAAAGAGTAAAAATGAATGCTTGCATGAATAAGTCTCACATCATAAGCGCAGTGCCATTCTGTGCTAAAGAGTCACATTTTCTACCCTGGTTTTTGTATTGGTGGGACATTCTCTGCTACTCTTTGTTATTACACAATGATAAAATAGACCTTATTTGGAATAAACATTGACCGTGGCATATCTAATAGAAACAAAAAGACTCAGAAAGTCTCTAATTTACTTTCCAAAACAGGCAAATTGTTACTTAGGGAGCAATAGTAACAGCAGTATAAGTATGGGCAGTTGTTTTAAAACTTGGTATATGGGTCACAATTGGTTTATGAACCAAAACATCTCCTTAAGAAGATTTCCTTGGTTGTTGTTTTTTTGTTTGAATTTAGGAAAATGTGTAATCAGATAAGTTAGGGAAAGATGGCTATGTTCTATCCTGACAGAGATGCTGGCCTCAGCATGCTAATGGGCACAAAAATGAGTCTCTGTAGCATTACGAGGACCTCCTTGGTGGCTCAAATGGTACAGAATCTGCCTGCAATGCAGGAGACCCGGGTTTGATCCCTGGGTCAGGAAGAACCCCTGGAGAAGGGAATGGCAACTCACTCCAGTATTCTTGCCTGGAGAATTCCATGGACAGAGGAGTCTCACTAAATGAAATTAGTTGAACTCTTGACATCAAGTGGGTAAGCTGTGATATTTCAATTAGTTTATAATAAGATATTAAAATGTGTGCTTCTCCAGAGTTTCTTAAGAACATTCTTTAGTTGATCATTTTTTCCTAATCTGTTCATTATTTCCCAATGTATTTTCCAGTCAGCATTATTTATCCTTTCAAAGTACAATTATTTTAAAAATTATGTGATTATAAATAATCATTCAACTTGAAATCTGCACCATTAACTGTAAAGTTGATTGCATAGGATAGAATTATTAACTAAGCACTTAGTTCCTTTCTAGAAAAATTCTAGATTAGAGGAAAAAAATGGAATACAGTTTGGTTTATAGTATTTATTATTTTAATACAGTATTAGGAGTTACTTAACTGGTCTTCATCTGTTTAGTATCTACTTTTATAACACTTCAGTGTTTAAGAAGGAACCAATCTTTATGAAAATATCACTGTCATGCATATTTTGATGATTATGGTCATCTTCAACTCTACTTCACTGTTGCTCACCCTCAAATGCTTCCAACAAAACAAAGTTTAGGACTCTATTCTTGTTTCCTAAACAACTCATCATCAAACATGAAGATGTTTTATTTTCAGATCTCCCCTTTGTAGTAAATTGCTATAAGACCCGAATTTGTGGCTTTCTGACATGTCCACACCACTTCAATAATGCATGCTAATATAGTCCTAAAGAATGAATAAACATATTTTTAAATTATGCTGTATCTACCCCAAGCTCACAGGCTCTGCCTCAGGAAACTGGTACTCCATAAATGTTCTGCAAATAACAAAATGTATTTTTGCCAGTAGCATGCTGGTTAAGATTTTTCTGAATCAATCACTTCCCCTAAGAAATAAGAAACTCACCAACACAAGATATACAGCCCAATGATACTGTTGAGTGCAGAGATGATAAATATGACAGCTCTAAAGAGAAAACCATTCAGTAATTAACAATCTGAAAATCTACCCTGAAGCCAAATAACCCCTTCTTATTCTTAACTAGATCTATATGATCACAGCAGAAACCAGTTTGGGCCTAAAGGTTTTGATCTCCCTGTAGCCCAGAAATCCATTTAGCAGGGCATGTGCACACCTCCTGGGTACCTTGATGCAGAAAAAACACTGAATCAGTTGTTTCAGTTCTGTCTGATTTGGTCACTACCACAGAGCTGTGGACTAAGGTTGCTTCTTCTGTTTTGTTAATAAACAAATATTGCTTGGACAGAAAAGAAGCTGATATGACATTAATTTTTCTACATTCTCTTTAATTATTAGCACTGCTATGAGATAAAATGGCAGATCCAGAAGGAATGATTTTAAACTGAATCTAGATTGAATTAATATTCAACTTAGTTTCATTGTAATTTATGATTAGAGGGTTTTTTTTCTTCTCCTCTTCAAAGATTTCCTTCTAATCAAAAACACACTAATTATACTTTTGTCCTAACTCAGTTTGATTGCTTATAATAATTGTGGTAAGGAATAAGACTATATTTTTCCAAATTAGAAAGAGATGGAATTTACATACCAAATGTAACAAGGAAATTGAAAAAAATAAATTGAATAATAATTAAAAATATATACTAGGAATTCAGATTCTGGTTTGGATATATAAAACACGGCAGCCATTACTTCACTGCAAAAAAAGACTAGAAAAGATACGTTAAAACAGATCGAATGTTTTAAGCCACATAAGAGTTTTTTCATGAAAATGATTTTAAACTAACTGGTGCTCAGAAAACTAACAGAAACTGGAAGCTGCTAACCTCCACGGGGTAGTTTCTAAGCATAGCTGGGAAGTTGTCCTGTTGTAGGTAGAGGAACTCTGAGAGGTAAAAGGAACCAAGTATGGACTTAATGGCCACCTGGTCTGATGTGGTAAACAGGGATTTGGAGAAGATTCAAACCTCAAAACTTATTCTCCCTGCTCCCTGATTCTCTACCATGGGCTTTGGCTGAGTGTGTGCCAGTGTGTGATGGAAAAGCAGACAGATATTACCCTCTCAGTGTTTAGCCCCCAAAGCCTTGCATGTTGCAAAACATTCAGGACAAATGTTGCTATCATGGTTCTTGGAAGAACCAAGGAAAAAAACAAATTTTGACATCAAGATATTAGAAACCCAAAGTCAAGCCAATTAAGTTAAAGCTACAACTAAGTCCCAGTTCAAATCAATTCCTGCTTGAAGTGATCTGGCCTTCATCCTAGCTTCCTGGTAGAGAATTCTTGCTCCTTCTGCGTGAAAATGCCATCCTCCATGGGCTTTATGATTTGTTTACACACACTGTGTAGTGTACATAAAACATTTCAAGATATGCAAAGAGAACACAAGGGAAAGAAGGGTCAGCTGATGCAAAACACAGAAGGTCAGATGTAGGGATTAAAAAATGAGTACTAAAGTTAACCATTATTAACATGAACAAAAGGGAGACTTTAAGCAGGAATGATATTTTGGATATTTGAGAACATTTACAGTACTGTAGGGATTCATTCTAAAACATACACAATAGTGTAAATTAGAATATGTCAGATGAGTTTAGCAGTGTACTGGACACAGCGGGAGGAAGGATCGGGAAACTATGTAGCAGTAGAACTTATGCAAAGTGAAGCATGGAGAAAAAATGACAATATAAAAACAATAGAATATGAGAGATATGTGGACATTGCGTAATTTAGTACGGTGTAAAATCAGGCATCATAAAAAGATGAGAGGAAAAAAAAGCAAAAATACTAAAGATAATAATGGCTACATTGTTGCCAATATATAATCAAAAAGATCACTAAAACTCAACCGAAATAATAAACTGAAATCATCAAAATTAAAATATTTCACCAATCAAGAAATATTATCTAGAAAGTAAAAAGGCAAGAATCAGGCTGGAAGAAAATATTTGCAATATATAGAACTGATCAGGATTTAAATCCAGAACAGAAAAGATAATTCCAGTAGGTAAATCAGAAAGAGACAACTCAATTCTAAACATAGTCAAAAACCTGAGCACATACGAAAAAAGGGTAATATCATACGTTCAAGGGTGGGATGAATTGGGATGGTAGAATTGATATATAGACACTACCATGTGTAACATATATACCTAGTGGGAAGCTGCTGTGTAACACAGGGAGCTCAGTTCGGTGCTCCGTGATGTACTAGAGGGGTGGAGTAAGGGAAGGGATGGGAGATTCAAGAGGAAGGAGATATATAACTAGTTCAGTTTGTTGTACATCAGAAATTTCCATTTGTCAACGCTGAAAAAGTAATGAAATTAATTTTAAACCTAGTAGAAACCATAAGAAAGTAATTCCTTCAAAGGTTAAATCCACAACACAAAAGTTGTACACTAAAAATAATTTGCTTCTGGCATACTCAAACTCATGGACATCAAATTCATGACAACAAACTTTCATGACAGAAATTTAGAGCGTTGTGGAAAAAAAACTATACAATTATTTAGAAGAAAATATTTCATATATCTAATGAAATACCTTTTGTTAATAGTGAAACTTTCAATAAAAGGATCATATACAAAAGACATGTCTTCAGATTGAGATCTCTGTATACTTCCAATTATTTCCTCGAACAAACGGTAAGAAAGTACCCAGACTGACACATTCCAAATAGCTGCGACATCTCTAGTAACCTTGGAGCAGCAACTGATCTGTTAGTGATGATCAAGAGACAGAAATTTTTCTGATTTATTTTCTCACCAGGCACTTTAAAAATTCTACCACATTCTTAAAACATTTTTTTCTCTTAGTTAAAATACACATAGCTTGCACTTGCACTCACCCATCATAGATTTTTACTTTTTGAGATGATGTCCCAGTCATTGAGACGCTATATCATTCTTATTTCTAAAGGAATTCCCTGTTCTGACATTTTATTGTTTTGTTGTTTCTTTTAGTTTGAGTTTGGAGTTTGGGGGGATTTGTTTTGTTTTTGCTACAGGTTACAATGAAAGAGGTATAATCACTAATGAGAGAAAAGACACTTGCTATCTTTCAACTCCCTTTTGAGGGCATTAGTCAAGACCTGTTGTTTCCCTCGGTGGCTAAGGATGCCTGCTAGAAGATAGTGAGCTGAACTAGCAAAGAACAGTATAAATTTCACATCCCACCCCACCTCCACCCTTGCGCCAGTGGGGAAAAACTCATCAACAGAGAAAAATGATCAGACAAAAATAGCACTGAGCAAGGCAACAGCCCATGTCAGAATGGCTTGTGCAGAACTTGAGCTTGCAAACATCCGTTCACGGTCAATGGCACCTGGGAGGATGCAGGGAACTGCACGCTGTTATTATGCCTGCAGAGCATGTTTACTGCTTGGTATAAAAAGGTATATAAATAGATGCATATATACCAATTTTTAAGCAGATAATCTTTTGATATATCATGATTACAGTGTTTACAAGTAGAGGAGTAGTGAAAATTTGCCAAGAAAGTTAGAATTTTTCCCTAGTTTTTGAAAAAACAAAAACGTAATTTTAAGTGTAAACACAGTTTAATGGAGATGTTTCTTTTCCTCTAGAATATCTTTGCTCCAGTAAGCAAAAATAAATGTTCTAAGTTTTTTTTTTTTCAATTATATATTGTTGTAGAATTATTTTTACAATTATCAACTCACTAAAAAAAATCAAAAATACTAGCTTGGGCAATCAAAGCCAGGCATACTTAGGAGCCTGGTACTAGCCAGCAGTTTTTCCTTTTTTTCTGCGTCACCTATCACATTCTAACATAACTGTCCACTTATTTATGTTGTAAACCTATCTATCTTCTTAGGATACAATCCCCTAAAATACAGATATTCTCATTTGTACTCTTCACTGGTATTCCTACCCCTCAAAGAGTAACTGCCTATAACTAATTTTTGAAGGAATATTTAAAAGAATGTCTCAGAAAATTTTCAAGACTTTTTATAAATGCAGCTAACATCATGACTGGAAGTTCTTATGTGATCTAAAGAAGCTCTCTAGATTTGCTAACTTTTGACTCAATGCTTTTCATGGTCAATGTTTCTAACATGATTAAAATATTAATAATTTCAAATTTTTCCTTCTAGTATTTATTTTTACTTTATCAAGAAGTAGCATTTGTGCTGCACTCCCTAGAAATTGTAAAGAGATTATTAAAAAATCATGGAAACAGTATTTATTGAGAAATCTGTCACATAATGAAATGCCCAATTTTCCTCCCTATTGTGGATCTTCCATATCTAACAGATTACTGGATGCAGAAACATACATCTTTCCTAAGGTTTTGAAGTCAGTCCCCTCACCCACAATGAAGCTGAAACTGTGGAGTTATCGGTATTCACATGTATAGCAAAAAAAGGACACTTTACACATTGCTTTAAATGCTTTCCTTCAATTCATCAAAAACATATTTTAAAATAACCTGTGAGATCTGAAATTAAATTCTCAAAATTCTCATGGTCCAGCTTTGTAAATTAAGTAAAAATTCAGTAATATGTTAGGTGACATCTATTTGCTTACTATTTTTAGATCTAAGCATGGCAGATAAACAAAATAAACAACAAAATTGTTTTAAAGACACTGCACTGGGAAATAACTTTATTCCTAAAACTTCCACATATGTAATTATGTGTATGTGTTAGTCGCTCAGTCGTGTCTCTGCAATGCTATGAATGGTAGCCTGCCAGGTTTCTCTGTCCATGGGATTCTCCAGGCAAGAATATGGTAATTTTATTTAGTTCTAAAAATTCTATATGTAATTATACTTAACAATTTTAGTTAAAAATATAGACATGGTCAACCGAAGATTGTGGCATTTTGTATGGCATATTTCTTTTCTTGTAAAAATTAAAAAAGAAATCAATGAAAAAGATGTTGTTAATATCAACATTTACATGTCAAAATTCATTGACAAGAAAATGTTTCAGATGCATACTAATAAGCCAGGAAGTTTTATAGTCAAGGATTTCGTTTTTACTGTGTACACAAACAAATACCATTTACAGTGCTACAATATGCTAACATTCACTTTCTTGTAAAATAAATCATGCACAACACATTTTGAAATATGATCCCTAATAGCCAAGTTTGACAAGGTGCTTGTTTTTAATCTTCCATGGGAGGTTTAATTCCAACCAAGAATGCTATTTACATTCAGCAACACAATCAATTCTCTTACATTCCATTTTTCTAGAAATAGCTTCATTGAAACATGCTTGTTAAATGGACTTCAAGATATTTATTAAATATCTCACAAGCTTCTTGGTAGCACTAGGATATAATAATAGTTTCAAAATGTTTAAATGAGTCTACACAATCTAAAGTAAGATATTTCACATTATGGTAAAATCTCACAGAGTTAGACATGTAATTTAAAATTTCTAATAATTTTAACTCATTGCTGTGATATCTGGTCTTTTATGGCTTTTGACCACAGTTTAATGTAAAAAAAATTTTTAAGCAGAAGCAATTTACACATATAGAATACTGGACACTGCATTAGGACTACCAATTCCTGACTATACAATTGTTGGCACAGTTGTTTTAGCTCATCCGAAAAGCTAATTTAGATCACTGTTATTAAGAAATTGTGTTAGAGGCTCTCATATACAAAGCTAATATATAATTTAGTAATTAACAATTTCAACTGAATAATTTTTAACATTCCAAGAGATCTAAAACTTACAGCTCATGCCCAAGCATTTGCTTTTATAAATATTTAAAGTTATTATATTCAAGACTGTGGAAGAATTAATACTGAGGTTGTTTCAGTACTCAAAGAATTTATAGTCTAGAGCTAAACTAAAACTTACATGTTGCATTATATTAGTTCCCTGTTGTTGCTCTAACTAATTATTACAAGCTTCATGGCTTAACACCACACAAATGTATTCCCACACAGTTTTGGAGGCAGAAGTCCACAGTGAGTCTGAGAGGGCAGCCAACATGGCATATGCAAGGCTGGCTCCTTCCTGAGGTTCTAGGGGACAATCTGTTCCATCCTTTTCCAGCTGCCTTGGCTCCTAGAACCCCCTTTTCAAAACTAGCAATTTCATCCTTCCAACCTCTGCTTCCATAACTTCTCTCATAATCCTGGCTCCCTCTTTCCCTTAGAAGGATCCTTGTGAATTTAATACCCTGGGCCCACTCAGATAATCCAGGATAACCTGGTGGTGGTGGTTTAGTCACTAAGTCATGTCTGACTCTTGTGACACCATGGACTATAGCCCGCCAGGCTCCTTTGTCCATGGGATTCTCCAGGCAAGAATACTAGAGTGAGTTGCCATTTCCTTCTCCAGCGGATCTTCCTAACTCAGGAATCAAACCCAAGTCTCCTGCATTGCAGGCAGATTCTTTACTGACTGAGCTATTAGGGAAGCCCATCCCCAAATGCTTAACTTAATCACATCTGCAAAGTGCTTTCACCATATAAGGTAACATATTCCCAAGTTTCAGGGACTGTGGCATGGAGCCATTATTCTGCCTACCACCTACACAAAAGTGAATTTTACTGTAATTTTTTTCTTTTTTTTTTTTACTTTACAATATTGTATTGGTTTTGCCATACATTTACATGAATCCACCATGGGTGTACATGTGTTCCCCATCCTGTGAAGTAAGCCAGAAAGAAGCGAAACACCAATACAGTATACTTTAATTTTTACCAGCACATCATAGCTTCAAAAAAAAGACTTTAGTTTCTTTGAATTATACTATTAAAAACATGGCCATATTTTACTTTCCATCTTATTTTGATTGACCATATTTTCTCCACAAGTAATTCTATTTCATTCTGATCATTTCAGTTAATATGACGATTAATGTTATCATCCAATTGATAATAGAGCTAATAGCTATTTTGAACCGGTTTATGACTTTTAAAATGTTCTAAACTTTTTGTATACACCATTTTCATTAAGTTTTTATAGCAGCTTATTTTTATTTGTCAATGGTTGTGTTCTTTTGTATTTTTCTTTTAACCAGCATGCGTAGTCTCAGTTCCCTGACCAGAGATCAAACCCTCAGTCCCAGCAATGGGAGCACAGAGACTCAACCACTGAACAATCAGGGGTGTCCCTTCAGTAAATGTCTATAAATACAATAGTATATCATTTTGGGTAAATCATTATCTTTTTCAAGAGAAAAAAGCCTTTAATAATTCAGTAGAGACTTTTCCTTTTCTGTGTGTGTGTGTGTGTGTGTGTGTGTGTTGCTCAGTGGTGTCTGACTCTTTCCTTTTCACTTGCAGCCAAATCACACACTTAGGTTCCGCTTCAGATATCCTCTTCCTGTCACATGAGCCATATTTTATAAATAAATCAAAAAGTCAAATGTTATTGTTAATTATTAAAACCTCACCAAAAAATTCAACTTGGTTGAGCCAGTCATTCTATACATTGGGTATTGATTCTTACAAACCTTACCAAAAAATGAAGTGTAAGATCTGGAGATGTTTTTTCAAATACAAACACATGATAATATAATGACCATTTCCCCATGAGGCCTGCAAAGAATAAACTGTAAAAGACAATGCAGTTTATTATTTCAGAATAGGGGAAAAGAAAGTGAAACAGTATATCACTAAGCACAGTCTTCCTTTTAAATAGTAGTTAAGAATTTTACTGCTGTCCTTGTAAGAAATGAAATGCATTTCCTCTTTTACTCCCTTGACTCTAGTTCAAGCATTATACATGGAAGAATTCACAAAGGACAGGCTATAAAATTAGGGTGTTTTACTGCTATTCGTGGTTTGCTGGTTGGAACAGAGTAGAAGATGCTGTATATAAATACCATTGTCATTATTAGGAGAAAAACTAGACAAGAAGCAGTTACTCTACTTACTGTTTATGCAAAGAATATTTGGTGCTATTTTGATTTCTACAATTTACAGTGCTGAGACTAAATTTGGGCCTATGGCCAAAAAATAAGAAAAAACTATGCAGAATAAAATTGAGAATTTACATAGATACTCCCGCATATTACACTGTCCTAACATCAAAACCATTATCTGTAAGGGGAATAAAACCATGCCTCCCTTAACATCACTGGTGGCTCAGAAAGCAAAGAATCTGCCTGCAATGCAGGAGATGCAAGAGACTCGGGTTCATTCCTGGGTCGGGAAGATCCCTTGGAGGAGGGAATGGTAACCCACTCCAGTATTCTTGCCTGGAGAATACCATGGACAGAGGAGCCTGACGGGCTACAGTCCACGGGGTCACAAAGAGTCAGACACGACTGAATGACTAACATTTTCACTTTACCTTAACATCGGTAGTTTATATGAAAGAAATCTTATTTTTCCATTGGCCACAAGTTCAAAACCCATTGTCCTTCAGATGAGACTGCCAAGTTTAAAATCTTGGACTTTAATTACTAATAGAAATGTGACCCAGCACAACTGATATGCATATGATAATTGATACAAATTGATATACTCTGTACTGGTCATGCCATATCTGAAGCATTGTACTTAAGACTGGACATCTTTCTTGAACCAGAGAATATAAATGAGAGGATGAAACCTTTAGTGCAAAATTTTGATGGCTTCAAAGCTCCTAAACCTTAAAAATAAAATTATAAAGTTTCAATGGGGCCCCCAGGGGGAAAGTTTCTGTTCAGAAAAAAAAATTGAATAATTAGAATTGTTCACATGGGCTACCTTGTAGGAAATAAGTATAGCTATATTACATTAGTACATTCATTGTACATTACATTAGTACATTACAGTACAATTAGTACATTACATTAGTACATTCATAATGAACGACAAAAGTTCATTATGTTTAACACCAAGTGTTTACTTTAATCTTTACAGCTTCCCTAAAAGAGAGACAAAGCAGTGACTGTCCCCATATGATAGATAAGAAAACCAAGCTAAAAGAGATTAAGTAATTTGTATAAGATCATATAGCAAGTAGGAAACTTATGTCTCAAATAATAATACTACAATAAGCTGTCTGCACATTGAAAAGGCCCTGATGCTGGGAAAGACTGAAGGCAAAAGGAGAAAGGGGAGGCAGAGGATGAGATGGTTGGATGGCATCACCAACTAAATGGACATGAATTTGAGCAAACTCCAGGAGACAGTGGAGGCAGAGGAGCCTTGGCGTGCTGCAGTCCATGGGGTCACAAAGAATCAGACATGACTTAGCAACTGAATAACTGTACATTAGACAAAATAGTTTCTAGTTAGTGTGATATTATTGTATGAATTAAATGATATATGTAAAATCACATAGCACAATATTAGACAGTATAGTGGATAAAAGAAAAACAGAGACAATGGACACAGATTATCTCATTTGTGATCTGTGCCCCACCAATTAGTAGCTGTTTCATCACTTTTGAAATGGTGTTAAAACCACCAACTTTATGGGTATTTGGAGGTGTAAATGAATTACAATGTTATAAAGTGCTTTGATGTAAAAGCTCTATCAGTGTTAATTAATATAAAAATCTACTCCTATCTGGCACATGGAAGACATTCAAATATTAGCTACATTAGCTCTCCAACATGGGAAATGTTAATTCAGATAATAAATTAATATATTTGTCATGTTGCAGAAGATATTCCAGAAATGCAGCAAATGAGAAGAGGGTGGGAAATGTGAACAAGCAAACTTCTGAGTTCATTTGTAAAATCCTGTGAATCGATGTTTTGTAGAGAGTCATATGGAAGTTCTCTTCCAAACCAGATATGTTCCTTTTCCATAAATTCACACCGCATATGTGTCTAATCTGTCTAGTGTGCAATTAATTGAGTAGATAAATTTGTGAGCCAACAGAGGCCTCAGTAGATGAGAAGCTAGTCACAGCTGTATATTCCTGATTTCCTGTTATAGAAATTTCAAAACCTACCAGTTTACAGGAATTTGTATAAATCTTATTTGCTTGTGTATGAATAGTGTGACCTCACCACAAAGATTTTCATAAAATATTCAGTTTTGGATTTAATATCATTTCCAAGTTTGCAGATGATGCATTCTATACTGAAAAAAATCAATTTCCCATATTTGTTTTGATGTTTACAGGGAATGAAATTCACAGGAAAAGAACTAAGTTTATATATTTCACTAGTACAATCAAAACTAAGATGAATTAGATGCATTTTTTTTTCCTTGAGGCACTGGAGCAAAAACAGATGATAATTTAGTTACAATACATCTCGAGAGGAAATTACAATTTGTAAATATGTCATGATCTGAGAAAAGGTGGATTCACTATACATATTTTACAACTATAATACTGTCTTATATGTGCACAAATTTATGAGCTGGATCTACTGTGTTCTCTGCCAGATTCATGGTCTTATCTATGTTATGATGTATTCCTCTCAATATGAACTGGTGAATGATTATGCAAGCCTAAGGGAACATAACCATCTATTATAAACTAACTCCAGTAACCCATTATCATGCTGGTGCCTTGAACAGTAAGTTAGAAATTTTTTAGATTGTTTTATTATTTTGTCAAAGAAAAGCAAATTAATATCGAAGCTAATGTAGAAGAAAAAGATGCCTGTAAATTATTGACAAAGGAAGACCTTTATATAAATTCTACAGATCTATACTATGTATTAAGTGGACTGTTTTTCATTTCCAAATTTTTTTTCTTTTTTTGATGGCTGATCAGAACAAGGTAGTTTTCTTGCTCTCTCTTTTTTTTTCTCTGTTTATTCTTTTTTTATCACTGTTATTCTTCCTAATTTTCTACTTCTTGTAACTCAGTTGTTTTCTCACACATATGTATTTCTTTTTTAACAAATGTACTGAGGCATAATTCATATACAATAAGCTATAAACATTCAAATATTAAACTTTGGTAAATGTGACCAATATAAATTCTTTTAAAATTACCACCAAATTCAACATACAAACTTTTTCTTCCAAGTGTTTTTCTTTCCCTTCATGAGCCATCTCTCATGCCACTCAGCCCCAGATAACTACTGATCTACTTTGTAACTTTACTTAATTCCTATTTTCTAGAATTCCATGTAAAGTTTATACAATATCAACTTTATTTACTTGTGTCTTTTGATTGGCTTGGCATGGCATGATTTTACGATCTAATCATACAGTGATCGATTCCAGCTTAGAACATAAGTAATGCAGGGCCAACACATACCTTCTCTGCACTTCTATTTAGACCCTTGGCAGATAGTACAGTGGGGTAGTGAAGAGCGGGATTACTAACATCAGACTTTTTGGATTGGGAACCTGGGTCCACCACTATGGAGCCGTGTGACCTTGAGAAAGTTACTTAAACTTCTCCCTGCTCCAGTTTCCTCACATACAAAATGGAGATTTAAAAAATAGCATCTACCTCTTAAGGGTTGTTATGAATATCAAATGAATTAAGACATATAATGTTATACACCCGCATCTCTTAGATCTCCTACATTGGCAGGTGGGTTCTTTACCACTAGCACCACCTGGGAAGCCCATTTATATATATTTATATATTTGTACAAATATCTGTGTGTGTTTATTTATTTATTTATATACTTACCAGTAGCCACCAGGAAAATATGTACCTGTGGCTGTGGGCATCCATTTTCCTAATCGGAGAGGAGATTTTCTGTAGAATGAAACTAAAACAAAGATAGAATGAAAATTAAGAAGTGGTACCAGTATCATTGTATGAGCTCCTGAATCCAGCTCTATCTGAATTCATACACAGACTTTGCACTTTAGTAAGCCAATAAACTTCCTTCATTTTTTGCCTAAGTTAAATATCAAGCTTACATTTGAAAGAGTCTTGAGAAATACAGTAGATAAAGCTGATAGCACTGAGCCTAGCACATAATCAGTTGCCAAAAATGTGATTTTTGCTGTCAACAGTACATGTAATTTCAATGAAGAGGAAACTGAAGATGATGATAAACTTTGAATGATAGGTAAGCGGTTATCTTAAGGTCCAGGTAAGTGAGTTAGGAGGGGTGAACTGATATTGAATTCTCATTTATTGGATCATTGCCTGGGAAGACTGTATCTCTGCTCAAAACAGAAAGGGTCATTCCAAATGAACTGAGGACTGGGACAATTACCCAGAGAAAAGAAAAGGAAAGAAAAGAATGTCTTTTAAAATGTATACCAAAAGGGGTACAGGAACAGTGAGTGGATATAAGAGCTGGGAAACTGCAAAGATCTTTACCATCTTCAAAATTTTGCCTGGAAGTAATATGGAGTTTTCTCACCATTTTAAAATTCTCTAAAAAGTTATATTGAACTAACTCTATCCACTGTCTCCCCATTAACCATATCTTAGCATTATACCAAAATATTCCTAAAGTTGTTCTGAAGCTCAAAAGAAATTTAATTGAATTCCTAATATCTTAAGCTTACAGTACCTTGTCATTTTATTATTATTATTTATGATCATATAAATTACAATTTTCTATGTACAATATAATTATTTTCATTTTGAAATTGTATATGAACATGTAAATTGTAAATGTGAGTACAGATAAAAAGCACATATATTCATATAGCAAATAATTCTCTTAGCAAATAATTTTCTGATATATTCTATATTTTGTTTTTCCTAAATTTAAATAAATTTACTTTTCACTTATAAGAGGAGTAAAGCAACTTTTTTAAAGCCTAGAAAATAGATGCAAGACTCTCATATCCCACTATTACAACTATTTTTCATTTTTGTATATTCTCTTACAGCATTTTATGTGTATGCTTTACATGGTTACCATCATGGTAGATAAAATATATTATGGTCAGAGTGTTTTTACATAATATTAGAACACTGTTCTTCTTTCTACATAGACTCCATGTGTCTCACTTTATTTTAATGTCCATTCATTTATTTTTTAGATTTCACATATGAGTGACAATGTATAGTATTTGTCTTTCTCTGTCTGACTAATTTCACTTAGCATGATGCCCTCCAAATCCATCCATGTTGCTACAAACAGGAAATTTTTTTCTTTTATGGCTGAGTAGTATTTCACTACACACACACACACACACACACACACACACACACACACACACCCCATCTTCTTTATCCATTCATCTGTTGATGGACACTAAGGTTGATTCTATATCTTAGCAATAACAAAAATGGTATGAACATTGGGGCGCATGTATCTTTTAAAGTTAGTGCTTTTATTTTTGTTTTCTGATATATGTCCAGGAGTGGAACTGCTGTGTTATAATGTTAGTGCTACTTTTAGTTTTTTGAGAAACACTGATACTGTTTTCCACAGTGGCTGCGTCAATTTACATTCTCACCGATAGGGTATGAGAATTACCTTTTCTACAGTTCACACCAACATTTATTTGTAATCTTTTTGATGATAACCATTCTGACAGGTGTGAATTGATCCCTCACTATGATTTTGATTTGCATTTCCCTGATGACTAGTAATGTTGAGCATCTTTTCATGTACCTGTTGGCCATCTGAATGTTTTCTTTGGAAAAACATATTTTCAGATCTTCTTCCCATTTTTAATTGGGTTGTTTGTTTTTTTGATATTGAACTATACTATATTTCTTGCTAAAGCATGTTGCAAAAGTGATATGACAAGTTCTCAAGTATCAGTCTTGTGATAATTTATTATAAGAAAGGACTAGTAAACTAATTATTACTATCAATAGAAAGGGCTTCCCTTGTGGCACAGCTGGTAAAGAATCTGCCTGCAATGGGGGAGACCTGGGTTCGATCCCTGGGTTGATAAGATCCCCTGGTGAGGGGAAAGGCTACCCACTCCAGTATTCTAGCCTGGAGAATTCCATGGACTGTATAGTCCATAGGGTTGCAAAGAGTTGGACACAATAAAAATGTTATTCCTTGGTACTCAATAGGAAATGTAAAGGTTAATTTTTATTCAAACAGTGGACATTAAATAACAAAAAATGCATGCTCCATTTTTTAAAATGAGAACATTTCAAAACACCAATTGTCATATTAGTATCAAATATTCATACTTAATTTTCTAATCTAAAACTGAGAAATGGTCACGAATGTTAATAATAAGAGACAAAATTTAATTAGACGGCCTTTGTAGGACAAAAAAAAAAATGCTTGTAAATTGCATCATTTTGAATTAAGCCACATGCAAAATATGACCCAAATCCACCACTGACAATGAAATATAAGTGTTCAATACATCTAAAATATAAGACATATTTCAAAATACTGATGTGGCAAAAAGTATTTTGACCCTAGCAAACAACGGATTCAATTCTTCACTGTTGACTCAAATGTGTAACTCTCACATTGGCAAAGCTCGTGCCACAATTTCAGATGAAAGTCTGCAATCACATAATATACTGGTGGCACATTGATTATAAAAATATAAAATTAGAGTTTACAGACTCAAGATATGGCCTGACACTCGACTATCCCATTCCTCTGAACATCGTGGCAAATTCACAACAAATTTTTACAATTAGTGATTTTATGGCTTGGAATCACTTGCTAATTTCACTGTTTTGTTTTGCATATACTAACTATTCTTTAATTGTCTGTGCCATGGGACATGGGCTGGAATTCTAGGCCACATAAATTAGTGGGTTTATCTTTGCCTTATTTGTAAATCTGGCATTTGGAAAATGAAATGAGAGAAGATTTACAGGAGAGTAAAGGAAAATGGCCTCTTTACCCTGAGCTTAAAGGCAGCATATCACACAGAAGAGAACCAGATGCAAACACAGTGAGAACTGACTTATATTCATACCACATGCTAATAGTTTAGATTTCAGTGCTGTCTTTTCTCACTGTAAATAGTCCACACTCCTGGCCTCATGTTGAGCAACACACCTGACAGGAGAAAGAAAATCCGGAGGCAGATGATCTGCTGCATTGCTCATAGCACTTGCTCTGTGGGAAAGCTGTGCTCATTTTGAACTCTGCTGTGGATGAGAAGACAAACCCATAACCTGTGGTAAGTGGAAAAACACACAAAATTAACCTTGATAGGCCAATAATAGAGGAGCCAATCAAAAGGCAACATATTAGCCAGTACACTAACTCTGATTAATTCACCACACTTTTCTCTAACAAGGCATTTATGGTCCTTGTTAAAGTAACTGGCCTGCTTTTGTTCCTCTAAATTCACACACTTATAAAGCTAGTCTTTTTTTAAAAACATTTTATATATTCTTTTTCAAATGTCATTTTGACAGTCTTCTATGAGCTTTTATAGAATACTTATTTTTTCCTAGTTCTTCACAAATATTTAACCTTTGCATGTTATTAAAGAATTATTAATATTATTATTTACTAATAGGATAATAGCTCTGATATGTTTTATTGTTATTAATACTACTTTTAAAATAAATGGCCATTATTAAAGAACCATCTCAACATAATAACTATCCTATTCTATAATAGGTCAACATAAACGGAGTCTACCATCTCATTTCCTAAATTACACACTCATGAACTTCTTTCGTATTCATAAAATTCTTCCTTACATCAAACCTAAATTGATCCTATTATAAATTACAAACCATTTTCTCTGGGTCATTGGAAATAGGCAACAGCTGGTTGCATTTTCTGTACAGTGATATTAAGGGTGAAATTGTTAGAGAGACATTTAAATTTAGCAGATGACACATGAATCAGGAAGACTGGAGATATCCTGAGTATTCACTGTCTTATCCTTCACGTTAATACCTAAATAACTTCAGGAAGATTAACAATTATTTTCTAGAAGAACAATTAAAGTGTTACTAAACTAAATAGGTCTTTGTTGCCAGGACATAACAGTAAAGTTAGTATTAAAAATTAATTATACTATGCAACCGTTTGTGTTTTTATTATTAGCACTTGATTCACCTGACAATTCATTGACTCAATGGCCTGCTCCTTAACAACCCGAGGTATCAAATCAACTAGAATATGGATTATAATTTTTAATGAGATAATAAAGTAATGGCATTGATTGATAGTATTTTTCTGTTTTGAATGATATATTAACTGTATTTCTAAATAACTAATATATATTAAAAGTTGAAATTTATTTAACAAACACTCCAGTCATCATGTATGAGGAATAATTGTAAGTGCATTTAAAATATTAACTCATGTAATCTTATTATAACCCTTTAAGATAAATTGTATTATCTCAATTTTAGAGTCTAGGGGTGTGCCAAGGTAACAATGCTTATAGGCGGTATTGTTACCTGGGATTTTAATCCAGGTAGTTCGATTCCAGTTAGTACTTTTAACCACTATGGTATGTTGTCAAAAAGAAGCGAGAGGAAGAGATTGTGGAAGGATAGTTATAGCAATATAATTTTTAATTCTTACAAACACAGAGAGAGCAAACTGGATGGTAAAACACACAAAAAAGCTAGATAGTATATCCAAAAACTCACAAGTAATATTTACAGCAAATCGAGGTGACAAGGTATCCCTGTAAACTTCAAAATATAATTGATTGAGGATCAACCACCAATGACCACAAGACTTGTATCAGCATCTGTGCATGAGAAAGTAGAGAAAAGCAGCATGAGGTCTGACGGAACTAAAAGAAAAAAAAAAGGAAACTCTTAAAACACGCAGATACAATAGTAGTACAATCTGAAAAAAGCTACTGAAACTGATAGTATTTTTGCCAAATCCAATATGAGGTTAGTTGAGAAGCTCACAATAGAACAATCTGAAAAAGCTAGAGCAGTTTGACCTTTGGAAATCTTAAACCTGACCAGTTAGGTCTCCTATGCTAAGGAGCAACTGTCTGTAGTGGAATTAAAATTGAGCAGGACAAATAAAACAAAATGAAGGGGAAAGCCTTTTAGAGAAAGTAGGGAAGAAACAAAACCAGGAAATGTTAGACATCAAGTTCCTATAGTTTTGGTATTAGACGAGAACAAGAGAAGAATGAATTGAGAGAAGTTTAGAATATCTCCCAGAACCAGAACTCCCACCAAAAGTTCAGAAAAAAATATAATTTCACATCAAAATAGGAAACAAAAAAAGGTATTGAGGTCAAATTCCATGCAAAGTTTTTATATGAAAAATGCCCCCCATGATATAGTATAATGAACTATAATCTGTTAGACCAAAATGAGTTAAATACATTAAAAATTACCTAAGATGTTAAAAAAAAAAAAGAAAAATTAATGCATGAAAAAAAGCCCTCCATCTTGTCAACAGATCTCAGGAAAAAGAAATAGAAATAACAGAAACTATCTTTTCAGAAATAAAGATTGAATTAGAGAAACAGTAGCAAGCATAAACACAATAGGTAACACCTTAGGAAAAATAGAAGGTAAAAAAAAAAGAAAAAATTTAAAGAAAACCAGAGGTAAATGAAAGAAGAGATTTAAAAAAAAAAAACAATAATTGGAAAGTGACAAATATTAAAGATAGACAAAGGAAGTCCAAGACAGAAGATCCAAAACAAACATTAATAGCAGCCCAAGGCATGCAGGAAGATTAAGAGGAAAAGAGAGAGAGATACTAAAACTTTCAATTCAGTAAAACTTTTTATATAAAGAAGAAATAAAATTACATGTTGAAAAAGAATATCACATTCATGAGAGAATAGTCACAAAATGACCAATGACAAATAAGAAAAAAAAAAAAAACATGATACTATACACAAAGAAGAAATTGACCTATAAGAGGAAAAAATTAAACTACCATCAGTTTTTGTGGTAGTAACATTTTAAATCCAAAGAAAATAGAGTAACATATTTAAGATAAGCATTGGAAAAAATAAGGTTTTATACATATGTAACAAAACTTATTTCAACTATAAAGGTCCAATCTCTTATCACACATAAGAACTCAGGAAATATTTCTCCCATGAGCCCATCCTGAAGAATTTACTAAAGATTATAGTGATGAAAGTGAAAGAGGAGAGTGAAAAAGTTGGCCTAAAGGTCAACATTCAGGAAGCCATGGTACATATACACAATGGAATATTACTCAGCCATTAAAAAGAATATATTCAAATCAGTTCTAATGAGGTGGATGAAACTGGAGCCCATTATACAGAGTGAAGTAAGCCAGAAAGAAAAACACCAATACAGTATACTAACACATATATATGGAATTTAGTGAATCAGTAAAGATAATCCTGTATGCGAGAGAGCAAAAGAGACACAGATGTATAGAAGTCTTTTAGACTCTATGGGAGAGGACAAGGGCGGGATGATATGGGAGAATGGCATTGAAGCATGCAAATTATCATATGTGAAACGAATCGCCAGACCAGGTTCGATGCATGATACAGGGTGCTTGGGGCTGGTGCACCGGGATGACTCAGAGGGATGGGATGGGGAGGGAGGTGGGAGGGAGGTTCTGGAAGGGGAACACATGTACACCCATGGTGGATTCATGTCAATGTATGGCAAAACCAATACAATATTGTAAAATAAAAACATAGATAAATAAATTTTTTTAAAAAAATAATTAATGAATATATATATATATATATCTCGGAGATGGCAATGGCACCCCACTCCAGTACTCTTACCTGGGAAACCCCATGGATGGAGGAGCCTGGTAGGCTGCAGCCCATACGGTCGCGAAGAGTCAGACACGACTGAGCGACTTCACTTTAACTTTTCACTTTCATGCACTGGAGAAGTAAATGGCAACCCACTCCAATATTCTTGCCTGGAGAATCCCAGGGACGAAGGAGCCTGGTAGGCTGCCGTCTATGGGGTCGCACAGAGTTGGACACGACTGAAGCGACTTAGCAACATATACACACATAAAAAAAAAAAAAGAAAACTAAGATCATGGCATCCGGTCCCATCACTTCATGGCAAATAGATGGGGAAAAGTGGAAACAATGTTAGACTTTATTTTGGGGGGCTCCAAAATCACTGCAGATGGTGATTGCAGCCATGAAATTAAAAGACGCTTACTCCTTGGAAGGAAAGTTATGAGCAACATAGACAGCATATTAAAAAGCAGAGACATGACTTTGTCAACAAGGTCCATCTAGTCAAGGCTATGGTTTTTCCAGTGGTCATGTATGGATGTGAGAGTTGGACTGTAAAGAAGGCTGAGCACTGAAGAATTGATGCTTTTAAACTGTGGTGTTGGGGAAGACTCTTGAGAGTCCCTTGGACTGCAAGGAGATCCAACCAGTCCATCCTAAAGGAGATCAGTCCTGGGTGTTCATTGGAAGGACTGATGTTGAAGCTGAAACTCCAATACTTTGGCCACCTCATGCGAAGAGTTGCATCATTGGAAAAGACCCTGATGCTGGGAGGGATTGGGGGCAGGAGGTGAAGGGAATGACAGAGGAAGAGATGGCTGGACGGCATCACCGACTCAATGGACATGAGTTTGAGTAAACTCCGGGAGTTGGTGATGGACAGGGATGCCTGGTGTGCTGTGATTCATGGGGTCGCAAAGAGTCAGACACAACTGAACAACTGAACTGAACTGAACTGATAGTTCAGACTACTAAAATGACTATAAAACATTGCCGTAGGTATTAGTGGACAGTATTAAAACCTATGGATATTCATAGATCTAAGTAAGATTAAATAAAGGTTAAATGGAGAGAGTATTATTTGAATACTTCTGTGCTCAGATATTTTTAAATTATGGAATAAGTGAGGAGGGCTTTTAAGAAAAGAATACTATAATTAACTATTCTTGTTAATTATATTGGAGGTGGTAGCATTAGCATTGTTTTTCTGAGATTATTGTATGCCTAATATTGTATACAGCAAATAAGTAAATTATAAGTCATTCTAACTCTATCACTTATGATATTGAGGCGAGTATTTTTAGACTAGAAGAAAAGAAATATAGTTGCAATATAGAAGAGTTAAGTTAAAAAATCTAGAGACATAAATTTTAATTGAAAATACCTATTAAAACTCATGCTATTGGAATGCTCATTTATACTCTATTTTGCTAACTCATAGTTACAGAATGCAAACCAGCTGGAACAAGCTTTTTTAATTCCCAGATTGCAGTCTTAAAGAGACAATTTGAAGAGGTTCTTACTGGCCAATGATGAGAAAAACATTTATTTATAATAATATATTTAAAAACTAATTATAAGGATGATAGGAAATCAACTAATTCCTTGAAAATGGGTACCTAAAAAAGAGATAGTTCAAGCATTTATATTACCTTTCTAATTTGAATTTTCTACTACATAACCAAATAGTGTCTTTTTCTAAAAGTATTAAATTAATAAGCTAAATATAAGTGATAGAACTGGAGTATGACCATTTTGTAGCCCTCAAGTAATTAATAGATCTATGCATTAAAAGTGAAAGTGAAAGTTGCTCAGTTGTGTCCAACTTATTGTGACCCCATGGACTATACAGTCCATGGAATTCTCTAGGCCAGAATGCTGGAGTGGGTAGCTTTTCCCTTCTCCAGGGGATATTCCCAACCCAAGGATTGAACCCAGGTCTCACACACTTCAGGCAGATTCTTCACCAGCTGAGCCACAGAGAAGCCCATGTGCATTAAAGTTCACTGCCAATATCACAGAAAAGAGACATGGAGACATAGATACATCAAATCCAAAATCCACATGATGAGTTACTAAATCTATGGGTCAAACACAGTGTTCTTCAATAAACTACAAAGCAGTGGTGTACATGAATACACACACAATGGGATATTACTCAGTCATAAAAAAAAAAGAATGAAATATTGCAGAAACATGAACAGAACTAAAGAGTATCATACTAAGTGAAGCAAGCAGAAAAAGACAAATATTACATGATATAACTTATATGTGGAATCTAAAAACTAATACAAATGAATCTATATATAATAGAGAAATAGATTCACAGACATAGAAAATAAACTTATGGTTGCTTCCCTGGTGGCTCAGTTGGTAAAGGATCCGCTTGCAAAGGAGACCCACGTTCGATCCCGGGGTAGAGAAGATCCCTTGGAGAAGAAAGAGCAACCCACTCCAGTATTCTTGTCTGGGAAATCCCATGGACAGAGGAGCCTGGCTGGCTATTGTCCATGCGGGAATGAGTAGGGGAAGAATATATTAGGAGTACAGGATTAACAGAAACAAATTACTACACATAAAATAGATAAGCAACAAGGATATACTGTACAACACTGGAAAATATATTCAATATCTTATAATAACTGATAATGGAAAATAATCTGAAAAAAATATGTATATATATATAAAACCGAATCACTTTCACACCTGAAACTAACACAACATTGTAAATCAACTACACTTCAATTTAAAAAAAGACTTAAAAGCAAAATTTTAGAATTATGAGATTATGATATGGAGGAATTCTCACATGAATGTAACATCGTAAAGTGCAAGGAAATGGTTATAGTCTGGATAGTGATTACTTTTGGTGGGTGGGAGGGGATTGGAAGTGGTATGGAGAGGCATCTGAGTGGCTGGAAAAGTTCTATTTATTAACATCATTGCTAGTTACAAGGGTGAAAGTGAGTAAAAGTGTTAGTAACTTAGTCTTGTCCGACTCTTTGTGACCCCATGGATTGTAGCCTGTCAGGTTCCTCTGTCCATGGAATTTTCCAGGCAAGAATACTGGAGTGGGTAGTCATTGCCTTCTCCAGGGGATCTTCCTGACCCGAGGATTGAACTGAGGTTTCCTGCATTTCAGGGAGATTCTTTACCATGTGAGCTACCTTAAAATATCTCATTGAGCTATACATTTGCTTTATGTGTTTTTCTGTATCCACATTTCATTTTCTAGTAATCAGTTAAAAGTTCAACCATTGATTTATCTTCTTGAAACATTTATTTGGAAACTGGCATAAATCATATACTTCTAAATGTATATTTATAAAAATCAAAATATATACTTCTTATCTCAGATCTCTGTTTGGGACACAAGGATCCATCATATCTTCCAAGCCCAATATTAGAAAGTCACTGCTTCTCTCATGTTGGATCCACTTTGGCCATTCTGCTTTCATTTCCCCACATAACCGTTTCTTATCAATCCTATAATCCATGCCTTCTTTTGACGTTTTAATACTACTTTCTCTGTAATAGAAATTACCTGCTGTCTGATCACTCTGACTATATTCAGCTTGTCTTCTATATCATCCTCCATGGTATCCTCAAAGAGAGATTTCAAAAATTAACATTTGAGATATGATCATTCATGATTAGGATATCAAATATAATTTAAGGAAATAGATGTAAAAGTGGGTTTTGCTTTCACACAGAGTTTCAATGGAAGAATACATCTTCGTAAACTTTCAATTAGCCCTATTTTAAAGCAAGCTTGAGTCAATCATTACATGAAGTAATAGGACTAAACTAGATTAATAGAGCAATTAGAGAAGATTCTGATGTTTCAAGGAAAATTGAATGAAATTCTTTCAATCATAGATACTTGCCACCATTAAAGTGTTTCATGGCATTTGTCTCCTTAAAAGCTGACCACCTAATTAGGCTAAGTACATTATGATCACTGCCATTATCCAAAAGCTTAATCTTCAGGTTTAGCCAGTCAGGAGGACTCCACAGCAGCTTGCAGAGATTTTTTTGTTATTTTGTAAGATTCCCAGGAGAGTTGCAGATAAGACACTTAAGCGTCACAGACATTGGGTTTCCAACCTAGAAAATGTTTAAGAACCTAGCATTCCCATTTCAAAAATATAGACATTTAGACAGAATGAGATTAGGGGAGTTGCCCAAATTCCTAGCAATAAAAGTGACAGATCAGAGAAGAAAACAGACTGCTCAACTCTCCCAATGCACTGCTCTGTCCTTTTGGGTATCAACAAAATAAAGGAGCTCAGAGAACCTCATGAGAGCAAACCAGGGCTTCCACAGGAGAAAACAAAATTTCCTTTGTTGACAAAGGCCTTTCTGACCATACATGAAATGGGATGTGATGGAAGAGGAAAAGGGATGCCCTGGCTTAGTTTAACCCCAGCCCTAGCTTTGATGCACTTTAGGGTACCAAGGGAGAAGGCAGTGGCACCCGACTCCAGTACTCTTGCCTGGAAAATCCCATGGATGGAGGAGCCTGGTAGGCTACAGTCCATGGGGTCGCTAAGAGTCGGACACGACTGAGCGACTTCACTTTCAGTTTTCCCTTTCATGCACTGAAGAAGGAAATGGCAACCCACTCCAGTGTTCTTGCCTGGAGAACCCCAGAGACGGAGGAGCCTGGTGGGCTGCCGTCTATGGGGTCGCACAGAGTCGGACACGACTGAAGCGACTTAGCAGCAGCAGCAGCAGCAGCAGCAGGGTACCAAGAGGTTTCCATTAGCCACCAAATTTTTCAATAGTGAAAAAAAAAAAAACTACTGAATCAGTTTATCAACTTTTAATTTATTAGGTTACAGTGTGAGTTACCTAGTTTTCATAGAAGGGGTCAAGAGCAAGTTCAAATCATAGTTCCCTTAGTTCTTTTCTCATAAGAAAAAACAGATTTTGAAATACATAATATTGAACAATTTCTGATCTATTGAGGAGGAAAAGTATGAATAAATATTATGACCACCAAGATAGGTATTAAGAGAAGGAAAAAGAAAACAATCCCTTAATTTTCTATAACATGCATAATGGAGATAAAGGCAGGTTTTGATCTTTAAGGTGAAAATTATATAAAGGAAAATTATATATTTAAGATTTTTTAACTGATAAGAAAACATTTGAAACACTAAAGTTTGCAGTAATACTTAGGTTTTAAATGTAAAATTACTAATTTATACTTACTTTCATGCTATTAAAAACAGCATTTCCTGTAAATGTTTTTCTCTGAAAGTAAGATTTTGCTATTTAAAGTAAACTAAGAGTATATATGTTCAAAGCTTAGGAATCATCCACAGTTAGAACAAAGGAAGTCTAAAATTTGTTCACAAATACATTTTAAGTACTACATGTATATATCAAATTAAGATGTAGAAATGAAGGACATAACTTCAAAAGGGAAATCTGAATTTGTACCAGAAAAACAAAGCAACAGTACCTTTACCTTGGTGGTTTCACCAGTGTTCTTTGTCAGCTTTGTGGTTCATATATTATGTAGGTTAACATTCTAAAAAATGTATATCAGTCATGAAAGACTGATAGATGTATTCAAATAAAATGAATAATTTATAATCTTCACTATTTTTTCATTTCATTTTTAATTTCTGAAATAAAAGTGGAAAGAAGGAAAAAAGGGAAGATTTAATAAAATTGTCCTTTGCTCAATATCCTTCTTGTGTGTGTGCTCGGTCATGTGCAACTCTTAGTGACCCCATAGACTACAGCCCGCCAGGCTCCCACGTCCATGGAATTTCTCCCCCAAGAATACTGGAGTGGGTTGCCATTTCCTACTCTGGGGACTCTTCCCAGGGATTGAAGCCTCATCTCTTGTGTCTCCTGCATTGGCTGGAATATTCTTAACCACCTCACCACCTGTTCTATCCTTCTTAGCATATAATAATCATTCTTTTCACCATAACTAATTACATCCTGATTAAAATTCCATTGTTCCCTTGTATGTCAAAACAGACCAAAATGATCAATCTAACCCTTTCCTACTGTTTTCATATGAAATTACCTAACCAGATTTAACTATGTCATTTTTCACACAAATAGGGAATGTTGAAAAGGATAAGAAAAGCCCTCTAAATGATTGAAGTTTTTTTCCTCATATGAGTTAAAGGTTCATTTGTCCTTATGCTACCAGATGTGCCTCAAAAATTCACTCTTTATTATTGAGTAATCACACCAAAATGGCATTTCAGTGATGTTGCATTTGAAGAGTTTCAAGGGGCATTGTTTATAAAAATGTTCATCATCTTTGTTGCTCGTGCCAGTGTGTCTGAATTGCCAAAGGAGTTTTTCTATAAGTTGACAATTAGCAATATAATTGCGTTCATTGTCATTTCAATAAAGACTTCATCTAGTCATTTGGGTTTGAGCAATTTGTGTGACTCTAGCTTTAAGACAGAGAATGTTTTTTTTTTCTTTTAAGAAATAAATTGAGGGGCTCCTCCATCAAGGCACTTGTTTCTTTTCAGAGACTTGGAACACTGTTAGCCGTGATGCTGGGGAGCTGGACGCCAGGCGTCTCTGTTTCTTTATTTCCATTCAGTGTGTTCTCAGAACATCAAATCTTTTTTTAAGATAAAACTTTGCTTTGGTGTTACCATGGATCTGCTTCAAGATGGACTGTTTGGCTAATATACAGAATGTGTTATAATTGCCACACACATGCCAGAAAAGAAGCATGTTTCCAGTTTCAAAGTAAATAATTCTGATAAATATACATTTTCTTTATGAGGTTTATGTTATTTAAATTTGCTCTGTTTTTATTTGCATAGATAAAGTAACACTAAGGTCTTTGACTGGGCATTTAACTAAGTATGATTATTTTAATGAAACATTTTGGAAAGACATGAGAGCTACAACCTAGCCATTGACAGTTATAACTGCCATGACTTTTCCCTGACACTGAACAACAATAAAACAGATACTTCATTGCACCATGTAGCATTGTTGTTCTTCTTTAACATTACAGTCTTACAGCCATCTCAGTATTTCCTTCTTTCCTTGTACAAAAAAAAAAAATTGACTATAGAAAGAATCCAACATTTAAGTGATGATAAGTGTGTTTTACATAATTCTAATGTGAGCAATTGATTTTAAAAAGAGAAATGCTATAGTAGACTAAAATTGTATTTCAACATAAATATTACACCATAATTCTTTGTTAAAATATATTTTAGAAGTTAGGGAATAAAATATATGGGGAAAAGCAAAGTAATTGAGTTTCAGTTCAGTGCAGTTCAGTCGCTCAGTCGTGTCCGACTCTTTGCGACCCCATGAACCGCAGCACGCCAGGCCTCTCTTTCCATCACCAACTCCCGGAGTCTACCCAAACCCATGTCCATTGAGTCGGTGATGCCATCCAACCATCTCATCCTCTGTCGTCCCCTTCTCCTCCCATCCCCAATCCTACCCAGCATTAGGGTCTTTTCCAACGAGTCAACCCTTCGTATGAGGTGGCCAAAGTATTGGAGTTTCAGCTTCAACATCAGACCTTCCAATGAACACCCAGGATTGATCTCCTTTAGGATGGATTGATTGGATCTCCTTGCAGTCCAAGGGACTCTCAAGAGTCTTCTCCAACACCACAGTTCAAAAGCATCAATTCTGCGGCGCTCAGCTTTCTTCACCGTCCAACTCTCACATCCATACATGACCACTGGAAAAACCATAGCCTTGACTAGACGGACTTTTGTTGGCAAAGTAATGTCTCTGCTTTTAAATATGCTATCTAGGTTGGCCATAACCTTCCTTCCAAGGAGTAAGTGTCTTTTAATTTCATGGCTGCAATCACCATCAGCAGTGATTCTGGAGCCCAAAAAAATAAAGTCTGACACTGTTTCCACTGTTTCCCTATCTGTTTCCCCATCTATTTCCCATGAAGTGATGGGACCAGATGCCATGATCTTAGTTTTCTGAATGTTGAGCTTTAAGCCAACTTTTTCACTCTCCTCTTTCACCTTCATCAAGAGGCTCTTTAGTTCTTCTTCACTTTCTGCCATAAGGGTGGTGTCATCCGTTTAATAACATGTAAATTTTATATTAGCATATACAACTTAATAATTTTCAAAGATACAAACTGTGCAAGCACAGGGACCCAGTAGAGCACTATATCTGTACCTAAGGACAAGGCTAGATGAAGTGGGCTCAAAATGCAACATGAGCAATTTAAGTTTGAAAATACAAGTTCTGAAGCATTTGAGCTGGGGAAAACTAGGAAGTTCTTTTCATAAGACTTGGCAGTTTCTCTCTCTTAGTTATAATCCTTTATCTCAATTCTTTCTTTTGGCTGTGTCTTGTAGACAACATTGAAAATTCATTCATAAGGAGATAACATTTTCTATGCAGTCATTTGTAGAAATAGTCACTTGAGGATTTTTTTCTCTTTATTGGCAGTTTATCCTTACCACCTGCTATAGGGCATGACACACAGTAAATACACAGTTGCTGATGAGTTGCTAAGTTGCGTCCGACTCTTTTGCGACTCCATGGACTGTAGCCTGCCAGGCTCCCCTGTCCCTGGGATTTCCCAGGCAAGAATATTGAAGTGGGTTGCCATTTCCTTCTCTAAAGGATCCTACCGACCCAGGGATCAAACCCACATCTCCAGCTTAGCAGGTGGATTATGTAACATTGAGCCACCAGGGAAGCCCAAGTACACAGTTACTACTAGCTAATTAATAAATCAATGAAGGAATGAGTCTATATAGGGTGTCCTATAAAATATCAGGCTAAGATAGGGCAGGGTGTCATGTAGTTAAGAGCATATAAACTGGAGCCCCCACTAGGATCAAATCCTGGCTTCTCCACTTACCAGCTGTATGACACTGGGTTAGTAATTGTATCTCTCAGTGCCCCAATTTCTGCATCTTAAAAATGGTATATTGTTATTAATTAAAAATTAAGTGTTTAGGAGACTGAAAGGAAACAATAAACAAATAGAAATGAGATGTTAGTCACAGTGGATTTTCAAGCAATGCATATTAAGAAAACATTAAAATATAAGGCATATATATTTTTATACATGGAGATATACATATATTTCTTTATGTGCAGGGAAAATCTAATTTCCAACCTTCTGAAGCTAACACATATACAGATCTTTTATGTTATAAGCAAATTAATGTTCCCATTGTTCTGAGCACATTTTCATGCATTTTCAGGTTTTCAAGAAAATTTTGCAACACAATACACAGCGTGAAGAGTAAAAGCAACATTTGGAAAAAGCTATTCACAAAATCAAATCCTCACAGATTGGTCAGGTGTCAGGACAGTGATTTTTCTTCAAAGACAGCAAAACAATAGATTAAGCCATTGCCTGTCTCTAAAGACAGGGTCAGCCGTGAGGAGCAGACACACAGGGGAATGCCTCACAAAGAGTACCTCCTCCCTGTGTTGACCACACACCTACACAGCCAGCCCTTCCTCCTGGAGGAGAGGATCCATCAGACGTGCTTGGTGGCGGCGGCACGGTCCCATCTGACACCAGCTGCTGAAAGGAGAGCTTCAGTCATCGCATTACTACAGGGACCCAGCAAATACCTCTAACGCTCAAGAATGTAGAATATAGCTCTTCCCCCCTTCCCCTCTTTTTTTCACAAAAGAAGTGAACTTTGTGACAATTTTTATTATGATTTGAAAATTATAATTTGAAAGGTATAAGATACTTCCAGTAATTCTTCTACATGTTTTGATCCATTTTTTCTATGGTCAAAATATGATAATACACACAGAGACACAGCAGAGAGCTGAGTGTTACTAATAACCACATTTTAAAATTATGAGCCTACAAATGTTTAAATAACTTTAAAAGTAGTAAATAGAAATAAGAGCAAGATATATACTAATTCGCTTTTTTGGTGGCTGTCATTTAAAAGATTTTATTAGTAAATTTTTAAAAAATATTTTTTAGTAAATTAGTAAATTTAAATTACATAAAATTTTATGTGAATAGCTTTAAGATATATATATTGAGATCAAATTATTTCCCTTGCTTGAAAATAAATTCAAACATTCTTTTTTTATTGACTTCTCATTCTAACTATCAACTTAATTTCTATTCACTATTTAAAGTAAAATAAAGTGAAAATACCATAATCAGAATTACTTCTTATATTATATTTGAACTTCAGACTATGAAAAATCTAATTTCTATCAAGACACAGTCTTAAAAACTTATGCACACTAGCTTCCTGTCTTTTTCTTAAGAAAAAACAAACCTCTACTATATTTGAGAATAAATTCTCATCAGTTTATTGCTTCACAATTTATTCTACTTCTACCATTGAATGGTTAGAATGACTTTTGGCACAGAAGTTCACCATTCTCTGCTGAGCACAATTCAACTATGGAGAAGGAAAATTCAACCATCATCTTGAAAATAAATGACAAGAAAAGACTTTTGATTTCTTAGGCTAAAAATGTGCTTTAAAAAAAAACTATTTTTTAATCTCCTTCTTTATAGTTAACTCAAGATCTATTTAAATCTACTGCAGTCTCTGCCCAATCATTATACTAAGAATTTTTTTCCCTTCAAATACTTCCTGCAAAGCTATTTCTGAATCCATTTCAATGCTGATTTGCCACCGAGAAGGAATTACACTGACTTTGCTGTTGAGTAAAAAGAAAATAAAAGGGTGGTAAGTGAGCATATGAGCCACCACTGAGCTTCTAATATGGGGCAGACACTCAACTGCCTGTTTCTTTCCAAGATATGTGAGAAGTCCACTCTGTTTGAGGGAATTTGGAGTTAAATTACATGAAATCAGGAGACCAAGATTATACAAGAGGGAAAATAGGGGGAAAATATTTAATTACTCTTTAAGTAAACAAAACAATCATCAAAGTCATTTGTCTGTAAGGTTATATTTGATCTGTTATTGCAATTATCAGTACACTCCTGATATAAACTGCTTTTGCTTTCAGAGAAGCACAATTATTGGAGAAGATGTTTGTCTTAAGAGAAAAAAAGAACAAAAACAGGTGATAACACTGAAAACCAGGCCTTAGAAGAACAGAATTGGGGAGAGGGAACAACCAGGTTGCCCCGTCAGCTGCAGGCTCCATCAATGTGTAAGTTGCTTCTCATCTACCTGGGGAGAAACATTCGTTAAATGCTACACCTTGATCTAAACTGAATTTTTAAGGTTCTGGAAAAATAAATTGGTGTGTCTGTATACATCATTTCCCTATTTTTAAAAAACGCATGTGTTTCAATATAATAAGCATCCTGACCTGCTGCTGCTTAGTGCCTTCTGCACGCTTTGGAGATATCATCATCAGTTTTATGAGACCTATATGCAATTTAAAGCTAAGTGTTTCAAATAATTTTGAAAAGCAGCCTCCAGTAATATACATTGAGCACTCAGAATTAGCTCCACAGCTTCAGAATTGATAAATGGTGCTTGTTCTCATATATAAAAAAAATAGCACCTGCCAAATCCTTTCAGCTCTTTGGGTCAAAACTAAAATGTATCCATTTCAACTTAGCTTTCATTAAAAAAAATTATTTTAGCTGAGTATCTTGAGGGGAAAAAAATTAGCGAATTTGAAAGAGAGAGCATAAATTAGGGGGGGAAAAGAGATTTTCATTACACACATAATTAAGAAATGTCCTTACAAATATACACAGATTACAATTCCCCAAGAAGTTATAACCCTTGAACATTTTCCTCATCCTCTTTGCCAACAATTGAAAAGTTATAGGATATTTAAAGACTATACAGAGTTCCTTGGACTGCAAGGAGATCCAACTAGTCCATCCTAAAGGAGATCAGTCCTGGGTGTTCATCGGAAGAACTGATGTTGAAGATGAAACTCCAATACTTTGGCCATCTCATGCGCAGAGTTGCCTCATTGGAAAAGACCCTGATGCTGGGAGGGATTGGGGGCAGGAGAAGAAGGGGACGACAGAGGATGAGATGGTTGGATGGCATCACCAACTCGATGGACATGAGTTTGTGTAAACTCCGGGAGTTGGTTATGACAGGGAGGCCTGGTGTGCTGCGATTCATGGGGTCGCAAATGTTGAACACAACTGAGCGACTAAACTGAACTGAACTGAACTGAACTGAAAGACTATAGAGACAGGTAACTTTAGATTTTAATGAGCTTTAGAAAATGGTAAAAAATTTATACCCAAAGTTCTTTCCTTAAAAATGTTTTGGGGTCCATATATTCAGGATACCACTACTAATACTAGTTGGGGGATGAAAGTAGCAGTAATAAATGAAACACCAAAAGGAACCCCAAAGAACACATTCATGGGGGGAAAAGAATTACATAAAAGTCACTCTGCCTAATATTCACTGCCTTTAGAGTGTGATAGGAACAATGATCTGAAAATGAACACAGAATCTGGAGATATATAGTTAAGATGTTTCTGTATGTCCACAACTGGATGCACCTCCTCTAAACACTTATCACTGACAGAAAAAAAAGAAAAAATTAAGGCAGAACGTCTTATTCTTCTTGGGGAAGGAATAAGACAGAAACCCAAGCAACATTTGGCCTGAAGATAAATATCTGCTGAACTAGGGAACTTGGTGTACCCAGAGTAAGAAAGGTCTCTGCAGCAGGTCAAGGTTATAGCACAAGAGGTATCACTTGACTCATTGTCCTGGCATCTTATGGTTTTGGAGGTTTCAATGCTGAAAAAGGTCAAGTGTTATGTTTATGGGAGACTCAATTAGCCCTTGGGTTGTGGAGTAAAACCATGCCATTTTCAAGAGGGAATTATATACCTTTTAAAAAACAGCTCCGAGGAATTCGCTGGTGGTCCAGGGGTTAGGACTACTTGTGTTCATTGCTGAGGGCTTGGGTTCAATCCCTGGTTGGAGAACTAAGATCCCACAAGCCACTCAGTATAGCCAAAAATAAAAACTAAAAAATAGCTCCCAGTGTGCCACTGGAACCTGACAGAATATTGACCATCCTATGATGCTGCATGTAAACTGTCCAACATCCAGATTCACCAAGTTGTGAAGCTAGGGATGCGTGCGTGCTATGTGTGCTAAGTCGCTTCAGTCATTTCTGACTCCTTGCAACCCCATGGACTGTAGACTGTCAGGCTTCTCTGTCCATGATTCTCCAAAGAGAATACTGCAGTGGGTTTCCATGCCCTTCTCCAGGGGATCATCCTGATCCAGGAATTGAACCCACGTTTCTCATGTCTCCTGCTTTGGCAGGCAGGTTCTTTATCACTAGCGCCATCTGGTAAGTTAGTGATGTCCAGGAGCAATTCATCATAAATTGGAAATAGAACATAGACGACTGAGCATGAGAAAGACAACAGAGGAGGAGTAAGCTCTATTATCTCATCGCCCACCTCATCTATCACAGTTCTTATCAGCACTGCTCCTTCAGGTCATACCTATGGTCTCGTGAATTGGGGTCCTTTATGAGCAGTTGACAAAAGTGGGAAAATCTGAGTTTTTTTTGACAGAAAGTCAGCTGGGGAGGTGTGTTCCTTCTGAAAATGGGCTGCAGCTGCACTTACAGGCCCATTACTAGAGCCCTGAAAAATGATTAGGAATATTGATCTTCCCACTGGGAAAGTATATTTGTTCATCTATCAATACTTTGTGTGGGAAAAGTATCTCAATCTTAGAATATATAAAGGCATATGAGCAATGGTGAATGGCATTACTGGCTAGTCAAGGACCCAGAATTAGAAATATTTGAATACTGAGGCTAAGAAAATCTAGGCAAGAAGTGTATGGTATATCTTTGGGAGTGGACATCAGTGAGATATTTACAACTACATGTATATCCCCCAGGAAAATTTGAACTCAGAAGAGGTTTGATTCAACAATAAAGTAGAGAGAATAACTCCACTGGTTGTCTTTCGTTAACCATTGTCATCAAATGTCAGAGTATAGGCAAATGGAAACAGCAGTAGATTGGTCACAGCGGCCAAGACAGAGCCTAGGCGTGGGTCTGTCAGTATGGTTCCGCACTCATCAAGGCTGATCTAGCTACCCCTAATACAAAATCTCCAAGTGCCAAAAACAGAGAGCAAAACTGAGACACCAGTGTGACGTCAAGGCTTAAAAAAATCCTAAGAGTTATACAGTAAAAAATTGATTACATTTGGGCTTTCTCTGGCAGTTCAGTGGTTAAGATTCCGTAATTTTAGTGCAGAGGGTGTGGGTTTGATCCTTGGCTGGTGAGCTAAGATCCCACAAGCCAGGGAGCCAAAAAAAAAAAGAAAGAAAGAAAACCAAATTGACTACACTAGAACCCTTCAAACATGGAAGGGGCAGTAATTTGTACTACCTGGAGGTTCTATTTATGTGTGTATGTGTGCTCAGTCATGTCTGACTCTTTGCAATCCTATGGACTGTAGCCCGCCAGGCTCCTCTGTGGAATTTTCCAGGCAAGAATACTGGAGTGGGTTGCCATTTCCTACTCCAGGGTATCTTCCTAACCCAGGGATTGAACTCACATTTCTTGCATCTCCTGCACTGGCAGGGGGAATTCTTTACGACCTTCCCAGGTGGTGCTGGTGGTAAAGAGTCCAACTGACAATGTAGGTTAGACAAAACAGACAGGGGCTTGATCCTTGAGTCAGGAAGATCCCCTGGAGGAGGGCATGGCAACCCACTCCAGTATCCTTGCCTGGAGAATCCCATGGATAGAGCAGCCTGGCAGGATGTGGTCCATATGGTTGCACAGAGCAGGACACGACCGAAGCAACTCAGCTCTCATGCACCTCCCACCTGGAAATCCAGTAATGAACTGGTATTATTTTTTCCTTTCCTACCCACATGGCTGTAGCCAGCAGAGGGCAGGCTTGACCCACCAATACTAAGTCACTAATTGGTATTACACATAAATCTGGAAATCAAGAGGAGGTAGTTGGAATAGTTCTTTTAAAAATCACTCTAAATAACTGGCTTTGGAGAGTTTATACTTGCTGTGACTTTGGACCTGCAGGTTTAGAAGTCTTGGATTGAAAAAGAGAGATGACACAGCAAAAGTATCATATATAAGCTAGAGCTACCACCTAGTTGCCATCATAGCCTACAACATATCTCTTTGTCAGAATTTGTTTTTTAGGGAAACTGACATGCTTTTTTAGGGAAACCAATCCCTTTTTCAGTGAGACTTTCCTAACTACTATATTTTAAATGACACCTCCAACAAACCTTAATATATTTCCTTGCTTAATTTTTTTCTGTAACCCAATAAATCCCTTATGATTATACAGTGGAGGTGACAGATAGATTCAAGGGATTAGATCTGATAGACACAGTGCCTGAAGAACCATTGTCAGAGGTTCAAAACATTGTACAAGAGTTGGTGACCAAAACCATCCCAAAGAAAAAGAAATGCAAGAAGGCAGAATGATTGTCTGAGGAGGCCTTACAAATAGCTGGGAAAAGAGAAGCAAAAGGCAAAGGAGAAAGGGAAAGATACACCCAACTGACCACAGAGTTCTGGAGAATTGCAAGGTGATATAAGAAAGCCTTCTTAAGTGATCAATGCAAAGAAATAGAGGAAAATAATAGAACGGAAAAGACTACAGATATCTTCAAGAAAATTGGAGATATCAAGAAAATATTTCATGCAAAGATGGGCACAATAAAGTATAGAAACATCAAGAACTTAACAGAAGCAGAAGAGATTAAGAAGAGGTAGCAGGAATGCACAGAAGAACTGTGCAAAAAAGGTCCTAATGACCTAGATAACCACAACAGTGTGGTCACTAACTTAGGGCCAGACATCCTGCAGTGTGAAGTCAAAGGGGCCTTAGGAAGCATTACAATAAACAAAGCTAGTGGAGGTGATGGAATTCCAGCTTGAGCTAATTAAAATCCTAAAAGATGATGCTGTTAAAGTGCTGCACTCGATATGCTAGAAAATTTGGAAAACTCAGCAATGGCCCTGGGACTCAAAAAGGTCAGTTTTCATTCCAATCCCAAATAAGAACAATGCCAAAAATGTTCAAGGCATGTGTGCTCAGTCATGGCCGACTCTTTGTGATGTCATAGACTGTAGCCAGCCAGGATCCTCTGTCCGTGGATTTTTCCAGGCAAGAACACTGGAGTGTGTTGTCATTTCCTTCTACAGGTAATCTTGCCAATCCAGGGATGAATCCATGTCTCTTGCATCCCCTGCATTGGCAGGCAGATTCTTTACCCGCTGAGCCATTGGGAAAGCCCCAAAATGTTCAAACTACCACACAATTGTGCTCATTTCACATGTTAGCAAGGCAATGCTCAAAATCCTTCAAGCTAGGCTTCAATAGTTTGTGAACTGAGAACTTCCAGATGTACAAGCTGGGTTAGAAAAAGCAGAGGAGCCAGGGATCAAATTGCCAAAATCTGTTGTATAGAAAAAGCAAAGGAATTCCAGAAAAACATCTAATTCTGCTTCACTGACTACGCTAAAGTCTTTGACTGTGTGGATCTGAATAAACCGTGGAAAATTCTTACAGTTGGGACTATCAGACCACCTTACCTGTCTCCTGAGAAAACTGTGCATGGGATAAGAACAACAGACTGGTTCCAAATTGGGAAAGGAGTATGTCAAGGCTGTATACTGTCACCCTGTTTATTTAACTTACATGCAGAGTACATCATGTGAAATGCTGGACTGGATGAATCACAAGCTGGAATCAAGATTGCCAGGAGAAATATCAACAACCACAGATATGCAGATGATACCACCCTAAGGGCAGAAAGGGAAGAGGAACTAAAGAGCTTCTTGAAGGTGAAAGAGAAGAATGAAAAGGTTGGCTTAAAACTCAACATTAAAAAATCTAAGATCATGGCATCTGACACCATCAGTTCAGTTCCGTTCAGTTGCTCAGTCATGTCCGACTCTTTGTGACCCCGTGGACTGCAGCACACCAGGCTTCCCTGTCCATCACCAACTCCTGGAGTTAAATCAAACTCATGTCCATTGAATCAGTGATGCCATCCAACTATCTCTTCCTCTGTCGTTTCCTTCTCCTCCCGCCATCTTTCCCAGCATCAGGGTCTTTTCAAATGAGTCAGTTCTTTGCATCAGGTGGCCCAAGTATTGGAGTTTCAGCTTCAACATCACTCCTTCCAATGAATATTAAGAACTGATTTCCTTTAGGATGGATTGGTTGGATCTCCTTGCAGTCCAAGGGACTCTCAAGAGTCTTCTCCAACACCACAGTTCAAAATCATCAGTTCCTCGGTGCTCAGCTTTTTTTATACTCCAATTCTCACATCCATACATGACTACTGGAAAAACCATATCCTTGACTAGATGGACCTTTGTTGGCAAAGTAATGTCTCTGCTTTTTAGTATGCTATCTAGGTTGGTCATAAATTTTCTCCCAAGAAGCAAGTGTCTTTTTAATTTCATGGCTGCAGTCACCATCTGCAGTGATTTTGGAGCCAAAAAAAAAATAAAGTCTCTCACTGTTTCCACTGTTTCCCCATCTATTTGCCATGAAGTGATGGGACCAGATGCCATGATCTTCGTTTTCTGAATGTTGAGTTTTAAGCCAACTTTTTCACTCTCCTCTTTCACTTTCATCAAGAGGCTCTTTAGTTCTTCTTTACTTTCTGCCATAAGAGTGGTATCATCTGCATATCTGAGGTTATTGATATTTCTCCCAGCAATCTTGATTCCAGATTGTGCTTCATCCAGCCCAGCATTTCTCATGATGTAGTCTGATACCATCACTTCATGGCAAATAGATGGGAAATAAGTGGAAACAGTGGCAGATTTTATTTTCTTGGGCTCCAAAATCACTGTGGATGGTGGCTGCAGCCATGAAATTAAAAGATTTGTGCTCCTTGGGAAAAAAAATATGACCAATCTAGACAGCATATTAAAAATCAAAGACATCACTTTGCCAACAGAGGTCCATGTAGTCAAAGCTATGGTTTTTCCAGTGGTCACATATGGATGTGAGAGTTGCACCATAAAGAAGTCTGAGCACCAAAGAATTGATACTTGAACTGTGGTTTTGAGAAGACTCTTGAGAGCCCCTTGGATTTCAAGAAGACCAAATCAGTTAGGCCTAGAGGAAATCAACTCTGAATATTCATTGGAAGGTCTGATGCTGAATCTGAAGCTCCAATACTTTGGCCACCTGATGCAAAGAGCCAACTCATAGGAAAAGATCCTGTTAATGGGAAAGATTGAGGGCAAGAGGAAAAGGGGGCAAAAGAGGGTGAGATGGTTGGATGGCATCACCGACTCAATGTACGTGAAAGTGAAAGCTGCTCAGTTGTGTACAACTTTTTGCAACCCCAAGGACTATACAGTCCATAGAATTCTCCAGGCCAGAATACTGGAGTGGGTAGCCTTTCCCTTCTCCAGGGGATCTTCCCAATCCAGGGATCGAACCCAGGTCTCCTGCATTGCAGGCAGACTCTGTACCAGCTGAGCCACAAGGGAAGGCCCAATGGACATGAATTTGAGTAAACTCTGGGAGATTTTGAAGGATAAGGAAGCCTGGCATGCTGAAGTCCATGGTGTTGCAATGCGATTCAAACAGGACTTAGCAACTGAAAAACAACTACAACCCAATAAATATCCAATCAATATATTTATTATATGTTATTATTTTGTTTATTAAGGCATGTGGGGGAAATTCCCTGGCAGTTCAGTGGTTAGAACTCAGTGCTTTCACTATCAGGCCTGGGTTCAAACCCTGACCAGGGAACTAAGATCCCATAAGCTACATGGCAAAGCCCCCCAAAAAAGAGAGATATGTAGGTTTCTGTTTCAGCTAACAATTGCCAGAATAGTGCTGCATACCTAGCTCAAAACTCAGTGACTGCTAATAAAAATCATTTTATCACTCATGTTTATGCAGGTCAGTGGTGAGTCTATGTCTTTCTACATGTCTGTATGCACAGAAGTTAGACATTTCATCACTCAGAGCCTTTTGATTTGCCCAGTAACACTCTCCAAATATGTTATCTCATTTGTATATTGTATCAAATATATATTTTACAAAAATTACACTTATTTCACAAACTTACCAAATTGATTAATTTGATGTATAATCAAAAAAGTGCTACCTTTGATCATAACTAAACTGTAGAGTATCAAATGGCATACGCTGAGAAGTTTCTTGTTTTTCTACCATTCACCAAATAAGCTTTGCATATTTTGAGTACAGAAAGATCACAAGACATCTCTGTCAACTATTTTATACTTGTAGTCCTTTTATTGTGATTTTAGAAACTGCTTTTGAAAGAAAATTCTCAGAATGCTTTTTTGTTTTATCTCAATGCAAAAAGATTTTACTTATGAACGTTTTCATATGTTTATATGCAAATAGTATCTTTCTTTGATGTTTTACTTTTGAAGGAACAGAAGACATGTTTTGCCTCAGGCATTTTATTCCCATTACGTGCTTTATGGAAACAGATAATATATTGTTGACTTCTAAGGAATTCTTGTAAAGAACTACATGGTAAGCCTGTTCCTGTTTACCAAACTCTGATATAGAAAAATAACTTTTAAAAAATCTTTTGTTAGAAAATTAATGTGAAAGATTTATGGACTTGAACAAAGGATATAGTAAGAAATAGTTTTAAAATAATGTGCGTTTAAAATGTTGATTTGACTCTTTAAAAAAAGGAATGGAATTTAAGGTAATTAATAAATTTATATCTATATGCACTTACCATATTTATACACATGTAGACATCTACCACATACAACAACGTACATGCTTATCCATAATCTATATATTAGTTACACTTTGCAAGAATACAAAATCGTCTTATTTTACAGGGCTAATTTGATATCATCATGAAACTGATTTTCAATATCCACAAGTTTGTATATAGTTATGATGTGTCATTTTTAATTAATAAATAAGCATTATGAGAATTCTAATTTAAAAATTTGTGACTTATTAAAACTTTGTGACTTTTAACTTTAACAAGTATTATTATTTTTATGATTCAATCTTTAGAGACTTAGTAATATAAAAATACGAGTATATATCAAAACATAGTCAATTCTTTCCCAAAAGGTTGCATTATATATTAAGAAAAATACTAAAATATAACCATCTAATAAAAATTAAAATGATTGAAATTATTGAAACTAAGAAGGCAAAATATCTGTGGGGACCGGAAGCAACATATCATGTATGTGCACAAAATGTTCAGTCTTATAATATCAAAAATGTTCAAGGAGGGATCAACAAAAAGCTTATATTTAAAAAAATTGGAAAGAAAAGGAGGGCAGTGAGGAAAAATTACTCTGTAAGAAAACATCTCTTTTTATTAATATAAGGCATTTAGCATTTACACTGATTTTGAGAATAAACCAATATCTTAGAGATGTCTATGAGACAGGGTGGGGTTATGTGGAGAGAAAGAGAAATTTGCTCATTCTAACTTTAGAAATTACTCTTTCCCTCACTATGGATGACATGGGTACATCTCTACAAATGTGCAAGTGAAATCTCACACCATTTAGGTCTCTAGTGTATAAAAGTTACTCATTTTCTAAAAACATCTTTAATATGGTAGAGTGACACTAGAATTATTGCTATAAAAAAAGAGAAACTTTCCCCCAAATCTAAGACTCTAATAGCTCTAGAATCAAGACCAACTTAATATTTGCATCAAATGTGTTATCTTTGTAATTATGTACAACATATACACTATACACACACACATGTACACCAAACACACACATATGGGTTTACAATAATATACATTTTTCACAAAAGCATAGAGAAAATTCTAATTATATAGTTATTAGCTTACATTTTTTTCAAAAACTATGTTAAACAGTTAACATTATGTTATTAAAATTTTTCTAATCAATTTGTAAATATCTACTTGTTTAATAGCCTAATGTTAGGTTTTAAAACTACATGAATATTCATAACTACAATTTTACTAGTCATGATAAGAAAACATTTTATATGAAATTAATTTTTTTTAGATTTTGCAAGATATTCATGCAAAATGAATATAACTCAAGTCGGTATCTTTTTATCTATTTTCCTGATTTTTTAATTTCACATAAATATAAATATCAATCTTTTAACATACACACATGTATGTAGTATGTTTTATATATTCATTAAAATTAGCAGATTTCTTTAAAGCATACTAAATAATGCCATACACAATGAGAATAAAATTACACTGTGCATGAGACAAATGCTCAGGGCTGGGGCACTGGGATGACCCAGAGGGATGGGATGGGGAGGGAGGTGGGAGGGAGGTTCAGGATGGGGAACACATGTAAACCCATGGCTGATTCATGTCAGTGTATGGCAAAAACCACTACAATATTGTAAAGTAATTAGCCCCCAACTAAAATAAATAAACGTATTAAAAAAAGTTAAAAAAAATTACATTGTGGCTGTCTATAAAATTCCAAAGTATTTGAAAAAGGGTATCAGATTTTCAGCTAGTGATGGAAAATTTTCCAGATGGCAAAAATGCGAATGACAAAAATAGCAAATTGAAATTAGAACTGTGATGGATTAATTTCCTTTGGTTGTCCTTATGTTGTTTATATTCATGCCAAGTACATGAGCCAATAGTCTCGAAAAGCACAGACAGTAAAGAAAAGAAAATGAAGAAATTTTCTAAAGTAGTTTTCAATAACACCTGCAATTTGAAAATCAAAATAACTATCGACACATACAAAAAAACTTGGTTCACTTGTCATGTTTAATTTTTCAAAATGAAAGTCAAATTTTAAAAGGCCTTTCTTTTACACGCTTTTGAATGTAAGTACACATTAGAAGATTACTAGAAACAACATAGCTAAAGGTAGAGAATTAGTATTCTGATAAAAACAAAACTTTCCCTGAGTTGTCCTGTGAACATGCAATCAAAACTTTCTCAATTAAGACAGGCCTACTTTTTTTCCTTGAAAAGTAAAAATGAATTCATCACTCACAAATTAAGCAGAAATCAAGAAAAGTAGACTTCTCGCAAAGTGAAGATTAATTTTCAACTGTCTCCTCTTCATATCTAAAATTATTTTCTATCAATGAATGATGTTTCCGTAATAGCCCAATAAAGGTACTGATAATGTTCACTAGCATTGTCTTTGAAAAGAACATTGTCTTAAAAAGCAGCAGTTAAAGCTGGATTTTAATCCTCCCCAAATTCCCACAAGGAGTGTCTCTTTTGGCAGTTATTTAGTTCAAGACCCCCTGTGGAAAAATCTTGGCATATGTTAGATCCCTTTTCCCTACAGGAAGATAGCACCAACTATCACACTGGCTATTCATGCAGTGAAACACAGATCAATGGAAATGCTCTTGAGTGCTATTTTCAAAATCTTATGCACTCTGGCTGATAAAAATCTCTTCCTTAATTTCAATATTTGTTATTGACAACAATTTATTCCAATATTTCCAAAATGTGTTTCAAAATGCCCACATATACACCAAGACTAAGAATTCTGTCACTAAACACCCCTGAGAAATGCTGGAATAAACACAGTAAATCCTTATCTTTGGCATAGAAACCCTCAGACATATTAATATGTTAATAAGCACCATTGGTCTGAGGAGGACACTACCTCATGTGGCTGGTCAGTATATATGTTTAGCCCATCTGCTAGAGTCCTCTTTCCCTTAATTCCTAGGTGACATTGCCCCAAATGTAAGCTCTCATTCTTTTGATTGTGAAAGCCTAATGCCACTACCAAACTTTCACAAACTCTAAAGATCAAAAAGTGTTAGCGACTGGACATATTTTGGAGACCCTACACTTATTTAATTCTGTAAGCATTCTTTAAGAAAATATAACAAGTACTAATAAGGCATAAATGTTCATTCTCAGTTAAAAGGAAATAAGAAATCACAGCCAACAGCTCACATTTTAAAGCAGAGAATCCTGAGGGGGAGAAAAAAAAGGCAAGAAGCATAACCTCCCAGACTTCAGAGAGTACTACAAGGCTACAGTAATCAAATCAGTGTGGTATTTGTACAAAAATAGACATATGGATCAATGGAACAGAATATAGAGCCCAGAAATAAACCTATAATTGTAGTCAATTAATCTCTGACAAAGGAGGCAAGAATATAAAATGGGAAAAAGATAGTCTGTTCAGCAAGCAATGGTGGGAAAATTGGACAGTTGCATGTAAAGAAATGAAGGTAGAACACACCCTTACATCATGTACAAAAATAAACTCAGATGACTTAAGGACTTAAACCTGAGACATGACACCATAAAACTCCTAGAAGAAAGCATAGGCAAAATATTCACTGGCATAAATCATACCACTTTTTTCTTAGGTCAGTGTCCCAAGGCAATAGAAATAAAAACAAAAATAAACAAATGGGACCTAATGAAACTTATGAGCTTTTACACAGCAAAGGAAACCATAAACAAAAGGAAAAGACAATCTATAGAATGGGGGAAAAAATGTGCAAACAATGTAACCAGCAAGGATTTAATCTCTAAAATACACCAACAGCTTACATGACTCAACAGCAAAAAAACAAACCACCCAATCAAAAAGTTGGCACAAGACCTAACTAGATATTTCTCCAAAGAAGACATACAGATGACCTGAAAATGTGCAAATCAATACAGTAAAGTACCATCTCACAATGGTCAGAATGGCCACCATTATAAAGTCTGTAAGTAATAAATGCTAGAGAGGGTATAGAGAAAAGGGAACTCTCAAACCCTATTGGTGGAAATGTGAGCTGGTACAGATACTATGGAAAAGAGTATGTAATTCTCCGTATTCCAATCCAATTACATCCAATCTCCTGGGATACACCATTATAGAAAAGAAAATAATGTATAAAAATAGAATGCATACATATATGTATAGGGCTTCCCTGGTGGCTCAGCAGTAAAGAGTCTGCCTGCTAATGCAGGAGATGTGGGTTTGATCCCTGGATCAGGAAGATCCCCCGGAGGAGTAAATGGCAACCCATTCCAGTATTCTTGCCTGGAAAATCCCATGGACAGAAGAGCCAGGCAAGCTATAGTTCATGGAGTCACAAAAGAGTTGGACACTATATAGCAACTAAAACAGCAACAAACAGTATATGTGTATAACTGAGTCACTTTGCTATACACCAGAAATGAAAACAATATTGTAAATCAACCATACTTCAATAAAATAAAAATTTTAAAAATAAAAGCTGATAAATTCCACAAACACCATCACAATGTCCAAAAAAAATAATATTAATATGTTTATTGTCTTGGGAAGATAAACTGAGGCTTAAGAATCTGCATTGATGCGCTGTCAAATGAGAATAGTAACAAGAGTAAGAATGTTATTACTTACTGGTCTAAACACAGACTAGGGTAAACATTTAAACTTTAACGATCCTTGGCTGTTTTATGTAGCCGTAACAAATGTTATACAATTTATTTGCAAAATAAATGATTTTCCACAGTCTTTGAAGCTTTAGTACTTATTAGAGCTTATAGAACATAACTGTTGTTGTTGTTCATTCAGTATGTGTGACTCTTTGCAACCCCATGGACTGCAGCATGACAGGCTTCCCTGTCCTACACTATCTCCCAAAGTTTAAATAAACTCATGTCCATTGAGTCAATGATGTCATCCAATCATCTCATCCACTGTCACCCCTTCTCCTCTTGTCCTCAGTCTTTCCAAGCATCAGGGTCTTTTCCAGTGAATGGGCTCTTCCCATCAGGTGGCCAAAGTATTGGAGCTTCAGCTTCAGCATCAGCCCTTCCAATGAATATTCCTTTAGGAATGACTGGTTTGATCTCCTTGCTGTCCGAGGGACTCTCAAGAGTCTTCTCCAGCACCACAGTTCAAAAGCATCAATTCTTTGGTACTCAGCTTTCTTTATGGTCCGACTCTCACATCCGTACATAACTACCGGAAAATCACAGCATTGACTATACGGACCATGGATCTTTGTTGGCAAAGTGATATCTCTGCTTTTTAATACACTGTCTAGGTTTGTCACAGTTTTTCTTCCAAGGAACAAGCCTCTTTTAATTTTCTGGTTACAGTTGCTACCCACAGTGATTTTGGAGCCCTATAAAATCTGTCACTCTTCCCACTTGTTCTCTTTCTATTTGCCATGAAGTGATGGGACCAGGTGCCATGATTTTAGTTTTTTGAATGTTGAATTTTAAGCCAGCTTTTTCACTCTCCTCTTTCACCTTAATCAAGAAGCTCTTTAGTTCCTCCTCACTTTCTGCCATTAGAAGTGGTACCATCTGCAAATCTGAGGTTGTTGATATTTCTCCTGGCAATCTTGATTCCAGCTGGTGATAAGAATTTTGCATGATGCACCCTTTTGAATAAGCAAGGCTGACAATATACAGCCTTGTTACTCGTTTTCCCATTTTGAACCGGTCAGTTCCATGTCTGGTTCTAACTGTTGCTCCTTGACTGAAATACAGGTTTCTCAGGAGACAGTTAAGGTTGTCTGTTTCTCTCATTTCTCAACCATACAGAATATACCTTGCATCAATCAGCATTATATGTGCCCATAACAGGTATAAAATGTGAAACAGGAAACCATGAGGTGCATATAGACACCCTCTTATTATAAACTCATGTTGCCTTCTTTGGGAACTTTTTTCTTCCTACCTTCTCAACTTTAGTTTCTGTACATGGTATGTACTATGTTTAAGTGCCCACTGTTATTTTCATTTTATGTTAATAGTAGCAAAAGTTGAAAGTGTCATTTTCTCAGTCATGTCTGACTCTTTGTAACCCTATGGACTGTAGCCCCCAGGCTCCTCTGTCCATGGAATTCTCCAGGCAAGAATACTGGAGTGGGTAGCTGTTCCCTTCTCCAGGGGATCTTATCAACCCAGGGATCGAACTAGGGTCTACTGTATTGAAGGCAGATTCTTTACCATCTCAGCCACCAGTGAAGCCTTTTTAATATTAAATTATTATATTGTATGAATATTGTATGAATACCATTCAAATCCAGATGAGTTGTTTCTCACCCTAGCCAAGAAAGTGCTTGAACAAAAGTCTCAAGTTAAAAACCTGTAATATGGTAAAATCATAAATATGTGATAATAAAAACATAACAATATATGAGCACATGTATTTAATAGTTACCGACAAGTGCTCTCAATTGCCCATTTCTTATTCTCTGCTTTGTCTTGACCAAATTGTGTGTGTGTCTCTCTGACTATGAATTCCTAGGCCTAATCTGTTAAAAATCACTTACAATTTTTCCAAGGGACTTTATTTTCCTATCTTGAATTATTTGACAATTCTGACTGACAAATTTATACTCTTACTATCTTAAATACATTTTGTTTGTGAACTGCAATTTATTATGGAATTAGTAATGGCCACTTGGCAAGTAATTGTGGTGGTGAACATACAAATATTCTTGGGAGCCATAATACTAGCTTTGGGAGTTGAGGACAATAGACACACTGAAATCAGTTTCCAAGTTCTAACAGTTAATGTTATTTACCTCAACTAGGGAATATGAGAAGCTCTAAATATACTGCTTGAATGAGAAGTTCAAGAACATGACATGTTAAAAAATAGAATTTTAAGAAAAAACACATCTAGGGTGGAAATGAACAAATAAACTGTCATAAGAATTATCTTTATCAGTGCTGATTATTGCAGTGAAGACTTTGTTCAAATATAGAAAGTATGTGGGAGGTTATAAGGAAATACATCTCACTAAATCTTAAGGCTGTGTAGAGTTTACAAAAATTACAGTAATTACCTAATATAAAGGAGGAGAGGAAAGAAGAGACAGAAAAAGTATAAATGGAGCAGAAGCAGCAACTTTTTCTTCCAAAAGACTGCTGGCAAATATCAGTGCCAGCTTAAAGACATTACCCATTGCACATACCTGTACACAAGCAAAATTTCATCATGAATCATATTTTAAATTAAAAATATATTCCCGGTTCTGGTGACTGACATGAAAAGAATTTACGGACTCTCAGGAAATAAATGGGAATTTTTAAAATACAATTGGTTTCTAGTAAGCTTACACTAGGACTGCTGTCTAAGTAACTCCTTTAACATGTTTAGCATTAAATAAAATATATTCCTTACCCTAAACATACAAACCGAGAATAACAAAGAAAAAATAATGAACAAACAAAAATCCTAAAAAATACCTGGCCAGTATTCTAACATTGTCAAGGTCACGAGAAACAAGGAAAAGAGAGGAACTATCATAATTTGGAGGAGGCAAAGAAGAGGTCGGGATTAAACGCAATGAACTATCTTGGTTTGGATGTTGGAACAGAAAACGATTATTAGTGGAAAAACTGGAAAAATTCAAATAAATTCTGTAGTTTATTTACTTGCATTGTACCTCTGTTAATTTCTTAGTTTTGATAAATGGTTATTTAACATATAATCATGTGGAAGAAGCTATGTGAAGGGTATACAGAAGCTCTCTGTACCATACCTATAATCTTTCTATAGATATGAAATTATTCTAAAGTAAGATTTTGTTAAATTTATACAATAACAAATGTAGTGGTTTTCTTTGTAACATATTTCTAGGTATCCTTTATCTTTCAAGAGTAGGTAATACTGTGATGCTTTAGCGATTAAGACATTATATTCACTATTTTTTCACTATTAGCATTACTATGAGGGATACAAAGGTTCAGACACAACACCCATATAAACCTGTACACATCTACTGGATGTCAAAGATAAATAATATTTGTGCACAGAAAGAGTTATCCGAGCTTAACTTTTATTTGGGCTTCCCTGATAGCTCAGTTGGTAAAGAATCTACCTGCAATGCAGGAGACCCCAGTTCAATTCCTGGGTCAGAAAGATCCCCTGGAGAAGGGATAGGCCACCCACTCCAGTATTCTTGGGCTTCCTTTGTGGCTCAGCTGGTAAAGAATCTGCCTGCAATGCTTAAATAAAACTGGTATGCCCATTGTAATAATGTTATAAGCAAAACAAACATTTATTAAGCTTATAATTTTAAAATGTATATAATAATACCTATTATTAGCCTCTATTAATAATAACACTGCATATCTGGCATTATTTTAGGCATTTTATTCACTGATTTATTTAACAAATATTTAATGAGTTCCTATCATGTGACTGACACTGGCTTAAGCACTAAAGATCCACCAGTAAACAAAAAAGATAGTCTCCCCTATGGAAATTACATTCCAGTAGATAAGCAGTAAATAAATAGGAACAAATTTATGTCCGGCAATGCTGAGTACAGTTAGGAAAAGTAAATGAGGGGGAGTGGAGTATAGCTATTTTAGACACACCAACTTTTCAATGTAGGTTACATTTGAACAGAGATCTGAGTGAAGTGAAATAAAAGTAGATATTTTAAGGAAAGATATGCCAAGCAGAGAAATGAACAAAAACAAATAAGTAAGCAGGAGTCTTGGAAAAATGTTAAAACAGTACTTATCATGATCTATCATAGATAAACAAACAAAGATATTTAAGCATAACAGAGTCATATCGGTCAGTACTAAAGTAAGTGATTATTGAAAATGCTTGTAAGAATCTCGAGGGAGTAAGAATATGACTAAGGAAGGGAAGGTAGAGAGGTTTCTTATTTCACAAGCTCTTCCGAAATATTTGACCTTTATGCACATATATTACTTTGACAAAGATTAATAATTTTATCTAACTCTGACTTCAGTCAGCACTCCATACTTCTTTACTGTAATTATCTTATCCAATTTATACCTAATGGATAATGGGGCTATGTTTATGTAAAATACTGAACTTTAAAATAAGAAGTGAAAATATCTGCTATTAATTTTACAAACTTGGATATACATATATATGCTGTATATATATACATATATATATATACAGCATATATATACACATATATATACACACACACACACACATATATATATATATATATATATATATATATATATATATATATATGCTTTCCTATCTGTTCCCTCTTTTCCAGGAGCAACCTTTGAATCATAACTATGCCTATGTTCATCTCCTGTTCTTCAGTCCTACTTAGCTTGACCTCCTTCAAAAGTCTTCAATAGTTGCTAAATGTCAGAGTAAAATTCCCAATCCTTATCTGACCTAATAAACACTAAAGGTAACTTTAATTCTCAAACCCATTGCCTGGTTAAGAGTTAAGGATAAGTTTCTGAACATATTGTGAACACATCAAAGTGCATATCTTCTTTCTTCTTTGTCAGTATTTCACAGAAGTCTCTTAAAGAGTTCTGGATTAGAACAGTTTGTTATCACTCATGGAAAATAAGACCAGGAAATATGATAATAATTTCCAAATATATCTAGCGTGATAAAATGTTGATGAGTTATACATGTACTATTTCCCATGTAATGTTTTTGAAAACAGTACTTTGGAGAAATTTGCTATATGCAATCCAAATTAATATTGTCTTTATAAACATATTTGACCCTTGAACAATGTGAAGGTTAGAGGTATCCACCCACATGCAGTAGAAGAGCTGCATATAACTTTACAGTCAGGACCATATGGTAATTCTATATCCATGGGTTCAACTACACATAGTATAGTATCATAATGTGTATTTATTGGGAAAAAATCCAGATCCTCACAGTTCAAATGCATCATATAAGGTTCAATTATACTAAAATCTTTAGAATCTGCACTTATTGTTTTGATTCTGTGAGAAAAGCATTATGGAACACTAGTACAATATTTTAATATAGTCTCTCTTTAAAACTGGGAACATATCTTTCTCAGGTGCTCTCAGATATCAATAGCAATGTACTTAAATGTTCAATTTTTTTCAATAAATAGTATACATGAATAAGTTGAATTATTTAAAAACAAGGGTAAATTAACTGAAATAACTTCATCAAAACAAGGATCAAAGGGTGGGAAAGAGTTTTCATTTTTTTAACATTCCATTACCCCTTAAAAATATTTTTTTCAAAATTATTTCCTTTTGTTATTTCTGGAAACACATAACTAACCCAGCATATTATACTTCCAGATGTTCACGATCACACTAATGGTGTTTAATTTAGTTAAAGTCACACTAGCTTCAGCTAATTGTTGTCAAAGTAAAACAACCCAATATCTGCAGGAGAAACTGATGATAAGTCACACGCTGTCATCCTAGCAAATCTAGTGCTTTCATTTAGCCGTACTGAAAAGAAAATTTATTTTGGTGCATAGTAAAGAATTGCATTTAGTTTTTAACATTGGCATTTGTAAAAGCATAACTTATGTAAAAATAAGTAGAGATTAGTATTTATACTACATATTATTCTTTAACAAAGTAAAATTTAAATATAAATAAATATAACACAATCAGTGTTATATTGCTAGCAATATAACAATATTAGCAATATTGAAGCAATGTTACTTCTAGGAAATTCACATCCAAAGTCACATGAAATTCTTTAAAGAGGGCCTGACATATGCCAATATTATTTAATAAAGATATTTACTTACTCATTATATATATATATATATATATATGTCAACTATGTGCCAAGCACTATAGAATGCACTGGTGATGCAAAGGAAATGGAGTCAAGCTCAATGCCCATAATCGATAGAAGAAACAAAAGGAAGAATGACTTTCTGGAGAAGAGGTTGTCCGAAATGAGCTTTGGAGAGGTGAGTGAGCAGGGAGCAGCTTCTAGACAAAGAAAGCAGCAAAACAGGACTCCTTGAAGCAGCATCTCACAGTTATTTCGAGACGCCATAGAAGGAGCATTTGAATGAGCTTTAGGAGAGGTTTGAAATCACAGGTGGAAAACTAATCAAGAGACAATCAACAGACTTACATGCCTCACTAAAGAGTTGGAACATTATCTTCTATACAAAAACCAGAATTGGCAAGAATTTGTGATATTTTGGCATTTTCTAGGATTAGGAAAAGAATAAAAACTTATCTTATATAGATAAATATCACTTTCAGTTCAGTTCAGTCTCTCAGTTGTGTCCAACTCTTTGTGACCCCATGGACTGCAACATGCCAGGCCTCCCTATCCATCACCAACTCTTAGAGCTTAAGCAAACTCATGTCCATTGAGTCGGTGATGCCATCTAACCACCTCATCCTCTGTCAACCCCTTCTCCTCCTGCCTTCAATCTTTCCCAGCATCGGGGTCTTTTCCAATGAGTCAGTTCTTCACATCAGGTGACCAGAGTATTGGAGTTTCAGCTCAGTCCTTTCAGTGACTATTCAGGACTGATTTCCTTTAGGATTGATTGGTTTGATCTCCTTGCAGTCCAAGGGACTCTCAAGAGTCTTCTACAACACCACAGCTCAAAAGCATCAGTTCTTCAGCACTCAGCTTTGTTTATAGTCCAACTCTCACACCCATACATGACTACTGGAAAAACCATAGCTTTGACTAGAAGGACCTTTGCTGGCAAAGCAATATCTCTGCTTTTTAACATGCTGTCTAGATTGGTCATAGCTTTCCTTCCAAGGAGCAAGCGTCTTTTAATTTCATGGCTGCAGTCACCATCTGCAGGGATTTTGGAGTCCAAAAAATAAAGTCTCTCACCGTTTCCATTGTTTTCCCATCTATTTGACGTGAAGTGATGGGACCGCATGCCATGATCTTCGTTTTCTGAATGTTGAGTTTTAAGCCAACTTTTTCACTCTCCTCTTTCACTTTCATTGAGAGGCTTTTCAGCTCTTCTCTTTCTGCCATAAGGGTGGTGTCATCTGCATATCTGAGGTCACTGATATTGATATTGATATTTAACTTATATGCAGAGTACATCATGTGAAATTCCCGGCTGGCTGAAGCCCAAGCTGGAGTTAAGATTGCTAGGAGAAATATCACTCTAAGATACTAAACTTTATAAGTAAACCTATAATTTGTCTTATAGAGAGAAACTGACAGGTACTTTTAATTCCTCCTGTATTTAATTATTGTTTCTCTAAAATAAACTGACATATAAAGGCAATTCTTTTTAAAATTATGATAGGTAACACTTCGAAGTCATTCCCATTTCAACTGCCTTTTCATAAATATCATTATCAGAAATTCAAATTGTACCCAAAAAATGCAGATCTTTATAATTTTGTAGCCACCTTCCCCTTTGCTTTAAGGATTTGGAAACTGAGACCAAAGAGGATGATAGGGAGGGGAATTAAGATGGCAGAGTAAGAGGACGTGGAGCTCACCTCCCTAACAAACCCATCAAAAATGCATGGCTAATTATTAGAGAAATGCAAATCAAGACCACAATGTGTTACTACCTCACACCTGTCAAATGACCTCAAAAAAAATCTACAAATAACAAGGTAGAGGAGAGGGAGAGGGTGTAGAGAACATGGAATTCCCGTACACTGTTGGTGGGAGTGTAACTTGTTGCAGCCACTATGGAAAACAGCATGGAGGTTCCTCAAAAAGCTAAAAATAGAACTACCATATTACCAGCAATTTTACTCCTGGGCATATATCCAGAAAAAACAATAACACTAATGCATCAAAAACATGTTGCCTCAAGTTCATAGCTGTACTATTCAATAGCCAAGACATGGAAGAAACCCAAGGGCCCATCAACAGATAACTGAATTAATAACATATACAGTGTGTGTGTGTGTCTGAGTAAATGGAATATTACTCAGCCATAAACAGAATAAAATACTGCCAGTTGAGCAATGTGTATGGACCTAGAGAACAAAAAGACCAATACTACATGATGTCACTTATATGTACAATCTAAAAACTAACACGAACGAATGTACATGCAAAATAAAAATAGACTCACAGATATAGGAAACAAACTTGCGGTTGCCAAAGGGGAGCAGGGAGATGTGGGGGACAAATTAGGAGTATGGGGTTAATATATAATTTTAATCACTGCATTTTTAAAATATTAGATATATATATAACCATTTTGGAAAGCTTTCTTAGTAATGCCTACTGAATCGGAGCATACGCCTGCTCTAAAACCTAGCATATGCCTAGCAGAAATGTGCACCAAAAAATATGCAATCATATGTGTATAGCAATACTACTTGCTACATCTCCAAAGTTGAAACTATTCAAAATGCTGACAAGAGCAGAACTGATAAAATACCATTTTTCACAAAGAATACACAGAAATGAGAATCAAAGATCTAAAATGCCGCATATCCCAGAGATGAATCTTAAAAACCTGGTATTAAATTGTCATTTAAACGTACACCCAGTATGACTTACATAAATATCAAAAACAAGCAAAACAAATCTATACCAATAGAATTCAGGGTAAGGTTTCCATTGGGGAGAGGAAATAATCTGAAGAGGACACAACAGTGCTGTTGGATATTGATAATATTCCATTTCTTGATCTGTTGCTAGTGACATGGGTTATTCAGTTTGGGGAAATTCCTTGAGTTACATTTACAGTAAGTGCATATGTATGCATATGTATATTTTCCATATGTATATTACAGATTAACAAATATTTTTTTTAATTACAGAGAAATATTAAGGACCTATAATAGTTTCATCAGAGAAGGCAATGGCACTCCACTCCAATACTCTTGCCTGGACAATCCCATGGACGGAGGAGCCTGGTAGGCTGCAGTCCATGGGGTTGCGAAGAGTCGGACACGACTGAGCGACTTCATTTTCACTTTTCACTTGCGTGCATTGGAGAAGGAAATGGCAACCCACTCCAGTGTTCTTGCCTGGAGAATCCCAGGGACGGTGAAGCCTGGTGGGCTGCCATCTATCGGGTCGCACAGAGTCGGACACGACTGAAGCGACTTAGCAGCAGCAGCAGCAGCAGCAGCAGCAGCAGCAGCAGCAGCATAATAGTTTCAAAGATTATTTTCCTATTATATTTAGACATTATCACTGAAAATATTCCTCCTTTTTATGGGGATGGATAAACAATCTTATTATAATGGACACTTCCAATTCTAAAAATATGGATTTTTTATTCCCCATCAATTCTAAATTTCTACACTAAAAGTATAACAGTATTTGAAGTGATTTTAAAATACCTGTAGAAACTCTAAAACTTTGTATGCTAATTGAATAGTATTTTGGGTGTTTATTTAAAAAAAGAAACCATATTGTATGCTCATTACTGTTGGTCCCTCAGTTGTGTCCAACTCTTTGCAACTTCATGGACTGTAGCCCACCAGGCTCCTCTGTCCATGGGATTCTCCAGGCCAGGATACTGGAGTGGGTTGCCATTTCCTTCTTCAGGGAATCTGCCCATAATATGGGTTGAACCTGGGTCTTCCGCATTGCAGGTAGATCCTTTACCGTCTGAACCAACTTACCTCAATGATAAATAATTTTACAAAATGTATTTAATAAATTTAAAAATGTATTTTAAGAACTCTGCTTTATGCCTATTTGTTTATATGCTATCTTTTCCTACACACTAGAAATTACTTAAAGGCAGGAGCTATGTTTCATTTATTTTGCCATTTCCACCATCTAGCATAGTTTGTCAGTATTCTTCTTTGGTTCAGTGTCTGTACAAGTCTTTTTGTGATTTATTAATGGATTGAATGCTTTCTAATTATTGAGTTTTGAGAATTATATGCCAAATATGTCTTATTGGAGACATGTTTAGAAATACTCTCTCCTAGCCTTTAGGTGAGCTTTTCATTTTGTTAAAATGCTTTTGAAAAGAAGTTTTTAATTTTGATATAGAAAAAATGTATCTTTTTTTCTACAATGATTACTTTTGGATCCTAAGAAAACTTCATCTAAGCCAAAGAATTTCTTCTATATTTTCTTCTAGAAATTTAAGAGCTATAAGTTTTACTTTTAGGTTAATGATCATTTCCATATAAATTCTAAAATCAGTTTGATAATGACAAGGAAAAAGTCTGCTTTAATTTGGATTGGAATTTCTGTAACTCAACAGATAAATTTGCTACAAAAAATCTTAATAATATTGTTTCTTTTGATCTATAAACATGGCATATCTCTTCATGTGTTTAGTTTTTCTTAAGCTTATCTTAGAAATGTTTTATAGTTTTGAATATACAAATCTGGTATATCTGCTAAAGTATTTCATGTTTTTGATGTAATTGTAAATTTTTTCCCTTCAATTTCCACTCATTTTAGTAAGTAAGAATATATTGTTTTATATATTAATGTTGTACCCTGAGATGTGTTAAACTCCCTTAGCAAGTAGATTTTTTTCTTGCCTCATTAGAACACCTTAGACTCATTAGTGCAACTGAAATTGTAAGGGTAGTTATCACTGACTAGTTAACAAAGTTAGGAAACTACTAAATATAATGTTGGCTGTGGATTTTTTAACAATGTCCATTATCAGGTTGAAGGAGTTCTACAATATAAATCTGACAGCTTAAATGGGTTGGAACAATTTCTTGAAGATCAAACCTACCAAATCTCACCAAGATGAAATACGTAACCTGAACAGAATGATAACTATCAAGGAAATGAAACTCATAATTAAAGACCTTTCAAAATAATAAGTCCCCAGGCTATTAGAGCTAAAATGGAGAATTTCATCAAACAATAAGAGTAACTCTGACCGATTCTAAGCCATCTCCTCCTGAAAATAAAAGACAAAGGGAACAATTTTCAACTCATTTTATGGGATGAGTATTTCCTTGGTACCATAAAAAGACAAAGGACAGTTGAAAAAAAAGGAAAAAAAATATAGAATAGACATAAAGCATAGACACAAAACTCCTCAAAAATATAGTCAAATCAAACAGATTTTAGCAATAGAGTAGGTTTTCTCCTGGGAATGCAAGTCTAGTGATAATCCTAAAATTAAGTTATATAATCCATTATATTAACAACATATGAAGATAAACTACAAGATCATGTCAAATGATACAGAAAAAGTAGCTTATAAAATTCACACCCATTCATGATAACTCTCAGAGAATTATAAATAAAATGGAAGTTTCTAAACCTAATACAAGGTGTCTTCCAGAAACTATGTGTAACATTTGCAAAAAAATGTATTCATAACTCATATCACAACAAAAATAAATTCCAAATGAATAAAAGATTAAATGTAAAAGAAATATATGTATCAGTATTAGAACAAAGATTAACATATTATGATGCCAAATCTAGAAACATGATAAGATTAATAAATATTATGACTTTTTAAAGTCATCACAAGAAATAGCCTAGTTTAAAATACAAATGACAATCTAGGAGACAAACTCTTCTTAAACATATGGAATAACCAGTGTTGTATTCATAAAAGAAATGCAAATGAAAATGATGATATTGTGATGTCATTCCTTGCCTGAGAGTAGTAGACATTTACATAATTGACAACTCACTATGTTGGCAAGGCAAACAGAAAATACATTGGAGGCGAATTTGGCAATACCCAAAATGACATTTGCATTTAAAGAAGCCCCACAACTTACAGAATCCTTCTAGGAATTCTTCTAGGTATTTATGTAGAAGAAATATGCATCTCTTAAAATGCAATAATCCAAGTCTATGAATTTCACCAAGAGCAAAATATTAGAAATAAGCAAAATGTCCAACCATAGAAGACAATAAATTACGGTATGTTCTATGAAAGAGTACTATGCAGCCAGAAAAAAAGATTAATGGCACCCATATAAACTGATAGGCAGTGATTACCCAGATAGATTATTAAGTGAACAAATGCAATGATTTTTAAAATACTTTAACAAAGAAATAAATAAACAATGACTGAAAAAAGCAAAAGTGAGCTTGGCTTTTCTATTTTAGCACTTCTGTTCCCATCTTATTCTTGCTTCATTAAGTATTTTTGACATTTCTCATGCTAAAAAAATTAAAAGCTAGGAATTTAAAAATCATATACAGTAATTTTATTTACTCAGAAAGTTTCCTTCCATTCACATAAGATTAGATCTATAGTTTTAGGCAAAGGAATCACAACTGTTTAGCTATCCACTTTTCCTTCCCTAAGGTTTGAAGTGGAAAAGAAACACTTGAAGCATGCATATATTGATAACCTAAGCAGAGTTTAAATGTTCTCAATCTAAGTTCAACAGGGAAGCCTGGCGTGCAGACGTCCATGGGGTTGCAAAGAGTCGGACACGACCTGAGCAACTGAATGACAAATATAAGTTGGCAGAGTATTATTCAATTGAAAAAGCAAGTTTTATTATCCTTTGCACTTAGGATAATCTCTAGATACCATTATGTATTACTACAGCAGATAAAAGGACTGAGAGTAGCCACCCTAAGGAATGACAACCTTTGCTAACCCTGAAAATATATTTTCTATTTGCTCGCTATTACCCAAGCACCAACTGCTCTGTAGTTCTCTTTAGAAAGCAAATTAAATAACCTCGCTTCTTTGGTGAAAGGCATCTGATTTAAGACACATTGATAGATCATGGGATTCAGCAAATTTTATTCTCTTCATTGAAAAGAAAAGTAAATGTTCAATGTAAAACACTGGGGGAAGATCTGTTAAGAAAAAAAAAAAAAACGACAGCAGACCTCCACCTCCAAGTTAAGTAAAATCTATGACTTTGGCCCATTTTCATAAACATAAATTGTCCTACTACTAGAAATCAGGCATTGAGAAAAATGGAAAAAATCTTGAAATTCACTATGTAAAAAGAAAAAGTTCCTTGAATTTTTGAAAATTAGAGTCATCCCTGACTCCTGCCCTCCACCCTTCTGCCATCAGGGCAGGGATCTGTTAGCGGGACTCATGGGAAAAGGTAGAAACAAAAGAGGAACACAGTTGTCTCCAAACCTCCCCTTTAGCTCAGCTCCCAGTGCAGCCAGTGGTTGTGTCATTGGCAGTTTCCTTTTGTTTTATTCTTTATCTTCTGTTCTTTTCCACTTAACTCAAAAAAGGAATTTTTTTTTAATGTGAAATGGAGTTGAATATTACTGCCTGTCAGTAAAATTGTGAAGCAAACAAAACTTGAAGCAGCATTCACACAGTAATAAGCAGCCCTAAGTGCTACAAACTCCATAAAAAAGCAATTCAGGAGCTAACTATAATAGTAATAATTAACATTTATTGAGTACTTAATATGTACCAGATATTTTGCTAGGCAGTTTACACTTACTTCTCCAAGCAATTTTTTGAGATAAGTATTATTACCTTTTACAGATGAGGAAGCAATCACATAGCTAGTGTTCGAAATAGGTTATCTGACATCCAAATACACTCACTTAAACTGAGACAGCTGGAAGCCTAAAAAGTAATCATGGAAAAAACACTGGCTTGCCCAAATACAGTATAGCTGAGGCATCATTTTGATCCTAAGATGTTCATGGGAAAAAACAAAAAGAGTTAAAGAGATGGATCTGGGGTTAAATATTTCTACACCACTGGAGTTGTTCTAAGGAGTGTGGGGTATGGACTATAGGCCTTAGAATCCAATATAGAACCTAAAGCTAACTAGAGAAAGAACAACTAATAAACCCAAAATTAGTAGAAGGAAAGAAATCATAAAGACCGCTCCCTTAAAAAACACAGCCATGTAAGCAGCTGAAAGAAGTCCATTTTTGTTCTTTGTGATATGCAGTTACTGTCTACATTTATTATCAATGATTTTAGCCCTTTATTTCTATAGAATAATACTCTTTATTACAGTAACAGTTATTTTATTGATTATTAAAGCTAACATTGAATCCAGAAATTCTTTCACTTCTTAAATTGTATATACTTGAACACCTAATGTACTTATCTAGAAATGTTCCAGTATCTTCCAGTAATTCGGTTTACTACACCCAGTGCCGTAATATTATAATCTGAACATATAACGGTCTGTTCTTTAAAGTAAGCCTTAAGTTCTAAGAAGAAAAAACAACAACAAAAACTGAAAGACCTATGTCACCTTTTTATATTTTTCAACTGATTTTGATTAGTATGAATATCAGGCTTATTGATGTTATCATGCTTCCTCTGCCATGAGTCTCCAAAATGTTCTAGATCAGCTGTAAGAAAGCTAAGCCTTTCATCCTATTCCCAAGCTCTTCATTACTTTCTGAGTCAATATCTTTTCTTTAAATTTCTCTTTGCCCTTCTCCCCTTTGTCATCTTTCCTGATCATTCTTTGAGTTATATTAAAATCTCCTCTAAAACAGAGTACAAAGTCACATTTCTCTATCTTCCAATATGTTGCCCTAAGCATAAACAAAAATAAATCCTTTTTTAACATTATCACAATTTACATTTCTTAATTGAGTGATATATTCCAGTGACAGTGGGAATGAGGCATTTGAGATGTGCAGGAGGAAACATTTTGATCCAAAAGTACCAAGTGGAAACAAGCATAATGATAGCAGTAAAACTGCATTGCTGACTTGGAAGGGATTAGAAGGGCCATAAAGTTCACAAACAGTGTCTGGCATATAATGTCACCAATAAATATTTCATATTCATCATGTACATAGCTAAGACAAAATATTCTGAGGAGTTATTAAAATACAAATATTCAAGAAGAGATTTTTTCATTCTAATAAGCATCAGAATACTTTATTATAGGCCCCAAACTGATCCAATAGAAATAAAAATAAGTATCATTAATTTATTTTTCAATAAGAAAAGAGAATCAAAAGATATCAGATTGAGGTAAGCATGTAACATACTCAGATACATTCTAATTATGGGTATAGGAATTAATTACTATTGACCATTAAGTTTATCTGAGTATATAAAATTAGAGTAAAATAGAAGAGTTGAGTAAATTATTAATAATGACCATATGCAGAGGTATTGAGTTAACTTATAGTTTTATGCATGTAATAAGCTGAGTGATAAGATTAGCACATTTTTTGAGCCTATATTACTTTAACTTCAAAGAAGAATAGTCACAACCAGTTAAATAGAACTTTTATGTACATTAAAGTTAAACTTCACATTTTTTTGCTATAGAAACCACAGCTAAAGCCTTTGATTACACTAACTCTTTTAAAATAAAGAGCTCTCTTATAAAGAGTTAGTGACAAAAATGTGATTTTTTTTAAAAAAGTTCAGAAAGCATGTGCTTCTGTGAGAGTCATAATCTTAAGAAGAATTTGAAATAACTCCATATATTGATCTTGCCCATCATTTCATAAAAACTAAAACTTCAGTTTCATAACATTCAAAGGAATATTGCTTTTAAATAACATAACTAACAAGGACTTTTTGTGTCCACCAAACTCAATAATAGAATAAATCCATCTCTTTAACATGTTACCTAAAATTTTTCTTTAAATTTATAAATGTAGATATTTTTATTTTTTTAATGATAACCCTTCATTGGCCTTCTAGACAGTCTTATCTATGCATTTTAATATATTGCATTAAAAACATCTTGATGTACCTTTTGGTTTAACTAGGTACTGTTAAAGGTAACCTTTTGGTTTGATTGTTTAGCTGACTTTGGTGCTAATAAGATAAAGAATGAGGTGTCTAATGAACCTTGTGTATGGAAATACTGATAGATGGCTTATTCGGAATTCTACAGACCTGGCACTGCCAGCCTGCTGAGGAGTCTTTGGAACCTAACTAATTTTAGAGAGAGGTTTTATAGATTACATAGAGACAGGGCACATTTTAATCATTTTTACAGCACTTCATGGCCTCGGGTACCAGAATCTATTAAACAAGGATTATAAACTTTGTTTTAAACTGAATCCTAAATTGTTTCTTGATGTATAGTCAACAACAGCACTGTAAGATCAATCACAGTTACTGAGGCATATTAAAATCAACTTGTTTAATTTTAATTGCTCATATGCCTGACCCTCTGAGGTACAGCTGTTCATGAAGCTAAATTACTTTTCTCCCAGATAGGGGTTTCATTTTTGTTTACAACTGCAATCACTTCTTTACTAAAACCATCAACATACTCTACTTTTTACACTTCTACTTTTAATTTACTCTTTCTATCCTTAAAAATGTGCTGAAAATGATGCCATTCATGTCATTCTCTACACCTTACAATTTTTCTAGGGAATTTCTATTCCCTAGGAAATAATTAGTTGAGTGTTAAAATATATTATGCTACTACACACAGGCAGATGTTTAGACATTTCATGTGGCTGTATTCTTATAGAATCTTAATAGTTTAACTAGAGTACCTGACAACTGGAAGCAAAAATATTTTTTCATGAGAAGTGAATTTGCTCATGTGCGACTCTGAGATCCCATGGACTATAGCCTACCAGGTTCCTCCATCCATGGACTTTTCCAGGCAAGAGTACTGGAGTGAGTTGTCATTTCCTTCTGCAGGGTATCTTCCCAACCCAGGGATTAAACCCAGGTCTCCCGCATTGCAGGCAGATACTTTACCATCTGAGCCACTAGGGAAGCCCAAAATATTTTTTAATAGCATGTAAATTGTCTAGTTTTAAATGGTTATTGTATGTGTTTGATATACTACATAATTATAAATATATATCTTAATATTTATAAAAAGTATCAATTATAAATCAATATCCTTATTCTACGACATATGAGAGTAAGAGGGAGAGAAAATAAAGATGTGAGTGTAACTTACCTGGGAATTCAGAAGATCTGAATTCAAGATCTGGGTTCCCATTAAAAAATTATGCAACCAGCAAGCTAGTTGATATCTTTGGGCCTCCATTTTTGCATCTGTAAATCACAAATGAAATAGAAATAAACATAGGGAATTTTGAATATTGGTATGGCAATATATATACCTGATACTGTTTTAGAAGATTAAATGTCCATTATTAGTGTCCATGTATAAACACACACATACACTGACTCACTCTACTCAATTCATCAAAGATTTGACAAACAGACAAATAACCATAATGAGGAGAGAGGTGAGAGAAAAGAGTGCATTACAGGGGGGATTCACCTAATTTTTAAATTATCCATTTTATGTTAAAATGAGCTACACGTGTTTTCAAAGTGTAGGTTCGAAATAACTAAACCAACACTTAAAATTTCAGTCTTGCTAGGTAATAGTGAGCTAAACACTAAAGTTGCATTATTACAAAATACATCCATTACATGTGTATATAGTCAAACTTTAATTATTCTTTGTTTCTCTATCTTTAACACAATAAAAATGCTTAAAAATTGACTTCAATGTTTTGAATTTCAAATGAAGTTGACTGCCACTGTTGGTGACATTTCCTTAAACATATTTAAGTGAAATATTATCACATTTAATCATATGCATATTACTTCATTTCTTGAACTTCAGTGTTCTCACTTATGCTTCAGTCATATTGTGAGTCACTGATTATTCTGACCTAGCAAACTGCAAGAATGAAATGTCAACGTTAGATCCAAGTTTTCCCATTTTTCAGTCTTTAAATGCTTTGTAAGGCATCATCAGTAAAACACTTTTTCAATTTCCTCAAGGAAAGAAATAAGTATATCATGACACGGTATACCAGTTAGTGTTTGCTAATTGATAACAATCCACACCAAAACGTATCGTGTGTCACACAAATACAACTTATAACTTCTCATAGTGTTTATGGTTGATTAACTCTCCTGATCAGAACCAGCTAAGCTGAGCCTGGACATCTTGATCCCCTCACTCACATGTCTGGAGCCTCAGCTGGAATGGCTGGTGACTCTCTCCACCTGGTCTGTCATTCTCCAGCAGGTCAGCTGAGGCCACTTTCCATGATGGCAGAAGTATTTCCAAGAAAAAGAGCGGACAATTTTCAAAGTGTAAGAAGTTTTCAAACTTCTATTTATGTCATCTTTGCTATTGTCCCATTTAGCAAGTCACTTGGCCATGAGAGTGGGAGGAGACTACCAAGGGATATGGGAACAGGGAGGAGGCATGAATGGAGGTCCAGTATGACACAGTCTATCACACAAAGCAGAATGGAGTATTCTTACAACGTTTTATAGACTCACATGCAATAAATACTGCTGGTGTTCACTCACATCCCCTTCATCAGATTAGGATTCTTATTCCTCAGCCGCTGTGAGTAATGCCTGCCGAAAGCTTGGGCTTTTGATTATGGTTTGATTCATTGATTTTTTAATTATTTGCAACCAAACTTATCTATTATACTATTATCTGTTTAATTATCTGTTACACTACTATTCTTCAATCCTTTCTTTATAAAATAATACATAACCAGAAGAATTCTGACTAAATATTCTATTATTTCTGCTATTCTTCCCATATATAAAAGTAGATACATGATCAAAAGGATTCTGACTAGTACTCTATTATTTCTTCTTCCTTTATATAAAAATGGATAAATAGTTGCCACAAAGTCTATCTTAAATATTTAGTATACTATCAGTTATTTTAAATGCATATAAATATTTACTATCTCATTTTATTTCTCTTATTCTATTTTTGTATATATTTATTCTTAAGCAGTACAGTGGGTCATATTTAGCTGTATTGTGACAAACCAGGAAAGTAAAAACAAAATTCTTTCCAAGACCAAATGATGAAGAAAATTGGTACCAAGGAACTAAGAATATATTTTATTTTTAATACAATGATTAAGAAAAAATATATATTTAAAAGCAGAAATATGATAGCACTGTCAAGAACTCAAGAAGGTTAAAAATAAAACAGAAATTTTAAGCATTAGAAAATTTGAATATGATTTTCCAAAGTAATATTTTATAATAAACATCTGTGAAATTTAAAGAAAATACTATGGTACATGCAGCTTTTTTAGTTCCTCGGGTGTAACAGCAAAGAATAGATACAGTGATAATGCAGTACTCTAGTAATTTATATTTTGCTGTAAAAATCTCTTTCCCTTTGAGACTCTTCCATTCCAGTATCAACTTCATAATATATACAGCTCGCATAAGATCTCACTCTTCTCCATTTATTTATTCAATTTTAAATCTTCATAATCTATCTATTTATATATCTCTGTGTTTTAATCAAATTTGTCCAACATTGTCTTGAAAACTTGTCACTTGAGATAATTTTCTTATTTTATTTTAAATAAACCAAGAATAACATAATATAAAAAGACCTACACACAACGAAGTGTGAGCTATCATAGATATGCAAGACTGATTTAACATTCAAAAATCAATTAATATAATCCATCACATAAATATGCTAACAAACAAAATATCATATCAGTAGATGCAGAGAAAAAAAGCATTAGACAAAATATAGTGCATATTCATGATAAAAACTCTGTAAGCTGGGGACAGAAGGAAACTTTCTCAATGTGATTTAAAAAAAAGAAAATCTACAAAAATCTTACAACTATCATCATATCTAGCAGTAAGAATCTAGAAGCTTTCCTACTAAGATCAGGAGCAAGGCAAGAATATACCCTGTGGCCATTCCTTTTCAACATTGTACTTGAAGTCCTAGCTAACACAATAAGGCAAGGCAAGGAAACAAGAGACATACAGAAATATAAAACTGTCTTTCCTCACAGGTAACAAAATTTTCTATTTAGAAAATCCTAAATAATCAACAAAATCTCCTGGAACTAAAAAGAAATTATATAGAAAGTTTTCAAAATCAAAGGTCAAATATACATTCACTTTCCCATATACTAGTAACAAACAAATATATTATGAAATTTAAAAACACAATACCATTTCAATTAACACCCAAAAAGTAAAATATTTAGGCATAAACTAACAAAACATATATATATATAATAGTTATGAGAAATATTAGAAAATGTTGATGAATGAAATTAAAGGAAAACTAAGTAAATGGAGAGGTAGTCTATATCCTTGGGTTAGAAAAATCAATACTCTCAAGCTCTCAGTTCTTTCCATTTCAACTTATATTTCCAATTCCAATCAAAATCCCAGCATATTGTTTTACAGATATGGAGAAAATTATTCTAAAGTTGATATGGAGAAGCACAAACCCAGAATAGCTAACACAATGTTGAAGAAAAAGAACAAAGTTAGAGGATGGATACTACTTAACTTTAAGACTTAATCTAAAATTACAGTAATCAAGATGTTGTAGTACTGTGAAAGAAGAGACAAATAGATCAGTGCATCAGAATAGAAAGCCTAGAAGTAGATGCATATAAATACAGTCAATTCATCTTTAATAAAGGAGCAAAAAATAGAGCAAAGAGCCTTTTTAGCAAATGGTGCTGAAACCATTTCCATATGCCAGATAACCACATGCAAAAAAAAAAAAATCAATCTAGATACACACTATTCATCCCTTTCACAAAAGTGAACTCAAAATTGATTACAGGGAATTTCCTGGTGGTCCAATAGTTTCACCAGGTTCAATTCCTAGTCAGAGAAGAAAGATCCCAAAAGCTGTGCAGTATGGCCAAAAAAAAAAGATTACAAACCTAAAATCAAAACGCAAAATTCCTAGAAGATAACAGGAGAAAAATCTAGATGACTTTGGGTTTGGTCATAAAACACCATGTGCACAGTCTATAAAAGACTTAGCAAGTGGGACTTCATTAAAATTAAAAATTTATGCTTTGCGTAAGAGATTATCAAGAGAATGAGAAGACAAGTTGTATATTGGGAGAAAATATTTGCAAAAAACCTGAACATTGATGTTTATAGCAGCTAAATAATTGCCAAAACTTTCAAGCAATCAAGATGTCCTTCAGTAGGTGAATGGATAAATAGTGGTACATCCAGATAATGGAATATTATTCAACACTAAAAATAAATGAGTTTTCAAAAAATGAAAATACAGGTAGGAAACAATGCATATTACCAAGTGAGAAAGGCCAGTCTGAAAAGACTACAGACTATATAATTCTAATTATATGACATTCTAGAGAAGGCAAAACTATGGAGACAGTAAAAGGTCAGTGACTGCCAGGACTTAGAGGGGAAGCCTAGATAAACAGGCCCAGTACAGAAGACTTTTAGGGCAATGAAACTAGTCTGTATGATACCATAATGGTGAATATATGTCATCATAATTTGTCCAAAGCCATAGAATGAGTAACACTGAAAATGAACGCCATTGTAAACTATGGACTCTGGGTGATAAAGACGTGTCAGTCAGTGGAGGTTTATCGGTTCTAACAAATATACTGCTAAGTTGTAGATGTCCATAGTGGGGAGGCCATCCATGAACAGGGGAAGGGGGTTGGGCTTCCCTGGTGGCTCAGGGGTAAAGAATCCACCTGCAAGCAGGAAATGCATATTCAATCCCTGGGTCTTGAAGATCCCCTGGAGTAGGAAATGGCAACCCACTCCAGTATTCTTGCCTGGAAAATCCCATGGACAGAGGAGCCTGGGGACACAAGGGGACACAAAGAGTCAGACATAACTTAGCGGCTAAACAACAATAAACAACAGTGCATTCATGGGGGCAAGAGAGTTAATGGGATATCTCTGTACCTTCTACCCAGTTTTGCTGTGAGCCTAAAACTGCTCTAGAAAATAAAGTGTATTTTTACAAGTCAAAAACTTTAAAAAGGATAATATAAATTTTTATTTCTTAAGATTGTTTGTCCCATTAAGCCAAGTCGTGCCACCATGTTGCAAATTAAAATTCTACAGTGAATAACTTCATGATTATTTTGGTTGGAAAACAAGTCTGTTAGGAAATAAAAATCTTTAATTTCCACAGTGTTTTTATGAAGGCCATTTTACTACATACACAAAGTTGGCTAAATATAAAGCAAATATATCTGTACTAAAGCCTCCAAGGGAACTTAGAATGTCCAACTTAATTTGTTTCCAAAAACTAATGAGAACAAGGGGATTAAAGTTCAACTAAAAATACTGTAAGATAACACTTCTGGACCCATGTGTCTAAAAAGACTTAAAAAATTACTTTTCTTCTTCAAATTTAAATCCTCTTAATATACAGCTTGTAGGTGTCAGTGTGTGTGTGTGTGTGTGTGTGTGTGTGCGCTCAACCATGCCTGACTCTTTGCAACTCCATGGACTGTAGCCTGCCAGGTTCCTCTGTCCATGGGATTTCCCAGGACAGAGCTGGAATGGGTTGGCATTTCCTCCTTCAGGGGATCTTCCTGACCCAGGGATCAAACCTGTGTCTCCTGCATCTCCTGCACTGGCAGGCAGGTTCTTTACCACTGGGCCACCTGGGAAGCCCAGGGAAGTAAGAGTCAGAGCTCTAGGTTATCAGCTCAATCCAGCCTCATGTAGTTGCCTGGAAAATCCCACCAACTATTGTTTTATCCTTCTATAATCACCCTTAAGGACACAAGAGACAAAGCCTTGAAAAAGTCACCATTATTGTACTTTTTATTAAAGGATATTATTCTGCATCATACATGAAACATTAATCACATCTGATTCACAGTCTAGGTTTCCTAGTCTAGAAAACAAATGTGCACATTAGGCTAAGGTCTCAAGGACCTGCCTTGCCTACCCTGGATGTAATTTATACAGCTACAAAGGTGCAGACCTGGAAACTGAACTTGACCTCTCCAATCTCTCACCCAGAACACTTCTAAATACATTGTGCTGACTGGAGTGATTGGTAAGACAAATCCCACTGACATCTGAGTAGCATCTCCTCTGTTGACTATTCTTGTTCTCTTTGACTTCCTGAATACAACCTGCTCCTTCTTCCCCTGCACTCTCTCTCTCTCCTGAGCAAATTTATCACCCTCAAAAATTTTGTCCTTCTTTCAGGTTTCGTATTCTTTTTCTCTATTTCTACCACGTAAACAATCACCTACAATTTCAATTATCACCAATTTGAAGATTACTCTGAAACTGTTATTGGAAACATAGACTTCTCATCTAAGCTTTAGGACCATATGCCAAACTATTTCCTCACTGGTGACTAAGACATCCAAGAAGGCTTGAGACAACATTTTAACTTATAGATCTCTGACACCCAGCATAGCTCCTGGCACATAGTAGGTAGGTATTCATTCATTACATCTACAGTGAGTGAGTGAATGAATGAATGCACAAAAAATTAATCTGATTTCTGTATTAGATGAAGAAGAGAAATACTACTGGAGAGTCTGATTTAAAGCCTCCAATAATCATTCACATATGAGGTGATGAGGCTCTGCAATAGGACACTGGGTATAAGAACAGAATAAAAAGGATCAAAAGAGCCATTGTTTAGAAGAGAACTCTTAAATGCCTCCTTTGTGGCTTGTGCCTTTGCCTCTGGAGAGCTCAATCTCTTTCCCTCCTCCTGCCTAAATTATTCCAGTCCTAGAAAGAGAGATTGAAATCCACTTTTTCCATTAAATATAGCTGCTTAACAGATCTCACATTATTATTTTCTTCTCTGGACTATATATATATATATATATATATATAAACTATGTATACACACATATAATATATATTCATTTCAGAAAACAGCCCACAATTGAAAAACTTAGCCCCATCAATCATTACTATCTTTGGCTCTAGGTAAATTTTTTAGTATTTCCAAGACACACTGTCTTCATATCCTACAAGATTATTGTCAGGATTAAAATTAATAGGATACCACATAAAATTCATTTTGCATAAAAGACATAGAACCTTCATGTCTACTGTACTTAAAATGAAATTCATACACATTGGCATTTAATTTTTATCCAGATATTTCAGTTTAACCAGAGTGAAGTATTTAATGAAGGTCTTGTAGGTTTTTGTAGTCTACATCAGTTCAGTTCAGTTCAGTCACTCAGTCGTGTCCGACTCTTTGCGACCTCATGGACTGCAGCACCCCAGGTTTTCCTGTCCATCTGTCCAACTCCCAGAGCTCTGTCCAACTCCCAGAGCTTGCTCAAACTCATGTCCATCGAGTAGGTGATGTCATCCAAGCATCTCATCTTCTGTCATCTCTTTCTATTCCTGCCTTCAATCTTTTTTTTTTTTAATAAATTTATTTATTTTAGTTGGGGGCTAATTACTTTACAATATTGTAGTGGTTTTTGCCATACATTGACATGAATCAGCCATGGGTTTACATGTGTTCCCCATCCTGAACCCCCCTCCCACCTCCCTTCCCATCCCATGCCTCTGGGTTATCCCATTGCCTCAGCCCTGAGCATTTGTCTCATGCATCGAACCTGGAATGGTGTTCTGTTTCACATATGATAATATACATGTTTCAATGCTATTCTCTCAGAACGTCCCACCCTCACCTTCTCCCTCAGAGTCCATAAGACTGTTCTATGCATCTGTGTCTCTTATTCTGTCTCACATATAGGGTTATCGTTACCATCTTTCAAATTCCATATATATGCATTAGTATACTGTATTGGTGTTTTTTTTTTTCTGGCTTACTTCACTCTGTATAATGGGCTCCAGTTTCATCCATCTCAGTAGAACTGATTCAAATGTATTCTTTTTAATGGCTGAGTAATATTCCATTGTGTATATATACCAGAGCTTCCTTATCCATTTGTCTGTTGATGGACGTCTAGGTTGCTTTCATGTCCTGGCTATTATAAACAGTGCTGCGATGAACATTGGGGTACACGTGTCTCTTTTAATTCTTATGCAGCATCAGAGTCAGTTCTTCACATCAGGTGACCAAAGCATTGGAGCTTCAGCTTTAGCATCAGTCCTTCCAATGAATATTCAGGACTGATTTCCTTTAGGATTGACTTGTTTAATCTCCTTGCAGTCCAAGGGACTTCCAAGAGTCTTCCCCAACACCACAGTTCAAATGCATCAATTCTTCAGTGCTCAGCTTTCTTTATGGTTCAGCTCTCATATTATTTGTCAGCAAGCAATGTCTCTGCTTTTCTTTTTTGTTAAGTAACATTCATTTTAATTGGAGGCTAATGACTTTACAGTATTGTGGTGGTATTCACCATACATGAATACACCAGACATGAATCAGCCATTGGTTATATCTCTGCTTTTCAATACACTGTCTAGGTTGGTCATAGATTTTCTTCCAAGGAGCAAGCGTCTTTTAATTTCATGGCTGCAGTCACCATCCACAGTGATTTTGGAGCTTAAGAAAATAAAGTCTGTCACTGTCTCCATTTTGTCCCCATCTATTTGCCATGAACTGATGGGACCAGATGTCATGATCTTTGTTTTTTGAATGTTGAGTTTTAAGCCAGCTTTTTCATGCTCCTCTTTTACTTTCATCAAGAGGCTCTTTAGTTCCTCTTCACTTTCTGCCATAAGGGTGGTGTCATCTGCATAACTGAGGTTATTGATATTTCTCCTGGCAATCTTGATTCCAGTTTGTGCTTCATCCAGCCTGACATTCCTCATGATGTACTCTGCATAGAAGTTAAATAAACAGGGTAACAGTATACAGCCTTGACATATTCCTTTCCCAATTTGGAACCATTGCAGTCCAGTTCTAACTGTTGCTTCTTGACTTGCATACAGATTTCTCAGGAGGCAGGTGAGGTGGTCTGGTATTTCCATCTCTTTAGAATTTTCTCTAGTTCATTGTGATCCACACAGTCAAAGGCTTTGGCGTAGTCAATAAAGCAGAAGTAGATGTTTTTCTGGAACTCTCTTGCTTTTTCTATGATCTACTATGTAGTCTACATGGTACACACTTTATGCTTCTGTAATTATTATTCTGCAGCTACATAATTAAACCCAAAACTTTTAAACATCAAGACATGCTAAAGTTGCTGTGAAAATGATTATTTTAATAAAAGACAGTAAAATAATCCAAATAGAGTTTTTCAAAATTCCTAGATTAGTATTTCAAGAAAATATTCACATCCAACTCCAAGAATTTTAAGTATTTCTCATGACATCAAACTGCAGAAACTATTATAATGCATGTTTGAATTTTGCTATAAACCATAAATTGTCTTCAGAAACCTGAAAGTTTCTGATTTTTCCTAAGGACATGATGCTCCTATTCATCTCTCTGCTATACTAGAACTCACTCATAAGATTAAACTTCTGGTGAGTCAGAACCACGTTTTAATGCATTTTGTCAGACTGTTCTTTGCTAAACATCTACAGAGAAAGGTATGCAGAGGCTTTAGTTAATAAACAGATGACTACGTTTAAACACTGCTCAATTACAGTCACTTTTTTAAACAAATTCCAGGCTTCATTATGTTTTACTCTTTGCTATTTAGATCGTTCTTAAGTCAGAAGATTGTTGTATGAAGCAAAACACTCTGTGAGTTTGCTATTAAGACTTCTGTAGAGGAATTATCCAAGTGAAAAATTGAACCATCTCCTTACTGTCACACGACTTTTAATAGCTTCTAACCTACATTGCCTTAAATATGTGGCACTGCCACGCATTTCCTGTTCTCTTTCTCTCAAAAGTTCAGCTTTTTCTAAGCATTAAATGGTATTTGTTGAAAGTAAGGCCCTAAAAGAACCATAAACTTGAGCACTTCAGCCAGCATGAAAACTATGGCAAGAGGACATTGGCTGACCTGGTGCCAGGCTCATGCATCTTGCTTCCAGAACTGAAAGCTCACTGTTCAAGAGCTAATGAGAAGGCCCAAACTCAAAACACTTGGAGAAGGCACCAGAAAGATGGTACATGATTCTGATCAGAATTTCTAAATAATATTTTAACTGTAAACTATATTAATAAGAATGTAAAATTGAAGCTGCTATATGAATATCTTTAGTGCATGTAAAAGCAAAAGAATTGGAAATATCAATTAATGAAGAAGATGAAGAGCTTAAGTTTTGGGCATATGATATACGTTACATTTTTAAAATAATCAAAAGCCATTCCTTCTGGTACAGGGAAATAAGAATTTTCAAGAAAAATTTTAAATGTTACTAACAGCATTTTTAGGTTGTTTACCTATTCACCAAGCATTTATTAAAGCACCTATAACATGCAAGGTGCTGTGTTACATGCCCAATGGCAAGTCTTATAGACAATGACCCTGCTCTTGAACTTGAAGTATATCAGGAAAATAAATTTTAGTGACTGATATTACAAAAGAATAAACACTCCGTGTTACAGAAGTAAATAACAGGGAAGCATAACATACTTGTTATCCTTTGCTAATTAAATCAGCTATAAAACACTTTTATGTAAGTTTTGACACATATCCTAGGAAGGAAGGCACAACCATCAGTGGGAAGGATGGCATACTGCTTTGGTCAGACAAAAATGCCAAAATCAAATCTGGTAATCAACATGCTAGAAGTAGTTTCAGGCAGCACAGTAAGAGATTCAGGGTTGTCAGAAAGCAAACTCAGTCAAGGGAAGAGAGACTACACATTCATTTTGTTAATGTCAACTATGGATGAAGAGGACACATTCAGTGAAAATGTCCATGTGAAATTTGGGGTTGAGTGCATCCATAGTAAGACTTAAAAGAAGGTTGGAAATGAGGATGTAAATTTAACAATCACTGTGAACAAATAAGTGGTGAGGTCACTGGTATTTATAAGAGACGAATATAAAGAAAAAGGAGAGCTGACGAGAGCACCTATGTAAGTACTACAAAAGGAAAAGGACATAATGTTTTCAGATAAAAGTCCCTTATACCTAATGTGTCCCTACTGAATATGTATTATCATAATTTTAGGATACTCCTTCTCTATTCAGTAATCATAAAAGTTTAAAAGTGGTTAAACACCAGCTTAAAAAAACAATACTTCTGTTTCATAATAAATGCTATTTCAAACTCTAAAAGTAAATTCTAACATACCACTGCCTGGTAAATATCTATCAATCCATTTTATATAAAAGACATACATACAAATAAATATATCCTATATATTTACAGACACAGCATGATAGCATCAGAAAATTGGCAAGACTTGGTTCAACTGGCTTCACAGCCCATTACTTTTTCTATTTCAAGCTACCAATGAACAGCTTAGTTTGAAAAATGAATATCAAAAGTGAATATATGGTGTATCACATTGATTGATTTCCATATACTGAAGAATCCTTGCATCCCTGGAATAAATTAAACCCAACTTGATCAAAGTGTTTGAGCTTTTTGTTGCTGAATTCTGTTTGCTAAAATTTTGTTGAGGATTTTGGCATCTGTGTTCATAGGTGATACTGGCCTATAGTTTTCTTTTTTGTGTTGTCTTTGTCTGGTTTTGGTCTTTGTCTGGTTTGGTATCACCAGTGTGATGGTGGCCTCGTAGAATGAGTTTGGAAGTGTTCCTTCCTCTGAAATTTTTTGAAAGAGTGTTAGAAGGATAAGCATTAACTCTTCTCTAAATATTTGATAGAATTCTCCTGTGAAGCCGTCTGGTCTTGGGCTATTGTTTTGGGAGATTTTTGATCACAGCTTCAATTTCAGTGCTTGTAATTGGGTTGTTCAAAATTTCTATTTCTTCCTGGCTCAGTCTTGGAACATTGAACTTTTCTAAAAATCTGTCCATTTCTTCCAGGTTATCCATTTTATTGCCATATAGTTGTTCATAATAGTCTCTTATAATCCTTTGTAGTTCTGCATTGTCTATTGTAACCTCTCCTTTTTCATTTCTAATTTTGTTGATTTGATTCTTATCTCTTCTTCCTTGATGAGTCTGGCTAAAGGCTTGTCAATTTTGTGTACCTTCTCAAAGAACCAGCTTCTAGTTTTATTAATCTTTACTATTGTTTCTTTCATTGTTTTTTCACTTAACTCTGCTCTGATCTTTATGATTTCTTTCTTTCTGCTAATTTTGAAGAGTTTTTGTCCCTCTTTTTCCAGTTGTTTTAGGTGTAAATTTAGGTTGTCTATTCAATGCTTTTCTTGTTTCTTGAGGTAGGACTGTATTGCTATAAATTTCCCTTGTAGAACTGCTTTTGCTGCAACCCATAGGTTTTGAGTTGTCATGTTAATATTGTCATTTGTTTCTAGAAATTTTTGATTTCCCTTTTGATTTCTTCAGTAAACTGTTGGTTATTTAGAAATGTATTGTTTAGTCTCCATGTGTTTGTGTTTTTTACAGTTTTTTTTTCTTGTAATTGATATCTAGTCTCATAGCATTGTGATCTGAGAAGATGCTTGATATGATTTTGATTTTCTTAAATTTACTGTGGTTTGATTTGTAACCTAAGATGTGGGTCTATCCTGGAGAATGTGATACACCATATTAACAACTTGAAAGACAAAAACCATATGATAATCTCAATAGATGCTGAAAAAGCCTTTGAGAAAATTCATCACCCATTTATGATTAAAACTATTCAAAAAATGGTCATTGAAGGAACCTGCCTCAACATAATAAAGGCCATATATGAAAAGCCTACAGCAAACATTATTATCAATGGGGAAAAACTGAAAGCATTCCCCCTAAGATCAGGAACAAGATAAGGGTGTCCACTTTCACCACTATTATTCAACACAGTTATGGAGGTCCTAGCTACAGCAATCAGAGAAGAAAAAGAAATAAAAGGAATCCAGAATGGAAAAGGAGAAGTAAAACTCTCACTGTTTGCAGATGACATGATACGCCACATAGAAAACCCTAAAGATAGTATCAGAAAATTAACTAGAGAATCAGTGAATTTAGCAAAGTTGCAGGATACAAAATCAATACACAGAAATTGCATTTCTATATACTAACAATGAAAAATCAGAAAGAGAAATTAAGGAATCAATCCCATTCACCACCGCAACAAAAAGAATTAAATATCTAGGAATAAACTTGCCTAAGGAGACAAAAGAACCATACACAGAAAATTATAAGACACCAATGAAAGAAATCAAAGATGACAAAAACAGATGGAGAGATATTCCATGTTTCTGGATGGGAAGAATCAATATTGTGAAAATGACTATATTACCAAACACAATCTACAGATTCAATGCAATCCCTATTAAACTACTGATGACATTTTTCACAGGGTTAGAACAAAAAATTTCACAATTCATATGGAAACACAAAAGAACCTGAATAAAAGCAGTCTTGAAAAAGAAAAATGGAGCTGGAGGGATCAACCTTCCTGATCTCAGGTGATACTACAAAGCTACAGTCATGAAGACAGTATGGTACCAGCACAAAAACAGAAATACAGACCAATGAAACCAGATAGAAAGCCCAAAAATAAACCCATGCATCTATGCGTACCTAATTTTTGACATAGGAGGCAAGAATATACACTGGGGTAGAGATAGCCTCTTCAATAAATGGTGCTGGGAAAACTGGTCAGCTACACGTAAAAAAATGAAATTAGAACATTTCTTAACACCACACACAAAGATAAACTCAAAATGGATTAAAGACCTAAATGTAAGACCAGAAACTATAAAACTCTTAGAGGAAAACATAGGCAGAACACTTGATGACATAAATCAAAGCAGGATCCTCTATGACCCACCTCCTAGAGTAATGGAAATAAAAACAAAAGTAAACAAGTGGGACCTGATTAAACTTAAAAGCTTTGGCACAGCAAAGGAAACTATAAGCAAGGTGAAAAGACAACCCTCAGAATGGGAGAAAATAATAGCAAATGAAACAACTGACGAAGTATTAATTTCCAAAATATACATGCAGCTCATACAGCTCAATGCCAGAAAAACAAGCAACCCAATCCAAAAGTGGGAAAAAGACCTAAACAGACATTTCTCCAAAGAAAACATACAGATGGCTAACAAACACATGAAAAGATGCTCAACATCGCTCATTATTAGAGAAATGCAAATCAAAACTACAGTGAGACATCATCTCACACTAGTCAGAATGGCCATCATCAAAAATCTGCAAACAATAAATGCTGGAGAGGGTGTGGAGAAAAGGGAACACTCTTGCACTGTTGGTGGGAATGTAAATTGATACAGCCACTGTGGAAGATTGGTATAGAGATTCCTTAAAAAACTAGAAATGAAACCACCATATGACCCCACACTCCCACTCCTAGGCATATACCCTGAGGAAACCAAAATTGAAAAAGTCAGATGCATCCCATTGCTCATTGAAGCACTATTTACAATAGCTAGAACATGGAAGCAACCTAGATGTCCATCAATAGATGAATGGTAAAGAAGTAGTGGTACATATACACAATGGAATATTACTCAGCCATAAAAAGAACACCTTTGAATCAGTTCTAATGAGGTGGATGAACCTAGAAGCTATTATACTGAGTGAAGTAAGTCAGAAAGAGAAAGAGCAATATCATATTCTAACACATATATACGGAATCTAGAAAAATGGTACTGAAGAATTTACTTACAGGGCAGCAATGGAGAAACAAACATAGAGAATTGACTTATGGACATGGCGAGAGGGGAGGAGAGGGTAAGATGTAGGAAAGGGTAATGTGGAAACTTACATTACCGTATGTAAAATAGATAGCCAACGGGAATTTGCTGTATGGCTTGGGAAACTCAAACAGGGGCTCTGTATCAATCTATATGGGTGAGATGGGGAGGGAGATGGGAGGGAGGTTCAAAGGAAGGGGATACGTGTATACTTATGGCTGATTCATGTTGAGGTATGACAGAAAACACCAAAATTCTGTGAAGCAATTATCCTTCAATAAAATTTAAGAAATACAGTGAATATAAGGAGGAAAGTACATAAAAAGAAAAAAAAAGGAAGAATATATTGATAACTGCCTACAGTTCTACTAATAACAAATGTAATTTAGCTTTACAATAAATTATGAAATGCATAGATAGTAGGGTGAACACTGTTCTCTGGGTGTACTTTGTGTGCTCCTTAGATGTATCCAGACTGAGCACACAGCAGAGACTCAGCTATGACTTTATTGCAAAACAGTCAAGCTCATATCATACCAGAATTTAATATCTTTTGCTACATTTTGGCAAATATTGCTTGGTACATATTTATAAAAATTCTGGTCTTGTAGATTGAATAAGAATTTGTCCAATCACATTCTTAAAGCTTTACACATTGCCCACTTGCCCAAAATCCCAGGGACCCCAAATCTTCAATGATCACTAAGCCTTAGTCTCATCATTTGTTTTTAAATGATCAGAAACCTATAAAAAGTTGAATAATGGAGAAAAACCAACTCACTAGGTAACTATTAAGGAAGAAATGCTTCATCATCTTCACATAGTCAGTCTACTAGCTTTTCACATTTTTTCATGAAAAGAAAGAAATAAGAAAGTAGAATGATATACAATGACAGGCAAAAATGTACGAATCTATCCACTTGTACTTCTCCCAATACTTTTTAATCCAATTTATCTGCACTTTCTTAATCTTGTATTTAATATTTCATTTTCATTATTATTTAGAGGCTATTTGATAAGTAATTAATTGGTTCTTTAGGAGTCCCTCTAACCATGTCAGATTGATGATTGCTTCAAAATGTTGTTGCTTCCTTGCACTAAATGCTTGTCATTGCATTTGTAGTGTATAAGCTTTATGTCTAGGTAAAAATTATGTTAATATTCACTCATATAAATTGCTAAAAAAGAAAAATTTTTAGATAATATATGAAACAATATATAAATCCATTTAGAAAACTGTATATGCATTTGCTTAACTCTGAGACTGACAGTTTTTGACTTCCAGTCAACACAAACTACTCCCATCTAAAGAGTAAAATTGACATTGTATTTTCCTTCCTTAGGTTTTCAAATTCTCTTAAGCTAGTACATTTAAATAAAACCACTGGTTTTAATTTTTTCTGTTAATATAGTCACTTGGAGCTCCTCAACCATAGATTTCTTTTTAATCATGTCCTACACTGATAAAACCTAAAAGTGGCCAGTGACATTGAATGTTCCATTGATTTAGAAGTTGACTTAATTATCTCAATCCAAGATCTAGCCTGAAGCACATTTTTAATGAATGAGCAAAAGTTATAGGGGTAGAGGGGAGTTATCCTAATTCTGAATGGCTCACTTTTATAACTTTAAATAGAATGGCAAATAGTGTTGCTTTAATAAGTTTATATGCTTTTTTTTAAATATTATGAGCACTTTGATGGGGTGAAGGAATAAGTAAAAGGTCTTAAAGACAATAATCTTCCAGAATATAGTTTTAACAAACATCAGACTACAAAAAGGCAAAGAAATAGATTTACTAATCATAGTTGAAGAATAAATAATTTTTCAAGAAACTTATTTCAATTACACCTCCAGTTTCCTTGACAGACCTCATGAAAGGTAGTTGTTAGCAGAAGAATCACAGCCTCCTGACTTTCAGGCTCACAGTCATCGCTTGAGGGCTTTCTCTATTAATAGTCACTTCAGTTATTCTCATTACATCTTCCCAAAGTTGGGTTCTGCCAGCAGATATCGATCTGCACATGGGTCCCCCAAGGACAATGGCACCATTAATTGCTAAGTGATCTGAAAAACAATTAGAGAGCCCCCAGGCTTGTGTAGAAAAGAGCAGTCAGAACTGTCAGCCTAATCAGACACGGTTGCATTTGCCTGTGGACCAGTTGGACTCCTCAGAAATGTCCTCCACATCTGTCACTTTCCCACTTCTCACAATAAGCACATGCCAAGCCTTATAATTTGAAAAGATTGTTTTCTAAGTCTTGGTACTTATGTGTGTGAGCAAGAATCATATTAATTTTGTCAGGGGAGTTTGTAATTTCCTCAGTTCTGTCTCGTCACAACAAAAATTTGAAGTGACAGACGGACCAGTGTTACAGCCCCGGGAAATTTCCTCAGATGGACCAGTGTTACAGCTCCATGTTACAGCTGTTTTAATTAGAAAGCAAAGGAAAATACATCCTCGAGGTGTGAGGGTAGGTCAACCCAAAAGATGCAAAGAGAAGAGAAGCCCCTAGCTCAATTTTGGCTCCTCTTTTTATATGTTTTTCTCCTCCCCCTGAGCCTGCCCTATGTAAATTGGGCTAGCCAGGAGGGCTGTTTGTTTCACCTGAGGTTCTCACTCCAGTCCTCAGACCTTCCTTTGTTCTATTTTTGCTGGCTTTTCCCTTCTTTGTCTTTTAGCCACAGCCATTCTGGACTCCTTTTTCCTATTCTAACTACCTAACAATTTGACATAGTGCTTTAGAGGGAGCTCAATCAGAAGCCAGAAAAGCATGAAAAAAAATAGAAGTGTAAGAAAAGTTCCTTATTCATGTGAAAGGAATAATAGCAGTGGTAAAATCTAAAAATTATTCAAAAATGATGCACAGATATTAATACCCACAATTTTTCATCTAAGTCAACACATCACCATTTCATAATCCTATACACCCATTATCTCTCACCTTATACAAAAACACACTAATTACATTCAACTCTTTAAAATTAAAAACTCAAAAAATTTATATAAGAATTTCACTAACTATAAAGAATTGTGACACCCACCTTTGGAGTTAATATACACAAATGTCATTGTGTTGGCTTTTAAAATAACAATCATTTTAAATCTTTCCTCATTTTCTGAAACATTAATAAGATATTTAATAATACAAATAGCAAAATGGTATATGTATGTAGTTTAAAATTTATTTATAGTTCTGATTTCAAATTAGTTATTTTTGGAATCCTCTACTTGGACTTAAGTATTTCACTTGTTTAGACAACTATTAGAAAATGATCAGTTGCCACTCCTTTCAGCATCTCTATTGTCATTTACCTTAGTGCTTATTATGTTTATCTTGCAAACTAAACTATAAAAGCACAGATGACTTGTTTTAATAATAACAAAATACCTACACAAAGGATAATGAAATACAGATGCATGTTTATTTATTTAACAAATATTTATTGCACCCTTAGTTATGGTCAGGTCCTTTGCTGGCCTAGAGACACCAGTGGTAAACAAAAATATACAGCCACAGACATGGGTCTGATTCAGCTACATGAACATCTATAACTAAAAATCTACACGTAGTGTGCCCATGTTTTGTTTCTGTCTCTTCCAACACACTCTTTTGAAACAAAAGACATCACATACAAGAAAGACATGGACTTGTAATTCGGGAAACCTTGATTTAGTAATTGAAGACGATCATTCCTAATAATAATTAGTGGTTAAATTTAGGCGAGCCACTTAAACTTAGTGTCTTTTCTTCTTTATTTGTTTGCTATGTATTTCTCTTCATGGTCCTGACTTTGCATAGTTCATAGATATAGGGTACTAGGCCTAACTTTTCATTGTTTTCCCTGTGGCTTATTAGGAAATAGATGGATTTTAATTCAGGTTCTTTCAACCTAACTAAAGTCATAGATAAAATAAGAACTACTAGGATATCTTTAGTATACATATATGGTTGTAGTGAGTATTGATTTTTAACCTGACTTTTATAGGAATAAAACTAATAGCTAATAAGTCTGGAATTTGTATTACATTCAGGACTTGCCCTATGTGCTTTCTATGCTTCTACCTCCACTTAACACTTACAAAAGTGCTAGTACTAAGGAGTTATTACTTACGAGAAAGACTGAAAATTCACCTGAACTATTCAGAACACACTTTCAGTTTATCTAATCTCTAATAAAGTCCTTTCCATCACACAAGTTCACTGCTAATTAAGTTACTATCTTTGTCCTTTTTCTTTTCTTAACTTTATTAGAATTATATCAACTCATAAAAGTAGAGACACAATAATATTATGTTCCCATATATATAAGCAGCCATTGCCATCTCTCTCAACAAATTATTTTAAAGTAAACCATACACATTGCTTCCCTGGTGGCTTAGATGGTAAAGCAACTGCCTGAAATGCAGGAGACACAGGTTTGATCCCTGGATCGGGAAGACCCTCTGGAGAAGGAAATGGCAACCCACTCCAGTACTCTTGCCTGGAAAATTACATGGACGGAGGAGCCTGGTAGGCTACAGTTCATGGGGTCATAAAGAGTCGGACAGGATTGAGTGACTTCATTTTCACTTTCACTTTCATACATATTGCAGCATTCCACTGTAAGTAGGTATCCCCAAAATATCATTATCACCCATAAGTAAAATAAAAATAATTTCTTAATATCATTTGATACACATCTAACAAGTTTCAAGTTTCCCTAATAATTGTTTTTAATGATTAGCTTTACACATTTTTCTTCTTGCAATAGCCTCTTTAATACCTAACAAATCTGCTAGGTCTTCAGTCTTTCCTCTATACTATTTACCTTGTTAATAACCTGAATTTTTCCCATTTCCTCAATTCACACTTCTAACAGTCCATTTGTTCTAATACAAGAATGGCCAATACTTTTATGATTATTAGACTATATTGCTATGCAGTTGGAATCCAATATATTTAGGCTGGGAATATGTCCTGTTACTGCTAGAGTGAATAGTAATGTGTTATTTGATGATCATTCTTAACCATTACTTAAAGAGTTATAGATATTTTATGCAGGTCAATTATTTATTTTCCTAGATCAAATCCACCAATCTATCAAGATAAGATTATTCATTGAGGCTCTAGTATTTTTGCTTCAATAAAAATATTTCTAGTAAATTCTTTAGGTGCTCAAGAATAAATAAGAAAATATTCATTTAATTGATCCAGCCAGTTCACAGATAACTACAGTTGTCATTTTGCTATAATTTATTTTCGTGGGGCTTCCCAGGTAGCACAGTGAAGAATCTGCCTACCAAGCAGGAGACATGGGTTCTATCCCCAGATCAAGAAGATACCCTGGAGTAGGAAATGGCAACCCACTCCAGTATTCTCACCTGGAAAATTCCATGGACAGAGGAACCTGGTGGGCTCTAGTCCATGTGTTGTAAAGAGTTGGACATGACAGAACAACTGAGCACAGCACATTTTCTTGCTTATACACTTGCAAAAGAAATGGAGAGAGATGTATGGAGAAAAAGATACTGAAGAATTATAGGATTTAAGGGGGCAAGCTCAAGATTCAGATAGAACTAATTCAAACCCCATTTCTGATAGCTTCTTGATCTTCAAATCTTAATTTTTCTGATGTTTCCTCACCCCAAGAAGTGAAAATAATGTTTCTATTATTGGCTGTTTAAATAAATGTTGTATGGCAATTAAGAATATTGGTCCATTCAATATGCTGCGTAGATTTGAATCTAGGCTTAATCATTTCCTAACTGGACAACTTACTTTTTCCTTCCAAGTGTGAATTTCCTCATATGTAAAACAGAACTGATAATAAGATAAAATGGATATGTTATTGAGAATTTGAGAAAGACTGTGACATTTTTTAAAATATTAAAAAAGAACTTTTAAGAGTATTTTCATTTGAAATGTATACTCCTGTTATCAAATTTAAAATACTTTAATAGCTATGGCTTCAACCATATATTGAACAGTGGAAAAATATTCAATATGTATGGAACCTAATGACACAAACAGCTCTTCTTGCTAACTCCATTCAGTTAGTTTATACCTGATTACTTTTAGCCAAACTAGTGATCCATTTGACCTTCTAAAATATAAGCTGATGACAATTATTTAGTCTTAAGGATGCCCCTGTTATCATGTGAAATAAATATATATCACTGAGGTCCTAACTTGTGGATATAAAAATCCTTCTCTTCATTTTTGAAGCTATCTAGGTTCAAATAAAATATCTGAGATTTTACACAACTTATACCACTTTAAGACTTAAATGTCCCATTTTTGTCCCTCCAGAAGAGAGAACCAAGAAGCCAACAACAAGCAAATTTTACATTTGATTTTTTTTTTTTTTTTTAATGTAAGCAGTCCAAAGACTCCCTTTGGGTTAGAAATAATTTTTTCCATAATCCACGAGAATGGTCTTTCTGTCTGCTCTAACTGGAAAAAAAATGATCAGATTCTTGAAACAAAAATAGACATTTATTTTTAGGGTTTTAATCTATGTAATTGTTTCTATATTAATGTATTTCTATATTAATGTATATCTATAAATAACCTATTATTTCAAATAATTTTAGATGTGATCTGGAAGAATGAAATAGTTTACTTATAAAAGGAGAACCCTTCAAGAAAGGAGTTTAAATACACTCAAGTTTGTTGGGGTTTTTTTGTTGTTTTGTTTTTTTTAATGCAACTTCAGAAGGCAATTCAGTATTCCAGGAAAGAGAATTCAGGTAGTCCCTTGGGAGGAACCCAGATATGACACCTCTGGTTTCCACCTGGATGGTTCCATTAACACATCTGAAACACGGGAGCCTCCTAAGAGACTTGGTGCAGCATTTGGTCTTGCTGACTTATTCTTTCTATCTGACAGTCACATTTAGAGATCCAGGCCTTGGATTTCTCCAAGCTACAACATATTAGTTATATTAACTGCGAAATAATAAAGAATGGATTTAGAGTAATTAAAATGTGTAATATAATTAAACACATGTAATAAATCCAAAATACTTCTAAAGGAAATTAAAATTATAAAGCCTAGTGGCTTGAAATTAAAGCAAGTACTGTCCCAGACAAGCATCTACACATATATGGCTGAGTTGTGCGAGGAGCTCATGCAAAAGAGAGATGGTAGGCAGTGGAGAGGAGGTCAAGAGAAAAGTCTGCTTCATGGAATTAGCCAGGTGAGTGAGAAACTTGAAGAGATAGAGGGGAAAGCAGATGGCTCATATGGCTATCCTAACAACAGGAACACAACATCTAAAAGTCAAACTGATACTATGCTCTTCCTCTCTTGATTCAGTCTAAACTGTCCAGGCATTTTTTGACATCACTGAGATGTATATGCACAAAGTCTATGGAAAATATTACAATACCTTCTTTCCCCATTCACAAGAAAAAGACTACAAATTTTTCATTAGAAAATAACTATTCTGACAATTAGAAAATTCACATTTATTTTCAAAGACATGTACAACTTACTTAATAATGATATGTGAAATTTAGGATTTACTAATTAATTTAACTTAATATAGGTTGTTATGAATTATCAAAGTTTTCAGCCTGGGACTAGGAAGGCTTTTCTTTTTTTGAGTCTTTTCCTTGTGGGAATGAAAAATCAAAACATTTTAAAACTTTCTCTAAAATTAACACAGTCATTCTATGTTTAGTTCTGATACATACACAAAATGATGCCATTGTGGAATAATGGTCTACTCTTTCCATGTCCCTATCATGTTTTCCCTCAGAGACTATCCTTCTCACACTTCTCTGATCATAAAATAAATTTCTCTGAAGCATAAAAAAACAAGTAAAATATCTGCTGCATTGACATTTGCTTTAGGACTTTATACCTGTGCGTAATATAAATTTTCTACTTGTTTTTATTATGCTTCTGTTCATCCTAGCCACATATTACTCAAGTTGCAGATCTACTCTGAAAAGCAGTATGATCTTGAATCTATGTATTACACATAAAAAAATAAAATCATGATCTATGTATCCATGTCTAGAAGTTAGAAAATGAATAGAAATTAAATTAAAATAAAGATAGAAGAAAATATAAAGTAAAAACAAAGTAATTTTTAAAAAGCAAATGTACAGTCAATAAAATTTAAAACTGTTGGCATGTATCTATACTTATAACTATGTGTCAATTAATTTAAAATTTTACGTGAACCAGAAAATTTTCTAGAGAAATGGTTTACCAAAAGATGAATAGAGAAAATATAAGTGATTCAGTAACTGTTACGTATCTACTTAAGTATCTTTTCAAAATCCTCAGACCTAAATTTCCTTACCAGAAAATTCTCCCAAATATTTAAGTAACATTGTACATAAAGTCTTCCAGAAAATAGAAAAAGAAGTAATTTTTAACTCATCTTACAGAATCCCTACAATCTTCATATAAATGTCTGATGAAGATATATTAAGAAATGGAATCTATAGACCAAAAGCTTTTATTAAGAAGAATGAAAAAAATTTTAAACAAAAATATTATCAAAGCAACTCAAATAAAATAAATCAAAATTTCATACTTACATTGAGAGGTTTTTGTGACTGAGAAATTAATGACCCCTAGAGAAATAAGGATATTTGTCTAAAATGATGATTGAGCCCAATTCAAAATATGTTTCAAGTGTAATCTGATGGTTTACACTTATAAATTAAGCAATAGAACTCTCAAAAAAAAAATCTTGGCAAATACTGCCAATATTCTGGCCATATGTGCAACATATTTTCTGATGTAGCTTTCCTCACAGTTCTTGTGACCATAAAAAAAATTAAAGATAATGTATATGTGTATATATATACACACATATATAAAATAAAAGATGTGCTCTGCAGAATTCTAGTGCAAATCTTGAAGATAATAAAGACAATTTATTTCCCAATTTAAAATAACCTTGTTAAATAAAGCTGTATAACAATAAGCAAAATAAAATCAGTTTCTTTTTATTAAAAAAATAAAACTGAAGTATATTTGGAGCTTCAACACTCCAAGAAGAAAACATACTGGAGTTTCCAAAATTTATCTAATCCCAGAACTACATTTCCCTTTTTTTCTCATAGTGCGGTCCCCTCTGAGTAATTCTGTTTTAAGTAAACTTTAAGTAACAGTGATGATTTGAAGAACATTTTGAGGCAGGTACACCAAGTATTATACAAATGTACAATATATAAATGAAGAAACTAAAGCTCAGAATAGTAAAATCTATCTAAGGTCATTGGGCAGGCAACAGGGAGAAAATCTACATACTTCACTTCCAATGTCTCTTCTAGTTCATATGTAAGTCTAAGATGATATTTTCTTCATTTAGACTATGCCAATTCTGTCATATCCTTTAAAAATTTAATCATATTTCATCAACTCTTGGAAAGTACATTTTAAATACTTACTCCTCTTATAGCATGCAGAGAGTGAAAGGGAAGAGATGACTGACAAACTCCTATCCATGTGAAAGTGAAAGTCGCTCAGTCATGTCTGACCCTTTGCCATCTCATGGACTATACAGCCCATGGAATTCTCCAGGCTGGGATACTGGAGTGGGTAGACTTTCCCTTTCTCTAGGGGATCTTCCCAAACCAGGGATAGAACCCAGGTATCCTGCATTGTGGATGGATTCTTTACCAGCTGGACCACAAGGGAAGCCCAAGAATACTGGATTGGGTAGACTATCCAGCAGATGTTCCTGATCCAGGAATCAAACTGGGGTCTCCTGCATTGCAGGCGGATTCTTCACCAACTGAGCTATCAGGGAAACCCAAGCCTATCCATATACTTAACTCCATTTTCCCACCTACAACACCAGATCACTGACAATGATATGGAATATACCCAGTTTTCTGATCCCAGTTTTTCTTATTTATTTGAATCTTCCTGGATTCATTTCCTTTTATCCTTTGACTTTAAACATCTGCTTTGCCAATTTCCAACCATGGCTCAACCCATCTGTCTATCTTCTTTGTTCCTTTTCGCAGGCTATTCAGAATATACTGCAGTACATTTGATATTCTTATACAACTTTCTTGCTATGTTTAAAAAAATACATTAATACAATAATCCCACTTGTTCCAACTCTTTAATCGCCTACTACTAGTAGAGTGTTCGAAACCTAAGTTTCTAAAGTTACCCAGCAGATGTCTTTGTTTCATACTATGAGGAAATAGAAACTATCAGGAGCAAATATTTTCAAACATCTTCTCCACCTCAAGGTATATCAAAATTTTACTTATATTGGCTTCATTTGTTCTTTTCACAAAGAAAACCATGACTCTCTTTTCCAATATTTATCTGTCTATCAAGTATCATTATCCTACTCAACTGTTCTTAGAAGAGACATTTGTATTTTATACCTCCTCTTTCTCACTGTCATTCAATCTTCCACTCATCACAATCTACCTGTCCTTTGATTATTCCACTAAAAGTGTTCTTTTGGAAAAGTCCTATTGTTTTTTAAGTGTGAAGTCTAGTAATTTGTTAATGTCCTCATCTTTCTTGACCCCACAGTCTGATTTTTCTGAAACTGACATACATACTATGTTGTTGGAGAAGACTCTTGAGAGTCCCTTGGATTGCAAGGAAATCAAATCAGTCAATCCTAAAGGAAATCAGTCCTGAATATTCATTGGAAGGACTGATGCTGAAACTGAAACTCCAAAACCTTGCTCACCGGATACGAAGAACTGACTCATTGGAAAAGACCCCGATGCTGGGGAAGATTGAAGGTAGGAGAAGGGGATGGCAGAGGATAAGATGGCTGGATGGCATCACTAACTCTATGGATATTGAGTTTGAGCAAGCTCTGGGAGTTGGTGATGGAAAGGGAAGCCTGGCATGCTGGAATGCTGCAGTCCATGGGGTCTCAAAGAGTTGTACACAACTCTGCGCCTGAATTGAACTGAACCGACATTCTGTGTTTAAGACTTCCTGCTCCTTTACCTTCTATTTCACTAGTTTTTCATAGCATGACTAAATCTTTTATTATACCTCATCTTCTTTACCAACAAGTTGCCCCCTTATGCTATGTAAATAGTAGAGTTTCCCAGAGATCTATTACTATTTTTAGTGTCTTCCTTCTATCTTCATATGCAGGGTAATCTATGATTCACATGAATTTAATTATCAATTGCATCATCAGAATCCTCAAGTCTACACCTCTAGTCCTGAGTTTCAACACATATCCAAATAGCTGCTTTATGTAAATATTCCACTGTACCTCCAACTTAGTCAATTCAAAACTGAATTCCTCATTTTCCCTCTAAAACCTGCTTCTCCCCCTGTGTTTCCATATAAAAAGAAATAATCATTTACTCGGTTGCCACAGCTAAAAATCAGCCACTCACAAATTATCCTTTCTTAATTTTTAATATTAAAAAAGATTTTTGAGTCTTATTTTCTTAAATTACTTCTGTAAGGATCCCATCCCCTGCATTTCCTCATCATCATGACTATTTGTATAGTCTGTGATCTCCTTTATCCACTTTCTCTCACAACAGAAATACTATTTACCTTGCTACCAGAGTTCTCTCTTTCAGTATATTATTTTATTATATTCATCTTCCATTTTTAAAAAATCTTAGTTTTTCCCACACTCTATAGTATGTAGTTTAATAATAGTTTATTCTATTCTCAGTATAGAGTTCAAGACTTTTTGTAATATAGCCCCAAATACCTGTCTACTCTCACTTCCAATTGATGCCTCATTCATTCCATGCCCTAGTCACACACAATAACTCATAGTTAACTATTTAATATATGTCATTACTATGCCTGCATGCCAATGTGCAAGATACATCTTCAATGTGAGGTTTTATTCATAATTTTTGCTTTTAAAATCCCACTCTTTCTTTATTCCTAGCTTTGTTTCATTAGTGCTGGCTAAAACACATGTGTTGTCAGGACCAAATTAAAATGCACTGAAATTATTTTTAAAAATCGTACTCAACTCTTCCCTGTTTATTCAAAAGAATCACTTTATCTTTCATCTAAAATTAAACAGTCTTTAGAGAGACTTATGTTACACCAGTTGTGAAGTAGTGAAAATAAAACTATATATCATCTGGAAAGTCAGAGATATCTTATTTTTAGTTCACACCTTTTTCTTAAAGCTATGAAACCTTAGAGATGTCATTTTTCCCTCTGAAAATTAGCTTCCCCATCTATAAAAATAGGAATAACATATATATGTCAGATGTGTTGGAAATATTAGAAGCATAGTGCTTACATCAATTGCTTGACGTAATTTTGTTTGCTTTAATAAAAACAGTACCAACAATACTATAAAAGTAATATCTTTTAGGTACATGCTAATGTTTTAGGTATTTTATATGTATTAATTCACTTCATTCACACAATAGTCCTAGATGATTATTACTATAATTTTTGCATTTTATATAAGAGGAAACAAATACTCTAAAAGATTAATTAAGCTGACTGTGTCACAGATACAGTAAATAGGAGAGTCAGAATTTCAACCCAGGGTGTCTGGTTCCAGACTTCCATTTGGTAATAAAGCAAATTTTGAAACATAGTGCTTATACTTTTTTAAAAAATTGTCTTCTTTTCTGTTTGCAATCAGTACAAATTCTGGCTCCATCCCATCCCAGATTCTCCCACATGTTTTTTCCTGCCTTTGATCTCTAACTTTGGGATTTAGACTCAGGCACTCCAGTTTCTGAACATCAGTTTTACTCAACAGATCCTCTGTTTGTAATCATGAGGCATTTCTAGTAAACTCCAACCATTTCCCCACCACCAAACCACTGATTCCTCTCAAAACCAATGTCCCACTTCATTTCTAACAATCTCACTTGTGATCAAATAACCACTATTTATGTAGGTCACTGCCTCTCAGGTGGGGAGACATTAAGATAGTTCTTCACACAAACAACACAAAAAATTCAATAGCAAAAATGAAACAAACAACAAAGCAAGTCAGTTAAAAAACAGGCAGAGGATCTGAACAGGCTTGTCTCCAAAGAAGACACACAGATGACCAGTTCAGTTCAGTTCAGTCATTCAGCCACTTCCAGCTCTTTGTGACCACATAGACTGCAGCATGCCAGGCCTCCATGTCCATCACCATCTCCTGGAGTTTACTCAAACTCATGTCCATTGAGTTGGTGATGTCATCCAACCATCTCATCCTCTGTTGTCCCCTTGTCCTCCTGTCTTCAATCTTTCCCAGCATCAGAGTTTTTTCACATGAGTCAGTTCTTCGCATCAGGGGGCCAAAGTATTGGAGTTTCAGCTTCAGCATCAGTCATTCCAATGAATATGCAGGATTGATTTCCTTTAGAATGAACTGGTTTGATCTCCTTGCAGTCCAAGGGACTCTCAAGAGTCTTCTCCAACACCACAGTTCAAAAGCATCAATTCTTTGGCGCTCGGCTTTCTTTATAGTCTAACTCTCACAGCCATACATGACTATTGGAAAAATCATAGCCTTGACTAGACGGACCTTTGTTGGCAAAGTAATGTCTCTGCTTTTTAATATGCTGTCTAGGTTGGTCATAACTTTCCTTCCAAGGATTAAGCGTCTTTTAATTTCATGGCTGTAGTCAACATCTGCAGTGATTTTGGAGACCAAAAGAAGAAAGTCTGCCACTGTTTCCACTGTTTCCCCATCTATTTGCCATGCACAGATGGGACCGGATGCCATGATCTTAGTTTTCTGAATGTTGAGCTTTAAGCCAACTTTTTCACTCTCCTCTTTCACTTTCATCAAGAGGCTCTTTAGTTATTCTTCACTTTCTGCCATAAGGGTGGTATCATCTGCATATCTGAGGCTACTGATATTTCTCCTGGCAATCTTGATTACAGCTTGTGCTTCATCCAGTCCAGCATTTCTCATGATGTACTCTGCATATAAGTTAAATAAGCAGGGTGACAATATACAACCTTGACGTACTCCTTTTCCTATTTGGAACCAGTCTGTTGTTCCATGTCCCATTCTAACTGTTGCTTCCTGACCTGCATACAGATTTTTCCAGAGGCAGGTAAGGTGGTCTGCTATTCCCATCTCTTTCAGAATTTTCCACAGTTTATTATGATCCACACAAAGGCTTTGGCATAGTCAATAAAGCAGAAATAGATGTTTTACTGGAATTTTCTTGCTTTTTCAATGATTCAGCAGATGTTGGCAATTTGATCTCTGGTTCCTCTGTCTTTTCTAAAACCAGCTTGAACATCTGGGAGTTCACAGTTCATGTATTACTGAAGCATGGCTTGGAGAATTTTGAGCATTACTTTACTAGCATGTTAATGAGTTCAGTTGTGTGGTAGTTTGAGCTTTCTTTGGCATTGCCTTTCTTAGGAACTGGAATGAATACTTACTTTTTCCAGTCCTGTGGCCACTCCTGACTTTTCCAAATTTGCTGGCATATTGAGTGCAGTACTTTCAAAGCATCATCTTCTAGGATTTAAAATAGCTCAACTGGAATTCCATCACCTCCACTAGCTTTGTTCAAAGTGATGTCTTCTAAGGCCCACTTGACTTCACATTCCAGGATGTCTGGCTCTAGGTGAGTGATCACATCATCATGATTTTCTGGGTTGTGAAGATCTTTTTTGTACAGTTCTTCTGTGTATTCTTGCCACCTCTTCTTAATATCTTCTGCTTCTGTTGGGTCCATACCAGTTCTGTCCTTTATTGAGCCATCTTTGCATGAAATGTTCCCTTGGTATCTCTAATTTTCTTGAAGAGATTTCTAGTCTTCCCCATTCTATTGTTTTCCTCTATTTCTTTGCACTTATTGCTGAGGAAGGCTTTCTTATCTCTCCTTGCTATTCTTTGGAACTCTGCATTCAAATGGGCATATCTTTCCTTTTCTCCTTTGTTTTTTGCTTCCCGTCTTTTCGCAGTTATTTGTAAGGCCTCCACAGACAGCCATTTTGCTTTTTTGCATTTCTTTTTCTTGAGGATGGTCTTGATCCCTGTTGCCTGTACAATGTCACAAACCTCCATCCATAATTCATCAGGCACTCAGTCTATCAGATCTAGTCCTTTAAATCTATTTCTCACTTCTACTGTATAATTGTAAAGGATTTGATTTAGGTCATCCCTCAGTGATCTAGTGGTTTTCCCTACTTTCTTCAATTTAAGTCTGAATTTGGCAATAAGGAGTTCATGATCCTTGCCATAGTCAGCTCCCGGTCTTGTTTTTGCTGACTGTATAGAGCTTCTCCATCTTTGACTGCAAAGAATATAATCAATCTGATTCTGGTGTTGACCATCTGGTGATGTCCCAGTGTAGAGTCTTCTCTTGGGTTGTTGGAAGAGGGTGTTTGCTACAACAAGGGTGTTCTCTTGCAAAACTCTATTAGCCTTAGCCCTGCTTCATTCTGTACTCCAAGGCCAAATTTGCCTGTTACTCCAGGTGTTTCTTGACTTTCTACTTTTGCATTTCAGTCCCCTATAATGAAAAGGAAATTTTGGGGGGGTGTTAATTCTAAAAGATCTTGTATTTCTTCATAGAACCATTCAACTTCAGCTTCTTCAGCATTACTGGCATAGACTTGGACTGCCATGATATTGAATGGTTTGCCTTAGAAACAAAGAGAGATCATTCTGTCATTTTTGAGATTGCATCCAAGTACTACAATCAGACTCTTTTCTTGACTATGATGGGTACTCCATTTCTTCAAAGGGATTCTTGCCCACAGTAGTAGATATAACAGTCATCTGAGTTACATGACCAACAGGTACATAAAAAGATGCTCAACATCACTAACCATCAGGGAACTGAAAATCAAAACCACAATATTATCACCTCACACAAGGTAGAATGGCTATCACCAAAACACGTGAAATAATAAGGATATGGACTGCACTGTTGGAGAGAATGTAAACCAGTGCTTCCTTTTTAGAAAACAGAATGGATGTTCCTCAAAATATTAAATATAGAACTACCTATGATTCAACAATTCTACTTTTGGTTATTTTTTCAAAGACAAAAACACTAACTTGAAAACATATCCACTCCCCCATGTTCACTGTTGCTTACATTAACCAAGATACATAAACAACTTGTGCGTTCATCAAGAGATGAATGGATAAACAAAATGTGAGATATATATATGTCAAAGTGTGATACACACTTGTATATACACAATGGAATATTATTCAGCCTTGAAAAATCATGAAATTTTGAAATTGGGAACTAGATGGATGAAGGCCTTATGCCAAGTGCAATAAGTCAAACATAGAGAGATAAATACCATATAATCTCATTTATGTGTAGAATCTTGAAACAAACAAACAAAAAGAAAACCAAGCTTATAGATACAGAGAACAGATGAATGGATATCAGAGGCAGGTGAAATGGGTAAAGGGAATTAAAAGATACAAACTTCCAGTCATCAAACAATCATGGATATAATGTACAGTGTAGCAACCATAGTTAATTAAACGTGTTGTGTACTTGAAAGCTGCTAAGAGAGCAAATATTAAAGTTCTCATCACAAGGAAAAAAATTCTGTAATTGTGTGTGTTGATGGATGTCAACTAGACTTGTGGTGGTGATCATTTTGCAACATATACAAATATTGAATCATTACATTGTACACCTGAAACTAATATAGTGTTTGTCAATTGTACCTCAATAAAAAGAACAATTTTTCAATATAATGATTCTCATTTTTTAAAGAAGAAAATTTTAATTTAATTTAGGTCTTCAAATTCCCAGTGTCTTAGCTGACCATAATTGATGTTTTGCATAACAGAGTTTCATAACTGATTGCTTGCAAACATGATTTCCTTTTATTAAGACAAGCCTCACAAAATTTCATTCTTCCTCATCTTCTGAATATAATCCTTCTACTTACTACATGCATTGTTTATATACTTAGATCTTCATACTCAGCTCTTTCCCATTCTTTATATTATCTCCTTGAAATATTTAAATATTAGCAGACAACCCTGGTACTATACTTATGACCTTAAAGCATTTTCTTTCTTTCCTTTTTTTAAATTTTGAATTGTTTCAAATAAATCTACAAAATAAGCTGCATTAGAGTTTTCTTAATTGCAAGTAATTCTGGGTATAAGATGGTTTCTGCTGTAGCTAGAGCTATTAAAGCATAGAAATACAAATAGATAAAGATTAAATAGACATAAGGGACACACAACATTTTGTTTTAATTTATTTGTGATGAATAAATTTTCAACAGGAATCATTAATTCAGTAATCCAAGTAGTAAAATTGAAGGGGTTGTAAATTAAAGTATTTATTCATCTATAAGGACAGATAAAAAGAAACTGCTTCCTTGGAGTTGTGTAGAAGAAATACAAGATCTACAACAGGAGTCTGAGAGATCGAATGCCAACATGCCTAACAAACTTTTCCTATAGTACCTCCACCCTGAACTGAAATGTTCTAAAGATTACACATTGATGCCAAACAAAACAAAGAAACATAATCTGTTGATATTTTTTGTTAAATGGGGATGTGGGTGTTGCTTGCGATTCTGCTTCAATGTCTAGGAACAAAGAAAAGGTAACATCTTGTGGCTCACTGACCAAAAATTGACTGTAAGAATCAAATACTCAGAAAGGCCAAGGATATATCTAGAGGTAAAGCATCACAGACATCAGGATTTCACCCTTTATGGATATTGACTGTGCAGAGAAGAAAGTTACTTCTACTAATCTATGTTATAGAAGACAATATTTCTGCAAAAAGAAGTTGATATTAATTATGGCAAATTTCTACAAAAGAACCATAGGTTTTAGAGAGGTCAATCAGAATTTAATATGATCTTTAGTTGGAAATATATAAGGGCCAAGCAGTAAACCCATATTAGAAATCAGGTTTAAAATATGTGACCACTGGGTTCACAGTAGTAAACTCTCACAGTAGCATATTTTTCATCTTGTATTGTTAATATTGTAAGAGTAAGACGGTCAGCCTATAGGGAAAATTAACAGCTAGACCTGTGTTACAGAGAAGAAAAATGCTTATAACTGGGCCAAAATATTCACACAAACCACCTTGGTCTATATTTAATCAGTGTCATTTTTCAGCCTAAGAAATCTTCATCTTTATTTGCAGCTTCTACCTTGGGGAGCAGAATGTTCATGGTCTGTTTCACTTGGGATGCTTTCAAAATGCCTTTTTAAAAAATGAGCATTTTCAACATATTTCCTATAACAAAAAAGAGAGTCTTCCCTCTAGTAATAAACCATATTCTCTAAGGGCCCACTAAAGTCCAACAATCAAAGTAGACTTTAAAATAAGGAAATAAGTAAACATTTAAAAGAAGGAAACATTTACTTCCTTCCATGCAGGAGATAAAGAAGTTCTATTGGGACTTTTACTTCTATTCTCAGCCCATTGGTGGAGGAAGCAGATTCTTTTATCAAAAGAGCTCATGGCTGTCTCAGAGCTCAAGGAGCAAAGCCTTGGGGTAATTGATGGGTAACTGGAACTGTAGAGCGTGAGTTGAAAGTTGGGAGATGGGGAGCAAGGACAACAGCATACACCTTAGGTGACAGAGCATTACCAAAGCAAGCTTTGGATAACAGACCTCTGCTATAGCTGCTGAATTGAGTCTTTTAAATTCAAAGACTTGTTTGTTTTCCTTTTTCTTTCTTTCTTTCTTTTTTTTTTTTTTTTGCTGGCCATAGAGAATTGTGATTGGAAGTCAGAAAAGCATGTTCCTGCTGGCCTTTGAAGAAAGATAACACCCATCATATGATGAAATGCAGACAGCTTCTAGGAGCTGAGAGTAAACTACAGCTGACATCCAGCAAGGAAATGGGGACCTCAATCCTAAAACCATAAGAAATTAAATTCTGCCAGTAGCAAGAGTAAGCCTGGAGATAATTATTTCTCCAGAGCCTACAGATAAGGACTCAGCCAGGTCAACACCTTCATTTTAACTGTCTGAGAACATGCAGATAACCCAGCCTCTCCATTTTCTGATTTTTTCCTTAGAGAACTATGAGCTAACAAATTAAATGGGTATTATACTAAGCTGCAGCAATAGAAACTGACAGAATTGGGAAAGTGATGATGATGATATTCAGAAGCAACTATAAAGAATAGAAAACCCACTCAGGCTGGCATTGTATTTCAAGACTAAAGGCAATATCTTATTAGGACTTAAAAACCCTCTACAGATATGATATTTTAATTTGGGAGCAGGACCCATAAACAAGGTAGAACTTAGAAGCAAATATAATGGAGTTCCTGAAGTTGGACTTTCTATGGTATTATCCAAAACAGTGAGACAGGAGAGAAGAGGGCAGAGCATTAAAAGAATGATATACCCATTGAGCATATGACAAAAAATTGGTTAGAGCCAATTAGGTCCAAGATGGCAGAAGATTCAACTTAAGCCTCATTGAACAGTCATTGTAATACATTAGCTAAATGACAAACCCACAGGTACCATGACAGTTCCAAGGCTGACCATAAAAGGCTGAAAGGTGGGCAGTGGCCCAATTTCTGGAAATCCCCACTCTTCGCCAAACAGTTGGAATAATCCTCTCACTGATTAGCACATGATGTTACTCAACCCATAAAAACTACCTACCCCATATTTCAGGACCATTCTCACCTTCTTAGACTGCACTCTGCCTATGGAGTGTGTGTCTGAATTAAACCTGTTTTCACTTTATCATGGCTCACTCTTGAATTCTTTCCTGAGTGAAGCCAAAGACCCTCACTTGAAGGCTTGATCCAGTGATTCAACTGAGACTTGGGATATGACCATCCTCTCATACCCTATTTTCTTATAAAATTAGAAAAAAAAATTTTTAAAGTGGCTTGATTTTTGTTCCCTATGACTGAAGAGAAATATTCTATAGAATTGCTACACATTAGAATTGCCTGGGGAGCTTTGAATACTTAACAGGTTGAAGCTATTCCCTATTTGAGTTAAATCAGAATCCCCAGTGGTGGGGACCCAGGCATAAACACATTCTTTTAAACTGCCCAGATCTTCCATCCAACAAGCAGTCCAGTTTGGAACCAGTGCTATAAAGCCCATAACTCAAAAAGTGAAGACTTTATATTCGAATTCAATTTGGGAGGAAATGCAACTGAAAACCAGCATTGGATTTTCATTTAGAAAACAATAACACACCATAAGTACTTTTTATCTACATGTGTTAAGAATTTTGCAAATGTTAACACAATTTATCCTTAAGAAACAGTTCTATGAAGTGGTGGTTGTGGTTTAGTTGCTAAGCTGTGTCCGACTGTTGTTACCCCATGGGCTGTAGCCTGCCAGGCTCCTCTGTCCATGGAATTCTCCAGGCAAAAATACTGGAGTGGGTTGTCATTTCCTTCTCCAGGGGATCTTCCTGACCCACGATTCGGATCCAGGTCTCCTGCATTGCAGGCAGATGCTTTACTGACTGAGCTATGAGGGAAGCCCCACTCTATGAAGCAGATATTGTTATTTTCATTGACCTCATTTTCATATCTGAGAAAACTAAGGAGCAAATAAATGAATAGCTTGCTCATCATCATACAGTAAGTGAGGTTACCAACCTAGGAATGGCAGTGACTGCCCGCAGAGTTACCTGCTAAATCTCTTTTCCATAATGCTTACCTTTAAAGCATTTATCCAGAATGTTATGGCATCTTTTTATCAACTGTAGATGAAAACCAAATAGCAAATAGCACTTTCTGCAGTAGTGCTCTTTCTTCTTAGTCTTTTTGTCCCCAGATATGTAGAACAAAACAAGGTTAAATGCTAAATAAACTAGATTCTTTTTTAGCTTTGATTAAAAGATTGCTATTAAATAATAGCAATTAATTAAAATATTATTAAAAATAATAGCAATAAGTTCACTAAAGGCATGTAATTAAACAATATAATTCACTTGGGGCCTATAACTAGGCGAGGGTGGGGGGCATCTTTCCCTTCCTAGGAAAGGAAGTCTAATGGAAGATATGCAAGGTATTTCCCAAAATAATGGTATAAGAAAGCTTAGGTGGTTATCAAACGAAAGAGAGTTAACACTTAACTGATTTTTGGATATGCACGAACACTAGCCCTCACTTGCCTTCAACTGTGAGGAAATCTGTGATGGATATTATCTTCTGTAATAGGCAGTGTTCATTCTGTTACACAATGGTTAAATAGAAACACTTTAAAAGGGAGAGCTATACCAATAAAACCTGTTAGAAGTGTTCTAATTTCCAAATTTAATAAATTCATCCAACAGACACTATAGACACCTTCTAGGAACAACGTACAGTGTTCATTTTTTACAATATTAATATACTGAAACAGACAATCCTTCAAAGAGGCTGTAGCCTATCTAAGAAGATTTATTCTGACCCAGGAGGAATAAAGGTCTGAGTATTTTTATTTATTTAAGTCACTTCCACATATTGCAAAACCATCACTATGCTTTCTCCTGAATAGAAACCCATGATAATCTATTTTGGTTTTTCATTAATATTTATTTTTTGTTATTAATAATTAAAAGAAGTTCTTTGTGACTTTGCAGTTTCATCCTTAAGCATGTGGCACAAATACAGAGCATGATGGTTAGAAATAGCTATAAAGTTTTGTTTCCATGTGGTTCACATTTTAGCTGTCTGAGATTTTAATCTTCGACCATCCCAATCACAAACTCTTGAGTCTTAGAAAATTACTTGCCTTAAATACATGTTATCTGAAATAGTCTATCTTTCTTTCCATTTCTGAGTCCTAGTGTACCTTAAAGAAAACTGACATCCTTTATGATACTAAGCAAGGAACAATAGGGAGTTTGAGTTTCTAAAGTAACCAAGTAAGTGATAGAAGATCAGTGCCGAGAACCCTAACTTCCCTCTAACTGCGCTGTCTGCCCTTGACCACGCTGCAGTTCTGCCCGTCTCTTCTCTGTCCCCTGGCCGCCCATGTAGACCACAAGGTCCGCATTCTGAAATTCTTAATAAATCATCCCAGCATTTTTAATTTGCAATGAACAGGGTGAGTCACGGTGAGCAAAGTGGGGGATCTATTTTTAGCACTTATTATACAAAATGATTAGTTTTTACCCCAAAAAGGGACAAGTGAAAAAGGACAAATTTACATTTGCCCCTGCATGCATGCATACTAAGTCACTTCGGGCATGTCTGACTCTTTGCAACCCTATGGACTGGAGCTGAGCAGGCTCCTCTGTTTCCATGGGATTCCCCAGGCAAGAATACTGGAGTGTGGGTTGCCATGCCCTCCTCCAGGGGATCTTCCTGACCCAGGGTTCGAACCCATGTCTTTTACGTCAACCTGCATTGGCGGGCAGGTTCTTTACCACTAGCACTATCTGGGAAGTCCCTACATTTGCCCCTGTGTGCTGGAAAACCTGGTAATTCAGCCATGAGAGAGGGCTGCTAATCGCAGGAAGACACAGTTGATGGGAAAAAAAAGAAAAGAAAAAAATTAAAAGAAGAAGTAAAAGCAAAAAAGCAATTATAAAGGGCAGAAGTAAAAAGATCAGATAGCCTTTGGGTTGCAGAGCCTCACAGGGTAAAAGAAAGACTTTCACAGAAAGCAACTGATAAATACTAGGTACATAAACATTTAACATGAAAAAAAAAATGGTTAAGAAAAAAGTAAGGATGTCCTTTGATATTTAAACACGTTGAAGTGAGAAACGGGAATCCTAATTTGTAAGGTGTGGATGACAGAGTCAGAAAAAACTAGAGATCAACAGGTTGTTCCTTTTTACTATACATGATTTAGAGACTACTACCAGAATACTGCTAGATGTCTTTTCACTTATTAAATATATTTGTACCAAAATTTGCTATAAAATGAATATCTTTAATATTTCAGCATATGCATTTAGTTTTCATCATGCTCTTTTAAAAATTCCATCTTACTAAAGTTTCAGGGCTTCCCTGGTGACTCAGTGGTAATGAATCTACCTGCCAGTGCAGGAGACACAGGTTTGATTCCTGGGTCAGGAAGATCCCACATGCCTTGGAGCAACTAAGCCCATGCACCACAACTACTAAGCCTGTGCTCTAGAGTCTTGAAACAGCAACTACTGAGTCCACACGCTGCAACTATGGGAGCCCCCACACCCTAGAGGCCATGCTCAGCCATAAGAGAAACTGCAATGAGAAGCCTGTGCACTTCTCTAACTAGAAAGTAGCCCCGACCCTCCACAACTAGAAAAAAGCGCAGTGAAGGCCAAGCATAACCATAAATAAATAAATAAATAAATTTACAAAATATGAAAATATATATAAAATTATAAAAAATGATTTTTATTTTATATAAAATAGTTTCACATTTAAAAACTCTCCATCCTACTGTATTTATTTTAAAGATTATATTTATGCTTCTCTCCCCTCTCTCAAAAATGAATGTTGATTACAGAATTATATATAAACTGTAAGGAGAAAATGTACAAAATAAAGTTAGATATAGATAATGATTTCACTTATAGTAGTGCTGCCTGTGGCTCAGATCAGGAACTCCTTATTGCCAAATTCAGACTCAAATTGAAGAAAGTAGGGAAAACCACTAGTCCATTCAGGTATGACCTCGATCAAATCCCTTATGAATATACAGTGGAAGTGACAAATAGATTTAAGGGACTAGACCTGACAGACAGAGTGCCTGATGAACTATGGACAGAGGTTCGTGACATTGTACAGGAGACAGGGATCAAGACAATCCCCATGGAAAAGAAATGCAAAAAAGCAAAATGGCTGTCTGAGGAGGCCTTACAGATAGCTGGGAAGAGAAGAGAAGCGAAAAGCAAAGGAGAAAAGGAAAGATATTCCCATCTGAATGCAGAGTTCCAAAGACTAGCAAGGAGAGATAAGAAAGCCTTCCTCAGCAATCAGTGCAAAGAAATAGAGGAAAACAACCGATTGGGAAAGACTAGAGATCTCTTCAAGAAAATTAGAGATACCAAAGGAACATTTCATGCAAAGATAGGCTCGATAAAGGACAGAAATGGTATGGACCTAACAGAAGCAGAAGATATTAAGAAGAGGTGGCAAGAATACACAGAAGAAATGTACAAAAAAGATCTTCACGACCCAGATAATCACGATGGTGTGATCACTCACTTAGAGCCAGACATCCTGGAATGTGAAGTCAAGTGGGCCTTAGAAAGCATCACTACGAACAAAGCTAGTGGAGGTGATGGAATTCCAGTTGAGCTATTTCAAATCCTCAAAGGTGATGCTGTGAAAGTGCTGCACTCGATATGCCAGCAAATTTGGAAAACTCAGCAGTGGCCACAGGACTGGAAAAGGTCAGTTTTCGTTCCAATCCCAAAGAAAGGCAATGCCAAAGAATGCTCAAACTACCGCACAATTGCACTCATCTCACATGCTAGTAAAGTAAGGCTCAAAATTCTCCAAGCCAGGCTTCAGCAATACGTGAACCATGAACTTCCAGATGTTCAAGCTGGTTTTAGAAAAGGCAGAGGAACCAGAGATCAAATTGCCAATATCCGCTGGATCATCGAAAAAGCAAGAGAGTTCCAGAAAAACATCTATTTCTGCTTTATTGACTATGCCAAAGCCTTTGACTGTGTGGATCACAATAAACTGTGGAAAATTCTTCAAGAGATGGGAATACCAGACCATCTGACCTGTCTCTTGAGAAACCTGCATGCAGGTCAGGAAGCAACAGTTAGAACTGGACATGGAACAACAGACTGGTTCCAAATAGGAAAAGGAGTACGTCAAGGCTGTATATTGTCACCCTGCTTATTTAACTTATATGCAGAGTACATCATGAGAAACGCTGGGCTGGAAGAAACACAAGCTGGAATCAAGATTGCCGGGAGAAATATCAATAACCTCAGATATGCGGATGACACCACCCTTATGGCAGAAAGTGAAGAAGAACCAAAGAGCCTCTTGATGAAGGTGAAAGAGGAGAGTGAAAAAGTTGGCTTAAAGCTCAACGTTCAGAAAACTAAGATCATGGCATCTGGTCCCATCACTTCATGGGAAATAGATGGGGAAACAGTGGAAATAGTGGCTGACTTTATTTTTTTGGGCTCCAGAATCACTGCTGATGGTGATTGCAGCCATGAAATTAAGAGACGCTTACTTCTTGGAAGGAAGGTTATGGCCAACCTAGATAGCATATTTAAAAGCAGAGACATTACTTTGCCAACAAAAGTCCATCTAGTCAAGGCTATGGTTTTTCCAGTGGTCATGTATGGATGTGAGAGTTGGACGGTGAAGAAAGCTGAGCGCCGCAGAATTGATGCTTTTGATCGGTGGTGTTGGAGAAGACTCTTGAGAGTCCCTTGGACTGCAAGGAGATCCAATCAATCCATCCTAAAGGAGATCAATCCTGGGTGTTCATTGGAAGGTCTGATGTTGAAGCTGAAACTCCAATACTTTGGCCACCTCATGCGAAGGGTTGACTCATTGGAAAAGACCCTAATGCTGGGTAGGATTGGGGGCGTGAGGAGAAGGGGACGACAGAGGATGAGATGGTTGGATGGCATCACCGACTCGATGGACATGGGTTTGGGTAGACTCCGGGAGTTGGTGATGGACAGAGAGGCCTGGCGTGCTGCAATTCATGGGGTCGCAAAGAGTCAGACACGACTGAGCGACTGAACTGAACTGAACTGAACTGAGTGCTGCACAGTGAAAATGAGTGAACAGCATTTATCCTCATAGTCTATGACTTTAACAGGGCTTTGGTTTCTTTGGATGTCATTGCATTTTATATTTGATCACCAAACACTGCAATGAGTAGCAAAGAAGTTGTGTTTAACTGCCTGAAAATTAGCATTTTATTACATTCACTTGTTAATAGCATGGCTTGCCTCTACTACCGAACAAAGACTTGTGTTTGATTTATCACTTCATTCCTCAAGCTTGTCATGTGTTTAGTGAATGAGTAAATGGGGATAGTAAAACTCTTCAAGGGAAATGGAGAAATTGATGCTATGAAGACAACAAGCATATGAAATGCATGAAGCCACAGATTTCAAAGACATTTTGTTGGTTTCAAATCATGCTACTGTTGTTATTGTTGTGCTCAGTTCTTCAGTCATATCTGACTCTTTGTGACTCCATGGACTGTAGTGCACCAGGGTTCTCTGTCCATGGGATTTTCCAAACAAGAATACTGGAATGACATGCCATCTCCTACCCAGGAGATTTTCCTGGACCAGGGATTGAACCTGTGTCCCTTGCATCTCCTTCACTGGCAGGCGGATTCTTTACCACGGAGCCACCTGGGAAACTAGTTTCAAATCATACTATCAAATCATTATTATGAAAGTTTCTGGGAACTGCAAAAAAAAAAAAAAAAAGAATCCAGATTTTCAAAATTTAAAAATTGAGGCAAATTCCTTTTAATTTGATGCAATTTAATATTAAAAATAGAAATTAACTAATCTTATTGAAAAATACCTAGATTATAAAACAAAAAATTAGAAAAACCTAGGTTGGGAAAAAAAACTATCCAGTTCCACAAAGATCAAGTCATTAGCTACATTAGCTATTGCAGTCACTGGCCTACAGTACACCCTGAAAGAAATTCAGGATAAAAACCAGGATGAAGTGTTTTGTGTTTTGGACATATAGGCCTTAGGTAATTAAAATGCACATCCAAGGAAGAATTTCAATGACCCCAGATTCCTGCATCTTCCCATACGCTGATAGGCACTAAAATCATTAACTTAAGAGATCTGTGTTTTGTGACTTTGTTGTTGCTGTTTTTTGCTAAGATGTATCATACTCTTTTGGGACCCTTGGACTGTAGTCCACAAGGCTCGTCTGTCCATGGGATTTCCCTGGCAAGAATACTGGAATGGGTCACCATTTCTCTTTCCAGGGGCTCTTCTCAATCCAGGGATTGAACCTGCATCTCCTGCACTGCAGGCAGATTCTTTACCACTGAGTCAACAGGGAAGCTATGTTTGTGACTAGTAGCAATCTTTCACCAAGATGTATGTTTGATTACATATATTTCTCAGCACCTGTTATCCTTGCTCAACCCTGCAGTAAACCTTTCTCTGCTCCAAACTTGGATGTTCCAGTTTGTTTGGCCTCACTGTGCCTCGGGCACATGAACTTGTGTTCAGTGACAGTCCCTTACATCAAATAGCACAGTATTTGCATATAACCCCTGTACATCCTCTCAAGTACTTAAAACCATCTTTAGATTACTTGTAATATCTAACACAGTGTAATTCTATGTAAATAGTTGTAAGTACAATGTAAATGCCACATAAACAGTTCTGCTCTTGCTAAGTCGCATCAGTCGTGTCCGACTCTGTGTGACCTCATAGACGGCAGCCCACCAGGCTCCCCCGTCCCTGGGATTCTCCAGGCAAGAACACTGGAGTGGGTTGCCATTTCCTTCTCCAACGCATGAAAGTGAAAAGTGAAAGTGAAGTCGCTCAGTCGTGTCTGACTCTTAGCAACCCCATGGACTGCAGCCTACCAGGCACCTCCGTCCATGGGATTTTCCAGACAAGAGTACTGGAGTGGGTCGCCAGTGCCTTCTCTGTAAACAGTTGCTAGCATGTGGCAAATTCAAATTTGCCTTTTTGAAATTTTCTGGAATTTATTTTTTAATATTTTCTACCTACAGTCAGCTAAATCCACGAATGTGGAACCTTTAGATGTGTAGGGCCAACTGTTTAAAAATGTCAATAGAGCCTTCCTTCTTCTGGTCAGCATGGAACTACATTTACCCTTGTTGGGGGCAGGAAGAGATTTTCCTCTACCCTTCTAGCTTCTTCTGGTTGATCTGGAATTAAAATTGACAGGATGCAGATTAATAGGAGAAAAACCACACAAAAGTTAATAAATTGTATACAGAGGAGAGACCCAAGAAAACCGGGTAACACCAAAATGACCAAAGTCCTCAGCTTAAATCCCAGCCTCAGCTAGACAAAAAGAGGATATTGAGTGTGGGAAGAGTCAGATATAGGAAGTAATCAGGAAATGCACAGAAAACAAGGGTAAGATTATAAGTCATTGCCTTCTCCATTGGTAAGATTTGTTCTTCCTCTACTTCCAGGTATAGTAGGGGAAACAACCTTACAAATGGAGATTTCTCTTACAAATATAAATGTTTTACAACTCCTACTCACTTTTGGAGAAGGAAATGGCAACCCACTCCAGTATTTTTGCCTGGGAAATCCCATGGACAGAGAAGCCTGGCAGGCTACAGTCCACGGGGTTGCAAAGAGTCAGACACAACTGAGCAGCCAAACAACAACAATAAACAAAAACTCTTTTTTTAGAGTTTGCCCAAGTCTGCTGTTTCTTAGAAAATAACCAGCTTAAAATAAATACCATACCAGAGAGACATATTTAGGGTGACAAATTCGTATCCCCTAAACCCTTCTACCCAAAACAAGCAAAAATACATGAAAAATACCTTCCAAGAAATGGGCCCAGGCAACAATGACAATGATCCCTAAGGGAAAGAAAACAATACAGGTGAACACCAAGATTGTCTGAATGAGCCTGGTAGGCTACAGTCTATAGGGTCGCACAGAGCTGGACATGGCTGAAGCCACTTAGCACACACGCGTGAAGTGCCTTAAGAATGTTTCCACACTGTGTGCGAGGAGGAGAAGTCAGAAATGAAAAAGACAGAGACAGAAGTTTGGAGGAGTCAACGCAGCTAGAGTTCATAAGAAAGAGTGTCAGAGAGCAGATGACAGCAGAGAGGACACCCCAGAGGTCTGTAGGGGGCCCTTCTCAAGTATGAGCTGAGTACTGCTCATCACATACACTTAAAGAAATCACCTTATTCTGGGAAAGGAAGCACTGGAAAGGACAAGAGGGAACGAAGAACATTATTTGGAGACTGCGCACAGCTAAAAATATTTCCTGTTCTCATCAGCCAGAGTAGAACTTAACTGATGGACTTAGGAGAGGAGTACTTAGAAGAGTTTTATCTCAGTGGGGGGAAATTAGACTAAATGCTGTTCTGGGCTGCTGAGCAAAGCTTAGGTAAGACCTGAAAGGATAAAGCTAGCTTTTATTCCAGAAATATAAGCTTGGTTTAAAATTTTAAAAGCAATAAAATTTAATGTATTAAATAAACACAGTAAAGAAGGAGAATTACATGATCATTTCAACAGATGCAGAAAAAAAATATTTTAAAAAATTCAATGTATAATTTTTTTAAATTTTATTTATTTATTTTAATTGGAGGCTAATTACTTTACAATATTGTAGTGGCTTTCGCCATACATTGACGTGAATCAGCCACGGGTATACTTCTTAAAAGAACACTAAACCAACTAAGAGAAGAACTTCCCAAACTTGATAAGCAATATTTATGAAAATTCTACAGCTAATACACTTAATGGTAAAAGGCTGAACTTGTACCCTCTAAGATATGGAACAAGGCAAGCATCTCCAATATCATCACTTCAATTCAGCTGTTCTAATTCAGCAATTCTAGAGTCCTAATTAGTGCACTAAAGCAAGAAAATAAAATAAAAAGCAGACAGATTAGAAAGCAAAATAAAAATCTGATTCTCAGATGACATGATTATTATATAAAACTGTTATAACATCTACAAAAACATCACAAGAACTAAAAAGTTAATTTAAAAAGTTATGGAATACAAGATCATATAAAAATCTATTGCATATCTATATAATAACAAGAAATAATCACAAATTTAAATTTTGAAGTTTTCATTTACAAAGCTTCAAAGAATGATAAAATACTTAGAGATAATCTGAAAAAAAAAACTGTGTAAGATATGTGTACTGAACTCTACAGAATTTAGCCAATGGAAATTAAAGAAGTCAAAAGTAAATTGGGAAATACACTGTGTCCATGGGTTAAAAGGCTCAATTTCATTAAGCTGTTACTCTCCTCAAAATTGAACTGTAGATACAAAGCAATCCCAATCATAATCCCTGCAGGGTTTTTTGTTTTTTTGTTTTTTTTTTTTGTAGAACTGACTAGCTGATTCTAAAATTTATATGGAAATGCAAAGGACCAAAAAAGCCAAAACAACTTTGAGAAAGAACAAAAAATTTGAAGAGTCACACTACCTTACTTCAAGATTCATTATAAGCTACAGTAATCAATACAGTAGTGCTAAGATAAACAGACTAATTGAACAGCAATGAGATTTCAGAAATATACTCAAACATACATTAACCATTGATTTTTGGCAGAGGCCATTCAATGGAGAAAGAATAGTATTTTCAACAAGTAGTTCTGGAAAAAGTCCCATAGTTATATGAAAAATCATAAAGCAAAATTTAACCCATATTACACATCATGTACAAAAACAAATCAAAGTGGGTCACAGACCAATATGTACAGCCTAAAACTATAAACTTCTAGGAAAAAAGCAAAAGTATAATTTAGTTTCAAAAGTTAGCTACGTCATAAAAATTTAGGACATCTTTTCTTTGAAAGATACTGTTAAAAGAATGAAAAGACAATACACAGACAAGAGAAACTATTTGCAAATCACATATTTAATCAGGAATTTGTATTGACAATATTTAAGGAACTCTCTATAACTCCATATTAAGAAAACAAACCACCTAATAAAAACTGGGCAAAATATTTGAAAAGATACTTTCCAAAAAATGATATATAGACAGCAAATAAGCATATAAGAAAGGTACTCAACATCATTATTCATAGAGTAAATGCAAATTGCACTCATCTCACATGCTAGCAAATTAATGCTCAAAATTCCCTAAGCCAGACTTCAACAGTACCCGTGAACTTTCAGATATTCAAGCTGGATTTAGAAAAGGCAGAGGAACCAGAGATCAAATCGCCAACATCTGTTGGATCATCAAAAAAGAAAGAGAGTTCCAGAAAAACATTTACTTCTGTTTACTGACTGCACCAAAGCCTTTGACTGTGTGGAACACAACAAGCTGTGGAAAATTCTGAAAGAGATGGGAATACCAGTCCACCTGACCTGCCTCCTGAGAAACCTGTATGCAGGTCAAGAAGCAACAGGTTAGAACCAGAAATGGAACAACAAAATGGTACCAAATCACCAAGTTTATGTAACTTATATGCAGAATACATCATGCCAAATGCCAGGCTGGATGAACCACAAGCAGGAATCAAGATTGCAGGGACAAATACCAATAACTTCAGATACGCAGATGACACCACCCTTATGACAGAAAGTGAAGAGGAACTAAAGAGTCTCTTGATGAAAGTGAAAGAGGAGAGTGAAAAAGCTGGCTTAAAACTCAACATTCAGAAAACTAAGATCATGGCCTCTGGTCCCAACACTTCATGGCAAATAGATGGGAAAACAATGGAAACAGTGACAGACTTTATTTTCTTGGGTTCCACAATCACCACAGATTATGACTACAGCCATGAAATTAAAAGATTCTTGCTCCTTGGAAGAAAAGCTATGACCAACCTTGACAGCATATTAAAAATCAGAGACATTAGTTTGACAACAAATATTAATCTAGTCAAGGCTATAGTTTTTCCAGTAGTCATGTATGGATGTGGGAGTTGGATTATAAACAAAGCTGAATAGTGAAGAATTGATACTTTTGAACTATTGTTGTTGGAGCAGCTTCTTGAGAGTCCAAGACTGCAAGGAGATCAAATCAGTCAATCCTGAAGGAAATCGGTCCTGAATATTCATTGAAAGGACTGATGCTGAAGCTGAAACTCCAATACTTTGGCCACCTGATGAGAATAACTGACTCATTGGAAAAGACCCCATGCTGGGCAAGATTGAAGGCAGAAGGAGAAGGGGAGGACACAGGATGAGATGGTTGGATGGCATCACCAACTCGATGGGCATGAGTTTGAGCTAGCTCTGGGAGTTGATGATGGACGGGAAATCCTGGTGTGCTGCAGTCCATGGGGTCACAAAGACTCGGACACGACTGAGGCACTGAACTGAACTGAGATACAAATTAAGTTCACTTCCGTAGTGGCACTGATGGTATGGAAACTACCTGCAATGCAGGAGACCAGGGTTGAATTACTGGGTCGGGAAGATCTCCTGGAGAAAGGAATGGCAACCAACACCAGTATTCTCACCTGGAGAATTTCATGGACAGAGGAGCCTGCAGGCTATAGCCCATGGCATCTCAAAGAGTCACACACCACTGAGTGACTAACACTGTCACTTTCAAATGTAAATTAAGACCACAATAATATATCACTAAGCATCTATTAAAATAGTTAAAAAGACAAGCCATACCAACTCTTGCAAGGGTGTGAATCAAAATCAACTGGTACTCTCATACTCTGTAGTGAGGATGTAAAATGGTGCAATCACATTGAAAAATAATTTGACAGGGTCATAAAAATTCCAATATGCAACTACCACACGACTTAGCCAGTCCTCTCCTGGGTTTATCAAGAAAAATAAAAACATACATCAAATTTTATGTATTCTTATATTTAAGATGTGCCTATTATGAGTCGCTCACCAGTTCAGTTCAGTTCAGTCGCTCAGTAATGTCCAACTCTGTGACCCCATGGACTGCAGCACACCGGGCCTCCCTGTCCATCACCAAATCCCAGAGTTTGCTCAAACTCATGCCCACTGAGTCAGTGATGCCATCCAACCATCTCATGCTCTGTTGTCCCTTCTCCTCCTGCCTTCAATCTTGCTCAGCATCAGGGTCTTTTTCAATGAGTCAGTTCTGCCCATCAGGTGACCAATATTTTAGTTTCAGCTTCAGCATCAGTCCTTCCAATGAATATTCAAGACCAATTTAATTTAGGATTGACTGGTTTGATCTCCTTGCAGTCCAAGGGACTCTCAAGAATCTTCTCCAACACCACAGTTCAGAAGTATCAATTCTTTGGCATTCAGCTTTGTTTGTAGTCCAACTCTTACATCCATACATGACTACTGGAAAAACCATACCTTTAACTAGATGGACCTTTGTTGTCAAAGAAACATCTCTGATTTTTAATATGCTGTCAAGGTTGGTCATAGCTTTTCTTCCAAGGAGCAAGCATCTTTTAATTTCATGCCTGCAGTCACCATCTGCAGTGATTTTGGAGCCCAGAAAAATAAAGTATGTCACTGTTTTCATTGTTTCCCTGTCTATTTTGCCATGAAGTGATGGGACCAGATGCCATGATCTTAGTTTTCTGAACGTTGAGCTTTAAGCCAACTTTTTCACTCTCCTCTTTCGCTTTCATCAAGAGGCTCTTTAGTTCTTCTTCACTTTCTGCCATAAGGGTGGTGTCATCTGCATATCTGAGGTTATTGATATTTCTCCCGGCAATCTTGATTCCAGCTTGTGATTCTTCCAGCCCAGCGTTTCTCATGATGTACTCTGCATATAAGTTAAATAAGCACAGTGACAATATACAGCCATGATGTACTCCTTTCCTGATTTGGAACCAGTCTGTTGTTCCATGTCCTGTTCCAACTGTTGTTTTTCAACCTGCATACAGATTTCTCAGGAGGCAGATAAGGTGGTCTGGTATTCCCATCTCTTTCAGAATTTTCCACAGTTTATTATGAGCCACACAGTCAAAGGCTTTGGCATAGTCAATAAAGCAGAAGTAGATGTTTTTCTGGAACTCTCTTGTTTTTTTTATGGTCCAAAGGATGTTGGCAATTTGATCTCTGGTTCCTCTGCCTTTTCTAAATCCAGCTTGAACCTCTGGAAGTTCATGTAGTGTTGACCCCTAGCTTGGAGAATTTTGAGCATTACTTTGCTAGCATGTGAGATGAGTGCAATTGTGCCATAGTTTGAGAATTCTTTGGCATTGCCATTCTTTGGGATTGGAATGAAAAACTGACCTTTTCCAGTCCTGTGGCCACTGCTGACTTTTCCAAATTTGCTAGCATATTGAGTGCAGCACTTAACAGCACTATCATATAAGATTTGAAATAGCTCAAATTCCATCACCTTCAGTAGCTTTGTCTGTAGTGATGCTTCCTAAGGCCCACTTGACTTCACATTCCAGGATGTCTGGCTCTAGGTGAATGATCATACCATCATGATTATCTGGGTCATGAAGTTCTTCTGTGTATTCTTGCCACCTCTTCTTAATATCTTCTGCTTCTGTTAGGTCCATACAATTTCTGTCCTTTATTGAGCCCATCTTTGCATGAAATGGTCCCTTGCTATCTCTAATTTTCTTGAAGAAATCTCTAGTCTTTCCCATTCTATTGTTTTCCTCTATTTCTTTGTATTGATCACTGAGGAAGGCTTTTTATTTCTCCTTCCTATTCGTTGGAAATCTGCATTCAAATGGGTGTATCTTTCCTTTTCTCCCTTGCCTTTTGCTTCTCTTCTTTTCTAAGCTATTTGTAAGGCCTCCTCAGACAACCATTCTGCCTTTTTGCATTTCTTTTCTTGGGGATGGTCTTGATCACTGTCTCCTATACAATGTCACGAACCTCTGTCCATACTTCTTCAGGCACTCTATCAAATCTAATCCCTTGAATGTATTTGTCACTTCCACTGTATCATGGTAAGTGATTTGATTTAGGTCATACCTCAATGGTCTAGTGCTTTTCCCTACTTTCTTCAATTTAAGTCTGAATTTGGCAATAAGGAGTTCATGATCTGAGCCACAGTCAGCTCCTGGTCTTGTTTTTGCTGACTGTATATAGTTTCTTCATCTTTGGCTACAAAGAATATAATCAATCTGATTCCGGTGTTGATCATCTGGCGATGTCTATGTATAGAGTCATCCCTTGAGTTGTTGGAAGAGGGTGTTTGCTATGACCAGTGTGTTCTCTTGGCAAAAATCTGTTAGCTGTGGCCCTGTTTCATTTTGTACTTCAAGGCCAAATTTCCCTGTTACTCCAGGTATCTCCTGACTTCCTACTTTTGCATTCCAGTCCCCTGTAATGAAGAGGACATCTTTTTTGGGTGTTAGTTCTATAAGGTCTTGTAGGTCTTCATAGAACTGTCCAACTTCAGCTTCTTCAGCATTACTAACTGGGGCATAGACTTGGATTACTGTGATATTGAATGGTTTGCCTTGGAAATGGATGGAGATTGTTCTGTCATTTTTGAGATTGCACCCAATATACTTCATTCTGGACTCCTTTGTTGACCATGAGGGTTACTCCCTTTCTTCTAAGGGATTCTTGCCCATAGTAGTAGATATAATGGTCATCTGAGTTAAATTCACCCATTCCATTCCACTTTAGTTCACTGATTCCTAAAATGTTGACATGCACTCTTGCCATCTCCTGTTGGACCACTTCTAATTTACCTTGATTCATGGACATACCATTCTAAGTTCCTCTGCAATATTGTTCTTACAGCGTTGGACTTACTCCCATCACCAGTCACATCCACAACTAGGTGTTGTTTTTACTTTGGTTCTATCTCTTTATTCTTTCTGGAGTTATTTCTCCACTCTTCTCCAGTAGCATGTTGGGCACCTACCTTGACCTAAGGAGTTCATCTTTCAGTGTCCTATCTTTTTACCTTTTCATACTGTTCATGGGGTTCTCAAGGCAAGAATACTGAAGCGGTTTGCCATTCCCTTCTCCAATGGACCACCTTTTGTCAGAACATTCCACCATGACCCGCCCGTCCTGGGTGGCCCTACACAGCATGGCTCATAGTTTCATTGAGTCAGACAAGGCTGTGGTCCCTGTGATCAGTTTGATTAGTTTTCTGTGATTGTGGCTTTTATTTTGGGAGGTTGATGGATGAGTCATTCATAGTTGTTTCTTTAATGTGGCCTGATAATTTTTATCTTTCAAATGAAATATTTATCCCATTTTGCTTTAATATTGTTACTGATAATATTTCTGCTTAAAGTTTTATTTTTAAAAATTTATTAGTAAAATCAAAACCTGGAAGCAACCTGAATGCCTATGAATGTGTGAATGGAAAGAAAAACTGTATTTGTTGTTCAATTGCTAAGATGTATCCCACTCTTTTGTGACCCCATTTAGCCTGCCAGGCTCATCTGTACATGGGATTTCCCAGGCAAGAATATTGGTGTGGGTTACCATTTACTTTTCCAGGGGATTTTCCCAACCCAGGGATCAAATCCACATCTCCTACATTGCAGGAAGTTTCTTTACCACTGAGTCATCAGGTAAGCCCATTATATTCACTACTCAGTGATAAAGACATACCTCCAACAGCATGGATGAATCCAAAAATATTCACATTAAATGAAAGCAGTCAGACAAAAAAAGAGTATAGGTTGAATACTTATATAAATTTCTAGAAAACGTTAATTAAATTTATAGTGACAGCAGATCAGTGTATATATGGGAAGGGCTAGGATAAGAGGAATGGATTATATGAGGTAAGAGAAAACTTTGAGGGATGCTGGTGTGTTCATTTTCTTTATTGTAGTGCACACAGGTATAAACATATTTCAAAATATTTAAAAGTATACACTTTCTATGCAGCTTGCATGCATGCTTGCATGCTAAGTCGCTTCAGTTGTATCCAACTCTTTGCAACCCTATAGACTGTAGCCACCAGGTTCCCTGTCCATGGGATTCTCCAGGCAAGAATACTGGAGTGGGTTGCCATGCCTTCCTCCAGGGGATCCTCCTGACCCAGGGATCAAACCCATATCTCTTAGGTATCCTGCATTGGCAGGTGGGTTCTTTACCACTAGCACCACCTGGGAAGCCACTATGCAGCTTAAGGTATGGCAATTATAATTTAATACAACCATTAAAAATTTTTAACTTCTAAGTATCAGAATTATATTCTGGATTTTGATACTATGGAAGTATAATTTCAAGTAGCATAGTATTTCTATATGTTTGAAATGAACAAATTTTCTGAGTTTTATTTAGAATATCTCTTTATCTTGACCAACTAGAAAGATTTTATGCTAAGAATTAATTATAAACTTAATATTATTCCTTCCTAATCAAGATTCAATCTAAAGCAAAGTTTTACAGGAAAACTTCTAAATTCTAAAAAAAAAAAATAGTCTCTATAATTGCAATTTGGGGGCATAAAATCATTCAAGTTGAAAATTATCATAATTGTAACCATGTTGTCCAGATGTATTTTCATTCTGAGGGAGAAGATAATGATCAGCCTGTGAAAGACATTCATTCCCATCACTTGGTCCACACTTGGACAAGCTTTTCTACAAGAGGAATAAAAAAAAATGTCCTATCAATGGCCAAATATCAGTCCCATCCTCACCTGACACAAAAAGATGTATTGTTTATTTTAGAAAGACACCATTGCTTGATAGTATCTCTTACATCCTAATCAGGTAGTTATTATTTGCTTAGAGTAGTACTGAGTAGAAAGTCATAGCACCCTGTCAATTATTACACATACAATACCAAAACAGAGAGGGGTCAGCTGTCACTACTTATGCCCTCCAAAATGTGAAATGAGTATATGGAATGCCATCTGTTTTACTCTTCTGAATCGTCATCTCCACTCTGAGAAACATCCTCTGTAATGTAGGTAGAGGTCAAGAAACTGAATGACAAATGCAGATGATAATAGCGTTCTTACTATTTCTAAGATCCAGCACATTATTTGACTTTTAAGGTAGCAGTTATCACTTGTTGTTTAGTTGCTAAGTCATGTCCAACTCTTTGTGACCCTATAGACTGTAGTCCGCCAGGCTCCTCTGTCCATGGAATTTTCCAGGCAAGAATACTGGAGTGCATTGCCATTTCCTTCTCCAGGGGATCTTCCCCACTCAGGGGTTGAACCTGTGTCTCCTGCAAAGGCAGGCATATTTTTAACACTAAGCCACCTAGGAAGCCAGTTATCACTTAACATTTCAGTAATCATTTTTCTATGAGCAGTCTCATAAAGATGTCTCTCTGTGGGTTAATTTCTAAATAATACTTTCTAACTCAGTGTCATTGGAAACAAAAAAAAATACTCTTGATAAAATTTTTAATCACCTTTTTTAACTATTAAATCATTGATATCATTTTTCCTTTCCCTTGTATTATATGCATTTCTATTCCCAGGAATATATGTAGACAGATATTTGAAGAAAAATCAAGGTCTTAAAATTCAGGTTATTTTAATCTAAAAATGTTACCAACTGAGTTACAGTGAGACTGAGGCCAAACACAGTACAATAACATTAGAGTCATTGACCTAAGCCAAACAGAACTTTTCTCAAAATGTTTAGTACGTTGGGACCATTCTTCACTAACACTAATAATAATTGCAGTTACCTATATAGAACTGACTAGATTGAAAGTAGAGTACTATTGAGTTCAGGAAGAGGTGGAAAGAATACACAGATGAACTATACAAAAAAAATCTTCACTACCCAGATAATCACGATGGTGTGATCACTCACCTAGAGTCAAACATTCTGAAAGGTAAAGTCAAGTGGGCCTTAGGAAGCATCACTACGAACAAAGCTAGTGGAGGTGATGGAATTCCAGTTGAACTACTTCAAACCCTAAAAATGATGCTGTGAAAGTGCTGCACTCAATATGCCAGCAAATTTGGAAAACTCAGCAGTGGCCACAGGAATGGAAAAGGTCAGTTTTCATTCCAATCCGAGAGAATGCTCAAACTACCACACACTTGCACTCATCTTACAAGCTAGTAAACTAATGCTCAAAATTCTCCAAACCAGGCTTCAACAATATGTGAAATGTGAACTTCCAGATGTTTGAGCTGGTTTTGGAAAAGGCAGAGGAACCAGAGATCAAATTGCCAACATCCACTGAATCATCAAAAAAGCAAGAGAGTTCCAGAAAAACATCTATTTCTGCTTTATTGACTATGCCAAAGCCTTTGACTGTGTGGATCACTACACTGTGGAAAATTTTGAAAGAGATGGGAATACCAGACCACCTGACCTGCCTCTTGAGAAATCTGTATGCAGGTCAGGAAGCAACAGTTTGAACTGGGCATGGAAAAACATACTAGTTCCAAATAGGAAAAGGAGTACATCAAGGCTGTATATTGTCACCCTGCTTATTTAACTTATATGCAGAGTACATCATGAGAAATGCTGGGCTGGAGGAAGCACAAGCTGGAATCAAGATTGCAGGGAGAAATATCAATAAACTCAGATACACAGATGACACCACCCTTATGGCTGAAATCGAAGAGGAACTAAAGAGCCTCTTGATGAAAGTGAAAGAGGAGAGTGAAAAAGTTGGCTTAAAGCTCAATATTCAGAAAACTAAGATCCGGTCCCATCACTTCATGGCAAATAGATGGGGAAACTATATCTTTATAGTATTTGAGAGAAATTGCATGCAATACGAGATCATCTGTACAGGCTCAGAGAGCAAGAAACTTTGGGTAGTTAGTGGAGTGAGGCAACACAATGCACTAAATATTTTCCCTGTGTCCTAGACGGACCTACCATGCAATTCATGCATTCATGACAAGGTCTAACAAATGTTTACAAGTCATGAAGTAGTCAGGACGTTTCAAATAAAATCTAGGCACTGCTCTAGTTTGTTCAGAGTTCAGAAAGTCAGTGGGAAACAAAATAACCAAGGTGTATTTTGGGAAGGGGATGCTGCACAGAAGGCTGGAATAAGAGAATGAGGCAGGGCTCCCTGTGATGCCTCCCGGAGATGAAGAGAAAGAGGAGACCTGACTGAACCTGGGCCCTGATCCCAGCGGGAGCGCTGATGGACATACAGTGTGATGCTGTAACGCTAACTGTGCACCTTCAAAATGATCACATCCCATCCTCGGGGAATCACTACCCCAGGGTAGAGAAACATAATTCCTAGGGGCAGTATGCCACGGGTCTATCTCCCTGTTCCTCTTTATGTTCCCACTCATAGCTCTGGAGGTACTCTCTAATTAGCAAGCACTGTCCAACGCTGCCCTTGGAGGCTGAGAATCACAGTGTAGTATTTACATCATGTGCTATTTATTTGTTATAAGACATCTGTTGAGGAAGAAGAATAGAACATCTTTAAGTTGAATTTTGTGATTATTAAAAATCTAGACAATGGTATGTGGGTCTCCATTTGTACTTGTGTGCGTGCTAAGCTGCTTTGGTCATGTCCAACTCTTTGCGACCCTATGGACTATATATAGCCCGCCAGGCTCCTCTGTCCATGGGATTCTCCAGGCAAGAAACTGTGGTGGGTTGTCATGTCCTCCTCCATCAACTGTACACATGTCCTCAAGTATCAGAGGCGTTCACGTACAATTAGTACAACAGTTATGCAGTGGGAGCACCATGTATACGGTAGAAACCAACACTACAGTGTAAAGCAATTCTCCTCCAATTAAAAATAAATAAGTAAAAAGTAGTGGAGGGGATTTCCCTGCTGGCTTAAAAGGATGAAAAGGAGCCAAGAGCAGGCAACAGAGAAAGCAGAAGGGCGACGAGGGCAAATGCCTTCGATACTGAGACCACATGGAAGTGCAGCAGCAACTCTAATAGTGTATGAGACCACTTCATCCACCAGTGACCATAAAGGGAAAATGAACTTACCTAAACCCCAAAACTAGGGTGCCTAACAGGAATCTGGGCAACATGTTAATGTGTGTGGGAATTATTTAAAATATTTTAGAGGGGATCCTGAGAAAGGCCTAGAACTTCTGCCAATTATATAGGTGAGGAGAACTCAGATTAACAAGATTTGAGACGTTGCTATAAACTAGACACATTTGTTACCAGGAGGAAAAGCTGGAGATAAACCAAAGTATTTGGCTATGACCATAACAAAGATGTACATTTTTTATGTTTCATAAGAGGAAATCTAGACACTTCACATGAATGTTTTCACTAGGATTCACTATGTCCATGTGAATTAGGATGCTGAGGGGAAAAGCACACACACTATAACTTTTTTTTTATTGAAAAGGGCATACTGAAATCAAAAAGTTGTCCAAGAGTTCCTAGTCCTTTGTCATGGCAACCTAATATCTCTATTAGATTGTGCTATGTTATCCACATGATTAATTAACTGTACTTTAACTTTTAATTAACTTTTCATAGTTTATTTCTTCTGAAACCTACAATGTGGTGAATTGTTTATATGAAAGAATTCTGAAATCCTAAGGTGTGATAGATATGAAAAGTATCAATATTGACAAAGAGTTTAATAACAGGACACTGTGACTTATGCTGATTTCCTGGCTAATGAATTTAAGATCTGTTTAGTTCTTATTAGGGGCAATAAAAATACTAATAATTTAAGAGATTCCAAAATACAGTCAGAAAAAGTGCAGCACCATTATTCTGATTCACTACTGCTCCAAATCAAATCAATGTAGCATCTATTATAAAAGGAGAGATTCTAACTGACATTGCTATCATATTTTGTCAAGATTCATCACTATTAATTTGAAAAGATTATATATCTACACAGGGATTTTTAAAGACTAATGTTTACTAGAAAATACTCATTTTTAAACACAGCATAATTATAGATAAATTAAGCTGAATAAAATGATTTATTAGGTGTTTTAGCAGAAAATACTCATGTTTCCAATATTATCCAACTGCTCACTATCTTTAGATAGTCATCAATTTTCAACAACTCTTTTTGGTAACTGAATGAAACTATAAAATGGAAATCTGAAATCTTGTCACTGTACGACAAACTTTGTTTTTTTATAAACATCAGATCAGATGTGGATTTAATTCAAAGAAGAGATGGAAGTAGAAAATGTTTTGATTGGGTTGGTTTCACTAAGCATACAAATATTTCATTGAAGACCTAGTAATGCATACACATTCTCTACATTAAATTTACGTGACACAGTATAAAAGGTATCATTTTCCCAGTGCAAATTACTTGACTAGATATACTTGATTGACCACTGGTGTTTTAAAATTTTGGTTTGCTTTCCCCACCCCTACATACCAGCTACAAATTATGCCCATAAAAGAAGAGAAAATTTAAAACTTATGAACTTTCAGGTATAATTCTAATCTTTGTATTTGGCCTGAGGAAATAACAGATATGTGATGAGTAATACTAAAAACAGCAAATCACACCTGAGAGCACTGGCTGAAACAGAATAAGCTGACTGCCAGCCTAATTGCTGATAGGACCTCTTCCCAATGAAAGTTTATCTTTTAAGCTTTTTTTGAAGATAGCCAGCAGTACCTAGGATCAGCTCTTACAAGCCACCTTGTCAGCAGTCAGCTCTGCACAGGATTAAGGACAGGCTGAAGTGTCCCTAGGGAAGGAAACGGCATGCCACTTCTCAGCAGGGTATCAGTCCTTGGGAACCTATTCTCCATTAGCAGGTCCAAGATTGATTAGATCTTCAAACTCTATGTAGTCAGTTGTGAGGGGCAGGCTTTACTGAGGCAGAGTTAGGAAGTATATATTGAAATTTAGGAAGGCAGTAAAAATAAATTGCAAAATATCATAGGAACTGTTGCAATTAATCTATTCACATCCAGGCATAATAAGTTTCATATAATGTGCCAATAATTAATATACCACCAAATGCAAACTTCATAAGACTGGAGAATTTTGTCTATTTTGCTCACTACTTAGACGGAAAGGTAGAGGTCCTTTCAGAAATGCAGAAATAATCACATGAGTTGACCTCAATGACACTGAGTACATTTCCATACAAATTTCAAGAATAATTCAGAAACACACATACACACCTCTTCAACAGCCAATTATAATTCCTGTGTATTCTATATTTGCAAATTTGTCTACCCGCTAAAATTTATCTAGAACCCCTAAAGCAATACTTGAAGTACTTCCATAGACATGTGTAGAGCTCCTCACATGTAAACAAGTAGCTTATTCACGGCTTATTTACAACCACATTTTTTCAAGGTTTTTTGATGATGTGATTTTGTTGATGAGTTTTCTGTTTAAAATGGCCCTATAGTATAGTGCTTAAGCATTGTCTAGGGTTCATAAGCGCAAGAAAGCTGTGATGTGCCTTACAGAGAAAATATATGTGTGGGATGAACTTCATTCAGGTATGAATTATAGTGTTCTTAACCATGAGTTCAATGTTAGTGAACCAACAAGAGTGCATTCAGAGAAAGGAAGCAGAAATTTGCCCATTTGTATGTAGGATGTTTCAGAAAGTGCTAAAATAACATCTATATGTGTGATGAAACTATGGAAAAGCAGATAAATTTGTGAATTTGTGAGCTGATAATTGAATTTAAAGGAAAAAAAAGCCTTTGTGAGGCTCAAAGCGAAAGAAAATTATAGTCATGTTATCTAGGAAAATGCTAAGTCCTTCTCTGCTAGTGCTGGCTGTCTCATATTTCAAATGGTGATATGGTAAGGAAAGTGTTAAATACACAGGTAAAACAGGTTCCAATAGGAGAGTACAGAAGAAATTTTAAAGTATCTGCAAGTGATTTACAGACTAGTCGATTTTCAAAGCTGATAAGACTTACAAGGATACTGGCAAATTAACCTATATAACACAAATGGCTTCCAAATACTCTCTCTTTAAATCATTCAAAAATATGCAATGAATTATTTGTAAGAAATGTATATTAAATAAGGTATCTGTAAACAGAAGCACACATAAAACAAGGTTATATATTATTTAATTGATAACAATTGTGTGACCAGAGGCTCACAGGAACTTAATCCTCTATTTCCCATGCCAGTTTATTCAATGTTCATGACAATTTTATAGAACTTAACTACCATTAATAAATAGAATTGTGTGCCCATATAGATATATACAGGGCTTCCCAGGTGGCTCAGTGGTAAAGAACATGCCTACAATGCAGGAGCTACAGGAGATGTGGGTTCGATCCCTAGATCTGGAAGATCCCCTGGAGTAGGAAATGGCAACGCACTCCAGTATTCCTGTTTGGAAGTCTATGGACAGAGGAGCCTGGCGGGCTATAATCCATAAGGTCACAAATAATCAGACACAGCTGTATACACACACAAACACATATATACAACTGATACTATATGTTTATAGTATACACATTCTCTCTCTCTCTCTCTCTCTCTCTCTCTCTCTCTATATATATATATATATATATATATATATATATATATATATGTTCTCCCCTAGTGGCTCAGACAGTAAAGAATTAGCCTGCAATGTAGGAAACTTGGGTTCGATCCCTGGGTTGGGAAGATCCCTTGGAGGAGGGCATAGCAACCCACTCCAGTATTCCTGCCTGGAGAATCCCCTGAAAGCCTGGTGGGCTAAAACCATGGGGTTGCAAAGAGTCAGACACAACTGAGCAACTAAGCACAGCATATATATATATACACACACACACATACACACACACACACACACACACACACACACACACACACACACACACGGGGGCTTCCCTTGTAGCTCAGTCAGTAAGGAGTCTGCTTGCAATGCAGGAGACCCAGGTTCAATCCCTGGTTAGGGAAGATCCCCTGGAGAAGGAAATGGCAACCCACTCCGGTATTCTTGCCTGGAGAATCCCAGGGACAGAGGAGCCTGGCAGGCTACAGTCCATGGGGTTATAAGAGTCAGACACAAATTAACAACTAAACCACCATATATATACATGTATGTGTGTATACACACACACACACACACACACACATACATTCACACAGACAAATGTTTTGTGTGTGTGCATGAGAGAGAGAGACAAATAGATTCAGGCCAGTAGAATTGGATATTTAAACCACATAAATGATGTTATGATAACTTAACATGTGAAAGAAAATCTGTGCATATTTCTTTCTTTGATGTTGGCAATCGGTGTCTTCCCAGATATCAGAATCAATCCTCCTTTTTTTGTGCTCCTTGAATTCAGGGCTAAACAGGACAGGCTTGCTCCTTGAAATGCGTTGATAAAGCTAGTCAGAGAAATGTTACAAAGTTGACATTACTTGCTATAGGTTCTGCCTTAATCTGTAAAAAGTAATACTTTTGGTGCTGCTATAGATCTTTTTTAATACTCCCTTGTACTAGGCACTCAATGAGAACAATCAGAGACTATTTTCAGAGCCCGCAATAACAAGGGAGTCAGCCATCATAACTTGCATGTTACCAATAGAAGATACAGCCAAGGTCTTCACAGCTAGACGGACGGAAAAGGATATAGGCATATAGATAGGTATATAAGTATATATATATATATATATATAAATATATATGTATATATTTACACACATATAGAGAGAGATTATAATAAGGACTTGGACCATTCAGTAAACATGAGATTACTACAAAAATTTGGCCAAGAAGCCCCAAGATCTTTAGCTGGCAAGCGAGAGGCCAAGAGAGCCAATGGCAAAATTTCTAGTCCAAAGACAGAAGGCCAATGTCCCACTCAAACAATAAGCCAGCAAAGTTCCTTACTGGCCTCCTTGTTTGATTCAGATTTCCTACTGAATGGATGAGAAACATCCACATTAGGAAGGGCAATCTATTTTACTAAATCTGCTGAGTCAAATGTTAATCTCATCCAAAAACACTCTCATGAACACACAGAAAATAATGTTTTGCCACATATCTGGCAACCCCATGGCCCAGTAAAACTGACACATCACAGATGTTCACAGCTAATACCTGAGACCTACGAGTATGTTGCCTTTCATGGAAAAATGGACTTTGTACGTATGTTTAACTTAAGGAACTTGAGATGAAGAAATTACCATAGATAATAAAATGGACTGAATATAATATAATAATATTATAACTATTCTAATTATAATATATATTATATGTATTATAATTATAATATGTAATATATATAATATTATATATTACATATTATATTATATTACATATAATATATATCACATATATATTATATAATATATTATACATATAACATATATAATACATTATATTTATAGTTATATTATTTTATATTATAATAAAATATAAATGTATTTAATATAAATATCTATATATTTATTTAATATATATTAAATATTTATTCAATATACAATAAATTATATTAATATACAAATTATACTTATAAAGTATATTATAATTATATTATAAATTATAATTATAAATTATACTATTTATAATAATTTATATTATTATTAATATAATGTTATTTATATTAACATATATTAATTATATTAAATATATTAAAAATTAAAAATATAAAAATTAAATTATAAATAATTTAAATTATAAAAAATAATATATAAAAATTAAATTATATTAATCATATTAATTATTTATATATTCTTGATATAATTATTAAAATTTATATTATTATTAATTTCTAATAAGAATTTATAATATATATGTTAGATATATGTTATATAATATATATATATTATATGTATACTATATATACATCTAAAAATATATTACATATACATATATATAACATATACGTATTTATAATATATTATATATTATTATAATTAATATTATAATATTATACATTGTATATATACCATATATATTATCATATATGATATATATAATAAATATATAATATATCAGTTTAGTTCAGTCGCTCAGTCGTGTCCGACTCTTTGGGACCCCATGAATCGCAGCACTCCAGGCCTCCCTGTCCATCACCAACTCCCGGAGTTTACCCAAACCCACGTCCATCGAGTTGGTGATGCCATCCAACCATGTCATCCTCTGTCATCCCCTTCTCCTCCTGCCCCCAATCCTTCCTAGCATTAGGGTCTTTTCCAATGAGTCAACTCTTCACATGAGGTGGCCAAAGTATTGGAGTTTCAGCTTCAACATCAGTCCTTCCAATGAATACCCAGGACTCATCTCCTTTAGGATGGACTGGTTGGATCTCCTTGCAGTCCAAGGGACTCTCAAGAGTCTTCTCCAACACCACAGTTCAAAAGCATCAATTCTGCAGCATTCAGCTTTCTTCACCGTCCAACTCTCATATCCATACATGACTACTAGCAAAACCATAGCCTTGACTAGATGGACCTTTGTTGGCAAAGTAATGTCTCTGCTTTTAAATATGCTATATATATTATATATATTATATATATACTGGTATATATATGTTGATATATATATATATATTGGTATACTGATATATATATATACTGGTGTTCTGCAGTCCATGGGGTCACAAAGAGTCAGACACAACTGAGTGACTGAACTGAACTGATGGTCAGGCCCATGCTCAGTAAATCTTTAATCCAATCTTCTGTTGATGGTAAGACTATGTTCCCTCCCTGTAGTTTGGTCTAAGGTCAAACTATAGTAGAGGTAATGACTGTAATGGCAACCTCCTTCAAAAGGACTTATACCACACTGGGTCCTGTCTGTTGTATTCAGTACCCCTGACAGATACTCCTGGACACTCCCAGGCAAGTCTAGCTCAGTCTCTGGTAGGGAACAGGAACTCCCATTTACTGCTAGTAGGAATGCAAAATTGTACAATCACTATGGTAAACAGTTTGGCAGTTTTTCAAAGCTAAACATAATGATGTGTCAATATAGTTCATTGCAACAAATGTACCTACCACTCTGTTAAGTGATTTTGATGGGGGGAAGGCTGTGTGTATAGGAACAAAGAATATATAGGAAATCTCTGTATCTTCTACTGAGTTTTGCTGCGAACCTAAAACTACTTTAAAAAATAAAGTCTATTAAAAAATTAAAATAATTTTAAAGAAAAGGTTTCAGTGTTTGCTATAGACAGAAGTAATGTATCTGGATTAATCTAACAGAAAATTTTAATTTTCACATTTTCATTACAGAAATTTTCAGTATCTATATATTATTCTATAAAATAATTAAAAACAAGCATTGTTTCTGATTTGCATGATATAAGATTCAGCATTATTCATTATTTTTAGATACCTAGAATTTTAAAAGGTAAAAAAAAAACTAAGTGGGGTAATATATAATAAATATAGTAACAACATAGGGATAAGGGATTAAGAGATATAAACTATTAGGTATAAAATATGCTATAAGGATATGTTATACAACAAGGGGAATAAAGCAGATATTTTATAATAACTATAAATGAAGTATAACCTTTAAAAATTGTGAACCACTATATTATACACCTATAACATGTAATTTAAAAAATTTAAGTAAGATATTAAAGGACTAGGGAATTTATAGGCCTCACCTCTCCCTACCCTCTAAAAAGCAGAATTTGCCCAAAGGGCACCTTTTCTTCTACATACTCTTAGAGGATATTCTGGAACATTCTGCAAAGCCATAGAAGGATTTAATAAACATTTTATTCATTAATTGAACAAAGGATTTACAAATCAAAGAAATATTATCGCTCTTGAAGACAGCATGCTTGGATAAATACTGGTGCACCATCCCAGAAAGGTATATGATCCATCATCAGTTAATTATTAAAGCACTTAGCAACTACATGCTCACTCACCGTAAACACTGAATGTGATATAAAGAAAGACAAGACTTGGCTCTGTTATCTTTCAGGGAAAGGGAAGATATAAAGAAGGCCTTAATAAGGCGATCATATACGAATGGCAGAACGGGTGAAATAGGGAGTAGAGATTTACTAATTTAAATATAATTGTTTTATGGCATTTATATGAAAAGTTTAAATTAATGACATGACTGTCTTCTCTACCTACCCATAAAGACTCAAGTCACATTTCTTATTACTATTTTCCATAAGCAAAATACTGGTTATAAAATTATCTTTGCTATAAATCCCTTTGCAATATATAGGCACTTACATGTGAATACATATATATATATAATAATAAATATATATATATATAATACATCATTGAATATATGTGAAAAAATAAAAGAATTGTATTGATATTAATATTAATGTGTATAAAACATAGAGGTACATTAGAAGTCTGAATGTATATATAAAAAACTTCTCAGCTTCCCTGGTTGCTCAAGCGGTAAAGAATCTGCCTGCCAGTGCAGGAGACATGGATTTGATCCCTGGTCTGGGAAGACCCCACATGGCAACTAAGCCTGTGGGCCTCAACCAGGGAGCCTGTGCTCTAGAACCAGGAGCCACGACTACCGAAACCAGCACTCCCTAGAACCCGTGCTCCGCAACAAAAGAAGTCCCTGCACCGAGAAGCCTGCGCACTGCAGCAAAGAGCCCCCGCGCAGCACAATAGAGAAAAGCCCACTCAACAACGAAGACAGCACGGCCAGAAATAAAGAATTAAGGAAAGCAACAACAAAAGCTTCAGCAGTGGTTATTCCTAGATAATCGATAAAACTTTGACTGTGGTTCTTCCTATTTTATAGTTTTATTCTTATTTTCCAGTGACCATGCATTAAATTCAAAATCATGAAAAATAATATGTTCATTTTCTAAAATTTTAAATTTACGTAGTGAAACAATCATAGTCCACCGTGAAATTTACAGTAGTTTCTTAAAAAAAAAAAAAGAAGGATAGTAATTAGGAAAGTAAAAGATCCCAACAAAATATTTTTAACATAGATTCTTTCAAGATCTGAATATACAAACTTGAACTAATTGTAATAATTTTTAAAACCCTGTTATTTAGAATAAAAGATAATTACATATATGATATGAATATAATAACTGTCAATAAATTTGCAGTTTGGGGAAAACCACATGAATTACCTAATTAAGATTTTTTCTACATGTTTGTGAATACTAAACATAAAAGAGAAAAAGAGATATTCATATTTAACTATTTTATTTATAACTCTTCAATGATTAAAGAAATTGATTTTGACCAGAATAATTATAATGAATCATCCCACAGGAGGAAATTAGTCAGCATCTGTGATCTTTTTGGCCCACATTATAAAAATGATTAAGTAGTAACTTGTTTGCGCTTATGCTTAATAATATTACATATTGTTGTGTTCTCACAAGCAGGGGCTAAATAATAAGCCATGTTAACAAAAGCTTTATCTATCTAAAACGCTAAATATTTTTGGTTGTTTTCTTAGGGGGCATGTCTGAGTGTATTTAAAGACAGATTAATAGAATAGTTAGTCATTTTACTGAAAAATCGATTTAAAAACAAAATCTTATCCTTGATAAAAAGTGCATGCATATATGGTGAAAGGTAAATAAACACATTTAAATACAATGCATGTGTGTACATTAGCTCTCTACAAACTGTTAGTTGTACTCAAAATTACAAATAACAATGTAACTGTAACTCCAAAAACTATTCCAATTCACAGCAGAGATTTTATGCCTCACGAATCAGAACCTTTTTTATTTATCCCTCATACATTTTTATTACTTTATTAGGCATGTAACAGGGTGAAACAGTACGCAAGTTGTTAAGCTCTGTTAGCAAGCCATGGTAAGCTTATATTTCAGCTCCATGAGGCTTCTGCAGTTTTGGAGGCTTCTGTAGTTTTGGCTTTTTTCAAGCCCTCTGATACTCTACGTATTACAGACCATATTTGATTAAGAAAATCATGTTCTTGAACATCTGTCTGTTTAGTTACATTCACACTGCCCCTTATGGATACATTTTCTTGGAATCTTTCTATTTTTGATGGGTGCAAAGGGGAAAAAATATACTCTCTAAGGTCACCAGAATTCATTAAATGCAGCTGACGATGTTATGTACAGGGGGGAAATAAATCTTCCCAAGTTTGCATACAACATTATATTCACAAAATACTGGTTTATTCCTAAAGGAATCAAGAGAAATGCCAAGGGAACATGGTTCTAAATGGTGAGAGATGCCTCTCTGCTAGTGTGGTCCTCTGCAGTCACATGATGCCAGGATGTAAATCAGGTAATCCATCCCTCAGGGAACTGAGCAGAAGTCAAATCATGTGGGAGGGCCAAGCAGGACGGATTTAATCATGAAGACTGCAGAGGAAAATTCACATAATCGCCTAAAATTTTATTTTGCCCAGGTAAGCTCTTGTTATTTTCAAGGCTCACTCACCGGTGAGGAAAAGTTCCCAAAAGATTAACAGAATTTATCTCAACCTCAAAGCAGGACTGGGATCACATGCATCTAGTCACTAGTGCTGACACTAAACAGGGCTAAAGTAGGTAGAGGTAGCATTGACTGAAAGAAAAGTCCTCAAGCATTTAGGCTCCTTTAAAAGTGTAATGGTTGTGAAGTGATTAAAATAAATAAATAAATAAACTTTTTAAAAACATGAATAAACAAAGTGTAATGGTAATCTACATACAGTTTTATGGGACTAGCAGTTAGTCTTTGAGTACAGGGATAACTTATTTTTTAATTAAATGTCAACTGCTCAGTGATATTTACCATGGAAACCCTATTTAAAATTTTAATTCTGATGCCCACACCCTGATTTTTAACATTAACTTATTACCTTATACTATATTACTTAAGTGGACTTCCCTGGTGGCTCAGATGGTTAAGATTCTGCCTGCAAGGCAAGGGACCTGCGTTTAATCCCTAGCTCGGGAAGATCTTCCGGAGAAGGGAACGGCAACCCACTGCATTATTCTACCCTGGAGAATTCCAAGGACAGAGGACCCTGGCAGGCTACAGTCCCTGGGGTGACAAAGAGACAGGCACAACAGAGCAACTAATACTTTCACTTTCATACTAAAGATTTCCCATGTGGCACAGTGGTAAAGAATCTGCCTGCTAACCCGGGAGATGCAAGAGATGCAGGTTTGATCCCTGGGTGGGGAAGATCCCCTGGAGAAGGGAATGGCAACCCACTCCAGTATTGTTGTCTGGAGAATCCCATGGACAGAGGAGCCTGGTGGGCTACAGTCCACGGGATCCCAAAAAGTAGGACACAACTGGGCACACACACAAGGATTACTAAACATTACATTTTTTAATTGTCTTTTCTCTACTGGAATTGTGAATTTCTCTTTTGTTTCGTTTACTCATATATCTTAAGTATTTAAAATAATTCCTGACACACAGATGAGGATCAAAAAATTTTTTGTTCAAAGAATAAAACTTCTAAATTTTCAAGAATTTCCCCTTTAGGAAAAAAAAAGTTCTAGAGATTTATGAAGTCAAATGATGCTTTCCCCAGTCATGTATACTAAGCTTTGTGTTCTCATTGCATAGGAAATCCTAAGGTCAATGGCTCATCAACTGGACACTAACAACAATCATAGCTGGAAGAACACGTGTCCTGGGAAAAAACACAGTGACAGCAGAGAGAAAAACAAGCTTCATCACTTCATAACTGTGCACATTTAGGCACATTTCTTAGCATGTCCTACCCTCAAATTTCTCAAAATAAGGGTATTACCTACTTGGCAGATTTACTGTGAGAATGAAATGAGATTACACATGTAAAGCATTTACTGAAGTACTTGGCACATTCAGAAAATGATCATTCCCTTGCCCTCAAACTCAAGGTCACAAAAATTGAATTCTTAGCCTTTTCAACCATAATTAAGTCCTTGCTTAGAATCTCAATGCCCAAGACTGAAACCTTGACTTTTTAATTGAGTGTCAGCAACCCCACCACCAACCTCCGTGCTTTATACCACACACCACCTTGAGCCTCTTCTCATTCCAAACTGCAGGGCTCCCCATCAATTGCTCGCTGGCTCTCTGCTCAGGTCAACATACTACTCATTTCATGGACAGCTTAAAGAATCTCAGATTCAACTCATGGGTCAACTGTCCTTCCCTCTAAAGGCCCATTGCTCATTCCTTGGCACTGCCCCATGTTCCTGCACAAGACAAGTGTTTAATGAAAGAATGACCATTTCCTGCAGCCCTCCAGGTCTCCTAGCCTCCCTCAGCCCAGCCTATCTCACTACCTCAGGAACCTAGAGTCTAAAAGGACTTTCACTTCAATAAAATGTCCGGTGAATTTTGAAGGAAAAAATTATTTTTGATTTAGGAAATGCATAGCTGGTAGCTTCTGAGATTGATATTTTTTTTTTTCTTGGCAAACTGTGAATCACTATATAAATGTCAGGAATTGCCTAATAAACAGTAGCTATTCTGAATTAACTTCATAAGCATGTATTGAGCACCTACTGCGGCATGGGAGATAACTCTCACAGTCATGGTTTGGGATAAGCAGAAGCAGATAGGGGAGCTGCAAGGCCTGGAGGCCCACAGGCCCACCCCTTAATGGAGGGACTCAGGAGGGGGTGCTGGTATTGAAGTGGGAAACTTAGGCCTTGTCTGGGATCTTAACACAGAAAAAAATATTCCTTTTGCTTTTAACTACCATGTATTGCACAGATATCAGCAACCAGATCCCGTGCTAGGAGATGTCCAAGCACAATCTCATTACATTTTCACAACTATACCAATGGAAGGATTCCTGTTGTATTGTCTAGTCACTCAGTTGTGTCCAACTATTTGTGACCCCATGGACTGTAGCCTGCTATGCTCCTCCACCCATGGGACTTCCCACACAAGAATCCTGGAGTGGGTTGCCATTTCCTTCTCCAGAGGTTGATATTCTAAAAATTAATTTAGGAAGAAAGCAGAACAAGCAATCACATGGATCTGGTACAGCTGAGATGGGGAATCACATTCATGGGCCCAGGCTAGTTGCATTTCCTAAGTGCTTCTCAAAACCATCAGTCTTACTTGTCATTGCTGCAACCACAGCCTCAGTTTAGGTTCTAGTCATCTCTTGCCCGAGTTACCGTCACTGATCCCTAACTGGGCTCACTGTAATCAGTCTTGTCAGTCTCTGATCCATTCTTTACAGGGACACCAATACCTAAGATGATCATCTGACCTTCTGAATGGTTAGAAACCTTAGCCACACCACAGAACAAAGTTAAATATGTAAATCAATAATCATCAGAATGTCATTCTACCAATTCTTTGTTACTAATTCATGATTAGGAAAGCACAGAATTTGAGAAGATGCAGTTAAATTTTAACAGTAATTTTACCAACCTAGACAGCATATTAAAAAGCAGAGACATTACTTTGCCAGCAAAGGTCCATCTAGTCAAGGCTATGGTTTTTCCAGTAGTCATGTATGGATGTGAGGGTTGGACTGCGAATAAAGCTGAGCGCTGAAGAATTGATGCTTTTGAAATGTGGTGTTGGAGAAGACTCTTGAGAGTCCCTTGGACTTCAAGAAGATCCAACCAGTCCATCCTAAAGGAGATCAGTCCTGGATGTTCATTGAAAGGACGGACGTTGAAGCTGAAACTCCAATACTTTGGCCACCTCATGCGAAGAGTTGACTCATTGGAAAAGACCCTAATGCTGGGGAAGATTGAGGGCAGGAGGAGAAGGGGACGACAGAGGATGAGATGGCTGGATGGCATCGCCGACTCGATGGACATGGGTTTGGGTGGACTCCAGGAGTTGGTGATGGACAGGGAGGCCTGGTGTGCTGCAGTTCATGGGGTCACAAAGAGTCGGACATGACTGAGCAACTGAACTGAACGGAACACATTGCTTAATATCCAAGCATGTGGTTTTATATTTTATAAGCAAATCATCATATGTCATTTTGAAAATTTTAAAATAATAATAAAATAAAACTGGTCACTCATTATACTTGAGAAACCCTAGCCTAATCTTCTTATGAAAACATACAAAATCATTACCTACTAGTGAGACTCTCCAGCTGTGTCTTATTTCCCAAACTAAGATTTTTATCTAGCAATTTCAATCCACTTATAGTTCACTATAGCCATCAATTAACTACAGCAAAAGACTATACAGCAGAGTGATCAGAATATAAATACTGGAGCCAAACAGTGTGGGTCTTAATCTCAGCTCTGTCACTTACTGCCTCTGTGGCCTTGGGGATTTACTTCAATATTGTGTGTCACAGGTTCCTCACATAGAGATTTAGAGTAGTAGCAGCTGCCTCATGTTTGCTGGGAAGATGAAATGGTTTAAAGTATCAGTTAAAATAGTGCCTGAATCAATAAATGCTGGGTTTCTTTTTAATCTTTTTGTTATTTTAGCCACCATTCCTTGCTTGTGTGTTCCCTCTGCCTCTCTACAACTTTGCATCTGGATTATTTCTAACCAATTTTAAAAACTAATCAAAATTCACCTTCTTCACGAGGCCTCCCTTGGCTTTCCCAGGCTGATCTGTGTGCTTGTTCTGTGCTGCCCTGTTCCCCTGAACCAACACCTCCACCGTGGCATTTACCATGTGCTGTGCTCATTATGTCTTTGTGTGTCTGCTTCCTCCGCCATAATGAGGATGTGATACAAGTGCTTAATCCGTATTCACAGGCCCTATAAACGTACAGACTGAACTGATTCCACTTTGATCCTTAGAAGAACCCATGTTCACGATGTCTTACCATTTCAGCCAAGCACTGATTCCCAAAAGAAAACCTAGATGAGAAGAGGTGCCTCTGGTCTTTGAATAAGATAATTTAGATAAGAACTCCTTGGTTTGACCTTTGTGTGCTTAGCACTGGACTTGGGAGTTTAGACAAGAATACATACAAGTTCCAGAGAAACTTGACCACATATTGTCTACATACAACTTGGCCCATGCCTTTTCCCTTAACTGATTCTATGGTATCATTGATATAAACAGTGAGGAGAATGAGATATACAGTTTTCTGCATAATTAATCCATTTTTTACTCCTTATTATATGATTCTGACCATAAGAACAATTATTTGGGGAAGCAAAGAAAAGCTGTACATTTTAAACTAAACTAAAAAAATAATCATCCATTAACAATGGTTATATCACTCTGTAATTAGATTCAAAGGTGACAGTATTTTGAAAGATTTCTATTCTCATTATAAGATAAATTAAAAATCCCAATTATCAATGACCATACAGAAAAAAACGTGACACTCAAACACCATTATTAACCACAATGAAATCTCAAATGATCATGCCTCTTCATAATCTTTATTAAATAGAGCCTAGAAGAAAATCAAAGATGAGTCTGGCTATGGATCTCTCAGAAATAGCTAAATACCATGTAAATTACTGTATATGAATACTTGCAGTGTTGTACAAAAATTAGGCCTCTTGAGGACTCAATAAACAAAATGGAAAATACAATCAGCTCAATTGATAGAGTACTTTTAATTACCCAGGATAAAGAAGAAGGAAGGTTAACAGGAGTACTTTAAAATTGCATACTATCTAGAGCCGATCAATGAATATAGTAAAGTTGCAGGATATAAAATTAACACACAGAAATCCCTTGCATTCCTATACACTAACAACGAGAAAACAGAAAGAGAAATTAAGGAAACAAGTCCATTCACCATTGCAAAGAAAAGAATAAAATACATAGGAATATATCTACCTAAAGAAACAAAAGACCTATATATAGAAAACTATAAAACACTGATGAAAGAAACAAAGAGGACACAAATAGATGGAGAAATATACCATGTTCATCGATTGGAAGAATCAATATAGTGAAAATGAGTATATTACCCAAAGCAATCTATAGATTCAATGTAATCCTGATCAAGCTACCAACAGTATTTTCACAGAACTAGAACAAATAATTTCACAATTTGTATGGAAATACAAAAAACCTCGAATACCCAAAGCAATCTTGAGAAAGAAGAATGAAACTGGAGGAATCAACCTGCCTGACTTCAGGCTTTACTACAAAGCCACAGTTATCAAGACAGTATGATATTGGCACAAAGACAGAAATATAGATCAATGGAACAAAATAGAAAGCCCAGAGATAAATCCACGCACCTATGGACACCTTATCTTTGACAAAGGAGGCAAGAATATAGAGTGCAGAAAAGACAATCTCTTTAACAAGTGGTGCTGGGAAAATTGGTCAACCACTTGTAAAAGAATAAAATTAGAACACTTTCTAACACCATACACAAAAATAAACTCAAAATGGATTAAAGATCTAAATGTAAGACCAGAAACTATAAAACTGCTAGAGGAAAACATAGGCAAAACACTCTCCAACATAAATCACAGCAGGATCCTCTATGACCCACCTCCGAGAGTAAAGAAAATAAGAGCAAAAATAAACAAACAGGACCTAATTAAAATTAAAAGCTTTTGCACAACAAAGGAAACTATAAGCAAGGTGAAAAGACAGCCTTCAGAATGGGAGAAAATAATAGCAAATGAAGCAATGGACAAACAATTAATCTCAAAAATATACAAGCAACTCCTGCAGCTCAATTCCAGAAAAATAAACGACCCAATCAAAGAGTGGGCCAAAGAACTAAACAGACACTTCTCCAAAGAAGACATACAGATGGCTAACAAACACATGAAAAGATGCTCAACATCACTCATTATTAGAGAAATGCAAATCAAAACCACAATGAGGTACCATTTCATGACAGTCAGAATGGCTGCTGTCCAAAAGACTACAAGCAATAAATGCTGGAGAGGATGTGGAGAAAAGGGAACCCTCTTACACTGTTGGTGGGAATGCAAACTAATACAGCCACTATGGAGAACAGTGTGGAGATTCCTTAAAAAACTGGACATAGAACTGCCATATGACCCAGCAATCCCACTGCTTGGCATACACACTGAGGAAACCAGACTTGAAAGAGACACATGTACCCCAGCGTTCATCGCAGCACTGTTTATCATAGCCAGGACATGGAAGCAGCCTAGATGCCCATCAGCAGACAAATGGATAAGGAAGCTGTGGTACATATACACAATGGAATATTACTCAGCCATTAAAAAGAATGCATTTGAATCAGTTCTAATGAGGTGGGTGAAACTGGAGCCTATTATACAGAGTGAAGTAAGCCAGAAAGAAAAACACCAATACAGTATACTAACACATATATATGGTATTTAGTTAATCGGTAAAGATAACGCTGTATGCGAGACATCAAAAGAGACACAGATAAATAGAACAGTATTATGGACTCTGTGGGAAACGATGAGGGTGGGATGATTTGAGAGAATAGCATTGAAACATGTATATTATCATATATGAAATAGATCGCCAGTCTAGGTTCGATGCATGAGACAGAGTGCTCAGGACCAGTGCACTGGGATGACCCTGAGGGATGTGATGGGGAGGGAGGTGGGAGGGGGGTTCAGGATGGGGAACACATGTATACCCATGGCTGATTCATGTCAATGTATGGCAAATACCACTACAATATTGTAAAGTAATTAGCCTCCAATTAAAATAAATAAGTTAATTTTAACAAAAATAATAATAAAATTTCAGACTATCTAAAATATTTTAGCAAATTATTTCTTGCTTTCTTTTATCACTAATCTACTTTTTAAAGGCACGAACAAATAACAGTGCACTTGAGTTTAAGCTCTTTTCTGTGGTCCTATTCAATTTATGATTAGGTAACAAGAGCTAGAAGACAACCAAACATGGGAAGAAAGGATGAAAAATGCCACACAAGTCTTCTAGAATCACACTCTAAATCCCGACACTGAAAGGTATGTTTCTACCTACAGGCTCATAGGTTCAAGGTCATATATACAGCATTGTATAATTTCCAAACGCTTAAAAGAAAGAAAAATACTAGAATTTTTAAAATCATATCTAAAAGATCTTTAATACTATGCACAATTTTAGAAACCATGTTCTTTTAATTACTACTTATTTTGAGCAATTTCCACAAAATATTTAATGATGTCCGCTTAAAGATGCAAACAGCAAAAACACGAAGTAAAGTCATTCTAACTTCCTACTCTCTGTGCTTATTCACTCAGTCATGTCTGACTCTTTGAGATCCCATGAACTGGAGCCCGCCAGGCTCCTCTATACATGGGGATTCTCCTGGCAAGAATACTGGAGTGGGTTGCCATTCACTTCTCCAGGGGATCTTCCTTACCCAGGGATCAAAGCCAGGTCTCCTGCATTGCAGGCAGATTCTTTACCATCTGAGCCACCAGGGAAGCCTAAGAATGCTGGAGTGAGTAGCCTATCGCTTCTCCAGGAGAACTTCCCGACCCAGCAATTGAACCAGGGTCTCCTGCATTGCAGGAGGCTTCTTTACCACTTGAGCTACCAGGGAAGCCCCCAACATACTCTTTAACATATGGTAATGAAAAAGTTTAAGTGGTCCAAAGGAAAGGCATCTGGAAACAGGAAAATATTATAGGTGGTTCTTAAGTCAGAAATTACTCTTCTCTGAGAGTGAAAAAGTTGGCTTAAAGCTCAAAATTCAGAAAACTAAGATCATGGCATCTGGTCCCATCACTTCATGGCAAATAGATGGGGAGACAGTGGAAACAGTGACAGACTTTATTTTTTTTCAGCTCCAGGATCACTGCTGATGGTGATTGCAGCCATGAAATTAAAAGATGCTTACTCCTTGGAAGGAAGGTTATGACCAACCTAGATAGCATATTTAAAAGCAGAGACATTACTTTGCCATCAAAGGTCCGTCTAGTCAAGGCTATGGTTTTTCCATTGGTCATGTATGGATGTGAGAGTTGGACCATGAAGAAAGCTGAGCGCCACAGAATTGATGCTTTTGAACTGTGGTGTTGGAGAAGACTCTTGAGAGTCCCTTGGACTGCAAGGAGATCCAACCAGTCCATCCTAAAGGAGATCAGTCCTGAGTGTTCATTGGAAGGACTGATGTTGAAGCTGAAACTCCAATACTTTGGCCACTTCATGCAAAGAGTTGACTTATTGGAAAAGACCCTGATGCTGGGAAGGATTGGGGGCAGGAGGAGAAGGGGACGACAGAGGATGAGATGGCTGGATGGCATCACCGACTTCATGGACATGGGTTTGGGTAAACTCTGGGAGTTGGTGATGGACAGAGAGGCCTGGCGTGCTGCGGTTCATGGGGTCTCAAAGAGTCGGACAAGACTGTGTGACTGAACTGAACTGATCAAATATCTAGCAGTATTTATTAAACTCCTTCCAGGGCAACAAAACTAAAGAAGAGTTTTGCAGAAGACACTCCTGGGAATGTCTGATGCAAATATTAACCTGTGTTTCAAGATAATCACACCTTCAAAGTTTTAGCATATATGAATCTGTGCAGACACAAATAATATATCATTTAGAGAAATGAGAATATAGTAGTTGGAAAATGATGAAACCAAAGGGAAAAATGTGTACTTTGAAAAGTAAATGCAGAAAATGTTAAGATAATGTTTGTGATTTAATTGGAAAGGAGAGTAATAATGAAAGAGGGTCAAGAGATTATGTATTTAAAAACATTAGTTTAGCAACCCTAATAGCAGTAAGAAATGATACACTATAGTTATTGGTATAGAGAAAGCCCTCTCTGAGCAGGCCTCTCTCCCCAAATCTCCACATGTTCATCAACTAGAAGCTCATTCGGGGCTTTTACAGAGACATAAATGACTAAATCATTCACCACTGGCAGCTGAACTCAGTCTCTACCTCCTCCCCTCTCAGGAGGTCAGGAGGTAGGAGGTCAGGAGGTAGAAAGTCCCATCTTGGATCACCTGGTTGGTTCCCCTGGCAACTAGCCTCCTTCCTTAGGTGCTTTCCAAAAGTCATCCCATTAATATGAAAAAAACCTTTACTGCTCTCATCTCATGAAATTTGTTTTAGGAGCTCTGTGCTAAAAGAGTATGAAAACTAAAAATACATATCTTATAATATCGCAAGCAATGACTCTTGCAGGAGTCTGCTGGAATACAGATGGGATAAAGCACTCTTCCTGGATAGTCATAGCTCAGCAAAGTTCTTCCAATCAGGCAGCATCACACTCCGTTCTGTTGTACTAATGCCTTGTCTATCTCTCTCAATGGACTGTGACTCTTAGAAGGCAGGGCTCTCTCTTTTCTCTGATAACAGTGCTTTATATAATGCAGGTTTTCATAAATGCTTTGCAATTTAATTGGAAAGGAGAGTAAAAAAAGAAAGAGGGTCAAGAAAAGAAGCTATTTAAACACCTACATTTAAATGAAATGTAGAGAAGAAAAACTATACAAAAAAAGACCTTAATGACCCGAATAACCACGATGGTGTGATCATTCACCTAGAGCCAGGCATCCTGGAGTGTGAAGTCAAGTGGGCATCACTATGAACAAAGCTAGTGGAGGTGATAGAATTCCAGCTAGAATTCAAGTCCTAAAAGATAATGCTGTAAAAGTGCTGCACTCAATATGCTGGAAAATTTGGAAACCTCAGCAGTGACCACAGGACTGGAAAAGGTCAATTTTCATTCCAGTCCCAAAGAAAGGCTATGCCAAAGAATGCTCAAACTACCACACAACTGCACTCATCTCACAAGCTAGCAAAGTAATGCTCAAAATCCTCTAAAAAGAGAATTCTCTAAAAGAAAATTCAACAGTACACGAACCTAGAACTTCCAGATGTTCAAGCTGGATTTAGAAAAGCCAGAGGAACCAGAGATCAAATTGCCAACATCCGCTGGATCATTGAAAAAGCAAGAGAGTTCCAGAAAAACATCTACTCCTGCTTTATTGACTATGGTAAAGCCTTTGACTGTGTGAATCACAGCAAACTGTGGAAAATTCTTCAAGAGATGGGAATACCAAACCACCTGACCTGCCTCCTGAGAATTCTATAAGCAGGTCAAGAAGCAACAGTTAGAACCGGACATGGAACAATGGACTGGTTTAAAATTGGGAAAGGAGTATATCAATACTGTATATTGTCACCTTGCTTATTTAACTTAAATGCATGTGAAATGCTGGGTTGGATAAAGCACAACCTAGAAACAACATTGCTGGGAGAAATATCAATAACCTCAGATATGCAGAAGACACCACTCTTATGGCAGAAAGCAAAGAGGAACTGAAGAACCTCGTGGTCAAAGCGAAAGAGGAGAGTGAAAAAACTGGCTTAAAACTCAACATTCAAAAAACTAAGATCATGGCATCTGGTCCCATCGCTTCATGGCAAATAGATGGGGAAACAATGAAAACAGTGAGAGACTCTATTTACTTGGGCTCCAAAATCACTGCAGATGGTGACTGCAGCCATAAAATTAAAAGACACTTCCTCCATGGGAGAAAAGCTATGACCAACCTAGACAGCATATTACAAAGCAGAGACATAACTTTGCCAACAAAGGTGCATCTAGTCAAAGCTATGGTTTTTCCAGTAGTCATGCATGAATGTGAGAGTTGTACCATAAAGAAGGCTGAGTGCTGAAGAACTGATGCTTTCAAACTATGGTGTTGGAGAAGACTCTTGAGAGTCCCTTGGACTGCATGGAGATCAAACCAGTCAATCTTAAAGGAAATCAGTTCTGAATATTCACTGGAAGGACAGATGCTGAAGCTGAAACTCCAATACTTTGGTCACCTGATGCAAAGTACTAACCCATTGGAAAAGACCCTGATGCTGGGAAAGATTGAAGGCAGGAGGAGAAGGGGATGACAGAGGATGAGATGGTTGGATGGCATCACTGACTCAATGGACATGAGTTTGGGCAAGATCTTGGAGTCGGTGATGGACAGGGAAGTCTGGTCTACTGCAGTCCATGAGGTCACAAAGAGTCGGACAAGACTGAGAGACTGAACTGAACTGAACAGAGAAGGAAAAAAAAGCCTAAGTAGATCAAAAAAGAGCCCTTAAAGAAGTAAGTGGGCTTCCTTGGTAGCTCAGGTGGTAAATAATCTGCATGCAATGCCGGAGACCCCAGTTCAATTCCTGGGTCAGGAAGATCTGCTAGAGAAGAGATAGGCTCCCCAGTCCAGTATTCTTGGGCTTCCCTTGTGGCTCAGCTGATAAAGAATCTGCCCACAATGCGGGAAACCTGGGTATGATCCCTGGGTTGGGAAGATTCCTCTGGAGAAGGGAATGGCTACCCACTCCAGTATTCTGGGCTGGAGAATTCCATGGACTGTATAGTCCATGGGATCACAAAGAGTCAGACACTAAGTCAGTAGAGAGGCAGGAAAGAATACAACTGTGGGATATTAGAGTTTGAAAGTAGAGAAGTAAATATTGTCAAATGCTTTGGAAAGCAGGTAAAAGAAAAAGAAAGAAAATTAAGAAAATAGGAAAATTCAAAAAAAAAGGCCCCAAATAGGGACACTGATCATATTTAACAGCTTTGGTTTACTGTGAGGGACAAATGCAATTGATGTTTGCAGCACCAGTATCTTGGGAGAGGAGGGCCAATTTTAAGTTTTTTGTTTTTGTTTCTTTTTTTAGTTGTAGCATTCAAGATCTAGTTCCTCTTTCTGTTCAGTCGCTCAGTCATGTCTGACTCTTTGTGAACCCATGGACTGCAGCATGCCAGGCTGCCCTGTCCTTCACCAACTCCGGAGCTTGCAGAAACTCAAGTCCACTGAGCTGGTGATGCCATCCAACCATCTCATCTTCTGCCATCCCCTTCTCCTTCCACCTTCAATGTTTCTCATCATCAGGGTCTTTTCTTTCGAGTTGGCTCTTCACATCAGGTGGCAAAACTTTTGGAGCTTCAGCTTCAGCATCAGTCCTCCCAATGAATATTAAGGATTGATTTCTCTCATTGCAGTTCAAGGGACTCTCAAGTGGAGTCTCTCAAGGGAGGCCTGGCATGCTGCAGTCCATGGGGTCACAAAGAGTCGGACTGAACTGAACTGAAAGATAAATTAAAGTGAAACTTCACTTATTTATTCATAAGTCTAAATATACACATGATTACAAACAGTACTTTATAAAGGAAATGTGAATATTTTCTTTTTATGTGACAGCATTATAATCTCCCTTGCAGAAGATAAGTGGAAAAACCACAACACAAAGGTAAATGCTCATAGGGAATTATCCTGATCAGAAAAATTGGTTCTGCCAGACAAATGTATAAAATTACTCTAATTATTAAGTTTCATATATTGTAGACAAGAATGTCTTATTTAGAAATGCAGCTATATAAAAACTGGAGCACTACTATGTATGATACAGAAAACCACATTGATATATCTTCCTGTACTACAAATTCTAAAAACCAGAACTTTCACCCTAAAGACTAGTATATTATTATTAAAGTAAAAATAGTTTTTATCCTCCTTTTGGGAAGAGCATAATTGAGAGACCATCATTTAGTTTCTAATAAACACTGCCACTTATGATTGAATTCTAAAGATCCATATACCATCTGCATGCTCTTGAGCATTCTGGCCTCCTTCATTCTCTGTAGCACAATCTGTTCTTCCCAAGTACAGCATAGCTTGGTATAGCTTGGTCATCTGACATCTATGGTAAGAAATATTAATCATAAAATACCTTTTATCCTTAGTGTCAGCCAGGAAAGCTTACTACAGATACAAATAAGCTAGATCTTTGTAGTCAATGTCTCAATTGTCCAATTAGTAAGTTTCATATTTTTTTGAGGGGGGAAGGAAAAAATATTTTGGAAAAAATGAAAAAAAAAAAGACTGGTGAATAAAAACTAAAAAAAAAAAATAATAATTCCTCTGAAATTATCAAGCCACACAAACACATTGGTAAGCAATCCAGATTTAAATTTGTTTTGAGATTATATTATATGTGTCTTATGCCTCTATAATGTTCCCAATTTGCAAATGAAGAAAAAATTCACAAAACAAATTTTAAAACAATATTTTTCGATGACTTATTAAGTATTTTAAAAACTGACTGGTAATCTAATTGTTTCATTATTTCCTATAGCATATTTTCCAGTTATAGTATCATTTTTTCAACATTTTCTGGTTTTTTTGTTTTTTTAATAAACTTTAATTTTACAGCAGTTTTAGATTCACAGCAAAACTGAATGGAGCTTTGTGAGACTGTGACCGAATCTTTTTCTAGCTGGGGAGAGTTTCAAAATTGTGTTTTCTTGAAAGAAAATGGAAAAAAGACCCATTTTGCCTTTTTTTTTTAATTCCCAGGTTTAGATCTTGCTTGAAATAGTCAATTTTCTTACCATCAACACATTATATGTAAGAGATGGTTTCCTGGAATGAAAGAAACTGGAGAACCTTAGAGAGAATTATCATGAAGACTCTCTCCACGTTTTATCTTATGCAGCTCAGGCAACAATGCATATAGAGCAATAACTCTCTTCCCTTAGAGAATTAGTCTGCTGTTGAAGAGTAGCAATGCCAAATCCTCATGGAATTTTACTGAAATAACTTGTGTCATAGCGCCACTGGAAATAAAATACACTGACATCTCCCCATCCCTGGCCTTTCACTTAATTGAAGGGACATTGCAGAAAGGGAAACCAGCCAGTGAGACCAAAATGGAATGAAAATAAATATGAGGAAACATACAGATTTGGACTGTGGACATCAAGGACAAAAGGTGTTTTGGTGAAGGAAAGAAAGTTTGGTTAAGACAAGTTTAATCAAATTAAAAGTAAGCTTTAAGAGATTATTAGCTTTGTCATCAATAACTTTTGTGTGAAACAGTGAATAAGTACATGAGAAAGTAACGTGAAAGCTAAATGAGAGAGATTGACTACAAATGTGGAGAACTGAGAGTGTGTTCCTCTGTTTCCTCTAAAGAAATTTTTAAGTGAATTAACTCACAAAGACAACCTTTTAGACAAGAGAAAGCATATGGATGACGGAGGACTGATGTAGTGCAGAGAAAGCTGAGACAGAAGTGCCCGGTGAAAAGGGTGACCAGGTGAAGCACACTGTCCAGGCTGCAGAGAGCCTCCTGAAAGTTCAGATTTTGAGCCACAGGAATGGCAGGGGATGAATGTAAGTAACATCAGTTTGAAGTCTACATAGAAGTTAGGTCACTCAACTCCCTCTCTCATCCTCCACAGACAACAAATATCACTCCTCAACCAGACAAGAGATGGAGGGTTTATTCCCCAGCAAAAATAAAACGAAAGCTCCAAGTCTCAGAAACACTCAAAAAGAAATACAAATTAAAGCTACAAGGTGTTTTCAGGACACATCATTAGAAAAAGTAAAAAAGGACTGACTATATCATGTGTTGCTGAGAAACCCAGAACTCTCAGACATTATGGGAGCATTTAATGTCACAACTTTGAGAAACAATTTGATTGTTTCTATAAATTTAAATGTATGCTATCTGACTATGCCCCAGAAATTCTACACCTAAATATTTATTCAAAAGAAATAAAAACATATATCCACACAAATACTTGCATAAGAATATTTGTAGTAGTTTTGTTCATAATAGCCCAACCTGGAGACAACTCAAATATACATTTCAATGTATAAACAAACTATGATATAATAATACAATGGAATAATAGTAATAAAAGGGAATGTGCTAACAACACACACGACTGATTGGATGAATCTCAAAAATGTACTAAGAAAAAGAGGGAAGACACAAAACAGTATATATTATGTGATTCCATTTGACAATTTTTTAAAAGGCATGACTACTCTAGAGACTGGAGAAGGAAATGGCAACCCACTCCAGTATTCTTGTCTGGAGAACTCCATGGACAGAGGAGCCTGGTGGGCTACAGTCTGTGGGGTCCACAGAGTTGGACATGACTGAGCAACTAACACTGTAGAGACAGAAGCAGATATATGGTACTATCTCTGGCAAAAGTTGAGATGAGGATTGACTGCAGATGGGCATGAGGGACTTTTTTACGTGGTAATGTAAATTTTGAATATGGTGGTGGTTACACAATACATGCCTGTCACAAAAACTAAGCTGCAAATAAAATGAGTGCATTTTATTATGCATAAATTATACTTCACTAATGTAAATTTTAAAAAAATAGGTCAGATTACGTTATATATCACACAATATGTATTTGTTTTGTGACAGAGGATATGTAAATATATTTAAAGACCAAAGGAAAAATACTACCAGGAAACATGCTGATATGAGCTAAAGGATGGAAAACTGATGGAGCGTGGTCTTGGATTTGATAGGAAAGTTCAAAACCAAAGGTAGATGGGTTCACTTTATACTAGCAATCTCTTCAGTCACCATTCAGTTTGTGCCAGAATCTGTTCTTAGCACCTACACACAATATCTCAATTCACCACTAATTTACTCTCATAATACAGGTATTATGATTTTCACATTATAGATAATAAACCTAGATTCATAAAGATTAATAGCTTCCTCAAGGTTAACACATCTCCTAGTAGTGAAGTCGCTCAGTCGTGCCCAACTCTTCACGACCCCACCAGGCTCCTCTGTCCATGGGATTTTCCAGGCAAGAATACTGGAGTGGGTTGCCATTTCCTTCTCCAGGAGATCTTCCCAACCCAGGGATTGAACCCAGGTCTCCGGCATTGTAGGCAGACGCTTTATTGTCTGAGCCACCAGGGAAGTCTCCTAGTAGGTTTATTTCTATTACTTTAAGAATCACATTTTAATTGAAAAAATATGTTATTTGTTGCATTTCTCCTTTTTTCTGTACTCTGAGTAATGGTTCCCAACAATCTTATTTCCAATCAGCTCTAGATTATATTCCCCATATAAACATGATCTGATCTACAGTTTCAACAATCTAATTGTTATTGACAGAGTTAAAGTAGAACCATTTTCCATTTTCCAAATTTTATACTAACAAAGTAAAAATAATTAATGTGCATCCAGGTACTCAGATCCCAAATGTCAAGCAAAAATGTTTTGTTAGATAGCTTGATTGGAAGGATAATATAGAAGAGGGAAGACACCTAATTAGTAGAAAAACAGAAATTTGGAATATACAGATAGTGATTGCAAAAGACAGGTCTAATGTTATCCTATTAATTTTGGGATGACAAGTTTTGTCCAGTACCAGGGTAGATAAGTAAGCAAAGATGAATGCCTAGAGATATAGTTGACTATAATTGTGTAATTAGATTTAGAACCAATGTACAAAAGAGAAATAGCCTATAGAATGGATTTGTCCTCAAGACTTAAAACACTTAAAGCCATATATAGTGAACACTGGATGTTCCTGTACCTTTTATTGGGTGCCTTGAAATAAGATTTTGATACTAGCTGGCGGCTCACTCTACGTGACTATGAACTTGGTAGATATTCAGACAACTGCAACTTGCTCAGAGGTAGGTAGAAAAAGTAATGGAGATAATTAGAAAATTATAATGTTGCTTCTTTATAGTTATACAAGGAAGAGATTGTAAGAGCAAACACAAACTTAAAGACACTCAATTCTTTCTTTCTGAAAATAAGAGACTCTCCCTTCCCTCCTTTCTTTAGGGCATTTACTTGAGAAAACTTGTAATGTCTTCTTCTGTTCTTTTTTAAATGTATGTAAATCTCTTTAAAAGCTAAATAAGCCTCTTGGGAGCTTTAAGCCACAGGTAAGAGTTTCTCAAGGACCCAGGAAACATTTTGAAATGTAAACATCAAGAGAGGGAGAGCATCCCTGTCTCCAGTCTCTGTGATGTAGAAGCCTAACTAAATGGGCATCTTCCTCCAAGCTTGTTATAAACATACAAGACATTTATTTTTCCTTTGGCTAAAGTCAATTAGCTAACAGAGATGGTCACCCCAGGTACCAGGTGCAACTAAGACAAACAGTGCTATTAAGTCCTTTTACTTGAAAACTAGTTAATGTTTACCTTGAGACCACATAAGCAATAACTGTATCTGCCTGCCTATGTATTAGTAAAAGGGTAAAGTCTCTTTCTGTCTGTAATCTCTTAGTAAATTCCCTATGATGCACATTAAAACCTAGTTAAAACCTTATTCAATTTTTAAAAAATTGCTTTCTTTCTCTTGTACCTTTGTGGAGAGTTTTTCTGATTTGGAAGAATTTTCCCTTGACAGCATCTCTGTTTTCCGTATATGAATACCAGTCTTAAAATATTAATTTCTGATTTTCCTGAATTTCCAGTCAGCTAAAGCAAGCCTTTATATTTAAATTCATTTTCTTAGAGAGAGGGAAAAAAGATGGAACAAAAACCCAGGGGATGGAAAGGAACAAAATGCTTGACATGTCTGTCCCTTTGATACCAACCAGATGATGTTTCCGCTTGTACCTCACTTGCCTGGCATTCATCTGATGCGCCTTTTACAATACTCACCCCCTCATGCTATTGCTATTTACTCCAAATATTTAACAACTGTTCACTTCCCCATAATTTTTTCTCAAGTGTCAACACAATGAAGAATGAACTTACACAATCCATTAAAGAATGAAGCTATGTAAAACATAGCTAATAAGTTATTTGACATCTGAAATGACTGCTTCTTTGTCTCTGACTCATTTGGTGTGTTGATTGTATCTACTCAGTATTGATGAATTAACATCTTTTATACGTGAATGAAGAGACAAGGATTAATAGGCTGCATACACACATGCACAAAGCTAGCAAGAACTACACTTTAAAGTTCTCTGCTTCTCAGATATCTGCCATATTCAGTTCAGTTCAGTCACTCAGTCCTGTCCAAACTCTTTGTGTCCCCATGGAGTGCAGCATGCCAGGCTTCCCTGTCCATCACCAACTCCTGGAGCTTGCTCAAAACTCATGTCCATCGAGTCAGTGATGCCATCCAAACATCTCATCCTCTGTCATTCCCTCCTCCTCCCTTCAGTCCTTCCCAACACCAGGGTCTTTTCCAATGAATCAGTTGCTCACATCAGGTGGCCAAAGTATTGGACTTTCAGCTTCAACATCAGTCCTTCCAATGAACATTCAGGACTGATCTCCTTTAGGATGGACTGGTTGGATCTCCTTGCAGTCCAAGGGACTCTCAAGAGTCTTCTCCATCACCATAATTCAAAAGCATCAATTCTTTGGTGGTCAACCTTCTTTATGGTCCAACTCTCACATACATACATGCTGCTGCTGCTGCTGCTGCTAAGTCGCTTCAGTCGTGTCCGACTCTGTGCGACCCCATAGACGGCAGCCCCCAGGCTCCACGGTCCCTGGGATTCTCCAGGCAAGAACACTGGAGTGGGTTGCCATTTCCTTCTCCAATGCATGAAAGTGAAAAGTGAAAGTGAAGTCACTCAGTCATGTCCGACTCTTCACGAACCCATGGACTGCAGCCTACCAGGCTCCTCTGTCTATGGGATTTTCCAGGCAAGAGTACTGGAGTGGGGTGCCACTGCCTTCTCTGATACATACATGATGACTGGAAAAACCAAAGCTTTGACTAGATGGACCTAGTTGGCAAAGTAATGTCTCTTATTTTTAACATGCTGCCTAGGTTGGTCATAACTTTTCTTCCAAGGAGCAAGCATCTTTTAATTTCATAGCTGCAGTCACCATCTGCAGTGATTTTGGAGCCCCCCAAAATAAAGCCTGTCACTGTTTCCACTGTTTCCCCATCTACTTGCCATGAAGTGATGGGACTAGATTCCATGATCTTTGTTTTTTTAATGTTGAGTTTTAAGCCAGCTTTTTCAGTCTCCTCTTTTACTTTCATCAAGAGGCTCTTTAGTTCCTCTTCACTTTCTGCCATAAGGGTGGTGTCATCTGCATATCTGAGGTTGTTGATATTTCTTCCAGCAATCTTGATTCCAGGTTGTGCTTCCTCCAGCCTGGTATTTCACATGATGTACTCTGCATATAAGTTAAATAAGCAGGGTGAAAATATACAGCCTTGATGTACTCCTTTCTCAATTTGGAACCAGTCTGTTGCTCTATGTCTGGTTCTAACTGTTGCTTCTTGACCTGCTTACAGATTTCTCAGGAGGCAGGGAAGGTGGTCTGGTATTCCCATCTCTTTCAGAATTTTGCAGAGTTTGTCATGATTCACACAGTCAAAGGTTTTGGCATAGTCAATGAAGCAGAGGTAGATGTTTTTTCTAGAATTCTCTTGCTTTTTCAGTGATCCAATGGATGTTGGCAATTTGATCTCTGGCTTTTCTAAATCCAGCTTGAATATCTGGAAGTTCTCAGGTCATGTACCGTTGAAGCCTAGCTTGAAGAATTTTCAGTGTTACTTTGCTAGCATTTGAGACAAGTGAAATTGTGCGGTAGTTTGAACATTCCTTGGCATTGCCTTTGTTTGGGATTGGAATGAAAGCTGACCTTTTCCAGTCCTGTGGCTACTGCTGAGTTTTCCAAATTTTCTGGCATATTGAGTGTAGCACTTTAACACCATCATCTTTTAGGATTTGAAATAGCTCAGTTGGAATTCCATCACCTCCACTAGTTTGGTTCAATGCAATTAAATATTTGCCATCAGCCACAGCTTTAATAAACAGATTTGGTTTCTGCAGTACACAGTGACCATTTACTGACATTACAAAAATTATCATGGAGCCATAGGCATAAGCAGCTGGGACTAACTATGAATCTAAATCCTAGCTTTTAATCAGGCCCCGGAAAATGACTCTTGGCTTTGGATTTATATCAGTAGCACCTCACAATATGAAACAAGAAATGTGTATAAAACATAATTATACCTGAACATTAGGAGTTGCCTTTCTATCTCTGCAGGTAGAACCTGCTGCCTGGGCTGAGATCACCAATCTGTCTGCCAACATAAAATCAGTAACCTCAGGGAAGTTAGAACCAAGTCAGCCTGGTGCTTCCTGTGGAAAAGAGGCTGAGCTGGAACATCTGACGGCTCTGTGTCAGCTTTTCATTTCACTAAATTACACATTGTCCTTCTCCTTTCTCACACTGAAGGAAGTGAGAGCCATATGGAGCTGTCAGACATCTGGGACTTGGCCATTCATTAGGCAAGAAGAGTTATATCACATAAGTGACTTTGCTCACCTGACAATGTCCTGCAGCCTGAGGTCACCAAGAAGGGTGCCACCCATCCCTGTTCTAGACCATTTAACATGAGGCCAGGCTTCGTCACAATGACTATCAACTCCTGCACTCCGGACTTTCCTCTCTGAGTATGTGTGTTCCTCTGTGTGTATGTGTATGTGTTTGTGTTTCCATGTTTAGAAGTTCACTCTCAAACAAAATTCAAAAGAAAAATGTCCCACATCTCAGAAAAAGGAAAGTATCTAATGAAAAACACTACAGGGTAAAAAACTGTCCTTGGCAGAGAAACTCATTGTGCTTTTTTGCTCATGATTCATAATCATTTACTTAGGTTTCCAGGAACAAATGGGTGAAAGTCCTTTACTAAGAAAAACAATAAAAGCTGTTGGCAAAGTTACCTACCATATGGTAATAAATGAACAAGTATGAATGGCTACTAAAATAAACTTTGTAAAATTAAAATATAGTTTACTAGATATTTCCAATCATGCTTCCTTCTAATATACCTCAAAACATTAGAACTGGGCTTCCCTGGTGGCTCAGTGGTGGAAATCTACCTACCAATGCAGGGGACATGGTTTCAATCCCTGGTCCAGGAAGATCCCAACTGCCACGGAGCAACTAAAGGCCATGTGCCACAATTACTGAGCTGCAATCTAGAACTACTGAGCCCATGTGCTGCAGATACTAAAGCCCATGCTCCACAACAAGAGAAGCCACCACAATGAGAAGCCTGCACACCGCAATTAGAGAGTAGCTCCTTCTCCCTGCAAAAAGAGAAAGATCATGCAACAACTAAGACCTACTAGAGCCAAAATAAATAAATAAAGCAACTGAATTTTTATTTACATTGAAAATGAGAAATTCATATTAAAACTGAATCTTCGCTTTAGTGCACAAAAAGCTAATGTACCATTGAGACAGATAAAATAATTAAGCTAACTTACTGACTTTTCTCCTTTACTTATTTCCTTCATAGGAATTATCCCTTGATTCACCTTGGGAATGAGAAAGAAACAGGATTTCTAGTGACCTTTTCATATATTCAAAAACTGCAGACCAAGAATTGAAGATCATGTTTGGCCAACAGGTTGCTGATTTTTAAAACAGATCTTATTTTTTAGAGTAGTTTTAGCTTCAAAGCAAAATTAAGCAGAAAGCCAGAGATTTTCCATAAACCCCTCCCCACACATGTACAGCCTCCCCCATAATCTGCATCTTCCACCAGAGTGATGCATTTATTACAACTGATGAACCTATTTTAACACATCATTATCATCCAGAGTCTATAGAGCTCATTGCCATTCACTCTTAGTGTTGTACATGCTATGGGTTTGGACAAATTTACCTTTTGCTAGTTTTTAAGAGGGAAGATGGAATTGTAACGAGAAAATTACTCCCAGGGCCTTCTCAGTGGGTATCCCTCTGACATGTCCCTAACATATCTCCATCAGTGATTCATTTGGGGACCACAAAACCAGTATACATAGTGCCATGCAAGAATACCAATGACTCTTTTCTCTTCTGTGAAGTTGTATGTCCATTCAGTACAGAGATGGGGAATCTGTTCTCCTGCAGATTTTTTCACCCAATAGTTATTGAAAATCTATTATGTGCTCACTTTGTGAGCATCTTTGCACATGTTGGTCATCTGTGAATGATCAGGACACAAAGATAGAGAAAAAAATCATTATAATATGCTGTGACAAGTGTGTTGATAGATGTAAGCCTTAGGGATAATAAAGCAGTCCCTTCCTCTCAGGAATTATGTGTTTCTAGTCATAGTCTCCACTCTAGACCCGGCTCCAATCTAAACAAGTGCTTGGAATGGAGCAAGCTTACCTCTCTTAGGTTCTGTGTGTGTGTTAGTCACTCAGTCGTGTCTGACTGTCTGCAACCCCGTGGACTGTAGCCCACCAGGCTCCTCTGTCCATGGAATTCTCCAGGCAACAATACTGGAGTGGGTAGCCATTCTCTTCTCCAGGGGAATCTTCCTGATCTAGGGATTTAACATGGGTCTCCTGCATTGCAGGCAGATTCTTTACCATCTGAGACCTCCCTTGGGAACAGGATTTCATACAAGGCTGTGTCCAGTGTTCTGCCCCTAAGTCACTGCTTACATGCAAATGTAGTCACACTGTACCCATCACACAGATATCGTCAGAAATCTAATACTAAAAATGCCGTCTTGATGTTGCATACTTGCCTTCATTAAGATTTTCCATTTCCGTTTTTGTTTTTTTTTTTTCAATCACAACCCAGGACTAATTCAAACTGTGATCGCCTAGGTTCTTACATCAGCAACATCTGTCACCAAAAATAAATATTCTGCAATCAAAACTTAACTGGCCTAGCAATTTTCTTGGTGATGCATGAGGCAGAACAGAATTCAGCTTCATTTTTTCTCTGCTAAAGTTGGCTTTGCAGCTCTAAGAGTAGGGAAGATTTATTTGTTAGTAAATTAAGCAGAGGAAGCCCAGAGAAAACAAAAGATACAAATACATGCAAGCCCACATATCCTTTAATATTCAGTTTTGCTCCCATATAATGTAATATATTTTAACAAGTTGAAAAACACGAGAAAAGACAATGCTCCTAGTTAAAATGAAATTTGAATTTTAGATGTAAACTGTTTAAACAGCTGAACAATGTGATTTGTAGTGTTATTAAATCAAGAAAAAAATTGCATACCCTTATTAAACATTGGTAAACAGTAGTAATTATAAAATCCCTAGCATATTTTCTACTCCTTAAATAAATTATACTCACTGCTCCTGTTACAGCATTTCAGTTTACAAAGGAATTTCATACATATTACCTCATTTCAACTTTAAAACAACATTTTTCAGACAAGAATTATTAATCTTATTAAACAAATGGAGAAACTGTAGCCTAGAAGTTAAATCCAATATAACAAACCAAAGAATTGCATTGAGAGGCTAGATAAAAATTATTTTTTTCTACTTATTCTTGACCCCATATAGCCAATTATCATTAATAGTGGTAATTATGTTCTATAAAGTTGCCATGAGCATGGAATTCACAAATACTGAGCCACTACTTCAAGGGGAAATATAGGATCAAGTCCCTGTGAGCCTCTAGTAACAAAAGTTTCATCAGCAATGAATACGCAATCTTGCTTCACACGAGTTCTTGTTTAAAGCCACCTAATTATATATATATATATATATATATATATATATATATTATACACACACACACATACATACACACACACATATGTGGGCTTCCCCAGTGGCTCAGTGGTATGGAATCCACCTGCAGTGCAGGAGATGCAGCTTCGATCCCTGGGTGAGGAAGAACCCCTGGAAGAGGGCATGGCAACACACTTCAGTATTCTTGCCTGGAGAATCCCATGGACAGAGAAGCTTCGTGGGCTACAGTCTATCGGGCTGCAAAGAGTCAGGCATGGCTGAAGCGACTTAGCACATATGCATGCATGCAAATACATGCACGCGCACACACACACACACACACGCACACACACACATACACACAAACACACACATATAGTTGACTGAACCCATGACCAATCCAGGCCTGAATAAAACACATGTAACACACTTACATTCTTCATAAGGCACGTCACAGCCTTCTTGTACTTAGAAACACTAGAGAGCACTTCGGAACTACACTTGGGGGTCATTTTAAATAGTGAAATCAACAAAAATCACAACAACTCAAAAGAAAAACATGGCACTACACAGATCACAGAAGAACACTTGTTTACAATACTGTTACTGAACCTAGCAGGTTATCTCACCAGACATGCAACAAAGCTCATCTACTGACAACAGATTGTGGTGAAGGAAAGTACAGTGTTTATTTGCAGGTGCCAAGCAAGAAGAATAAGCAGCTAATGCTGAAAACTTCCCAACGGCTTTCAGGTAGAGTTTTTAAAGGCAACATTAGGGGAGAGCATTTCAGGGTGTGTGATCAGCTCATGGACATTCTTCTGACTGGCTGGGTGATGGCTTTGGGAATCTTAATTATTAAACTTCAGGTTCCAACCAGTATGAGATCTATGTACTTGTGGATAGCATGTAATCAACATCCTTCCTGGATGGGGGTCTTATTTTCTGAAGGACAGCTCAAAGATGTGCATCAGATTGGCACCTCACTCCAGTACTCTTGCCTGGAAAATCCCATGGATGGAGGAGTCTGGTAGGCTGCAGTCCATGGGGTCGCACACGACTGAGCGACTTCACTTTCACTTTTCACTTTCATGCATTGGAGAAGGAAATGGCAACCCACTCCAGTGTTCTTGTTTGGAGAACCCCAGGGACGGCGGAGCCTGCTGGGCTGCCATCTGTGGGGTTGCACAGAGTCGGACACGACTGAGGTGACTTAGCAGTAGCAGCAGTTATCCATACACCTTCAGGAAGAATTAGGAGTCTGTGACTCTAATGTTCAAGTAATTATTACTTTTCTTACTTGACTACTTTCCTTTGTCCATGAATTTTCTACTTCTCTAAGGATTAATTGTTTGAGTCTGTTCTTTGAAACTTGAGGAAGGCCTAGGATACAACAGCTCTTTCTACAAACAAGAAGCAAGAACAAGGAGGGGATGGTACCCAGGAGGGCCCCACAGGATGCTGCTTATTTTCAAATTGAGACCAGAAACAAGGCAAAGCACTCTTTTGTTTAACCTCAAAACGTGTGTACTGGTTGGGTGACCAAAATTGTTTGCCAGTCTCCACATATCTACACCTGTCTTCAGATGATTCACAAAGCACTGTGAGTACTGACTTGGGGTATACAAATTCATTTTGTAAAGGAAAAAGTCAAGAAAGGCAATGCCAAAGAATGCTCACTACTGTACAACTTTACTCATTTCACATGCTAGCAACATAATTCTCAAAAGCCTTCAAGCTAGGCTTCAAGAACTTTCAGATGTACAAGCTGGATTTAGAAAAGCTAGAGGAAGTAGAGATCAAATTGCCAATATACACTGGATCACAGAAAAAGCAAGGGAATTCCAGAAAAACATCTACTTCTGCTTCATTGACTATGCTAAAGCCTTTGACTGTGTGGATCACAACAAGCTGGGGAAATTTCTTAAAGAGATGGAATTACTAAACTGCCTTACCTACCTCCCGAGAAACCTATAAGCAGGTCAAGAAGCAACAGTTAGAACCAGACGTGGAACAATGAACTGGTTCAAAATTGGGAAAGGAGTACGTCAGGCTGTATATGGTCATCCTGCTTATTTAACTTATATGCAGAGTACATCATGCAAAATTCTGGGCTGGATGAATCAGAAGCTGGAATCAAGGGAAATATCAACAACCTCAGATATGTAGATAATACCACTCTAATGGCAGAAAGCAAAGAGGAACTAAAGAGTTTCTTGATGAGTGTGAAAGAGGAGAGTGAAAAGCTGGTTTAAAACTCAACATTCAAAAATCTAAGATCATGGCATCCAGTCCTATCACTTCATGGTAAATAGATGGGGAAAAAATTGAAACAGTGACAGACTTTATACTCTTTGGCTCCAAAATCACTGCAGATGGTGACTGCAGCCATGAAATTAAAAGACACTTGCCCCTTGCAAGAAAAGCTATGACAAATCTAGACAGCATGTTAAAAAACAGAGATGTCACTTTGCCGACAAAGGTCCATATAGTCAAAACTATTGTTTTTCCAGTAGTTACGTACAGATGTGAGAGTTGGACCATAAAGAAGGCTGAGTGCTTTCAAAAAGAATCATAAAGAATTAATGCTTTCAAACTGTGGTGCTGGAGAAGACTTTTGAGAGCCCCTTGGACAGCTAGGAAATCAAACCTGTCAATCCTAAAGGAAATCAACCTTGAATTGGGAGGACTGATGCTGAAGCAGAAGTTCCAATACTTTGGCCACCTGATGTGAAGAGCCAACTCATTGGAAAAGACCATGATGCTGGGAAAGATTGAAGGCAGGAGGAGAAGGGGATGGCAGAGGATGAGATGGTTGGATGGCTTCACCAACTCAATGGACATGAGTTTGAGGAAACTCGGAGAGAGACAAAAGATTGGGAAGCCTGACGTGCTGCAGTCCATGGGGTCACAAAGAGTCAGACATGACTTAGCAACTGAACAGCAACAACAATTCATTTAGTGAGTGGGCAAATTTGTTGATATAAAAGACCACTAATAATGAGAATTGATTTTGTATTACCAGTTCATGTCTTCTAAAGCTATATGTATATCCATCTTAAACAAGTAACTTAGAGAAAGAGGGGGAAGGGTAAAAACATGTTCAGTGTGTAACTTTAAATGTTAATAAAAATGCTCTAGTAATGATCTAGAGCATATATGAGGGATGAGGACTCCTCATGAAGATGTTGTATGTCTTTAACCCTTCTCTGGACATGTGACTGTTGTATACTCAGAGAAACCCGATGACAAAAAATGTGTGAAGGAATGTATCAAGATGGAAGAGTTTGGATTTTAGGTTTACCCAACTGTACTCTAACTAAGCTGCTTAGGAACACAGTCTAAAGGAAATGATTATGTATCAGTGTGAGTTCTCTAGAGAAGCAGATCAATAGGAGACTGAATATACACATTCCAGGAACTGCAGTGGGCAAGCTGGAAACTCAGGAAAGCTGGTGGTATGGTGTCAGTCTGAAGCTCTGAGAACCAGGGGAGCCAATGGTGTAATTGCCAATATGAGTCTCGCAACTACAAATTATCACTTGCCAAGAGCATTTGCCAGTGACTGAACAGCAACAGGGGCATTTGTCACCTGCCTGTGCTGCTGCAGCTGCTGACCTTTGACATTCCTTGAAGAAAATTCAGAGTGCAGGGTAAGGCACTCTGTGCTCCAGGGAAACTGGGGGAACAGGTCTTTAGATAGGTAGATATTTTCAGAAACTGATTTCATGATCCCAATCCTTGCATCTCCTCATATCTAGAAAGCACTAAATCCCTTCATGGTGGCATCAGCTCTTCATGACTAGCAGAAAATCTTTCATAAATTAAGAACTTGATTGCATTAAACATCCCCTTCACCAAAACTTTATATATTGACTTTACTCCACTGTCTCTTTGGGGCATTCTCTCAGGCTGTCTCCCAGGCTGCAGTTCTTATTTTGCCCCCAATAAAATTTAACTTGCAACTCATGTTGTGCATCATTTTTTAGTTGACAAGTCTGAAGGGGAGCAAATATGCCACTGAAAAATATACCTCTTTGACATAAGGTTTATCTTGAGATGGTTATTTTCAAGAAACAGTAGATACAGAAGACACTCTGGAAACTGAAATTGAAGTTACCCTCCTGTAAGGGACATTTACATTTATAAGGGAAATCTCCATTTGTAAGAGTGTCTCCCTTTCTGGCCCAGGGAGAGAAGAAAACTAAAACTCTAGAAATTCTTACTCATGAAGAAAGCATGGACTTAAATCCATGTAACAACTATGCCCTTGTTTGCTGTGCTTTTTCTGATAACCTCCAACAACTGGCTCCCTAACCCTCCCCACAACCAACATTTTCTTTTGTTTTTAGTTGGAGATGGTCTTTAAGGTGGTGGCTCGGACCACTCTGGAGAGTTACTTAGTTTTATTCAGTCTGTCCCATGTACATAGGAAGTATATACATTAGTAAACTTCTGTTTTTCTCCTATTAATCTGTCTTTCATATAGGAGGTTCTCAACCAAGAACCTAGAAGGATAGAGGAAGAATAAATTTTTGTCCACTGCAGTTCTGAGTCCAAGGACAGTAGAAGATGATGGTTCAGCACAGACAGAGAGAGCACATTCTCTATACCTCAGACTTTTTGCTCTATTCAAGCCTTCAGTGGATTGGATGAAGCCAGCCCTACTAGGGAGAGCAATCTGCTTTATTCAGTCTACCAATTCAAACAGCAATCTCATCCAGAATCATCTTCACAGACATACCTGGAAAAATGTTTCAACAAATATCTTGGCACCCTGTGGCCTAGCCATGCTGATACAGAAAAGTAACCATTACAGATTATATTCTCAATTTTTAAAAGATGGAAGTATATATAAAAACAAGTCTGGACTTGCCTGGTGGTAGAGAGGATAAGAATTCACCTGCCAGTGCAGGGGACATGGGTTCAGTCCCTGGTCGGGGAAGATTCCACATGCCATGGAGCAATGATATCCTGTGAGCCACAACTACTGAGGCCATGTGCTGCAACTCCTGAAGCTCGTGCACCTAAAGCCTATGTTCTGTAACAAAAGCCACCACAATGAGAAAACTATGCCCCATAATGAAACATAGTCCCCGCTCTATGCAACTGGAGAAAAGCCCATGTGCAACAATAAGGACTCGACATGACAAAAAATAAATAAATATTAAAAATGCTTAAGAAATATAAAGAAGTCTGCAGAGAATAAACAGGAAATAACGAAGCAGAAAGGAAGAAGAGACTTGCTATATAACTTGCGAGATTAACCAGAGAAGGGCCTTTAGTTTGAACTGGTGTGCATTCTCAGAATGTCAGAAATCACAATTTGCAGTATAGCACAGAATCACATTTCATTTTCAATCGTCTTATGAATAGAGTAACTAAATATCTTAGACTAATTAAATAACTTATAAATAGGGTAATTAAACAAAAATACTTTGTAAACCTAATATATCCAAGGGCCCAAAAGTGAATCACAAACAAGAGTTAAGTGTATTATTAGAGGTTATCCTAAAAAACAGAGCAATCTTTTATATGCTATCTCTTTCCATTCATGTGACCACTGCTTTAAGAAAAAAGGTACATCTTTACATCTTTGTTAATTAGGTAAAATATAAACTGACAGCACGTAATTCTCTAAGAGGGTGATGATCAATGGGGAGATGCTTCTGTGATCATCAAGGGTTGAATCTTCCATCTCTAACTTCTGGGTCTTCTGTTAAAGCAGGGACATGATTGTGAGACTGAGATCACCGTGTTCTTCTTTGCATTGCAAAGACCTGGACTTACATATGGCATATCATTTCAGTTCAGTCACTCAGTCATGTCCAATTCTTTGCGACCCTATGAACCTTAGAATGTCAGGCCTCCCTGTCCATCACCAGCTCCCAGAGTCCAACCAAACCCATGTCCATCGAGCCGGTGATGCCATACAACCATCTCATTCTCTATCATCCCCTTCTCCTCCTGCCCTCAATCTTTCCCAGGATCAGGGTCTTTTCCAATGAGTCAATTCTTTGCATCAGGTGGCCAGAGTACTGGAGTTTCAGCTTCAACATCAATCCTTCCAATGAACACCCAGGACTGATTTCCTTTAGGATGGACTGGTTGGATCTTCTTGCAGACCAAGGGACTCTCAAGTCTTCTCCAACACCACAGTTCAAAAGCATCAATTCTTTGGTGTTCAGCTTTCTTCACAGTCCAACTCTCACATTCATACATGACCACTGGAAAAACCATAGCCTTGACTAGACGGACCTTTGTTGGCAAAGTAATGTCTCTGCTTTTTAATATGCTGTCTATGTTGGTCATAACTTTCCTTCCAAGGAGTAAGCGTCTTTTAATTTCATGGCTGCAATCACCACCTGCAGTGATTTTGGAGCCCAGAAAAATAGTCAGCCACTGTTTCCACTGTTTGCCCATCTATCTGCCATGAAGTGATGGGACCGGATGCCGTGATCTTAGTTTTCTGAATGTTGAGCTTTAAGCCAACTTTTTCACTCTCCTCTTTCACTTTCATTAAGAGGCTCTTTAGTTCTTCTTCACTTTCTGTCATAAGGGTGGTGTCATCTGCATATCTGAGGTTACTGATATTTCTCCAGGCAATCTTGATTCCAGCTTGTGTTTCTTCCAGCTCAGCATTTCTCATGATGTACTCTGAATATAAGTTAAATAAGCAGGGTGACAATATACAGCCTTGATGTACTCCTTTTCCTATTTGGAACCAGTCTGTTGTTCCATGTCCTGTTCTAACTGTTGCTTCCTGACCTGCACACAGGTGTTTCAAGAGACAGGTCAGATGGTCTGGTATTCCCATCTCTTTCAGAATTTTCCACAGTTTATTGTGATCCACACAGTCAAAGGCTTTGGCTTAGTCAATAAAGCAGAAATAGATGCTTTTCTGGAACCCTCTTGCTTTTTCGATGATCCAGCAGATGTTGACAATTTGATCTCCGGTTCCTCTGCATTTTCTAAAACCAGCTTTAACATCTGGAAGTTCACGGTTCACGTATTGCTGAAGCCTGGATTGGAGAAATTTAAGCATTATTTTACGAGCCTGTGAGATGAGTGCAATTATGCAGTAGTTTGAGCATTGTTTGTCATTGCCTTTCTTTGGGATTAGAACGAAAACTGACCTTTTTCAGTCCTGTGGCCACTGCTGAGTTTTCCAAATTTGCTGACATATTGAGTGCAGCACTTTCACAGCATCATCTTTCAGGATTTGAAATAGCTCAACTGGAATTCCATCACCTCCACTAGCTTTGTTTGTAGTGATGCTTCCTAAGGCCCACTTGACTTCACATTCCAGGATGTCTGGTTCTAGGTGAGTGATCACACCATCGTGATTATCTGGGTCATGAAGAGCTTTTTTGTACAGTTCTTCTGTGTATCCTTGCCACCTCTTCTTAATATCTTCTGCTTCTGTTAGGTCCCTACCATTTCTGTCCTTTATTGAGCCCATCTTTGCATGAAATGTTCCCTTAGTATCTCTAATTTCCATGAAGAGATCTCTAGTCTTTCCCATTCTATTGTTTTCCTCTATTTCTTTGCATTGATCACTGAGGAAGGATTTCTTATCTCTCCTTGCTATTCTTTGGAAGTCTCCATTCAAATGGGTATATCTTTCCTTTTCTCCTTTGCTTTTCGCTTCTTGTCTTTTCACAGCTATTTGTAAGGCCTCCTCAGACAGCCATTTTGCTTTTCTTTTTCTTGGGGATGGTCTTGATTTCTGTCTCCTGTACAATGTCACAAACCTCCATCCATAGTTCATCAGGTACTCTATCAGATCTAGTCCCTTAAATCTATTTCTCACTTCCACTGTGTAGTCATAAGGGATTTGATTTAGGTCATACCTGAATGGTCTAGTGGTTTTCTCCACTTTCTTCAATTTAAGTCTGAATTTGGCTATAAAGAGTTCATGATCTGAGCCACAGTCAGCTCCCAGTCTTGTTTTTGCTGACTGTATAGAGCTTCTCCATCTTTGGTTGCAAAGAATATAATCAATCTGGTTTCGGTGTTGACCATCTGGTGATGTCCATGTGTATATCATTTGGCATTTGTTAAATGCTCTTTTAATCAAAATAAATGAAGAGGTGGAAATTATAAGAAAATTCTAACATTCTTCACTAATCTCTACCTTAGGAACAATAGTGACCTAGAGAGTGACCATGCTTTTGAAGTCACACTCCCTAGGAATCTGAAAAGACACAAATAACAGGGAACAAAGAAGAAACCTGTCACTTTTAGTGAAAGTGCTGCTTGAGAAGACAGAATTAACATTACCCATGAAGAGTGAGAATCTCAAAAGTGAGAAATTTTCTTTACCACCCATGTCTCCAAGGACCCATAAGGAAGCTACAGACAAATGAGATATCCACACCTATTATGTCATAGAAAATGAAGAAATCAGCCAGGAAGCCAGCTATGATAAAATCATGAGACTAAATAGACATTTAACTGCAGAAATCAAATATGATTCATATGGAAGCATGTTGCAATGGTTAAAATTCAACCAAAACGCATCAAGATTTTCAAGAAACAAGTCACTGTGACCACTGTTGTGACAGGTTAAGATTTAACTTGTCTTATTTAAATACCTTTAATCTCTGTGTTTATATAAGTAATTATCCCCATCTCAGGACTTCAACTTTCATAATAAGTATTAACTATAAAAATTTGGTGAGATGGTTTGTATTTTAATATGTTAATATTTTAGACAAGAACTATAAATCAAATAGAAAAGATTTATCTATTCTTTTTAGCAGTCTCAAAAGTAAACTTGAATAGAAATTCTATCGAAGCACATACATGAGGTTACATAGAACACAACAGTAAACAGCTGAGTAGTGACAGATCTTAAAGAAATACTATCATCTCAGTATAAGTGAAAGAAAAAGAAACAGTTCAGTATTCAACTCGTATGATTTTCCTTTATGAAAACATGAATAAGTTACCATTATCCTCTCTGGAAATTTAATAAATAGAAATCCTCTCAGGAGCTGTGAAAATTTTTCTATTACAAAAAATTACAAACTGTGCATAAACATTCAAAGTTTTTCAAAATTTTTGTTTTGGAATATCAAAGTAGCAAAGTTCTCCTGATTTTCTTAGGAATAATGGCAGAGAGCATTACAAATAGAAAAACCACTGGAATTACAAATTAAAAGTACAGAACTACAATGAAGTTTCACTTTTTGAAAACTAATATGAACACAAATTAGCACTAAATGGAAAAGAAAAGGTTTTTAAAACATATAACAATATTTAGATGACATTTGTCTTAATGACAGTGTAAAAACTATATAAAGTAAGCAAAATGCAAACTAAGTACACAGGTTCCCAGGATAAGTCATTCATTATTGAAAAGTTGACTATCAACTACTAGGGTGTTTTACAGATTACAGACGAAAGCAGACTTCACATGTTGGTAGAGACATTATAAAGACATAAGAGAAGAGAGGCATTATCCTTTTTTGCTATCCTTAAATAGCAAAAATTTCAGCAGAGATTGCCAGATTCGATGGCAATTAATGCAAGAATGTTTAAAGACATTCTCCATCATTCCCTATAAAATGAACAACATCCACCTCTCCAGTAAACTTCTTGAAATTCTACCCAAACTTCTCATGTTCTCCTTAGCTCTCATGTGACTCCTCTAATTCTCTTCTATTTCTTTTTAAATGTTATCTACTCATAAAAATAAACAAGCAACCAAAAAAGAATGTCTTTCATTTTTTTTTTTTTTTTTACACAATTCCATTTTCAGATTAAAACATACTGACTAGTTCTAGCATCTTGGTGGCAACTACAATCTGGGCTTCCTTTCCCACTTGATGTTCTTCAATAATCAGGGACAGTCTGGGGAGTTAGAAAATTACATTGCTTAACTGACCTTGCCTTTAACATACTTTACAAGGCAATCATGAAACATCAAACTAATTAACAATCAAAAATCCTTTACTTCTGAAAATACACAACATAGTACAGCAACCATGAATCTAAAAACTCTTTTAAAAATATTTTGGGTAGAAATTTGGAGTGTTCAAAAATTAAAAGATATACTTACAGGCTTTCCCAGTGCTTTACTGAATAATCTAGACAATGTCTTTCTGGTATCCCCATTCTTCATAAGTGAAAGGGGAATATTACTGGTGTGCTATTACACATTGGGTGACAGCATTTAGATATTTAAGAAATCTCTTTTAAGTTGCCAAGTTATGAAATCCAAAGGCAAGCCATAGTGTTGCTTTTTAAATTTATTTTTAATTGAAGGATAATTGTTTTACAATATTGTGTTGGTTTCTGCCATACATCAACATGAATCAGCCACAGGTATACATATGTCCCCCCACTCTTGAAATTCCCTCCCACCTCCCACCCCATCCCATCCCTCTAGAATGTCACAGAGCCCTGGTTTGAGTTCCCTGGGTCATATGGCAAATTCCCATTGGTTACTTATTTTACATACAGTAGTGTATATGTTTCCCTGCTACTCCCTCCATTCGCTTCACTCTCTTCTTCCCTACTCCCGGCCCATGTCCACAAGTCTGTTCTCTATACCTGCATTGCCACTGCTGCCATGCAAATAGGCTCATCAGTACCATCTGTCTAGATTTCATGTTAATGTGTTAATATACAATATTTGTTTTTTCTCTTTCTGACTTATTTCACTCTATACAATAGGCTCATCAGAACTGACTCAAATGTATTCCCATTTATGGCTGAGTAATATTCCATCATACATATGTATCACAGCTTCTTTTTCCATTCATCTGTCAATGGACATAGGTTGCTTCCATGTCCTAGCTATTGCAAATAGAGCTGCAATGAACATTGGGATACATGTGTCTTTTTCAGTTATGGTTTCCTCAGGGTATATGCCCAATAGTGGGATTGTTGGGTCTTATGGTGGTTTTATTCCTAATTTTTTAAGGAATCTCCATACTATCTTCCATAGTGGCTGTATCAATTTACCTTCTTACCAGCAGTGCAAGAGGGTTTTCTTTTCTCCACATCCTCTCCAGCATTTATTGTTGGTAGACTTCTTGATGAGGGCCATTTTGACCATTCTGAGGTGATATATCATTATAGTTTTAATTTGCATTTCTTTAATAATGAGCAATGCTGAGCATCTTTTCATGCGTTTATTAGCCATCTATATGTCTTCTTTGGAGAAGTGTCTGTTTAGATCTTCTGCCCACTATTTGATTGTGTTGTTTGTTTTTCTGCTATTGAGTTGCAAGAGCTGCCTGTATATTTTGTAAATTAATACTTGGTAAGTTGTTTCATTTGTTATTATTTTAGGAGAGCCATAACATTTAAACCTTTCTAAATGATTTGTAAACTTGTGAGCCTACTTGTGTGTGTCAAAATAAAACAAAAAAGCTAAAACAACAATAGAAAACACAGGGTCTGGAACACAGTAGACACGTAATCTGTTCTCCAGCATCTCCTTTCTCCTTCTCTCTTCCTTTTTCATTCTCTCCCTCTGCTCTATTTCCTGTATGTTTATGTGCATATAACATCCTTTCCAAAATTAGAACCAAACTTGCCCCTACAAAGCCTTTCCTTGATCTCCAAGCCCCTATATTCTTCCCAGTGCCTTAAGCACTTATGTGATTTATACCAGATAGTGCAGTTGGTAGCAATGTAGTCCTTTTATATGTCTTTGTATCTTATCTCCAAATGAACTTGTAAGTCTTTAAAGGGAGAAAGTGCAGATTCTCTAACATCTATTTTAAAGTTGTTTATGCACACGTAACGGAGAAGGCAATGACACCCCACTCCAGTACTCTCGCCTGGAAAATCCTATGGATGGAGGAGCCTGGTAGGCTACAGTCCATGGGGTCGCTAAGAGTCGGATACGACTGAGTGACTTCGCTTTCACTTTTTCCTTTCATGCACTGGAGAAGGAAACGGCAACCCACTCCAGTATTCTCGCCTGGAGAATCCCAGGGACGGCGGAGCCTGGTGGGCTGCCATCTGTGGGGTCGCACAGAGTTAGACACAACTGAAGCGACTTAGCAGCAGTAGCATGCACACGTAAAGACACTGATAACCAAACACAACACTTAATCAATAAATAGTATTTTGACTATTCGTTCGACCTCTATAACAAAGGAACAGGACTGATGCATCAAAAAAAAGTGATAGATTTTACTTTTTTTGCCAGTACATTTTCTGTTCCTACTACACACAACACATTTCCACAAACTGGGTAAGTTACTTCTTGAAAATGAAACAAGAGGAAATGGGTTTGAATTATAACAAAGGAGATTTTTGACATCAGTTTCCTAAGAGTAAAGTTATTCTCACATGATCTTAAAAAACTATATCATTCACCATTAGCCTGGTGATTTCCTGGATGCCTGACGTCCCCTGCCAGCGTTCAGAAGTAGTTTTGTGAAGTTTGCTCAGCGTTCAGATGTTCTTTCGATAAATTTGTGGGGGAGAGAGTGGTCTCCCCGTCCTATTCTTCCGCCATCTTAGCCCCGCCTCTAGCCTGGTGATTTCCTTCATCAATGTGGTCAGTTTGATAGCTTACAGCAATCAGAATTAATATGGACTAAAAAATTTAATGCAAAAGATTTATATACTTTTATTGGCATGTTAAATGGAGACATCAGTAGTTTGATAGAAAATCTCTCCATTGTTGATCTTTATTAGTACTAGATTCTCATGTGACTGATTCGTAAGTCAGAAAAAGTAAATAACCCTACAAGTTTTGTCCAAGTTTTAAGAGTCTATGAAATTTTGTTTCTAGGTACATAATTTGATATCCATCTCAAAAGCAAACAGAATGAGGAACACTAATATGAAGTAACTGCCCACATATGCAAAAACACAGGGGTGGAACAAATATCAACATCTTTAAATGTGTTAGAATTTGTTTTTGAAATGCATCTTGTTGCTTTTAAACAAAATGTCAGCATGTGATTAAAAAGTTCTAAATGCAGTGTTTCAATCAAGCAGAAATAAATCATGAAGGACTTTAAGGGAAAATGTTATTTCATCCAGTGTAACTAGAAAATAAACAAGTCTCAGCAGAGAAAACAAATACTGCAAGCTTGAGGTAGAAACCAAATCTCAGTGCATCCAAAGAAAATAAGCAAAATTAACATTTCCCCTCAGCAGTCCCTCTTGACAGATGGTCCTTCACTCTCATGCACAGAAAATCACTTCAAGGTTCAGGAAGATGATAGTAAGTCTCTAGATGAATTGTCAGATATCCATTACAACAGTAAATACAATTATTATTAAAGCATGGGGAATTATGAACACAAAAACATACAAAATCAAATAATAAAATACTAATAAATATATATTTATTTATATATATTTGTATCCTTTTAAAATACAAGTATGAGAATAATTAAAAAGTTATGTTAGAATGACATGCCTATAGCTTACATTTTATTTAAATTTCCTTAACATATAAACATTGTTTATAACTAAAGGTGATATTTAATAATTTTCTAGAAATGTGTCTTTTTAATCAAATCTTCATTTAATAGAATATTCTTTTCCTTTACAGAAAATTAAGTCTTTACCATCCTGATATTTTTGATGTATCTTCTGTGCCATGGTTTACAAAAGATTACAGTTTTTAATCACACCAAAGCTGCCTTTAATCCCTAATGCAGTAAACTTCTCTTTCTTGTTTATAGATTTCCTCCAACTCTTCATGTTGTCTAACACATCAATCTTTAAAGAAAAAAAAATACTATCTTCCCTAGGAGTTCCTCTTCTCCCTTGGATCTTTACATTATTATACTTTTCTCCTTACTTAGACCCTTAAACCAAAAACTGCTCCATAAGCGGAAACAGTCTTCACAGATTTGCCTTCCTGCCTCAGTTATTTTCTCTTACATATCTTCTACTCTAGCTTTACCTACTACATTTATTGTGCCTGTGTCCTAAATCGCTGCAGTTGGGTCTGATTCTTTTCGACCCCATAGACTGTAGCCCTCCAGGCTCCTCTGTCCATGAAATTCTCCAGGCAAGGATACAGATGTGGGTTGCCACGCCCTCCTCCAGGGGATCTTCTCAACCCAAGGACTGAACCCCTGCATCTCTTGCATTGGCAGGCAGGTTCTTTACCACTAGCACCTCCTGGGAAGCTCACATTGTAAGTGCTTACAAATTTGCATTTCCAGTGACAATCTCACTTTGGGGTTCTAATGCTGAAATTTTAATTTTCTGCCAGATTGTTCTATTTTATTATTCACCAGAACTCTGATTTTCTACCTATTAATACTTAACAAGTCTGAAATGTTGAAGAGCCATCTTCTCCACCACTCTCCTTTATGTCCACAATCCAGTTGGTCAAATATCACAGCCTTTACATTGTCCCACTCCTGCCCATTTCTACCCCCACAAAAACAGTGAATATCTTTGCCATCCTTTCTACACCAGCAGTATTCAAAAGGGCCTTACTATATTTAAAAGGGTAATATATCAATACACTCGGGCATTTGTATTTCTATATTTATTAAAATCTTATAATATCTATAAGATTTTAATATATACAGTTTATAAACAAATAAACATATATGGTAGTATGTGGTCCAATTTTTTTAGGAATATACAATCAAAAAAGTTTGGATACTTCTGAAAGAATATTTTAAAAGCCTCCTAAAAGGTAGAGAATCTGCCCAAAATGCAGGAGACCAGCAGACACAGATTCACTCTCTCTGGATCAGAAATATCCCGTGGAGGAGGAAATGGTAACCTACTGCAGTATTCTCACCTGGAGAATCCTATGGAAAGGGGAGCCTGGTGAGCTACAGTCCATAGCATCGCAAAGAATCAGACATGACTGAGTGACTAAGCATGCATACACAAAACGTTAAGTTAACTTTCCTACTCTGAGCATTTATCCTCCACCTCATGAGCACATGACTGCCAGATGAATGTTTCCCAGGCCTAACAATGTCCCCTCACTACCTGAACGGTTTTTAAGGGGCTCTCCATTGCCTCCTCATTGAAACCCAATCTCAGGATCATGGCACTCAAGGTCAATCACGTGCTGATCAGACCCCTTCTCCAAACAAACACACATAAACACACATTATTTTTCCAGCCATAACTTTTACTCCTACTTTCATAATATCATCATTTCAATAAAATTAAACCATCTGTCATTATCTAAAAGATACAAGTGACTCTATACTATATACTATATAGTGTATACTATACAATATACTATAGTATATATAGTATATATATAAGTATACTATATACTATACTATATACTATATATATATATACACTAATATATATATATATAGTATACTATATACTACAGTTTTACGAATGTTTAAACCTAATAAAAGCCAGGCCTTTGAGAAAAGAGCTAAATAATAATAAATATGCAGAGTCATATTTATGGAAGCTCATTTCAACAACCAAAAGCAAGTCTTAATGGAAATCCAGTCTACTTGCATGACTTTAGAAATATTAAAGGGGATCCAATTTCTCATCTACACAAATTCATCTCAACTTCTCCTCTCACTAATACCCAATTCACTTGTCTCACAAATGCTCTGGAGTTTCTTAAATACCAAACCCCCAACAACCCTCCCCACTTTAGTCCATGAAATATATCTTTCTCTCTTTATTCTCCATTGTTCCTCATGTTATTATATACCTTCTCTGGGTAAGAAAAGCTGTGTAATAACAAGATATTTCCTTTCACTGGCATTGTCCAACATGTTCTTCAGAAAAACAAAAACAGAATTTCTATTAGGGGAGGGGGCCAGAAGAGATGAGAAATATGTACATAATCTGGGCGGTGGGTTATGTGTGATGGAGACAGAACCCTCATACATTAACTGAAAACACTTCTATACCCTGGGGCGTCACAACATACTTTCAGCCATGAAAAATCTGTTTATCTCTAAAAATTGAAATCCTATTCAGTTTTCAAGATATGATTACAATTCACTGTTTCCATGATTTCTGACAACAAAAGTTAGTTTCTTGGCTCTCACTGGCCATTATTCTTGATTTATTTTCTAATACATTTTTAACATGCAGACTTTCAATATAGTTACATCCTATCCAAATTTTCCTAATACATTGGAAACTTTTGAAAGTCCGGGATTAAATCCTTCTCCTTGAATCCACCACGGTATCGATAAGAAAGCAATGCAAATAAGTAGACGTTAAGATATGTAAGAAAATATCAAATAGTGTCATGTCTTCAGCAGACCTTTTGAACACAAACTGTTATATTTTCTTCCTTGTCCTTTTTTTGGGGGGTGGGTGGGTGTTATTACTGTTTAGTAGTCTTTGATAGTCTTGGGCATGGTTTGCACATTTATAGACCATATCTCTAAATCAGAACACATACTGCAAGATTCACTGTGATAATACTTATGATAACTTTAAGTTGGGCAAAGTATTTTATAACCTAATTTTAAATCTGTTACTCTTCAAAAAGTAAAAATTAGAAAAGAGCAAGAGCTGAAAAGAAACAGCTTTTGACTTTAAAATAGCAGATTTGTGTGAGGTCAACAGCCAGTTATTTAAATGAGGCAGTAATTAAATCAGTAAAACATAAATTACAAAAATTGTTTAGGATTCTTAAAAGTGATTAAATCCACAAGGAATGATACCACAGAAGTAGTCACAAAAGGAGAAATCTAACAGACTTCTTTTGCTTTCAAGGTTCTGGAAACACATTTAGTAACTCATTCATTCATTCAAAAAATATTTATTGATTATTTAGTACTTGTCAGATATTATACTGTGAGGACCTACCATAGATTAAAGATGACTGAGAAAACCATCCATTTCTTAAAGTGTTAAAAAATTAGAGCTGTGCAACAGCTTAGTGATTTAAAGTAGTCTATGAATATATAATCATTCAGTATTCAAAAATCAAATGACTTATTGAGTGTTGTGTGACAAGTAATTTGCCAGGCTGGCACTGGTAATATAAAGAAAATTCAGTCCAGATGCTGAAGGAACTTGTAATTCTGTCCCATAAGAGATGCATTCACAATGTGCAAGGAAAGCATAAAGAAGCCCTTAACTCTGCCCAGAAGATGACAAAGAACTCACTCAGGAGTTAACCTTTAGAAGGCATCATGATGGATAAGCAGTGCCTCACTCGTTAAAGGAACAGAAGAGAGAAATTGCAGTCAGAGGTAACTGCATGTGCTACGGCATCAAGGAATCAGAAAGTATGACATGTTTTATGAACAAAAGGTCATTAAACTGGAACAAAGCATGAATACAGATGAGGGGAAGGGCCAGACTGTGAAGGGTCTTATGTGCCACATAAGGATTCTGGTCTTTAATACATTCTGAATAGAATGGAACTCTTTATGTGTCTTAAGCAAGTGAGTAGCATACCCACATTTATAACATAGACAAAAAAATTTTTGCTGAAACATAGACTTATGGAGAGCATCCTTGGTGGTTCAGATGGGTGGAGAATCTGCCTGCAATACAGGAGACTGAGGTTTGATCCATGGGTGGGAAGATCCCCTGGAGAAGGGCATGACTACCCACTCCAGTATTCTTCCCTGGAGAATTCCATGGACAGAGGAGCCTGGATGGCTATAGTTCACGGGATTGCAAAGAGTTGGACAGTTGGACATGGCTGAGTGACTATACACACACACATATAAATGCATGAATGTGTGTTAGTCACTCAGTCGTGCCCAACTCCATGTGACCCCATGGACTGTAGCCTGCCAGGGTCCTCTGTTCATGGGATTCTCCAGGCTAGAATACCGGAGTGGGTAGACATGCCCTCCTCCAGGGGATCACTCTGATCCTGGGACTGAACCCAGGCCTCCCTCATTGCAGGTGTACTCTTTACCATTTGAGCCACAAGGGGAAACCACATATGGTACTAAATAGACAAAATAGTCTATTCAGTAAAGACAAAAATTTTTCCTGAAGTCAAGGGGAATAAATAAAAGGACACAGAAATGTTTGGATATTAAATCAGCAGAGCTTAGTAATAATATGGTATGAGATGGAGAAGAAAGAAAAGTGAAAATTGGTTTCTAGATGACAAGTTTGGGTGACTAACAGCTTGGTAGGTGTTTCTATAGAAACAGAGAATATATCATGGTCATAGCTATACAATATCTGCTAGCAACTTGAAAAGTAAGTTTCCAAGTCTAAATCATTTATTCAAGGTTATCCTGGGGATACACATATTGGCAAGTAAAGAAAAATTAAGGTGGATTCAAGATCATAAGGTATGGTTTAAATTTTACTCCCTAGTTCATTAGTTGTATTATACAGATATGTATAATTAATAAAAAGTTTCCTTGCTTTAAGCAAACTTGCTACAATAAAATTGGGATTTATTTAAATGATTAATGTTACCGTTTTCTTTTTAAAAAATGAATTATTGACCTCAACAAGAAAATTTCTTTAGCATTATCTTAAATAGAGTGTTGCTTGATGATTTTAAAGTAAGATTACACTGGGATGGAAAAAAACGATTGATATATGTACCTATTGCTAAGACAGATAGCTGTTTTTCACCAGAACAGGGATATTGGCTGTTCACGGATCATGGCTCCTGTGATGGGTTGGTGTTCACACTGCACTGGTTGCTGGCACCATGAATATCACCAGAGCCTATTGCACAAACTAGGGAAAAACTGAGGTGAATTAATGTGGCAACTGAATTTAACAAAAATCTATTGAAGGATCAAACAGCACTCTGCAAATAAGTTTCTAATAAACCAGAACAATGTCTTTCTTATTAAGCATGCATAAAATCATATCTAAAGGAGAGAGTGGGACAAATTGAGAGTAGCATGGCATATACACATTATCATGTGTAAAAGAGATAGATCATGGGAAGCTGCTGTATATTCACAGGGAGGTCAACCTGTTGCTCCGTAATGACCTAGAAGGGTGGCATGGGGTCGGGGGTATAGGAAATGTTCAAGAGGGAGGAGACATGTGTATACTTATGGTTGAGCCATACTGTTGTATAGCAGAGGTCAACACAATATTGTAAAGCATTTATCCTCCACTTAAAAAAATTTTTTTAAAGGAAAGTAAAAGAAAAATGCAGTTTTTTAAAGAAATACCCATGTGTGTTTGTGAAAAACTAGTAAGTAGAATTGCAATGTCCCTATTTGGTGGTCCTGTGATATTTAACATTGTTTTTCAAGATCATCATACAACTTCTGTAATTCAAACAGCAACAACATGCTAAGGAAAAGTTAGGAGGTTCCCTTAAGTACCTGAAAGTCAGATTGACTTACTGAGGAGTATTTCAGGAGACCTGGGATGTGTGAAGCAGGGTAGACCAGGGAAAGAAAAGTTCAGCAGGACAGGGTCTCGGCAGGAGTCTCAGTTCAGCCTGATCCCAAGAGGCACTGTGGGGCACAAATTGCACTGAGTTCGTTCTTGTTTGGGACAAGGGATCAGCTCTTTATATATGCATGTCATTCAGTCAGTGATGCGCGCCCTAAGAGTGGGTGAAGAGTGGGGGTGTATAATCTTGGGGCACATTAGCTCTCATTGGGCCAGAGGGGTGAGTGCCCTTAAGGGAACTGGATGAAACAACAATATCTACTTTGGGGGCATAATACAGAATTAAAAAATAAAATATTCCATCTTGCATGAAGTCCAAGTAAACAGTTAATAAACAAACAGATGAGGGCCACAATGTGCTAAGACGAGAAAATAAATATTAAAACTAGATGTATACATTCTAGTCAAAATTTTTATACACAGAAGTTAAATTTTTTTGTCATGTCTCATAGTATATGGCATCTTAGTTCCATGTATGTGTGCGTGCTTAGTCACTCAAATGTGTCTGACTCTTTGTGACCCTTTGCACTGTAGTCCACCAGCCTCCTATGTCCATGGAATTCTCTAGGTAAGAATACTGAAGTGGGTTGCCATTTCCTCCTCCAGGGGATCTTTCCAACCCAGGGATCAAACCCAGGTCCCCTGCATTGTAAGCAGATTCTTTACTAGCTGAGCCACAAGGGAAGCCCAAGAACACTGGAGTTGGTAGCCTATCCCTTCTCCAGAGGATTATCCTGACCCAGGAATTGAACTGGGGTCTCCTACATTGCAGGCAGATTCTTTACCAGCTGAGCTATCAAAGAAGCCCAAAGAACTACAACTATAAGCAAGAACATGGATACATCTTCCATTCATAATATCAAATGAAAGAAACCTGACACATGAGGCCACCATCACCCTAATGCCAAAACCTGACAAAGATGCCACAAAAAAAGAAAACTACAGGCCAATATCACTGATGAACATAGATGCAAAAATCCTTAACAAAATCCTAGCAAACAGAATCCATCAACATATTAAAAAGATCATACATCATGACCAAGTGGGCTTTATCCCAGGGATGCAAGGATTCTTCAATATCCACAAATCAATCAGTGTAATACACCACACTAACAAACTGAAAAATAAAAACCATGTGATTATTTCAATAGATGCAGAGAAAGCCTTTGACAAAATTCAGCATCCATTTATGATAAAAACCCTCCAAAAAGCGGGAATAGAAGGAACATACCTCAACATAATAAAAGCTATATGTGACAAACCCACAGCAAATGTTATCCTAAATGGTGAAAAACTGAAAGCCTTTCCCCTAAAGTCAGGAACAAGACAAGGGTGCCCACTCTCACCACTACTATTCAACATAGTTTTGGAAGTTTTGGCCACAGCAATCAGAGCAGAAAAAGAAATAAAAGGAATCCAGGTTGGAAAAGAAGCAGTAAAACTCTCACTGTTTGCAGATGACATAATCCTCTACATAGAAAACCCTAAAGACTCCACCAGAAAATTACTAGAGCTAATCAATGAATATAGTAAAGTTGCAGGATGTAAAATTAACACACAGAAATCCCTTGCATTCCTATACACCAACAATGAGAAAAAAGAAAGAGAAATTAAGGAAACAATTCCATTCACCACCGCAATGAAAAGAATAAAATACTTAGGAATATATCTGCCTAAAGAAACAAAAGACTTATATAAAGAAAACTATAAAACACTGGTGAAAGAAATCAAAGAGGACACAAATAGATGGAGAAATACAGCGTGTTCATGGATCGGAAGAATCAATATAGTGAAAATGAGTATACTACCCAAAGCAATCTATAGATTCAATGCAATCCCTATCAAGCTATCATCGGTATTTTTCAGAGAACTAGAACAAATAGTTTCACAATTTGTATGGAAATACAAAAAAACTTTGAATAGCCAAAGCAATCTTGATAAAGAAGAATGGAACTGGAGGAATCAACCTGCCTGACTTCAGGCTCTACTACAAAGCCACAGTCATCAAGACAGTATGATACTGGCACAAGGACAGAAATATAGATCAATGGAACAAAATAGAAAGCCCAGAGATAAATCTACGCACCTATGGGCACCTTATCTTTGACAAAGGAGGCAAGAATATACAGTGGAGAAAAGACAATCTCTTTAACAAGTGGTGCTGGGAAAACTGGTCAACCACTTGTAAAAGAATGAAACTAGAACACTTTCTAACACCATAGACAAAAATAAACTCAAAATGCATTAAAGATCTAAACATAAGACCAGAAACTATAAAACTGCTAGAGGAAAACATAGGCAAAACACTCTCCAACATAAACCACAGCAGGATCCTCTATGACCCACCTCCCAGAATATTGGAAATAAAAGCAAAAATAAACAAATGGGACCTAATTAAAATTAAAAGCTTTTGCACAACAAAGGAAACTATAAGCAAGGTGAAAAGACAGCCTTCAGAATGGGAGAAAATAATAGCAAATGAAGCAATGGACAAACAATTAATCTCAAAAATATACAAGCAACCCCTGCAGCTGAATTCCAGAAAAATAAACGACCCAATCAAAAAATGGGCCAAAGAACTAAACAGACACTTCTCCAAAGAAGACATACAGATGGCTAACAAACACATGAAAAGATGCTCAACATCACTCATTATCAGAGAAATGCAAATCAAAACCACAGTGAGGTACCTTTTCATGCCCATCAGAATGGCTGCTATCCAAGACTACAAGCAATAAATGCTGGAGAGGGTGTGGAGAAAAGGGAACCCTCTTACACTGTTGGTGGGAATGCAAACTAGTACAGCCACTATGGAGAACAGTGTGGAGATTCCTCAAAAAACTGGACATAGAACTGCCATATGACCCAGCAATCCCACTGCTAGGCATACACACTGAGGAAACCAGAACTGAAAGAGACATGTGTACCCCAATGTTCATCGCAGCACTGTTTATAATAGCCAGGACATGGAAGCAGCCTAGATGCCTATCAGCAGATGAATGGATAAGGAAGCTGTGGTACATATATACAATGGAATATTACTCAGTCATTAAAAAGAATACATTCGAATCAGTTCTAATGAGGTGGATGAAACTGGAGCCTATTATACAGAGTGAAGTAAGCCAGAAAGAAAAACACCAATACAGTATACTAACACATATATATGGTATTTAGTTAATTGGTAAAGATAATCCTGTATGCAAGACATCAAAAGAGACACAGATAAATATAACGGTATTATGGACTCTATGGGAGAGGGCGAGGGAGGGATGATATGGGAGAATGGCATGGAAGCATGTAAATTATCATATGTGAAAGGAATCGCCAGTCCAGGTTCAACGCATGATACAGGGTGCTCAGGGCTGGTGCACCGGGATGACCCGGAGGGATGGGATGGGGTGGGAGGTGAGTGGGGGGTTCTGGAAGGGGAAAACATGTACACCCATGGTGGATTCATGTCAATGTATGGCAAAACAAATACAATATTTTAAAGTTAAAAAATAGATAAATAAACTAATTTAAAATTAAAAATAAATAAACAAATAATGAACTACACAATTCAAAAAAAAAAAAAAAAGATTACACACTGATTCTATATATCCAAAGCTCAAAGCTAGGAAAACCAGTCTTTGGTGTCATAAACCAGGATAGTGGTGATTCCTTGGGGATAATGACTGAAAGAGGTACAAATGGGGCTCCTAAAAATCAGAAAAATATGAAAGGTGCTTTTTCTTAATGTGGATAGTACTTTATCAATTAGCACACTAATGATTTGTATAATAACAATATGTTTATTATTTTCAATAAAATATGACTTTAAAAACTAGTATAATGTCCTAGCTTTATTTATCTCATATTCATAAATAGATATGTTAGGAATATTTCATGAGGAATCTATGGAGATATACCAATCCCTGTGACTTGATTTTCATGTAATTTGCCAAGCACTAAAAGAAAATATAAAGATAAATTTTGGGGTGGTTATTAAGATCTTTAAATATCCTATACATTTAATAGTGTAAAAAATTTTAAACTTTTGTAAGACATAACAGACCAACAAATGAAAAAGCAGCTGGGAATTTGAAAAAGGTATTTGCAACATATGTAACAGACAAAAGAGTTTGTGTCCTTAACATGTGTATGTACATATAAGCATGAATATGTATGTGTGTTCATGTATAAATTCAAAGTCAGTAAGAAATAGCTATTCAAGAGAAAAATGAGAAAATATTATAAAAGGAAAATTTTACAAATGTAAATGAGCTCAAAACATAAATTCTAAATAAGTAAATATCATTTCTAATCCACCAGTTGGAAAATATTTAAATGATTATTAACCAGTGTTAATCAGGGTGAGCAAACAGGTACATTCCACCTCTGCTACTGGCAGTGCAAATTGGTTCAACTTTTCTGAAGAGGCTTCCTCATATTTTTGCATGCTATTAGCCTAATAATTCAAATTCTAGAATTCTAAATAGAATCGGAGGCAGATTTAAAGATTCGTGTAAGAGATGAATGCTACCGAAGCATTAATAGTTTAAAACATTAGAATATGTCATCGAGAGCACATTATCTTTTCAACAGCTGACACAAACTTTGCTTAGTAGAGAGCGAGCTACCTTTGTTGAAAAGATACAAGTGAAATAAAGAGGTAGGGTGGAGACTGTAGATACCTACCTCATCCAGCACAACTGATCAAAAATACTACTTTTAAGCTCAGCACATCCAGAATCTGCATATTCTACACAAACACTGGAAAAGAATTAAAAACTTAGTAAGATGAGTGAAGGAGTCCTCGGGCCTAGAAAAGCAGATAATGACCTCAAGGGCCCTTGCTGAACCACGTTACGGGATGACAAAACTGAACTTTACATCGCACCCCGATACTCCAGGCAGATTGCGTCAGCCCGGCACCCCCCACCCCTGTTCATCCGCCTGACTAAATCTTCCCATGTCGTTTCTGCAAAACCTCCCCTTAAATATGAAGCCTCCCTGATCCCATGCGCGCTCAGCCTTGTCGTTAGACCAACTGTCACCCCAACTTGCCTGAATAAAGGAACCTATCTCCGTTGAGGTCGTCTTCCTTTCTTCATTGCCTCGTCTCAAACTATACCTTACAATGAGTTATGTGGAAAAGAAAATAAATTCCCTGGAAGTCTTATGGAAAGTAAAGGGGAAGAGTAAATGCTATGACAAAAATATACATTTAAAACTGTAACCCACTCCAGTATTCTTGCCTGGAGAATCCTATGGATGGAGGAGCCTGGTAGGCTACAGTCCACGGGGTCGCAAAGAGTTGGACACGACTGAGCAATTTCACTTTCTTTTCTTTCTTTTCTAATATCTTTAATAAATTTACCTATTTCATTCATCTTGATTCATTTAATTGATTTAGTTTTAAACATTCACATTTAAACTTTGAAATTTTAACCTGTATCTTTAGTTAGCAGAGCAAGGAACGTTTATGAAAACCTCTTCCATTGTAGTCACATTTAAATCCATTTAAAACTACTTTTACTACAATGCAATAAAATTGACATATTTTCTAAAAAACATATTGAGACAGCTCCTGGAATAGCATATAGAAATAGAAAATAGAAATAGCATATAGAATAGAAAAACCCATATAGGAAGATTCTATCCAGATAAAAAGCTAGAACATTATCATTTTTCAGAAGTTATTTGTAAGATGTGGTCTCATTAAATTTTTCCAAGTAGAATGTGAGTTGAATCTGTAAAGAGTTTGAAAAACACATTTCTCTTAGTATTTCCATGCAGATGTATATGCGTGAGTGATACGTGAGACACTGTTTATTGTTAAAGAGTTATTGTGATCTGCTGAGGAACTTAAATTATTCATTTCTCCAGTTTACAAAGAGGTAACTTAAGAAGACTATTGTTACAGAGAACTATTCAATCAGTCCTTGACTTGACTGAAAACGGAACACTTTATCTGACTGAGGAAGCATCGAACACATCGCGGGAAGCCATAATTAATGTTTTCAAAGGATGAGCTCTAAGGAGGAATTCCTATTCTGCTTTTCTACTTCTCGGGCCCTAGTTCCTTGGTAAATGAAATATATGTAAACAGCATTTTTATCACTTGCTGGACAAAGGCATTTTTTACCTATTCTATGAATATTGTTAAACACTGTGCGCTGTATAGTGTAATGAAAAAGGCAGTCTCCCTTAGAATGGAAAATTTTTCAAGACAAATACAATCAAGTTGGAAGAGATAAGCGGTCACTGACTTTATCTTATGCCATTTTATAATTCTGCCCACAGACAAAATACAAATAGTGATGAAATTTTGTTTAAAAATTAGAGAGATTAATAATCACTCTGATACAGCATCAATTGTCTTTCCTCCCAGGTTTTAAAAATATGCAAGCTTTAATAAAAGATGAAGTGCTGAGTTCCTAAATTTGATTAATCTGGTCTAGAAAATATCAAGATTTTAAGAAAATGTGTATAAATAAATGAGTGTGCAAAAGTAAATGAAGGTGACAGAGATGTTTCTGTATTGTGAAGAATTTACAATGAAAAACATCTTGCTTATCAAGTGAAAAAGCACACAAACATAACTTCACGATTTTTTCTCCTTTTTCTCTTTTATATTTCAAATAAACTGATTTCCGAGAAAGGTAATGAGCTAGTAAATGTGACCACAGTTCCATGGGGCCAGTGTACCAAATTAATTGAAGCTGCTAGTTGGAAAGATAGTTGTCTTACCAGACAAGTTGGAGAGCTCTATTTTTCACTTTCCTTCCCATTTGATAAGAAAACAAAATAAATTGATTGTGGTTCAGTATATTCTAGTTACAATCTGTTATATTATTAATGACAAGAACACATTAAATCATTTCCTGATTGTATCAGAAGTTAGATAAGTGCAGATTGAGATAACATTATTTTTCAAGTATTATAAACTTTTTGGCTGGCCCTTTGAATCACATCTTGACTTTAAGATGTAGTTTAAAATCCCCTCTTTAATTTAAAACAAAAGAGTGCGAAAGAGAAGAAAAAGAAAAACCTAGGTTTTATTAAATCTTGTCCTTATTCAATTATATCCCTTAAAATTGTAGATAAAATTCTTTCAAAACATGTTTGTTCAAATATTGAAGAATGCTTCTATTTCTTAAAGATTTAGAACTCTTGAAACACTTTTTTATTAAATCTAGCTTTTGCCTTGGAAAACAAATATAGCTCTTCTTAGATTAGAAATCAAAATGTAACACTGTCATGATTTGCTATAATAAATATAACCTGTGTTTTGATTGCTGGACAGTGTTCCATCACTAATCAATTGCAAAACATTTTTAAAATATCATTGTTTTTGTTCCTGTAGAAGATATTGTGAAAAAAATATAAAGATTGTAAGACATTAAAATATCCAAAAGTTCTGAAGTCTCAGAAAATAGAAAGAAAAGAAGACAGTAGATGTGTGAGTTGTAAAAAGTATAACTGACTCTATCCTATGTTGTTATATAATTCTGCAAAGAGACAAAGTAAAGCTAAATAAATAGTCATTAAATCTTACCAAATTTTTATCTTTAGAAAATAAATAATAAACTTGTACACAAAACCAGCTGTCTAGTTTTTTTTTTAACTTCTTAGCATTTTAAATCCACTTTCACATTTCAACTTTCCAAAGACTTAAATGTACTTTGCATATGATGTTTATACTGGAATCTTTAATTATAAATATGCTCAGGTATCATTACACAGAGATTCATATTGGGAAATACAATTTACATTTTTCTCTCTCCCTCTTTCTCTCCCTCTTTTTAAAATTTAAGAATACTTTTTACTGTTTAAAAATTATAAGTTGCACTTCAGCTATGAGATTAAGCTGTTTAAAAAGATTATTTGCAGTAACTAAACTTAGTGGGAGTTCTAGTCTGGATTTGAGGTAAGAAATGAATGCTATAAACGCCTTCTGATGTCTGAGGGGTTTTCCCATGGAAAGCATGAATGAGTATAAGCTAAACAGAGAGGCAGAATTTTATACAACAAAAATAGTGACTTTCTAGCAAAGTGAGTTTTTCAGTAACACAATAGACTATTTTTAAAAGCTTCTCATTACTGAGTTTATTTAGCAAACGCCTATCTGAAATATTTTAGCAAAAGAGATAAGCACCTCGTAAACAGTTGAAGGTCTCCTCCATCAGATTTTATTATTCTAAACAGGTTTGTGAGAAAGTCCCTTGAGTAGAATTTGAAATGAATAAAATAGTAAAAAAGATATGCTACCTGGTCTATAACTGTAATGACCAACTGAACAAATGATCAAAAGGCAACAGGAAAAGTAGAACCATAGGACAGACACCCAATCATCCTTTAAAGAGACATGCGGGGAAGTCAAATCTAAGATCAAGAGTTTAATCAAGAAGTAGCCGTGAAAGAATATGCATGCAGAAGGTACTCAATAGACGAATGTACCAAAAAGAGACAAAACCCTTGGCTTCAAAAATGAATGACATGATTCTGAGCAGACACAGAAATGCCAGCACTGTCACTGTGGTTGAAACCTGTCCGCGTGGAGGCTGTAAGTACTAAAGCTCTTTCTGCAGTGAGCACAGTGGTCAAAAGTCAATTTACTGACCTGCCAGTACATCCTGTCAATATCTAAGAAAGAAAACATAGGAAGTAAAATCTCATTTGTGTCTTCTGCTGTGCAATCAGTGACTACTTCTACAATTGTTACGAATTAGTCAGCTGTGCTAACTATGCCTAAAGTAGGTGAGATAGTGACAATGGGTCCTTGGACTGGCTTTCAGTCTGCTCTCCTGCTCCACCTGTAGGAGGAAAACATGAACTCTTCACCCTCCCAAAGGAATCATGTATCTCCGGGCACAGAATCCGCCCTACTTGATTTTTTATATTTCACCTATTGAATTTCAAATATTTAGGAGGATTTTTAAAACCTCTGCTTATCAATCCCCTTAGGACTTAAGAACTGAAAGCCTGCTGTGTGCTGCATTTCATACCAGCATTATTACATTTGCTAGAACCACCACTGTAATATTCATAACTGGAAAACAAGAAAGCTGTGTCTATCCTATAGAGGATTTAGCAATATAGAATTTCAAATCCTCTAATCTTTTATTTCTCATTAGATAGTCAGTGCAGTTAGCATGATAAGCTGTCTCAAAATTTTAACATCATTATGATAAAAAAAAAATTAAGTTACCCTAGGTTACCAGATTATGGAAGAATATTATACTATTTCCCATTTTGGTTACTTGCATTCCCAGCTGGCACTAGTGGTAAGGAACCCACCTTTCAAAGCAGGAGACATAGAGATGCCGGTTCAATCCCTGGGCCAGGAAGATCCCCTGGAGGAGAGCATGGCATTCTTGCCAGGAGAATCCCATGGACACAGGAGCCTTGTGGGCAAGTTCATAGGATTGCAGAGCTGAACACATTTGTGGTGTTGAAGACTCTTGAGAGTCCCTTGGACTGCAAGAAGATACAACCAGTCTATCCTAAAGGAGATCAGTCCTGGGTGTTCACTGGAAGGACTGATGTTGAAGCTGAAACTCCAATACTTCGGCCACCTCATGTGAAGGGTTGACTCATTGGAAAAGACCCTAATGCTGGGAAGGATTGAGGGCAGGAGGAGAAGGGGATGACAGAGGATGAGATGGCTGGATGGCATCACCAACTCGATGGACATGAGTTTGGGTAGGCTCTGGGAGTTGGTGATGGACAGGGAGGCCTGGCGTGCTGCGATTCATGGGGTCGCAAAGAGTCAGACATGACTGAGCGACTGAACTGAACTGAACTGAAGCAACTTAACACACATCAACAATGGAAGCAAAAGTCCTTACCCACTAAAACCTTTACTGAACTATTTAAGGGTGAAATGTATGATGTCTGGGTTTTACCTTAAAATACTTCAGGATAAACAAACAGAGATAAAGTATAGGGAAATAAATTAAATAAAAATTATTCATGTTGATGACTGTTGATGCTAAGAGATGACGATACAAGAATGTTTTATATTGTTCTTTACTCTGTATGAAGTTTGAATACTTCCACAATAAACAATAAAAAGAGCAGAAAGTAAAGTGTTAATATGTCTATATTTTCTGTTCAATTCCCTTCCTTTTAACTTTCTCATTGGAACCCTGAGGGCAACTCCAATTCATACAGAAGTAAAAAAATCTCAGGAAAACTTTTGGACTGACTACAGCACAGAAATATTCCGATTCTGCTTGCAGGTTTATTTCCATTCCAAATATGAGGTAATAATGAAAATGGAAAGAAAAAACAGGGGAAAATTGAGATGAGAATAGGACTATGCAAAAGAAACTGGATCTTCAAAGTAAAATGTGAAGGGAGAACCTAAGCTGTAAACTGCCCTTGAAAATTCAACCTGTTTTCACCCAACTTCGCTATCCAACAGACCTGACGAAAGAGAAGGCACTCGGATGCCTTTGTTGTGGCTGGTATAAAAAGACATCATTAGCCCCTACACAAAGTGCAATAAATAAATCAGTGGAAGTTCCATTCAGCCCAGTATATGCTCAAATGGCATAAATATACTGTGCACAGGGAGCTTTGCAAAATCAAGTTGGTTTCTGTTTTTTTCAGATATCTAAAAATGAATTTGTCTTGAGAAAATTTAGAAGCTTAGCTCTCCAAATTTTTTCCAGCATTTTTTGAGGTATAATTGACAAAATTTCAATATATTTAAAAAGTACATGGTTGTGATATATGTATATACTGTGAAAGGATTCCCACCTTTGATACATCCATCACTTCACTTGTTTCCTATTTTTTGGTGAGAACGCAAGTTCTACTGTCTTGGCAAATTTCAATTATAGAATACAGTATTATCAACTCTAGTCACCATTTAACTCTCCAAATTTGAGTGCAATGGGGGAGAGGTACATTTTAAAAGCCATAAAATATTCAAATGAGAGGCAAATCTTATATTTCTCAATACATTCATTTTAAAAGAGAGTACTAAGCAGTTTCAAATTCCACTATGAGAATAATTACTGAAAGAAATTGCACATGTGTTGATTTGAAAACTAGAGAATTCCAGGTACCTTCTCATCTTCTGCCTAACTTTTAGGTAGAACAACCTCCAGACCAACAGTTTGCCATATTATAATGCACTCATTCATCTTCTTTTACTAAAAGAGTTGAAATATTTTATAAATTAAATGCACATATATTACAGGTTTATATACTTATAAACAAGAGCAAAAAAAGAAAAACTTCAGTGCAAATCTAGAACTTGAAGGAATAACATAGTAAACTCACATTTTCAGATTAGTTTATTGAATTTCCTGATTTATAGCAGTTGTGTTATTATTTAAGGGTATTCAAAGAAAGAAATCTGGATCAGAAATGGGCAAATAACCATTGGATAAATAACAAGGATAAATAAAAATGGGTAAATAAAATGGATAAATAACAAGTTCCCACTATACAGCACAGGAAACTATCCAATATTCTGTGCCAATTCATAATGAAAAAGAATATAAAAAAGAATTTATATATATATACATATAAGTGAACCACTGTGCTCAGTCTCCGTGGGATCTCTGGGTCCTGGTGCACACAAGGTTTGTTTGAGCCCTCTAAGCATCTCTGCCAGGTAAGGGGTTTGATTCTAAATGCGATTTGCCCCTCCTACTGTCTTGCTGGGGCTTCGCCGTTGCCCTTGGACATGGGGTATCTTTTTTTGGTGGGATCCAACATTCTCCAGTTCAACAGTTGTTCAGCAGCGAGTTGCAGTTTTGGAGTTCTCACAGGAGAAGATGAGCCCACATTCTTCTACTCCACCATCATCCAGCTCCTCCTAAGAGAAGCAGAAGATACTAAGAAGAGGTAGCAAGAATACACAGAAGAACTGTACAAAAAAGATCATGACCCAGATAACCACAATGGTGTGATCACTCACCCAGAGGCAGAAATCCTGGAATGTGAAGTCAAGTGGGCCGTAGGAAGCATCACTACGAACAAAGCTAGTGGAGGTGATGGAATTCCAGCTGAGCTATTTCAAATCCTGAAAGATGATGCTGTGAAAGTGCTGCACTCAATATGCCAACAAATTTGGAAAACTCAGCAGTGGCCACAGGACTTGAAAAAGTCAGTTTTCATTCCAATCCCAAAGAAAGGCAATGCCAAAGAATGTTCAAACTACCTCACAATTGCACTCATCTCACACGCTAGCAAAAAAATTCTCCAAGCCAGGCTTCAACAGTACATGAACTGTGAACTTTCAGATGTTCAAGCTGAATTTAGAGAAGGCAGAGGAACCTGAGCTCAAATTGTCAACATCTATTGGATCATAAAAAAAGCATGAGAGTTCCAGAAAAACATCTACTTCTACTTAATTGACTACGCCAAAGTTTTGACTGTGTGAATCACAACAAACTGTGGAAAATTCTGAAAGAGATGGGAATACCAGACCACTTGACCTGCCTCCTGAGAAATCTGTATGCAGGTCAAGAACAACAGTTAGAACTGGACATGCAACAACAGACTGGCTCCAAATCAGGAAAGAAATATGTCAAGGCTATATATTGTCACCATGTTTATTTAACTTATGTGCAGAGTACATCATGAGAAATGCTGGACTGGGTGAAGCACAAGCTCGAATCAAGATTTCAGGGAGAAATATCAATAACCTCAGATATGCAGATGACACTACCCTTATGGCAGAATGTGAAGAACTAAAGAGCCTCTTGATGAAAGAGGAGAGTGAAAAAAAGTGACTTAAAACTCAACATTCAAAAAACTAAGATCATGGCATCCAGTCCTGTCACTTCATGGCAGATAGATGGGGAAACAATGGAAATGGTGAGAGACTTTATTTTCTTGGGCTCCAAAATCACTGCAGATGGTGACTGCAGCCATGAAATTAAAAGAAAGACACTTGCTTCTTGCAAGAAAAGCTATGATCAACTTAGACAGCACATTTAAAAGCAAAGGCATTACTTTGCCAGCAAAGGTCCATCTAGTTAAAGCTATGGTTTTTCCAGTAGACATATATGGATGTGAAAGTTGGACTATAAAGAAGGCTGAGTGCCAAAGAAATGATGCTTTTGAACTGTGGTGTTGGAGAAGATTCCTGAGAGTCCCTTGAACTGCAAGAAGATCCAACCAGTTAATCCTAAAGGAAATCAGTCCTGAAGGATTTGAAGGACTGATGCTGAAGCTGAAACTCCAATACTTGGGCCACCTGATGCGAAGAACTGACTTATTGCCCAAGACCCTAATGCTGGGAAAGATTGAAGGTAGGAGGAGAAGGGAATGACAGAGGATGAGATGGTTAGATGGCATCACAGACTTAATAGACATGAGTTTGAGTAAGCTCCAGGAGTTGGTGATGGACACAGAAGCCTGATGTGCTGCAGTCCATGGGGTCACATAGTCAGACACGACTGAGCGACAGAGCTGAACTACTGTGCTATACGGCAGAAATTAGTACAACATTGTAAACAAATCATACTTCAATTTTTAAAAATCTGAATCAGATAAAACCTAATTTATATCTTTATAAATTATGAGTTATAGCATATAATAATAATAACTAATATGTATTAAGGACTTTCTCTGCATAAAAATTATTTAAATACACTATGGTCATTTTGCAACCATTATCACAACTCTGTGAGTAGATGCTATTAACAGTAGATATTTGCAAATAGAATCGAAGACTTAAAGAATTCTTAACTTGCCTGAAGTCATAAAACCAGTGAAGAGTGCAGCGAGAATTATCAGTTAGTGTTAACTTTAAAGACACCACTCTATAGTACCCATCAGGTGTTGGTGTATCTTATAAACATACAGCTCTAGAATTGTACATACTGCCTTATCTTGGCTGATGTACAATTTAACCCACCAATTTCTCATGATGGGAAAATTTATGTCTTCCTACCCTTGGCCTTCAAGAGGAAGAGACACTAGTTGAAAAATTAGCTAGCTGTAAAGGTAGTGACAGTCCAGAACTAATAAGTGTAGAAAGGGATTGTTAGATTTAAGGATACCATTTAAAAGGAATTTAGCAGAAAAATTACACTTGGGACTAACAGGCTAGCGTTAAGAGTATAAACTAGATTAATTAGAGATACGGTTCCCAATAGGGAAGGCACTTATGTGATGCTTGGGCAAAAAGGAATATTGACTCTGAAGTTTAAATGGAGAACATCTCAGTAGATTGTTCAAATAATTCTAGAGCTAATTCCAGAACTTTTATTGTCTCCATTATGGCCACCTTTGACTATATAAATTGTCTATAGAGAATTTCAAAAGTTCTGTTGTATGTTCCTCTAAGAAATCTTAAATTCTTTACACAAAATTCAATTTTATAGACAGACAATTATTTAAAGACAGATACACTGATGAAGATTCAAATTCATTGATACATCTTTAGTTATAAAATATTTATAATTCTTTAGGTCATTAGGCTAACACTGACAACACGTAGAGAGAGTAGTGTTTTGAGACATGCCCACATCTTCAATATAGGTGGTTGGCCTTCCAGGTCAACTACTTTGAGCTCATATCAGCTCAAGTCCTTGGAGAAGCAGGTGTCAAAATGGAATTATATGCTGAAGAGATTTAGCAGAGGAAGAATCTATCACGGACAAAGAGGATGTAGAGCAGACAGGCAGTCTTCAGAAGGAGGGCTGGTTAGGAAGAGCCTCGGAGCAGTTCTAAGAATGTTTCAACCAGGCCTGTGGGGAACTGAAGCCATGACTTAGAGGAATCCCATATCCTGGAGGAGCAGACCTGCACTAGTACCTGCAGAGAGTCCACTTATCAACTGAGAGCACCTAGAGAACATGCAGTTTCAGCAGCAATGGAGTGGGGAACACAGAGGGGCAGGCCAAGGCGGTCAGTCAACCAGGAGCTGAGCTGTGTGTTTCCATGGCTGTTTCAAACACAACATATAAACAGCTCAGTTGGTAAAGAACTCTGTCTGCAATGCAGGAGACCTGGGTTCGAATACTCCAGAATACTCCAGTATTCTGGCCTGGAGAATTCCATAACTGTACCTGGCGGGCTATAGTCTACGGGGTCGCAAAGAGTCAAATATGACTGAGCGACTGAGCACACACATTAAAAAAACATATAATCATTAAGACTAGTTCTGTTTACAGGGCTCAAACTGTCATGACTCTCTATCTTTCTCTCATTTTCACGCTGGTGGTTTAGTCTCTAGGTCGTGTCCGATTCTTGCAACCCCCTGGACTGTATGTAGCCCACCACGTTCCTCTGTCCATGGGATTTTCCAGGCAAGAATACTGGAGTGGGTTGCCATTCCCTCCTCCAGCGGATCTTCCCCAACCCGGAATCAAACCCGGGTCTCCTGCATTGCAGGCAGATTCTTTACCAACTGAGCTGTAAGGGAAGCCCTTTTCAAAGCCTCGTTTTCATGGTTGTGACTAATTTTCAACTTTCTGCCACACAATGTCAGGTGCAGCTGACATCACAGATGAAGAGTGGGTTGCCATTTCCTTCTCCAGGGGATCTTCCCGACCCAGGGATCGAACCTGGGTCTCCCACATTGCAGGCAGATGCTTTAACCTCTGAGCCACAAGGGAAGCCCCTAAGCCTATTACCCACCCCCTAAAAAAAATGTGGAGGAAAAGAAATTTTGAAAGAAACCTCCTTTTTAATCTATTTTCATCCTGCTTTAATTTATCTGTCAAAGAAGAGAGATGAGATTTATGCTGCTGATTCCAAGATGTTGCATGAAGTGGTAAATATCAGCGCTAGAATTTGGATTTAAATAGGCTTAGGTTTGAATGCCAGCTCAGTTGCATACGAATTATGTGACAGGGGACAAGTTTCTTATTATCTTTCTTCACCTGTAAGATGGGCATAAAATACTACCTTATAGAAGTGTCAAGAGGATAAGAAATAATTTATGTAAATTACTCTGGCACATTACCACATTTTGAGTAAGTACTCAGTAAACTTTCTTACTGTTAAAAGATTATTAATTTTTTCATCAAATAATTTCAAAATTATGGGAGCTTATGAATAGTAAGTAACACTTAAAGACATGTCACCTTCCTGGAAATTTTTCTCCGAAACATAAAAAAGTCAATCTGTATTCTTAGTCCATGCTAATTTTGTTATTTATGATCATTTTTATCTTAATAGCAAAAACAATGGAAATCTTTAAGCACATATTAGCATTCAGACTTATGGTTTGCAAACAAGACAGTTGAAATGGAACCATTCCTTTCATTCCCCACTTAGAGAGAACAAGTGAAAAACTATCTTGGGCAAATTAAGTATAAAACAGTGGCAAGGTCTGTTGGGCAGTAACAATGCTTTCTTCCTAAAAACAGTGGTTCTCACCCAGTGTTTAGACTCATGAGGAGTTAGCTCTAAAGTTAGAATTACATCCTGATTCTGTGATAGAACTTTTGAAAAATGACTCTCAATTTGGAAATTACACTTGAAAGAAAGGGTGAATGCCATAGTTTTAATGTTTACTTACTATTTTTATCTAGCCATGGGCAATAATATTTCCAGATACCCAAATAACAAAATAGATAGAAACTTGATTCAGATTTAGAGAGAATGATTATCACATGCTGGTTCAACAGAACAATTAAAATACATTCTTCATCTTACATGAACTGTATTTAATACTGTATTCAACTTGAGAATTGTAAAATAGCATAAATCCTAAATATAAAAGCAACCAACCCCACTTATGCTTCTCAGTACTCAGATCACATATAAGCATGAAAATGTGTTCTGGGAAGATCAAATTTCCCATCTAGTTGTCTAAAGGACATTAACCCTCCATTATTTATCGGGTCTATAATAAAAGAAATTCCTGCATGGTCCCCAAAAAGAAAAAAAAAAAATTGTCATGGTTCCCAGGGAGAAAAAATAAAAAGCAAGGATTATCCTTGAAAGCAAAGAAGAGAATAGATTTTTTGTCTTTTTTTTTTTTTAACCAAGTTGTCAGAGGAGTTGCCATGGGCACCAGTGGGGGCCTCAGTTTAAATGTCAGATTTCTCTTCAACTACTGTCTTTTTAGCATTTTTTCTTTGTTACTCTGTTTTCTCCTTCATCTTATTTTTTTCAGGATTTAAATAAACATTTTTTTGTTTTAGTATTCTTGAAGTATCTTTTTTTTGTTCCCCAAAAGACAAAAAAAAGTTTTGCATTTAAGTGAGTAAATCATTGCTTCACTGCACCCATATTTACATGATGCAACAGAAGTGAAAGCATTTAAATCATACAGAGGCATCCAAACACAGCAGAGTAGGGTCAGTCACTAGAAATAACAGAATTTAACCACCTTAGCTGTCATCACACAGAATGCTACTGTATGGCATATGGTGTATTCTATTATTTACTTGATAGAGTGTGTGTGTGTGTATGAGAGAAAGACAGAGAGAAATAAGGAAGAACCCATGAAAAGGCAAATGCGAAAGTTAAAAATCTTATTCTTGACTTCCCTGCAGTCCAGGGGATTGGAATGTGACACCTCCACTGCAAGGGACACAGATACAATCCTTGATTGGGAAACTAGGATTCTACATGCCATGTGGCATTGCCAATAAATAAATAAATAAAAATTTAAAACTAAGTTACTGTCTTAAAAAAAAAAATCTTATTCTTTTTTTTTTTATTAGTTTATTTTCTATTTTTAACTTTACAATATTGTATTTGTTTTGCCATACATTGACATGAATCCACCATGGGTGTACATGTTTTCCCCCTCCAGAAGGGCAAGACTGATATGGGCTAGTCACAGTGAGTATTTAAACTCATATAGATTATATACAAGTTTAAAAGTTTAAATCTAAGTTTTTAAAAATGGTGTTAGAAAATCAAGTTGCCTGATCTGACAGGAGCAAACAGAAATGACTATCTTTATTCTTCAGAAAAATGGATTAGCAAATTGATTTGGTTCCTAGGCTTTCACTGTCTAGAAAGCAAAACCAAATTCAACTGTCTGTCTGCCCTGGGCTTTTACTCCTCCCCTTTGAAAAGCTGGGCATTCACATTTTGCATACTTTTTGCTAGTGTTAACATGCAAATAAACATACTGACCGCAAGCAACTTCATGAATAGGGAAGGCCCAGCAAGTGGAGGGATTTATATCTCTGTTGGTACGATTGTGTCAGGCACTGTCCTGTGGGTCCCCAGCATGAGTGCCACCATTAGCATAAGTTAGGGCCCTCTTCCCATTGGAGGGAAAAGGAGAAAGCTACATGTCTGTCAACTAAATGCCTGTGAGCTAATCACTACAGAAAAATCCATGGATTATGTGAGTGGATTTGAATAACCCTTCAGGAGAAGGGAGGTACAGAAGTACTGAGTAATCTATTTAACTTCCCTACAGACCAGTCTCAGGGCTGTTTACTTCCTACTTAAACAGTCGAATGTCCTCAAATTAAAAGACTTTTAGGTTTCATTGCTATAGGACAAATTAGACTGGTAAACTGTGGAAACTGGATGGTTCCACAACTTCAAGGAAAATGGTTTATACATGAGTAATTAAACTAACAGTGTATCATAAACCACAGAACAGCAGTTAAAATATTACTTTCTTAATAGTGATAAACTGCTATTGCACCATATATCAGAAAACTGCTTTGCAAAGTATACAGCAGTATGATGTTTTCATTTCTCCAGGCAGGAAGGAAAGTAGGATCCATCCAAGGGAGAGAAAGGAACTCGAGAAGAAGCATTTTGAATTCCCTTCCTGCCAGAAGGAAGTCCTAGCAGAGTGATCATCCATTTTTATCTTTCATTTTCTATCTTGTTTTAGTAGGAAAGAAGCATCCTCTTACACATAAATAATTCAGAACTTTAGTCAAGTATGTATTGAAGGTTATGCTGTGAGCTGTGTTGCAGGTAAAAGAGAAAAATAAGACAAAGGGAGAAACAAGTGAAAACTTTCAAGTGAAAACTTGAAAGCAGGAAAATCTAGAACTAAATGTACAGCTGTGCTGTATAGATCATCAAAAGCTACAGGACTTCCCATATGGGGGAATGTCTGTCAAGGTTGAACTGGTTCATTGGCTTCAAGGCAGTAATGGGATAAGGCATAGGTCCTAAAGCTGTGTGTCCACATACTTGACTATTTATATTTAAATTTACATATAAGTAAAAATAAAATTTAAATATAAGTTCCTCACAACATGTGGCTATGCAGCTACAGAACATTTCCATCATGCCAGAAAGTTCCACAGCAGAATCCTAAAGGATGGGTTTGATTTGATGTAGTGAAAAGGCCAGGTTTGCACTTTGTAGCATGGGAACTATGAGTAAACACAGAAAAGTGGAAAGGAATGTGACATTAAGTTCCTGGGTAAAGGAAAAGACTAGATTGACAGGATTAGAAATTTCTATATTGGAAAGTGAAGGGGAAAAGTACAAGAAAGACTTCACCTAAAGGCAGACAGATGCAGAGAACAAGGAAACAACACGACAAAAGCTGTATTTAGGGATGATGATTCAGACAGCAGTGTGATTGGATCAGGGAAGTAAGGAGATTTCTTCTGGGCTGCCACCATAACCCCCCTGTGCAAAGATGATGGTTTACACCAGAGGAGTGACAGTAAATGGGAGGAAAAGGATAAACGCTTTTTAATTCTTAAGAAAAATCGTCTCTAGAAATTGGGAGTGGGGAAAACAGAAAATGGGGAGAGGTAGTACACAATCACTTCAAGTTTGTTAATGAGTGTCTAGGAGAACTGTAAGCTTTCAAAACAGATATAGGAATATGCTAGTGGTTCTCAGTCCTTCACTCCCTCTGTAGATCCCATGAGCCTCCACATTTCACTTTCACACCTTCCAAAGTGATGATTTCACGCCTCCTCTTGTATTGACATGCCTCTGCCTCTGCATCCTTCTCCATCAACTGATGATCTTGTCTCTCACTTTTCTGGGAAAATAGAAGACTTTATGTGGGATCTCCTCCTCCCTCCCACAGGCAGCCAGATGCTTTATGCCCCAGCCACACTCTTCCTTTTTCCCTATCAGTGGAGAAAGTGACCCTCCTCCTCTCCAAGGCTAGCTCTGGAGCCCTCCTCCCACACACTCAAAGTGAAATTACCTCTCCTCTCACTGTTATTGATCTCCTCCTCTGGCTTCTTTCCTGCAGCACAGAGACAATGCCCTGGGTTATGAACTTGACCACTCCTTTCCCCACATTGTCCACCAGCCAACTGCTGGATGAGACTGATTCTCACCTTCAGCTTCAAGGTGGAAGCAACTCCAGTAATGTTCTTTCCCTACACACAGCTACTGATTTGGAGACAGGCAGGAACTCTGACTCTGGTCATTTAGAAATTTCCCTGCACATTGTGATTGATTATGTTGATCCAATCAGAGTGAATGGCAGGACTTGTGTTTCCTGTCACTCTGGTCTGTATGCTGTAAAGACATGAAAGCCAGAACTACTCATATTTTGCTATTACAATAAAAGCTGAAACCGAGTATAAAGAAAAATGTCAAGAACTGTAGAGCTGAAAGATGCAGAAAAATACAGCTGGAATCCTTAATTCTGGATGTTTTCAATTACATGAATCATTCCAATTTTTGCTTTTAGAGCTTAAGCCAATTTGAATTGGAATTTCTGCCACTTACAGCCAAAAGCAAGGTAACTGGTGCATAAAGTATCTCCAATTCAAATGCATCTTTCCTTGACCTCTTATCCCCCTGTAGTTTTGCTCTTCAATGTCAGCTACCTCGGCTCCCCTTTAATAGTCTACTGAACTGTAGTTACCATCAGCACCAATTACTCCATATGAAGTCCAAAGATCACTTCTTTTGATTCATTTTGCTTGATTTCTCAACTGCACTCCAGAATTCAACAGTTCTATCACAAAATATTTCACCCCCACCCCGGCCATCTTCAATGAAACAATATCCTTTTTGATTTTCTCCAGGCACACACTATCAGGGTTCAGTTGAAAAAAATAGAAATCACCTTAGCATGTAAAAGATAAACGGACGTAATACAGGAAATTAGGTGCTGTCCAAATGATGGAGAGGTTAAAGGATCAGGTTCTCTCTAAGTCCTGAGATGAATCCCAGAATAATGCTTCAGAGTCACCACACTCAGGACTTTGGATAATCAGAAAGTCATCCTGGAATTCTTGTCTCCAAGAATATATGTTTTAACCCATAAATATCACTATCATCCTCTTATTTTCTTTATCCAAAACCCTAGGAATCAACCTCGAGTTCTCTCTTCTTCCTCATTCTCTGTATTCAATCAATTAACACATCAATCTACCTCCCGAATAAATCCTGCATCTACCATTTTCCATCATCTCTGCTACCAGCATCCTCAATAACTTTTCATATAGGCTATGGACAGAGCCTCTTAACTGATCATTCTGGATCAGCTATTTCACTCATACTCTGCATAATATCCAGAATGGTCATCTTTCAACCAATATCAAACCATAAAACTTTCTTGCTCAAAGTCCTATAGCAGTATTCAGTTACATCACCAATAAAAGCCCAGTTTCTTATCCTCTGCATGAACTAGTTCTGCTCACCTATCTAACCTTCTCATATCTTTCCCCTTTGTCTATGGTCCTCCCCACACACTCGCCTCTTCATTTTCTTAGGACATACCAATCTGACCCCACATTAGGGCACTCACTTTCCCTCTGCTCAGAAGATGCTTCTCTCAAGATATTCACAGAGCTGTCACCTGATCATTCAGCTTTCAGCAGTTTCATAGAATTGGTCTCTAACTTCCAAATCTGATTTCCCTCCCACTCTGTATCCCATTACCCTGTTTATTATCTTTATTGCAACCTCACCATTTGAAATTCTCCAGCTTATTGTCTGTTAATTCCAAGAAAGCAAAGATTGGTTTGTCATCCTCTCTTCCACATCTAGCAGCTCATCTTGAGCTACAGTAGACGCTCTATAAATGTCGGTCGTATGCTTGATTGAATTTTTGGCAAACAGCCACAAACTAAATAAGTGTTTAGAATCCCAGATGTAGATTTACCTGGAATCATGCTGTCTGGGAGGTAGCACAGATCAGTTCAGTTCAGTAGCTCAGTCGTGTCTGACTCTTTGCGACCCCATGAACCGCAGCATGCCAGGCCTCCCTGTCCATCACCAACTCCCGGAATCCACCCAAACCTATGTCCATTGGGTCGATGATATCCAACCATCTCATCCTCTGTCGTCCCCTTCTCCTCCTGCCCTCAATCTTTCCCAGCATCAGGGTCTTTTCCAATGAGTCAGCTCTTCGCATCAGGAGGCCAAAGTATTGGAGTTTCAGCTTCAATATGTCCTTCCAATGAACACCCAGGACTGATCTCTTTTAGGATAAACTGGTTGGATCTCCTTGCAGTCCAAGGGACTCTCAAAAGTCTTCTACAACACCACAGTTCAAAAGCATCAATTGGAGGTAGCAAAATATACTGACAAAACTTCTCATTCCTCTATGGGGATGGAACTCTCTTCTGCAACAGGCATGGGGGACAGCCAGAGTCCAGAATGGCAAATTAAAACTAGGGAAAACTACCACTTACTACTAAGATCTGAGGAGGAGGGAAGCTGTATCCCTTCATATTTGAGAAAAATATTACCCAATATTATTCTGAGTTCCAAAGTTCACTGACGATAGAATATGGTTTAACTTATAAACCAACTCCATGATATCACGGAGGCCTACACAAAATAAACCAGAGTCTTTCTAGCATTTGGAAACTCTTTAAATTAGAGAAAGTTATCCTTTAACTAGAATGCAAAAGAATGAAAATTATCCTAAGTGATTCCTGAAAGAGGAAAGTGTAAATTTGAAAAGATATAATGTTTAGAAACTTAGGAAACCAAATGACTTTGAAGAGTTCTAGATGTGGGGTGTGTTAGAAAGAGAGGAGATCTACGTTTTAAAATTACCACCATATTTGATATCGAAGACTAAACCCTCTTGGAAGGAACTGGTTCTTGGTCTGGATTGATGGCATTTCAGAAAGTCTCCAAATGTAAGTGAATTGGCTGGCAAGAAGAGGAATACTTCCAGAAACTTCACCATATTTAGGGAACAGTAATAGCTCCTGATAAGAGGAAAATTGGGCTTCTCTAGAATACATCAACCAACAATCAGTCTTGGATTGGTTGTGTTTCAGAGAAAATCCTAACTCAGGTTAGCAGACAGACAACAGAATGCTTTCATTCCCGGGGCCCAGTTTTAATTAGAATAATTATGATTACTTCCTACTTGTGTGTGCATTGATATTTTCTGTACAAATTCATGGTGTTAACACACTTTGTTTCAATCAGTAATATAAGTTTCACCTAAATCCTTTTATTTATAGCATATCATAATGACTATTATGATCCTTAAAATGACGACCAAAATTTGTACATTTTTATTTATTCTTCTCAAAACTAGTTAACTAAGACTTTATTTCCTCTCAACTATCAAGCTTCCTTACTCTACAAGGAGATTGATGTTATTAATTGTTAATTACATTTTCTCCTTTGCCTTTATACATATCTCTCTGTAATTATTTTTCTTTGAATTGAAATATATTTGACATGTAACATTGTGAAAATTTAAGGTATATAATATGTTAATTTGATGCATTTATATATTGTAATGTGACTGTCACTGTAGTGATAGTATCTCTGTATCTTTCTTTACTCCATTTTCTCTTGCTTTCATTTTTTTCTTTCTGAGTTACAGTTTCTTTTCTTTCCAAGATTAAGTTCTACTCTTTCTGGGTCCTAGATATCCTCCCATATTTTCATGAACCTCTTCCTTTCAATTATCTTTTCCTTTCCTAGAGTATTTTGTTTCTTGTTTACCCATGTTTTCAAAAGTCCACAGAATATTTAACGGAACTTCCAGCCAAACTGATCTCCAAAGACAGCAAGGCATTGCCTGAACAATTAGAAGTATTTATTGCAAAAGTTAGCTCAGGTTTCTGTGGGTAACTACTCATGTAATTAGCAAGATATAAAGTGGCAATCTTCCATGAAGTAGACAGCACCCTCAAGTGAATATAAAAACACTTCTTAGCATTGGAATCTCTTTCTAGAATGTAAGTATCACTTTTTCTCAATATGACAACATATCTCAACATTTTTATCTCTCACTAGTAAGCTAACATTCCTCACATCACCACTTGAGACAGTCCAAGCTTCAACGTTTTTCAATTGCCTTTGAAAAGAAAAGTTGGTTTTATCCAAACTAACTATACTACTTTATCATTAATCTTCCCAATAGATTATCTTTTTATCCCTTTAGGTCCTAAAATTTTTTACCTACACCAATGAGTTAAAAATAACAAATATTAAGACCTTTTGTCAAGCCTTAATTCAATTGATTCTGTAGCCATTGATATTATTCCCTATAAATTCTCTTATATGAATTCAATAATTCCACATTCTTAATTTCCCCTATACCTCTTTGGCCCTTCCTTAAAAGTGGGAAACCCTCAAGAAAGCATTCTCCAAACATTCATGCTCAGGGCTCATATGGTCCCATGTCAGATGAGTCCCAGAGTTCTACCTAGATTCCTAAAATCCCTTCTAAGCTCCAGGTCCATGGTTTCAGTGCCTGCTGGCTCTCTTCCTCCTTCACTTCAAAACCACATGCTCTCTCCTCCATAAGTACGTGATGTTCTTTAAAAGCAAAGTCTCCATGGGAAGATGAGAGTTATCTCTAAGTATTTAGAGAACCAGCATATAGAGGAAAAACTAGACACCATACGAAATATCACAGGAGGGCACCTGTATGAATGACTTGAAGTCTCAGTGAGGAATATTTTCAGTTGCTTTATTTAAAAACTTTATAAAACTTGGATAAGTCTAAAAATGGAAGGTTTTATAAGAAATTTTAGAGTAATTTGTATTAGATGTTTAATAAGGATATACCTATTGCTGCCATTGAACTCACAGAATTTGTGACTTTTTATTGCATCAATAATTTGCTTCTAATAAAATTGGAATATTGTAGTCTCAGTAAGGTTGATTAAATGACAATACCTTTAATTTATATGTCACATACCATATATGTCATATATCAGATGGTTGGATGGCATCACCAACTCAACGGATATGAGTTTGATCAAGCTCTGGGAGATGGTGAAGAACAGGGAGGCCTGGTGTGCTGCAGTCCACTGGGTCACAAAGAGTTGGACTTGACTGAGTGACTGAACAACACAAATATCAGACAAAATTATGAATTCATATTAACATTTTCTTTTCCTTTACCTTGAGGAGGCAATAATTTCTTAGCATACAAAACAGCATAAATCATAAAGAAAAGAATACTATACTAAATGTTGAGAACCTTTTTAATAGTGAAGCTCTGTTCATCAAAAATACCATTGAGAGATTGAAAAGACAAGCCGCACACTAAAAGAAGATATTTACAAAATCTTCTACAATATTTACAAAATTATGCAAGGGACTCTTGTCCTGCTATACAGCTCAAAATGAAAAGGCAAGCTTTTCTAAGATGGCACTTCTCATCTAATCCATAGAGCATGATCTTTAGATTTAAATGAGGATTCAAGTGGAGTTACCTCTGTTCCACAAGAACAGAGTGATCATGAAGACCACATTATCAGCAGAAACTAAAGGGCATTATCTGGCCTTTAGGTTTGAATCCTAGTGAAATATTACAGTGTCACACTTGGTACATGTATTTACTATTTTAGATGAAAAAAAGATACTTACCAAGTGGAATAGTTGCTATACTTTTCCTGTTGCTATAACACAGAGAACTCCAGTATATTTTATTCAAAACGATTATTATTAACTTTCTTAGTAAGTGCAATTCAGACACAAGATGTTCAGATGGAATATGGGTGAGAAGAACTATTAGTTTTGCCTGAATTGCTCTTTCTTTTGTTTCTTGGACTATTACCTTTTATGATGGCTATTAACATACTCTAACCCTGCATTCGCAGTAAGTCTTTTATTTTTAATAGTTACATTTTTTAACTTACATAAGCTTTCATTTATACGTTTTCAGTAATCATCTCCTAGTAGTATCAGACTGTTGGTTAAGCTGGAATCTACTGCTTGAATGGTTTTCCTGTCACTAAGGCTCCCAAACTGCTCTAACCTAAAAGACTACTTTCTGGTGCTACAAACCTCAAATATCAAAGACCATTCATACAATTACCACTTGAGATTCTGTGACTAAATTCATCTTTTTAAGATTAAAGTCCTCTGAACTCATAGTACAATTAATGGTTTTCCCTATTTTTCCAAGAACAAAAATATTAGTAGGTGACGACTGTTTACTACTGTATGTAATAAGCCACAAGAAGAAAGCTACCTCCTGTTATTCTCTCCATTTGACAGATGCAGGCACTAGGGCTCAGTCTGGTTAAGTAGTTGCCCAGTGTGACCAAATGGTGAGTGGGAGAGGGAGAATTTGAGTCTGTTCACTCCCTTCCTTTAATTTTATTGTTTCGATTGTTACGGGAGAGCTTTTCAGATACCATTTCTTTTTGACTAAGTCTTGAACCAGCAGAAAATAAAATAGTAAAGACAAATGGGAAATTGACAAGCTATAAAACCCTGAAGTGCTGTGACCCATGATATTGTGAATTAGGACATATCACGAAAGTTTTTGGGATTTCTCCCTTGCCTAAAACTTGCTTTTGGATTGAGATGGTCTAAAGCTTGCCCACCTCCTCAGAATGATGTTAGATGAGTCTATTAACACTAATTGAAAGATGAGACTCTCAACTAACATGGCCAATGTAACATTCGCTATAATAAGTGAAACATGACTTGGGGTTTTGAATGTAAATATGACTGAATTCAAAGCCCATGTCCTTTCCAACTTGTAAACTATCAATATTTCTTTGGGTTCTTTGCATATAGTGGATGCTGCTATTATAAAACAGTTTATTAATACTTTGGAAGGGAATGTGTCATGTATTTTATAATTTACTTCTTATCCAGATGAAATGCTAACAAATTCTATCTATAATTTCCTGTAAAAATAAATTTTTACTTCTTTTCTACTCAGCTCAGCACACACTTTAAAATCAAGTGGTCAATAGTAACTGGGGAATTGGGAAATTCTTTGGAATAAATATAATTTATCTTCATCAATTAATTCTATGCTTATTATTTACCAACTAACTCCTGAAAAGTATTTTTATCAAACATATTTTATTTTAATATTTAAAAATCTTAATTACCAGAAGTTGACGTTACATATTTAATAAGATAAAACAGCTACACCAAATGAGCAAAAAACACATCCCTGTGTTATTAAATGTACCGAGGACTTCAGTCTAGAATAGAAAAAAGAATCATTCAGATTCAATTGTGAATGAAAAGTTTGTTACGCTTCCATAAAAGTCTCCTACTTAATTTTGTTTTCTCTTAAATAAACATTCTAATTCACTAATTTAGAAAGAACAACAAAGAAAATAACAAAATTAACTTGATAACCTCATCAGAATATTTTCTGATAATATGTGTTCTCAGACTGAAGAAATGAATTTATAAGACACTGGCAATTGTATTTAATATTATTATTTAATAGTGACTTTTATAGATACTATTTTTGATTTTTCTTTAACTGAATGTAAGGACTATTAGTTTTTATTCCTATTTGTACACACCTATCATTGAGTATCAATTAACATTACAAAGTTATAAAACTAACTCATCAAATAAATCACACACACAACAAAGTTATACCTTAATCCTACAATGAAAATAACATAGTTTAACCGTCTTATTTTATTCTCTTTATATCACATTTCTTTCTCCCAATCCCAGCACTTCTTGTCAAGGTTGTCCGCCACCCCTCTCCTGAAGCATTTCTTTACATATACTTAGGGATACATGTACCTGGGCCTAAGAAGTTCTTTCCAGTCAAGATTCAAAGCCAAAGAACAAGTGAAATTGAATTTAATAGATATTCAAAATTGAATTTCACAAGTGGTCCAGATTTTTTTTTTCAATAACACATTAAAAAGATAATTTCTTCCCTCTTCTACCTAGAAACCATCCAAAATTAGAAGAAAAATAAATGAATGTAAATTCCATCTGCAGTAGAAGATTTCTACAAGCCAGAATGACACAATTTGATCAAGCATTCTTAAATGCAGAGAAGGTCAACTGGGGTACACGGTGACTCATGAGAGAATGTCTCAAACCACAAGACTCTAAGTAAGAGGAGTGTTTGACATATAAGATCAACAATGGCTTGTTTGGAACAAGAACAGAGACACAGAATGCGAGGGAGCCTGAAAGTGAAAGTGAAAGTCGCTCAGTCGTGTCCGACTCTGTGACCCGATGGACTCTACAGTCCATGGAATTCTCCAGGCCAGAATACTAGAGTGGGTAGCCTTTCCCTTCTCCAAGGGATCTCCCCAACCCAGGGATTGAACCCAGGTCTCCCACATTGCAGGAGGATTCTTTACCAGCTGAGCCAGGAGGGAAGCTCTGAGGCAGTCTAGATCCTGTTTACATAAAATTTTGAGAAGCAGAGAAAATGGCACTAAACAAGGATCCACATAGCCAACCAGATCTGCAAAAAGGCGTCCATCAGTTGGACAGGAGAGTTGAGGAAAAATAAAAGAGAAAAAAAATGACTTACAAACATAATTACATATCATGGGCGAATTTCTACTAGTAGAAGTACAGTCTTGGCCTCATCTCCACACAGACATTTTGCAAAGAGCTGATACATAAAAATTTATCTCATTCAAAAGAGAGTATTAATTAAAGAGAAAGCAGAGTAGATCTAGTATGAAGATTAAAATATTAGGAAAGAAAGGAAACAGTCAGAAAATTCAAGCAAAATATATTATTCCCCAATTGTTATCACATTACATCATAAATTTATTTAAAGTTACAACTTTGCCATTTGCAGCAACATGGATGCACCTAGAGACTATCACACTGAGTGAAGAAAGTCAGATAAAGAAAGACAAATATTATATGATCTCATTCATACGTAGAATCTAAAAAACAATACAAATGAATCTATATACTAAACAAAAAGAGACTCACAGACATAGAAAACTAAAGGAGAAAGGAAGGGGAAGAATAAATTAGGAGTATGGGGTTAACAGATACAAACTACTCTACATAAAATATATAATAAGAATTTACTGTATGGCCCAGGGAACTATATACCTTATAATAATTTATAATGGAAAATAATCTTAAATATAAATATATATATAAAGCTGAATCACTTCACTGTACACCTGAAACTAACACATCATACATCAACTATACATCAATCAAAAAAAATAAAAAGAATAAACAGGATAACGTCAATAATAAGAACAGAATGGAAACCAGCTGTCCAGATACTGAAATACTTCATAAAAACCATAGCATTTTCATAAAACCTTCAGAACGTGTGATATTTATCCATGACTGGAAAAAAACAGATCAATAGAACAGCGATGAAAAATACAGAATTAGATCTAATACGTACATGAATGTCGTATGATAAAAATAGCATGTCAAATAGGGAAGATGGGTTATTTAACAAAGGATTATCAGAGAACTTGGGAGATACACTTTACAAATTTACAAATACTTTACAAATTTAAATTTACAAATTTAAATTTGTAAATTTAAATTTACTTTACAAATTTAAATTTACAAATACTTTACAAATTTGAAGTTTCAATCAAACAAATATCATTGATGAAAGCTCTCTTCCCTTTAATTTCTCTTTCTTGGGTTCCTGTACTCTTTCCTCTGTGCATGAAGCAAGTAGAGAAATGTGAAGCTGGTTGGGATGACAAATAGTCTCTCTTAGGTAGAAAAAGATCAGATTCAGAAAAAAAAAATAGAGCCATAAAACTTGAAATATTTCCTGGCTAGCAGTCTGCCAATCCGTACATTAAAAAAAAAAAAAAGAAAGGTGTTCCAGACTCCAAGGTCAGGATAAGACACAGAAAAGGAAAAATGCTGGGAAATTTATGTTTGGTACGGATCCTTTTTTAATTTCTCTAGTTCTTTAAGCTTACACCCTGCACACATCAGCAATACTTCCCAAGCCAAACTGCGTTCATTTCTGAAGAAAGAGAAGAAGGTGGGCCCTTCATTTCACAATATGCAGGCCTGCAGGCATCTCTATGGGAGTGACTGTATCTCTAGTTATTCTCCTTTATTACTGTAAACCCAAATTGCAATTTAGCTTAATAACAGCCTTTAAATTAATATGAAGTGCTAGCTCTTGAAATTCTTGTTTTACTATGAATCAATAGTCAAACATAAAAGTTTTATCCTCCATAAATGCTAATAAGCATGTCATTCGTATCAGTCCTAAGGCAAGCAAGTCAAATGAAACTCTAAACAATGTATTTGCAAAATTCTAAGCACTTGGTTTCCCTTTCCTCCACAGGGAGGAAGAAGGATGATGGATAGGATCTTCATGAGGTCAGCTAAATATTGATATGGAAGTTATCTAGGTTTTTTTTTCTTCTAAAAGCAGGGCCTGAGGCTGACTTGGGAGGGGCTCTCAGGAAGCAGAAGTGAGGGGCCTTGAAGAAGGACACAGGGAAGGGAAGGAAGCCAATTAATGGTGAGTTACTGAGCTGGTTATCACTTCTTGGAACTGAGATTCAATCCCAGCCGAGATTCTCTGAGGAACTGTGTAGACCACACCTCTTCGCTGTTCCTCTGGTGGCTGGGAGGTTGAGATGTTCATCTATCAGTGTTAACTTTCTTTGGTTGAGGTTGTCCAAGGAGCACTAATGCCCTGTACTTTCAGGAGGCTGTGTTTGGGGGCTGACCTGCCCAAACCTTCAGAAAACACTAACAGACACAAGTACTTGAGGTAGAACGCATGTCAACATTATAGAAACATCCCACCATAGCTGCTATCAAAGTCACAATGAGCCAAGGGGATGAGGAGCAAGCAAAAGAAAAATGTATCTGCTGCAGGGTAAAGAGATGAAGTTGAAGATGGAGCTAAGAAAACTAACTGCATAAACACATTTACATCATACCAAAGTCTAAGGGGCTTCTAATGTTTCTTGTAGGAAGATAGTCATAGTTATCAGGCAGGATTTCAGTAGACAGAGTCTAGTGGTTTTATAGAACTAAGTTAATAACCCCTTGTATTGGGGGATATGTTTGACAATTCAGATGTTTACTGAGATTTCTGAGGGCCAGCAAATAAAATGCCAAAAGTAAAATACTTTTATTTTGGAATTTCTACTGAGTAGAATTAAACCAAAAATTAAGATTATTTCCACACCAAACAGTCTTATTCATGGAGTTCCTTCAGGTTAGCATTCATCTTAATGAGGCAGAAGTAAGTAAGTTCAGTTGCTCAGTTGTGTTCAACTCTTTGCAACCCCAGAGCTGCAGAACGCCAGGCCTCACTGTCCATCACCAACTCCCGCAGTCCATCCAAACCCATGTCCACTGAGACGGAGATGCCATCCAACCATCTCACCCTCTGTCATCCCCTTCTCCTCCTGCCCTCAATCTTTCCAAGCATCAGAGTCTTTTCCAATGAGTCAGATTTTCGTATCAGGTGGCCAAAGGATTGGAGTTTCAGCTTCAACATCAGTCCTTCCAATGAACACCCAGGACTCATCTCCTTTAGGATGGACTGGCTGGATCTCCTTGCAGTCCAAGGGACTCTCAAGAGTCTTCTCCAACACCACAGTTCAAAAGCATCAATTCTTCAGTGCTCGGCTTTCTTTATAGTCCAACTCTCACATCCATACATGACCACTGGAAAAACTATAGCCTTGACTAGACGGACCTTTGTTGGCAAAGCAATGTCTCTGCTTTCTAATATGCTGTCTAGGTTGGTCATAACTTTCCTTCCAAGGAGTAAGCGTCTTTTAATTTCATGGCTGCAGTCACCATCTGCAGTGATTTTGGAGCCCAAAAAAATAAAGTCTGTCACTGTTTCCACTGTTTCCCCATCTATTTGCCATGAAGTGATGGGACTGGATGCCATGACATTAGTTTTCTGAACATTGAGCTTTAAGCCAACTTTTTCACTCTCCTCTTTCACTTTCATTAAGAGGCTCTTTAGTTCTTCTTCACTTTCTGCCATAAGGGTGGTGTCATCTGCATATCTGAGGTATTGATATTTCTCCAGGCAGTCTTGATTCCAGCTTGCACTTCCTCCAGCCCAGTATTTCTCATGATGTACTCTGCATATAAGTTAAATAAGCAGGGTGACAATATACAGCCTTGACGTACTCCTTTTCCTATTTGGAACCAGTCTGTTGTTCCATGTCCAGTTCTAACTGTTGCTTCCTGACCTTCATACAGTTTCTTAAGAGACAGGTCAGATGGTCTGGTATTCTCATCTCTTTAAGAATTTTCCACAGTTTATTGTGATCCACACAGTCAAAGGCTTTGGCTTTGTCAATAAAGCAGAAATATACGTTCTGGAACTCTCTTGCTTTTTCAATGATCCACCGGATGTTGGCAATTTGATCTCTGGTTCCTCTGCCTTCTCTAAAACCAGCTTGAACATCTGCAAGTTCACAGTTCACGTATTGCTGAAGCCTGGCTTGGAGAATTTTGAGCATAACTTCACTAGTGTGTGAGATGAGTGCAATTGTGCGGTAGTTTGAGCATTCTTTGGCATTGCCTTTCTTTGGGATTGGAATGAAAACTGACCTTTTCCATTTCTGCGGCCACTGCTGAGTTTTCCAGATTAGCTGGCATATTGAGTGCAGCACTTTCACAGCATCATCTTTCAGGATTTGAAATAGCTCAACTGGAATTCCATCACCTCCACTAGCTTTGTTCGTAGCGATGCTTCCTAAGGCCCACTTGACTTCACATTCCAGGATGTCTGGCTCTAGGTGAGTGATCACACCATCGTGATTATCTGTGTCGTGAATATCTTTTTTGTACAGTTCTTCTGTGTATTCTTACCACCTCTTCTTAAGATGGTGTCTAAACCACAGCTCCTACCAATTCCCACAGTGGAGCTCTCATCCCCAGACAGTGTAGGGCTACATTTCCCACTCCCTTTGCATCTACTTAGGAACATGTGACTTGTGTCCCTAAATTCATTGTCCCACAGGTTATTTCTTTCCAGAGTCTTCTGCAGGTACGGGGCATGTGCATTCACCCAGTTTTTCAAGGTCACAACTGTAACAGGCAAAGTCAAACACTGTTTTTACGTGGATTTTCAAAGAGACTTGTTTTCAGCCTCCCCGCCATCTCATTTTTTCAGAGATTGTTGTCGTTCCCAATTCTACAAATTTCCTGGCACTGCTTAGTGGGAAACATCTAATCCTAATTTTTTTCGCAGCCAACTTCGTGTCAATTTTTTTTCTTTTTGGTCAATTAATTACCACTTGTCCACTTACTTTTAATGTCCAAAATTTGATTCCTATTTCTCCTCTTCTGTTCTATTTTTTTCTCATAGTTTTAAGCCCAGAATTTCTGTTGTTTTAGTGTGGTCACAAGAGGGAGTGGATACAAAATTAGGCATTCTGTCATGTTTAACACTTATTTTCCAAACATAATTATATATTAACTCTGTGCTGCAGACTTTAAAAAACGAACATAGCCTGGCTTGTTTTTTCTAGGTCTTCCTAATTAAAGTAATATCTCTAAAGAAACTACATTCTAGGCAAGATAGTCTTCCAAAACTTCCCTTACCCTCCCAATCAAGAAAATAACAATATTTGATACACATTAGAAAGTCTCTTGCTGTTTTATACTGAATAGAAATATTTGCTGTTTCATGAATAAAAATTTGACTTGTGTGATGCCTGCTAATTGTTTATATTTTGTATCTGTAAAGTTACTGAAGGTCAAATATCCAAACCTTGAATGACTCACTGAGATGTCTTTCCTGAAACTAGTCACTTTCCAAAACTATATTTCAACAAACTGAAACCAAAAATCATTCATCCCCAAGACAGGGAGCCTTGGATGGATTTTTGGATGCCTGTGAGGAACCAAGTATCCAGAACGATCTAGTCTTCTCATAGAAAGAAAAGGCTATTAGAGAGAACTGACAAACAGCTGTGGCAGCTTGTACAGGATATAATATACAGACACAAGCCAAAAAAAAAATGAAGGCACAGGAAGGAAACCAATACAAGAAAATAGAGCGAGGAATCTGTCAGTGTCATTCGCTTGCTTGATTGGTGTTCACATAGAAATATAGAAATATACATAATGATGCTAGAAACCAGCAAAGTCTTCATGAATCAATTATATATCACATTTACTGCCTGAGCACTATGAACTGGTAGCACATCCAAACAATCGCTCTTCTATCAATGCACTAGCTTGATTTGTGTAGCTTTGCAGCTATTTCGTAAAGAAAAAAAAAATTGCCTAGAAAAGGACTGCATGCAGACTAGATTCCTGTTGTTTGGGCTTTAGATTCTTCCACCAGTCAGACTTCTCTGAAGCAGCACTAAATCCATAAGCAAGGCTCAGTTTGTATCTGCCAATACAGTTTAAATAAATATTCTAGTTTGACAAAGAAAACTGTATCTGCTTTATAGGAAAACAATAAGGAAAATAATAATTTAAGTATTTTTATAATAATGCACCCTGATTGCTGCCTTGTGCCCCTCCATAACAGCTCTCACTTTGGTCAGGTGGAAACAAAAAATATAAAATATGTTGATCTGTCATTTCATTGGAAAAATACACTCTCAGCCCTTAGCATTAAGTATCTAAACGTTTCAGTTAGTGAGATGGAGAAGAGGAAAGAGTGAAAGAAGGGATTCTGACAATGAAAGTGCTGTTTCAGCTCAGTCCAAAGAGCCAGTTGCTGTTTCTTTCATTTAAAGATGTCTTTGAAGTCATTGAAGTCAAAGGGTGGGAGACCACGGCCCAAAACAGGTGCAGAGGCAATCACCTGATCCTTTTTCCCTGAAACACTGTTCACTTGCCAAGTAACCTAACCAGTAAGAAACAGAACTAAGAAATCAACTGTGACATTTGGGTCATGAAGAGAGTCAGTTTTGAAACTTCCAATACCAATTTGGTTAACCAATTATTTGGCCTTCTCTCTACGTTCAAATCACTAAAAGTCATCCTTTACCCTTAGATTATTATCCTAGAAATTACTTTTCAACAATTTAGCTTTGTGAAATGTACATGAAATCTTTCACTAATGTTCATGTCGTTTTCAACTCTGCAATAGAAATAAAAATCTAGTCACAAGATACATTCTGAATGGTGAAAGGGAAGTGTCTTTGCTTTCCTTTCGTCCTCAATTCCATACTTAGGAGAACTGGATGACATTATGCACATCAATCCAAATTTGTTTTCCTGTCTTCTTTCTTATTCCCACCCTCTCTCCAAGTTCTAGTTCTCTGGCTACAAGCCTCAATAACTTTTTACAAATGCAACCAAGACTATTGGGAAAAGCAGGCCTAGGAGAGGCCGTGGACCTCACAGAGGAGGCCAGCATTTCCCATCTATTACATCAACACGGCAACAGGGCAGCGCTGGCTGAGGGAGGCGGCTATGTAATAACCCAGAAGAGACGCTACTCAGTCCCAATATGTTATAAGTGGTATGCAGGGGGTTCATAACTTTTCAAACGTGTCAGTGTTGGAGAATGAGAGGGGGTTGGAGGCCTTACGAAAAATATCAAAAATGAAACGTTCAGTATAATCCACACCTTAGTTCCTGTACTCCCCTAAAGAACAAAACTTAACAAAAGCTTAAAATGCACAAATACTCTTATCTTCCCACCTGGTATTGTGCAAAGAATAACAACCGTTATTAATCTGCTGACATTTTCAACTTCTTTGGGGGATTTTTTTTTCTATAAATAACTGTGAAATGTGTCTTCTACAGGCTTCACAATATCTAATACATAAACGTGTGCCATCAAAGTCAGAGGAAAGAAGAAGAAGAAAAAAAGAAAAGGATAGGAAGGAAAGCAAAAGGGAAGGAGGGTAACAAGTTGTCAAGAAAAGATGAAAAGTGGGGATGAAGGAAAGAGGTAAGGAAGGAAAGGAAGACAAAAGGAAGAAACAAATATTTCTGTTTCTTAACACTTAGTAACTGGGTCAGGTATACCTATCTGGGTCTTTCCTTATTTTGTCCTCTCTCTCCAGGTATCTTTTTTTTTTTTTATTCAGGCAAGGATTTTTGGGAGCACCTGCTGCAGCAGCAGCAGCTGCAGCAGAGGGGAGCAAGAACAAGTAGCGGTTTCCCTTGCTTGCTCCCCCCTGAGGAAGGGGGACGAGTCTTTTTCTTAAATGGGGTGAGGATAGGGCTGTGTCCAGGGGTCGGGCTGGAAGGTGGCTTAGGCAGTTCCCCACCCCTTAGGTGGTGAGGGCAGGAAACCAGCCCAGTGCCCTGCTTCCTCCTTGTGTCTTTCCTCACTCCCTTTCTATTGTATCCTCAAGTCTAAGAAGCATACTGAAGTGCTCCTTAGCACCTAAAACACAATCTCTTTCAAGACTCTGTGCCTCTTACTGCATCCAGTCATACAGTAACTTTTCTTCCTTTCTTTATGAATACCTTTTTTGAAGATAACTCTATTTCTTCATTTCCAATCCATTTCTCAACTAACTTCAGCCTATCTTCTCCCCTAAAACATTACTGGGTCTTTAAAGACTTTTCAATTTACCCCAAAATTGTGACTTTGCAGTTGCCATGTACAATTGCACTCTCTTTTTTAAAACTGTCATCTTAGTAGTGTTCTCTGCTCATCTTGGCAATAGTAACATTCTCCTTTTTAAACACTTTCACCCTATTCATTCCCACTATCCCCGTATTCCTGCTTCTCTTAATAATTGATGTCTGTGCCATCTTTCCCTCCTTTTTGAGATCTCCGTCCTATGTCTGCCACCTCAGTGTCTGTCTGTATTAGTATTCTGTCATCAGCCTGGTGGTCCATATGGGTGATCTAATCTTCTACTTATCTGTTAATATTTTTCCAAATAGATGTCACCAGTCTAGATCATTCCTTATCTATTCTCTTTGGAAATTTTACCAATGTAAATCTCAAGAATCCTCAGAGTCAGCATATCCCAAACAACTCACCATCTTTATTAGTCAGGGTCCCCACAGAAAACTGCTGATACATTTGAAATACAATAAATTAAGGAGAGTTAATGATAAATACATTGTTTACAAATGTTTATATAGGAGGACCAAAAAACACAGTCCAGTAATACCAACCTCACTACCCAAGGTGGAAAGAACTGAGGAAAGGTTTATGAAATCATGAGAACTGAAAGGAGAAAACCTACATAATGATGAGAACATTGATGTCTGTTCACATCCATACAAGTCAACCCTGTGGGAGGGGAAGGAGAACAGGGAATAGATCTGGAGGACCAAACAGAAGATATGCAGCACAATACATCCCTTTACTCCTTAAACATCCACTCTTATCCTTTGTCAGGAGAAAAACACTAACACAAGAAATTCAAAAAGTTCCACCACTAAAGGTACACTGCAAAGTGTTATCAATTTGATCATAAGTTCATGTAAATTCTAGAATATGAGATACAATTGATATTCTTCCTACAAGCCAATGAGTAAGGAAAGAATTAAATAATTAAATAACCAATCACAGAGTCATTATGGTCCACAACTCTACCATTTTCAAGACGACGAATATGTTAATATGAACTCTTCTTTCAACACATATCTTACATTCTGCTTATCTTTCACTAGCACTTTGGCTACACAAGATTCTTTGCCTAGTAGGGTGACCCAAATCTTTATCTCTGCAGGGTTGGCTGGTCTTTGGAGATTTTATCTTTTTTTTTGTTTTTTTTGGTTACTACTATTTTACAGTGGCTACAATTCTGGAGCAAAAGAGTAGTAAGAGATCCTCCAGTGAATCCCCTGAATTCTGAAAACAGTCTTCTCTCACCCATTCTTTAGCAATAAACCAACTTGTTTCTAGTTATTAGGATTAATCACCTTGCAAGTTGGAGTCTCACCATTAAGGGTCCCAAATGTCCAAGGGGCAACCTCATCTTCTAATTTTTTGGAACCATGACTATTTTATCTAGCGGAAGAAGTCCTATCTTGAGGACTAGGATGACTGAACACACAACTCAAGGTCATTAAAAAGAATCAAAAACCCTAACAGATTACAAGGTATAATGGTGGGCTATGGAAACTTCCACCTCTCTATTTTGTTTTACATACCTGTATATACTCGCTTAGAGTGAGACAGCCCCATGTGCTACTTACTTGTTGGTGACATACACCACATGCTACAAAACACTTCCCCAATTTTCAGAATGCCTGCATCTCAGCTTACTTCAAAACAGAATTTTAGCAGTTTATTCTATTATTCTACCATGTCAACTGCTTCTTTGTGACACAAAATATGGTAAAAACCAGTGAAATCTTTGGTAGTAAGCCCAAGCCCATTTCCTCTGCAATCATATCTGATCTCTACTTAGAGATGGTGTAGTATGAGCTACTGAGGCATGGACAAGGCATTTTGCAAGTATAGAAACAGTGATGCTGGCAAAAGTGTTGGAGGCAGGGAAGACAGATCTATATTAAAAAATGTGGTTACTCCTGGGAGGACAAAGCACCACACCCTACATGATTTGAAGTATTCAATATAATCAAATACCCAAAATGTAGCTGACTGATTCTGCCAGAAGATACTGGCCTCTACTCTCAGCAGTACTCAACAGTGGTAGAACTGATCAGATGATATTACTGAACTTACACATAGTTCCTGATACCTTGATCAATCCTGACACTATTCCTGATACCTTGATCAATCCATCCCTATGATCATTGAGTAAAAACGGAGGACAGTTAGGGCATGTTCTCCTGGAAGCTAGCAGGAGAAATGAGCCCCACTACTGACAACAATAACCTGCTCATTAACACAATCTGTACTGAATTTCTTCCCTTACTCCTTCCCTTAACAGTGTTTTACTTACTTCTTCCCTTACCAGTGCCCCCTAGAATGACATTTCAAGTACTAGTTTTATTCAAACCATCTTAGTTTTAGGGTCAATTTCTAGAGCTACCAGTGATGTTAGGCAGCAGTCTCTTTCTTAAAATGAAATTACATTTCAAACAGCCAACTGGCAACATGGAATCAGTTCTCAAATAAACTACTTGTACTTAAATCTTAATCCCAGAGTCTGTATCAGATATTAGAAGAGCTACCATTATTTTTGTGGAGAAGGAAATGGCAACCCACTCCAGTATTCTTGCCTGGGAAATCCCATGGACAGAGGAGCCTGATAGGCTACAGTCCATGGGGTTGTACAAGAGTTGGACATAACTTGGCGACTAAACAACAACAACCATTAGTTTTTGGTGATGTCTTGTACAAAGCTTCTCTCTTTAGATTATAGCAATAAAATATCTGCCAGTAGTAGTCTTGCCCCCTTATGTAAACTTTTCTGGTAGCATTTCTTCAAATCCACATAGCAGTGTTGACATTTTAATTACCAAATATGAATTCACAAATCCTTAACAGAGACTACAATGGCATACAGAGCTTGGCTTGTGCCTTTCTCTTTAGCAAAATTTTCTCCCAAATACTCTGTACTGATCTTAATTCTACAAACGCACCAAGCCTTTTCTTCCAGCTTAAGATATTTTGTCCCTTCATCTCAGCCTTAAACCTTTCCATTCATTGCTTAGTTAAGCCCTACCGATTCTTCAGATCTTATTGTAAATAGGCCCCAGAATGGTCTGCCCTAACACTCCAGCAGAATTAAGTCTCCCAATTATAGTAGCTCATAACATCTTATAATTTCCCTTTTTATCTCTTGCCACAATTTGCAATTATGTATGTATCTGATTCGTTCTTAGCATCTGCTACCATGAAAGCCTCTAAACTCACAAGTCAAGGATCATATTTGATAAGTTCTTAAACACAGGGCCTTTTGCCATGACTGGCAGATGGAAAGTAATCAATGCATATTTGACAAATAGATGAATAAAGAAGGAAATGAATGAGTGGAACTTTAAAAGCCACCTTAGTCTTGTGATGCATTGTCTGGCATGCATATCTCATAGAAAGGGAGTAAGCATGCTTTTTATTTTATTTTATCTGTTTTTGTCAGGACTGTGGTACAGGATATCTTTTTAAATGCAATGTATAAAATATTTAAATTCCACAAATAAGCTTTTCTCCTCAGTTTTATTCTGCAGGCTATAAATATTTAGTGCTTTATTCAGTTTCATATTTTCTAGCATAAGCTAATTTCTCTTCTCTGCAAACAGATAAGCTGCATTAGAATCTATGTAAATAGGGAGCATTAGCATTTATGGTTTATAATCGTGGCCAAGCACTGGCATTCATTAAAACCATTTGTCTTCCTTTTGCTTTTCCTAAATTTTTGTCCTCTCTTTTGGTTTCATACCTCTATGCTAATTATTCTTTAGGATGCTTTTCTTTTCTAGGCAGAGACAAGAGCTATAATTATTAATTTTAAAATTGCACAGTGCAAATCAAGAAATCATTAATTCCTTATTTTTTATAACTCTTTCTTTTTTCCTTTCTCCTTTAATTTCCAATAAATTTGGTATCTTTGTGCTGTCATATTTTTCTCTTTCTCCCCACAATGCTGAATTAATCTCTTTTCTATGCCATTGCAAAGATTCAATTATTGCCAAAGATTTTTCAGGTAAATCAGAAACTCAATATATTTATCATTATAAACTCATTCATCCATTTATTCATTCAAAAGTATTCACTGAATGCCTACTAGAAGCCAAACACTCTTTTAGCGATTCAGTAGAGGACAGAAGGAAGTCCTTATCTTAATGAAGTTTAGATGTTCTAGCATAAGCTAAGATAGCATAAATAATTATACAAGAATAATAGTATATATGGACTCTGGAGAAAAAGAAAACAGGGTAAGTGGAATAGCAGTGCCATGGGGCAATTTTATGGGGATGGTTCGCATTTTCGACAGAGTGGCAAATGAAGACTTCAGTGAAAACGTGACTATTAGCCAGGGTTACCAAACACACAGAGTCACAGAATAAGTGCGTGAGTGAGTGAGTGTGTGTGTGTGTGTGTGTGTGTGTGTGTGTGTGTGTGTGTGTGTGTCTGTGTTTTGTAACAGAGTATTCTCCATATTATGGTCAGGACACATTCAATCTATTGAAGGTCATACGAGAAAAAAACTGAAGTCTCCCTGGAAGAAAGAAATTCTGCTTTCAGATTGCCTTGTTTTTTTTTTTTTAATATATTTATTCATTGCAGTTGGAGGCTAATTACCTTACATTATTGTAGTGGTTTTTGCCATACACTGACATGAATCAGCCATAGGTATACACGTGTCCCCCATCCTGAACACCCCTTCCCTCCCCATCCCATCCAGACTGCCTTGGGATTCGAGACTATAGCGTCAACTCCTATAGGAATTTCCAGCATGCTGGCCTGTCTTGAATGTTTTATACTTACCAGAATCAAAATTCATATGATACATTTATTTTATGGAACTGGATCTTGGATTTTAGACTTTGGGTTTTACCCCAGGTTGTGATCAAAGGGGTAACATGACTTGACTTATTTTTAAGGGTCATTCTGAATGTGAGGTTAAGTAAACAGACAATAGAGAAACAAGTGTGGAGAAGGGAGATGAATCCAGGAGAGAGATGACTGTGGGTTTGATGGAGGATCAGTTCAGTCCAGTCACTCAACGTGTCTAACTCTTTGCCACCCCATGGGCTGCAGTACACCAGGCTTCCCTGTCCATCATCAATTCCCAAGCTTACTCAAACTCATGTCCATCAAGTCGGTGATGCCGTCCAACCATCTCATCCTCTGTCGTCCCCTTCTCTTCCTGCCTTCAATCTTTCCCAGCATCAGGGGCTTTTCCAATGAGTCAGTTCTTCACATCAGGTGGCCAAAGTATTGGAGCTTCAGCTTCAGCATCAGTCCCCCAATGAATATTCAAGACTGATTTCCTTTAGAATGGACTAGTTGGATCTCCTTGCTGTCCAAGGGACTCTTAAGAGGCTTCTCTAACACCACAGTTCAAAAGCATCAGTTCTTCGACACGCAGCCTTCTTCATGGTCCAACTCTCACAACCATAACTATTGGAAAAACCATAGCTTTGACTAGATGGACCTTTGTTGGCAAAGTAATGTTTCTGCTTTTTAGTATGCTGTCTAGGTTGGTCATAGCTTTTCTTCCAAGGAGCATGTGTCTTTTAATTTCATGGTTGCAGTCGCCATCTGCAGTGATTTTGGAGCCCCCAAAATAAAGTTTCTCACTGTTTCCATTGTTTCCCCATCTATTTGTCATAAAGTGATGGGTCTGGATGCTATGATCTTAGTTTTTTGAATGTTGAGTTTTAAGCCAACTTTTTCACTGTCTTCTTTCAACTTCATCAAGATGCTCTTTGGTTCCTCTTCATTTTCTACCATAAGGGTGGTGTCATCTGCATATCTGCGGTTATTGATATTTCTCCCTGAAATCTTGATTCCAGCTTGTGCTTCATCCAGCCCAGCATTTTGCATGATGTACTCTGCACATAAGTAAAATAAGCAGGGTGACAATATACAGCCTTGACATACTCCTTTCCTGATTTGGAACCAGTCTGTGATTCCACGTCCAGTTCTAACTGTTGCTTCTTGACCTGCTTATAGATTTCTCAGGAGGCAGGTCAGGTAGTCTTGTATTCCCATCTCTTTCAGAATTTTCCACAGTTTGTTGTGATCTACACAGTCAAATGATTTGGAATAATCAATAAAGCAGATGTTTTTCTGGAACTCTCTTGCTTTTCTGATGATACAACAGATATTGGCAACTTAATCTCTTGTTCCTTTGCCTTTTCTAAATCCATCTTGAATATTTGGAAGTTCATGGTTCACATACTGTTAAAGCCAGGCTTGGAGAATCTTGAGCATTACTTTGCTAGTGTGTGAAATGAGTGAAATTGTGCAGCAGTTTGAACATTCTTTAACATTGCCTTTCTTTGGGATTGGAATGAAAACTGACCTTTTCCAGTCCTGTGGCCACTGATGAGTTTTCCAAATTTGCTGGAATATTGAGTGCAGCACTTTCACAGCATCATCTTTTAGGATTTGAAATAGCTTAACTGGAATTCCATCACCTCCACTAGCTTTGTTTGTAGTGATGCTTCCTAGGGCCCACTTGACTTCACATTCCAGGATGTCTAGCTCTAGATGAGTGATCACAGCATCGTGGTTATCTGGGTCATGAGATCTTTTTTGTATAGTTCTGCTGAACAGCCATCGACAGAAGAATGTTGGATCCCACCGAAAACAGATACCCCATGTCCAAGGGCAAGGTGGTAGGAGGGGTGAAATCGCATTTAGAATCAAACCCCATACCCACCAGAGACACTGATAGGACTTAAACAAAACCTTGTGCATACCAGAGGATCCCACAAAACTGAGTCAGACTTGCCTTTGAGTGTTTGAGTGTCTCCTGCAGAGGTCTGGGTCAGCAGTGGCCTGCCACAGGGGCAGGGGCTCTGGATGCAGCAGACCTGGGAATGGCATAAGCCCTCTTGGAGGAGGTCATCATTAACCCCACCATAGAACTGCCAGAACTTACACAGGACTGGGGAAACAGACTCTTGAAGGGCACAGACAAAACCTTGTGTGCACCAGGACCCAGGAGAAAGGAGCAGTGACCCCACAAGAGACTGACCCAGACTTGCCCGGGAGTGTCCAGGAGTCTCCAGCAGAGGCATCCATCGCAGGGGCCAGCTGCAGGGCCTGGGGACCTGACTGTGGCAGAGCATGTATGGGACCTTTTGAAGGAGGTTGCCATTACCCTCATTGATGGAGATGGTGAGAACTATCAGATTCTGAATGTACGTACAGGCCTCAATATGCTATTCTATTTAGTTCCTGCATTTGAATCACAACCACTGATTTTGTTTAGATAACAAAAGATAATACTTGTCCAAATCCATTAAGTTATTGAGCTTTGGAGAGTAAGAGTTCACTTACCAATGGTTACCTCTATTTTGAAGGTACCCCTACTTTCTGATGGATCAGATATGGACAGTTGCCCCAGCTTGCACTGAATATCTTCCTTTAGCTTCTCCAAGTCCTGGACCAGCATGAGTGCAGCTCTGCGGTGAAGGGTGCAGCTTGTTCCAGATGTCCAAGTTGGAGGCACGTCCCAGTTTGTCCCAGTGGATTCCAGTTTTCCCTTACTCACTGGATCTGTGTGGTCCTCACTCTCTCAAGCTTTATGTCCACATTTTATTCTAGACTTCCACCCCTAGCGAATTTACAGTGACCTTAAAACATACCAGATGCAGAGCCAACAGGCTTTCGTAGCAGTTCAGCAGCAACCACAAAAGATCTAATACCTGTAATAAATCCCTTATTCCATATCATGTGGATTGTGCTTTGCTGATCAAACTCTAACTGATAAATATGTTACTTAAAGCCATGGAACTACATGAAATTACTGAGGAATTATAGTATAACCATAGAAAATAAAAGGTCAAAGGATTGGGTCAATAAATCAGGGTAAATTGGAAGTGGTCAAACAGGAGATGCAAGTGTGAACATCGACATTTTAGGAATCAGTGAACTAAAATGGACTGGAATGGGCGAATTTAATTCACATGACAATTACATCTACTACTGTGGGCAAGAATCCCGTAGAAGAAATGGAGTATCCCTCATAGTCAACAAAAGAGTTCAAAATGCAGTCTTGGATGCAGTCTCAAAAATGACAGAATGATCTCTGTTCCTTTCCAAGGTAAATCGTTCAATACCACAGTAATCCAAGCCTATGCCCCAACCACAAATGCCAAAGAAGCTGAAGTTGAACAGTTCTATGAAGGCCTACAAGACCTTCTAGAATTAACACCAAAAAAAAAAGTTGTCCTTTTCATCATAGGGGACTGGAATGCAAAAGTAGGAAGTCAAGAGATACCTAGAGTAACAAGCAAGTTTGGCATTAGAGTACAAAATGAAGCAGGGCAAAGGCTAACAGAGTTCTGCCAAGAGAATGCACTGGTCATAGCAAAAACTCTCTTACAACAACACAAGAGAAGACTCTACACATGGATATCACCAGATGGTCAATACCGAAATCAGGACTGCACAACGGGGAGAGGGTACTGACTTTAACAAAGAGTGCTGGAAAACTAGACAGCAACGTGCCAAAGAATCAAACTGTACTCCTCTCTTACACCACAGACAAAAAGCAACTCATAATGGATGGGTTTTGGTTAGAACTCCTGGAAGAAAATATAGGAGAAATCTTCACAACATTGGTCTTCACAAGTATTTCAAGGTTATAACACCAAAGTTCAGTTCAGTTGCTCAGTCGTGCCCGACTCTGCAATCCCATGGACCGCAGCACGCCAGGCCTCCCTGTCCATCACCAACTCCCGGAGTTTACCCAAACTCAGGTCCATTGAGTCGGTGATGCCATCCAACCATCTTATCCTCTGTCATCCCCTTCTCCCGCCTTCAATAACATCAAAACCAGGCAACAGAAGCAAAAAAGAAAGAAAGAAAGAAAAAGATAAGTGGTACTATACCAAACTAGAAGGCTTCTGCACAGCAAAAGAGATAATCAATAGTGTGAAAGACAACCTAAGGACTGGGAGAAAATATTTGCAAACTAGCAAAATGGTTAAAACCATTAACCTATTGGATGTGTTCTGTAATATAACAGACATTAGCCACATGTGACCATTTAATTTTAACTTCATTAAAATGAAATAAGATTTAGAATGCAATTCCTCAGTCATCCCAGCCACATTTCAAGTGTTCAATAGCCACATATAGCTAGTGGCTATCATACTGGACAGCAAAAATATAGAACGTTAGCAGCATTGCAAAAAGTTCCATTGCAGAGTACTGTGTTCAAACAGTAGACCAATAGAGTATTAGGCATATATTAATCACTTAATTAATATTTGTTGAATTGCTTAAGGTTGATGTTCTTTCCTAGGAAAAAGTGATCACATTTTGCTATGTTTTGATATATTTGTATGTAGAAAGTTTATGCCTACTTATAAAAACTTGACTTCTAAAAGTTCATAAATTTTGAAAATTATGATTTTTTTGGCAGTTCCTTTTGAAGAGTGTAGTTTTTCCATAACGTTTCACTGACAGGGGCTAAAGGAGAAGACACTAGTATGCTCGTAAAGAGAAGACTTATACCTCCCTGGTAATTGTCTCTTGCTGTGCTGTTTCTTCCTCTACTCACCCTTTGAGCCACGGTGCTACAGCCACATTCAGAGGCAGCCCTGAAAGGCAGCAGAGGAAAACTTTGGGCTACTTGGGCAATTATGAACTTGGAAAAAGCAAAATTAGAAAAATCGTGACAAGGGTGTCTGAGGAAAGATATGTAGATGAGGGGAATGGTTTCAGAATGTTAAGACCATGTGACAAGTGAATGCCTCTGGATGGCCCAGTCAGTGCAGAGCAGGCTGTCAATCACAGGAGTACAGTCTGATCCATCCTAAGGATGTCAGACAGCTTTCCCCCCCAGCTACTTCCTGTCTTTATTCAGCGGGCCTTCAAGGATGGAGGCTGGACATGAGTTCAGCCTCATGATCCCATCACAGCTGACAGGTCAACCTGCCAGCAGTAGAGACCAGAGCAATGCTGAGCCCCTAAAACATTATTTCTAGCAGGACTAGCCAGCTACCTTGTGGTGAGCTGACTGATTATACTGAATCTTCCCATGGGATGCAGTGCTTCATCTTCACAGGATTACATACATTTTCTTGGCATAGATGATCGCCCTTCTTGGGGTACTTCTGCCAGTGCCACTGTTTGTGGACTTTCGGTAGCAAAAAAAAGCTGGGTGTTATACACTCTCATCCAGAATGAGTTGAAAACTGCTCCCAGGAGCACTGACTGCCTGGCAACTCTGGCAGTCCCTGTTCAGGGACTCAAGCTTACTTCCACAAGCAGAGAAAGTCCTCTGGATGAGAGGGGCAGCTGCATGCGGGGGGAAGACGCTGCTATGCCCAGAAGTGGTGATGGCCTAAGAGGTACGAACAGGCACTAATAGTGTCTCCAAGACATAAAGACTGGTTTTCTAACACACTATTTTTGTGGTAATCTGGATTTTAAGAATTTGTAAGCATTTTGAGAAAGTTAAAGACATGAAAAAATTAGAACAACTGATGATGTAAAAGAGATGTGATCAAATGATTTAAAATAAAAACTTATAATTTCTAGAAATTATTCTACATCTGGGATACCCCGAATATCAGCAAGTAAAACTGAAATAAGAGTTGGGTGTCAACTGAATAAACAAAGTACACTAAATATTTATTATTTAATAATCCCTACAGTTTTTCACTTAATATAGGGTATCTTTATTTCGTTTTGTTTAGCTGATTTTTGCTTGTTTCGGGGGTGTGTGGGGAAGCAGTTCCTATTTAGAAGGAATCTGGATATACTGCCTTCAAATATAAAATTGGACTTTGGGGGCACAAATTATTTCATCTCTACAATCTTCTTCCAGATGTTGTATTTTCTAATTGCATAAACAGAATGAAAAATAGATAGTATTAGATACTATGAATATAAAAACATGTAATCAGAATATTTGTATTTGTGACATACTCAAGTTGATTTAAAAGTATTCACAAAATATTAAACAACATACTATAACATTATAGCCTCAAAATATTCTCTCAAGAGTTTAAATTTTTGAAAAATAAAATTCTGAGGAAAAAGAATAACAAAAAGAGTATCTATTTAAGGGACATGACAAATTACTATTAATAAAGAAGGACTGATAATGAACTATTTCTTCCTAGAAATCAATTTCACACATTTATCCACAATGGAAAATGAGAGGAAGGAGAGTGGTGAGCACCTGGTTATCTCTTTGATTCTTACTCCAAAGACAATATTGCCAGCATTCAGCATCTGCTCTTCTGCTAATACTTCAAGGAACTGAATAAATTTCATCCTAGCTGATAAATCGACTCAAAAGAAAGGCTGACATCAAATGTGAACAAACTGTGTGCTGCAGTGAAAGAGTACAACCATTGGAAGTAGAAGATGTGAAGCCTGGTTCTGGTTCTACCATTTCATCATCTTAATCCGCTTGGGCCTTTTCTTCATTAATTCAATCGAGACAATAATACCTCTCACCACATAGCACTCGTGTGACAGTCAAAAGACACAGTGTGTGTGAAAGCAGCTTGAAAGCTGCAGTGTGATTTGTTCTTTCAGTTGTGCATAAGCCTGTGGTTCAGAACTCTCCTATTTAGTCCTAGAGACCATGTAGTCAGTAAGAAGGAGCAAAGTGGAAATCTGCAGAAATGGCCCTTGTTTGATTGACAGCAGTCTCCCCATTCTTAACCTAAATTTTTCATTAAAAGAATAATAACATAAGAAAGATGATTTTTCAGTCTTCAGAGTCAAGAAGTAATGGGTGACAATGCAGTTTTCCCAGTATTCAAGTATGCTTATTAGTAGTGCCCTTTTCTTATCAAAGGTGTCCTACCCAGCCTATAAATTACGTAATCACTACAAAGTTCTAACAGGTCCTACCAATAAAGTAGCAGTCATTAGTGAGAAACTATCCAATGCTCTCTGGAGAAGGAAATGGCACCCCACTCCAGTATTCTTGCCTGGAGAATTCCATGGACAGGGGAGCCTGGAGGGCTACAGTCCATGGGGTCGCATAGAGTCAGACACGACTGAGTGACTAACACACATCCAATGTTCTGCATATGTAAGGTGCTACCAACCCTCTCTCCATTCCAGTTCCTTGCTGGAGTGATTGATGCAACTAATAAAGTAACAAGTGAATCACTGGAATCATTTCTAGAAAAGTTGGAATACTATGACTAAGGTGTCTCACTGGAGTAAAAGTCCAATTCCTTCTTTCTCCATAGAAATAGAGTTTAGCTAGTTCAGGGCTGCCAACCAGAGACTATACTTCCTCTCATTCTCTGTGCCACGTGTCACCATTGGCTGAGTTCTGATGAATAGCATGTTTGAAGGGGTGATGGGCAGCACTTCCAAGTCTGGCTTAGAGTCATGCATATGCCACAAAATCTCCCTGTGTAACTCACAGTCACTCAGCTTTGATCATTCTGATGATAATCCTCAAGGGAAGGAAGCATCTGTGTTGAGCAGAGCTGGCTCCTGCTCTACATCACTCATCTCAGCTAAGTGAGAGAGAGAAACTTGCTTGTTAGGCCATTCTGGGTTTTGGTCTTTTTGTTATAACACCCCCACTTCACTGTAACTAGTAGAGAGAGCTTTGAGACCGGACATCTTTGGAAATAGAGTGCAGCGCTATAGCAGTGGAAGGAGTAAACCAAGAGGATGGAGAGAGAAAGATACTTGCTTGTTGAGAAGACGTGGGGAAACACACCCTGGGGCACCAGTTGGCTGGCCTGAACGACCTCCTCCCTGAGCCTCCTCGTTTCTTGCCCTGCTTCTCCCTCACACGGGTGCCACAGGCAGGAAACAGCTGTGTTGCACCATGAGAGCCCCCCTCACTTTTACTTAAAAACAGAGTTCTTCCCCATAATAATTCAAAAGAAGTATCTCAGATTGCCTACTGATCATTCACACACACCACCACCACCTCAACTCCATCGTTCACTGCCTTTTGTCCCCTGCTACCAAAGAGGCTGAACACCGACTGGCATGGTTGTTGAAGGGTCACATTAAATCCTGCTTGACATAAGCAGGTAAACAAAAACCACAAGCCATTAAAGGAGACATAGTAGGTTGAAGAAGATAAGAGAAAGTGAACAACCAGAGCAGGTGGCTCCCACAGATGCAGGAAGTCAAATAGGAAGAGATATACCATAATTCAAAGGGAAAAACAAATGAAAAAAAAAAAAGAATGAAATACTATACCTGAAAGATAAAATAGGAGACCAAAAGTATAAATAATCAAATAATAGAAATGTCAAAACAAAAATGAGAATGAGGATAGAGTTGAAATCAAAATGATAATGGATGAAAACTTTCTGCATTTAAAGTGAAGCCACTCAGTCGTGTCCGACTCTTTGCGACCCTATGGACTGTAGCCTACCATGCTTCTCCTTTCATGGGATTTTCCAAGCAAGAGTACTAGAGTGGGTTGTCATTTCCTTCTCCAGGGGATCTTCCTGACCCAGGGATCGAACCCAGGTCTCCCACATTGCACACAGACGCTTTACCCTCAAGGGTAAAGCATTTAAAGACACAAGGGAAGCATTTAAAGACCTCACCAATTCTTGCACATAAATAATTTCTTAATGCATCTGAGACATCTCTTGATGAGCATTCTCCAACATGAATTAACACTCTTAAAAATATACTGGACTCTAATGTGGGATGTTGAGAGTAGAGGAGGTTGAGGTGGTGATGGGGGTATATAAGAACCCCTATATACTTTCTGCTTAGTTTTGTTATAAATATAAAGCTCTATGTAAAAAAAAAAGTTTATGAAAAAACGTATATGCAAAAGATTACTTGCAAAGTAATAGTTCAGTTCAGTTCAGTTGCTCAGTCGTGTCCGACTCTTTGCGACCCCATGAATTGCAGCACGCCAGACCTCTCTGTCCATCACCAACTCCCGGAGTCTACCCAAACCCATGTCCACCGAGTTAGTGATGCCATCCAACCATCTCATCCTCTGTCGTCCCCTTCTCCTCCTGCCCCCAATCCTACCTAGCATTAGGGTCTTTTCCAATGAGTCAACTCTTCTGCAAATATCAGATTTCTTATCTGTTACTCTGGAACCTAGAAAATACTGAAATAACTTTAAGGCAATGAGAGAAAAGCATGTAGTTGAAGAATCCCACACTCAGCAGCCAAGATATCATTCTTCTACAAGAGAAAAAAGACAATGTGACATTCAGAGCTTACAGATTACATACACAACCAAGTGCTTATCTATGGAGCATACTTGAGGAGGTTCTCCAATGAAATAAAAATGAATTCAATTATAGGATCCCAAGCTGGGGGAATAAGAAACACAAGAGAAAACAGTGGTGAGCAATGACTCTTGCATTTTTAATAAATTTAAATTGATGATAATATGAGTAGAAATTAATGTTAAATGACAAGTGAGGATTTTAAGAACCAAAGATATTGTATGGTAAAATGTCATAATGGCTTAGAATTAAAAGTCTAGATTATCTGAGGAAAACCCAGGAGTTGGCAGAAGGAAAGTATGTAACTTGAGGAAGTAGAGAAGCAAAATCATTTAAAAATCTTACTGGGTAGATGGGAGGAAGTGGTAAGTAAAATGACCTGGAGAATACAAATATGTATCTGAGATATGAAAACAGGAAGGTAACCAATAAGAAAGAAAAAAAATCACTTCTTAGTGAAAGGTGAGCACAAAAGAGTATTTTTAAAAGATAAAGTAGGGTAAAAGTTATTGAAGATGAAATATAACCTAGTCAAACTAAAAAATGCAAAGAAAGAAAAAAATAACAATATAAAATTAAGAATAAATATAAACTGATGCGCAAAAAAGCATAATTAAGGGTACCTTCAAGCCAGGAGCCCTGGACCAAATAACCATGAACAGGCTGAACACAGCTATCAAAATCCACAACTTAGAAGCAAAGTTCAAATTGGAATACTGGAAGATAAACAGAAGAAGGGTCTCACCAACATACAGCACATGCTTAATCAAAAACATGACTGGAAAAACATAAGACTTACTTAAAGAAAGGCTGTTTACAGAAAATATGTCTAAAACAAAGTGGTTTTTTTTCAATAGCTAAAAATAAAGAGATGGATAAAGATATATCAAATAAATGCCAGAAAAAAGAGGACTGTGGCATTATCAATACAACATAAAACAGAATTCAAGTCTAAAGAACTAATGGCCTAAAGACTTTTTAATGAAAATAAACATAAATCTCCAACATTGATATAGATACAAAGATTCATGTACTAAATAATAGAGTAACAAAATCCAGCAGCCGAACATTTGATAAAACTGATAAACTTGTGCAGTATTTTTAGAGTAATGAGCACAGAGGCAATGATTGTGTTTTTCTAACAGCTGAAACTAAGAAACAGGAATTTGTTTTCCTTTGCTCATGAGACCATGTTGTTTCATCCAATTTAACTGTTAATTAGTACACAGGATTCAGGCAAGACATTGGTCTAGAAATGAATGAAGTTCAGGGAGTAAAAAATTAACAGAAGTTTTAAAAACATTTCTTCTGTTTAACTTCTACCTCAAAGACCCTGCAAATTGAATTTGATTTCCCATAATTATAATAGTAAGGAATTCAATGAACATATAAAGGTGTTAATAAAAAATGGTGAAGTATCTGAAAGCTGAAAAGATATCCAATTATTCTTCAATAGTTCTTATTAACTATACAAATGATCTCAAGCATGTTGAATCATATTGGAGTCTCTACCAACAGGGAATTCCTGCATTTAGTATATTATCTTAAGTATCTATCCCTGAAAAACCAGTGATTAAACCTAAAACCAAACATTGACACATAATACACTGAACTAATTCAACGAGGCATGCTCATGGATCAATAGAATGAGAAATTACTTAAGCATGGGGTTCACAGCTATGTAGGAAGGCTAATATGGGTAACTAACTGTTAATGAGCTTGTTCAGTACAGTACAAAGAGCTACTTTATTCTGTCTCCCTTTGCCCCTTCCATAACTCTCTGGAATCTAGTTCTTTCTAGCCTTTATAGCTCATCTTAGTCACAGAGTAGTCTCATCTCACTTCAATAATTAAAATTCCCAGTACAATTTCATGTAGTAACATGCCTCCACATTTAATTAAATATAAACACATCTCTTCACTCAGCTCAGGTCTGCCTAAAGAATGGGAAGGAAGTGTGGTGAAAAACATAACAATAATAGTAAACAAGCTTTCTGACAATATAGTTGTGAAGCTAAAGAACCCCACATATACACTCTTCTCCTATAGTTAGGAGTGGGAGGTAAGTCCAGGTACATCATACACACCAAAAATCCTCCCCAGTGGAATCCCCTCTTGATACTCCTCAAAGTCTACTCTTTCCTAGGGCCAAGGAAAAGGACTTGTAATATTGGTATAATCTGATTCATAGGCTCTTAACTCATCCTGGTTAACTTACTTTAGATTGTGTCTTTGCATGACAACTTTACATCAACTGTATGTTTCTTGGTCTTTAATATCTCAGTTGAAACTGAGGGGGAGAAAAAGAGTCCTGCTTTAACACTATAAAGAAAAAGTGAAAGAGAAATAAAATAGCTCATTTGGGAAGGCAATGAGATGTGTTACGAAAGTGAGACAGTGAGACTTTTAAAAGCCAGTGAGAAAGTGAGTAGAGCATGTTTAGCGAAGCTGCTTCCAATCTATAATCTCCAAAATTTCTATTCAAGGCTAGAAAACCAGATGAAAGGAATATAAGATGTTTACTGAATCAGGAACAAGGTAGAAGACAACTGTCTACATCAATCTCAGTTAGTCATGTAATTATTCACTCAATAGACATTTACTGAATATCTACTGTATTTGGCAGAGGAAATACAAAAATAAAAATGGCATAACCTTACTTCCCATAGAGAGTTGGCCATTTTATGACAGAGAAAGACGCACAATAAGGGACACCTACAGGGAGGCCTGGCGAGCTGCAGTTCACGGGGTCGCAAAGAGTCGGACACGACTGTGCAACTGAACTGAACTGAACAAGTGGAGTGAAAGAAGATAAAGTCTTGGTGATTGGATGAGGAGAAGATATTAGCAGCACCAAATTAAACAAACCAAGAATAAATTTGAAAACTCAAGTGATAGTTTGCTACTGTTGCTAAGTCACTTCAGTCGTGTCTGACTCTGTGCGACCCCATAGACGGCAGCCCACCAGGCTCCGTCGTCCCTGGGATTCTCCAGACAAGAACACTGTAGTGGGTTGCCATTTGCTTCTCCAGTGCACTAAAGGGAAAAGTGAAAGTGAAGTTGCTCAGTCGTGTCTGACTCTTAGCGACCCCATGGACTGTAACCTACCAGGCTCCTCCGTCCATGGGATTTTCCAGGCAAGAGTACTGGAGTGGGGTGCCATTGAGTTCCTAGAACGGAATAGTCAAATTGAAGACTCCATTTATCTTTCAATTTTCTGTTAGCCTGCTAAATTTGACTGGTGTTTTTCCATAAATGAGAAGCTGCAAGATGCTAGATATATTTAAGAAGAGAAAGTGATAAACCTAAGAACTTTATTAGCCCACTTGTTTATGGATAATCCAACCTGGAAAAAATACTAACGGTTTCTTTTAAGAAGCAAAATGCTCTATTTAAAACATTTAAGACAAACATGAGACTAAGAAATGTCTGTATCAGAAAGGATTATATGTATAAATTCAATCCAGTGGAACAGGGTTTCCAAAGGTCAATGGAGGTCATAGTTTTTCCACAGCAGAAGCCAGTTGGCAACATGTAACTAGCGGCAAAGTTGAAAAAGTTACCACAACAAGCACCAGAGACAGAATGGCATCAGTGAGCCCGGACCCTCAGGGATCCATAGATGAGTTACAGTTCACAGTGTTCCTATAGATAACTGGATGGGCTCATACTGTGTAACCAAAATAGATGAAGAATGGGTTAAGAGAATGCATAAGCAGACATGGTGGCAGATATGGAGGGAGGTTATGGATGAGCTCAACAGTAAGGGGTTTACCTCACCAAGGCTGCCATAGCTACTGCAAGTATGTAACAATCAAAAATAGAGATCAAGGCTGAGCCATCACTATGAAACTACCCCTCAAGGAAAGCAATCAACCACTTGGTAAAAAACAATAAGCAATTCATTTTGACAAGAATCAACATTTACATCAGATTTGGATTTAGTTTCCCCACATGCAATAACTTGATTTAGCTCAAGAATTTTAAATCATCTAGCATCTGATTTGTCATCCCTGGATCCTGCATATATAATCCTGACTGAGAGGTACATTGTTTTCAGCTAAAGAGCTGTCACTATGAATCCATGATCCAGGCCTACAACTTATCACATGACCCCTAACAACTGCCTCCCAGAACTTTAGAATGACCTCTGAAAGGCTCAACTAAGGCATTAGGTTGGAGATGATATCATGCATTGCTGGGATGTTGTCAGTCAATATGCTATAAATACTTTAAACCAATAGACTTTATATGATGCTGAAAAATAGAGTATTCTAAGTCAAAGCATTAGAAGTAACACCTTTCACCGTTAATCACAGTTACCCACTTGAGAAATGGTACCTACAGAGGGCATGCTAAGAGGGTTCTAAAACTAAACTTGGGGCTAAGCTACTGTCTGGACATTTGGGGGTTTATATGCCAGTGTATCAGCAGGTAAAAACCAACAAACAACAAAATAAGAGATTTACTATAATAGTAAGATAAATGGATCCTGGTTACAATGAAAAGATAGTTCTATTGTTACATAGCAGAGAAGGGATGAATATTTCTGGAACTCAGAAATTTGATTAATTTTATTAGTGCTTCTAAACCCTAAGCGACAAAGGCATGGTAACCAAGGTTTCCAATCACTCACATCAAGCTCCGTGTCTAAGGTTGGGTTTCACCAGAAGCAGAGTATGAAACAAGGATTCATCTGAAAAATTATTTACTGGGGAAATGTTCCTAGGAAAACAAACAGGAGAGTAGATAAAATGAGACTGAGAAGGAAGAAGGTCAAACAACAATATGATATAAAGCAGAGGGCAAGATAGAGAAATAATGTTTCCATCCCACAGGACAGCTCTGGGGACCGTGTGTGTGAGATCTCACAGAGGTACTGAAAAGGAGTCAGAGAATCAGAGTAGCTACATCCTATTAGTCTCTGGTTAAGAGTTGCCCCCTTGAGGATGGAAATTTCCATGTAATTCTGAGTCTCCTTGTCTGTTGGCAAAGTGGGTTCCAGCAGCCTGATGATAGCCCAGTGCCAAAGTGATTCGGGTACTAACTGTTGGACATGAGACAATGCTGAAACTCAGTGCACACACACACACACACATGCACACATAGCGACAGGATCCAAGGAGGTGTGGACAAGGCATCTGCTATAGTTTGTCTGGGTTACCACGCTGGGCAAGCAGCAGAGATCAGCAAAAATGATAAGTGAGAGCGTGGAACAATCCAGAATTGGTGACGGAAAAGAGAAATGATGAAAAAGAGGGAGAAAAACAGCGAAATAATAAATCAAACGTGGGACCAAAGTCCTAGCAGAGACTAAGCTTGTAATTTGGCCTTTCAATCTTTGTACTGTAAGGTTTTTTTAAGAAACTGTGACCAGTCACTACCTTGATACATGGAATCTGAGATGTATACTGTAGCCAACAGATCCATATTACTTTTCAAATCTTCTCTCTCGGTGTCACCTGGAAGGCTTCCAACCACCAGGATCTGCCACTGAGAGTCTGAGGGCTTAGTCTCAGTCTCTGCAGAGAAGTTCTCACAGGGACAGCAGGCTGGAAGTACCAGGAAAACCACACCCTTTCTCTTTTTCTTTCTGGCTAGAAACATCCTTCAACCATCTCTGGTTGGGATCACTCTGAAGCATGAATTTTACACTATCACCCAGAGGTGAAGCTTCGTCTCCATCATGAGAGCTGTTTCAATAGTGTGTCTTCTTTCTAGAAGAGAAGCTTTTCCTCCTTTTCTCACTCCCCTATTCCCCTGCTGATGTTTTCTGCCCTTTCCAAATACACTCCTTGGACTCAGATCCTTGTCTCCGGGGCTGCTTCTGAGGGAATCCAAACTCTAATATCCAGTTCTATGATTTATTGGGCCCTTTAAGCACAAGCTTCTCACCTAGGGGTTTCCCTGATAGCTCAGTTGGTAAAGAATCCGCCTGCAATGCAGGAGACCCCGCTTCAATTCTTCAGTCGGGAAGATCCGCTGGAGAGGGATAGTATTCTCCAGTATCACTCCAGTATTCTCAGGCTTCTCTTGTGGCTCAGTTGGTAAAGAATCCACCTGCAATGCGGGGGACCTGGGTTCAATCCCTGGGTTGGGAAGATCCCCTGGAGAAGGGAAAGGCTACCCACTCCAGTACTCTGGCCTGAAGAATTCCAGGGACTATACAGTCCATGGGGTCACGAAGAGTCGAACACGACTGAGAGACTTTCACTTTCACTTCTCATCAGGTATTGACTGGAACAAACAGTACACTCTTTTGGCATCCAGTTTGGTTATGAGAGAGTCCATGTCCCCTCTTCACCTCAGAGGGCCACATTGCTGGGAGGTTGGGATGTGTTTTCCGTAGTTTAGAAGCACCAGACCAGCTGAGAAATCTTAACTGAGAAGTGACAGCTAGTTAGTTCCTTCCTGCAGAGAGAGGAGGCTGACCTCTTCAGAAAAAAGTACTTTGGTATGTCCCAAGAACCAGCTGTGCACCACGCAGTACAGAAAGGTGATACAAGGCAGATTTTCCCAACAAAACTACCAGTGTAGAAGAGTAATTGTCTCCAACAGGGAGCATCTGCTGGGAGTTGCCACTGGAAAACCAGGAGTTGAAGAGGGAGCAAACAGCCAGACAAGTAGGAAGCAGAGAACAGACTCCAAAAGACTGACAGTCAAGATGCTCTCAGAGAAGTCTCCAAAGAATCCACGAAAGGTCAATGTGAAGTATTATCTGGGCCTAGAGAGAACGATGGCAGCTTATAACCCAGGCCAGCAAAGTCCAGAGTCTCTTCCCTCCTTTTGCATTTCTCCCTCCATTCCAGACAGAGAATGTCAGAAACAGCCACTTACAAGTAGGAAAGTAGCCCAGTAAGAAAGAGAATAGTAACCTTCCTTATACTTATCTCTAGAGGGCAAGAAACCCACATTATGTATGTCTTCTACATACCATAACTTTGACAAAGACTGAGTGTTCTATTTTAAAGTCAAAACTTGGCTTTGTAATCTAAATAAACCAGTGGACTTTCCACTGCCTAAGAGAACCTAGAAACCTCATGGAATGTTATGGGTTGAATTGTGTCCCCAAAAGACAGATTGAAGCCCTAAGCCCTGGATCCTTATTTGGAAATAGGAACTTTGCAGATGTAATTAAGCTATGAAGAGGTCATTAGGATGGGCCCGAATCCAATAAGACTAGTGTCCTTTCATTGTAAGCAGAGGAAACTGCCGCGTGAAGACAGGGACGCAGGATCAATGGCCACGTGGCGACAAGCAGAGACTGGAGCAATGCATCTACAGGTCATGAAATTAAAAGATACTTGTTCCTTGGAAGAAAAGCTATGACCAACCTAGACAACATATTAAAAAGCAGAGACATTATTTGCCAACAAAGGTCCATCTAATCAAGGCTATGGTTTTTCCAGTGGTCATGTATGGATGTGAGAGTTGGACCACAAAGAAAGCTGAGCACCAAAGAATTGATGCTTTTGAACTGTGGTGTTGGAGAAGAATCTTGAGAGTCCCCTGGACTGCAAGGAGATCCAACCAGTCAATCCTAAAGGATATCAGTCCTGAATATTCATTGGAAGGACTGATGCTGAAGCTCCAATATTTTGGCCACCTGATGCAAAGAGCCAACTCATTGGAAAAGCCCCTGATGCTGGGAAAGATTGAAGGCAGGAAGAGAAGGGGACTACAGAGGATTAGATGCTTGGATGGCATCACTGACTTGATGGACATGAGTTTGAGCAAGCTCTGGGAGTTGGTGATGGACAGGAAGCCTGGCATGCTGCAGCCCATGGGGTTGCGAAGACATGGACACAACTGAGCGACTGAACTGAACTGAACTGATCTGATCTACAAGACAACAATGCTAAGAATTACCAACAAACCACCAGAAGCTATGAAGAGGGACACCCCTGCTGTTTCCAGAGGGAGTATGGCCCTGCCAAAACCTTGATTTTGACCTCCAGAATCATGAGACAGTAAATTTTTTTATGCTAAGCACTTGGTCTGTGATACTTTGTTAGGGCAGCTCTAGGAAACTAATTCCGGGCCTGCAATAATTTTCATACATTTTGTTGTTGTTACTTAGTTGCTAAGTCATATTCAACTCAAGAAATCAAATTGCCAATATTTGTTGGATCATAGAGAAAACAAGGGAATTCCAGAAAAACATCTTCTGCTTCATTAACTACACTAAAACCATTGACTGTATGGATCACAACAACTTTTGGGAAAGTCTTAAACAGATGTGAATCCCAGACCATCTTACTTGTCTTCTGAGAAACCTGGATGCAGGTCATGAAGCAATAGTTAGAACTAGACATGGAACAACTGACTGGTTCAAAATTGGGAAAGGAGTATGACAAAGCTGTATATTGTCACCCTTCTTATTTAACTTATATGCAGAGCACATGCTTGCGTGCTAAGTCTCTTCAGTCTTGTCTGACTCTGCAACCCTTTGTAGCCCATCAGGCACCTCTGTCCATGGGATTCTCCAGGCAAAAATATGGAGTGGGTTGCCATGTTCTCCAGCAAGGTTACAGCATGTGAAATGCCAGGCTGGATGAATCACAAGCTGGAATTAAGACTTCTGGGAGAAATAACAATCTCATATATGCAGATGATACCACTCTAATAGCAGAAAGTGAGGAGGAACTAAAGAGCCTCTTGATGAGGGTGAAAGAGGAGAGTGAAAAAGCTGGCTAAAAACTCAACATTCAAAAAACTAAGACCACGGCATCCAGTCACATCATTTCATGGCAAATAGAAGGGAAAAGTGGAAGTAGTAACAGATTTTATTTTTCTGGGCTCCAAAATCACTGTGGATGGTGACTGCAGCCATAAAATTAAAAGACATTTTCTCCTTAGAAGGAAAGCTATGACAAACCTAGACAGCATATGAAAGAGCAGAGACCTCACTTTGCTGACAAAGGTCCATATAGTTAAAACTATGGTTTTCCAGTAGTTGTGGATGTGAGAGTCTATGGATGCAAGAGTTGGACCATAAAGAAGGCTGAGCACCAAAGAATAGATGCTTTTGAACTGTGGTGCTAGATAACACTCTTGAGAGTCCCTTGGACTGCAAGGAGATCAAACCAGTCAATCCTAAAGGAAATCAACCCTGAATATTCACTGGAAGGACTGATGCGGAAGTTAACTTTGGCAACCTGATGGGAAGAGTAGACTCATTGGAAAAGACTGATGCTGGGAAAGATTGAAGGCAAAAGAAGCGGGTGGCAGAGGATGAGATAGTTAGAGAGCATCACTGACTTAATGGACATGAATATGAGCAAACTTCAGGAAATAGTAGAGGACAGTGGAGTAGAGGACTGCAGTGGGCTGCAGTCCTTGAGGTTGCAAAGAGATGGACATGACTTAGTGACTGAACAACAACAACTGTTGACAAGAGCACCAAGACAATTCAATCAAGAAAAAATCATTATTGTATTAGGTAGAACATTCCAGTCATGAGATTTGCTCATGGTTAGGCAGAAAGGGGCTTTTCCTTTATAGCAAGAAACTAACAAGGCTAAATCAGTTGTGAGGGTGGGATGACAACAGATCAGAGAATGTTTTACCTTAAGGACAGAATATTCACAGGAGAGATCCATATGAGGATGGCTCAGGCTGAGTGTGGGTCAAAGTTGAACAGAAACTTTTCAAAGTTTAGTTAATATGAATCTCATCCTGATTAATCACTAGGGATAAAATAATTCAGCTAATCATATATGAAGGTGCTAAAAATTAATAGAAACCTCAATTAAATAGGGCTTACCCAGTGGCTCAGAATCCCAAGGAAATGGAAACTCACTTCATATTCTTGCCTGGAGAATCCCATGGACACAGGCACCTGGCAGGCAACAGTCCATGGAGTCACAAAGGGTCATACAGGACTGAGCAACTAATACTTTCTTTTTCAATTAAACAGAGTTGGGAAACCAGGAGGGGGAACTCGCCCACCCTGCAACAAGAGTAGAGCCCAAAGGAAGAAGACAGACTCCTCTTTTTCCTGGCAAGGCCTCTCTTAACTATTCACAATCCAACTTTCCTGGCACGGCCTCTTTATGATTACCCACCCAAGTTTCCTCTGCCTCCTTTTGAAAGCAACACCCTTGCACATGACTCACCATGGTTGTGGACTCTGTACTGCAGTTCTCTGCTAATCCCAAATAAACCCATCCTTGCTGGAGAAATATCTGTAAGTCTATTTCTTTCAGGTCAACAAAATAAAGAATGAAAATTTGGAAGGTCTGTATCTGGCCTTGTCCTAGGTAATTAAGTGGACATCCCCAAAGCTTACCTAAGTTGTGGGGGAAAGGGTCACTTTTTATTTCCAAGAACATTTCCCAGAACACAAAATGATAGAGGAACTTCTTATGTTGTTACTGTTTTCTAGTAGCACAGGTAATTCTAGGAGTTCATAGTAATTCAAGTCATTTCAACAGTGTTATCACTTATAACACAAAAATTACTTGCTTTCAGTTGTCCAGCAAAGGGGAGAAGGACAAAATTTTATAGAGTTCTGAGACTTAGAGACCCCAAGGGAAGATGTAAACCAGGGAAAAGAATGAACAAGCAATGAGCGCCGAGCAGGCTGGAGAATGCAGACGTGAGATTCCCTAACACACTAAATAAGTCAGAGAACCCCCAAATTGCAAGGGGACAATCCAGTTTCAATATACTAAATAGAGAAATGCCTACTAACTATTGCATATTGAAGAACAGGTTGTCAACCTGATTATCAGAATTAGATCAGGACGGCGAGGCTGCCATTAAACCAAGTTATTACTTGGAGGGCTAAAGACCCATCATCTGCCTTGCCAGGGCTGATCATCAATGCTAAGTCTGGGTAGCTCTCACTCCAAAGATGAGAAATGAAGGAGAAAAATCAGGAATGTGAGAAATGCCAAACATAACAGCAAGGAACACTGCCCTAAAGACACAGATGAAAATGAAAATCATGTCTGTGAAAATGACTTTCTTCAAGAAAAATATTTCTAAAGAAAGATTTGCCTGGCATTCTTGACCTTTTTTAAAAGCAGATTTTAATAAAATTCAAGAAGCTTGGCCTTAAGAACTATATAAGAAAAAAATCATAGATAAAAGTAGAATTGCATGAGAAAGAAAGAAGAGAGAGAATTTAGAATTCAGTGACAGTTTAAATGTCCACTGAAGGCTAAAGAAACAAAAACACAGCCTAAAATTAAATTGCTAATGAGAAGACAAAAACACAAAACTCAGGATGTAAAGAGAAAATAATAAACATAAGAAATGATTTTAAGCTAGAAATTACAGGTCTTCAAATGAAAGAATGATATTCAGAGACATAATAAAATAAAATTTTTGTCACCTAAAATAAGTCTTCAAACCAAAAAAGCTCACTGGATTCCAGGAAATTTTTGTGGTTATAAAAAGCACCACACTTGGACCTAACCTGATAATTTTTTATTTAAACATTAATTTTGTTTTAATCCTGAAATCATTGAGGCAGAAGGAAGTAAATAAAAAATCATGCGAGAGAAAGAAAGAATAAACAAAATTGAGAATAAGAAAGGGAACGGATGATACAAATGAGAATTTTGGTTGGGTTAAATATTTATCTTTTTTGTTTTTTTACAAGAACATAATGCACAATGGCATGATAACAAACTTGGAAATTCTAATATAACACATATATTGATGGGAAAGAATAAAACTGCTAAAACTGACCTAAGTAGGAACATAAGTAGAGGAAAAATAAATTATGGAAAAAAGTGAAATATAGTAACATACCTTAAAAGATCCAAACAAAGCTCTGAATATAAACAGTAATTTAAACAAGTTCTTTTAAATTTTTGAGTAGTAGAAAATTCTAAAAAATGTAATCACTTCTGGAGCCTAGAAAATTACGGAAAACTGCTCAATTCATTTTATCTCTGAACCTATACCACATACATATGCACACATACCAACAATAGATGAATTTCACTATAAATAAATACAGTTAATATTAAGGTATGATCTTTTCATTGCAATTTTTCCTAAAAGCTCTGAAACAATAAACAGAAAACAAAAATAACTGCTGTAGCCTTTGGCAAAGAGGATACAATTATCAGAAATAAAGGGGGAAAGCTGGTGTATAAGCACATTTATAACATTATTATTAACAATAAAAATAAAAATTGGAACCAACCTAAATATATTATCTTTTCAAAAAAACTTTTTATTTTGTATTGGGGTATAGCTGATTAACAAGGCTGTGATAGTTTCAGGTGAACCCCAAAGGGGCTCAGCCACACATATACATGTATCCATTCTCCCCCCAAACTCCCCTCCCATTCAGGCTGCCACATAACATTGAGCAGAGCTTCATGTGCTGTACAGAAGGTCCTTGTTGGTTATCCATTTTAAGTATAGCAGTGTGTAAATGTTCATCTCAAACTCTATAACTATCCCTTCCCACCACCCTTCCACTCAGCAACCATAAGCTTGTTCTAGAAGTCTGTGAGTCTGTCTCTGAATTGTAAATTCATTTGTATCACTTCTTTAGATTCCACATATAAGGGATGTCATATGATATTTCTCCTTCTCTGTCTGACTTACTTCACTCAGTATGACACTCCCTAGGTCCATCCATGTTGCTGCAAATGGCGTTATTTCATTCTTTTTAATGGCTGAGTAATATTCCATTGTATATATGTACCACATTTTCTTTATCCATTCCTCTGTTAATGGACATTTAGCTTGTTTCCACATCTTGGCTATTGTAAACAGTGCTGCAAAGGAACATTGGGGTGCATATATACTTTCAGATCATGTTTTTCTCTCGATACATGCCCAGGAGTGGGATTGCAGTGCCATATGGGAACTTTACTTTTAGTTTTTTAAGGAATCTCCATAATTTTCCATAGTGGCTTTACCAATTTACATTCCCATCAACAATATAGGAGGCTTCTCTTCTCTCCACACCCTCTCCAGCATTTATTGTTTGTGGGTTTTTTGATGCTAGCCATTCTGGCTAGTGTGAGGTGATACCTCATTGCAGTTTTGATTTGCATTTCTCTAATATTTAGCGATTAAAGAGTTTCAAGAGAGGGGAGATATATGTATACTTATGGCTTATTCATGTTGTTGTACAGCAGAAACCAACACAGCGCTGTAAAGCAGTTATCCTTCAATTAAAAATAAGTTTTTAAAAAGTACAGTAATCTATCCTGAATTAATTGCATGTAATACCAGCTCTGTAGAATTGGAAAAAAAGGAATAGTAAGCTACAAGTTGACCTATGACTTTATGATGACAGTGCAGATGTTTTCACAAAGCCATACACACAGGACAACCTGACCCAAAGCAATATTACCTTGCCAGTTTCCACTCCTCTGACTGCACAAAACCCCCACTGGGTTATCTTTTATGCCAATATTTGAAGTTCAAATTGACCTTATTTCTCATTTGTTATTCAAATCCATTTCCTCCAACTATGTTTATCCAGCTCTTAAAAGAATGGTAATCTATTAACTAATACAAAAGTGAGATAAAGTGTTGGCAATATTATCTATCCCAAGGAGTCAGCATTTTAAACAATGATAAGTTCATTTGCTCATAGAAAGATTCTAAAAGGCAAAGTTTTAACCAATATATATGAAGATATGGGATCCTTTCAGCCAAATTACCATACACAGACACAGACACAGACACAGACACACACACATACACGATTTTAAAGTAACAGACTTAGTAAGTTAGATGTAGATTATAGTGAAGTGCCAGTTCAAACCCCCTTTTCTGAGCCAGCAGCCTCATCTCTAGCCACCCTGGTAAATGCTGGCTCCTAAAGACTCATAGCTGCACCTTCCTGCAGTGAATTGCCCTCAGCTAAAGGGAACTAAGGAAAGTTATGTCCCCACTCACCATTCAGCTTCACATCCAAACCCCCAGCAATGAGTAATGACACACCAGCTCCACAGCCTCAAGAGAAGGGCTGGGGGATGAGGTTCGGTCTTGAACTCAACTCCTGTAGGCCAGGCCTACACCAGGCTTTCCCTCTCCCCTCTGTTCTGCTTCATTCACTCCCTTCAAAGGTTTTCCTCAACACTACCATTCCCTCAACAAAAAACTTGTGCCTGAATCTCAGGCTCTGCTTCTAGGAACAAAACTTAAAGTAGTATACCTGGTTTTTCGAAAATGACTTGACATTTAGTTCCATTAATTCCTGAACTGACTCATTTAATAAAAACATCACCTCCATTTGTTAATTAAAATAAAGAAATGAAGGCAAAAATAGAAGAAAGGATGGGAGGGGCATGCTTCAATTACTGTGACTGTTTTGATCTTTTTTCTTTAAATAATTAAACCCATTCCTGAGTCACAAAGATGATGCTTCAGTCCAGCGTTATTCATTACCTTCTTGGTTATTTACTTCTTTGTTTTTTTCACAAGTCACCTTCATCCAAAAGCCTGCTCTTATTATCAAGCTGATTGTAGACTTATTTTTTACAATATTTATCTGTGAATATAAATCTACTCTTTTGCTGGACCACATCTAAATTTGCTGGTAAAATTCATCTGTTTTTATATATATATATATATATATATATATATATATATATATATATATATATATATATATGGCATAAACCCACTGCATAACAAGCACTAGGATACTCACTGAAGTACTATAATATTTGCTTAGAAAATATCAGTGAAAACAGAGCAAGAATGTGTATGTATGATCTCCTCAGGAGAAAAAAACTCAAAGATTTAGATTAGAAATGCATGCGCAAGCTTCAGTATTTTCAGAAATACTTTCCTCCGTTTTCAGCTTCTTTATTAATGAGCAAATAAAGCATCCTGTCACAGAAAACATAAAGGTAACAGATCTGAAAACAAGACGTGCAGCGCGAGCACTTTTTCTTTGCGATGCCAGAGCCGAATCTGCAAAGAAAGGAGGCTTGTAATGAGACATAAGTAGTTGTGAGAAAAGACATCACGGGCAGTTTCCTGACAGAAGCCTGAGATTTAATCACCCGAAGCAGCTTCTGCAGCCGCTGCCCAGGCGCGCTGGCTTCGCCGTCAGGGAGCAGGATGCCTGTCAAGCCCGCAGTGAAGCAAACGAATCGGTGCCAACGCGCTGCCTGCAGACAACGGATGATGCTCACGAGCCGTTTATATCCCTTCGGCACATTTTGATCGTGTGTTGTGTTATCTACAGAAAATACCGAGCCTGTATATCACTACAAAGGGACAGGGAGGGAAAAAAGATGGTTATTAAACCTGTGAAAAGGGAGAGAAGGGGAAAGCTGCTTTGGAATTTATTTAAGCTACTGAGCAGAATCCTATTGCTAAGCAAAGCTGAGATTCATTTGAGTCATAACTTCAAAAGCTATTGAGTTTTAGAGGCAGGTAATTAAATTTTTTGATTTGGAAAGAGGGGATGGGGAAATGGGCTAATATATTCTGTGTATTATTATAGTAACATCTCCATATGTTGGGATGTCCCTTAAGCCAGTCAAGTCACTCATACAATTTATATGACCTTGAGTAAGTAAGTCTGTGTACAAAGTGGTATAAAAAATAGTACCCCCTAGTTCCATAGATGAGCAAATAAAATAATGTATATAGAATGAAAAGAAAAAAAAGATAATGTATACAGAGACCCTAAACAGATTAGTTCCTTTCCCTTCCATGAAGATAAACTCTCAGATTATCCAGTTTGACCTTGTGTATTGGCTTCCAATTCACTGTTCCATCATAACTGTTCAATAACTATTTGTTAGTAAAATAATATATAAAATAAAAATAATGACTGTATATCCTAATGCTCACCCCTGCTGGGAGATTGTGAGGCTACACAGAAGAGTGAAAGAAGACAAAAACATTGTCACAGTGTTGAAAAAAAGGCTAATTAATTATAGAATATTCATTAATTTCAGAAATGATTCATCTTGCTATATTATTGTGCCTAAAGGAGTAGAATTACATGAAATTTGAGGCATTCAAACAGTTATTACTAAAGTTATTGTTTTAGCTCTGGTGAAATTACAAACAGTAAAATCATGAACATAATAATAGCTACCAAGTACTGAGCTGACACTGTGTGCTTTCCAGGAGGACTTGTAGTGAGGTGAACTGAGCCCCCACCCACCCCACCCAAAAGACATATTCTACTCAGGACCTGTGAAACTGATCTTAATTGGAGAAGGGGTCTTCGAGATATAATTAAGGACTTTGAGATGCGATCATCTTGGATGAAGAAAGGCCCTGGGTACAATAGCAGGTGTCCTTATTTTATAAAAGGCAGAGGGAGGTTAGAGATACGTGGGAGATGGCCATGTGAAGACAAAGACAGAAATCAGAAAGATGCAGCCACAGGAATCCTGACAGCCACCAAAACCTGAAGAAGCAAGGAAGTGTTCTCCTCTAGGGTCTCTAGAGGGAGTGTGTCCTTGCCAACACGCTGATTTTGGAATTCTCATCTCCAGAACTCTGAGAAAATAAATTGTTTTTTTAAGCCACCAAGTTTATGGTAATTTGTTACAACAACCATAGGAAACAAATATAATACTTTTAGTATTCTCATAATAACTGTAAATAAATATACTCTCCCATTTTCTATACTAAGAAACTGACTCAAAAAGCAAAGTAATTGACTGAGCTAGAGAGAGTGAGCCAGGATTTACATACAGATCTGTCCAGTTTTAAGGGCTTTTTTTTAAGAAGTCAATTTTAAGCCAACCTTTTCTTGAAATGATCTTTCCTTCTTCTAACCTCATAGCAGGAGCTGTCTCTCTTTGGCTTTTTTCTTACAATTTGCTAACCATTTCTTAGGAAAAAAGTGAGCAAGTTTATGCTAATTATGCATTAAGTTCTCATATGATTAGTTCACGTTATTTTATGTAGAAAGATTGAGGAGGAAGGAAACGTTGAAGATCTGCTTAGTTAGTGAATGAGAACCGAAAGGTCATTCCTAAAGTTGGCTTTTGGTGTCTCGGAGTCTAAGGAGACATTGCTGGCTGACTCTGTGTTGTGGATCTAACCTCCTACCTCCTTTATTCATAATTTCTCAAAGGAGCCTCTGGGTTCCTAGATGATAGGTCCCAATGATCTGGGGGCTGCCAGATAATCTTTGAGACAACTTTGACTGGCCCCGCTAGAAACAAGCTGCCGTGCAAAAATAGAGGCTGCCAGGGGGTTTTCCTGAAGCAAAGTCAGACCTGCCAATCAGCTCCAGCCCTGGGTATTCACATCCACTTCTATGAGGTCAGTTGTCACAGATTGTTTACAAAAATGAGGCTGGAAATGGCTTCCCCATCCTATCCTCTATAGTATATTCTCTTCACTGTCTTCACATCTATTTTTCAAACAGCTTTCTTGAGGTATAGTTTACATACAATAAAATTAACCCATTTTAATCCTACATTTCATGTATATTGGGAATGTACACTGTCATGTAACCACCACTATAGTCAAAACATAGATCATTTTCACCACCACGAATTTTCTCATACCCTTCTGAGGTCATTTGCTCTCACCAGGCCCAACTTCAGGCATTCATGATCTGATTCCTCCCACTAGAGTTCTATCATTCCTAGAACTTCATATAAATGGAGTCATAGAATATATAGTCTTTTGTTTCTTTCTTTCATGAAGCATTGTGTTTCTGAGATTCATTCAAAATCCAAAATAATTTTGTATAGCACAAAATACAGTGCTTCAGTAGTTCATGAACTACTGAACAGTAGTTCATTTTCCGATTTATTGCTAAATTCCCATTGTATGGATGTACCACTATTTGTTTAACCATTAACCAACTGGTGAACATTTGGACTTTTTTCAGTTTGAGTATGTTAGGAATAATCCTGTTGTCTTGCATCTAATTTTACTTATTTATAATACTTTTCTTTTTTAGTCTCCCCTTCTGTATCTTCAGAACTGTTTTTCTCTTTTCTATCCCAAACTGACCAAAAATAAAGTTTAAGGGGTCTATAGCAGTGGTTCTCAATGTGGTGTCCCCTTGGGGCATTTGTTTGTGCCAATACCTAGAAATGTTTTTGACTGTCACAGCTTGAAGATGCTACTGGCATCTCATTAAGAACCCAAGGGTCTGCTTCACAGCCTATGATGCACAGAAGAACCCCCACAAAAAAGAAGTATTCAGGGCTTCCTTGGTGGCTCAGTGGTTAAGAATCTGACTTGCAATGCAAGGGATGCTGGTTCAGTCCCAGGTCCCAGAAGATTCCACATGCTTCAGAATAACTAAAGCCATGAGCACAACTACTGTGCCAGCACTCTGGAGGGCCCCAAGCCACAACTACTGAGGCTGGCACAGCCTAGAGCCTGTGCTCTGCAACAAGAGCAACCACCACAACGAGAAGCCCACACACCACAACTAGAGAAAGCCCATGCACAGCAACAAAGACCCAGTGCAACCAATAAATAAACAAATCTTGGGGAAAAAAGAAATATTCAACCCCAAATGCCACCAGTGCCAAAGTTGAGAAACAAGGCCTAGGGGAGGATCTTACAAAGGACTTTCCATGAAACTTATCATTAGGTAGGAATTTTAAATAAAAATGTCTTCATTTCTTAGAGGAAAAAAGTCTGGAATTCAAAGAGTTGTTTCTCATTTTTATATAGCTACTGCTAGTAAAAGACACATAGGCAACAGTACCTGGATCACTGAATTGATTAATAATTCTTTTCTGGAAGTTATGCACCAAAATCATTTAGCTCACAGCTGAAAACCTTAGTTAAAATGTAAATGTGTGTCTGACCAGATAGCAGTTGATAAGTCAAACAGCAAGTATTTCAGGATGTGGAAGAGGAGGAAATAGCTATTTTGTCACCTGCCGGCCTACCTGTCATAAAAGTTAACAGTGTTGCACTGTTCTCTCTCCAGGGTCTACTCAGATATCCTGAAATCCTTCTATTTCAGGAACTTCTAGGCTTCTCACCAGTTTTCAGCTGGGCAAATAAAACAGTCCTCAGCTTGCAGAAATGACCACTTAAGATAGTGACTGAATCACACTTTAGGATAAGCCTACTATGGAAACGAGTTCTGGGAGTATGAAAAGTCATCTGAATTTGGAACAAAATGTTTAACTTATTCAACAGATTCATTAGTTTTCAAACCTTTATACAATATTCTACAAAGAGCATGGAATAGAAGCCAGAAAAGTTTGAGTCTTATTTCAAGTGCCAGATTTGGATTTTATATAAACAGTGACAAATCCCTGAACCTCTCTCAGCCTGGGCACCGTCCTCTGTGAAAATGGAGGGGACAACAGCTACTTTAGAATTTGTGTGAGGATTAGGTAATGTATTGTATACATAGGGCCCAGTGTGTTGTGTGCCTTTGACAAATGTTGATTTCCTTATTGCTTTTAACTGTCAGCTTCAAACTAAATGGATTTTCAGAAAAAAATATTCTCTTCAAAACACAACAAATATTAATATTTATATAATTTATATAACAATATATTGTATATATACTGTAATACACTGTATATATAAGTATGTATAATTTATATAGTTTATATAAATATTTAAATATTATCTATGCAACATATATTTCTTACCTGATATTCATGAAATTTAAGAGTTAGATTGATGTCTAGAATGAAGGAAACTTTCACCAGGCCTGCTGATAGAACTAAATAACTTGCAGAAGAAAAAAAATGTCATAAGAGCAAATCACTTCTAGCTAGCTGAAGTTATGCATATTTTTGAATTTAACTCATTTGAGATAGTAAACTAATTTATCAGTCCTTATTACTGAATATGTTCATAATTCATAAAGATATTTCACCCAAAGTGAATCACTAAAAAACCTGACTTAACCATAGTGTTTATAACACATATATACTACCTCTTTTTTTCTCATGCATTATTCTGTCTCTCCCTATATAATTTTTAAAAGTTTTAGATTTATAACTCTCTTCTGAGTTGTAAAACCATTTGAGACACATTTTATTTGCAAGATGTTATAGAAAACAAAATCATAATTTTCTCATTTAGAATGTATTGTTATCCCTCAGCATCCATGGGGGATTGGTTTCAGAACACCCCTCAGTTTCCAATACCAAGGATGCTCAAGTGTCTTCCATAAAATGGTATGATATTTGCATATAACCTCCACATATCCTCCCATATAATTTAAATTAACTCTAGATTACTTTTAATACCTAACACAGTATAAACGCTACGTAGTTCCCTGCAAGCAGCAAATTCATATTTTGTTTGGGGGAGCGTTCTACAATTTTTTAAAAATATTTTTGACCCCTGGTTGTTGAAGGCATGGATGCACAATCAGCAGATGCAGAGAGCCAGCTGTAAATGTAAATTTGCACTTTGCAGGGAAGTGGAATACTTCTACGTCTCCATACTGTCTCTGCAAATTAAAAGAAAAGGGAAGGACGGAAGAAAGAAAAGGAGGCCAGGAGAGAGGGAAAGAGAGAGGAAAAGAAAATATATGCATTCCTTCACATTAAGCATCAGTAGCAATGAAACATCTATAGTGTGGGGAGAACACATTGCACCTTGTCTTCCAGGTCCTCACGTCTCCTTGATCTTTGAGCTTATACCTCACAGAAAGTAGCTAACATGCATGGAACTAACCTATGTAATGACATGGGGAGATCTTGTTTCTCTCTCTAGGAAGAAGAAAATGGAAACAGATGTCTTTCTTTATACAAGGATTCCCAAAGGGAATTACATCACTAATGAGGACAGGAGAGCCTGGAAGAAAAAAATGCTGTGCCCAGAGGCAAAGTGGAGTTGGACCTTTATTTGAAGATCCCTGAAAAACTAAACACTCTTTTGGAACAAAGAGAAGGCCACTCTTCTGTAGAGAATACCTTTTCCAAATTTGTTTCTCAAGCTACTGATTCCAGATGTATTTTTAGCATGTTTAGTTTAAATAGGACTGCTGCTTCTTGATTGGAAAGATGACACTGGCTGTCATATGAGGGCATCTTAACATGCCCTTCTAGGAATCTGTTTCAAGGATTTTCTTATCTTACTTTTAAAGAGCTATGAGACACTTTCATGTTAAATTGAACTGGGTATTGAATTTAAAAAAATAAGATAGGGAGAGTACTTGAATGAAACAGAGAAATGGACAACTAGAATAAAGAATGTAGATGTAAACTCATATACAATTACTTATATTTATCATATTGAAAAATATCATTGATGTGATTTACATTAATACAAATCTAACCCTGCTCCTTCTTTTTCAATTGCTTTTCATAGTAAACTCTGTACTATTATGCAAAGGCTCACTTTACTACCTGTGTCCTTAACATCTACCTGACATCATTTTCCACCACTCCACATCTACCCTAAATACTCAAGCAATTTTAAATGACTTAGCGACTGAAAAACAGCAATAACAATAGTAATTTTAAATCACCTGTTGTTCCCGGACAAATCCCACAGGCATTTGCCAGTGCCTCTGCCTGGTATATACCCTCTCCCCATCGCCATCTAAAACACAAATGATCTGCTTTTACGACTCAGTTTTCATCTTTTGCAGGAGACCTTCCTGGACTCTGCCCAGCTGACTGGACCTTCTATTTCTCTGCACAACATTTTTACTCTGCCTATAACTCTGTTATATACATCAATATATCATAATTGTCAGTGTGATCACTGATTCCCAACAGGATCACAAACATCACATTATAAGGGTAGAAACTGTCCTTTCATCATTGTGAGCACCTATTAAACGTTCTGAACCTGAATGAATAAATGACTAGGTAAATGAATCAATGAATCAATTCACTATGAATAGAAAACAGAAAAACGTTCTTATGAGTCTTAATACAACTAAAAGTCAAAATCAGAATAGGATCAACATTGTTCATTAATCAAAATTAAATAAATATAAACTCAGTGTCCCTAGGACTCAACCCTATCAATGCAGACAGGGTTGAGGTGTGTTTTCTAAGTCTGTGAATCTGTTTCTGTTTTGTAAATAAGTTCATTTGTATCACTTTTTTAAATTCCACATGTAAGTGATATATATTTGTCTTTCTCTGATTTAACTTCACTTAGTATGATAATCTCTAGGTCCATCCATCTTGCTGCAAGTGGCATTATTTCATTCTTTTTTATAGCAGAGTCCATTGTATATATGTACCACATCATCTTTGACCATTTATCTGTCGATGAGCATTTAGGTTGTTTCCATGCCTTGACTATTGTGAATAGTGGTTCAGTGGACATTGGGGTCCATATATCGTCCCGAAGCATGGTGTTCTCTGGATAAATGCCCAGGGGTAGGATTGCTGGATCATATGGTAGTTCTATTTTTAGTTATTTGTGAAAACTTCATACTATTCTCCACAGTGGCTGCAGCAATTTATATTCCTACCAACAATGTAGGAGAGTTCCCTCCACAAGATTTTTGACCTTGTGCAACTTATTTTTCCTAGCCTTTCATTCCTCATCTGTAAAACAGAGTTGGTACTATCTCTTTGTTAACATGATTTCTAAATTACATAATAATGGTGTCATAAATGATAACCTATTCAAAGTTTGATAAATTTTAATTCACACAAGCCCGTACATTCTGGGAGAATGAAAAAACAATAGATAAAAGAAATCTTCTGTCTTTTGTCTTCTTTTCTTCCTTTCCGTGCTCCCAAGCGCAATAAATGTCATCAGTTTTGCTGTATTCTTCTACCTATAATCCTATACTAACATGTATATTATGCATCCTGTTCTGGGTCTAACTTTTCATTTTACCATAGATTTTAAGGCTCATTCCATACAGCATAGATAGAACTATTTTGTTACCATTTAATGGAGGCTTAGCACTCCATATTATGGTGTGTCATAATGCATTTAACTTATGATCTACATAGGCAGTGGTTTCCAGTATTTCACTGTATCAAAAATTCTTCAGTTAATGAAGTTAATATTTGCACACACACTGGATATATAAATAGTAAGAATAAATCTCAAAGCAGAATTGCTGGGTAAAAGAATATATTCATTTTAAATTTTAATAGATATTTTCAAGTATTTCTCCACAGAGGTTTAACCAGCTCACATTCCCATCAATAAAACAGTAAATCTCTTGCCAACCCTTTCACCCATTTCATTACTAAAAACTTTGTCAATCTAATTGGCAAAGCAAAAAAGTGGTTTTTTAGTTAATATTAATTGACATATTTATTAAGTGTAAAGTTGGATGTCTTGTTTTTGCCTAAAAATCATTTTTTTCTATAGAACCTGGCCATGTTATTTATTCATGTTTCAATTGCTTTTAATAGATTTGTAGTTGCTTTCTATATATTTTGCAGTTAGGTCTTCCTCATACCTCAACTATCTTCTCCTAGGTTGCCACTTGTCATTTGACTTTGTTTATAGTATTATTTTAATAACTTTTTATGTATTTTATCAACATTTTATGGCTTTAAAATTTTTATATTGTTCTCCTCATCCGAAATAATCTTTAATTTTTCAGATGAAGCTCTTGGTTTTTCCGGAAATGCAGTCAGTCACACCTTTCCCAATTGTTGATAATTGTGCATCACCTTTACATATAGAGACCCTGTGTTAAGGAAATGTACCTTACTTAGGAATCTGTGACAATTTAGAATTATCACTGGCTTCTCCTGAGGTAGCAGGGTGAGTCTCTATGTTGGCAAGTGCCGCCTTTCTTAATACATCCTAATCTTGTGTTTAGAGTTCACTTACCCACAGAGAATAAGAGAAAGCACTTATCACATAAGATTCATTCAATTATCCTCTGGGTAAAATTCCTTATGCTATGTCAACAAAAACACTTATTCGGGGCCACTCCTCTAGATATGGAAAAAGTTTATCCCTCTGAGACTAAAGAACTTTCACAAATATATCTTTCCTTCTGTAAGGAAACATGAGAAACAAAACCAGCAAGAATTTTCAGTTATGAAAAATACAACATCAGAGAAAGCTCCAGAATTGCTGGTGGGCTTTATTATGTGGAGCCTAGGAAGGCCGGCAGAAGGATGAAGGGTAAAGTTTTGTCTGACTCTGGTGTTCTCTGAATATGACAAGTTTGTCTGCAGAGGATTGGGTGGTACTGATGAAAACTGTCAGAACACTTACTAAAAGTCACCAGTCAAAACATTTAATATCTTTTCCCTTTGAATTTTTACCAGACAATAGAACTGTATATGCCATTTCTTTGTTCCACTCATATACCAATTCTAAACACACAACAGATGCTCAAGGAATAATTATAGATTAGCCAGGGATGATGATGTTAATTGTTTAACACTCTCAGTATCTCATATATGTGTGTGTGTGTGTGTGTATATACATTTATAAACATATATATGTGTGAATACATATCAGTATCAATTCAGTCACTCAGTCATGTCCAACTCTTTGCGACCCCATGGACTACAGCATGCCAGGCCTCCCTGTCCATCACCAACTCCGAGTTTACTCAAACTCATGTCCATTGAGTCAGTGATGCCATCCAACCATCTCATCCTCTGTCGTCCCCTTTTCCTCCTGCCTTTGATCTTTCCCAGCATCAGGGTCTTTTCCAATGAGTCAGTTCTTCGCATCAGGTGGCCAAAGGATTGGAGTTTCGGCTTCAGCATCAGTTCTTCCAACAAATATTCAGGACTGATTTCCTTTAGGATGGACTGGTTGGATCTCCTTGTAGTCCAAAGGAGTCTCAAGAGTCTTCTCCAACACCACAGTTCAAAAGCATCAATTCTTTGGCACTCAGCTTTCTTTATAGTCCAACTCTCACATCCATACATGACTACTGGAAAAACAATAGCTTTGACTAGACAGACTTTTGTTGACAAAGTAATGTCTCTGCTTTTTAATATGTTGTCTAGGTTGGTCATAACTTTTCTTCCAAGGAGTAAGCGTCTTTTAAATTTCATGGCTGCAGTCACCATCTGCAGTGATTTTGTTATGTATACATACATATATTTGTGTATACATGTGTATACATATATATGTGTGTGTGTCTATATACATATATGGGCACACATATATATGTGTCCATACATATATTATATACATATATGTTGCAACTGAAAATCATGCAAAATATTATCTTGCTCCACATAAACCTTTTGGATCCTATAGTTTATTTGGCTAACAAGGTTAGTGGCAGCATGAAAATTAGAATTCCAGAACTAATCATTCAATTTCTACTGTCAAATCATTATAATTTGATTTTTAAAAAGGAATTTTTAAAAATTCTCATTTTAAAGAAAAATATCTAATATTCCTAGGTCTAACGCAAGTCTTAATTAAGTTTATACATAAGTATAACCTTCTTGATGAGCAGGAAAGAGTAGAGTGAAAAAACTGGCTTGAAACTCAACATTCAAAAACTAAGATCATGGCATCCAGTCTAATCAATTCATCACAAATAAAAGGGGAAAAACTGGAAGCATCAACAGATTTTTTTTCTTAGGCTTCAAAATCACTGTGGATGGTAATTGCGGCCTTGGAATTAAAAGACACTTGCTCCTCAGAAGGGGAGTTATGACAAACCTAGTGAAAGTCACTCAGTCATCTCTGACTCTTTGTGACCCCATGGACTATACAGTCCATGGAATTCTCCAGGCCCGAATACTGAAGTGGGTAGTCTTTCCCTTACTTCTCCAGGATCTTCCCAACCCAGGGATTGAATCCAGGTCTCACGCATTGCAGGCAGATTCTTTACCAGCTGAGCCACAAGGGAAGCCCATGACAAAGTAGACATCATACTAAAAAGCAAAGACATCACTTGGCCAATAATGGTCCATCTAGTCAAAGCTATGGTTTTTCAGTAGTCATGTACAAATGTGAGAGTTGGACCATAATGAAAGCTGAGTGCTGAAGAACTGATGTTTTCAAATTGTGGTGCTGGGGAAGACTCTTGATAGTCCCTTGGACAGCAAGGAGATCAAACCAGTCAGTCCTAAAGGAAATCAGTCCTGAATATTCATTGGAAGGATTGATACTGAAGCTCCAATACTTTGGCCACCTGATGTAAAGAGTCAACTCACTGGAAAAGACTCTGATTTTCCTGGGTCTTTTGGGAAGTATTGATGGGAACAGGAGAAGAGGGCAGCAGAAGATGAGATGGTTAGATAGCATCACTGACTCAATGGACGTGAATACGAGCAAACTCTGGGAGACAGTGAAGGGTTGAAGAGTCTGGTGTGCTGTACTCCATGTCACAAAGAATCGGACATGAGTCGGACACGACTCAGTGACTGAACAACAAAAATAGGTGGGGATGACCAAAACCTGTATTGTGGATGTTGATATATTAAGCTGTTCTTTGTCATTTTCCATACCTCCTCAGGAATTTATCAGATTTACAAGTATTTGCAGAACTTGGCTTGGTAATTTTTGAAAACAAAATGTACTTGTGAATTATGCTCTTCTTGAACTGAATACCTGAAGCCAGATGCAAAGCTGGCATACAATGGTATACAATTGAAATTTTCAGAAAATTAACAAGAGCATAAACATTAGAAATAAATGTCTACTCAGGATGCATTTGCAGTAAGTAGAGAAAGGAATTGGTCCCCTCTCCAAATGTGGTTTGCAAAACAGTTACTTTTACACCCATCTCTTCCTCTCTCTCCATAACCACAAGGCAAAGTCAACAGGATATGGTTTCTGATTGTTCTCTGCCCTGGAAAGCTCACTGCTTCCATTCAAACACAGGCAGCGAAGCCCTGACAAATGGCAGCATCAAGAATAGACTGATATTCCATGAAAATATTTATAAAATTTTCAAGAAAGTGCACAAATAACTGATGCAGGGATAAAACTTTTTGCATCCATAGCTGACGGATTTAGCTGGGCATTTAGGTGGCCTTGGGTTGAAAGCAAATAGACTGAGGAAAAAGAGTATGTTGTCGATTTTAATTATTACTTTGCCAACCATGCCATGAACAGAAACTATAAAAGTTTATCATCTTATAAATTTTCCCCTTTCACTGACTTGTAAAGCCAACTTTAACAGCCATTGTGTTCTAAGCTATTGGCTCCAAACTGTTAGAAAGCAAAGAAAATTCAGGCAGAGGCATGATGCTTTGCATATGGTGCAACCTTTGTGTTCCAGCAACTTCATGTTTGCCCAGAGCCATCCTCAAGTGGCAGTCCATGCTTAATAAAAACAGACTGAAAACATCTGTAACTCTCCTCTTAATGCCTCCTAAGCAGTGCCCAAGTCCCTTCTGACTGGGGGATCTAAAGAAAAATGAAAGCTGGCAGTAAATAAATGGTACAAAACCAAATCTAAAATTTAATTTAAATGACACTATTTTTACAGTAAGCTGTGCTGTTTTCTTTTTCCATTCATGGTGATAGATGTACATAACTTCATGGACATGCCAGAATACAGGAAACAATATGCCAAGGTTAGGACTCACTCAGTCATTCCACAAAACTGTTTTGAAAGTCTATTATGATATTAGGCATGATGATATATACTAGGGAAACGATACTGGTAATGTACCTGTAGAATAAAAGACAAAATTAACTAGTTCTCACAATGATGTAATATCATATTGTCAATCTAACACAGGTTGATGCTAAACTAATTTTTAATTAAAAAATAATCACGATAATAATAACCACAATTACCAGTATTTACTGAGTGATCAGTGACCTAAATATTGTGTTCAGTAAAATATATATTTATATGCTCTATTTCAATCCTTAGGTAACTTCATCCTGCTTCCAGAGCAAAGTATGGCAGTCCAGAATATTATCCCAAGATAATATAATCTTATTCCCTGACATGCCCCCTAATACCTCTTGGACCTTTAAGTAGTCACAAAAGTGATTTCTGTTTATTCTCCCAAGTTTTCTAGGAAGGGAAAAGTTCACAGACTGCCACTCGTAGTCAGAGGATTTGCCACAGGTAACCTGTGTTGCTATGCTATCACCTCCCACAAAGACAGAGCAAGCATAATCAAGACATGAAAGCTGCAAAGGGAATTCATGGTTGTATCCTGGTACGGAGCTCTACATGCCACTCAAGCTGTGAAAAAAGATGTATATCTTCTGCTTAAATAATGAAAAGGAAGAGGAGAGGATGTGTGAGCAGGAAAGAAGAGGAGTACATCATACCAAGATAGGTCAGACCCCAAAGGACTGCAGCCCTGTGCTGATGAAGCTCTTGCCCAGATAAAAACTATGGGTTCCCCTCATAGACAGGGGTCCTCCAGGGCATCTCCCACCTGCACTGATCCTGGTGTATGTCAGAGATTCAGTGACGGCTTGCTGAGACCGAGGCCGTCTGCAGACGTGAGACAGCCACTGAGTCACCTCCTCTCGGGGTTCCCCTCTTCAGTGACTCTTAGTTGTCTTGGTGCTCTCCTATCACATCTGACATCACAGAAACCTACAAGGCTCAGAAGAGGTACCCATCCCACCTCTGACAGTATGTGGGTGTAGAGGAGATTAGCTCAGGAGTGTCCAGCGTGCTCTAGGGGAAAACCACAAATGCGCTTTGGAACAAGTTATTATACTCCCTTGAGAAGCAAAGGAAAGGCCCTTGGGAATAGTCCATAATGCCATGAGGATAGTCTAACCAGGCGGAGATTGATGGGGCAAGTAAGAAGTGAAAGTGTCAGTCACTCAGTCATATCTGACTCTCTGTGACCTCACGGACTGTAGTCCTCTGGGCCCCTTTTTCCATGGAATTCTCCAGGCAAGAACACTGGAGTGGGTAGCCATTTCCTACTCCAGGGGATCTTCCTGACCCAGGGATCGAACTTCATCTCCTGTGTCTCCTGCATTGTAGGTGGATTCTTTACCATCTGAGCCACCAAGGAAGCCCAAGTAGGGAGATGGACAAGGGGAAATACCTTTCTTAGAGAGACTGAGAATCTGACTCAGGTTTTCCCAGGGCTGGAAAGAAGTTTGACCCTGGATAGCAGTTAAATATTCTGTTCACCCAGCAAGTAACACTATTTTGTTTACAGGTCTCAAGCTCAGGGAAATGGCTTTCAAACTGCACTCCAAAAAGCTTCACTCCAAGAAGCTGTACAGCTCAAAGAAGGGGCCTCCAGGAGCAGCAGGCAGGGATTTGACAGGATTAGCGGTTGAGAAAGGGGGTCTTGGGGCTTTCACTCCTGTTCCCAACAGAGCAGCTCCACGCTGTATGTTTTACATATTTCTTTTCATCTGGGTGGCAGAAGTCTACTGCTTCCCTGCTTGCAAGATATTCAGCTCCTGTTTTCTCTCTTTTCACAAACTATCAACAAGAGTATCCATATCTTTTAGATTATTTCCTCATGGTCTTTCAGTCCCACCTCTTTGTCTGAATGCTTTTTTTTTTTCTTTTTTCAACTTCTGCTTCAACTACCTAATGCCCTGGTCCATATTTCCTGTTCAAATTCACAAGAGTCTAATTTGCTCAGCTGATCCTTGTTCAGGCAGAGTTTTTAATCTGTCAAATGGCCTCACAGGTAAGGCTATGGGTTAGTCAGGTGCCTGCTGCAGCTCAGACACTCTCAGTGAAGACTGGGGGTGGGGGTGATGTGGTACAGACCATGTTCACCCCATTTCTGAAACAACTGAGACCTCCTCCCTTCACAGGGGCTATGGGTGAGACAGTTTCCCCCAAGGGGATTAAGAGCAGGGTCAACTTGTCTAATACAGCCGTGATGGGAAACAGGGAAATAGGGAAAGAGATTCAAAGAGTGGGGAGAGGAAGAGAAAAGGGAGCACACCCACAGTGCTACAGGGGAGAGTACAGAGATGGAGCATCAAAGGACCTGCCTCAAAGGGGAGGAAGAGACAGTCCTGACTTGGCGAGAATGTAGCCAGAAAGCCACTCCCATTCGTTGACAGATAAGATACACAGGAAATGCACAGATACAGAGAAAACAGGCACTTAAAATATATAATGGATAGATACATAGATACACACATAGATAAGAGATGGATAAAGCACAAAACTAAAATTTCATTTTGGTCCTTAAAAAAACAGATAAATTCCTGTGAAACACTTCATCTTCATCATGTGCAGTTACCTCCATCAGCAGCACCTCATTAATTTACCACAGGGACCTGAGTAAAACTTACAGTATGTGTATATTAAATAGAAGAAAATAAATAAGGAAGATATATAAATCTACATTTAAACACCAAATTTTTGATGAAGATTTTTATGTCAATAAATAAATTTACTTTAAAATTAAAGCTATATTGTATTAAAAAGGGAAAGCAGAAGTTAAGAAATGAGCAAACACCCAAATAGAATGTATATTTTTCTTATAAGCCAAATTTAATCCACTTATAGAAGAGACTGCTGGTTCCTTCTTCATATCCAGCTTCCCCTTTTACTTTAGTGACAAGAATTCAAGTTTTGGTTGAACATGCTGCTGCCAAAGTATATAAGATTATAGCTAGGCCTTGTAAGTCACTCGTAGCCAATAATACATAAATGGACATACTGTGTTCCACATTCAGGGGGTTCTTTACTGCGAAAGGCATGGCCTTCTTTCTATTATCTGCAGCACGGATGGATCGGTGGTCACCTACCATGTCAGGGGCCCCCATGACCACTGGATGATTCACTAGCAGGACCCAGAAATGCTGTTAAACTCATGGAATGGTTTATAACAACAAAAGGACACAGAAACGAAGCAATGTAAGAAAAAGACACAAGGGGGGATCGGTCCAAGAGAAACCGACAGGAGTTTCCAGGTGTCCTTTCCCAGAAGAGTTTCACAGACAGCATTTAATTCTCCCAGCAAGGAGGTGTGACAAGTGTCGAGGGCTCCCAAGCAGAGAAACTCACCTGAGTGCCCGTGGTCTTGCTGGGAATCAGTCACCAAGGCCAGGAGCACACACCAACTGACCCGAGCGATGCAGCCTCCAGCCCCCACTGAGGCCAAACTGACGGTGCAGTTCAGGTGCAGGAGAGGAAAAGCAGATGTTCACTGTAGCCACATTGTTACCAGAAGCCATCTGCGTGGTCCAGGGCCTCAGGAACGTGCTTATCAGGTGGGATATTCCAAGCGCTCAGAGGTTGTTGCTGCCCAGAAGCCAGGCAAGGGCCAGTCCTTTATTTGCTCTGTGCAGTGTTTTGCCCCCCAGCCCCCTGAGTCAACCCCTTAAGGCACAGTGATTACCCCTCACCCACTGACTGGCCCTCTACTGCACACTTACTTCCCATGAGGTAACTTTAGGATGAAGTTACATAAACAGAAGGGGGAAAAAAGCAGCTGGGTCCACAGTACCATTGTGTTGCCCCTCTAGAACTAGATGACCAAGCCTTTTTCTTCATTTATATCACTAAGAAATACGCGTCTATTATTTTAAGCCGCTATTTGTCAGGCTGTTTCATTACAAACAGTTGAACCTAATTGAAGCACCATTGGGCTCTTTTCACAGCTTTAGGCCATTAAAGCACAGCCTATCCTTTTGCTTATGAGAAAAGTTAACATATTCACTTTTTTATCAAATTGCAAATGACCCAGATCTACTCTAAGCATCTAAGAGGACAGGATTTTTACCAGTAGTCCTCGTTTTTATAGTTAATTCCATTTAAAACATGGTCATATATAAAATGGTGTTTTTCCTGCATGATATACACTATTGGAATTGATGAATGAAATGACACAATTGCATGGGATCATGTCTGTGACAGTCAGTTTACTTTCTCCTAAGCAAGTTTGTTGAAGCTGAAACTCCAATACTTTGGCCACCTCATGCGAAGGCTTGACTCATTGGAAAAGACCCTAATGCTGGGTAGGATTGGGGGCAGGAGAAGGGGACGACAGAGGATGAGATGGTTGGATGGCATCACCGACTCAATGGACATGGGTTTGGGTAGATTCCGGGAGATGGTGATGGACAGAGAGGCCTGGCGTGCTGCAATTCATGGGGTCGCAAAGAGTCGGACACGACTGAGCAACTGAACTGAACTGAACTGAAGCAAGTTTAAACTTCAGTTTCCAGTTTCCAGCCCCTACTCTCATTATCTTCTTTCTTTATCTTTTCTTGTTTCCCACAGCATTTGGGACTGCTAGGATCTGATATTTGTGTCCCTGAAAAATTCATATATTGAAAATTCTAGGGCCCTGTGTAAAGTACCAGAAGGTGGGCCTTTGGGAGGTCCTTAGGTCACAAGGTTGATACCCTCATAAATGGGATTAGTGCTTATAAAAGAGGTTCCAGGGAGATCCCAGCCCCTTACATCATGCGAGGACACAGCAAGAAGGTGCTAGCTGACAACACAACGAGGAAGGGGGTCAGAGGTCAATCGTGCCCAGAGGTCAACCATGCTGGTACCTTGATCTTGGACTTTCCAACCTCCACAACTGTGACCAGCAAAATCTTATAAGCCACCCACTGTGTGGCATTTTGTTATAGCAGCCAAATAGGCTATGGCAGTGACCACATGACACATGATCTGCTTCACTCCTTTACATACGATCTCCAGCTCCCCTGGAAGGTAGGCCCCTTGAGGGGTGGAGAATTTTACCTGTTTGTTCACAGCTGTATTTCCAGTATTCAGAAATATGCCCTGCATATAGCACTCATGCAAAAACATTTATTGAGTGAATGAATGACTACTATATTTGAAATGTATTATTTTCTAGTTAATATATAATATAGAAAGTGAAAAAGAGGAAACAACTCTGCAAATCAAAATAAATTTTAAGACTCTGCGTCAGTAAGAGATCATCTAAATAAATAAAATAAATGTGTGCTAGACAGAGTTACAATCAGTGGGTAGCAAGTTGTGGTATGACTTTCCTACCTATCTTTAGAGACAGAAAAATGTGAGCTTTTCCAAAGCTGAAACAAATTGTTCACTTTGGGGCATAAAACAACATGGCAACAAACATCCTGCAAATCCTTTCATTAAAAATAGTGCCAAGTAATTGAGCTAAAAAAAATTTTTTTAATTACAAGAAAAATGAGTTGCAAAGGGTTGGGAATGGTATCACAGTTTTAAAAATATTTTTGGAAAACTGATTTTTTTTTCATATAAATTACACAGTAATTGGAATGACTGTGCAAACTCTAACACAAGACACTTTCCATATTATTCTTTAAGAAAAAAAAACCAATAACATTCAAGTGACAGAATATTATGCAAACTAAATACCATTAATAAAAAGGCAAAAATATACTGTTTTGCAAAAATGCTTGTCTGGCTAGTCTAAAACACTTCATGAGATATAGGACAAAATGACACAATCAACTCCTTCTAAAGTTAACATTTATGTCCAAACAGTGTAATATGGTTTCTTTTATTTAGAAAAGTAAAAGCAGTGGTATTATTCAAATTTCTATTCTAGTATTGTTAAAACAAATAGACTATGTTCCATTGATCTATATTTCTGTCTTTGTGCCAGTACCATATTGTGTTTATGACTGTAGCTTTGTAGTATAGCCTGAAGTCAGGCAGGTTGATTCCTCCAGTCCCATTCTTCTTTCTCAAGACTGCTTTGGCTATTCAAGGTTTTCTGTATTTCTATACAAATTATGAAATTATTTGTTCTGGTTCTCTGAAAAATACCATTGGTAGCTTGATAGGGATTGCATTGAATCTATAGATTGCTTTGGGTAGTATACTCATTTTCCTTATATTGATTCTTCCGATCCATGAACATGGTACATTTTTCCATCTATTTGTGTCATCTTTGATTCCTTTCATCAGTGTTTTATAGTTTTCTATATATAGATCTTTTGTTTCCTTAGGCAGATTTATTCCTAAGTATTTTATTCTTTTCGTTGCACTGGTGAATGGAATTTTTTCCTTAATTTCTCTTTCTGTTTTCTCATTGTTAGTGTATAGGAATGCAAGGGATTTCTGTGTGTTAATTTTATATCCTGCAGCTTTACTATATTCATTGATTAGCTCTAGTAATTTTCTGGTGGTGTCTTTAGGGTTTTCTATGTAGAGGATCATGCCATCTGTAAACAGTGAGAGTTTTATTTCTTCTTTTCCAATATGGAAACTTTTATTTCTTTTTCTTCTCTGACTGCTGTGGCTAAAACTTCCAAAACTATGTTGAATAGAAGTGGTAAGAGTGGGCACCCTTGTCTTGTTCCTGACTTTAGGGGAAATGCTTTCAATTTTTCACCATTTAGGATAATGTTTGCCATGGGTTTATCATATATGGCTTTTATTATGTTGAAGTATGTTCCTTCTATGCCTACTTTCTGGAGGGTTTTTTATCATAAATGGATGTTGAAAATAGAAAGCCCAGAGATCAATCCACACACCTATGGACACCTTATGTTTGACAAAGGAGGCAAGAATATACAATGGAGAAAAACAATCTCTTTAACAAGTGGTGCTGGGAAAACTGGTCAACTACTTGTGAAAGACTGAAACTAGAACACTTTCTAACACCATACACAAAAATAAACTCAAAATGGATTAAAGACCTAAATGTAAGACCAGAAACTATAAAACTCCTAGAGGAAAACATTGGCAGAACACTCTGACATAAATCACAGCAGGATCCTCTATGACCCACCTCCCAAAGTAATGGAATTAAAAGCAAAAATAAACAAATGGGACCTAATTAAACTTAAAAGCTTTTGCACAGCAAAGGAAACTATAAGTAAGGTGAAAAGACAGCCTTCAGAATGGGAGAAAATAATAGCAAACGAAGCAATGGACAAACAATTAATCTCAAAAATATACAAGCAACTCCTGCAGCTCAATTTCAGAAAAATAAACAACCCAATCAAAAAATGGGCCAAAGAACTAAACAGACATTTCTCCGAAGAAAATATACAGATGGCTAACAAACACATGAAAAGATGCTCAACATCACTCATTATCAGAGAAATGCAAATCAAAACCACAATGAGGTACCATCTCACACCAGTCAGAATGGCTGCTATCAAAAAGCCTACAAACAATAAATGCTGGAGAGAGTGTGGAGAAAAGGGAACCCTCTTACACTGTTGGTGGGAATGCAAACTAGTACAGCCACTATGGAGAACAGTGTGGCGATTCCTTAAAAGACTGGAAATAGAACTGCCATACAACCCAGCAACCCCACTGCTGGGCATACACACCGAGGAAACCAGAATTGAAAGAGACACGTGTACCCCAATGTTCATTGCAGCACTGTTTATAATAGCCAGGACATGGAAGCAACCTAGATGTCCATCAGCAGATGAATGGATAAGAAAGCTGTGGTAATATACACAATGGAATATTACTCAGCTATTGAAAAGAATACATTTGAATCAGTTCTAATGAGGTGGATGAAACCGGAGCCTATTATACCGAGTGAAGTAAGTCAGAAAGAAAAACACCAATACAGTATTTTAATGCATATACATGGAATTTAGAAAGATGGTAATGATAACCCTATTTGCGAGACAGCAAAAGAGACCAGATGTAAAGAACAGAGTTTTGGATTCTATGGGAGAAGGCAAGAGTGGGATGATTTGAGAGAATAGCATAGAAACATGTATATTACCATATGTGAAATAGATCGCCAGTCCGAGTTCGAAGCATGAGACAGGGTGCTCAGGGCTGGTGCACTGGGATGACCCTGAAGGATGGGATGGGGAGGGAGGTGGGAGGGGTGTTCAGGATGGGGAACACATGTACACCCATGGCTGATCCATGTGAATGTATGGCAAAACCACTACAATATGGTAAAGTAATTAGCCTCCAATGAAAATGAATAAATTAATTTTTAAAAAAACAAATAGAATATGAAAATAAAGTTAAGTGAAGCACACAGGTAGGATAAGTAGTAAAACTGATATACCTGCAGAAATGTTAAATGAGTTATGTAAATAGAGCAATAAACTCTCCAGTAAACTACTTCATATCACAAATATACTACAAAAAAGTATATTTAATAAATGCAAAGATGTTACAGGTACAGATAAAATGGGTATGATGTTAGAATTTTCATTGTTTTTTTTAAAATAAACACCACTATTTCCTGTTACTTGCTGCTTAAAATATTTTCAGCATTAATAAATTGACATGTGTATAACAATGATACATTTATTCTGGCAATCTTTGTATTATATACTAAATTCATTCATCTCTTGCTTAAGGATTAAAAAGTTTCCACACAAAAAATAATTATTGTTTCTCCCCTTTTTAAATCTGACTTGATTATGTGTAACCTTCCAACTCAGAGAGAACAAAGTTTCTTTCTAGGCTCCTTTAGACAACAAGAATTAAAAACTTAATCCAATAAAATTCCGATCTGTGTAGAAAACCTACTACCACCCACTCCCATGAGATTATAGATTTTACTTTAATACTTTTTTGCCATATCTTGTGCCTTTTTGTCCCCTCTCCCAAAAGCACAAAAAATTTACAAGTCCTCTAAAATGAATTTACACTATTTTTTTCTTTATAGCATAATGCGCTCAGTAGTTCTTTGGGACTCCATTAGACTGTAGCCCACCAGGCTCCTCTGTTGATGGGATTCTCCAGGCAAGAATACTGGAGTGGGTTGATGATTCCCTTCTCCAGGGGATCTTCCCTACTCAGGGATTAAACTCGAGTCTCCTGTATCTCCTGCATTGACAGGTGGGTTCTCAACTGCTGAGCCACCAGGGAGCCCTTATAGCATAAATATATCACTAAATAACTCATTGTATATAAAATTATATTAATATTTATAAATGTATAATTTTATTATAAGAAATACAGGTTAAACGCATGCTATTTGAAATCTCAAAATAAATTTTAAAGAAAAACATATTCTAACTAAATTTAGATAACTTTCTCATTTTGGTATGTTGATTTTAAACATTTTAATTAAAATGAATTTTTAATTAAAAAACTAGAAGTGCTTGTTCTTACTTAAAAATGTACATGAAAATTTTTCTTTTGTAATCAAATATTCTTTTAAACTACAAGACAACAAAAATCATCCCTTTATAGCATTTCTGAGAACACATTTTGTCTGGGATTGTTTTAATCCTTTAGCAGTCTGTTACTTTTAAAAATCATAAACCACACTATATTGTACTGAAATATAATTTATTATTTCTTTCTTTGTTCAGTTGCTCAGTCATGCCCAACTCTTTGTGACCCCATAGACTGCAGCACACCAGGCTTCCCTGTCTTTTACTATCTCCTGAAGTTTGCTCAAACTCATGTACATTGAGTCAGCAATGTCATCCAACCATCTCATCTTCTGTCACCCCCTTCTCCTCCTGCCCTCAATCATTCCAGCATCAGGGTCTTTTCCAATGAGTCAGTTCTTTGCATAAGGTGGCCAAAGTATTGGAGCTTCAGCTTCAGCATCAGTCCTTCCAATGAATATTCAGAATTAATTTCTTTTAGGATTGAATGGTTTGATCTCCTTGCTATCCAAGGGACTCCAGAACCACAGTTCAAAAGCATCAATTCTTTGGTGCTCAACCTTCTTTATGGTCCAACTCTCACATCCATACATGACTACTGGAAAAACCACAGCTTTGACTTATGGACCTTTGTTGGCAAAATTATCTCTCTGCTTTTTAATACGCTGTTTAGGTTTGTCATAGTTCTTCTTTCAAGGACAAGTGTCTTTTAATTTCAAGGCTGCAGTCACCATTCACAGTGATTTAGGAGCACAGGAAATAAAATCTGTCACTGCTTCCACTTTTTTCCCTTCTATTTTCTATGAAGTGATGGGACTACATACCATGATCTTAGCTTTTTGAGTTTTAAGCCAGCCCTTTTCATTCTCCTCTTACACACTCATCAAGAGGCTCTTTAGTTCCTCTTCCCTTTCTGCCATTAGAGTAGTATTATCTGCATATCTGACGTTGTTGATATTTCTCCTGGCAATCTTGATTCTTGCTTGTGAATCATCCAGTCTGACATTTAGCATGATGTATTCTGCATATAAGTTAAATAGACAGACTGACAATATACAGCCTTGTCGTATTCCTTTCCCAGTTTTGAACCAGTCTGTGGTTCCATTCTGGAACCGTGATTCCAGTCTGGTTCTAACTGACCTGCGTACAGGTGTCTCAGGAGACAAATAAGGTGGTCTGGTATTCCCATCTCTTTAAGAATTTTCCACATTTTCTTATGATTGACACAGCAGCGGGGTCTCTGCTTCTGTTAGGCCCATACCGTTTGTGTCCTTTATTGAGCCCATCTTTGCATGAAATGATCCCTTGTATCTCTAATTTTGTTGAAGAGATCTCTAGTCTTTCCCTTTCTATTGTTTTCCTCTATTTCTTTGCATTGTTCAATTAAGAAGGCTTTCTTATCTCTCCTTACTATTCTTTGGAACTCTACATTCAGTGGGGTATATCTTTCCCTTTCTCCTTTGCCTTTTGCTTCTCTTCTTTTCTCAGCTATTTGTAAGTCCTCTACAGACAACCACTTTGCCTTCTTGCATTTCTTTTTCTTTGGAGTGGTTTTGGTCACTGCCTTCTGTATAACGTTATGAACCTCCATCCGTAGTTCTTCAGGCACTATGTCTTCCAGACTAACCCCTTTAATCCATTAGCCACCTCCACTGTATAAACATAAGGGATTTGATTTAGGTCATACCTGAATGGCCTAGTGGTTTTCCCTACTTTCTTAAATTTAAGATGGAATTTTGCAATAAGGAGCTCAAGATCTGAGCCACACTCAGCTCCAGGTCTTGTTTTTGCTGACTGTATAGAGCTTATCCATCTTCAGCTGCAAAGAATATAATCAGTCTGATTTCCCTCTTGCTGCTGCTGCTGCTGCTAAGTCGCTTCAGTCGTGTCCGACTCTGTGCGACCCCATAGACGGCAGCCCACCAGGCACCGCCATCCCTGGGATTCTCCAGGCAACAATACTGGAGTGGGTTGCCATTTCCTTCTCTAGTGCATGAAAGGGAAAAGTGAGAGTAAAGTCACTCAGTCGTGTCCAACTCTTAGTGACCCCATGGACTATAGCCTACCAGGCTCCTCCGTCCATGGGATTTTCCAGGCAAGAGTACTGGAGTGGGGTGCCACTGCCTTCTCCGGATTTCCCTCTTAGTAGTGTATAATTTGCATGGCAAGAAATGTGTCTCTTAACCTACCTTGTATTGCCATTGTCTGGAACATACTAGGTAGACAAGCCTTTCATAGTTCCTTGAACTAAATTGCAATATTGTTATATTATAGTGATGTCCATTGATGTGACTATTTCTTCTTTTTTTGTTTGTTATTATGGAAAATTTCAAATAAAATAATGACCTCCATCCTCCCCTCACTGTGTTTAAAAATTATCAGTTCATGGCAATCATTTTTATCTATATTCTCATCCATTAACTCTACCAATTTTATTTTGAACCAAATCCCTGAATGATATTACTTCCTTTTAAAATGTATGAATGCTGAAAGCTAAGAATTTTTAAAAACATAACCACAGCACCATTATCACGCCAAAAATAATTTATTATTTATTCCTTAATGTCATCCAATATCCAGTTAGTAAGAATGATTATTTCTTCTATTTGCCCCAAACTATATTTAGCAATGTTGCTGCTGCTGCTAAGTCACTTCAGTCGTGTCCTACTCTGTGCGACCCCATAGACAGCAGCTCACCAGGCTCCTCTGTCCACGGGATTCTCCAGGCAAGAATAGTGGAGTGGGGTGCCACTTCGTTCTCCAATATTTAGCAATATACACTAAGATTACTACTAGTACACCTAGAAGAAACTCTCAGTTCTAAGAAAGATTTTAAGTAAAATGTAAAACAAAAAATATCACTAACGTAGAATATCAGAGTACAGGGAAAATACATTTCATTTGATTTTTCATGAGATAACACAAAGAAAATAGTGCTACTTATATTTGAATTCCCGTGGTGTCTCTGCTTCATTTGTTTAGAAAAACTAAAACCCTCACAGAGCATGTGTGCTCTAGAGTGTGAGCTCACACCTCTCCATTCTCTGATCAAGGGATAAAATTTTCCTTTGTTTATGAATCTAAATAAATAAATAAACAAAATCTTCACAAAACTATTAACCTATAAAAGGCTTCACTGTTATGCTTAAGTACTCCAGGATCAGACAGCTCAGTGGTTACAGAACGTTGGTTGGGTCACAGCTATTGCCTCACCTATAAAGAGATTAAATATCATCTCCCACTCAAAACTATTGAGTTAATGAAAACAAAGCATCCAGTGGAGTTCCTGACCCTTAATAAATCCTCAACAAATGATCACAGTTGTTTATTGGTGTTGTTTTAAAGAGAAAATACAGATAGTACAGATGGTTGAACTTTCTTTACTTTATGATCTGAATTCTAAAGGATTTTTTAAGCACATTACGGAACAGAGTTGGAAAACTCTTATTTGCAGAGGCTTCTTAACAGTACATAGAAATTTTAAAACTTCTACTGAAGGCTACTCCTTAGTTAATTCTGAAAGACCAAAACTATCTAATAGTTTCTCATAACTTCCAAGATTACAAAAAACTACTAGTATGTTTTGAATATAAAAGAGTACTAAACTATCATCTGACTCATTTTCTCATTAAACATATTTTTAAAACAATATACTATTACAGAAAGACTTTGGGTTAACAGTGTTTCCTTAAAATCTATCTGTGTCCAATTTATAATCTACCTTAACACAAAATGGAATTTTGAAGTCAAGAAGGGGAAAATCTATTCCCCTCGCACTTCCAAGGAGAGAGAAGTGACATGGACCATTGGCACAGTACACTTGGAGAGGTAAGTAGCATCAAAGTGGATATGAAGAAAGACCTTCATATTTAAGGTCTTTAAATATGTTTTAATTTTAATACAAACAAGGAGAGTTCAGTCTTACACATGAGCTCTTTGTCCAGGCCTCCACCAGGTGCTGTGAAAAAGATAGGCAGGGAGGAGACTGCAAGAGACTCCTCAGTGACAGAGAGGTACAAAACCCAACCCCATCTCTAAAGCTTTCTCTCACACAAAGCAAAAGCCTTAAACAACTGGGAGACAAGTTATAAACCATCCATCCCCAGGGTCCCGGCAAAGACAAAATGCCTCGGGGGGGAGGGCAGAAAGAACAGCTATTTGTCCCAGGAGGCGGGTAGGACACTTGGTCATGCTTAGGGTCATAGAGTGATAGAAAGCTGAAATCTGCTAACATTGGGGCGGCAAGAAGGAAACCCTCTCCCACCCAAGCCCATCCAACTCCAGGTATGTGCACGGCACACACACATGCACAAATACACACACGGAGAGAAGGAAGAATTTGGCTCTCATGTGAGGCAGGGAAAGAAATGCTGAGAAATTCTATTCCAGAATCCAAAGTACATAGGATCTGCCAAAGACTGGAGCTGGACCAGGATAGGTGAGTAACAAGCAACAGGAGTCTCTTATCGGAGGCTGGCAAGAGGATGGAGAGAAAGCTCACTGTGGCACATGTGTGCAGGGCTGTTCATCATGAGGAGTGGACCAGAAACATGGAAAACCCATCCAGTATCCCAAATCCAATGCTAAACACAAGGTAGTAGTGGTTCATTCCTGGAAGAATCTGAAGTCTGTAGAGCACTAAATTTGATTATAGCAACAATAAAACCAAAACCCAGTTTAATTACTGACTGATGGGTCCAGTCTTCAAAAGAAATGACCAGAGAGGAGAGGAAGGGATGACCATTTCAAGAAGAAATGTTATTTATTATAATACATATCCAAAAGGGAAGGGAAAGAAAACAATCAAGAGAGAAAATGTTTAACAGAAAAGGATTCAGAGATGACCAAGATGTTAGAACTAATAAAGTTTTTAAAATAACTATGCTTATTATATAAAAATGTAAAGTAATGGTAAAGATGACAAAATTCCCATAATATAAACAGAAATATTTAGCAGAAAATGGAAACAATGTCAAATGGAAATGCTAGAAATAAAAACATGATATTAACAAATGAATTCTCTGGATGACTTTCTAATCAGATTTGACAAGGCTAAGGAAAGAATCAATAAAATTAAAGGCAGGTTGCTAGAGTCCAGCTCCAGCAGCCAGGGAATCGCCCTGAAGTGATGAGCGGTGTTGGCGGAGAATGATGCAGCCTCTGACTCAAAGTGTGGAACTGCATGTTTATTTTAAGCATCAGGTTTTCTTTTATACTTTTACAAAAGCATTAGGTCAGAGGTTTGACATCTTCAGTTTCCCCTCACCCAGATTTACTGTCTCCATAAATCATTGTTGTCCTTCAGAGTCCCCTCTTAAGTGTCCTTGTGATTACATTGTAACTCATGTTTGTCTCTAGGCTGCATACCACATTCCTCAGTTTATTTCTTATCTTTCTAAATCCTGCTATCCCCTAGTAACTTAAGCTCATTATCTCCTAAAAAGGCTTCTAGCTATTAGTATCTCTAAAATTCCTAGTCTCTATAAGCTATAGTAAAATATGCCAATACTACAACATACCTTAAACTTTTAGCTTCTAACTATTCTTAATTATTCCTAAACCCTAAACTCAGCAAACTTCTTTTGCCATAAACATTTCCCTCACAAGCAGGTCTCAATAACAATTTTCCCATGGCCTCAAGCTGCGGCCTATGTGCTCATCCTGGAACATTCTTTGTAAAGGTCCTTGAACAAACGTAACTTTATGGATTATTTCCTGGGCAACTGCAGAAGGCTTTGTGCTTTCTCATGCAAGAACCACAAACACCTTAATATTCTTTCCAGCCAACTCAACCGAAGGAAGGAAAGTACAAGTCAGAATCACAAGACCTAACTCCTTCATCCCAGGACCATGCCTGCAGGATGAGGAGAGGGGGTTGGGGCTGTGCCTCCATTTTGTCAGTAGTGCCTAATGCGGCTCCCAACAGCAGGTCAATGGAATTTATCCAAACATAAAAAGAAAAATAATACCAAAACAGAACAAAACACCCAAGAGTTGTGGGACAATAACAGTTGGTTCAATAAATGTACCGTTAGGTTCTAGGAGGACAAAGTACATAGAATGGGGCAGGAGGAATATTTGAAGAGATAATAGTGAAGAATTTTTTTTTTAATTAATGAAACACAGCAAACAAACCACTGATCTAAGAAACTCAGAGAAACCCAAGCTGAACATATATATATATTTAAATTAGAAACAGCCTAATGAAACTGTTTTTTTAAATATATATAAAAAGAAAATCATGAAAGCAACCAAATAATAAAGAAATGTTACCTCAAATAAACAAAGTATTCAGCAGACTTCTTGTCAGAAATAGTGCAAAACCAGTCAACAATGAAATACTGAAAGAAAAAAACTGTCAAAACAGAAATCTTAACTCAAAAAAAATCTTACAGAAATAAAAGCAAAAGAAAGACTTTTCAGTGAAACAGAAGTGAATAAAATGTATTATCAGGAGACCTGCACTATAAGAATTGCTAAAGGTAATTCCTTAGGCAACACATTTGATACAACATTAAAATTTTTATTTACATAAAGAGCTATAGAAGTGGTAAAAAATAAATGAGGGTAAATTTTAAAACCATTTTTATCTGATGTTTAAGTCTCCTTTAAAAATAATTTACAATTGCCAAGGTATGGGAACAACCAAGTGTTTGTCAACATATGAATGGATAAAGATATGGTACATATATACAATGGAATATTACTCAGCTGGAAAAAAAGACTGAAATTTTATCATTTGCAGCAGCGTGCATGAACGTGGCATGTGCTAAATAGAATAAGTCAGACAAAAACTGTATGATATCACTTATATGTGGAATCTAAAAAACTACAAATACTAGTGAATAAGACATAAAATAAGCAGACCCACAAGCATAGAGAACAAGCTAGCAGTTACCAGTGGGGTGGGGGGAGAGAAGGAGGGAGAGGAAACATAAGGGTAGACGAAAGAAAAGTGTTATTATGGAGTTATATCAAATCATCTGTGTGAAACTTTTAAAAATTGTAAAGCATATATAATTTAAAGTATCTTTGATTCAATAAAAAATTTTTAAGTAATTCTCTAAAATTAAAATAGTAACAATGTTTTGTGAAATTTACAGAAATGTAGAAGTGAAATCAATGACAAAATGATCACAAATGAGGAACACGGAGCAAGGGGAAAAGTTATGCAAATGAATATACAATCATAAACTATAATAAGCACATGAAGGAAAGAAACATTTAGAGGCTTTTCCATAAGCTATCATTTGTGCTTTTACAGAACATGATAAGAATTTTGAACTATATTTCAAGAGCATGGAAAATCAAGAAATGATAAGCTAGGAGTATCATAATATTTCTCTTTTAAAGAGGTCACTTTAACTAAAGATTTGCTTGTTAGGAGGAAAATGGATTCAAGAACATTTGGGAGGCTATTTCACCAGTGTTAAGAGCCAAACAATAGAGTTTTGGCCTAGAATGAATACAAAGCAGAGGGGGCGATATAGAGTGATTTGAGAGACGGTTAGGAGCTAAAACCAATGCTCCTCAGTGACGGAGAGAAAAGAACACTGTAGATCATGCACAACTCTTCTGGAGACACACAGGTAATTTCCTAGGAAAGAAAGTTAAGAGAATATTTGGGAAAAATAAAATGGATCCATATAAAACTTCTGAGGCTCTATTAACTGAATCACTTTGCTGTATACCTAAACCATTTTAAAATGTCAAAAAACACATTATTTCCATATCTGAAAAGCATATTTTTATGTCTATAGTATTGATATAATAACATTTTAAAAAACATTTTATTTTGTATTAGGGTATAACCCCCATATAATGTTGCGATATGAATAGTTTCAGATGAACAGTGAAAGGACTCAGCCAAACTCCCCTCCATTCCAGGCTGACACATAACATTGAGCAGAGTTCCATGTGCTATACAGTGGGACATTATGGGTTATCTATTTTAAATATAGCAGTGATACAATAACATTTAACCAGATGACTTGAATGCTAATAAATATTAGTGAAAATTTTTTAAAAGTTTCCAGGGCCTACATATTAAAATACAGAATGCTTTATAACATAGTTTTTTTCCAATGCAAATAGCAAATTGGTATTGTAATTCGTATGATATTACTTATATGTGGAATTATAAGCATATAAAATATCTACACTATGGTGTATATATTTTAAATATTTCAATTCCTTGCCTTTTAGTCTGAGCACTGGTTTTTTGTGCTGAGCCAAAACCACCATTTACGAAAGCAGGTGAAGGTTATAGGATTTTAAGAATATCTGTGTCAGGACCATTCATTAAACTCATTTTTTCACAGTATGCTTCTGTTAGCCTATTAATGACAAATTAGCACGCCACAGCATTGGTTTGTACAACTGCAAAATTTGTAACTTATAAAATATTTAACTTACTGTATGGTTATTGTTGCTTTTTATTCCAAAATGCCTTAGATGAAGAGGAATTTAATTATTTATACTGCTTTACTTGGAGTTCATTTCTGTCAGATCTTTTAAAACAGAAAAACCAAAAATTCTGAGACACAGAAACTTCTTTGGCATTCACAACTTTATGGAATGTTTTCTCTTAAATTCTTTAAATTATAGTTCCAAATTACACAGAAATAATGAGTACTAATAAGTAATGGTGATCGATATTCCTTATGTCTAAACAAGCTTCATCATAAATAAGAATACTAAGACAAAGATAAGAGTAGGAAATGTATTTTTCTTTGAATATTTAACTCAAAGATTATACTAATTTTCAAAAATTATGAAAATAGTGAATTTCAACTTAAGAAATTATGATTAAAACAATCTTCTTCTGGTTCAAAGAATACTGGAATGGGATAGCCATTTCAAGGTTACTTTAAAGAGCAGATTAGAACACTTCCAGGTGCTGTGATTAGAACACTGTCCAGTCATACCCAAATCCTCCCACTCGTCTCACAAGAGTCACCACAGGGATTGAACCTGGGTTGCAGGCAGATTCTTTACCATGTGAGCCACCAGGGAAGCTCTAATTTATTTTTCACTCTCTCTCTCTCTCTTTTTTTTTTTTTTTTTTTTTGGTCACACTAGGCAAGTTATTTTACTTAGAGTGTTCAAAGAATCAGCCCTTGATATAAGTTATCGCAAAGGCCTGCTTATTTAACACACCGAGTATTTCTCAGGAACTTCCTCTTCTCTTCATCCTCGTCATTATCACACTTGTCCAGACCACCCTCATCCTTTGCCTGGCAACTGTGAAATCTGCCTAACATCTCCCTCTAGCCTTCCTCCAATCCATTCTCCACCTTGCAGGTGAAGGGACCTTCACAATAACAAATTTTACTCCATCTCCACCCCTGCTTACAACATTCAATGAGTGCCAATTGTGTACCCACAGGAGGAAGGCAAACTCTAACACAGTCTACAAAGTTCTGTTCAGCCAGCAGTGTCCGTCCTCTGTGGCTGACCACCATTCCATGCTGGTCCTGCCTCTGCAGTTAGATGAAGCCTCATATTATAGCTCCACCACTGTGTCCTCTGAAAACTTTTCCTGAGCTCTCTCACTAGGTCAAAGCCTCCTAAGGATACTCTTTCTTGGTACCATGTACTTCTTCCTATCATGAGTCACAATCACAGCTTTACATTCTTGGTGGGGTGATTTAGTCCTGTCTCTTTGCCTCACTGGAGGGTAAACTTTATAAGGGCAAGCTCCCACTAATGCGTCTTCTACTTTCCCCCTGGACTTAGTAGAGGACCTGGCACACAGTGGACACACAATACAGGTTTGTTAAATTAATGAAAAATGTTAACAAACCTGTGAAACTGCATGGTATGGATGATGAAAGTTTTGCATGTGAAAATAAATATTTTTTAGCTCTTCAGTATTTCTCCAAGTAAATTCCTCTCCCTCTTTTTCCTCTGCTTTCTTTTTCTGGCACTCCTAATACATATATATTTTTTTAATGTCTTAGGATTCATTCTCTAAATTTCTTATCTTTTCCCTACAATTTTAGATCTCTTTATATTTTGGTTACCTTCTGGGAGGTTAATTTGACTTTATCTTCCTAATAATAGAGTTTATTTTGATTGCCATATATTTTCAGATGGTATGCTCTGAATATCCCTGTGAGTTTTTAACATTTTTTACGAGTAAGCATTATATCCTTTGAAGTTTTCTTCTACTTTCAGCATTTTCTCTGGGTTTCACTGTCTGTTGATTTGGTTTTGGTTTCAGTATTTTATGTTGGAGGCATCTCTCAAATGTTTAGCTATTATATTTGATTTATTCATATTTAAGGGATAAGAGCCGGCAGATTCAAAGTTTTACACGCGTGGGTGCATTTTGTTTAGTGGAACCCAGCCAGTTTGCTGAGATAGCCACAGAGGTAAGTCATCATGTATCTTTTCTGAGGAGCTACGCCATTTCACTGGGGAAAAATCTGTTGAGTAACTTGAATCTACCAGCAATACTGTGCCAAGAGATATAAATCTAAAAGACACAAGAGGTCTGGGTGGTCTCACCACTCAATATGTGGGCTTTTAATAAGCTTCTCTTTTTGGTATGGCACCTCTAGCTGCTATTCCTGCTGTCCCTGGCCTATGGTCTCTTGGTTCAATTTCCCCATATGAGAAATCTCCAGATTCCTGCCAAAACCAGTGAGGAATGGGTTTCTAACTGCACAGGATATAGGAGGGAATAAGTGTCTAATTGATATTTTTGGACTCCTAAACAATCCGTTGGTTTCAATAATCAGTCCCTACCTTTGGAAGTCACCACTAACTTTCGAAGCAAAGAAAATGTTAGGAGTAATAACATAATTTTTCTAATTATTTTATTCTGAGACTGAAAGTGACTTTATGATCAGTAGTCATCGAATGGGACTTTTCTCTCCAGTCCTGCAATCACTAGCTTTTTCACAACTGGTATACATAGTACCTCACACTATAACTCAGCTATTTCTCTGACAGTAGAAACAATATATACATTTAGGTTTTGGAAACCTAAAAATTAAAACTACTCTAGCTAGGATTTTGTTTTTTCCTTGAGAATCAACATGAATCATTGAGGAAAAATAAATTAGGAACTAAAAGACCTATGTATCAGTTCCAGCTCTCTCAAAAACTAGTTCTATATCTTTTAACAATGCACTCAACTACCCTAACATTAGTTTTTTGATCTGCAAAATGCTAAGACTGGATTAGGGATCTCTAAAATCCTTTCCAACACTACAGGATGATTAAAGTAATGTGCTTGTATGCTGAATAGAACAGAATAACAGACAAAAGCACTGCTGTACTTTACCAACCCTTTATGGAGCTTTACTCTCTAACACTTTTAGTAATTAATTGCCAAGATTAATGACAAAGTTATCTAAAAATAAAAATACCATAACATACTCATTATCAGAATCAAGGATACTAAACTTGCAAAAACTGATAGCCTTTAATTTCTGGCTTTCTATAATTAACAATTTGTTGTGTTTTTTTTTTTTTAATACTGACAGGGTATTTGTGAAAAGCAGGGTTAGGTTTCTTCCTACAAATGTAGATAATTTCTTATATTTATACAGTTCTTTACAGTTTTCAAAGCATTTTTACCTGCATTTTCCATCTAATGGACACAATGAAATCAGCGTTAACAGGCACTGGTGTTATCCTCATTTCCAAAGAACATTATAAAGACCCCCTAAATGTCACAAAAACAGTCGTGTCCAACTCTTTTGTGACCCCTTGGACTGTAGCCTGGCAGGCTCCTATGCCCATGGTATTTTCCAGGCAAGATATTGGAATGGGTTACCATTTCCTTCTCCAGAGGATCTTCCCAACCCAGGGAGTGAATTCACATCTCCTGCATTGGCAGGAGGATTCTTTACCTCCGAGCCACCTAAGAAACCAAAGAGACAATAAGCAAAATCAGGACTTCTCACTTCAAGCCTAATTTCCATATCTTGTGCTGCTTTCCCAGAAAGGCCCTGGAAGGTAAGCATACATCCTCATACGTAGGGATATCTGAGCGGTTTATTAAAGACCCAAATTAACCAGAGATTATGAACTAGTAAGTACTGGATCCAATGTCTCACCATCTTCATTCTCAGTGTGACTTTTAGAGGTCAAGAGTAATTTTCACTTCACAATCAAAACTAGCAAGTTCAATTATACTTTTCTGTGTTGGTAGAAGTCAAGTAAATGTAGGATGTGTCTAAACTTTGTTCCACCAAACTCGGGACACAAAGTAACATTTAGGTTTAGTTACATCTGCCACACAAAACAACAACACATCCTTCTCTTTTTATAACTTCCTAATGTCCCAAGCCTTACAGGGTCACTGAGCTCTTGTTAGGTAGGGTGCTTCCTACAGATCTGTAATCCATTCAAAAATATTTTCATGGCACTGGTGTGCATCCCTCTATACCATCAACCACTCCCCTTTCTAGAACTGAAGGACCATACCCTTTGTTCCCTCAATTACTTCCATTAGTCTTTAGAAGCACACACTAATCTTCTCTAACTGTCTATAATGAATGTCCAATGTGACATCACCTACATTCCTAACAGACATGACCCCTGTACCCAGAGCAAAGTTCTTATTTCTCCCAAGAATGAGTCATTGGAGAATATGTTCCTCCTCAGGAGCTCAAGTTGTCAATGTCAGTGAGATTCATTTTGATCCAGAATTCACTGAGGCAGGCAATGAACTGAAACAGATCATTTAATCTTGCCTCTCATGAATAATCCCCAACTGTGACTTAGATCTTTAAAAAAAAAAAAAGTCTGTTTATAATCATATGGAAAGTAATAGATAAAATTATAAATTACAAATTTAAATTTTCACCCTGTGAGACTGCCTAACAATATAAGGAATTTATTGGCTTATGTAACTGAACTGTCTAGAAACATGACTGATAAAGTGACTGGATACAGTGACTCCAAGATTATCACCCAGGATCAGTTCCTCTCCAAGTCTCCACTCTGGTTCTGTAGTAAAAGCATAAGCCTTGGCTCCACACAGTGACTGGCCACAGTACATCCTATGTTGATGGTGTGTGTTAGTCTCTTAGTCCTCTCCAACTCTTTGTGACCCCATGGACTATAGCCTTCAAGGCTCCTCTGTCCATGAAATTCTCCAGGCAAGAATACTGGAGTGGGCTGCCATTTCCTTCTCCAACCTTGATGGTAGTAAAGTCCTTTTGAATTTATAAAATTCATATCCTTGTGTCTTAGCAGAAGTTTCCCTCCATCTCACTGGCTCTGTCTGGGTTACTTACCCATCCCTCAGAGGATCTCTGTTGGCAGTAATCTGGCCACTCCTGAGATCAATTCCACCACCCTCAAATCTACTGAATTAGATTAGTATTTTTCAAATTGTAAATAACATCTCATTTGTGGACCATACACTCATTACAATGGACTAGAAGCAATTTTTTCAAATAGACTAATATAGAATATAAATAAAAATATCAGAGTGCACTACCATTAGTAATATTTTTTGTTGAAACTTGATTCGTTTTATATAAATACAAATGCATTTGGTAGGTTGTGATGTAATTTTTTTTTCTGTGAACTACAGTGGAAAAATTGAAAGTTAGAATAAGAGAAACTTGTATCTTTCCCAGGAAAATCAAGGTGTTGATTGGAAATGGATGCTGGATAGCAAGCAGCTGAAAGATAAATATATACTATATGGTATTTACTTGTTGACTTATCATCTTTATAATATGCAAAATATTTGTTTTTTTAAACTATAGTTTACTAGAGTTAGAGAATTTGACAAGTTTTCTGAGACTTTGGGAAAGCAATATTTTTTAAAGGCCACTTAAATCTTTCATCTGTGTCACCCTGAACAAGAGGTATATTTTCCCATCTAACAAACTTATTCCACTTGTGCTGTGAAGTCAGCGTGACCTTTAGCTCTAAAGCTCTGTGTGCTCAAATTTCAGGTTATTTTGTGATAGTCCTGTCTTTTTTATTCATGAGGGTTGTTTTAATTTTAATCTAGAGACTTCCCTCCAATCAGTCTCTGGATGGCATCTTTGTGTGTAAAGAAGAAATGATGTGACAGAGAGAGGACAGGACCAGAAATCAGAGTCCAGAAACCAGCCCAGTCCCAACCAGTCCCAGCAGCCAGGGTCTTCTCATTCTCTGTGGCTCAGTTCCTTGAAACATTTAACAGTTTTAAACGGTGAAGTTCACCTCTAGGAGAACTTCCATCTTTACATGACTCATTTGAGTGATACGAAGTTGGGTAGGGTTTTTCAGGTGTTCAGGAAAAAGATATGTACCAACTTTTATTTCTGCATCACCAGATCATAACACAATAAGAGTAAAGAAGTCTCCTAATGAATGGACAAAAAGGAACATCAGCTAAAGTGTTATGTTTACTAAGTGAGTGAACACATGTTGGATATCTAGCACATTGTCTGGGTCTTTCACTTCTCAAGAGGAAAGAAATATCAATAAATACCTGGTAAGCAATGTTTAATTTCATCAGTAACAAAAGAAATACAATATAACATGATGATATACTATCATATCATTAGATATTATAACATTGGAAACTACATCTTTAGAAACAAGAAAAATCAGTACAAACGGAATAATTGGAAAAATTTTCATATATCATATATCAGTCTTCTACAGAGAAAGCCTTGTGTCTCCTCCACTGGCCCCTAAATAAAGCAAAGTATAAACCTATCATACATTTCCAAAATCCTCAGAAGTTTTTGGAAGGAAAACAAATGAGGGCATGGTGTTTGTAAGAATATTACACATACATATATACAACTTTTCATTATATTACTTGAAGGTGTAATCATTCTAGGAAGAACTGCCCTCCATCTCTGCAGCTAATGAACTATTCCTTGCTAGAACAATCCTTATGGACCACTGGACCACCTGCAGCTGTGACTGGAGAAGCCCCCACTGCTCTACACCCTGTTTGTGTCTGTCACATGTCAGATTTCCCCAGGAAGAAAATGCTGAGGCAGAGTTTAGTGTGTGAGGCAGTTATTAGGAATTGCTCAGGTTCAATATCTGTGAAAGGAGGAAAGAAAAAGCAGAACTAGACAAAAGGAGAAGCTGAGCATCAATGCAATCTCAGTGGAGGCTTAACCAACTCTCTGGGAAGTTGTAAAGCTGAAACGATCCTTCAGAGTTGGCCTGAGATAAGCAGAGAAGGCCAGCATTTTTTTATATCCCATGTAGATTAGTCATTAGTGGAGTGTGACCTTGGCTGAGTTACTTCTCAGCAGAAGCATATTCTGTAGAGAGATGACAGCTGAGGTCTTTTTGCCAACAGCACTCCTAGCAACCAGGGAAGTAAATCCTTCAGCCCTTAAGTAGAAATCATGGTGGCTTATCACAGTGTCCACCACATGGCCCACGTCAATAATGTTGTATCAGTCCAATACCCTCATGAATCCCCAGCACAGGGTGGTGCTGTTCCTCTCTATTCACACTCCCCATCTTCATTGATTCTGCTATTCAAAGACCCCAGGATATACCCTCCACTGAGAAGAGAGGCAGGGATGTGAGAAGACTTCATATAAAAGTCCCATTCAAATCAGAAATCTGTTGTCTGGACATCTCCAGCCACAGTGTGGTCTGTGTGCCAATGACACTGTTTTCCCTCCCTACTTTCCCAGTGCATGATGTTGCAATGGCTCCATGTTCCCCTGGGACAGCGGCATAACTGCTTCTCTTTTATAACTATCTGTCTTAATCCATTCGATCTACTACCATAAAACACCAAGAGCAGGCGGCTCACAGACAACAGAAATTTCTCAGTTATGTGGAGGCTGAAAAGTCCAAGGTCAAGGTGGCTGCATGGTTTCTTGGTTCCCAGCTAATGCTTCTTCATGGTGTTCTCATGTGGCAGAAAGGTCAGGGGTCTTGGTGGGGTCTCTTTTGTAAGAACACTAATTCTATCATGAGGACTCCACCCTCATCATCAAGCATGTCTCAGGAGCACCACCTCCTAACACCATCACAGCTGGCATTAGGATTTTAACATATGAATTTGGGGGAGGGGGAATGCAAACATTCAGACCATAGCACTATAGACCCGAATGCAAGAGAAACCCAGAAAACACAAATTAAAGTACGCCTTCCCACTGCTCTGAGACAGTGCTTCTGCTGCTGTCCTATATCCTTTCAAGATCTAAAAACTAGGAAGGCCCAAGATCCTCTCCAGAGGAAATGTGTTTTTCCCGTCTCCCCCACACCCATATTCCCACCTATTCCTACAGGGAACACTCAGCAGTACTCAGCTTGACCTTCCTCCTACAGGGCTCACATTCCCTTCCAGCCCACCCAAATCTCAACGTGGGATGTGCAGGCTTCCCCTCTCCCACTCTGGACCCTGTGAGGAAACACTTTCAGAGTAAATGCCATTGCCACAATGTGAAGGCCAAGACTGCAATTGGATATTAGGGCCATGTAAGATCAGTCTCCTATAGGTGGGGCTGGAAGCTTCAAAAGATTCAGAAAGGATGCATCTTATAAACACTCACACACACAATTGGAAAGACAAGCCTTTTACAGAAATGTGCAACATCGTTCATTCAGGATTTCAAGATACCAAGTCTGGCAAACTGAGGAACAGATGTTAAAGAGGTTGCCAGTCTGGTTGCCTTTGTAGACTTGCAGCAAAGAAAGAAAAGGCTTCAGCTACTATTTTTCTCATTATGGAGAAATGAGAAAATGCCTGCTTTAGAATCAGGTCTGGGGTAAAAGCCCAGCTTTTCAATTAATAAGCTGTGCCAATGTATTGAGAGTTTCTTTGCCTCTCAACCTCAGTTTCCTGTTGGCAAATGGGAGAAAATATCATTACCCTGTAGGGTTTTTGTAAAGATTTAATGAATAAATAAATAAATCTCACCCCAATATGGTACTTGGCAGATGGCTAAACACTCAGAAAATAAGAGCTGTGATTATCACTTCATGTGGAATTTGATGAGGCTTGTCCTCTCCAAGGAGCAAGCTATACCTTTGTAAACAAGAACGTTTAGATCTCTTCTCTTCTGCATCTATTTTCTTGGTTCTTTTTCACTATTGAATAAGGTGTTTGAAAAGATCAGAATTTCTCAGTTGCATTAAGAAAAAAATTAGTGAGAATCCAAGTCCACACAAGTTGTCAGGCAGGCAAGTGCCCATTAAGGGGAGCAGTGTAGGGGGCCAGGACTTAGGCAAATTTTTCAATGCTGGCCATTAAACCTGTGCAAGCTCTAAATCTTATGTGGAAAGAGAAGTAAGGATGAGATAATACAAGTCAGGATATCAAATCTCTCATAACTTTAGTTATCACTTCCCTTTATCACTATAACTCAGTATTTCATCTGAGGAGAATATTTCTCACCAATGAAAACGGGTTTCCAAACAAGGGAGCAGGAGTGGGTCTTGGTCCAGGACGTGCCAACATGGAATATTTAAAGCTCCATGAGTGAATGTAAGAAATTCTATTAGGCTTTACAGTTAATCATCCATATTTACATTAAACTATATATTTAGTTGACTTCCCAGGTGGCTCAGTGGTAAAGAATCCACCTGCCAATGCAGGAGATGCAGGAGACACGAGTTCAATCCCTGGATCAGAAAGATCCTCTGGAAGAGGAAATGGTAACCCACTCCAGTATTCTTGACTGGAAAATTCCAGGGACAGAGGAGACTGGCAGGCTATAGTCCACGGGTCGCAAAAGAATCGGACATGACTGAGAACTCATGCCTGCACACAATTTCCCATAGATTTCGCTATCAAAATGATCATATTAAACAAAGTTTTATATACTGATGCTTTTCCCTTCACGCCCACAATGGAGAGTCCTCTTTTATCTCCCCACTGGCAAATCCTTAAGATAACTACATCCATTCTTCTAAGCATTGTCATGGCTGCACGCACTCCACCTCTTCTAACTCTAAACCAGAACACAAGATCTAGGAACATGCGGTTTGTTAAATCCTTTGACCCAGCTAAGTACACAACACAGCAGTTCACCGCAAATGGGGGAGGTCTGAACCTAGGGACCAACCTTCCTCACTGAGAAAACTGCAGTGCTAAGGCTCAAGAATCAGCCTCAGGGAGTAAGACTCTAGCAGGAGGGAATTCAGTGTCCAAAAGAGGAGACAGGTGGAGGCCCAGAGAAGGGGCGAGACAGTTGCACATGCTGCCTCTTAGAGCTGCCCCCATGTAAATGCCAGGCTGATTCAGTCAGGATCAGCTCAGTCACATAAGCTGATATTACTGTTGACAATGAGCCCTAGTCTTTTACGAAGGTCTTCTCAGACAAAGCTCTAAAAATAGCAGAAACTCTTTGGTCTCTGAAAACCAGAGAGAAAGGGCTGTGTGACAGAAGTTTCTATATTTACAGAATGATTACTCTGTTTTCATACCGGAGTGGTAATTTCACACACAATAATGACACTGGTGGAAAAGCCATCTTCCAGGAGAAATATGCTACTAAGAATGTCTTTCAGAAGCACACCAATCCTGGCACCTTGTCCAAGACAAACGCTGGACCAGATACAAGGGGGTCTCAAGACATCACCTGTTCTGCTGGTTAGCTAGATGGAAATCATGTAGTCTCTAGGCTAGTAAAAGAGGCCTATGGAGGTGGCTAAAGCACAGAGACCCTGCCACGCCAACACTAGTGAGAAACTCAAGGTTAGTTGCTCAGTCGTGTCTGACTCTTTGTGACCCCATGGACTGTAACCCGCCAGGCTCCTCTGTCCATGGGGATTCTCCAGGCAAGAATACTAGAGTGGGTTGCCATTTCCTTCTCCAGGGGATCTTCCCAACCAAGGGATCAAACCCAGGTCTCCGGTATTGCAGGTGGACTCTTTATCGCTGAGCCACCTGAGAAGCTCACCTTTGTTTTAATGCAGTGTCTTTCATACCCACCCAATCCTTCTGAATTGGGAAAATCTGCCTTCACACACTACTACTTTGTGCCGTTACTTGTTACCTCTCTTCTTTTTCTCCATCCTCTCTGTAACTCAACTGAACTTCAGAATAAAGTTATGGCCACAAAATAAATCATTATGAGGAAAAAGTGCTGGGACAGGGATGGCCAGGTGGAGGGTAATCTAAAAAAGGCCATACAGAGTTAGGAACGCATGGCATTGCAGAGCTCCAAGGGGACACAGGAGAGCTCAGTAGCTCATACAGGGTATTATGGAAGTACAAACAAGGAAACTAAAGAACCAGACAAATTGTTAAGCTGTCATTAAGATTATTAAGACAGTAAGCACTTACAAAAGCCAGGGATCTCAAGGAGCAGTTGTTCTTAGGATCAAGACAAAATTCATTCTACCCGCTGCAGCCCACTGCAAGCCTAGCAGAAAGGACACCAGAATCCTGGACTATGTATATGGTTTGTTTATTTCAGGATTTGTCAAAAACATTAAACTCTGTCAGATCAGTGTAATAGAAAATGTGAACCATAAAATTTTGGATTTTCCAACTTTTAAACAGAAGAGAAATTTCATGTAAAATTACCAAATATTCAGTGTTGGCCACCAGTTGAAACTTAAGCCCTGCTAATTCTAGAAGTAGAGATGAAGAATTCCACTGTGCAGACTGCACATGCAGGAGCAGAAATTAAGGGAGGTTGTTAGATTAAAAAAATCAGTAAAGAGTACAGAAGTAGATTCATCTTTCTAATTTAATGGAGAAATGGCTTTTTACACTAGAATTAAGAGAAAAATAATTATTTCTTTTGTGGCAAAGGATATATAAGCAAGAGAATCTAAGATATTTTTCTTTATGTTGATTAAAGATATTTTTAAGAATAATCATGTTGGATAAGTGCAGTTAAATAAACATAATTAGGCATTTAATAAGGATACTACTGTCTTTTAAATCTCTCAGATTTAAACAAGAAATATCTTTGTCAAGTCAAAGATAACACCAAATCTGAAATCTGACAGTCTATCCATAGCCTTACAGACTTCCTAAAAGATATGTAAATCCACTCTGGGCATAGAAAGTTCTGGAACTGAAGAAAAGTTTCATTGATATCAGGACTTTTCATTTTGTGTTTAAGTCTGCCACTCTTTTTAGTAAAACAGGAGACAATGAACATGCTTCTTTGTCTTTAGACATGGAAGACCAATTGAGTTTTCTTCGAAAATGACTTAAATATTTTGAGATTAAATTTTTTCCTAAATTTTGTATTATTCTCAGTTCTAATATGATATAAAAGTTACACACCAAGGAAAAGAACTTCAGTAGAGCAGAGCAACCCCATAAAAACATCTACTGAGCCCTAGAGGATTTGTTTGTATATCAGAATGTAACTCATTTCCCAGTTACCCAGAGCTCACTGCTATATACTTCAAATAAAGCAAACTAGACTGTGAAATTCAGAAAGTGTTAAGATTGGCCAGCAACACTGCTCAACACAAAAGGAAGCAACTCTGATGCACCTGAGATGCTGAAGGACTTAGAAAACAAAACCCATTTTTTTCACTTGCCATTTATCTTGGGATGGGTTGGTCAAAATCATAAAGAATGTTTACCAGTTTAAAGCTTTGACAAAAAAAAAATCAAGTAATTTGTTTGCATTGGGAAAATACTAGACGCCATCACATTTTTTTAAACATATTTAAACTATACCAAAGGAGAAATAGGAAGATATATGAATACTAAGAACAAAAGGTAAAAGCAATAAATGAATCAAATCTGTATCTAATAAGTGTATGATGGTAAAAATCCTGATGGCTACCAGGGTATACAAAACACAGTTCCTTTCTTAAAGGAGCTAAAATCTAATATACTAGCAAAACAACATAAAGACGTGAAATGATAAATAGTTCCACGCATGTAAAATACAAATACTTTGAGAGGAAAAAATGCGATGAAGCAACACTGTATTAATTACTAAAAGAAAGTCACGATCACTACAAAGAAGAAAGGAGTAACTTCAGCCCTTTCTTGTCCCTGAGAAAGAGAATTCAAGCTCCAGCTCTGTCTTGGAGGACGGGTGGAATAAGTGTGGTTGTAGTAACATGCTGTTTTATGTACTTGAAGGCTAAGAAGAGTTTTCGTATAAAACTCTAGGTGTCTGTCTGGCTTCCTTTGAACACTCAGCCTCTATTCTTCCAAGGCAATGAGCAAGACCTCGGTCACTGCTGTGCTCCTTGGATGGTTCACACACTCTAAATGAAACCCCAAAGCTTTGTTTATTAGTGCCCGGAGTCTGGCCCTTATAGGATTTGAGTTTACAACCTGAGTTTACACACATTTAAAATATCAACATAACATTTTAAAAGAAAAAATCTGTAATTTACATATCTAAAAGGTTTTTTAGTTTTTCTTTCCAGAATATGTACATATGGACTTCGGTTTATAGTTATGATTACACAAAATATTGCTTCTCACTTTTTGCCATTTAGTCTGACATTCCAAACACTTTTTCATGTTGCACAAATTTCATAACTTTTACTTAGTGACACCAGAATATTACATCCAATGCTTGTACCTTGCTTTACTTACTTATTCCCATGTTTTCAGTATTAAATTTATTCTCAGTTTTTCACTATAATCATTACTATAATGAGCTTCTTAATGCCCATAGATTTTTTTTCCTACGGTTTGTGATTTTTTTAAATTAATTAATTTTTTAATTGAAGGATAATTGCTTTACAGAATTTTGTTTCCTGTCAAAACTCAACATGAATCAGCCATAGACATACATATATCTCCTCCCTATTGAATCTCCCTCCCATCTCCCACCCCATCCCACCCCTCTACGTTGATACAGAGCCCCTGTTTGAGTTTCCTGAGACACACTGCAAATTCCCATTGGCTATCTATTTTACACATGGTTATGTAGGTTTCCATGTTACTCTCTCCATACATCTCACCCTTTCCTCCCCTCTCCCCATGTCCACAACTCTATTCTGTATGTCTATTTCTCCATTGCTTCCCTGTAAATAAATTCATTATTATTTTTCTAGATTCTGCATATATGCGTTAGTATATGATATTTATCTTTCTCTTTCTGACTCACTTAACTCTATATAATATAGACTCTAGGTTCATCCACCTCATCAGAACTGACTCAAATGTGTTCCTTTTTAGGGCTGAGTAATATTCCATTGTGCGTATGTACCACAACTTCTCTATCCATTCATCTGTCGATGGACATCTAGGTTGCTTCCATGTTCTAGCTATTGTAAACAGTGCTGCAATGAGCAATGGGATACCTGTGTCTTTTTCAATTTTTGTTTCCTCAGGGTATATGCCTAGAAGTGGGATTGCTGGGTCATATGGTGGTTTTATTCCTAGTTTTTTAAGGACTCTCCATACCATCTTCCATAGTGGCTGTATCAACTTACACTCCCACCAACAGTGCAACCTGCTGCTGCTGCTAAGTCGCTTCAGTCGTGTCCGACTTTGTGCGACCCCATAGACGGCAGCCCACCAGGCTCCCCCGTCCCTGGATTCTCCAAGCAAGAACACTGGAGTGGGTTGCCATTTCCTTCTCCAATGCATGAAAGTGAAGTTGCTCAGTCGTGTCTGACTCCTAGCGACCCCACAGACTGTAGCCCACCAGGCTCCTCCGTCCATGGGATTTTACAGGCAAGAGTACTGGAGTGGGTTGCCATTGCCTTCTCCGAACAGTGCAAGAGCATTCCCTTTTCTCCACACCCACCCTCTCTAGCGTTTATTGCTTGTAGACCTTTTGATCACGGCCATTCTGACTAGGGTGAGGTGATGTCTCACTGTAGTTTTGATTTGCATTTCTCTAATAATGAGCGATGTTGAGCATCTTTTCATATGTTTGTTAGCCATCTGTATGTCTTCTTTGAAGAAATGTCTGGTTAGGTCTTTTTCCCACTTTTGGATTGGGTTGCTTGTTTTTCTGGCATTGAGCTGTAAGAGCTGCTTGTATATTTTGGAAATCAATCCTTTGTCAGTTGTTTCATTTGCTGTCATTTTCTCCCATTCTGAGGGTTGTCTTTTCACCTTGCTTATAGTTTCCTTTGCTGTGCAAAAGATTTTAAGTTTAATCAGGTCCCACTTGCTTACTTTTGTTTTTATTTCCATTACTCTAGGAGGTGGGTCATAGAGGATCTTGCTTTGATTTATGTCATCAAGTGTTCTGCCTATGTTTTCCAATAAGAGTTTTATAGTTTCTGGTCTTACATTTAGGTCTTTAATTCATTTTGAGTTTATCTTAGTGCGTGGTGTTAGGAAGTGTTCTAATTTCATTCTTTTACATGTAGCTGTCCAGTTTTCCCAGCACCATTTAATGAAGAGGCTGTCTTTGCTCCATTGTATATTCTTGCCCCCTTTGTCAATAATAAGGTACCCATAAATGCATGGGTTTATTTCTGGGCTTTCTATCTTGTTCCATTGGTCTATATTTCTGTTTTTGTGCCAGTACCATACTGTCCTGATGACTGTAGCTTTGTACTATTATCTGAAGTCAGGAAGGTTGATTCCTCCAGCTCCATTCTTCTTTCTCAAGACTGCTTTGGCTATTCGGGGTCTTTTGTGTTTCTGTATGAATTGTGAAATTTTTTGTTCTAGTTCTGTGAAAAATGCCATTGGTAATTTGATAGGGATCACATTGAATATGTAGATTGCATTTGGTAGTATAGTCATTTTTCAGAATATTGATTCTTCCTACCCAGGAACATGGAATATCTCTCCATCTGTTTATATCATCTTTGATTTCTTTCATTAGTGTCTTATAATTTTCTGTGTACAGTTGTTTTGTCTCCTTAGGTAAGCTTATTCCAAGATATTTTATTCTTTTTGTTACAATGGTGAATGGGATTGACTCCTTAAATTCTCTTTCAGATTTTTCATTGTTAGTGTATAGAAATGCAAGTGATTTATGTGTATTGATTTTGTAACCTGCAACTGTGCTACATTCACTGATTAGCTCTAGTAAACTTCTGATACTGTCTTTAGGGTTTTCTATGTAGAGTATCATGTCACCTGCAAACAGTGAGAGTTTTACTTCTTCTTTTCCCATCTGAATTCCTTTTATTTCTTTTTATTTTCTGATTGCTGTAGCTAGGACTTCCAAAACTATGTTGAACAATAGTGGTGAAAGTGGACACCCTTGTCTTGTTCCTGATCTTAGGGCGAATGCTTTCAGTTTTTCACCATTGAGAATAATGTTTGCTGTAGGTTTATCATATATGGCTTTTACTATGCTGAGGTAGGTTCCTTCTATGCCCCTTTTTTAAAGAGTTTTAATCATAAATCAGTGCTGAATTTTGTCAAAGGCTTTTTCTGTATCTATTGAGATTATCATATGGTTTTTATCTTTCAATTTGTTAATATGGTATATCACATTGATTTGTGTATATTGTAGAATCCTTGCATCCTGGAATAAACCCAACTTGATCATGGTGTATGAGCTTTTTAATGTGTTGCTGAATTGTTTGCTAAAATTCTGTTGAGGATTTTGGCATCTATGTTCATCATTGATATTGGCCTATAGTTTTCTTTTTTGTGTGTTATCTTTGTCTGGTTTTGGTATCAGGGTGATAGTGGCCTCGTAGAATGAGTTTTGAAGTGTTCCTTCCTCTGCAATTTTTTGGAAGAGTTTTAGAAAGATAGGAATTAGCTCTTCTCTAAATGTTTGATAGAATTCTCTTGTGAAGCCATCTGGTCCTGGGCTTTTGTTTTTTGGGGAGATTTTTGATCATAGCTTCAATTTCAGTGCTTCTAATTGGGTTGTTCATAATTTCTATTTCTTCCTGGTTCAGTCTTGGAAGAATTGACTCTTCTAAGAATCTGTCCATTTCTTCCAGGTTATCCATTTTATTGCCACATTGTTACTCACAATAGTCTCTTATAATCCTTTGTATTTCTGCATTGTCTGTTGTAACCTCTCCTTTTTCATTTCTAATTTTGTTGATTTGATTTTCTCTCTTTTTTTCCTGATGAGTCTGGTTAAAGGTTTGTCAATTTTGTTTATCTTCTCAAAGAACCAGCTTTTAGTTTTATTAATCTTTACTATTGTTTCTTTCATTTCATTTATTTCTGCTCTGATCTTTATGATTTCTTTCCTTCTGCTAATTTTGGGGGTTTTTTGGTTCTTTTTCAAGTTGTTTTAGGTGTAAAGTTAGGTTGTTTATTTGATGTTTTTCTTGTTTCTTGAGGTAAGATTATATTGCTATAAACTTCACTTTTAGAACTACTTTTTGCTGCATCCCATAGGTGATGAGTTGTCATGTTTTCATTGTCATGTGTTTCTAGAAAATTTTTTATTTCCCTTTTGATTTCTTCAGTAACCTGTTGGTTCTTTAGAAATGTATTGTTTAATCTCCATGTGTTTGTGTTTTTTACAGTTTTTTTTCCTTGTCATTGATATCTAGTCTCATAGCATTGTGGTCAGAAAAGATCCTTGATATGATCTCAATTTTCTTAAATTCACTGAGGTTTGATTTGTGACCCAAGATGTGGTCTATCCTGGAGAATGTTCCACGTGCACTTGAGAAGTGCAAATGTATTCTTCTGCATTTGGATGGGATGTCCTGAATATATCAATGAGATCCATCTCAGTTAATGTATTATTTAAGACGTGTTTCCTTACTAATTTTCTGTTTTGATTATCTATCCATTAGTGTGAGTGGGGTGTTAAAGTCTCCTACTAGTATTGTGTTACTGTCAGTTTCTCCTTCTATATCTTTTAGTGTTTGTCTTATGTATTGAGGTGCTCTTATGTTGGGTCCATGGATATTTACAATCATTATGTATTCCTCTTGGATTGATACCTTGATCATTATGCAGTGCCCTTCCTTATCTCTTGTCATATTCTTTATTTTAAGGTCTATTTTGTCTGATATGAGGATTTCTACTCCAGCTTTCTTTTGCTTCCCATTTGCATGGAATATATTTTTCCATCTTCTCACTTTCAGTCTATATATGTCTTGAGGTCTGAAGTGGGTTTCTTGTAGACAGCATATATATGGGTCTTGTTTTTTGTATCCATTCAGCTGGTCTGTGTCGTTTAGTTGGAGCATTTAATCCATTTACATTTAAAGCAGTTATTGGTATATATGTTCCTGTTGCCATTTTCTGAATTGTTTGGGGTTTGATTTTGTAGATTTTTTTTCTTCTCTTGTATTTCTTGACTATATAAGTCTCCTTAACATTTGTTGTAAAGCTGGTTTGGTGGTACTGAATTATGTTAACTTTTGCTTGTCTGAAAACCTTTTGATTTCTCCATCAATTCTGAATGAGATCCTTGCCAGGTAGATTATTCCCTTTAAGTACTTTAAATATATCCTGCCACTCCCTTCTGGCCTGCAAAGTTTCTGCTGAAAGATCAGTTGTTAAAAGTATGGGGTTCCCTTGTATGTTACTTGTTGCTTTTCTCTTGCTGATTTTAATATTCTTTCTTTGTGTTTAATCTTTGTTAGTTTGATTAGTATGTGTCTTGGCATGTTTCTCCTTGGGTTTATCCTGTATGGGACTCTTTGCACCTCTTGGACTTGATTGACTATTTACTTTTCCATATTGGGGAAATTTTCAATTATAATCTCTTCAAAATTTTTCTCATATTCTTTCTTTTTCTCTTCTTCTTCTGAAGCCCCCAAAATTCAAATGTTGGTGCATTTGATATTGTCCCAGAGGTCATGAGACTATCTTCAATTTTTTTCATTCTTTTAATTTATTCTGCTCTTCAGAAGTTATTTCCACCATTTTATCTTCCAGCTCACTGATTCATTCTTCTGCTTCAGATATTCTGCTATTGATTCCTTCTAGAGTATTTTTAATTTCAGTAATTGTGTTGTTTGTCTCTGTATGTTTATTCTTCAATTCTTCCAAGTCTTCGTTAATTGATTCTTGCATTTTCTCCATTCTGTTTTCAAGGTTTTTGATCATCTTTACTATCATTATTCTGAGTTCTTTTTCGGGTAGTTTGCCTACTTCCTCTTCATTTATTTGGACTTCTGTGTTTCTAATTTCTTCCTTCATTTGTGCTGTATTTCTCTCTTTTCATTCATTTTTTAAAATTTATTGTTTGAGGTCTCCTTTTCCCAGGCTTCAAGGTTGAATTCTTTCTTCCTTTTGGTTTCTGTCCTCCTAAGGTTGGTGCAGTGGTTTGTGTAAGCTTCATATAGGGTGAAATTTGTCCTGAGTTTTTGTTTGTTTGCTTGTTTTTCCTCTGATGGGCAAGGCTGAGTGAGGTGGCAATCCTTTCTGCTGATGATTGAGTTTGTAATTTTGTTTTGTTTGTTGTTTGGAAGAGGCATCCTGCACAGGGTGCTACTGCTGGTTGGGTGATACCAGGTCTTGAATTCAAGTCATTTCCTTTGTGGGAGTTCTCACTATTTGAGCTCCCTAGGGTTAGTTCTCCAGTAGTCTAGGGTCTTTGAGTCAGTCTTCCCACTCCAAAGGCTCAGGGCTTGATGTCTCATCTTAGTGAGACAAGCAGTATCTGGTGTGCAGCAACCCCATGAATCTGGAATTGAACTGAATGCTTGCTGATCCTTTAAAGAAAAGTGTCCCCAGGAACAGTTGCGAGTGGTACTCACAGAAAGTGCTCAAGAGCACCATTCATGCACACTCATGCAGGGAGAACCAGCAGGGGTGGTGGGGTATTCTCAACTTGTGAGACTAACCACACAGCCTCCTTGGATCATATACAGAGACTCCCAGCTCTCCAAGTAAGAGTCTGCTTTAGTTTCAAAGGATCTCAGCCACCACTACAGTCCACAGGCTTGCAAAGTTATTCAGTCCACAGGCAAAGAATGCTGGGTAGCATCACAGAGGGCAACCTTGCTGCTTCCCGCAGTCCACCCCTCGGACACTGGGCCGTCCATCAGTCCAGTGATCCTCGGAGGGAGGACGAAATGGGTGTCCCCATGCCCGGGACAAGCTCTCAGCAATGTAAGGCGAAGTACACGAGAGGAGCTGAGGCCGTTTCAATCCCTCCCACCGTGGATGCCACTGATTTCCCGGCCGGAGGTGTCAGAGGGGCCCGGGTCCTCAGGATTGCAGTGCCCAGATCTCAGCGCTCACCTCGGGCGCGGAGGCTCAGCGGCCTGACACAGCCGCTCAAAGCCTTTTTTCCCCTCCTTTTAAAGAGTTACCTCAGGGCCAGTTTTCAACAGTAGAATTACAGAGTTAAAGAGTATAAACTTCTCTATGGTTTATGATATATATAGCCAAAGTGTTTTCCTAGAGGTATATAAATTCACATTTAAGGTGCCAGATTTGTTAGAAACTTGCCAGCCTTAACCTATTATCATTTTAAATGTCTACATCAATTGAAAAGATAATTGAGTCGTTTAAACTTGCATTCTTTTGAATATTAGTAATGTCAGAAATTTCAACATGGGACTTGGTACTCATGAGTGCTCAGTCACTCAGGTCCTACTCTTTGTGACCCCATGGATTATAGCCTGTCCGGTTCCTCTGTGCACGGGATTATTCCAGCAAGAATACTTGAGTGGGTTGCCATTTCCTACTCCAGGGGATCTTCCCAACCCAGGGACCGAACCCATGTCTCCCATGTCTCCTGCATTGGCAGGCAGATTCTTTACCACTAGTGCCACCTGGGAAGCACTTATTTGGAATACTGGATCAAAAAGTTAGATAATCAACTTTGCTTTACCTGAATAAAAAGTAAAAGTGAGATATCCTCATAATGAGTGTTGACACCACAGGAAAATTATTTAAAAATAGAGAAGTTTCCTCACTTTATCCCAACCCACACTGCCATCAACATGATAATTCATCATGAAACCATGCACATGGAATTATTGGGGTGGCAAAACATTCATTTGGGTTTTTCTGTAAGATGCTATAGAAAAACCCAAACAATTTTTTTGACCAACCCAATATTTTCTTATTCTAGGATCATGCTTTTGAATTGTGGTCCTAGAGAAGACTCTTGAGAATCTCTTGCACAGCAAGGAGATCAAATCACTAAATCCCAAAGGAAATCAACCCTGAATATTCATTGGAAGGACTGATGTTGAAGCTGAAACTCGAATATTTTGGCCACCTGATGCAAAGAGCCAACTCACTGGAAAAGACCATGATGCCAGGAAAGATTGAGGGCAAGTGGAAAAGAGGGTGACAGAGGATGAGATGGTTGGATGGCATCATTGATTCAATAGATGTGAGTTTGAGCAAACTCCGGGAGATAGTGAAGGACAGGCTAGCCTGGTGTGCTGCAGTCCACGGGGTCACAAAGAGTCAGACATGACTTAGCCATTGAATAACAACAACAAATATTTTCCTAAAGCTGATACCTATAATACTCTTAACTGTCTGATATTCTGATATATTCCAATACTGCAAATACATCCACCTTTCAAATAATTCTTTATTCATGGTATTTTCATTTAGTTCTGAAATAATTCTATATACTTGAGTCTTCGAAATAAAATGTGTTTAAAGTTCATTCTTATGACTGCCTTGACTAGTGTTTTCCATTGATTGGATTCACAATAACAGGGAAATAGCTGAGGAAATTTTATGTAGCTTTGACTTTACGATTATAACTAAACGCAAAATATTCTTAGGGAGGTTATAAAAGACAAGACGTTTTCATTTGCCACCAGCAATACACATACTTCCTGCTTATTCTTCAGGTGCTGTTGTGGTTAGATGGTTCTTTATTGACCAATGCAGCCATACAGAATTGATTACAACAAAACCTATTGATCTAATTTTGACTTAGTAGTAAATTATGAGGAGAATGTGTTTCCCACCAAAAGGATTATCACATGAAGAACTATTTATCGATGACCCCAAGTATTGTCTGTGTAGTTTGCTTTAACCAAAATAAGAGATAATAATAAGTAATAAATGATAAATACAACATGCTTAAAGACAATTGTCATGAAATTGAGTTCCAGATTTAAAAAAATATATATGTAAAAATTAACATCAGCTATCCAAGTTTATTTTCTATTATTTTTCTTTAAAATAGTCCTTTAAATAGACTGATACTAAATGTGTCTTGATAATACTGAAAATGAGGTAAGTTTCTCCACTAAATGTATAATTTGCAAAGACTGTTCTTTATTTTTGTTTGCTAGACTTCCATGTGTCTTATCAAAAAAAAAAAAAGCTTAGCTACATTTTGGGAGAATTGTCAGGAACAAATCTAGATCCTAGGATTTGTACTAGAGAATCTAGTTTCTGAAAAAGAACTCAATAAGTGTTTCACATATCTTTTGAAGAATATTCAATAGAAAATATTATGTAATCAAAGACCCATTTCATCAACGAACATTTATATTTAAAGATTAAAATGTTTACATTAAAGGAATAGTCTATGACAGGCACATAATGTAATTTTACTGAAAAAGGAAGAGGGGGAGAAGCAAAGGAGTGAATATTCCAATAAATAATTACAGCATTATATGATTAAATTAATAGGTCAAGCTTGAAAATACAATGCAATCTCAGATGTTGAAGAGGCTTTTGATTAAAAGAAAAGTAAATTAAGCTTGGAATAATATGAGCCATTCTTAATGGGATAGATACAACCTATAAAAAAGATTGTGTGTGTGTTCAGTCGCACAGCTGTGTCTGACTCTTTGTGATCCCGTGGACTGTAGCCCACTAGGCTCCTCTGTCCATGGAATTTTGCAAGCAAGAATACTGGAGTGGGTTGCCATTTCCTACTCCAGGAGATCTTCTCAACCCAGGGATCAATCCCATGTGTCCTGCATTGGCAAGCAGATTCTCTACCACTGAGCCACCTGTCAAGTCCCAAATATTAATATAAATCAAAATAAATATTTTAAAATATTTTAGTGCCTAACTTCTTCAATAAATTGCCTAATTCTTCAGTTAAAAACCTCATCTGAAATTGAAAAGTTTTAAATTTAATGCTATTTATTCATTTTAGTACATACTCATAATTACACCAGGAAGGAAATCTCTTACTTGTTCTGAACAGTTAAGAACTGATAATTTCACAAAATATATGAAAGTAGTAGAAGGGTTTTTCTACGCAACTAGAGGCAAAGCTTGTGTTGTTATTTTGGGTTTGGGGATTATCTAATCTATCGTTTCCTCTGATTTTTGTGCCATTTAGCTTTTCTTTCAAAATCAAAATACCTACATTGTTCTATCACTTATTTATGTAAAATTCAACAAGTTGGTTAAGTCCTTCAATCTTTGGTAGCTTCATTATTAAAATGGGATAAGATATGGATAACAATATCAATGGGATCCCCTCCTTCCTGCTGCACAAGGAACAAGAACTGCTACCAAAAGAAAATCCAGTTCACTGACTTACAAACACTTTAGAGATCTTCTGTTGTTTACATAAGACTACGTTTTGAATTTTCAATTATAGAGCAAGATTAAAATATTTTTAAGTACTTTAAAATTAAATCTCTGGATCCTAAATAGATTAACAGTTATACTGGTATATACTTGTAATACAGTTTTGGCTGAAGATTTTCTTTTCACACAAATATGAATGATTATGGACTTCTTTAGAAATGGAATGTGTACTACTTAAGTTTTGGAACAATAAGTCTTTCAGTATCCAAATTACTTAATTGTCGTTCCCATTTGACCTTTCAGCACATTGGCAGAATCAAACAAGAAAAATCAAAGAATCTTCACAACCCTAAACTTAAAAGCATCAGGGAACAGATTTTATGCAAAATATTTCCCTGAGGCTTAAGGGTGAGATCACATAGTCTTTCTTTGGCTTCTTAATTCTTTGCTTTAACACTTTGCTGATAAAGCGGCAGTCAGACTATGAAGGATAATACTCTATAGGGTGATAGATTGAAGTGAGCTTGTCCATTAAGCTACAAGATAATGTGCATTCATGAAATTAATGATAAATGCTCTTTCCTACATTAATGCATTACTTTATTTGCCATAATTATTGATCCCTAAAAGCCACTCTTTGCACTAAAATGCTTTAACCAAAGTACTTCAGTAGAAAGTTCATTAGTGACCTCAAAAAATGATACACATGCAAAAGGAAAATGGAGTTAAATCATAGAAATCAAAAACTTGACTATCACATACACACTTGGAAATCTTTCCATATAAACCACAAAAGAACAAGTAATATTAAGAGAAATCTAAATCTTGTGTATGCTGAGTTTTGACCAAAATGGAATTCAACCAAGATTCCCTAGAGGAACACTGCAATGATCCATCATGTAGCAGACAACAGAAAGTAGAAAAACAGTAGTACTATATTAAAACACATTTTCAGTAGACCTAAGACCAAGCTCTTGAAATCTACTAAGAAAGAATTTGAGGGAGAGAGACAATGCACCCCTGCAAAGTACAGCAATTCATCTTCATTTGATAAAGTGTAGGACACACTCAAGTGTGCATAAATCACTTTATGTTTGTTCCATTTGTACCATATGTACCTTGATAAGAGTACTTTGGACATTGCTGATGTCAACGAGAAGAAACATTACAGCACTTAGACAAAGAAAGGTTATATTCCTTTACTAAAGATACAGAATTCACTTCTACTAGTCCATCATCAGGAACAAAGTGCCAAATGGCTGTTGGAATTAGAAAAGTTACACATAACTAGAAATTTCATGCTCAGAAAACGCCTCATATTGGCAAACAATGTTGGCTTAGTAAACATGAAATAAAAGTGTTTCTAATTCTAGCTATTCAAAATTTGCTCTAAGTAATAAGAAACACAAGCTGGAATCAAGATTGCCGGGAGAAATATCAATAACCTCAGATATGCAGATGACACCACGCTTTATAGCAGAAAGAGAGGAGGAACTAAAGAGCCTCTTGATGAAAGTGAGAGAGGAGAGTGAAAAAGTTGGCTTAAAGCTCAACATTCAGAAAACTAAGATCATGGCATCTGGTCCCATCACTTCATGGCAAATAGATGGGAAAACAGTGGAAACAGTGTCAGACTTTATTTTGGGGGGCTCCAAAATCACTGCTGATGGTGATTGCAGCCATGACATTAAAAGATGCTTACTCCTTGGAAGGAAGGTTATGACCAACCTAGATAGCATATTTAAAAGCAGAGACATTAATTTGCCAACAGAGGTCCGTCTAGTCAAGGCTATGGTTTTTCCAGTAGTCATGTATGGATGTGACAGTTGGACGGTGAAGAAAGCTGAGCGCCCAAGAACTGATGCTTTTGAATTGTGATGTTGGAGAATACTCTTGAGAGTCCCTTGGACTGCAAGGAGGTCCAACCAGTCCATCCTAAAGGAGATCAGTCCTGATTATTCACTGGAAGAACTGATGTTGATGCTGAAACTCCAATACTTTGGCCACCTGATGCGAAGAGCTGACTCACTAGAAAAGACCCTGATGCTGGGAAAGATTGGGGGCAGGAGGAGAAGGGGATGACAGAGGATGATATGGTTGGATGGCATCACCGACTCAATGGACATGAGTTTGGGTGGACTCCGGGAGTTGGTGATGGACAGGGAGGCCTGACGTGCTGCAGTTCATGGGTCACAAAGAGTCAGACACGACTGAGCAAATGAACTGAACTGAATACTCTTTAGTGGGATTTCCTGGTGGCTCAATGGTAAAAAATCCACCTGCCAGTGCAGTAGATGCTAGAGACGTGGGTTCCATTCCTGAGTAGGGTAGATCCCCTGAAGAAGGAAATGGTAACCCACTCCAGTATTCTTGCCTGGAAATCCCGTGGGAGGAGCCTCATAGGCTAGAGCCCATAGGGTCACAAAGAGCTGGACACAACTTGGTGACTAAACAACAAAAACAGGTAATACAACAGTTCAGTTCAGTTCAGTCACTCAGTCATGTCCAACTCTTTGTGACCCCATGGACTACAGCACGCCAGGCCTACCTGTCCATCACCAACTCCCAGAGTTTGCTCAAACTCATGTCCATTGAGGCGGTGAGTCATTTTCTAATAACCGATAATTTATTTTCAATTGTAGCTTAATCATTATCCTCATGTTTCTTCTTCTTGTTCTTTTACTATACTTCTGTATTTTGGCTAGGGCATTCCTTGGAGATCTACTTTATATCTATTATCAGAAGGATTAGAAGGAAACACAGGGCAAAAGATACGTGTTGAATAATATCATGTGTCTAATAAACAGAGGTCAAACAGATTGATGAGTTCTTTAAAAAAAGGCACTTGGAAAAAGTGCCTCAATGCCATTGATTTTTGGTATGTTAACATTTCTTATAAATATTTCATAATTATTTGTTTATCCACTTTCAAGGCAGAATACTTCTGACATCTGAGACTATAAAAACTCTAGAGCTATGATATGTTTCTTTTAATTGGTTCTTATAAGCCAATATTTCAGAAGTGATAAATATACCCTGAAATGTTCTTAGTTATATCTAGTATTAAAATTTAAGTTCTTTATCATATTAACTATGGATTTTAGGAAATGTGAAAAACCATTTTATACTAAATTGAAAGTCAATTGCTAAAGCTAAAAATCTTAAATTTAACCCAAGGGTTCCATGTGGTGAGAGTTACATAATGGTACAGGGAAAAGGAAGATTAATGTTCAGCCAGTGCTTTTTACAAATGACTAATCTACACACATCACATTTTTCCTAAGACAAAAGTAAATTATATCTTTTCTTCCACAAAGGTCTTAGGCTGAACTTTCTGTTTTTATATTTTTCCATTTAATATGATCTTTGAGGGACTAGATCTGATAGACAGAGTGCCTGATGAACTATGGACAGAGGTTTGTGACACTGTACAGGAGACAGGGATCAAGACCATCCCCAGGAAAAAGAAATGTAAAAAAGCAAAACAGTTGTCTGAAGAGGCCTTACAAATAGCCATGAAAAGAAGAGAAGGGAAAAGCAAAGGAGAAAAGGAAAGATATTCCCATTTGAATGCAGAGTTCCAAAGAATAGCAAGGAGAGATAAGAAAGCCTTTCTCAGTGATCAATGCAAAGAAATAGCGGAAAACAACAGAATGGGAAAGAATAGAGATCACTTCAAGAAAATTAGAGATACCAAGGGAACATTTCATGCAAAGATGGGCTCAATAAAGGACAGAAATGGTATGAACCTGACAGAAGCAGAAGATATTAAGAAAAGGTGGCAAGAATACACAGAAGAACTGTACAAAAAAGATCTTCATGACCCAGATAATCACGATGGTGTGATCACTCACCTAGAGCCAGACATCCTGGAATGTGAAGTCAAGGGCTTTAGGAAGCATCACTACCAACAAAGCTAGTAGAGGTGATGGAATTCTAGTTGAGCTATTTCAAATCCTGAAAGATGATGCTGTGAAAATGCTGCACTCAATATGCCAGCAAATTTGGAAAATTCAGCAGTGGCCACAGGACTGAAAAAGGTCAGTTTTCATTCCAATCCCAAAGAAAGGAAATGCCAAAGAATGCTCAAACCACACAATTGCACTCATCTCACACGCTAGTAAAGTAATGCTCAAAATTCTCCAAGCCAGGCTTTAGCAATACATGAACCATGAGCTTCCAGATGTTCAAGCTGGATTTCGAAAAGGCAGAGGAACCAGATATCAAATTGCCAACATCCGCTGGATCATCAAAAAAGCAAGAGAGTTCCAGAAAAACATCTATTTCTGCTTTATTGACAATGCCAAAGCCTTTGACTGTATGGATCACAATAAACTGGAAAATTCTGAAAGAGATGGGAATACCAGACCACCTGACCTGCCTCTTGAAAAACTTGTATGCAGGTTAGAAAGCAACAGTTAGAACTGGACATGGAACAACAGACTGGTTCCAAATAGGAAAAGGAGTACGTCAAGGCTGTATATTGTCACCCTGCTTATTTAACTTATATGCAGAGTACATCATGAGAAACACTGGACTGGAGGAAGCACAAGCTGGAATCAAGATTGCTGGGAGAAATATCAATAACCTCAGATATGCAGATGACACCACCCTTATGGCAGAAAGAGAAGAAGAACTAAAGAGCCTCTTGATGAAAGTAAAAAAAGAGAGTGAAAAAAGTTGGCTTAAAGCTCAACATTCAGAAAACTAAGATCATGGCATCTGGTCCCATCACTTCATGGGAAATAGATGGGGAAACAGTGGAAACAATGCCAGACTTTATCTTTTTGGGCTCCAAAATCACTGCAGATGGTGATTGCAGCCATGAAATTAAAAGACGCTTACTCCTTGGAAGGAAAGTTATGACTAACCTAGACAGCATATTGAAAAGCAGAGATATTACTTTGCCAACAAAGGTCCATCTAGTCAAGTCTATGGTTTTTCCAGTAGTCATGTATGGATGTGAGAGTTGGACGGTGAAGAAAGCTGAGCGCCGAAGAATTAATGCTTTTGAACTGTGGTGCTGGAGAAGACTCTTGAGAGTCCCTTGGACTGCAAGGAGATCCAACCAGTCCATCCTAAAGGAGATCAGTCCTGGGTGTTCATTGGAAGGACTGATGTTGAAGCTGAAACTCCAATACTTTGGCTTCCTCATGTGAAGAGTTGACTCATTGGAAAAGACCCTGATGCTGGGTAAGACTGAGGGCAGGAGGAGAAGGGGACGACAGAGGATGAGATGGTTGGATGGCATCACCGACTCAGTGGACATGAATTTGGGTGGGCTCCGAGAGTTGGTGTTGGACAGGGGGCCTGGCGTGCTGCAGCTCATGGGGTCGCAGGATTGTACACAACTGAGTGACTGATATGAACATGATGAAAAATTATAATCCAATCTCCCCAGTGTAAAACTTTTAGCAGATGAGATATGAAGATATTTGGGGCATGGGGACCAGTAACAGTGTCATTGGTCATGAAGTGAAGTGATAGCTGCTCAGTCATGTCTGACTCTTCAGGACCCCATGGGCTGTAGCTTGCCAGGCTCCTCTGTCCATGGTATTCTCCAGGCAAAAATACTGGAGTGGGTAGCCTATCCCTTTGCCAGGGGATCTTTCCAACCTGGGGATCTAACCAGGGTCTCATGCATTGCAGGCAGATTTTTTACTAGCTGAGCTACACTCAAATATTATCTCAAACAACCACATAAAGCATACTCAATTTCAGGTCTATATCCTCTTTTCTTCCTCTGCAATAAAAAAAAAAAAAAACATTCTTTCATACTATAGTTTCCTTATTTTTACAAAGGAATTATGTGCTTTTTTCCTACTATTCAGTCAGAATCATATGGAAGAGGGGAAAAATATGTTAATAAGAAGCAATAATATATATTTTTTAAATCAAGCTAAAATAGTACTCAGAGGAATTTTCTAAGAATCCACTGCCCTTATGAAGCTTGTGGTACTAACAGAGGAGTGAAGATTCATCATCATCTTTGATTTTAGTACCTCTCTCAATAATTTCATTTTATTATTCTATTCATCCCTCTTCAAAGCTCTTCAATCATTCCAGTTTTATTTTCAGTGCTTTTCTTCAGTACGAAAATCTTGTTGAAATAAAACCTGACTGTGGAATCCTTATAGTATTTGGTGGCAGTGTGATCGTTAAGATTGTGTATCTCCTTCATCTCTGTTATAGATCTTCTTCTAAGGGCATAACATAACACCAATATTATATTTTTTATGGGAAGAAAATTTTTTGTATGTTCTAAAAATCAGGAGCAAGGGAAATCATGCAGCACTAAATCATTCCCGACCAGGGATGGAACCCACATCTCCCGAGTCTCTTGCATGGCAGGCAGATTCTTTACTGCTGAGCCATCAGGGAAGCCCTACAAAGATCAGGAGCAAGGGAAATCACACAGGACTAAATTCTTCTGAAATTTTAGTTCAAAAATAGCTCATAATGAAATAACTACAATATTGTTCATCATTAACTATATTTACAGATTTTAATTTTTTTGTATTTTATAGAAGAAATGATAATATTAAAAAATGACTGCTGTGCCCCAAATATGGTATTTAAAGACCGATGGAATCAACAGAGCAGTTTATATCAATAGGAAATAAAAGAAACTTAAGGAAAATTTAGGAAACAGATATAGGAAAAGAGGATCTTGAACATTAGAGTGCATAAGACTCACTTAAGGTGACTGGTAAAAATACAGCTACCATATGTCTCCATCAAAGACTAGAATTTAATGTGTTTGGTCAGATTTTGGTAATCTGCATTTTAACAATATTCCCAATGCTTCTGATTCAGAGAGTCTATTTGAGAAATACTTCATGAGCAGAACTCAGCACCCTTAATTCCAAGTTCAATATTGTTTCTGCCATCATGTTTAAATTCCATTTTTAAACAAGGTGTTATTATTTGGAAATAGAATTACAAAAGAATTCTAACCTGTGTCCATGGGGTCACAAAGAGTCAAACACGACTGAGTGACTAGCACTTTCTTTTATATATTATTTATATTTATTTATTATATATATATATGTATATGCAATTGTTACCAGAGCACATTTAATGATGGTAATTCAAATGCTGTCACTCATATATTCCCTGAGTAGTTTTTGTTCAAGGTGGTGGCATCCTTGTAAATCTCGCCACTGAACAGTGGTTGTATTCCAAACCAAGCCTTCCCTTGTGGCTCAGATGGTAAAGAATCTGCCCGTAGTGCAGGAGACCCAGATTCAGTTCCTCTCAGGAAGATCCCCAGAGAAGCAAATGGCAACTCACTCCAATATTCTTGCCTGGAGAATTCCATGGACAGAGGAGCCTGGTGGGTAAAGTCCATGGACTCACAGAGTTGGACACAACTGAGCAACACACACACACACACACACACACATAATTTTAAAAAGTACTGCACCTCTACATCTAAAATTGAAAATTATTCTTAAAATGGAAAATCATTGGAATATTTTACCTTACCTAGAAACTTAGAAAATCAGACTGCAACAAGATGTAATTTGGAGTTGTACATCAAAATGTATAAAGCAATTTGTCAATGAAGAGGAAAAAGCAAATTATCCCCCCTTTCACCAGCTTTCTGCTTTACCTCCTAGAGGAACAGTCCCCTGCCCACTCTATCCTGATTAAGCAGAAAGTGGCTAAATCTAAAATTGTGCCAAGTCTAAGAAACATTGTAGAAGAAATATCCCAGAAAGTGAGAGAGAAAACAGAACTGTTCAATTTAGGATAATAACCAGCTTTTTTGAAATTTAAATAACAAAGAGTTTTTATTATTTAATAACCTGGCATGGATTAAAATGCCATACCACCATAAATAAATGTTCCTTTTCACAAGAATGAGAGTTTGTTCAAAGGAGTTAAAGTATCAGAACTGAAGACTTCATTCTACCACTGAGTAGAACATCTGAAAGCCTGTACCTTGAATCTCTGCTTTACCTGTAGATAATACATGGAATCATCTAAGAGTTTAATAAAACTGAATTATTTTAAAGTAATAAAGTATTTGCAAAAATTGAAGTATTTTGCAAACAATCAAGTCATGTTTTTCAATCCCACCTATATTTTGATCTTCTAATTAGGAAATTCATTTCCATTTTTTACATAATTATGAGGAAGAAGAGGAGGAGGAGGTAGTGCTCAGTCATGTCCTACTCTTTGTGACCCCATGGGCTGTAACCCACCAGGTTCCTCTCTCCATGGAATTCTCCAGGCAAGAAAACTAGAGCAGGTTGCCATTTCCTTCTCCAGGGAATCTTCCTGACCCAGGGATTGAACTCATATCTCCTGTATCGCCTGGAAAGGCTCACATAAGGACGGAGAGATCACTCTCTCCCCCACAAACTTATCGAAAGAACATCTGAAAGCTGAGCAAAGTTCACAAGACTACTTCTGAATGCTGGCAGAGGACGTCAGACATTAATCAAGTCAGCGCATTATCTTCAGAAGGAGGTAGGAGAAATTATAAAAGATAAAAAGAGAGACAAAAGAGTTAGGGACGGAGACCCGTCCTGGGGAGGGAGTCGTAAAAGAGGAGAAATTTCTAAGCACCAGGAAACCTTCTCACCGGCGGGTTTGGGGGAAGATTTCGAATCTCGGAGGGCAACATAACCGGGAGAATCAATAAATAAAACCCACTGATTACGTGCCTAAAGGCAACTTCCAGTAAAGAACCCCAGACGCCCGCATCCGCCACCAGCAAGTGGGGGCTGGGCGGAGAGGAGCGGGTGGCACTGCTTAGGGTAAGGACCGGGCCGCTAACGTGAGATAGTAACCTAAACTGTGGGACAGCCAGAGAGAGAGAACTACCCTGCGAAAAACCCAAAGCTAAGGCACTGCCGGCCCGCTCACAGAACAAAGGACTGAGCGATACAGGGGAAGAGCTAGCCGGCTGCGGACCGCCCCATCCCCCGTCGGACACAGCGGGCAGGCGGGACCAGCCAGAGCCGGAAAGGGGCGAACTCGGCTCCAGAGAGGGCACCCCCTACCAAACTGCAAACAGGCTCCCAGTTTTCTAAGCAAAGACAGCCTGAGATCCCGGAGGGTCTACAGCCGCCGGGAGGGTCGCAGCCAGAGACCAGCTCCCCAGAACTGACACAAAGCACACAGGAGCCGGAGCGGGCGCGCCCGTAAACCGTAAACCGAGGCGGGGACCAGGGAGGTGATAAGCCGCACCTGGGCGGTGCGCTCGCCAAACTCCTGGCTGCCTGAGCTGCTCCGACCGGGAACGGCGCAAACCGCCGGCCCAACCGAGTCTGCGCCTTTGTGGAGTACCCGGGAGCGCGCGCCCGCGAACCGAGGCGGGGACCAGGGAGGTGATAAGCCGCACCGCCCCGACAGGGGAGAGTGCGCTCGCCAAACTCCCGGCTGCCTGAGCTGCTCCGACCGGGAACGGCGCAAACCGCCGGCCCAACCGAGTCTGCGCCTCGGTGGAGTACCCGGGAAGCGCGCCCGCGAACCGAGGCGGGGACCAGGGAGGTGATAAGCCGCACCGCCCAAACAGGGGAGTGAGCGCTCGCCAAACTCCCGGCTGCCTGAGCTGCTCCGACCGGGAACGGCGCAAACCGCGAACCCAACCGAGTCTGCGCCTCGGTGGAGTACCAGGGAAAGCGCGCCCGTAAACTGAGGCGGGGACCAGGGAGGTGATAAGCCGCATCGCCCCAACAGGGGAGTGTGCGCTCACCAAACTCCCGGCTGCCTGAGCTGCTCCGACCGGAAACGGCGCAAACCGCCGGCCCAACCGAGTCTGCGCCTTTGTGGAGTACCCGGGAACCTGAACCTGAGCAGTTTAAACCTGGGAAGTGCGCGCATATCTGGGCCCACCCCCCGGCAGAGTAACCTGAAGCCTGAGCGGGGTAGACGGGGAAAGCACACACGCCGTGAGCGGGGGTGAACCCAGTGTGGCCGAGACACTGTAAGCTCTCCACACACACGCCAGTGATATTGGTTGCAGTGGTCCTCTCTCCCCACAGCAGGACTGAGCAAGTGAACCTAAAGAGACCACCTCCGCCCCTTTGTGGCAGGGCGGAAATTAGACACTGAAGAGACCTCCAAACAAAAGCCAAATAAACAGAGGGAAGCGCGTTGGAAGGGACAGGCCAACAGATTAAAATCCTGTAGTTAACACGGACTGCATTGAAAGGGGCCTATAGATCTTGAAAAGTATAAGCAGGAACAAGGATTTATCTGAAACTGAAGAGACCCCACACGGCTCACAACTGCTCCAGAGAAAGTCCGGGATATATATTTTTACTATTATCATTTATTTTATTATTTTTTTATTATTATTTTTTTTTTTTTTTTTCTTTCTTTTTTCTTTAAGACCTCTATTACACCTTTAATTTTCATTTTCATAACCCACCACTACCTTGAAAAAAAAAAAAAAAAACCCTATTTTTAAAACAAACTGCGTACATATATCTTATGCTTTTTGCGTTTTCGTTTTTTTTTTATTTTATTTTATTATTTTTTTTTTTACTGTTTTTTCCTGTTTTTCTTTTTTTTTTTTTTTTACTGTTATACTGTTTTACTGTCTTTTTTTTCTTTTTATACTGTTTTCTTTTTTCTTTTTTTTTTATATTGTATGATTTATAAGAGTCTAACCTCTACTCCAGATTTTTAATTTTTGTTTTACATATTTGATATCAATTTTGTGCATTTAAGAATACAATCTTTAGTACCCATTTTTACTCAAGAGTGTGATTACTGGCCTGATTACTCTCTCCCTCTATTGACGCTCTTTCTTCTCCCCCAGGGAACCTCTATCTCCCACCCTCCTCCTTCTCTTCTCAACCCAATTCTGTGAATCTCTGAGGGTGTTCTGGGTACCGGAGAACACTTCGGGAACAGAATACTGCCCAGATCTCTCTCTCCCCTCTTGATTCCTCCCTTTCTACTCATCCTCACCTCTACTGCCTTCCTCCCCCCTCTCTATGTATCTCTGTGAACCTCTCTGAGGGCTCCAGACTGTGGAAAGCACAGAGGGAAGTGCTTACTGGATAGACTGCTCTCCCCACGTTTGAGTCCCCCTCCTCTCCTCCTGGTCACCTCAACCTCCCTCCCCTTCACCTCTCCATGTAACTCAGTGAACCTCTCTGGGTATCCCTCACTGTGGAGAATCTTTTCACCATTAACCTAAAAGTTTTATTATTGATGCTGTATGGATGGAGTAGTCTTGAGGCTACTGCAAGAATAAGACTGAAAGCCAGAGGAAACATTAATTAATAAGAGATCTTCCAAAAGCCTCCACATATACACTGAAACCAAGCTCCACCCAAGAGCCAATAAGTTCCAGAGCAAGACATACCACGCAAACTCTCCAGCAACGCAGGAACATAGCCCTGAGCATCAATATACAGGCTGCCCAGAGGCACACCAAATCCATAGACATCTCAAAACTCAATACTGGACACTCCATTGCACTCTAAAGAGAAGAAATCCAGCTCCACCCACCAGAACACCGACACAAGCTCCTCCAACCAGGAAACCTTGACAAGCCACCCATCCAACCCCACCCACAGTGAGGAACCTCCACAATAAAGAGGAACTTCAAACTACCAGAATACAGAAAGGCCACGCCTAACACAGCAATCTAAACAAGATGAAAAGGCAGAGAAATACTCAACAAGTAAAGGAAAATGAGAAATGCCCACCAAACCAAACAAAAGAGGAGGAGATAGGGAATCTATCTGAAAAAGAATTTAGAATAATGATAGTAAAAATGATCCAAAATATTGAAAATAAAATGGAGTTACAGATAAATAGCCTGGAGACAAGGATTGAGAAGATGCAAGAAATGTTTACCAAGGACCTAGAAGAAATAAAAAGGAGTCAATATATTTTGAATAATGAAATAAAGGAGATAAAAGACACGCTGGAGGGAACCAACAGTAGAATAACAGAGGCAGAAGATAGGATAAGTGAGGTAGAAGATAGAATGGTGGAAATAAACGAAGCAGAGAGGAAAAAAGAAAAAAGAATCAAAAGAAATGAGGAAAACCTCAGGGACCTCTGGGACAATATGAAACGCCCCAACATTCGAATCATAGGAGTCCCAGAAGAAGAAGATAAAAGGAAAGGCCATGAAAAGATACTCGAGGAGATAATAGTTTGAAAATTTCCCTAAAATGAGGAAGGAAATAGTCACAGAAGTCCAAGAAACCCAGAGAGTCCCAAACAGGATAAACCCAAGGCGAAACACCCCAAGACACATATTAATCAAATTAACAAAGATCAAACACAAAGAACAAATATTAAAAGCAGCAAGGGAAAAACAACAAATAACACACAAGGGGATCCCCATAAGGATAACAGCTGATCTTTCAATAGAAACTCTTCAGGCTAGAAGGGAATGGCAGGACATACTTAAAGTAATGAAAGAGAAAAATCTACAACCCAGATTACTGTACCCGGCAAGGATCTCATTCAGATATGAAGGAGAATTCAAAAGCTTTACAGACAAGCAAGAACTGAGGGAATTCAGCACCACCAAACCAGCTCTCCAACAAATGCTAAAGGATCTTCTCTAAACAGGAAACACAGAAAGGATGTTTAAACACGAACTTAAAACTACAAAGTAAATGGCAACGGGACCATACTTATCAATAATTTTACCTTAAATGTAAATGGGTTGAATGCCCCAACCAAAAGACAAAGAGTGGCTGAGTGGATACAAAAACAAGACCCCTACATATGCTGTCTACAAGAGACCCACCTCAAAACTAGGGACACATACAGACTGAAAGTGAAGGGATGGAAAAATATATTTCATGCAAATGGAGACCAAAAGAAAGCAGGAGTCGCAATACTCATTTCAGATAAAATAGACTTTAAAATAAAGGCTGTGAAAAGGGACAAAGAAGGACACTACATAATGATCAAAGGGTCAATCCAAGAAGAAGATGTAACAATTATAAATATATATGCACCCAACATAGGAGCACCACAATATATAAGGCAAATACTAACAAGTATGAAAGGGGAAGTTAACAATAACACAATAATAGTGGGAGACTTTAACACTCCACTCACACCTATGGATAGATCAACAAAACAGAAAATTAACAAGGAAACACAAACTTTAAATGATACTATAGACAAATTAGATTTAATCGATATTTTCAGGACTTTCCACCCCAAAACAAGCAATTTCACCTTTTTCTCAAGTGCACATGGAACTTTCTCCAGGATAGATCACATCCTGGGCCATAAATCTAGCCTTGGTAAATTCCAAAAAATTGAAATCATCCCAGCCATCTTCTCTGACCACAATGCAGTAAGATTAGACCTCAATTACAGGAAAAAAACTATTAAAAATTCCAACATATGGAGGCTAAACAACACGCTTCTGAATAACCAACAAATCACAGAAGAAATCAAAAAAGAAATCAAAATATGCATAGAAACGAATGAAAATGAAAACACAACAACCCAAAACCTATGGGACACTGTAAAAGCAATGCTAAGGGGAAGGTTCATAGCAATACAGGCGTACCTCAAGAAACAAGAAAAAACTCAAATAAATAAACTAACTCTACACCTAAAGCAACTAGAGAAGGAAGAAATGAAGAACCCCAGGGTTAGTAGAAGGAAAGAAATCTTAAAAATTAGGGCAGAAATAAATGCAAAAGAAACAAAAGAGACCATAGCAAAAATCAACAAAACTAAAAGTTGGTTTTTCGAGAAGATAAACAAAATTGACAAGCCATTAGCCAGACTCATCAAGAAACAAAGGGAGAAGAATCAGATCAACAAAATTAGAAATGAAAATGGAGAGATCACAACAGACTACACAGAAATACAAAGGATCATAAGAGACTACTACCAACAGCTATATGCCAATAAAATGGACAACTTGGAAGAAATGGACAAATTCTTAGAAAAGTATAACTTTCCAAAATTGAACCAGGAAGAAATAGAAGATCTTAACAGACCCATCACAAGCACGGAAATCGAAACTGTAATCAGAAATCTTCCAGCAAACAAAAGCCCAGGACCAGACGGCTTCACAGCGGAATTCTACCAAAAATTTAGAGAAGAGCTAACACCTATCCTACTCAAACTCTTCCAGAGAATTGCAGAAGATGGTAAACTTCCAAACTCATTCTATGAGGCCACCATCACCCTAATTCCAAAACCAGACAAAGATGTCACAAAAAAAGAAAACTACAGGCCAATATCACTGATGAACATAGATGCAAAAATCCTTAATAAAATTCTAGCAAACAGAATCCAACATCATATTAAAAAGATCATACATCATGACCAAGTGGGCTTTATCCCAGGAATGCAAGGTTTCTTTAACATCCGCAAATCAATCAATGTAATTCACCACATTAACAAACTGAAAGATAAGAACAATATGATTATCTCAATAGATGCAGAAAAAGCCTTTGACAAAATTCAACATCCATTTATGATAAAAACTCTCCAGAAAGCAGGCATACAAGGAACATACCTCAACATAATAAAAGCTATATATGACAAACCCACAGCAAACATTATCCTCAATGGTGAAAAACTGAAAGCATTTCCCCTAAAGTCAGGAACAAGGCAAGGATGCCCACTTTCACCACTACTATTCAACATAGTTCTGGAAGTTTTGGCCACAGCAATCAGAGCGGAAAAAGAAATAAAAGGAATACAGATAGGAAAAGAAGAAGTAAAACTCTCACTGTTTGCAGATGACATGATCCTCTACATAGAAAACCCTAAAGATTCTACCAGAAAACTACTAGAGCTAATCAATGAATATAGTAATGTTGCAGGATACAAAATTAACACACAGAAATCCCTTGCATTCCTATACACCAATAATGAGAAAACAGAAAGAGAAATTAAGGAAACAATACCATTCACCATTGCAACAAAAAGAATAAAATACTTAGGAATATTTCTACCTAAAGAAACAAAAGACTTATATATAGAAAAACTATAAAACACTGATGAAAGAAATCAAAGAGGACACAAACAGATGGAGAAATATACCGTGTTCATGGATTGGAAGAATTAATATAGTGAAAATGAGTATACTACCCAAAGCAATCTACAGATTCAATGCAATCCCTATCAAACTACCAATGATATTTTTCACAGAACTAGAACAAATCATTTCACAATTTGTATGGAAGTATAAGAAACCTCGAATAGCCAAAGCAATCTTGAGAAAGAAGAATGGAACTGGAGGAATCAACCTGCCTGACTTCAAGCTCTACTACAAAGCCACAGTCATCAAGACAGTGTGGTACTGGCACAAGGATAGAAATATAGATCAATGGAACAAAATAGAAAGCCCAGAGATAAACCCACGCACCTATGGGCACCTTATCTTCGACAAAGGAGGCAAGAGTATACAATGGAGAAAAGACAATCTCTTTAACAAGTGGTGCTGGGAAAACTGGTCAACCACTTGTAAAAGAATGAAACTAGAACACTTCCTAACACCATACACAAAAATAAACTCAAAATGGATTAAAGATCTAAATGTAAGACCAGAAACTATAAAACTCCTAGAGGAAAACATAGGCAAAACACTCTCCGACATAAATCACAGCAGGATCCTCCATGACCCACCCCCCAGAATATTGGAAATAAAAGCAAAAATAAACAAATGGGACCTAATCAAAATTTGAAAGCTTTTGCACAACAAAGGAAACTATAAGCAAGGTGAAAAGACAGCCTTCAGAATGGGAGAAAATAATAGCAAACGAAGCAACAGACAAACAATTAATCTCAAAAATATACAAGCAACTCCTGCAGCTGAATTCCAGAAAAATAAACGACCCAATCAAAAAATGGGCCAAAGAACTAAACAGACATTTCTCCAAAGAAGACATACAGATGGCTAACAAACACATGAAAAGATGCTCAACATCACTCATTATTAGAGAAATGCAAATCAAAACCACAATGAGGTACCATTACACACCAGTCAGAATGGCCGCTATCCAAAAGTCTACAAGCAATAAATGCTGGAGAGGGTGTGGAGAAAAGGGAACCCTCTTACACTGTTGGTGGGAATGCAAACTAGTACAGCCACTATGGAGAACAGTGTGGAGATTCCTTAAAAAACTGGGAATAGAACTGCCATATGACCCAGCAATCCCACTGCTAGGCATATACACCGAGGAAACCAGAATTGAAAGAGATGCGTGTACCCCAATGTTCATCGCAGCACTGTTTACAATAGCCAGGACATGGAAGCAACCTAGATGTCCATCGGCAGACGAATGGATAAGGAAGCTGTGGTACATATACACAATGGAATATTACTCAGCCATTAAAAAGAATACATTTGAATCCGTTCTATTGAGATGGATGAAACTGGAGCCCATTATACAGAGTGAAGTGAGCCAGAAAGAAAAGCACCAATACAGTATACTAATGCATGTATATGGAATTTGAAAGATGGTAATGGTAACCCTATATGTGAGACAGAATAAGAGACACAGATGCATAGAACAGTCCTGTGGACTCTGAGGGAGAAGGTGAGGGTTGGACGTTCTGGGACAATAACATTGAAACATGTATATTGTCATATGTGAAGCAGAACACCATTCCATGTTCTATGCATGGGACGGATGCTCAGGGATGGAGCGTTGGGATGACACTGAGGGATGGGAGGGGGAGGGAGGTGGGAGGAGGGTTTGGGAGGGGGAGCACATGTGAATCCATGGCTGATTCATGTCGATGTATGGCAAAAACTACTACAATATTGTAAAGTAATTAGCCCCCAACTAAAATAAAAAAAAAAAATAAAAAAAAAAAAATAATAATAATAAAAAAAAAAAAAAAAAAAAACCTACTCCATGCAGGGTTGACACAAACCTTCAGTTTGCAAAAAAAAAAAAAGCACAATATCCTTCAAGCACAATAAAAAGGAACATAATCAAACCTGAACACTGTTTGGATCCCGCCATCAGGGCTCTTGAGGCCTTATAGTACAAAGACGCAGCTAAATACCCTGGGAGGATTTCAAAAGAGGAGCACCTCAATTTGGTTATCTATTTTCTGTGAAGTACTCTTGAACATGAAAGCTTCTAAGTGCTAACTGACACCTTCACCTCGAATTGAAGAGTTTCTACAAATTATCATTTTTTGGAAAATGTCATGTTGCACTCCTCATATCATTCTATTTAGTTTTCCTCATTTCCAAAGGAAATGCAGTAAAATCACATGGACAGGTTTGTTCCTTTCAAGGACAATACACTGAAACGCAATGACCTGAACAGTGTGTCCTTAACATGACTAGTTCAGAAGTTAAGGTTACCGATTTCCAAAATTCAGGCTTGTATTTCCTTGCTCTCTATTTTCTTCTCAAATCTTTCCCCATGGATGAAGTAAATTCATAGACTTCACTGAAAATGATTCTACTCATTTTGATAAGTGGAAAATACAGCTATTAATAGAGATTTGGGCTGTATTTATCAATTCACTTTGCAACAAAAATGCTAATCAATCTCTATGCCATACAGACAAGCAGAAGAGAGGCAGGAATAAGAAAGTCTAATTATAAGAAAGTATCAAGTTCTAATGCCATCTGGGTAGGTGCAGAGGAAATAATCTCTGGAGAAATAAAGGTCTGATCTAAGAGATTCTATGAAAAAGCTGAGAGTTCAACTGAATTCTAAAAGATGGGTTCATTTAAGGTATACAGAGGACTTTCCTGGTGGCCCAGTGGCTAAGATTCCCCACCTTCAATGCAGGTGGCCTGGGTTCAATCCCTAGTCAGAGAAATAGATCCCACATGCCACAACTAAGAGCCAGTACAGCAAAATAAATAAAAAATAAATAAATATTTTTAAAAATAGATCAAAAAATAAAGTGCAGAGGGGGTGTGATCATAATAAGCTGGAGAGCTGAGTTAAGGTGTGGCGGAGCGCTTTAGAAAGCTTATTCGGGGTAAACAAGCAGGATGAGAGCTGAGGGTTGTTCTGGGAGGCACTTTAGTAAAGACAGACTGGCCCCAATATGTAGAAGATCATAACTACTAAGAATCTTGGACTTGAGAATTTTTAGTATAAAACTCTCAAACTAAGATTAGCAAATCTTCAACTTTTAAAAAGCTGTAATGAAAGATACAAGTTTTAGTTCAAACAAATTTTAACTAGCATGTGAAAATATTAGCAAAATCACAACTCATATATATGTTTACAAAGTTGAGCAATAATCTGAGATTCACCATGGAATGTGGGGAAAAAAAAAAAACCTACATATTTTGGGTGCCCAAAATTAACTCCCATGTCAATAGCCAGCAGTTTGACTTGAATTATCTGCTTAAATATAGAGGTTATATTTCTGAAGACAAAAACAAACAGCCTAAATTGACTTTTTTTAAAAAGCTTAAATTTAGTGGAAAAAAAAAAAGATATCTTGTCTCTCTCTTGCCAAACACTTGTTTGATTGCACTTACCACATTCCAAGCAGATGTTTTAAAGTAATTTCAATAAACTTTATCTTAATGACAGAGAAGTCATGACATTTAAATGTCACAAATATTTGCTATAGATGTCTTTTTCCCAACAGTTAGATCAAAATACTTTAGTATTTATAGAAATACACTACATGTCAGTAGTGGGTGTTTCTGAGTATAAAGTTATAAGTGATATTTGTTTGTTCTTTCCCAATCTCCAATAATAAACATAAATTCTTATTGTAACAAACAATAAAATGAAACAAAGTCCAGTTAATAATATTTACAATATTATTTGGAATAATGATAGAAAACTAGAAAAAGCAAAATAATGGCTCAAATAAGATAAATGGTTATGCTCACATGAATTTCCCTGCCCTTTAGAAACTTAGATGTCTTCCAGCTCAAAGCACCAGCATTTCAAAAGTGTGATCCTCAAAGCCTTGGTCCAGTAAAGATGTAGCTGAGTTTTAGGCAAAGGATAGAAGACAGGAAGGAAGAAAAAGAGGGCATAGGGCTTGTACCAACTGTTTCTGAGGAAGTATATTAGTTATCTTCCACAAAACAAGCTACCATGCACTTAGCAACTTTAGCAACAAGATATTTATTATCTTGGGCTTTCCTGGTGGCTCAGTGGTAAAGAACTTGCCTGCCAATGAAGGAGACAGAGACGTGGGTTCAACCCCTGGGCTAGGAAGATCCCCTGAAGAAGGAAATGGCAACACACTCCAGTATTCTTGCCTGGGAAATCCCATGGAAAGAAGGAGATTGGTGGGCTAGAGTCCATGGGGTTGCAAAAGAGTTGGACATGACTTAGCAACTAAATGACAACAATTTATTATCTTACGGTTTCCATAGTCAGGAATACAGACTCAGCTTAGCTAGTTCCTCAGCTTAGGGTTTCATAATATTGCTGTGAAAATACTGGCTGGGCTGCATTCTCATCGGGGGGCTCAGCTATGGAAGAATCTCCTTCTAAGATGACCCAGGTTGTTAGCAGAATTTGTTTCCTATGCTTATAGGAGTGAGGGTTCAGCTTATTGCTGTCTGCTCTTGACTGCCCTTGACTCCAAGAGGCCACAGTTCCCAGAGGCTTCCCATGGCTTTCTGAGGACTCCTGAAGTTCTTTGACACATGGGCTTCCCCAGTGTGGCCACTTACTTCATCAAGCTGGGAAGGAGAGCCTGAAGAGTTAACATATACATTACATAACATGGCATACAAAGAGTTCCAACGCATGATAAGTACTTGTTTTCTGTCTCATTACAGTATCTGTTGTTATTAAGGTGTAGGGGTTCATTGCAGTATCTGTTATTAATGTGTAAGGGTTCTACCATTACTATTTGTCAAAATGGTTAAGTTTTTAGGTAAAGGAGTTGTATAAAACTCACAGAAATAGAGTATATAAAGTAACCGAGACTGACTTCAAAGAATGCTAATACATAGTTTACTATTTATAAAGTAATAAAATTAAATTGATATGGTTCTCCTAGCATATGGTTTAAACTCTATTCTATGCTGAAAATGAATAGTTTTCTATCTTGAGTTAAAGTTAAGATTTTTCACAAGCGCCAGAAAGCTTTTGCCCCCAGAACAGTCAGGCTTGGATAAAAAACACTTCTGTTATCACCTCAAGCTCTTTAATCAGTTTTAAATTTTTTCTTTTGCTGTAAACACAAGGCTATGACAAGTTTTGGAACTCTAGAAGGTCTCTGCTAACCTTATTCCCTGCTGTGATCAACAAAAGAATTAAGTTCTAAATGTATAATTTATATACAAAACCATAGGCACAAACTACAAATGGAATCTTTCAAAGATGAATTCGTAAATATAGTTTACATAAAGGGCTTAAGGAAAAGAACATTTTAAGTTCTGGATTCATTTGTCCAACCAACACGTATTTATCTTCTCCAGAGGGCTGAGCTCTATCTGGCAGAGGGGAAAAAAAGTGATCATGAATTCTCAACTTTAAAATTAAAATGAGACTTTGGAGAAAACTACTTCGGGTTTAACCATTAGGTTCCAGTAACTTTATTTCTTTTAAGTGTATGTGCTTGATTTCAAGTGTGAGTTTTAAAAAAAAATTAGTAAGGAAATCTACATTTTTTTTCCTCAGAAGGCAGAAGATGCTGAACAACACTTAAATTTGATGCTAAGTGAACTGAGTTTCCATTTTCTATTTCTTCTGTACTACTGAGAGTACTTGCTCAGGTCTGGCGGAGAAAAACTATATGCATAAATTTTCCCTTTCCCAATTAAATTTTCAATTTTATGCTCAAAGTTCTCTTAATTCAAGTGTTTGGTGGACAGTTCAATCCAAAAGCCTCAAGCCTAAGAATATTGGATGTGTTGATCCATAATGTACAGGGCATCTCAATTTTCTCTGCTATTTCTCTTTTGTTCTAACAACTTCCCATGTCACTATTTCAAAGATACTTTCAGAGGAGCAAAACAAAATAAATTCATACAACTCCTACTTCTTGAATATTTATTATTTTCTTCAATTTCTTGAAATTGAAGGATCAGATATAATGGAGAAACATCATACTAAAGTGGTAGGGAAAGTATTCTGTGGTCTTTTTATGAAGCTTGTTTTACACACAAATTGAAAGAGAAGTCATCCATTTTCCTTTCACAATGAATCTCTCTTGTACTACATGGCATGAGGCCAAGCTATAAAATGATGTTTTAATGTTGCAAGCTAGATCAAAGGAACACCTTAATGATGTTTGGTTCTGCCTGAATATTTATTAAGAGCTAGCTTTGAAGACTCACACAGTATGTTCCACAATTTGACAATTACTCATATTTGCCCATTAAAATGGAACAAAACAACAGTTATTTCAATAGTTTACACTAAATCTATGGATATGAATATGCTCATACCACCAAGTAGCCATTACCCAAGGCTGGTAATTAATTACATACATTATGATCAGAACAGAACTTAAAACTAGTTGCATATTAGGGAAAAAGCTATTTTTGAGGACAAAGCATTTGAAAATTAAACAGAAATGATAGAAAATAATGTGTAGAGGTATTTTTGGCTAAAGAATAAAAACAATTTTTAATGACGTAATAGAATAAGGTGACTTCCTTGATCAGGGGCAATGTAAAACATTACCTATTATCTAAGAAATAATGTCTTTCTCTTCTTTACTTCATTTTAAATGACCGCTGTTGTGCAAGACCCTGGTCCTACGGGCAATGAAAGACACAAAATAAACCAGCAAGGGAAGCAGCCCTCAAAGAGGTAAGCACAGCATCTGTTCACCTGTTTGAAAATCCTGCTACTTTTTACTATCCCAAAGACCCCATATTTTTTAACAAACGATTTCCTTTTCATTGATGATTTACTTAATCAATTGTATGGGAAGCCAATTAAAATCTTGACTTTATTGTATATTATGGTCAACATAAAAAAAAAGAGAATTAGTTTTGAAAATCAAATAATTTATATAATAATAAATGTTCATTCTTACAGACCACAGTTCTCCAGGCCTGGGTCTTGCATCAAAGGAGTGCCACAGGCAGGGTCTTTTGCCCTTCAGGAACTTTGTAAGGTGTAATAACCGCCCCACTACCGTCCACTTTAAATCTCTTCCTGGAAAAAAAGGCTGAAGATAAATAAAGATAGAAATAAACATTTTAAAAAAACCACACAATCTGTGTTCTCAATAGTGCTCTAATCCAGAGGATCATAAAGTGTGGTCTCAGATAAGCAATATCACCTTCACCAGGCAACTTGCGAAAAATGCAAATTCTTCAGCCCTATCCCACTCCTAGTGACTCAGAAACTCTGGTGGTGAGGCCCTGCAGCCTTTGATTTAATAAAGCTTCCAGATTACACCGATGTATACTAAATTTGAGAACCACTACTCCAAAGTAGTCTATTAAGTTTTAAATTGGTCTTTATAAAATAAGGCAAGATTTTCATTCTACTAAATCAACCTAGTATACTTTTCACAGGCCTGTTTGTAAGGAGACAGGTAAAATTCACCTTTTCTGTGGCTTTGGAGAAGCCAGATAACACTTTCATTTCTCTTCGTCCTAACCAATCACTTTGTTGAGATTTTTGGTTTTGATCTATTTCCACTTAAACATCTCTTTAGACAATAAAGAAATCTGGGGTATGTTTCCTCGAGCTAAGTTAGCAGTTTTTAGCTAGAATATGCTTTCTTTTAAATCTTTATCCCATACATTTCAGTAGCTTTATAACGTCATTATTTACCACAACTATAAACCTAAACTGAATATTTCCAAGAAAAGTAATACTTATACTTACTAGCTTGGAGAAGGAAATGGCAACCTACTCCAGCATTCTTGCCTGGAGAATCCCACGGACAGAGGAGCCTGGCGGGTCAGTCCATGGGGTCGAAAAGAGTCGGACACGACTGAGCGACTAACACACACACACACACACACACACACACACACACACACACACACATACTTACTAGCTATTTCAGGTCAGAAATACTGATGTATTCTTTATTAATACTTGCATTTTAAAAAACTTGTTAGAATACTACATTGCTTTAATTTAGACACTGAAAAAATAGAAGACTCTGCAAACTGAAATGAGTTTCCTATTCCTTCATAATCATCACCTCTATATAGAAGTATTTAGATGAAGGGGGAAAAGAACATCAAAGACAGAAATAATTTTTAAACTATAAAAAGCATAAATTTTTAAATCTCCATTATTCAATGTCTTATTTCAGAGTAACTAAATTCAAGGGTTGAATATTCAATAATGTATAGTTTTTTTCTTTGTCTCTTCTCTTTAATGGTTTCCACAGGTATTTAATTTATAGACTCTTCCTTTTGGATTGGAAGCTGGGCCTCTAATAAGTATATTTCATATTGTCTCAGGGTTTCTCAGAGACTGATAGAAGTCTGAACTTCTTCCATTTTTGAGGTACATAGTATTTATAGAAATAGTAATAGTAGATATGCCAAAGCTATAAACTCTGTGGTTTATCCTATAAGTCTAAAATAAACCTAACACATTTACCACATTAAAAAAATATTGTATAAACTCATTTAGAGATTACACTAAATTATACAAGTGCTTTGCAAACGTGAGGCATTGGACCAGACCACCTTCTCCACCTCTGCCTCAGCCACTGCCACAGGTTCTTTGCTGTCTATAATGAATGTTCTGCAATTTGGAATCTCTTCAGAGGGAAAATTATTCCCTGACTTTAATATTTCTCAGTTAAGGAAAGATGACAGGAAGGAAGGGCTAGAGGGAACAATGGTTGACAGTGGTATCTGTTGCCACTTTACCTTCTGCTGGGCAAGTAAAGAGTAAGGAAATAGAGGCAACATACCAATCTGCTATAACACTGACTGAAATTTCACATGTGCACAGATAGGAACTTGTGGAATAGAGCTGTAAGATTTGTCTGTCTCATAGGAAGAAAATCCTAGAAGATCCCCTGGAGAAGGAAAGGACAACCCACTCCAGTATTCTTGCCTAGAGAATTCCAATGGACAGAGGAGCCTGGCGGGCTACAGACCATGGAGTAGCAAAGAGCTGGACACGACTGAGTGACTAACACTTTCACATTTTCTAAGGTGTCTGTAGTTCCAGATAGATGGCTAGGGTAGCAGTCACTGGTGAAGGGAGCAATTCTTCCCAAGCATCAGAAAATTTGTGCCTCCAGCACACCTAGCTGAAGAAAGCCTCAAGATACAGTCATAAAAATACTAAATGAATTATTTTGTAGAACTTTTCTATTTTTTGTTTGTAGAAAAGTCTGACTTCCTATCCCTATATCAATACATAACAAGTAACAGAAGGGTAGGAAATGTTGCTGCTTTTATTTTCTTATTAAAATATTATTGTATTTCCAGGATCATTTAGTAGATGTCCAATAATCTTTTTTTTTTTTTTAATCATTGTAATGAAGACTGTAAAGGTGCCTGGATGACAGAGGAAGTTGTTTGGAAAAGAAGTATGAAAAAAAAAAATGTAGAATCTTAAAATTCCTGAAAGGCACAAGACTCTGGGGGCAGAGGAGGGGGGAACACCATAATAAAATAAATAAATAAGTAATACCAATTTAACACATGTCATCTGGTGAAATAATTCTACCATCTTGACATCTTTTTGGCTTCCAGAAGGAGTAATTGGTTCAGTTACTTCTGTAACCTCTTTATCAAAAGAGCAAAATCCTTCAGGCTTTTTAAGATTTCCACATTAGGATCTAATCAAAAGTCCTGCCATACAATATCCAAATGCTCCCATTAGTAATCTACCAAAATGTTTAATTTCTGTATCCTTTTGGGTCTCTTTCATATTCACCGAGCAGAAATTTCAACTCAAGCTGCCTTAAGACAAAACTGAATTTGGTGATTCATATTTGAAAATATCCAGAGTTAGGAACTTTTTTCAGCTGGGTTCAGAGCTCAAATATCCCCATCTAGATTTAACTTTCCTCCAGCTCCCACGTACGCCTCTCTGAGTATTATCTGCATTCCCAGACTTCCCATGATGACACAAAATAGCTCTAGGCTCACAACTCACTCTGCAAAGTCCAACAGAAAGGAGTCCCTTCTTTAAAGGGGGCAAAATGGTCCCCAAACGGTGCTTTCTTGTCTCTGATTGGCCAGGCTTGGTCACATACTTTTCTGTACACCAACCCTAGCTACTACTAGGGGAACATAAAGCTTCCAGTGGCCACACGGAGTCGTGGGTCACCCACTGAGTGGTTGACATCACCTGAGTCAAATGCGCTGAGGGGCGCTGGCTCGATCTTCCAAAGTAAACGAGGGTATGCGTAGGAATGCGCAGTAGAGGCAAAACCATAAAAATCCAGTCCAACGTATATCTTTAGTAGATCCACTTCCACCACTTACTAAAACTTTCACATAAGCTGCTGTTAGTGGATCAAGCCCCTGGAGAAGGGCATGGGAACCCACTCAGTGGGTCAAAACAGAAATTAAAAGGGAAAAAATCGTTCAATTTAGGCTGCTGATCAACCTATATTTTAGGACAAGTGCAACCTCACACCTTGTATCCAAAATGTCGCTCCAGTTGTTGGCCTTCATCTGTCTTCAGGAGCTGGAACACAGCACGTGGCCTTTAGAAAGCCGGCGAGTCGAGGCAATTACCAGCTTACAACCGCGAAGCCGCCCGCGGCGCTCTGTCAGGTTCAGCGTCACTGGCGGGAGCGCGACCTGAGGGGACCACGAGGGTGCGCCGCACCTTCCCCGCACCGCCCCTGGAACTCACACCCACTTCCCACACACGGGCCAAACCTTCTCCTTGGCGACCGCTACCAACCTGCCCGCGGTGGCCGTCGGAGCCGGCCGACCGGGGCAGGACACCCAGGGTCCCCAAGCCTAGGGCTGGGCAGGCAGCCGGGCGGAGCAGACACGGGCGCAAGGCGGGCGGATGCAGGCGCCTCCAGCCCCCCGGCTCCCGCCTCCTCCCCTTCTCCGGGCGGGCGGGCGCGCGCGGGCCGGGAGCGGGGAGGCGGCGTGAGGGCGGCGGCGGCGCGGCCGGGCGGGTCCCGGGGCCGCGGAGCGCGTCGGAGCGAGCGCACGAGTCCCCGGCGCGCCCGCCGCGCTCGCCCCGCGGCCGCTCCCGCCCGGCGCCGCCCTCGCTGCGGGACCCGCGAGGCGCCCACCGGCCGCGGCCGCGGGGACCCGGACGCACGAGGGTAGGGGCCGCCCGCGCGTCGGCCCAGCCCGGATCCCGGCACCGTGTCGTCCCCGAGCGCCGCCCGGACGGGGAGCGCTCCCCGAGCCGCGGAGGCCGAGGACCCGGGACGGAGGATCCCGCGGACGCCCGCAGCCCGAGGGAATCACCAGGGACCGGGCGGTCCTCGCCCAGACACCCGCCCCCGGAGACTTGGAACGCAGACTCCAGAGGCAGCGGCGCGCACGGTCAGGACAAGTTACTCGCGGTTTAAAGGGGTCCTGAGACTGCCACTCGTTTTATTTAATCGATCTTTCCTCGCCTGTTAAAAATAAGTTTATTTAGACAAAGAAAAGAAAGATAGCTTCCTGGATAACTGGAGGTTTTTAAATACAATCCCGAAAGTTTTGCATGGTGTGGTTATCTGCTTATACATATTTATTAACCTGTTAACTCTTCAGCTGGACAGAAAATTGACATTTAAAATATTATTTGAGAAACATTTCTAGTTCGCTGCTGCTTTCAGGCATCGTGTTATTTATCAGCTTATTTAGCATCTGTCTTCCCCAAGTGGTACCAAAACCTGTCCCTTGGCGGCGGGTCTTGCACGTGACACTCTTGCCCTCTAGTGCCTCAGCAGCTTGGTAGCAGTTTGATGGCTAATATTAATGAGATGTTACATAACACAAGGGTACTGGGCCTGAACTGGTAGTGCTGCCACTTGTAAAGCCAAAAAGCCGAGCCACTGGTACTGGATACTGCTGTTTCCGTTTCTTTTCTTTTGAAACTTTCTGAAACGTTTGCAGCTCTTTCCGTTTTAATTCCAGGTAAGTGTATCTATTTATTTATACTATACTTTAATGGCTAACTCATAAATGTAGGAGTAGCAACTTTGTTTACAATTGATCTAAGAATTTCAGGATTGAACAAATGCCTAATTTTATCCTTATAAAAGAAATAAAGCATTTAATTAAATTGAGTGAAACAAAGAAATGTCTTACCTTGGCTTAATTTTAAAGCTTCTCTTTTATAAAATTAAAGTATTAAGGCAATGATCTCTTACAATTGTTTCAGATCTCCACCCACAACTTGTAATTATTCTTCAGAAGATTTGTTAAACAGAACATATGTCTGTTGCTTGTTGGACTAGAAATTTGTGAGTAACATTGGAGATTTAAACTACAACTACCTATCTATCTATATAGTAATGATCCTCAACAAATCTCTCTATTTGATGCAATTAGTTTTATAAATATCATTTAAGATTATACAGTTAATAACTTTAAATGCAACTGGTAAGAAATACCCTAAGTATTGAATACAAAAATTTAAAATTAAAAGAAAATACATATATAGTCCATTTACTATATCTACATTTGTTTTTTAAAGAACTAAGTTAGATTTTTTCAAGGGGTTTACCTAGATGATCTTCCAACTAGTTCTTCTAATATCTGGAAACTACTTAAGCCTCAAACTCATTTAAAGTTGAAATTTATCCATATTCTCTATAAACATATTGGTTATAGCAACATATGTAATCTGCAAGAGTTTTAAGGAAATCACTCCTAAGTGATGTAAACAGCTACATCTTGATATTAAAATACAAATCAAATCTTAAGACACATGTGAAACTGATCTCAAATCCACTTTTTATTTTTCTTAGAAAATATGTTATCAACTATTGGATATGCTATTCACCACAAGAGAGCAGAATGATATGGAAGAGAAACTCCCAAACATCTGATACTCAGCTAAAGGACAAATTTTCCCTTTTTCTTCAGCCATAGCTCCCTGTTAATATTGAATTTGAGAAGGAGATTTCAAAAATAAATTTGAAAGACATTCTTTTGGAAAATAGTACTGAACATATCAAGAGTCTTGCCTTAACAGAAGCTTTCCCCCTTTTCTTTCTCCTGTTAACACAGACAATATCTGCCATTTCTCTGATATTTTTATTGTTTTCCTTTCTGGTCTTGATGAGAAACCAGAGGTTTCTTTCTTTGTATAAGTAAATATTGATATTAAACTGGTCACATGAGTTAATTCTCTTCATAGTCTTTAGAATAAAGATTCTCATGTTAATAAACTATTTTAGATAAAACAAAACTTTTATCTCTTTCTAGAGAGATTTGTTATAGTTCAGTTCAGTTGAGTTATAGCATACCCAGTATTCTTGCCTGGAGAACCCCATAGACAGAGGAGCCTGATGGGCTACAGTAGTTCATGGGGTCTCAAAGAGGCAGACATGACTGAGCAACTAACCCTTTCCCTTTCCTTCCCTTCTCTTTTAACACATTTCCTTGAGAAAAGTATTGTCTCTGAAGATTACAACAAATGTTAGACTAATTTGTGCTGTGACTGAAAGATTTGTTAAAAAAAAAAATACAGTGGAAGAGATAACCAGGCATTTGAGGTTCTTTTTTTCTGAATAGTATATTTTGTTGAAGCAGTTACTATGAGCTAGAATCTTTATATTAAAGTCTGACTTGTCAGTAAGAATTTTAAAACAATAAAGAAATTACAAAATTTGCATTTAATTCAGAGAATCTTATATGACTTCATTGAATCCTGGTAGAGTCTCAACTGCTCTTTGGTGATTAATGGCAACTTTTAAATTTAAATAAAATTTGAGCTATAAAATACTTTGTTGTTTGTGCTACAAAAACAGGGAAGTAGAATTGGTAATAAAAACACTATTCTCAACTAAATAAATGCCTTGGATTTCTAATTGCTTAACAGTCTAGACAATAGAGAAAAGACAGTGGAAGTTTCCCTATCCTGTGCTGTGACTATTGGAAATGAGCATCTACACTGAAATGCATGAACTCTGAACAGCTGTCCAGGTTAGAGGATGCTACCAGGCCACAAAAGTAACAGCTTGCATTATGATGATAACTAGTCTGAACAATGCTTAAAATTGTTTTATAACTGAAGATTCTCTTACAATACCCAACGAATTGGTTTTAGAAAACCAATTGGTTTATTTGGCTGCTTGTTTGCTTTTAATAAAAACCATATTCTCGGCTCTGGGATGTCACAGTGGGTGATTTATCCCTTCATGTTGCGTTAAACATTGCTCATCAATTTCATGTAAGTTGTATAACTAGGAAAATGTCAAGCCCTTCTGTAATTACTTTTTTGCAATTATTATACATAATAAATTATTTCACAAAAACTCCTGCAAATTACTGAGAGATGTAACTCTTCGCTTGTGTGTGTGAAAGTTGCTCAGTCATGTCCTTCTCTTTATGACCCCGTGGACTGTATAGTCCATGGAATTCTCCAGGCCAGAATACTGGAGTGGGTAGCCTTTCTCTTCGCCAGGGGATCTTCCCAACCCAGGGATCGAACCCAGGTCTACCACATTGCAGGCACATTCTTTACCAGCTGAGCCACAAGGGAAGCCCAATTCTTCACCACCTGTTGCCAAAAAATCAGGTAGTAGAGTTCTGTACTGAAATATTCTGGCATCTCACTGATGGGTATCCATTTTACGTACATTTCACTTTTAAATCTTCTCTGATTGCAGTGTTTGAAAATAACATGAAACTAGATCTGGCTTGTAGGCTGGGTTCTGCCATGAGAGCTCTAGTCTTGGACAACTCCCTTGCTGGCTCTGGGCCTCGGTCCCTCACCTGGAAAATAAGGGTCTCAGAGATCCTTTCCTGTCCTCTGTATTGCCCAACACTGTGGAAATTATTCTGGAGGATTGGACAACGAGACATGAAAAAAAAAATTAAAGAATAATGCAAAACTAAACTTAAGTGCTATTGTCTAGAATTTTAGTAGTAGGTGTGTTAGTGGTTAGGACTTCTCCATCAAGTCAGGATGTACAGGTTCAATTGCTGGTCATGGAGCTGAGATCTCACATGCTCAGGGGCCAAAAAACCAAAACATGAAAACAGAAGCAATACGGTGACAAATTCAATAAAGACTTTCAGAAAAATGGTCCAGATCAAAAAAAATAAATAACAGCCAACATTCATAGGATGGACACCTGTACCAGGCACTGTTAAAGCAGTTTATATATTAATTTTTAGCTATGTAATCTTCACAAAGATTATGTGAGGTAGATACTGTAATTATTTCCACTTCACAGATGAGGAAATTGAGGCACTGAGAGGTTATCTACCTGTCAAAGATTGCATCCCTGGCAAGTGGTAAAGCCTGGATTCAGTTTGACTCTGATTCTAATGTATATGCCCTTAACAACTCAATTACATTTTCTCTCCATAGGCTTCAAATATTTGTGCTTGATACACCTCTTGATATAACACAGGAAACTCATGTACCTCTCCAGTCATTTCTACCACCTCTCCCCTTACGTATGAAATGATCAATCATTTATTCAAGCAAAATTTACTCTGCACCTACTTTTGTGCCAGGCTTAAAGTAGTTCCCAGGACCATTACATGTGATGCCTTCCTTAATGAGCTATATATAGTCTAGTTTAGGTGATTTCTTTGTCCTCGCTTGGTACTCCAAATGGGTTGAGTTTCACTTGTTCTAAAAGGTGCCCATGACAACAGAGGAGTAATTTATCTGACCTCTTCATTGATGCATCCATGGGGTAGTGAGTAAGAGAACCAGGACCTCAGACCTCCTCAGGACTGCCTATCATATTTTTTCATTGCTCCCCTCTGCTCTTTTTTATCCTCTCTATGCAGATTGACTGCCTCTGCCTCTCAGCTTCATGTGACCTGCCCTAAAACATAGCCAAAAACTGATCTGTAACTTTATATCTTACGGTCCAGGCAAACAGTGAGAGGCTGGGTTAATATCTTCTGTTCCCATGTCTCTGAAGGATAAAAATGACACAGGTTAGAGTATGTGCTGAAAGCTGCACTGGCAGTAGGCATAGTGGCCTGCTGTTAGGCGTGCATTGATACATACATTCTAGCTGAATTTAAGAAGATAGAGGCAGACATTTTCGCCTTTAAGTCATAGAGGCAGAAACAACAAGCAGCAGTGGGAGAGTTTTCTTCTCTTGCCTCACTGGATGGCACACCACTGAGGGAAGTGAACAAAATGGATCCTTTCCTTCATAATTTCTAAGTACAAAGGATGGAAAGTTGCAATAGAAATTCATTTTCCATCTAATGTATTAAACAAAGGTAATACCCCCGTAAGTGCAGCTTTTCTCCCATCCAGCTTTAAAACAAAAGAAAAGCCCAGTTCTAGAGACAAGAGTATATTCTTGGTTGTAGTCCATGCAAATCAGCATCTTACTTGCCTACCACAGCAGGGTTCAATAAATATGACACAATTTCACACATTCTTTCTCAGACAAAAGCATGTTCTTTGTCAATTTTTAATATTGCTAAAATCACTTTTAGCAAATCCATGCAATGTATTTGAGGCGTCTCAATGCATTTTTCAATACTATACAATATGGTTAATTTTGTGAAAGGGGAATACTGTCAAGATCTTTTAAATATCTTTCATTTATGTTAGAACCTGAAGTTCTTTAGTTATTAATACTCATTTTCCAGATGGCAATCTTTTTTTTCACATTCCTTATTCTGCCAACATGATTCTATTTCATTTAGAAATTGATTTTTACTTTGGAATGATGGTGGGAGAGAGTGGAAGAAAAAAGATAGGTCACAGGGACAAGTAGGTGCTTTCCCCTGCAGATTGTGCGGTGTTTTGCAAAGTGTAGGTTTGTATATAGTCAGTTCTTCACTATGTGTACAGAATGGCCTGTGATTCCCAAAAAATAATTTCTCCCTTTGTCTTTCATTAATGGTAGATAATTAAATAATGGCTGGCTAATGTTCCCGTGGTGAAAAAACAGATGTTTTCCTTTTTAAAAACAAATGAATTGCAAAAGAACTCTAACCACTCTGAATTCTGAGAACTATCAGAAGAGGAAAAATGGGTGTTCAAACAAGCCAGTAAAAGGTACATTCTGGATGTGTCTGATTGATGGCTATGGTCAAGGTGGTCACTGCTGTTCAGAGTGTTTATATTATCACCCTGACTGTTTGGGCCGGTGTGGCTGATCGAGGTATCCATTCATGGAAGACGGTTTTACTTCATAACTGCCCCAGTTTGTGACTGCAGCTACCATTTGTAAATTTAGTAGAGGCTCTTTTTCACCCATTTTTCAAGTATTCAGTGGGATGTGCTTACTTCAGGCACTGTGCTGATATCAAGAGTATAGAAGTGAACGGGAGAGGTGCTTCCAGCTGTTTCCAAACTATGAAGAAATATTCCCCAGAAAATCCCTTGACTAATTATAACTATGGAATGTGCTGCAGAGCGCAAGTAGATAGTGATGTGAGAGTGTGTTCCGGGGGCCTGACAGATGGGGGGAAGCAGGGAAGTTTCTGCGAGGCTGGGACATATACGCAGAGAGCCACAGGATTTGGAGAATGAAGTAAACTGAGGAGAGCAGAACAAACTCCCAGACAAAGAAAACAGCATGTGAGAGCATCCTAGGTCAGAAAAGAGTTTCAGGCCCAGCTCCTGCCCAGAGCTTAAGAGAACACACCATTGAATCAGGCCTGAGACGTCAGAGGCAGAGGGGAGCGTGTCTCAGATCTTATGGGATATGTACAAGAATTTGAGTTTTCATCAGCAGGTGAGATTGGCGGCCATCGCTGGATTTTCAGCTGGGAAGAAAATCAAAGTTGTACTTTGGTGCTGGATTGAGAAAAGTAGAGAGGGAGCTGAGAGGGTTTCTGGTAGGGCTAGTTGTTGAGGTGGTTCAAGTGAGAGGGACCCTGCCGGGAAAAAGAGAGAAGGGCGTTGTGTCCGATGCGTTTTGGAAAATGGAAATGAGAGCGCTTGGGTCTATTTCGATAGGCAGAAGTGAGGGGAAAAAAGGTGTTGAGAGGAGCCACCAGATGGTTGTAGGAAGATGGAGACAGGTTTAGAGGGTGGATTACAAGTTTGGTTATGGACAGGTTGAGCTTGATTGTGACACAGTTCCAGTGGAGCCAAGGAGTGGCTGGTCTGTTGTTAGAAAGGGCACGGTTACTGGAAGTTGTTATTATACCAAGTCAGTAGTTCAATTTGAAATCAACATTTGGAATTGGGGGGAGCATCGTTGGTAATGAAAGCCAGGGGGCGTGTGAGCTCATCTAGGAGAAGGGGGAGGAATTAGAAGCCCACTGATGGACACAGTGCCAATTATGTCTCTTTGGGGCTTCTTCCTCAGCTCTGAGACCCATCTGACTTCCTGCATCAAAAGTGGACTTTCTGTACCTCCCACCATGCTGCTTATACTCAAATGTTTGTAGCTATCCTTTTATGAATTCTTAGTACATTTTTATTGGTCATCTTCAGGATATTTCTCTCATTTATTATGTTATGTATACCATCATCATCATCATCACAGGTAACATTTAGTATATTCATTCTCTGTGCCAGATAATTTTCTAAGATATTTTTTACACTTTTATTTCATAATCCTCATCAAAGCCATCACAATATTGTAATCATCCTCCAATTAAAATAAATTAATTAAAGAAAGAATAAAATGACTAATAAAAACTTAGTGCATGTAAAATTAAAAAAATAACCCTGTTAAGTAGGTACCACAAGTATCTCATTTTTAATGAGGAAACTGCCGCATCTAAAGGGAAGAGCTGCCTGATATCTATTTCCTATATGTTCCTAGCATGAAAGGGATGTGTTTGCAATTGCCTTCCCAGATGGATGATATCTTGAATGTGGGCTGTCAGGTTCAAAATCAGTTCAGCAACTACAAGCTGTTGCACCTTGGGCAAGCTGCTTAGCCTTTAAAGGGCCTCAGACTGTGTTGGCTTATAGTAAGTGTTCATTAATGTTAGCTGAGCTGCTGTTGCTGGCATTCTCCCTGCCCACAGATGTGATTTGCTTCAGAGTGCCTTATAGGAAATCCTAATGAGGTGGTGATGCTTATAACCAGCCTAACCTCGTAACTTCCTGTATCTCCTGTGACTGATCCAAAACTTTGCCTGCCTAAATGGCTTGATATTCTCAGTTTCATAGACAGTTTCTTGGCCATTCAGCATATTCCTTATTATGGTCAAATAGGTAGCCAAGTTCAACCACAGCTGTCAGCTCTGTGCTTTAAGACAGTGGTGTCCATGGAAACTCTCTTGACCCACAAGTTCATGTGCCTGTTCTTCAGTCATTCAGAGAGCCCTTCAGACCATGCAGAGTCTGTACTTTTTAATATATTTTTGTGAGAGCACTTCAGGAACACAGTCGTCACTATACTGAAGTGTTTGCCTTGTTGATCTTCTTGACCTTTAAAAATGTTTTTATCCTGTGTCTTGTTTAAAAGACCACTGGGAATAACATGAAACCTACCCTTGGAAATTTCAGTCTGAAAAAGCACTGAGACCTTAAAAAAATCATGTTGCTAATAATAGTAAGCCTTTGGTAGAGGCCTTAAAGGAAAAGTGGTTATAATTACAGTATATAATCTGGGGACCTGGCCTAAAGGCGAGAGGAGTGGAGTTGGTCGGAAAGACTTTCCTGAAGAACTGAATTTGTGCAGCATATCGAGATTTGCCCGCAACCCATCAATTTTGACCCTAGTCAATTTCCTCGACTTTCTTATTTGTCAACATCCAACTATTTTGTAGAGCATTGTGATTTTGCTATCTCCTCATGCATCATTTGGTCGCCTGCAGTCGCTCAAGCCAATTTCCACTCTGTGCCATGGTGCTTTTATTACTGGCACTGTTATTCTCCTAGTCCCTAAGCCTGCCTACCCCCACCCCCACCAGTAATCATGTCCTTTTCTCTTTTCCTCCCGAGTCCCTCTTTGTTGTCATCCTCTCTGATAACCACCCTTGTCTGGACTCAGACCACCCCTACCTGGCTTGTCCAGCAGCATCTTTGCTGGGACTATTCTGATTCCACCTGCTTCTTCACTCCATGCAATGCAGCATGTACTCTCTCTGTTCGTATTATTGTTCTTTGTCCATTCTGGGTGTCACTGCTACACTAATCATCTGTAAACCCTATTTTTATTGTCTGCCTTCTGTTCAGTTACATCCAGTGCTATTTCCCAGTCAATGCTTTTGTGTTCACAGTCACTTTAATCTGCAGCACTTTTTCAGTGAAACATTATTTCCATTTTCAGTCCAATACATACTGCCTTATGATTAGTTTAGACTGATTCTCAGATAAATGCGCTGTAATCATTGCATTTCATCCTTGCCAGGTTTCTATGCTGGGCATGTGCACCACATCCTCATACCCAGATCCTGCCCATCATGCTATGTCCCCCTCAAGCACCATGTCTCTTAGCAAGTACCACTGACTTTCCTAAGTTTCATAATTCTCTCTTGCTCTTTCTTCTGAAACTTGTAGTAGACATAGGCTGTATAGCACAAATCCCTACTCATTATGTGCAACATAGTGTTGGCTGTTGTTTCCCACGTTTTTCAGTATTTTATACCTGCTAATGGAGGTGGCAGCTTTGATAGGTTTCTAGTAACTATTCTACACAGTGAGAGCAAATACACCTCACCACCCTGTCTCATCATAGGTAAGGATTTTATGAATTACATGCCTTTCACTTCTGACAATAGGAACAAACTATGAGACACTGCTATCTGAACTGCAAAAGTGAGAACAGGTTTTGTATTCACTCAGAAACATTTCACAGCTAGAACTAAAACAGAGGCCTAGAGAGATGTGAGATTTTATATCCTGCTATTGTACCACAGACTATTATATTATTCATAAACATGTACCTAACTTTAAACGTGCAATTACTTTTCAAAATGAAATAGCTACAGTTACAATGAAAACTCTCAGTTGTCCTGATAATTTTGATTTGCTTGAATTACACCTAAACCTGTGGGGAAATGTTTAAGAGTAGGATTTCTTTTGGAGCATGTCAGATCCCTTAATGGCGTTTCCCTCGGCCAGGGGTGGGGTCCCATAGACCTTTGGTGACATATGAAGTCCAGCACCTCCTCTCTTTGCAGTAGTCCCTCAGACTCATCCATGCCCATGTTCTGTCTGCTGTGTGATCACTAAACAGTTTGTGCTTGGACTGTGAGAGATGAGCCTGCACTGGCTTGCCAGAGTTGCTCTCACACTGCCCTGTGATACCGTCTACATTCTTGATTAGTTCATTTTATTTCCCAAATCAGGAAAATGTAATGGTTCCCTACAAGGCTTTCTTGACGGTAAACTTCTATGTTATCTAATCTCTATGATCTGAGTTACCCATATTTATACAATTTACTTTTGAGGTATTCCTTGCTCTTTCCTTCAAGTCTTCAGTGTCCCTTGCCCAATACTGTACTCATTCCTCCTCCGTAAAATCCTCTGTGTCTCAAATGCCTATTCATTTTACCCTCATCCCTCAAGGCTCTGCCCAAATCCAACCCCTCCCCACATTGCAGACACCCCCACTTGCCATGGTGTCTTTTTTTCTCTCATCCTGTGACAGACATTTGTCTCTAATCAACAACCCATACATTATTGTTTGCATTCAAGTTACTGTCTACCTTATAATTTGGGACCCTTTAAAGAAATTCATTCTGCTGATGATTTATATTTGAAATAAAAAGATAGTTATCCTATAATTACTTGAGTGAATGATATAGTTTCCCTAAATATTTGAATGAATAAAGGACGATATATAATTTATAGGATAAGTAAGATATTTATCCTATAAGTATTCTGCAATTACAGAATATTATATTATTCATAAAGATAAACATATTACTCAAAATATTCCTCATTGATTATTTCACAGGTGAATATCACAGAATTTTAGAGCCAGAATGTTCTTTCTTTTCCCAAACTTATTTATTTTTAATTGAAGTAAAATTACTTCACAATATTGTGTTGGCCTCTGCCATACATCCACATGAATCAACCATAGGCATCCCTCTTTAACTTCCCTCTCACCTCCCAGCCCTTCCCACTCCTCTCAGTTGTTGCAGAGCTCCAGTTTGCATTCCCTGAGTCACACAGCAAATTCCCATTATCTGTTTTACACATGGTAGTGTATATGCTTCCATGTTACTCTCTCCATTCATTCCACCCTCTCCATCTTGCCCCCTCCACCTGTGTCCATAAGTCTGTTTTCTATGTCTGCATATCCATTGTTGCCCTGTAAACAGGTTCATCAGTACCATCTTTCTAGATTCCATATATATGCGTTAAAATATACAATATTTGTTTTTTTCTTTCTGACTTACTTCACTCTGTATAATAGAGAGCCAGAATGTTCTTGGTGATCATTTATTCTAACCTTATCACTTTACTGAGAAGGTACCAGGGCCAAAGTGACAATTAATACTAGACAGAAGTGTAATAAACCCTAATCTTATGAAGAATGTCAACTGCGGTATTCTCCATTAGTGCTTTCAGCTATCATACAGCTAGCTTTCATCCTGTCTTATGGGCAATAATAAGATCTTTCTTAATATTTTTTATATTCCATGATATTTCCTTGAAAATTGCCAAGACCATAAGACCTAATAATCTTCTGCTCTAAAAAGCACCCATGTTTCTTTCTTGTTATTTTTCAAAAGTTACTGAATTTTTCAAAGGTTACTAAGACTTGAAAAAATTGAAATTATAACAAAGTATTTCATGAAGTTGCAGTTGTTTTCATTATGTTTTAAAAAAACATTTTATAGTACTTTTTATATAATTACTGAGATTTTTCTTAGAAGTAGAAACTAGTATCTTAATTGTAGCATTTAATGAAATACATCCAAACTTTTATGACTTTTCAGTGTATGTAATTAACCACAAATAGTTTGAACCTGTATTGCATGTTGTGACAGTATATGGCTCAGGTGACATCTCTGTGGCATTAGGTTTATATTATAATAATCTATACAGTTATTATAATGGTTATTATAATCTATACAGTTTGATCCAAAGCTCAAGGAATAAAAGGAAACTCCTTGTTAGTCCAGTGCCTTTTGTATACTAGGGGTAAAGACATCTGTTCAGTGGAGCCCTTCCCTCATTCCATTCCTCCCTTGTCCTCATTCATATTTGGGAGAAGAAAAGACAGGTTTTCTTAATTAGCAGACACCAATTCATCTGCCTAACAGGGTGCCACGTGTGCCAGTCACCAGGATAAAAACTTGCTCATCTTAATGCTGCAGATTGAATGTTTAATATTCTATTGTATCTTATTCTACTTTTCAGGCTATATTTTCTGTGAGTCCTGATCAAGTGACACAAATGTGCTGCAATGGTGACATAAACTATTGACTGAAACTGGAAAAGTATCTGAAACATCATCTTTTCTTTTCTTCTTTCATTTTTTTATGGTGCTTCTGTTGGAACAGTCTGAGGGAAGTATATGTAACATGAGTTTTATCATGAAGCTCCACAGACACTTTCAAAGGACAGTGATTCTGCTTGCCACATTTTGTATGGTAAGCATTATTATTTCTGCTTACTACCTGTACAATGGCTACAAACAGGAAAATGAACTGTCTGAGATGGCTTTAGAAGTAGACTGTGGGGACTTCCAGCACCTACCATCCCGGCTGATGGCAGTGAAGCCAGCGAAGCTCTCTGATGCCTCGAGCACAGACACCACGGTCCTGGTGTTTGTGGAGAGCCAGTACTCATCGCTTGGTCAGGACATCATTATGATTCTAGAATCCAGTAGATTCCAATATCACATTGAAATCGCTCCTGGCAAAGGGGATCTTCCAGCACTTACAGAAAAATCTAGAGGCAAATATATTCTCATTGTTTATGAGAACATTTTAAAGTATATAAATATGGACGCTTGGAATCGAAGTCTTTTAGATAAATACTGTGTTGAATATGGTGTGGGTGTCATTGGATTCCACAAAACTAGTGAGAAGAGCCTACAGAGCTTTCAGTTGAAAGGCTTCCCTTTTTCTGTGTATGGAAATCTTGCAGTAAAAGATTGTTGTATTAATCCTCATTCTCCATTGCTTCACGTGACCAAATCTTCCAAGCTTGAAAAAGGTTCTTTACCTGGAACTGACTGGACTGTTTTCCAGATTAATCACTCAGCCTACCAACCAGTAATATTTGCCAAAGTAAAGACCCCAGAAAACCTGTCTCCTCCCGTCTCTAAAGGTGCTTTTTACGCCACTGTCATACATGACCTGGGGCTCCATGATGGAATTCAAAGAGTTCTCTTTGGCAACAATTTGAACTTTTGGTTGCACAAGCTTATCTTCATAGATGCTGTTTCCTTCTTGTCAGGGAAGAGGCTCACTTTGTCCTTGGACAGGTACATTCTCGTGGATATTGATGATATTTTTGTGGGAAAGGAAGGAACAAGAATGAACACCAATGATGTTCAGGTAAGGCTCTTTATCTCAAAGTGTAGTTCATCTCCCAGTAGGTTTGACTAGGGCTAAGGGATTTCCTGGGACAGAGGATTTTTATTTTGGGGGGAAATTCTTAGGCAAACTGGGATGAGTTGTCTACCCTAAGCTATTTTTGAGATATGGGGATATATCTCAGCCCTAGAACAGCTAAGTAGATAATCTATTTTTCTCTGAATCAAGAAAGAAATGAAGAGTGTACTAAAGGATTGTGTGTGGCAGAGTCCTGAAATGCATTTCTGTGTGTATTCAAAGCTACAGGATAGAAACCACTTTGTTTAATTACTTTCCAGAAACTGTCTACCTCTGCAAACGATTATGAATCTGAGACGTTAGTCCATTTAAATATGAAATCATGGTGAATTTGTTTTAATGAAAATAAATACTCCCACAAATTTTAAAGAATTAAAGATCTCATAAGTAGCAAGTTCAGATGTTTTGGCAAGTTAAATGTACAACTCATTTTCTCTTATTACTTTTTTTGAAACTCTGAAAATTAGCACCACTAAATGTGGAGAGTTATGAATACGCAAGCAAACTTATTCACATATACACAGAACGATTTACATTAATTGTCAAAATTCATTGAACACTTCTGATTCATACATGAAACCTATCATGCTACATTTATATTGGATTAGATTTCTCATTATGTAAGCTGCTGCCCTTAGACAGAAAACGATTATCTGAAGATAGTTGATTATCATTGTGAAGGTATTTTATTACATAATGTGACTGGCTGTTTAATATTAATGGAATTTAAAATTAAAATGACCTACATTCATCTTAGTTTCACATTCAAAATGCCATTGGATTCTATCTCTGTTATACTACATATTGATTTCACATAAAAGTGAAAGGAAAAATTTGATACATAATTTTTTATTCTATACAGTTTTGACCTTTTGGTAAAATACAGAGTACTGAATCAGATGGAAAAAAGTCTTGAAACTGCATTCTTTTCTCTAGACACTGAGCATCTGGCAAACAATAGTAATGTTCATCACACTACTTAAATGAACTAAGGATACCAGAAGGACTATTAAATGTTACCATAAGAGTGTGAAGACTGAAAATAAAAAAAAACTTTCATATTCTTGGTAATATTTTAGATTTTTCCTTTTAAGTCAATATAAATTAATTAATAAAAAAGTTGTGCTTAAGTTTTGAGATAGTCTTTGAAAGTGTAGCTAAATTAAAACTGAGCTGGTAGTTTAAACATTTATTATGTCCTTGAAAATTATAAACAATATATAATTCTTTCTAATTTTTCCATTCTAAAATATTATGATAAAAATACTTTAAGGCTTTATATCTGAAATGTGTCTTTAAAACTGCCTAAATATGTTCTTATGTCATTTAAAAATAAGCTAGATAAATCTCCAAATTTTTATGAAACTCTACTATATCCTCTAAAATTATACAAAATGCCTTTGGTGCTCTTAAGGTTAAGCCATTTTTAAGTGGTATAAAAAACTAAAACTTTACTGAATAAATTCAGTAAGAATTTAACATTGTAAAATATTTTATGAATTGCTCACATTTAGATAGGAATATACTTTCTAACCAACCTAAAGGCTTAAAAGAAAGTATGTTTTGAATTCTTTGATTATGAACTACTTCTAAGTTGTATCTGTGATTGTGTCTAAACATAGTCATTCACCCATTCATTCATTTGTTCACTGATTCATTCTGTAACTAGTTATTAAGCATGTCCTACATGTGAAGTATTTTTGGTGATATGTAAATAGAGTAAAAGTCACTCAGTCGTGTCTGACTCCTTGTGACCCCATGGATTATACAGTCCATGGAATTCTCCAGACCAGAATATGGAGTGGGTAGCCTTTCCCTTCTCCAGGGAATCTTCCCAACCCAGGGATCAAACCCAGGTCTCCTGCATTGCAGGCAGATTCTTTACCAGCTAAGCCACGAGGAAAGCCCAAGAATACTGGTGTGGGTAGTCTATCCCTTCTCCAGCGAATCTTCCTGACCCAGGAATCAAACCAGGGTCTGCTGCATTGCAGGTGGATTCTTTACCAACTGAGCTATCAGGGAAGCCCAATATAAAAGTGAAAGTGAAATAGAATAATAGAATCATACACCTTGGTCTTATCCCATTAGAAGAGAGGGTAGAGAGAGTACAGTTAGAGAAGTTCAGAAAGCACATAGTTGAAAAAAGTGCTGAGCATCTTCCTGCTTAGTACTTGGTATAGACGTATTATATGCCAGCCATGGAGTCAGGCACCAGGGATACAAAGATTAACAAAGCATGGCTCCCCCTTAATCAGTATACCACTGTCTTGTTAGGGATGGGATGGGAGTGATAAATACATAGGTAGCTTGCAATTTGGTGAGCACAACAGTAAAGGTGCCTGTGTGGTTTTATGTAAGTAATGCTGTGTGAAACACCTATACTGTGTGCTGTATACCAGAACTATTAAGTCCTACTAAGCAGGACAGATTGAGAAGGCAAATCTATAGCGACAGGATGATTTGAGAGGCTGTAGCGACGACATTCAGACAAAAGAAGGAGATTTCTAGAAACTAGGAAATGAGAATAAGAATGGAGAAGGAATGACCAATTTAAGAACTATATAGAAGGTAAAACTGAACAACTTAGGAACTGGGTCAATGGAGATGAAAGGGAATATAACCAAGAATGACATTAAGACTTTTAGCATAGTTGAATAGAGTTTCCATATGGTTCAGCACTCCCTCTCCTGGGCACATACCCAGACAAAACTATAATTCAAAAAGATACATGTACATGCACTGCGGTACTCATAGCAGCACTATTTACAATAGCCAAGATATGAAAATAACTTAAATGTCTGTCAACAGATGAATGAATAAAGATGTGGTATATAAAGACAATGGAATATTATTCAATCATTAAAAATAATGAAATAATGCCATTTGCAGCAACATGGATGGACCTAGAGATTATCATAATAAGAGAAGTCAGAAAGACAAATACTGTATATCACTTGTATGTGGAATCAACACAAATTGATATGAAGTGGGTTCATATTTACCCTCCTGCAATGCAGGAGACCTGGGTTTGATCCCTGGGTTGGGAAGATTCCCTGGAGAAGGGAAAGGCTACCCACTCCATATCACCAAAATACAACACAAATGAATATATCTATTAAATAGAAACAGATTCACAGACATAGAGAACAGACTTGGGAAGGGTTGGGAGTTTGAGATTAGTAGATGCAAACTATTATATGTATCATGGATGGACATCAAGGTGCTACTGTATAACACAGGGAACTATATTCAATATCCTGGGATAAATCATATTGGAAAAATATGAAAAAGAATATATGTACAACTGAGTCACTTTGCTATACAGTGGAAAACACATTATTGTAAATCAACTATACCTAAATAAAAAATTTTTTAAAGTTAAAAGATTTCTAGCACCACTGAATAACAGTTGATTATTCCAACGACAAAGAAAAAGGAAAGAGCAAGGTCATTGGAGGTCATGGTAAAAATTTCAGTTGTATTGAAGTGCATCTGGGGCATACAGGTATACAGATGTTTAACAAGTAGTTGGCTCACTAGAGAAGTCTGGGTAGCAAGTGTAGTTTTTGAAGCTACCATGCTGTATAAGGGATGGTTCAAAGCAAGAAAGTATGTCAGATCAGCCAAGGAAAATGTTTATAGAGTGATAAGAAAGAAAGATTAAAAGATTGAGTACAGAATCTTGAGGAAAATCATTTCAGAAAACAAGTGGAGAAAGATAATCCCATGAATAAGAGTCAAAAAAATAGAGATTTGAAAGTTATGCTATACAAGCCTTGGGAGTAAAGGGCTTCAGTGAGGATGTGAACAGCAATATAAAATCTATTATCAGGGTCCACTGAGGTAAGAACTGGCAAGTTTCCTTTGGCAAAAGATACAGGTCACTGGGGACTCTTATAAAAATCCAGGGTAATAGAAGCACAGCTTAAGTAAATTCAGGAGTAATTTAAGTTTAAGATATGAAGAAGGAGAGCATGGAGTGCTCAATAGAGAAATTTTGATATAAAAGAGAAATGCTGCTAATCACTGCAAAAGTGCTTTTTAAGCTCACATGGAACAAAAAAACTGTTTCCTCATTTAATTGGGAGATAAGAATTAGCAATGCAGTATCAGTGTTTACCTGCCTTGCTATTGAATAATATGAGCACATTTCAAAGAGCCTCAAAGCTAAGAAGAAACTGTGACATAGCACAAAACACATGACTCTTCAAGAGGAAGAAAATAAATAACAAATCTAAGGGGTTGTCTTCATTACAGAGCTATGCCACAAGCCATAGCCCTTAAAGAACCAAAGAACATATTAAATAGTTTAGACATGAAAATACGCTTCATAGAGGCAGTATTACGTTCAGTAAAATTGAAGTCAGGATGTGTGTGCACGCGCGTGCGTGCGCCTGCATGTGTGTGTGTGTGTGTGTGTGTGTGTGTGTGTGTGTGTGTGTGTGTGTGTGTGTGTGTGTGTGTGTGTGTGTAATTGATCTATATGGACAAGACATGTCTCAAATTTACCTTGGGCTAGTTTTGTGATGTTATAAAATTCAAGTTTCTAGTGTTCTAAGATCTGTCCTCAAACTTCCTGGACTAGTGGTTCTGGGGGGGGGAAAGCTTTTTGGAGAAGGAAAGTGATATATAAATAGATGCTTCTCCCATTAAAGCATTTTGAAGTTATACATGAAAGCCCAGCATGATGGAGTGAATACTAACAATTTAAATTCTCTCCTAGAAGAATGAATTCAGTCTTGGCCTAAGATTCATTCTACCTTTAGACTTAGACCACATCGTGTAACATTTTAGCCCTAAGATAGATGGGAAGTGGAACAGGGGGGAGGCTCTGATAAAAGTGGTCTTAAGGGTTTTACTGAACTCTGGGCATCTGTGCTCTCAGCAGATAAAAGAGCTGCATACTACTCTCATGGCTACGTTTGTCCTGCTTGTCTTTCTGTCGTAGGCACATACACTCTTTCCAGTTTTGACAAACTTTTTTTAACATCCGTGAGAAAATGAAGAACCAGCCCATCCGTATCCCAAGCACACTGAACAGGGACCTGAGTATGGTCAGAGGAGCTCAGCAACCCTCCCCTGTCCTCACTACCCAAACCTTTCCTTCTCTTTCCTTACACTGCACTGTTCCTTAGTTTGGCTGTTTGTCGATTGCCCCTTACATTTTGTAAGTAGCCTCTTGAGAGGACAGTTCTTCAGTCTTTAATAAAATGCTGTGAGTGATTTTATCATCATTTTTCTTGCTAATTGAAGGCCCCAGACCGCTTAGGGAAAAGAAAGTGCTGCAAACAGAAGTAGGACGCCATAGAGCTCTGAGAAGTCAGTGGTATCAGGATCAGAGGACAGACCTGGCTGGCTTCTCAGTCGTGCAGGGGGGCTGACACCCCGGAGGCTGAAACTGGAAGCTTCAGTGAAGGGGAGCTTCATGCTGCCTGACTTTACCCTCTGACAAGAACCTTCTCTGCCCCAGCTGAGATCAAGCCAGAGACTTCATAAAGTCACTGACAAAGAACCTAACACACCAGATGTTTGTAGGGAAAAGGCAACTGCAATCAATTGTTCTGTCATAAGCAGAAATAGAAGGGCAACAAATTTCTCCAGATAGTTCACTACTGACAGTGCTCTGGATGGATGTAAAGACCTGTACATAGCACCAACCTTTTTCCCCCTGTAAGCCTATACTTCTCTAATTCCTTTCCATTATCTCTGATGTTTCTTATCTTGTATTTGCTAATATCCACTTTAATTGCATTATGCTCTGGAAGCATGTGTTTGTTTGATACCACACTTTCCATCTGCTAGAGTCACTTTTTGACTGGATACAGTATTGCTTGTAAGAACATATATTGTACATTCGGGGTATATCTATTAGCACATCTTTGTTACCTGTGTTGTTCAGAGCTTCTATATTCTTCCTGTTTTGATCTCTCTCTCTCTTTTTTTTTTTTTTTTTTGGATGAAGGGGAAGGAATAGAGTATACTAACTAATATTACCAAAGGTGGTGTATTTAATTCTCCAACTCTGATAGTGGATTGTAAATATATCCTTGTTTTTCTGTTAGTTGTTAACTTACCTATTTTGAAGCTGTTATTTAAGTGTGTGGTTTTTACATATTTATATATATTAATTTAATATTTTATTATTCTATGGCTACCTTAATAATAGTAGAGCTACAATCAGCTTTTTTTGGGGGGGTTACTATTTTAAAATTTTACTTTATCTCATTTTTATATTTGCTCTATCTTCTCTCTTTACATTATGAATCAGGTTTGAAAACAACTCTCTATGGAATTCTCTTATTTATCTACTATGTCAACATTTGTCTTTTAATTGATATGATCAGTCTGCTGCTGCTGCTACTGCTGCTAAGTCGCTTCAGTCGTGTCCGACTCTGTGCGACTCCATAGACGGCAGCCCACCAGGCTCCCCCATCCCTGGGATTCTCCAGGCAAGAACACTGGAGTGGGTTGCCATTTCCTTCTCCAGTGCATGAAAGTGAAAAGTGAAAGTGAAGTCACTCAGTCGTGTCCAACTCTTAGCGACCCCATGGACTGCAGCCTACCAGGCTCCTCCGTCCATGGGATTTTCCAGGCAAGAGTACTGGAGTGGGGTGCCATAGCCTTCTCCATGATCAGTCTACATACACTTAAATATGATTATCAATGTGTATAAAGTAATCTCAGCTATCTTATTTTGTGCTTTATATTTGTCCCACTTGTTCTGTGTCTTCTCTTTCTCTACTTTTTTGCCTTTACTATCAGTTTTCTTCTATTTTCTACCTATTCTTGGTTTGATATATATACAGTTTCCACTAGTGGCTTCTCCAGAGATTTAAACATATTGCTAAGCAAGTGCTAATATTAATATTCTCACACCTCAGTCAGCAAGTGCTAGCTACTTTGTCTCCAATCATGTCTGTTTTCCTTTGGCTGATGAGTCGTTCTTTTTTCTAAATTTATTTTATTGAAGTATGTGTGCATGTGTGTTAAGTTGCTCCAATCATATCTGACTCTTTGTGACCCTATGGACTGTAGCCTGCCAGGCTCCTCTGTTCATGGGATTCTGTAGGCAAGAATACTGGAGTAGGTTACTATGCCCTCCCCCAGGGGATCTTCCTGACCTAGAGGTCCAACCCATGTCTCTTACATCTCCTGCATTGGCAGGCAGGTTCTTTACAACTAGCACCACTTGATAATCTGATTTACAATGTGTTAATTTTTGATGTATAGGAAAGTGATTCAGATATATATAGATAGATAGATGTATCTATATATATATATGTTCTTTTCCATTATGGTTTATTATAAGATATTAAATATAGTTTCCTGTGCTATACAGTAGGACCTTGTTGTTTATCCATCTTATATAAAATAGTTTGCATCTGCAAATCCCAGACTCCCAATCCTTCCCTCCCTGACCACTCTGATGAGCCATTCCTGTTATGGACGTTAACTGCATTCAGTTCAGTCACTCAGTCGTGTCCGACCGACTCTTTGCAACCCCATGGACTGCAGCACGCCAGGCCTCACTGTCCATCACCAACTCCCAGAGTTTACTCAAACTCATGTCCATCGAGTCAGTGATGCCATCCAACCATCTCATCCTCTGTCATCCCCTTCTCCTCCTGCCTTCAATCTTTCCCAACATCAGGGTCTTTTCAAATGAGTCAGTTCTTTGTATCAGGTGGCCAAAGTATTGGAGTTTCAGCTTCAACTTCAGTCCTTCCAGTGAACATTCAGGACTGATTTCCTTTAGGATGGACTGGCTGGATCTCCTTGCAGTCCAAGGGACTCTCAAGAGTCTTCTCCAACACCACAGTTCAAAAGCATCAGTTCTTCGGCACTCAGCTTTCTTTATAGTCCAACTCTCACATTCACACATAACTACTGGAAAAACCATAGCTTTGACTAGATGGACCTTTGTTGGCAAAGTAATGTCTCTGCTTTTTAATATGCTGTCTAGGTTGGTCATAACTTTTCTTCCAAGGAGCAAGCATCTTTTAATTTCATGGCTGCAGTCACCATCTGCAGTGATTTTGGAGCCCCCCAAAATAAAGATAACTGCATTTGTCTGTTTAATCCCAGATATTAGACATTTTCCTTTTACTGTCATCATGATTTAATTAGATTAGCCTACTTCTTTTCAACAGGTAAGCCAGAGTGATGTCATTAACATGCAATTCAGATCATGTCCTTCTGCCTAGAACCCTCCAGTGACTTCCAGTCTCAACCATGATAATTGCCAAAGTTCTTCATCTCCTCTACCCTCTCTGTAACTCACTGGTCACATGTCCTTCTCTGCTCCTCTTCACTCTAATGCCCCCTACGGTCCTTGCTGTTCCAGCTCCCGCTTCAGGGTTTTACACTTGCTGTTCTTTCTGACTTAAATACTTTTCCCCCAGATTGGGTCATGGCTCACTTGGGTGTGAGCTAAATTGGTTCTTCCACACTTCTTTCAGGTCTCTATTCAAATGTCACCTTCTCAGGTGACATTTGGTCACTTGGTCACTTGGTCACCTTCTTCTGACCATTCTCTTTAAAATTGCAAGACTTCTCATCTTTTCCTGCTAAATTTTCCCCTGAAACTTGTGATCATCTATAATGTGCTGAAACTGGCGCACACATGCCCACCAGGTCAACTGTATACATCTCTTCCCAGCTTCAATAACATGGCCAGTAGTTTGGAATTTTGACATGAGGGTAGTATTACCACAAAAATTGGTAAATGATACAAATTCAGGCCTTTTTCTTTTCAAAGAGCTGGTCTTAAAGGTTTACAGCCCACAACTGAACAGACTCTATGTGATTACTTGTTTTTGTTGGTTTGTGACTTTGGCTACTAAAATGTAAATGCTGTGGGGACAATATTTTCTCTTCTGTCTGTTCACTGAGCTATCTTCAGCATCTAGAATTGTGCCTGGCTCCTTATATACCTGTTGAATGATTGAATCTCATTCTCCTGGAGCATACCCTTTAGATGTACCTTTAATGAGTGTATTCATGGTAAACTCTCTCCGATTTTATGGTATGTAAATGTCTTTATTCACTCTTGTCTTTGAAAGATAGCTTTCTTGAATTTACAGAGTCTAGTTGATGGTTTCTTCATGTATAACCATTGCTGCTCATATTTGGAAATATAAGGCTCCCTAGAAGTCACCTGAATGTTTGTGGTGGTAAGATGTATCAGAATGCCCCTTGACCATAATTCTTTTATAATTGTCAAAAAAGTTAGGCAATTTGGAACTGTTGTTGTGAGTGTTTATGTAATGTTTCTCTCCCTTTCCTTTAGTTTGGTAGAACACTTATTTCTAAATTTGATATAATGTGATTTGTAATATACAGGAAAAGAATCATTCTCAATATTATTGTCAAGATTAAGTAGCCATAGTGTACTAGCAACTATGAAGACAATTATATGAAACAAATAATTTTCTGAAAATAATTTTCGGCAGTAACATGGGGAAATAAGAAAATAGTTTAGAAAAGGGAAAGACTTTTGTATCAATAGTCTACTTCTACTTACATTTATTAAATTTGTTACATTGTGAGATGGAATGTATCTCTATTATTATTAATATCAAGGAGACATTTGTTATACACTGACATTCTAAAAGAATGAGTTCTAAATTATTTAAAGGAGACAAAATGCTATTTCTGAACACCACATGAATACATAAACAGTATATCTGGTGACTGCTTACATTTTTAAAGGTCTGATGGGGTGAATCCACCCCAAGCAGGATAAAGAGCAAGACAATCGTAGGTAGTACGAAAGCTCAACCAGGCAATGACAAACTTGTGGACAAGCAGGAGATGACAAGAGGAAAACTCTGAGTACAGATTTAGGTGCTAGAGATATTCAGTCCACTTCAGAAAATCAACATCTACTCCATCAAAGTGCTGTGATAAGGATTTCAAGGGGTACACTGATGAATAATGAAACACAATTCTTTATAAAGGAAGAGAAGAAGAAAGGAAAAAAATTTACTGGGTTCTTCCTTCTTTGGACTGATTTTTCAAATATTGCATAATTCTTAGGAATAAATCAAAACATAAATGGATCATTTTTTGTATTTCTGTGCTGATGGCGTATAGGCCCATAAAAGATGTAACTATTTTATAATGATATGTTTGGGGGTACTTAGTTAAGTTCAGTCACTCAGTCGTGTCCAACTCTTTGCAACCCCATGGACTGCAGCACACCAAGCCTCCCTGTCCATCGCCAACTACCGAGTTTACTCAAACTCGTCCATTGAGTCGGTGATGCCATCCAACCATCTCATCCTCTGTCGTCCCCTTCTCCTCCTGCCTTCAATCTTTCCCAGCATCAGGGTCTTTTCAAATGAGTCAGCTTTTTGCATCAGGTGGCCAAAGTGTTGGAGTTTCAGCTTCAGCATCAGTCCTTCCAATGAATATTAAGGACTGATTTCCTTTAGGATAGACTGGATGGATCTCATTGCAGTCCAAGGGACTCTCAAGAGTCTTCTACAACACTACAATTAAAAGCATCAATTCCTCAGCGCTCAGCTTTCTTTATAGTACAATTCTCACATCCATACATGACTACTGGAAAAACCATAGCCTTGACTAGACGGACCTTTGTTGGCAAAGTAATGTCTCTGCTTTTAAATATGCTATCTAGGTTGGTCATAACTTTTCTCCCAAGGAGTAAGTGTCTTTTAATTTCATGGCTTCAGTCACCATCTGCAGTGATTTTGGATCCAAGAAAAAAAAAGTCTGTCACTGTTTCCACTGTTTCTCCATCTATTTTCCATGAAGTCATGGGACCAGATGCCATGATCTTCGTTTTCTGAATGTTGAGCTTTAAGCTAACTTTTTCACTCTCCTCTTTCACTTTCATCAAGAGGCTCTTTAGTTCTTCTTCACTTTCTGCCATAAGGGTGGTGTCATCTGCATATCTGAGGTTATTGATACTTCTCCCAGCAATCTTGATTCCAGCTTGTGATTCTTCCAGCCCAGTGTTTCTCATGATGTTCTTTGCATATAAGTTAAATAAGCAGGGTAACAATATTCAGCCTTGACGTACTCCTTTTCCTATTTGGAACCAGTCTATTGTTCCATGTCCAGTTCTAACTGTTGCTTCCTGACCTGCATACAGGTTTCTCAAGGGGCAGGCCAGGTGGTCTGGTATTCCCATCTCTTGAAGAATTTTCCACAGTTTATTGTGATCCACACAGTCAAAGGCTTTGGCATAGTCAATAAAGCAGAAATAGATGTTTTTCTGGAAATCCCTTGCTTTTTCAGTGATCCAGCGGATGTTGGCAATTTGACCTCTCGTTCCTCTGCCTTTTCTAAATCCAGCTTGAACATCTGGAAGTTCACAATTCATGTACTTTTGAAGCCTAGCTTGGAGAATTTTGAGCATTACTTTGCTAGCGTGTAAGATGAGTACATTTGTGCAGTAGTTTGAGCCTTCTTTGGCATTGCCTTTCTTAGGGATTGGAATGAAAACTGACCTTTTCCAGTCCTGTGGCCACTGCTGAGTTTTCCAAATTTGCTGGCATATTGAGGAAAAGTAGGAAGTCAAGAAACACCTGGAGTAACAGGCAAATTTGGCCTTGGAGTACAGAATGAAACAGGGCAAAGGCTAACAGAGTTTTGCCAAGAGAACACACTGCTCATAGTAAACACCCTCTTCCAACAACACAAGAGAAGACTCTACACATGGACATCACCAGATGGTCAACACCGAAATCAGATTGATTACGTTCTTTGCAGCCAAAGATGGAGAAGCTCTATACAGTCAGCAAAAACAAGACTGGGAGCTGACTGTGGCTCAGATCATGAACTGCTTATTGCCAAGTTCAGACTTAAATTGAAGAAAGTAGGGAAAACCACTAGACCATTCAGGTACAACCTAAATCAAATCCCTAACGATTATACAGTAGAAGTGAGAAATAGATTTAAGGGACTAGATCTGATAGACAGAGTGCCTGATGAACTATGGACAGAGGTTTGTGACATTGTATAGGAGACAGGGATAAAGACCATCCCCAAGAAAAAGAAATACAAAAAAGCAAAATGGCTGTCTGGGGAGACCTTACAAATAGCTGTGGAAAGAAGAGAAGCGAAAAGCAAAGGAGAAAAGGAAAGATATACCCATTTGAATGCAGAGTTCCAAAGAAGAGCAAGGAGAGTTAAGAAAGCCTTCCTTCGTGATCAGTGCAAAGAAATAGAAGAAAACGATAGAATGGGAAAGACTATAGATCTCTCCAAGAAAATTAGAGATACCAAGGGAACATGTCATGCAAAGATGGGCTCAATAAAGGACAGAAATGGTATGGGGGTACTTACTACTCCCCAAATAGGTAACACAGTGTACATACATTGTTTTGTGTTTTATATTTATTATCATTTAATTCTCATTAAAAAATCCTATAAAACAATGACTATAAGTACATCAATCATATGAGGAAACTGAGGTTCAGAGACTAAGTAAGATTAACTTGCCTAAGATGTTTCAATCAGCAAGAGGCAGTCCCAGGACAGGACAAAATGCAGCTTCACCTGCTCCACAACCTCAGCTTTCCCACCACTCACTGGTTCCCAGTTTCCTCCTAAGACAGAAATGGGGTGTCCATATCAAATCCTTCCTATGAAACTCTGTAGCAAATTTGATCCAAGACAGAGTCTATTACAGCTTGATGGGTCATATCTGAAGCTCTGCCCTGGATTTAATTTTAAGTTTGGAACAATCAGTTACTTCTTGAAATGCCTTGGACTCAAGTAACTGCAATGATATGGCCAGGGCAGATTTTACTTGAACATTTGAGTTAAGTTCACCTGCGTAGGCACCAAAATTCTTTCTAGGCATTTTGCTTGCAGTTCTGGTTACTATTACCACTTTAGCAGTTTTGATTGAATTAGGGTTGACATAATGACATACTTTTGGTGCTAGCTCAGTTAAAGAACAGAAATTGCCGGATAATTTAACTTTTTCTCTCTGTATACACTCAGATTTTATAGTTCCTATGATGTTTTAATGTGCTTTATACAGGCATTCCTAATATTTTTTTAAGCGCACACATTTTTTCAAATGAAGTAAATGCTGATATATTGTCTCTTTGTCTTTGGGAAGAATGAATTAATAGCTAAAGCACTTTTTGTATTCTTAACTTTTATGGGCTGTTTATGCATAATGGAACTATAGACTCATACTAAATAAGTCTTAAAATCACAATATGAAAATAAATTATGAGATCTACTTGACATTTATGGACTGTTTATAAACAGACCGGAAATATGCCAACTAGTTTCATTAAACTTCTAGGTGGACTAAAATTTTCATGTCAATGTATGGCAAAACAAATATAATATTGTAAAGTTAAAATATAGATAAACTAATTTAAAAAATAAAAAATGAATAAAATAAAATAAAATTTACATATTGGAATTTTACCTTAAAAGATTAGGTGCTTTTTCATTTTCATATTAATAATTTGAGTGATTATAAATAATAATTGCTGTTAATTATACCAGTTGTTAAAAAAGCTGCGTGTTTGTTTTCTTTTGTGGCTGTAACCAATGACAACTTAGTGGCTTAAACAACCCAGACTATCATTTAACAATTCTGGAGGCCTGGGGTTCCACACGGGTCTCACTGGGTGAAGTTCCAGGTCTTGTCAGCACTGTGTTCTTACTGCCTCACCTTTTCTATCTTCCAAAGTCTATGCACATCCCTTTGCTTGTGTTCCCTTCCTTCATTCCCAAAGCTAGCAACAGTAGATCTCTGTGCCTTGCTTTCATAGTCACATCTCCCTCTGATTAAAACTGGGAAGGTTTTCCACTTTTTAAGGACTCATGTGATCAGACCGATACACCTACACAATCCCTATCTCAGGCTCCTTAACTTAATCACATCTGCCAAATCCTTCTTGCCATATAAGTTACCACATTCACAGGTTTCAGGGCTTGTGCGTGTGCATGTTAAGTCACCTCAGTCGTGTCCGAATCTTTGTGACCCCATGTCCACCAGGCTCCTCTGTCTATAGGATTCTCCAGCAAGAATACTGGAGTGGTTGTCATGCCCTCCTCCAGGGGATCTTCCCAGCCCAGGGACTGAACCTGCACCTCTTATGTCTCCTGAATGGGCAGGCGAGTTCTTCACCACCCACGCCACCTGGGAAGCCCTCATGTCTCAAGGCTAGGACCTGTTTATCTGGGGACAGAAGGGCAAGAAGGAGGCATTATTCTGCCACAAATTATGCTCTTCATGTAATCATGTCCACGATTCTTACAGCTGCTCAGTCCCCGGAAAGACTTTACTACTCTACTCATTGGGAAATGAAACTTTGATGCCATACCTACACTCAAATAATTAATTTAGCCTTCTGAGTCAATAGTAATTAATTAAGGAAAATTAAGTTATTCTGCTTACTTTTCCTATTCCTTACACTCTACAAATTAACACCAGCAAGCAAGTAACCCTTTATTCACTTGGGCAGTTTAAGAAATTTAGCCTCCAAAGATTTCTCAGTAGAAGCAGATGTATGACCATCACTAGTTTACTACTTCAGTAGTTTCTAAAGCCATTTTTTCTAAAAGTGCAGGTATTATGAGATCAACTAAAAAACAATTTAATAAAAAAACAGTTTATTAGGACTAATTACCATAAAGTTACTTAAGCACTGGTCATCAGTTTTATTACACGCTTTTTCTCTTTCCATTTTATCTACTTTGACATATCTTGTGTTCCTGCACCCACCTCAGTGCTTATTTTACCACTTTACTCTCTTTAGAATCCATCCTCTAATTACCGCAATCCAAAAACAACAGCGGAGTTCTACTCCATCTGCTTATCCCTTCTCTCCTCCTCTCCCCTGCCTTGATTCCCTGGTGTTTGGATTTGTACAGCAGTGCCTCATTTTCTCCGCCTTTAGATTTACATATTTATTTTTACGTAACTTACTGTCTCTATTTTTCTCTCTGAACTATATATACTGAGTAGAATCAGCTTTCCAAAAAAAGGAAAAAACTGCATGTAGAAATTGAGCCAGCTGGTTAGGGCATTGAACAATAATCTGTGCAGAAAAAAAGCACTTCACTATTCTGTTCTTTGTCTTGGATGAAATAATCTATATACATCAGAACAACATATAACAGCCTTTCCTTGTTCAAAAATCCTAAGAAACAAGGTATTTGAGTCCACATAGAAAGACAACTTACTTGATACTTTTGAGTAATTGAATTGAGTGGTTTTGAAAATAAACCATTCAAAGATTAGAGTTGCTGTCATCAGAACATTTTGTATCCTGCCACACTTGAATTTCTGATCTACTACTGAATAATACCTTTAAGAGGTTTTGTGTTTAACAAAATTTTTAACAAAAAAATTGTCTGACAATATTTTCAAGAGAAAGAAGGCATTGTAATGAAGGCTCATTTTAACTATAGTGTATTTGCTTTGACTAAAAAATAGTTTAGGTTTATATTCAAAATATTTTTGCATAATTTGCTAATCTGCTTTAGAAATGTAAGAAGCATTTGAAGAGAATAAAGAGAGAAGAAAAAATACTTTCCCAGGCTTTGACACTTCTTAACTGATACAGGAGCATTGCCATTGGTCTGACTGAGGGGCAAATGAATAACTGAAGAGGAAAGCTGTATTTTTCATTCTTGTTAAAATTTTATTGCTAGAATTAGACCTCCAAAATTACTGTCACTTGCAGTCTCACAAGAACTAATGAGTACTCAATCGCCATTCTCAGTGAAGACCCAGTAGCTTGTTACATTCAATAAGTTCTGTTTCCCTGGATAGGATCAATCTCTAATGGATGCCAGTGACAGAAGGCTGTTCATCAACCCTTCAGGATAATTCAGAGCTTTAGCAGAGGCTCTGTACTTGGTAATTAATACAATGTCAGTGTAACATCTTCAAGAGAAAGGGCAGCCTAGGATGGTGATTCACTGAACATCTTCCTTTTAAGCCATCACGTTCTCACACTGGCTCTCTATTATAATTGAATGCCTTTAAGGAGCAAAATCGTTACTGAACTTATGTTCTCCCTTTAAGCCCCTGTGTATGACGTAGTCAACAGTTTACAGCTGTATTTTATTGTTGATGAGCCTAAAACAGAGATACTTTTAAAGTCACCAGTGATGAATCAACTTGTAAATTAACAAAAAGCAGGGTGCTATATAGTTTTTTTAAGGAACAATCCAAGAATTTTCCCCTAATTTCATCTTGACAATCTTTCACTCAGAGATGTCTAGATGTATTTAGTCACTTATCAAAATGAAACTATTTTCATGAGTTTCCAAATCAGAAGTGGCAAAATAATCATTTAAAATGCTTGTTTAAACTTCAGATTTCCCAGTCCAACACTCACATATTTTTCCTTAGTAGACCTAGGGAGAGCAAAGGAAGCTATGTTTCATATGTTCACTTAGATGATTCTAATGTAGATGGAAAATGTGCAAGTTTGGAGAAATACTGGCTTAAATAAACTACATTCAGTATTACTGCAGGATACAAAGACATGGGTCCTATTACTTTTCTCTGTAGAAAAATGTTAAATTTTGCATAAAAATAGTTAATTCTACATAGTTAAGCACTTATATGATGGAAGCAGGTCATAACAGAATTAATAGCTTTGCAACCTAATGCTCAAAGAGTTCTTATTTTGAGCCATACAGCAAGACTGTTCAACAATACTTTAGCCAATGTGTATACATATGAAGCTTCTTACGGATATAGATAGAGTAGATTTTACATGAAGGCAAAGGAAGCAGAAGATTTGAGGAGGTGATTCCAGCAAATTGATAGCTTAGTATGACCTAGTAAGATGACAATGGATAATTTTAACACAGTAAATTAATGAGAGGTACGTTGCTTCTGTGATCTTTCAGGAAGAAGGATTATGGAGGCAAAGAGGGCCATGAGCAAGAGGTTTATAAGAACTAGGATGAGAAGTGGTATTGGGTGGGGAGGGAAGAGAGGGGAGGGACAAAGGACCAAAGAAAGGAAGCAGGTGGGGAGACAGAAGAGTGGGATGTATTCTTTGTGTTTCAAGTATAAGTGAATGTGCCTATAATACAAAATCAAAGAAATCACAAAGGTCTGGGCTGAAAATTATAGGTGGGCTAGAGGTACCCCACTAGATGATTTTAAAAATCATTCAAAAGGGGAATATTTTTGAATGAAGAAAAGAATTTTATCTTAGAAAGCTTTAAACATTCACCTCTAAAAAGCTACAGTTAGAGTGGGCTACACTTGTTTGTTCATTTTGTTTTCAAATATATAGATAATACATGTACTTTATAATAAAAGCAATTAAACAATGTAGAAAACTATAAAGAGAAAAGATGGAAAAAAAATTTTCCCCTACTTCCCACTAGAGACTGAATCTAGTCATTCTTTAATGTTTGAAAATCTAAAAGGTAAAAAAAAATTTTCATTAATTTTTAAAATTTTATCTTTATTTAATTGTGAGAGCAAATTACCATGGTCACACATGTTTACATCTGCCTGCAATGCGGGAGACCTGGGTTTGATCCCTGGATTGGGAATATCCCCTGAAAAAGAGAATGGCTACCCACTACAGTATTCTGGCCTGGAGAATTCCATGGACTGTATAGTCCATGGGTCGCAAAGAGTCAGACACGACTGAGCGACTTTCACTTCACTTTTCACTTTCATATGTTTATTGCACATTTGTATTTCTCTTTGGGGAATTGCCTTTTGTCTATTTTTCCATTACGGTGCTTTTGTTATTGATCTCTAGGATGCTATCTCTTTGCAAAGAAAAAGATATCAGTGATGATCTCTTCCTTTTCTTCCCAGTCTAACGTATCATAAATTACTTTCATTCATTCACGTAATCAAAGGGAGGACTTGCTTTCCTTATATTTATAGATCTCTCCAACTAGTTATCATTTTTCCTTTTATTTCATGTTCCATAAATGGAATACTATGTTTTCCACTTGGTAAGGGCTTCCCTGGTAGCTCAGTCGGTAAAGAAACTGACTGTAGTGCAGAAGACCTGGGTTCGATCCCTGGGTTGGGAAGATCCCCTGGAGAAGGAAATGGCAACCCACTCCAGTATTTTGGCCTGGAAAATCCTACGGACAGAGGAGCCTGGCGAGCTATAGACCATGGAGTTACAAGAGTCGGACATGACCTAGCGACTACTTGGTGTATAAACTACACATATGCATAATCCAAGAAAACCTTATGAAAATCCTCACAAATTAAACTGAGACTCTCATTAGTATCAGAGGGACAAAGCTCATGTAGCCTCTTTCAAAAGATACCAAGTCTCAGCACCTCACGCTACTCCTGTAACGACAAGCTCACTGACGTGTATGTAACCACTCAGAGCCCCATTCTTCCCACCCATGTAAGGATGATAATGAAAATAACTGCACCAGCTTTGTCAGAGAGCCTTTGTGAGGCTGTGGTGAACCTATAATGTGAAAGAACTTTATAAATTAGAAATCATTATCTCTGGGTTTGTTTTGTTTTCCGAGATGAGAGCATTAGATTTAAGCATTGCCAAGGCTTCTGCTAGGTAACTATGTGAGATTTTTTAAAAATATTACTATGGGAAGCCCATCATGAACTGATTGGAACAGAATAATTATATGGTGAAGTAGGATGAACAGAGGGCCTTCCAAGGTGGTGCTAGTGGTAAAGAGTCCACCTGCCAATGCAGGAGATATTAGAAATACAGGTTCAATCCCTGGGTTGGGAAAATCCCCTGGAGAAGGAAATGGCAACCCACTCCAGTGCTCTTGCCTGGAAAATTCCAGGGACAGAGGAGCCTGATAGGCTACAGTCCATGCAGTCCCAAAGAATTCAGTTCAGTTCAGTCGCTCAGTCGCGTCCGACTCTTTGCAACCCAATGGACTGCAGCATGCCAGGCTTCCCTCTCCATCACCAACTCCTGGAGTTTACTCAAATTCATGTCCATCTAGCCGGTGATGCCATCCAACCATCTCATCCTCTGTTGTGCCCTTCTCCTCCCGCCCTCAATCTTTCCCAGCATCAGGGTCTTTTCAAATGAGTCAGTTCTTTGCAACAGGTGGCCAAAGTATAGGAGTTTCAGCTTCAGCATCAGTCCTCCCAATGAACATTCAGGACTGATTTCCTTTTGGATGGACTGGTTGGATTTCTTTGCAGTCCAAGGGACTCTCAAGAGTCTTCTCCAACACCATAGTTCAAAAGCATCAATTCTTGGGCACTCATCTTTGTTTATAGTCCAACTCTCACATCCATACATGACCACTGGAAAAACTATAGCCTTGACTAGACGGACCTTTGTTGGCAAAGCAATGTCTCTGCTTTTTAATATGCTGTCTAGGTTGGTCATAACTTTCCTTCCAAGGAGTAAGTGTCTTTTAATTTCATGGCTGCAGTCACCATCTGCAGTGATTTTGGAGCCCAAAAAAATAAAGTTTGCCACTGTTTCCACTGTTTCCCCATCTATTTGCCATGAAGTGATGGGATCGGATGCCATGAATTTAGTTTTCTGAATGTTGAGCTTTAAGCCAACTTTTTCACTCTTCTCTTTCACTTTCATCAAGAGGCTCTTTAGTTCTTCTTCACTTTTGCCATAAGGGCGGTGTCATCTGTATATCTGAGGTTATTGATATTTCTCCAAAGAATTAGATATGACTAAGCAACGATATGAACGCTCACACACATACACACACATGCGCGTGCGCGCACGCAGTGTGAGCAGAACACCCTCTTCTGGGAGCTAGAATTCCATTGTATGTCCACATGATAAGCATGATCTAACAGCCCTACATGGAGGGTGTGTGTGAGAAGGTATAGTTGGCCTCCCTGACTTGTACCTCTTCAGGTGAGAGAGATAATTCCAAGACACTGGTTCCCCTGAATAAGTTATTATCCATTGATAGCATAACATTTAAAATATTTATATACTTACTCTTACCATCTGTTATTGTAGTACATTCTGTAAGCTTACTTTTAATGTGAAATAAATTTCCCAGCCCCTAACTCGTAAGAAATTTGTAATCATTCTGTTCAACATCAACCATTTATAGACCTCAACCATTGCCCTCTTGCCTTTCCCATTTTCATAGACTGAAAAACTTCTCATTTCATCTTTCAGATTCTTTACTTTTTCTAGCCAGTTGCATAGCTGAACATAATATTCCTGTTGAAAATAGCTTGGGATCTAAAGTCAAACAGATAAACCTGGGTCCAAATCTCAGCTCTCTCCCTTTCTAGCTGAGAAACCTTAGGCAAATTTCTTCATGTCTCCTATCATCAGTTTCCACATCTTTAAAGTGAGAATACCTACTTCACAGCATGTATGCCATTTGTGAGAATGACAGTGTATGTCAAATGCCTAATTCCAGTAGGCCCTCGATACATTTAAGCTAGTTTTTATTATGAACATTTCATATACCAGGAAAGAATATTTGAGCAGTATTTTGGATAAAATTCTAACATGAGTAAAATTAGTTATTTTGAATACCTGAGAGATAAAATCAGCTAGAAGAAAATAAGACTATTTTTGGTTATCCATTCAAAAAAATTGATATCTACCATGTGCCAGGAATTTTTTTAGCAGCTGGTGATATTAGTGGTGACCAAGACAGACCAGTTCGCTACCCATATACATCTTACCTCTCTAGTGACAATAAACACATAAATCTCAGATAGAGATGAGCACAGTGAAAAACAATAAAACAGGTTCTGTGAGGTCAAGAGTGGTGGAAGGTGCAGAGACAGGGCAGGGCAAAAGGGCACAGGAGAGTTCTGATTTGGGAGAAACTAGATAAAAAAATCTTCTCTGGTGTGATATTTGGCCTGAGACTGGAGAGAGGGATGAATACAAAGACCTAGGGTAAACGAGTCCCATGCAGAAAGATGCTATGGAACAAGCTGCATGTGGTCAGAAATGGAAGAGAAGGAGAAAAAGGAGGCTAGTGAGAGTGCAGCCCAGTGGCCCTGAAGGAGCCTGCAGTGAGATTAGTTCAGGAAGGCAGCCCCTTGCCTCTCTCCTCAAGAGGAGTTTGGATTTTATTCTAATTTCAGGGAGCAACCATTGGAGATCTTTGGCATGGCAGAAACAGGGTCAAATTTAGTTTTTTGAAAAAACCATACAGGCTGTCATATGGAGAATGGACTGTAGAGAAACAAATGTTATAACACAGTCAGGTGCCCTTTGCTGGCCAGGCGGGTCACCGCGAGAAGACAGCAGGTTTGGAATCTAGTTTGGAGACATTAATGAGTCAGCCGATGGACATTATGTAGGGGACTTCAAGAAAGGGTGAAATCAAGGGTAAATCCTAAGATGTTTGTCCTGACAGTGGTATGTGCCCTGAGTTGGAGACCATGGAGGGAAAAGGAGTATCCTGCACCGGCTGGAAGAGCATGCGCTGTGGACACAGGCTAAGCGGGACTCTCATCTTCATCAGCTACTAGCTTTGGCCAATTTACTTATTAGCCTCTGTGCCTCAGTTTACTTTTGGGTAAAATTAGACCCATCATACACCCATCTCATAAGTATACCCTAAGGATTAAATAATTAAGTACATGTAGAGTACTTAGGGCAGTGCCTATCTTACGGTGTTAAAAGACCTTGATGCTGGGAAAGATTGAGGGCAAGAGGAGAAGGGGGCAACAGAGGATGAGATGATTGGATGGCATCACTGACTTAATGGACGTGAGTTTGAGCAAGCTCTGGGAGACAGTGAAGGACAGGGAAGCCTAGCATGCTGCAGTTAATGGGGTCACAAAGAGCTGGATACGACTTAACGGCTGAACAACAACAACAAGGGAGAAAAATCAAGAGTTCTTTTGGACTTGTTTTTAACATTTTTTAGATGTCCAAGTGGAGATGTGCAGGCAGTTGAGCATGCAAGCTTAGAGTTCAGGGAGAAGTCAGGTAGAAAGATATAAATCGAGAACTCGTTAACATATTGATGGCATTTCCAGTCCTGGCACTGGATGACATCACCTGGGAGAAGACAGTAGAGAAAAGAATAAAACAGGACCGGCCCTGAGGTGCTTCACCGTTAAGGTCATGGCTCAGATACATTTAGATGTCGGAGAAACGGTGGAGAGTCTGAAAGAGTTCTTCATCTCATTTGTTGTTTTTAGATACATCTTTTTCCTAAATTAATTCATAAAAATTTCACTTGAAGTTCTGGATCACAAACTGTCCTCCATTTCATATTTCACATATATACTCTTCCACCAGATTATAGGCTCCTCACAGTAAAATTTTGTAGCATCCTTTTTTTCATGTTCTTCTCTGTCCCTAATATACAGAGTAATACACGTGGGCTCTCTGAATAAATGCCCATTGGATATCAGGCTATTTAAAGAACTATAATGAATAATGTATCTTTTCCATGTTACCATATGAATGACCAGTTACTAAAGACATGGATTATTTTTCTCTGAGGAAGAACATCAGTTGAAAGTGTTTTATTGAAAAAAAAATATGACTCTTTTGGAAAAAAAACAAACAGGTTCTAGGAAGGTAAATTTATGTGTCAGTCTAGATTCTTCTCTCTCTCTATTGCACAAGGAAGAGATTTAAAGTGTAAAGATAATGAGGCTCTGGAAAGCAAATTTGTGCTCAAATCTCAGATCCATGCAAGTCGTGAGACCTGAACAAGTGACTCAACCAGTCTGAACTCCTGTCTCCTTATCTTTAAAGTAGGGGTGATGATAATACCTACATCATAAAGTTTGAAGAAGTCTAAATGATACTATACTTTGCACACTCACATGTTGATTTCCTTTTCTCTCCTACAAATTATAGTGCCATATATATGTTAAAAAAAAAAAACCTTATGGAAAGTTTTTTGCACTTATGCATTCATTGTATATATAAAATTCAGTTTATTTTTCAAATTATGTATGCAAATTGTAGATTATATATTATCTATATATATAAAAAGTACATTGAGTTATAAGTATGTACTGTTTAGTTTTACATAAATAAATTTACTCATTTTTAAATTAAAATATATATGACAAGATCTTTCATATGTAACAGGTGAGACTTGTTACACATATAGTAATTTGTGATGTTCTTGTCTTTTGTTCTTTTCCATTATAGGCTACCACAAAACACTGAGCATAGCTCCCTGTGCTAAATGGCAGGCCCCTGCTGCTTACCCACCCATGTACAGCACTAAGCATATGCCAATCCCAAACTCCCAAACCAGCTCTCCCTCCTTCCACTGTACCCTTTGATAACTACAAGCCTGCCCTCCATATCTGTGAGTCCATTTCTGTTTTGTAAATAAATTCATTTGTACCATCTTTTTAGATTCCACATATAAATGATACCATATGATATTTGTCTTTCACTGTCTGATTTTCTTATATGATAATCTCTAGGTCCAACCATGTGGCTCCAAATGGCATTATTTCATTCTTTTTCATGGCTCATATTAATAGCACGTCTTCTTCATCCACTCATCTGTCGATGGATATGTAGGTTGCTTCCATGTACTGGCTGTTGTAAACAGTGCTGTGATGAACATTTGGGTGGATGTATCTTTTAGAATTATAGCTTTGTCTGGATATATGCCCAGGAGTGGGACTGCAGGGTCGTGTGGTAGCCCTGTTTTTAATTTTTAAAGGAACCTCCATAGTGTCTTCCATAGTGGCTATACAAATTTACATTCCCACCAGTGTGTAGAAAGGTATTTTTTTTCCTCCACACCCTCTCCAGCATTTATTGTTTGTAGACTTTTTGATGATGGCCACTCTAAACACTATGAAGTGATACCTCATTGTAGATTTGTTTGCATTTCTCCAATAATTAGCAACATTGAGCATCTTTTCATGTGCCTATTGGTATGTCTTCTTTGGAGAAATGTCTGTTTAGGTCCTCTGCACATTTTTTTATTGGATTGTTTGGTTTTTTATATTAAGCTGTACAAGCTCTTTGTATAGTTGAGAGATCAACTCCTTGTCACTTGCATCGTTTACAAATATTTTCTTTCTCCCAGAACATAGGGTGTCTTTTCATTTTCTTGATGATTTTCTTTAATGTGCAAAAGTTTTTGAGTTTAATTAGGTCCCATTTGATTATTCTTTTAGTTAATTTATGTATTTATTTATTCATTTTTGGTTGTAATGGGTCTTCATTGATGTGCATGTGCTTTCTGTGGTTGCAGTGAGTGGGGGCTACTCTTCATTTCCGTGCACAGGCTCCTCATTGTGATCGCTTCCCTTGTTCCAGAGCACAGGCTCCAGGCACACAGGCTTTAGCAGTTGCAGCATCTGGGCTCAGTAGTTGTGGTACATGGACTTTAGCTACGGCAGCACGTGGGATCTTCTTGGACTGGGGATCACACCCATGTCCCTTGCCATTGGAGGGCAGATTCTTATCCACTGTGCCACCAAGGAAGTCCCTCATTTATCTATTTTTATTTCCATTACTCTAGGAGACAGATCCAAAAAAAAAAATTGCTGCAATTTATGTCAAAGAGCATTCTTCTTGTTAAGATTGATTTATTTATTTTGGCCGTGGTGTGACTTTGTTGCTGCATGCAGGCTTTCTCTAGTTGCGCCAGTGAGGACTACTCTCTGGTTGAGGTGCACGGGGTTCTCTCTGCAGTGGCTTCTCTTGTTGCAGACCGGGGATGCAGGATGCATGGGCTTTAGTTGTTGCAGCATATGGGTTCAGGAGTTGTGGCTCATGGGCTTTAGAGCACAGGCTTAGTAATTTTGACACATGAGCTTAGTTGCTCCATGGCATGTGGGTCTTCCTGGACCAGGGATCAAACTGGTGTACCTTACACTGCAGGGTGGGTTCTTAACCACTGGACCACCAAGGAAGCCCAAGGGTGTTCTGCCTATGTTTTCCTCTAGGAATTTTATCTTACATTTAGGTCTTTAATCCATTTCAAGTTTACTTTTGTATATGGTGTTAGATTATGCTCTAATTTTATTCTTTTATGTGTAGCTGTCCAATCTTCCCAGCAGCACTTATCGAAAGAATGTCTTTTCTTTATTGTGTTTTCTTACCTCCTTTGTTATAGATTAACTGACCATGGTGCATGGGTTTCTTTCTGGTCTTTCTATCCTGTTGCACTGATTCATATGTCTGTCTTTGTGCCAGTACCATACTGTTCTAATTACTGTAGCTTTGTAGTATAGTCTGAAGTCAGGGAGCATGGTTCCTCTGGCTGTGTTCTTCTTTCTCAAGGTTGGTTTGGCTATTCAGTGTCTTTTGTGTTTCTATATAAATTAAAAAGTTTTGTTCTAATTCTGTGAAAAATTCCATCAGTAATTTAACAGAGATTGTGTTAAATCTGCAGACTGCCTTGGGTGGAATGGTCATTTTAATTACTGCAAGTGTAATTTTTTAAATTGCAGTATAACTGATATATAACACTATATTTTAGGTGTACAACATAATGTACACTGCAAATATTTGTATACACTGCAAAATGATCACCAGAACTAGTCTAGTTATCATCTGTATCCATAAAAAGCTACAAAATTTTTTTCTTGTGATGAGAACTTTTAAGATTTAGTCTCTTAGCAACATTCAAATATTCAATATAATATTTTGCCTGTAGTCACCATGCTGTACACTATATTCCCATGATTTATTTACTTAATAGTTAGGAATTTGTAACTTTTGATCCCCTCCATCTTCCCCTTGGCAACCACCAGTCTGTTCTCTGTATCTATGAGTTTTGTTTTATTTGTTCATCTGTTTTGTTTTTCAGATCCCACATGTAAGTGAAATCAGCCATTGTTTGTCTTTCCCTGTTTTACTTATTTCACTTAGCACAAAACCTTCAAGGTCCATCCATGTTGTCCCAAATAACAAGATTTTCTTTTTATGCAATGGCACCCCACTCCAGTACTCTTGCCTGGAAAATCCCATGGACGGAGGAGCCTGGTAGGCTACAGTCCATGGGGTCGCTAACAGTCGGACATGACTGAGCGACTTCACTTTCACTTTTCTCTTTCATGCACTGGAAAAGGAAATGGCAACCCACTCCAGAATTCTTGTCTGGAGAATCCTAGGGACAGTGGAGCCTGGTGAGCTGCCGTCTATGGGGTCGCACAGAGTCGGACATGACTGAAGCGACTTAGCAGCAGCAGCAGTATTCCATTGGATGTGTGTGTGTGTGTGTGTGTGTGTGTGTGTGTGTGTGTGTGTGAAAACATCTTCTTTACCCATTCATACATCAATAAACACTTAGGTTGTTTACATATCTTGGCTATTGTAAATAATGCTACAATGAACAGAGGAGTGCATATTTCTCTTCAAATTAGTTATTTTTGTTTTCTTGAGTTAAATACTCAGAAGTGCACTGAATGTCCTTCACATGTGATCTAGGTGCTTTTCAAACTGCTGCTTTTGCCCTGGTCCTGGAATTAGTGAGTCTGCGCATAAGTACTTTAACAGCAGAATTTCAGTTCCTTATAGCTCTTTGGGCCTCTAGGACATAAACCTTGTTGGTTTTAAAAGCCAGGTGTTTGGGGGGCTTGTCTCTCCAGTGAAGATTCCAAGGGTTGAGGTGACTGACGTGGGACACAAACTTCACTCCTCAGAAGTGCCATTTTTGTGAGCTAACCTCCCAACCATGGTTGGCTGCACTGGGTGGATAGGAGACACATTTGGAGAGATTGTATCTCTCCCTCTTCTACCCATCCCAGCATGGCTCTTTTATCCTTTTTTGTGGAGGAACAGTTCAGCTAGTTTTCGGATCTTTTTCTGTGGGAATTGTTCTATACATAGCTGTAGACTTGGTGTGTCTGTGGGAGGAGGTGAGTTCAGGGTCTTACTCTGTGGCCATCTTGAACTGCCTCCTGAGTGGCTCAGCATCTTACACTTGTCTGGCTTGCAGAAAACTGCACCTGGGGTTAAGAGCTCCTTCTGTGCTGGCCAGTAATTTGTTCCTTTTTCTCTTTTGTTTCAGTTTGGGTTTTTTTTTTTTTAATTGAGGTGTGAAAGTGAAAGTGTTAGTCACTCAGTAGTGTCTGACTTTTGTGACCTCATGGCCTATAGCCATCAGGCTTTTCTGTCCATGGAATTCTCCAGATAAGGATACTGAATAGGTTGCCATTTCCTACTCCAGGGGATCTTCCCAACCCAGGGATCGAACCTGGGTCTCCTGCATGGCAGGCAGATTCTCTACCATCTGAGCCACCAGGGAAGCTGTGGTTTGGGTTTTTTATTAGGTATAATTGATGTATAATATTGTGCAAGTTACAGGTATACAATAGAGTGATTCACAGTTTTCTAAGGTTATACTCCATTTATAGTTATCATAAAATATTGGCTATATTCCCCACATTGTACAATATATTCTTATAGCTTATTTTGTACATAATAGTTTGTACCTCTTAATCCCTATTGCTCTATTGCCCCTCCCTCTTCCCCACTGGTGACCACTAATTTGTCCTCTGTATCTGTGAGTCTGCTTCTTTTTTGTTTTAGTCACTAGTTTGTTTTACTTTTAGATTACATGTATATGCTGGTGTAAGTTATTTGTTTTTCTCTGTCTGACTTATTTCACTTAGCATAATATCCTCCAAGTCCATCCATGCTGATACAAATGGCAAATTATCATTCTTTTCATGACATTGTGTATATGTGCCACATCTTTATCCATTCATCTATTGATGAACACAGGTTTCTTCCATATCTTGGAAATTGTAAATAATGCTGCTGTGAACATTGGGGCACATATATATTTTAGAATTAGTATTTTGATTTTCTTAGATATGTATACCTAGGAAAGGAATTTCTGGGTCATAGGGTAGTTCTTAGTATTTTGAGAAACCTCCATACTGTTTTCCAGTTTACATTCCCGCCAACAATGTACAAGGGTTCTCTTTTATCCACATCCTCAGCAACATTCATTATTTATGTTCATTTAGATGATAGCCATTCTGATAAGTGTGAGGTGATATCTCATTGTGTCCTTGATTTGCATCACCCTGATAATTAGCAATATTGAACATCTTTTCCTGTGCCTGTTGGCCATCTGCATTTCTTCTTTGGAAAAATGTCTATTCGGGTCTTCTACGCATGTTTAAATCAGGTTGTTTGCTGCTTTTAAATAGACTTAGCAGGATCCAGACGCCAGGGCTGCTATGGTCTCATTATTCCCTGCTCCTCAGAGGATGAACTGTGTTAATGAAGTAAAATTAAAGTGAAAAAAAATGCCTCTTTGCCATATCACCATTAAGCTATTGTGTTTTTCTTTACTTACTGTCACCAGTTATATTTTATTAACTATGAATTATAATTCATGGTAATTTAACCCTTCTTTCTCCACTCAATTTGCCAGATAAAATAGTTGCATAAAGCTACAAACCAGCCTGCTGGCTTCTTGAGTCTATAGATATGAAACTGTTTCCTGCAGCTCTGAACATCAGAAGAATTTAACAGCTTTTGTGAATCTAGTACTGGTGCTCATTTTTAAGCCAGGAGCAAACATATAAATCATGTGCAGCACAGTGTACCTGTCTTTAGAAAGCTGTTTACTGTCATGTATATTTATTAGTATCCCATGGTTTCAGGCAATATGTTTTCTTTGCCCTATCCTGTTTTTCTCTATGCACACACACAAATTCCTATACTAAAGCTGCTCTGGTCTGTCCTAAAACACAGCCTTTGAGGATGGTTATTTTCCCACATATATCCTTGTGCAGTTGCTATTAATAGTATCTTAAATAGACTGGATCTTTTCCTGTCCTTGCATGTTTACAATTCTCCTTTTTCCATTTAAGAACTGGGAAGGGTCTGAGATTTCATCCTGTTTGCAAGCTAACAATTCCACCTGCCACAGTTTCGGGGATGCTCTCAGAAGGTGCAAGACTCCTGGGGCAGAGAAAAAGTGTTATATTACTCACAGCGATCGCAGCAGCCAGAGTATTCACATGTGTGCTGGTTCCCCAAGTCCCCGTTCCTGCAGGGTGATGTGTAGAAGTCTAGATTGATACCCGCACATGCAATGGATTGCATTACAGGAGAGGAATCCTATCGTCGAGGAATCCAAATCTTTTATAATGGGTGGTAATCCTGCGTGACCTTTGCCCCAAGGATAGACATGGTCTTGTTTATACTGGAGAGTAGGCATCTTGCCCTTTGCTCTGAACAGAGATACTGCCTCTACAATGGAAGGCTGTCTGTTCTATAAACATCCTTGAAAAGACAGTTCCAAACGAAGAGAGTCAGTGCCTCTGCTCACAGACATGCAGGCATGCAAGAATAGCACACAGAATTATCTTCCAACACCACCAAAGCTTTTTCTTAATGGACCTGTGTTACATTTTATTAGTGTTTTCAATACATGCTTTTAAAGTTAACATGGATTTAGTTCTATGAACCTGTAATCCCCAAATCAAGTGGGCCTTAGGAAGAAGTCAAGTGAGCCTTAGGAAGCATTACTATGAACAAAGCTAGTGGAGGTGATGGAATTCCAGCTGAGCTATTTCAAATCCTAAAAGATGATGCTGTGAAAGTGCTGCACTCAATACGTCAGCAAATTTGGAAAACTCAGCAGTGGCCACGGGACTGGAAAAGGTCAGTTTTCATTCCAATCCCAAAGAAAAGCAATGCCAAAGAAGGCTCAAACTACTGCACAATTGCACTCACCTCACATGCTAGTAAAGTAAGGCTCAAAATTCTCCAAGCCAGGCTTCAGCAATACGTGAACCGTGAAATTCCAAATGTTCAAGCTGGATTTTGAAAAGGCAAAGGAACGAGAGATCAACTTGCCAACATCCGGTGGATCATCGAAAAAGCAAGAGAGTTCCAGAAAAACATCTATTTCTGCTTTATTAACTATGCCAAAACCTTTGACTGTGTGGATCACAATAAACTGTGGAAAATTCTTCAAGAGATGGGAATACCAGACCAACTGACTTGTCTCTTGAGAAATCTGTATGCAGGTCAGGAAGCAACAGTTAGAACTGGACATGGAACAACAGACTGGTTCCAAATAGGAAAAGGAGTACATCAAGGCTGTATACTGTCACCCTTCTTATTTAACTTATATGCAGAGTACATCATGAGAAACGCTGGGCTGGAAGAAGCACAGGCTGGAATCAAGATTGCCAGGAGAAATATCAATAACCTCAGATATGCAGATGACACCACCCTTATGGCAGAAAGTGAAGAAGAACTAAAGAGCCTCCTGATGAAAGTGAAAGAGGAGAGTGAAAAAGAAAACTAAGATCATGGCATCTGGTCCCATCACTTCATGGCAAATAGATGGAGAAACAATGGAAACAGTGACTGACTTTAATTTTTTGGGCTCCAAAATCACTGCAGATGGTGACTGCAGCCATGAAATTAAAAAACGCTTGCTCCTTGGAAGGAAAGTTATGACCAACCTAGACAGCATATTAAAAAGCAGAGACATTATTTTGCCAACAAATGTCCATCTAGTCAAAGCTATGGTTTTTCTAGTAGTCATGTATGGATGTGAGAGTTGGACTATAAAGAAAGCTGAGCACTGAAGAATTGATGCTTTTGAACTGTGGTGTCGGAGAAGACTCTTGAGAGTCCCTTGGACTTCAAGGAGATCTAACCAGTCCATCCTAAAGGAAATCAGTCCTGAATATTCATTGGAAGGGCTGATGCTGCAGCTGAAACTCCAATACTTTGGCTACCTGTTGCGAAGAATTGACTCGTTGGAAAAGACCCTGATGCTGGGAAAGATTGAGGGCAGGAGGAGAAGGGGATGGCAGAGGATGAGATGATTGGATGGCATCACTGACTCGATGGACATGAGTTTGTGTAAACTCCCGTAGTTGATGACGGACAGGGAGGCCTGGCGTGCTGCAATTCATGGGGCCGCAAACATTCGGACACAACTGAGCAACTGAACTGAACTAAATCCCCAAATCACGTAAGTCAACTCTTGCAAAGGAATACCTTATGTATCTTTTTTTTAACTGAATTAAAATTGCAGTTTTTAATTTCTGCTTAATTTACTTAACCTCTGTGTGCTTCAATTTCCTTATATGTATAATGAATTAAATAATAGTATCTACTTGTTGAATAGATTAAGTAGATAATACAACAACAAGTTGCTGAATAAGTGAAATGAGATTGTCCATCTTTAGCACACAGCCTAGTAAACATTGAGTACCCCTTGCTCAATAAATATTAGCTTTCATTAGAACTGGCTATAAGTGCAGCTTAATGAGAAGTACTTAAAACACCTCATTCACTAAACCAACACCACTGGGCCCATTGCCAAATGTACCTTGGGGTGTTCTTTTGCTTTTTGTTGTTATTGAAGCATTTATCAGGAATCCACATGTGCATGCTAAATCACTTTAGTCATGTCCAACTCTTTGCGACCCTATGGACTGTAGCCCACCAGGCTCCTCTTTCCGTGGGATTCTCCAGGCAAGAATACTGCAGTGGGTTGCCATTTCCTTCTCCAGGGTATCTTCCCAACCCAGGAATCAAACTCGGGTCTCCTGCCTTGCAGGTAGATTCTTTACCTACTGAGCTACAAGGGAAGCCCATCTTTAGGAACAATAATATATACAACCTGCTAGGTTTGAGCTATACTTGTAGCCTAAATGCCACTTTTTGTACCACAGCCTATTGCCAGATGCATAGGGCCAATCAACATGTTTTTCTCAGTCATTTTGAATATATGATTCCTGGTTTTGGTAGCTTTCAAATCTCTCTCAGGAACCTTAACTACAGAATGACATCTTTGAGAAATGCAAGCATGACCACTTCTGTAGTATGTTGGCTTTTTTGAGAGCCATTAAACAGAAATTATAAAAATAAATTATAATAAGCCTGCAATAATAACAAAACCCTCATTCAGGTAAATCCTACAAACTCCTTTTAACTTTGGGAGATAGATTCCTAATGCTACACTAAAACAAACAAAGGTAAAAACATGCCTTTTTAACAGTTCCAAAGGAATTTTCTTTCTTAGCAACTCTGCTCAGAAAATCGATTATACATTCTTTAAAGAACCACAGAAAAAAATTAGGCTGTGGAAAATAATGATTGCTTCCTAACGCTGGAGTAAGGTTTGCTATAGATTTGCTGCAGAATTAAGATCTATGTTTCCTGAAATCTTTATTGACAGTAGTGAACCAAATCAGAAGTTTTCTGAAATAATGCTTCCAGCTCTCTCATAAATTCACCACATCAAGAAAACTCCAAAATAAAAGTTTTTAAATGGAGTTCAGACAAATGTCCCAGAACTGCCTGAGGATATTTAGAATTCATATATAATCTTAAACATATATGAACGGGGACAGGTACTAATAGAAACTATTCTGGAACAATAATTGAAAGTAATCATATAGTCCCTGAAAATAATAAATTGATACTATAGCGAAAGCCAGTCTGCCAAAAGCCAGTTTTGTAGTCTGTGGCTACTGCTAAACATTTCTGTGACTTTCTCACACCTTTTTCATACCCATAGCTTCTCTGTCCCTTTCATACAATGTACTTAGTATTTTAATTTGAGTGTCTTGGAATCAAGGCTCATTCCTAGAGCTCACAGGAATTTCATAAAAGCAATCTGCCTACCAGCTTGGCCTGAGGACAGAAAATCACGTTTTGTATCAATGTGAAAGCCACTCTTGCTTGTGGAAAGTCACAATAGAGAACTTTTAAGACCTTAACTCTCAGGATATTCAGCCTTAATCTATTTTCTGTAATATAAAGAGTGAACTTATAAATGCTATGCATTCAACAGTTTGGTCTCAACTTCTTCCATTTTAAATATTTTTTGTGTGTATGATACATAAATGAAAGACTAATTCATACTCAAGAGAGATTACATTTATATTATGTGTATGTAATACACATAATATACATTTATATTATGTGTATATATATATAGGGCTTTCCAGGTGGTTCAGTGGTAAAGAGCCCACCTGCCAATGCAGGAGATGCGGGTTCAATCCCTGGGTCAGGAAGATCCCCTGGAAGAGGAAATGGCAACTCACTCCAGTATTCTTGCCTGAAGATACTCCTAGACAGAGGATCCTGGCAGGCTACAGTCCATGGGGTCACAAAAAGAGTGGGACACAACTCAGCAACTGAACAACAACAATATATATGTGTATACAGATATATGTATATAGAAAGAACATGAATGCAGGGAGAGTGTAGACGAATAAGTAAACATACTAACAAAACACATTATCTTTTCATACCAATACAAAAATATTAGTGTGGGAAGATTTAGAAGGTTAGATTTTAACACAAGGGAGACTGACCTTAACCATTCTCAACTAGGATAGGCGTCCCCAGGTGCAACCTGTGGGCTGTTGTCAGACATAAGGAAACTCACCGTACCAGGTTTTGAATGTTGCATTATTTTCTTTCGTTGGTTTCAGTTCCTGCCCTGTTTAGAGTGAAGTTGAAAGTAAGTGGAACTGTCCACAGTAAAACCTCAGTCACCACGTGGGTTTTCTGCGAAAGTGCCAGCCAAAGTGCAGAAGTGAGAGTCCTCTAGGTGAGGTCCGGTGCTAGGTGTTTTTTTTTTTTAATATTGAGAATAAAAATAATAGCAATGGGAGAATTGGAAATAGTGTTTCAAACCATTCCTTATCAAAGTCATACTATTCAGAATTTGATGAAAGCAGATTTTTAGGGTTATCTGCAGTGACTAAAACCATGGTCAAAATAAAATGTTTTATTCCCTAGGTTGTTCCTAGGGCATCTAATTGTGAATGGCAAGCAAACTAACATTCACAGATTACAAATAAATATGAAACTCAAAATTATCTGAACGACTGCATGGCCATTGCTGTGCTCAGCTGACTCACGCTGGGCATGGCCAGGGCGTGCCCAGCTCTGCCTCGTGCTGCTCACAGGACCTGAAGAAGCACTCTCCTCCTCTCAGTCCAATCAGCATTTTTACAGTGTTTCTTAGAATGTCAGTTTCACACGATCTGTAGTAACAAACTTTCAAAACAAAGAAATTGTCATTTAGTTTTTGTCAACTTTCTGTAACTTCATTAATCGCTGAAATGTTTAAATAGAAACTAACACAAAGATTCTCCTTGTGTTTGCAAAGAGGGCCTTTCTAAAGCCCACTCTGAAAGCTGTGCATATCTTCATCTGTATTTTCAAACAGAGGAATAAAGAACCAAGTGGTTAGGAGCTTCCTTGCCACATGGGCTGTGCCTCAGTTGAGGAGTTTAGGTGTGAACTCACAGCCTGCCCATTCAGACTGTTGCTGACCCTCTGATAGTTAATGATGTCATTATGAGATTTTTACATAAGACAGACAAAAGCAGGTATAGGTCACAACTGGTCTCTTCATCTAAGGAAATTGATTTTTATAGGTCAGGGAATGACAAGTTTAACTCCTATTTGGAATTTATGATATTGGAAGGCTCTGTGGAAAAAGAACATGTTTCAAAGCTTTTTGAAAGTTTTTAATCAATCTTGCAGAAACAAGTTAAATAATTTGATTCGTAAATTCTCTCTTCCTTAGTAATGGGATGTGTATATAAAATTTTTTTAAGTCACTGCAGACAGTACTGTAGAAACTTTGGATTCTAGACAATTCTATCATTGACTAGACTTTCATTTTAGTTTTATGTGAAATTAGATTTATAAGGAAAAAATTTTCCACTAGGGAACTGAAGAGATGTTGTCCTGGACTCCTTCTGAGGGAGTAAGAGGATTCCCATCTAGCTCATTTACTTACATCTGAAATTGGTCACCAAGAGCAAATAACTATTTGATGACCTAAGTAGAATAAATAACCTCAGTAAAGCTGAAAAAAGAAGAAAATAATGGCATCTTTCCCAAGTTTAGAGTCAACCTACCAATTATAACTCAAAATTTAAATCAAGCCTAGGATTTATTATTAGAAGAATGGTCTGAAGTCATAATGTCAAACAAATGTGACTTTAGATATTCTGTTTAATAATTTCAAAGACTAAAGCACTGAAGTCTGGGTTCTGTGCTTTGCTTTTGTGTACGTGAATCCCCCACATCAGTCACACATCAGCCTCTGGTGTGTGTTCCCAATTTCTTTCCAAAGGAGAGGCCCATGACAGAGCATTTTATTAAAAATTACGTACTTAAGAATAAGAAGGGCTTCACGTAACTAGGACCCCCACTGTTGAACCTGAGCTATGAAGAGTTAAGACATAAACTTTGCAAACAAGGGTAGAAGCAGAATGATAACTAGGAAAGAAAATCTGGTCAAAGAAGGCACATGTCAAGCCAACTCCATCATGGAGATTAAATGTCACCCTTCTTATAGCTGAAAGTCCATGCCTAGAAGAAAAGGCACAAAGGGTTAAAGGTTTAGAGCACCAATGGAAGAGACCACCTGCTACTCATACGAATGAGTGGAACAACTGTATACTTCCAGCCTATGGAGCATTCATGGCAAAGGAATGCCTGATCCTCATGGCATCGTCTCACAGGACCCTTTATTTTTCCATTAGGAATAAGAAGCCACCTAAACTACCTCCACCTCCACCCTCATACCCAGCACAGCCCTGCTATGACAGGACTTGGTGGGGCATTGAGCACTTATGTATTTGATACCACATTTCACAAAAAGTGAATGGGGAATATTTTAAAGAGTATGTTAAACTTTGAGAGCAAATCTGATTTGAAGTTTACTTCTGCTTTAAGACATTTTTTGAGATATTTACAAACAACTGAAAGTCTCATTCTAAAATGGAATGGATTACCCCATCTTATTAGAGCCTGTGGGTTGAATATAAAGTCAGTAATTTATAAAGTCAGTAAAAGTTCAATATTATTAATTCATGCTTCCCATTTAACTTTTCATTAATTGTGAGTTCTTTAGCTTTTAACTAATTCAAACAGATGAATAATGAACTTCCTGTTTACTAGATAAGCTTGAAATCATGCAAGGCTGGGAGAGCAATAGTAACAAACCACTATTTTTTTCATTAACAAATAAACAATCTAAAATCAGATGTTGAAATCTGCCAGTACTGCTTCTGATTTTCATCTTACCATTTATTTGAAACTTGTAACCTTTCATAACTTTATTCACTCAAAAAGAAGAAAAAAAATCAAGAAAGGAAGGAAATACTTCTCTTAGGTAAATTAATCAGAAATAAGTAATTTTCAGATGTCTTGTAAATTAGTTCCAGCATTTAAAGAGGCTTCTTTAGTATAAAATAATTCTGGGCCAAAATTCCAGAGTTTTATGAAGTAGAAGAGTTTTATGAAATGGACTGATTGGATTAGCTATGAAAGATAAAATAATGTATATGAATAGAATTATGTTTTTCAAATTTAATTTAAAAATTAATTTTTCTTGGTTTGGTTTGACTTGGTTTGGCTTTATAAATTAACATGAATAATTTAAACTAGTCTCTCTTTTTTTTTTTTTGGTAGGAATCATGTCAGTCTATAGAGCAAAGTCCTGAGGGTATGAGGGATCGGCAGTAATATGCTTATCCTCATGATCAAAGATAGTGACCTCAGTGCAACGGTTTGAGAATACCAGGCTTGGCCATCTCTTAAAAATTGTCCAGCTTCAGATTCTGTGATTCTCCTGTGTGATTCTCATTATTTATGGTGCATTCTTGCTCTTTCAGCTCTCTGACAGGCATGGACTCCCCCTCCAGTCAAGTTTTGGTTCCCCTTTCCGAATATTTCCTGCACTCTCCCACTGCTCTCCATACAGAGCTAATATTAGCACCCAAAGTAATGTGCACTTTTTAATTTTTATTATAATTTATTCCATTTTATATCTATCATTTTTTCCCTTTTAAACCACTTTATATAATATTTGTCACTTTAGTGTTACACATAATTCTTTACCACTAGCGCCCCCTGAGAAACCCCAAAGTTAAACATTCTTGTGATCATTTTAAGTCTTTTTTTTTTTAGATTTAGGTTAAAGTATTAAAATTCTATCATGATTTTTATGTTCCAGACATTGCTCTTTACACAGATTACATCATCCAAAACTTACAACCCTATGAAATAGGTATTGAAACACAGTGTTTTTGAAATAAGAAAATTGAGGCTTAAGGAAAGGCACTTTCCAGTGTGAAAAATTACTTAGTGTACTTGGAGTTGGGATTCAAGCCCAGGAACCTTCCCTCCAGAAACCACACTATTATCTTTCTGAATAGCCTCACAATTAAAATGTTGTCAGAAAGTCAGAGGAAGTTATCCTGGTAGCTTGACTTGGCTTGAAGTCTTTGTCAGATGTTAGACATTTCTATTTCTGGTCTCATCGAGACAACTGGCCTTTTCTCTCTTTCCATCTTTAGAGCTTCTATTCTTTTGCTTTTAGTGCTGTTTCAAAGAAGCTGGACTGGTCCAAATAATTTTTTCTCAATTTCAGTTCCAACTTTGGCTAAAGAATTATACTTCTGCTTCAGCTCAAACTACCCTAAATTTCAATTCAGGAGCATCCATTCATTCATTTATTTATTCAACAAATATTTATGAGTACCTACTACATATCAGGCAGTGGGCAGTCTTCATACAAGGCCAAGTCCTTGCTCTCACGTTCCTTATGTTCAGTGGGAGTAGACAACAATAAACAAACATACGGTACAACATATTAGGCATGACAGTGCTGTAGAAAATAGTGTAGGGAAAAAGAGATAGGAAAGTATGGGCCTCAGGGTGGAGGTGTGTTGTTGCAAACTTCAAAAGGATGGCCAGGGAAAGCTTCTTCAATAAGGCAATATTTGAGCAGAGACATAAATGTGAATCAAAAATGTGACTATATGGGGAAGAGAAAAAGAACAGCAAGAACAAAGGCCCACATGCCGGAAGCAGCTTAGAGTTTTTCCCTGACAATAAGAAAGCCTGTGGGCTAGAGCTGAGAAAAATGAGTTGATGCCTGAAATTGCTTGACTCATCTGTAAGTCGTTCAAGAATGTCATTTGACTTTAAAAATAGAAATTGTTTCCCAGAAAACTTATTTTAGACAATATTAATATTTTTATACATTGTTTAGGACTTTGAAGTATAAAGAGACTTTTCTCAGATATTATCTCATTTTCTCCTTAAAACTTCCTATGACTGAGTGATAAGTCTAATTTGATTATCCCAGCAACTAACATAGGACATAAAATAAAGTAGGCACTCAATGAATGTATATTGAATTAATAAACTGACTTATGGAATCAATGGGACAACTTTTTCAACCTTACGATATTCATTTTTATTGATCACTGATTGGGTTATAATGTAGGGAAGCCTTAGAAGCTATGGTGATGTGTCAGGTCATTTGCCTCCACCGTAATATATATATGTATTTATTTTTTGTAGTAATTTATGCTTTTCTATCTAACTCTTCCATTAGGTGCTTCAGCACTTTTTCTTGTAGTTAGTTTCCATAACTTCAAGTTTATCTAATCTGCCATATTCTTGGAATTCATTTCATAAAGCTATCAGAACCTATAATGTAAAAGTGATTCTAAGTGAGAGCATGAAACTTTTTTAAATAAGTTCAATATTATTAATTCATGCTTCCTGTTGTTTTGACTTCATCTTTTTTATTTATAGATTTATAGTTAGGCTCTAGTGGACTAAGTTGCTAAGCAAAGTATACACTTGTGTCTTTACCCTAGCTTTCACTAAAAAAAAGAAGAAAATTTATAGAGCATTCCAAAGGAACCAAACAGGTTCCATGATCTGATCTAAAGCCAGACTCAAAGTTTCCTTGTTGGGTCACACTGGACCTCGTTACCTGGAGCACCCACGGGTTTATCTGAGCACTACTTAGCCCTCACCAAAGCAACAGCTCCTGTCCAGTGTTAATGATCTATCCACTTTGTGCAACATAATTCCTATGTCCTCTTCATGGAAGCCACCATGTCTGTTTACTCTTTAGTTGTCCTACAAAAAAGTTCATGTTGTTCTTTCGTCCTCTGGTTGGGGAATATCGTGGCATTGCCTCCATTCATTTATTCTTTCATTCACTCAACAAGGAGCTATTTGGAGCCCACTATGTGCAAGGCATTGCTTTGGGCACTGCAGATCCAGCATCATAAAGACAGATGTCATATCTACTCTCTTAGAAAGCTAAATGAATGATTGTAGAAGGGGAGAGCTGAATGAATGATTATAAATAAATAAATACTCAGTTCAGTTCAGTCTCTCAGTCATGTCCGACTCTTTGTGACCCCATGAATCACAGCACGCCAGGCCTCCCTGTCCATTACCAACTCCCGGAGTTTACCCAAACTCATGTCCATCGAGTCGGTGATGCCATCCAACCATCTCATCCTCCATCGTCCCCTTCTCCTCCTGCCCCCAATCCTTCCCAGCATCAAGGTCTTTTCCAATGAAACCTCTTCTCATCAGGTGGCCAAAGTATTGGAGATTCAGCTTCAACATCAGTCCTTCCAATGAACACCCAGGACTGATCTCCTTTAGGACAGACTGGTTGGATCTCCTTGCAGTCCAAGGGACTCTCAAGGGTCTTCTCCAACACCACAGTTCAAAAGCATCAATTCTTCGGCGCTCAGCCTTCTTCACAGTCCAACTCTCACATCCATACATGACCACTGGAAAAACCATAGCCTTGACTAGACGGACCTTTGTTGGCAAAGCAATGTCTCTGCTTTTTAATATGCTCTCTAGGTTGGTGAAAATAAAATAGCAAAAGAATGTTCCACAATATTATTGTCAAGTCTTTATTAGTTTACTGCACTATGAGATCAATCAGAAATTCATTAACATCCCCATTCAGTAAATAGTTACTTGTCCCTCTTCTCCCCCTGACAACATGCTAGACTTCAGTAGTGAAAAGTGAATTGGACAGAGACACTAGCTCATGGAATTTATAGTCCAGCTTTAGTAAAACCCCAAATGTATTTGGTGGGGATAGGGGTGGTGACTAGTTATCAGAGCTTTTGTAAAGTATTTACCACTTTCACTTCTTAAGCAGAACAGATAATGCTACTTAAGGGGTTTCCAACATAACTCTGCAACTATTAAAGGACACCTGATTTGCTCTGGAACAGTAGTACATGGGTTGAGATGTTTTAGTCCCTTCATATGGAATCCTATACCTCTCCATCCTTTTCTGCTTTGCTGCTGGAAGCAAGTATTTTAAATTCCTAAGGTTTAAAAATTATGTTTATTACAACACATAAAAACCTTTTCTGTATAATTGAATGAGTGAGACACAACTTACAGTTGCCTAAAGGTGCTGAAAACTAGCTTTTACTTTTATTTCTTTTTTGAAAAAGTACATTAGCATTTTGACTATTTGGGTATACAGCCATAAGCTAAATAGAATATGTATAACAATTTCAAATGAATGCTTAATGAGAATGGTACTTAACTTGTTTTCTGTTTTCCTACTCATATGTCATTATTTGCCAATTTCAGTCCAATAAATTTTCTAGCAAACCATCTCTCATGTGTATGATTTAGAGGTTATATAATTATGCTCTGGACAGTTTAGGTGTGATTAACGAATAATTCAAGATGATTGTGTTACTGTCTTCTCCTTGGTTTCCATAAAAAAAACATTGTCATTATTCTTTTACTACAATACAAACAATAAAATACATGAATATTTTGTTGGAGAATAAAGGATTCACTAAGGGTTTCCCAGGAGGCTCAGTTGGTAAAGAATCTACCTGCAATGCGGGAGACCTGGGTTCAATCCCTGGGTTGAGGAAGATCCCCTGCAGGAGGGCATGGCAATCCACTCCAGTCTTCTTGCCTGGAGAATCCCATGGACAGAGGAGCCTGGCGGACTACAGTCCATGGGGTCACAAAGCGTCAGACACGACTGAGTGACTAAGCATACAAGGTCACTTAGAAAGAAATGCACAGCACTGTAAAAGTTGCTATAATACAGCCACGTGGACCATATTCCTCTTTTGTTTAAAATCCTCAGTGCTGATAACGTGTGCGTGCTCAGTCATGTCTGACTGTTTGCAACTCCATGGACTGTAGCCCACCAGGTTCCTCTGTCCATGAAATTTTCCAGGCAAGAATACTGGAGCAAGTTGCCATTTCCTTCTCCAGGGAATCTTCCCGACCCAGGGATCCAACCCACATCTCCTGTGCCTCCGGCATTGGCAAGCGGATTCTTTACCACTGAGCCATCTGAAGCCCCAGTGCTGATTAGACAACTACAAAAGTGCCAAGGCTCAATTTAAAAATATCATTTAAAATTTTAGACATATGCCTGACTTTACGCCAAGTGAACAACAGTAAGAAATAGAAGATGGAATTTTGTGACAGGATGATAAGGAACTTTTAAGGTTCCTTGACAGAGGAAAGGATGAAAAATTCCACTCATAGGTCTAAAACTCCACTTCTGCGTGCTAGGAAAGGTATTAAGGTCATGTATCCATGTTCTCATTTGATCTTCATGCCAAACCCATGAATATCTCTGATGTTTGTGTGTATATGTACTTAGATCGAGAGATACAGGAGCTTATATTGGTAATTAGCTGCCCAATTGTTTTTGTTTACTTTAGCAGATCTAGCTACATTATACATATTTATATTATAATTAATATTTGGTTGATTAAGAAAATATTAACTCTAAAATTCTGTGCTGAAACATACTTTTGCCTATTGCTAAAAAACCATATTAAACACTAAAATTTCTTTCCCAGCCTTAATTTGGTCACCAACTACTTTTGTTAACTATCAAAAGATAAAATAGGTCAAAATATAATTTAGGGAGCCCAGATAAGAAACAAAAAGCTAGCAGATAATTCTCCAAAGAATGTCACACATGTAATGAGTCCTAACATAAATCTCCATATAAAACTCTTTTGCAGTTATTTTAAAAAATTTTGTCTTTTCGATTTGCTTTAATTGATATGTTCATTCTGTTAAAGAAATTTGGAGAAAATCCAAAGATATATAAAATCTCCCATTTCACTCAGTTCTCAGACCCCTGTTTCTTTAAATTAGATCTTTTTTGTTGTTTTTTTCTGCCTTCAACTAGATCTTTTAATGCCTGTAACTGCTTTTGGCTTTATAGAACAAAGCCTTGAAAAACTAAGTTAGTGGGGTAGCGTAGAGATTCAAATTTGGAAAAATAATTTTGGAAATAGTCAAATTTTTGTGTTCAATTGTATTCAAATACAATTTTCTTTTAATGTTTATTGGATATTATGTTCCCTATTAATACTTTTATTTGCTATTGTTTAGTTGCTATGTCCAGTCCAACTCTTTTGTGATCCCATTGGCTGTCGCCCACCAGGCTCCTCTGTCAATGGGATTTCCCAGGCAAGAATACTGGAGTGGGTTACCATTTCCTTCTCCAGGGAATCTTCCCAACCCAGGACTGAACCCATGTCTCCGCATTGACAGGCAGATTTTTTACCACCGAGCCACCAGGGAAGCCCAATACTTTTATAAGCATTTTCAGATTTTCTCAGAAATTGTTTTGCTTGGTAAGAGTAAGCAGAATTATTTTCCACTGAGGAAATGGTTACTTTATTGCTATATAAATATGTATTGATACATAGAGCAGAATTTATATTAGACAAAAAAAGTAAACAATCTGAATGTACAACAGTAGTATAAAATGGTTAAATAAATTATAGTATATGCATTTGATGTAATATTCAGCATCCATTAAAATCAATAGATTAAAAATTTTGCATTTGAATGGTTAATGTGATGAGAGAAAGCTCATGATATACTGTTAAATGGAAAAGGCAAAATTCAAAACTGTATTTTTAATTATAATTGGTACAGTTCTAATTTTTACTTTATGGCTCTAATTTCACTTATCTATACATCTGTATATCTAAGTATATGTTGTTTTTGTTGCTTTAGTCTCTAAGTCATGTCCAACTCTTTGCAACCTTGTGGATGGTAGCCTCCCAGGCCACTCTGTCCATGGGATTTCCCAGGCAAGAATATAGAATGGGTTGTGATTTCCTCCTCCAGGGGATCTTCCTGATCCAGGCATTGAACTTGGTCTTCTGCACTGGCAGGTCGATTCTTTACCACTGAGCCACTAGGGAAGCTTATGAAATGTGTGTATGGGTGTGTGTGTGTATTTGTGTGTGTGTGTGTATATATATATATGTATATATATATACACTTATTTTGTCGTGGTAAAAAAACAGAGAACACAAAGAAGACATACAGATAGCCAGCACACACAGAAAAAGATGTTAAGCATCACTAATCATCAGGGAAATGCAAAAACCACAATGAGATATCACTTCAGAATAGCTAAGACAAGGACAAGAAATAACAAGTGCTGGAAAGGATGTGGATAAAAAAGAACTCCTGTATACTGTTGGTGTGGTTTTAAATTGGTGCAGCCACTATGGAAAACAGTATAAACCTTCCTCAAAAAATTAAAAACAGAACTACCATATCTCACAGCAATTTCACTTTTGAGTATCTACCCAAAGAAAGCAAAATCACTAATTAAAAAACCCTATTTTCATTGTAGTATTATTTATAACAGCCAAGATAGAGAAGCAAGCTAAGGTCCATCAATAGATGAATGGATAAAGATGTAGTATGTATATACAGTAGAATATTTGCCATTTAAAAAAAGAGTGAAATCTTGCCATGGGACATCATGGATGGGTCTAGAGGGTATTATGCTCAGTGAAGTAAATAAACAGAGAAAGATAAATACCATATGATCCCACTTATATGTAGAATCTAAAAAACAAACAAAACAGAACAAAAACAAACTCGTAGATATGGAGAACAAATGGGTGGTTCCCAAAAAGAAGAAATTTGGGGGAATGAGTGAAATTAAAGTAATAGGTAAGTGAAATTAAGAGTACAAACTGCTGATTATAAAATAATTAAGTCATGGGGATGTAATTTATATACATATGCATAAGAAATATGGTCAGTAATACTGTAATGACTTTGTATGGGCACAGATGATTCCTAGACTTCAGGTTTGATCATTTCATAATGTATTTAAATGTCAAATTAACATTTTATATTCCTGAAGCTAACATAATATTGTTTGTCAGCTGTATTTCAAATGAAAAGTAAGTAGATGAGAGGTATACAATATATAGATAGATACAGTTATCAATAATATAATGCACATAATTACATTAACATGTAATATATTGCTGATAATTATATGAACACCTAATACTTTATGCCACTTTTTAAAAAGTTTATCAGACATTCCTGCATATATTACATCTTCTACATTCCTCATTACAGTTCTATGAACTATGTAATTGTCTCCACTTTAACAAATGAAGGGTCAAGTTCAGATAGATTTGTATTATCTATCACTAACAATAACAACAACAAATTAGTAGTAGTAATTGTAGCAGCAGCAATAAGAGAGGAGTGGCAACTAGTAATTGTTGAACACATGCAGTTGTGAGAGGGTCTCTGAATAAAATGAATATCTGTTTATCCTCTCAAAAGATTCAGGTCATGAGCCTGAGGGGGTGGGGCTTCCAGGTATCAGATACTAAGAAGAGATTCTGTTGTGTCCAGCTGTGCTATGGGAGGGTAGGAAAAGATTTAGTGTGGTACAGTGAAAAGAGTACCTAACTTGGAATCAGGTGATCTGTATCCTTAATCTAGGACATACCACTGATTTTATCTGTGAAAATAGGTAAATCATTTTCCTGATTTTCTTCATGTATAATAGAAGTATTAACTAAGATCCTTTACAAGTGTACCATTTAGAGTTACTTTTTGCTTCCTTTAGGTGGGCACTGAACTACTATAGTCTGGGGAAGGGGAAGACAAGGAATATAAGAATGTGAATTTGAATAAGAATGAGAAAGAAAAGGAGAAAGAAAAGTCCATTAAATGCTCACAGCATGATACTTTATACGATATAATAATTAAACCTCAAAATAGCTTTACCTGTCATTAGTACAAAGTTTGTTTATCTGTTTTCCAATGAAAGGGCAAATTAGAAATTTACTTTACCATGATACCCATTTTTGAAGAATAATCACTATCTTTGGGGAGTCTAAGACTTACAGATTAAAAAGAATTGGATTTTGAAGACCAAAGAGGTATCTGAAAAACAACTGTTTCTTTCAATATATGTTTTTACATAATTTCACTTTAAAAGAATGTCTTTTTTTTTTTTTGACAGTTGGTGAATTACATCCCCTAAAGGGTAAAATGATATGTATTTTAGGTATTAGATACTAGTTCCTTGGAACATGAAGAATAAACTTTTCATTTAACTTCCTTTTTCTAACTGACACATTTTGCTGATTTACTGCATCTAAAGAATAAATATATAAGTATGTAATTATGTAATCTCAGAACCATCTTGCTAGTTGTAAGGTGGTAAAAAAAACTACTTTCCATCATTTAATTCTCTCATGCCTAAAGGGGTATTTTTCCTTTTGACTGCTAAAGGGAGATATCTTCTTAAAGCCATTCTCTACCTGATACATTTTTTTAATTATGTATTTCAGGCCCTGCTTGATACTCAGAATCTTTTGCGTGCACAAATCACAAATTTTACTTTCAACCTGGGATTTTCAGGGAAATTTTACCATACAGGTAAGACAGAGATTAACTATCCCCAAAGTTAGCCTCTCTGACCACTCTCTTTAAAACTGTGACCCCCTCCTCTTCACACCTTCTTGTGTCTCTCCACTACTTTATTTTCTTCATATTACTCAATTTCATTTAACTTATTTTTTCACCTTTACAAATGTTGATAGCTTGAAAGTTTATTCACCATGTTATTATTTAATGGCCTTTTCTCTATTGAACTATAATTTACATATACAAAACTGTATAAGTAATAAGTATAGTGCTCAATGAATTTCACAAAGTGTACAGAGCTAATGCACCCAGATCAAGTAAGAGGTGCTACCAGGATCTACACACCCTCTGCCTTGTGCTGCTTTATAGTCATTAGCTTCCCACCAAGAAAACCACTATCCTGACTTCTAATATCATAAGTGAGTTTGCCTGGCTTTAAGCTGTGTATAAAAAGAATCATATAAATGGACTCTTCTATGTATAGTTTGTTTTGTCTAACATTATTTTGGTTTTGCAGACATTACTGTGCAGGGTTGTATTTCTTTCAACTGTATTGTTCTGTAGTATTTCACTGTTAGAATTGAACAAAATTTTTTTATTCCATTCTGTTCCAATGTGGATGGTTGGGTGGTTTTCAGTCTTTGCCTTTCCTTTTTTGAATAGTCGTGTTAAGAACTTTTTAAACACAACTATTGTTAAAAATAGTTGTCCTTCAGAGGGCATAAATATTTATTTCTGTTGTTTATCAACCAGTAGAATTGCTGGCTATATGGTATACTTATGATCAGCTTTAGTAGAAAATGCCAAACACTTTTTCAAAGTGGTGATATCAATTTATATTTCCAATACTATGTGAGTTTTCTTGTTGTTTTATATTCCTCCAAGTATTTAATATTATTAACATTTATCTTATTATTTTAGCCCTTCTGGTGGGCATGTAGTGATACCACATTATGGCTTGAATGTACATTTCACTGACAAGTAGTGAAACTGAGTTTCTTTCATGTTTTTATTGACCATTTGTATCTCTTGTTTTGAAATATCTTAGTGCCTTTATTGGGTTGTCTGCTTTTACTTATTGATTTGTAGAAATTCTTTATATATTCTTAATTACCTGTTTGTCAGTTATATGTATTGCAAATATTTTCTCCTGATGTGTGGTTTATCGATTGTACATTCCTACTGATACTTTTTGATGAACAAAATGTAGTCCAATTTATATTTTTTTCCTTTTTGTGTCTTTTTAAAGACATTTTTGCATGTCACAAGATCATGCAAATATGTCCCTACATTCTTAAGAGGTATGCATCTGAGATCCGTCTAGAATTGATTTTTGTGTATGTGTGAGATAAGGGTCAAGATACCTGCTTTGTGAGCTAGTGTTGTTTTCTAATTAATTTGAAGACACTTGTTCTGATTTCAGGGTGAGGGTTCTACTCCACAACAAAAAGAATAGAAATAAACCTTCTTCTTCCTTTCATAAAGATGTCTAATTGGTACCAAGAATTGAAAAGACCATCCTTTTTTCACTGCATCATGGTTTCATCATTGTAATAAATTGGATGACCATAGATGGGTGGACTCTGTTTCTGGACTTTCCTTCTCATTGGTCCTATTTGTGTCATCATGCTGTCTTATTTACTATAACTCTATAGTTGACACTAATTGGTTCAGTTCAGTCACTCAGCCATGTCCGACTCTCTGCGACCCCATAGACTGCAGCACTCCAGGCTTCCCTGTCCATCACCAACTTCGGGAGCTTGCTCAAACTCATGTCCATCAAGTTGGTGATGCCATCCAACCATCTCATCCTCTGTCGTCCCCTTCTCCTCCTGCCTTCAATCTTTCCCAGCATCAGGGTCTTTTCCAATGAGTCAGTTTTTTGCATCAGGTGGTCAAAGCATCAAAGTTGATACTAATATCTGCTATTTAAGTCCTCTAAGTTTGTTCATCATCTTCAAGATTGCCTTGGCTATTCTTGGCCTTTTGCATTTTTCTATAAATTTTAAAATTAGCTTACCATATCCACAAAGATCCTCATTAGAATGATTATTTTATTGTTGCTGCTGTTGTTGTTATTGTCCAGTCACTAAGTCCTGTCCTACTCTTTGCAACCCCAGGAACTGTAGCACACCAGGCTCCTCTGTCCTTGACTGTCTCCCAGAGATTGCTCAAATTCATGTCAGTTGAGTCAATGATACTGTCTGAACCATCTTATCCTCTGTAGCCCTGTTGTCCTTTTGCTTTCAATCTTTACCAGCATCAGGGTCTTTGTCAGAGAGTCAGCTTTTCACATCAGGTGGCCAAAGTATTATAGCTTCCATTTCAGCAAGTTCTTCCAATGAATATTCAAAGTTGGTTTCCTTTAGTATTGACCAGTTTGATCTCCTTGCAGTCCAAGGGTCAAGAGTCTTCTTCTGTAGCACCGCAATTGGAAAGCATCAATTCTTCGGCGCTCAGCCTTCTTTATGGTCCAACTCTCACATCCATACATGACTACTGAGAAAACCATAGCTTTGACTACACAGACCTTTGTTGACAAAGTGATGTCTCTGCTTTTTAATATGCTGTTTGTCAGCTTTCCTTCCAAGAAGCAAGCATCTTTTAATTTCATGGCTGCAGTCACTGTCCACAGCCATCTTGGAACCCAAGAAAGGAAAGTCTCACTGCTTCTGCTTTTTCCCCATCTGTTTGCCATGAAATGATAGAATCAGATGCCATATTAGTTTTTTAATGTTGAGTTTCAGGCCAGCTTTTTCACTCTCCTCTTTCACCCTCATCAAGAGGCTTTTTAGCTCCTCTTCACTTTCTGCCATTAGAATGGTATCGTTTGCATATCTGAGGTGGTTGATATTTCTCCTGGAATCAAATTCCAGCTTGTGATTCGTCCAGCACAGCATTTCTCATGAAGTACTCTGCGTACAACTTAAATAAGCAGGGTGACAATATACAGCTTTATCACCCTGTAGAATTTTTATTTAAATTACATTAAATCTATTAATTAATTTGGGGAGAATTGTTGTACTGAACATTGAGTCTTCCTATGCTTGAACATATTTGTGCTCAGTGTATGCTCAGTCATGTCTGACTCTCTGCCACCCCAAGGACTGTAGCCTGCCAGGCTCCTCTATCCATGGAATTTTCCAGGCAAGAATACTGGAGTGGGTTGCCAGTTCCTACTTCAAGGGATCTTTCTGACCCAGGGATCAAACCCGAGTCTCTTGCATCTCCTGCATTGGCAGGCAAATTCTTTTCCAACTGGGAAGAACTCATATTTAGGTCCTCTTTAATTATACTTGACAAAGCTTTATTATTTTTCCATTTATTCCTTGGTGGAGTTTTTTGATGCAATAGTTAATGGTGTCTTTTTCAAAGTTTTTTCCCCATTTCTCTGTTAATATGTAAAAATAAAATTGATTTTGTGTACTGATATTAATATTCAGCAGCCTTGCTACACTTACTTATTAATTCTATACTTCCAAGATTCTTTTGGATTTTCTACCTATTCAATCATACAATTTTTGGATAGTAAAAATTTTATTTCTTCCTTTCTGAGCTTTATGAAATCTTTTTTCTTTTCCTTGCCTACTGCATTAGCTTGAATGTCCAGTAAATATTAAATAAACATGGTGATAACAATGCTCCTGTCCTGTTCCTGACCTCAGGGGAAACCCTTAAGTAGTTTTGTTCCTGTTCTTGAGGGGAATTCTTTCAATAGACAATTTCATAGCAATTAGCTATGCTCTGAAGACAATTTCAAAGCAATTTCTTTATTAGCTTAAGGAAGATCCCTTCTGTTCTTAGATTGCTAAATGTATGGATGTTGAATGTATTTTATTTGTAAATTATCTGTTGTCATTCCTCACTAAAATGATCACTCTACAAACGATTTATTGTTGTATCACCAGCAAGCAGAACAGTGCCTATTGAAAAAAAATGAGTTAACGAATAAAGGATTGGGTGAAAATAAAATTACCTTTCTTTTCACCATCAGTATTTATAAGGAACAAGGTCAGAGAATAAAATTTGACCATGTTGTGTTGTGAAAGAAAATCACTCTAAACATTAAGAATAACTAAAAACTTCTTTCCCAAACATAATAGAAATACATGGAAACATTCCTGGCAACTAAGCTTTTTTTGCCCAATGCTGATACTAGAGAACGACTCTCACCAGCTGTTCCCCTTCATTTCTGTTTCTGAAAAACTCACCTCTTCCCCTCTTGGGTTCTCCCAAACAGCTCACAGTACGTGTGTTCTCTCTCTAAGCCAAGGAGAGTAGAGCACAGGAGGAAGCTAAGGAGAAAGCTTGACCGAGTTTTGTGTAAGATCTGAAAGCTCCCACAAAACTTAGCTCGGGTTGTCTAAAACCAGTAAAATCAGTTTTCAGTGGGAACAGATATAAAATTTAATAATCTGAATCCTTTGAAAATTGGATATTGTAAAGTTTAGTTGAATTACAGTGTCTTCCTTTCTAAATGAGTAACTCCTTTAAAATTCTATTTTATTCAGTCTTGAAGGGAAGAAGAAAAACACCACGATCATACTAGTAAGTTTTATTTTAGGAAAGGGTTTCATCTTATTTGGCTTACCTTAGGTTTTGAAAGATTTGTGCATTTTGTGAAAAATAAAGAGATGAAAGAATAAAAATTATAATTCCCTTTTAGTGAGAAACATCATATTCTAGGTACTTAACTTTTCATGTAACTTTTCATTGAATTCCAGAAGTTAAAGAATGTGTTATCTTGTTTCCTAGATAATAACATAGAAACTTAAAGGGGCCCAAGGTTATATAGTGAGTTAAGTGTAAAAAAAAAAAAAATACTCTTAACTTTTAGTCAGAGCCCAAGTCTTATGTATTAGGAAAAAATGGATTTTTATTATTTCATTGGCAATCCTTGATTAAGGAAGCTGAATGGCAAAAGATGCCTTCCTCTTATCTATAGGTTCTTCAGGTTTGTATATTTTTCCAAATCACCAAAAACCAATCAGTTCAGTTCAGTTGCTCAGTCGTGTCCAACTGTTTGCAACCCCATGCCAGGCCTCCCTGTCCATCACCAACTCCCGGAGTTTACCCAAACTCATGTCCATTGAGTCAGTGATGCCATCCAACCATCTTATCCTATGTCATCCCCTTCTCCTCCCACCTTCGATCTTTCCCAGCATCAGGGTCTTTTCCAATGAGTCAGGTCTTTGCATCAGGTGGCCAAAGTATTGGAGTTTCAGCTTCAGCATCACTCCTTCCAATGAATATTCAGGACTGATTTCCTTTAGGATGGACTGGTTGGATCTCCCTGCAGTCTGAGGGACTCTCAAGAGTCTTCTCTAACACCACAGTTCAAAAGCATCAATTCTTCAGCACTCAGCTTTCTTTATAGTCCAACTCTCACCTCCATACATGACTACTGGAAAAACCATAGCTTTGACTAGATGGACCTTTGTTGGCAAAGTAATGTGTCTGCTTTATAATAAGCTATCTAGGTTGGTCATAACTTTTCTTCCAAGGAGCAGGAGTCTTTTAATTTCATGGCTGCAGTCACCATCTGAAATAGTGTTGCAGATGAGAACCAATATTGTTTGTAAATTTTAATTATATCAGAGAATTAATTAACAATGTGAAGAGCAAAGCTATATAGATTAGAAAATGCTCATCTTGTTTCTAAACTCCACATTTGGTCCATGAATGATGGTTAAGAGTCCTGAATTTGGAGTTATGTAATTTGGGTTAGAATTAAGATTCTGAATTCAGGTTCTATCCTGTACTTCCATTGACTTGTGGCATATTACATCGCCTCTCCAAATATCAATTTCCTTACCTGTAAAATGGAGTTAGTGGCTTCAAGCGCAGAGTTCTAGTGAGAATTAAATGAGACAATACTTGAAAAACAGTTAAGATAGTCTCAATCAATGATAGTTTTTAGTATAATATCAGAGTAGGAAATACAACAGAAAAAATATTGAAGAGACACAAGTTACTTAAATAGATACATAATAAAATAATAATTTACATTAACTATAAGATTTCAGTGTAGTTTTGTAACAACTTAAGAAATGACACTTAAAATTGAGGAATTTGACTTGAGTTCTTCTCTCTCCAGTTCTGACAAAAGTTGGTAAAGTGGGGAAATAAAAGAGTGACAAGAAGCCAGGATAATCAAACCATGAATAACTATGTTTCAACTGTTTTTTATCATGATGTTTGAAGTATTAGGCAACAGATACTTACTCTCAATATAATTAATTCTGATGTAAAACATCTGCAAAATACAATTAAAGGAAATCAGATAAGGGAGCGCTGTAAAGAAAAAAGGAAGGGCCTACAGTTATGCCTGCTATGAATTTACATAAGCCTATATCAGAGGGGCCCTCTATGATGCTCACAAAAGGACAATAAATGCCTGAGCAATCTTTCCAAAGAATTCTGAAATCTGTTTCACTGTCCTCATATATAAACTTTGAGTAAAGGCCAACTAGAAAAATGAATAAAGAGGAGAGAAGAAGAAAGATAGGGAAAGGTAGGAACTATAGGAGACAGAGAATAGAGCTTAAAAGTAGTTGGAGGGGTGACTTTATTCATAAACTAGGAAATCTCAGCTCACTTTTCCCAGAGGAGGTGGAAATCAGCAATGAACTGATTACTAGGAAACCCTAAGAGAAATCTACTTATTTTCAGTATGCAAAAGTAAAACTGCAACAAGTAATTGACTTGTAATCTTAACTAATAGGGTGTCCTGAGGACATACAAAATGTTAAGCAAGAGGAGAGTATGTAAGTAGAGACATTTAACTGCAGAGAAACCAAGAGCATCATCCTTATGTCAGAAAAAAAAGAAAAATGTATTTAAGCATCACCAGTCACACTTAGCAAATGTCTCTTTCCCAGGGCCACCTTATTTATTACCTAAAAGGTAGCAGGACACAAGACTTTGCCATGACTGGGGTCATCAGATTTCTATGCCCCTGACTGTATCTTACTATTCTTTCGCATTCCTTTCTAGAAGGCTTCCCAGAGCTTAGAAGCCCCAAGAATGCCTGGTGTGGGTGACTCATTAATCAAGCAATTACTTAATATAATGGCTTGATCAGTTCTTAAATTCTTAAATACAATGTCCCCTCTGTCACATAACACTCTGGTGAGCCTCCGCCCCCCATACAGTACTGTAGAGAAAAAAAGAAAAAACTCTAGGAGACACGTAGAAGATGCAGGAACAGGAGCAAGAAATACAGGAGGGAAGGACACGGGCATTTTAAATTACCCAGTATGTGCCTGGGCTATGTAGACACTTTCTCACAAAAGGGATAAAATAGGTATTGCTGTCCATATTTTTGCCTACATGAACACCAACATTAAAGGGGTTCTATGACTTGCCCACAGCCACACAGCTGAAATGTGTTGGAACCTAGAAATAAACTAAAAAGCTTCTAACTCCAAAGGCTGTACTTGTTCAGTTCTACTGACATGAGTAACAACAGTAACATGAGTAGTATGCTAAAGAGAATAAAATAAGGGAACTAAAACAGATTCGATTTAAATATGCCCTTTACACAGAGAGCAAGAGTTCTCTCACATCAGCAGAGTACTTAAGCATATGAAAGTGAAATTGAAGACTGTCCTTATTGAAAGATTATGTTATTACACCCATTCTATATCACTAATCCTGTTCCTTCTGCATACATTAGAATAAGCATGCAGCCTCATACTACATCTTTATCTTTGGTCTCTTTCATTGCCTAATAAATCATAAGATCTAACTGATCCTTTTCCTGCCAGTAGGCGCTACCTTCATTCTTTCGGAAAATTAAATGAAAGAGGGGTGGTAACAAGCAGTAGGCTTGGTTGGCTGTGCTGGAGGAGCAGTCTGTCCTCCACCGTTAGCCTCTAGAGACCCATCAGAACCAGTCACATAAGAACTGCTATTGAAAATATGAGGACATTTTTCTCCAGGCAGAAGGAACATCATTTGAAGAATCTACTGTTCTAGGACCTTACTGAATTGAGTGTCATCGCTGAAATTAAAGTGTGACTGCATAACTTTGTGATGATTAACATCATCTTATGAGATGCCAGGACAGACACCGTACACTGCTCTCATTTATGCTTTAGTAAAGAAACTCTGCCTGGAGAAGTATAAAAAGAGACTCCTACTCCCTCATATAAATTAGAGAACTGTTTCATTTCCCACACTCAACTAAATTGCAGATCAGAGAAAATGAAGGAAATAAAATAAGCCCAAATGTGAAATTCAGAAGAACAACAAAGCTGACTCTCAAGGAAATAGAGGTTTCTTGATGGAAAGTTTGCTTCCAAGAACTTGAAAGAAAGGACAAGCATGATGAACATGAGTCCCACCAAGGAGCACAGTGATTCTTGGGCTGTTTTACGATGACTTCATTTCTCAGCTTCTTTCCATCACCGTGTTTCTTTTTTTTTTCTTTCCTTCAGTTTTCTCTAATTTTTTCGATAACAATTCCCACATTTCCCTTTTTCTCCCTTTTATGCATTAGTATAAAAGGCAGAGGAAACAGAGATCAAATTGCCAACATCCGCTGGATCATCAAAAAAGCAAGAGAGTTCCAGAAAAACATCTATTTCTGCTTTATTGACTATGCCAAAGCCTTTGACTGTGTGGATCACAATAAACTGTGGAGAATTCTGAAAAAGGTGGGAATACCAGACCACCTGACCTGCCTCTTTAGAAACCTGTATACAGGTCAGGAAGCAACAGTTAGAACTGGACATGGAACAACAGACTGGCTCCAAATAGGAAAAGAAGTACATCAAGGCTGTATATTGTTACCCTGCTTATTTAACTTATATGTAGAGTACATCATGAGAAACGCTGGGCTGGAAGAAGCACAAGCTGGAATCTAGATTGCCAGGAGAAATATCAATAACCTCAGATATGCAGATGACACCACCTTTATGGCAGAAAGTGAAGAAGAACTAAAGAGCCTCTTGATGAAAGTGAACGAGGAGAGTGAAAAAGTTGGCTTAAAGCTCAACATTCAGAAAACTAAGATCATGGTATCCGGTCCCATCACTTCATGGCAAATAGATCAGGAAACAGGGGAAACAGTGGCTGACTTTATTTTGGGGGGCTCCAAAATCACTGCAGATGGTGATTGCAGCCATGAAATTAAAAGACCCTTACTCCTTGGAAGGAAAGTTATGACCAACCTAGATAGCATATTACAAAGCAGAGACATTACTTTGTTAACAAAGGTCCATCTAGTCAAGGCTATGGTTTTTCCAGTGGTCATGTATGGATGTGAGAGTTGGACTATAAAGAAGGCTGAACACCGAAGAATTGATGCTTTTGAACTATAGTGCTGGAGAATACTCTTGAGAGTCCCTTGGACTGCAAGGAGATCCAACCAGTCCATCCTAAAGGAGATGAGTCCTGGGTGTTCATTGGAAGGACTGATGTTGAACCTGAAACTCCAATACTTTGGCCACCTGATGCGAAGAACTGACTCATTAGAAAAAACCCTGATGCTGGGAAAGATTCAAGGCAGGAGTAGAAGGGGACGACAGAGGATGAGATGGTTGGGTGGCATCACCAACTCAATGGACATGGGTTTGGGTAAACTCTGGCAGTTGGTGATGGACAAGGAGGCCTGGTGTGCTGCAGTTCATGGGGTCCCAAAGAGTTGGACGCGACTGAGCGACTGAACTGAACTGAACTGAACTGATTCACAAATGTAAGGAGTAACCCAGATAAATTATGGAATTATTTTGTTGGCAGTGTTGTGTAACAACCCATGTCAGAGTGATCTAAATACTATTAGAGCTCCACAACACATTTCCCACTCATATTCCCTGGACTGCATTCCCTGCTTACCCCCATTTCTCTCCAAACCTAAACTATACAGAGATCTTAAAAGTTAAAAATTCTAAAGTCCTCTGGAATGATTTTGTATTTCCTTCTTGCACCAATTTTATATGCATGTCTCATGTTTTAAAACTTAGTTGTATTATAGTCTCTGGTTGTTCCCCAGGTAACAGATTTTCCTTTGTTACAATTCATGTTCAAAGTTTTATATGTATGTAAGATAGCATAAATGGTATCTTCTAAATACATATATAGGATTACATAATTAGATGGATAGATGAACAGATACACATACAGATGAACAGGCAATCAGTGTAGCTGAAATTAATTGAATAATCTTTTCCCTCTTCCCTACCCCCTAGGAACTGAAGAGGAAGACGAAGGAGATGACCATCTTTTGGGGTCTGTTGATGAGTTCTGGTGGTTTCCACATATGTGGAGCCATATGCAGCCCCACCTCTTCCATAATGAGTCATCTTTGGTGGAACAGATGATTCTCAACAAAAAATTTGCCTTAGTAAGTAACTCACGTTGAACTAAAGTACACAGACTACTAAAGTGACTGGCTTTTTACACTGAGAACATCTTAGAGGTTTGGGGCATACCGGCACTTTTTAAGCAGGCATTTCTATGTGATAGTTGGAAAAACTTGGTATTGCAGCCTTTCAGTATGTGACTTTTGAATTTGTATTGGATGCTCATCACTATGCTTAATGCATGAGGGGTCTAATTTAAAAGGAAATTTTCAGGACACTCACAGGACTCAGCTACATGACATTATGGTCAGAGCTCATAAAATATGGTTCACATCCAGAAAGAGCTTTCTGCTGCACTGAGAAGACAAAATACACAGATAAAACAAATCTCCATTTAGAAAACAAATGTACAGTTACCAAAGGAGATGGGGGAGGGATAAAAAAGGAATTGGGGATTAGCAGATACAACTACATATAAAATAGATAAACAATGAGGTCTTACTGTATAGCATGGGAAACTATATTTGATATCCTGTAATAAACCACAATAAAAAAGAATGTGAAATGAATATATATATACACACACATACATATAGATATATAATTGAGCCATTTTCCTGTCAACAGAAACTAGCACAACATTGTAAATCAACTATAGTTCAGTTTAAAAAAATAGTCTTCAGTAAAATGAGATATTCCTGGACCTAGTGCCAAACTGTATAGACCTAAAATCCACAATTCAGAGAAGTGTCATTGAGAGTACCCAGGGAAATGTTGTGTAAATAGGATTTTAGGTACATTCTGAAATAAGAATAAGATTTAAGTGTCAGGGAGAATTTGCAATTAAATGAGGCTGAGGGAAACACCAGGTAGGAGGTGTTTGCTGGCAGGAGGTAATGAAATCTCAATCTGGAAAGGCAAGAGGAATGGGAAGAAAACCATTTCAAAAACATCAAATACATATAACACAGGGATGGAACATTCATTTGACTGAGCAAGACACACTGTTTGATAAGCAAGAGGATTCTGATTCTGGACAGGATAATTTACAGTTAAAGTTCTAATAAGTCCGGTACATGGGAGAATGTGCTTGTGATGAGTGGAGATGGTATAGAGTGGTTAACACGCCAATAAAGCGTGTTGGGGTGGGAGGGTGTTTATCTTTGTATTATCCTAATGGGCACACAAACATGTGGAGGGAGTCCAGACAAGTAACTCTTTACTTAACCAGCATTCTCCTTCCCTGAGCAGAGGGTACATTGGGGCAAGAACTATGTTCTGTCTATCACAGTCCCCATTTCATAAACATACTCAGTGAATATTTGTAGTATGAACAATTAAAGCAGCAGAAATTACCTCTCAAAAAGCAAGTGAAGTGTAATATATCTTTATTTATTACATCATTTTTCTTATTTGCAAACCCCAAAACTCATATTACAGTGTTCACAGATTATGTTGTTAATACATCTAAAACCATCAGACCATATTTCTAGGTTCAGTTCAGTCGCTCAGTCGTGTCCAACTCTTTGCGACCCCATGGACTGCAGCACACCAGGTTTCCCTGTCCATCACCAATTCCTGGAGCATACTCAAACTCATGTCCATCGCGTCAGTGATGCCATCCAACCGACTCATCCTCTGTCATTCACTTCTCCTCTGGCCTTCAATCTTTCCCTATATCAGGGTCTTTTCCAATGAGTCAGTTCTTCACATCAGGGAGCCAAAGTATTGGAGTTTCAGCTTCAGCATCAGTCCTTCCAATGAATATTCAGGACTGATTTCCTTTAGGATGGACTGGCTGGATCTCCTTGCAATCCGAGGGACTCTCAAAAGTCTTCTCCAACACCACAGTTCAAAAGCATCAATTCTTCAGCGCCCAGCTTTCTTTATACTCCAACTCTCACATCCATACATTACTACTGGAAAAACCATAGCTTTGACTAGATGGACCTTTGTTAGAAAAATAACAAAGGTCTGGTTTTTAATATGCTATAGGTTGATCATAGCTTTTCTTCGAAGGAGCAAGCGTCTTTTAATTTCATGGCTGCAGTAACCATCTGCAGTGATTTTGGAGCCCCCCAAAAAATAAAGCCTGCCATTGTTTCCATTATTTCCCCATCTATTTGCCATGAAGTTATGAGACCAGATGCCATGATCTTAGTTTTCTGAATGTTGAACTTTAAGCCAACTTTTTCACTCTCCTCATTCACTTTCATCAAGAGGCTCTTTAGTTCTTCTTCGGTTTCTGCCATAAGAGTGGTGTCATCTGCATATTTGAGGTTATTGATATTTCTCCTGGCAATCTTGATTCCAGCTTGTGCTTCATTCAGTCCAGCATTTTGCATGATGTACTCTGCATGTAAGTTAAATAAGCAAGGAGACAATATACATCCTTGACATACTCCTTTCCCAATTTGGAACCAGCCTGTTGTTCCATGTCCCATTCTAAGTGTTGCTTCTTGACCTGCATACAGATTTCTCAGGAGGCAGGTCAGGTGGTCTGGTAGTCCCATCTCTTTAAGAATTTTTCACAGTTTGTTGTGATCCACACAGTCAAAGGCTTTGGTGTAGTGTTGTTCACATACTGTATTTCTAGGTAAATCCTACTAATTGTAAGCTAAGGCTAGTGTGCAAAAGAATTAAAATACATTACACTGGTTAATTTGGAAACAATTTGGGAAATTCTAAAATATAACCACTCCCTTGACAGGCCAAAAATTTTTTCTATAGATTTGAAGTCCTGACCCCAAAACTAGGGGCTTCCCAGGTGGCTCAGTGGTAAAAGAATCCGCCTGCTAATGCAGGAGATGCAGGAGATGCTGGCTCGATCTCAGTGTTGGAAAAATTTCCTGGAGGAGGAAATGGTAACCTCCTTCAGTATTCTTGCGGGAGAATCCCATGGATAAAGGAGCCTGGTGAGTGACAGTCCATAGGGCCGCAAAGACCCTGAACATGCACCAAAACTAGAAATGACTAATTTTAAGTATAATCTCAATTTTGAGGTTTCTTGCATCTTTGCCTTTTCCAGTGTTATAGTCTCTAAACCCTGAAACTATGTGGAACTCTGTGGAAACAAGAGCACATGTTATATCTCCCTTGGCTGGCCCCCCAGTTATGTAACTATTGGTTTTTTTGGGGTAATCAGAATTTAAGAAAGTGCTGTTGGCTACTTGCCCAATCAACATAAAATGTATTTCACATAAACTTCTAAAGCCTCAAGAGGTTTGAATAGATGACTCAAATAGTATCTTACTCAAATTTGTACAACAAAAGTTTAGAATTTATGAAAGATACTTCTTTTTCCACAAGAATATAGAACAAATACTTATGGGTAGCATCAGGAGCCCATATTTATCTTTTAATTTCAATCTACTACCCAAAATAAACAAATGGCTTCAAGTGCACCTTTTTCAGACATTGATATTTCGTCAAGAAAACACAAATATTTCCCTACATGCTAGTATTTTGAATATGTTGACAGTATTTGCAAACTCCTGTGAGATGGACATGAAGATCTTTTTTGTATAGTTCTTCTGTGTATCCTTGCCACCTCTTCTTAATATCTTCTGCTTCTGTTAGGTCCATACCATTTCTGTCCTTTATTGTGCCCATCTTTTCATGACATGTTCCCTTGGTATCTTTAATTTTCTTGAAGATATTTCTAGTCTTTCCCATTCTATTGTTTTCCTCTATTTCTTTGCATTGATCACATAGGAAGGCTTTCTTATCTATCCTTGCTATTCTTTGGAGCTCTGCATTCAAATAGGTATATCTTTCCTTTTCTCCTTTACTTTTCATTTCTCTTCTTTTCACACCTATTTGTAAGGCCTCTTCAGACAACCATTTTGCCTTTTTGCATTTCTTTTTCTTGGGATTGGTCTTGCTCCCTGCCTCCTCTATAATGTCACGAACCTCCATCCATAGTTTTTCAGGCACTCTGTCTATCAGATTTAATCCCTTGGATCTATTTGTCACACCCACTGTATAACTGTAAGTGATTTGATTTAGGTCGTACCTGAGTGGTCTATTGGTATTCCCCACTATCTTCAATTTAAGTCTGAATTTGGCAATAAGGAGTTCATGATCTGAACCACAGTGAGCTCCCAGTCTTGTTTTTGCTGACTGTATAGAGCTTCTCCATCTTTCGCTGAAAAGAATATATATGCCAATGTTATGTAAATACTTGAAAGTACATATAGTAAGAACAGACGTGTACAGGAGTTATACATATTTTTTGGAATTCTCAACTTGAAATCATCATGAATTGAAAGAATAATTCAAATTTGAAATTTGGTCATTCTTAACCTCACATGTTAAACAGAGGACATTTCTTAAAAATGCCATTCCTAGTTTCAGGTTGACAACCCAAATTATGGTCTTGAGGCAGCAGAGAACATTCATAAAAGTTTAATCAAATACAGAACCAGTTGGCTTTTTTGTCAGGATAAGACACACATAAAAAGATACTGGATCCAGGATCAGTCCCTCCTGGGTCGTAACAACATGAAAGAGAACAGAAGCTTTTGGGAACAGTGATTAGTATATAACACACAGTAGAGAAGAGCTGTTGTTTTTATTATCATTCTATTCAATATCATAAAACTGCCATCTTCAGTTTTTGCCTAGGTTTCTGTGTTTAGAGTGACAGGTAAGAGTGATAAAGATCCTCAAGTTTAAAAGCTTATTTTATATTGGGAAGACATTGGTTCATGTGAATTCTACATTTTCTAGTATGTGTTCTCTAATGCCCACTAAGGCATGAGTCACAAAGCTGCTTTGCTGTTAAATTTAAAGATGCAATAAGAAAAGTTCAAGGGTTTTATTAATTTTTTTATAAACTCTATGTTATTTCCTTAAATTCTTATAGCAACTATGAACTGTGGGTATACTTATTCTCACACCATGAAGAAGAAAACAGAAAAGTCAGAGAGATGACAGTGACCCACTCATGGTGATAAAGCTCACTAGTGGTAGGATTTAAAACCAGAAATCCGTTTTTATTTTTAAACTCCATAAATTGTGATTCCAAGCTTTCTCACTAGCCTCCTAAACCAATTCACAGATATAAGTCTAGATTTCTCTTTTGCCTGGTAACCCAAGAGGGTATTTGGGAATTCTGCTAACATCAGGGAAATTGAGAACTAGAGGTGAAATTCATAGGGCAACATTTCCCTTAGGTTCCCAAATGCTCCTTGAGATAGGCAGAGTTTATAACATGTTGGGAAGGAAGACAAACAACTGAATCAGGGGAACTTTCCACATGACTAAACGGCATTTATCATGTATAGATACAGGTTGGTTGTATGCGCTCAATCATGTCCAAATCTTTGCGACACCATGGACTGTAGCCCACCAGGCTCCTATGACCATGGAATTTTCCAGGCAAGAATACTGGAGTGGGTTGCCATTCCCTACTCCAGGGGATCTTCCCAACCTAGGTATCAAACCCACATCCCTTTCCTCTCCTGTATTGGCAGGCTGATTCTTTACCAACTGCACCACCTTGGAAGCCCCATCATGTATAGATACAGAATCTACTTTATTTATTTATTTTTTTAGTTCAATGGCACTTTTTATTTTATTTTTCCCAGTGGAACTTTCTTAAACTTTATTTATTTTTAATTGAAGGATAATTGCTTTACAGTATTGTGTTGGTTTCTACCAAACATCAGCATGAATCAGCTGTAAGTTTCTCTTCCCACTTCTACATCCCTTCCACCTTCCTCCCCATCCTACCCCTCTAGGTTGATACCAAGCCCCAGTTTGAGTTCCCTGAGTCCTATAGCAAATTCCCATCAGCTGTCTATTTTACACATGGTAATATATGTTTCCATGTTACTCTCTCCATACATCCCACCTTCCCCTTCCTCCCCTCCAGCCATGTCCATGGTCTGCTCTCTATGTCTGTGTCTCCACTGCTGCTAGATACAGAGTCTACTTTAATTCAAAGAAACTGTTCTGGAGGAGATTCTGCCTCAATTCTCCACTCACTAGATGGAACAAGCAGTATTGTGCTAATATTGCATTTGTAAATTGGGTCACATTCTGCTTTTTTCCACCAGCTTGGAAGCTCTAAATTTAAAGAGGAGCATGAGTGTTTCACAGTGAAGGAACTGAAAGCACATACAAAGAAGCAACTGGGCATTCAAACAAGACTACACATCATGGATAAAATTTAATATTCACAGGAGTTAGTTAAAGGACATTTAAATTCTTTTCCAACCAAGAGAATCTGAGGCTACGATGTAAGACTCTTTGATTGGATCCTCTCTGTCACCATCTACAGCCAAACACTTGCTATTTTCATTGCTATTTTCACATCTTATCTATTAATCCTTCAGCACAATATAGACACTTCTGTCTCACAAGGGAATTTGATGTCCATTTTAGTGAGAAAGGTTCTTGAGTCTGCAGAGGAAATGTGAGAAGAGAACATTTTGAGCTCCAGATATCTACCAGACATTGAACTTAGTGCTTTCCACGTATCCTCAATTCATCCAAACAGACACCTGTGAACCTAGTTATTCCCATATTTGAAATGCAAAAAGTGAGGCTCAGAGAGCTTATGTAATTTTCTTAAAATCACACAGCCAGTGAAAACTGGGGAAAGGATTTGATCTCAGGCCGGTCAAGATACAAAGCCCACATAACAGCATGGTTTGTGTAACTGAAAGTTGCCCATGCCATTGATACTGTTACTGATTGCTATTATAGAAACCTCATGACTGGAATGTTACTAATTTCTCTGAATAGTTATATTTAATTTAAACAAATTCGGAATATTAAAATCTGGATTTTTACAATGTTTTTTTTAAATTGTTGTTTATATGATTTATGCAATATGTTGTGTTTGTGCAGCCATCACACAAGTATTAACTGTCCTGATGTTTATTATAAATCCCAGATGGTATGCAGTAGTTATAACAAAGATCAGTATCAACTTTTCTACTCTGTCAGTATTATTACTTCAGTTAAAGTTAATACCATGAAGTCTTAAAGATTCGTAGTCTACTCAACTTTATATATTTTCAAAAAGATTAAATGTGTTTGCAAATACTTTGGGAGTTTAAGCCTGTCTCTGAATTGTTTATAGCGTTATTACTTCTCAAGGACCCCGAAGGTCCATAGTAAACTCATAACTTCAAACTCTGAGAAAGCTGGATTAAACTAAACCCTCCAATTCATTCACTGTGTCTCTAGATAATTTTATTTTCAGTTATTTTGCTACAGCATAAAAAAGTAAAGCCTCATAGATTCCTTTTTTTTCTTACATTTCTATAAATCCCCCATTCATGTGTTTACTTGAAGAAATCTTAGCAACTCAAAAAAAAAAAATCAACCTGGCCTGTGTAAAGTACAAGTGTTTACATCATTCTGTTGAGTATTCTTACAAAAGTGCACCCTTTGGTGGTATATTTATTTATGAGATACTCAACAAAGATATGAAGACACTTCAGAAATTCTGAAGGGAACTCTAAGAGAGGGAAACAGCATGCTCTGTTAAATGGAAACTTACTTGAAATATATTACATAATTATTAGGGGAGACTAGAAGAAAATCAATCACTCTCCCCAAAATAATTCTTTCTTAGAGGTTACAAATGAAAATGAAGCTAAGTATGTATACCTTCTTTCTTTATTGGTAGTAAATTATTAGCTTAACTTTTGCTTCTGCTATTTTTTTTCTTCCAGTTTTATTGAGATACAATTGATACACATTCAATATTGTATAAGTTTAAGGAGTGCAGCATGATTTGATTTACATACATCATGAAATTATTCCCACAATAAGCTTAGGGAACATCCCTCATCTCATATAGACATAAAATCAAATAAATATTGATAGAAAAAATATTTCCTTGTGATCAGAACTCCTAGGATTTATTGTCTTAACAACTTTTATGTTTATCATGTCGTATATTATATCCCTGGTACTTATTTATAACTGAAAGTTTGTAGCTTTTGACTGACTTCATCCAATTCCCACTCCCCCATCCCCCACATCTGATAAGTACAAATCTGATCTCTTTTTCTATGAGTTTGTTTGTTTTTTGAAGTATAGTTCAATTCAGTCCAGTTCAGTCGCTCAGTCGTGTGCGACTCTTTGCGACCCCATGGACTGCAGCACGCCAGGCTTCCCTGTCCATCACCAATTACCGGAGCTTACTCAAACTCACGTCCATCGAGTCAGTGATGCCATCCAACCATCTCATCCTCTGTCGTCCCCTTCTATTCCTGCCTTCAGTCTTTCCCAGCGGCAGGATCTTTTCCAATGAGTCGGTTCTTTGCATCAGGTAGCCAAAGTATTGGAGTTTCAGCTTCAGCATCAGTCCTTCCAATGAATATTCAGGACTGATTTCATTTAGGATGGACTGGTTGGATCTCCTTGCAGTCCAAGAGACTCTCAAGAGTCTCCTCCAACACCACAGTTCAAAAGCATCAATTCTTTGGTGCTCAGCTTTCTTTATAGTCCAACTCTCACATCCATACATGACTCCTGGAAAAACCATAGCTTTGACTAGATGGACCTTTATTGGTAAAGTAATGTCTCTGCTTTTTAATATGCTGTCTAGGTTGGTCATAGCTTTTCTTCTAAGGAGCAAGCATCTTTTAATTTCATGGCTGCAGTGTATAACTGACCTACAATACCATGTTAGTTCCTGTTACACAACATAGTGATTTGATATTTTTATATGTGTTTCTGGAATTTCTTAAAGCATTAGGCTTACTAAATGTCATTAAAGTTCTTCAAATAATTCACTAATTCTTTTAGGATACTTGAAGAGGAATATTTGATGTCAAGAAAGGGCTTTTGCTGATGTCATTATTATGGCCTTATCAAATTTATGGTTCACCAAGGATATTTTAATCTCCTACTTTACATACAATATCAATTACTTTTTCCAGAAGAAATGTATACTGTCTGATAAAACTTTTTTTTTAGATAAGATTGATAATACTAGTGTATTTTCAGCCCCCATATCTTCTTTTAAGGGATGTTTTCTCTCAAATAAGAATCCTCAGTTTTGAAGGGGGACTGGAAGTACTGGTGGAAGGAGTCTTAGTTTACTTTTGTTTTTTTGTTTTTTTTGTTGTTGTTTCAATAAGAAAGAGAATAATGTTAATCAGATGAAAGGAAATCAAGTGGCACTTGACCTCTAGCGTTGCTTGTATGTTTTATTTTCTACAATACAGTAAGATAATTTATTACCCCTACTTGGCAAATAAAGGAATTGAGGTTTGGTGAAGTTGTGTAACCTGCTCAGGCTGCTATAAGTAATGAAGGGCAGCACTAAGATTGAGCCTAGAAAGTCTAAATTTGTGCTTCCTCCATGACACTAAGTCATTCCCCATCCCTGATACCCCCTGGTAAACACTGACTGCTTTATATTGTGGGTTTGACTATCTTTTATTTAACTTAAAAAAAAAAATTTATCGAAGTACAGTTGATTTACAATGTTGTGTTAATTTCTGCTATATACCAAAGTGATTCAGTTATACATGTATATATTCTTTTTCCTATTCTCTTCCACTATGGTTTATCACAGTATACTGAATATAGTTCCCTGTGCTACACTAATAAGACCTTGTTACTATCCATGCTATATGTGTAGTCTGCATCTGCTAATGCACAACTTCCAATCCATCCCTCCCTCTATGGATCTCTTTGAATATGGGAAAAATAAGATTCTTTTCTCACTGTATAGTTAATAAAACACTACAGACTCTCCAGATCTGAGTGACTTCAGAGTGATAAGGTCATACCTCTGTTTTATGAATTACTATAAAAACAAGATCTCATTATTAACACCTTTATCCAAAGACTTTTGTACCTTTCGTTACTGTTGTTGCTGTTTGTCTCATCACTCAGTCCTGTCTGACTCTTTGTGACCCCCACAGACTGTAGCCCACCATGCTCCTCTGTCCATGGAATTTACTAGGCAAAAATACTGGAATGGGATACCATTTCCTTCTCCAGGGAATCTTCCCAATTCAGGGATCAAACCCATGTCTCCTATATCACAGGCGGATTCTATACCACTGAACCACCTGGGAAGCCCTTTGTTACTGTAGTCATGTTTTTTCAAACTCCAAACTGTGAGACAAAGACTATCACCTTCCTGGGGTTTCTGGACCCACAGGAATATCACTAACTGGGGAAGTTTGCCTCAGCCTTGGTGTTCCATGTCTTTGTTGGAGTTTCATTTCATGGGGGCTTCCTTCGTGGCTCAGATGGTAAAGGATCCACTTGCAATGTGGTAGACCCAGGTTTGATCCCTCAGTTGGGAAGATCCCGTGGAGAAGGGAACGACCATCCACTCCAGTATTCTTGCCTGGAGAAGCCCGTGGACAGAGGAGCCTGGTGGGCTACAATCCGTGGGGTCGCAAAAAGTCGGGCACGACTGAGTGACTAACATACACACAATCATATCTATTCATTTCATAGATATGATTGATTGAGTCACTGGCCACATGGTTGAACTCAGTATCAAAGTCTCCTCCCGTGCCTAAGGGTCAGGTTGATATAAGCTGGCTCAATGCCCAACTCTCTAATCGGATGTTTGGTCTTTCAGGCCTGGCTAAATTCTGAACTGAGTCATTTTGTTAATGTAAATACAGATCTTCGGTCTCAGGGGTCCACCATGAATAACAGGACATTCCTATCACTTAGAAAATTCCAAGGATTTAGGGCTTACCTCCCAGGAACCAGGGATGATGAAGACCAGCCCATTTTTTAATTATACAACAGCTGCCAACAGAGGATGATTTTAAACTCATAAACCAAATCTAAAAAACACCATGATCATCACTGAAGATTTTTCACATACCAGCCAGCAAACAGAATTTATATTATGAATTGAAGAGCACACTGAAAAACTAGAAAGAAATCTAGTAGCCAGATCTATAAATACTAACCAGATTTATGTAAATATGCCTATCACATTTTAGGGTGTTATCATTTCCTGAAATATGTAAGAAGAAAATTATACATGTTAGTTTAAGATTGGATCATGGATTTAAAATAGTGCATTTATATTTAGCACCCAAATATGAGACTATTTCTAAACACCACAAGGATTATGTCAAAGAAACACAGAGTTTTAAATCTGAATGTTAGTGATTACTTGCACAATTCACAATTTAATTCACAATTGAAAAAAAATGAAAACTCAGCTTCCTTTACTAAAGGAGTTATTTCTTTCAAGATCTCCCATTACCTACCATGCCAGAAATACCATCATTTAATCACAGGAATATTTACACTCTAATATTTACACTCTTAGCATTCAGTACCAAATCTAATTCCTTAACCTAAAGATAAATCCTGACTTGCCTAGTTTGGTTCTAGATGAAGAAGGAAATAAGATTCCTTCAAATAGTAACTTTACATATGTTGGGCCACCATCAATTCCATTTCTTACTTCCCTCTCCGAGTTACAGCAACTGCTCTAGGACCACTCCCAGTGCCAGAGGCCCCACAGGGTCTCATAAGCTAAAAAGTCATGTGTTGATCATTAGTATTACCTTAGGAAAACACTCTTTAGAAGCTTAAAATGCTTCTCAAATTCAAGGGAATAGTTTATGAATTCGTTTTCTTCACATATTGTGTGTATACATACATGTGTGTATATATACATGCATATGCATATGTCTTTTTAGTGAAAAGGTTTTAATTTCACTTCTCAAAATAAGCTCCTATTATCTGAAAAAATGCATTATTTTCTGTGTGAAATAATAGCTTATACAGCCACAGCTTTTAAAGAAGCCAATTTAAAAACCAAAGCAAACCATTTTCTTCTAGAAACGACTCCAAAATATACTACCAAATATAAACATAGGTACACTTTATTGGAAGCCCATTTTACCTGTAAATGTAAATTCTCAATACTATGAGATAGTTAAACAAAGCATGAACTTCTATATACTGAAGAAATGGGACATTCTAATGCAAATGAACTTCAGAAAAGCATTTAGAAGTATTTTGAAATTACTTTGTAATGAAGTTGGTAAAGAAGTTTTAGATTTTCTTCCAACTGTAGAATGTAGAATGTTTGTTTTTGTTTTGTTTCAGAGTGTCTGTTTGATTTCCTATCATTGTACATTTTTTATTACATCAGTTTGTGTACTTGCTAATCTGAAAAATATGGAAATATGCAACACATTTTCAGGTCATTAGTGGAAATTTAAAATCTTCTCTTTAGAAAGACTGAAATAGAGGAAAATATTAAGAATAAAGTAACATTCTTGGGTATACACCTGGACAAAACTATAATTCAAAAAGATACTTGTACCCCTGTGTTCATAACAGCACTGTTCACAGTAGCCAAGTCATGGAAACAACCTAAATGTCCACTGACAGATAATGGATAAAGAAGGTATGGTGCATATATACAATGGAATGGTACTCAGCCATAAAAAAAAACAAAATAATGCAGCAACATGGATGCAACTCAAGATCATTACACTAAGTGAAGTAAGTAGGAAAGACAAATACTATATGATATCACTTATATGTAGTTTAAAATACGGCACAGATGAACCTATCTACAAAACAGACAACAGTCTCACAGACACAGAGATCAGATTTGTGGTTGCCAAGGGACAAGGAGGGAGAGAGAAGAATGAACTGGGAATTTGGGGTTTGCAGATGCCAACTATTATTTAGAATGGATAAACAGCAAAGTCCTACTGTATAGCACAGGAAACTAAATCCAATCTCCTGGGATAAACCATAATAGGACAGAACATTTTAAAAAAGATGTATATATGTATAAAACTGAGTCATTCTGCTGGTACAGCAGAGATTGGCACAACACATTGTAAATTAATTACAATTTTAAAAAAGAAAAGTACCATTCTTGATTACTAGCAAGAATTTAAATAAGAAATATTTCCAAGGATTTGTTGTTGTTGTTCTTCAGTCACTCAGTTGTGTCTGACTCTTTGTGATCCCGTGGACTGCAGCACACCAGGCTTCCCTGTCCTTCACTATCTCCTGGAGTTTGCTCAAACTCATGTCCATTGAGTTGGTGATGCCATCCAACCATCTCATCATCTGTCTTCCCCTTCTCCTCCTACCTTCAATCTTTCCCAGCATCAGGGTCTTTTGCAATGAGTCAGTTCTTTGCATCAGGTGGCCAAATTATTGGAGCTTCAGCTTCAGCATCAGTCCTTCCAATGAATATTCAGGGTTGATTTCCTTTAGGATTGACTGGTTTGATCTCCTTGCAGTCCAAGGGACTCAAGAGTCCAACACTACTGTTCAAAAGCATCAACTATCAAGGATAGTAATAAACAATTATTTCTTCAGGAATGAAGTTATTGTGTTTCCCAAATGCATGAATGCCAATTGATTCCTTTTATTCTTTTGGTTTTGAGAAAGTTTTTCTGAGAAATACCACATCACTTTTTGCTTAATAAAATTGTGTTATCTTCATATTTGCATGTGGAAACATCTGAACATACAATTTAGGAAAATCTTGCAATTTTTAATTCTATACAGTGTAGTTTAAATATAATTCATAATAATAAATGTCTGTTTATTACTTGAATAATAATCTTTAACTGTAGTCTCCAAATTGTTTTGAAGTATTACTTACATGGGTGTTAATTTTATAGGTGTTAAATTTCTCTGTGAGTTACCATATGTCCATTCTGCAGAGAACTGACAGTTTGAGATAATTGAGACAGTAAAAATTAGAACGGGAGGGAGGTAGTCAGAATCAGTTCACACATTTTTTCATTAATATTACTGGAGTGCTTGTTGTTGGCAAGACACTGGGCTTATAGCAGTGGATAAAACAGAACCCAGAATTCATGGAGCTTATTGTTTAATGAGGAAGAGAGACATTAAGAAAACAATTATACGGGACTTGCCTTGTGGTCCAGTGGTTAAGAATCTGCCTGCCAACACAGGGGAACCTGGGTTCGATCCCTGATCTGGGAAGATCCCACATGCTGCAGAACAACTAACCCCACAGGCCACAACTACAGAGCCTATGTGCTGCAGCTGCTGAGGCCCTAGTGCCTGGAGTCCGTGCTCTGCAACAAGAGAAGCCTGCGCACAGCAGTAAACACCACGCACAACCAAAACAAATACAGGAATAAAAAATTTTAAAGCACTTATTTAAAGCAAAGAATAATTATATGAAGGAATATTCACTTACAAACTGTGCTGTGTACCATGGAAAAAAGATGAACACTACTAAGAGAAGTCTTAATGTGGACTTAATTTAGATTGGGACTTGTCAGTGGAGGCTTCTCTGAAGATATCACAAATAAAGTAACTAAGAGAGATATCAAATTTATCTTAGTGAAGAGTTGGAGTAGGGAAATTCTAGTCTGGGAAGATCACAGGTGGGAGGATGTTGAGGGTGGAAATTGCTTGGTGACTTTCCAGAAAAATTAATGTGATTAAAATACAGTAAAATGTGAAGGGTGGTACAAAATGAGGCAAGAGAGAGGAGCAAAAGTCACACCGTGCAAGACTCACGACCATTCTAAGAATTTTGTCTTTTATCTTAAGTGCCAGCGGAAACCGTGGAAGGATTTTGAGTAGGACGTCACTGGGTCACAGTTGGGTGTTAAGCATTACTCTGGCTGCTGCTATGTAGAGGATGGATTGGAAGCACACAAGAGCGGAAATGGGTAGAATGGTTAGGAGGCCATGGAATAAGGTGGCAGATTAGATTAGGGTAGTAATGATGATGCTGATTTTAGAACTGGAGAAAAGTGGATAGATTTCAGATTTATACTAGAGACATCCTGATAGAACATGACAATGACCTAGATTAGGAAAAGAATGAAGAAACGTGTCAAGAATAGCCTCTGTCTTTTTGACACAACAACTTGTTGGCTGATAACTGATCATGTTATTTAGTCGCATGGAGGAACCCGGGGAAAGAGCCTGTCTGGTAGCGTTTGAGAGGTGGAGTTGCAGAGTTCAGTTGTGAGACTAATTAATCCTGCTTGTGTTCTAAGTATTTAACATACATTTTATAGTAACATAGACATAATCCCCAATCTTTTTGGTCCATGTCCTCTACTAGGGAAATTTTGATTACAGATGCTAGATCTAAGATGCTACTTTCAATCAAAGATTAATGAAAAGAATAAGGAGAATTAAATTTTAATCTAAAATGTCTACTCTCTTAGACTTTTTGACCCAGATTCCAATAATAGTGTACTTAATTTCAATTAAAAGATCTGGAAGAGGAAAAAAAAAGATCTGGAAGAGAATAATCAGTGAGGAGTTTAGCATTAGGAATAAATCTTCTAAAACAAAATAGACTGCCTTCCAGAACATACAACCTGCAATCTTAGCCCAAACTTTTCTGTGCAATAATATTTCAGGCGTTCTTCCTGGTATTGAATGCAAATTTGGGGGCCAATTTATATCTCCTTCATCTCTTTTAAAACAGCCCACCTACTAACTAATGCTCAGTGATTCACAGGCTGGAGCCACATGGCATTGGTTGAGGGTAGACAGATCAGGAGGAAAGCAGGCCCAGGAGGGGATAGTGAGTGGGATAGAAGGCACAAAGCCTCATAAGGGAGAATCCCCAAGTCCACAGTGAAAGTAGAAAAAAGGGCCTAATTTTCATTCACAGAGAAAGGGTGGCCCAATATTTTAATAATTCCACATTATAGCTGGGACACAGATTTGATCCTTGGGTAAGGAAGAGCCCCTGGAGGAGGAAATGGCAACCCATTCCAGTATTCTTGGTTGGGAAATCCCATGGAGAGAGCAGCCTGGTGGGATACAGTCCATGGGGTAACAAAGAGTCCGATATGACCGAGCACACACACACCACTAGCTTTTTATCACAGCAGTGGCCCAAAACTCAGCTTCAAAAAGATACATCGTCAACGGGAATGTGGTACTATCTAGTGTAATCTAATTAATATCATTGAGTTAAGTAGGATGATAGCTTATTTAAAAATGGAGGCAGGCCAGTAATGACAACAGTGCTAGACATTCATTGAATGTGTATCATGTTTCAGGAACTGCACTAAAGGCTTTCCATGTATTATGTTACTGAATTTCCTCCAAACCCCTTATGAGGTTTTGAGGTCATAAATCATTCTCCAAAGACCACATAGGTGGTAAATGCAAGAGTGAAATGGCCAGATCTGTTTGACTCCAGAAGTGGAGTTTGCTACCACTGTGCCTCAGTGCATCAGCATACAAATCAAAGATGAGATTAAAGAACGTCAGTAGTTCTTTAGAGTTAAGAGCTAAAACTAAAAACAGAAATTGTGTATATGTTGGTTTGCAAATATTTGGAACTATTCCTGGCTTTCCAGGTGGTGCAGTGGTAAAGAATCCGCCTGCGAAGGCAGGAGATGCAGTTCGATCCCTAGGTGGAAGATCCCCTGGAGAAGGCAATGGCAACCCACTCCAATGTTCTTGCCTGGGAAATATTCCAAAGTAGGGGGAGTGTCTCTGCTCTATTGGACGGTCTTTTCTTATACGGTATTCTGAAAAGATAGCTGACCACTTACAGGTATTTAAAAACTACCTTGAGCTTTCTGTCAGCATAATTTCTCACACATTTGGAGATACTTGAATTTTATAATGTCTCTCCTGTCATTGTGAATTTCATTCTTGCTTCCTCGTATACCCTTTTAAAAGCTGTTAACCTGTAATTGTTCACCATTTTCCTTTAAATTTCTGTGGTTGAAATTCACTTGCTTTCCACTGGTCCATTATCATTACACTCCTGTTCTTAAACCACTTTAGATAAATATTTCACTGACTTTTTCTAACACAAAGTATATGTTGGTAATTTTTAGTTGAAAAAAAATTGCCTTAGTTTGAGTTTTTGAAAACCAAGGGGGAAAAAAGAAATGAGATTTCAATTCACTTTGTAGTGAAATTCAATTTTTTTTTGGTTAAAAAATATTTTAGTCCATCTTCTTCACATTTATAGTGTTTCTATCAAGTGGTCAGTTGTCAATCACATTTTCCCCCTTTAAAAGTTTTTGTTTGGTTTTTCTATTTTTAAGACTTTATCATTGCTTTCAGTTTTACAGCTTTGCTCTGTAAATGTAGGGTTTTTTTAAAACTTACTTGCTTTGAAGTTTAACAGATTTCTTAATGTATCCATCAGTTTGGGGAAATTATTACTCACTATTTCTTCAATTGCTGCTTCTAATTCTAAATGACATAATAATAATTGCCTGCTAGTATGCTAAAGTCACTTCAGTTGTGTCTGACTCTTTGTGACCACATGGACTGTAGCCTTCTAGGCTCATCTGTCCATGGGATTCTCTAGGCAAGAATATTGGAGTGGGATGCCATTTCCTTCTCCAGGGGATCTTCCCAACCCAGGGATCGAACCTGTGTCTCTTATGTCTCCTGCATTGGCAGGCAGGTTCTTTACCACTAGCATCACCTGGGAAGCCCAGACAATATTTGCCTAGTTATGGTAATTTCTAACAAAGATGCAAATAATGTGAAGAACATGGAAATTTCCTCCCACTCTTCGGAAACACAAGTATAATCCACTCCACCTCCCAACCCACCCATTCTCTTCCTCGCAGCAACAGTGTGCCAGCTCCCTTTCCAGCATCCTCAACTACAGCTGACTGAGCTGAGTTCTGAATGATGAAGACTTACAAGTTAAGAGAAAAGGGGCATTCCAGTTAGGTAGATAATATGTACAATGTACAGCAAAGATGTAAAGGGAATCATCAGAAATTGGGGTGGGGAGATGAATGCAAATAGGACATAATCTATGTTAGGTAAGTTGGGACCAAATTTTGGGAGCCTTTTCTACCGTACTGAAGGAGTCTGACAGATACTTAAGGAATGACAAACCACTGGCAGCCCGTGATCCTCCTGTGCTTAGGTGCTCAGACACTTCCTTCACCTCCTGTTATTATTTAGGTTGAAAAGCAAAGCTTGCCATGCCTTTTCCATTTTATCCATATCCGTTTGTAGCATATTTCTATAATTCCTGATACTATGGTTCTCTGTATGTGAAATTGTGCTTTGGTATGAAGAAAAACCACAACTAATTCACAGGAAGTCTATTTGGGTGGAACTTTTGAAAAATACAAGTAGAAAAAATAAAATATCATTTAGGAGAAAAAATACATGTCTGCTACTGAAGCTACAAGTGTTCTTTTAATAAGAAGCATTTCCTCTTATATGCAAAAGACACTTATCAGGATTAGTGGGCCATCTGAAATGAAGAAGAATAATTACAATTATACAAAGTTGTCCCAAGCCCCCTCCAAAATAGCCCAGTTATCACATAGATTTATGTTTGGAATTTCGAGACTTGGTCAAGACCAAGTGCATAGAAGGAGGAGGAGCTGGGAGAGAAGGGGGACAGAGAGGGAGTGTATGTGTTTAATTTAGAAAATTTTTAAGCTGGATTCATTTTATATACCAAAGCTGGATTTCAAATCAACTGAATTTCCAGATTGTTAGGTTCTTTCAGTACTTCCTACTTTCACTGTAACCAAGCTTTGGCTTCAAAGAAAATTGGTCTATAAAATTTTTACTGCATTTTCTAGTCAAAAGTGTGTGCTTCTACCAAGGCAGGGAACACTGTCTGCTACTGGCCCTCTCCTTGAGAGACCGACAGAAATGTGGCAAACTTGGTAGAAACCGGGACACAGGCAAAGTAAAATCCTGTTAGCAAGTCTAATGAATGCAGAATGTGTTCTGTCCCTCTAGCAACTGTTGGTTTTATTTTGTGGGAAGTACTGAGTGTTCTTTACAGTAAGTGTTTGTCATTTAACTTACTGAGATGGTGAGGAGAGAAAAAGATGTGGCTGTTACAGGATACACTGAACGCAGGCTCTTTCACATCGTTTGTTAAAATTGCCAGTCCTGTCTCACCACCTCTTAATACAAATGCATCATCATTGAGACTGGTGGAATGGCTATCGGGCTTCATGAAGTCCAGAGGTCTTCATATTCATCACTTTAATTTTACCATATAATTAAGTAGTGATGGACTGAAGCAAATGTATTTATAGCATATGTGAAAATCTTGGGATAAAAATAGGATGCAGATAAATCTTCCCACATTCTAACTAACATTTGCTTGGTCTTAGGAGCATGGCATTCCTACTGACATGGGCTATGCAGTGGCCCCTCACCATTCAGGCGTCTATCCTGTACATGTTCAGCTATATGAAGCCTGGAAGAAAGTTTGGAATATTAGAATCACCAGCACTGAAGAATATCCACACCTGAAACCAGCTAGATACCGGAGGGGCTTCATCCACAAAAACATCATGGTGAGCATCCTCCCGTATGGGTAGGGCACACCACATTCTGCCAGAAAGAATGAAAGACAAGAACAAAATATCAAAAGCTTAACAGAGGGAAAGCTCCACGCAACAGGAAACATAGTTTTCATATCCAAGCAAAGGATGTTTTAGTTATAGTCACTTTTTTTCAGTTCTTCAGACGTAACTTTAAAGTGTTGTTTTTTACTGACACTACTGCTGTTAAGCAGGCACTGATGTTAAACCACTAAGGAGACATTGCATCGAACTTGCAGATAACTTATAGAAGCCATCATTTTTTCAGTTACTTAGCATGTAAAACTAACACCATCTCTCTGTATATTAACCATGCCACTCTTTTACAAGCCAAACTGTCCTCTTTATCAATGTCAGACTTAAAAAAACAAAAAACCAACTCAGGTATTTACAAGAAGCCACATGTCCTGCATAATCACTAACAAGTCATAATATAGAGTACAAATGAGAGATGATGTTAAGGCATTTATATCTGTTGTCAAATTCTCTCCAAAGTGTCTCTATTTGGTTTTGTGTTTTTACACTGGTGACAAATATATATTGTCAAGATATATTGTTACTTAATACTTTGTGAGGCCTCGCAAAGTAAGTAATTAGGAAAAAAATAATCCTAATTTTTTTCCCAAATCAGAAGACCTATAGAGTACTGTGGTGTTAAGCGTAGGTCTCCTGATTTAGACACATGTTTAGACATACATTTAGATCACACCCATATTCTGATCATCTGGGTTTTGATGATCTGTCTACAAATCAAACTCATAAGACCTCAAATGAAACCTATCATCTTCCCTTCATTCCAGCTATTGGTCCTGCTATTCCTAATTCAGTTCAGTGATTTGAACATTGCGCTACCCACCCCATGTCCAATCAGTCTCTACATTCCATCAATAATTCCTTCATTATATTTTAATATTCACTACCTTTCTCACAGCCTAATTCACTGCCTTGACTTTTATTCATAAACCACAGGGCTGATTCCTATTTCATCTATTTACAGCTTCTATCCACCTCCTACCACAGTCCATCCCATGGACAGTGCCAACCCTTTAATCCTAAAATGCTGCCTTCACCTTGACCTTCCTAACCTGGTTCTTTCCAGTTGTTTCTACACCTCTTAACTTGCTCTGCAGGGACCTAAAAACAATTTAAACTAAGTCTACCTTTCTAGCTCCTATTTTCCCGTAGTTAGCACAGACTCACTCCAGCCAAAAAGATCTGCAGCAATATCACTGTCCATGCCTTTGTCATCCTTTCAACCTTGAAAGACTTTCTGACCACTCTCTACCTATTCCTATTCCATTTATTCCTCAGTATCAAGTGCCGTATCTTATATAACATAAAGCACCTTGGTGTATGTCTAGCTGTTCAGCACCTAGGTCTGGCCTACACTGGTCTTATTCTCCTCTGAATTCCCATAACATATCATCTTGTAACTCCACTGGGAACATAAAGACTTACCACATTTCAAGGTGTTTGTGCCCTAACCAGAGGCTCTGAGGCTCCAGTCCTATTGCGTTATAGGGCAGTTTTTCTCTTTATTCAGTAAGGAACTGATGGAAAACCGAGACATCCCACCCTAATCCCCGGTTGTTAAATGTGACTCTCTGAAGAGAGCCAGAGAACTCAAAGCAATTAGATAACAGACCTGATTATTTACTTACTCTTTCTAATGGAGATACCCACTGGTAGAGACTCCCACCACTCCTCCCAGCAGCCTCATGGGTGGCACTTACCAGGAACATTTACTGGCAGTTGCTCTAGATTCAGGCCTTGCTTGTGCATGCGTGCTCAATCGCTCAGTCATATCTGACTCTTTGCGACCCTTTGGACTGTTGTCCACCAGGCTCCTCTGTCCATGGGATTTTTCGGACAAGAATACTGGAGAGGGTTGCCATTTCCTCCTCTAGGAGATCTTCCTGACCCAGGGATTGAACCCACATCTCCGTCATTGCAAGTGGATTCTTTACCCACTGAGCCATCAGGGAAGCCCAAATTCAGGCCTTACCTATAGGATATTGGCTTTAGGTCTGTTAGCGGAGTTTCTTGTGATTATGGTTTTCATAACCATCTCCTAGTTAGTTATGGAGAAGGAAATGGCAACCCACTCGAATATTCTTGCCTGGAGAATCCCAGAGACGAAGGAGCCTGGTGGGCTGCCTTCTATGGGGTCGCACAGAGTCGGACACAACTGAAGCGACTTAGCAGTTAGTTAGGGTCAGCAGCTATAAGGTTTCCAGGGGCTTATCAATATGTGAAAGTTTGAATTTGATAGTGTTACACTCCCAGAAACAGTTCCAGAGAGCAGAATGCCTAAAACCTCTTATTCCTTCTCTAACACAAGAGAGCTATTTCAAGAAACATGGTCAGTGTCCTGTAGCACTGGAATTAGGGAGCAAAGCAATGGGAAATGACCCTCCTACATCCTCATGGTCTCCTCAGTCTCCTTCAGTGGTCCACTGACATCCTAGGGCTCACAGTGACTCGCATCCTCTCAGCAAGTGTGATCCTCCCCACAGTCGAAGGGTAAAGCCTAACACTTCCTCTTCCTTCTGTTCAAATACAAATAATTTGAGAAATAAATGAGACTCAAATATCTTTTCACTTCTCTCTCTCTCTTTTGCATAGCATCAGCTAGATAATCAAGTCCCAAAGTTGGCTCTTTATGTTACCACAGTTTTACAAGCAAGATATTCAAACTAAATCCTAAAAGTGATTCAGAATCATGCATATTTAAAATGTAAAACTAACCTGGCATTTAATTACATGTAGGCATTTCATTATTTAGCTTTGAGATAATTCTCTCTACCTCTCATACACTTTAAATCCTTCTTGAATATAAAGGATATACCATTGTGCTCTCCCACCTGGACTTGCATAGAATTTTGAATCAGTATTTGTGAAATAAATAACTTATATTTCCAGGAAATTGTATTTCCATGAGTTATTAAGGAATATATTTGATTCGGTTAGAATATTTTTGCACTTAGTTCTTTTTTGTTGTTGATTTTGTGTATAACATTATGAGAATATATAATGCTTTTAAATATAAACATCATCAGAGCTAATACTCTGCAATTAAACTGAAGTTCTCTGAATGATCTCATCAAGATAAAGTAGCTTCTAAGGATATAACTTTAACCAGTTTACCAAAATAAATAGGATATGTTCAGTTTTGATTTACACAGCAATATATAATATATTGATTGAGCTGAGAATCATGTTTTCTAAGAAAACTTTCAAGGACTAGATTGAAATTTATTATAATACACATTCAAATGAAAGAAAAAGAGCCAGTATATTTCTAGGGAATTGCAAAGCATGGGGAGTCCTGTACAGTAATATTTTGACAACACTAACTGAACCAACTGTGCTTTAAGAATCAAGACAGGAAAAACTGAAGATTGATTGCTTAGGACAATAAGCTGAAGACTTGCCTATTTAAAATTCTGTAAAACTTGTATCTCTCCTAAATATATTCATTTATTTTCTACCACTTCAAGTGCATAATGACAAAAGAAGTCATTACATAAAATTTAGCTAAAGATTATACCATCTTGCACAGCTTTTGCTCACCCTTTTAAAATTATACTGCCATTTTACCAGGAAAGCTGTAAGAATTTGAAAAACAAAATCCTTACCACAAATATGTGTAACTGAAGTAAATAATGGCTTCTATATACAAAGGATAAAAAGAATACTTTTTACTAAGAGACCTTTTTATCATTTTGTTTGTGATACATTACAAAAATTGCTAACCAAATGCATAATCTCTTTCTTTCTTTTGGAACTGACAGTCTTCAGACTTAGAGTTTGGGGCAGTTACTACAACCTGCAGTAGTCCTTTCAGAGTAGAGCAGAAACTATGACTTGTGTCTCAAATATTTGTTCTAATTTAAAATATTATTTCCTAAGAATCATATTAAGTTACAAATTGACTTCATTTTCTAATGCATGTGTAGATTTGATAGAAGTATTATTCTTAAATTTTTTGCCTACTAGAATTATAATGTGTAGCACAGGCAAATCCAATACTTTTTAAATTTCATTTTTACTTTTTTTGTTTTATTTCATAAGATGCTGGAACATACTAGGTTTCATAACAGAAGTAATGAGTTGGAGATTTAAAATAGATAAGTGGCTAAAATAATTCAAAGTCTATCTTAGTTTTCACATATTTCTTCCACTGTCTTCAGTATTCCTCCTATACTGATGTCATCCCCACTTTCCAGATTATGAAGGATTTGGACGATGAAGGATCTCAGAGATAAAGAATCCGCCTGCAATGCAGGAGACTCGGGTTTGATCCCTGGTTTGGGAAGATCCCCTGGAGAAGGAATGGCAACCCATTTCAGTATTCTTGCCTGGGAAATCCCACGGACAAAGGAGCCTGGCAGGCTATAGTCCATGGGGTCGCAAGAGTTGGACATGACTTGGCAACTAAACCACCACAGTAAAGAGTTGAATAATGACACCAACTTTATCTTCCATGAGGGAAGAAGCTATGTCAGCATATTAATTGGTTGAAGGGAACTTTTTCCTTACTTGTTCGTTCTTCTTTCAGGTTCTTCCAAGACAAACCTGCGGGCTTTTCACTCACACGATTTTCTATAAAGAATATCCAGGAGGTCCTAAAGAGCTGGACAAGAGTATCCAGGGAGGTGAACTTTTCTTCACTGTGGTCCTCAACCCAGTAAGTACTTTGAGCTTTTCTCCAAATAAATAATGAAAAATGACAAAACAGATGACAAATAGGCCAGAGTTTTAGTAGTTATCAGCCAAATCAATATGAAGTTTCAGTTATAAAACAGCAATTAATAACTAAATGGAACCACATTTAGTAATGGAGGCAAACTAATTCTTCAAGTAGTAATGAGATGAGGAACTTACAGAAGAACCAAAGAAGTGCTCTAGCAAACCCTTCTCTGCACTGGAAAGTAATCAAAATTCAGATATTCTTGCTTTTATGCAGAATAAAATTTTCACCTGTAAAACTCCTCTGTTCCTAATGGGACCAGTTTTTCATTTAGGTGACTATACCTCGATTTTTTTCTTACTTAAAGTAAAAGTAGAAGTGAGATGGGAGAGAAATTAGATAAGCAAATATGGTCATTGCTGGAACATTCACATTAGATCTTGTTTTGCTCTGTCTCAGGCCAGGGCAGAGCAGCCTGTTTTGTTGGGCTGCTACTGTTCTCTCTCCTTTACTTCTTAATACCAAGGTGTCAGCTCCCAAAGGAACCATTTGTATTTATTTCTGTTTGAGGCAAGTGTCATAGAGTTTATGAGAAATAACTAATTGAAGTAGGTGTATAAGGAAAAGAAGGGATTTTTATCTCCCTTCTGAAAATCACTGATATAAAATGTAAAGCTGTATTTATTTATAGTAAATTTGTCCCTAATGTCAGTAATATTCAATATTTTAAAGAAAATGTAATTCTCCAAATGGGAGAAAAATTCTAAGACCCCTCTCTTGACCTTAATTTTACAAGTCTTGCAATCAAAATTGCAGATATTTTTCATTGTCTACTAGTATTCAATAGCTATCTATTTCTCAGCTCCTAGAAAATGAGATAGAAGTAAGTAAGGGTAACTCATCTTTGGGCAAAATTAGCACATATATCCAAAAATCACTATAGTCTGATTTAGTACGGCATTTGGCCTTTTGGAAGTTTATTAACCTTCCTACTGGCCAAAATATAAATAATTCTGATTTATATATCAGAAATAACCTGATTCTTCTATCTTCTTTACAAATAGAAGTCTCTTTGGAATCATCTCATATGGTTTTCTCCTTTTTTTTCTTCAATTCAACCAAAATAGTTAAACCAATGCCTGATTGTGAACTGAAAACTCAGTTAAAATATTCTTAATATGGTAACATTATCACCATAAGTTTAAGACTCCTTAATCTATAATCTGTAAAATTCTAATGTTTTCTATTTCCTTTCATCAAAGAGCAATAGGACTGTGAACAGGTAATCATTTATTTGCTTTTTTTAAACAACAGTTGCTTTGGCACTTAAGAAATTCTTAGTAGTATTGTAATATCAGAACTTTCTAAACCAAATTAGTTGTATTTAACATAGAAGAAATTCAAAACTAGATCATTCATGACCAATTGTTGTTGTTGTTCAGTGGCAAAGTCGTGTCTGACTCTTTGTGACCCCATGAACTGCAGCATGCCAGGTTTTCCTATCTTTCACTATCTCCCAGAGTATGCTCAAACTCATGTCCATTGAGTTGGTGATGCCATCCAACCATCTCATCCTCTGTCACCCACTTCTCCTCTTGCCTTCAATCTTTCCCAGTTTCAGGGTCTTTTCCAATGAGTCAGCTCTTCACATCAGGTGGTCAAAGTATTAGAGCTTCAGCATCAGTCCTTCCAATGAATATTCAGGGTTGATTTCCTTGAGGATTGACTGGTTTGATCTCCATGCCATCCAAGGGATTCTCAAGAGTCTTCTCCAGCACCACAATTTGAAAGCATCAATTCTTCAGTACTCAGCCTTCTTTGTGGTCCAACTCTCACATCCACATTTGACTACTGGAAAAACCATAGCTTTGACTATATGGATCTTTGTCAGCAAAGTGATGTCTCCACTTTTTAATACACTACTGTCTAGATTTGTCATAGCTTTTCTTCCAAGGAGAAGTGTCTTTTAATTTCATGGCTACAGTCACTGTCCACAGTGATTTTGGAGTCCAGGAAAATAAAATCTGTCACTGTTTCCACTTTTTTCCCATCAATTTGCCATGAAGTGATGGGACCAGATGCCATGATCTTCATTTTTTGAATGTTAAGGTTTAAGCCAGGTTTTTCACTCTCCTCTTTCACCGTCATCAAGAGGCTCTTTAGTCCTCTCTGCTTTCTGCCATTAGGGTGGTATCATCTGCAAATCTGAGGTTGCTGATATTTCTCCTAGTGATCTTCATTCCAGCTTGGGATTCATCCAGCCCAACATTTCACCTGATGTACTCTGTAAATAGGCAGGGTGATAAGATACAGCCTTGATGTACTCCTTTCCCAATTTGGAACCAGTCCATTTTTCCATGTCCAGTTCTAGCTGCTGCTTCTTGACCTAAATACAGGTTTCTGAGGAGGCAGGTAAGGTGGTCTGATATTCCCATCTCTTCAAGAATTTTCCACAGTTTGTTGTGATCCACACAGTCAAAGGCTTTAGTCAATGAGGCAGATTTCTTTTTTAATTCCCTTGCTTTTTCTGTGATCCAACCAATGTTGGCAATTTGATTTCTGGTTCCTCTGCCTTTTCTAAATCCAGCTTATACATCTGGAAGTTATCGATTCATATACTATTGAAGCCTAGCTTGAAGGATATTGAGTATTACCTTGCTAGCATGTGAAATTAGAACAATTGTACAGTAGTTTGAACATTCTCTGGCATTTCCTTTGGGATTGAAATGAAAACTGACCTTTTCCAGTCCTGTGGCCACTGCTGAGTTTTCCAAATTTGCTAGCATATTGACAGCAGTACTTTAACAGCATCATTTTTTAGGATTTTTAAATAGCTCAGCTAGAATTCCATAACCTCCACTAGCTTTGTTCATAGTAAGGTTTCCTAAGGCCTACTATGCTTCACCCTCCAGGATGTCTGGCTCTAGATGAGTGACCACACCATGGTGGTTATCTGGGTCATTAAGACCTTTTTCGTATAGTTCTTCTGTGTATTCTTGCCACTTGTTCTTAATCTCTTCTACCTCTGTTAGGTCCATACCATTTCTGTCCTTTATTGTGCCCATCTTTGTATGAAATGTTCCCTTGGTATCTCCAGTTTCCTTGAAGAGATATCGAGTCTTTCCCGTTTTATTGTTTCCTCTATTTCTTTGCATTGGTCATATCTAATATATTTACAAATATTTATTTTTTACTAATTAAAAACCATATTATTCTCTTAACTGAAAAAAATATCATAGTAAAGCTTATGTTAATCTTGGATACTAATTTGGACTAAACTAACTGAACAAACCCTTCAAATGTTTGGCAAAGTTTGCTACTTTTCAGGCCTTTATCAATAACCTTTGGCAAACTTGTTTGTGTTACTGAGGAGATTCACAGGGAATAAACAGGAGAAAAAACTTCCCAAAACTTGTTCTTTTCTGATTCAGAAAACCTTCAGTAGACAATTACTTTCAGATAAATCCTGGTATTCAAAATAAATGACAGACCTTGTTAGATACCAAAATATATTCAAGGAATCCAAATTAACTTCATCTGGCATGCAAACTCCAATTTTTGGAAGCAAATGTAGTTCCCTAGAGACTTGTGGTTAAGAAGCACACTTCTAGACTCAGCCCACGTCCTAGCCAAGGAAAGACTACTCTCATTAGTTAGTGAGATCTGCCTTGCAGAACAGAGTGAGGAGTGTTTCCCATGGCCTGTTTCCCATGAATTCTCCATCCCAAAATAAAATGTCTGGATAAAGTTTGTGTTAAAATTAAGAAAGGTCCTTACTATATAACACATGGAACTCTGCTCAGTGTTATATGGCAGCCTGGATATGGAAGGAGAGTTTGGGGGAGAAGGGATACATGTATATGTATGGCTGAGTCCCTTTGCTATTCACCTGAAACTATCACAACATTGTTAACTGGCTATACCCCAACACAAAATAAAGAGTTTTTTTAAAAAGGAAAAGAAAATGAAAGGTCCAGGTACAAGTAGGCATGCTAGTAATTTAGCACATGGCACTTTTTAAGGACTGAATGAGAATGAGAAAATCTGATGGAATCAAGTAGTTATTAGCTACAGGAAAGAAAAAAAATTTAATTAGAGCAGATTTGAAAGATAGTAATTATGAGCTTCAGTGATACTCCAGACCATGATAAGAAGTAGCATTTTCTGAGAATGCCAAATGAGTTTTGTTGCTTACTTCAAAAAGGTAGATGTGTAGTGAGACATACATATGACTTTTAAATATATTCATATACACTTGAGTTGAAAATGAAAATATGAGCAGGATATTATTTCATGTGCTTTTAAAATTTTCTTCCTACATGTTAACGTAATACCAAGTTGCTACAATAAATTTTACCAGTACTGGGATGAGAGGTAGCTACAATGAAATACCTCTCAGAGTTACACTAGAATAGATCACAGCAAAGATAACTGTATTCCTAAAGAGAATATCTCTCGTCTCCAATGTTCTACTGTTACCAAAATATTTTTCGCTGATAGTGGCCTGGTACCAAAAACATAAAATTTAATTAAAAAAAAAAACAAAACACAATGAATCTAAAAGAAAAGAAAATCTGGGTTCCAATAAGACAATTCTCAAATCAAAAGCATAAGTAAAACCTGTATCATGCATTGGATGAGGCTGAATTATGTACTGTTGTGTACTGTTCTTCATATATGTAGTTGTCTCTTCCTTATTGAGACTTGTTTTCATTGAGTTCCTCTGGTTGTAAGGACTAGAGACTCACTCCAGTTAACCCAAGTAATGGAAGTGTGGGACTCCAGACGGCTGAACAATGGGGGCCCATAAGATAAGAGGGTTCTTCTTTTCAGGGTTCATAAGAATGAGAATTACCGATCTTGATCTGGCCTGAGTAATAAAAACACAACAGATGTTTTTCTGATGTCTTAGTGTCTCATTTTTCTATTATTGACTATGTATTACTTGTCTGCCTCAAAGTTCTGCTCATATATGGCTTCTGCACCCTCATTTACTAATTTTACGCATGGCCCAATGTGACTGCATCAAATGTTTTGCATATAAGATTCAGCTTCAAGTCTAACTTCTTGACTATCTCATCCTGTTCTGATGTATCAGATCAAATTCTCAAGGGAATCTGTTTGGCCCCACTTGCTTTTCTGAGTCAGCCAGGATTGGTCCTGTTCTGCTATGAAGTGACTGCTCCTGGCTATGGGTCTCCCACAACTGCCTCCAACCTCCATTCTACACTGACTGGAGAGTGGGCCGCCTGAGGCCTATCTCTTCAGCAGAAGCTTGGAAGAAACAGGTCCTGTGACTGCTCTCTAGCCTGAATCTGAATCCTGTGGGAACAGTCAGTATGGTCTCAGCCAGTCCCAGAGATCTGGGAGTAAGCTGAAACTCTTTGGAAAAGGCCTAAAGATTAACTTGGAAACTTGTAAAGTTTAGGTAAGCAGCTCTCTTAGACAGGATCAATTAATTTTATTCATCATTTTATTATCTATCTTGCTTCTAGAATGCAAGTTCTAAGACGGCATGTACATCTTGTGTGTTGTTTACTCTATATCCTCAAATTAGGAAGAGTTCTGGCATGTTGCAGGTGCTAAAAAAAAAGTATTTAATATGTTAATGAATGAAATTTAGTGTCCAACAATGGGGTAGAGGTACTACAAGAGCAAATTATGTTCCCCCCCATAGTGGAATACATTCAGCCATTAAAAAATACACTGTATAATAATTTTTAATGATATAGAAAATACTTATATTTAATGAAAAAAAGTAAGTTATTAGAAAACTAGATGTGAGCATGCAAATAAACTAGAATGAATTCAGCAGAATGTTAACAAAGGTTTCCCTAGATCATAAGATTAAAGATGATTTTCACTCGTTTGCCTAATTTTTATAGGTCTACATTGAACATGTATACTCTTAAAACCAGCACACACATATAAATGTTACATTAAAAACAACAATAATAAAGAATTATGCAACAGTGAAGGGTATAAAATGTAATTATTTCTTTGGTGATATATCAGGGGAAGAGTTAGTATTTACTCAGTTCCAGTTGTTCCCTATCTGTCCCATATGTCACCTAACACCTGCCTCCTGCACAGTTATTTGTGTCCATATATAGCACCTTTTCTCCTATATGAGGGGACATTCTTACAGAATGATCTGTGTGTGTTTCATTTTTGTGCTTCCCATGGTATCTGGTTCAATGTTTTATACCTAGTAAGAGGTCACTAAATGTTTTCTAAATGATTAACTAAATGCAAGAATAGCTATGTTTTAGGGGCATCGCTTGACTTAAGGGCATATCCAAATGTGAGTAATAACAAGCCTGGTTTTAATAAAACTACATTCTAGCAGATTCTCTGCTTTAAAGAGAAAGAAATTCAGGATCCAGGAAATTTTTACGGGGCCCTAAATGTTTGGCAGGTTTTTACAAGTGATGATGAATTAGCCTGACATGGAACAATGGATAATTAAAAAGCTGGAAAGAACCACAAAATTCCTCTACTTGATCACCCAATTTTAGACTCAAGATCACGCCTGTTTTTCTGAAGAGAACCTCAGCCTTCTTTACTCTGGGCTCCGTGCTTCCACCACTGCAACACACTGCCTCTGCACTCCTGGCTACACTGGCCTTAATGCGACGCACGTCACAGCTTAATAAGACTCAGTTACCTGGTACCAGGAAAATGTGTGAATGGCTTAAAATTTCTGGCCATTATCTAGAAAAATCAACCTATCTCCATATTGAGTGAAAAACAAAAAATAAGTGCTTTTGAAAAAAAGCTATAATAAGCAGTTATAGCTAAGGAAAATTGTCAAATGTACTTTTAAAGAACTATGAATAATAAAGTATGTATTTTTTGCATTAAAACAATAAATCTTGTTGATGTGACATATAACTCCAACATTTAAAACAATTTTTGTTCTATTAAATGTAGACTTTTAAATTTGCAAAGCCAAAAGACACTTTATATCATTTGTTTCCTACTGTCCATATTAGCCCGATTTTTCTGTCAGTGTTCTTCATGACTAACTGGTATTATATAATTAATTGCCACTGTGAAATTAAGAATAGTCCAAGAAAGCATGATCACATCTTTTTGATTCTACAGTTAAGAGAGATAGGAATATTGTAAATTCTCAACTCACTGAAACGGATATTTTTAAGAAATTAGATATTAAAGAAATGAATATTATATTATTCTTTGTTTAATCCTTTCATAGTTTCACATAACTTATAGGATAGACAAACAAAAAATCTTTAACTTGGAAAAAATTAAGCCTGGCTCCTACATACCTTTATGGTTTCTTTTTTCAATTATCTCGTATATCCACCTTTCACTCCACACATACAGAAGAATTTGTAGTTCCCTAAACAGGACCTGTTATCTCATTCTGTGCCTTCAAGTGCCTCTACCTCAGACTGGCATTCCTTCCAGAAAATCTGAGCTTATTTATCATCTTTTTATAGAAGACTTCCCCCAACTCTCCCGTTTCTCTTCTGTGTTCTCATAGAACATGGCATAACCGTAACATAACTGGCCCCCAATACTATAATCAGTTATCTTTCTCATCCAATAGTTTGTGCATCCCTTAATAGAAAACATCATGTTTTATTCTATTTTTTCAGCGATATATTGCAAAGTTTTGTTGCATAGTAGACTCAATAAATGACAGTGGATTAACATACATGCATATATGCACACTGTCTTTGAATCTGAAGAAAAATCTAGGTGCCTTGGAAATACCTACTCACAGAATTCATTTGACTCAAGAGTTCGTATTACTGTGCTTTCATTTCTCCCAACATGCCATTCAGGGATATCCTTTAGAAAGTCATTAACTTTATGAAACGGCTTCCTTGTGGATCACCTGGTAAAGAATCTGCCTGCAACACGGGAGACCTGGGTTCAATCCCTAGGTTGGGAAGATCCGCTGAAGAAGGAAAAGGCTACCCACTCCAGTATTCTGGTCTGGAGAATTACATACAGTCCATGGGGTCGTATATAATGCTCAAACTACCACATAATTGCATTCATCTCACACGCTAGAAAAGTAATGCTCAAAATTCTCCAAGCCAGGCTTCAGCAATATGTGAACCATGAACTTCCAGATGTTCAACCTGGTTTAGAAAGGGCAGAAGAACCAGAGATCAAATACCAACATCTGCTGGATCATCGAAAAAGCAAGAGAGTTTCAGAAAAACATCTATTTCTGCTTTATTGACTATACCAAAGCCTTTGACTGTGTGGATCACAATAAACTGTGGAAAATTCTGAAAGAGATGGGAATACCAGACCACCTGACCTGTCTCTTGAGAAACCTGTATGCAGGTCAGGAAGCAACAGTTAGAACTGGACATGGAACAACAGACTGGTTCCAAATAGGAAAAGGAGTATGTCAAGGCTGTATATTGTCACCCTGCTGATTTAACTTATATGCAGAGTACCTCATGAGAAACACTAGGCTGGATGAAGCACAAGCTGGAATCAAGATTTCCGGGAGAAATATCAAAAACCTCAGATATGCAGATGAAACCACCCTTATGGCAGAAAGTGAAGAAGAACTAAAGAGCTTCTTGATGAAAGTAAAAGAGGAGAGTGAAAAAGTTGGCTTAAAGCTCAATGTTCAGAAAACTAAGATCATGGCATCCGGTCCCATCACTTCATGGCAGATAGATGGGGAAACAGTGGAAACAGTGGCAGACTTTATTTTCTTGGGCTCCAAAATCACTGCAGATGGTGACTGCAGCCATGAAATAAAAAGACACTTACTCCTTGGAAGAAAAGTTATGACCAACCTAGACAGCATATTAAAAAGCAGAGACACTTTGTCAACAAAGGTCCGTCTAGTCAAGGCTATGGTTTTTCTAGTAGTCATGTATGGATGTGAGAGTTGGACTATAAAGCAAGCTGAGCACCAAAGAATTGATGCTTTTGAACTATGGTGTTGGAGAAGACTCTTGAGAGTCCCTTGGACTGCAAGGAGATCCAACCAGTCCATCCTAAAGGAGATCAGTCCTGGGTGTTCATTGGAAGGACTGATGTTGAAGCTGAAACTCCAATACTTTGGCCACCTGATGCAAAGAGCTGGCTCATTGGAAAAGACCCTGATGCTGGGAAAGACTGAAGGCAAGAGGAAAAGGGGACAACAGAGGATGACATGGTTGGATGGCATCACTGACTCAATGGACATGATGAGTTTGAGTAAACTCCAGGAGTTGGTGATAGACAGGGAGGCCTGGCGTGCTGCAGTCCATGGGGTCGCAAAGAGCCGGGCACGACTGAGCAACTGAACTGAACTGAACTTTATGAAAAGATGGTCAGTTTCATGCACAGGAAGAAAAATCCAAAGTTAAAGATACTGAGATACCATATCTTATCCACCATATTGTCAAAAATTCAAAAGACTGATAAAATATTCTGTTAACAAGGCTGTGGGAAAACAGATACTTTCATACATCATAGTGGTGCAAAGTGGTGCAACCTCTAAGGAGAGAATGTGAAATCAGCCACTATGGAAAACAGAATTGGAGTTTCCTGAAAAAACTAAAAATAGGACTACCATACAGTCTAGTCTGGAGGAGAACATGGCAACTCGCTCCAGTATTCTTGCCTGGAGAATCTCATGGACAGAGGAGCCTAGTGGGCTACAGTCCATGGGGTCACAAAGAGTCAGACATGACTGGAACGACTTAGAACACATATGATCCAGCAATCTTACTTTTGGATATTTGTCCAAAAGAATTGAAAATGAAATCTTAAAGAGATATTGGCTGTCCTATGTTCGCTGCAGCATTATTTGCAATAGACAAAAATGTCCTTTGACAGATGAATGAATGAAGAAAATATGGAATATATGCACAGTGGAATATTATTCAGCCTTAAAAAGGAAGAAAGTCCTGTCATAGGCTACAACATGAATGAAACTTGAGGGCATTATATGCTAAGTGAAATAAGCCAGTCACAAAAGGACAAATACTGCATAAATCCATTTTTTGAGGTGTCTAAACTAGTCAGACTCATAGAAACAAAGTAGAATGGTGGCTTCCAGGGGCTAGAGGGAGAAGATGGAGAGTTGCTATTCAGTGGGTATAGAGGTCTAGCTATGCAAGATGAAAGTTCTAGACATCTACTGTACAACCATGTGTACATACTATTCTTTTCATTAAAAAATTTGCTAAAAGGGTAGGTTTCATGTTTTTTACCACATTTTTTCTAAAAGTGAAAGAACTTTAAAAGATACCTTTTTATCTTTTTGACAGTACATTTTTTTAAGGGGGTAGTTGGATTTTTTTAGTCTCTTTGTATCCCCCAGAATTTGTCCCAGCTGTGATTTTTTTTAATATTTATTTTTATTTATTTATTTGGCTGTGACACATCTTAATTGTGGCATGTGGGATCCCTAGTTTCAGCATGCAAACTCTTAGTTGCAGCATGTAGGATCCAGATCCCCAGCGAGGGACTGAACCCACACCCCGTGCATTGGAAGCATGGAGTCCCAGCCACTGGACCAGCAGAGAAATCCCGTGACAGTACATTTTAACCTTGAATTTAATCATGAAAAAACAACCTCAGAAGTCCACAATCTGGTGTATTCTATAAAACAAATGTCCTGGAGTTTTCCAAAAAATATCATGTTTAAAAAATTAAAGAAGAGGGATCATTCTAGTTTAAAAGAAACTAAAAGATGTAGTCTGTGCTGTGCTTAGTCTCTCAGTCATGTCTGACTCTTTGCAACCCCATGGACTGTAGCCTGCCAGGCTCCTCTGTCCGTGTGGATTTTCTAGGCAAGAATACTGGAGTGGGTTGCCATGCCCTTCTCCAGGGGATCTTCCCAACCCAGGGATCAAACCCAGGTCTCCTGCATTGCAGGCAGATTCTTTACCATCTGAGCCAGCAGGGAAGCCCAAAAGACATAATAACCTAATACAATTTTTAAATCTTAAGCCTTCATTCAATCCTGAATTATTTTAAAAAATATCTATAAAAGTGATTTTTCTAGTTATTATTTCTGGGTAACAAAGTGTCCCCAAAACACAATGGCTTAAAAAGAAAACAGTAATCATTTTATCATGACTCAGGGTTTCTATCGGTCAGAATTCAGGGACGGCTGCACACTGGTCTCCAGTGTCTCTTGAGGCTGCAGTCAGATGGTGACTAGAGCTGAAAACTTGGCGGCTGGAACAGCTGCTGGCTGGCAAGGCGTCTCCTCACTGTCTAGAGGCTCTTTTTTTGTTTGTTTGTTTGTTTTTAATTAATTTTTTAATTTTAATTGTATGATAATTATTTTACAATATTGTGATGGCTTCTGCCACACATCAACATGAATTGGCCATAGGTATACATGTGCCCCCCCCATCCTGAACCCAGCCTCCCACCTCTCTCTCCCCACTTCCCTCTAGGCTGTCACAGAGCACCGGCTTTGGGTGCCCTCCTTCATGCATCACATTTGAACTAGCACCAGTTACCTGTTTCACCTATGATAATGTATATGTTTGATGCTATTCTCTCAAATCATCCCATCCTCTCCTTTGTGACCTCTCCCCCAGGCTTCTAGGGCCTTCCTCTAGCAAGAAGGCCTCCAACACTCACACAGAGCTCATCAAGTGTCAGGATGACCAAGGCAGAAGCAGAACTGCCTGGCATTCAGAAGTCACAGCAGCGTGTCTACTCACATGCTGCTTGCCCACATTCAGAGGGAGGAGAATTTGATTCCACCTCTCTACAAGAGAGTGACAGAGTTCTAGAAGAGAGAGAAACTGGTGGGGCGGGCGTGGGGGGCATCTTTGGAAAATATGATTTATCACAGACAACTGTGGGACAAATAGAGAAATTTAAATAGGAACTGGACAACAGACGATACAGAATTAATTATGTCTTCTTAGACATGATTATATTTGATTTTAAAGTGTTCTTAGATAATGCATGTTAAGGATTTCAGTACAGTTCAGTTCAGTCACTCAGTCATGTCCAACTCTTTGTGACTCCATGAACTGCAGCACACCAGGCCTCCAGTCCATCCCTAACTCCCGGAGTTTACCCAAACCCATGTACATTGAGTCGGTGATGCCATCCAACCATCTCATCTTCTGTCGTCCCCATCTTCTCCTGCCCTCAGTCTTTCCCAGCATCAGGGTCTTTTCAAACAAGTCAGCTCTTCCCATCAGAAGCCAAAGGATTGGACTTTCAGCTTCAACATCAGTCCTTCCAATGAACACCCAGGACTGATCTCCTTTAGGATGGACTGGTTGGATCTCCTTGCAGTCCAAGGGACTCTCAAGAGTCTTCTCCAACACCACAGTTCAAAAGCATCAATTCTTCAGCGCTCAGCTTGCTTTATAGTCCAACTCTCACATCCATACATGACTACTGGAAAAACCATAGCTTTGACTAGATGGACATTTGTTGACAAAGTAATGTCTTTGCTTTTCAATATGCTATCTAGGTTGGTCATAACTTTCCTTCCAAGGAGAAAGTGTCTCTTAATTTTATGGCTGCAATCACCATCTGCAGTGATTTTGGAGCCCCCCAAAATAAAATCTGACACTGTTTCCACTGTTTCCCCATCTATTTGCCATGAAGTGATGGGATCAGATGCCATGATCTTAGTTTTCTGAATGTTGAGCTTTAAGCCAACTTTTTCACTCTCCTCTTTTACTTTCATCAAGAGGCTCTTTGGTTCTTCTTCACTTTCTGCCATAAGGGTGGTGTCATCTGCATATCTGAGGTTATTGATATTTCTCCTAGAAATCTTGATTCCAGCTTGTGCTTCTTCCAGCCCAGCGTTTCTCATGATGTACTCTGCATAGAAGTTAAATCAGCAGGGTGACAATATACAGCCTTGACATACTCCTTTTCCTATTTGGAACCAGTCTGTTGTTCCATGTCCAGTTCTAACTGTTGCTTCCTGACCTGCATACAGGTTTCTCAAGAGACATGTCAGATGGTCTGGTATTCCCATCTCCTTCAGAATTCTCCACAGTTTATTGTGATCCACACAGTCAAAGGCTTTGGTATAGTCAATAAAGCAGAAATAGATGTTTTTCTGGAACTCTCTTGCTTTTTTGATGATCCAGCGGATGTTGGCCATTTGATCTCTGGTTCTTCTGCCTTTTCTAAAACCAGCTTGAACATCTGGAAGTTCATGGTTCACATATTGCTGAAGCCTGGCTTGGAGAATTTTGAGCATAACTTTACTAGCGTGTGAGATGAGTGCAATTGTGCGGTAGTTTGAGCATTCTTTGGCATTGCCTTTCTTTGGGATTGAAATGAAAACTGACCTTTCCCAGTCCTGTGGCCACTGCTGAGTTTTCCAGATTTGCTGGCATATCGACTGCAGCACTTTCACAGCATCATTTTTCAGGATTTGAAATAACTCAACTGGAATTCCATCACCTCCACTAGCTTTGTTTGTAGTGATGCTTTCTAAGGCCCACTTGACTTCACATTCCAGGATGTCTGGCTCTAGGTGAGTGATCACACCATCGTGATTATCTGGGTCGTGAAGATCTTTTTTGTACAGTTCTTCTGTGTATTCTTGCCACCTCTTCTTAATATCTTCTGCTTCTGTTAGGTCCATACCATTTCTGTCCTTTATTGAGCCTATCTTTGCATGAAATGTTCCCTTGGTATCTCTAATTTTCTTGAAGAGATATCTAGTCTTTCCCATTCTATTGTTTTCTTCTATTTCTTTGCACTGATCACTGAGGAAGGTTTTCTTATCTCTCTTTGTTATTCTTTGGAACTCTGCATTCAAATGGTATATCTTTCCTTTTTTCCTTTGCTTTTCACTCCTCTTCTTTTCATAGCTATTTGTAAGGCCTCCTTAGACAGCCATTTTGCTTTTTTTTCATTTGTTTTTCTTGGGGATGGTCTTGATTCCTGTCTCCTGTACAATGTCACAAACCTCTGTCCATAGTTCATCAGGCACTCTGTCTATCAGATCTAGTCCCTTAAATCTATTTCTCACTTCCACTGTATATGCTAAGGATTTAGTGGCAGTATTTTGCTATCTGCAACTTAGTTTCAAGTGATTTAGCAAAATAACAGGTACATTTAAGAGAGAAACAAAGAAAATACAAAGCAAATGGAGTGAAATGTAAGCAGTTGGAGAATTGGTAAAGGATATACAGATATTCATTGTCCTAATTTTTTGCTTTTCTTAGGTTTATGACATGCTCCTCAAGTAATTGAATGGGAAATACTGTAAGTCAGATCATATTCCATCTCTGCTCACATCTTCCAGACTTCCTTCTTCAGTGTAGAAGCCTGACTCCTTACGGTGACCTACAGGACCCTGTGGGAACTGAACCCTTACCTCCCTGATAATATCTCCAGGCAGGGGAACAGCAAGTACAAAAACCCTACAAGTGTGCTTGGTGTGTTTTAGGAACAGCAGGTAGTTTACAATATTCTATTTTAATTGATGCCTCTTATGCATCTTCTCCATAAATCTCTGTGTACACATCTCAGAGAGCTTCTCGTGTGATGTGAAGCCTCAGTCCCCTGTATACTCACTCTTTTCTTGGTTGTAGGAACTTCAGCTCTAGAAGAACTAAGTCAAAGCCAGATCAGTTCTCACTGTACCCCAAAATGCCTGAGAATTGTTTCGGAAAATCAGAGCTAGCCAGGATAATGTAAGAAAGTTCTGTTACGTTCAAATTAGAATTTCACCTATTTGATATTCTCTGCAGGATACTCGGTACTATTTCAATCTTACCTCCAAGACATATTGTATTGTATTATAATTGAGGGTTAGATTATCTCAGCATTCCCTGTAGTAACTAGTAGGATCTTAACAAGATTTTACTTTGCGGGGTTTAATGCACTGCCTTTCTTCATGGCTGTCTTCCACTAATGCTCAGTGTTCTACTGGACCTCACTTGCCTGAGGGCCCAGAGAACTGTGCTCCTGCTACAGGCATCAGTGATGTCCTTTCTTGGATGAAGGCCCCCACAGAAGCCATATTGTCATTGCATATATTTGTTTCTGAGGTTTTGGTCTTGGGTCTCAGCAGAATTGTGGTTCTTTCTGAAGGTCATATGATACTGTCTTCAGGGGAGGTATCAGTCCCACAGATAATTGGGCCTTTTGATTTCCAAGAGGAGGAGGTTGGCCATATCTTCCCTTCCAAACCAGTGAACCCTGTGTTCAGTAGGGCTTGTGGGTAAACTCAGTGTGTCAGGAACTCAGCAAGATAAGGGGCCAATGAGATAATAACAACAATACAGATCTCTCTTATTAGAAGTTAGGTATTTAATAGATACTAGAAGTCAGGGTTCAAAAGTATTACCAGGCCATCTGAGTACTAACTGCACTGGCATCAGTAAAGTGAGCAAACCCAGGTGAGATTGCTATCCTGGGTGAAAAATGCTAAGACACTCATTTGGAGAAAACAGGACAGTGAAATGCCAGGGAGGCTCAGCTAGGTGTCCTCAGTACTAAAATTATAATTCTGAGATTGCCATTTTCCAGTTTGGCGAAAGCCTTTAAAAGAAACCTTCCTATCCTTTAACATTATAATTCCACTCCTAGGAATCTATTCTAGATTTTTTTTTAATTAGCTTATTTTCTATTTTTTAACTTTACAATACTGTATTTGCTTTGCCATACATTGACATGAATCCACCGTGGGTGTACATGTTTTCCCCTTCCAGAACCCCCCTTCCACCTCCCTCCTCATCCCATCCCTCCGGGTCGTCACTGAAGCATGTAAATTTTCATATGTGAAATGAATCGCCAGTCTACGTTCTAGGTTTTTTTTAAAGTGCTAATTGTAATAAGAAAAGACAATGGAATGATGTCCAACTGAAAGGAAATGTATGCATAATGTCCACTTAGGCTATTATGCAGATTTAAACATTTGTGTGTACAAATAATTTGGCAATAATATGAGAAGTAAAAGATGTGTATATTTATGTTAGTTGCTCAGTCATGTCTGACTATGTGATCCCATGCACCCGTCAGGCTCTTCTGTCCATGGAATTCTGCAGGCAAGAATACTGGAGTGGATTGCCATTCCCTTCTCCAGTGTATCTTCCCAACCCAGGGATTGAACCTGCATTGCAGGCAGATTCTTTACCATCTGAGCCACCAGGGAAGCCCTATATTATGTATAACTAGGATTCAAAATTATATATAAGGTATCAGAATCTTGCTTTAAAAAAAACTATAGATAAAAGTACTGAAAAGAAATGGATCTTTGGATGTTGAAATTTGGGAGATTTTTCTTTCTGCTTTTCTGTATTTTATAATTTTTCTTTTAATGAGTTTCCATCATCTTTTTTAACAGATAAAGCACTGACTTTTAAAGTACTAACACAAGAGTTTCTATTAACAAATAATGATCAAATCAGTTCAACTATGAATTACCATTTATAGAAATTATTTAAGTCAAGGTATTATATTAGGGGATTTGGTTCAACAATATTTTTTGAGCATATAAAGTCTCTTTTTCTTCAAATTTCAAAATATTAACACCTTGTAAAATTCCATAGGATAAGTGGTGAAACACTAATATTTCTGTAATTCTGCTTTTTCCCTGTCACAACTGTATGGACTGCAGCAAGAACAAGGCGACAAGCCAGAAGGGCCCTTGAGCAGGAGAAAAAGAGACAAAGGGAATCTGTTGATATTTTGTGCCAAGCCATGGGCACCATGCTTGTTGTGAAAGCAAAAGTGTTAGTCACTTAGTCATGTCTGACTCTTTGCGAGCTCATGGACTGTAGCCTGCCAGGCTTCTCTGTCCATGGAATTCTCCAGGCAAGAATTCTGGAGTGGATTGCCAGGCTCTTCTCGAGGAGCTCTTCCTGACCCAGGGATCAAACCTGTATCTCCTGCATCGTAGATGGATTCTTTACCATCTGAGCCACCAGGGAAGCCCATGCTTGTCGTAAGGGACTCTGTTTCATTCTAGCAACAATTCCATGAGGCTTTGTGTATATTAACTTATTCAATCTCAACAGCAATTCTATGAGGCACATCATAGATGAGGAAACTGGGGTTCAAAGAGATTCCCTAATTTGACCAAAGAGAAACAGAAAGAGAAAAGTCCTCATTCTTTCTCTGTCATTGTGCTTTGTTGATAGACTGTCCCTCGCCCACATTCAGAGCCTTGAAGGGTCTCAGTTTTAAACAGAATTAAGCCACACTGCTTAGTCTGGTTTCTCATCCTAAGGGACATATTATTCACAAACATGAGAGAAAAAATACTAGTGCAATGGGAGTGGGAAACAAAAGTTGACAAGAAAGTAGGAATTTGTCCCCCCCAAAAAAACAAAAACACCTAATAAAAAGTGCCCAAGAACTCAAAAAGCATAACTATGTGGTAGAATAGAACGGTTTTATAACAAAACATACAACTCTATGCAAAGCTGAGATAATTGGTATATTCAATACTTTAATTTTCATATACTCTGTAATACAGGAGGAATGTAGTACCTGAAAGCTATTCTGCACAAAGATCATCCTAACTCTTCCCCAAGGGCTCTGCATGGATGAGGTGTTTGTTTTGTTTTTGTTATACTTAAGAATCTAGTAGAAGACTTACAAACATGAGGTGATTACTAAACTGAGGCCCCTCAGAATATGCAATATCCAAATTCAGAGCTTATTTTTTGTTTGTTTCAGTAAAAGCCAAGAATAGACTTAAAAGCTACTTAGTTATCGATATGTCTTGAAATGTTTTGCTAGAACAATGTAGAAGTGGAATTGAAACATCAACCAAAGCTTTGTGTGCTACTGTGGCTTCAGTTGAACGCTGCACTTTGTATACACACAGTTTCTGTGGTTTAACTTTAGGCTGTTCTCTGTGGTCTTCCCATAGAACAGGAATGCGTCAGAAGCACAGCTCCGCTTCCTGTGTAGGCTGGAAACTGTTAACTGCAACGTTTGGAGATAGTCTCATAGAGTTCTCTGCCATATGCTAAACCAAACTTGATATGAAAAATCATATCAGTTTCCAGTTTCCCAGAGCATTAAAGAGGGAAAAAAAAGAGCTCAAGCTTTATAAATATAAAAAGCATCTGTCTGCACAGGAAATTCTACTCTGTTATTTTGCAAATGATCCCTACTTATATTTACAAGAGAAATCAGATCTGATGAAGCATATAGGAAGTAACACACCATTTTGTTCAGAATTTTTAAGTGTATATTCCTAACTCGGAATGGCTGGCTGGACTGTGAACTAACCAGCGTTGAACAGAGCTCTCAGCAGCACTGCCCAACATGCTCTTAAGCATCTATGCTTCTGAGTGAACGGAGTTAGTGTGTTACTAACTTAAACATTTCTATCAGATGTCATTTTTATTTAAATGCTCCCACCACTCTTTCCAATTCAGGAAGAACATTCACAAAATGTTCGGCACAATTTTCGTTCTAATTTTTTACTTCTCCTTGACTCTATGAGCCTTGAGAGAACTCTCTTCATAATCACTCCACCAGTTGCAGATATCCTTGAGTTCATCTTCAGTAGCCTTCTTGAGAATCCCTTTCTGTGACTTCCTTTCCACCTGCCTCCACATTGTCACCTCTGATTTTGTCATTTCTTATGCTCTGACCCACCATTCCCTCATAAGATTGACAGCTGAAACCCATAACTAGAACCCTGAATATTCGTCACAGTCTACAGAGAACTTCACGTTGCCCTTATAATACTCCACAGGGACCAGTTATGTGGAAGACAGTTTTTCCACAGACCGGCATGGGGGGAGGAGGGGGCGGTGTTTGGTTTTGGTTTCACTCACCTTCTGCTATCGGAGAAGGTACTGGCGACCCACTCCAGTACTCTTGCCTGGAAAATCCCATGGACGGCAGAGCCTGGTAGGCTGCAGTCCATGGGGTCGCGAAGAGTCGGACACGACTGAGCGACTTCACTTTCACTTTTCACATTCATGCATTGGAGAAGGAAATGGCAACCCACCCCAGTGTTCTTGCCTGGAGATTCCCAGGGATGGGGGGAGCCTGGTGGGCTGCCGTCTATGGGGTCGCACAGAGTCGGACACGACTGAAGCGATTTAGCAACAGCAGCAGCACCTCCTGCTATGCAGCCCAGTTCCTAACTGACCACAAACCAGTGCTGGTCCATGGCCCGATGGTTAGGGCCCCTGCCCTAAATAATGCTGAAAAAATATATTAATCTCTCAGTGTAGTCCTGACGTTCTAGTCTGAAGATGAAAAAATAGCACCACTTCCTCCACAAGAGTCAGAAGGAGGACACTCATGGTACATTAATAATTTTCATTAAAGAAAATTTCTAATTTTCTAACTCCCTCTACCACTTCACTATTTGTCTCTTTCATATCCTATTCTACACCCACCTGAAAAGAGTGTACTGTAATTCAATTCAGTTCTGATGTTAACTGCTTGTATTAGCATCAGACTCCACAGGTTCAAGGGCCGGGTTCCCAAGAAAACTGCCTTTATCTCAGATGCCAACACCAAGTGGCTGTGGGATCCCCCTGGTCTCCTGGTTACAAATTCAGGCATTGCCCCATCCCTTCAGGTTGCACAAGTTGCTAGAATGGCCCACAGACCTCAGGAGAGCGCTGCCATTATGATTAGTCTTATTATGCAGGATACACAAAGGACGAGGCCTGGGAAAGAACCCAGCGCTGCTTCGCCGCTCATGGTGACGTCATGGAGCATCAGTGTGTTCACCAGCCGAGAGGCACCACTGACCTTCAGTGTCCAGAGTTTTCATTGGGATTCCATTACATTGGCATGTTTGATTAAATCACTGGCCACATGTGAACTTAATTTCCAGCCCTCTCCTTCCACCTCTCCTTCAGAGAAGCTGAGTTTGATATCACATAGGTTAAAGCTCCAACCCTCTAATCACATGATTGCTCTTTCTGCCTTCAGTTCAGTTCAGTTCAGTCGCTCATTCGTGTCCGACTCTTTGCGACCCCATGAATCGATCGCAGTACGCCAGGCCTCCCTGTCCATCACCAACTCCCGGAGTCTACTCAAACCCATGCCCATCGAGTCAGTGATGCCATCCAGCCATCTCATCATCTGTCGTCCCCTTCTCCTCCTGCCCCCAATCCTTCCCAGCATCAGGGTCTTTTCCAGTGAGTCAACTCTTCACATGAGGTGGTCAAAGTATTGGAGTTTCAGCTTCAACATCAGTCCTTCCAATGAACACCCAAGACTGATCTCCTTTAGGATGGATTGATTGATCTCCTTGCAGTCCAAGGGACTCTCAAGAGTCTTCTCCAACACCACAGTTCAAAAGCATCAATTCTGTGGCGCTCAGCTTTCTTCATGGTCCAACTCTCACATCCATACATGACCAATGGAAAAACCATAGCCTTGACTAGATGGACCTTTGTTGCCAAAGTCTGCCTTAGCCTATCCCTATTCTGAGTCATTAGCATAAGCTATGTAGGGCCCACTGTGAGTCACCTCAAAAGCATAAACTGTTAGGACTCACCGTGAATAACAAAGAACTTCTATCACTAGGGCAATTCTAAGGGTTTAGAGTTTTCCTCCCAGTATCCAGGGACAAAGAACAGTCAAACTCATTAGTAACAACAGTCCTCAAGACGGTGAATGGTCAAAGATTTGTTACCACTTCCCTTACAAGACAAGCGGTCCAGGCCCTCACCCTGAAATTTAGGATTCAACGGCTTTTACCTTGGGCCCTCAGATGAAACTGAAACTAAAATAATTGCATTTTCACATCCTCTTAATTGTTCATTGGCTAAGCTGCCTGATGATACAGAAGTCAACAGATCCTGACTTCTATGTTTGTCAGGCTGGGATAAAGGAATCTGGACTGAATGTGGAGACCCAGAAGCCTGGCCCCAGTCTACGCAGACAGACTACAGAGGCTTTCAGGCAGATGGGAGGTCCCACAGTTACCCAGGGGAGTCAGAGGGTGGCTAAGGCACCTCCTCACTCACAGAACCTCTGTCCTGGTTAGAGTTTTGCAGAGTTTTGCACCTCTCTCTCCCTCTTCCTTCCTAACAAAGCCCTCTCATAAAACTAGTTCTAAAGAGAATGCACGTGACACAAAAAAGTTTAATGAATTGTTTTGTTATGCTTGTTATTGAAAAAGAAAATGAAACCTTTAAAAAAAAAAGTATTCATCTTCTCTAGGATGGCTAATTTTACAAATTCCATGGTAGGCCAAGGCATACAGATATTTGGTAAAACACTATTCTAGAAACATTGATGTATCTGGGAAGATATTTTTTAGATGGGATAACATTTAAGTTAGTAGATTGACTAAAACATGTTACCCTTCATAATGTGGGTTGTGCTTCTCTGTCCATGGGATTCTCCAGGCAAGAATACTGGAGTAGGTTGCCATGCCCTCCTCATACACACACACACACACACACACACACACACACACACACACACACACACACACACACACATATATATAATACACAAGCATACACATATACATACATCCTGTTGGCTATATTTCTCTGGATAATCCTAACTAACACATTCTTATGAATAATATTGTGTAATAATACACAATATCAAGTGTCCATACCTGATCAGTATAAAGGTGCTTTTATTCTACATATACCAAAGAAATAAACTGTGGTCTGCATTCTCACCTGTGCCCTCTGACCATGGAAGTTAAATTGTTACAGACCATCCCTAGGCCTTTACATTTTCCATGAAGTACCCTGTACTCTATCAATTTTTTGTCTGCATTCTTACTCAGTTGGCTAATGAAATGAGGCACAAATAAGTCAGACTTGTATACTTTACTTCAAGGACAGTAAATATGAATCACCAAATTTCTGTACAAAATATCCTATTGGTTCCTTATTGTTCCTAAGAAGTAACAATGCTAAAGAAACACATAATGTAAAATAGCCATTCAATTACATTTCTAAAGAACATTAAAATATAATTGAAATAGATGCATATGCTAAAGTATATTTGTAAATGCCTGTTGAATTTCAAGGAATATTTGAGATGTTTTATCATTTTTATTGAATATTCTAGAAAGCATTTTACTTCATGTATATATGCAGATTAAAATATTTGTAATAGTTTCTATTCATTGTAATTACTTATAAATAAGGAAAGCTTACTTTAATAGGAAATCAACTACCAATATTAGCATAATATATAAGATTTGAAATGATAAATCCCTGTCAGTTAAAGTCAATAAGTATAAGATTAAATCAAAATGATAAATAATTATATTATATTTATTATAAATCATATATTTTTATGCCATATATAATATGTGCACGTGTATGTAGATATATAGATCTATAGATACAAAACCCCTCTAAGATACTGTTGCTTCTTATTAACTGGTTTTTGAATATCATTTAGAATTTAAAAGCAACCAATATGGTAAGTTTGGAAGGCAAGGAAAGTTAGCTGAAGTAATTTTTATATGAGTGTACTTGTTTATAACAAGTTTATTCTGAAATTAGAGTTAACAAACCTAATAATTTTGAGCATTCAGTCATTCTATACCTGTATAATTGCTTGGCCTCATATTAAAGTGGCTTTTAAGTTCATTTTCTGTGAATTCAAAAAAAGCTGTTAATTCTAGAAACACTTATTTTTGTTTAGTTTCTTTTTAATTTAATAATAATAATGTTAATATTATTGTTGCTTCGATTTTTTATGTGTCCAACATTTATCTCAAGTTGAGCAGCCTTATCTCCCAGTTTATAGTGATACCAGTTTGTGTATAAATAGGGAAGATTTTCACTGATGCAGATGAGCTTCAAGACATATGGACACTCAAAGAGAAAGCCAAAATCTCAAGAGTGTACACACACACACATACACATACACACACATGCACACAAACATACACACCCCTACCCATTTATCCTCTGTTTACAGAATGACAGACTAACAATAGACAAGTGAGTTCATTTTTCAGATAGAATTAACTTATTCAGACAGGTGAGTTCATTTTGCATATAGAGTTAACTTATTCAGACAAGTGAGTTCATTTTTCAGTAGAGTTAACTTATTCACATATCATTTTAAAAAACAGAATTGAAGTCTTGCTAGATACAGTAAACCTTTCCCTGCCTTCTAAATCAGACTGCTCTGGACATGATTTGCTTATCTCCTTGTTCTCTAATAAAATTGACATCCACAAAGCACACGTTGCTTTACATTGAATGGTTCCAGTCATTATACTAATGTTCATATATCAGCATTTTGTAGGTTTTTCTTTCTTCATCTTCAGAAATGTAACTTAAGATATTAGCCATTTCTGGCTGCTCTTCTCTGCCAGATACATCAGTGTAGTGCAATGTGAGAGCGTTCAGGCTTCGCATCCAGTTAGGCCTGAATTTAGATCCTGACTCAGCTGTCTGGTTTGTCTGATGGTAAAATGGGGATCATAATATCCAGTTCCTTATGAGTGATGAGATTACAAATATATAACAGCCACCACATATTGAGCATTCAGTGTGTATGTGTTCCCTGCCACCACCCTCAACAACACTCAGCCTGGAAACCTGGCACCAGGTTCTGCTTCTGACCTCTTCCTTCTGTCATCCATGAACTAAGCATCTACACAATCAAAAAGCTTTGAATTACGTCTGAACCAAAAGTCAATGATAATAGTTGAAATATTTATTTATTCTGCTGCTGCTCAGAAGCTTCTGTCATGTCCTAATCTTTGCGACCCCATGGACCATAGTCCGCCTAGCTCCTCTGTCCATAGGATTCCCCGGGCAAGAATACTGGACTGGGTTGCCATGCTCTCTTCCAGGGGATCTTCCCAACCCAGGGATCCAACCAATGTCTCCTGCATCTCCTGCACTGTGGGCAGATTCTTTACCATTGGGCCACCGGGAAAGCCCTTATTTACTCTAAGTGTACACACTATTAGCAGAATAAAGAATGTAAGTCAAAGAACCAAATCAGTTTTGACCTTTAAGTAGGTAAAATTTGAGACTGTCCTTGAAAGGTGGATAGAATTTAGCCTGAAAGACACATAGGTAGAGAAGCATTCTTTACAGAGGACAGGGATATTAGCCCTAGAGCACGAGTGTTTGCAGAATAACGAATAGTTCCATTTTCTCCTTAGAGAGTGTATGTGGGGGAAGATAAAACTCAAGAAGGAATATGGGCCTACTTCATCAAGGATTCTGAGTGCCAGGTAAAGGAGTTTAACCTAGTAGAAAATATGGAGTTATTATTATTTTCTAAGCAAAAGAGTTTTGCTTTAGGAAGATTTTTCTGGTGTGAGCATATGGGATATGGGCTTCCCTGGTGGCTCAGACAGTAAAGGATCTGCCTTCATTGCAGGAAACCTGGGTTCTGTCCCTGGGTCGGGAAGATCCCCTGGAGGAGGGCATGGCAGCCCACTCCAGTATTCTTGCCTGGAGACTTCCATGGGCAGAGAAGCCTGGCAGGCTACAGCCCATGAGGTAGCAAAGATTGGGACACGACTGAGCAACAAAGCACAGCACAGCACATATGGGATATAATAGAGCTGGGAGAAATAAAAGTGAGGAGATATTCAGGAAGTTTATTAGAGTGGTTCAGGCAAAAACAAGGCCTCACTCTTACACACTGCTAGCAGGAGTGTAAATTAGCACAATCTCTATGAAAGGCAACTTGTCAATATCTATCATTATTACAAATGCACATATTATTTTCAGCAATTCCACTTACAAGAATTTATGCTCAGATATACTTGCAAAAAAGTGAACTGATGGACACACAAGGTTATTCATAATAGCATAAAATCACAAGGACTTATTGGATAAATTGGAGCAATCCATACAACAGAATTATAGTCCATCTATACAATAAGAAAGAGGAAGTCCCTTTGTGTACACATACTGAACAGTTTCCAAGATTTAAGCTTAAAAAACTCAAGACGTAAAATAAAACCATGTGTTCAGTTTGCTTCCATTTGTGTTTTAAAAATAAAAAAGAAGAGGAGGAATATATATACATACATGGTTTTGTATACATATAATATTTCTGGAAGAACACACAAACCAGTGATATTGGTGGCTTCTTTAAAAGAATTGAGTAGCTGAAGGACAGCAGGAAGAAGAGCTTTTACTGTATACCTTCTCGTGCCTTTAGGATTTTATATGAAGCAATACTACCTAACCAAAATAAGTTTTAAAAGAAGTGAGGCCTAAAGTCAGAGGGGTAGCTATAAGGTTAGAGAGATAATCAGAAGTTGGTAGCGATGAATAAACTTTTATAAAGGAAGAATGTAGACATCCAAGAACAGAAATACACCTAGTATTAGTTTGTGTGTTTAAGCAAAGAAAGAAAAAATCATGCATTGCAGCCTGAACCTTTGGGAAATATAATCACCATCCCATCTTTACAAACGAAGCACCTGAATACCTGGAGGTTTACTGCTTCAACCAAACGAACACAAATGAGTGTCAGGGTAGAGTTCTATATAAAGCTGTAAATGGGAGCCGTATTTATAAAAGTACAGAAAATTCCCTTCATGGTTGGAAAGGAAACCTGCCCTCCTCCCCTCTGCCTAGTTATCTACCAAATAAGGTAAATTTTCTTATTCAGCATGCACTATTCCCTAGACATTGGTGTTTAGTGAAACTGTTTATTAAAACCCTTGAAGTTCTTTCAAAATTCTGATCTGTATGAGGCTTGTCTGATTGTGGTGATGATGATAATGATATCCAATCAAATCATTGACCTCAGTAGAAATTAGAATCTACATTTCAAACTTCATAACCTCATTAAATCTCCTGGTACCTCTTATGTATAGTTCTGAGTAGCTGCTACTGTGTGAAAGGGTTGACAGTTTCAGAAAAGAAACATTTTAAAACTCCACTTCTTCTTAAACTTATTTACCTAATTCCTCAGATAATTCACTTTTAGAAACTATAACTCCTTATTACGTAACAGTATTACTTACAGATTTTTACCTGTAAATAAGTTATTTTAGAGGACTTATAACTTACAGCAATAATAAGAAATAAATCAAATGTGGGGTTCCTACTACAGACAAGATACTTGGTTTAGTTACAATCTTTTATGCCCTAATCACCTTTTAGAAACCTCTATCATAGTATTAACCCACTACAATTTAAAGAGACCCTCCAAACTGCCAATATCCTTGGCAGTAGGAGCTATACTAACTCATAAGGGTTTGGAATCCTTTCTATTTTTTTCTCCTTACCCATTTCTTTTAGTTAGCCCTTCTAGTTAGCTTAATTTTAATAAAGTTTCATACAGCACCTTAGCTGACTCTTATATCTGGTTGGTCTCCTTCAAAGCCCTGAAAAGAACTAATTCACTTATGCTACACTGTGCTAAACTTTCTTAAAATATCTTTTTCCTTTTGTCAGAACTAAGCTATGGCCTGTGTAGGCCCAGTTCAGCCCTGGCATTTTTCCTCCCATTGAAGGTATAGGGAGACTTCCCAGGTGGCTCAGTGGTAAAGGATATGCCTGCCAATGCAGGAGACTTGGGTTTAATCCCTGGGTTGGGAAGATCCCCTGCAGTAGCAAGTGGCATCCAACTCCAGTATTCTTGCCTGGAAAATCTCCTGGACAGGGAAGCCTGGCGAACTACAGTCCACGGAGTTGTGAAGAGCTGGACACATCTGAGCACAGCAGCAGCAGCAGTTTATTCTTTAGCATTGTTCTTTCTTGTCCTCTGAGTCCTCACCCTCTACTCAAATTTCTGTGCAAAATGGAGACCCAAAATCGGTCAACATTTTACAAATCACTATTAAAGGGACTGCCTTAAATAAGTAAAAAGAAAAATTTTTAATGACTTTGAATATTTAGAAACTTGACAATTAGTTCCTAGCTTTTAAAAACTAGCTTTTCTGTACAAAATAAATACACTTATTTCATATGGTTATTTTTGCCCCCAGGGTGAATTCAGCTTTATGAGCAAATATAATTAATTGAAATCTCCTGATGATGAAGCTGATCTTTGTGATTACCTAGAAATAATTCATTCACATATGAGCCAAAATCAAATTTTCATGTAGGTACATTTACTTTGAAAGCTTTTTAAAAATTCTGTCATGTTTTTTCAGTTGAAACACCTTAAGGGATGTTTAATTTCATCTCCTCTCTACGTCTTCATTATGCCAGAGAAAACTAAGAAGCAAAATGTTTTCTGCTAGGAAAAAAAAATTTGATTGCAAAACTGAGAATAACTTATACTACATTGCTGCTTAAATAAAGATTTCTCTTAATCATTTTTAAATGTATGATAAGCTGTAACTATTCATTATCCTGTCACTTTGTAAGTCTAATAGAATGAGAACAGCTGTTTTTCTAGTCTCTGAATAAGTAAGAGTCTTTCAGAGTAATGCAGAGACAATATCAGATCAGCATGCCCAAGGTACACAACTCAGAATTCACTGAAAACTGGTGATCTGAGAGCTGGAGACACTCGTGTGTGTGTAAACATTTGTTCAGCAGCTGAAGTAATGGCAGTACATTAAACCAGTAGAGTTACTTCTTTTGGCACCTAACAGAAATGTTAATTGATCATCAATCATTAGCTTGTAATAAAAGGGCTGAACTTGCAGTTCTGAATGTATAGCCAGAAAAATTAAGTGAGAGACATAAATGTTATAAAAAAGAAAAATGTTCCAAGCTAAATTGCTTTAAATTACATTGACCTCATCACTGTACCTTTGAAACCTGTCCCTAATTGAGAGCAATTGATTTACCATTCCAGCTTTCCTGTAAAACCTATTAGATCCCAAATTCAAAATATTAAGGGCCCTTTGCCAAATTATTCTGCAGCTGAGCTTTCCTTTGAGATTCTTAAATGATGACCAAGGCACAAGCCAGATAGAAAAACGATACTCAATGAATTTAAGCCTCAGAAATGAGTGACATCTTTTTTCTCCCACTGGACAGGGTGATAAGGTTAATGAAAATTATTTTTAGCATAAAATGGCACAAAAATATGGAAGTTACTAACACGAAAGTGAGCTGTGCCTGGGACCACCATGAAAAAATTTCAGATGTCTCACCCACATCCAGAATCAAATGATCAAGTTTCCAGAAATTAAGGGGAATTTGTGAGGAAGATTTTTGGAGAGACTTGTGCTTTGCAGTGAGCATGGCCCCACCACTTTCTGCCTGCGGGAAAGCGGAGGGTGAATGACCTGCTGCTCATCTCAGCTCTGGGGTGAGGGTCACTGAAACAATAAGAGAGCTTGCTATGGCTTCCCTGCAGAAAAGGGACATTTTGGGCTCGAGTCTGCCTCATGAATCATAAAACTAAACCATGAGAGAGATGTTGGCTACGATGGTCTGTTACATGTGGTTCTGGGTAGTTGCTACTGTCTGAAAGGGTTGACAGTTTCAGAAATGTAACATTTTAAAACTCCAGTTCTTAAGCTAATTTACCTAATTCCTCAAATAATTCACTTTTGGGAAATATAACTCATTGCATGACAGTGTTACTTATAGATTTTTATATATAAGCAAGTTATTTTAGAGGACTTAAAGAGGAGGAGGACACTTCTAAAAATATGTACCTTCTTTTCCAAAGTCAGGTTAAAGCCTCTAACTCTCAGGTCCCAGATGTGGAATTCTTAGTAGGAATGTTATCTGGGAATCCTTTTAAAGGGACTCCACTAAAGACTGAGCCTCATAAAGGAAACTGCATTGGTGGGGCCTGGAAGAGGTATCACCAAAGATCTCGAATGACTTAAGCATGCTCCATCTCATGACATTATCAACCATGTAATAATTCCCTGTCTCCCTTTCCTTCCTTCTCCATGTCCCAAACACTAAGGGATAAGAAATGTCAGCTAGCAAGAGGAAGAGTAACATCAACCATTGGAGAAGAGTCACTCAGGCTCTCTGGCAGATTCTCTCCTGCACTAGGCTGCAGCTGAGAGAAAGGAGATTTAATATTGCATCAAGCTTGGAGTTTTGATTATTTTCTCTGAACAAGGAGATTTAAACTAGTAAATCAACACTGTTCTAGCAACTTAAAGCTACATGAGAGCTATCTATTCACTAAAGAAACCAGGGAGGGCTCGCCGCCTGCCCCAGCCTCATCCAGGGATAAGGGGAAACCACCCACACTGAGCAAATGTTAAAGGGACGGTGCAAAAAAGCAATAAGGTTACTTTAATGAATGTATCCCATGAATCTGAAATGTTTACTGTGTGAGTTACACAATGAGTTTTTAAGACCGCAGACATTATGTTTGGAGTTGCTCACCTTTGACAAGGCATTTTCAATGGAATGGTGGGAACAAAATCCAGATTACAAAAGACTAAAAAGTGAATGAAAATGAGATGTGAAAGCACCTATTACGCTGCTCCTTTAGAGACCCTGGCTGGGAAGGACAAGGTCTAGAAAATAAAAAAGCTCAAGAGAGAGCCTAAGGTGAGAGAGACTCAAGCATGTTTTCAGGTATTAGGGAAGGAACAGTAGAGCAGATTAAAAATAGAGGGAAACAGAGGAATAAATGAGAGAATGCGATCTTAGGAGTTGAAAGTAAAGGCGGTAAAAGGCACTTGGAGATATATTGGGTCTTGAAAACAAAATGGAACACTTCTGTCTGACACTGACAGCATCAGGAGGACTTTTTGGAAAACGAATATCTACAGAGAGGGTAGGAGTTGAAAGAGTTCCTGCCTTATGACCGTTAATCACAAGATGACGAACTAGGGAGATTAGGGAGAGTGGAGACTGAGAAAAAGGCCTTAAGAGAAGAATGAGAGTTTGAAATAGCTGCTGAGGCTAACTGAAGAGTGAAGAGATGAAGAATGTATAAAGAGAATATCAATAGTATAGAGGATTACATTGAAATTGGGGGCCCTGTGACCCGGATAGCTCCCACTGTATATTTTTTCTCTAACTGTGCTGAACATCCATACATGGGAGTGAAGAAATTGAATGGAAAATTGGTGGAAAGTCTCAGACCTGCAGACAATAGAAACCAAAAAGATGGTTGGGAATCTGAGGTGATAGTGGTAGAGAAGTTCAAATTACTGACCATAGAACTTTGCCTTATGAAGGAAGTAATCAGATGAACATTGGCAGATGCAGAAAAAAATGAAGGCATTAAGAGACTAAGATATAGATAAGGTTGATGAGCTGCTGGAAGGAAGCTATAAATGAAAATTGATGTTCCTCCAAACCCATGGTAATATAACAACAAAAAAAAAAACAACTGGCTATTAGATTATTAAGCAGTTGGGGCTTCCCAGGTGGTGCTAGTGGTAAAGAACCCACCTGCCAATGCAGGAGACGTAAGAGATGCGGGTTCGATCCCTGGGTTGGAAAGATTCCCTGGAGAAGGACATGGCCCTACTCCAGTGTTCTTGCCTGAAGAATCCCATGAACACAGGAGCCTGATGGGCTACAGTCCATAAGGTTGCAAAGAGTCAGACGCAACTGAAGCAACTTAGCATGCAGGCACACATTAAGCAATTATTGTGTGCCAATGAGTGCTTTACATGTTTTATTACATTTAAACATCAGAACAACCCTGTGAGGTAGTTACTATTTTTCTATCCCCTTTTTTCCATTCAGATAAGTAAATTAAAGTACTGAGAGTTTAAATAACTTGCTAAGATCAAAGAGCCAATATGTGGTACAGCCCACTTTCTTAACCACAATGCAGGCTAAAGTCAAAGACCTAAAGATACCGTTAATTTACAAAGGAAGGAAGTTTCACAGGAAACAGAAGGGAATGGGCAGTAAAAAAATAAGTGAAGAATGGGTGAGCAAAGTTCGGGGGAAGAGTACAGAGCAAACGGGGATAAAGCTGGAAGAGGCAAGAATAAATCATTGAGGAGGCTCACAATTTGAATGGTGCTAAAGGATTACCCGAATGAATGGCACTGAAAAAAATAACTGACCCTAGATTGCCCAACTTTTTAAGTAATATTATTAGTGCCAACACAAGGAGCATACTATACCTAGTAAACTCAAGGAAGTTCAGAGAATAAAGTTGAAAAGACCTCATGCCAGCCCCCAAGGAATTGACAATCTAGACACAAATAAAACAAGTATTTTTTAAAAGCATAATACAAGTCAGAGTTAAGAAATGTCAGAAAGACTAAACTGTAATACTCTGAGGCTCAAATTTTTGAAAGACTGCATTTGCCTGGAGAGATCTGAAAAATTAGATGTAACCCTATGGATACGTAGGATTGACAAGTAGAAAAGTAAGGCAGTGTTTCTAAAGAAGAAACTGCATGAACTAAGCATGGAGGTAGGTGAGTCTAGGGAACACTGGGGAGCAGTAAACAAGGCAAGCTGATTGGTGCCCTGAACACAGATAAGATTGGAAAAGTAACCTGGAAGCATGATGTAATTTAGGATGACATCCTGAATTTTATTTAATTCAGAAGACAGTGAGAAACTATTAGAGGGTTTGATCTGTGAAATTATAGGATTGGAGATTTAGGCCCAGGGCCTCATTAGAAGAACCTTCTCCTCAGAAGTTTTCATTTATTTTCCAGAAAGAGACATCCTCATGGAATGATGTACCATCTTGACAGTGGTGAAACTCATATTTTTTTGGTAATAAGACTTCCACAGTTTGATCACTATCCTATAAAAATGAACTGTTTTCCTTATTTTTTTCCCTAAAGAAGTTAATTACCTTATGCTTGTTCTCTTCCAGAAAATCTTTTAAATGCTATGACATAAAGTAAAAATAAATATGAAAAGCAGCCTATTAAGTAGAGAAGTTATAAGGCAATATGCATCTAAGGGGTACATGACAAAACAGAGAATTTTGCTTTGGTTTAAAAACAAAAAACAGGATTGAAGGAGATTTAGGAACCAATAGCATGTATCTATGTGAACCAGTTCTTTTTATCACAGTCTTCTGTGGATCTCCACGTGTATGTCAGCAATGCAGAAGCCCTCCAAAGGCATGGCCAAGGGCACTCTCCAAGTTATTCTTTGTGCCATGGTTAGCTTTAAGTCTATAACATCAAAACATATTCATAAATGTGTTGTGTTTGTTTTTAAAACATATTAAAAAGAATCACTACAGAAAACCTGATGCTTTAAATGATAGGTCTGGCTGGTTTTCTTCAAATCATATTCCAGTGGCACCTGCATCTGAACACCTCGGGATGCTCCTCTAAATGTAGGTACCAGGCCACCCTCCAGACCAGAAAATCAGAATCTCTGAGTGTAAGGCCTGGTGATCTGAACTTTTGTAAACTTCCTAGGTGATTTGTATATATGCTAGGCTTTTGAATCTCTGGTCACCTGGAAGGATACCAAAACAAAACAGAACTGGTTGCCTAAAGGAGAGAGGTGGGAGGTAAGACTTTTTCATTATAAACCCTTTTGTGCCTCTTGAATTCTAAACATTTTCGCAAACAAGACTCATGAAAAATGAGCATCATATTTATATTTGCACCTCTACAGAACCAATCAGAGCATCTGGCAAATAGGATAAGAAAGTTGGTGGATTTGAACTAAGCAGCATGATCATAAATGGCATGTGTGCGTGCTAAGTCACTTCATGGGCTATAGCCTACCAAGATCCTCTATCTGTGGGTTCACCAAGCAAGAATACTTGAGTGGGTTGCCATGCCCTTCTTCAGGGGATACTCCCAACCCAAGGATCAAACCCCATCTCTTTTGTCTCCTGCATTGGCACCCGATTTCTTTAACACTAGTGCCACCTGGGAAGCCCCATAAATGGCATAGTTTATAACAAATATAAGTATTGATAACATACTTTTCTTCTTCACCTAAATTTTGCCTCCCCTCCTCCTGACCTTCTCAAAACAGAGTAATTACTGCATTGTCAACTGCGTTTGCACCAGGACCTATGTTTTGTTCCTTATTCTTCTTGGTAGTAGTTCATTCATCTCTTCTGCCTGGAACTTATCCCAGTCACATGTTTGAGGCTGGAAAGTGTAGATAAAACTTCCCATATCTTTCTCTTAGTCACTCTTTTACAACTGGTAACTGTTTCCTTTCTCATAAATGCCAGGATATATGATGTTTGGCATTCACCTTTTGCCTTTACAGAAAAAAAAATACACGTAAGTATCTTGCTATACAAATATATGTTAACAGGGCTAAAATTGTTTTCAGCTGTTAACTGGATAGACTTTATGCCTTTGGTAACTTTCAATGATTTGAATTTTAAGCACCTAGTCTTCTGAGTAACAACGAGAATTGCTTGCAGTGTGCTTACAGCAAAAACTGTTATAGAAATGCAGTTGTAACTTCCTTTGACGTTTTCCTTCTCATTGGATTCTGTATCTATAGTAAAGATAACTTATTTTGATACATTCAATCCTTGTTTAAAGCAAAACAAACAAAACCCCTCAGTTCTGAAACGCTCTTAAAATTATAAAAGCATCTTCTTTAGGAAAAGATTAATATCTACTTTCCCTGAAATGGCAACCTTCTCAAACTCCTTCTTCATTTCTTTCTATTCTGTGTAGACATTGCTGTCAGGTGAGGGATTGCCAAGTAAAGAGACACTAGAATTGTCACAGATCAGGACAAAAGAAGAAATACTATTTGGAAAGCAAGCTAATTTTTGACCAAAACTTTCTCCTTATATATCTGTTCCCACCTGTCCTGTTGCTTCTTGTGCATGCATACCTTCCTAACTAAAACATAATAAAGAAAACTTGGAGAGACTACATGTTCATCAAAAAAGATACATACAACAGTATATGTGGCGAGAATACTATGATTCACTCCCTAGAAAAAAGTTTAAAAATAAATTGAGACGCTTTATGTCCTGACCAACTATATCTCTTTTAAGGAGCACAAAACAAATCCCAGGCTTGAGTCCAAAGCCTAGAATAGTGTCATGAGATGACAATCATTACAAAACCATCACTTTGACACAGTCCTTTTGCTCATGGTACACTTTGCATTATGTTAAAGTAGACATACAAAAATAGAATTGAAACTTAGGAAACTTTCACTTAGAAAAGGTTCACTGGTTGCAGGTTAAGTAACTTTCCTTTTACAGGATTAAGTTCAACACCTTATAAGTATAACCTTAATTCTTGCCCATCAGGTACAGTTTCAGCAAAAGCAATGTCAACAACCAGCTCATATTCACTTTGGGTCACTTCTGTTTTTACCAGAAAAATGGTATTTTTTTACTTTCTGCATTCATACAAGCAAAAATGTGGCACTGTGCTTTAAATGTCACAGCATAAAATGCTTTCCAGTGTTGAAAAATAAATTCAAAGGGATGTCAAATGCACTTGTATCAGAAGGTCATACAGTATCTATAAGTTTTTCATTTTCTGTTCAATGCAGATATTGTTCAAGTGAAATGCAGACAGATTTTTTTGATAAATTTTTCATAAAAATAAAGCAATAAATTTGAATTAGTGGCTAGCTAGGTTAACATATGTATTTTTTACATTGTATGAAAAAATTAGTAGAAAGGCAACATGAAGTATTTTGCATTGTTATTGGGCTACAATGAAAAATGTGGCATATAAAACAAATAACGAAAGACTGCCTATAGTAGATGTTAGAAAAGAACTTCCAAACCTAAGAATGATTTTCTTAAGTCTCTCAATAGCCTACTGTTTTGATGAATTTTGAAGGAAGAAAGGAGGGGGTGAGAAAAGTCAAACAATTGAAACTATTAAAAAAAAATCATAATAACCAGAAGGTTAAGTTTTAAAAGTCTCATTTTTCACAAATACCCTAAATGGTAAAAGTCTTACCAATCAACTACATGAGTGCATTGGTGTGCTGGTAGCTATGTAAAATCACCCTGGAAGTATCTTTGTCTGTAAAAGTTCTAAGATATAAAATACAATCAGGCAGCATGAATAGAAACACAAACATCCTTGATCATACTTGAAATTTTTCATGTTAAAGTCTGTGTGATTTGTTCAATAGAATATAGGGTATCACTGTTTCCTTATTCATGGTTATAAGTAACTGTATTTTTCTGATTCTCTATATCAAAATTTTCATCGCTACCACGTTACCTCAATAAATTTTCTTAAATATTTCTGTCTCTTAATGAATGAAGCTATTATGTTCATTATTATGATGATTAAAATAACCATTATTACTATTCGTTCATATGACAATATATATTTTAGGAGCATACTATTATCACATGAATTATTTTTATGATCTTTTTATAGCAGCATAAATGCCACAGTGGTTTTCATTGCCATTGAAAATCTCATGCAGAATTATTTCCATTTGTCAACACTAACCAAAAAAACTATTTGCATTCACTTAAAGCAATAGCTATAAAAATGCCCTCTCTACATTCCTTACCAATTTAATTAAACCTACAGAATTCAAATTTATTTCATTATAAAAAGTTCCCCATGTTTGCTATAATTTTTTTTTCAATTTAAAGATTTGATCTAGGACACCTGCTTGCATAGGAAGAATTTATTTTACCTATTGAAGCATTGAAAACTTTTCTTCGGGGTATCTGATATTGGAAATAGTAGACTCAATAAATATGGAAAAGACTTTCAGAGTATTATGGATGGAAAATAGTTGATAGTTATCTTAGTAAAACTTCAGTTGCTGGTCTTTTGTCATTATGGCCTCTGATAAATACATATCAGAGGATTTTCAGCTAATGCTAATAATGACAACTCATTGATTATTTGTGTCCATTAACTTTATGTACTATGTTACAAACCAAATTAAGTTGACTGAAATTACAAAATCCCACCCTCCTACTACCTCAAATTATAAATAGTTCACATATCATGAAGCCGTTATGTGTGAACATCTAGGACATGTTATTCAGCACTGGTCAAGTCACACCAACAGGGGCTATGGCAGCTAGACTCATTTTTTGTTATCAAATACATTAAAACCTCAGAAAAAAATGTTCACCAAGTCTTACTAATAACACAGCCTCCGTAGTGCATTAATATAGTGAGAATATCTGAGATATGTCCAAAATTCCAAAACATTTCATGAACTGAAACCCTATGCAAAGAGTTCTTTAGAAAAACTAGCATTGCTATGGTTGCACTGCCCCCTAGGGTGAAAATAACTTGTGTTTACACTGAAGTTTATTTGCCTTTTTCAGATCAGCATTTTCATGACCCATTTGTCTAACTACGGGAATGACCGGCTGGGATTATACACATTTGTCAACCTGGCCAACTTCGTGCAGAGCTGGACCAATTTGAGACTTCAGACTCTGCCTCCAGTGCAGCTGGCTCACAAATATTTTGAGCTCTTTCCTGATCAAAAAGACCCTCTCTGGCAGGTAAGATTGGGTCAATAATTGGTATAATTAATTAATCCGACAAACATATGTTCTATGAGTTAATACAAATCTGAAAAGTGAAGGCATCGGGGGGAAAAATAATGTATATTTTGGAAATGTTAGTAGCTTTGACGGAGAAGGCAATGGCAACCCACTCCGGTACTCTTGCCTGGAAAATCCCATGGACGGAGGAGCCTGGTAGGCTGCAGTCCAAGGGGTCTCGAAGAGTCGGACATGACTGAGCGGCTTCACTTTCACTTTTCACTTTCATGCATTGGAGAAGGAAACGGCAACCCACTCCAGTGTTCTTGCCTGGAGAATCTCACGGACGGTGGAGCCTGATGGGCTGCCGTTTATGGGGTCGCACAGTGTCAGACACAACTGAAGCAACTTAGCAGCAGCAGCAGCAGCAGTAGCTTTGAGAAACTTCATAGTGAGCCACATTCTCTGTTCCCAGGCCCTTTAGAAACTATGAATGCTGAAAGCTCAGTGAGAGGGTCAGTGATGTCATATTTTCAATCAGGAGTGAGGGATCAATTTGCAGATTGAAGTAGGTTGACAGAACAGAAGATGGTTTTAGGCATGTGTTAGGCAGGGAGTCGGCCTTGAACACATCCGTATACCTCTCGTGACTAAACAACATTAAAGGGGTAGGTGAGGAGAGTGCAGAACTGCTATCTGCTTCTGAACCACAGGGTCACCGACAGCTGCAGAATATAGGCAAAGGCATTAGTCAGGTATTATTTTGGACATGGGGAAAATGTTTAGTGGCAAAATCACTGAGCTTCTTAAGAGAAAATGTCACGTAAATGTGGCACATTCAGACGGTTCCAGGCATAACCCAGATTTCAAAGCTTATACTCTATGTGTCCTAGAAATACAGAAACACACTTTTGAGCTTAAATTGCCCACCCTAGGACCTGGGGAAAGTAATAATCTTAGCAAGTAGCTACATAGTGCCTATTATATGTCTGACTGAGTTCTTTACATATGTTCATCCATTCAGTCTTCACAGCTACCCTATGAGGTATAGTTATTATCCCCATTTTACAGATAAAGAAACTGGGGCAACACAGAGAGGCTGAGACACTTCAGCAAAGTCATACAACTATTGTGTGACAGAATGGTAATGAATTCTGGGCCACATGGCTCCAGACACTGCATTGTGATTCACTGTTCTAAACGAGAATTACTGACAGAGCTGATGGCATAATAATAACGATCTTCAGAAGTTGTTGTTGTTTAGAAGTAGAACTCAGTAAATTCCACAGATTAAAGTTGCAGTAAGCTCTGCACTTAAATTCTATTCATTTATCTGTGAACTTGAGCTAACTGCCTCATAGGCACAAACAGATAACCCCAAGAAGATATATAACTACATGTTTTAGTAGGTTAAAGTTGGTGGTTGTAGAATTATCACTGCATACTATTTGGCAGTTAAGATTTTTAGAACATCTGTCTTTTTATCTTAACCACTACAGAACATCACCAAGTGTCAGCCACTGGAAAGATATGAAACTTTCCTGCTAATTTAACATCTTATTTTAAAATGGAAATCATTATTATTTCAGGTGAAACCACTTTTTCTCTAGAACAAGTACCAAAAAAAAAAATACCTTCACCTTAGTCTTAAAATATGTTGTTTATGCTAAATAAGCAGGTGTGTTTAACTACGCATGTAGTATTAATTGAATAGAAATAGAGCACTGTCCCATTTGCCTATTCCTGAAAAGTATGAAAAGTGCCGTAACTGTTTATGTAATATTCAGCTAGCAGTTAAAATTAAAGATGTTCTAGATGCAGTTTGCACAGTGAGTTTGGTTTAAGTACTATTGTCCAAAAGCAGATTCCCTAAGGTAGTAATTCACCCTCATTTTACCCTTTTGCTGAAATTTAGTGCTTTTTAGCATCATAGTTTCTAAAGTTATAGTTTTAGACATACATTTACTGACCTCTGAAAGCAGCTGAAAGGAATCTGCTGTCTCTTTAAACAGTGTTATTATGACCAGATCCATCTCCTTTTGAAGCACAGCAGGAAAGCTCGAAGTTACTTAGAATAAAAATCTGACACCTTATATATTTAAATTACTTATTGAGTGCTGAGAGTGTATCCTCTTCTAGGTTAGCAGTGCAAACAAGCTCAGCCTCTGCCCAACAAGCTCACTATTTTAAAACTTAAACCACACACACACAATTAAGACATAGAGCTGCCAATAGCAGAAAAAAATAATTAAACCCTCAGTGCTATGAAGCTGTTTACCCATAATGGAAATGTCTCCCCTCCCTCACCTCCTCAGTCAACACTCACCTTCAGGATGGAAAAGGACTTATTTGAAATCCTCCATGGATGCCTTGTTTCTGGGGATATCTTTTCAATGACAGAAGCTGAAAAACTCTAGCACACAATGGGCAGCCACAAAAAATACACATCTCTGTTTTTTTCTCCTGTTTAGAATCCTTGTGATGACAAACGCCACAGAGACATTTGGTCTAAAGAAAAAACCTGTGATCGCTTACCAAAATTCTTGGTAATAGGACCCCAGAAGACTGGTGAGAACTTTTTATGTTATAATCAACATGTATAAAAATTCTGATGACTAGACAGTGAATTCTTGCCACAATGACTTCTCAAACTCCCTATAAATATTGATGAATGAATAACATTTTATTCTCTTGTTTTTTAAAGTAAAAAGGATGGAAATAGATGTTACATAGTTGGAATATCCAGCTAATATCAATTTGGTGGCGAATGTTACTTTTTTCCCAAAGATCCTATTTGAAAATTGCTGTTATTAACATTTCTAAAATCAAAACTGATCATGTGTTTGAAGAGTGACTTACAAGATTTCATCAAATTTCAAGATGGACACATATAAGTACCTATAAATCTTCCAGAAATTTAGCCTTTTCCTGACATCTTCCTGATACAGTTTATTTCTAAACTATTTCTTGCAGAAATGACTATTTTCCAAAAGTTTATAAAGGATGTCTGACAAGCAGAATTCCTAAGCATAAACAAAACTTTGTGTTACTTTGTGTTAAGAAAGATATTTATTCATAACCAGAAGAAATCTCTGGCACCTTTTTTTAAGTTGGTGTGCAATTTTTCCCATAAACTTCTTGTTTCTGTAAGAAACAGTATTAAAATGAAGCCCAATGGAAGCTTTAAAAATGCCAGACATTCAAGCTGTATCCTGCGTGATAAATTATTTGGGGCTCTTCGTTTCTAGCTTCACAGAAAACAGCCATTTCATACCCCTTCTAAGGGGAATACATTTCCTTTCCTTATTTCTCTAGAAATAACTTGGGAGAATTCTATGTAATATACACAGTTAAGTCAACATTCATTTTCTCTTAGTCCCATTTACAAATACCAATCTGAAAACAACAATAAATATGACACGTACTTCTCTTATCCTTATTTATCTCACTTGTCCTAATTTACAGTCAAGAAGCAACTAGAAAGACATTTAAACTAAAGTTTCTTTAGCAAACTCCCACTGTCATCACATAGCTTTGTCATTAATGGTCGCATCTTCTCTCGGAAGCTTGGCAGATCAAGTTTGCTTCAGAAAGCCCTGCGGGATATACTTCCTCTTGTGTTACGCTAGATATGCAGACATTTTAATATCATGGCTAGATGGCAGAATTATTACTTGTCATCTTCAGCTCAGTTGGGTTTCCAAATGTTTATGGTACAATTTGTATATGACATTTACCTTTGGAAGGGAATTTTTAAATCCTTTTTATAGAAATTGAAAATTTCCCAGTTTTATAGAGATATAATTTACATACAATAAAATTCACCAACTTTAAATGCATAGTTTTATAAATCTTAGAAATTGTACACAGTGGTGTAACCACTACAACATTTAAGATTTAGAACACTTCTGTCTCCCTAAAAAGTTTCTCCACATCTTTTTTCTAGTCAGTTTTCCTTCCCCAATCCTCAGTCACAGAAAACCACCTTCTGGCACTACAGTTTTTGCTTTTCTAGAATTTCACATAAATGGAAATATAAAACATCTTTTGTGCTGAACTTCTTTCACTTAGCATATTGCTTTTGAGATTCATCCATATTGTATCTATTGATATTTTATGAGATTATTTTTTAAGTGGACAGACATAGCTTCTTGTATCAGTTCCATAAAAATTAACTACCTTTATTTTTAATCTTTGGTTTTGCCAAAAGTATTTTTCTGAATAATTTTGCATAAAGGTATAGTCATCTGGATATTAAAATATTTTTAGGGTTGAAACTAACAAAAACAGAAAACCTGAAGCTTTTTTTTTAATTTTTGAATTCTTGTTTTTGTGTCTATGATTATGTTGTTGAAATACACACACACACACACGACAGTTTATTCAGACCCAAGAATATGAGTAGGTAAAGACAGAATTCAGAAACCACAACTTAATTTTTTGACCACTGATAAATTACAGTGTGCCTTTTACTGACGAGGCAGATAATTAGATTGTATTCATTTTTTTTGCTCGTCTTATTAATGCTCATCACCCTATTAAAAGCAAGTAATATGATATATTATAATTCTTAAAAATAAAATTCAGAAAAGAATTTTATCAGTTGATCTCAGAAAGGATTAACCTGTTTCTTCTTTCATATTGTAATAGCTATTCTTTTCATCTTTACAAACACTATATTCTTTTCAATTTTTTAAAATGCATTACTGAATTTTAGCTCAAAAAATGAAATTTTTTAAAAATACCTTACAATACTCAGATATCGAGCTTTTTAACTATTTTTAAATAGATTACCTCACTTGACCCTCATAAAGCTGTAATAGCTAAGTATTTTCTTCCCCACTACACGGATAAGGACACTAAGACTTAGGTCATATATTTTTTGTTCAAGGTCAAACAGCTGGTAAGTGCTAGAAATAAAACTCTTGATCCTAGAAGTTATCAGACTCTGAAGTATTATGCTCTAGAAAGCTTTACTATGGATTTCAAGTAATGGAACATTTTTTTCCCCAACAAGTTTTAAGTTTTGTCCCATATTTCTTGTAAGTCAATGATTCTTGAAGTGTGCTGAATCAGAAACTCTGGGATCAGGCCCAGCTCTGTTTTAACAGCCCTCTAGGTGAAACTGGGGCTTCCCTAATAGTTCAGTTGGTAAAGAATCCGCCTACAATGCAGGAGACCCTGGTTCGATTCCTGGGTCGGGAAGATCCCCTGGAGAAGGGAAACGCTACCCACTCCAGTATTCTGGCCTGGAGAATTCCAGGTCGCAAAGTTGGACACGACTGAGTGCCTTTGACTTTCACTTCAGGTGAACCTGATGCATGCTAAAGTTTGAGAACCACTGTTTTAAGTCGAGTTTATGAAGACCATTTTTACCTTGTACAGCATTGATTACTGTGTTCCATTCCCTATAGTTATCTATGATTGTAGATAAAATGTTCATTGTTTGGTTCAGATAAAATCTAGGAACACTGCCTCTTCCAACTCATTGTTTTAGACAATATTGCTGTTGACAAGAGTTATTCTAACAAATCTATATGGGTACCTGTGACATGCCACCCTCTTTCCAAAAATGCAGATTGTGTTATGTCACCAAGAAAAGGCACCAATTTTTTTTTTCAAATTTAGAAATTTAAACAATTTTGACGCTACTTTGTATAGGTATGTAAGTACATTCAAACTTAAACAAACTGGTTAAAAGTTTACATTCTGTCTCAAATTAATAAGCTTTCATAGGCCTCGGGCGGAGAAGGCAATGGCACCCCACTCCAGTACTCTTGCCTGGAAAATCCCATGGATGGAGGAGCCTGGTAGGCTGCAGTCCATGGGGTCGCTAAGAGTCGAACACGACTGAGCGACTTCACTTTCACTTTTCACTTTCATGCATTGGAGAAGGAAATGGCAACCCATTCCAGTATTCTTGCCTGGAGAATCCCAGGGACGGCGGAGCCTGGTGGGCTGCCATCTATAGGGTTGCACAGAGTCGGACATGACTGAGGTGACTTAGCATAGGCTTTTATGGAACTTTATGGTTATGCTTGTGAGGAACTTTATAGGGGAACCCAAGTATTAATAATATAATATCTTATGTTAAATAATGATGTCTTTCATTTACATGGTACTTTATTAATATCAAAATATCTTCAGGTACAATATGTCTTTTTGGCCTCAGAGAAAGCCTAACAAATGATTAAGGCAGGCGATTTTCCACTAATAAGTCAAGACAAAGCAAAAAGCCAAAGTCAATGACTGAACTGAGGTCAAAAGCCTGTTCTTGCAGTTCTTACAACAGGCCTTTTCTCACATAACACTGTCCTCGTTTTTTAGAATTCGTTTCTTAAGACGCTGGTTATCTATTCAATTTAATTCAAGGATTACTTATATGTATCTGTTTGGATCATTGTAATACAGTTAATTAACAACTTAAATGCTAAGTAGGAAACTGTTTTCATTCAATTAATCTCTGAACCTCTATTGTCTTTTCAGGAACCACTGCTTTGTATTTGTTCCTGGTTATGCATCCTTCCATCCTTAGTAACTCCCCCAGCCCAAAAACCTTTGAGGAGGTACAGTTCTTTAATAGAAATAACTACCACAGGGGGATTGATTGGTAAGATGGGTTATTAGTATCAATCTAAAAGTATATGTACTGTGCACAGTATTAAATTAGTGCTTATAATCAACATTTAAGTCTGTTAGCCACAAACAGTAGTTATCTCTGTGCCTTGATTAAATAACATGAAGGAGCACAGAAATTATTCATAACAAACTTTTCTCAGTTTATGAAGGGATTTGTCACCTCAAGAGACTCATGTGTAATTTTAATTTGCATTAATTATCTTTGATGGTTATTACAAATAAAAAGAGAAATACCTAATACACAAGAATTTAATTTCTTAAGAAAACATTTTCATAATTTTCTGTTCTTATGTACTTTGCATTAAAGTGATGCTACAGTTCACATATAATATACTATTTTACTCTGGTATAAAAGGTAAATAAATAAAGTTAGACATCTATATGCATTTCATGAGTAATGAAAGCTATTTTAAAAAAGCTATCAACAATATACAAAATTTAATTTGGGGTCTTTGAAATTAGAACCATATCAGCTATTTGAGGAAAAGAGTTAATTAAAATTAAAACTTAAAATGTCTACTATACACAAAATATGTAATGTAGGAGGAATAGGTGTTACAAACATGTTAATCCCAAAATGTTATCTAGAAGTCTTTCTTTTAATGTAAAAATTCTGTGCAGAAAGTGGTATAAAAGTAAATTCTTATAACAACTGTAGAGCATGAACATAAACATTTTGCATGTAGTTTAGCGTACAGGTGTTATATATTAACTTCTGTTGTCAGATTGCATGATCTCTATTTTATATGTATCAAAGCCCTCAAGGTTTGCTTGTGAGCAGTCCAAACAGAAAGCTAAAGAAATGGATTGAGTATAAACTGAGCTACTAGTAGGATTTATATATATTCCAATTATTATATATCTTCTTGCCAATTCTTCAGCACACTGGTTGATATTGATTGATTATGTAGTATTAAATAATAGCTGTGAGAGTCAAGGATCCATCAACTACTTCAGTTGCTGTTTTCCCACTGACTTAAATAAATATACTTGTATACAGTAGAATAAAACATTTAGTACTTGTTTACATCAAGATTAAAGGGGTTGATTAAAAACTGCTTTGGAAGTAGAGAGGAACGCAATAATACTTAGATTCCCTGGGACTTGAGAATATCTGTGAGAATATTCAATTTTTTTAAAAAAAAACTGTTCCTAAGACAGTAATGTGTATAGGGACTATAACAGAAATGAACAGTCTCTTAAATGGTCTCCAAAGAGATGGCATAAATAAGTAGAAAACGAAAGAGCAATTAAAGATTTTGATGATAACTTGCTAAAAATACCCAATTGTAAACACTTTTGATTGACAAATTATGCATTTATAAAAGGTAATTATTACAAATAACAATAACTGTAAATATCAATCTATTAGCAATATCTAGAGCTTTGCTCTCAAGGACAGCAAACGTATTCAGCCTTGCCTCTCCCTGAAGCGTCAGCACCTCAGCAGTACCTTTAGGACAACAGAGTCACAAGGTTGAAGTCTGTGTGTCTCAGCGTGCCAAGGTCACTTCCAGAATTAGCCCAAGCACAGTTAATTAATCTGGATATATGGATCTGTTCTTTCTGGAGAACTGGGCAAAACCGGGGCTTCCCTAACAGGCAACCTAAACACAGGCTGAGGGCACAAGCAAAGCAGGGCAAATGAAAATGAGAAAAGTCCATCTTTGATAAAAACAGCCAAAATTTGCAATCAGAGTTTCTAAGAAAAATGTTTGGTGTAGGCATACAGTTAAGTTTTATATTCTACGGTTTAATATTATTTTTTATAATTACTTGGGGAAGCAGTGGATGGCTGGAGCAGCACATGGAGGGCTGTACAACCCTGCTAACATTTAGAAACCCTAAACATCTTAATCTGGCTCTGAGTAAAATCACTTAGAAATACAGGGTCAACCCAGAAACAAATCAATGTGGAGTACTGCAAAATTTACATCTTTCAGTTTTTTTAAAAAAAGTGCTGAGCTGTTATGGGAGTAGCAAAGCTTAAATGAGGCAGGCATTTCACGTTTAGCCCCCAAATTATTAAACCACTCTACTTTGCTCACCAATTCTTTGAATAACCTGAATTCACATTCTCCAAATGTGGACCTGTTTCCACCCTGGAAATATGAAGCTGAATTCTTTACCACCTTGTATATTCATCAAACACTTTTCAAGTGCCTATAAGTACCACCCAGTATATTAAAAAAATGTGGGCACATAAGCAAACAAGAACTGGCCCCTGCTTTTTCCATGAGCCTCTGGAGTCAGACAAAATCAATACATTATAGGTCCAAGATCCAGAACTGCTTGAGGACGATTTCAGGGCCTAAAGTGCTGTAGGTGTAGAGGACTACCAGGAAGGTGATACAGTTTTCAGAAGTTAAAAGTTATCTGAATTCAGTACCTCCTGCCCTTCTTTTGTGATTTTTGGATCCTTTCTCAGAATAAGCAAGCTCGGACCAAATAAGATACCACTAAGACACTTGATATGACCTTAGCACCCCTGGAACAAGTGTGGGCATCTAAATTAAAAAGTGTCCTAAAATTTGGTACCTTCTATTAATAGAGTGTATACCAGAACAGATAGCAGATCAAACTTTCCAGAAATGTTGACATGTCTTTACCCCTAAAAGAAAGGAATGCCAGCATGACATATGACCAACAAAGCAATTTCCAGAAAACATAAGATGATTTCTGTGCTGCCCTGAGTTTCAAGACATCACTTTGTTGCGCCAGTCAAATTATGTAATATGGTAACAACTGGAATCCTACTAGGAGCTTTATTGTGTGAATGGAAGAAAACAACACACTGCAAAAAGAACTCACCACATAAATGTTAATGGCTCTCTTTTTCAGTAATTATTGAACTACCTTGTCTTGGTAACTCAAAATCATTGTGGCTTATGAATTAGAGACAGTGTGGGTCTGGAAGGTGATGCCTTTATCATAAAATGTAAGAAACCCTAAAAGTTAAATTTGCACATTCTTTCTAAAAAGGCCCTTTGCCTTTAAAAGATGTTCTTTGAGGCTTCAGAAATACCCATCATCATATGCTTGAATTCACTTGTATTTGACATTTTGTACAAATGGCACATTATACAAATTCCATTACGTCCTACATCTCTGTGCTTCAGGCTACAGCTAGGTATTCCTGTCTTCACTCTGCTGGTGACAAATCTCACCTCACTTAAGGATACAGAACCTGACCTTAGAAAATTTGATAGTATTTCATATCTGGAAATATGTACTATTTAAACTTCTATAATTATTCTAAACAATATAAACGGCTCTTTATGTGAAAAAATAAGCAAATAGGCAGTGTTTTCACACCACATCTGTTCTGTCCTTTGACACTTTATAGTTGAATGTAAGGGCAACACACTGGTGGGAATGAAATTTTTTTAACTTGTGATGAAGTAAAAAATGTTTTGTCTAAGTCTGTTTAAAATGCCTTTGAACTGAACACACTATTTGTTTTGATCCAGTTTTCTTTTTGGTTGAGCACTCATATTTGTCTGGCTCCAGAGGCTCATGGAGTAAAATATTTCTGCTTTTAGATACATTTTATACAGTTAGGTTGATTATTGCCACTTGATCCCTTTGTATCTACATTTTTGTTATTTCCCATACCTTTTTATTGATCTTAAGTACAATACAAAGAAAATGTACTTAGAAAAGCATTTTGAAAATACACTATTAGTGTTCTGTATGTTTTTCCCTTGCTAACAGGCTTGTGGGACAAATGCCTTAAAGAAAAAGGCTTTTTTTTTTTTTTAAGGAAACAAATGAATTTTGTTTGTGGGACACCTTTAACATCTTTCACTCACCAGGGTATGAGTATAAACAGAGTTTCATTTTGAGAAATATTCCCTTTCTAGGTATATGGATTTCTTCCCAGTCCCATCTAATGTTACCACTGATTTTCTGTTTGAGAAGAGTGCCAACTACTTCCACTCAGAGGAAGCTCCTAAAAGAGCGGCTTCTTTGGTCCCCAAAGCCAAGATCATCACCATCCTCATTGACCCATCAGACCGAGCATATTCCTGGTACCAGGTAAGGAAAATACTGACAAAGCCCAGCAAGTAGAAGAGGAGTATAGAGAAGGGAGGGTGGTTTTCAGTAATAGTCACCGCCTCAGGTTTCAACAAAAAAGATTTGTTAGCTTACATCTTCAAGAAAGTGGATAAATTTCTCTTTGTTTCCATAAAGACATGTTCCCTTTAGTTTTTATTAATTTTGCATCCATTTGATTAATTTAATAAAATATATTAATATAATGAAATTAAAGTAAAGCAAACAAAATATTATGTGCTTGTATGTGTGCTTCTATATATCTGTATTTTAGAAGTAAAATGTTATAATTTAAAATCATTCTTTTCATCTAATATGTATATAATGCTGCTATTATTATCTCAGGTTTACAGATAAGAGATATACCTGATTCCGCCGAAGCAAAAGTCAGAGGTTTTGTTCTGTAAAGGTCCAGAGAGTAAATATTTCAGGTTTTGTAGGCCATATAATTGCAACTCTTGCCATTGTATTGCAGAAGCAGCCATAGACAATATGTAAATTAATGAGCCTAACTGTGTTCCAGTAAAACTTTATTTACAGAAACAAACAACAAGCAAAATTTAGCCCATGGACCATAGATTGATGACCCTGACTCTGAAAGAGCTTAAATAACTGCTTGTATTGAAGAAATAACCTAGCAGCAAAACAGAAGCCCAGCCAGTGTCCCCTGTTTTAAGCCTCTTTCACATATAAACATTGCCATTATGATGGTTAGAACCTAGCACAGAAATGATCACTTTGAAAGAATTTTAACAGATTCTAATAATAAAACTTATGCACCATACATTTTTACCTGAATAAATATTAAAAATAATAGGGAAAAAACTGCCTCGGTGATATTTTATTAATCACCAAATGGAAAAAGTTTAATAAAAAACAGCAATATTAAATGTAGTTCAGTTCAGTTCAGTCACTCAGTCGTGCCCAACTCTTCGCGACCCCATGAATCGCAGCACACCAGGCCTCCCTGTCCATCACCAACTCCTGGAGTTTACCCAAACCCATCTCCATCGAGTCGGTGATGCCATCCAGCCATCTCATCCTCTGTCATCCCCTTCTCCTCCTGCCCCCAATCCTTCCCAGCATTAGGGTCTTTTCCAATAAGTCAACACTTCGCATGAGGTGGCCAAAGTACTGGAGTTTCAGCTTCAACATCAGTCCTTCCAATGAACACCCAGGACTGATCTCCTTTAGGATGGACTGGTTGGATTGGTTGGATCTCCTTGCAGTCCAAAGGACTCTCAAGAGTCTTCTCCAACTCCACAGTTCAAAAGCATCAATTCTTCGGCACTCAGCTTTCTTCACCGTCCAACTCTCACATCCATACATGACCACTGGAAAAACCATAGCCTTGACTAGACGCACTTTTGTTGGCAAAGTAATGTCTCTGCTTTTAAATATGCTGTCTAGATTGGTCATAACCTTCCTTCCAAGGAGTAAGCATCTTTTAATTTCATGACTGCAATCACCATCAGCAGTGATTTTGGAGCCCAAAAAAATAGTCTTACACTGTTTCCACTGTTTCCCCATCTATTTCCCATGAAGTGATGGGACCAGATGCCATGATCTTAGTTTTCTGAACGTTGAGCTTTAAGCCAACTTTTTCACTCTCCTCTTTTACTTTCATCAAGAGGCTCTCTAGTTCTTCTTCACTTTCTGCCATAAGGGTGGTGTCATCTGCATATAACAAAATTAATAGAGTCAGTGTCTTTAGTCTCTATTATTCTTAGTTAGAAGCTTCCCAGGTGGTACTAGTGGTGAAGAACCCATCTCCAAACGCAGGAGACATAATGAAACATGGCTTTGATCCCTGGGTCCAGAAGGTCCCCTGGAGGAGGGCATGGCAACACACTCCAGTATTCTTGCCTGGAGAATCCCAAGGACAGAGGAGCCTGGTGGGCTATAGTCCATAGGGTCGCAAAGAGTTGGACACGACTTCAGTGACGTAGCATAGCACAGCATCCTTAGTTATCATTCCTCAGTTTTGTAATTTAAAAATCACTTTCCTAATGTTCATGTGTTCATCCCTTCATTAAATAATTTTAATGACTACCACATGCAAAGTATTGTTCTAAGTATGATTTGAAAGTAAGTTAACAAATGTGGATGCTACACTTGAGATTGCTTTCAGTCTAATTGGAGAAATATGTTTTAAATAACCAGTGTATAAATCAGAAAGTATTAAGTGATAGATAGACTCCTACAGAGTAATAAAACCTACCTGATAAAGACCACCAGGGACAAGTTAGGTGTATTAATTGGCTGCAGCGGAGGAGCCTGAACACTTGAAGAACTATCAGGCATTTCCCCAAAGAAGGGGAGGATTTGTATGGGGAGAAATGTAGGTAAAATTAACATGAACTGTTTGATAGGTGCAAACAGGGCCAGGGCTGAAAAACAGACTAAGAAACTTACTTCCTGAGAAACAGATAAACATGGAATGTTATATCCAGAAATCCTTTATCTGAAACTCTGCACCTGGGCTGGAAATAAGGCTGCTTCTCTGAATTAAAGTGACCCACATAGCTCTGATCCTCCAGGCAAGACTGGATGCTGTATTCTCACTGATCTCATACATCTAAATTTCTGACAATCTATGATATTAAAGAACAAAATTTCTCAGCATGGGGTCCTTTTTTTAAACAAAAGCCATTTTTCCAGATTCACTAAAGAAAGAACAGATTGTCAAGAAAGGCTTCATGGCTGGGACAGTGTAGGAAAAGGTCATAGGATCTTAGACAGGCATATTGATAATAATCTGCGTAACAGGGAGTGAGACATCCTGGAAAAATGAAATCCACAATTCCACACTAATCAGTCATGCCCAACTCCTAGAACCATCCTTTAAACCAAAAATACAGCAAATTGACTGATTTGATCTTGCGCCTTTTACCTTTATCGCTAGGTATCAGGAGAAAAAAGAAACACGCCTTAATTGACTAGAAGAGAAAGCAGAAAATTGGAGCTTGGCAACCACTTAGCCCCTGAAAAATTGAGAATTTGCTGAAAAAGGAAGCTTCAAGGCTGAAAGCTAACAAAACATCCTAAATACTACAAATAAATCACTCCACAGTGGCAAAATGCAGGCCTTAACAAAGTCTAGTAGAGTTTGTAGTATAGTAATTTGAATCTCAATTGCAGCAAATTTGCTACTCAACTAGATGTGGTAAACATCCACAAACCCACACTAAGCCTGAATATTTATTGGCCAATTTAGGGAAAAGGTGATTTCCTCAGACCCCTGGGCCTGAGCCTGAGCCATTATGAAGTGCTTTCCTTTTAGGACTGCTGCTGTCTGCATTTTCTATACAGTAAGTGGTTCTGATTCATCACAGAGGTTACCATTAGGTAAAATAATCTTGGCTTTTAGATACTAGAGTGTATATGATAAAAGCTGTGGATTTCAGATAATGCACATGTCAGAGTTTTCACCAGTTTCTCCATTTGAATAGCCCATGGGATTTTTCTCATCTAAAACTGCATTACTAGATGGAACAAAACTATGTGGCAGAACTAGCAGAGTGTTTTGTGCATTATGGATATTAACTGGACATTATAAATGGTTTCTTATGGACTGAAAGGGGGGTGTTAAGGCGACTTTCAAAAGTTTACTTTCAGAATAATATATATACACACTATGGAAATGACTCAGAAAAATAGGTTAAGAAATTCTATCAAGACGAATTCCGCCTCTACCAAATAATTCTCAAAAATATACTCTCAGCAGTGTCGTAATTTTAAAGCCTGATGCTCCAAGCAAGCATTTTCATCCTTTATTAATTGCAAAACAAATAACTCTCCCTCACTGAGGCACTCCTTCCTTTAGCTTTGAGACTTGTCACAGAGATTGGTTTTTAATTATTTATGCCTATGGTTCAAGTCAGTTTAATTATCCACCTTTTCATCATAGCATCAGCGATCACATGAAGACCCCGCAGCTCTGAAATTCAGTTTCTACGAAGTGATCTCAGCTGGGCCCCATGCACCCTCCGAGCTTAAAGCCTTGCAGAAGAGATGTTTGGTCCCAGGGTGGTATGCCAGCCACATCGAGAGATGGCTTGTTTATTTCCCCCCCTTTCAGGTATTGAGTGATAAGAATCTACATCATATTACAGTCTCATTAAGCCAATGACTTTGCCTGTAGGATAGAGGGCATTTTTACTCATTAAAACATTACTAGCATTCACTCTTTAGCTGTAATTGAGACTCTGGCAAACAATAACAGGCAGAGGTAGAAAAACTAATTCTCTTTCTAGAAGCATTTCAGGATAATTCTCCCTGCCCTATTTTCTAGTGCATGCCTTTCCTGATTGTTAAGAGCTTCAAAGCTTGATACTCCTGATTCTTATTCTGAGAATAAAGCTTGAGAATGTCTTAACCAAACAAGGCAAACACTGTTTTGCTTTCAGTGCCATTATTTCCCTTTGAACCACCTTGCTGGATTTTTCACAAGTCCTATGTTTTTCTTGGCGTCCTTGTTTCTCTCTTTTGCCTAGTGTTAGCCTAGATTACAAAACTATACAGGATTGCATAAAGCAATCTAATCACATCAAACACAGTGTATACCTGGGTGTTTAGAACCATGCTAGCCACAGTGATACCATACATGCAAGCATATATGGCTATTTAAATTTCTATTGAAATTATATACAATTAGAAATTATTTCTCAGTCACATGAGCCACACTTCAGATGTTCAATAGCCACCAGTTAGATACCACAGCCTCACAGTATGTCCATCAACACAGAAATTTCTAATGAACAATGCTGGTGTAAACTAAACAGAAACACTGGAGAAGATGTGTGAGCAGGAATTGCTTTCCAGGCTTTATGGCCCTTCATCTCCATCCCCTGTCATTTATCTTGCTGGGACCACCTCCTTTCCTCACCAGAGTAACAAGCAAATTTTTCCCTTTAGTCTGTTGAGAAACATCTGTTTACTTTAAGGTTTTCTAGGAATTTTACCTTTTTCTCCAAATGGGGTATCAAAGAATTTCTAAAAACTTTACAGTGCTGCTCCTTTGACTGGAATCATGTATAATGATATGTCCTCTGTCTCATGGTACCTGGTCCACAGTCACTGTTCTTCTTTCCTACAAGTCTCCTTCCCACCTTGAATCATGGAATCATTGCTTTATCTGTTTTTAAAATTGATTTTCATTTGTGGTTTTATAGTCACCTTTCTTAAGCTCTCTTGGTACCCTCATTTTTTTTTTTGTTTTCAAAGTGTTTGCAGGACTTCTCAAACTATAAAACATGAATGCATTTTTAATTAGTGTGATTTATTTTTTGTTCTTTGTCATTAATGAGGACGGTCTGGTTAAGTCTTAACAATGAATGCAAATCCCCTCAGTACAGTGTCTTTCATGGAATAAATTCAAAGTGCAGAATTTTTGTATCATGCTGTTACATGTCTTTTTCCAATCTGCATTGTCTTTTTTTTTTAATTTCCTTGGTCACTTAGCTGCTAATTATTGATGGGCAACAGCTAAGAACTGATCCTGCTACAGTGATGGATGAAGTACAGAAGTTTCTAGGAGTCTCTCCTCATTACAATTACTCAGAAGCATTAACGTAAGTTTATATTCTAATTAATTTATTGAAGTTTCAGCAGAGAACTGATTTTAGAGAAGTTGTAGTTTGGTGATGCAGCTATTGAGTTAGCTGCCCCTTACATACTGATTATTTTCCAGTTGATGTTAACTACTTGAGAAAGAACATGTCAATAGTTTGGCTATGAAATGTCCAAAATCCTCTATTGATTTCTAACTAGGGAAGTCTTCCCTGGAAGGAAACGAGAGGAACAAAGTGTTTTAAGTCTTAAAAGCAACAACTAACCTTAAAAGAGGCTACTGAAACTATGTTGGAAGCACTAAGCCTATTTAACCAGCCAGTATTGAGACCTCTTGGAAGTATAAAAAGACCTCTTGAACTAGGTGATTTATGAACTCCTCTCTCTTGTGTGATTTTAAAAAATGAACGTCACACAGCAAGAAGTAGCCTAATAGGTGGCTGAATAAGCAGAGAGAGAGGTGCTATTATTACTCTTACACATACTTCCATTTTTTGGTCTTTACCCACTGTGTTACTAACCTTGTCACCTCTTCTTCAGAGGCCTCAGCTGTTATAGCTCTGGTTTGGTTTTCTTTTGCTGGTTCCCACTGATTTTCTTAAGTAGTCAATTCCATCAGGGTGGGAGCCAGGGTGACACAAGAAAAGCACCAAGGATTTAAGGACCCCACAAATACCTGAGAGTGAGTGGCCAAGGTACCTACCTCTCTTGCCTCACTTTAATCCTGACTCTGGACTTTATCTAACATTTTAAATAAAACCTCCATCTGACTTTGTCCATTTATGCTACTGTTGTTGCTGTTTAGTCACTTAGGCCAACTCCTTATGAGTGTCCAACTCTTTACGACCCCATGGACTGTAGCCCGCCAGGCTCCTCTGTCTGTCTTCTACAGGCAAGAATACTAGAGTGGGTTGCCATGCTTTCCTCCATGGGATCTTCCCGACCCAGGGGTTGAACCCACATCTCCTGCTGGCAAGGCAGGTTCTTTACCACTGAGCCTCCTGGGAAGCCCAGCAATGAGGTGTGTGAGGGATGTGTTTCTTCCTCTTTCACATGCAACTGGAACAAGCAACTGAGAGAGCCTCAGTTGGATGAGCCGTGGACCTGGCTCTTTCTGTAATATATATATCACATATATATAATATAAAATGTTATATTATATAGATATATAATTTTATATTATAAATATAATTGTATTTTATACATACATATATATATAATTTTAGGGTTACAGACTGAGCCTTAAAGAAACCAATTAAGACTGTAGTATGGGATTCTTCATTCTATTTCTCAGTATAAAACTCAGTTCTATGCATCAATTGATTTTCTCTTTTCACTGTACTCTTCATGCTGTAGCAGTTTAGAAAGTGAGATACAGGATTCCTTTACTTTTTCACCATCCCACCACCAAACCTTAAAAGGTTTGCAGACAACCATCAGATATTGCAAACATCTTGCACAAATCATATGTAGAGACACACATGTAAGAGAGATGTTTTGACTTAGAGGACAAAGGAGTAGGTGGAACCCAAGAGTTTTGAGCTTCCTCTCTAAGAGTCATTTACTCTGTTGTTACTGTTAACCCTCTGACCTTCATGTTTTCTATAGTGCGAGTCCTATCAGAGCTTTGGTGAGCTTAGTTGAAGTACCAACACAGACACTAGCCTCAGGTATTTAACTTTCAGCTTGACCTTAAAGAAAACTGAGTGATTTTAGCTTCAGTTAGAAATTCGAGCCCACTTTCTGCTTTGTCTTTTTAAGTATCTCTTAGAAAAGAAAGCTTTTATTTTCTAAACAGGTCTCTAACTCAAGTTGGCTTATCTTTGGATCTTTTTTATAGAGTATATAGCAAAGCACTGCATTTCAGAAAGAAGAATTGGAGTATTTTATAAAGACATAATCTCTTTTTCTTATGGAATGGTCCTTGACCTGCATGCTGTGTCTTTGTCCCCTTTGTATCCAGCTCAGCAGCAAGCTTTTTATTCACCTCCACTGCCAAGTCAAGGGAGTGTAAACTTAAGGGAATTAATACCAAAGCAAAATACTATATACAAAGAACTGTGGGTCACTTTGCACCTGGGATGTGTCTGACTAAAATTACCCCTTATATGGTTCTGTAGCCTGGTTGGGGGCTCAGTGGGTGAAGTAGCAAGATAAGATGTGTGTAGTCTCTGAAACCACAGTTTCTGGTCCAGTAGGGCTGCCCAAGCACTCACCCTGCTGATAAAGATAATGTACTGCCATTCAGTTTCTTTGTATATTCTCTTGTCAATCAGTTAGCCTGACACACCTTGGAAAAAACAGCAGTGTACCTGTTGTAGAATATTTGGAATTTCATGTCATTGACTTAGGTCTGAATTCTCCTTCACCCATGCCCTTTGCAGTTGTTCTGAATCCTGCCCTCAAAATTTAGTTATTCTTGTTAAAATAACTGTCCTGGTAAGTTGTTTCTGTGGTGCTTTGGACATATTGGGGATGACTGAGTGTACAAAATGCATGTCTTTAACTGCTTGATATTTTTCCTGCTAAAGATAGTGAAGACCACCTCTTTGGTAGTTAAAAAATTATTTAAAGCCTTCTGATAATGTACTAAACTGCAAACAGATATGAATTCTCAACTAACCACATAAATTCAGTTCTTTGCACACAATACAATAAATCAATGAAACTAGGCCTCTGCAGAAGTTTTACCATACAATTTTGGCACGAAAGAGTACTCCAGTGTGAGAGATCTACAATCTCCTGGTTATCTTCAATATAAAAATGTTCTAATTTCAAACCTATTTTCAAAAAAAACGGCAATAAATCTCCATCATTAAGAGTATTATTTTTTCCATTCCACAGTCACTACAGAAGTGTTCAAGACTTCCAACTTTCATACAGTAATAGATGGTCAATATCTTAAAATGGCTTAGTACTGTCATCATGGATTTTAGATGATACACTGAATACATAAACATCTTATCCGCTTGGGACCCTCCTGGTGGTCCAGTGGTTAAGGCTTCATGCTTCCAATTCAGGGGGTACAGATTCAATCTCTGGTCAGGGAACTAATATCCCACATGCTGTGCGGTGCAACCAAAAAAAACAGTTTTTAGAAATCAAATTTTCTTAGTGAGTATGGTTGTTATCAGAAGTAAGCAGTATAAGTTTTAAAAAATATGAATGGGAACATTCTCATTCAATTAAGTAATTCACATTTTACAATTCTTGTTCAATATAACCTTACTCACTAAACTATAAATAGGATTGATATACCAACATTATTTTATCTTGTATATAATGTGTTATATAGTGTTTAAGCTGTCTAATCATTTAAGAAAAAGCAGGAAAAATAATGCTTAGTGTGGCATGCTAAACTAAACTAGCACATACAGTTTATATATGTTTTAAATTAAACTAAAATAAACTAAAATGAAAAAAATGTAAACTTTTAATTTTCCCATGAATATATCCACTAACAATTATATCCAATTATATGACTGTGACAAGTCTTCACACTTACTGAACCTGACATCTCTATTTCTCAGTTAACCTGTTCATTAACATGAATGAAACCAGACTGAGTTATATGAATTTTTAATAATAATTTACTATGAAAATGTCAATAAATGGACAATAAGGATTTGAAGGCAAACAGTTAAATGAAGATTGTGTGTGTGTGTATTTTGTTCTATGGATGGGGTTACCTAAGTCATAAAGAACTGAAGCTGCTTCTGTTGTTTCTAATATCACTTCCTCTGGCAACCAAATCTATTGATCAAAGAATCCTTTCCTGTTTAAGATGAGTTTGAGGAAAACTGTGCCAAAATAAAACTTTTTTGGTAGCAAAAAACAGTAGCCATAGTAGCTAAAATCTGCTGGTTCTTAGATGACCTGTGAAACAGCTGGAAATGCTAAGTGAAAAGGAAGAAAATAATCTACTCCAATTTCATATAAATTTGTTTTAAAAGTGGTTATAACATTTCAAAATCTGTATACATTTATATGTTCTAAATACTTTATATATAACAATACTGTGTGCTAGGTACTATTAGCTCCTTTTTTCAGCTACAAAAACTGAGGCAAGAAAAGCCAAGCCAAACGTCACTCAAAAGTGAGCTGAGGAGGCAGGGCTGAAACACACTTATTCCTCTGGAGCCTGCACTGCCAGTCTATTCAGCTCTTCAAACTGGCACGAAAACCAGAGAAAAAGAACATCGTGAAGTTTTACTAATGAATAGTATAACAAGAGGAAGTACTTCCTTTAAAAAACTGAAACCTTAAAATGAGTTTTTTAACTTGTCTTAGACATTATTATAAAAAGACTCCATTCCTAGAGAAATGCAAATCGAGACTATACTGAGGTGCTACCTCACACCAGTTAGAATGGGCATCATTAAAAAGTCTACAAATAACAAATGCTGGAGAGGGTGTGGAGAAAAGACAACCCCCTACACTGTTGGTGGGAATGTAAGCTGGTGCAGCCACTATGGAAAACAGTATGGAGGTTCCTTACCAAACTAAAAATAGAATTATCATGTGATCCAGGATTCCAATCCTGGGAATATATCTGAACAAAACAGTAATTCAAAAAGAATACATGCAGCCATTCATAACAGCACTATTCACAATGGCCAAGACATGGAAACAACCTAATTGTCCATCAACAGATGAATGGATAAGGAAGATGTGGTATGTATATATAATGGAATAATACTCAGCCATGAAAAAGAATGAAATAATGCCATTTACAGCAACATGGATGCCACTAGAGATTATCATACTAAGTGAAGTAACTCTTAGAAAAATACCATATGATATCACTTATATGTAGAATCTAAAATGTGACACAAATGAACCTATCTCTGAAGGAGAAACAGACTCACAGACATAGAGAACTGACTTGTAATTGCCAAGGAGGAAACTGTCCTAGAGCCAGACATCCTGGAGTGTGAAGTCAAGTGGGCCTTAAGAAGCATCACTATGAACAAAGCAGATGGAGGTGACAGAATTCCAGCTGAGCTATTTCAAATCCTAAAAGATGATGCTGTTAAAGTGCTGCACTCAATATGCCAGCAAATTTGGAAAACTCAGTGTGGCCACAGGACTGGAAAAGGTCAGTTTTCATTCCAATCCCAAAGAAAGGCAATGATGAAGAATGTTCAAATTATTGCACAATGGCACTCATTTCACATGCCAGGAGGATTATGTTCAAAATCCTTCAAGCTAGGCTTCAGCAATAGGTGAACCAAGAACTTCCAAGTATACATGCTAGATTTAGAGAAGGTAGAGGAACAAGAGATCAAATTGCCAATATACACTGGATCATAGAAAAAACAAGGGAGTTCCAAAAAAATCTACTTCTGCTTCACTGACTATGCTAAAGCCTTTGACTGTGTAGATGACAACAAACTGTGGAATATTTTTAGTGAGATGGGAATCCCAGACCTCATTACCTACCTCCTGAGAAACCTGTATGTAGGACAAGAAGCAACAGTTAGAACTGGACATGGAACAACAGACTGGTTCCAAATTGGGAAAAGAGTACATCAAGGCTATATATTGAACCCTCCTTATTTAACTTAAATGCAGAGTACATCATTTGAAATGCCAGTCTGGATGAATCACAAGCTGGAATCAAGATTTCCAGGAGAAATATCAACAACCTCAGATATGCAGATGATACCACTCTAATGGCAGAAAGTGAAGAGGAATTAAAGAGCCTCTTGATGAAGGTGAAAAAGGAGAGTGAAAAAGCTGGCTTAAAATTCAACACTCATAAAATGAAATTATGGCATCCAGTCCTATCACTTCATGGCAAATAGATTAGGAAAATGTGGAAATAGTGTCAGATTTCATTTTCTTGGACTCCAAAATCTATGCAGATGGTGACTGCAGCCACAAAATAAAAAACACTTGCTCCTTGAAAGAATAGCTATGACAAACCTAGACATTGTTTTAAAAAGCAGAGACATCACTTTGCTGACGTAGGTACATATAGTCAAAGCTATGATTTTTCCAGTAGTCATGTATGGATATGAGAGTTGGACCATAAAGAAGGCTGAACACTGAAGAACTGATGTTTTCAAACTGTGGTGCTGGAAAGACTCTTGAGAGTCCCTTGGACAGCAAGGAGATCAAGCCAGTCAATCTTAAAGAAAATCAACACTGAATATTCATTCAAGGACTGCGGCTGAAGTGCCAATACTTTGGCCACCTGATGTGAAGAGCCAACTCATTGGAAAAGACCCTGAGGCTGGGAATGATTGAGGACATGGGAAAAGGGGGTGACAGAAGATGAGATGGTTGGATGGCATCACTGACTCAACGGACATGAGCCTAAACAAACTCCAGGAGATAGTGTAGGAGAGGGAAGCTTGGTATGCTGCAGTTCATGAGGTTGCAGAGTCAGACGTGACTCAGTGACTGAACAACAACAACAAAGGGGTGAGTGGGTGGGTGGAGGATGGACCGGGAGTTTGGGGTTAATAGATGCAAACTATTATATACTGAATGGGTGGACAACAAGGTCCTACTGTATAGCACCAGGAACTATAGTCAATGTCCCAGGATAAACCATAATGGAAAAGAATATAAAAAAGGATGTATACGTATGTACAGCTGAGTCACTTGGCTGTAGAGCAGAAATTAACACAACGTTGTAAATCAACTATCAGTTCAGTTCAGTTGCTTCCGACTCTTTGAGACCCCATGAACTGTAGCACCTCAGGCCTCCCTGTCCATCACCAGTTCTCAGAGCTTGCTCAAACTCATGTCCATCGAGTCAGTGATGCCATCCAACCAACTCATCCTCTGTCTTCCCCTTCTTCTCCTGCCTTCAATCTTTCCCAGCATCAGGGTCATTTCCAATAGTTAGTTCTTTTTTTTTTTAATTCGTTTATTTATCTATTTTTTTAACTTTACAATATTGTATTGGTTTTGCCATACATTGACATGAATCCAGCATGGGTGTACATGTATTCCCCTTCCAGAACCCCCCTCCCATCTCCCTCCCCATCCCATCCCTCCAGGTCATCCTGGTGCACCAGCCCCGAGGGCCCTGTATCATGCATCGAACCTGGACTGGCGATTCATTTCACATATGATAATTTACATGCTTCAATGCCATTCTCCCATATCATCCCGCCCTCGCCCTCTCCCATAGAGTCCATAATACTGTTCTACTTATCTGATGTCTCGCATACAGGGTTATCTTTACTGATTAACTAAATACCATATATATGTATTAGTATACTGTAATGGTGTTTTTCTTTCTGGTTTACTTCACTCTGTATAATAGGCTCCAGTTTCATCCACCTCATTAGAACTGATTCGAATGTATTCTTTTTTAATGGCAGAGTAATATTCCATTGTGTATATGTACCACAGCTTCCTTATCCATTCGTCTGCTCATGGGCATCTAGGCTGCTTACCCAGTGTTCATCCCAGCACTGTTTACAATAGTTAGTTCTTCACTTCAGGTAGCCAAAGTATTAGAGCTTCAGCTTCAGCATCAGTCCTTCCAATGAATATTCAGGACTGATTTCCTTTAGGATTGACTGGTTTAATCTCCTTGCAGTCCAAAGGACTCTCAAGAGTCTTCTCCAACACCACAGTTCAAAAGCATCAATTCTTCAACACTCAGCTTTCTTTATAGTCCAACTCTCACATCCATACATGACTACTGGAAAAACTGTAGCTTTGACTGGATGGACCTTTGTCAGCAGTGTAATCTCTCTGCTTTTTAATATGGTATCTAGGTTGGTCATAGCTTTTCTCCCAAGGAGCAAGCATCTTTTAATTTCATGACTGCAGTCACCATCTGCAGTGATTTGGGAGCCCCCCAAATAAAGTCTCTCACTGTTTCCACCATTTCCCCATCTATTTGCCATGAAGTGATGGGACCAGATGCCATAATTTCAGTTTTCTGAATGTTGAGTTTTAAGCCAACTTTCTCATGCTCCTCTTTCACTTTCATCAAGAGGCCCTTTAGTTCTTCTCCACTTTCTGCCATAAGGGTAGTGTCACCTGCATACCTGAGGTTATTGTTATTTCTCCCGGCAATCTTGATTCCAGCTTGTGCTTCATCCAGTCCAGCATTTCACATGATGTACTCTGCATATAAGTAAAATAAGCAGGGTGACGATATCAGCCTTGACGTACTCCTTTCCCTATTTGGAAGTAGTCTGTTATTCCATGTCCAGTTCTAACTGTTGCTTCCTGACCTGCATACAGATTTCTCAGGAGGTAGGTAAGGTGGCCTGGTATTCCCATCTCTTTCAGAATTTTCCAGTTTGTTGTGATCCACACAGTCAAAGGCTTTGGCATAGTCAATGAAGCAGAAGTAAATGTTTTTCTGGAACTCTCTTGCTTTTTCTATGATCCAATGGATGTTGGCAATTTGATCTCTGCTTTTTCTAAATCCAGCTTGAACATCTGGACGTTCACGGTTCAAGTACCATTGAAGCCTGGCTTAGAGGATTTTCAGCATTACTTTGCTAGTGTGTGAAATGAGTGCAACTGTGCAGTAGTTTGAACATTCTTTGGCATTGCCTTTCTTTGGGATTGAAATGAAAACTGACCTTTTCCAGTCCTGTGGCCACTGCTGAGTTTTCCAGATTTGCTGGCATATTGAGTGCAGCACTTTAATAGCATCATCTGTTAGGATTTAAAATAACTCAACTGGTATTCCATCACCTCCACTAGCTTCGTTGTAGTGATGCTTCCTAGGACCCATTTAACTTCACATTCCAGGATGTCTGGCTCTAGGTGAGTGATCACACCATCATGGTAATCTGGGTGGTGAAGATCTTTTTTGTATAGTTCTTCTGTGTATTCTTGCCACCTCTTCTTAGTATCTTCTGCTTCTCTTAGGTCCATACCATTTCTGTCCTTTATTGTGCCCTTCTTTGCATGAAATGTTCCCTTGGTATTTCTAATTTTCTTGAAGAGATCTCTAGTCTTTCCCATTCTGTTGTTTTACTCTATTTCTTTGCATTGATAACTGAGTAAGGCTTTCTTATCTCTCCTTGCTATTCTTTGGAACTCTGCATTCAGATGGGTATATCTTTCCTTTTCTCCTTTACTTTTCACTTCGCTTCTTTTCACAGCTATTTGTAAGGCCTCCTCAGACAACTATTTGCCCTTTTGCATTTCTTTTTCTTGGGGATGGTCTTGATCACTGACTCCTGTACAATGTTACGAACCTGTATAATGTCATAAACAGTGGAAGTGACAAATGGATTCATGGGATTAGATCTGGTAGACACAGTGCCTGAAGAACTATGGATGGAGGTTCGTGAAATCAACTATACTTCAATTAAAAATAAATATAAATGTGATATATACATCCAATGGAATACTATTCACTGATTAAAACAGGATAAATTTTGAAATACGCTAAAAATAAATTAAAAATACAAGAATTCATCTCCAGACACACTGTCACTATGCACAATAAATGTATAATCATAGTGATATTCAAATTAAAACCACATCAAAATACCACTAAAATAGCTATAATCCAAAAGATAATAGCAAATATTGGCACAAATGTGGAGAAATTGGTAACCTCATATACTGCTGATAGTAAATGTATAGCCACTTCAGAAAAGCAGTTTTACAGTTTCTTAGAAATTAAACAGACGTTTACAAATAATCCAATGCCACACCTACGAATCTACCTCAAAAGAAATGAAAACCTATGTTCACAAAGAATTGTTCACAGCAGCATTATTCATAATAGCCAAAAGCTGGAACCAGTTTGGTAAATAGATTTAAGAAAATTTGGGATATCCACACATTCAATATTCATTCATGAAAATAACAATTCAATGTAAAGACATTTCAAACAGCCTTGCACCTAAGTATAATCTGAATGTTCCCTGGAATTCACCTGCCCAAGGGTAAGATGAGGGTCACATTTTCATTAACAAAGAGAATGTTACCATTTGGAAGCTGAGTCATTGGAGAATCTTGATTGTCCCTGCCCACGAGTCTCTTCCAGTTATTTCTAGACATCCCCAGGTGATATCAATATTTCATACAAACTTAAGTACCAGTCCATTCTTGTTTTATTCTAAATTTAATTCAACAAAGATTTGTTGAATGATAATATTATGTCATGACTCTGGGGACACAATGATAAAGTAACCTTACCTCCAGGGAGGGGTAAACATTGAGAGACACTAAACAACACTTAATTTTTCTCCAAAATGTTCCTAGCCAGTACTAGTTCCCACATGAAATGATTAGCTGCCAGTGCCTACATGGAAAGGTTGTTTCCTTGCTGTTCTACCAGATAGTAGTAGTCCTGAGGGACGCTGCCGATATTGTAAAAAGACTGGAATAAGATCTTTCTCCATCTCCCGTCAAGCTTCTTCACTTGGGATCTGAATTGCTTACAAGGTCCTTCATCAACATCAGTCCCTCACCTGCTCAGGCAACCTGAAAAATAATATGATCTTCCTTTACCTTCCTTTCCTTTTTGTTTCCACTATGATACACTTATACCACTGCCTGTGAACTTATGCATATAGATGTCTGGGCTAGGTGTCAGCTACACAGACACATATTTTTCTCAGTATAGTTCAGCATGACAGCTCACTGCGTGAGATGTAATCAATTACCAGAGGTGAAAGAAAAACCTATTTTTATTTTGATTTTTAATTTTAATACGTGTGAAGTTTAATGTTCCTTAAAGAAACATTATGTCAGAAGACTGCTCATTTTAATATAAGGTATGTGTATGACCCAGACATGTATCTACAGTTAGGTGTATTAACAACAACAAAAACTCATAATAATAGCTGGTCTGAATGAGTCAGAGTTCAATTATGGAAATTACTAATGACAAAATGTTCATGGAAAATGTTATATCAATAGCAGACTTTCAGAAATGTTGTATTAAAACTTCCCAGCTTTCATGTATAGATTATTTCAATCAGTCTTTATTTTTTAATGATTTATTTTATTGAACTTAATTGATTTATTAATGCTCTCCTTTCTTATACCTTTGAGTATGAAACTAATTTTTTCAGTTGCCTTACAGATTCAAACAAGAAAATAAGCAATATGGAGACATATCATGTTGTGTCCTGTTCCCACACAATCACTTTTTTAACTTTTTAAATAATTTTTAAAAATTTAATTAGTTGCCAAGGCATGTGGAATCTTCCTGGACCAGGGATCGAACCTATGTGTACCCTGCATTGGCAGGCGAATTCTTAACCACTGGATCATCAGGGAAGTCCACATAATCACTTTAATAATGATTGAAATGGGCTTTGAACAAGTGGGATGTGAGTAATCCTGTAGTGTCTCTAATACCCAAAGCAGTGCAGATACAGAGATATAGGTTTGCCTTCTTCTCATAGGGCTATAGTTACCAAGTCTACAAGATTAGCCACAAAGACTACTCTCTAAATCACACATTCAATCGCAATATAATTTTAAATCAGGTTTATTGATGTGTAATTTACATATAATAAAGTTCACCCATTTTAATTGTACAGTTTGATGAATTTTGACAAACATGTATACACCATCACAAAGAAAAAGAAAGTTTTTTTTTAAAGTTTTTTAAAGAAAAGTCTCCTCATGCTCTCTTAGTCAATCTTTTCCCCTCTTCTACTTCCTTACTTAGCTTAATACTTCTGACATACCTCCATGATGTTACATCATCAGTAATTGGGTTTTTTATTATTACATAGTATTCCATTTTATGAATATCGCACAATTTATTTATCCTTTTGCCAGTTGATAAGACATAAGGTTGCTTCTATTTGGGGACTACTGTGAACAAAGCTACTATGAACATATGTGTACAGATCTTTGTGTGGACATATATTTTCATTTCTTTTGGGTAAATACCTAGAAATGGGATTAGTGGGTTATAAAGTAATGACATATTTAACTTTATAAGAAATTTTCCCAAGTGGCTGTAATATCTTTAAATTTCTCCTAACAAAGTTAAGCAGTTTTAGCTGTTCCATATCTTTGTCAGTGCTTGGTATTGGCCTTTTTTAATTAAGTCATTCTAGTATCTATTGATATTTCATTTGTGATTTTTAATTTGCATTTTCTTAATGACTAACAATATTGAGCAAACTTGCATTTGTTTATTGATCATTCGTCTATGTTTTTTTGATGAAGTGTCTATTCCAATCTTTTATTCAGTTTTTACTGGTAATGTCATCTTTTTTATTGAGTTCAGTTGTGTATTCTGAATATAAGTCCTTTATTAGATACACATTTTACAAATATTTTTGCCCAACCTGTGGTTTCTCCTTTCATTTTCATGAGTATTTTAGAAAAGCAAAAGTTTTAAATTTTGAAGTATTCAAAATTATCATTTTTCTTTTACCATTCTTCCTAAGAAATCTTTGCCTAAACAAAGGTACAAAAATTTTATATGTGTTTTTCCCTATGTTTACTTCCACAATTCTTACTTTAGCTCTTAGATTTAGGTTTTATAACCCATTTCAAGTTAATTTTCATATACAGTGTGAGGTTGGGATTGATATTCATATTTTCCATACAGATATCCAATTTTTCCAGTTCCATTTGCTTAAAAGACTGTCCTTTCCCACTGAACTACATTTAAAAATCAGTTGACTGTAGATGTGTTGGTCTGTTTCTAGATTCTATTTTGTTCATTGATCCATTGGTTCCAGTACTACATAGACTTCATTATAGTGGCATTATAGTAAATCTTGAAATTAAATAGTGTAAGATCTCCAGCTTTGATCTCCTCTTTCGAATTGTTTTGGCTTGTTTAAAACAAATTGTTAGCTTTTATTTCCATATACATTTTATAATCATTAATTTCTACCCAAAAAAGTCCACTGGAGTTTTGATTGAACTCACATTGAATCTCTAGATAAATCTGGAGAGAACTGATATTTTAAAAATATTTAGTCTTCTGATCTGTGAATACGGTACAGCTCATCTTTTGTTTGTGTCTTCTGTAATTTCTCTTAACAATTGTTTTCAGTACACAGATCTTGCACATATTTTGTGTTAAATTTATCCCCTAGGTATTTCATGTTTTATGCTAAATTAAATGTGTTTTTATTTTGATTTCCAGTTGTTCATTGTTTACACTATAATTTTAAGAAAGAGTTAGATGCAGCATTCTGAGTGGTATGGATTGAAGACAAAAGAAAACGTGGTCCTAAATGATAATAATTTCTAATGAAGAAGAAATTATAGCAATAGCATCACTGAATAACAAAAGCAAGTGAAAGAATCATGAATACTGTTAGCAGTCACTTTTATAGTCAAGCATGGAAATTACTATATATTCATAATGAATGAAAATACAAATAACCAGAGACCAGTAAAGAAGAAAAGGCCCTGGACCTAGAGTCAGGAGGCCCAGACTTGACTTGTCACCTGCATACTTAAAAAGTATATAGTCCAAGATAGATAAACCTCGACAAACATTTCCTTCTTTCTCGTTTCTTATTCAACTAACAGTTGGTGAGTGTTCATAAAGAGCCAAACACTAAGCTAAGTGCCACTAAATGGGACAAATGCTATACTCCATATCATTAAGGAGTTATAAGGAAAGCTCAAATGAAAAAGAGTTACATGAAATATTTTGGTAAACTAAAATATAAATTTAATGTGCTGTTGTTTTTATTATAATTATAACATAAAATCTTCATTTATAAGTGTTATTACTTTAATACAGAGCTCATACCAAAATAAGAAAGTATCTCTGGAAAAAAAATTAAATGGATTATAGCTAGAGAATTCTAAAATTAATCACTCCATGACACATCAAAACCCCATCTCTTCTATTAACCTATAATCGAATGATAAAATTACTATGTAAATCCACAGATATGGATGAAGCCTGATGTCATTTTTAAACCCTGCAAAAGGAAAGAATGGGCTTGAAACTTATAAAACTCTTCCTTCCAGATGAAGGAGGTAGGCTTATTAATTTCTATTAATAGGAGACCTTCTGCTGACAATTTTTCTATTAGAAACCTGGCAAGCTCACAGAGATGACAGATGGACTGAGAATTCAGAAGTATGCCAAAAACTTTATGTAAAGTGATGTAGTCAAAAAATATGCCAGTTTCCTCAGTTATAGATTAATATCCAAATTAAAATATTCCATGTTTTTGGTCAGTATATAAATTTGTTGCTCGAAAACTACTATTTTGATCTTTGTGTCTTTTTAAGGTTTGATTCTCATAAAGGTTTCTGGTGTCAGTTACTGGAAGAAGGTAAAACAAAATGCCTTGGAAAGAGCAAAGGAAGAAAATACCCTCCAATGGATCCTGATGTAAGTATAGAGCTTAAAAAAACAAACTAAATAAGCAAAATGATACATAAAAATATATCTATTTTCCTAGAAAAATGATTAAAATAAAAAACTCACTTTATAAAAATAAAAAGTAACATTTGGATTGGACGCATCCCACTCACTTGTTGATTTTTCCAGTGATATATTACCTGTCATGCGAGAATAAAGGCCATTTTGAATCAGAACAAAGAAGGCAACATCTCATTCCAAAAAGAGATACATTCACAGAAATTTTAGCACTAAAAATATTAACTGAAACCAGGGCAGGAAATATATCAACTGGAAATTGAAAATAGGACCAAAAGATTTTATTTTCACTAAGTCTCTCTGTAGTGGTAAATGTGGCCTGCATAATAATATTAATTACTGGTATACTAAGTTTTGAATTGCTAATATGATAATAAGATTAAAGAATTAATATATTTCCCAAATGTATAACATGCTAGCAGATAATTTAGGCTCTGGAGAATGGAGACACCCAAACTTTGCAATAAACATGTAACATGTCATGTTTATTCTGTTCCAAATGGTGACATGGCCATGGTGGTCACTTAAAGCTAGTTTTCCCAATTTGCTGGCCCTATATTTTCACTTTAAAGCTTACTACACACATATTAAAATTTATTAATATTTTGATTTCATAATCCGCCCAGTTAATGTGCAGTTTGGACATAAGACTGCAAGTAGATTGATTTTATTAAAAAAAAAAAAAAACTAACTCACAAATTAAAACATTATTTGAGACTGTTTTCCCATGATGTTTAATATATTGTGGTAACTAATAATCCTACAGTGGTCTGAGAATCTTAACATGGTCTGAACTTATCTGAATCCTTTTTAATACTTGAAGACTTTCAGGACCATTTTTTTTTTTATTATTCCAATCTGATAGAGACAGCTTTGTCCTCACTAAGCTCATAATTAAATTCTATCTAAAAGACATTGTGGGGGTTCTTACTGTTGTTTTGATAAACAAAGGGTACTCTCAGAACTACAGTTTCCTTTGGTGGATTATTAAAATATACCTTCAGAGCACTATGAAAACAATACACATTAATAAATATTCAAGAGTGATTTCCATAGCATTTCAAGACAGCAATATAAAATGTTTCATTTTCATGTATGTGAAAGCTATTTCTCTGTATATTTACTGAAACTAAAACATTTAAGACACTGTAGAACATCTTTCTTAGCATTTTATTTTACTCCCATTAAACACATACTGAGACATGATATTAAATTCATGGTAGAAAAAGATTAAAAAACCAGAACTTTTCAGGGTATCACTAGTTCCATATCTCTAAATAAGGTTTCTATGTAATACATTCCTAAGATGTTTTTTCTCAAGCACCTCTGACATCAGATATGTGGGTTTTCCATACCAAGCAATTCTGTAATTTTCTGCAGACACCAGGTAGGTGTCCTACAATTTCATCCAATTCTGACACCAACTACCCAGGATTAAGTAAGCACAGTCCCCACAGATTGAGGGCTCAGTCCCACAGAACTGCCCCCTTCAGACTCTAGTAGCAAGCAGTGGGGCCCCAGGTTATTCACACATCTGTCCAACTTGGCTACAAATCAGAGGCTCCCAAGGATTCCTCCCCAGGTTTTATTATTTGATATAATGACTCACACGCCCCAGAAATACTGTACTTCCTATTACTATAAATGGAGAGGTACACAGGTCAAGGTCCAGAAGGGTCCTGAGCACCAGGGCTTCTCCTCTAGCAACCAGCCCCGGTCTGCATTAGCATAAACTTAGGCAAAGTTTAAAGGAACTTACTGTGTATAACAAAAGACACTCTTTTCACCCCTGTAACTCAGGAAATTACAAGGTTCTTAGGAGCTCTCTGCCAGAACCAGAGTCAAAACCAAATTTATTTTTCTTATTATATCATAATATCGATACATATGGATTTATTTGAGGGAGTAGGGTGGCTGACTTCATACAGATAATGCCCAGACAGGAGGCAAGAGTAAGGCATCTTTCCTGGAGGTAATGAAAACACAAATGCGTAGAACAGATTTGAGTAAGCAGTATGTCACCACACTGCTTGCTTCTCCTTCTACTACAGAAAAAAGATCAGCACCCTTCCCCACAAGTATCACCAAAACATCATAGGATACAATTGATCCTAGAAATTAAGATTTGGTGGATTATTTGGCTTCCACTTTGGCTTTGTTTATCAAAATGTATTATAGGAAAGGAATAAAAGCTGACATTTTGAATGAACCATTTAGTCAATTACCTCTCCAAATCAAAAGCACTTTATAGTTTCTTTAATAATAGTCCAATAAACAACCTGATATTGAATTTATTATACGATTCCTTCTTTTGTCATGTTTTATATTATAGAAGTATACATTATTATTCCTTTTATTACATTAATTTCATGTGAGTTTCCACAAAATGAACTACACTGGCATATATTAGCATATATTCTATTTGACTTGTCATCTAAAATAGTAGCCTTTCTGAATAATCATCAGATAACAATGTATGTACAATAAATTCTGCATATCACTAAATTCTGTCCTAGTAATTTTTGGCCTGAACATACTAGACTCTCAAATAGGACGTGTTGTACTTTACAAATCTCGTATCAGTTATTTGCCATATGAGGGAGCAGAAGAAGTGGTACTTGATTATGGGGACCAACATACTCAATAGGGCACAGGACAAGTGTTTGGCTGCTGATACAGGCTGTCAGGTTTGAAAATAATGCCAATACATTGAGATGTAGTTGAGATAATCCTCAGTATCAGGAGGTACGATACTGATACGAAACTCCAAAGGAATGTAGGAAGGATGTGGATCTCAAGAGGTTCGATTCTAAAGTTAGTTGAGATGTTGGAGAATCCTTTGTCACATGGGAAATATTGGGGAGCAAGCTGGCAGGATATGGGCAGTCCCAGGCTGCTGTTGCCCCAGGGCTTCATTCATAAAGAGGAACAATGCAAAGGGAGATGTTAGGAGACAACACAGTGGGAAAGCCTCTACACAAAGGCCTCGGGCTCAGCCCTGGATTCCAGGTCTGGTTGGCAGCAAAGGAGGCACAGAATGATCAGGCCCCCAGACAGAGGATCTGGGAATATGTTTTGTCTCCACCTTTCTCTGGCCAGTGTGTGCTAGCTGGGCCTATCGGTGGTTTTAGAGCTGATGACTGAGGAGACCAAAACAGAGAAAAGCAGGGAGACTGCCACGTGAGCCACACAAAGGTTTGGATTCTCCTTTGATCGCCTGTCAGTGGTTTTAGAGCTGATGACTGAGGAGACCAAAACAGAGAAAAGCAGGGAGACTGACACATGACCACACAAAGGTTTGGGTTCTCCCTTGATTGCAATGATGGTTACAGTATAGCACAGATGGTCAGTCTTGTTCCAGTGACTGTAATTACTGCAAAAACCACTATGTTACATTGAAGTTATCAACATAAAATGACATTTTTCTATGGCATTTAAGATGTGGTACCAGATATGATATTTTAAGAGAACAGCAGAAGATAATAAGATTAATTTAAAATTAATCTTTTAAAGATTCAACTGAACTGAACCCTCAGAATAGTAAAGGGAGAGGTACAGAATAAACATCCAGAAACCCACCCTCCATGACATTCCCAACCACAGTCATTTGAACTACATATGAACCCCACTAAACATCACTTACAACACAGCACTTTCCATTTCTTACAATTCAAATTATTAAAATATTTTCCTTTATTGAAGGAAAATCTACCTCCTTGTAAATCAGGATAGTTTACAAGGCATTCCTTTCCTTCCTTGGGTCAAATAGTGAAAATATATCAGGTTATAGGTTTATCCGACTTACCTACTATATTTTTAAGGTTTACCACAGTACTGTTTTAACAGTGAGTATTTTGTGTACGCCTTAAAAGTGCTCTTAAGAAAATATTATCTTCAAATTCTACATGTAAATGAATGATGACAAGAGTGTTTTATTTTATAGATTTACCAACTCTTGCTCCAAAGCCAGAATGGTTTTAATAGAGCATAATACTGGAACCAATCAGTTGTTACAGCTATATTTCTAAACTCAATGTAACTACTTGAACATTTAATTCTGCACAAATAAACCACATGTTTAATACAAAAGCCTTTTGCCTAGTGAAAACATTTATGTGTTTGGAGTGTGTATTTTGAAGAACAGAGTCACTGTGTTTTGTTGTTCAGCTGCTAAGTCATGTCTGACTCTTTGTAACTCCATGGACTGCGTCACGCCCCAGTCCTCTGTCCTCCACTATCTCCTGGAGTTTGCTCAAATTCATGTCCATTAAGCCAGTGGAACTATCCAACCGTCTCATCCTCTGCCACTCCCTTCTACTTTTGCCTTCAATTTTTTTCAGCATCAGGGTCTTTTCCAATGAGTCAGCTCTTTTGCATCAAGTGGCCAAAGTACTGGAGCTTCAGCTTCAGCATCAGTCCTTCCAGTGAATATTCAGGGGTTGATTTCCTTTAGGATTGACTGGTTTAATCTCCTTGCTGTCCAAGGGACTCTCAAGAGTATTTTCCAGCACTGCAGTTCAAAAGCATCAATTCTTCAGCACTCAGCCTTCTTTATGGTCCAACTGTCACATCCATACATGACTACTGGAAAGACCATAGCTTTGACTAGACAGACCTTCCAGAACTCTCTTGCTTTCTCCATGATCCAGCAAATGTTGGCAATTTGATCTCTGGTTCCTCTGCTTTTTCTAAATTCAGTTTGCACATCTGGAAGTTCTCAATTCACGTACTACTGAAGCCTAGCTTAAAGGACTTTGAGCATAACCTTACTAACATGTGAAATGAGAACAACCATACAATAGTTTGAGCATTCTTTGGCATTGCCTTTCTTTGGGATTGGAATGAAAACTGACCTTTTCCAGTCCTGTGGCCACTGTTGAGTTTTCCAGATTTGCTGGCATATTGAGTGCAGCACTTTCACAGCATCATCTTTTAGGATTTGAAATAACTTAGCTGAAATTCCATCACCTCCACTAGCTTTGTTCATAGTAGTGCTTCTTAAGGTCCACCTGACTTCACATTCCAGGACGTCCAGCTCTAGGTAAGTGACCACATCATCGTGGTTATCTGGGTCATTAAGAACTTTCTTGTATAGCTCTTCTGTGTATTCTTGCTATCTCTTCTTAATCTCTTCTGCTTAAGTTCTTACTGTTTCTGTCCTTTATCATGCCCGTCCTGGCATGAAATGTTCCCTTGAGATCTCCAATTTTCTTAAAGATATCTCTAGTCTTCCCCATCCTATTGTTTTCCTCTATTTAACAAGGCCTTCTTATCTCTCCTTGCTCTTCTCTGGAACTCTGCATTCAGATGGGTATATTATTCCCGTTCTCCCTTGCCTTTCACTTCTCTTCTTTCCTCAGCTATTTGTAAAGCCTCCTCAAACAACCACTTCAGCTTCTTGCATTTCTTTTTCATTAGGATGGTTTTGGTCACTGCCTTGGGTACAATATTACAAACTTCCATCCATAGTTCTTCAGGCACTGTGTCTACCAGATCTAATCCCCTGAATATATTTGTTACTTCCACTATATAATCATAAGGGATTTGATTTAGGTCAAAGCTGAGTGGGCTAGTGATTTTCCCTACTTTCTTCACTTTAAGCATGAATTTTGCAATAAGGAGTTCATGATCTGAGCCACAGTCAGCTCCAGGTCTTGTTTTCACTAACTGTATAGAGCTTCTCCATCTTTGGCTGCAAAGAACATAGTCAGTATGATTTCATCACCATCTGGTGATGTCTGGTCGAGTCATCTTTTGAGTTACTGGAAATGCTATAACTAACATGTTCTCTTGACAAAACTCTGTTAGGTTTTGTCCTGTTTCATTTTGTACTTCAAGGCCAAACTTGCCTGTTATTCTGGGTATCTCTTGACTTCCTACTTTTGCATTTCAGTCGCCTGTGATGAAAAGGACGTCTTTCTGGGGTGCTAGTTCTAGAAAGTGTAATAGGTTTTCATAGAACCAGTCAACTTCAGCTTCTTTGGCATCAGTGGTTGGGGCATAGACTTAGATTACTGTGATAATGAATGGTTTGCCTTGAAAACAAACCAAGATCATTCTGTCATTTTTGAGATTGCACCCAAGTATTGTATTTTGGACTCTTTTGTTGAGTATATTGTGCTAAATAAATAGTCTGCATGCTTAAAATCAATTTTAAGCCACTATGTAAATATCTATAGATATAAATAAACATCATCAAAGTATATGAAGTATACTCTAACAAATAAAATTGAATGTCCTTGTATCTCCTCCTCCCACCTCAGAGCAGAGCATTTCTATCCAACTACTATCGTGATCACAACGTGGAACTCTCCAAGCTGCTGCATAGACTGGGGCAGCCTCTGCCATCCTGGCTGAGGCAGGAGCTGCAGAAAGTGAGATAGCACTGTGAGAAAGCTCGAGAATGCATCTCCGTGGAATGCTCACCTCTCCCAGAGCTTCCAGGAGCTACCAAAAGGTGGTTTAAAAATATACCTCTTCAAATGAGAAAAGAAAAACAAAGTTCTTTCCATGTGCTGGCACGTGGATGATTAGAAACAAAACAAAACTAAAAGTATTTGTTACAAGCCTTGAGGCCTATGGCCTTTCTCTTAACCCATATCTGAGCCTGTGGGGTTATTGGAGACTACTGTGCACTTATGTGTTAATCAATAGCAACCAATATAAATATCAAATACCAATGCAGAACTGTTCCATTTCGTAGTAATATTTACACTTTTATATATCAACTAAGATTATGTCTCTAGACTTTTAGGCTGCTGTTTGCCTGTAGAATGTTTTCTTATTCTTTGATTCTATAAAGTGTCCTACAAAACAAAAACATCACAATGTAGCATAAAGCGCCAGAGGCCTAGTGCCTGTGAAAACTGCTTGCAAAAATATAAAATCCACTGAAGTATTTAGAAAGAATTATAATTTACAGTTTGTCCTAGATCAGAGAGTGGGAAAGTTATATCTGAGCTTTATTGCATCCAAAAAAAAAAAGATAAGTATTATAGAAGGAAAAAAGTGATTTTTCATCCACATAGTCTAGTGCATTTCTGTAAAAGTTACTAATGTCTCTATCATTACATAATTATTATTCTGAAAGGTATGTTGTACCAGCTATTGGATGGGAAATAGAAACACACTGAGTGTACCAAAACCGTAAGAAGCAATATAAAGTGTACTGACTAAATCCTCTAAAAGCGAGAAATTGTAGGGGTCTGAAGATATCTAATTGACAACTTATGTCCCTTTGCTGTGAGCTGCAGATCAACTCCAGTAGTTCTCACTGGTTCTACAGAAATGTTTGCTCAGAATCTGAGGTCCATGTCATCTCCAGAAACAGACTGACTTTTTAATGTAAACAACTTTTTCTTAATGTTCCCAAGAACAAAACCTATTAACTGAAAACTAAGGACAGTTTCTCCAGATGCTATGTTGGGTTATTTACATTTAAATTACATAAAAATTACATCTTTTCAGAAAATTCAAAATGAAATTGTATAATGCAGAGATCTATGACAAAAAACAAATTAATATGATTTTTAATCTCATATTTGCAACGGTACAAGGCAGAAAAAGATAATCAAAGCCCAGTGCCATTTTTTTAGAACATTTTGTACATCACTCTCATGGAAGACAATAGAACACAGTTAAATTTATGGGTTATCTACTAAATTAAATGGAGGAAGTACCAAGATGAGCCAGGCATGGTTCTTAAAATATATCTTACACTTAAATTTTTAATGATTATATAATTAATAAAGTATTCAAAAAAAGAAAAGAATGTCATGCTGATTTTCCTGTGCTTATATTTACTTAGTTTTTAAATATACTATACACATAAGAAATTAAGTAGTAAATAAATTCCCTGCTATGACTATATAAGCTTTTATGAATGTTATCAAAAGTATGATTAGAAAAAAAATTATGCCCAATTAGTTTCATGGCCATTATAATATGTGAAATTGAACTCTATCAACTATTCACTAATTAGAAAACAAATTTTGAGATACTTTCACTAACTATTCATTTCTAAAATTGTATTATAATAATTTATTAAATGTTTTAAAGTTTTGTATACACAAACGATAAGCCTATTTTTAAACAAACAAGCTATTATCAGAAAGAATTACACAAAGAACCAGATTTTAAGATCCCTGACAGTAAAAGCAAAATCAATGTCATTTGGACAAAGATGGTAAAGTCATTCTTCATGCTTACCGCTACCTTTTATGAACAGCACATGCCTAACATACTAGAAAATGAATACAGCCTTTAATCTTCATTATTTTAAGAAAATTAGCTCAAAGGGTCAAACACAGTGAGAAGAGGCCCCAGCAGTTACATACAGTATTGTGTTCTCATTTTGACAACATTTCTACTGATTCAAAAAAAAAAAGGAAAGGAGAAGAAAAACAATGCATTTACGCTTCAAGGATGAGATGTACATTAAAACTTCTAAACAAAGCTGCTAATGGTGTAATTTTGTCTGGATAAACTGAGTCAACTAAACAGCTTACCCTTTAAGAAATGTTAAAAACACACTGGATGCTTGTGGGATGAAAGGAGAAAAAAGAAGAGATCATGCCAAAATTTACTCATTCATAATACAGCTATTACGCTACCTAGAGCAGCAAACCTTTGAAAGGAATTTTGATCACTCAGTGTATCTGGAAGACAACTCAAATTCTAGGGGACACGCATACTTACTACATTGGATACTCCAGGTGGTTGTTATGCTCTTCTGAAAGTAACATAAATACACATGGGGAAAGAAAGAGATAATGTGATTTCAAACTAGCTTTGTATGGCATTCTTTTTTCATTGCTTAAAATATGAACCTTCCTCAGGAAGAAATGAAATGGTTATTTCAGTGTTTATAGCTATAATATTCCTGTCATTCACATTGAATGAAATTAATGGAAACATTTTTTTTTCTGAGGTTTTTAAAATAAAAAACCTGGATATAATTCTGATAGTAGCATGGTACCTCATATGTAAAACAATAAACTGTGATAAGAAAAGAGTTTGAGCCTGGTGATTTTAGGTAACAAGTAGGCATTTGTTTGATAGTTGGTGTTTGCCTGTGACCAAGTGGGAGGTGGTCATAGAACATAGATACCACTAATACAATTCAAAATGGAGAGATGCATGGAAAACTTCCCAGAAAGACATGAGTTTATTTTTAAAGATATACCCTTAAACAGATCTTCTAATCAATATTAGTTAGTTTTTGTTTAGTTCTAGTAGATACAAAACAGTTCCTAGGGTCACTCATGAGACCAGAAAGTGAGAAAAGCACACAGCTGTTACCTAACGGACCTGGGAACCTGAAGTATTAGCATCTCTTACTCCTAGTGCTCTGCTCTGCTCCCCACAAATCAGCTGCTTTCTTTAAAGCTTTATAAGGAGTTAGCTAGTCTCTCTTTTCTTAAAAATCTAGCAAAAGAGACCATCTCTGCAAAAAAAAAAAAAGGGGGGGGTCAGGAGAGTTAGACATTTATCTACATTTTCCACAAAACTTCCTTTTCTCTATTCCAATCCCTTTCTTTTCTAGACATCAGGCTTTCTCATGTTGCAACCCACCCTGTCATCATACACCAGTTGATTCTTCATAGGATTGTCTCTCAGACACACAGTTCTCCAGTCTAGGATACATCTGACCCCCATTTTCTATGTGTGCCATCCTATGTTCTATTTATTCTGAGACCAACTGGTGAGTGGTTAATAAACCAACCCCATCGATGTTACTGGCTTATAATGACTTACAGTGTCTTACTTTCAAGAGAGATCAGCACGGCATTTTCCAGGAGATATGTTTAAGGCTCACTGAGGAGGAGACACTGAGCACTTCAAATATTTCAGAATGAAGGGATTTCTCTATTTTCAAATTATTCTCTAAAGCTGAGTTCTATTCTGCCAAAACTGACAGGGCTTGGTTACCACCTGAAGCATGGCTACCACCTTCATCCTGTCCGCCCCGCCCCATGTACACACACAGCCACCCCCAAATAGTTAGGAGTCATGGAAAGAACAATGAATACCTGTGGTGGATAATCCTTAAGAAATTATTTGTGTTGGCCTGACATGTTTAACTTCTTTTCACTTTACCTAAAAGCAAACTAAATTTTATAAGGTCAAGCCATTAATTTATGCTTTGAGGATAAGAGCTAAAGACACAATGTGTCGTTGATTTCATTCCCAGGAAAATCTAGAATTTACTTTGAGTAAGCCTTTCACCTGTGGCCAACGGTAGCTAAGAGAATTTGAGGGCCATTTCTCCCCATCCAGTGCTACTAACAAGTTCCTGCTATTTTGTCCTCAATTTATTTTCTACACAGTTCTCTATATATTCAGTTTCTTAACAAAAGTCACAAAAATGTATTATTTATTAGCAGGTGAGATTTATTCTTGCCCTCCACTTCCACCTTCTTCGTTTAATCCTATACCTAACTTACTCATTGAGTTTCTATCATTTCTCAGTCTATTCCCAAAAGTTACAGACACAAAGATTAATAGATCACTAAAATTGGAACCTGCTATATTTTCACCATCTCCTTTTTAGAAAAAGAAGAATCATGAATAGTGTCAGTAAATGTTTAAGAAAGACATCCACTAGCCAGATTCAGGTCAAATATTTTATTTGCCTATCAATTCCTTCCACAGAAGTCAAAGCAAATTCCACAAATTAAATTCTCCAAGATATTGCTAGGAAGAATGTATTTACCCACATTTTTTCATACAGAAAACAGAATTAAACTGAATGAAATGTGAAACATTTCCAAAGCACCCAGGATCTGTGACAAACCTTACATAAAACCGTCTATATCAAGCTGTTTCTTGGTTATGAGGGAATAAATTAGGTGTAGGAAATGCCTGCTGTCTGCATTTCTAATGCCAAAACACTCTTCTTCAAATCAATAAGTGAAATGGAAGGCAGATCTTGCTCTTAAATATTATGAATAATTTATACTGTTGGACCAGAAAGATTGGTCTTCTTTTCTCTATTTGGTAAATGCTATTCTCATTCTGAATTTTTCAGTTTCAACCACTTTAAACAGAAATGCAAGCTCAAGTTGCGATATACTCTTAGGGCTACAGTGTATTTTTTCAGAACTTAATTTATGTCTTTCAAAGTAAACAAAACTTTTAAAAGCCCACAAAACATATACTATCAAAAACAAAGGGTCTGCTTTACAGACAGGTAAATCAATCGACAAATTTAAACGAAGTTAAAGATTCTAAGTTTAAAAACAATAAAAAGCTATGAAAATGTAATACTGACCAATTTTCATTCCCACCTGGGCTCAACTTGATGAAACCATGTTGCCTCTATCCCCAATTAAGGATACACAACTGGAATAGCAGACAGAGTCGACTGGACTAATATAGATATTGGCCCTGATATCGGTTCTTAACCAAAACAACACTGAGTAAGTCAGTTTTCCTTTAGGGCCTCAATTTCCTCATCCTTCAATGCTGCTGCTGCTAAGTCGCTTCAGTCGTTTTCGACTCTGTGTGACCCCATAGACGGCAGCCCAGCAGGCTCCCCCGTCCCTGGGATTCTCCAGGCAAGAACACTGGAGTGGGTTGCCATTTCCTTCCCCAATGCATGAAAGTGAAAAGTGAAAGTGAAGTCGCTCAGTTGTGTCCGACTCTTCGCGACCCCATGGACTACAGCCTACCAGACTCCTCCGTCCATGGAAGTTTCCAGGCAAGAGTACTGGAGTGGGGTGCCATTGCCTTCTCCGATGGAAGAAGTCAAATGAGATCATCAGTACCAGCTCCTTCCCTTGTTCCATTTTATCATCATTTATTGTGACATGTGGCTCTCCCTGTCTCTCACACATTCTGCCACAGGCAGGAGCCACAAATTATCTAGGTGGGAAAGCTGGAAGCAGGGAGTGGGGTCTGAGTATTTCAATCCCTCCTCCCTCACTTCTGTTGGGAGAATACTCTGGTCTGCTTTTGGCCTATGGTAAGTTCAGCAGAAATCTATTTTTAAATACATTATTTAAGGCCACAAACATAACCAAAAGAACAAAAACCAAAAATATAAATATATGCTAAAAAAATAGGAAGATGACCAAGAGGATAAATGAATTAAACATTTACATGCATCAAGGAATAAGGGTCTAAATGAGCCAAACCTCTTGTCCTTCATGTGTGAACCAACCGATGATGCTTCAAGTTGACAAACCAAGATGATAAGGTGAATGATAGTTGGTATTATGGAGGCAATCAACACAACATGGATATGAATGGTTACTTACCTTTGATAAATGGGGCTGGAGTGCAGGACCAGGGAGAAGCATTTGGATTTTCTTTTCCAAGTGCATGTACTACTTTAGTATCAATAGTAACAGCAATTTTCTATCATTTTTTAAAAAATAAGTATAAATATTCAGGCCCAACAGTAACTGGCAACTGATTTTAGCATCAGCTAGTGGATGTTGTCCAGGAGACTGGTGGGCAAGACCTCTGCAGTGATACAGAGTCTTACTTAGTGCTTACATGGTTCTCAAAGCAGAGTCTGTGGTCCCCCAGCACACCCAAGTCCTTTCCAGGGAATATGCACGGTCAGAACTATTTTCATAATAATACCAGTTTATCATATTGCCCATGAACAGTATGAAAAGGCAAAAAGATAGGACACTGAAAGATGAACTCCCCAGGTTGGTAGGTGTGCAATATGCTACTGGAGATCAGTGGAGAAATAACTCCAGAAAGAATGATGGGATGGAGCCAAAGCAAAAACAATACCCAGCTGTGGATGTGACTGGTAATAGAAGCAAAGTCCAATGCTGTAAACAGCAATATTGCATAGGAACCTGGAATGTTAGGTCCATGAATCAAGGCAAATTGGAAGTGGTCAAACAGGAGATGGCAAGAGTGAACATCAACATTCTAGGAATCAGTGAACTAAGATGGACTGGAATGGGTGAATTTAACTCAAATGACCATTATATCTACTACTGTGGGCAGGAATCCCTTAGAAGAAATGGAGTAGTCATCATGGTCAACAAAAGAGTCCGAAATGCAGTACTTGGATGCAATCTCAAAAACGACAGAATGATCTCTGTTTGTTTCCAAGGCAAACCATTCAACATCATGGTAATCCAAGTCTATGCCCCGACCAGTAACACTGAAAGAGCTGAACTCGAATGGTTCTATGAAGACCTACAAGACCTTTTAGAACTAACACCCAAAAAAGATGTCCTTTTCATTATAGGGGACTGGAATGCAAAAGTAGGAAGTCAAGGAACACCTGGAGTAACAGGCAAATTTGGCCTTGGAGTACAGAATGAAGCAGGGCAAAGGCTAATAGAGTTCTGCCAAGAGAATGCACTGGTCACAGCAAATCCCCTCTTCCAACAACACAAGAGAAGACTCTACACGTGGACATCACCAGATGGTCAACACCGAAATCAGATTGATTATATTCTTTGCAGCCAAAGATGGAGAAGCTCTATACAGTCAGCAAAAACAAGACCAGGAGCAGACTGTGGCTCAGATCATGAACTCCTTATTGCCAAATTCAGACTGAAATTGAAAAAAGTAGGGAAAACCACTAGACCATTCAGGTATGACCTAAATCAAATCCCTTATGATTATACAGTGGAATTGACAAATAGATTTAAGGGGCTAGATCTAATAGACAGAGTGCCTGATGAACTACGGACAGAGGTTCGTGACATTGTACAGGAGACAAGCATCAATATCATCCCCATGGAAAAGAAATGCAAAAAAGCAAAATGGCTGTCTGAGGAGGCCTTAGAAATAGCTGGGAAAAGAAGAGAAGCGAAAAGAAAAGGAGAAAAGGAAAGATATTCCCATCTGAATGCAGAGTTCCAAAGAATAGCAAGGAGAGATAAGAAAGCCTTCCTCAGAGATCAATGCAAAGAAACAGAGGAAAACAACAGAATGGGAAGGACTAGAGATCTCTTCAAGAAAATTAGAGATACCAAGGGAACATTTCATGCAAAGATGGGCTTGATAGAGGACAGAAATGGTATGGACCTAACAGAAGCAGAAGATATTAAGAAGAGGTGGCAAGAATACACAGAAGAACTGTACAAAAAAGATCTTCACAACCCAGATAATCACGATGGTGTGATCACTCACCTAGAGCCAGACATCCTGGAATGTGAAGTCAAGTGGGCCTTAGAAAGCATCACTACGAACAAAGCTAGTGGAGGTGATGGAATTCCAGTTGAGCTATTTCAAATCCTCAAAGATGATGCTGTGAAAGTGCTGCACTCGATATGCCAGCAAATCTGGAAAACTCAGCAGTGGCCACAGGACTGGAAAAGGTCAGTTTTCATTTCAATCCCAAAGAAAGGCAATGCCAAAGAATGCTCAAACTACCGTACAATTGCACTCATCTCACACACTAGTAAAGTAATGCTCAAAATTCTCCAAGCCAGGCTTCAGCAATACGTGAACCATGAACTTCCAGATGTTCAGGCTGGTTTTAGAAAAGGCAGAGGAACCAGAGATCAAATTGCCAACATCCGCTGGATTATTGAAAAAGCAAGAGAGTTCCAGAAAAACATCTATTTCTGCTTTACTGACTATACCAAAGCCTTTGACTGTGTGGATCATAATAAACTGTGGAAAATTCTGAAAGAGATGGGCATACCAGACCACCTGACCTGCCTAATGAGAAACCTGTATGCAGGTCAGGAAGCAACAGTTAGAACTGGACATGGAACAACAGACTGGTTCCAAATAGGAAAAGGAGTACGTCAAGGCTGTGTATTGTCACCCTACTTATTTAACTTATATGCAGAGTATATCATGAGAAACACTGGGCTGGAAGAAACACAAGCTGGAATCAAGACTGCTGGGAGAAATATCAATAACCTCAGATATACAGATGACACCACCTTTATGGCAGAAAGTGAAGAAGAACTAAAGAGCCTCTTGATGAAAGTAAAAGAAGAGAGTGAAAAAAGTTGGCTTAAAGCTCAACATTCAGAAAACTAAGATCATGGCATCTGGTCCCATTACTTCATGGCAAATAGATGGGGAAACAGTGGAAACAGTGTCAGACTTTATTTTTTTTGGCTCCAAAAGCACTGCTGATGGTGATTGCTGCCATGAAATTAAAAGACGCTTACTCCTTGGAAGGAAGGTTATGACCAACCTAGACAGCATATTTAAAAGCAGAGACGTTACTTTGCCAACAAAGGTCCATCTAGTCAAGGCTATGGTTTTTCCAGTGGTCATGTATGGATGTGAGAGTTGGACGGTGAAGAAAGCTGAGCACTGAAGAATTGATGCTTTTGAACTGTGGTGTTGGAGAAGACTCTTAAGAGTCCCTTGGACTGCAAGAAGGTCCAACCAGTCCTAAAGGAGATCAGTCCTGGGTGTTCATTGGAAGGACTGATGTTGAAGCTGAAACTCCAGTACTTTGGCCACCTCATGTGAAGAGTTGATTCATTGGAAAAGACCCTAATTCTGGGAAGGATTGGGGGCAGGAGGATAAGGGGACGACAGAGGATGAGATGGTTGGATGGCATGACCAACTCGATGGACATGGAGTCCGGGAGTTGGTGATGGACAGGGAGGCCTGGCGTGCTGCAATTCATGGGGTCGCAAAGAGTCGGACACGACTGAGCGACTGAACTGAACTGATCATATTCCTTTGTCATTGTGTTGATATTTTCACTGTTTTTGCAAGAGTAATAATGGGTAAAACTGCTGAAACTGCTGGTGCTTTAACAGAAGTCTTCTGGTCATTGTATTCTCCACCCTCACACAGTCATTTACAAAGTCAGCTTCAGTTAAGAAAACAGTCAACAAGGCAGTAAGAATTATTAATACCATTCAATTTCATCCCCTCAATACCTCTTTTTAATATTCTCTGTTTCAAAATGTGAAGCATATCTGGAGTACCTCCACCATACACTGAACTAGATAGCTGTCTCAAGGAAAAGCACCTGAGCAATTATTTGAGTTGCAAATTGAACTTCTGTTTTAATTTGTTTAATCTGACAAAAACTAGTCACCTCACTCACAGAACATCATTTTGACTTAAAAGAATGGCAGGAACTATGATTATTCAAACTTGAGAATTTTAAGACTTTTCTTAATGAAAAAAGTGAGGCTGTCACTTTAAGAAAAACAATTAACAATAAATAACAGTATTTACTGCCAATGATAAAATTTGAGCTTTCAAGTGAAAATTAGAATGTTGTAGATCTTGTATGCATTACTTGGAGCTTAACAGCATAGTATTATTTAAATACTTTCTCTGATGAAACTGATGGTGATATTAACAAATACGATCTTTTAATATTATATATTGAAATGTACCAACATTTGGAAGATCTGAATAGTAAACCAGTATTTTCCAAACAACTGATGTATGAGGCTACAAAAATCATTATATGTAGTGCAACCATTATAATGGTAAAACATCCATTCTTAGGCAAGATAACCTAATAGTTTTTAATGTAACAGAGTGTGAAAAGGTCTTTGATTTGGTTTCAGATTCCACATTACAAATAGCCTTTAAGAAAATACCACTTGTCAAGTTCTAGCAGAGTATCAAAGAAAAATATCCACAATTACCTGAAAGGCTATAAGTATACACTCCCCTTTCCCAAACACATATTTGGGTAAGCTTAGATTTTCTCTACACACTTCAGCAAAAGCAACAACAAAAGAGACTGAATGCAAAAACAGAAATCAGAATCCACCTATCTTCTACTAAGCCAAGAGCCTTACAAAGAGACTTACAAAGATGTAACATAACATCACTCTTTTCACTAATTTTTTTGTTTTGGAAAACAGTTATATTTTATTGAAACTATGATCTTATTATGGGTTTGCTCTTGTTCTTAAATGAATTAATATTTTTGGTTCCTCAATTTGAATTTCTAGTACAGTAAATATTGATAGATATAACTTTTATAAATTTTGGAGTCCTCAATAATTTTTTAAAATTTGAGGGATCCTGAGACCAAAAAATGTGAGAATCACTGGCATAGGAGTTGAAAGTAATTTATGTACCATAAGCCAAAACTTATACCATAAGTAATAGGCTAGAAAGAAAACAGATGGAAAGCCAGACTATACCTTCTACCAACTTCCTATTCCACTCCCAAACTGGAGGTTGCCTGGCTGGAGATGAAGAAATACTGGAAAGGAAGAAGAGAGGCAAACATGGGTATGAGTTCAGGACGAGAGATTTTGTTTAAAACTGAGGCTCCAAGAAGAGAGAAAGCTGTGTCCTACTTTCCAAATAAAGGTTTGCCAAACAGCAACCTCCTCTGTGTGCTCTGCCCACTAATGGCACAGGAACAAAACAGTGAAAACAGGACATGGTGTTCTAGGCATATAATCTAAAATTGCACAGGTTCCACAGTGGCACCGAAGAATATATAGAAATTCCCATTCTCCATTGGAAGCTGCAGAAATCACTAAGAATGGGCCTTTTTAGATCCAAAGGGACTGTAAGCCAGGACCAGGACATCTAATGCCCTGCACAGAATGATGACTGCAGGATACAAAGAGCCCAGACCATAGAAGCCAGAGCCCACTTACCAAAGACCAAACTTGATGAGATTCATCCAGTGTCAGCAGAAGACAGATACGTCTGAGGCCCGGTGTCACCTTCTTCCTCATGTCCAAGACCACCCTGACAAAAAAAGAGAGAAGCATTCTTAATCTGGGTGTTTCTATTGTTGTTCATTCGCAAAATCGTGTCCGACTCTTTGAAACCCCATGCACTGCAGCACACCAGGCTCCCCTATACTCGACAGTCTCCTGGAGTTTGCTCAGATTCATGTCCATTGAGTCAGCGATGCTATCTAACCATCTCGTCTTCTGCCACCCCCTTCTTTTGCCTTCCATCTTTTCAGCATCAGGGACTTTTCCAGTGAGTTGGCTCTTTGTATCAGGTGGCCAAAGTATTAGAGCTTCAGCTTCAGCATCAGTCCTTCCAATGAATATTCAAGGTTGATTTCCTTTAGGACTGACTGGTTTGATCTCCTTGCAGTCCAAGGGACTCTCAAGAGTCTTCTCCAGCACCACAACTCAAAAGTCTTTGGCTTAATTCTTCACTGTTTCTAAAATGGAATTTAAAATCCCTAAATCTAAAATAGGACAGTCATTGAAAACTAAACAAAGCTACATTTCTGCACAGGTTGTAGATTATGGAATTTATACCCACTATATAAGCAGTCTGTCCCAGGTTCAATTAGCAACAATGGAGATGCACAGAAAAAGAACAAACAGCCAGGGTCAAGAGTAAGGCTAGACTGCCTCAGTTAGGAAGAGCCAGGGATAGGCATGGTGATTTACTAGGCATGAGTGTGCAGATGGAGCACATTTGCAGATTTCCATCTTCCTACGAAATAAGCTGTTCCGTCCTATGGTGGACACACCTGGAGAGTCACGCCCTTGTGTAATACTGCCCTGAGTATGGGCTGAGCCTGTAGCTATGTTGGGACAATCACTCTCTTGATTAGCACACCCCAGATTCAGTCTGTCAAGACACCAACTCCACAGCTGCTCTGAGATAACATCTTCTTTAACTCGGATATCTTCCCCGCTTCCATCTCAGTCCTAATAATCTACTATCCACTCTATACCCAAAACAACGTTTTTACAGATTAAGTACTCCTGTGTTAAATATCCCACAGCAGCTCTCCTTTCCAGAGTTTGAGGTCTTCTGTGACCTGATGTCCATCACCTTGGAGACGGCAGTTCGCCTCGCCCCTCCCTCCCTCTGCGGCAGCTGCGCAGGCTTCCGTGCTGACTAACATACAGCCTCTGTGCTGATGCTCCCTCGGTGGTCCACACAGTCAGCTCCTGCAGTTTTTCTGAGTCCCTGCTCATATATCATCTTTTTTTAAAAAAAAAAAAAGCCAGCACCAACAATCTTACAGAAAATTTCACTTTCCTTGGTTCTCCTGATTCCCATTTCCCTGATCTAATTTTTATTTTGCCATAGTACCTATAATCTTATAACTTAATTGTGTAGTTCACTGATTTAACAACATTGTTGTCTTCTCCTACTCAAATGAGCTTCATGAAGGCAAATGCATTTGTTTCCTTTCATCAGTGTATCCCCACATTCATGTGTGTCATCTCTGACATGTAATAGGTGCTCAATAAATACTTGCTGAATTAATTAATTTAGCAATAAATGGGGAAGAATAAAGGCAAAGGATGATAGTTTTAATGCTGCATATTTTCTTCCATTTAAGCCTTAGAAAAAAGTATAACTTTTACAAATCAATAAATATGGTAAAGATATATATTTCTGCAATCACACAAAGACTTTAAAAATTAAGTCTCTCTTCTAAATGATAAAAAACAAGCTCAGACTTCAAATAATAATGAATTTCCAATAAAGAATTAAAACTAGCAAAGTAACTTTTTCAAATATAAGATGGAAAAAAAACCTCTAGCCTTTAAGTAGTGTTTTGTATTTACTAAATTATTTATATAAATTACCTGAACAATTACTCTAAAAGGAGATATTGCTAGCTTCCTTTATAGATGAAGAAACAGGTATGGAAAGGACAGATAACTAAACCAATGTCACACCAGAAGCAAAGTCAAAAATTTGAGATTTGAGCCCAGATTTGAATTTATCTTATACCTAATATCATTTTTCCTCCTTTACAACACATGTCAGTTAGAAATGGGGACCTGAGTGAGATTACACTCAAATCCCAGAGCTAACCTTGGGTTAATTACTTCCCTGTGCTTCAATTTACTCATCTATATCAGAAAATGGAGATAATAGTACAATTTCATTCAATTGTTGAAACAAAGAAATGAGCACATACAGACTCAATAAACATTAGTTATTACCATTATTATCACTATTATTATAATTATTAGCTCTAGAAGGTGATAATAACAAATAATTGTTCTTTTCAGAATACCTTTAGTGTCTGCTCATATTTCCATCTTTAGACCTCCTCAGTCATTACTGCTCAGTACTCTAAAGAATGATGATTGCTCATTATTAGAGAAATGCAAATCAAAACTACAATCAGATATCACCTCACACTGGTCAGAATGGCCATCATCAAAAAGTCTATGAACAATAAATGCTGGAGAGGTTGTGGAGAAAAGGGAACACTCTTGCGCTGCTGGTGGGAATGTAAATTGATACAGCCACTATGGAAGATGGTATGGAGATTCCTTAAAAAACTAGGATTCAAGCTACCATATGACCTAGCAATCCCACTACTAGAGATACACCTTGAAAAAACCAAAATTGAAAAAGATACAGGTATCCCATTGCTCACTGCAGCACTGTTTACAATAGCTAGAACATGGAAGCAACCTAGATGGCCATCGACAGATAAATGGATAAAGAAGTTCTGGTACATATATACGATGGAATATTACTCAGCCATAAAAAGGAACACATTTGAATCAGTTCTAATGAGGTGGATGAACCTAGAGCATACTATACAGAGTGAAATAAGTCAGAAAGAGAAAGATAAATATTGCATACTAATGCATATATATAATCTAGAAAGATGGTACCGATGAATTTATTTGCAGGGCAACAATGAAGAAACAGAAATAGAAAACAGACTTATGGACACAGCGGGGTGGGGAGGGAGGAAGGAGAGGGTGAGATGTATGGGAAGAGTAACATGGAAACTTAATTACCATATGTAAAATACACAGTCAATGCGAATTTGCTGTATGACTCAGGGAACTCAAACAGGGGTTCTGTAATAACCTAGAGGGGTGAAATGGAGAGGGAGACAGGAGGGAGGTTCAAGAAGGAGGGGACATATGTATACCTATGGCTATTTCATGTTGATATTTGGCAGAAAACAACAAAATTCTGTAAAGCAATTATCCTTCAATTAAAAAATAAATATTTTTTTTTAAAAAAAGGAATGATGAGTATTTCAAAATTTTCATTGCTTTTATCAAATATACTGAATTCCAGGGATTTCTTTCAGAACTCTTCTGATTTCTAAGACATATTACTCATTTGTATAAATTACCATACATATAAAAGGCTTTTAAATTAAAGAAATACAAAAGTCATTTCTCTGATATTAATTCTACTTGATTTTCTATGAATTTACTTGGAGAGAATAAATAAACACCTACTAAAACATCTTATATAGTAAATTGGGGTATTTTCCTACCATGTAAATTCTTTTATTTTCATTTTAAAAAACTGTTAAGATTTTTCTAGATTCAGTTCAAGCTAAAATTTTTCAGAGCATTGTATGAGTCCTGGCAGTTATTTGAAGATCAAATAGAAATTACTCAATATAGTCCTTACAGTCTCAAGAAGATGTAAACCTCTGATATTGAGATTTAAGACAGTGAAGATCTATTTCAATTATTAACATTGACTAATAGGAATCAGTTCCAAAGTTTGTCACAAAATGTTCTCTGTAAAATGATTTCCATTATAAAAACTCAAAATATATTCCCATAGGAGGGAAAAGAAAACTCTCAACTTAAAACTTTTGGCAAAGACAGAGAGGTAAGATATGCCCCAAATCAAAAAACACATTTTTGCTTTAATATACTAGCTGGAAATTTTCCTTTTGAACACTGTGTATAATTTCCCACAATTTTTTTTTTCAGTTTTACCATACAGTCTCCTCATTCAACAAACACTCACATTCATGGATCAAGTATTGCTATGGGTAAGATGAATATGATTACATCCTTGTCCTCTGGTAAATTGAGCAAAAATACTTCTTTTCTCCAAGAGAATAACTCTCCACTTCCATACAGTCCAGATTAAAAATGTATCAACCTAAACACTCTAGACAATAGGTAATGAATTAAATCTCTACTTGACTAATACAGCATTTTTAAAACCTATACATCAAATCTGCATATAAAAGTACATATTTCAATTATATTCTTAGAATCTGCATCTGGGGAAAGTTGTTCCTTTTATAAGGGTTTTAACATTCACTATGGATATTTACTGTATAAAACTGGAGTCCAGAGAATAGGTTTGTAGAGCCATTATATATTCTGACATTTTTACGTTATTATCCACACATTCAATAAATGAATGTATAAACACTCATGGACAATAATAAATGAATGTATTTAATTTTAAACATACTAGTTCAAATTCTTTTCCCATCTAGGTTACTACAATGAGTAGAGTTCCCTTTGCTAGACAGTAGGTCCTTGTTGGTTATCTATTTTAAATATAGTACTGTGTATATGTCAATACATGTATGTATGTGTATAACTGAATCACTTTTGCTGTACACCTGAAACTAAAACATTGCAAATTAACTATGCGGTGCATGCATGCTCAGTAATGTCCACCTCTTTGCCACCCCATGGGCTGTAGCCCGCCAAGCTCCTCTATCCATGGGATTTTCCAGACAAGAATACTGGAGTGGGCTGCCATTCCCTTCTCCAGTGGACATTAACTATACTCCAATAGTAAAAATCTTCATGACCCAGATAATCACGATGGTGTGATCACTCACCTAGAGCCAGACATCCTGGAATGTGAAGTCAAGTGGGCCTTAGAAAGCATCACTACGAACAAAGCTAGTGGAGGTGATGGAATTCCAGTTGAGCTATTTCAAATCCTCAAAGATGATGCTGTGAAAGTGCTGCACTCAATATGCCAGCTAATCTGGAAAACTCAGCAGTGGCCACAGGACTGGAAAAGGTCAGTTTTCATTCCAATCCCAAAGAAAGGCAATGCCAAAGAATGCTCAAACTACCGCACAATTGCACTCATCTCACACGCTAGTAAAGTAATGCTCAAAATTCTCCAAGCCAGGCTTCAACAATACCTGAACTGTGAACTTCCAGATGTTCAAGCTGGTTTTAGAAAAGGCAGAGGAACCAGAGTTCAAATTGCCAACAGTCGCTGGATCATTGAAAAAGCAAGAGAGTTCCAGAAAAACATCTATTTCTGCTTTATTGACTATGCCAAAGCCTTTGACTGTGTGGATCACAATAAACTGTGGAAAATTCTGAAAGAGATGGGAATACCAGACCATCTGACCTGTCTCTTGAGAAACTGTATGCAGGTCAGGAAGCAACAGTTAGAACTGGACATGGAACAACAGACTGGTTCCAAATAGGAAAAGGAGTACATCAAGGCTGTATATTGACACCCTGCTTATTTAACTTGTATGCAGAGTACATCATGAGAAATGCTGGGCTGGAAGAAACACAAGCTGGAATCAAGATTGCTGGGAGAAATATCAATAACCTCAGATATGCAGATGACACCACCCTTATGTCAGAAAGTGAAGAAGAACTAAAGAGCCTCTTGATGAAGGTGAAAGAGGAGAGTGAAAAAAGTTGGCTTAAAGCTCAACATTCAGAAAACTAAGATCATGGCATCTGGTCCCATCACTTCATGACAAATAGATGGGGAGACAGTGGAAACAGTGTCAGACTTTATTTTTTTTGGCTCCAAAATCACTGCTGATGGTGATTGCAGCCATGAAATTAAAAGACGCTTACTCCTTGGAAGGAAGGTTATGACCAACCTAGATAGCATATTTAAAAGCAGAGACATTACTTTGCCAACAAAGGTCCGTCTAGTCAAGGCTATGGTTTTTCCAGTAGTCATGTATGGACGTAAGAGTTGGACAGTGAAGAAAGCTGAGCGCCGAAGAATTGAAGCTTTTGAACTGTGGTGTTGGAGAAGACTCTTGAGAGTCCCTTGGACTGCAAGGAGATCCAACCAGTCCATCCTAAAGGAGATCAGTCCTGGGTGTTCATTGGAAGGACTGATGTTGAAGCTGAAACTCCAATACTTTGGCCACCTGATGCGAAGAGCTGACTCAATGGAAAAGACTCGGATGCTGGGAAGGATTGGGGGCAGGAGGAGAAGGGGACGACAGAGGATGAGATGGTTGGATGGCATCACCAACTCGATGGACATGGGTTTGGGTAGACTCCGGGAGTTGGTGATGGACAGGGAGGCCTGGCGTGCTGCGATTCATGGGGTCGCAAAGAGTCGGACAACGACTGAGCGACTGAACTGAACTGAACTGAATATTAAAAAAAGAAAAGAAAAAAAAAAAAAAAAAACAATCCTAGTTTTAGACAGACTTAATAGGGTAACAGTGCCACCTAGTGGCCTCGTAAAAAAGAATGCTTGCCTTTTTCATCCTATTAGGTTTTACATAAACATATGATTATCTTTTCACTGATATAGGTATTAATAATATTTAGAACACTAGAGTAAATGTTTGCATCACAAACATCTATAAAGTCTATTATAAGAACAAATAAAGGAAAACAAAGAATTTTAGCAAGTGACCATTTTCAACTTACATTAATGTCAAGTATATAAGCATTAGATATTTCATAAATATTAGATTATATACTATAAAACAGTAATAAGATCTTTCAGGTTAATATACTATATTCATATATTATGTATTAAATAATCTTCTTTTGCATAAAGGCATGCAAGTAAAAATAAAATTTAAGGCTTTATTAGTAAATAGATTAAACCCAAAATCAAGGGTATCATGTTGTCTGTCTGAGAAGGAAAGAAAGAAAAAGCTTTGAGATGTTAAATATTTAATAAAACAAGAGTGCAACATCTCACTGATATGCACATTTCTACAACCAAGGCAAGTAATCATCCTTGAGGTGATGGAGGCCAATTTAAGGTCACTGAACACCCGGCAACTCCACAGTTTGTCATCCTAACCAAAAAATGTCTCAGCAGGTTTCTTGCTAAACCTCCCAATATATGTGTGTGTTACAGATATTTCAAGTCATTTACTCCAGTGCCCCAGCTCCAAAATTTGACTCACCGTCACCTCAAAATTCATTCAACCTATTTACATTTTCAGTGATCCTCACTCGGCTCCTGTGTTGTCATCCCTCTTCACCTAGTTTAAGTTTCATGGCAAATTAATGTAATTTCTTCTATGTTTTTTCTTTGCCTTCTTTCACTTTGTTTGCTTTCTTGGCAAACCTCAACCTGAGTTAATTCCAACTCTCTGTCAGCTTTACACCTACACCTTTGCAGCTAAGCTTGGTGTGGAAAAATATATAATCGTGCTAGTTTTTTATTTGTGCACGCTAAGCCACTTCAGTCGTATCTGACTTTTCTGTGACCCTATAGACTGTAGTCCACCAGGCTCCTCTGTCCATGGGATTCTCCAGGCAAGAATACTGCAGTGGGCTGCCATGCCCTCCTCCAGGGGATCTTCCCAACCAGGGATCAAACCCATGTCTCTTATGTCTCCTGATTGGCAGGGGCTTTCTTTACCACTAGTGCCACCTGGGAAGCCCCCAGTTTTGTTTTTTCAATGCATTTAAATTCATTACAAGAACTGAAGTGAGCCCCTCATGTGACCCAGGAATCCTGCTACATTTCTTAGACTATTCACACTATCTCCTAACTATGACCTCTCCTCTCTCCTCAAATATCCAACACTCCCTCCTTCATCCTCACACTCAGTTGATGACCTTGCTTGTATTACTCCGAAAAAAGGGAAAAATTGAATAGAAGAGACCATTCAAAAGTTCACGCACCATATCACTCACCAGTATCTGTACCCTATTACTCCTGCTTCGATGGATGAACTGCTTGAACTACCATTTAGGCTACTCCTACTTCATGCACAAGATCCTACCTCGTCAACCAGGTAATTTGCCAACTCTCTCTTGCATAACCAGTTTTCTTCATTTCTACTGGATCGTTCCCACCAGAATACAAACACACTTTACATTCTCCCATGCTTAGAAATTAACCCACCCTTGATTCCACATCCCTTGCATTACTGTCCTACTTCTCATCCCCTTTATAGTATAATTCCTCAGATGAGTCATCCAACTCCATGGTCACTGACTGTTCTCCTTCCATTGTGAAACTATTCTTTTTCTTAAATTTTATTTATTAACGTATTGCTGATTTACAATGTCGTGTTGGTTTCTGGTATACAACAAAGTGACTCAGTTACTTATATTTTGTTTCTTTTTTTCACATTCTTTCCTATTATAGTTTATCACAGGATATTGAAGACAGCTCCCTGTGCTATACAGTAGGGCCTTATTGTTTATCCGTTATATTTATAACAGTGTGTATCTTCTAATCTCAAACTCTCAATCCATCTCTCCACTACCCCCTCCCTGCCCCGTGGCCACCACAAGACTCTTCTCTATGTCTGTGAGTCTGTTTCTATATGAAACTATTCTTAACAAGGTCCTATTCTTAACTGACCTCCACACAGTAAATCCGATAGTCATTGCTCAGCTCCCATTTTACTTGTACCATGAACAGTTGATCACTCCCTTATTTGAAAAACATTCTTGACTTTCAGGATACCACATGCCTCCTCACTTCACTTCTCAATCTCCTTGCCTGGTTCCTGATAGTTTTCCTGGTAGATAAATGTGGACATCCCCAAGGGCTCACTCTTTGATCCTATTTTCTGTCTATATGTTGTCCCCTGATATTAGCATCCAATCTTGTGGCTGTAAGTGCCACTGTGACAGCTCCCATATTTGTTTCTCCAGCCCAGATCTCTCCCCAGAACTCCGTACTCATATAGTGAACTCCTCACTCAACAATTAACAATTCTATGTGAATGTTTAAATGGCATCTCAAACTTAACATGTACCAAATTATGTTCCTGAGTACATCTCCCCTCAAACTTGCTACACCTTAGTCTTCATCATCTCAGAAAATAACCAAAAATCTTGGAGCCATTTTTTCTCATACCACATTCCTTTCTCTTATATCCTGCATCCAATCTGTCATTAAATGCTGTCCACTCTACCATAAAAATAGATCCAGAGTTGGATCATTTATTTCCTCCGCTACTACCACTAAGCCAACATCACTCACATCTGAATCAGTGCACTAGCTTAACTAGTTTTTCCTCTTCCAATCTTTTTCCACCACTGCTCTTTCTCTGCTCAGTCGACATGACTTTTCGACATGTAAATCCAAAGTCATATCATGTCACTTCTCTATTCAAAACTCTCCAGTGGCTACCGAATTTCCTCAAACAAAAAAACCTAAAAACTGAACAGTGACTTATAAGCCACTAGGTAGCTTACTACCTTTCTGACTTCACTTCCTACTTCCTTATGCCACTCCAGCCAAACTGATCTCATTTCTGTTCCTTGACTTTACCAAGTATATGAGTTACTTATGGCTGAATAGCAAATCAACCCCAAACTTACTCACTTAAAAAACTCTTATCTCACACACTTTCTGTAGGTCAAGAAATCTAGGTATGACCTAGCTGGATTCTCTGCTTCAGCATCTGGGAGGGAGGGCACATGTGTGTACCTATGGCTGATTCTTATTGATGTTTGACAGAAAACCACAAAATTCTGTAAAGCAATTATCCTTCAATTAAAAATATATATGTAAGTGGCAAAAAAAATCAAAGATAACTCGTAGGCTTCAAGATTGGAATAATTTGAGAAAATTTTGACTATCACTGACTATAAGCTACTCAATTTCATTGTAGTTTTGAGGCAAGGGACATGTTTGATCAACAAACATTTGCTGGAGTCTTATAAACATTGAGGGCTTTCCAGGTGGCACTATCTGTAAAGAACTCGCCTGTCAATGCAGGAGACATAAGAGATACAGGTTTGATCCCTGGGTCTGGAAGATTCCCCGGAGGAGGGCATAGCAGCCCACTCCAGTATTCTTGCCTGGAGAATCTCATGGACAGAGGAGCCTGACTGAAAACAACAAGTGTTCAGAACTGAAAAAAATATTTCAGTAAAGATAATGGAGAAGGAATTCATTACATATTTACTGATGAACAATTTTTAAAAATATAAGGCACTAAGAATAAACGTTAAGGGTGGCAAGAAAAGGGAGAGACTAATAGATATTCTCGAAGAAAAGCTTTTTCATCTCCTCTTGTCTAGATACTATACTTCTATTACAATTTTGTTACCAGTAGTATCACATTGCTAGTACACACCAACTGCAAGTTTGTTTCCTAAGTATTTTAATGTGAAAATAGGCTCACAGGCCATTTCCTGACTATATTTTCTCACACTTATCTCAACATTCATATGAGAGATGTGAGTTATGTAAATTTTGTTTCCCTGATGATTACCATAGTTTCTACACTAAAACCCTAAAAGGAAAAAAGAAGTAGTATAGTTGAAGAATGAGTATTCTATAACAAATGTATAGAATACAGTTCATGTATCCAATGCAGAATTGAAGTATTTCCCAGCCATCATTTTACCAGTCTAACGGCTCCACCTCCATTCTACCTTTAAAATCCTTAAACTAAACTTTACTTATAACCAATTTTCAATTCCTCTATTACCACATTCTCTCTCCTGAGAACTCACTCTAAGCCTCAAAGATTGAACAGCAGCTAAATTCATTAGGTATGATCTTGAATCCTCCCAAATAAATCTAGAAATATTGCCATCTTAGCCACAAATTTCACACTGAGGAGAGAAATCATCACTAATGTGTCACTACTTAAAATGAAAATAAAATAAAAATCACGACTTTTTATCAAGTTTTATTGTAAAAATAGTTTCAGATTTACAGAAAAAGTTACAAAAATGGTACAGGGAGTTCCCAAACACCCCTCATCCAATATCCCCTATTGTTAACATCTTATAATAACATGTACAACTAAGAAACCAGCAGGCTCAGTCACTAAATCCTGTCCAACTCTCCGCAATCCCATGAACTGTAGCTCACCAGGTTCCTCTGTCCATGGGATTTCCCAGGCAAGAATACTAGAGTGGGTTGATATTCCTGACCCAGGGATTAAACCTGCATCTCCTGAGTCTCCTACATTGGCAGGTGGATTCTTGACCACTGAGCCACCTGAATGGCACATTACTATTAACTAAAGCCCACACTTTATTCAAGTTTCACTAGTTTTCCATTAATGTCCTTTTTTGGCTTGAGGATCCCACATTGCCTTACATCTCATCTCCTCCAGTGTTTTTCAGACTTGGTTTTTCATGACCATGACAGCTTTGAGCACAGTTTAAAGAATCCTAAAGTACATTCATCAATTTGATGTTTTTTCTCAGTTCAAGTTTAATAAAACTACACAAGCTCAAAAGTGATAGCCTACTACTGCACACATCAGCTAGCCTGCCCCATAACACAGCTCAGGCCTTCTTCAGAGGAAGAAAGGCTGGCCTCCCCAGCCCCTGCAGGAAAGGCCAGTGCTGTCCCACACATCTGAACCGAGAGTAAGGTGGGTTAATGACAACAGTACAAAAGAGGTTTTGTTCTCACGGCCACCTACTGCAGCCTGGCCCTACAATGGCCCAGCACTCACTTCTGCTTAGAGAAATATTCTTTGCTCTGTCGTCAGGCTCCGTGGTATCACAACCAGGCTTCCAGCCAGCAGGGCACATGTCCCCATGTGTGTCACTGAACTGGAAAGGCCTGAACTAGTCTCAGTGTCTCATCCACAGAGCGCCCAACAGGAAGGTCATTTACAGTAATCTGTCAAAAGATGCCTTTATCATCAGTAGTAAAAAGGTTCCTGAATGAGAAGCCCTCATCAGCCTTTAAGACCCCACAGGACTGAGCAACGGTGTGCTCAGGCTCTGATATCAAGGTTATGTTCATGGCCCCCAGTCTTCCTTGTTTCTTGGGTATGTTGATCCACGCCAGGTGACAGAAGTGAGAACCCACAGAAGCACCAGTTACTTGGCAGTTGAGTTTCTTAAATTCTTCTGCCCTATCACTGAAAGCAATGAGCTCCATGGGTCACACAAAGGCGAAGTCAAGAGGGTAAAAGAAGAACACAACATATCTTCCTTTGTAGTCAGACAGACTGATATCTTTGAACTGACCATCTGGCATAATGGTTGTTGCTTTGAACTGGGGAGCAGGATGCCCAATTTTCACATTTCCTGAAGACACTGCTATCGACAGTTCTCAGAGAGAAACCACACAGACTAGTCAGGAGGAAGACACTCATCAATTTGATTTTGGCTGATGCTTTTCTCATGGATAGACTGAGGTTAGGGCTTTGAGGAAAAATAACACAGAAGGAAGTGAAGTGTTCTCATCATATGAGGGTTCACACTATCAGTATGACTTATCACTGTTGCTGATACTGTTTACCTGGCTTAGAGAGTGTTTACCAGATTTCTCTACTGTAAAGTTATGCTTTCCCCATTTTGCCTTACCCTACCCTTTGAAAGCAAGTTGCTAAACACAGCCCATATTTAAGACGGTATAGGGAAGGGAAACTAAACTCCATCTCCTGGAGCTAAGTGACTTTTTAGAATAAATATAAAACTTACTCAATTTCTGAAATACATATTGAGTACCTCAAAGCACCTGATAATGCAATTAAGTGCCCATTTAACATGAGTCACTCTGCTAGGCATTTCAAATAAGTGTTAGACACAGTCTTGCACCACAAGGAGTTTATAATGTAGTTAGGATACCACAAGAAAAATGCTGGTTAAGTACTATAGCGTCACAAAAAGGGAAAAAATAAAATCCAGTTGGAGTAATGAAGTAATGTAAAGTTTCACAGAACAAGAAATATTTAAGCAAAGTAAAGCTGAATATAATTTTGACAGATGAAAACAGATGGAAATTCACATCCATTTATAATTTAAAACTCAACAGTGGACATAAAGAGAATGTACTTCAACATAATAAAAGCCATATCTATCAATCCCACACCTAATATCATACAGTGAAAAACTGAAAATTTTCCTTCTAACATCAGGAATAAGACAAGGATGCCCACTCTCACCACTTTTATTAACATAGTATTGGAAGTCCTACTCAGAGCAATTAGGCAAAGAAAAGAAATAAAAAGTATTCAAATTGGAAAAAAAGTAGTAAAACCGTTACTATTTTAGAAGACATGATTTCATACACAGAAAACCCAAAGATTCCACCAAAAATTGTTAGAACTAATAAATGAGTTCAGTAAAACTGCAGAATACAAAATCAACAAATAAAAATCTGTTACATTTCTATACATTAATAATGAATTATCAGAAAGAGAAATTAAGAAAACAATCCCATTTACAACTGCATCAAAAAGAATAAAATATCTAGGGATAAATTCAACCAAAGAGGTTAAAGACCTGTACACTGAAAACTATAATACATTGATGGAAGAAACTGAAGACACATATAAGTGAAAAGATTGTCCATGCTCATGGAGTGGAAGAATATTGTTATAATGTCCATACTATACAAAGCAATCTACAGATTCAACAGAACAGAGATATCAGAAATAACACCACATATGCACAATCAGTTAATTTATGACAAAGAAGCCAAGATTATACAATAGGGAAAGAACAATTTTCTTCAATAAATGGTGTTGGAAAAACTGGAAAACCATGTGCAAAAAACCAAAAATGGGCCAAAAACTTACACCATACACAAAAATGAACTCAAAATGGATTAAAGACTTGAATACAAGACCTGAAACCATAAAACTACTAGGAGAAAACATAGGTGGTAAGCTCCCAGACATCAGTTTTGGTGATGACTTTTTGAACCTGACCCCAAAAGTAAAGACAACAAAAGCAAAAATAGGCAAGTGGGACTACATCAAACTAGTAAGTTTCATCACAGCAAAGGAAACCATCAACAAAATGAAATGATAGTTTATGGAACAGGAAGAAATATTTGAAAATCATATACCCTGATAAGGAGCTAATATCCAAAATATATAAAAACTCATAGAACTCAATAGAAAAAAAATCCAATTAAAAAATGAGCAGAATATCTAAATAGATATTTTTCCAAAGAAGACCCCAGAGACACCTAAAAAGATGGTCAATATCACTAATATCAGAAAATACAAATCAAAAACATAATGAGGTATCATGTCACACGTTAGAATGGCCATTATCAGAAAAGATAAGAAATAACAAGTGTTGGTAAGAATGTGGAGAAAAAAGAGCTGTCATGCACTATTGGTGGGAATGCAACTGGTGTGGCCACTATGAAAAACTACATAGGAATTCCTCAAAAAAATTAAAAATAAAGACAGAGTGTGATCCAGCAATTCCACTCCTTGGTATTTACTCAAAGTAAACAAAAACATGAACTCAAAAAGATATATGTACCACTATGTTCATTTCAGCATTATTTTCAATAGCCAAGATATGGAAACAATCCAAGTGTCCACTGATGTATTAATATGAATGAAGAAAGATGTGGTGTATGCACACGCACAGGAATATTAAGCTATAAACAAGAATGAAATCTTTCCATTTGTGACAACATAGATGATCTTAAAGGTATCATGCTAAATGCAATACATCAGAGAAAGACAAACACTGCATGATTCCACTGATATGTGAAATAAAAAAAAAAAACAGATTCATACTATAAACTGCCAGTTATGAAGCAAGTCCTGGGGATGTAATGTACAACACAGTGACTACAGTTAATAATACTGTACTGCATATTTGAAAGTTACTAAGAAAATAAATCTTTAAAAATTTCTACAAGGGAAAAAAAAACAATTTTATAACTGTGTATGAGGATGAAGATTAACTAGACTTACTGTGGTGATGATTTCACAATATATACAAATATCAGATTATTATGTTGTACAACTGACACTAATATGTCAACTACAGGAAGGAAAAGAAAACTAGATGGAAAGACATACAAGATGGAGAAAAGAGCATAAACAAAATATAAGAGCTCTCTCTCATTCATTCAGTGTTTTTGCACTGTAACCCAATGGAAACATTCATTTTAAGATCTTCAGTAAATTTTCATAGCTTAGCATAAATGGGGAGTGCTTAGTCTCCCCAAAATTCATTATGCTGATGTCTTAACCTTTGGTATCCCAGAATATGACTATATTTGGAGATAAGATCTTTAAAAAGGTAATTAAGATTAAAAGAAGTCATTAGGACAGACCCTAATCCAGTATGACTAGAGTCTTTCTAAGAAGTTATAAAGATATAGGCACAGAACAAAGACAGAACTATAGATCAATGGAACAAAATAGAAAGCCCAGAGATAAATCCACACACCTATGGACACATTATCTTTGACAAAGAAGGCAAAAATATACAATGGAGAAAAGACAATCTCTTTAACAAGCGGTGCTGGGAAAACTGGTCAACCACCTGTAAAAGAATGAAACTAAAACACTTTCTAACACCATACACAGAAATAAACTCAAAATGGATTAAAGATTTAAAGGTAAGAGCAGAAACTATAAAACTCCTAGAGGAAAACATAGGCAGTACACTCTGACATAAATCACAGCAAGATCCTCTATGACCCTTCTCCCAGAGTAATGGAAATAAAAGCAAAAATAAGCAAATGGGACTTAATTAAACTTGAAAGCTTACACGACGAAGGAAACTATAAGCAAGGTAAAAAGACAGCCTTCAGAATGGGAACAAATAATAGCAATCAAAGCAACTGACAAAGAATTAATCTCAAAAATATACAAGCAGCTCATCAATACCAGAAAAATAAACAACCTAATCAAAAAATGAGCCAAAGAACTAAACAGACATTTCTCCAAAGAAGACATACAGATGGCTAACAAACACATGAAAAGATGCTCAACATCACTCATGATTAGAGAAATGCAAATCAAAACCACAATGAGGTACCATTACACACCAGTCAGAATGGCTGCTATCCAAAAGTCTACAAGCAATAAATGCTGGAGAGGGTGTGGAGAAAAGGGAACCCTCTTACACTGTTGGTGGGAATGCAAACTAGTACAGCCACTATGGAGAACAGCGTGGAGATTCCTTAAAAAACTGGAAATACAACTGCTGTATGACCCAGCAATCCCACTGCTGGGCATACACACCGAGGAAATCAGGATTGAAAAAGACATGTGTACCCCAATGTTCCTTGCAGCACTGTTTATAATAGCCAGGACATGGAAGCAACCTAGATGTCCATCGGCAGACGAATGGATAAGAAGGTTGTGGTACATATACACAATGGAATATTACTCAGCTATTAAAAAGAATGCATTTGAGTCAGTTCTAATGAGGTGGATGAAACGGGACCCTATTTATACAGGGTGAAGTCAGAAAGAGAAACACCAATACAGTACATTAACGCATATACATGGAATTTAGAAAGATGGTAATGACGACCCTATATGCAAGACAGCAAAAAAGACACAGATATAAAGAACAGAGTTTTGGACTTGGTGGGAGAAGGCAAGGGTGGGATGATTCGAGAGAATAGCATTGAGACATGTATATTATCATATGTGAAACAGATGACCAGTCCAAGTTCCATGCATGAAACAGGGCACTCAAGCTGGCGCACTGGGGCAACCCAGAGCGATGGGATGAGAAGGGAGGTGAGAGAGGGGTTCGGGCTTCAGGGGCGGGGGGTGGGGTGGACACAGGTATACCCATGGCTGATTCATGTCAGTGTATGGCAAAAACCACCACAATATTGTAATTAGCCTCCAAATAAAAATAAATAGTTTTAAAAAAGATATAAGCACAGAGAGAACAGGATGTGAAGAAACAGGGTCACTTAAAGCCAAGGAGAGAACTCTGAAGAAACAAACCTATAGACAACTTGATCTGACTTCCGGTCTCCAGAATTGTGAGAAAGCAAATTTCTGTTGTTTAAGCCACCCAGTCTGTGGTATTTTGTCATATCAGCCTTAGCAAAATAACACAGATGCTCAGTTACAGATTCTAAAAATCACACCCATTTTGGCAAAATTCCCCTCTGTGATTTCTAATTTAAGCATTGTCATTCAACAGCTCTTTCTATTCAATAGTGACATGAAAAGTAAAGGTGAAAAATGTGATATAAGGTCAGCCTTAGGAACAGCTTTAGGTCTTTCAAATTAAAATTTATTATGCCCTTATAAACTTGTCCATTCCCAACCTTAACCATAACAAGAAATTTTACTCTAATTTTAGCAATTTCAAGACGCTTCAGGGATCTCTTTTGTAGCACTTTATTCGCCAGGTATTGTTGTTATTTAGTCACTCAGTCCTGTTCGGCTCTTTGCGACTCCACGGGCAATAGACCACCAGGTTCCTGGCCATGGAATTTCCTAGACAAGAATACTGGAGTAGGTTGCCACTTACTTCTCCAGGGGATCTTCTCAATCAAGGGATTGAACCTGCATCTCTTACACCGGCAGGATGATTCTTTACCACTGAGCCACCTGGAAAGTTCAGACCTCTTGATAGGAGTATCCCTGACAACTGCTGCAACATAGTGCTCCAACTTGTCCACTATTAAGTAAAAGCTTCACCTAGATCTACCTTTTTGTTTCACACCAGATGAAAACTAAAAGGGAAAACAGAAAATAATTTTCAGTGGCGTTTAACAAGCCCAAGTGCTCACTCAGTCCCGCTAACTCTTTGGGATCCCATGGACTACAGCCAGCCAGACTCCTGGGTCCATGAATTTTCCAGTCAAGAACACTAGAGTGGGTTGCCACTTCCTACTCCATGCACACGCCTAGGACTAAAAGTATTCCTAAACATCTTCAATTTCCTTTTACAAAAAATAGATCTATGCTTTACTTTCACCCTTAAAGAAACATAAGTCATGGATGTTAAGACCCACGTGTGTTCGTTGAGGAGTCAACAGCAGCTCTGGAGACGCTAACTGTGGACCACAAACTGTGGGCAAGCGGGCAACAGAGGAAATGTTCACACACGCAAGAAAAAGCGTCTCCCGCACGCTCCTGTTGTCGTCTCCTAATCTATGTACAAATTCGTGTGGCAAGGCTTTCAATAATGAGTACAAATACTCCTGAGAGATCAGACTCCCGAAAAACAAAACAAAATAACTGATTGTAGACCACCGACACCTGCGCTTCAGACACAGAAAGTTCAGTGGAATAGGGGAAGCTTTGGGCTTCCCTTGTAGCTCAATCGGTAAAGAATCTGCCTGCAGTGCAGATGACCCGGGTTCGATCCCTGGGTTGGGAAGATCCCCTGGAGAAGGAAATGGCTGACCCACTCCAGTATCCTTGCCTGGAAAATCTCATGGACACAGGAGCCTGGTGGGCTGCAGTCCACGGGGTCGCAAAGAGTCGGGCACGACTGAGCGACTAACACTGACTTACGGGAGATACGAAGTTTCTTAAGCAGAGAAAAAAGATAAAAAGGTAGTTTCACAGAAATCAACCTACCAAAATGTTAACAGGAAGAGAACTATCGAACCTGGCGTTTTGGTAACAATAGCGACTTCTAAAGTAATTGTCCTAAAGTATACAAGACACAACACAACCCTTTCACCTTCCTCACACAGCGGACACGCGAGACCTGAAGCAGTTCCTAGTCGGGCGAGAACTCTGTGTGCGCATGCGTCAAAGACAGACGCCGCGATAGCAGGGCAGGTCTAGAAGACCCGGAAGGAAGGCGGAACACTGAGGAAGGGGGAGGGGCCTGTACGCGCATGCGTCAAAGTCAGCCGCCGAGTTCAGTTCAGTTCGGATGCTCGGTCGTGTCCGACTCTTTGCGACCCCATGAATCGCAGCACGCCAGGCCTCTCTGTCCATCACCAACTCCCGGGGTTTACCCAAACCCATGTCTAGCGAGTCAGTGATGCCATCCAACCATCTCATCCTCCGTCGTCCCCTTCTCCTCCCTCCCCCAATCCCGCCCCCAATCCCGCCCCCCAATCCCGCCCCCAATCCCGCCCCCCAATCCCGCCCCCAATCCCGCCCCCAATCCCGCCCCCAATCCCGCCCCAGACGCCACTTTAGGAGTGCAAATCTAGAAGACGCGCGAGGAAGGCGGAGCACTGAGGAAGGGGGAGGGGCCTGTATGCGCATGCGTCAAAGTCAGACGCCCCGCTAGCCGGGCAGATCCAGAAGACGCGCGAGGAAGGCGGAGCACTGAGGAAGGGGCGGGGCCATCAGGGAGGCGGTGGCCAACGGAGCGGGCGGAGCCGCGGCGGGGCGGAGGGAGCAAGCGCGTAGGCCTCGCCCCTCGCGGCGCCTCCCCGGAATGGCGTCATCAGCACTATAAGAGAGCTTGTGCGGACGAATCTGGCCTTTTACGTCTGGTAAGCGTCCCATGTAGGATAAGGCTCTGGGTTGTGGTTGTTTTGTGAGGTAAAGTAAGAAAGAACACTGCTTTTCGGCCTACTTTAAGATGCAGGAGATGCGGCCGTCCTGTAGTAGTAGATCGACGTTAATTTTGAAAACGTCTAGGTTCAGAAGCTTCAGTGAACTTCATGGTCGTTCGTTAGAGGGGCGGCCACGTGCAGCCCTGGTCGCTGAGTCAGAAGCCAGTCGCGCGTGGGTCGTGGGCCCTCCGGCAGAGGTTAAATACCGCCCATGACTCGGGTGAAGAAGGTCGTGCGTTGTACTGTGGGTGCCATGCGGCTATCTTGAATCTGTTACTCTGCCGCTCTTTGAAGAGTAACACCGCATTCTGACGACCCGCCAGTTTGATCCAGGTGGTGAGTAGTGTTTGTAGTTGTCTTTGCTGGTTTTTTATGGGATTATGAATCTCCATGTATCTTTGGGACCTGTCGGCTGTGGCAGTCTCCCTTCCTAGCCATGGAAGAGCATATTCTTGTTTATTGGCAAAGCTGTCACCATTTAATTGGTATCAGATTCTGACTTGCACAAGTAACATTTTTCACTTTAAAAACCTGCAGCGTGCTGGGTTATTGGGCAAACATTAAACTACTGTTCAAATGTTTCTAGGAAGCTGAGCTAATCGTTCCAGAGAATGATGGAAAGCATAACGAGGTACGTTCCTGTTCTATGTACTTAAAACCCTTAGAGCTAAGGATTTGGAAGGCCAGAATTGGCACATTGTGCTGCTGGCGTTTTGTAATTTACATAGCCAACTGAATAGACTGTAACTGCTTTAGCTGCTAAAATCTTAACAGTATGTACACAAATCAGTCTTGTTAAGCTGGTTTTCTTTTGCAGGTATACCAAGAAATCCAAAGTGATGTAGGTGAAGTCTGATTGAGCATCCTGCAGTACACTGCCAAATGTGATCTTAAATCTCGTGTACGGTATTTAAATAGAGAATAAATGCGTGCTGCTTTTGTTTATATAATAAAATGCTTGATTTGTACATACAATGTTCCAGGAGTGCATGATTTATGAGCACAATGGGAATGGTGTAGTCACTAAGTCATGTCCAACTCTTGAGACCCCATGGACTGTAGCCTACCAGGCTCCTCTGTCCATAGGATTATCCAGGGATCAAACCAAGGTCTTATAAGTGCATAGGTAACTAGAGAACAAGAGGCAGTCTGTTCTACTGTTATGAGCTCTGGTGGTGGTAACATGAGTTAGTATTGCATATGGCATTTAGGGAACACAGCATGTGCAGTTGACACTTGGATCTTCACAAGTCATTTAACAAGAAAAAAGTTATAAAAAAGGTTATATTTTATGAAGGAAGCATTCTACCTCAAGGTTGATAAAACTGAAGACAACCTGTTACCTGACCTTTTAATTTAACCAATCTCTGGTCATGTTGCAAGGAGGAAGCCAATTATGACTCAGAAATTTTACTTGGCTTGGTTTTTATTGTAATCATACTCAGTGGCTTGCCTGGAGGTCCTTGCCCACCTGTGAATAGAACAGATTAACACACTTCTGAAGGCTGGATATTCCTTGGAGATGTTTTGCAAGGCTGGAGACCTTTGCACTTTACTTCCTCACTATATCTCCCTCTCTATAATGCCTTTTGACTTGAGTTCCTGATTGCTTCCTTCTCTCTGGTCTATTAAAGAACCTGGCATTCCAGACCCCGATAAGATGGATATTTTGAGGTTCTAGCCTGCCATCTCGGTCTGCTGGCTCCCTGATTAAGTCTCTTCCTTGCCTCAACACCTCATTTTGGATGCACGTGGCAGAGCGAGGCTGGACTCAGTAACATAGTTAAAATTTCACTATGAATGTTTGCACCAGCACTGCAGTTTAATTACAAGGATGGCCCATGAGAAACTAGTGAGAATTTTCCTCACCTGCACTGTATGTTTTTTCCAGGCCCTCATTCATGTGTACACTATAGTTCTATCATCTCTAAAGGTAAATGCTTGTACAGTTGTTACTTTATCAAGTGTGTTTTGAAAAATGTTATTTGCAATTCTGCAAAGTAGTGAATTACAAAGCACTTTGAGATTAGCACCAGTTTTTTTAAATAGCTCAGTTTACAAAAGGACACAGTATGATGCAGAAGAGAAAGGGGATAATAGTTTTGCACTCACCTCTTAACCTGTCTTTATGCATCTATCCCTTGTATTGGGACAGACTTTTGTGCTGCTACCAAGAATTCCCTGTAAAGCTGCATAGAGAGAAAAAGCACCAAGTCGTGTCTGACTCACAATCCCAGAAACTAGCCCACCAGCCTCCTCTGTCCATGGGATTCTCCAGGCAAGAATACTGGAGTGGGTTGCCATTTCCTTCTCCAGTAAGGCTGTATAGTAAGCAGCTATCCCTTACTCCTTTGAGAAATGGAAAACTAGGTGGAAAGAGATTCCCTTGTCTTCGTTGCGACTCGCCTGGAGTTTGGCCTGAAAACCCTACAAATGTCTCTTAGCCTCTGCTTCTTAACCCATTTGGAAACTAGGGATACTATAAAATCTTCCCTGCCTTTTATAAATTGTCAATGAGGTGCGTAGTCACCTAGTACATAACTGGCAGATAGATTAAATATTGCAGTTATTTTAGAGCTTTCCCACGCTACAGACAGGAAAGCATTCTTAACTGTGTATTTTTATTAGGAAGAGAATGAGATGGGTAAGCATTACTGCCACAGTGGACATGAATTTGAGTGAGTGAGGACAGGAACATGGCTTGCTACAGTCCCTGGAGTTGGAAAGAGTAGGACACAGCAACTCGACAAAATATTCGATGGGACTGTATTAGGATGGCAGGCTTTCCTGGTGGCTCAGAGGATAAAGCCTGCAATGCGGGAGACCTGGGTCTCCCCGGAAGATCCCCTCAAGAAGGAAATGGCAACCCACTCTAGTACTCTTCCCTGGAAAATGCCATGGAAGAAGCCTGATAGGCTACAGTCAATGGGATCACAAAGAGTGAGCACGACTGAGCAACTTCCACTTCTTATCAGGATAGTTTTAGGAAATCTGCAGGTTTCAGTTAGTTACCAGAAAGTTGCAATAGGTGGTGCTCTTACACCACGGTCTAGAAAAAGAGCATGCTGCTAAGGAAAAAACCTTTTTGTTTTATCAAGCAGCAAATTTGAAGTCATTAAAAGTAATCAAGCAGATAAATGTTGGCAAGTACACAGTGGATGAATCAGGTTATGTATTTAACAATTTGAAGGTATTCTTAATGTCATCAGGAATGCCAAATTATGCTAGCAACATACAAGGTAGCTAGAATGTTTTTGTCTGGTTGCCATAGTGACTTAGTATAAAGGCTTCATTCAGAAATGTATTGTGACAATATTCCTAGTCCAGTCTGTTTATAATAGGATTGCTTTACCTTTTTAGCTTTTATACTTTTCTCACTTCTGAAAGGCCAGAAAGATTCATCTGTGGAGATTGCTTATCAACCTTCAGGGAAAAAAATCAGCTTAAAAATTACATGAACAGAAAACACTGCCACTTGTATTTTAAGTATAGTAAAGGGTATTTTTTTATGTCAAAGGTAGGCTCTTAATATGAATATATATCATACTGATTCAGTTACAAAGGAGTTCTCAATCCAAACACATGTAAAAACAGCCTTATTGCACAATCAATATACAATAATCTCTAGAGAATGCTGAGAAGTTGAGACAAGACAGAATAACAAATGTAGTCTCCCATAAAACTAATATGGGTAGGCAACAGTGCTAAATAAGAATAGTCATTACTACACTGAGGTATCTGTAACCAGAATGTTCACATCATGAATTCTCAAGCAGCAAAGAGGTACATCACTTTTATCAACACAACACAAAAACATAGATCTCCACTCCCAATAGTTGGCATCTCTGGCAAAATGCCAGTGTTGGAAGTTTTCCAACATATTCTTTAAATACTATCTTCTTGACATTTCTATGAAGGATTACAGTTTGGTGACATTTTTTATCCACGGTACAAAGGCCGAGACTTTGGTATAGACACCAGGGGAACCCTTGGCCCCACAGCCGTATCCCCAGGAGGTCACCCCATACACAACCCAGCTCCCTCCCCGTCGCTCACACACGAGTGGTCCTCCGCTGTCTCCTTGGCAACTGTCCACACGTTTGTGTTCACGGAGGTTTCCAGCACAGAGCATCCTTCGTGTAAACCGACCCTTATAACGATGTTCACAAAGCCTCTTGGGAAGTAAGGGGATGGCTGCTTGTTGTAGAGTTCTTGAGTAGGCTGGTCCTATGCGGGCCAAACAACTGGATTAGATTCCAGCTAAAGATCTTAGAGAAAGAGCTATATTTAACAGTTAAATGAACATTTACGAGTCTTGAAGATAAAAGCCCTATTGTGGCATTAGTGTAGTTTAAATGAGCAATAACTATAAATGGTTTTTTTCTTCAGTGTTTGCAGTTGAAGTGAAGTGAAGTCACTCAATCTTGTCTGATACTTTGCGAACCCGTAGACTGTAGCCCATCATGCTCCTCCATCCAGGCAAGAGTACTGGAGTGAGCAGTTAACCATCCTCTAATCCTTCACTGATCTGTTCCTCAGTACTGAAGTTTTTGAAGAATAGTTGAGTAACATTTACAGATTTGCCTGCTAGAAAAGGGTAGCCTACAGAAAGCGCATTTGTGTAGGCTTTAGAATTTAAATTCTCTGTATTAAAATGCTGAGGGTGCATTCATGCTGGTTCTGTATTAGCATATCCATTGCTCTAAAACTCATCTACATCAACTGGCAATTACTATCCTCAATATTTCATGAAGATGATTCAGAAACAACTTTATATACAGACAGCCTTAAGTTTAACCTCTTGATGTTAAGGTACTGTATTTACTAGTAAGCCACTCATTCTTTCTTTAGTGGCTAAAATGCATAATTGGTAGGTTCTCCATGGTAGATACCCTTTACTTGCATCTAAATTCCACCATTATTGTCCAGTATACTCAACTGCAGTGATTCATTCATAATAAAATCATTTGGTGAAATTTACTTCCTGTGTTACCTCTGTTCAGATGTAGTGTCTTAAGGAAGATGACTGAACTTTCCCTGAAGAAGTAATTTTAACACCTACACTTTAATCTTCGATTTGCATCACAGCTCAGCTTAGTGTTTCCTTGAGAAAGCATTTACTCTGACCTGATTTTATTACATCATCCATGAAATGTTTCCATTTTTTATGGTTTCTCTCAGGATTGGTCCCAGTATTCTGTATCTGCTATAGGTGTTTCTACATTTTGCTGCTATGAAATAGTGTTGAATCTAAAGAAAGTGAAAGTGTTAGTTGCTAAGTCTTATCTGACTCTTCGCAACCCCATGGACTCCCAGTCTAAAGCCAAGATTTAATGGATAAAATGAACACTGAAATATAATAAATTTACTAGGTAAAACCTTATTGAAATCATCACCTGTAGAAATACGTATTGAATGCTGTTTTCAAGAGTACAGTTAACAGTGTTAATTATTTTTAATGCAGAGTAATCAGCCCAATCATTTCTCCTTATTCAACAGTCATTTGTGAATTGAGTACCTGATCCAGGCGAAACTTAAGAGTTCTGTTTCAAAGACTATCCTGAGCAAGCACTGTTGTTTAGGACGTCATGTCCAATTTTTTGTGACTCCATGGACCATAGCCCAGCAGGCTCCTCTGTCCATGGGATTCTCCAGGCAAGAACACTGTAGGGGGTTGTCATTTCCTTCTCCAGGGGATATTCCTGACCCAGGAATCAAACCCACATCTCCGGCATTAGCAGGGGGATTCTTTACCCCTGAGCTCCTGAGAAAATACTAGCTGATGTTAACTCTAGCAAGACAATACAGAAAGCTGTTTGCCTGAGAAGAGCATAAGCTGAACACTATCTGTGGGAAGAATAGAAAGGGGAGAGTAGTGAAGGAGAAACCCAAGTAGGGTGGATCCCTCCTCTTGAACCTCAGAAGCTTTGTTTTTTGGCTGTTCTTTATTTAAAAATCTCCATAAGATTTAGTTTGATAAAGGGCTCCATTGCAAAAAAAAAAAAAAAAACCTAATACCAAAGCCCTTTGCTGGGTTGTGTGTGTGTTAGTCACCCAATAGTGTGGGACTCTGTGACCCCGTGGACTGTGGCCCACCAGGCTCCTTTGTCCATGGAATTCTCCAAGAAACAACACTGGAGTGGGTTGCCATTTCCTTCTCCATTTGCTGGGGTAGCTACATCAAAGTCATCTGGGAAAACTTTCAGACAGACAGCCAGGCCCAAGTCCTAAGATAGCATCTACATCCTAATGGAAACCATAGTACCCTCAGGATAGGAATCCAAATTGCATGCACTTGGCGGAATTTCCAAACAACTAAGCCTGAACCCCCTTTTAAGATTTTGCTACCCACTGTACTGAATGGGGTACTGATGCTGTACCCCATGTACTGATGCTGAAATTGAAGCTCCAATACTTTGGCCACTGATGCAAAGAGCCAACTCACTGGAAATGACCCTGGTGCTGGGAAAGATTGAAGGCAGGAGTAGAAGGGGGCAACAGAGGACAAGATAGTTGGATGGAATCACCAACTCAATGGACATGAGTTTAAGCAAACTCCAGGAGATGGTGAAGAACAGGGAAGCCTGGTGTGCTGCAGTTCATGGGGTCGCAAAGAGTGACATGACTTAGTGACCGAACAACAACCCACTGCACACCCAAACGGATAATCCAGATGCAAGAAGGTGGCCATATCTTCATTGTTTCTTTGGGTTTTCTATGTTACCTGTGTCTCCCCATCCTGTTATGTGACAGTTGGAGGCTGTCTTCTGTGGCCTCTCTCTCCAGCGTGGCAAACAGGCCGGCAGAATGTGGCTGCTGAGTCTGGCACACTGCTTCTCTGGTCCTTGTAACCTAACCAGGGCGATGTCATAGTCATTGCTGTGCGGGCAGTACTGCCGGTGGGTTACGATCTGCTCAACTCCGATCTCTTCTTCAAACTCCTCCGGCACCAGAGTATGATAATCCCCAACCCGAACCACGTAGTTCCTAGTATTGTTACCGTACCTGAGAGGCAGAAAGAACTAATGGGAAGCTTGTTTCAAACAGTATAAACTGGTCATTGCCTGCCAGGAAGCTTAATAGGATACCTGTAATCCTTTCTTCCAAATCATTAACCCCTTTTGTAAGTTTCACCTTTCTTTCCATTTCTCTGACCCCACTGCTCTCTGTCTGGTACTCATGTTTTTTCTTCATTCGTTTCACTGTTTAACCCAGGTTACTGTCTAACTGTTTTCTGAAAAGGATCAAATGTGGAGGATGAATGGAAAGTAATCAATCACTAACCAGTCATTTTCCCACCATGAAAAAGGATCAAAACAGGAGCAAATGGAATAGGGAAAAATTACAATCTTGCCTTTGTTGTCATCATTTTTCTGTCATTTCCAAGATGGTGACTTTCCCATCAAGTTCCATGAGGGCAGAAACCATATCTGGTCTAACACTATATCTCCCAGATCACTTAATTAGCACAATCCACTTTACTCCCCTTTCCTGTGAACTGAATGTAAACCAAAACTGTTATCTTCAGGCAACATATATTCATTATATGCTCTCATCTCTTAAATCTTTGTTCAGTGAGACCTACTTTGACGCTCATTTGAAATTATAGCCCACTCTTGTTTGTCATTCCATTCCCCCAGCACTCCCACTATCCTTATCTGCTCTACTTTTTCCTTTTTTAAAAACTCTACTTTCTAACAAACTATCTAGTTTACTTATCATATTTATTATTCTCTGCCTCATCCTGCTTAAACAAAAGGTACTCAAGGGCAGGGATCTTGATCTGTGTTCACTGATGAATCTTACACATCTAGTATAGCAATGCCAGTTAAGTAGAAATGTAGCATACATTGGTTGATTTAATGAATGAATGAATGCAGATTTTCAATGAATGTCTTTTTTCCATAGGAACTACTCACATAAAAAATAAGCATAATATTTACTTGATTGATAGGTCTCAGCCTGTTTTTCAGCCAACATACCTTGATTCTGATACATCTACCTAAAGCTGTTTCTCAAGCTCAGCACTACTGACATTAGGGACAAGTTTCTTCTTTACTGTAAAGGGGGGTCCTGTGCATTTTAGAATGTTTAGAAGCATCCTTGGCCTCTCTGTTCACTAGATGTCAGTTACACACACACTCACATACACGCACCCAAGTTTGACAACCAAAAATGTCTCTAGACATTGCCAAATATTCCCTATGGTGCAAACTGTCCCCCACTGAGAACCACCAACCTACAATACAAGATCCAGTCCACCTCCTGATCACTTCATCTTTCTCACTGAAGAGTACAGCACCTTGTTCACTTCCATCTGTGCATGTGTGCTAAGTTGCTTCAGTTGTATCTGACTCTTTGCGACCCTCTGGACTGTAGCCCACCAGGCTCTTCTGTCCATGGGATTCTCCAGGCAAGAATACTGGAGTGGGTTGCCATGCCCTCCTCCAGGGGATCTTCCCGACCCAGGGATCGGACCCGTGTCTCTTAAATCTCCTGCATTGGCAAGTGGGTTCTTTACCACTAGCCCCACCTAGGAAGCCCCCACTTCTCCTCTGTGGCTACTTAAAACATTCTCAACAGGGCTTCCCTGGTGGCTCAGTGGTAAAGAACTCACCTACCAATCCAGGAGATGGGTTCAATCCTAGTCCAGGAAAATGGAAGATCCCGCATACTGCGGGGCAACTAAGCCCATGCACCTGAACTACTGAACCTGTGCTCTGGAGCCCCAGGGCCACAATTATGAAGCCCACTCTAGAGCCTGTGCTCCGCAACGAGAAGCCACCACAATGAGAAGCCCGCATACCACTACTAGAGAGTAGCCCCTGCTCACTGCAACTAGAGACAAGCCCACACAGCAACGAAGTTAAAAGTTGCTCAAAGACTCTAATAGCCCTAGGTAGGGCTCTGACAACACTTCAATATATAAAGTGGTTTTTGTAACTCTGTCCACTCAAAAACCCAAACAATGCAACAAAGATGATGACCTACTAGTGATCTATGAAGCTAATGATTTCCTGTGATTCCATGAAATTCTCCATTTTGAACCTTAAATTATCACATATCTTTAAAGTACAGAAGGCTTTTCATATATTGTGCTTAGACTTCTTGTGGGTTCCACTTCAAACTTTAAGTTTAGGATTATTTCACATCCTGAAACTGTAAAAAGTAAGTCATGAAGAATAATCAGATATTTAAATAACTCATTTCTACTTTCTGTGTATTGATACTGTTGTATTATAAAATTCAATATGTCTCATTATACAGGTTTTTAAAGAAAAATCCCAAGTGATTAACTGTCACTGCATCCTTGAAAGTGCTGCTAAAAGGTTGCCTGTATCTTTGGAGTGGAATTTAAGAAATTGATCTCAAGCTTCACAGTCCAGCTCAGGAGGCAGTGGCCACATGTGCTGTTGGAGCACTTGAAATGTGGATGGTCCAAAATGAGATGTGAAGTGGATGAAACTGGAGCCTATTATACAGAATGGAGTAAGTCAGAGAGAGAAACACCAGTACAGTATATTAACGCATATATATGGAATTTAGAAAGATGGTAATGATGATCCTATATGCAAGGCAGCGAAAGAGACACAGATGTAAAGAACAGACTTTTGGACTATGTGGGAGAAGGTGAGGGTGGCATGATTTGAGAGAATAGCATTGAAACATATATATTACCATATGTAAAACAGACGACCAGTGCAAGTTCAATGCATGAAGCAGGGTACTCAAAGCTGGTCCTCTGGGACAACCCACAGGGATGGAGTGGGGAGGGAAGTGGGAGGGGGGTTCATGATGGGGGGACACATGTGCACCGTGGCTGATTCATGTCAATGTACAGCAAAAACCATCACAATATTGTAATTAGCCTCCAATTAAATAATTTTTTAAAAAGAAACATAGTGGTGAATATTTACTATAAAACAAGTACAAAATGTGCACAGGATTTCAGACATTTAGTATGGAAAAGAATATAAAATATATTGTTTCTATAGATAATAGGAATATAAAATATCTCAGTTTTTATATAATATTTTGGATATACTAAATTATATGAAACATATCATTAAAATTAACTTCACCCATTTTGTTTTTTAATCTTTTAAAGTGGCTACCAGAAAATTTAAAGTTACATATATGATTTGTATTTGTGGCTCACATTATATTCCTACTAGATAGCACTGGTCTAGAGAAATAGTCTGGCATAAAGTAGGCATCCTATTTTATTATGTTCTTTAATGCAGTCTCTTATATTGCTTATAACTGTTAAGCTCCAGTTATGAGACATTCCCTATGTATGTCAACTTTTTATATTATTTAAGATAATTACATTACTGTTCAACCTAAAAAATTTTTTTTTACTGCAACAATATTTTCTGTTCTTCAAAAGAGGGCTTTGACACTTAGCTAAAATAATCCTTGCATCTAAAAAACCTACATAAATATGTCCTACGTTATCTAAAAATTTAGCCAGTGAACAAAGAAACAGGACATTATTACATGGAAATTTATTTTTTAAATATTCCAGTCTTAAAGTCTTGGACAATCTTGCCTTCATGTGTCACTTCATGCCTGTATTACTGTAACAGTCTGCTAAATGGCATCATTACTTAAAGTTTTAAGTTTTTCAAGCCATCCTTCACATTGTAGCCAGAGCAAAATAGAAATAGCCAGATAGAAATATCTGGTAATATAACTACTCTTCTGGATACCCCTCAAGGGATCCTGACTGTCAACACAATAAAGTTCAAATTCCTTCAGTGATACACAAATCCATCCAAAAGTGGCCCTTGTCCACCACTCTGATACCGCTTCTGTGTCACAGTCATTTTAGTGGCTTGAAGAGTTGTCTGACAAACCTGTCTTTATTCAAACTATTTGCAGTATCATTCCCCTCTCCTTCATCCTAAGATGGCAAAAACTGATTTTAACTTTGAAGTCTCAAGATCTAGGACACTCTTCCTGCCCTCCCAGAAAGCTGCCCAAGCCTTCCTTTGAATACCCCCAACAGCACTGTCAGAGCATTTACAACAGCTTCTAGGACTTGTTGGGCTCCCCAGTGGCTCAACAGTAAAGAATCCGTCTGCAGTGCAGGAGACGCAGGTTCGATCCCTGGATTGGGAAGATCCCCTAGAGGAGGGCATGGCTTATTCTTGCCTGGAGAATCCCATGGACAGAGGAGCCTCGTGGGCTACAGTCCATGGGGTTACAAAGAATCAGACGCAACTGAGGTGACTGAGCATGTACACACACACTAGGACTTGTTAAGATATCAGGTCTACCCTGTTAAAGGCTCCCTAAGTGTAAGACCATGTTGTGCTCACATCTGTGAGCAAAGAAGTCAGCACAGAGAAAGCTCTTAATAAATATATGATAAATGACTTCTTTTGGAAGACACACACGTACACTCTCATCCCTAAATTAAAGAAGTGAAAGAGACATCTCACCAATTGCTATGTTGTAACGACACCATCACAGAAGTTTTTATTTCTTTGGAAAAATAAACAAAGGTCCCCACAAAGATCTACCATTCTCATTAACACTGGTTGCTCATGAGAACCACCTGTACCACTTTTAAAACTACAAATGTCCAGGCCACACAAACTCTGAGAACATGAAATCAACAGAGCTGATGTAGGACCACAGGTGATCCAAATTCACAGCAGGACTTGAGAACCACCAGAACAAAGACTGAAAGGCACTGGCTTAACTCCCATCCCTTCATGCCTGGAATTTCACTGAAATGAAGTGTGCCTCCTACAAGATGACTAACAGATTGCAATAACATGAACATGTACACATCCTGTGAATATACTGTTCTCAGACCAGGTAGATTTTAGCATGGACTTTCGTGTACTGCAGTGGCTGTTTAGTTGCTAAGTTGTGTCCAACTCTTGTGATCCCATGGACTGTAGCCTGCCTCCATCCGTGGAATTCTCCAGACAAGAATACTGGAGTGAGTGGCCATTTCCTTCTCCAGGGGATCTTCCCGACCAAGGGATAGAACTTATGTCTCCTGCATTGGCAGGTGGCTTCTTTTAACGCTGAGCCACCAGGGAAGCCCATTTTTGAGTATACCCCAAAATTAATATGCTCACCAATCAGGAGTTGATAGCAAACTGAGAATAAAAACAAAATATTTACCTGACAAGAAGGAAAAAATGCACCACTCTTGTTAAAATGAAGTTCTTTATTAGTATGTATACTTTTAAAATCCTGATTTAAGAAATGGACCAGCTAAACCCAAGAAGTGATTCCCACACTCCTTTCACTCCAGTTATTCTTAGAATAGATTTATGCTTGGAATTTGAAGATCATCTGACATAAGACTGGATTAGTTTGCTAGCCAAATCTTTGTCTCCAGTGTCACCTCTCCTAGTGGGTCTGATTATATACTTCACAGATAACACTTTGGCTGAGGTTACCAGTATAGTTTTGGGCTTAGAAAGCATTTTCTATGGTTCTAGACTTCTCAAGAAAACTTATCAAGGAATTCTCTTTTTCAATGTATCTTAAGGTATTTCTAGTTGAACTTTTGCTATTTTGATAGATTATTTTCAAAACTGCTTCTAAAACAAACATTTCAGATTTTGGCTGACACACCATTCAGTTGTTTGCTTTGCTGAAATGCCTTCAACTCCCCCTCAAATAAAAACTGGATGGAATTCCTGACAAGTTTGAGCAAAAGAGTATCTAAGACAGAGTAGATCCTCTATTTCAGTTTTTCTGAGATTCTAGAATTAAACAACAATTTAAAATTTCTAGAATTAAAAAGAGAAGAGTTAATTCAGGCGGCAGGGTCATTTTCTTTATGTGTGTTCTCTCTATAGATTTATCTATTCAAAAAGACAATATTTTACATCAGCCTGTACACATCTGCTACTACTAGAATCTGTCCTTGTCTGCTGTCTGAAAGTCAAAAAGTGGCTGACTAAGTTGCTTGGGTAAATGATTCCAGTTGCTCACAGAGAAGTGACCTTCTCTGTAGAATCTTTCACTGCCCCTTATACACATGTGGTGTGTGTTCAGGAAATGATTTTAGCATGATTGATGCTACTGTGTACATCACCAAAGACCTCGTTCTTAAAGAATTCTACCATGTTCCAGGTCATGCTGGAACACAGGTTTAAGTACAGGATACATTTTGTTTTTAAAAAGTAATTCCCATTACTTCTGTGCCTCATCTTTATAATCTCTAATAATCGAGATATTTCTGATTTTCAAAGCACTAGTCTCTGACAATTTCCAGCTGCTATGGTGTCTCTAGGCAAACAGTCAAAAAGATAAAATCAGGTCAAGCTATAATTCTTGATAAAATCAAATTTTCTGCAGAACTACAGAAATAAAAGAATCCTTTTATTGAAGTATGTTCTTTCCTCCAAAATGGTGTTTGTTATCAGAGCAAGCAATTAAAAGAAATTAGTTTAACATTCAGGAATTTTTCTCTCAATTATATTCCCATACTACCACAGAGAGAGGGTCATTTTATTGTATTTGAATAATTATTTAAAATAGGAAACAGCATAAGCAAGCAATTTGCATTGTGTAAAATTCACAGGGTAACTGCAAAACAAAAACTTCATTTATCCAGGTTTCTGCTTCAAACTGCCAATGGGATGTTGCATTCCTATTAACACTAGGAAAAATGTGAAAAATGGGATAGAAGGCCTTTAAACAGTGATTCACTAACTACCTCAGTTACCCCTGTTAGCATAAAAGAATGTTTTGGACACCTCATAATATGTGAAAGCTATGAACATAGAGCTGGATTACTAAAATTTTGTCAGCCTGCCAATAAAGTACCTTAATCGTATAGAGACGCTATAGGAAATGAGTATAACAGGATGGTGGATATGAGTAATTGTGTTATGACTTCATCATCCCCAGGCCATCATTCCTAGATTATTCTGATATGAGGATTACATAAAAGAGTGAATATTCCACACAGCCAAAAATATAAACACTTAAGAAACTGTCATCCTATAGCATAAAATAACACAGATGGTGAGAGCAATCTATGCTGTATTGTTCAGAATGGCTGTTCAAGAGCACTGGCCCATATTATCACTGCAAGAATTAGGCACCAAAAAAGGCCCAAATAAGAAACTATAGTTAGGGCTTCCCTTGTGGCTCAGCTGGTAAGAAATCCACCCACAATGCGGGAGACCTGGGTTCAATCCCTGGGTTGGGAAGATCCCCTGGAGAAGGGAAAGGCTACCCACTCCAGTATTATGACCTAGAGAATTTCATGGACTGTATATATAGTCCATGGGGTCACAAGGAGTTGGACACGACTGAGCGATTTTAAAGAAAAGAAAATTTGGCTTTTGTCTTTTTCCCCCTCATAGATCAGTCAGTAAAGAATCTGCCTGCGGTTCAAGAGACCAGTGTTTGATCTCAGGGTCCGGAAGATCCCCTGGAGAAGGAAATGGCAGCCCACTCCAGTATTCTTGCCTGGAAAATCCCATGGACAGAGAAGCCTGGTGGGCTGCAGTCCATGGGGTCACAAAGAGTCGGGCACAACTGAGTGACTAATGCTTCACTGATAGTTAAAGCAGTAGAAATACAAACAGAAAGGGAAAGGGTGTGAGAGAGCTAATTTCAAAAAATGAAATCTAGGTCCCCTCCCAGTGGGCCTTAAGTTAGACTCCCAAGAATTTAAAAGGAAGTGAAAGTGAAGTGAAAGCCACTCAGTCGTGTCCAACTCTTTGCGACCCCATGGACTATACAGTTCATTGAATTCTCCAGGCCAGAATACTGGAGTGGGTAGCCTCTCCCTTCTCCAGGGGATCTTCCCAACCCAGGGATTGACCCAGGTTCCCCGCATTGCAGGCGGATTCTTTACCAGCTGAGCCACAAGGGATGCCCTTAAAAGGAAGAGAACCTCTCAGAAGCTAACCACATTGCTTCTACACTACAGTGTGCTGTGTGTGTGCTCAGTTGCTCAGTCGTGTCTGACTCTTTGTGACCCCATGAACTGTAGCCTGACAGCTCCTCTGTCCATGGAATCTTCCAGGCAAGAATACAGGAGTGGAGGTCTTTCCTGCTGGTCCAATGGCTAAGATTCCACACTCCCAATGCCTCCTGGCCTGGGTTCGATCCCTGGCCACATATCACAACTAAGACCCAGTGCAGCCAAATAAATAAAAATATGTATATTAAAAAAAAAAAAAAAAAAAAAGGAATACTGGAGTGGGTTTCCATCTCCCCCTCCAGGGGATATTCCCAGCCCAAGGAGTGAACCCATGTCTCTTTCATCTCCTGCATCGGCAGGCAGATTCTTTACCACTGCACCAACTGGGAAGCCCCTTCTACACTACAGTGTCTACAATTCCAGAGGAAAATTCTCTATTTTTGCACATTTCTGAGTTTTTGATGATTAAAAGAAGGTTGTTTTAATCCAAAGTCCCTGAACCCAGAAGACAAAATTTGGAGTTTATTCTAATCACTGGTCACTGTCCTCTAATCACTGGCTTTCAAAAAACTTACTGTAATAAAGATGTGAGTTGTAGCCTCCTTGGGCACTTCAAAACAGACCAAGAAAAATGGATGCGTAACACCTTTGCAAAACAGATTTCTCCCTATTAACATTAAAAGTCTTGCATTCTATCCAAAGCAAGTCAGAATGCTGCATATCATCAACTGCCCCCTGCTTTTTAATCAACTGTCTTTATTTTATACTGTGCAGATAATGGGAAGAAATTCAGAATGACATATGGAAAGAATTATCCATTGATCTAGGTTTAAAATACCACCATCTTCTAAAGAGTCCAACATTCTTAAATATATCCACTATCTGGCAACTGATCCCCCCACTTTCATCATGTAACCATCATGTAGGGGATCTGTTTGTGCCAAGTAATATATCAGACACTTAGTTAATAAACACAAATGAGATGATTACTGACTTGAAGCAATAATCTAGAAGGAGCAAGCCAAGAGAGGGACAATGACCTCTAAACAAACAAACCCAAACATGTACCTTAAAAAAAAAAACCTTCGAGGGAACTCAAAAGTCAGATCAAAGTTGTCAACCTCAGGTGGAATTTTTGGACAATTTCCCTACTTTAATACTCTAAGCCTTGAACCCCAAGGTCTATAACTTTTAGCAGAGAGGGATCAACTTGAAAGACAAGGAGTCTTGAGAAAAGGAGGAAAATCTAAACTGAACATACTGAATTATTTCGCTTAAATTCTTAGCCCAAGAATACAGTTTCTCTGCAGTTTCCTACCTTTTTCTCCAATAGTCAGTGGGATGAAACCACCCTGAATTCTCTACTTTTGTTAATAATAATCTCTGATTCCTGTTTTTGAACCCTCCCAGAATAACAACCAACATTTGTTCTTACTTTTACAGATATAAAAAACCTTTACATATTTTGCAGATCATTTATTCCTCGCTGTGGAACATTATTGCCTTCGTTTTACAGATGATAAAACTGAGGCTGATGGAGGTTAAAATAATCTCCACAAAGTGCAACAATGACCAGTTGGAGGAGCTGGAACTCTAACTTTGCTCTTTTTTGCTTTTTCACTGGTGGTATTAAGGTTGCCATTTATTTACTTTTAATGTATTTATTTTTTTATTGAAGGATAATTGCTTTACAGAATTTTGTTGTTTTCTGTCAAACCTCAACATGAGTCAGCCATAGGTATACATATATCCCCTCCCTTTTGAACTTCCCTCCCATCTCCCTCCCCACCCCTCTAGGTTGATACAGAGCCCCTATTTGAGTTCCCTTAGCCATACACCAAATTCCGGTCGCCTGTCTATTTTACATATGGTAATGTGAGTTTCCATGTTTCTCTTTCCATACATCTCACCCTCTCCTCCCCTCTCCCCATGTCCACAAGTCTATTCTCTATGTATGTTTCTCTACTGCTGCCCTGTAAGTAAATTCTTCAGTTCCATTTTTCTAGATTCTGTATATATGCATTAGTATATGATATTTATCTTTTTCTTTCTGACTTACTTCACTCTACAATAGGTTCTAGGTTCATCCACTTCATTAGAACTGACTCAAAGGTGTTCCTTTTTATGGCTGAGTAATATTCCATTGTATACCACAACTTCTTTATCCATTCATCTCTTGATGAACATCTAGGTTGCTTCCATGTTCTAGCCACTAAACAGTGCTGCGGTGAACAATGGGATACATGTGTCTTTTTTAATTTTGGTTTCCTCAAGGTATATGCCTAGGAGTGGGATTTCTGGGTCATATGGTGGTTTTATTCCTAGTTTTTTAAGGAATCTCAATACTGTCTTCCATAGCAGCTGTATCAATTTACATTCCTACCAACAATGCAAGAGCATTCCCTTTCTCCACACCCTCTCCAGCATTTATTCTTTGTAGACATTTTGATGATGGTCATTCTGACCAGTGTGAGGTGGTATGTCATTGTAGTTTGGATTTGCATTTCTCTAATAATGAGCAATGTTGAGCATCTTTTCATGTGTTTGTTAGCCATCTGTATGTCTTCTTTGGAGAAATGGCTATTTAGGTCTTTTTCCCACTTTTTGATTGGGTTGTTTGTTTTTCTGGTATTGAATTGTATGAGCTGCTTGTATATTTTGAAAATGAATCCTTTGTCAGTTGTTTCATTTGCTATTATTTTCTCCCATTCTGAAGGTTGTTTTTCACCTTGCTTATAGTTTCCTTTGCTGTGCAAAAGCTTTTAAGTTTAATCAGGTCCCACTTGTCTACTTTATTTTTACTTCCATTACTCTAGGAGGTGGGTCATAGAGGATCTTGCTTTGATTTATGTCATCGAGTGTTCTGCCTATTATTTTCCTCTAAGAGTTTTATAGTTTCTGGTCTTACATTTAGGTCCCAGAGGTCTCTGAGACTATCCTCAGTTCTTTTCCTTCTTTTTACTTTATTCTCCTCTTCAGAAGTTATTTCCACCATTTGATCTTCCAGCTCACTGATTCCTTCTTCTGCTTCAGGTATTCTGCTATTGATTCCTTCCAGAGTATTTTTAATTTCAGTAATTGTGTTGTTTGTCTCTGTATGTTTAGTCTTTAATTCTTCTAGGTTTTTGTTAATTGATTCTTGCATTTTCTCCATTCTGTTTTGAAGGTTTTTGATCATCTTTACTATCATTATTCTGAGTTCTTTTTCAGGTAGTTTCCCTATTTCCTCTTCATTTATTTGGACTTCTGTGTTTCTAATTTGTTCCTTCATTTGTGTAGTATTTCTCTGCCTTGTCATTTTTTTTTTTAAGTATTGTGTTTAAGCTCTCCTTTTCCCAGGTTTCAAGGTTGAATTCTTTCTTCCCTTTGGTTTCTGCCCTCCTAAAGTTGGTCCAGTTGTCTGTGTTTGTATAGGGTGAGATTTGTGCGGAGTTTTTGTTTGTTTGCTTTCCCTCTGACGGGCAAGGCTGAGTGAGGTGGCGATCCTGTCTGCTGATGATTGGGTTGGTATTTTTGTTTAGTTTGTTGTTTAGCTGACATGTCCTGCACAGGGTGCTACTGGTGGTTAGGTAACGCCAGGTCTTATATTCAAATGGTTTCTTTGTGTGAGTTCTCACTATTTGATACTCCCTAGGGTTAGTTCTCCGGTAGTCTAGGGTCTTGGAGTCAGTGCTCCCACTCCAAGGCTCAGGGCTTGATCTATTCCTCAAGACTGGGAGCGCCGCTGCTCAAAGGATGTCAGACCCACTACATATCGCCCTACTCACACTTTCCAGGGGGCAGCTCTGACCCAATTCTGGATAAAGGTCCCCGGATGCCAGACAAAGTGACAACATTGAACCCTATTCTTATTCCTCCCTGTCTGACTTCTTCTGTATAAAATCCGTCAACAGGCACACCAGAGGACTTTAAAACTTCAGTGGCTTTCTAGATCATTGTTGTTTTTCCAACCCCTGGGGGCCCAGTGACAAACACGTGCTGGGCCATACTAACCTTGGTCTTAATGGCCAGATCACATTCTCTGGTTACCCAGCACCAAGTTCTACTGATTTCTCTCGGCGTCTCTACCTTCTCTCCCTCCTCTCCTTTGCAACCTTCTACCTTTATTACAGTAGCCTTACAACCAGTCTCCCTTCAGTTCCTACCACAGTGGGTTTAATCACTTGGTAACATGAGCCAATTTGAGTCACTCTAGAAAAAAGGATAGCAGCATGTATGTAAATATTTTTCATATAATTTGAAGCTTGTTCACAGACTCCTAGATTAATAACTTTGCTTTCCCCCCTCAGATCTATCCCATATATCTCCAGTGACATATCTCCTAAAACTCCTCTTTGATCCTATTTCAAGGCTCAAAAACCTTTGTGGTCTTGCACTACCAAGTAAATGAAACAGAGATTCACTACCCTGACATCCCAGACCATTCCCGTAACTCCAGTATCTTCTTATGGGGCTAAAGAAGGATTTTAAAAATAAGATATACAAAGCTTTTATAAGACTTCAGAAACTGACACACTTAAAAATATTAAAATTGAAATATCTTCATAAGAAAAAGACCTTAAGCTAGTGAAAGGACACGCCCCAGATTGGTAAAAAGTATTTGTAACACATAATAACAAAGACTTTGTACAAAGAATATATCCAAAAAATGTTAAAATCAATTATAAAAGACAATTGAATAGAAAAATAAGCAAAGGATATAAACAAATAATTCATGAAAGAAGAAGACACGAAATGAGAATAGAATTAAGAAGAAATCCAAAAACTCTTTAAGGCTGGCAAAAACTGAAATGTTGATGGTATCAAATTGAGATAGGGATGTGAGGAAACAGGAACTTACAAACTGCTGTGATATAAACTGATACAGTTACTTAGAACATAAACTAGTAATGCCTAGTAAATATGAGTGGCACCCATACTCCTGGACCCAGAACAATGCTCCCACATGTATGTACCAATGAGACACATATGTCTACTGCAGCACTCTTTTTTAGTAATGAGAGAATGAAAGCCACCTAACTATCCACCAGTAGGAGAATAAATACACTGTGGTTGGTTGCATCTTACAATAGGACTTAACACACTCATATGGCAGTTAAAATGAACAAAATCTACATGGATGGATTGTAAATACACAATGAAGCCACATAATCTCATAAATGAAAAAATACAAAACAAATTTTTGGTCGTAAGAATGTTTTAACACTATGGTAATGTTCTATTTAAAACATTTTTTTGAGTATTTTTAAATACACAAAATTAGAATAGTGAAACCCCTTGTATTCATCACCTTGCTTCAGTCATCATTAATATTTGCCAAGCAATGGTACACATTTTTAAACACTAAAATTCATGCTGAGGAAATGGCCATTCTCCAGGGCCACTAAAGAGCACAGGACATGGAGAAAGGACCACCAGGTTCTACTTCAGGTGCTGCCACCATGAGCAGTGTGACTCTGGCACACTGAATTCCCCTGCAGGGCTTCCCCTCTGAACTGGAAAGACTTCAGATTGGGCTGATAAAATGTCTGGTGGTGGTTTAGTCGCTAAGTCGTATCCGACTCTTTGCGACCTCATGGACTGCAGCCCGCCAGGCTCCTCTGCCCATGGGATTTCCCAGGCAAGAATACTGGAGTGGTTTGCCCTTTCCTTCTTCAGGAGACCTTCCCAACACAGGGATTTAACCCATGTCTCCAGCGTTGCAAGCCGATTCTTTACCAATTGAGCCACCAGGGAAGCCCAAAATGTCTGAGACAACAGGAAATAACCAGGATGCAAACTGACAGGTACACATAGAGAATTCTTTCTCTAGAAGACACAAAACACCAAGAAGACTCAAAGGTTCTAAAATTCAAATCAAAACACTATACGTGGACTCCCTATTCCTTAGCATTCAGAAGCAAATAATTTGAAGTCTCTTCCAGCTCTGTGGGCATATGATTTCATCCTCAGACATGTTCTTGGAGAAGCAATAACATAGCTGCCTCCCCTCCAAAGACTCATCTTCTCTTCTCCCTAAACCTAGAGTTTAATACCAGGGTAGCAAGTGACTTCCCGAGAGCTCTCTTTGCTCCGTATGTTCCCCTCTTGCTCCCATGGCACCACTGGAGGAGACGAGGAATGCCTATAGCCTATCTCTGACACTCCAAGTGTCCACTATGCTGTAGAGCAGGAAGGGGTTGGAAGAACTGGTAAGCAAGGGCCAAACTGCATTATCTGGAAAGGTACACACATACCTCTTGAAGCAGTGTGCTGCTGTAAGGACCCAGCAGCTACTCAGGAGCGTGGCCCCACAAAGGAGCCTACCGTCTCTGTGGGATGACTTCAGCCGGAGGGATACTTGCCAAGGCCAACCACCCCTAAGCAGAGAGTAAGGCACTCATCAGAAAAGCAAGGCACATCATCCAGTAAAACAATGACTTAGGCATGCAGGTAGGAGGAAAGGAGTATAAAAGAGACCTGACAATGTGAACTCCTTTCCTACTTTGAGAATGATATTCCTACAACTTTGAGCAGAACACCCTGAAGATTTGCCTATAGCATCTGTGTGCATCGCCCCAAACTCTGACATCCTTGGAAACAATTTGTGTCTTCTCTATATTTCGTGATTTGAAGTATATTTTCTCCCTCACCTAAACACCCTAAAGAAGTTAGGTTTTTTCTTTTTTTTTTCTGTTGGTCACGCCACATGGCTTGTGGGAATCTGTTGCCCAATGAGAGATTGAACCTGAGCCATGGCAGGGGAAGCACAGAGTCCTAACCATTGGCATGCATGCTAAGTTGCTTCAGTCATGTGACCCCATGGACTGTAGCCCGCCAGGTCCAGGAAATTCCCCTGTAGAAATATTTACTAAGCAAAGCACTAATTTTCCATTTGTAAATTCAATAAACAAAAAAATTATATTAAGAATGAGTCAAATCCAAAACAAATATATTCTAAATTAAGTAAATGTGTAGTTATACAATTTTTCAGATTTCCTGGTAAATCAGTTTGTTTCTGCAACCCATCTATCTTATATATCAGGGGATAGTGATTTGAAGAACATGGTCTATATAAATAAATATAGGTCAAAGGGCAGTGAAATTATCGGTGTAATTTGTATTTAATTTAGAAAATAAAATAAGACAAATCCACTATATAATAGTAGAAAATGCCCCAATTTGTAACCCCCTCTCTGTATAAATAATTCTGTAATATGGAAAATCACTTCTGAAGAAACTTTTACCTTAAAGAATTCTTCCCACCAACGATTCGCTTCTGCCGATGGTGCAATAATCTCAAACCACAAACAGATGAGAGGGAATCTGAAGTAGAATGAGGTTTTTAATTAAACTACCACATTGCTGATACTGGGGTAGAGATACAAGTGACACATTTCTCTGCAGTTTCTTCCTCTATTCAAATGCCTTTTCTCTTCAAATTATAGGCCACTTTTCTTATAATAAAAATTAAACATTGTTTTCTCAATTAACGAAGACAACAATAATTCACAAGTAGACAAGGAACTTGAGGTTTCCCACAGTCAGCTCTGAGGAGGTTTCATGGACTGTTGAATGGTCTGGCCCTATCTAGTGCATCGTCCTTATGGTATCCACACCTACTCCTCTGCTGACTATGGAGACTGTTCAGGAGTTCAGAAATACTAAACAAGAGGACTACAAAAAATAATGATGATTTGAATTATTTAATTTTCACAGCCAACACTTTTCCAAGCCACATATACGAATGTAACTCAGAGAAGCAAAGCACATTCCCGGGAAGAAATTTTGACACAAATTTACATTTATTCAAATAGCACATTAATATACGGAAAGGATTTACTAAGCTGGTTCAAGTGGCAAATTGGATTGAAGACTCTGCAGTCAAACATCTCAAAATAACAGATTTCTGTCAAGAGTATTAAAAAAAAGAGTTAAATTGAAAATATATGAAAAGGTGGTGTATAAAAGAAGAGTAAATAAGATATGACTAGTTTTAAAAATAATTTTAGAAAGTTGTGTGTGTGCTAAGTTGCTTCAGTCATGTCCAACTCCTTGTGACCCTGTGGACTTGCAGCCTGCCAGGTTCCTCTGTCCATCGGATTTCCCACGCAAGAACACTGGAGTAGGTTGCCATTTCTTCCTCCAAGGGATCTTCCCAACCCAGGGATGGTTAAGTATATATGTATAAAATACAGTATATACTGTTTTTCTATCAGAGTAGGAAGAAAGGGTAGGAATTGTGCCAAGACCATGAAAATGTAATCAGCATTAATATTCTCCCATAATAACCAGGTAAAAGGGAGCCAAACAGGATATCAGCACTAGGTATTTCTTCATGGAGAAAGAGGTTCAGCAATGTGTACCAAGATCACTAATTTGTCAAATGAGCTCAGAGACATGCCGTCAAACCTTAATCCTCATCTCTTATGATATGAGTCCTCTACATGACACTGTAAGTTAGAAGATACCAGAAAAACACAAGTTTCCAATAATGTTCCAAGTCAGGTCAATGCATACAATGCCAACACAAAGAATGATCTAATATTAAGCAAGCAAAACCAAAAGTTTACATCATTCTGGGGCAAAGTACCAGATTGCAAGAAAGTAAAATTTACTGAAAGCCATAAAATTCACTATTATAAAAAAGTTATAAAGTAAAATGAAATTCATTTATGAAAGGATCCCATCAGATGACCAAAAACTGATGGCTTGAGTTTTAATCACCTTATAGAAGTTAATAGGTCTCGAACCTCAACACAAAATCAACAAGTTAATTAGTCTGATTCAGTAATCCAGCTGGTCTAAGATAAAATCTTTTTATTTCAGATATGGTAGCATTGGGACCATGGAAAGGTTTCAAAATGAGCATTGCTACACCTGTGGAAGGCATTAAAGCAAATGTATTAATAATGAAGAAATAAACATGGCATTTCAAATTTTAAGATAGGTTTATTTTACATAGAAATATACTAAAATATTTCATAGTTACTGAATTTTTATGTTTCTCTACTGCTTAAGAAATTTTCCATAATCCAAAGAATTAGCTATGTTTACTTTGTAACTGTATTTAAATTAGTGAAGGGAATTTAATTAAGTTACAGTCTATAGATAGGAAAAATTGGCTTACCAAATCAAGTTGATTTTATGTAATATGTATATATATAATATAAATAAATAAATATATATATATATATATATATATATATATATATATAAAACAAAGCATAAAGGTTGCAAATATTCTTCACACTCAAAAGACTCTCAGATTTGAAGAATAATATTAACAATATCCAATTTATTGGATTGTCTTTAATGGTCATTAAAAGATGTTAGAAAAAGAGGATACTCAAGTATAGATACACCTGATTTTAAGAAAATCTTAAGTATCAAAACCATGAATTTTTAATCCACATAAATAAACGACTGTTCTTTTCATAAAACATAACCATAGTTTCCTCCAAAAGAGCTAGTTTTTCCCCTTCTTCACTTAAAGCAGTTTTTGTTTCGTAAAAATTAAACTCAGAGTTTCTATGAACTCTTCTATTTATATAAGTATGAACTATCCATCACTGTATTATACTGAAAGATTACTTCTCATTTTCCTTACATTTTTAAATTGCAGAGAGTAGAGCCTACAAAAGATAATTTTCTTTTTGCAATTAATTTCAAAAACTATTCCTGTTAAGATATTAATAAGAGTGGAAGAAGAGCCCTTCTCTGATTCACCTTTAAATTTTCATTTCTTTCCTACTTTTATGAAGCAAATATCATTTCTAAACCTTCAAGGATACCAGCAAGTTTGACAGTTTTATTACATTCAAAGAAGGAATGGTTATAAATGGCTAAGAATGTCAAAGGGGGACAATATCAGAGATTACAAAATCCTCTAAGCCCACTCCTGCCCCTGAACTCTGCCCTCTCTGGGAGTCCCACACAGGAAAGTTGGTGAAGAACCACTGCCTCTAAATAAATACTAGCAGAAGGAACAAGAGATTGAATATATTCTTATGGAAGGGAGTTCATTACCCAAGTGCTGCTCAGAATAATGACGTGGGGATGAATATTCTTTGACCTTCACAGAAACGTCCCAGAAGGTGACATACCTTTACTACTGTTTCCTGATGCTTTTTTCCCAAAATAATCACAAATAACTCCTGCGTCTTCACTGTGGCGGCAGTTGTGATTTCCAATGTCTTGTTTGACACAGTCAGCCAGGGACCTTTCATTTCCTGTGCACTTCACATTATCCATATGGATGGGTCCCTCCCCTTCCCCAAAATATGCCATGCTCCTTGCTTTGGCTGGGCCCCTGGAAACAAGAGCATTCTTGAGGATGTGGAGAGTCAGTCAATCGTACATTTGAATAAATCACAACATATACTCTCATCCAAGTATATTTCTTAACTTTCATATATTAATATTAGCATATATATGTGCTAAAAAATTATTTTATGACTATCAAAAAAAAGCTTGAGAGGTAATAACTATACATTCTTTGTTATCATATTCCACGGCTTCTTGATTACATCTTAATTTCTAATAAGAAACTCGCATGTCAAAAATTTATGTTAGTCTTAAACTCTAGTTTAAGCAGGAAAAAAAATCTTCTCAAAAATATCTACTCTCTTCCAGAGCATAATACTCTCTTAAAATTGGTTTCCAAGAAAACTATGAGAATTAAATAATTACCTAGGGAGCTAAGAATTTTTAAAGCCTACTTTAGAAGTAAAAATGCACAATTTTTAACTGAGAAAGAGAAAACCAGGAACCATAATTAAGAAGGCAGAATTACTTTAGGTATATCATTTTTCTTTGGTTTCCCTCTTTTTTAATAATATATTACTTCTTATTAAATATCCAAATACAAAATTTTCAGTGAAGTATTTCAAACTAATACCATATTCAAAACTCAGTTCCTGTTAAATTAATGACATGATTATGAATGGCCAAGTTTTAATGTTTGAATTATAGGAAAATTATGCTTATAACTTCAAGTTAGGGAAAGATTTGTTTAAAAAAAAAAAAAGCATAGATGGTATACCTTAAATTAAAAGACTGATAAGCTCAACAAAAATTTAAAAATGCCATTTCACTAAAAACTACCAAAGGAAAGTGAAAAGATAAATTTTAAAGTTGATGAGTATGTATACTATATATATGTGTGTGTGTGTGTGTGTGTTGATGAATGCATTCTCTAACAGAGGGAAATAGCATACAATATATAAATAACTCAAATTTCACATATAAAATAAAAAACCAGCAACCAACAGAAAATCAGGACAGTTTTAAATCAAAAGAAACTGTCTTATTAAAAATGACAATATAGACCAGATTGCTAATATTAAAATACTTTCTTCTTAGTTAGGATAAGGTTATTATACTTTCCTTATAGTTATGCAAGGAACTCAGGCAAAACAGTTTATTGATATGGATTATCTGAGGAATTTGCTTGAATAATCCCCTTTCAGCTATGAGACCTGGCCTCACAGGCTTGTAGCTGGCAGTACACTCATTTCAAAAATGTACCCTAAAATTTCTTCTGTATTAGTAACGGCTACTCTGACATAAATTGCAAATAAAAATAAGATTTAACCCACTAGAAATACTTATAGTCATGGAAGATCAAACAGGAAACTTTAAAGTTACTCTTTAATTCTTTCTGCATATAAAACTTTCAATAGTTGTATAAGTAAAAAATGCTCATTGCATCAAGTTTGCAAAATAAAAGCATTAAAAAACCCCAACCACACACGGCTAGCATTTGGCACACATTTATGGGGAAAATATTAACTATGATTTTTAATTATTAAAAAAAACTTATTGTGCAGACTAGCGGATCTCAAACTAAGTGGATGATTCTTATGAAGGTGGTTCTGCATCAAATTTCAGTGTAGAAAAAAAAAAGAATTTATTTCCTTACTGTTGCACATTTATTTTAAAATTTTTATAGGTTTTACAAGTATATACATCCTTATGTGGGCAGCTTAGATTTCTTCCCAGAAGTGAAATTTTTACTCAACAGATATAAATATTTCTTAAGATTCTGGATATATACATTGTTCATATAGGACAAGTCTTTGGAAAGCAAATTATGCATTTGAAATATGTATAATAAAATATAACTATTTAAAGGAAAGGTATTTTTCTGATTTACTTTGTACATCACAGTTCTGATTTGTCTGGAATTTATTTCTGTTAATATTAGTAAGGGATCTAGCTTTATTTCTGTCCCTAAAGTAACTGTCCTAATAACTCTTCCTGCTGACTTAAAGGGCATTTTTATTTACTTATTTATCATGTTTGTAAGTACACAAGCCACTTCTCGGTCTCTATAGTTCAATAATTCTACACATTAAAATTACCTTTGGGTGCCTTTAAAATATAGCACAGTGAAGAGGAACTAAAAAACCTCTTGATGAAAGTGAAAGAGGAGAGTTAAAAAGTTGGCTTAAAGCTTAACATTCAGAAAACTAAGATCATGGCATCTGGTCCCATCACTTCATGGGAAATGGATGGGAAACAGTGGAAACAGTGTCAGACTTTATTTTTTTAGGCTCCAAAATAACTGCTGATGGTGATTGCAGCCATGAAATTAAAAGACGCTTACTCCTTGGAAGGAAGGTTATGACCAACCTAGATAGCATATTTAAAAGCAGAGACATTACTTTGCCAACAAAGGTCCGTCTAGTCAAGGCTATGGTTTTTACAGTGATCATGTGAGAGTTGGACGGTGAAGAAAGCTGAACGCCGAAGAGTTGATGCTTTTGAACTGTGGTGTTGGAGAAGACTCTTGAGAGTCCCTTGGACTGCAAGGAAATCCAACCAGTCCATCCTAAAGGAGATCAGTCCTGGGTGTTCATTGGAAGGACTGATGTTGAAGCTGAAACTCCAATACTCCAGCCACCTCATGCGAAGAGTTGACTTATTGGAAAAGACCTTGATGCTGGGAAGGGTTGGGGGCAGGAGGAGAAGGGGACGACAGAGGATGAGATGGCTGGATGGCATCACCGACTCAATGGACATGAGTTTGGGTGGACTCAGGGAGTTGGTGATGGACAGAGAGGCCTGGTGTGCCGCAGTCCATGGGGTCACAAAGAGTCGGTCAGACACGACTGAGTGACTGAGCTGAACTGAACTGAACCCCACTGGATGTCAATTAAAGTAGAATTAAGATGTTAAGTACAGTGGGACTAGGGCCAGGCCTGGATAATATTTTTTATGTCCCAAAGGGATTTCCATGCACAACCAAGGCTGTTAACCATCACTGACCTGTTTGCCCATTCCTGGGTCAATATCACACAGACTTGATTTCAGATGAATTTGGAAGTTAAGCCCTTCTCCCCAACCATCATACACACCAAGAAAAATAAAGACTTCGATGAGGAGAGCATTTAATGTACAGATTAGTTTCTCTTTTGTCTTCCCATTCAGAGTTGTGGAGTATCATGAAGTCTTACAGCTTCTGTAAAGATTTACTAATAGCTTTTTCTCACACAGACCTCAATTTTTGTGAAGTTTATTCCTTGAATTTTTTTGAGTTTTGTACCTTTTATAACATTTAAAAAATTTTTCTACTAAGCATATAGGAACATTATTGCTTTTTAAAAAATATTTATATTTCATATTGTTACATTAATAAACACTAGTTCTAGTGTCTTTTCAGATGGTCCTCCTGGGTTTTCTAGGTGGACATTGCATTATTCATATAACAATTCTGGCTTTTTAAAAATTCCAATACCTCAGTTCTTAATGATTAGTGGAAACTCCAGATAATACTGAGTCATTGCAGTAAAAACAGGCACACTTATTTGTTCCTACTTCATGCTTGTTTGTGATAATTGAATTAAGGTAGTTTTATTCTATTCTCAGCATCCTAGGAGATATGAGACAGGAACACTGGTTTTTATCATGTAACTTTTCAACATTATTATGATAATCATATATGTTTTCATTTATAGACAACACACAAAAATACATTAAATTGAATGCTTCAGCTGAACTACTCTCATATTCTTACAGAAACTTTGTTTGAGTGATATTGTTCTTTTAATATACTGCTGATAAATTCATTAATATTTTGTTTAGAACTTTCGATATATATTCATGAGTTTTCTTTTGTGTATGAATCCTTGTCTAGACTTAAAATCAAGTTATATTAACTTCATAAAGTGAATGGAAAGATTTTCATCTTTTTTTTTTTTGCTGTACAACAACATTTATATTAATAACTCAGGAGCCATCTGTATCTTAAAGGCTGGTCAAAACTCTTCAGCGAAAAGTCAAGAGTCAGTTCTCCTGTCATCAGTAATTTATTTTAATTTATTTGAGTTTTCTATCTTTTGTATCAACTGTAAAAATTTTTTGTTTTGGTTTGATTTTTTAGGTTTTTATTTTTCTTTTTTTATGGCTATGTTGCATGGCTTGAGGTATCTTAGTTCCCCAACCAGGGCTTGAACCTGGGCCCCCGCAGTGAAAACACCAAGGCCAAACCACTGGACTGCCAGGGAATCATCTTGATAATTATATTTTTTGCTGAAATGTACAGTTTCCTAGATAATTGTTCATTTCATTCAGATGTGCAAATTCATTGGCTAAAAGTAAGTTTATAGTATTCTACAATTTTTAACCCTCTGTATCTGTGCTTATATTTCCTTTCTCTAATGCTTACTTATATTCTCTCTTTTTCTTAATCAGAATTGCCAGAAATTGTTATCTCATTAATCTTTTTTTAAAAATGGAAATAATTGCTGATAAGTGCCTGTGTAATGAAGAGCAATCTGAAATTCAAATAGCCATAATTTGAAGAAAATTGAAAATTAATAACATCCTGGAACTAATATCCAAGATGATTCCCATCAGTTTTGGGTGTGAGGATGAGCAAAGGTAGAAAGCAAATAACAATAAGCTAAATGTCTTGATATTTTTCAAGAAGGGGAAATTACAGATAATTTGTGAAATTGGTAAGAAAATATCTGAATATCTTTGCTAAAAATTTAAAGAGAATTTCTAGTAAAACAAGAATGCTGAAATTTCAGACAACTAGAGATAGCAAAGAAAGAATATTAGATTGCTTGTGAATCAAAAGCCGGAAGGTCATACAAAGAACCAAAAATAAAGCATGATAGATAGCATAAAAGTAGATGACAGGTGGAAGTAAACATGTTGAAAATAAAATTAGACTCATTAAATAAACCAAAAGGATGATTTCTTAGCAATTTACTAATCAATGCACAAACTAAAGAGAATGTACCATTTTAGATATATCAACAAGCAGAATTAGAGAACATTTTAACTAATAAAAGTACACAGTTAAAGACATCCTCAAAGATATAGTGAAACCTAATACATTTTTCTTTGACTTTAAAAAAAATAATTAAAGACTGTGTCACCTATAAGGACTTCTGGGTTACAAGCATGAAGTAATTCATAGCTGATAATTTCAGTGAGACAATAGGCTCTAATACACGAGTCTTTAAACTGAGACCTGGATTTGATCCCTGGGTTGGGAAGATCCCCTGGAGAAGGGAAAGGCTACCCACTCCAGTATTCTGGCCTGGAGAATTCCATGGACAGTCCATGGGGTCGCAAAGAGTCGGACACAACTGAGCGACTTTCACTTCACTTCACTTCACTTAAACTGAGTATCAAGTCCTCCTGGGAATAGATGATGATTTTCCAAGAGATACAGAACTGATATGTAGATCATCAAAATCCATGTGTATTCTCTCCTAAAACTGGTCTTGCTAAGTCAAGATCAACGTCTCTTTCAAAATTTCCCTTTTCCCACTACACAAAGGAAAGGCATGCCTTTCACTCAGCCAAATCCAACCACAGTGCATTGTTCCAAGATGTAAAAGCCTCTGAAGTGGTCAAAAGAACAGTTCAGAACAAAGGATAGCAATGAAGCCTCCTGTTATCCAAGGACCAGAGACCCAACCCATCAGTCTAGGAAATGGGAGCTTTTGTCAACTTTTTTTCCCTATGTTGAAAAATCATTTATCAAATTTGTTGTTTTTAATTAGTTGTGTACCAGAAACCATAAAATCCTGAGAGGAACTTGTTAGAAGAATTTAATTTTTCTCTACCTCACTCTCTGCATGTGTACACACACTCACACACACACACAAAGTTTTTAAAACACAGTAACATTAGGATTATGTGGGGAAAGAAAATTTAAACTAAAATTTCAAGGAGAAAAAGGAGCTATGTAAAATTTGTGAAGGTCAAAGAAGAACTTATTCATGTATTTTTTAAGTGAATGACAGTATTAAAACACTATATTTATGCTTACTGGGTATAATTAAAAGAATGATGTAACTTCAACTTCTAAATGTCATATACAAATATGCCAGAAATTAAAACTCTTTGCAGCTATTTAAATGTAAGATTAAAAATTAGATATAGTTAGTTTTAGGTCTCTATTAAGGCAAGAGGGATGGGCTTCCCAGGTAGTGTTAGTGGTAAAGAAGCTGCCTGCCAGTGCTAGGAAACATAAGAGATGCGGGTTCAATCCCTGGGTGGAGAAGATCCCCTGGAGGAGGGCACTGTAACCCACTCGAACATTCCTGTCTGGAGAGAGGAATGGTATTCCTGTCACGGACAGAGGAACATGGTGGGCTACAGTCCACAGGGTTGCAAAGAGTTGGACATGACTGAAACGACTGAGCACACAGGCAAAGCAATAAGGATACACCCTTTGAAAATTCTTCTAAGGGATATAACTCTAACAAACAGAGAGTGCAAGAACAATGCCATATTGAAGCGCGTGCTAATGGAATCACACAAAGTTCAAAGAGAATGGAATCTCCATCATGGCTATTTAGTCCTAACGAGGTTAGCTGATAGCAACACATTCTCTCTCAACCCTCCAGAAACAATGTGCTCATACGCTAGACTTTGTCAGACCTTATGTAATATACCATTAAAGAGTGTCTTTTAGTTTCTGTTCACTCTAAGTGCATCTATATTAGTTACCACTCATGGTTCCTGATTTTTATTACTTCATTTCTGTTTCTTACATTATGAAAAAGCTAACACTCTTTTGATTCTCAGTGTTTCCAAGTACTAATCCTCAGGGGCAATATAGCTGGTGGGGGACAGTTCTCTGGTATTCTTATTAAGAAACCTCAAGTATTCTGACATCTTCAAAGCTTTCTGGATTGATTTCTACCAATAAATGCTTTATTAAAGATTTTTAATAATTTAAAGTAGACATAGGGGAAAAAATCTCCTATTCTAATCACATACTTATTTATAAGTTCTTATATGAAAGTCTATCTCCTCTCAGTGGGAAATTATAAAAACAAGTATATGTTCAAATATATGTAGACTGATAAAAAGCTAATTGATTCTCTTCTAAATACTATTTGACGGCAAGTTGTAGCTTGTACACTAGAAGATGACCATCCATTTTGTCATAGTAACACTAAATTACTGATTTATGTATTAAGAAGCTTTATTTTAGAAACAATTATAAAGTAAGGGGCTTCCCTGGTGGTTTAGTGGTAAAGAGTCTGCCTGACAATGCAGGAGTCATGGGTTCAATCCCTGATTCAGGAAGATTCCACATGCCAAGGAGCAAATAAGCCCCTGAGCCACAACTATCAGGCCTGCACTCTGGAGCCCAGGAGCCACGACGACTGTGGCCACATGCTGCAACTACTGAAATCAATGCACTCCAGAGCCTGTGCTCTGCAACAGGAGAAGCCACCACCATGAGAAGCCCACACACCACTACTAACTAGAGAGCAACCCAGCTCGCCGCAGCTAGAGAAAGTCTGCACGACAAAGACCCAGCACGGCCAAAAATAAATAAGTAAATACTTCTAAAAATAAAAACCATCATAAAGTAGGATCTTCCTTTAATGCGTTTCTTGATAATTTCTACAGAAATATTATTGAAGATTTCTACAAACTTTGTTCACTTAATCTAGATTGTTCTCACCTAAATTCACCATTTGAATTGAATGCAAACTGGACCAAATGATAAGCAAAAAGTAAGCAAAGATGTAGAAGCAAAACAAAGTGAAAATGCATTGATGGATATTTGTACAAATTTTTTGCTCCTTAAATGTGACTTAGACACACAATTCAAGGATCAAATTTGACCTTTTCTTTCATATTTTCCTTCACATTTCCAAAGGTAACACTAGGTTTCCTGGATTACCTCTACCAAAAAAATAAAAGTAAGCCAAAAAATTAGTCTCAAGCAGCAATACACCTTAATGGCTGATTTTAGATAAGAAATTCACTGAGAATGTAATTTAAGAACAATTATATACACACACACACATATATATATATATATATATATATATATATATATATATATATATATTTAACGGAAAAATGAATGTTAGAAATGTAGTAAGCAAAGGAAACTTAAATTGTTGACTAAATTCATCTAATGTAGATTCTTCCTCCCTTATTCTATTACTCTATATTTTGAAAGTCAAAAATGTCACATACCACCAATTTTGGATACTAAAAAATCTATATTACAAATAACGAACCCACTGACCACAGAGCAATTGGAATGGCAACTAGGTCCAAAACTGAGAAGTAAATTGAAATAGGATATAAGTAGTTGAAAATAAACTTTGGGCTAAAACTTTAGGGAAAAAATTTGAATTTTTATCAAAATAGACATAGTTTTAAAAATAAAAGTATATTCTGAATGGGAATAACCAGTTAAATTTATCAATATTTAAGATACACATAGATGTGTAATTAAGGATATATTTTAAAATTCACACCACTATTAGTAATCCAAAATAAGCCAGGCAAATTATGTTTATTAGCTTAAATTTCATAGCCCTCTAAATTGTAACATATTCCATATATATTTGCAACTCCAAAATCAATCAGACTTTTCACCATCATTTGTGGACATGCATAAAGTCTCAAACAATTTTGAGTTTCCCAGTTGAAGTCTCACAAGGAGATAAACTATCTTTTTAGTTCACCTCAAACTGGAAATAAGTGTCTGCTTCCCATCTCATTTAGTGCCACATTTTTCATGCTATAACTCACGCCTGAATGAAGCCTAACACACTTATTTCCTTCATAAGGCACATCATAGCCTTTTTCATTCAGGAATACTAGACAGCATTGCAGCAAAATGCTTAGGGGCATTTTAAACAGAGAAATCGTGAAAAAGGTGCAGAAATGGTGGGGAGGAGAAAGCATTAGCAGACTACAAAAAGGGCAACTGCTTGCAAGCATGAGAGTTAAAACAAGAAGGCAGAACATCACTTGGTTTGACCTCAGCTCTAGAAGCAATGGCTCAGTACTTCCTAACTTAATGTTCACAGTGACTTTACAGAACATAACTACTGCAAATAACAAGAACCAACTGTAATTTCAGTAACAGTAGAATCCCTTATAAGGCTACTGTGTTGCGACATAAATCACAGAGAAAAGGTTAACATGTTTGGCTGACAGAAGCATTGTTATGAATGTTGCTGTTTTTGTTTAGTCGCTAAGTTCTGTCCGACCCTTTTGCGACCCCATGGACTGTAGCCAGCCAGGCTCCTCTGTCCATGGGATTTCCCAGGTAAGAATACTGGAGTGGGTTGCCATTTCCTTCTCCAGTGTTATGAATAATCAAGAGTTATTGGACTATTTGTTATTAGATAAAAGCTACACTTCTTAAGTAACATAATGTATATGTCTTGGAAGAGTATAGAAAAATTTAAACAGACTCTACTTCGTATTTCTTTACCATTCTGAAGCAAGTCAACACGCTGCCACTATTTTCAACTGAATCATAAATACTAATTTTATACAAGAACAAAAGTAAAAAACATCATACATTTTGTCAAGCAACCATCCCAAATAATTAGGTTTTCTTACTTGTAGCCAAGCTGTCGACAGATCACAGTTGCATCCTTATCAGTCCACCCATCATCACAAACTGTTCCCCACTGGCCATTGATAAAAACCTCCACTCGTCCTTCTTTCTTATTTTCTCCATCCATCAGTCTGATTGGAAAACCTAAGTCGCGAGTTAAAAGTAATACTCATTATTACTTTTATAAGAGCCAAGACAAGCAAACTGATGTTAAAGCATCAGAGACTTTATAAAATAGTATTTGCTTTTTAAATGAGCTAAATAGTAGATGGACAGTGAGAGAGAGAGGACATACCAATTTAGAAAAAAAAAAAAAACTGTATCCACTTTTGCAATATCTTTTGAAGCCTTGAGGTCAGAGTGCTTATCTTGCTCAACTTTATATTCCCAGCACTTGAAACAGTGCCTGGCATTATAGAGTACACATAACATCTGTTTATTGAATAAATGAATATATAGCACTGTAAAACTGTGTATGATTTTATTACCTCTAACTTCTAGTTAGTAAAAGGACATTAACTCGGAATTGTTTTTGTTTTACATCTACTCACTCTTCCACGAACATACCTAGAAATTATATTCCAAAGCTAGGATTTTTAAGAAGAATTTTTAGATATACTTTAGGATGCATGAGTAACCTGAATGATGGAAGAGAAGAAAAAAAAACGCACTAATAAGGACAATTTCCATCTCAGGCTTCCTATTTACTATTGATTCCCAAGGAAGGGAATCATAAAAGTCATAAAAATCATTAAAGATGTAAAAGTTGAGAAACCGATCTCTAGCAAACTGGGGGTTTATCTGAATTATGCAAAAGAAATGATCTGTAGAGTTTTTCACACATCTCTATTGACACCAATAAATATGGTTTCATTTAATTAAAAGCCCTCATTATGGCTTGCATACTGCCTGAGGCTGAATTGTGAAGCCATTAGAATGGGCTCTAATCCAATCTGTACACAGAGATACACAGAAGGAAGATGTTGTGAAGAGACAGAGGGAGAAAACAGCCACCTACAAGCTGAGAAGAGAGGCCTGGAACAGATCTTTCCCTCCCAGTCCTCAGAAGTACCCAACTGGTGTGCACACCTTGATTTTGGACTTCCAGATTCCAGAAGTGTGAGACAATAAATACCTGTTGTTTAAGCCACCCAGTGTGTGATTTGTTACAGTAGTCCATGCAAACTAATACACTTTCTTTACATTATCTAGTTACTAGAAGGGTCTCCAGCTTGCGCCTCCAAGATTGATAAGGACTCAAAGAATACCATCCAACATAGTGAAATTATCAGAACCTAAGGAGGTGAAGTAAGCAGCTAACAAACCAAGTATTACTCAATATGTGTTCAACCCCATGTATGTAATCACTAGATGACATTTTTTAACTGAAAGACAGTTGGCAAGATAGACACATCCTACTTTGATTCCTCGAATTCTTCTTTGTTGCCCCAGAGTTGCTGGCTCTCTCATCTCTGATCATACCCACTTCATGGAACAGGCATCATAGTGGAATCAATACAGCAAAGTCAAAATTAACAACCTTCTCTATGTGTTGTTTACATTAGCTAAAAATTTTTGTAATAGGCATGTTACAAAATGCAATATATTTAAAACTTCACATTTTTTATTATTGTATCTGAAATTTAGGGATTCTCTGCAAGAGGAGCAAGGGGAAAAGTGATTTTCAAAGAAAAAATTTAAGGAGATGAAATTCTTCAAGTTTTCAATTTTTACATTTTTTAATGTAAAATTAAGAAATTAAGAAAATTAAGAAATCATACACACATGGAATTTGATCTCCACATTCCATCCTAGTTGTTTTATGGGCAGTTTTTCACATTCCATAAAAATAAAAATGATAAAGTAGTTTTAAAGCCTAAGTTGCATATTTTGTAAAAATAATATATACAATATTTCTGAACCTAATTTTAGCCATTCATTTTATTAAATCATTGGATTTTCAATGCTTGAAGGGAAACTGAATGACAGAAGCCATTCTATTAATATCACCTCACTAAGTTCTTTTTGTTACAGCAACGATAACATACATGATTTATTTCTAAAATCTTAAAATGCTTGGGAAAACTAAACAGAGTATATAGTACCTTTCATTATATATCTCAAACTCTGATTACAACCGAGTTTTCTTTATTTCAATTTTCCTATAAAACTGATTTAATACATTATTTTTAAGAAATAATATTTTTCCTAAATGAATGATAAAATCTAGCATAAAAGTAAAAGTTGAACTTTACACTGTAAAATCGAGAGACAATGAAGGTGTGAAAGATATCTCTGTTAAGATTTAATACTCTGAACTTTAGAATTAATGCAGTATTGGTGGAAAGTAGTCTTAGGACAATCAGGGCAAGTAAGTTTGAGATAGGACGTGGAAAATTTGGTAATTAATAAATTTATTTTAATTTTTAAAAAATAATGCAGTATTAAAATAAGAAATCTACATATTTACCATCCCACAAATTTCCCCCAACTAACATAGGCATTAACTACATTTGTACTAAATCACCTTTACTGACCTAGAATATTGTTTTTGAGCATTCCATCTACCACACACCTAAAATTAGGAAGTGTCTACTGAACTACTACTAATTTTGAGAAAAGTTTCATTCACAACTAAAGTTAAGGTCAATGAGTTGCCTTCAAATAGTTGAATACTCTTAATAGTCTAACAGCTCTTATCATAGCGCCAAAGAAGTAAAAAGACTCAACTGTTTTTAAACTGCACCATTCCATGATCTCTTTCCCTCTTTTAATTATGCAGTCCTTTTTGATAAGTGGGTAAGTAACGATCTCTTTGGATGAATAAATGGTAATCTGATTCTACTGCAGAAGAATAATTTGGCTCAGATATAATGTTCTTTGGACAAATAAGTAGTTAATATATTACCAAAATTAGTACCAAAGAATTCATAATAATGATCTCATATTTTATTAATAATTATCACCCTCAACTTTTTAAATTTTTAAAAAATATATCTATCAATATAATCCTAGAAAATTAAAAATTTTTAGGAAATTGAAAGGATTAGTTTTCCTAACTGTATGTGTATATTTAACCACACAGGTCTTCAGAGAACTGAGATTGTGGTATTTGGTATGCTTCCCAGGTGGCACTAGTAATAAAGAACCCACCTGCCAATGCAGGAGAGAAAAGAGACAGGGTGGGAGGTTGGGGGGTGATCCATCCCTGGGTTGGGAAGATCCCCTGGAAGAGGACATGGCCACCCACTCCAGTATTCTTGCTTGTAAAGTCCCATGGACAGAGAAGCCTGTCGGGCTATAGTCCAAAGGGTTGCAAAAAGTCAGACACGACTTAAGTGGCTTAGAACACATGCATAGTATTTATAACACTTCATCACATGGAGTACTGATGGAATATGCCTGAATAGATCACTCCATGATCCAAATACCTACTCTCTGGGGCTAAGAGTTTCCATTTCTAGCAAACAGGTTCTCTCTCTCCCAACCACATGCAATCATTCATCACATAATCCTAGGAGGATCATAAATCCTTTATAAGAAGAAAGTAGCAAGGGAGGAGACCAAACAGAAACAATTTAAAATATGACCTATGAGGGACAGGGTAAAATGCTGTATTTCTACCTGGTATCATCAGTGCTAGATTAGTGGAGTACGTCACTATGATCTCACAGGTCAGAGTACAATGAGGAATCAACATACACTTTGACAAATTAAAGTATGCGTGCTTAACTGCGTGCTCAGTCATGTCACACTCTTTGTGACCCCGTGGACTGTAGTCCGCCAGGCTCCTCTATCTGTGGAATTTTCCAGGAAAGAATACTGGAGTGGGTTGCCATTTCCTTCTCCAGGGGATCTTCGCAACCCAGGGATCAAGCCCAAGTCTCCTGCACTGCCAGGCAGATTCTTTAACCACTGTGCCACCAGAGAATAGTTAATACTGTGGGATTCAACACATCCCATTAGTTTATAGTATGAAGATTCCAGCTTCAGAGTCTCAAAACAGGAGGATATAAAAGGGCTGACTCAAGCCTGAGGTGACATTTAAGGACCACCAGTTGTTATTTCAACATTTATGTACCAAAAAACACATGTATAGATACAAACAGAGCTATGGCAAGAGTCCTTGCAAGTCTTCTGAATATCTCCCTCTATACTTTTCATTCATATTTATTCTGGCCTCCTCATCAGATGTTAAGTCTGTCAAGGATATATAGTAGTTCCTCTCTGCTTACAAAAGGACCTTTATTTAAGAATATTTAAGGTCTTCCCTGTAGCTCAAATGGTAAAGAATCTGCCTGCAATGCAGGAGACCCAGGTTGGACCCCTGGATCGGGAAGATCCCCTGGAAAAGGAAATGGAAACCCACTCCAGCATTCTTGCCTGGGAAACCCCAGAGACAGAGGAGCCTGGCAGGCTACAGTCCATGCCATTGAACAAGTTGGACACGACTGAGTGATTAAGACTACACACGAATATTTTAGACTGTTAGATGAGCTATGTACCTTTTATCTGACTATAAGTCTGAAGAAATTTGGAATGAGGGGATAATAAGTGATGCTAATGGGTTTTTAGTAACAGGATATCTTAGAAAGATAAGTGGGCTGTTTACTCCAATGAATCCACCTTGGAATCCAGTGAGAAACTTGAAAGATCTAGGTTAGGACACAGCAATGGCTGGCTGGCAAGCAATGATTGACAAGGCCTCAGGACTAAAGACAAATGAATCATGGAGGGTGGGAAAGAGACCTATTGTTTTGTTCTGGTTTATTTTCAACCCTTTCTCAAATAGTTCATTAGAAGTCAAGGTAAATGAGAGGCAGAACAGGTGACTAAATCAGTTGGGGAATGGACACTGCAGTTTCTTTTCTTCCATCTTTCAGATACGTGAGAAACGTAGGCTCATAGGTAGAGAAAAACTAGGAGTAAGATTTTGTGACATTGGTGGAAAGACTCAAAAGACTATTTTTATATGAAATCAAATTACTAAAAATTAGAGCATTTGGGGAAATAGACTTTTTGAAAAGCCAGAGATGAGAAGCATCTCACATTCCGGACCAGTGGCTAGGTGTGCAGTGGCTACTGGATTATGAATACTCAAGAGCTGTGGCAGGACCTCACCCAGGGAGAATCTGAATCCATTCCCGCCAGGGTAGCAGGAGATGCCAACATCTTCCCAATGGCTGCAGTCATGACTTCCCCAGGGTCTCCGCGAACACTGAAGGAAACTGGCTTCCTTTCCTGAGCAACTGACACCATCCAACCATATGGGTCCCATGCTCTCTTCAAAGTGGTTTGCAGAGGCTTGTTTGCCATATCTGTGGCAATAAAATAAACATCATGCACAGAACTGCTGTCTCTTGTTTCAAGGAACCACAAAACATAAAACAAGCAATTTCATTAAGCGTCATGACTTCAGAGGGTAAGTACTTGTTCTTTCTCCTATCCTGAGAACTCATTTCTAACAGTAGTGTTCACTACATCACATATTTTAATGATCTTAACAATGTTTGATTGACTGAATGGGTAACGAGTGGATAATTAATCCTATTCCCCCAACCATTCTTGTGTTTTGTCTACAATTTAAGCCACCATCCAGAGAGAATGCAGACAGATAAATGTCAAATTCCTGACCGTGGAAATAACACAGTGCACCAGGAAGTGAGAACACTTGCGTCAGCCTCTGAAAGCCTTCTGAGTGCATTTGATTTCATTAGCTCTCTAAGCCCCTTTCCTATCCCGTCTTCCAAAATAAACCATGTGAGGAATTTCCTGGAGGTTCAGTGGTTAGGATTCCACACTTTCACTGCCAAGGGTTGCAGGTTCAATTCCTGGTAGTGGAGCTAAGATATTGAAAGCTACATGGCGCAGTCAAAGAAAACAAAGAAACAGAAAATAAAAACAAAATGTATGTGTTGGTTCAGTGATTTCTCAAGCATCATTCCCATCCATGATGAAACCTGGATTTTAACCCATCAAAATCAGATGATAACAGTGTTTCTTTTTATAAGGTTACATAATCTGATTTTTTAAACTTTCATGAATTATATTTGTGTTTCAATTGACTTTGTTTGTAACACTGCCCTACTGAAAAACCCGAAGTGTATTATAATATATATATACACACTGTAGAAATAGGAAAGATCCACAAAGTTAAAAATTAGCAAATAAGTCAATCTCTACCTTCGTTCATCTTCTCCCTAGTTTAGTTCTTTTGTTCTGTAAAATCCAAACAAGCCTCCAGAAATCCCTGGGCTAAAAGATATCTGAAGTGTCTTTCAATTGGTCTATATAAATAATTTAACTCATAAATTTTATGTTAGTCACTTCCATCCTATTTTATTATTTCTGTACTAAGAGTATGAAGAGATCTTTCTCTCTGAAAAATGAATTTTCCTAATTTTTTCCTATGCACTTATTTATTCAATTTATTTAACATGATAAACATTTCAATTAATTAAAACAATGCAACTTTCATTGTCGTTCTAAGACTTCTATTTTGCTGACTTATCGATTCTTAGCTAAAAAAGTAATTATCCTAAATTCCATACTGCTATCACACTCAACTTACACCAGGTTTCCACAAAATGCAGCAATCTGATTACATCTGTTCATATCAATTATGTAAGAGGCAGCAGGAGGTCATTTTACTCTGGGATTTCGTTTGTATGAAGAAACCCAGAGTTCACCATCTTTTTCATTCCAAAAGTGCATTCTCTTTCAGAAATTCCTCTGTAAACTAAAATGTAAATGTAGCAGGTGCCTATTCTACCCTCTAATGCAACCATTTAGAATTTTAACAAATATTGAGAACACTTGCAGAACCATTAAGTTCTGATACTCTGTATATGCAAGAAAAACTGAATGTATCTGTGAAACAATAAAATGAAATAAAAAATGGAGAAAAAATCAGCATTTATTCAATTGTTTTCACTAATAAGGAAAAATATGAGAACAGTAAACGATAATATTTTTGAATTTTTCTAAACTTGTGAAAATGGGATACAGTTCTCAGACTAACAGAGATTTACTAGGATGAAACGACATTTTAAAGTAATTCTTATTAATTAAACATCAATATTTATTTGGCTAGCATGTCATAGCCCTTGACCTCATAATTATAATTAACTGCACTGCCCATGAAAATTCAAAATATTTGTCAATCGCATACATCTATACCTTTGTGATGTCATTATTTACAACAGGAAAATTTAAACTAATTGAAATATGAAGTAAATTATAGTATGAACATCATCACTTATGTTATTAAAATTATGACAACAGTAATATAAAGTAAAAAAGTGAATAGTAAAATTATATATCTACTACTAGAGCTGCTACAAAGTTATACACAAGTTTTAATAACGGAAAAATTAGGAGTAGTTTTTTATTTTCTCTTTTTTGCAAATCTCTAAGATTTTATATTACTTTTACAACTTTAAAAATATATGTTTAAACATAGCTTGAATGAAAGCATATTTTAAGTTTTAATAAATATTTGCAATTAATTCTATCTCAAGCTGAAATAACATAATTTTGCTTATTTCTTTTAAACATGAGACAATTACTTCAAGTATGACATAGCAATATGGAAAATAAGAAAGAATGGGCATTCATGGGCTTCATTCAGATATTAGCTCAAAGGCATCATTTGCAATTACTTCAAGCAACTTAGGTCTTTACTCTGGAATGCATTATGTGTGTGACATGAAATATATTGCTCAAAGTGTGATACTCAGTTTTTAAGAGAATGAGGTCAAGGGTGAGTTCAAAAGGTCATCTCATGACAAGAAAGCTGTTTTTCTCAAATAAAAGTGATAATTATCAGCACATTATGAGAAAGGAAATAATGTAATACCAAAGAATTTGACATTGGACTTCTCTGAAATTTTAAACACAGTGATGTTATTACTAACAACATCCAACAGTAGCAATGCATCAGAATAAAACTGATCATTCACAGCATACAGTCTTACTTAAATAGACAAAACGGGACTTAAAAGTCACCCATGGCTCCAACCAGTTATTCAAGAAGAGGGGTCGTGGCAGGAAAGGCAAATGAGATAAATAGCAAGATATGGTCATTTATCATCAAAGAGAATGTTATTGTTTTTTGATTGCTGAACTTCCATATATAGATAGGTAGATAAGAGGGGTAGGAAGGTAGGTAGAATAGACAGGTAGATAATAATTGAGAATATATACTGTTAATATTATAGACATTACAAGTAAGGGTAACAAAATAAGACTTTTAAAAATATAGCTTAGCATTTAGCTATCTCATATCAATAGATCTTACTTAAATCCCAGCTGTCGGCAAACCACATAGGTGTTAAGATCAGTCCAGCCATCATTACAGACAGTCCCCCACTGTCCCCTGTAATACACTTCCAGGCGACCCTCATGGCTGCCTTTACCACCTGCAAGTCGGATGACGCCATCTACGACAAGAAGACACAGAGACTGAGCAAATAATGATCAGAAAAAGGCAGAGCAACATTGTAATTTCATGAGAAATATCCTACCCAGATCTCTCTCTAGGCATTTTTTAAAACTCCTATTAGAATTGTCCTTGGTAGCTCAGACAGTAAAGAGCCTGCCTGCAATGCTGGAGACCTGGGTTCAATACCTGGGTCGGGAAGATACCCTGGAGAAGAAAATGGCACCCCACTCCAGGATTCTTCCCATGGACAGAAGAGCCTGGAGGACTACGGTCCATGGGGTTGCAAAGAGTCATTCACAGCTGAATTGACTAAGCACACAAGCATAGAACTGTGCTCAGTGATCTGAGGTCATTAACGGGATTGTTCTTGAACAAAGTCATAACACATATCTGTCCTAACAAACTACTTCCCTTTTATTTGTACTCCTGTGTCTAACTAGAAAAATATACTCTGATATAATTCCAAAGTAATTATTTAGATTTCTTCAGATTAAATAATACTTGGGAAATTTCTTATGGCTTTAATCTCCTTAAAAGTATGAGCAATATTTGTCGTTTAAATTTAAAAAGTATAAAAACACAGTAACTTGGAAATCGCTGAAAAATTTAACTGTGAATGAAAAAATACTGAAATATGAAGACAGAAAAAGCTATTCTGGTTAAAGAGTGATCTATCATATCAAAATATTTATTACTATTCCTTAGGCATTCATAAAGGATTTCCTGGTGGCTCAGATGGTAAAGAATCCACCTGCAATGCAGGAGACCCATGTTCAATTCCTGAGTTGGGAAGATTCCCTGGATAAGGGAATAAAAACTGGGGTGCACGTTTTGCCTTTGTTCTTTTATCGATAATACAAATCTAAATTTCAGTCTTCTGAAATTAAATGAATACTTAATTCCCAGAAAATCCTGTAAAAAGCTTCTAAGCAGATACACAAATATAATAAATTCATTCCCCAAAAAGTATAAGAGGCCATTTCCATCCAAAATAATCCAAACACTATCCCTCTTCCCAAATGAAATATATAAATAATCTTGGGGGAAAGTCATACTTTTCATTAATCTCTGGGATCATTCAAAGTAAATTAAGGTCTCTTAGCAATAGAATCATTATTAATGTAAAATTTCACTGTTTGCAAAGTATTGTTACACCTGTTACCTCATTTGACCATCCCAGCAACACTACAAGACTATCCTCATTTGAAAGAGGAGGAAATGGAGGCTCAAGAAGATGAAGTGCTATGGCTTATAATCTGGTACAAATTTTCTATTTATTTTGTGTATAAATGGGCTATTCTAATAAAACAACAGTGTATACAGAACCATGTAAATAAAAAAGTAGACCTTCAGCATTTCACAGTCTGTCAGAAGTATTTCATTTGACTTATTAAAAGAAATATTAAAGCCCTAATTTTTTTTCTTCAAGCTCTTTTTGCTATAGAAAGAACAGATTTGTGATGACCCAACTTCTCTTGCCCGTCCATTTCTCTCTTCTTCCCCCCAAACATTTAAGTACATACACATACACTCATTTGCTCTCAGACATGTCCTTCTTGCAACACAAGACATAGCTTGACAAGCATGCTGTAATTTGGAACAGTCTGAATATTCAGCACAGCAAAGGTTAACCTGGTTCTTTAATAGTGTGCTTTAATCAACAATCCCATCAAAATAGTTTTTACCAGCTATAAACACATTCTGAGAGTCAATACAGGCTAATAAATTAATGGACTAAATATATAATTATAAAACCTAACATCCTAAATGTAGCATTGCACACTGATTCTGACTACTGGGTACTATATATTGCAATAAGATCATATGTTCTTAATTACTTTATAGGATTGTGCAGCTTTCAACTGAAAAATTCAGAAATATCTATAAATAGAGATAGCATTATAATATACAGTATATATTCTTTTTATGTCTTATTTGGGGGATTTATTTGTAAGTTCATTTAGTAATATCAGCTAAATTGAGGAGGGAAGTTAAGCCCAAATAGGGGCAAAAGCAAGAGTGGCTAGGTTGACAGGGTGAAGTTCCTACCTGTTAGAGGGGTACAGGACACTCCAGCATCTTCTTTATGGTCACAGTTATGCTCTCCCCAGGAACTCTTTGGACACTGCTCAATAGAAAGCTCATTCCCAGTGCAGCGTACTTCATCCAACATTACTGGGCCAGACCCTTCCCCAAAATACGCCTGTTTCCACGCTTTGGCAATGCCACTGAACAAACATAAGAACATAAGTCAGATCGAAGGTTAGTCTAACCTGTTTCTTCTTTTGCCTCTGGCAAAGGTAAACTTACGATTAATTTATAATTTTCCTTATCAATTCACTCCACTGTATCTATCTTGGTCCATAAAGTACCAAACTAAGAATGAAAGAGCTACAAGCTAGAGTCTGGGGCCCTGATGACTGTGGAACCACCATACCAACCTTGAATTAACTATCTCCAGTCTCCGGAGAGAGAAACAGACTCTTGTCTTTGTTGTTGTTGTTCAGCCACGCAGTCACGTCTGACCCTTTGCGACCCCATGGACTGCAGCACGCCAGGCCTCCTTGTCCCTCACCATCTCCCGAAGTTTGCCCAAGTTCATGTCCATTGCATCAATGATGCTGGACAGCCATCTCATCCTCTGATGACCTCTTCTCCTTCTGCCCTCAATCTTTACCAGCATCAGGGATTTTTCCAATGAGTCAGCTGTTCACATCAGATGACCAAAATACTGGAGTTTCAGCTGCAGCATCAGTCCTACCAACAAGTATTCAGGGTTGATTTCCCTTAAGACTGACTGGTTTGATCTCCTTGCTCTCCAAGGGACTTTTAGGAGTCTTCTCCAGCACCACAGTTTGAAGGTATCAATTCTTCGGCGCTCCGCCTTCTGTACGGTCCAGTTCTCACAACCGGACATGACCATTGGCAAGACCATATCCTTGACTATATGGACCTTTGTCGGCAGAGTAATGTCTCTGCTTTTCAACACACTGTGTAGGTTTGTCACAGCTTCCCTGCCAAGAAGCAAATATCTACTGATTTCATGGCTGCAGTCACCGTCCTTAGTGATTTTGGAGCCCAAGAAGAAGAAATCTGCCACTACTTCCACCTTTTCCCCTCTATTTGCCATGAAGGAATGGGGCTGGATGCCATCATCTTAGCTTTTTTAATATTTAGTCTTAAGCCGGCTCCTTCACTCTCCTCCTTTGCCCTCATCAAGAGGCTCTTTAGTTCCTCTTTGCTTTCTGCCATTAGAGTGGTATCATCTGCATCTCTGAGGTTGTTGATGTTTCTCCTGACTGTTTTGATTCCAGCTTGTAACTCACCCAGCCTGGCATTTCTCATGTTTTGTTTAAGCCACGGTTATTTTCAGTTCTCTGTTAGTCATGGCCAAACATCCCTTCACTCAAATTTATTTGACTAAATTTACTTCTCTCACAATTCAAAGTGACATCATATTCTCTAGAACCCCAGATTCCAATGAAGAAGATCATGATTGCCTGTCAAAATGATAAATGACTTCAGAAATTGCATCTTCAGCCTTTTTCAGCCATTTAATTCTTAGACTAGAGAATTTATATTTTTAGTTTGCTTTTCAACGATACTGCATCTATTCCCCATTATTTAAGTTGCCTTTTTCTCCTTACATTATAACTATCTTGAGAATTTAAAACCAAAACAGGAATGCAATTTTGATATATGTAATTCAAGTTTTACTATCCAGAAATAAGGTTTTATCAGAACAAAGCCACACTCATTCCCAAATTATTGTCTGTGGCTGCTTTTGCACTACACAAAAGCTCAGTGGAGTAATTGGAGAAGTCTAAAATATTCACTATCTGTCCCCTTACGGAAAATGTTTGCTGACCCTTGCTCTAGAGGAAAGAGATTAATGAAAGAAAATATGGAAACTGATTTAGAGAACACTGAAAGCTGGAGAATAGAAGCAGAAGAGACAGGATGACTAATGCAGGCCATGGGGAAGCCAAATAGGAGGAGAGTTTTGGAGAAAGGCAGATTGACTGTCTCCTTGGATCTCTGCCCTGTGACAATTGCTAGAAAAGAAAAAGACCTGTCAAAGAAAATTTCAGTGAGTATAATTCCTTGAGGCAAGACTAGATGCTAAAATAAAACTAGGGACCAATACGAGAGAAAATAAAATTTGACCCCAAACTCAGAAACAAAAAATAAACTCCAGATGGCTTAAAAATTTAAATAGAAAGAAGGAAAGAAAGGGAGGAAGGAGGGAAAGAGAAAGACAAGATGACTAAAAAGTTAATACAATGCAATGAAATAATAAGAACATAGTTCTTATAACCTTGGTAATAAGGGAATTTCCTGAGCAAGATAAAAAACCAAGAAATCAGAAAACAAAGACTAAAAAAAGTTAAACTTATAAATTTGAACTATGTAATAAATAAACCAAACACATAAATTTGAACTATAGCAAAATACACCACAATCAGATCAAAAGGCAAAGAAGGTGAAAGATATACCTGTAAAATATAACAGCAATAAAAGAAAATTCCTAGAAGTAAATAATCATAATTTATTATTATCATAATAAAAGACAAAACGACCAACATCAAAAATAGGGTAATGGAGACAAACAAGCTATTTACAGAAGAAGAAATACACATGGCCACTGAGCATATGGTAAGATGCTCAACTTACAATGATCAAGTTAAAACAGTTAGAATGCATTTTTACATATCCTTAAAATCCTTTGCACTAAAAATCTAGGCTAAAAGATTAAAAACTAAAGGCTTTCTATTCCCAAGAAAAAAATAACAAAACCTAAAATATTCATTACTTGGGAGTGACTTGAGACAGGCTGGACAGAGTAACTGAAATACATTGCATTTCAAATATGTCAAAGATGTGGTAGAGGTTCTAGGAAAAAGCAAAAGCCCTGATTAATAGCCTCTATACTGTGTTCCTTCCTTAAGGGAGGACACTAGATGGGACATCAGAAGCCCCGGATAGTGACTCTGGGGAAAATCATCTATGTTATAACGCAGCCTTAAAACATCATTTGGGTGTTTTATTTTCTTCCTTATGTATCTCCATATTTTCCATTGTTTACAACCATTATTTTAATGATCACAAAAATGTTTAATTAAAATAAACTAATCAGAAAAATTAATGCAATAAATTCAAGAACCAAAACAAAACTAAGAAACCCTGATGTAAAACAAACTAGGTTTCCCAGCTAATTTTTGAGTTTATTAAAAATTAAGATGATATTTATAAATTCACACAGTCCTTCAGCCTATTTCCTGGTGTCCTGGACTGTACTAGCTTTCAGGGGAATACCAAAGAAATGGATGACTCTGTCCTTTAAGAGATTGTCTAATACCAGGGAAAGCAACATAAGACTCATGGGTTTGTTAAAGGCTAATAAGTACTATGTAAATTTGATAAAGTTGTGTGTTCTCTTCCCTTCCATTATGAAAAGTATGTCCACACCAGCCCTGGCAGTTCATTTGTAGTAACAGTCCCAGTTTTACTACTTTCTCACCATCTGACCACAGAATAAATTTGTGGAATAGGGGTTTTCTGATATAATGCATCGATTTATTAGGTTATTTTACGCAAAGCTGTTTGACCTACATAGCAGCAATCCCCAATAAACACCGAATTGATCCTATGTCTGATCCATATCCAAAACATTCCTAAACCTATTTAGCTAATCTGATTGTATTCATGTAAAATGTGTCTGTTTTTCATAGAAAAAGAGCAAATAAAAAATACCACCTGACTAACTCAATCCCTAGATTTAGCTACTACTTTGAATAGACACGGAATGGAGTTAGGAAATTCTATTGTGTAAAAAGAATTACTTGCTAGGTTATAAAAGATCGGTTCTTTGACAGCAAATATCATTTTGTGACACACAACATTTGGATGAAAAACTCATTTTTACTGGTCAATAGTCCATATTTCTTTCTGGAAAACAATCCCCTCTATCTCCAATAATGATATTTTGAAGTATATGATTACTGTATCCCAGACACTGGTCTAACAGCTTCAAATGTATTAACTTTTTCAATCCTCCCTACAACTCCATGATGTTATTATCCACTGTTTACAGATGAGGAAACTGAGTTGCAGAAGTTAAACAATTTGCCCAGCATGAGATGGTAAAATCTGTCTGGCTTTAGAGCAGACTCTGAAACACTTTGCTTTCTTTCAGTCTCCTGGGGCATCTTCAGTGAGGTGTCTGTGGCACATTATTATATAGTCTGTCTAAAACATGCTCATCATCAATTTCCTCCTACAATAAACTTTTATCCCTTGACTTCCCTATTTCTTTCAGCTTGTATTCATATTTATTCTTATTAATACCTGCCTATTTTGCAAACAGTGTAACACGGAATGAAAAATCCTACTTTGGGAGCCATAAATCTCAAGATTCCAGTCTTCACTCACAGTATAATTTGGGGACTTTGAGTAATCTCAGAGAGCCTAACTTTCTCATCTGTTAAATAAGGCCTCCTTTCTGCTCAATAATTGGACATACTAATAATGTTTATAAAGTATTTTAAAAATTAATAAACAATAAAATAAGAGAACAAATAAATATTTAAAAAGAGCATGAGAAGAATTTTTATTTTGACCACTGAATAATATGGTTCTTTAAGATAATTTTATAGCCAAAAAAAAAAACCTAAGAAGAAAAAAGTGCTCAAAAATTTAAAATTCTTATGTAAATTATGGCGTATCCACAGAATAAAATATGATGTCACAGTTCCATGAGCAGCTATGCTTTTAAGAGTTCTGAAAGACATAGGAAATGCTTCAATGTTAAGTGCACAAAAGGAACTCCAATTAAAATGCTTCTACCTGAAACTTCACTGCATATGTATGCATTCTCAAGTTCAATTTTCTAACACTTGGCTGCTTCCTTTCCTGATCCTCATGTTTCTCTGAGTTCTGGGTTAATCAAATTTAAATATCTTAAGTACTGTTATTCCTTTTGTGTTTTAGGAAGCTTGCCAGCTACCAAAATCTACAGCCACCATTAAAAGATGAGAGTCAACAAAGACAGCATCTCACAAAGAAATTGTAACCAGCACTCCAGGGAGGCATGATATAGTTTCCCTTTGGGAATTCAACAAAGCAAATACCACTGAGATGAAACATGTAACATTAAAAATTATTGCATCTGAAAGTACTGTGCCTTTAAGTGAGCAAAACAAATTCTAGGGGAAGAGTAGTTGCAGAATACTGCTGTACTGCAAGGTTATGAGAGAAGTCGAAAATCAAAGTAAAGAAGAACAAAGCAAAAGAACAGCATCAGCTCAGATCCTAGGGTACTTAATAATACAAAAAAAATCTCCACCAAGCTAGATTGTTGGTAATTACACAGGCTTGTGGAAGATCTTTGCTGTCTTGAATATTTGAAGATATTTTTCCTTTTCATCACTTCTCCAAACACAAATCTCCTCATACAAAAGATAGCAGTGAGCAAATGCTTGAGAAAGATGTAAACACTTTACTCAACCCACACATATGTTCAACATTAATACAGTCTTCCTTGTGATTCTATCTCTGCATTCTTTCCATGTAGTAGACTATTGGTTGTCAACACCATCTTTGTTTAAGAACTGTTTACGTAAGTGAAAAAAAAAATCTTGGCTCTCACGAAAGAACTCTACATTACAACATGAATTTTTAGAATCACTTTTAAAACTATGGAAGTGAAAGTGTTAGTTGCTCAGTGGTATTCAACTCTTTGCAACCCCACAGACTATAGCCCGCCAGGCTCCACTGTCTATGGAATTCTCCAGACAAGAATACTGGAGTGGGTTACCATTTCCTCCTCCAGGGGATCTTCCCAACCCAGGGATCGAACCCAGGTGTCTTGAGTATCCTGCATTAGCAAGTGGGTTCTTTACCAGTAGCGCCACCTGGGAAGCAAATACTTGAGTGATGTTTATCTAATCAAACTTTTGGATCTAGCCTCCCATTTCAGAAGTTATAAGAACCAGAAGAGTAAGCTAACTGACACCAGGAGGAAGAAATGAGACAAATTCAGAAGGGAGGATATTCTACAAACCAACTGGTGTGGTCTTTGGTCTCTGCAACAAGTCAGTGTTAGGAAAAACAAGAGACTGTTCTGGATTAAAAGACTTTGGGGATATAACATCCAGAGGCACCACAAGGCCCTGGGCTAAATTCTGCTACAGAGAAACCATCTGTCAAGGACATGGTGGCAACACCTACGGAAATTTGAATATGACAGGATATTAAACAATGTAAGAATGATTACCACTGACAATAGTTGTGATGATAATTTGGCTATGTAGGACAATGTTCTTATTTTTAAAAGGTGAAGTATACACTGAAGTATTTAGAGGTAAAATGTTGAAACATCTTTATTTTGTTTTAAAATACTTTAACATTAACCTACAGTTTTGAAAAAGTGGGAGGGGAGGGGTCAGTTGCAAAAACAATTGCAAAAAAATTACGGTTCAAGGTTCAAAAATCATGCTCCAGTGTCAAAGACTATGCTTAACTGGACAAAGTGAAACAAGAACTGAGAAGACTTAATTTTGAGAAGTCTCCACATCAACCCACCCCTACCTGCCACAACATGCTAAATAATTTTTTTTCCAATTTAAAGTAAAATGTCAACTTTCAGAAGATCTGCCAGTATAATTTGAGAGAAACTTTTAGGCCTGCTATACCAATGTTCAAAATCACTAAAGACAAGGATCAGAGGATACAAAATTATACTATACTGTTCCAAAGTAACCATAACTAAAGCAACACATAACATTGGTTTTCTGTCTTTATTCCACAAGCTTCACTGCCATATCCTGCATAGGAATTATTTCCTTTGAACATTAATAAATATTCTTTGTTCCAAGCACATACCTAACAAATAAGGAAGCAAAGGGCAAAAGTTTAGACAATATTTGGGGGAAAGAAGTTGAACTTCAGTTAAAGCCTCACAACTAGTTTCATCATATGACTTTGGTAAGTTACTGCAGTTGACCATGCTAGTTACTACCTGGGAGTCCTGTAAAGGCTCCTGATAAAAAGTGGTAAAAGGCTTAAGATTCTTAAGGATACAAAATCAGTTGAATTCAGATACAAACAGGTTAGATCTATAGGTACACAGACATTTTCTTCAAGGAGACTACCGCCAAATACAATGATCAAAAAGGTGGCTTTTTCTACTTGTTCAAAGAAATGTGCAATTTAAACACACCTATCTTTGGGTATGGAAGTAATAAACTTAGAAATGTAAGCAAAACAAAAGAAGAATAACCAACCTCAGACCCAGCTGCCTGCAGACCACTTCTGCATCTGCATCATCCCACTGGTCGTCACAGACTGTCCCCCACTGACCGGCATGGTAGACCTCCACTCGGCCCTCACGCACACTGCTCCCCCCAACAAGGCGCAGGATGGGGAACGCAGGGCCTGCAATATGAAATTAACAACAAATTAAACCGACACATTCACACTGAACTATAGAAGATCACGTATATTCTATTTCTTTGCCATTCTCAATCATAAAGTTATATTTAATAAGCCACTTCAGCGATATGGACATATCCACGCATGTCTAATATATTTTATGATAATCTCAACTGATTAAAATCCTCCAACTTGAATTACATTCATATAAATAGCTGTCAAGAGGAAGCAGTCTAAATTCACTTTTCCCCGAAGACCTCAGAAACCAGAAAAGACACACTCAAAACTGCAGCTATTGGAAATCCATTTGATTTTTATGGTATTGAGGGGGGTAGCATTGATTTTTTATTTACAGTAACTTGAGCATTACCAACATGTAATTATTAAGAATGGCACTTATATCTATGACATACTTGCTTTCAGCATAGAAATATTTTTACATTTGTAGAGATCAAGTCAAAGTTAACATTATCACATTATAAGAAGCTGGTGGACATCACAGCCAGTACCTTCAAAAAACAATATTGAAGATTCATTTGTGTATGAATCAGTTCATCATTTGTGTGTGAATCAATTCATTCTCTGTGAAGAATACCAGAGGCTTCCCCATGGAAATTCCTTATTATAGTCTACAACGCCCTTATCTAGCTTCATCAGTTTTTTAACTTTTCTCTCTTTTTCTTAGTCTAGAATTGAGGACACAGGAACGCCTTTCCCTTTCACTCAAGTACTTCAGATACCCAGTTATGTAGAAGGCATGTAATAAATATTTGTCGACTGACTGGATTGGCAAACGATGACTAAAAGCCTAGAAAGAATATCCCATATTGACATCCATTCCTTCAATTCTGTTTCTTAAACAGCTATTAGGCAGAGAGGCACTGCACAAATGCTACCCTTAAGAAGTAGACTGCCTCGGGATATGGACAACATGAGTACAGACGGGAGACCTACAGAGGGCCCTACAGGGGTTCAGATGCAAAAGATGTTCGCCCACCCCGGGCGGGGAGGGGGGGAAATTAGGGAATCTCTTCTAAAGGAGCTGTAGCTGAGAGGGCCAAGATGACGGATGGGACTTCATAAGTTCTACATGGGGGATGTGCAGTTCAGACAAAATGAATCAAATGAACACAAGCATAGAAGCACAAAGCTGTGTGTGTGTGGGAAACAGAACGGCCCTCTAGTTTTTCTGGAATAAAGAATGTGAGATGGTCAAAGGTTCAGAACAGGCTGGGTCCCTATTAGGAAATTTAGTTTTATCTTTTGCCAAATACTCACCATTTATCCACATGAAATATGCTTCTAATTCCTCCACAGTATAAGCAGCTCTCAATAAATGGTACTTGGACATTCATATTTATATTCAAATATCACACCAGCGAAGGGATTTAGATTAGCGAACATGTACATCTACTCATATTCTGATATTTGTAACACAGTTTTCTTACATAAGTCAACTAGCACTTGTAATTTGGAAAAGGATAAAGGTAGGTTTAATAAACGTAACTGTTCTCAACATTATATAGCAGCTTCTTATAATTAATGACTGCTGAATTATGATAAGAAACCTAAATTGACATGTTATTATGTTTATTTTTCTTTTAAGAAGCTTGGAAAATATAGAAACAAACCAATAGAAACAGCATAAGTTTCTTAAATTATTATGTCCTTCTCTGCTTCTCCTCGCCCCACCTCCATGGTAAGCTTGGAGAAAACAGAAAAAAAAAAAATTTAAAAGGAAATTTAAAATTATCTACAACCTAGAAACATTATGGCATAATTACCTTACATTTTTTTAAATGTTGTGCTTTATTTTTCAATGTAGTTTTTACACTGGTTGTATAAGTATTTGTGAAAATATAGAGAAGCTCAAAGACAAAATTTAGTCACCGTCTCACATCTTCCCAATAAATACACGCACAAAAAAGAAATCACTTGAAAGAAATTTCAGTGAAGTGGTTGACTCGTGTCTAACTTATGGATAAATAAAACTCCCAGACATTTTCATTTATACTGATATTCCCTATGTCCAATACAAAGATACGATCTTCTACTTTGTAAGTGTTGGAAAAGTACTAAATGCCAAGATGCTAAATGTAAATTCCAAACTAAAAGAAAGTATTAATGTTAAAGGTCTGCTGCTGTGCCTTAAGATAGACTCAGTGTTTGCTGATTTGAGCTATTTGTTTTCATATTCTCATTTAATTTACCATAAAAGCATATTTTTTCATTCTCACTTCTAATTTATCTCAATCTTCGATATTTTATATATGCTTACATCAACCTTAAATTTATCTTTGCAGCCAGAGCATAAACAAGTGGATAGATTATAGAGAATGGAGAGCTTTTTTAAAAAAAGAGTAGACAGAGAGCCTGAAAAAAATATCCTGACTTCCCATTGTTCTTAGAATTAAATGTAAGCTTTTAGAGTACTATAAACTGTATGTGTGTATAACTGAGTCATTTTTGCTGTACACCAGAGACTGGCACAACACTGTAAATCAAATTAAAAATAAAATAAAGTACTATAAAACCCTGAAAAAAAAAAGGATTGTTTTCAAAAATTTACTTACTTCACTACCTGAAAAACGTTAACATATTTTATCAGTTCGGTTGAACACAGAATACAAGCAATGTCTACAAAAAGCAGTGCACTGTTGAGCCCGATGCACAGCATCCCTGATGTAGCAATGTGTAAACATGTGTTTGCCACAAGTAGGATTACCAAGAGGTGGAGACAAAGGAAGAAAAGGAAAAACTTACAAGACATAAAGACTTAGAATGCACCTTGTACCCACAAAAGGACTGTAGCTCTCCAAGCATACACTTGTATGATATCTTGCACCATTTCCATTGGTTCTTCCAGTCAGTTCACAGGAATGACCCTAGCTTGGATCTTCCTATGTTTTGCAGAGGGAGTGTGTCAATTCCTTCCCTGATAACTTGTACTCAATCAGAAACCATTGCCCTCGGCTGTCTGCTGGCATTCTAAGACCTGGGACATCTGATCACGCTGCTATCGCCAAGAAAATCCAAAAAGGTGTGATAGCCACAGGTTGTGGTCACACATTAAAACAATCACGGAAAACCCACCCGCGGAAAACCCACCCGCAATTGTGAAACTAAAAGCCTAGAAAGAATATCCCAAACAAGGAAAACCAACTAGCGAAGGGAGCTTCTCCCGCTGCTTCCGTTCACATGATCATACACACATCTGTATACCAAAACCATATACTAATCACCAATGCTGCAGATGGTGACTGCAGCCATAAAATTAAAAGATGCTTCCTCCTTGGAAGGAAAGTTATGACCAACCCAGGCAGCATATTAAAAAACAGAGACATTACTTTGCCAACAAAGGTCTGTCTCGTCAAGGCTAAGGTTTATCCGGTAGTCATGTATGGATATGAGAGTTGGACTATAAAGAAAGCTGAGCGCCGAAGAATTGATGCTTTTGAACTGTGGTGTTGGAGAAGACTCTTGAGAGTCCCTTGGACTGCAAGGAGATCCAACAAGTCCATCCTAAAGGAGATCAGTCCTGGGTGTTCATTGGAAAGACTGATGTTGAAGCTGAAGGTCCAATCCTTTGGCCACCTGATGCAAAGAGCTGACTCATTTGAAAAGACTCTGATGCTGGGAAAGATTGAAGGCAGGAGGAGAAGGGGACGACAGAGGATGAGATGGTTGGATGGCATCACTGACTCAGTGGAGATGAGTTTGAGTAAACTCCGGGAGTTGGTGATGGAAAGGGAGACCTGGCATGCTGCGGTCCATTGGATCGCAAACAGTCAGACACGACTGAGCGACTGAACTGAACTGAATGCCTAGGACATCATGCATAGGAGCCCTTATCCAAGGTAGCGATTTGTTTTATGGAATGTGCTATCTTCAAAGAAGAACACTAATAACTATGATTCTATTCTATTTTATAAAGTGAAAATATTTTATTGTAGTTTCTGTATTTTATATTTGGTTTCAAGATGATTTTTCAGGGATTAAAACAGAAAATATGTGAAGTGAGGTCAGGGCTTCTCAGGTGGTCCAGTGGTTAAGAGTTTGCCTTGCAATGCAGGGGACACCAGTTCAAACCCTGGTCTGGGAAGATCCCACATGCTAGGGGGCAGTTAGGGGCAAGCATCACACCTACTAAAGCCTGCATGATCTAGAGCCTGTGCTCCACAGCAAGAAAAGCCACCTCAATGAGAAGCCCGTGCACTGCAACTAGAGAGTAGCCCCCACTTACTGCAACTAGAGAGAGCCCGTGCACAGCAGTAAAGACTAGGTGCAACCAAAAAATTTTTTAATTAAAAAAAAAACTGAGTTCAAATGGAAATCCAACTGTTAGATGAATTCCTTTGAAGACTAATTAGATTGTTGATAGACTATGATGATTCAGACTGAGGTCTGTATTTCAACGCTTAGGAAAACATTCAACTAAGACACGTTTTTCATCTGGAATGCTGAAAACAGAATAAAAGTAAAGCAAGAGAATAAATTTTTTTTTTCACCATGGGAAAAGCTACACAGGACAGCAGCTGCCATCTTCTCAGAACATGCCCTGCCCTGCCAGATGTCTTTTTCACAAAGCAGTATATTCTCTTCATCTCCTCTGCAACGGACATTGCTCCAATAAACGGAAATAAGGCCCAGTTCAGAAAACGGGGTTTGTTTTGCGACTCCTTTTCCTCTGGAAGTACAATGCTGAAGGTTAGGTTTATCAAATGTAGGCTAACTTTTATCAAAGCACAAGGGTTTTAAAAAAATGGAGGAAGTCAATAAAAGTGGATGTGGAAGAAAGAGACAAACATAATGGATTATGTAAATTTCAAGGAAATCAAAATATTAGATCAGAACAGGGTGATTATCTATGGCAATCTTTCTGATTAACCTTGAATAACTAATGCTAGGCATGTGGCTTTATCTACAGCTGATTTTAGAAGAAAATGGGCAAATACTACAGACATAAAACAGAAGCCTGGATGGTTATATGGAAGAAGTGTGTCTGTCATGTGATCTAGTGGGACTTGGATTCTAGTCTGCACTCAGCTGCAAATTACTCTAACATGTCTCTAAGTCCTTCCTTCTGATACATGAAAGAAGTCTGGATGCTTGAAGATTCTTTCCTATTCCAACATTTTACGCTGTCATTTTCGAAACAATTATTATTACCACATCCAAGCAAGGTTATCAAGAGAGGCAATCCATTCCCATTTTTAAAAAATTTATATATATATATAATAGTATTTGCTAGCGAACTTTCGAAATCAATTAAGAAAACTCATCTAGTCTACATACTTTTAACCTCTAATATGTACAAAGCTGAAATTAAATTTTTAAAAGATGAAATGCTTATCTGAATAACATGATGATCTCTAGAACTGTCTCCATGCTACAGCTTCCATTAACCCAACAATAAATATTTGGGGTGTATCTAAAATATGAATCTGTCTTGACAGCAATAAAGCCAGGTTGCTCTGCTCTTATTTGAAATTCTTTTTTATTAATGGACTACCAAGAGATGACAGAAGGAATCAGATCAGCTTATCTGAAGTTTGGATCTCTGTAATTCACATCTCCACTACAGAGCTTCTTTTGTTTTTAAATTTTTTAGAAAATTTTATTGGCATATAGTTGATTTACAATGTTGTGTCTGCTGTACAAAAAAGTGAATCAGCTATGCATATACACATATCCATTCTTTCTGCTGTACAAAAAAGTGAATCAGCCATGCATATACATATATCCATTCTTTTTTAGATTATTTTCCCATATAGGTCATCACAGAGCACTGAGTAGAGTTCCCTGTGCTATAAAATAGGTACTTATTAATTATCTATTTTATATATAGTAGTGTGTATATATCAATCCCAATCTCCCAATTTATCCCTCCCTACTGTCCCCCCTTAGTAATCATAAGATTGTTTTCTACATCTGTAATTCTATTTCTATTTTGTAAATAAGTTCATTTGTACCATTTTTGTTTTCTTATGTCAGTCTCATAGAAAATTTCATTCTTCCCTGCTTTTCAGGGATAATAAAAGCACAGGTAGAAAGGTCCATGAAGGAAGACACTGACATCAGCCTACAAATTTGTTACACTTTCAGGGTGTCAAAGAAAAAGCATCAAGCCAACATTCTTTGTGACTTGCCCAACCAGCCAAGGACTGTTTGCCAAACACTGGGGATAAAATCAGTAATTAACATGCTAACACCATAACTCTTGGTAGGCTCTCTCCTCTTGCTTTTATCCTGATTTATTCCAACCCTCATTGTAAAAAATTAGTGAGTTGTTGCTTAACTAATTGTTTAGTTAACTAACTTAACTAATCATTGTTTAGTTGCCAAGTCGTATCTGACTCTTTGCAATCCCATTTACCGTAGCCCGCCAGGTTCCTCTCTCCATGGGATTTCCCAGCAAGAAAACCAGAGTGGGTTGCCACTTCCTTCTCCAGGGGCTCTTCCTGACCGAGAGAGAGAACTTGCATCTCTTGTACTGGCAGGTGGATTCTTTACTGATAAGCCATCAAGGAAGCCTAATTAAGTATTGTTGTTGTTGTTCAGTCGCTCAGTCGTGTCCAACTCTTTGAGACTCTAAGGACTGCAGCACACCGGGCTTCCCTTTCCTTCACCATCTCCAGGAACTTGCTCAAACTCATGTCCATTGACTCTGTGATGCCATCCAACCATTTCATTATCCCCTTCTCCTCCTGCCTTCCATCTTTCCCAGCATCAGGGTCTTTTCCAATCAGTCAGCTCTTCACATCAGGTGGCTTCAGCTTCAGCATCAGTCCTTCCAATGAATATTCAGGGTTGATTTCCTTTAGGATTGCCTGGTTTGATCTCCTTGAGTCTAAGGGACTCTCAAGAGTATTCTCCAACACCACAGTTGGAAAGCATCAATTAAGTATTACATTAACCCTATTTGCTACTCTAATAGAATCAAAAGTCTGAATAAAACTTAAGCCTGCAAGGTTCGCCTGTACTAAATACTAATTTCCCACCTTCCGAGTGAGAAGACAGGAAACGGGCAAATTAAAATTCTTACTGACTTGACTGCACTTGACTAACCTTTTCATTTGTGTCATCACATTAGATATTACCACTCACTGATTATTAATCTAAAATATTTGCAAATAGAAAGCTTTTCTTTCAGGCCTTTTAACATTTATTGTTTTCATAACAAGATATTTTCCAAGCTTTTTAAAGATCCTTGGTGATAAGGGTCAAGAAAAATATAGGGCATGTATACTTGGAAAAAATAAATGATACAGAAAAGCAGAACAATAACAACAAAAAAACCCCATTAATTCCAAAATGGAAACTTCTGCTCCTGGGAAACCTCTTGAGACAAAGCATAAAGGTACTGGGCATGGTGGGAGTCAGTGTACACCTGTCCATTTTAAGGAGAGTGCCTAGGGTAAGGCTGGAGGCATGAGGAGAAGAGGGTGAGAGAGGATGAGATGGTTGGATGGCATCACTGACTCAATGGACATGAGTTTGAGTAACTCCAGGATTTGGGGATGGATAGGGAGGCCTAGTGTGCTGCAGTCCATGGAGTAGCAAAGAGTCGGACACGACTGAGTGACTGAACTGAATGGAACTGAGGGTGGTAGGAACGGCCAACAACTTCTCAGGATGACGGGTGCTGCTAGGTTGAGGGAAGTTGCCATCTCTTACAGAATCTCCTCAGTGCAGAAATCTATGTCCCAGGATATAACACCTTACTCAGCATGGGATGAAACTACAAATGAACTTCACCTCCTACACACACACACACAACAGTGGAATCTGTGGCTGGCTCAAGGTAAAAGCGAAAGACAGCAACCACAGGCTGTAGAGGCTACTGGGAAAATAGAACTCTTAGGACCCAATTCTTTGTTTCCTGGTGCTGAAGAATCCATTTGTTAAATCAAAGACCAAAAGATGCTTTTATTTTTGGACCATTTAGCTTCTGCCTATTTCCTAGTCAATTCAGTTCAGTTCAGTTGCTCAGTTCTGTCCAACTCTTTGCGAACCCACGAACCACAGCACGCCAGGCCTTCCTGTGCATCACCAACTCCCGGAGTTTACTCAAATTCATGTCCATTGAGTCGGTGATGCCATCCAACCTTCTCATCCTCTGTTGTCCCCTTCTCCTCCTGCCTTCAACCTTTCCCAGCATCAGAGTCTTTTCAAATGAGTCAGTTCTTCGCATCAGGTGGCCAAAGTACTGGAGTTTCAGCTTCAGCATCAGTCCTTCCAATGAATATTCAGGACTGATTTTCTTTAGGTAGGACTGGTTGGATCTCCTTGCAGTCCAAGGGACTCCCAAGAGTCGTCTCCAACACCATAGTTCAAAAGTATCAATTCTTTGGCACTCAGCTTTCTTTAGAATCCAACTCTACATCCATACATGACTACTGGAAAAACCACAGCTTTGATGAGAGGGACCTTTGTTGGCAAAGTAACGTCTCTGCTTTTTAACATGCTGTCTATATTGGTCATAAGTTTTCTTCCAAGGAGGAAGCATCTTTTAATTTCATGGCTGCAGTTGCCATCTGCAGTGATTTTGAAGACCAAAAAAATGAAGTCAGCCACTGTTTCCACTGTTTCCCATCTATTTGCCATGAAATGATGGGACCAGATGCCATGATCTTAGTTTTCTGAATGTTGAGTTTAAAACAACTTTTTCACTTTCCTCTTTCACTTTCATTAAGAGGCTCTTTAGTTCTTCACTTTCTGCGATAAGGGTCGTGTCATCTGCGTATCTGAGGTTACTGATATTTCTCCCAGCAATCTTGATTCCAGCTTGTGCGTCATCCAGCCTAGCATTTCTCATGATGTATTCTGCATATAAGCAGAGGTGACAATATACAGCCTTGATGTACGCCTTTCCATATTTGGAACCAGTCTGTTGTTCCATGTCCAGTTCTAACTGTTGCTTCCTGATCTGCATACAGGTTTCTCAAGAGGCAGGTCAGGTGGTCTGGTACTCCCATCTCTCAGAGTTTTCCACAGTTTATTGTGATCCTCACAGTCAATGGCTTTGGCATAATCAATAAAGCAGATGTTTTTCCAAAACTCTCTTGCTTTTTCGATGATCCAATGGATGTTGGCAATTTGATCTCTGGTTCCTCTGCCTTTGTTAAATCCAGTACCTGAACATCTTTGGCAAGTTCACTTGGTATCTCTAATTTTCTTGAAGAGATCTCTAGGCTTTCCCATTCTATTGTTCTCCTTATTTCTTTGCACTGTTCACTGGGAAAGGCTTTCTTATCTCTCTTGCTATTCTTTGGAACTCTGCATTCAAATGGGTATATCTTTCCTTTTCTCCTTTGCCTTTTGCTTCTCTTCTATTCACAGCTATTTGTAAGGCCTCCTCAGATAACCATTTTGCCTTTTTACATTTCTTTTCCTTGTGGATGGTCTTGATCGCTGCCTCCTGTACAATGTCATGAACCTCCATTTCTTCAGGCACTCTGTCTACAGATCTAATCCCTTCAATCTATTTCTCACTTCCAGTGTATAATCGTACAGGATTTGATTTAGGTCATACCTGAATGGTCTAGTGGTTTTCCCTACTTTCTTCAATTTAAGTCTGACTCTGGCAATAAGGAGTTCATGGTCTGAGCCATAGTCAGCTGCCGGTTTTGTTTTTGCTGACTGTATAGAGCTTCTCCATCTTTGGCTGCAGAGAATATAATCAATCTGATTTCAGTGTCAACCATCTGGTGATGTCCATGTGTAGAGTGTTCTCTTGTGTTGTTGGAAGAGGGTGTTTGCTATGACCAGTGCATTCTCTTGGCAAAAGTCTATTAGCCTTTGGCCTGCTTCATTCTGTACTCCAAGGCCAAATTTGCCTGTTACTCCAGGTATTTCTCGACTCTCTACTTTTGCATTCCAGTCCCCTATAATGAAAAGGACATCTTTTTTGGTGTTAGTTCTAGAAGGTCTTGTAGGGCTTCATAGAACCGTTCAACTTCAGCTTCTTCAGCATTACTGGTCAGGGCATAGACTTGGATTACTGTGATATTGAATGGTTTGCCTTGAAAACGAACAGAAATCATTCTGTTGTTTTTGAGATTGCATCCAAGTACTGCATTTCGGACTCTTCTGTTGACTATGAGGGCTACTCCATTTCTTCTAAGGGATTCTTGCCCACAGTAGTAGATGTAATGGTCTGATGGGCGGGGCTGTGTTCCCTCCTTGTTATTTACCTGGGGCCAAACTATGGTGGAGGTAATGAAGATAACGGTGACCTTCAAAAGGTCCCGTGCATGCACTGCTACACTCAGTGCCCCCAGCCCTGCAGCAGGCCACCACCGACCCACGCCTCTGCTGGAGACTCCTGGACACTCCCGGGCAAGTCTGGGTCAGTCTCTTGTGAGGTCACTGCTCCTTTCTCCTGGGTCCTGGTGCACACAAGGTTCTGTTTGTGCCCTCCCAGAGTCTATTTCCCAGTCCTGTGTAAGTTCTGCCAGTTCTATGGTGGGGTTAATGCCGACCTCCTCCAAAAGGGCTTATGCCATAGCCAGGTCTGCTACACCCAGAGCCCCTGCCCCAGCAGCAGGCCACTGCTGACCCGCACCTCCACAGGAGAGGCTCAAACATAGTTCTGCCTCAGTCTCTGTGGGGTCCCTGGGTCCTGGTGTGCACTCGGTTTGTTTGAGCCCTCTGAGTGTCTCTGGCAGGCATTTCCTAGTCAGCAGGGGTAGTAACAAGTGAAGTGCATTTGTATGTAAAGGAACTCACTCCTTCCATTGGGGGCCCTTTCTTTAAAAGTCTCCTGAAAGAAGTGAGTGAGGAACGTGAGAGAAGGAGAAGGAGGAGGTAACCTCTCCAAGGTAACGGCGGGGGGCCAGCACTCCCTTCAGGTATCAGCAGACAGATTCGGTCAAGGATGAACAAACTCACCCCAGCTGCAGCTGGTGACAAACAGCTGAAGCATCAGCATCGTCCCAGTGGCTGCTACAAACAACACCCCAGGCTCCATTCTCATACACTTCTACTGTGCCTTCAAAGGCGCTTTTGCCACCACGAAGCCGGACTGACCCTAAATGGAAAAGAATCCCCAAATCCTTGAATAGAACATAACCGTTTGGACATACTGAACATACTGAACGAGTCCTCAGGTAACATGCTGAGAGAGCCAGGCTTTCACTGTTCACAGCAAGTCCTTCTTTAGGATTTAGCAGGCTCTTTTTTTTTTAAATTAACATCCTGATGTCACTGCTAAGGATACTTTCTTTCTTTATCCAGGCAAACAGAAGTCCAAAGGGAAAAAGTGGAAGACTGTGACTAATGGCAGATATTGCATCCCACATATTTGATTACATCACATATGAAGTTCTTATCATTTATGTATCACTTTCCATCTTCACGAGACATCACAGATTTTAAAAAAAGAAAAACTGAAACAAATACAATGCTGTTTATAAGTTACCTGTTATTGACTGTTGTATCTTCCTTCTACCTGTTCTTCCACTAAAGAAGAATAAAATGCTTTTCCCCTTTTAGCCTCTACCAGTAGTTGTGAGAAGTCTAAAGATAATGTCTAAAATTTCAGAAAGGTGTTAAGTGTCAGAAATACTGTCTAATGTTAGTCTTAGGGAAACTGCCCCTAGGGAGACTGGTGTGGTGTAACTGAATGGCCCTTGAACTTCACTTCTCTTTACATATCATCCCCACTCAGCTGCTCCACAGTCCATAATCTGAGTCATTCTTCTCAGTCTTAAAAGAGTCAAAATTTAAATTAGAGCATCCCTGGGAAGATACTATTTTAAGTCTTATCCCTTAACTGTGGATCAAAGTGGTTACTAGGCTTACTGTGGTGATTATTTCATAACATATGCAAATTGCAATCACTATGCAGTACATCTGAAACCAACATAATAGCGTATATCAAATATACTTCAGGTTTTTTTTAAGTGTGCATCAAAGGACTACATTTCTCTTCTCACTGGCACTTATTTTCAGAGTCAGTCCTGAGGCTGCAGTTGAGACATGTGCAGAGGTAGAATCAAACTCAGACAACTTAAAAATTTCATACAAGTCTGTGAAAAGTCACTTAAGATGACCTTTGTTTCATAGGTAAAAGAAGTTAAGAAATTAAATTTTATTAAAAATGTCTGGCACATTTTATGTATTTCAAAGTAATCTATGGCTTTATAATTATTTTTCAAAAATAATAGATTCTAAATCATCCATTCATTTCATTTGCACTAGCCTAGTCATCTATCACTATTATTTTCCACCCAATCATCCTTTAAAAATATAACTATTTAAGAAACATATATCCTATCTCTCATGATAAATACAAAGTGTCATTTAATTTAAACAAGAGGCAAGAACAAATGGAGACAAAGTTGCACTGCCAAATCCTGATTACTCAGGAGAGAATGTGGGCATGCATCATTCATATGGCAGATAATCTAAAACTGATTCATATATACTCTAACTTTCTTTAATTCAGACCAAGCAAGAGGAAGCCCTGTCTAGCTCAGTGAAAATGTTAGGGGGAAACACCAACTGAAACCTCTCACCCTGGCCAGGCACCACAGTAACCATCTCATGATTTATTTTATGACAGGAGGTTCTGGTAAAGAACATGAAACTAACAAGCCATCACCAACCAGAAGAATTTGGGAAAGCTCCAAAGGAGACACCAATCCCTATGTCCTACCAACTTCCCAGAATCCTCCTCGCTGGAATCCATCTTGACTGAGCAATGCCTGGACCAACAGGAAGGACCTGAGTCAGAATGACTGGCCAGAGACAACCCGGAAACTAATCTCATCACCATACGTCCCGAGACTGTGAGCCATGGGGCAGAGCAGTTCTCCGGGGTTCCCTTACAATACTGCTCTCCACCCAGGCGCCCCTTTACCAATAAAATCTCTTGCTTTGTCAGCACATGTGCCTCCTCAGGTAATCCATTTCTCAGTGTCAGACAAGAGCCCACTCTTGGGCCTTAGAAGAGGTCCCCCTTTCTACAACAAAAAGTGTGAGCTGTAGAATATTTTTAAAGAAATATGTCCAAAGAGTTTAGCTGAACTTTAATGATTTTTTATAATCACAAAATGTCTTCTATAGAGACCCACATAATACTAATATCATGCACAGTAAAAATGTCTTTTGATTTTTTTCAAATCAAAGAATTCATTTGTTCACCTCAAACACATGTTATTTGAAATGATGTTTAATCTGAAAGTGAAAGTCACTCAGTCGTGTCCGACTCTTTGGGCCCCATGACTATACAGTCCACGGAATTATCCAGGCCAGAATACTGGAGTGGGTAGCCGTCTCCTTCTCCAGGGGGATCATCCCAACCCAGGGAGCGAACTCAGGTCTCCCACATTGCAGGCGGATTCTTTACCAGCTGAATCACCAGAGAAACTGTTTAATCTATTATCTGTTTATTAATTCACCACCACCACAAATACCACCACCATCAAATTATTCATGTCAAAGGGTTGGACAGAAGTTCTAGTAATGAAAACAAACCGGAACTCTACTTATGCATGTTAAATAATTACAATAAAATGTAAAATATTGCCCAAATTACTAAAAAGCTTTCAAAGAAGAAATGATACAGGCATATTATCTAAATGATTAAGGCATCTATCTACAAATGAGGAGGAGAAAACTCTGCATAATGTGTAATTGTTACCATAACATCATTATAACAAAAATGATAGCACTGGAAATAATTTCCAGGTCAATTATCAGTTCTACTATCATTTCTCACATGCGCCAAACATGCTGTGAAAACCTGGATTTGTTTATCTGTATTTGTTATATGGCAAGAAATGTGGAGTGCTCATCCAATTTTCCTTTAACAAATGGATACAAATATCTGCAATTCTGGAAAGGCAGTTTGCATGTCAATGACTAACGAATTCTCTGGCAGAATCCATTGTCAACACCAACATCCCCAAAGCATGCACCTGCCTAGCAGTGCCCCTCCACATAGTTTATCCTTTCCTTACGCCATATAAAAATTTCCAAAATATCTGAGTAATCATCTACCTTGAACTCAGTGAGTATTTCTTACTGGTATGTAATTCTATTAGGTTTATACTTCTAATAATTTTTTGAAAGAACTTTTTAAAAAAAATATCAGCATGATAATATGCCTAAGATAAGAAAAGCATGAACACACAATTCATACTACATACATTTGAGACAGGAGGTAGTTTTCTTTTGGTTTTGGTTTTACTTCCTTCTTGCTTCACTTAGCTCTCTTAGAATGCTTAAGACGGTAGAACTGTAATTGGTTTCCCTTAATTTATGGATGAGGAAGCTATGGAGCCAATCAACTGAGCAGCTGCAGAGGCTCACCAGGATAGTGAAATATTACAACAAATCTACCAAACATTACATGGGACACACTAGCCAGGCAGATCCATAAGACAGTCTTAAGAGTTTCTCTATACTACAGAACACAAGAGAAGTGGCTTTCTGGTGATCTATATTTGAGGCTAATCCTCCAGTGGAGGCTGATTGTCCCATGGGCTGTACAAATTTCTAGGACTATACATTTGCACAAATTTATAGATACACAATTACAAGAGGAAATACCCTGAGCTCAATGAAAAAAAAAAAAAAAACAGAGAGAGAGAGGATAAAACAATAAAGCAATCCACAAAGGCCAGAGGCTGGTAAACTCATTTTTATTACTATCTTACTAACAATAAAATTCTTCAGACAAATTCTAGACCAGATTCTTTGGTAAATATTGCTCTATTGTCACAGCCTCTTATTACCAAAAATCGATCTGTCTTCCTTGGTTCATACTTTCCTACTTCCGCCCAGCACTTTGCGATGTTCCTCATAGTCTCAGCTCATGTTGCTCAGCAACACCTCAGTGAATCCAGGGTTGCATGGTCTTAAAGTCTCTCATGTGCCAGTCTGATGGAAAATATTCTATTCTAAATATTCCTATTTTTAAAAAGTGTTAATAACAATAATCTAAAATTTGAAGTCTCAGACAGAGGTTTTAGATCAACTATAGTAGTCATTACTAATTTACAGACTAAACCAGTAATAGAAAAATGTCTGGAACTATAAAGCTATGCATGATGGCATGTCATGAAGAGGAGCCCCTAGAATTCATGAAAAGAATTACTGCAAAAAACAAAGAAAACTGTCAGTTGTACCAGCCTGTTGGTATTAACAACTACCTATAAGCACAATGTGCCAATACACAACAATGGTCAGAATTCTGCTACCTTAATTCTTTGCCAAAAATGTTGAACTTGGGGTAGGATGGGGTGGGAGGTGGGAAGGAGGTTCAGGAAGAAGGGGACATACATATACCTCTGGCTGATTCATGTTGATATATGGCAGAAACCAACACAATATTGTAAAGCAATTATCCTCCAATTAAAAATGAGTACATTTTTAAAAAATGTTGAAATCACTGTCATTTAGTTTACTACTATTTTTTATTATGTAAACATATCTCCAGTTTTATAAAGGAAAAGGAACATAAACAATTTTTGTTACAGAAATTTGCTTTATGGATAACTTAGCTAAAAAAAAAAAACCAGGGATTCCTAAAACAAAGAGACATTCCAGAGGGGTTCTCTTCCACCATGTTATCCATCTTACTCAATACAAGGGTAATCTAGAGAAAGCGAGTTAACTAGATTAAAATTCTCTTACAAGTTTCATTGGTTCTCAAGGCTACTGCAGTGGGCTCAATTCTTTTCCCCCCAAAAATATGCTTAAGCACTGACCTCCAGTGCCTATGAATGTGTGAATTTATTTGGAAATAGGGTCTTTGCAGAGGATCAAGATAAATGAGGTCATTAGGGTGTGCTCCAATCCAGTATGACTATGATCTAATAAACAGGAGAGATTTGGACAGACACCCATAGGGAGAATGCCATCTGGAGGTTGCAGTTACATTTCCACAAGCCAAGGAACTATCAGAAGCTAGGAGAGAGCCCTGGACCAGATCCTTCCCTAGTGTCTTGAGAGGAAGTATGGCTCTGCTGACACTGATCTTGGACTGCCAGTCCCCAGAACTGTGAAATAACAAGTTTCTTTGTTTAAGCCACTCAGTCTGTGGTGCTCATTACAGCAGCTCTAGCAAACTAACAGACCCATTCTGGTATTATCTCTCCGTGGACAGCTGGCAAAACCGTCCATACTTCAAGAAGACCTAAAAGAAATATCAGGAAAGGAACCAAACAGGTCAATTGTCTTTGTTCTCTAAATCCAGCTCATTTCAAAATTAGCGAAATGAAAAGGTATGTCTATTTAGTTAACTCCTTAAAATATACTGATACAACAGCACTCACTCATGTGACAGAAAAAACAGCAAAAACAAAGATCCATCCCAGTATTCTGAACAGAATTAAAAATAAATATTTCTGAAATCTTGTAAAAATCACAGTTTGATAAATGAGGAATAGAAAATTAATGTTACCACCCAAATCCTTTCTCATCCATTACTGAACTTCACAGAGGCACAAAATAATTAATTTTAGCCAGCTTTATTGTTCTGGTGGAATCAGAAATTCATGCTGGTGACATCAAGCTATTATTCAGATCTTTGACAAAAAGTATACTTAAAGCTGAAAGTGATGTAGAAATTTCAGTTTATGAACTATTAAAAAAACAGAACAAAAGTCCATTACATATTGGACAATTTAGTACACATATTTGACAATGAATTAAATATAATCTTATGCCTTCTACCAAAGGCAAAATTGGAAAAATATATTAAGTGATCCTTTTCTGTCTTAATTATAAAACATACACCAAATAATCACATTGCCTAAAAACAACTGAATAGAGAGATAGTTAGTTGAATTTTTCAAGTACAGTTGGGGAGGCTACATTAATTTTTATGTTTTGTTTTTTTTCCTACAGCTTATTTGATAGTATTCAGGTATTCTATTTTGTCAATGATTACACTTACCCATAACTGAAATCACTTTAGCATTACGAAATAATAGATTTTACTCAAATCATGCCATGTCAAAATGAAATCATCTTTTAACATAGGAAGCATCCCCTTAAATATCCAACTGAACTATACTCGCCCCCATTAGTCCACATCTATAATTCGTATTAATTGTTCATTTATTATTTATGTAGATACCTTTCATACTGAGAAAAATACGAACTTGTCAGGTTCAAAATGAAAGCATATCTTTTGAATAAGCAATTCTACCCATTTACATTGGGCTTACATAAATTTATAAGCCCATCCGGGAGATGGTGAAGGACAGGGAAGCCTGGAGTGCTGAAGTCCGTGGGGTCGCAAAGAGTCAGCCACGACTGAGTGACTGAACACCACCACCACCAATTATTCATGCATTTAAAACATTATATAATATTATGCAAAAGAAGACAATATATGCATTTAAATAACTTTAGCAGAAAATTTTACAAATTTTATCTATACTGTTCAGTTCAGTAGCTCAGTCCACACATAAACACATAGTGTGGGTATTAACATTTTATTGTACAACTCTAAGTGATGAAATTAAACTACACTTAATAGTAAGTTTATCTGTCTCCCAGCGTAGATATCACAGGAAAGGTAATAAAAAATGCCTAGTATTATTTTGACATTTCAACCAGAGAGTGGGCATCCTTAACCAGAGGATTTAGGTGATTTCTTATTCATCTTTGTAAGTTCTGTTCCTGGGCTTCTCTGGTGGCTCAGCAGTGAAGAATTCGCCTGCCAATGCAGGAGGCACGGGTTCGATCCCTGGGTCGGGATGAGCCCCTGGAGAAGGAAATGGCAACCTACTTCAGTATTCTTGCCTGGAAAATTCCACGGACAGAGGAGCGTAGCGGGCTACAATCCGTGGGGCTGCAAGAGTCAGACACAACTTGTCAAAAAACAACACCTACACCTTACAACAACAACAGACAAAAAAGAAGCAACTAATCTTAGGAAACATCTTGCTAAGAAATGCACAAAATAAACAGGAAAAGTGCAGATGCTCCCAGACACAGCTCAAAGACTGGCGGCAGCCGGATGCTGATATACTGCGTGCAGTTCCTGGAGAAGGCGCTTGGGGGCAGCACTCTCGCTGCTGAGGGGGATGTGCACCGCCGCTATAATGTTCAGTTGCTAAGTCGTGTTCCTCTGCTACGCCAGGGACTGCAGCAGGCCAGGCTCCTCTGTCCTCCGCTATCGCCCTGAGTTTATAACGGCCTCCAGCAAAACAAACACTGAAAGCACTTTTAAATTTTCACCATTTTTCATAAAAGTGAAAATTGTCTTTGGATTTCCTTTGGTTGGCGAAAACAAGTTCTGATGTAGGTCTTTCTTAAAAGTGAAGTGGCATAAAGCAAACATTCAAAAAGTGGGGGATACCTGTATAAGGACTGTATGGTCAGGCCATCCCAGATGGCCGTCCCCTTGCTCTCAGTACATCCCTCTGTTCCATCAGTCCCTGCGTTACACCCTACTCATGTGACTGACCTTCCCTCGTAATCATAGAGCCTGATCAGTCAACTCCTACATACCTGCCCCAACTCCAGCTAGGGACTGTGTGAATTCTTAGAACAGAGCATCTCCACTAGGACAGCTTATCAAAGGGGCAGTGAGAAGTGTGCTCCTCTGCTGGTTTCCCTGGTAACCAATAAGCCAACCTGACAAGTCAATTCCCTCTATAACTGGTAACCTCCCTCTCCAACTCCCAGCCCCAACTCTCACCTCTGTTCCTCCTACCTCGCACCCCCTACACATACACAGACACACAAACACACAGCAAAGACTACTGTCATGTCCTGCCCACTGCATGCCACACCTGGTGAGATGCTGCTTCAGGAGCTGGCTGCAGACATGTAAGGCCCCCACATCCATTAAACCATGGATGTAGGAGGCTGGGCAGGCACCAGGGCTTGAAAGTTTGTGATGTGCAGCCCAAGAGGACAAACCTCAGTCACATTTTTTGACAGACTCTGTTGGTTCTCTTGAATAACTACCTGCTTCTCCCTGCCAGGCGTGGCCCCACGTGTTCAGAGGTCAATCCTGGCTAATACAGGCAAAGCATGGTAACTGCATTTTCCTTCCCAGAGAGTGCCAGGAAGGTCTGAGCAATGAAACACAGGAGGGAATCTGTGCAGGAGTTCTGGGAAGGTCTCCTTGCTCTTTCAATGGGACATACATGAAGAGGGTGCCCTATCTTGCTTCTTCAAGTTATTCTATCTCAATAGGAAATCTGGAATAACCATTAGTCTAAGGATAAAAGCCACACTTTGAAAATAATAGAATCAAGAGAGTAGCAGAGAGATAGAGATGTACTATGTTGGAGCCCGACTTATTGTAATATGAACAACAAACCTCCTTATTTCTTCAGTCATTTTGAATTAGGTTTTCTATTTTTTGCCACCAAAACTGCGTGAACTGATCCAAGCCACACTCATATCCAAGTTCATAATCATCACCTGTTTTTCTTCCCAAACTTTTCACAGCCATCTTTATTTTCAGTTAGTAAAAACATATATACATTTTGTGTCAATCTTTTCCCTTCAACCTTATCATGAGCATTTTTCCATCTTCTATAGACAATCTTCACAATTATCACTTAGGAGCTGCACCACACACTGACTCTTTGAGACCCTATGGACGGTAGCCTGCCAGGTTCCTCTGTCCATGGGATTCTCCAGGCAAGAATCCTGGAGTGGGTTGCCATGCCCTCCTCAGAGGATCTTCCCGACCCAGGGATTGAACCCACGTCTCTTACGTCTCCTGCACTGGCAGGTGGGTTCTTTACCATTAGTGCCACCTGGGAAGCCCTTAGGACCTGCACAGTATACATCAAATAAAGGCATCTCTGAGTAATACATTACTGCCGCACGTTTAGGTTTGCCTTCACAGTTATAAAACCAATTACTTTTACAAAGGTTACCTTCACACACACACACACACACTCTGCATAAATATAAATATATATGCTTCATAAAAATATTCATATTTATATATGAATAAATATATATATTTCATAAATACATATGCAGTAAGAGAGTGTGTGTATGTGTGTCTGTGTACAGTATGTGTCTAGGATAATCACTCATAAAAGGCAATAGTAACTGAACATCTCATTTTCTTCTTAAATTTTTTTTCACATTACTAAAGAGTCTGATAATGCCTCCAAATCAAAGTATTTTATATCTGCCTTAGCCTGAAAAGGAGATTGAGCTCAATATCTAAAATCCAGCCAGGAAATGTATCAAATCTGTTATTGCTAATAAATGATTTTAGTGTCTGCTACATAGAATCAAGATGCAGCATTAAAAAAAATTAAAAAGGGACAGCCTTCAGCCAACTTTTTAATTAACCTTCACTTCAAACACCCAGATGGACTTCAAAGAATACAGCCTGTAAACAGCAGCATTTATCCCACAAGACCACTATCTCTATTTGAATCAGATTTGGGTGAACAGATTAGCAGGACGTGACAAAAAATCAGATCTATGAATCATTCTTTCTGGTAAAATCTCAGTTATTAGAGCACTATTGATTCTTATATCTATTTTACCTATCAGTCACTTAAGGATGAGTTCCACTCAGCTGCTTGTAACAAAGAGGAGTTCCCAGCACAGTGCAAGCAAGTTGCCCCACCTGAGGGGCCAACCTGAGACTAGAGAAGGGATTTCCCTTTCCAGTCAGGAAGTCATAAATTACTGGGGCTCCCCAGGTAGCACAGTGGTAAAGACTCTGACTTTCATGAACTGAAGAAGGAAATGGCAACCCACTCCAGTATTCTCGCCTGGAGACTCCCAGGGACCGGGAAGCCTGGTGGGCCGCCGTCTATGGGGTCGCACAGAGTCGGCCACGACTGAAGTGACTCAGCAGCAGCAGCAGCAGCCAATGCAGGAGACACAAGAGATGGGGGTTCGATCTAGACGATTCCTTGGAGGAGGAAACGGCAACCCGCTCCAAGTATTGGGGCCTGAAAAATTCCATGGACAGAGGAGCCTGGTGGGCTACAGTCCACAGGGTCACTGAGAGACAGACCCAACTGAGCGACTGAGCACATTCCTGGAGGTCGTCACCTGTTAATTCTTCCTGTAGAAATGTCAAAACTAACCTGGCTCACATTCAGTTAATAAATCATATTCTGGTGAGCTAAGATGGTATTACCCCACACTGGTCAAACAACAAGTGTGGTACCATTTTCTAAAATCACACAAAATGTTACCATAGGCCTGTCATATGTGCATGCATGCTAAGTTGTTTCTCCTTGCGATTCTATTGTCTGTGGCCCTCCAGGCTCCGCTGTCCATGGGATTCTCCAGGCAAGGATACTGGAGTGGGTTGCCATGCCCTCCTCCAAAGGCATCCTGACCCAGGGATCGGACCCAGGGATCGGACCCAGGGATCGAACCTGCATCTCTTATGTCTCCTGCATTGGCAGGAGGGTTCTTTACCACTAGTGCCACCTAAATCTAGCAGGATTAAGTCACAGAATGGCAGATTCAGCTGACATGACCACCCACCGCTACACAGCTTAGGTGGGTTCTGATGCCCTCCCCTGGTTTTCCCTGACTGTGGCAAAGAGTTTTCAGTTTCCAAATGACCTTGACTTCTCATTAGAAATGCACATTCCTCAGCCAGATTCCTGAGATTACTTAAACAGGGTCTCAAGGCTAGAGCCCAGGTATCTGTATTTTAATAAGCCCACCCCCCCAACCACCACCCCTGTGCCATGATTCTAATGCTTATTGTAAGAACTGACTCTCTGGGCTGATTCAGGGTATTCCAATCCCCCAACGATTCTTGTATCACTAATTTGCAAGTTTCACACACCCAGGGCCCAGGCATAATCTTCCTTGTTCTGAGACATTTGAGCCATTGGAGTGTCCACGCCCTGCCCCACTCACCTGAGATCTCCCTGCCACCCCTTCAACTAGGTTTCAATCAACTTTCCACCTTGGAGACATCAACTTCCTCATTTGTCTCCACGCAACCAGGTACATGAAAATCTGGCCTCCAGTGTATTTTTCAAAAGAGGGATTCCGTTACAATTAATCTTCTTTCCTTTTGTTCAAGCTGTTTTTTGTTTAATAAAGAAAGAGAACGAAAACCCTGGATATTTTCAAGTCATAAGAAACTGGAAATCATGTGCATTGGGCCAAACATAGTTTCCTTTCTCTTTCCTTTTAAACTAGTCTTTAAGCTACAAAAATAGAATCATTAGACTTTTCTACAGGCTTCCCAGGTGGCTCAGTGGTAAAGAATCCACCAGCAATGCAGGGGACACAGGAAATTCGAGTTCGTTCCCTGGGTGGGGAAGATCCCCTGGAAGAGGAAATGGCAACCACCTCCAGTCAGTATTCTTGCCTGGAGAATCCCACTGACGGAGGAGGCTGGCGGGCTACAGTTCATGAGGTCAAAAAGAGCTGGACACAATTGAGCAACTGAGTACACAGACTTTCTACATGTTTATATAATTAAAGAGGAAAATGAGCTGTGGAGTGAAATGTGCACTATCTTATACTGTTCCTATAAGAATTAAATGAGAAAACTAATATATAAAATGCTTAGCTCAGCATCGAACACAGAATGAATCCTCAATAAATCCTACCTGATACTATCAGGCTGGGCTGTTCTGGTACGTGCTCAGTGCTAGGAAAGTCCTTTGAATAAATCTATCCCCAAACTGCCTTCCTCCAGATAAGGAAACCAAAGCTTGGGGGTTAAGAGTCCTACTCAACACTGTATAGCTACTGGCTGAGCCAAAGTGGACACCAGTGTTTTCCAGAGCACAATTCCATATTCTTTTCACCACACCATGATAGCTTTGTTTATACTCCTAACCAAATGTAGAACCAGGAAAGCCATAGTTTCAGAACATGTCAGTCATTTTAAGGCATGACTATGCCCAGTCAGAAAGTGAGGAGTGAATGACAGACTGAGCCTGGAAAGTAATTAAATCATTACAGAGCCAGCAGACTGTTTTCCTGTTTCGTTTTTTTTTGGGGGGGTGGGGGATGGGGAGTGTATTTATCTCCCATCTTGGGGGGTTTCTTTTGCTTCTCTTGTGTTCAGCCAGTCACTTTATTTCAGGAAGTACACACTATTATGCAGTGCTTAGAGTTTTGTCTAGTGAGAATTAGCTATCAACATAAAGGTATCTATCGCAAAGAGTCTGTACTGATGTTAGGTTTAATTTTCTTTTCAACACAAGAGGGTGGGGAGAATGAACCGCCAAGCTATTCTCCTCATTCCGCATGTAAAATTTAAAAAATTATGTGTTTAACAGAGAACAATAGATCGCTACAGTGTTTTAACTTAGAATTCCACTTATTTATATATATATGTATACACAATAGGAAACACGAAATATAATACTAGAAAAATGAAAGAAGTGTCAGTGTTTGCTAACCATGAGCTTTTACTACAAATAATTTCATAGTAAAGAGTGAAACAGCACTAGGGCTCTCTGCTTGATATCACCTCAAATTTTTTATAGCCACATTGGCATTCTGTCTGTGTAACAAGTGTAGCGATGACTTCATTCTCTAGGATGAAGGATAATGGCTCTTAACCTTCCTATCACTTCCCTTTAACTCAAAGCACTAATGCAACTGAAGGCACATATAAATAAAAATTTCTGAAGGGAAAGAATGGCCCTGTGAAAGTTTAACCTCCAAATCACCAAAAGGTACAAAGTACAATACATCTCAGAATCACAATTAACGAAGCCCCTGCCACAAAGCTTGGATGGAAAGCTGCCAAAAAAATTTTTTAAGGAAAATCTAAACTTTGAAGAACTTTAGGTTTTTTTTTTCCACAACTATTAAAGAAAAAAAAAAAAAAGCCCTAATAGTAAACAAAACGCCACCAACTCAAAACAAAGCACTGTTCAAAGGCAGATGATTCACCTACATTAAATCTACTAATGTGATCTTTCACATTAATTAATGTGAAACATCTTACCAACTTTATCTCTTTACCAACTAATTCCGGTTTTGCACAAATAACATATACAGTTGAAGACTGGCATCCTTGAAAACAGCACTTGACTATATCAAGTTGCTTCTTCCCTATAACAGTTACTATTCCTATCTTTTCCCTTTCTTTCTTCTCCAGTCACTGATATTTACCACGCTGTGCCCCAGAACATGAACATCATTTGACAAGTCACATTTGGGCCCAGAAAGTCTGCAAAAACCTTTTCAAATACATGTCAACTGCTGGCAGAAATTGAGGGGGGGGGGTGGTAATTGATTGTCATATTAGATTTAATATTTCCCTTTCCAAAACAGGTAATTAGAAACTATCTTCTCTTTTGCTTTGCCACTTCTACGTAAATACGGTACCATTCTCAAGGCAAAGCTGATGCAGAAAACACACATCCACGCCACGCGCGCGCGCACACACCCCCTTCCCCTCCCCCACACACACATCACAGTGGCCGGAGACAAGCCCGCAGCCCGCAGCCCGGAGACAAGCCGTCACCCAGGAGCCCGAGAGTGCAGCACCCTCCATTTAGACTGTCACCCCAGGTAACCGCACACAAAGCGCGCCTCGCTAGTTCAAAGTCACGGTTGCCAAGGTACTCGGACGGTAAGTCCGTGGCCGTCCACCTTCACACAGAGCGAGGTAAACCCGCAACCCCACCCGCTCTCACTTTCTCCTCCAGGAGCACCTAACGCGCTCGCCCGCCCAGGAGGGCTCCCCGCCGGGCCCCGGTCGCCGCCGCCCCGCGGCCACTCACCCCGTCTGCAGTCGCAGTAGCCCCAGTCCACCTTGCCGCGGGCGTCCCCGTAGAAGCACCAGGGTCTGCCCGCGCCGTCCGGACTCCAGCAAAAGTTGTGGCGCTGCCCTCGCAGTTGCGCCCAGCCCGCTGGGGGCGACCGCGAGAGGAACGGCGGCACGTCTGCCCAGCGCAGACAAGGGGCGCCGGAGTCTGTCACGTTGGCCCCGGGCGCGCCGGCGGGGCAGTCCCCGGGAGGCAGCCGGGGCATGCGGAGGCCGTGCGCGCGCGAGGCGCGGAGCGCGCCGGCGGGGGGTGCAGGACGCGCGGGAGAGGGGGGCGACGGGGGCGTCTTCTGTGGCCGCCGCTGAGTGGCAAGGTAATAAGGGTCCTGGGGACCCCGAGAGGGCGCATGGTGATAGCGGTGGTGGAGGGGATAACCGAGGACCGAATCAAAGCTGACCACGCCGGGGAGCGCCCCGAGAATCAGAGCCACCGCGAAGTGGGGGAGCTTCATGGTGCCGGAGCCGCGGCGTCTGGTCCATGCTACCCGGCTCCGCCGCTTCTGAAGGGGAGGCGGGGGCGGCGCTGCGCGTCCCCGGAACCCCCGCTCCAGCCCCCCTCCCGCCTTCCCGCGGGCGGACCGCCTCCCGCCGCGGGGCCCGCGGCCGCGCCCCTGCTCGCCGCGCTCGGGAGCGGTCCCGGGCGGGGAAGGCGTGCGCTCCGCGGAGCCCTGGCTCGTGGAGAGGACCCGCCGAGAGAAGGCGCCGACCCGGGGACTCTGCCCTCTGGCGGCGGGCACAGGCACGCGGTCTCGCCCCGGAGCCGGGCTCCGCGCTGTCCTTGCCGGGCTCCCGCTGTCAGCGTGCCGGGCCGGGCCAGACCAGCTCGCTGGCACCCCGGCGGCCTCAGGGTGCCTGAGCCAAGTCCGAGGGTGCCAACGCGGGGGACGGTCTTGGCTGCTCCTTGACAGCAGGCGACACCACCACAGCCTCTCCGTCTGGCGGCTGCCAAACCTGCCACCAGCCCCTGCAGCCCACCTCTCCTCCACCCCTTTGCCGCGCTTCATTTCCTATGTTTTGAAATATTTGTAAGTGTGGATGGGTTTAGTCCCTTGAAGTCCCGGGGTAAAAGTTATCAAAGCCCACTTGGAATGCCGAAGCCATTTTTCTGAGCTGTGAGCTCCTCAAGGACAAGACCACGTTTCGTTTCCCTTTATCTCCCAGTGCTTAAAACTTAAAACCGTGGGCAACACTTATTAGGCTCCAGTAAACATTTGCTGAAATTAAATTCCTGAACCGACCCAGGGAAAGCAGATCGAGCTTTCTACTTCCTGCCACCCACTCTCCACCCGGTGCCCTGAACACCACCAGTTGTTTGGTTATTATTGGGATTCAGTGAAGCCCTCTTAATACCAAATTTCCTTTCTAACCAGAGAAGACTTCATCCGTCCGGGTCTCCATCCTATCCAAAAAGTCCATCCCTCTAACACCTGCCTCGTTTTGGCCGAGCATGGGACTTGAGTTAAGCCTACTTATTTGCCTCTCCACAGTGGACTCTGTCCACCGGCAACTCTATAGCTGTTGGCTCGACCTTACCAAAGCCTTTTCAACAGCTCCCCAGATTTGCACTGCCCCACCTCCCCGGCCAGAAAAAAAAAAAAGTTGGTTTAGAATCTTTTTAAAAATCCCTGAAGCTGGATATTTTAGGGATTTCTCCCTTCAGTTGTTCCTGACTATGCCACGGAAGTTAAACAAGAAACAAGGAAGGCCAATAAAAAAGGTAATGTTTTACATCCTGGCATAATCGTGTTGAAGTGTAGGGGAGACTGGCTGCCTCACAGTATGCTGTTGTTTAGTCGCTCAGTCGTGTCTGACTCTTTTATGACCCCGTGACTCTTTTGTTAGCCCACCAGGCTCCTCTGCCCATGGGTTTTCTCAGGCTAGAACCCTGGAGTGGGTTGCCGTTTTCTTCTGCAGGGGATCTTCCTGACCCAGGGATCCAACCGGAGTCTCGTGCATCTCAGGCAGATTCTTTAGTGCGGAGCCACCTGGGAATCCCATCGTACACTCCTCTGAAGAAAACTTGAACATGACTTAAATGTTTATTGTTAAAACCTAGTTTCAGTTAGAAACTGAATTTATTTCCTACCCCCAACTCAAATAATCTTAGTTTAACCATTCTGAATCATATTACTGTTTTCTTAATTTTTCACCCCTGTTAATGAAATATCTGATTTTTACTTAGAGAAGTGGACAAATGAACAATATTAGGCATCCAGGAATGTGTTTATTAAATCTTTATTCAAGATGTTTTTGCTCAAGATGCCTTTACCCACTGTTTCATTTTTTTTAAACATACACTTTTCTGATTCCAAAAACATAGTTAAAACTGTACTTGGCGAAGAAGAGTAAAGTTAAAATACATATTTGGGGGAAGTTGATTTACTTATTTTAGTAGAGGTCAGCAGAATTCACCAATCACAGATTTTTTCTTTTTTTTTATATTTAACCATTGATTTGTACACTTTATTTTTTAATTACTTCTGTATTTTTATTTATTTGTCTGTACCGGGTCTTGGTTGTAGCACATGGGCTCTAGTTCCCTGACCAAGGATTGAACCCAGGCCCCTACAGTGGGAGAACAGAGTCTGAGCCACTGGACCATCTGGGAAGAATCACAGTTTAGTTCAGTTCAGTCGCTCAGTCGTGTCCAACTCTTTGCAACCCCATGAACCGCAGCACGCCAGGCCTCCCTGTCCATCACCAGCTCCCAGAGTTTACCCAAACTCATGTCCGTCAAGTCAGTGGTGCCATCCAGCCATCTCATCCTCTGTCATCCCCTTCTCCTCCTGCCCCCAATCCTTCCCAACATCAGGGTCTTTTCCAATGAGTCAACTCTTCGCATGAGGTGGCCAAAGTAGATTCCGACAGATCATAGATTCTTTGCCTATAATAGGTGACAGTTCTAAAAGGAATCACCCCTTTTCTTCAAAACTGAGTCTCCACCTTCTGCCACTCACATGATGGTCCAAGAAAGGCTCACCTGGGGATTCTGATCGGCCCGCTTAGCCCTGCTTCTCTCCTTTCTCTGCATGGCTCCTACACCCAGGGCTTTCAGATTTGCTGAGAGTCTGGAGGCAGACCTGGTCCCAATGTGCCTATGCACCTTGGAGAGAGGAAAATAACAAGAAAGAAGTGAGTAGAAGAGAAGATGGTTGGAACTGAGCTCCCAAGAGTAGGGACCCTGGTGTGGCCTCTTCTCCAGCTCGTTTTACACCTAAGAGGAGCTGACAATTTTCCAAGGTCTACTTAACATTTAACAAGTTATGAAGCTGACTCATACGAAGTGAAGTTATCCACAGAAAATTCCACATCTGGATGTAATTGCTTCCATTTTAAAGCGTACCCTTTCCGAGATGATAAAACAGCATGTCTGTAATTGGACTGCGAAGTCAAGGGCCTCAATTTGGGTTTTGTCCTCTATTTTACAGGGAAAGTATGACTTAAACAGACCTGCTCTTTACGTATTACTCCGCTCCCCTGCTAATCTCTTCCTTCCCTCTCTTCCTTCATTCCTCCTGGCTGCTACCAACATGCAGATGTTTAGGATTTCCAATTCCCCATCTGATGGAATGGATTTCCCTTCCCTGACTCGCATTTCTCCCTCCTGCCTCTGTCATATTACACTGCCTGTGTTGGGGGCTGGGGGAGAAGCCTCCCTCCACCCCGGAGAAGCACCACCCAGCCACCGCTCGCTCCTCACCCTGTCACACACAGCAAAGCCCAAGGAAAGGGAGCGGCAGCTATGTCGTGTTACAGCCACAAGAAGCCCACTGTGGATGCTTTCTCTGCCTTCCAATCCCTTCAGCAGCACTAAAGGAGCAAGGAGAAGGAACAGAATGAAACAGATGACACTTGGCAGGCATTTCCCAGCACAACCCTTCGAAAGCCCTATGAGGTCCCCCAGTCTCTCTTGTCACCTCCGTAACCTCCAGTTCCATCAAGCAACCTGGGTGGCAAAGGCTCAAGAACTCAACTGTCCCCAGCCTCCCAGCCAAAAACCTAAAAAGGGAAGTGAAGAGGGGTGTCTCCCTGCCCACCTCACAGCAGGGAGGAGGTGCAGCCTTGGGAGTGGAGCGGGGCGCGAGTGTTGAATACATGTGCATACCTGCACTTTACTGTGGCAACTGTGTTATATAGGGACATTTGGTTTTATGGTCGTTTAGGGGATCATTATGCTTTACCTACATAATGGACTGAATATACAGAGTTCTAAAACCAGTACACCAAATAACTTGGATAAGTTCCATGTACAATTTGGGTACTGCCTGTATTTGGAAAAGCTAAAAGCGGTATTTACTTGAACAATTCCAAGTGCAAAAATATTGTTAAAAAAGAAACACTAGGCATTGTTCTTTCAAATAAAACCAAAAATATATTAACTAATATCAATAACGTAAGTCCCTGTCTAGGGACTGTGGAAGATTTAAAATTATAAGACATTATCAGGCCTTTGGTCAAGGGGGGTGGATACAACAAAAGAACATATAGTATTTAGTTAAAAGTTCTAGAAAATAAAAGAAAGGTCCAGAAAACAAGTAATGAATTGCTAAATGAATGGCACAGTGGTTTGGCCAAAGGGGCTCTGCTTGACTCATTGTATTCACAATGCTTTTAAGAGGCATTTGATCTCTATTTTCCTTATTGTTTTAAATAGAATTTTATAAAACAGAATACCTTTTTGTTTCCATTTATTTTAAAAAGTTCATCTAACCTTGGTGTAATCCCTACATGGAAATTAATTCTGTAGGTTCATTTTCAGGCTGACTCAAATTATACATAGGGTATATGAAGAATATAGATGTAAATATATAGATTTTCGTTGCTGTTTTGTTGCTAAGTCATGTCCGACTCTTTTGTGACCCTATGGACTGTAGCCCACCAGGCTCCTCTGTCCATGGGATTTCCCAGACAAGAATACTGGAGTGGGCTGCCATTTCTCCCTCCAGGAGATCTTCCCGAACCAGGGGTCAAACCAGCATCTCCTGCATTGGCAGGAGGTTTCTTTACCCCTGAGCCCCCCAAAAGAAAAAAGGTTATTTTGGCCTTGAAATATCTTAAGCGAGTTCCCTTAGTTTCCTAAGTCAAAGGCTCAGCATCTTCAAAAAAGGGATACTAATCATGTTTCCAAGATAGATCTGATGGGGCGAGGTAACTGAGATAATGCCTATAAACTGATGAGCAGAGCACTCAGAAAGTGTCAACTATAATGCGGTAGATTAGCCTCAGTAACTGCTTTTGAGTTTTAACTCCTCAGAGTAAGTCACTCTGTGAAAACCTGCCTCCACAAAGCAGAAAGTCCCCTTCCTACCATGCCCCTGTCCCTTGCTGCACCCCAGCATCTCCCCTCTAAGATGGATGACAAATATGCAGGCACCCTAGCTCCACTTCCCTGAGCACTAGTCCTGTCTGATGGGTTTTCTCTCTCCTCCTCCCCACAGGTTTGGTCCCTGAAAGCCAAGGCGTTACGGACAAACCCGAATGAAATTTCTGGTCAACCCAATACTAGATATTTTGAGTTAAAACTCTTTTCCTGAGCCGTCTGCCTAAGGATAATGAGTAGTTTTCAAATCTCTCAGTTCCAAGTGAGCTGTGGTCACTGGTAAAAGGAGTAAATAGAAAGAAAAACCTGGCTAGAACTGTTTGCCGGTTATCTGGGAAGCACAGAATCTCCATGTTGAAAAGGACTTAGAGCCCCAACTCTTGTCAAATGCAGGAAACCTTTCTAGAATTTCCTAACAAGCGGACTTCCAGGTATTTTTTAAAAACTATGGGTGGGGGAAATTTCTACTTGGAAGCTAGCTCACTCCGTCTCTAGAAAATCCAAATTGTTAGGAAAATCTTCCCATCTACTAAGCCACAAGTTGCCTCCAGGTGGAAACCTACTTTATCCAGCTATGATGCTGGTTATACTCTCCTACTGATTTAGAGTCCAGCAGATCTGGGTTCAAATCCCTATTAAATTTATTAGTTTCCTGGCCTCCGGGGGTGGAGTGGTATTAAAGACTCTTTTCTCCCCAACTTCTTTCACATTCAAGAAAGAGATGTCCCCATTTGGAGTGTGCAGATCCAAGAACAGCAATTGATTCACATTGCTGGACTCCCTTAATAGTATTATTGTGGGAGGTATGAGTCTTTATAAGCATAAATGATCAATGTCCTATTTTCCCTCCTTTTGCTTACTGTTTTTCCTACTTCATCACTGGAATCTTAGGGACCATAAAGTTGAGATTTGGACCTGGGTTGAGGTTGAAAGAGAGGGAGAGAAGCAGTTTAGCTGTTTAGTTGTTTGCCTACCTGGTGGCTCAGATGGTAAAGAATCTGCCTGCAATGCAGGGTCCCTGGGTTCAATCTCTGGGTCGGGAAGATCTCCTGGAGAAGGGAATGGCAACCCATTCCAGTATTCCTGCCTGGAGAATTCCACGGACAGAGGAGCCTGGTGGACTACAGTCTGTGAAGTCACAAAGAGTTGGATACGATTAAGCGACCAACACTTCCACTACTACTAGGAAACTACTTTGAGGTTTGGGATCAAAGCCTCAGCTAATTGTAGAAGTCTGCATTTGCCCGGCTTGTATCCTATGCATAAACGTCCTCTGGGGAACTCATTGCCTGAGGGTGGGAGAGGGTGGGAGTGGAGATAGGATTTAGGGGTCCTGGCTCCCCACTCATCTGTCAATCACTGCTAACCTCTTTGAAAATAGAGTTTCCCTGTCTGAATATAAAGATAACTCTATTTTACGAAGCTGTAAGAATTAGAAACAGTATATTAAGGGCTGGACAGTGAGCACATGACTATCATTTAAGTATGTGAAGACAATTACCAGGACGAATATGGCAGTAAATGGCAACTCATAGAATTAAAAACAGTACCTCAGATATTATTTACCCATTGCAGATTTCAATGGAAAAAAGTCACTCTTATTCCACATACCACACTATGATTACATTAACTTTTCCACAGCTGCATAATATGTGGTTGTTACACAATAAACACAGTCACTCTTGTATTTGAGTTTCCTCTTAAACTTTTGTCTGACAGAATTCCCCATAGCCATTAAAACCCTGTTCAAACTATGAAATCTTCCCTAATCAAATTCTGCTCTTGAAATATGGGTTAGCCTGACATGGCATACACACAGAATTTCTACAGTCACAATCACATTGTTCCAGACTTGTTTTCATTGTAAAATCCCCAATGGAAAGAATTATGCATTCTATAGTGATTGGTCCTTAAATGAAGCCAGTAGGCGATGGAGTATTATTCGGCACTGAAAAAAATTACTCAGCATGAAAAGATGTGGAAGGATCTTAAAAGCATATTACTAAGTGCAAGAAGCCAATCTGAAAAGACTATATACTATATGAGTTCAACTATTTGACATTCTGGAAAAGACAAAACTGTTGAGACAGTAAAAAGATCAGTGGCTGCTAGTGGTGGAGGTGTTGGGGCAGCAATGAACAGGCAGAGCATGGAGAATTTTTAGGACAGTAAAAATACTTCATATGGTACTATAATAATGCATACATGTCATTATACATTTGTCCAAACACATGGAATGTATACCACCAAGAGTAAACTGTAATATAAACTATGGACTTCAGGCAATTATCATGTATCAGTGTAGATTCATCAGTTGTAGCAAATATGTCACTCTGGTGGGGGATGTTGATAATGGAGGAAGCTATACATGAGTGGTGAAGAGGGTATATGAAAATCTGTGTACCTTCCTCCTCAGTTTTGCTGTAAATCTAAAACTGCTCTAAAAATTTTAAGTCAAGGTTTTAAAAATGTCACCCAATGAACAGTGAACAAATGAGATCCTCAAATAAAATGCAAATGAGCTTTTAATGCTTTTTTATAATATGATAGTGTAGTGTCTACAAGAGAGATCACAAACTAGCCACGGCCAAGATGGACATGCCATCCAGATATATTTTGTTTAGTGAAATATGATTTTAATAATTGAACTTTATGTATTATTTAAAATCAGTAGCTCATCCATGAAATTATGGATTACCAGCCTCGTATGCGTGCATGTTAGAAAGCTTTTGACTGCAAGTAAAAGACACTTCAACTCAAATTGGCTTAAAGTCAGGTATTTTCAAGGATTATATGATCTCATTCAGTAGGAAGTACCAAGCAATCCAGGTTGATTGCTTCGGTGCCTAACCACACCTTTGAGGTGGCAGGCTCTTTATCTCTCTGTTTGGCTCTCTGAGTGTTGGCATCTTCAGACTGCCAACAAAGAACAAAACATTACATCTAGATAGAGTTCATGTCCAGAAGAAGAAAAGAGATTTGTTCTTTCTGTGCCCCTTTTCAGGAGCAAAATAATCTTTCCCCAGAGGCTTCCAAGGATATTTCCCCTGACACTTTGTAGGCCATTCCTGGGCCACATGCCTGCACCTGTGGCTTCCCTGGTGGCTCAGTGGTAAAGAATCCACCTACCAGTGCAAGACATGCAGGAGGCACGAGTTTGATCCCTGGGTCAGGAAGATCCCCTGGAGAAGGAAATGGCAACCCACTCCAGTATTCTTGCCTGGAGAATCCCATGGACAGAGGCAGCAGAAAGTCTGCAGTCCATGTGGTCACATAGAGTCGGATACAACTGAGCATGCATGCACACCTGTTCCTGCAACAATCACTGACTGAAGGGATAGACTTAGCTGTGATTAGCTTGGACTAATTATGTGGTAACTTGGGAAGAGATCAGCTGATGTATACTACAAGTTGAAAAAATCAAGAGCTCTGGCACTATCACAACCCTAGTTCCCACACAGCGACAAATGTCTGTGGCTATTTCCATCCTTAGACTTAGGGAACGGTCCTCAATTCACCATGGGTCCTACCTGCCTGGACTTTGTAAGCATTTGAGTTTACTACACCTGGTTTATACTTTTTTATCTGGCAGCAGTTTCATACTAAATTATGATATTTCACAGATATTTTAGCCTATGGATTCTGGAGACACATGATAAATGTCTACAGTGACATGATAGTGTTTTGTCCCACAATTTAGTGGTTTAAAACAATAAGCATTTATTATCTCACAGAGTTTCTGGGAGTCAGGAACTTGTGAGTGGCCGAACTGGGTGTTTCCGGCTTAAGATGTCTTATGAAGCTGCAGTCCAATTGGTGATGGGACTGCAGTTATCTGAAGGCCTGGCTGCACTAGAGAAATTGCTTTCCAGATCACTCACAGGCTGTTGGCTGGAGGCCTTAGTTCCTCAGCACATGGAATTCTCATCAGGCCATTCACAATAAGGCATTGGCTTCCACCGGGACCAGTGATCCAAAAGAGCAAGAGCGTGACCAAGACAGAAATCACGAAGATTCTTATGACCTAATCTTACAACTGATATACTGTCAATTCTGCCATATCCTATTGCTCACAGAGTAACTGTGCTATGGTGCAGGAGGGGTGTGAGTTCCAGGGGGTGGGGACGGCAGGGGGGCACTCTTTGAGACTGGCTACTATAGTTGCATTCTGCAAAACTGTTCTATGCAGGAAATTTATATATATATATTGGAATTTATAAAGTACTTATTTATTTGGCTGCATCAGATCCTAGGTGCGGCACACAGGATCTTTGTTACATCATGCCAGATTGTTGCAGAGCCTGAACTGTCTGGTAGTGCCCACAGGCCGGGTTGTCCCACAGCATGTAAGATCTTCATTACCCAACCAGGGTTCGAACCCGCGTACCCTGCATTGCAAGGCAGATTCCTAACCACTGGACCACCAGAGAAGTCTCAGACAGGGAATTTAGACAGATACTTATTTGCAGTGTGACTACATGAATTTTCCCAATGCTAAATATCTTGGAAGTGCATTGTCAATTAAACAATCACTTCAGTGAAACATAGGGTCAGCTGTAAGCAAAGGTGTCTTAATACCCCTAGAATTACATCTCCCACTCTACATTATAAGCTAACTCAGTCTTGTTATTTATCTGTTTGCAAGGGGAAAAAAAACAAAAGATTTTATCAATGAATTCAGGGCTCCAAACTCCTAGTAAAAGACTCCCAAAGTGTACCAGCTGCCTGATAAGACTTAATGTATCAACCAGTGTGGAGATATTGACATTGTAACAGGGACAAAAGAATGCATGGAATGGACAAAGGAATTATGGGCTTTCAGGCATCCCCTGAACTGAGTCCCAGGAGAGCAGGAATTTGGATAAGGAGGAAGCCTCCTGCAATTGTACCACATGTAAGGCTGTCCCTAGGATACTGATAAAGAAAAAGAAACATGAAACAAAAATAACCCTGGTTTAATTTGATGAGAGCACTTCTCAGTTGCCTCAGTGGTGAAGAATATGCCTGCCAAGCAGGAGACCACAACAGATTTGATCCCTGGGTTGGGAAGCTCCCCTGGAGAAGAAAATGGCAATCCACTCCAGTATTCTTGCCTGGGAAATCCATGGACAGAGGGGCCTGGTGGGCTACAGTCCATGGAGTTGCAAAGAGGCAAACACAACTTAGTGACTGATCAACAACAGCAATAGCAATTGATGAGGAGATCATAAAACTTTTCAGTTAAATTGTATTCACCACAACTCCCAGAATTTTGTAATGCAGTGAAGTTTCTTGTCCAAGAAATTTAAGCTTCACACATTGCTGTTGCTTTCCTACACACCCTCAAACCAAAAACCCCAAAGCATTAAAAAGGCTCACACTCATGCATAACACTGCTATAAGAACTAGAGACAAAATATGCTCGTGGAGCTGAAATCAGAAAGAATTTATTTTCTCCCCCTTCCATAAAACAGTTACATTGTGAAGTACAGTTTGCCCTCATTTGGAGACTGAAAGATAACAGTTTTAAAACAGAGATTCATTGGCAGTATTTATAACTGAGTTGTGTAATAAACTTGGGGCATTAAAAATACGACGCTACTCTAGACTAGTCTATATTTTTAGAAGGCTTAGAAAACCTCTATCCAGTGTTAAGAGTCTCTGCATATGACCAAATGTTCTTTGCTATCCCATGGTCATTAGAAAAATGAAATACGGTCAGTCAGTCAACAAGAAAAACAATACTAGGCACACAGTATCAGTTGTGTTGGAGCTCACTCCTGGGCCCGAGCAAAGGCAACTTCATGGATGTTTCTGGGTTCCATCTAGGAACCTAAATAAGAAATGTTAACTAACAAGGTTTTGTTCTGTGAAAGAACAGCTATTAATGTAATTCTTATGTCTTGTGGAATGTTTGTCTTCAGAAATGTTTTAGGTAAATTATTTCAAAGACTCAACAATAACTTTGAATAATATTAACCTTTGGAACTTAACTAGCTCAACAGGGCATAAAATAATGAAGGCAGAAAGAAGAAATCTGTTAAGAAATCGATCTCCTGAAGAGTTTTAAAATGCTCCAACACTGGAAATCAACACAAAAATCTGAGCAATAACATTAGTTTTAAGAATATAAATAATGCCATAATTTTGGTTCTTGTTTGTGATACATAATAGTGTTTGGAAGTTCTGATTTTATACTTCATAATTTTCTATATTCTTTTATTTTCAAAATATGTTTGATAAAGATTTACAAAGAAAGCACAGAGGGCATATTTAGTGGAATTCAAGTGAGCACTTAAAAATACATTGTCTTTTTCATAATGAATTTTTCTCAAGTGGTTGGATGGATTTGTGCTGGGCTTATATAAGCTCTTGAGTGAGGTACTGGACCTTATTCATTTCTGGATCCTCATTACTTAGTATAAGCTTCTCAATAAATATTTTCACTGACTCTAGTCTCTTATCTAGTTCTCTTGATGGTTAGTTGTTTACCTTTGTGAGATGGTTGCCTAGAGTTAAATGCACAGAAGGCAGTGAAATGCAGAGTTTTTTCCCTGCAAGTTAAATGAGTTTTTATGAAAAATGTTAATAAAAACAAAGAAACTGACTTTATTTAGAACATTTTATTTTGCTACAAATATGTATTTTCCCATTATATTTTCTTTTTTATGCCCTTAGATGATAGATTGGATTAGCAATTCTAGAGGGACTGTGACCAAACAATTTTTAAGCATCTGGAGATGAATTTGGAGCAACGACAATTTTTTTAAATGTTTTTGGTGATCAGAGTAAATCATGTGCTTAGTTGCTCAGTTGTGTCTGACTCTTTGCAACTCCATGGACTGTAGCCCGCCAGGTTCCTCTGTCCATGGGGATTCTCCAGGGAAGAATACTGGAGTCAGTTGCCATGCCCTCCTCCAGGGGATCTTCCCAACCCAGGGATCGAACCTAGGTCTCCCACATTGTAGGCAAATTCTTTACCATCTGAGCCACCAGGGAAGCCCATCATACAAGTGCAAAATCAATTATGGAACTCACACAACCACACTTTATCCCTCCTCATATTTTGCAAATACTGGAGAATGCTGCGATTTCAGTTTTTATAAACTTCACTCTAGCCCACAGGTCTCATGAAGTTGCAGGATATTAAACAATCTTAAGAATGATACTGAATGAAAAAGAAATTATTCTATATAAATCAGCAAAAATGAACATATACAATGCTCAGGAAAAACAAGTAAATGGATCCAATATTTCAGGAAGTTATAAAGTTAAAAAAGAAATGTTATTAACAACATTGCTGTATTTAAAGAAGAAAGATATCGTATTAACGATGCTGCTATGGATGGTCCCTGACTTATAGTGATTCAACTTAATGATTTTTTAACTTAATGGCAGTGCGATATGCATTCAGTAGAAATCATACTTCAGATTTTGAAGCTTGATCTCTTTTGCAGGCTAGCGTTACATGGTATAATCTCATGATACTCAGTAGGAGCAGCTGCCTTCATGATCACGACAGTAAACAACCAACGTATGTTAATAACCATTCTGTCTCCACACAGCCATTCTGTTTTTGACTTTCAGTACAGTATTCATATACATGAGCTAGTCAACACTTTATTATAAATTAAACTTTGTGTAGATGGTTTTGCCCAACTGTGGGCTAATGTAACTGTTCTGACCATGTTTAAGGTGAATGAGGCGAAGCTCTGATGTTCAGTAGGTTAGGTGTATTCAATGCATTTTCAACATACAATATATTCAACTTACATTTATCAGGATATAACCCCATGGTCAGTCGAGGAATCTCTGTTGACAGTCGAGGAATATCTGTATTTCAAAGATAAACTCTTATTCTCTAAACTTGACTATTCCTAAATCTAAGTGATTCTGTAGGAGTTGAGAATTTTTATGGTTGCTTACTTTAAAAACAGGGCTTCCCTGGTGGCTCAGTGGTAAAGAATCCGCCTACCTATGCAGGAGGCTCAGGTTCATTCCCTGGGTTGGGAAGATTTCCTGGAGAAGGAAATGGCAACCCAATCCAGTATTTTTGCCTGGGAAATTCCATGGGCAGAGGAGCTGCTGAGCTACAGCCTATGGGGGTTGCAAAACAGTTGGACATGACTTAGTGACTAAACAACAATAAGTTTTAAAAAAAAATTATTTATTTGGCTATGTTGGGCCTTGGTTGCAGCACACAGGATCTTGGTTGCATCATGTGGGTTCTTTTTTTTTTTTTAATTGAAGGATAATTGCTTTACAAAATTTTGTGGTTTTCTGTCAGACATCAATAAGAATCAGCCATAGGTACACCCATGTCCTCTCCCTCCCAAACCTCCCTCCCAAACCTCCCTCCCATCTCCCTCCCCAACTCGCCCTTCACCCAGTTACAGAGCCCCTGTTTGAGTTCCCGTTGGCTATCTATTTTACATATGGTATTGTAAATTTCTATGTTACTCTCTCCATACATCTCCCCTTCTCCCTTCTCTCATCCTCCCATGTCCATAAGTCTGTTCTCTATGCCTGTTTGTCCACTGCTGCCCTGAAAATAAATTCATCAGTGCTATCTCTTTAGATTCTACATATATGTGTCAGTATATCATATTTATCTTTCTCTTTCTGACTTACTTCACTCTGTATAATATACTCTAGGTTCATCCACCTCATTAGAATGGATTCAAATGCATTCCTTTTATGGCTGAGTAGTATTCCATTGTGTATATGTACCACAGCTTCTTTATCCATTCATCTGTCGATGGACGTCTAGGTTGCTTCCATGTTCTAGCTATTGTAAGTAGTGCTGCAGTGAACATTGGGGTACATGTATCTTTTTCAATTTTGGTTTCCTCAGGGTATTTGCCTAGGAGTGGAATTGCTGGGTCATATGGTGGTTTTATTCCTAGCTTTTTAAGGAATCTCTATAGCGTCTTCCATAGTGGCTGTATCAATTTACATTCCCACCAGCAATGCAAGAGTGTTCCCTTTTCTCTACACCCTCTCCAGCATTTATTATTTGTAGACTTTTTGATGGTGGCCATTCTGACTGGTGTGAGGTGGTATCTCATTGTAGTTTTGATTTGTATTTCTCTAAAAATGAGTGGTGTTGAGCATCTTTTCATGTGCTTATTAGCCATCTGTATGTCTTCTTTAGATAAATGTCTCTTCAGGTCCCTTTCCCACTTTTTGACTGGGTTGTTTGCTTTTCTGGTATTGAGTTGTATGAGCTGCTTGTGTATTTTGGAAGGTAATTCTTTGTCAGTTGTTTCCTTTGCTGTTATTTTCTCCCATTCTGAGGGCTGTCTTTTCACCTTGCTTATAGTTTCCTTTGCTGTGCAAAAGCTTTTAAGTGTAATCAGGTCCCACTTGCTTACTTTTGTCTTTATTTCCATTACTCTAGGAGGTGGGTCATAGAGGATCTTGCTTTGATTTATGTCACTGAGCGTTCTGCCTATGTTTTCTACTAAGAGTTTTATAGTTTCTGGTCTTACATTTAGGTCTTTAATCCATTTTGAGTTTATCTTTGTGTATAGTGTTAGGAAGTGTTCTAGTTTCATTCTTTTGCACGTAGCTGCCCAGTTTTCCCAACACCACTTATTGAAGAGGCTGTTTTTGCCCTATTGTAAATTCTTGCCTCCTTTGTCAAAAATAAGGTACTCATATGTGCATGGGTTTATCTCTGGGTTCTCTATCATGCAGGTTCTTTTGTTGCAACACGCAGACTCTCTCTAATTTTGGAGTGTGGCTTAGTTGCTCCAAGGCATGTGTAGGATCTTAGTTCCTGGACGAGAGCTCAAACCCACGTTCTCTGCATTGCAAGGGAGATTCTTAACCACTGGACCACCATGGAAGTCCCAGTTGCTTACTTCTTATTTGCAAATAATAGAGGCAAGAGTTTCTGTTTTGTGTGTCACTAAGTATCTGCCGCAATTTGTTTCAAACTGAACTTGTTATGAGTGCCAACTCAAACTTTAAGTGAACTAATATGGAGCAAAGTATGAAGAAGAATTATAAGTAATAAACCTAATAAGTACTCGATCAAAAACGCATGCTTAATTCTTCAGATTTGTCTGCCTACTGAACCCTCACATTCAAAGCTTATGTTAGCAGTGTACAATTTATAGGCAAGAGGAGAGTCAAAGTAACTGTCTTGACAATTTAGGTTAAATAGTGAGTTGACATTAATTGAACATTTATGTTTACTAAGTGAACCACACTATTAACCATAACACTAACCACATTATCAACCATACATTTAATACATATTTATTAATATTCCCTAAATTCCATAATATAGGCATTATTACCCCACTGACAAGTGAAGAGAAAACAGGCTTAGAGAGTTTGTTGTTTAGTCCCTAAGTCATGTCTGACTCTTCACAACCCCATAGATTGCAGCCCACCAGGCTTCTCTGTCCATGGAATTCTCCAGGCAAGAATATTGGAGTGGGTTGCCATTTCCTTCTCTTGGGGATCTTCCTGACCCAGAGATCAAACCCACCTCTCCTGCATTGCAGGTGGGTTCTTTACCACAGAGCCACCAGGGAAGCCCATAGATTTCAGTACAAATATACAATTTGCCAGTTCTCAAAGCAAAACAAAGATTCAGTAGATTTGATTAACTTACAGTATTAAACTGAAAGCTAGAATCAGGCTTTAGTTAATTTCTGCTGTGCAGCCATAGAAAAATAGATTTCAGGGGCTTATTTGAGTTCAGTGACTGAATTTATCAGATAGATCTTCACATTCTAGCGCCAGCCAAATACATAGATCTGACCTGTTGAAAAGCTAAAAAGTCAAATGAGAAGATGATAGCTCATGAGAGACCACCTGAGCTATTGCCTGATCAGCCTGTGATTTTATCACACAGGTGAGTTTTAATGGCATGATTTTACTGTTATCAGTGCAAGCTCTGGATTCAGACAGCTTGAGTTCAAATCCATCCTAGTACCTTACTTTCAATTTGATCGTTTGGGCAAGTTACATAACTTACATAAGCTTTGTAAAATTATTACGAGAATTAAGTGGGATAATGCTTATGAAGCATTTATTTGGGTCTGGCTCTTTGAGAAAAGAAAAAGAGAGGAAAAGGGATCAAAAGAATATTAATTAAAAGTGAGAAGCATTTAGTTCATTAAAATAGGTATTTGAAAACTGCTGTTCATAAACAAAACATCTTTTGAAGAAATGTACTTATTATCATATAAGCAACTTGCTTAATTCTTTTAGCTTAGTTTACAATTATAAAATGAGTTCAACTCTAATATTTACCTTGGGCTTCCCTGGTGACTCAGATGGTAAAGAGCTCGCCTGCAGTGTGGGAGACCTGGGTTTGATCCATGGGTCAGGAAGATCCCCTGGAGAAGAAAATGGCAACACACTCCAGTATTCTTGCCTGGAAAATTCCATGGACGGAGGAGCCTGGTGGGTTATGGTCCATGGGTCACAAAGAGTTGGACATGACTGAGTGACTGACAACACTAATACTTACCTCAAGGACACTCCTTGGTGATGATTAAATAAATTAATACAATAACAACATAATACCTGGCATACAGTAGGTTCTGGATAAATGACGGCTATTAATATTATTGCCAAAATTATTGTTATTAAAAAGTAAGTACAAAATAGGACATCTTAGGATCAGGGGAGGTGCAATGAAAAAGAACAGGGCTTTTCTGTACTGCTTTGTTGACTTTGGCCCCCGATCAGGCCATCAGACTGTCTTCTGAGATCGAGGTAAGAAGGAAGTTTGGACGTGGTTTACAGAAGTCACAGGTTCACTAACAGTCAGACTCAGCCTGCCCAGGAGCCAGGTTAACATTAGGCGCCCTGGTTTCAAGTGGTCAATGCTTAAGAGCAAGCACATCAGTCTTCTTCCAAGCAAAAATACTGATGCATAAACCTAAATGTTACCTGGAAGAACTCCTACACTTCTCTGTTTATTTTGCTGTAAAGAAAGACAAAACAGATTGCTGGTTTCTGGAAATTTTAAGGAGCTCACCCTAGGCTTCTGCCTGATTTCTTGAATAGTATAATAACAGGCCAAAGGAATTGGTGTCTGAAAGATGGCGGAGTAGAAGGACGTGCGCTCACCTTCTCCTGTGAGAACTCCAAACTTACACCTCGCTGCTGAACAACTGTCGACAGGAGAATGTTGGATCCCACCAAAAAAAGAGATCCCACATCCAAGGGCAAAGGAGAAGCACCAACAAGACAATAGGAAGGGCAAAATTGCACTTAGAATCAAACGCCATACCTACCAGAGATGGTTGGAGGGCTCAAACAAAACCTTGTGTGCACCAGGAGACCCCACAGAGACTGAGTCAGACCTGCCTATGAGTGTTTGAGTGTCTCCTGTGGAGGTACGGGTCAGCAGTGGCCTGCCGCAGGGGCAGGGGCTCTGGATGCAACAGACCTGGGTATGGCATTAGCCCTCTTGAAGGAGGTCACCATTAATCCCACCATAGAACTGCTAGAACTTATACAGGACTGGGGACACAGGCTCTTGGAGAGCACAAACAGAAACTTGTGTGCACCAAGACCCAGAAGAAAGGAGCAGTGACCCCACAGGAGACTGACCCAGACTTACCTGTGAGTGTCCAGGAGTCTCTGGCAGAGACATGGGTCAGCAGTGGCCTGCTGCAGGGTCGGGGGCACTGAGTGAAGCAGTGCTTGCAGGGGACTTTTTGAAGGAGGTCACCAATATCTTCATTACCTCCACCATAGTTTGGCCTCTGGTCAAACAAGAGGGAGGGAACACAGCCCCACCCATCAACAGAATATTGGATTAAAGATTTACTGAACATGGTCCCGCCCATCAAAACAAGACCCAGTTTCTGCCTCAGTCAGTCTCTCCCATCAGGAAGCTTCCATAAGCCTCTTATCCTTAACCATCAGAGGGCAGACAGAATGAAAACCACAATCAAAGAAAACTAACCAATCTGATCTCATGGACCACAGCCTTGTCTAATTCAATGAAACTATGAGCCATGCCGTGTAGGGACATTCAAGACGGATGGGTCATGGTGGAGAGGTCTGACAAAATCTGGTCCATTGGAGAAGGCAATGGCAAACCACTTCAGTATTCTTGCCTTGAGAACCCCATGAACAGTATGAAAAGGCAAAAAGATAGGACACTGAAAGATGAACTTCCCAGGTTGGTGGGTGCCCAATATGCTACTGGAGATCAGTGGAGAAACAACTCCAGAAAGAATGAAGAGATGGAGCCAAAGCAACAACACCACCCAGTTGTGGATGTGACTGGTGATGGAAGCAAGGTCTGATGCTGTAAAGAACAATATTGTGTAAGAACCTGGAATGTTAGGTTCATGAATCAAGGTAAATTGGAAGTGGTCAAACAGGAGATGGCAAGAGTGAACATCAGCATTTTAGGAATCAGCAAACTACAATGGACTGGAATGGGTGAATTTAACTCAGATGACCATTATATCTACTACTGTGGACAAGAATCCCTTAGAAGAAACGGAGTAGCCCTCATAGTCAACAAAAGAGTCCGAAATGCAGTACTTGGATGCAATCTCAAAAACGACAGAATCATTTCTGTTTGTTTCCAAGGCAAACCATTCAATATCACAGTAATCCAAGTCTATGCCCAGACCAGTAACGATGAAGAAGCTGAACTTGAATGGTTCTGTGAAGACTTACAAGACCTTCTAGAGCTAACACCCCAAAAAGATGTCCTTATCATTATAGGGGACTGGAATACAAAAGTAGGAAGTCAAGAGATACCTGGAGTAACAGGAAAATTTGGCCTTGGAGTACAAATTGAAGAAGGGAAAAGGCTAATAGACTTTTGCCAAGAGAACACACTGGTCATAACAAGCACCCTGTTCCAACAACACAAGAGAAGATTCTACACATGGACATCACAGATGGCCGATACCAAAATCAGATGGATTATATTCTTTGCAGCTGAAGAAGGAGATGCTCTATACAGTCAGCAAAAACAAAACTGGGAGCTGACTGTGGCTCAGATCATGAATCCCTCATTGCAAAATTCAGACTTAAAATGAAGAAAGTAGGGAAAACCACTGGGCCATTCAGGTATGACCTAAATCAAATGCCTTATGACTATACAGTGGAAGCGAGAAACAGATTCAAGAGATTAGATCTGATAGGGTGCCTGAAGAACTATGGACAGAGGTTCATGACATTGTACAGGAGACAGGGATCAAGACCATCCCCAAGGAAAAGAAATGCAAAATGGCAAAATGGTTGTCTAAGGAGGCCTTACAAATATCTGTGAAAAGAAGAGAAGCTAAAGGCAAAGGAGAAAAGGAAAATATATACTCATTTGAATGCAGAGTTCCAAAGAATAGTAAGAAGAGATAAGAAAGTCTTCCTCAGCAATCAGTGCAAAGAAATAGAGGAAAACAATAGAATGGGAAAGACTAGAGATCTCTTCAAGAAAATTAGGGATACCAAGGGAACATTTCATGCAAAGATGGGCACAATAAAGGACAGAAATGGTATGGACCTAACAGAAGCAGAAAATATTAAGAAGAGGTGGCAACAATACATGGAAGAATTACACACAAAATTATACACATGACCCAGATAACAACTATGGTGTGATCACTCACCTAGAGCCAGACATCCTGGAATGTGAAGTCAAGTGGGCCTTAGGAAGCATCACTACGAACAAAGCTGGTGGAGGTGATAGAATTCCAGTTGAGCTATTTCAAATCCTAAAAGATGATGCTGTGATAGTGCTGCACTCAATATGCCAATAAACTTGGAAAACTCAGCAGTGGCCACAGGACTGGAAAAGGTCAGTTTTCATTCCAATCCCAAAGAAAGGCAATGCCAAAGAATGTTCAAACTACCGCATAATTGCACTCATCTCACATGCTAGCAAAGAAATTCTCAAAATTCTCCAAGTCAAGCTTCAACAGTACACAAACCGTGAACTTCCAGATGTTCAAACTGGATTTAGAAAAGGCAGAGGAATCAGAGATCAAATTGCCAACATCCATTGGATATGGAAAATGCAAGAGAGTTCCAGAAAAACATCTACTTCTGTTTTATTGACTATATCAAAGCCTTTGGTTGTGTGGAACACAGCAAACTGTGGAAAATTTTACAAGAGATGGGAATACCAGAACATCTTACCTGCCTCCTGAGAAATCTGTATGCAGGTCAGGAAGCAACAGTTAGAGTTGATGTGGGACAACAGACTGGTTCCAAATTGGGAAAGGAGTATGTCAAGGCTGTATTTTGTCACCCTGCTTATTTAACTTATATGCAGAGTACATCATGAGAAATGCTGGGCTGGATGAAGCACAAGCTGGAATCAAGATTGCCGGGATAAGTATCAATAACCTCAGATACACAGATGATACCACCCTTGTGGCAGAAAGTGAGTAACTAAAGAACCTCTTGATGAAAGTGAAAAGGAGAGTGAAAAATTTGGCTTAAAACTCAAGATTCAGAAAGCTAAGTTCATGGCATCCAGTCCCATCACTTCATGGCAAATAGTTGGGGAAACAATGGAAACAGTGAGAGACTTTATTTTGGGGGGCTCCAAAATCACTGCAGATGGTGATTGCAGCCATGAAATAAAAAGACGCTTTCTTCTTGGAAGAAAAGCTATATCCAACCTAGAGAGCATATTAAAAAGCAGAGACATTACTTTGCCAACAAATGTCCTTCTCATCAAAGCTATGGTTTTTCCAGTAGTCATGTATGGATGTGAGAGTTGGACTCTAAAGAAAGCTGAGCACCAAAGAATTGATGCTTTTGAACTATGGTGTTGGAGAAGATTCTTGAGAGTCCCTTGGACTGTAAGGAGATCCAACCAGTCCATCCTAAAGGAAATCAGTCCTTAGTATTCATTGGAAGGACTGATGCTGAAGCTGAAACTCCAATATTTTGGTCACCTGATGTGAAGAATAGACTCATTTGAAAAGACTCTGTTGCTGGGAAAGATTGAAGGCAGGAGGAGACAGGGATGACAGAGGATGAGATGGTTGGATGGGATCACTGACTCAGTGGACAGAAGTTTGAGCAAGCTCTGGGTGTTGGTGATGGACAGGGAGGCCTGGCGTGTTGCATGCCATGGCCTCCATGGGGTGCGTCCATGGGGTGGCAAAGAGTCAGACACAGCTGAGTGACTGAACTAACTGACTGAAAGGAATTGAAAGAATTCCCTTTCCTCAAACTCTGGTGGATAATCTTCCTAGGCTCCCATGAAGGCTGTTCTTACCTTCTCCCTCCTTTGTCCAGGCCTTCTGCATCATAGACACTCCGTGAGAGGTATCTGTTGTTGTTTAGTCGCTAAGTTGTGCCTGACTCTTTTGTAAGCCCCATGGACTCCTCCGTCATGGGATTTTCTAGGCAAGAATACTGGAGTGGGTTGCCATTTTCTCCTTTCCGGGTCTTTCCTACCAAGGGATCAAACCTCCATCTCCTGCACTGGCAAGCAGATTCTTTCCCACTTAGCCATCAGGGAAGCCCAAAGGTACCTGTGTTGTTGTTCAGTTGCTAAGTTGTGTCTGACTTTTTGACCCCCATGGACTGCAGCATACCAGGCTCCCCTGTCCTTCACTGTCCCCCAACATTTGTTCAAGTTCATGTTCATTGAGTCAGTGATGCTATCTAACCATCTCATGCTCTGCTGCCCTGTTTTCCTTTTGCCAAGGTACTTGTATCCTTAGCCAATTTTTAATAGGTAACTTTTCCATCAGAAAAGGGTGGTATTACAATTAACGTGACCATTCAGTTGCATTTATTAATTTTTCTTAATGTCAGTAAACAAGTTGTTATCATCTCTGTTACAAACCTCTAAATAAGGGGACGCTGTGTACCCTGGTGGATAGCACACAGACTGTCAACCATAGGGCGTTATATCAAATTCTCCCCAGCCGTTCAACAACTCAGATCTTTGCTAGTTTCTCTCCGAGTTGCATCTGGAGGTGTCAGCACCACCTCAGAGTGATGTTGTGCAGGAACAAGAAAAATGCTGTACTGGCTACTTCATGACCACTGAACAGATGGTACGTTTTCTGTTTTGTTTTTTCCCCCTTTTTCTAACCTCATCCTTTGTTCAATATTACTGAAGGACTAACAGTTTTTTCATACCAAAGCATGTTGAGTCAAGATGCAGTTTTACAATCCAGACTGAGGCAGAACAGTCAGGGAAGGTTGCTACACATCCTTGAGAACATGCTAATCTTTAAAAAAAAAAAAGCAAAACCCTTACCCAGTGTGCATTTGTGGCTCTGAAATCTGGTAAATAATGTGTAGTTAATTAAAACCTCAGCTTCTTTGGGAAAGAACTGAACTTCCTTTGCCTTTTAAATTGGTAGACAAAGGAGTTCAGACCAAATTAAAGTGTTGGTAAGCCTTTGAAACATAAAACAAGTAAGATATTACCTCTAAGGACTAAATTATGCACTGATACTCTTTTGGGTTCTCACACAGGAATTTTAACTTTTTTTACTTTATTAAAAATCTAAGATATTTAGGCCATTAAATTTTATCTATGTAAGTTTGTTGTTCTTGTTTAATGAGGGTATCAGTGGTAGTCATTTCCCTCTTCCTCTTGAATTAGAATACCAGCTGTGGTGACTGTAGCGCTGTAGTCTGGGTTGATCCCTGGGGTTCCTTACCTACTGCTGCAGCCACAGCGAGGGCTTTTTTTACCTTTCTTTCTGGAGCACACGTTTGTAAACCAAAGCTTGCTGACATTGAATATCACCCAGGTTTTAGCTCTTGTCTTTACTATTATAGGGGCGCTACACCCAGGGTTGCCCTCTTTTCTCTACATCCTCAAAAATGCTGTTTTAATGGATTCTGTCTGACTTTTCCTGAATCTTCTCTGGATCAGAATTAGCTTCTACTTTAATCTTCCCTTTAAATTCTCTTTACAGTTAAAGAAACTCCACGTGGCCTAGCCTGCTAACTTTGGCTCGGACTTTTTGTCCTTCGTCTACTTTCTTTGGCCACATTCCTTTTCATTACTGCTGTTGTTGCTGATTTCTTCCCCCACTGTATCAAGCTCACTGATATTTCAGGCCTCTCATACTTGCTACTCCCTCTTCAAAGAATGCCCTTCTCTGGGTCTTCACAGAGCCACACTTCAACTCTTGGGTCTCAATCAGATACCACCTCTCCAGGTAGTCTCCAAATCTGCACCCTCTAGCTAAAAACTCATCATCACCCTCCCCCCAGGTCACTCTCCATCCCACTGAACTGTTCTCCTTCCTTCACAGCACCTACTGGTGTCTGAAGTGATCTTTGTCTTTTGCTGTGTTTGTTGTCTGACTCCACACTCAGGAAGGTAAGCGCCATTAGGGCAGGAACCTGTCACTTCTGCTCTCCACAAAATCTCTGGTGTGTAGCACAGTTCCCATAGAGGCTTCACGAATAATTTCTTGAAGAAATAAATGAATGAATCAGTGACTGTCTTCCTCCTCTTCTCCGCCTATGTAATCTTACCAATTAATCAAGGTCTGTTTTTTTCCCCTATAAATATCCTTCGAGACAATTCTAGTCCACAATGTCGTTTAAAACAGTGGTCCTCATTTTAAAAGTACTAGGCTACCTGAATCAATCAGTTTTGACCTCATTCAGTTCTGAGAGACATTTTGGTGAATAAGTGAGTGTGTGTGTGTGTGTGTGTGTGTGTGTGTGTGTGTTTGTGCGCATGCTTAGTCCCTTAGCCATGTTCGACTCTTTGCAACGCCATGGATGTAGCCACCCAGGCTCTTCTGTCCATGGGATTTTCCAGGCAAGAATACTGGAGTGGGTTGCCAATTCCACCCCAGGGTATCTCCCCAACCCAGGGATTGAACCTGTATATCTTGCATCTCCTGCATTGGCAGATGATTCTTTATCACTGGGCCACCTGGAGCTCAGGCATTAGCCCCAAAATATTGCTCAGTATCCTCAAGAGTGCCACCAGCCTCTTCAAGACAATACATTCTAGTGTAATCCCCCGCTTTTCATACCAGCCTGCCCCGGACAGTGAGGAGTCCAACCCAGACCCATTCCAGAATGGTTGTTAACTGATAGCAAACCAAGTTAAACCCTATATGCAATAGATAAAAAGAAATAAATAAATTTGGTAGTTCTTGCTTTTCCATATTCTTCATTTTGAGCCCCTCTGTGGCAGTGTACCTCCTGAGTGGGATTCCAGGACTTGCTTTCCTAGGTCCGGCACTTTCCAGCTATTCATACCTTCATACCCAGAAGGTGGCTTCGCGAATACAGCCTTAAGGCTGCAGGCTCTCCTCTCTCTGCAAGTCTCCTATCACAAACACTGCCTTATGGATAGTGTGTGCCCCCTAAATCACTTCAGTCGTGTCTGACTCTTTGTGACCCCATGGACTGTAGCCCACCAGGCACCTCTGTCCATGGGATTCTCCAGGCAAGAATATTGAGTAGGTTGCCATGCCCTTCTCCAGGGTTATGGGCAGTATCAGATCCTGAGTGTTTGCCAGCAGTTGATTTGATACATTCCTTTGTGCTGGACTAAAAGAACCCTCAGGGCCTCTTCTCCACCTCCAGGAGCCTTAATTATAATAGCTTTTTAAGATAACCATCCACTTCGCTGTGTCACCCACAGGAATGAGAGGAGAGGTTAAAATTCTAGACCAGGTAAGAGGTGAAGGAGCGTCAACAGGTTGAGACTGGTGCTTCTGCTGAGGAGCTTGTTGAGCAGCTCACATTCTGCTGGGTCTGTGGCCAAGGACTTTTTCTCCCAGCTCTCCAAAACTGGATAAACAAGCGACTTGAGCACCGTTTTGGGGGCAAAAAAGTAAAATGATCCACTTGAGGCTTTAGATTTCCTGTGGTGATTTCTAAACATCTACATTCCCGACTGTTCTCTCAGCTTTTCAGCCATTTTCCCCCCAGAAGGCTCTCTGTGTCTCTTCCCACACCCATTTCAGTGATAGTTTCTCTCCACGGCTTACTCAGTCTGCAGCTGCTCTCTCCCTGACCCGTTTGTGTTTTCCTCATTCCCTTACCTGCTCTATCATTAAAAAAAAAAAAAAAAGACCCCTCTTTTGGAATCTGTTATGTGTATAATGGACATACCACCTCTGAAATATTCCCTTCAGGAATAGAATAGAGGGGAAAATGTTCAAAGAAGCTTGGATCTGTTTCTCATCTTCCCTTGTGTGGCAAAGAGAAGGACAGAGTCCAGGCCCTCCCTCTCGACAAAAAACCTACTCACCCTGGAGGTCTCCTCATCTTCCTTGATGGGTTGGAGCCTAATTGTCTCAAGTCATTAGGCTATTAGATTGTTAGTGTACCTTTTATTTATGCTCTTCTCTATTAATATTATCATTATTAATATCAACCATAAGAAAAACAGTGAAATTACCTATATTCTTTGTTATTGTAACCTCCTCTAATCTTTAATTAGGTCATTAACTTTTTGCTGTCTTGAAAAAGGGTAGTGTAAAATATCAATATATTAAAAGATGAAGAAAGCTATTGCATCTTTTAATTAGGCATTCAGTGGGTATTTTGACAGAAGAGAAATAGAAGATTTTGTATAAAATTGATTCAAGTATAACTTTTCACACAAATGAAATGAAATGTGTAATTTCAGCTTTTTGAATGAAAAAATTGAAAATTGAAAATGAAAAATTCAAACCTCTTTGAGGTTTGAATAATAAACTATGTGTGGTGTGATTGTAAGATTGCAGCTCAACTTTTCTAGAAAGCATGAAGCTGCATTTTTTACCACAGTAACATTACAATCACTTGGTCTGTTGAAATTACAAGAAGAAGCCTCTTGTCTCTGCATATAGATGTGAACTCTGTGGAATGGCACTATATTTTCTCAAGCTATTGAAGATGGGCTCGTTGCTAAACACATACAGGTTGCTATCTAGTGAGGTTTAGTTAGTGTGATAATGAGGATCCAAGGGGGAATTTTTCAAGACAGTTGAGTTTTAAATACACAATGTGAACTTAGCTGGAAAGAAGCATAGACATAAAAAAAATAGGAGCCAGTACAGTGTTCTAACAGCACAGTGGTGAAAGGTAGCAAGAAATGAATAGTGAATGCAAATGTGAACCAATTCAGCCCAGAGCACCAAAGCAGTACTCAGATTTCTCTAATTAAGGTTCAAATAAAAAGGTAGGGAATGACTTATTTTTTAGAAACATAATGACTATGAAAACATAAATAATTTCTGGTGGAGAAAAACCCACGAGCTCTATTCTGACTTGTAGCTTAAAAGTCTGCTTTTTGTTTCCTGCCATTCGGATAATAACAGCTCCCATTACTTCATTCCTAGCAATGATAGTGCATTTAATATGCTATCTTATTTGATCTCGTTGAATGATAGATATTTTACATGAGGATACAGAAGTTTAGTGAGGTTAAGTAAGCTGTGCTGCAGCTTAGGAGGTGAAACCAGGACTCAAACCTAGGTCTTACCAGCTGCCAGAGCACTTGCCCTTCACCACTGCCCTGTGCTGCCCCTTGTATTGGCAGTTTGCAGGCAGTGAGAAGGACACAAGATTTTTTTCAACCTGCAAACAGATGTGTACAATACTTTGTGAGCTCATTCGTGAAAAACTAAACCAAAGCAAAAATACGAGAGCATTAAGGTTTAAGAAAACCTAAACAAAGCCAGTGGAATTCACAGTCTGAGTTTTTGTCTCGTTTTTTTGATAGGTAATGAAATATGGTTGAACTTGGGAGCCTCTCAGAAAAGTGGAGACATTCGTGGGAAGAAATATGCAAAACACGATAATCCTTTGGACTGTTGTTCTTATAAAATATAGCTATCTCTTTCAGACAGCAACAACAATTAGTCATGACCTACACATTCTTCTTAAGATATATCAGAGTCCATTTAAAGTTCCAAAATGTAATACTCAGCACAGAAATAGAGTAACAGATGTTATAACCAAATAAAGGGTTCTTCCCAGACATCTTTTATTGACATTAGAGTGGTACAGAGGCACATTAAATCCTTTGAATAAAGTGCTACACTCTCAACCTGAGGATTTGGTAGAAAATAACTTCTGAAATTGATGTTTCAATTTCAACTGCTTGTGTAGGTGCTGAACTGCTTCAGTTGTGTCTGACTCTGCAACCCCATGGACTGAGGCCATCAGGCTCCCCTATACATGGGGTCCTCCAGGCAAGAATATTGGAGTGGGTTGCCATGACCCTCTCCAGGGGATCTTCCCAACCCAGAGATGGAACCCAGGTCTCTTAAATCTCGTGCATTGGCAGGCAGGTTCTTTACCACTAGCGCCACCTGGGAAGCCCTCAATTTCAACTATTCGATTCAAATTGATGCTTCTAACAAGTGGCTTTCTAGTTAATGAATATGTTTACAGATATTTTAATTCTTTCTTAATACCTTCTTTCTACTCTGTTCTCAAATTTATCACGTTTCTGCAATAATTTACCTATTGTCTCCCTCCCTCACTAGACTGCGAGCCACTGAAGTGCAGGCGCTGTGTGTAAACCTTCTTTGTATATCCAGGTCTTGATAATGCCTGGTAACAAGCAGACACTGAAATTTTTACTTTTTAAAACACATAACATAGAAGAATTTTTCAACCTCAGCACTGTTGATACTTTGGGTCGTATAATTCTTATTGGGGGGTGGGTGCTGTAGCATACATTGTAGGATCTATAACAGCATTCCTCACATCTACTCACTGGATGCCAGTGGTCCCCACCCACCTACCCAAAATATCTCCATAAGTTTCCAAATGTCTCTCCTGAGGGGGACGGGGAATCACCCACAATTGAAAACCACTGACAGACAAGAATGCACACACATGCACAGATAGAAACATGATGCTTTTAATGTATTAATTTATTTTTTCAAATTTCTTTGATTAAGTGACAAGTACACAGCATACAAGAATCTAAAGTATGAAAGGATATATAATAAAAGGTAAATTCCTCTCCCTCTTCCATCTCCCAATCAGTTTTTTGTATATTATTCTAGACCTGAAATATCCAACAGATGCCACTAACGTGATTGTTGTGAACTTAAGCTGTGGCTTGTTCTAACTGAGATGTGCTAAGTATAAAATTTGCGATGGATTTTGAAGACTAAAAAAGTGTAAGATATATCATTAATAACTGTTTTACATTTACATGTTAGAATGACAATATCTTGGATATACTATGTAAAATAAAATATATAATTAAAATTAATTTCACCTTTAATGAAGCCATTTTACTACAGCTACTAGGAAATTTTAAATTACATATGTCACTTACATTGTATTTTTGTTGTATGGCACTTTAAAATAAACTTTCTATGGAGCTATAAACATGCAGATATGCATATATAATGATAAACTTTAACATGTATACATTGTTTTATTTTATACTTAGCATAAAAATTGCATATGGTACTTAGTAATACTTAATAGATACTCACTGTTTGAATCAATAGATAATTGAGTGATTATATGTATACATATACAACTGACCCTTGAACAGCTTGGAGGTTAAGTCCAAAATCTGTGTGTATTTTATACTTGAACCTCCAAATATGCTTGCTATTCCTCTGAATCTGAGGTCCCACATCCCCTCATTCAACCAGCCTTAGATAGTGTAGTACTGTAGTATTAACTGTTGAAAAAAATTCACATATAAGTGGACTCATCCACAATTTGAATCCATATCACTTCCACATACTTCATTTTATTCGAATGATATAAATATTTCATTATGATCTTCATTTACTTCATCTGTAAAATGGACATAATAAAAATATTGTTGTGAAAATTAAGTATTTATAGAAGAACTTAGAATAATACCCATCAGATTACTATAATTACTATAATTCCCTTCTTTGTTATCATTATTGTTTTTGTTGTTACTATTTTTTCAAGTAACTTTTTTAAAGATGAGGAAACCAAATATCAGGGAGGATAATGCCCCTAGGTTACACAGCTGGCAGCTTGGCTGGTCAAAGCTGGAACCTTGTGCTTTGACTTACAAATTCATGCACTCATCTCCATCTCATGATGCCTCATTATAGTCATTTAAAAACACAAAAAAGAAAGCATGTACTGCCCGGATCCTGTTTTTAAATTCCATTACCTTGTATCCAGTATTCTTGCCTGGAGAATCCCATGGACAGAGTAGCCTGGTGGGCTATAGTCCACATGACTGAAGTGACTGATCACCCAAACACGCACCTTATAAAAGGTACCAGCACTTCCCAGGTGGCACTAATGATAAACAATCTGCCTGCCCATGCAGGAGACATAGGAGACATAGGTTCAACCCCTGTGTTGGCGAGATCCCCTGGAGAAGAAAATGACAACCCACTCCAGTATTCTTGGCTGGAAAATTCCATGGACAAAGGAGCCCCATGGGCTACAGTCCATTGGGCCACAAAGAGTCGGACACAACTAAGCGACTGACACACACACATAAAAGGGACCAAGAATCTTAGAATATTGTCTACCTCCACTTCAGGATTAGGAAAGTACAAATCTGAAATATTTTGACATACCAGTAAGGAAGTGCTCAAAAACTGGATATGCAGGAGCTTTGTGTACATTTCTGAAACTTTCAGGTAAATTTCCAGTAATTTCAATCATTTCAAAATTTGAAGTCTAAAAAATAGTAAAAACAATGAGGAAATTTTGTTTGGAATGTCAAAACATATATCTATGTAATTTATGGGTTAAAGAATTAATAGTGGAAGTTGATATTTAGAATTGAATGAAATGAATTTACTTATCCAAATTTGTGGGATACAGCCATGATGGCAGTTGGAAGGAATTACAAAACTTTTAAAACTTATGTTAAAAATAGCATAAATATAATGGGACAAGTGAATATTATGTACCTCCAAATGTGATGTGTTTAAGAAAGACATTGTATCATCTTTTTAGTATTTTTGTCAAAAATATTTCAACTGCTTCTAATTATGAGGAAGCAGTCAGACAAACTGAAATTGTGGACATTCTACAAAACACCTGGCCTAGATGCTTAAAAATGGTGGTCATGAAAGTCAAAGAAAAAAAACCCAGAACCCTCTTTTAGGTAAAAAAAAGAAAAACACCTTTTTTTACCTAGAGTAAAAGAGACTAGGGTAACCTATCACCTAAATGCAATGCTTGATCCTTGTTTGGGTCTTGAATTAAACAAACAAACAAAAAGCTATAAACATTATTCAGACAACTGGGGAAATTTGAATATAATATTACTACATAGTATTAAATTTCTTGATTGTGATAATGGTATTATGTTTGTGTAGAAGAGTATTTTTATTCTGTAAGGGTGACATATGACATCAGCAATGATATAGATAGAAAGATGATAGAACAGTGTGACAGATGTTAGCACTTGGACTAGAGGGTGAGTACTCTGATTTTTTTGTTTCTTTAGTGGCTTAGTCATGTCTGACTCTTGTGACCCCATAGATTATAGCCCACAAGGCTCCTCTGTCCATGGGATTTTCCAGGCAAGAATACTGAAGTTGGTTGCCATTTCCATGGATTCGTTACCACTCAGCCACCTGGGAAGCCCTGATGTGCTGTGCTGTGCTTAGTCGCTCAGTCATGTCTGACTCTTTGCAGCCTCATGGACTGTAGCCCACCAGGCTCCTCTGTCCGTGGGATTCTACAGGCAAGAATACTGGAGTGGGTTGTCATGCCCTCCTCCAGGGGATCTTCCCAACCCAGGGATCAAACCCAGGTCTCACTGCATGCAGATTCTTTACTGTCTGAGCCACAAGGGATGGTCCAAAGCCCTAAGAGTTGGGTGTTAGTTATATTGCAAGGATTGTTTTTTATTTTCTCATTATCTCTAGCTTTGAAATTTAACAAACATTTGTTAAGCTCTATGTACTGAGAGCATAAAGATAAATAAACAAGGCTCTCTTCCCCGGGAAATCCTAGTTTTGTGGAAGAGTTAACATGACCATTGCTGCAGTACCTGCTGATAGTATAGACGTTAAAAAAAAATACACAAAATAAGGAGGAAACTTTGTTAACAAAAGTTGTTATTGCTATAAAAACTCAAAAATAAAGAAAAACTTAGAGAATTAAATTCTTTTTTGCATCACCCAGAGATAATTTTGTCAACATTTTGCTGATTTGATTTCCTTTCAATACTCTTACTGTGCATTTCCTGTTCTTCTTTCTCACTGTCACTCTCACACTCCCTCTTTCCAGTGGAGAATGGAAATACTAAATTGAAGTCACATTGTATCTTCAGTTTTGTTCTCTGACTCCTCCACTCACTATATCATTGTAGAATCTTTTCCGTGACATTAAACATTTTTTTGAAATGTCCATCTTAATGGCTTCATAGTATTCAATTACATTGTTGAAGATTTTGATCATTTCCAAATATTGTCTATTGTAAATAATTATAATTAGGAAATGATTCAGAGAAAAAGGGTCTAAATGTCAAAGGAAAATGCTACTGTTAGTTTGAAAATGGGTGAATTTTTATATACTCCTTTCATTTATAATGTAGCATGTAACCCTTATCTAATTTTCCAGTTTATAATCCTTATCTAATTTTCTAGTTTATAATACTGCTATATTCATTTCAGTTCAGTCGCTCAGTTGTGTCCGACTCTTTGCTACCCCATGGACTGCAGCACGCCAGACCTCCCTGTCCATCACCAAATCCTGGAGCTTGCTCAAACTCATGTCCATTGAGTTGGTGATGCCATCCAACCATCTTATCCTCTGTCATCCCCTTCTCCTCCCGCCTTCAATCTTTCCCAGCCTCAGGGTCTTTTCCAATGAGTCAGTTCTTCACATCAGGTGGCCAAAGTATTAGACCTTCAGCTTCAGCATCAGTCCTTCCAATGAATATTCAGGACTGATTTCCTTTAGGATGGACTGGTTGGATCTCCTTGCAGCCCAAGAGACTCTCAAGAGTCTTCTCCAACACCACAGTTCAAAAGCAACAATTCTTTGGTGCTCAGCTTTCTTTACAGTCCAACTCCCACATCCATACATGACTACTGGAAAAACCAAAGCTTTTGACTAGACAGACCTTTGTTGACAAAGTAATGTCTCTGTGTTTTAATATGCTTTTTAGGTTGGTCATAACTTTCCTTCCAAGGAACAAGCATCTTTTAATTTCATGGCTGCAGTCACCATCTGCAGTGATTTTGAAGCCCCCAAAATTAAAGTCTCTCGCTGTTTCCATTGTTTCCCCATCTATTATCTACTAGTGGCATTTTATACTGAAATAATACTATAACTTAAAGTAAGCTTATATATTAATATTGGGGCTCCCCTGGTGGCTTAGACAGTGAGGAATGTGCCTGTAATGTGGGAGACTCTCTGGATCAGGAAGATCCCCTGAAGAAGGAAATGGCAACCCACTGCAATACTCTTGCCTGAAGAATTCCATGGACAGGAGCCTGGCAGGCCACAGTCCATGGGGTCACAAAGAGGGAACACAAGTCAGCGACTAACATTTTTATCTTTTTACATATTAACATGAAATATTTGTTAAAAAATATAGTTCTCCACTTGATTTTTCAACTCCCAAAAGGAAATTTTAATGTAACAATGCATTTCAAGGGAAACATTTTATATTATTAAAAATAATTTGCTGCATTTAAAAATTTTCTCCCTCTAACCTTTACCCCTCAAACTTCTCTACTATGGGTTTTATCCGTTTAAATGAAAATGTCTTGTGGGTTTATGTAAGCTTATTTGAAAAATATATTACCTGAAAGATTTAACAGTTAAAGATAAATTCACCCATCCTTTTGGGAAAAAGATGTAGTGTTGTTTGGAGAAGTTTAGAGAGGGAAGCCATGCTTATCCACCATTCACGGGGAGTAACAACAGATGAAACTTTCTTATAGGATGATATAGCAATACCCATTAAAAATTTAAATATGTATATTCTTTCCCCGGTGGCTCATGGGTAAAGAATCCACCTGTCAATGCAGATGTGGCAAGAGTCACAGGTTTGGTCCCTGGGTCAGGAAGATCCCCTGGAGAAGGGATTGGCAGTCCACTCCAGTATTCTTGCCTGGAAAATCCCATTGACAGAGGAGCCTGGCGGTCTACAGTCTGTGGGGTCACAGAGATTCAGACAGGACTTGGCAACTGAACAACAACAACAATAGCCTTGTTGCTGTGGGCTGAAAGTTTATCTTCAACCATTTATATACTGAAACCCTAACCCTCAAAGGTGATGTTATTAGTAGGGGGGAGGTATTTCAGGGTTGGTGAGGTTATGAGAATGGAGCCCTCCTGGACGGAATAAGTGTGTTTATATCGAGTTGGCCAAGAAATTCGTTTGAGTTTTTTCCATAAAAAAGAAATCTCACTCAGCTCCCCAGCCCCTTGTGCTGCAGCAGGATACAGTGAATTCTGCAGTCAGAGAGAGTTGTCACGCTGATCTTGGACTTCTAACCTCCAGAACTGTAATAAATTTCTGCTGTTTATAAGCCACCCATTTTCTGTTCGTATTTTATTATAGCATCCTGAACAAAGTAAGATACATGTTCTTATTCTTAAGATTTTCAAAATGCATACAGCAAACTTTTAATAGTCCTCAGGAGGCAAAGAATAAGATGGATAATGAAAACATTAAATTCCACTGATTTACACACAAGCTTCAGTTCCCCACATCATTAAAGATTTTGCTAAATCTTCTAAGAAATGGCAAAATGATGGATCACAGTGTGATCTTCTGCTTTACTCTATTCCCAAACTGCTCTTAATAGACATGCTGATTAGTGAAATGGCTAAACAGTTAGCAGCAGTGAGACAGAGTAGAAATAAAATGCTTGCATAATCCCCTAAAAGGACAATCAGTCACTCAATAATTAAGGTTGACTATGCAGTAGATGTAAATTATGCTTAACAAATCCCTTCTGCTCAGCCCTTTCATTATATCATGCAAAATGGATTGTATGGAGGAAGTCTTTCCATAAATGGTTCATGGTGGAGGAGGTGCTAGAGTTTCAATGGGGATTCTAAATTAATTAAATGATCTAAATACAGAGAAGAGGAAAAAAGATAATTAAAAAGATACCAAGTGGTTGGCCAGTACTAAAGTCTCTAATCCTCTTGAGAGACTCCCTTTATGTTATCTTTAGTCCTGTCGAGAAATGGTAACAAATCAAATTGACTAGCTACATTCACAGAACACATATTATAATCATATAAGTGTCCTTAGGTGAAGTAAATCAAAGCTTTTTACCTCATAGAGTCACAACTCACTATTTTCTTAATGAGCAGGACTTTCTATTGGATATTTTCAGCTAGTCCTCCCATTTTGAATCTCTGAAGACATTAAATGTGTGTTTTAGCCTGCTAACAATTTCCTGGGCTTCCCTGGTGGCTCAGTGGTAAACTATCTACCTGCCAGTGCAGGAGACACAGGTTTGATCCCTGGGTCGGGAAGATCCCCTGGAGAAAGGAATGGCAACCCACTCCAGTATTCTTGCCTGGAAAATCCCATGGACAGAAGAACCAGGCAAGCTATATTATAGTCCATGGAATCACAAAGAGTCAGACATAACCAGCAATTAAACAACAACAGTTACCTGCTACATTTCCTAAAATTTTTACCTTAAATATATCCAAAATATTACATGTGTGTGTGTGTGTGTGTGTGTGTGTGAGAGAGAGAGAGAGAGAGAGAGAGAGAGAGAGAGAGAGAGAAATTGTGACAGTCCAGGAGTGGGCCAGGAAATTGGAAAAGTAAACTTACCTCAACTTCTAAGATCTGTTTCCTCTAACATATGATGGTTGTTTATGTTCAAAATCCTAAAGTTTATGAGAAGAAATCAACATTGTCCTTTTGATGTTACTTTTTATATCAGGATTCATGTCTCTTATGTTTAAATCCAATTGCCAAGTTAGATAAAATTTAGTCTATAGATACCATAGTGTCTGAAAGCATTTCATCTTCTCATTAAATTATTATGTATTTTAATTTATGATTTTAGTTGTTATTTTTAAATGGAATTCCTTGATGTAAAGTGTTACATACTTTTGGAGTATAATATTTTTCTTAGAAGTCAATCATTGCTATATTATCTTTCCTTTTCCTTTAGCAGACGCAACTTAAAAATTCAACAAAATTTATTGACAGCCAGCTACTCGTCTTGCCTAGAGTAGGGACAACTCCACATAGTTCAGTTCTAGAAACCCTTCTATAAAGTGGAAATTCCTCTGTGATGACCTGGAGGGGTGGGATGAAGTGGAATGAAAGGCAGGCTCAAGAGGGAGAAGATACGTGTATACTTAGAACTGATTTACTTTGTTGTATGGCAGAAACCAACACAACATTGTAAAGCAATTATCCTCCAATTAAAAATAACTTAGGGACTTCCCTGGTGGTCCAGTGGTTAGACATTCAGCTTCCAATGCACAGGACACAGTTCCATCCCTGGTCAGGAAGCTAGGATCCCACACATCATTGGGCAGCTGAGCCCAAGAGCTGCAGCTAGAGAAAGCCCTAGTGCTTTTTCTGCAACAAAGTCCCAGCACAGCCAAAATTTTTAAATTAATTAAAATAAATAAAAATATACTGTAGAAACAAAAAAAAGATATATCTTTTCCTAAGAAAAATAAAGTGGAAATCTGTAAAGGAATCTCCATGCTCAAACAAAGGGTTACAATTTTATAACTTAAGTAATATTAAAGAACTTAACATTTTAAAAAGTAAAGAAAAATATGTTATGAACATCCAACAATTATAAACATGTTAAACTAGTAAAATTGAACTCTAAATTATGGAATTACAGACTTGATTGTTGGAAGGGACTTTATCAGTTTATCTAATTTAATCCCCCTATTTTGCAAATGAAAAAACTGAGGTACAAACAAGTTAAACAATTCTTTCCAAAGTGAAAGTTGCTCAGGTGTGTCCGACTCTTTGTGACCCCATGGACTATACAGCCCATGCAATTCTCCAGGCCAGAATACTGGAGAGGGTAGCCCTTCCCTTCTCCAGGGGATCTTCCCAACCCAGGGATCAAACCCAGGTCTCCCACATTGCAGGTGGATTCTTTACCACCAGCTGAGCCAGCAGGGAAGCCCTTCTTCCCAAAGCTATACATATTATATAGTAGCAAAGATGAAGCTAGAAACTAGGACTTCCAGTTTAGTGCCACGTCCAATGCCGAAGAAAGGCAATGCCACAGAATGCTCAAACCACCGCACAATTGCACTCATCTCACACACTAGTAAAGTAATGCTTAAAATTACCCAAGCCAGGCCTCAGCAATACGTGAACCATGAACTTCCAGATATTCAAGTTTCTTTTAGAAAAGGCAGAGGAACCAGAGATCAAATAGCCAACATCCGCTATTGTTGTCATAAAAAAAGCAAGAGTTCCAGAAAAACATCTGTTTCTGCTTTCTGACTATGCCAAAGCCTTTGACTGTGTGCATCACAATAAACTGTGGGAAATTCTTAAAGAGATGGGAATACCAGACCACCTGACCTGCCTCTTGAGAAATCTGTATGCAGGTAAGGAAGTGACAGTTAGAACTGGAAATGAACAACAGACTGGTTCCAAATAGGAAAAGGAGCACATCAAGGCAGTATATTGTCACCCTGCTTATTTAACTTATATGCAGAGTACATCATGAGAAACGCTGGGCTGGAGGAAGCACAAGCTGGAATCAAGATTGCCAGGAGAAATATCAATAACCTCAGATATGTAGATGACACCACTCTTATGGCAGAAAGTGAAGAAGAACTAAAGAGCCTCTTGATGAAAGTGAAAGAGGAGAGTGAAAAAGTTGGCTTAAAGCTCAACATTCAGGAAACTAAGATCATGGCATCCGGTCCCATCACTTCATGGAAAATAGATGGGGAAACAGGGGACACAGTAGCTGACTTTATTTTTCTGGGCTCCAAAATCACTGCAGATGGTGATTTCAGACATGAAATGAAAAGATGCTTACTCCTTGGAAAGAAAGTTATGGCCAACCTAGACAGCATATTTAAAAGCAGAGACATTAATTTGCCAACAAAGGTCCGTCTAGTCAAGGCCATGGTTTTTCCAGTGGTCATGTATGGATGTGAGATTTGGACTCTAAAGAAAGCTGAGTGCCGAAGAACTTATGCTTTTGAACTGTGGTGTTGGAGAAGACTCTTAAGAGTCCCTTGGACTGCAAGGAGATCCAACCAGTCCATCCTAAAGGAGATCAACCCTGGGTGTTCATTGGAAGGACTGATGTTGAAGCTGAAATCCCAGTCCTTTGGCCACCTGATGCGAAGAGCTGACTCATTGGAAAAGACCCTGATGCTGGGAAGGATTGAGGGAGGAAGAAGAAGGGGATGACAAAGGATGACATGGTTGGATGGCATCACCAACTCAATGGACATGGGTTTGGGTGGACTCTGGGAGTTGGTGATGGATAGGGAGGCCTGACGTGCTGCGGCTATGGGGTCGCAAAGAATCGGATGCGACTGAACTGAACTGAACTGACTACCTGATATGAGTAGTGTATAATTTATACCCCCCCAAAAAACTGTAACCTCAAAAAACAAATAGAATAAGAAATAATACATAAGTAAGTAGATGCTGATATATTATAAAGATAGCATGTAAAACATGGTTATTTACCTAATGACTATGTTAAACCAACTGTGTTAATAAAGTATATTAGACAGCAATGATTTAGGTTATGGCCATCTTAAAATTCAAAACTACTTTATAAATTTCTTGTCTTTCAGTAATCTTCTTGGAGCAAGAGGTAAGAAGTTTTCTAACCAATCACTCATTTTCAAAATAATAGCCTTCGCAACACATTAGAGCAGTCAATAATACTTACTGAACATTTTTTACTGTTGGGCCAGAGACTATTCTAGGCCACGCGGATGCAGTGGTTAAACAAGACAACGAAAATGTCTGTTCGTATAGAGTTTATATTCTAAGGAATGTGCATGCACATGTATGCACATATGCATACATGCATGTGCAAGCATGTGTGGTGGGGGGCAGACAAAAAAACAAAAACAAAAATATCATAGAGTGATAAGGGCTGTGAAGAACACATGATGCTGTGATAGAAAATAGCTATAGGCTACTTTAGATTGGATGGTCAGTGAAGGTGTCCAGAGGAACTGAGTCCTAAAGGAAATAAAGGGCGAGTCGGGAAATACCGGTGAAGAGCATCCCAAGCCACAAACCCAAAAACTATTGTAAGGGATTTAAATTGGAGATAAGGTTGGCGCACTAAAGAAACCGTAAAAGAAGGAAAATAATAAATATAAAAGCAGAGGTAAAATAGAGGCCAGAAAAACAATAGAGAAAATAAACAAAGCCAAAAGGGGGATCTTTGAAAAGAACAAATTGACAAATCTTAAGCTAGGTTGACAAAGGAAAAAAAGACACAGAAAATTCATAACCAATATAAATAAAAATGGGATCATTATTACCAATTCTATAGAAATAAAAAGCATTATGAGAGTGGTATGAACAATTATATACCAACAAATTAGATGACTTAGATGAAATGGATAAACTCCTAGAAACACAAAAGCTACCAAGGTTGAAACCTAAGAACTAACTAGTAATGAGATTGAATCAGTAATACAAAATCTGACAAGGCAAGCCCTGGACCATGGCTTCACTGCCAAACATTTAAAGATGAACTAACACCACTCCTTCTCAAACTCTTCCAAAAAACTGAAGAGGATGGAACACTTTCTGACTCAATCTGTGAGGTCAGAATTACCAAAGCCAAAGACCAGCAAGAAAGGAAACTACAGATCAATACCCTTTATGAGCATTGATGCAAAAATCCCCAACAAGATACAAGCAAATAGAATTCAGCAGCATACGGTAAAGATTAAACACGATGACCAAGTGGGATTTATTCCTAGAATGTAAGGATAGTTCAACATACAAAAATCAATTAATAATCAATCAATGTAATAGACCACATTGGGCTTCCCAGGTGGCACTAGAGGTAAAGCACCCACCTGCCAACACAGGAGACATAAGACACAGGTTTCATTCTTGGGTCAGGAAGATCCCCTGGAGGAGGACATAGTAACTCACTCCAGTATTCTTGCCTGGAGAATCCGACAGACAGAAGAGCCTGGCGGGCTACGGTCTATAGGGTTGTAAAGAGTCAGACACGACTGAAGTAGCGTATCACAGGCACATGCCCATACACCTCTTTAACAGAGTGAGGGGGAAAAAAACAAAAAAACACACATGATTAATTTCCTTCAAGAGCTTTACCTTTGCATTCACAGCTTGGCTAAGTGGTTATTGCAAGAGGCCTCACTTTTGGCCTATCTTGGCTTTCTTCATGCCTTCCATACCACACTTAATCACTTCTAGCTTTTATTTTATTTTTAACAGTTATTTATTTATCTGCATCAGGTCTTAGTTGCAGCGTGCAGTACCTTTCATTGGGGTGCAAGCTGCTTTCTAGTTCCAGCAGTCAGACTTAGTTGCCTTGAAGTATGTGGGCTCTTAATTCTCGGACCAGGAATCAAACCTGTGTCTCCTGCATTGGAAGGCAGATTCTTAATCACTGGATCATTAGGAAAATCCTCTGATTTATTTTTTAATGTTTTATTTGTGTTTATAAATGATATATATTTTATTATACACACATATATACACATATATTATTCATTCCTTCTACATTTAGTACCTTTTTTTTTGCTATTACAGAGAATAATCTTGTATACATCCTGAGCATGTCTCCTTGTACACATTGGTGATAATTTCTTCAGAGTATATATCTAGAAGTGAAATTGCTGGGAAGTAGTATATGTGCATCTTTAATTATACTAAACATTGCCAGATGCTCTCCAAAATGATTATACAAAGTTATACTCCCACCAGCTGTACTTGAGAGTTTATTTTCCTGTGTGCTTGACATTCTTGGTATTGCCAGACTTTTCTTCTCTATTAATCTTACAGGTTCACAGTGGAACCACCTTATTTTTTCCCCCTTTTTTATTGACACATAGTTGATTTGCAACATTGTACAAAACTCAGCAGAGTGACTCAGTTTTACACATATATACGTTCTCTCTTTTTTCTTTTTTGTAACCAAAACTTTAATCCCAGGGATTCTCACAAAACATATTACAAATGACAACATGAAAAAAAGAATCTTGCACAGTAACTCAGTTCAGCTCTACAATGTACCCTTAAACTGGCAGGATATTTGTTATCTTGGGTAGTCTCAAATTTCCAAATAAAGAATGTTACAAAGAGCTGTGTATTCTTATAAAGCAATCACAGAAGGAACTTACAACCTAAAGCAAAGGTAAACCAACTTCCTTGAAACTTCTTAGATTCTACACCAACTGGACAACCTTTTGTCCAGTGTGAAGACTAGTGGAATTTTTAAACCTCTAATCTAGTTTAAGGGTGCAGCTTTAATTTTTCCAGCTGGCTTTTGAGTTCACAGCAGCTTTTAAAAACTGCTTAACTACAGCTGCATATCGTATCCCAGCTATGTTGAAAAAATCTTCCAATTTTTGCCAGTTTTTGTTTCCATAATGTTAAACATTGACTTTACCTGGGCAGGAGTTAGAGGTTTATTATCAGCCTATGCAAGACTAAAATTCAAAGCAAATTAAATTTTGTTTAAGGGAACATTGTAAAGTAACAATTCTTGATATTACATGCCTCATATGATCCATTTCAAACCATGGAAAATTACACCTTTGTGTGTCACTGTTCCAACAAACAAATGTGAACAGCTAAAACATTTTAAAAATGCACCAAGCTTATGAAGTCTCAAACAGAACTTGAATCTTCGTACATACTCCTGTCAAATGAAGTTATTTCCTGTACACCACTCCTCTTGCAAACTGATCTTCCATTTCCTTTCATTTGACCTAGATCTGCTATGAGACCTAGAGAAAGATCAGGACGGCTTGTGATTTCTCTCCCGGGGACAGATCTCTCTCTTCTTCAATCTCTAGAAAGGGACCTGCTCCAGCGGCGGGAGAAGCTTCTCCGTCTTGGAGATCTGCGTGAAGGTGGAGGACTCCTCCTCCGATAATTATCTCAAGGGCGACGACCCCAATAAGGAGGTGGGCGGCGATTTCGACTTCCCTTTTCATCATTGGATAGTCCCCTCTTACTCGGCAGCCACACAATGTTCTCTCCCGTCTAGCTCCCGGACAGCATCAGCTGCATCTCTGGGATCTTCAGACTGAACAAAAGCAAAGCCAGGATGGTTTCTAGCAACCTACACACTTCGGAGTGGTCCCTAATAGCCAAAAGCTCCTTCCAATTCAGTCTTGTTGCCATTGTTTCCAAGATTATCTACATAAAATTTACAGTCCAATGGACAGGAATCACGATGCTTTTCGAGATCTTAGGTTAGAAATGCGGAGGTTCAAATCCACAGAGGTCTTCCCGGTCCCCTCCCTCCCGGCGTTCCCAGATGCGCTCGCACACCCGACGTCCACGAAATGGCCTACGTTCTCTTTTTAAAACATTTTTTTCCATTATGGATTATCCCAGGAGAGTGGATATAGTTCCCTGTGCTATACCGTAGGACCTTGTTGTTTAGCCATTCTAAATGTAATAGTTTGCATCTGTCAACCCCAAATTCCCAGACCATCTCTCTCCTCTCCCTTGACAACCACAAGTCTGATCTCTATGCCTGTGAGTCTGGCTCTGTTTTGTAGCCAGGTTAATTTGTGCCATATTTTAGGTTCCACTTATAAGTGATATCATATGGTATTTGTCTTTCTCTTTCTGGCTTACTTCACTTAGTATGATAATCTCTAGTTGAATCCATGTTGTTGCAAATAGCATTATTTTCTTCCTTTTTATGGCTGAGTAGTTGTATATACGTACCACATCTTCTTTATCCATTCATCTGTCATTGGACATTTTGGTTGCTTTCATGTTTTGGCTACTATGAATAACCCTGCTATCTTTTTGAATTATAGTTTTGTCTGGATATGCCACAGTATCTTTGAAACAACAAGGCAAAGTGCAATGAAACAAGGTATGTGTGTACCAAGAATAACCTCATTAACACTTTTGAGAACATAGTGAGATTTTAGTAATTCAGACAACAGTAACATCATAATTAATACACTGAAATTAAATTTACATTGATATTACACACTTTTTGGCATTCTTTGGCATTGCCTTTCTTTGGGTAATGAGTTTGAGTAAATTCCAGGAGTTGGTGATGGACAGGGATGCCTGGCATGCTGCAGTCCATGCCAGGTCACGACTGAGCAACTGAACTGAACTGAACATATTTTTTACAAAAGAACATACTTTAGGAACTAAACATATAAACCTGGCTCCAAAGAGCATTATAAAATATTTACCTTTACAACCACCTCTTTGTTGTTCAGCGCTCAGTTGTGTCCAACTCTTTGCAACCCCATGGACTGCAGCATGCCAGGCTTCCCTGTCCTTCAACATCTCCTGGAGCCTGCTCAAACTCATGTCCATTGAGTCAGTGATGCCATCCAACCATCTCATCCTCTGTCGACCCCTTCTCCTCCTGCCTTCAGTCTTACCCAGCATCAGGGTCTTTTCTAATAAGTCAGCTCTTCACATCAGGTGGCCAAAGTATTGGACCTTCAACTTAAGCATCAGTCCTTCCAATGAATATTCAGGATTGATTTCCTTTAGGATTGACTGGTTTGATCTCCTTGCAGTCCAAGGGACTCTCAAGAGTCTTCTCCAGCACCACAGTTCAAAGCATCAATTGTTTGGTGTCAGCCTTCTTTATGGTCCAACTCACATCCATACATGACCACTGGAAAAACCATAGCTTTGACTAGACAGACCTTGGTCAGTAAAGTAATGTCTCTGCTTTTTAATATGCTGTCTAGGTTTGACATAGCTTTTCTTCCAAGGATCAAGAGTCTTTTATTTCATGACTGCAGTCACCATCTGCGGTGATTTTGGAGCCCAAGAAAATGAAGTCTGTCACTGTTTCCATTGTTTCCCATCTATTTGCCATGAAGTGATAAGACCGGATGCCATGATCTTCATTTTTTGAATGTTGAGTTTTAAGCCACCTTTTCACTCTCCTTCATCAAGAGGCTCTTTAGTTCCTCTTCTCTTTCTGCCATAAGGGTGGTATCATCTGCCCATGTGATGTTATTGATATTTCTTCCAGCAATCTTGATTCTAACTTGTGCTTCATTCAGCTGGCATTTTGCATGATGTACTCTGCGTATAAGTATAACAAGCAGGGTGACAATATACGGCCTTGATGTACTCCTTTTCCAATTTGGAACCAGTCCGTTGTTCCATATCCGGTTCTAACTGTTGCTTCTTGACCTGCATACAGGTTTCTGAGGAGATAGGTAAGGTGGTCTGGTATTCCCATCTCTCTAAGAATTTTCCACAGTTTGTTGTGATCCGTACAGTCAAAGGCTTTAGCATAGTCAATGAAGCAGAAGTAGATGTTTTTTCTGGAATTCTCTTGCTTTTTCGATGATCCAGCAGATGTTGGCAATTTGATCTCTGGTTCCTCTGCCTTTTCTAAATCCAGCTTGAACATCTGGAAATTCTCAGTTCATGTACTATTGATGGCTAGCTTGGAGAATTTTGAGCATTATTTTGCTAGCATGTGAGATGAGTGTAACTGTGCAGTAACCACCTCTGTACAAACAGTTATATGTTGACAGTTACCTCTGAAGCTGGCCACAGTAAGTATTCAATAATCGTTTGCTGAAAGAATAAACATTTTAAGTTGTAGTCACAGAACAGATTAATCTATTAATGAAGCAGTGGATCTTCTATAATCCTCTACCCAATCTTGTACTTTAGTTATAAAAGTATGTTGTGGAGAATTAGACTATAAATCAGATGTTTTCACTACGTCTAAATGCCTCCAGCAGGTTTGAATTAATGATGCTTCTGTTGATAGAAATAGGAAATTTTAAGAATAGGATAATAAGAATCTATTGGCTATTTCACAAATAATTCTTTTTTATTTTTTTTACCTTTTGACCTCTACTACCTATTCTTCCCGCACCCACCCCCACTTCTGACAATCACCAATTTGTTCTCTATATCTATGAACTGTTAAGTTTATTTTTTGGATTCCACATATAAAAGAGATCGTAGAATATTTGTCTCTGACTTATTTCACTTAGCATAATGCCCTAAAGGTCCATCCATGTTGTTGCAAATGGCAAGTTTTTTTTTTTTCGTTTTTAAATTTGTTAAGCAATCTCAACATATTTGACACACATATTTGTTTGTATATATACACTGCATCTTCTTTACCCATTCATCCATCAGTGTACAGTTAGGTTATTCCCATATCTTGGTGCTGTAAATAATGTTACATTGAACAGGGAGTTGCGTATCCTTCTGAATTAGTATTTTCATTTTCTTCTGATAATACCTAGAGGTGGAACTGCTGAACGGTATGGTAGTTATATTTTTAGTTTTTGAGAAAAACTCCATACTGTTTTTCAAAGTGACTGCACCGATTTGCATTCTCAACGACAGTTCAAAAGGGTTCCCTTTGCTCCACATCCTTGCCAACACTTGTTATTTCTTGTCTTTTGATAACAGTCATTCTAGCAGATGTGAAGAGATATTCTACTGTAGTTTTGATTTGCACTTCCCTGATGATTAAGGATGTTGAATATCTTTTCTTGTACCTGTTAGCCATCTGTATGTCTTCTTTGGCAAAATCTCTGTTTAGATATTCTGTCCATTATTTAATCACATTGTTTTTGTTTTGGCTATTGAGTTGTGTGAGCTCTTTACATTTCCTGAATATTAATTCCTTATCAGGTGATTTGGAAATATTTTCTCTCAGTCCATAGGTTGCCTATTCATTTTGTTTATGGTTTCATTTACTGTGTAGAAGCTTTTTAGTACCATGTGGTTCTATTTATTTATTTTTGCTTTTGTCAGTTTTGCTTTGGGTGTCATTAAAAAAATTGTAGCCAAGACATATATCAAGGAGCTTAGCACTTATATTTTCTTCTAGAAATGTTATGGCTTCAGGTCTTATGTTCAAATCCTCAATCCATTTTGAGTTAATTTTTGTGTGTAGTATAAGATAGTAATCCAGTTTCATTCTTTAGTATTTGGCTGTCTCATTTTCCCAACAACATTTGTTGTAGAGACTGCCCTTTCTTCATTATATATTCTTGGTCCTTTATCATAAATCAGTGGCCCCTGTGTGTTGGTCTGTTTCTGTGACCTCTATCTTGTCCCACTGATCTATGTATCTGCTTTTTCCCAGTATCATGTTTTGATTTATAATGCTTTATATTGCAGTTTGAAATCAGGGAGCACGATGCCTTCAGCTTTTTTTTTTTAATTTACGTATTTTTTAATTGAAGGATAATTGCTTTACAGAATTTTGTTGTTTTCTGTCAAACCTCAACATGAATCAGCCATAGGTATACACATATCCCCTCCCTTTTGAACCTCCATACCATCTTCTTCCCAATCCCATCCCTCTAGGTTGATACAGGGCCGCTGTTTGGGTTTCCTGAGGCAAACAGCAAATTCCTGTTGGCTATCTATCTTACATATGGTAATGTAAGTTTCCATGTTACTCTCTCCATTCATCTTACCCTCTCCTCCCCTCTCCCCATGTCTATAGGTCTATTCTCTATGTCTGTTTCTCCATTGCTGCCCTGCAAATAAATTCTTCAGTACCATTTTTCTAGATTCCATATATATGTGCTAGTATATGATATCTATCTTTCTCTTTCTGACTTACTTTACTCTGTATAATAGGCTCTAGGTTCATCCACCTCAGTAGAACTGACTCAAATGTGTTCCTTTTTATGGCAAGTAGTATTCCATTGTGTATATGTATCACAATTTCTTTCTCCATTCATCTGTCGATGGACATTTAGGTTGCTTCCATGTTCTAGCTATTGTAGATAGTGCTGCAATGAACAATGGGATACATGTGTCTTTTCAATTTTAGTTTCCTTAGGGCATATGCCTAGGAGTGGAATTTCTGGGTCATATGTTGCTTTTATTCCTAGATTTTATGGAATCTCCATACTGTCTTCCATAGAGGCTATATCAATTTACATTCCCACCAACAGTGTACGAGTGTTCCCTTTTCTCCACACCTTCTCCAGCATTTATCGTTTGCAGGCTTTTTGATGATGGTCATTCTGACCAGTGTGAGGTGATATCTCATTGTAGTTTTGATTTGCATTTTTCTAATAATGGGCGATGTTGAGCATCTTTTCATGTGTTTGTTAGCCATCTGTCTTCTTTGAAGAAATGTCTGTCAAGGTCTTTTTCCCCCTTTTTGATCAGGTTGGTTGTTTTTCTGGTGTAGAGTTATATGAGTTGCTTGTATATTTTGGAAATTAATCCTTTTCAGGTTGTTTCATTTGCTATTATTTTCTCCCATTCTGAGGGCTGTCTTTTCACCTTGCTTATAGTTTCCTTTGCTGTGCAAAAGCTTTTAAGTTTAATCAGGTCCCATTTGTTTACTTTTGTTTTCATTTCCGTTACTCTAGGAGGTGGGTCATAGAGCATTTTGCTTTGATTTATGTCATCTAGTGTTCTGCCTGTTTTCCTCTAAGAGTTTTACAGTTTCTGGTCTTACATTTAGGTCTTTAATCCATTTTGAGTTTAGCTTTGTGTATGGTGTTAGGAAGTGTTCTAATTTCATTCTTTTACATGTAACTGTCCAGTTTTCCCAGCACCATTTATTGAATAGGCTGTCTTTGCCCCATTGTATATTCTTGCCTCCTTTGTCAAAAATGAGGTACCCATAGGTGCATGGGTTTATTTCTGGGCTTTCTATCTTGTTCCATTGGTCTATATTTCTGTTTTTGTGTCAGTATCATACTGTCTTGATGGCTGTAGCTTTGTAGTATCATCTGAAGTCAGGAAGGTTGATTCCTCCAGGTACATTCTTCTTTCTCAACTGCTTTGGCTATTCAGGGTCTTTTGTGTTTCCATATGAATTGTGAAATTTTTTGTTCTAGTTCTGTGAAAAAGCCATTGTTAATTTGAAAGGGATCACATTGAATCTGTAGATTGCATTTGGTAGTATGGTCATTTTCACAGTATTGATTCTTCCTACCCAGAAACGTGGAATATCTCTCCATCTGTTTATGTCGTCTTTGATTTCTTTTATCGGTGTCTTATAATTTTCTGTGGAATTCCATCACCTCCACTAGCTTTGTTCATAGTGATGCTTCCCAAGGCCCACCTGACTTCGCATTCTAGGATGTCTGGCTCTAGGTGAGTGATCTCACCATTGTGGTTATCTGGGTCATGAAAATCTTTTTTGTATTGTTCTTCCGTGTATTCTTGCCACCTCTTCTTAATGTCTTCTGCTTCTGTTAGGTCCATTTCATTTCTGTCCTTTATTTTGCCCATCTTTGCATGAAAAGTTCCCTTGGTATTTCTAATTTTCTTGAAGAGATCTCTAGTCTTTCCCTTTCTGTTATTTTCGTCTATTTCAATCAAACACAGGCCCCCACGTTGAAAGTGCTGAGTCTTAACCACTTGACCGCCAGGGAATTCCCTAGTTTTCAATATGTAAGCTTTTCACCTTCTTGGTTAAATTTATTCCTGAGAATTTTATTCTTTTTGATATAACCATAAATGAGATTGCTTTCTTTATTTCTCTTTATGTTAGTTTATTTGTGTACAGGAACCACCAAATTTTTGCATATTGATTTTATATCTTGCAACTTTTCTGATTTTGTTTATTAGCTCTAACAGGTTTTGATGGCATCTTTAGGGTTTTTTGCATTTAATATCTTGTCATCTGCAACTGACAGGTTTACTTCTTCCTTTCCAATTTGGATATCTTTTATTTCCTTTTCTCACCTAATTACTCTGTGTAGGATTTCCAATACTGTGTTGAAAATAACTGGTGACAGTGAACATCTTCGTCTTGTTTCTCATCTTAGAGGAGAGACTTGCAGCTTTTCACCATTGAGTATGATGTTAGCTGTGGGTTTGTCATGTACAGCCTTTATTATGTTGAAGTACAGTCCCTCTATTCTCATTTTGTTTAGAGATTTTTTTGTACATGGATGTTGACTTTTGTCAAATGCCTTTTTTTTGTTTCCGTTGAGATAATCACAATTTTTATCATTCATTTTGTTAATGTGCTGTATCACATTGACTTCATTGCAGATATTGAATGATACTTACACCCCTGGAAAAAATCCAACTTGATCATGTTGTATGATCCTTAAACTGTGTTGTTGAAATCAGTTTGCTAATATTTTGTTGAGGATTTTTGCATCTACATCCATCAATAATATTGGCCTATAATTTTCTTTCCTTTGGTATCCTGTCTGATGTTGGTATCAGGTAATGCTGACCTCTTTAAATGAGTTTAAAAGAGTTTTCTCCTCTTCTATTTTTGAAGAGTTTGAGAGGGATTGGTTTAATTCCCTTTTGAATGTTTGGTAGAATTCATCAGTGAAGTTTTTAACTTTTGTTTGCTGGGAGGTTTTTAATTACTGATTCAGTTTCATTACCAGTTAATTGGTCTGTTTAGATCTTCTCTTCCACCATGATTCAGTCTTGATAGGTTGTATGTTTTTAGAAATTCTTTCATTTCTTCTAGGTTGTCCAGTTTGTTGGCATGTAATTGTTTATAGTAGTCTCTATGATCCTTCATATTTCTGTGATATCAGTTGTAATGTCTCCCTTTCATTTCTGATTTTAGTTAGTCCTCTTTTTTCTTTACTTTTTGAATCTTAAGCATGTAAAAATCAAGAAGGAAAATGTAGTTGGAGCTAACTAATTCCAGTGGTAGCACAATGATAAGAAATTCTAGGAATTCCTGTAGCTCTGGCCCACTCTAGGGTTGTTTCTTAGCTCCTATCTGTTCCTGAAGCTGTTTTACAAATGTGCCATTAAATTTATGACTTCTCTTTTCAACAAATTCTCCTACTTGCTTAATTTACCTTGAATTCATTTTGTTGCTTGCAGCAACACTTGTATTCATAATTTTCAGTATTTTAGAATATTTTCTTAGGATAGATTGATAGCATTGGGATTATTGAGTAAAATTTATTGATGGTTTTATGGCCTTTTATATAAATACCTTTTGTTGTGATTGCAGAGGCCAAACTAAATAGAAAAACTTTTCTTACTTCTGCAGTGATATGAACACTCTGATAACACAGGAAATGGCAACAGTAATTGCTTTCATTACAGTCCATGCAATTTAGAACAAGAAAAAGGAATTCGTTTTTTAATCATTTGCACACATTCATGTGGTAATAGGCACTATTGTTTTAACTTTTCTAATGAGGTCATTATAAACTTAAAATGTTAGCTTCATACCAAAGACAGACTTGTTCATGTGCATGAATGTGTGGGGTGACTGTGTTGGGAAAGGTGGAAAGGGTCTGAAAAATGAAGAGTAGAGTGGGAAAGAGAGAGAAAAGAGATATAGTGGAAATGTGCAGGCTATAGATATATTAACCAGTTTACTTCTTGGGCATGCATAAAATAAAGGCTTCAATTCTAAAACGGATTGATGGTAATGATTCTTTCCAACCTAACTTGTTCCTTCTATAAATTTTACAAAGATTTTTTCTGTTATTATGTATTTAAATTCATTACTCTGCTTTGAAGTTCCAGTTACCAATAGTGAATACAGTTGTGGATCTTAATAAACATTTTTTTAAAATCTATTCTAATTCCATTCCGTCATTTAACTTTGGGAACTTCTGTTAAACACCATGACAAATGCCTAAGAGTTGCTGGGGGAAAAAAGCCAGACTAAATTTGACCCTGGTCATCTTATTATTTCTGTGTAGCCTTGCCCCTCCAAAAAGACTAATGTTTATCTTTGAATTGTTGAGAATTCTTACTTTCAGAATTCTTACTTTCAGAAGACAAAGTACCCTTTGTCTAAGGGTAATTTTTATGGTGTGGGATGTTTAACTTACTTATTAAGAATAAAGCAAATGAAGTCTGTATTAAATGAAAAAAATATCTGTGACTTTCCATGAAGGTCAGGGCAACCACATTCTAAAATCATCAGCAATGCTGCTTGGTTTAAAGAGTTAGGTCTATTTCACATTTTTTTAAGACAAAACTTTTTAATTTACTTGGAAAGAAAAAGATACATGTTTTGTAATGTAGGCTTTGAGATTCACACTTCTTTTCTGTACAGACACAGCTCAAGATTTGACACACTCAGTATTTCAAGATATCATTTATATATGTAATCTAAAATATGACACAAATGAATATATCTATAAAACAAAACAGCTCACAAATACTTTGTATGATAATAAAAATATGACATTTGCAATTTTTTAAATTGGGCTTATTTACAAAATTTTCAATATTTTATATGTTATTTCTGTTGTATCAGATCTGAAACAATCATCACATTTTATTCACACAATAGTCATTCATTCATATAAGGTATTTATTGAGCACCTACTATATACAAGACAGTGAATAAAGCAGAGAATGAAAGAAATGACCTGCTCTCATGGTGCTAATACTCTAATGAAGGATGGAATTTAAAATAGAAACATATAAATATATTATAAACCGAGTGAGAAATGTTATGAAAAGAAAATAAAGCAGGACAATAACAACAGTGATGACTATGCTATTGTGCAAAATTTGCTCAGGATCTTCACTGACACAGTTTATAGTCTCCTTGTGGAAATCAACATAACTTAAGGGTCAGCTAGTAATTCCAGTGCCTAAATCCTTCAAAGAATCTACCATATCTAATATTCAATGCACACACACATTTCTTAGAAAAGTTTTTCATATTTGACCTGATGAACTATATATCAAAGTACAATGGTATTTGGTAATATGTGAATAATGGAACAAGGTTAACCAAATATGGTTTACTTTTTGAAATACTGAACGTCCTTTACCCGTAAGCAAATTGTGTTGTTAAAGTTTATTTTTAAATATGTATTTGAATCTCTGAATACATTTTCCCATAGAAACAATATTAAGTATAAAGATATATATACAAGCCTGTTATTCAGCTGAAGGACAGTTTATTGGAATAGTAGAAAATAATATTGCCTCCAATTATAGTAACTGAGTAAAGTAGAAAATCTATATAAGAGAATCCAATCCTTTTTCTTGAAGGATGACACTGTAGAAAATTATGTTCATTAAGAGGAAAATAGAGAGAACATGAAGAGAACATTGAGGGGACTAAAGGGCATGAAAACTTTAGAAGTTTCTGGAATTGGTTATTTTTTATGTATAATTGTATTTTAAAGTTATAATTTTCTTTAATTTCTAAGAAACCATGTCATTTAGTACTACTCATATTTGAGTCATAATTAGACCTGACTTTTTCCCTCCCCTCTCAAATTAAGAAGAGACAAAAAAAGGGTAGGACTTCTCTTAGTTTTGGAAATAATTAAAGAGGCAAAAAAAAAAGCGCTTATTTATAAGAATATTATATTTTAGCTTTATTTAAAATCACATGGTTGGAAATAAACTCCATTTCCAACAGTAGGAAAATGGTAAAGAAATTTAGACTTGGCATATATTGAATCCACCAAAAGGAAAGTTTCTGAAGAATATTTAATGAAGTAGAAAAAAATAAATAAATGTTCATTGGAGGATAAAAGCTAGTAACAAGACTGTATAATACTGTAAGATTTTTCTATAAACTTTTCAACCAGAAATTTGAAATTATCATCTCTGGGTGTAGAGTGATTGGTATTTTCAAGATTTTTTTTTTTTTTGCATTTTTTATTTCTGTGATCTGCATTGTTGATTTTTGCATTTTTGAAGGTATTTTTCAAAGTCTGATTTGCATATGAGGAAAAGCAAATAAGGAAAGGGTTTTAGAATAACTGTTAAACATATTTTAAGGAATGAGTGGGGAAAATAATACTCCTAAGAAAGAAACGACTAGAAAATATCTGTTTTTACTTAATTCTTCCCTAAGTGAAAGAAACAGCCTGATGGTAAAGACACTCTGGGCAGAAAGTCATGGTGGCCCCAGATTTCATGACCTTTGTGACAGGCTCCTATATTAAATTCCTCCTATTGAACCACATGGCATGGACCCTGTTTTCCTGATTGGATCCTGACTAATAGTGGTACTTTTCTTCTAAGAAGCGGTACTCCCTCAATAACACAAATCTGATGTATGAACAAACATGCCTTGTTGTGCACTGATCACTTACCTGTGTCTCTGTTCCTCTGCACCCAGCCCCAGCCTGCCTGCGCCTTTGAGCTATGTCTCTCCCTTGCATCTGCCGCTGGCCATCCTCAGCCAGCAACCAGTGGCCCCAGGGTGAAATCTGAACTTAGATCAAAGGAGTTTGAATCTCTTTCAGAAAGAAGATTATGGAGGAAGAATCCTCACTTAAACGCTGTCCTAGACTCACAGACTTAGAGAACAAGTCTTATGGTTGCCAGGGGGCAGGATGGAGGGAAGGTATAGTTAAGGAGCTTGGGATAGACATGTTCACACTGCTATATTTAAAATGATAACCAACAAGGTCCTACTGTATGGCACATGGAACTCTGCTCAATGTTATGTGGCAGCCTGGATGGAAGGGGAGTTTGGGGGAGAACTTGCTCAGTTGTGTCCGACTCTATGCCACCCTTTGGACTGTAGCCCACTAGGCTCCTCTGTCCATGGGATTTTTTCAGGCAAGAATACTGGAGTGGGTTGCCATTTTCTCCTCCAGGGGGTCTTCCCCACCCAGGGATTGAACCCACGTCTCCTTTGTCTCCTACATTGCAGGTAGATTCTTTACAACTGAGCCATTGGCAAAGCCCATGGATACGTGTATATGGATGGCTGAGTCCCCTCACTGTTTACCTGGAAGTATCACAACGTTGTTAATCGGCTCTGCCCCAGTACAACATAGAAAGTTAAAAAAAACAAAAGTTGTCCAAAGCTTCACAATAAGAGCAGTATGCTCCAAAATACAGCGCCTGTTCTTACATCTATTGTCAGTGTTATAGGTAATCAGGACCATCTGATCTGGATTCTGTGTTTCTGCTGGGCAGCAAAAATTTTTACTGGCATTCTAACATTAAATGAGTCCCCCTGAATTGCAGGAATCAAAAGATAATTGTCATGTATTTCCTTGTATTTGAAGTTTCTTTAAATGAGCCTCAAGAAGAAGCAAACTTTTTTTTTTAATCATGTGGGTGGTTTCTAAAAATGTCAAAGATTCAATATATTGCTTTGTCCAAAACACTGAGATAGAAACATAGTTTCCCCTGTAATTCTTTCTCTTATTATCTTCTAAATTGAAAAAGAAAGAAAATACTATAGTAAAAATCAGTTAAAGACAAAGTTTCAAAGCAGTGTGCTTCATTCTGTCCCACCAGTACACAATGAAGTATTTCACTCGGTGGACCAGTGTGAGAAAATGGGATTCATAGCCACCCTTGATCTAAAATACATTGCTGCCTCTAGGCCGCTCTTTCCTTTTATATTCCTCGTGGTGGAAAATCAACAATTACATTGATGTCAAAATGGTGTCGAACCAGATAGGATAATTTTCAGAATCAAAATCCCAAAAGTATATTTGCATCTTTGAACTACAGTAAAGCAATAAGAGGCTTTGTCTCAGTGAACACACACAGTAGAACCTCTACCTTGATGGAATGTTGATCTATGTAAAATGCAGATAAACATCAACAAAAGGCAGGCTGGACATCCATTGTCTCATCAGAGCTGCTGCCAATTATTTTAGAATTTTAACTCTTTATAATTTCCCTCAAGGTTTCTCAAACTTTAATTCACTGAAGATTGAACTGATTGTGTCAGTAGCAAAACACTGTTAAGTTGTGTTATCATAAACTTGGAGATTTTTTCTAAAGAACTTTCATTTTTATGTAGGCAGTTACATCTTCAGTTTAGTCATCCAGATGACAGTATTTTCCTATTTTAATTTCCTGTGAGGTAGGTGCATTACTGTTCCAGTTTTACAGAAGAGGTTTGGAACAGGTCAGTGACTTAGTGAAGGTCCCGTGGGAGGTGAAGGGTCTACTGACTCTAGGACCTGTGGAGGTTTATCTGCTGTTTTACTTTAGATGCTTACAGTGTTGCACCACTTTGTTGTCCAGGTGGCAATTAAATCTTTTTAAAAAACATATTTATTTGTCCTTATAATAAATTCCTAAAACGCAGAAGTAGAATTCAGAGGGCCCTCACAGTTGAATTGCATAAAGCCCCATCACTCCAAGATAGTTGTGGTTATATTTTGCACATTTCCTTCCAGTATCTTAGGACCTTATGTTTTACATATCATACAGCAAAATATAATGAGGTCTTATTTTTCACTGTAAAAGCAATATAGGAAGTTAGAAAAGCTATAGTGTATAAAGAACAAATCAGCAAAAATGCATAACAATTGGGTTAGTGACAAGTAAAATTTTCTTGTGCTTGTGCTAAGTCACTTCAGTTATGTCCTTCTCTTTGAGAACCCAAGAAACTCCTCTGTCCATGGGATTCTCCAGGCAAGAATACCCATGCCTTCCTCCAGGGGATCTTCCCAACCCAGGGATCGAACCCACGTCTCTTATGTCTCCTGTATTGGTAGGCAGGTTCTTTACCACTGATGCCACCTGGGAAGCCCAAATAAAATTTACTATCAACTGAAATTAACTCAATCAGTTTTATTAATTTCTAATTTGCTACATTTTCTTAACCACATTTAAAAATTAATATTACACATAAAATTAATACTAACAGGCTATAAAAGCCATATATAACTTTCCACAGACTTGCTTCCTGAATAGCAAAAAATTGCAACCACTTGAAAGATTGATCAAATTGTTTAAAATGTGTGAAATCATCTCATATAAATTGAGAAACATGTCACAGAGTGATTTGTATTACAACTTTGTATATTAAAAGATATTGACTAGAGATAGAAAACAAATTGAAGGTAAAATGGGAAAAACATTTCTATTGATCCAACTTAAGGAAAGGTTACTACCACCAGTTTATAGTCTTCAAAGTTGGTATAGATTGTTCCAAACAACACACTTAAAGGCAGTAGGATAGGTCTACTCTTATCTTAGAAAACACTCTAGTGTTCTGAAGGGGTTAATAATATATTTCGAGAAAAAATAAAGTAAGTGCACATGGCCAAACACATTTGAGAAAGGGTGTATATTATAGTTTGCTCATCTGAGAAAGGGTAGGTGTTACTATTTCCTCCTGGAAACATAACGAATAATAGCGGAATATTAAAGACTCTTAGAAATCAAGCATCAAGTGTAACTTTATTTCAGAATTTCTCACATTTATTTGATAAAGAGATTCATCTTCCCCTGCCCCTCCAAATACTTACGAATATCTCACAAAGATGTCCTGAACAATCCACTTTGGAAAATGCAGACAGATCAGTCATTACCTACTCAAGGTTTCATCCAGTTATCTTGGACACTGAAAGATTGAGCAGTTTGTGGATCATTGCTCTCAAATAACCTTGTCTCACCTGCCGTGTAGTCTACTATCCACCCCATTATTATTTTCAAGTGTCCTGTCCTGCTTGCCTGTCACCTTTCTGTGTCTGCCGCATTACTAGCATCCCTTAAAAACTATTAAATCTAGACAGATATTGACATCATGATTCCAAATATAAATCATTATACTACTACTGCTACTAATAGTAGTAAAAAGTCTCCAGAGATTTTCCCTGAGTCTTCCCTACACTTTGAAGGGCCATACAACTTACCATCTTTTATTCCTTCTTTCTGTATAAAAGAGGAGGTCTCACTATGTTCTAGATTTAATCTTACCTCTAGAGGCTGGGAAAGAAATTATTTCTTTTAAAAAATTTTAAAGCATTAATTCAGAGCTTTCCAATCTGGTTGCTGGAACAGAGTTGTTAAATGTGTAGGAAATAGCTCCCCCTTCAGCTCCAAGACGGTGAGGCAAGACTTACAGGGCAGGGAACTGCCTCTGGCTACAAGTGACTTCACATAACTCTCTGGGTGCCTTATAAATGTTGCTGCTGCTACTGCTGCTAAGTCGCTTCAGTCGTGGCCGACTCTGTGAGACCCCATAGAGGGCAGCCCACGAGGGTCCCCCGTCCCTGGGATTCTCCAGGCAAGAATATTGGAGTGGGTTGCCGTTTCCTTCTCCAATGCATGAAAGTGAAAAGGGAAAGTGAAGTCGCTCAGTCGTGTCCGACTCAGCAACCCTATGGACTGCAGCCTACCAGGCTCCTCTGTCCATGGGATTTTCCAGGCAAGAGTACTGGAGTGGGGTGCCATATAAATGTTATTATATTTTAATTTACCAAGGACTTCCCTGGTGGCTCAGGTGGTAAAGAAATCTGTATGCAACGTGGAAAACTTGGGTTCAATCCCTGGGTTGGGAAGATCCCCTGGAGAAGGGCATGGCAACCCACTCCAGTATTCATGCCTGGAGAATTCCACGGACAGAGGAGCCTGGTAGACTACAATCCATGGGGTCACAGTCAGACACGACTGAGTGACTAACACACACAAAGCATGAAAAACATCTTAAAGAAGAACATTAATATGCTCAGAACTTTTGTACACTGACCCATTTTCCAGTTAGAAAAGAACAGGAAATATTAAATAAGAATCACAAAATTGTGGAACAATAAGACATACGTAAGTATATATATAAATATAAACATATACATTTATAGCATTATTAGAAACATTTTTAACAAGCTCCAAGACATTTTAGTAGAGATATTTGCTATGATTAAAGAATATTATTTAAAATATTAATAATGAAAATCATATTACTTCTAAAATGTGAGTTATAGGAAAAGATGGTTATAGCAAACATTTTCTATTTAACCAAGAAAAACATGCATGAGGTTGTGCCATCAAAAAATAGTGCCTCTGAATATTTAGCACATAGAATTTAACCTTCATTTAATTATATAGTTCACATTGCTATGATTTATTAAGTACAATATGGACAAAAGTGACATAATATCCAGAAGACTTTAAAGAGTTTTAAGATTAATACTGTGAATACCAACGCAATTGAAAAATGCAATAAACTAAGCATGACAGAGCAGCATCTACAGGCTATAATTTGTAGTATATTGTTCACACAAGAATTAATGATAGGGAAAATTTTATTGATGCATAAAAGGTTTAGTCAGTGAGTATGTGCAATGAGATAATACCATCGAACAAAACAAACTGAAGCTTTTTAAACTACTGCATGACAGATTACATGAAACTCAACAACAGGCAAACTTTTCACAGAGTATTTTGTATTTTCCAGATTTCCAGAGCAATTCTCTCTGAATATTAAACAGTCACATTTTCAAATTTTCACTCCTTTCCTAGACTGATTGCTGAAGGCTAATTTCAAACTAATTTCTAACACTTCCAGTGGAGAAATATATTTAAAGCAAAGATTCATACTAGTCAGATATCCATCTGTCTTCTACATAAGGCCATTCAAATCCTCTCAGAATCTGTTTTAAAATATGTGCATCCTTTTGCTGGGAACATTGCTTACTCTTCTCCTAAATTAGGACAAACGTTAATTATTCATGAGTCAAACGGCTCTCAAATACACAGATTTCATTTTCTACTCTTATTATAAAGTCCATGAAATGCTCCTCTTGTTTTATTTCATTATTTTTTCCCCTTTGTCCTACCCATTCTCAATTACATTGTCCTTCCCATCAGAGATGTTTATATTAGTATATTCAATATACGTCCTTAGGCATCTGAAGCTATAACTCTAAGAAATAACATTACTTTCTAGGTGTGTGTTTTGAATGTACATAAATTGTTTTGCCCTATATAGTTCATTCTATATTTCTAAGGTCTATCCATATTGCCATAACTTAAAATGATTAACTACTTACTGCTGTACTGTATTCCATTGCATGTATTTATCACATATTCTGATAGTCCATTTCCCTAGGGACAGATATCAAGGCTTCTTATAACATTTTGCTAACACAAATAATGCAATGACATTATCCTCATAAATGTCCCCTTAAAAACTTGTACACATTGTAAACCCAGATGAAGGAATGATATGCATACAGAATATATGGATAATTAATTTCACTCAATATTATCAGTTTACTCTCCCAACAGTGCATAAAGTTTCTCGTGACTCCTCATTCTAACCAACATTTGGTATTAGCTGATGTTTAAATTTTTCCCAATACTAGGTTAACTTAATTTGAATTTTTCTGACTTCATGTGAAGTTGAGCATCTCTTCATGTCCATATTGGCTATTTAGATTACTTCTTCCATGGATAGTCTGTTTTTACTCCTTGTCCAGTTTTTGTTTCCTTGAAGATGTTAGTAGTTCTTTATATATTCTATTTGTTAATCATCATTTTTCAGTTTTAGATTTTGAAAACATCTTTTAATCTTCCACAAGCTTGTTAAGTTTGTCTATCATATCCTCTTTGTGTAGAAATCTTTCATTTTAATATGAATTAAAATGAAAGATTTCTGTACTAAGTTATATATGAATTAAAATTCATAAAGCACCTACTCTTTTTCTGGCTGCACTGGGTCTTCGTTGTGGTGCTTGGCCTTCTCGCTGTGGTGTTGCAGCCCATGGGTTTAGTTGTCTTGTGCATCGGGATTCTAGCTCCTCGACCAGGGGTCACACCCAAGTCCCCTGCATTGGAAGGCAGACCACCAGGGAAGCTCCTCACTTATTCTTAAAGTTTATAATTTTTTAGTCTTATCTAAACATCCTTTCTTATCCCAAGTTCACAAAGACAGCGTCATGTATTTTATTACTTTATATATTGCCTTTTGTAATTAGGTTTTTAATATATTTGGAATTAATTCTGTAAGAATCTAAATATACTTTTATCTATATATTGAGTCATTTACTAAATAATCTCTCTGTTCTGATTTGTGATGCTGATTTCTGCTACCTTCTCATATATAACAGGCACTTATTCATTGCTTTTTGTTGCATCTATTTTTTTTAATCTGTTTCTGTACTAGTACCATGCTGTTTTTATCGCTTTGGTTTTATAAAATATCTTAATAGAACCAATAAAACAAATTCGCTTTCTTTAGTCCATTATTGTTCCATTCACATAAACTATTTTTCTGTTTTCTCACAAAACCCCGCTAAAGTTTTCATCAAAACTGCATTGAATTTATAAGTTCATTGATGGAAAATGATATTTTTTTACAGTGTAGTTTTTCCCATCCATGAACATGTTACTTTTCTCTTTTTACCTAAATTTATTTTATGTAATTGAATAAAATTTGAAAAGTACTTTGTAAAGGATTAGTACTTCTTCATTAGGTTATCTTATGTACTTTGTAGTTTTTGTTTTCTGGTTGGTTGCTGCTGATGCAGAAAAGTGTCTTGATATTTACATTAAATGTAAATGGATTAGTATAAGTAAAATATTTATATAGTTTCTTATATAGTACTTAGCACATGCTTACATATTACTTAGTATGTTGCCTATTATTGATCTTGCATCTATGCAATCTTTCTGAACTCTATTAGTTTTAATAGTTTGTCTATTGATTCAGTTAGGTCTTCTAATAGAAGATCTAACGATTTACAGTGACAGAATAATTTATTCTACCCAATCCTTATACCTCCTGTTTTTTTCTTGTCTTATTATATTGGCCAAAATCTCCTCACTATGGGAGCTGTAATAACAAGCCTCTCTTCCCTGTTCCTAATCATAACATGTCATAATTTTTTCATAGGTTTTTGTTAAAAGCTTTTATTAAGCTAAATTTTCTTTAATTCCTAATTTTTTAACACTTAAAAATATCATAAATAGGTTTTAAACTTTACCAAATATTAATTATGCTTATGTTGAAGTAATTTTTTCCCCTATAGATCATTAATGAGCTAAATCGCATTGATAGCTTTTCTGGTGACGAACCCCCTTACATTTCTGAAATGAAATTGACATCACCGTGTTTTGTTTATAAAAACACGTTGAACTCAACTAATATTAATTTAGGATTTCACATTTTGTTCGTAGTGAAATAGGCTAATAGGTTCTTTTCTTGTACTTTCCCAATCCATTATTGATCTGAAGATTATAATTAATAAATTAATTAACTTGAATTGAGACCTAAAATGAGGTGCATTGCTTTCCCTCATTTTCTTCTTTTCTGGAACACTTTATATCAACTGGAATTATCTTTACTTTGAAAGTTCTGAAACTCAAAATACTATCTGATCCTGTGGATTTATTTTTCAGTCTCATTCTAACTCTTGTAACATGCAGAAACTGAAAGTAAAATCTACTTGTTTCAAATTCTCTGACAGTTTTCTGAATGTGATTTAAGGTCTGGTAATAAGATTCACTTGTGGAAGATTTTGATTCATTCTCAAAATCTGAACTGAGATTGAATCAAAGAGTCACGTGGAAACAGGGTACAGTGCATTCATTTTTTTTCCTTCCAGTTTTATTGGGATACAATTGACATACAACACTGTGTAAGTTTAGGATGTACAGCATAATGATTCAACATAAATACATCATGAAATGATTATCACAGTAGGTTTAGTGAACACGCATTATCTCATACAGATACAAAAGTAAAGAAAGAGAAAAAACTTTTTTCCTTGTGACAAGAAGTCTTAGGATTTATTTTTTTTAACAATTTCTATATATAGCATATATACGTTTCATATATAACATATAGCAATGTTAAGTATGTTTATCATGTTATGCTTTACATTTCTAGTATTTATTTTATCTTATAACTGTAACTTTGTACATTTGTTTTTATCATATAGATTTTGGCAGTGGTGGTGGTAAAGTAAGAAGTGCGGGCAGCAAATTCCTGATCATAATAGTGGCCGCAGTTCTTTTGTTTATTCCTGGTGGGTTTTGGAAATCATTTTTGAAAGCTCAGCCGTAGTCTGTTTCATCAGTCTTTTTAACAATTCTGTGATTTATATATTCCTTAAAAAAATCCTTTGCAGAGTATCCTAACTAGAGTGTGTTTACTTAACTAAAATTAAGAAACTTGACCATAAATTTTAGACTGGAGTCCTGATGAATAATTAGAAATCTCTTTCATGATTAATGCATTATTCACGTTTTCTATTTCTTCTCAGGCAAATTTTTTCCTGAAAATTTATTTTTCATTTAGTTTTTTTTGAATTCTTTCTTTATTTTTGGCTGTGCTGGGTCTTCGGTAGGCTTTTCTCTAGCTGCGGTGCTCAGGCGTGTCACTGTGGTGGCTTCTCTTGTTAGGGTCCATGCAGAGCATGCACTCTAGGGCCAAGGGCTTCAGGAGCTGCAGCGCATGGGCTCGGTGCTTGCGGCTCCCCGGCGCTGCGCTCAGGCGCAGTCGTTGTGGCAGTGGGCTTAGGGCCCCAAGGCATGTGCGAGCTTCCCGGATCGTAGATCAAACCCACGTCTCCTGCGTTAACAGGCGGATTTTACCACTGAGCCACCAGGGACGCACGCCCTCCTTTAGATTTTTTGATATTATTGTTATATAGATCATAGTTGTTATTTTTAAATCTCTATTGTTTCTAGAGTTAATTTTCTTTTGGGGGTTAAGTTTTAACTCATAGTCTTTTATTTGGTTGATCAGCTTTGTCAGATATTTGTGTTCAATACTTGATCACTTCAAAGAAATAAGGTTTTGATTGTTTGTCATCTCTATTGATTTCTTTCTTTCTTATTGATTTTTCCTTATTTGTGTTATCTCCTCCCCTCCTGTTTCTATGTTTATTCTGTGGTTTCCTTGTCTAGTTCTTTGAATTTAATGCTTCCTTTATTTTTATTAAGTATAATATATATTATATAATATTAAATATATAATATATATTATATATTTAACATTATATACTATATATAAAACTATGAATATTATAATATTATATTATATACAATATATTATTATTGATATAATATATATTATTATTAATATAATATATAATATTACATATGTATTATATATATTGTATAACATACATATAATATCTATATTATATAACATTTAATATATGCACAATATATATGTACTATATATAAGATATATAAGATATTAATATAATATATATTATATATGTAATATTATATATTATATTATATATCAAACTATGAATATTATATTATATACTCTATACAATATGTATTATTATTAATACAATATATACTATTATTAATATAATATGTAATATTACATATATTATATATAGAGTATATAGAATATATAGTCTACATATTATATGACATATATTATAATATATATAATTATATAATTTAATATATGCATAATATATATAATACATGTGCTATATATAATATATATAACATATAAGATATATAATATATAAGATATTAATATAATACATATTATATATTTAATATTATATATTATATATAAAACCATGAATATTATAATATATATACATTATATACAATATGTATTATTATTAATATAGTATATATTATTGTCAATATAATATATAATATGACATATATATAATATAATATGTATAATATATAATATTATATATTATATATTATAAAATGTAACATTATATATACTATATTATATAACATGTATATAATGTATATATTACATATATTATATAATGTTATATAATATATAATATATGTATTATATATAATATACAAAATATGATAAATGCTGTATCTGTTACATACATAGTATTATATAGAATACATAATTATATAATAATACATATATATTATTATAGTATTATATAATATATTGTTATAATTATATATTGGTATAACTATAATTGGTATAATTATAATTGGTATAATTAAATAAGATCATGGCATCTGGTCCCATCACTTCATGAGAAATAGATGGGGAAACAGTGGAAACAGTGTCAGACTTTATTTTTTTGGACTCCAGAATCACTGCTGATGGTGACTGCAGCCATGAAATTAAAAGACGCTTACTCCTTGGAAGGAAGGTCATGGCCAACCTAGATAGCATATTTAAAAGCAGAGACATTACTTTGCCAACAAAAGTCCGTCTAGTCAAGGCTATGGTTTTTCCAGTGGTCATGTATGGATGTGAGAGTTGGACGGTGAAGAAGGCTGAGCGCCGAAGAATTGATGCTTTTGAACTGTGTTGTTGGAGAAGACTCTTGAGAGTCCCTTGGACTGCAATGAGATCCAATCAATCAATCCTAAAAGAGATCAATCCTGGGTGTTCATTGGAAGGTCTGATGTTGAAGCTGAAACTCCAATACTTTGGCCACCTCATGCAAAGAGTTGACTCATTGGAAAAGACCCTAATGCTGGGTAGGATTGGGGGCGGGAGGAGAAGGGGACGACAGAGGATGAGATGGTTGGATGGCATCACCGACTCAATGAACATGGGTTTGGGTAATCTCCGGGAGTTGGTGATGGACAGGGATGCCTGGCGTGCTGCAATTCATGGGGTCGCAAAGAGTCGGACACGACTAAGCGACTGAACTGAACTGAACTGAACTGAAGTATAATTATAATTATATAATTATATATTATATAATTATATTATATACTGGTATAATTTTAATTGGTGTAATTATACAAAGTTTATATATATAGTATTATATAATATATATAATGTTATATTATATATGTATATTTATACTCTTCTGAGTGTAAAAGTCTATTATCTTCATTTCAGTTTATAAGTCTTGTTATAATTTTGTATAGGGTTGATTTTTTGAAGACTTTTCAGTTTTTTTAGAGGGATGACTTAAAATCTCCAGCTTAAATTAATTTTCTCTCAATAGTTCTTTCTGCTTCCTTATATAATTGGAAGTTATGTTGTCTGCTGCTGATATGTTCCTATTATATTATTATAGTTTATTGGTATACTGTTATTCTAAAAGCTACTTTTAACTTCAAATTCTATTTTGCTATCTTGGCTTCTTTTAAAGGAGATTGTTTCATATTTACCTGATATCCCTTTTTCTTAACATATACCCTTTTATACACACATTTGAGGTAAGTTACTGAATTGTTTCCGTCCCCCAACATAAAGCCACAGGTCTTGCTTACAAATATTTTAAGATCTACATGATAAGTATATAGCTTCATAGAGACAGGTGAGGTTACATAATATTTCTGAGTCAGACACAAGATCTACATTCTTCCTCAACATGTGCCAGGTGCAAGCTTAGTTTCCAGGGTAGCAGTTCTCATGAATCATAATGCTGCTGCTGCTGCTGCTAAGTCGCTTCAGTCGTGTCCAACTCTGTGCGACCCCATAGACGGCAGCTCACCAGGCTCCGCCATCCCTGGGATTCTCCAGGCAAGAACACTGGAGTGGGTTGCCATTTCCTTCTCCAATGCATGAAAGTGAAAAGTGAAAGGGAAGTCGCTCAGTCATGCCCGACTCTTCGCGACACCATGGACTGCAGCCTACCAGGCTCCTCTGTCCATGGGATTTTCCAGGCAAGAGTACTGGAGTGGGGTGCCATTGCCTTCTCCATCTAATGAATCATGGAGCCTATCAAAAGGTAAATGGACAAAAGAAGAGGTAGTTATGCTATCTTGGGCTACCTGCTTTTAGAAGAGGAGCAGAGGTCTTATTCAGTAATACTTGTCTATGGAACTTTTGGTTTCTTTATTGCCTGGTTGTACTTGGCCAAGCACTTAGACTGGAACAGGGATGGCCTTGTGCTGTCCATGTTGACAACAGTAATATCTCAGTATCTTTAGAATTATGGGAAACCATGAAAATTCACTTTTTGGACTGAACCAAATAGCACACCTGAAAACACTCAGTTTCAGAAAGGATCTGATTCACTGTGAGCAGAAGGCGATGGCATGACTTCTCATCCTAGCCTTGGAAATTTGCTTGGGGCTGGTCACTATGATATCTACTCCTACCACCTAGAAAATAGTATGCTGGGGAACTTCTTTCAAGTTTCCTAGCCATCCTTATGAAAAGAATGTTAAATAGACAACAGCATCACGCCACCAAATCATCCTTGATGGAAAACTTGCACATGTTTGATAACTAGTCAGATAAGATATACCAGCTAGAGTTAAAAAAAAGACTTGAAATCTGGGTCATATCTCCAACACTGAAGAACCAGAGGTACTTTCATCTATGTCAACAACTTTATCCATGTATGCTGCCTTTGCAATGATGATCTTTAACAGAACCAGGGTTTCATTATTCTCAAGGATGTTTAGAGGAAAATCTCTTATGCCCCTTATTGGTGCATCTTTCTTTATTCCTCCTCGATGAAGTTCTTTTGTTTTGTTAGACCTCAACTCTAGTGCATTATCTGAAGTTTGCATCACTGGTAGGGAAGTGTTATGAAACACTGCATTGTGAGCTTGTTGCTATTCTTGATCACACTAAAACTGGAACTGACTAGGTGACATCTGAGTGGCCAGATTAGTTGATAATGAGATGGGAGAGAGAGGCCCCCCCCACCCCTTTGACAGTTTCAGCCTTGACAGCAAGGGGAATACTTAGTTTGACAATATTTCTATTTAAATTCCTTCTCAGTGCCAATTTGTCATCAGTTTGTCAACCTGATTTACATAACACTCAGTCCTTTGTTTACTAGGCAGTTCCAGTGGTGGGCTGCCGTCTTTGGGGTCGCACAGACTCGGACATGACTGAAGTGACTTAACAGCAGCAGCATCTAGTAGTTGAGCTGATGTGTTTGACAGCTCTGGTGGCACTTTTTTTCATTGTTTCCCAGAGTTTGAGGGCCTTTTATACATATATATATATATATCAGTATGTATATACTGATTGACATGCTATTAGAAGAGCTCTGAAGAGAAATTTTCAGATGGAAAGCTTAACTTCAACACCAAGTTTCTAGGAAGCTTTGGTAATGATCTTGACAATGGATATGGTGAAGATCTGGCTATAGGTTCTTGATGCCCAGAGGGAGAACGGATGCAGACTCCAGTGGGGATGCACAGCTCACCCATGTATCTCTCTGAGAAAAAAAGCAGTCTCTTTTAAGAAATGTAATTTTAAGAAATTGTTATATTTTTAATACAATCTGAAAACTTCTGTCTTGTAATCTGTAAATTTAACCTACTGACATTGATTGAAATGATTGTGATATTTGGAATGTTTTCTGATCCCTTATTTAGTGTTTTGCAATTGCCGTATTGTTTTCTTCCTTTTCTGCTTCCCATAGGGTAATGCATATTATCTTTTGCTGATTTAAAAGTTATGTATTTTGTTCAAGTGTTGCACTCAATGTGCCAGCAAATCTGGAAAACTCAGCAGTGGCTACAGGACTGGAAAAGGTCAATTTTCATTCCAATCCCAAAGAAAGGCAATGCCAAAGATTGCTCAAATTACTGTACAGTTGTACTCATTTCACATGCTAGCAAGATTATGCTCAAAATCCTTCAAGCTAGGCTTCAACAGTACATGAACTGACAACTTCCAGATGTACAAGCTGGATTTAGAAAAAGCAGAGGAGCCAGAGATCAAATGCCAACATCCACTGGATCATAGAAAAAGCAAGGGAATTCCCAAAAAATCTACTTCTGCTTCATTGACTATGCTAAAGTCTTTGACTGTGTGGACCACAACAAACTGTGGAAAATTCTTAAAGAGATGGGAATACCAGACCATCTTACCTGCCTCCTGATAAACCTGTATGCAGGTCAAGAAGCAACAGTTAGAATCAGATGAGCAACATGGACTAGTTCAAAATTGGGAAAGGAGTGTGTCAAGGCTGTATTTTGTCACCCTGATTACTTAACTTTTATGCAGAGTACATCATGTGAAATGCTGGGCTGGATGAATCACAAGCTGGAATCAAGATTGCCAGGAGAAGTATCAACAATCTCAGATAGGCTGATGATAGATAGTTACCACTTTAATGGCAGAAAATGAAGAGGAACTAAAGAGCCTCTTGATGAAGGTGAAAGAGGAGAATGAAAAACCTGGCTTAAAACTCAACATTCAAAAAATTATGATCATGGCATTTGGTCCCATCACTTCATGGCAAATAGATGGGGAAAAAGTGGAAACAGTGACAGATTTTATTTTCTTGGGTTGCAAAATCACTGTGGACGGTTATTGCAGCCATGAAATTAAAAGACATTTGCTCCTTCAGAGAAAAGCTATGACAAATCTGCGTGCTGCTTGTTAAGTCACTTCAGTGGTATCTGACTCTTTTCGACCCCATGGACTGTAGCCTACCAGCCTCCTCTGCCCATGGGATCCTCCAGGCAAGAATACTGGAGTGGGTTGCCATGCCTTCCTCCAGGGGATCTTCCTGACCCAGGGATCACACCCATGTCTCTTACATCACCTGAATTGGCAGGGGGATTATTTACCACTAGCACCACCTGGGAAGCCTATGACAAACCTAGACAACATATTAAAAAACAGAGACATCACTTTGCCAACAAAGGTCCATATAGTCAAGGCAATTGGGTTTTTCCAGTAGTCATGAGAGTTGGACCATAAAGAAGACTCAGCGCCTAAGAATTGAGGCTTTCAAATTGTGCTGGAGAAGACTCTTGAGAGTCCCTTGGACAGCAACGAGATCAAACCAGTCAATCCTATCCTCTCAAAGGGAGATAGTGAAGGATAGGGAAGCCTGGTGTACTCCAGTTCTTGGGGTCGCAGAGAGTCAAACATGACTTGGCAACTGCACAACAAGAATTGTGTTATTTTATTCTTTATTGTCTCTTCCTAAAACCCAAAGAACTAGACTCAATTGTCTCTACAAATTAGTTGTACTTATCAATAGGTATGTCTTGCCTCAAACAAGATAAGGACCTTAGCATCAGCCTGTTTCTTTCTGTTCTGCCTCAGCTCTTCACCAGCCCATACTGGTATTATCTAGCATTTTTGTTCAGAATTGATATAAATATATTTTAAATGCTTCTTTACACTCTTTTCCTCAGTTCAGTTCAGTTCAGTCATTCAGTCATGTCCGACTCTTTGCAACCCCATGAATCACAGCACACCAGGCCTCCCTATCCATCACCAACTCCCGGAGTTTACCCAAACCCATGTCCATCAAGTCGGTGATGCCATCCAACCATCTCATCCTCTGTCGTCCCCTTCTCCTCCTGCCCCCAATCCTACCCAGCATTAGGGTCTTTTCTAATGAGTCAACTCTTTGCCTGAGGTGGCCAAAGTATTGGAGTTTCAGCTTCAACATCAGTCCTTCCAATGAACAACCAGGACTTATCTCCTCCAGGATGGACTGGTTGGATCTCCTTGCAGTCCAAGGGACTTTCAAGAGCCTTCTCCAATACCACAGTTCAAAAGCATCAATTCTTTGGCACTCAGCTTTCTTTATAGTCCAACTCTCACATCCATACATGACTCCTGGAAAAACCATAGCCTTGACTAGACGGACCTTTGTTGGCAAAGTAATGTCTCTGCTTTTAAATATGCTATCTAGGTTGGTCATAACCTTCCTTCCAAGGAGTAAGTGTCTTTTAATTTCATGGCTGCAATCAACAGTGATTTTGGAGCCCAAAAAGCTAAAGTCTGACAGTTTCCACTGTTTCCACATCTATTTCCCATGAAGTGATGGGACCAGATGCCATGATCTTAGTTTTCTGAATGTTGAGCTTTAAGCCAACTTTTTCACTCTCCTCTCTCACTTTCATCAAGAGGCTTTTTAGTTCTTCTTCACTTTCTGCCATAAGGGTGGTGTCATCTGCATATCTGAGGTTATTGATATTTCTCCCAGCAATCTTGATTCCAGCTTGTGTTTCTTCCTGCCCAGCGTTTTTCATGATGTACTCTGCATATAAGTTAAATAAGCAGGGTGACAATATACAGCCTTGACGTACACTTTTCCTATTTGGAACCAGTCTGTTGTTCCATGTCCAGTTCTAACTGTTGCTCCCTGACCTGCATACAGGTTTCTCAAGAGGCAGGTCAGATGGTCTGGTATTCCCATCTCCTTCAGAATTTTCCACAGTTTATTGTGATTGACACAGTCAAAGGCTTTGGCATAGTCAATAAAGCAGAAATAGATGTTTTTCTGGAACTCTCTTGCTTTTTTGATGATCCAGGGGATATTGGCAATTTGATCTCTGGTTCCTCTGCCTTTTCTAAAACCAGCTTGAACATCTGGAAGTTCACAGTTCACGTATTGCTGAAGCCTGGCTTGGAGAATTTTGAGCATTACTCTACCAGCGTGTGAGATGAGTGCAATTGTGCGGTAGTTTGAACATTCTTTGGCATTGCCTTTCTTTGGGATTGGAATGAAAACTGACCTTTTCCAGTCCTGTGGCCATTGCTGAGTTTTCCAGATTTGCTGGCATAACGAGTGCAGCACTTTCACAGCATCATCTTTCAGGATTTGAAATAGCTCAACTGGAATTCCATCACCTTCACTAGCTTTGTTCGTAGTGATGCTTTCTGAGGCCCACTTGACTTCACATTCCAGCATGTCTGGCTCTAGGTGAGTGATCACACCATCGTGATTATCTGGGTTGTGAAGATCTTTTTTGTACAGTTCTTCTGTGTATTCTTGCCACCTCTTTTTAATATCTTCTGCTTTGTTAGGTCCATACCATTTCTGTCCTTTATCGAGCCCATCTTTGCATGAAATGTTCCCTTGGTATCTCTAATTTTCCTCAAGTCAATGCTTAATGAACTTATTATTTATCTTTATATTATTTTGTTCATTGTTAAATATAAATATAAAGTTTCCTCCAGAATTTATTTCTCTCTTGATGGAGTATTTCCTCCAAGAGTCATTGCAAAGAAGACTTTTGAGGGAAACACTTTTGCCTCCTTGTATTATCAAGCCCTTACACTAAATGTAGTTTTCCTAGAAGTAAAAAATCTAGGTTAAAAGTTGTTTTGCTAAAATCCTTTGAAAATATTAACTCTCTAACCTTCTTGCACCTAGAATGGCTAATGAAAAGCTAATGTCAAGCTGATTTTTGTTTCTCTATAGGTGATATGCATTTTCTCTCAGAAATCATCTAAGATGTTTTCCTTGTCTTTGATGTTGCAGTGTGAATTGACCACTCCCCATCTCCACCCTTTCCATGATCTACCAGGCAATCCTATCCCTTATTAAACCTTCTATCACTTTTACCAACCTGGGCACTGTTCTTTCCAGAAACTGTTTCCTTCAGCTGTAATTATCTGGCCAGAATTGGGGTGAAGCGGGTGAAGGAGTAGGATGCATGCTCAGGGCATAGTCAGCTTGCCTGCCTTAGTTGTTATATGCTACTATATCATTACCCTGGGCTGGCACTGAGCCGGTGCTAGTGTTTTTCCGCCCTGCAGAGGCAGTGGGATGGGAAATAATTAGCCAGAACAATGTAGGAGAGAGAAAAGGACAACTCTTCCTCCAACCAAAACTCCATCCCTGATGCCTCGCTGTCTTCACCTGTAGGTCACTATTCCCTGTCATCATCTCCTTCCTCTTCCAGACACACACACACATACACACACACACACACACACACACACACAGAGACACACACACACACATACAGCTTTTGTTTCTTTTTTTTTTTTTATTTTAGTTGGGGGCTAATTACTTTACAATATTGTAGTAGTTTTTGCCATACATTGACATGAATCAGCCATGGGTTCACATGTGCTCCCCCTCCCGAACCCTCCTCCCACCTCCCTCCCCTTCCCATCCCTCTGGGTCATCCCAGCGCTCCATCCCTGAGCATCCGTCCCATGCATAGAACATGGAATGGTGTTCCGCTTCACATATGACAATATACATGTTTCAATGTTATTGTCCCAGAACGTCCCACCCTCACCTTCTCCCTCAGAGTCCACAGGACTGTTCTACGCATCTGTGTCTCTTATTCTGTCTCACATATAGGGTTACCATTACCATCTTTCAAATTCCATATACATGCATTAGTATACGGTATTGGTGCTTTTCTTTCTGGCTCACTTCACTCTGTATAATGGGCTCCAGTTTCATCCATCTCAATAGAACCGATTCCAATGTATTTTTTTTAATGGCTGAGTAATATTCCATTGTGTATATGTACCACAGCTTCCTTATCCATTCGTCTGCCGATGGACATCTAGGTTGCTTCCATGTCCTGGCTATTGTAAACAGTGCTGCGATGAACATTGGGGTACACGCGTCTCTTTCAATTCTGGTTTCCTCGGTGTGTATGCCTAGCAGTGGGATTGCTGGGTCATATGGCAGTTCTATTCCCAGTTTTTTAAGGAATCTCCACACTGTTCTCCATAGTGGCTATACTAGTTTGCATTCCCACCAACAGTGTAAGAGGGTTCCCTTTTCTCCACACCCTCTCCAGCATTTATTGCTTGTAGACTTTTGGATAGCAGCCATTCTGACTGGTGTGTAATGGTACCTCATTGTGGTTTTGATTTGCATTTCTCTAATAATGAGTGATGTTGAGCATCTTTTCATGTGTTTGTTAGCCATCTATATGTCTTCTTTGGAGAAATGTCTGTTTAGTTCTTTGGCCCATTTTTTGATTGGGTCGTTTATTTTTCTGGAATTCAGCTGCAGGAGTTGCTTGTATATTTTTGAGATTAATTGTTTGTCTGTTGCTTCGTTTGCTATTATTTTCTCCCATTCTGAAGGCTGTCTTTTCACCTTGCTCCTAGTTTCCTTTGTTGTGCAAAAGCTTTTAATTTTAATTAGGTCCCATTTGTTTATTTTTGCTTTTATTTCCAATATTCTGGGGGGTGGGTCATGGAGGATCCTGCTGTGATTTATGTCGGAGAGTGTTTTGCCTATGTTTTCCTCTAGGAGTTTTATAGTTTCTGGTCTTACATTTAGATCTTTAATCCATTTTGAGTTTATTTTTGTGTATGGTGTTAGGAAGTGTTCTAGTTTCATTCTTTTACAAGTGGTTGACCAGTTTTCCCAGCACCACTTGTTAAAGAGATTGTCTTTTCTCCATTGTATACTCTTGCCTCCTTTGTCGAAGATAAGGTTCCCATAGGTGCGTGGGTTTATCTCTGGGCTTTCTATTTTGTTCCATTGATCTATATTTCTATCCTTGTGCCAGTACCACACTGTCTTGATGACTGTGGCTTTGTAGTAGAGCTTGAAGTCAGGCAGGTTGATTCCTCCAGTTCCATTCTTCTTTCTCAAGATTGCTTTGGCTATTCGAGGTTTCTTATACTTCCATACAAATTGTGAAATGATTTGTTCTAGTTCTGTGAAAAATATCATTGGTAGCTTGATAGGGATTGCATTGAATCTATAGATTGCTTTGGGTAGTATACTCATTTTCACTATATTAATTCTTCCAATCCATGAACACGGTATATTTCTCCATCTGTTTGTGTCCTCTTTGATTTCTTTCATCAGTGTTTTATAGTTTTCTATATATAAGTCTTTTGTTTCTTTAGGTAGAAATATTCCTAAGTATTTTATTCTTTTTGTTGCAATGGTGAATGGTATTGTTTCCTTAATTTCTCTTTCTGTTTTCTCATTATTGGTGTATAGGAATGCAAGGGATTTCTGTGTGTTAATTTTGTATCCTGCAACTTTACTATATTCATTGATTAGCTCTAGTAGTTTTCTGGTAGAATCTTTAGGGTTTTCTATGTAGAGGATCATGTCATCTGCAAACAGTGAGAGTTTTACTTCTTCTTTTCCTATCTGTATTCCTTTTATTTCTTTTTCCGCTCTGATTGCTGTGGCCAAAACTTCCAAAACTATATTGAATAGTAGTGGTGAAAGTGGTCATCCTTGCCTTGTTCCTGACTTTAGGGGAAATGCTTTCAGTTTTTCACCATTGAGGATAATGTTTGCTGTGGGTTTGTCATATATAGCTTTTATTACGTTGAGGTGTGTTCCTTCTATTCCTGCTTTCTGGAGAGTTTTTATCATAAATGGATGTTGAATTTTGTCAAAGGCTTTTTCTGCATCTATTGAGATAATCATATTGTTCTTATCTTTCAATTTGTTAATGTGGTGAATTACATTGATTGATTTGCGGATGTTAAAGAAACCTTGCATTCCTGGGATAAAGCCCACTTGGTCATGATGTATGATCTTTTTAATATGATGTTGGATTCTGTTTGCTAGAATTTTATTAAGGATTTTTGCATCTATGTTCATCAGTGATATTGGCCTGTAGTTTTCTTTTTTTGTGACATCTTTGTCTGGTTTTGGAATTAGGGTGATGGTGGCCACATAGAATGAGTTTGGAAGTTTACCATCTTCTGCAATTCTCTGGAAGAGTTTGAGTAGGATAGGTGTTAGCTCTTCTCTAAATTTTTGGTAGAATTCCGCTGTGAAGCCGTCTGGTCCTGGGCTTTTGTTTGCTGGAAGATTTCTGATTACAGTTTCGATTTCCGTGCTTGTGATGGGTCTGTTTAAGATCTTCTATTTCTTCCTGGTTCAATTTTGGAAAGTTATACTTTTCTAAGAATTTGTCCATTTCTTCCAAGTTGTCCATTTTATTGGCATATAGCTGTTGGTAGTAGTCTCTTATGATCCTTTGTATTTCTGTGTAGTCTGTTGTGATCTCTCCATTTTTATTTCTAATTTTGTTGATCTGATTCTTCTCCCTTTGTTTCTTGATGAGTCTGGCTAATGGCTTGTCAATTTTGTTTATCTTCTCGAAAAACCAGCTTTTAGTTTTGTTGATTTTTGCTATGGTCTCTTTTGTTTCTTTTGCATTTATTTCTGCCCTAATTTTTAAGATTTCTTTCCTTCTACTAACCCTGGGGTTCTTCATTTCTTCCTTCTCTAGTTGCTTTAGGTGTAGAGTTAGTTTATTTATTTGATTTTTTTTCTTGTTTCTTGAGGTACGCCTGTATTGCTATGAACCTTCCCCTTAGCATTGCTTTTACAGTGTCCCATAGGTTTTGGGTTTGTTGTGTTTTCATTTTCATTCGTTTCTATGCATATTTTGATTTTCTTTTTTGATTTCTTCTGTGATTTGTTGGTTATTCAGAAGCGTGTTGTTTAGCCTCCATATGTTGGAATTTTTAATAGTTTTTTTTCCTGTAATTGAGGTCTAATCTTACTGCATTGTGGTCAGAGAAGATGGCTGGGATGATTTCAATTTTTTTTGGAATTTACCAAGGCTAGATTTATGGCCCAGGATGTGATCTATCCTGGAGAAAGTTCCGTGTGCACTTGAGAAAAAGGTGAAATTGCTTGTTTTGGGGTGGAAAGTCCTGAAAATATCGATTAAATCTAATTTGTCTATTGTATCATTTAAAGTTTGTGTTTCCTTGTTAATTTTCTGTTTAGTTGATCTATCCATATGTGTGAGTGGAGTATTAAAGTCTCCCACTATTATTGTGTTATTGTTAATTTCCCCTTTCATACTTGTTAGTATTTGCCTTATATATTGTGGTGCTCCTATGTTGGGTGCATATATATTTATAATTGTTACATCTTCTTCTTGGATTGACCCTTTGATCATTATGTAGTGTCCTTCTTTGTCCCTTTTCACAGCCTTTATTTTAAAGTCTATTTTATCTGAAATGAGTACTGCGACTCCTGCTTTCTTTTGGTCTCCATTTGCATGAAATATATTTTTCCATCCCTTCACTTTCAGTCTGTATGTGTCCCTAGTTTTGAGGTGGGTCTCTTGTAGACAGCATATGTAGGGGTCTTGTTTTTTGTATCCACTCAGCCACTCTTTGTCTTTTGGTTGGGGCATTCAACCCATTTACATTTAAGGTAATTATTGATAAGTATGGTCCCGTTGCCATTTACTTTGTAGTTTTAAGTTCGTGTTTAAACATCCTTTCTGTGTTTCCTGTTTAGAAAAGATCCTTTAGCATTTGTTGGAGAGCTGGTTTGGTGGTGCTGAATTCCCTCAGTTCTTGCTTGTCTGAAAAGCTTTTGAATTCTCCTTCATATCTGAATGAGATCCTTGCCGGGTACAGTAATCTGGGTTGTAGATTTTTCTCTTTCATTACTTTAAGTATGTCCTGCCATTCCCTTCTAGCCTGAAGAGTTTCTGTTGAAAGATCAGCTGTTATCCTTATGGGGATCCCCTTGTGTGTTATTTGTTGTTTTTCCCTTGCTGCTTTTAGTATTTGTTCTTTGTGTTTGATCTTTGTTAATTTGATTAATATGTGTCTTGGGGTGTTTCGCCTGGGGGTTTATCCTGTTTGGGACTCTCTGGGTTTCTTGGACTTCTGTGACTATTTCCTTCCTCATTTTAGGGAAATTTTCAACTATTATCTCCTCGAGAATCTTTTCATGGCCTTTCCTTTTATCTTCTTCTTCTGGGACTCCTATGATTCGAATGTTGGGGCGTTTCATATTGTCCCAGAGGTCCCCGAGGTTTTCCTCATTTCTTTTGATTCTTTTTTCTTTTTTCCTCTCTGCTTCGTTTATTTCCACCATTCTATCTTCTACCTCACTTATCCTATCTTCTGCCTCTGTTATTCTACTGTTGGTTCCCTCCAGCGTGTCTTTTATCTCCTTTATTTCATTATTCAATATATATTGACTCCTTTTTATTTCTTCTAGGTCCTTGGTAAACATTTCTTGCATCTTCTCAATCCTTGTCTCCAGGCTATTTATCTGTAACTCCATTTTGTTTTCAATATTTTGGATCATTTTTACTATCATTATTCTAAATTCTTTTTCAGATAGATTCCCTATCTCCTCCTCTTTTGTTTGGTTTGGTGGGCATTTCTCATTTTCCTTTACTTGTTGAGTATTTCTCTGCCTTTTCATCTTGTTTAGATTGCTGTGTTAGGCGTGGCCTTTCTGTATTCTGGTAGTTTGAAGTTCCTCTTTATTGTGGAGGTTCCTCACTGTGGGTGGGGTTGGACGGGTGGCTTGTCAAGGTTTCCTGGTTGGGGGAGCTTGTGTCGGTGTTCTGGCGGGTGGAGCTGGATTTCTTCTCTTTAGAGTGCAATGGAGTGTCCAGTATTGAGTTTTGAGATGTCTATGGATTTGGTGTGCCTCTGGGCAGCCTGTATATTGATGCTCAGGGCTATGTTCCTGCGTTGCTGGAGAGTTTGCGTGGTATGTCTTGCTCTGGAACTTATTGGCTCTTGGGTGGAGCTTGGTTTCAGTGTATATGTGGAGGCTTTTGGAAGATCTCTTATTAATTAATGTTTCCTCTGGCTTTCAGTCTTATTCTTGCAGTAGCCTCAAGACTACTCCATCCATACAGCATCAATAATAAAACTTTTAGGTTAATGGTGAAAAGATTCTCCACAGTGAGGGATACCCAGAGAGGTTCACTGAGTTACATGGAGAGGTGAAGGGGAGGGAGGTTGAGGTGACCAGGAGGAGAGGAGGGGGACTCAAACGTGGGGAGAGCAGTCTAGCCAGTAAGCACTTCCCTCTGTGCTCTCCACAGTCTGGAGCCCTCAGAGAGGTTCACAGAGATACATAGAGAGGGGGGAGGAAGGCAATAGAGGTGAGGATGAGTAGAAAGGGAGGAATCAAGAGAGGGAGAGAGAGAGATCTGGGCAGTATTCTGTTCCCGAAGTGTTTTCCGGTACCCAGAACACCCTCAGAGATTCACAGAGTTGGGTTGAGAAGAGAAGGATGAGGGTGGGAGATAGAGGTTCCCTGGGGGAGAAGAAAGAGCGTCAATAGAGGGAGAGAGTAATCAAGCCAGTAATCACACTCCTGAGTAAAAATGGGTACTAAAGATTGTATTCTTAAATGCACAAAATTGATATCAAATATGTAAAACAAAGATTAAAAATCTAGAGTAGAGGTTAGACTCTTATAAATCATACAATATAAAAAAAAGAAAACAGTATAAAAAGAAAAAAGACAGTAAAACAGTATAACAGTAAAAAAAAAAAAAGAAAAACAGGAAAAAACAGTAAATAAATAAATAAATAAATAAATAAAAGAAAACACAAAAAGTATAAGATGTATGTACGCAGTTTGTTTTAAAAATAGGTTTTTTTTTTTTCAAGGTAGTAGTGGGTTATGAAAATGAAAATTAAAGGTGTAATAGAGGTCTTAAAGAAAAAAGAAAGAAAAAAAATAAAAAAAAATGGTAATAGTAAAAATATATATCCCGGACTTTCTCTGGAGCAGTTGTGAGCCGTGTGGGGTCTCTTTAGTTTCAGATAGATCCTTGTTCCTGCTTATACTTTTCAAGATCTATAGGCCCCTTTCAATGCAGTCAGTGTTAACTACAGGGATTTTAATCTGTTGGCCTGTCCCTTCCAACGCGCTTCCCTCTGTTTATTTGGCTTTTGTTTGGAGGTCTCTTCAGTGTCTAATTTCCGCCCTGAGCTTTTGTTTCTTGAAAGAGGTAGATACAGCCTTAGAAGAAAGCTTTTGTAAATATCCTCAGGTGATTCTGAGACACAGAGAAGTATTTAAACCTTTGGAGCATAGATCAAACTTTTTTTGCTCATGATTAAGAAAGTAATAATTGGGCTAAAGAGAGTAAGAGAATGCAGGCACAGGAGTATATTAGACTGAGAGAAAATGAAATCAAGAAAGACCAAAATTCTGGGTAGGAAGTTTCCTGGAATGAAGTCCAAAGCATGAACCTCTTGAATACTCACCAGCTACCTTTATAGTGAAAGCAAGTGGGCTAGCTGGGTCTATTCCCTTGAAAAACTGTACAGTTCATTAGAAGGGCAATGATTGGCTGAGCTACTTTTGATAGCTGTTCCCTAGCGCAGTTGTAAGGTCCTTAAATCACCAGAGAACTAGGTCTAGTCCTTTACCTCTCAGCTAGAGTGTCAGATTGAGAAGAAACTCTCAAAATGAAGAATGGAATAAAGCCATTTTGAGGAGAGTTATTTTATGTCTGCCCTAATGGCATAGAACAGATGGGGAACAGGATGCTCTCTCTCTGGATTTCATTTTTCTCTAGGTCCCAGAAATGTAAGGAGTGTTAGTTGTTCAGTCATGTCTGACTCCTTGCAACCCGATAGACTCTAGCCCTCCAGGTTCCTCCATCCGTGGGATTTTCCAGGCAAGAATACTGGGATGTGTTGCCATTTCTTTCTCCAGAGGATCTTTCTGACCCAGGGACCGAACCCGGGTCTCCTCCATTGCAGGCAGACTCTTTGTGGTCTGAGCACCAGGACTCTTCAATTCGGGTAAGAACAGATTATCAGAGATCTACTGATACAGGACGCAAGAGGTCATCATCACCAGCAGTAGAAAGGGAGGCTACTGAGAGAGGACTGAGAAGACTCAGATCGTAAATTGATCTAAGAGACATTTTGAACATGTCTCGATCCTTAATGGAAGGTTTAGAAGCTAAGTTCCCATGATGTTGCTGGTACAATAGACCAGAGCATTATTCTATTATTACTACTACTGTGACTGTACTGAACCACTAACTCTGTTCCACCCACTCCCCTCCCCCACTGATCTTCTTATATCTTTCAGTTGAGACAGACTCACAGAATTTCTGATTAAATTGATGATATTCAGTATTCATCATTTTACTGTGATATCTATTAAACTACCTATTTAAGTTGCTTATCTATTATCTAGTCTTTAGAAAATTCACCAAAAATAAATTTTTTAAGACAGTGAAAGAATACTCACTAATGAAAAGGGGTCAAGTAAAGATAAAGGAATAAAAAACTCTCATCACATCACTCTTAGTTAGACTAAAAGGTGGCATAATCTCTATTCATTTTCAAGCCACTCTCCAGAAAGTTGTTACTCTTTGATATGAAAAACTCATTGCTATGATTACAGATTTCACATAGCAGCTGGGCTTTTAAAAAATGATCGTGTATCAAGCTTCCATGTGATATGAGCAAAAATATCCATAATTATCTTAAAATAATATTAAAGTTTTAAAGGTTTAAACTCCTTTCCAACTATCTACATGAGACCAGATTTTCTTCACAAACTTTAATCAAGACAACATATCACAGGAAAATCAATGCAGGAAAACATCTAAGAATCTAGCCATTCTTTATTAAACCAGACATTAAACAGATTTTTTTTTATCACGAAAAACAGTGCTACTTTTCTTTAAAAAATATTTTGTTTTGGAAAACTTATTTATTTCTCATAAAATATATTGTTTATGCTAACATACAGTGAGATAGTTATTTTTAAATGAATACAATTTTCCTCAAGTTTTTCTCAGTCTTAATTTCAAATATTGTAATAATGATTGATATAATCCTCACAAATAAAAATTGAGCTCATTGAGATCACCTGTTTTAAGAGAGTAAAGAAGTCCTTGAGACTTCTTTGAGAAATCTCAAAGAACCACTGAATTATTTGAGAACCACTAAATTATTTCATTCCTTTTGAATTGCAGTTTAGGAACACAGGATACAAATGGTTAGATGACTTGATCCATGCCATAAAGCTATTTCTTTTTCATAGCTCAAGAATTTTTAAAGCCTAGTTTAATTTATAAATTAAAATTCTAATTTTATAAATTAAATTACATTTTTTATTTTACTGAATTCTATTACAATATTACTCCTAGTTATATTAAGGTAACTATAAGGCTCTTTTGATATTTTAAAATTCTTTTAAAAACTCTACACAATGCATTTTATGGAACTGTATCATATATTTTAAGTTTCAGTTTCTTTGAAAATCCTTTCAGAATCAGAATGGATAAATGGACAATTTTTTTTTCTATTTGTGTGTTCTATTATTGTGTCGAGTTCCACAGGGTTTCAAGTAAGTGAATGCTAATAATATCAGAAAGCTCTTTCATTTCAAAATAAGGAATGTGCCTTCAGTATTCTAATTATGTAATTGATACATAAACTATAGAATTTTAAGTTTATAAAATGTATTTCACTGATTTTCTACTAAAGTTTTGAGGCTATCCTGAGATATCTAAGAGTCTTATTCTAAAGACACAATTTAAAATGGTCTGAGACAATTTTTCAACCTAGCTAAATTCCAGATTTATCTTTAGACTTAATTCCAACCCAACCCCCAAAATTGATTTAATAGATGTAATAGAATCCCACAAGTATCTCTAAGAATGTGGCATCCTTTGTGGCATGAACTCTTTTGACGCCATCATGTAGTAAATGTGCTGTTCCATACAAATATAGAGACAAAAATCACACAGCACTTAGAACAAATAGAAACTGTTTCACATAACATCTTGATGAGGTAAGCTTGTGTTATATCCTTTTAACACAACGAAACACAAAGCTGTGAAAACCTGTTCAGACTTGCCTAGATTAAATCACAGAATTACTGATGAAGTCAAAGGATAAAAATTCCCGTGGTTTCTGGAACTTGTGAAACACAACAATATCCTCTCTTTTATTTAGAATCAAGACATGTTTGAGGTATATTAATATATGGTTCCACATTTCTTATTTACTTCATGCGGCATGAATAGAGGACTTGACTCAGTGGTAAGTAGCATGAGTAGAATTTATCTGAAATCAGAGCTCACCTTTCTTTGTTTCTGTAATTAATTAACAACACTATAAACAGTCCCTTTTGAGGATATACTGAATCTACCAGTAGTTGAATGCTCAAAAAGAATTTGCATTTTGAAAAGGAAATAGAAATGTTAAACATGTAATAAATATTGAGTGACCCCTATGTGCTGGGTGTTTGAGATGTGATAAATACGACAGGCAAGGTCACACTTTGAGTGGGGGCAGATGAAATAAACAAATAATTTCAGCTAGTCTAGTACAAAAAAATAACACACAACAGAGTAATAACAAAATAAAAAATTTAACTTTTAAAATTTAACTATCGTATAGGATATATTAAATTTTTAGGATTAAAAGGTGCTTACTCCTTGGGAGAAAAGCTATGACAAACCTAGACAGTGTATTAAAAAGCAGAGACATCACTTTGCCGACAAATGTTGGTCTCTTCAAAGTTATGGTTTCTCCAGTAGTCGTGTATAGATGTGAGAGTTAGACCATAAAGAAGACTGAACACTGAAGAATTGATGCTTTGGAGGTGTGGTGTTGGAGAGGACTCTTGAGAGTCCCTTGGACAGCAAGAATATCAAACCAGTCAATCCTTAAGGAAATCAACCCTGGATATTCATTGGAAGGACTGATGCTAAAGCTGAAGCTCCAATACTTTGGCCACCTGATGTGAAGAGCCAGTTAAGTGGGAAAAAACCCTGATGCTGGGAAAGATTGAGGGCAGGAGGAGATGAGAGCCAGCAAGGATAAGGTGGTTGGATGGCATCACTGACTCAATAGACATGGGTTTGAGCAAACTCCAGGAGATAGTGAAGGACAGGGAAGACTGGTGAGCTTCAGTCCATGGGGTCACAAAGAGTTGGGCATGACTTAGTGACTGAACAACATCATAGGATATATCTTTCACTTAAGTGTACAATAGTACTCGTGGAAGTTTTGGCTAGGACTTCCAAAGTTTCCAAAGTGTGGATCACAACCACCCCATCGGACATGTAAAAGAAGTAGAAGATAATTGGCTGTAAGGCTCTAAACTATTCTGTCTGCTTTGGAGTCCTCAAATGATAAAGAAGTGGTGATTGGAGGAGAGAATTTTCAGAGTTCACTGTATTATGTTGTGATACCACCCTTCCCCTCAAGGAAGGGAGGGAGAGCTTAGTCCTGCTTAACCTAAATCTACAAAGGGGGCTTTAAGGACACTATGAGGGAACCTGAGGTCTGGGGGATATGGGACTGTTTACTTTCCATTTGGAATGGTTGTTTAGTTGCTCAAAGGGCAGAGATAAAAAGGGGTCAAGTGGCCACTTTGTGATAGGATTTCTGGTTTTCCTGAATTCTGGCAGTAAAATATTGCTCCCAGAGTCTGTTGGGATAAACAATGTAGTTTTTCCATGAACCAAATCTTAGAAAGCCACTCACTTAGAAAGCCGGTATGGGGTCTTCTTAGATTATGCCCTGAAGAATAGCCAAGAGGGGTGAATAGTCCTCTGCAGAAAGAAGCCAAGTAAATAAAGAAAGCTGAAGAACAGTAGAAACAGAACTCTTGTCATGGGAACCCACAGGGAGAGTAGAGTGGGTCTTGGAAGAACACATGAAAATGCAAAATGAAAAAGTGTCAATTTTAAGAGGCTTCCATTGTGGCCCAGTGGCTAAGACTTCACTTTCTCTCCGCAAGGGAATGAGATTCCACACGCTGCAACTCAGAGTTCACATGCTTCAACTAAGAGTCTGCATGCCACAACTAAAGATTCCACATGCTGCAACGAAGAGCAAACATCCCACGTGCCACCACTAAGAAGTGGCGCAGCCAAACACATAAAAGAAATATTTTAAAGAAAGAAAAAGAGTCAATTTTGAACATCGGCCAAGTTCAGGAAGTTTCTATGCTAGATCATGCGGACAGTACCAATTTAGTAAGAACTTTTCCACTAAGCTATCCATTAAGTCCCCTTGGTCCCCGCACTCCTACCTCGGGGGTGGGGGTCTGCAGGTCTGACTGAGGTGGAGCTGGAGCATACCCAGGATGACAGAGAGAAGCAGCTGACGGCACCCTCCTTTCTCTGCCTCTGCAACAGTGAGCTTCATGCCTGCAACTGGCCTGAAGATGGGGGTAAGGAGACAAGCCTTTACCAGAAAGCCAGAATTAAATTGTGACTTCTTACTTTGATTGTTGTATGTGTGTGTTAGTCACTCAGTCATGTTTGACTCTTTGCAACCCCATGGACTGTAGCCTGCCAGGCTCCTCTGTCGATGGGATTCTCCAGGCAAGAATACTGGAGTGGGTTGCTATGCCCTTCTCCAGGGGATCTTTCTGACCCAGGGATCAAACCCAGGTCTTCATTGCAGGCAGATTCTTGCCAACTGAGCCACCAGGGAAGGGCCCTCCCCCACCCTGCCCCCATCTCATTGATTGTTATAATGAGACGAAAACTTGAATAACCAAATAACTGTTTCTAATAAATAAGAATGACCAGAAAAAACTATGAAGACTGCTTAAGTTTTCATCCAAGGACAAGGGAAGAGCCAGCCTCACAGAAAGAGTAATAGAAGACAATAATTAATTTGCTTTATGAATATACGCTACAAGCCTTGCTGGGTCAGTATTCTAAATACAAAGGTAATATTCGTATGTGTGCAGGCTCAGTGTCCGACTCTTTGCTACCCCATGGGCTGTAGCCCACCAGGTTCCTCTGTCCATGGGATTCCCCAGGCAAGAATACGGGTGTGTGTTGCCATTTCCTACTCTAGAGGATCTTCCTGACCCAGGGATCAAACCATCGTATAGTGAGCCTCCTGCATTGGCAGGCAGATTCTTCACCACCTGGGAAGCCCCAATCTTCCTATACATCTTAACAAAATTTTTCCAAATTATACTATTGCCGTATGTGCATATGTGTGTACACGTGAATACAGAATCGTGTGCTTTCCCCCCTGCTATGAAGATGATACCTGTTTTCAGAACTACCAATTCAGACTTGGGTACAGATGTGAAAGACTTGCTTACTTTTAATGTCACTTCCAGTTTTCCTGAATTAGTTAACTTACAGAGCAGTAATACTGTGCTACAAATATGGAAATTGTTTATTTTGGCCTAAGATGAGTTTTACTATAAGTAAGGTCCAGCCTGTAGAGACATAACAAAACAATTACAGTTGGAAATTGAAGTTAGAATCCTATCCAGCTCCTCTCCAAGATGAGAAAATGTCCAATTTTTTCCCTTCAGTAAAACTCTTCAAGTTTCTGTGGCCAAGCTGTTTTTCTCTGCTAAATTTCACCAGGATCAACATGCTTTGAGTTATTGTACATTTAACCCATAAACAGATGAGAGGAAAAAAAAACAGTTGAGATCATTCAAATTGGAGGGAATTCTGCATAACCAGTGAGTAGCCAGTGAGTGCTAATTCTGCTCATTCCTAAGTCATCTGACATAAATGCCCAGAGGAGAAGGCTGGAAAGGAGAAAGTAGGGCAACTCCAGTGATTTCTCTTGGATGCACTGATTTATAATCTAAAACAGATTTAGCATATTAGCCATAATTTGGTCTTAATATCTGTATTTTTGAGCACATATACAAGAATTGTCTTTTCATATTCATTTGAAACTTAACTCTTTGGAATTTATAAATTTAATTTTAAATACTGTAAAAATTACAGCATTTGCATTGGCTACAATAATCTCATACTTTTTTTTAATTGGCATATAATTGCTTTACAATGTTGTGGTAGTTTCTGCTGGACAGCAAAGTAAGTCGGCTGTACGTATACTCGTATCCCCTGCGTCTTGAGCCTCCCTCCCCCTCCCACCTCCCCCATTACACCTCTCTAGGTCATTGCATAGCACCGAGCTGAGTTCCCTGTGCTACACAGCTGCTTCCCACTAGCTATCTGTTCTACACACAGTAGTGTGTAGTATATGTCAATCCATTGCCCCCTCTCCCGTGTCCACTTCTCCATTATCTACGTCTGGATCTCTATTCCTGCCCTGCAAACAGGCTCATCTGTACCATCTTTCTAGATTCCATACACATGCATTAATATACAATGTTTGTTTTTCTCTTTCTGATTACTTCACTCTGTATGAATATGTCGCCTGTTTTAAAGAATGTATCCAATGAAATCTATAATTATGGTGCCTGCGTGCTAAGTCGCTTCAGTCATATTTGACTCTGTGCGATCCTATGGACTGTAGCCCGCCAGGCTCCTCTGTCCATGGAATTCTCCAGGCAAGAATACTGGAATGGGTTGCCAAGCTCTCCTCCAGGGGATCTTCCCGACTCAGGAATTGAACTTGTGTCTCTTAACTTCTGTTGCGTTGGCAGGCAGGTTCTTTACCATGAGAACCACCTGGGAAGTTCAGGTATAAAGTTACAAAAATAGTTTTTACTATTTTTCTGATCCAAATTTCTGGAATAGTGGATTCCTTTATAATAGTACTTTGTAATTTCTGAGACTAAATCTTGTACAGTTTGTATGTGTGGTTTATAAAATACTCTAAATATTTAAAAATCCCCCAAATCCCAAACAGAGCATTAAAAAGTAAGCAGCACTTACTATTATATCATCAGTTTCTCTTTGAATATAAGTTTTCTGCATTTATAATTTTTGGCCGTACTGGGTCTTCGCTGCGCCAGCTTTCTCTAGTTGTGGCATGCAAGCTTAGTTGCCCAGTGGCGTGTGGGCTTTAGTTCTTCAGTCAGGGATAGACCCTGTGTCCCCTGCATTGGATTGTGGATTCTTAACCACTGGAACACCAAGGAAGGCCCTATAGGTTTTATTTTTGATTCATTCCAGAAGGTACTTTCTTTTTCTACTTGTTTTTAACATTTCAAATTCTGGAGAGAGAGAATACTCAAAGTAAGAATTAAGCTGTAAAAACAAACACATTTAAAAAATAGCGTAAAGCACTAAGGCTGTTAGTTGGAGTGAGCTACAGAACAAAACTTCCTATTCTTTAAAAACCACAGAATAAGCTCCCAAAAGTATTTGCTTCATAAACAATTTCATTTCTTACGTAAGTATGGTAATCTTCTTAGAGAAAGCCCTACATGCTGTTACAGGTATTTCAAACTTTACAGATTTTTAACTCAACATTTTCTGTGTTACATAGAGATACCTGTGTGTGTGCTCAGTGGCTCAGTGGTGATCGACAATTCGTGACCCCATGGACTGTAGTCCACCAGGCTCCTCTGTCCATGGGATTTTTTCAGGCACAAATACTGGAGTGAGTTGCCCTTTCCTCCTCCAGGACATTGAGATACACTGAACCATTAAAATAAATCATAGAAGAGATAAGTTGGGGAAAATTGCTTTCATTTAATAGGGATATTTCATTTTATTAAATATTTTATCTCACAGATCTTTAAAACCGCATTATTAGTGTTTTTGAAATAAGAATGAAGTTACAGGGAATGTTGAAGAAATTGTATAGAAATAATAGAAGAATTCATAGAAAGTAGAACTATACATGCACTTCCTCCTAATTATAAGTGTTTTTAAAGCCTCTTACTCTTCTCTCTTCTTGAAAATTTAAATGTTTTAAAATATCAGTTCAGTTCAGTCCAGTTGCTCAGTCGTGTCTGACTCTTTGCACCCCCATAGACTGCAGCACACCAGTCTTCCCTGTCCATCACCAACTCCTGGAGCTTACTCAAACTTATGTCCATCACGACGGTGATGCCATCCAACCATCTCATCCTCTGTCGTCCCCTTCTCCTTCTGCCTTCAATTTTACTTTCCCAGCAACAGGGTCTTATCCAATGAGTCCATTCTTCACATCAGGTGGCCAAAGTATTGGAGTTTCAACTTCAGCATCAGTCCTTCCAATGAATATTAAGGACTGATTTCCTTTAGGATGGACTGGTTGGATCTCCTTGCAGGGCAAGGTACTCTCAAGAGTCTTCTCCAACACCACAGTTCAAAAGCATCAATTCTTTGGCACTCAGCTTTCTTTCTAGTCCAACTGTCACATCCATGCATGACTACTGGAAAAACCATACTTTTGACTAGACAGATCTTTGTTGACAAAGTAATGTCTCTGCTTTTTAATATGCTGTCTAGGTTGGTCATAACTTTTCTTCCAAGGAGCAAGCATCTTTTAATTTCATGGCTGCAATCACCATCTGCAGTGATTTTGGAGCCCCCAAAATAAAGTCTATCACTGTTTCCATTATTTCCCCATCTATTTGCCATGAAGTGATGGACTGGATGCCATGACCTTAGTTTTCTGAATGTTGAGTTTTAAGCCAACTATTTGATTTTGCCTACTTTCTTCAATTTAAGTATGAACTTGACAATAAGGAGTTCATGATCTGAGCCACAGTCGGCTCCTGGTCTTGTTTTGGCTGACTGCATAGAGCTTCTCCATCTTTGGCTGCAAAGAATATAATCAATCTTATTTCAGTATTGACCATCTGGTGATGTCCAGATGTCTCTGCTTACTCCTTGAAATAAAAGTTATGACCAACCTAGACAGCATACTAAAAAGCAGAGACATTACTTTGCCAACAAAGGTCCATCTACTAAAGCTATGGTTTTTCCTGTAGTCATGTATGGATGCGAGAGTTGGACTATAAAGAAAGCTGAGCGCCGCAGAATTGATGCTTTTGAACTGTGGTGTTGGAGAAGACTCTTCAGAGTCCCTTGCACTGCAAGGAGACCCAACCAGTCCATCCTAAAGGAAATAAGTCCTGAATATTCATTGGAAGGACTGATGTTGATGCTGAAACTCCAATAGTTTGGCCACGTGATATGAAGAACTGACTCATTTGAAAAGACCTTGATGCTGGGAAAGATTGAAGGCGGGAGGAAAAGTGCACGACAGAGGATGAGATGGTTGGATGGCATCACCAACTCAATGGACATAAGTTTGAGTAAACTCCAGGAGTTGGTGATGGAAAGGGAGGTTTGGCGTGATGCAGTCCATGGGGTCACAAAGATCGGACATGACTGAGCGACTGAACTAACAGACTGATTGAAGCCAACTTTTTCACTCTCCTCTTTCACTTTCATCAAGAGGCTCTTTAGTTCTTCACTTTCTGCCGTAAGGGTGGTGTCATTTGCATATCTGAGGTTATTGATATTTCTCCTGGCAATCTTGATTTCAGCTTGTGTTTCATTCAGCCCAGCGTTTCTCATGATGTACTCTGCATATAAGTCAAATAAGCAGGGTGACAATATACAGCCTTGATGTACTCCTTTTCCTATTTGGACCAGTCTGTTGGTTCACGTCCAGTTCTAACTGTTGCTTCTTGACCTGTATACAGAATTCTCAGGAGGCAGGTCAGGTGGTCTAGTATTCCCAACTCTTGAAGAATGTTCCACAGTATGTTGTAATCCACACAAAGGCTTTGGCGTAGTCAATAAAGCAGAAGTAGATATTTTTCTGGAACTCTCTTGCTTTTTCAGTGATCCAAAGGATGTTGGCAATTTGATCCCTGGTTCCTCTGCTTTTTTAAATCCAGTTTGAACATCTGGAAGTTCATAGTTCACATACTGTTGAAGCCTGGTTTGGATAATTTTGAGCATTACTTTGCTAGCATTTGAGATGAGTGCAACTGTGTGGTAGTTTGAATATTCTTTGGCATTGCTTTTCTTTGGGATTGCAATGAAAACTGACTTTTTCCAGTCCTGTGGCCACTGCTGAGTTTTCCAGATTTGCTGGCATATTGAAGGGCCGCACGTTCACAGCATCATCTTTTAGGATTTGAAATAGCTCAACTGGAATTCCATCACCTCCACTAGCTTTGTTTATAGTGATGCTTCCTAAGGCCCACTTGACTTCACATTCCAGGATGTCTGGCTCTAGGTGAGTGATCACACCATCATGGTTATCTGGGTCATGAAGATCTTTTTTGTATAGTTCTTCTGTGTATTCTTGCCACCTCTTCTTAATATCTTCTTCTTCTGTTAGGTCCATATCATTTCTGTCCTTTATTGTGCCCATCTTTGCATGAAATGTTCCCTTGGTATCTCTAATTTTCTTGAAGAGATCTCTAGTCTTTCCCATTCTATTGTTTTCCTCTATTCCTATGCATTGATCATTGAGGAAGGCTTTCTTACGTCTCCTTGCTATTCTTTGGAACTCTGCATTCAAATGAGTATATCTTTCCTTTTCTCCTTTGCCTTCTCTTCTTTTCTCAGCTATTTGTAAGACCTTCTCAGACAACCGTTTTGCCTTTTTGCATTTCTTTTTCTTGTGGATGGTCTTGATCACTGCCTCCCGTACAATGTCATGAACCTCCATCCATAGTTCTTCACGCACTCTTTCTATCATATCTAATCCCTTGAATCTATTTGTAACTTCCACTGTATAATCGTAAGGGATTTAGGTCATACTTGATTGGTCTAGTGGTTTTCCCTACTTTCCTCAATTTAAGTCTGAATTTTGCAATAAGGGGTTCATGATCTGAGCCACAGTTAGCTCTTGGTCTTGTTTTTGTTGACTGTATAGAGCTTCTCCTTTTTTGACTGTAAAGAATATAATCCATCTGATTTCAATGTTGACCATATGGTAATGTCCATGTGTAGAGTTGTCTCTTGTGTTTTTGGAAGAGAGTGTTTGCTATGACCAGTGTGTTCTCTTGGTAAAACTCTGTTAGCCTTTGCCCTGCTTCATTTTGTACTCCAAGGCCTTATTCATTATCTGTACTTAACACATCCTATGGGATTCATCCACTCTATTTTGTGCACTCCAGCAGAACTGATTTTTGCAAATAATACAGTCATTTAAATCACACTAACCAATATTTAAATATTTTTCTTCATCTATTTAGTTAAGCGTGTTGACATTACTTAACCTGTCTTTGCATTATTTTATGCTTTTCACTTTGCCTTGTCTCACTTGCTTCCTTATTTTTGTCATTTTGAAAAGACTAGGAATTTTTTGGGCTAATTCTCCAAGTAAATCAAACATACTCAATTCTCCACATTTTTCCAGTTAACACTAACATATATCTGTGAAGTGTTCTTCTTTATATTCCAGGAAACCAAGCTTTTATAAAATTTTTTTAAGGATGTTTTAAAATTTACTTGGCTCCACCAGGTCTTAGTTGCAACACGTAGGATCGTTGATCTTCATTTCAGCATATGGGATCTTTCGTTGCAGGCATTCACACTCTTAACTGTGGCATGTGCAATCCATTTCCCTGGCCACAGATAGAAACTGGGCTAAATATTCCCCTTCATTGGGGAGCAGTGGCTGTAAATCAGTTTCCCTGGATGATGCAGAAAACGTCAAATACTAACTGGATGTCTCCCATCCCTCCCAAAACAGCTGCTTACAACCAACCTTTCCAACGAAGCTCAGAAAAATTAGACAGTTAGCCTCAACCAGTTCATCAATAAGCATTTGTTGAGCGTTTGTTCTTTCCATCCCCAAGAAAAAGAAATGCAAAAGAGCAAAATGCCTGTCTGAGGAGGCCTTACAAATAGCTGTGAAAAGAAGGGAAGTGAAAAGCAAAGGAGAAAAGGAAAGATATTCCCATTTGAATGCAGAGTTCCAAAGAATAGCAAGGAGGGATAAGAAAGCCTTCCTCAGCGATCAACGCAAAGAAATAGAGGAAAACAATAGAATGGAAAGACTAGAGATCTCTTCAAGAAAATTAGAGATACCAAGGGAACATTTCATGCAAAGATGGGCACAATAAAGGACAGAAATGGTATGGACCTAACAGAAGCAGAAGATATTAAGAAGAGGTGGCAAGAATGCACAGAAGAACTATACAAAAAAGATCTTCATGACCCAGATAACCATGATGGTGTAATCACTCACCTAGAGCCAGACATCCTGGAATGTGAAGTCAAGTGGGCCTTAGGAAGCATCACTATGAACAAAGCTAGTGGAGGTGGTGGAATTCCAGTTGAGCTATTTCAAATCCTGAAAGATGATGCTGTGAAAGTGCTGCACTCAATATGCCAGCAAATTTGGAAAACTCAGCAGTGGCCACAGGACTGGAAAAAATCAGTTTTCATTCCAATCCCAAAGAAAGGCAACACCAAAGAATGCTCAAGCTACCGCACAATTGCACTCATCTCACATGCTAGTAGAGTAATGCTTAAAATTCTCCAAGCCAGGCTTCAGCAATACATGAACAGTGAACTTCCAGATGTTCAAGCTGGTTTTCGAAAAGGCAGAGGAACCAGAGATCAAATTGCCCATATCCGCTGGATCATCAAAAAAGCAAAAGAGTTCCAGAAAAACATCTATCTCTGCTTTACTGACTATGCCACAGCCTTTGACTGTGTGGATCACAATAAACTGTGGAGAATTCTGGAAGAGATGGGAATACCAGACCATCTGACCTGTCTCTTGAGAAATCTGTATGCAGGTCAGGAAGCAACAGTATGCAGGTCGGAGCAACAGTTAGAACTGGACATGGAACAACAGACTGGTTCCAAATAGGAAAAGGAGTGCATCAAGGCTGTATATTGTCACCCTGCTTATTTAACTTATATGCAGAGTACATCATGAGAAACACTGGGCTGGATGAAGCACAAGCTGGAATCAAGATTGCTGGGAGAAATATAAATAACCTCAGATATGCAGATGACACCACCCTTATGGAAGAAAGTGAAGAAGAACTAAAAAGCCTCTTGATAAAAGTGAAAGAGGAGAGTGAAAAAGTTGGCTTAAAGCTCAACATTCAGAAAACTAAGATCATGGCATCTGGTCCCATCACTTCATTGCAAATAGATGGGGAAACACAGGAAACAGTGGCAGACTTTATTTTTCTGGGCTCCAAAAATCACTGCAGATGGTGACTGCAGCCATGAAATTAAAAGATGCTTACTCCTTGGAAGGAAAGTTATGACCAACCTACACAGCACATTAAAAAGCAGAGACATTACTTTGCCAACAAAGGTCCGTCTAGTCAAGGCTATGGTTTTCCCAGTGGTCATGTATGGCTGTGAGAGTTGGACCGTGAAGAAAGCTGAGTGCCGAAGAATTGATGCTTTTGAACTGTGGTGTTGGAGAAGACTCTTGAGAATCCCTTGGACTGCAAGGAGATCCAACCAGTCCATCCTGGGAGAGATCAGTCCTGGGTGTTCATTGGAAGGACTGATGTTGAAGCTGAAACTCCAATACTTTGCCCACCTGATGCAAATTTGAAAAGCCCTTGATGTTGGGAAAGATTGAGGGCAGAAGGAGAAGGGGATGACAGAGGACGAGATGGTTGGATGGCATCACCGACTAAATGGACTTGGGTTTGGGTAAACTCCGGGAGTTGGTGATGGACAGGGAAGCCTGGTGTGCTGCGGTCCATGGGGTCGCAAAGAGTCGGACACGACTGAGTAACTGAACTGAACTTTTCCTTCCAATGCACTGGGAGAAAGCATTCATTTCTAGTTCTTTAGCTCTTTCCTAAAAAGTTTCTTACCAAATATATTTTTTAAAACTCATTTAAGAATATCTCTTTTTATTTTAGAAGATTTTCTCTCACCCAGTTTTAAGTTCATAAAAAGTACAAGGAAAAAGGTGTTTTAGGAAAATAGAGAAAAATTGTAATATACCTGTAAGATTGGGTACGTAAAGGAGAATAGAATGAAAATGGGAGAGGTAACAGAGGACTGTTCTGCATATAATGCTGGGTAGTTTAGATTTTAATACCCTTGAACCTAGAGGTGTGTTATGTAATATAGTAGCTGATACACCAAATATGGTTAATTACATTTAATTAATTAAAATAAAATAAAAATTCTGTTCCTTGGGTACACTAGGCACATTTTAAGTCCTCAGTGGATACATATAGCTCGTGGTTTAGTGCAAATAGGACATTTCTATAATTATAAAAATTTTTCTTTGACAGCACTGCCCCAGACAGTGGGAAGCATGTAAAAATTTTTAGTAGAGTTGGAAGTGATAGATTTTTATTTTTCCACAAATCTCTAGGAAGAATTTGATAGACTGAAAACTGATAGGAAAATTAGGATATGAATCAGGATATGTATCATCCAAGGTTGTGTTTTCAGAAATGAAGACTAGGATGTGCGTGTGTGTGTGTGTGTTTGTGTGACTGTTAAGGTCAGGAAAGAGATTACAGTCACAAAGCAGATAAGGAGGCTGAAGGAGAGGTAGAGTTCTTCTTATTTAGGAGAATTGGTGGCTATTGATCCCACTCACTGAAAGAGGAAACATTTTAGGAGTAGAATTAAAAAGATAGGCACAGGGAACTCTACTTAACGCACTGTGGTGACTTGAATGGGAAGGAAATCCTAAAGGGAGGGGATATGTATGTGTATTCATTTTGCTGTACAGCAGAAACTAACACAGCATTGTAAAGCAACTATACTTCAATAAAAATTAATTAAAAAATAAATGGATAGGGGTAATTGATGAATTCACCTTATAGCAATCTCAACTTTGAGACTGTGAGGGACATTTTAGTAAGATGGACAATAGACAGTTGGATACATAAGTTTGGAAGAGTCATCCTCAAGGAACTTAGGGGGATGCATAGTCAGGTCACTGAAGATGTTTGCTCTCTTGCTCTCTGCACATCCCCTGCACCCCTACTGCCTGTTCCCTAATCACATGACTGACCTTCCTATCCACTTGCCTCAGGCTCCAGGTAGTGATTTAGTGATTGTTCTCATCAAAGGGGTGGTGAGGGGCATGCCCCTCTACTGGTTTCTCTAGTAACTAATGAGCCCACCTGACATCAGTTCCCTTATAACTGGTAATATACTCCCGGCCCCCCAGTGAAGATGGCTACTAGGTCTTGCCTGCCGTCTGCCATACACCATGAGGTGTTGCTCCAGGACTTTGCTTCACACATGTTAGTTTCTCATCCATTAAACCATTGGTGTCTCTGTTGCTAACTCTGGGCTTGAAGCTTGGTGAGCACAGGACTGTAGGCCTATGAGATGGAGCCCCAAGGAGAGAGATTGCATCTTTAATTGTTTACCTAGATCATTTCATTTGTGTGACCCTATTGCTCCTTGTAGATTCTCCTTGCAAAAAGACTAGAGCCATTCCCTAACCCAGGGGAGTTACTGAACCCACTCTTTTGTGGACCCTACGTGGGACCCATGCCAGGCTCCTGCCACCAAATTCTCCTTGCAAAAAGACTAAGGGGTTGCATAATATGGCGTATGATGGTAATAACTTAAGACTTCAGTCTTTGTTGCCTTCCTATAAAGAGAGGAGCATCACGGAGCCCCCTGCTACAAGCAGGTTATTTCAGTAGGCTATTTGTTTTTATATCTCAGGGTTATTTCCAGCTAAGACAACTGCACAGGCACAAAAAAGGGGCCCCCTAGCATCTGACCTCTAGAATACAACCAAGACTTTTTTTCCTTTGACCCATCTGTCATCAAGTCTAAGCTCATACTGCTTGAATCAAGAGGCACGTTGTTGGGACAAGGAATAATGACTTCCTTTGGAAAGTCAGTTAAGCAAGAAGAGAGTGGGCTCATACCTCAAAGAACCATCTTGCCTGAGTTAGAATGTAGGCTTTTTTTATAGTAAAAGTGGAGGGAGTAAAGTCAAACACTTTCTGTTTCCTATCAGCCTCTGGAGGGGGATGTGTTAATCTCTTTCTCCTGGCAGTGATTCACAGGTGGGTCTGGTCAGGATGTTTCCTATGAGAAGGATTTTAGCTTAATGTGCATTCCCTGGAAAACAGCGTTCCCAGAGATGGGCCATTTATGTATAATTTAAGCTTATAGACAGCATCCCTTTAGTGATTAACTTGTAATAGAGGACAAAAAAGTCAAAGTTGAAAGTGTTAGTTGCTCAGCCCTGTCCAACTCTTTGTGACCCCATGGACTGTAGCCTGCCAGGCTCCTCTGTCCATGGGATTTTCCACACAAGAATACTGGAGTGGATTGTCATTCCTTTCTCCAGGGGATTTTCCTGACCCAGAGGTCGAACCCAGGTCTCCTGCATTGCAGGCAGTTTCTTCACTGTCTGAGCCACTTATTACACATTCACTTCCCTAAACAAAAGAATCCATAAAAATGCATTCTGGTAAAATAGGAAACGTCTCAAGGGTTAGTGAGTTGTGAAGAGCATGAGCAGATGCAGTGACTGTTCCCTGTGTTGTGCAGTGCTAAGTCGCTTCAGTCGTGTCCAACTCTTTGTGACCCTATGGACTGTAGCCTGTCAGGTTTCTCTGTCCATGGGATTCTCCAGGCAAGAATACACCGCAGTGGGTTGCTGTGCCCGCCTCAGGGGATCTTCCTGACCCAGGGATCAAACCCGTGTCTCTTATGTCTCCTGCATTGTTGTTCTCTACCTAAAGGGAAATATAAGTAATAATAAAAATCTCAATAAACATCTCCATGATGGAATGCTTTTAGCTCTGTTTATTCTTTCAATCTTCAACTCGGTGAAGTAGGCACTCTTATCACTCCCACTGTACAAATGAGAAAACCAGAGGCACACAGAGGGTGATTAACTAGCCAAGGCCATTCAGCTAGTAAAGGACAGTCCCAGGTTTAAACCCGGCAATCGGACTCGAGCCTGTGCTTTTAGCAAAAAACCTGGTATCCAGCACTTTTTAAAACGTCAGCACTGGCAACTGGGGAATTACTGAAAAAGGGAATCGACAATACGGCCCACAACTCGGAAACAGTGCTAACAGACCTAGGAAGGCTGCAGTCCAGGAGAGGACAGAGAGAGACCAGGCCACCTGCCCGCACCATTCTGACAGCCCGCGCTCTCGGAAGGGCGGATACCTTTCGTGACGCCCCCGGCGCCGCAGGACACTCATTGGGCCTCTGCTAAATGGCGTGAAATCGCGGGCGTCCAGGAGGAGGCGGGACTTCCGGGTCCCGTGGCGCAAAATTCCGGCCGCGCCGGAAAGGCCTACTGAGGAGAGGGTATTGGGTACCCGCCTGCTGAAGCGGCTGGAAAATTTTATGTTCCACAGATTCCGAAGAGAAATTGGGACAAGGATTCATCCGCTAATTGCCAAGTTTTCGAGGTAGTGGAAAACAAGTCGGGACATGGACAGCCGCTTGCAGGAGATCCGGGAGCGGCAGAAGTTACGTCGACAGCTTCTCGCGCAGCAGGTCCGCGGCCCAGGGAGGGGTCGCGAATACGCGTGCGCGGCGTTCCTCGTCCCTTTCTCCTCGCTTTTCCGTCTCCTCACCTGCCACCGGGCAGCCCTTTCTGGTCTGGAGACTTTAATGCCAGGACCTGCCTACCCTCTGTGCCCCGAATCGTTTCCCCTTTCATGTTGTGGTCCTTGTGGTGGTGTAAACCGACCGCCACGCCTGGTCTTCAGCATCATTTATGTAATGCCCACTAGGTGTCTGGCACAGTGCTCCGTGACGAGGATACAAAACTTGGGTGTTTCAAGTTATCGCGATTCACGCGAGGAAAGGGGACTCGTTATCCCCTCAATTTCTCTTCACTTTTTAAATAGTCGTTTGTGTCTTGCTTTTCTCGTATCAGCGCCTGATTCATGAGATTGTGGCTTCATTGTGAAGTAGGTTTACAGTGTTTTTTCTGGGATAATATCTAAAGGCCTCATTGGAAGTAGCCTGAGTGTAAATTTTAGGTTCTGCATCAAGGGTGTTGCAGTCGACTGTGCTGTGTACCGTATCCTCGTCATTACCCACAGCTAAATCTTTGAATTCTTTTATCAGTCACAACAAATCTCTGAAAGGGGTAGCATTATCTTCACATAATGAAACACAGGCGCCGGTGGTTAACTAACTTTTCCCCCGAGTCGTTAACCGCTAGGCCAGTAAGTTGAACCCAGGTTTGTCTCTCCAAAGCTTGTCTTCACTGCTGCTTGTGTGTAAGTTGACACGTGCTGATTAGTAGAGTACACGTGCAGAAAATGCAGATGCACATCTTTGCTTAAAGTCAGAGGCTGTGTTTTCCTTTCTACCCCTCGGGTCAGTAAAAGTGATGGGGGCGGAAATGCTCGTAAGTTTTAATGAGGAATCTTAATAGTTATTCAAAACTAGTTATTTTTTTCTGTTTTAAGTCTTGGCTTTAGTAAATGAAAATCAAAGATATAGCTTCTTTTATGACATGATGAAAAGATTTATGGTATAGCGTTTAAAATGTCGGTGTTTAGGGACTTCTCTGTTGGTCCAGTGGTTAGGACTCTGCGATTTCATGGCTGTGGCCTGGGTTCAATCCCTGGTTTGGGAACTAAGATCCCTTAAGCCCCGTGGTGTAAGCCAAAAAAAAAAAAAAAGGGTGTTTGGAATCAGATCTGTTTCTGTGCTTCTAACATTATGATTTTTTGACAAATCAGATGTCTTTTTCAAGCCTTCTTTATCCCAGTTGCTTTTATCATGTTATGTTTGAAAATATCCAGTGGCTCTTTATTCAACCAAGTAAGATTTTTACACTTAAGTTTTGAATTCAGATCTATATTTGACTCAAAATACATACATAAACAATTATTTCTTGAATGTCTTACTATGTACTAGGAACTCTTGTAGATGTTGGTAATTCAGCTATGAATAATAGGTTATCCTACCATTAGAAAACTTACATAGTATACAGCATTTACTAATGGCTACCATTTATTAAGTCGCTTGTATGTGTCAAAGAACTTGACAAACTTTTACGTATGTTATATTTGATCATACAAGTCAGATGCTATCTGGATCTTATAGATGAAGAAAATAAAGCTCAAAGAATTTCCCTTACACGCTGAAGGTGACAAAACTTAAGTTTGCCAGCTTCAGTGTTAGGCCTCTCTGTGCTCTTTTCAATACACCTGGCTCCCTCTTGGTATAACTGGTTAGAAACCATTCCACCTGGGTGAGGTTGGCCAATATCATCAATGGTAGACTTCCACTTTACCAGCAGCCTTTTTTTTTTCACTTACTATGTGAACAAGAGAGACTGGTTGCTCTCCAGAAAGTTATTTGTGTAATACAATAGACTTCATAATTTTTAAGAAGTGTCCTTTCTTTCTGGTTTCTGTCTATCCCTTATGGCACAGCCTTGGTCAGAACTTTGTGATGAAACTTGGTCTGGAACTCCCTGGTTTAGGCTTTTCTCGCTCCGTGTGTCCGTTGTCCTGAATGTTGGGTCCACTACTGTACATTACTAAGTCATAAATACAATTCCAGTTGGGTTAATCTTCTACCCTAACTCTGCTTCTTACCAAAAGTTAGTTTTTAATAAGTTTTTGTTGATTCATGAACTTCAAAGTAGAGCACAACTCAACATATATAATTTGCTTGATTTGCTTTTGGCTGCTGGATGAAGATATCAGGTGCAGTGTATAGGCACAAACTATGATTGTGGCCATTGATGCTGCCACCAGTAATTTACACCTGCTCTTTAACTTGTAGCTTTGTTTTTAAAAGTTAATATACTTCCAAAGGATACCAAATTGTCATAATTATTCAAATAATATATTTAGTGCTACCACAGTGGAAATGGCAACCCACTCCAGTATTCTTGCTTGGAAAATTGCATGGACAGAGTAGCCTGGTGGGCTACAGTCAAGGGGGAATCACAAAGAATTGGACATGACTGAGCACGCACACACCCACCCACCCACGATGGAAAGTGTATTTGATTACTCCAGTCATTCTACAATTAAAAAAAAAAAGTTGGAACACAAGATGATTATGTATGTAAGCACAATTTGATCTAAAGCGTTTGTCTTATAAAACATCGTATTCTAATTTAGGCCTTGGCAAGAAATCTCATTGGTTTATTCACATATTTATTGAGCATCTATTATAAGTCAGACTTTATAATAGCTCCTGAACATATAGATATCAACAGGACAGAGTTCTTCCTCAGTGAGCTAACAATTCAGTGGGGGGAGAAGTAGACAAAAGTAAACATAAAATAATTAAGGTGTACAAATATATAGAATAAATAGGGAATAAACAAAAGTAAGACAAAATTAGTTTGTATTTTTATCTGAATGAGAAAATGAGGAGGTAAGAGAAAAATGGAAGGAGACTACCTATTCCTCTAGTGTTCATAGAAGAACTCTTTGAGAAAGTGACTTGTGTTTATCTGAGAACTGAAGGGAGTGGAGTCAGTCGCTTTCATGGGAAGAAGGTTAAAAAGCATTTCCCCTACAGGAAGTAGATGTGTTTTCTGACAAAACAGAGGAGGGGTCAGGAAAATTTTATGGAAGAATTAAAATATCAGAACAGTTAATATATTAGAAGAGATTTATCAGTGGAGAAACTTTAGGGGAGTCATGGAATAGTCTAAAGAGGCAGTGGGAATTAATATAATTGTTAATTATAATAATAATATTTAAATATAATAATAATATAATTCCTCATGCTCTTATTGTGCTTAAAAATGTTAAGTGATTCCTCATGGCCTATAAATTGCTTTCTATACCTTTGGTTTGGTTTTTAATTTTTCCGTGAATTGATGCCACAGATTGTAGCCAGACTTATCTCAACTAGTGATTTGTTTACGTTTGTATTTTGCAAAATTTCGCCAACTGCCAGCCATAATTTGCATAACTATTTTTCAGGTATTTGGAAAGTTTAGTATTGTGCTTGTAATCATTATATAAAGACTTGGTTTGAATAAAACCAAATAGGTATTTATTACAATATGGGATAAATAAGGTATAGCACATGAAGTATATGTACCATATAAAATAAATAAGGTATGGTACACAGATGGATGAAAAGTGTTTAACATAATGCCTATCAAACTATAAACACTGTTAGCTGCTTTTTTTGTTACTATTAGTACTACTAAATCGTGTTTTATTATTTACTTTAAAAGAAGATTGGCTCAAGTTAATTGTTTTGATATACTGATATAAGTTATACAGATATAACTTAAAGCATAAAATACTTTTCAGCTGTCCAAATCATTCTTAAATAACGTGGTTTTGTTTCAAGGTATTTCTGTTTTTTCCTACAAGGTCACTAGTCCGTTTGCTTGCTACAGTAGTTAGGGATAGTTTGTTCGTTCTTTTTTTTTTTAATATTTGATGTATTAAATGCTGCTACAAATGGCTAGAAAGGATATTCAGCGCATTGTGTTCTAATTTTGATTTTTGCCTTTTCTCAGTTGGGAGCTGAAAGTGCCGACAGCATTGGTGCTGTGTTAAATAGCAAAGATGAGCAGAGAGAAATTGCTGAAACAAGAGAAACTTGCAGGTCAGTAGAATAATTGCTTTTTATAAGTGATATGTTAATATTTGCAAAAGGATCATTGCTTTAATAAACGATAATCTTAGGTATCAAATATGTTGTTATGATAAGCATCAGTTCAGTTCAGTCGCTCAGTCGTGTCTGACTCTTTGCGACCTCATGAACTGCAGCACGCCAGGCCTCCCTGTCCATCACCAACTCCCGGAGTCTACCCAAACCCATGTGCATCGAGTTGGTGATGCCATCCAACCATCTCATCCTCTGTTGTCCCCCTCTCCTCCCGCCTCCAATCCTACCCAGCATCAGGGTCTTTTCCAATGAGTCAACTCTTCGCACGAGGTGGCCAAAGTATTGGAGTTTCAGCTTCATCATCAGTCCTTCCAATGAACACCCAGGATTGATCTCTTTTAGGATGGATTGATTGGATCTCCTTGCAGTCCAAGGGACTCTCAAGAGTCTTCTCCAACAACACAGTTCAAAAGCATCAATTCTACGGCGCTCACCTTTCTTCACTGTCCAACTCTCACATCCATACATGACCACTGGAAAAACCATAGCCTTGACTAGATGGACTTTTGTTGGCAAAGTAATGTCTCTGCTTTTAAATACGCTATCTAGGTTGGCCATGACCTTCCTTCCAAGGAGTAAGCGTCTTTTAATTTCATGGCTGCAATCACCATCAGCAGTGATTTTGGAGCCCCCCAAAATAAAGTCTTACACTGTTTCCACTGTTTCCCCATCTATTTCCCATGAAGTGATGGGACCAGATGCCATGATCTTAGTTTTCCGAATGTTGAGCTTTAAGCCAACTTTTTCACTCTCCTCTTTGACCTTCATCAAGAGGCTCTTTAGTTCTTCTTCACTTTCTGCCATAAGGGTGGTGTCATCTGCATATCTGAGGTTATTGATATTTCTCCCAGCAATCTTGATTCCAGCTTGTGTTTCTTCCAGCCCAACGTTTCTCATGATGTACTCTGCATATAAATTAAATAAGCAGGGTGACAATATACAGCCTTGACGTACTCCTTTCCTATTTGGAACCAGTCTGTTGTTCCATGTCCAGTTCTAACTGTTGCTTCCTGACCTGCATACAGGTTTCTCAAGAGACAGGTCAGGTGGTCTGGTATTCCCATCTCTTGAAGAATTTTCCACAGTTTATTGTGATCCACACAGTCAAAGGCTTTGGCGTAGTCAATAAAGCAGAAATAGTTATTTTTCTGGAACTCTCTTGCTTTTTCGATGATCCAGCGGATATTGGCAATTTGATCTCTGGTTCCTCTGCCTTTTCTAAAACCAGCTTGAACATCTGGAAGTTCACGGTTCTCGTATTGCTGAAGCCTGGCTTGGAGAATTTTGAGCATTACTTCACTAGCATGTGAGATGAGTGCAATTGTGCGGTAGTTTGAGCATTCTTTGGCATTGCCTTTCTTTGGGATTGGAACGAAAACTGACCTTTTGCAGTCCTGTGGCCACTGCTGAGTTTTCCAAATTTGCTGGCATATCGAGTGTAGCACTTTCACAGCATCACCTTTGAGGATTTGAAAGAGCTCAACTGGAATTCCATCACCTCCACTAGCTTTGTTCGTAGTGATGCTTTCTAAGGCCCACTTGACTTCACATTCCAGGATGTCTGGCTCTAGGTGAGTGATCACACCATCGTGATTATCTGGGTCGTGAAGATCTTTTTTGTACAGTTCTTCTGTGTATTCTTGCCACCTCTTCTTAATATCTTCTGCTTCTGTTAGGTCCATACCATTTCTGTCCTCTATCAAGCCTATCTTTGCATGAAATGTTCCTTTGGTATCTCCAGTTTTCTTGAAGAGATCTCTAGTCTTTCCCAATCTGTTGTTTTCCTCTATTTCTTTGCACTGATCACTGAGGAAGGCTTTCTTATCTCTCCTTGCTATTCTTTGGAACTCTGCATTCAGATGGGAATATCTTTCCTTTTCTCCCTTGCTTTTTGCTTCTCTTCTCTTCCCAGCTATCTGTAAGACCTCCTCAGACAGCCATTTTGCTTTTTTGCATTTCTTTTCCATGGGGATGGTCTTGATCCCTGTCTCCTGTGCAGTGTCACGAACCTCTGTCCATAGTTCATCAGGCACTCTGTCTATCAGGTCTAGTCCCTTAAATCTATTTGTCACTTCCACTGTATACTCATAAGGGATTTGATCTAGGTCATACCTGAATGGACTAGTGGTTTTCCCTACTTTGTTCAATTTAAGTCTGAATTTGGCAATAAGCAGTTCATGATCTGAGCCACAGTCTGCTCCCAGTCTTGTTCAGCATACCAATTTGGAAAACATTGATTTTTATTGTCTATGAATTATGAAATGCTTATTTTCTTAATATAAGTTCTCATTTATGAACTAGTTAGAAAATGGAATGTTAGACTGAGAATTAGCTTATGTACCATATATAATTTTATTTTAAAAATCCTTATTTAAGAAAAAGTACTTTACACTAAAAGTGATACTCATTTGATAGTTCGTAAAGCATTTAGAATTTTTCAGTATTGTAGTTACCAATTAGAACATCAGTTTCACTCAAGACAGATTAGAATGGTATGTAATGTAGAAATTTCTCTTTGCCATACATACCTTATAAAAACTTATTTTCTCATTTGGTTGCTTTCTCAAAAATAAAGTACAAAGTTATTAATCAGGTTGTGATACTTTTAAAATTTATAAACCAAGTGAATGGATACTGTTTAGTCAGGAAAAATTTGCCTTGTTCTGTCTCTTTAAAACTGCTCTTTAATATTAATGGATACATGTATACATCTTATGTATCTGTGAGTGATATTTCAGTTTTAATTTTCAGGGCTTCCTACGATACCTCGGCTCCAAACGCAAAACGTAAGTATCAGGATGAAGGAGAGACAGATGAAGACAAGATGGAAGAATACAAGGCAAGTAGAGAATGGGACAGTGTTTTGGTCAAGAGAAAAATAAGTCCTTACAATCTGTAGAGTCTTATTTAGGAAAAAAAATTTGATGAAAGTTGAATTTTGACAAAACACTAAATAATGTCAGTAGCATATATGTCACCACTTATATCAATTTACTCATTTTAATAGAAGAGGTATGTGGATTAAATCAGGTGATATATATAAAGCACTAAGCGTAATGCCTAGTAAGCTCTAGGCAACAGCATTCTTAAATAAAAGCAAGAGGTAGATGTACCAGAAACGTTGGATAATTGGATCAATTTTCAGGAGGCTACACTGTCTTTTATGAGTTGTGTTATTCCATCTTAACAATATAGGGTAGTGCCATTAAAATATTTTGAGAATCCATGGGCTAGATAACAGTGTAGAAGCATTTCTAACAGAGGCCCAAGCAAAAAAAACCAACTTCTGAACTTGTAGTTGCATTATTTAGGTGAAAAAAAAGTAAAGGGCAAAAAACGTATCTCCATTTTTTCAAATTAATTGTTATACAGCTATATTTAACAAAAGAGAATAAATAGTTCGAGTAAATCTCTAAGTATAATTACCTAATTTCATAAAAACTGTTGTGTGTTGGGCTTCCCTGGTAGCTTAGTGGTAAAGAATGTGCCTGCCAGTGCAGGAGACATAAGAGATGTGGGTTCAATCCCTGGGTTTGAAAGATCCCCTGGAGGGGGAAATGGCAACCTACTCCAGTATTCTTGCCTAGGAAATCCCACTGACAGAGAGGCCTGGCAGGCTACAGTCCATGCGGTCGCAAAGACTTGGACCCATCTTTGCGAAACAACAATATCGTGTGTTGGTTGCATTTGATATATCCTAATATGTAACTTAAATATTTGTGATTATGTTAGATTAAAGCATATACACTTCCTAATATTTTAACATTTTTGATCTATAAAATAGCGATTTCTTTTGGTTTGCTCTAGTAGAAGTAAAATTGCCCCATTGGTGGGCCTGTCTTTCATGATTTAAGCTAAATTCTAATAATATAAAGTATTATGTCTAAGGTAAATATAGATAACTTAGTCAACAGAATTAGTAGTTATAGACAGTTATTATTGAGAATTAAAAGGAAATTTTTATTATAAACATAGCTAGTTACAGGTAATGATAAAGCAAAGACTTCAATGTTTGACTTTAATGGTAATTTGAAAAATTTACGTCTTAGGGAAATAAAATATTTATGAGTCTTAATACTTATGATATAATACATAAGATTCCTCTTAAACATAAAATATCTACTTAATCTTCCTTTTTTAAGGATGAATTAGAAATGCAACAGGAGGAAGAGAATTTGCCATATGAAGAAGAGATTTATAAAGATTCTAGTACTTTTCTTAAGGTAAATAATTTTCAAATCTTTAACTTTTCATGTTTCAGCCCTTTGCCTGAAAAGATTTTAAATACTTATTTATGTTCAAGATTTTTTTTTCAGTTATTGAGGGATCATTTTTATTATAAAATAAAATATCATTTAAAATTATTCATGAAATGTTCGTCTAATGCTTGGCTATTAATGTCTGTAGATAACTGAATTGTAAACTATCATTTTAGTAGTGATGTTTTTTATTTTCTAAATCTATCCGTTAGCTTATATTTTGCTTGGCCTCATAATAAAAAATAAAGCTCCGAGTTAATGTGTCTGTCATCAGAGTGAAAGCTATTAATTTAATTTTGACTTTTTCTTTAGGGAACACAGAGTTTAAATCCCCATAATGATTACTGCCAACATTTTGTAGACACTGGACATAGACCCCAGAATTTCATCAGGGATGTAGGTATGTCTGATTTGTTGGGAATATGCGATTGCCAGCTGTCGGTTACATGCATGTAATTTATCCATTTTGTGGTTTATTTCTAACAAAATTCCTTTTTCCTGGCGTGGCTTTAATTCATAGTACTTCTTGTACACTGTCTTTTTCCATCAAGCAGTGTTGCTTTTTTCCTCTTTCTTTCCTTTCCTTCATTTTGTTTCTGTGATTATCCCTCATTTTTATTTTGCCTTTATTTATTCCTTCTTTGATGCTCTTCCTTTCTTTAGGTAAATCTGATTTTTTGACCTATGTCATTTTCCTTTCCTCTAAGAATTTTTTTTTTTTAACATTTCTTGCAAGATAGGCCTACTAGCAACAAATTCCCTCAGTTTTTGTTTCTCTGAGAAAGTCTTTATTTCTCCTTTACTTTTGAAAGATTAAGTTTGTAAAGTACAGAATTCTGGATTGGTGTTTTCTTTCTTTCAGTACTTTAAATATTTTACTTCACTCTCTTTGCTTGCTTTTTTCTGAGAAGTTGGATATAATTCTTAACTTTGTTCCACAGTAGTTTTTTTTTTTTTTTTTTTTTCCTGGTTTCTTTCAGGACTTTTATTTTCTATAGCTTGAAAATGATATTGTGTAGGTATAGTTGAGTTTTTCTCTTTTTTGATATGTATACTGTTTGGTACTCTCTGAGCTTCCTATATCTGGGCTTTGATGTCTGACATTAATTTGTGAAGTTTTTAGTCATTATTTTATTTGTTTATTTTTGACCTCTTCAGATCTTAATTGTGGCATGTGAGCTCACTGTTGTGGCTTAGTAGTTGTGGCACATGGACTTAGTTATCATGCCGCATGTGGGGTCTTAGTTCCCCAATCAGGGATCGAACCGCCATCCCCTGCATTGCAAGGTGGATTCTTAACGCCTGGACCACCAGAGAAGTCCCCCCAGTTATTATTGATTCAGATATTTCTTCTGTTCCTCTGGTTTTTCTCTTCGTCTGATATTTCCATTACACCTTTTGTAGTTATCTTATGTTCCTTGGATAGTCTGACTTTTTTCCCCCCAGTTTTTGTTCTATTTACTTTTCAGTTTTTGCAATTTCTGTTGAGATATCCTCAAGCTCAGATTCTTTTCCTCAGCTGTGTTCAGTCTACCAGTATGCTCCTCAGAGGCAGTATCCCTGCATTTTTAAAAACAGCCTGATTAAGATAATTCATGTACTATACAATTCACCCATTTAAAGAATATAATTTTTTAAAGTATCTACAGGTTTGTGCACCCATCACCACCATCTAATTTTAGACCTTTTTTTAAAATTGAGGTATAGTTGACTTACAATCTTATATAAGTTTTAGGTGTACAAATAGTGGTTCACAATTTTCAAAGTTTATACTTTATTTATAGTTAATATAAAATGTTGGCTATATTCTCTCTGCTGAACATTATGATTGTAACTTATTTATTACATATATAGAAATTTGTATTTTATAATCCCTGCCCCCGTTTTGCTCTCCCTCTTCTATCCCCACTGGTAACCACTAATTTGTTTTCTGAGTCTGTTTCTTTTTGTTATATTCACTAGGTTGTTCTTTATTTTTTAGATTTCACATATGAGTGATAATATATGGTATTTGTCTTTCTGACTTATTTCACCAAGCATAATATCCTCCATGTTGTTGCAAATAGTGAAAAATATAATCACTTTTTATGGCTGAGGAGTACTCCATTGTATATGTGTATGTACCACATCTTTATCCTTTCACATGTTGATGGGCGCTTAGGTTGCCTCCATATCTTGGCTATTGTAAATAATGCTGCTGAGAACATCGGTGCCTGTGTCTTTTTGAATTAGTGTTTTGTTTTTTTCATATACATACCCAGGAGTGGAATTTCTGTATTCATATAGTTACTTCTATTTTTAGATTTTGGAAAAACAGTATGATAGTTCCCTACTGTTTTCCACAGTTGCTACATACATTCCTATACATTCCTACCAACAATATTACACATCCTTAGAACATTTTTATCTCCCCTAAAGAAACTCAGTACTCAGTCATGAGCAGTCAGTTTCCATTCCTTCTCACACAGTTGCCGCCCCCCCCCCCCCCCCCCCGCAACCAGGCTTAAATAACCATTCATTGACTCATTATCAGTTTGCCTATTCTAGACATTTCATATAATTGGACTCATACAATATGTGATTTTGTGACTGGGCTTTTTTCACTTAACATAGTGTTTTCAGTGGCCATTGATGTTAGCAGCGTGTAGAAGTACTTCCATTGTAAGTATATACCACATTTTGTTTATTCATTTGAATTGTTTCCACTTTCTGACTTGAAAACTCTCCTGCTGTGAATATTCATGTAGAGTTTTTGTGTGAATGCATGCTCTCATTTCTCTTGGGTGTATACCTGGGAGAGAATTACTGGGTCACGTGATAGTTCTACATTTAACTTTTTGAGGAACTGCAAATCTGTTTTTCAGAGCAGCTGTACTGTATATATTTTTGCTAACAATATGCGAGGGTTCCAACAATATTTCAGGTATCATTGACACTTTCTATTATCTGTCTTTATAGTTATAGCTATACTAGTGAATATGAAGTAGTATTTCATTGTGGTTTTGATCTGCATTTCCCTAGTGACTAACGATATTAAAAATCTTTTCCTATGCTTATTTTTCCTTTTAAATACCTATTTTGGAGAAATGTCTAAAAGCTTTTTTTTTAGGTATTTGACTTTTTATTATTTTATTGTAAGAGTTCTATATATATTCTCAGTGTATGTATTCTCTTTATATATTCTCCTTTATCAGATGTATGATTTGCAAATATTTTCTCCCGTTCTGTGGGTTGTCTTTTCACTTTTGATGGCACCCTTTGCCACACAAAAATTTTATTTTGATGTAATCCAATATACTTCTTCTTTTTTTGCTTGTAAGCAACATGTGGAAACTGATTTTAATGTTTTCATGGTCACAATTTAGATGTAGCACAAAAAGTTATAATAAGGGTGAGATAAGCCAATTACAGAATGACAAAAATGCACACACTTAAAGAGGTACTTAAAATATCAGTAGTACATATATAAATACATACACTTTTATGAGCTACCTAAAATAGTGATTCTCACAGAAGAAGAGAATACAGCAGTGGTTGTCAGAGGCTGGAGAGAGAGGAAAATGAGAAGTTGTTGTGCACTTGGCATAAAGTTTCAGTTATGCAAGATAAATTAATTCTGTAGATCTTGTTCAGTTGCTCAGTTATGTCTGGCTCTGCGACTCCATGGACCACAGTGTGCAAGGCTTCCCTGTCCTTCGCTGTCTCCTGGAATTTGCTCAAACTCATGTCCATCGACTTGGTGATGCCATCCAACTGTCTCAACCTCTGCCGCCCCTTTCTCCTCCTGCCGTCAGTCTTTCCCAGCATCACTTTTCCAGTGAGTCAGCTCTGTGCATCAGGTGGCCAGAGTATTAAGAGCTTCAGCTTTACCATCAGTCCTTCCAATGAATATTCAGGGTTAATTTCCTTTAGGATTAACTGGTTTGATCTCCTTGCTGTCCAAGGGATCTCAAGAGTCTTTTTCATCACCACATTTGGAAGCATCAATTCTTCAGCGCTCAGCCTTTAATAGTGCAACTCTCATAGCCCTCTCTACATGACTGCTGGAAAAACCATGACTATACGGACCTTTGTCAGCAAAGTGATATCTCTGCTTTTAAATACACTGTCTAGGTTTGTAATACTTTACAGCCCAGAAAATAAAGTCTATCTCTCTTTACATTTTTTTCCCCATCTATTTGCCATGAAGTGATGGGGCCAGATGCCATTATTGTAATTTTTTGAATGTTGAGTTTTAAGTCAGCTTTTTCACTCTCCTCTTTGACCTTCTTCAAGAGACTCTTTAGTTCCTCTTTGCTTTCTGCCATTGGAGTGGTATCATCTGCATATCTGAGGTTATTGATATTTCTCCCGGCAGTCTTGATTCCAGCTTGTGCTTCAACCAGCTCCTCATTTCCCATGATGTACTCTGTATATAAGTTAAATAAGCAGGATGACAGTATACAGCCTTGACGTACGCGTTTTGCAGTTTGGAACCAGTCTGTTGTGCCATGTCCTGTTCTAAATGTTGCTTCTTGACCTGCATTCAGGTTTCTTAGGAAGACAGGTAAGGTGGTCTGGTAGTCCCATCTCTTGAAGACTTTTCCACAGTTGCTTGTGATCCACACAGTTGAAGGCTTTAGTGTAGTCAATGAAGCAGAAGTAGAGGTTTTTCTGAAATTCCCTTGTTTTTTCTATGATCCAAAGGATGTTGGCAATGTGATCTCTGGTTCTTCTGCCTTTCCTAAATACAGCTTGTACATTGAGAAATCTGAAACTTCTCGATTCGTGTACTGCTGAAGCCTAGCTTGAAGGATTTTGAGCATTACCTTGCTAGTATATGAAATGAGCGTAATTGTGTGATAGTTTGAACATTCTTTGGCATTGCCCTTCTTTGAGATTGGAATGAAAATGATCTTTTCCAGTCCTGTGGCCACTCCTGAGTTTTCCAAATTTACTGGCATATCATCTTTTAGAATTTGAAATAGCTCAACTGGAATTCCATCACCTCCACTAGCTTTGTTCATATTAATGCTTCCTAAGGCCCACTTGACTTCATACTCCAAGAGGTTTGGCTCTATGTGAGAGATCACACCATCATGGTTACCCGGGTCATTAAGACCTTTTTTGTAAAGTTCTTCAGTGTATTTTTACCACTTCTTTTTATATCTCTTCTGCTTCTGTTCCATACCATTTCTGTTCTTTATTGTGCCCATCTTTGCATGAAGTGTTCCCTTGGTATCTCTAATTTTCTTGACGAGATCTCTAGTCTTTCTATTGTTTTCCTCTATTTCTTTGCATTGATCACTTAAGAATGCTTTCTTATCTCTCCTTGCTATTCTTTGGGACTCTGCATTCAGATGGATATATCTTTCCTTTTCTCCTTTGCCTTTCACTTCTTTTCTTTTCTCAACTATTTGTAAAGCCTCCTCAGACAATCATTTTGCCTTGTTTTATTTCTTTTTCTTGGGGATGATTTTGGTCACTGCCTCCTATACAATGTTATGAACCTGACCCATAGTTCTTCAGGCACACTCTTATCAGATCTAATCCCTTGAATCTATTTGTCACTTCCACTGTATAATCATAATGAATTTGATTTGGATCTTACCTGCATGGCCTAGTGGCTTTCCCTGCTTTCTTCAGTTTAAGTCTGAATTTTGCAATAAGGAGTTCATGATCTGAGCCACAGTCAGCTCCTGGTCTTGTTTTTGCTCACTGTCTAGAGCTTCTCCATCTTTGGCTGTAAAGAGCTCTCCATCTTCTCCATCTGGTGATGTCCACGCGTAGAGTTGTCTCTTGTGTTGTTGGAAGAGGGTGTTTGTTATGACCAGTATGTTCTCTTGGCAAAAGTCTGTTAGCCTTTGCCCTGCTTCATTTTGTACTCCAAGGCCAAACTTGCCTGTTACTCCAGGTATCTCTTGACTTCCTACTTGGCATTCCAGGCCCCTATGATGAAAAGAGTCCATAGATCTGCTGTATAGCAAATTGTCTATTCTCAGCAATACTGCTGACCATAGTCAACAATACTTCAAAAAATTTAAGAGGGTATATTTTATCTTACTTAAAAATGCTTGTTGAGTCGCCAAGTTGTGTCTGACTCTTTGTGACCCCATGGACTGCATCACACCAGGCTTTGCTGTCCCTCACCCTCTCCCAGAGTTTGCCCAAGTCATGTCCACTGAATTAGTGATGCCATCCAACCATCATCCTCTGTTGCCCTCTTCTCCTGCTTTTAATCTTTCCCAGCATCAGGGTCTTTTCTAATGAGTCGGCTCTTTGCATCAGGTGGCCAAAGGATTGGAACTACAGCTTTAGCATCAGTCCTTCCAAAGAGTGTTCATGGTTGATTTCCTTTAAGATTTGATTTAGTGTGATCTCCTTGCTTTCCAAGGGACTCTCAAGAGTCTTCTCCAGCACCAATTCAAAAGCATCACTTCTTTGGTGCTCAGCCTTCTTTATGGTCCAACTTTCACATCTGTACATGACTACTGGAAAGATCATAGCTTTGATTGACTATACGGACCTTTGTTGGCCAAGTGATGTCTTTGATTTTTAACACACTGTCTAGGTTTGCCTTAGCTTTCCTGCCAAGAAGCCATCATCTTCCTTTCCTGCCCAGAAGCAGTTGTCTTCTAATTTTATGGCTGCAGTCACCGTCCGTCGGTCATTTTAAAGCCCAAGAAGAGAAAATTTGTCATTGCTTTCCCCTTTTCCCCTTCTCTTTGCCCTGAAGTGATGGGAACAGATGCCATGATCTTGGTTTTTTTAATATTAAGTTTTAAGCCAGCTTTTTCACTCTCCTCTTTCACCCTCATCAAGAGGCTCTTTAGTTCCTCTTCATGCTCTGCCATTAGAGTGGTATCATCTGCATATCTGAAGTTGTTGATATTTCTCCTGGCAATCTTGATTCCAGCTTGTAACTCATCCAGCCTAGTATTTCCAATGATGTACTTTGTGTATAAGTTAAATAAACAGGGTTGACAATACCAGCCTTGTCCTACTCCTTTCTCAATCCTGAACCAGTCAGTTGTTCCTTCTGGGGCTCTAACTGTTGCTTCTTGACCTGCATACAGGTTTCTCAGGAGACAAGTAATATGGTCTGATATTCTCATCTCTTCAGCCTTCCACAGTTTGTTATGATCCACACAGTCAAAAGCTTTAGCATAGTCAGTGAAACAGAGGTAGATGTTTTTCTGGAATTCCCTTGCTTGCTCTGTGATCCAGTGAAGGTTGGCAATGTGATCTCTGGTTCTTCTGCCTTTTCTGAATGCAGTTTGCTTGAACTTCTGGAAGTTCTTGGTTCACGTAATGCTGAAGCCTGCCTTGGAGGGTTTTGAACATAACCTTACTAGCATGGGAGATGAGTGCAGTTGTCCATTGGTTTGAACATTCTTCAACACTTTCTGTTGTTTTCCTCTATTTCTTTGTACTGTTCATTGAAGAAGACCTTCTGGTCTCTTGCTATTTTCTGGAACTCTGCATTAAGTAGGGTGAACCTTTCTATTTCACCCTTTCTTTTTGCTTCTCTTCTTTCCTCAGCTATTTGTAAAGCTTCCTCAGGCAACCACTTGTCTCTTGCATTTTTTTCATTGGGATGGTGTTGTTTGCTGCCTCCTGTACAGTATTATGGACCTCTGTCCATAGTTCTTCAGGCACTCTGTTCACTGGATCTAATCATTTCAGTCTATTTGTCACCTCCACTGATATTCATAGGGAATTTAGATTTAAGTCTTATCTGACTGGCCTAGTAGTTTTCCCCACTTTCTTTAGTTTAGGCTTGAATTTTGCTATGAGGAGCTGATGATCTGAGCCACAGTCAGCTCCAGGTCTTGTTTTTGTTGACTCTGTACAGCATCTCCGTCTTCAGCTATGAAGAATGTAATCAATCTGATTTCAGTATTGACTATTTGGTGATATCCATGTGTAAAGTCATCTCTTGTGTTGTCGTGAAAGGGTGTTTGCTATGACAAGAGTATTTTCTTGGCAAAATTCCGTCAGCCATTGCCCTCCTTCATTTTGTGCTCCAAGGCCAAACTTGCCTGTTATTCCAGGTATCTCTTGAGTTCCTACTTTGCATTCCAGTCCCTTATGATGAATCAGTTCAGTTCAGTCACTCAGTCGTGTCTGACTCTTTGCGACCCCATGGACTGTAGCACACCAGACTCCCCTGTTCTTCACAAACTCCTGGAGCTTGCTCAAACTCATGTCCATTGAGTTGGTAATGCCATCTAACCATCTCATCCTCTGTCGTGCACTTTTCCTCCCACCTTCAATCTTTCCCAGCATCAGGGTCTTTTCCAGTGAGTCAGTTCTTCACATCAGGTGGCCAAAGTACTGGAGTTTCAGCTTCAGCATCAGTCCTTCCAATGAATATTCAGGACTGATTTCCTTTAGGATGAACTGGTGGGATCTCCTTGCAGTCTGAGGGACTCTCAAGAGTCTTCTCCAGCACCACAGTTCAATAGCATCAATCCTTTGGCACTCGGCTTTCTTTATGATGAATAGGACATCTTTTTTTGGTGTTCTAGGAATTATTCTGTTGAGCGCTGAAGAGTTGATGCTTTTGAACTGTGGTGTTGGAGAAGACTCTTGAGAGTCCCTTGGACTGCAAGGAGGTCCAACCAGTCCATCCTAAAGGAGATCAGTCCTGGTGTTCATTGGAAGGACTGATGTTGAAGCTGAAACTCCAATACTTTGGCCACCTCATGCGAAGAGTTGACTCATTGGAAAAGACCCTAATGTTAGGAAGGATTGGGGGCAGGAGGAGAAGGGGACGACAGAGGATGAGACGGTTGGATGGCATCACCAACTCGATGGACATGGGTTTGGGTAAACTCCGGGAGTTGGTGATGGACAGGGAGGCCTGGCGTGCTGCGATTCATGGGGTCCCAAAGAGTCAGACACGACTGAGCGACTGAACTGAACTGAACTGAGCCATACAGCAAACTCCCGTTGGCTATTTTACATATGGTAATGTAAGTTTCCATGTTACTCTTTCCATACATCTCCCCCTCTCCTCCCCTCTCCCCATGTCCATAAGACTTCTGTGTTTCTGCATTGCTGCCCTATAAATAAATTCTTCAGTACCATTTTTCCGGATTCTGTATATATGTGTTAGAATATGATATTAATCTTTCTCTTTCTGACTGACTTCACTCTGTATAATAGGGTCTAGATTCATCCATCTCATTAGAACTGACTCAAATGCATTCCTTTTTATGGCTGAGTATATGTAGCACAAATTATTTATCCATTCATCTGTTGATGGACATCTAGGTTGCTTCCCTTAGGGATTCTTGTCCACAGTAGTAGGTCCAATGATTATCTGAATTAATTTCACCCATTCCCATTCATTTTAGTTCATGGATTCCTAAGATGTTGATCTTTACTCTTGCCATCTCCTGCTTGACCATGTCTAATTTACCTTGATTCATGAATCTAACATTCCAGGTTCCTATGCAGTGCTATTCTTTAAAACACCCAATTTTGCTTACATCCCAGACATATCCACAACTGAGTAATGTTTCTGCTTTGGCCCAGCCGCTTCATTCTTTCTGGAGCTATTAGTAGTTGTACTCTGCTCTTCCCTAGTAGCATATTGGACACCTTCCAAACTGAGTGGCTCATCTTTCAGTGTCACATCTTTTTGCCTTTTTATACAGTTCATGCGTGGAGTTCTCAAGGCTCGTATACTGCAGTGGTTTGCCATTCTCTCCTCCAGTGGATCACGTTTTGTCAGAACCCTCCACTATGACTCACCTGTCTTGGGTGGCCCTTCACAGCATGGCTCATAGCTTCATTGAGTTACACAAGCCCATTAGCCGAGACATGGCAGTGATATTTGAAGGGGTCTTACTGCACGTACACACACCAAAACCAGAGGAACACAAACTTCTGAAGGTTATTAATATGTCTCACCTTGATTGTGGTTATGGTTTCACAGCTATATGCATATGTTAAAACTCACCAGATTGCATCCATTAAATATAAGTTTAATGTATAAGGTTTTTGTTTATCAATTATACTTCAATAAAGCTTTTTAAGACGTTTATTTCTCCGAGACAAAGAAAATGTACTTAGGAAACTATTATGGATTGAGAAAAAATTGTACCTCTGTTTTGTAGATGATTGAGAGCTGACTCTACTGTGATTGAAACCTGAATATAGTAAAATCTTCAAACTTGTTTCATTTGAAATTTGATCTGTACCCGCTGATTAAGGACGCTTTACAAAATCTTTCATTTTTTTAATCTTTGATTGAAAATCATATCATATTTGAAAATGTACTTTTGGTTTTTAAGATGCTTATGATTCTTGTAAGGAAGAAGGATAAAGTAAAATAAGATCTTTTAGGAATCTTTGATATTCAAAGCCCTACTTACAGTTGTTTAAACGGGCATTATGCTGTTTTACCTAAAATCTCTCTGAGGTTCAAAGATTTAAATATTTTTGAGGACATGGAAGCAATGAAGCTCCTGCTTTTAACCTTTCTGGGACTTGAAGGTGTTTTTGAAGATCCTAAGCTTGAAAATATATATGAAGATTTGGTTTATAATATATGGAGATGTGAGATCTTTAAAACTATAAATACTGATGTAGGATATGTTTTTAGAGAAAATGACTTGTCTTGGAGTTGGTAGTACAATTAGATAAGTAATCAGAGTGAGCGAGGTGAGAGCTCATCGACTAATAGGGACTCATTATCTTTCTGCCTAGATTTGTTCTGGGATTGTGTCCATAATTTAAGCCATTTAAGATCGTCAGTAGTAAGGATAAGAAATCTTCATGTTCTCTGCGTTGGATAAGTGTCAAACTAAGGGAAAACTGAACAGTCATTAGATCTTTGGGAGAGTTGTTTTTTTTGTTTTTTGTTTTCTTTTTAGTAAAAAAAAAAAAAAAAAAGGAAAAAAGCATGAACAACAACAAAAAAATCTTTTCCTGAGAACAGAATGTCTAAACTTGATACTTTAAGCAGATTATTTAATATAATAAGTTTGAAAAATTAAATGGTTAATTGACTTAAATCATCTGGCCTTTAAAACACCTGGGTGTTTGCCTACATGTGAAATTAGGGTCGTTAGGTATAAAATGTGTATATGAAGTATTTAAAAATACTCAAAACTAACTTTTTTACAAACGATGTGAGAATGATAAGTTGGTTGTGTCTTGTTTTGTTTTCCTGAGCAGGCTCATTACCTTTGAATTCACTGCTACTCAATTGTATTGAAATTTGGAATTCACTATTTTTCCTCCCCAGGTTTGGCTGATAGATTTGAAGAATACCCTAAATTGCGGGAGCTCATCAGACTGAAGGATGAGTTAATAGCTAAATCTAACACTCCTCCTATGTAAGTGGGGTTTTTTGTTCCCAACTCAGGCTTAAAATATTAGTCTTTTTGTCATGTAACCTTTCTGAAGTTTGAAAAAAATTCAGCATCTTTGAAAGGTTAACACACTCTTTCTTCTTTAGTGAAATGTATTAGTTTGAAACTCTGGTATTGAGTACACAGTAGGTTGTCATTTTATTTGTTTTCAGTTTACTAGATAATTTAGAGTGTCTTTAAGTATTTTTTCTTAGAAAATCTTATTTGTTGTTTTCTTAACTATCTTTAAATGTTTTTAAATATCTTTTCTTCTCAAAAATTACTTATTGAAGAAAGTTAGAAAACTTAAGAGAGAGAAAATAAGAAAATGAAAGTTAATTATAATTTGGCAGCTAGGGATACTATTCTTAACATTTTGGAATACAAAAATTCATTTTAACCTTTGGTAACAGAATGTTTCCCTCAAAAATGTGTATAATCCTTAAAACTGGAGACTCTTTAGCTTACTTTGAACATTTTGTACATTTAACAGTTTGCTAAAATATATGCTATTAACGATTAGAAAAATCACAGATAACTGGGTTTGTGGAAAAAATTTTAACAGGCTAATATTTATCATATTTAGAAATATTTTATGTTTAAAGTATCTTATGCATGCATGCATGCTAAGTTGCTTCAGTTGTGTCCAACTCTTTGCGACCCTATGGACTGGAGCCCTCCAGGCTTCTCTGTCCATGGGATTCTGTGGGCAAGAATACTGGAGTGGGTTGCCATGCCCTCCTCCAGGGGATCTTCCCGACTCAGGGATTGAACCTGGGTCTTCTGCATTGCAGGTGAATTCTTAACCGCTGAGCCACTGGGAAGCCCCAAAGTGTTTTGTATTTATATTTGAAATACCTTCTTACTGTGTAGAAATAACCATTAAATAAAGACTAGTAGTAATTTATGCTAAGTGGCTGGAAAAGACTGTTAATATAAACACTATTGCTAACAAACAAACTAGCAAAAGAAAATTATGTCTATCTTTAGAAACTTTTTTAGACAGAGGAATTTAAAACAAAACAATTTTTCTGAAGGACAATCGCAGGAAAAATAATGTAATATTCCTTGAAGTATTATGATGATAATGGAAAGGGACTCAGCCACTCACATCTGAGATGGATTTTCAGTATAAAAATGAGAGAGGTTTATACTCAGGATGTTCCTGTGGGATCATGGTTTTGCTTTGCTGTACGATTCTATCCATGTTCTCAGGAAGAACGGTGGTAGATAGTTTTACTGTATATACTGAGGAGAGAGATTCCTCCATAAAAAGGTATTTAATTATTAGCTCATGATGACTTTGAAATAGTATTAGGAAATATTTAAGAAACTTTTTTTCATTACCATCTGTAATCTCTTACTTTTTATGCTTTAATCAAATAGGTACTTACAAGCAGATATAGAAGCTTTTGACATCAGAGAACTGACACCCAAATTTGATGTGATTCTTCTTGAACCACCTTTAGAAGAATATTACAGAGAGACTGGCATCACTGCTAATGAAAAATGCTGGACTTGGGATGATGTATGATGAAACTTTCTACATTGTAATGAATTATTTATTTTTCAAATGAATATATCTTTATTTGATTAGAGAGTAATATTATAAATACTGTTTTAGGAATTATAAATACAGATTTATAGTATAATGGCTAAAGATCTAAGGTACAGTAACAAATATTATAATATCTTTGGGGTTTCTTTTTGAGGCAGAAGTTGAGCAGGGAATAAGTTAAGTTGTCTTAAAATTCCAATCTTAGAGTCCTTGGATGTATAGCTAGAAATAAGTCTAAAAATAGATTGAATGGTTGATAGCTTTCTGTATTTGGTTAGTTTCAGTGAATGTCAGAGTATTCACACACACATATATATTAGCATAATTTTTACTCTTTAAAGAACTTACAGTATAATAGATTTAAAGAATATATAATCTCAGTCTTATATAATTGCAGTAAAGTTCTGTTTTCCTAAATAAAAGTAAACAAACTGATAGCCTCAGTGAGTTACATAAAGTAATCTGTTTTTACTGGTCAATAACAAAAATAGCAAATATATATTTATTGAGTACCACTCTGTACTAGGCAACTAGGTACTGGAGATTCAAAGGTGAATGAGACTTAGTATTTGGCCTTAAGGAGCACACAGTTGGGATAAGCAGTAACCTAAACAGATAATTGCAGTATCATTTTGTTAGTTCAGTAATAGAGGACTTTGCATAAGGTGATCTGAAAAAAAAACCTGACCGAGTTGAGGAAGCTGGGGGACATAAAGAGGAGGTGATGCATGAACAGATTAGCCAGAATTGGCCAGCTGAGAATGGGCTGGGCTAGGAATTCCAAGCTGAAGGAACAGTAAGAGCAGGAGGCAAAGAGATGAGAATGGAGGTCTTGTGTGTATGTTGATTGTGTTGAATCACAGATGGAGACTGTCTAGAGATGCTGTCTTCTTAGAAGCTTGGACTTTTATCCTGAAGGCATTAAGGAATCTTTGAAGGGCTTTAACCAGTTTAGTAAAATGGTCTAATTAGTGTGTGGAGAAGGATGGTCCAGAGAAAATGAAGATTGGAGAGGGACTAGCAGTTAGAAGACTGTTGCAGTAGTCTGGTTAGGAAATAAAGGATCCCTGAATTAGGCTGATGGTAGTAAGGATAGAAAGGTGATAAATTCAGTAATGTTTTGTAGGTATGTCTGGTGAGATCTAGTGATTGGGATGAGGGAAGGAGGTAAGGATGCTTGAAAGTTTGAGTCTTAGGATAAATGGGTTCGGTTACCACCAGCCAAGAGTCAGTTTAAGAAGAGAAGCAGGATTAGAGGGATTAGGATTATGCTGAATGTGTTGATTAGAGGTGTATGAGAGACATTCACATGGAGGTTGTAATAGGAGTATGCAACTTAACAGAAAGATCTGGCCATTTCAAAAGATAGATTTTAAAGGGTTAGCATATTAAACCTATAAGAATAAATGAATGTGTCTTGAAATAGCATCTCAATTAGGATACAATGTGAATTTACAGTAAAGCCTCAGGAAACTTATATTTAAGAGGCACATAGAAAAGATGTGAAAAGAAAGGGTCACAGATGAATGAGGTGAATCAAGACAGTTTGAATGTCATGGAAACCAAGGAAATAGAGCACTTCCCTAATTGAGGAGGAGCATGTGATCAAAAGCATTGAACACAGAAGAGAGGCAGGGAGGGCAGTGAACTGATGCTTCACAGGAGACTGCTCTGAGTCCTCGCACATCCCCTTCTGAGTTCATAGTTGTTACTATTGTTAGTATTACTTACTTTTCAAGATATAACTTCAGTTTTTCTTCCTTGAAGCTTTCCTATCAGCTTCAATGCCTCTGTCACATCTATTTACATTTTTATTTTATTTTACAAGTTTTTCTCTCCTCTGATAAGTATAATGGGTGTTTATTGTTGAAACACAGAAATATATAGTATCCCCAAAACTTAAGGTTAAAGATGTAGTGCTATTGATATTTAGGGCTGAGCGGTTTTCCAGATAGGTTGCACAAGTTAATATTCATTCTGATAGTGTTTAAGAAATATCTATTTTTCCTCATCAAAATTGATATAAAAAATAATCTTTTAGGCAAAAGTAAATTGAAGAATTAATCTTACTATGTCTATGATTAGTAGTTAGGTTGAACTTTATTTTCTCTGGCCCATCTCTAAGATTTGGTCAGTGAAATCCAAGAGTTTAAATTTTATATGATAAACTAATAGTTTTTGTAATAAAGAAATTCCATTTTATATGCATATTGAAAAGTTTTGTCTGGAGCCCTAGGAACTCTAAGCTCTTAACCTTTATGTAGTAATAACTTAAAGAAAATGCCAGTAGCTAAATATAAATAAAAGAAGTGTTTGAGTTTCTCAGGTATTCTTTTTCATGTTAGAGTCAGTGGAGGTCAGTGTGTTTTAGTTAAGAATATAAGCGCTTACTTAAAATACCAATATTTAGTATTTATAATTGTAACATCAAGAGTTATTTGCTTAATATTCTTCGCTGTGTGCCATCACTTACCTTAGCTATGCCATGTATAAATGTGTATAGGAATATATGTGTGTGTCTGCATATTAATGTTTATTCATATTCTTATGAGAATATTAGATTAGGCATTATGTCAAGACAAAGTTGGAAGTGTAAAACTGAATAGGTTTATGCCTATTGTGATTTATTTCCACTATCACCCTCAAATAATGTTTCTTTTACCTAGATAAGTTATAGGTGATATGGTTATGATGCACTCAGGTAAAAGTTAAGGAACTTCCCTTGTAGTCCAGTGGTTAAGACTCTGCGCTTCCTCTGTGGGGAATGTGGGTTCCATCCTTGGTTGGGAAAGTTCCACATGCCCGTGAGGTGTGGTCGAAGAAAAAAATAAAGGAAAAAAAAAATTGTTTTTAAGTTAAAATTTTCTTAATACATGTAACTAATAGGTATTAGCTTGAGCCATGGTCTGTGGAACTTGTTAGCTGTAATAGGAAGCAGTAGAATAAGAATACCATATAAAATGATTGCTTTTGTGTCATTTATACACATTTTTGGTAGTCCCCAAATTTAGAGATTTAATTATTAAATAACTTTTTTTTAATTGACATACTCAACACATACAAAGCCAACAATTATAGCCTATTGTTTTTTTTTACATTTCAGACCTAAAGTGATCATTACAATGAAATGTGTATATTGATTTATTTTATTTAGAACTATTCTACTGGAAACCATGTCCTCCACAAACATTTGTGGTTATGTTTTATTTTAAGTTTGCCCCTAACTTTGGGGTAATTTAATCCCTTTTCTTTTCAGTTTCTTTTTCTGTAAATGGTAACAGGTTGCTCTAAACCTACACCTTATAAAATTCCGTAATTCTATAAATATGGTTTCCTATAAACTTTTCATACGGAATCAAGTGTGTCTATGTGCATGTGTTCATCTGTGTTGTATTAATACAGGAAAACAAACCCCATAAGAACAAGTTTTAAGGATAAAATTTATTTTCCATTGTATTTCCTAATGAAAATTAGTACATCTAAAGAGCACATATACTGTAAGTGAAAAGGAAAGTGAAGTTGCTCAGTCGTGTCCGACTCTTTGAGACCCCATGGACTGTAGCCCACCAGGCTCCTCCGTCCGTGGGATTTTCCAAGCAAGGGTACTGGAGTGGGTTGCCATTTCCTTTTCCAGGGAATCTTCCTGACCCAAGGATCGAACCCAGGTCTCCCACATTGCAGGCAGACGCTTTACCATCTGAGCCACCAGGGAAGCATATATTATAAGAATATAAACATATACTATAAGTCCTGATAAGTCTCAGTGCTTGTTCTTTTGGATTTAGAATAAATGGGAAACAAGATACTTCAATGCAGTACTGTTTTGGTTTCTTCCAGATTATGAAGTTAGAAATTGATGAGATTGCAGCACCTCGATCATTTATTTTTCTCTGGTGTGGTTCTGGGGAAGGATTGGACCTTGGAAGAGTGGTAAGATGGTGTTTTTTTAAAATTCCTAAGAAACAAATAACAGTATGTTGTATAAGAAATTTGAAGATTAATGTTAAATTGTTCTTCATTTCTTAAATAGTACTCAAATATTCAGAAAGGAAAACTGTTTTAAAAAGAATATGTAAAGATTTTTTTAAATTAAAAAAAATAAAAAAGAATATGTAAAAGACATTACCGCTTAGTTAGCTAGCTTTCAGGATGAAAAATCAAACTACGATTTACTACAACTGCAGGAAGAGAACAGTTTAGAGATTTGAAACTGAATTGCAGCTCAAAAACAGGCAACATACTGCTATATACTGTCCATTATTAGTAGCTAAAATGTATTTTTCTGAGTAGCCTACACTCATGAATTCTAAATGGAAGCCGAATCGAGTTGGATAAATAACACAGCATCTAGAACACAGAGTTTGAAAGGATGAATGAGAGTGAGAAAGAAGTTTATCATCTCAATTTATTTTAGGTACCTTATGTTTATCATATTCAGAACTTTTTTGTTTTTTTGGTTGGAGTAGTTTGAATTTCTAAATGGAAACAAAATACTAAAAGCTTTTTTTTTTTTTAATACTGGTAGCTTTGTGGCTAGTTTTGGTCTCAGATCTGCTGTCCAGCAGTGAAACTTTGGGTAAAGAGGTATTTACTCTCGTGTGTTTCAGTTTCCTCACTTGTTACTGGATAATATTTACATTTTTAGGACATATTATTAATACTTGATATACTACCAAGATCTCATTTAATCCTGGTAATTTTAGGAGGTGTCCATTTGACAGGTGAAGAATTTAAGTAGGATTATATTGCTATAAATTTGTGCTCAAATCCTGAAATTCTGTAGTTGTTTTGTATTTTTTGTATAAACAGCAAGTTTGAGATTCTTGGATCACATCATTGCTTCCGTCATTTATTAACTCCATGGTAAGACTATAACTGTATACTGGGAATCTGTTTTATTGCTGGCATATCCCTAAGATGCTGTAAAAAAACTAAGAAGATAGAAACACACCATAAGTTTTTATAGGTATATTGGTATATTTTGTAGGTATATTACCCTTTTTAGATCAAATGTCTAGCTTTGGGCTTTTCTCCTACCCCTCAAATTAGCTTGAAATTGATTATCTTATTTGTTTATGCAGCAGTTTATCATACTAGTGAAAGCAGATTTTGGCCCAAAATAATTACAAAAAATAATTCAGCATGAGAAATACTCATGAGCTTGTGCTAAGTTGATTAGGGCATGTTGGATTTAGGCCCTTGTGATACTTCATGACTATCCAGTGCTAAACAAATATTTGGCAACAGGAACAGATAGTGATCATGATTTTTGAGATTTTAAGTTAAAAATCTAAGTTCCATTTTGAGGTGTATTCTCAGTTTATACAATGAAAAGTACATATGTTTTATGCTCCACTGTGTCTTTATTTGTACTTGATCATAGTGCCAACAGTATTGCACCGCACAATTTACTTAATTCCTCCTACTTTGCTCTTAGTCAGTTAGGAGTAAGGATCATATTTTACTCATGTTTTTAATCCCAGCAGCTAGCCAACACCTACATATGGTAGGGCTCAAAATGCTACTCTGGGTACTCAGTTAGCTGGTATTTGTTATATATTCATATATAACAGATTCTAAGAGACTGAGATTCAAATCTCTCTATTGTCTAGGTTACATAAAGCTGAAAGTAAAGTTCTATAAAGAAATATACAAACAACTATAAGTCTTTGGCTTTTTGAGGTTTAGTATTAAATATATAAAAATAACATTTTACAAGACTCATTTGAAAGGAAGTTACTGATTAGAACTTCTCAACAGTTTTTAGCTTTATCAGAGGATAGAAAATTGAAGTAGCAACAACAGTTTACCTCTTGAATTATTTTTTGATTAAAGAGGGGCTGATTGTTCTCTTATTTAAAGCTCACTTTCTATTGATGACAGTGGAAGGTAGTATTAAAGAATTGAAGTATTATATAGTCTTTTCCATGTTTTGATGTTATATGTTTATATGATGGCTATATATTTAAAGATAAGTATTTCTTTTTTTCTGTTTCTTTAGTAATACAAAATTACTATGACATCTTGGAATTTAGTGTCTCAAACCTCTGGAAAGTTTTTAATGCTGGTTGGTTAAGTATTGTTTATTTCTTTTAGCTAAGGATTTTTTAAAAATTCTCTTATTTCTAGTGTTTACGCAAGTGGGGTTACAGAAGATGTGAAGATATTTGTTGGATTAAAACCAATAAAAACAATCCTGGGAAGACTAAGACTTTAGATCCAAAGGCTGTCTTCCAGAGAACAAAGGTATTGTCTTTACTGTTTTCTTTTCTATATTTTAATTATTTTCTCTTAAGCTTTTCCAAATGAGTCAGTGCTGTTTAATTCATTTTGGTGGAAAAGTTGTTCTCTGAGACTTGCACAAATGGCATTGAGCATTAAAGTAATACAGCCAAGTTCATTTTAAAAATTTTATTCACTCAGAGAAGCCTGTGCTGTGCTGGAGAAGGTAATATGTATTCCTGTATATCCTAAACTACTGTAATTTTCAGTCAGATATGGGCTTTTGGTACTTCTGACCCCCATTTTTTTCCTTTCTCTAGACTAAAAAAAAAGAAATGGCAGCAAGGCTCATAGCTGGCCAGCTGAGATGACTATTTCTCTCCTCTTCCCTTCCTTTTTCTGGGCTTCCCTGATAGCTTGGTCGGTAAACAATCCGCCTGTAATGCAGAAGACCCCATTTGGATTCCTGGATTGGGAAGATCCCTGGAGAAGGGATAGGCTACCCAGTCCAGTATTCTTGGGCTTCTCTGGTGGCTCGACAGGTGGTAAAGAATCCACCCACAATGCCGGAGACGTGGGTTCAATCCCTGAGTTGGGAAGATTCCCTGAAGAAGGGAAAGGCTACCCACTCCAGTATTCTGGCTGTTCCATGGACTGAGCGACTTTCACTTTCCCTTTTTTTCTACATAAGTACCTGAACAAGAACCCCTGAGAACCTCTGATTCGTAGGACTGCCCTCTAGTTATCAGGGTTTAACAGTTTGTCCTCCAGTCTTCCACTCTTCTGGGAGCTTTGGGGGGATGGTCTTTTTGAAATCTTTCTTGGGCTAGAAATTCTTTTTGAAGGGAATCCAAGCCATCCTTACTATTATTGGTTCATGGAGTCAAGTGAGATTATTTAAACTATACCCTGTTGTCCAGATTAAATAGAGGTCAAAAAATAAACAACAAAAAAGGAAATTGTTTGACTTTCACATTTATGTATGTTGAGTATTTTAAGTTTGTATCCTTGCTTAAAGTCTTCTCTCCATTTGAAAAGGCTTACGCCTTGTGTATAGATTTGTTCTTGTATCATGTGAGGCCCAATATAACATCAGATTCTGGAGTCAAGTGCCATGTTTCCATAACTTCTGGAAACAAGTTACTATCAAGAGTTGCAGAGGAAAAGACCCCACAGTCATTGACTCAGTTATCTAAAATGTGACGGCCCTGAGTTTAATGTCTAGCTTCCCTGCCAGTCTTCGAAGGTCCAGAGATCCAGGTTTTTCCTATTGTGTTTTTGCCCATAGAATTATATCCCAAAGATTCAGAGAAATGAGTATTATTTTGGAATTTGAAATGTAAAATGTTGTGCAATATGACTGTTTATGAAAAGAGATTAATTGACCTGTTTTTATTGTTACTTAGGAACACTGCCTTATGGGGATCAAAGGAACTGTTAAGCGTAGCACAGATGGGGACTTCATTCATGCTAATGTTGACATTGACTTGATTATCACAGAAGAACCTGAAATTGGCAATATAGAAAAGCCTGTAGAAATTTTTCATATAATTGAACACTTTTGTCTTGGTAGAAGACGCCTTCATCTGTTTGGAAGAGATAGTACAATTCGACCAGGTAAGATCTCGGGGTGAGGGGGGAATGTTAATAGTTCCTTGAGATACAGATGTTAAGAAAGAGTACACAGTGCTTTGTAAAATAAAATGCTTACGACACATTTGACCCCTCTTCTTGCTGTATTTCAAGTATACTAAGCTCAGTCTTGTCTCAGTACTCTTTCATAGTCCTCTTTCCTATCATTCTGATCCTGACAGACCTTTTCTCATAACGCTGTCTAAATTAGCCAGCTTCACACTACTATCCATTCCTCCCACCACTCTTTCCCTCATAGCACCTATTATTATCTGAATTATAGAATCATTTGGGCATGTTTATAGTCAGTCTCTTTAGCATTGCAGTCTCATGGAAAGCGAAGACTGTCTTATTTTCTTCTTTGGACCCAGCATTTAGGTTATTAAGTAAATACTGTGTTGAAGAAATGCATAATGGACATTGGTCCTGTCTAAAACGTCTGTAAGACATTTGGTCCACATCAGAAGGTTCTTGATATTTTGGCCCTGTCCAAAATCATTAGGCAGGGACCAGATTTGCTTAGGTTTCAAGGACCTTTTGGCGTGAACAAAATGTCTTACTTTTTAGATAGCACTAAATGTCTGCTAACCAAATGATCCTGTAGAAAGTAAACATACATTTGTGAAATATATGATATATCTAAGCTTTATTAGTATTTGGCTTGTCTCCTTATATATACCATGATAATGTTTTATCAAAACTTTAACTTTTTTACTAAATCTGTATCATCTGAATTTACAATTTTGAAAAAAATGAATAGAAAATAGTTAAGCTGTTACAGACTGGAATTTTCTTTCAGAGGGCACAGCTTTTGTTTACAAAGTATTGTTGAATTAATTATACATTCTGTTTCTTTTACTTCTTGGAAAATATTAAAGTTACTTTTAAGGACATTGCATCATTCCATCACAGTATATAAAATCAACATGTTTGGTTTTACCCTACTAGAAATGTTGTTTAAAGCTGAAAGGAGCCAGGATCTTATTTGTTTTAAATAGTCTACATTTTATACAAAGTAAAAGTTGAAGAAGGTACAGTGGAATAATTGGCCTTCAAAGTACCTAAGAATTTAGAAGAAACTCTGATGTTCATTCTAAAAAAAGTAATCCTTAACGTTGCGGTAGGTAGGTATAATGGGATCTGTCCTCCCTACCTCCACCCTAGATTCGTCAGCTAGTCTTGTGGGTGTGCTTCAGTGAACACTCTTAGAAATATCTTCGTTTGTAGAAACTGGTCTTGAATTTCATAAAGTTCTGTAAAATGATAATGAGAAAAATAAAAGTACATTCTCTTTACAAAGAAATATTTTGTGTGTGAAATGTTTTTTTCTGTGGCTTAGGTTTAGAGAAAGTGTTTTCTGTATTTAAAAGTTAAATGGTTTTTCTCCTGGCAGTTTGTTATTCAGAAATGCGTTGCCTAAGTTATCATTGGTCATTGCTTTTTGTCTTAATATTGTGGTCAAATAATATGTATCATAAAATATCACTAATTTGTAATTTGCTTTGACCGAATTTCAATGACTTTCCAATTCAGATGAAAGTCTGATTGAAAATAATGTAAATTTGTTGTTGGTGGTGGTAGTATTTGTTGTATGCTGTTTCTGTCAGCCATGTCTTTACTGATTTTTTTAACTATTCTATGAGAAAGATGTTTAAATCTATTAAGATTATGGGTTTGTGGTTCTTTTTAGTTGTCAGTTTTGAATTTATGTCTATTTGAGATTGTTATTAGGTATTTTTAAAATGTAGGACTTTTATGCCTTCCTAGTAGATTGATGCTCTTAATATTATGAAATGTCCTTCTTAATCCAGTTTCTTAACTTTAAATCCTACTTCATCTAACATTATTACAGTGATTCCAGCTTTTTTTTTGGTTTGTGTTTGCTTTGCATAGTATTTCCATCCTTTAGTTTCAGTCTTCCATATCCTTTAACATACCTCTTGTGATCAAACACAGAGGTAGTTTTCATTAAATAGGTAGATTTAATCTTTATCTTTGAATTGGGTTTTTTAAAAATAATTGATTGCTCCCTTTCCCGTGTTTTTTTTTTTTGTTTGTTTCTATTTTTTGGCTTAGAGACATAGGATCTCAGTTCTGCAAATAGGAATTTATCCCGTGCCCCTTGCTTTGGAAGTGTGGAGTCCTGACCATTGGACCACCAGGGAAGCCCCTTAACTGAATTGTTTGGTGGTAGTGGTGGTTTAGTTGCCAGGCTCCTTTGTCCATGGGATTCTCCAGGCAAGAATACTGGAGTGAGGTGCCGTTTCCTTCTCCAGGGGATCTTCCCAACACAAGGATTGAACCCTGGCCTCCTGCATTGCAGGCAGATTCTTGACCAACTGAGCTACGGGTCAAGTCTATATTTAGTGTAATTTCTTTTTTAAAAATGTTTCTTTTTATTTATTCTTGGCTGTGCTGGGTCTTTGTTGCTGCACAGACTTTTCAGCTGGCTGGGGCTGCTCTAGTTACGGTGCACAAGCTTCTCATTTGAGTGGATTTTCTGTGAAGAAGAGGCTCTAGGACACGAGAACTTCAGTAGTTCTGGCGCGTGGCCTCACTAGTTGCCGTTTCTAGAATACAGGCTCAGTAATTGTAAATGGGCTTCAGATGTCCCGCCGCAGCATGTATGATCTTCCAGGATCAAGGGCAAATCGGTGTCTCCTGCATTGCTGTGTGGTTTCTTGACCACTGAGCCACTAAGAAAACCTTTAATGTAGTTTTGATATTTGTGGTTGTTCAGCCACTCAGTCATGTTCAACTATTTGTGACCCCATGGACTGCAGCACCCCAGCCTTCCCAGTCCTTCACTATTTCCTGGAGTTTGCTCAAACTCAAGTCCATTGAGTTGGTGATGCCATCGAACCATCTCATCCTCTGTCATCTCCTTCTTCTCCTGCCCTCAATCTTTCCCAGCTTCAGGGTCTTTTCCAGTGAGTTGGCTCTTTGCATTAAGTGGCCCAAGTATTGGAGCTTCAGTTTCAGCATCAGTTCTTCCAAATTTAGGATTGATTTCTTTTAGAATTGACTGGTCTGATCTCCTTGCTCTCCAAGGGACTCTTAAGAGTCTTCTCCAACACCACAGTTCAAAAGCATCAATTCTCTGGCGCTCAGCCTTGTTTATGGTCCAACTCGCACATCTGTATGTGACTACTGGAAAAACCGTACCTTTAATTATACAGACCTTTGTCAGCAAAGCAATGTCTCTGCTTTTTAATATGCTGTCTAGGTTGGTCATTAACTTTCCTTCCAAGGAGCAAGTGTCTTTAAGTTTCATGGCTGCAGTCACCATCTGCATTTTGGAGTCCAAGAAAATTAAATCTGTCACTGTTTCCATTGTTTCCCCATCTATTTGCCATGAAGTGAAGGGACCGGATGCCATGATCTTAGTTTTTTGAATGTTGAGTTTTAAGCCACCTTTTTCACTCTACTCTTTCACTTTCATCAAGAGGCTCTTTAGTTCCTCTTCACTTTCTGCCCTTAGGATGGAGTCAGTCTGCATATCTGAGGTATTGATATTTCTCCTGGAAGTCTTGATTCCAGCTTGTGCTTCATCCAGCCCGACATTTCTCATGATGTATTCTGCATATAAGTTAAATAAGCAGGGTGACAATATACAGCCTTGACATAGTCATTTCCCAGTTTTGATCCAGTCCATTGTTCCATGTCCAGTTCTAACTGTTGCTTCTTAACTTGCAGACAGATTTCTCAGGAGGCAGGTAAGGTGGTCTGGTATACCATCTCTTAAGAATTTTCCACTGTTTGTCATGATCCACACAGTAAAGACTGTAGTGTTGTCATTGAAGCCGAAGTAGACGTTTTTCTGGAACTCTCTTGCTTTTTCTATGATCCAATAGATGTTCGCAATGTGATCTCTGGTTCCTCTTCTTTTCCTAAATTTAGTTTGTACATCTGGAATTTCTTGGTTCACATTCTGTTGAAGCCTAGCTTGAAGGATTTTGAGCATTACTTTGCTTACATGTGAAATGAGTGCAATTGTGTGGTAGTTTGAACATTCTTTGGCATTGCCCTTCTTTAGGATTGGAATGAAAACTGATCTTTTCCAGTCCTGTGGCCGCTGCTGAGTTTTCCATCTTTGGTGGCATATTGAGTGCAGCACTTTCACAGCATCACTTTTTAGAATTTGAAATAGCTCAGCTGGAATTCTGTCACCTCCACTAGCTTGGTTCATATTAATGCTTCCTAAGGCCCACTTGTCTTCACACTCCAGGACGCCTGGTTCTAGGTGAGTGATCACACCATTGTGGTTATCCAGGTCATTAAGACCTTTTTTGTACAGTTCTTCAGTGTATTCTTGCCACTTCTTATATCTCTTCTGCTTCTGTAAGGTCCATACTGTTTCCATCCTTTATTGTGCCCGTTTTTGCATGAAATGTTCCTTTGGTATCTCGGATTTTCTTGAGGAGATCTCTAGTCTTTCTCACTCTGTTTTCTCTATTTCTTTGCATTGTTCACTTAAGAAGGCCTTCTTAGCCCTCCTTGCTGTTCTCTGGAACTCTGCATTCAGATGGGTGTATCTTTCCTTTTCTCCTTAGCCTTTTGCTTCTCTTCTTTTCTTAGCTGCCGGAGTCCAGCTCCAGCAGGTCCAGGGGTTCCCTCAGGATGGATGGCGTCGGTGATGCGAATGAGAAGACACAGCGAGTCTCGGTGTTTCCAAGTGTCTCCTGACTTTTTAAGACAGCTTTTATATTTTTAGTGGTACATAGAAACAAATGTGAAGTATAGAGTCATACCAAATCAGTTTAATGGGTCAACAGTGTTGACCCTTACTGACATCGTTTGCGTATCTTAGTTCATTTTGTTTACATCATCTTCTGGCCTGGGGGCCTGCTAACATCTTGTGACTCTCCTATTGATAAGGGTTGATCAGTCAGAACGCTTTTGTATCAGGCACAGCAGGAAAGAATTCATCAATACAAAGTTTCAAGGTAAAACCTGTTTTTGGTAATTTACTCTACACCTTGAGCTTAACAGAAAAGAATGTGGTCCCATAAAGTCATAGAACAGCAAGCTGAAGGTCAGCTCTAAGTAAGAATCATCAGTTAAATCAACAATTGTCTTATTATTTGCATTAAAGCTAAACTTTTATTTTTATTTATATAAATCTTTAACTATTATGCTTTCATTATATAGGCTAAATACTTTAAGAGTAAAAACATAGTGAGTAAATATAGATTAAGTAACAGTTCCACAAAGCACTATTTTTTGTATTTCCTAACAAGCCTTTTTTCCTGCGAAGGGTTTTGTGCCCATAGGGGCTTTCTGTGCAGAGGCTCTCAATGCTGTTTTATTACTAGGGAGCAGTTATGCACATTAGCTCCAAAGGCACAGGTACATTTATTAAACAAACCAATATGTTAGCAAAAGGAATTTAGATCAGCATACTCTGTAACTCAGATAATTTTATTTAGGGTGCTACCGTTCAGGGGCCTTGTTGATTTGAGGTTTCAGAATGATCTATTTTAGAAGGGAATCAGGAAAGGCCTTTTGCCTAAGTCATAGAAAATAAGAAGAGGTTTATTATAGTAAACATCAGAAAGACAGATATCTTTAAGGTGAGCGCTGAGGCAGCCTTCCGAGATTCCCTGAGGCCTGAGAAGCCTTGCTCAAATCAGTCCTCTTTCTCATGACTCTGTCATGGGTGGGATCTCGTGAGCTGTCTCCCGGCACTTAGCTGTTTGTAAGACCTCCTCAGACAACCATTTTGCCTTGTTGCATTTCTTTTTCTTAGGAATGGTTTTGATCACAACGTCTTGTACAGTGTTAGGAACCTCTGTCTATACTCTTCAGGCACTCTATCAGATCTGATCCCTTAAATGTATTTGTCACTTCCACTGTATAGTCATAATGGATTTGATTTAGGTCATACATGAATGGCCTAATGGTTTTCCCTACTTTCTTCAATTTAAGTCTGAATTTGGCAATAAGGAGTTCATGATCTGAGCCACAGTCAGCTCCCCATCTTGTTTTTGCTGACTGTATAGAGCTTCTCCATCTATGGCTGCAAAGAATATAATCCATCTGATTTCAGTGTTGACTGTCTGGTGACGTCCATGTATAGAGATGTCTCTTGTGTTGTTGGAAGAGGTTGTTTGCCATGACCATCTTACTGTTTACTTTACACTGATACCACCTATTCTTTGTCCCCTTTTCTCTCATTTCTTTTGGATTAAGTATTCTTATATTATTCAGTGTTTCTTTTTTATTAACTTGTTAGATATTCTTTTATTGTTCCTTCACTGGTTTTCTTGGAAATTGCAGCATGTACCCTTGAATTATTAAATTCTAAATTAAAATAGCATATTGGTTTTTTTAAAGGGTAGGAATGCTATAGTTTAAACTTCATAGTTTCTTTAGTCTTTTAAAACCAATTTTTCTCAATATATATATACAGTCATGCCTGAGTTATTACACACATACTAGATATACAGCTACAGGATGAACTTTTGAGTTGTTGAGACTTCTGCTGTACATATACATGAACATCTTGTTTGGAGGTTTAGTAGATGATTTTACTCTCTTATCAAAGTAAAATATATTGGCAACAGAGCTTGTGGCAAGCAAGTATTTCCTCTTCACTGACTTAAAAGAAAGTAACATGACTAGATGCCCAGCTGGAGTTGTGTGTTTTTCAGAAAGTGTAGATGTCCATAGATATTGAATATTAAGATTATGGCTGTAGTATTTGAGGAAATAAGGAACAGATTTTTATCTTCCATCATTAACCTTCATACCCCAAAATAGCTCTTGAATCTGGGAACAGTCTCCAGTGGGAACTGCTATTTAAAGGAAGTAGAAAACTTAAAAGAAAAAGCAAAGCTATTTGAACAATAAAAGGGAACATCAAACAGATGGTAATCTTTTAATAATTGAAAAGTCAGTGTAACAACATTAAAGAAAATTTTCAAGAGGAAAAAAGATTCAACCTCACTACTTCCAAGAAGTATTATTTTTTTGCATAATACTTTCCAGTCCTCTTGTGCATACAGATTTTTACATAACTGTATCATTCATCATTTTGTATTTTTCTCAATATTATGTGAAAATATTTGTCAAAATTTTTTCTACATTTAAGTAATTAGTTATAATTCTTTTAATGGCTTTATAGCATTGTTTTTTTTTTAATGTGAGTGGAAGAACCTAAGGAGTAGAGACAGTAGATAATTGTTAAGTATAGCTGTAGATACACACATACACAGCAACTGAAATAAAAATACAAATTTTGGTGCTAGTTTGTATTTATAATATTCTATAACTATAACATAATGGGAATTTTCTCCATTTAGCTGTGGCCACTCTACCCACTTTATATTATACATTATATCTTTGATACCCTTCTATCTATATCTATACCAGTTGCACAAAGTCTTAGAGGTTCAGATTTTATTTTTTGCTTGTAAACTACTATCTGATTCTTTATCTTTGCCATTCTTGCAAAAATTATTGTAGTATTAAGAAGGAATATCCACTTGGGAAAATTATGTAGTAGGAAGTTACCCATGTAAATAATAATAGGAGCGATTGAGAGAAGTCTGTTCAAGAGGCTATAATTTATTTGGGTCAAATCCTCAAATATACTTCTTCCTCAAGGAGGTAATCTAAGGTATATAACACATACCAGAGGAATACTCTTTATTATTGCTTTAAAAGTTTAAAAATTGCTATATATATCATATTTGCTGAAGCCAGGCTACTTTAAGCTTACTTGGGTCTTAGAAGTTAAGGATTAGAAATTTTAATAGAACACTGTTGCAGTGAAGAATTTGTGAGTGGGAGGCAGCGTCCCCTGCAGTTTACTTTGTAAAGGTTTGCATGTCTTATTTATGTATGGCAATATAGCATGAAAGAGATAATATTAACTATTTGTATTAAATCTTCAAATTTTTTCTTACCTCTTGCTTGTGCGTTGTGTTCCACAGCACCATATATATAGCAGAAAATAAACCAAAAGCAAGTAAAAGTCAAATAGGTTCAATTGTCAGTGAGACCACAGAGGTGTGTGGTGTATTCTTTCATCTGACTTTTATCAGGGTGTCTACTTGATGAGACATGAAAGGCATCATGTGGTTTTATCAGTTATTTTTCTCCAGATACTACAGATCTTATCTGTGCACTGTTAGACGATTTAAATGATGAACACAGTTTTGTACAAAAAAGGCTACTACATTTTAGAATGTGACCCTAGGAAAATATTTTGCATTTTATCATGGACCTAATAGTCTAAGAAATAATCCTGATAAGGCAGAAATAGTGTGAGATTAATTTTTCAGGTGAAGAACCTATGCCCTGATGATCAGGGATCACCACATGCAGGGAACCTCGAAGCACACTGTCTCCATCAGGCGTTTACAGTTAATTCCTGCTCTTCCCATTGAAGATGCAATGTAATCAAACAGAAACCACCCTTATAGGGAAAATTATCTAGCAGTGAAGTTGACAAAAATACCTTTTTACCTATAGAAATATAATACGTAATGGAAATTCAGAAAGATAATTCATTTCATTAAGATACATGTTTAAAGTGGATGTTGAAGGATGGAATTTTCACCAGGTTGACAGGATAGAAAAAATTATAGGCACAAGGTGGAGATCAGTGTGCAAACAGTTAACTATAGTGGTTCATTGTTTTAGCAGTGTGATTAGAAAGCTAGTTCAGACCTCATTGAATAAGACTTTCGATTCCATGTTAATGAATTCTGGCTTAGTGGAAAGCCCAGAAGGTTTTGCAGAGAAGGAATGTGGTTTCAGCTTTGCTTTAGGCTTTCCACTTTTAGAGGGAGGAGAGGTTGGGAAAGCATTACAGTATACATGTATGTCTGTTATATGTGTAGGGGACAAAGCTAGTAGAAAAAAAAAACTAAGGGTGGCAGTAGAAATGGAAAGATGGTAACAAATAGGAGCAACGTGGTGGTAGATTGAATTTCTAAGACCTGTCAGCTGGGTTAATGTGGTTGGAAGAGAAGAAGCAAAAGTTAGTTCCAGGATGTTAGTCAGAAAACTGGAACCATTTCTACAAGTAGGAAGGTGATATAAAATTTAATAAATTTTCACTAAGCTGGAACTCAATGTAGTGTCTAATATTTTCTCAATCCTATTCTCACAGAATGTGAAATATGGATGGAAATGACGATTATATTACAAAAGTTACAGTTTAAGATGAAAAAAAAATATATATATGAAATCAAAGGCCATAGTTAAATGCCACATGTTCTCTGTAAGATATCAATATTGGGTAAGTGATAGGGACATCTTTAGAAATACACTGGAGCTTTGAAATGGCTGCTAAAGATCAGTAAGAGAATTGGGGGGGAAGAAAAAGGTTAATCTTTTTTCCCTCCATTTCAGGGTGGCTTACAGTTGGACCAACTCTTACAAATAGTAATTACAATGCAGAAACGTATGCATCCTACTTCAGTGCCCCGAATTCCTATTTGACTGGATGTACAGAGGAAATTGAGAGACTTCGACCAAAATCACCTCCTCCGAAATCTAAATCTGATCGAGGAGGTGGAGCTCCCAGAGGAGGCGGAAGAGGTGGCACCTCTGCTGGCCGTGGGCGCGAGAGAAACCGATCTAACTTCCGAGGAGAAAGAGGTGGCTTCAGGGGGGGCCGTGGAGGAGCACACAGAGGTGGCTTTCCACCTCGATAGTTTTTTAGGGCACCGATCCTATTAATGCCCCTTCACCTTCTTTCCAGTAGTTTGAATTTCCACCGGAGATGTTTAGAAGTCTGTTCCAGCTTGCACTTTGCTCTAGTTTCTCTAAGCTACAGAAATACTTCAATCAACCTCCCTTGCAGTTGTCACTGTCTCGTTTTATTCAGGGTAAATGAGTCATCCTGTATTTTGTCCTGTGCATGTAACCAAACAGAGTGGAACAACACAAATACCTTCACTTTCAGAAACTGAATTTAGTTTAATTAAAAAGGCTTTTGCTTTTTAGGAATAAAGTGAGCAGTGAAAAAGACCCAGTCTGAAGTATCATACTGGTGCTGACAGTTGTTGATCATGGGCATCCCGCTGCTGTCACAGCAAATGGGAAGCTGTTTGGCAGCCTTGATGGAGTGGAGTTGGGACAGATGGTAAACTTAGGGTTTCAATATTTCTCATTGAAACAATAAAAGAGACTTTTTTTCTTTCTTTTTGAAAAATCTTAAGTAAACTCATGTAATTTGATCACAGGAGAAATTAAGAGACTTGGAACAAAAACCTCCTCTCAAGTCTAAATCTGATCAGGGAGGTGGAGCCACCGAGTGGGCAGAGAGGAGGTAGATCCTATAGGCATACTTTACAAAGAGGAAAAAAAGTGCTCGTTATAATCTCAGTTGTGCAGCTACTGATGACTGTTACTCATGCTTCCTAAGAAGCTGGCGAGGACAAATAACCAAGTAGCCAAGGACAATAAAACTTTGGTGTGATCTTGGATTGACTTTCAAAGCATTTTCATATTCCTTAGCAAAATAAAAGAATTGGAAGCAACAGATACACCTGGTTATCAGGTACTTGGTTTAAACATTTTGGGGAATAAAGTACTTGGTGATGGGAAAATGACATGCATTTTAAACTTGTTATGGAGAAAACTTAAGGTAAAACCAATTACAGAAAACTCTCAACTTAAGAAGAGACCTTGGAAAAATGGAACTGCAGTTGCCTTCTAAGGGACTGGTTTTCCAGATAAGTTAGTTGTATGAGATTTTCTATTGTCATTTCTGTACTGTCACTCATGTTTTTGCATGAATCTGCTGAATGAAATAATGCCATTATTGTTGATAAACATATTTTTTATTTTATGTATGATTTTTCTAATGAAACTTTAAACCTTTGAACTTTGAGAGTCTCTTTTCTGTGAGTGGAATTGTCGTCGTTACCAAATGAAAAAGGATTGACCTCAGATGAGACGATTCTCTTGGTCTGTGAGTAGCCCTTCTGTGCTTTTCATTGGCTCATAAAATGGGGTTATGTTATATCCTTTAAAGACTCAGTTTGAAGATAGGGACTGAATTATAGGAATATGCTTGAGATCCTTAAAAGCCTGATGAATTTTACTTATTCAACCTGTTAGAGCTTTCTAGTACAGGTAGCATTTGACTAATGTCCTTCTTGATGTAGTTATGATGTGGAACTATTGGTTAGAATTTTTACTGAAATGGTGGTACATTTTCAGTTTCAGTAATTAAAACTTACCAGAGAGAGAACTGCATTTGTTAAAGGTGACCTGGGAATGAAGAAGACAGATGCTCAGTTGCCCAGTGGGAGTCCTTAGACACACCAGCTAGGGAGTGACTCTGTCCTGTAAATAGGACTCTAGCCTGGTCCCTGCTCTGGGTCAGCTAGGACAGAGTTCGTGGTGGGGAATAGCATACCCAAACACTGCTGAACCATATTAGACCAGGGAATTGTCGCGATGTCAGTCAAAGCGTAGAATGAGAAAGACAGGGCATGAGGTGTCAAGCTTTTTAGTGGGGGATCGAGTGCCGACCCAGACTTGGTAGCCAGGTTGCATATCCAGAGTTGAAGTGGGAATCAGTGCTGCACCAGCTAATACTTTGGTAAGTAGAAGAGTCGCCTCCTATTAGTCCTTAGCTCATAAAAACTACATATCTCTCTTATTTGTAAACCGAGTTATTGTTATGCCACAGTTTCATTTTAAATTGATGGGATTGTAATGGTTGGATGCCTGGGACAGCACACTGTAACTAAGAACGATTCCTTTGCATGTCTTAAAATACTTTCTACCCATTTTAGTTGTTAACTTACAGTGTTCTGACAGTAGCTTATTTTTAGAACCTGTACTGTTTTCATTCTGAACTTAAGAACATAAGATTTAGTCTTTGAAGTATAGTTCTAGATTTTATTGATTTAATATAATTTGTATTAACTTGACAAAATGACAAAAATCCCAGTTGGGATTCGTTCTAAATAGTAGTCTTTGATCAGAAAGTCTCTTTTTTTGTGTGCGTGGTTAAAAACATAAGCCTTTGTGTATAAGAAAGGCTTTTCTTGGAACAGTCCTGTATAATCTTGGGGTCCATGTAGGACATTAGCATTATCTTTGATGTTCAGTGATAGGGACTGAACTGATATGGACTTAAGTATATGCTGTCAGTTTTTAAGCTATAAACCTAGGACTCTCCAGGAGGTTAGAACATTTGTCTGGCAAATTGAGCCAATTGAAGACTCCATTTCTGAAAAGTCACATTGCTTCTGTTCTCAAGACCCCCAGTCAATTACTCATATGAACATTGTTAAGTATGATGCACAAAGAAAATACTACCTCATTTAATCTAGATGTTCTTTTTCTGTAAACCCTTTTTCTAGAATTTGACAAAATATTAAAATGATCAGTTTGAGTCTGTGTTACAGTTCTTTTGTAACTAGAGGGGCTAATGAACAATGAAATCAAATAAGGTAGGTTTTTTCCAAAAATACTTCTAAAAAATTAAATTTGAAGTCAGTGATATAAAATGCATATAGGAATTAAGTATATAATGTGAATCAGTGAAGCAAGCCATGAGTTTATTTTATAGTGGATAATGACTGCAGCCATGAAATTAAAAGACGCTTACTCCTTGGAAGGAAAGTTATGACAACCTAGACAGCATATTAAAAAGCAGAGACATTACTTTGCCAACAAAGATCCATCTAGTCAAGGCTATGGTTTTTCCAGTTGTCAGGTATGGATGTGAGAGTTGGACTATAAAGAAAGCTGAGTGCAGAAGAATTGATGCTTTTGAACTGTGGTGTTGGAGAAGACTCATGACAGTCCCTTGGACTGCAAGGAGATCCAACGAGTCCATTCTAAAGGAAACCAGTCCTGGGTGTTCACTGAAAAGACTGATGCTGAAGCTGAAGCTCCAATACTTTGACCACCTGATGCGAAGAGCTGACTCATTTGAAAAGACCCTGATGCTGAGAAAGAATTGAGGGCAGGAGGAGAAGGGGACGACAGAGGATGAGATGGTTGGATGGCATCACCGACTCAATGTACATGAGTTTGGGTGAATTCCGGGAGTTGGTGATGAACAGGGAGGCCTGGAGTGCTGCAGTCCATGGGGTTGCAAAGAGTCGGACCATGACTGAGCGACTGAACCGAACTGAATTTTTGTAGACATTTTGAGGGACTTTCACAACACTATTTGCATATTTAATGCAGGACTATTTACTTTCATTTAGTGTCTCCCTTTTGTCCTGTCTTGGCTGCTTTCCCACATTGGTGGGTTTTCTTAGCTCGTCTCTAAGAAGAGGGAGCAGAAAAGAAGACCTTAATAAATAGTCATTGACTTGATCTCAGGGCCGTAGAGATCTGAGAGAGAGAGGTGGCAACAGAGCTCATGGGTAAGGTGGACATCATACTCAATTCCAACTGATTGTCACCACAGAGGAAAGACGGTAAGTCTGAAATATTTATGTTGAAATCTACCTAGATGTTGGCAGTTAAAATACTTTGTGTCCTTTCAAAGAACTGAAATTTTTAAAAATTAGTTTGGCCAGCTAAATACTGCATACATTTTAAAATCTGGCTTCTAAATGCTGTTACCAAATTTACTTAAAGAGGAAGAAAAAAATTTACTTGATTTGGACAGGAAACATTCACTTCGAAAATGTTGGTACACTCTGAAACACATTAATGAGATCGCAGACATGGACTAATACTTTAAAGTTGGATACAGGGGTGTGACTGCAGCCATTCATCTGTCCAGTGGAGGGAATGTAGAAGGCTAGGCCTGTTGGCCGCACTTTCTTATAGAACCCCACATCTGCCCCAGTTTTTAGCTTAGGATTACAGCTGGTAATGTCATAAAAGAGTACATTTTTGCATGCCTTTTTAAAGTGGAGGACAAAATGTCAAACTATTTTGCTGAGATACTCAATTTAGTAGTTTATGCTGGTTAAATTTCCAGGGTAATTGCTTGGATGTCTTAAGGAATTTGCTGTCATTTTGTAGGTTTATGCTTTTTAAGATGGTAGGTACATACTTTCATATCAAGTACAAAGGGGAGGGTTTGGATGTAATAACGTTGCCCATGATTCAGATAAGCTGCACAGGTAGAGGGATTATTTTGCCTTGTCCAAAAAGTGGTAAATAGGATCTCAAGATTCTGGCTTACTTTTCTACTGCTATATCTTACTGAAATAAAAGTCTTAAAGCATATAAGCTTGATTAAGAGTATTATGCTTATAAAAATAATTCCAAAGCAGAATTTAAGAAACTATCAGCACACATGTAAGCTTGTCAGCTAATTGACTCTCTGAATTTTATTTTATTCTATTAAGTATTTGTTCATTTGGCTGTGTCAGGTCTGAGTTGTGGCACATGGGATCTTTAATTGTTTTTGTGGCTTGCAGAATCTTTAGCTGCAGCATGCAGGATTTTAGTTGCAACATGTGAGTGCTTAGTTGTGGCGTGAGCGGTATGTGAACTCCATAGTTGTGGCATGTGGGATCTAGTTCCCTGACCAGGGACTGAACTTGGGGCCCCCTTGCTTTGGTAGTGTGGGCCTTAGCCACTGGACCACCAGGGAAGTCCTGTGACCCCCTGAATTTTAAATCCCATCACTTCCTTGAGATGATGCTGATAGCATATTGGGTCAGAATGTCATTAGAACTTCTTTGGGGCACATTCCCAATTCTGATTGCTTTAGAGTGATACTTTTCAAGTGAAAGATTCCCATTCCATCTGGTACCTGCCTTTGCCTGCTCATTTAGTTCTGAACTAATAACTCGGCTGCTCACGCTCTTAGCAATTGGTCTTTGTCACAGACTCTATAATGGCAGCAGTATGCTTTCTCAGCTTCTAATGTGCAGCACATTGCAAGTGCTCAGTAAATAAATAGCCCTTTACTCTTTGTTTGATTAATAATTGGAAGTAATTCCCAGAGGATTTTTAATATCCTTCTCGTTTCACTTCTTTTCCCTCCTACTGTTTCTTTCTTGCTCCGTAAGAGGACTGATTTTCTAAATAGTAAGGATTTTTTTCCTCTCAAGTAATAGGACATCATCATTGAGGCTGAGGAAATGAAGTGGAAATGAGTGGAAATGAATTTCCACTCACTCACTACTTACCAGTGGACTTAACAGAATCAGTTTCCTTTAGTCTGAGTTTAAAGGCATCTGATTTTCCTCACAACATTAATTTTTAAAATACTGTGTCAAATGCAGCCTATTAAAGTAAGGCAGATTAATTAACCACATCTGCATTACCTTGTTGCTAACAGCTTCAGTAAAAAATTAGACTGTATTCCTTGTATTTATAATAGTGGACCTGAGGGAGGGTACGTTGCCTAAGAGTGAGGAGAGCACAGGAGGGCTGTGGATGGGCGTAGGGAGGCTCCTAGGAGTCTTGGGAAACTGCTGGGGGTCAATGACACCGTCTCAGGCAGAGAGGACCTCACTGGGAAGTAGCTGAATGGTGCACACAGGAAGGTTGGTCCCCAGGCTACACGTTTATTTCTCCCAAACACAGTATGGAAGCAGAGTAGTCCTGGACTTGAGGAGACTGTGGGGCTTCGACACTAGTCATCAGTGTGGACTGAAGACAGGAAATCTTCCCTGCCAGTTCTATGAAATAGAGATTCTGACTCAGGTTGATTTTTACACTTGATCTTAGTCATAAGGCTGAGAAGCAATTGTGCTAATTTTTTTTTAATATAAATTTGTTTATTTTAATTGGAGGCTGACTACTTTACAATATTGTAGTGGTTTTGCCATACATTGACATGAATCCACCACAGGTCGGGTGTACATGTGTTCCCCATCCTGAACCCCCCTCCCACCTCCCTCCCCATCCCATCCCTCTGGGTCAGCCCAGTGTACCAGCCCCAAGCACCCTGTCTCATGCATCGAACCTGGACTGGCAATTCATTTCACGTATGATAATTTACATGCTTCAATGCCATTCTCCCAAACCATCCCACCCTCGCCCTCTCCCACAGAGTCCAAAAGACTGTTCTATACATCTGTGTCTCTTTTGCTGTCTCACATATAAGGTTATCGTTACCATCTTTGTAAATTCCGTATATATGCGTTAGTTTACTGTATTGGTGTTTTTCTTTCTGGCTTACTTTGCTCTGTATAATAGGCTCCAGTTTCATCCACCTCATTAAAACTGATTCAAATGTATTCTTTTTAATGGCTGAGTAATATTCCATTGTGTATATGTACCACAGCTTTCTTATCCATTTGTCTGCCAATGGACATCTAGGTTGCTTCCATATGCTGGCTATTATAAACAGTACTGTGATGAACATTGGGGTACACGTGTCTCTTTCAGTTCTGATTTCCTCAGTGTGTATGCCCAGCAGTGGGATTGCTGGGTCGTATGGCAGTTCTATTTCCAGTTTTTTAAGGAATCTCCACACTGGTCTCCATAGTGGCTGTACTAGTTTGCATTCCCACCAACAGTGTAAGAGGGTTCCCTTTTCTCCACACCCTCTCCAGCATTTATTGCTTGTAGACTTTTGGATAGCAGCCATTCTCACGGGTGTGAGATGGTACCTCATTTTGGTTTTGGTTTGCATTTCTCTGATAATGAGTGATGTTGAGCATCTTTTCATGTGTTTGTTAGCCATCTGTATGTCTTCTTTGAGGAAATGTCTGTTTAGTTCTTTGGCCCATTTTTTGATTGGGTTGTTTATTTTTCTGGAATTCAGCTGCAGGAGTTGTTTGTATATTTTTGAGATTAATTCTTTGTTGCTTCGTTTGCTATTATTTTCTCCCATTCTGAAGGCTCTCTTTTCACCTTGCTTATAGTTTCCTTTGTTGTGCAAAAGCTTTTAATTTTAATTAGGTCCTATTTGTTTATTTTTGCTTTTATTTTCAGTACTCTGGGAGGTGGGTCATAGAGGATCCTGCTGTGATTTATGTCGAAGAGTGTTTGCCTGTTTTCCTCTAGGAGTTTTATAGTTTCTGGTCTTACATTTAGATCTTTAATCCATTTTGAGTTTATTTTTTGTATGGTGTTAGAAAGTGTTCTAGTTTCATTCTTTTACAAGTGGTTGACCAGTTTTCCCAGCACCACTTGATAAAGAGATTATCTTTTCTCTATTGTGTATTCTTGCCTCCTTTGTCAAAGATAAGGTGTCCATAGGTGCGTGAATTTATCTCTGGGATTTCTATTTTGTTCCTTTGATCTATATTTCTGTCTTTGTGCCAGTACCATACTGTCTTGATGACTGTAGCTTTGTAGTGGAGCCTGAAGTCAGGCAGGTTGATTCCTCCAGTTCCATTCTTCTTTCTCAAGATTGCTTTGGCTATTCAAGGTTTTTTCTATTTCGATACAAATTGTGAAATTATTTGTTCTAGTTCTGTGAAAAAGACCATTGGTAGCTTGATAGGGATTGCATTGAATCTATAGATTGCCTTGGGTAGTATACTCATTTTCACTATATTGATTCTTCTGATCCATGAATATTTCTCCATATATTTGTGTCCTCTTTGATTTCTTTCACCAGTGTTTTATAGGTTTCTATATATACGTCTTTTGTTTCTTTAGGTAGATATATTCCTAAGTATTTTATTCTTTTTGTTGCAATGGTGAATGGAATTGTTTCCTTAATTTCTCTTTCTGTTTTCTCATTCTTAGTGTATAGGAGTGCAAGGGATTTCTGTGTGTTAATTTTATATCCTGCAACTTTACTATATTCATTGATTAGGAGTCTTTAAGGTTTTCTTTGTAGAGGATCATGTCATCTGCAAACAGTGAGAGTTTTACTTCTTCTTTTCCAATCTGGATTCCTTTTATTTCTTTTTCTGCTCTGATTGTTGTGGCCAAAACTTCCAAAACTGTTGAATAGTAGTGGTGAGAGTGGGCACCCTTGCCTTGTTCCTGACTTTAGGGGAAATGCTTTCAATTTTTCACCATTAAGGATCATGTTTGCTGTGGGTTTGTCACATACAGCTTTTATTATGTTGAGGTGTGTTCCTTCTATTCCTGCTTTCTGGAGGATTTTTATCATAAATGGATGTTGAATTTTGTCAAAGGCTTTCTCTGCATCTATTGAGATAATCATGGTTTTTATCTTTCTATTTGTTAATGTGGTGTATTATGTTGATTGATTCGTGGATATTGAAGAATCCTTGCATCCCTGGGATAAAGCCCACTTGGTCATGATGTATGATCTTTTTAATATGTTGTTGGATTCTGTTTGCTAGAATTTTGTTAAGGATTTTTGCATCTATGTTCATCAGTGATATTGGCCTGTAGTTTTCTTTTTTTGTGGCATCTTTGTCTGGTTTTGGTGTTAGAGTGATGGTGGCCTCATAGGATGAGTTTGGAAGTTTACCTTCCTCTGCAATTTTCTGGAAGAGTTTGAGTAGGATCGGTGTTAGCTCTTCTATAACTTTTTGGTAGAATTCAGCTGTGAATCCATCTGGTCCTGGGCTTTTGTTTGCTGGAAGATTTCTGATTACAGTTTCAATTTCTGTGCTTGTGATGGGTCTGTTAAGATTTTCTATTTCTTCCTGGTTCAGTTTTGGAAAGTTGTATTTTTCTAAGAATTTGTCCATTTCTTCCTAATTGTCCATTTTATTGGCATATAGTTGCTGATGGGTGCATATATATTTATAATTGTTATATCTTCTTCTTGGATTGATCCTTTGATCATTATGTAGTGTCCTTGTCTCTTTTCACAGCCTTTAAAGTCTATTTTATCTGATATGAGTATTGATACTCCTGCTTTCTTTTGGTCTCTATTTGCGTGGAATATCTTTTTCCAGCCCTTCACTTTCAGTCTGTATGTGTCCCTTGTTTTGAGGTGGGTCTCTTGTAGACAACAGATATAGGGGTTTTGTTTTTGTATCCATTCAGCCAGTCTTTGTCTTTTGGTTGGGGCATTCAACCCATTTACATTAAGGTAATTATTGATAAGTATGATCCCGTTGCCATTTATTTTGTTATTTTGGGTTAGAGTTTATACACCCTTTCTATGTTTCCTGTCTAGAGAAATCCTTTAGCATTTATTGGAGAGCTGGTTTGGTGGTGCTGAATTCTCTGAGATTTTGCTTGTCTGTAAAGCTTTTGATTTCTCCTTCATATTTGAATGAGATCCTTGCTGGGTACAGTAATCTGGGCTGTAGGTTTTTTTCTCTTTCATCACTTTAAGTATATCCTGCCATTCCCTTCTGGCCTAAACAGTTTCTATTGAAAGAACAGCTGTTATCCTTATGGGAATCCCCTTGTGTGTTATTTGTTGTTTTTCCCTTGCTGCTTTTAATATTTGTTCTTTGTGTTTGATCTTTGTTAATTTGATTAATATGTGTCTTGGGGTGTTTTGCCGTGGGTTTATCCTGTTTGGGACTCTGGGTTTCTTGGACTTGGGTGACTATTTCCTTCCCCATTTTAGGGAAGTTTGCAACTGTTATCTCCTCAAATATTTTCTCATGGTCTTTCTTTTTGTCTTCTTCTTCTAGGACTCCTCTATGATTTGAATGTTGGGGTGTTTAACATTGTCCCAGAGGTCTCTGCGGTTGTCCTCATTTCTTTTAACTCTTTTTTCTTTTTTCCTCTCTGTTTCATTTATTTCTACCATTCTGTCTTCTACCTCACTTATTCTGTCTTCTGCCTCTGTTATTCTACTGTGGGTTCCCTCGAGAGTGTTTTTGATCTCATTTATTGCATTATTCATTATATATTGACTCTTTTTTATTTCTTCTAGGTCCTTGTTAAACATTTCTTGAATCTTCTCAATCCTTGTCTCCAGACTATCTGTAACTCCATTTTGTTTTCAAGATTTTGGATCATTTTCACTATCATTATTCGGAATTCTTTATCAGGTAGATTCCCTATCTTTTCCTCTTTGGTTTGGTGGGCATTTATCCTGTTCCTTTACCTGCTGGATATTTCTCTGCCTTTTCATCTTGTTTATATTGCTGAGTTTGGGGTGGCCTTTCTGTATTCTGGCAGTTTGTGGTTCCTCTTTATTGTGGAGGTTCCTCGCTGTTTGGTGGGATTGGACGGGTGGCTTGTCAAGGTTATGCTAATTTTTAAAACATTTTTTTTTGGTATACTAGAGTTTACTGCTGCAAATTTATGTCAGTATGCCAAATCTGATTTCTCCTAATTCATAAATGTAATAATAGCCTTTTTGCCAAACAGGCATGATAAGTCCCTAAAACATTGATTGGGTAACATTAAACCTCATGGGGTACCCTAAAATTGTATTTTTGAAACAATATCTTTTTAAAGAAGAGTTTTTCATGGACTTAAGGGTATACCCTAGTTTGAAAAATATTGGCTTCAAAGTCTTATTCTGTAAATGATCTTAAAATAGAAAATTCTTATCATATAAGAGCTCTGTGTTTATAACTGTTAATATTTTTTAATGTCATGAAAATAAAAAACATACCCTGAAAATCCTTGCACAGCTCGTACTCTTGAGACCAGATCTGTAGTCACTATTATGATAGTTTCCTAAACTAGACATTAGTTATTTTGCTTCCCAAATTGACTTCATTCTTTATGTAGTTTAAAACTGGATTTTCATGGGTGACAGTGGCTCTGGAAATCATATTCATGAGGACATACTTTGGGAATTGGGGGAGTTAAGCCTGGACAAGGGATGTGATAGGGATACATGATAGCCTTTGAACTTTCTGAAAACTGTTGAGTGGAAGAATTCACCTGTGACCTCAAGACAGAGTTTGCACAAAAGGGAAATTCCAGTAATGCAGTCTGCTAAATATGATTTTCTAACAGAACTGTTCATAAATGTCTGCTTGGGAAGGAGTAAGCTTCTTAGCACATTGTTTCCAAGCAGAGGCCAGAAACATCTGTTAGAGATGATGACTGGGGATTTCTGTTGCTTCTTTCAACTAAGATTTTTTTCCTTTTTATCCAGATTATTCAGTGTTATGTCTTGTTTTCAGCAACTATAATTTATGTAGTTAATTCTCCCCCAAAGAATTGTCTTCTCTGGAAAATTACCAACTAAACTTTTTGGAAGGTTTCCAGACCCTCAGTGTGTAATGCCTCCTAGTGGAGCTGAAGTTACCTTTGAACATGATCTAAATTTTGATCTCTGCTCTTCATGATTTTATTAATAGAGAAACATGTTTCCATCTGGCAGCATTTTTTAAAAAGACTAATATACTACTTCTAATTATTCTCAATCTTACTAGGTTAGATTTCTAGGAAGTAAAGGTAGTAACATTTAGTAACATCCTCAAAGATGTGCCTTTTTGAGTGAGTGAACTCTTTATTTTTCTCATACTGATTCTTCAGCATTCCAAATACAAATTCTTGCTTTTGGTTTATATATTACTAAAGTTTTGATTTAACACCTAAAGCAGCTTGGTTTAATATTTTTCTCATTGAAGAGTTTATTTTAATCTCTGAGACTATCTTTTAATTGTATACTTCTGTAGAATTTAAAGATGCTTGGTTTTAAGGACATAAATAAAGATATTCACGAGACATGTAGGAGTCCTAGTTTTCTTGATCCTTAGCAAGTTTAATGTAAAAACCTAATATTAATAGCAGTGAAACTGTGGTGATGGATACCACTGTGTGCCAAGAATTGTTCTACGCCTTTTATTAACTTAATCCATGAAACAACTGAAAAGGAAACTGAAGCACAGGAAGGTGTTGAACTCGGCTGTATCACACACCTGTGTGGTAGAGCTACAATAGAAATCCACATGGCTGGTCCAGAGCCCATGCTCTTAGCCATTATGCCCTCCTGCCTCTCAGGGTTTGGGGGATGGGGTAACTCTTTCAGAACACTCTGGGACAGCACTCACCATTTTCAGCAAGTAGTCATTTGGGATTTACTGGTGCACTTCCATTATATATTGGGTTCTTCTACCATGGAAGGGTCTTCCTAGGTGGCGCTAGTTGCAAAGAACCTGCCTGCCAGTGCAGGAGACCTGAGACGTGTGTTCGATCCTTGGGACAGGAAGATCCCCTGGAGGAGGGCACAGCAACCCCCTCCAGTATTTTTCCCTGGAGAATCCCATAGACAGAGGAAACTTGTGTGCTACAGTCCATAGGGTTACAAAGAGTCAGACCAACTGAAGCAGCTTAGCACCTGCACTGTTGAAATCTAGTCCCTGTTGTGCTCTGTATTATACTCCTTCCTGTGCTCTTGAGTCTGACTCTTTTAAGGGTTTTGTTTCTTTTTCTGTTTTTCTCTTTTCAACCTTCAACATTCTTAGAGTTGAGTGAAACAGTACTGCCACTTTTTTTTTTTCCGATATAATACTGGACTCTGCCAGTATTTAAATGTCAAATCCCTACCTGTCTTAAATAACAAAATCCTTCCTTCTCTCTGTGACCGTCTCTCATCCCTTTCTTGAGCTGCCTCCATTCTGTCTCCTATTCTTCAACCTTTTCTAATCTAGCATTTAAGCTCATTGACCCAGTAAAACTGTTCTTACCAGTTCTCCATGACCTTTTTTTTTAAAAAACTAATTCCAGTGTACCTCTTAGTCTTTATAGCTTGCCTTTGGGGAGCCTGGAACTTGCCTGTCCACCTCCATGTACCCCTTTCCCTTGGTGCTGTGACATCCTCCTGCCATGTCTTCCGTCTTCTCTGACACTTCCTTTTCAGTCTCTCTAGGTTTCTATTTTACTGTCTGTCAAGGATTTGTTGTGCTTTTACTACAGGATTTCCCTATGTTCTTGTTTTTTTTTTTCTTTCATCCACTTGTGTGGCTTTTTCCCTCTCTATGTATAGATGGCTTGCACATTTCCAGCCGAGAGTTCTTTCCTGAGCCTCAGACCCATATTTTTAGGTGCCATAGTTGGTCTCACTTGCGTAACTTACAAGGTACCTTAATGTACAAATGTGAACTACCCCTTACAAACAGAGATACACACATTAACACAATCTGTTTCAATTCCATGTTTCCTTTTTAAGGGAATGGTCTATCTACCCAGCTATCCAAAGCAGAAATCGTTTTCAGACACTTCCTTCTCCCTCACTAACTCCAGTTCCTCCCTTTTCTGTCAAATACCATCATTTTAGTTCAGGCCACCCTATGTGTCCTCAGAGGGACTATTCTGAGAGCTGCTTAAATGGTTTCTCTACTTTAGTTCTGCCACCTCACATCCCAAAGGAATCTTCCTAAAGGATGATCTTATCTGTCTTGCTGAAGTTACTTTGAATGTCTGCAGTTTGTCTTTAGGCTTAAGTCCAAACTCCCCGTTGACCAGAACTCACTCAGTTTTCTCTTTTGCTGCTTTTTTCTCCTTGGTAAGTTCCAGTCAACTTTAAACTTAAAATCCTTTAGGTATGCTGTCTCTCACTCTGGGCCTTCATGCATATTTTTTTCCTTTTCTGGAATATTTTACCAGTACTCCCTATATGACCTGGCTAATGTCTACCAAATTTTCCAGGTCCCAGCTTCAGTGTTTTAAGTACTGTGAAATCTTTACTGACTATACCCTGCCCCCAGCTAGATTAGGTCAGATATCCCTAATATATATACAGTATCATGCACATGCCTGCGTGCTCAGTCGTGCCTGACTCTTTTGCAGTCCCACAGACGGAAACCTGCCAGGCTTCTCAGTCCATGGGATTTTCCAGGCAAGATTACTGGAGCAGGTTGCCATTTCCTTGATCTTTCCAACCGAAGGATTGAACCTGTGTCTCTTGCATTGCCGGCAGATTCTATACCACTGAGCCACCAGGGAGCCCATATATGATATATATATACATACAGACATATGTATATATAGCATATATACATGAGATTTGGTTTGTGGTCTTACTGTTGTCTGTCTCTCCAGTAGAGGTATAGTGCCTGACACATTGCACACAGCAGGTGTGAAGTAAATACTTGTTAAGTGAGAACTTATTACCTCTTTGAACAGCACATTCTTTGAGCACCTAACTAATTACTTAGAAGTTTCTTCTTTCAGTTGAGCTGCACCTTGTCACTTATATTTATTGGTTCTATTTTTTATACCCTTGGGAATACACAGGGCAATAGTTAGACTATTAATTTTTTTAAAAGTTGTACCTCATGTATAGTTATTATGAAATACTGGCTATATTCCCTGTATTGTACAATATATCCTTGTAGTTTGTTTTATACATAGTGGTTTGTACCTCTTAATGCCCTACTCCTATCTTGCTCTTTCCATCCCACTTCCCTTTACCTACTGGTAACCATTGTTCTCTATATCTGTGAGTCAGTTTCTTTGTTATATTCACTAGTTTCTTTCATTTTTTTAGACTCTACATGTAAATGATAACATGCAGTATTTATCTTCTCTGACTTAATTTCGCTAAGCGTAATACCCTCCAAGTCCATCCATATTGTTGCACTTGGCAAAATTTCCTTCTTTTTTTGCTGTTGTTACTGAGTAGTAGTCCATTGTATGAGTGTGTGTGTGTGTGTATACACCACATATTTATCTGCTCGTCTGCTGATGAGCACTTGGATTGCTTCCTTAGCTTTTTGTGTGTGTATGAGTATGTGTGTGTGTATGAGTGTGTGTATATACACACCACATATTTATCTGCTCGTCTGCTGATGAGCACTTGGGTTGCTCCCTTAGCTATGTGTGTGTGTGTGTATACACACCACATGTTTATCTGCTCGTCTGCTGATGAGCACTTGGGTTGCTCCCTTAGCTGTGTGTGTGTGTGTGTGTGTGTGTGTGTGTGTGTGTCGTCTGCTGTGTGTGTATGCTGTGTGTGGGGTGTGTGTGTGTGTGTGTGTGTGTGTGTGTACACACCGCATGTTTATCTGCTTGTCTGCTGATGAGCACTTGGGTTGCTCCCCTTAGCTTGTGTGTGTGTGTTTGTGTGTGTGTGTGTGTATACACACTGCTATTTATCTGCTTGTCTGCTGATGAGCACTTGGGTTGCTCCCTTAGCTTGGCTTTGCTGCTGTGTCACCTTGGGGTGCGTGTATCTTTTCAAATTCGTGTTTTTATTTTTTTCAGGAAGGTACCCAGGAGTGGAATTGCTAGGTCATGCGGTAGTTATGTTTTTAGTTTTTTGAGGAACCTCCATACCGTTTTCCACAGTGGCTGTACCAGCTTGATTTCCACTGGCAGTGTATGAGGCTTCCCTTTTCTCCATCTTCACCAGCATTTCTTATTTGTGTTCTTTTCGATGCTAGCCATTCTGGTAGGTGTGATAGCTCATTGTGGTTTTGATTTGCATTTTTCTGATGAACAGTGTTGAGCTTCTTTTCATGTTCCTGCTGGCCATCTTTATGCCTTGGAAAAAATGTCTGTTCAGGTCTTCTGCCCAGTTTTTAGTTGGATTTGTTTGTTTGTTTCATGAGCTGTTTGTATATATTTAGATAGCAATCCCTTATTGGCTACATCAGTTGCAAATATTTTCTCCCATTTAGTAGTTATCTTTTTGTTTTATGGTTTCCCTTGCTGTGCAATTTCTTTTAAATGTAATCAGGTCCCATTTGTCTAATTTTGCTTTTATTTCCTTTACTTTAGGAAACAGACAAAAAAATTACTGCTACAATTTATGTCAAAGAGTGTTCTGTGTTTTCCTCCAGGAAATTTATGGTTTCTGGTCTTAAATTTAGGTGTTGAATACATTTTGAATTTGTTTTTGTGTGTGGTGTTAGAGAATGTTCTAATTTCATTCTTTTACATATAACTATTCAGTTTTCCTACCACCATTTATTGAAGAGACTGTCTTTTCTCCATTATATATTCTTGCTTTGACCATAGATGCGTGAGTTTATTTCTGGTCTGTCCTGTTTTATTGATCTATTTGTCTATTTTTGTTCCAGTACTATAGTATTTTTTATTACTGTAGCTTCATATTATATGCTGAAGTCAGGGAGAGTGATTCTTCTAGTTCTGGTTTTCTTTCTCAAGATTGTTTGGGGCCTTTTATGTTTCCATACAGATTTTATAATTATTTGTTCTATTACTGTGAAAAATGCCCTTGGTATTTTGATAGGGATTGCATTGAATCTGTAGATTGCCTTAGGTAGATAAGTTATTTTAACAATATTAATTCTTCCAATCCATGAACACAGTATACCTTTCCATCTGCTTGTGTTGTCTTTAATTTCTTTCATCATTGTCTTGTTCAGTCTCTCAGTCATGTCCGACTCTTTGCGACCCCATGGACTGCAGCACACCAGGCTTCCCTGTCCTTCACTATCTCCTGGAGTTTGCTCAAACTCATGTCCATTGAGTCAGTGATGCTATTCAACCATCTCATCCTCTGTCACCCTTTTCTCCTTCTGCCTTCAGTCTTTCCCCCAAATCAGGGTCTTTTCCAACGAATTGGTTCTTCAAATCAGGTGGCCAAAGTATTGGAGCTTCAGCATTAGCCCTTGCAGTGAATATAGAGTTGATTTCCTTTAGGATTGATTGGTTTGATCTCCTTGCTGTCCAAGAGACTCTCAAGACTGCTCTCTAGCCCCACAGCTTGAAAGCATCAATTCTTTGGTGCTCAGCTTTCTTTATGGTTGGTCCAACTCTCACATCTGTACATGACTGCTGGAAAAACGATAGCTTTGACTATTCTGACCTTTGTTGGCAAAGTGATGTTTCTGTTTTTTAATATGCTGTCTGGGTTTGTCATAGCTTTTCTTCCAAGAAGCAAGTGTCTTCTAATTTCATGGCTGCAATCACTGTCCACAGTGATTTTTGAGCCCAAGAAAAGAAAGTCAGCCACTGTTTCCACTTTTTTTCCCCATCTATTTGCCATGAAGTAATGGGACCAGATGCCATGATCTTAGTGTTTTTGAACGTTGTTTTGAGCCACTTTTTTCACTGTCCCCTTTCACCCTCAAGAGGCTCTTTAGTTCCTCTTCTCTGTCTGCTGTTAGGGTGGTATCAACTGCATATCTGAGATATATCTTACTGATATTTCTCCTGGCAATCTTGATTCCAGCTGGAGATTCATCCAGCCCCACATTTCACATGATGTAGTTTGCATAAAAGTTAAATAAGCAGGGTGATAATATACAGCCTTGACATACTCCTTTCCCCGTTTTGAACCATTTGGTTGTTCCATGTCCAGTATCTAACTGTTGCTTCTTGACCTGCATACAGGTTTCTCAGGAGGCACTTAAGAGGGTCTGGTATTCCCATCTGTTTAAGAATTTCCCACAGTTTGTTGTGGTCCATAAGTGGATAGTCAGAGGCTTTAGTGTAGTCAATGGATAGAAGTAGATGTTCTTCTGGAATTCCCTTGCTTTTTCTATTGAGAGGGTCAGGCATGAAGGCCAGGGGTCTCCAAATGGAGAAAATAGGCTGCAAGTGTCAGACATTTTTTCTCTCTCCCTTAAGTGGCAGGAGGAAACAAACTCTATGGAAAATATTTTTTTCTTAAGCTATGCTAATGAAACTATGTATTTGCTTTGAAATTTGCCCTTCTTCAAAAGACTAAGACTAACTTCTTTTCTCAAACCTTGGGCTGATAATAGCTCAACAAACCAGTATTCATATCAACTGTTTTATGGCTGGGGGATGACACACCTCGTGCTATCCTATCTCAAAAATGCATATTGTGGGAGAGGGGCCTGGTGAAACTCTGTCAGCCTTGAGGTGTCTCTCTTATCTGATTAATAGCTTTCTAACAGATATAAGACAGCTTGCTAAAACTGGCAGGGGGGCACTCTCCATCCCCCTTCTGATGTCCATGTCAGAGGCTTTCTCTGTCCCTGCTCTTACTTTAATAAAACTCTGCTACACAAAAGCTGTTGAGTGGTCAAACCTGGTCCCTGGTTCCAAAGCTAAACCATCTTCTTCGGAGATCATGAATCCGACACCATTCACCGTAAGCTATCATCTTGGGGGCTCGTCCAGGATCTTCAGGACAAGGTAAGAACACTCAGAGCTGTAGCCTCTTTGCTTTCTCCATGTACACGTTTTCTGCTTTACTTTACTAACTCTACAGTGTGCTTGTGTAAATGAATGACACGCCCTATGTGAAACAAGTGATGAGCCCTGCTCTGTGGTTTTGTGGTGCCTTGTAATGATTGAAGGCAGCCCCCAAAAGGGGAACCTAATTGGGGGTTTATACCGACCTGCCAATGCCAAGAGACACCCAACCTCCCTGCAAGGGGAGCGGCCAGAGATGGGCAAAGCGTGTGGACTGAACTTTCCTTTCTCGGTCAGCTTTTCCTGGTCTCTTTGACCGCTTCGTAATTGCGTGGGAAGTTAGAACTACTAACCTGATCTGTCGGACCACAGACTTTCAAGAGACTTCTGATCTATGCTGTTACTGTGTACTGTTACTTAGGTCCAAAACTTAGATTGGTAGTCAGGAAGTGCCTAGCTTTGCTAGGAGTTGAAAGTTTGGAAGCTAGACAGAGCTGTAGCTCCAAGAGCATCTCTCAGGTTCAAGGTCACTCAGAAAGTACAGAGGGCTTCTTCCTTTGGTAACACTAGCTCTTAGTGGACCAGAGGAGGCTTTCCAGTGGCTTTTGTCCCAACTCCTTAGTTATTCTTTCTGTGGAATCTGTGAGAATACTGGTGTGGTGACACTCAGAAGGAATAGTTTGGTTTTATGTTTATACCGGTCTTCCTGTGGTCAGGAATAGACTCGGTCGTGCACAGGCACTCAGGAGACAAATGTTTCCCCCAGTGGTCTTAGCTTGGGAGGCATTCTGGAAGGTTACTCTGATTTCACCCCGGGTGGCATCAGAGGCGGGCAAGGTTTTAATGGTGAGGAGCTGGACACTAGTCTGGGATGCCATCAGGTGTACCCCTGGTGCATCTCCACCCCGCCTTGGTGGTGGAACCAGGAGGGACGGGTACGGTGCCTGCGTCGGTGAGGGACAAACCAAGTCTGACCAGGGAAGGAAAGCTTCGGTGTAAAGTCTGTCTGCATCCCCATCTAGAGCAGGGAGGGACGCCTCCGGTAGAAAGATGGCGCTGGTCGCTCTTTTCTCTCTTACAGATGGGAGCTAACAATTCCAGCCTCACTCCTTTGAACTGTATCCTGAAAAGCTGGGATAGATTTGATCCCCAGGGCTTAAAGAAGACACGCCTGATCTTCCTATGTGATACTGCGTGGCCACAGTATCCACTAGAGGATGGTGAACGGTGGCCGGTTGGAGGGTCTCTTAAGTATAATACTGTTTTACAATTAGGCCGGTTCTGTAGAAAGCAAGGGAGATGGGTAGAAGTAGCATATGCGTTGCTCTTTTTCTCTCTGTGAGATATGCCAGACTTGTGTCCTAAGGGTATAGATTTGGGTGTGAAACCTTCAGCTCCCTCCTGTCCTACTTTGCCCCCGTACCCGGGGCTCCAAACTGAGCAAACTGGAAGTCAGGGAATCCCCCCAGGAAGGGTTGTCTTGATCTTGGTAACAACCCAAACTGCGATTCAAACGGCCTAACTGGAGGTCCAAACAACCCCTGTCTCAGTACAACCTCAGACTACTCTGGTTTCAGTAGAAACTCAGAGCGTCAAAGTAAGAGATGAGATGGAGGACAGGAGACAAGGAGATAAAGTAAAGCAAGTTTCTCCAATCTATCCCTGGGATCGTATGTGCAGAGCAGCCAGAGAGACTGAGGAACAGCTGCACAAGCTGTTGCCTCTCCATGAAGCACCCACCAGGAGAAATAATCAGTCTATGAGAGTTAATACGCCCTTTTCTTAGCAAGAAATACAAAGAATCAAGGAGGATCTGGGAGACTATTTAGAGGACCCAGAAAAATATATTAGAGCTTTTAAGGATGTTACTCTGCTTTATGACCTTGCTTGGAAGGATGTGATATATATCCTGGGACGAACACTGACTCCCGACTCAAAGAGTCGAGTTTTGGGGAAAGCGGTTGCTTACGGAGATGAATGGCTTGGTAGTGAATCAGTAGGGAAGAGAGGGAGGGTGAGATAGCCGCCCTCCTCACTGGGGGAATCAGGCGGTCCCAACTACAGAACCAGACTGGGACTACAACACAGCTAGAGGAAGATGGGATCAGAGTCATTTTGTTAGATGTATTCTTGAAAGACTCAGGCAAGCGCAAGTGAAGACTTTAAACTATGCCAAATTGGCAAACGTAGAACAGGAAGAGAAAGAAGCTCTTGGTAAATTCCTAGAGTGTGTGAATCCCTGTGCAGATTCACTGAGATTGATCCCGAAAGTGAAGAGGAAAGAGTGATCTTAAAAGATAGATTTCTCACTCAGTTGGCTCCAGATATCTGCCATAAGCTATTAAAACAAGTGTGTGGACCAAATCAGTCTTTAGATAATCTGTTGTAACTGGCTCAGTCTTTTATGGCAGGGAATATGAGGAAAAGAAAGAAAGGCAGTGAAAAAAGTAATGGCTGTCAAAACCGTTCTTAAACAGCCTGAGAAAAATGCCTGGAGGGACCCAGGTGAAAACGGATGGGCTTGCTATTACTGTGGAAAGGAGGGTCACTCTCCGTACCCCTTCTGATGTCTATGTCAGAAGCTTTCTCAGTCCCTTTTCACTTTAATAAAACTTGGCTATACAAAAGCTCTTGAGTGATCAACCCTGGTCCCTGGTCCTGAGATCACAATCCAACACTGTTCACTGTAAGCTATCACTATGATCCAGCAGATGCTGGCAACTTCATCTCTGGTTCCTCTGCCTTTTCTATATCCAGCTTGACCTCCCGGATGTTCTCCATTCATGTACTGTTGAAGCCTTGTTGTTGTTCAGTCGCTCAGTCATTTCTGACTCTGCGATGCCATGGATTGCAGCACGCCAGGCTTCCCTGTCCTTCACTATCTCCCAGAGCTTGCTCAAACTCATGTCCATTGAGTCGGTGATGCCATCCAACCATCTCATCCTCTGTCATCCCCTTCTCCTCCTGCCTTTGATCTTTTTTTCTCAGCATCAGGGTCTTTTCTAATAAGTTGGCTCTTTGCATCAGATGGTGGCCCAAGTATTGGAGCTTCATCATCTGTCCTTCCAATGAGTATTCAGGATTGGTTTCCTTTAGAATTGACTAGTTTGATCTCCTTGTAGTCCAAGGGACTCTCAAGAGTCTTCTCCAACACCACAGTTCAAAAGCATCAATTCTTCGGTGCTCAGCCTTCTTAATAGTCCAACTCTCACATCCATACATGACTACTGGAAAAGCCATAGCTTTGACTAGATGGACTTTTGTTGGCAAAGTAATGTTACTGCTTTTTAATATGCTGTCTAAGTTTGTCATATCATTTCTTCCAAGGAGCAAGTGTCTTTTAATTTCATGGCTGCAGTCACCATCTGCAGTGATTTTGGAGCCCAAGAAAATAAAATCTGTCACTGTTTCCATTCATTCCCCATCTGTTTGCCATGAAGTGATCGGACCAGATGCTGTGATCTTCATTTCTTGAATGTTGAGTTTTAAGCCACCTTTTTCACTCTCGTCCACTCGGAGGGCACACACAAAACCTTGTGCACATCAGGACATAGAGAAAGGTCTAGCCCACGAGACTGAGCTAGACCTGCCTTTGAGTGTTTGAGTGTCTCCTGCGGAGGTACAGGTCAGCAGTGGCCTGCCAGGGGGACAGGAGCTCTGGCTGCAACAGACCTGGGAGGCGTAGAGTGTGGCAGAAATCCTCTTGGAGGAGGTTGCCATTAGCCCCACTATAGAGCCATCGAGCAGACGACCCACAAATTGGAGAACAATTATACTGAAGAAGTTCTTGCACTGTTGCAAAAGTTCTGGGGCCCGTAACAGATTTCCCAACCTGGAGATCCAGCAAAGGGACTGAGAACTCCCAGGGAATTTGACTTTGAAGGCCAGTGGGATTTTATTACAGAACGTCCACAGGACTGAGCAAACAAACTCTTGGAGGGCACAGACAAAACCTTGTGTGCACCAGGACCCAGGAGAAAGGAACAGTGACCCCAGGAGAGACTGAGCCACACTTGCCTGTGAGTGTCCAGGAGTCTCTGGTGGAGGCGTGGGTCGACAGTGGCCTGCCATGGGGTCAGGAGCACTGAATACAACATTGCTGTCTAAGTCCTTTTGAAGGAGGTCATCATTACTGCCATTACCCCTACCACAGTTTGGCCTCTGGACAAACTACAAGGAGGGTACATCAGCTGAAAATTGGGTTAAAGATTTACTGAGTATGGACCTGCCCAGCAGAGCAAGACCCAGTTTTCCCCACAGCCAGTCCCTCTTACCAGCAAGCCTCCACAGTCCTCTTATCCTTTCCCATCAGAGGGCAGACAGACTGAAAACCAAAATCACAGAAAACGAACTAATCTAATCACATGGATCACAGCCTTGTCTAACTCAATGAAACAATGAGCCATGCTGTGTAGGGCCACTCAAGACAGATGGGTCATAGTGGAGAATTCTGACAAAACGTGGTCAACTGGAGAAGGGAATGGCAAACCACTCCAGTATTCTTGCCTTGAGAATTCCACAAACAGTATGAAAAGGCAAAAAGATAACTACACTGAAAGATGAACTCCCCAGTTCAGTAGGTTGAAGCCTAGCTTGATGAATTTTGAACATTACCTTGCTAGCATGTGAAATGAGTGCAATTGTACAGTAGTTTGAACATTCTTAGTCATTGCTCTTCTTCAGATACTTGTGTCAGGATTGACCTTTTCCAGTCCTGTGGCTACTGCTTGAGTTTTCCAAATTTGCTGGCATACTGAGTGCAACACTTTTACAGCATCATCTTTTAGGATTTGAAATAGCCCAGCTGGAATTCCATCACCCCCACTAGCTTTGTTCATAGCAATGCTTCCTAAGGCCCACTTGACTTCACATTCCAGAAGTTCTGGCTCTAGGTGAATGATCACACCATCATGGTTATATGGGTCATTAAGACCTTTTTCGTACAGTTCTTCTGTGTATTCTTGCCACCTCTTCTTAATATCTTCTGCTTCTGTTAGGTCCACACTGTTTCTGTCCTTTACTGGGCCCATCTTTGCATTAAATGTTCCCTTGGTATCTTTAATTTTCTTGAAGAGATCTCTAGTCTTTCCCATTCTATTGTTTTTCTCTTATTTCTTTGCACTGATCACTGAGGAAGGCTTTCTTATGTCTCCTTGCTCTTCTTTAGAATTCTGCATCCTGATGGGTATATCTTTCCTTTTCTCCTTTGCCTTTTGCTTCTCTTTTCTCAGCTATTTGTAAGGCCTCAACCAACCATTTTGCCTTGTTGCATTTCTTTTTTGGGGGGATGGTTTTAACCACTGCCTCCCTATATAGTGTTAGGAACCTCCATCCATAGTTCTTCATGCTGTATCAGATCTGATCCCTTAAATGTCTTTGTCACTTCTATTGTATAATCATAATGGATTTGATTTGGGTGGTTTTCCCTACTTTCTTCAGTTTAAGTCTGAATTTTGCAATAAGGAATTCACGTTCTGAGCCACAATCAGCTCCCTGTCTTGTTTTTGCTGACCGTATAGAGCTTTTCCATCTTCAGCTGCAAAGACTCTAATTTATCTGATTTCAGTCTTGACCATCTGGTGATGTCCATGTGTAGAGTCCATGTGTTGGAAGGTGGTGTTGCTATGACCAGTACATTCTCTTGGCAAAACTGTTTGCCTTTTTGGCCTGCTCATTTTGTACTCCAAGAGCAAACTTGCCTGTTGCTGCTGCTGCTGCTAAGTCGCTTCAGTCGTGTCCGTCTATGTGTGACCCCATAAACGGCAGCCCACCAGGCTCCCCCATCCCTGGGATTCTCCAGGCAAGAACACTGGAGTAGGTTGCTATTTCCTTCTCCAGTGCATGAAAGTGAAAAGTGAAAGTGAAGTCGCTCAGTTGTGTCCGACTCTTAGCGACCCCATGGACTGCAGCCTACCAGGCTCCTCTGTCCATGGGATTTTCCAGGCAAGAGTACTGGAGTGGGGTGCCATTGCCTTCTCCGAACTTGCCTGCTACTCCAGGTTATCTCTTGACTTCCTGCTTTTGCATTCCAGTGTCTTATAGTTGTCTCACAGTTTTTCAAGCACAGGTTTTTTTAATTTCCTTAGGTAGTTTATTCCCAGGAGTTTTATTCTTTTTCATTATAAATGGGATTTCCTTAATTTCTTTTTGTTAGTTTGTTGTTAGTATATAGAAATGCAACAGATTTCTCTATATTAATTTTGTACCCTTTTCTGAATTAATTGATAAGCTCTAGTGTTTTGGTGGCATTTTTAGGATTTTCTTTATATAGTATGACTACCTGCAAGTAGTGTTGTTATTTTTTTTTTTTTTTACTGCTTCTTTTCCAATTTAGATTTCTTTTATTTCTTGTTTGATTGCTGTAGCTATGCCTTCCAACAGTGTTGAATGAAAGTGGTGAGAGTGGGCGTCATTGTCTTGTTTCTGATCTTAGAGGAAATGCTTTCAGTTTTCATAGTTGAGTATGATGTTAGCTGTGGGTTGTCATGTATGACCTTTATTATGTTGAGGTATGTTCCCTTTGCCCACTTTCTGAAGATTTTTTATCATAAGTAGATGCTGAATTTTGTCAAAAGATTTTTATGTATCTTTTGAGATAATCGCGTGTTCTTTATCAGTTTGTTCATGTGGTGTATCATGTTAATTTTGTGGATATTGAAATCTCTTTGTATCCTTGGATTAATCCTTTCCCACTTGATCAACTTCTCCTTTTCCGTATATGACCCATCTCCTGATAATTTAAGGGCTTGAAAGCCCTGGGGGTTGCAGGTCTATTGCCTGCCCCCCTAGTGGGTGGGGCTGGGTCCTGGGCCATCCAGTGGGCAGCGTTGTGCCCTGAGGGTCTTCAGTCTGTCTCCTGGTGGTGAGGCTGTCAGGTGCTGGGCCTGAGGCATCCCAGCATGACAACTACAGGATGTTGGGTGGGATCAGGGCTGGGTCCTGAGATGGACACTAGAGGGAGGGCTGCACAGTGGCGCCCGCCAGCAGTGTCCAATCTGGCAGAACAGGCCCCCAGGATGACTGCCAGCGTCTTTGTCTTCAGGGCGGGTGAGCTGCGTTTGCCTCCTGCCTCTCTGGGAGACTCTTTTAAGTCTGGCCGAAGTTCCTATCAAATTCCTGCTTCTGCCCTGGGTCCCGGAGCACGTGAGAGCCTGTGTGTGCCCTTTCAGAGTGGAGGCTGTGTCCCTCAGCCCTCAGGGACTCCTGAAAGCAAGCCCTGCTGGCCTTCACAGTCAGATATTCCGGGAGCTCCTGTTCCCAGTGCGGGACCCCTGGCCCAGGGAGCCCAGTGTGGGGTGCAGACCTTTCACCCTTTTAGGAGAAGCTCTGCGGTTGGCATTCTCCTGTTTGTAGGCTGCCCACCCAGAGTTGTGAGACTTGACTGTATCTTGACTCCATCCCTCCTACCCATCTCCTTGTGGTTCCTCTTTATCCTTTCTGGTAGATTCTGGTCTTTTTCATCACTGGTAGTTCTGCAGATAGCTGTGATTTTGTGGTGACTGTGAAGAAGTGAGCTCAGGGTATTTCTCCTCTGCCCTCTTGGCTGACTTGATTTATTAGACCATCTTCAAGTGAATTAAGGGATGTGGGCTGGGCTTCTGTTTCATGTAGAGCATGGTGTCTGGAACTGAAACTCACCTAACTGTTCTCACCTCAGAGTGAAGTGGGATGGTTGCTGTAGTTACTTGAAAAACTATCCTTGTTAAAAAAAAAAAAAAGTAGCTTGGGATAATATATATATATACATTTATTTTTTGGATACAAGTTTAGAATCTTACATTTCTTCTTACTAAAACTATTCCAAATTGACGTGAAACATTATGCGATTGGCTGACTTGTGGGAAGATTTTAATCCTGTCAGTATATTTGTTATTTTTCTCAATTTCATGATATCTACAAATTTTAAAGCATACCTTGTTAGGCTTGTTGTTGTTATTCAGTTGCTAAGTCGTGACCAAATCTTTGTGACCCCATGGACTGCAGCACGCCAGGCTTCCCTGTCCTTCACTGTCTCCGAGAGTTTGCTCAAACTCGTGACCATCGAGTCGATAATGGTATCCAACCATCTCATCTTCTGCTGCCCCCTTCTCCTCCTGCCCTCCATCTTTCCCATCATCAGGGTCTTTTCCAGCGAGTCGACTCTTTGCATCAGGTGGCCAAAGTATTGGAGCTTCAGCATCCATCCTTCTAATGAATATTCAGGGTTGATTTCCTTTAGGATCGATTGATTTGATCTCTTTGCAGTCCAAGGGACTGTCTAGAGGCTTCTCCAACACCACAGTTTGAAAGCATCAGTTCTTCAGTGCTCAGCCTTCTTTCTGTTCTGGCTCTCACATCCATACATGACTGCTGGAAAAACCATAGCTTTGACTTATATGAAACTTTCTTGCCAAAACGATGTCTCTGTTTTTTAATACAGTGTCTAGGTTTGTCACAGCTTTCTTTCCAAGGAGCAACTGTCTTTTAATTTCATGGCTGCAGTCAGACTGCCTACAGTTAATTTTGGAGCCCAAGAAATTAAAGTCTGTTACTGTTTCCATTTTTTTCCCCATATCTGCTATGAAGTGATGGGACTGTATGCCATGATCTTAGTGTTTTGAAAGTTGAGTTTTAAGCCAGATTTCTCACTCTCCTCTTTCACCTTTATTAAAAGGATCTTTAGTTTCTCTTTGCTTTCTGCCATTAGGGTGTTATCATCTGCATATCTCAGCTTATTGATACTTCTCCCAGCAATCTTGATTCCCGCTTGTGATTCATCCAGCCTGGCATTTCACATGATGTACAAACTCCAGGAAATGGTGAAGGACAGGGAGGCCAGGTGTGCTTCAGTCCATGCGGTTGCAGAGAGTCAGACATGACTGGGCGACTGAACAACAACAACAACTCTGCATAGAAGTTAAATCAGCAGGGAGACAATATGCAGCCTGACATACTCTTTTCCCATTTTGAACTGGTCTTTTGTTCCATGTCCAGTTCTAACTTTTGCTTCTTGACCTTCATACAGGTTTCTCAGGAGATAAATAAGATGGTCTGGTATTCCCATCTCTTTTAAAAATTTTCTACAGTTCATTGTGATCCACAGAGTCAAAGGCTTTTGTGTAATCAATGAAGCAGAAATAGATGTTTTTCTGGAACTCCCTTGCTTTCTCCATGATCCAACGAATGTTGGCATCTTGATCTCTGGTTCCCCTGCTTCTTTGAAACCCAGCTTGTATTATATACAGCTGGGAATTCTTGGTTCACATACTGCTGAGGGATTTTGAGCATAACTTCACTAGCATGTGAAATGAGTACAACTCTGTGGTAGTTTGAGCATTCTTTGGCATTGCCTTTCTTTGGGATTAGAATGAAAACTGACCATTTCCAGTCCTGTGGCCACTGCTGAGTTTTCCAAATTTGCTGACATATTGAGTGCAGCACTTTAACAACATCATCTCCTAGGATTTTAAATAGCTCAACTGGAATTCCATCACTTCCACTAGCTTTGTTCATACTAATGATTCCTAAGGCCCACTTAACTTCACAATCCCGGATGTCTGGCTCTGAGGAGTAACATGTAATCACAGACGAAATCCTTAGCCATTTTAAGCTTGTTTTGTAATGTGTGGATGGGGCTGATAATAAGATTAGGGTTACTGGGAGGAATGAATGTGGAGATGTTCACAGAGCAGCCAGTGCAGTTATTGGGACATTATATGTATTCAATGTACTTGGGCTCTTATTACTCACATCACTGATATCAAAGTTGAACAGGAGAGAGAAGGACAGATACTTGTGTCACACCACTCAAATCTACTCCCCTAGGTTTATGTATATTCATTAATAATGGCCCTGTTTTTATTTATTCTGCTCACCAAGACACATTGGAGAACTTTTAAATTGCCTTTCTTGAGTACACTGTATGACATTGCTTTATCTATTTACCTAATTCTTCCAAGTCACCCCCAAAACTTAGTTTTTTAGTGATCCATCCATTCAACTTTTTCCAAGACACTTAAACTACCACTCTTATTTCTTTTAAAACCTCAAAATACCTAAATAATGAATTCTACCTGGTAGGTAAGAGCATATGAAGTGATTTATTGATACTGGTTAAGATCCATTATATACAGGTAGAAACCATCAAAATTGTACAGGGAACCATGAAGAATATTGATAAAGACAGTTTTACAGACAAAATAACAACTGGAAAATAGTTTTAACATACATACACAACATGTAATTATGAAAAAAACGTAGAACACAAATTGTTCCACAAAATAGATTCCAAGGTTATTTAAAAGTCTGCTAGGCAAACCTTAAGTTGAAAAATGTTCAATGGGGCTATATTGTTTTAAAAAAATTAATTATAATGTAAAAATTAAGTTTTTTTATCCCTCACTGTAAATGGGAGAGGAACTGAGAACTTTTTATCCCAAATCTGTACATTTTGAAAAATAATTTATATGTCTAGCACAAAGAAAGAAAATTGAGAATGTTTACAGTTCTGTAAACTATGCCTTTCATGAAATGCAAACTGTATCATTTTTTTAAAATTGTGCAATCAGAAATAGACTGTTCCCTTTAAGGTACAATTGTACCTCAGTTGGCTTTATACCTGAGCACCAAAGCTGAAGTTCTAAAATGCCATCTTGGAAAGCTATTCTGAAAATGAGCAAGAAATCAAAACTAGACTGTACTATTTGGAGAATTAGGCACCGAGAAGGAGACTGTCTCCTTAGAAATGCAGTATTAACAATAGAGAAGTTTCTGTTAATTAAGCAACTGACAGATCTCCTTGTGAACACAACAAAGGAAGTCCACGTAGGATGATCCTCCATAAAGTCCTTTGTCTTCTACCAGGAACTGTCGGAAAACCATTTCTGGCTGTTCTCGCTGCTTTACTATCGTCAGCTAGGAAGAAAACAACAAGGTAGCTGGTTATAAACATTTTCCGAATGTGGCTCAATTTTGTATGCTTCAGTTCCACCAGAATTACACGTCTGTTGTCTGTGAGGCCTTGGAGGATGATACGAAAGTGCCTGTTACCCAGAGTGGAGAGAGGCATTGAGCGCAAAGCCACAAAAATCAAGACTTGTAAGTGGCAACAATGAAACACAAGCAGAATGCCATGGAAATGGCTTCACAATGGTAGTGACTCACTGAACCTTAAAGGACAGGGTAGGATTTCCTTAAGGATGTAGGAGTATGGTGTTAGCATTCTACTGGGGAACCACGCGCCAAATACACAGTCCTGGATGGCTGGTAAATTAGCACACACTTCTAGAAGTCAGTGGGAGGTAACGAGTTTGGGTTTCTGTAGGAAATGTGATTCAGTGAAGGTGATGAAGAACAACTGGCTACGGGGCATAGAGTTCTTTAGCGGGAGGAGGGAAACAAGATAGGGAGCAGTTGGAAGCATCTAAGGTGGGAGACAGTCAAGACCTGAATGAAGCAGTGTAGCTGCAAAGGAAACAGATGGAAAAGATAATGTTCTTAAACTACTGAAATTAATCTTAAAATTTTCAAAATAATTTTTACACTGATTACATGTGGAAATGGTAATATTTTGGATAAGTTAATAAAACCTTATCAAAATTGTTTTTCATTTTAATTGTGGCTGCTACAAAGTATAGAATTAATGTGCAGCTTGCATTACTGGACAGTGCTGCTCTAGAGGGAGAGACCCATGGGGAGGAAGCCCAGAAAAAGGTAGTTTGTCATGAATACTCTCAGCTCTTCTGTTGACCCACTTACTCAATTCTATTCCAAGAAGTTAAAGCGGACGATCAGAAGGGTCAGAATTTGATATCTGTTGAGCTGTGTGTGTGGTTAATGGAGACAGATGTGCAAAACATTGTCTCCATCTACCACCTGTATAAGTAAGAAGAACCAGGGCATTGTCTCTCACTTCCTTTTGCCTGGTGAAACCACCTCAAGTGCCTGCACCTACCAGCTTCACACCCGTCGGCAAGGAAGGCACATTCCATGTCAGCTGGGTGCACCTACCGTTTCGAACCGGCTAATCCCACATGGATACGGACACACATTACATCCTGGCTTGTCCCTGTCAGGCCCTGGGAGCTGACACTGGAACAGCAGTGTGCACAGTCATATTCCATCTGATGGGGGGAAATAAACTAGCCCCTCCCATGGGAACATGGCCAAGGAGTTTAAAGTGTGCATCCTGGTGAGCCTGAAACCAAGGCAGTTTTCTTGAGAAATTTACACAAGTAAATTGTTTTCTGCACCTTTCCCCAGGTGCAGCTAGGACTCTACTGTTGTCTGCTGTGGGCAACCCCAACGTGGGTCTGGCCTCAGTGAGACAGCTCAAGCTGAGACTAGGCAGAACAAAAGCACCATGAAGGGAAGGATTTGAGGCCCTAATTTCCTTAGAATTTAATTTTTCTATGGAAACTAATGGAAGTTCATACTGCTCATCTGGGGGTACTGCCATTCACATATTTTTTGATTTAAATGTAGTGGTTGCTGTAGAACCTCCTCTGATGTATGCATCTGGCCATGATCTGAAGTAGGAAATAGAAGAGGGAATGAATTTCAACCTTGGAAAAAACTCATCTTTAAAGTAAAGGAATTAATATCCTGCTCTAGCATTTGAGTCTCTACAAAGTTGGATCACCCAGCACTTGGTGGAAAGTCTCAGGGAACTGCACTTATAGAAGTGGTGGATATGGCGTCTTGACATGCTGGTAGTCTTCTCATGGGCACACCACACATCAGAGGAGAAAATATATTGGGAGGGACTGGGAATCTGTGTTTTATTCCCCTGTGTTTCTATAGGGAGGGACTGGAAATCTGTCTTTTATTCCCCTCAGTGTTTCTACAGGGAGGGACGCAGCTCTGTGGATGGGGGTGGGGAGGGGAGAGGACAGTAAAATGGTCACTGCTGGTCTCCCCCCAGGTTCCTGTGTGCCCTCTCCGTGGAAAGACTGGTTAATCCAACTGGTCTAAATGGGATATTCTCTGGGCCATGTTACCAGTGATCTTACAGAATTATTGTACTTCAAAATGCATGTTCATCTCTCACTTTGCCTGTTTCACAGGGAACAGATAAATGACAGCAGCGATCAGGATGGCTCAAAAGGAGTATGCTGAATGAGAGGAGAGCACCATGGATATAACTTAGGAGAACGCAACTTGTCCTAAGGGGCAGATGAATGAAGAGAAGCCAAAGGAAAAAGGTCAGTGAGAAAGTGTCAGGATACATTTAACAGGCTTCCTGTGTGCTGTTTTCAGTCTTGCATGAATTCTATGTTCCTTAACAGCACCTGAATACAGGTGCCAGAGAGCTGGCAAGCCAGCTTTCGGGGATAATAGAAATTCATCTATCTAATTCGTATGGAAATTCCATACAGTGAACAGCAGCTATTTACAACTCTCTTCCCTTCTGATATGTAAAGTAACTTTTACAACCCCCTCTCTTGAGAATAATTCTAGCCTCTGGCTTTCTGGATGACTTGTTCGATTTTTGATCCCTGTCTCTGCTAAAAAGGGCTATCTTGTAAAAGAGTATATATATGCCCACAATATGTTAAATAAACGCCTTAGTTCCACCAGAACTCTGGTCCCCGTGTCTTTCTTCATTTCGTTCTCTCTCTCCCTCTCCCTTTCAGGCTGCTTCCATGGAGCACAGGTGTCCACCGTGTCTACTTACTTGCCCGGGCTTTCAAGACCTCTTCGAGAGGGTGCCCTGAGCCTACGTAGATGGTGCTAGCTCTTTGTCCTAGAGTTATATTGGCATACTGTGTAAACCAGGGAATATTAGCCTCTTTTCTTCCTTCTTTCACTTTCTTATCGGTCGACTCTGTACCCCCCAAGTTCTGGCCCATTTAAAGGGCCACAACAAGAAAGAATCAGGAGAGTATGATGTCTTGAAACTGGACAGAAGAGAAAAATTGAGAAAAGTAGTAGTACTCAATCCTGTAAAGGGATAGAGAATAAAATGTCTTTAGCAGTTTGGCAGTTCAGAGAAAACTGGAGATGGGAAGAAGGAAATTACAAGCAGTTATTAACATTTCCAGGAAGCATGTTGGTAAAATGCCTGCTGTTTCTAGTGTTCAGTACAAATTTGTGATATAAAAAGTAAAAGGAAGCAGCGTCTTGGAGAAGCAGCAGCTTCAAAGAAGGAAGATGTGAAAACAGCTTGTAAACTGGAAAGGAGCCAGTGGGGAGGGAGTATTCTAGGAAACAAGAGGAAGAAGAGATACTTTGGAGCCTGGAGAACCATGAGCAGGGCAGGACTAGAATTTCAGTAAAGCACTTGATTTAGGTAACCTGGGAACACACTGTGATAGAAAATTTTTTTTTTTTTTTTAATTCTCCCACAAATGTAAGAGTGTGCCAACAGTGAGGTCTAAGAGGGCTGGTTCTCTGAAAAACTAGCTAGCATAATCGAGAAGGTAGCAATGCCTTCTGGTTTGATTTTGCTATCCTTGACCCTTTTCTCCTCCTAGTCAATCTGGATTCTTTCAAAGCTATAAAGACTCTTTAAATGTGTTTTCATTTTCTTTGTGTGATCCATTTTCAAAGGTTGGAGAAAAAGATGGAAGACCAAGCGCACCGGACTAACCAGCCAGGACAGGCCTGTGTCTGTTGTGACCTAGCTGTGCACCCTGACCAGGTGAGGGAACTCCTTTTCACATCTGCTAAGCACCAGTGGCAGCTGAGAGGCTGTGGGGGACCAGGCATCTCCTGGATTCCGTTAGCTCTCACATTTCTGGACTTTAGATTTTCAAATTCTTTGAAACCCTGAAAATGTCAAGGACTTTACAAACAAGTAGCACATAAAATTTATTTGCAAGTAGCACATAAAATCATTCAAGCTAAAGTTAGTATTAATATTATATAATTTCTTATATTTTATTTACATACCATATTTGGAGTCTACCCCAGATATTTTAATAACCAAAGCTGATATGACCTTGATAAGCAGGTCATGGAGCAGGCAAGAGAAAGCAGAGGAGAGGAAAGGGTTTTCTTTTTTCCTGGAAGAAGGGGATACTGAGCACAGGGGTGATCGCCACGTTTAGTCTGGCCCTTTCTCTGCAATTTGGGGCCAGTTGTGGAGATGCAGCCACTGGGAAAAAGGTGGATCATCCTTGCTGTGCATTCTGAACACTAGTGGTGTCCAATCTGTGTGTCCTAAGACCCTAAGATTTCATCACATGTCTCCAGGGTGTTCAGAGTATTGTGTGAAGAACATGTTTAGTTTGAGCCTTCTCTGCCATCTCTAGGTCCTGCCCAAAAGCTGAACCCAAGTAGTGATGTAAAAACAGTTCTGGAAAGGTTTTGTTTACCCAGATGACCTAGAGATTATAAGCTCTTTATTCAACTTTCCTAAGTTTTACTAAAGTTGATGTTTGCATGCATGAATATCTATCATGTTAAAGAACGTTGATATAAACTGACATAATATTTATGTTTTGGGGGAACAACAGCCCCACAATACCCTGGTTCTTGTAGAGGCCTGCCTGCAGCTGAGTGTCCTGCACCTCTGCAGGAAGTAGTACAGTAATAGACCACGGTCATCTGTATATTCCAGGCGATTCTACTATTGAGCTTGAAAAGGAAGACAGGGGTGAGTACTTGGCATTTAGCAATAAGGTATAATTTTCCTGACTTAACAGACATTTTAAATTCTTTTACTCACACTCAAAAAAAAGCTTGGAAGGACTAGGATAACAAAATTTTTCAGAGATAATAAATCAAAAGCTGTAAAAGTCAAATTTAACAAATGCTTTTATACTTCTATTTTAAGCATTGAAGGAAAAGTCATTTCAAAGACTTAATAATATCAATTGTTTCTAAGTTAATACTTAGTAAGATAACTCATAGTTAATGCATGGTGATAGTTATTTTTGTATGTGTGTGGTTGACAGGTAGGTAGGTATACTCAGAGATTGTGAGTTTTCTATCAGAAATCATGTTATAAAAATATAGGACATGCATTTTAAAGTCTGTAAGGAAATCAAAACACTTGAAGAAAGAAGAAAATCTCATTCTTACCTTCATTGAATATGGCCGCTTTTGTTGGATAATACCCATTATCATTCTGAGTGTTTGTGAGTATGGATTTCCCACCTCAGGCAATAATGTCTAAATTTAAGGAAAATAAAGTTTAAGTTTCAGTACAACTTATAGCATTTAGATAGAAGCAGAATGAGATTATTAGAATGTTAAAGTTAAAAAACATGCTGTTGGCTTAGTTCATTTACCTAAAAACCAAAAATGTGAAATAAAAATGTATTAAAAATGATTCATACTTATCAGCATAATTTGACAAACAGTATATGATTTTTGCAAGGAATTTCAACTCACCATGATTTTAATTCCTTTGCAAGATGGATATTTCAAGGCTCTGTTACAAGAGAAGGATGTAGTTCACTCCTTCAGTGGGTCTGTGGCAGGACCCTGAGGCATTACCCCATGTGGAAAATGCCATCCAAATACCACTGTCCCAGCATTCAAACAAACCACCAAATGCTGACTTCTCAAAGGGAATGTGGCCTCTTAGATTTCCCTGAAATCTGGGTAATGGTATATAAAAGATAGCACCCACTGCATGTGGTCCCCGGGGGACATGAAAGAGCTGGACTTAGATTTCTTTCATTAAGACAGTAAATGTTAATGCTTACTTCTAAGCAAGGAGATACCAAGAGCTAAGACAACATCTGTGAGTTAGCCACTGGAAAAGTAAACTAGAACATTTTACCAAAAAGTCACACATCTCAGGAAAAGATCATAGCCAATATTTTTCACAGGAGTTGTTTAAAAAAAAAATGGCAAGAAATTCATTATTTATATTCACATTCCACACCCTCTATGTATTCTCTTGACATTTAAGACTATTTTTTAAATTTTCATTAAAAAAAAAAAAAAAAAGTATACTTTATGTATATGTCTCAAAGTGCCAACTGCCTCTAAAAAAAAAGCAATATTTGGTTTTTTGTCTTACTTTTTGAAGAAGGTGGAGAAGAAATATGGTGACATAAGAACAAACCTAGCAATCTGTTGCTTTGTGGTGGACAGACTTTGGCTACTTCATCTGTATATTCAATAAATATGCATTAACATTTATTTTATATGTGAAATTTAAATTCAGTATGTGAAAATTTAAATTAAATATTTAATATATGAAATAAGAGGAGGCTTCCTTAAATTTTATACATTCTTCACACTCATAGTTCTTTGCCCACTGAATTTTAATTTTTAAGAAATTGCATTTCTAATCATTCTTAATTTCAACCACATGCAAACATCTTACTATTTCTAAATCTTCATCTTAAAACTAACCTCCTAATGGATACATTTAACTTCTTTAAAAATATATTTTTACATTCATAATAGATATGCAGCTCTCTAAACTGACCACATATCTATTTAACCTGAAATTTTAATCGAAACTCCTCCTCCAGATGCTATGTATCTACCTTCATACCAGAAATTAAAGCCTTAAGCCATCTGCCAAAACGTGAGTGAGGACTCAGGGAACAAATTCTCTGCTGCATTCTGCATCTGAATTCATAGGGAATCCAGTCAAGCAGAGGAAGACAACCATCACAGCAGTGGTGCTCACACGATGGTCTGCAAATAAGGTATGCAGTCAGTGTTGATTCTCAAAGGATACTAGGAAAACCAGCAATTATAGTTTAAGAACATCATTTGTGTTCATTCCATATCAAATCTAAAATCGCTTTTGAAATAAATGAAACAGAAGGGCGCATAATTTGTTTTTGTGGGATGGTCATATCTGTACCTAAACTTGTATGACAGATTCTACATCCTTGTGAATATGTAGTTTGGCACGAGGGATGAGCCCAGAGCCTAAGACCAAACTCACTTCCCACCTCTGCCACCTACTACTGAAAGAACTTGTGTCTAAGCCTCACTGGATATGTCTAGAAAATGTTGCTACTAGTGTCTGTCTCACCGATTTGTTACAAGAATTAAATAGTGTATTTAAAGTATTTGGAGCACAGTGATTAACAAATAGGAAATAGTCTGGTAGTGTTGGCAGTCTCTGTTAAAGTCATATAATTTGGTTGTTGGATAATACTTTATACAAACAACTTTATGCTAGCTAATTGTTATTCATTAAAACATGAAATTCTCTTATATAGAAGTACAGACCTTATTGTTTTCTCTATAATACACGGTTGCACATGAACAAAAAGCATTTAAGAATTTATTACTGCAAAACAAAGAAAAAAAATATACCTACCATATCTGTGTTGACATGTGCAAGAGATGGGACGTTAAATATTCCTTGAATCAGTTCTGGTGGGCTGCTTACTCCCAACCATAAGAACATGTTTAGACCATTGGCCAAGAGGAATATTCCTTCTTCTGAAAGACGGGTCTCAGAGCAGCGAATAGCAGCAGGTAATGTTGTACTCTTGACATCCAGGGTGTGCTGTGAGGCAAAGGCGGGTCTCAGAAGGGCCTCCTGCTCCCTCCCTTCCTCTCTTATCCTTTCTCCCTCCTCCCTCCCAGTTCACATTCAGTGAGTTCTTGCTCTGCGCCAGGCATTCTAGTCATTAGACAAGTTATCCCTGCCTTGTATAGCTAGCCATGTTTTGCAAGAAAGAAAAGACAACAGATAATCTAAGTACATAGAAATTCAGATGGTGTTAAGTGCCGTGAACAAGGCAGTGGGATAGAGCACACTGGTGGTGGTGTTAGTTTTAAACAGGGGAGTCCAGGAGGTTTGTTAAGAAGGTAACGTCTGAGCCAGGGGGCCGTGGGCATCCCAGATGGGGGGGCATCGGGTGCAGAGGGCCTGAGGCACAGGACTGTCTCGGACGTTCAGGGCTCAGCGAGGAGCCCAGTGTGGCTGGAGTAGAGAGCGAGCGAGAAATAAGATGAGTCAGACAAAAAAGAGGGCGGGGCCCAGGGGGGAAGCAGGTCGGCTTCTCCTGAAATGGGAAATCCTGAAGTGTTCTGAGGAGAGGCGGGCCATGAACCGACAGTTATTTTAACAGCATTACTCTAACTTCTGTGCCAAAAAGAGACTGGAGGGCCAAAGGTGCCCCCAAGCAGGCTTGTTAGGAGAGACTGCTGTGGTCCACAGGAGAGGCGACTCTGCTGGAGTCCGGGTGGTGACAATGGGCGTGGGACCTCTGGATGTTGTTGGAAAGAAGTGCTGACACATGTGCTGGCGGATGAGACGTGGTGAGTGAGGAAGAAGAGAGCCAAAGGGGGTGAGCATGGGACTTTGGTTCTGAGGAACCGGAAGGAGAGAGGGGGACAGAGGCAGGTGGGGAAGACTGCAGGAGAGGAGGCCCAGCAGGCCCGGGAGCGGTGCCCGGCACAGCCCACGGAGAGGGGCTCCGGGAGCTCCAGTGCCAATGCCACGGAGCTCAGGGCGGTGCCCAGCACAGACGGTGGCCACCTGCCTGACGCAGGTCGGACCCCCGCAGGGCTGTGCACACAGACAGGAGAAGCGTCCCAGGGTCTGTGCCCTGGGGCCCCGCACGGGAAAACAGGGTAAACCAGCAAAGGCGGCAGCGGGAGAGGCCAGGGAAGCAGCAGAGAAACCGAGGGAGCAGGCGAAGAGGGCGCTCTAGAGGGAGAGGCTGTCAGATGCTATGCTCACAGCAGAGGACTGCGAGCAGCCCACTGGGGCCTCGGCAAGGCGGTTTCAGTGAGACCGTCATGTCCGTGTCCCCGAGGGTCCCAGTTTCCCTGGCAGAGTCCAGTTTTATCTGAACATCAATTATTTGAAAGTAAGTTAACTCTTGCTAATTGCGCTATTACTGAGAGCCTGGGCATGAGTTTTGATCCAGGAGTCAGAAACAAGCCATCGGCTGTCCCTGTCTGATCCCTCAGTTGTAACCTGCTAGGTCTCGGGGGGAAGGAGCCAAGGCAGAGAGCCCACAAGGGCTGTCTTCAATTAAGAAGCAGAGTACATTACCAGGTAAATTCCCTGAGGGCATTTGCACAGGACTCATCAGAGCCATTCTGATTGTGGTGACTCTCAGACATTAATTCATTGTCTAAAAACAAATATATGTGTGTTTATAAAAGTCCATGTAGATACAGCAGTTGCCTTTCATGCCATAGCTTGGCTTCCTGAGCATTCAGTCCGCCTAATCCGTTGAAGAGGACCCATCTGGGAATGAGGGCAGAGACGCGGTCAGCCGACGGCTCCGTGAGCTAGAGCGCCTCACCGCTGCCCTCCACCAGCCCCGCCCCGAGCCCGGCTCAGGCCTGCGCTGCGCGTGACACTGAAGCTTCTGCTTAAGAAAACATGCCTCTCTCCCAGACGTCTCTCGGAAATGCGCCACCGTCACGCGCTCACTACTTACTATGGGCAGAAGCTGTGGGTAAAAGAAGAGCTGCGAGTCGGCCACGCCCATGGTCATGACCAGCTGCCTCTGGTAGGCCCGCTCGTCCGTGGAGACCTCGGGTCTGCCGAGCAGCACGCAGTTCTTCAACAGGCAGTTCATGTACACCGGCAGGACTTTCATGGAATCCGGTAAAATCAGCTGCAAGAGAGAGACACCGGTTTCAGATGCATGGTCTTTACTGAGAATCAAGACCCACTGCACTTTACCTGTAAAAGAGAAACAACATTTGCTTTTTGAGGTTGCAGGGAGGACGAAATGGTAACCCCCGTAAAGCAGCTAGAGCAGGGAGGGCAGCACAGGGTCGGTGTTCAGGGCGGCGGGTGGTCGTCACGCCCTCTAGGGCCCTGGCAGCTGGGCACAGTGTCGTCAGCACAGTTCCCCACGCACCTGGTCCCGGCTATGCCTTCCCAGCGGTATGCCTCCAGAACGCCTCATCCTCTTTCCCTCCATTTCTAAAATAGTAGCACCTCTACTTCATGATCCAGGGGTGGTTAGGAGGATTAAATTATTTCTAATTTGTGGAACACTTATAGAAATGCCCAACACACAGTATCATATACACGTTTATTAAATGAAATGTATAAATTATTTCCTAATATGTATTACCAGCTTCTTTCTACCTCTTGAGTTCAAGAACAGCATTTTCAGCTACCCCTGAGATCTCTGTTCCTCTATGCTCTTCCTGCAGCTTAAACTCATACACAGACTCATCAGACACTGAAGGGGGGCAGTGTCACAGGTTCTATCAAAGCATCAAGGCCTCTACAGAGGAATGAGCCCTAGTCCACATGCAAGATGTCTGATGTGCACTGGGGATGATATGCATATAGACAGATAAACCATAATAAGGAAAATTATAATACTGTTCAATATATGCAGAAATTAAAACAGGAAATGTTTTGTGAATTTATTAGGTATGTCACTAAATGATAACAGGAAAAAGTCAAACTCCTACAATTCCACAAACATGTTCTTCCTCTTATGTTTCCTGTTTTAGATACTAGAGCTACTAGATGAACCCTAATTTCATTTTTTCTTTACCTTCAATTAGAACACAAATTCTCTCCATTCCTTTATAATCCACCTTTATAACCTTTAAAACCCACCTGTACCTTCTTCCTCTCCACCCTCTCTTTGGCTCATGTGACCTCATTCTACTTCATTCTAACTGCCTCCAAGTACATACCATAATATGATGCTACAAATAATAACACGATGAAACAATTGTAGAAACATGAATAAAAAAATTACAAATAATTTGCGTGTGTGTTTAACCTTACCAACACAGTTTTACAAACATGGCCAAGAATCAAGAGAGACTGTCAGTTCTTCCATTTACCAGTAGGTCAGTGAACAACAAAATATCCAAGAGAAAATATACAGGAGATGATAGATAATCTGAAAATATAAATATCTGGTCTATAAATTCATGATTTCTTTTTAGCTTTCTATTTTAATGATGAAAAAGAATATACACTTACCATAATACATGTGGGAAAGAAGGTTTTTTTGAATCCAATTGTTTTAGCAAATAAACTTCCTTAGAGCTCACTATACCTGTTCTTCTTCAGCAAGTCCTCCTGACGTGTGAGACACTGCAGACACAGAGCAATGTTTCCAGAGCTCCACAACAGTGAGACTGGGGGGCGCAGTGGTCCTGGCTGGCCTGTACCCAGGAGCTCCTGGGGGTGGACTGACGCTGAGTTTACTGAAGAGGCAAATCCTCTGACTAACAAAGAGGGCTGACTCACACAGATCTAAGAGTTGCTTCTGTGATTATCAGCGGGAGATGAAAGAATGGATGGCTACTTTAATCCCTCTGGACAACAAAGGAATTTCTGAAAAAAGTCCAAACTAATAACGATCTTTTAATTTCCTTCATTACCCAGATTATGAATTTTGCCCCCAGATGTATCTCTACTATTGTTGTTGCTGAAGGGTTGCTTTAGGTGGGGTTTCAGGTGTCACTGTGGACAAGAATTAACCAGAAAGTCTCCCACCTGTTGCTATTTCCTTTGATCCACATTCTGTGTTCAGATATTCAATACACAACTATGAAAAATGGCACCTAGCTATGATGGGAAAGAATATGAAAAAGAGAACAGATGCAAAAATAAATATGGGCATGAGGTTCTACCTTTTTTGTTGTTTTTTTATGAGATTTATTTAAAAGATCTAAAATTTCCAGTTATTAGTCAACTTTGTTTATTCCAAAAAGTATTTCATCCCCCTATTATTAATTTCACCACCTGCAATGCAGGAGACCTGGGTTCGATTCCTGGGTTGGGAGCATCCCCTGGAAAAGGGAATTGCTGCCCACTCTGGTACTTTTGCCTGGAGAATCCCATGGACAGAGGAGCCTGGCAAGCTACAGTCCATGGGGCTGCAGAGTCTGACGTAACTGAGCGACTTTCACACATAAAAATACCATTGTCCCCCAAAGTGACATTCTCAATGTTCTTGGTTATACAGTTTATTGGACAGCATCTCAGTGCCAACGACAGAAGCCTTCACCAGCAGAATGCTGAATGAGCAAGTCCCTGAGCACCTGAAGACAGCAGGTAACTTACCTGGCTGGCTGCAGAGGGACTAGCACAATTCTTCCGGTAACAGGCCAACATGTGGGCAGTCTGATTAACCAGAATTTCCCGAATGACCTTCAAGGGTTGGTGTAGAACTGCTTTAAAAGCTGTTTGCACAAAAGAATGAAAAGGGCATAAAAGGTTTAGCTCAGAAATGGATCCCTACAAATAATAATAATAAAAGAACAAATTGCTATTATCTTCAGACCACTCAGCCAGGAATAACAGCATTTTAAAATGTTCAAGTCATTAGATAAGGCTCGCCTCTTGACTAAGTATGATGGTTTAGCCAATGGAAAACAATAGCCTACCTATAACAAAAGGCAGGAAATCGGTCCAGATTCTTCCTCAGAATATTAGAAATAGGACTCTACTCACAGAGAAAAGCAAGACCAGTTCACCATCTCTGATGTTCTGAATGCCTATGGGATGGACTGCTCTTCTAAAGCTCAGTGTAGAATTTCAGCTGGGGTTTGGGGCAAGGAGGGGAGGAGCCAGAAAACTCCACCTCAGGCCCCTACCATTTCCTAATTATCTCCAGTTCAGTCTCATGTGAGGGACCATATTCTTCCATTATCTCCATGTGCCAGAGGGCACAGTCACACACCATCATGAGTCTCAGTATCACCTTCCTCAATTTCAACTCTTGCCCTGGGAAGGACTGAGTGTTCTCCTTATTTGTCTAGAGCTAGAAATGCTGAATCTTATTCTTCACCCTCTGCTTTTATCTCCGAATTTACCCACCAGAAGGCTACACCATCCCAAGACCTGTTTAACCAACAAGGCTGCCTGAATCACTAGGCAAGGTACTCTGCACCCCAGGATTAGCAAAGAGTTACCTGACTTGGCGAAAAAGTTGATGAGGGCGTCTGTCTCGCAGCTCTTATAGAGATCTGCCAACTGGGAGCTACAGTTCAAGCCCAGGTTGTGAATCCGGAGTCGTCTCTGACCACTGACGGTTGTGTAGAGCACGGCGCACTGCAGAGGCAATGTTGAGGGCACGTGTTTCCTGGTTAGCACGTCCACCCAAGCTAGCCTGGTCTTTACATGCGCAGAACAGTGTGCACAGCTCCAAGGCCTCTAAACCCTCCAACAGGCTTTTCCTATTGCTAAAGACTAAACACCTAAGGGAGGAGTGATGGCCAGTGATACACTGGGTTTCCAGGTAGCATTTCTCTGATTTAAACTTAGGTTTTAATGGGGCTGTTCACATGCAAATACCTGTTTGCATTTCCACAACTAGGCTACACTTCCTAGCTTAGATTTTATTGCCAGGGATTCAGGTCCAGAAATAATACCTTCACATTATAGTCCTACTCAAGGCTCACTTCACCCAAAAAGAAACAGCTAGCTCTGGTGATAGGTTTTATACTAATGATAAATGTATATAGTTTGTATACATTTGTATGCAGGTTGTATACATATATCATGTATATATACACATACACACACACACACACACACACACACATGTATATCAAAATGTATACATTTTGATAATGTGAACCAGTAACCATTTCCCCATTTCTGTGATTTTAAAGTACACATTAGTTACTAGAGTTCTTCCTCAACCTCTCCCTTCTTTGAGGATGATACTGATGTCTGAAAACTGACCACTAGAATTTCTCCTGTTTTATGTCAAAGTCTCCATGGCATCTAGTTAATCTTACTTGCTACAAAGCCATGTCCTGTGGACACTTGCTTCTGCTATGATGACCCGTCTCAGCACGGTGTCTGGCGCATGGCAGGAGTGCAGCAAACCAGTGGGGCTGGGGACTGATGCCTGTCATCTGACCTCAAGCCTGCGGGGCTCTCATGCAAAGACTCTACATACATCATTACTTCAGATAAACAGCACAGGGATCAGAGTATGCAGGATAAGCCACAGAGCGCTCTAATCTAGTGACTTCCACCTTCAGGGAAATGGAGCTGGACTTCTTCATGGAGAGACTGACACAGCTGATGGTCTTGGGAGTCTCCCCAGTGATCACTGTCAGTAACAAACTAAGCAAAAGACAGGAGTCCGTTCTGAGTCACCTGAATCAAGGCTCCAGTGTCTTCACTGAGCTTGTCATCATGCTTGAACTCCACAGTCACGGCCTTGTCACAGTCAATGGCTGCCATCTCTACGTCGGTGGTGTTGTTCATATAAATGCCGCCAAAGAAGTCAGTGGCTCTGAAACCTGAGGATGAGGAAAAACGGAAATTTTGTTTCTCCTTATTTTACAGTCATTTTCTTTGTTGGCTTGTTGTTAGTTTCAAGAGGAAGCAATTATACACCAGAGAACTGAAAACAGTATAGATGAAAAGTACCTGTGCTGGTACGAACGCGCATAATGGCATCAAATCCTATCTTCTTCTCAATATCATTTCTGAGGTCATTCAAAAACTGTTGGCTGTCCAAGTGCATCTAGAAAATAAAGTACGATCGTGTCCACCAGGTGGCAGTAAAATACTGAAAATAATTCTTTTTTTAAAAAAAATCTTGATTAAAACTTAGTTTATCCAGAAATCTTAGGGTTCTGAAAGCCCTTTAATGTTATTTCATTTGTAATCTTTGATCTTATCAAATCCCTTAGCTAGTTTACAATGTAAGTACATAGCTATGCAATTAAAAATAATTGGATTCATCAAAATAAAAATGATGAACATTTGTCACATTTGTTGGGGGAACACTCGTTCCCACTCCATGTTTCCATGTGGAGGTGCACATATTAGAGGCGCCTCCTCACTCCTTCTCAGGTGAGGGCAGGTGACATCTGAGTTTGGGACAAGGAGCTGGGTGGGCAGAGCTCAGCCTCTTCTGTGTCCTCTGGGTGGGGTGGGGTGGGGGGCAGCCTGCAGGAGGCATGCATTGCCTGGCCCTCAATACTGGAGATCGCAAGGGCCAGGGGTCCACGGGAGACATATCTGCGCCCACCCTGTGCCTGGTGGTGTCTGTCTCAGAGGAGAAAAGAGTAGCGAGTCCCACAGACCTGGGTCCCTTCCAGTGCTGACATTCTGATCATCTCTTGACTCTCAGTTCAGGCTTGGAAGAGAGGGGTACAATAAACTGACCCCTTCAAACCATAACAATTTAAAACAAACACATGGTCACTTTAAAAAGCATTCTTAAATATATTGAATATAAAGTGTTATATAACATACAAACATTTTACAGGAAATATATTTCCCTCCAGCAGGGAATGGAGAAGGCAATGGCACCCCACTCCAGTAGTCTTGCCTGGAGAATCCCAGGGACGGGGGAGCCTGTGGGCTGCCGTCTCTGGGGTCCCACAGAGTCGGACACGACTGAAGCAACTTAGCAGCAGCAGCAGCCAACAGGAAAGCTTACATTGATATTTAAACCTGGGGCTGAATGAGCTCAATCTGTTGCCATACCTTAGGAAGCAGGAAAGCAATTTTTTCTTCTGTAATTTTTTTAAAAAATTTTTTTGATTGGAGGATAATTGCTTTACGATATTGTGTTGGTTTCTACCGCATAGCAACATGAATCAGCGGTAAGTATACTTATATCCCCTCCGTCCTAAGCCTCCACCCCACCCCCACGTCTCCTCTAGGTCATCAGAGCCCCGGACTGAGCCCCCTGTGCCATAGAGCAGGTCCCCACTGGCTGTGTTTTACACACGGTCGTGTGTATACGTCAGTGCTACTCGCCCATTTCGGCCCACCCTCTCCTTCCCAGGAAAGCCATTCTTAACCACCTGTCCATCCTTTTCCATCAGCTCTAGAGTATGTATTTGTCGGTTGCCCACAAGGGGGCTCAGCTCTCTTAACCTACCATCTAAGTTCCCAGAGGGAGTTGGCAGGAGGAAACCCAGGGGAACAGACTGCGGGCATTTACCTGGAAGCTGTTGTATTTGTAGAGCGTTCCCCCCGTGAGCTGAGGCACGAGCCCCAGGGAGGCCACGTCCACGTACTGACTGGGGAAGAGGAAGAGGGTCACGCAGCAGCCGTGAGCCACGCAGTCTTTGGCCAGGGAGTCGTAGACGTTGGTCTGAGGCTGGAAAAGTATCTGAAGAAATGGATGCGCAGAGGGGAAATGAGACCCACAGAACGTGTCTGTTTGTAGTTTCTACTGCGCTCTCCGGGCTGAGGAAGCCAGCGTGGTGTTCACCAGGGTAGCGGCTGCGTGTTGAGCACGCCATGTGCCAGGCGTGTGCCACGTGAGCATGGTGTCAGCTGATCCTCTGATGACCCCAAGGATGCTGACGCCGCTGTCCTCCCTGCACAGGTCCAGATGAGGCGACCTGTCTGGGGTCACGTGGCCCCAGCTGGATGCCCGCCTCACGGTTCATCCTGCCCCCTGACTGGGTCCCAAGGCAACACCTCAGAGGGCTTGAGCAGAGCATATTCTGAGCCCCGGGCACCTCAGGACTGCCGTCCTATGGGATGTCCATCACATTCACCCTCTACCTGACCTTTCTGCATTTTCCCCCATTTCTCCCATCTCCATAACAGTCTTACCAACCAGTGTCTTACCTGGGTTATACATGAAAAAGCTTGAGATTTTATCTTAATGTAGGTCAGATATCAGTTTCCCTAGGAATATGCAGTTTCCTAAATTATTTACATTCACAATCTTCCTTACAATGTACAGTACCCTGGATTTATACATTTAACTTTGCCCTCTTTCCTACACAAATCACACATGCCCTCTCTCTTTATTCCCTTATAAGAACTGACATATGGACATTTCAAAGGGCAGCTGTTTACAAATACCTTTTCTTTGTCTGTATTAATCATTTTTTTGTCATCTCTGTTTTTGAGTTTCCCTGGTGCTTCTGCAGTTGGCAAAGAGGAATGGAAGATGAACAGCTTTCCGGGACAGTCTGCTGCCTTTAGGAAAAAAAAAAAAAAGACTTCGGTGGGAAAGTTTTATTGTAAGGGACTCAGAAAAATAAAATATAAGTCCTTTCTATGAGCCAAGCACTGTCTACATCTCATTAATCCTCACAATAACCTTGTGCCTTATATAGACTGGGAAACAGGCTCAGGGAGGCTAAGAGACCTGCTTAAAGTCAAACAACCTGTAAATGAAAGAGACTATAAGTATGTATATATCAGCTGCACTGCAGGGCTTTCAGAATCGGGGCTCCCCAGCCAGGGGTGGGACCCAGGCCCCAAGCAGTGACAGCACGGAGCACCAACCCCTGGACCACCAGGGAATCCCCCAAAGAGCCAACACGTAAACGTAGGTCCCGGTACCATGACGTTTTAAACACCTATTCAAATGGTATGTCCGAGTAAAAACACTTTCTCCGTTAGCCAACAGAAGTCTTTCAGAACCAGGTGAATCCCAAAAGTAACAAGATTCCCGGGATCCTGGTGGCATAGAAGCTCTTCTTTGAAACCGTCGTAAACACAGATGAAACCTGAAGTGGGGCCCCGAGGAAGGGTGCACAGGAATGCAGTGGTGGTGCGGCAACGCTAGACACGAGGAACCAGCTTTCAGGCAAGATGACAAAAGGAAACAAGGTGGGATTACGAGGAATGTCAAACTCAGCATTAGGATTTAAAATCTTATTTAAGGAGCTGAGAGGTAACCTGTCTGAAAGTAACCAGCCTGATCATCCCCTACACTGGAAGTTCTAACCCTCCCTGCTTTCCTGGAGTACACCATATGCTTTACACACCTCTTTTTCTTTGCACATTTTGTTCCCTCTGGCTGGAATACATCTCTCCCTTTCCGTGACCTGGAGCGGTATATGCAAAGATGGGGTTCAGTGGCACACGCTCGTGTGCCCGGGTCAGCTGCAAAATGTTTTGGGAAGTTATTGCTAATAATAAGGTATGTGGTTTGTGAATAACTTCCTCAAAAAGCAAATTAAGAGAATTCAAGGTTAGCCCGGTCCTAATGTGTCTCACCACGTGACATTCTGATGAGCTTTGTGGAGTGGGTCCCAGGGGGAGGGTCCCAGCTGACACCCTGGGAAGGGAAGGCAACCCATGCCCCATCCCATCTTTGCTGTGTGACTCAGTATGAGCAGCAATTATATTGTTGCCCAAGACTTTTATAGAAAATTACTGACAGATACAACATTAATAAGGAGGAAGGAAGGCTTCCTTCTTCTTATGAAGAGTGAAGAGCATGGACAGTGGTCCTCCATGTGCAGACAGACCTCATAGGAGAAGTAGGCTATCAACACTCTGGCCAAGAGCAACACGTTAGTTCCAATAACAGAATCCTAGTAAAATTTCCAGTGATACTGATAACAACACATTAAAGGTTTTGAAATTCTATGACTAGATTTTTTTCATTTTTATCACTTTTACTATTACAAAAGTATTTTTTTTGTCTTAATCCACTCCAGTACTCTTGCCTGGAAAATCCCATGGACAGAGGATCCTGGTAGGCTGCAGTCCATGGGGTTGCGAAGAGTCGGACACGACTTTCACTTTTCACTTTCATGCACTGGAGAAGGAAATGGCAACCCACTCTTGCCTGGAGAATCCCAGGGACGGGGGAGCCTGGTGGGCTGCCGTCTATGGGATCGCACAGAGTCGGACACGACTGAAGTGACTTAGCAGCAGCAGCAGCAAGTAGCACAAAAGGTATAAAAGTTTTCTTAAAAGTCTATCTTCTCCCTGACTTTTCTTGCCTCACCTGCCCAATTTCCCTAAGGAATTTATTGTCAAAAATTTTTCTATGCATCTAGATCTTTGCTACTCATAGAAGAATTGTAATTTTTATACCACAGGAGTTAAGACCACGGGTATAGTTCCTATCTGCACGGGTTTAGAATCCCAGCCATTTTATTATCTAAATGACACTGGGCAAAATATTTAACCTCTCTATGCCTCCACTGAGCTTCCCTTGTGGCTCAGCTATTAAAGAATCCGCCTGCAGTGCAGGAGACCTGGGTTCAATCCCTGGGTTGGGACGATCCCCTGAAGAAGGGAAAGGCTACTCACTCCAGTATTCTGGCCTGGAGGATTCAATGGACTCTATAGACCATGGGGTTGCAAAGAGTCGGACACGACTGAGCGACTTTCACTTTCACGCCTCAATTACCTAATTATATGACATAGGAATCATCATAACTATTATACAAAAATATTGAGAGAATTCAATGATCCAGGACATGGTGTTTATCATAATTACACATACATGGTTGCCTAGTTAATATTACCCATTGAGTAAAACTCTGAAGGAAAAAAGATAAAGTATAATATTAGGGAAAAAAATTAAGAAGCCATATTTATCTTTTTTCTTTTATATATATATACAATGGCTATTAATTTCAGACTTAGAATTTCATTAATCACATCCTTAAAAAAATCTTTTATAGGTAGCAATAAAAGAAAGAGCTCCTATGGCATTATATGCTTTATGTCCCTACAAAATGTTATGTTTTTACCAGAATCTGATTGTGCCCACATGAGTGTATCATACAGGATTAGGTGAGTGACATGTCATTCTTGTTATGATGGAAACAGGTTGATGAAGGCTGACCTGGAGAACCCAGTGTTCAAAATTCAGCTCCAACGTCCTTTCTTCCGAGAGAGGTGTTATCATTGCCCTTGGCAGAGCTGTTTGCCTCTACCTCTCTGTCCCCACACTGCTTTGTAGATGAGACTTTTCTAGAATTCATGACACTAGGTTACAGCTTTATGTATTCTGCTGTCTTCCACGGATCTCCAGCTCCACGAAGAGGGAAGGCCTGTGACTTTTCTACCTTGTGTTTCTCTAGCCACACCACCCGCCCCCGCCTCAGGTCTGGCCACTTCACCCTACAGGTACCCCATGAATTTCTGTGGAAGGAATGTGGTGACACAGCATCTTGAAACCAAACTGAAGCATATATGAAGATGACTGAGGGATAATCTCCCCGCATCTAATGATACATTTGAAGCATAACCACTAAAGGCCATTTCCCTCCAACTTTTTGGCAAACTGTGTTTATCTCGTTTTATGGGAAAGTGAAAGCTAACTCAGAAAACTGTTCTGAGGCCAACTTGAAAAACAATGCCAGAAATTCACATATAGTTGAGTTATGAGTGTCAGATTTTAAAATAGATGCAGATTTTGAAAGACTATATACAAAAAAAAAACACACTAAGAGTGCAAGGTGCTGTGGACATGGAAGCATGTACAACAGAAAACAGAGAACTGAAGACTTTAGCTGGATCGTTCAAGGGCTTTTGAGAAGTATGTGTAAGAACGTTCCAAACAGTCCCTTTTTATCTTTGTGACAAATCTGTGCATGTTTTATGTTCATTTTTGTCTTCCATCTTTGCTTCAAAAAATTTATTACAACTAATTATATATAGCTCTGACTTGGCATCTATCTGATAGAAGGTAAAGCTATAATTCAAATGGGGGAGTCTGGTTCTACAGTGTCTCCACTTGGACACAAATAATAAACGTTTCACTTTGCTGTCCTTTCAGCTTCTCCTCCTGTGCAGAGAGGATGAGGCTCTGGGCTCTGGCCTCTGGGGCAGAAAACGCTGAGCTGTTCACCGACCTGCCACAGTTCTGGACATTCCAGAGGCACTCTTTGCTCTCCTCCCCCACACCCTTTTTTGGGGAATATTAGCAATAAACGTCATGTCTTGTATTATAGAGTCACATCTCTTCTACACACTATAAGCAACTTAGGGACAGTAGTCCTAACACTGTCTCATAAAACACAGGCATTTAGTCAATCTTTGTTGATTGAAAGAACAAGTAAATGAATGATGTGGTCTCTTCAATATTTAGATACTACCCTGCAGGTTCTCAAAACTGTTCACTTTCAGCCTGATAATGACTCCAGGCAAGAATTTTAGTACCCTTGTATATGTTTATACAAATTTAAGTCTGACTGATTTTTAGCCACACAGGACCTGAAAGATGATGAGATAATATGACTGTCAGAGGCAGCTGAACTATCATACACACATCAGACATTTACACGCTTTTACACAAACACACAACACATTTATCCTATTTTTTCTTCATCCAAACCTGATAAAGTTGCTTGAGGCAGAAAGTATAACCCACAGACAAGCTCCAGCTGTACTACAGTAGTTTCTGCTCTTATACAACAAATTATAATCACCTGGAATCTTCCTGGGCGATGCAGAAGAAACATTTTTCATTAATTTGTTATTTATAGCAATAATCTATTTGTAAAAAAGCTTTTGAGGAAACAGACAATTAAAGGCACATAATAATAGAATTACTAAGGCAAACGTAAAGAACTAGAAATCAGTAGAAAGGTCAGGGAAACTAGAACATCCACCCTAAGTAGTATTAGTATTTTTACTGTAGTTAAGGATAAAACGAACTATTAATTAGAATGCTTATCACGACTGACTCTAGGAAACCAGCTAGTGAATCTTTTCTACACATTAGAGATTGAATCATTCAATGTCTTCACTTAATGTTCTACACAAGAAAGAAACTTTCTTCACTGTGTTCTTTCTTAATTTAACCATTAGTTTAAAGCACAGAAGAGCTTCCCTGGTGTCTCAGTGGTAAAGAACCTGCCTGTTAATATAGGACACACGGGTTCGATTCCTGGCCCGGGAATATCTTCATATGCCGCGGAGCAACTAAGCCTGTGTTCCCCAACTCCTGAGCCTGTGCTCTAGAGCCCACGTGCCACAACTAACTACCGAAACCTGGGATCCGCAATGAGAAGCCACTGCAATGAGAAGTCTGCACCCCACAACGAGAGTAGCCCCTGCTCACTGCAACTAGGGCAACAAAGACCTAGCACAGCTAAATATGTACATTAAATTAAAAATAAATAAAAGCAGAGAATAAGACATTAAACCATAGTTAATGAAAAAGCATTCTTAGTCCAAGTGTAACGTGAAGTTGGAAGGCTCAGGTATGCAATTTTCTGGGGAGAACTTAATGTGAGGATATTCTGAGACACTGCAGAATGACTAGCAATTCTTGATGCTAGTGGTTCCTAAATACAGATAATCAGTAAACTGTGGAGCTGATGCATCAGGATCTCTGGAAGTGGGGCCAAAAATTGTAGTTTTAAGAAGTACTTGCCCTTTAAACACGTGACTGCACTGACATTAGGTGGGGTGTGGCTGCCTCCTGGTCCTTCTGCAGCCCTGGAGTCTGTTTCAAGGCTGGGCCTGGGGGAACGACCTGCCAGCAGGCACGGGGCAGTAACCACCGCCGACATCATGTCCAACTCCGTCATTTTGTAAAGGCACCTCCTCATCTTCATAGAAAGACAGTTCTTTACCTTCTCCAAAAAGAGGTCATTCTACTTTGTAAGAATAGTGTACTTATTAACTTTGACTTCTGATTAGTTATATTTAGATGTTAGTTTCTTCTCTTTTAAACCTCAGTGGAAAGGCATATGTTACTCTAACATTAAAACTCCAAGTATAATATAAAAATAAAAGAGATTGGCTGAAATGAACTGGCCTCTGCTAAAGGACGGGCAGCTGAGAACAGTCAGTGTGGTGCTGAGTGACCTCCAAGAACATCCTGCTTAAGAACGCAGTGGTTTTCCATCATGTATCATAACACCACACTTTGGACACGTGGAAAGCATGCACACAAATTGCTCCCTACATTTTTTCTTTCTAGGATGCTTAGCAGCCTCTAGACCTCCTGTGGACTGCCAATGTGGAACCCACTGTGACAAGACAGTATTGCTCCCTTTTAGAAATGATATATAGGGTTGAGCTGGGATTCTGTGTGCATATTTTAATGAAGCCTATATTTTCTTTTATGGATGAAACTTCCTGTGTGCGTGCACACCTGTCTTTTTAAAAAATTTATTTACTAGCAACTAAAGAAGAGCCACTCTGCTGTCTTAACTAATGATTTACTGGCTTGCGATTCTCCACTCATCTTTCCTCTCAGGCACGCGCACATGAATATACTGTTACTCCCAGGACAAACTCTTTAGGGTAGAAAGACCTGTAGCAACGTGTATAACTTATCACATATCAGGAAATTTACATATGAATTTCTAGACATCTTATCGGAGGACAGAATAACAACAACTACAGAACTTTCAAACTGAAACAGTTATTTGTCTTTCGCAGTGTGGAATAAAATAGGAATTCCTATAGTCTTTCTGTAGCCTAAACAATGGTCACTGCTGGCTTCCACAGGGTGAAACTTAACACCTCCAAATCGCTTTCGGATGTAAAATTTATCTTTAACTTTACATTAAATTAACATATATTGAGGCTTTTTGAGGGATATCTGCAAGTCTTTGATCTCATCAGTAAATACTTTGAAAATCAGAAAACCCAGGCAAGCATCTATACTGGAACCAGACTAAAACATTTGGACACAAAACTTATGTGGAAGTAGTTCATAAACTTAATTCTGTAGGGTTGTTGTTGCTGTTTGTTGTTATTACTAGCCATTTTATCTTAAAAATTAATTTAAATGTAACTTTAATAATAAGATTAAAAAAAACAGTTTCAGGAACTAGCTGTCTAGGCCAAAGGTGACTCCTGTGCTAAGGTAATAATGATTAAGAGTAAAGCACTCTCCAACCATTGTGCCTTCCTCAAATTACTGTCTTTATTAGTACGACAATGACCAAAGTCACTTGGGCTCACCTTCCCAACCAGAGACATGGCCAACCCCACACCCACGACTGGCGTTCGGAAGCCCCAGCAGCATTTGCTTCTGTCACTGACTGTCACAACTTTGCCCCTGCATGTTTGAAAACCCCAAGGAAGGAGAGAAATGGGGGTTTTTCCTCTTCACATCTGGTAGTTCAGATGTTGCTGAAATAATTTAAAAATAAATCATATAAAGTTCATATGAAAGCCAAAGGGAGGAGCTAAACCGGAAACCCTGACAAAATCAGTTGCTCGGATGCTAACAGCGCTGGAATGTAAACGCTGGGAGTGAGCTGTGGTCTGGCCGTTTCCTCCTGAGATTTGCTCGGAAGTGGGGGACAGCCTCCAGCAAGCTGCATGTTTTAATGAAGGCTGTATTTTGTTTCATGGATGAAACTTCCCGTGTGTGTGTCATTTTTAAAGTTTATTTACTACCAACCAAAAGTGGCTTCTGCTCACCTTTAGGGCTTCCATGCCAGCCTGGATGACAGGAGCAAAGACGGTCTCATTTTCATTAGAGTCTGCAAACATCTCTGGAATCTGATCCAATAAACTTTAAGAAATGAATGAGCAAAAGGCTTTATTTATAACAAACATCAAGAAGTAACTCACGAACACATCAAGGCTAAATACATATGGCGTTTGTTTTACACTGAACACCTGTGGGTGAATTTCACAGGTCACTCTTCAGGGAATGATATCCTGGCATGGTTTGGCACCAAAATTCATGACTTGGTTGGAACATTTACAATAATCATACTCTTTATAATGTTACTTTTCTATTTACCACATTTCTGATCTCTTAGACTATGAATTGTAGAACAGTGGCTACATCATCAGTGAAAATGCTCATCCACGCACAGGAAATAACTCCTGTGTTGCCTTTCCAGCAAAAAGGAGGGATGGACAGGTCTGAGTGTGAGTACTAAAACATTCCTCATTTTAGATACTGGTCTACACTGAGAAGAGACAGACCTAACATAGAGTTATAATCCATGTGTTAAAACCCCCCTGATAAAGACAAAACAAAACATATGTGATTGAATCAAGACATGAAAAAACAGACAAGTGATTTGGGTCTAAATTATAAAGCACTCGGTACTTGCTTGTGAATCACAGACTGAGATTCTTGATAGTTGACAAGGAGACCATCCAACAGAGGAACAAAGACCTCGCTGACGTCAGTCACCACCATCATCTGAGGCTGGGCCAGATTACTCTTCACATTGAAGAAATGCAGAACTTTGTTATATGTGATAAAACCAACTCGAATTGCAGAAGTTTCTTCTTGATCTTCCCTGTGAGGGGGTGGGGGGAAGTTTGAGGCTCTTTCATAAATTTATGAGAGAGAGGTTTCTATGAGAAACTCAGTAAGGAATTTACATTAAATTCAGTAAGGAATTCCATAAAATACATGGAAGATATGTTTAAAGTTTTGTCATCATTTACCAGATGTAGATAATACTGAGTCACAGTGGTGGGGTGGGAGATATTTCAAAAGTAAGTAAGTAAGTTGATAAAGAAAAAAAATTCTCAAAAATCTAGGTAAAAAAACAAATAGATATCATGAATTTGTTCGTATTTTTCTAACATATTTATTCTCAAGCCATAGCAATTACAAAGTATTCCACCCCCACCCCCACCACCATAAACAAACTAGGCTTATTACATTCTTTATAAACAAAGCTCTCAGAAGTCGCCGGAAGGTCAGAGTAACAGATGGCCTATCTGAAGAGAAACACTCGTTCAGATGATGAACGGGACAGCTATTTTATCAAGAAAGGACCTGCTCCTCCCCTGTGACTGGTCTTACACATTCTCAAGACTCAGCAGGAGATGGGCTAGATTTTGAAAGTTATTTACTATATAATGGAGAAGGAAATGGCAATCCACTCCAGTGTTCTTGCCTGGAGAATCCCAGGGACAGAGAAGACTGGCAGGCAATAGTCCATAGGGTTACAAGAGTCGGACACAACTAAACCACCATACCATATACACAGACAGTGCAAATACATAAAACAACCACATATACAAATTGACAATGAAATTATTAGGTAACCATTTGTGATACTACAATTAGTTAGTAAAAGCAATAAAGACTACAGAATTGTAACAGAGAGTTTAAAATTTTTTGCAGAATTCCAGGACAAGGCTCTTGTCTTCCTGAAAGGAGTATACAGGTATGAATCTTCTTACTCAAGTCTATACTGAGTAAATTTACAGTTGAGTGGTCTGGACTCTGGTTTTTTTCCTCTTTCTCCCTCCCCCTCCTCCTCCCACACCCCTTTCTAAAATAACACACCTGGACACCACTGATGCTCTTACTGATAATAAGCAGTGGACATAACATAGTGCTCAGGGACTGTGTGAAAGCTACAAAACACAGATGCCATTTTCTCTGGTCCTTAGATTTCAGTAAAACTTATTCTGCTCAGGTAAGCAGAACCTGTTTTTTGAAACAGAACCTAGTGTGCCTGGTTTCTAAATTTTGCACACGGCCTAAAGAGTTACTTGAGTACAAGAGAAAGGAAAATACAATAATGTGAAGTTCCAACTGCTGACTCCACCACAGACATTCCAGTTTCCTTGATGTTTCAGCAAAGTACAGGCTGACTCTTGACTTTAAATTCTCTTTTATTTTTCTGTTTCCTTTGCTGACGGCATTTGCTCTTCACTGTGGCCTTGATAAATGAGTGGGCAGTTTAAATAGATGCTTATAATCTCTTCCAGAAGTACTTGGGTAAATGTTTGTATTTTGGACTCTTGCAAAATTTTTAGAAATAGGAATCCTTATCTTTTGTAACTACACATACACAGACTCTCACACACACATACACATCCCCTCCACATCCTAAACTGTATGACTTCAGGCAACCAATGACTATACTATACTGCATCCATATTTTCCCTTTTCTTTCCCTGTTTGTTAGACTTTTACTCTTCAAGGCCAAACACAAGTCCTCCTTCTGTGAAACTTCCCCTGATGCCACCAACCAGAAGTTATTTCCTTTTCCTAACTTCCTACAACTCATTCTCTGTTGGCTCTTGGTAGATACTGTCTTTCAGTTAACATTTCCTGAATCCTTGACTATAAACCAATAAAGGTCAGAGCTCAAGGCTTATGCTCTCTGCTCTCAGAGGGCCTAGTACAATGTCAGGAATTAGAGGTCTTGTTGAGGACAATTATCATGACGGTGAAACACCGTGTTTGCGATGGCAGGTTAGAGCCCAGACTGATAAACTGATTGTATCTTTTCCCAACTTCAGATGAGTGATGTTGCTTTGGTAGCTTAAAATCAGCCTCCTGGAAATATTTACGCCACAGGAATGAGCAAACAATGCAGAAATGTCCAGCAAATCATGAAGGGCATTTATTCTCTTTTAATAGTTAACTTGGAGTCAGCCAAGGCAAAAGACACAAAAATTATAGAGAAGAATCTGGATTGCTATTCCCCATTGGGTTTGGACATTTTTAGTGATGGGAAAAGAGTATCCTGGGATTCATAGGGTTCACTTAAATTCTAATTAACATTTTTTATAAATATCTAACCAGGACATCTCACATTATTACAAAATAGTAGGAGTAGTGTTTTCACTGGAACAGTTGTTTCTAAATTTAAGAAAGAACTATGCTAAAATTTTCTTTTTCAACAAGATAGCTGCCTTGATAAACCATACCTGGAAGAAAATGGAATCTGTCTCTCCTTCATATTAATTCTATACAGATTTTGTAAAGTTATAGACAGGATATCATAAAGAACAACATGGTTTGTTCCCTTTTTCCATGACCCTTTCCCTCAACACTCGCCCTTATTATAATGGAATGAATCTGACAGGGCAACACCGAAGATATCAAGTAACCTGAAGAACTAGAATATTCCAAAATCAAGCATTTTGAACATATTAGCTACACCAGTATTAGACACAAACAATTCAGAAAGAGAATTTGGTCTGAATAACAAGTAAAACACTTCAAATCTTTTCTGTCCTGTTCCGGAAAAGTCAGACAGAGAAGTGTGTCACCCTGGCCATACCAAAGATGCAAATTCAAAGTTCAATAGTAAGGAACAGGCTTTCCCTTCTCACAAGATTAGCTGAGAGATGAACATACCTTAGACATTCATGGTAGTGGTTTAGTTGTTAAGTCGTGTCCGACTCCCTGGACTGTAGCCGCCAGGCTCCTCTATCCATAGGATTCTCTAGACAAGAACACTGGACTAGTTTGCCATTCTCTCCTCCAGGGGATCTTCCTGACCCAGGGATTGAACCCATGTCTGCTGCGTTGCAGGCAGATTCTTTACCATTGAGCCACCAGGGAAGACCCAACTTAGACATTAACCAAGACTTATGCTGTGCTCTTTGGCATATTACCTGCTTTAATTCAAAGAATTAAACCAAATTGATGGCAATCATACCATCAAAAATATAGTTATACACACATACACATACACACTGCCCAAAATAGATTTCAAGGAAGAAAAGAAAAAATAGATTTGTTTTAATCTAAAAGATGTGCTCAGTCATGTCTGACTCTTTGCAACCCCATGGACTGTAGTCCACCAGGCTCCTCTGTCCATGGAATTCTCCAGGCAGGAATACGGGAGTGGGGTGCCATTTCCTTCTCCAGGGGATCTTCCCGACCCAGGGATCGAATCCACATCTCTTGCGTCTCCTGCACTGGAACGGTCGCTCAGTCGTGTCCGACTCTTTGCAACCCAATGGATTATACAGTCCATGGAATTCTCCAGACTAGAATACTGGAGTGGATAGCCATTCTCGTCTCCAGGGGATCTTCCCAACCCAGATATCAAACCCAGGTCTTCCACACTGAAGGTGGATTCTTTACCAGCTGAGCCACCAGGGAAGCTCATTTTAAAAGATAAAGAGAAGGTATTTTGGCTTGAATAAGAACTTTAACGAGAAATATTTGAGAAGTGGCAGGGAATAGCCAGCAGTATCTTTTTTTTTTTTTTCTCCTATCTTTTGCCAAAGTCATATGTCTGCTCCAATGGTATATAAAAGTTATGATGACACCTAATAGTGTGATTTTATAACTTATACCAATAGGTTATAAGCTTCATATCATCAGTGTGCTGAAAAGGCACATGGGGTTGGTGAAGTGAATAGTCATGTTAGAAACTAATTTGAAGCAGTTTGAGAGAAGGGGGAGAGAGAGAAACTATTTCCAGAAATCAGAATAGCTTTCACACTCCTCAAATGTAGTATATCAAAGGAGCCCTGTGAGAGGTCTGTGATCAAAGATGTCATTTTTAGCAGAAAGTCCATCCTTGTCAAGTGTCCCTGAGAATGAGGTAGCAGAAACTGTAGTCACAGCCGCTGGCAGGCATCAAGGCCTTTTTTGCCCCATCTTCATCTTGCTCCCAGCTCATTCTTCACTGCAAGATTCAGTTTGAAATCACCTCTGTGTTTTTTAAACATCCCCACTGCTTTTCCAAACCATCTCCTTGAGAATATGATGACTTCAGCTTCATGGATGCAAACAAAATGACTCCTGGGAGGTCCAGCGCCAGCGCTCACTCGGCTGAGCCTCACTCACAGGCACCACGGCCCCGGCCACACGTGGAACAGAGAGGAGGGGGCGCCCGAAGACTCGCAGCGCCTGAGGGGCTGTGGGCAACCCACCCCTCCGAGCACCCCCTTCCAGAACAGAGGCTGCTGATGTTCAGGGTGTCAGGGGAGGGGTGGAAGAGATTAAGACTGGTGCAAACACTAGGTTTCAGACAGTCTTCCACAGCTTCTTTTTTTCCTTAAGCATGCCTTCCTCCCATAAACAAAGGCTTTCTCCCTGCTTCAAGTCTCCTTACTAGATGCTAGTTCCAATCCTAAACAAACTAGCTTGCATACGATAAAACATAGTCATGTTTGCTAACACACTTTCCATCTTTCCTTTCATGCACTCCCCCTGCAATGACAAGACAAGTGATGTACGCTGCGCCCTTAAGTTACAGGTCATAGAGGCAGGAAAGCTGCAGAGGGGCCAGACAGGGAACCAGAAGGACAAAAAGAAATTTGGCCAAAGAGCCACAATGGCTGCCATGAGAGGGCAGTTTTCCTGTGAACCTTAGAAATATCTACCACACCAGCAACTGCCTGTCTCCACTGGAAAATCAATGTTTTTGAAAAGGGAAAACTGACTTCCAAGGCTTTTCCCACCACACTGCTGGGATTTTCCTTACAACGTAGCCTGTACTTTTTTAAGATTAGCTTTTGCTTATTTATTTGTTTCTTTGTTTTGCCTGCACTAGGTCTCAGTGACAGCACATGGGATCTTCACTCTTTGTTGGGACACGTAAGGTCTTTTTTGTTTTTAGTTGCGGCGTGCAAACCCTTAGTTGTGACACGTGGTTCCCTGACCAGGGGCTGAAGCCAAGCCCTCTGCATTGGGAACATGGAGTCCTAGTCACTGAGCTACCAGGGAAGTCCCTAGAATGTATTTTGAATGTTGCTTACTGTGACATTATTTCTTATCAGTTTTGTTTTTCTTCATACAAAAGAGCACTCTGACTCTTTAAGGATTATTTGATGTTGTTTAAACAATTACCTAACATCCCCATTAGCAAAAAATCTCAATGGCCCATTCAGCACTTGTTTTCTGGCCAATAAATTAATTCAGCAATATTGTGTAAGTTACAAAAAGAATGGAAGTTCCCTTACTTTGGAAGTTTCTCCAGCACAGTTTTCAGTTCTTCACATATGAGCTTCACAAGTCCATTCTTGATGTTACTATATGACACATCAATCATGAAGATGAAGGCTGGTGGGTTGGGAGGCTTATTCTTCTACATGAAAGCAAGCAAATCACACACATATAAAGTACACGTGTTTCATAATCAGATTAAAGCCCCCAGGAACTCTAGGAGGTCATTAGACCTCTCCTTTAATATTTTATGATATAACATCTGTGGGATCAAATCACTTTCTGGAACAGTCTCTGACACTATAAAAAAGATAAAGGCTGTTTATTTTCCAGGCTGTGACCTGAGTCCCACTACTGAAGTAGACAGGATTATGACAGCTAGCAGAGAAGGTTCACTTTTGCAGGGCTCAGAAGCCCTTATGACCACAACTACCCAAAGGTGAGTACAGTCTTGTGGGGGCCTTGCTTATAACCCTCTGCCTTAGAGGAAGAAATGTGTCTGGAACCCTGGCAAACTGTGCCGTCAAATAGTACAAAACTATAATTAGTGTTTGTTTTTGAAACTGAAGTTAAACTTCATAAACTTGATATCATGTTCAACTCTTCCTTTATAAGCTCTTTAAAGATACAAAATTACATACAAAAATATAATTGTATACTTAAAAATTTATACTATATTATTAAATACTTACCTGTTCCTTACATACTTATGGTAAAAAAAAAAAGTTGAATACTGGGTCTTTTTTCTATCTGCTTGAAATAATCACTGTAACATAAAGCAGCTGCTAAACCATTTTGTAGCTTTTGGTCCCTTTATTGGCTAGTGTTCAAACAGCTCTTAGCAAGGGATTCATCAGTTGGATTGTACAAAATATTTAGAAAATAGAACCACAGACAAACGTCTTTTGTGACACTAGAGAATAAAGAATTAAGGCTAATTAAATCTTAACTTTAGGATAAATGAAAAATGTTCTAAATTATATTTTAATTGCTACAATTATAAAATTAGGTGATAATATCTCCCAATTATCTTACTAATTTATCCTATATCCACTATAGGGTTAGATGTAACATTTCTCTAATAAAAGTCATTTGTTAAAAAAAAGAAAAAAATTGCAGGACTTGAAAACTACCAACCTGATTATTTTATAGTTTTGCCACATCTAGAATCAGACCAACAAAGAAACAGAAGAACTCTACTGGACTTCCCTGGTTGTAGAGTGGTTAAGAATCTGCCTTGCAGTGCAGATGAGACCAGTTCAATCCCTGGTCGAGGAAGATCCCACACGCCTTGGAGCACCTAGGCCTGGGGACCCCGGCTGCCGAGCCCAGGCTCCCCAACGAGAAGCCACTCAGCGCAAGCAGGGAAGCCTGATGCAGCAACAAAGACCCAGCACAGTCCCAAATGAAATAAGTCAGAAAAAGAAAGTAACTCTACTGCTGCCTATGAGAGCAACTTTTATTGCAAATCTCTCAATTTCCACATCATCTAATTCATAACATACTCATGCTGATTTACCCAGAATTAAAACAACAATCATTCCCAATGATTAACCCAAAACTTGTGACCAAGCCAAATATGCCTTACCATTTTTACCTTCTCTCCTAAGTTCAGCATCACCAGTTCCCCACTGAACATCTTCCATTATCTCCAATCTACACATTTCTATGTAATGCATCCCTCTAACTTGTTTTCTGCATCTTCTTCATCTTTGTAACTTTGCGTGTTAGACACTTCAGTCACGTCTGACTCTTTGTTGGTTGCCATGCCCTTCTCTAGGGGATCTTCCCAACCCAGGGATCACACCTGTCTCCTGCATTGCAGGCAGATTCTTTACCATCTGAGCTACCTACACAAAACTAATACATCACTCCTTTAAAGAACATTGCCTACCAACAGCTCTATCAATAACATCACCACACATCAACCCAAAGGCTTGGAAACGTGAAATTAGATGTGACGCTTTCTTTTCTTTCCATCAAGTTCCACTGATTTATTCTTTCGAAATGCTTCTTTCACATGTTTCACCCCATCTCTCCCTTAACCACTGGGAAGCTTCTCATCTCGGGCCTTAACACCTGTACTGGCTTCATCACTGGCTGCCTTCCCCCACCACTCCACCCAGTCACCCCAGCGTGCTTTGTCCAGCCAAGCTTAGCAATGGATGGACTCTATAAGGTGGTTTACTGGATCATCTTACTAAAACTGCTCTCCTGAAGCTCACAGATCTCCTGGCTGCAAACTACAGTGATCTGAAATAAAATCCAGCTCTCATCCTTATTCTCTGTCTACAATTTTCAGCCTGGCAGACCACTGTCCCTTTTTTAGCTGCCGAGGCACAAGGTGTCATTTCCTCCCCCACTTGTCTGATCTCTTCCTCTGTTTTTCACTTTCTTACCTTTTCCAAAGGATACCTTCTTCGCTGTCCTTACCACATGCTCCAGCACAGAATCTCATTTGCTCATTTTTAACCAGCACCTCTCTATCGGCGACTCCTCAGGTTCTCTCCTCAGGGCCTGTTTCCTGAGCTCCCAACCAGCATCCCCATCAACTACAGCACAGCATGCCTCCACAGCAAGGCCCCACCAGCATCTTCCAGTCAGAAGTGCAGAAGTGGACACAACATTTCTCCCACTCTGGCTAGTCTTCTATAAGGAACGTACAGAAAGCATGATCCTCTGAAATCATCTGGGCTTTACACCTCACTTTCTCTGTGGAACCGTCCATCTCCCTTAGCAGCCACAAGGAGTTAACTGTGAAGCCTCTGCAGCGCCTTCTAGTTCCAGTAACCAAATCTGGACCCTCATTTTCTTTCCTTTTAAAATTATTTTCAATAGTGGTAAAACACACAGAAAATAATCTACCATCTTAACCATTTGGGCTTCCTTGGTGGCTCAGTGGTAAAGAATCTGCCTGCACGTGCAGGAGACACTGGAGACTTGGGTTGGACCCCTGGGTCGGGAAGATCCCCCACAGAAGGAAATGGCAACCCACTCCAGTGTTCTTGCCCGGGGGGTCGATGGGGTCACAAAAGAGTTGGACACAACTTAGTGACTAAACAAGAAACAACAACCATTTTTAAGTGTAAATTCTGTGCTATCAAGTACGCTCACACTGTTGTGCAACTGTCACCACTATCCATCTCTAGCACGCGAAATGGAAACTTCATACCCATTAAACAATCATTTACCGTTCCCACCCCCCCTAGTCCCTGGGAACCACTTTTCTACATTTCTAATTTCTGTCTCTATGAGTTGAACTACTCTAGGTACTTCATATAAGTAAAATCATACAGTATTTGTAATTTATGTGGCTGGCTTCTCTAAGCATAATGTCCTAAACATCCATCCGTGTTAAAGCATGTGTCAGAATCCCCTTCCTTTTTAAGGCTCACTAATACTGCATGGTATGTACATACCACATTGCATTCATCCATTCATCCATCTATGGATACCTGGGTTGCTTCCACCTTTTGGCTGTTGTGACTAATGCTGTTATGAACACAGATGTACAGATACCTCTCTGAGACTCTCTTTTCAATTATTTTGGGAATATACCCAGAGGTGGAATTGCTGGACCATTTGGCAATTCAATTTTTTAATTTTTTTTTTTTTTTTGAGGAATTGCTAAATGACCCTTATTTTCTCTTGCATGGACTACTACATTAACTTGTAGTAGTTAATTGGTTAACCACTACATTAACCGATCTCCCTCCTCTCAGGACATGGACTGCTGTCAGAATAAACTACCCAAGGCACAGTACAGACGCCAACACTGCTCCTCTGAGGACAGGCAGCCTATTGAGTCCCCAGAGCTAAACACAGAGCCTGGCTCAGAAGAGAGCTCAGTACTGTGCGATACTTGAATGAATGTGTAGATGTATGGGTGGATTAACAGCAACAGTTCCCTCTTACCTTTAATTGTCCTCATGGCCTACTGAATTAATAAAATTCTTCAATGGCCTGGCATTTGAAACTCCCCATAATACCCACTCAGCAAACATGTATAAAAGCCTAAGAGATCAAAGTTATGCCAAGCCTAGTGGAACATAAACGGATGGTCTGGTCTCAAAACAACTTCCCAGCTTTACTTCCTATCATGCCCCAAAACACATTCCTCCAATTCAAGTGTTTGTCATTTTCAAAACATTTTCTATCCAGAAGTCACAATTGAGTGGGCGTGGGCCAAGAAAAATATTTCCTTGGCTGGAAAAACTATTTTGTTTGGCATAGTGTTTTTAAAAAATATTTGAATGTGACTGTATTTTGGGGGAAAGAGAAATATACTCTCCAATTATTCTAGTCCCTCTACCAGGGCCCCATCCCTCATCTGCAAAGCCCACCTCACCCCCAAAAGTGCTAATTTGCTTCAGTCGTGTTGACTCTTTCTGACCCTACGGACTGTCGCCTGCCAGGCTCCTCTGTCCATGGGATTCTCCCAGCAAGAATGCTGGAGTGGGCTGCCAAAAGGAACTGGAGTAAGCTGCAAATACACCTGAGAAACTGCTTCTGCTCACCACTTAGTTTCCCCTTTCGTTTTCACACGTCCATCCTCTGCTCAAATGTCACTTACTTTTTAAAGCCCTTCTTCAATCCTCTCCAAATCAGAAATGATTGCTCATCTGTTTTCTCATGGCACTCTGATTATTCTACTCTCGTAGCATTTCCATTTGGATTTATAATTATGTACTTTTCTTATCAGGTCTCTATGCATGGTAAGGACTGAGATCAGGTTCATATCCTTGCTAGTTTTGGAGTTACAACCAATAAGCCTTGGACATACTAGGTCTCAAATAAATGTCAAAGTGAACCAAAATTAAATGGAGAAACTACATAAAAAAAAAAAAAAAAAGAAAAACTGACTAGTTTGGAATGAAAGTTTACCTTCCAGGTACACTATATGTGTAGATAGATATATTCTGTAAACTTCCAGGTAAAAAACTTTCAGTTATGAGACAGAGCTGGGTCTTTTTTTCTAGGAAAACTCCACGCTGATTTTGTAAATATATGCCAACATATCCACAGCATACAGATAGGGAACAGGGGTTGTGTGGTCATACAGACATGGTTTTCGGTCTGGCCCCATCATTTTCTATATGTATGGCCTGAGGTTTGCACTTAAGGTCTCTAAGCCTCAGTTTCCCCACATCATGGTGGTAACTCACCACATGAGTTCACTGGAGAACTACATGATACAACACAGAGAAAGCACTTAGCACAGAGCATCACACACAGTGAATGTTCAATGAGTGTTGATTTTATTATCTAAAGTTGGCATTAAGATAAACTAAAATAAATAGTAAAAATGTGATTTTGCAATTCTCCTTTAAGTTTGTATGTTGTTAAGAAATACACATACAAATTAAAGATTTTTTTAAAAAATGTGGACCATTTTTTAACATCTTTATTAACTTTGTTACAATATTGATTCTGTTTTTTTATGGTTTGGTTTTTGGGCTGTGAGGCATGTAGAATCTTTAGCCCCCTTACCAGGAATCGACCCACATCTCCTGCATTGGAAGGCGAAGTCTTAACCACTGAACTGCGAGAAGTCCCCACATACAAATTAAATATGCTCTTTTTCATCATTCAAATACCTAAGGCAATTCATTATTATACTTCATTTACATTTTAAGTTATAATTAAGTTTTAAGATATTAAGAGTATCTTTTTATTATGAACCTTATTTGGAATAATAAAAGGAACATTAAGCTTATAAAAGAAAACTCTTTGAAATGTAGTTTTTATTTGGTTCCTTGCCTGCTGTGTGAGATTTCCCATCAATTAGACGTCTGGAGCATTTTCACATAGCAGTTTGAAGATACTGAGACTTTTGTTCCCAGAAATAGATTTGACTCCCTGCCTAGGTTTCTACTAAAAAAGCAGAAAATCAAGATAATCTAGCCTTTTTGGCAGAGAATTGGAAACTCAGAGCATAGTTAGATTTATACTCCAGTTGCAAAGATCAGTGAATAAATTTTCTGTCACTAGGTTACAATAGCTTTATTATATTTAATTAGAACTTCAAATGTTTATGTTCTGCCTAATCCTTTTCCTTCAGTTAGTAACAGTTAAAGGACAAATAAACTGTCCAAAAGCAATTGGTACTCTACAACATCTTTTTTGTGTGAAATAAATCATTTGTACCAAAAAAAGTTTCTATGTTTCCCCTAAATAGGTTCAAATGCTACACTTAAAACTAATAAAGCATTAACTCTTCTTTGATAACTAGGTCTATGTTAGAGACACAGATGCATAGAACAGTCTTATGGACTCTGAGGGAGAAGGTAAGGGTGGGACGTTCTGGGACAATAGCATTGAAACATGTATATTATCATATGTGAAATAGAACACCATTCCAGATTCGATGCATGAGACAAATGCTCAGGGCTGGGGCAATGGGATGACCCAGAGGGATGGGATGGGGAGGGAGGTGGGAGGGGAGTTCAGGATGGGGAACACATGTAAACCCAGGGCTGATTCATGTCAATGTATGGCAAAAACCACTACAATATTGTAAAGTAATTAGCCCCCAACTATAATAAATAAATTAAAAAAAAAAACTCATATAACACACTAAAATAAATGAAAAAGATATATTAATCGGAAAACATTTTTAAATTCACTCAGTTGAAAAACTTCTAATTAGGAATTTCCTATGTTCTTTGTGATTTTTACTCAACACAACATGGGATGGCCCCCTAGCGAACATCTAGGAAAGAAATCCGTGGGTCAGAGGCCGTTTCCTGAGGACTAGGCACTCGAGAGCATTCATTTTTGGAAGGGGAAGTAAGTCAAAATGACTGTTTCTTCAAGTCTACACATAGCACTTCAGATACAAGCTGAAACTTGAAGTGACATCCAAGAAGATATTTTCAAATCACTGAAGAATTTGAAAGACCTGCAAGATACCCATAATGATGTCACTATCACTAGGAGGTTGGAGAAGGGAAACAGCTGGTCCTGGGAATAGTGACACACTTGCAAATTCATTTACTCATCCACTGACTCACTTATCAACTGCCTACCCTGTGGCAGAACTGTGGTAGATGCCACAAAGACAGCTAGGATAGGGCTTACCTGGTAGTCCAGTGGTTAAGAATCCACCTGCCAATGCAGGGAACCCAGGTTCAATCCCTGGTATGGGAAGATCCCACATGACACAAAGCAACTAAACCCGAGTGCCAGCACTACTGCAGCTCAGGCACCCAGAGCCTGGGCTCTGCAACAAGAAGCCACCACAGTGAGGAACCCTCACAGCTGACCTAGAGTAGCGCCCACTCACCGCAACTCGAGAAAGCCCTGTGAGCAACGAAGACTCAGTGCAGCCAAAAATAATTATATATTAAAAAATTTAATACATTAAAAAAAACATAGCTAGGACAAGATTTTTGTTCCCAATGATATCAGAATCTAGGAAGAGGGGAAACATAGGAAGATTTAAATTCTATGGGGATAACTGCTAAAACAGATACATGGACAAATTATGTGGAAGACAAATCAGAACATGTAGTAAATAACAACCATGAGGAAGTCAGAGAAAGTCAGATGAAATCAGAGAAACACTCACATAAAATAAAATTTCAGCCAGAGACTAGAGAATAAGTAGGAATTTGCTGGGTGGGATATGTAGAGTTGTTAACAGGAGGATGAAAACGTAGTCAGGTCAAAAGAATATCTTAGATACAAGCATGGAGTTAGCAGAGGAGTGATATTTTCCAAGTATGGCAGCCAGAGTTTTATACAACTGAAGATGCAGCTGAGGTGGGAACTAATGGTCTTATAAGGAAACAAACTTCTGAATTTAATTTTTTAGATTGAGGCAGTAGGAGGAGTCTCACAGTTACATTTTAAAGCAAGGAAACCAGAGGACAGGATCCTGGGCTGCTGAAATAATCTAAGGGCGATTCTGAGAGCCTAACTTCCTGTGGTGACAGCTGGAGTGAAGAAGACAGCCAGAGAAACATGTCAATAGTCTTACTGACCGTACTGGCTGAGCTTCAGCCTGCGAAGGGAGATTCTTTGGGGATGACTGACAAAACAAATAAGGCAGAGGTGCTGTAGGGAACTGTTGCATTAAGAACCCAGCATATTCTCTCTTAAAGGGACATAAAAAGGAAATTATTATTTTTTTCTTCCTGTTATTGCAGTGGATGGTCTGGCTATTTAATCACGTTAACAGCCTAGATGGCTTCATCTGTGTCTTAGGGCTTTCTACTTCCCCATGGCACTCAAATGCTTTGGTTGTGAATTAAGAGTCAGTTCATTAAACATGAAAGTTATTCACTTGTATCTGATATCCATATATAAACACTGGAAGTCCTGGGAGCACTTACCCTGCAGTAATCCAAAGTAGCAACATATTCATACGATCCTAGAGATAACTCTGGCTTCTCATAGTGGTCCAGTCTTCTTCCGATGTGGTCCAGATGTTGGAAATAGAATGGTGGAACTAATAAAAACAAAATAGGAAAGGGAATCTTTTGTTTTTACAACACAGACAATTTAGTAAGTTCTCAAAGTTTATTATGGGAGGAAAGGAGTTAGTATGAGAAAAAAAAGCATTTTAAAGCTGGAATGTAGCGTATTCTAAAAATCCACTAGTCTTTCTTTCCAGTCTTGGAAAGAATGAGGGTTTTCTAAAATATCTTCCTGACCCTTCTGCAAGTTACTGATGACAAAGAACATTAATGGTCTGGATCATTACAGAAAAACAGCAGATAAAAGCACGGGAGTTTTTAAATTGTCACAACCAAAAGTTAATTCTCCCTATTTAATTACCTTTTCTCAAAGGAATTCTAACTTTTCAAACAATTTAAATTTTCAATACCCCAGCAAATATACATTGGTTATTTGGACTATACTATTAGCTATAATGTTTATTATTGTTTAATCAGAGATGTCTTCAACCACGGGGAGTTTGCACGGTAATTTTTAATGTTTGGGCTTCAGAGTGGAGACGATTACTGTATTAGGGAAAGACTACACCATGAGGTCTCAGCTGAGGAACTCCTAATTTGATTCAAATGTCTAAGAAGGTTAGATCTGGCAAAGCCCTGGAAGTCCTCCAATAGGACAGGAACACTTATGACTCACTCACTGAACTCTTGGACAAATATGGCCTGGTATCTCTGTGCAAACGAACTCTACTGCCTTGAGAAAAACAGGGCTGACTATTAAACCACTGACAACAGAAGTATTTAGAATAACTAGCTATGCTCTGGTTTTAAGCATTTCATAAAGAACAACAATTTCATTTGTAAAACCATGTAACTAATGACTTGTTTTAAAACCAATAGCTCAGTATTCTTTATTTTTAGTTGTGAACTAGCACATGGGTTGGACTTCCCTTGTGGCTCAGCTGGTAAAAAATCCGCCTGCAATGTGAGAGACCTGGGTTCGATCCCTGGGTTGGGAAGATCCCCTGGAGAAGGGAAAGGCTACCCACTCCAGTATTCTGGCCTGGAGAATTCCATGGACTGTACAGTCCATGGGGTCGCAAAGAGTTGGACACGACTGAGTGACTTTCACTTTCACTAGCACATGGGTTACAACAGGACTGTTTTCTTAGTTTGGACGTAAGAAAATAGTCACTAAGGCTTGTTTTTTTTTTTGTTTGTTTTGTTTTCTATTTTCTTACTATATTGTAGCCATTTCTTTTTAAACAAGCTTTATACGATTCACTTGTACATAGGTATCTCTGAACTTGGAAAATTCAGTGTTTTGAAAAGATTGTGGAAGTAGGAAGCTGATAGTTTCAGCTGAGCTAAGAAGGCTATGATGGCCTTAAACTCCTCTTCTGTTATGTTTAGCACGCTCAGTTACTTAGACTCTTGAAACCCCGTGGACTGCAGCCTGTCAGGCTCCTCTACCCATGGGATTTTCCAGGCAAGAATAGATGAGATGGATAAGGCGGCATCAGCTGTTTTAGAATGTATGGGTGGTATTTTCCACACACTTTCTATAATTTATTTTTATTCACACATCTACATGTAATTGGTGAAAAAAAATTCCCCTTAAAATCAATTAGCTTTATATTTGTTAGCATTTACTATTATCTGTCATGTTTTATAAATCAGATTCAAGTCCCCCCGTAAATTACACGTGGCTACATGACACTCATCTTCCTGCGTGTCTTTGGCCTCAAGTTCTTCTAACAGAGAGAGAATCTCTGAGATTTTGAAGGAAAACAGAGTGAAACCATTTGACCATGCCTGCAAGGTTCTAAAAAACCTCTGCTTTCTTTAAACCTAAATGAAGAATGTAGGTGTCATTGTTAATCTAAGGGGGTCTGGCTTTCTTGCAGGAACAAATATTGGAATCTAGTATTTTTGCTGACAAAGGTCCATCTAGTCAAAGCTATGGTTTTTCCAGTGGTCATGTATAGATGTGAGAGTTGGACCATAAACAAAGCTGAGCGCCAAAGAATTTATGCTTTTGAACTGTGGTGTTGGAGAAGACTCTTGAGAATCCCTTGGACTACAAGGAGATCCAACCAGTCCATCCTAAAGGAAACCAGTCCTGAATATTCACTGGAAGGACTGATGCTGAAGCTGAAACTCCAATACTTTGGCCATCAGATGTGGAAGAACTGACTCATTTGAAAGGACCCTGATGCTGGCAAAGATTGAAGGCAATAGAAGGGGGTGACGGAGGATGAGATGGTTGGATGGCATCACTGACTCAATGGACATGAGTTTGAGCAGGCTCCAGGAGATAGTGGAGGACAGTGAAGCCTGGCGTGCTGCAGTCCATAGGATCGCAGAGTCACACACAACTTAGCAACTGAACAACAACAATATGAATAACCCTATTAGAAAATGAACACAGCAGCTCCCTAGGAGTGGACACTTGAGGGGTTCCCTCAGGTGTAGAAATACAAGAACTTTGTGTGTTTTTCCTCTACCAGGAAGTAGCAGGGCCTTTCAAGGCTTTGAGCTGGCACTTCGGGCATGAGGCCAGAGAGTCACACAGAAAACAAAGATCCAAGATGCTCTACGTGGATGGATCCTGGATGGATTTCTGATCACCTTGCGAAGAAAGTTAAGGGCCTGAGGGAACATGCTGGGAATCTGGTGACGTTGTAGAGGCGTGACGAAAATGCTCCAGGAGAGGCCTCTGCCATCTCCTGACTTTTTCCCCCCAAACTAAAGCACTTGGAAGCGTGTGCTCACACGGTTCCTGAAATCCAGGTCCAAGGGTTGTGTAGGATTTGGTTTCAGATTTCATGAAGGATGAGCGATGGAATAAGACCTTCCTTAGAACGAGCAGTAAAGGTGGAGAACCAGCGGAGTCTGCTCTCACTGGTATACCCAGTGTGTGTTGAACAGGGGCCACAGCCAGCGCAAGGCGAGAGACCGCCCAGGGGCCCACAGCTAGTCCTCGAGACAAGGCTGGAAACCCATGATTCCACTCCACAGCAAGGGGCTTTTAAAGGTCTTTTTGAGGAGTCCTCACTGTGTCAGTCTCCTGCACTGGGGGCTGGGCGAAGCCATGGGCTGTGTGAAGGGTGCGCTTGCACAAGGAGACCAGCGCTGCTCTCCCACCAGAGCCCACCCACGAGCCCAGAGGTCATGTACGTGATGACACAGGCAGGAAACTGCAGAGGGAGCAGCCGGGCTCTCAGAGCTCAGAGAGCTCAGACCCGGTGTGGGCAACACTCACCGTCATTCACACAGCTGCAGAAGCCACACTGGTACCTCCTGCCTCCTTCAATGAACTGCATGAATGGGCACATGTAGGCTTTGCACCTGTTGCATCTGACTGGTCCAGTCTCCCCATGATTGACCAGGTAGAGGGGCGTCTACAGGAAGCAAGCAGAAGTAAGACACATGGGCACAGGGTTTCCAGGTTACTTCAGAAGTCCCACAATTGTAGTCACTGAAATTTGAAAACTCAGTGTCCACCAGGGGAGTAAGGACACCTCTCTTGATATTGTGTGGAATCCAAGGCAATACCCAAACAAAAATTACTTTAAATGCATGTCTAGTGTATAAACATATTTGTACATTTATGTATATGTGTATTTACCAATGTGTGTGAAGACAGAAAGAGGAAAAAAAATACAGTGATGGTACCCTGAAATATTCACTGGAAGGACTGATGTTGAAGCTGAAGCTCCAATACTTTGGCCACCTGATGCAAAGAGCCAACTCACTGGAAAAGACCCTGGTGCTGGGAAAGATTGAGGGCAGGAGGAGAAGGAGGCGACAGAAGATGAGATGGTTAGATGGCATCACTGACTCAATGGACATGAGTCTGAGCAAACTCTGGGAGACAGTGAAGTACAGGGAAGCCTGGAGTGCTGCAGTGCATGGGGTTGCTAAGAGTTGGACACAACTTAGTGACTAAACAACAACAATAATACTTAATAAAGCTTATATTGAAAATGTCCTGGATACCATGTATCACATATCTTGCTAAGTTTGTTCATTAACCATAAATAAAGAAGGGAACTGGGTCTGATTTTAAAGGCAATAGTTTGCACAGCGGCATGCTGCTTAGATAATTCTACCCAATATACAAAATGTTTCTTCAAAACTGCAACTCTCAGAAGAAATCTGCAGTGATGTTCACTTATTCAGGCAAAGAGGCTGATCCTGCCTTTTCTATTTCTTTATCCCATGACAAAATGTCTCATGAAGGAAGTACTCTCAATGCAGCAGGTCATGCTTTGCCAGAACAAAAAGAATAAATATTTCAACTGCTTCTTCCTCATAAACATGTGAGGAACCCATTACACATCTTCACAGCTTGAGAGTGAACAAGCTCAGCATTGGAAGTCTGCCTTATTTCTCAGCACTTCCAGCTTTCAGAATAAAGCCACAAAGATTCTTCTTGTTTTTATAAATCTCCTTAAAGATAACATTTCCAGAAAAGCTTGACAATACAGGGTTTGGCACATCAACTAAGTTTTTCCTTAAAGAAACAGATGTAAATAAAGCAGACTGCTGCTTAATGGAGACTTGAAGAGCAGGAGGAAGGTGGCAATGAGGTGGGGTCACAAGGCCATTTTCTGCCATTTCCTTACAGAAGAAGAGAGAGAGAGAGGAGAGATCTACAGTTTGTCCCTGCCCAGATGTCCAATGTGAAAACTAATCTGCTGAGGTTTCAGAAACGAGTTTTGAGACCTCAGAGTAGGCAAAAAACAGATAGTATAATACATAAAAGAATCAGGGAAAGGATAAAAAAGTACATTCAGAATCACTTGGCGCTGCCCTCTCTCCCACCTCTTGCTTCAAGGAAGCCAGGAGATGGATTGAATTTTCCTGTTTCTGGTCTCTTCTGGTCTGTAGCATGGGTATGGCTTTGGTGTCCAATTGGTCAGGTTGTAAGAAGGATTCAATGAAGAAAAAGCGAAAGTGTTAGTCTCTCAGTTGTGTCCGACTTGGCGATCCCATGGACTGTAGTCCACCAGGCTCCTCTGTCCAAGGAATTCTCCAGGCAAGAATACTTCTCCAGGAGATCTTCCTGACCCAGGGATCGAACCCAGGTGTCCTGCATTGCAGCCAGATTCTTCACCATCTGACCCACCAGGGAAGCCCCACACAATTAGGAGGCCATGTGCAATACAGAGTATTAAGCCTGGCATAAAATCATTGGATAAAAGGTATCTAACTGTTGTTGTCATATCTGTACAGAACAAACTTTCCTCTCTTAAAACCACTCAGCTCAAGAGAGTGTGTATATTTAATAGGAGGGTTAGAGTTTGATAAGTTTGAGATAGGCTTGAGTTTCTAAAGGCATTTATTCACATATTTAAATTAGCTAATTTGTTACTATGAAATGTTAATGTAAAAATGATTTAGAAGACAGGGAATCCACCTGTCAGGAGATTTGATACAATCCGATGGTTAAAAAAGTTGAGAGGTACACTAGATTTTAAAATTGTTCTATGAGTTTGATTTGCATAAACATGTACTATGCTTAGTCACTTGTCATTTCTGACTCTATGCAACCCCATAGTCTGTAGTCTTTCAGGCTCCTCTGTCCATGGGGGTTCTCCAGGCAAGAATACTGGAGTGGGTCACCATGCCCTCCTCAAGAGGATCTTCCCAACCCAGGAATCAAATCCATGTCTCCTGCATTGCAGGATTCTTTACTATCTGAGCCACCAGGGAAGTCCTTGCACACACTCAAGGGATGCATACTATACATGCATTCAAACATAGACCCATACAACACTTTCTCATATACACTGTTTGTTTGAAAGGCATAAAGTGATGAATGTGTGTTGTCTTCAACTAGAAATAATAAGAAATAATCTGAGGGAAACAAAAGGGAAGCAAACGAAAATATGACAGAGGTACACTTATAGCTGATTCACGGTGTACAGCAGAAACTAACATTGTAAAGCAATTATACTCCAGTTAAAAAAAAGATATGGGTTTATGTCAATGAATGCAGAATCAGAATCAGAAGTGAAAGACAACAAAACTGTAATGATAAGGTAGCTTTTTTCTGGGTCAAAAACCCCAATCATCAGTCATTCTCTGGGTGCTGCTGACTTCTACAGCTTCCACCTCAGAGATGAGGAGCTACTTTCAAGAGTTACACTAGGGTTAAAGCCTGCAACATACATAAACTCCAGCCAAGTGTACTTCTCTCATCCCTTCATCATTTTCAACGAGTTCAAAGTCTATCATCAATTCGCTGAGATACTTTAGGAACAAAATCTGATGCAATTATTTGCTAGACAGAGCAGAGGTAATGGAAATGAATCTTATTTTTCCTGATGAGATTTACTCAAAGGCAGGCCCAGCCAAAAATTACTGTGAAATTGTCGGCAGCTACCATCTAAGCATTCCAGTCCAGGCAGATTCAAACTTGCAGAACTGAAAATGAATGTCTTGTCACAAACTGGAACTGAGTAACGATTGTATTGAGGCTGTGAAACACGCGTGCATTTTTTTCAATTTTCGCTCTTTTGGAAACTGAGTGATGGATAGGTAAGGGAAGGACTGCAGACAACTGAGGTGACAGTAAAGAACGTTAAAAGCTTTTAGACTGTTTACATTTTCTTTCTGGGCACCGGCACAAGGGTTTTCACATTACACTGTCTTGCTCATGTCTCTCAGGCTCTGCTGAAAAAGCCATCAGAGACTTTCTTTGCTTTCTCCAGATGTCTGCTTATCTGCTCTACAGTAGCATGCATGAGCTCATAAACAGCTAATCTCACTTTTATTCTCAGTTCAACTTCAGTGTATACAGCTTAAAAAAAATCAAGTTCCTTTCCAAAAAGTCCCAAGTTTCTTTTTTCTTCTTCTTAATAAGGACATTATATTACACTTACCTCAGAAATATTTTCAGATTTTGCAATTTTGTTGTTAAGTCTGTTTTTTACTCTTTTGGCCTCTAGTTTATTCCTGCCTGCTCTTTCTTTTCTGTTCTTTTCTTAAATGGAAACAAGTGAAAGGATGGAGAGCCTCACTCTAAAACCCTCATTTGGCTCTTCTTGGCTCTGGTCCTGTGTGGTCTGAGTTTATATAACATGAAACTGATGGTAATGCTGGGGAAAGAAAGACACAGGAGAATAGTATCTGAACCCCTGGTTTGTATTTTTGATCTACCAGGGTTATGCCAAGTACTTTATTGATACTAATTTTAACTAAGATCCTTTAGTTGAATAAAAGGTATGTCCTTTTTATGCATATATAACACCACAGTCCATTTGGACCACAAGAAAGAATATAATTTGTGGAGAAATGAGGTTCAGTGTTAAAAGGAGTAGACAACAAAATGTGTCAATCAACAACTCCTTGGCACTGCTAATACAACTTTTAAAGTTTTCCTATATTTATATATCATCAGTTTCCAAGTGTTCCTGCCCTTCTCTTTAACATCTGTACATTCAGTGCTGGGTGTGTTGTGTGCCTTGATGGGGTATACAGTCCAATGGGACGGAAAGACATTAAACACATAAACATGCAATTAAAAGAGCAATGTAGGAGCAGAAAGAATACTTGGGAAATCATCATTAATAAAAGTATTCACAGATTGCAACCCAAAGCAACAACAACGAAAAATAAATGCTCAAAGAAATGAAGCACAACCGAGAAAGATCCGACATGAAGAATTTTGATAAAGTTTATGGCCTAGGTATTTTTGTTTTGGCATCTCGATAATCAAAGTCTGAATACACAAGTCTTTCCATAGACTCTTTGTTTTAGCAAAGTGATAAATAACAGAAGGTAGCTATTATAGCTGCCTATACCTTTAAGCTGCCTATGAAAAAGTGACAGTCACTCAGTCATGTCCAACTCTTTGTGACCCTGTGAACTATACATATATAGTCCATGGAATTCTCCAGGCCAGAATACTGGAGTGGGTTGCCATGCCCTCCTCCAGGGGATCTTCCCAACCTAGGGATTGAATCTAGGTCTTCCACATTGCAGGCAGATTCTTTACCAGCTGAGCCACCAGAGAAGCCCTTAAGCTGCCTATAACTGTACCTATAAACTAATTACACCAAACCTGGAAATCTGAAGTACGAAGGTGTTCTTATACCACATATCCACTAGGTGGCACTGTACAACTAAAAATTAAAACTATTTCCTCAGGTAATAAAATACTGCTAAGTCACTTCAGTCGTGTCCCACTCTGTGCGACCCCATAGACGGCAGCCCACCAGGCTCCCCCATCCCTGGGATTCTCCAGGCAAGAACACCGGAGTAGGTTGCCATTTCCTTCTCCAATGCGTGAAAGTGAAAAGTGAAAGTGAAGTCGCTCAGTCGTGTCCGACCCTTAGCGACTCCATGGATCCCCTACCAGGCTCCTCCGTCCATGGATTTTCCAGGCAAGAGTACCGGAGTGGGTTGCTCAAGACAATTATGCTATATACACTTTATGTAGCTATCACCACAATTAACTGAATTTATGTCAGTTGTTACCATCACAAAATTAAGAAACCTATACTGTTCTTGAGAGATTCTTGATAATGGCTTAAAAATATTCTGGTGAAAACAAAATGTGATTAAAGATGAACTACAGGCTATTTTAAGCATGAATTACATAGAAATTACAGACTGTGCCAAATTTACTGAAGATGATAGTTGAGAAAAACCTTTTTTAAAGGTTTCTAATCCTCTCCCAACTCCCGTAACTACAGGTAGGAAAACGGAGGACCTGCAGGGACTGGCGGGCCCGGGCACACAGGATGCAGGGGCCTGGGGGGCGAGGAAGCCAGCGCTCCTGCTGCCGGCACCCACCCCTCTCTTCACGCTTGCTGAGCTCACGGTGCAAAGCAGCAAGGTCAAGACAGCGAGGCGTCAGGCACGGTGCTCAGCAGCGCCCTGTGTCGGAGGGCTGATTTTCCTCCTGTTGGAACATCCAACCACCGGCAATGGTATGGATGAGAGAAAACACAGGACAGAGTGGCCAAATAGGGAGATTCCAGGAACATGCTGGCTTAGGAAGGTGTTCCTGCCGCCTCCAGGACATACCTGGGTGAAAACAGTCCCTCTGCCTTTCACCTAAGTTCTAACACAGGCACATACGTACACACAAGCTCACTCTTAACCACCCACTTGCCCCCATCTTCTAATGCTTGTTTACTGATTCTGAAAAAAATACACATTTTGCATTTTCAATATATACTTCTCTTCCTTTTTTTCTCTCCTATTTTCTTCATGAGAAGTCTCCAGGAGAGCAATCAGTGCCCTGGGACTACACAGTAGTCCCCACACAAAGAATATTCAACTTTACTAAGTGTCTGAAGGAAATAGCTAGGCTAAATAATTACTAGTAATAGGAGAGAGATTTTTGCCTACAGTGGTTCCTCAATCAAAATGCGGCATGGTCCTCCAGCTTGATATGGGATCATATTCTATATCAGACTATATTCCCTAGTAAACTACTGTAAATATATATATCTCTCTAATAGCAACGATATTGTATTATCAAATGTGATCCTGGCACACAGCTACTTCTTTGGGACTGGAGTGCTGCTTACAGTTTGGGTCTATCTCAAGACAGTTTCAGTGAGTAATTTGGATTAATCAGGGGATATAAGTGGAAGCATGAAAATGGTATGTGAAAAGATAATCCAGAACTTGTGATGAACAACTACCCTTTAAAAATGTTAAACATTCAGACTATTAAGCATGCTGAAAGACAAGCAGAGTCGGATTCCCAGAGGATTATGCCCAGCAGCTAAAATGAAAAGAGAGTCTATATCAACTGTGCTTATTAAAGATATTTCTATAGGAAAGAGAAATGAGAAGGAAGCTTGTGTGTGTCTTCTATTTCAGGCTTCACCGTGTATGCCGTTCGGTCAGCCTGCGCCAACATAAAAGGTACAGGGCAGCAAGGAGCTTACTGTACACACATTTTCTCAACAGCAGTACTATTTTGTTGGACTTTTTAAAATACCAACTACAGCATGAAAGAATAATATTTTTTGAATGCCTTTTAAAAATGATTCTTCTAAAAGGAAACTGAGGCTAATAATAAAACACTCAATGTATTGAAATAAATATAAGAATCTATTTAAACTTTTTAAAAGTGTTTTTAGTTGGCCCTAAAACTTTGTGTTTTCATATTTCCAGAAAATTAACCTCTTGCTAGTTTGTGGCATTTGAGAGATTATTTTCAATTTTTTTCCTCTTCAATAATGTAAAGTAGTCATTTATTGGGAAAGATTGAAGGTAAGAGGAGAAGGGGATTACAGAGGATAAGATGGTTGGATGGCATCACCGACTCAATGGACATGAGTTTGAGCAAACTCAGGGAGATGGTGGAGGACAGGGAAGCCTGGCGTGCTGCAGTCCATGGGGTCGCAAACAGCCTGACATGACTGAGCAAATGAACAACAATAACAACAATATAATATTGTATATAATGTTATATAACATTTACTCTTGTTATAACTATATCGAGAACTTATATTGGATTTTAACATGTCTTTAATTTGGAAACTGGTCTTTTTTGGTTTGGAGAGGGGTTGTTTTTTGTGTCTATCTGGCATTGACAAATCCTGATTCAAATTTATAATATATGCCAGATCATAACTATCATCTGTATGATGTGTAGTTTAAAATGCTTTCATGTATATAAAAATCTCGTGATGCTGAGATGTTAACAACCATGGGTGTGGGAATTATCATCCCATTGTTCAGAAGGGAATGGACATCAGTGAGGAACAGTGATTCATTCGCCCAATAAACTGCAGAGCAGCAGCTTGAATTCCCATTCATTTTCTGTGCTATACATTCAGAAACTGCTTGCAGATTGCTTTGGTAGAGAAGCACATCGATTCAGAGAAAGTTGCCATCACCCACGGTCCACCACTTAAACCAAGCCCTTAGTGGTCCCTGGGACCCATGAAGTGTCTTCTCTCTCTTTCTCTACAGGAGCTATTTTATGTCCTTTCAGTTCCACTGAATCCTACAAATAAGCTCTGCTCCCACATCCCTCAGCAGATAACTTCCCCTCCTTGCTCACAAAGGAAAACAAAACCTCAGATAGGAACTCCTATGAACGTACCAGCACCCACTTAACGTTTCCTTTTCTCCCTCCTGTCATAAGAAAAAGAGTGTCCCTCTCTCCTCCTGACATGTTCTTGGGGACTTTATCTAAATCAGAACCAAGTCTCAACCAGCCCCTCAGCACTGGCTCAGAGATTTCTGCTGTGTGTTGCCACTGGACCTTGTGCCTGACAGCACCCATCACAGTGCTTTGCTTCTGAGTATCACTACTAAATTCTCAGACCCATGCCTTACAGGTCTAACACCTTTTTTTTGTTTAATTGGTGTTTCTCCTATAGTGCAATTCCTGAGAGAATGGGCAGTCGACAGTTTTTGAATGAACAAACAGATATCTACCAGGTACCCACAAATATGCTGTCCCAAGCCCAGGGCAGTTCATGATAGATGCTAAACCAAAGGCAGAAATACAAGAAGAAACCGTTCGTTGGGAGAGGGGCCGGTAGAGGATTCTTCCACGGCGGGGAGTTACGAGGCGCTGCATTTCCACTGACTGACAGAACAGTGAGAGCTGCACGGCTCAAGAAGAAAAGCCTGAGCTCAGGGAAGGTGGTGGCCGGCAGGCAAGCAGCCGGGCTGAGCTGAGAAGAAGGAAGATGAACAGGAGGGCTGGGGGGACTCTGGGGAGGATGTTCAAAGCCAGGCAGAGCAGCATATCCTGACTGCTCAGGTCTCTCTCCTTCCCCGCCTCCACTCCACCCCTCTCTTTCTCTTTCATCTCAAACCAGTCGGGATCTCACCTTTCACAAAACCAAAACAATGGGATGGGAAGAATGATTGGTACTGGTTTCCAAACCTGCTTATAAATTACTAAATTCTTTACAATTACCATGAGGAATTTTTAGAATTTCTGTTTGTTTCATCATCGGCTGTATTTTATTCAATCCCTAAAATCGCTTTTAAAAATAAACTCAAAAGATGTTTGAATATTACTTCTAAATTTCTAACTAAAAAAAGTCCACTCCTTAACTGCTTAGGTAAACCTCAGGTTCACCACTGATCCCTAGTGGTGCATGTTTCAGAGTAAATTCTCAATAAATGCTTGTTGAATGGATGACAAGAAAAAGAGGGAAGGGGGGAGGGAGGGAAAAAAGGAAAAACTGAATGAAAAAGAAAAATGAAGGAAGAAGGAAAATACAGAAGTCACGTTTGGATATATTTGCCAGTCCTTTCATCACAGAAGATCAGGTCTGGGTGTGAAAAACCCTAGTATGTTAAGTTCATCCCAAGGTATGCAAAAATAAGTAGACTGGGAGCCTCTTCTCTTGCAATGGCCAACAGCATCTTAAAGCAAACACAGCTGTGACTTTCCTCCCAAGGCCCTCTGATGCTTTTCAGGGGGAAGGTCAGACCAGACCATATGCTGAAGTCTACAGAGGGCTGCTCCTGGAGACAGGGCACCCAGGGTTTCAAAAGGGACAACAATTATCAGTGCAGTTCAGAGAGCACCTTCATGACAGTTTTCCTGAATAAAGTCATAGTTCGTGACAAAATTATAAACCATGAGAAATAATTCTTAGGCAAAAAAATGGTCCTTTTGGATTGGATTATGTTGACTTAGTCTTTCAAGTTATGGGTATATTTGCAAAGATCAGCGCTACTGTTCTTACTGGAACACGTGTTGAAAACTTGAGTAAGACATTCTGTCTCAAGGAGCTATGTTATTCAGGGATTCTATAGTTAAAAGACATTTTCCCACATTTCTTTTAAACCTTGACCTATTATAATTTATCTTTGGTCCCTAAGGAAGAATTATATTTTGTTGTCTGATTATAGGCCACTGACTGAAGCCATGTTTAATTGCTATAAGAACACACAGTGGTCCATAGATAAAGAAAATATATTGTAGACTTAAAAACCCTATGAATCAAGTTTGTTTCTTCTATAACAAAATGACTGGCAGTTTTTGTTTCTCAAAAAAATGTAAAATGCTCCACTTTAAAGATGAAAGTGTTAAAGATAATAAGCTCAGAGGCCAACTTGCTTTGTCTTTCTGACAGAATTACAAGTTAGCCAAAGTCTTCCCTCCATTTATCTCACTTCTTTATGGCTATGGAAACACTTCAAAATATCCCCCCCACCCCCAAGCATGAGCCCAGTCGGTATTTAAATGACACCTTCTCAGTCAGGTCTACAGTCTGCAATCTGAAACCTGCACTCCACCTACTTCCCCAGGCTGCCCCCATCCCCCGACCTGCTCCACTTTTTCCTTCCTCCATTTGTTCAATAATTTTCTTATTACTGGGTTCACTGTCTTTCTTCTTTCCATTAAAATGTTAGCTCCATGAGGACAGAGATTTTTGTCTGTATTGTTCACTGACATATCCCAGGACCACGAAGAGTATGTGACACAAAATGGGTAAAAAGTAAACATTTGCTGAATTAAATCCTTGTTGAATAGGATAGAAAGAAATAAACCCATGCACCTATGGTGGCTCAGATAGTTAAAGAATCTGCCTGCAATGCAGGAGACCTAAGTTTGATCCCTGGGTTGGGAAGATCTCCCAGAGAAGGGCATGGCAACCCACTCCAGTATTCTTGCTTGGAGAATGCCATGGATGGAAGAGCCTGGTGGGCTACAGTCCGTGGGGTTGCAAAAGAGTCGGACATGACTGAGCGATTTCAGACCAGACCAGACCTATAGTCAGTTAATCTATGACAAAGGAGGCAAGAATCTACAATAGAGAAAAGACAGTCTTCAACAAATGGTTCTGGGAAAGATGGACAGCTACATGGAAAAGAATGAAATTAGAATATCCTCTAACACCATACACAAAAATGAACTTAAGACAAATTAAAGACCTAAATGTAAGACTGGATACTAAAAAATTCCTACAGGAAAACATAGGCAAAATGCTCTTTGATATAAATCACAGCAATATCTTTTTGGCTCTGTCTCCGAAAGTAATGAAAATAAAAACAAAAATAAACAAACAGAACCTAATTAAATGCAAAAGCTTTTGCACAGCAAAGGAAGCCCAGACAAAATGAAAAGACAACCCACAGAATGGGATAAAATATTTGCAAATGATGCAACCAACAAGGGATTAATTTATGAAATATACAAACAGCTCATATAACTCAATGTCAAAAAAAATACAAGAACAAAAAACAATCAAAAAATGGGCAGAAGATCTAAATAGACATTTCTCCAAAGAAGAGAGACAGATGGCCAAAAGGCACAAGAAAAGATGCTCAACATTGCTAATTATTAGAGAATGCAAATAAAAACTACAATGAGATTTCACCTCACGCAAGTCAGAATGGCCAATATCAGAAAGTGTACAAATAATAAATGCTGGCGAGAGTGTGGAGAAAAGGAACCCTCCTACCCTGTTGGGAATGCAAATTGTAGAGCCACCATAAAGGACAGTACGGAGGGTCCTTTAAAAACCAAAAACAGAGTTACCATATGATCTGATCCTGCAGTCCCATTCCTAGGCATATATCTGGACAAAATGCTAATTTGAAAAGGCACATGAAGCCCAACTTTCACAGCAGCACTATTTGCAACAGCCAAGACATGGAAGTAGCCTAAACGTACATCCAAAGATGATTAGATAAAGACACGGTACATATATACAATGGAATATTAGTCACAAAGAAGAGTGAAATAATGCCACTTACAGCAACATGCATAGACTTAGAGATCAGCATACTAAGTGAAGTAAGCCACAGACAAATATCATATGATATCATTTATATGTAAAAAGATACATATGAACTTAAACACAAAACAGAAATAGACCCACAGACATAGAAAATAAAACTTCTGGTTACCAAAGGAGAAAGGTGGATGAGAGAGAAATTAGGAGGTTGGGATTAACATATATACTCTACTATGTATAAAACAAATAATCAATAAGGACCTACGGTTTAGCACAAGGAATTATACTCACTATTTTATAACAGCCTATAAAGGAAAAGAATTTGATAAAAATAGATATATGAGTGCATGCATGCTAAGTCACTTCAGTCGTGTCTGACGCTTTGCGACCACATGGACTGTAGCCAGCCAGGCTCCTCTATCCATGGATTCTCCAGGCAAGAATACTGGAGTGGGTTGCCATTTCCTCCAACCCAGGAACTGAACCCATGTCTCCTGAGGCTCCTGCACTGTAGGCAGATTCTTTACTGCTGAGCCACTGGGGAAGCCCAGATATATATGTTCAGTTCAGTCACTCATTGCGACCCCAAGGACTGCAGCATGCCAGGCTTCTCTGTCCATCACCAAATCCTGGAGCTTACTCAAACTCATGTCCATTAAGTCAGTGATGCCATACAATCATCTCATGCTCTGTCGTCTCCTTCTCCTCCCGCCTTCAATCTTTCCTAGCATCGGGGTCTTTTCCAATGAGTCAGTTCTTCACATCAGGTGGCCAAAGTATTGGAGTTTCAGCTTCAGCATCAGTCCTTCCAGTGAATATTCAGGACTGATTTCCTTTAGGATGGACTGGTTGGATCTCCTTGCAGCCCAAGGGACTCTCAAGAGTCTTCTCCAACACCACAGTTCAAAACCATTAATTCTTTGGTGCTCAGCTTTCTTTATAGTCCAACTCTCACATCCATATATGACCACTGGAAAAACCATAGCTTTGACTAGATGGACCTCTGTTGGCAAGGTAATGTCTCTGCTTTTTAGTATGCTGTCTAGATTGGTCACAGCTTTTCTTCCAAGAAGGAAGAAAATTTTATGGCTGCAATCACCATCTGCAGTGATTTTGGAACCCCCCAAAAATAAAGTCTGCCACTGTTCCCCCATCTACTTGCATTGAAGTGATGGCACCAGATGCCATGATCTTTGCTTTCTGAATGGTGAATTTTAAGCCAGCTTTTTCACTCTCCTCTTTCACTTTCATCAAGAGGCTCTTCATTCTTCTTCACTTTCTGCCATAAGAGTGGTATCATCTGCATATCTGAGGTTATTGATATTTCTCCCGGCAATCTTGATTCCAGCTTGTGCTTCATCCAGCCTAGCATTTTGTATGATGTACTCTCCATATAAGTTAAATAAGCAGAGTGACAACATAGAGCCTTGACACACTACTTTCCCAATTTGGAACCAGTCTATTGTTCCATGTCCAGTTCTCACTGTTGCTTCTTGACCTGCATACAGATTTCTCAGGAGGCAGGTAAGGTGGTCTGGTATTCCCATCTCTTTAAGAATTTTCCACAGTTTGTTGTGATTCACACAGTCAAAGGCCTTGATGTAGTCAATAAAGCAGAAGTAGATGTTTTTTTTCTGGAACTTGCTTGCTTTTTCAATGATCCAACAGATGTTGGCAATTAGATTTCTGGTTCCTCTGCCTTTTCTAAAACCAGCTTGAACATCTGGAAGTTCACGGTTCACATATTGTTGAAGCCTGGCTTGGAGAATTTTGAGCATTACTTTGCTAGCATGTGAGATGAGTGCAATTGTGTGGTAGTTTGAGCATTCTTTGGCATTGCTTTTCTTTGGGATTGGAATGAAAACTGACCTTTTCCAGTCCTGTGGCCACTGCTGAGTTTTCTAAATTTAATGGCATATTGAGTGCAGTACTTTCAGAGCATCATCTTTTAGGATTTGAAATAGCTCAACTGGAATTCCATCACCTCAATAGCTTTGTTCGTAGTGATGCTTCCTAAGGCCCACTTGACTTCACATTCTAGGATGTCTGGCTCTAGGTCACCATCATGATTATCTGGGTCATGAAGATCTTTTTTGTATAGTTCTTCTGTATATTGTTGCCACCTCTTCTTAATGTCTTCTGCTTCTGTTAGGTCCATACCATTTTTGTCCTTCATTGTGCCATCTTTGCATGAAATGTTCCCTTGGTATCTCTAATTTTCTTGAAGAGATCTCCAGTCTTTCCCATTTGATTGTTTTCCTCTATTTCTTTGCACTGATCACCGAGGAAGGCTTTCTTATCTGTCCTTGCTCTTCTTTGGAACTCTTCATTCAAACGGGTATATCTTTCCTTTTCTCCTTCGCCTTTAGCTTCTCTTCTTTTCTCAGCTATTTGCAAGGCCTCCTCAGACAACCATTTTGCCTTTTTGCATTTTTTCTTGGATATATATTTATGAATAACTAAATCATTGTGCTGTACACTCCAAACTAACTGAACTTTGTAAATCAACTGTATGTCAATAAAAAAAAAATTCTTGTTGAAATAAATTGATTCTTCATAAAAATGGACACTGCTCATCATATCACATAACAATGTATTATTGTCCTCATTATGTACAAAATAATCGAAAAATTCCTAAAATCCATATGTGATTATACAATTATATAACTAACTCTGTATATAAGGATATCAAAAAAGTCAAATTACCATTTTTCTTTTCACAGTTTACACCTACAGAAGCTCTACATTTATCCAAGATTATCTGAAGCTTTTTATATGAACTGCTTTTAGAGTGGGGAAAAAAATACAGGCCTCCAAGATTCACACAGTCCGAGCTGCTGTCAGTGTCACCATTGGAAGGCAGCCCCGTGCACTGGCCAGTCTACTTCCAAGCAATGCAGCAAATCATCTTTTGTGAGTTAATTTGATCCGGGCAAATAGACAAAAGCCATTTGGAGGTAAGACTTGAAAATAGGGTTGTAAAAAAAAGTTAAGAAAATTTTAATTTAAAAAATGTATGTGACCAATTTGAAAGCAACTGGAGAAATAAATACATTTATATATTAATTATACATGAACAGTGAGCTGGAAGGAGAAGAAAGATGATTGTTCATTAATTTATCAAGTAAGTAATAAAAACTGATAAATATGAGCTAATAGTCTATCCTTTTTCTATAGGAAAATGAGAAATGTAGATGAAATTGTTAAGTTTGAAGTATTTAGATAAAAGAGTTTTTCAAAACTTTTTAAACTATGGAAGAGAAGACAGTATGGAATGTAGCAAACAAAAAGAAATTTAAATCTCATTCCCATGTTAAATACTATGACATATGTCAGTTTACCTCCAGAAGTTCAGTTCTGGATTGAGAAGAGTGAACTCTGCAGTAGATGAATTCCATGATATCTCCATACACTAGAGTTTATTATTATGGCGCTTCTGTTTTACCATACGATTGGCTCTTCTGTTCTCTCTCTGTATTTTGCAGACATATTGTTCAAGAAAGTCAAACATGCTCTTATTTTCCCAATGAATAACATTGTAAAGATTTTAATCTTCTCTTTTTAACATGTCTCATTTATCCTCCCCCCCACCCCCACCACATACACAGACATACACACACATCTTCACTTTATAGTGAGATGATATCAAAAGAAACACTGCAGGGAGCATAAAGTGAAACCTGAGCTAACCTTATGAAATTTTTTAAGCAATTGTTATCCTACTGGGCACAATCTGGCTCCTAGATTGTCAGCTCCTTCTTAAATTACCTTGGAACTTGTTTAGTACCAAATGCAGCATTTCTACATAAAGTAGGTGCTCAGTAAGGGTTTGAGCATAGAAAATCTTGTCACCTCCAAATTGGCACCTGCCATTTACCTTTACAAGAATTAAATCGTGCTGCTGCAGCTGCTAACGTCAACACCCCTGGAAAGGAGTCCAGGGTGGAGAGCAGAAAAGAGGTGCCTTGTGCTCTGGGAAGAGCCGGCAGAACAGGCCTTCAGAGAGGTATTTTCAGGAGCCATGAGCTCACTTCTTATACCTCCTCGTATCTAGAAGAGCACTAAAATTCTTCATGGTGACGACTGCTCCACGTGACTAGCAGACACCGTCACTGGACCGGCAGACGCTGTTGCTGGACTGGCGGACGCCGTCACTAGACTGGCAGACACCTTCACTAGACTAGCAGAAACCTTCTGCACAAAAACATGTGCTTGATTCATGTACTCCCCCTTCACCAAAATCACATATACACTGGCCTTCCTTCCATCTCTTTGAAGCAGTTTCTCAGAGGTATATGAAATGCTATCTCCCAGGCTTTGGTCCTTATTTTGCTCCCAAATAAAACTTAACTCATAATTCTCATATTGTGCATTTTTTTAAGTCAGCAAACTCATCAAATAACCTAGTCTCAAAATTCCAATTTACTTCCATACACAAATGATATCATGTAATGAAACTATCAAATATTTGTTTGGTACACAAATTTCTCAGGAACTGTTTTAGGTCTTGGGAAATGAAATAGTGAGAAAAAAATTACAGGTGGTCCCTACCCTCATGGAATCTAATGGGAGAAAAGCAGGAATCAAAAACAAAATTGCAAACAAAATAAAAATACAAAATTGCAAACTGTGATACATAGTACTAGAGCTCCAGGGAGTATAAGGTGGGGAGTTCTGGAAAGCTCTCCTGAGCAGGTGACCCTGAACTGAAATTTAAAAGGTGAATAGGAATTAACTAGGCTAAAAGGGCAGGATAGTGTAGAGCTGCTGCTGCTGCTGCTAAGTCGTTTCAGTCGTGTTCGACTCTGTGCGACCCCATGGACTGTAGCCTACCAGGCTCCTCTGTCCATGGGATTTTCCAGGCAAGAGTACTGGAGTGGGGTGACATTGCCTTCTCCAGTGTGGAGCAGGTTGAGGGAAAATTATTCCAGCAAGTGCCCATGAAGCACCTTATGAAAAAAAAAAAGCTAAAGAAATGTTTATATAATTATAATGGTGGGTGTTTTTCATTTGAATAGTGAACAATAGAACATAGCAAATATAATACCAAATGACAGAGACCATGCAACATTTCTTTTAGAGAACGTAAACGAGCAGCTCTTTCCTTTTTACATGAACACAAGTTGTGGCATCCATATCAGTTTGTTCTGCTTACGTGAGACAGGTAATTAGAATCACTGGAGGGGTTTGATAGTATCTCCCTTAGATGCGTACACTGCAGGTGAATGTAAGTTACTATAGTTTTCATATTTCTCTTCCTTGCACATAGTAGACACCCCAAATCAATGAATGTTGGATTAAATGAAATTTTCCAAAGAAGAATTTAATACTGTACAGCAAACAATGGTAACTAATGATAAAGATACCCATTTCTCATACCAGCTTATTTTTAAATTAAGTGTTAAGTGGTGCTATAATTTTATGAGAAAAGTGAGGTTCAAAAACGTTATGGAAAATTTTTCAAGGTCAGATTGTGCACCCAACTTCATTTGACACCCAAACTCCTGCCCGTACCACATTACCCATATGATGCTCACCTCCTGCCAGAGAATCACTCCCCAATCACTCATGCATCAGACAAATTCGGGTGTCATTTTCAAGTATTCCATGAAACAATTCCAAATTACAGGGTTGCACAGACTTTCTGTTTCTTCCTTCCTTAAAAACAGGACTTTATTTAAAAAAATTTTTTTAGCCTTTTATTCAGTGAGAACTTGTTACCCAGGAAACTTTCAAATAAAAATCTTTAACTTTTTTACTTTCTCATACTTTACCACTGAGAGGACACATCAACTATGTAAACTCCAAGTCTCAGTATTATCTAAATACCTACAAAACATAACTGGAGTTAGAAATCGTAAATACACAAGTGTATTTCAATGATTCTAAAATCCCATCAAAGCTTCCAACTTATCATGACATAATGCTAAAAAGTCACTGTTAGTAAGACATACTCCTATTTCAGAAATGTTAAAATGTGAGAAAATGCAGGCCTTAGAATTAAATACTTCCTCAACTGTGGTGGCTCTTTGTGGATGCCCAGTGTTCCACACCCAGGGAGCTTGGTCTTGGATACTGTACATATGAAGGGAATATTTCATGCAAAGATGGGCACAATAAAGAAACAGGAACAGTATGGAACCAAGAGAGGCGGAAGATATTAAGAAGAGGTGGCAAGAATACACAGAACTGTCCAAAAAAGGTCTCAATGACCCAGATAACCACCGTGGTGTGATCAGTCACCTAAAAGCAGACATCCTAGAGTGTGAAGTCAAGTGGGCTTCAAAGACAGTGGGGGTGATGGAATTCCAGCTGGGCTATTTCAAATCTTAAAAGATGATGCTGTTAAAGTGCTGCACTCAATATGCCAGCAAATTTGGAAACCTCAGCAGTGGCCACAGGACTGTAAAAGGTCAGTTTTCATCCCAATATCAAAGAAGGGCAATGCCAAAGAATGTTCAAACTACCACACAATTGCACTCACTTCACATGCTAGCAAAGTAATGCTGAAAACCCTTCAAGCTAGGCTTCAACAGTCCATGAAATGAGAATTTCCAAATGTATAAGCTGGATGTAGAAAAGGCAGAGGAACCAGAGATCAAACTGCCAACATTTGCTGGATCATAGAAAACACAAGAGAATTCCAAAAAATATTTACTTCTGCTTCATTGACTACACTAAAGCCTTTGTGGATCACAACAAACTGGAAAATTCTTAAAGAGATGGGAATACCAGACCACACTACCTGCCTTCTGAGAAATCTGTATGCAGGTCAAGAAGCAACAGAATCAGACATGAAACAGACTGGTTCCAAATTTGGAAAGGAGTATGACAAGGCTGTATACTGTTACCCTGCTTATTTAAGTAATATGCAGAGTACATCATGCGAAATGCCAAGCTGGATGAAGCTCAAGCTGGAATCAATATTGCTGGGAAAAATATCAATACCCTCAGATATGCAGATGATACCACCTTAATGGCAGAAAGTGAAGAGGAATTGAAGAGCCTCTTGATGAAGGTTAAAGAGGAGAGTGAAAAAACTGGCTTAAAACTCAACATTCAAAAATCTAAGACCATGGCATCCGGTCCCATCACTTCATGGCAAATAGATGGGGACAAAATGGAAACAATGACAGACTTTATTTTCTTGGGCTCCAAAATCACTGTAGGCAGTGACTGCAGCCATGAATTTAAAAGATGCTTGCTCCTTGTTCCTATGACGAACTTAGACAGTAAATTAAAAAGCAGAAACATTACTTTGCCAACAAAGTTCCATATAGTCAAAGCTATGGTTTTTCCAGTAGTCATGTACTGATGTGAGAGCTGGACCATAAAGAAATTGAGTGCCAAAGAACTGATGCTTTTGAACTGTGGTGCTGGAGAAGACTCTTGAGAGTCACTTAGACAGCAAGGAGATCAAACCAGCCAATCTTAAAGGAAATCAACCCTGAATATTCACTGGAAGGACTGATGCTGAAGCTGAAGTTCTTATACTTTGCCCACCTGAGGGAAAAGCAGACTCATTGGAAAAGACGCTGGGAAAGATTGAAAGTAAGAGGAAAAGGGGGTGACGTATGTTGGATGACATCATCGACTCATGTCCATCATCATGGACATGAGTTTGAGCAAACTCCGGGAGATAGTGAAGGACAGGGAAGCCCAGTGTGCTGCAGTCCATGGGGCTGCAAAAAGTCGAATACGACTGAGTGACTCAACCACCACAACACGCAGTTGCCAGGCACCAAAGGTCATAAAACCCACATACGGAGTCACTGAAAATCACACTCAGGAAGAATGCTTTCTCTTTTCTTCTTGTTTCTCCCACATAATTCTCCATTTAATAAAAGAAATATTTATATAAATAATTTAAATATTGAAAAAATGAGCTTGGTGTATTTAACTTTGTAAACCGTAACTTAAAATAGGGTTCTAGCAACCTTTGCGCTGACAAGTGTGACAGCTCTGTGTGTCCGCTGTGACACCGTTCTAAAGGGCACCATTCTGGTCTCCAGCTGCCGAGCTTTTTCCACAGTACTCTCTCATGGCGGTATACAAACAGTGGCCAAAATCCTTAAGGGATAAGATTCAGCTTCTAAAGTAACTTTATACATTAAATATTTTAAATCTTATATTCATAATTCTATTTCTACATGAGTACATACAATCTATGTTTCCAAGTTCTTATGTTAATATGTTTAAAATACTGCATTAAAGCAAACAATTTAAGATTATAATGCACATGTTAAAAATAGACTCAGGCTTTTGAAGCTTTCATTTTAAAATAATCTAAGATATAAGTCTTTAAGTTCTTTAAAGGATACAGTCTTATGCAGTAGTCAGTTTCATTTCAGAGAATATTTATCACTAAAGCTAGCTAAATTGGGGTTAGATATAAAAACACACAGTTTCACAATCTTCATGTACTTTTTAAGTAAATAATATACTATAGGTTTCTTATACTAAAAGTATAATATTAATGAAACCCCTTTGGGTTGGGTTGTGCGATATGTCCACATGAATTCCTAATAACATACAGGATGTGTGACAAATACATGGAAAAGGAAGGTAGACATTAGCCTTCTAGATTTACAGAACATCAGAACCAGGCTTCTCCTGCTTGGGAATGGAAGCTTAGGGTCACAGCACAAGGCATAGCACAGACCTAAAGTCATTTCTCGCTTCCTGGCCCAGTGTCCCACATAATGGTTACTATCTATTGTGCTTTGGAGAAAGTAGTCAGTTTTTTAAAATGGTTTCTCAAATATCTTTATGTGATCAAAAATTCTTCCTAGGACTTTGCCAGTGGTAGAGAGGATAAGAATCCACCTGCCAGTGCAGGGGCCACGGGTTTGCTCCCTGATGGAAGATTCCACATGCCGTGGAGCAACTAAGCCCGCACTCCACAGCTGCTCCGCCTGTGCTCCAGAACCTGGGATCTACAACCACTGCGCCTGTGTGCTGCAGCCATCCAAGCTCCTGCTCCGAGAGCCTGCGCGGGGCAACAAGAGAAGCCCGCACACTGCAAGGAAGAGCCGACCCCGCTCGTCACAGCTACAGAAAGAGGCCCAGCACAAGCAAAAATTAAAAAGATAATTAAATTATTAACATAGTCTTCCTCCTTACTTTTCTGCTCTGCTCTTTAAAATGAAATATAACCTCTCTCATTAGCATGACAGAATATGCTGCTATCACATTAACAGGTGATAGAATACATCGACAATCTCTCAAATGATTTTTTTTTTTTCTGTATTCACGGAGTTTGTTAGAACCCTAACATACCTAGAGAACTCAGCCACTGTTCTGCAGTTTGGTTTGTCTTTGTCTTTTAAATGTCTGTCCAACCCTCAGGAGAAGTCATTTGTTCGACCAGGACCTCTACGGCATGCCCAGTCCACTGCCACATTCTAGATGGTCTTTGCCTTCAAGGAGCACTAACCAGTAACTTGAAACAAGGAGACTTCAAGAAAAGAGGTCTAACGTAGACATGTCAAGATAACCCACAAGTTTGCAGGAGCAAGAGACTCTCTGCCAACAAGAAAAAGGAATGCTATTTTATGTGCTTAGTAAATAAAACCTCAGTGAGCCAGATATTGCTGAAAGAACTTGTAATTTGGAACCTTGATTTCCACAGCATTACTTATTAGCAATGATTTTACTGTATGTTTTAATTGCTCCATAACCTGTAGAACTTCTGCATCTATAGAACTCGGATAACACCTGTTTCACAAGCTGCTGGCTTCCTTTAAAAATGTTGACATACAAACTACGACAGTGAAGCAGATTTTCTTTCCTTTGATGGATTAAACAGCAGTGGAAACTCTGCCAAAACTCTGCCAACTCATGCCAGCAAGACTGGCTGAGGCTAGTGCATGACCAATCAATGTCTTCTGTAGGTGATGGATGTGGATGTAATGTGCTGATGTTCATTTATTCTGACAGTCTTTCCCTTTTTCGTTAACCCCATTTGTCAGTTCATTGACATCCAACTCTTTTCCTTTCCAATGGCTTATTCTTCATATCCACCAAATCTATCAGTGTATGAACAATCATGAAGAAAAATAATTTAAACTATTTAATAACAGTATCAAGGGAACACTTCATGCAAAGATGGGCTCGATAAAGGACAGAAATGGTATGGACCTAACAGAAGCAGAAGATATTAAGAAGAGGTGGCAAGAATACACAGAAGAACTGTACAAAAAAGATCTTCACAACCCAGATAATCACAATGGTGTGATCACTCACCTAGAGCCAGACATCCTGTAATGTGAAGTCAAGTGGGCCTTATAAAGCATCACTAGGAACAAAGCTAGTGGAGGTGATGGAATTCCAGTTGAGCTATTTCAAATCCTGAAAGATGATGCTGTGAAAGTGCTGCACTCAAAATGCCAGCAAATCTGGAAAACTCAGCAGTGGCCACAGGACTGGAAAAAGTCAGTTATCATTCCAATCTCAAACAAAGGCAATGCCAAAGAATGCTCAAACTACTGCACAATTGCACTCATCTCACACGCTAGTAAAGTTATGCTCAAAATTCTCCAAGCCAGGCTTCAGCAATACGTGAACCGTGAACTTCCAGATGTTCAAGCCGGATTGAGAAAAGGCAGAGGAACCAGAGATCAAATTGCCAACATCCAATGGATCATCAAAAAAGAAAGAGAGTTACAGAAAAACATCTATTTCTGCTTTACTGACTATGCCAAAGAGTTTGACTGTGTGGATCACAATAAACTGTGGAAAATTCTGAAAGAGATGGGAATATCAGACCATATGACCTGCCTCTTGAGAAACCTGTATGCAGGTCAGGAAGCAACAGTTAGAACTGGACAAGGAACAACAGACTGGTTCCAAATAGGAAAAGGAGTACGTCAAGCTGTATATTGTCACCCTGATTATTTAACTTATATGCAGAGTACATCATGAGAAACGCTGGGCTGGAAGAAACACAAGCTGGAATCAAGATTGCTGGGAGAAATATCAATAACCTCAGATATGCAGATGACACCACCCTTATGGCAGAAAGCGAAGAAGAACTAAAGAGCCTCTTGATGAAAGTGAAAGAGGAGAGTGAAATAGTTGGCTTAAAGCTCAATGTTCAGAAAACTAAGATCATGACATCCAGTCCCATCACTTCACGGGAAATAGATGGGGAAACAGTGGAAACAGTGTCAGACTTTATTTTTGGGGGCTCCAAAATCACTGCTGATGGTGATTGCAGCCATGAAATTAAAAGACGCTTACTCTTTGGAAGGAAGGTTATGACCAACCTAGACAGCATATTTAAAACCAGAGACATTACTTTACTAACAAAGATCCGTCTAGTCAAGGCTATGGTTTTTCCAGTAGTCATGTATGGATGTGAGAGTTGGATGGTGAAGAAAGCTGAGCGCCGAAGAATTGATGCTTTTGAACTGTGGTGTTGGAGAAGACTCTTGAGAGTCCCTTGGACTGCAAGGAGATCCAACCAGTCCATCCTAAAGGAGATCAGTCCTGGGTGTTCATTAGAAGGACTGATGTTGAAGCTAATACTCCAATACTTTGGCCACCTCATGGGAAGAGTTGACTCATTGGAAAAGACCCTGATGCTGGGAAGGATTGGGGGCAGGAGGAGAAGGGGACGACAGAGGATGAGATGGCTGGATGGCATCACCAACTCAATGGACATGGGTTTGGGTAGACTCCAGGAGTTGGTGATGGACAGGGAGGCCTGGTGTGCTGCGATTCATGGAGTCGCAAAGAGTCAGACACGACTCAGCGACTGAACTGACTGAACTGAATAACAGTACAAACTTCCTTATCCATTAAGTCATACTCAATTCAGTTCAGTTCAGTCGCTCAGTCGTGTTTTGACTCTTTCCAACCCCATGGACTGCAGCACACCAGGCTTTCCTATCCATCACCAACTCCCAGGGCCTACTCAAACTCATGTCCATTACGTCGGTGATGCCATCCAACCAATTAATCCTCTTCATCCCCTTCTCCTCCCGCCTTCAATCCTTCCCAGCATCAGGGTCTTTTCCAATGAATCGGTTCTTTGCATCAGGTAGCCAAAGTATTAGAGTTTGTTTCAGCATCAGTCCTTCCAATGAATACTCAGGACTGATCTCCTTTAGGATGGACTGGTTGGATCTCCTTGCAGTCCAAGGGACTCTCAAGAGTCTTCTCCAACACCACAGGTCAAAAGCATCAATTCTTTGGTGCTCAGCTTTCTTTATGGTACAACTCTCACATCCATAAATGACTACTGGAAAAACCATAGCTTTGACTAGATGGACCTTAGTCAGCAAAGTAATGTCTCTGCTTTTTAATAAGCTGTCTAGGTTGGTCATAACTTTTCTTCCAAGGAGCAAGTGTCTTTTAATTTCATGGCTGCAGTCACCATCTGCAGTGATTTTGGAGCCCAGAAAAATAAAGTCTGCCACTGTTTCCCGTGTTTCCCCATCTATTTGCCATAAAGTGATGGCACCAGATGCCATGATCTTAGTTTTCTGAATGGTGAGTTTTAAGCCAACTTTTTCACTCTTCTCTTTCACTTTCATCAAGAAGCTCTTTCATTCTTCTTCACTTTCTGCCATAAAGGTGGTGTCATCTGCATATCTGAGGTTACTGATATTTCTCCCGGCAATCTTGATTCCAGCTTGTGCTTCATCCAACCCAGCGTTTCTCATGATGTACTCTGCATATAAGTTAAATAAGCAGGGTGGCAATATACAGCCTTGATGTACTCCTTTTCCTATTTGGAACCAATCTGTTTCATGTGTTTCATGCTTCTTGACCCAGTTCTCACTGTTGCTCTTTCTTGACCTGCATACAGATGTAGTTTAATTCTCAGGAGGCAGGTCTGGTGGTCTGGTAGTTTCCCAGCTCTTTTTAAAGAATTTTCCACAGTTTGTTGTACTGCTCCACACAAAGAGTTGCTAGCGTTGATGAGTGCAACTGTTGCAGTAGTTTGAACATTCTTTGGCATTCAAGAATAACTGGTCTTGTTTTTCCCTGTGTCCCTAAAGTCCAGCTAAGTTCCTATAGAGTTAATAGTTGATTATAAATAAAGTGAAGTTTAAAGTCTTGGATAAAACAATTATCTGATTAAACTAAATCCATAAGAAAGGAAAATTACTTTGACTATCATATCCATTTCTAATCTAAGAAAACTACACAGATATTCCTGAATCTATTCCCAAATGGAGTAAAAGCTTCTGTCATCTGTTTTATAGGTGAAATTACTTAATTTCATGTATAATTAGATGATGTACACACTTGTCCAAAATGTAAAATTTCCTATTTTAAAGAAAATGAAGAACTAAGTATAATTTTTGCCAGAAATCTACCATTTCTACCTTAGTTCTTAAAATACAACATCACAAATAAATTCACAGGTTACTAAGCAAAATAGCCTACAAGATAAACTGATTACTTTTGGTGAATAAATACCTCATATTTATTTATATTAAATATAGTAATGGGTTTCACTTAAAACAAATACCAAAAAAGTTAAAATTTATGGTAAGGAGCATGAAATATTAAACAAAGATGACACAGATATGCCCTTGGAAATAGCATACATCTCCAAAGCAAATGTTCACGGGGAACATTCTCGGGTAGTAACTACTTGGGTTAGGTTTATTTTTATAGTCCGTTGCTAACACAATGACATGCTTTAAAGGTTCTGTCAAACAACAGAACTGACTTAAAAAAAAAAAAAAAGCTACACTAAATAAATCCTTATGATAGATGCCAAATCAGGGTATCTTGAAGAATATCTTTTTTTTTTAATTGCAGCAAGAGTAGCAATATTAGATAAGGAATAAAATCCTGAACTTTTACTATACCTAAAAATAAGAAGGTAATTTCTTCTAGAGGAAAAGAAATTAGGATGCTGTTCAGAAGGATAACAGTATGCATGCAATCCATTTTCCTTCAAGAAACAAACTTTAAGACTTATTTCCTTGATTACAGGTTATAAATACATCTCATTTATCCTACTGCTGTGTGAAAATTGTATAAATCTTAATTATGTTGAATTGGTTCATGGTGCTTTTCAGGTCTACTGTATCTTTCTACTTTTCTGTATATTCATTCTATTAATTTTTGAGAGTTTAATATTGAAACTCCAACTAAAAACCTTAATTTATCTACTTAAAAGAATAATTGCAATATATAGTGGAACTATATGTAACTTTGTTCTGTATTTTCCAAGTCTCCCATAAATGTGTTATCATATTTTCATACTTCAAAAAATAGAAAAGGAAGAGAAAAAAAAAAGAGGAAACCCCAAACTCAAGCCTTAATGAGCCCCAGTATTAGAAGTCAGGATGATAACAAAAGGAACTAAAATGTTCCCTCCCTGTGAGGCTGGAAAAGATACACCAGGAGGCTGTCACGGAAACCACAAGAGGGAAGGCTCCCCAGAAGGCCTAAATCCTTGGTGGTCCAGACTTTCATCCAGCCAGTGGAGGAGTGGAGTGGTGATAGTATGCTATACCATCATTTACATATTTAATTTTTTAAAGGACGGATATTGATATGCTGATATATGCATATTTACTTCTAGAAGGAATCACAAAGAATGAGTGAAAATTCTAAGGGTAGGGCGGAGGGGTAGGAAGGAATCTTTTTCACTGTATACCATTTTCATCTTTTGAATGTTTACATTTTACCTATTTAGAAGTAACTGATTCATTAAAAAGCAAAAAATACTACATATTGTTATGGACACATGTATATGAAGTCATATATATAAAATCCACATGTATAGGAAGGATACACACCAAATTCATTAGTGTTTGTGCCTAGAGTGGGAGGGAAGAGGAGATATCCATGAAGCTTTAATTCTTAGAAAATTATCTTAAGCAAATACGATAAAACGTTAATATTTGTTAATGATGGTGCATGTACACTGATGTATTGTTCACTAACACTTTAAATTTGGTTCAAGGATCAAGATTAAAATTTAAGAAATCTCTCTCACAGATACTACTACACAGCAGTCAGAACTGCTAAAATTAAAAAGACAACAATACCAAAGGTTGGAGAGAATGCAGAGCAACTGGAACTTTGATACTGTGTTGAAAAGACTACAAAATTATGTAACCACTTTGGAAAATGGTCTGGCAGTTTCTTATAAACCTAAATAAACATGTATCCCCATCAGCCAGCAATCTACTCACAGGTATTAATCCAGGAGAAATGAATACATGTCCAAAGAAACACATGTACTAGAATATTTATAGAAGCCGCTTTATTCACAAAAGCCAAAAAGCAGAAATGGCCAGATGTCCATCACTAAAAGAGAAGATAAACTGATGGGGCTTCCTAGGTGGCATAGTGGTAAAGAATTCACCTGCAATGCAGGAGACTAGGGAGATGTGGGTTCTATCCCTGGGTCAGGAAAATCCCCTGGAGAAGGAAATGGCAATCTACTCCAGTATTCTTGTCTGGGAAATCCCATGGACAGCGGAGCCTGGTGGCTACAGTCCATGGGGTCACAAAGAGCTGGACATGACTGAGCAACTAACACTTCCACTTCCACTTAGGAGCATTATATTAAATTTCTGGGACCATCACAGAAGACACCATCCCTAAAATAAGCAAATACTGAATGTACTTCTCAATTTACAACTATGAGACCATAACTGCATGTAAGACCAGCTTCCAGGAACAACCCAGTGCCTCTTCTATGCCCAACTCTACCCCAGTTCACTGTGCTCTCAGAAGAGATGGTGGCATTCTGCTGCACCCATAAAAAGGCTGAGTGGACATCCCAAAGGGGATGGAAGCCACTGTGCACATGGACACTGCCTCTCCACTCTTTCTTCCTTCTCTGAGGGGTCATACAGCAGCCCCCTACCCCTTCCCAGGTCACTTTACCCCCCATCCCAACTGATGTGACAACCCAAGAAATAGTACAGATTTGTTCTCTCTTAGAGAGGCTCTACTTCTCACTCAGGCGCTACTAGGTAAGCATCAGGTCAGTGATCTCAAAGGATCAGAGCCAAGGTCAGGTTTAACTTGGGAAAAGCATCGATGCTTCAGCTTTTAGCGAGCAAAAGGAATCCAGAGCTCAGCCCAATTTACTGGACCACTGCAAGCAGGTTACAGTCAAAGCTCCAGTCTGAGTAAGGCTTTCCTTCAGCTCCCACCTGACCAGCTTTGCTACAAGACCTTGTGTCTGTCTCCATGTGCACGTGGGCATCCACCACTCAGGGGCAACAAAAGCAGGAATGGCAGCTACACAGAGTGGATGTCCTAATCCCAGGACCCACTAACAGCATCCTTGTATCAGAGATCTTGACTATATACCACTTATCTTTGTCGCCACTTAACTATAAACTGGGGGCTTCCCAGGTGGCTCAGTAGTAAAGAAACCACCTGCCAGTGCAGGAGATATGGGTTCGATCCCTGGGTCAGGAAGATCCCCTGGAGGAGGAAATGGCAACCCACGCCAGTATTCTCCATGAGAGGAGCCTGGTGGGCTACAGGCATGGGGTAGCAAAGAGTCAGACATGACTGAAGCAACCGAGCATAGCAACTATAAATTGGGTACACCTTTCTCAGCTGAAAGATACAGATTGATCTACCTCATGCTTTCTAATCCTGCTGAGTTTAGACAGGGGTTTATGAACATCTTGGCCCAGTGATTAGTAAAGCAGATGTAGTAAGACCAAGGACCTCATGCTGCATTATCTTCCTTTTACCAGAGCACCTAGATGCTGCAGTACTGAGCGAGGGCATAAAGACCTCCCGAGAGGTTTGGGATCCCCTGGAGAAGGGAACAGCTGGCTACCCACTCCAGTATTCTTCCTTGGAGAATTCCATGGACAGAGGAGTCTGGCAGGCTGCAGCCCATGTGCATTGTTACAACAGGCCAAAAAGTGACCTAGCCCATCTGTGTTTGGAATACAGGATGCCAAAAAAACACAGTTAATCAGATTTTTTTCTTTTTCTTCTTAAACTTACTTTTTAAAAATTGGAGTTTAGTTGCTTCATAATGTTGTGTTAGTTTCTGTGGCACAGCCAAGTGAGTCAGCTATGTACATATATGTACATATGCACACACATATACCCTCGTTTTGGGTTTTCTTTCCATTTAGGTCACCACAGAGCACCAAGCAGAGTCCCCTGTGCTACATGGCTGGTTCTTATCAGCTATCAGATTTTGGTTTACTTAATGAATTGAATGACTACATGTTTTTCACGCTCCAGTTTTCTGTTTATGATACAGAAAAGTATACAGGAAAATAATGACAAAAGAGGAATTTCAGAGTTATTAAATTACTCAATTGCTATTTTCATCACTTACCTCATTTGAAGGGATCGTGGCAAAGGGCTTGATGATGGCAGCTAACGGGATCTGAGCTTGCTTGGCCATATCTGATGTGCAGGGGAAACAGTACGTGGTGCAGCGGATATACCGAGGACTGGCATTGCCTGGAACGTTCAATGATGCAGACTTAAAATCTGCCTTGTATATTTAAATATTTATAAAGGCACGTCTAGGTAATGTACTGCCTTATTTGTAAAGCTTCATGATTTCTAAAAAATAAAAAGGAGCACTGTATAATTTTATGATCTATACTCTAGGCACACTATAGTTTCTTGTAAAATAAGACACTAAATGCTGCAAAAATGTAAAAGATTTTAAATTATTATTTTCCGTAAGCAGGGTATTAATATAGCCTCTCATAGATTTGAGAGGTATTTAGATTCAATGGGAAAAGTAAAGCAAAGACACAAAACATAAGAATAAAATTTCCTCTTCATCCTCTATCAATACATCTGTTATGAGAAAGGTAAGCATTTGTATGCCATTTCATATCAGCTACTTATACTGTGTCAAATAGAATTCCGTTTGACCATGTTCTCCTCAACTTGTAATTCAATTTAGAAATTAAAATTCTATTTATAATAGAAAAAATTTTTAAAAACACCCAAATCTATTTTTAAAATACACCAAGTTTCCTAACCAAAATATTTTTTTCATAGCATGCATGAGTATTAAAACAGTAGATGGGGAAACAGTGGAAACAGTGGCTGACTTTATTTTTCTGGGCTCCAAAATCACTGCAGATGGTGATTTCAGCCATGAAATTAAAAGATGCTTACTCCTTGGGAGGAAAGTTATGAACAATCTAGATAGCATATTGAAAAGCAGAGACATTACTTTGCCAACAAAGATCCATCTAGTCAAGGCTATGGTTTTTCCAGTGGTCATGTATGGATGTGAGAGTTGGACTATAATGAAAGCTAAGTGCAGAAGAATTGATGCTTTTGAACTGTGGTGTTTGAGAAGACTCTTGAGAGTCCCTTGGACTGCAAGGAGATCCAACCAGTCCATCCTAAAGGAGGTCAGTCCTGGGTATTCATCAGAAGGACTGAGCTGAAGCTGAAACTCCAATACTTTGGCCACCTGATGCGAAGAGCTGACTCATTTGAAAAGACCTTGATGCTGGGAAAGATTGAGGGCAGGAGGAGAAGGGGATGACAGAGGATGAGATGGCTGGATGGCATCACCGACTCAATGGACAAGAGTTTGGCTGGATTCCGGGAGTTGGTGATGGACAGGGAGGCCTGGCATGCTGTGGTTCATGGGGTCGCAAAAAGTTGGACACGACTGAGCAACTGAACTGAACTGATGGAAATGGTATTGATGAACTTATTTGCAGGGCAGGAATAGAGACAGAGAACAGACTTGTGGACACAGTGAGGGAAGGAGAGGGTGGAGCAAATTTAGAGAGTAGCACTGAAATACATACATCACTATGTATAAAACAGATAGCTAGTGGAAAGTTGCCGTATAACACAGGGAGCTCAACCCAGTGCTCTGTGATAAGCTAGGGGGGTGGGATGGGGGAGTGGAAGGAGGTTCTAGAGAGAGAGGATATATGTATACTTATGGCTGATACACAATGTTGTATGGCAGAAACCAACACAGTATTGTAAAGCAATTATCCTCCAATTAAAAATAAATTTAAAAAACCCAATATCCATGGCATGAATATTTTTAAATCACTAGAATAACTTATCTAAAATAAATTTAACAATTAAATCATAATATATTTTGGCAAAAGAACATAATTATCAAACAAGTATTTATTGATTGTCTACTAATTTTAGATACTGTCCTAGGTGCTTCCTTGTAGAGTTTATGTTCTTGCAGAGGACACGGAGAATAATAGACCTAAAAAAACCCAATAAATTACACAGGAGCTTAGAAGATGACAAATGTTATGGAAAAAAAGCACCTCTGGTGGAGGGATACCACAGTGGGAAAAGACTGCAATTTTAAATAGTTACAGAATTGGTCTTATTCAAAAGGCATCATTGGAGCAAAGACTGCAAAATGGGAAGGGATTTGCCCACAGGTGTCTGGGGACAGTGCAAGCCTGGGCTGGTAGAGGAATGTCAGGAGGCCTATGAGGCTGGAATGAGGTACCTAGGGCAGCTGGGAAGGAATTCAGAGATGTCACAGAGACCAAATCAGCTAGACGCAGGTGACTGAAGTTTTTGGCCTGTGGAATCAGAAGCATGAAGTTGCCACGAACTGACCAGAGAAAGGCTCTGGGAAGGGAAGGGGTTTTTATGGAGCCCGTGGGTGAAAACCGGGAATCTGGCTCTGGGCATGTCCATCTTGGGAAATCTATTAAGTGACCAAGCAGTGACACTGAGTAAACAATCACACACAAGTCTTGGCGCAGGGATGAAAGCTGAGATGGAGAAACACATTTGGGAGTTCTTGGCATATAAACAGTATTCGAAGCCAGGAAACTAGAATAAAACCACAAAGTGGCCAGAGAAGATCTGAGTGAGGACTGAGCCCTGAGTGCTCTGATGTAAAGAAGCCAGGAGAAATGGGAGTCTGGGTGTGCTGGAGGTGAAGAAAGTACATCGAGGAAGAGGCAGGACCGTGTGGGCAGGTGCTGAGGCCAGATCAGCATGATGGCTGGGTGGAGCGGAGCGGTGCTGCAGAGCCGGGAGAGAGGCTTCGGTGGGACGGTGGGGTGAGGAGCAGGAGGAGGGGAGGGAGGCTGCGTACAGCGAGTGTACGAGAGGGAGGCAGGTGCTGAACTGGCAACAACCCTTTCAAGGTTTTTATTTTTTTTAATAAATTTATTTATTTTAGTTGGGGGCTAATTACTTTACATTATTGTAGTGGTTTTTGCCATACATTGACATGAATCAGCCATGGGTTTACATGTGTTCCCCATCCTGAACCCCCCTCCCACCTTCCTCCCCATCCCATCCCTCTGGGTCATCCCATCACCCCAGCTCTGAGCATTTGTCTCATGCATCGAACCTGGAATGGTGTTCTGTTTCACATATGATAATATACATGTTTCAATGCTATTCTCTCAGAACGTCCCACCCTCACCTTCTCCCTCAGAGTTCATAAGACTGTTCTACGCATCTGTGTCTCTTATTCTGTCTCGCATATAGGGTTATCGTTACCACCTTTCAAATTCCATATATATGCATTAGTATACTGTATTGGTGTTTTTCTTTCTGGCTTACTTCACTCTGTATAATGGGCTCCAGTTTCATCCATCTCAATAGAACTGATTCAAATGTATTCTTTTTAATGGCTGAGTAATATTCCATTGTGTATATATGTACCACAGCTTCCTTATCCATTTGTCTGTTGATATATTTACTCTAATTGGAGGGTAATTACTTTACAATACTGTGATGATTTCTGCCACACATCAATACGAGTTCGCCACAGGTATCCATGTGCCCCCCCCACCTCCCTCCCCAGCGTGGCCCCCCAGGTTGTCAGCACCAGCTTTGTGTGCCCTCCGTCACACAGCAAACTCACACTGCTTCCCCATTTTACATGCGGTGATATATATGTTTAAACGCTATTCTCTCAAATCATCCCACCCTCTCCTTCTCCCACTGAGTCCAAAAGTCTGTTTTTTACATCTGTGTCTCCTTTGCTGCCCTGCACGGAGGAGCATCCAAGAGCAAACAAAGGGGGGAGTTGGTAAAGGAAGTGGATCGGGAAAACATGTTTTAAGATAAGAGAAGGCTTTGTAAAGGATAGGAATCATTACATAGAAAGAGAAATATTAATGATATAAGGGGGGGGAGACTTATGGTAGCAGTACACTTGAGTGGCTCACACACAGTAGGAGATTTCAACTGCAGCACATTTATGGCCAAGAATAGGAAAGCAGAGCACAAGGACATATGATGAACGGGGGTTGATGTGATGGTGAGAATCCACGGAAGTTCTCTTCTGATTGTGTCCTTTTTTCAGAGAGGAGGAAGTAAGAGCCAGCTGAAAGAAAGGATAAGCAGTCACTCTGCCAGGTCTGCAATCTCCCATCCTTTCTTTGGCCTTCCTCTGGCCACGCTTCACTGCACAGGTGGGTCGGGAATGAAGGGAAGGCTGGACCTGAGAAGCTGACCTTCCTTTCATATTTAATCTATTATTTACACATTTTACATTTTGGGGGGACCAGACAGAAATCTGGATTTTTATATAAAAATTTTGATTTTTATATAATGGCAACTAATTCAAACAGAAATAAATTATTCTGTATAACAAATTAACATGTCTGTACGCTGAATCCAGTTTGGGGGCCCCACTGCAGAGAGTCTGATAAAGGGGAGAAATGTGGTACTAGCAATAAGGATAATAACGATCAAGGCCAACGGATTAGGCATCATTCTAAGATTGCTATATGTAAATTCATTTTAGTCTCACAATTGCCTATGAGACTGATACCCTATGATCCCATTTTACAGAGGAGTAAACTGAGACACTGGAAGGTTAAGTGACTTACCAAAGTCAAAGGGTTAGAAGTGGCAAAAATGGTATTAGAACCTACCACAGTCTCTCCTACATCCCAGACAAGTTGGGTCCAGGTCATTAAGCCGTAAATTTGGACAAGAGTTAAGAGCAATCCTGTTTTCCCTTGGGCAATGATGAGACATTTTTCGGCAATGCATGTGTGTGTGTGTGCTCAGCTGTTTCCTGCTCTTTGCGACCCCATGGTCTGCAACCTACTAGGTTCCTCTGTCCATAGGATTTCCCAGGCAAGAATACTGGAGTGGGTGGCCATTTCCTCCTCCAGGGGATTTTCCTAACCCAGGGATCCAACCTGCGTCTCCTGTGATTCCTGCACTGGCAGGTGAATTCTTTACCACTGAGCCACCCATATGATCAAATAAGTACCTGAAGAAAATTATTCAGAATGTACTAGACAGCTTCTGGGAGCAGGAAGAAAGATCAGAGATAGGCAGAGTCCAAGTGAATACTAACATAGGGTAAAACAAGAGTTTTGACATCAGGAACAGAAGAAAAAGAAATATTAGGTAATAAATATAAACATGCTTGAACCCTTATTATAGTATATTTCATATAACTTAGATAAAACCTTCCTCATCATCACACAATGTTACACATAGTGGGAAATAAGAATTTTTGAATATTTAAAGTGTATTTTAATTGTTCATTGTACTAAACTTTCACTAGTTAACATTTTCAATAAAACACTGAAATTGAGCATTTGTTATCTTTAAAAATCTTATTTTTTACAATGAAATATGCATATGAACAAGTTCATGAAGGTGACTAAACAAACTTGTTACAAGAAGCTAATGCACACAGAGAATAAATTTTTAAAAAGCAATGAAGAATTTATTTCTTAAGCAGGTATACAAAAGTGGGGCATGAAAGGTCTGTCTATAGCAGATAATTTAGCAACCTTGGTAATTAAGATCCAAAATCCCTTGATATGCTTAATAAAGAAACTTATGGGATAAACTGACTAAAAAACATTCAGTAATTTATTCATTCAACAAATATTTATGAAGCTGATCCCCAAGTTAGAGGCTTAGAGGCAGGAGAGAGAAGCCTCTGGCTTTAATGTCTGATAGAAGAGAATGATAATAAAGCAGATAATTGGGGGCTTCCCTGGTGACTCAGTGGTAAAGAACCCACCTGCCAATTCAGGAGACATAGGTTCAATCCCTGATCCGGGAAGACCCCATATGTCACAGAGCAACGACGTTCGTGCGCCACAACTGTGCAGCCTGTTCTCTAGAGCTCAGGAACTGTGACTACCGAGCCCACCTGCCCGAGGGGCTGCACTCCACAACAAGGGTGGCCACTGCAACGTGCAGCCTGCACACTGCAGCTGGAAGGGAGCCCCCACTCTCCACAGCCAGACAAAAGCCCACGCAGCAGTGAAGACCAACAAAGCCAACAATAAACAATAAAGTAAATAAAGCAGATAATTGCAACACGGCAGGTAAGAATCCCAGAAGAGCAAATCGATTACAAAGTGGCCCAAGGGAGGCAATGAGTTTTACACACGGGTCACAGGTGACTAAACAAGGGATGCACTGCTTGAACAGGATCTTGTGGGGCAGGCAGAAGCACAGAATCAAGGGAGAAACTGAGTCTTAATTCAGATCCTGCGGCCAAAGGCAAAGAAGTGATATTCTTAAAGCAGGTGCGCCTCTTTATTAGCTTCTCCACTAGCCAGCTGTGTAGCCCTGGGCGAATTAGTTAACCTACCAGGACCTTAGTGCGCTCACATCTGCAAAGTGAGAGAGCAGAGCAGATGAAGTCCAAGGTTCCTTCAGTCTCTACACTTTACTTACACCTGTGAATTTCTGTGTGTCTGAGATCCATGGGCTTCATACTAAAAAGTCTACTAATGTCTAGAAATAAAACCATGCCTATAGGGTCAATTTATCTATGACAAAGGAGTCAAGAATACAATGAAGAAAAGGCAGTCTCTTCAGTAAGTGGTGCTAGGGGAGTTCCCTGGTGGCTCAGTGGTAAAGAATCTGCCTGCCAATGCAGAAGACGCAGGTTCGATCCCTGGTCCGGGAAGATCCCACATGGCACCTCAGAGCAACTAAGCCTGTGTGCCACAAATGAGCCTGTGCTCTAGGGCCCGGGACCTGCAACTGCTTAAGCCTGTGCATCATAAGCAGAGAAGCACTGCAGTGAGAAGCCCCCGGACTGCAATAGAGGGCAGCCCCCCATCACAACTACAGAAAGAAACCTCGCAACAGTGAAGACCCAGCAGAACCACAAGTAATTAATAAAAACTGTATTTGGAAAAAGTCGTGCTAGGGAAACTGGACAGCTACATGGAAAAGAATGAAATTAGAACATTCTCTAACACTAAACAGAAAAATAAACTCAAAAGGGATTAAAGACCTATTAACAAATGTAAGACTGAACACTACCTATAAAAGTCCTAGAGCAAAATATGGGCAGAATGCTCTTTGACCTAAATCGCAGCAATATTTTTTTGGATCTGTCTCCTAGAGTACTGGAAATAAAAACAAAAAGAAACAAATAGAACCTAATTAAACTTTAAAGTTTTTGTACAACAAAGGAAACCATAAACAAAACAAAAAGACAACCTACAGAAGGAGAGAAAATATTTGCAGATAGTGGATATAGTGCAACCAACAGGGATTAATCTCCAAAATATACAAACCGCTCATACAGCTCAATATCACAAAAACAAACAACCTAATCAAAATATGGGCAGAAGATCTAAACAGACATTTCTCCAAAGACAGGTAGCTAAAAGCCCACATGAAAAGATGCTCAACATCACTAATTATTAGAGAAATGCACATCAAAACTATAATGAGATGTCACCTCACACCAGTCAGAAAGGCCATATTAAAAAGTCTACAAATAATAAATGCTAAAGAGGGTGTGGAGAAAAGAGAACCCTCTACTCTGTTGGTGGGAATATAATTGGTACAGTCATGATGGAGAATAGTATGAAGATTCCTTTAAAAACTAAAACTAGAGTTACCACTTGGCCCACTGATGTCCCTCTTGAGCATATATCTGGAAAAGATGAAAACTAATTCAAAAAGACAGCTTTTCATGCACCCGAATGTTCACTGCAGCACTCTTTGTAATAGCCAAGACATGGAAGCAACCTGAATGTCCATTAACAGATGAGTGGATAAAGATGTGGTACATATATATAATGGAATATTACTCAGCCATAAAAAAGAAATAATGCCATTTGCAGCAACATGGATGGACCTAGAGATTATCATATTAAGTGAAGTTAAGTCAGAGACAAATATTATATGATGTCACTTATATGTGGAATCTAAAATATGACGCAAGTGAACTTATTTATAAAACAGAAACAGAATCACAGACATAGAAAACAAACTAATGGCTACCAAAGGAGAAAGGGAGTGGCGAGGGATAAATTAGGAAGTTGGGAGGAACATATACATACTAGTATATATAATATAATCAACGAGGACCTACTGTATGGCACAGGGAACCATGCTCAATATTTTGTGATAACCTGTAATGGAAAAGAATCTGAAAAAGAATATATATATAAAACTGAATCATTCTGCTGTACACTTGGATCTAACATGATACTGTAAATCAATTTAACTTCAATTAAAAAAATAAAAATTTAAAAAGTTTACTAATAAGTAACAGCAAATAAGCCAGAGAAAGGGGCTTCACAGCGAATGGGTGTGACTTGGCCAACTGCAGGGCTCCCTCCATGCCAGGCGGCTCTCCATTCTTGCCAAGGGCTGGGCTGCAGGCTGTGGAGAGCTGATAACAATCAAGGCCTTGCCACCTCCTTCCTCCTCGTTCTACTCCTTCCTCCTACTCTTCCCCTATATGGACTGTATGACCCAGCAGTTCCACTCCTAGGTATACATCCAAGAGAACTGAAAGGAGGGACTCACAGAGATGCGTGTATACCAATGTTTGTGGCCACAGCTATGCACTGTTGTCAAAAGATGGAAACAACCCAGACATCCTTCAAAAGATGGATGGATAGACAAAATGCAGTATATACATAAGAGTGAGTATCCTTCAGCCTTAAAAAGGAATGAACTTCTGATACATGCTACGACATGGGCAAACTTTAACAATATTATGCTAAGTGAAGTAAGCCAGACACAAAAGGACAAACATTATACGAACGCACTTACACGAGGCATCTAGACTAGGCAAACTCAGAGACAGAAAGTCAACCAGAAGACACCAGGGCCTGGCAGACTGGAGGAATGGGGAGCAGTGGTTTATTGGGCAGACAGTTTCAGTGTGGACTGATGAAAAAGTTCTGGAAATGGATAATCATGATGGTTCCACAACACTGTGAATTGTATACTTAAAATTAATAACACAGCAAATTTTATTTTACATGTATTTAACCGCAATTTTAAAAAACCACCTCTATGTTAAAAAAAAATACAAAAACAAAAAACTCTGCAGGTGTTGCTCCTTAACACATGCACCCTCTCCCACTGCCAGACCTCAGCGTAGCCGTCTCTGCTGGCTGGCGACCTTCTCCTCTCCCAAGCTCCCCACTTTTGTTCTGGTCCACACCTGCTCACTCAAGGCTCAGCTTAGTTGTCCCCACTCTAGCAGCACAGGCTGGCCTAGTTACCACATGTTTAAGTTCCCACAGCAAAATGCATTTTAGCCTTATAACATTATCATAATATTATAATATTAATATTTAGTTATACCTTTTCCCTGCCAGATTGTGCACTCACTTAAGGATAAGACTATGGGACTTTCCTGGCAGTCCAGTGGGTAAGACTCTGTGCTCCCAGTGCAGGGGGAACAGGTTTGATCCCAGGTCAGGGAACTGAGCTCCTACATGCTGCATGGCGTAGCCAAACAAAGGAAAGAAAAAGAATAGAGCTGTGTCTTTTACTTCTGAATTGAGGCGGTAGGTGAGTAGTTAAGAGCATGACTTCTAGCATCAGAATGCTGGGATTCAAATTCTAGCTTTGCTTCCCATTAGCTGAGTATCTTGGTAAATTACCTAAGCATTCTGTGCTCTAGTTTCACACTCTGTAAAATGAAGATGAGATTAATGCCTATCTCAGTAAGTTACAGGGAGTTATAAATGAATTAATACACATAAAGTATTCAGAAGACATCTCAATGCATAGCAAACACTTAATAAATATTAACCACAATGGTAACAGGTACTGAATATTTGCTGAATGAGTGAGTGAATGAATGAATGAACAAGTAGGATCCTGCTCTAAGTAGCTCATAGCCTTGTAGGAAAGATGACCCAAACCATTATAAAATTTAATGGAACAGGGTTATAATAGGAGTGTCTATGAAGCACTGTGGGGGAAGAAATTGGAGAAGATTTCTAAGGGAAAATTAAATTTAGTTTGGAAGAACTAAGAATTTCCCAACTAAAAGGGTTACAGTTATACATACCAAGTACATTTGTTCAATAAATATTTGTTGGGTGACCATCATATTCTAGATACCAGGTGAGTTTCTAGGGGTACAATGGTGAACAAAAACAGTCAGTACTAATCTGTTGCAGAAATAATAGTACAAAGTGAGAATCAGTGACATGCGGGGAAGGGGGTGAGTTTAGTATGGCTGAGGCAGATGTCAAGAAAGAAACAGGTGAGAGATGAGGCTGGTAAGGCATATTCATTAGGCTTGTAAAGAGCCTCAAACTAACATATTAAAAAAATACAAATGTAACATTTACTATTAGGCTGAAATGAAACTGCCATTTTTGTAGGCCAACAAAACAGAAAAAATCAGCAATTTCATATAGCTCAACCTACCAGGTCATAAGTACCAAATAAATATGAATTCATTTAACAAGTCTGGATGGATTCTGTAAGTAATCAGGAACAAATTACTTTTAGTAGAGGAAATGAAATAATCTGAAGTCTGTTTTAATAGTAGTATCTCTAACAGTAATATCATCTGTAATCTATATCAACCCCTTCTACAGGTCAAGACCCCACATACATATAAAGATATTTCCACGCATGCACACCAGTCAGTCCTGAAGGAAATCAATCCTGAACATTCACTGGAAGGACTGATGCTGAAGCTGAAGCTTCAATACTTTGGCCACCTGATGCGAAGAGCTGACTCATTGGAAAAGACCCTGATGCTGGGAAAGATTGAGGGCAGGAGAAGAAGGGGGCAACAGAGGATGAGATGGTTGGATGGCATCATCAACTCAATGGACATGGGTTGAAGCAAGGTCCAGGAGATGGTGAAGGACAGGGAAGCCCGGTGTGCTGCAGTCCACGGGGTCGCAAAGAGTTGGACATGACTTAGTGGCTGAACAGCAACGCAAGCATACAGACACAGACACACACACACACAGAGTCACCTTTAATCCTCACACTGGCCCTGCAGGGCAGTCTTAGTCCTCACATCTTACAGAGGACAACAGTGAGGTTCAGAAAGCTGGGATAAGCAAAGCTCAGACAGTAAGGAAGAGAACCTGCATTTGCGTGCAGGTGTGCGAAACTCCTAATCAGAGCTCTTTCTGCCTCACTGGGCTGCAAGCTCTGAAAGGACAGTGCTGAAGGCAGAGCACAGGATGAACTAACAAGAGGGGAGTCCCACCAGGAAACTGGCTGACTCAACAACTCTGAGATGAGACAACACACCTGCTTGTGTACCAACGTTATATTTTCTAGAACTGAGTACATAATCCATCGAATTCAGAATCTAAGATGACGCATTGCATCAGGCGGTATTTTAACCTGCCATAAACAGAATGACATATTCCCTGATTAAACCTGCACAAAGTTTAACAGAAATATGAAACTGATAGCAAACATGGGATAGAGTCAGCAGAGACAGAGCTTAGCCTCCCCTCATCCAGTTTTAAAATGGGAAACCAGAGCCCAAAACATTAAAGGACTTATTTAAAAAATGTCACCGGGGCTAGAACCAAGTCTGCTGGCTTAATTAAATCAAATATTTAATTCCCTACTGTCTGCTCGTGCCATCCTGCCAGGTTCTCATTGTAGTAAATAAATTAAACCAAAGTAGGGCATGAACAAATTTAAACCCATAAATTAAAATTTTAAATTTTCTTAAACTTGTAGATTTCGACAAGAACTCAGCTGACAGTACCTTCTCCATATTTGATTAGTGACAATTAGTTTCTGTTACCAGCTATAAAGAGTTGCCCATCAGTGAAAGCATTATTGGAGGGTATCAGTGCATTTGCTTCAAAAAAAAAAAATGGTGAGAAATACTAAGACCGCAGTAAAAAACATAACTGAGAGAAGAATACCTTGGTCTTGTATCACACAGTCTGTGGTGACCAGTGGAGGGATCTGGCCTCTGGTGTTGGTGGCATACACTTGTCCCCCTCTGGTGGCTCTGTCATTCTCGATCACCTGGATCTGTAAGCAAGAGATCAAGGGCAAGTTAAAGTAAGTTTAGACTTCTCAACATTTCCCTCTTATTATACACATACACACACACACACGCACAGGCATTTTCTAAATCCTTTCAGTTGATTGCAAATCAAACTGTCCTTGAGAATCCATCATATCTTCAGCCTCACTTTTGTTTACTTTCACAACCTTAAGCCAGTAGCTTCCAAATTCTATTCTGTAATACTCTTGAGCTCCAACTCTGATCTTTCAAGGAAATCTATTTTTTATTCAATTTGTTTCTTGGGATCACAGGTAAAGAGTTCTTTGGGAAAGGATTCTCACTGGCAAAGAAATTGGAAATAACATTTTTAAAAAAAATAAAATACTTTCTGCAGTTAAAGAAAACTCTAAAACGCTAAAAATAATTAAATTCAGAAGAAATGATTTACAACATATAACTTCAAGAAGCCCTGACTTGTCTCCTCAAATCCCTCTTAACCTTTAATTTGCCTTTCAAGTTTCCGCCACCACATCCTTGCTCCTTATGACATAAGAAACAAACAATATCAAGTGTTCTCATATGGTTTTTGCCTACAATATAGAGATGGGAAGAAAGAAAAGTCCCAAAGTTTTGCCCCGTAATTTGAAACACCTTATATTTCTCTACTAAAACATTTATTGATGAAGATATAGGCACAAAATATTGTCCTTCTGTTGTAACTGTCCAGGGACTAGTTGCAAGGAATTCTAATAATAAAAGGATCTTTCTCTTTCTCTTTATCTTCTCCCTGCCCTCACTTCTTTCTTACAGGGTAAAAGTGACAAGAAACTAAAAAAAAAAAAAAGGAAGGAGTAAAAATTTAGAGGGGAAAGTGGGGAGAAATGAGATGAGTATTCAGAGTGGAATATGTACATTGGAGGACATGCAGTTTAAAGACACTATTAATGTGAGGGGAGATCAAGACGCCAGAGTAGAAGGACATGGGGCTCACCTCCTCCCACACACACATCAAAAATACATCTACATGTGGAAGAATTCTCAGAGAATACTAACTGAAAGCTGGCAGAAGATCTTTTATACAACCAAAGCTGCAAGAACGATCACCGTTGTAACTCTGTAGTACGAAAGGATGAGAGTGGGGAGGAGGAGTCAGCACAGGACCTGTGCCCCTGGGAGGTAAAACTGTTATTATATGCAGATGACATGATACTCTATATAGAAAACCCTAAGCACTCCATACCAACACTACGAGAACTAACAAATGAATTCAGGAAGGCAGCAGAGTACAAGATTAATATACAGAAATCTGCTACATTTCTTTAACAATGAAAATCAGAAAGAGAAAGGGAAATGGAAAGATATCCCATCTCTTGGATTGGAAGAATTAATATTGTCAAAATGGTCATACTACCCAAGGCAATCTACAGATTTAATGTGATCCCTATCATATTGCCCATGGCATTTTTCACAGAACTAGGAGAAATAATCGTAAAATTTATGTGGAACCACAAAGGACCCAGAATTAACAAAGGCAATCCTGAGGAAAAAGAACAAAGCAGGAAGCGTAACTCTCTCAGACTTCAGACAACCCTATGAAGCTACTATAATCAAAACAGTGTGGTACTGGCACAAATCCATACATGGATCAATGGAATAGAACAGAGCCCACACACCCACATTCAATTAAATCTTTAAGAAGAGAAGCAAGAATATACAATGAAGAACAGTCAGTCTTTTCAGAAAGTGGTGCTGAGAAAACTGGATAGCTTCATGTAAATCAATAAAGTTAGCACAATTCTTCACACCACATACACAAATAAACTCAAAATAGTTTAAAGACTTAAATATAAGACATGACACCATAAGACTCCTAGAAGAAAACATAGGTAAAACATTCTCAGACATATATTGTAGCAATATTTTCTTAGCTCTGTCTCCCAGGGCAAAATAAATAAAAGCAAAAATAAACAAATGGGGCCTAATGAAACTTAAAAGCTTTTGCACAACAAAAAAAAAACCATAAAGAAAACAAAAAGACAACCTACGGACTGCAAATGATGTGACTGACAAGAGGCTAACTTCCAAAATATCCAAACAGCCCATACAGCTCAATATTAAAGAAATAGACAAGCCAATCAAAAAATGGACAGAAGATCTGAATATTAATAGATATTTCTCCAAAGATACACAGATGACCAACAGGCACATGAAAACATGCTCAACCTCACTAATTATTTACAGAAATGCAAATCAAAACTAAAGTGAGGTAAATCACCTCGCACTGGTCATTATCAAAAAGTATAGCATCACCAAAAAGTCTATACATAATAAATGCCAGGGAGGGTGTGGAGAAAAAGGAACCCTCCTACATGGTTGGTGGAAATATAATTGGCACAGCTACTATGGAAAAGAGTGTGGAGGCTCCTCAAAAAACTAAAAATAGAGCTACCATATGATATGGTAATGCCACTCCTGAGTATATGTATCTGGAAAAGATAAAAACAAATGAAAAAAGATACGATGAACCCCAATGTTCATAGCAGCACTATTTACAATAGCTAAGACTACTGGAAACAATCTAAGTGTCTACCAGCAGATGAATGGATAAAGAAGATCTTGTATATACATATACAATGGAATATTATTCAGCCATAAAAAAGAATGAAATATTGCCATTTGCAGCAACATGGAAAGACTTGGGAGATTATCATACTGAGTGAAGTAAGACAGAAAGACAAATATATGATATCACTTACATGTGGAGTCTAAAACATAATACAAATGAATTTATTTACGAAGCAGAAACAAACTAACAGACACAGAAAACAAATCTATGGTTACCAAAGGGGAAAGGGAAGGAAATAAGTTAGGAGTTTGGCATTAACATATATACATCACTACATATAAAATAGATAAACAACAGGATTTATTGTATGGCACAGGGAACTGTTTTCAATGGGAAAAAAATCTGAAAAATATGTATAACTGAATCACTTTGCTGTATATTTGAAACACAATATTGTAAACCAACTATACTTCAATTAAAAAAAAAAAAACTACTACTAATATGAAAACTGTCTTTCCCTAAACTCTGAAACGTTACCTGCTCCATTTCCCCTCCCATCTCGTCCAATCCATACCCCAGTTGGCATTGACATCACTGGTTTCTACAACATATCAGAGATAGATTTAGCCTGCTTTTAAATCCACGTATTTCTCTTTAATTTCATAGGATTTAAATTCTTATTCAATTAAGGGTATTAAATATGCTCCAAACACAACTACTGTAAGATACAAACGAGACTAAAAGTTACCAGAAAAGAAAAGAAGCAAACGGAAAAATCAAAACACTGTAATCACACTCTGTATTTCAACCACAGGGGTCATCTGGTTTCTTCAAAACTGGAGTAGTTTTTCTATTATCAACATTTACTGTCATCATTTCAACCAATGAAGTGTCAAATATGAAAGTGAGGTAAAAACCACAATAATCTATATATTGAACATCGATAGCTCTCAGTCTCCAAATAGACTATGCTTCCAGAAAGTTTGTTTTAAATTAGCCAGTTGCAACTTACAAAGCACTGCCTCCAAAGAAACAAAGACAAGTGGTAATTACACACTTCTAAATAAATACACAGCTTTGCTAGAATACTACAAAGAGAGTAAGAAACATAACCGTTCTAGTAATTTCTAAATATATAGTTTTTATTACATTAAGCAATGTTTTTTTTTTTTTTCTGTTAGATTTTGTTTTTAAGTTGAAGCATAGTGGATTTATAATATCATATTAGTCTCAGGTATACAGCAAAGTGATTCATATGTATATATTCTTTTTCTGATTATTAAAAATAGAGCTTTTATTTAAACCTCAAATCCATGTTCTCGGAAAACAGCTTAGACATAAAACACCACAGAGAAATATCAATAGAGGTTTTGAGTGTGCCTCAGTTATTAAAGGGTTTCAGCTTGACTGATAGTAACGCCTGATAATGCTAATGCCACTTCAAAGTTTATGGATTTCTTTTTCCTCCAGAAGATGTGTCACTAAAATTACTTTCACACTTCTCTGCTATGAATAGAGTATTCTGCTCTCATAAAATAGAATCAGGAAAGAGAAAAAAAGAAAGTGATTTTCCTGAGATAAATGAACAAGACAGATAAGGGAGGCAAGATAAAAAGATGCATGTGCACAGCTAAGGCAGGCTGCTTAAAGCAGAACTATAAAGCTCAAATTCTGGATAATCCTCCCGCTGATTAGAGAGTGAGGAAGAGTTTGATGGTGATACCAGTGTATCAGAAAATATGACTTCACATCTTTCTTTCCAGAAGGAAGAATTAATTCAGTTAGCAAAAGCATTCTACTTTGGTAATAAGAACATAAACAGGTTCCGTATGGCATTGCTATTTCATTACTTTTAAGATAAAAATACTATTGGACTGATTTGTATGTGTATATTTTAGGAGTCTGAAATAAATCACAACATATACTGCTTATTGCTTTTGTTGTTAACATTCATTCAACAAATATGTGAGTGCATACTCTGTACTAGGCCCTGTTCTGTGTGTTAGAACAAAAGCAAATCCTGGACCTCTTGGAGCTGACATTCTAGTGTGGAAGACAGGAGATAAATGCATAAATAAGATACACCCTATGTGAGGTAGCAAGTGCTATGGATACGAGGGACGTGGATACGAAGCAAGTGAGACCAGGGATGAGCAAAGAGGACGTGAAGGAAACGCAGAACTGAGCCACGCTCTGCATCTATGTCGGGGAAGAGAACCCAGGCAGAGGGAACAGCATGTGCAAAGGCCTAGAGGCAGGAAGACATTTGGCTGAGGAATAAGAAGGAGGCTGATGTGACTGACGCAATGGAGAAGAGCAGGCAGGGCCCAGGACAGAATGGTGTGTGTGTATGTATGTAGCTAGGTCACGGTACCCAGTTACAAACACCAGTCCAGATCTTGCTGTGAAGGTATCTTTTAAAAATATATGATTAGAATTTAATCAGTAGACTTTGAGTGAAGCAGTGGGTGGGCCTCATCCAACCTGCTAAAGGATGAGGAGAAAAAGAGCAAGGTCCCTGGAGGAAGAAAGAATTTTGCCTCCAGACACCTTCAGACTCCAGCTGCAACATCGGCTTTCCCTGTGTGTCCGGCATGCTGGTCAGCCCAGCAGATTCTGGTCTTGCCAGTCCCCAACAATCAAGCAAACCAATTCTTTAAAATAAATTTGTTTCCATATAGAGACATATATCCTAGTGGTTGTTTTTTGTCTTTGAGAACTCTAATATAGTGGACATTTTCTGGGAGGCTGTTCTGAAAGGCCATAGGGATGGATTCCAGGGCACACGTGGAAGGGACGGCCTTGGTTAGGAGTATGGACAAGCTTATTCACACGAACAGTGGGAAGAGGGATAATGGGCACAGACACGGGGAGATGTGGAAATGAAGCATGCAGAGGTTCTCTTCGCATTTCTTCTGTTTTCTCAGAAGCAAGGTGATCATTAAAGAGTCAGAAAAGGGAAAGGTAGTATCAGAAGTTTCAAGAGAGAAGAAGTGACAGTCATCCAGGGAAATGGAAGTGGGTGAGTTGAGGTGGGTGATGGTCTCCAAACTTGCTGCACATTAGAATGAATAGAGAAACTTTGAAAAACCCCAAGGCCCAGTACAATTAAATCATAATGTGGAGGGCTGGGAGCAAGGCATTAGTGACTTTAAATGTTCCACCAGTTAGCATTTCACGCAGCCATGTTTTAGAAAAACACAACGAAATGTTCACTTTAGTTTAGTGGTTATGAATTCAAAGTGAGACCAGTAAGCATGGCATGCATCTTTCTCGAGTTGTCTTCAGCATCCACAGAGTAGGTGGAAAGTTAGTTTAACAACACATGGGAATTTTCTAGATGAATTCAGTGGAGGGAGGGGGCAAAGGAATTCAGAGCAGAAGACGCAAGGGAAAGATTTATAATTATGGATCACGTAATCTAAGCTGCATAAGAGAAGTGAGAAGATGAAGGTGACGTGAATCAAGAAAAAGTGGTAGATTGTAAATCCCGGTGGGTGAAGTATTATGGGAGTTTGAGTCCTAAAGGGAATGAGCTGAAAAGATAAGAGGCAGTAGTTGGAGGATGGGATGTTTTCAACTGAGACTTTGAAGGTACACAATCATTGGTAATGACAGAATCCACGATAAGACTAGATGTGGGGTAGATGAAAAGCACGTTGTGAGAAAAGAAGATCAAGAACTGAGAGACACTGGATATGGAAGATTCTACAGACGGATAATAAAATTGCCAATAACTGTAACAGAAACAGTATTGGAGAGATTAACAACAAACCGGGAGTCAAAAGCATCAGAGAATGAAGTGAAATGACCTAGAGAGTCTGCAGATGTTACATACAAGCAGAGAAATAAGAAGATAAACTGTAAATCACATAAATACATGATACTTCTTCAAGTGGAATAATTTAATATTGGGTTGGCCAAAAAGTTCGTTTGGGTTTTTCCATACCATCATACAGGAAAACCTGAGTGAACATTTTGGCCAACCCAATATTAAGCTAGAAAAGTAATGGCTGGAAATATGATCATCAATAAGGGCACTGCATATGGGGCTTTCCCAGGGGCTCAGAAGGTAACGAATCTGCCGGCAAAGCAGGAGAAGCAAGTTTGGCCCCTGGGTTGGGAAGATTCCCTGGAGAAGGAAATGGTTACCCACTTCAGTATTCTTGCCTGGAGAATTCCATAGACAGAGGAGCCTGGTGGGCTACAGCCCATGGGGTCACAAAAGAATCAAACACAGCTTAATGACTAAACCACAAAAACCCTGCATATAGCAAAAGAATAGATTAAATTAAGAATTTTGAGAGATGATGCTTATTGTAGATTATCTGGTGGACCCTAAATGGAATCACATGCAACTTATGAGAGAGGCACAAGCAGTTTTGAGATCAACACCTGGAGGAAAAGACACAGGGAAGAGGGAAAGGTGATGTAACAACAGAGGCAAAGACTGGAATGATGACACTACAAGGCAAAGAATGAAGAGACAAGAAACAGGCTCTCTCATGGAGCTTTTGGAGGGAGCACAGCCATGCCTACACACTGACTTTAGCCTTCCCACCTTCAGAGCTCAAAGAAAAGACATTTCTGTTGCTTTAAGCTACCAAGTTCATGGTACCTGGCTACAGCAACCACAGAAAATGCACAGACCATCCTAGACCATTCAGACTCCAGCCAAGCCTCTAGCTGACCCCACATGCGCAAAGCAAGGCCAGCCAAAATCGGTCAAATCCAGCCCAGATTAGCAAACCTGCCCAGATTCATGAGCATTAATAAATAGTGCTTGTGAGCTAGTAAGTTTTCTGATGATTTGTTAATATAAAAGTTAGGTTATAAATAATATAAAATATAAACATAATATCTCTTAGTGCTCTTTAGTCTCTTTCTAAATTTTTCTACTCGTGTTTATAAAACCACTTCAAAGATGAAAGTTAACTGTAAACAATTTCATTCTTACTCCAAAGGAGTTTACATCCCTGCTCAGAGCCATAAGATTTCCAATTTCTGAGCAAACATTTATATCCCTCCGCCACTGACACCAGGCTTTGATATATGACTTGCTTCAGCCAAGGACAAGTGAGTGATTTTGACATGTGTTACCTCTGACTGGAAGCTTTAAGAGCTATTGCACCTTTTAATCAGTTTTCCTCCTTTTCTCCCTTTGTCATGATAATACATGTCCCCAGGAGGGATGCCCCTTCGCTTTGGATTCTGGAATGATAAGGGCATATGGAGCAGAATCTAAAATCAAACTGCAGCTAATGCAGCTTACATGTAACCTAGGTGATAAATAAATCTTTGTGGATGTAAGCCAAACTGAGGACTGTTATGCAGACTAAAACTAATAAAGCTGACTGATACAGTTACTAAAGAGTACTCCTCTAAAGAAAATCACTTCGGTGGAGGAGAATAAGTTAGAGCTCTAATTTTATTTAAAGCTGTTTTTAAAAAATATGTAAAATACTTTGTACTTTCACTCCTATGGGTATCCTGAAAGGATCTTTTAGTTTCTCAACAGAGCATTTTTATACAGAATATATTCTTACTATAAATGAATCATTAAGTATCAATAAATACTGCTGATATACATGAGAATAAACATCAATGGATACTGCCAAGTATCCACACAGGCTGCCTCTCTCCTGGAGACCTCTGGTATACCATGATGCACCCTCCCCACCCCATACTTACACACAAGGAAGCAAGCCTCACCCATGTGATGGGTATTGTGCTCGGGCGATAAAGGACAGGGTAAATGCTGATAAACTGAAGAGTTTCTGAGAGCACTGAATGAAGAGTGGGGTATTTGTGAGGGAGACGGTGAGTGAGTCGAGCACTTACTGGGCTGGGAACGGAGTCGGGATCCAGCTTCTTCTGGGGCTGCGGTGGGCCAGCCATCTGTGCAGGCCCTCCTGGGAAGCCTCCTGGGTAGGGGAGCTGTGCGCCTGCCACTGGGGGCCCGTAGTTGGCTGCTTGGAAAAAAATTTAAAAAGAAATGACTATTACCCCAAAACGCAGACGTGGGGCTCACTGACAATACTATGCTGTTCAGTCGAGCATGCTGCATTTTTCATATTAAATAAGGCAGGGAATTAAAAGCAAGTATTTACAGTTCCCCTTTTCTTTTTACTTGTTACACTGTTCAAAAATAGTAAGGGATAGATGTCTAGTAACATAGGAACAAACCTGATTCCCAATTAAGGGTACCCCAGGTAACCCAAGGATACCTTACCCTGCTGTGCAGGATATCCAGGGCCCAGGGTCTGTCCTGGGAGAGGCGCAGGCTGGTATTGGGCGTTCGGAGGAGCAGGCCCAGGGAGCCCATCTGGTCTGTGAGTTGACGGAGGCAAAGGTGAGACGCCGGGACCATTTAGCGCAGTGGGCGGTGGGGGGAGAACCTGAGATCCAGGCTGCAAAATGGACGGCTGTGGAGGCTGTGGAGGCCCCTGGAATGCTGCTGCCGATGGAGGGCCAGGTGGGCCCTGACTGGGGGGAGCCACCCCTGAACCTAGGCAAAAACAGAAGACCAGCCCACCTGAATACCACACTCCTCAACTCTTTAACTTCCACCACACATACACAACAGGGACACTCCTTTTCCTGAGTAAAGCAAGAAGGCACCCTTACAAGTCACTTTTTTCCCCCACAAGATGAAATCATCGTTTGGAAAATAACACAAATCCTATTTGGGGTACTTTATACAAGTGAAGAATTTAAAAAGAGCTACATTTATAATGATAGAAAATTAGAGGGATAAATTTTAACTCAGTTGCATCTACTTTTCATGATACATGGCATTAATTATCATGAAAAGTGGACTGGAAGCCTGGTGTGCTGCAGTCCATGGGGTCACAAAGAGTCGGACACGACTGAGCAACTGAACTTTGCCTGGTACAGAGTATAGAAAATCATACAGAAGAAAAAAATTTTTTACATTACAAGCATTATTTACTCAGGTCAATCAATTATTTGCACCCTGTGCTTGACTTGATAGAATGGATTTTGGAAGTAGGAAGAACGAAGACGGGATTGGCAACTAAAATTCTATCCAGTCATATTTGAAATTGTAGAACCAGATTATTTTTTCCTTTCTCTGATGATGTGAAGCTGAGTTGCTGCTTTGAAGATTTATCCATTTTGAAATCAGTAAAAGGAAATATTCTGAGGGGATACGGATACTGAAGGGATACTGATACTTTTAAGAAACTAACTATAAGTAATGAAAACATTTGTCATCAAGATCAATGGCTGACCCTGAAGCTGCAGCAGTGAAAATTTCTATGGCTCCTACAATATACAGCATTTCTATTGATGTACATCTCAGTACTGTAACTGTTTTCTCTCCTATTATTCTTTTCTGCCTCACAACATCTGAGTTTCCATTCCTCTCAAGATCTAAACGCAGAATTTAAAATGCACTGTGAAACAAAGAGCATTATATTTTTGGTTTGTGGGCCTCATAATAAACACAGGGTTGAAACTATTAAAGTAATTTCACTGTTCTAATGTTTATTTGTGAAGTATTTTGTTTTTTATTGGTCTAGTGTTTTATGTCGGAGAAGGCAATGGCACCCCACTCCAGTACTCTTGCCTGGAAAACCCCATGGACGGAGGAGCCTGGTAGGCTGCAGTCCATGGGGTCGCGGAGTCGGACACGACTGAGAGACTTTCCTTTCACTTTTCACTTTGCTGCATTGAAGAAGGAAATGGCAACCCACTCCAGTGTTCTTGCCTGGAGAATCCCAGGGACAGGGGAGCCTGGTGGGCTGCCGTCTATGGGGTCGCACAGAGTCGGACACGACTGAAGCGACTTAGCAGCAGCAGCAGCAGCAGTGTTGAACGTAAGGCATTCTGCGGGTCCTTCACTTACCTTGAAATAAATGGCAGCATGATTTGGAAAAAAAAAATTACTGCCATACATAATACAGATAATTTATATGAAAATGTCCAAAATTAGTTCGATATGGTATACCAGAGATATGTCTATTTTGAATCTGAGGAAAGTTTCTTACTAAAAATACTCATGAGACAAGGCAGTCAATAATCATGAAAAATGAAATTGTTACCATAGCTGTTAATGTGCATAGCATTAAGCTGACTGCCCAGCTGGGCAATGGATGAAGTGGACACTGGACTTGGATATGACGACTGTGTTGAGGGCGAGTATGGTGGATAGGAGGGGGCCACACTGTTGACAGGTGGAGGGCCAGGAAATCTGAGAGAGAAAAGGGGTGTTAATATCATATGCAAAAGAATGACATACAACAACTGCAAAATTAAATCAGCCCATCTAGTGGGCACTAGGGAAACGACTGAAATTATATATTACATCTTTAACCTCAATGTGAGCTCAAAATCAATCATGTAGCACCATCCCATATTTATGCTCACATGCTAAAGATATCAAGACACTTAGCCAAAGAAAAAAAATTTTAATGGTAATCACTTAAGTTTTGGAAATCAATTTAGGAAGCTGAGTCCATTAGAAATCATCTATACTAGGGCTAATGATCAATAGGACAGAAATCAAGACAACTAAAATGCTTTGTTTGTTGACTGTATCTTTATGATCACTTAGCGCTAAGTTTTTGAGAACTGTGTTAAAGATATGCTTTGTAAATCCATTGCTTCATAAAAAGAAATCATTTCATTTTTTCAGAAAATTATGCTCTTTGTCTTTTTCTTAAAACTCATTCATGGGGTTTCATAGACACATGAAACATTTGCACACAGGCAGAATGTACATATGCTACAGAATATATTAGTGACTGTAGTGTGAGGTACAGTAACAGGGTCTGGGCTAACCAGAGAAGGCGGGTAGTAATTATTCACTCTGAGAAAAAACATTTCCCCAACATGTTCAGAAATATTTCACAGGTGTTAACAACATTTTTAAAATATAAAAATCCTGTGAATAATTTTTAAAGAGATAGTACAGATAGGAAGAAAGACATTTCAAATAGAAGCAGGACAAGCACCCTCAAGTAATTTTTAACAAAAAGTTAAAGATTTAAGATACAGAATGAGAGACTGAACAACCATTAGCTATTACTTTTTGACCCATAAATGCCAACTTATCATTCATTGCCTAATACATATCCTAGGAGTTAGGCATCAGAAATTCACAAATTTTTTTTCTGATCAACCTAACTCTTAAACAGATTAGATTTTTTAAATTAATTAATTTTAATTGGAGGATGATTACAATATTGTGGTGGTTTTTGCCACATGTCAACATGAATCAGTCAAGCAATATTATCAACTTAAAAGTAAAAATAAAATAGCATTAAAGGGATAACTTTTATTAAATAACTTTTTAATAAAAATATTTTTAAAAGCTCTGACATACATATGAAAAGATTAACAAAACATCTTAAACATACAAAGTGGTTTAATATTTTTCAACTTTCATTACTTTTCTAAATTAGTTTATTCAAGCCCATGTGGATCTCAGAGCTTAGGTGAGAATCCAGACCCCTGATTCCTAACTTAAAGACTTGCTGTGTGAGCTGGGACAAGCCACGTAATTCCTTGTAGCTCACAGTTTTCAACCCATAAAAATGGAATGGTCCCTTTCCCTGCTCTAAATATAACGTGGTTAGAATTAAAAATCATACAGATTTAAGTATTTCTCATTGATTACTCCATTTAGCATATTTCTTGGCTAAGAAACATTCAATTACTTTTTTTTGGCAAAAATGAATTCTATTTCTATGTACTAGCAATGAGAAAGTGAAAGTTTAAAATACACCATTTATAATACCATTGAAAAACGTACAATATTGGGAATGAATTTAACAAAATAAGTGCAAAACCTCTATACTAGAAGATATAAATTATTGTTAAGAGAAATTAAAGTAGACTTAAATAGAGGAATATACTTGTTTATGAATCAAAAGATTCAAAGTTATTTATCAATCCTTTTCAAGTTAAATCTACAGATTTTATACAATTATAATGAAAATTAGAATAGAAAAGCTCCAATTACATATGTTAATTAACTGTTTCACTGAATGTCAGAAGAGGTAATCAAAAAGAACCATAAAGGATTATAACCTGAGGACTAATCAAATAGCAGAAGTGAGCCTTGGTTTTCACCCTAAACATCTCGAGAGATGTCTCAGTTGTCTGTGGTCTGCTCAACCTCAAATACTTTTCATCTTCAAGTTAACAACAAATTGCCTAAGAAGTGAATGACATGCTGAAGTTTGTTAGAATCTGGAGGTAAGGTACCAAATTTTTCAAGATTTAATGGATACAAAATCTAGATTTTTAAATACTAAGCCCATTGAATAAAATAAAAGCTCTGCCAAATCGTTATAGCTTTACACATACACACAAAAAAGAAAAAGAAAACAACTATGTGTTTCTCTTATTTTTCTTGTTCTCCACTTTTCCATTGAAAGCAATTTCTTGGTAGATTCACCCTAATAATAGCTTCAATTTGGGAAGATGAGTCTCCTTCCCACCTTCCCTCTCATGTAATTTCCCATTTCTTGGGTCAAAACAGAACACTTACAATTAAATTTTCCCTTAATGATTAAAAAATGGAACTTTAGGTTATAGATTTTATATAAGAAATTAATCCCACCCAGCAGTAATACGCTATAGATAACTTTAGTACCATTTACAATTTTAAGACATTTATTCTGCCTCAGCCAAGATCAAAAAGCCAAGTGACTAGGTATGATTTTTAAGTTTTAGGAAACTTTGAAATAGCAATATTTAAAAATAAAAATTATGATTTTAAAATTTAAATCAGCATAATGACACTGAATTGATCACGTTTTTATTCAACAGTTTAGATGTGGTAAAAAATGAAAAGACTTCTAGGATGGGTCCTCTCAGGACAAATGACTCCTTGAAGTGCTATAATCATCACAAAAAGGCCATGTGTGACCTATGATCTCTGACCACCCCTGTCATCAGACTGGAATGACTCACCGGCCCTGTGCCCCTGCACTGAACTGCAGACACAGGAATGCGTCCTACGAGGCTAGGGAGTCTCACCACAGAGGCTGAGCCTGAACACTAGACCTCTCCATTTTTATTTTTTTTAACTTTTTAGTTTGTGTTAGGGTATAGCTGACTAACAAAGTTGTGATAGTTTCAGGTGGCCAGCAAGGGGACTCAGCCATACATACACGTGTATCCCTTCTTCCTCAAACCACTCCCCTATCCAAGCTGCCGCATAACGCTGAGCAGAGTTCCCCGTGGGATACAGTAGGTCCTTGTTTGGTTATCCATGTACAGCAGTGCGTACATGTCAACCCCAAACTCCCTAACTATCCCTTACCCCCATCTTTCCCCACGGTCAACCATTAATTCAGTCTCTATAGCTCCATTTCCAACCTTTAATTCAGTGAAAGCTGAAGCAATTGAACAGTACAAGAGGAGAGAAAGATGGCGCAAAATCTGTCGGTGTCTCCCTAGGAATCATAACATAGGCAGATTCCTCAACTGAGCTGTGATAGGTAGCTACACTGAGCTGGCAGGCAAATCCTCATGACCACATCTTTATCGCTACACCTGTGATGAGGAAACCAAGGCGCACAGAGGCAGAGTGACTTGTCCAGCCAGAACTGCCTGAGCCACAAGTATCACACACGCCCGACCCTACCATCTCTGCTACTCATCACTGTGGCAGACGCCATGCTGAGTGCACAACCACACAGCCACGATGGGTCTGATGGCCAGGTCCATGATTTACCTGGGCTTCCCTAGTGGCTCAGAGGAGACCCAGGCCCAGTCCCTGGGTCAGAAAGATCCTCTGCGGAGGAGAATGGCAACCCACTCCAGTACTCTTGACTGGAGAATCCCATGGAAAGAGGAGCCTGGGGGGCCACAGTCCACGGGTTGCAAAGTGTCGGATACGACTGAGTGACTAACACACACACACACAAGCAACCTAATTCAAGCAAAACAAGTAGAAATAACCAAAAAGTTCAAAGCCATCTAGGCTATTTCTAGTGACTCAAATTTTAACTTCACAGTGGCTGTTCTATTTTTGCATTTCTTTAAAAAAATAATCTGACCTGCTTGACAGTTCACAACAATGTACTTCTCCAGAACTTCTCCCTTATATTCAGGACTGAGAATTCTATTTCCTCATTGTACAAGTGAGGAAAAGGAGATCTAGAGGCCTAGGAACGTCACCAGCATCACAAGGCTAATGAACAAGAGGGAGCATCTGGGTTCAACCTTTGTGTCCTCCCCTCAGGCTTCCCTGGTGGCTCAGAAGGTAAAGCATCCGCCCGCAATGCGGGAGACCTGGGTTCGATCCCTGGGTTGGGAACATCCCCTGGAGAAGAAATGGCAACCCACTCCAGTACTCTTGCTTGGAAAATTCCATGGACGGAGGAGCCTGGTAGACTGCAGTCCATGGGGTTGCAAAGAGTTGGACACAACTGAGCAACTTCACTCAGGCCCCACTGCTACACTGTTGAGACCAGGGGCCAGACGGGCATGTCCTGAATTGGGGCCTTTGAATTCTTGCTCCCTGTTCAAAGCACAATCCCATGGAAACCAAATTACTTAGACTCATTCATCCAGTGATCCCTACAATAACCTTCACTGCATCTCAGAGCTACCATTTCAATGGAAAATGTTATCAGAACAAGAACCAGGAGATGACAGCCTTATGAATGCCCTGTGAATGATGATTTAAAATGTGCCAGAGGGAGTTTCCCCATTAACAGGGACTAGGTCTCCTTGAAAGGGTAACCCAAGGACCTCACCATCGGCAGGGTCCAGAGTCCTCCAGAGGGCCTACTCCCCCCGCAACACCAACACTGCAGCCTGACAACCTAGGAAAGGAACCTGGGAAACAAAGCCTCTGGGTAGTAATCCTTGGACAAATTTCAACGTAAATACTGTCTACCACTTAGCACTGGGATTCTCAACAGCAACATCTCCCAGGACAGACGACAATGGGGTTCCAGCTGGGAAGGTGTGAGGTGGGTTCCCTCCCCAGGGCACAGTCCCAAGGGGTTGCAGGGCTCCCAGCATGTCCCACATCTCACACCTTGGCTTCTCCAGGCCCGCCTCCAACTTCTCCCTTCCTTAATTTATAAACACAAACAGACTGATTTCCCGTGTTGCTTTTAGTATCACCCTGCCCTTCAAGAGTCCTTCACTGGCATTCGTGTGCCTTCCACATCAAATCCACAGTCTTCACCACTGGCTGTAATCTGATTTAATTTTTTAAGTATTTATTCAGCACCTACTGGCATTGAACTCAGTTCTGTAAAGGATTTAAGAGAACAGATGATTTAAAATTTCATTGGAGAATATAAACCATAGACATCTGAAGGAATTACAGATTAATACAAAACACTAAGATGAATATGGGCTTCCCTGGTGGGTCAGTGGTAAAGAACCGACCTCCCAATGCAAGAGACGTGGGTTCAATCCCTGGATTGGGATCCCCCGGAGAAGGAAATGGCAACCCACTCCAGTATTCTTGCCTGAGAAATCTCATGGACTGAGGAGACTGGTGGACAGAGTCCATGGGGTTGCAGAGTTGGACACAACTTAGCAACCGAGCATGCATACACACAACATGAATATAACTCCAAACTAAAAGCTACTGATACAAGTAATTTTCATCATTTATTTAACAGTATTGGTATTTTTTATTTATTAGTACTGGTATTTCAATGTCCTAACTTTTCTAAACGCTTTGTTTCCTGACAGTTTTCCAGTAGATCCTTTCGAGGCATCAAGAGGTCAAAGTTTCAATCGACAAACCTGCATGTGCAAAAGAGACTTGTGAGACAATTTCAATAGATTACACAGATGGGGGTTAGACTCCAGCTCACCTTTGTGGAGGAGGACCTTGCGCGTGAGCTCCATTCTGGCCAAACTGATGGGGTCCAGGAGGCAGATGGCCCTGAGGCAACATCCCCCCAGGGGGAGCAGCTCCCAGAGGCCCCGCTGGCTTTATCACGCCTGCAAGGGAAGGACAGGAGCTTAGAAGAGAGTGAAAGTGCAGATTCTCCCATGGATTCAGAGCACACACTACGAGATCACATGTGATCAAGATGCTCCCAGCAGTGCCCGTTTTAATTTACAAGCACCTCTTCTGCAACAGAGATCTTTAAAAGTTTCTCTTTAAAACTGTTCTCAAACATTTTTTTTTTCTCTCCTTCACCTAGAGAAATGGTGGTACAGGAGAAAAATCACTGAGCTTGGGTTAGAGCAGTGTGATGCCCCATCCAGCCATGCGGGGCAAGAAGTTTATCTCTGTGGGCCTCAGTTTCCTCTCACTGCAGAAGGAAAGCTTTAGACTTGATTACTTGTGACACCCCTTTCAGACTTCAAAAAAAAAAGAGAGAGAGAAAGTACATTTCTTCTATGTGTTGTCCCTACTTCCATTCTGCTTGTTTTTGCTCCAGACCATTCAACGTTTTTTCTTCTAATTTTTATTGGAGTATAGTCGGTTTACTATGTTGTGTTAGTTTCAACAGTACAGCAAAGTGAATTGGTTACTATACATACGCCCACTCTTTTTTTAGATCCTTTCCCCATATAGACCATTACAGAATATTGAGTAGAGTTCCCTGTGTTACAGTAAGTAAGCAAGTGTTAGTCGCTCAGTCGTGCCCGACTCTTTGCGACCACGTGGACTGCAGCCCACCAGGCTCCTCTGTCCATGAGATTTTCCAGGCAAGGATACTGGAGTGAGTTGCCATTTTCTTCTCCAGGGGATCTTCCCAACCCAGGGATCAAACCCGGGTCTCCTGCACTGCAGGCAGATTCTTTACCGACTGAGCCCTCTGTGTTATAGAGTATATCCTTATTAGTTACCTATTTTATATACAGTAGTGTGTGTATATGTTAGTTCCAATCCCCCAGTTTATCCCACCCCTGCTCTACTCCCTGGTAACCATCAGTTTGTTTTCTTGTACTTGCTTTACTTTTGACCCCATTTTCCTCTCTGGCACCATCACCAATGACCTCCTGGCTGCCTTGTGTGAACTCTTCCATTTGACTTCATGAAGGTATTTCATACTCAACATTTCCTTTCTTCTTTCATCTTCCTAGAAAGCCTATTCCCTTAGAGAGTAAGCAAAGTGACTGGATGACCCTACAGTGGCCCAGGAAGAATTTCTTATGTGGTCATCATAACACTCTGAAGGGCATGCTCTCAGATGCCTGAGTAATCCGGAATGAAACATAGCCAGTGAAGCAGCAGTATTCACGAATAACATTAGTGAAACTTATACAAAGGTTTCTTTTCTTAAAACTGAATTCCTCAAACTTGAGAAAAAATTTATATTAACTTTACCGTCACAGTTTATTCAGCCATTTCCCATATACCAAGAACAAAAACAACAAATATTATTCTTATTTTTACATATGGTTTACACCTCAAATCCAGCAGAGTTAGAAAAACATGAGACAGCCACACAGACCAGAGTTTGCATTCTTCCTGTACCACTAAATACCTGTGACCCTAAAAAGATATTTTCTTTCAGAACCTAAACTTTTAACACTGTACCATGGCAACAGTGTCCCCTGTCTCCCTGGATCATTCTGAGAATTAAACTAGGTAATGGGCATAGGAGCATCCAGAACAATGCCAGATATATAAAGGGAATCTCCCAAGAAATCTTAGTTTCCTCACCCTGGTCATACGCTTTGCCCCCTTTTTTTCAAGGATTTATCAATATATTCTAACAAGACACATATATCATAATTATATGCACTCTTGTATTTTCATTCTTAAAACATTATTTTGGACAGAACTAGAAAATCTACAATACTAGCGCTAATGCAGTAATAATTAAAGGCACTACAAGAAACCAAAGATATTCTCATTCCTTAAATAGGTAAGCAAACAGCAGTTTCATCAGCAACCCTCTTACAGCATCAAAAAATAGTTCTCAGAGTTATTCACATCCTGGTATTTTCATGTGTACATGAGATGCATATATTTATAAACCTGTTCCTAAAAACCAAACCAAACCAAAAACAGTTCTTACATACTCAAGCAGAAATGTCTCACACAAATCTTACTAAAAGATTCTTTCCCTTTTATTTTTGGAAATCAACTCTATAGCAATGATTCAAATTCATTCTTGTTCAACATACATTCAATGTGCCTTTGAGGCACTTAGAGATCTTAGGGAAGAGACAAGCATGTAAACAAACAATTACAGTGCAGGTGACAAGTGTAAAATGCAGAGGAACTACATAACACTTCCTATGGGAATCAAGAAAAGTTCAGAGAAAAGTTGATCAGCTTAAGAGAAAGCACAGAGATGAGGGGGTTCGCAAAGCTTAAGTGAAGATCTGAGAGACTGGGGTGTGATCACAAGTGTTGACAGACAGTGGAGAGCAACTGGGGTCAGTGGCCACTAGCAGAGGCTGTCCAAAGTCCTGGGTGCCATTTGGACTCTATTCTCAGGGCAAAGGAAAACAGTATCACTGTTATCTTCAAAGTCATAGTCTTTGGTCACATACCTGGCATTTTCATAAGTGATCAGAGATAAAGAGAAACCAGGTTATGAGAATTTCAGTATGAGAAATTTAATAGGAAAGCAAAACCATACCATGAGAAAGATCTAACTATGCTTATGCCCTCTTGATGAGGGTGAAAGAAGAGAGTGAAAAAGCTTGCTTAAGACTCAACGTGCAAAAAACTAAGATCATGGCATCTGCTCCTATCACTTCGTGGCAATTAGATGGAGAGAAAGTGGAAAACAGTGACAGACTTTATTTTCTTGGGCTCCAAAATCACTGCAGATGGTGACTGCAGCCATGAAATTAAAAGACACTTGCTCCTTGGAAGGAAAGCTATGACTAACGTAGACAGCAGATTAAAAAGCAGAGACATTATTTTGCCGACAAAGGTCTGTCTAGTCAAAGCTATGGTTTTTCCAGTAGTCATGAATGGATGTGAGAATTGGACCATAAAGAAGGCTGAGCACCAAAGAACTGATGCTTTCAAATTGTGGACAAGACTCTTGAGAGTTCCTTGGACAGCAAAGAGATGAAACCAGTCCATCCTAAAGGAAATTGGTCCTGAATATTCATTGGAAGGACTGATGCTGAAGCTGAATCTCCAATACTTTGGCCACCTGATGCAAAAAGCCAGCTCTCTGGAAAAGACCCTGATGCTGGGAAAGATTGAGGGCAAGAGGAAAAGGGGGCGGCAGAGGATTAGATGGTTCGATGCTATTGCTGACTCAATGGACATGAGTTTGAGCAAGCTCTGGGAGACAGAGAAGGATAGGGAAGCCTGACATGCTGCAGTACATGGGATCGCAAAGAGTCAGACACGACTGAGTGACTGAACAACAACAATGCCCAAAGAAAAATATCTAAAATCATAAACTGGCCTTTAATGCAATGACATTTTTTACAGACTAGCTTACTCATTTCCAATTCTAATTCCTTTCTGGCTTGCCTTTCCATATGGTCCTGAGCTGGAAAGATGGAATCTCCATTTCCTAGACTTCCTTACAGACTGGGTTGCTATGTGCTCTAGTGATGGCTCCTGGGTAGAAAGGCAATGGTTACTGGATGTAGGCTCCATGACCACAGAGTCCCAAGCCTGACTCTAATATTCTCTTAGCTTCCTGATACCCTTTTATAAATGTCTTTCTGCTAGACTGACCTCTGACCAAAACAATATCACAGAAAGGCGTATCTTGGATTTGGCCCTGGATCTGACAAAATGAAACCAAAATTAAAAACCATTTGGAAAGAAAGAAGTTTATCTAAAATAAACAAACCCCCTATTATGTGGGCAGAACCATAATGACTCATTTCTAAGGTGCTGTGGCTGGTGCTATTCCTAAAAATGTTCACTATTTATTAGACGCCTCACCACAGCCCCCAGTTCCAGGACATCAACAGTTCCTGCTGCTCAGCTTCTAGACAAGTGGTCCTCAACCAAGGGTGATGCTGCTCCTGCAAGGACACCTGGCAAGGTCTAAGACCCGGTTGCTATGGCTTGGGGTCAGGGGTAGGAGCAGAAGAGGGAGCCCTGCTATCTGATGATCATTAGAAGCCAAGGATGCTGCTAAAGGCCCTAGGATGCACAGCACGGCCTCCCACAACAAAGAATTAGCTGGCCCCAAATGTCAACAGTGCTGAGGACCCGAAACTGTGCTCCAGAAAGTGGTGTGCCCACTGATTCCCTTCCTCACACTCTTTCTAATGTGGACTATAACTAAACAATATACGTGATCCTTCCCAGATTAAGAAGCTTCACTGCACCCTACTTAGAGCCATGGTGAACCTCTTGCAGGTCCTCAATAGTGCCACCTCTCCAACCCCAGTGACTTGCCTCGCTATTTGGCCAACCCTCACTCATCTTTCAGGTTCTTCCTTCCAGGAAGTTTCCCTTTATCTGCAAGCCTTGGTTAGGTGCCCCTGCCGTGAGCTTCCATTCCACTCTCTACTTCCTCAAAATGGTGTTTCCCCTGCATTGTCACTGTCCATTTCCTTAACGCACGTCCCACTAGACAAGTCCGTACTATAAGGACGGAGCTTGGGTTCATTTTATTCATTGCTGCATTGCCACAGGTATTTTGCTCACTCAATAAACCATTGTTACTTTATAGCACTAGCATCACACAATAGGCACCAAGGACAATATGGTATGTAAGAAATAGAAACCAAGACTTGGCACTGGCCAGATCTATGGTAGAACAGATAGTTCCAGGAACTACAGCTAAGTTCTCTGAGTCTGTCACAAAAAAAAAACAAAAACAAAAGGTATACCAAAAGACTAGAAAAGAAGACATGTGATAACTGAAGACTAAGAGATCTAAGGTCATTCAGCACAGAGAAAGATGGGCTAGGGTAATTTAGTGACAGTTTTAAATCATTAAACAAATACACCACAATTTACAGAAGGGTATGTATACAGAGTCTGATAGCCTGGTATCTGAGAACTGATGAGGAGAAAGAGGTTTAAATTAAAGCATGAAGCATTTAATCCAACAAGATGGTGTTTTACCACTGGTGAACACCTGAGTACTTTGCTGATGAATGCAGCAGCAGGTCGTTCACTCATTTCTTGAATGAACACTGAATGAGGACCTTTTGAACTGTTCAGGCACATATATTACACACAGTGTGGTAACTGGCAGCACAGCCACACAGGGGTTGGAGAACACAGCAGAAGAGGATTTATGAAATAGCTTGAGGAAGAACGGGAACTGGTCAGAAATGTCAGCAACCACCACAGGTGAACTGAATCTGAAGGAGGGGTGTAGGGTACACCCTGCAGGGAGGACGAGGTGGAGGCACTGACTGGAGGCACAGACCAGCTTTCTGGAGGTGCCAGAAAGGTCTGAAGCAGAAGAAAGTCAGAATTAGATTTGCAGGCTATAAAAGTCCCTCCAACACAGACCACCTGACCTGCCTCCTGAGAAACCTGTATGCAGGTCAAGAAGCAACAGTTAGAACTGGACATTGAACAATAGACTGGTTCCAAATTGGGAAAAGAGTACTTCAAGGCTGTATATTGTCACCCTGCTTATTTAACTTATATGCAGAGTACATCATGTGAAATGCCAGGTTGGATGAATCACAAGCTGGAATCAAGATTGCCAGGAGAAATATCAATAATCTCAGATATGCAGATGACACCACCCTTATGGCAGAAAGGGAAGAGGAAATGAAGAGCCTCTTGATGAAAGTGAAAGAGGAGAGTAAAAAAGCTGGTTTAAAAGTCAACATTCAAAAAACTAAGATCATGGCATCTGGTCCCATCACTTCATGGCAAATAGATGGGGAAACAGTGGAAATAGTGACAGACTTTATTTTGAGGGGCTCCAAAATCACTGCAGATGATGACTGCAGCCATGAAATTAAAAGATGCTTGCTCCTTGGAAGAAAAGCTATGACCATCCTAGACAGCATATAAAAAAAACAGAGACATTACTTTGCCAACAAAGGTCTGCCTAATCAAAGCTATGGTTTTTCCAGTAGTCATATATGGATGTGAGAGTTGGACCATAAAGAAAGCTGAGTGCCGAAGAATTGATGCTTTTGAACTGTGGTGTTGGAGAATACTCTTGAGAATCCCTTGGACTGCAAGGAGATCCAACCAGTCAATTGTAAAGAAAATCAGTCTTGAATATTCATTGGAAGGACTGATGTTGAAGTTGAAGCCCCAATACTTTGGCCACCTAATGCAAAGAGCTGACTCATTGGAAAAGACCCTGAAGCTGGGAAAGATTGAAGGCAGGAGAAGAAGGGGAAGACAGAGGATGAGATGGTTGGATGGCTTTACCAACTCAATGGACATGAATGAGTTTGAACAAGCTCCAGGAGTTGGTGATGGACAGGGAAGACTGGCATGCTGCAGCCCACGGATTCTCAAAGAGTTGGACATGATGGAGTGACTGAATGAACGGAACACAGGACTAGACTGTTTGGAGAAAGGCTGGAGACAGGATATGGTTAGGAGACAACATTAGTCATCCAGGTGAGAGGCTGATGGCTGGAGCAAGAATAGTGACTACTGGGTAGAAAGGAGGAAGCAGGGAGAAAAGATTTACAATTACCCCCAAAAGAATTTGGATTATAGAAGGTAAAAGGAGAGATTTTTTAAAACAGTGAAAAGTTCTAATTTAGGTAGCTGAATGAATGATAGCTGCTTGGTGAGTATGGAATGCCAGAAAAAACATGCTTTATGAAAAAATATACTGACTTATTTTGGACATGAGGAGTTTGATACACCCATGTAAACAGATTTGGCAACTGAAAATACAGATCTGGAGCTTAAGAAAGTCATCTGGGTGGGAGAAAAACATATGAGAGACTAGCCCTTCATGTGGAATAATACAGTTAAGGGAAAAATCTACAGAGTGACAGGGAAAGAAGGGTGAAGACAGAACAAAGAAGAATCAGCACCACTTAAGGGTCATGTGGGGAAGTGGGAATCCCTTAGAGGAGCTGTCCAGCAAGCCACCAAGACAACTAACGAAAGGATAGTGTCATTGAAACCAAAGGAGAAAAGAGTTTTGTACAAACAAAAGCAGTAAACGATGTCAAATTCACAAGAGCACAAGACAGTGTCTACTGCCTTTGGTAACAGGAGGTCACCAACAACCCTAGTGGCAGAAGGGGAAGGGTGGATGGGGCCCAAGCTATGGAGCAGAGAATACACTGAGCCATGGAGGGCTGCGAGGCAAGGGCAGGGCGTGAGGGAGCAGACCGAGGATTTGTTTAAGAGATGGCTGTGAAGAGAAGGAGGAAAAGTGAGTAACGCTGAATGTTTTACTTAGGTGTGTATTCAAGTTTGCTGTTTGTTTTCTCGAGGGACCTCAGTGTGAATCCTGGTTACACCATCAGCTCTGTACCTTGGATAAATCATGGTATTTCAGACATCCAGTTTTCTTAGCTGCAAAATAGGGCTAATAACCTACTTAACAGCATTGAATGAGAGTTAAAGAAAATTATACACATAATTCTTTTAGGACCAGCTTATGATACATGGTGGAGAAGGTAATGGCACCCCACTCCAGTACTCTTGCCTGGAAAATCCCATGGTCGGAAGAGCCTGGTAGGCTGCAGTCCATGGGGTCGCTAAGAATTGGACACGACTGAGTGACTTCACTTTCCCTTTTCACTTTCATGCATTGGAGAAGGAAATGGCAACTCACTCCACTATTCTTTCCTGGAGAATTCCAGGGATGGGGGAACCTGGTGGGCTGCCGTCTATGGGGTCGCACAGAGTCGGACGCTACTGAAGTGACTTAGCAGCAGCAGCAGTATGATACATGGTAAGCATTCAAAAAAAAAGAGTAATGCATAATTATCATTATATATAAATGCTGAGGGGGAATGAACCACCAGACAGAAAAGAAACTGGAGAAAGATGGGTTACATGGTTCCTACAGGACCCAGATCTAGAAATGCTATATGGAGGACTGAACCTGGACAAGATGACGATGCCTCATCTGGAGCTTTTTACAACCTGGACTAAGTCAGAAGAGTGACTTCCCACAGGAAGTTCAGTCTCACAGCATCTTCTGCAGCAACTGTGCATAGCTGCTACCATCAAGCCTCCCTACAGGCTTTCCTCAGCCCTGGCTGACTCTGCACTCCACACAAGCTACCCAGCAAGGCCTGGATCCTATATCCCTGAGTCAGTCCTAGTAAACCTCCAGAGATACTCAATTATTTATACACAGCCCAGTTTCCCCAAGGATTTGAGTTGATTCCTCAGAAGTCCCAAGAACTGTCTTTCACAAATATTTTTAGGGAATCTGGGGTCATCAGAACTGAAACAAGCTATTATTAGCCTCCCTGCTGACCCTGAAACTTGGTCCCTTAGGGCAGCCCCTTGATAATGGGAGGTGATCTTATCATGTCAGTTGTCATCAGAGCAACAGTAGTCCCATTCCATGACTCCTCCTCCTACCTCTGCTCCAAAAACCAAGATTCCTTGCTGGGTACCATATTTTAGGGCAACCAATATTATTCAATAATGATTTTAAAGCAAGGCCATGTTTTTCTTATTATTATCATCACTGAGTAAACTTCAGCATACAAATCTAATGGTATTTTTCCAATATTAGTTAGTACATGTATATATTTAACATATATATATTTAGTATATAGTGTATATACATATATATACACATATATATGTGTATGTATATATAATTTGTGGGGGGTTTAGTGTTTATAATAACCTCACACTACCGGTTAATAGCAAGAGCAAGTCTAATGGTGAAAACAAGACACTCAGGAAATGTCTTTGTTTTCATCTATATTTAAAAACTAAACTCCCCATGCAAAAATCAAAGTGATAAGGTAGGCTTTTCCAAATAACCCTATAAGCTCAAACCACTGCATCATCTATAATTACCATTCAACTCTTCCAAAGCTGCTCTTTCAGAATATCTTATGTCTCTGAGCGTGAGATTCAATAATTACACACGAGTCAAAATAATGCACCTTACCTGGTGGAGAACCTGCATGAGACGGGTCCCCATAGTGCCCGTAATGCGGTGGAGAAAGGCCAATTCCAGGCTGGGCCTGAGAATAGGGAGGTGTAGCCACATAACCTTGCTGGCTCATTATGAAAATATCATTCCAAGGAACAGTTGTATAAAAGAACCCTGTAACAGAAGGAAAAAGAAAAAAATCAACGAGAGAGTTTGAGTCACTTAATGTTATTAAAAATATAAACAGTTAATAAATGTTTATGATAGTCTGAAGAAAGTTACAATTATCAAGTACATGAGACAGCTTCATATCAAACAATCACTTTCCCCTAAAAAGACTCTAACCACAGCTCTATGGAATTCAGTAACTCACTTCCACAGCCCTAGGCAAATGCACAGGCATTAAATCCTGAATAACAGCTGCCAATCCCTTTTTCACTGTAAACCTAAACTGTGTCACAGAGAGTCTCTAATAAATGTATCTACTATCTTGGTGTCTTTTGTTTCCATGGCTCTGTTTCAGCATAGAGCATGTCACTGGCAATAATCACATGTCACTGACTGACCAGCAGACTTGCCAGTAGCCTGCAATCAGATGTTTTGACTTGAGTCATTTTAGTGCTATCCTAATTAGTAACTTTAAGCAGGCAGTTAGGATAAAGGGGAAAAAAAAGTCCAACAGATACAGTAGAAGATAAGTTGATATGGACTGATTTTATGAGTCATATATTGATAAAGCCATGTGGCAGCCTACAACTATTTGAGAGTTGTCAGCAGTTTCTCAGGCAAAGATGACAGACTTTCTTTCTGATTTAAATACCATACCTCTAAGAATACATGCATATATTTAAAGAATGAAGGGTAAAAGTCCAATTGCACATGTGTTTAAGCACACACACACAACTCACAAATACAATAGATCCATCTTGATTCTACTCAGAACCAAAACATCAACATGTTTTAAAACTGACATTTTCTCCAGGTTTCATTAAAGAAGAGACATTTCATAGAACTAATCTTAATAAGAAAAATTATAACAGAAAAAGCTCTGAAACCCAGCAAGAGAAGTGGGTTTACACTATAAATCTGTCATACTTAGCTGTGTGACACAGAATAAACTGAAGAACCTCTCTGAGCGTCAGTTCCCTCTTAGAAAATGAAGCTTCTAAAGCCTTTCCAGATAAAAAACGATGATTCTACAATTTCTTTCCACTTTCTTCACCCAGCATTGGAATATTTTTCCTTTTGCTATTTTACGATGCTATCTTTTAAACTATAAGGTTAGCGAAACCGGCTAAGGTTTGAAACATGTTCAGGAAACTGCATTCATTTGGTTTCAATTTCATGTTAAACTATACGATTCCAAAATGAAAGCAACTGAAGTCAAAATACTGTAAGATCACTTTCTTCTCCTTGGAAGGGGCGATCTAAACAAGAGGAGTGATAGGCCCCAGGGTCCACTGTGTGACTGACAACACATCTTCCCTCCTCCCACTTAGCAGAGAGAGACGTGGCAGCCTGAGCTTGGGTCAAGCTCATCCAACCAAGCGCACTTAGGAAGTCAGCAGGAACACACCTACGCAGCAGCCTGTTGCTGAGTGACAGAAAGGAAAGGCAGGGATGTTCACTCCAAAGAGCAGGAAGCAGTCGGGTCCCTCTTCACTGGTCCTGGCAGGAATTTGCTTCCTCACTCAACCCAGTCTGCCACGTCAAACTTCCTCACACTGGAGCACCAAGTTACAGAAACCTGACTCAGCTTCAAGCGGCAACATGGCAGAAAGCCACTTGGCACAAGCAGGCCGAGCCTCAAAATCTGGGGTTCCAAGCCCAGGACAACCCCCAGCCCGCTGTCACTCGACCGTTCTCAACAGATGCACGTCTTACCCTGGAGCCAGCTGGGATTTGGACAAATCAGTTTCACTATCAGGCTGTCCCGAAGCTTGAAGATACATTTGCCATTATCACAAAATGAGTATTTCCAGCATTCCCTCCCTCCAAGGAAGGGGAAATTAAGTTGATACGGAGCTAAGAAAACCGCGGGCAGTAACACTGGAATACCGTGGCTACTGAGGACCCTAACCCGGGAGTTTTCAGCATCCCCAGACACAAAGATAGGGGCGCCGGGGCGGGTAAAAAAATGCCCACGCCCACCACCCCACCCCCCAATATTAAACTACACGAAAGGGCTGAAGGAGCAAAGCAGGAGGTCTCCTCTGCTGCCCCGCCACAGGTGAGCATCCCATCTCTCGCCATCGCCCCACCGCACCCCCAGCCTGGCACCGCATCCCGCCACAACTGTGTCCGGGGAAGGGTCCCGCCGCAGCGCAGCCAGGCTGGGCGCGGCATTACCTGCTTGGCTCCCGCCCGCCGCCTGGCCTCCGAGAGCCCGCGCTCTGCCCCAGTGCCGGGTGACCCCGCTCCCGCGGCCGCAGCTGCTCCCGCCGCGCCGCGCCTCGCCTCGCCTCGCGCCGGCGTCCCCGCAGGCTGGGCTCGCTCGCCGAGTTGCAGCCGGGCTGGGAACTGCCACGTCAAAGCCTCTCCCGGCGACGCGCCCCCGGCGCCCGGCTCCGAACAGCGGCCGCGCTCTCCCGGCGGCGCGCGCGCACGGACGCCGGCGGGGCGGGGCGGGGCGGAGGCGGCTCCCGCCGGGGGCGCGGCGCGCGCACTGGCTGCTCGGCCGCCTCTTTTTGCTCTTTTCTCCCCTTCCTGTTTTGTTTGTTGGTTCGTTTCCCTCCAGCAGGTCAAAGATATTAACGCTGTGGCTAAATTAGAGCCACATTTTCACCGTGGAATCCCGTAGGAAGAAGGGAGTTTGTATTGAGGGTACATTCATTCATTCAACAGGTTGCAGGTTCAGCTAGTCATTCAATACGTATTACTTGAGTCATAATAATATTTACTAGTAACAAGGAAGTTTATAATAATACTAATATTTACTAGGATATTTTGGGTACTGTACTGCCGACATGGGAAGGCACACGCTTCCGTATCTCGAAGAGATTGCAGTCTAGAGGCGAATCTGGCACGTGTACAGAGACTTGATGACTCACTCCGAGATGCACTACAGAGGAAGGAACGCCCAAGGCAGCTGTCAGTGCGGCGCAAAAACGGAGGAAAGGACGTCCCAGCTGAAAGTATGGGAAGAGGGGTCTTCACCGAAGCTAGGATTGCTAGATTTCTGTGTATTCCTTCAACGAATGTCTACATATTCGTTGTCTGTAAAGTAAGATGACTGATTCCACCCCCAAACAGGGATCGCCACATGTATAAGCACTCAGTGTTATAAGAGACAGCTGACAAAGGCAACCTATGTGAGACGTGGAACTTGACCTCTCTCTGTAACCTTAAAAATCAGTACTATCTGGCTGCTTTCTCACCACCCCCCACTGCTAAATAGGCCTTCAGCCAATCCAAGGCTTTACTCAAACTTAGAAAAGGACCACCAGAGCAGTGTTTTGTTTTCAAAATACACTTTCTTCTGGGCAACAAGAAAGTGAAAGCGACCTGACAAATTCCTTTTACTGATGCTATGCTTAGGTAAAAACTTGCATGAGCATGATGCTTCTGCTGAAATGCTCCATGAGTTTGGCAGGCATTTTATGTTGTTCCAGCGTAGTGAAGACTAACAGTCCCTTTCCCCATTTTACTTTTGTTAAGATGTTAAGGTGTGGTTAACCTGGTTGAACCTGCCTACATCCAGTTCAACACTGGTCAGGTTTGAAAAATCTACAATAAAAATTTTGTTTTACATTAGGTTTCTTATATTCTCAATATGATGGAAATATCTGATGGAGTTTAGGAAGCTCTACCTAAGCTGAAGCAGTGCAACTTGTAAAAGCAAAAAAAAAAAGTTTTCATATCACAGCCATGTCACAATGTAGGAGAGAATCACTTGGAAATGGGAACACAGTGATGACTTGGTTATCTAGGAGCTCCTGTAAAACCACAAAATTTGGATTTGTACATTTGATCTCTCCCCTTGCTCAAGGCACCAGAAACAAACGTTTTGCGGTTTCAGTTCTAAGACAGTTTTGAATTCCTAACTATTTAAAGCTGGGAAGGATCTGAGAGAGATTGATATTCAACCAAATATTCAGTGAGGACTGAATTCAACCCAATCATTTTGTCGATTAATAAACTGAGGCTTGGGAAATGAAAATGACTTACTAATCTTAGAGTCAGTTGGAAGTCAGGCCTTCTGATTCTAATCCCAAAGTTCTTTTCACCACATACTCTTTTTTTTTTGATATTACTCTGATGTACTATTCTCTATTAACTGGTTCTGCATTTTTCTTATGTTACTGCTTTATATGCAAACTTTCAAATGACGAAAATAGTAATCAACCACACAATTCCAGCAGTGATTGGAGTTCCTAATCACAAATCTCTTTTTCTCTCTGATACAGACGTCTGGTTTCAGTCCTCCTTCCCTCCTCTTGGCCCCTCATGGCTTAAGTGACTAACTTCTTACCTTATTCCAGTGGTTGAGACACTGACCTTCACTAGATCTGAGGGTCAGCCTGGATTCCCAGCCCTCGCTGGGTTTCACCTGAGATCAGCTCCGATGTTCCATGTGTAATTAACTTGGTCACCCTGGTAACCATATCCTAATTGAAAAGTGAAGTCACAGGGAACATCTGTGTGCTGGTGTTCTGTGTTCTTAAGGTCTTTCTGTTATAACTTAAAAGGGAAAAGAAGGAAGAGAGTCAACTCTGCAAAAGACCATATAGAAAGAAGAAATTTCCTGACAACACTCAGGGTTCTGTCTGATAGGTGGCCTTTGAAGAGTTAGAATTATCATGCTCTAAGCATTTATGTCACTAAAGAAATTTGGAGATTTCTAATTCCAAAGCTACAATTTGAAGAAGCTCTGTATTCAAAAAAGCTGAAATGGTCAAGATCTGGACTTTGTTAAATACATGGAAGCATAGTAAATTAGGCCATGTTAAGTGGGGCTGGGGAAAGGGTACACGGTGGGCTAACAACAGATAACAGTAACGATAAAGTTCAGGTGCTCATCAAGCCCTAACACCAAGGTGTTTCTGGGATTATGTTTTAAGAAATAACAGCTTTATTGAGCTATAATTGACTATCACCCATAATTTCTACTGATAGATTTGCCTCTGCTGGACCTTTCATATAAATGGAGTCATATAATATGCGGTCCTTTGTGACAATCATTTTGTAAGTTCATTCATGTTGTAGTATGTTTCAGTACTTCTTTTATTGCCAAATAATAGTCCATTGTGTAGATAGAGCAGATTTCGTTTATCCATCCATCAATTGATGGACATTTAGGTTTTGTTTCTGGCATTATTGAGTCACTAAGTGGTGTCCTACTCTTTTGTGACTTCAGGGACTATAGCTTGCCAGGCTCCTCTGTCCATGCGATTTCCCAGATAAGAATACTGGAGCGGGTTGCCATTTCCTTCTCCAAGGGATTTTCTTGACCCAGGAATCAGACCCCCGTTCCTACCTGCATCTCCAGCTATTATGAATAATTCTGCCATGAACATTTATGTAGAAGTTTTTGTTTGGATATATGGATTCATTTCTCTTGGAATTTTAATTCTCTAATCAAGTAAACAATGTACGTAAAAAAAAAAAACAAAAACCCGGACAGTCTGACTTCAAAGGCTATGCTCTTAGCATATATGCAATGTTGTCACTCTGTATGAACTTTTATTTTTAAAATAAAATATGCAATGTCACCCCCACAAAAACATTACAACTGAAACCAGTTGAGGATGTAACCCACCAAAGCTAATTCAAGAAGAAACAGAGAAAAATGTTAAACGCAGAGTTACCATGTGACCCAGCACTTTCACTCCTAGGTAGAATCACTTTCTGAATATCTCAGCATCTTGTTCCGAGTGTTCTACATCACTTATGGCTTTGGCCACAGAGTGGGCAGTGTGACACTACACTGCCAAATCAGCAAGGCTGGAGCCGAGGGAATGAGGGGAGAGTTGCAGGATAAGAGGGTCAAGAGGGGAAGGAGATGGTACTTTAGGCCATTTTAAAAGAGTTTGGTTTTTATTCTGATTTTTTTAAAGGGGTCATTGCAGGTTTAAAACTGAGGAATGACAGGATATGACTTACTACCCCCCCCCTTTTTTTTACTTACATGGGAGGTAGCAGATCTTCATAGAAAATCTGGTGTTTGGCAAACACTGATTTTACAAAGTCTGTGAGATTTTGGGCCTCAGAAATTTATCCTTCAATCATTCGATTTCTAATAAATTTTCTTGATGATGACTAAGGTTTGAGAGGAAAGCAAATGTAGCTGTAAAAAAAAACCTACTATAAAAGTAGGAGGAAAACTGAGTTGTGACGACTGCATGGCCATTGTTCTGCATTCATAGATCACCCCTTACTCATGCCACATTCCTGGTGATTTGATTTTCCAACTGATGAATTAAATAAGACTCTGTTTTTATTGCACTGCTTTTCTTGATGTAAGCAAAGAAGACAGAAGAACAGGCACTTAAGAGGTGAAAGAAACCTAATTTTTATGTAACAAAATACTTATAAGGAAGGTACTCTCATCTTCATAACATTAAAATATTATTATGTGATATTCTATCACAAATCTTTCCCTTTTTGGTATTAAGACTGAATTGAGAAATAAAAAGCACCTGGTAATTCACTAAAATAGTTGGGAAGAAGTAAATAGAAATGGTACTCACAACCTAATTGAAGTCAGTGCTTGAATATATGATCATTAACAAGAAGAAATGATTTTCTTTGATTCCTTCCTCAAATCCATGTACTTAATTACCTAGAAAAATACTGCAATTCTATATTAATTATAAATTAAAGTATCAGATATTTCGATCTTGGAATATTATATTTGTGACAGAGACTGCTTTTTTTATACTGTTCATGGGGTTCTCATGGCAAGAATACTGGAGCAGTTTGCCAATCCCTCTTCCGCTGCCAAACCTAGACAGTGTATAAAAAGGCAGAGACATCCCTTTGCTGACAAAGGTCCATCTAGTCAAAGCTATGGTCTTTCCAGTAGTCATTATAGATGTGAGAATTAGACCATAAGAAGGCTGAGCGCTGAAGAATTGATGCTTTCAAACTGTGGTGCTGAAGAAGACTCTTGAGAGTCCCTTGGATTGCAAGGAGATCAAACCAGTCAATCCTAAAGAAATCAACCCTGAACATTCATTGGAAGGGCTGATGCTGAAGCTGAAGCTCTAGTACTTTGGCCCCCTGATGCAAAGAGCCAACTCTTTGGGAAAGATCCTGATGCTGGGAAAGATTGAGGGCAGGAGGAGAAGAGGGTGACAGATGATGAGATGGTTGAATGGCATCATCGATTCAATGGACATGAACTTGGGCAAACTTTCAGAGATTGTGAGAGACAGAGAAGCCTGGTGTGCTGCAGTCCATGGGGTCGCAGAGTCAAACATGACTTAGCAACTGAACAACCACCACAAAGACTGCTAATTTTTCTGGGATATTCTCCATTCTTATAAGTTTCAGCTGGTGTGTGATTACTCAGCCAAAGATTGCAGCCCTAGCCTTTCTGACAACTGGTTGTCATCTTGTGACTCACTGACAAGAGTGGAAATCATGTGTGCAATTTCTTTGTCTCATCTTTAGACCTTTCAACCTGATTCTTTCACCTTCCTGCAGGCTGAGATGTAGACATGGTAGTGGTCAAGTCAATTAGCCATCTTGATGAGGAAATCCTCTAGGAAAAATGAAAAAAGACAAGAAATGAAAGGAACTCTGGTCCCTGCATATCCCCATGAACCCCATGTCTACCTCTGAACTGTTGCTGCTGCTGCTGCTGCTGCTAAGTCGCTTCAGTCGTGTCCGACTCTGTGCGACCCCATAGACGGCAGCCCACCAAGTTCCGCACAGGAGGCAAAAACAAACTCTAGTTGAGCCACTGATTTTGGGTGGAGACACAGGACCTCTTCCAACAAATAATTACATATTTTAAATTAGTCTTTTCAAAAAATCAAGTAATACCTATAAATTGTACTAATCTATCAGAAACAACAGATAGGCATATATGCTAGAATAACAAAGGGACTATGGATGAGACTGAATTAACTAAATATGATAAAATGTGGCCACAGGACTGGAAAAGGTCAGTTTTCATTCCAATACCAAAGAAAGGCAATGCCAAAGAATGCTCAAACTACCGTACAGTTGCACTCATCTCACATGCTAGCAAAGGAATGCTCAAAATTCTCCAAGCCAGGCTTCAACAGTATGTGAACTGTGAACTTCCAGATGTTTAAGCTGGATTTAGAAAAGGCAGACGAACCAGAGATGAAATTGCCAACATCCGCTGGAACTTTGAAAAAGATTCGGAGATCTAACTTTGCCCACCTGATTCGAAGAACTGACTCATTGGAAGAGACCTTGATTCTGGGAAAGATTGAAGGCAGGAGGAGAAGGGGACGACAGAGGATGAGATGGTTGGATGGCATCACCGACTCAATGGACATGAGTTTGGGTTAACATTGGGAGTTGGTGATGGACAGGGAGGCCTGGCATGCTGCAGTCCATGGGGTAGCAAAGAGTGACACAACTGAGTGACTAAGCTGAACTGAACTGAACTGAGAAAATGTGTAGACAATTTGGTGATTCTATGGTTTTAATGGAGCCTAGCATTAAAATCATACCCTGATGGGTAGGGGTGGAGTTTTCTTTTGAAGGGGACAGATGTCTCCATCGTTAATCAAAATACATAGTTTTATTGGCCAAGAACTAAGGTGATTATTTTGGACTGAGGAAGGAGAGGGTCCCCTCTGCCCTTTCTCCTAGATCTACAAGTTGAGTCTAGACTGAGACACAGGGAAGCATGCCACTCTGCCGGGGGTTTTGGGGGGGCGGGCGGGGGGGGGCAGGTCTGAGAGCTCATCCTGGCTGTCGATGTCCTGTGTGGGGGCGCAGGTGACACCTGCAGCACGATGTCCAGTGCAGGGGAGTCTGTGTCCTCTGGAGCGCCCTGCAGCCTGTAGGAGCACCGCTGAGTCCCTCTCATCTCCACCAACAGGCATCGAGAACAGAGGTTTTGAGCTGAGAATCCGATTGGATGAACTTTAGATCTGAGGAATTGGAAGCCTTAATACTATTAAGTCATTTCTTTCCAGATTCATCTGTAGAGTTTATGCAACCTGAATCAAAATCCCAGCAAGGTGTTTTAGTTTGGTTTAGTTTAGTTTTTGTTTTTAGAAATGACTAGCTATTCAAACGGAGAAGACAATGGCAACCCACTCCAGTACTCTTACCTGGAAAATCCCATGGACGGAGGAGCCTGGTAGGCTGCAGTCCATGGGGTCGCGAAGAGTCAGACACGACTGAGCGATTTTACTTTCCCTTTTCACTCTCATGCATTGGAGAAGGAAATGGCAACCCACTCCAGTGTTCTTGCCTGGAGAATCCCAGGGATGGCGGAGCCTGGTGGGCTGCCATCTATGGGGTCACACAGAGTTGGACACGACTGAAGCAACTTAGCAGCAGCAGCAGCAGCAGCAGCAGCTATTCAAAAATTCATATGGAAATATGAAATACCTATATTAATGAAAACAACTTTGGGAAAGAACAAAGTTGGGTACTTATACCATCTGACTTTAAGACTTATTAAAAAGGTACAATAATCAGATCAGTATGGTATTAGCATCCAAATAGACAAAAACAATAAGGACATAGATTAGAGATTCTAGAAATATTTATATATAAATATAAGCATATATGGGTTTCCCTGATGACTCAGCTGGTAAAGAATCCACCTGCAATACAAGAAACCTGGGTTCAATTCCTGGGTTGAGAAGATCCCCTGGAGAAGGGGAATCTACCCACTACTGTATTCTGGCCTGGAGAATTCCATGGACTGTATAGTCCATGGGATTGCAAAGAGTCGGACACAACTGAGCAATTTTCACATCACACCTAAGCATATATAGTTATTGATTTTCAACAAAGATGAAAAAGGAGAAAAAGCTTTTCTTGTCTTTCCAACAAAAGATATTGAAACAATTTGATAGTCACATGCAAAAAATGAACTTCAATACATATTGAACTTCCTAACTCACATCATTATAAAAAAAATTATTCAAAATGGAACATAAACCTTAATGAAAAACCTAAAACTTTAAATTCAAGATCACAGATATTTTTCTCCTGTTTTCTTCTAGAGTCTTGAAAGTTCCAAGAACAAAAAAGACTGTCCATGCAAAGACTCATACACAAATGTTCATAACAGCATTACATATAAAGGTTCAAAACTGGAAGTAACCCAAATTTCTATAAACAGATGAATAGTTACACAAATCGTGGTATATCCTCCATACAATGAAATACTCAAAAATAAAGAGGAATGAACTACATGCAATAAATGAATGAATCTCAAAATAACTATGTTGAGTGAAAGAAGCCAAACAAAAAAGAGGACATAAGATTCTGTTTCCCTAAATTCCAAAAAAAATGCAAACTAATCTATAGCGACAGAAAGTGGATCAGTAGTTGCCTGGAAATGGGGAGGGGGTGAGGGGATACACAGGGGGCAAAGGATACTTTTAAAGTTGATGGATATGATTGTGATGATGGTTTTACAGGTGTGTGTGTGTGTGTATATCTCAAATTGTATATTTAAATATATACAGTTCAGTTCATTTCAGTCGCTCAGTCGTGTCCAACTCTTTGCGACCTCGTGGACCACAGCACGCCAGGCCTCCCTGTCCATCACCAAATCCCGGTGTTTACCCAAACTCACGTCCATTGAGTCGGTGATGCCATCCAACCATCTCATCCTCTGTTGTCCCCTTCTCCTCCTGTCTTCAGTCTTTCCCAGCATCAGGGTCTTTTCAAATGAATCAGCTCTTCGCATCAGGTGGGCAAAGTATTGGAGTTTCTCTCAGCTTCAACATCAGTCCTTCCAATGAACACTCAGGACTGATCTCCTTTAGATGGACTGGTTGGATCTCCTTGCAGTCCAAGGGACTCTCAAGAGTCTTCTCCAACACCACAGTTCAAAAGCATCAATTCTTCGGTGCTCAGCTTTCTTTAGAGTCCAGTTCTCACATCCATACATGACTACTGGAAAAAACCATAGCCTTGACTAGACAGACGTTTGTTGGCAAAGTAATGTCTCTGCTTTTTAATATGCTATCTAGCATATTAAAAAATAAATAACAATAAATATATAGTTTACTGCATTTTAATGTATGTATTTGCATATTTTAAATTGAGTTTATTATTTTTTCTACAGACTTGATATTTTTGTGACATTAAAATTTTCCAACCCAGACCATTGTCTGTTGATTGCTTTACCTTTGGCCCCTTCAACAAGTTAGTATATATTTTTTTTGTTTCTTTTTTTTAAATATAGTTTCTCTATTTTTCTTCTTAGCTTAACTATTTATTCCTCTCTTATATGTGTTTGCTTTTTCTCATTCTGTGTCTGTTTATTGACAATAAGGGAAAAGCTATTGATTTGTAAATATATATATATGATTGAACTATCAAATTCTCCTTTTTATTTTATTACTTTAAACTGCAATTTGCTTTTCTTAGATGTACAACTACACCATTATCCCTATATACTTTTTATTCCAGTGGATTTAAAAATTATTTCATTTAGTATTTTTTATTGCACTCATTGAAACTTCCAAAATAATTTGATTAATAAACTATGATAAACATTTCTGTCTGCTTGTGCTCTTAAAGGAAATGACTTTAGCACATGTATTTAAATGATATTTTAGGTAAAAGTGATAAGCATCACAAATACAGAAACACCTGTTATGTTTTGCTTTAATATAAAGGTTGGAAAGCTAAAACTATATATTTCAGAATTCCTTGCTTTGTCTTTTTTATTCTTTGATATTTTTCGATATTTTTCAAATTTTCTACAATGAACACATAATTAACTTACCCAAGTACACATAGCTGGTAAGTGATCCATCCAAGTAAGTATGCACAAATATGTCCATCAGCTGTCCCAGTGAGTATGGTTGCTTCTCACTGGATTTATTACTGTGTTATGATTGCATGATTTATCTAAATTTATCTGTCTCACTTGGAAGATTGAATAAAGGCCAGCCCAGCCTATATGCTGGCCCTCCTCTTTTAGTAATCTTATATATGTATTCTTTGACTTTGCTACTTTTAGCCCTGTTCACCTGTAACAAATTCTTCATGTTGCTATAATGTGATCCTTTTTGTTCTCACTTCATTACAAAGCAAGGCACTCATTTGCTGGGGTGGGAGGAGGGCAATTTCAATATTTCAGAAGCTGACTTTGTCCCTCCCTGCTCTTAACACTTTAGATGTGCTTCTGCCAGATGTTAACGTGCTATGTGAAGTTGCCTGTCTACTTAACCCAGGTTTCATAGGATAATCAAATGTCCAAGTTGGAAGAAGCTTTAAAAATCATTCTAGTCCATTGAATACTTTCATTCTCCAGATGAGATTGAAATAATCAAGTTCATATTCACACGGATTCTGTAAAGCTGGGACTGGAACCCAGATCTCTTAATCTGTACTTTAGTGCCTTTTGCATGATTGCAAACTCTCTCCACATTTTCTATATTTTCCTTAAAAAGTCCACTTTAAAAGTTAAGCAAATTCTGAATTATAACTGCATTTCAAAAGGATACTTTGAAGCAAGCTTTAAAACAAACAAGGAAGCTGTGGTACATATATACAATGGAATATTACTCAGCCATTAAAAAAAAAATACATTTGAATCGGTGCTATTGAGATGGATGAAACTGGAGCCCATTATAGAGAGTGAAGTAAGCCAGAAAGAAAAACACCAATACAGTATACTAATGCATATATATGGAATTTGAAAGATGGTAACGGTAACCCTATATGCGAGACAGAATAAGAGACACAGATGCATAGAACAGTCTTATGGACTCTGAGGGAGAAGGTGAGGGTGGGACGTTCTGGGACAATAGCATTGAAACATGTATATTGTCATTTGTGAAACAGAACACCATTCCATGTTCTATGCATGGGATGGGTGCTCAGGGCTGGGGCATTGAGATGGCCCAGAGGGATGGGATGGGGAGGGGGGGTGGGGGGGGGGTTCAGGATGGGGAGCACGTGTGGACCCATGGCTGATTCATGTCAATGTATGGCAAAAACTACTACAATATTGTAAAGTAGTTAGCCACCGACTAAAAAAAAAAAAAAAAACTACCTAATATACACTAAGTGCTTGCAATAGACCAAATCTTAGGCTAGATAAATCACATACATCACATCAGGCTTAATTACTATTATTAATTATGATTATCAACATCAAATAAAGAAGAAGAGAAGAAAAAATAAATAAATAAAACAAACAAAAAAAGAGTCAGCACTGTCTCTCTCTGTACATGTATTGTTGTTATTGTTCAGTCGCCCAGTCGTGTCTGACTCTTTGCAACCCCATGGACTGCAGCACGCCAGGTCTCCCTTTCCCTCACTATCGTCCAGGATTTGCTCAAGTTCATGTTCATTGCATCAGTGATGCTGTCTAACCATCTCTGACGCCCTCTTCTCGTTCTGCCCTTAATCTTTCCCAGCATCAGGGACTTTTCCAATGGGTTGTCTGTTCACATCAGATGACCAAAATACTGGAGCTTCAGCTTCAGCATCAGTCCTTCCAGTGAATATTCAGGGTTGAACTCCCTTAAGATTGACTGGTTTGATCTCTTTGATGTCCGAGGGACTTTAAGGAGTCTTCTCCAGCATCACAGCTCGAAGGCATCAATTCTCTGGCTTTCTGCCTTCTTTATGGTCCAGCTCTCACAACCATACGTAACCACTGGGAAGACCATAGCCTTGACTATATGGACCTTTGTTGGCAGAGTAATGTCTCTGCTTTTCAATACACTGTCTAGGTTTGTCGTTGCTTTCCTGTGAAGAAGCCATTGACTTCTAATTTCATGGCTGCAGTCACTGTCTGCAGTGATTTTGGAGCCCAAGAAGAGGAAATCTGCCACTACTTCCACCTTTCCCCCTCTATTTGCCATGCAGTAATGGAGCTGGATGCCATGATCTTAGCTTTTTTGATAGTCGTAAGCCAGCTCTGTGCATGTATATATATTCATTTATTCATTTATTTAAAGTTCATGTGTGCATGGAGGCATATGCTCCCCCATCCCCACCCACACACACAAATAGGAGAGAGAGGAGAGGAAAAGGGAGGGAAGGGGAGGAGAAGTCATCCATTTAAGGCTCTCTTTAACCCAACACTGTACACAGTCCTCAAGCTGCTGGGAATTTGGCTCTCAGCTTCTGCATTTTCAGGCTCCAGGCCTTCTTACCATGGATTACGTCAACAGTTTCCAACCATCCAAGGGAAGATACAAATCTGATTTTGTATCACGATGCTTTTCCTCTAAAAGCTAATTCTTCTGCCTCCAAATTTCAGCTTTACAATCTCATTTTTATAGAAACCAGGGGCGAAGTGTCACTAAGTGGGAAGCAGAAGGTGGAAAACCAAAATCTTCTCCTTAGATAGGACTACCTTCCAAGCACTCTCTCAGCGAGGAGGGACAGCGTCCTCTCCTATTTCTGAGGTTGAACTTTCTGTCCTGTTTAAACGTATCACTAAAATCACTGCTGATGGTGATTGCAGCCATGAAATTAAAAGACGCTTACTCCTTGGAAGGAGGTTTATGGCCAATCTAGATAGCATATTTGAAAGCAGAGGCATTACTTTGCCAACAAAGGTCCGTCTAGTCAAGGCTATGGTTTTTCCAGTAGTCATGTATGGATGTGAGAGTTGGACGGTGAAGAAAGTTGGTGATGGACAGGGAGGCCTGGCATGCTGAGATTCATGGGGTCACAAAGAGTCAGACACGACTGAGCGACTGCACTGAACTGAACTGTTTCTACTACAGTTTCAAACCATTTGTTGCCCCACCATATTGACCATACAGTTTACAATGAAACAAAATCTTTTAAATAGAAATATAAGTGAAGGAAGATCTGACTTGTCAGAGACCTCATCACTCTGTCATAAAACTGGCTTCACTAAATCTTGATTAATTTCATTATCAACATGACAAGCCCTAACTTCTACTTTCTCTCCACAAATGTTGGCTGATTTCTCAGATGGCTTTCACAGAACCTTTTCACTTTTCTAGTTCATCACTGCCTGGCTCCCTTTGCTTATTTCTTGTCTCTACTAGACCTTCTAAAAGAATCAGCTCCCTGCTTCCATGTGTCAGGTGCTTACAAGACACTGAAAAACATCACTGCCATTACCAACTGGTAAAAAGTCTCATGTCACTGAATCATCTGAGTTAGCAAATGAGTGGCCTTTCCCTGACTTCATGATCTTTGTTTCTGTTCTTAGCATGAGTGTGATAGACTCTGAAGTCTAGGCTCCTATGTAAACGTGTGGCCTCTCATTTCTGTAACTGGGGTGTCCTCTCCCTCAGGTAATTGGGCATAACGGCTGTGAACATTTTGCATTTCCTTGGTCAGTTGAGTTAAGTTTAGTTCAGTCGCTCAGTCGTGTCCGACTCTTTGTGACTCCGTGGACGGTAGCATGCCAGGCCTCCCTGTCCATCAACAACTCCTGGAGTTTACTCAAACTCACGTCCATTGAGTTGGTGATGCCATCCATCCTCTGCCTTCAAACTTTCTCAGCATCAGGAGCTCTTCCAACGAGTCAGTTCTTTGAATCAGGTGGGCATAGTACTAGAGCTTCAGCTTCAGCATCAGTCCTTCCAATGAATATTCAGGACTGATTTCCTTTAGGATGGACTGTTTGGATCTCCTTGCAGTCCAAGGGGCTCTCAAGAGTCTTCTCCAACACCACTGTTCAAAAGCATCAATTCTTTGGCACTCAGCTTTCTTTATTGTCTAACTCTCATGTCCATACATGACTACCGGAAAAACCATAGCCTTGACTAGACAGACCTTTGTTGGCAAAGTAATGTCTCTGCTTTTTAATATGCTGTCTAGGTTGGTCATAACTTTTCTTCCAAGGAGTAAGTGTCTTTTAATTTCACGGCTGCAGTCACCATCTGCTATAATTTTGGAGACCAAAAAAATAAAGTCCATCACTGTTTCCACTCTTTTCCCATCCATTTGCCATGAAATGATGGGACCAGATGCCATGATCTTAGTTTTCTGAACTCTGAGCTTCAAGCCAGCTTTTTCACTCTCCTCTTTCACTTTCATCAAGAGGCTCTTTGATTCTTCTTCACTTTCTTCCATAAGGGTGCTGTCATCTGCATGTCTGAGGTTATTGATATTTCTCCTGGCAATCTTGATTCCAGCTTGTGCTTCATCCAGCCCAGCATTTCTCATGATGTACTCTGCATATAAGTTAAATAAGCAGGGTGACAATATACAGCCTTGACATACTCCTTTCCCCATTTGGAACCAGTCTGTTGTTTCATGTCCAGTTCTAACTGTTGCTTCCTGACCTGCATACAGATTTCTCAGGAGGCAGGTCAGGTGGTCTGGTATTCCCATCTCTTTCAGAATTTTCCACAGTTTGTTGGATTTTCCACAGTCAAAGGCTTTGGCATAGTCAATAAAACAGAAGTAGATGTTTTTCTGGAACTCTCTTGCTTTTTTGATGATCCAGCAGATGTTGGTAATTTGATCTCTGGTTCCTCTGCCTTTTCTAAAACCAGCTTGAACATCTGGAAGTTCATGGTTCACGTATTGCTGAAGCCCGGCTTGGAGAATTTTGAGCATTACCTTACTAGCGTGTGAGACGAGTGCAATTGTGTGGTAGTTTGAGCATTCTTTGGCATTGCCTTTCTTTGGGATGACTTACCTGGTGGCTCAGACAGTAAAGCGTCTGCCTAAGATGCGGGAGACCCGGGTTCAATCCCTGGGTTGAGAAGGTCTCCTGGAGAAGGAAATGTCAACCCAAGTATTCCTGCCTGAAAAATCGCATGGACACAGAAGCCTGGTAGGCTACAGTCCATGGGTCACAAAGAGTCGGACGTGACTGAGCAACTTCACTTTCTTTTCACTTTTTCTTTGGGATTGGAATGAAAACTGACCTTTTTCAGTCCTGCGGCTACTGCAGAGTTTTGCAAATTTGCTGACGTGTTGAGTGCAGCACTTTCCTAGCATCATCTTTTAGGATTTGAAATAGCTCAACTGAAATTCCATCACTTCCAATAGCTTTGTTCATAGTGATTCTTCCTAAAGCCGACTTGACTTCACATTCCAGGATGTCTGGCTCTAGGTGAGTGATCACATCATCGTCATTATCTGGGTCATGAAGATCTTTTTTGTATAGTTCTTCTGTGTATTCTTGGCACCTCTTCTTAATATCTTCTGCTTCTTTTAGGTCCCTACCATTTCTGTCCTTTATTGAGCCCATCTTTGCATGAAAAGTTCCCTTGGTATCTCTAATTTTCTTGAAGAGATCTCTAGTCTTTCCCATTCTATTGCTTTCCTCTATTTCTTTGCACTGATCACTGAGGAAGGCTTTCTTATTTCTCCTTGTTATTCTTTGGAACTCTGCATTCAGATGGGTATATCTTTCCTTTTCTCCTTTGCTTTCACTTCTCTTCTTTTCACAGCTATATGTAAGGCCTCCTCAAACAGCCATTTTGCTTTCTTGCATTTCTTTTTCTTGGGGACAATGTAGATCGCTGTCTCCTGTACAATGTTACGAACCTCTGTCCATAGTTCATCAGGCACTCTGTCTATCAGATCTAGTCCCTTAAATCCATTTCTCACTTCCACTGTATAATCATAAGGGATTTGATTTAGGTCATACCTGAATGGTCCAGTGGTTTTCCCTACTTTCTTCAATTTAAGTCTGAATTTGGCAATAAGGACTTCATGATCTGAGCCACAGTCAGCTCTTGGTCTTGTTTTTGCTGACTGTATGGAGGTTCTCCATCTTTGGCTGCAAAGAATATAATCAATCTTATTTCAGTGTTGACCATCTGGTGATGTCCATGTGTAATGTCTTCTCTTGTGTTGTTGGAAGAGAGTGTTTGCTATGATCAGTGCGTTCTCTTGACAAAACTCTATGAGGCTTTGCCATGCTTCATTCTGCACTGTAAGGCCAAATTTGCCTGTTACTGCAGGTGTTTCTTGGACATTCTACTTTTGCATTCCAGTCCCCTATAATGAAAAGGATATCTTTTTTGGGTGTTAGTTCTACAAGGTCTTGTAGGTTTTCATAGAACCATTCAATATCAGCTTCTTCAGCATTACTGGTCAGGGCATTGATTTGGATTACAGTGATATTGAATGTTTTGCCTTGGAAACAAACAGATCATTCTGTTGTTTTTGCGATTACATCCAAGTACTGCATTTCAGACTCTTTTGTTGACTATGATGGCTATTCCATTTCTTCTAAGGGATTCTTGCCAACAGTAGTAGATATAATGGTCATCTGAGTTAAATTCACCCATTCCAGTCCATTTTAGTTCACTGATTCCTAAAATGTTGATGGTCACTCTTGCCATCTCCTGTTTGACCACTTCCAATTTGCCTTGATTCATGGACCTAACATTTCAGGTTCCTATGCAATATTGCTCTTTATAGTATCGGACCTTGCTTCCATCACCAATCACATCCACAACTGGGTGTTGTTTTTGCTTTGGCTCCATCTCCATTCTTTCTGGAGTTATTTCTCCATTGATCTCTAGTAGAATATTGGGCACCTACCGACCTGGGGAGTTCATCTTTCAGTGTCCTATCTTTTTGCCTTTTCATACTGTTCATGGGGTTCTTAAGGCAAGAATACTGAAGTGGTTTGCCACTCCCTTCTCCAGTGGACCACGTTTTATTAGAATGCTCCACCATGACCCATCTGTCTTGGGTGGCCCTACATGGCATGGCTCATAGTTTCATTGAATTAGACAAGGCTGTGGTCCATGTGATCAGATTGGTTAGTTTTCTGATTGTGGTTTTCAGTCTGCTGCCCTCTTATGGAGAAGGATAAGAGGCTTATGGAAGCTTCCTGATGGGAGAGACTGACTGAGAGGGAAACTGGGTCTTGTTCTGATGGGCAGGGTCATGCTCAGTAAATCTTTAATCCAATTTTCTGTTGATGGGTGGGGCTGTGTTCCCTCCCTGTTATTTACCCGGGGCCAAACTGTGGTGGAGGTAATGAAAATAATGGTGACCTCCCTCAAAAGATCCCATGCATGTACTGCTACACTCAGTGCCCCCAGCCCTGCAGCAGGCCACCACCGACCCATGCCTCCACTGGAGACTCCTGGACACTCACAGGCAAGTCTGGGTCAGTCTCTTTTGGGGTCACTGCTCCTTTGTCCTGGGTCCTGGGGCACAAGGTTCTGTTTGTGCCCTCCAAGAGTCTATTTCCCAGTCCTGTGTAAGTTCTGGCAGCTCTGTGGTGGGGTTAATGGCGACCTCCTCCAAGAGGGCTTACGCCATAACCAAGTCTGCTGCACCCAGAGCCCCTGCCCTGCGGCAGGCCACAGCTGACTTGCACCTCCACAGGAGAGGCTCAAACACAGTTCTATCTCAGTTCCTTCCTAAACCTCCTTCCAAATTTGCTTTTTTAAAGATAAGACAACAGGCCCCAAATGGAATCACTCATGCTAAGCCCCATGCCACCAAACTGAGACTTAATTACTGTTTGGGCTCTCCCAGAAATGCAGTCTTAAACCAGTCAACCAGGAATTGCCTGGTCAGCAGGAGAGAGCTAATCTACCTGACCAACCTCTACCATTCCCTAGAGGAAAATAACTCTGCAATAACCAACTTGCTTTTTCCCTGGTATGACTTCCTTGTTTCCACTCCCTTCTGCTTATACAAGTCTTTCATTTTGCACAGCAGTTTAGAGCTCTTTTCTATCTGCTGGATTGGATGCTCACTGATTTGGAGGACTTGAGCCCAGTAATGAAGCAAGTCTCTGGCAGGTTTATCTGTACCTCTGAAATCACTTGAATTCAGGGGGTGGCAAATACAGCTATGATGTTGCTGCTTAAGAATTTTAATCCTTTTAAAAATAGGCTGTGAATAACCAGCTATGTTAATATGAAAGACTAGAAATGTAGCTCGGTTTGCGGGAAAAAAAACCTCTCAAAACAAAATACTTCTGTGATATAAAACAATTTCAGATCTATCAGAAATTAGATTTGCAAAATATTCAAGGAATTCCAGAAATACAAAATCACTTGTGAAAAAGTTTTGAAAGCACATGATACACATGGCTATCATATATGTCTTATAAACCTTCGCTCTTTGTTTGCCTGTTTATATGTAGAAATATTGGAAGAAATATGGATTGGGGTACTTTCTGCTAGATATTGACAATTGCTTTGCTTTTTATGTAAAACAATATGAGCTTTTTCAAAATGCTTCCTTCAGTAGTACTTCATGCTGTGGAGAAGGGATACCAATTAAGAATAGTTTCAGGAAGAGATTTTACTGTAAAGTGTTACTATTAAGAGGAAAATAAATATGTTACTTAACTCAATATGAAAAGAAAGATTCTTAGAGGAAATGGATCTCTAAAACAATGGTGAAAGGTGAATTTGTATTCTTTGTTGATGGGGCAGAAAAGGACATTCCTGGATGAGAAAGCACCTGAACAAGAGCATGGAAACTTAAAACAACCTGGCAACATTTTGAGAACGACAAGTTCTTTACTATGGCTGAATCAAGAAATATGTTCACTATGGGCTGAGGAGGGCATCTGCCAAGTGTTCAGAATGGAGACGTGATCAAGGGCCAGGAAATGGATGGCATTTTATGTTCCACCAAGGTATTATGGATCTCTGGAAGGGTGCATCAGAGGATTTCAAAACAGGGAAACGTAATTAGATTTGTTGTTTCTGTATTATTGACTTTAGCAACAATATGGAGGATGGAATGGAAGGTTGTGAGACTAGAGCATAACATAATGGTATAGAAAAGAAAAACGAGAAATGGTGGTGATGTGAGGGGATAAAACTGAATGATGCTAGGGGAGGAAGGTGGAGTGAAGATTAAGGTGACTGCTGTTCTTGACCTGAGTTATTTCTGAGGGGGGCGGTGCCAAGAAAGAGGATGTAAAGGGGATATAGGAGGGAGAGGTTTCTGGGAAAATGTTTATTCCATTTTAGGTTTATTACTTTCAAGATGTCCAGAACATATAATTCTGGAGCTCAGGAAGGAAGGTGAGATAAATATCTGAGATTCAACAGCTGAGAAGTGAAGTTGCAGTCTTGAAGATGGACAGGATTGTTGAGGGAGACATAGAGAGTGAGAAGACAGATCCAAGGTCAAAACCATTGGGAGCATCAATGTTTATGGAATGGAAGACAAAGAAAAGCCAGGGGGAGTGAGTAACAAGAGAAGCAGGAGGGGTGTTTTCCCCACATTTCAGCCAGCTGAACTCATTACTCATTATTTCCTGAGAATAACAGGTGCCTTCCTGTTTCTAAGCCTTTATGTATGATTTTTCATCCTTTCAAAAAGAGTTCCTCTTTAAATTCTACTTTTCAGAGTCTAAACTGGAATATCAGCTCTTTGAGGAAAATTTTTCTTATCATTTCTGCCATAATATCTTTCCCTTCTTTTCCCAATAGTCCCAGTATCATGAAATTAGGTACAGCTGTATTATAGGTGATCTTTCTATATTGATTCTTTTTGAAATAGCAACAAGGCTGTTACATGTCAATGCAAATATTATTTTAATGAAAAATGTATTTTTTCCAAAACAGACCAATTTAGTGAGAAAAATAGCATTGTTTTACATTTGCATACCTCATTAATGCCTGGATTAAGACAGCTGGATTATCATAAACACTTTTGTATTCAATCTATTGTGATTAGCTGTTTTGGTTGAGGGACAGAAAGAAAATAGCCTTATAAAGACAAGAAGTTAGAAAAAGGACATATTTAATAGCCTTTTCAGAAAACTGTGGATATTGTTTCCTTTTTAGATATATACCAAAACTTAACAAGGGGTTGTTTCTTAAAGGTTAGTTGTAATGTGGAATCTGAAGCCATATTAATAAAATTTTCAGACGTTAAAATCCATTTGTCTATCTTGCAATTTGAATGACCATTTTCTACCCATGCAAGATTTCTGCAACACAACTTACACATTTGTCACTTGGAAAATACTGATCCACTGAGTTATGCAAGTCCTTGAAATGTTGACACATTTCATTATCACATTTGTTCATATTACTATCATATTACCAATCACATCAGAAAAAAACATGAAATATGGGGAAACTAGCAAGCTCACAGTATTGGATACAATTCTTCCAGTTAATAGTTTTTACTCAAAAGCTCAAGTTTTATCACTGGAAGCCAACACTGCATTATTTTATTCAATGCAAGAGTCTTCATTCATTCACAATTATACCATTCTACTCTGAATGTGAATCTTTTGTATATATGCTTTATCCTTCCTAAAGGTAAGAGAAAAGAATAGGCTTAATTCTTATTTGTATTTTCCTATCAGCTTATAGCTCAAGTTCCTGGGCTTAGTAGGTCCTCAACAAATATTTGTGGATTTGAACTGAATTTATTTCTCCTGTGAATTTATACTTTAGGGTTTTCATATGCCCCAGTATACCTGAGACAATCTGCATTCATACCTATCACCTCGTACCACCCACTTTAAGATATTTTTCTCTAATTTAAACAAGTAGGCTTCAGCCTACTCTCTCTTGCAAGAGAGTTCCAGAAAAACATCTACTTCTGTTTTATTGACTATGCCAAAGCCTTTGACTGTGTGGACCACAACAAACTGTGGAACATTCTTAAAGAGATAGGAATGCCAGACCACCTGACCTGCCTCTTGAGAAATCTGTATGCAGGTCAGGACGCAACAGTTAGAACTGGACATGGAACAACAGATTGGTTCCAAATGGGGAAAGGAGTACGTCAAGGCTGTATATTGTCACCCTGCTTATTTAACTTATATGCAGAGTACATCATGAGAAACGCTGGGCTAGATGAAGTGCAAGCTGGAATCAAGATTGCCAGGAGAAATATCAATAACCTCAGATATGCAGATGACAGCACCCTTATGGAAGAAAGTGAAGAAGAATCAAAGAGCCTCTTGGTGAAGGTGAAAGAGGAGAGTGAAAAAGCTGGCTTGAAACTCAACATTCAGAAAGCGAAGATCATGGAATCTGGTCCCATCACTTCATGGCAAATAGATGGGGAAAGAGTAGAAATGGTGACAGACTTTATTTATTTGGTCTCCAAAATTATAGCAGATGGTGACTGCAGCCATGAAATTAAGAGACGCTTGCTCCTTGGAAGAAAAGCTATGACCAACCTAGACAGCTTATTAAAAAGTAGAGACATTACTTTGTCAGCAAAGGTCTGTCTAGTCAAGGCTATGGTTTTTCCAGTAGTCATGTATGGATGTGAGAGTTGGACTCTAAAGAAACGTGAGCACTGAAGAATTGATGCTTTTGAACAGTGGTGCTGGAGAAGACTCTTGAGAGTCCCTTGGACAGCAAGGAGATCCAACCAGTCCATCCTAAAGGAGGTCAGTCCTGAATATTCATTGGAAGGATTGATGCTGAAGCTGAAATTCCAATACTTTGGCCACTTGATGCGAAGAACTGACTCATTGGAAAAGACCCTGATGCTGGGAAAGATTGAAGGCAGAAGGAGAAGGGGACAACAGAGGATGAGATGGTTGGATGGCATCACCGACTCAATGGACATGAGTTTGAGTAAACCCTGGGGGTTGGTGATGGACAGGGAGGCCTGGCATGCTGCAGCCCATGGGGTCACAAAGAGTCAGACATGACTGAGCGACTGAACTGACTGACTGACCGAGGGTTCTGCTGCTGCTGCTGCAAAGTCACTTCAATCATGTACGACTCTGTGCGACCCCACAGATGGCTGCTCTGTCCCTGGGATTCTCCAGGCAAGAATACTGGAGTAGGTTGCCATTTCCTTCTCCAATGCATGCATGTACGTTAAGTTGCTTCAGCCATGTCCGACTCTGCGACCCTATGGACAGCAGCCCACCAGGCTCCTCTGTCCATGGGATTCTCTAGGCAAGAATACTGGAGTGGGGTGCCATTTCCTTCTCCAAGACTGAGGGTTCAGTGTTGTATTAAAATAAGTGAGGACTATTAACAATAGCCAGGACATGGAAGCAACCTAGATGTCCATCGGCAGACGAATGGATAAGAAAGCTGTGGTACATATACACAATAGAATATTACTAAGCTATTAAAAAGAATGCATTTGAATCAGTTCTAATGAGGTGGATGAAACTAGAACCTATTATACAGAGCGAAGTAAGTCAGAAAGAAAAACACCAATACAGTATATTAATGCATATATATGGAATTTAGAAAGATGGTAACAATGACCCTATATGTGAGACAGCAAAAGAGATAGAGATGTAAAGAACAGACTTTTAGACTCTGTGGAAGAAGGCGAGGGTGGGATGATTTGAGAGAATAGCATTGAAATATGTATATTATCATATGTGAAATAGATCGCCAGTCCAGGTTCAATGCATGAAACTAGGTGCTCAGGGCTGGTGCACTGGGATGACCCTGAGGGATGGGATGGGGAGGGAGGTGGGAGGGGGGTTCTGGATGGGGAACACATGTGCATCCATGGCTGATTCACGTGAATGTATGGCAAAAAACACCACAATATTGTAAAGTAATTAGCCTCCAATTAAAATAAAAATAAATAAATAAATAAAATAAGTGAGGAACAGTGTGATAGGCCTTTATTTTGTACTTGTAATTTCTGCAATAGTCTCATCTAGAAGTTTGAGACTAATATTCAGGGAAAAGAATTTCAGTTCAGCACATATGAAGACAGTTTTCTGGTTAGAGTAAAGCTATTGCAGAACATTGCTAAATACAAAATAACTAACAGCTGCTGTACAGGACATTCTATGGAGTCTTAATTGATAAACTGATGTGCACTTGGATTCAAGTGGCTAGGAATAGTCTAATCCTTCTGGTTTTGGGGGTGGAGGAAGAAGTATTCAACACAGTTGTCCAGTACAGTCTACTTAGTGTTCTAGCCAATTATGCCATGGCACATTCTACAGGTTTCAAGATGTAAAAATCTGCCACACTGCTAGTCAGCAGGGTCGTTAAGATGTGTGGGTAATGACAGATTAGGTATCCATGAAATATGTTCAGGAAATAAAGGTTGGTTACCACATTGTGTATTGACAGTGGTCTGAACACTCTAGCTGCAGCAGTTTTGTCAGTACCCTTACATTTTTCTTATATCAGTATCAATACCTTTTCAAAAAATTGCAATAGACTCTTTTGGCAGTAACAGGCAAAAAGCCAAGACTGTTTCATGAAAATTAAGTACTGGGTTTCTTTTTCTCAAAAAAAAAAAAAAAGATAATGCTGAAGGTATAACTTACAAAAATTTAAAATTTCCCATCCAACAATGGGGCCATAATTGCTGAGCTCATGAAAACTAAAAGTATCTATTTCAAAAGTTACTGTTATTTTTAAGACAATTGTTTCCAGAGCTCATGATTTAACATGTGCAGCTGCAGAAGTTACATGTCACTTTGTGAAGCATGACTTTCTATTTCGAGCAAATGATTTTATTGCTATACTTTGCTCATTTTAAATTCCCAGTTTTCTTAGGATTGTATAAAAAGTGAAGTGGTAACTATCTATTAGTTCCACTAACAGAATAACTTCATAAATAGTTAAATGATGAGAATCTTATAGTAACAAATAGAAGGGGAAAAAGTGGAAGCAGTGACAGATTTCATTTTCTTAGGCTCTAAAATCACTGCAAACAGTGACTTCAGCTAGAAAATTAAAATTTTTAATTTTAATTAAAAGATGCTCCTTGGAAGGAAAGCTGTGATAAACCTAGACAGTGTATTAAAAAGAACAGATATCACTTTGCTGACAAAGGATTGTAATGTCAAAGCTATGGTTTTAGATCTGAATGCCAAAGAATTGATGCTTTCGAATTGTGGTGCTGGAGAAGAGTCTTCACAATCCCTTAGACAACAAGAAGATCAAAACACTCAATCCTAAAGGAAATCAACCCTGAATAGTCCCTGAAAGAACTGATGGTGAAGCTGAAGCTCTAATAATTTGACCACCTGATGTGAAGAAGAAATACATTGGAAAAGACCCTGATCCTGAGAAAGATTAAGGGCAGGAGAAGAAAGGGGTGACAGAGGATGAAATGGTTGGATGGCATCACTAACTCAATGGACATGAATTTGAACAAACTCCAGGAGACAGTGAAGGACAGGGAAGCCTGGCATGCTGCAGTCCATGCAGTTGCCAAGAGCAAGCCGTGACTTAGCAACTGAACAACAACAACAACAATCAGATGCCACAAATAAAAAGCAGCTAATTAAAAATGGCTCAATTTTTTTCCCCTATAAATCATGGAATCAAAGTAAAACTAAAGTTCATTCTGTCAAGATAAAGTGTCTGACACTTTATATAAGGTTAAGGACCTTATACATTTAGTTCAAAAGTTCATCTTTGAGATAAGACTATTTGCTTTATACAGTAGTAAAATGAACACAAGTTTTGATGGACAACTTTGTAAAAACATAGTAAAAACAATGTTCCACTAAACTAGGAAATATACTTTGAAGAAATGTGCTTATTGTATTGGTTGTGGTACATATAAAATTTATAACTGCATCCCAAAAGAGCTGTGATGGTCTAACAACTGAAGGAGAGGTTATAGTCATTAAATTTTATAAATATTTTGTATATATGTGCAGTTATAATTACTGAACTGTATACTCATTCTTTGTTTTTTTTTTTTTTACAAATTTGATGTTGAAACAAAAAAATAATTCAAGTGCTGTGTGGAAGTACATGCTTTGTCTCTTTGCTACACATGATCAAATTTTAGAAGTGCTTGAGCCCTTAAGGAAGCTCTTTGTAAATCAATCTAAGTGTAATACACTATATTAAACTTACTTTTAAGTACTGAAATAATCCAAGTTCAGACGGTGGAAGATTTGATTTTAAAATTAGATAATAGATCTTTGGGGTATCTTGAATGTCCTTTGATTATGTTCCCACCTTTGTTCAGAGAAAATTGTCCTCTCTACCAAAATAGAATAAAATTTAAAAAACTTTACATTTGGCAAAACATTAAAAAGACTCATAGAGAGAGAGAATTTGACAAATTCAGTTTAGTAAAGCATGTAACGAATATATACATTCTGAATGGGCTCCCCAGGTGGCGCCGGTGGTAAAGAATCTGCCTGCCAATTCAGGAGACACAAGAAATGCAGGTTCGATCCCTGGGTCAGGAAGATCCCCTGGAGAAGGAAATGGCAACCCACTCCAGTATTCTTACCTGGAAAATTCTATTGACAGAGGAGATTGGCAGGCTACAGTCCAGGGAGTCACAGAGTCAGACTGAGTGACTGAGCACACACACTATACTCTGAATGGAGGCAAAAAGAGAGTACCTGTGGAAATATTTTGGCTGAAGTATTACTATGTTTCAATATAATGCAATTAAAATGAAAAATGCTCTCAATTTAGCATTATTTTTACCTGACCAGGTACCTCAGTAACGGTTGAGAGTTTTCTTAATTAAAAATAATATGGTTAAAATAGAAGAAATCACCTGAAGATATCAACAATTTCAAATTTATTAATGATAATAAATTTTTAAAGGCAACAGAAGTGCTGAACCAATTAGGATAAGAAAGTGTCAAGATTCCAGAGAAGGACAAGAAGCTGAGAATAGCGCCTTTGCCCAGAGAGAGGACTACTGCTGGGAACAAAGAAATCAGCAGAGCCTTTGTTGATCTCAAGGAGCCAGGGCAGTGATTCTCAACCAAAGGTAATTTTGCTTCCAGGGGACATTTGAGGATGTTTGGGAACACTTTTGATTGTCGTGATGTGGGTAAGGGGGTGATTTGCTATGCTATCTAGTGCATAGAGGCCAAAATGCAGCCAAACACCCTAAAATGCACAGCACAGCCCTCCAAACCTAGCAAAAAATTATCTGGCCCAAGATGTCAGTAGTGCCTTGGTTGTAAAACCCTGGACTACAGAAATTGGAGGCTTAGAATCTAACACACACACATACCACAGAGTGTATATAACACTTATTCCTGGTTTGGTTCAGACATTTTCTAGGAATCATTTTGTCAGATTCTTTCCATCTCAGCTATGGAATTTTCCCTGCTCCTATTAAATTCAACACAAGAAGTGCTCTGAGTCATCTTCACTCCCTCAGGTCCCAATCCCACCATAGCCACATTCATCCTCAGAAAAGCACCTCACCAGTTACTTTAAAGATCTGGTTAAGATCATCCTACAAATGCTGTGTCTATTTCCTTTCTGCACATTTTTCCCCCTATGATATCACTCATTCTTTTCCATCTTTAAGAAAGTGTTTCCTCTTTATCAAGGAAATGCCTTATCAGTTCTCCTTTCCCCCATAGTCCCTCCTCAAAATCACTTTTTCTTTCTCTTTTTTTAAACTATGCAATGGGAATTTTATTTATAAAAAATAAAGCAAATCCTACACTCCTGGGGACAGAACCCATGGCTTATATTTCTCTGTTACACAGCACTTACCTCGCTCAGGGCCTGGTACAAATAAGAGCTCTGTAAGTTCATTTGTAGAATGAATAAATTTATTTATTCATGAATAAATTCTTTATTCATGAATGAACTTACTTATTCACTCATTACTTTTCTTCTTTTCCTTGCATTTAATCTGCTCTTTTCTTTATTCTTTGGACTCAGTAATACTTTTCATATCATTTTCAATAACAGAGCTGAATAAATGCATACTGATCTGACTTGAAAAGAAAAATGGAAACAGAAAATCTTTTAGCAAATTGGACCCCGAATCTCCCAGTGAGTTGCAGATTAATCCAGTGAAATATTCTGCATGTTTTTGGGTGAGGGAATTCTATCTTGGACAAATCATACTCTGTCACTAACCTCGGGTCTGCTTGAAGGAAGATTCCTCTGATCCAACATCCTGCGATTTTAATTTAATTATAAGACAACATGTTGTGCAAGTTAAGTTGGACTTTAAGATGACTTAGCAGAAAGTTTCTGCTTTGATAACCAGAAGCCATCTAGAGCATTAAAAATGCCTGCACCAGGCCTATCAGAGACAGAGCCAAACAAGCTGGGATGACTTATTTAAGGTGACGTCAGGAGCGATACATCACTTTAAATAAGTCATCCCAGCTTGTTTGGCTCTAAATGGCAACCCACTCCAGTATTCTTGCCTGGAGAATCCCAGGGATAGGGGAGCCTGGTGGGCTTCCATCTATGGGGTCGCACAGAGTCGGACACGACTGAAGCGACTTAGCAGCAGCAGCAGCAGGAGCGATATCATTCTGTGTCATTTAGGGTTAAAATTTAATTTCACACTTTTAAAATATAAAACAACATTTGCTATTTGCACGTCAAGTAGACAGTCTAGCTGTCTTTAGCCATTTTTCTTATTTCTTGAAATGCAACTTATTTTTCGGTCTGCCAACTCTTCTTTCTTATCTTTTACAGCTGTCTGTTGTCCCCACACAGATCCCAACTCTTTCCAACCTCTGCTCTCCTATCCTGTCACACTTTGCTCTATGGAACTTCAAGAAGCAAATGCAAAGCATCTGCTCAAGAACATTTGACTATACATCCATCCACCCATCCACCCATCCACCCATCCATCTACCCATCCATCCATCCATCAACCCATCCACCCATCCATCCACCCGTCCCCACCCATCCATCCTTCCACCCACTGACCCACCCATCCATCCCCATCCATTCATCCATCCACCTGTCCATCCATCTATCCAGCCAGCCGCCACTCATCCACCCATCCATCCATCCATCCAACTATCCATTGATCCACCCATCCGTCCATCTACACATCGACCTATCCATCCACCCATCCACCTATCCATCCACCCACCCATTCCCATCCATCCATCCACCCACCCATCTACCTGTCCACCCATCCATCCACCCATCTACTCGTCCATCCATCCATCCATCCACTCAACAAATGTCCATTAAGCATCTTCTATGTATAAGGCTTAAATTGACTTAAATTGAAGAAAGTAGGGAAAACCACTAGTCCATTCAAGTATGCCCTAGATCAAATCCCTTATGAGTATACAGTGGAAGTAACAAATAGATTTAAGGGACTAGACCTGATAGACAGAGTGCCGGGTGAACTATGGACAGAGGTTCGTGACATTGTACAGGAGACAGGGATCAAGAAAATCCCCACGGAAAAGAAATGCAAAAAAGCAAAATGGCTGTCTAAGGAGGCCTTACAGATAGCTGGGAAGAGAAGAGAAGTGAAAAGCAAAGGAGAAAAGGAAAGATATTCCCATCTGAATGCAGAGTTCCAAAGAATAGCAGGGAGAGATAAGAAAGCCTTCCTCAGCGATCAGTGCAAAGAAATAGAGGAAAACAACAGATTGGGAAAGACTAGAGATCTCTTCAAGAAAATTAGAGATACCAAAGGAACATTTCATGCAAAGATAGGCTCAATAAAGGACAGAAATGGTATGGACCTAACAGAAGCAGAAGATATTAAGAACAGGTGGCAAGAATACACAGAAGAACTGTACAAAAAAGATCTTCACGACCCAGATAATCATGATGGTGTGATCACTCACCTAGAGCCAGACACCCTGGAATGTGAAGTCAAGTGGGCCTTAGAAAGCATCACTATGAGCAAAGCTAGTGGAGGTGATGGAATACCAGTTGAGCTATTTCAAATCCTCAAAGGTGATGGTGTGAAAGTGTTACACTCGATATGCCAGCAAATTTGGAAAACTCAGCAGTGGCCACAGGACTGGAAAAGGTCAGTTTTCATTCCAATCCTAAAGAAAGGCAATGCCAAAGAATGCTTGAACTACTGCACAATTGTACTCATCTCACTCGCTAGTAAAGTAATGCTCAAAATTCTCCAGGCCAGGCTTCAGCAATACGTGAACCATGTACTTCCAGATGTTCAAGCTGGTTTTAGAAAAGGCAGAGGAACCAGAGATCAAATTGCCAACATCTGCTGGATCATCGAAAAAGCATGAGAGTTCCAGAAAAACATCTATTTCTGCTTTATTGACTATGCCAAAGCCTTTGACTGTGTGGATCACAAGAAACTGTGGAAAATTCTTAAAGAGATGGGAATACCAGACCACCTGACCTGTCTCTTGAGAAACCTGTACGCAGGTCAGGAAGCAACAGTTAGAAATGGACATGGAACAACAGACTGGTTCCAAATCAAGAAAGGAGTATGTCAAGGCTGTATATTGTCACCCTGCTTATATGCAGAGTACATCATGCAAAATGCCCAGGCTGGATGAAGCACAAGCCAGAATCAAGATTGCCGGGAGAAATATCAATAACCTCAGATATGCAGATGACACCACTCTTATGGCAGAAAGCGAAGAACTAAAGAGCCTCTTGATGAAAGTGAAAGAGGAGAGTGAAAAAGTTGGCTTAAAGCTCAACATTCAGGAAACTAAGATCATGGCATCTGGTCCCATCACTTCATGGGAAATAGATGGGGAAACAGTGGAAACAGTGTCAGACTTTATTTTTGGGGGCTCCAAAATCACTGCAGATGGTGATTGCAGCCATGAAATTAAAAGACACTTACTCCTTGGAAGGAAAGTTATGACCAACCTAGAATGCATATTTAAAAGCAGAGACATTACTTTGCCAACAAAGGTCCGTCTAGTCAAGGCTATGGTTTTTCCAGTAGTCATGTACAGATGTGAGATTTGGACGGTGAAGAAAGCTGAGCACAGAAGACTTGATGCTTTTGAACTGTGGTGTTGGAGAAGACTCTTGAGAGTCCCTTGGACTGCAAGGAGATCCAACCAGTTCATCCTGGGGGAGATCAGTCCTGGGTGTTCATTGGAAGGACTGATGTTGAAGCTGAAACTCCAATACTTGGGCCACCTCATGTGAAGAGTTGACTTATTGGAAAACACCCTAATGCTGGGAAGGATTGGGGGCAGGAGGAGAAGGGGATGACAGAGGATGAGATGGCTGGATGGCATCACCTACTCGATGCACATGGGTTTGGGTAGACTCTGGGAGTTGGTGATGGACAGGGAGGCCTGGCATGCTGCGATTCATAGGGTCACAAAGAGTTGAACACGACTGAGCGACTGAACTGAATTGAATGATCGATATTACTCAAATAAGTGGTTCTAGAAAAATCTGTATGACAGTATGAAAGCATTCTACTCAACTGGAAATTAAAAACAAGCTTAAACTTTACACTGAAATTCAATGATTTTCTTTTAACTAATTTTCATGTTATGTTCATCTGTGAAGAGATTTAAACTTTTAGCAATTTCACAGATTAGTTAAAACATTTGATTAAAAAAAAGTCTATCCTGTTTCAGTGAACCACATGCTCTGTAAAGTTAAAAAAAAGAAAACTCCAGAAATTTTTCCATCAAAGGCTTTCCACTGTCAAATGCAATTCGATCTACTATTAACTTACCATGTTTTGGCTCGCCTTAGGAGTTATCATTTTTTATCATATAACATGCACACCTATCAATTTATCAAGCTCTCAGCTTAATAAGGTTATGATCTATGAAGTTTCCCGGGAAGTTGGCTTGCTCTGTCTGGCTGTTACTTTTGCATTAATGTTACTAATTCCTTGGAATGAAGAGTTTTCTCACATTTGGTGTTTCTTTTACACTGTTTTGTTAAATTACCCAGTGCCTTTAATGTAGAAACTCAAGGAAGAAATAATTGTCTGTATTTTGTTCCTTCAGTGTTTAGAAAAGAATGGGAGATAATATGTTCTATGAAGCTTGCCCCAAGTTTAGTATAAGATAATAATATAAATGGCTTAATCATATGTTTATTAATAAATTATTTTGATGCCAAGATTTCTTTTAAATTATAAAAATAAAGGCCTATATTTTGGGTGTATATCTATAAAGAATAAATTTGTTGAATAAAGAATTTTTATAGATCGCTTTTAGAAACAAAGCAAATTCACATCCTTTATTTAAAACACCACACAGAATACAAATAAAGGGAGAATGTCCTTTAGTTCCTTACAGTTGAAGACTCTATGCATCCTTTTTCACACGAACAAGAGGAAACACTATTTTTTAGAATATATACATTTGAAATTCTCAGTGATCTAGAACAATTTCTATGCAGCTCAACATAAACAATGGCTTTACTAACGAGGGGGCCTTGATGGTCCTGTGGTAGGTTTTACAATCCTCTCTGATAAATCCATAGGCATCTCAGAATTAGATATTTACGAATCCAAGGAACAAGAAGATACAAGACTACTCACCTATTTATCTAGGGACTGCTCTGGTGGTTCAGTTATTAAGAATCGCTGTCCAATGCAGGGGACACAGGTCCCATCCCTGGTCCAGGAACTAAGATTCTGCACGCTGTGGGGCAGCGAAGCCTGTGCACCACCACCAGAGAGAGGCCCACGTGCTGCAGTGGGGGAGCCCACACGCTGCAACAGAGACCAGACACAGCCTAGAAGAAAATAGATAGTTATTCTTAAAAGTCATTGAGAATCTGTGTGTTCAACCCTAAGTGCTTGGAATAAAGGTGGGTAACACAGATACCTACCCACAAATAACTCACTAGCTAGTTGTGGGACTAGGTATAAATGCAAATCACAATATACAGTATGATGTGTGCTATAATAGAGGTAGAGTCACTATGTTATGGTATCTCAGGGGAGAATAAAGGGATGATGCTGGGGGTGGTGATGAAAGGGGTGCTTATGGAACACTGCTAAAGAAGAAATGATACTTGAGGTGGACTTTGTTGACAGAAGAAGAGAAGGAGAAGTAGAAGCAGGTAAGGAGATAGGTAAGAAGGGAAGCAGGAGAGAAGGAGGAAGGGAGAAAAGCTGAAGGTTAATGCAGACCCAGGGAGAGAGATGCTAACAAGGACACAGAGACTGAAGTAGGCATGTAAGTTTAAGTGAAAGTGAAAGTGAAATTGAAGTCGCTCAGTCGTGTCCAACTCTTTGCAACCCCATGGACTGTAGCCCACCAGGCTCCTCCATCCATGGAATTTTCTAGGCGAGAGTACTGGAGTGGGTTGCCATTTCCTTTTAAACACTACTGCAAAAAAACAAAACAAAACAAAACCCAGAGCAAAAAAGCCCCAGTTAAGTAGAGTCGGGAGACCAGAAGGGGGAGCTCTCATGCCCTGGGACCACAGCAGAGCCAGGAAGGAAGAAAACAAACTGCTCTTCCTGGCAACAATCACCATCGCTCACTATTAGAAAAATGCAAATAAAAACTACAGTGAGGTATCACCTCGCAGCAGCATCAAAAAGTCTACAAACAATAAATTCTGGAGAGGGTGTGGAGAAAAGGGAGACCTCCTACACTGTTGGTGGGAATGTAAACTGAATGTTCTCTATGAAGAACAGGGTGGAGGTTCCTTAAAAAGCAAAAAACAGAGCTACAATATGACTCAGCAATTCCATTCCTAGCCATATATCCAGAGAAATCCAGAATTCAAAAGGATGCATGTACCCTGATGTTCCCTGCGGCACTATTTACAGTGGACAGAACATGGAAGCCACTTAGATGTCCACTGACAGAAGCATGGATAAAGAAGATGTGGTACATATATACAATGGAATATTACTCAGCCATAAAAAAGAAGGAAATAATGCTATTTACAGAGACATGGATGGAGCTGGAGATTGTCATACAGAGTGAAGTAAGTTAGAAAAACAAATACCGTATAATATTGCTTATATGTGGGATCTAGAAAAATGGTGTAGATGACCTCATCTGCAAAGCAGAAATAGAAACGCAGGCATGAAGAACAAATTTATGGTTATCGAGGGGGCACAGGGTGGCGATGGGATGAATTGGGAGACTGGGATTGGCTAATTAATAATAGCCCAGGGAACTCTGCTCAGTGCTCTGTGGTGACCTAAATGCGAAGGAAACCTAAGAAAGAGTGGATATATGTATATGTACAGCTGATTCACTTTCCTGTATAGCAGAAACTAACATAATGTTGTAAAGCAATTATACTCCGATAAAAATTAATTTAAAAAATTAAAAAATATACTGAACTCAGTCAATTTCTCTCAAACGACTAAAGGCAATGAAGGATAGTGCTGTATTTGTCTGCATTGTTTTGTATCATTTAAGTCAAATGGCCTTGTTGGTTAAAGAATAATGCCAACAAGTATAATTTTTAAGAGTATGGACCCAATTCCTGGCTGTACGTATTAGTTTCATTTTTTACAGCCATAGACTTCCCCTTTCACTATCCATGTTGCAAAAATATGTACTATTGGTCACAAAGAAACGAGGACAAAGTGAATAAATGCATCAGTACAAGTCAGTCATTCCTACGGATTAAAAAAAAAAACTGTATTTATTAAAGATGGAAGGAAATGCTATCCCTAGAGACGTACATTCTAAGTTGTTCAGTGGTGTCTGACTCTTTGTGACCCCATGGACTATAGTCCGCCAGGCTCCTCTGCCCATGGGATTTTACAAACAAGAATACTGAAGTGGGTTGCCATTTCCTCTTCAAAGGGATCTTTCTGACCCAGGGATCAAATTTGCATCTTCTGCATCTCTTGCATTGGCAGGCAGATTCTGAGCCACCCTGCAAGCTCTCTCCTTAGAGATACTTAAGGTCAAATTTGCCAATTTTGTTTGGAAAACAAAATGTAGGAAATTTCCATGAATATGTTGTCAGGGCAATGGCTGAAGTACTTCCACATAACATTCTCTCTTCACTGCTGCTGGAGTAAGATGACTCTAAGTCTGGTTTGCTCTCACTGATCCCAGTGTGATCTCTGGCAATTTGCTTCACCTGGCTGTCTTTTTTCCCTCTCTTTTGAGAGTTAAAATGACACTTACTTGGTGGGACTTAAATGTTTATAACCGCTTCAAGATTTCGAAGAGAAAAACGATCAAAGATGGAAAAAGTATTGTTCCTTGTACTCGTTAGTCAACAGAAGTTGAAATCTGGAAATAAACTACAAACCAGGTTTAATATGTTAGTTTAAGTTTGCATTTGAAACTCTAAATTAAAACATTTACTGTGTTTACATTTAATTCAGTTTGATTGTATGCAATTTCATCCCATGTGTGTTTATTGAGGAGCTATGATTAACTTCAGAAAACTAAAAACCCAGGGCCTGTAGAAATTGTCTCACTAGCCATGTTGGGAGGGCAAAGGGGTTCGTCTGCTTGAAGGACAGAAAGAAATCTCCCTGTCTGCTTCAGCAATCCTATTACATGCAGATGTGAAGTCCAACAGAAAAACTGGGAGACAGCACAATCAATCCATCAGCAAATATTTCTGAGCTCCTAGTAGGGTGCAGACGCAGTTTTAGATGCTAGAGAATTGGGACTGAAATGAAATCCTTGTCCAGGATGAAACTATAGATGGAACCATGCTCCCTCACAGCCTTATTTCACAGTTCTGTTGAAATGAATGATGTTATTTCTACTATTCAGGGTAAGATGTCTGTGTGTGCTAAGTTACTTCAGTTGTGTCCAACTCCTTGCAACCCTATGGACTGTATCCCACCAGGCTCCTCTGTCCATGGGATTCTCCAGGCAAGAATACCGGAGTGGGTTGCATTGCCTTTTGCCAGGGGATCTTCCCAACCCAGGGATCGAACTCGCGTCTCTAATGTCTCCTGCACTGGCAGGCAAGCTCTTTACCACTAATACCACCTGGGAAGCCCCTCGGTAAGATGGTGAATGGGAAAGCACCCTGAGTCAAAAGTTGATTAACCACTACTAATAACAAAAACAAAAGTAAACCATGCGCCTCCTGGATTCCAGCACAGTGTTAAGCATCAGCAGCATACATCGCAGTTTTTCGTAACAGCCTTTTCTTTTTCATATTTGAGGAACCTGAGGCTTAGAGAGCCACAGTAACCAGTTAGTGGGTGGCAGAACAGGGACACAAATCCAGGCCTGTCTTGGTCCCAAATATTTACGAGGAGTAGTGAAATCCAGTCAGCTGGTCATATGCTCTCAAATTCAGTGGTGGCCATTTTGCTGTCTGATTGCTCAGTTATTGCTTGCTGCCTTGCAAATAATTAGCAATTTTCTAGGAAATTTTTCTCTTTTGTGGGAAGTCCATTGCACTGACCATCAGTGAAAAGCTATTTCCTTCTAAAAACTCTCAGCAAGGCACCTGCGTTTCCATCCAGAAAGGACCAACTTAGGGAGCAAGGGAGGGATTAAAAGAAAGATTTATTAAGCAGTTACTAATTTAAAATTTGTATAAAAAACAGGCGTTTAAAAACATCTTTTATTTCTCAAGGAAACTTCAAAAGAGGAGAACACCAAGGTTCTACCCAAGGCTGTGTGATCTACCCAAGGCTGTGCAGAAGATAGCAGAGTTGGGGTTCGAATCCACACCAAACTCCTGCCTCTCTCTGCTACCTGTCTGCCTCTGATAAAAGCATACCTCCAAGATCTTGCTTGGTCAAATATTTCATGATCTAAATAAGCAATGACAACCACCACTACTGCAACAGACTAGGAATAGGTAAAATAGGTCTCTGCTCAAACATGACAGGAAGTAGCCAGCCTCTCCCTGTGCACTTGTGCTCACTCTTTACGACCCTGTGGACTATAGCCCACAAGGCTCCTCTGTCCATGGGAGTTTCCAGGTAAGAATACTGCAGCAGGAAATAGCCATTTCCTGCTCCAGGGGATCTTTCCAACCCAGGGATCGAACCCATGTCTCCTGTGTCTCCTGCATTGACAGGCAGATTCTTTACCACTGAGCAACCTGGGAAGCCCTAGCTTCTCTCCTACCCTACCCTACCCTACCCCTATAGCTTTATTTTCCTTCATTGCACTTACCACCTTCTGACATGACGTAGGGTTATTTGTCTTCATTGTCTGTCCTCCATCCTGGAATACGAGCTTCTGGGGAGAATTCATCTCAGCTGACTTGTCGATTTCCATATCTCTCATGCCTGGAACAGTGCCTGAAATAAATAATAAGCATCTATTAAACAAATGCATTAAAGTAAGATTTAAAGGCAGGGTAGATAGCAAACCTGTGACAGTTGACAGCACTTATGGTTTAGTCTCAAAAACATCATTTTGGTGCAAAACATGCAGCAATTTGAATTAAAATTTTGCTTAAGTTAAAAGTGACTCCCAACTTAAGAAATCACTACTCATTATCTAAAATTTGGCTTCAGGGTAAGGCTTCATTCAAGAACCGTATCAGCGTTGTTTATTTTACTTTTGAAGGCATTTTGAATAGCACTTTAGACATTTTGTCATTTGTAAATATAAATGTATCTGTTTTAAATATTATTACCTTCCTGATGCCTAAGGGCAAAACAGACATTTTAATTTATCTTGTGAAGATATAAAGCTAGACAGAGGGTGGAAAAACTGATGAAAAATGAAAGATCAGAAGAGAGACAACTAAATTACAAAAAAGAAAAAGCATTAGTTTTGTCTATGTAATTAGCCCCCAACTAAAATAAAAAAAATAAATAAATTAAAAAAAAAAGAAAAGAAAAATTTCCATTAAAAAAAAAAAATCCAAACAAATTAGCTACAGGTATAATAATTAGGTCATTATTACAGTCATTTCAAAATCCAGATAAAGAACCATATTTTTATTAAGTGTTTGATACATCTCTTTTCCCCTACATTATTTAGTTGAATTCTCTTTGATTTCCTCCTTATATGACAGTAACTTTGTAATATTATTTTTTCCAGTAAACTTTAGCATGATTAATTAATATTAGTTTTTATTATTGATAATTGGCTTGCACTGGTTGCAGGTATGTGCCCAGAAACATAGGCATTCTGATAAGTTCTGTCTTTGATAATAACAAAAAAAGAATAAATGCACGTGGTACATTTATAATTATGTGTGCTGCATCATCTAGCATGTTCCTGAAAGGGGACAGCTTCGCATTTGACTGGGCAGCATTAAGAAACTAACTCTTCATGGACAATTTTTATGTTTAGCTACTGAAAAAGTTTCCAGACTAATCTGTAGGTGCTTCACATGTCAACCTGTGTTTCTCCTCTACTACCCAAACACTTAACGGTGTCAGCACCTTAGAATGGTTGATGTTACAGTAAGACCTCTGGCCCTGTCCTTCAATGTTTCCACACTAGGCAAACTGGCCTAAGACATGGGGGGTTGTGCCTGGGAGCTGTTCATTCCTATGCAGTTGCAGCTGAGAACAGCTTGATGTAAACGTGACTGAGAACCCCATAAATATATTCCATCAAAGCAAGCTGAACAAAGCTCCCACTCAGCTTCCCTTTAGCTGGGTTTCAGTAACGTCCCACCACTACATGGAGTGGGAGTTGGAGTGAAAAGAGATCACAGTCTTAACCAAATTCAGGTCAAGTATTTTACTCTGGCAGATTTTACAAAGGCATATGAACATGTGAGTACATTGTTGGTGTTCCTTCCGGGACTTTGGAAGGGGTCTTGGAAGTGAGGGTCCTGAGTTCCAGCTTCATTAACTTCATGTTAGATTCTCTAGTAATGGGTTCACATCTACTACACTTCAGCTACACTAACCTCCATCTTTCTCTCTCTCTTTTTTTTTTTTTTTCACTGACCAGGCATATTTTTGCTCTTCCTCCCACCCTTCCTGCCTTTCAAATAACTGTCCCCTTATTCTTTGTGTCTCAGCTCAGGGAAGCCTTTTCTAGTCTCCTATGTGTATCATTCCCATTACTCTGCCATGCCACTCTGTTCCTCTCTTTTTAGCTCTCATTTCTGTCTGAAGCTATTTTGTTTACTTACTTGTCTGGCTTCTCCAGTAAAATGCAGGTGCAAGAGAGCAGCAATTTTGCCCAAGATGCTTACAGGTATACCACCTAAACCTAGAAGAGACCCTGGTCTTATTCATTCAAATGATTTTTGAATGAATGAACAAACTATAAGCTCAAAAGTGCATAAATATCTTTTTAATTAGCTCAAGAATATAAAAACAGCTCCAGTCCTCCATTTCATCAGGTTGGAAAGCCAATCTCAGGTACTATTAGGGCCCCTTCCTCCTTGGGGTTTGCAATGGTGATAGGGCTGCCCTGGTGGCTCAGACAGTAAAGAATCTGCCTGCAATACAGGAGACCCGGGTTTGATCCCTGGGCCAGGAAGATACGCTGGAGAAGGGAATGGCTACCCACTCCAGTATTCTTGCCTAGAGAATTCCATAGATAGAGGAGGCTGGTTGGGCTACAGTCCATGGGGTAGCAAAGAGCCAGATACGAGTGAGCAACTAACACTTAGAATTTAACAGAGGAGCAGGTTATCAGTCACTGCCTTCTCTGATCATTGAGCTGTCCATGGTCTTGGCCAGCAGCCAGGTCCTCACTGTAACATGCATGTGACTGAACAAGGTTGGCAGAGGTTCGGAGCCCTGCTTTTGGCATGTGGCCTCCTTCTGAAGAGCCTTCAGCCATCTCCCCCTGAAGAAATGAAGTGAAAATCGCTCAGTCATGTCCAACTCTTTGTGACCCCATGGACTCTACAGTCCATGGAATTCTCTAGGCCAGAATACTGGAGTGGGTAGCAGTTCCCTTCTCCAGGGGATCTTCCCAAACCAGGGATCAAACCCAGGTCTCCCATATTACAGGTGGACTCTTGACCAGCTGAGCCAGGAGGGAAGTCCAAGAATACTGGAGTGGGTAGTCTATCCCTTCTCCAGTGTATCTTCCTGACCCAGGAATCAAACTGGGGTCTCCTGCATTGCAGGCAAATTCTTTACCAACTGTGCTATCAGGGAAGCTCAATGGGACACCAGAATTCTTTCTCTGACAGCGGCATGGTGGTCTACAGACCACTAGTCCCCGCTCGTTAGGATGAACTGCCTCCCTTGCTTTTCTCAAGGGCACTGCTCCGGGACACCTTGCAAAATCATTTCATGGAAGTTAGACCTTACAAAACTGAAAATCTTCTGTTTCTGCTCAGAAAAATTCCCAAGTTAAGGAAATTGCGTCTGACTATTTTCTTGGAATAGAAGAAAGGGGAAATATGAAGAACAAACAAAATTATCAAAATCTCAAAAATTATCCAGTCACATGTATTTTTATATACTCTTGTGTGTTGGAAAGAAACTAACTGGCAGTGTGGCTGTCTGTGTGCTATGCCTCTCTGTTACAGGCGAAATTTATCCCCTCAAATTGATGCATGGAGTCCTGCCCACCAGTACCTCAGAATATGACTGCATTTGGAGACAGTGGCTGTAAAGGCAACACAGTTAAAATCAACTCTTTACGGTGGCCTTAATTCCATGCTTGCTTGGTGTTAAGATTAGGACATAGACAGGTACAGACAGAGGACCATGAGAAGACACTTGGAGAAGATAGCCATCTCTAAGCAAGGAGACCGGCCTTAGAAGGCTTGGCTGAAACCTTAATTTCAGATTTCAAGCCTCCAAAACTGTGAGAAAATAAATGCCTGTTCTTGAAGCCACTCAGTCTATGGTGCTTTGTAATAGAGTCCTAGTAAACTACTCCCTGAGGCCATAAGGTTGGGCAAGGCAGCAACTCTGGGCTTTGTGTGAAAGTAGGAGTTGCTAGCATGCATCTCTTTAGCTCTGCAACCCTGCATGATAGGACTTCAAGTCACCAGCAGTAGCAACAGTGGTGGTTTCTCCCCAGACCACATTCAGCAAGAGCGGGCACATAGAAGCACAGGGAAAATGCTTTTAGGGGGGCCTGGAGTGTCTTTCACACGACTCCTGCTTGCCTCCACTGCAGTGTTGCAAAGCCCAACACCACGTGCTCACATGGTATTTCACACACATGCATTCCAGGAAACACACAAATACTCAAGGGGCAGCAGGCTCTAGTGGGGTCAGCAGATGATGAATTAGTAATTCTCCAGTAGTCAGGGAGTTGCATAACTGCCAAATATGAGCTAACAAATGTTTATGCATCATATCGATTATATGTATACAATTGTTTAAGGTCTAATAAATAACTAATTCCAACTAGCATGTTTCCTCCAGAGGTTAAGAACAATCATTTGAAAAGATCTTACTGTCTTTGTCTAAGATATTAATTTCTTCTCAGATACACAATCTTATGTCTAACTGTTGTCAGTCATTTTTTTCAGGGAGAAGAATAAAACAAAGCAACAATAACAAAATGCATTGTTTCAAAGCGCTAAAATTTAACACTTATGCTGGAGGGTATAATTTAGTGACAGTTCCAAATATGATTGTACCTGCAGAAAAATGATTTTGCTTGTTTAAAAATATAGAAGCTATAAGGTAAATCTCATTTTTGATAATTCATTGACATTACCTTACATTTTTCCTTAAAAATTATCTTTTTATTTTTTTCTGTTTCAGGTAACCCAGTACTATCTGAAATGCAGAAAAGGAAGATTTATTAGCAAAACCATAAAGTAGCAAAATGATATAGTCAGCAGACATGAGTCATAGCACTGTATTTCATTCCTTGACGGTACAGTCAAATGCCCTCAGTGTTTCAGAAAATTCAAATGCCTACTATCTTTTCTAATATGTTTAACTCCATCTTCATTGTCCTAAAGTACACACACACACACACACACACACACACACACACACACACACACACACACAGGCACAAGCATACACACACTCCATTTTTACAATGTTTGCTTTTTGAAAACGAAACTTTTAATATGTATTTATCCTACAAGGATTTTCAACCATGTGGTTTCATTTGGTGATTCATTCAAATTTAACTCACATAAATATATAGTTAGTTACCCACTTGTGTCTGACTCTTTGTGATCCCATGGACTGTAACCCACCAGGCTCCTCTTCCATGGAATTCTCCAGGCAAGAATACTGGAGTGGGTTGCCATTTTCTCCTCCAAGGGATCTTCCCAGTGCAGGGATTGGACCTGTGTTTCCTGCATTGCAAGCAGACTCTTTACCAATGAGCTACCAGGGAAGCCCTGGTAACATAAATATATTAGCTAATGTTGTAAGATGCCTGCTGCTTTTTTAAAAAGTCCCTTTAATAATCACGAAATATTGGTGGCTCAAAAGGAAAGAAAACTTAAGTTTGGTTTAAATAGTGAAATCATGGTGCATTTTTCCAGTTTTGGTTATTCTAAATTTCACATAATTTTACAATAATGTTGTGAGATAATAAAAAAATACATATTAGCCATTGTTCCCAGTTCCTGACACAGAGCTCCTAAAAACCCTTGTCATTTCCTAAGTGATAAGAACACTAGGAGTGTCTCTTGTTCTAATATTGGTCTTTGACCTCTGTTCCTCCCACAGAGCTCCTAAAACCCTTGCGATTTTCTGGGTGATGGGAGTGCCTTTGTTCTAAGGAGGTGACATTGGGTGAGCTCCTGTATGGCTCCTGAATGAGGGCTGTTCTCCGGAAAGACCAAACCATGATTAGAAGCCTGGAATTTTCAGCCATGCCCCACATTCTCTTGAGAAGAGAGGGGACTGACAATGGAGTTAATGATTGATCATGTCTCTGTGATGTAGTCTCCATAAAATCCCAAAAGGATGGGGCTTGGAGAGCTTCAAGGTTGGGGAACACATGGAGGTGCTAGGAAGGTGGTGCCCTACACAGGCCATGAGAGCCCCTGCCCCTTTCCACATACCTTTGCTGCACTACCCATTCCTTGCCTCTGAACATTCATCTGCATTCTCTATCACATATCCTTTAATAAACTGATAGGTGTAAGTAAGTGTTCACCTGAGTTCTGTGAGCCAGTCTAACAAATTAATCAAACCCAAGGAGGGGGATGTCCTTGGAAACTCTGATCTATAGTCAGTTGGTCAGAAGCACAAGCAAGAACATAGGATTGCAACTGGCATCTGCAGTGTGTGTGAGTGAGGGTGGGGGACAGTCTTGTGGGACTGAGCCCTTATCTCCTGGTAGATAGTGTCAGAATTTAGTGGAATTCTTGGACACCCTGCTGGTGTCCTGAGATTTGCTTGTTGGTGGTGTGGGGGGCCCCCTCCCCACAGACACACAGTGGAATTATGATCAGACACCAAAAGAATTGTTTATTTGCAAATAGCTGAGAAAAGAAAAGATACAAAAAGGTGAAGGAGAAAAGGAAAGACATACCCATTTGAATGCAGAGTTCCAAAGAAGAGCAAGGAGAGATGAGAAAGACTTCCTCAGTGATCAATGCAAAGAAATAGAGGAAAACAATAGAATGGGAAAGACTAGAGATCTCTTCAAGAAAATTAGAGATACCAAAGGAACATTTCATGCAAAGATGGGCACAATAAAGGACAGAAATGGTATGGACCTAACAGAGGCAGAAGATATTAAGAAGAGGTGGCAAGAATACACAGAAGAACTATACAAAAAAGATCTTCATGACCCAGATAATCATGACGGTGTGATCACTCACCTAGAGGCAGACATCCTGGAATGTGAAGTCAAGTGGGCCTTAGGAAGCATCACCATGAACAAAGCTAGCGGAGGTGATGGAATTGCAGTTGAGCTATTTCAAATCCTAAAAGACGATGCTGTGAAAGTGCTGCACTCAATATGCCAGCATATTTGGAAAACTCAGCAGTGGCCATAGGACTGGAAAAGGTCAGTTTTCATTACAATCCCAAAGAAAGGCAATGCCAAAGAATGTTCAAACTACTGCACAATTGCACTCATATCACATGCTAGCAAAGTAATACTCAAAATTCTCCAAGCCAGGCTTCAACAGTATGTGAACCATGAACTTCCAGATGTTCAAGCTGGATTTAGAAAGGCAGAGGAACCAGAGATCAAATTGCCAACATCTGCTGGATCATCGAAAAAGCAAGAGAGTTCCAGAAAAACATCTGCTTCAGCTTTATTAATGCCAAAGCCTTCGACTGTGTGGATCTCAACAAACTGGAAAACTCTTAAAGAGATGGGAATACCAGACCACCTGACCTGTCTCTTGAGAAGTCTGTATGCAGGTCAAGGAGCAACAGTTAGAACTAGACATGGAACAACAGATTGGTTCCAAATGGGGAAAGGAGTACGTCAAGGCTGTATACTGTCACCCTGCTTATTTAACTTATATGCAGAATACATCATGAGAAATGTTGGGCTGGATGAAGCACAAGCTGGAATCAAGATTGCTGGGAGAAATATCAATAACCTCAGATATGCGGATGACACCACACTTATGGCAGAAAGTAAAGAAGAATGAAAGAGCCTCTTGATGAAAGTTAGAGAGGAGAGTGAAATAGTTGGCTTAAAGCTCAACATTCAGAAAACTAAGATCATGGCATCTGGTCCCATCACTTCATGGCAAATAGATGGGGAAACAGTGGAAACAGTGATAGACTTTATTTATTTGGTCTCCAAAATCACTGCAGATGGTGATTGCAGCCATGAAATTAAAAGACACTTACTCCTTGGAAGAAAAGTTATGACCAACCTAGAGGGCATATTAAAAAGTAGAGACATTACTTCGTCAGCAAAGGCCTATCTAGTCAAAGCTATGACTTTTCCAGTAGTCATGTATGGATGTGAGAGTTGGACTATAAAGAAGCTGAGTGCCTAAGAATTGATGCTTTTGAACTGTGGTGTTGGAGAAGACTCTCGAGAGTCCCTTGGACTGCATGGAGATCCAACCAGTCCATCCTAAAGGAAGTCAGTCCTGAATCTTCATTGGAAGGACTGATGCTGAAGCTGAAACTCCAATACTTTGGCCACCTGATGCGAAGAACTGACTCACTGAAAAAGACCCTAATGCTGGGAAAGATTGAAGGTGGGAGGAGAAGGGGACAACAGAGGATGGCATCACCAACTCAATGGACATGGGTTTGAATAAGCTCCAGGAGTTGATGATGGACAGTAAAGCCTAGCATGCTGCAGTACATGGGGTTGCAAAGAGTCGGACATGACTGAGCAACTGAACTGAAGTTCACTGTGATGCTTTATTTTTCTCCAAAATTTAATATGTTACTATATTATTCATAATGAAGAATAGCTTCTGTTTTTGAATAGTTAGAAATAGATCATAGACATTAGCTCAAAATAGAAAGTAAAGTTATATTTGAGTGAAAAATTAAATTAGAAAAATAAAAAAGGCATAAGGTAGGCATAGGTGACCAATGTAAAATGATTGTAGAATAAGTCATTCCTAATGGAATATTTTAGCTTCATAATATGTCTTCCCAGTTCATGTTAGGCTCAGAAATCTCAATGTGCTATCCACATTGGGAAAGATAGTTTAAATATGATTAGCTGAATAAAAACCAAATGAATGAATGAGTGAAGAGTAGAGCATTGGTACAGTGTTAAGTAATTTAAATGGTTCAGAAGTAGAGTCAGTCTAAGAAGACCATTTTCAAAAACACTTAAGACACATTTTTTCCCTTAAAATATGTATTTTGGTCTTGACTTGATTCTTGCACCCCAAATAAAATTAAGACCTGGCTTAGCTGGTTTTTGACCAGGGCTCTGTTTGCATTTCTCTACTAGTATCTCAGTTTTACCCCACTGGCCTGGGATTTAATTTCACCCTCCTTACAATTTACTAAGTTACCCTGTTACTGCTTCATGGATGCTGAAAGCAGGCATCAGCCTCTTGGGTGGAGACAAAGAGCTTCACTACAAGGGCGCAGCAAGCAGCACAAACATCAGCCTGTTGACACCAGTGAATCTTGCCTCAGACTCCATAGGGTTGATGTGGTATGACCCAGATGGATGTTACACACACAGTAAGTTTGCGCGATGGCTAAGGAACACTAAAGTTAATGAGTCCATTGCTATTGTCTTGTTTTTGGCTAACAATCAGCTAGCTAACTTGCTCTTTGTGCAAGGCTGAGAAATTAGCACATTTCTCAAGGCTGCATGCTGCAAACAACACTGAACAATAGCTCAGGAAAAGAAGCATTAGGATCATGAATTCCGACACACCTAGAAAGATATGAAGGAGCCTAGTGACCCATGGAGGACTCTCCCACCACCACCTGGTGGATTTTCATCCTCATACTGGATTCCACTACTGCTATCAATACCCACGAAGGGTGGATATCGCTCCTGACAGCTACCTGGAAAAGCCTTGAGCTTCCCTTTGGTTGGACCATATACAAATTAATCACTGGGGCCAGAGGACAGTCCTTGACTTAGGCCTAGATGTGCAGCCATTCTTGAACTAATCTCTGTGTTAAGGAGGAAGATTACTCTTATTACTTAGAACATCCATGCTGGCTAGGATGGGAGGATCAATTTTACCCAACTTAATAGCTATCAATGGGGAAGAGGCAAAATGTTAGGAGGCAGCCATTACCTATTTCACATGGTCTCTAAATGGTATAATTCAAGAATTCTGTTCTATTTCAGATTTTGAAAATCAAATGAAGTGGAGAGAAAAAAAAATTAGAACTCATTGGCCTTCTTTTCTATGCCTTTATTCTGGGATATCTTATCTATTTTTTCATTGTACTCATAATAATTGAGCACCAATTAGGTGTCAGGAACTGTATTAGAGTTGGAGATACAATTCAGAAATGACTCCTAATCTCACAGGTTAATAATCTAGTAAAGGATTCATTTTAAGAGACCATTAGCATGAGACGGAAAAATACAGAGTGATGGTAGCACATAGAGGGAACACCTCATCTGGACACTGAGTGGGAGGGTTAGGAAAAGACTCCTGGAGAATACAATATCTAATCTGAAGCCAGAGGATAAACAGAAATTATCAGGTGATCTGTGTGTGGGTGAGGACTAGATAGCTTGGAAGAATGCCTTAGCAGATGGAAAAACAGAGCTAGTTAGAGAAACTGAATGTAATCCTGTGTGTCTGAATCATAAAATTCAAGGTGAGAGAAGAGGTAGGAGAAGTGAAGAGTGGGAGGCAGAAAGTGTTATTTATGTAAAAGAAACTTGATTTTTCTAAGAAAGCTTGAAGACTTTAAACAGAGGGAAAACAAGGTAGATATTGCATTTCAGAAATTTCACACTGGCTATAGAGAGTGAAAAATGAATTGAGGAGGAAGCAAGGCCAGGACAGAGAGATTAGTTAGAAGATTGTTGAAATCCCGCACAGAGACAGAAGTAATTATACCAGTGAAAATGGGATGAAGGCATAGATTTGCAATCTATTTATTAGATCTGTGGGTCTTAATGAGTAGTTGGATGCATGAGATGAGAATAAGGAAATACTTAAGGCCTGGAGATAGGATAGAAATGATAAGAACAGATATTTTTAATTCAAGTAGGCAAAGGTTCAAATCCTAACTCTACATGTAGCTTCTAAGGCTGAGCTAATCACCAGCAAAAAGGAAACACTGATAACTACCTAGCAAGGCTGCTTTGAGGATAAACATGCAAAGAAATAAAATACTATATGTCAAGTTTCTGACACAGAACACATCTTTAATAAATTATAGCAACATGTCAGTTCCTATTTCTCTGTCTGAAAGAACTGGTTGGATGGAAAAACTATTCATTCAATGCATTCAGGAGTGTGCTGGCTGCAAGTAACTGGACCCACAGCAGTTTTAAAAAGTATGGGTTATTTTTCCTGCACAATAAGAGAACTGGAGATGGATAGTTATTGGCATTAACTTGGTCAGCAGTGGAATCTTTGCTGTTACCCTTGGCTTTACCTCATGGTCACAACATGGCTGCCCCAGTTCCAGCCTCCAGCATCATATTTACTTTTAAGTCAGGGTTGAAGGGGCCATGCATAAGAGAAAGGTTATCGGTTAGTTAATTATTCTGAGATGGGGGACATAGGAGGAGAAGGCAGAAGTTTGAGAATAAATAACAAACTTGATTTTGAATACACTGAGTTTTAGGTTTCTGTGATAATAGAAAGGGGTTTAATAGGCAGTTGGATACACAGGCCTGGAATCAAGGAATAATATCTGCGATTGAGGGGGAAGATTAAATTCTGTGGGGTAAATGAGAGAACCCATAGGAACGGTATACAGTGAGAAAACACAAGGACCAGGATACGGCCCTGGCACAGAACACCAACATTTAATGGATGAGTAGAAGCCAAGAAGTGCCAAAAGTGAGACAGGAGTGTTTAGGGAGGCAAGAGCAGAGCCAAGAGCATGCCGTGTCCTGGAAGCCTAAAAGAGAAAACAGTTTAGGAGGGCATGGTCAGTAAGAGCAAGGGCTATATAAAAGCAAGAAGGTAATAAGTAACCTTGCTGAGAGTTTTTCCTTTTGTGGGGACAGAAGCTAGACTGGAGTGTGTGAGGAGTGGAAGAGACGGGAGGAAAGAGAAAGAGCAAATGTAAAAAAAGTTCTTTTCTTTCTCTTTTGTTCTCAGAGTTCCTATTTTAGGATGTCAGTACTTGCAAAATTCTTTTTTTAAAGGAAAGATTTTTGGTAAAGTCAATTTACCTTTCCAAAGAGAAGCAAACTTGGAATGAGAGTCTGGTCCTCATGACCTTTGGAGGGTCTCTTCCGGCACCAGCGGTTTCTGATTACATGGTCTTTCTTACTCCAATGATGAGACACAAATAAAATCATTTGGCATGTTTAGGTTCTGGGAGCAGAGCTGTGTAAATGTTCATTGTGTGATGCTTCCAAGTAATGCAAAAGGCAGAGACTGGAAGTCAGTGGTCTGGTGGCACCTGTAAGGCTAACTTTCCCAGGCTCTCCTTTATTTAGTGTGTTTTTATATGGAATGTCATGGAAAATAAAAGCATTATGGGAAAATAAAAATCTGCCATTTGGACAGTTTTTGGTAGGTCATATTCAGATTAAAAACATTAAACTATTTTGGGCCACATATAAAATCAACTTTATATTGGACCACCCAGACTCAGAACACTTGATGAAAGACTGTATAAAAGTAAGAAACTTGTATGCAGTGACATAGTATGCAGTTGGCTGACTATTCAGGTTTAAGAAGTTTCCTTCCTGTTGAGGAAGGAAGAAAATGAAACACTGTTTAAATTTAAAGCAAATCATGCAATAGATGTAGTTATAAGAATGAAGCTTCCAGCGGGGAATCCTCTCTCCCTCTCTCTGCCTCTCTTCTTCATCTTCTGAACTATATACCTACCAGGTCGGAAAAGCACTTTTCGGAGCACAAGGTTTTTGTTTTCGTTTTTTTTAAAATAAATATTTTGCTTTCTTTTATTTGCTGCAGATTAGTTCTGCAGGCTGCAAACAGCAAAGCTAAGAAAAACAATTTTTTAAAACTCCCTTTTGTCCGTTTCCATCATTACTGTGGTAATTCTCAAAACATTTGTTTGAGAGAATCTAATCATCTAGTAGTTCAACCCTTAGAGCTCATATTTTAGGACGTCACTTGTGGCCTGGAGATTAAAACCTTCATGTGTCCTCTACTATTTATAGAATTATTCAACGTAAGTTTTTCTCTCATTCTTTCATTTGAGGGCTGGGGTTTAATCAGTTAGAGCTAGAGAACTTTTGCTCCCGTCCCCACCCGCCCACCCCAATCTCGCCCCAAAATGGGGACGTTATCTTGTGTGTGAGGCTCTTCCCGTTCCCTGAAGGTGGGCTGAGCAAAGGAGCGTGACGCAAGAGTGGGCTGTGTCCTTGATGCCTCTAGCGCCTCTGCCGCCCGGTGAATGATCCCATTAGCGGCGCAAATTCGCAGCGGCAGCCGGAGCAGCGGCGGCGGCTGCAGCCGAGGCTCTGCGCGCCCCTTGCTGCCTCCTCGGCGCGAGCCCGTGGCTGAGCACAGAGACTCAACCACACCCAGGCTCCGTCTGTCTTTTCAAGCTCTTCATGCTACCCGACTAAAAGAAGAAAATGGGCACGGGGGATTTTATCTGCATTTCCATGACCGGAGGGGCGCCCTGGGGGTTCCGATTGCAAGGTGGCAAGGAGCAGCAGCAGCCCTTACAAGTTGCTAAGGTAGGACCACCAAAGATGGGTTATCACATCTTGTTCTGGGCTGGGGAAGAAGGAATAAAAGCAACTTGTTGATGCTTTATTCAAGTTCTGATTCAGAGGTCTCTATATTAGTTTGATTTTGATGCTGACACTGAATTCTTCTTGGATGTGGGTTTTTTTTTTTTTCTTCAGAGAAACTTTGAAGAGTAACATATAGCACATATGTAATTAATCAGTCATTAATCGGGTGGGGGAAAGAGTGCTATATTTTATCAGCTGAAGAAAAGCCTGGTTAATCAGCTGCTTCTCTGGCAACCAGCAAGACACTTGGGAACGTTTCTTCTAGGCAGTCTTAGAATCGACAGTTGTTACTGTTTCATGTCTCTTTACTTGGCTCTGGCTGAGGAGAAATGCTCGGCTCAGTATAACCAATTGGCTTGGCTATTTTGGGGACTCATAAAGTATTGTTAACGACATTTATCATACAGCATCCAAGAGAAGGCCAGCTTGGGGCATATATAAAATATGAAGATGTCATAAATTTATTTGAAAGAATATTCTTTTAAGGGTTTGGCTAATAAATGCAAAAATCTAAGCACCCTGGTCCATCATGTGCATTCATCTTGTTAAGTGCTCAAAATAAAATTCAGAGACACTGGAAATATATTGTAAATAACTTAGAGGTTAACTTTGAAATGCATCTGATGATGATTTAAAATATTTTAGGTGTTTTTATTTCCGTTAGATTGCTTTCTTTCTTAGCTCAGTATGGTTACCAGTTTGCTTGAGGGGATCTGGTATTGTCTAATTGTGTTTCAGCTAAAACAAATTTTAAAATACATGAGAAAAAGCAGACTTTTACCCAGTTTTAATACTAAACTGAAGTACCATAGGAATGAACATATTTGATTAATTTTCTATTTTATACTTACATTAAAAATGGATCCAGATCCTCATGAAATATATGGACCATAGGCCTTTGTAGTTATTCTTCTTTTCCTTTGGCTTTTTTTTTTTTTTTAATTTATGTTCACTGTGAAGAAAGGAGTTTCTCTGAAATTTTCTGCACCCAGGCTTCCTCGGAAAATCCTTTCAAAATGTGATGGTGGAATCCTGCCACCTAGTGAAAATTTCAAACATCAAGGATGAAGCATAAAACGGCAGATGAAAAGCAGACATTTTTAGAACTGAAAAGTTTCTCAGAGATCCCCAGTTCAACCTGCTAATTTTAGATAAGGAAAGAACCTTCAGAGGCTAAGTAACACGCCTTGGGTCTTTGGTCTTAGGTTTGGAACTGGCAGAGTGATTAAAAGGTACAAAGGTTGTTGGTTTCATTGTTTTTCTTTAGGAGTCAATGGTAGGCAACATCAGACAAAATATTAATGCCTAATTCAGCATATGTAGAATTCATGAGCCCGAAGCGGATTTGTCCCGAGTCTAGAATAGCAGTTGGCCGGCTCCTGTCACCGAGATTTGGGTTCTAATTCCAGCTCTGATCTAACATGCAGGCAGTCCTGAGACAGATCACTCTTCCTGACTCATTTGGGGTGTGTGTGTGTGTGTAGAAGAAGAAAGAGACAAAGATTTTGAGTGGGGTGGGAAAGAAGAGAAGTACGTTGGAACCTGGACTCTACCATTAGTGAGGTTCTGTTTGTTCGAATTTTCTACAGCCCTATTAGTGTACAATTTTAGAATCACTTGCCTACCAGTTAAAATGTGGGGACAGAAGTGGCTAGAAGCTGTGATTCTTGGTTGCTCCTTCATAGCCAAACCTACAAAAAAGAATGGGTTTTCCTCAGTTCTTGATGTGCTTATTTCAAAGTGGCACCACTGAGTGGTGATTTTTTGAAGAACTGAAGCAAATTGAAGGGTGCTTTGGAGGTGTTTCTCTGCTGATAGCTCTCTATTATCAGGATTCAGAGAGGCTGTTCGTTTGAATAAGGATCAAAAAATTCATTCCTACTCTCCCCAAAATCATCTTCCCTCAAATATCTAGGAAATATATTTTTAGTTTTAAAAAGATCATTATATGAAAGCATCAGGATGTTTGCTTTAATTTTTTTAGTTTGTGTAACTATAAAGTTACTGATTTAAAATATTATGAAAGCACCTGGATGTTTGCCTTATCTGTTGTGTGTGTGTGTAAAAGAGAGAGGTAACCTATAATTTTTTTCCACATGTAAAAAGTGACTAGAGAGCCTTCTAAAGAAGATATAATTTTTAAATTACTATAGCAATGCCTACTTTTCTTGGTCTGGTTTTATACTTAACTAAAACTTATTATATTTAATTTATTACTAGCATTATTTGTCCTAGAAAAGCTTTGGAACAAGGTGCTTGTCACTCTCTATGTTATTAAGGCCATGGCCTCAGTGGGATCACTGTTTTTCATTCAAAACATGAAGTCAACTTGATTCCAGTAAAGGTCTCTCTCTCATTGAGATCAAGGTAATGTGTATGTTGCTTGATTTTCTCCTTTTCCAAGGAATGGTGAAAACTTATTAGGACCAAGTTACCTCCAAGTAGGAGGATGTGGAGGGAGGGGATAGAAAGGCTAAGGAGGGGATGATTGCTGGCAACCAAAATGCTCAGTTTTGAAGAACATGCAAAAGAATAATTTGGGAATTGAAGAGAATATTTTCAAAGAAAAGAAAATTTCAGACAGTGCTTAAATCATGCCTTTTAAAATGGGTATGCCACAAAGAAGCTCTATAGATAACAACAAATTTTTGGTTCATTGTAAATATCTAGTATTTAGATTTTCAATAATTCTATATAGAGTGAAAATTTAGCAAGCTAAAATAGCAAAAGAAAAACTAGTCTAATATTATTAAGAATGATCAGAAATTTAATAGCTTTATAATTCCCAGTAAATATCCTCCTAGTGACATGTTTAGTCATTTTTGAAAGATATTCAAATGTTTTTAGTATTTGGCTGGCTTGCTGAACTGTAGGTGAACTCCAACTTTTAAAGATCACTATAGAAATATTAATGATAAAATTTTTCATTGATATTGAAACTCAAGGCCATAAAATTCTGTTTTGTTTTCCAGATAAATTGAATTTCTAAAAGGCCCAAAGAATCAGTAACATTGTCTTGGTTTTTAAATGTGTATATATCTTTTAATTTATGTTCTAAATACATGTGACGGGAAGCAAACATTTCTAATACACTGTAGTAAGACAGTACTCTTGCAAGGTATATTGCTAAGAGATCACCCACAGAAACACATTTATACAGCCATAATTACAACATAAAACCCCACTGTGTGTATGCAGATGTCCTTATAAAAAGTCTGTTAGCACTTTTACTTTACAAAACTCTATTTTTTGGAACATGTACTTACATGGCATGTCTCTGGACATACTCTTGGAAAATCACTTCAGAATATTGCCACATAAAGAAACAGGGAGAAGTTTTTGTTTTGCAAATAAATCTTATGAACCATTTAGAAGTGACTCACATTTTGAAAATAAAGAACAAAAAATGTTTAGACTGTTTATTCTTCATGTGTTTTAATGTTTAGAAATGGAAGCTTTCTTCAAAAGTATAGACCACTATGGTACTTATTAAAATGAATTTTAATTCAGAGTTTCAAATAACTATAAAAATTTAGATGACAATTTACAATCATCCATTTTATGAGGCTGAGTTGGAGTTAATGATTCTTATCTATTATTGTTTATCTTCTATTTAAATGTCTGAATATAAAGTATTTAGGCAAAGCACATTCAAATACATAATTCATATCCCTTAGTGCCATCAGTGAGATATCAAAATGCTTCAAATAGAATAAATTCAAGAAACACAGTGATTTCTAAAGGGAAAAATAGGAAATATTTGATGTTTGAATATGTACCTTTTGGGATAAATCCTCCTTACTACATATGGAAAGCTAGGGATATCTTGATTAGTAAATATGACTGATCACTGAATTTTTATTGATGTTTTGAGCACTTTCAAAAAATTTTAAAAACATCTATACTTATAGAAATCCATGCACTCTAGCTAGATCTATTAAGCAGAAGTTACATAAAATTTTTATTTTGGACTTGCATGTTTTAAGACAGATCACTGTTGAAAGACAATGAGATAAAATAATGACCGTGACTGTGCATGAACTTTGCCATTATCTAGACAGAGTCCATATGGAGCTCACATTTATCATGTGCCAGGAACTGTTCCAGGTGCATCTCTGATAGGATGTCGTCTTTGTCATTGCAGTTGGTGGCCTGTCTAGTGCCTATATGAACAGGGGGATGGGGCTAGGGAGAGGCAGGTAGGGAAGTAGAACTGGAGAAAGATGCAGCGAGGGGTGGGGGAGGGAACAGGAGAGAGAAGGAGAGACAGAGATAGAGCGAGAATGAATGGACAAATAGAACTTTCATTTCTCTGGATGAATCCTTTCATTTCCTCTGGATGAATGACTGTCACAGAAAGGCGTTGGTGGGACTTGAGCCATCTTGCTTTGCCTACCTAGAAAGGTCAAACTCTTAGCCGGGCCTGCAGGAGCAAGCTGGAATCCTGAGGAACTACTTGGGCCTTGGAAAGGACAGAGAAGTGTTGGGCAGGAGCCCTGTTTCTTCTGTTAGGGAACTATGTAGGGTGAAACCCTCGGGGCTCCTAGAAGAAACCACACAAGTATCCCAGCATTTGGACACCAGCTGCAGAAAGGACAGTGATGGCCACTCACCATTAACCAAAGAAGTACAAAAACCAACAAAGAGAGAAATGCTACATCGTTCACTTGTGAATAAATAGATCTACCTTCCCCCTCCTGCTTCAGCCTTCCTTCCTGCCTTCAACCTGGGAGGAGTGGGAGGGAAGCTGGTAAAGAGCAGACAACACTCTCCCCCTCTTGCCAAGCCCTGGAGCCACGAGCCAGCTACTGTGCCTAGGGAGAGAGCTTAGAGATAGATGTTAGATCAAAGCTGTATTTGGACTCGACTGTTTTAATAACCAAAAGCCACCAAAAAGGCATGAGATCTGACCAAAGAATTATTAAGGGAGGGATTTGGCTTTATGGTAGTTGAAAACAGTTACTGGAAAAAATAAAATAGTTTCATGTTTATAACCGAATGAAAGACACTCCTCAAAAACATCGATTCCATAACTCGGTTCATATTATCAATCACACGTACTTGATGTATGTTAGCTTGGAAACTTATCACCAATTCGGACTTCCCTGGCAGTCCAGTTGTTAAAGAACAGTCTATCATTTAGTACTGCTGAAAATTGCAGTGACTTCAATACAGAATTGTATCACATAGAATGTCACCAATCTAAGATCTGATTTTTAATAACATTTGTAATGATTTCTTCTTTTATTGGGCCTGAGGACAAGGATTACAGGAAATGCATCTCTGAGCTAACGTGCAGTGAGAGACAAGATTGGAAAGGGAACTGGTTTACTTGTAAATAAACCTGAAAAATATATGGCCTCCAATGTTTATTGTGTCTGTTCTAACAGATTCATGATGAAACCAAATGCCATGAGGTTTTCATAAAAGGAAATGGAGAATGCATGCATCATCTTCATTAAACAATCTGAAAGAGTAAACAACTTCATGAAGTTAAAAGCTCATCTGACAAACAGAAATAACGTTAGATCTTTGGGGGATATTTCATTGTTTGACCACCTCAGTGAGAACATATTTATAGTATTGAATTACCCTAGGCACTTTATTTTTCTGAATTATTCACCATTCTTTTCTTATTATTAAAAAGCAGAGATGGCCACATTGTCAACAAATTGTGTCTTCAAAGTCTTTGTGAACTCCATTGGCATGTGGCAGATCGTCAGCAATAGTAGATGCAGTTTGGTGTTACGATGGTCTGGCTGTAGTTACCCTTAACTGGTATATAAATATGGTGTGTTTCAGATAAAGTACTAAAAAAATGTGGTGGATTTACTCTTCGAAACATTATAAACGCAACATGTGTTATTTGATTATGTAACAAATAGTTTTCCTATCCATTGGGTTTTGGTTTTCATAATCTTACTCACCCAAGACTAGCTTTTCCTCTTTGGAATGGTACTACAATGATAAAACAATGTAGTGGATGAATTTTCCTGAACTGAACTATGCGCTTATGTTCTATCTGATCCCACTTAGTCTATAAAGTGTGAGTTGCTCAGGCTAAAGTGTGAGTCGCTCAGTTGTGTCTGACTCTTTTTGACCCCATGGACTGCAGCCTGCCAGCCTCCTCTATCCCTGGAATTGTCTAGGCAAGAATACTGGAGTGGGTTGCTGTTGCCTTCTCCAGGGGATCTTCCTGACCCAGGGATTGAACCTGGGTCTCCCACATTGCAGGCAGGTTCTTTACTGTCTGAGCCACCAGGGAAGCCCAAGAATACTGGAGTGGGTAGCCTATCCCTTCTACAGGGATCTTCCTGACCCAGGACTCAAACCGGGGTCTCCTACATTGCAGGCGGATTCTTTACCAGCAGAGCTACCAGGGAAGCCCCATGCTTCCTTTATCAAAACTTACATGGCTTGAATTTCATCTTTTTAGGATGCATTATTTTTTCCAGAAGAAATATATAATAATGGACAGAGTATCATTTTCCTCCACACATCTTATTGCTTTTAACAGTACCTTCTGGAGATAATTTCAAGAAACTCATATTGATACTTATGGGTTGCTGGGCACGTCTTTAATCACCTTTTAAATGTAACGAGAGAACTCAGTGAGGTTACCCCATATAAGATCCCATTACAGAGGCAGAAAGTGGTGAAGTGATATCCTCAGGTCACATGAGTAGTAGAGCCAGACCTGGGTTCACCCAATTTGGCCCTAGGGTATGGCTTCTAAGCTTCTACACACAATACGTTTGGGTTAAATGTAGTTTGAACAGCTGGTTAAGACGAAATGAAGGAACTTAAATAGACCACAGTGGAAAGACTGCTGTGGTCCCGTAAACCAAACTTACTCCTTCTGTTCTGACATTAAGTATATTATAATTTAAGTTAGTGTCAGATCATTTTATTCGTAGCTTTTATTTCCGGAACAAATAATTTAGGAAATGAAATAGAAACAGACTAGAAACTTTCATAATTCTGTCTTCTGAAGAATAGACTAAATTTTTTTTTTTTTTCTGATCAGATTTCCCATGTCTTCATAACAAATACGACTTGCTACTTTATTTTTGTTTTTGGCTGCACCAAGTAGCTTGCCGAATCTTAGTTCCCCAACCAGGGATTGAACCTGGGACCATGGCAGTGAAAGCACCAGGTCCTAACCACTGGACCATCAGGAAATTCCCATGCTACTTTATTTTGAAGCAAAAAATTCCTAGCAGTAAGACCATGCTTGAGAATTTTACCATAGAGTTTAGGACACATTGAGGTGGGAACTGAGTTCTGACTTTACCTCCTTAATGGCTCACTCACTTCCTGCTCTATATATGACTACTCCTGCTCCTTAAGCTCAGGCCCTCTCCAGCTGTTTCTTAGATAACTAGCTGGGCGTTTTAACTGTCTCTCTGCTTAGGGTTTCACATTCCTCAGGTTCATGCTATAGTGAGCTGCCAGAGAGATTTTCTAAATCACCTGTTATACCACTGCTTAAAATACTTCGAAGTCTCCCCATCATAGTCATCAAAATAACCATAACATTAAAAAAATATTCTGAACATTTAAGTGCTTTATATATTATATCATTCACAGTAGCTTTAACTATCCTTTAAAAAAAAAAAAAAACAGATGAGAAAACTGAACCTTAGAGAAGTTAGGTGAGTAACTTAAGGTGGTAGAGCAGGTTCAGGCAGCTCCAGCATGGAGGCCAGTGAGATGCGAAAGCACAGGCTCTGAGCGGCTGCCTGGACTCTCTATAGCACTGCAATGTGTTTTATAGACACCAGTATGTATTAAGTGTGGGTCCTTATAAAATTAGCCGTATCGATGACATCCTGTACCTCTTTTGCACTTCTCTTTTCATTTTGCTTTTCTCTTCAATTTAACTTGCCTAAAAATAATGCACTGAATGCATTTTATATGAGGCATTTCATGACCTCTCTTTAAGAATTTTGTCTTTGTTAATCCCTGTTAAAGCTGGTACTTCATCAGTGGCCTTATTTACATTTTTCCCATAAAACACTGATTTTTTTAAAAAATTAAAGAATTTGTTTATTTTGAGAACTTATCTCCAGTATTTTTCCTTATTGGCTTTCCAAAGGAGTAGTTCATCTATTTCAGTATTGAAACAGTCAAGAAAATACCATAGTCCAGGACATGCCAGAAACATGTTCTTTTATCTAACTTTACAGCAAAACTCCTCCAACATATAGTTTGTTCTAATATTATTTCTACCAATTTGCTAGTTCTTTTTTCTTTACATCTTGAACAATATTTGCTGATAAAAAATACATCTTTTTTTTTTGCCCATATTGTATTATTTTTAACATTTTTTAAATGCATCCATGAGGAGCTTTCTAAACATTATGGTTTGGTTTAATTCTGTCATGTTTTAAATTGAGTACTGCCTGACTTCAACCATTGTTGAAAAAACAAATTTGGAAGTTTTTGATGCTTAGTTATTATATATCTTCTTAGTTCTGACTACTTCACACTAATACTAACTAATATCATAGACCACAGTAAGACAAAGTTCCTCTCTAACAACAGTGGATATAAATCCATATTCTAAATAGTGTTCTTCGGAGAAGGCAATGGCAACCCACTCCAGTACTCTTGCCTGGAAAATCCCATGGATGGAGGAGGCTGGTAGGCTGCAGTCCATGGGGTCACGAAGAGTCAGGCATGACTGAGCGACTTCACTTTCACTTTTCACTTTCATGCATTGGAGAAGCAAATGGCAACCCACTCCAGTATTCTTGCTTGGAGAATTCCATGGACAGAGGAGCCTGGCCGGCAGTAGTTCATGGCGTTGCAAAGAGTTGGACACTACTGAGCGAGTAACATTTTCACTTTCAACCATTAGTTAGAGTTCCTTTTCATTTTGTAGTTGAAAATAAATGTACATGGAAGTTCTAGTTGGCTTGGCAGATATGTGTGTGGGGGGGTAGCCTTCCAAGCACAGGGCACTACGAGGACAAGCTCTAGGACTGAAGCATGCTTGGCATGTTCAAGGAACTGTGAAGATGCCAGTTGTAGCTGACACCATTTCCATGAGAAATTGCTATAAGAAGTCCAGTCTTTCACCGTGATAAAAGTGAAAAACTCTCTCTCCTGGGAACCCCGACCATGTGGCTATTTTCCCATCTTTAAATGATTAACATACTGGTCCCAGAGAACAACTCTAAGCTATCATCTTCCTGTTTCCTCTTCATCCATTTCAGCTTTTTATAATGTAGAAGCCTACTGGCCATTCTTTAGAACACTTTATTTAAATGAATAATTACTACTGCCTCTTATGTAGATATTTGGTTAAACATTTTATTAATCTTTTCCTTCCTCTGAAATTGATTCTCCCAGTGAGATAAGAAGAATTTAAGAAGTGTTAAAGAGAATTTGATCCTATTTATTTTGACATCAATGTCAGACCTAGAGCAGATAGTTTTCTTATATTTTCTAGTTTATCTTAATTTCACTTCCTCTTCAAAAAAGCGATGATTGTATTTAGATGTTATTTGGAAACTGACCCATTGAAAGGATGAAAGCATTTTAATGCTGGCTACCACCTACTGTATAGCTTTAAACAGACTTTTCTGACCTTGTTTCCTCATCTGTAAAATGGCATACTATGTAAGGGAATTGCTGTTTTTATAGAAAAAAAAAGTCACTAGTTTTACAGGTGAGGCATCTGAGAGCCAAGCAATCAGTTAATAATACGTCTTGTGATAATTTTGAAAGGTTTTATGTTAAGATCATACTTGATACATAGTAATCATGTAGTCAAGGAGTCTGTCATTGTTATTATAATTCCAATTAGAGGAGGAAGTAATTGTCTTCTGGGCTTCCCCAGTGCCTCAGTGGTAAAGAATCCACCTGTGATGCAGAAGACCTGGATTCCATCCCTGGAGAAGGAAATGGCAACCTACTTCAGTGTTTTTGCCTAGGAAATCTCTTGGACAGAGGAGCCTGGTGGGCTATAGTCCGTGGGGTCACAAAGAGTCAGATGCGGCTTAGCGACTAAAGAACAACAAACTGTCTTCTACACAAATTTATTTTTTTCAGAAATTAAGAAAAGCAGTCTAATCCCTTTTGTCCAGATACCTAATGAAAGTTAAGAGCACAAAAGCTAAATAAACTATTTGTGATGATTATTTTACCCATGGAAATTTTTCAGTTTTGATAAAATGCAACATTTCACAAAATGTATGCAGCTATCAATTATGAATCAAGATTTCTTTGTTATGTAGTTTAATCAGCTTGAGGCAGTAAATCCTTAAGTTATATGTTTTACAAGGCCAAATAAAATAATCATCCCATTTAAAAATAGTACACTTTTTTTTTTATTGGACTATAGTTGATTTACAATGCTGTGTTAATTTCTCCCGAGTACAGATTTTTAAAAGGAAAGTACCTCAAGCTATGAAGAATTCGTCACTTATAGGGCTGTTGAGCTCTGTTTAGAGTAAGTCAACTCTGACTCTTTCAATCATGTTAGTCTCTGTGCCTCGGTCTTCTCATTTATCAAATGGGGATATGTTAGCTCTGAGGTTTGTTTTCAGGGTTAGAAATTGCACGTGCTAATTACTTAACACACAGGAAACATTCAAGTGTTTTAAAAAATTACTACTACCACATCTGTGGTTATCCCAATTTTATTTAACCAACCTTTATAAAATTGAAGGGTTATCTGTTGTCTTCCACGCAATGCTTTTTGAGATCCGGATCTCAGTGTCCTAAGAAGGGGCTTCTGTGGTCTAGGGTCGGAGACATGAATTCAATTAAGGACCCCATTATGATAGTTATTCCATTCTGTTCTTCATTACCGTCAGCTACTCTTACCCTCAGCTTCTTTTTCTTATTTGAGAAGGAAAATTCCTCCTCCTCTGTCTTCACAGCCCCCATTCTCATCCCATTCTTGATCTAGTTCTTTTTATGCCTCTCTTTCCCCCTATAGCTTCCCAAGCAAATTAAGACACCAAATCTGATATTGCCTATCTGCACAAGAAAAAGGAATAATATCGTGTGTGTGTGTGTGTGTGTGTGTGTGTGTGTGTGTGTGTGTGTGTGAAAGAGAAAGAGACAGAGAGAGAGCACAAAAGAGAAAGCTGTATGTAAGTCTCTCTTCCTTAATTGATTTTCATGGAAAGGTAACAACATGCTGGATTTTCCAATTCAGAGCTGAATTAGTGTGAACTAGTATGGAGAATTACTTTCCAGGAGTGTGTTTCCATGGTCTAGTCCTTCACTGAGAAACTCCTTTTCAAGGTTTTAGGCCCTTTGCCTCCGATCACTGTCTCTGGTCTGAGCAGCTTGCTTCTTCCTGGGAGGCGGTTCTCATTTTCTCTTGAACATGACATGTTTATTCTTCTCCCAGGTCTCTGTGACTTTGACCTTGATCTTTTCTGCAATGGAATGTTTCTCTATTTATTTCTCCCAGGTCCATAAAAGGTATGCAATAAAGACTATTATTTTTTACCTGATTGATTAATAATGATGCTCCCTTTTCATTTAGTAAGGGATAAAATCATTTTCCGTCGAAAACAAGGACATATTGTTTGAGGAAGATCATGAGTTTCGTCAGAAGCTTTAAGGATAAATGTTTTGAATGATAAAGGTAAATGAATTGAACTTTAGAATCTGTATCAAAGGCAAGTGGGAGCCAGGGGACGATTCTGCTGCAGGATTAAAGAGGGTAAAGGGCAGGCAGAAGGGGTCTGTGATGGCAGGGTAGCACAGCATGAGACAGGGGCACTCTTCCTGTAGAAGTACTCACATTACTATCGAACCACAGCTCTTACTCAGACCCCAGGGTCCTGGAGCCAAGGTAGCAAAGGGTGACTTCAGATCACAGTATGCCTTCTTATTTTGTACTTAACAAGCAAATATTACTATTCCGATAGAGCTAATGGCTGTGATAAAGAGGCCTGTTTTTCATTGGTATCTCTGGTTTAAAAATTTGCATTTTCCATGCTTATATTGTCACTTTTGCTCTTTGAAGGCAGGAGCCTAGCTCTTGTATCTCCTAAAACAGGGCTCTGTAATGTGGATAACATACATATATGTGTAACTAGGGACTTAAATCAGCCATGTACTTACTGAAAAGTTGTTGAACAAATGGATGAATGAATAGATGTGTATCTTCTATTTTGTAGTGTGAGGTAACAACTACTGGAAAGCCTGATTTTGCTGAAGCTTTATCTGGTGTTTTTTTAAATGAGCAGTTTGTTTAAAGAGTGATTATAGGAGTGATATATATGCTTTGTAAGTGTGTGTGTTCCTATTGATTTGATATTATCTAGTAACCAGATGCCAGTTTAAGAGGTTCAGTGAAAAGATCATTGACTCGAAATCAGGAGACCTGAATTTTAGGCATTGGTCTAACTTGAGTTTAGTCTGCTACCTCAACTAAAACTATCTGACTCCCCATTTCTCTACTTATAAAGGGAAAGATTTATTGATAGAACACATAAAGTGCCTTATTACCTAGATTCTACTTTAAATCAAGAAGATAACAGATGAAAGAAAGCACCCATGAATGGTCATATTTCCTCTGTTAACATGAAAAAATAAAGCAGTGTTTTCTGCAAAAAGGCAATTCTCTATATGGCCTTTCTATGGGACTTTTATTGTCATTTCACCAAATCATAATTTGTAGGATATATGTGTTATAAATAAATAAGCAAAAATCTCAAATGACATCGATTTAATGTGCTTTTCTGCCATAATTTACTTTTTTAACAATGAAAATTGTATTGCAGTGAGTTACTACTGAATTCAGCATTTCTAATGATTTTTTTAAATAAATGCTTTATTCTTTCCCTTTCTTTATTACTTTTCTAAATAAAAAGGTAGTTCACTATCATACATGAATGTAATCAACTGTTTTAAAAGTATCACTGAGTATTCATGGATTTAAATAGAACTGATGTTTTTGTAAATCTAATTTCTTTTTTCAAACTCTGGATCTGACATGATTAAGAGCCTTTAAGTTTGTTTTTCTTACCCTACTAGAAACTCCAGGTAGAGAGTGGGTAGAGATTATCTCACAGAGTAAAACCACTCATTCTGACATAGCTAGACTTCTATGACAAATTCTAATTTGATGGAGAAGAGGGAATGTGTTTGATACTCTTCATCTATTCTTTAAACCCCTCTCATTTGGGTAAACTGTGTCAAAGGAAAAAAAGAGACAGTCCTTGGTAAACCTGGCCTTGATTAGCTTACTTCCACATCTCAAAGTGCAGTATTTTGAATCCAATCGTAGTTCCACCCCACAAATGGATTTAACTTTATATTTAAAAAAAAAAAATAAAATAGCTAGAACTGAAAGTGGCTTTTATTTTTAGGTTATAAAAATGACACATTGTCATTGTTAAAATATTCAAATATTACAGAAAAGGATAAAAATAAAGTAAAAATTATACCATCCAGAAATAGCACATTATTAACGTTTTGGTGATATTCTCCTTAGTTCCCTCTCTCTCTTCACACATGCCAACTTACAATCACACCTACATTCAATTCCATGTAAATGAAATGGTACTAAATGTATTCTCTTATTAAACGCACAACATGAACATCTTTCTGTATCAGTGAGTCCCGATTTACATCATCTTTTTAGTAACTGCATAGTGTGTTACATGTATGGATTGACCATAATTTCTGTAACCCAACCCCTACTGAACATATAAGTTATTTATAATTTTCCACTATTATAAATAGTGCTCAATTGAATACTTTGCATATATAAAATATGTTTGTGTACTTACCTGATAATTTCTATAGAATTAATCCCTAAAAGTAAGATTACTACTCTGAGAATATGCTATATATATTTTTTGGTGAAAATGAAGAGTATCTGAATTAATTTGGGGTCAACTATTATATATAAGAGAAAATTTCTTATCATGTACATGGCACTCATTAGTATGCTAGTCAGTACAATTCCTTTTGGCGGATAAAATAAGTAAGTGTCAAGGTCATACAATCTAGGTAACATATTTTCTCTTCAAAACACTTAAAAGTATTGATAGTGATTGGTAATTTCTAAAATGTCTTAAAATTGAGAGGAAAAAAAATTCTCACATGTTCAAGTTCATTAACTTTCTAGATTGTTTCAGGATAAAAATTTTGCATAAAGATAATCAGTGTCTTAAAAGTAATAGACTAGAAGGTATTAGTGCCTAGGGAATGAGGGTTTGCAGCTTTCCATGTAATTATCAAGATGTCATTGTCAGATAAATCAGATTTTTAAAAACTTACTTTAAAGAAATAATATCTTTGAAAGATATGTGAAAGTAGGTTTTATACATGATAAAGCCATATTATAAAAGTATTGTTACAAATATCATTTTAGTATTGTTTTCTTAAAGTGACAGGGTAGGTTTAAGAAAAGCCTTTCCTTTCAGAAACACCTCATTGAAATTTAGGTTTTAGAATTTTCTGGGTTTTTTTGGAGGGATGTTTAATTTATAAACTGTATTTCAAAACCTGTATTTAGTTTTTGTGAAGGACTGGTCCTGAAGCTGAAGCTCCAATACTTTGGTCTCCTGATGGGAAGAGCTGAGTCATTAGAAAAGACTCTGCTGCTGGGAAAGATTGAGGGCAAGAGGCGAAGGGGACGACAGAGGATGAGTTGGTTGGATGGCATCACCGAGTCAATGTGTGACAGGTGCTGTGGAGAGGTGTGCTCTGGCCCTGCCTTCTCATACATAGTGGGGGATGGCAAGGCCTGGAGACAGTGCAGCTTAACCCCCTGAAGTTTTTACAGCTCTCCAGCTTTGTACACAGGAACCCCTGCACTCCTAGCGGAAAGCCACCTTTGCCCTGGGTTCTTCTGGAAAGAGTGCTGAAAGGCTGCACATGGGTGGATTACGGGCCACATCCAGCCTCGGGAAGGCTGCTGCTGAAGGATGTGAGTGAATTTGTCCCTGAGCATGGAGGAGCAGCTAGCAAACTTCCAATTATTAGTGTCCCTGGGGGCATCAAGATCATACTCACATCTGTGTGATTTACAGAGAGCACAGCCTAGGTGTTTATCTCTGACTCCTTCTAGAAGTTGTCATCTGTAACCAAAAAGTATCTGTTGTTGTTGTTCAGTTGCTCAGTCGTGTCTGACTCTTTGTAACTCCATGGACTGCAGCACGCCAGGCTTCCCTGCCCTTCACTATCTCCCAGAATTTGATCAAACTCATGTACATTGAGTTGATGATGCCATCTAACCATCTCATCCTCTGTCACCCCCTTTTCCTCCTGCCCTCAATCTTCCCAGAATCAGAGTCTTTTCCAGTGAGTTGGCGCTTTGCATTATGTGGCTGAAGTATTGGAGCTTCAGCTTCACCATCAGTCCTTGCAATGAATATTCAGGGTTGATTTCTTTTCAGATTGACTGGTGTGGTCTCCTTGTAGTCCAAGGGACTCTCAAGAGTCTTCTCTAGCATCACAGTTAGAAAACATCAATTCTTTGGCATTCAGCCTTCTTTATGGTCCAACATTCACATCTGTACATGACTACTGGAAAAACCATAGCTTTGACCATATGGACCTTTGCCAGCAAAATACTATCTGTAAACTAAAATAGTTGACCAACCTAGACAGCATATTAAAAAGCAGAGACATTACTTTTTCAACAAAGGTCTGTCTAGTCAAGGCTATGGCTTTTCCAGTAGTCACGTATGGATGTGAGAGTTGGACTATAAAGAGGCTGAGCGCTGAAGAATTGATCCCTTTGAACTGTGGTGTTGGAGAAGACTCTTGAGAGTCCCTTGGACTGCAAGGAGATCCAACCAGTCCATCCTAAAGGAGATCAGTCCTGAGTGTTCATTGGAAGGACTGATGTTGAAGCTGAAACTCCAATAACTTGGCCACCTGATGTGAAGAGCTGATTCATTGGAAAAGACCCTGATGCTGGGAAAGATTGAGGGTGTGAGGAAAAGGGGACGACAGATGATGAGAAGGTTGGATGGCATCACTGACTTGATGGGCATGAGTTTGAGTAAACTCTGGGAGTCGTTGATGGACAGGGAGGTCTGGAGTGCTGTAGTCCATGGGGTCACAAAGAGTCGGACACAACTGAGTGACTGAACTGAACTGAACTGAATAGAAAGGGAAAGACTAGAAATCTCTTCAAGAAAATTAGAGATACCAAGGGAAATTTTCATGCAAAGATGGGCTCAATAAAGGACAGAAATGGTATGGACCTAACAGAAGCAGAAGATATTAAGAAGAGGTGGCAAGAATACACAGAAGAACTCTACAAAAAAGATCTTCATGACCCAGATAAACACGATGGTGGGATCACTCACCTAGAGCCAGACATCCTGGAATGCGAAGTCAAGTGGGCCTTAGAAAGCAACACTATGATCAAAGCTAGTAGAGGTGATGGAATTCCAGTTGAGCTATTTCAAATCCTAAAAGATGATGCTGTGAAAGTGCTGCACTCAATATGCCAGCAAACCTGGAAGACTCAGTAGTGGCCACAGAACTGGAAAAGGTCGGTTTTCATTCCAATGCCAAAGAAAGGCAATGCCAAAGAATGCTCAAACTACCACACAATTGCACTCATCTCACACGCTAGCAAAGTAATGCTCAAATCCTCCAAGCCAGACTACAACAGTATGTGAACCATGAACTTCCAGATGTTCAAGCTGGATTTAGAAAAGGCAGAGGAACCAGAGATCAAATTACCAACATCCACTGGATCATCGAAAAAGCAAGAGAGTTCCAGAAAAACATCTATTTCTGCTTTATTGACTATGCCAAAGCCTTCGACTGTGTGGATCACAGGCAAAACTGGAAAATTCTGAAAGAGATGGGAATACCAGACCACCTGACCTGCCTCCTGAGAAACCTGTATGCAGGTCAGGAAGCAACAGTTAGAACTGGACATAGAACAACAGACTGGTTCCAAATCAGGAAAGTAGTATGTCAAGGCTGTATATTGTCACCCTGCTTATTTAACTTATATGCAGAGTACATCATGAGAAATGCTGGGCTGGATGAAGCACAAGCTGGACTCAAGATTGCCAGGAGAAATATCAATAATCTCAGATATGCAGATGACACCACCCTTATGGCAGAAAGCGAAGAAGAACTAAAGAGCCTCTGGATGAAAGTGAAAGAGGAGAGTGAAAAAGTTGGCTTAAAGCTCAACATTCAGAAAACTAAGATCATGGTATCCAGTCTCATCACTTCATGGCAAATAGATGGGGAAACAATGGAAACAGTGAGAGACTTTAATTTCGGGGGCTCCAAAATCACTGCAGATGGTGACTGCAGCCATGAAATTAAAACATGCTTCCTCCGTGGAAGAAAAGCTATATCCAACCAACCTAGACAGCATAATAAAAAGCAGAGACATTACTTGCCAACAAAGGTCCGTATAGTCAAAGCTATGGTTTTTCCACTAGTCATGTATGGATGTGAGAGTTGGACTATAAAGAAAGCTGAGTGCTGAAGAATTGATGCTTTTGAACTGTGGTGTTGGAGAAGACTCTTGATAGTCTCTCAGACTTAAGGAGATCAAACCAGTCAATCATAAAGGAAATCAGTCCTTAATCTTCATTGGAAGGACTGATGCTGAAGCTGAAACTCCAATACTTTGGCCACCTGATGCAAAGAACTGACTCACTGGAAAAGACCCTGATGCTGGGAAAGATTGAAGGCAGGAGAAGAAGGGAACGACAGAGGATGGGATGGTTGGATGGCATCACCAACTTGATGGATATGAGTTTCAGTAAGCTCTGGAAGTTGGTGATGGACAGAGAAGCCTGGCGTGCTGCATTCCATGGGATCACAAAGAGTCGGACATGACTGAGTGACTGAACTGAACCAGTTTATTGTAAAAGATATTATAAAGGATACAGATGTACAGCCAGATGCAGAGGTATGTACAAGAAAGTCAAGAAGAGTCCTGAGTGTAGCAGCATCTGTTCCTTGTGGAAGCAGGGCTCAGCACCTTCTCATCAGGTGTCGTGCTCATCAACCCGAAAGTTCAAATCTTGTTATTCATGATTTTATAGAGCTTAATATGCAACACCCCCTACTTCTTCCCCTTCCCAGAGGTCAATGGGAGGGGCTGAAATTTCCTAATCAGTTGGTCTTTCTAGTGACCAGCCTCATCCTGAGGCTATCAAGGAGTCCTGCTCTCAGTCACCTCATTATATAAACTCAGGTGTGCTCAAAAAGGTTCCTTATGAATAATGAAAGACACTCCTCACTTAGGAAATTCCAGGGGTTTAAGGAGTTTTGTGCCAGGTATTAGGGACAAAGACAAAATATATTTCTTGTTATACCACAAATATGCTAAATTCTGGGATAAATGAGACATTGTCTTTGCTCTTAAGAAAGGTAAACCTCCACGGAAGAGGCAGATTTATAACTATTAAGAAGGTGACAAGGTTTTAAAGAGAAGAATATATAATGTATTACAAAATAAAAACCATGAATAAATTAATTCTTCATAGTAGCATTAAGGAACTATACAGAGGAATCACTATTCCAACTGAACCCTGAACTGGGTAAAGTCATTCCAGGCCTAGGGAACACCTTCCCCATGCACACTAAAGCATGCATGAGCGTGGCATGGTGAATGAACAGCAAGCAGCTGCAGAGTCTAGTATCTTCAGAGAAATTGTTCTGTTTCAGTGCTATAATGATCTCATCTGAAATTTTACCCTCATTTTCTGTGGCTTGCATGAAGCATTTGTGTCAGACTCAAGTCTTTGTAAGAAAGGCTATAATGAAGATCTTGACATCTCACCATCATGGAAAGAGTGAAAAGATATGAAATTTTAGAGTCTCTTGAATTGATTAACTGAGAAACTGAGAAGAACTAGGGATTAAAAGTCACTGTCTTCTTCCTTTCAAATGCATTATCTTGTTTGTTATAAACTCTTTCTTTCAAATTCTCATTAAAGATTTTTAAACAGGGGACTGGCATGATCTAGAGCATGCTTAGAAAGAAGACCGATAGCAATGTGGAGATGGATTGAAAGGTGGAGCTTGGAGGATGAAGAATAATTAGGAAGGAGGTGGTTAGAATATTGCAGTGGCTTAGTCAGTAAAGAGTCCGCCTGCAATATAGGAGACCTAGGTTTGATCCCTGGTTTGGGAAGATCCCTGGAGAAGGAAATGGTAACCCACCCCAGTGTTCTTGCCAAGGAAATCCCATGGACAGAGGAGCCTGGTGGGCTAAAGTCCATGGGGTCACAAGAGTTGGACAGATTTAGTGACTAAACCACCCCCACCAATGACAAATAAATAACGAGACTAGATTAGGCTGAGGGCACTGAGGCTGAAAAAGAAGAAACACAGACAAATTAGAAATATATAGCTGTGCATGGCAAGAATAGGGGAAGAGTGGACTGTAGTTGGACGTTTTATCTTGGAAGACAAAGGGATGGATGTAGCATTTATTGAAAGAAGCAATTATGGAGAAAAGAAAAGAAATTTCTTTCTGAATAAATTGAATTTGGATATCCAGAAGTTGCTGTGTAATGAAGAGTTAAGAGTATGAGTCTGGGCTCGGGAAAGTTACCAGTACTAGAGATTATCTGGAGAAATGGCTGAAACGCATGAAGCAAGAAGCAGAGAGGATACAGGACAGAATCTTGGAGAGGATCAATATACAAAGACTGGACAGAGAAAAAGAAGCCAATGAAAGCAGTTAAAAGAGGTCACAAGAGAGATAGAAAGAGTGTAAGCATTTCTGGTATGTTAAGAAAGGAGAATATTTTAAGGAATGGCTTATCAGTGACAAATATTTCAGGGTTTTAGGAAAAGGACGATAAGACCATACATTGACACATAAGAGGATTTGGGTGAGAAAACAGAAAGAGTGAATATGGCATCTATTTGAGAGAAAAGAGGTTTAGGAAAGTGTTTTTTAGAATATTAGCAGGAGAAAGACAAGGTAATTACTCTTACAGCAAAGTTAGAATTGTTTGGGAAGGATTAAATCCATTGAACTTAGCACTAAGTATTTTATTTTGATGTTGAGAAGTATTCTTAACTAATAGAAAATATTAGATATAAAAAAATTTCTACAAAAGAACGGAAAAACAAACAAATAAGGCTATTGTTTGTTCTAAAAAACAGTGCCTTTTAAAAGTGTCTAAGCTGGAGAATGTGAATTTTTATTTATTTGTATGATTTGGACAATATGAACACAGAATTGGAATAATTATAATCCTTAGTTCATAGCACATTTCTTAAGCTATTTTTTAACAATATCATAAGTGCATATGATCTCAACTTCCTAACCAAAAACTAAAAAAGTAACCTGCCCTTACCTCCCACTATATTATCCTGCCTCTAAGACTCAAGGTAAGCATCATCCCGAATTCTGTATTTTTATTACTTGCCTTTCTTTTTATATAGTTTAACTGAATACTTCAGTTCAGTTCAGTTGCTAGGTCATGTCCAACTCTTTGCGACACCACGGACTGCAGCATGCCAGGTGTCCCTGGCCATCAGAAACTCGCAGAGCTTACTCACACTCATGTCCATTGAGTTGGTGATGCCATCCAACCATCTCATCCTCTGTTGTCCCCTTCTCCTCCTGCCTTCAATCTTTCCCAGCATCAGAGTCTTTTCAAATGAGTCAGTTCTTTGCATCAGGTGGCCAAAGTATTAGCGTTTCAGCTTCAACATCAGTCCTTCCAATGAATATTCAGGACTGATCTCCTTTAGGATGGACTGGTTGGATCTCCTTGCTGTCCAAGGGACTCTCAAGAGTCTTCTCCAACACCACAGTTCAAAAGCATCAATTCTTCGGCGCTCAGCTTTCTTTATAGTCCAACTCTCACATCCATACGTGACTACAGGAAAAACCATAGCTTTGACTAGATGGACCTTTGTTGGCAAAGTAATGTCTCTGCTTTTTAATATGCTGTCTAGGTTGGTCATAACTTTTCTCCCAAGAAGTAAGTGTCTTTTAACCATCTGCAGTGATTTCAGAGCCCAAGAAAATAAAATCTGACAGTTTTCATTGTTTCCCCATCTATTTGCCATGAAGTGATGGGACCAGATGCCATAATTTTAGTTTTCTGAATGTTGAGCTTTAACCCAACTTTTTCACTCTCCTCTTTCACTTTCATCCAGAGGCTCTTTAGTTCTTCTTCGCTTTCTGCCATAAGGGTGGTGTCATCTGCATATCTGAGGTTATTGATATTTCTCCCGGCAATCTTGAGTCCAGCTTGTGCTTCACTCAGCCCAGTATTTATCATGATGTACTCTGAATATAAGTTAAATAAGCAGGGTGACAATATACAGCCTTGACATTCTCCTTTCCCGGTTTGGAAACGATCGTTTATTCCATGTCCAATTCTAACTGTTGCTTCCTGACCTGCATACAAGTTTCTCAGGAGGCAGGTCAGGTGGTCTGGTATTCCCACCTCTTTCATAATTTTCCACAGTTTTTGGTGATCCACACAGTCAAAGGCTTTGGCATAGTCAATAAAGCAGAAATAGATGTTTTTCTGGAACTCCCTTGCTTTTCCAATCATCCAACGGATGTTGGCAATTTGATCTCTGGTTCCTCTGCCTTTTCTAAATCCAGCTTGAACATCTAGAAGTTCATGGTTTATGTACTGTTGAAGCCTGGCTTGAAAAATTTTGAGCATTACTTTGCTAGCGTGTGAAATGAGTGCAATTGTGCGGTAGTTTGAGCATTCTTTGGCATTGCCTTTCTTTGGGACTGAGACAGAATTGAATATGTATGCATTCTTAAGAAAGAGGTATTTTAAGTTTAGTTATTTTTAACTTTATAAGGAGGGCACCATGCTGCATTTGGTCTTTGGAGATTTTGCTTTTCTCAGTGTGTTATCACTGGCCTGTATCCACATGGCTGCCACCTGTTCATTTGTCGTGCTGGATGTGTAACACTCCACTGTGTGAGCATCTCACAGTGTACTTAGCATCTTCTTGTCAAAGGACATGTGGGCTGCTCCAGGTGTTTGCCGTCCTGAGCAGTGCTGCTAGAACACCTCCTGTTGCAAGTGGGTGAGGCTTTCTGTTAGCTATAAAGTCAGGAGTAGAGTTGTTGGTCATAGGTTTGTAAATGATCGGCCTAGGAGGAAAAACTATTTTTCAAATAGATACATGATTTACAATTTCACCAGCAATGCCTAAGGAACCCTTAGCCTCCACATCTTCTCCAACACTTGATCAAATTTTTGCCATTCTTTTGGGAGTAAAATATTATCTCTTGTGGTCTTGATTCGTATTTCTCTGACCACCAGGTAATTCAAATATCTTTTCATTTGTTTGTTGGTGATATGTGTTTTTTCTTCTGTGAACTGCTTATTCATATCTTTAGAATATTTTTCTTTTAGATTATTTGTGCCCTTCATGACTGATTAGTATAAGAACTTTACCCATTCTTCATATAATAAACCTTGTCAGTTGGATGTATACTAAATGAACTCACAAGGTTTATAACCTTTTCATGTTATTTAAGGTTTCTTTGGATGAACAACAATTTCAGTATAGCCAAACATATCAATATCTTCTTTTATAATTAATTTTTTGGGTCTTGTTAGAAAAATCTTTTATTACACTAAAGTCTAAGAAATATACATCTATATTTTCTGTAAGATCTGAGTTTTTGTAATTATTGTTTAAAATGTTTTTTCCAAGATGTTTTATTTAGATTTATTTTTTATAATAAACCTTTTATTTATATTAAATAATGGTGTTCTTTCAATTCCAGGACATTTCTGCTACTTTCAAAAAATCTGTTTTAATCATCTTGGAGATTAAAAGTAACTTGGTTAAAAGCAATCCCCCCCATCTGCTGCCACCACCTCACATTTATAGAATTCAGCCATTGCAATTTTCTGACTTAATAATGGCATCAGGGTGTTGTGACAATAGCTAGGAATCAAAGTTTTTTAATTTTTGAATTCTTCAGCTGTAGCTCTGTTGTTTGGATAAGTGAAGTAGGAAAGAGTTTAGTAAAAAAATGAAACCTAGCTTTATACTATGTAGCCATACGTACATATATGTATATGTGTGTTCCTTTTTATGTATGACTTCCAGGGAGCAACACTAAAAATATTTCAGTCTGTAAAAATGAATTTGTGGTACTGGATAAATATCAATCACTTGTAGTTTATTTAAAATAAAAATTTGGTTATTCCAGGAGTCATTTTTCTAGTTAATTCTAAGACAGATAAAGACTGCTGGCAGGCATATTTTGGTATAATGTAAGGAGAATAAAACAATTGCAAAATATTTGGAAAATTAGCTAAATATCAAGCCTCCATATACTAAAATTTGATATTCTCTCACTTCTCAAATTCAGTGAATGAGCAGAGTTAGAGAGAAGTCCAAATTATGGTGATTATTTTCCCATCAAATTATAGAGCTAGGCAGAGAGGAGTTAACTGAACAGTGTTTACTGCGTGGCCCTGCGTTTTACAGTCTTTCCCATTTAACTTTCTATTCAGATTCTTTGCAATACAAATTCCATGTTTTACAAGTTTCCTAGAAATTGCAAGTTTTCTTTTTTACTTATGAAAACAAATTTCTGTAATAAAGTAGCCAAAATATAATCCTGAACTGCAACCAGATGTTTCAATGTTTGCATAAAGAAATTTCCTTTCATTTTTTACCATTTCACATGTGGCCAGGTGCACATGTTTATGTAATGTGTTTATCTGTAATAGATTATAATATAGGAGAAACATTAAATAAACATACAGATATATTTGGCCAGGTAGCTCACCCATTAGATCTGTATTTTATAGTGTTCTGTTTTTTGGTTGTTGAGAATATGTTCGAATAGAAATGGACAGAGGTTTATCTCTAGAAACAGGTTTGATTTCCTTAAAAGGCAGTTGTTGCTTTTTTCCTTCGCTTCTCTGGAGAACTGGCTACAAACTGGGAATAGTTATGCTATGACTCATTTACAAGGCTGTGCACAGCATATAGAGTTCAGATAAAATTATAATGAAACAGAATCTAATTAGACTCTGTGGAACAAGAGAGTAATTTTTAAAAGGAAATTTTATGGATTGCATTTTCCTAAATCTACTTTGTTGATAAAATAAGCTGTTCCTTGTTTTTTAAAAAAGACTTAATTCAAACATTGGGATAAGATTTTCACTTGCCTTTTTAACTCAATATATCTAGTTTTGTATTTGCCAAAAGATATGACATGTATTGTTATGTTTGGCGATTACTGGGTAAATTAGAAATGATTTAATTCTTGTTCAGGTGTCTCAATGACTACTTTAGAATCTTAAGTTCATCGAATTGCATATAAAAAATATAACTGTACCAACCATACTGCCTAGCTTAAAATTAAGGCTATCATAAAATTAAATATACATTTTAAGGTTTCTATAGCAGTATCAAACTGAAGTGCTCTTTGCTTTGCCGGTTTTAGCAAGATGTTCCCAGTATGAATATGTTCTTTGAAAATGCAGATACTGCTTTACTCATGTGAACACAGTGAGATCTTTAAAAATACTTATTGAATACTTATTCAAAAAGACTTGCTTAGTGAATACTTACACTGAGTAAGGGAGAGCAAATATAAGGGACAGACATGACAGAAAGTGCTGATAGAGTGTGACATTTATTCTTCAGAGTCTGGATTGGGCCTCCCTGTCCTTTAGGTCTGTGCTCTATCAGCCATCTGCAATTAGAGTTGGACTTTGACCTCAGTCTCTGCAATCACCATACTAAGTCACTCCCCAACCCCATATTTTGGCTACAAAATAACAAAGTAATTAAAGTAAAAGAGAAAAATGTATTCATCTGAATATGAGTTTTTAAAAACTTCTTTGGTGTCAATAAACAGCAGTTAAGGGATCGCCATGACTCAAAGTAGGCTCCTGGGATGCAAAGATGAATATTAAAAAGTTCTTCTCTTCAAAAAGCTTGGATTATTATAGAAAGAGTCAAATATGTGATACAATTAGTATGATATGATATTCTAAGTGTTTTTGTAGACGATGGTGTAGACAATAATGGAGACACAAAGAGGGGTATACAGGGGTGATCAGAATGTTTTCTGGAAGATGAAATACGTAAACTGAAGTATGAATACAGGAAGGCTTCTGTCTGGATGGAGCAGGGGCAAACAGGACATGTTCTAAGAAGGAACAGCCTTAAGGCATAAACCAGCATGGCCTGTAAGATCCTCTGAGTGCAGGAGTTTGCTGCAACCAGGGCCTTGGAGTGTGACTAAGTGGGGCACCTGAGGGTGGAGAGCCACAGATGAAAAACATCATTGTGGAGTTAGGCAGGAGCCACGTCATGGAGGGACTTGTGACCTCGAAGTAGTTAGAATTTTCAAAAGGCAATGGGAACCAGTTAAAACCATTTTACAACCATTCCAACTTTAAGGAATAATATGATCAAGCGCTGGAGACAGGATTGGTTGGGTGAGGGCCCTTAGGCTGGGAGAGGACAGAGGATGAGAAGCAGAAAAGAGGAGATGCAGCCCATTGATCAGAGTAATTTGATTCTGTAGGATTAGGTGGTTATCTAGGTCGTATAGGAGAAAGAAGAATCTGAGCTGACCTGGGTAACTGAGCAAATTTAGGGTCATTCTTGGAGATAGTGACTATAGAAGAAGGAAGAGGTGTACAAGAAGGATAACAGGCTTACTTTTATGCATTTGAAGTGGGAGGTTGTTGGAGGATAGCCACAGTGTCTTGTTGGCAATTGTGGATAAGGCTCCAGAGCTCAGCAGAGAGGGAAAGATTTGGAATTCGTCTGTGTGCAGCTGGTGGTTGAAGTCATTGGAGTGGGTGAGATCACCCACATCAAGAAAAACAACTGTTATCTAAGTGATCCAGCTTCACACAGAGTAGATACAACAGTTCTTGGCACCTACAGCGGGCACACTACCAGGTACTTGTTCTGTCCTGGACGGTGCATGGGCTCTAAGAATAAAATAACCTACCATGGAACAGAGGAAAGGCGGTTGTTAGCTGTGCTCTTTCTCTCTCCATTGTAAGGTAATTTAACCATCAAGAAAACTCTGTGTAGCTTTAGTGTGATTTAATAAGAAATATGCGTTCCATATCCAACTTTATCAAAATTGCATACTGGAACAGTTTTGCTGAGGATGAAATAAATCTGAAGTCAAGTAAGTATGTTCGAAATACACATATGAAACCATTCGTTTGTTGAACACCAATCTAATCATGGGATAACCAGGTTGTAGGTGGGCACACTGGCCAAATCAAGAATAATCTCCTTTACCTACAGTATAGAACTCTGTACATGGAACTCTGCTCAATGTTATGTGTCAGCCTGGATAAAAGGGGAGTCTGGGGGAGAATGAAGATATGTATGTGTATGGCTGAGTTCCTTTGCTGTCCACCTGAAACTGCTCCAACACTGTTAATCAGCTCTGCGTGCGCACTATGTTGCCTCAGTTGTGTCCGACTCTTTGCAACCCCATGGACTGTAGCCTGCCAGGCTCCTCTGTCCATGGGGATTCTCCAGGCAAGAATACTGCATCTCTTATGTCTCCTGCATTGGCAGACAGGTTCTTTACCACTAGCACCACCTGGGAACCATTTAGTCAGCTATGCTATCTGTGCTGCGCTTAGTCGCTTCAGTCGTGTCCGACTTTGCAACCCTATGGACTGCAGCTCACCGGCTTCTCCATCCATGGGATTCCCTAGGCAAGAATACTGGAGTGGGCTGCCATGCCATCTTCCAGGTAATCAGCTATACCCCAATACAAAATAAAAAGTTTTTTTTAAAAAGGGAAGAATCTCCTCTAGCCAAGGAAGATGGTTATTAAAGTCCACCCGGGTTCTAAGTGTTGGTATGCTATAGGGTTTCACTGCCTTCTCATTCTATGATTGCATTCTTTGAGACTCTACTGCCCTTATTATGATAATGCTGTCCATGTCTCTGTCCCTAGCACCTTACTTTCAGATCTATCCCCCACACAATTGCCAGCTGTTGTGATGTTGGCAAAACACATATTGGCCCTTGCCACTTTCCTGATTAAAACCCTTCAGTGTTTCCTCGTTCCTTTCAGACTAAAGCAAATACTGTTTAATTTTGGGAAAATGGATCCTTTATCAATGATGCTCTAATTCTTTAGCCTTACCTTTTTTCCTTCTTACTATTTGAGCTTTAAACTCTAGTAACACCAATTGCTTATAGTTACTCTTCACATATATGCATATATGCATGTATGTATACTTTTTTGGGCCACCTGTCTTCACTCCTGCTTCTCCCTCTATATGCAACTCGCTCCCTCCTCAGAAGGTGAGGTGTCTTGGCCCTGAATGAATTACCTCTCTATTTTCATGATGCTCTGTGCATATCATTGTTACTTAACACATTGTTTCATAATTACCTGTTTATATGGTTGTTTCCTTCACTACCCCAGGAGCGCCTTGCAGGTAGCAACTGTGTTGAACTCATCTTTGCACCATTAGTGACTAGCATATGCTCATAGAATGGTTAAACAAATTAGGGAGGAATGAAGATCAAGGGAAAACTCACGTGAAAAGCATGTTTTTGTACTTCAGCTTAATTGTTTTAGCCACTTATTAATTCCAGTTAACCTCATGCAAATTTGTTACTGCTAAATTCTTTTTGTTACCAGTTGTAGTCAGATACTATCTGAAGCAGACATACATTTACAGGATGTGCAGAGCTGTTTCCTTCCCTCAACAACTCCTTCAGTTTTGGAGAAAAAAGTAGATGGCCTGTCTGCCCCAAGACCCACAGGTAGCTGATCCCTTCTGCAAGTAAAAGCATGCTATATTGGTGGTACTTCTTACTTTATCCTCCTGAAAAATTTCCTGAGGAAACTCCAACTGTGTACTTTCTAGTCTGACAGGATGGTCAGATAGGTTTTGCTTTTAACTCTTTTCTACCTACATGTTTATGGGACCTATATATGTTCTATACACATATTTGATTAGGATGTACATGTTTATACAAAGAGACATATATTTGTTTATAAAACCAAAGAGGGTTAACAGTCTTTTCCAGTACATTAACTCCTGGCATTTTCTGATTTCTGTTAGTTGTGAATTTAATTGCTGCTATTGTAACAGGGTGGAGAGACGTAGTATTGTCTTACATTTTAAACTCATGTCCTACAAGAATCACTTTATGTTAGGGACTTCAGACAGCTAAGAGGCTCAGGCTGTTAGGAAGAAATAAGATGGTTTTACTGGAAGTATCATCTACATACTTTCACCATGTTTTTTTGGACTGGCTGGCTTTATTTATGCATGCATTTTTTATTATAGATGTGTGCTACAGTACAAAGTAAATCCTGTAAATAAAACAATACATCTCATGGATATATAATAGAGGAACTGCAATATCCAAGTTCCTTGCATATATTTGGGGGAAAAAGTCTCTGCCATACACACAACATGGTGGCAACTTCAGAAAGTTGGTGTTTTAGTCAAATTTCACACATAGTATTTAGTCCAAGAGCCCAAATATTGACCTTGAAGGTTGCTTCCTAGATCTAAATACAAAAAAAAGATGGTTAATTGACCTGTGTCATCCCTCCTCAAATATAGATGCATACAGATACTGGCTGTTGAGTACAGCTGAGGACAGACCTAGAGACTGCAGACCCATTGGAGAGGACACTGGCTCTAACATCAGTATAACCTTTGTGCTCCCCTATAATGAGGCTCCCTTCCTCAACTTCCTGAACCTCTGCTTATGAAAAATTCCTAGCATGAGGAAAGGACAGATATCTCAATAGGCTATACTAAATACACACAAAACAAACCATGAAACAAAAGCCACTGGAGTACATGTGACAAGTTTTTCAAGAAAGTTTTAAGGGGATTGTTATTCTAAGTTTCCGTTAATGCTGATCTCAGCTGGAATAATTTGCACTTCTATGTAATCTGTGTTTCAGTACACATGTAGTTGACAGGAGCTGCCTAGATACATCAGGTTTTACACATCTATCAGTAAATCAAAGCTTTAAATGTGAAGGGCAGTACCCAGGGGCTTTGTATGGGTGTGTAGCATTCTACAGTGGGTTAAGGACCAACAGATCAATGCAAAATTACAGACATATCAAAAACAATCCCTCTGTCACGGGTATGCCCTAACTCTAGGATGGTAGAGGTCTGCAGGAAATCGTTGCCCATTTTTTATTTGCAGAGTATGGGGATCTAGAATCAGCAGAAGAAAGTCTTGTGGCACGATTGCAGTGAGGAGTATAGAACTTTTTAACTTGGCATTGCCTTTTAGGTTTTATTATGCGGGATGGAACGAAGCTGCAAGCGTTCTGCGTTAATTCATTATTAATAACCACATGGCTCTTGATAACGGTAGATGTACTTCCCCAAATGTGCGCCTAATGTAGTGGCAACACAGAAGCCAACAGGGGATTCAGAGCAAAAAGGCCAAGGCCTTGCTGAGTGTTGGGTGAGTTGTGCCTGCTGGCATTTCTTCTCCTGCTCCCGTGCATTCATGCCCACCATCTTAGGCCCTTGACAGGGCCGTCCGTGCAGGTCCTGCTGTGTATGACATAGCACTTCTGTGTGGACATGGTGGAGGGCTGAGGAATCTCCAAAAAGATATAGAGAAATATAGTGACGGTCTTTCCTGCCGGTATCCGCACTGTTCTAAGGGAGGTCTTCCTCTAGGCCCCTCTCCAGGCAGTGAGGCAGCTTCTCTCCAGTCTTGTTGCTGTCAGCCTCTCAGTTGCAAAAGCCCCAATATTGTGCACTGGAGTTGAATAGCCAACAACTACCAGGATTTGGAAAACTATTCTGCAAATTGCTATCCAAGGCACATAAAACCTAGTACAGTCTCTGTAGCTGTAGTGATCCAATAGCCGATGTTTTTCTTGAAGTGAGAGTGATCGCTCTTTTCCTCCCATGGCATGTGATCCCACCTGCACTGCGAATTCCACCACGTGGTGAGATGTACCACTTTGTTAGGATTTCTGTTTACAGTCTAATTAATTTTGTGGAAGGCACCAAAGTTTCAAGAATGTGGTCATTTCAGTGCCATGGTAACTAAACAAATGTGATTTAGAAAAGCATCAGGATGGAAAATATTGCTGACATGGCAAGAGAACACAAGGAAATACGATTTCAGTACCTGGTCTTACTAGCCTGTGAAGCATCAGATATTATTTACTACCTAGTCATATGCATCAGATATGAATTGTTGCCTAGACTCACCAGCCAGTAGTGTGCCAGCCTCAAATCACTTGATTGTTGGCCTTAAAAGCCCAGCCTACTTGGAAATAATGCATTGATTTTTTTTCCACCCACCCAAAGCCCATTCCAGTTATTGCATTTTTTGTTTTTCTTGGCTGGTCATAGTTCATTGTCATTACTTAAATATCAGAAGCTCCACATTTAATACAGACCCCAGGTATCAGGGCTTATGATCTGTGTGTGAAGACACAAGCCTAAATATCTTGAACTCCTTTGCTTTCTCAGAACAACATTTATTATTACCTTTAGGCTCATTAAAGTCTAATTCTAATAGAGTTCTTGAATGTAGCTGTATTTAATTATTATTAACATTACTAGGTCAGTTTAATTCTGTCTCCAGTACATTTGGAGGAAGAGGAGGTAGGATCTATCTTAAAGATAAGTAAGAGTTCCCATGAACTTAGGGGTGCCATGTATGACTGTTAACACTTTGCCTGCTGGGTTCAGATTACAATTATAGATACAGAGTTCGTGTCCTGAAATCTCAGTGTGACAGTTTCCCAACCTTGATGTTTCAGAATTCCAAGACATTTAAAAAATATCTAAAAAAATTCCAATGTTTTGTTTTATTGAGGTAGAGTTGATGTACATTATTATATAAGCTTCAGGGGGTCAAAATAATTTCACAATTTTTAAAGGTTATATTCCACTTGTAGCTATTATAAAATATTGAGTGTGCTTCCTGTGTTGTACTATATATCCTTGTGGCTTATTTATTTTTTATATAGTAATTTGTCCCTCTTACTCCCCAGCCTTTGTCTTGCTAGGTACTGGGAAAACAAAGACCAATTAAACACAGACTCTGCCTCCAACTGGAGGAGGGAATGGCAGCCCAATCCAATATTCTTGCCTGGAGAATCCCATGGACAGAGGAGCCTGGCGGGCTTTAGTCCATGGAGTCAAAAAGAGTCAGACATGACTGCGTGACTAACACACTGCCTCTAAAATGTAGTCTTACAGGGGAGACAGTAGTAGATTTTCTTGAGGCAGATGAGGAGAACTGCAAGTGGAGCAGATGGAATGATATCTGAAATGGCAAGGAGGCATGGCAAGGTGGGTGTGTGAGGAACTGCAAGCGCCTCTGGGAGTGGAGAACAGCGCTGGGGATTACAGGAGGTGAACTGAAAAGGTGGACAGAGGCCACATTAGGGAGGCCTTTGTAAGCCTGGATGCAGATCTTGGGTTTCACCCTGTCAGGTGTAATAGTGAGCTATTCAAAGCATTAGTGAGAGTGAAATTTATTCACATAATTCTTGAGCCCTCCAGGAGAGGGAAAAAAATCTTTTGCTTTTTTATACATGTCTGGAGCTGCTGGGAAGCTACTGCAACTGTAGAATACGGTGAGGATGTGCACTGTGGCAGCTGCAGTGGGTTGAGGAGAACAGGATGTGGTTAAGGAATGTCTGGGTCATACAGTGCAAAGACTAGGGTGATCCATTGGAGGTAGGGGAAAGAATAATAAGGGTGACTAATGGGTTGTTTCTTCTGCCTTGATTCAGTGGTTCTGACACCAACTCATAAGGGAACATAGCAGCCCCTGAGTGGTGCAGTGCACACCTGTACAAAGACACACAGTAACCTGAGAGCCAGGCTGCAGGTTAGGCTCTGAACTTCCTAGCAGTCAAAGCATGGAGAAAAATAGTCAGTAACAAGAGGCACAGTATTCAAAGGTGTATTTAAGGGACTAGATCTGATAGACAGAGTGCCTGACGAACTATGGATGGAGGTTCATGACATTGTACAAGAGACAGGGATCAAGACCATCCCTAAGAAAAATAATGCAAAACAGCAAAATGGCTGTCTGAGGAGGCCTTACAAATAGCTGGAAAAAGAAGAGAAGCGAAAAGCAAAGGAGAAAAGGAAAGATATACCCATTTGAATGCAGAGTTCCAAAGAATAGCAAGGAGAGATAAGAAAGCCTTCCTCAGTGATCAGTACAAAGAAATAGAGGAAAACAACAGAATGAGAAAGACTAGAGATCTCTTCAAGAAAATTAGAGGTACCAAGGGAACATTTCATCCAAAGATGGGCTCGATAAAGGACAGAAATGGTATGGACCTAACAGAAGCAAAAGATATTAAGAAGAGATGGCAAGAATACACAGAACTGTACAAAAAAGATCTTCACGACCCTGATAATGATGATGGTGTGATCACTTACCTACAGCCAGACATCCTAGAATGCGAAGTCAAGTGGATCTTAGGAAGCATCACTACGAACAAAGCTAGTGGAGGTGATGGAATTCCAGTTGAGCTATTTCAAATCTTTTAGATGATGCTGTGAAAGCGCTGCACTCAATATGCCAACAAATTTGGAAAAGTCAGCAGTGGCCACAGGACTGGAAAATGTCAGTATTCATTCCAATCCCAAAGAAAGGCAATGCCAAAGAATGCTCAAACTACCACACAATTGCACTCATCTCACATGCTAGTAAAGTAATGCTCAAAATTCTCCAAGATAGGCTTCAGCAATATGTGAACCGTGAACTTCCATATGTTCAAGCTGGTTTTAAATAGGCAGAGGAAACAGAGATCTAATTGCCAACATCCCTTGGATCATCAAAAAAGCAAGAGAGTTTCAGAAAAACATCTGTTTCTTCTTTATTGACTATGCCAAAGTCTTTGACTGTGTGGATCACAATAAACTGTGGAGAATTCTGAAAGAGATGGGAATACCAGACCACCTGACCTGCCTCTTGAGAAATCGGTATGCAGGTCAGGAAGCAACAGTTAGAACTGGACATGGAACAACAGACTGGTTCCAAATAGGAAAAGGAGTATGTCAAGGCTGTATATTGTCACCCTGCTTATTTAACTTATATGCAGAGTACATCATGAGAAACGCTGGGCTGGATGAAGCACAAGCTGGAATTGAGATTACTGGGAAAAGTATCAATATATAATATCAGATATGCAGATGACACCACCCTTATGGCAGAAAGTGAAGAAGAACTGAAGAGTCTCTTAATGAAAGTGAAAGAGGAGAGTGAAAATTTTGGCTTAAAGCTCAACATTCAGAAAACTAAGATCATGGCATCTGGTCCCATCACTTCATGGCAAATAGATGGGGAAACAGGGGAAACAGTGGCAGACTTTATTTTTTGGGGGCTCCAAAATCACTGCAGACGGTGATTGCAGCCATGAAATTAAAAGACACTTGCTCCTTGGAAGGAAAGTTATGACCAACCTAGACAGCATATTAAAAAGCAGGGACATTACTTTGTCAGCAAAGATCTGTCTAATCAAGGCTATGGTTTTTCCAGTAGTTACGTGTGGATTTGAGAGGTGGACTCTAAAGAAAGCTGAGCACCAAAGAATTGATGCTTTTGAACTGTGGTGTTGGAGAAGACTCTTGAGAGTCCCTTGGACTGCAAGGAGATCCAACCAGTCCATCCTAAAGGAGATCAGTCCTGGGTGTTCACTGGAAGGACCAATGATGAAACTGAAACTCCAATACTTTGGCCACCTGATGTGAAGAGCTGACTCATTTGAAAAGACCCTGATGCTGGGAAAGATTGAAGGCAGGAGAAGAAGGGGATAACAGAGGATGAGATGGTTGGATGGCATCAGCGACTCAATGGACATGAGTTTGGGTAAACTCTGGGCGTTGGTGATGGATAGGGAAACCTGGCGTGCTGCGGTTGATGGGGTTGCAAAGAGTTGGACACAACTGACTAAATAAGACAAAAACTGTACGATGCAGTAAGTTATAAACTGTAATAAAGGTTGTAATGGTGGTGGTTTAGTCACTAAGTTGTGTCCGACTCTTGAGACCCCATGGACTATAACCTGCCAGGCTCCTCTGTCCATGGGATTCTCCAGGCAAGAATACTGGAGTGGGGTGCCATTTCCTTCTCCAGTAATAAAGATAAATTATTACTATTTTTGGAGAAGGCAATGGCACCCCACTCCAGTACTCTTGCCTGGAAAATGCCATGGACGGAGGAGCTTGGTAGGCTGCAGTCCATGGGGTCTCAAGAGTCAGACACGACTGAGGGACTTCACTTTCACTTTTCACTTTCATGCATTGGAGAAGGAAATGGCAACCCACTCCAGTGTTCTTGCCTGGAGAATCCCAGGGATGGCAGAGCCCAGTGGGCTGCTGTCTATGGGGTCGCACAGAGTCGGACACGACTGAAGTAACTTAGCAGCAACAGCAGCAGCAGCATTACTATTTTAGTCCAAATATGCCTTTCACTGGAGGAGCCAGGGTGCTGTCTTCCAGCTTTCCTAAGTCTGCCATAGCCCAGCAATGGGGTCTTCTTCCCCACATGTCTGTCCTTAGTAAGTGAGAATGCACCGTCCTCTCTGGGGCCCACCACAGGAACAGCAGGGACTCACCGTCTGTTAGCCCCAACCTGAACCATCCCAGTCCGTAGATTGACACCTCTTTCCTAGAGGTATACTTAAGGAGACATCATCTATTTAATTCTCTTCCTGGAGTCTTCTTCTTTACCCTTTGGCAAAACACAAAACCTCCTCTAGTCCTGTGTCACCAGTTTGTCCAACACGCACAGCCTTGCCTGGACCCTAGCAGGTGCTGGGCGGAGGAGCAAGATGAGATTCCTGCTACAGGTATCTTCTGCATTTAAACAAAATTCCAAGATTTGCCATTATTCAGACCTTTATTCTTATTTTTCAACTCATAGTGCCTGCTGATTCTCTTCAGTTTATACTAGAGCCAAGACATAAAATGTTGGAACCAGGAAAGATCCTAAAATTACCTTGGCCAATCTTGTATTTTTTCAGATGAGGAAACTGAGGTGCAGAAAAGTAAAGCTATGCAACCAGGTGGTGTCTGAGAAGAGTCTAGACTCAAGTGCCCTGACTCTCAGACAGTATTTTTCCATCACCAAGCTGCTTCCCAGAAGTTTCTTGAAATTGCACAAGAGAGATAGAGAGGAGGAGAAGGGAGAGAGAGAGAGGGAGGGGAAAACAGAAAGTGTGTCGTTGATTAGCATTCTAGAATTCTAGCAATTCTACTAGAAAAAGTAGAATTGTCCAAAAAAATGTATCTTTTGCATTTTAGACATTCTAGTAGTATAGCTGCAAGATATTACTATTAATATATTATGTCTCTATGAATGTAGAGACTTGACTCTGCATTATGATACATACTGGTGGCCATGCTGACCCAGGGTTGCTTTTAATGTTATTCTAGGGTTTGTTTTTTTCTAAAAATGGTTGAAGAGTTACAATCATGACAGAACTTTGGAAAATGATGGATGTTTAATGTTCCAAGGATGACTGAGAATTTGCAAAGCCTGTTGCTGCTACAGATATCTAGTAGCTGCTCTTAATTTTACATATATATTCTATGGTTATAATTTGAGTTTTTGGAAAATTTAGTTTTGCTATCCATCTTGAAAAAAAAAGCATTCTGCTTATATGTCTTGTGCTGGTATTATATAGAAATTGGTCAGGAAACTGTTGATCTAGAGATATTAAACTTTCCCCCCATTTTAAACTTTATAATGCTCTGTGTTAAAAATGTGTATGGGCTGATTACAGAAAAGGAGAAAGTATTCTCTTATTTAAAAAGCATTTGTGCTTGGACCTCAACCTGTGAGAAGGAGGGTGTCTGCTGGGTGCTCAGGATCTGCAGAGGCTGGGCTGCCCGACTCCCATGACAGGAGATTTGCTAGGCAACCAGAGTGAGCTTTCAAACAAGCCTGGATATTCCTGCCTGGCCAGCTGCCATCTTCCCAGAACACAAGTAGGCACAGTAAATTAGAACTGAACCGTAATTGCTGATGTGTTACCCTTTAAGAAGTGTTGATATTTTATGGCAAGAGGTTTGTTTGTTCGGAACTAATCAGTCCATGTAAGGCTTTATTTGCTAATTGGTCAGGATCAAAACTTATAAAAAGCATTTGAAAAACAGTCATTGGTGATTATACTGTAGGAAAAAAACACTTCTGACTTATGATGAAGTCAGAAGTGTTGATCTTTGAGAAAGCTTGCCAACCTACATATAAATTTGTGTGGGAAGAAATACATTTAAAATATGTCCTTCTAGAGTAAACTAAAAAAAGCTTCTCCAAGCAAGAAAAAAACAAATGGCATAGGTCTTGTTAGGTCATAACTGATACTTGGAGACTTGAAAACCCAGACTAGTTCCAGACATCCAAATGTGTGCAGTGACATTTCTTTAGAAAGATTAGGCATTACTCAAAAAGTTTCAGGTTATCCCCACATAGATACAAAAGGATGTTTTTTTGTCTTTAACCTTATTTTATTTGTTCCTTTGTTTTATAAATATCTGGTGAAGAGGATTAAGCCTATTAAAGTGAGCCAAGATGCTTAAACCTAATCACCCTGGGATACTGTGAGTCAAAGTCTGCTTATGTTGTATTTTTGGTTTTTTATACTTATACATACGTATCTACATAGCACTTAGGTAAGATCCTGGTCCCTGGCTATATAAAGAAAAAAAGTGAAAGGCAGGGATAAAGAGAAAGGAAAAAAGAAAGAGTGAGCAGAAGCAAACAATAAAGTCAGTTGAATAAGTTCTGGAGTGTAATATACAGCATGGTGACTATAGCTAACAATACTGTATCATATATTTAAAAGTGGCCACAAGAGTAAGATCTTAAAACTTCTCACCACAAGAAAAATCAGTTTGTAACTTTGTGAGGTGATGAATATGAACTCGACTTATTGTAGTGATTGTTTCACAATATATACATATATCAAATCATTGTGTTGTACACCTAAAATCAATACAATGCTATATGTCAATTATATCTCAAAAAAACTAGAGAAAAAAAAATAGATGCAGATAGGAAAAAAAAAAGTCAGTTGAATACTATTTTTTATTTGTCATAAAAATATAAACTGGACAGTTTTTTGGACCTTTTAAAAATCGAGATTAATGCTTTTGCATGAGTCATTTATATCTTTAAATTTATATCAACATAAAGAATTCAGACTGTTCTTTTACAAAATCAAATGCCTCTTAAAGCTTTAAAATCAAGAGGTTTCTTATCTCACTTTGGGTAATAATATAGAAAAAGAAATATATTTGGTTAATTTCCCCAGTAGTGAAGAGCTGGCTTTTAATTTTTAATAGAAAAATGCATACCTCATTTCTTCCTCTTGAATCCTACCTCCCACTTTAGATAAATGATTTCTTCAGATCCTCATTTTTTGTGTGTGTATGTGTACAGAAACCTTCAGTTATCTCCCAAGAGCCTACAAAATTGCAATAATTTTACAGTAACTATGATAGAAAGTTCCAAAAAAGTATACATGAGCTTTTAAAATAAAAACATATAGTGATTATCATCATAACTATTAGATTTATCTGGCTTAAGTCAGATTCCATTAATTAGAACCCCCAGTCAATGATTTATCAACATGCATATTTTGTTTCTGATTTATTTTTTCTTCCTTCTGCTCATAGAAGAAAAAAAATCAAATGACTAAGAAAGTAAGTGGATGGTATTAATTTAGTAAACAGAAATTACCTCTTCAGTGTTCGGTTGTTGGAATAGATATTTATGATGATAATCCTTTAGATTAACATTCATAATAATGACTCTGTAGGACTGTAGCCAAGAATTTAAAGAACCAGTTTATAACATTTTATTAGGCATTCAGAGAGAATAAAGATGGGACATATATGTGATAACAATAATTAAACATTTGTTAAGCATTTGTGATGTGCTAGGGCAATGGCGCCCTACTCCAGTACTCTTGCCTGGAAAATGCCATGGACGGAGGAGCTTGGTAGGCTGCAGTCCATGGGGTCTCAAGAGTCAGACACGACTGAGGGACTTCACTTTCACTTTTCACTTTCATGCATTGGAGAAGGAAATGGCAATCCACTTCAGTGTTCTTGCCTGGAGAATCCCAGGGACGGGGGAGCCTGGTGGGCTGCCGTCTATGGGGTCGCACAGAGTCGGACACGACTGAAGCGACTTAGCAGGTGCAATACTATTTTCTGCATTGTCTCATTTAATTAACAAGGAAGCCCTATGAGGAAGATAATATGTCCCCCCACCCCCCGCCATTTTACCTATCTAGAAACTAATAGAGGAACCAAGTAACTTGGAAAAGGTCACATAGGTAGGGTTTTAACATAAATTTTACTTTAAGCTTTTCATCAGTTGTACTAGTCATCATATTTTAGTACCTTCTTGTCTTCCCCATTGTTTCCTTCCCACGTCTACTCTTAAACTGTTATGCATACTTCCATTAAAGCATTCATGTGTTGTACAGAATAATTTGCAGATTAAAAAAAAAAGTTTCCCTTTCTTACTGAAATACAAGCTCCTTGATGTCATGGTACAGGACCTTTTCATATTTGTAGAACGGTGCCTGTTATCTAGTAGGAATTCAGCAAATATTTGCCAAATAAATGAGTGGTTATATCTGGGTCTGTCATCTTTGTTAGATTACGACTACCTTGAGGATAGGGAATATCTGCCTTGTGCATTCTTTACCCATGATGATGACTCAAAGTAATATTTTCTGAGTTGGATTAAAAGTTAAAATGAGTGCTATATTCAGTAAATATTTAATTATTATACAGTATATTAAATTATATCTATTAAGTCATGTTAACTAAGATATGAGAATATCATCACATCTTATACAGATGTTCAATTTATAGGGCCTTCCAATTTTAAAAGAACATTGTTGGATTATTACAGTAAATCTGAGAAATTAGGGACTCATAAGTAGGTATATTGACTATTGAAAAGCTTGTGACTTGTCTGCATTTATAGAGCTTTCAGTAGGAGAGCTGAGATGAGAACATAGGCCTTATGACTACTAGTTTGGGTCCTTGGTATGATAAACTTACACAGCTGACATTTCAATTTATGAGAATTTTCAGCTCCTTAAATTGAAGGACTCTGTAGGATTGTACATTAGGTCATTAGGTTATTCTTGTTTTTAATATTTATTGAACACTTACAAAATAGTAGGCTCTTTTGGAAAAAATTTATACATCTGTGCCATATTCCCAGGAAGCTTGACTCTCCTTGGAAGAAAGAAAAAAAGCAATCCTATATTGAAATGAATTGGTATCACTCCTTTTCCCTATAATCTAAACTGTAGGCAGAATTCAGCTCTGCTACACAGATCAGAAATAGCTGGGAGTGAGGCATAGCAAATTCTGAGAGCAAATCAGTAGGATCCCAGATTCTCAAAAATCAGCTCCACACCCAGTTCGTTACTACCCACCTGTATACCATGGATCTCTTTCCATTCCTTTGGCTCATTGAATCAAGAGTTCTTTGGTTAGGATTGCCAAAAAATGCCTTAGACATTTATGGGATTTCTACACAAAAAAGGTATTAATGACTTAGATAACACAATGATGTGATCACTCACCTAGAACCAGATATCCTGGAGTGTGAGGTCAAGTCAGCCATAGGAAGTATTACTATGAACAAAGCTAGTGGAGGTGATGGAATTCCAGCTGAACTATTTCAAATCCTAAAAGATGATGCTGTTAAAGTGCTGCATTCAATATGTAAGGAAATTTGGAAAATTCAGCAACGGCTACAGGATTGGAAAAGGTCTGTTTTCATTCCAACCCCAAAGAAGGGCAATGCCAAAGAATGTTCATATTACCTTACAATTGAGCTGATTTCACATGCTAGCAAGGTAATGCTCAAAATCCTCCAAACTAGGCTTCAACAGTTCGTGAATGGAGAACTTCCAGATGTACAAGCTGGATTTCGAAAAGGCAGAGGAAGCAGAGATTAAATTGTCAACATCCACTGGATCACAGAAAAAACAAGGGAATTCCAGAAAAACATCTATTTCTGCTTCACTGACTACGCTGAAGCCTTTGACTGTGTGGATCACAACAAACTGTGGAAATTTCTTAAAGAGATGGGAATACCATACTACCTTACCTGTCTCCTGATAAACCTGTATGCAGGTCAAGAAGCAACAGTTAAAACTGGACATGGAACAACAGACTGATTCAAAATTGGGAAAAGAGTATGTCAAGGCTACATATTGTCACCCTGCTTATTTAACTTATATGCAGAGCATCATGCAAAATACTGGGCTGGATGAAGCACAATCTGGGATCAAGATTACTAGGAGAAATATTAACAACTTCAGATATATAGATGATACCACTCTAATGGCAGAAAGTAAAGAGGAACTAAAGAGCCTTTTGATGAAGATGAAAGAGGAAAGTGAAAAAGCTGGCTTAAAACTCAACATTCAAAAAACTAAGATCATGGCATCCAGTCCCATCACTTCATGGCAGATCAGTTCAATTCAGTTCAGTCTCTCAGTTGTGTCCGACTCTTCGCAACCCCAAGGACTGCAGCATGCCAGGCTTTCCTGTCCATCACTAACCCCTGAGCTTGCTCAAACTCATGTCCATCGGGTCAGTGATGCCATCCAAATATCTCATCCTCTATCGTCCCCTTCTCCCCCTGCCTTCAATCTTTCCCAGCATCAGGGTTTTTTCCAGTGAGTCAAGTCCTCACATCAGCTGGCTAAAGTAAATAGATGGCAAATAGATGGGGAAAGTATGGAAACAGTGACAGATTTTATTTTGGGGGGCTCCAGAATCACTGAGCATGGTTATTGCAGTTATGAAATTAAAAGACGCTTGCTCCTTGGAAGAAAAGTTATGACAAACCTAGACAATGTATCAGAAAGCAGAGACATCATTTTGCTGACAAAGGTCTGTATAGTCAAAGCTATGGTTTTTCCAGTAGTCATGTATGGATGTGAGTGTTGGACCTTCTGGCTGAGCACCAAAGAATTGATGCTTTTGAACTCGTGCTGGAGAAGACTGTTGAGAATCTCATGGACTGTATGGAGATCAAACCTGTCAATTCTAAAGGAAGTCAGTCCTGAATATTCATTGGAAGGACTGATGCTGAAGCTGAAACTCCAATACTTTGGCCACCTGATGTGAACAGATAACTCATTGAAAAAGACCTTGATAGGAAAGATTGAGGGCAGGAGGAGAAGGGGGTGACAGAGGAGGAGATGGTTGGATGGCATCACAGACTCAATGGACATGAATTTGAGCAAGCTCGGGGAGACAGTGGAAGGCAGAGGAGCCTGTGTGCTGCAGTCAATGGGGTCTCGAAGGGTCAGACACGACTGAGCGACTGAAACAAAAACGACTGGGGTCAATCAGGGTCAATCTTACGCATAATTTAAAAATCAGCAAAGATTTGTTTATCTCCTGGTTGAAAACTCTTTACTGCAGCAGTCATTAATTTGAATTCTACAAATACAAGTTTGTTTTTTCCCCAGAATTAAACACTTCTCACTGCTCAAAATTTCAACATGCTTTTAAACGACTCCTTTTCTATTCCCTATTTTGGAAGGTGTACATCTAGCACAGTGAAGCATAAGCAGTGTGGCAGCTGCTCTAAACCATTTGATTCTGGCTCTCCACAGCCTTGTAATCTCTTTCTTCAGCAGGTATCTTCGTTCTGACCAAAATTGTATAAGCTTCCAAAAAGACTTCTAATAATAGCGCTTTCAACTATTTATAAGAGTTTTCACTTCAAAGATCCCATGATGTTTGAAAATACATGACTGTTCTTGTTGACCTACCTGTATTCTGAGATAGAGGCAGTGCTGACCTCACAAGGAATAAGGTAGCACTCAGTGTGAGATTCAAAGGAATATTCTAGTTTAGGAAAAACAAGTGCTCTGAAAAGCTCCCTGTCCTGCCTTCAGAAACAGAGCAGAGTTTTGAGCTTGTGTCTGACTGGTTATTGTTAATAAAATAAGAAATTTTGTCCTTTGAAAGCAAGCATCTTGAAGCAATTGATCAGTTGAAAAATTTAAACTTTAGCCAGCAAATTGCCAGATTTCTGGTACTATTGATACTCAATTACTTTATCCTGGCTCATGGATTAAGATTTCCAAGAAATCTTCATGGAAACTGGGCACAGACCCTACTTAGGATTAGTGCTTGCCATAAAATGGTGTTTCCTGTGTCAACATTAAGTTGCAACATGAGAGCACCTATATAAGAATTTGCTCTCTGCAATTTAAAATCTGAAATGGTGAATGATCATTGCTAATGAGAGTAACAGGCATGTTCTTGGTAGTTCATTGGCATCATCATGGGAAGAAGTTCCCCTCTTTCTGCAGTGTCCCTTACAAATTTTCCAAGGGCCAGGTTGTGTTATCTCTGCAACATTTCTCACATCTCAGTGTTACAAGACTGTAGGAGTCTCGTTAATGAGTCATGTATAATATGCTCTACCCTGAAAATTCACAATTTTTTTACAGCCAACACTTGTTAAAATTCATTTTCCTAAGAGGGAGTAAAAGAATATAAAAACAATTTTCAAGGGAAAGAGACAAGTGAAAATATTTTATCTCAATAGTGAAAAAGAAAGTAAATTTTGGAGGTTTTGGAATTCTTTGAATTCAAACTCAAAGGAAAGCTTAGCTTCCTTTGCCAATATGCCAGCAAAACAATATTTTTTTATAGGTTTCCAGAGTCAGAATCTATCAAGTTCAATAAAAGAGGAACAAGGTAGAATCTTTAAGCAGTGCTATTTAGGGTAGTGCATCATGGACTTTTTATTGTGGTGCTACACATAGGAAATAAAAATATTTTTGTTGCATTTTGGGTGAACAGACAAGGTTGCTTCTGGCCTTTGGCTTCTGATCTAGGGTCTGGGTCTGTCTGAGCCCTGCATAGCTGCCCAGAGGATGGAAGGAAAAAAATCAGTATCTTAACACATTAATGGACCACAAACCAGCAGCTGGGAAGCAAGGTGATGGTAACATTTGGCTTTAGTGTATGACTGTGGTTTCATTTTTCAATTTACATATAGATACAGATAAGTAGAGGACAGTAAAATTTGAACCCATTGAGGATGACCTACTGATATGGAAATCAAAGCCAAATTATATAAATCAAAATAAGAAAGATTAGAAAACATCACACAAAATAGTTTAAGGTTCTTACAGTTCTAAGTGTTGAGACATTATCAAAACTTTAAGTAAATCAAGAAATTATTTAAGCATTTAGTATCAGTTCACAAGGTCATTAACCCATAGGATGTCTAAATTGATTGTAACTGCTTTTTTCATTCACAGTAGCCCTGCATGGAGGAAGAAGGATTAAGTTTAGGCAAGTAGGAAGAAAAGTTTTCTCTAAGACTGCTTTAGATCTGTTTTAAATCCTTAGTAAATATTTAGTTGCAGTGTTGATTAACATAGCTTGTCCTAAAAGAGATACTGATGGTCACAGAAGCCAGATTTTGACATAAATTGAGTTTATATGATTCAGAGATTAGGATTAAGAGATCTCTTGGTTTTTAAGTGGATCCCTGCATGCAAAATGCAGCTTGTCTCTTTTTCACTGTTTCTGAGAATGGATGACTTTACACATATTTGGATAAGAATTGGAGTTAGGAATCATTTGTTTACATGTGTATAAAACACACTCAAACTGCTTAAACCAAAAATAAACTTCACTGGCTCATGTAATTGAAAAGTCCACGTGATTGAAAAGCTGAGAAAGGCAGCTTTAGGCACGGCTTGATCTGCTGGTGTCCATGGCTTGATCTGCTGGTGTCCACAGCTTGACCAGGTCTGGGTCCTTCTCTCTCCAGTCCTTTGCTTGGTTTCCTTGTTTCTTCACTTTATGTAAGATCTCCCCTTGGGATCCTAAGATGAATGCCAGTTATTGCAGAAGCCACATGCCTCTTATCCATAACTGGTGGGAATAAGCCATATTTGTCCCAGAATTCCCAAGAAATCAGTCTGGATTAAGTCACATGTTCGCTCCTGACCCAGTCACTGTAGCCAGAGAAATAGAATGCACTCATTCCTTAGTGTAGCTTCAAGCTCCTCCCTCCCAACACCCATGGTGATGCCAATGAACTGCCCAAAGCACCAGATAGAAACCTGTGACTGTTAGAATGGTGAGAATGGAGGCTAAAGACATTCCTAGTTACACAAAGAATCTTAGGAATAGAAGGGGACTTAGAATCTAAACTGGACTTTCTAATATTACCAGACAACCAATTTAGTCAAACAAACTGACAGAACTTTACAAAACGTTGATGCCCAAAATAGTCATTTAGTGTCTGTTGTGACAGTGAGCCACCATAACCTGTGTGACTTTGAACAGTTCTACTGGGAAAGGCCTTCTCTACACTGAGCATAAATTTGTTTCCTTATCCACTGAGCCTTGTTTTACTCTTGTGGCCACATGACAGGCTTTCTAATGTATATTAAGATAGTTAAGATAGTCATCCTTGGTCTCCCTTTTCCAGGCTCAACATCCCCCATTCTCTCCAATGTTATTGATGTTGACAGATTTAAAAAACCCTCACTCTTTTGACTTTTCTTCTCTATATGAATTCTGGCTAGTCAATTCCATACTCAGGTATTCAGTTCCATATACTGACAAAGAGACTGTCCACATGGCCCTTGGGAAGTGGTTTATTGCCATATGTAGAAAGATGCTGAGGAAAAGAAGACTAAATCTTGCAGAGAATCACCTTAGTTGCAGTCTGTAGAATCAATCTCAGAACCTAAACTAAAATACCCACAGAATGTGGGCAAAAAATGTGTTTTGGAACAAGATTCCTCTAATCTCCAACCATTGATATTGGGCCTAATTACTATTTCTGTTGTTGTAGACTTGACCTTTAATTTTTTAATGTTATGAATTATTAGTATTCTAATAAATAAGTGCCTAATAATAGATAGCATTAATATATATTGATTTTGTGATTTATTATATATATATATTTTTATATAATAGTATGTGCTTTGTCTCTCAGTCGTGTCCAACACTTTGCGACCCCACAGACTGTAGCCCACCAGGCTGCTCTGTCCATGGGATTTTCCCAGGCAAGAATACTGCAATGAGTTGCCATTTCCTTCTCCAATATAATAGTATATGTATATATATATATATATATATATATATATATATATATACACATATATATATATATAAAACATATACTATTTTGTTTTTAAAGGTAATTCTTTTTATTGTCCCATTAAAATTAATGAGAAAGTATTACATCAACATGCTTTTAGAGTCTATCTGTCATTTGAACTGTGAATTCTGTCCTAACCGTTAATGTTCTCAAACACAGTGACAACCCCTAGGATCTGCAACCTGAAGCATTCGTAAGGGAAATTTAATAACTGTTCCGTAGCGGTAGATAGCTTTCTCCCACCTCTTTGTCTACCTCTCCCACCTAGAAACACCAAGAAAATTTAGTTACACTTACAACCTAATACCACTAACCAATAACTGTTACATCCATGGTTGTCCTTTCATAAAATATCTGCACTGGTATTAACACTGAAAAAAGCTGGTCTCCATCAGACATAACAGAAGTGGGAAGGAGTTGAGCACTGACTTAGGGAAAGCCTCTGATGAAGTTTCTAGATCTCCTCCCTCTTCAATTAATCCATCACCAAGTCTTGTAAATCTACTTCTACAGACACCTCAAGCTCATTCTCTTTCTTCCAACCTTACTGCCACTACCAGTTCAGGAATCAGCATCAGTGACTTGGGACTCCTGCTGTGGTCTCCAGACTGCTCTCTTCCCATCCTTCAGTCCGTTTTGCAATCAGCAGCCAGAGGACTTTCAACTGCAAATAGCATCATTCTTCTGTTTACTCAAAACTCTTCAATCAATTTTCAGAGCACTCAGGATGAATACAAAATTCCTCACGCGGTCTGCATGTCCAAGCCCATCTCCCTCCATTCTCTCAGTTAATACATTTCAGATATATTCATTTTCTTTCTGTTTCACTAGTAGAATCCACTCTTTCTGCCTCAAGTCCTTTTCCTACATTCTCTGTGCTGCTTGGAGCTTTCCCCATCTCTTTGCCTGACTAACTCCTTCTAACTAATACCTCTTAGGCCAAGGATCATTTACTCTACATTCTCCCCTGATAGCCTGAGTTTTATACTCTCTAAAAGCACTCTCTACTTTTCTTTGAGAGCACCTATATGTGTATAGTGGTCCACCCCTATCCACAGTTTCACTTTGTTCAGTTTCAATTACCAGTGGTCAACCTCAGTCTGAAAATATTAAATGGAAAATTCCATAAATAAGCAATTCATAAGTTTTAAATTGCATGCCAGGGAATTCCCTGGCAGTCCAGTTGGTTAGGATTCCACGTTCCCACTGCAGGGGGCATGGGTTTGATCCTCAGTTGGGGGAACTAAGATCCTGTAAGCTTCATGGTGCACCCCCCATTTTTTAAAATAAATAAGTAAATTTCATGCCGTTCTGAGTAGCATGATGAAATCCCACTCCATCATCCTGTCCCCCATCCTCACCCCCAACCACCGACCTCCTCTGCTCCTGACATCCAGCCATGACCCAGGATTACCTCAAGCGATGATCCTCCTCCTGAGGTGTTGTCAGAAGGTCAATAGTAGCCTCACACTAGGTCACAATGCCTTCATTATTTGCCTCACTTCATCACTTAGGCATTTTATCATCTCACGTCATCAAAAGGAAAAGGGTGAACACAGCACAATAAGATGTTTAGGAGAGACCACATTCATATAACTTTTATGGCAGTGTAATTGTTCTGCTTTTATTGTTAGTTATTGTTATTCATCACTTACTGTGCCTAACTTATATATTAAACCTTATCATAGGTAGGTATATATAAGAAAAAACCCAGTATATGTAGGACTCAGTACTATCTGCAGTTGCAAGTATCCACTGGGGTCTTGGAATGTACCCACCCCCTTAGATAAGGTCGGCTCTCTGTACTGTTTGATTGTTTGAAGTTCACCATGACCAGCAGGCCACAAGCTGCTGGAGGAGTGGGTTGGCGCACTACTAGATCTCTAGGACGTGGTCAAACTGACAGGGTTTGAATCCTCGTACCCTCACCTGGCAGCTGGTGGGGCTTTGAATACCCAGCCTCAGCTTCTCCATAGAGGAAATAATATTTTATTACAGAAAAACCTTTTTTATGGTTGTTGCAAGGCTCAGATCACAAAATGTAAAGTGCTAAATGGAGTGCCTGGCACGTAACAGGTGTTTAGTTTATATTGGTTATTAGTATATCATCATTGCTTTTAGGATATGTTTACTTATCGCAGGCAAAGCCACTAGAAGATGATGTTTCTGGAATATTTCTAAAAAGTCTCTAGAAAAGTTATTGTTATACAAGTTAGAAAAGCGTTTAAAAGACATGTTTTTCAGTAATAGCCTCACTGTGATTCTCCCTGAACATGTTTTCATTAATCGTTAAATAGTCCAGTGTAGCCATGCTAATATATATAGTTTAATCTCTGTTTCAGAGGTTGTGTTAAAGTATGTTGAGATCTTTTTATTTGTAAAATATATACAATACTTATTTTGGGGCTTCCCTGGTGGCTCAGATGGTAAAGAATCTGCCTGCAAAGCAGGAGACCAGGTCTGATCCCTGCGTTGGGAAGATCCCTGGAGAAGGAAATGGCAAACCACTCCAGTATTCTTGCCTGGAAAGTTCCATGGACAGAGGAGCCTGGTGGGCTACAGTCCATAGGATCGCAAAGAGTAGGACACGACTGAATGACTAACACTTTCACTTCACATACTTATTTTCAGATGCTTTTAAAAATAATCCACCATTACTCTTTATTTTTTCCATTATTGATATTGCTGAGTTGAACATATTTTAAACATAGGACAAACTCTTTGGGCCTCTTGAATTTTTGTTTTTATAAACTTTAACTTTTGAAGAATGATGATACTTTTTCCTTTTTCCTCTTTCTCTTCTCACAATGGGATTTCCGCGGGAGAGTTTTTTATATCTTCAGCAAGGTCTATACAGTGAAAATACTGCTCTGTGTAAAAAGATTATGACACTGTATAGATTTTTCACTGTCAAACACCTTCCTTTGGGTAAATATTTATGTGAAATGAGGCACAGAATTTAAAACAGTCCTGAAGAAGCTGCATACTCTCCTTGACAACAACAACAACAAAAAAGTTTGTGTATTAACAGTTGGCTTAACAGCGTCTGGCATAGAGAAAGACAAAAATATACTTTGGCTCTGTAATATTTATAGCATTGCCAGTTCAGTTTAACCATTGTGCCCTATTTAGGAATATTTTTGAGTGAGCTTTATTTTAATGTCTAAGAACGCGGTCATAAGTTTGTGGCAGAGAAGCTCATGTTGACTGCAGAAGGTGGCTGAGTGGTGATGTTGGTGCTGTGCTGTGGAGAGCAGGGAGGGAACTCACATTGTAAAAAGCTCCCTAAATTCGTGTACACACTGACAAAGAAAACACCGATAACAGTGGGCTAGCCACTTAGAAACATCATGTCGTGCTTTACATGCTTTGCAAGGAGCACGGTCTTTATGAGTTTATAAACAAGAAAGGCGAGAGATTCCATTGTGTCATTCTGAGTAGTGCATTTCCACTTATGGCAGCAACTTGTTTATATGGCTTTCCCATTATAAGAGAGTGAGCTACATCAGATAATGCACATATTCCAGTTATCTGGAAGCTCAGCTGGAATGTATCATCACTTTACACTTTGAATCTTTCTGACTTTTATGTAACCTTTGCTTTAAAAACTAAAAATAGGGCTTCCCTGGTGGCTTGGTGGTAAAGAATCTGCCGGCCAACACAGAAGAGACAGGTTCAATCCCTGCTCTGGGAAGCAACTAAGGCCATGCGCCACATATTGAGCCTGGGGTCTAGAGCCAGGAGCCACAACTACTGAAGCCTGGGTGCTCTAGGGCCCGTGACCCCAACAAGAGAGGCCACTGCAGTGAGATGCCCATGCGCTGCAACTAGAGCATAGTACCCTGCTTCCCACAACTAGAGAAAGCCCGAGTGCAGCAACAAAGACCCAGCACAGGCAAAATAAAGACATAGTAAAATTATTTTTAAAAAACTAAAAATAATTGCCATTGCATAATAAATCTATTAAAAGTTTACATATCCTGTCTTGATGACTTAACAAAGTTTTGCCTGTTGTAACTTAACCTTCCTGGAGACTCCATGTTCTCACATGAACATCAATTTTCAAACTGCATTTGGTTAAAATTTGTGAACATGTTAGCATTTATACTAAAGAATGCTAGAATGCCACATACAAAGCTTTTCTAGTTTCCTCTCTTTCACTTTTTAGCTTTCAGTGCTCTGTCAGTGTGTCTGACTCTGTGTACCTATAGTTCCATCTCCTCTCCCTTAATTTTTTGTTTCTAATCACCTGTAGATTAAAAAAAATAACATTACTAGAATTGTTTCTAAAATAGGAGTAAATTGGATTTATGTGATTACCCAAAAAAACTGTCCTATGACTCAAGCATGTGAACTTACATTTTTTTTTTCATTTATTCAACCAATATAAGCTGAATGCCTACTCTGTGCATGTTCATTCCCAGTCACCAACTTCATTCAGGATACTATCAATCTTTTCTGATATTGCTTTAAAAATCTACTAACTGATCTCTGCCCCCACAAAGCATCCAGAACAGTCTTCTAACAAAACAGAGTAAATCCTGTTACTTACCTGATTTAAATACTTACGGTTTTTGGTTGCCTGCAGGATGAATATTCTGAGTGAATCTGCATTTCTGCTCTCTTACTCCAACTTGGTCACACCTGGCCGTTTATATATTCTTGTCTCCCTGCATGAAATGTATTCCCCACGTATTCTCCCTACTAACTCTGTCCTTCTTCAGGGAAGCATTTCTGGTCCCCTTGACAAGAATACGTTAACCTTTTTATGTGTCATCTCAATGAGTGTACCTGTGGGATTTAGGTTTTTAGGGGTGACTGAGTGACAACGCAGAGAGGTTAGCGCCATTGAAAGAAGCAAGGTTAACGCCACTATACTTCTAGAGAGGAGGGGGGCACATTGTGCCATGCAGGGGCACACAGGGAAGCACCGATATCAATCAGGATATAGGAAGGAATGAGGGGAAAGCATAGGCCACAGTCTACACTGTGTTTCCCACAGGAAGGCAAAGCAGGGCAGGACAACAGTTTAGGGCTGGCTAGTTTGAGTAATCCTAGCAGGCTTTGTGGCATAGGGGTAGTCCTACTCATCTGACACCTGGACCTACACTGATTTAGGGCAGGGGAAGTACTGACTTGGTGGCTGAGGGTTAAAGATGGTTGGGGGTATAGACTCAAGATTGGCTGGTTCTCATATGAAAGGAGTGCTTCCAGGCATGTTATTTACTGTTTTAGGAATTAACTAGCAGTCTCTCTCCTGCCACAAAACACTTCGCCAACATGTCAAAACATCATAAAATATAGACAATAAAAAATATAGAGATACAATAAAAAACATGATTAATATACTGCCTTATCACCTGTTGTCGTATAGTACATATTGCACTGGGTTACTTAACATCTCTCAAACTTGTTAAACTGTAGGCTTCTTGAGAGCAGGGATCTTGTCTGTCTTGTTCACTACTGTAGCCCCATTGCCCAGGGGAGTATCTCTCACTTGGTAGATGCTCAGTGAATATTAGTGGAATGAAAAAGAATGGACACCCTTCTACCTGGCATATGTAGTTAGTGTCTCACCTGAAAGCACCACATTTTTTTTCCAAATACAGATTTTGTTATACCGATTAGTTAAAATATACTTTCTTTGGTTTAAATATGAAGGGGTGTTTTCCTTTCAAACTAATTTGTCTTAGCATAATGTGTATTATTTAAAACTCTGTAAAGAAACCAACACATCTCAATGTTTCTTGTGTTAGCCAGTGATTCTTTACCAGGGGCAGTTTTGCCTCATGGGGGACCTTCAGCATTGTCTGGAGACATTTTTGGTTCTCAAAACTGGCATCTAGTGGATAGAGGCCAGAGATGTTGCTATATATGCTATATAATACACAAACAGCCCCCTGCAACAAACAGTTTTCCAATCTAAAAGTTCAATAGTGCTGACATTGGAAAACCTTCTGTTAGAGGGTGATGTGTTTGACAAGTTCACCTAAAAAGACCTCCTACAACTAACCATGTCCTTCAACTATTCCATGAAGCAACTACCAGTTAAGTAGCAGATATCTTAGAGGTTAATACAGCAGCCCTGAGGGGAAAAGTAATTTTTAGAGGAGGACATATGGCAAGCTGCAGAGAGGAGTTCAGTATTTGAGCAGGCACCATGAAAGGAAATCTAAGTGGATTGATATATAGCATGATGACACTGAGGTCTGGGCTTAAAATTAGGACTGAAATTATAGGCTTTTTAGCTGACAGTTGAAAGGCATGACTTTAAGTTAACATAAGTGATGTAGGGGGGAAGGAACAATCATACAGAGCCTATAACTCCAAAATTGCTCTCTTTAAAACTGGAGTTGTCTTCTTGAGCTTAACATACTACCATTGATCAAAGTAATGCTGTCATTCCTTTTTGGAACCGTCTTTAGAGCTTTTGTCATGCTCTTTTGAATAACATCAGAAGTTTCAAATATTGCCCTTTTAGGCAGGAATTTGCTTTAGGGGAAAAATCAAGTTATTTGGACCTATATATGGTGAACAAGGAAAGTCATCCATGCCTCTGAAACAATGTTCATAAAAATTGAAGACAAGCTATAAATTATATGAATATGACTTTAAAGGCAGTTCGGAAAAGGAGTTTTAGAAATGTCTTGAGCTAAGTTGATGACATTGGAGTAAATGTATAGCCTCTCAAGATGATCATTTTCAGAGAAATGCTCATATTGAGGTATGAGTGTTAGCAAAACATAACTAATAGTCATACTGATTTTAGTGCTACAGATATATGTGGAAATAATGCCAGGTTTGTGCACAACCAAATTTATGTCAGTATGAGAATGTTTAGGACAGGTCTTATAGTGTTTTTTATATGTAAAAGTTTAAATTTTTTCCCCAGTTTTATTGAGGTATAAATGACATATATATATAAAAGAAAAGTGAAAGTTGCTCAGTCGTGTCCAACTCTTTGCAACCTCATGGACTATACAGTCCATGGAATTCTCCAGGCAAGAAGACTCAAGTTGGGTAGCCGTTCCCTTCTCTAGGGGATTTTCCCAACCCAGGGATCAAACCCAGGTCTCCTGCATTGGAGGCAGATTTTTTACCAGCTGAGCCACCAGGGAAGCCCAATTATATATAATTGTATTTGTTTAAGATAATGGAAACAGTGAGAGACTTTATTTTCTTGGGCTCCAAAATCACTGCAGATGGTGACTGCAGCCATGAAATTAAAAGACGCTTACTCCTTGGAAGAAAAGTTATGACCAGTTTTTCCAGTAGTCGTGTATGGATGTGAGAGTTGGACTATAAAGAAAGCTGACCACCGAAGAATTGATGCTTTTGAACTGTGGTGTTGGAGAAGACTCTTGCGAGTCCCTTGGACTGCAAGGAGATCCAACCAGTCCATCCTAAAGGAAATAAGTCCTGAGTGTTCATTGAAAGGACTGATGTTGAAGCTGAAACTCCAATACTTTGGCTACCTGACGCGAAGAACTGACTCATTTGAAAAGACCCTGGTGCTGGAAAAGCTTGAAAGCAGGAGAAGGGGACGACAGACGCTGAGATGGTTGACTCAATTGACATGAGTTTGAGTAATCTCCGGGAGTTGGTGATGGACAGGGAGGCCTGGCATGCTGCAGTCCATGGGGTTGCAAAGAGCTGGACACGACTGAGCGACTGAGCTGAACTGACTGATACAAGATAATGATCTGATATATGTGTTTATTGCAAATGATCACCGCAGTAAGTTTAGGTAACAGCCATCACCTCACATAGTTACCAGTTTTTTCCCTTGTGATGAGAACTTTTAAGATCTCTTAGCTACCTTTAAATATAGAATACAGTATTGTTAACCATAGTCCCCATACTGTACATTACATCCCCAGAACTTATTAATCTTACAATTGGAAGTTTGTATTTAAGTACAAATTATCCCTTTTCTTGTTCACCTCCAACTGCCACTGCTAGCAACCACCAATCTGTCCTCTGTTAAAGTTTAATTTTTAAGCTGAGGTACCACACTTCAAAATCTGGGAATTTCTACTTTAGGCAAGAAGGTATTTAAGTTCTTTCCTCAGATGTCCACTTTACATTGGCCACATAGACCTTATTTAGGATGGCTTTTCAGTGTCAAATCAAATGTATGTCTCATGTACTTGAGATAGGTTAGTGTTACAATAGAAGTAATAAAAGTCTGCTCCCAGTAGAGTAGCAATGGATCACAGTTTGGCTGGGAGTGTCCTGATTTTAAAACTGAAAGTCCTGCTTCCCAGGAAACCCCTTAGTCCCAGGTAAATTGAGATGGTTACCAAACTCCCAGTCACTTAGCTAACTCCTCTAATCTTTTTGGACTATCTCCAGTGAAAAGAGTTTATTGTGATCCACACAGTTAAAGGCTTCAGTGTAGTCCATGAAGCAGAAGTAGATGTTTTTCTGGAATTCCCTTGCTTTTTCTGTGATCCAGTGGGTGTTGGCAATTTGACCTCTGCTTCCTCTGCCTTTTCTAAATCCAGCTTGTACATGTGGAAGTTTTAAGTTCATGTACTGTTGAAGCCTAGTTTGAAGAATTTTGAGCCTTACCTTGCCAGCATGTAAATGAATGCACTTGTACAGTAATTTGAACATTCCGCGACATTGTCCTTCTTTGTGGTTGGAATGAAAACTGACCTTTTCTGGCCTTCTGCAAAACCTGTATGCAGCTCAAAAAGCAACGGATAGACCCAGACATGGAACAATGGACTGTTCAAAATTGGGAAAGGAGTACATCAAGGCTGTCTATTGTCACCCGGCTTATTTAACTTATATGCAGAGTACATCATGCGAACTGCCAGGCTAAATGATCAAAAGCTGTAATCAAGGTTGCCAGGAGAAATATCAATAACCTCGGATATGCAGATGATACCACTTTAATGGCAGAAAGTAAAGAGGAACTAAAGAGCCTCTTGATGAAGGTGAAAGAGGAGAGTGAAAAAGCTGGCTTAAAACTCAACATTCAGAAAACTAAGATCATGGCATCTAGTCCCATCACTTTACGGCAAATAGGTGGGGCCAAAATGGAAACAACGACAGACTTTATTTTCTTGGGCTCCCAAATCACTGCAGATTGTGACTGCAGCCATGAAATTAAAAGACGTTTGCTCCTTGGAAGAAAAGCTATGACAAACCTAGACAGCATATTAAAAAGCAGAGACATCACTTTGCCGACAAAGGTTGGTATAGTCAAAGCTATAGTTTTTCCAGTAGTTGTGTATGGATGTGAGAGTTGGACCATAAAGAAGGCTGAGCACTGAAAAATTGATGCTTTTGAATTTTGGTGCTGGAGAAGACTCTTGAGAGTCCATTGGACTGCAAGGAGATCAAACCAGTCAATCCTAAAGGAAATCAGTCCTGAATATTCATTGAAGGACTGAAGGTGAAGCTAAAGTCAATACCTTGGCCATCTGATGCAAAGAGCTGACTCATTAGAAAAGACCCTGATGCTGGGAAAGATTGAGGGCAGGAGGAGAAGGGGATGACAGAGGATGAGATGGTTGGATGACATCACTGACATGATGAACATGAGTTTGAGCAAGCTCTGGGAGCTGGTGATGGACAGGGAAGCCTGGTGTGCTGCAGACGGTGGGGGTCACAAAAAGTTGGACATGACTTAGGGACTGAACAGTAACAGTGAAAACAAAACAGTGCCTTCCCATAATAAATAAAGGAAAAGGACCTAGCCCTATTGGGAGAAGCATAGCAACTCGAGTCAAACAGCGATATATGTTAGTTGAAAGTAGGCTGAGTTAATCACTTTTTTAAAAAAATTAATTTATTTATTTTATTTGGAGGCTAATTACTTTACAATATTGTGGTGGTTTTTCCCATACCTTGACATGAATCAGCCATGGGTGCACAAGTGTCCCCCTATCCTGAACCTCCCTCCCACCTCCCTCCTGGTTGTCCCAGAGCATCAGCTTTGAGTACTCTGCTTCATGCATTGAACTTGCACTGGTCTTCTATTTTACATGTGGTAATATACATGTTTCAATGCTATTCTCTCAAATCATCCCACTCTCGCCTTCTCCCACAGAGTCCGAAGTCTGTTCTTTACATCTCTTCTCTTTTGCTGTCTTGCATATAGGGTTGTCATTACTGTCTTTTAAAATTCCATATAGATGCATTAATATACTATATTGGTGTTTCTCTCTCTGACTTACTTCACTCTGTATAATAGGCTCCAGTTTCATCCACCTTATTAGAACAGGCTGAAATGTGTTCTTTTTTTATAGCTGAGTAATATTCCATTGTGTTTATGTATCATGACTTCCTTATCCATTCGTCTGCTGATGGACATCTAGGTTGCTTCCATGTCCTGGCTATTGTAAACAGTGCTGCAGTGAATATTGGGGTACATGTGTCTCTTTCATTTCTGGTTTCCTTGGTGTGTATACCCAGCAGTGAGATTGCTGGGTCATATGGAAGTTCTTTTTTTTTTTTAATTAGTTTATTTTCTATTTTTTAACTTTACAATATTGTATTTGTTTTGCCATACATTGACATGAATCCACCATGGGTGTACATGTTTTCCCCTTCCAGAACCCCCTCTCCACCTCCCTCCCCATCCCATCCTTCTGGGTCATCCTGGTGCACCAGCCCCGAGCACCCTGTATCATGCATTAAACCTGGACTGGTGATTCGTTTCACATATGATAATTTACATGCTTCCAGGCCATTCTCCCATATCATCCCACTCTCGCCCTCTCCCATAGAGTCCATAATACTGTTCTATTTATCTGTGTCTCTTTTGATGTCTCTCATACAGGGTTATCTTCACCGATTGACTAAATACCATATATATGTGTTAGTATACTGTATTGGTGTTTTTCTTTCTGGCTTACTTCACTCTGTATAATAGGCTCCAGTTTCATCCACCTCATTAGAACTGATTTGAATGTATTCTTTTTAATGGCTAAGTAATATTCCATTGTGTATATGTACCACTGCTTCCTTATCCATTCATCTGCTGATGGGCATCTAGGCTGCTTCCATGTCCTGGCTATTATAAACAGTGCTGTGATGAACATTGGGGTACATGTGTCTCTTTCATTTCTGGTTTCCTTGGTGTGTATACCCAGCAGTGGGATTGCTGGGTCATATGGAAGTTCTATTTCCAGTGTTTTAAGGAATCTTCACACTGTTCTCCATAGTAGTTGTACTAGTTTGCAGAAGGTTCATAGCAATACAAGCCTACCTCAAGAAAAAAGAGAAACATCAAATAAACAACCTAACTTTACACCTAAAGCAACTAGAAAAAGAACAGAAGAACTCCAAAGTTGGTAGAAGGAAAGAAATCATAAAAATCACTAACTTTTATGCTGATTCAAACTGAAGTATGTGTGTGCATGCTCAGTTGTGTCTGACTCTTTGTGATCTCATGGACTGTAGCCCACCAGACTCCTCTGTCCATGGTGTTTCCCAGGTAAGAATACTAGAGTGGTCTGCCATTTCCTACTCCAAGGGATCTTCCTGACCCAGGGATAGAACTTGTGTCCTCTGCATTGGCAGGCAGATTCTTTACCACTGTACCACCTGGGAAGTCCTAAACTGAAATCAGAAGTTTTACTTTATTGCAATGATGCAGGCCATGTTTTACCAACCTACAATAACAACAACTGTGATAATAAAAATGATAATAACACAATTTTATGCTTTACCCATTATGTTTTTCATATTTATTTTGGTTTTTAGGAGACATATTTTAACAACTAATGTTCTTGGGTAAGGAAATAATTGATTTACTTGGTGATTCAATGACTTTGTACAGTAGATCTGGCAATTGTAGACAATGCTTGAAAAATGAATCATAATGGAATCTGTGCTCAATTGTGTCTGAGTCTTTGCAACCCCAAGGTCTAGAGCTAGCCAGGCTCCTCTGTTCATGGGATTCTCCAGGCAAGAATACTGGAGTGTGTTGCCATTCCCTTCTTTAGGGGATCTTTCTGAGCCAGGGACTGAACCTGTGTCTCTTGTGTCTCCTGCACTGTCAGGTGGATTCTTTATCATTGAGCCACCTGGGAAGCCCATGGTGGAGTTTAGCTGAGAGTTAACATTAAAAATATACACCATTGAGGGGATATTTATGGTTATATAGATAGGAAAGAGGATAGTGTGGTGATAAAGTACTCAGGTCAGGAGGAGTTGTATTTGCATCCTGCCTTAACTGGTATATGACTTTGAACTTGTTATTGGCCTCTGTAAACCTCAGTTCCTTCACAGAATCAGTCAGACTGTTCAGTTGCTCAGTTGTGTCTGACTCTTTGTGACCCCATGGATTGCAGCACATCAGTCTTTCCTGTCCATCACCAGCTCCCAGAGCTTGCTCAAACTCATGTCCATCGAGTTGGTGATGCCATCCAACCATCTCATCCTCTGTCATCCCCTTCTCCTCCTGCCTTCAATCTTTCCCAGCATCGGTGTCTTTTTCAATGAGTCAGTTCTTTGCATCAGGTGGCCAAAGTATTGGAGCTTCAGCTTCAGCTTCAGTCCTTCCAATGAATATTCAGGGTTGATTTCTTTTAGGATTGACTGGTTTGATCTCCTTGCAGGCCAAGAGACTCTCAAGAGTCTTCTCCAGCACCACAGTTCAAAAGCATCAACTCTTCAGTGCTCAGCTTTCTTTATAGTCCAACTCTCATACCCATACATGACTAGTGGAAAAACCATAGCTTTGACTAGATGGGCCTTTGTTGGCAAAGTGATGTCTCTGCTTTTTAATATGCTGTCTAGGTTTGTCATAGCTTTTCTTCCAAGGAGCAAGCGTCTTTTGATTTCATGGCTGCAGTCACCATCTGCAGTGATTTGGGAGCCCAAGAAAATAAAGTCTGTCACTGTTTCCATTTTGTCCCCACGTATTTGCCATGAAGTGATGACACCAGATGCCATGATCTGTTTTTTGAATGTTGAGTTTCAAGCCAGAATTTTCACTCTCTTCTTTCACTTTCATCAAGAGGCTTTTTAGTTCTTTGCTTTCTGCCAAAAGGGTGGTATCATCTATATATCTGAGTTTATTGATATTTCTCCTGGCAATCTTGATTCCAGCTTGTGCTGCATCCAGCCCGGCATTTCACATGATGTACTCTGCATATAAGTTAAATAAGTAGGGTGACAATGTGCGGCCTTGACATACTCCTTTCCTGATTTGGAACCAGTCTTTTGTTCCATTTCCAGTTCCAACTGTTGCTTCTTGACCTGCACACAGATTTCTCAGGAGGCAGGTCAGGTGGTCTGGTATTCCCATCTCTTTCAGAATTTTCCACAGTGTGTTGTGATCCACACAGTCAAAGGCTTTGGCATAGTCAATAAACCAGACATAGATATTTTTCTAGAACTCTCTTGCTTTTTCTAAAGCAAGTACAGTTATGGTACTTGTCTCCTTGAACTTCTGTTTATTATACAACAATGAATGTACAGTACTTAATACTGTGCCTAGCATGTAGTAAGCACAAAATAAATGTGAACCGTTATTATTTGCACCTACCAAAAGTTTCTGTAATAGTGTATCCTGACTGTATTTGAGTCATGTTATTTCTTTGATTTCTTATTTTCTATCCATTACTTTTTGTAGAAGGATTTTGTTTAAAAACTGTACAAAGAACACAAAGAATTTTGATAAAAGATGTTTTTCTATGTATCATTCTAGGTTCCAGATGTCAATATAGAGTGTTATTCTAAAAAGATACTGATAGGAAACAGCTCACCCATGACAGAAAAGCCTTGGCTGTCCCAAATCAGAATAAGTTAAAGAAAGAAAAAACGAAATTCTAAAAACTAACAGTGCACAATTTAAAGAAAAAAAGAGTCAATAACTATTGGAACCAGACTTGAAATACTAGTGTATCTTGCAAACGACTTTAGGTAAATCTTAGGCAGGAGACACATCTTATTTGGGACAAGAAAGTAAGATGTGTTATTCATATGTATTAAGATAAAAGATGTTGGCAACCAAGCGATGACAACCAAGGTAGTTGCTATGCGGGTATTAAAAAGCAAGATAATGTGCCCCAAATTATCCTAACTTCTGAAGTTCTAGAACATGATGACTTCAGAATTAGTGTGTTACATATATGGAATTGAAATAGTCAACATTTTGTCCCTGAAAAGTTTCTCTTGTGCTGTTTTCAGTACAAGTGACAGGTGATTAGGAGAGGGCACTGACTATCCCATTCTTTCTGTGACCCAGTTTTAGAAATCTGTCACACAAGAAGGGAACAGCTCTCAAAGGATTCCACACCCTGGCAGTCAGACCCCCTGGGTTAGCCTCTGATTTCCTATGTGAGCCTCCACTTCATTTGCTCACTCTCTGTTGCATTCTAACTATAAAACAAAGGCAGTTACTGGTTATTCCTTTTGTGTTCTTCAAACTTTATTAGAATTGGTACAGTGCATCTTCTGTCTTCATTAATATTGTTGGAGATTGTAAAATCCTAAAAAGTTATATTAAGGTTTATTAGTCTCTCTATAATTTCCTCTAACATTTCGAATCTGTTAGGACATAATTGAGCATGTTCTCATTTCTAAATGTCTCAGGTAAAGTGCTAAGAGAATGCCATGAGTATTTTAAGAGTGAAATCAATAAAAGGCTTTCTATTTTTCTGTAAAAATGAGTATGGTTAAAAGAAATATATTTAAGCTAAGATTTTGGGGTCAAGCACTTAAAGTTGACCAATTTTTTAACTGTATTGATTAGTTGTTTTACTTTTGTGAAGTTAAAACTAAAAATTTTAACCAAACACTCTTCTTAATATCTCTGTTCTATCAAGATGAGTTTTTTGCTAATGCTTCAAGTTTTACAAGAGATCACATTTTTTCTTGGCTCCAAGGCAGTTTAATTCATTTTTAGGCAGACTGACTGAATTCCATGAACTTCAGAGTCTCTAGTGATAAAGTTCTTTGTCATCTCTGTATTATCTCTTTTCAGCCAGATGGGGAAAATGGTTTACATCAGGCACAAGGTATATTTGAACAATAAGGTCACAAGCAGAGATCTATTACTTTTATGGGCAGTGAGACATGTAGCATGTTACAGCCTTCCCCTTTAAGCTACACAGCAAACGGGCTTTGTTTTTATGCCTGGATTCCCATGCGATATTATTTCCTAGCACGTTCATGTCAACAACCCGAACCTTTTTAAAGCAGAAGTTCCTCTTAAAATGTAGAGGAGGAGGACAACCTTCATTCCAGTCTCTTACATTTGATTAAAGCCACCTGAAATAAGTTTATTGCCTCAAACTCTGCACTTATTCTCTGTGTCTTTAACTGTCTTCCTCTCTCCAAATGGGCAGAATCAGCATTCTATTAATTAGGCCTGGCCCAGAAGAAGTTATCATCCCACTTCAGCTTTCAAATCTATTCCCTTGTTAAAAGGAAATTTTGAACTACATGGAAAATTAAAGCAACTTAAGGGAATGGAACAGTTTAATTCTAGTATGTGGACTATGTTTTAAGTTCTGGTAGGATAGTGCTCCCGTAGCACTGTGTGTATGCATGTGTTTAAATTTTAGAAGGACAGTGTAGCTTAGGAATCGGCATGATTTAAATAATAATGAGACTAGATATCATTATTACCATACTCTAAATTGCTTTTTGTTTAATGTCACCTTAGTTTGGGGGGATTTGATTATGTTTGGCATTTCCAGCAAAACATAAAGAAGTTTAAATGTAATAGTCCAAAAGGAAACTTCTTTGGCTAGTGAACTCTGGAAGCAAACCAACAACAAAAACATTTTTTCTCTTCCCTCCCTAGAATTTGTTCAAAGAGAGGTTCAAAGTGGTTTAGAGCTCTGTCTCACACTATTTCCAACCATGGTTTATGAAAGATGGAATTTTTAATGTTTGTTGATTGCATTAATATGATCCAGGTTGTTAAGATCTTGGTTCATAGGAACGAAATTAAGAACAAATTTAATCAAGCACAGGAAAAAATATCAGCAGTAAGAATAAAAGCAAGAAAAGAAAAGAAGCAGCTGGGACATAAAATGCTGAGGAAACATGTTTTACCACAGTGGTTCTCAGACTCGAGAGTGTATCATGATATCCTGGTGGGCTTAGTAAACCAAAGATCACTGTCTCCCACCCCACATTTCTTATCCAGTAGGTCTGGTGTAAGGTCCAGTAATTTGCATTTCTAGTAAGTTATAAGGTCTAGGGACCACTCTTTGAAAACTGCTGTTCTACCAAAACAGGCCCTCCTGGTCACAGTGTAAACTGAGTGTTTTCCTGCCCCAGATAATGCCCTTCTGCTGCCCCAAGATGAAAAGAGGGGATTTTCTTCTTCAAATACCATGTTTCTGGAATCATGATCATTGTCCTCTTTCTCCACCACATTTGTCCCCTCATTATACATGGGACATTCATATAAATATACATAAATATTCTAGTTTTTATTACAGTATGAAAGAATTGATGTATGTCCATTTACAATGAAGGTAAATTAGAAACACACCATATCATGTTACTTGGTTAGCTTGTCACAGGCTTAAAGCATGGAATAAGCACTTAGACTTGCTCCTCTCTGATTAGCAGTAAAGGATCTTTCTTGACCTAATCCACTAGAGAATTTTAAAATAACAAAGCCTGGGTCCCATCACAGATGAATTACACAAAAATCTCTAAATGGGGACCTGGTAATTAAACCCCTTTCAGTTAGTTCTAGTGTGTAGCCAGGGTTAAGAACCATCGGTCTAACCATGTATTCTCACTGGTTATCAGTAAAGTAAGATCACCCCCATGGGGGTAAAAATTATTTCTCTGGGGGCAAAAATATATCTTAACTGTTATACTGGTTTGTGGGCCATCAGAGGGCCACAACACATGCACATGTGTGTAGTATATCTGTAGTATTAGCGTTTAATGGGGATGGGGACAATTAGGAAAAAAGACCTCTTAGGAAATGATCATGAAAAAAGATTGAGAAATACTGCCCTAACTCTGGGAGGCTGCTATTAGTTTTCAATACTCCAACTTCCTTCTAAAATGCAACACAAATCTTTTTGGGTGCTATTGTAGATATTGGTGGGGAAAAAATAGTATTTTAAAATTCTATTACATGTTGATCACCTAGCTAGATGCTTTTACATATAGTATCGAGTAATGCTACCCTGTATTCTTCCTCTAGAATATGCACAGAAATTATAACTAGTTTTGTTTCATTATGGCTTCATACTATTTTATATTGAAAATAACTCTGATCTTCATGAAGCTTTCAGAAAAATTCCATTGAATCTGTAAGGCAACCAGGTGATTTCAAATTGCTTTTACTCTAAACTACTGTCAAATGCATGTAATTAAGTTTGGAAAACAACATTTTATTAAAAGAAATCACAATAGAAAACAACCTCCATATCCTTGTCTGAATAATATTACTTTTCTAAAGAATTATAGAAAATTATCACTTCATTAATTTAGAGTAATAGAGCTTTAGAATATAACTTGCTACAAAAATAACAAGATATTAAAATTTCTCTGGTTGTATGTATTCTTTTGCTATTTGCAAGAGTACAAATTTGTTTTAAAATGTACTCAGGATTTTGTTTTTATTAAGATATGGTGAGGCCAACAGATCGGAAGATAATTGCCACTAAAAAGTTATAGTTGATGCTTGAACAACGTGGGAGTTAGGGGCGCCAACCCTCCTTGCATTAGGAAATCATGTATAACTTATAGTCAGCCCTCTGTGTTCATGGTTCCCCATTCTTGGATTCCACCAACCATGAATCTTGTAGTCACTGTATTTACTGCTTAAGAAAGTTCTCATATATGTGAACCCACACAGTTCAAACTCGTATTGTTCAAGGGTCAGTTATGGTTTGTCACTCACAGTTTCCAAGGGGAGGGGACACACCACACCATGAAGGGACACACAGGGAAGAACCAGGGTTGGTTAGGAGGCGGAGAGAGAGGGGAGAGCTTGGGCAAAAGGCTTTATTGTGATTTCCAGAGAGGGAATGGGCAAGGCAAGGTGAGCAGGTTTAGAATTAGATACTTGAATAATTTTGGAGGGTTCTGGATTATCAGGGTGGTCCCTAGCTGTCGGGCCTTGAGATGATTACGGCAGAAGAATGCTGCCTCCTAAGAGTAGTAGATAGAGGAGGCAGGTGGGGGTGTGGACTCAGAATTGGGTCAATTTGCATCAAAGTTGTGCTCTAATTAATTCTGTCTCCCGACTTATTTCTTTATGTGGTTGGTTTGTGCAGAGACAGTATGTAACAATGGAAGTTCAGAGCAGAAACATTCTGTTACCAGACAGTACCGCTACACAAAGAGATGGCCAGTTTGTTGGGACCCGAGGGTGAAAATATATAGCTTCTAAATAGGACCATAAGTTTTTATTATTTAGTCATGTTATTTTTACTGTCCAAAAAAAGAAGGCAACTTTGCATCCTGAAAAGAAGCTAGATTGTATAGTAAAGTAGGCCAGGGCTGCAATTAACTCAGCTATTCTCAAGTTATGTATATTACTTCTTCAAACATGAGGCTTTTCATCATAAAATGCAAATTACATCTACTCTTGAGATTGAAACAACTGAGACGCAAAACCCAGGAAACAGATGAAGATTTAAATATAAAAATTTTTTTAAACTAAATTAAGCTGATTTTGAGGATGTGGCCAAGATGTATGGCCATAATGAGCTTCTTAGTAGTTCACCTCAACAAGGGAGAGTAACCTGTGTGTTACTTTTTTTTTTTGGCTGTGCTGCATGGCTTGTGGGATCTTAGTTCCTGGACCAGGGAGTGAACCTGGCCCCGGCAGTGGAGGTGCTGAGTCCTAACCATGGACCACCAGGGACTCCCAGCCACTCTTCTAAACTCATCACACAGATTGGCTGAGAATAGATCCTGAGTAAATGGTCTCCCGAGCAGGGAGGAGCAGGGTGGCAGGTCGGAGGTGGTGTCTGACGTCTGACGAGAGCTAAGCCTGCTCAGTCCCTCTTGCCTGTCTCAGCCAATCAGGCAAGGCCCTCCCCCTCCTCCTCCAGGGGTGAGTGAGGAGTGGCAAAGGAGAGACAGTAGGTCCCTGCCTCCCCACCCTGGAAAAATTAGAAGTAGGGATGGAAATCCCCCTACACCACTTTGAGGATTCTTATGAAGTAATCTTACAGATAAGATATGCAAGATGCCTAACCAGAGCAATAGGCATTTTAAATAGAAAGAGATAAATTCACCAGGACTTCATCCTTCTTCTGGAAATGAATTTATAAAATAGCTCTTTTTTATCTTTTTTCTTTTATTAATATTTGACACCATACTTTTCAGTTTAGAAAAGGGGATGTTCTGTCTGAATTACTTAAAATGATGTATTCTATTCTGAATTACCTCATTGACTTTATATACAGTTCTCAAATTCCATTCCAGTAAGACTGTAGATTGGTGAAAATGTTAGAAATAATACAATAGCAATCTTTACACATACGTATTAAATCTTACTACTCAGCTGTTTTGTTGGTATTTTACTTGAACACATTGGATGGTAGGTATTTAATTCATCTTGCCATGTAAAACAATTAGGCACATCCTCATTATTCCACATAAAGGCCAACAAAGAAGAATTTGGTAGTTTTCTACCAAATTGTGATACTAATAGATACTATTTATAAAGCACTTTATGTGTCAGGCACTGGGCTGAGTGCTTTATAAAGCTTTATTTCTAATCCTGTAGCAACTCTCAAAAGAATTATTATTATTTCAATTTTATAAAAGAGAAAACTGAAGCTCAAAGAGGTTGAGTGATTTTCCCAAAGTTATATGTATCAGATTGAAACTAGTAAAGTCAGAATTCTAACTCAGAACCCTGCAAAGCCCATATTGTTTCCTTTTAAATAAGTCCTTCAGTCTCTCCCTGGGAAAAATCTAATGTGAAAAGAAAGAAAATAAGGTTGTAGTTCTATAAGCATAATTTTGAAATGACCTTGGAACCTCACTTAATGGAAGTGTAATAAGGGATGGGAAGACAGCCCTTTTCAAATCTTCATATGTGAGTTTAAACACATTATTCATTTTCAGCTAAAATATTTTAACTGGTTCATCCAAACTATGTTGAGAGTTTAGAGAAAAATGAACAAGTTTCCTACACTGATTCTAATTTAAAGTTTTTAGTGGGCACACAACTGGTTTTCTCAAGTTCTACAATACCATGTACTTCTCCTTTCAGAGGATTCCTCTCATTGGGACAGGATAGCTGTTCATTATTCATTGATTATTTGAACACAGTAATTAATGACTAAAGACATAGAGTTCTCAGAAATGAGTGTTAGAGGGTATTAACTTCAGACCAGAACAAGAGAGATTCTGCTGGACCCAACCTCTCTCCAGCTGTAGCCATTCCTTCTGAATATCAAAAATTGCTCATAATTGTGCACACCATGAGGCTCTGAACACTTTGTGCCAAGCAGAATTTTCGTAATTTGCACATGTAACTGAAAAAGCACCCTGCTAATTATAGATGCCTAGGAATTAATATAGGTTGCCAAATATCACCAAAGTGAAGACCATAAGTCAGCATGAAATTGGGTATTAATGAGTTCCATGGAGAATCGAGGTACTGACCTCTCTTGGTCCTCATCAGTGAATTTTTCTCTAACAAAACTGGACTTCTCTGGGCTTGGTGAGGCATGGATCAGAATGTAAAAGGTGGAGCAGATCCCCTCGCCCCTCCCGGAAGGCCAGGATTCCTGGTCAAGCCCTTGTCCATCTCCACTTTCCTGACACATGGCCACATCTGTCTCCATGGTACCTATTGCCCTATCCTCAGACTCTAACCATCACTTCTCCTTAGCATCCCCAACTACTTATGCTCTTCTTCTCATATAGGTTTTACTATGTTATGTTATAAAATCACACTTTTAATTCAGTTTTTTAAAAGATTTAAGTACATAAATTTTCACATAATGATATTTTACAACACCGGTACACATCTTTAACGGAGAAGGCAATGGCACCCCACTCCAGTACTCTTGCCTGGAAAATCCCATGGACAGAGGAGCCTGGTAGGCTGCAGTCCATGGGGTCGCTAAGAGTCGGACACGACTGAGCGACTTCACTTTCATTTTTCCCTTTCATGCACTGGAGAAGGAAATGGCAACCCACTTCAGTATTCTTGCCTGGAGAATCCCAGGGACGGCGAAGCCTGGTGGGCTGCCGTCTATGGGGTCGCACAGAGTCGGACACGACTGAAGTGACTTAGCACACATGTTTAAAACAAAAGAAGGTGTTTTAAAAATAGGCAGTTTGCCTACAGATGGGCCTTAAATGTCTTCATCATTCAACAGGTATTTGGCTTTTTTCCCATTTTTTCCCCCCTCTCTCTCCTAGATCCTATTTCCAAACCGAACACAAATTGTATTACAAAGCACCCTTTCATATAGATTCATCATTGCCATCTAGGGAATGTGTATGTCTTCAAATGTGAAAAGATGTTCAACTGAAAATGAGCATTTCTACTCTGGTCACGGAATTAACTGATATTAAGCCTGCCACCTGTCTGTCTCAGAAGAACACTCATGTGCAGTCAGGAAAAGAATGAGAGGCTGAAGGAACTCTAGGCATAATCAGGCAGAAAACTGAGCTACAGAGAAACACATATCTATTCTTGAAATAGATGGCATTTCCACACTCCCCAAATTAACTGGTTAGTTTATTAACTATTTTTCCAGATATATAGATGTAGATATAAAGTGTGTGTGTGTGTGTATATATATAGATGTAGGTACAAATATAATGTGTGTATATATATGGATGTAGATATAGATACAGATAAGTGTGTATACATCTGTCTATATTTAGGTATACATGGAGAAATATAAAAGAAAGAATAATAGCTAACATTTACAAAGTACTTACTATGTGCTGGGTACTGTCTCAGCATTTTATACATATTAACTCATTTAATCCCCATGATAAGTGTATGAAAGAAATATAATATTATATACATTTTTACAGATGAGGAAACTGAGGTGTAATACAATACACTGCCCAAGATCACATAGGTAGTAAGTGATAACCTGAACCTAGACAGTTTTGCTCTAGACTTCATAGCTTTACCACCATGCCAAACTGCTTCTGTCCTCAGAGAAGGTGCAACATAATGGGAAATTTAAATGTTCACATATGAGAAGCTAAATGATAACTCAGTTCCACATTGCAGAATGTCCCATAATAGTGTGTCTTAACTGGTGCATAGGCTCTGAGGTTGAGTTAGCTGCAGGTTTAGAGAATGTGTTTCCCCTGCCTGTTTTACTCTGGACTGAGGTAACCAGGAGAAGCTTCTTGGGAAGAGAGGAACTGAAGAACTGGGCCTTTTTAACTGGAAGAATTGGATGAGAGTAGCAGAGAACAGAAGGCATTCTAGGTGAGAGGAAGGGTTTGAGCCAATGTACAAAGCATTACTATAGGGGAGCAGCAGGAAGACCAGTCTACCCAAAGCAACAGGTTAAAGTAGGGAAAAATAGGAGATCTGTTTCCAAATGTTGCTTAAATCCAGATGTTACAAGGATGTGACTATCAGGCCAAGAATTTCTATTTCATTTCATAGATAAAGCAAAGCTGTCTTAAGAGGTCAAGAGCAAGAGTGGGAAAGCAAAAAAAGTATTTGGGGAATATTAATCTGGCAACCATGTGCAAGAATAGAAGGGATAAGAAAAAGGAAACAGGGCCTTACTCAGACCTTTGTGCATTTTTTAAGACGAGGGCCTGGAATTCAAAGATAAATTTTAAGTAAGTAAAAAATAGGGCATAACTTCTAGGACTATTTCTCAGGAAGTATCAAGAGGAATTATCTAAATTGTTATGGAAACCTAAGTGGAAACATCAAAGATTATTTCAAAGGTTTTTAACCTGGGAAACACAGACTATATGGAATCCAAATGAAAAGTAGATACAAACTGGAAATGAAGAGATTCAGAAGCCATCTTCATAGATGGAGACTGATTTTGAAGGGGACTGATAAAACCGGAGGTAAAGTCCATGTGTGAGGAATAGGAAGTAGAAGAAAAGTCCTTGTAGATACAGTTATTAAAGTAGAGGCTGTGGAGTATCAGGATGGTGTAAAACTTATGGATGCCAAGAGAGGAAGTGGTTCATAAATTGCGGTCAACACTTCTAAGCGTTGCAGAGAGGAAAAGGAGAATGTGGACGTAGAGAAAACACATTGAACCGGTACATTCACATTACACAGTGTAGATATAAGTAGTCACAACTTTATTGTTTTAACTTATTTTAATTTTTTCAACCTAAAAATTATTCTTTACTGGGTAAATCAATTCTTTCTGAGATAGCCAGTCAATCTATAATGCTTATTGAGCACTTGTAACAAAACAATAGGGAGGAAACTTAGTGGGAGAGGTGGAGGCCAGTGTGACTCGCAGTATAGTACAAAGGTTTCTAAACCATAGAGCTTGGGTGATCTTGCTCCTTTCCTTTAGGCCCATGGAGAATAGATGCAGGAAGATAACATGGTGATAAGAAGCTTATGAACTCACTTACACAATAGATTCTAAGAATGTCCTGGCAAATTTTATCCCTGTAATAGGTTTTTTAAACTGGGGTCTTTATTTGGAAAAACCATTCCCTATAAACACAGTATGTTCCTCCTAAGCAAAGTTCACTGTGATCTTCCATGGCAGGGACCTAGTGGGTGCTGCTGATCTCCAAGACTTGGGAATTAGTGAAGAGAAGAAGTAGGCTGAGGTCCATCAATGCACTCCCCCCCCGCCCACCCCATGCTACTGGAGGCCATGTTTCTCGTCTCTCGGGTCTTCATTCTGTACGAGTACATGCCTGGGAATCAGATCTGGATTCAAACCCCACCTCCTCCATTTATCAGAATTGTGATTTGGAAAGCCATTAATCCCTCTGGACTTCACTTTTGTCATCTGTGAAGATGGAAGTAGTAACCCTGTATCAAGGATTATTGTTAAATACTCTGTTCATGTGACACTAAAGACATGGTAGCTACTCTAATTATTATATAAGGAGGTCTAATGGAAAGGATGGTGATCATCCCAGTTGATTTTGAGGCCTGAGTAGGGTCAGAAAATCTCAATCCTGATACCTTTTCCTACATAAAATGACTTTAAACTTTTTCAAAGCACTTTCATATCTGCCAATACATGTTATTCTAACAACAAACCTGCGAATGAGTCAGTGTGTTCATTATTGCTCCTATTCTGCAGATGGAGAGAGAGGGCTTCAGCAAGGGACAAGGACTTATTTCAGTCACTAAGTGGAAAGGTCACAGAGCCTGCACTGGAACCCAGGGCTGCTCACTCTTGTCAGAGCCTGATGGGAAAAGCCAAGAATCTGCTGCCACTTTTCTTGCCAAAATACCCCTCCACTTATGTAGTGAACACAATGCAGAGATGAGCTAATTCTGCAGTCACATCGAAGAGCTGCTTGCTGAACTTTCGACTTTTGGCAAGTCGTATATTGTTTCTTAGCCTCAGCAATTCCTTGACAATTTTTCTGCTTTAATTTTTCAAGGCACTTTTCAATTTATTCTTAGCTTTTTTGAGTAGTAGGCATTGTTTTCATCCTTTTTACATCTCAAAAAAATGTGATTTGCTTATGTTTCCATGAGTTGACATTCAGTTCAGTCACTCAAGGGTGTCCGATTCTTTGCGATCCCACGAACCGCAGCACGCCAGGCTTCCCTGTCCATCACCAACTCCCAGAATTCACCCAAACTCATGTCCATTAGTCCGTGGTGCCATCCAACCATCTCATCCTCTGTTGTCCCCTTCTCCTTCAGCCCTCAATCTTTTCCAGAATCAGGGTCTTTTCTAATGAGTCAACTCTTTGCATCAGATGGCCAAGGTATTGAACTTTAGCTTCACCTTAAGTCCTTCCAGTGAACACCCAGGACTGATCTCCTTTAGGATGGACTGGTTGGATCTCTATGCAGTCCAAGGGACTCTCAAGAGTCTTCTCCAACACCACAGTTCAAAAGCATCAATTCTTTGGTGCTCAGCTTTCTTTATAGTCCAACTCTCAAATCCATACATGACCCCTGGAAAAACCATAGCTTTGACTAGATGGACCTTTGTTGACAAGGTAATGTCTCTGCTTTTTAATATGCTGTCTAGGTTGGTCATGACTTTCCCTCCAAGGAGGAAGCGTCGTTTAAATTTCATGGCTGCAGTCACCATCTGCAGTGATTTGGGAGCCCCCAAAAATAAAGTCTGCCACTGTTTTCACTGTTTCCCCATCTATTTGCCATGAAGTGATGGGACCGGATGCCGTGATCTTAGTTTTCTCAATGTTGAGCTTTAAGCCAACTTTTTCACTCTCTTCTTTCACATTCATAAAGAGGTTCTTTAGTTCTTCTTCACTTTCTGCCATAAGGGTGGTACCATCTGCATATCTGAGGTTATTGATATTTCTCCCAGAAATCTTGATTCCAGCTTGTGCTTCTTCCAGCCCAGCATTTCTCATGATGTACTCTGCATATAAGTTAAATAAGCAGGGTGACAATATACAGCCTTGACGTACTCCTTTTCCTATTTAGAACCAGTCTGTTGTTCCATGTTCAGTTCTAACGGTTGCTTCCTGACCTGCATACAGGTTTCTCAAGAGACAGGTCAGATGGTCTGGTATTCCCATCTCTTGAAGAATTTTCCACAGTTTATTGTGATCCACACAGTCAAAGGCTTTGGCATAGTCAATAAAGCAGAAATAGATGTTTTTCTGGAACTCTCTTGCTTTTTCAATGATCCAACAGATGTTAACAATTTGATCTCTGGTTCCCCTGCCTTTTCTAAATCCAGCTTGAACATCTGGAAGTTCACGGTTCACGTATTGCTGAAGCTTGGCTTGGAGAATTTTGAGCATTACTTTACTAGCGTGTGAGATGAGTGCAATTGTGCAGTAGTTTGAGCATTCTTTGGCATTGCCTTTCTTTGAGACTGGAATTAAAACTGACCTTTTCCGGTCCCGTGGCCACTGCTGAGTTTTCCAATTTTGCTGACATATTGAGTGCAGCACTTTCACAGCATCATCTAAAAGATTTGAAATAGCTCAACTGGAATTCCATCACCCCACTAGCTTTGTTCGTAGTGATGCTGCCTAAGGCCCACTTGGCTTCACATTCCAGGATGTCTGGCTCTAGGTGAGTGGTCACACCATTGTGATTATCTGGGTCATGAAGATTTTTTTTGTACAGTTCTTCTGTGTATTCTTGCCACCTCTTCTTAATATCTTCTGCTTCTGTTAGGTCCATACCATTTCTGTCCTTTATTGAGCCCATCTTTGCATGAATTGTTCCCTTCTTATCTCTAATTTTCTTGAAGAGATCTCTAGTCTTTCCCATTCTATGGTTTTCCTCTATTTCTTTGCATTGATCGCTGAGGAAGTCTTTCTTATCTCTCCTTGCTATTCTTTGGAACTCTGCATTCAGATGCTTATATCTTTCCTTTTCTTTTGTATCTTTATATCTTTCCTTTGCTTTTCACTTCTCTTCTTTTCACAGCTATTTTTAAGCCCTCCTCATACAGTCATTTTGCCCTTTTGCATTTCTTTTTCTTAGGGATGGTCTTGATCCCTGTCTCCTGTACAATGTCACGAACCTCCATCCATAGTTCATCAGGCACTCTGTCTATCAGATCTAGTACCTTAAATCTATTTCTCACTTCCACTGTATAATCATAAGGGATTTGATTTAGGTCATACCTGAGTGGTCTAGTGGTTTTCCCCACTTTCTTCAATTTAAGTCTGAACTTGACAGTAAGGAGTTCATGATCTGAGCCACAGTCAGCTCCTGGTCTTGTTTTTGCTGACTATATAGAGCTTCTCCATCTTTGGCTGCAAAGAATATAATCAATCTGATTTCAGTGTTGGCCATCTGGTGATGTCCATGTGTAGAGTCTTCTCTTGTGTTGTTGGAAAAGGGTGTTTGCTACGACGAGTGCATGCTCTTGGCAAAACTCTATTACTCTTTTCCCTGCTTAATTCTCTACTCCAAGGCCAAATTTACCTGTTACTCCAGGTTTTTCTTAACTTCCTACTTTTGCATTCCAGTCCCCTATAATGAAAAGGACATTTTTTGGGGGGTGTTAGTTCTAAAATGTCTTGTAGGTCTTCATGGTACCGTTCAACTTCAGCTTCTTCAGCGTTACTGGTCAGGGCATAGACTTGGATTACGGTGATGTTGAATGGTTTGCCTCGGAAACAAACAGAGATCATTCTGTTGTTTTTGAGATTGCATCCAAGTACTGCATTTTGGACTCTTGTTGACTATAATGGCTACTCCATTTCTTCTAAGTGATTCTTGCCCACAGTAGTAGATATAGTGGTCGTCTGAGTTAAATTCACCCATTCCAGTCAGATCAGAGTACTGGTTTGGATATATATATGTGGTATGTGTTTGGGGTTTCCCCAGTAGTTCATCTGGTAAAGAAACCACCTGCAATTCAAGAGACCCTGGTTCAATTCCTAGGTCAGGAAGATCCCCTGGAGAAGGGATAGGCTACCCACTCCAGTATGATTGGGCTTCCCTGCCAGCTCAGCTGGTAAAGAATCTGCCTGCAATGTGGGAGACCTGGGTTCGATTCCGGGGTTGGGAAGATCCCCCGGAGAAGGGAAACACTACCCACTCCAGTATTCTGGCCTGGAGAATTCCATGGTATATGTATGGGCTCTCTGGTGGCTCAGACAGTATGTGTATGGTAGTGGGGTGGAGAGTGGTTAACAAGAGGAAAGTACAAGTGAAATTTAACCTCAAAGATTTTCATACATGTCATATTATTTTAAGTCCTCTGATAAAATACTTTTCTTTAACTTTGTACACCAAATTAATTGACTGGTTCATTATTTATTTGATATTATACTTGCTTGGAAGGTGTAAGGCCCTAGACAAGCAAGTCTCAGTCTTATATAGTTTTGTCTAACCCTTAGGATCCTGTGGCTGGTAGGAGTGAAGGTGGGAGATGGACGAGAGAGGGTCAGGAGTATGAGACTGCAAGTACTGAATCCATCTCCAGAGGAGAGGACGAGGCTCCTGAATAGCTCTGCCTTACAACTTGGCCACAGTGTGGGAACCAAGGGAAATTATAGAAAATTCTTCAAGCCTCCTCTTGCAGTCATCAACCGTCTCAGGAAACAGACTGCTTCAGTCATTGTTTCCCTTCTAGAAGCAGGATGACTAGAAGAAAAGTTGAAGTTTTTCTTCTAATTGCTCTCCCTAGAGCTTTTGAGGGGTAAGACCTAGAGTACCCTGCCAGCCAGTAAGAGTCACACCTGGGGTTTAAAAAAAAAAGGACTTGTGTTCCTGAATTCTGAGGTCATACATTCAATTTTATTTTGATTTAAAATGTGTTTCTCTAAGTTAACAATTTTTACATTGTAAGACAGATGATATTTTGATCCTTCATGATATATTTCTATTCAAAGGGCTATAAAGCTGAAAAGCATTGACTATAAAGTGATTGATAATATCGAATCTATTATTTCTGTGAAAAGATAATACATATATTTTCCCCAGGAGTGAAGGTATATTTCCCATTTCTATATCAGGGCATCAGAGGAAAGCAATTTCCTTGAATCATTGCTTTCCATTTCTTTCACTTCACTGACCAGTCATGGAGGTTTGAATCCTAAGTCTAACTTTGGAAGTTTGCTACAAGTTCCAAAGAATTTGCTAAATAGGTTTCAAATGTTAGTCCTTTGTGCCTTGGGAATAACGAATTAAAAGAAGAGTGATGGTTACTCTTATAGTAAAAACTTGGCACAAAATAAAACAGATTTCTTTCTTTCTTTCTCTTTTCCCATGTGGTTACCTAAAACAATAAATGTGTGGGTGATTACCCCTGAGTTTTTCCAACAACCTCGAGGAAGTTTACTGGCACGGACAATGTGCTTTTTAAGAAGATCACTATAAACATTCATTTCAATTCAACTATTTTTAAAAGTTATCCTGGGACAAATCTGGTGCAAAGAAACATGAGAGATACAAAAGAAATATGAGCCCTAGGCTCTCTCTTTCTGGTCATCTGGGACCTCTGTACTGTCTGGCCATTCTTTCCCAGCACCTACCTACTTGGAGTCTCCAAGGCACTGTCCTTAGAACAAGCCTTTTGTCTTCTTTGTCTACACCCTCTCTCTAGGTATTGTGGGTTGAATGGTGGCCCCAAAGAGAGATGTTAACATCCTAATTCCCAGAACTTGTGAGTGTTACCTTATTTTGGAAAAGGGGTCTTTGCAGATATAATTAAATTAAGGAATTTGAGATGAAGAGATCATCCTGGATTATTCCAGTGGGCCCTAATAATGACAAATGTACTTATAAGAGAAACATAAGGGAGGGACTTCCATGCTTCTCCAGTAGTTAAGACTCTGTACTCCCAATGCAGAGTGGCACGGGTTTGATCCCTGGTTGGGGACCTAAGATCCTGCATGCTGTACAGCATGGCCTAAATGAATGGATTTTAAAGAATAAAGAAAAGAGAGAAACATACGGGAGATTTTATGACAGAAGAGGAAGTGATATGACCAAAGAGATGGAGCTTGGAGAGGGGTGGCCAGAGGCTGCAGTCGAGGACTACTGGCAGCACCAGAAACGAGAAACAGTGAGGAACGGACTCTCCCCCGTGCTCTCCAGAAGAAGTGCTGCCCCTACAGACGCCTTGCCTTTGGACTTCTGGCCTCCAGATTGAAAGAATACATTGTTGTTGTATTAAGCCATGAGTGTGTACTCAGTTTGTTACAGCATCCAAAGGAAATGAATAAGCTAGGAAATCCCATGTATTCAGTTCAGTTCAGTCGCTCAGTCATGTCCGACTCTTTGCGACCCCATAAATTGCAGCACGCCAGGCCTCTCTGTCCATCACCAACTCCCGGAGCCTACCCAAACCCATGTCCATCGAGTCAGTGATGCCATCCAACCATCTCATCCTTTGTCATCCCCTTCTCCTCCTGCCCCCAATCCTACCCAGCATTAGGGTCTTTTCCAAGGAGTCAACTCTTCGCATGAGGTAGCCAAAGTATTGGAGTTTCAGCTTCAACATCAGTCCTTCCAATGAACACCCAGGATTGATCTCCTTCAGGATGGATTGACTGGATCTCCTTGCAGTCCAAGGGACTCTCAAGAGTCTTCTCCAACACCACAGTTCAAAAGCATCAATTCTGTGGCACTCAGCTTTCTTCACCGTCCAGCTCTCACATCCATACATGACTACTGGAAAAACCATAGCCTTGACTAGAAGGACTTTTGTTGGCAAAGTAATGTCTCTGCTTTTAAATATGCTATATAGGTTGGCCATAACCTTCCTTCCAAGGAGTAAGCGTCTTTTAATTTCATGGCTGCAATCACCATCAGCAGTGATTTTGGAGCCCAAAAAAATAAAGTTTGACACTGTTTCCACTGTTTCCCCATCTTATTTCCCATGAAGTGATGGGACCAGATGCCATGATCTTAGTTTTCTGAACGTTGAGCTTTAAGCCAACTTTTTCACTCTCCTCTTTCACTTTCATCAAGAGGCTTTTTAGTTCTTCACTTTCTTCCATAAGGGTGGTGTCATCTGCATATCTGAGGTTATTGATATTTCTCCCGGAAATCTTGATTCCAGCTTGTGTTTCTTCCAGCCCAGCATTTCTCATGGTGTACTCTGCATATAAGTTAAATAAGCAGGGTGACAATATACAACCTTGACGTATTCCTTTTCCTATTTGGAGCCAGTCTGTTGTTCCATGTCCAGTTCTAACTGTTGCTTCCTGACCTGCATACAGGTTTCTCAAGAGACAGGTCAGATGGTCTGGTATTCCCATCTCTTGAAGAATTTTCCACAGTTTATTGTGATCCACACAGTCAAAGGCTTTGGCATAGTCAATAAAGCAGAAATAGATGTTTTTCTGGAACTCTCTTGCTTTTTCGATGATCCAGCGGATGTTGGCAATGTGATCTCTGGTTCCTCTGCCTTTTCTAAAACCAGCTTGAACATCTGGGAGTTCATGGTTCATGTATTGCTGAAGCCTGGCTTGGAGAATTTTGAGCATTACTTTGCTAGCATGTGAGATGAGTGCAATTGTGAGGTAGTTTGAGCATTCTTTGGCATTGCCTTTCTTTGGGATTGGGATGAAAACTGACCTTTTCCAGTCCTTTGGCTACTGCTGAGTTTTCCAGATTTGCTGGCATATTGAGTGCAGCACTTCCACAGCATCATCTTTCAGGATTTGAAATAGCTCAACTGGAATTCCATCACCTCCACTAGCTTTTTTCGTAGTGATGCTTTCTAAGGCCCAGTTGACTTCACATTCCAGGATGTCTGTCTCTAGGTGAGTGATCACACCATCGTGATTATCTGGGTCGTGATCTTTTTTGTACAGTTCTTCTGTGTATTCTTGCCACCTCTTCTTAATATCTTCTGCTTCTGTTAGGTCCATACCATTTCTGTCTATTTCTCATCCTCAAATTCCATCTATACATTTCAATCCCCATTCCTGACTGTCCTCCGGGGGCCACACTCATGCATCTAACTGTTGTTTCATGTCTGCACTTGGATATCCAATAGACATCTCAAACTTAGTGTGGCCAACAGAATTCTTGATTTCTATCTTCTGCATCCACAAATCTGTGTGCTTCTCTTCCCTATCAATAAATGTCACCATCATCTCAGGCTTAGAGCTTAGGTCCAACTACTTTATGACTCCAGCAAAGAACTTAAGTATCATGCTTGATTCTTTTCCTCTGAACCCCATCTACCTAATTCCTAGATGAATCCTCTTGGCCACCATTTCTCCGTTGTCTCTGACTATGTTTCTGTTATAGCCTTCTAATTTCCTCCCTGCCTCTACTCTCTTCTCTTTCCACAAAAGCCAGTGTAAACTTCCTACAGTAAACTCATTTATTTCCTTATAGTAAAACTCACTTCTTATCACTCTCTGCCTAAGATATTCCAGTAGCTTCCCATTGTACTTAGAATAATATCCAAATTTCTTACCTTGGCCAACAGCAGTGGTGCTCAACTGGAGGCTATTTGGCTCCTCGCAACCTTGAAAACATTTGGCAATTTCTGGAGACATGTTTGGGTTGCTATGACTAGGGAGAACCTACTGGAGTCTAGAGGATAGAGCCCAGGAATGCTGCCAAATGTCTTGCACTGTACACAATACAACAAAGAATTATCTGGGCTCAAATGTCGATAGTGCCAAGGTTGAGAAACCCTGCCCTGTAGAGTCCACATGAACTGATACCTGCCTTCTATTGCCTGACTTCCCTTTCTCTGTGTGTGTGTGCGCGCGTGCGTGCTCAGTCAATTCCTCATCTTATTCCCATCATAGAGCCTTTGGATATGCTCTCCCTCTGGGTTACAACATACTTTTCCTAGATCTTTGCATTTCTGTATCTTCCTTATTCAGGTATGAACTCTGATACTACTTCTTCAGAGAGGCACCGCCCATCTAAAGCAGCCCACACCATCCTAACCCCAGTTGCTCTACCGCACTAGCCTGTTTTTATCTTGTATATTGCTCTTATTGGTAACTTATTTTATATTTTACGAGTTTATTGTTCACTTCTTCCCTCTAAAATTGCAAACTCCTCTACGGTGTTTCATGTTTGCTTCTGTCTGCATGCATCTAGAGCAGCACCTAGCACAGAGTAAGTGCTTAACAGATATTCATCAAATCAAATGGAAAGCAATAGAGGATAGTTAAATAACCCATAAAATGTTTGGTCCCAAAAGTGATGCAGTGAATCACCAGGAAGGCAGGCTTATTTCTAAGCCCTCATCAGTTTCTAGTGTATGGCTCTTGGGATATTATTTTCATTTAAGTCTTAACACCACTGACAGAATGAGAAGCTAGGGCCTTGTTTGTGGAAAAGATGTTATTTTACTTTTGAATCTATTGTTCTGAAGACATATCAGGCTTTCACATAGTGGATGACTAGTAATCAGTTGTTAATGTGGTTGTATATTTTTAAGCATCCACATAGAATCAATGAATGCATCCCTGAGAGCAGAGAAGCCCGCTGAGGGATTGCTTTCAGAGAGAAAAGCCAAAGAGAGAACCTACGGTTATTCCCAGCAATCCCACTGCTGGGCATACACACTGAGGAAACCAGAATTGAAAGAGACACATGTACCCCAATGTTCATCGCAGCACTGTTTATAATAGCCAGGACATGGAAGCAGCCTAGATGCCCATCAGCAGACAAATGGGTAAGGAAGCTGTGGTACATATACACAATGGAATACTACTCAGCCATTAAAAAGAATACATTCAAATCAGTTCTAATGAGGTGGATGAAACTTGAGCCTATTATACAGAGTGAAGTAAGCCAGAAAGAAAAACACCAGTACAGTATACTAACACATATATACGGTATTTAGTTAGTTGGTAAAGATAACCCTGTATGCGAGACATCAAAAGAGACACAGATAAATAGAACAGTATTATGGACTCTGTGGGAGAGGGCGAGGGTGGGATGCTATGGGAGAATGGCACTGAAGCATGTAAATGATCATATGTGAAAAAAACCACCAGTCCAGGTTCGATGCATGATACAGGGTGCTCGGGGCTGGTGCACTGGGATGACTGGGAGGAATGGGATGGGGAGGGAGGTGGGAGGAGGTTTCTGGAAGGGGAACACATGTACACCCATGGTGGATTCATGTCAATGTATGGCAAAACAAATACAATATTGTAAAGTTAAAAAATAGATAAATAAACTAATTTAAAAGAAAAAAAATAAAATACTTTAAAAATAGAAAAAAAAAAGGAATAGAGGAGAAAGGAAAGTCTTCAAAGAAAATAGAGAAAAACTGATCAGAAAAGTAAGAGGAAGCCCCAGTCATGGAGTGATAGAAGACAGTAAGTATATAAAGAAAGCATTGTTAATGCATTTTTGGAGTTTTATGCTTTTGTGTTGGGGGTGCATGTTCCTTCCATTAATCAGTGAACAGCAAAAAAATTTTCTGGCAATGCAAAAATAAACTTAGCTATAAAATATCTACAAAGACAGTAATGAATACATTCAGCTCTTACTTTAAAAAAAAACAACTCTGCTATGAAATTTCCATAAATTGTAAAAGCTTTCAGGATAATCCTCAGATCCTTAATTTTTCTATTATATATTTTACTTATTATGGGAAAACTTTTGCATTTCTAATAGTGCCAAAATGTTGGAAATAGAAGTCATTATTTTCCCCTTTCATCCTGTGTTGAGTGGTTGAAAAATCAGTTAGGGAGATTGGCAAAATTAAGAACTGGCAAAATCTTCCATCTGCCTCAAACTGATCCAGTCATGTTTCCATGTTTGGAAATGGTTTCTTGGGCTTATCCACATTTTGTTGGCAGGTCGTATCTTTGGAGAATGACAGGCACTTTTCTCCCTACCACCCGTTAGCCATGATCCTGGCCTTGAGGAATGCAAACTGTCTGTAACGTCCAGAATCTGAGGGCAAATAAACTGAGGACCAAGAGAAATTGTGGGTACAGCCACTGAGTGAGCACTTACTTCATCGCAGGCACATATTATTGACTTGCCTTGTGATAGTGTACTTTGTCCCATCATATGAAAAGGGAAATTAAAGCAAGGACATATTTGAAAGTCAGGTAGAGAAGAAGAGTTAAACATGTCTGAGAATGAATTCAGTTATTTCATTTGATTCTAAGAAAGAAGCACTTCTATACCACCTTTAATGAGAGAGTCATTCTCACTCCTGAAGTCAGATACTTTCCACTAGGCATCCTGGGCAGATATCTATCCTGTCGATTATCGCAGTGAGTATGCAGACAGTAGTTTCTGTCCTATTGAAGCATGTTTTCATCTAGGAAAAACTAAGCTTTACCTATCTACAATTTCAAAGATGGGTTAATTCAGTTTAAGTACATATTCACACACGTTAACGAGACTAATAAATCATTTTGCCTGACTTACTAATGTATATTATTAGTAATTGCTATTTCAATGCTTAATATATCTACAATAATAAGGACAACTTATGACATTTGGGTTTTCATGTCTTTAGACCTGGTCCCAAAACTTCCTTTAAGTTTTGCACCTTTAAGTTTCTTTAAACATCAGATTTTACTTATTCTTCCTATTAATTGATCAAATACACATGGAAATGAAGACAACCAACTTTTAAAGATTAGTATTATTAAATGTTGTTATAATTTATTCTATTATCTATAAAGCCTTTATTGCAGGGGTATATCCCCAGACCCTCGGACCTAACAACTTGCATTAAGCTTTTAACAAAGGTCTGGAAAACCTGTTATTCATCTTTGAGTACTGCCTCCAGGTGAATGCACATTAGCATAGAGGCCGGAGCTGTCCTGGAGACATTCTGTCCTTGAAATGGGACTCCTTCTACTCAGCCACTGGCCAGGCGATGCGTGGCTCTCACTGAGAGGGGACTGCCACCTCTCAGGATGTGCATGGCCTGTGCTTAGGAGGAGGACTTCCCATGAAAACCATCCCCTAGGTTTTTTGGCTCTTCTCAACCTAATTCTAGAATATAGAGAAAGTGACCATGAAAGTCTGTTAGGGATAAATTGGAGACAAGGGGAAAAAAAAAATCACCTGAGGAAACCTTCAGATTTTATGTATTAGGGTTCCGCTCTTATTCTCTTTCTCCTTCCCACCTTTTTGCCCTCCCGCTCTCCACCATCTCTATTGCCATTTCCTTCTTCCTTCCTGTCTCTCCCATTTGATTTTTCATTAATCTTTGTTAGTTTTTCATGAAGATCTGGGGTAAAGCCATTCATTTACTCATTCAACAGACAGTGGCTACTCTCTGTTAGACATTGTGCTAGAGGTACATATGCTTTTCCAAACAAGGAAATCCCTGCCTTTAGAGGACTCATAGTCCAAATGGGTCACAGACAAGAAAATTAACCTTTACAGAATGGTGCCCCAGGTGTTAGCTGGGACTTTCTAATCCCTTGAGATCTGGTGAAGATTAGAAGCACAGAATTCCCATGTCACGTCCATCTGAAGGCCAAAGAATGCCCTAAGAGTCCTGCTGCATTTGCAGTCTGGTGTGCTCTTATTTCCTGCTTTCTGATGTACTCTGCATTTTGTAGCAGTTTCTTTATCTCTGTCCTGACATAAACCCAAGCTTGAGTCCCAATGCCTTCTCTTCTCTTCTCCCTCTCCCTATCTGCCTCTCCTCCTCCCACACAAAGCCATCATGAAAACAAAACTGATAATATGTTTCAAAACTTGAACTAAGAGTTTTGGGGTCATGGGAGAACACAGCAATAAACTTCAAATGGCATAGGGCACATTCCTGTTATGGGTCTGTGACAGGACCCCATCACCAGAACTTTCCCTCTGTCTGTTTCACCCCGTGTGGTGCCAGCACTCATGCCTGTCTTCTCCCGCACCGCCCTCCCCACTCTCCTGCGCAGGCTACCCCTCCTGCCGGGAGCTCTCCCGCTCCCACACTCCAGCTCTGGGGTGCTCCTGCTGTCTGTTGTGCAGAGTCATTCTGTTCCTTGCAGGCAGTTCAAATCCGGGCCATTTTGTTCCTACCTAAATCCACCCTGATGCTCAGGCTAGGGGCTTTTCATGGTAGAGAATCCACTCTGTTCTCCGTACAGAAGGCAGTTGTGGTTGCACACTGTTTCCCCCTCCTTTACATGTATTGATTCACTTAGACATCCATTCAACAACATTTGCTGGACGTGGGCTATGTATCAGGTACCATTTTAGGCCCTGGGAATAAAAGTGTGTAAAAGAGAGGCACAGAGGTCCTGTCCTCTGTGGTTTACGTTTCTGGAAGTATGTACAGGATGCTATGAAGAGAGAGTGGTGGAATTACAGATCAGAGAAAGCCAAGTGTGACAGGACAAGCTGGGTGGATCCTAGGATGGCGGTTCAGACAGAGGGACTCCGTGACAACGGCTGCGAAGTTCTGCACCAACCATTCAGGCTGCTGGTATGAAAAGGGAAACAGAAAAGGTGGTTGCTTTCCATCATCTCTCCCTCTCGCTCCCATACCTCGATACTTAAGCAATATGTTTCAGGCAGGAAGAAAAGGCAGACTCTCCCTTTGCATTTCAGGGTGGAGTCAACAGCTAGGACAGCTCTGAATTGGTTTCTCTTGCCAGAGGCTAGGTCCTGGAGCACAGCTCCCTCCTTACCTGGGCAGATCCCAGGTGAGAGAGGAACTTCTCTGCAGTCTCGCCTAGACAAGGGAAGCCAGGGTTTGACTGGAAGGTCGGGTCATGAAAGAGCTGTGGGATTTAGGATTGGACCCCAGGGCTGCTGCTGGGTCATATGGAACATTTATGCAAAACTAAAAAAAAAAAAAAAATGCCACTTCTTCTGTGATGATACAACCCAAATATAGGGGGCAGAGCTTGGAAAATGAAAGATCTCCCCAAACAGTTCCCTTTGGGCAGGGTGCAGTCTGAACAATGGTGACCTGGTTTGTCCTGGGTTGTTCAGATTCTGTAAATTTATAAATAGATGAAGTTCTTCCAGGACCTGAGTCCACTGATGTAGTGGAAGAGTGGGTCCTTGCTCACAAGGCTCTAAATGATTAGTTAGTAACATGGAAGCGTTTAAAGACCTGTACCTTGCAATGAGTACATCTTTTTCCTCCTTCTTATCCAGTTATTTAAAAATAACAGTAACAATGGGTAGCTTTACTGAGCATGCTTGACAGGTTTCAGACACTGTGTTATATTGTTTACAGAGATTAAGTCAATGAATTCTTAGAATAACCACGCAGAAGCGTGGCGGCTGCGACAGTCCATGCAGAAGCGTGGCCGAAAGGAGCTACCCCACGGCCGAGGCCGGGGGCAGCGGCCCAGAGGAGCTACCCCGGGCCAGAGGCCGGGGGTGGCGGCCGAGAGGAGTTACCCCAGGTCCAAGGAGCGGCGGCTGCGTGGGCACAGGAGGGCCAAGAGGAGTTACTCGTTAGGTTTTCCCTAATGCTGGGAAGGATTGGGGGCAGGAGGAGAAGGAGATGACAGAGGATGAGATGGTTGGATGGCATCACCGACTCGACGTGGGATTGGCTAAACTCCGGGAGTTGGTGATGGACAGGGAGGCCTAGCGTGCTGCAATTCATGGGGTTGCAAACAGTTGGACACGACTGAGCGACTGAACTGAACTGAACTTAGGTAGGTATTATTAATCCCATTTAATGTTGCAGAGATAGAGGCTTAGGTGGTTGAACTAGTAAGTGGTTTCTAACTTAGAGCCCATTTTAACTCCCATCCTATCCTGGCTATTCGTTTTTTTCCCCTTTCCTTCCCTTTTTTTCTTTTCTCTCTCTCTCTCTCTCTGTCCTCTCACTCACCCTTTCTCTCTCTGGGGGCGGTGGTGGGGGGGCGGATCTTTCAGAGGAACCATGTTAATAAGGTATTCCTTGAGCTTCCTGATAACTCAACAATTGACCTTTTAGCTCTAACATTCCTAGACACTGGGCTTTCTAAACAAATAGCTTCTCTTTGTTGTTTGCTTCCCTTTGGGTTTGCTTCAGAGCCAGGATTCTGAAAATCCTGGCTTCAGGGTTTCCACACCTAATCCTTGAAGGGTGGTAATACATTTCAGCATACAAATAAGAAAACAAAATTCCACTTTGTCCTTGGCCTGAGGCTCTGGCTTTTCTGGCCAATCCAACTAAGGGCAAAATGGGGAACCCTCCCATCCTGGTCATTTCTAGAGAACCATTTGCCATCTGGGAAAAATGAATATAGACTAGTTATATTCATTTTCTACCTTTCTTTGATAGTTTCTATACAAAGAGTTTCCATGCTTTTCCCCATGTTTTTGGCATGAGTGTGAGTGAGAATGCTCAGTTGTGCCCAACTTTTTGCAACCCCATGGACTGTAGCCTGCCAGGCTTCCCTGTTCATGGAATTTTCCAAGTAATAATACTAGAGTGGGCTGCCATTTCCCACTCCAGGGAATCTTCCCAACCCAGGGATTGAACCTACATTTCTTACGTCTCCTGCATTGGCAGGCGGGGGTTTTTTTTTGTTTTTTTTTTAACCATTGCACCACCTCTATATAATTCTGTAGTTATTAGCCATCTCCTCAAGAAATCATAAGATATATAGCATTTTTAGTTTATAACACCACAGCCTCTGTGGTGGTATTCCCTTTGACTTGGCTTTGAAAAACCTTCTACTTTACAAGAAATACAGAGTCTGCTTAAAACGTAGACCTCTCTGTACAACTTTAACCTTTCTTAGAGAATGTGACATAATGAGGATAAACAGCTAATCCATCAAATGTCTAATTTTGGTGGAAAATATGTAACATCCAATATATTAACATCCAAATAAGATAACCTAATGTTCTTGGTTATTGGTTTCCAGAGACTGTTGAACATTTCCTTGTTTGGCCTTGGAGGAATTTGCTCGGGATTTCAGCCTGGCCCTTGCTGCAAGACTGCAGACTTAGAACAAAGCAACCTGTGAAAATGAAAGTAGAAGGTCTTGAGCCCGAGGCTTAGTGTGTGTTCTTTAAAGAAGGAAGAAATTGCCGCAGGGGTCAGGAGAAAGTCACTGGTGGCCCCTGAACTTACTAATGTCAATCAGACCTCCCGTTCCAGATAGATAAACAACGACCAGAAATGAAATGTTTCAATGTGACAGTTACAGCAGTGTCCTGGCTTCACTGAGATGTCTCTTCTATCAGAGGTTATTTCACCATTGGCCATACAACCATGTCCCCTGATGCTGACATTCCTAAATCAGTAGGGAAAATGAATGACAGACTTTCCAGACTGAAGCCTAGACTTTGGAAGATCACAGCTAAGAAAGCATCTATAGCCAGTTCTGGCCACATTTAGTAACATTTCTAACCAAGATCCAGTGCTGAAGAGAAGGAAAGGGACCAGATTTATACAATTTTACTGAGGTTAAAAGAGCAGTGTCAGGACTTCCCTGGTGGTCTAGCGGATAAGACTCCATGTCCTCAATGCCAGGTGCTCAGGTTCAATCTCTGGTTAGGGTACTAGAACTGGCATAGCCAAAAAAAGAGCAGTGTCTTCTACTTAGTCCTGGGGTTAGGGTAAGGAAACGACAGGGTCCTACTTTCAAAGATCATGAAATATATATTGATTTGCCACAGGTAGAGAAGAATTTAAAGCTTCAAATATTTGATGTTAGCAGGGAACTCTGCTCAGTGTTACGTGGCAGCCTGGATGGGAGGGGACTTTGGGGGAGAATGGATATATGTATATGTACGGCTGAGTCCCTTTGCTGTCTACCTGAAACTATCACAAGATTGTTAATTGGGTACACTCCAATACAACATAAAAAGTTTAAAAAAGAAAACAAAACCAAATATGTGATATTATGGGGTTTATTTTCTTCTCTGGGTTTGATCCCTGGGTCGGGAAGATCCCGTGGAGAAGGCAATGGCACCCCACTCCAGTACTCTTGCCTAGGAAATCCCATGGACGGAGGAGCCTGGTGGGCTAAAGTCCATGGGGTCGCGAAGAGTTGGACACGACTGAGCAACTTCACTTTCACTTTTCACTTTCATGCACTGGGGAAGGAAATGGCAACCCATTCCATTGTTCTTGCCTGGAGAATCCCAGGGACGGAGGAGCCTGGTGGGCTACAGTCCCTGGGGTCACAAAGTCGCACACAACTGAGCGACTTCACTTTCACTTTCACCTCTTGAAACTTTTGCAGAGACAAGATCAATATCATTTGAATACTACTGCATTTCCAAGTTAGTATTCCTAGACCTTTGTGGCAAAATAAAAAAGTGAAGAATGAGAGGAATGAGGAGACTACTCTTCTGCTTATAGTTTAACTTCTATCCAGTTGAGAGAATCCAGTTAACTTTCCAGGTCAGTTAAAAATAGGGGTTTGGCTTATTAGTTGACTTCAAGGGCCCGTGCACCTCTTAAATTCATTGCTAATATGAACACAGCACTCTATCTCTGATAGGCTACCACAGTTTTAGTATCTCCTATGCTACAGAGGTAAATTTTAGACTAAGGTCCCAATGTAGTATTATCTTCACTTTTCTGTTATATTAAATTGAACTGTAAGTCCCTGAATTGCTGGGTAGATAGCTCATTGTACTTTGTAAACATCCTATATGGCTACAAAAATGCATCTGAGACCAAAAGAAAAAAATTGTACTGTCTTTCAAACCACTTACATGTGTCATGTTTAAAATGGAAAATGCAGGGGACTTCCCTGGTGGTCCAGTGGTTAAGACTTCGCCTTCCAATGCAGGGGGTGTGGGTTCAATCCCCAGTCAGGGTGCTAAGATCCCACATGCCTCATGGCCAAAAACAGAAAATAGAAGCAATATTGTAATTAATTCAATAAAGACTTAAAAAAAAAAAAGGAAAATGCAGTTGTATGGAAATAAACATTTCTCTCCAGATTGTATTAAAAGGTTTATGCGATCAACTAATAGTGCTTTTACTGCCCTCTGCTGCCTTAAGGAGAACACTGGATTTGGAAAGCCTAGACTTGCATCTGAGTGGGGAAGGTCAGCTTTTCATTTATGGTCATTGTTATTAACGCTCGCTGGCATATTCCAAGCGTAACACTATCTAACTTAGAAAATCCCAACAACAAAGTGGCCAATGGCTTGAAACCAAACAAGCACTATGTTCTTGTGAGTCAGGATTTTCTAAAGTCTTCTCAGGTTTTATTAAGTTCTGGGTGTTCTTTCTGCAAGATTACTAATACGTGGAAGTAGCTGTTTATTTAGAAGTGGATTACAGGGTGTTTTTTTTCAAAAAAGATCAGTTATCTTTTAAAACATGAAAAAATTAGTAGAAATGGCAACAAAAGTGATTTATTAATAGATGAAAACTTTCCGTGTGAGTGAAGCATAATAGAATTGCTTTCTGGTGATGTAACAATTATATGTCAAATGCTTACCATGTACCATGCACAGACTCTTGGATGAGTAAATTGAATTTCTGACTTGAGGTGGTCAACAATTTAGTGAGAGCAAAATGTATTATTGAGACATTTAGATTCTGTCATGGAGAAGTTTGTACTCCAGGGCCCACTAAAACTCCCCACTCCTCCTTGTTTTTCACTAAGAAAAACAAGAATGGTTTTGCATCTTCATTTCTTTAACCTCATTTTTTTCACTTCATTCTTATTCCTTTCAATAACTTGATACCTCCCTTGGAGAAGATGTATGCATGCATCTATCCTAACTCACCAAACACAAATGTCTTTGTAAATAATGAACAGATAAATATACTTCTAAGTGAAGATAACCTTATTTATTGTTATAAGTTGAGAGGAGTTGTAGTAGAAAACTGACCCTGCTATATCCAATTACTGCCAAAACAGATTCAACATTCCAGAACCAAGGTAAATGATTTTGGTAAATGATTGTGACATTTAACTGGCTGGGAATCAATAAACCTATTTAGCAAGTTAGTTTATTTGGTTACCAAGAGTGTGTTTTGAAAACACAAGGAATACTGAAGGTGCTTTGCTTAAATCTTCAAATGCCATATAAGGAATACTCAGGAATATATATAATACTTAGAAATACATATAAGGAATACATATAAGAAATACTCAGAAATACATATAAGGAATACTCAGGCTCCATGTTGAATACTTTGATAAATCTTTCCATTTTGTTATGGTTAAGGTAGGCATTTAGTTATACTTGCTTCAGAAGGTTTCCAGGATTAAGCTGATGAGGTCACACTGTAAGATGTGCAGTGGGGGGCCTTGGTTACCTTTCCATATTTATGACCTCTGAATGACTTCCTGAGCATCTTAGCCAAGCCCAGCCTGTCTCTGTAGTTGGCCACCTCTGTCTTCCAGTGAGGACACAGAGTGGCCTTCTATCTGAGCAGCTTCTTTCAGTCTCTTCCACCCCACAGTCAGCATGGTTCTTCAGCTAGCTGAGTCACAGGGTATGGCGGGAAGTGTAATGTTTAACCGCTGTCCATCACCACTTACCAAATATCCAATTGATGTAAAGCAGTCTAAACTAAGGAATATTTTAAGAGCAAGTTCTGTAAATTTTTTTAATAAAAAATAAACATTGTGAAATTCTAGGGGGCAATAATGAATCACTCCTTTTAATTTCTGAACCAATTAAGAGATATAGACCAGCGTAAGATGGAGCTAGAAAAAATAAAATCAGCTTTATTATTGGTAAAGTTGGCCTGGAGAACACGGTTTGCACCACATTGGACTTTCTATAGGTTCCCTTCATCTTGGAAGTATTTGCAAGTGCAAAGAAATCTGTTCTACCTAGAAGAGTTATAGGTGCTCTATATCTCCTTGCTAATAAATGAATGAATGAAGCAACCAATCAAAAAAGTTATTTCTGCTTTCCTCAGAGGAACTTCCATACAAATTCCAGAGTACATGGAATCTTAATTTGTTTTGATCCTCAGCGACCCTTTGCCTCTCTGGACTTGCTGGCTACTAGCACAACACTCTTAGAGGAGGCAGAAAGCTGCAGCGGCTTTCAGATGGAGCACCTCTGGTGCCACTGAGAGGTCCTGTCAGCTCCTTTTCCGCTTCCTCCTCCGCTTTCACCTTAAAATACAGCATGTTGTTTTCTGGTGGGAAGGTAGATACATTTGATTTCTGAGATCTGCTCAGTGCCTCAGGCCAGCTGTTTTAGCTCAAGTAGGATTAATTTAAACACCAGCTCTGGTTTAGTAGCTTATTATTAATCAATCAACAGATATTTATTGTGTGCCTTTTAAGCAAAGCAAAGAAAAATGCAAAACAAATCCATGACTCTTAAGAACTGGGAGCCACATCCTACTGATGGTTATGTTATGCCAGTGTTTCAAGACAGCAGATGACTGAAATGCCTAACTCGCACAGTCTACCTTCCTTTTAGGCTTTAATTTCAGATTATCAATTTTAGTCACAATAAATGTAGACTGGAAAATGTGACTTTGACCTGAGGCTAATAGTACTTCCTTTTAGGGAAATAACATGTTTTAAGTTAGGCTAATATAGCATTTCCTTTAGGAAATTAAGATTTATTAGATTAAAGTTAATTGGCCTCTGGTGATGGGCCTCCTGACTCACCCGTTCACAGAGAAGAAAGCTGGCAACAAGAATAGAAGCCCAGCTGACCCTACTGGGGGAAAGTTTGCTTACTTCCTGGATCTTGAAGCACAAGTTAGCCACTGTCCATGAGCGTAGCCCAGTAAGAGAAAGGACTGGCTATCAAACTAGTCAAGAGAAAGGACTGGCTATCACTAACTTTACAATTCAATGACCTTACTCCTTGGAAAAATGATGGCTCGTGGCTTTCAGGCTAGCTCCCGTTCCAGGGGAAAAGTGACAGGAGACATCTAGAAGTGTCATATTGTCCCACCTGAGGGGGGAATGAAATTTCCCCCTTTTAAGAGAGAATGAAAAGGGGAATGAAGGTCTCCCCAATACCAAATTATTCTACAGGGATAGACTTCACAGGGCAGTCCCAGTGACCATCACAGTGCTCTGCAGACTGCCCTGAACACAACTGCACATTTATATGTAGAACACTATTTAATTTCTTAAGAAATTCTGATATAAGAATTATCTTAACTTCTGATGGAGACGCTCATCAGAACAAAGAAGACAGAATAATAGTTACCATTCATACAGAAAGAGATCTGAGCCTACAAACAAAGTCTGATTTCCTTATGTTTCTCATTTGGGAAAATAAAACCTTGTATTTATTTTTATCTGCCCCCCCTCTCAAAATGTGGGAGCTAATTTGAAATAACCCATAAGGAAGCCTAGCGGATCTGTCTCTTGTGTTTGATGCCAATTTCTTTCCATCACTGTAGCATTCCTCTCCTAGGGTTGTTGTCAGGTGTAAAGGGGTATCATACTTGAAAATGTTTCACCCATTACCAAACATTTTAAGTCATCTGTCTCTGGTTTTGTATCCTGGCTCTGTCATGTCCTAGGCTCTGTGACCTTGGCAAAGCCCCTACAGTCTCTCTGCGGCTGAGTTTATTTTTCATCTCAGAGTGAGTGCTTATTAATCTCAGTGCCTTCCCTTCAAACATTAGAAGTGAATTAGATATCATAGGATTAGAAATATATATTTTGTAGGCTGGGTCATCTCCACCAGCCTCCTGCTTTGTCTCCACATTCACACCATTATTTTTTTCAGGCAGCAAATGTAGCAGAAAATATCTGAACTTCTGACTGAAACAGTCATGGGTTTGAATTTCTGTTCTGCTGTTCATGAGTTGTGTAACCATGGGTAGATCATCCAGAAGATCACATCTTTTTTACTGTGCTAAAAGATGTTATCACAGTGAGAAGAGAGACCTATATTCAGACTCATATCTGAAAGAAGAGAATTATAGTACCACTATCAGACTTTTCCCTCCTTGTTAGAAAGTAGTTTATACATTAGAGAAGTTTCATATCTTCAATGAGTCATTCACTGGTAAGGCATACCTATGCACTATGTTTGTGCACATGCAGATACCACACTCACATAGAGGTCAGTTTTCTTCCAGATTTCTTTGGGAAAGCCACAGCACAGTGCCAACGATAACTGGCAATTTCTGTTACTGTGATGAGTGAGGATGGGTTAATCCTTATGCCTGTCAGCTTTGGCCAACCACCAAAAAAATTTCCCTTCATCATACTGTAAATATGTGCCCTGCCAAGTACTTTCCACTTAATTTTTTAAGCTTCATGTTTGTCATTGGAAACTTAATGCATGTATGCTGAGTTATTTACTGAACTCAGAGTATTATTGGACGAATGCCAGTTCATATCCAAGAAATTCCCTCCTCATAAAAGAACCCACCCTAAATATCCACATTTCCCCCTTCCTTCCTTCATTTTATTTTTTTAAACAAAGTTTTTAATTTTAATTAGGATCAGAACTAAAAGAAACCTAGTTTTGTCCTGAAGTTACATAAAAGTTGTATTGATTATACCCATCACTGGTCTCTGAACTTATAAGCTAAAAGAACCATACTGAAATAAGCAATCTGCCATCACTCAGACAAAATATAAATTCTGTATTGATCTGTTTTCACAGAAAGGGAAGGCAGGTGTTAAGGTTCCCTTTTTACAGCTGAGGACACTGACTGAGACACAGTCAGCCACTTGTTTATCTTGGTCACCTAGTCTACACCATGGAAAGGAAAATTGAGAATTGGAATTAAAGCTCAACTCAGTAATTATCATATTTGATCTAAGATCAGAGGAATTTTGCAGCACTTTCAGTGTTTTAGCACCCAACGGGAATGATAGCAGCAGCCCTGTGCCGCTTTTCTCGGTGGGATGGGATGGGAGAGGCTCACACAGGTGCTGAATCATCAGCCTTCTCATGCACTGGATTCCATATTTAGGCACCGAGGTGGATTTTTTAAGAGCCAAGTTGTATAACAGATTCTTTTATTATGAATATTCAGTCCATCTGTAACTCCCTTCCCCATCCTCGGCCCTCGGCCCAGCAAACACCCAGCCCCAGAATATTGTGTCAAACAGTGGACTGCTTGCCAGATTAGGATTGAATTTCCCTATAGTTCCCTCATCCATAGTTATGATTTCTACTCCCACATCCATCCCAGACAGATACGTTTAGCTCTGATCCTCTCATTCGCCTCCTAGTCTCACTTCAGCAATTCAACTGATTTTAAAACATGGCTCTGCTTGAATGCTTGCTAACAACATACTCAAATATAATCAGTGTCATTACTGAAACATCCTGGAAAGAGAGTGGGGGTTTCAGGGTTCTCTCCCCACTATATTGATTCCCCTTCCTAGATTTCTTTGCTTCTACCAATGACACCACCATACTTACAAATTTGCAGTCATTATTGATTTCTGATTCTCTATAAATCCAGTCTATCACTGAGTCTACAGTTTTTGCTTCATATGGTATTTCTTATCACCTTCCATTGGGTTATTATAAAGTCCAGTCCAGGCTCTCATCACTTCAAATGTGCACACCTTTAATGGTTTCTCAGTTGCTCTCTCTTAAGTCTTTTCCTCTCCAGTCCATCCTGCATGAGTAATAACTTGTCATCACTGTTGGCTTATATGCAAGTGCCTCATCCCAAATTTAAAATTGTCTTTAATTTGGTTTCACCTCACTGTTGCTGTTTAGTCGCCAAGTTGTGTTTGACTCTTTGCAACCCCATGAACTGCAGCAAGCCTGAGTTTGCTCAAACTCATGTCCACTGAGTCTGTAATGCCATCCAACCATCTCATCCTCTGTTGCCCCTTTCTTCTCTTGTCCTCAACGTTTCCCAGCATCAAGATCTTTTCCAAAGAGTCAGCTCTTCGCTTCAGGTGGCCAAAGTATAAGAGCTTCAGCTTCAGCATCAGTCTTTCCAGTGAATATCTAGGGTTGATTTCCTTTAGGATTGACTGGTTTGATCTTCTTGATGTCCAACGGACTCTCAAGAGTCTTCTCCAGCACCAAAGTTCAAAAGCATCAATTCTTTGGCGCTCAGCCTTATTTATGATCCAACTCTCATATCCATACACGACTACTGGAAAAACCATAGCTTTGACTATATGGACCTTTTTTGGCAAAGTGATGTTTATGCTTTTGAATACACCATCTAGGTTTGTCATAGCTTTTCTTCCAAGGAATAAGCATCTTTTAATTTCATGGTTGCAGTCACCATCCTCATTGGTTTTGGAGCCCAAGAAAATGAAATCTGACACTGTTTCCACATTTTCCCCATCTATTTGCCATGAAGTGATGGGACCAGATGCCATGATCTTAGTTTTTTGAATGTTGAGTTTTAAGCCAGGTTTTTCACTTTCCTCTTTCACTTTCTTCAAGAGGTTCTTTAGTTCCTTTTCCCTTTCTGCCATTAGAGCGGTATCATCTGCATATCTGAGGTTGTTGATATTTCTCCTGGCAATCTTGATTCTGGTTTGTGCCTTCATCCAGCCCGGCATTTTGCATGATATACTCTGCATATAAGTTAAACAAACAGGGTCGCTATATACAGGCTTGAGGTACTCGTCTTCCAATTTTGAACCAGTCTGTTGTTCCATGTCCAGTTCTAACTGTTGCTTCTTGTCCTGCAAACAGGTATCTCAGTTCAGTTCAGTTCAGTCGCTCAGTCATGTCTGACTCTTTGCGACCCCATGAATTGCAGCACGCCAGGCCTCTCTGTCCATCACCAACTCCTGGAGTCTACCCAAACCCATGTCCATCAAGTCAGTGATGCCATCCAACCATCTCATCCTCTGTCATCCCCTTCTCCTTCTGCCCCCAATCCTACCCAGCATTAGGGTCTTTTCCAATGAGTCAACTCTTCGCATGAGGTGGCCAAAGTATTGGAGTTTCAGCTTCAACATCAGTCCTTCCAATGAAACCCAGGATTGATCTCCTTCAGGATGGATTGATTGGATCTCCTTGCAGTCCAAGGGACTCTCAAGAGTCTTCTCCAACACCACAGTTCAAAAGCATCAATTCTGCGGTGCTCAGCTTTCTTCACTGTCTAACTCTCACATCCATACATGACCACTGGAAAAACCATAGCCTTGACTAGACGGACTTTTGTTGGCAAAGTAATGTCTCTGCTTTTAAATATGCTATCTAGGTTGGCCATAACCTTCCTTCCAAGGAGTAAGCGTCTTTTAATTTCATGGCTGTAATCACCATCAGCAGTGATTTTGGAGCCCCAAAATATAAAGTCTAACACTGTTTCCACTGTTTCCCCATCTATTTCCCATGAAGTGATGGGACCAGATGCCATGATCTTAGTTTTCTGAATGTTGAGCTTTAAGCCAACTTTTTCACTCTCCTCTTTCACTTTCATCAAGAGGCTCTTTAGTTCTTCACTTTCTGCCATAAGGGTGGTGTCATCTGCATATCTGAGGTTATTGATATTTCTCCCGGCAATCTTGATTCCAGCTTGTGTTTCTTCCAGCCCAGTGTTTCTCATGATGTACTCTGCATATAAGTTAAATAAGCAGGGTGACAATATACAGCCTTGACGTACTCCTTTTCCTATTTAGAACCAGTCTGTTGTTCCATGTTCAGTTCTAACGGTTGCTTCCTGACCTGCATACAGGTTTCTCAAGAGACAGGTCAGATGGTCTGGTATTCCCATCTCTTGAAGAATTTTCCACAGTTTATTGTGATCCACACAGTCAAAGGCTTTGGCATAGTCAATAAAGCAGAAATAGATGTTTTTCTGGAACTCTTGCTTTTTTGATGATCCAGCGGATATTGGCAATTTGATCTCTGGTTCCTCTGCCTTTTCTAAAACCAGCTTGAACATCTAGAAGTTCATGGTTCACGTATTGCTGAAGCCTGGCTTGGAGAATTTTGAGCATTACTTTACTAGCGTGTGAGATGAGTGCAATTATGCGGCAGTTTGAGCATTCTTTGGCATTGCCTTTCTTTGGGATTAATGAAAACTGACCTTTTCCAGTCCTGTGGCCACTGCTGAGTTTTCCAGATTTGCTGGCATATCGACTGCAGCACTTTCACAGCATCATCTTTCAGGATTTGAAATAGCTCAACTGGAATTCCATCACCTCCACTAGCTTTGTTCGTAGTGATGCTTTCTAAGGCCCACTTGACTTCACATTCCAGGATGTCTGGCTCTAGGTGAGTGATCACACCATCGTGATTATCTGGGTCGTGAAGATCTTTTTTGTACAGTTCTTCTGTGTATTCTTGCCACCTCTTCTTAATATCTTCTGCTTCTGTTAGGTCCATACCATTTCTGTCCTTTATCGAGCCCATCTTTGCATGAAATGTTCCCTTGGTATCTCTAAATTTCTTGAAGAGATCTCTAGTCTTTCCCAATCTGTTGTTTTCCTGAATTTCTTTGCATTGATCGCTTGGGAATTTTCTAAATTCTCTGGATGAATTCCTGAATAACATCAGTGGCCTATAATATGATAATTTATTGATTTTTAGTTTCCTCTTATTTTTTAGTCAGATTTAGTCAACTAAATTTCAAGCCTTTTTATGAATGAGCTGAGTTCCTTTTCTCTTGGTTCCCTGAAAATTTAGCCCAAGGTTGCCTTCAGAACAAGTATTCAACCTGCAGTTGTTGAATTAATTCAATGACTACATCTTGTTATCATTTTAATTTTTGTAATTATAGACAGTCATTTACTTCAATTGTCTAGTTATACCTGACCTAAACTATGACATTTTCCCTAGCATGGTAAACAGGGAAGTAAAATACTAAAGAATTGGGCATAATACTCATTTTTTTTTTTTTAACAAGAAAAGAACTACAGACCATTTGTAAGGAAATTTACATTATCTTGTTCTGTATACAGACTGTATCTGTCTTCCAGTAGATTTTCCACTTGTTCTAATGACTTGCTGAAATGGAAAAATACTCAACTTCCTTTACAAAGTAATGATTATGAGTATCCAACCACATCTCCTTGCTTCCAGATTATGTTTCTTCATTTTAATTTTTAAAGAATGTTCTTTTACTTTGGAAAATGATGGCAGGACTTTATGGCTAATTACAGGTACAAATATATCACACTAATTACTCCAGACATGACACCACACACACACACATTTAGCCCATCCACTGAAAAGTGGCTATAATGTTTTTATGTGTAGGACTCTAACTTTTTTCACTTTGTCCAACTTATTGTTTTACCCTGTGCAGTGACTTTGAATTGAATTGCATTTTTTCCAGTACTACTTCCCACTGCACACACATTCACACAACATTTCCAATGCCATCACTCTAAGTCAAACTTTTACCATTTTATACCTGGGCTAACTTGATAGTCTTCCAGAGGCTATTTTGGACTGGTCACTTTCCCTTTTAAATATTCCGTGCATTGTTTCTGTGCTTGCAGCCATAAAACCCCTCCCTCCCCTCAGCAGAAATAAAAATGCCTCTCCAGTACAATTCTAGCCTCCTATCAAGAATTGTCTACTGCTTCTCATCCCCCGACCCTCTCGTCCCCTGCAGCAACAGCCTTCTGCCAGCCTAGCTGTCCGCGCCGGCTGTGCTTTCTCACCTCCGTAGCTTTGTTCCTGTTACTCCAGCCTTCCACAGTCTCTCTTCCCACCTCTACCTAAATTATATGTACACCTAAGGCCTGGACCAAAAGTTTACTCCATAAACCCTTTCCTGAAAAAATTACCTAAAATCCTACCCTTAACTCTATATCAGAAGCACATATTACTACACGTGTGTCTAGTAGTCAACTATTTACTTTCTTATTTTGTGGTTGTGTACACACATCACTTTTTACTAGATTGTATGCACTTTGTGGGCAAGGACTGTGTCTGGCCCATCTTTGCATCCCCATATTGTTTACTTCAGTGCTTTTCCTATAATATGTGCTCTGTAAATATTTGTTCACTGGATGAACATTCACTATCTATATGATATTTTCAGCACAATAATGGGATTCATCAATAGAGAAATCTATTGAGGGGCATACAAATCAGACCTCAAAAGTTCATGTACCTATGAACTACAGTTTGAGCAATTTCATAAATTATAATCTCTTGATAAAATGACAGATGCTGATATGAAAACACAAAGTGGAAAAGAAATTTTTTCTGCATTCACTCGGCATACATGAACTAGAACAGTGGCTATTTCATGATGCTGAGTCCCTTGGTTGGGTACTTAATCTGTATCACATGTTATCAAGAGAGGGGATTGAAGCCCAGCTATTATTCATCCACACTTGTATGATCTCAACTTAAACACTACAGAGGGAATAAACTTTCAGTGGTTGAGAAATAAAGCAGTACACATTTTATGATCTATTCTGTTTTTAAGTGAACTTAAAGGGAAAGCTTCCTGGATGAAAACAAATCTTATTTATTTTATTAATGATGGCTCCTACTAGGAATGAGACACATGTACAGTGTATTAAAACCTTCCATTTCTGGAAAATTTTAATTCTTTTTAATGTATTTTTCTTTGGGGGCCCATTGAGACCTTATATCTTCCTGAGAAAAAAGTTGCCATTGTATCTTATATATAATATATATGACATGTATATATATTAATACATCATTTTCTTTTAAAAGTTATTCTCTCCTTAAAAGTTATTCTGTCTATGCTCCCTAGTATTTTTTCCAGACCATTCCTTAGCTGCGATCTTCCATTTTTTGGCTGATTTTCCTGATAGAGTATAAGCACACTTATTCACATGCCCACACTCTTGGTGAGCTCTGCCCAGTTCCTTCCCTGGCCTCTGTCCCCCAGGAGCTGTGGGATCGCAGTGATTCACACCTCTTCCTCTTCTCCCCTTTCCAGCACACACACTTGGTGTCATCCCAGAATGCCAGAATCAGATGGGACTCATTTTATAGGAAAGCATTTGGACTGAGAGCCACATATGATTTCATTGAAGAAGAAAAAAAATATCACCAGTGAGTGTCACCCTCACCACTCAGAGTACCTGTCTTGACCACAGAATAATGTAGCTGGAAAGGAAAGATGCATAGACCATCTGATCCAGTGGTTTTCAAATTTAGATTTACAAAGTGAATCCAAGTGGGCTTGCTATTGGCTAAAGAAGGAGTGGAAAAAGGACTCTGCATCCTGGCAGTAGCCTGTGGGCACACCCACGTAGCACTATTTACACCACTAACCTGAGCTAAAAGTCACAGTTTGCAGATGAGGAACCTGAGCCCAGAAAGTTTAAGTGAGTCTCATGGTCACATAACCAGTGTGCAGAGCTGATTCCAGATCCCAAGTGACGAAGCACAGTGTTCTTTCCCAGGCTCTCCCATAGCACCAGACAACCGATGAATTAAGAGCTCGTTTCTACTCACTGGACCAGCCCAGTTCATCTCTGTGCCCAGCTGACGAGCAGTGTATAAGAACCAGTGTTTTCCCCACTGAAAAACCACTTATTATTGAAGGATTTTCACGATGAACAGAAATCACCCCAAATACCAGACACAGTGTGGAAAACCACAAGGGACAGCACCGCGTGCATTTTTAGCTGCCCCCCACCCTGTTCCAGGAGGGGCTGTCTAGCTGAGTGGCCAAATGCCCCCTAACCAACCTGCCCCTTAAGTCCAGCCCAGAACAGCCCAACACATCCTGAGTCTGCTCATTCCTTTGAGGGTGGTCTCTTCCTTTTTCCATCAACAACTTGGGAAGCTAAGCATAGGCATTAGGGGGCCTTGATGGTGGCCAATGAGAGCAGAGTCCCCACAGAACTACCATTACAGGCCTCCACAGCAGTGCCCTCCTCCACAAGCCACCCTGTGATTAATGTAATCACCATAATTGTTGGCCTCCTTTTTGAGAGTCTTGGCCACATGGGGAAAAGTTGAATGTTTTCCCTGAATGCATTCTTTCCAAACAACTGTGTGTCCTTAGTTGTGGAATATGATGTCATGAGTTCTGATGAAGGGGTTGCCCTTGAGAAGCTGAAGATTGTCCCCAAAGGCCTAACGGAGCCAGTTCAACTCATATTCCACAGCTGCATCCCTGTGGCCACACATGTGCAGACAGTTACCCTAAAATGAATAAAACAAGCTTGTGGCTCTTTTGCTGCTGCTGCTGCTGCTGCTGCTAAGTCGCTTCAGTCGTGTCCGACTCTGTGGGACCCCATAGACGGCAGCCCACCAGGCTCCCCCATCCCTGGGATTCTCCAGGCAAGAACACTGGAGTGGGTTGCTATTTCCTTCTCCAATGCAGGAAAGTGAAAAGTGAAAGTGAAGTCGCTCAGTCGTGTCCGACTCTGTGCAGCCCCATGGACTGCAGTCTACCAGGCTCCTCCATCCATGGGATTTTCCAGGCAAGAATACTGGAGTGGGTTGCCATCGCCTTCTCTGTGGCTCTTTTACTCTATGATTAACAAAACAAGCTTGTGGCTCTTGCTATTGTACTTTTTACTCTATACCTTTTGAGAGAAGATTGGGAAATAAAATCTTCCTTTTCCCTCATACTCTTCAGACTTGACATACAATAATTTTTGTTGTTGTTGTTTTCCTGATCAGAAGTTAATGTTAAGTCAGACAAGTCTGATTAGAAACTCGGTTTCCATCCAGAAAAAAAGATAGTTGTTTGTTCTCAAGCCAGACCGCTTGAGGGCAGTAGAGCCTTAGAAGTGTGCTTTGACCAACTAACATGCTGCCTAAGAAGGAAAGGGACAATGCGGGTTTTACATATCCACTACTGCTATTGGAATTCAGGAAATAAACTGCAAACAATAAGAAACACTCCCTGGGAGTCATATCAAATTTAAAAATGAAGGAATAAATGTCTAACTTTAAATGTACTTACATAATTTTCTTATATAGTTGCTTGAGGCAGGCACAATATAAGCCACTCATATGAGGGGGATTTAAAACTGGAGTGTTATTAAAGAAAATAAAGAAGAAGAAAGGACTAGGACAGCATAAAAACAAAGCAAGCTAAACTAAAATATATTAACCTGGGAACAAAATCAGGATATGTTTGCAGGTCCTTGTGATCCTCTTGGAGGACACAGTTTTTCACAACTAATATGTCCTTATTATAACCTTTTTTAACCTGAGCAGAAATGCTGCTTCTCTGCCTTTCTTTGGTATTCTGGGAGTAAATCCAGGATGGGCAAGTGAAGATAAAGGAAGGAGGCTTACGAGGAAAGGGAGCAGAAGGAGGAAGGCATTGTATTCTGTCCTTGGAGGCTCACCGATTATGAATTCTGGGGAAGTGTCTGCACTGACCCAAATCACAGGGAGGTGTACTGACTCCACTCATCTCCCACCTCTCCCCCATAAATTGTTTGTACATACCTTTTGGTAGTTTTCACAGGATGTTAGTAGACAAGTTGCAGTTGATGTTTACGTTCTCTTTCCAAATATCAGTGCGTCACAGAGCCCAGTGGCTGTCTCCCGAAACCCATCTGGAAGGAATTCTGTGTTCCTTGCTCTGCTCTTCCTAATGGGCTACAGAAAGAACATGATAGTTCTTGAATACATTTCCAAGATTATTCAGAGACCAAATGTACTTTCAGCAGAACTCTTTTGAGACTGATGGTGAGGTAGCAAACCTCCAAAAAACTCCCTCAAGCGTGGGGGGTAAGCTCAGCTTCTTTCTTGAGAGGGCTGAGGTGATAAGGTGTCAACTCCTCGGTTTTCCTCCCTTCATTTCAATTGTTCCCCTTTGATCTCTTACAGCATCTTGCTCCATTAAATATTTTCCTAACTCCACCCTTTTCTTGTCATCCTTTTCCACTACACTTGCAGGAAAAAAAAAAAAAAGAAGTCCTTTCTCTGCCTTATTCCCTTTCCCCAGGTCCTTTCCTCTCTCCCTCCATTCATAGTAGATTTCTTGAGAGAAAGGTTTTCACAGGGCCTCTGCACCTTTGCCGCCCTTCACTCTCTCCCTTGTATGATTCCCCCTCACCACTCTTCAGCAGTTATCCTTTAAAGCTCATCAGTAATCTGCTCATCACCAGGTTGTCCACTGATTTCTTTTCAGCGGTTCTCCTTACTGCATCATATCTCTCTGTTACCACAGTGTGGTATTAGCCAGAAATCCACGCCTCGTCCTTTGAAATTCTTTCTTCCCCAGGATTCAGCAACACATGTCCTCCTCAGTCTCTGTTGAGCCGGTTCCTTCTGCTCTCCCCTTAAATGTGGAAGTGTTTTAGGCCTCAGTATGCCTTTTATCTTCCTCTTTCAAGCCCATCTGATCCCACAGCTTTAACCACCTCTTTGCCCTTGACTTCCTGGTATATATTTCTCTTTCAAGCTATGTAGCTCACGGGCTAATGGAATATTTGTCATTTCACAAACAAAAATTTCCAAAACAGGGTTCAACTTTCCCACACAGCCTCCCCATCTCCTTGTCACAAAATAGGTTCCCCTCTGTACCATTCCTCAAGTCTGAAGACAAAATTTCAGCCATCTTCCACTCCTACCATGCCATTTGTAAACCGATTGGATGGGAGTAAAGGACGATGAAATGTCTTTTTAGAGTCTCTTATATTCAGAGTAACTACTCTACTTAATGCCTCATTTCATCACCTGGACTTTTGCAGTGATTGCCAGACTGGTGTCTCTGTCATTAATCTTCCTTTTCTCCATTACTATCAAACCAGTATTGGGACATTATCTATTTTACCAAACAGGCGTCTCCATCCAAAAGAAATAAGTAGCATTAGTTGCTTCCAGAATAAATGGCAGGGGCACAGCGGTGGAAGGAAGGGAAGTTTTATATTTATGTACCATCTTGTTTCTTTAAAATCCTGTGCCTCATGGATATATTAACTGTTAAGAATAGTGTTTAATAGATAGACAAGGTCCTACTGTACAGCTCAGGGAACTGTATTCATTATTCTCTGATAAACCACAATGGGAAAGAATATGAAAAAGAGTTTATGTTTAGTATAACTGAATCACTTTGCTGTATAGCAGAAATTAACACAACCTCATAATTCAACTATTTTGTTGTTGTTTAATCACTAAGTCATGTCTGATTCTTTGCAACCCCATGGACTGTAGCCTGCCAGGCTCCTCTGTCTATGGGATTTTCCAGGCAAGAATACTGGAGTGGGTTGTCATTTCCTTTTTCAGAGGATCTTCCCAACCCAGGGATCGAACCCACGTCTGCTACACTGCAGGTAGATCCTTTACTGCTGTGCCATGGATGAAACCAAAAAAAAATTTTTGGCTGCACTGCCCAGCATGCATAACTTCAACTATACTTCAATTAAAAAAACAGAAACTGTTTAAGTTAAACATTGTGTTACCTATTAAATTAAACAAATGAAACATCCTTTTTAGTTACTCTTCTCAAAATCCTACATACATTGCCTTCAGGACAAAAACCAAACTTAATCCTATTGTTTGGAGCTCTCTGAGGTATGGTCACAGCCCACCCTTGTAGTCTTTTTTTCTAATCTGCTTTCTGTCTCCATCTCACACTCCACAGGCCAGGCACATGCCATTGCTCTGGATTCTGAGGCGTCCCTGCCTTTGTTTAAACCTTTCCCTCTGCCTGAGGTGCTTTTCTTCATACCAAATGCAGTCCTATCTTCCTTCTAGCTTCACCTTAGATGGCACCGTTTCCAAGGTGATTTCTTAGATCCCAGCATTTAGAAGGACTCCTTGTCTGCAGGTTTCCTCTTAAGGACTTGCTGATTCTATCAAAGTCAGCCTGGTTTTGAAATTACCTGTGCACATGACTATTCTTATGCTGTTCGATGGTTTTCACATGATGTTCTCAGAGAATGTTTTCTGAATGATATTGGTCCTTGGTACACCAAGAAATCCAAAATTAGCATTGTTTGGATATGAGACTCAATGGCATCTTCATGTCATCTCGGGTGCTGGCACTGTCATTAAGAAGTACAAAGCTTGGTGGGTCCCCTTTAAGTCAGTGCTTCTCTAATTGTGGCCCTAGACCACCTGCTACAGGAATACCTGCGGTCCTTGCTAAAATCCAGATCTCTGGGGTCCAGTTGAAATGTGATGGTTTAGAATCTAGGGGTAGGACTGGGCAATCTGATAAAAACAAGTATCCCAAGGTGATCCTCATGTACAGACACTCAGGTTTGAGAGTTTCTGCTCTAATAGGATAGAGCAGGAGTGGGTTTGGGGGAAGGTTTTTAGAGGAGAGCATCCCTGAGATTTCTTCCCAGAGATTTTCAAGCTGATCCTGCTTGTCTGATCAACATTCCTTGGCTTCTGCTAGTCCTTCAACCCTGCTTCATGCGCCTGGCTATGCCTCGTGCTCCTGGAATAGGACTTGCCCTCTGTCTCTCCTTTCAGGAGATTGGCAGCAGAGCTGTTAAGCTGATTCCCTGCAGTATCTGGTGCTGGCACCTCTCAACTGGAGAGGGGTGCCTCAGATTTCAACAATAATCTCACCTTTTTCCCATCTTTTCTTCTTTCCTGTAACCGCTGTGAGCAGGTGATTATCTCTGTATTGTAGACATGAGAATTCTGAGGCAGGAAAATGTTGAGACCTGCTTAAGCCTCTGATATATTAATAGAGTTAATGTCAAAGCCTAGTCATCCAACTTGGCATCCCTAGAGACCATTTTGTCAATCAGTAAGTCAATCAATTAATCAACAAATATTTACTGAATGTGGATTAGGCATCTAGAAGTGTCTTGTTTTAACATCTGTGGGCTGGGCTGGACCCTGTGCAGAACTTGGTTCAGTGACCTTACATTATCCCTGACCTAGGATCTAATTCTGTACTATGCCATCCACAGTTGCTTGCCTTTATGGTTATGTCAGTTTGCTCAGCTGTATTTCTCATGAACACCACCGTTTAGTACATAATTCTGTAGCCATTAATGAAGAGGAACAGAAGTAGGCCAGCTCCTCCAATGTGACCAATTGTTCAGCAATCTTAGTTTGATGTTGTTCATCTGAAAATGCTGGGTTTTCCTTGGACTTCCATTGAACTAAAATGGGAAACTCAAACAAGTGTATGACTCCATGAAAGAAAGTTTTTTTCCTTCTAGCCTGCCATTCTATGTTACACTCAAAAACTCCCACTCAGAAGGAAGGGTGGGACAAATTGACATTTACACACGACCATGTGTAAAACAGATAGCAGAGGGAGCGCCGAGCTCGGGGCTCTGTGATGAGCTGGAGGGGTGCGGTGGGGCGGAGTGGGAGGGAGGGTCCAGAGCAAGGGGGTATACTACAGCTGTCGCTGATTTACTCTGCACAGCAGAAACTAATACAACATTGTAGAGCAATTATACTCCAAGTAAAAAAAATTAAAAAAAAACCCAACTCAGCATAAATGACCTTCATTTTGACAATTTGAAATCCTTTTACATGCTAAGGTTATTTTTAAATTCACCCACGTTCCCCAGCCCTGTACCCCTTTCCCATATCAATAGGCAGGCAGAATGTTCTTGTGCTATAGGCTGCACTTACTGACACTTATATTTTCATTTATTTTCTAACAGTCACATGGAGACCATACCTATAAATGTACAGCACAGTTTGCCATTTTATACCAGCTTAGTTTTTTATGAACCAAAGATAGAAAAGTAAGTTCAGTGTATCTAAAAATGTCAACTCAAATGGGAAGTTCTGTGCCGAGAGTGTCTTATAGGTTATCACACATTCTGCAAGGTCACTCAGAGTGTTGAAAATCAGATTTCAACAATAATAGGTTTACCTGTAGGGAGATAGTATCTGAACAAAATCACCAAGGATAAGATCTGAAAAAATGTTGGCCTTCTATCTTTCTTAGACTTTGTGTGTTTTTAAAAGTAGCTCAGAAACTTGACTTTGATCTCAGCTGGCATTGATTCTTCAAAGGTATCTAAGGGAAACACTGCTGGCCTGTCCCAGGTTTGAGAGGAGATAGGCACGTGGCCACTTCTACTGTCTTCAGTATACGAATGGGCTAGAGTTAGAGCTAGGCTGAGCCACTGTGGGCAGCAGAGACCACAGTCCTTTACTGAGAGGGATTCTGGGCAGCAGCTCTACCTCCACATCGTTCCACATGCTATTTCAGGCTGACTGTTGTACATGCTCTTCCTTTTTTCCATCTCATCTAGCCATTAAATAAATGCCCTGGCTGGATCAGAGGAACCAGGAAACACAGTGTTGCTCAGCATGCTATTGAAATTTCCCCCTAAAGCTTCCAACAACTTCCCCGATCAACATCTCTGAAAGGGCCAGAAACTTCCGGAGGGGTGCTGCTACCCATTCATGTGGGTGTGCTGTGTACTATGTCTCATGTGGTAAGACCACCACAGTTTTGCTGAATTATGCCAAGACAAAGTCTTTTTTGATTCATTATCCTTATCACTGTTCAAGGTGAAATTACAAACAAATAATCTCTAATGAGTTAAGATATAACTCATTATAAGTTATAGATATCCAAATGGATGAGTGTAAAAGTTAATGGACTGGATCAAGTTCATGGAACAAGTTGATAAAGGTAGAACAGATGGAGAACTAAGGTCTAAGTCCTTCTTCTAGGACTATGATAAAATTCACTTTCTCTCAGAACATAGACGAACCCACTCAAAAATCATCAAGGAAAAAAGACCGGGGTTCGATCCCTGGGTTGGCAGCATCCCCTGGAGAAGGCAATGGCACCCCACTACAGTACTCTTGCCTGGAAAATCCCATGGATGGAGGAGCCTGGTGGGCTACAGTCCATGGGGTCGCAAAGAGTCAGACACTGCTGGGTGACTTTACTTTCACTTTCTTTTCACTCTTTAGAATTTCACTTTGATTCAAAGATAATGTTGTCTCACACAGAAATCCCTTGCATTCCTATACACCAATAATAAGAAAACAGAAAGAGAAATTAAGGAAACAATACCATTCACCATTGCAACAAAAAGAATAAAATACTTAGGAATATTTCTACCTAAAGAAACAAAAGACTTATATATAGAAAACTATAAAACACTGATGAAAGAAATCAAAGAGGACACAAACAGATGGAGAAATATACCGTGTTCATGGATTGGAAGAATTAATATAGTGAAAATGAGTATACTACCCAAAGCAATCTACAGATTCAATGCAATCCCTATCAAACTACCAATGATATTTTTCACAGAACTAGAACAAATCATTTCACAATTTGTATGGAAGTATAAGAAACCTCGAATAGCCAAAGCAATCTTGAGAAAGAAGAATGGAACTGGAGGAATCAACCTGCCTGACTTCAAGCTCTACTACAAAGCCACAGTCATCAAGACAGCGTGGTACTGGCACAAGGATAGAAATATAGATCAATGGAACAAAATAGAAAGCCCAGAGATAAACCCACGCACCTATGGGCACCTTATCTTCGACAAAGGAGGCAAGAGTATACAATGGAGAAAAGACAATCTCTTTAACAAGTGGTGCTGGGAAAACGGGTCAACCACTTGTAAAAGAATTAAACTAGAACACTTCCTAACACCATACACAAAAATAAACTCAAAATGGATTAAAGATCTAAATGTAAGACCAGAAACTATAAAACTCCTAGAGGAAAACATAGGCAAAACACTCTCCGACATAAATCACAGCAGGATCCTCCATGACCCACCCCCCAGAATATTGGAAATAAAAGCAAAAATAAACAAATGGGACCTAATCAAAATTAAAAGCTTTTGCACAACAAAGGAAACTAGGAGCAAGGTGAAAAGACAGCCTTCAGAATGGGAGAAAATAATAGCAAACGAAGCAACAGACAAACAATTAATCTCAAAAATATACAAGCAACTCCTGCAGCTGAATTCCAGAAAAATAAACGACCCAATCAAAAAATGGGCCAAAGAACTAAACAGACATTTCTCCAAAGAAGACATACAGATGGCTAACAAACACATGAAAAGATGCTCAACATCACTCATTATTAGAGAAATGCAAATCAAAACCACAATGAGGTACCATTACACACCAGTCAGAATGGCCGCTATCCAAAAGTCTACAAGCAATAAATGCTGGAGAGGGTGTGGAGAAAAGGGAACCCTCTTACACTGTTGGTGGGAATGCAAACTAGTACAGCCACTATGGAGAACAGTGTGGAGATTCCTTAAAAAACTGGGAATAGAACTGCCATATGACCCAGCAATCCCACTGCTAGGCATATACACCGAGGAAACCAGAATTGAAAGAGACGCGTGTACCCCAATGTTCATCGCAGCACTGTTTACAATAGCCAGGACATGGAAGCAACCTAGATGTCCATCGGCAGACGAATGGATAAGGAAGCTGTGGTACATATACACAATGGAATATTACTCAGCCATTAAAAAGAATACATTTGAATCCGTTCTATTGAGATGGATGAAACTGGAGCCCATTATACAGAGTGAAGTGAGCCAGAAAGAAAAGCACCAATACAGTATACTAATGCATGTATATGGAATTTGAAATATGGTAATGGTAACCCTATATGTGAGACAGAATAAGAGACACAGATGCATAGAACAGTCCTGTGGACTCTGAGGGAGAAGGTGAGGGTTGGACGTTCTGGGACAATAACATTGAAACATGTATATTGTCATATGTGAAGCAGAACACCATGTTCTATGCATGAAGCAGAACACCATGTTCTATGCATGGGACGGATGCTCAGGGATGGAGCGTTGGGATGACAGAGAGGGATGGGAGGGGGAGGGAGGTGGGAGGAGGGTTTGGGAGGGGGAGCACATGTGAATCCATGGCTGATTCATGTCGATGTATGGCAAAAACTACTACAATATTGTAAAGTAATTAGCCCCCAACTAAAATAAAAAAAAATAAAAAAAATAAAAATAAAAAAAAAAACAAAGATAATGTTGTCTTAGTTATTTCTAGTTTTACTTTGTTTCAGATTATTAAAATATCCAATATGTACCAGAATCATTGCTTTTAGACTTTTTTCTTAATACTGATGCATCTAAGAACAGACAAAGAATTAGATGGCTGTTTAAATATACTAGCAGTGCTATTGCTATGTTCCATTTTTATTTTTAAAATAGTTATTTTTATAGTCACTTATTGCATCTCTAGGTGTTTTTCATGTTTTTCTATATTCATAAAAACATATAACGACTATATTATCATCATAACTCTACAGAAAAGGAAAGTGACTTAGAAAAGCTCTGTAACATGGAAAATAACTATCTCAGTGCCTGACATGTAATAGTTTCTCAATATATATTAGCTAAAATTATCATTATTTTCCCCAAGTTCATACAAGCTACTAAATGGGAGAATTTGAGTTCAAACACAAATAAAACAGAATGCATTTGGTACTATGCACACACTGCCTTGATTTTCAGACTCAATTTTATGAACAAAAAGCTATTTTCATCCTGTTTATTTGAACAACTAGAGCAAATATTGTATAAATTTTGTCTGTCAATATCTCTAACATTAATTTAGATACATGTGCACCTGTGTCTTATTATTATTTTTTTATGTTTTGGTTTTGTGTTTAGCTTTTCATATTGTACACTGTCATGTTTTTAAGAGCACTTTTAGGCCAAATAGGAAGCTCATTCTCCCTGGAGATGGGAGGAAGGTGTTAATGGAGAGGCATATAAGTGAAATGAAACAACCCTGTTGGAGGGAAGCGCAGGGAACTTCCCTAAAAGCCAAGGCTCCTAGCACAGCCTTATACAGCAGGTTGGCTGATACCTCTTTCTAAAAATATGAATTGCTTGGACTCTACAAGGTGGGACATTTGTATTCTGTTTTATTTCTAACTGACGTTTTAGAGAGTACATCCAGTATTTCTTTTAGGAAAGCTCCAAGGATTGTTTCTTTATTTATAAGTTATTCTGAAGAAAATCTATAAGAATTTGGACTTCTATTTGTAAATTAATAAATGACTGTACCTTTCATTTTGGGAAGGAAGGGATTCAATTAACATTAAAATGAAGAGTTCCAGATCCAGACCCCCAGCCCTTTTCCCTAGAAGCACAGATGTCAGAGCTACTGAAGCCTCCCTCTTGGCTCTGCCCAGGCGCCCTTCTCTGCAAGAGGCAGTGGTTGAGGAGTTTCAAAAGGCAATGTGCACCTCCCTCTTTTTCTTCTTTCTCTTCTCACTTTTATTCTTCCTCCTAAAGGTTAGTAACTTCAGTCTTAAAGGTCTCTAGACTTTCACAGAAGGCTCAACTTTGATTAAAGTTCCTCTCAACTGGTTCAGAGTGATTAAAGGTCACTCAACTGGTATGGATGATGAGCATCAAGTCTCATAGTTAGCCTTTATTGATTAAAAAAATGAATAAGGGCTTCCCTGGTTGTTCAGTGGTAAAGAATCTGCCTGTCAATGCAGGAGATACAGGTTCAAACCCTGGTCCAGGAAGATCCCACATGTCATGGGGCAACTAACTCCGTGCACCACAACTCCTGAGCCTGTGCTGTAGCCTGGAAACTGCGACTACTGAACCTCGTGCTCTAGAGCCCATGCTCCACAACAAAAGGAGCTACCGCACTGAGAAGCCCATGCTGCAATGAGGAGTAGCCCCTGCTTGCCACAGCCAGAGAAAAGCCTGCACAGCAACAAAGACCCAGCACAACCAATATGTAAATAAATAAATAAAATTGTTTTTTAAAAAATGAATAAGGTGGTCACACGAAAAGGAGTCACTGAATTAGGTCATAATGAGGCTTTAGAAATGTATTTGAATTCCTGAAACCGGTGATCTTACCTACAAAATTTTATGTTTACACATGAGGCAGCTGATTTGGAAAGGCATCTTAGCCTAGTCTGGGTTGACTCTCAAGCTGTGTTAGCCTGGTGCTTTTGCCAGAAGACTCTGAATGCATTTGAAACAATCAGGCCCTGAGTCATGGTTTTGCCTGTGAGACCCTGTGCCCAACCTCGGGAGGAGACTGTCAACTTCTGGGGGACCGAACAGCATGTGCAGAGAGTTTTGGAGTGCAGTGGGGAAGAGCTAAGGCTCTGGCAAGCTTACGACTGAGAGTCAGGACATCAAACTGTGACTCTAATTGGCCTATGACTCTAAACTTGTTTGCACCATTCTCTAATTGTTTTGTGTGCAATCATATCTCTCTAGCAGGCCTGAAAGAATCTGAAGACAAAGCACATGCTATTTTTGATTTCCCAAAAGAATTTGTCAGAGTCATGGGCTCACCTTGTGGACTGACTGACAACTCCTGTTAGCAGTGACTTCAGCTGCAAATAAAGAAAAAGGGTTTATGTTCCAAGTAACAAAGGAGTGTGTCATGTGGTCATGCCTCTGTGGCGCTGTGCTGATCACTAAGATAGAAATACCCCATGAGGCAGAAGGAAGTCAGATGCACTCAGGGCTTGGGAATCTTGTGGTGGAGACAGAAGGAACAAGTGGTTGGATTAAGGCTCAGAGACTTGGTGGAGGAGACCCAACTTGTGTTCAGGCCTGGGCAGAAGCTCTCCAGAGAGTGCGTGCTCAATATTAGCAGCAGTCTTAGAGAGCAAGCCTTGAGGCCACAGAAGTCCTTTTCCATCAGTAGACAAACCCAAATTCATTCACTCATATATTCTTTAATTCTGATGTTAAGTATGGCATGGCAGGTGCCATGCTCAGTGCTGTGAACATAAAAATGTTTATTTGCATGGTCTTGGCTTCCAGGGGTGGTACAAATCAGTAAACAGATAATTATGATATCAAGCTTCCAACTGTATGACAGCATGATCTAATGGAAAGGGGTTTTGCAAAAGAGGGAAGGGGACCTAGCTTTGGATCTAGGCTTTGACACCTATTATGGGTTGTGTGACTTGGATTTTTTGAGCCTGTTTCTTCATCTGTAAATCCGGAAAAAAGTACTGTCTCTTAAAATTGTTGAAAGAATGAAAGGAGAAATACGTATAAATAGTCCCTGCCAGAGTGCATATGATAGAGCCTCAGGAAATGTTTGATCCCTTGCTCTGTAGTAGTAGAATATACAATGTGGTGGGTGCTTAGAGGCAAGAACCAACAGCTGCCCAAGGAAGAGGGTAGGGAGGCTCTACCAAGAAATTAACATTTTTTGCTTAATCTTGAGAAAATAAGTAAGACTCTTGTTCAATCACTTATTTCGCACATGATTGTAGAGCATGATTATGTACCAAGTATTGTATTAGAAGCTGGGGACACAATGGTGAACAAAACACGTGTGACCCTGGACCTTGTAGAGTTTCTCTGCCACAGGGAGGGACAGGCCAAAACCAAACAAATAGATTCACTAAGTATAAACCGAGTGGCTGAGATTGGGGGAATTGTGACTTTCAAATGTATTCGGGGCCTTTTGGCAAGAGAACTAGGCTAACGTAGCTTGGGACTCAGTCCAGACCAGGCTAAGATGTCTTTCCAAATCAGGTACCTTGTGTGTAAACATAAAATTATGAAGGTAAGATCACTGGTTCCATGGCTTCAAATTCTATTCCCAAAGCCAGTTCTGGCCTCATTCAATGACTCCTTTTGGTGTGACCACCTTATTTATTTATTTTTAATCAAGGAAGGGAAATGAAACACGTGCTGCTGATAATCTACAAGAGGTGAGTGATCTTCTAGAGAAATTTTAATCAAAGTTGAACCTTCTGTCAAAGTTTGGAAACTCTTCTGATTGAAGTGATTAGACTTTGGGAGAGAGAATTAAAGAAGAGGAGAGAGGAGTGAGAATGGAGAGAGAGAAAGAGAAAGAAATATGTTGCTGTTGAGGCTCCTCAGTCATTGACCTTGGCAGGGAACTCTGAATGGCGCTTGGGCTGAGCCAGATTGGAGGCTCCTAGTGGCTCTAATGACTGTGCTTCCAGGGAAAGGAGCTGGGAAGATGTCAGTTCTGATATTAGCCAACAACCAAAGGATGGGAAGGCATTAGCCATACAAAGAGAGAAGGGAAGAAATAGCATGTACATGTTTTCTAGGCAGAAAGAGCATGTACAGCTGTCATGAAACAGAAAAGAGCTTGGATGAGCAAGGACAGAATAGAATTTAAAACAGAAGGAGAATACAGCATTTAATGAAGTTCAACACAAAAGAATTCATGGGAATTCACTCCAGAGTGAGTAGCATGTGCAGAGGTGTAGAGTCCCGCAAGATCCTGGCATGTTCTAAGTATTGGGAGAACTTCACTGTGACCACACTCTAGGCTGGAGGAAGGGGCAAGGTAAGGCAGAACTGTGGCAAGAGATGGGGCCATGGGGTGGGGGTCAGACTATAGGGATCTTGCTTGTACGGTAAGTGAAGACTTAAATTGGACTTGCTATTAGCTCTTAGGTTTGGAACTCCAGCCTGTCTCAGAAGCTCCTGCCCACCTTCCAAGCCTGTCTCTAAGCCCCTCACTTACAGAGTTTTCTTCACTGCCCTCCAGTTTTTGGGCTTCACAGGTGGCACTAGTGGTAAAGAACTTGCCTGCCAATGCAGGAGACAAAAGAGATGTAGGTTCGATCCCTGGTTCTGGAAGATCCCCTGGAGGAGGGCATGGCAACCCATTCCAGTATTCTTGCCCAGAGAATCCCATGGACAGAGGAGCCTGGCGGGCTATAGTCCATGGGGTCACAAAGAGTTGGACACAACTTAGCACGCACACACTCTAGTTTTTGTATCCTGACTCCTCTTCATGGCTGCAGCTTCTCTCACTACCCAGATCTGAGGCATCTTCTGGTGGTTTTATTTAGAAGCTCTACTCTGGCTCTGACCATAGAGAAAGTATCTTCTACTCTGGACCCCTGGCAGGTAGTCAAGCAAAGCCAGGCTTATTTTGTTAAGATAACTACTGATCTGAGAATTAATGGGAAGTCAATGTTAGTTCTTGAATAGTAAAGCAACTTGAGAGAAATATTTATTAATCCTTTGGCACTGATTTGCAGAATTAATTAAAGAAGGAAGAGACCGAAGGCAGGAAGCCAAGTGTGTAGTATGTACGGATGGGGTGGAATGGGATGTGGGTGTGGGTGTGTGTGTTCTTTTTAAAAGGAAAAAGTCCTTTACAAGGTAGAAATGAAATAGTAAACACAATAGAGTGTGTACGGTTGGCTATTATAGAGAAACATCATTTTAGGGGATTTAAGTTTATTTGGAAACTTTTTACTTTAGACAAATTTACTTCATTTTAGGAGGTCTCTCAATTTCAGCTGGTTTAAAATTCAGAGGAAAAACATAGTCCATTGGATCAGATCGTCAAGTGCAGCTTGTTAACATGTCTGCATGAAATTCTAACATCTTCAAACAACTTTCCACTCAACTCTTGGACCCATCCACTTGCTGAATAGTTGTGTGTAAGCCAGCAGACTCCCCCCCCCCCCCCCGCCTCCATTTACTCTTCAAGCACAGTTCTCTTAGCAGACAGATTTCTTGGCCTATACTCCTGTGACAAAGATTTCATCCTATACATAACCCACAGCTTCATAAGGTGTTCTTAGATGTCTGTTGGGAACCTCTTTAACTGCTTCCAGGGTCTTTTCTTCCTCTCCACATTCTTCCTCCTCCCCACATTTTTCCTCCATATATATATCTATATATACCTATATATATATCTATATATATATCTATATATATATATATATATATATAGATATATGTATGTATGCTTTTTGCACTTGAAATATTATTCTGAATTTTCTAAATTGTAAAGGATTCACAAATGAATGTTTGTCTTCAATGGGTTAAAGACAACTTGCTAATTCTATTAGCAAGTTTGATTCCTGAACTAACAGTGATGGCGGGATGGCATGAGTTCATGCTTTACCTACTCTTACCCAGCAAGTTGGGAGAGACACAGTCTAAAGCCTAACTGGCTGCTCTCCAATCCCATTCACTGTCCCTGATCTAATTAATGTCCCCTTTTTATTACTGGTGAACATTTAGTTCTTTTGGAGGTCTCTGGGTCAGTTACTGCCACCATATTAGGCAACCTTCTGGCAGATTGTTTTATACCTACAAAGAATCTAAATTTGGCATCCTCAGACCACTGGGCCCTGCTGGTGATGTTTGAACTACTCAGGGGATGAAGCAGATAGCCAAAAATATACCAATTTTAGCAGAAGACACTTATATCAGCGACAGCTGGAGCACCACAAAATCTATAAACACACTTGTTACTCATCTGCTGTGCCTGTTGGGCAAGCAAGGTATGTGGCCCACTTGAACGTCTTGTCGTGGAGAGGTTTCCTAGGCGAGCCTCCAGACAGAACCTGAGATGAGAAGAATCACATGAGCTTGGCATTCAGAGCATTAAAGTGTGCTATTGGTTTAGTCCTGATATGAAAGAGGAGACCTATCACCTAAAGGAATGTAGAGAGCTGAGGGATGGAATGACAATGGAGTGGATGCATCAGTATGAGCACTTGTTGATTCAACATGTGAACTGGGGGATCATGAAAGTCTGAGTGCTGATTGATTGCCAAAGTTTTCTTTAAAACTCTTGAAGAGGTTCTGCACCCAGCAGCTCACCAGCTAGAGGAAAAAAAAAAGCAGAGTATTTTGTAAGAGGCAAAACCTAATTACAGTGCTAACTTAGGTCACATGACTGTAAGCTTGGCAGGAAATGGCGTGTAATTAACATGAATGTATTGGAAATCTAAAGTTTAAAATGCCAGGCATTGTAGAGCAAGATGTCCTTTGTTTATGGCTTTTGGTTATTTAGTTAATTTAATTTTGTCTTTTGTTTATCCAAATGCCTGCCCATACAAGAATGAGATTATCCTGATGGGAGATGTGATAAACCTAGATCTTATGATTAAATTGTCTGGGATTTTTAACCAAATAACCATAGATCCCTGTATGATAAATAATTTAAATTGATTGTTTTATCACTAACTAATAAAAATGCACACAAACAAATGTGTTCTCGTGATGTATTCAGTCTATTCTTCTAGATTTCTACAGGGTACAAGCAACATTTTTACTTCGAATGTAGTTCTCCATAGGATCCACTTGCCATGAACACTCAGAAGTGCTGTCTCCTAATCTAAATGCCCGTAATTGTTTTAGCTATTGTTGCAGGATGATTCCAGCCTTTAGCTCTCATCTGTGAAGTTCTATAAATGAGTCTTTGTAACGAATCAAAGTCATTTTTTTTTTTTAAAGACAGAAATCAGACCATATCCCAAGTTAGGTACTTGAAGGGAAATAGATATTTCAACTTGAAGTCTGCATTAAGCTCCAAGTGCAATGTATATAATGATAACAGCAACTATTAATACTGTTTACTATTTGTTATAATACCTATTGCTGTGATGAACACTTTATATAGATTATGTCAGTCATTCCTCTTGATAACCCCATGGGTTAGGCATATCATTCCTGTTTTACAGATGAGAAAACCAATGATGTATACACCTGCTCAAAGTCACACAGTTAGTAAGTGAAGGAGGAGCTATTTAGATCCAGACTTGTCTGATTTTGTCGGCCCTGTTTTGAGAGTGGCTGTGCAATGTGTTATGTAACTTTTGACCCTGGAGCCAGACTGCCTGGGTTTAAATCTTTCCTCTGTCATTTGCTATCTGATGACAGTGAGACCTGGGCCAATTGACTTATTCTCACTGTACCCCAGTTTTCTCATTTGTAATGTGGGGGACAGTGGTAGTATCTATCTTGTAGTGCTATTCTGAGGATTAGATGAATTTGTATACCAAAAGCTCTTACAAGAGTGTTTGAAACATAGAAACACATAATGTGGGCTATTGGCATTACTCTACCCACTAGGCAAGATGTCTTTTTCACACCTCAAATTCATAAGTCCCAAACAAATCCATCGTCTTAGTTTCCCTAACTTGCTTCGTTTACTTGACTGATGGCATTGTCATCCAGCAAGATTTTCCAAATTGGAGAACTTTATATTCAACTATTGTCTCATTGTTGACATAAATAAGTCCCTAATTTCTGTCAAGTTAATAAGTATGTTATAAATGTATCCTGTCTTTCCCATTCCTACGAGTCACTGCCTCATCATGTATTGTCTGAACCTGTGCTGTCCAGTATGGTAGCCATCAGCTGTGTGTGACTGTTGAACACGTGAATTATGGCTAGTTTGAATTGAGATGCACTGTAAGTATAAAATGGGCTTCTTAAGTGGCTCAGCGGGTAAAGAATCCACTTGCAATGCAGGAGGATGCAGGAGACATAGGTTCGATCCTTGGGTGGGGAAGATACCCTGGAGGAGGGCATGGCAACCCGCTCCAGAATCTGATGGATGGAGGAGCCTGGCGGGCTACAGTCCGTAGGGTCGCAAAGAGTCCGACATGACTGAAGTGACAGAGCATGCACTCATGCATAAATATAAAATACACAACAGAGTGCAAAAACAGAATGAAAAGCAAATGTAAACTACCTCATTAATAATTTTTACATTGATTACATGTTGAAAGGATATTTTATATATATTGGAATAAATATATATATTAAAATATTTCACTGTTTCTTTTTATGTTTTAACATGGACACTAGAAAATTTAAAGTTATATATGTGACATGTGGCCTATGTCTGTGTTTTATATTATATTTCTATTGGCCAGTACTAGCTTGAACTTTTCCAAATGCCTTCTTATTTTCTCTCTATATAATAATCTCTTAGTTTATCTTTTTATCATCTATCTGCTACCTATTATTAAAAGGTAAACTCAGGCATATTGAAAATTTCAGGAGTTTATCTGAGCATTTGCAGATTCCAGTTGGGCAGTGCCACACCAGAAGTGGTTAGCAGCACTGCCTCCAACAGAAGATAGGGGAAAGACAAATAGAAAAGGTGCAGAAGCAAACAAAGGAAATTATAGATGGGCTGTAATTTAAAGCCTACTTGGGTGTTTGTGATTGCTTGTCCTTAGCATTTTGATTTTGTAACCTTTAGGCTTAGGTTTTGGCTTGCTTACGTTGGCGGCTACAGCATTAGAGCCACCTCTGTCTAATGGCCTCCTTGTTTAATTAGTTTAACACTGTCTATTTGGCCACCTGATGCGAAGAGCTTACTCATTAGAAAAGACCCTGATGTTGGGAAAGATTGAAGGCAGGAGGAGAAGGGGATGACAGAGGACGAGTTGGTTGGATGGCATCTCCAACTCAATGGACATGAGTTTGAGCAAGCTCTGGGAGATGGTGAAGGACAGGGAGCCTGGTGTGCTGCAGTCGAGTCGGACATGACTGAGCAACTGAATGACAAGGATTCCTCTATTTATATATCTGATCTTGCTGTTTTCTGTCTTACCTGTCTTATTCCCTTGTCCACACTGGTACTAAAGATGTCTTTTAAAATACAAATCTGATGCAGTGTTTTTTGTAATGAAAAGCCTTTGCTAGCTTCTGTCATCTGCAATGGGAAGTACAAACTCCACCTGGGGAATACATGAATCTTTCATTCTCTCTCCACCCATCCAGCCTCAGGCTTGCATCTAAGTGACTTCACTTCACACTTTCTCAATACTGAGCTGTGATTTGGTTCTCAAGTCATTTCACACTTTTTTTTTTTTTTGCCTTTGCATATATTTTCCCTTTTGTTTTGAATATTTTTTCCCCTTCTGATCTTTTGGGTGAAGTTTTATTTATTTTCCACAATCCTATTCAGACATCACCTCCTCCAGGGAGGCTTTCCAGCATTGTTCATCTCTCCTCTTTTTGCATTACTTCTGTTCTTTACACATACTTTTGTTATTGCTTTGCCATATGTATAACTTGTTTTTCGGTCTGTTAACCCTACTTGAGTATATAGAATCCTCTATATCTTACTCATTTCTATACTGACACTGAAAACGGCAGTTGAATAAACAAAACAATACCTGCTTTCAATGAGATATACTGTCTTACAGTAAAAGTAAATATAATATTAGGCATAAGATATGCCCTAAGAGAGAGAGAGAGAGAGAGAGAGATGAATGTCTATCCAGTGGGTAAGAGAAGAAGTCAGTTAATTCTAACTGAAATTTAAAAGAAGGTATATTGAGGTAGGGAAAGTTTGACTGGCAGACTGACAAAAGGTGGCCTGATCTTTGTAAATTTCACATAGTCCAGGGCCTGACAATCAATTATCCAAATTCTAAAAACAGTTCTTGTCATTGTTCAAGCAGTAATGCACTCGGGGGATACTGACTCATGTTCCTAAAAGACCAAGAAGACCGAGGGTAAGCTAGAATTCTGATTTCTTCCTTTAGAGAGAGGTTAAAGCACATTGACAAGAAGCCTGAATACTTGCCTCTTCTGGCCCGTGCTGTATCTTCCCTTAGAAACCACATTACTGTGACAAAATGGCTTTGTGTGTGGAATCAGAACAAAGAGTTGAAAGACTCAAATGTGGGCACCCGCTGCACTTTCGTCCACAGTTTGGTGCGTCTGGCATTGTGAGGATTGAGACTTCCATCTGGGTGCCTTCTCTGGGCAGTGCTTTTATGGGCACCGTTTACCTCCTACCCTTTTCTAACTTCTGTATCTGGACAACCTGTTCAGAAAGATGCTTTCTTTCTTTTGATATGGTAATTCTTTCCATTAGGCTGCTCTGGTCTGTTTTCAGTCCATTTATCTAAAGTAACTTTGAAAAGAAGGCAGTGGCAACCCACTCCAGTACTCTTGCCTGGAGAATCCCAGGGACGGGGGAGCCTGGTGGGCTGCCGTCTATGGGGTCGCACAGAGTCGGACATGACTGAAGCGACTTGTAGCAGCAGCAGCAGCAGCAACTTTGAAAATTCCTGTTCTCATCTGTTGCTGCTGATTTTAGAGTTCTCTCTCAGAGGCAGCCCCGTTTCCCTTATTCCTAGGATCTTAGATGTCCCAAATTCCTGCCAGGATGCATTTCACTTTGGGGGAGGGAAAGAATTCAGGAAGAAGAGAAAAGCTTCCTGAAGGAGACAGTATTGGGATTCTGAGCAAAGGTTGGGTTGGGGTGTTGACACGACACTGTTAAAGTACACAGTTCTGCTTTTTAGATTGCAGAGTCATCTAGGATTTGGTCAACTGATGATGCTTGCTAAACACATTTTTCCTTAAGTATATATCAGCTAACTGGGTGGAATGACATGGTCCTGAACTTGGCCCTAAATATATATAGATTTTTAATACTCACATCTCACTGGCTTGATCATATTCTAAACTTTGCTGCCTTTGTGCTATTCAGAAGTATGCATTTAGCAGGTGAAGCATTCACTATTTGCACTGTTATGACTGCTAGGTAACAAATGACATTTTAAAAGCATATTTCCTTTTTGGTGAAACAACAAAATAAAATTATGTTATTTTGTATATTTTAGATATTATATTGGAGATGAAAACATTACTCAAGAAAACTTATAGAAATTACAACTCTTGCTTCTTAGTAGCCAGAGGATTTTAATAAGCAAAAGTTTAAATAAGCAAACAAGCTTATATACCTATGAATTGCTGTCCTCTTTTAAACATCTTAATGTTTTAGTTCTGGCTTCAAAATTTACATCTTACAGAGAGAGCAACTTGGGAACTGGAGTCAGGATCCTTAAGGTCTGCATTAGTCTTTGCTGTGTCACAGGCTGTGCAGCCTTGACTAGGGATCTTAGCCTCTCTGGTCTCAATTATTCTCTGTGTATAAAGGAGAGGATGGGCTGTGTTACGTTTTCTTCAATCTCTTACTACTCCGGGAGTCTGTGAAGTACTATTCCAATGGGCAAAATTCTGATATTTTTAACTTTGTGTTCCCTTCCCATCCTTTCTCCCTTCCTTCCTTCATTTCTTTCCTTCTAACTTGTAGCAGAGGATGAAGAAGACAGATTCTGGTTGAAATGATAAGTTCAGTGAAATGCTGGCTACTTCCTGACAGTGTGATCCTGGGCAAACCACTTAACCTCTCAGAGACTTAGTTTCTTTTTCTGCAAAATAGACTTAATAGTCCTTGCCTCTCAGGGTTGTTGTGAGGGTTAGACATAGTGTGTATATGGCAAAAATGGTTTAGCTGTGGTCATTGTTATTACTAATTTACTATGTCTGGATAGTAGGGAGATTAAATGAGTTTCCTGTTTTTGTCAAGACACAGTTTAGAATTGGAGATAATGCGTTTTCTAATAGTTAAAAGTTATGTATACAGCGCCAGAAGAGAAACTCAAAGTCATTTTTTAAAACTCCTTTAAAAAAAAGTTTTGTATTTTTATATTTATTTGTTTATTTATTTGGCCACACCAAGTCTTAGTTGCAGCAAGTGGAATCTATTAATAGTCCCTTGATTGGGGATCAAACCTGGGCCCCCTACAGTGGGAGTGCAAAGTCTTAGCCAACAGACTACCAGGGAAGTCCCTCAAAGCCGTTATTATTGATTTCACAGACTACAAATACTCCTGCCTGGAAGGTAAAGTGGGGTAATCGGAGGGAAGGCTCCATGAAGGAGGAACAGCCCTTTGGTCTGGGTTCTGAAGGAAACATCCGATCTGAACACAGGATGGCCATTTTGGGAAATGCAAAATAGATTCTATACACAGAGAAGAATTTTCTTCTAATCTACTACCATCGAGTTTTGCACTGCTGCCTGGTATTTTTAAAAGGTTTTGAAGTAGAGATATTAAATACCACCATGTTGTGGCCCAAGAAGTTATTTTTCCTTTGAGGGATCTGGCAAGGGAAAGGTTGAAGAGATTTGAAGAATGGTCAGCAAGGAGCTCCAGAATGTGGGTCCACCTGGAGGAAAAGCCAGCCTCCTTTAATAAGCAAGTGGGAGAACACTGGCTGCTTATGATGAGAGACACCCCATTATCACTCCATCAATCTTGCCTTGCAGGTAGCAAGGTTTGGCGACTTAATGAGGTGAGAAGGAGCAAGAGACTGACACACACAGAAGCCGAATCTAGAAGCAGGGGATGTCAGAGATCATTTTAATCTTTCTTTGCTTTTAATGTCAAAGACCTTGCTCAAAGGTGAGAACCCCAGAGTTAGGGTTAATACTGAGCTATCTCCACTCTCCTTTTGGCTTGTCTGAGAAAAGGAAGCCTTCTTGATGACTGCTGTATAAAATAGGAGACTGCAAAAGACACACACACCCATAGGTAATGCAACCCCCAGGGACGGACACCCTGGATTAATAAAATAGCACGAGCTCATAGCTGCTCACATTACACAAGGTTCCCTTCTCGGCCCTGCAGTGTGGTGCTGAAATGCTGTCTAAAAATTTGTGCTGCTGCCTTCATACCATGGCCATATTTTGGAGCCTATGACTTCATCATCGTCTGAGTTGCCAGGGCTAGACTCCAGGAGAAAGGGGAAGGGAGGACAGGAGGGAGAGGAAGCAAAGATCAGCAAGTTGAACTCATTAAAACATTTCATTGCACCTTTAGACAGAGAAGGCAATGGCAACCCACTCCAGTACTCTTGCCTGGAAAATCCCATGGACAGAGGAGCCTGATAGGCTGCAGTCCATGGGGTCACGAAGAGTCGGATACGACTGAGCGACTTCACTTTCACTTTTCACTTTCATGCATTGGAGAAGGAAATGGCAACCCACTCCAGTGTTCTTGCCTGGAGAATCCCAGGGATGGTGGAGCCATCTATGGGGTCGCACAGAGTCGGACACGACTGAAGCGACTTAGCGGCAGCGGTGGCACCTTTAGAACTCACTGATGTCATGTGCACAGAGGGTCTATGTCTTCTTGTTCTTTCTTCCTTTCTTTTTCCCCTCCCTCCTTCCCTTCCTTCTCTCTCAATGCTGCTGAGATATAAACCTATAAAATCTCTGAGCACCAAAACTCTGAAGTCATTCGCTAGGGCACCAATAAGTGAGGATTTGAAATGAGTGAAGTAGAATTGTCTTGAGCTCTCCACTGTAGTATCTGTATTCCACACTGGTCTCTGCCCTTACACTTTGCTCTCAAGAGGTCAAAAGTCACTCTTGTTTCATAACCACCATTTGTTTCTCCTTGACTTGGTGCCCCACAGGGGGTGTCATTAACATGTGTCTAATGTGATGCATGCTTCCCTGGTGGCTCAGACAGTAATACGTCTGCCTGCAACGTGGGAGACCCGGGTTCGATCCCTGGGTCAGGAAGATCCCCTGGAGAAGGAAATGGCAACCCACTCCAGTACCCTTGCCTGAAAAATCTCATGAATGGAGGAGCCTGGTGGGCAATGTGATGCATGCCCCTTGAAACCGTGCAGCATCCTGGCCCTTCCATGTACGGTTAAAGGAAGAATGGATCAATTGACTAGGGAGAACAAACGGAAAAAGAAAAACAGCCTCACCTCAAAATCTTGGAACAGAGTCTTTTACAGATAAAACACAAGCACATTTATATATTTATATATATTCATGTTTTGATACTGGCTGGTAGACTAAGGACAGATACTGAAAAAAAACCCAAAAACAGCTCTTCAAAATTTTCCTTAATTAAATACTCATAGTTCACTGAAGAATTAGGCAAGTAGCTAAACTTTCATGTCCTTAAATCCTACAGATTATTTAATATTCTACAGTGGAATTTTGAGTAAATCAAGACAACGTTTATTTACACAAAGTTCAGATTCACAGGTTACTCAGATCCAGTATACCTGAGAACCAGAATATTAAAAATACAAAGACTTGGACAAAAGCCATGATGCTTTTTAGAATTTAGCTTTTAATTCTTATCACATACCTCGTTTAAAGAGTCAAATATTTCTAAGAGACTTGGAGATGAAAAATAATCAATTCTAGATTTCTCAAAGGTGACATTTTTACCTTTGGCTGTTTCCTTCTTATTTATAAAAAACACACTTATTGTGCAATTTCTTTATTTTTATAGTTGTAAACATTATCCACTTGCCCAGCACTATGGAAAATGAAGATCATAGACGTTACCCCTACCATTCCCTGCCTCAGCTCACATAATCTCCTTTGCCTCTACTCCATTATCCCAATATAGTTGTGTCATATTTTGTTGAATCAATATCTAAGGCTTGTATTATGAAGCTAAGCCATTGAGTATGCTATGAGTGCTTCTTCTTCTCTTTCACAACTTTTTTCTTCTTAGAATTAACAGCCTTCTTTCTTTTTTAGATTTCTATGTATTTATCATTAACTTACCCCCAAACTCTCTGCATCTGTCTAAATAAACCTTATGATATTTTAAAATGTATTAATAACTCTATCAATATTGTCTGTTTTGGAGACATCTTGCCTAGAATCTTCTGACCTGTTCTGATTTGGACTGGTAGCTCTTTTTGCCAGGTATACACCTAATTCCTGGAATCTCCCTTCTTAATCATCCTAAAGATTCACTTTCCTCTCTTTTGAGTTGATTCTTTATTTCCTAGATTCCATGTTTCAGTTTTTCTTCCTCATTTTCTTGACATACTTTCTCTAACTGCTTTCTAAGAAAGAGTGATAGGAGCTAAGTTTTTTGAGATATAGTATAGTTGATACTGTATTTATTCTACCCTCAAACTTCTAAGCTGGAAATACTTCTCAGAATTGTGAAGGTCTTCTATACTTTAGTTTCCCATGTCTTGTGAAGTCCATAACCATTCTGATTTTTTCATCTCTCGAATGTAACTTTTTCTCTTGGAAACATAAGTTTTTTTGTGAAATTTTAAATGATGTGCCTTGGTTTGGGTGTATTTTCATCTGTTGTGTGGGCCCTTTTGATCTAGAAAACATGTACTTCAATTATGGGAAATTTCTTGAATTACTTATTTGATAATTTGTTTCTTTTATTCTTTTTGCTTTCTCATTATGAAATTTCTGTTATTTATACATTGAACTATTAGAATGTATTGTCTAATTTTCATAGCCTTTTTCTTCTATTTTCATCTGTGTTTTGCTATTTAAACCTGTTAGTTTTTAGGATACTCTAGAAAATTTCTTCAACATTATAAATTCTCTACTGAGCTATTCATTTTTGCTGTGATACTTTTAACTGCCAAGAGTCTTTCTCATTCTTTTCTATATCATCCTGTTTCTGTTTCATGAATTCCATATCACTCTGGAGATATTAGTGATAAACTTTTTGATGTTTTCCCCTCCCAGCATAGTTTCCGTGTTTGCTTTTGCTTGTTTGGGTGTCTTTTGTAATAGAAACTTTCCCTTAGATTAGAAGACCAATTTCTTGCTACAGTAAGTAGGTGAACAGGTGGGGCCATTTCTTGGCAAAGCTCCTGGCTAATCAGAATCTCCTAATTTCCTTCTAGAAGGGAATAAAGTCCAAATGCCAGAGTTCCAGGAGCCCAGACAGAAATGTGGCTGGAGAAGGGGAGGTTGTCTTAAGATTTAGTAGTTAATTTTTCATGTAAGCCTCTATTTTCCCTATGGTACACTCACCGTCAGCTGTACCTGGTGTCTTACAAGGGTGAATAAAGGACATTTGCTTGGCTGTGGAGAATAGGAAATGATATTGGGAAGTTCTCATGTCTTTTTTTTTTCAACTAGAAAGAACTGTTCCCACAAATTCATGACTCATTAGGGAATTCTACAGAACAAATGATGTTGTTTCTTAGCTTTCTCCATTCCTGACTTAAGAGTCAGTGTCCCTGGGTCTGCCTGTCTGTAGAACTATTAAAAATCAATTTTCTTTATAACCAAGGCAAGTTTTAAAACAGAAAATAAATACCTTTGGAAAACAGTATGTGCAGGAGCACATACTGAACAATCAAATAATTGTTTTGAAATAACATTAACACCAAGCTAGTTTAGGAACACATACCCAGTTGGAGCATTCAGCAACTATAATTATTATGTTCTACAAAGAGAATAAATTGTTTGATAGCAAAAAAAAAAAAAAAAAAGCATACCCCACTGTGTGTCTATGGAGGGAAGGTGCGTTGTCTGAGCCTTTAACCAGAGGCCCTGGGGCACCAGAAAGGCAAGGATGTCCTCTTCCTTAGCAAGAGGAAGCTCTGAGCAGAGGGTAAGGGGAAGTAGCAACCCACTCCAACCACACTCACCCTGACACTATCAGTGGTACAATATACAGCTTCTTAAAGAGAAGACAATGTGAAGGTGTGAAAGTTGATGTCCTAACCAGTGCCTTTTTTTTTACAGTTTACAATATATGAAGAAAAAAAAGATTCTGATGAAGAAGTTGTTCAAGATGGAATCAGAGTGTTCATTGAAAAGGAAATATGACAAATACTCTTAGGAACAGAAGTGGACTATATAGGTCTTTTACTAGAATACAAATTATCCAGGAAATTTGTGTTCAGCAACCCAAACATCAAAGAAACTTCTGGCTATGAAAAAGTTTTAATATCTGAAGTTCCATAACTACTTCTTTGGTTGTAAGCTCTAGAAATGCTCATGGAAGCCTTGGGGTTTACTAAGAAAAGCCATGTGACTGCCAAGGACTTAGGCAGTCTTACAAAGAAAATAAAAGAATGTTTGGGGAAAAAATACGACAGCTTCATAATCTAAGCTACTTATTCCATCAAAAAATGTCAATAAAGATGAAACTAATAAATTAGAGACCTAGTGAACATCATTAATATCTGTGTATAAAACAATGAATTGAATTTTAGGTAATCCTCCCCAAACATGATTATTATTTATTTTAAAATTTCTTTTATAATACTCTTAATATTTTATTTTTATAATAGATACATCTGGTGGCAACTATTTCATTATGTTAACAGCTTTCCCATTTAGTTATAAGAGCAAGGGTAAATTTGCCGTAGCCAGCATATTGCAACACCCAGACACTGTCTCCCTAATTACCATTTGTCTTTCGATCTACATTTATTATTAACCAAGCTTTCCTTTATTGTATGCTTGTAACAATTTTTGTGGCCACCTAGATTATTTCATATTTCTCCTGGTCCTCTTAATATTTTGCCTTGTTGCTTCACTATTTTAGTCTTTTTTCAATTGCATTCATGGACTTCTAAGGATAATAGACATCACATTAGGAAATGCATTTGGCTTTTTCTACCAGGTAGAAAAACGTCATGTACACTGTCGAGTGGCTGGTAGACATTTCTCTTCACACACACATGTGAAAAGAAAGAGAGAAGACAGAATATTCCTAAATTATACCAAAAACCCAAAGGTATATGAGAAGGTGGGCTTTCACGTGGCACTAGTGGTAAAGAATCTACCTACCAATTCAGGAGACATAGGAGATGTTGGTTCGATCTCTAGTTCATGTAGATGCCCTGGAATAAGAAATGACAACCCACTCCAGTATTCTTGCCTGGATAAGTCCATGGATAGAGGAGCCTGGCAGGCTACAGTCTGTGGGGTTGCATAAAGCCGGATGTGGCTGAGCACGCGCACACACAAACACGCGTGCAAATCAGAAGGCACACTTCTATTTTACTAGTAACATTTTTTTAATGGAGGGCATGGGAAAATGACGGTCATACTAATATTTTTTAAAACTGAAAGTAATACCATTTTATCTGAGATTTTGGCTTTTAAATTATTGAGCAATAGAGACTGAATATGCATTAGTATACTGTATTGGTGCTTTTCTTTCTGGCTTACTTCACCAATACAGTATACTAATGCATATATATGGAATTTGAAAGATGGTAACAGTAACCCTATATGCGAGACAGAATAAGACACACAGATGCATAGAACAGTCCTGTGGACTCTGAGGAAGAAGGTGAGGGTGAGACGTTCTGGGACAATAACATTGAAACATGTATATTGTCATATGTGAAGCGGAACACCATTCCATGTTCTATGCATGGGACGGATGCTCAGGGATGGAGCGTTGAGATGACCCAGAGGGATGGGAGGGGGAGGGAGGTGGGAGGAGAGTTCGGGAGGGGGAGCACACGTGAACCCATGGCTGATTCATGTCAATGTATGGCAAAAACTACTACAATATTGTAAAGTAATTAGCCCCCAACTAAAATAAATAAATTTATTAAAAAAATAATAATAATAAAACATAGAGACTGAATAAAGTACTTAGATTTATATCTATAAGCCTTATGTGACATAAGCCAAAATCTAGATTTCATAATGTGTTCATCATTTTATAAGCACACGATTACACTGTTCAGAATCAAATTCACAATTCAATTTGGACTTTGTACAGCACAGAACAGTATCGTCCTCATCACCAGTGTCAGGCTATCTGTGGCCCAGGTCTTCTACATTCTTCAGTCTTGGCTCTTCATGCAAAAGTATAAATTCATGTTTCCTCCAATTGTATTTTCCTATGGATTTCGATTTTTTAAACAATGATTTTGGGGGAACAGATGGACCATCTGGCTTATACACTTATATGCTAATAATATTATCTCATATGTTTGCTATGTATATTTTGTTTCAAGGGCTATGCGCTGTGCTTACTTGCTTTGTCGTATCTGACTCTTTGCTACCCCATTGACTGTAGCTTGCCAGGTTCCTCTGTCCGTGGAATTTTGCAAGCAAGAATACTGCAGTGAGTTGCCATTACCTCCTCCAGGGAAACTTCATGACTTAGGGATCAAACCTGTGTCGCTTGCATCTCCTACTTTGGCAGGTGGGTTCTTTACTGCTGCACCACCAGGCAAACCCCTTCAAGGACTATAGACACGTCAAATATAAATGTGTTAGTAAAGGAATCTGTCAGTGAAAACAAGACCGGGAGCTGACTGTGGCTCAGATCATCAAATCCTTATCGCAAAATTCAGACTTAATTGAAGAAAGTAGGGAAAACCACTAGACCATTTAGGTATGACCTAAATCAAATCTCTTACAATTATACACTGAAAGTGAAAAATAGATTCAAAGGATTAGATCTGATAGACAGAGTGCCGGATGAACTATGAATGGAAGTTTGTGACATTGTACAGGATGCAGTGATCAAGACCATCCCAAAGAAAAGGAAATGCAAAAAAGCAAAATGGTTGTCCGAGGAGGCCTTACAAGTAGCTGAGAAAAAAAGAGAAGCCAAAGGTAAAGGAGAAAAGGAAAGATAAATCCATCTGAATGCAGAGTTCCAAAGAATAGCAAGGAGAGATAAAAAAAGTCTTCTGCAGTGATCAATGCAAGAAATAGAGGAAAACAATAGAATGGGAAAGACTCAAGATTTCTTCAAGAAAATTAGAGTATTTCATGCAAAGATGGGCTCAATAAAGGACAGAAACGGTATGGACCTAACAGAAGCAGAAGATGTTAAGAAGACATGGCAAGAATAAACAGAAGAGCTATACAAAAAATATCTTAATGACCCAGATAATCACAATGGTGTGATCACTCCCCTAGAGCCAGACATTCTGGAATGTGAAGTCAAGCGGGCCTTAGGAAGCCTCACTACAAACAAAGCTAGTGGAGGTGATGGAATTCCAGTTAAGCTATTTCAGATCCCAAAAGATGTTGCTGTGATAGTGCTGCACTCAATATGCAAGCAAATTTGGAAAACTCAGCAGTGGCCACAGGACTGGAAAAGGTCAGTTTCCATTCCAATCCTAAAGAAAGGCAATGCCAAAGAATGTTGAAACTACCACACAATTGCACTCATCTCACTCGCTAGCAAAGTAATACTCAAAATGCTCAAAATTCTCCAAGTCAGACTTCAACAGTAAGTGAACCGTGAACTTCCAGATGTTCAAGCTGGATTTAGAAAAGGGAGAGGAACCAGAGATCAAATTGCCAACATCTACTGGATCATAGAAAAAGCAAGAAAATTTCAGAAAAAAACATCTGCTTCTGTTTTATTGACTGTGCCTTTATTGACTTCTGCCTTTGACTGTGTGGATCATAACAAACTGTGGCAAATTCTTAAAGAGATGGGAATACCAGACCACCTTACCTGCCTCCTGAGAAATCTGTATGCAGGTCAAGAAGCAACAGTTAGAACCAGACATGGAACAACTGACTGGCTCCAAATTGGGAAAGGAGTACGTCAAGGCTGTATATTGTCACCCTGCTTATTTAACTTGTATGCAGAGTACATCATGAGAAACACTAGGCTGGATGAAGCACAAGCTGGAATCAAGATTGCCCCCTAAAATAGCAATAACCTCAGATACACAGATGACCCTACCCTTATGGCAGAAAATGAAGAGGAACTAAAGAACCTCTTGATGAAAGTGAAAGAGGAGAGTGAAAAACCTGGCTTAAAAGTCAACATTCAAAAAACTAAGATCATGGCATCAGGTCTCATCACTTCATGGCAAATAGATGAGAGAAACAGTGGAAACAGTGGCTGACTTTATTTTCTCAGGCTCCAAAATCACTGCAGATGATGACTGCAGTCATGAAATTCAAGGATGCTTGCTCCTTGGAAGAAAAGCTATGAATAACCTAGACAGCATATTAAAAAGCAGAGACATTACTTTGCCAACAAAGGTCCATTTACTCAAAGCTATGGTTTTTCCAGTAGTCATGTATGGATGTGAGAGTTGGGCTATGAAGAAAGCTGAGTGCTGAAGAATTGATGCTTTTGAACTGTGGTGTTGGAGAAGACTCTTGAGAGTCCCTTGGACTGCAAGGAGGTCAAACCAGTCAATCCTCAAGGAAATCAGTCCTGAATATTCACTGGAAGGACTGATGCTGAAGCTGAAACTCCAGTACTTTTGCCACCTGATGCAAAGAACTGACTCATTGTAAAAGACCCTGATGCTGGGAAAGATTGAGGGCAGGAGGAGAAGGTGACGACAGAGGATGAAATGGTTGGATGGCATCTCCGACTCAATGGACATGGGTTTGGGTGGATCCTGAGAGTTGGTGATGGACAGGGGAGGCTGGCGTGCTGCAGTCCATGAGGTCACAAAGAGTCAGACCTGACCGAGTGACTGAACTCAACTGAACTGAAAGGAATCTGTGAGAGTGGGTCTTAAATGTACACTCAAGCACAAGAAATCTCTTTTCACATCATTGTGAATAACAAGTAGACTGGGTCCATCAACTATAATTGTTGTCTATGGAGAATTTGTAATAAACATCATTATGAGAGAGAGTTGGAGGAAGCAGGAGGAGGGGAGGAGTGGATGGATAAAAGGGTGGGGGGAAGGAAGGACAGACAAATAAGAGAAAGACAGAAATGGGAGACTAAATTTTGCAGCAGATAATGTGACAGCTTTCCACTTCAGAGAGCTTTGTTCAGGAACTGTACTGTAAACATCTTCATACGTTTCAGAGTATAGTACTTTGCACATACTATGTGCTTAATACATAATTTGTTGTTGGATTAAAACAGTCCTCATGGGTTCAGTGCCCCTCTCACTCTGATGATTCTCTGTGGTTATCAAGGCATGTCATATAACCAGCCTTTTAAGATCAAGGTTCAATTGCTAAGTTCTTGTTCTCTGGAGCTAGCCTGAGGAAGGCAAGCCCAGAACAGTACCTGCTCCTGGAGACAACTGAGCACTTCGTGAATGGTTGAATGCCTTCAAAACTGAGGCTTTTTATTTCTCTCTAAAGCAAACTCTGAATGAAAGCAAGTCTTAGCAAATATAAATGTGATCAAACAGTAAGAGAGATGTGTTACTATGAAAGATGGGTGCCAAATCATTTCATTTGAAAAAAAGGTATTGATTTGATATTTTCATTCAAATTCAAATTGTTTCATGAGAAGAGGAGGAGACTCAGTATCACTTAAATTTTCTTTTACAAACAATTTGTAAAACTAGTAAAGTCCTTGTCTGAAGAAATTAACATTTTTTTTTCCTTTAAAAGCATAATTTATACAGGCTGTTTTGTAGTGTGCTCAATGACACCAAATGATTTTATACTGAACCTTAATTCATTAAAATACTTTAATGCATTTATTTGCCATTTGACTATTTCACTTCCTTCAAATATTAGAAGATGCTATATTATGCTCAACTAATTTAATTGATGTGGAGATAATTTTTCCTATAAAACAAGGCTTGGTAATTCCGTTTCTTTGCTTCAGGTTTATGTAATAATAGAGAGGAAATGGAAATGTCATCATATTTAGTTTCAAGTGAAAATCAAGAGCAAATGGAAATTCCTGTCTTCAGCATGTTAAATTTTATGACCAGATAGAGAATACAAATTATAGTTGAAGTAATAAAAATTTGAATGTGTTGTTATATTTGCATTATGGATTTAGTACAAGTATTGTCAAATGGTACTTGGAATTTTCCTATGGCTGAGGGCTACACAGAATAGTGCCTGCATGATCTGCTAGAGGGCTACACAGAATAGTGCCTGCATGATCTGCTAAAGGGGTAATTTCTGGATTATAATTTTCCCCATAAGTGACCTTTAGATGCACTCTAGTTTATATCATGTTTACGATTTCTAATCCAGAAAGTTTTCAGAACCATAGAATTTATATAGTTAAAGTTCAGTTCAGTTCAGTCGCTCAGTCACGTCTGACTCTTTGCAACCACATGGACTGCAGCATGCCAGGCCTCCCTGTGTATCACCAACTCCCAGAGTCTACCCAGACCCATGTCTATCGACTCGGTGATGCCATTCAATCATCTCATCCTCTTGTCCCCTTCTCCTCCTGCCTTCAATCCGTCCCAGCATCAGGGTCTTTTCAAATGAGTCAGTTCTTCCCATCAGGTGGCGAAAGTATTGGAGTTTCAGCTTCAACAACAGTCCTTTCAGTGAACACTCAGGACTGATCTCCTTTAGGATGGACTGATTGGATCTCCTTTCAGTCTAAGAGACTCGCAAAAGTCTTCTCCAACACCACAGTTTCAAAAGTATCAATTCTTCAGTGCTCAGCTTTCTTTATAGCCCAACTCTCACATCCATACATGACTACGGGAAAAACCATAGCCTTGACTAGACGGACCTTTGTTGGCAAAGTAATGTCTCTGCTTTTTAACATGTTGTCTAGGTTGGTCATAACTTTCCTTCCAAAGAGTAACCATCTTTTAATTTCATGGCTGCAATCACCATCTGCAGTGATTTCGGAGCCAAAACAAAAATAAAGTCAGCCATTGTTTCCACTGTTTCCCCATCTATTTGCCAGGAAGTGATGAGACCGGATGCCATGATCTTAGTTTTCTGAATGTTGAGCTTTAAGCCAACTTTTTCATCCTCCTCTTTTACTTTCATCAAGAGGCTCTTTAGTTCTTCACTTTCTGCCATAAGGGTGGTGTCATCTGCATATCTGCGGTTATTGATATTTCTCCCGGCAATCCTGATTCCAGCTTGTGCTTCATCCAGCCCAGTATTTCTCATGACATACTCTGCATATAAGTTAAATAAGCAGGGTGACAATATACAGCCTTGATGTACTCCTTTTCCTACTTGGAACCAGTCTGTTGTTCCATGTCCAGTTCTAACTGTTGCTTCCTGACCTGCAGATTTCTCAGGAGGCAGGTCAGGTGGTATAGCATTCCCATCTCTTTCAGAATTTTCCACAGTTTATTGTGATCCACACAGTCAAAGGCTTTGGTATAGTCAATAAAGCAGAAATATATGTGTTTCTGGAACTCTCTTGCTTTTTCGATGATCCAGAAGATGTTGGCAATTTGATCTCTGGTTTCTCTGCCTTTTCTAAATCCACCTTGGACATCTGGAAGTTCATTGTTCACATATTGTTGAAGCCTGGCTTGGAGAATTTTGAGCATTACTTTACTAGCATGTGAGTTGAGTGCAATTACGTGGTAGTTTCAACATTCCTTGGCATTGCCTTTCTTTGGGATTGGAATGAAAACTGACCTTTTCCAGTCCTGTGGCCACTGCTGAGTTTTCCAAATTTGCTGGCATATTGAGTGCAGCACTTTCACAGCATCATCTTTTAGGATTTGAAATAGCTCAACTGGAATTCCATCACCTCCACTAGCTTTGTTTGTAGTGAGGCTTCCTAAGGCCCACTTGACTTCACATTCCAGAATGTCTGGCTCTAGGGGAGTGATCACACCATCATCATTATCTGCGTCGTGAAGATCTCTTTTGTACAGTTCTTCTGTGTATGCTTGCTACCTCTTCTTAATATCTTCTGCTTCTGTTAGGTCCATACCATTTCTGTCCTTTATTGAGCCCATCTTTGCATGAAATGTTCCCTTGGTATCTCTAATTTTCTTGAAGAGATCTCTAGTCTTTCCCATTCTATGGTTTTCCTCTATTTCTTGCATTGATCACTGCAGAAGACTTTCTTATCTCTCCTTGCTATTGTTTGGAACTCTGCATTCAAATGGGTATATCTTTCCTTTTCTCCTTTGCTTTTTGCTTCTCTTCTTTTCACAGCTATTTGTAAGGCCTCCTCAGACAGCCATTTTGGTTTTTTGCATTTCTTTTTGTTGGGGATGGTCTTGATCCCTGTCTCCTGTAGAATGTCATGAACCTCTGCCCATAGTTTTTCAGGTACTCTGTCTATCAGATCTAGTCCCTTAAATCTATTTCTCATTTCCACTGTATAATCATAAGGGATGTGATTTATAGTTAAAAGGACATGACAAAAAACCTGAAAATAGTGATCATAAACTCATTTTTATAGTCTCCTTGAAAAGTACGGTTATTTTCAAGCTCAAAAGAGTTACTACAGTCTCTTGGAAGAAAGTCACTCAATAAAGATCTGTCTTTAAGTCACTCACACTCACACACACACACACACACACACACACACACACAGAACTGATTGGCCACCAATATATTTCCTTAAAGTGTTGTATAGAAAATAATACCAAGCATCAAAGAACAGGCTTCAGGGTTCCCTGGGAAGTTTGTTAAAAATGCACATACATAGGTCCCAGGTGCTAAGATTTGGTTTTTGTGGTAGAGAGGGGAATAAAAACTGGATTTTTGCATTTCAAAATTCCTCTCCAGAGAGTCTGATGTTCCTGAAGGTTATAAACCCCTGTCCTAGAGGGCCATCACTGGTTGACGAACTTTTAGTACAGGACAGTCTTGAATTCTAATGTGTATATGAATCACTGGGGATCTTAAAATGCAGATGTTGGTTCTTCTTGGTTGGGGGATAGTATTCTGTGGTTCTAACGATTCCCCAGGTGGTTCCAATGTTGCTTGTCTGTGAACCTCACTTTGAATAGCAAAGATGGGATTTTTCTAGCCATTTTGTAGGTGAGCTAACAGGCATTTGTTTTGAAGTCTTCTACAAGATGCTGCTGTTGCTATTTGGTAGCTAAGTCATGTCCAACTCTGCGACCACATGGACTGTAGCCTGCCAGGCTCCTCTGTCCATGGAGTTTTCCAGACAAGAATACTGGAGTGGGTTGCCATTTCCTCCTCCAGGGAATCTTCCTGACGCAGGGATTGAACTCGTGTCTATAGTATCTCCTGCATTGGCAGGCAGATTTTTTACCACTAGCACAAACTGAGAAGCCCTTATGTTGATAAATGAATGTTGTTTAATCCCTAAGTCAGGTCCGACTATTTTGTGAACCCATGAAATATGAACTCCCCAGGTTGGTAGGTTCCCCATATGCTACTGGAGATCAGTGGAGAAATAACTCCAGAAAGAATGAAGAGACAGAGCCAAAGCAACAACAACACCCAGTTGTAGATGTGACTGGTGATGCAAGTAAAGTCCAATGCAGTAAAGAGAAATATTGCATAGGAACCTGAAATGTTAGGTCCACGAATCAAGGCAAATTGGAAGTGGTCAAACAGGAGGTAGCAAGAGTGAACGTCAACATTTTAGGAATCAGTGAACTAAAATGGACTGGAATGGGTGAATTTAACTCAGATGACCATTATATCTACTACTGTTGGCAAGAATCCCTTAGAAGAAATGAAGTAGCCATCATAGTCAACAGAAGAGTCTGAAATGCAGTCCTTGGATACAATATCAAACACGATAGAATGATCTCTGTTCATTTCCAAGGCAAATCATTCAATATCACAGTAATCCAAGTCTACACCCCAAACAGTAATGCTGAAGAAGCTTAAGTTGAACAGTTATATGAAGACCTACAAGACCTTCTAGAACTAACACCCAAACAAGATGTCCTTTTCATTACAGGGGACTGGAATGCAAAAGTAGGAAGTCAAGAAATACCTGGAGTAGCAGGCAAATTTGGCCTTGGAGTAGAGAATGAAGCAGGGCAAAGGCTAATAGAGTTCTGCCAAGAGAACGCACTAGTCATAGCAAACACCCTTTTCCCACAACACAAGAGAAGACTCTACACATGAACATCACCAGATGGTCAATATCAAAATCAGATTGATGATATTCTTTGCAGCCAAAGATAGAGAAGCTCTATACAGTCAGCAAAAACAAGACTGAGAGCAGACTGTGGCTCAGATCATGAACTCCTTATTGCCAAATTCAGACTTAAATTGAAGAAAGTAAGGAAAACCACTAGATCATTCAGGTATGACCTAAATCAAATCCTTAATGATTATACAGTGGAAGTGAGATATAGATTCAAGGGATTAGATCTGATAGACAGAGTACCTGAAGAGCTATGGACAGAGGTTCATGACATTCTACAGGAGACAGGGATCAAGACCATCCCCAACAAAAAGAAATGCAAAAAAGCAAAATGGCTGTCTGAGGAGGCCTTACAAATAGCTGTGAATAGAAGAGAAGCGAAAAGCAAAGGAGAAAAGGAAAGATATACCCATTTGAATGCAGAGTTCCAAAGAATAGCAAGGAGAGATAAGAAAGTCTTCTGCAGTGATCAATGCAAGAAATAGAGGAAAACCATAGAATGGGAAAGACTAGAGATCTCTTCAAGAAAATTAGAGATACCAAGGGAACATTTCATGCAAAGATGGGCTCAATAAAGGACAGAAATGGTATGGACCTAACAGAAGCAGAAGATATTAAGAAGAGGTAGCAAGCATACACAGAAGAACTGTACAAAAGAGATCTTCACGACGCAGATAGTGATGATGGTGTGATCACTCCCCTAGAGCCAGACATTCTGGAATGTGAAGTCAAGTGGGCCTTAGGAAGCCTCACTACAAACAAAGCTAGTGGAGGTGATGGAATTCCAGTTGAGCTATTTCAAATCCTAAAAGATGATGCTGTGAAAGTGCTGCACTCAATATGGCAGCAAATTTGGAAAACTCAGCAGTGGCCACAGGACTGGAAAAGGTCAGTTTTCATTCCAGTCCCAAAGAAAGGCAATGCCAAGGAATGTTGAAACTACCACGTAATTGCACTCATCTCACACCCTAGCAAAATAATGCTCAAAATCCTCCAAGCCAGACTACAACAGTATGTGAACCGTGAACTTCCAGATGTTCAAGGTGGATTTAGAAAAGGCAGAGAAACCAGAGATCAAATTGCCAACATCTGCTGGATCATCAAAAAGCAAGAGAGTTCCAGAAACACATCTATTTCTGCTTTATTGACTATGCCAAAGCCTTTGACTGTGTGGATCACAACAAATTGTTCAAGAGATGGGAATACCAGGCCACCTGACCCGCCTCTTGAGAATCTGTATGCAGGTCAGGAAGCAACAGTTAGAACTGGACATGGAACAACAGACTGGTTCCAAATTGGGAAAGAGGTTCTTTGAGGCTGTAGATTGTCACCCTGCTTATTTAACTTATATGCAGAGTACATCATGAGAAACTCTGAGGTGGATGAAGCACAATCTGGAATCAAGATTGCTGGGAGAATTATCAATAACCTCAAATATGCAGATGACCCTTATGGCTGAAAGTGAAGAACAAAAGAGCCTCTTGAAGAAAGTGAAAGAGGAGAATGAAAAATTTGGCTTAAAACTCAACATTCTGAAAACTAGGATCATGGCATCTGGTCCCATCCCTTCATGGCAATAGATTGGGAAACAATGGGAAAAGTGACAGGCTTTTTTTTAGCTCCAAAATTACTGCAGATGGTGACTGCAGCCATGAAATTAGAAGATGCTTGCTCCTCGGAAGAAAAGTTATGACCAACCTAGACAGCTTATTAAAAAGCAGAGACATTACTTTGCCAACAAAGGTCCATCTAGTCAAAGCTATGGTTTTTCCTGTAGTCATGTATGGATGTGAGAGTTGGACTACAAAGAAAGCTGAGCACCGAAGACTTGATGCTTTTGAATTGCGGTGTTGGAGAGGACTCTTGAGAGTCCCTTGGACTGCAAGGAGATCCAACCAGTCCATCCTAAAGGAGATCAGTCCTGAATATTCATTGGAAAGACTGATGTTGAAGCTGAAACTCCAATATTTTGGCCACCTGATCTGAAGAACTGACTCATAAGAAAAAGCCCTGATGCTGGGAAAGATTGAAGGTGGGAGGAGAAGGGGACAACAGAGGATGGTTGGATGGCATAACTGACTCAATAGGCACGAGTTTGAGCAAACTCCGCGAGCTGGTGATAGACAGGGAGGCCTGGCGTGCTGTGGTTCTTGGGGTCACAAAGAGTTGGACACGACCGAGTGCCTGAACGGAACTGAACTGGTGGATTGTAGCCCACCAGGCTCCTCTGTCCATTGGATTTCTTAGGCAGGAATACTGCAGTGAGTTCCCATTTCCTTCTTCAGGGTATCTTCCCGACCCAGGGATTGAACCCAACTCTCCTGCATTGGCAGGGGGATTCTTTACCACTAAGGCACGGGAGAGCCCATTCTATAAGATACTGTAGTGTTAATGGGAGACAGCATTGTGTTGTGAAAAGGTAATTCATCAAGCAAGCAATGACTAAGCATTCACTGCATGTTAGGTTTTTAGATCTTTGTGTTTCTGACTCCCCTTGGCCTTTCCTCATGAGGCTCATGTTTGTGTCCTTTAGAAAACCTTACCCCCTCCTATAATCCTTGGTTGTATATCCCTGCTGCATGTTCCCACTGCATATTGTGTTAACTTTAATCACAGGAGTTGACACACTTGGTTATAATTACCTACTTTCTTGTTTATCTTAGAATATAAAGCCTTTGAGGGCACTTCAGACCTCAGAACTCTGTCCATGAAAGACAAGCACTGACTATGTAGGACAATTACTAAACCAATTAATTAAATCAGGTAATGTTAGCAAAGCCTCGAGTTCCAACTAATTCCATTTCCTTTGTAAATTCTACACTGACCTCCAGCTAATGAAGAGAGAGTAGCTGAGGGCTCTTGCCTACTCTGCAAGGCTCTCTCTGGCTGGCTCGGACTGACCAAGAAATTTCTGACCAGATGATGACAATCTTGTAGTCTCTCCTCAATCAGAAATAAATAGGAGAAGTATTAGTCAGTCCCAGCAAGGAGCATGACTAGTTTTAAAATGCATCAACGGAACACTTACATGGACACCGAGGGCACTTGGCATGACCTGATTTCTCTTCTTGAAGTGCAGGATTTGGAACTCACTCCCACAGCCCAGCTCAGCTCACGTGGAGCTGCCAAGGCAGACGGAGCACATAGGAAGCTGCAGCAGCACCTGCGGTAGTGTCCCAGCTCCTAGTGCCTCACGCTGCTTCTGCTCATGTGCTTATCTCCATAAATTGCAACCAGGTCCACATTTGGTGAAGTCGTATGTTTTACTGGTTGCCTTGTGACCTTACCTGTCACGGGGCCAAGGGAATGATGGCGAAATGGAGTGACTGGCATGAGCAGCTGCAGAGAGGCTGGTGTGGGCACCCCCTTTGCTGGGGAAAACTCAGTTATCACTGATGTCCAGTATCCAATAGGACCAGTTTTTTCCCACAGGTACACTGCGAATTTCCCATTCATCACATGATACTCTTGTAGTAATTTCAAACCTTAAAGAGATGACAAAGAAAGAATACATAGAAATTAGTAGGCTTGGGAGCAACTATTGGCCAATTTCTAAAGAAAGTTGAAATAGACTTTTGGATAAAATTAAATTTACTCATTTTGTCATTGTTGTTCAGTCGTCAGGTCATGTCCGATTCTTTTTGACCCCATGGACTGTAGCCCACCAGGCTCCTCTGTTCATGGGATTTCCCGGGCAAGAATACTAGAATGGGTTGCCATTTCCTTCTCCAGGGGATCTTACTGACCCAGGGATCGAACCCCTGTCTTCTGCATTGGCAGGCAGATTCTTTACCACTGAGCCACCAGGGAAGCCATATTGACATATATTTAGCACATGTTTATTGCGTGCCTATATGTGTAAGACATACATTGGGCTATAAAAGAATCAAAGATCTTTGAACTGCAGTGACAGCTCTCAGTGAATTTCGACTAGCCAGTAGTTTGGAAACTGAAAAGAAGTTATTTTCAGAAACCAGTGACACTCCAGCCCAGTTCTCCTCTCTCAGACAATCTGGGTTGAAACTGCTTGCTTCTGCATTTCTCCAGCTCACCAGAGTGATCTTTTATTGAATTCATGGCTGTAGCATGAGCTCGTAGCACATTCTCTTAAAATGTATCCCTTCATGGATTTTGTCAGCCTTTCTCCCCTAGGCTGGATCTTACTCTGGTTTGTCCCTGCATTGTCTTTGATGGAATTTCCTTTTCTCAGACTCAGCCAGCCAAGAGGCTAAGGATGCATATCATGTATCCCGGTCCCTTTAGATGTTGTGGTTGTTGTTGCTCAGTCGCTAAGTCATGTCTGACTCTTTGCAACTCCATGAACTGCAGCACGCCAGGCTCCCCTGTCCTTCACTGTCTTCTGAAGTATGCTCAGATTCATATCCATTGACTCGGTGATGTTATATAACCATCTCATCCTCTGCCACCCCTTTCTCCTTTTGCCTTCAATCTTTCCCAGCATCAGGGTCTTTTCCAGTGAGTTAACTCTTTGAATCGGCCAAAGTATTGGAGTTTCAGCTTCAGCAACAGTGCTTCAAATGAATATTCAGGGTTGATTTCTTTAGGATTGACTGGCTTGATCTCCTTGCTGTCCAAGGGATTCTTAAGAGTCTTCTCCAGAACAACAGTTCAAAAGCATCGATTCTTTGGTGCTCAGCCTTCTCTATGGCCCACCTGTCATATCTGTACATGACTACTAGAAAAACCATAGCTTTGACTATAATGGACTTTAGTTGGCAAAGGGATGTCTTTGCTTTTTAATATGCTGCCTAGGTTTGTCATAGCTTTCTTTCCAAGGAGCAAGTGCCTTTTAATTTCATGGCTGCAGTCACGATCTGCAGTGATTTTGGAGCCCAAGGAAATAAAATCTGCCACTGCATCCAATTTTTTCTCTTCTATTTGCCATGAAGTGATGGGACTGAATGTCATGATCTTAAGTTTTTGAATGTTGAGTTTTAAGCCAGCTTCTTCACTCCCCTCTTTCATCCTCATCAAGAGGCTCTTTTGTTTCTCTTCACTTTCTGTCATTAGAGTGGTGTCATCTGCATATCTGAGGTTGTTGATTATTTTTCCCATTAGATGAGTAGTTCTCACAGTGTGGTCTGCAGACTTCTAGGGTCTCTTAGATGCTTTCAGTGTATCTATGAGGTCAAAATGATTTTCATAATGGTACCAAAGACATTGTTCTTTTTTTTTTTTTTTTTTACTGTGTTGACATTTGCACTGATGGGGTAAAAGCAAAAGTGGATGATACCTTAGCATTTGAGGCAGTACTAGGAGTCCTTATATTCATCACTGTCATCATTTCAATTAAGAAACAAGATGGTGGTTTCACATAAGAATGTCCTTGACAGAGCAGTAAAAAGTTTGCATTTCATTAAATCTACAGCACATATCTTTTCATATTTTCTGTGACAAAATGAAAACACATGTAAGTATGGCATTTCAAATGTTTTGAGGAAGCACCTGCACGAGTTTTTGAACTGCAAGCTCAATCAGTGATTTTTTTTCATAGAACATCATTTTTACTTTAAAGACTGACTGACAAACTACAATTATTTAGACTGGGGTATTCAGCAGACATCCTCTAGAAAATGAGCAAAGTGAGCTTGTCACTTCAAGAAAAACAACTGACAGTATTTGTGTATTTTCAAGGGAAAATCAGAAAGTTGCACCTGCCACCATGAATCTGACAACTTCCCAATACTTAAAGATACTGAAAAGAGTGGGACATGATTTAGTGACTAAACAACAACAATACTTAACACTTCTCTGATGAGGTCACTGATGATATTAAGGAGTGTGATTTTGTATATCGTACAATCCATGGGGTCGCAAACAGTTGGACATGACTGAGCAACTAACACACACATGCACATGGCTAAATGTGTCAGCATTTAGGAGATCTGCATAATTCATTGAACCAATATTTTCTAAATGACCAGTGTATAATGTAACAGAATCATGCATAGGTTAAAGATCTATCCAAAGTGCAAAAGAGACTGGGGGATTTTAATATAATGAAGTATGAAAAGTTCATGGCTATGATTTCAGATTCCACATTGCAACTTGAGAAACTGTCACTTACTGAGTTTGATGTAGTGTCATGGAATATCCAAAATTATCTGAAGGGCTGTTAAAATACCCTGCTCTTTTTTAGCTATGTATCTGTGTGAAGCTAGATCTTCATACACTTCAGTCAACACAGTGTAACACAACAGAATGAATGCAAAAGCACATAAGAGAATCCAGTTGTCTTGTGTTAAGCTCAGACATTAAAGAAATTTAACAGAAATGTATTTAAAATAGCCAGGACATGGAAGCAACCTAGATGTCCATCAGCAGACAAATGGATAAGAAAGCTGTGGTACATATACACAATGGAATATTACTCAGCCATTAAAAAGAATACATTTGAATCAGTTCTAATGAGGTGGATGAAACTGGAGCCAATTATACAGAGTGAAATAAGTTAGAAAGAAAAACACCAATATAGTATACTAATGCATATATATGGAATTTAGAAAGATGGTGATGATAACGCTATATGCAAAACAGCAAAAGAGATACAGATGTATAGAAGTCTTTTGGACTCTGTGGGAGAAGGTGAGGGTGGGATGATTTGAGAGAATAGCATTGAAACATGTATATTCTCATATGTGAAACAGATCACTAATTCAGGTTCCATGCATGAGACAGAGTGCTCAGGGCTGGTGCACTGGGATGACCCAGAGGGGTGGGGTGGGGAAGGAGGTGGGAGGGGGTTCAGGATGGGGAACACATGTACATGCATGGCTGATTCATGTCAATGTATGGCAAAAACCACTACAATATTGTAAAGTAATTAGCCTCCAACTAAAAAATAAATAAATTTAAAAAATAAAAAATAAATAAATTAGAAAAAAAAGAAATTTAACAGAAATGCAAAAACCATACCACTATGTTCACCAAATTATCTTAGTATCAGAAAATATGGTTATTTTTCATAAAAAATTTGTATTAACATACTATTGGATTGACAAAAAGTTCATTTGGGTTTCCCATAAAAATGAACTTTTTGGCCATCTAAAATTACTGTATTTTAAAATTAATAAATCAATTATATATCTTTTTATTTCTAACATGGTAAATACCAATATATAGAACTGACAAGGACAAAATATTTTTTTAGGTCCTCAATTATTTTTGAGAGTGTAAATAAGTGTTTATAACAAAATGGTTGAGAGCTGCTGCCTTAGGTTACACACTTTTATATACTAATGATTGACTAAATGAACTTCCAGTTAACTAAAACTTTGGAGGATATCATTCAAATTGGCCCTTTCCTGAAAGGGCATAGTCCTTGATTAATATTCCCGGGTCCCCTGTATCAGCATATTTAGAGCTATGGGAAAACAGATACATTTTTCTGGGTACATGAGACATATTCACACCTGAAATTAAATAATTTCAGTAAAAACACCAATACAGGCAAAGTATTTAGGACTCAGATTATGAATTCTAATCCAGTTCTCTATTAATGTAGCAATGCCTTAGGCCTAGCTCTACCTTTAAATAGAAAAACTTTTATTTTATCTGTTTGGAATGATATTCTTTCTAAAAGATGTCATATGTTTTTCTGCATCTAATCAACATACCACAATGATTTAAATATTTTAAATGACTTGTGATCATTATTATTAATTCCTATTATTTTACTCAAATACAGTAGAGGCACTAAGTCCCATTGAGCATGTGAAAGTTTTTTACACTTTAATTAAATGTATTCTGAGTATTTTTTTTTTAAGATTTTCATGTGCTTTTAAATGTTGGCTTTTACTTTCTTGCTTTGGTGTTGTATTAACTGTAACATCTTTAACAATGTTTATGTTTGCCTCTCCATTTCTAATTTTCTGTTAACCAAACAAAAAAGCTCATTAGAATTGTATAAAATTGAGCAAATAGACTGAAAAAAGATCCCAGATACTTAGAGTGATATACAGAAGTTTTAGTGAACTGTATTTTTTACTGTATTTTAACCACTCAAAATACTGTTGAGCATACTTACAGGTTTTTTAGATAACTAAATTCTTACTAGATGAGGTATTGCAGCATAATAACCATTTAGTTAATAGTTGGGTGTACAGTTAATAAATATAAACAGAGACGTGAGAAACCCAAATAGTGAGTTCTAGCTCCACTCTTTTCTGAGTTTTCCTGATTATACTACTTATTTATCTAATCTTTTAGGTTTTACATGTGCTTTTTTTAAATGAGGTCTTGAAAAACAATTTTTTTTAATTCTGTGTAAATATTTATAAAAAAGAATGTGCATATAGTTCAAAGCCTTTGTGCAATCTTTCAGAATTTAATCCAACAAAAGTAGACAGGGACATGTCCTACATAAGGCTCCGGTCCATTAGTGTTTTTATGAAGGAGCTGGGATGTTTACATTCTTTGGAAGGAAAGAAGAGCAGAGAATACCATTCCATATTTGTCCTTGTTGGTTTTCTAGCATCATGGTGGCTGCTTTATAACAGCTCATAGCACTTACACTGTGGCATCGTTTCTGCCTGTGGAATCACATTGGTATGCAGATTCTTAAGTATGCAGCCCCCATGGATTAAGGCCCTCATTCCTGTCAAAGAGAGTTATTTACTTTGGGAATTTTTCCAAAGTTGCTACCAGGAATACTTTTTACTTTTATGGTGACTTGGTCCCTGAGGATAAAGACAGTCATCCAAAAGGAAAACTTTTTGCCAAGTAGCTGGACATATAGTTTACTGGGCAGAACAGAAAAGTTCCTAATCTTCATCAATTTGAGAACAGATTATTGAGGGTGGATTCCTAGTGTCTACTTGTATTTGCACCCATGACCCGACTCGTATATATAGTTGAAGAATTATTTTCACTAGACAATTCATGTAATTTAATTTCTTATTAAGTTCTTCAATACTTACCAATGCTTTAATGGAGAAAAGCCTTGCTTAATTTTAGGAATTATCTATTCTTCTTTTAGAACATTTGTCTGGACAACAGTAGATACTGATAATCATTTTACTTTATTCCTTCTAAGTTCTTCACAAACTCATATTAAGTTCCTAGTAAATATGCTACAGTGGCTTTTCTGAAACTTCCTTCCTTGTCCTCAAGTTTTAATCCCCCTCTGTTTTTCCTCCTTTATTCTTGGCAGATGGTGACCCCATACAATTTATCTAGTGTAAGTTCCTGCACTGTCTCTCCTATCTGTCTTGAAATATCAGCATTTGTGTCCATCTTTTTTTCCTTTTCCGTATCTGAGAAACAGTTGCCCTTTTACCTCTTGCCCTTTTTTTACCTTCTATGTTTGCCCTTAATTCTATCTTTCTGTATCAGCTCATGGTTCATTTGCAGAAAATAGACATCTCTCTAGTTATTTTAGGGAGAAAAGGAATGTAAGTGCTTATAGAGTTGTTGAAAGCTCTGGAAAGACAGGGCCTCCAGAATGACTTCAGACCACCCTGCAGAACTGGCTATCCAAGGGATTGGCAACATTTGCCACAGTCAGGAAATTAAGGAGTCAGGAAGCTATTGGGCTGGCCCAGCGCTGGATCTAGGGTTACATACCTTAGCTGTGATCTGGGATTAAGAAGCTGCCAGTAGAACTGCTATATCCAGAGTAACAATCATCTACCAGGTCTGCAACAGGAAGATGGATGCCTTACAGTCTAATTCCTCTCTTTTCTTAATTCAGTTTCAAGTCCAAGTTTCTTACAGGTACACCTTCTTGTTGAAATTAAATAACACCTAGAACCTAAGCTGAAGGAGAGTATGGGAAATGTTATTTTATCTCCTTTGCCTCTGCTGCACACAAGACACATTCCAAGGGGCTTGAGACAAAAGTCAAGCAAGCAATCCATTCAACTGTTTGCCAGTCTTTTCTACTGACTTTTAATTTACTCAGTTACTAGTTTTATTTATTTATTTATCCCAGTCTAGATATTTCTTCAACCTTTTTTTCCATTTCACTGTTTGAATTTCTGCACTAAATTCCAAGATTTTTTTACCTCCTACTATTAATATTTTTCTTGGGTTATTATTATTTTTATTACATAGTGTGCTGGTCTTTATTGTTTTCTTTTGCCTTGTCATCCTGAAACTGTTATATTCCTATTGATTTCCAAAAATATTGTGCCGCTGTAAACATGACTTCCTAACAACTTGTGAACTCAGTTTTGGTACTAGAAAACCCCTCATCAGGGGCTGAGGTTGGATTTTGGAATCTGGATAGGAAACTCATTAAAAGTAGGATTATTTGCTTATTTCTAAAACCTTAACCCATACATCATTGGTCTTGCTGCACCTTCCACTGACCATTCTGACCATTTTTCTGGACAGCTGATGAATACAGGGTTACCTAAGTCTTCAGTTTAAGAGCCACTTGGGGTGAGGGAATGCTTATTAAATTTTGTCTCAGAAGTAGAGGTAAGTTTTGCCAAAAGCCTGAAGTGGAAAACTGAAGAAGGGCTGGGGCTTCAGAAGGAGCTGCTAGATCATAGACTACTTTGCAAATTCCATCAAAATGTTTTTACTTGTCTGAGATCATGTCTCTTATCCTGTCTTGGTTATCTTTAGGCCCCAAGACTTTATTTTATGGATTAAGAATAGCCTTGCATGGGATAGGCTTATTTATACTGATTTTCTCTTTCATTTTCATGTATTTTAATACAAATAGTAGTGGAATTTAAGGAGGAGATTGTCTTGGTTCTGCCACTTACTCTAACATCTTTCAAGTGGATTTGTCATAACGGCATGTGAAAATACAGCCCATGAGTCAAGATTTAGTTTTGCTAACAGGAATCTGACGCAACTGATATGTCATATACACAGTACAGAATAGTTTAAGTACAAGGTTCTATGAGAACTCAAATCTTGTACTTGCTTTCTAGTCAGCTCTGGAAGATGTGGAAATCAAGCAATAGTAAGTTAACAGAAAAGGAGCTTCTTAAAATTTTACCAGGGAATTATTTATCATAAAAGTAAATAAGCATAGCTGATACTCTTCTCATATTTTATTTACAAAGTGAAATAATGTTAAATTTCTCAAAGAAGCCATAAGTTTACATTTTCACTTGGTGTCAGTAAAATAAATCTTACCTGACATGGGTCAAGAGGTTGTAAGCAATAGAACATAGTATTTTGTAAATATTTACATCACAGTATTTCTCTTGGTTATATATCTGATTAAATTGAGAGACACTGAGGGGAAAATAGTATTTATGGAGAGAACCTCACTCATGTGATCAATGTATTAGGTGTGGAATGAGGTCTCTAAGGGAGTGTTTTCAAAGAGAGGGAATTATATCACATGCTCACATAAGTATGTTGTACCAAATCACAGTTTGTAAAAGACAGTTTTACCCAATTCTGAATCTGTAACATATTATTTTACAAATAGTCATAATACTGACTACTTAAAAATTAAAGATTGAAAAATCTTTAAAGATTAATATATATAAAACTCTGAAAATAATAAAAGAGGAAGAAGGAAAACAGCATAAACAAAATCGGTCTTTCTCAACACTGGTTTATAGACTGACCAGGCAAGTTTTTCTCTTTCTCTAGTCTTTTCCATTTCCTTCCTGACTGTATGCACTGGATGTCAATTGTTTTTACACTCCTCTTCTCTCTCTCTTCATTCTAGGGTTCATGGTATAGAATTGAGACTATTAATGAGGAAGGCAATTTATGTGGTGGTTTAGTTGCTAAGTCGTGTCCAACTCTTGCAACCCCATGGACTATAGTCCCCCAGGCTCCTCTTTCCCTAGGATTTTCCAGGCAAGGATACTGGAATGGGTTGCCATTCCCTTCTCCAGGGGATCTTCCTGACCAGGGATCAAACCTGGGTCTCCTGAACTGCAGGCAGATTCTTTACCAAGTGAGCTACCAGGGAATCCCTGTGATTAAAAACACAAGCTCTGAAGTCAGAATTCCTGTGTTCAATTTCTGGTCCTAGCTGCATAATTTTAGGCAAAGTACCTCACTTTTCTAAGTCTCTGTTTTCCTCTCCATAAAAGTGAGGGTAGTGACCATCCATCTGAACACATACAAGTCGAAGTACATTTATACTTCTCATCAAAGTTTTCTAGAGATAAATGATTCAAGGAAGTAAAGGGCTTAATACAGTAAGTGCTCAATTTTAAAAAGCCACTAATATTTACATATTTATATTATTACTTCTGCTGGGAGACAATAAATAGGTTGGTCTTCTTCCACAATTCAATTATGAAATATGTACTTACAGAGGAAAAGACAGATAAAAAATTATTTATCTTAGATTATGATGAGCTAATACCAAGTATATGTATGAAAACTGAAAATAAATCCAGATATTTTCAAACATCTTATAGACAAAGTACTAACACTACAATTTTTCTTTCTACTTGGCATGTTTCTGTGTGTGTGTGTGTGTGTGTGTGTGTGTGTGTGTGTGTGTAGGAAATCAATGCATTCTTATTCAGTAATCCCTTCTTAAGCACCTCTGTGAGCCGTATGTGCATCATGGAACTTAACATATATTATTTCTAATCCTTATTAACCCTCAAGAGAGATCAAATTTATTAGTTTTATTTTACATTTTGGAAAACTAGAGCTTAAGGAGGTAATGCAACTCATCTAACTAAGTTCAGAGGGTTAGTAAGCGCTGGGGCCACACATCTGAAACCTGCGCCTTCTTTCATCAGAGTTGGTGTTATTTTCCACTAGGAAACATATTTTATGAATCTAGGCCTAATGGCCTGAGGAGAAGACTGGTTGATAAGTTCATTCATAGAGATTCAGCATTGTAAATTTTAATAGTTTTTATGTCCAAACTTCCTCTTTTTACTGACAAAGTATTTCATTTTAACAAGTAAGAATATTTTCAGAGGTTAGAATTTTTACTCAGATTCATAATAATGCAGTTATACAAATTAGAAAAATACATAATTGTATACATAAGGTAAAGATCTTTTATACACTAATAAATGTTTATTCTTCATAATACACCTATGAACAGAATCATATTGGTGAAGCTGGTGATTGCAAGGGATATGTTTGGGCACAATTGACTCTGGCAGATAATCTGTGTTTAGTTTAGTCCTATTAAAAGTAGAGAAAGAGCAGTCCTTTAGAAAAGCCCTTGTAGCAAGGAAAGTATCACCATATTTAACATGGTTCATGAGGGAAAAATATTTCCTGCTGTTCAGACAATTGTAAAAGGTCAACTAAACACAATCATAGCAGTTGATTCCAAATGTTGACCTCAGAATGTATGCTCCGAAGGAATGCTAATGGCTCCTACCATAGTGCTTTTGCTTATTTGGATTCCACTAAAAGCTCCACTTGACAAGCACAATGATGAACTGCACTTTTCCCATCAAGCAACACATGTTTGGATGATAGACAGCTCTATCTAAGTTGGAGATTTGTTTATCTTCCAAGAACCAATTTTTCATCTTACTTTGCAAACCCATGAAGCTGCTTAAAACTCATATAACTTATTACTGATAAATGGAACATCAGCTTCAAGATTGACCTCAGGGAAGGGGATACAGGATATAATGACACATATGTTTTATCAACATAAAACCTCTTAGGTCTTCAAAAGGATGAATTTTCTGTTCATATTCTAGTACATCTGACTCCACTGAATGAACAATTTTATGCTTCAAAAATATGTTTTAGTATCTTTTTTGTTATCTATTTTTAATCTATTTTATTATCTTTAAAAAATTAAATTTAAATGAATGAAATATGAATAACTCTATCCCTAACTTATATGTTCATTGTTGAGTATTATTTTATCCTTGACTTATTAACAACTCTCTCATGATTGTCCATTATAATAATTTCACACAAGACAACAAGATAAATATATCTGGCAGTCAATAAACAGATATTTTTCAAAACTGGGTAACTATTCTTTTCCTCATTGCCTTGGCTGCATCCTTAAAGACTTGGAAATATTGAATTCATTTAATTTTTGCAATAAATTGTTGTGTGCTTTCAGGAAAGAAGGAATGAGATTGATTTTTTCAGAAAAGGGGAAGGCCTTCTTATAATTTATGACAATAAAAGAATAGACCCTCCCAGAACAAAACTAACTGAAACACATCAAATTTCATTAGCATCATTGTTCTGGCACTTAAAGATATGCTTCTGCCTGCAGGAGTATCATGTAAAATGTAAATGCACATGGAGATATAAACTTTAAAGCTATATCAGTCAGCAAATTAATTATCATTTAAGACCTTAGCAATAATTAATGGGCAACTGTTAGAGATAAACTGAAATACATTTTGTGCCCAGTCAGAAGTGAACCTGGCTATGAAAACACTCTTTAAGAAGTGCTGCTCAGCTGGTTCTGAGCTCTTTGGACTCATAATCTTGAGTTTAACAGTCAAACAGGGATCCCTTTGGTGGAAAATAGAAGATGATCTTAAAGTATTCTTAACTTTCAGATTGTGTGATCATGATATATGATTCATTAAAAACCATTAAATTCACATTTTAAAATGAAATCTAAACATATCAGTATCGTTTAGTATCACCAGCAGAAAACAGGTGGCATATTCAAAGGAGTGATTAAAGATAATACAGTACAGGCTCGTGGAAATCAACAAATGAAAATGAAGCACCCAGAGGTCAAGAGCAGGAAGCTATTATCACCCTTAGGTCTGAAGATGGAAGGAAGTGGTGTGTGTTATTGGAACACAACAAGAGTTAAGGCATGGTAGAGTGACAGACAGACAGGAGCTCTGACTGTCTACATCGAGGAACAAAGCCATGGCCAAACCGTGGCTCAGAGGTCCAGCAGGGAGAGCATTTCCCTGCCCTGTCATTTCCCTTGCTCTTTATCTCTCGTTGGAGCTTCCTGTTGATCAAAGCCAACCAGGAGCCAGCATGCAAGGGAACTTGGCCACTGCAGTCTCTAGAGGCCAGAAAGCAGAGCCAGAGAGGGTAGAGAATGGGCTGAGGGAGAATGACTACTAGCACAACATTTTACCGTAATCATAATTACACAGAATGTTAACCTTCAGGAAGAACTGAATGCTATTCCCCACTAAGGACTGGTGGGAGCTTTCTGCTGCTATTCTACTCCTCTGAATTTCTCTTCTTCTAGTATCTGAAAGTTCTCTTCTAGGTTTTTAGTCAGTTCTTGTTCCGCTGAATCTGTGCTAGGATATGATGTAGTCCTTAAGCAGAGCTGTTTTTATTTTTTGCAAAATAATCTTTTTTTTCTTCCTTTTTCACTAAAGTTTGCTTATTATCAAGTCTTGAATAACTGATTTCAATGAAGGATTTTTCCCTTTGACATAATTCTTAACATCCTGCTGCCTAATTTCCCCCATTTTATTGGAAGGGCTTTCATCAGTTTATTGAGCTGTATAGCTCTCTCCTTAAACTCATTGTCCTGCCCTACATCTCCTTCTTATAGTTGGTGTTCCACCCACACTGTCAATGAGAAGGCTTTTAAAATTTATTTTAATGAGAGAAGCCATGTTCTGATTAGATCAAACCTCACAGTATGAAATAATTATTTTTACAAGTTATATAATTCTACTTATTGCCTCCTTTTTCACTCCACTCAGATCAGAAGCCAGAGCAAAGCCTCCGGGTCCGGGCTCTGTGAGGGGGATGAAGTGGTTTCTATCAATGGCAACCCTTGTGCAGACCTCACCTACCCAGAAGTCATCAAGCTCATGGAGAGCATAACAGACTCTCTCCAAATGCTCGTCAAAAGGTAAAAAGATTTGTTGGAATATTTATTTTCTCTTGAAGCTACATGGCAACGATTACAGCTCCTACTATCATATAAACTGTTCTCTATGGGGAAATGAGGGTGCTCTGTATGTCAGTGTAAACAGGAAAACCATAGTGTTTGGAAAATGGTAATTCTAATCAGCTGGATTTTCTGGTTAATTGAGAATTAACTTGAAAAGTTTGTTTCAAGAACTTTGTTGAAAATCTTAGGTATTTTAGACTATTTCCTTAGGAAGCTCAGTATATTGAGCGTAATATACTACTTCTAGGTCAAGATTGGAGAAAGCAATGGCAACCCATTCCACTACTCTTGCCTGGAAAATCCCATGGATGGAGGAGCCTGGTAGGCTGCAGTCCATGGGGTTGGGAAGAGTGGGACATGACCGAGTGACTTCACTTTCACTTTTCACTTTCATGCATTGGAGAAGGCAATGGCAACCCACTCCAGTGTTCTTGCCTGGAGAATCCCAGGGACGGCGGAGCCTGGTGGGCTGCCCGTCTGTGGGGCTGCACAGAGTCGGACACGTCTGGAGTGACTTAGCAGCAGCAGCAGCAGGTCAAGATTAATTATCATCACTAAATGATAATTCTTAGATTTATAGATTAATTTAAAATGTTTACATGTTAAAATGTTAAACTGTATAATATTTATTTGAATAGAAAGAGGATGCCTAAGAGAAGGAAAAGAATAAAGAAGCCCTTAAAAGCAGCCTGATTTCTATTGCAAAAAAACAACAACAATATTTAGATATGGGCAAAAGCTAATGGTTAAAATAAAGTTTTTGGACTGTCAATGCAAATAGCTTGTCAAGTTGATCTCTCCAAAAGCTACCCTCCTCACCTAATTGATTAAACATGCAGAAGTCAACCTTTAACATAAAAACAAAACAGTGAGGGTCATCACAAAGAAACTACAGTATCAACATTTTCACCATGTACAAATCATAGTTTAGTCCATATGAACCTTGTAAGTGAGGCCCTGACCATGGCACTACAATGGATCCACAAAGGAAATCTCTGTTTTTCTAGATAACAGCCTTCAGAAAGACAAGAGAGGACTTTTCACACAGAATTTCAAAACCTTCTAGGAGTTTTGCCTTAACTCTGCAGAAAAGACTACATAATGGCATTGTTGATGGTGGTTGATAAGTCATGTCTGAGTCTTGTGACCTTATAGACTATAGCCCACGAGGCTCCTCTGTCCTTGGGATTTTCCAGGCAAGAATTCTGAAGTGGGTTGCCATTTCCTTCTCCAGGGGAGCTTCCTGACCCAGGGATAAGACCCATGTCTCCTACATTGCAGGCGGATTATTTACCACTGAGGGGCTTCCCTGGTGGCTCAGATGGTAAATAATTCACCTGCAATGCAGGAGATCTGGGTTCTATCCCTGGGTAAGAAAGATCCCCCGGAGAAGGGAATGTCAATTTACTCTAGGATTCTTACCTGGGAAGTCCCAAGAAGAGAGGAGCCTGGCAGGCTACAGTCCATAGGGTTGCAAAGAGTTGACACACAGAGAGACTAACACTTTCACTTCCTTTCACTTTCTTTACCACTGAGTCATCTAAGAAGCCACATACAGCGCTACCCCTCTGGTAATCATTCAGTATGATTCCATTTCTATACAAACACGAACTTACTTTGGCCAGAATTTTGTGAAAATAAAGTAATCTCACAATTCTCTCACAATCTCCCATCTAAACATTTACCCTCAAGTCCAGTGTGTAAGCCACTGAGATCCTACTTATTTATAAAGCTGCCATTTGCTTTTTCAAGAGATCTAATAGAAACCTTGCTAAGTGTAGTCACAGTATTGGCCATTGTTACATTTAAATCTCTGAGGTATTTGAAGTTCCGTCTTTGTAAAGGTTTAATCACATCCAAAGTAGGAGAAAAACCTTTTCTAATTTATTCCTCTTTAGTGTCTTTGCTGATTTAATGAGGCCAGTCTCTTCAGAACACACTTGTAGTGTGGAACATCCCCTACTAGTTCTTGTTTTGATGACTGTCATTGGGAAAGTCCTTGGTGGTTTAAAGCTGAGTCTTAGGTACATATTTACTTTTAGAAGTAAATGGACTAGTTCTCTGCTACTTTTAATAATTGGAATCTTGATTATTATTATTTTATCTTAAGTATTTTTATTTTTACAAAATAAATAAATAGTTGCAGAGATTTTAAATGAAATCTCAAATTAAAATCATCCCCAAAATAATTATTATCATCATCATCACCACCCCTACAAATCTGGATATATGAACATTGTTTCCTGGAATTAAATATTTCTCTTGCTCATGTAACTGTCATCTGTCCCTAGAGGAAAAGTGATTTACTTTTCCTGGGCTATTACCCAGAGATAGCTGGGTCAGACTATCTTAAAATCTTCAACATTGTCTCTATTATTGTAAATTTTATTTAAATGTTTTATATATATACATACGTATATACACACACACATATAATTATGAGACATAAATTTTGGAATTAAGTACCTATGTGCACTGAATGGAAATGAGCATTTTAAGGTATAAAGCTTTATTTAACCTCTAGTTCTTTTATGATTTTTACTCATGTATATCTATCCATTTTATTTTGGCTACCAATAAATGTTAATATTTATCTGACCCATTTGCCTGTATTACAGACTGTAAGGCTGGAATGAATTCAAGCTACTCTCTTCTCAGCTTCATAATTTATTGCTAATATAATTCAAAGTGATTTAATCTACTTCCATCTCAAGGCCTTCCTAAACTCTGCCCTTCTGAAACTCTCAAATTTCAGTTGCATAGAGTGTAGTCATCACTTCTTATATAAGAAATACTTAATTTGCTTTCATCATGTTTTAAAAATACTATAGTGGGTTTTTTGTGGGGTTTTTTGCTATTACCAGGAAGCTCTACAGATTATTTGCACAGAGAAAGCTGCACTTCATTTGATTGTTAGTTTGTGCTTTGTTTACTTTTGTTTTGCTAAATTCAGTGGAAAGCAAAGTCAAGAGTAATTATTTTGAATATTGGTCTTAAATTTCACTACCACATAAATTCTAAGGTGAATTCCTTTGAGTAGAATAGAAGTATGGGCTCACTCCCTTCAACAGACGATCCTGCATTAGTTAGGATACTTTTGAGGGAAAAAGAATGGGGCTGAGATAGATGCTACTGCTTCTTTAAAAAATTTACAAATGTAAGAAATGAAAGCATCTCCTACAGCTGTTCTGTGAATGATGCTTCTCTTCTAAAAGCAGTTAGAGCTTAAATTAGAGTTTCATGCAAGAAGTCATTTAACCCTTAACTGACTTTGCTTCTTGCAAACACAAATTTGCAAAACCAGCTGGGAACGGTTAAGGTCAAAAAAAAAAAAGACTGTGGTGAACAGCTGTGGGCTCCTTACCTGAGCGATTAAGGAACAGTTTGACTTCAGAGATCCTATAAGGACAATGCTCCAAGTGACAAGTTCAAATAGAGAAGGGGAGACATTTCAGATTATAAATACTCCATGACTCAATGATTCATTGCAGCATGGAAAGGATTTCTCTTTGCACAAGAGTACTGGGCTGGGGTTCACTTATTACAAAACACATGCTCATTGGAGCTTAAAAAACAGCTTCTATTTCATTCCTTTCAAGAAAGCACAGCCTCTAAAAGGATTACTTAAGTTATCTGTATACTAATATTACTCTGAAGCTGCTGAATATGTTTACGTAACTTTATAATGTCCAGACCTAACTCAGTCAATGAGACATTACAATGCTTTGTCATTATAACAAGCATGATTATTTGAAAACAACCCAAAAATTACAGATGAAGGGTAGCCATATAGCTATAACCTATGCTTTAAAAAAAAAGAAAAAAAAGCGAATTTAGGATGGATTTCGGTTTTATAAACTTTTGTGAGCATTTTTGCTTTGCTTTACAGACAAGTTTATTTGGACGATCTTTAAATAATAATATAAACATGTTACCAAGTTCTGTTTTCAAATATGTTGCAGTTGACATTTAGGAGGAAATATTTTTACTGTATTGTGTATTAGACATCATACAAGTGTCAGGAAGTTCTTTGGCATGTATAACACACTCTGATTTAACTGTCTGGACTAATTTTCCTGTGTGCAGACCATCCAGTGGAATAAGTGAAACTTCGATCTCTGAAACTGAAAACAAAAACCATGAGAATGTCACCCATGAAGGGTATGTGGAAAGTACCACTCTGCAGATTCGACCAGCCACAAAGAGCCAGTACAGAGAGTTCTACCTTGTCCCCATCAAGAGTGGAGCTCCCCTAGCTGAGGATCAAGCGAGTGGTGCTGGCTTTTCTGGGAGCATAAAAGAAGAAACAGGCCTGGCCCCTCACACGTCTGACTCTGAAAGTGGACGCTTACCAGAGGAGATTATCTTAAGTGAGAAGGCAGAAGAGGGGCGGCCGGGCACTGTGGTTGAGCTGCAACTGTCCCTGTCACAAGAGAGACACCAGGGCACGGGTGCCGCTGTAGTGGCTCTCCTGGGAGCAGAAAAATCTAAGTCTCCTGACCTAGAGCCTGATTTACAACACGACAGGATTGTCCACATAAATTCTGCCCCCACTAGTGAGAAAGAGGATCCTCCTCTGAGGTCCAGCAAGATAATCCAGATCTCCAGTGGCCAGGAGCTGAGAGTGATCCAGGGAAATGAAGCGGCAGACACAGGGCTGCCCCGCGTGGAGGTGATCTTCGACTGCTCTGACAGGCAGAAGACGGAAGGGTGCAGGCTTCAGGCAGCAAAGGGGTGTGTGGATTCTCCAGTGGAAGGAGGGCAGTCAGAAGCACCTCCTTCTCTGGTATCCTTTGCAGTCTCATCAGAAGGCACAGAGCAGGGAGAAGATCCATGCTCAGAAAGGGATCACAGCAGACCTCACAAGCACAGAGCGCGCCACGCACGTAAGTTCTGCCATGGGAGCCACTGCTGGACACTTGGAAGGGGCTTGGGAGTTAGGGCGTTTTGCTGAGGGTTCGCCTGCCTGGATTTTTTCTTTTTAATGTTTTTCTTATGTCTCTCATTGGCTTTTTTTTTTTAATTAATGCACAAAATAACAAACATGAAATTGTAGAAAACACCAATTTCTGAACTGGAAGTAATAAGTCTTAACTTTGTAGTAGATTTGAATGTTTTAAATGCACTTTCTTTTATTCCTAAAGACACGGGGACTGTTAAAGAAAATAGTAAAGTTAATGTGCCTTTTTTGATTTGTCTCATATTCCATATTAAAATAGCATTTGAGAGTCTTTGAAGTCATGTGGACGCTGAGTTTAAATGTCAAAAACTGTTGAGTTTGCTGCGGAGAGGTGTCTTAAAAATACAAGCTCAACCACTGATATTAAAAGCAGATCCTCGTTTTGAAAAAAAATCATTGTGCAGCATGATGATGCTTGCAGAAGTGAGTTTGATGGACAAGGACATGTGGAATACTGAGCAGTTACATGATCCTCTCCGTTTTGTTAAGTCTTCACTAGACTGCAAAGCATCTCATCTACCTTCTAGACACAGAAGTCAATCCCCAAGGCCATGTGAAGTCATTTAAATGTCTCCCAACTCAAGATATATTTTAAAATCAAGGCCTTTTATGGTGTTTTGTTTTACCCAGGAGAGTGATTACAGAAAGGCGAATGAAGATAGGAACGGTGGTTGGGTTTTATGATTTCTGTAATTTTCTTTCATGTACTTTTTAAAAACAAATTTGGAATTTCATTTAGGCATTTGAAGAGGTAAAGGTTGCCTGTCAAAGGCACTTGATTGTATGAGTGATACACAACAGTAATGATCTTGGTTATTCAAAGTAGTATACTAATTCTCCTAACTACTGTTATTCCTTTTAAAGCATATTTTTAGCATAACCATGTGTAGCTGAATTGACAAGTGCTGTTAATCATTCCTTATACTTTAAGCATCTGTATGCATCTTCACATTTATAGCATATTAAACAAGTGTATTAAGGCAGCACTCACATACTTTACATGTTGGCAGTGAAGTTAGCAACAACTGTGCAACTGTGACTGTCAATTTAGTAGTAAGTTGTATAACACTAGTCAAAAAAGGAATTACATTTAGGAATGACCATGCTTTTTACTGTTTTCTCTAAGTAAAATTTGATTACCAGTGAATATCTGTAATTTTGTTATAAAACTATTTTGATTCTATTTTATTTTTTAAAAATTAACCATTAAGTCTGATTTTTACCCCAGTCACAAACAGAGCTAATTTTCAATCAAAAAAAATTTTTTTTAATGTCTGAAATTTTTATTTAACTCTTTTGAGGAATTAAAAAATTATTTGTGAATCAGGCTTATTTTTACCATTGATAGTGCTATAAGTTAACTTGCCACCAATTTATTTTTTATAACAATAATAATATTAAAATTTTAAATATAAATTTTTGTTATTCTAAAACTGTCAGGTTCTTATTTTACATGACTTAGTTTCTGTATCATTTGTACCCACAGCTGTAAAGGTTACTAGTAATATAGTTTAAAATTTCCCCAAGATTTACACTTATTCTTGCTGCAACTAAATTAGTAGTATATTTCCAAGAGAGTAATGCATTTATGAACAACTTTATCTAGACAACTTTGTAGCTAAAGTTTCTTAAATATAGTCACAATAACTTTATACTCTGAATTATTGTTAATTATTGATTCAGTACCTTCAATTATTATTAATTACATTTTTAATTTATTTTGACTTAGTAGCTGTGAATGCAAAGACTTTGGGGGAATGGCAAACTAAAAAAAAAAAAAAAGAAAACCTAAATATTTAAACTCATTACATTAAAAGATTTAAGTAAACAATATTTTCTTATTTCTCCTTCCCTCCATTTTAAAATGCTTGGAAATGTTTTATATCAACATTTTATTTTTAAAATATGAAAATGCAAGGTATGTCCTAAGTCATTTTTTGGAAAATATTATGTCCTTAAATTATTTCCATTGTAATTTTAATTACATCCAATTAACTGACATTTATTTTCCAGTGTTTACTGTTAAAGTTTAAGGAACTATACAGAAACAAATTATGAGACATATTCTAATCAACATAAAAATATATTTGTAGAAAAAAATGAAGTGACATATTATATATATGCAAGTTATATCTATATTATATCATCATATATATCAATATAAAGTATACGTCTTGAAAGAAGAAAGAGAAATGAGTTGGATTGTGTCACAATTTAGTACCCAATTGTAAACATGTTTTTTCTGTATTTATTTTCCCCCAGGAGAGTTGATTTCTGGGTTGCTATGCAGTCTTCCTTGAACTCATCAACTCAATGTAATCTTTGTATTTTCCCTAGGGCTCAGGAGGAGTGAAAGCTTATCAGAAAAGCAGGTGAAAGAAGCAAAATCTAAATGCAAAAGCATTGCACTCCTTCTGACAGATGCCCCCAACCCCAACTCCAAGGGGGTGTTGATGTTTAAGAAGCGTCGTCGGAGGGCCAGGAAATACACCCTAGTCAGCTACGGGACTGGTGAACTTGAGCGAGAGGCAGAGGAGGAGGAGGAAGACGGCGACAAAGAGGATCCATGTGAAGTAGCATTTCTGGGTGCAAGCGAATCGGAGGTGGATGAAGAGTTGTTGTCTGACACTGAAGACAACACACAGGTTGTGAACTTTGACTGGGATTCTGGTCTAGTGGACATTGAAAAGAAACGGAACAGAGCGGGCAAGATGGAGATGCTGCCAGACACCACAGGCAAGGGGGCCCTCATGTTTGCCAAGAGGAGGGAGAGGATGGATCAGATCACAGCCCAGAAGGAAGAGGAGAGGGCGAGTGGAGTGCCCAGCAGAGAACCAGATGCTGCCCAGACAGATGGCCCGAGAACCGTGACGTCTTACCAAAGGAAGGAGGAAGAATCGGTGAGAGTGCAGAGCTCAGTGAGCAAAAGCTACATTGAGGTGAGCCATGGTCTTGGCCATGTGCCCCAGCAGAATGGCTTCACTGGGGTGTCCGAGACAGCAGAAGCTCAGAGGATGATCCCTGTGAACAGAACAGCCAAGCCCTTCCCAGGGTCTGGGAACCAGCCGGCAACCCCCTTCTCTCCAAGCCGAAGTGTGACAAGTCCCATCGCTGACTTTCCTGCGCCTCCACCTTACTCTGCAGTCACACCCCCACCTGAAACCTTCTCCAGAGCAGTGTCAAGTCCAACAGCCGGCCCAGCACCGCCCCCTCCGTGGCCCCAGCCTGCCCCATGGTCCCAGCCGGCCTTTTACGATTCATCTGAACGAATAGCTTCCCGGGATGAAAGGATTGCGGTGCCAGCAAAAAGAACGGGGATATTGCAGGAGGCCAAAAGGAGAAGCACGACAAAACCCATGTTCACTTTTAAAGAGCCCAAAGTCAGCCCCAATCCTGAACTCTTGTCACTTCTTCAAAATTCTGAGGGCAAAAAGGGCCCTGGAGCAGGAGCAGATTCCGGACCTGAAGAAGACTACCTCAGTTTAGGAGCAGAGGCTTGTAACTTCTTGCAAGGCTCCTCTGCAAAACAGAAGACTCCACCTCCTGTTGCTCCAAAGCCTGCTGTCAAGTCCTCATCCTCCCAGCCAGTAACTCCGGTTTCTCCAGTCTGGTCGCCAGGAGTGGCTCCAACGCAACCTCCTGCCTTCCCTACATCCAACCCGTCACATGGCACCGTGGTCTCCTCCATCAAAATCGCGCAGCCTTCTTATGCTCCCACCCGGCCTGCAAGTGCTCTGAACCTGGCTGGTCCTTTCAAAGGCCCCCAGGCAGCAGTAGCCAGCCGGAACTATACCCCCAAACCAGCAGCTCCCACACCGACAGTGAACACTGCTCATTCTGGTGCGGTGGGACAATCCAATGAGCTTCCAGGAATGAGTGGGAAAGGAGCCCAGCTCTTTGCTAAGAGGCAATCAAGGATGGAGAAGTATGTGGTAGATTCGGACACCGTGCAGGCCCACGCTGCCCGGGCTCAGTCTCCCACCCCGTCTCTCCCGGCCGGTTGGAAGTACTCCTCCAATGTCCGAGCGCCTCCGCCTGTGGCCTACAACCCTATCCACTCCCCCTCCTACCCACCGGCTGCTGTCAAGTCTCAGCCATCAGGCCTCCAGGCCTCCAAGACAAGCAAGAAAAAGGGCAAGAAACCCCTCAATGCTTTGGATGTCATGAAGCACCAACCCTATCAGCTTAACGCATCCTTGTTTACTTTCCAACCTCCAGATGCCAAGGACGGCCTCCCCGTAAAGCCATCCGTTAAGGTCAGTTTAGTGCCAGCTGCGAAGCAAGCTCTTCCTCCTCGGCCAGTGAACGCTGGCTCACCCACTAATGTGCAGGCTTCCTCTGTGTACTCCGTGCCAGCCTATACCTCTCCGCCCTCCTTCTTTGCTGAGGCCACCTCACCGGTCAGCGCTTCCCCAGTGCCCGTGGCCATCCCCACCTCTCCAAAGCAGGAATCAGCCTCAACATCTTACTTTGTGGCACCAAGGCCAAAGTTCTCAGCAAAGAAGAGCGGTGTCACAGTTCAGGTGTGGAAACCATCTGTGGTGGAAGAGTAATCTTGTAGCCGAAGCTGAGTGTCCACTTTGCTTGAAACAAATTGTTTGCGGTGTTAACTTGAGTCCCCGAGAATGCCTAGCAAGTCCTCAACTTACTTAATTTCAGATGTCACCTCCCAATCTGGGTCCAAGAAGCAGAATATTTTTAATGAGTTAGAAATCTAACTCAGATTGACTTAAAACATATTTATCTTCTTTGCACACTTAAAAATATCTGGGAGCACCCCCAAATAGACATGGGCCATTGTATTAAGTAAGCAGGATACTTAGGGTTTATGCATTTAGCCACAAGACAGTGATCAGTGTTATCAACATTAGGACACAGTCTTTATGTAACAGAACAACTGTGTTCCTACAGTGAAAAGGGTCAATTGTAGTGAAAATATAACATGTATTGACTGACATATCCTTTCTAAGTAGTGCTTTATCTCTATTACTCGTATTAAGGGATAAGAAATTTATTGAGGACAGGGATCAGCTCTGGTCTGTCAACCTCAGCCACCTGTTTGATGTCACAGAGAATTTGGGGATTGTTGGAATGTACATAGTTTAGTAAGGTGGATAAGAAAGAGGGGCTAATAGTACTTATTATCTACCAGGCTCCTTGCCAGATGTTTTATATATATTAGCTTCTTTCAAAGACTTCCTTAAAGTAAACTGAATGGGCAAGAAGGTTAATTATTCTTAGAGGTTGATTCCCATCCTCCCTCCCCAATTACTTAAGAAACTAAATGAGTACCTCTCCAATTGCCCATGAAAGCATAAGTTTGTTTTCCTCAGCTGAGGCAAGCGGTAGAGTACATTCTAAAAGAGGAACGTATAAAAAGGTGAGTAGGCTGCAGATAAAGGCACATGTGTGACCATTGTTTTCCTTTTGGAAATCATGTGATTGGGAGATTACTGACTCTGGGTTACTGAAGGGCTACTGACTCTGGGGGCTGATTGTGGAGCACAAGGAACCACATGTGTGTGGAGGCCGTAGGGTGAGAACACACAGTGATTAGCATCATTTCTGAGTGACCTCACGGATTTTTTTCTTCTGTTTATTTTGCTTTCTGACCACTGCCTCTCCCACTGTTCCTTGCAATTCTATTCTTGCACCTTCATTTATTATTTATATTTGACGGACCAGGAGGATTAAGGCAAGGTTACCTTGTAAATTTGGATTGGTCACACACCATGTCATCATCCAGCTGGCTCTGAAGTCCATAATGTTACTGACAGTAAACCTGAAGACCTTTCTCATATCTATTTTAAGTCCAAGTCTGACCAACCATGGAAACTATTCAACATGAATTAATGTAGAGAACCACAAAGCATTTTTTGACAACTCCAAGGAAAACCATCTTCTCAATAGAAGAGATGTCTAGAGACTTCTCATAAAAGCTTACCTGGTGTGGAGGTACATGGTACCATGTTAATCTTCTGCAAATATCTGTATTCCTGTTCTTTTTCTGCTGTCACTGTCAATCTGCTATATTTTCACTATCCTATTAAAATATTACTATCTTCTTTATCTGTTCAATGTATTTTTAAAAAAAAATCCCTGTATGAGCTGTTCTAAGTCATTTTTTCTGATATTTCTCATATCACTCTCCAAATATCTGACTTTCTTTTTTGTGAACATTTCCACTTCTCTGTATATTGCAAAACTGCAAGCCATAGGTATTTCTATGATATAACACAGAGGAGAATTAAGTTAGCTACAGAACAATGGGGCTTATTCTTTGCTTTTTCTCTGGAAAATCTTCTATTGGCTTTGATGGCAATTTACCTAGAGGTTAGAACCACAGGATGTAGCTTGGTCTCTTATTTGCCTTTTTGGGAAATCAATTAGGAAGCTTCATACAGGATAAAGGAAAAAGCAGTCTATCCATTATATAACACTATTGTTTGTACTACTTGCAAAGGAAGTCTGTTGAATGCTGTGCATTTTGCATTCTTTTCTAATAGAACAACCAAAAAAGGCATCTTGAGGTGAAGCAGGAAAGGAGATCATTTTTATAACTTTGCATTCTTAACATAGCATTTAAAGAACGGCATGAATTAGGGAGAAGACAGTGGAACACAAGGTAGTCAATTTGAGTTCTCTGGTTCAAAAGTATCCTAGAATGGTAATGACCCACAAGTATTCCCAGTTGTCTAGTGGTTTGTGGTATGTAGGAATGAGGAGTGTTGGGGTCTGTTTCCTGTAGGACAGGTGGCCATCTGAGCAGAGCCACTATTTGGAGTTGATGACTAAAGATACAACTAACACGGCTGGGACTGCCATGGGGCTCCCAAAAAGCTTCTAAGAAGCATGGCAGGTATGCAGTCAAAGCATCCACAACTTTGACTGGGAGCTGGTAGCGTAGCTCTCATCTGGAACCATACAGTCCCAAATTATGAAAAAGGCAGAGAATCTTCCAGAATTGTATCCACAGCAGAGTCTAATTTCATCCTGAGAGATGAGGGCATGGAAGGGAGAAGGACTAAGCCAACTCCCTGGAGGAGAAGAGATTTCTTTGTCTCTTTTCCCCAGCCAGGGAGCCCCTGGGAACTTGCATGCAGAATAACTCTCAGGTTGGAGTTCTGGAAATGATGTCAGTGTGGCAGGTGGGAGACTTAGGACTCATGACCTCAGCTTCCCTCCCACTGGACACCCTTTGAATTGTTGGCTTTTTTTGGTAGCAGATGTTTCAGTTGGTTAGTTGACTGGTTTGAGGGTATGAGGAGGCAGTTTTTGTTTGGTTTTTAGGATCTTGCCTTTATCCTTGTCTTTTGTTAGCTTAATTTCTGTGCATAACACCTATGAAGTCAAGTTTTCATCACCAACACAATGGCAATGATCATTTACTGAGTGCTTGTGTTATGTTAGGTGCCTTATGTACATTACCCCAAGAAATCCACTGCATGGTTTATAGGCACTGGAATATAAAATAAAATGTAATGACAGTCACTGACTTCCTACAAGACCTTATGCAAATTTCTTTCCACCAGTCTCCCCTTAATAATGTCTCAAACCTTTCTTCCTGGAATGTTGTACCATACTGAGTACAGCACACAAGACTAGATATTCTATGAAGAAAGGTGCTTTGTAAATTTAAGTACACATATTCCCCTCAGTCCTATAGGAGGGCAGATTGAATCACAGAACTCTTAAGATTGGGGATCTGACCATTGCCACTTTGATCTTAGAACAGTTACAGTTTTATTTCTAATATTTCGATAATAAACACATTCTTCTTTGAGAGAAGAAAATCACACTGTTTCTGCATTTTGAATATTCATTGATAGTATAAAGCATACATTTTTAGGAATATGTTTTATAAGACACATTGGGGCTGTCATTTTGAAGCATGTAAAAGTTTGTACTTCAAAATATATCTAGTATGATTTTTAATGATAACATGTATCTCATTTAATCTTCACAAGAAGCAACTCATCTTAACTATAGGAAAATTGATCTGAGTTACAGTAGTTTTTGAGACTAAGCCAGGGTTCTTTAACTCTTCTAGATAGTGCTGACTCCTTTCAGAAAGTGTGTTTCATAGGGCTACTGAATATCATCACACAGCTGAATTCTAGCCTGGCAGCAAGAGTCACATCTGAGATGTCAAGAACAAATGATCTGTGTTTAAAGGGAATGAACTAACTTATGTGGGACCACTGTTTTGTTTAGTCACTAGCTTAAAAAAACTTTGAAGGCCGTTTTACACTGACAGGCTTATCAAACACTCTGACTGCAGCACTTTCACAGAAGTCTCATGAGAACACAAGAAGACACACGGCTGTTAGTGTCTGAGTTTGGATTTAATCTTCCAAACAAAAGTCCCTTGCTGTGTATCATTTAATCCAGTTATAAATTTGAGAGCCTGCAAGCGCCCATATTCTACGGGCGAATTCCTGAAATCTATTGCTATTTTATGAGTCACCACTGGCTGAGCAGGAAGGGTATTTGAAGTTATGGTCATCAAAAAGAAGTGATTGTTTTCTAAAAAGCTAAATGCTTAAAATGCTTCCAGAGGGAAGCAGTGGGCTGTGTTCTCATTCCCTCTTACAATCAGAGTTGTTGAGTTTGTTTTAAAAATTATTAAAAGTTTATAAGAAAAATATGTAAATTCTGAGAACCAACATCATATTCCCAGAAGCACTGACCCTTGCTGGTCTCAAGTCTCCTTATCACTGGACTCTGGGGGACATAAAGACTCATGTAACACTTTGGTGCCACTGAATTTGTCAACAAGTATTCTGGGAAAAAGCAGAATTGAATTCTTCTGTAGACTTCCCACCAGGATTGGCCAAAGGCCATAAAACAAGCTAGTAAATTCCCACAGGGCCCAAACACCATGCAAAATTGCTAAAAGAGGCTAGTCTGAGTTAGAAAAGAAAAAGGAAAAAATTACAAACCATCCTGTGGGACATCGGGCCAATAACAGCCAAAAGCCCCCAAGTCAGATTATCTTTTCCTTGATGTTATCAGGTACAGCCAGTTTCTTAAATTAAAAAAAAAGAAAAAAAGAATGTTTCCGTGGTATGTATATTTTTATATTGAATTACCATTTGGCACTTGGAAATCATAGACCTTACTACTCAGAAGCAACTGAATGAAGAGGAATCTAATTTATAAATATCAAATCCTGTCAGATATTTCTCAGATTCCTGATTTTATCAGAGCTATGCCAGCTAATAAAGTATTTCTTAAGTATAAAAAGTTAGACTTCTACAGGATCCTATAGTTTAAATAGTTGTTATTGATATATAGAATTTCATAAATTTTCATTTTTTTGGTTCTAAATGTAAAGTTCCTCATGTTTACCTCTGTTTATACCTCATTCTTGATGTGTTTATCTAAATTATGTGTGCTTTATGACTTATGAAATACATTCAGGGTCCCTAATAAAAGTAATTATAAGGACCTACTTTCCAGCCTACACTTCTTCCTCTGTGCTGTGCTGTGCTTAGTCGCTCAATTGTGTCCAACTCTTTGCAACCCCATGGACTGTAGCCCGCCAGGCTCCTCTGTCCATAGGGATTCTTCAGGCAAGACTACTGGAGTGGGTTGCCGTGCCTTCCTCCAGCGGATCTTCCCAACCCAGGGATCAAACTCAGGTTTTCCACATTCCAGGCAGATTCTTTACAGTCTAAGCTACCAGGGAAGCCCCTTCTTCCTCTGGTAATAGTAATATTTAAAATAATAACATTCCAATATACCATGGAGGGATCCTGCCTTCATAGCCCCTACTTCTTGAGCTTCTTGATAACTACTATTAGTTGTTCATGGAATATAAACACAGATCACAATTAGCTCTAAGTTGAAAAGAAATGCACATTTTGGGACTAAATTAAGAAAATTTTTCTTCTTGGAAGTAAATATCAAAAAAACAATAAGTATTTTAAATTGTTCTTCAGGAGACATTTTAGAAGTCAGCGAGAGTCTTTGATATCTTTATCTTTGATAGTGGAATAATCTGTTCTCAAGACCATACAAAGACCCTGAATCAAGATTACAGTTCAAGTACAGATGACATGGGTGGGGATGGAAGCTGTAACTGTCATTCACACAATCTCATAAGATCTAAGGAAAAGATAGGGTGAGGGGTTGATGTATTAAGTTTCTACTAAAAGCCAGGAATGGTGTTAAATATTTTATGTAAATTATAATATCTAATATTAACTGAGCACAAACTTTGGGCCCTGAATCATGCCAAGAATCTTCACAGATTCTCTCTTTTTAAAAAAAAATGGAGATATAATTGACACATAACATTATATTAATATTAGTTTAAGGTGTACAATATAATAATTTGATATTAGTATATATCACAAATTGATCATCACAGTTAAGACCAGCTGTAACATCCATCATCACACATAGTTACAAATTTCTTTTTCTTATGATAAGAACTTTTAAAATCTACTCTCTTAGCAACTTTCAAATATACAGTACAGTATTCTTAACTATGGGCTTCCCTGTGGGTAGCTCAGATGGTAAAGAATATGCCTGCAATGTGACACATTCAGGTTCAATCCCTGGGTCGGGAAGATCCCCTGGAGAAGTAAATGACAACCCACTCCAGTATTTCTGCCTGGAGAATTCCATGGATAGAGGAGCCTGGTAGGTTACAGTCCATGTAGTCACAATAAGTCAGACATGACAGCAACTAACCTTTTCACTTTTTTTTTCATTGTAATTGCAGTCACCATGCTACACAATATCCCCAGGACTTATTTATTTTGTAACTGGTAGTTTGTACCTTTAACCACCTTCACCCATTTTGCCCACCCACACCTCCACCCCTCTGGCAACCACCACAGATTATCTTTTATAATCAGCAGTCCTTATGAGATAGGTATCACCATAATCCTCAGTTTATAGATTATAGATGGGATTCTGAGGCACTAACAGGCTGAATATCTTGCCCAAGATCACACAGTGTTAAGTAGTGGACCCTGGCTTTCATGTGGACCTACACCCTTAACCAATGACATTGTGATTTAATTTACTCTTCAGAATTACCCTGAAAGTGAAGGCACTATTATTTCCATTTCGTAGGTGAGGTATCTGAAGCTCAGAGAGGCTAACCAACTTGTCTGGCAATCGTTAAGCTTACAAGTAGTGGGCTAGGGTTGGAACTACATACTTATCTGACATCCAAGCCCAGGCTCTCCCTTCAGTACAACATGGTTTCCATAGTGTCATTAGACGACCCTGGAATCCCACTCTCTGAGACCTGTTAATTGTATCTTCACCAAACTACCCACCAACAGCCTACTCTGTATGTGCTTAATGGATGGCTTTTACTATGTTGAGTGACATTAGAAAGTACCCCACTACTTTCATAAGATTGCTTACAAAATCAGACGCTATAACAATATGTTGGTAGTGAAAGCTAGTCTAAAAAAGAAGCCTCTGTTTTATAAGTGGAAATAGATTTGACAGTGATTTTGTATTTTTGAAGTCCCAAAATTCTTTCACTTTTCTTTCAGGATGAAAAGGTGGTATTCATGGGCTGAGGGTAGTGAGGAATGTCATTAAAAACAAAACAAAACAAAATCAAAGGCTCTACATAAAAGGAAGTGTTACCCTTGGCTTCATGCCTTTCCCACTAAAAGTAATTCAGGGAACTTGCTTATCATAATGAATCAGCACCCAGCTCGGCCTGCTAAACCAATAAGAACTTGAGATATTTCAACGAGGATAATTCTAAACAGAATAATGCTGACAGAGTCACAAGTTTTCAGTGTTTCAAATATATCTAAAAATGTAGTCATCAGTGGAATCTTGGAGTTCCACGAAGTCTCTTTTGGCTGAACTCACATGCATTCACCCCAGGAATGGATGAGGCAGCAAACCTTTCTTGCCGCAACATCCTCAATGGAAGTTTTCTCAAAAGTTTATTTCTGTCAAAAAGTTCCCAGAAAGGGCAGTTTAATACCTTATATTTTTCTAGTAGTTCTTTGTTTTTTTAGCTTTGGGTTTGTTTGTCTTTGTTTTAAACTATGTCTCCTGTCATTTTGAAAACATCTCCTAAACAACTAGTGTAAATTTCAAGGAGAAAAGATGTGAACTTCTAAGTTAATCATAAAAAAAAAACAAAACCCTCATGTATTTTGGAGAGTGTCACTGCCTTAACGGAAAATTGTAGAGCCATTAATAAAGCGATAATTTTGAGGGCTTACTATATGCTAGGTGCCATTCTAAATACTTAACAAATGTTAGCTTTCTCAGTCATCACAAAATGACTAGCATATGAAGAAAGTACCATTATCATTCTATTTTACAGATGAGAAAATACAGTAAAGATAAGGAACTTGTCTAAAGTAATGGACCTGACTCAAGACCCAACAGACTCCAGAACCATTCTCTAATCAAATCACATGGATACATTACCACCCTTGATCACAAAAAGACAAGGGTCACTATATATAAAAGAAGTTGCCCATCAGAGGCAATAAGCTAAACCTATCTCAGGAATAACTCAAAACCTTCTAAATCAAAGAAATGTTGAAAAAGCTTCATAGAATTTGGTAGCCCCAAATGATAGACACTTTTGAACAGGTACAAGGGGAAAACTATGATTTTTATTTCCGTCATCCTGTTTGCTTATAACTCAAAAATGTTGGGGGAAGCTTAATATTTTGGTTGTTACCATATTTTGCTTGTTCAGTTCAGTTTAGTCACTCAATCTTGTCCGACTCTTTGCAACCCCATGAACCGCAGCACGCCAGGCCTCCCTGTCCATCACCAACTCCTGGAGTTTACCCAAACTCATGTCCATTGAGTCGGTGATGCCATCCAACCATCTCATCCTCTATTGTCCCCTTCTCCTCTTGCCCTCAATCTTTTCCAGCATCAGGGTCTTTTCAAATGAGTCAGCTCTTCACATCAGGTGGCCAAACTATTGGAGTTTCAGCTCTAACATCAGTCTTTCCAATGAACACCCAGGACTGATTTCCTTTAGGATGGACTGGTTGGATCTCCTTGCAGTTCAAGGGACTCTCAAGAGTCTTCTCCAAACCACAATTCAAAAGCATCAATTCTTCAGCACTCATCTTTCTTTATAGTCCAACTCTCACATCCATACATGACTCCTGGAATAACCATAGCCTTGACTAGATGAACCTTTGCTGACAAAGTAATGTCCCTGCTTTTTAATATGCTGTCTAGGTTGGTCATAACCTTCTTTCCAAGGAGTAAGCGTCTTTTAATTTCATGGCTGCAATCACCATCTGCAGTGATTTTGGAGCCCCAAAAAATAAAGTCTGACACTGTTTACACTGTTTTCCCCATCTATTTTCCATGAAGCAATGGGACCAGATGCCACGATCTTAGTTTTCTGAATGTTGAGTTTTAAGCCAACTTTTTCACTCTCCTCTTTCACTTTCATCAAGAGGCTCTTTAGTTCTTCTTCACCTTCTGCCATAAGGGTGGTGTCATCTGCATATCTGAGGTTACTGATATTTCTCCCAGCAATCTTGATTCCAGCTTGTGCTTCTTCCAGCCCAGCGTTTCTCATGATGTACTCTGCATATAAGTTAAATAAGCAGGGTGACAATATACATCCTTGACGTACTCCTTTTCCTATTTGGAACCAGTCTGTTGTTCCATGTTCAGTTCTAACTGTTGCTTCCTGACCTTCATACAGGTTTCTTAAGAGGCAGGTCAGGTGGTCTGGTATTCCCATCTCTTTCAGAATTTTCCACAGTTTATTGTGATCCACACAGTCAAAGGCTTTGGCATAGTCAATAAAGCAGAAATAGATGTTTTTCTGGAACTCTCTTGCTTTTCAATGGTCCAGCAGATGTTGGCAATTTGATCTCTGGTTCCTCTGCCTTTTCTAATACCAGCTTGAACATCTGGAATTTCACAGTTCACATATTGCTGAAGCCTGGCTTGGAGAATTTTGAGCATTACTTTACTAGTGTATGAGTGCAACTGTGCAGTAGTTTGAGCATACTTTGGCATTGCCTTTGCCTGGGATTGGAATGAAAACTGACCTTTTCCAGTCCTGTGGCCACTGCTGGGCTTTCCAGATTTGCTGGCATATTGAGTGTAGCACTTTCACAGTATCATCTTTTAGGATTTGAAATAGCTCAACTGGAATTCCATCACCTCCACTAGCTTTGTTTGTAGTGAGGCTTCCTAAGGCCCACTTGACTTCACATTCCAGGATATCTGGCTATAGGTGAGTGATCACACCATCGTCATTATCTGGGTCATGAAGATCTTTTTGTACAGCTCTTCTGTGTATTCTTGCCATCTCTTCTTAATATCTTCTGCTTCTGTTAGATCCCTACCATTTTTGTCCTTTATTGAGCCCATCTTTGCATGAAATGTTCCCTTGGTATCTCTAATTTTCTTGAAGAGGTCTCTAGTCTTTCCCATTCTATGGCTTTCCTCTATTTCTTTGCATTGATCGCTGAGGAAGGCTTTCTTATCTCTCCTTGCTATTCTTTGGACTCTGCATTCAGATGCTTATATCTTTCCTTTTCTCCTTTGCTTTTCGCTTTTCTTCTTTTCACAGCTATTTGTAAGGCCTTCTCAGACAGCCATTTTGGTTTTTTGCATTTCTTTTTCTTGGGGATGGTCTTGATCCCTGTCTCCTGTACAATGTCATGAACCTCCATCCATAGTTCATCAGGCACTCAGTCTATCAGATCTAGTCCCTTAATTCTATTTCTCACTTCCACTGTATAATCATAAAGGATTTGATTTAGGTCATACCTGAATGGTCTAGTGGTTTTCCCCACTTTCTTCAATTTAAGTCTGAATTTGGCAATAAGGAGCTTATGATCTGAGCCACAATCAGCTCCCAGTCTTATTTTTGCTGACTGTATAGAGCTTCTCCATCTTTGGCTGCAAAGAATATAATCAATCTGATTTCGGTGTTGACCTTCTGGTGATGTCCATGTGTATAGTCTTCTCTTGTGTTGTTGGAAGAGGGTGTTTGCTATGACCATTGATGCATCGGACCAAATTCCTCGAACACTCACTTCCAGCCATCATATATTACTGTGTTAGTTGCTCGGACGTGTCCAACTCTTTGTGACCCCATGGACTGTAGCCCACCAGGCTCCTCTGTCCAGGGAATTCTCCAGACAAGAATATTGGAGTGGGTTGCCACTCTCTTCTCCAGGGGATCTTCCTGACCCAGGGATTGAACCCACATCTTCTGCATTGCAAGCAGATTCATAACCATCTGAGCCACCAAGGAAGCCCAGCTATGCTAGTTTATACCAGGTAAATTAAGGGAAAAAAGAATAGTGATGAGAAATTCCTCATTTTTAGTAATAATAATGCAGAAAAATTGTTTCTGCAAATATTTAAATTAAAATAATATATAAAAGCCATAACGTGACTTAGGGGAAGCAAAAGATAACCATTTCTTAAGTGAAATTCACCTATGATTAGGTGAGCTGCTGCTGCTGCTAAGTTGCTTCAGTCATGTCCGACTCTGTGCGACCACACAGACGGCAGCCCCCGAGGCTCTGCTGTCCCTGGGATTCTCCAGACAAGAACACTGGAGTGGGTTGCCATTTCCTTCTCCAATGCATGAAAATGAAAAGTGAAAGTGAAGTCACTCAGCGACCCCATGGACTGTAGCCTACCAGGCTCCTCCATCCATGGGATTTTCTGGAGTGGGTTGCCATTGCCTTCTCCGATGATTAGGTGAGACATACACATAAACACCAAGCAAACAGAGGCAACCTTTTGTAGCGGGTAAGCATGTGGTAAGCCAAAATGCCTGCAGCTGAATTCCAGGAATTGCTAGTTGGGAGACATTAAGCTAATGATAATGATTTAGTGTGTCTGTGTCTCAGTACCCTCTGCTGTGATATGGAGAGAAGCATAAGTGTATCTCACAAGTTGTGACGATGAGTCAAACCAGGATGTCTGATGTGTATAAAACAGGGCCTGGCACACAGAAAGCATTCAGCATATGTTAGCTATTAATATTCTTGTAAACGGCACTTGATTAACAATAGCTACTATTTCAAAAACTTCCAAGGAGGAAAGCACACACGATAATTAGACATTTGTTTTCTCTGTTCATATGAATCCCATTTTAAGGAATCTAAAAGAACAAAAATAGAAAAAGCCATGTCTGCATGAATCTCATATGGACATGAAGAATAATCTATCCCCAGGAGTCTTTTACTGGGAGATCTTTGTTTCTTCTCTACTGTTTTCTTCTTACCTAAGCTTTATATTCCTATGTTCCTCTGTAGTCAGCCTATTGGTCAACTTTTTCTTGTCTTCATCTATTGTACTAGAAATATTGTAGTCATGTACAAAGATGAGACCAGGATTCAAAAAGACTGGTATAGTATATATATATTTTAAAAAGAAACAATTTCAGCTTTGAGACTCTACTATAAAGGGACTGTGTTCAGTTCAAAGTACCAATATTAAAGAAAACAGGTGTGGTGTACATGGCAATATAGAGAGAATTCTTATGGGGAAATGCTTGTAAATGAAATACATTCCCAAAATAGGATAGCTGGTATCCTGAGAAAGGTTCTAGGAGGATGTGAAAGTGAAAGTTGTTCAGTCGTGTCTGACTCTTTGTGACCCCATGGAATTCTCCAGGCCAAAATACTGGAGTGGGTAACCATTTGCTTCTCCAGGGGATCTTCCCAACCCAGGGATCGAACCCAGGTCTCCTGCATTGCAGGTGGATTCTTTAGCAGCTGAGCCACGAGGGAAGCCCATCTAGGAGGATGGTTGAAGCTCAATTAGGTCTACCACATAGAAAGTGGCACCCCAATCCCCGAAGCCACCCCAGTTCAGGCCTGCAACAGCTGTGGCTCTGACAGAATCTGCCTGCCTCCGAAGGTGCAGCAGACAGCTGCTCTTATCCCTCCTCCCCAACACTGTCCCAGGACAAAGGGTCAGCAACATGGCCTCTTTAGAGTAATTGATCCCCTTGCCTGAGAAGCATGATCAGTTTCCAAAGCTGGAAAGAGTGAAACCTCTGTCTGAACAGAGCAAACTCCCAGCTCACAGGGCGAGGGATGAAAAACAGTTCTTAGAAGCTGAGTGACTGATATAGGGAGGAACCTAAAATTCCAGCTGCCTTTAAAACCCAGGGAATTTTTGTGGGTTTTCTGTTACTTCTAGAATTCTTCTGAGTCAGAACAAGAAGTTGGGACTGATGTAGAAGAGAGAAAGATCACAAGATGATATTCCAAAAACTTTTATCTGAATCTAAAATATCTTTTGTTTCAAATACAGTTAAATTGACTTAGTTTAGTTTTCCTTTTGTGCCATTTTATTACACTTTTTCTTAAAAAGTGTAAAATAGCGAGGTCTCTTCCTTACATTTTTTTTTTTTGTGTGCTAGCATATCTCAGATTGATAAAGAAGTATTCATAAAACTATCCTCAAGAGCTAAAAAATCACTATGGAGTAGGCTGGACTGATATAAATAAAATGCTAATTTAAAGTATGTCAACCCTTAGCTGGAAGTTTGTTTTTTAATCATATTCAGAGTTTACTGATTGGCCCACTGGACTACTTGTTAATGCTTATCAGATGGTGCCAGTTATAATTCTTCATAGAAACTCAATATGGGCTAAATATATTTTAAATTCTACAACATTATGAGATATCCAGAAAAATGTCACAGTTCACTTCGGGTGGTATTACTGAAATTGAGAGCAAAGCAAAATATATCTTGTAGAACTTTTCATTTTACTGTTATACTTCAATTCACCAATTACTACTATTTCCTTTGTATACAGTGTTTTAGTGTTTGCAAACTATTGCCTTCACAGTATCCTAACATACGGGTTTGTTCCAAGGGGAAAATAAAGATTCCCCTTGCTGCATGGAAATTCTGATTTAGTAGCCCCTAGGTGGGGCCCAGGAATTTGTTTTTGTAACATATACCCTGGATGATTCTAATGCTAATAGATTGCGAACCACACTTTAAAATCAGTTTCCTAACACGCAAAACACTGATGTCAACTTTATTTTTTAAAACCCATAAATAGTTTCCAGTTCATTTAGTCTGGGACAGCCAGACTTGTAAACAGCACCTGCTTTCAAATGCTCTTGATGTTGTCTGAAGGGTACAGGCCCTGAAGTGCTGCTGATCTTTATGACTTTATTCTAAAGGCCCAGGAGGTGGCAGCAAATTCCCTTTCCGATCAGAAAGTGCTTCTCAGGCAGCCATTCTACAGTCTGTTGCAAATAATTTGCTTTAAACAGTCTTTTAAATTTGTTTTTTAAATAAAAGAATAAACAGGACCTTGAGATGTGATTTTATCTGACCCTCTGCTTCTCATAAAGTCTCAGAATAAATATTTCTAGGAATAGAATGATACAATTTTATCATCCAGAGAAGAGACTGTACAAAGTTCCTTGGCTGATTTTTCTTATCTCTGGGGGAAAGGATTGTATGACTTCCCTTGGCCGTCGGGCAGTAGAGTCTCTTATCTCCAATCAAAAATGTTCTTACTAATAACAAACTGAAATCTCTCTGGCAATAATCAAAACAGTCTTATTTTGGGATCTAGACTAAAGGAGAATTTTGAAGCACTTTGAATGCTAATTAGTTTTTTAAAAGAAAACAAACATGATGGTACAATCTTCAAAACTAAAAAGAAGTTTGTGCACTTTATGGATCATGGGAAAAAAATCCAATATTTTTGTTTAAACTTAAGACAGCCAAATGGTGTGGTGGATTGACAAAACACAAAATCAGTAAAGAGGCTGCTTAGACATTAGAAGAGTGAATGGAACAAAGGAACAGGTAGGCCCACTGAGGAGCAGCTTTGATCCCAGCAAGAGTATTGTTTTCAGGCCTTTGATGCGCTACAGTTTATTTCTAAAACCAAAAGGATGATGATGTGTCTGCAAGTTCTGTAATATGAGATATATGTTTATATATTTACCAGTGGGAGGGGTACAGACTAAAAGGAGGTAGGAGAGCTGGATGTTTGAGCCACTTTGGTATGGATGAGAGAGTAAAGGTCTCCACTGGTGAAAAAGAAAAACAGGACTAATGAATGGAGTTCATAAGACAGTAAATTTCAGTTTAATTTAAGAAAACTTCAAAAACTTGTAGAGAAGGAATGGAAAAGGAACTAATATATTAGACATAAAATGTGTTACAGGCCTTAGTATATGTATTTAATTTTCACAACAACCTTATTTGGTGGAAATTATCCTCAGTTTTTTAATTGGTAAGGAAATCAAAGCTCAGAGAGCTTAGGAAAATAGTACAAAGTCACCTAGCCAGTAGGGTAGTGGACTCATTGGCTGAATCCAAGTTTATCTATGTTCACAGTTTGTGCTTCTCCAACGCAATGCCTCCTGTACCTCATGAAAGCCTGACTGCAGGTCTCTAAAATGCTTTCCATCTTTAAGATTTTATAATTTACATATAAATAGCTCCTTTAAAAGATTTGGGTTTTTAAGTGTTGCAAATATTTTGATATAGTTAAGTGTTTTAAAAACCAGGGTCAGTTTAAAACCTCACTAACAAAATTTGTTTGTTCCTTCTCACTTTAATTCCAGCAGTTGAAGAAAAATAGCTTAAAATTAAAGATGTCATTTTACTAACGAGAGAGTAGGAGGTTAGAGAATAACTTTTCTTTCCTTGAAGCACTGACTAGAGGATTTGCTTTAGTTCCAATGTCTGTAAAGTGATTTTAATTCCTCCTGACTATTCTTGACACACACACAAACACACATACTTCCTGAGAAGGGAGCATTCTGAAACTCAGAGACACCTCTAGTCCTAGGGCAGAGGTTAGGCTCCCTTAGGTAAAGTAAGAAAAGGGTTTGTAATGCTGTAAAGCAGAACTTCTACTACTCTTGGCTAATCATTTCACCTCAATCACTAGATCTCTATCCTTTGCTGTTAGAATGCACATGTTCCAGTTTATAAAATTATGTCAAATGTATTGTGCATTCATACAAAAAGCAATATTTTAAAGAACCATTTAATATTTATGTTTTTTCTTCACTCTTCAACCTCTGTTTTGTCCCTTCCACGCACCCCCGCCCCGACTCCGCCCCAACTTCTGTAATATTCTACCTACCACTGTCAACTGTGGTCAAAATCAAAATCTTATTTTGTGAATAGTGCATAGACATTTGTCATTGTATCGTTGGGATGCACTGCATTGTCAGACTTCATTTTGTCTTATTAGACTTCATTTTTTGCAAAAAATGCACTGATCTAGACAACCAGTTGTAACATCAAAGCTGGATTTCACCGGGACTTTCTGACTCACAATGAGAAAGTGCAAGAGCTGCTCCCCTACCCAGACCTCCTTCAGGCTCTGTAAAACATGAAAGAATTGGGACAGGAGTTTCCTCTCAGCTAAAACACACTAAAGTTCCAGCCTAGGTCACTAGCATGTGTGATTTCAGCTGATCAGTGGTCACTTGATCTATTAACTATATGTTAAAAAGGACTTATCTTCATTAGATTTATGAATGTTGAAAGAAGCAAGATTAAGAACAAGGACAGAATTAGGAAACAACCAGCAAAACAGGCTAGAGAGGTCCTTTTTGACTGGTGTAAGTAAGAAATCTTTTTGCAAATAGATAAGCTCATGGACATTTCCCCCCCATCCCTTCCCCAGCATTTTTTTTTTTTTATGGATAGCAGCATAAGAACTTCAAACATATATCTTACTGAAGGATCTCTTTTCTTCTCTCAATGTCAAATGTGTATTCACAAGGGCCTAGACATGTTAGTACCTCCAGAAGAATTTACCTTTTACATTAGACTAAGACTACACAACCAAAGTGGCTTAGAGGGCTGATGAAATATTTGTAGCTGATTGGTAAGGCTTGTGTTCATTCATCTGTACATTTGCATGAGTCAGTACTGAAAGTGAAACAACTGTTTAGCAATTGGATAGTCAATAATTTATAAACATCATATCAAATTGAAGGTGAACTTGGGAAATGAGGAGTGGTCAGGGAAATAATTAGGAATGAGATCTTTTGAATAAATGAGTGGCCTATGTATAAAAATTTTCTATAGTATTAATATGCAATGTTATGTCTAGATAATTATACATTGCTGTTTTGTAAGTGCTTTAAGAAAGCTATGCCAATAGGAAAAGCTGTAATAACAGCTAATGCCAAAGGCAAAGTTAAATATTTGCTCTCTAATTTTGAACGTTTGACAAGTAGACAACCATCCTAACACTTTATGAGACATCCCCTTGAACCATTCATGGAATTACATTCATACCCAGGATTAGTATTTTCAAGTAAAGTAAATACTTCCTATTTTGAAGGAAGGTACCTGGACCCTTCTGTTAGAAGATGTTTCCATATTTCCTGTTTGCATTTGAAAAGCACACCATCAGGGCTATCACTGTATACTCTGCTTTAATCTATTATACCCCTTAGTGGTCTTTCATCTATTCATTTGAAAATCCCACTTTATGCCATTCCTGTGTCTTTAAAATGAAATGACATATACGAGATTACTGTATAAATTCCCTCAAACAAGAAAGATGTCATTAAGTAAAATTTACCACTTGTACCAGAGAGATATGGTTAGGCAGTTAAGCAAAATTTTTATCTCCTCGGTACTTAAAAAAACAGGTTGGTGATTTCCCAGATGAAGGCTTATATTTTTTTATTCCCAATTTTAAACATTACTCTGGGGCCATGTTTTTGACAAAGGAAACATAAATATGACTTGGCACTAAATCTTAAATTTCCCAACAAATATTGTGTTAAACATTTTCCCCAGGGCCCAGAATAAGAATCAAAGCATGTACTTAATAAGCTTGGAAACGTAATAGAAAAATGGTTACAAAGATCAAGTAAGTCATTTTCCTCATGCTGTATCCTCCATATCCTTATGAAATAATGTCACGTGTTGTATAGTTGTTGATGTGTCTGTCACTACTGTTAACCAGCTTGATTTTCCAGTTTTATAAATGTAATAAGGAGTTGTTACAGTAGGGTTGCTTAAAAATCTGCCAGTGGGAAATCTGGAGAATGTTATCATGCAAAGGGCCCAGCAAGTTTTTCTCTAGCACCCGCATATATCTTAAGAATTCTTCTTAATATCTTAGCTGATAAAATTTTCCTCTGAGAAAGCAAAGCCATTCTAGTTGAGAAACAAGTTTGCTTAAGTGATATTAGCTCTACTTCAAATAGCAGGCACACAAGCTATAGAAACCATCTCTTATTCCTACTTTCCTTTTAAGGATAAATGCATATTCATGCTAACTTTTTTTCTTCTGAATGAGCGAGGGAGGAGATGGTTGCCTGGATTCGTTTCAGGGAAGAAAGGTGTTTAAATATTATGAACAGCTAAAGGTATATTCACACAGTTAAGCACATTTTAACTCGGTTTGATAATTTATGATAATTCAAATGAGATATAGTATAAATATTAATTTTATGCTAATAAAGATGACTATCTTTTATGAAGTCCTTTCTATATACCAGGCACTGATAATTTTTCTCTAAAAAATCCTCCCACAAGGTCATTTATTTTATACAGGATTGACACCTTTATTTGTTGCGAAATTCTCTCTAGAAACTGATGAGAGCCGAACTTTTCCTATCATTCATTCTTTTCTATAGTGGAAATCTAAATAACTTTAAAAAATTATTTATTTTTAACTGAAGGATAACTGCTTTATGATATTGTATTGGTTTCTGCCATACATCAATGTGGATCAGTTATAGGTATACCTATGTCCCCTCCCTCTGGAAACTCCCTCCCAACTCCCACCCTATCCTATCCCCCTAGGTTGTCACAGAGCATCAATTTGAGCTCACTGAGCTCATACAGCAAATTCCCACTGGCTATCTATTTTACATATGGTAAGTATGTTTCTATGCTGCTCTCTGCATTTGTCCCACCCTCTCCTTCCCCCTCTGTGTCCCCAAGCCTGTTCTCTATGTCTGCGTCTCCATTTCTGCCCAGCAAACAGGTCTATCAGTAGCATCTTTCTAGATTCCATATATATGCCTTAATATACCATATTTGTTTTTCTCTGATTTACTTCACTCTGTATAATAGGTTCTAGGTTCGTCCACCTCATTGGAACTCATTCAAATTCATTCCTTTTTATGGCTGAGTAATATTCCTTTGCATATGTGCACCATGGCTTCTTTCTCCACTCATCTGTTGATAGACGCCTAGGTTGCTTCTGTGTCCTGGCTACTGTGAAGAGTGCTGCAGTGACCATTGGGGTACATGCATCTTTGTCAATCAGAGTTTCCTCAGGGTATATGCGCAGGAGTGAGATTGCTGGGTCATGTGGTACTTTTTAAAGGAATCTCCATACTGTTCTCTGTAGTGGCTACATCAATTTGCATCCTAATAGTGGGGATCTAAATAACTGTTACTGTTTCAATCTTTTGAGGAGAGAGAAAACTTCAGAAAACATTTTGATATGTGTTTAAAAGATTTTATTTTTATGTTCAAAGCAATTGAAGTAGACTTGTATAAAAATATACTTAAGTAAGGCTTTTCTCCAAGAATTAAGTAAGGCTTTTCTTCAAAAATTACAAAAAATTAAAATGGCAATTCAGCTACTTAAATAAAACACAGTCTATATTAGCAGGAGTATTTTTACAGATTATAATTTTTAGAGTGATATACTTCTTTTCTGAGGATGATGGAAAGTGAGAGGGCAAAAACTGCCGTGTAGTAGCATTATATCTTTCCACTAAAAGATTTAACGCCTTAAAACATTATTTAGATAAATTTTTATTACCTATGGCCTTAATTCTTCAATTTCCCTTTACAAACATGAGCTGTGTGACTTCAAGTAAATGAGCTAATTTCTTTGCCTCAGTTTCCTTATTTGCAGAAATTGGGGATTATGGAATTGTTGAGAGGATTAAATGAGTTAGTAGACAAAAAATGCTTATTACTGTGACTAGTACATAAAAATTCTATGCAATGCGTGCATCGCTTCAGTCATGCCTGACTCTGTGTGACCCTACGGATTTTAGCCTGCCAGGCTCCTCTGTCCATGGGATTCTCCAGGCAAGAGTACTGGAGTGGGTTGTTATCATTGTTTCTAAGATGAAAGGGACCACAGAAATAAATGCAGATTCCTGCCTAACATCAGTCTTCAACATTAAGTTAAATGTGGTTATTTTTATTCTTCTATAACAGAAGGTCAAAAAAGACTGAGAAGTCTATACTTTGGCCCACCCAGAGCTTGCAGAGAGATGAGGTCAGTGGTGATGTTTCTGGCTAACCCTGCTGCCTGTGTTCTGGCAGAAGGGAGGCAGTGGCTGGCACAACAGTATCTGAGGCGTGCGGTGCTAATGCCACTTCAAAGGCAGCTTCCTCCTATTTTTATCCTGGGTCAGCAGCCTGCCTATGCAGTTGCCTCTTGAACAAAAGGTTCTACCAGGTCCCTGACACCTTTTAAGGCCTTACAGACTTTTCTCACAATAACAAGAATAATCTGTTGTGTTACGTGGCATTTGATTTATAAACACAATCTCTACTCTATGCATAAGCTTGAAGCAAGTAGCCAGCATTCTTACCATTTTACAACCACCGAAAGTAAGGCTGGGAGAGGCTGAATCATATGGGTAAAAAGAGGCAAAGGCAGGACTCCTGGGTCAATGTGATGTCCAAATTCACGTTCTTTCCAATACAACATACTGGCTTCTATTGTCCGTTAGAACTCTTACTCTTTCTCACAAACACATTGTCTTCAAATCTAAAATGAAACTATTTTTTTAAGTCTATTGTTTTAGAACCCAAAATTTAATCTGATAGTCTAAGATGAATTAAGATAAATGTTGTTTAGTTGCTAAGTTGTGTCTGACTCTTTTGCAACCCCATGGGCTGTAGCCCACCAGGCTCCTCTGTCTATGGTATTTCCCAGGCAAGAATACTGGAGCAGGTTACCATTTCCTTCTCCAGGGAATTTTCCCAATCCAGGGATCAAACCCGAGTCTCCTGCTTGGCAGGCAGTTTCTTTACCATTGAGCCATCTGTACTGGTTCTCTGTACATTCTTAGTAAGCAGACTAATACTGTTGATTTCTATCTAAAGAAATGGACACGCTTCTATTTTTTTTCTTTTTTTTTTTTTTGATAAGGGAGAGCTACAACAGAATTCCCAAAAACTCCACTCGGTAGGGAAAAATTTAAGATTCACTTGAGAAGACAGGTCCCAGGAAACAGACACTGTCTTATTAAGAGACTAGAACAAAAATAACCTTAAAATTCTCCTGACTACCTAACTAAATTATCTCAAGGGAGCATTTGTCCTATATTTAAAGATCTCTAGATAAAGGAATTCTATATCCCTATGGAGAACTTCCTTCTGATGTTGACCTGCTTTGACTTTCAGGGAAATTATAAGTGAAGACTCTTTAGAGCTGGAAGGGCCCCTAAGAGATCAGCTAGCTGAAATTGCCATTTCCTATACCTGTTTGCAATCTCAGTGGTAAATTAACTTTCAACTTTTTCTTCTCCAACTCTAACTCATCCTAATTTCCATTATCTTTTTCTTCTTTGGTCTTAATTTTTAAATCTCACAAATAGATTTCGGGCTTTCTTTAGGATTCATGTATAATTTTCCATGACTTTTCTCATTTAGAGAATCAAAGCAGTTTAAAACCCTCACACTTCCACTGACCTAAAAGCAAATCATTTATTTAAAACATGTTAAAATCTTTTACCTGTTTAGAAAATTTGATTTGTCTGTAAATGTTGATTAATCCTATCTGTTTTGCCAGACATCTTGGTGTGCATGAATTGGGGGTGGCAGAAATGAGTCTGTTGTGTGAAGCCCTCACCACATGCAACTGACAGGTGAGAAGGGCTACATCTTAGGACATGACCAAAAAGTTTGGTAAAGATAACCAAATTTCCTGATTATGGCAGTCTGATATAGAAATTGTTCATTCATTTCACAAACACTTAAGAAACATCTACTTGCTAGGCACTGTTCTAGATCAAGGGATGTCTAAATGAGTAAAACAATAACCCTTACTTTGGATGGAGGTAAATTCTAGAGTGGAGAAGCAGATAAACAGAATAATTAAATAAATGTTTATTATGTTAGATAGGCATTAGCCTAAGGGTAGAAATAAAGGTGAGAAGGGAGATAGGGAATCTTGAGGGTGAGAAGAGAGAGAGAGAGATTGAGAACAGCCAATAGTGATCATATGACATCTGAGTAAGGCCTAAAGGAAATGAAGTAGCATCATGCTGATACCTGGAGTTCTGTGTTCCACCAGAGGATCAGCAAGTACAAGGTCCTAAGACATGAGTGGACCTGATCTATTCAAATAACAAAGAGGCCAGTGTGGCTGGAGTAAAGTGGGAGAGACAGAACAGGAGGAGGTGAAATCAGAGGTATAGGAGGTGTGAAATCAGCAGATTCTGTAGGGCCTTGTGGGTCAGTGAAAGCACTTGGAGTTCCCTGTTTTGAAATGAGAAGCCATGACAGAGTTTTAAACAGAGGACTAAGTGACATAATCTGACTTAGGTTTTTAACAAGATAATGTTGGCTGCCATATTGAGAATAGACTAAAGGAACAAGGGTGAACCAGGGAAACTAATTAAGAGACTATAGCAATAATCCAGGCAAAAGAGTATGATGGTTTAGCTTGGGATGGTACCAATGGAAGTGGTAGGGAATGATCAGATGCTGGATGTATTCTAAAGCTGACAGTTCAGGTGTGGGGCCAACAGTCACTCCAAATAGTGATATTTTGATCTGAACAAATGGAAAACTGGCTAATGCCTGGTGCTTTCTTGTATCCATGTGCCCCTTTATGGACCCCTGGTTTGTAGAAATTTTAACCAGTGATTTAAAAGAAGAAATGCCATTTATTCCTGTTGGCTATTATTTGAAATCTGTTTATGATAAGATATATCATGTGTGTTTACTGTTCATATATGTTTAGAGAAAAAGAAGTTGAAGGAGTTGAAATAATATTTGTCAGCTGGAGACTCTCTGCTGTGCATGTGTGAGCAGGATTTCAGTCAAGACAATTCTTTTAGCTTTTAAGGTTTATGGTAAGAAATAGTTTGAACCTCAAAACATATATCAATATATCACATTAAACTTCTTTGGCTTCTAGGGCTATTTGCATTGCTTTAGAATTCACTTCTTTGTCCTAGGTAAACCTCAGATGACCTTTCCTTTTTTAAAATGTCAAGTTAAATTGGTTACCAGACCATGTAACAAGAAAGCTCACTAAGCTACTTCACTAACGAGCTATGTGTATAAGTCAACATCTGCTGCTGCTGCTAAGTCACTTCAGTCGTGTCCGACTCTGTGCGACCCCATAGATGGCAGCCCACCAGGCTCCGCTGTCCCTGGGATTCTCCAGGCACGAATACTGGAGTGGGTTGCCATTTCCTTCTCCAATGCATGAAAGTGAAAAGTGAAAGTGAAGTCGCTCAGTCGAGTCCGACTCTTCGCGATCTAATTGACATAAAAGATGGTTCGTGTTAAGCAGAGAAAAGCCCCCAGCTCCTCTGAGCTTTTCCTGGAAGCAGAGGGCCCTGTGTTTCCCCTTCAGAGAGGGAATGCCTCTCAATGTGATATATCCCTATGCACTGGCACTTGTGACAAATGGCAAGATGCCAATATCTAATCCAAATTTAAGATTTCAATGTCCTTTTCCAAAATTTCTAAAGTCTCATTCCATTTAGTTTTCTTGGATTGAAAATTTTTTTTGGTATACAGTGCTTGTTTATTTATTTCTTACTTATTTACTTGCACTTGTTGCTTGTTTTATTTCTTACTTGTTTTTGGCTATGCTGGGTCTTCTTTGCTGCATGCAGGTTTCTCGAGTTCAGTGAGCAGGGCCACTCTGCAGTTGTGGTGCATGGGCTTCTCTCATTGCAGAGTGCAGGCTCTAGGTGCACAGGCTTCAGTATTTGTAGCATGCAGGCTCACAGTTGCGACTTGCTGGCTCCAGAGCATGCAGGCTTCAGGAGCTGCTGCACAGGACCTCATTAGTTGTGGCTAGTGGGCCCTAAAGCATGCAGTCTTCAGTAGCTGCAGCCCGCGCACTCAGTAATTGTGGATTCTTATCTACTGCACCACCAGGGAAGTTCCCCCCTACCTTTTTTAAGCAATGTTTTGTTTTGTTTTAAAGTCTTTATTGAATTTGTTACAATATTGTTTCTGTTTTATGTTTTTGGTTTTTGGCTGAGAGGCATGTGGGATCTTATCTTCCTGACAAGGGAGTGAACTCGAACCCTCTGCACTGGAAGGCAATGTCTTAACTACCGGGCCACCAGGGAAGTCCCTCAAATCTTTTTTATTGAAAAAAAAATTTTTTTTTTCTAAACAATTTCATTGCAAGTATAGTGCTATATGTATTTGATTAAGAAACCTTATATGAGACTGCCTGGGTTCAACTCCCCCTACACCAGAACTTATTAGCTTTCTACCCTCAGGGAACGTACTTACCCTTTCTAAGTGTCACTGTCCTCATCTGGAAAACAGGGATTTTAAAAGTGCCTACTTCATGGGGTTATATGAAGGATTATATGAAATATTCCACATAAAGCAATTAAGCATCACCACTGGGCACACAGTAAGTGATCTACTAGTGGTGGCTATTATTAAAGACAGAGGTAAGAAAACACTTCCTTCCAGTTTATTCTTTTGATGGGAATATGTAACATTAGGTGATTCATGAGTTCAGTGCAAACGCTCACAGCCTTCACTGCATACATTATATTGGACCAGCTAAAGACTGACATATACTCTCATGATTCAACATTTAAATGACACTATACTCTAAGTACACACAGACTACTATTATTATTAATAATATTATTATATTATATATATTATTTATTATATATATTATATATATAATATAATATATATTATTACTTAATAATATTATTAAGTCCAATAGTAACTATGTGACCTGCCAGAGGACACAGCAATTTGGTCAGTTTGAATGATATCTTCATTGGTTTGCTTCTGGCGATTATTTATTTAAGTACACCTGCTTAAGGAGATCAAGATATTATATTTGCATTAGCTTTATCTAACAAACTAGGAAAAGACGAATGTAGCAAACTTGAGAGAATGAATACCATCGATGGTATTTCCCCTTAGTTGGAAAAGTGAAGAATAGTATAAGGATAGGGAAGGATTCCAAGAGAATGGAAGCAACTGGGAATATATGAAGGGATGACTGGATAGGAGTGTAAGTAGATGTATTCTATGTTATTGGGATCAGTGGGGTAAAGTTATGGGAGGCAAAGTTTGCTTCAATGTAGGGAAGACATTCTCAACAGTTAGAGCTTAAAGACTGTCTGAAATGCCCTGGAGACTAGTGAGCTCCCTTCTCTAGAGCAAGGCCCGGGTGAGGTAAAAGGTTTCAACCCAAGAATATTTGATGTTACTAGGAAAACAAACAAACACACATATCATTTTATTTTTAGCCTATATTTCATTTTAAAAAGAAAATAAGAACTATACTCTCTAATGAAATGATAATATTATATAATAGGATATTAAAAGTGGAAGTTTCCCCCTAGGCCCTCAAATACAAGAGATGCTGCACACTGAAGTGAGATTCCAGATAAACACAGACTTTACAGAGAAAACAGTAGACATGAGTGTCCCTGGTGTGCTCAAAGATTAGCAAACCACTGCCACAATTCTTGAACCCCTTAGTCAGGTCCAGGTTATGAAAGCGGGTCAGAGTCTGGCAGGAAGAAAGGATTTTGTGAGAACGAATTCTGGAACTCTGTAGATCAAGGTGTGTGTTTAGAGTAGACAGAGTTGGGGGACCCTGCCCTCTCACCTCCAGCCTTGTGAGAAAACAGATTCAAAGTGGCTTCTTAAAGGACTTTGTATGAGATGTCAGCATGAGGATGGATGGGAGGTGAGAGTGGGCTGGGGTCTGACTCCCTCCCAGGATATCTACAGAGTGAGAGATGGTCTGAAAAACTGTTTTGGCAAAGAATTGGGAAATTTGCTGCTGAACTCCCAAGGGCAAATTATGTGATTGTTTCCCATGGACCAGAGCAGGGCAGAAGGAAGGCAGAGCTGGATGGGTTCGTCCCGGGGCCTGTCCAAGGGTGCGAACAGACCCTAGTAGCTACAAGCTGTAGGCACACAGCTTTCTAGGGGTGGTAGATTGAGTTACAAGTCAACTCTAGAAATGAACTGACATTAATCGAGGACTACAGACAAGATGTCCCCGGTGATAGGGACTTTCAAATATCCCTTAGAAGCTTTCTTCTCTGTGCCTCCCTGGCTCTGAGAGTGACAAGCCAGAATATGATGTTACTCTATAAAGTAAAAAAAATATTTCTACTCTTTCTTGTTCTCTATCCTTGCACTTTCACCTCAGGGTAAAAGTCAGGGTTAGCAAGCTGGGAGAGGAAGAGGAGGAAAGCATGAGGAAGCTAAACACATTGCCTTCCCTGAAGGAAGGTGATCCTTCTAAAATGAGCCCTAGTTAGGGAACGAGAAGAGATTTACCTCTAAGAGGAGACTGAAATTTGTCATTCCAGTGGCTGGAATATTATAAGTTAAAATATAATGGTTTGAGTAACTTAAGATGATGATGGTCTAATCCTAAAAGGAAGTCGAATATCACAGGACCTAAGTTTTCATCCAGCAGCGGTGAAAAAATTTCTTTTATTAAAAAATAGATTTCTTAATCTAATCCAGTTTAGATTAATAATAAAATAATTTTATGGTAAAAAAAAAATTAAAGGGTAATAGACAAAAAGAAAGAAGCATTTTGATGACACATCATATATTATTAACAAAAAATAACCAATTTAACATATTGGTTATAGTTAAGCACTCTCATATCAAAACTTTAAATTCTTTTGATAATAATACAATCCAAGGTAGAAATTCCAATCCAGAACCTAACCCATGATATGCTAGGATTCTACCATCAGACATCCAAACTCCAAAATAGAAGAAACACTTCTGTTATTTTCAAGTCCCTTTGGTCATTTCTGGCTCAGGATAGATCACATGGCTTCATTCAGCCAGCCAAGCAGAGAACAGTATGAGCCTCAGGACAGAGATTGACAGAAAGAAATAGCACCAAAGAACAAGATGTGAAAATTGCTTTGGGGAAATATGTTAGAATTAGGGGTTTGGATGCAGGCAGAAACTAGAAGCCTGAAATATTTTTGGCATGAACAGAAACAACAATGTGCCTAAAGAAGTATTTGTTTATACCACAGGTGCATTTCTAACCTAAGACAATTTGTAATTTTATTCTATTGTTAGCACTTAAAGGAGCATGAAGTCACATTTGGCAGACTGAGGAGTATGTAGAAGAGCAACAGTCATTTTGTTCATTGAGGTCACTGCACTCTTGCTTCACAGCATTGCTGGGCATATGTCTATTCTACAATATTTTTTTTTTTGTAAAGTCAATGCTATTTTAAGTTTCTATTCAGAAAACTTTGAGTTACTCTTTCAATATTATACTTCAAAAATTTTCTCTTTCCCTCCACATTCAACTGATTAATGTTTTTCCCTTAGCTGAAGAACAATCCCTGATGTCTTTGTTATTAGAATATCATTCAACAGTGTTTTGAACTTTTGCATTTCTGTTAAGATTCCATTCTTCTGAAGATTTTGTGACTAAGTGGGTAGAAGATGACCAGAAAATAAATTTCTCTCTTTCATCCAGTGTTTTGTCTGCCCTATCACTGAGCTGCATGCATTCATATTGTACCTCATAATTTCAAATATATTAATAATTATTTCTATTTCCAGTTATTAGCCAGTGATGTTAGTTACATTTATGTATGTTCAGGAACCTCTCCTATATTTCTGTGAAGACTTGGATCCTTTTATTGCTATCCTTTAAGTCTCTATTATTTTAAAGACCTGACTCTATCTGATGGTAAACAGGTATCATTGGATCGTGAAAGATGCCCCAGGGACTCTGTAGATCAATGTTCTCTTTCTTCCAGAGATAAAGACAAAGGGAGACATAGACATGTCTATGAGAGATAAGAGCTAATTTCTCTTTATCATACTGAAGGTTGGGTATGTGTGTGTTAGTTGCTCAGTCGTGTCGACTCTTGCGACCCCATGGACTGTAGCTCACCAGGCTCCTTTGTCCATGGGATTCTCCAGGCAAGAATACTGGAGTGGGTTGCCATGCCCTTCTCCAGGGGATCTTCCAGGCCCAGGGATCGAACCTGTGACTCTTATGTTTCCTGCATTGGCAGGTGTGTTCCTTACTATTAATGCTACCTGGGAAGCCCTTATCATACTGAATGTTAATACTTTTTAATGTACAAAACTATTGGTCCTGTCAAGACAGGTAATGAGTCTCTTCTCTAAACGGACCTCTGATTGATTAATTCACAACTGCAGAGGTAAAAATAGTACTGGATTGTGTGCTTCCTGAGGACATGGACTTTATCTGAAGCATCTTTGTATCTTGAGCTCACAGGAAAATGTCTAGAAATATTAGGAATTCAATAAAATTTTTGTTAAATGAATGAAACGAATGAATTAATAATGTGGAATAGAAACCAAATCCTTAAATAGTAACTTATTGGATCTAGATTAAGAGAAGGAGATTAATGAAAACAAGTTTTTACTAGGAGTTTTTTTTGTGGAGGGGCCATGCCCTGTGGCTTGTGGGATCTTAGTTCCCTGACCAGGGATGAAACCCGGGACCCCCACAGTGATAGCACCAAGTTTCAACCACTAGACTGCCAAGGAATTCTCCATTATTATTAAAGTTTCAGTGACTAAAAGGAGAGAATCAAGATCCATCATATTGACTCTCTTATTCTTTATATGCAAAACAACAGTGAACCACCTACCTTTGTGTGCTTAATGGAACAACAACAACAACAAACCCAAACATTTTAATCTGAGATATTTTGTCCAAATCTAGGTGTTGCTATTCATTTTAAATTTAAGAACTTGATAAAGAAAAGATATTGAAACCATTTATGGAATTTGAATACATTTTAAAATATGGAAATGCTTTTTGTTCAAGAAACACCATATTATGATACTCCCAAGTTGATTCATTTCTCTTGAGTGTGCCTTTGCTACTTTTTGCCAGGAGTTTTCCTAAGAGTCTCAAGCAAATGGGAATGTGTAAGGAAGTAATGTATAGAACCAGACTTCAAGGTCCCTGGAAATATAGAATGAGTAAAAGCTTTCAGTAAGTTGTATTTCATGATATTAGACAAACTGAACATTTAGCATACACAAGGGAATGTTTCAGGGACACACACTCTCAAAGAAGTAAGGAATGTAATATGCATAAAAGCAACCAAAGCACAAGTGAAACAAGTGGCTGAACTGTTTCCTTCGGAGACACAGGCAATATGCTACACTCAGGAAATAAAGATCCATGTGGTCTTCACCAATAGATAAATAGAACTTGGCTGGAAAAATGTTACCTGCTCCATCAAATGGGAAATATTAAATAAGATAAAAATAGGGCAAAATATTGGAAGTCACTTAGAAAAAGTACAAAGCCCAGTAGAACATGATCTGTTTCCAGAGTTATTTATATATTTATGCTTATTCGATATTGGACAAACAGGACTAGAATGAGGGTGGGCTGTGGATGTAGATACGAATATGAAGAGGGTAGACAGAAGTAAGGGTGGCCCCAGTGATGACAGGGTGCTTGCAATGGTGGTTATGCCTAAGAAAGACGGTAGCAATTGGAGCTATGGGTTCAGAAAAGCGGAGCAAGAAGGAGGTCCTAAATGAAGGTCAAGTCCCAGACCAGCACTAATAATACACCAGGCAGAGACAGCCTATTTTGGCTTTAATTATAAGCATCGTGGGGATTTTTTGATTTTTATAGTGCTTAGTAACCGTGTGCAGAATGCTTGGGAATAGTAGCTTATCAGCATAAACCAAAATGAATGAGATATATTAACATTTTCATTATTTCTAGCAGACTGGACGCTCTCTTTCTCTTCCTGGAAGACCAGTCCCACCTGCCATCTCTGCAACGTCTCCTTGGTTATACCAGCCTGCTTACAGCTACACTAGCAAACCAAGTGATGGGCTAGAGGAAGCAAAGAAGAGACTAACTCCTTGGGAAGCAGCAGCCAAGTCTCCTCTTGGTTTAGTGGATGAGGCTTTCAGACCCAGAAACATTCAGGAATCCATTGTGGCAAACGTGGTCTCAGCAGCTCGTAGAAAGGTGCTTCCAGGGCCATCTGAGGAATGGAATGCAAGACTGTCCTATGTCCCTCAAACCCAGGAGACCAGTGTGGGCTCATTTGCAAAGCAAGAATATAATGTTGCATCCATACCCAATTATAGTGTGCCCAACTCCCAATATGGTTCACAGGCACCACATGCATATTACAGGCAGCCTTCCAGAAACAATTCTGAAATAATGTCCATGGAGACCAGGTCTGATTATTGTCTCTCAAAAACCAACTGCAACTATAACCCACACCCGAGGGGATGGAGACGTCAAACATGAAATTAGCAGAACTGATCGTATGCCACCTATATTTTTTTATGTTTCTTTGCAGTATTTTTCACTTTTCTAATAGTTTAGATTCACTTTTGATCTTGGATTGTTCTCATAGATCATTTATCGGTGTGTGTATGCACATTTGAGTGTGAATCACTTCCTTCTCTGCAGATGCATAGAGAATTTCTTTCAGGAAGAACTCTTTTCCTGTGCTGATGACACAGAAATTCCATTTATTTCATTAATATGGAGAATTTAGGCAACTAAACTCTTCTCAATTAAAACGAAATTAACTATGTTCTTGTATGTGCCTTAGTCTAGGATGGAATTAATGAAACATGGCATGCTAATTGTTATTAGCAGTAACAGCAAGGAATATAACATTGGAGAAGTTTCCAGTGGTAATATGAGCAATAATTATAATAAGGATTTCCTTGGTGTTATTTTAAGCATTTCTTTGAAATATATTTTAAAATCTGATAACATTCATATTTGGTTTTTGGAATTGAGACAAAGATATTTTCAGAAAGAAAGAAATATTTGACAGTAAGACAACTACACATTTCAGTTGGACTTCCGAGGTAAGCGGTGTGATACGTGGGGAATAGAAGATGTAGGTATAGGATTTATTTTAATCTATTTAAAGCCAGGGGCCTGAGACACGAATAGACTCTGGGCTCAGGTGTCTTCACTTGTGAGAAGAGAAGATCAGATTATGTAATCTCCTCGATGCTTAACAGCTCTGATATTCTGAGCTGAGTTTCTCTCATTTGTAAAATGATCTTTGATGCATTATTCATTTTTGTTGCTCATCATATAGATATCAAACTAAGTTTAAGAGTGGATTAGGTCATTGGTGTCACAATATGTATCATTAAAGGTCCAAGAGGAATTGTTGGGCAGCAGGGTTTGAGCTATGTGTTACATGAGTGAGGGCTGATGTGAAGAAAAAAAGCTATTAATGGATTAAAGGAAGTGGTAGATGGATGTGTCTGTTATTATACAACTGTAGGTCATGAACATTTATTTAATTACAGAAAGCATGCCACAGAAGCCTATGAAACAAGTGGTGCTTCTTTAGAAAAGCATCATTAGGATGTTCCAAGGAAGTTAAACAGTTGCTTGGACAACTCCAAGACCCATGCCTTGTTAGCATGACCATGAGATAATCAGTTAAACATCTGCTCCTCAATGTCACACCCACAAGGTATTAAACACAAGGAAATTCAAAGTACTTTACATCATAAACAAGTATGAGAATATTTAAAAAATAAAAACATCTTGAGTGTTCAAAACATTCTTAGGTTTCTAAATATGATTATTTTGCTTTGTTTTACTTTTTGACTCTTGAATTTATTATTATGATAGTCTCTTTCACAGAATAATACTTTTTAAAAACTGCCAGGATACAAGGAATCCCTTATTTGGAAACAAAAAAAAAGCTGAAGAAATCACAGTAAGTTCGATTGGTAACAGAATCACCCAGATACTAATTTGTTCAATTATTAAGAAAAGTAGAGTACTTCATAGAAATTTGAATTACATCTCAAATTAGAAGATATAATTACGGATTCCTAAAGAGTTCCTATGGAATTAAAAAAAACTAATGCCTGGTATATTGGTTAATGTGTCAGCAATTCTCAGAAATCCCCACATAAAAATTCTTGTGGTGGTTCAGTTATTCTAGATGTCAATGTTTTAAGATATGTAGAATTTAGCAGAAGGAATTTTGTACAAGATCATATCCTATTTTGTTGTTTTCTTTTATAAATGCTAGCAGTTATTTCCTTCACTCCTTAGATTTTAGATACTCCAGTTCCAGAGGCTGATATATAATACATTATATTATTCACTAAAATTTTCACTAGACTCCAAATAGAGATGCAGACATTCTAAACTTAAATATTATTATGAAACAGATAGGTCCCCCTTTGCATGCACTAGATCAAAACAATCATTGTATTAAGCAATCTGAATTTATTCTAGACATCAAAAAAAGAAAATATAACACATGGCAGGAAAGTTGTATATTGTTCATTCACAGGGAAATTAATGTCCCATTTTTATTAGAAGTCAATGGTTCAAGGACTCATACTTTGCGGATATAATTCTGAAAATAAAAGTACGTTGTCAAATCATCACAAAATGTATGGGTATTTATCTCCCGTTTTCACAAAAGGAGTAAAGTTAGATTGCTTACATTCAAGCTAATGTTTGAGCCAAGGCTGCCATGCTGACATCTGATTCCTGCTGAGAAAACCTAGATAACTACTGTTCTCACAAAAATAAAATCAGTTTGGGACTTCTCTGGTAGTCCAGTGGTTTGAGACTCTGCACTTCCACTGTGAGGGGCATGGATCCCACCCTTGGTCTGGGAACTAAGATCCTACATGCTGTACAGACCAGCCAAAATAATAATAAATAAATAAAATTGGTTTGTCTTATATTCCAAATAATAGTCTTTTCAGAGAAGAACTTGTGTGTGTGCTAAATTGCTTCAGTTGTGTCTGACTCTGTGAGACCCCATGGACTGTAGCCCATCAGGCTCCTCTGTCCATGGGAATTCTCTGGGCAAGAATACTGGAGTGGGTTGCCATGCCCTCCTCCAGGGGATCTTCCTCACCCAGGGATCCATCCTGCATCTCTTACATCTCCTGTATTGGCAGGAGTGCCACCTGCTTTGTAAATATATACCATATGTGTTGTAAGACATTTTTCTACTAGTAGCAATCACAGAGGTAGAAAGAGTTCTGTGCTACCATGATTAAAAAGCATTCTCTTGAAGTACACTAATTTGGCACCTGTTTCCACCTTCAGTTTAAAAATATAATTGCATGTGTGTGAAATATCTGTTATTGAGATGATTTAAATACTGTTTTGTATTTTGAATTTTAAAGCTACATGATTCTAGTCCATTTATCTCAGAATATATCTCATGTTTTGGCCCCATCACTCATATTGGAAAGGGCTACACTGTTAGGACTCTAGCATACACATATATACATTAATGAATTGAAATTTTGGATAAAAAATATATCAAATAGGCTCAGTTATTATAATTAGAGAGGAACTGTAGAAATGTTTGTAAGAGAAAGTAGATTTTCACAGTTGATTTTTTTTCAAAGTAGAAGTATTTACACTGTCCACACATATACTAAAATAGACTATGTTCTCCTGCTTATTAGCTTAACATTTCTACCTTTGTTTATCCCAAAAGACTGTATCTGAAAGATGCATACTGAAAATCAAAATTGTATTAGTAATAAAAATTAACTTGAAAATCAATTTAAAGAGCCTTTTCATTTTTCCTTATTAAAAAATTCTTTTGAAATAGTCTTCACCCCAAAGCTTTAATCTTATCTACTACATATTTTTAAATTTTAGTTGCTACAGTATCAGCTTTCAGACATATTAAAAGAATTTCATGCTGATTGGCAACATTTTAACTCTAACATTTAAAAACTTAAAAAACAACTTACCTGAAAGTATGATCAGTTTCACATGTAAGTTTAGCGGTTTTAGACCCATATTTTAATATTATAGTATTATTCTTAATTTAATATTACTCTTTATTAGTTCTTTCTTTCATAAGCAAAAGTATAGCCAATGGTAATATGACTTGATAATGTGTTGGCTGAATTTCTAAAGCCACCCTGGACTCAGAAAATCTATCATGTTTGTCATTCCACTGCTTCTGATCACTTATTCGCTTTAGACTGCCCCATGACTGACCTTGATTAAACTGAACCCTTCGTCATAATAAAGCATATTTAAGTAAAACTTTTAAAAAATGACTTTGGATCTTCTTACATACTATTAAAACCATCAGCTGGAATGTGAGCTCCCTGGTCAGTGAGACCACGCAGCACAGCTTTTTGATACTTCTTTTTAAAAATTATGAATAAAATGACTCCCTTGGCAATCTGATAAAAAATAGTTTTAAAGAGCCAGCACTTGAAATATTCCCTAAATATGAGTACCATCTTAAAGATTAAAAAAACTTAAGAGAGTTAGCACCATACTGTCTGTCAACTTCAAGAAAAACACACAACATAGAGTTGTGAGTTTAAGCTTTATTCAGGGTCTTACTGAGAATGACAGCCTTGGAGACAGTCTCTCAGTAGCTCTGAGAAACTGCTCTGAAGAGGCGGGGGAGTAGCCTGTGTACACATGAAATTTTTTGCTAGAAAATACTGGCAGTCAAGTATACATCTGAGTAAAAGACTGCTGCTAATCAAATAGAACAGATAACTCAAACTGATGACTTTTCTGCTTTTCTGCAAGAAAGTGGGGTCATTGAAATTCTTCCTGAGATGTGTATCTTAACTACTTTTATTGTTTTTGTTCAGCCACTAAGTCATATCTGACTCTTTGTGACCCCATGGACTGCATCATGCCAGGCTCCTCTGTCCTTCACTATCTCCCAGAGTTTGTTCAAACTCATGTCCATTGTGTTGATGATGCCATCCAACCAGCTCATCCTTTCCTGCCCACTTCTGCCTTTGCCTTTAATCTTTCCCAGCAACAGGGTCTTTTCCAATGAGTTGCCTCTTTGTATCAGGTGGCTAAAATTGGAGCTTCAGCTTTAGCATCAATCATTCCAATGAATATTCAGTGTTGATTTCCTTTAGGATTGACTGCTTTGATCTTCTGGCAGTCCAAGAGACTCTCAAGAGTCTTCTCCAGCACAATCTGAAAGCATCAATTCTTTGGCACTTAGACTTCTTTATGGTCCAACTCGCACATTCATACATGGCTACTGGAAAAACCATAGCTTTGACTATACGAACCTCTGCCGGCAAAGTGATATCTCTGCTTTTTAATACTCTGTCTAGGTTTGCCCTAGGTTTTCTTCCAAGGAGCAAGTGTCTTTTAATTTCATGTGGTTCTGGAGACCAAGAATATAAAATCTGTCACTGTTTCCACTTTTTCTCTTTCTATTTGCCATGAAGTAATGGGACCGGATGCCATGATCTTAGTTTCCTGAATGTTGAGTTTGAAGTCAGGTTTTTACTCCCTTCAAGAGGCTCCTTAGTTCCTCTTCCCTTTCTGCCCCTTTCTCACTTAACTACCTGGAGGCCTGTTTATGGAAAGCACAGGAGGCATCACCCTGTTGCTCCTTCCTGTATCCCCTCAGGTTGTACTGTCCTCTAGGTGGGCTGACTGTAGTGGATTCTGACTTAACCCTTGTATAACTAGATGATGAGTCACACTCTGGTCTTTCTTTGTTCACATGTCTGAAGATGCTAATGCCACAGAAAATGCCCATCTTTTCTTTTGAATTCCTTGCACTCAGTAAACTACAAATTTCAAAACATGCCAAGAGATAAGCAATGTTATCTCACATGGAGCCACCGGGCAGGCTAAGGCCAGGAGAGTCCAATTCTCTGGCTAGTTCACTTGGAAGACAGCAACAGAGATGCTTCAGGACTAGCCAATGTTTCCCTAGTCCACATGACACTAGAAGTATTTAGTGCAAGGTACTTTTAAGTGGTTTTGGAAAATAACAAAATCTGTGACTTCTCAAATTTAATGGAGCAGCATTTTTCACAAAGGGACATTTCATTACTCACAGTCTTATAAAATGTAACAGTTTATATTTCTAGAAAGAGTCTGGCAATCCCCTCTATAAAAATCAAGTAACTTCATGAGGAAATGCCACCAGTGTATCTTGCTGTGATTTTTTTCTCTCTCTAAAGTTGTAGTGAAGCGTTGCTATTTTGTACCTTCTTTCTCCTTGACTTCTCTGTCACTCTTCTTCATAAACTGTCCTCCATTCCCACTTACTGCCAAGAGGAAAACGCTTCATCACCTCTTCAGGATTTTAAGATTTATACTTCTGAAAAGGCTTTGTAGGGCAGGACTGCCTCACCATGATGAGCTGTATAAATGTGAGGTTTGCCCTAAATTACCAAATAAATTATAATGGGGTGTGAGTGGTGTGCTTAGTTGCTTCACTCATGTTTGACTCTTTGCGGCTCCATGGACTATAGCCTGCCAGACTCCTCTGTCCATAGGGATTCTCCAGGCAAGGATAATGGAGGGGGTTGCCATGCCCTCCTCCAGGGAATCTTCTGGACCCAGGGACTGAATCTGAATTTCTTATGTCTCCTGCATTGGTCAGCGAGTTCTCTACCATCAGCGTCATCTGGGAAGCCCTTATAATGAGGTATATATAGGCAAAGGCACAATCTTACATAAGGTCAAATTGATCTTGAAGAACCCTGTCTACATTACTACGACTATTCAGAGGATCCTGCTTTAGCCTTTTGCCAGCAGCATCTCTTCTAGAAAAAATTATCCATTGAGAAAATTGAGCTACAGATGTATTCTGTAGATATAGTACACGTGTTGGAAAGTAAAGTGCCATCCTTAAATTAGGGAAGATACACTGTTTGTACTGCCCTTACTCTCACCTGGATGGAACAACCATTTTTTAAGCAGCATAGAAATCCATGACGTGAGTCCACAGCAGTTTTGCAGGACCCCAGGGCTGATCCCTGACCTACTCAGGAATAGTCTCATTTCAAGGGGTTGGTAGTTTTTCTTGCCGTTCTACATGTCATTCATACCACAGCCTTCTGCCAGACCAGTACATAAGACAGAAAAGAATAATATTTTTAAAATAAATAAATAAATGGGGGAGGAGTTTACCTATATTCCCACAATGTGGTTTAATTCAGAACTTTATGCCAGTTAAATTTTGTTCTTAAATTCAAATGATATCTTCTCTGGTTTCTGTCTACAGAAACCACAGGTCTGATTATTAGCAACACAAAATGCCTTTAATATACTTGAAGTGGATACTTACTAGAGGGCTAAGAGGAAAAAGAACACTGATTTAGGGATAAAGCAGCCAAAATTCAATGCTCAGCTAAGCTAAGCCCTATGTCCAGCATGAATTTGATAAAGAAAATAAAAAGAAGGCAGAGGTTTTATGTCCTGCAGCATTCTCCAGTGATAATGAAATAGGAAGCAACGGGGAAGGGCACAACTTGGAAAGAACAACACAGCCTAAGGACACAACATAAACTGACCAGAACTTTGCTGTTCAGTCCCTCAGTCCCGTTGTTCACATCTCCTGTTCACAAAGCCAAAGGGGGGACACGCGCAGTTGTGGATGCATCTCATGGGGAAAAGCAAGGCCAATGCTGACTAGAACCAAATGGGTCCAAGATGACCGTGGCTCAGACCATGAACTTCTTATTGCCAAATTCAGACTTAAACTGAAGAAACTAGGGAAAAACACTAGACCATTCAGGTATGCCCTAAATCAAATCCCTAATGATTATACAGTGGAAGTGAGAAATAGATTCAAATGATTAGATCTGATAGACAGAGTGCCTGAAGAAGTATGGACGGAGGTTCGTGACATTGTACAGGGGACAGGGATCAAGACCATTCCCAAGGAAAAGAAATGCAAAAAGGCAAAATGGTTGTCTGAGGAGGCCTTACAAATAGCTGACAAGAGTAGAAAAGCTAAAGGCAAAGGAGAAAAGGAAAGATATACCCATCTGAATGCAGAATTCAAAGAATAGCATGGAGAGATAAGAAAGCCTTCTTCAATGATCAATGCAAAGAAATAGAGGAAAACAATAGAATAAGAAAGACTACAGATCTCTTCAAGAAAATTAGAGATACCAAGGGAACATTTCATGCAAAGATGGGCAAAATAAAGGACAGAAATGCTATGGACCTAACAGAAAGAGAAGATATTAAAAGGTGGCAAGAATATACAGAAGAACTATACAAAAAAGATCTTCATAACCCAGATAACCACAATGGTGTAGTCACTCACCTAGAGCCAGACATCATAGAGCCCTAAGTCAAGTGGGCCTTAGGAAGCATTACTACAAACAAAGCAAGTGGAGGTGATGGAATTCCAGCTGAGCTATTTCAAATCCTAAAAGATGATGCTGTGAAAGTGCCGCACTCAATATGCCAGCAAATTTGGAAAACTCAGCAGTGGCCACAGGACTGGAAAATGTCACTTTTCATTCCAATCCCAAAGAAAGGCAATGCCAAGGAATGCTCAAAGTACTGCACAATTGCACGCATGTCACCTGCTAGCAAAGTAATGCTCAAAATTCTTCAACGGTACGTGACCGAGAAATCCAGACGCTCAAGCTGGATTTAGAAAAGACAGAGGAACCAGAGATCAAATTGCCAACATCTGTTGGGTCATAGAAAAAGCAAGAGAGTTCCAGAAAAATATCTACATCAGTTTCATTGACTACGCTAATGCCTTTGACTGCGTGGATCACAACAAACTGGAAAATTCTTAGAGATGGGAATACCAAACCACCTTACCTGCCTCCTGAAAATCTGTATGAAGGTGAAGAAGCTACAGTTAGAACCAGATGTGGAACAACGGACCGGTTTGAAATCAGGAAAGGAGTATGTCAAGGCTGTATACTGTTACCCTGCTTATTTCACTTCAGTTCAGTTCAGTTCATCTCAGTTCAGTCACTCAGTCGTGCCCAACTCTTTGCGACCCCATGAATCGCAGCACGCCAGGCCTCCCTGTCCATCACCAGCTCCCGGAGTCTACCCAAACTCATGTCCATCGAGTCGGTGATGCCATCCAGCCATCTCATCCTCTGTCGTCCCCTTCTCCTCCTGCCCCCAGTCTTTCCCAGCATCAGGGTCTTTTCCAATGAGTCAACTCTTCACATGAGGTGGCCAAAGTATTGGAGTTTCAGCTTCAACATCAGTCCTTCCAGTGAACACCCAGGACTGATCTCATTTAGGACAGACTGGTTGGATTTCCTTGCTATGCACAGTAAATCATGCGAAACACCAGGCTGAGTGAAGCACAAGCTGGAATCAAGATTGCAGGGAGAAATATCAATAACCTCAGATATGCAGATAACACCACCTTTATGGAAGAAAGTGAAGAAGAACTAAAGAGCCTCTTGATGAAAGTGAAAGAGAGTGAAAGCTGTCTTAAAACTCAACATTCAGAAAACTAAGATCATGGCATCTGGTCCCATCACTTCATGGCATATAGATGGGGAAACAGTGGAAACAATGAGAAACTTTATTTTGGGGGGCTCCAAAATCACTGCAGATGGTGATTGCAGCCATGAAATTAAAAGACGCTTGTTCCTTGGAAGAAAAGCTATGACCAATCTAGACAGCATATTAAAAAGCAGAGACGTTACTTTTCCAATAAATATCTGTCTAGTCAAAGCTATGGTTTTTCCAGCAGTCATGTATGGATGTGAGAGTTGGACTGTGAAGAAAGCTGAGAGCCGAAGAATTGATGCTTTTGAACTGTGGTGTTGGAGAAGACTCTTGAGAGTCCCTTGAACTGCAAGGAGATCAAACCAGTCCATCCTAAAGGAAATCAGTCCTGAATATTCATTGCAAGGACTGATGTTGAAGCTGATACTCCAATACTTTGGCTACCTGATGTGAAGAACTGATTCATTGGAAAAGACCCTGATGCTGGGAAAGATTGAGGGCAGGAGGAGAAGGGGGTGACAGAGGATGAGATAGTTGGACGGCATCACTGACTCAATGGACATAGAGTTTGAGCAGGGAAGCCTGGCATGCTGCAGTCCATGGGGTCGCAAAGAGTCAGACAGGACTGAGCTACTGAACTGAACTAAAGTGAGACCTTAAGTCTCAATATATGCTCATTCTAACACATCAGCAAGCTAAATGGCACACCTATAGGCACCATTTTCCAAGGCCGACCACCAAAGACCAAGAAGTGGGTAGTGGTACAATTCCTGGAAATCTCCACCATTTTCCTAAAATAGTTGGAATAACCCTCCCACTCTTTTGTTGTTCAGTGGCTCAGTTGTGACCATCTCTTTTCAACACCATGGACTGCAATATGCCAGGCTTTCCTGTCCTTCACCATCTCCCAACTAACTCTGCTCAAATTCATGTCCATTGAGTTGGTGATGCCATCCAACCATCTCATCCTCTGTCATCCCCTTCTCCTCCTGCCTTCAATCTTTCCCAGCCACCAGGGTCATTTCTCCTGCCTTCAATCTTTCCCAGCCACCAGGGTCTTTTCCAATGAGCCTGCTTTTCACATTAGGTGGCCGAAATATTGGAGCTTCAGCTTCAGCATCAGTCCCTCCAATGAATATTTAGGATTGATTTCCTTTAGGATTGATTGGTTTGATCTCCTTGGACTCCAAGGTACTCTCAAGAGTCTTCTCCAGCATCACATTTCAAAAGCATCAGTTCTTCGGCACTCAGCCTTCTTTATAGTCCAACTCTCACACCCATACATGACTCCTGGAAAAACCATAGCTTTGACTAGATGGACCTTTGTCGGCAAAGTAATGTCTCTGCTTTTTAATATGCTGTCTAGGTTTTTTTCATAGATTTTCTTCCAAGGAGCAAGCATCTTTTAATTTCAAGATTGCAGTCACCATCTGCAGTGATTTTGCAGCCCAAGAAAATATAATCTGACACAGTTTTCATTGTTTCCCCATCTATTTGCCATGAATTGATGGGATCAGATGCCATGATCTTCATTTATTGAATGTTGAGCTTTAAGCCAGCTTTTTCACTGTCCTCTGTCATCTTCATCAAGGGGCTCTTTAGTTCTTCGCTTTCTGCCATAAGGGTGGTGTCATCTACATATCTTAGGTTACTGCTGTTTTTCTGGCAATCTTGACTCCAGCATGTGCTTCATCCAGCTGGGCATTTTGCATGATGTACTCTGCAAATAAGTGAAATAAGCAGAGTGACAATATACGGCCTTGACATACTCCCTTCCCAATTTTGAACCAGTCCATTGTTTCATGTCCGGTTCTAACTGTTGCTTCTTTACCTGAGTATAGGTTTCGCAGGAGGCAGGTAAGTTAGTCTGGTATTCCCAGTTCTTTAAGAATTTTCCACAATTTGTTGTGATCCACACAGTCAAAGGCTTTGGCGTAGTCAATGAAGCAGAAGTAGATGTTCTTCTGGAATTCTCTTGCTTTTCCTATGATCCAATAGATGCTGGCAATTAGATCTCTGTTTCCTCTGCCTTTTTAAATCCAGCTTGAACATCTGGATTTCTCAGTTCACATACTGTTGAAGCTTGGCTTGGAGAATTTTGAGCATTACTTTGATAACATGTGAAAAGAGTGCAATTGTGCAGTAGTTTGAACATTCTTTGGCATTGCTCTTCTTTGGGATTGGAATGAAAACTGACATTTTCCAGTCCTGTGGCCACTGCTGTGTTTCCCAAATTTTCTGGCATGCTGAGTGCAGCACTTTAATAGCATCATCTTTTAGGATGGATGCTCAGCTGGAATTCCATCACCTCCACTAGCTTTGTTCGTAGTGACACTTACTAAGGCCCAAGTAAGACTTTGTACTCTATAATATCTGGCTCTAGGTGAGTGATCACACCATCCTGCTTATCTGGGTCATTAGGACATTTTTTGTGTAGTTCTTCTGTTGTATTCTTGCCACCTCTTCTTAATATCTTCTGCTTTTTTAGGTTCATACCATTTCTGTCCTTTATTGTGCCCATCTTTGCATGAAATGCTCCCTTGGTATCTCTAATTTTCCCACTCATTAGCCTATGAAATTACCCAGCCCATAAAAGCTAACCACACCATATTTTGATGCTGCTCTTGTCTTCAGAAATGGCCCATACTCTGTCTGCAGAGTGTATTATCTCTAAATAAATCCATTTCTCACCTATCACTTTGTCTCTCACTGAATTATTTCTGCAATGAGACATCAAGAACCTGAGTTTCATTAAGTCCTGAAACCAGATATATGTCAGTTCAAAGTGTGGGTTTTGGCCAGATTTGAGTCCCAGCCAGATGGATTCAAGTAGCAATCTGAGTTACATGGTTTCCGTAGTGTTCAAAAATCTTACAGTGTTTCCAATTGAAATTCAACTTCTACAACATGTTAAATGAGCAAAGTAACCTGATTTCTCACTTTGCATAAAAAGGAAGACACTAAGAAAGAAATAACAATTAATTGTTCAAGGCCTAAAATGCTAACATAGGAAAAAAATCAGAGGTATGAACAAAATCTGCGGATATTTTACCTAAGGAAGTTTCAAAATAATTTGTAACAGATTTTTATTTCACCATTATCCTACTATAAAATTACTCTTAAAATTAAAGCACATTAAATGAAGGCCATTCCAAGATGGAAAAAACAAAAAACAAAAAAAGGGGGGGTTGAATTTTAGTCATAAGTATAGGGAAAATGATTTTACTACTATGAAGACATTCATATTTATGGCTAAATATTTCCATAAAACATGCATTGCATTCACTGGAGGAAATCTCCGTTCAGGCATTAAATTACTCAACTTTGAATTTTCCCCAAGTTATTATTATTTGAAGTTATCAATAGCAAAATTTGATTTTAATCTAAGAAAACTGTGACTTTGGTGAAGGCAGCAGAATTATCAGGTCAGCAAGTAATGCTCATCCTGATTTTTAATTTCTGTGACAAAAGGAAACATGAAATTTTATGAGTCTGAACAGGTTTAAAAACACTGAATGATATTTCTGTTCTGTCCTAGATTTTTTTTTTTTTCCTGGTACAATGAATGTACTCAGAATTGGGTTTAAAGGGACAGCAAATTCAAATCCTTTCCCTAAGCAGAAACTAATATAAATAGGCTCATCATGGTTTATGGGCTTCCCTTGTAGCTCAGTCAGTAAAGAATCTGTCTGCAGTACAGGAGACCCGGGTTTGATCCCAGGGTTGGGAAGATCCCCTGGAGAAGGAAATGGCAACCCACTCCAGCATCCCTGCCTGGAAAATCTCACGGACACAAGAGCCTGGTGGGCTGCAGTCCATGGGGTCGCAGAGTCGGGCACGACTGAGCAACTAACACTTACTTACTTACATGGTTTATAGACTCTGCAAATTTTAAGAGGCTATCCCAAGGAAGGAAAATGAAATATCACAATTGGTGGGCATTCAGTAATTCCCCTAGAAGGTATCACTTTTGACCAGGACACAAAAAGCCCTCTTGTTGGTAGCTTCAGGAACTACTCTCATGGGGAGTTGCAGGCATTCATGCATCAGTCAGCAGCTTTTATCATGTATCTACTCAGCGCTACACACAATGCTTCATGCCAGGGATGTATTAATGAATAAAATGTGGCCTCACATTGTGAGTTGACAGTGCTAAGGGTACAATGTAAGGAGACAAGAACACTGATAGGATTGTACACAGAGATTATGAGAAGAGTGGGGGAAAAGAAATCCAGCCTTAAGGGTGAGAGACTGCCGTGAGTAGGGTGAAAGGGAAGCCTTTTTGGAAGAATTCATGGCAGAGTTGAGTCTTAAAGATTGAGTGACTGTACTCACTTCTACCATTAATCACTGGCTGAGGTGAGTACAGCCAAGAGAGAACCCATTCAAGACAGAGGGCACAGCTAATAAGCTCTAGGAAGATCTGTGTTATTGTTGGATAACAAGGTGAGAGTCAGGAAGCAGTAGATTTTATCCTACGGCAAGGACAAACTTTTCCTTTTTGTAAAAGGTCAGAGAGTAAATACTTTAGGCTTAGAGAAGCATAGGGCTTTGACTCAGATCTACAAACATGGCCACAATTAATATGAAAATGAATGAGCATGGCTTAATGTAACATTATTTATGGAGACTGTGATTGGGCTTTCCCAGTGGCTCAGTGGTAAAGAATCCATCTGCCAGTGCTGGAAACATGGGTTCGATACCTGGGTTGGGAAGATCCCTTGGAGTAGGAAACAGCAACCTGCTCCAGTATTCTTGCCTGGAAAATTCCATGGACATAAGAGTCTGGCAGGCTATAGTTCAAAGGGCTGCAAAAGAGTCAGACACGACTTACCGACTAAACAACAAAACAACACATTGGAAATTCACATAATTTTCATAAGTCATCAAATATTATTAAAAAATTTTTCCTATCCACTTAAAAATGTAAAAATTGTTTGTAACTGCCTGTGTATACAGTAGGCGTCAGGCTAAACTTGGGTCATTGGCCATGGTTTTCCTATTCCTGCTGTCAGGAAACAATGGGAAAACACTAAAGGATTTTAAACAGGAACTGGCCTGACTTAGGAGGAGCCTGGTGGGCACAGTCCATAAGGTCGCAAAAGAGTTGGGCATAACTTAGCTGCTAAATAACATTTCCTCTTGGTAGAGGTTCATTTTGGCAACAGTGGGGAAGATACATTTGAGAGAGAAGAGCCCAAGGAAAGAAGGACATGGAGAGCTATTAAGTCTTTCTTGTGAAAAGGAGGCACAGTTTACCTCCTTGAACACTTTGTAATAAATCAGTCAACACTAGAACATCCCCTACATGTCCCTTCATGCCCCTATTACTGCCCACTTCTTTCTCTGCCACAGTGCTTCCTCCTCCTATATCACCCTCCTCCTCACCTCACCATCTAATCCCAAACATACACCATGGCTGCCAGCTGGCTTTCTCTGTAAACTCTTTCAATAGAACAGAACACAAGAAATTGTGCTGAAAGAGCGACCCCCAGGAGCTCCACTTCTCTAGTTTCTGGGAAGATGGTAATGGCTGAGTGAGCACTAGAGTGACCCAACCTTCCTCCAAGTCATCAATAAATGTTACAGATGTGGTTACAATCTTTGAAACATTTGTTTTCCAGTTGCTAGGACTAAGTCATTTTTAAAATTTAATTTGCACTTGTCAGATGAAGTAATGTCATCTTCTTTTCCTGTAATGTAATCTATTTTTCCTTTGCTCAAGAGTCTTGATTTCAAAGCATTTAAAATGAAACATGCCACAAAAATGTTTTGATATCAAAATGATTTTAATAGATTAAGAACTAAAATAGGGATAGCTTTGGTAAGTTTTCAAAACCCATGGACTATTAAAATGAGAAGGGAACCTACATCATATAGTGAAACACAAGAGAGATTTAAAAAGCCAAAATGAGCATCAGGTTCTCTTTCCTTTCAATGTTATGTTCTTTCTTCAAAGAATTGATTGCAGAGCTTTTCTAAGGCAAGACCTACTAGTTTTAAGATGGCAGGATTATCTCACCTTTGGTAAAATGCCCCTTTCAAACATGAATGTGTGTGTATGCGTGTGTGCTCAGTCGTGTCTGACTGGTTTCCGACCCAGTAGACTGTAGCTTGCCAGGCTACTCTGTCCATGGAGTTTTTCAGGTAAGAACAGTGGAGCCGGTTGCCATTTCCTTCTTCAGGGGATCGTCCCAATCCAGGGATAGAACCCATGCCTCCTGCATTGGCAGGCGGATTCTTTAAGACTGAGCCAACAGAGAAGCCCTTCAAACAGGAACGTTACTCCATTTTAAACTCTTAAGGTGTCTGATGTGTATAAACCTGAACCAATGTTATGCCTGTTCCAGACACAGCCAGTGTTAACATCACTCTTCCCTTCCTGTTCTACAGACAGAGGTGATGTCACTGGTGATCTAGTGGATAGATTTTATGTTGCACTCTATCATTATCTCCATTCTAAAATCCTCCCAAAGTGGATAAACATAAAATGAAGGGGAAGATAGTAATGGAAGAGGTATAATAATGTGTGCTTCTAAAAGAGTAAATCAGAAAGGGCCATACTACAATAATAGCTCGTTCTAACTAAAGCAGCCCTGGAGTCTGGAAATTGCCAGACTACTATACTCATACAAATAGTTCAAGCTCAAGAATGATGTGAAAATCTTTCAACAGGATATGTGAAAAATTATGACAAAGTCACAAAAGCTCAATTATTATGGATTTTCAAAAACAGAAAAAAAAATTGAAAAAGTGTCACAAAACCTGAGCAATTCTGCCACATATGCTTCTGATCCGCTACGATTTCATCACACTTGTTACTCCAAATGAAAGCTTCTTAAATATGTCAAGGTGCAGATGTGCACTGATACTTAGCTGTTGCTCACCTATTTTCACAGAATTGTTGTCGCTCAGTCGTGTCCAACTATTTGCAACCCAATGGACTGCAGCATGCAAGGCTTCCTTGTTTTTAACCATCTCCCAGAGCTTGCTCAAACTCATGTCCATTGAGTTGGTGATGCCATCCAACCACCTCATCCTCTGTCATCCCCTTCTCCTCCTACCTTCAATCTTTCCCAGCATCAGGGTCTTTTCTAGTGAGTCAGCTTTTAACATCGGGTGGCCAAAGTATTAGACCTTCATCTTCAGCATCAGTCCTTCCAATAAATATCCAATAAATAATCCTGAATTGATTTCCTCTAGGATTGACTGCTTTGATCTCCTTGTGGTCCAAGGGACTCTCAAGAGTCTTCTCCAACACCACAGTTCAAAAGCATCAATTCTTCGGCACTCAGCCTTCTTTATGGTCCAAATCTCACATCCATACGTGACTACTGGAAAAACCATTGCCTTGACTATACAGACCTTTATCGGCAAAGTAATGTCTCTGCTTTTTAATATGCTGTGTAGGTTGGTCATAGCTTTTCTTCCAAGAAGCAAGCGTCTTTTAATTTCAAGGCTACAGTCACCATCTGCAGTGATTTTTGGAGCCAAAGAAAATAAAGTCTGTCACTGTTTCCATTGTTTCCCCATCTATTTGCCATGAAGTGATGGGATCAGATGCCATGATCTTCGTTTTTTGAATGTTGAGTTTTAAGCCAGCTTTTTCACTCTCTTGTTTCACCTTCATGAAGAAGCTCTTTAGTTCCTCTTTGCTTTCTGCCATAAGGATGGTGTTATTTGCACATCTGAAGTTATTGGTATTTTTCCCAGCAATCTTGATTCCAGCCTGTGCTTCATCCAGCCTGGCATTTTGCATGATGCACTCTTCATGTAAGTTAAAGAAACCGGTGACAATATACAGCCTTGACATACTCCTTTCCCAAGCTGAACCAGTAATGCTAAAAATTCTCCAGGCTAGGCTTTAACAGTATGTGAACCAAGAACTTCCAGATGTTCAAGCTGGATTTAGAAAAGGCAGAGGAGCCAAAGATTAAATTGCCAACATCCGCTGGATCATAGAAAAAGCAAGAGAGTTCCAGAAAAACATCTACTTCTGCTTTATTGACTATGCTAAAGCCTTTGACTGCGTGTATCACAACAAACTGGAAAATTCTTAAGCAGAGGGGAATACCAGACCACATTACCTGCCTCTTGGGAGACCTGTATGCCAATCAAGAAGCAATGGTTAGAAACAGACATGGAACAATGGACTGGTTCAAAATTGGGAAAGGAGTATGTCAAGGCTGTATATTGTCATCCTGCTTATTTATTCACAGTATCAGTTATCAGTTCAGTCACTTAGTCCTGTCCTACTCTTTGTGACTCCATGGACCGCAGCACTCCAGGCCTCCCTGTCCATCACCAACTCCCAGAGTTTACCCAAACTCATGTCCATTGAGTCGGTGATGCCATCCAACCATCTCATCCTCTGTTGTCCCCTTCTCCTCCTGCCTTCAATCTTTCCCAGCATCAGGGTCTTTTCAAATGAGTCAGCTCTTCACATCAGGTTGCCAAAATATTGGAGTTTCAGCTTCAACATCAGTCCTTCCAATGAACACCCAGGACTGATCTCCTTTAGGGTGGATTGATTGGATCTCCTTGCAGTCCAAGGGACTCTCAAGAGTCTTCTCCAACACCACAGTTCAAAAGGATCAATTCTTCTGTGCTCAGCTTTCTTTATAGTCCAACTCTCACCTCCATACATGACTACTGGAAAAACCATAGCCTTGACTAGATGAACCATTTATTCACAGAATTAATCTTATTCAATAATCAAGAAAAAAATAGAGATTTGACATATTTACTTGAATGATTATTCTCTTTCACTGCATTTAGTCAATCACTCATCAAGAATACAGTATTTTTAGGTGATAATCACACTGCTAAGTAGAAAGACTAATGATGATGATCACCCTTCATACACACTGGCAATGTACCAAATCCTATGCACTTTTAACTCTATTATCTGTTAAGGCTCCTAACTTTTAATACTTGATACTGTTAATATCCTTATTTACAGATGAACAAACTGAGGTACAGAATGCATCAATGCATCAATAACTGACAGGATCATACTGACTGAAGATGGTAGATCAAGGATTTGAATTTGGCCCTTCCTGTTTCACAGTCCATTCTCTTTGCACTTATCTATATATACGTGATAAAAAGATGTAGATGGCGTGGCCACTCCATGTTTGGGAAACTAGATAGTAAATTTACAACAAAAGAAAAATTCTAAGGCATATATGGGTTCATGATGTGGAAAAGGATCATAGCAATTATCTAGTCAAAACTCTCATTCTGCAGGAAGAAAACTGAGACCCAGCTAGGACAAAATGCCCAATGGAGTTCAAAAACACTTTCCTTACTCCTAGTGCTCCTACACAAGGCTGGGTCCTCATCATCTGTTACCTAAACTATTAAAATAGCATCATACATCATACTATGTCTCTCTGTCTCTGGTTCCATTATATTCTATTATAATTGTATTTCTAAAACTCATATCATCTGTTAATGTTGAACTACTTAAACCCTTCAAGCTGGTTATCTCTTCATTTTCCTGAAGGCCCGACTCTACCTTGTCAAGCACCAGTCTAGCCTCCTTCCTGCTCCAGCTCCTCCCACTGCTCTAGCTGGTTAATAATCCATTTCTACAGCCCTGTGCTTCAGGTGCCTTTCCTTCTGTGTTCAGTATACTCTTCCCTCTGTCTAAAATGCTTTCTCTTTTCCTAGCCTGTGAACCTGTTCATCCTTCAAGAAGCAGCTCAAATGTTCTCCAAACTTCCTCTTCTGCATTTTTATAGTACTTCATTTATACTCAGTATTGGAGACAATGAGTTGCTCATCTTTAATTCTAACATCTAACAAATCATATGGATGATTCAAAGTAGGTCTTCAATACATGCTTGTTGAATGAATAAACTGAGAGTACTATGGCTTCTTGATTTCCGATTTTTGCCCCAATAGCTTCCATTCAAGTTTTTGGTCCTTCACAAATATTTATTATATTTCTTTGTGCTAGGTACTCTGCTAGGCTCAGGGGTTATAGTGATTTAAGATAAAAAAAGGTAGATAAGGTTCCTGCCCTCATGGAACTATTTCTACCAAGAAATGCAGATAACAAAAAATAATATGCAAACAATAAATGTCAGGGAAGTAACTGATAGCAGAGAAGTGAGAGTAACTGTGGAAGTCCATCTTAGAAAGTGGGGTTAGAAGAACCTTTTCCAAGCATGTACTATTCCAATGAAGATCTCAAAGGATAAGATGACTAGCCTGGTAAAGAGTTGTACTCAATCCCTGAGTTGTGGCCGACTCTTTGTGACCCCATGGACTGTAGCCTGTCAGGCTCCTCTGTCCCTGGGATTCTCCAGGCAAGAACACTGGAGTGGATTGCCATTTCCTTCTCTAGGTAGAGAGTTAGAGCATTCAAGCAGTAGAGAAGAAAGGGATCAATCGCTATGGTCAAGGAAAGAAAGAGGTTTATGTGGCCTTTTCCACACTGGTGAAATGGTTGTAGAGGCAGAGCAATCACAGCTCATGAATGCTTCACATGCTTTGTAGGCTATAATAAGCAATTAGAATTTCCCTCTAAAAACCACTGGAGGCTATGGAAGAATTCCTAGTCAGTGGAACTGATCTGACTTGTGCATTTAAAAGTGAAGGAACTGAACTGAAGCAGGACCAGGGTAAAAGTAGGAGGCCCAACTAGGAAGCTCTTGCTGAAATCCAGGCAAATAATAGTTAAAGTGGAGTCACCGGAGATGGAAGAAACACAGACAGATTTTAGTTATATTTAGGAGACAGACTCACCAGGTCTTGGAAATGTTTTATTAGATGTGGGCAGAAAAAGAAAGGGAGGCATTACAGTTTATTTTTAGATTTTATGGTTTGAATCATTGTTTGGATGGCATAATTTTTACTGAGATGAGGAAGACTAAAGTGAGAAATAAATTTAGGAGAGGAAAACAGAGTTTCATGTTTGGATATATTGAACTGATGTTAAGAATGGAGATTTTAAACTTTGGAGAAAATTGCTCTTAAAGTAAACGAACCACCAGGTAACAATAAGAATAGCTAATAACCATTGGGATTGCTTACTGTGTCACACTTTGTTTACATATTAAGCTATATAATTCCCCAAACATTCACTCTATAAAGAAGTTACTATTGTGACCTCCATGATACAGATGAGGAAAGTAAGGCACAGAATGGTCAAATACCTCCTCAAGGCCTCAAGTTTGTAAATGGCAGATTCAGGATGCAAATCCAGGCAGTCTGATTCCAGAGACTGGCCTTTTAATCTCTGCATAAAGAAAAAGTAATGACCTGGTACCAGGAAAAGTAATTAAATCCTATTTACTTCTAAACAAAATCAACAGGACACAGACACAGCTCTCCAAACACTACATGATCGGATTTATTAAACACTGACTTTTAATGAATGGCAGTTCTGTTGCTGAAGTAAAGTAACTTTTCTTATTATGAATGCCGTTATAGAAATCACATTATGTACTGGGCACCAAGTAGAGACTGTTGCTCAGCAAGGACTTCTCCCAGGGGAATTAACTGGATCCCCATTTAGTTCTCTTCTCCAGGGACAATCACCTGCAGACAGCCACTTCCATCCACAGTTAACCACTTTAGAGACTATTTACTGACCATCTATAATGAGCCAGGCACTGGAGTAAACATGGGAACTACAATTCCCTGCTTTCATGGAGCTCCCAATTAGAGTGGGAGACAAAAAACATAAAACCACCTATTAAAATAGGGCTTCCCTGGTGGCTCAGTTGGTAAAGAATCTGCCTGTAATGCAGGAGACCCAGGTTTGATCCCTGGGTGGGGACTATCCCCCAGAGAAGAAAATGGCAACCTGCTCCAGTGTTCTTGCCCAGAAAATCCCACGGACAGAGGAGTCTGGTGGAGTCCATGGGGTCGCAAAGAATCAGAAATGACTTAACGACTAAACCACCACCATCGCCACCTATTAAAATAAATTGTGATACGTGCTGGATATAGTAGACACAGCAGGGAAAGGAGGAAATTTCCTCTATGTGAGAATTAGGTAGGATTCAACTAGGATGCAGCTCAGTATTTCTCAGCCAGAGAAGAGAAGAGTCTGATAGAGCACCTTGGAACTACCACAGGACCAGCTGTGCCATCTGACACAGATAGCAGGTACCCAAAACTTCCAACAGAGCAGATATGGAAATGCCTTTGCCTGTTCTTGACACGAGTGCTGCAACCCCACTCCAGCTCTCCTCTTTCTGAAGGCTCTCCATGAGTAACCCAATTACAACTGCCTCACTGTGGTGACAGACAATCCATATCCAAGCCTGACTCAATGCTGAATCACACTAGACTTTACTATTTGGGTGATTCTCAAACATCATGGATTTAAAAAAAGATTTCACTTTCTTTTCCCCCATAGCCTGCTCATTCTCCTACATGTCTCCCTAGGTGCCTGGTTCCACCACCATCCACCCAACTACCTAAGCCAGGACTAGAATCATTGCTCTAGTTTTCTCTCTTAACTTAACCCTTACTCAACACATTAATCACTAAACACTGTGAGTTCCCTCCTTAGCGTCTCTAGTTATCTGCCTGCCCTACCACAACCATTGTCACAGCATTTGATCAGCCCCTCATCTTCCTTCCCTGGTGGCTCAGACAGGAAAGAATCTGCCTGCAATGTGGGAGACCTGGGTTTTTTGATTCCTGGGTTGGGAAGATCCCCTGGAGGAGGGCATAGCAACCCACTCCAGTATTCTTGTCTGTAGAATCACCATGGACATAGGAGCCTGGTGGGCTACAGTCCATGGGGTCACAAAGAGTTGGACATGACTGAGAAACTAAGCATACACACATCATCGCCCTTCACTGAAACAGGGTCTGAATTGTCTCACTGCCACAGCCTCAATCTGTTTATCATACAAGTGCCAGAATAATAGTGCAAAAAATGCACATCATGTTCTTCTCCTGCTTTAAAGCCATCAACAGCTCCCCACGGTTCACAGGCTAAAGTCCTAACTCCTGTGAAGCCCACAGGTGTTTCATCTTTTCCTTCCTTTCAGCCTTACCTTTTGCTGATAACCCTGCGTCTTCTAGTGCTTCATACTCCACCCATACCAAACTACTTACAATTCCATGAACTCCTTATGTGGTTTCAGACAGCAACCTCCAGCTCATATGTCTCTCCCTGCTTTAAATGCCTTTCAACACTATCCCCACACCTTCACTCATCTTTCATGTTTCAACTCACAGATCAACTTGTCTCTTAAGCTTTTTGTGATTACTCTGCCTCTGCCTCAAATAGAACAGACCTTTCCTCCCTATGTCCCCACCACTTCCAGGGCCAAAAATTTTCCAGAGCACTTTGTTATAGTGATCCTATCAGCCTAGCATAATGCCTGCTTATCAGATTGTTTCATTGACAACAACACAATTTATGGACCAATACATATGATCTACCAGTAGTAGGTGCTATGGCTAAATACTGGAGAAGTGGAAAAGGTAGATAAAACAATCTTTGACCTCATAACTGATTTACAGTCACAAAATAAAACTTTTCAGTTTAAAAGTCAAAAGCATCCAAGATTTAGTCTGAAGATTATATACTTTAAGCTAGTTTCATGTAGTTTAAGGGACTTGATTTCTAGAGGCCCCTTCTAAAGTTCTGTGCTAATTTTATATTTTTAACTTTAGGTCTTTATTTTCTTAAAGGGGGGGGGGCCCAAATTTGTACATATTTCAGGCTCCACAGGAATCTGAACGGCAGAAAGCATTTCACTCCCCTTTTGATGGCAGTGAAAAAGGAGAGTGAAAAAGCTAGTTTAAAACTCAACATTCAAAAAACTAAGATCATGGCATCTAGTCCCATCACTTCATGGCAAATAGATGGGGAAACAATGAAAACAGTGACAGACCTTATTTTCTTCAGCTCCAAAATCACTGTGGACAGTGACTGCAGCCATGAAATTAAAAGATGCTTTCTCCTTGGAAGGAAAGCTATGACAAAACTAGACGGCATATTAAAAAGCAGAGACATCACTTTGCCAACAAAGGTCCTTATACTCAAAGCTATGGTTTATCCAGTAGTCATGTATGGATGTGAGAGTTGGACCATAAAGAAAGATGAGTGCTGAAGAAGTGATGTTTTTGAACTGGAGAAGTGGTTGCTGGAGAAGACTCTTGAGAGTGCCTTTGACTGCAAGGAGATCAAACCAGTCAATCCAAAAGGAAATCAACTCTGAATATTCACTGGAAGGACTGATGCTGAAGCTGAAGCGTCAATACTTTGGCCACCTGGTGTGAAGAACTGACTAACTGGAAAAGACCCTGATGCTGGGGAAGATTGAGAGCAGGAGGAGAAGGGGGCAGTAGAGGATGAGATGGCTGGATGGCATCATCAACACAATGGACATGAGTTTAAGCAAACTCTAGAAGACATGTCGATGGACATGGGTTTGGGTAGGCTCCGGGAGTTGGTGATGGACAGAGAGGCCTGGCGTGCTGCAATTCATGGGGTCGCAAAGAGTCGGACACGACTGAGCGACTGAACTGAACTGAGAAGACAGTGAAGGACAGGAAAGCCTGGCATGCTGCAGTTCAGAGGGTTGCAAAGAGTCAGACACAACTTAGTGACTCAACAACAACAGGCTCCACAAAACTTGGAGCCACCTCTGGTTCCAAGACTTAGATGATTATCTGTGGTCACAAATTTTTGTAAAAAATGCTTAAAGAAAAGTCAATAGTGATTTGGGAGGGTTTGCTGTGTGGTACATGCTCCCTCTTGAACACTGAATGGGAGAGGCTCAGCGCCACCCCGAGTCCTCCCCTGAGGTAGAGAAAGAGGGTGGGGCCTCTGATGGAGAGTTTCCTATTGTCTCCCTCCTTTCCTACCACTCACGCCCCCTAAAAGAGAAGTGAACTAGAAAACAAGGAAGGAAAAGAAAGATAACAAATACTTCAGGAACAGCAGAATACCATGGTCCTGAGCTACTAACAAAGTGCATCACACTGGCTTACTCAATGTCATCAAGTTCACACCAATCCTATGATCTGTCTGAAATTTCAGAGTAAAACATGTTTGTTCTGGTTGGGAAGTGAGGGGAAGAGGGAGGTTAGAAGCAAGAGAAAAAGGGAAGAAGGACATATGACAAAGAACATGATTAATGAGTCCAGTTCTTCCTTGTGTCATGTGCGGCCTCCCTGTGCAAAAGGAAAGGAATGATGGGCTGGGAATCTGTCATCCACATTCCTTCTCTGTACCCCACCCCTCCTTCATCATTTCCTTCAGAATCAAGCCAGGCCCTGACACGATAGCTCCATGTGACAAAAGGGAGAAAGAGTGGTGTTGAACCTAAGGTTGTGTGCCTGCCGCACAGAGAGGCCAAACAAATAGAAACAATTGAGTTTAGAGCAGAGAAAGGTTTATTGCCAGGGCCAAGCAAGGAGAAAAAGCAGGTCATACTCAGAAGACTGGAACTCTTTGATGGATTTCAGGGAAAAATTTTAAAGGCAACACCTGGGGTGAGGGGTACAGGGTGCATGACTTTCTTCTGATTTGGTTGGTGGTGAGGTAACAGGGTGGTGTTTCAGGAATCTCAATCATCAGCCTGGTTCTGACCAGTCTGGAGTCTACTAGCTTGTGTGCAGCGTGAAGTCATCACCCTACATCTGGGTGGGGGTCTTAGTTTCTGCAGAATAACTCAAAGCTGTGTGCTGGATTGTTATGGGTATCCCTTGAGGAGAAACTAGAGATTAGAGGACTATGACACACCAACTTTATATATGAGCAACTAGATCCAGAGTGGTAAAAGACTCTTTCAAGTTTCCACCATCATAAGGTTTAAGATTGTGTTTTATCACTGAACTATTTTTTCTTGTCTGCATTTCCTTTGTTTCTGCATTCTCTCACTTACCTAATTAGTAGCTGCTTGAATCTGCACCTTGGAACTCAGGGAAGGTCTATGAGATTGAAGCCTTTTTCTGCAAACAAGAAATGGAAAGCATGGATGGGCTCTTGGACCCGGAGGGCCTTGCAGGGTCCTGCTCGGTTTCAAGAGGAATGCATAGACTGACAGTTGTGGGGTGGGAGGAGGAGAAGCTGTCTGAGTCCAGTTCCTGGCTCTGGTTTGGGTAGGATTTAGATCTTTCTAGGTCCCAAGCACGCAAAAACTATGGGTCCACCACTGCTCCCATTATGTAATTCAAATAACACATTCATGATTTTAATGACACATAACTTACCCGTGTGCTGAAATTAGGATAACTGTTTTTCTAGATTTCATGATTTTTACATTTTAAACAAACTAGTTATAGAGATGATCTCTCTCTTTCTCTCTCTCTCTCAGTCACCACTCCCTGACACATGTTTGGTTTGCCTTTTCTAATACCATCCTAGTCCTTAAGGATGGTGCGACCTTGGCAGACTCCCTCACTACTCTGGGGCTGGTTGCTCACTTATAAAGTTGGTGTGTTGTGTCATATTCCTTTAATCCCTATGAGTTTATTAGAGATCATTCTCTTTTTATCCTTCAAAGGAAAACAACAATTTAAAAATACTTCTGCTCTGACTTGTACATCCTATGGACCTGTACAGCGTAGAGAATTCCAGTCTGGATGAGAGAAGACATCCTGTGTATGCAGTGATGTATCTCATTGTACTCATTCTACAAATATTTACTGAATACCTACCATTTAACAGCTGCTGAGTGTACAGTGAAGAGCAGAGCAGACACATACTCCTTGCCTTGTCCAGTTTACTTCCATGGAGTTTACAGTCTGTGGAATACAGTTGTGGAGCCTGGGAATATTCCAGGTGTCTGATTTCCAGAACCTGACCTCTAGGATCTAGCACGGTGGTGAGGAACCTGATTCTGCAGTCAGGTGGTCTGGGTTCAAATCCTAGTTCCGTCACTTCCTTGCTTTGTGACATTGAGCAAGTTTCTTAGACTCTCTGTCTTGCTATTTCCTCCAGGCTAACAATAGCAAGCCCACATGCCCACAATATTTTTCCTGACACGCATGGCTCTTTTACTGTCAAACCTTGTACTGTGGCTCAGGGCTGCTTAGGACTGTGGGCTCAAAAGGACTACTGTGCACTTCCTCCACAGAGAACGCCCAGCTAGAGGCCAAAGACGGAAGGATGATTCTCTTCCCAGTTTGTGGCATCTGGATTAAGTGGCCCTACCCTTAAGTTATACTGAGTTTTTAGAGAGAACAGCCTTTATGTTTTTACTCAGTCCATTCAATCTTCGCCTCCTTTTCCCCTATAGTTGAAAAAGCATCCTTGGCAGCTTAAATTAGGAGGTCACGTGTAAATGCAACTCAGATTTCATCTGTCTCCTGGTCCTTCTCTTTGAGCTCCCCAATAGCCTCCCCAATCACACACAAAAGAATGAATCCACGTCACAGAAAAATAATGCTGAGAAAATTGAACTTCACAAAGGATTTTATGGAAACAAAAGAAGAAATATTCAAAGCACACAGCTTTAGAGCTGACCACTCCATTTGAAAATTCCTGGTAGACACTTTTCCACTTCTCTAGATTTCCTTTTCCTGCCAGGTTACCAGCAAAGGTGTCATTCTTCCCCTCTGGGTGTTACCCAGCCCCATAAAATTGTAAAGATACAAAAATCAACCCTTAAGTTCATCCAGTTCAGGAAATAAACTCAAAAGATATACTACTCTACTGCTTTCTCTGGTTTACCACCTTCTTTGATTTCATGGCTGAGCATTCCAGCTCATGGCTACAATCAAGATTTTTTTCAACCAACATTTTAAGTTGTTTTTAGCAACAGGCTTGGTCTGGGCACTCAAAACATCAGGTTGCCCTTTACAGATTGTGCAGTCTGACATTGAGTCAAGTTGCCCGATCACCCTGCTTGGTATCAGCCCAATACAAAGTCACAGTGTTTAAATCATTATGCTGAGATTTATGTTTCAGTGAGTCAGTTGCATTATCTTTCCACACCATTTTTGCCTTAAGCAATAAAACACGGCTGTAAAAGGAAGGGATATAAAAAGGATACAGTTAACAAAGAATCCTAATTCTGAACCCCTTAAAGGAGTCCAAGCCAGAACTTAAGACTGTTTTCATTGCCTTGCCCTGTTTAGGATTCTGCTTGGTTGGCCTTCACATTAGGACAGTTGATTGTTTACAAATGTTTGAACATTTTTCTTACTGACCCATGTTTGGGTGTGCCTTTGGAATAACAAAAGATGAATAAACTAAAAGAATTTACTTTGATCCTCATTTTGAGCTAAATACTGAAAGTAACACACAAAAAAAATGGAAGTAGGGATATATATACCTGGATTTCAGTTTGTGCATCTATTTCCACAATACACATCCCAGAGGCCTTAAAATAGAGTGTGAGACTATTCCATTGTAAGACTGGAAGGGAAGAGAGATCACATAATTCAATCCTCTCCCATCACTGATGAGGAAACCAAATCCCAGAGAAGTTATGTGACCTGTTTAGAATCACACAACAGAAGCAATTCCAGGACAAGGTCTCCTGATTCCCAGGAACTTATTTCTTCTTTTTTTAAAAATATAATTGTTACCTTTCATTGAATGATCACTATATACCACAGGAATTTTGATACCAACCAGGGTTCTTGGCCTTCCACAATCAATAGAAACTGCCTAGAAGCCAGATATGAATTGCTATCATGTAATATGCAGGCTTTATTTTACCAAAAAAATCATAAATATGTTTAGTAAACTTGATGGAGTTTTGTAAATTTAGTTTGAGTACCTAATGTCAGAGATTTATGAAAAATGAGCAAAACCAATCCACTGGAATTCAAAAATAAAACAAAAGCCAGGGGCTCCCTTAGTGGTCCAGTGGTTAAGAGTCCACCTTGCAATGCAGGGGACACCGGTTCCATTCTTGGTCTGGGAAGACCCCACATGCCGCAGAGCAACCAAACCCATGCGCCGCAACTACTGAGCCAGCATTCTAGAACCTGCAAGCCACAATTACTGATTCCATGCACTGCAACTCCTGAAGCCCATGTGCCCAGAGCCTGTGTCTCACAACAAGAGAAGCCACTGCAATGAGAAGTCCGTGAAGAGTAGCCCCTGCTCGCAGAGACCAGAGAAAAGCCTGCAAGCAGCAATGAAGACCCACCACAGCCAAGAAATAAACCAATTTTAAAAAATAAAGCTGAAATGAATGCATAAACTATATATATATAAAACAAACAAACAACTTTCCATCACATGGTATAGGTTAATCTTTTCCCCAGTATCTTAGTTGTCTTTGCCAGCACAGTAGTTAGAAAACTAGGAAATGTCAACGTTATTTAGGGATGTCATTATTATTAAATAATAATAGGCTTCCCTGGTGGCTCAGACAGTAAAGTGTCTGTCTGCCAGTGCTGGAGACCTGGGTTCGATCCCTGGGTCGGGAAGATTCCCTAGAGAAGGAAATGGCAACCCACTCCAGTACTCTTGCCTGGAAAATTCCATGGATGGAGGAGCCTGGTAGGCTACAGTCCATGGGGTTGCAAAGAGGTGGACACGACTGAGAGACTTTTCTTTTTTTTTTTTATTATTAAAGAAAAAACTTTTATTTACAAACTTTATATTTTGAAATAAACTTAGGAATTTATTTAGATATTTAGAAATAAAAATCTTTCATCAGGTTTCTCTGCCATTATCATTACTTATGAGCCTCAAATAAATTATAACTAAGGAGCTACAGAGGGCTTGCTGGGTGGAACTAGTGGTAAAGAACCTGCCTGCCAATGTGGGAGATATAAGAGATGCGGGTTCGATCCCTGGGTCGGAAAGATCCCCTGGAGGAGAGCATGGCAACCCACACCAGTTTTCTTGCCTGGAGAATCTTGTGGACAGAAGAGCCTGGTGGGCTACAGTCCTAGGGTCGCAAAGATTCAGACATAACTGAAGCGACTTAGCACAAGTGTGGGCAAGGAGATATAGGTGAGGTGGAATGTAAACTGAAGATCTGTCAGGAGTTAACCTCAGAATTTAAATAAATGAGGTCAGAGCTAGAGACAGAGAGAAGGGGCAAGTGTCTTCATCATTACTTGTTATAAGGCAGCAGCAAATCACCTTTGAGAAACCATGAAGGAACCAAGGAGACTGAGGAACCATGAAGGTCTATTCAGTGTTAGAAGCAGATGACAAAAGTGATCATGTCAGGACAGTTCTGCTAGATCTGATTTGATGCATTCACTCTTAACATACAACTGCATATTCAGAATCACATACTTTTACCATTGATATCATACAATTATGAATTTTCCTCTAAGGAAGCAACTCCACACTTTAGGTTGTTTTGGGATACATTAGAGCTTTAACCTCCTATTTCAAAATCATAATCCAAGACTCCATTAGGTAATCCCAGCTCTGTTACCAGCACATTCCAAATTCCACAGGTTCACAGAATTTTTAGTCACCTAGGAGTAATTAGATCCAGCTGAAGCTTTTGTTTGTTTTCTTTTGTCTTAAGTATAGGCATAGAAAGTTCACTTATTTAGTACTGGTTTTGTTCTCCATCAGCAAGAGATCAAAGTTAGTATCGAAAGTATCTCTGGCATGGTTAAGTTGTGAAATCAAAACAACTGCATGTGTCAAGAGAGTTTACTTTTTGGAGAGACACTCATCAGTGAAAATTGGGGAAGGGGTAACTACATTACATATTAATAATAAAAAGTGTTCAGGCAACCAAATATGAAAGATTGCTCTATAAAAACCAAACTCCATAAAATGAATTTAAAAAAAAAGCTAAAAAAGGTGCCAACATTATTAGCAAAAAGACTGCCAAGAATATCAAGCAATATGCTAGATAAGTAGTTGTGAAAAATGACTATTAAAAGAAATATCATTTATATTTCTATTATTTACAAATATCCTGACAAAATTTTTGCTCCAAAATGAACACAATGATACAGATGGTAGAAAATTAAAAAAAAAAAAAAAGACATATTTTTAATACTAGTGCCAGAGGAAAAGTAATTCCTCTAACTTAACTTTCATGTTTCCAAAATTTACTTAGCTATTTTTAGAGTTTTTTCTCCAACTGGAAATTTGATGTATGTGGAAAAAAAAAAAAAGGTTAATGGAGGAAACAAATCAGAGGACAGACATTTATAGAAAATGGAAGAAGGATACTGAAAACAGAGAAGACTGAATCAAGATGGTTCCAGAGATGATTCATTTATTCTTTATTTTCTTTCTTCAACAAATAATTATTGAGCCTCTTGTATTCTTCTAGGTACCAGGGACACAGGAGGGCACAAAACAAAGTTCCTTCCTTTGTGTGGCTTGTAGTCTAGTGCAGGGGTGGAACAACATTTTCTATAAAAGGTCAATAAATATTTTAGGCTTTGTGATTCATACAGTCTCTTTCATGACTGTTGCTGCTGCTGCTGCTAAGTTGCTTCAGTCGTGTCCGACTCTGTGCGACCCCATAGACGGCAGCCCACCAGGCTCCCCCGTCCCTGGGATTCTCCAGGCAAGAACACTGGAGTGGGTTGCCATTTCCTTCTCCAATGCATGAAACTGAAAAGTGAAAGTGAAGACGCTCAGTCGTGTCCGACTCTGTGCGACCCCATGGACTATAGCCCACCAGGCTCCTCCGTCCACGGGATTGTCCAGGCAAGAGTACTGGAGTGGGTTGTCATTTCCTTCTCCGCTTTCATGACTACTTAACTCGATTGTTGTAAGTGCCAAAGACAGACAAATGGAAAGACAGACAAATTACCCTGACTGAGCTTCAATAAAAAATTTTTAAAATTGAAACAGATGGTAGGCCAATTTGTCCTTCAAGTCATAGTTTGCCAACCTCTGTTTTAAGTGGAAGGAGACAAGAAAATGTTCAATATCATTCCAGGTAACAATAATTGCCTTGAAGAAAAGTAAGACAGGCTGAGGGGTTAGAACTCAATGGTGTGGGAAAGTTGTTATTTTAGATTGTCAGAGAAGGTCTTTTTAATGACAATGAAGCTGCTGCTGCTAAGTCACTTCAGTCGTGTCCGACTCTGTGCGACCCCATAGACGGCAGCCCACCAGGCTCCGCCATCCCTGGGATTCTCCAGGCAAGAATACTGGAGTGGGTTGCCATTTCCTTCTCCAGTGCATGAAAGGGAAAAGTGAAAGTGAAGTCGCTCAGTCGTGTACGACTCTTAGCGACCCCATGGACTATAGCCTACCAGGCTCCTCTGTCCATGGGATTTTCCAGGCAAGAGTACTGGAGTGGAGTGCCATTGCCTTCTCCGGACAATGAAGCAGTGAACCTAAATGAAGTGAGGCTGTTAGAGAGGACCTAGTGCACGAGCAGAGAGTTTGACTCTAAATAACAGCATGTATAATTAATCTGTTATAATAGGAAAGAAGACAAAATATAACATTACAGAAGCAGGAAAGTTGGCATATATGGTTGGAAAAATGTGGATGTTCTCCTGGATCACTGATGTAAAGTGATGATCAGGGCTACAATGAATACACTTATCTGCTTCTCTCACTCTTCTTCCTATTCTCTGAAGACAACAAATTCAGTAAGTATGTGGGTAGGGAAAAAGTCTACAGGAAGAAATTTAATAGGATTTTTTAACAGAGGCAAGAGACGCAGTTGGAAAAGGAAGAAGTACATTCTAGGAATGACTGGTGAGTGGTGCAGCAGCTCTGAAGAATATCATATGACCTGGAAATAGGAATTAAAATCACACTGCTTGACTGAGGGCATGTATCCTGGTGTGTGTGCATGTATGCTCAGGCATGTCTGATTCTTTGCGACCCAATGGACTGTAGCCCGCCAAGCTCCTCTGTACATGGAATTTTCCAGGCAAGAATACTGGAGTGGGTTGCTGTTTCTTACTCCAGGGGATCTTTCAGATCCAGGGATCAAAACTGTGTCTCTTGCTTCTCCTATATTGGCAGGCAGATTCTTTACCATTGCACCACCTGAGAAGGCCACTGTGATGTGCAGTGATTATTATTACTTAAGGAACGTGGAAAGTGATGGGAAGAATTTAGAAAATGTCATTAAAAGTTTAAATATTTAAGATGAGATGTATGGAAAGAATGACATGGAAACTTACATTACCATATGTAAAATAGATAGCCAATGGGAATTTGCTGTATGGCTCAGGAAACTCAAACAGGGGCTCTGTATCAATCTAGAGGGGTGGGATGGGAGAGAGATGGGAGGGAGATTCAAAAGGGAGGGGATATATGTATACCTATGACTGATTCATGTTGAAGTTTGACAGAAAATGGCAAAATTCTATAAAGCAATTATCCTTCAATAAAAAAATAAATTAAAAAAAAGTTTAAATATTTAATCATCAGTAGTAGTATATCTATCCCTGGGGCCTTTGCAGGGAGAAGTAAGAGATAATAATTAAAGGAAAGTGAAATTTTCTATTAATATCTGCTATACTATGAAACACCAGCAAAGAGGACTGTTGTTTCAGTCCAATTGAGGTCATTCCTGACTTGCCTCATGAAATATATTAAATTATAGGCCAACAAGGCAAATTTTATATAATCAAAGCTGATGAGAAAAATTGATAGAGACAACTGCAATATAGGAAAGAATATGGTACATAGCTTAGCACTGGGAACAGACATAAAGAAAATTTAACTTGGTAATTAAGAGTTATCAATACATATGTAAAATTAATTTCTAAGTGCTACAGCACTACATGTAAAATCTTATTTCATGAGAAATAAATTCTAGAAATCACTCATGTCCAGACAACAGTGATACCTGTGAGTCAGAGTTAACAGTACCTCCCCTGAAATATTACATCACACCAGGTGGATACCTAGTGGGTGTAAACTATATTGCAAATGATCACACTGTCTCATTCCTTATGCCAACTTACAGCGTGACTCTAGACTGCCTGAACTTCAAAACCTTTACTGTGCAGGAACAATCAACTCTTAAGGCAATGTGTGCAAAGAAATTACCAACTAACAAGGAATCTTCACTTTAAGATTTAACTTCTAAAAGTAGCATCGAAATTTTCTTCCAATTAAAAAATAAATTAAAAAAAGATTTAACTTCTCAAAATAAAACCATCAGGTTTACATACTGACCATCAAAACAAATCCTAATTCAAGTTTGTCTCCTCAGAGAGCAGCGGTGATGGTCACATTGAAGAACAAGCCCTCCTGTTTTGCACTGAAAGCTCATGGATTTGAAGGGGAGGAGAAAAGGCAGATTGAGTCAACAGCATGTAACACTGATAACCAGGAAGTTCCTTGCTCCTTTTTCAGCTAAGTAAATGAGTCACTGTGGTAATCTTGACTAAGCCACTTAAGTTCCAAGGACTCAACTTCCTTCTGTCTAATAACAATGACTTAATACTAAGAAATCCTGAAAACATGAGAAAAAACAATGTCTTTTTTATGATTACTAGCAGCTAACAATAACAGATGACTAAGGAAAAAGAAGGAAAAAAGATCTACAAAACAAACGTAATTCATTCTTCATTATAGTATCTCTACCACTAAGCTACTAACATCTCTAGAAATGATTTTTTTGAGGTATTTCAGCATGAGTGCTGGAACAGTTCATTCAAGAGCTAGGATTCAATTTTTTCTACACAAACAGGTTTCCAGACTATGGCTCTTGGTCTAGGTAAGAGTAAGTGTGTCAGTGTCTTGTTTGAATTCCTATATGTATATTCATGAATTTGTGTTCTAATCTGCTAGTATAACTAAAGAACTCTCACCAAATTTAACAAAAGTTTCACCTTTAGTTCAGGAAGAATTACCTCACTTATTAGGATTCAGATTAGTGACTAGAAAGAATGAGGGCTTCTGGCGGGTCTTTTCCATATTAAAAAAGTAGATTTTAAATTTTATTTTATTATTATTCTTAATAAGCAAATAAAAAAGGAAAGTGTAACACAGGGGTTAAGTATGTAGATTTTAGAACCTGTAACCTGGCTTAAATCCTGGTTTTGTTTACTAGCTGTAGGTGGAGGGAGAGCTATTTAATCACTCTGTCTCAGACTTCTCATTTGCAAAATGGGAGCAGTGAAGCCTCATCCATGCATATTGCTGTGACAGTTAAAGAAGAAAAATACCTGTACAAAATATTACACATAAAGTGGATATACATATAGCATGAGTTTAATTTTTTTCACCTACTTTTCAGCTACTCAATGCTTTTAACAAACTCTTTAGAAAGAAGAGGTTTCTCAAATTCTTCACAATTAGCCACCAAGTTTAGAGTAGGTATCACATCAGAGTTTTGCTTTTCCTTGGGAACATATTAATTTCATATCTAATCCTATAGCTTACCTCAATGTACTATTTCATATCCTCAAAATATTAAAATGTTCAGTTATTCTGAAGAGATTAGTATTTGTACACCAGACAGCAAAATGGAGATCATTGTTGTGGCAAATAATATCTTGTAATCTAAAAGTTTAGCAAAGCAGAAATGTCTAGGAAAAATAAGAATAAGAAAAGTAGAGCGACTAATCCTTACCTTCTTTAGCCTCAGAGTATAAATAATTGAGTCGTGTAATTACATGGCACTTTATGCTTTGCATACTAAAAAATAAAACAAAAGGCACTTGTAACAAACACAGTTCTCTGAGAGCCAATGGCATGCCTCCATGCCTGTCTCATTTCCTAAGCCAGGACTTGAGAAATCAGGTGACTTGGCCAAGAAAAACAAATAACATGTATATTCATGGAAAGCCCATAAACCAGCACTGACAAGTAACTTGAAAACTCAAGCAAGAGTCTACTGCCCTTTTATTGTGTCTGCGTCTTGCTTCTATTGCCTTTTATTGCCTCTATTGATGGCAATAGAAACTGTGAGCGTGGTAAGGTAAAAGAGAGATAGCTAAAGCTGACTGGGTACTGAGTCCTGTCACACGGCATTGCAGGTCAATGAGAAAAGCAGAATTTGACTTGACCTTTTAGGAACCTTCACTGTAACTTAACTTTGGTCTCTCTCTTAATTGAATTATGGATCTAAGGTCAGTTTTATCTTTATAATATTCTTCACGAACATTTTTATTAAACAAGTATTCATTGTTGTTGCTGCTGTTATTGTTACTCTGCTAATTAGTTCAATAAAAATGGCCACATCCAAATGGTCAAGGACAGAGCACTGGGGGGCATGGCCAAGGTGGTGGAACAGGAAGACCCTGAGTTTACCTCCTCCCATGGGGACGCCAAAATCACAAATATTTGTAGAACAACTTGGTGAGAATTTTCAGAAGACTAGGAGAAAAGATCTTCTACAACTAAAAGTACAAACAAGATGGGCAGGAGGGGTCAAGATGTGGAATAGCACGGAGCAACTAAGCCCAGGTGCCACAACTGGAGAATCCAAGCACTGCAGCGAGAAGATCCTGCATGCTGCAACTAAGACCCGAGACAGCAAAAGTTTAAAAAAAGAATGTGGTACAGTTAAAACTAATACCCATAGGTGGGTGACCCACAAGTGGGAGGATAATTAAAACTGCTGAGATTCTCCCCAAGAAGTGAGGGGTCTGGGCCCCACATCAGGATCCCCCGGACACAAGCACTAATTTGAAAGGAGACTGGGTAAGACTCACTCGCTGATATTGCAGAGACTCTCGGGGAGGCAAGAGGTGACGGGAGCACAGCTTGGGTCATTCTTGGAGACTTGTTCTACCATGTGGACACCGGTGCTGGCAGGCTCCATTTTGAAATTCTCCCTCTAGCATAAGCACCAGGACTCAGTGTGCCCACGAGCCCATCCATACCAGTTACTGGGACACCTAAGGTCAAGCAACCGGCTAGGCAGAGCCACAGCCCCACCCAGCAGCAGGGCTTGCTCTCATGACCCCCTGAGCCAGCAGCACCCCGGAGCCAAGCCTTGTCTACCAGAGAGCCCGTGACCTGGCCCGCACAGCAGTTCATGGCAGCAGCCTCAGGACTGCCTCACCCACCAGTGGGTGAGCACCAGCCCCAGGAGTCCATGGATTCCAGGCTCTCCCACCAGTGAGTCAGACACCAACTAAGGGATACCTCAAGGTCCTGCAGCCAGAGACTCCAATACCTGGCTTCATGCATGAGTGAGCTGGCACTAGCCCTGTGTCTCCCAGGGTCTCTGCTGCCCACCAATTATAGGCTGGCACCAGATCCAGGATCCATAAGCCACACAGCCAGAGATCTTAGGACCTGAGTCTGCCCAACAGTGGGCCAGTGCTAGTCCAAGCACTCAGGCCACCTGCCTGCAGGCAGGCCCCAGTCCTAGGGACACGCTGGACTCTAGCACTGACCACCAGCACAACAATACCAGTTCTGAGACAAGTTAGTCCCCTCACCCAGTTGCCCCAGGATCTGGCCCCACACACCAGTGGACCAACAAAGGGTCGGTTATCCCCAGGACTCTCGAGACCCAGGAACCTAGCTCCACCCACCAAGGAGGGCACTAGCCCAGATCTCCTGGAATCTAGCCCCACGCGTCAGCAGGATCTCCTGGAATCTAGTGCCATGCATCAGCAGGCTAAGACAAGCTTTGGGACACTCTGGATACTGCAGCCGGTGTGTCAGGAAATAGCCCAACACACCAGCAGGTCGATGCTAGATCCGAGACCACTGGCCTCGCAGCGAGTCACTCCAGAACCAAGCTCTGCTCATCCCTGGCCCAGCACCAGCCCTGCAATCCTCCAGGGCCCAACAACCAGCAACTGTGTGACCACACCCTGCCCACCACTGGACAGCAACCTCCACACTAGGCAGGATTTGGTAACCAACTGGACCAGAGATCAGCCATGACTACCAGATCACCCATGGTAGCCAGGTCACCACAACAGAAGGACCCATGCAGTTCAAACAGGAGGCATCCCTTGAATATACAGCTCTGGTGAACAGAGGGGAGCGGGCTGTTGGGATGCACAGAACATCTACAAAAGACCACTTCCCTAAGGATGGAAAATGTAACCAATCTACCAAATACATAGAAATTTAAAAAAGCAAAATTGGAAAAATATGTTCCTTTTTTTGAAACATATTTCTTTTTTCCCTCTTAATGAAGAATTAGAAATATAAAGAAGAACCAAACAGAGCTTAAGAATACAACAACTGAAATGAAAAATATACTAGAAGGAATCAATAGTAGATTAGATAATACAGAGGAATGGATAAGCAAGCTGAAAGACAAAGTAGTAGAAATTACTGAATCAATAAAGAGAAATGAGGACAATTTAAGAGGCCTCTGTGACAACATTAAACGTACTAACATTTGTATTACTGAGGTCCCAAAGGAAAAAGAAAGAAAGGGACAGACAACAAATTTGAAGATACAATAGCTGAAGACTTCCCTAACCTGGGAGAGGAAACAGATATTCAGGTCCAGGAAGCACAGAGAGTCCAAACTCAAAGAGGACTATCCCAGTACATACTGTAATTAGAATGGCAATAATTAAAAATAGAGAAAATTAAAAGCAACAAGGAAAAGCAACGAGTTACATACAAAGTGATTCCCATAAGGCTATCAGCTGACTTCAGCAGAAATCATGCAGACCAGAAAAGACTTACAGAACATATTTAAAGCAATGAAAGGGAAAGCCTACAACCAAGAATGCTGTACCTGGCAAAGTTTTCACTCAGGTTTGATGGAGATATCAAAAGGTTTATAGACAAGCAAAGCTAAAAGACCAGCACTACAAGATCAGCTTTCCAAGAAATGTTAAAGGGACTTATCTAAGTGAAAGAGAAAAAGCCACATCTAGAAACATGAAAATTATGAGAGGAAATATCAGATTGGCAAAGGCAAATACATAGTAGAGGTAGTAAATCAACCACTTAATAAAGTTAGAAGACAAAAGTAACAAAATCATTTATATCCACATTAAGTAGTTAGGGATACATGAAACAAAAGATGTAAAATATGATGTCAAAAATAGTAATTGTAGGAAGGGCAGAGAAAATTTAGGATTGTTAAAATGTGTTTAAACTTAAGAGATCAGCAACTTGAAATAATTAAGCAAACATATGTTTGCGAAAAGCAAAGGAGAAAAGGAAAGATGTACCCATTTGAATGCAGAGTTCCAAAGAATAGCAAGGAGAGATAAGAAAGCCTTCCTCAGTGATAAATGCAAAGAAATAGAGGAAAACAATAGAATGGGAAAGACTAGAGATCTCGTCAAAAAAATTAGAGATACCACAGGAACATTTCATGCAAAGATGGGCTCAATAAAGGACAGACATGGTATGGACCTAACAGAAGCAGAAGATATTAAAAAGAAGTGGCAAGAATACATAGAAGAACTGTACAAAAAAGGTCTTCATGACCCAGATAATCACGATGGTGTGATCACTCACCCTCACCTAGAGCCAGACATCCTGGAATGTGAAGTCAAGTGGGCCTTAGGAAGCATCACTATGAACAAAGCTAGTGGAGGTGATGAAATTCCAGTTGAGCTATTTCAAATCCTAAAAGATGATGCTGTGAAAGTGCTGGACTCAATATGTCAGCAAATTTGGAAAACTCAGCAGTGGAAAAGGTCAGTTTTAATTCTAATCCCAAAGAAAGGCAATGCCAAAGAATGCTCAAACTACAACACAATTGCACTCAACTCACATGCTAGTAAAGTAATGCCCCAAATTCTCCAAACCAGGCTTCAGCAATACGTGAACCGTGAACTTCTAGACGTTCAAGCTGGTTTTAGAAAAGGTAGAGGGACCAGAGATCAAAGTGCCAACATTCGCTGGATCATCGAAAAAGCAAGAGAGTTCCAGAAAAACATCTATTTCTGCTTTATTGACTATGCCAAAGCCTTTGACTGTGTGGATCACAATAAACTGTGGAAAATTCTGAAAGAGATGGGAATACCAGACCACCTGACCTGCCTCTTGAGAAATCTGTATGAAGGTCAGGAAGCAACAATTAGAACTGGACATAGAACAACAGACTGGTTCCAAATAGGAAAAGGAGTACATCAAGGCTGTATATAGTCACCCTGCTTATTTAACTTATATGCAGAGTACATCATGAGAAATGCTGGGCTGGAGGAAGCACAAGCTGGAATCAAGATTGCTGGGAGAAACATCAATAACCTCAGATAAGCAGATGACACTACCTTTATAGCAGAAAGTGAAAGGGAACTAAAGAGCCTCTTGATAAAAGTGAAAGTGGAGAGTGAAAAAGTTGGTTTAAAGCTCAACATTCAGAAAACTAAGATCATGGCATCTGGTCCCATCACTTCATGGCAAATAGATGGGGAAACAGTGGAAACAGTAGCTGACTTTATTTTTTTGGGCCCCAAAATCACTGCAGATGGTGATTGCAGCCATGAAATTAAAAGACACTTACTCCTTGGAAGGAAAGTTATGACCAACCTAGACAGCATATTAAAAAGCAGAGACATTATTTTGTCAACAAAGGTCCGTCTAGTCAAGGCTATGGTTTTTCCAGTGGTCATGTATGGATGTGAGAGTTGGACTATAAGGAAAGCTGAGTGCCGAAGAATTGATGCTTTTGAACTGTGGTGTTGGAGAAGACTCTTGAGAGTCCCCTGGACTTCAGGGAGATCCAACCAGTCCATTCTAAAGGAGATCAGTCCTGGGTGTTCATTGGAAGGACTGATATTGAAGCTGAAACTCCAAAACTTTGGCCACCTGAAGTGAAGAGCTGACTCATTTGAAAAGACGCTGATGCTGGGAAAGATTGAGGGTAGGAGGAGAAGGGGACGACAGAGGACGAGATGGTTGGATGGCATCGCCGACTCAATGGACATGGGTTTGGGTAGACTCTGGCAGTTGGTGATGGACATAGAGGTCTGGCATGCTGCAGTTCATGGGGTCGCAAAGAGTTGGACATGACTGAGCAACTGAACTGGAACTGGATATATATAGCTAGATATAAACCTTGCAGTAATCACAAACCAAAAATCTAAAACAGATACACAGAAAAAAGCAAGCAATCCAAACATAATTCTAAAGATAATCATTAAATCACAAGGGAAGAGAAAAAAAAAAAAAGGAAAGGCAAAGCTATTAACAAAATGTCAGTAAGTACATAAGTAGCAATAATTACTTTAAAAGCAAATGAATGAAAGTGCCAGTCAAAAGGCAGAGTGAAAAAAAAAAGACAGAGTGGCTGAATGGATACAAAAACAAGACTCATACACATGCTATCTACAAGAGACTAACTTCATATCTAAAGATACATACACATTGAAAGTGAGCAGATGGAAAAAGACATTTGATGCAAATGGAAATGTAAAGAAAGCTAGAGTAGCAATACTTATATGAGACAAAAGAGACTTTAAGACAAAAATTGTAACAAAAGACAAAGAAGGGCATTTGTTGTTGCTATTTAGCTGTTAAATCTGCTAAATCATGTCCAACTCTTTAAGGATGCTGTGGATTGTAGTCTGCCAGGCTCCTCTCTTCATAGGATCTTCCAGGCAAGATTACTGGAGTGAGTTGCCATTTCCTACTCCAGGGGATTTTCCTAACCCAGGGATCGAACCCTGGTCTCCTGCACTGCAGGTGAATTCTTTATTGCCGAGCCACTGGGGACACCTCCGCATTACATGTATATGAATACATAAATACTTTTCAGTGGAAATCTACTAGAGAAAAGATTTTTAAACTGTTGGAACATGCAATGGTAGCTATAATATGAATTCAGAAGAGCAAACAACCACTTCCTATCATTCAGGAAGAATGGGCCATCTTTTCTACTGAATAAGATGACAAAGTATAGTTATAGTTAAACCAAATGAGCTGGCTTTAGTTCCAAAATTAATTCTTCTGGGAGACCATTAAAATCCACATTTGAAAAATATCCTTAATGTTTCTACTTCTTTGGCTTTGATTCCTCAGAGGAAAAAACTGGATCTAAGACCTAACAGCAAATATTTCCAGCTAGTTCTAAATGTGTAGGATCTGAACAACTTACTTTTAGTCCAGAACTTAGCTTATCCAGTTCACCTGGATGTTTACTTTCCTTACTAGAGACATATTTCAGAGACAGTCTGAAATGATCAGTCAGTCCAACTTCTTTAACCTCCTAACCTTCCTAAACTATCAAATGGGTAAAATTATAATACTTAATTCACAGAATTATTGTGGCAATATTACATTAATATATGATATCCTCCAATTTAAAAATATATGGTAAAGTATCTTGAAAAACATGAAATTCTTTACAAATAAACACATTTTCAGGTTTTTTTTCATCAGACTAGTATAAGCCAGCAAAGCACTCTTCCTCAGCCCCATTTTGTGCATTAGATTCCTTGGGAAGTGTTTTGATAACTAGCAGGTTAGTTGTTGCAAGTGCACTGGATCAAATGTAAAAAGACACATTAGCAAGAATTAGGTCCAACAACTTAAAACGTCAATCATAAAGGAGCAAAAAATAATTTCAGCACAAAAAAAGAAAAAAAGCTATTTCTGCTGTATAACCTAAAATCTAAATTACAGATTAATACAAACATGTTTTCTGGTGAATATGGCTGAATATTTATCTTGAATAGAAAAATAAATTTTAATTTCTCCTCCAAGCATTCTGAATCCTTTTTTTTTAATATACTAATTAATGTCAACAGATAACACAGATTCCATGCTATTGAAAAGGAAACTGAGGCAGGAGTATTTAGCAGCTCACCTGCAGTGGTCAGTGACATTACTCAACTGATGATACCAATGCAAAATCCTTGCTGTCCATCCCCACATTAAGTAAGGACTTTCACCATTTCTTCAATTGACTGACCTTAATTTGGTGTAATCTGACCATGGAATTCATGCATATGATCCTTGGTAAAGAATGTAAAACAGGCAGGTTACAATGAACGCGTATAAGGTCTCATTAGACTTACAGCTTTTATTGGAGATTTCTGTCCTACAGAATTTTTTTCTGGCAAGAGGAAAAAGGATTTAGGGCAACAGGCTAATTTCTCAGTGTCAACTTTGCCTCCCATAGCCCACCTGGACCCATCCTTACAAAAATAAAGTGATCCTGCTTCTTCCTCGGATTGCTCTATACAAACTCAAAGCTCACCTCCTTTGGGAAGCCCCTTTCTGAAACCTCAGGACTGTCAGATGACTCCCCTTTGGGTCTCAGAGTACCGTGTGCTTATCCCTTGTATCATTTACGTCTCCTTAGGTGTCAAAATGCCAGAAAACACAAATCAGCCAGTTTATGTAAGGAAAAAAACATTTTCTTCAGCAAAGTACGCATTTCTAGAACTGTAACAGTATGTAGCATTTACACATTCAACAAATATTTATTGAGCCTCCACAATATGCCAGCCTTTATTTCAATAGCTGTTAGAGCTAATGCTTAAAACATAAGTGAATAAGACTTTCATTCCCATCTGCAGGTGGGATTAAGAATCAGTCTCGTAGTATAAGCTTGGGCTCTTCCATGCCCATCAAGTTACAATCGTTTCCCTTAACCACCATGGTTTTTATCCACCCAGTGATTAACCACCCTAATAATCATTAGGCTTCTCTCTTCTACTAGTTCCCCAAGTCCCTTGCTATGGCTAGGACTCTGTCTTGCACCCTAGTCTATTTGGTAAGAAATGAGCCCTTCCTTATTTCTCCATAGTCTCCGTCTCCTGGAGTCTATATTTAGTACTAACTTGATGATTACCTGAATCGTGATGCCTCTACCCATTTAACTTCAAGCACAGCCACTGTCCATTCTCTACAGTGGCTATTTCAACTTCAATTATTATTTTTTTATGGACTTACCTAAATCCATAAATCAGTAGAGCTTATTCATTGGTTTTAGATAAGGGAAAGAATTCCTTTTTCTGTCACCAAGATTGGGTTTTGTCTTATGTTTTAAGGTACCAGTGATCAACTTCCTTTATTTTTAAACCTCCTAGGACACCATTGCCACCTCCCTCTCAATAGGTGCCCTCCCCTTTATATCTGCACGTATTCAAAATTATCTGCAGCTACATCCATTGTTTCCTTCCTTCCTCCTTCCATTATGGAAAAGCCTCCATTTTCTGAGGGGGAAAAAAAAAAGTCCCTTCAACCTAGGTTCTGGATTCCATTCTTATCCACTGTCTCTTCGAATCTGCTGAAGCACAATTTTCATCTGAATGTATAAGTTCTTATATATGACATTTTTTTCATATAGTACCTAAAAAATCCTCTACAGTAGCTGAAAAGATGACAAAGCAATGTTTCCAAAAATGTTTCTTAGCTCAGCACTATTGACATTCAGGGTGGGATAACAGTGGGAGGTGGGAGGCTCCTGTGGATTAGAGGGTGGTTATCAGCATCTCTGGCCACTATTCATCAGATGCCAGTAGCACCCCTAGTCATGATAATCAAACATTTCTCCAGACATTGCCAAAAGCCCCCTCAGGGGCTAAATTACCCGTTTTTGAGAACTACTGTTACAAATAATCAGAAAAGAAAATGCAGGACGTGAGAGCAAGATCAGGAGCTTTATATTTCTGGATTCAGAATCAATCTGAGTTGTGTTTTAGAGTGTGAACACCATTAATGATAAAACTTTGTTAAAATATATTGTATAGTGAAATTGTGGTAAAGTATCAAATGATAAAAAATTCAGCTAAGGGTCCAAGATAAAGTTATGAGTGCTAATAAATTGCAGGTCAAGAATAAAAATATCTTCATTTTGAAAGATAATGATTAAGAATTTGATTTTCTCTATAGGTCATTGCAATAGGAAGCTTTTTTTTTTTTTTTAAAGGAAGACTGCAAAAATCCATTGAAGTGATAAATTCATTGTCCTGATAAAAATAATTATTTCTTTTTCTGGTTTGTAGAAAATGAAGTCACAGATTAAGAAGTTAGGACATTACATGGAACAACAGAATGGTTCAAAATTGGGAAAGGAGTATGTCAAGACTGTATATTGTCACCCTGCTTATTTAACCTATATGCGGAGTACGTCATGCAAAACGCTGGGCTGGACTGACTCACAAGCTAGAATCAAGATTACCTGGAAAAATATCAACAACCTCAGATATGCAGATGATACCACTCTAATGGTAGAAAGCAAAGAGGAACTAAAGAGCCTCTTGATGAGGGTGAAAGAGGAGAGTGAAAAAGCTGGCTTGAAACCCAACATTCAAAAAACTAAGATCATGGCATCCAGTCCCATCACTTCATGGCAAATAGATGGGGAAACAACGGAAACAGTGACAGAGTTTATTTTCTTGGGCTCCAGAATCACTGTGGATGGTGACTGCAGCCATGAAATTAAAAGATGCTTGCTCCTTGAAAGGAAAACTATGACAAACTTAGACTTTGTATTAAAAAGCAGAGATATCATTTTGCTGACAAAGGTCCATATAGTCAAAGCTGTGGTTTTTCCAGAAGTCATGTATAGATGTGAAAGTTGGACCATTCAGAAGGCTTAGGGCCAAAGAACTGATGCTTTTGAACTGTGGTGCTGGAGAAGACTACTGACAGTCCCCTGGACAGCGAGGAGATCAAACCAGTCAATCCTAAAGGAAATCAACCTTGAATATTCATTGGAAGGACTGATGCTGAAGCTGAAGCTCCAATAGTTTGGCCACTTGATGCAAAGAGGTGACTCACTGGAAAAGACCCTGAGTGAAGGCAAAAGGAGAAGGGGAAGGAGAATGAGACGGTTATATAGCATCACTGACTCAGTGGTCATGAATTTGAGCAAACTCTGGAAGACAGTGAAGGACAGGAAGTCTGGCGTGCTGCAGTCCATGGGGTTGCAGAGCTGGACACGACTTAGCGACTGAACGACTAAAGAAGGTAAAAACTCTTTTAAATAGTAAAAATTAAACAGCATATATTTTAATTTTAAATGTTTCATTACTGAGTTGCCTTGTTTAATTTACTTAAACATTCTAGTACTTAGTACTTGCTGTGCATGATAATCAATATGTTAAATACCTTAGTTGTCACTTGTATTAGAACTTAGGCAAAAGATCATTAAACATACATATAAATCATCTATTTTTTGAGAAAATTCAATTTACTGTTCTTTTAATTCATTCTCTTTTTGACAGAAACATGTTGTGGTTACGAATAAAACTATAGGCAAGACTTCCCTGGTGACACAGTGGATGAGAATCCACCTGCCAAGGCAGGGGATATGGGTTCAACCCCTGGTCCAGGAGAATTCCACGTGCCATGGAGCAAGTAAGCCTGTGCGCCACAACTATTGAGTCCACGAGCCACAACTGCCGAAGCCTGCACATCTTAGAGCCTATGCCCCACAACAACAGAAACCACTGCAATGAGAAAGCTGGCGCACGGCAAGGAAGAGCAGCCCCCAATTCCCACAACTAGAGAAAGCCCACACAAAGCAATAAAGACCCAGCATAGCCAAAAATAAAAAGTAAATAAAAAATGTTGAAAATGTGCATGTTTAGTTTAAGAAAAAAAAAGATTAGAGGTAAACTGTGGGGGTTTGAATGTCAGGCTCCCTTACATGCCACTGTGTGACCTTGGCAAAGTCAGTCACCTTCTCTGTGCCTACACCACAGGATTAGATTAAATAAAACATGGATGAATAAAACTACCTAGTGTGTCTGTAGTTATCAGAATCATCATCAACAAGCAGCCCTGCTCCCTAGCTACTGCACAGAGGCTAACTAACAAGTATCCGTCAAAAGCAAGGCTTCTGACCCTGGCCAGGCCTTGCACCAAGAGTGATAATCAACCAGTCATGTCTTTTCTTCTTAGTGTGCATCTAGGGCTCACTAGTATCTGCTTCTGGTGTGATTCTGAAAATCTCAGAGGACCTTGTTGATAGTTACCAACTACACAGATCATCAACAAGAAAGGAATTATCTAGGAATTAGCACAGTCTTCAAATAACACAAGCTAATTTTTTTTTCTTAAGAAAGTAACATAAGAAAATGTGCATTGTAAAAAAATATATATAGGTAGAAAAAACAAATATAAATATTGGTCTCACTGATTCATTTCATATTATTTAATATCTACTACGCATAATGAGTGATTTGGATGGGTGCTGGAGAACAATACAAAGATGAATCTAATAGAATGTCTATCTTTAAGCAGTAGAGACAAATAAAAAACACATTAAAAAATCCCACATATGGGACTTCCCTGGTAGTCCAGTGGTTAAGAGTCTGCCTTGCAATGCAGGGGACATGGGCCTGATCCCTGGTAGGGGAACTAAGATACCGCATGTCACGGGGCAACGAGGCCCACATGCCACAAATACTGAAACATGCTCACTTCAGAGCCTGTGTGCCACAACTCAAGAGTCTGTGCACAAAGAAAGATCCCACATGATACAAGGAAGAAGATCTCATGCGCCACAACCAAGACCCAACACAGCCAAAATTAATAACAATAATAATAACCCCACATATATTAGATTGCAAATTCCATATCAGAAGTGTGAACTAAGTGCTCTGACAACACAGAAGAGAAAGAGAAAATTAAACAAAATATAGGAAAATGAAGGATTTTCTTGGCTTGGGGGAATCACACTATCTATAGACGGAGCAAGGAGGGGTGGACTTCCCCCATCCTTGGCTATGTTCCCTCACTCTCCTGAGATGTAACAACCATAGTTTTGGTACAAGAGATATGTTAAGTATAACAAATAGCTGATCCTTTCATCAAAAAATCCACAAACAACAAATCCTGGAGAGGGTGTGGAGAGAAGGGAACTCTCCTGCACTGTTGGTGGGAATGTAAATTGGTACCGCCACTATGGAGAAGAGCATGGAGGTTCTTTAAAAAACTAAAAATAGCTACCATAGGACTCTGCAATCCCACTCCTGGCTATATACCCAAAGAAAAACATGGCCCCCAAAGATACATGTACCCCAATGTTCATTGCAGCAGTGTTTACAATAGCCAAGACATGGAAACAACCTAAATGTCCATCAACAGAGGAATAGATAAATAAAATGTAGTATGTATACACACACACACACACACACACACACACGCAATGGAATATTGAATTTTCAAACTACCACACAATTGTACATATTTCACAAGATAGCAAAGTAATGCTCACAATCCTTCAAGCTAGGCTTCAACAGTATATGAACCAAAAACTTCAGATGTACAAAATGGATTTAGAAAAGGCTGAGGAACCAGAGATCAAACTGCCAACATTCGTTGGATCATAGAAAAAGCAAGAGAATTCCAGAAAAACATCTACTTCTGCTTCATTGGCTATGCTAAAGCTTTTGACTATGTGGATCACAACAAACTGTGGAAAATTCTTAGAGACGGGAACACCAGACCACCTTACCTGTCTCCTGAGAAACCTGTATGCAGGTCAAGAAGCAAAAATTTGAACCAGACGTGGAACAATGACTGGTTCAAAATTGGGAAAGGAGTATGACAAGGCTGTATATTGTCACAGTGCTTATTTAACTTTTATGCAGAGTACATGGTGCGAAATGCCAGGCTGGATGAAGCCCAAACTGGAATCAAGATTGCCGGGAAAAATATCAACAACCTCAGATATATAGATGATACCACTTTATGGAAGAAAGTGAAGAGGAACTAATGAGCCTCTTGGTGAAGGTGAAAGAGGGGAGTGAACAAGCTGGCTTAAAACTCAACATTCAAAAAGGTAAGATCATGGCATCTGGTCCCATCACTTTATGGCAAATAGACGGGGAAACAATGGAAACAGTGACAGATTTTATTTTCTTGGGCTCCAAAATCACTGTGGACAGTGACTGCAGCCATGAAATTTAAAGACGCTTGCTCCTTGAAGAAAAGCTATGATTAACCTAGACGGCGTATTAAAAAGCAAAGATACTACTTTCCTGACAAAGGTCTATATAGTCAAAGCTATTGTTTTTCCAGTGGTCATGTATGGATGTGAGAGTTGGACTATAAAGAAGGCTGTTCGGTTCAGTTCAGTCTCTCAGTCATGTCTGACTCTTCGCGACCCCATGGACTGCAGCACACCAGGCTTCCCTGTCCATCACTAACTCCTGGAGCTTGCTCAAACTCATGTCCATTGAGTCAGTGATGCCATTCAACCGTCTCATCCTCTGTCGTCCCCTTCTCCACCTGCCTTCAATCCTTCCCAGCAGCAGGGTCTCTTCCAATGAGTCAGTTCTTCGCATCAAGTGGCCAAACCAATGGAGCTTCAGCTTCAGCATCAGTTCTTCTAATGAATATCCAGAGTTGGTTTCCTTTAGGATTGACTGATTTGATCTCCTTGCAGTCCAAGGGACTATCAAGAGTCTTCTCCAATACCACAATTCAAAAGCATCAATTCTTCAGCACTCACCCTTCTTTAAAGGAAATCAGTCCTGAATATTCATTGGAAGAACTGATGCTGAAGCTGAAGCTCCATTGGTTTGGCCACTTGATGCGGAGAGCCAACTCATTAGAAAAGACCTTGATGCTGGGAAAGATTGAAGGCAGGAGGACAAGGGGATGGCAGAGGATGAGATGGTTGGATGGTATCACCGACTCAATGGACATGAGTTTGAGCAAGCTCCGGGAGATGGTGAAGGACAAGGAAGCCTGGCGTGCTTCAGTCCATGGGGTTGCAAAGAGTTGGGTATGACTGACCAACCGAACAACAGCAAAATTATTCAGCTATTAAAAAGAATGAAATAAGGCCATTTGCAGCAACACGGATGGACCTAGAGAGTGTCATACTGAGTGAAGTAAGTAGACAGAGAAGGGAAATATCATATGACATCCTTTATATGTGGAGTATAAAAAAGAAATGATGTAAATTAACTTACTTAAAAAACATAAAGAGACTCAGAAAACAAACTCATAGTTGCAGGCGAGGAAGGGATAGTTAAGGACTTCGGGAAGGTCATGTATATACAGTGCTATATTTAAAATGGATAACTAATAAAAACCTATTTTATAGCACATGGAACTCTACTCAATGTTATGTGCCTGCTTGGATGTGGGGGATTTGGAGGAGAATGGTTATATGTATATGTATGGGTGAGTCATTTCATTACTCATCTGAAACAATCACAACATTATTAATCAGCTATACCCCAATACAAAATGTTTTTAGTTTTAAAAAAATTAAAATATAATAAATAATAAATAAGTAGTAGCCCATAGGAACAAGAAATCACAAAAGAGAGCACGGCTGAAAAGCATACATGAAAAAGAGGATCACCCAATTCATGATCCACAGTAAAGGAATGTGTGGAGTGATTGTAGATATGGAAACCATAGCACCAAATTAAAAAGCCACTGTCGACTCACATTTCCATATGCTGCAATTGCCCACCACTGTCTATATGAATGAATGTGGCCCCAAACTCAGGGCCTAAGGTTTTATATCTTATAAGACCATTCTGATTATGACTGGATTGTCATATGACTAGAATTAACCTTGTTGTAATTAGAGCAAAAAATAAATAGGCAGACTTTATATGACTTCATTAAATAGCCTTTCCTTCATTTTTGATCTGCTTCTCCATTGACAGAATTCAACTCAAGAATGAAAACTAGCATATGTTTCCATAGCATGACCACTAACCAGAAGATATATTTTTAAGGCCTTTGGGAGCACAGTGATTAGACTTTTTTTTTTTTTTTTCAGAAAGAGTAAACCAGCAAGAAAGAAGCTGTCCTGAGTTTTTAGCTACCACCTCCCCTTCCATTCCCTTATTTGCTTTTCTATATATCTTATTTATAAATCTTCTCCTGCAGTTATTTCTAATATTTATAACAAACTCAGAACATATCCATTATTCTTTCATTTGGAGTAAGCTCCAGAAGAGTACTATGCCTACATGGGATCATCCTCTAAGCAGAAACTTTGAGAAGATGGCTCTAGAATGTTCTAAAACACTGTTGTTTTATTATTGTGTGTAACAGAACAGATTGATTAACCTCCAAAGTGTTTTGTGAATTTAAACAAACAAACAAACAAAAAACAGAAAGGATAAACTGTACTAGGCAATGATATTGTCACAATTATTTCAAGACTGATCTCAGTGAATAATAACAGTGGGAGATCAGTTTCTAAAATGGTTTTAAATCAAATCAAACAACATTTTTCAATTCTTTTCAGAAACACTTTAAATTCATTTAAGAAAAAAATTTTAAAGATCAACAGGCAGGTAAAGAGGATGGCCTAATTTCTAACATATTCATTTTGAAGAAATGCAGTTTCTAAAACCAGATTGGTAAGATTGGATCTTATAGTAAGAAAGAGAGGAAAGAAGAAGAGGGAAGGAAATAATCTAATAACTCTTCACTTGAAATTCAGTTTGGGTATTAAATACAGTACTAATAGTAAATGTTTACCTTAGTTTGCACTTTTATATGATTCAGTAAAAAAAAAAATCTATTTCAAAAAAAAATGTCTCATTTTGCCCCATGTCTCTTCTACCTTGCACAGGCACTATTGGAATTACTGTTTATGAAATTAAGAAGATGGACTGGTGGAAAAAACATTGGACAGGCCTAAATTCTTGTCCCAACTTCATTATTTCACGCAACCTTGAGTAAGTAAACTCGCTAAACCTCATTTTCTCACTTGAAAATGGAGACAAACATTACTTGTAAGGTTGTTGTGACTATCAAATAAGATAACCTATGTAAAGTACTTTAAAAAAATTGAAGTGTAGTTGATTTACAATATTGTGTTAGTTTCAAGTGTACAGTATAGTGATTCAGTATTTTTGCAGATTAAACTCCATTCCAGGTTATTATAAGATAATGAGTATAATTTCCTGTGCTATACAGTCTATCTTTCTTGCTTATCTATTTTATATGTAATAGTTTGTATCTATTAATCCCATACCCCTAATTTGTCCCTCCTCTGCTTCCCCTTCCCCTTTGGTAACCATGAGTGTGTTATCTACGCCTGTGAGAGTGAGCATTCTTATCATGTTCCTGAATTTAGTGAAAAGGCTTTCAGGTTTCACCACTGAGTACTATGTTGGCTGTAGGTTTTTAGTAAATGGTCTTTATGATGTTGCACTTTAAGAGTGTAATGAATCTGTGTATCCTTTACTAAAGATATGTAATGAGGCACCAGTTATATATAAATATATATACTACTGAATATATTCAAACCATTTAAAAATACTTCAGTATACCATATCATGATTTTTTTTAACCAGTTATTTTAAAGTAACTAATATACACTACAGCTTTAGTGTTGAACGCATAGTCAAATTCTGAGTCAAATTGGTGCTTACTACTTAATCTGTTTCTCAATTTGCTAACCTATAAAATGCTATATAATAATAGTACCTACTTCATGAGGCTGTTTTGTATATTAAAGTCATTAAAATATGCAAATAGTACCTAGAACAATTACTGTCACACAACAGATATTCAAAAGTATTCTTCTAAGAAAAATAAGAATCAGAAAAGATATGTGAATCAGCTGGCACCTTTATCATTAGAAGAAGTGGGTCTTTTCATAATCAGACCACACGATTTATTTACCATTTCAGAAAAATAAAATAAAATCTTGGAAATGTACTCATTTGTCTTAAAATCCATTCATCTATTGCATCTAAGAAGAAAAAAAATCATTAAAACCTTGAAAGACTATTTTTCTGTAGCTTTCTTAAGATACAAAAAAATGTAATCAATATGACGCAGCAATGAGAGAACACAGCCAAATGTCGTTTTCCAGGCTTCCATTTCCCTTTGGTGGCTAACATCTGGGTCTGTAATGCTTGATTATAAGAACAAGAAAGCAATGGTTAGGACATTAAATGAGAAATGTTTCTTCAAACTACCTAGCTGAGAGATTCGAAATAATCTACTATGCCCAGAAAAGAGTAAGAGAGCCTCATGGTCATATGAACACAACGGAGCCGTCTTGAGAAACAATCACAGGTCTGCTGTTTGTCTTATCTTCTTACATTTCTGAACAACCGTGAACTAAATTTCAAAACTGACTGCGATATCAGCTATTTTTTCTATTGAAAACTCTAGTCCTTTTGCATCATTTTGATCCATGGACCAAAACACAGAGCTGCTACCTTCTCAATGGTAATAAAGTAACAAACACTTCTTTTCTTCACAGAAGAGTGTCATAAAACTACATTTTTCATCATTTTAAGACCAAAATTGTTTCATTTTCCTAAATAACTTGAATACTAACATACTAATTATGCTTCAGGTATTACTTTTAGTGCTCTTCATAAACCATTTCATTCTCACAGCAACTTTATGGGTTAAGACTGATATTAATTCTATTTTACAGATGAGGAACCTGAGCCTCATAGAGGTTAAGTAATTTGCTCATGGGGATATACTCAGCCAGTGTTAAAGCTAGGATTTTAAATCAAGTAGTTTAGAGCTTCATGAGAGTTCACATTTTTAATCACTTTGCTACAGAGTCCTTAAATAATTATAACGCTCAAGGTCAAACAGTATTTCATTCCTCTTCAACATTTTCCTCTTTCTTTTTCCTATATTTGAATACCTTACCACCATCCCCTCCAACTGTATCTAATCAGTCACCAAATCTTATTAACTTTTCCATCTTTATCTTTTTCAGGAGGTCTATACTCATATAGGGGCTTCCCAGGTGGCACCAGTGGTAAAGAATCCGCTTGCCAATGCAAGAGACATAAGAGATGTGGCTTCAGTCCCCAGGTCAGGAAGATTCCCTGGAGAAAGGTATGGCAACCCACTTCATTATTTTTGTCTAGAGAATCTCATGGACAGAGGAGCCTGGCAGGTTACAGTCCATAGGGTCACAGAGTTGGACACAACTAAGGTGACCTAGCATGCACACACATACTTATATACATCTGCCCAACAAAATTTTCCACTTAAATATCCCACATGTACCTTCAATTCATCATAACTCAGGAGTCTCTTAGTCATGTATTTCCTTTTACAGTGAATAACACTATTATCCTCTCATTTGAGAGAAAAAAGAGTAACTTGATAGACATCAGAAGTTAGATAATTTCTGCTCCTTTGACTATCTACCTGACAACTACATTTGTGCTTCATACACACAGATACACACACATACAGTTCAGTTCAGTTCAGTCTCTCAGTCGTGTCCAACTCTTTGCGACCCCATGAATTGCAGCACGCCAGGCCTCTCTGTCCATCACCAACTCCCGGAGTCTACCCAAACCCATGTCCATCGAGTCGGTGATGCCATCCAACCATCTCATCCTCTGTCGTCCCTTTCTCCTCCCGCCCCCAATCCTACCCAGCATCAGGGTCTTTTCCAATGAGTCAACCCTTTGCATGAGGTGGCCAAAGTATTGGAGTTTCAGCTTCAACATCAGTCCTTCCAATGAACATCCAGGATTGATCTCTTTTAGGATGGATTGATTGGATCTCCTTGCAGTCCAAGGGACTCTCAAGAGTCTTCTCCAACACCACAGTTCAAAAGCACCAATTCTTCGGCGCTCAGCTTTCTTCACCGTCCAACTCTCACATCCATACATGACCACTGGAAAAACCATAGCCTTGACTAGACGTACTTTTGTTGGCAAAGTAATGTCTCTGCTTTTAAATATGCTATCTAGGTTGGCCATAACCTTCCTTCCAAGGAGTAATCATCTTTTAATTTCATGGCTGCAATCACCATCTGCAGTGATTCTGGAGCCCAAAAAAATAAAGTCTGACACTGTTTCCACTGTTTCCCCATCTATTTCCCATGAAGTGATGGGACCAGATGCCACACACACACACATATACATGCATACAAACACACACAAATACCACTCCATTCATCTGACCAAATCACTAATGCCTGAAATTAGTGACCAAATCACTAATTCTCACCTAAACTATCACAAGTGTCTCTTTATTGATTTTCGTGACTGCTTCTAATGTTACTCCACATCACCTCAATCTAACTTCTGTACTGCTGCAGGATGGCCTTCATGGTGTGAACATTTACTGTCTTCTTTCTGCTTGCATTTTCATAATAGATTATAAGATAAATTCTAAACACTTTCACAAACAATATAAGACTTCAGAATCTGCCTACCCACTCAGATTAATTTTCCAATTAATTTGAGTTTCCTATGTTTGGAGTATCAATTCTCTGGGACTCCCGTAAGCCCTACAAACTTCACTTGAAATGCTGCTTCCTTCATGAAGATGCCTTGTCTCTTGAAGGCATGTTTAGATAGTACTGCTCGCCTTTTTGTTTTTTTAACGTATCTCTTATCATAACTACTGTATTGCTACTTGGGCTGTTCTTATGACTATCTTCTCCACTGGGGTTTGGGGAGGCAAATATAAAACTAGAAAAGTTTTTAATTTTTAAAATTAGAAGTTTTTAAATGTGATACACTGATACTGCAGACACTTCAGAAAATTCAAGAATGTCTAAGAAAGTAAAATTATTTTTATTTCTTCCACAAAGATACCATTATTTTTTTAATATACACATACACACATACACACACAAACACAAATACTACATATTTTTTATTTGTCTTAGAACATTCACGGTTTAGTTTGTTTTTTTCCTACCAGCCTAGTATAGGGCTCACAGCTAGCATATACAAAATAGTCAGCAGATATTTATTGAGTAAATGAATGATTCTAAATCTATGCCCCTTTCCTTCATTTCCCCAACTACTGTCTTATAATCATTCTGAGATACTCTAATTAAATCTTCAATTGTATTCATTGTCTCCAGTTTCTTTTCGCTTGAATTCATCCTCCACATTGCTGCCATGGTTATAACGTAAAAGAAAAATCTTGCCACATTACTGCCATACTTACGAATCCTTTGATGGCTTTTATTTCCCATGAAATAAAAAGTAATTCTTTATCAATCAAAACTTTCCACAATTTAGTCCTAATCTACTTTCCTGATTCTTCTTCTGTTATTTTTACTTCCTATATTGGCCTCAATCTAAGTCACACTAGACCATTCACAGCTCTCAAAGACATAACATGGAGTCTCACTCTTATGTCTTGACTCAGGCACTTTTGTCTAGAGTATCTTTCCCTAGTCTTCCTCATCAGGCAAATATTTGATTCATCCTTTAAAGACAATCATTTTTTTTTTTTTAAAAAAAAGCTCTTCTGTGAAGTCTTCTTCAATGCTACCTCCATTTTTATAGCCAAATAACGTGCTCTCTCAGCTGTTTCCAGAGAAGTAGTTCCCAGAACTAACAGTACAAAACTGCATTCTCTGACCTCCATCATGCACTCATGGAGGTTCAGATTTGCTAAGTCTGGAGTGGAGACAGGAACCTATTGTTTCAAAAACACACTACATCCCAAACCAAACAATGTGATTTCAGGGACAAACTAAACTCTGGGTTGCTAAGTGCTAAATATTATTCTTAAAGCATGACTCAGAATCACGCTAGAAACAGAAGCAGAGCATGTTGGGATCCATGCTTTCATGTATAAGCAAAGTCAATCATTGATTTTCATAGGTTTCAGCGGGGTATGAGTCCTTGGGAAATGAAATCTAGGCTCTTATTTCAAACTGTTCAAACTACCAGAGAAAAGAGGGATTGAAAACAAAGTGAAGGAAAGGCATACAACTATTAAATATTAAAAAAGAAAAAGGAAAGGACATGAAGCCAAACAAAATTGAGGAGATGAAGAAGCACGATGAAACTAGTTATGAGAAAATATGGTCCAAGGAGCCATCAAAGGCCCTGGCTCATTCAAATCCTAGAATGGCATTACTGGCTCTAACAGGTCACTTAACACAAAATTCTTGAGATTTTCCTCATTCACAAAGACATGTAACTCCTTTTGAAGATTTCAGTTCAAAACAACTCTACGTAAAACCTACTCGCCTTCTCTCTTGGATACAATATACTTATTCACTAAGCAAGCAGCCAGAGAGGAAAAGTAGTTTTAGAGATAGAAGGGCTGTTAGAAGATCATCTAGATCACACTTCTTAACCTTTTTCACAACATACTGCACATGGAAAATTATGATTGTCTGGCACACTGAGATAAAAAGAAGAGACTATCTACTAGGAACTCAGAGTTTGGCAAGGAGGTCACGCTGCTGCAGGCAACACGTGGAGGTCACAGAGATGAAGATCTCCCGCATAACCTATCTCTCTGTAACTCACTTGAGAATACATGCTAGATAAACCAATGGATCATAGAAATGAGGAAAAAAATCAAGCCTCAAAGGGTGGCTTAACACCAGAAAAGTTCACAAAGTCACTTAGTGGGAGAGTGAGAACTGGGTTTTCACAGGCCTCATATGAACAGTAATTCTAATCTGCATGCCATTCAGAATTCACTAATTCTGAGCACCGATGGTGTAATTTTAAATGATATACCAATTCACTGAGGCCTCTGGCACTGGCAAGAGAAAAGAAAATGACAAGACAACCATGTCTCTCACAAACATCTGTGCCATTTTTATACTGAATTTAAATGCTACTTGAAAAAATAAAAGAGAAATTCATTCATAATTCTCTAAATTAATTGAAAAGTTGCTAGATAAAATACTAATGACACTTTCTAAATGAACAGAAGAGGCTGTCAGGGGAGCAGAAGTGTGAGCGTAGGGAAGGAGGTGAGAATGGAAGGAGCTGGGTGCCCTGGGAGAAACTACATACACAGGCCGTCTAGAGCTGTGCATCTGCCCAGCGCAGAGGGCTCCACTGATAACTGTCCAGTCTAAGAGTCATGCTCAGGAAAAGCCATTCGCAAGGAAGAGGTCACAAGAAACAAGTGAATAAATAACCATTCACAGACTTAAGCAGGAAAGAAAACTGTCTAGAAGAGCCCAGGGGTGGGGGTGGGAGGGGGAGGACTCTTGAGAATCTGTAGCTACTGGAAGGTTCAGAGATGGGTTTAGGATCAAAATTTACACTGTTTACCTGGCAAAGAATATCATAAGCTAAAAAATTTCATTTCTGGACCAGTTTAAACTGGACCCAGGTCTGAAATGTCTTCATACCTATGGCAGAAAGAAACACAAATCCTCCTTGGAGGAATGAATTTTAAAAGTTCAGAAGGTTGTGGTTTATTGTACATAGAAGTTCATGTTAAAAGAAACAAAACAAGACACATGAGAAACTAAGCCACCATAAGCGAGTTTCACATAAATTATAAAGAACAGGAACTTGGGTATTAAAAATGCACAAATGCAAGGAATACATTAGAAAATAAATTAAGCATATTTATACATTTAAAGATGGGCTTCCCTAGTGGCTCAAGAAGTTTTAAGATGGGGGAGAGAGGTTAAAAAATATAACTAATCAGCAAGAGATTTAGGCAGAATTAGAGGCAGTGATCTCCCAGAAATAAAAAATATTATAATTAAAAGTAAATATTCAATGTTAAACAGCAGATAGTTACAATGGAGGAGACAACTAATAAAATGGAAGATTTTTATGTAAAATGAGAAATTACATAGAATAAAGCAATCAAGATAAAAAGGTAAAAAAAAATTAAATTAATTGAAGAGAGAAGGAGAATAAAGTTCAAAACATATACAGTCAGAATTTCATAACCAGGAAAATTTAACCAAAAGAAAGTATTATAGCTATAATAAATATCAGACAAAGTATTTTTTAAAGAAAAAATATCACCAATAAAGAAGGGAACTCTATAAAAATAACAGGACATAATCAAAAGGATACCACATTTCTAAACTTACACTGTTTACTATCATAGCCTCAAAATAACTATAAAGAGAAAGTAACATGCCCATCAATGTTGTGGGAAATTTCTAACTCATATCTCTTGGTCATTAATACTTAAAGTAGATAAGAAAGCCAATCAGATTGCAACCAGTAGATAAATAAGTCCTATATATCTAATGCACAGTATACTGAATTTAGACAACAATATTGTATTATAAACACTAAACTTGCTAAGAGACTAGATCTTAATTATTCTTATCACAAAAAAAGAAGTGATAATATGTGATATGATAAAGGCGCTAATATCACTACAATGACAATCAAATTATATAAATGAATCAAATTAACATATTGTACACCTTTAACCTATACAATGTTATATGTCAAATATATTTCACTAAAAAATAAAGTGGAAAAAAAGTTTGTTTTTTTTTTTTTTTTTTAAAAAAAAACCAATAAGAATGTAGATAATTTGAACAGTAAAATTAACAAATTTGATTTCATTCATGTATACAGCCTGTGTTCACTAATTGGAAAATATACATTATTTTTAAACACACACAGAACATTTACAAAAATTGACTGTATCTCAGATTTTCTAAAGATATCATACGGAACACATTTGTTTATCATAATATAACTATAACAAAAATTATGGCAGGGATTCTGATTTTTCTATCTATCCTGGACATAAGAGTTAGATGTCATTTCCAGCCTCTGGTAAATTTAGAAGGCTTGGCTCTGTCTTATGTAATGTGAGCAAAAAAGTGCTGCATGAGGACTTCCCTGGTGGTCCAGAGGATAAGACCCCTTGCTCCCAATGCAGGGGGCCTGGATTCGATCCCTAGTCAAGGAACTAGATACCACCTGTTGCAGCTAAGAGTTTTTCCACATGTTACATCTAAGACTCAGCACAGCCAAATAAATAAGTGTGTGTGTGTGTGTGTGTGTGTGTGTGTGTGTGTGTATTTTTTAAAGCATTGCCTGTACTGTCAGGCCTGAACACATGAATATCCTGTGCAGTTCCACAGTGCTGCTTCCTCTTCTTTAAAAACATACGGAGCTGCACGTTGAGAAAGCTGGCAACATAAAAGGGAAGAAGTTTATTCTCTGTCTTATAAGGAAACATTTTGGTTGGACTTCAAATGAACAAGAAACAAACTTGTATTGTGTTAAGCCCTGTGAGATTGGAATTATTTGTTACTGCTGATAGCTTATTATGAGGACACAGAAGTTAAAAATAAAATAAGAGCTAAAAATAATTATCTCTGTTTGCAAATGTTTAAACACAATTCTGGTAATTCAAGAGTTGAAGAGGAGAGTATATAGTAAAAAAAAAATTAGATACTGGAATTAAAAAATAAATAAATCCCCAAAAGTTGGAACAGCAAAATAATTCAGAAAATAAGAAAATAGAAACAAACATATAACAGAGGAAAAACAAAATGAATGCTGACCTTTGAAAAGACAAATCAAACTAACCAACCTCTAGAAAGGTTAATCCACGGCAAAAGAGGTAAGGTAAAAACTAACAATACTATGAATAAAAAGGGGGAACACTGTAGATATAGATATGAGACACTGACTATTTTATTTCTGGACTAACTTTTCAGGGGTGTTTGTATAATAAAAAGCATTGGAAAGTATAATGTCTCCTTCTGGAGCAAAGAGCATTCATATTTACTGAGCAGTATAAAAGAGTCAGGCTCTCTAAGCTTAGGGATCCTCTTCCATAATGCATCCAGCGCATATTCAGGCATTCATCTGAGTATCTGAGCCCATCCATGTTGCCCCCATGGACTTGTAGACAGGAGAACAGATGTGAATATGAAGCTCAGGCTGCTTTCTGTGCCTTAAGTAAAGACTTTTAACTCTGATTCAGGAGTTCACGTCTTCTGCTAGCTTTCATGAAACAGTGGTAAGCTAACTTACCAGCTTAAAAGCATGTTGATATCCCAGAACTCACAGTTCTTGACATTGACAAAAAGGTTTTAATATGTATGTGGAAGATCCAAGATGAGTTAAGATTTTCTTAAAGAAGAAAAACAAAGAGGATACTTCTTTCCCTGCCAGATAGAGATTCATTATGTTAGGTAGTTACAATAGGAAAAAGGAGTCCAAAATGGAGGTGGCTAAAAGAAAGGAAAAAGGCTGCAAAAACGGAACAAAAGAAAATTTGAGAACCTCAGGTGAAACAAACAGCCCTCCTGGGTAGCCCAATTTACACAGGGCAGGCTCAGGAGGAGGAGACAAAACATATAAAAAGAGGAGCAAGATTGAGCCCTCTTCTTTTTTTGGGTCAGCCCACCCTCATGCCTTGAGGATGTACTATACTTTGCTTGCCAAATAAAACTGAGCTGTAACACTGGTCCACCATTTCAAATCTTTGCTGTGGTGAGACAGAACCGAGGAAATTACACACCCCCTTGACATATCTGGTGCCATTAGGCGGATTTAACCTGGTTGAAGCAACCTCAGCTCAGCCCCAGTGAGGCGGAGACCAAGCACAGCACAAGTGCAGCACAGTGAACGCTCACGCTGTGGAAGCTGAAGGCAAAGGAAACCCAGCGCAATGAAAGTGATGAGAAGCCGAGCAAGCTGGAAACCAGGACAGCAAAAACAAACTCGGCAGAAAGCTCACACAGCTCAGTCTCAGATTCCAGAAGACCTTCAGTTTAGGTAGGAGGTCCTCACCTTTATGGCTGGAAAGACATATGGCTACAAAATCTTAATTCCTTTACAATCTCTCATTTCTTGTTTCCTGGAACCCCCTGCGAACAGGTGAGCAGTGGGTGCAATTGAGGGACTCTGGCAGGGGCTACTCCCCAGTGTGTGCTGAAGGCTCCACTATCTGCTGTGCCTTAGTAGCTGTTGCCCAAGTGGGTGAGGGTTTTTCCATCCTTAATCTTCTTTCTGCCAAGGATCAGGCCAATGAAAACTGTGAGCACAGGTCAGGTATTTAACAGTTTTTCTGATAGGTTATGAAGGGGGTTCCTTGGCATATTCTTCCCACTGCTTTTGCCTCCCATCCTTCAGCTCCTCTCTCCATCTATGCCACTGTTTACAAAGTATTGGGCAGGTAATCATCTTTCCATTAGTGAAAGGTGTGCTTGAAAGTGTTTACCTAAGATTAGGACTCAAACCCACGTGGCAGTGACTCTGTGCTGTGCTTAGTCATTCAGTTGTGTCTGACTGAGACTTGAGCCTGGCCAAAACACACAGTGCCTGGTTTTAGGACCTAATGAAGCTCAGGTTCTTAATTTCTCATTGCATAAAAAAAATTCAGTGAGAGACACAGCGATAAGTAAGAGGTAGATTTGTTTGAATTTAGAGAGAAGCACACTCCACAGGGTGTGGTATGAAATGTGGCCGAGATTAGCTTTTTATGGGCTGGGTAAAAGGAAAGATATACCCATTTGAATACAGAGTTCCAAAGAATAGCAAGGAGAGATAAGAAAGCCTTCCTCAGTGATCAATGCAAAGAAACAGAGGAAAACAACAGACTTGGGAAAGATGAGAGATCTCTTCAAGAAAATTAGAGATACCAAGGGAACTTTTCATGCAAAGATGGGCACAATAAAGGACAGAAATGCTATGGACCTAACAGAAGCAGAAGATATTAAGAACAGACAGCAAGAATACATAGAAGAACTGTACAAAAAAGATCTTCATGACCCAGATAATCATGATGGCGTGATCACTCACCTAGAGCCAGACATCCTGAATGCAAAGTCAAGTGGGCCTTAGGAAGCATCATTACACACAAAGCTAGTGGAGGTGATGGCATTCCAGTTGAGCTGTTTCAAATCCTAAAAGATGATGCTATGAAAGTGCAGCACTCAATGTGTCAGCAAATTTGGAAAACTCAGCAGTGGCCATAGGACTAGAAAAGGTCAGTCTTCGCTCCAATCCCAAACAAAGGCAATGCCAAAGAATGCTCAAACTACTGCACAATTGCACTCATCTCACACGCTAGCAAAGTAATGCTCAAAATTCTCCAAGCCAGGCTTCAGCAATACGTGAACCATGAACTTCCAGATGTTCAAGTTGCATTTAGAAAGAGCAGAGGAACCAGAGACCAAATTACCAACATCTGCTGGCTCATTGTGGAGAAAGCAATGGCACCCCACTCCAGTACTCTTGCCTGGAAAATCCCATGGACAGAGGAGCCTGGTGGGCTGCAGTCCATGGGGTCGCTGAGAGTCGGACACGACTGAGCGACTTCACTTTCACTTTTCCCTTTCATGCACTGGAGAAGGAAATGGCAACCCACTCCAGTATTCTTGCCTGGAGAATCCCAGGGACAGCGGAGCCTGGTGGGCTGCCATCTATGGGGTCGCACAGAGTCGGACACGACTGAAGTGACTTAGCAGCAGCAGCAGCAGCTGGCTCATTGAAAAAGGAAGAGAATTCCAGAAAAACATCTACTTCTACTTTACTGACTATGCCAAAGACTTTGACTGTGTGGGTCACTATAAACTGGAAAATTCTTAAAGAGATGGGAATACTAGACCAGCTGACCTGCCTCCTGAGAAATCTGTATGTAGGTCAAAAAGCAACAGTTAGAACTGGACATGGAACAACAGACTGGTTCCAAATCGGGAAAGGAGTACATCAAGGCTGTAATATTGTCAACTTCTTATTTAACTTAGATGCAGATTTCATCATGCAAAATGCTGGGCTGGATGAAGCCCAAGCTGGAATCAAGATTTCTGAGAGAAATGTTAATAACCTCCGATATGCAGATGACACCACCCTTAATGGCAGAAGGTGAAGAAGAACTAAAGAGCTTCTTGATGAAAGTGAAAGAAGAGAGTGAAAAGTTTGGCTTGAAACTCAACATTCAGAAAAGTAATACCATGGCATCCAGTCGCATCACTTCATGGCAAATAGATGGGGAAACAGTGGAAACAGTGGCTGACTTTATTTTCTTGGGCTCCAAAACCACTGCAGATGGTGACTGCAGCCATGAAATTAAAAGACACTTGCTCCTTGGAAGAAAAGTTATGACCAACCTAGACAGTTTATTAAAAAGCAAAGACATTACTTTGCCAACAAAGGTCTGTCTAGTCAGAGCTATGGTTTTTCCAGTAGTCATGTATGGATGTGAGACTTGGGTTATAAAAAAAGCTGAGCGCCAAAGAATTGATGCTTTTGAACTGTGGTGTTGGAGAATACTCTTGAGAGTCCCTTGAACTGCAAGGAGATCCAACCAATCCATTCTAAAGGAGATCAATCCTGGGTGTTCATTGGAAGGACTGATGCTGAAGCTGAAACTCCAATACTTTGGCCATCTGATGCGAAGAGCTGACTCATTTGGAAAGATCCTGATGCTAGGAAAGATTGGAGGCAGACTGAGGAGAAGGGGATGACAGAGGATGAGATGGTTGGATGGCATCACCGACTCAATGGACATGAATGTGAGTAAACTCCGGGAGTTGGTGATGGACACAGAGGCCTGGCACGCTGCGGTTCATGGGGTCGCAAATAGTCAGACAGGACTGAGCAACTGAATGAACTGAACTGAATTTCATATGCTAATGAGTGGGAGGATCATTCCAACAATTGGGGAACCACCCACTCTTTTGTCTTTTGATAGTGCCTTAGAACTGTCATTGTGCTTTTGGGTGTGTCATTTAGCTTGCAGATTGAGGATCAAGGTTTAGTTGAATTTGACTTGTTAGCCATCTTGGACCCATTTGCTTTTAATCCGTTTATGTTATGCCCTTGGGCTATGTCATTCTTTCAAATTTGTGCCCTGTCCCCTTCCCTCCTGTTTCATGCTCTTTTCCTGAGTCCCTTCCTGTACCACAATGTTGCCTCTACAATCTTCTGGAGGGACAACCAGAAAATAGTTGGCTCTTGGGAGGAAGATGCTTTATAACATTCAATCCCTCTAGAGATTCAGGCCTTCATCTTCCATGTTTCCTACAACATGTTCAAGAACAGCATCTCTCAGAGAATCCGCTAGGGCAGATGACAGGCACATAATGCCTGCTAGGAGTCCATCTTTTGGTGGCATCCCTTCAAGGGCAGTTGGGCTTCTAGGGACAATGTTTGCCACTTTGAGAGTTAGCTCTGCAGCCTCTTCGGGCCCAAACCCTTACCACCTTTCTCCTAAAGTTATAAACATACCCTAGGATCAAATCTCCACTCCACTTTTATGGAACATCTGGTCTGTTGCCTCTTATGAATTTGTTCTTAAGCCACTTACTAACTCCTATAACCAGGACCCTGTCATCTTGCAGGCAACATTGCTCCACCCTGCCTATTATTAAAATACTCTGAATGCCCATAACAGGACCATATAACCCACTCCTTTGTCATTACTTCTGTTATTACCTATTGTGGGTCTATGACAATGAAATGTTTACCATTGGCAACACCCTAAATTGCCCTTATGGAGGACTAGGGGAAGAAGTCAGTGACTTACATTCCCTCAGAGCAATAAGAGGATAAGGCCTATGGCTATTTCGCCAGGTTCCCAGTCTCAGGGCACAGGCTTAGATTGCTTTACATCATGGTATCTATTCCCACAAGGGGTGGACAAACCAGCAATGAGATCACACTACAAATCCTTAATCCTACCTAGCACTAGTCACACTGGAGACCTTGGGGACACCCAACTCCAGCCTGGGGTCCCAGGAGGTCAACCTGCCTTGACTTGTCTAGGGATCTGGTCCTCGGGAGGTTGTCAAGCCTCAGCCTGCTCAGGGATCCACCAGCTCAGGGCCCCAGGAAATTGACATGCTTCGATTTGCCCAAGGACCCAATTTTTGGGAGGTCAACATGCCTCGACCTGCCTGGGGATTTGATCTCCAGGAGGTTGTCACGCCTCAATCTGTCTGGGGATCTGCACCCTGACCTGGGGATGCCCGGCTCTCAGGTTGCAACAGTACTGGGTAGGATAAGCTTCAGAAAGACTCGCCCCTAAGGCAGTCCACCCATGGAAATAGAAGGAAGCCTATTAGTTGTGGGACTATGGCTGGTCTCAGCAATAACTCAGGAGTCCAGCAAGAATCCCACTGCCTTTCTGGAAAGTCTAAAAGAGACCCTCCAAAAGTTTACCAGTCTGGACTTAAGACTCTTACAAGGGACAGGTGATTTTAAAGGACAAATTCCTATCCCAATGTGCATCAGTCATCAGAATAAAGTTACAACAGCTACAGAAGCAGGATCCTGACGCCTCTTTAGATGACATGATTCAGAAAGCCACCAATACCTTTTATAACAGAGAACAGGAGAGGGAAGCCAAGACTCAGGAAAGGCAGAGAAGGAAAGAGACAGGGCATGCCCAGATGCTGGCCACCCTCCAGGGAAGCCCTACGGCAAACCCCGAGTCCTTGAAGGACAAGGCACGAGATGAATGCCTAATCTGTAGACAGGTGGGACATTGGGCCAGTTCAGTTCAGTTGCTCAGCCATGTCCGACTCTTTGTGACCCCATGGACTGCAGCAGGCCAGGCTTCCCTGTCCATCACCAACTCTCAGAGCTTGCTCAAACCCATGTCCATCGAGTTGGTGATGCCATCCAGCCATCTCATCCTCTATTGCCCCCTTCTCCTCTTCCCATCTTCAATCTTACCCAGCATCAGAGTCTTTTCCAATGAGTCAGTTCTTTGCATCAGGTGGCCAAGTACTGCATCCTCAGCTTCAGCATCAGTCCTTCCAATGAATATTCAGGATTGCTTTCCTTTAGGATGGACTGGTTGGATCTCTTTGCAGTTCAAGGCACTCTCAAGAGTCTTCTCCAACACCACAGTTCAAAAGCATCAATTCTTCAGTGCTCAGCTTTCTTTATAGTCCAACTCTCACATCCATACATGACTACTGGAAAAGCCATAGCTTTGACTAGTTGGACCTTTGTTGGCAAAGTAATGTCTCTGCTTTTTAATATGCTGCCCAAGCTGGTCATAGCTTTTCTTCCAAGGAGCAAGCGTCTTTTAATTTCATGGCTGCAGTCACCATCTGCAGTGATTTTGGAGCCCGAGAAAATAAAGTCAGCCACTGTTTCCATTGTTTCTCCATCTATTTGCCGTGAAGTGATGGGAGCAGATGCCATGATCTTCATCTTTTGAATGTTGAGTTTTAAGACAGCCTTTTCACTCTCCTCTTTCACTTTCATCAAGAGGCTCTTTAGTTCCTCTTCACTTTCTGCCATAAGGGTGGTGTCGTCTGTGTATCTGAGTTATTGATATTTCTTCTGGCAATCTTGATTCCAGCTTGGGCTTCACCCAGCCCAGGGTTTCTCATGATGTACTCTGCATATAAGTTAAATAAGCAGGGTGACAATATACAGCTTTGACGTACAAATTCCATCAACTGGGACACTGGGCAGCACACTGCCCTAGGGACCCAAGAACCTCAAGGTCAAGCGCCAAGCCTTCCCTCACGATGTTTCAACATGACTGAAGCAGCCCGTTCCAGCCAGCCTGCCCATCACAGATAATCATCACGGGGCTGGAGCCAAGGGTGCAATTGGATGTGGCAGGTAGTTCTGAGAATTTCTTGGTTGACACAGGGGCTACCTACTCTGTCATGATCTCCTACTCTGGAGCCTTCTCTTCCAAAACCTGTATCATCTTGGGTGCTACAGGAAAAACAATTACAGAAAGATTCACCTGAGCACTTCTTTTTGCTGGGACTGACAAATATTTTCCCACCAGTTTCTGGTGGTCCCTGAGTGTCCTACTCCCTTATTGGAAAGAGATCTTTCCCTGCCTTCAAAATCTTGCAGCTATTGCAGTCCTGATAAAAGATGCTTTAAAACTCTCTCTTGGCGACAAACTAATTATTTTTACCAGCCACCAAGTGAAACAACTCCTGAATAGGAGAGGCCATTTATGGGTGTCTGATCAAAGGATCCTCAGATATCAAGTAGTGCTGATGGAAAACCCAGGCCCTATATCCCCTTGTGAGGTTCTTAACCCAGCTGCCCTTCTGCCTCCCCCTGACGGCTCTCTCCCCTTTCATTCTTGCCTAGAAACCTTGGACCACTGGACAAAATCCCAAGAGGGATGGTCAGAAAATCCTCTGACCAATCCTGAGGAAATCTGTTACACCGATGGAAGCAGCTTTGTCTTGGATGGAAAAAGAAGAGCCAGATATGCAGTAGTCTCCAATTTTGAGACCATAGAAGCTAAACCTTTGCCACCAGGTACTTCAACCCAATTGGCTGAGCTCATAGCCCTGACTCCAGCTTTAGAGCTAGGAAAAGGAAAAAGAATAGCCATTTACACTGACTCCAAGTATGCCTTTCTGGTGCTACATGCACATGCTGATACTTGGAAAGAAAAGGCCACTTGACCACCCGAGGATGCCCAATCAAATATGGTGATCAAATTCTTAGACTCTTGGAGTCAGTCCATCTGCCCACTGAGGTTTCAGTCTCCCTTTGTAAAGGACACCATAAAGGGAGTACGGAAGTGGCACAAGGGAACCAAGCAGCTGATCAGGCAGCTAAGAAAGGTGCATTATAGAACAATGACATAATAGGGGTTGCCACCTTAGTTCCACAGACTGATTTGCCAGAAACTCCTTCATATACTGAAGGTGAGACTCTTAAAGCTAAGAGTGAGGGCCTTCAAGAGGATCATATGGGGTAGTTCCAAAAGGGGGGACTCCTTTTTCTGCCTGGGAACCTCCAATGGAAGTTGGTTAACTCCTTATATGCCATCACTCATTTAGGGGAAAAGGCCCTCCAAAGGTGACTAGAAAGTCCTTCAGAGGAACAGGCCTCCAAACGACTGTAAGGCAAGTGGTCTCCTCTTGTCCCACTCGCCAATTAAACAACCCCCAAGGACCTCGAAGACCCCAGATGACCCAGCCCGTCCAACAACATGGAACCTATACAGGAGAGGACTGGCAGATGGACTTCACCCAGATGACAGTTTCTCAAAGTGTAAATACCTATTAGTCATGATAGATACATTCACAGGATGGATTGAAGGCTTTCCCACCCAGACTGAGAAGGCTGAGGAGGTGGTTAAAAAAAAAACTGCTCCGTGAAATTATTCCGAGATTTGCTCTGCTCAGGTCATGACAAAGTGACGATGGGACATCAATTACTTCTAAGGTCACCCAAGGGGTCTCTAAAGCATTGGGCATTACTTATTACCTCCATGGGGCCTGGAGGCCTCAGTCTTCAGAAAAAGTTGAAAGAACCAACCAATTCTTAAAATCAGCAATAAAAAGGAGACCTCCCTTGGTGAGGTGCTATATGGCAGACCTTTTGTTTATGTCAATGACTTCTTCCTAGATCCAGAGGCTCAGAACTTCCAGTCTTATACCATGGCCATTGGGCAATTCCAACAGGATATATGCTTGTGGGGTATGAACCAGGACCCAAAAGTTTCTAAGGAGCCATTACTATATGCTCCAGGGACTCAAGTCCTAATTAAAGTCTGGAAACATGGGTCCCCAAAGGCTTAACTCCAGCCCACATGGAACGGCACCTACCCTGTAATACTTTCTATCCCCCCAGCAGTCAAGGTACCAGGACATGACTCCTGGATTCACTACTCACAAGTCAAGCTCTGGAAGACAACAGAGGAGGACACTCAATACACCTGTGAGCTCCTGGGAGATCTCAGACACCTATTCAGGACTACAAATGAGTGCCATTCTAATTAACACCCCCAAAATTAAGTTTCTGGGGACAAGATTTCTCAGGACAGCTCTAAAGAGCCAACACAGCTTGGCAGGGGTTGTACTAGACAGGTGATAGATCTCCTGATCCCTGAACAAGGAGGGACTTGAACCATCTTGAATGAGATGCGTTGTTTCTGGATAAATACCTCCAGCTAAGTTAAAGTCTCACGGTCCTCAAGAAAAGCATTCAGATCGTACAGGATCTCAAAGAATGAGCTAGAGTGTCCTCAGGGTGGCTATAATCTCTCTTTGGGGGATCCTTCTCCTGCCAAGGGGGGATTTGGGGGTTGGCTAATGCCCCTATTAATTCCTGTTATCACCATATTGATGCTGCTTATGATTGCTCCATGTATTATCAATTGTCTAACCGGTTTTGTCTCTGCCCAGGGTAACAAGCTATAACATGCAGTGCCAGTTCAACAAGGATATATAAAACTACACCTGACCATGGAAAATATCACTCACCCTTAGACGGACACTAGTATAAGGACTTTGAAGCTTGAGACTAGCAAGAGGGGGAGGCCCAATGTCCCTCACCATCCCAGCTCAGCAGGAAGTAGCCAGAGAGACCTCGATGCCCCTATTCCGAAAGAATTTGGCCTCCCATCTCTTGAGAGGGGAATGTTAGGTGGTTAGAATAGGAAAAAAGAGTCCAAAATGGCAGTGGCTAAAAGACAAAGAAAGGAAAATGCCCACAAAAATGGAACAAAAGAAAATCCAAGGACCAGAGTGAGAACTCAGGTGAAACAAACAGCCCTCCTGGCTAACCCAGTTTACACAGGGTGGGCTCAAGGGGAGGAGACAAAACATAAAATGAGGAGCCAAGATTGACCCCCGTTCTTTTTTGGGTCAGTCCACCCTCACGCCTCGAGGATTTACTATACTTTGCTTGCCAAATAAAACTGAGCTGTAACTGAGCTGTAACACTGGTCCACCATTTCAAACCTTTGCTGCGGTGAGGCAGAACTGAGGAAATTACACACTCCCCCAACAATTAAAAAGTGATAAAACTGAAGAGAGCATGATATTGGATAGAAATAGACTAATAGGCCAGTGAAACGTGACAGATGTCACAGAAACAGGAAAGCATATATAGAAACTTAATACTGATTCAATGATAATCTACTTGTGAGATATAGAAATCCACACTCAAGAGATCCCTCAATAGAGAAGGTAGAAAGGGTCTTTCTAGTCCTTGCTTGGGTCAGTCCATTGGTCAGCAGTCCCTGTATAAAAGGATGAAAAATTTAAAAGTAAAAACACCTAACATTAATAAACTTTTATAATTTTTATGGTATAAAAATGGCTTAACATTTCAGCCAAAAAATAAAAAGAGCAAAAGAGGGCAGAAAGTATGCTAGCGAGAAAATAATTTAAGTACAAATGTAGTACCTTCTAGATAAAAAGAGTTTTGTATATACATACACATTCATAGATTTCTTTTGTAAAAGTACCAGATGCAATAGTTGTCTTCACAAGCCTCTGTGTTGATGGCATGGTTTAATTAAAAACAAACAAACAAAAAAACAGGGACAGCCTCTGATATTTCCTACTTACAGTCAGAAGCTCTATATTAGGCAAAGCTGAAAGTATCATCTCAAAAGAAGACATTTTCCAAGTCAAATAGCAAATGGTAGATGAATTTAGTCAGTCATTCTTCTACAGGCACATTTGCAACCAAGTCATTTGGGTGCTCTCAAAAAGAAAACGTGGTCATAAAATTGAGGTATTCTAGAGGAAAGAAAGGATAGTTCCTTTACCTGATCCATAAATATTAAAAATTCTCTTTATCCATTTGGTTTCCCCCAATTCTTATGGAAGCTGCTCCAAAATCCTTCTCTTTCTTCCCTTTCATGCACCCTAAGCCTACAATTATCTTATCATATTCCTTCCCTCTTCTTATCAGTACCCAAAATTCCTTCCTTTTTAATCTGGCCTTTCAGGAAACTTTCTTGAACCACTCCTCCCCTTTCAAATGTTTAACTCAAGGAACATTTACTTCTGCCTTATTGATTATGCCAAAGCCTTTGACTGTGTGGCTCACAACAAACTGCGTAAAATTCTTGAAGAGATAGGAATACCAGATCACCTTACCTGCCTCCTGAGAAATCTGTATGCAGGTCAAGAAGCAACAGTTAGAACTGGACATGGAACAACAGACTGGTTCCATATTGGGAAAGAAGTATGTCAAGGCTGTAATATTGTTACCCTGCTTATTTAACTTATATGCAGAGTATATCATGCAAAATGCCAGGCTGGATGAAGTCCAAGCTGTAATCAAGATTGCCAGAAGAAATAACAATAACCTCAGATATGTAGATGAAACCACCCTTATGGCAGAAAGTGAAGAGGAACTAAAGAGCCTCTTGATGAAAGTGAAAGAGAAGAGTGAAAAAGCTATCTTAAAACTCAACATTCAGAAAACCAAGATCATAGCATCCAGTCACATCACTTCATGGCAAATAGATGGGGAAACAGTGGAAACAGTGACAGACTTTATTTTCTTGGGCTCCAAAATCACTGCAGATGGTGACTGTAGCCATGAAATTAAAAGACGCTTGTTCCTTGGAAGAAAAGCTATGACCAACCTAGACAGCATATTAAAAAGCAAAAACATTACTTTGCCTACAAAGGTCCGTCTAGTCAAAAGCTATGGTTTTTCCAGTAGTCATGTATGGATGTGAGAGTTGGACTATAAAGAAAGCGAGCGCTGAAGAATTGATGCTTTTGAACTTTGGTGTTAGAGAAGACTCTTGAGAGTCCCTTGGACTACAAGGAGATCAAATTAATCAGTCCTACAGGAAATCAGTCTTGACTATTCATTGGAAGGACTGATGTTGAAGCTGAAGCCACCTGATGGGAAGAATTGACTCACTGGAAAAGACCCTGATGCTGGGAAAGACTGAAGGTGAGAGGAGAAGGGGATGACAGAGGATGAGATGGTTGGATGGCATCACTGACTCGATGAACATGAGTTTGAGCAAGCTCTGGGAGTTGGTGATGGACATGGAAGTCTGGCATGCTGCAGCCCATGGGGTCACAAAAATCAGACACCACTGAGCAACTGAACTGAACTGACTGAAGGAATACTCACCCACCTTCTCTTAAATCTGCAGCTCTTTGCTGCAAGAGGCCTAAAAAATCCTTTAGGAATTGGCATCCAAAGGGAAAGCTGTGTTGCTGTTGTCTAGTCACTGAGTCATGTCCAACTCTTTTGAGATGCTAAGGACTTCAGCCCACCAGGCTCCTCTGTTCAAGGGATTTCCCAGGCAAGAATACTGGAGTAGGTTGTTATTTCCTTTTCCAGGGGATCTTCCCCACCCAGGGACTGAACCCCATGTTTCCTGCGTTACAAATGGATTCACATTGTATACAACTTTCACCTCAATTGGACTACAAATGCCTCAAAACCTGGAACCATATTTTAATCATTTTTATAAATGCCTGCCACAGGTATGACTAACAAAACACTCAGTATGACTTGAGCTACACAGCATATACTTTCTACTGTATCTTCAGTGGGTGTTTAAGCATTTCATTTAGGAGCCTAGAGAGGATTTTGACAGAAGAGGGTCTGGGAGACTACTTTGAAACAAATGTTCACAGAGCAAGAAGACTGCTTTTGCTTATGTATGTTTCTTTCATCCATTTATTAAAGTATATTTTTTAAGTGTCAACAATGTGTCATATACTATACTTGGTACTGTGGATACAGCAGAGAACACAACAGACAATATTTCATGCCTCATGGTGTTTATGTAAATACGGAAGACAGGGATTAGTATTATGGAGAAAAATTAATCTAGGAAGATAACGAATTCTAGGGGAAGGAGGTGGTGCATTTTTCAATAGGGTAGACATGGGATGCTCCCCTGGGAAAGTGGCATTGAATGAAGGCCCAATGTTGCTTGGCAGAAAGCCACTCAGATATCTGGAGCAAAGTGTTCCTCTCAGAGGGAACTGCCTGGGATGTCTGAGAAAAGTAAAGAAGACTGGGAGTTTAGGGCAGCAAAAGTAAGAGAGTATAGGAGATGTGATCAGTGAGTTAACAGATGACATGGCTGTGAAAGATATTTTTATGTCACTTTTTCGACTGATCTTTACTCTAATATAGGAACCATTGGAGCACTTTGAGCAGAGAAGTAAAACTTCATTTTAATTTTGGCTTAGATGGTAAACAATCTGCCTGCAATATGGGAGACCCAAGTTTGATCTCTGGGTTGGAAAGATCCCCTGGAGAAGGGAATGGCTACCCACTCCAGTACTCTTGCCTAGGAAATTCCATGGACAGAGGAGCCTGGTGGGCTACAGTCTGTGGGGTCGTAGAGTTGGACATGACTGAGCAATAAGTTCTAGTTTTCAAAAAGTTCTAGCTCCTTTTCGAGGACAGATGTAAGTGAGACACATGTAGAAATGTTACTGAATAAAGTCCATCTCCCCAATGGGCAGCAAGCTTAACACTGAGATGCAGAGGTTTGCAATAGAGAAAGCATATACTCACAAGGCAGTCAAGTGAGCAGACAGAGATTAGGAGGAGTTTCAGATCTGCCTATTTGAAGGCAAGTGTAGTAAGGTATTTATGAGAGAAGCAGGGTGGTCTCAGGTGTGGGGAAAGAAGATTAAATGTTGGGAAAAAGGTGAGGTAGTCAGTTTTGTGCAGATGTATATCAGTTACAATGCTTCTGCATATTCAAAAATGGAGGTGCTTAATATGATCTAAGCGGGAGTTTCCTGGCCCTCTGACATCAAAAGTCCATTCATTGGACACCTGAGTGGTCTCAGTTTTAAGGCTGGTGATCCAGTTAGTCTCAGTCAGCTCTCATCAGACATGAGCCAACTCCAAGTTCCTGTAATAAAACTGGGCTATATAAAGCTGGGAAGATATGCAGTTAAGAGGAGAAAAAAAGAAAGAAAACAGTAATTACAGTGAGCTTAATCAGTGAAGGCAGTTTATAAGTGGGGGGGGGGGGTTTAACGAGCTGTTCCCCTGTCTGCTGCTTTGCAAGACAAGCTCAAGAATTCATGTCAGTCATCAGCTTCTATTGGGGCACAGTTTCAGAAACAGAATCCTGGCTTTGAGGTTACTGGAAAATCTAAGCAAGAGAAACAGATCAAAGTGCTAACAGTGGAGGCGGTGAGAAGAGGTCAGTTTCTGACATTTTGAAGCCTTCAATATTCAGGATTTGCTGCCCAGATTTGATAAGGAGTATGAGAGAAAGAGGTTGTGGTTGTTGTTGTTCAGTCACTCAGTAGTGTCTGACTCTGCCACTCCATGGACTGCAGCATGCAAGGATTCCCTGTCCATCTCCATCTCCCAGGTCTTGCTCACACTCATGTCCATTGACTCAGTGATGCCATCCAAACATCTCATCCTCTGTCGTCCCCTTCCCCTCCTGCCTTCAGCCTTTCCCAGCATCAAGGTCTTTTCTAATGAGTCGGCTCTTTGCATTAGGTGTCCAAAGTATTGGAGCTTCAGCTTTAGCATCAGTCCTTCTAATGAATATTCAGGATTGATTTCCTTTAGGATTGACTGGTTTGATCTCCTTACAGTCCAAGCGACTCTCAAGTCTTCTCCTACACCACAGTGCAAAAGCATCAGTTCTTCAGTGCTCAGCTTTCTTTATAGTCTGACTCTCACATCTGTACATGACTACTGGAAAAAACAAAGCTTTAACTAGATGGACCTTTGTTGTCAAAGTAATGTCTCTGCTTTTTAATATGCTGTCAAGTTGGTATAGTTTTTCTTCCAAGGAGCAAGTGTCTTTTAATTTCGTGGCTGCAGTCGCCATCTGCAATGATTTTGAAACCCAAGAAAATAAAGTCTGTCACTGTTTCCATTGTTTCCCCATCTATTTGCCAAGAAGTAATGAGACCAGAACTGAACTGAACTGAACTGAATGAGACCAGATGCCATGATCTTCGTTTTTCGAATGTTGAGTTTTAAGCCAGTGTTTTTACGCTCCTCTTTCACTTTCATCAAGAGGCTCTTTAGTTCCTCTTCACTTTCTGCCATAAGGGTGGTGTCTTCTGCATATCTGAGGTTATTGATATTTCTCCTGGCAATCCTGCTTTCAGCTTATACTTCATTCAGCCCAGCATTTTGTATGATGTATTCTCAGTTTAGTTCAGTTGCTCAGTCATGTCCGACTCTTTGCGACCCCATGGACTGCAACACGCCAGGTCTCCCTGTCCATCAACTCCCAGAGCTTGCTCAAACTCATGTTCATCGAGTCAGTGATGCCATCCAACCATCTCATCCTCTGCCATCCCCCTCTCCTCCCACCTTCAATCTTTCCCAGCAACAGGGTCTTTTCCAAAGAGTCAGTTTTTTGCATCAGGTAGCCAAAGTATTGGTGCCTCAGCTTCAGCATCAGTCCTTCCAGCGAATATTCAGGACTGATTTCCTTTAGGATGGACTGGTTGGATCTCCTTGCAGTCCAAAGGACTCACAAGAGTCTTCCCCAACACTATTGTTTAAAAGCATCAATTCTTTGGCGCTCAGCTCTCTTTATAGTCCAACTCTCACATCCATACATGACTACTGGAAATTTGACTAGATGGACCTTTGTGGGCAAAGTGATGTCTCTGCTTTTTAATATGCTGTCTAGGTTTGTCATAATTTTTCTTCCAAGGAGCAAGCATTTTTTAATTTCATGGCTGCATGATGTATTCTGCATGGAAGTTAAATAAGCATGGTGATAACATACAGCCTTGACATACTCCTTTCCCAATTTGGAACCAGTCTGTTGTTCCATATCTGGTTCTCACTGCTGCTTCTTGACCTGCATACAGGCCTCACAGGAGGCAGAAAAGGTGGTCTGGTATTCCCATCTCTTGAATTATTTTCCACAGTTTGTTGTGATCCACACTGTCAAAGGCTTTAGCCTAGTTGATGAAGCAGAAGCAGATGTTTTTCTGAAATTCTCTTGGTTTTTCTATGATCCAGTGAATGTTGGCAATTTGATCTCTGGTTCCTCTGTCTTTTCTAAATCCAGCTTGAACATGTGGAAGTTCTCGGTTCATGCACTGTTGAAGCCTGGCTTGGAGAATTTTGAGCATTACTTTTCTAGCATGTGAAATGATTGCAATTGTGTGGTAGTTTGAACATTCTTTTGCATTGCCCTTCTTTGGGATTGGAGTGAAGACTGACCTTTTCCAGTCCTGTGGCCATTGCTGTGTTTTTCAAACTTGCTGGCATATTGAATGTAGCACTTTAACAGCATCATCTTTTCAGATTTGAAACATCTCAGTTGGAATTCCATCACCTCCACTAGCTTTGTTGTTAGTGATGCTTCCTAAGACCCACTTGAGTTGGCACTCCAGGATGTCTGGCTCTAGGTGAGTGAATACACCATCATGGTTACCTGGGTCATTAAGATCCCTTTTGTATAGTTCTTCTGTGTATTCTTGCCACCTCTTCTTAATAATTCTGCTCTTGTTAGATCCATAGCATTTCTGTCCTTTATTGTACCCATCTTTGCATGAAATGTTCCCTTGGTATCTCTGATTTTCTTGAAGAGATCTCTAGTCTTTCCTATTCTATTGTTTTCCTCTGTTTCTTTGCACTGATCACTGAGGAAGTCTTTCTTATCTCTCTTGACATTCTTTGGAGCTCTGCATTCAGACGGATATACCTTTTTTTCTCCTTTGCATTTTACTTCTTTTCTTTTCTCAGCTATTTGTAAGCCCTCCTCAGACAACCATTTAACATTTGTGCATTTCTTTTTCTTGGGAATGGTTTGGATCACTGCCTCCTATACAACGTTATGAACCTCTGTCCATAGTTCTTCAGGCACTCTGTCTATCAGAGCTAATCCCTTGAATCTATTTCTCACTTCCACTGTATAATCTTAAGGGATTTGATTTAAGTCATACCTTAATGGCCTAGTGTTTTTCCCTACTTTCTTCAATTTATGTCTGAAATTGGCAATAAGGAGTTCATGATCTGAGCCACAGTCAGCTCCTCGTCCTGTTTTTGCTGACCGTATAAAACTTCTCCATCTTTGACTGCAAAGAATATCATCAGTCTGATTTCTGTACTGACCATCTGGTAATGTCAATATTTAGACTTGTCTCTCGTATTGTTGTAAGAGGGTTCTCTTGGCAAAATTCTGTTAACTTTTGCCTTGCTTCATTTTGAACAAGAAATTAGTATAAGCAAAAAAGAGAAGAGGTTCAAAGATGGGGCCCTGTAGCATTGTAACATTAAAAACTTGGGTTATTGAATAGGAACCAGCAAAGAGGATCTCATCTAGTCTCAAGGCCTTAAATATATAAGCACTGACAATATCATATGTCATATTTATATGACAATAACTATCATATAAGCACTGACAGTTCTCAAATTCATATTTCTACCCCAGATTTTCCCCTGGGATGTCTAACAGACATCTCAAAGCTAACACTTTCAAATTTAAGCTTTTGATATTCTCCTCCAAATCCAATCCTCTCAGTCTTTCAAATCTCAGGGGATAGAAACTATTCTTCCCATTGCTTAGGTCCCCAAAGTTGGGAGTCATTTCTACCTTTCATATCTTATATCCAATTCATCTGCAAATTCTGTTGGTTCTACTTTCAAAATATATCCAGGAACAGACCACTGCTCACAACCTCTACTGCAAGCTACCCTAGAAAAAGTCACCACTATCTCTTGCCTAGGTTAATGCAACAGCTTTCCTGAGAGGTCTGTCCTTGCTCCTCTATACACTATTCTCCATAGAGCAATCAGAGTGGTCATATTAGAACTGCAGTCATAAGTCTGGATGCTGCTAAGTTGCTTCAGTCGTGTCCAACTCTGTGCGACCCCATAGACGGCAGCCCACCAGGCTCCCCCGTCCCTGGGATTCTCCAGGCAAGAACACTGGAGTGGGTTGCCATTTCCTTCTCCAATGCATGAAAGTGAAAAGTGAAAGTGAAGTCGCTCAGTCGTGTGCGACTCTTAGTGACCCCCTGGACTGTAGCCCACCAGGCCCCTTCGTCCATGGGATTTTCCAGGCAAGAGTACTGGAGTAGGGTACCATTGATTTCTCCAAATAGCTTCCCATCCTAGAGAAAAACTATAGTCCTTATGATGGCTGTTGAGGTCTACATTAGCTCTGACCAATCTCCTAACTTCTCCCTCCCTTACTTTGTCCTAGTCATACTAGTCTCTGTACTTTTCTCAAATATACTAGACATGTTACCACCTCAGGGCCTATGTACTTGTTCCTTCTTGCTAGGATGTTCTTCTCCTAATATATTCTTCTGGCTTCCTCCTCCATCTCCTTCAGATCTTTAGCCAAATGTCATCTTTTCAATGAGGTCTTCCTCAGTCTTTCTACCTAGAATCACAATCCCTACTCCCAACAATGCTGTCTGCTTTCCCGACTTTATTGTTTCCCTTATCTAACATACAGTACATTTCACTTGTTTATCTTGCTCCATGCCTATTTCTCCCACTAGAAAGTAAGCTCCATGATGGTGAGGATTTAAAAAGTTTTATTTCCTACTCAGTACCTAGAATAGTAACTAATCTATGATAGCTGGTCAATAAATACTTGTTGAGTGAATAAACTAGGAAGGAAGAGAGGAGGAAAATCAGGACTATAAGGTTTGCTGGAATGAGAAAAGAAAACTTTTCAAGAAGAAAAGGTAACACTGGTGAATTTTTTACTTGAGATGCATGTGTTTATTTGAGATGTACTGAAGTCATGTTAGTATGACATGCACACTATTTTGGCATCAACAGTTCTGAATCAAAGTAAGGGAGCAAAGGTCCCCTGAGCAATGCCACTTCTTGACCCACCACTGCATATCACAGAATCAGGGGGTAAGAATGGAGAATGGATGGTTTAGCTGATGGTGGTGAAAGGAATTAATACACACTGCATTCCTGCTGTGTGCCAATCATTATGCTATGTTATCCAACAAATATTTACCACATGCTTACCATATGCCAGCACTATTTTAAGCACTAGAGTTCCAAAGTGACTCAATTCCCTGATATGCCAGGAAATAAAACATTAGAACTTTGTTAGATGGAAGAGAATGAATATAATAATAGATGTATTGTACATATCAACATAACACAACATAAGCCCAGTAGAGCAAGTAACCCAAGAGCAAACATAAACTCTGCTTAGGAAGGTCAGAGGAGGTTTCAAGGAGGTAGAGATGTTTGTAGAAGGAAAAAATAGAAAAATCAGTGGAGACTCACCAAGTAAGGGAACTCAACAGGTAGAGGGGAAAACTATTGTTTGTAAAACTTTAAAGTTTCAAACAATGAATATCGGTAGAGGCCTAAGAGCCTACCAACCCTAAGCCCAGACAAGAGCCTACCGACCCCAAGCTTTAATATAATTTTGTCAGTCATATAAAATTGGAAACAGGAGAGAAGAACAAGAAGCCTGGGACTGTAGTTGATTACAACTTCTGTTGCTTGCTTGGAGCAGACAACGAAGAATGAAACAATACTTAGTTGTATATCCTCTCAAAACATTTTGACTACAGCACCACTCAACCTAATCAGATTTGTGCCTTGGGAGTCAAAAATCAGGTTATTATCCCCTCTATTTCTTTGGGTAAGAGGGATGGGGTTGAGGTGGACTTCCATTCCCCTAACCTAAGCACGACTTAAGAGCTTGATTAGATTATAAAAGGGAAAAGGAAGAAAAGAGGATTCTGGGTGATTTCTGGTTTGGTCTACTGTGTAGAAAGTGATGAGTATATTGTCTGAGTTTGAAGATTTAGGACAAGGAGCTTATATAAGAGGAAGATAAGCCCACTTTGGGGCATGTTAATATTGAGATGTTTGTGTAGCACTAAAATGAGGTTTCTAGCTGTAACTTGGAATACGGTTAAGAAGGCCAGGAGATAAGTTAGGATCTAGGAGATCACTCATCTCAAAAGTAATTTCAATGAAGTGATGGGGCACAGCCTAAGACTGATGAAATTGGGAAGCTGGCAAGTCTGGACCTGTTCAGCACCTGGTCCCTGGAAAACTTACCCCCATGATGGCATGTTAGAAGGCCTTCTGATGGTACCACTTGGCCCAGATGCCAAACCTCCATGCACATCCTTCTTCCCTCCTACCAGGTTTTCTCCCCAATGGTCAACCATCCTAGACTTAACATCTGTCATTAAGTGAAACACCCCAAGTATCAAATTATCAGAGTGTTTATTGTTTACACGTCATTACTTGTTTCACTTATCTCCAAACATGTTCATGTTTTCTTTCAAAACACACAAGCACACACACAAATTGCTTGTCTATTAGCTACTGAACTCTCTCTCCTCTTTAGTTCACAGCCAGATCTTTTAAATAGTTTCCATTTGCAGTTTACACTTCCCATCCACTCATTTTTGCCTTAAATCCTTTCTATTTGGGTTCTGTTACAGCCACATTAAAAAGTGTCTCTAAATTCTGCCAATGACCTACTTCTTGCTAAATCCAATGACCTTTTCTCATATGTCATCCTTTATAATCTCTGTGTAGAATTTGACAGTGCCTTAAATTTCTCTTCTCTCTTGAACTTTGTTCTCCTGGTTTTTGTTTCTCCCCAATTTCTTTAACTTTTTCTGATTCATCCTTTCATTTACTCCCTCATTCAATAAATACTAGACACTGAGTTTTTTAACTCTTAAAATGTGTCATAATATGTGAGATAAAGTAGCTGGGTTTGGATTCAAGCTAACTCATGGGAAACTAATAGATTAATGGAGGTTTGCATGGGAGCATAGAATAAGAAAAAGGAGAGTTATTCATACAATTCAGATTTTGTTCAATGACATTAGGTTCTGAAGTGCTGGTAAATCACTCCCCCATAGGATATATACACTCATACTTATCAAGCACACCAGACCCTTCACTGTCCTTTTCTATTTTATTTCTTAGCATTCCCTCTTCTGATCTACACATGCTTTATTTATGTATATTAATCCAACAGCTCATTCATCTTCATATCTTTCTCAGTTAAGGAACTTTTCTATTTTTTATATCTATGTGACCTTCAACATGTGATTTAACCTCTCTGTGTCTTGTCTGCCAATAAGTATTAAGCTGTTATTTTTTAAGGTGACTTAACACATTTTTATTGTCATCCTTTTACATGTTTATGCTAAAGTCAAACTTTTTGATGAAAATAATAATAATGGCTAAAATTTATCACACACTTAATATGAGCCAGGCATTGTGACAAGTACTATGTCATGCAACAGCATTATGATGTTGATATTGTGATTGTCCTTATTTTATAATCATGCTACTGACACTCTAGCATGTGATACATGGCTGTGAAGTCTAGATTCTATCACTAAACTCCTTAACTATACACTCTTTTAAAAAACTTCATGTTTTCTTTAATTAACTCTTATTTAATTAGGTCATGCTAAATTTGTATATAAAAGCAGAGATAAATTCTTGCAGGTGAGAAAACTGTCAAAGAAAATGCTTCTGTAGATGATAGGAAAAATACAGATTGGCTACAACTGTGAAAGGAAATACGACAAAGTAGCTCTAGATAAATGCTGGGATTATGAAAGCAAAGGAAAAAAATGATTTGCAGGTTTTGTTTGGCAACTTCTTTCTTAATATTCCTGTATATGAAACTTTCTTTTTTTCCAAGTTCCCAACCGTATTATGTTAGCTTCTGTCCTTGACAAGTTTGGTCACTGAGCTCTGTTTACCTCTCCTGTTCTCCCCAGTTTACCTTCAGGCTTAATTTAAGAGCCTAGAAGGAAATGCTTAAGTAAAACAACAACAACAAAATTGCAGAGGAAGACAGGTAAAACACTTGAGGTTGCCTGTAAATGGATTATTTTGATAGAATTGGATTTGATCCTTATTTTGGCAGTGACGTGTGTGGTACACTGGCCAGGAAAGGAAGGAGAGGTCTGCATAGCAAATGGCACGTTTCCATTGTTTATGTTCAGCATTTTAATAACATTAGTATTTGCACAGCTGAAGGAAAGGAAAGCACCCTGAGGATAGACACCATGAGGAACTCTAGAAGTTTGCTAACCAGAAAAACGAGCTGGGAAAGAGCCATAAATGTTAATGAGCAAAAAGTACCTCAGCCAAGATAAACCTAGTATTGGCATACTAAATTCCAAAAGGAATCAATAAGGAGCACACTGAAATGATTATTTTGACAATTCTTAACTCGGTTATTTTTATCATGAAGGTATCAATACAGAGATATTCAGAGACAGGAAGTTGGAGATTTCTGCACAATATAGTGAAAACACAAAAGGCTTTAAAGGAGAGAGAAACACCTTTTAATTTCATCTTTGAAATTTATAAGTGTGATACATGGGGGACTTTAATCTCTCATAACCTCAATTTCCTCATCTGCAAAACAAAGGAAATACCTAGCAAATATTAACTAAAAGAGAAGTTGTAACAGTTCTTTTTACTATTAGTTGGTGCCCTTAGGCCTCTATTTGTCTTGCAAAATCTCATTTTAGCTAGTAGGATAATCACCACAGCTTTGCTTATAACTATTCTGCCCTTGCTTTGGGCCAGTAGGGAGATCAATTATAAGCTGGATCTTATTCATTATAGGAAAATAGAAATCATGGAAAGCATGGCAAGCCAATTAGCTATTAAGGAGAATGCACAGGGCTTTTGGGCTTCCCTAGTGGCTCAGCTGGTAAAGAATCCGCCTGCAATATGAGAAACCTCGGTTCAATCCCTGGGTTGGGAAGATCTCCTGGAGAAGGGAAAGGCTACCCACTCCAGAATTCTGGCCTGGAGAATTCCCTGGACTGTATAGTCCATGGGGTCGCAAAGAGTCGGACATGACTGAGCAACTTGAGCTTCCCTGGTAGCTCAGCTGGTAAAACAATCCACCTGCAGTGCAGGAGACTCTGGTTCGATTCCTGGATGTGGAAGATCCACTGGAGAAGGGATAGGCTACCCACTCAAGTATTCTTGGGCTTCCCTGATGGCTCAGGTGGTAAAGAATCCATTTGCAATGTGGGAGACCTGGGTTCAATCCCTGGGTTGTGAAGATCACCTGGAGAAGGGAAAGGGAGAATTCCATGGACTGTATAGACCACTCCTACGCTGGATTCCACAATCAGTCTAACTTCTGGGCCTGTGGATTGCTCCCCTCTTCATCGGTGGAAGGCTTCCCATGGTGGGCATCTCCACTTAAGGAAAGGACTTTCTCCAAGTCTGCAAATACCTTCAACAACAACAATCATATGTGATGCCTCTTCTTAATCTGATGATATCTAACAATCCTAAAATGGACTTGTGCAACACTTTGTACCTTAACTGTGGACATAATGTGACTTTTAACTTTGCTGATTATTCTGTTTTTGCTGTTTGCTCCCTGCATCTGTAACTGTGTGACTGGATTTGTTTCCAGTTGCATGAAGGCTTTTAAGTTACAAATGGTTGCTCAAACTCCTGCCACTGTGGCAGCTTTCTCCAACTACTACTTGGGGCCCCTGGATCAGAGACCCTCAATATGAGGGTTAGGAGAATATGTTGCCTCATCAATTTAGGGATGACGCCCCTTTTCCTAGGCAACATAATTCTCCTAAAAGAAAAGGAGAGAATGAGAGGGTAACAGATAGGAAGGCTAGGGGGTCTCCAAATGGAGGAAATAGGCTGCAAGTGTCAAGACATTTTTTTATTTCTCTCTCAAGCGGCAGGAGGAAACAAACTACAAGTGTCAGATTTTTGACTTCCCTGATAGCTCAGTTGGTAAAGAATCTGCCTGCAATGCAGGAGACCCCGGTTCAGTTCCTGGGTTGGCAAGATCCCCTGGAGAAGGGAAAGGCTACCCATTCCAGTATTCTGGCCTGAGAACTCCATGGACTGTATAGACCATGGGCTTGTGAAGAGTCAGACATGACTGAGAGACTTTCACTTCACTTCACAGGGATATTTGCAGAAACCAAAGCCCATGCTTCCATAGACAGCCTCATTAGCTGTGAGTTTTTACACATTTTTTATCCTTTCAAATACATTCTTTCCTCCCACGGTTACCACCATGTCTGAGACCCTGAAGGCTGGTAAAGAACTGATCCTCTTAGACATGTCATTCAGCACTAGGTTGGGTGCTACCCTGTTTGGGTTCTGTGTGAATTAATCCAGAATTGGGCCTCAGTAATGGTAATGTTCTGTCTGTCACTGCGCAGTCAGCCCCCACATCCTGGGCCCCCTCCCCCTCCCCTGGATCCTGCCCTCATCTCCAACTGCCCACAGCCACCTAATACAGACTGAAAATGGGACAAGGAGAAACACATAATTTAAAAAAAAAAAAAAGTGCTCAGTTAGAGGAAGATCAATGTAGGCCTTGTTTACCACTCTAAAAGGGCTCATGTTTAACACTGGCTGAATAAGGTTGTCTTTCATGGGTCCTCATGGTGTAGATTTTTGCTGGGTGCTATATAGGCAGTAAAATTCACCTTATTTTTTAAGATGAACTTAATCTTTTTTTGTCTTTTAGCAAGTGCCAGAAGAGTTGGAAATGCAACTGTGGCAGGCCCAGAAATGGAAAGAATGTTGTTACAGGGGTGTTGAAAAGCTCTGTCAAAAACTTCTTCCGTAACTAGCCTCCTAAGGCACCAAATTTTACCATTAGAATCCCATTATTTTGCCTAAAATAAAAGATTTTATCATTATCTTTAGCACCAATTAGATAAAAATATTTAGGCCTTGCTGCTGCTGCTGCTAAGTCGCTTCAGTCGTGTCCGACTCTGTGCGACCCCATAGATGGCAGCCCACCAGGCTCCCCCATCCCTGGGATTCTCTAGGCAAGAACACTGGAGTGGGTTGCCATTTCCTTCTCCAGTGCATGAAAGTGAAAAGTGAAAGTGAAGTCGCTCAGTCGTGTCCAACTCTTAGCGACCCCATGGACCGCAGCCCACCAGGCTCCTCCGTCAATGGATTTTCCAGGCAAGAATACTGGAGTGGGTTGCCAGTGGGGACAATAAAGTACTACTCTGTTTAAGTTGGGATTAGGGAGACACTTCCAGGACAGGGATGATGAGTAGGGCCAGTGTAGTGCTGAGATCTCGGGGGTAGAGGAGACTCTTTTCCAGTGTACATTAAGTGCAGCTGTAGTGGGGGGACCCAGGGACGGAGGCAGTCCTGGCCCAGAGGTGAGGTGGCGGGCTCTGCAGACAAGGAAAGATGGCAATGTGACAAATTTGAGGAAAATTTAATCTAGAGCCAGACCTCTGTGAAGATGAAACAGAATTATATTAACTGTGACTTGATTTAAAATTCAAATGCACTGGCTTTCAGAATGGACCATCTAAAAATGCAGTATAATAACCATTAAAGGTCTTTTTAAAATTTAGCTGTTGTGTCATAAAGCAATCGGATAGTATAATTGTCTTAAAGCTACAATACCAGTGACTAATTCTTTCTTCTTTTCAGAACAAATAATACCTCAAAAACCAGAAAGCTATCAGAGATATGTATAAATGAGTTTAAAATATAAGGCAAAACAATTTTAGGTGTCACTGAAAAATAAACAAAAACAAGTAAGTTATAGTCTTCAAAGTTTTTAAAGTCTTTTAAAATAACCTCTTTCCACTTTGGAAACCAAAATCAACATAGTAGTTATTGTCTTTTGAGGACACCATTTCAACCTGTAAACTGTATATAACACAAAATTGGGGACATATGAAGGTGACCAAGTAGGAAAACCATCTTTCTGAATATATTTTAATTTTTTACTGAATAATGCAGTTGACTGTTCAAAGGTTTTAAATCCTTTCATATTGCAGGAATAAAATAGTAAAAGGAAAAATTAACACTCAACTTTTATTAAATATCAAGAATTTCTAAAATTGTTGCATGTAAAATGCCCATGGTTCTATGTGTTGTAGCCTCCATTTTACAGATGAAAAAACTAACAGCTTAAGAGACTTGACTAATGTCACACCACTGTAAATGCTAAAGCCAGGAATATACAAGCAGTTGAGAGATTGTGAGAGGAAATTTAGATTCAATGACTTGATTAACTGTTTCTCACTGGTATCTAATTAATGACTTCAATGCAAACATTTACTTAGAAGCAACTGCAATAGGTTAACTTAAACCTGCCATTTACTACCTTGAACTGTCAAGTCTATGATCAGCCACTTATTTCAGCCGCATACAAAACAAACCTCTCCCTTGAGTAGCCACCATCATCTTATAATCAAGTGACTGTTTGTTTATTACAATTCTATTTCCCCAAGTGTTTGACATAACAGGAAAAGAATTCCAAACTCATGCCAAACCTTAAATGCATTCTACAATTAATCTCCAAACCACTCATTTATTCATTCATTTAATGAATATTGAATGTCCACCAATATATTAGACACAATTCTTGCTGCTGAAGGTTTAAAACCTAAGTCCTTATGAAGTTCATATTTTAATAAGAAAAAGAGATACCAGGTAGAGACAGATTGATAGATGGATGATAGGTAGATGGATTGATAGAGATAAAATAATGTGGATATGTCCTTGTGGCAAAAACTGAGAGTTGTCACCCAATAATCATTATCGTTTTTGTCAGTAAGTTAAACTCTGAATTTAACTTGGTCCACCCAGAATAAAATAAACCTCTCTTCAGCTGTGTATGATTATGTGACTAAGTCCTGCCAAAGGGATGTAAACAAAAGAGATCTGAGTCATATCAGGCTATGTTTGAAGGATATCATTCCTTATTTTTCCCATTGACTGAAATAAGAGCATGCTGACAAGGGCTGAAGCAGTAATTTAGGCGCAGAGGTCTTCAAGGGAGCAAGAAGTTAGAGGTGACTGAGCCCCTGATAATTATGTCAATCACATTAACCTTAGATTATTTACCTCTGGGAAAAGTTCATGTGTGAGAAAAACAAATTTCCATCTTTTTGAAATTTCTGTTTTTAGGATTTTCTGTCACACACATTAGAATTTAATCTAAACTAATACAAAAATACTTTAAAGATAAAGCAGAGTAAGGGACTAGAGTGTGGTACTGTGTAGTATTTTAGACTGAGGGTGATTAAAGGGTGACTGAGGAAGGACTTTGAGGAATCAATAGTTGGGAAGAGTTCTGAATGCATGAGTAAGCGCAGGAGAGAGTATTCCAGGAAGTAGGACATAGTAAAAGAAAAAGGATACAGGAGGAACATGCTTCTGTGTTCAAAGATCAGCAACGTGGCCAAGATGGCCTACCTTCTCAACTTCTTATTCTGATTCCCAAACAGGAATACTTGACACCAGACCTTGAAGAGATCAGGCAACTTTGCAGGCATTGTTCTCTACAGGGTCTCTTCAGGAAGACTCATGACTCTGCTATGAGTCTAAACTTTTACTCAGATAGATTCCAGACTTAACCTTTAATGCCCATTACAAAAAGCTTCTCCACTTCACCCAAATATCACCCACTTTTCTGAAGTTAGCATAGGTTCTCACTCTTGCTTAAGGGATGGCATTATTTAAGGGATAGCTCTGCCCCATATTGCTTTCTTCCTTTTTGAAACTCCTCAGACACTATTGTCAGTGCTTTCACTTTAATTGTTAATAATCTATCTTTCTGTTCTAATTCAAGTACGGATCTTTTGCCACCTCAATTAAGATGAAATGTAAAAGTTATATCTTCAGACGTTTAAAAAATCTCTTTTGGCTACTAGCTCTTCAAACAGAAGGGGCTCCACAGAAACTTTCTGTATGTTCATTCAACCATCTCACCAGATAGAAGTACAATGGAGAGAACCTAATCTTCTTGGTTCCTCCCTTTCGCCAGGAAGATATGAGTAGCTGAAGTATTTGGTGCTATATATAGTCAGTTGATGTCAGCTGGATGCCAGTCTCTTCAGAAAGGCTCAGTCTCCAGTTTGAGTCAGAACTAGGGACCATGCCGTCCCAGGCTCAAGGATAAAAACCATCGGGCCCAAGTGCCATCCATAGTCCATCTCCAGTCTTTCCTCCACAAATTGGGATTCATCCTTCCTGAAAAGCAAGGTGAGTATATTGTTTCCTAAAATGTTGTATTAGTCAATTGTCCAAGGATGTTCAGAGCTATGACTCATTAATGGGCTTTCTTTGCTTTAAAGGACAGTTGTTGATGCCAATATTAAAATGCTACCACCAAAGAGTTCTGATTTAATCTAGTGTCCTGATTTAATCTAGTGTCCTGTCTTCATTCTTACAGGAAGCAATGACAGATTAAAATAAACTGTGAAAGTGAGAGAGGAAGGGGAAAGGAAGCCAGCTCTTTCATTGTTTCTCATTCAATAATGATTGTACTAGTATATAGATAAGATGGCCTGAAACTCTGAGAATCAGCCTCTGTTCACTGTGACATTGTCTGTCAACGAATAGCATACTCTGTCACAAAACAAGGAATGGTATTAAAGCCTTTCAGTAGAAAGCAATAATAAAGAACAAAGATGCTCTCCTTCAAAAGGATGATTATAAAATATTCCAAATGAGTTCTTCACATTGCCTCAATAATGTTCCTTTATTTTTAACAGGGAACAAAAAAATCATGCTATCACATAACACCATGGTGAAGCAGAGGAAACAGCAAGCATCAGCCATCATGAAAGAAATCCATGGAAATGGTATCAGTGACAACCCTTCACAGCATTAACACAGCTCAGCATTAATGTAGACCCTTCCCGATGTTATTTAATATTCTATAGTTTACTTTCTTTAAATTCCTGCTATTCTGTCATAACAAACTTGGAGCTCTAGGGGGTGTGGAAAAGCCTATGGTAACTAATCCTTTTGTAGTCATCCTTTCTCATTTGAAAGCTATTTTCAGATGAACAACTGTTCTAAAAGAATGAAGCAATCTGACAGCTGATGTACATTCTGCTTGGCTTGCCTTTCACACTTCACATTATAAGTTAATATCACCACTCTCAGATCATTTATTTTTTTCTTTTTCTTTTTTTTTCAGACAGGTCTCATGAAATCTTGTGTTCATTGCCCATCCCACAAGATCTATATTGATTTCTTGTACCATAAATTACATAAATTATTCAAAATCTGCTCTACTATCCCTTAAGGAAAAAAAAATGTTGTTAAATTAGAATTCATATTAATTGTAAACTTCTTTAACACTGAAATAAGTCTTAATATTTAATAACTGATTTACCAAGATATTTTCTGTGGAAATCTACTTTTTATAATTTCTATGCAAATATAGATTTCCTATAGCCTCAAAACATACAACTCAAAAAATTTTTAATGTAAGATGCAAGAAGATACGTCACTCTCTTCTTTAAGTTCTAGCAAAAATTCTAGAAACTAGTACTTTATATATTGCATTTTGATTGTTGTAAAGGAAATTCAACTTTGACTGTTATAAAAGAAATTGAGCAAAGGATAGTGTCAATTTCAAAAGCAAATAAGTAGAATATCTAGATTCCTGTAAGGGCTGATTTGAGCCATTTCAGAATGCATTTGTGGAGTTTTCAGGGCATCTCCCTACTTCCCTTCTATTGATAAGGAATGTGACCTTTTACTTGAACAATACTGAAACCTAGAGAAAGGAGATCTGGTGAAGGCAGCTGGAAACAGGCATAAGGGTAGCATTTTCCTCTCTCTCTCTCTTTTTAAACTTGTACTGAAGTATAGTTGATTTACAATGCTGTGTTAGTTTAAGGTGTACAAAGCATAGCATTTTCATACTTCACCTTCCATAATGCGAGCTGAATAGAACCATTCAGAGATTGTGTTAGATGCTTCCCCCATAATGTAGTCATAAGGATTCTGTTATTAAGTTTTGTTTTCATTTTCTGTAATACAAAATCACCATACTAGATTCAACTTAGTCCTGTGTTCTACTATCATTTTGAGTTAGCTTGGAATAAAGTGAAGATAACTCTGAATCAGACCCCAGAACTAAATTTGTACCAATGTAAGGTTCCAAAATTCATGTTTCTTTTCATTTTTTATACTTTTTTTATCTCCTGCTTCATGTAGTTTACTTGAAATTGTTTTAACAGCTTCCCTGATCAGTAAAGCAAAAATGATATAATCATTTGAGTTTGTGACTAAACTTACTTACCTTCAAACTAGGCTTGGGATAAATTATCATTTTCTAATTATGTCATAATCATAAATCAATCCATCATTTAAATTTACTCCCAGTTTAAATCATGTGTTGAATTCTACTCTCTTATTACTGATATAGACCTATAAAGAGTATCTTTTTCTTTTTTTGTAACATAACTTTTAAAATGAAATATAAAGAAAAAATACAATTATATCTCAAGGGATAAAAAAATTTTCAAAACTATTATCTCACCACCAACAGGTCCTGGCCATGTAAAGTCTGCTAAAGCCTCCCTCCCAAATCACGGGTAGATTTCCAGTCCCTTAAGTAGAGTCACATGCTCTGCCTTAGTTTGGAGGTCAAGTACTACAGATAACACATGGATAATCGCAGACTCTTTCTTAACTCATCTCAACTAAAATAGCTGTAGTACTTTAGGAAGTAATTTAAATAATCTCCCTCTTTTATCTCCTCTGACATATTATATGGAACTTTATTATTTGTATATATCATATTGTTTAGAGATGTGGAATTAGAGGGGCATCATTTTTCCTAAGGAGGCAGAAATGAGACATGGACTGCACAGAAAACATTTTTGGGAACAATTCTCCATATTTTCAAACACTTCACACCAGTAAAAACCTGGACAACATATGATGAAGCATACAACAGTCTTGATCTTAATTCTAAGACTAAATGAGTAAAATTTAGACTGAATTGTCCTTCATAAAAATGATCAGAGAAGTTTTTCTCCCAGTCTACGTTCTTTCTTCTTCCATTCCCTTCTCCCCCTGCACAACAAGATTTTTTTTTTTTTGCAGTATTGTAATTCATGTTTTTTTTTATATTAATTTTCAAAAACATAAGCCAGGAGGAGAATGAAATGTGACAATGGGATGGCTAAATGAGTTGCTTTCTAAACCTGAACTAGAAGTTCAGTCCGGTTCTTGATGTGGGGAGAGAGACTATAGTTAGTGAGCCTTGAGAACCATCAATAGAAAAATACAAGAATCAAAAGAAGAGTTTTTCATCACAGCACTCACTTAATCTGAAGGAGAAATAACCTCAAAGAATTACTGAAAAATTCTATCCATAGAGACTAGAATACATTGAACTGGATTGCCTGAGTAAAAACGGAGATGACTCCCCGCCTCTAACAAACCCCAAACTGTTCACTCATTATGGAGCCATAATGATTTGGTGTCAAATTATGTACCAGAAGCAAATATACTATACTCTCAAAAGTAATTAATAGAAAGTATCCCCTAATACTAAGGCAGACCGTCCTCATCATCATATCATGATACTCATCATCATGGTCATCATCACCAGTATCAGAAGTGTTAGAGCTGATGGTAACAACTGTTTTGTGCTATGGCTGTCATACAAAACCTATAAGTATTAAACAGAAATATCAGAGCCATGTTGTTTCCACCTAACAAGTGCTATTCTAAAAGACAAAAACACAAAAATATTTTGCCATTATGAATTAGTTACGGAGGCAAGAAAAGATGGCTTATAAGGGTGGATAATACCCACCAGTCCTGTGCTATTTACTCCTGAAGCTGTACCCATTCTCCAGGGGTAATCATGTTCCTCTCTCAGGAACTCCTTTGAGGCCAAGGAAGGGTAGGGGGTGGGATAAATGAATAGGAGGTGATAAATCGGTAGAGAAAGAGAAGGGGGAATGAGAAGGGAAGAAGGAGAGGTGCACTAGAACAACTGGCATCTGTCAGAAATGGTGGGAAAAGGAATAGGAATTAAAACTATGTAAGAACTGGGAGTATGCTGGCCCCTGATTTTAAGCACAAATACACTTAAGAAGCAGAGCTTTCAGAAACAGAAAGACTACTGTTTCAGTCACCCTACAGTTTTCTCACCTGGGTTTTGTGAGGGCTTTTTTGGCATGTTTTTTGTTTGCTTTTTTCCTTCATGACTGGTGAACAGCTGGTGAACAGTAACAGTACACAGAAGAAGACTGAGCAGATATTTTTTTGTGATTTCAGGAAAAGAGGTTAGTCTGTGGTCTGAAAACAGGAAGCCAGGTTCTAAATGGAGTGCTGTTGTTGATATGGTACCAGGAGCCGTGGGTTCCAGACCAGACATCTAATTCCTCACCTGAAACTGAAGAGGTTGGGTTTGTTGAGGCATCTACTTCTAAAATTTCATGACTCTAATGTATTGAACTATGTGTATTTGAGTTTCCCCACCGATAGCAGAGGCAATGACAATACTGACACAAATTGCAGGGACACTTTGAAAAGCATAATCATGAAGTCTTAACTTTCAGATGAAAGATTATGTGAGCACCCTTTTTACTTTTCCTATACAAGCATATCTTAAACTGTAATTGACTTAGTTATCACTATAAAATGAGGACACACGGAAGGCCTTAAGCATCATAGATCAAATGTAAAAAGTCTGGGGGAGAAAAAGAACTTACCCTAATGCTTCAGTGTACAAGTTTGAGAGTTTTCTTTGGTTTAAAATTTCACATTAGCATTCTCATAACCCCGAGAAAAATCATGCTTTATTTTGAAAATCAGCGTGCGGTAATATGCTGTAAAATCATGGATATTTCTAAACCGGCCATAGATTTCTAAACCTCTAATAAGGCAGTAGCAGAGAACCAGGCCAAATTCCAGTTTATACCGAAGTTGAAATGATAATGTTTAATTCTTGTCATAATTTCATCATCCTAATTTCTTTATTGTCTTTTTCACTCTAACATACTCTAGATGTACATCCTATAAACAGTTCTGGATGAATTACTGGTTTGTGTAATTCAATTTGCATAGTTCAATACATTGGTAATCTCATTTTTTAAATGTTTATAGATTTACACAGTTTATAAGTGGTAATACTTTAACAGTAAAGTTCTGAAAACTTTATAGAGCTCAAATCAAGGTAAAGAGATATGAAGTAGGAAAATACAGAATCCCAGATGAGTTTCAAAATCAACTTTTTTCATGTAGAGAAAACTATTACAAATTACTAGTAAACTTTTAATCAAGTGTAGACTTTTAAAGCACTATTCAAAATCAAAATCAGTCTAGACTATTAACTTTTTTATATAACATGTATATATGCATATTTCAGTATGCAATGATGTATATTTATAGATTATTATTCAATGCACATAGGTTAACTGTAAGCAGGCAGAAGAGTCCTGTGTAAATACAGAGATCTCTTGGCTTCAATCAGGCTTTAATTGATAGGACCATCCTCAAGTAAATCCATTTCAATTATCTCCCCTTCTGTGGCTTTGCCCATTCTACCAGAATTGCAGCTGCTAGTGAATCATAGGGAAACAGTTTAAAAAGATTTTTGTCTTACTACAATTATTTATGAGTATCTTTATAAACTGTGAATTGGATTCACTGATATAACTAAATATGTAACATTGGCAGGATCAAATTTTCAAAATAAAAATACAGAACTACATGTGCATCCATAAATCCTTACTGACTAAGTTTCAAAATGTTAACCTATGAAATAAATGTAAAAAAAAGAATGTTTCCTTTTGGAAGAATTTAGATCCAGGGTCTGCTCGTAAGACTACATGTTGAAGAAAGGTTTGAAAAAGAAATTGATCACATTTTCACAGACCACTGATACTCTCCCACTAAAATGCATTTTTTCACTTGGTTTCCAGTACTCATGGTAATGTGGCTAAAGTGGAAGGAAAGCACACTCAAAAATCAAAATTTTGAACTTTTTAATGTAAGATTTTAAATCTTGATCTAACTAGAAAAAAAATGCATCTGATAAAGAATATTCATTACAATTATTTAATATCTCTAGTAGATTGAAAAATGTGGAGTTTCTTGTGGAAATTAATTTTCTTATGGTCTAGACCCTAAAGGTATATTTTAATATCTTTTATAATTGGATATTTATTCCAAAATAATGACTGATTTCCTTAAAATAGTAGCAAGCTATAATGGAATAAGTCCTATAAGATCTTTAAAGAATAAATGGAAAATTCTGGATCACTATGAATGACATCAACAGGAAAGTATGTCTAGCAATATTATTTTCAATAGATGATCTAATGCCACAAAGACAACCTTCTAATCCATCAGGGCAAGGATATGAACCCTGAATAAGTTATATCATTTATCAGGCATCCAGATAAAACACACTGTTAAGATCCTGCACAGAGGTTTGCAATACAGAGCAGGGAACAGCTGAACTTGGATTCTATCTGCTCAGTTGAGAGAATTCTTCACTCTGAAAGTTTAAATAAATGAATGTTCATACATTAGATTTCCCAACTCACAGATGGTCTGGAACTCGAGCTCTAGTTACATCATAAACTCAACTACTGGAAAGGAAGGGAAAAACCCTTGGAAAATTTGGTTTATGTCATTTATTGTTTGTTTATGAAAAACATGTTGACTTAAAATGTTCCTATGTCTATTAGTATGCTAGTGAATATTTAACTGGTTTTTTAGGTGGGGAATGCCTCGGTTTGTAGAGTTTGCAAAATTCTCTTGCTATGAACAAGTTTGAGCTACCATCAAGGAGAAACTGAATGCAGAGTTGGTAAGAGATGTGTAGTAATACAATACTAAAGTATTTCCAACATACAAATATAATAGATATAAGAAAACATCAAGAGCATTGATAATAGCAAAAAGAAGTATTTAGAAAGTGATATTTTTGAGCATTTAATGCTTTCTTTTTAATACAACTTATCTAATTATTAAGTTTATATAATTTCATTTTATAGTGGCTATGTTCACTGACTTTAACTACTAGCTTACTGAATTTCTGAAAATTTATTGACTGACTCTTGTGAGCCAGGACAAACCTGCTTCAGACACCAGTAGACCTCTCATGAAGTTATCTCATCCCAGAGATCCACAGTACCTTTAGATGGTCACTCAAAACCAATGAACTCCTTGTCTGTTACTTATAGAGTAAGAGAGAATATTTAGGCTTAAAGAAAGTAGAAGTAAGTTTGAAGAATAAGAAAAGAGAGTTGAGAGTTGGTGAATTTCGTGTGCCTTCTTCTCCCCTTTCCTTTTTGTCCTTATTTCTCTCCTGTGTATACATTTGCTGTGATAATGGATGGCACCAGCTGATTATTGAGGGTAGGCAAGTTCCGCATGTCTCTTGCTATACATCTGTTCCTTGCAGCAGCTTGAGTGATGATTATTGTGTTTTGCTAAAAAGGAGTGAATGTTTCTTATGAGTCCAAACGAGTCTGGCCAGAGGTATAGTTTATACCTCTGCTCTTTTTTCCCTTTCTTCTTCAAGACTCCCACTGATGGGCTTCTTGGCTAACCTTCTTTACTCTTTCTTGTGATTCCAATCTTAAACTTTTTGGACCTATATCAGTGAGATGAAGATCCGAAGAGAATGACCATATCAGTTAGCATGCTTTTTTAGTTGAAAATAGCAGAAAATCAGAAACCAATTAGATTGAAAAATAAAGGGAATTTACTACCTAATATAACTGAAAAGTTCAGAGGTGATTCAATAAATCTTCATCTGGCAGCTCAAGTATTCTATTAAGGACCAGTTTCTTTCTCTGCCTCTGCTCTGATTTCCTTGGGGTAAGCTTTACCTCATGTCTGACTCTATCATTTTATCAAGTACATATCAACAGTTTGCGGGACAATATGCATCCATGCTTATATGTAGCAGGAAAAGAAAGTATCTCTGGCACAGTGTATACAAAGAAAAGTCCTGGTATTTTCTCTCATTGGCCTAGGTCGTCACACACTGGTTCCTGTATCAACCACAAAGGTAATAATTCCTGTCAAATATACTCAGAGGACTATTGTAAATCTAAGGGACCAGAGGGATGGGATTCACTTAGGTCATGTGGTTATTTCAGAAACACTGGTGGAATCAGCTAATATTGGTGGTCATTAGGAAGTGGAGAAGGCAATGGCACCCCACCCCAGTACTCTTGCCTGGAAAATCCCATGGACAGAGGAGTCTGTAGGCTGCAGTCCACGGGGTAGCTAAGAGTCGGACACGACTGAGAGACTTTACTTTCAGTTTTCACTTTCCTGCATTGGAGAAGGAAATGGCAACCCACTCCAGTGTTCTTGCCTGGAGAATCCCAGGGACGGGGGAACCTGGTGGGCTGCCGTCTATGGGGTCGCACAGAGTCGGAAACGACTGAAGCAACTTAGCAGCAGCAGCAGCAGGAAGAGGAAAATGAGAGAAAAGTTTTCTCAAATCCTTGTCTTGGAGTCTCCAAATTAAACTTATGCCATAGCTTGAAATTTAGAACTTTTAGAAAATAATAATACGCTATTTCCTTTCTTTAGACTCTTTATTTTCATTTAACTGTTTATAATGACTCAGACTGGTAACAGAAAAGAGGAGAAAGAGAAAAGTTTCATCCTTGTTTTGGTTTCCTTATGGAAAAACTTTATAGCATTAATTGCAAGGAGAAAGATTCCATTACAGTTAAGTCCCCTACATATGAACTGTCGTCAGGTTGCAAGCTTTCAAAGACGCCTGTATGCCAGCTCTTGTACTGTACTACTATACTTTTCAAGGTACTGTATTGTAAGATTATAAATGTTTTTTGGTGAGTGTGTTTTTTATGTATTATTTGTGTGAAATTATTACAAATCTATTTACAGCATGGTACTATATGGCTGATTATGTTAGTTGGGTACCTAGGCTAACTTCGTTGGACTTTATGAATGCACTCTTTGAACGGAACTATTTCACATATAGGGGACATACCGTACTATAAAGACTGTCATCTTTGCATTTTCTAGTGGTTGCCTGGTTTGGGGCATTTTTTAGTTCCTGAAAATGTCCCAGTTGAAAGGTTTTTCAGGAAAAATCTAAATTTGTTTAAAAACATTGCTTGTAATATATAATTGTTAAACAGAATGTGTATTCCTATAAGAGTAATTGACAAAAATCTGTGTATTTCAACTTTCTGTAATTCTTTTTATCTTCTCTGTCTTGCATTGATAATTGAATTCTTTCAAGAAGCATTTAAAGGAGATTTCCCCTCCACCCCCTAGTATTGTGAAGTGAAGTGAAAGTAGCTCAGACAGTAGTGAAAGTGAAAAGTAGTCCAAACTCTTTGCCCCTATGGACTATACAGCCCATGGAATTCTACTAGGCCAGAATACTGGAGTGGGTAGCCTTTCCCTTCTCCAGGAGTTCTTCCCAATTCGGGATCGAACCCAGGTTTCCTGCATTGCAGGCGGATTCTTTACCAGCTGAGCCACAAGGGAAGTCCAAGAATACTGGAGTGGGTAGCCTATTCCTTCTCCAGGGGATCTTCTGGACCCAGGAATTGAACTGGGGTCTCCTGCATTGCAGGCAGAGAATCAACTGAGTTATCAGGGAAGCCCTAATATTGTACCAAATTACTATAAGCAATACTGTGGCTTTTCTATCATTTGTGATCTAAAGAGAACTTATTTTGATTCCGGAATCAAAAACCTGAAATAGTTCACTCCTGTCACACTTTCTAGAATACTGAGGGATATAGACACACTGAAAAATAACCCAGTTCATCCTTCCATGTTGCAAGCACACAGTAACAGAAACTCCAAACACTTGCAAATAAAAAGAAGTGAATATTCCTTGTAGAACTCAGCAGAGCTGGCAAACCCCAGGAAACTATGAAATAGTCTCATTCACTCTGCTGTTAGCCTTCATTCCTCTTCCATAAGCTATTTCTGCCATCCCTGGGGACTGTAAAGCACAGATTTTTTTTTTTTTCCATCTTAGCAGACAATGCCATTCTGCAGTCATTAGGAAGTGCTATGAAAAAATTTTAAACTGAACACGTTAATTATAATAGACTTAATTTTTTGGAGCAGTTTACAGAAAAATTGAACAGAAATTATAGTATGGTCTTCCTATATACCCTTCTTCTTCCAATGTATAGTCTCTCCTATTATTAACATCTTAGTGTATTATACTTGCTATGATTGATGAATCAATATTGATATAGTATTATTAATTGAAGCCCATAGTTTACATTAGGGTTCACACTGGGTTATATTGTTCAATGGGTTTTCATGAATGCACACTGTCACGTATCTGCCATTATAATATCATACAGAATAGTCTCACTGCCCTAAAATTCCTCTGTGCTCAACATCTTCATCTGCACTCCCTCCCCACAAGCGCTTGACAACCACTGATTCTTTTCCTTTCTTACAAAGTTGTGTCTTTTCCAGAATGTCATATAGTTGGAATCACACAGTAAGCCATTACATACTGGCTTCTTTCACTTAGCAGTATACATTTAAGGATCCTTCATGTCTTTTCATGGCTTGATAGCTCTTAACTAAACTTTTGATTTTGAGATAAAAGTTTACATGCAGCTGTAAGGATGAAAAGGCTTCCCGGGTGGCTCAGTGGTAAAGAATCTGCCTGCCAATGCAGGAGACAAGAGTTTGATCCCTGAGTCAGGAAGATTCGCTGGAGAAGGGAATGGCTACCCAATCCAGTATTCTTGCCTGGAGAATTCCATGGACACAGGAGCTTGACAAACTATAGTCCATGGGGTGGCAAAGAGTTGAACACAGTTGAGCTGAGTGACTGAGCACAGATGCGTGTAAGAATACAGAGCAAACCCAGTATGCTTTCCCAGTTTCCCCCAATATCAACATCTTCAAAACTATGGTACAATATCATGGGAATATTGACATTCATGCAGTTAAGAGACTCCTATCAATCAGTAATCTACCTCCTATATATATATATATATATATTTTCCATTTTAAGATGCTGTAAAATGGAATAATACAGTATGTAACCTTTGAAGATTAGCTTTTGTCACTCAATGTAGTTCCCTGGAGGTAGATCCAGTTGTATGTTTCAATAGTCTGTTCGCTTTTATTGCCGAGTACCATACTATGGATAGATCATAGTGTTTTTAACCATTTGCTGTTTAGTAGCTAAGCTGTGTCCAACTCTCTTGAGACCCCATGGATTGTAGCCCACCAGGTTCCTCTATCCATGGGATTTCTCAGGCAAGAATACTGGAGTGGGCTGCCATTTGCTTTTCCAAGGACTCTTTCCAACTCAGAGATTGAATCCACGTCTCTCGCATTGTAGGAGGATTCTTTACTTGGGAAGCCCCTTTTAACCATTACTCATTAAAGTACATTTGACTCTTTTCTTATATTAAGAATAAAGCTGCTATGAACATTTGTGTATAGGTTTTTGTGTGAATATAAAACTTTCATTTCACTAGGATAAAAGCTCAGTATTGCTGATATGTTCTATTTTCAATTTCATTTAATTCAATGAATTTTTTATTTCCTTTGAGACTTCTTTGACCCACGGATTGCTTAGAAGCATTTTTTCCTTGTTGTTGTTTCCAAATATTTGGAGATTTTCTTGTAATCTTCTTGTTACTGATTTCTAGTGTGATTCCATTGTGATTAAAGATCATACTGTGTATAATTCTCACTCTTTTAAATTTGTTGAAGCTTATTTTATGGTGCATGAAATGGTCGATCTTGGTGTATACTCTGTGTGCATCTGGAAAGAATGTGTACCTTTTGCTGTTCAGTAGAGTATTTTACAAACATTTATATCCTACTGGTTGATGGTGTCATTGACTTCTTTTATGTCCTTGCTCATTTTTTCTCTGTTGCCCTGTCATTTGTTGAGAAAGGGATGCTGAAGTATCCAACTATAAATGTGGATTTATCTATCTCTCCTTTTAGTTCTATTAATGTTTGCTCCATTTGCAGCTCTGTTTTCTGATGAATACACATTTAGGAGTTTTAGGTCTTCTTGGTGCCTGACACTTTAATCATTATATAACATTCTCTGTCTCTGGTTATTTCCTTTGTTCTGAAGCCTACTTTATCAGATATTAATATAACCACTTCTACTTCCCATTGATTAATGTTTGTTTGATATCTTTTTCTATCCTGTTACTTTCAACTTGCCTATATTGCTCAAGGTACTTATTTTTGAAGTGGGTTTCTTCTAGACAATTTATATTTGGGTCATGTTTTTAAATCCAATCACTAGTCTCTATTCTCTAATTAGTATATTTTTAGCATTTATATTTAATGGAATTATTGATGTAGTAGATCTTAAGTCTATCATTTTATTTTTTGCTTTCTGTTTGTTGTCTGTTTTTCATTTCTGTTTTCTTTTTCTTAGTTTCCTATGGGGTTTCTTGCCTATTTTTCAGAATTCAATTTTTATTTATCTCTAGTTTTTCAAGTATATATGTATAGTTTTTAGTAGTTGTTCTATTACATTATATATGTTTAATTTAGCAGTCTACTGATGTTGTCATTTTATCAGTTTAAGTGAAGTACAGAAAACCTACCTACCTCTATCTCTATTTACCTCTCCCTGTTTATAACTGCTGTTTATAACTGTTACCTATTTTCTACATACATTTATAATTATATCTGAGAGGTTTATAATTTTTGCTTCTATAATCAAACATAATTTAGAAAACTCAAGAGGGAAAGGAAAACTTATTTATCCACACTTTTGCTTACTGTAATCTTTTCTTGTTCTTGATGTTCTAAGGTACCTTATTTTGTTTCCATTTTGTTTAAAGAATTTCATTTAGTTATTTGCTATGGTCTGAATATTTGTGTCCCGTTAGAATCCCAGGGACAGTGGAGCCTTGTGGGCTGCTGTCTATGGGGTCGCACAGAGTCGGACACGACTGAAGCGACTTAGCAGCATCAGCAGCAGGATTCATATATTGAAATCCTAATGACCCTGATGGTATTGGGAGATGAGGCCTTTGGGAGGTGATTAGGCCATGAGGGTTGGGGTCTTCATGAAAGTTATTAACATCTTTATAAAAGAAGCCCAAGAGAGCTACCATGTCTCTTCCACTACATGAAAACAAAGTGAAAAGTAGGCAGTCTGTAACTCAGAAGAACGACTTCAACTGAACCAGCTATGCTGGTACCCATATCTCACACTTCCAGCCTCCAGATCTATAAGAAATATATTTCTGCTGTTTATAAGTCACCAGTCTTGGATGTTTTGTTATAATAGCATAAATCATTCTTTTAGGGTAGGTCTCCAGGAAAAATGATCTCCTACTTTTCCTTCATCTGAAGATGTCTGAAATTCCCCTTTATTTCTAAAGAATATTTTCACTGGGTATCAGATTCTGGGTTGACATTTCTTTTCTTTCAGCATTTTTGTGCCACTTCCTTCTGGTCTTCATGGTTTCTGATGAGAAATCTACTGTCATTCTCATTTTTCTCTCCCTATAGGTAAGTTGTCATTTTTCTCTGGCTGCTTTCAAGATTTTCCCTTTGTCTTTAGTTTTTAGAAGTTTATGATATGTCTTGTTGTAGAGTTCTATAGATTTATCTTTTATAGAATACTTTTTGCTTCCTGAATCTGTAGGTTTATGTCTCTTGCCAAATTTGGGAAGTTTTCAGCCATTATTTCTTTGTGTACTTTTCCAGTCCCACACATCTCCTCTCCTTCTGGGACTTCAGTGATACAAATGCTGTATCTTTTGTTCTAGTCACACTGATTCCTAAGGCTTTCTTTACTTTTTTTCCTATTTTATTTTTCTCTGTTGTTCTTATTGGGTAATTTCCATTACTCTTATCTCCTAGTTCACCGATTCTTTCCTTTATCCTCTCCATTCTGCTATTGCATCCATCCACTGAACTTTTTATTTGGGGTATTTTTTCAGTTCTAAAGTTTCCATTTGGGTCTTTATAACTTTTATTTCAGTCATGATTTTTTTTTCCTTTGCTAAAGTTTTCTAAAATTTTCCATTTGTTTCCATAAACTTTGTAATTGTTCTTTGAAGCATTTTTATCATGGCTACTTTAAAATCTTTGATATATAATTTTAATATCTCAATCTTCTCATGCTGGCATCTTGTTTCCCATTTAGTTTGAGATCTTCTTGTTTCTTGGTATGACAAATGAGTTTTTTATTTGAGCCTGCACATTTTCATATTATATTCTAAGAATCTTGCTCTTATTTAAGCCTTCAATTTTATCTATATTTGTCTGACATTGCTTCAGCAGGGGAAGGAGAGTGCCACCTCATTCATCACTGCCAGGTAGAAATAAGAAGTCAAAGTTTCAGTTGAAACTTGAAGAGGGTCACTTAGTTACTACTAGGAGGTGGTGGGAGTTCACAATCCCCACCCAGTCTCTACTGACTCTGCAGGGATTGAGGGTTGTTACTGGCTAACAGGGATGAAAGTCCCAGCTTCCTCCTTGCCCTCTCAGATACCACCCTTATAGCAGGGTGCACTGGGGCACCTCATTATAGCTTTGCAAGGGTAAAATCCTGGGCTCTACACTTGAAATTTGTCAGTATGGGTGAGGCTAAAGTTTTTTTCTGTGGCATTTGGTTGAAGTCTGGTCTTGGCTAGTGAGGACAGTCTCTTACTGTAGGTTTTTGGCTGCACCTGTTGCATGTTTCTCAGTTAAAAGCATTTTCAGCTCCAAGTCTGGGATATGTGGGGCCAAAAGAAACCCAGAGAATTAGTACCGTGTTGTTCCTTGGTCCTGAAGTCCCTAGCTGATCTGCCTTCTTCCCTCCAACTTTTAGTCCTCTTATTTTTATTTTATACTAATGTCCAGGATTTTTAGTTTTACTTAGTAAATGTACAGGGAAAAGTAGATCTATTCTATCTTCACAGAAACAGAAGTCTTGATATTACAATTTTTATAATTAGCGGAGCTCCTCTTCAGGTAACATCAAAATATACAAGCGGAGTGATTTCTTCAAAGCAAAATGGGGAGAAAATTTGTAAGCAATTTTATTATTTTATCCCTAGAGACCTCAAAAAGCCTAATTATTAGGGTTAATTTGTAACGTCAGAAAATGTTGTCCCAATCTTCCAGAATATTTATTTTACAAATGGTCCAATTTTTCTTCTCTGCATTTAACAGCAGTCCACAGTGGCAAAAGAACTCTGTGTGTTACCAAAAAAAGCATTTCTAATTAAAGGAGCAAGTGGAGGAGTTTTATTTCTTTGGGATTTCAGAAAAGTCCTTCAGTACTAGAAATAGAAAATAATAGTTGTTTACTGAACATCTCCTCTATTTAAGGCATGGAGGACACAAAGACAAAAACATAAAGAAAATGCAAATCACAGAATAAGTAAAATGGAATCAAGTAATATTGATTCAGTGCTATGGGAATACAGAAAAAGCATAAAAATTACGAATAGAAATTTTAGAGAAGGAATTGACAGAAATGGCACATAAGCTGGATTGAGAAGGAGTATTCAATACTTACCACCTAGCTACTTTATTTTAGGCTGCTTGATGCAAGATACAGAATTAATAGTATTCTGACAGAGAAATGGGTGGCATGAGTCAAAGCATAAGCATTCTTGTAATGGAGACAGTTCAACTGATACATAAAAATGCTGGGAGTCAACAGAGCTTATGAACAGATCTATGAGTGGTACTGTTTGATAAGTCACTAAATAAGGAAAGAATAAATTAATAGTGTCATTAAGCTTCACTCACTCTTTTATGTGCCAGGTATGATACTAAGTGTTCCATAAGAAACATTTTATTTAATCCTTACATAAAACCTATGCAGTAGGTATTATTATTATTAGTCCCACTTTAGAGATAAGAAAATTGAGGTTTACAAAAAAATAAGCAACATACCTATGATCATACAGTTAGAAAGTAGTAGACCCAGGATTTAACCCAAGGCAGTCTGAGTAAAGAGCCTATATTTTAGTTACTATATTAGCATATTGTTGTTTAGTTACCAAGTTGTGTCGGCTCTTTTGTGACCCCATGGACTATAGCCTGTCAGCCTCCTCTGTCCATGGGATTTCCCAGGCAGAAATACTGGAGTGGGTTGCCATTTCCTTCTCCAGGGGATCTTTCCTACACAGGGATGGAACCAGCATCTCCTGCATTGGCAGGCAGATTCTTTACTATTGATCCACCAGGGAAGCCCATTCTAGCATATAGCAGATAGTAAATTATGAAATTTAGCAGAGCATTTAAAAATGCTTATCTTATGGTTTTTCACGCACATGAATATTGTTTTACAGATGTAGATGTCATGCACCTGGGCAAAAAAGTCAGCATCCCCAGAGACATCATGTTGGAAGAATTATCCCATCTCAGTAACCGTGGTGCCAGACTATTTAAGATGCGACAAAGAAGATCTGACAAATATACATTTGAAAATTTCCAGTATGAATCTAAAGCACAAATAAATGTAGGTATAACTTGATAATATGGTTATCTAACTAAATGGGCAGCATTTCTAAATTTATATGTTTTATTAAATTCCCAAACAAGTAGTTTACAAATTTTCTTTTCATTGATTCTGTTACTCTTTTTTCCGTGATAATGAATAACTTAGGGGGATAAACGAATATTATGCCTGATATGAGTATCTTTTTAGTTCAGTAGAGACATTGCATGTCTGTAGATTTGGCACTGAAGAACTGGTCTGTTCAGCTAAGAGGAGGGAGAGGGAGTGGAAACTGGTGGAACTAAAAGTTTCCATATCTTATCACCACTGGTTAAATGTTTGGGATGGAAACAAGTCCAAAGCACACAGTGCTCCATAAAGTAAGTATAAGCATTTCATTGGCTGAAAACAGCCTGGCATTGAAACATGCCTGGGAACTAGTCACAGTTGATCTCCTTTCAAAGTATTCATTCCACCTGTATAGAGAAGTCTGGTACTCACTGACAACAAAATCAATGTGGATAAAACTCTTTGCACAAAAGTTTCCATCGACCAAAAGTTAAAACAAACAAACCAATTAAATTATATTTTACATATTGCATGAATACCATATTCTCTTAAATTGCCAGTCAGAAAGATTTTAGAGGAAGAAGTTCATAATTGAAAAACGATTAGCTTTGGGAAAATATTTTAAAAATAAAATACCAGTACGAAGAATCAAAAAGGAATAGTGCACTATAGGAGATGGTGGAGACTACAACAATATAAGTTTTTTTTTTTAAACTAAGGGTTTCTTTCTATAGCTATGAAAAGTTTACAAGTTTACTCATGAATTTAAACTGAAACCTTTCCAAATGCCATCACTAGTAAGCTGTTTTGAATGGACAACTAAATTCTTTATAGCAAACAGACCAGTTTCACTGATCTTTTATCATAGTTACTAAAACACACTACAGAACTAACATTTGCACTCACAAACACTAAAATTTTACTCATTCATGAAATTTCTATTTCCCTTGTTATGATTCTGCTTAACAATAAATGGTTAGAGACCATCTTAAACAGTTTTTTTTTCACGTTAATGAGCATCCTTCAACATCCATGAATTGAATCTAGTTATAATTATGAATTCAGTTAGACATCAAATTTTACTCAACCATAGTATGTACACTTAATGAAGGAAGATTTTCACTTGAAGTCATGAATAAATGTAATGCTATGGTATCCTATAATGCTCAGTATCCTCTTATCAGAAAATGTCTGCAGTTAATACAGTATGAACCTAAAATAACCTCTAGCTCATCTGATGGATAATGACAATAGAGAGGTAGCTTTGAAGAATAATATGAAATATAATGTCTTAATGGAAATTCTTTGAAAAGTCATCTACAAGTCTACACACCTGAATAAATCCAGTTTTCATAACTAACATTTATATCTCTAAGTATAATGCTTTAATTACAATTCTGAAGGAAGTTATAAGATTTAAAATGTCCATTAGAATACAGCATATTCTCTCATCACTAGTATTTCAAATTATTGACAATAATCTTATATACCTGTGGTCAAACATTCTGGTCACAGGTAAAATATATAAGACTATGTCTTAATATTTTCCAGCATTCCTAGAAGATTGAGAACTAAATAGTCCCAAACAGCTGTACTGAAATATTTGAACATATACTGAATATACTGAAACAATTAAATGCTAATAAGTAGCATAAAGTAATAAACAGTAATAATATATGGAATGAAGTCACATGTCACTGAGTTACATAATATACTCTGAAGTCTGATGAAATTTACTCTCTTCTTTAGAAATGAGGAAAGTAGTATTTAAGGAAGTACATATATTGATTTGGCTTAAGCAACACCATAATAAAGCAGATTGAAATCCAGCTCTCAGAATTCTAGAGTTCTTGACATTGACACTTGTCATGGTATAATTAAAAGAAACTCAGGCCTGGGAACTGGAAGACCAGTGTTCAGCCCTGGCAATCCCACAAACTGTGTAATCTGGAGTCAATTTAAAACTTTCTTTGCCTTTCTGGTCCTGTTTTCTCATTTATAAAATAAGGGGTTGACACAAATGGTTTTGTAAGGTGCCTTCTGGCTTTAAAGATCTGTGTTCACTGATCTTAAGTTAATAAATGACCTGCATAATAAATCATTGAGCTACATTATATGATGACACATTTGCTTTTATTAAGGCTTTAGACTGAAACTTTGAGCAAGCATTGATAATATGACAAATTTAGAAGATAATATGAGGTTTGGGTCTATTTCCATTCATTTATTTATACTTTTGGCAAAATTTATTGATTGCCTACTATGTTCTAGAAACTATGCTTAGATTTCAAAGATAAATTAATACAGCCCTTGTCTAGTGATGGATGGACAAAATAACATTGAAAAGTAGAAAGCAATGATTTACTTAGCATCTAGTTCTTGAAGCACCTGTATATGATTAATATCAAATTAATGTTATTGACTACATTTTATGAAATAATCTTTTACTGCTTCCCTTGAGCTTTAGATATTGTCAAAATAATTATTTAACTTACATTTATGCATTTCTTATAATTTCAGGAAATCATTAGATGAAAATATAAACCAACTCTTTGGTAATCAATGCCATCTATTTAAATATTAAGTATAATTAAAAAAAGTATGAACAGCTTTCAGCTTATTCTCTTGCTGAGAAACTAGTAAATTCAAGCCACACAAACTTTCTTATGATACAAATAACAACAGAAAATATGCATTTTTAAAATAAAATGAAGATACATTGCTTGCCTCACATGCCAATTTCAAAGTCCTAGTTCATGAACTGATCAACTTCTTACACATACAAAAAGAGATGAAGAAAATAAGCATACAAGATAAAAGGAAGATTTATCATAATTAAAATTCCTTTCTATAAGTTACTACAAAAGGATATTATTCAAAACAATCCATGGATATCCCTGGTGGCACAGGGGATAAGAATCTGCCTGCCAAGGCAGGAGACGTGGGTTCAATCCTTGGTCTGGGAAGATTCCACATCCTGTGGAGCAACTAAGCTTGCAAGCAGGAACTACTAAGCCTGTGTGCTAACTACTGAAGCCCACGTGCCTAGAGCCTGTGCTCGGCAGCAAGAGAAGCCACCGCAATGAGAAGCCCACACAGGGCAACAAACAGTAGCCGGCCCCCTCCCCAGCCCTGCCCCACCACTTGCCACCACTAGAGAAAGCCCATGCAAAAGCAATGAAGAGCAATCAAAAAAAACAAAGAAAAAGAGTCTGCCTTCCAATGCAAGAGACTCGGGTTCAATCCCTGGTCAAGGAACTAAGAAAAAACAAAAAAAAAATCCACAGTTTATAGTTAAAACTACATGTGTTTGCAGTAACTAAGCACTTCTAAAATTCCTTAGAGGCACTCCCTGGTGGCCCAGGGGTTAAGACTTCACCTTCCAATGCAAGGGGCATGGGTTCCATCTCTGGTCAGGGAGCTAAGACTCCACATGCTTCATGGCCAAAAAACCAGAACATAAACAACAAAAGCAATATTGTAACAAATTCAATAAAGACTTAAAAAAAATCCTTAGAAATCTTATATAATATTGGAAAAAGAGGAATTATACTGTAAAAAGTAATTCTGAAATAAGACATAACTAAATACACTGAGGTTCAAAAAATATATATATTTTGTTCAAAAAATAACATTATAAAAATCATTAAAGGCTATCATAACTAAAATAAGTCACTACCCAACTATTATAAGACTTTGCTTGTATACTTAACAATGACAAACAGAGGTACTGGGTGTCTCCCAATAATTAATGACCAGCTAGAAAGAGTTGATTTTCCTGTCTATAAAGGAGGTTAGTATTACAATTTTTAAATTAATGTAGGTAGAATGATTTATAAGTTCATGGAAAACTCATTTCATGGACAGTAACTTAGAAAAAGTAATTTTAATGCATGATACAACTAACTTTCTATATTTATCTCAACTGGCTTTTATTTATAATTAAAGTTAGCAAGAATTTTTTTTTCTAAGAAGTGGTGAAGGTTCAGAAGTGAAAAAAAGTTATTAATCAAGTCAATTTAATTGAACACTTAAGATAATAGCTAAATTCAAAACACTAAAAACTGATGTATTTGAGTATAGCACTATTTATCTTTAGAAACTGTTTCTTTTTGCCTATTGAATAAAATGCAAACTCATATGGTCAGTAATCAAGACCCATACTCACCTAGTTAATGTAACCTCTCATGCCTTCTTTCACGTCTCCACAAGTCAGCTTACAACTACTAACATTGCCCTGCTCATTTCCACAGCAACTTTATCAGGGTGCTGCCTAGAATAAGATGAATGTAAAAGGTACCTGCAGAGTGGCTGTGGGTGGGTGAAGGCTGAAAATGGGGTAAACTTTATTTTCTTCATAATTTTGTCAGGTGAGGCCTTAATTTATGATCTTTAGTTATTGTAAGCATTTGGATTTTAGTATGAAATAATCACATTTCTATAAAGCTAGATAATTATTAAATTGAAAAAGTGTACTTTACCTTATCATCTTATAAATAAATACAGAAATAAAAAATATTTTAAAATATGTTTGGCTTATGTCACACAGAAAAAACTCAAAATTAGTGTTTATTTGCTATGGCCTTCAGTAAATTTTTCTTTACAAAGTTAAAAGATGATTTGACCTTATGCACTTAAATAGATTGGCTTCTTTTAAAAAACATGTATCTCTCATGTATAATTAAAACAATATTTTATTACAGAGGTAAATCCTAGCTATACATCTGACGATATAACCTATTACAATGTCTGTTTTTCTCTGTTAAAAACCAATTGACTGTTTTTAAAGTGCTATATTGCCATAAAATAAATCCTAAATTATAACAGTAAAGCAAATTCACCTAAAACTTTAGACAAATGCTCTTTTAAATATTCTATTTTCTAGAAACCCCATATTCTTCCTTCTATAAGTTTATGAAGCTTAAAGTAAACATATTTTTTGTTATACATGACTGATGTCCAAATTTCAGATTAAACTTTAAAACAAGTCATATTAAAGAATATAATTAAATCCCAAGTATAAGCAAACTAATAATGTAACAATAACTATGTGTAACAATGACGATGTGTGTTTGGTGAGTATGCTATATGATATTAAATCAGCAAAGACTTAAAAATTAAATAGATTTATCTTATGGATATGTTGTGAATAGTAAATTAGATAATTGATCTGAAGCCCTGGACACAGTGCCTGGTACACAGTAAGGCTTAATTAATTATTATTAAGTAGGTTGTCACCATAAAACAGGGTTTAGATTGATAGCAGTAAAATTTCTCATTCAATTGCTCAACTAGGTACCATATAAATTATTGAGCAGTATGTAACAATGAATTGGCATTATATTTAAATTCCAAGTATACAAATGAAGTCTTGCACATATGATATGTCCTATTAGTGTATATTTTTGAGTTTTCAGTTGAGTTTACTTTTGATCACATACAGCACAACATTGCCATGCAGAATGAGCAACTGGGTGGAAGCAACTTGGAAAGCAGTTCACAGCAAGCACCGTTTACTCCTCCTAACACCCCAGACCCACGGAGTCCCCCAAATCCAGAGAGCATTGCACCAGGTAACTAACCCCCTTACAAACAGAATAATAAGACTGCTATGCACAGAAATATATGACTCAAGTCACTCGGATTCTTTAGTAAATGGTGTCTGAATGATACAGCTTTTCACATTATGTACCTATTTTGTAGGTAAGTTCAGGACAAATGTAAAGATTAGACCTAGAGGAGTTTAGTAACACATTTACAGGAGCCTTATGTTCTTTCAGATGGCCCATAGCTTTTGTTGGCAATCACTTATTATACTAAAAATTGTTTGTTTGTAATTATATTGAAATCCTATTTGTATAGAACTGTAATTTATGAAATACTATTATATGTATTTATCTTCTTTAATAATAATTATGACAGTTATTATAACTCTCATTTTACAAATTAAGAACTTGAGGTTGTGAATAGCTAGAAGCCAACACTGACTGATCAAGAATTAAATCCAGCTCTGATACCAAATTCACAGATGTCTCATGTGAGTTACCTTGTGAAGATTGCTTTTGTTATTTTCTGCTCTCTTCCAGGGCTTTACATGCAATCCTCTAATACCGTATATTTGTTTATTATCTTAAAAAATAAGTAAAGTGAAAGTGAAAGTTGCTCAGTCATGTCCGCCTCTTTGCGACCCCATGGAATATACATACAGTCCATGGAATTCTCCAGGCCAGAATACTGGAGTGGGTAGCCTTTTCCTTTTCCAGGGGATCTTCCCAGTCCAGGGATCGAACTGGGGTCTCCTGCATTGCAGGTGGATTCTTTACCAACTGAGCTATGAGGGAAGTCCAAAAAATAAGTAAATGTTTATTCAAACCAGTACATGCTATTTGAAGTATTGTTAGATTTTGAAATATTAAATCAGAAAAACTATCTGCCCTACTTAGACAATATCTTTCCAAAATAATTTAAAACAAATACCTTTAAGTTTTTCCTCAAGAAAACTGTAATAAAAGTGTAATAAAATTCTCAAATAGTCTTCAAATAGCTTTTTTTTTAATGACAGAAGAGCAGGCAACAGGTTGTACACATACAACATTAAGCTCATGTGGCAAAAACAAACTTTAGAATCTGATGGGTCTGGGTTCAACCTGCGATCTCCTTTTTTTTTTTTAGTTGAACAGATTTTCTTTTAATATGAGTGTATACATGGACAACTGAGAATAGGAAAAAAACTCCAAATTAATGGTTCAACATATTACAGCTGTTACTAAAGATGGTATGCTGGGATTTTAAGAAAATAGTCCAGTAAATGATCCATCCCTAAATGAATCTAAATTCATCAAGCCCTCTTTTAATAAAAACACACTGTAGTGGCAGAAGTTTACCCTTTTTTTCAATACTCCATAATAAAAACATGTGTTCCCTCAATGTTCTCTCTCCTTTAGTATTTAATTACTGGTAGTCTCTCAAATGGTAAAATTAACTGTATTTATATTATCAAATGAAAGTGAAAGTTTGTACAGCCAAGCTCAGAAGCAAAAGTGAATAAGGGTGAAGGGTAAAAGCTGATGGATGCCCTGCAGAACAAGGACCTTCATGGAGGTGTCCTGGGTGCCAAACACAGTCAACATCCCATCATTTTTCCATTGCTCTTAAATGAGCAAAATCAAATTATTCTTACTTTTTATTTAAAGAAATAATAAATCTTTATCCTTCCCCCATAATTTGTGATCAGGTAAGGCAAAAGTCAGTCCAATCTCCACTGTGGAGATAAAGTGCTGGATCCAATAAAGCTTCTGGATCCTTTCACCCATGCCCACTTTACTACTGTGCTGAGAATGAAAATAAATCTCTTTTGAGTCTGTTTCTTCAATCTGTAAAATAAAGAAAATAAATCTCACTGCACATGGTTGCTGTGAAAATTAAATGTGCTAATGTGAGTACAGTCCCTAATATACAATAAAATACTGAGTTAAAATTCATCCTTTCCTTATCCATCTTTGTATACTTAATACATAATAGACTATGTATAGATATTTTTAGCTCAAACCACTATACCGCAACCTCTTGCTATCTAATGTGTGGAATGGTAAGGTTTTTTAATAGGAAAGAGAAGACATATAGAAAAGTTTACATTGATTCAATCTGGTACTTCCATTACTAAGTTAAACTTTTTATTATTAATCAATAACCATCGATTATTATGAATCAATGGTGTGATCACTTACCGAGAACCAGGCAACCTGAAGTGTGAAGTCAAGTGGGCATTAGGAAGCATCACTATGAACAAAGCTACTAGAGTTGATGGAATTCCAGCTGACCTATTTCAAATTCTAAAAGATGAAGCTGTTAGGTGCTGCACTCAATATGCCAGCAAATTTGGAAAACTCAGCAGTGGCTACAGGGTTGGAAAAGGTCAGTTTTTGTTCCATTCCCTAAAAAAGGTAATGCCAAAGAATGTTCAAACTCTCGCACAATCACACTCATTTCACATGCTAGCAAAGTAATGCTCAAAATTCTTCAAGCTCGGCTTCAACAGTACATGAACCAAGAACTTCCAAATGGTCAAGCTGGATTTAGAAAAGGCAGAGGAACCAGAGATCAAATTGCCAACATTTGCTGGATCATAGAAAAAACAAGAGAATTCCAGAAAAACATCTAATTCTGCCCTATTGACTACTCTAAAGCCTTTGACTGTGTGGATCACAACAAACTGTGGAAGATTCTTAAAGAGATGGGAATACCAGACCCCTTTACCTGCCTCCTGAGAAATCTGTATGCTGGTCAAGAGGCAACAGTTAGAACTGGACATGGAACAACAGACTGGTTCAAAATTGAGAAAGGAGTACATCAAGGCTGTATACTGTCACTCTGCTTATTTAACTTCTATGCAGAGGTCCCATCACTTCATGGCAAATAGATGGGGAAACAGTGGAAACAGTGGCTGACTTTATTTTCTTGGGCTCCAAAATCACTGCATATGGTGACTGCAGCCATGAAATTAAAAGATGCTTGCTCCTTGAAAGAAAAGTTATGACCGACCTAGACAGCATATTAAAAAGCAGAGACATTACTTTATCAACAAAGGTCCATCTAGTCAAAGCTATGGCTTTTTCGGTAGTCATGTATGGATGTGAGAGTTGGACCATAAAGAAGGCTGGGCACTGAAGAATTGATGCTTTTGAACTGTTTTTTTTGAAGAAGACTCTTGAGAGTCCCCTGGACAGCAAGGAGATCCAGCCAGTCCATCCTAAAGGAAATCAGTCCTGAATATTCATTGGAAGGACTGATGCTGAAGCTGAAGCTCCAATACTTTGGCCACCTGATGCAAAGAACTGACTCATTGCAAAAGACCCTGATGCTGGGAAAGATTGAAGGCAGGAGGAGAAGGGGACGATAGAGGATGAGATGGCATCACCAACCTGATGGACATGATGAGCAAGCTCCAGGAGCTGGTGATGGACAGGGAAGCCTGGCATGCTGCAGTCCATGGGGTCGCAAAGAATCGGACATGACTGAGCAGCTAAACTGATTATAAACTATGAAATTTCGAAAAGAATAAAAAAGTTCTACCCTCAAGCACTTCATAGACAGGGACACAGGACAAATGTCCATGCTATATTTGTAGTCTCATATTCTCTCTGCCATACAAACTTCAATATCATATGTATATTTTATTTACTATCGAGAGCAATCTATGTATATTTATACAAAACCACATACATATATACAAATATATATATATAGAGAGAGAAACTTTGGAAGTATAAATTTCTATAGCTACTTAAAGTTTAAATATTCAATTATTAAATATTAGGGCATGTCTGTAATATAGACTAAGAAAAGGGAGAGTTTCAAGGTTATCAGATGGCTTGCAATGAAGTAAGAGTAATTGGTCCTTCCTTCTTGGTTGATGAGTTGAAAAGTACAACAAATTCAGAGTACAAACTATAGATTATCCCAATTTAGCAAAGGCTACTGTGAAAGCCCAGGCAAGAAACACACAGGGCCTGAACCAGGTACGGAAATGAGAAGGAAAGAATTTGCTAGAACAGTTGCTTCCAAATTCTGTCTGCAAATCACTTGCATTAAATGGGTAAGCCATATCTGAGACCTCCTGTCTCTGGAGGGAAGAATCCATTATCAACATTTTAAGTAGATGCCCATGGTGATTCAGAAACTGTAAAGTTGAGAAGCCTGTTTAAGAAATCCTTAAGTATAGCTGGTAATACTTAGTGATTTGTTGTGGGAATGAAAGATTGTTTAGGACAGTGCTTCTGTCTTAGACATCTAAGAACAGTGATAACATTTGCTAAGATGATCAGTATATAGAAAGAAGCAGAATGTATCGAAAAACGGCTGCATGTAGGTCTAGACAGATTATAAAGGGTGTCAGGGGAATAGTAATTTGGACGAATGTAATAGGTGGCTGAATAGAAGGGCATCAAGATAAAAAACAAACCTTGGAATCATCAATATGTAGGTCACAATTAAAGCCAAATATATAAATTAAAATTCCTAAGCAGAGTAAAGCAGCCTACTGAAGACACTGCCATTTGATACTGGAGACAATTAGAAGAAAATTAAATTACTAAAAACAAATAGCTGCCTATTGGTGGAATTATCAAGAGTTTTTGGAAAAGAGAAGCTAATTTTTAGTGTATAGAAAGGAGAGGCATGGTTCAACATAATAAAATAGAAAACATTTTAGAGAAGGAAAAGAGCACCACGGAAACCTAAGGAGTGATTGCATAGTAGAGGTTTTGATATGGTAGAAGAGAGAATTATTTAAAAGAGATAACTAGGTAGTAAGGTAGTATAGCTGGAAAGGAAACAGTTCTGCCTTTGAAGACTGAAGAATGTCACTTAATGTATGTGAAAATGGTTTCACATTTATGCCAGGAATTGTGTGACTTTTAAATGATACTTACAGAAAATTTCTAGCTCATGTGAGAAGAATAAATTGAGGAGGTAAGACTGGAAGCAGAAAAGTTAAGTTAAAAATCCTCAGGAATGAAGTAAACAAAGGATAGACACATCAGGGAATAATAAGGGCCTGATGGAGACAGTGGAAACAAGCTACTTCACCATTTTGAAGCTTGAACGTTTTACAGGCCACTCAGCAATTTCAGGCTTCCCTGATGGCTCAGAAGGTAAAGAATGCACCTGCAATGTGGGAGATCTGCATTCGATCCCTGGATTGGGAAGATTCCCCTGGAGAAGGGAATGGCCACCCACTCCAGTATTCTTCAGATTTCCCTGACAGTCTAGTGGTTAAGACTCTGCACTTCCAAAGCAGCAGGCACTGGTTCGATTCCTGGTCAGGGACTAAGACCCCACATGCAAGGACAAAAAAAAAAAAAAAAAAATTGGGCTTCCCAGGTGGCACTAGTAGTAAAAAAAAGCTGCTTGCCAATGCAGAGACATAAGAGACATGGGTTTGATCCCTGGGTCACGAGACGCCCTGGAGGAAGGCAAGGGAACCCACTCTAGTATTCCTGCCTAAAGAATTCCATGGACAGAGGAGTCTGGCGGGCTGAGGTACAAAGAGTCGGACACAACTTGAAGCAACTTAGCTGCATGTAAGCATGCAGCAATTTTAGATAGTCAACACCTGAACATTACCTATAAAGAATTAGTTCCCAGGGGAGGGAGATTCTGTCTTTATTGATATTTCCCCAGAAGCTAGTTTCTAAATTAAGGCAGTAACTGTGGTATATAAGGCCTAGTATAAATTAATATAAGGTGTACAATTAAGTTAATAGTTTCATTGAACAAATAGATACTATGATAGTCAAGGAAGAAACTGACTGTATAATTTGGTAACATGAAACACTAAATGGTTTCTTTTGAAAAAAAATTCCATAAATTTAAAGGGATTTAAAAATGTCTAACACTGTCAGATTACTCTTTTCTGAGAGATCATAAAAAGAATGCATTCAGCATAAATTTACCCCTGCATGAAAAATTAAAGATGGTAAAATGCTAGGTGGAATTTAGTAACTCTCAGGTACTCTGTGTTTACTTATTCTTGCAATATTTTTCCAAAGGATATTCTGGACCACTGAAGGAAATTCCTCCTGAAAGATTCAACACCACAGCTGTCCCTAAGTACTACCAGTCGCCCTGGGAACAGGCCATTAGCAATGATCCGGAGCTTTTAGAGGCTTTATACCCTAAATTTTTCAAGCCTGAAGGAAAGGCAGAATTGCCTGATTACAGGAGCTTTAACAGGTAATTCAATTACCCTGGATGACATTCAGCATGCAATACAAAGGCTGTTATATCACGGTATAGAGAACTGAATCCTCTGGTAGGAAAAAAAAAAAAAAAAAAAAAACCCTAAAAGCAATATATAATATCGCTGCCTAGGCAAAGACTCATTTTTGCAGTATTACTAATATGGTACATTTTTAGGACAAAAATGAAGGCTATGGTTCACAAACTATCACTGTTATAAGATCATCTCCAACATTTTCAAAAGCAATTTTAATATTGATTTCTAATGTGAAGGTTGATATTAGCTTATGTGTTGCTCCAAACAATCTTGTTAGTCATTACATAGATGACAAAGTGTAAAAAATCATTATAAGTCAGATATGTGTTCAAAGAAATTATATTCTGGGAATTACAGAGATGCACAGTTATTTTTTAGTAGAATATTCCAAATCTTTTGGTGGAAATTTGCTTTTCTAACTGAATAAAACTTGAAACTATTTTCAGAGATCTTAAAAATCTTACAAATAGTCTCTCATTTTGAATGCTTAACATTTCTGTTAAAAAGTTCACTTTTGTCCGAAGGCAATAAAAATTTAAACAAACAGGATACAGTCTCAAATGGTGCCAAAGAAAAGAAAATTCTGCTTTTCAAACAACAATCTTTCACTGGATGAGTGGTAGGAGGCAGGAGATGGGTGATGAAATGGACGGGAATGTTTTCATTTACAGAAGAAAATGACCCACAAATTGGGAGGGAAAAACAAAACATACTGAATGAAAAGGGAAAAGCTAGTGCACTAAATACCAAACTCAAATACTGGATTTCAGTGGCAGAGGAACATTTCTTTCTTCATTTAATTCAGAAAAAATAAATAAAAGAATAAAAGTGATTTTTGGAATTAATAAATATAAGGTTAATTGACCAAATTCAGCCTAAATCTGATAATGTTCAACTCCAGCCTCTTGTATCCAATGGATAACAATATACTCTTATAGTCCCTTGAATGTGTGGCTTGTGCAATTGCGGGGGGCCCCACGATTAAAAAGGCCATAGCTGATTTAAAGTTTTGTTTTAATGTTCGAAATTCCTAACAAGCTTTAAACAGTCCTGAGTTTTCATTTTGCACTGTGCCCTACAAAAGTATTTAGACCAGATCCCAGGCTCTAAATTTTACCTTAATTTCCTCTGTATTCAGGAAAATGTTCCCTTAAAGTAACTATCTTAGTCCATGATGTGTTCCCCCACGCCCCTTTTATATTTCACTCTTTTCTTGTTTGTGAATTCATTGAAATTAAGACCTACTACAATCTCTCCATCTTCGAATTCATAGCATATAGCAGAGTATCTAGATATAATTGGGCTTCCCAGGTAGCGCTAGTGGTAAAGAACCTGCCTGTCAATGCAGGAGACACAGGATATGTGGGTTTGATCCCTGGGTCAGGAAGGTCCCCTGGAAGAGGAAATGGCAACCCACTCCAGTATTCCTGTCTGGAGAATTCCATGGACAGAGGAGCCTAGCAGGCTATAGTCCATGGTGTCGCAAACAGTCAGACCCAATTGAAGCAACTTAGCACACACACACGCAATTTTTTATATGAGTAAATGAATGAACCAACAAATGAACTAACTATAGGTTTATAATGGTAAACTTCCAAAAGGACAAAACATTGTCGTGGACATCTTGAACATCCAAGAATATGAAGTTTTACTTATGCAGTGAGTCAAATTTGACTCTTAATGACTCTTCAATCCACTAAATCAAATGACAAAATGTGGGACATTAAATCACTCACCTATATAACACATGTGATTCCTCAATATACTGCTCTACTTAGAAATGATCTCAGAAGGCCCAATACTCCTTAAGAATTGTGTCTAAGAAGTACAACATATGGTAGTATAGAAGAGCAGGCTTCAGTGAGTCTGAATCTGGGTTTACATTCTGACTCTATACCTTATTAGGTGGGTGACATTGGGTAAGTCATTTAACTATTTGTGTTTCAGTTTCATCTATTAAAAGGGGATAGAAAAATAATCAACTCAAATAGTTGTTTTGAGAATTTAATGAGACAATCATGTAAAGCCTTGGTACTCAAAGTGTGGTGAGACCAGTTGTGCTGGCATCACCTGGGAACTGGTTAGAAATGAAAAACCTCAGGACACATACTGCTGCTGCTAAGTCGCTTCAGTCATGTCCGACTCTTAGCGACCCCATGGACTGCAGCCTACCAGGCTCCTCTGTCCATGGGATTTTCCAGGCAAGAGTACTGGAGTGGGTTGCCATTGCCTTCTCCAAAGGACACATACTAGATTGACTGAATTAGCATCTGTAGCTTAACAAGATCACAAGGTGATTTCCATACTAACAGAGCAGGTGCACAGCACTCTCTTGATAAATATTAGCTTTCATTATTACTATGCCTTCTGAAGTTTAATGATCATTAAGCACCTGGCTGATAATTTAAATTCTTAAAGTTCTTTTCCTAACCAATCTCTCTCACCCCCAGAGTAATGGTTTTAGGTCCTGGACATGAAAGGCTATACTGATATGATTGCTGAAATCCTGCATTAGATGGAGGTTACTGCATTATTCAGTGATCCGTTATTATTCAGATTTTCCACAGCGATTTGGGGAAATATTGTAAGAGGCCAGCCATCTTGAGAAAAGATGCAACAGAAAGTAAAACATACTGTTCTTATTCAGAAAAAAACGAAAACACTAGAAGACAAGAAAATTATGGGGCAGTAAGACATGAGCTTCCCTGGTGGCTCAAAGAATCTGCCTGCAATGCAGGAGATCCTGGTTCAATCCTCAGCTCAGGAAGATCCCCTGGAGAAGTGAATAGCTACCCACTCTAGTATCCTTGCCTGGAGAATTCCATGGGCAAAGGGGCCCGGCAGGCTACGGTCCATGGGATAGAAAAGAGCAGACACGACTGAGTGACTGACACTTTCACTTATGGTCAAGAATTTGCCTGGAATGTGGAAGACCTGGGTTCGATCCCTAGATTGGGAAGATCCCCTGGGGGAGGGCATGGCAACCCACTCCAGTATTCTTGCCTGGAGAATCCCCATGGACTGAGGAGCCTGGCATGCCGCAGTCCAAGGGGTTGCAAAGAGTCGGACCTGACTGAGCTACTAAGCACACACAGCAAGACATGAGATTCTATACTACTATTGCATGGGCCCAAATCTGCATTCTTTCAGGTTTTTCTGTAACATCTTATGGAAACCCTAAAGGAGCGAAATTTTTGCCCAATCCAATATATGACACAGTTACATGTGCTATAGCCATCAATGAGGTCACCTATCTACCCTGTGGACACTGAAGATTTTATCTGGCTCTCAATCTTGTTCCCCAGGACTATTCCTGTCATCACTTTTTTGTGGCTTAAATGATTCACTGAACTCTCAGCCCTTTTAAGTCCTTGACTGTATTGCTTTAAAGGATCTCTCTCTCAATCCCATCTTAGTCACTATTGACTTTTCCTTAAAGTTTGCCGTTACCAGTATCTATGCTGCTGCTGCTGCTGCTTAGTCACTTCAAGTCATGTCTGACTCTGTGTGACTTCATGGACTGTAGCCCACCAGGCTCCTCTGTCCATGGAATTCTCCAGGCAAGAATACTGGAGTGGGTTGCCAGACCCTCCTCCAGGGAATCTTCCCAACCCAGGGATCGAACCCAGGTCTCCTGCATTGCAGGCAGATTCTTTACCACTAAGCACACCAATATCTGCATCATCTTCAAAATCTAAACTTCAAGCATCTCACTACCATACCTTATCTTTAATTTGTTCATTTATTATTTATTTCAATAATGCTTCAACTCCACACATCAAAGCCATCTCATTTTGCAAAGTCCATCATTCATTTCCCCCTTACTTTACTATACTCCATAGTCCCTTACTATTATCATCCAGAAATTAAGATATTCAAGAAAAGATCACAGGTGATTGAGCTTCAAAGAAAATCAGATCTCTTCTAGGCTTTAAAATGATCTCCACAATACTGGAGAATTTATAGTCCTGCCAATTCCATTGTCCAAATGTTTATGAGGATCATCTAGGCAAAATACATTAAACAATTACGTATACTGAGCAAGATACAAAGATATATCAGAGAGAATTCCAGTCCTCTTGGGGTGTAGTCTGATAAGAAATTAGGCAGACGGACTATTGAATATAATTAAAGATGGAAAATAAGGTTACAGGGAGGTAAAAATAGAGTTCATGGAAACTTAGGAGAGAAAGAGTTTATTTCTGGCTGTGGGAGATCAGGGAAAGCTTCAAGAATAAAATTAAATATCAAATACTTAAGTATAAGTTACTTAAAGAACATACTTAAAACTTAAAGGGGATTTAGAAATGTTAGTAATGACAGTTAGAGCACTCCAGGCAGAGAAAAATGAGTAAGTAAACACAATGACGTTGGATAGCACAAGGAGAAGCTGCCGCTGCCGCTGCTGCTAAATCGCTTCAGTCGTGTCCGACTCTGTGGGACCCCAGAGGCGGCAGCTCACCAGACTCTCCCGTCCCTGGGATTCTCCAGGCAAGAACACTGGAGTGGGTTGCCATTTCCTTCTCCAATTCATGAAAGTGAAAAGTGAAAGTGAGGTCGCTCAGTCGTGTCTGACTCTTCGCGACCCCACGGACTACAGCCCACCAGGCTCCTCCGTCCATGGGATTCTCCAGGCAAGAGTACTGGAGTGGGGTGCCATTTCCTTCTCCAACAAGGAGAAGAGCAAGCATGATATCAGTTTGACTGGAAGAGAGACTACATGAAAGTGTATAGGGTAAAACTAGCAGGATTGACCTTTCCACTACGATGTCAAAGTCATTTTTTTCCACACACACACACACACGCACACTAAACCTGTTCCTCCTTGCCTTCTTCCAGCAAGCTACTGAAACTCTAAACTGAGGAATAATCCTTGATTTTTACATTTCCCTCACAATTTTCATCCAATTTGTCAGCATATCCTGTAGACCCTATCTGTAGAACACATCCTGAAACCACCCACTTCTTCAAGGAAAACACCTGAAATCCAAGCTGCCATCATTTCTCACCTGAATTGGTGCCATATCTCCTCTTTCATTCTTGTCCACCTATCCTTGTTCACACAGTAACAGATACCAGAGTAATCTTTATTAAAATTTTCTCAGGTTATACCACTCCTGTTTTTGTTGTTCAGTTGCTCAGTCCTGTCCAACTCTTTGCGATGCCATAGACTGCAGCACACCAAGATTCCCTGTCTTTCACCATCTCTTGGAGCTTGCTCAAACTCATGTCCATTAAGTCGGTGATGCCATCCAAGCATCTCGTCTCTTGTCATTCCCTTCTCCCACCTTCAATCCTTCCCAGAATCAGGGTCTTTTTTCTAATGGGTCAGCTCTTCTCATCACGTGGCCAAAGTATTGGCGATTCAGCTTCAGGATCAGACCTTCCAATGGATATTCAGGACTGATTTCCTTGAGGATTGACTGATTTGATCTTCTTGCAGTCCAAGGGACTCTCAAGAGTCTTATCCAACACCACAGTTCAAAAGCATCAATTCTTTGGTGCTCAGCCTTCTTTATGGTCCAACTCTAACATCCATATATGACTACTGGAAAAAACAAAGCTTTAACTAGATGGACCTTTGTTGGCAAAGTAATGTCTCTGCTTTTAAATATGCTGTCCGGGTTGGTCATAGCTTTTCTTCCATGGAGCAAGCATCTTTTAATTTCTTGGCTGCAGTCACCATATGCAGTGATTTTGGAGCCCAAGAAAATAAAGTCTGTCACTGTTTCCACTGTTTCCCCATCTATTTGCCATGAAGTGATGGGACCAGATGAGATGATATTAGTTTTTTGAATGCTGAGTTTTAAGCCAGCATTTTTACTCTCCTCTTTCACCTTCAGCAAGAGGCTCTTTAGTTCCTCTTCACTTCATGCCATAAGGCTGGTGTCATCTGTATACCTGAGATTATTGATTTTTCTCCCAGCAATCTTGATTTGGGCTGTGCTTCATCCAGCCCGGCATTTCACATGATGTACTCTGCATAGAAGTTACATAAGCAAGGTGACAACATACAGCCTTGACATACTTCTTTCCCAATTTGGAACCACTTTGTTGCTGCATGTCTGGTTCTAACTGTTGTTTCTTGACCTGCATACAGGTCTCGCAGGAGGCAGAAAAGGTGGTCTGGTATTCCCATCTCTTGAAGTATCTTCCACAGTTTGTTGTGATCCACACAGTCAAAGGCTTTAGCGTAGTCAATGAAGCAGAATTAGACGTTTTTCTGGAATTCTCTTAATTTTTCTATGATCCAGCAAGTGCTGGCAATTTGATCTCTGGTTCCTCTGTTTTTTCTAAATCCAGCTTGAACATCTGGAAGTTCACAGTTCATGTACTGTTGAAGCCTGGCTTGGAGAATTTTGAGCATTACTTTACTAGCATGTGAGATGAGTGCAATTGTGTGGTAGTTTGAACATTCTTTGGCATTGCCTTTGGGAATGGAATGAAAACTGACCTTTTTCAGTTTTCAATGGTTTCCCTTCACACTTAGTATGAAATCCATGTCCTTATTGGACAAAATTCCACACAATCTACCCCTCTGTCCTCTCTCCCTTCTACCACCCCCCTCACTTACCTGTCTAGAAACATAGGCTTTCTTTCATTTCTGAAAAGGTCAACATTATTTCTGCCTTAGATTCTTTGCATTAGCTACTCTATCTGAAATGCTGAAGTGCTTCTGTTATATTGTCCATGGCTAACTTCTGATCTTCAGATGGCAGTTTAAATGTCACCTCTTCAGAGAAATCTTTTCTCCCTATTTAGTCATTCAGTTATGCTCTATTATATCACCCTATTTTAAATTTTTCATAGCTTTTATTACTGGATGTTTGTCTGTATGTTTAGTGTTTTATTAAAAATTTTATTAAAAACTAAAAATTATTTTTTATTGAAGTATAGTTAACTTACATGTTTATTTTTTTGTCTATCTACTTCACTAGAAATAGAAAACCTTACACTCTGACTACATTGCCCATTGCCGTATGTCCAGCATTTAGAAATGTGCCTGGCACTGGATGAATAATTAATGGCTAAATCAAAGAAAGCTAGACTGTTATATGACATTTTGAATGCCAAGATAAGGAAGGTGGACTTTCTTCAGATGAGTAGAAGGATTTTGATGTTTTGAGGCAGAGCTAGAAAGATGCAAAGATATATTCCTTACCCTCAAAGAATTTATAATTCACAGATGAACCAAACCAAATCATATTCTGAAAAATAGAAGCTGACAATACCACATGCCATATTAATAATAGATGCACTATAAGACTAACATAAGACAATCAATTCCTTAGGAATTTGGTTAAGAAAGGGAGTGAAGGCTTGGGGTAGTTAGGGGGAAGTTAAAATTTAAAGGCCACAGTATATATACAGGTGGAGAGGAGCACAGAGGAAATACCTTTTTTTTTTTCTCCCCCAGAGGAAATAAGCAAGTGTAACACTGCTAGCAAAGGCAGGAAGGCAAGAAATGTTTGTGATGACTCAGTATCCAGGGAACAGAACAGTTCAGTCCAAAACTAAGAGTACACACAAAAGGTCTTTACACAAATTCATTATCAAATATCTGTTTTATCATAACGGCATGGTCCTTGAATGGAAACTCTTATTTCAGAGGTCAAAAACTGAAACCCTACTAAGAATATAACACAACAACATGCCCAAAAGATCATGCATTAAACTGTTTTCTATTTTCTGGCAAAGAAACTTGAATATTAATTTATTCTTTTTCTTTTCACTCCTCACAGAGTTGCCACCCCATTTGGAGGTTTTGAAAAAGCATCAAAAATGGTTAAATTCAAGGTTCCAGATTTTGACCTACTACTTCTAACAGATCCCAGGTTCATGGCCTTTGCCAATCCTCTTTCTGGCAGACGGTCCTTTAATAGGACTCCGAAGGGATGGATATCTGAGAATATTCCTATAGTTATAACAACTGAACCTACAGAGGATACCACCATACCAGAATCAGAAGACCTATAAAAGAGTTGTATGTGTGACAAAAACCTCTGAATATAAATGTTGCTGTATTATTATTCTACTTATTGGCAAAGCCACTAACACTCTTCATTCGTAGCAATAATTTAATAGCAATTTAGCAATTTTCCTTTTATGGCATTTAATTTCAATCTCAGATCAAAATAAACAATTCAACATCTTATTTAAAAAAAAAAAAAAAACTTTTAACTCACTTGTCTTTACTTATAATCTTGTTACCACTTGGTTAAACAATCCAGTCTTCACACTGGGAAAGTCCAGAAAAGTTACTGACAATAAAGGGTTTCATCTTTGTTGCCTTTAATATAAGCTATTCCTGAATAAAGTTTTTAGATGGATCTAGAATCAAAATACAGTGCAAAATATTTAGATTAATTCAGAGTTTTATTTAAGGGATGAAAGCTATAAAAGTTGATATACAAGCATTATTGATGGAGAAAAGGGTTGGGTTCTACTTTTCTGACAAGCTTCCATGATAAAACAACTTGTCTGGATGAAGTCTTTTCAATAGTCTTTCTTAAAATTTCAAATTTCTTAGAACTTTGAAACTGCTTTGTACTTTTCAATGTGCTTTGAATCATCAGATAATTATTCCAGATGATAGTCTCCAGAGTTCAAATGGGTTATTATTGTTGTTTAGTAATTAAAGTCAAGGATATGGAGAGAAAATGACTCAAAGAACATCATGCTATTGTAGTTTTCATGACCAAGGTATACTTGGAATTCAAGTTCTACAAATCCTAATGTTGTGTGTTATTTAGGTTCAACTTTATGAATACATTTTTAGAAGCGTAATAACAAGATACATGCTAATAGACATATAAATAAGTGTATGTATATGAGGGAGAGAGAAAGGGTGTAATCTGAATTGGCAGCTTTCTCCGCTGAATCTTTAAATTCTGCTCAAATCCTTAAGCTCTAGGGAGTATATGCTATAAAACAAAAACAAGAAATGGAAGAAGACAAGAGCATTTGAAAGTAATACAGCACATTTCTGTCATAAATATATGAAAATATTGGTATAAAAGACTCAAATTAATATAAAATTATAGGTATATTTTAAAATATGATTGAACATACAACATGGAGTTGGAAAGAAATAAATACCAATTCTTCCCATTTCAATTCAGTTAGAAGTTCTGTGGTAGATGTTTATATCAAAGAAGAAATGTCTCATACACAGAAAACTACCTACCAGATTAAGTTTAGGAGACTGGAAGCACAACAGAGTAATGAAAATGCCATGTAGCAACATCGCATATTTATAAAACAATCTGTATGTAATGCTGAAATTGGTGGTTGTTTTGATGATCTTCAATCTTGAAAGCAGAGAAATTAAAAAAAATGCTTATAAAAATGCAATCTCTAGAAAGGAACAATATCAGTATATCTTATTTATACATATTATCATTGTAGGGAATTTGTTTTATTTAAAATATATCTTTAAGATATTTTAATTTTATTTATGTTTTGGTGTTTACTCATTTCATTTGTTTTTATTTAATTTATTTAATTTTTTTATTGGCCACACCAAGCAGGCTTGTGGGATCTTAGCTTTCTGACCAGAGATTGAAACTGGGCCCTTGGCAGAGAAAGCACAGATTCCTAACCATTGGACTGCCAGGGAATTCCCTGTTTACCTGTTTTAAAATAACAATGTTGGCATCTGTAATAAACTCTAGATATCAGAGAACTTCAAGCTTTTGTTTAATCTTTTAAAAAAGAAAAAGAATTAGTCATATTCTATTATGTATTTTGACGAAATAGTTTAGTTCTTTATTAGCAATTCAAAATGCTACTATTTTTCATTACACTGAAATTTTGTTAATTATCTCAAAATAGTTAAACTCTATGCTCAGTGTCACCACTCTGTCAACCACCAAAAGGGGATCAGCAATTAAATATGTTAGCTATAGAACAGTATTCTCCATTTCATAAAGGAAAATTTTACAAATTTTAAGTTTTTTTTTTAACTGGTTAGAAAATAATGGAATAACCCTCTGCTCACTATTGTATTTCTTCCTTTCCTGGAAGTGTCTATTAATTCTAATTCAGCTGTCTGAAACCTTTAGAAATGCCAAATTTCACACTCTGGTTGCCACACAACTAGAATTTGAAAGGAATTTTGAATGGGTTTTTCACTGACCTGAAAAGCAGCTAAATCTTTCTAAGTCTAAAGAAATATGATAGCCTTTTCAGAACAGCGAAAGATGGTGCCATTTTTTTCCACCCACATTTGTACATATGGAAAATGAAACAGAAGAGGAAAAAAGGTTAAAAGAAAAAGTAAATGAATAAAAATAACATTTGCTGATGGACTGCTAAATGCCAGGCACTATACTCACTACTTAGCTGTGTAGTGAGTATTTTGAAAAAAAACCTAATAAAGGCTACTTAACGTGTATTTTAAAATATTATATTTATTTATTTTGGCTGTACCATACCACACAGATTTGTAGGATCTTACTTCCCCAACTAGGGACTGAAGCCAGCCCACCACAGTGAAAGCACCAAGTACTAACCACTGGACTGCTAGGGAATTCCCTGTATTTTTAACATCATTTTATTTTCGTGATTATCCTGTGAGAACTGTATTATAAATAATCTCCATTTTGTGTTAGAAAAGTGAGCCTCAGGGAACTAGAGTGACTAAGCTTAATACTAGCTCCGAAGTGGAAGAACTTGGTGAGTATGAATCTAAAACATATGCTCTAAGAACTCATAGTTCGTAACTTCTCCTTCAGAAATAACTTCAACCTTAAAATTATTTTATTACTAGACAAAATAATAAAAAATCTCCATCATATTAATATTAACTTTGGGTAAATATACCTATAAATTGAGTAATTTTAGAGTCATCAATTAAAGTCATTCAGGCACTCATAATCATAAAAAGCTAAACTTTCAGACTTTCAAACAAGCAATATGCATGTTTAATTATGAAATTTTTTTTTAGTTATGTCCAACTCTTTTTGTAATTCCATGGACTGTACCATGTAATCTTTTTTCCCCCTCTCCCCTGTAAGGGCAAAGAAGGGAGAAAGAAGAGGAAATAAAGAGGACAGAAATACAAAACACTAATACCCATAAGGCTGAATGAAGTCATCTAGTGTAATAACACACCAACACATTCATTAAATGAAAATATTTTCTACTTTTCAAAACTTTAGAATAATTTGTATTATACTGTTCAGTAGACTTCTGGGTCATAAAATTATATCTATTTTATTTAGCCAATTTTTTGTTGATCAGCTGGTCAACTGCTTTCTGGATAATACTAGAGCTACATTAACAACTAGACCAGTGTTCATTCTTGGCTTTTAACTCTTCACTCCTTTCAATCATTTCTCAAGGCTAATACTTTCCGTTTCTTAACTCAATATTTGAAAGGACTTGATAATTTAAAGTAACTAATTATTGGTTATTACAAAAGGCAAATATGGAAAATAATTTTTAGTCAAAATTATCACTTACTGCATCCACTTAAAATTTCACATTTTCTAAATAGACTCATTTATAAATGTTTTAGCAGCTTGGAAATGGAGAGAGCCAATTACTTTCACAAAGGCTGATGTGGAGCAAAATGTCCAGTGAGAGAGACTGAAAAGTACATCCTGAACTTTCCAACTCAGGGCACAGCTGTACCAGCAGACTTATTAATTCTGGAATTTCCTCACTCTGCTGCTTATGCAAGATAAAACTTACATGACATCATTGCAGTTTCTCAGCCACAACTGCTTTTTATTAAGCTTAGCTAAGTATTGCTTTGAATGCCCCTTTTCTTATGAAAAATACTTTCAACCTCCACATGCTCTGTTCTGTAGGAAGAAGGGCAGTTTACTTTCTATGAAAGGTGGAAGAGTGCCAAGCTTTTGCCAAAAGAACAAGAAAGGGGAATTTATTTCAAACTAACTGATCAAAGCACTTTACAAATACACAAAAGGATTTTTAGAAAATTATAATGCTTTAAAAAGTTTAAATTTTCAGAGCCAAGAAAAAAAGCAAAATTGCAAAATTGTAATAGAATTTCAATAGCTGAAGATGATGTATTATTAGATAAATAAAAAGGTGTGTCCTTATTTAAATTCCTTGAATGAAAGAACTAGATTTCAACTCAGGATACAAACCTCCCCTGACTTCTCAATATAATGTGATTTCAACAGGAAGATCTGGTGTATATGGGCAAAGAACAGGTAGCGGGGGAGCTATTTCTAAGAGGTTATAGTTCAGATTCAAAATGAATGTGCTTATTATTCTGGATTGTGTAATATTTTGAAATACACAGTGTAGGAGAGGGAGACAGTTCAGGAAACAGAACCAGAAAAAGTCAGAAGGAAAAAAGGTAAATTCTGCTGATTTGGTATAGAAGAATTGGTATAGAAGCTGCAGCACTAGTAAAATAAATCTAAAAGAACAGGGGGAATGAAGTAGGCTGAAAAGAAATAATTGCATTATTTTATGGTTTCTAGAGCTTTCTCCTCACTCTTTTCGAAGTTATTTCGTTCAATGTATATCAGTTGTCTAATATGAACTGTCACCTAAATAGATACTCTCATACATTTTATCATCACTTATAAACTGCATATAAAAAAGCAGTTGAATTTAAATGTGCCAGCTATTTGCTGATTTATCACTAATTAATAATATAATCTCAAGCAATTTACTTTACTCTGGAATTTTTTCCAACTATTTCTGTTTCACAGGCCACTTCTGCCTAAGACCTTCCCTGACCACCCTTATTTAAGAGAGCACACATGTAACCCCTTATTGTGCTTTTTTCTTTATAACCCTTATTACTTCCTAACATAATGTATTGTGCTTTTGTTTTTCTGTATAACCCTTATTACTTCCTAACATAATGTATTAGTCCTCTGAGAAGCAGAAGCCAAGATGCAGTTAAATCTTTAACAATTTTATTAGGAAAAAGGGGAGACAGGTCAAAGAAAGGCTGGGAGAGACCCAAGGGACCTCAGGTGGAAGTGTATGGATATGTTCTAAACTGCCTGACAGTTCAGGGAAAATTCAGCAAGGTTGTTGGAAGATCTGCAAGCCAACGTCATCTGCAGAAGAGGTCCAGTGTTTCTCAGCAACTGTCTGCCTTAGGGTCACTGTCATGGTTCCTCACTGGCTGGGAGCAGACTGTGAAAGGCAGACTCAGCAAGAAAGCAGTGACAGAAGTCAGAGTAAGGAGAACTGGGGCCCTCAGTAAACTACGTTGTTTAAGACCCACAAGTTGTAGCCGCCACACACAATATATTTACTCCTTTATTATTTATCTCACCCACTGGAATGAATGCTCTCTGAGGACAGAGACTGCCTTTTTTATTAGCTGCTGTATCCTCTATGCCTGATGCATAGTGATGAACAATAAAACTTTTTTAAATAAATAAATGCATCTTAATTATGGGGACAATTAGCTATTATTAGTAACAAAAAATTATCAAGACCACACAGTAAGAAAGCAAAGACATTTAGAATGAAGTTAGATTAGGTTACACTGGAACTGCTTTGGGATAAATATATTTGACCCTGATTTGGAAGCAAAATATGTTGGAGCAGTGAGTATATTAAACACATGGATAATCAGAAACACTAACATGGTCTGACTATTTTTTAGGATAAGTATTAATGGCAACTCTGCTCTCAGACTCAAAATTGTAGTTAGGGTAGACTTTTTAGGATCTTGCTAAAACAGTGCGATTTCTTGTGAGCATTCACATAATTTGTAGGTCACTTGAGAATTTTAAAAAATCAATATAATGGATATTTCTCTCGACCACTATACCCTTCCTCTTTTAGAAAATACATTATACAACCAGAAAGGAGTTCCCAAGGACAGATGGCTATATAATCCTTCATTTTTTTTTAAAACTAAAATGACTTTTCATTTATGCACCTGCTTGGAATATTTCAAATCATGAAGTACGTAGCCCCTGAATTCTAATGTTTTGACACAGTCATCTCTGTAGTACAATGAATAAAACATTCACCCCAACGTCCTTTCTCTGGAGAGTTTCCACGTTGCTTAAATAATTGAGGCATCTGAGAGTCATAAACAGGGAAAGGAGCTGATTCCTCTACGAGCTGATGCTAACATAATGGAAAACTCACCTAAATATAATCAACCTGAAATAACTTTTTCTTCTTTTCCAACTTATCTTGAAAAAGCAGGACTACTTTCCAAGCTTAATTTTAAACTCAGTACCTAGTATCTATTTTACCTTACTTCTACCTGTATGAAAAACTAGAGCTAATGAAGATTCTAACCAACTTGCCCCAGGTTGCAGGTCTCCTGGGCAAGGCTGTCTGCTGGGTCAGCTGAGCACTCTAGGCTCAGCTGCTATTTCAGAACATAAAGTCAAATGCAAACACGGATCACATTTATTCAAGAAACATTCTTTACTTCTGATACATAGAAAGGGATTGGATATAATTTAAGATTATTACAATAAGTTTCCTCAAAAATTCATCAAAATCTATTAAAGAGACACTAAACTTAAAATACTATAGACAAGGTGCATGGCACCCCTAAAATCAATATGTTAAAATCCTAACTCCCATATGATTAGTATTAGGAGGTGGGGCCTTTAGGAGGTAATTAAATGATAAGTGTATAGTGCTTATGAATAGGATTAGTATCTTATGAAAGAGACTCCACAAAGCTCTCTTGCCCCTTTCCCCATGTGAGTACAGAGAGAAGATGGCCAAATATGAATCAGGAAGTAGATTCATACCAGACACCAACCTGTCAGCACCTTGCCCTTGGACTTCCCAGCTTCTAGAACTATGGCAAATAAATTTCTATTGTCTATAAGGCACTCAATCTATGTTACTGTAGCCTGAACAGACTAAGATGCATAGCAACACAGAAAAATTATCATGTTTTCAGATGCATTTACATATAATATTAATTATGGCTAATGATCATAATTATCAGAATGTATTAGACTACGCCACTTATACAAATCCATACACTGATGTTTATTTAAGTGTCCTCTTATTAATCCAAAAGGGTATTAATATTTTGATGTTAATATATAATTAGAATAATCAAAACAGTTACTCTTTTACCAAATACAAGCCACTAGTTCTGTTACTAGCATAATACTAACTCTCTTTGGTTTAAATAAACAATCATTTACTTAGAACCACAGCACTTTAGAATTAGCCTCCATCTTGAAATATTTTATATCAGTTCCCTCATTTAAGGAATAGAAACTTAGATCAGAGAAGAAACTGTCGCTGTCTCACACTGCATGTCTAAAATTAGAACCCAAGAGTCCTGCTTCTGATCTTTCAATAACACTCCTCCCACTATCTTATTCCCTCTCCTGTCTCAGTGGGGAACACAATCATCCAGACCATGGGCACAATCAACACAGCTTCTGGTGACATAACACACTGTACATGACTTCATATTTGTCTATATAAGTCTATATAAGTATAGCCTTATATAATTTATTAGCCACAAAGAAATAAAACTGTGAGTCAGGATAATATCAGTAAAATGTAGAAACAGAGAGTAAAGTTTTTTTTTAAAAAAAACAATGTTAAAAGATTTTACTTTAAACAGTAAAAAAAAATGTTAATATGACACTATTGAAACAAAATGAATATTCTTCCCAACTGGAAAGGAGTAAAATTCCATACTCTTTAGTATTAAAGGAAAGAGTAAATGTTGCTCCTTCCACTAAAAACCTCTTGGTCCCTGTCTTTCAAATTATAGTTGTGTCCTGTTAGGTGGTGTAAAAATTAAATTAGATTAAAAGCTGTTCAAATGAAATAGAATAGAATAAAAGAAAATATCAGAGCATACCACTCTTAGAAACAGTATTATTTCAGGAAACTACTTTTTTTTATATGTGTTCTTGTAAACTGGATCACAATGTAAAATATACTGCTTATTCTATGTTGCAGTCTAAGATGTTTGAAAATTACTGCTCTACCTACTACTAAATACTGTTTAAAACTGAAATGTCAGCATTGTTATTGGTAACAGGAATAGCTTTTCTCCACCACCTCAAAACTATTATAACTAATTTGATTGAGTTCTTCAGAATTAAAAGAATCTGAAACAGTAGCAGAGCAAAACTTGTAGAAAACAATTTAATCAGAAACTTTGATTTAAAAATTTACAAAAAAGCATTCCAGGGATATTACTTGCCAAAAGTTTGTTTTTTTCCTCCAGCACAATTTCAGTTTGAGGTCTTGTTTTACAGACAAGAGACTGAAAACTCAAGACCACTAACAGTTAAGAAATAAAGAAATTAAATACTCTAAATTCTGCCTTTACCTATAATTCTTTGAATTATTTCTATCACTGAATATTTTCCAATAATTTTATTACTGTATTAAACAACAAACTTATTTTCTTTTGTGGTAAATTTCAACATGGAAGTTCAACTTGAAAACACTGGTGCCCTGAATATCTTTGTCATCTTTACAAAGCAAAGTACTCTCCAGGGCAACTTCCTTTGGGTTCTTGGCTTCAGCCAATATGCAATGAGTGAAAGACATCGTGTTATTTCACTATTGTATTTCTTAAAGAACTACATCAAAAACAAGTCAGTCTAAGATATATAATAGTATGTGTGTGTGTGCATATGTGTGTGCATGTATACACATATACATTGCAGAGACTTACATTTGTTAGATTCCAAAGAGGTAGGAAATTAAGTTTGGTAAATTTCTGAACACCATACTGTTTTTCATAAAGTCAGAATACTACTACAGATATCATAGCTCAGAAAAAGATAATCTTTACCTGTGAAATGCTCTTGATTTCTTCCTTTTGTTTCCCTTCCCTTGTCTTTCAAAAAGGGACAAAGGTGTCAATTTTGTTTATCACCAGTGTTTGAATATGGAAGAAATTTGGTTGTACTTTAAGAAACAAAAGAGTGCTATCTCCTGTGAAATTTCAGAATCACAGAAAATATTTTATACCAGGAAAATTCCAAGTGACTAGAAATTGAATTTTAGTCCTGCTTCTATCAGTGTCTAGCATGTCCCTGAGTTTAAGTGCTCTCATCTGTAAAACAAGGGATTTTAAGCAAACTAATCTCTCAGATCCTTTGCATCTCTAAGATTCTAAGAACTGTAAAATATAACATGCTATAAAACTTGGTTTCAAAAAAATTAAAGAGAAATTACATTCATGCACAAAAATCCTAGCAATAGCTTTCAATCAAAACCTAGATGGTTTCGGCCTTTACTTCTGGATTTATTTGTATGGCATACATTGCCTTCCTCATTTTGACTTACTATATTTCCTGGCTGTAACCAGATGCCATACTTAACTGATAGTTCTTTTATTAAATCATTCAGTTTGTTTACTGAGTGCCTCCTATATGGCAGACACTGTGCTAAGTACCTCACCTTCACTGTTTCTAAAATCAGGATATTCATCATATCTAAATATTAATATTTTACAGTTGTTAGGAAAGTTAAATAAAATACTTCGCATAAAACACTTAAAATATTCCTGACATATTTTGTAATTACGTAACAACTGGGAAAAGTCTCCTTCATTTCACATCTTTAGAATTTAGAATCATGTGGTCCAATTTCTTCTTTTAAGGATCAAGAAAAGTTAAAAGCGGTAAACTAACCTCCACACAGCACACATCTACTTGAGAGCAAGAGAGTTCCATAATTCTCTATCCATTCTTTCTATCATATATTTTGCTTTTGAACACGAGCAATTTCACTGTCTATTTTTTTTTTTTTTTCATTCTTTCCCTCATATTACAAAAGACTGCTAGGAAAAAAAAAAAAAATCAAGCAAATATATGCCCATAGCAGTGGCCTGCCTGTCAACAGCAATCCAGTTAGGGATTAGCTAGGGCACACTGCTATGTACAGATGAGGAAACTAGGTTTTAGAGTAGTTACTAACTGCTCAAGGTCACACACAATAAATGGTAAAGTCAGGATTTGAACCTAAGTCTGTCCAAATATAAAGATCATGCTTTTTATGATACCATGTTGCCCTCAAACATGGTCTCTACTTAGCTTTCTAAATAATTTTAATGCTGCCAGTAGGGGTTAGTGTGGGCTATGGCTGGAACTGAATGTCAGGGATCCAACCTTCACCAACCTTTTCCTTAATGATTTAGCTGAAGACAAAGAAGATGTCATTAATTTTGGCAATATAAAAATGAAGAATACTAAATCTTAATATGGACTAAAACTTCAAAAACCAATAGGATGTTTTAAAGAAATGAAGGAAACAGATGATGAAGATGCCTATGTGCTGAAGTAAAACAAGCATTTGTGTCCAAAAAAACTAAGGGAATTAAAATTCATGAAACGTGCCTTAATACCAATTCATAACCACAAAATAATGGAACAAAGATGTTAGTATTTTGAACACAAACTTACATTGGCTAATGATATGACATCATTACAAAATACCTTAAAACAAATCTTACTTAAACTGCTGAACCAAGAGAGGAAATAATTTGCTCAAACCATTATAATGCTGAAAAAAATTCACCCATTCCAGTCCATTTTAGTTCACTGATGCCTCAATGTTCACTCTTACCATCTCCTGTTTGACCACTTCTAATTTACCTTGAATGGGTGAATTTAATTCAGATGACCATTATATCTACTACTGTGGGCAAGAATCCCTTAGAAGAAATGGAGTAGCCATCATAGTCAACATAAAAGTCTGAAATGCAGTACTTGGTGCAATCTCAAAACTGACAGAATGATCTCTGTTCAAATCCAAGGCAAACCATTCGGTATTACTGTAATCCAAGTCTATAACCCGTCCAGTAATGCTGAAGAAGCTAAAGTTGAACGGTTTTATGAAGACCTACAAGACCTTACAGAAATATCACCAAAAAAAAGATGTCCTTTTCATCACAGGGGACTGGAAGGCAAAAGTAGGAAGTCCAGAGAGATACCTGGAGTAACATGCAAATTTGGCCTCAGAGAACAAAATGAAGCAGGGCAAAGGCTAACAGAGTTTTGCCAAGAGAACACGTTGGTCATAGCAAACACCCTCTTCCAACAACACAAGAGACGAATCTATACACGGACATCACCAGACGTTCAATACCGAAATCAGATTGATTATACTCTTTGCAGCCAAAGATGGAGAAGCTCTATACAAGCAGCAAAAACAAGACTGGGAGCTGACTGTGACTGAGATCATGAACTCCTTATTGCCAAATTCATAATTAAATTGAAGAAAGTATTTAGTAAAGTATTTTCTAGTGGAAAACCACTAGACCATTCAGGTACGACATAAATCAAATCCCTAACGATTATACAGTGGAAGTGACAAATAGATTCAAGGGATTAGAACTGATAGACAGAGTGCCTGAAGAACTATGGACGGAGGTTCGTGACATTGTACAGGAGGCAGGGAGCAAGACCATTCCCAAGAAAATGAAATGCAAAATGACAAAATGGTTGTCTGAGAAGGCCTTACAAATAGCTGAGAAAAGAAGAGATGCTAAAGACAAAGGAGAAAAGGAAATATAGAACCATTTGAATGCAGAGTTCCAAAGAATAGCAAGGAGAGATGAGAAAGCCTTCCTCAGTGATCACTGCAAAGAAAAAAATGAAAACAACAAAATGGGAAAGAATAGACATCTCTTCAAGAAAATCAGAGATACCAAGGGAACATTTCATGCAAAGATGGGCACAATAAAGGACAGAAATGCTATGGACCTAACAGAAGCAGAAGATATTAACAAGAGGTGGCAAGAATACACAGAAGAACTATACAGAAAAGATCTTCATGACCCAGCTAACTACAGTGATATTATCACTTAGAGCCAGACATCCTTGAATGCAAAGTCAAGTGGGCCTTAGGAAGCACCACTACGAACAAAGCTAGTGGAGGTGATGGAATTCCAGTTGAGCTATTTCAAATCCGAAGAGATGATGCTGTGAAAGTGCTGCACTCAATACGCCAGCAAATTTGGAAAACTCAGCAGTGGCCACAGGACTGGAAAAGGTCAGTTTTCATTCCAATCCCAAAGAAAGGAAATGCCAAAGAATGTTAAAACTACTGCACAATTGCACTCATCTCACATGCTAGTAAAGTAATGCTCAAAATTCTCCAAGCCAGGCTTCAGCAATACCTGAACCGTGAACTTCCAGAGGTTCAAGCTGGTTTTAGAAAAGGCAGAGGAACCAGAGATCAAATTGCCAACATCTGTTGGATCATAGAAAAAGCAAAAGAATTCCAGAAAAATATCTACTTCTGCTTTATTGAAAACACCAAAGCCTTTGAATGTGTAGATTACAACAAACTGTGGAAAATGCTTCAAGAGATGGGAATACTAGACCACCTGACCTGCCTCCTGCAAAATCTGTATGCAGGTCAAGAAGCAACAGTTAGAACCAGACATGGAACAACAGACTGGTTCCAAATTAGGAAAGGAGTACATCAAGGCTGTATACTGTCACCTTGCTTATTTAGCTTCTATGGAGAGTACATCATGCAAAATGCCCAGGCTGTATGAAGCACAAGCCAGAATCAAGATTTCCGGGAGAAATATCAATAACTTCAGATATGCAGATGATACCACCCTTATGGCAGAAAGTGAAGAGGAACTAAAGAGCCTCTTGATGAAAGTGAAAGAGGAGAGTGAAAAGGCTGTCTTAAAACTCAACATTCAAGAAACTAAGATCATGGCATCTGGTCCCATCACTTCATGGCAAATAGATGGGGAAGCAATGGAAACAGTGACAGACTTTATTTTCTTGGGCTCCAAAATCACTGCAGATGGTGACTGCAGCCATGAAATTAAAAGACGCTTGATTCTTGGAAGAAAATCTATGACCAATCTAGACAGCATATTAAAAAGCAGAGACATTACTTTGCCAGCAAAGGTCCATCTAGTCAAAGCTATGGCTTTTCCAGTAGTCATGTATGGATGTGAGAGTTGGACTATAAAGAAAGCTGAGCGCCAGAAAACTGATGCTTTTGAACTGTGGTGTTGGGGAAGACTCTTAAGAGTCCTTTGGACTGCAAGATTAGACCATCAATTCTCAAGGAAATCAGTCCTAAATATTCCTTGGAAGGACTGATGCTGAAGCTGAAACTCCAATACTCTGGCCACCTGATGCAAAGAACTGACTCACTGGAAAAGACCCTGATGCCGGGAAAGATTGAAGGCAGGAGGAGAAGGGGATGACAGAGAATGAGATGGTTGGATGGTATCACTGACTTGAAGGACATGAGATTGAGCAAGCTCCAGGAATTGGTGATGGACAGGGAAGCCTGGCGTGCTGCAGTCCATGGGGTCGCAAAAGTCAGACACAACTGAGCAACTGAACTGAACTGAACTGATAATCATGTTAATTGCAGAAATTTGATGTTATTTTGGGGGTCACCATATTTTTTTCAGAAGTTGACAACAAACCTCCATCCTGAAGTCAGTTTCGTGGATTATGAAGCCTGTTACTGCATTTTCCAGTGACATGTGGATGAGTCTGTTGTCAATGAACACAGATAAGAGCCTTCTTAGATAAGAGCCAACGTAGAGGAAAAAGCATTTTAGATGATGACAGAAAAATGTTTTCCTGTTACTGATAACTTAAATATCATATTCAGTTATAATTCCAGATCAAAGTCAAACAAACTTAAGCCACAGGCTCATGCATATTTCTATTCTTTTGTTGTTACTCTTTACATTCTACTGATATTCTACTTTCCTCTAGTTCTGATTTTTTTCTTATTTATGTTTGACCATTGTTTTATATTATATGTTAGAATTTATTTTATTTTTTAGAATTTACTTTAAATCTTTGTGGGATGAGGTGAAGCAGAATGAATGAATGAATGAATGAGCAGATTAGTTTAATATTTTACTAGGCCTTCAAAAATTTTGAGAGAACTTTTAGCTTGAAAACATGTTTTCAAAGTTCAGTAGTGTCTTATGGAAAAGAGAACATAGATTTCTGTTGCTGTAAAGGACAGAAATAAGATCTGTGTATAGAAATTACTAGAAGGTGAATTTCAACTCACTGTGATGAGAATTTCCTAGTGGTTAAAGAAGTCTTATAAAGAAGAGGATGTCTCACAAAACATCAAGTTTTCTACCACTGTTACCATATTTGAACAGAGGTTGGACAACTCCAGGCAGAGAGAATTTAGTGAGTAGGAGGCTGGACCAGGAGGAATCTAAAGCCTTGTGTATCTTTGAGACTGTAATAGAATACATATTATAGCAAGAAAAACAATATACAGGTTCTTATAGCAACACATTATCATTGATGACAGCAGGATTGGTAACTGTAATAACAACACTAACGGCCATAATAACACAGTGTAAGTCTTTACAGTTGCTTTTATCTGGGGCATCATCAAAAGACATCATATATAAGTATTATTTCTCATTCCAATTTTACAGATAAGAAAATTAGGATGTTTCAAAGTGAAATAACAAAGGTAATGAAATTGCTTAAGCTGACAATAAGTCAGCAAAATTAAGGAGGTTACTGGTTAAACCACTAAATGTGGTTAACTAGCTAATGTTGACTCTATTATAGCAGAGGCTTAGAAAGATTGGAATGTAAGGCCAGTAAAGTTTTGCCTAAGGAAGAGCTGGCTAAGATGCTATGGATATTGAATTTGATCTTCTGATGTTTAACAAAAGGTCATGCTTCAGAGCTTTAAGGAGTTTAGTGAACACTCAGTTCCTGAGTTACCTATTTGATAAGAGGCTAGAGAAGCCTTAGGAACTTTTCTCTTTCCCCTCTCCTCCAAAGCTGCCTTATTCTTTCAGACCAGATACTGTAAATGACAAGGCACATTGCCACAAGCACCTCTGAGCTTACAGTTTTATAGCTTTGTACACAGAGGGGAAAAAAAAGGATCTTTCCTGTAAGCTCTATTAATAATTTGAAAATCCTGAGAAGGAATACTGATTAGCGCAAATCATCCATACACTAATCACCACAGCCAGAAAATGATGAAATGCTCAACATGGAGTTGTGCCCATCCTGAGGTTAAGTGGTATGGATCTATTATTACTGATAAAAGCAGGAAAGGACAAAGCAATATATGTCCACAATACATATTTTCTTAATTGAAAAAAATTAAAATGTATATTAACCAGGTACTTCTAAACACATTTTTGAAACAGCTTTTTAAAGACATGCACATATTAAAAAATTAGGTCTTCTACACTTCTTAGTTTGATCAAACAATTTTATATCATTTTTGGTATTATTCATCCTTGTTTCTTTTTTTCCTTCCTGACTGATTCTCTTTACTTCACAGACATTAGTTAAATTGGCCATAGTATGATTCTACTTTTGGTTATGATTGTGAGAAGCTACTTAGGAAGGAAGGGTATTTGTGGAGCACATCTGAATACTGACCTCAGACCAGCAGACTTCCAAAAGACACTCTGAGTGATGACAACTTCCTTCCAGGTGTCTTCACTCTGTTCTCTCAGTAACTGCATATTTTAATTTTACAGAAAAAAAAGAAGAAGTAAAAGTCTTATTGTTAAGTTTTCATTCCGTGACATATTGTAGATCCAGATTCAGGTGTCAAATAACTCTTTATTGATGCCTACTCTGTGCCACTGTATTAGCCTTTACAGAAAGAATAATGATGGAGAGGGGCTTTTCATGGGATCTGCTTTCTAGATAGCGAGAAAGACAATAAACAAATAAACTAAATAATCACAGGTTGTGAAAAGTGGTAGGAGATGAATAAACAGAACACTGTGATAGAGGTATGCAGGAAGTTCTAAGTCAAAGATGACTTCTAGGAAGACAAAGTTAAAACTAGAGTATAGAGGATGAAAAGGAGTCAGCTACTTGGGAGACTCAGGGAAAGGCATTGTAGGTCAGGGTTTCTCAACTTTGGCACTAATGACATGTTTGAACCATATAATTCTTTGTTGTGGGGGACTGTCTTGTCTGTTGTGGGGTGTTTAGCAGCAGAATTGGCCTCACCCCAACTGGATACCAGTAGCAGCACTCCCTTCCTATCCTGTGACAATCATCAATGTATTGGCCTTTGCCAAATGTCCCTTGAGAGACAATACCACCCCCCATTAAGAACTAGGGTTCTAGGTATAGGGAATAAAGAATGCAAAATCCTTGATAGCATAAGATGCTGTTAGGGAGGGAAGAATAGTTCCTTCAGGTGTCTATTTGGATTTTATTTTATGTAGGTAGTAAGTCTTTGAACAATTTTAAGTAGGGGGGGTAACATGTCAACATTTAAAATAGGCTACTTTGGCTGCTGTGTGGGAAATAATTTAAAACCATGAGGATAAAACCTGGTGTTAGGGCCAGGCACTACAGAACACCATAATCTAGACAGTGTAAGAGAAAAGCAGGTTGAAAAGGAACAACCAAATAGGTTGGAGCAAAGCCATGTAAGAGGATGGTCTTACAAAAACTGGGATGTGAGTCAAAGAGGAAGTGGTTGATTATGACTAGATTTTTCTGGTTGGCCTCATCACTGAAGGTTTCTCTGGAACTGCACTGGTTTAGCTCATCTTCTTGCCTCACTACAATTTCCCCTACAAATCCGTATATAATTCCAAACTAAACATCCTGTTCAAGAACTTACAAAGGCTTCCTATTATAGCCCTGCATTGGCTTTGTTAATTCCTGTTTCTAAAACTTTGCTCTTGAATAGTCATATCTCCTCCGCAGTGCCTTCAAATATGCCTACCCTTGAACCTTCCAAGTTGAAGCTCATATCTCATCTCCCATAGAAGCTTTCCCCAACAATTCTGGTCCATACAGATGTCTCTATTCTCTAAAAAATTAACAGAACTTCTAGTTTTTCAGCCCATCCACTGAACACATTTGTTACATATCTATGTCAGGCACTGTGCTATGCCCTGGAAATACACAGTGAAAAAATATAGTCCCTGTTCTCTAGAAGTTTACTAAGAAGATAACACTTGTCAACATTTCCTTCATGCAATTAGGAAAAAAGGAGTTAGTCTCACATTCAATCACGAGATAGCCATTTAGCTACAACTTCTTTATACTGTATTTCACTTTATCCTACCCAGCTCATTCATGGTTTGCCATGTCTTTAGCTGTTGTTTACCTCCTGGAACTACCGGATGACAGCTTCTCAGGATAGAATACTGCTACTTCTACCACTTATTAGTGAATAGGGTGAATAGAACCACAAGATGGTACATTTCCCGAAGTCTGGATTATAATCACTCCAGAATAATAAAGAGGAATGTAAGTGTGGTGGTGCTGATGATACAAACTTTGGCTCAGCCTCATTCAAAGAACATAAGTTGGTCTTTGGCATTCTAAAACTTTCCTCTCATGATCTCAAGTCAGTGAGAAGTGCAGATTTTTCCTCATTAATTTGGGTCTGCTCAATAAAATAACTATTGAATTAAACATATACACATATACTACAAGAACAGTAATTCTCAGAGGCAGTACATTTAAAACTTACATTGTGACATTTCTAACCACAAGTTTTTTGGGAGCAACTCCTTGGAAGGAAAGTTACGACCAACCTAGACAGCATATTAAAAAGCAGAGACATTACTTTCCCAACAAAGGTCAGTCTAGTCAAGGCTATGGTTTTTCCAGTAGTCATGTATGGATGTGAGAGTTGGACTGTGAAGAAAGCTGAACACCGAAGAATTGATGCTTTTGAACTGAGGTGTTGGAGAAGATTCTTGAGAGTCCCTTGCACTGCAAGGAGATCCAACCAGTCCATGCTAAAGATCAGTCCTGAGTGTTCATTGGAAGGACTGAGTTGAAGCTGAAACTCCAATACTTTGGCCACCTCATGTGAAGAGTTGACTCATTGGAAAAGACCCTGATGCTGGGAAGGATTGGGGGCAGGAGGGGAGGGGATGACAGAGGATGAGATGGTTGGATGACATCACTGACTCGATGGACATGACTTTGGGTAAGCTCCGGGGGTTGGTGATGGACAGGGAGGCCTGGCGTGCTGCGATTCATCGGGTTGCAAAGAGTCAGACACGACTGAGCAACTGAACTGAACTGAACCTATCCTAAAATACAGTACACTGTCAATTTTCCTTTTTCTCATCTGTTTTCTTCAGACTGCCCATTTGACTCTAACTTGTGACCTAGTATAAGTATACCATGTAAAACTCAGTACTTAAATATGCCAAGAAGTAGCAGAAAGTTTGAAGTTACATGATTAAAAAAACTGTACAGTCACGGTTTTCTCAAATTCTTGAGTATGGTAAACTGAAGGGCATTCTTCTATAATCTTGAAAGGAGGCAGGGAGATAGTATGAGTCTTTATTATCCATAATTCAAATTATTTTTCAAGAGTGCTCTGTCAGTTACATTTGCAAAGAAATAACTATAGTACAGCTAATTGTTATAAATAAATCCAAAAAGGGTGAAGGAAGGGCAAATTTGTCTCAGAAAGTTATGAAAGTTTCCATGGATGAAATAAGTATTCAACTGAGACCTAAAAGATCTTGAGAGAACCTAGCAGAAACACAAATGAGTAAGGAATTCTATATAGGTAGTGTGGAGTAAATGGGCAAGGGTAGTAGATGAGACTAAGTCTGGGGCCAGGTTATGAAGGATATGGGGAGCTCCTGAAAAAACCTTGGTAATACTGTAATCATATTTTCATGTTAGAAAAATTATTAACAGACATGGATGTTGGACTGGAGTGGGAAATAACTACAGCCTATTGCAGTGGTCCAAGGGAGATGAGTTAGGAGAGATTATGATTAGTTGATAGATTAAGACAGTGAGAATGGAGATTAAAAGGGGTGTGGGGGTTGAGAGATTCCTAAGGAGATGAATTAATCAAATTTGATATTAGGACAGAAGAAATGAAGGAAATGTAATATAGTGGTACACGTGGATTCTTGATTTGGGCAACTGGGTGCTATTATCTAAAATACGAATGAAAGCAGTCTAGGTTCCAGATGGGTGTGAAGAGATATGGCACTAGGAGTAGGGAACAGAAAAGATGTCCAAGTCAATTTGGGACATAAGTACCTATATGACTGCCTGCAATGCAGGAGCCATAAGAAATAAGAGACGAGGGTTCAATTCCTGGGTTGGGAAGATCCCCTGGAGAAGGGAATGACAATCCACTCCAGTATTCTTGCTGGAGAATCCCATGGACAGAGGGGCCTGGTGTTTGGGAACACAGAGGGCACAGTTAAGAGTAAAAATATTTAAAGTGCCTCAGGGAGGTAGTCGCAAAACCAGGAGAAAGCAGCACTAGGGAAAGCAAGGGGAGAATTAATGGTGCTATTTTTTAAATATAGTTCTTTTTCTCATTCTCCAGGTTTTAAATTTCCTGAAGGCAAGAACTGGATCTTAAATTTCACTGTATTTTCTTCAGTGCCCAATTCAGTGAAGGGAACAATAAATGCTCAACAAATTCTCCTTGATTCAGTCACAGGTACTACTCGCCTATACCAATCTAAAATGTTTCCTCCTTCTGTTTCTTCAAATAAACATTTAGAGTCACCTACCTGTTTAAGAGTTTAGTTAAATCAATTTTTAGAATCTGTATGTTGAACCTGCAACAGCTTTGAAATGAGTTCCAAAACCTTATTATTTATTGAGAGGGATCTTTTATACTGAAGATGACAGTGGGTTTTCGTTTTACTACTATTCCTAAGAAACAAATTATTACAAAACGAAGTTTCGCCCATTTCCCAAACATTAGCTTGCAACTTAAAACCTGTTGAAAGCACAGTAAGGAGGCAGCCACATTTTTCTCACAATTAACCATTTACCGGGTCAACATGTTTATTAAGCCTTTCATTTTATTAAATAGTCACGAAACAACCAGTTGGGGAACATACATTCAAGCCAATGGAAATCATTTAACCGCAAACAGATTGCAAGGATTCACAGAAAGCTAAAGAGAACTGTAAATTCGCCTAGGGTTTCCAGGCCAAGCAATACTGGTCGTTTTCTGTGAGGTAACAACACCTAACTTAAAGCCCAGTCTCTGGTGGATTTGTGTTCCTGAGCTTAGAAAATAATAAATAAATGACCAAGAGTATCGAATAACCACCTCCACCTGAAGAACTATTCCTTTCTTCCCTCTACACCACAAAAACCAACCTGCAGCCTCCTTTCCCGAACAACAGATAACCCCAGCGCTCCGCTCCCGCCTTAAGAAAAATGGTCAAGTCCCTGCTCTCGCGGGATCTCGCGGCTCAGAGTAAGTCAACTGGATCGCCAGCCCTATCGAACCCGCGCGGGAACACAGATCCGCAGGTCCGGAAAGCTGGGAAATCGCGTGTGGGGGCGGAGCCAGCTCCTGGAGCCTGAAGGCGGGGTCAGCTTCGAGGAGGCGGGGCGGGGGTGAGGCGGGGACTTGGGCGGGGCTCCCAGGACCTGTTGATTGCAGGTGTCACTGGCCTGACTGGCTTTTGGGTGTTGAGGCGTGTGCGCATGCTCCGTGCGCTGGGTCGAGCTCTGGGCGGCGGAGACCAGTCGCCTCTGCTCCAGTTCCCGGGGAGCCTCGGTTTCGGTGGCAGCTGTTGGTGTGTCAGCCTGGTGTCAGCTTGACGCGGAGCTGGGCCAGCGGGAGATTGCCCTGAGGAGGTAGAAGGCCCGTATTGCTCTACCTGGACCGCACGCCCCTCTCGCTAAAAGGGCAGAGCTCAAGGTAAGTCTCCGAAAACTAGTCCCTGGCTGGAGATCCAAAGACCTGCGACCTCCGCGGGCCTGACTGGAAGACCCTCAATGCAGTCCCAGACTCGGTGTCTCTCCTCGCTGTCCCACGACCTCCTCCCCCACCCGCTTCGGGCAGACTCCGGAGGTCACGCCGCCCTCCAGCCGCCCTCCCGCCGCGTCCGGGATCTGGCGGAGATGCCTTTGGCCAGGCTGGAGGCGAGCGCGGAGGGAGGAGGTCCTGTACTTACTGGGTTGTGGTTGTTAGTTGCTGCTGTGTTTGAGGGCTGGCCAGAGGCAGAATCTGCGATCCTGCTGGGTCGCTTAGTGCTTTGGAATTATGAATATTAGGCTTACCTGGCGCCTGCCCCTCGCTTTCCAAGCCACTGCCTCTCGAGCAGCAGCTTTTTAAAGGGGTCTTGTTGCTCTGTTTGGAGAAGAGATGATTCGTGAGACTCTTCGGACTGGTGATTTCTGAGTGGTAGTAGTAATAATTTAGTGATTTAGTAGTAGTAATTTATGAAGTTAGTGTTTTAGCTTCTAAATGGCGATTTAGGGGACATTTCTGGTCTGGTGTGTGCCCAGTCGTGTCCGACTCTTTGCGACCCCATGGACTGTAGCCCGCCAGGCTCCTCTGTCCATAAGATTTTCCAGGCGAGAATACTGGAGTGAGTTGCCATTTCTTTCTCCAACGGGACGTTTACCAAACAGCTTTTAAATATCTTTGGAGAACAGGAAGTCCTTGCACAGGTGTAGTAGAGAGGGTTTCTAAAGCCTGCAATTTGAGCGTGCTCTGAGGTTTTGTTACCCCACTACAAGGTTTTCTCCATCAGTGCGAAGCCTCATTAATGCTTGCAAATGTACTGAAAGGCTTTATTTGTTAGATAAGAGTTTGCCAAATGTTTCCTTATCTGGAAGAAAATATGTATTTTGTTGCAGTGAGTTTTCAAGGCTATTTCTGAGGGATGTTTAAATTTAGGAGGTTCTTTGTGATTAGGGTCTGATTCACTTTAGTAATGTTCTTTAAAGAAAAGCGTTCGTAATTCTCAGTATTTAAAAGAAGGAGAAATTCCTAACAAAATTTGGATTGAAATGAACTTTTGGCTAAGTTAATATTAAATACTTGTTAGTTTAATGTTATATTCTTTTCAGTTCCATGATGATGGTCTAGGCAAAGAGAAATGAAAACAAATGAAACATATTGCAAAAGTAATATATGATTTATCTGCCATTGTCATAATTTCAAATAGACAAACACACTGTAGGAAGGAGTTAGTTATGCTCTGAAAAAACAAGGTTTTTGTTTTTATTTTAAATTTTATTAGTTTTTAAAATGAACTCACTGTACAGTTTGTTTAGGTTCACAATTACTAGTGATAAAACATGAAAGTGATTTATTCTACTCAACTCACTAGTTATGTGTTTTTTCCTACAGTGTGAAAAATAAGCAACCAAGAACAGATCTTTCATTTTCCCTATTAACTAAAAAAATGTTTTTATAAATGTAGGTAGGTTTGTATAGTTCTTGTAACTTGACACTAATAGTCATTTATTAATATTTTCTTTAGAAAATACAAAAAAGTGGTTTTTTTCAAAGAAAGCTATTTTAATGGTGGAAGGGCACCATTTTTCACCTAGTTTATTCTTTTTCTTAAAAAATCAAAAAGCTTACGATTTTAGTAAATACTGTGATTCAAGATCTTTTCCATTATTTAGTGTCAAATGTTTATTTTAAACTGTGCAGTACCACGATAATTTGGGAATAATGATTTAGAAGTTTTTTTTAGCCAGACAAAGAGTTCAAAAATGAAAATTCTGTTTTAAGGTAATGTACACATTCAGTAGTCAAATCACAAGTTATTTTACAGCTGGAACTGTTATTTTGCATTATAGTATATGCCCACAGTAGGAACAAGAAATGTTCTACTAGAGATAAAAACTTTCAAAAGTTATTTAAACTTTAAATAACTATATAATATCCTAATCTTGGCAAGTTATTTTTTTACATACTAGGAATACTACATGTATAGAATATTTAGGCAAAAGTAGTTCTTCTTTGCTTTTCCAAGTTAATCCATATCCTCTATCAGCAGTTCTTTTATTAACTGAGGACTCATGATTAAAACTGTGGTCTATGATTAGAACTGAATTTTAAGGTAACTGGCTTTCTTGGGAATCTTATACATTTTTTTCATCCTTTTTTAATTGTAATCCCATGAATTATATTTTATGTTTTTACAAACATTATCCTAAGGGGTCCATAGGCTGCCAGCAAAGGTGTTCCATGACAAACCCCAACATGCTACAAGCCATTGCATATGGTTGAAGAACTTTTATTTTACATGAGTCACTTCAGAAAAGTTGCTAATTATTGTTTATGGCTGCATGGTTGTTGTGTTACTTATGAATTAAAATTGTCATTAAGGAAGTTTTGAATTTTTCTGAAAAGTTGTACATAGGTTGAATTCTTCTAAATTAAATCTCTGTTGCTTACATTATTTCAGAATTGCTGTCACTTTATTTCTGATGCATTGCCTTCTAACATTGTAACTCATTTCTCTTTCTCTAGCTCAGTTCCTAAATGAATGTTTAAAATAATACTGTGGTGAATCCACTTGTAAAGCGAAGCATTCCCTAACCTTTTTTTGTAATTAGAAGTTTTCATATTTTAAGTTTTCTTAAAGTAGGATAGCTCTATATATGAAACTGCTTATTTTCTACTAAGAATGACTTATTAATAGATTTTTAAATTTGAAAGTTAATAATTCATTGTACAGTTTATCCAATGCCACTAATCTGGATTAAGTCTTTAGTCAAGATTGATATGTCAGTTTAAAGAAATGGAGGAATAACAAAATGGGATGTAAAATATCAATACAGCTTTTACTTTTTCTTCAAATGTGTTTTTTATATTGTTAAAAATCATTTTATATCAAAGATTGTGTTTTTTCTGTCATTATAATTAGCTTGCATTTATACTGAGTGCCTGCCATGTTTTGGGCATTTATTAGTTATTTTAGACATGGTTTGTGATTCTTACGATAATTCTATGAACTTTTTAATATAGATTATAATTATAGATAGTGGAATTCATTTGCATTTAATGATTGAGTAGTTGATTAATATGCTGTGTTGGTGGAAGTTTTTCAGAGGTAGAATAATTGGAAATCATGAGGTCAGTATCAGAACATGAATTCCATCGTTGTCAAGAATCCATCAGGGCATTCTTTGTTAACCAGGTACTTTGTGCTGTATCTTCTTCTAAACTTCTCACCCTGCATAATAAAATCTTGGCCCTCTAATTATGGCCCTCCTGTTTTTAGGTGAGCAGTCTGTTTGAACCCTAGAAGATATTTCCTCTTATTAGGTACTGCTGTATAGGCCTGAAATAATCTTACCTCCTTGTCAGTATACGACTGACACTAATCTAGCTGCCAAGTGGTGGGAAATTGTCCTATACCTTTAATGCCTAGATCCTCTTTGTTGATTTCATAGGGTTTGTTGATTGAGGTTTCACTTTATTTCCTGAGCTTCATTCAGTAAGTATTTAATGACTGCCTACCATGTACTTTGTATTGTTCTAGTTGCTTGGAATTCAGTTTATATTCTAAGAGGATTGGGAGGAAAAACAATGATGAACAGTGATAAAAACACTAAGTCAATTGTATGCTATATTAGTTGGTGAAGAATGCCAAGGAGAAGAGAAAAAGCAGAGCAGGGCAAGGGGCATTGGGAATATGGAGTGGGTTGCAATTTTAAGTATAAGCCTCATATAGAAGGTGATTTTTGAGCAAAGCAGTCATGAAGTGAGCCAGGGAGAAGTCACTTGGTTATCAAGAGAAGTGTATTCCAGGCAGAGGAATAGAGTGTCAAGGCTTTAGAGCAGGAGTTTGCGTGGTTTGTTCAAGAATAACAAGGAGGCCTGTAAAGTTGAAAACGGAGAATATAAAGGAAAAGTAGTTAGGGATGAAGTTAGAGCTGAGAAGATGGGCAGGTGTTACATAATAAGAAATGTATATTTGCTCTCTGCCTGTTTCCTGGCACATAGCTCCTAAAATTCTTGGAATCTGCAAGGTGATAAATGTGTGTTGAGATGGCTGTGGTTGAGATAAATGTGTGTTGGTGACTAGGGGCTAGCCGCAGGGTGAGAACTGATTGCCACGAAACCAACCATGTGATTAGAGAATTGAACTTTTCAGCCCTCCACCCCCTCTCCTCACCATACACATAATACACACACCTCCAGAGAGGGGAGAGGTGGAGGTTGAGCTACTCACCAATGGCCAGATATTTAATCAAGCATGCCTACACAATGAAGCCTCCATTAAAAAATCCTAACTGAAGCAGTTTGGAGAGCTTTTGGGTTGGTGAGCTTGTAGAGGTGTTGGGAGAATGGTGTTCTTGAGAGGTTGTGGAAGCTCCATGCCCCTTCCCACATTCTTTGCCCTGTGCAGCTCTTCCATTAGACTGTTTGTGAGTTGTATCCTTTTATAATGAACTTGAAATCCACTCAAGTAAGCTATTTTCCAGAGCCATGCCAGCAAGTTAATTGAATCCTTGGGAGAGGTTGGAGGGAACCCCTAACTTATTGGTGGTTGATCAGAAATACAGGTGACTACTTGGGACTTGTAGTTGGTGTCTGACATGGGGAGTCAGTCTAGTGGGACTGAGCCGTTGGTTTGTGGAATCTGACACTAACTCCAATAGTGTCAAATCGAGTTAAATTGTAGTGTCTTTTGAGAATTAGAGAATTGCTTGTTGTGTACAAACCCACACATCTGGGCTCAGAAGTGGTGTGAGTTTAGAAAAAAACATTTTTACTTTTAGCAGGTAGTATAAGCTTTGCTGCTGCTGCTGCTAAGTCACATCAGTCGTGTCCGACTCTGCGACCCCATAGACGGCAGCCCACCAGGCTCCTCCGTCCTTGGGATTCTCCAGGCAAGAATACTGGAGTGGGTTGCCATTTCCTCCTCCAGTGCATGAAAGTGAAAAGTGAAAGTGAAGTCGCTCAGTCGTGTCCGACTCTTCGGACCTACCAGGCTCCAGCCTGCAGCCTACCAGGCTCCTCAGGCCATTGTAAAGACTTTTGGTTTTTAATCTGAATGTAATAAGGAACCATTAAAAAGTTTTGAGCAGAGGGATGGCTTTATGATTTAATTTTAGAAGTTTTTTTGTCTAATCTTGGGAATAGACTGTAGCAGTTAATGGTAGAAGCAAGGAGACAATTAGGACGTTGTCTGGCAATCCAGGAAAGATCTGATGATGGCGAAGTCCAGAATAGTAGAAGTGGAGGTGGTAAGAATTTGGCACATTCTGTCTGAGATATTCAAGAAAGAGGCGTCAAAGATGATACTAAGATTATTTCTTCTGAGTGACTAGAATGAAGTTCCCATCAGCTAAGATGGGGAAGAAGATAGAGGTAAAGCAGGACTTCAGTTTGGGGCTTTGTCGAGGCAAAGGAATGTTGGGTGATACCTGCCTTGGCATACTTTTCTTCTGAAGATCATGTCTTAAAGCAGATTGCCATAAGCCATTGTCTTTCATGTTCATACTCTGTATTCTAGATACATATGCACTCTTGTTTTTCTCTAATTAGTTACCATTGGAAACTAGTGATTAGTAACAGCCAGAATAAATAAAGCACAGTTCTTTATTGGACATAAAGAAGTTGAGCAAAAAGATACAAAACACTGAAAGTTGCTTGAAATTTGCTTTTTAGGAGTGGTGGTAGTGTAGTTTGTCCTTATTACTTTAATTTTATTTTGTGTTTAATCAATTTTCTAGTATCATCTTCTCCAGTTCCTCCATTTGTAGAGTGACAGCGGTTTTCTGTATCAAAAGGCATCTATTCTTCTATTATCTTTCTTACTATAATCCTTCAACTTTATAAAAAGGAGCCCTATAATGAATGCGATTTTTGTTTTTTGCTTTAACTTGCTATCTGCCTACATATGGGAAGATCCCTTGGAGGATGGGATGGCAACCCATCCCAGTCAGTATTCTTGCCTGGAGAATCCACATGGACGGAGCAGTCTGGTGGGCTGCAGTCCATAGGGTTGCAGAGTTGGACATGACTGAAGACACTTAGCATGCACTCTTACCTATATATAGGTATATGTATCTATATACTTATAGATAGCTTGCTATCTAATTATCTAAAAGAAAGTTTTAAATAGTTTTACTAGTAAGGTGAATGGTTGTAATATATCACTGAAAAGTCTTCAGTGTGTCCCTTAGTAGCTATATTGCTTATTAGTGAAAAGATGTTAAAATGAAATTTCACTTTAGAGTTTGATGGCTAGGCCAGAGTACTATTAAGAATGTATTTCAGTAGCTTTATTAACAGTGATTCTCTCCTTCTATGGGATTGTATGTACTTCTAATTTTCTGTTTGCTATATTTATGTGTATTTTAGATATCTATATAAAAGACAAATACTATTTTATAATCAAGAAAAATATATATACTTAAAAGAACAAAGGAGTCTCTAAGGCTTTATCACTATTATGTTAGTTTCCTAGGGCTGCTGTCACAAAGGACCACAAACCAGACAGCTTAAAGCAATAGAATTGTTCTCTCATGGTTCTGGAGGCTACAAGTCCAAAATCAAGGTGTTAGCAGGAATGGTTCCTTTCTAGCCACTTTCTAGCTTCTGGTGGTAGCTGTCAATTCTTGGTGTCCTTTTTCCTTGTAGCTGTATCACTCTAACCTCTGCCTGTCATCTTCATATGATATTCTCTCTGTTGGTCTCTGTCTCTTCTTCTAATGACTTCTGCTGGTTGTTTTGATTAGGCCCCATGGCCACCCACTCCAGTACTCTTTCCTGGAAAATTTCCGTGGACTGAGGAGCCTGGTAGGCTACAGTCGATGGGGTCCCAAAGAGTCGGACATGACAGCAACTTCACTTTCACTTTAATGATCTCATCATAATCTAATCTCATCTGTAAAAACCCTATTTCCAAATGAGATCATGTTCACAGGTACTAGAGGCTAGGACTTCAAAATACTTGGGGGCCGGAGCACAGTTCAACCATAACAGCTGTAATGAGTCCAGTTTCAGCTATTACTACCATTTACCGAGACTGATCTAGTAGCCTAATCAAATCATTGGTGGTTAGAATTTACAATTGCATCAAAAAGAATACAAACTTAGAAAAAGATCTAACTATGGAGGTAAAAGACCTGTTGTTCCTTAGTCACTAAGTTGTGTCTGACTCTCTGTGACCCCATGGACTATAGTCTGGTACTTCAGTTCAGTTCAGTCGCTCAGTAGAGTCTGACTCTTTGCGACCCCGTGGACCACAGCACACCAGGCCTCCCTGTCCATCACCAACTCCTGAGGTTTACTCAAACTCATGTCCATTGAGTCAGTGATGCCATCCAACCTTCTCATCCGCTGTTGTCCCCTTCTCCTCTTGCCTTCAATCTTTCCCAGCATCAGGGTCTTTTCCAGTGAGTCAGCTCTTCGCATCACATGGCCAAAGTATTGCAGTTTCAGCTTCAACATCAGTCTTTTCAATGAACATTCAGGACTGATTTCCTTTAGGATGGACTGATTGGATCTCCTGCCTGTCCAAGAGACTCTCAAGAGTTTTCTCCAACACCACAGTTCAAAAGCATCAATTCTTTGGCGCTCAACTTTCTTTATAGTCCAACTCTCACATCCATACATGATTACTGGAAAAACCATAGCCTTGACTGGACGGACCTATGTTGGCAAATTAATGTCTCTGCTTTTTAATATGAGCAAGTGTCTTTTAATTTCATGACTGCAGTCACCATCTACAGTGATTTTGAAGCTCAAAAAAATAAAGTCTGCCACTGTTTCCCTATTTATTTGCAATGAAGTGATGGGACCGGATGCCATGATCTTCATTTTCTGAATGTTTAGCTTTAAGCCAACATTTTCACTCTCCTCTTTCACTTTCATCAAGAGGCTCTTTAGTTCTTATTCACTTTCTGCTATAAGGGTGGTGTCATCTGCATATCTGAGGTTATTGATATTTCTCCCGGCAGTCTTGATTCCAGCTTGGGCTTCATCCAGCCCAGTGTTTCTCATGATGTACTCTGCATATAAGTTAAATAAGCAGGGTGACAATATCAGCCTTGACGTACTCCTTTTCCTATTTGGAACCAGTCTGTTGTTCCATGTCCAGTTCTAACTGTTGCTTCCTGACCTGCATACAGATTTCTCAGGAGGCAGGTCAGGTGGTCTGGTATTCCCATCTCTTTCAGAATTTTCCACAGTTTGTGGTTATCCACACAGTCAGAGGCTTTGGCATAGTCAGTAAAGCAGAAGTAGATTCTTTTCTGGAACTCTCTTGCTTTTTCAATGATCCAGCAGATGTTGGCAATTTGATCTCTGGTTCCTCTGCCTTTTCTAAAACCAGCTTGAACATCTGGAAGTTCATGGTTCATGTACTGTTGAAGCCTGGCTTGGAGAATTTTGAGCATTACTTCGCTAGCGTGTGAGATGAGTGCAATTGTGCAGCAGTTTGAACATTCTTTGGCATTGCCTTTCTTTGGGATTGGAATGAAAGCTGACGTTTTCCAGTCCAGTGGCCACTGCTGAGTTTTCCAAATTTGCTGGTGTATTGAGTGCAGCACTTTCACAGCATCATCTTAGGATTTAAAAGAGCTCAAGTGGAATTCCATCACCTCCACTAGCTTTGTTCGTAGTGATGCTTCCTAAGGCCCATTTGAGTTCACATTCCAGGATGTCTGGCTCTAGGTGAGTGATCACACCATTGTGATTATCTGGGTCATGAAGATCTTTTTTGTATAGTTCTTCTGTGTATTTTTGCTACCTCTTCTTAATATCTTCAGCTTCTGTTAGGTCCATACCATTTCTGTCCTTTATCGAGCCCATCTTTGCATGAAATGTTCCCTTGGTATCTCTAATTTTCTTGAAGAGATCTCTAGTCTTTCCCATTCTATTGTTTTCCTCTATTTCTTTGCATTGACCACTGCAGAAGACGTTCTTATCTCTCCTTGCTGTTCTTTGAAACTCTGCATTCAAATGGGTATATCTTTCCTTTTCTCCTTTGCCTCTCGCTTCTCTTCTTTTCACAGCTATTTGTAAGGCCTCTTCGGACAACCATTTTGCCTTTTTGCATTCCTTTTCCTTGGTGATGGTCTTGATCCCTGCCTCCTGTACTATGTCATGAACCTCTGTCCATAGTTCTTCAGGCACTCTGTCTATCAGATCTAATCCCTTGAATCTATATCTCACTTCCACTGTATAATCGTTAGGGATTTGATTTAGGTCATACCTGAATGATCTAGTGGTTTTCCCTGCTTTCTTCAATTTACGTCTGAATTTGGCAATAAGGAGTTCATGATCTGAGCCACAGTCACCTCCCAGTCTTATTTTTGCTGACTCTATAGAGCTTCTCCATCTTTGGCTGCAAAGAATATCATCAGTCTGATTTTGGTATTGACCATCTGGTGATGTTCATGTGTAGAGTCTTCTCTTGTGTTGTGGGAAAAGGGTGTTTGCTATGACCAGTGCGTTCTCTTGGCAGAACTCGATTAGCCTTTGCCCTGCTTCATTCTGTACTCCAAGGCTGAATTTGCCTGTTACTCCAGGTGTTTCTTGACTTCCTACTTTTGCATTCCAGTCCCCTATAATGAAAAGGACATCTTTTTTGGGTGTTAGTTCTAGAAGGTCTTGTAGGTCTTCATAGAACCATTCAACTTCAGCTTCTTCAGCATTACTGGTCAGGGCATAGACTTGGATTACCATGATATTGAATGGTCTGCCTTGGAAACGAACAGAGATCATTCCGTCGTTTTTGAGGCTGCATCCAAGTACTGCATTTTGAACACTTTTGTTGACTATGATGGCTACTCCATTTCTTCTAAGGGATTCTTGCCCACAGTAGTAGATATAATGGTCATCTGAGTTAAATTCACCCTTTCCAGTCCATTTTAGTTTGTTGATTCCTAAAATGTCAATGTTCACTCTTGCTATCTCCTTTTTGTTCACTAGACAATTATAAGACACTGATTAAAGGAACTGAAGACAACACAAACAGATGGAAAGATATACTGTGTTCATGGATTGGAATAATTAATATGATTCTACTACCCAAGACAATCTACAGATTCAGTGCAATCCATATCAAAATACCAGTGGCATTTTTCACAGGACTAGGCCAAATAATTCTACAATTTGTATGGAGAAAAAGACCCTGAGTAGCTAAAACATTTTTGAGAAAGAAGATCAAAGCTCGGCGTATCATGTCCCCTTACTTCAAGCTATATTACACAGCTACAGTCACCAAAATAATATAATACGGCAGGAAAACCAATACACAGATCTGTGGAACAGAAGAGAGAGCTCATAAATGAACCCACAGTTGATCTATAACAAAGGAAGCAAGAATATACAGTGGGAAAGACAAAGTCTTCAATAAATGGTCTTGGGAAACCTGGATAGCTATGTGCAGAGGAATCACTGGACTAATCTGTCACACCATGCACAAGTATAAATTCAAAGTGGATTAAAGATTTAAATATAAGACCTAAAACCATAAATTCTGGAGGAATACATAGGCAATACTCTCTTTGATATTAGTCATAGTAATATTTTGGGGGCTATATCTCCACAGATAAAGCAAATAAAAGTAAACATATACAAATGGGACTACATCAAACCAAAAAGCTTTTGCACAGCAAAGGAAACTGTCAACAAAAGGAAAAGGCTACCTGCTGAATGGGAGAAGGTATTTGTTAATAATATATCTGATAAAGGGTTAATATCCAAAATATACAAGGAACTCATACAACACAATATCGGAAGAAAAACAAGCTGATTAAAAAATGGGCAGAGGATCTGAATAGACACTTTTTCAAAGAAGATAGATTCCCAACAGGCACATGAAAAGATGCTCAGCATCACTAATCATCAAGGAAATGCAAGTCAGAAACACAATGAAATATCACCTCATACCTGTCAGAATGGCTGTCATTTAAAAAAATGACATGGCCTTCCTTGGTAGTCTAGCGACTGAGATTCCGCACTCCCAATGCAGGGGGCCTAGTTTTGATCCTTGTCAGGGAATGAGATCCCATATGCTTCCGATAAACATCCTGCATGTCTCAATGAAGAGCCACAACTAAGACCCAGCTCAGCCAAAACAAAGACAACAGGTAACAAGTGTTGGCCAGGATGCGGAGACAAGGGAACCATTGTGCACTGTTGGTGTAGATATAATTGGTCAGCCACTGTGGAAAGTAATATGGAAACTTCTCAAGAAATTAAAAATAGGACTGCCGAAATAAAAAAGAGCTGTCATATGATCCAGTAATTGCACTCCTGAGTATTTATCAGAAGAAAGCAAAAACACTATTTTGAAAAGATGTATGCACCCCTATGTTTAATGCAGCATTATTTACAACAGCCAAGATATGGAAGCAACGCAAGTGCCCATCAGTAGATGAATGGATAAAGAAGAGGTGCTGCATGTATTTATATACACACAGTGGAATACTATTCATCCAGAAAAAGAATGAACTTTGCCAATTGTGACAACTTAGACGGACCTTAGAGAGTATTACATTAGCTGAAATAAATGCCATATAAAAACCAAATACTGTATGATTCCATTCATATGTGGAATCTAAAAAACAAAGCAAACAATTGTACATAGCAAAAGAGAGACAGAGTTATGAACACAGAGAGCAAACAGGTGGTTGCCAGAGGACCAAGACTGTAGGGAAGAAGGAAGTATGTGAGGGAGCTTAAGAGGTATAAGCTTCCATTTACAAAATAAACCAGTCATGGGTAAGAAATGTACAGTTTGGGAAATACAGTCAATAACTGTGTAATGTTTTTGTAAGGTGACATATTGTAATTTTTTTTTTTTAAACGTGTAGAAGTGCCAAATTACTATGTTGTATAATAGGAACTAACATAATGTTATAGGTCAGTTATACTTCAAAAGCAAGAAAACATTCAAATCAACTCATAGAAAAAGGGCAGATTGTGGTTACCAGAAGTAGGGGGTTGGGGAAGTGGGTAAACTAGATGAAGGTTGTACAGGTTATGCCTCCTAGTTATAAGATACATAAGAACTAGGAATGTAATATACAATGTGATGATTATAATTAATACTGCTGTTTGTTATATGAAAGTTCTTAGAATCAATCCTAAGAATTCTCATCACAAGGAAAATATTTTTTCCTACTTCTTTAATTCTGTATCTATATTTGATGATGGATGTTTCACTGAACTTATTGTGATAATCACTTCATCGTGTATGTAAGTCAAATCTTTATGCTATACACATTAAACTTATACAGTGCGTGTGTCAGTTATGTCTCAATTAAACTGGAAGGAGAAAAATCTGAATACTCTTTAGCTATCACTTTCCAACCCTGTCTTCACTTGTTCTCCATAGCCCTCACGTCTCCAGTGTAAGCAGCCACTTATCTACTGTCTGTCTCTAGAGGTCTCTCTCTTTGGACATTTTGGATGAATGGAATCTTACAGTGTGTGGTCTTCTGTGACTTTCACTTATCAACATGTTTTTGGTGTTTATGTTGTAGCATGTTCAAATACTTTATTTCTTTTTATGGCTAAATAATATATTCCATTGTGTGTGTACACACATATTCATATACACACATACACCATATTTTATTTATTCTTTAGTCGAATATATGGGTTGTTTTTCCACCTTTCAGCTGCTGTAAATATTGCTGTGTTAGCTCTTTTCTGCACAACTTCCCCAATGTTTATTGAAAGAGTAAATACAGAATTACATTTGAATTCCTAGAATAAATCTTATTAATTTTCCAATGGCACATTATTCTTTTGACACACTGGTAGATTGTTGGGGTAGAGTAAGGATAGAACACGCAGGGGCCTTGAAGGTGTCTGCACTTGTTGAGTTGCTAGGTGATATCTGGTTCTTTGCGACCTCATGAACTGTAGCATGCCAGGCTTCCATGTCCTTCACTATCTCTTGGAGTTTACTCAGACTCATGTCTGTTGAGTCAGTGATGCCATCCAACTATCTCATCCTCTGTCACCCCCTTCTCCTGTTGTTCTCAATCTTTGCCAGCATCAGGGTCTTTTCGAGTGAGTCGGCTCTTTGCATCAGGTGACGCAAGTATTGGAGTTTCAGCTTCAGCATCAGTCACTCTAGTGAATATTCAGGATTGATTTCCTTTCAAATTGACTGTTTTGATCTCTTTGCAGTCCAGGGGACTCTCAAGAGTCTTCTTCAGCACCACAGTTCAATAGCATCAGTTCTTTGGCACTCAGCCCTCTTTATAGTCCAACTCTCACATCCGTGCATGACTACTAGAAGAACCATAGGTTTGACTATATGGACCTTTGTCGGCAAAGTGATGTCTCTGCTTTTTAATATGCTGTCTAGTTTGTCATAGCTTTTCTTCCAGGGAGTAAGTGTCTTTTAATTTTGTAACTGTAGTCACCATCTGCAGTGATTTTGGAGCCCAAGAAAATAAAGTCTGTCACTGTTTCCATTGTTTCCCCATCTATTTGTTATGAAGTGATGGGATCCGATGCTGTGATCTTAACATTTTTGAATGTTGAATGTCAAGCCAGCTTTTTCACTATCCTCTTTCACCCTCATCAAGAGACTCTTTAGTTCCTCTTCACTTTCTGTCATTACAGTGGTATCATCTGCATATCTGAGGTTGTTAATATTTCTCCCTGCAGTCTTGATTCCAGCTTGAGTCATCCAGCCCAGCATTTTGCATGATGTACTCTACATATAGGTTAAATAAGCAGGGTGACAATATACAGCCTTCATATACTCCTTTTCCAATTTTGAACCAGTCAGTTGTTCCATGTCCGATTCTAACTGTTGCTTCTTGTGACTGTGGCTCAGATCATGAGCTCCTTATTGCAAAATTCAGGGTTAAATTGAAGAAAGTAGGGAAAACCACTAGACCTTTCAGGTATGACCTAAATCAAATCCCTTATGATTATACAGTGAAGGTGACGAAGAGATTCCAGGGATTAGATCTGGTAGGCAAAGTGCCTGAAGAGCTATGGAGGATGTTCATAACATTGTACAGGAGGTGGTGACCAAAACCATCCCCAAGAAAAAAGAAATGCAAGAAGGCAAAGTGGTTGTCTGAGGTGGCTTTACAAATAGCTAAGAAAAGGCAAAGGAGAAAGATATACCCAGCTGAATGCAGAGTTCCAGGAATAGCAAGGAGAGATAAGAAAGCCTTCCTAAGTGAACAATGCAAAGAAATAGCAAAAAACAATAGAATGGGAAAGACTAGAGATCTCTTCAAGAAAAGAGATATCAAGGGAACATCTTATGAAAAGATGGGCACAATAAAGAACAGAAACAGCAAGGATCTAACAGAAGCAGAAGAGATTAAAATGAGGTGGCAAGAATACCCAGAAGAACTGTACAAAAAAGGTCTTAATGACCCAGATAGTCATGTAGAGCCAGACATCATGGAATGTGAAGTCACGTGGGCCTTAGGAAACATTACTATGAACAAAGCTGGTGGAAGTGATGGAATTCCAGCTGAGCTATTCCAAATCCCAAAAGATGATGCTGTGAAAGTGCTGTAATCAATATGCCAACAAATTTGGAAAACTCAGCAGTGGCCACAGGACTAGAAAAGGTCAATTTTCATTCCAATCCCAAAGAAAGGCAATGCCAAAGAATGTTCAGATTACTGGACAGTTGCACTCATTTCGCATGCTAGCAAGGTAGTGCTCAAAATCCTTCAAGCTAGGTTTCAACAGTACATGAATCAAGAACTTCCAGATGTACAAGCTGGATTTAGAAAAGGCAGAGGAACCAGAGATCAAATTGCCAACATTTGTTGGATCATAGAAAAAGCAAGGGACTTCCTGAGAAAATATCTACTTCTGCTTCATTGACTGCACTTGTTACCACTGGCTGTACTCTGATGCTTACCTGATGTTTTAATCTCATTTACCCTCCAAATGGCACTGGGATGGTAACAGAACTTTCCTGTCTCATTGCATTGTGTGGAGTGGGACTTCTTCGCCTAGAGCAATGTGAAGAATGGAAAAGGTCACAACTAGAAACATCTTCCCAGTCTGTAACATTAGGCCCTCTGTGTCTCTGGATGCTATTTCCCTCCCATTCTATAAGCCAGTTATTGTACTTAATGTTTTTCCCTGTTTCCACTTAGACTATTTGTTGCTTTTTTATAATCTCCACAGAGTCGCATTGGAGGAAGAAAACCAGGAGGACGTGGTAGTTTGACATTTTGCCCAAGAACAGCAGCTAAATATTTTTTAAATTATCTGTTTGTGTCTGTGTCCATCACAGAACCAAACTCATTATGGTAGGGATTGTTTCATAAATCTTCTAACTGTTTAGGGTAAGACCTGGTGCCTAGTTATATGATTGTTGAGAGAATATCATTTCAAAGGTTTCTTCCATTAAAAATACAAATTTACTACTTCTTTTTATCTACTCTCCTCTTTGTTCTTCTGCCACGCTGGGCTTCTTACTATCTTCAGGTATGCCAGGCATGCTGTTCAGTCTGCTAGGAAAGTCTTGTCCAAGATAGCATCTTCACCTCCTTCAAATCTTTGTGTAAAGGTAACCTTCTCAATTATACTTTATGTGACTATCCTATTTAAAAGTTCAAAGCATCTCCCATTGTATATACTTCTCATCCCCTTTGCTTACATTGTTTTCATGTTAACACTCCAGTGCACAGTTCTTCTAGTACACTCTACAATTTATTATTCACCGAATTATGGTCTATCTTTCCTCATCAGAATGTCAGTTCTAGTGCCTGGCGCAGAACCTGTCTCAGTCTAACGTTTGTTGAATGAATGAATGCAGAAGAAAATTCAGTTCATTAAACTTTGTTAGTAGTACTTGATTGTTTTTAATTAAAAAGTTGAACATTTTGAAATCCTTTTAGCCAGGAGCATGTGTTCATGAACAGTGTGGAAATTTAATTCCCTAAGATTTATCAATTTAATGTTTCTCCTGAGTTTTAATGCATATCAATTTACATAAAATCTATTGACATTCTTAGAGAAATATGATTCTGTAGGGTAGGTGACAATATAGAGTCTCTGTAGATGAATTTATTTTAATAAACAGAAATATATAGTAGTATTGACAGTAAAGTTAGTATTATTCAAAAGACTACCTGAAATCTAAGTTAATTCTAGTAGTCTTTATGAAACTATCATGCAACCATTGAAATCTTGAAGTTGATAGTCATTAATATCACCTTGATATTTTTTGAAAATTTAAATGATGAACTATGTTTTCATTTTCTTAATTTGAAAAGAACTTTATTCTGATCCTTTTATGATTGTACATATACTATTTTACTTATGTATTCAATATTTGTGTTCATAAAGTAAAAAAGGAATTTTCTTCATTAGTCTTTTATTTAAACATTTCTTTTCTTGTAGATATGCTTTGAGGTCACACTGGTATGAAATATGGAGTCACCTTTAATAACTTCACCTGGAAAAGAGTCTTCTTTCTTATTAAAAGAACATAAGGAAAACAAATAACCAAAGGAATCTACCAAATGCTAACTCTACATCTTTTTGTATCATCTGTTTTTAAAACCATCAAGACAAATGACTTGTGCTTTAAAGAATATGATTTCCTCATCAATGTTATTTTTAACAGTTTTTTAAAAATCTTTTAATCTTTTTCATTTTAAATTGTACTCTTAGAAAATTTAGCACAAAGATTTTTAAATCTTTAAGGCCTTGTTTAAAATAGCTTTCTTGTTTAGTTTTCAGAACCTTAATGCTTTTGTAGCCTATTTTTACTTGACAAAGTCCTCAAAACTGCAGCATCAGGAAAGATATGGACTTGGAAACTTACATTGTTGTAATAGACTGGAGCAGATTTAAGTGGACCATTCAAGCACCCGTCCATTTTATCATCAGAAGTATCACATAAGTACACGCATCTTAGCTTTAATGCAAGCAAAGTTGCTTGAAAATGGCATGGGTAAAATTCTTACGGAAACCTGGTGGCAATCTCGGAAAAGCTTATCAGCCTGGGAGTATGCTGTCCCTGGCCCCTACCAAAGGCTTGTTGAATGAACCAGGACAAAACAGCTGCTTTCTTAACAGTGCTGTACAGGTGAGATGGTCATTTCTTGTTAAATTTTAAAAAGTGCCTTTCAGGAAATTCTTTACTTAATGCTTCTTTCACTTGTAAATGAAGAATAAAGTTATTATTATTGACTGGAATGACTTTTTAATATCACTTTTAATAGTAGCAAATATTTTGACTGCATATTTTGGTTTTTTATAATAAATGGAAATTATTTTCAACAGAATGATACATTATTAGGATATAAAAACATCTGTGGCTTAAATGTTCACTTAGTGAAGTAAGAATGCTTCTAAAATACATAAAATTTCTTTTTTTTTAATTAGCTACTGTATCCTGCCCCACCCTTTTCTGGTTAAGAAATTCAGTAGAATCCTCATGGTGGTGGTTTAGTCTGCTAATAGCATTAAAAAAAACAACAACAACAAGCTGCTTGGATTGAAATAAGAATGAATGTGTTTTTAATCCTCGTTTCTCAAACTCCCTTCACCTCCCACTGTGGCCTTAAATCACCTTTTTAGAGTTGTAATTTGGACACCACTGTTTCAGTTAAATTTACAGTTAATTCCTTTTGCTTCAGTCTTTGTTGAAATTCTTTTAATTAGCAAATATGTATTAATCCAGTTTTCTGCCTTAGATAAATATCCTTTCTTATATATGATAGTTTTTATTCAACGTTTTCAGATTTCATAGGTGCCTTTATTCTTCTGACCATTGACTCTACAGTATGAAAGGTAAAGAAGATTCAGAATATTGGAATGTTATTCTACTGACCCTAGAATGTACCTTAAAAGATTTTATTGAAAATAAATAGCTTTTCACATATTTTTCTTTCTGTTGCTTTATTTCTCCCTCCAGGGGCTTCCCTGGTGGCTCAGTCAGTAAAGAATCCACCTGTGATGCAGGAGACTGCCTACAATGCAGGACACATGGGTTCAGTCCGTAGATGGGGAAGATCCCCTGGAGAAGGAAATGGCAACCCACTCCAGTATTCTTGCCTGGCAAATCCCATCGACAGAGGAGACTGGTGGGCTACAGTCCCATGGGGTTGCAAGAGTTGGACACGACTTAGCAACCAAACCACCATCAACACCTGAAACTTGAAAGTAGAAAGTGAAATACTGCTTAAATAACTCATTTGATAAATGAGTGCATCTCAACTGTGTCAGGTGCTCAGACATCTGACTCAGACTTGTGTTCTCAATTGCTCAATACTTCTTAAAACTTGAAATAAACTGTGAAATATGTTTTGTAAGAAATTACTAAAAGTGGACATTATTAAAATGTTTTAGACATAAGTCAGAAAAATGAATTTATATGCCATTTCCCCTCAGTTTTTATTCTTATATTATTTTGAAGTGAGAAATGGTATAAAATGGTATATTTATGTTATTAAACACATATGCATATATGTATTAACATTTTCAAAATAACTCCATTGATTTTGTTAGATACCGTGTTAAAGTGCAACATGCAAATAATGCAAAAGAAAAATGCTTACATTATAAAATTATATTGCTAAAAACTAGTTCAACAACTAGCTTAGACTCTAACTTTTTACAACAGGTGGTACAATATAGTCAGCATTTGCAAATGAACTAGAATAAAGGTTAACTATAGTGAAGATAATTTTTGGTGTGGATTTGTAAAAACATTTTTAAACTTTTATGTTAAGTGATATACAGAGAAGTCATATAAAATATTTTTTCTATAGTTTGGATCCAGTATGACTTAAACATTTTGCTAATCCTATAAAACATTCCAGTTACATTTGAAAGACTTAGTTTGTTAGCCTTCTAAGCAGATTATAGAGATACTCTCTTTTGGCTGAATATTTTAAGCTTTTATTTGATGAGGAAGTGGTACAATTAAGTAGATCTGACATACTGGTATGGTTTTAAGATCTCTAAGTTAAAAGCAAAGTTGAAATATTTAAAAGCTCATATTTATTGTGTTCTTACTGTGTGTTTGTACAATATAATCTAACTCTTACAATGACCCTAAAAGGTAGATACTACTGTTATCCTCCTTATGGTGATAAGAATACTGAGCTTCAGAAAATATTTTGCTCAAGTCAGTCCAAGAGCTGTTAAAAGTAAAGCCAGAACTGGAATCCAGGAGATCTCCCTTCAGAGGTTGTATTATTAACCACAGTGCCGTGTACTTTCCAATGCTGGGCTGTCATGGCCCGTCATCTTGACAAATGAATGAATTTCAGTGTAGTGCATTTGATGGTATGAGAGAATATGGTGTGCAAGAAAGTTATTAAGCATTTTCAAGTGCTTTGCAAAAACTGAGTTATTTGTGATACATAAATTCATTCTGTTAATTATGCTTTAAGAAAAACCAACTATCAAAGAGAAATTCTGAAATGGCTTTTAGTTATTGAGTAATTAAAAATATTGGAAACTTCTAAAATTACTTGCTTTTAGTTGGAGTCCTTTTAAAATTTTGTTTTTAGTTGGAAGAAATAGATAGTTGCAGTACATACTGACCCTTACTTGGTACACCCTGACTTTTAAGTGCAATCATGCTTCCTTCCTAAATTTCAGTTCATTCCAAGTATTACAATCGCTTCCTCTCTCAAGTCTCCGGCAAGTCCTCCATTCAGTATCTGCGTGTTTCCTATTCATATAAATTCCTTAACAGAGGAGTTATTTTTTTCTTGTTCTATGCCTCTCATAGTTTTTACTTGTGAATCAACAGAAATAGTTTCTAAATCTATCTTTTATATATGAACTACATATACATAGCAGTTTTATACTTATTATTTTAGTGGTTGTATATATCTGATTATGTACAAGAGATTAAAAGATGTTATTAGCCTCCTGCAGTTTAAAAAGTATATTTAAATCTGTCTTTAATTCACAGTGAGAAAAATATACTTCATTCTTCACATCTCACCGTTTTTTAGGTTTTATGGCAATTAGATATATTCCGAAGAAGCTTGCGGGTTCTGACTGGACATGTTTGTCAGGGAGATGCCTGCATATTTTGTGCATTGAAGGTAACTTTTAATAGTTCTGAAAAATTACGTTTGTTCCTCAAAAATTTTATTTGATAGTTTGGTTTGTTTGACATATTTGGTTAGTTTATTTGTAATTAAAGTTATTGTCAAGTGACTTAGAGTTTTGAAGATGAATTCTTTAAGTATGACTTATTCAGGTTTACGTTTCCATTTTCCTGCAAGAACAGTTTGATATTCTAAACAGTGTAGCATTGTTAGAAACATTATATTTTTCATTATTTTGAAATAATCCCTTTATTTATTTTAACAAATGTTTTTTGAGTTACTGCTGAATTCTGGGCCCTGCTATAGTTACTACGAATACAGCAGTGAATTGAACTAATAAAAAACACTGTTCTCATGTAGCTTATATTCTAGTGGGGGAGAAGAAAATAAGTAAACAAAATAGAAAGTATGTTAGGTAATAATAATTGCAATAATTGCAAAGAAGGAAATATAAATCAGGGAAGGGAATAGTGAATGATGAGTAGCAAGGAAAGCCTCACTGAGAAAGTGACATTTAAATCACGACTTGGGAAAGGGGTGGAGTGATCTAGAGCATTCCAGGCAGGCAGGGACACAGCCAGTGCAAAGACCCTGAGGTGGGCACTCAAGGAAACCTGAACCCTGGCAGAGGCTTCATGAACAAGGAGGACAGTGATAGGAGATGAGCTCAGAGGTAAGCTGAGTGAGTGCTCATGGCTTCAAACATGTCTGCAGATTCTTTTGCACTCTTATCAAAGGGTGGAGTCTGATTTCTTGAAATGCATTGCCCTTAATGATTCATTTCCATCAAATAGAATGTGGCAGAAAAGGGGTTAGGTTAGATTAGAAACCATAATGCAGCTTTCACCTGACTCTTTCTGTCGGGGTACTCGTTCTTGGACATGAGTCACTATGCTGGTTACAGCTACAACAAAGATCTTGGCCAACAGGCATCTCCAACCACCAGCATCAACTTCTAGATGACTACCAGATGACCCCAGATCCCAGCATTCAGACTATTACAGATGACTGCAAGTGCAGCAGAGTTGAGCTGTCCTCACCCAAACTGCAGATTTGTGACCAAAATAAATGTTATTTTTAGTAACTAAGATTTGGGGTGGTTTTGTTAAGGGAGCAATATATAACTGGAACAAGAATCTGGATTGTGAAGGGTCCTTCTAGGCCTTTGTGAGGACCTTGATTTTTTTCTCTTGTGATTGAGGAAGTTGTGGGTATTGTTTGGAGTAGAGGTATGATATAACCTGTGTTAACTAAGTATAATATTTGGACTAGATCTCTCTGGCTTCTTGGATGAGAGTAAATAGAATAGGGATGAAAGTGGAAACAGGGAGTCCAGTATATATTACCAACTCATTAATGTCATTGAAATCTTTGCCCAAGAATTTAAGATTTGATTGTTTTCAGAAGTAAATATTTCAGCCCTTACATTCTTGAATATTCTTACTACACACAAATATACATAATAGAGGAAAACGAAAGGTCATTTTCACACTTTGATTTACATTCCTAAAAAGACTGTTTGAATAAGTCACCAAAGGAGGCAGTTGTATATTCCCATTTTTATATGGCAAAATAAGGTTGATGAAGAATGAATTTAAATCAAATTACAGTTTTGCATTTTATTTCCTTAGCAGTAAATTTTTTAAATAATTTATTTATTTTTAGTTGAAGGATAATTGCTTTGCAATATTGTTGGTTTCTGCCATACATCAACACGAATCAGCCATAGGTCTACATATGTCCCCTCCCTCCTAAACCTCCCTCCGACTTCCCACCTCATCCCACCCCTCTGGGTTGTCAGAGAGACCTGATTTGAGTTCCCAGTCATACAGCAAATTACCACTAGCTGTCTGTTTTACATATGGTTGTGCATATGTTTCCATGCTACTCGCTCCATTCGTCACACTCTCGCCTCTACCCACCCCCCCACCCCCCGCGCCCATTGACAGCAGTGGAGACTCAGACATAAAGAACAGTCTTCTACAATAAATTTTGAATGTTTTATCCAACTGTAGCCTTACCTATCACCTACCTCTTCCTCCTGCTTGCCTCCCCCACCTCAAAAGATGTGCTTGTGTGCATGCCCGCATGCACGTGTGCACACCCACACATACAGTGCTGTCCTCCTTGAAGTTTCTCAGAGCTACCTTTGATCTCTGGGTGTTTTTGTTATTATTCCTTTTGTCTAGAATGATTTTCTTCCAGATGTCCCCGAGGCTGACACCCTTATGCCTCTCCGTCACGTGTTTTTCCATCAGTGAGACGTTCCCTGATGACCCTAGGTAGTAGGTCGTCTCCCTCCCTCCCTTCTCCCACCAGCATCCCTGTCCCTGTTGCACTACCCTGTCTTTCTCTCTTGTTTTATATTTCTTTGTTTTTCCTCTATTGTACTTACTACCTCTTGACATATCATTACTTACCCGCTCTCTCCTCATTACTACAACTAGAATATGCATTCCACGAGGCAGGGTCTTTGTTTTCTGGTGTACAACAATGCCACATATACCAGGAAATCAAAAAACAGATATTGAATGACCATCAGTCTTGTGCAGGATTAATACCTTAACCATTACCTGGAAAAGTTGACTACCCCAAATAAGAAATGATTTGTGAAAATGTGTTCACTTTTCAGCATCTAGTTGTAGCTAAAATTTTTTTTAATATCTTAAACATTACCTGGAAAAGTTAACTACCTGTAAGAAATGACTTGTGAGATTATGTTTCATTTTTTAGCATCTGTAATTGTAGCTAAAAAGTTTAGTTCTGGATATCTGATACCGTTTAGCATCTTTCTTATTTTAGTAGTTTCTTATTTGTAAATTTAATTTTCTTATGTCGGTGGAACAGATTCTTATTTTCTAGCTTACTATATGTTGATCTTAAAAGCAATTTTTTTTTGAGATGCTATACCCCTTGAACTAATTAATGCAGAACATAATATGACCCATCCTTATTTGTTGGTTTACCACTGCAAACCTTATTTTTCTCCTCACTTCCCCTCACCTAACATGATTGTTGTAAAACTAGAACTTATTAAAAGTTTTTCATGCTTGAATGCAGTAAAGAAAATAGAAGACCAGATTAACACCTATGTCACATATTCTTGAATAATATTCCCACTGCTAGTGAAATTCCTGCTGTTTTATTTGATTATATGTTTATTTTTGTATAACATAATTTTAATTCCTACCATATACTTTAATATTTAAAGCAGATTATCTCAAAACTCTTTCTAAACAACATAGACTAGGCACAGCTAGGGCCTAGTCAGCTAGGGCACAGTTTAAAATGGCCACATCTCAATCAGAATCTTTGAGAATGGGACTTGAGAACTTTATATGTTTAATTTTTATGCACTAACCCTTGATTAGGAGGCTGGGGCAACCATTTCTACATAATTTTTTGCATGGACTTTTAGAACAAAAGACTGTATTAGCTTCTGAGTGTAGAATTTCGAATTTATTGTAATGAAATTACTCAAGTGTTTTTTAGTTGTTGGTATTAAACTTACTGGTTCATATATTTGTTGATTCCCAGACAATATTTGCACAATTTCAACACAGTCGAGAAAAAGCACTTCCCTCGGATAACATAAGGCATGCTCTTGCAGAAAGCTTCAAAGATGAGCAGCGATTTCAACTTGGCCTTATGGATGATGCTGCAGAATGCTTCGTAAGTATATCTGAAAATCCTTAGGTCAGGATAGTAGTTTGCATCCCTTAACTGATGTACCTTTTGGAGACAAATGAAGCATAAATTTATAGCAGTGGAAAAGTATCAGAACTGCCTAGTAGATCCTTGTCTTACCTACCTTTCAAAGTTTTCAAAGCTCCACGTGTGTTTTGTGTACTTTTGCTTTTTCTTATTTTGCTGCTCTAATTTTTGAGAGCTAGGATACTAAAATACTTTAACATTTATTTATTGGAGATTATGTATCAATCATATCACTTAAGTCATTGTTCTGTTCCCGCAGAGATTACACACACAACAAGCTCTCCCAGTAGCATTTTCATTTCATACAGTGATTCTCTTTGGAAAAGAAGAGGATCTTGACGTGCAGCTGTCAGGGGCAGCAATTCTCTTATCCAGCTTACTCCAGGTTGAGAATCACTGACTGAGGTTGATGTTTTGAGACTCTGTTACCACCATACTTATAAATAGAGCATTCCTTTGCTGAAGGACATACATTGTATACTTTCTGAAATATGCATGTTGATGATTAATTGTTTCAGCAACATAGATATCACCTATATTTAAGATGTGCTTGTGCTTGTCGGACTCTGCGATACTGTGGACTGTAGCCCTCCAGGCTCCTTTCACCATGAGATTCTTAGGCAAGAATAACTGGAGTGGGTTGCCATTTCCTCCAGGGAATCTTCCCGATCCAGGGATCAAATCCATGTCTCCTATATCTCCCTCATTGGCAGACGGATTCGTTACCATTGAGCCACCAGGGGATCCCTGACTACTTGTCCTTTTTACCTCTATCCTTCAAGTTTGTTTTTAACAGCCATCATATTAATATAATTCTTCTTAGATAAATGCTTATGCATCCAATATTTCTGTGATTCAAATCTGACTCTCTTCTGACATTTAAGGCTTTGTACATTTATACTCCAGCTTATCTCTTTGCTTTCTTTCTGAATTTTCCCTTAGTGAGATAGTTTCATTCTGTTCCTCAAACATGTCTTTTAAATTCCTACTTTACAGACTTTGCTCAAGTTCTTGAAATATTCAAAACTTTCCTAACCTGTTATTTGTTACAGTTCAGCCTGTCAGGCCTGCTAGATAATGTATCATCAGGGCACTCCAGTATATTCTCCAAATTTCCAAGGAATTTATTACTGTCTAGAATTCATTTGGCATTTATGTTTTTAAATGAACATCTTGAATGTTTTCTCAGGTGGAAAGCTCCTTCATTAGTGCCCTTGCCATATTGACTAAAGTGGGACAAAAACAGCACACACAGTCATGAAATATGCCTTTCTTACTTCTCATGTTTATAATTGTCCATTGTTTAAAATATGGATAGATATATTTTGCACAATACTGAACTTTATAGTTTTATTTTCACTTAAATGAAATATACTAATCCATGATACGATAATTCACAGGATATCTAGAAACACAGACTTAATTAAATGAATTGTTATAAATGTCCTGAGGCAAAGGAAGGGACGTTAACTAATTAAAAGAATCCATTGGTTAAGCTTTGGTGAAAAGAATAATTTGTTAAAGAAATTAATAACTCTTATTGATCTGTTTTACAAATCCAACCTTTTATTTGAAGTTTGTTGAAGAGCAGATTCCTTGCATTAGAGTGTTAGCTCAGGTATTGTAAGCCTTTATCATTGATGTTTTAATTTAAGTTGTATAGACTATCCAAATGATCCAAGTAGAGTATTTTTTTTTTTTTTAATAAATTGCTTTGTCTCAATGGGAAAACATTGAAAACATAGAAAGTCTAGTTTTTTGCTATTAAATTCTAGTTGTCAGCCACCATGAATTGATTTTTTAAAAATCTTTATTAAAATTATGTTACATTATAATGTTTCTTTTATGAATTTTCTTTTTTTAAAGCTGACACTTACAAAAGGAGAATAATTGAGCAGCATTTGAAGGCTTGGATAAAGAGGAAAGCTGAAAAACTGACAATATGTGACACTCAGTTTAACATTTTGGAAAATCTTTATAGTTTTATATTTGTAAAGCTCAAAAGAGTTGTATTTTGAAGTGTCCTATGCAAGATTTGCAATTCATTTGTCTTTGAATTTTTCAATTAGGAAAATATATTGGAGAGGATTCATTTTCACATAGTGCCAAGCAGAGATGCAGACATGTGTACCTCCAAATCTTGTATCACTCACCAAAAGTTTGCTATGACTCTGTATGAACAGGTGAGCTGGCTTAACTATTTTAGTAGAGGATATATTTATGTTTTATGATTGATAAATTAGACATGTGTTTTTACCTGCAGTGTGTGTGTCGTAGCTGTGGAGCATCATCAGATCCTCTACCCTTTACAGAGTTTGTACGGTACATTTCTACAACAGCCCTGTGGTAAGAGCTTATTAAAGCATATTTACCAAAGATGTTAGTAGTAATGTGTGTGATCACATTGAGCCTCTACTTTATGAAACTATAGCACATATATATATGAATATCTACTCTGTGAGATGCACAAATGTGCTACCATCATGGGCACTAAGTGATGTCTGTCTCAATTTTGGTTGTTTCTGATTTACCAAATATAGATGTCACTCAGTAATGACAAATGTACAGAATATTAGTCAAAATATTTATTTATCTATTTATATTTATAGCAAGGTTTTGGAACTACGGAAGAGAGCTAAGTTGAATGGTAAATGGAACTGTAGGTGATTTCTTCTTTTTGCTAAGGTGTTACCTTTGCAGTGACCATGTCCCTGCGTGGTGATGGAAGCTAGGGTAAACAGACGAGAAAGAAAAAAATAAAAATAATCCTCTTTAATTGGATTTAAAGCTTCACCATTCACCTGAAATAAAAATTTTCAGGCTTGTCTGTCCCCTCGCTCCCTTCCTGGTCTTGAAATAGCTTAGGGATCCAAAGGTGATACCTAGGCTTTACATAATAGGAATTGTTTGAACACTTCAACAGGTATTTGAGAGTATAAATATTTGATGTTTGAAAGCATTGAATAAGATCATAAGTGTTTGCAGATACTTTAACACTTTAATATGAAAGATAAAACATGGAATGATCATTATCAATCAGAATACATCAGTATAGCAGTTAGCTGCTAAATGCTACCAATGTTTTTATCATTACACAAAGTGAGTGTTAGGTGCTCGTCAATTTCATCATGTTATTAAACTTCCTTGATTTTTTGGGTATAGCACATTATTTCTTAAAGATCATCCAATGTAGTAAGTTGGTAATTTGTATATATACAGAGTTTGGAAACATTGGTTTAAAGGAACAGTCTTTAAAGTTTAGTCAGTTGTAGTCAATTTCATTCATCTGATATGAAAAGTAGAATGGTGTTAGAATAAGTTCAGTTCAGTTCAATCGCTCAGTCGTGTCCGACTCTTTGCAACCCCATGAAATCGCAGCACGCCAGGCCTCCCTGTCCATCACCAACTCCTGGAGTTTACCCAAACTCATGTCCATCAAGTCGGTGATGCCATCCAGCCGTCTCATCCTCTGTTGTCCCCTTCTCCTCCTGGCCCCAATCCTTCCCAGCTTCAGGGTCTTTTCCAATCAGTCAACTCTTCTCATGAGGTGGCCAAAGTATTGGAGTTTCAGCTTCAGCATCAGTCCTAACAGTGAACACTCAGGACTAATCTTTAGGATGGACTGGTTGGATCTCCTTGCATTCCAAGGCACTCTCAAGAGTCTTCTCCAACAGCACAGGTCAAAAGCATCAGTTCTTCAGTGCTCAGCTTTCTTCACAGTCCAACTCTCACATCCATACATGACTACTAGAAAAACCATAGCCTTGACTAGACGGACCTTTGTTGGCAAAGGAATGTCTCTGCTTTTTAGTATGCTGCCCAGGTTGGTCATAACTTTCCTTCCAAGGAGTAAGCTTCTTTTAATTTCATGGCTGCAATCACCATCAGCAGTGATTTTGGAGCCCCAAAAAATCAAGTCTCTCACTGTTTCCACTGTTTCCCCATCTATTTGCCATGAAGTGATGGGACCAGATGCCATGATCTTAGTTTTCTGAATGTTGAATTTTAAGCAAACTGTTTCACTCTCCTCTTTCACTTTCATCGAGAGGCTCTTTAGTTCTTCGGTTTCTGCCATAAGGTTGGTGTTATTTGCATATCTGAGGTTATTGTTATTTCTCCCTGCAATCTTGATCCCAGCTTGTGCTTCATCCAACCCAGCGTTTCTCATGATGTACTCTGCATATAAGTTAAATAAGTAGTTGTCTAATGATACTTAATACCTCGATATGTGAAAATTAGACTCTAGGAGAGGTTGGCTAGAAACTGGCACAGATAACCCTCCCTAGATTCTTTAGGAAATGGTTAGCATTCATAATAGGAAGAAAAAGCACAAACCTGGCTTAAGTAGCTTTGGTTGTGATTTCTGCATTAATCATCAAAGGGCTTTCCCTTAGCTGAAAATAATTTTGTGTCTGGAAACTTTAAGCTAGAGACGGAGACTCTCCTAAAGTTTGTTGCTCTTGTTAGGCAAAAGTTTAAACTCCAGTCTCTAGTTGTTAAGTAATAATGTAAAAGAACCAGTTAACTTATAGTTACCTTGAGATGGAACCTCTTACATCATTCATATAGTTCCAAACAATGGTATGTGATTTTATCCTGTTTTTGACCTAATTTCTTTCATCATATACCGCCAAATTTCATTATGTTTCATGTCATGGAAATTTACTTTATGGTTAACTTTTCAAACAAAATTGTGTTTTAAAGTAGAAAAAGTGATCATACTTATATTAATAAGTTAATATTTTTAATGCAAATTTATTAGATCTTTTTTAAGTTCATAGGCCAGATTTGGGATCCTTTGTTTCTTTTGTAGCAATGAAGTTGAAAGAATGATGGAAAGGCATGAGCGCTTTAAGCCTGATATGTTCGCAGAATTGCTGCAAGCAGCAAATACAACTGATGACTACAGGAAATGTCCTGTAAGTATAATTCAGAGAATGTTAGTGTGCTTCTATGTTTGTAAATTTGAAAATGGAAATTACCATGCAAATATTAACTAAATCTGGAATTAATTCTAAGAATTAATTTTTTTACTATTCTTTAGGTAATTCTTTATACCATTGAGCTCTTTATTTCAACATTATTTCTTTAAAAACATGTTACTTTGTGAAGGATTTAAGGTAGCATACATTGATTAATTTTAAGCTCTGAAGCCTGTCATTTGACTAAATTGAAAATTTTGTTTTTGTTTTTCTTTAAATAAATATTAAAAATGGTATTATTCTTTTCTCATGTGATATTGTTAGTGACTTTAAGGTCTTTATTTCTGCTTTTCTTAAGGTTAAATTCTTATTTTAACAGATTTACAAAAATATCAAAGAAAAGTTCTTTGGTTTAAAATAAATTTGTTTAATCAATAGTTAAGACAGATAGTTTGTTAAAAGTCTTTTAATATGCTGAATAAATTTCTGATACATGCTTTTGCATAATACAAGCTCTGTAAGGCGTTACCTTTGATATATTTGTTTCGATAATTTCAAAAGTTGTCTTTTTTGTTTTTCTTTAGAGTAACTGTGGCCAAAAAATAAAAATTCGGCGTGTTTTAATGAATTGCCCAGAGATTGTTACAATTGGTTTAGTCTGGGACTCTGAGCATTCTGACTTGACTGAAGATGTTGTTCGGAATCTGGCAACCCAGCTTTATCTTCCTGGGGTATAATAATTCTTTTCATTCTCTTCCTTTTTGTTTTTAAATTCCTTTGTTCCTTTTTTTTTTTTAAATTCCTCTGAAACATCTTCATATTTTACACCGTATGTTGTTTTTCAGAGCTAAATTTTCTTTCTAAAGGAAATAATTTGCAGATGTAACTCTGATTAAGTTCATCAAATCAGGCTAACTGGAATGCCTTTCTTTCTTTTTGTTATAAACTAATCCATCACGTACTCTATCCTTTTTGTCACTCTAGAATAATGATGATATGATACTGTATGCATCTGTGTATATGCTTGTTTGGGTGTATATGATAATGATTATAAATTATAAATAGCAAGCTGGAAAATTTTAAGGTTTAAAATTGGTCTGACTTTTTAATGTGCATCAGTTCAGTTCAGTCGCTCAGTCGTGTCCCGACTCTTTGCCACTCCATGAACCGCAGCACACCAGGCCTCCTTGTCCATCACCAACTCCCGGAGTCCACCCAAACCCATGTACCTTGGTGATGCCATCCAACCATCTCATTCTGTGTTGTCCCCTTCTTGTCCTGCCCTCAATCTTTCCCAGCATCAGGGTCTTTTCAAATGAGTCAGCTCTTCGCATCAGGTGGCCAAAGTATTGGCGTTTCAGCTTCAACATCAGTCCTTCCAATGAACACCCAGGACTGATCTCCTTTAGGATGGACTGGTTGGATCTCCTTGCAGTTCAAGGGACTCTCAAGAGTCTTCTCCAACACCACAGTTCAAAAGCATCAATTCTTTGGCTCTCAGCTTTCTTCACCATCCAACTCTCACATCCATACATGACCACTGGAAAAACCATAGCCTTGACTAGATGGACCTTTGTTGACAAAGTAACGTCTCTGCTTTTTAACATGCTGTCTAGGTTGATCATAACTTTCCTCCCAAGGAGTAAGCATCTTTTAATTTCATGGCTGCAGTCACCATCTGCAGTGATTTTGGAACCTAGAAAAATAAAGTCAGCCACTGTTTCCACTGTTTCCCCATCTATTTGCCATGAAGTGATGGAACCAGATGCTGTGATCTTAGTTTTCTAAATGTTGAGCTTTAAGCCAACTTTTTCACTCTCTTCTTTCACTTTCATCAAGAGGCTCTTTAGTTCTTCTTCACTTTTTGCCATAAGTGTGCATATTACTATCTTATTTTAAATTCATTTATATTACAGTTAAACTTTTAGATAGTTATCTTTTAGGTAGTATGGTTAATGTATATTAAAATATACAATTCAACCATGAATTATCAGGAAATGTGTGATTTATCTCATTTAGTTTTATGTATGTAAAGTGTGTGTTCTGTATTCAAGATGCTGTGCTACTGAACTAAGTTTTAGTAATTACATTTTGTTAGACATCATGTTTCTTATAGACTAATCAAAAATAATAATTCTGTTAATGCAGTGTGGTGTCTTTTAGTACTAATAAAATATCAATTTGGGACAGTATGCATGAGAAATATTTGTCATAGAGAATCAAATGCATGACTCATCAAATCATTGTTCCTCATCTTTGAAAAGATAACTATACATTATTTTTAAACAGCTTTTTTATAGAGTTACTGATGAAAATGCCAAAAATAGTGAACTTCACCTTGTTGGCATGATTTGCTACACCAGCCGACATTATTGTGCCTTTGCTTTTCATACCAAGAGTTCCAAATGGGTTTTTTTTGATGATGCAAATGTGAAAGAGGTAAGTGACACTTGACTAACTGGAATGATTACTGTGTTTTTTACTTTTGAGGGGTAAATGATGTAATAATGATAAAATTATATAAAAATAATAATTATATACAAATACTTACATAAATTAGTAATAAGTGGACTTAATTATATCAGCATCATTAAATACCTTCAGTATTAAAAATTAGAAAACCAAATAGACAAAGCAAATACTTTAGATGTTGGACATCAAGGAGGTTGAACAGAAAAAAGGAACCAACATGATGAACCCTGCTTGCTGGCTAGAGATAGTTTTTGGATTTCAGTGCAGATATGGCAAACCCAAACAAAGCCTCGTAGTGTCAGTGAGCTGAGGAAATTGGAGTTCACAGGGGCCAAGATGGCTAAATGTCCGGGACAGATTACTAGAAAGAAAGCTGTACAGAGGGAAAGTTCTAGGGATTGGCAGAGGCATCCCCTTTAAATCTTTGGCTGACTAGTGATCACCTATGTGCAGGGTAAATGTGCACAAGGTGGAGAAATGACCACTGGAAAACAAGGTCAGACAATTCCCAGAACTTGTACAGGGCTAGGAGAGTTTGCATCTGTAGTAGCAAGGGTGGATACACAGGACATCAGGTAGACTTCTCAGAAAAGTATCACCTTAATAGTGGGGCTGGATTATTCCTAGACTGAAGATTGCTCTGGACCTGACATAAAAAGCTTAAAATGAAGCTATGCAGAGGATGAAGCTGATCCCATGCAATTTAACATAACACATGACTACATGCTAACAATTTAAAAGGAAAGGAAAAAAAAAAACACCTCAATACTGAAAAATGTAAAATTCAGTAAAATTTCAGTATGCCTTTCCAAGATAGTATTCAATAAAAAAAAATTACAAAATATATAAAGAAGTAGGAAGCTATGACCCATCCCTTGAAGGAGTAACAGCATATCTGCTCTGCCATTTCATTCCTTCAAGTCACATGATATGGGGTGAGCAGGCAGGGTAGGGAAATGGAGCATACCTTCTTTTTTCTCAGAACCTTGAGCATCAGCATCTCAAAAGTAAAGGTTCAGATTAATATCCAGATGATCTTGGAGGCAGTTCCAGGCCAGATCTGATATTAATTACTTTAGAAAAAAAAGACTAAAAATGACAGAAATAGAAATACCAGATAAGACTTTTAAAACTGTTGTTTAGCTATAAAGAGATTTATTAGATAATAGTCAGTAAACATGGACCATAAAAATAACTGGTAAATTGGACTTCATCAAAACTTCTGCTTTTCAATAAGATACTGTTAGAATGAAAAGACAAGCATAGACTGGGAAAAAACATTTGTTAAGTATATATCTGATAAAGCCTATATCCAGAATATATAAAGAACTCTTACAACTCAGTCATAAAAGGACAAATCAGTTAAAGAGTGAGCAAAAGATTTGGACAGTTCAAAAAGAAGATATTAATATATGAATGGCCCTTGAAATGATATTCAGGACATCACTAGGCATAAAAGAATTAAAAATTCAATTCACAATGAGATTGCATTGCTCACCTATTAGAATGCCTAAAATTAAAAAGACCGTTCACACCAAGAGCTGACCAGGATGTGGAACAGCTGGATCTCTCACGAGGCTGATGGAAATGCAAAATTGGATAATCACTTTAGAAAACAGTTATGAATTCAAATGTATACTTAGCATACAACCGAGCAATTCCACACCTGTAAAAGCGTGTATCCATACATTATTTGTAATTCAATGTTCTTAGTAGTTTTACTTATAGTAACCAAAACTAGAAACAACTGAAATAGATAAAGATAACGCATCAGGTAAATAGATAAAGAAGTTGTGGTATAACCATACAATGGAACATAATAATCAGCAATAAAAGGAATGAGCTCTTGATACAGACAACTATTGAGTGTGGAAAAATCTCAAAAGCATTGTGCTAAATGAGAGACATGTACAAGTTGGATTTAGAAAAGACAGAGGAACCAGAGATGAAATTGCCAACATCTGTTGGATCATAGAAAAAGCAAGGGAATTCCCCCCCAAAAAGTCTACTTCTGCTTCATTGACTATGCTAAAGCCTTTGACTGTATGGATCACAACCAACTGTGGAAAATTCTTAAAGAGATGGAAATACCAGACCACCTTACCTGCCTCCTGAGAAACCTGTGTGCAGGACAAGAAACAGCAGTTAGAACCAGATATGGAGCAATGGACTGGTTCAAAATTGGGAAAGGATTACATAAGGCTGTCAGTTGTCACCTTGCTTATTTAACGTATATGCAGAGTACATCATATGAAATGCCAGGCTGGATGACTCACAAGCTAGAATCAAGATTGCCAGGAGAAATACCAATAACCTCAGATATGCAGATGATAACCACTCTAATGGTAGAAAGCAAAGAGGAACTCAAGAGCCTCTTACTGACGGTGATAGAGCAGAGTGAAAAAGCTGGCTCAAAACTCAGCATTCATACAGGCCAATATCACTGATGAACATAGATGCAAAGATCCTTAGCAAAATTTTAGCAAACAGAATCCAACAACATATTAAAAAGATCATACATCATGACCAAGTGGACTTTATCCCAGGGATGCAAGGATTCTTCAATATCTGCAAATCAATCAATGTAATACACCACATTAACAAGTTGAAAAATAAAAGCCATATGATTATACCAGTAGATGCAGAGAAAGCCTTTGACAAAATTCAACATCCATTTACGATAAAAACCCTCCAGAGAGCAGGAATAGAAGGAACATACCTCAACATAATAAAAGCTATATATGACAAACCCACAGCAAACATTATCCTCAGTGGTGAAAAATTGAAAGCATTTCCCCTAAAGTCAGAAACAAGACAAGGGTGCCCACTCTCACAACTACTAATCAACATAGTTTTGGAAGTTTTAGCCATAGCAATCAGAGCAGAAAAAGAAATAAAAGGAATCCAGACTGCAAAAGAAGAAGTAAAACTCTCACTGTTTGCAGATAACATAATCCTCTACATAAAAAACCCTAAAGACTCCACCAGAAAATTACTAGAGCTAATCAATGAATATAGTAAAGTTGCAGGATGTAAAATCAACACACAGAAATCCCTTGCATTCCTATACACTAACAATGAGAAAACAGAGAAATTAAGGAAACAATTCCATTCACCATTGCAACAAAAAGAATAAAATACTTAGGAATATATCTACCTAAAGAAACAGAAGGCCTATATATAGAAAACTATAAAACACTGGTGAAAGAAATCAAAGAGGACACAAATAGGTGGAGAAATATACCGTGCTTATGAACTGGAAGAATCAATATAGTGAAAATGAGTATACTATCCAAGGCAATCTATAGATTCAGTGCAATCCCTATCAAGCTACCAACGGTACTTTTCACAGAACTAGAACAAATAATTTCACAATTTGTATGGAAATATAAGAAACCTCAAATAGCCAAAGCAATCTTGAGAAAGAAGAATGGAACTGGAGGAATCAACCTGCCTGACTTCAAGCTCTACTACAAAGCCACAGTCATCAAGACAGTATGGTACTGGCACAAGGATAGAAATATAGATCAGTGGAACAAAATAGAAAGCCCAGAGATAAATCCACACACCTATGGACACCTTATCTTCAACAAAGGAGGCAAGAATATACAATGGAGAAAAGACAATCTCTTTAACAAGTGGTGCTGAGAAAACTGGTCAAACACTTGTAAAAGAATGAAACTAGAACACTTTCTAACGAACACCACACACAAAAATAAACTCAAAATAGATTAAAGATATAAACATAAGACCAGAAGCTATAAAACTACTAGAGGAAAACATAGGCAAAACACTCGCTGACATAAACCACAGCAGGATCCTCTATGACCCACCTCCCAGAATATTGGAAATAAAAGCAAAAATAAACAAATGGGACCTAATTAAACTTAAAAGCTTTTGCACAACAAAGGAAACTATAAGCAAGGTGAAAAGACAGCCTTCAGAATGGGAGAAAATAATAGCAAACGAAGCAACTGACAAAAAATTAATTTCAAAAATATACAAGCAACTCCTGCAGCTCAATTCCAGAAAAATAAATGACCCAATCAAAAAATGGGCCAAAGAACTAAACAGACGTTTCTCCAAAGAAGACATACAGATGGCTAACAAACACATGAAAAGATGCTTAATATCACTCAAAATCAGAGAAATGCAAATCAAAACCGCAATTAGGTACCATTTCACGCCAGTCAGAATGGCTGCTATCCAAAAGTCTACAAGCAATAAATGCTGAGAGGGTGTGGAGAAAAGGGAACCCTCTTACACTGTTGGTGAGAATGCAAACTGGTACAGCCACTATGGAGAACAATGTGGAGATTCCTTAAAAAACTGGAAATAGAACTGCCATATGGCCCAGCAATCCCACTGCTGGGCATACACACTGAGGAAACCAGAATTGAAAGAGACACGTGTACCCCAGTGTTCATTGCAGCACTGTTTATAATAGCCAGGACATGGAAGCAGCCTAGATGCCCATCAGTAGACGAATGGATAAGGAAGCTGTTGTACATATACACAATGGAATATTACTGAGCCATTAAAAAGAATACATTTGAATCAGTTCTAATGAGGTGGATGAAACTGGAGCCTGTTATACAGAGTGAAGTAAGACAGAAAGAAAAACACCAATACAGTATACTAAAGCATATATATGGAATTTAGAAAGATGGTAACGATAACCCTGTATGCGAGACAGCAAAAGAGACACAGATGTATAGAACAGTTTTTTGGACTCTGTGGGAGAGGGCGAGGGCGGGATGATATGGGAGAATAGCACTGAAACATGTCAATTATCATATGTGAAACAAATCACCAGTCCAGGTTTGATGTATGATACAGGGTGCTCGGGGCTGATGCACTGGGATGACCCAGAGCGATGGGGTGGGGAAGGAGGTGGGAGGGGGGTTCAGGATGGGGAACACATGTTCACCCATGGCGGATTCATGTCAGTGTATGGCAAAACCAATGCAATATTGCAAAATAAAAAGAAATAATAAATAAATAAAACTGATAAGAAAACAACTCAGCATTCAAAAAACTTAAGATCATGGTGTCCGATCTCATCACTTCATGGCAAATAGAAGGGGAAAAAGTGGAAACAGTGACAGACTTTATTTATTTATTATATAATACTTTGGTATGGCAGTTTATTAAGAAGTTCTGTTTGAGTCAGTTTGCAGCAGCATTTTGGCACTCCTGTTTTGCATCCTTATAGCTTAAGTTGTCAAAATTTGAAGAAAGAACTGGGTGTATGGTCACTCTGAGTTTTAGGTTTGTTTTGTTTTCAAATTAGTCTAGTTTTTTTTTTTTTTTTTTTTGGTGAATTGAAATTAGTCTAGTTTTTCAAGTATCTCAGAATCCCAAGTAAAGAGAGTAAACAGCTAAATGTGTGTGGTATGAACAAGCTCTTCAGGAATTTTTTAAAGGTCCTTTTCTTCTCTAAGCTAATATTCTAGAATGCTTTGTTTTTTGTTTCATTGGTTTTGTTTTTAAATGAATGTTAGAGAGGTGTAATTTACAAACATTAAAATGCATCCATTGTAAATATATAGTTTGGACAGTAATAACTGTATACATGCCTGTGTAATCTCCACATTCATTGTATGGAACATTTTCATGACTCCAGAAAATCCTGTTGTGTCCCTTTGCTGTCACTTTTTCACCCTAGGCCCCGGGAAATCACTGATCTTACCATAGGTTAGTTTTGCTCATTTTACAAATTTTATATGTGTGGTATCTTATAATACATGTTCTCTATGTTTGGCTTCCTTTGCTAAGTATATATATATCTTTAACATATAGTCATATATTATAATGTGTATTGTGTTATGTGTATCAGTGCCTTATTTTTATTGTTGTGTTCCATTTTATGACTGTGTAACAGTTTTTCCATTCACTTGTTGAGTTACGAACAGTCTTCGTGTGAACATAGTGTTTTCCGTTAATCTTAGATAATACCCAGAAGGAGGATTTCTGGGTTGAATGGTATGTGTTAATCTTTACAAGAGACTGGTAAATTGATCCCGAAAGTGATTGTACAGTTTACATTCTTGCCAGCCATGTCCTGGAGTTCCAGTTGCTCCACATTCTCAGCAGCACTCCATGTTGGTGGTCATCTTAACGTTAGCTCTTATAGCGAATGTATGTCGTTATCACAGTGTAGTTTTAATTTGCATTTCCCTTATGATTAATAATGTCTGGAGTATTCTTTCATGTGCTTATTGACCATTTTTTATGTCTTTTTGGATAAGTGCTCAGATGTATTGTACATTTTTCAAATTGGATTATCTTATTAATGAGTTGTAGTCATTCTTTATTCTGGTCGCCAGTTCTTCATTAGATATATGTGGCTTTTTTTCCTTTTTTTCATTTTCTTAATGGTGTCTTTCAAAGAGCATAAGTTATTAATTCATTTTGATGAAGCCAGTTTTACAATTTTTTTCTTGTCTGACTTGTTTGATTTCCTATCTAAGAAATCTTTACTTCCCCCAAGATTGTTAAGATTTTATCTTTTGTTTTCTTCTATAGGGCTTCCCTGGAGGCTCAGACAGTAAAGAATCTGCCTGCAATGCAGGAGACTGGGTTCAATCCCTGGGTCGGGAAGATCCCCTGGAGAAGGAAATGGCAGCCCACTCCAGTATTCTTGCTTAGGAAATCCCATGGATAGAGGAGCCTGGTGGGCTATAGTCCATGGGGTTGCAGAGTCGGACACCACTGAGTGACTAACACTTTCACAACACTTTCTTCTTTATAGTTTTTTCATGACTCATTCTGAGTTCATTTTTATGCTTTTAGTAAAGTGATGTCAAAGTTCATTTTTTCGTATGGCTATCCACTTGGTCCAGCACCATTTGTTTAATAGACCATTGTATTTCCCCATGAAATTGCTTGAAGTCTGTCAAAAGTCAGTCAACCATGTATATGCAAAGCCTTTCAAAATTTGATATTCTTGATCTTGATATAGAAAGTGTATAATCTTGCTCATCAATTTTTTTAATGATAATGTTTAAAATACTTTTATGTTGACTAGTTTCTAAATAAAATTAGCTGTATAATATGATGAATAGTTGAACTGCTAGTATCTGGGTGTCTTTAAAATTTTTTTAATATAAAAAAATAATTCAGTCTCTGCCTTTTCATGTAATGCATTGATTGCAAAGTTCTGTTTCTATGCATTGTGGTTTTTTAAGGTTGGAAGTAGATGGAAAGATGTGGTCTCCAAGTGTATCCGATGCCATTTCCAGCCATTGCTTTTATTTTATGCGAACCCAGATGGCACAGCAGTTTCCACTGAAGATGCACTCGGGCAGGTCATCAACTGGTCTCATCATAAATCTATTGCAGAAAATATAGGTAATTCTTTAAAAGTTCTTTTTAGTGTTTTTCATTGTCAGAATCACACTAGGAATACTAATATACTGAATATGAAATGAATGTTGAGGATAATCTCAAAATGTAGTTTCAGTGGAGTCCAGGAAAATTCTAATACTTTGAGTTAGTCTTTATAAAGACCCTTTCCTCATCTGTAGGCTCAGAAGCACCTTCAGCAGCCACCCACCACCCTGGTCCCACAAGCCCAAGAGGGGTTACCTGGCTGGTAGCTCTTACTAGTGACGAGTACTGAGATTTCAAGTAAAAAAAGGACACTAGAAAAGTCCAAAGGAGCTAGGCCACTTTTGAATGTATTAACAACGCATGTAGAAATCCTTAAAAGATGTCAGTCCTTTAAGTTTTTAAATAATTTTCTCATTAGTATTAAAAATGTCTGAAAAGATGATTCAAATATCTCTTCTTCTGGTAGAGAAGACAAAGGGAATGAAACATTTTTGTTGGTCTTTTTAAGGATGCGAAAAGCCCTCGGTTTCTAAGTCAGAAGATTCAAAAGAAAATGGATTTGGTGATCAGACAAAACAGAGAGAAAATCAGAAATTTCAAGCAGATAGCATTTCATCATTTAATCGGAGCCACGTTCAAACAAATGGTGGTAGAGGACCAGGTATGTGTGTGGTTTTTTTTTTTTTTGGCTGTTGTGTGTGACATGTGGGATCTTCCTTCCCCGACCAGGGACTGAACCATTGGACTGCCAGAGAATTCCCGACCAGATATGTATTTAAATTTTCATTTTTACATTGTCCTTGAGTAGTTAAGCTTCCCCCCTTTTCACTTACTGTATGTAATTCTTTTTAAAGACCAGAAGGAGAATCCTTAACTAGCTTTCCTTGGCCATGAAGAGAAAATAGCAAGTAGAAACAAAGATTTTGTCTTCTGACTTAAGCATTTGTCTGAGACCTATAGTTTTATTTGGATACTTTGATTCGACTAGTGGTTGAGTTTTTCCATGTACTCAAGGCTGTACCTAATAGGCTAGAGGTAATCTGGACTGTCACCAAAGAAAGCTATGATATGGATATGGCCTTTCCTTCAAGGAGTTAATTATTAACTTGGAGAGGAAAAACATTTAGTTAATAATTTGGCTCATATGCCAAAATTAAATTTAGCATTAGTGAATGCAACAGGAGTTTGCAGTTACTATTGTTGTAGTTTATTTTTAACCTCTTGTCTATTCAACTCTCTCTTTTCATTATCAACCTACAACTTTAATTTTCATAAATGAAGATCTGTGGTTAGGATCCAACATGAGATATCAAAGTATGGTGTATAATTATGGTTTAGAAATATATATAACTAATTGAGTGACTTTTGAGGATGATTTTATAAAGGGCTTTAAAATATATTAATGAAATAATGTCTAACCATAAAGTAACCCATTTAAGCAAGAGTGATAAGATTCAGAAATAACAATTATCATTAAGAAAAAACTATAATAAATTCTTTTAAAGTTCTTAATGGAGCTATACCTTTTCCCATTTTATATATTCATCTGTATTTTGTTAATATTATCACATCTTAAATTTTTAATGTAGTGCAGTTTGTACTTTTGTTGAATAGCATGAAAAATGATCTGTGTTGTTATTATAAGAATTTTTTTTTTTTTTTCTAGTTAAGTCAAGTCACAGTGATCAAAGGGAAAAAATAAAAGACATTTCCAGAGAATGTGCTCTAAAAGCCATTGAACAGAAAAACTTACTTTCCTCACAAAGGAAAGATTTGGAAAGGGGACAGAGAAAAGACTTGGGTAGACATAGAGGTAAGTTAAGAACTTATAGCATTCATTGGAAAAAGGCTGCTATAATCTTACTTTAAAGCTAACTTTTATAACTTACTACAATTTAATATAATTTCTTTATATATTATATATATTTATTTATATGCTATGTGCCTTAGTATGATTTCTGTAATATGCCTATTACATCTATAAATGTAAAGTTTTCCTAGTTCTTATTCAATTATAGCCTGGAAAATTTGTGTTTTTTTATACTTTCACCTTTTAACTATAAATTCAATTCACCTGTATGGTACATTCAAATAATAAGGAAGATTATACAATTAAATAAAAAGAACTTTTTTTCCTGCAACCCTTGACCTTTGCTCTGTTCTGCCATTAACAGTTTCCATGATCATGTCTTACTTTAATGGTTTTATACTCTTTTCTTTATGGACATATCATGATTTAGCTGATACTTCTAGGCTTTAAAACTTGATTTAATATTCTTGCTGCAGTGAAATCCTTTCACAGTTACCTTTGTGTACTTTTTGCATGTAGCCATAGCATACAGTTTTTTCAGAATGATTACTGGGTTAGAGTATGTTTATTTTCAGTTTTGATCGGTGTGGCTCAGTTGCCCTCCTAAAATACTTGACAGTCTGCACTCCCACCAATGGTGATTAGATATCTGTTTCCAGCAGTAATTGGTTTAGTAAACTTTTAATCTTACCAATATAATAGGTGGGAAAATATGTTTATTTTTATGCTTTTTATTATGAATGAGATAGAATACTTTTTTTTAAACTTCTCTGATTACCTTGTGATCTGCTTTGCAGATGATTTTTTAAAATCATTATATAAACATTTATGTTATAAATGTATCACATCAAGCATAAATAGAGATTTCAAAAGCAATTTTTAATCTCAAAGCACTATGTGATTTAAATAACTATGATTATTACTGTTTAACTTTTCTTCCCAAAGAAGGTGTTTGGCTTGTGACTAAAAAGTGGCTCTGAAGAGTTTTTGTATCACTATTTACTTATTTATTTTTAAAGATTTGGTTGATGAAGACCCTCCACATTTCAAGACTGGATCACCTCCTGCCCTAAATGGCTTTAGACAATATGGGAATCCACATCTATATCATAGTCAAGGAAAAGGACCGTGTAAGCATGACCGAATTGCCCATCAGAGTCGAACTTCTGCACAAACCTTAAGTTCAAGTAAATCCCAGATTCTTGCTTCAGGAGAGAAAGTAACTGGCAAAATGAAGAGTGACAGTGGTACTGGATATGATACAGACAGTAGCCAAGATTCTCGTGATAAAGGGAGCAGCTACAATGGCAGCAATAAAAGCCGAAACCGAGGTTGGAAACCTATGAGAGAAATGTTAAATGTTGATAGTATTTTTAATGAAAGTGAAAAAAGGCAGCAGATCCCAAGGCATAAATCAAATATCAGTAACAAATCTAAATGTAGCAAAGATCAGAGTTTTAACAATTGGCCGAAAGAGAATCCAAAGCAAAAGTGTTTAATGACTATATATGAAGATGAAATGAAGCAGGAAATGGGAAGCAGGAGTTCCCTTGAATTTAATGGAAAAGTAGCAGAGAAAAATAAAGCCCTCAAAGAAACTAAAGTTCATGGTGACAACTGGCAGATGCAAAGGACAGAGTCTGGATATGAAAGCAGTGATCATATCAGTAATGGCTCTGCTAATTTGGACTCGCCTATTATTGATGGAAATGGTACAGTGATGGATATCAGTGGTGATAAAGAAACCACATCTTTCAGGTAATACACAAATTATATAAATGATTTTCCCGCATCCATTCTCTCTTTTTAATTACTTGAAGGCACTTTCAAAGATTGGGGTCAGTTAAATGAAAAGCAAAGAGCTTGAGCTCAGAGTAACCTGGGATATCACAGGTTATTTGATATTTCGAGTTTCTCTTTTTAATAGTTATTTCCTGATTCCCAAAATAACAACTGTTTATTTTGAAGAAATTTAGAAAGTAAAATGCATTATCATTTTGCCACTAAAAACTATTGATATAAACTACAAGTTTAAACCATAGATTTAAATTGGTATATCTGTCATTAAGCTAATTGCTTAATTCTTCAATCTATTTAATGCTCATTATCCCATCTCTAACATCTGTAACTCAGAGCTGAGGTTATTTTCTTCTGTCATAACCCAATTCCGTGAAGGAGATATTTTTCCTTTAGCAAATATTAAAGAATACAGCCAAGTAACTAAGTTTGTGTTCAATTAATTCTTAATTCTGAAAACATTTATTACATTACTGTTAGGCTACTTCCACATCTCTGTGTAACTTCTAAAATATGTCCACAGCTTAGGTCAGTTAACCCACTATGTCTTCCCTTATCAGTCTAAAACATCTTAATTTGATATTAGCTAATATTTTATCATGTTGATTATTGAAAAGCCAGATTTGCAAAAAATGACCACCCATGTTTTACTAAAATAATCATTATAATGAAGACTTAGGGAAGTTATTTTATTTGGCAGGGTAATTTCATAATACTTCTTAAGGTATTAGAAAGATCAGGACTTTGTAACCAGATAGGCTGATTTAAGTTACTGAGCAAATTAATTTGACTTTCACAGCCTTAATCTGTGACATGAAGATAATAACTGTTGTAAAATGAGGATATTAACTACTTTCGTAATTAATCCCCTAGAGCAGCACATGATGTATAATAATTGTTTAACAAATGTGGTTTCCTTTCTTTTTCTTAGGGAAAAGTAAATAATAATCCATGATAGCTGATGTGTTTGGTGTGTGTTTTATTTTATTTTCTAGTGATCAGATTAAGACAAGCAACCTAAATACAGAACGTGTGAACTATACCTCCCAGCAGAGCAAAAATCACTTAGAAGGTAAAATTTTTATTTAAATATATTGTAGTAGTAGCAGTAAAAAGTAAATCATGATACTAAGAGTAAAGTAGCTGAAAACAGTCCTTCTACTGATGAGTTGATGAGTAATGAGGATGGAAGTTGTGAGAGTTTATGCTTGAAGTCTTAAAGGATGCAAATAGCTACTTTAGGAAGTAGGAAAAAGGGAAACTGTGTCAGCCAGGCTAGGCTAGATTCTGGGCTATGCAGTGGTAACAACCTGAAAATCTCAATCTCTTAACACAAGATTGTTTCTTGCTCACAACACATGTCCAGTCGAGGTCAGCATGAAGTCTCTTCCTGATGATCACTCAGGGCCTGAGATGCATGGTACCCGCATCTGCACCAGTATTTCTCTAATTGTTGCAATATTGCGGGAGAGGGCAGTGAAGGGGACACAACGTGGAGAATCAATCACATGTAAGCTCTTAAAACTTTCAGCCCAGAAGCGATCCAGGTGCTTCCGCTCACATCTCACTGGCCAAGGCAAGTCTTCACATTCAGGCTAATATCACAGAGGGTGGAAAAGGGCAGTTTACCAGTGCATTGCAGTATGTATGAATGGTCCTAATGTCTGCCGCATGCATTAAGGATAGACAGAAAAGCTGATAAACAGCCTGGTGGAAAAGTTCAATTTGGAAGCAGTAAATGTGTAGTGGTGTGACATTATTATAGGTGATTTGTTAGCAACATGCAGCAGCTCAGAAGCAAAGAAAATTAGATGTTTGAATATGTATAGAATTTGGGATTGTTCCTGAGAGGTTATACCTGAAGAAACTGGGAAATGGGGTTCAAGGAAAATGATGAGCAAGGGGATCATAGAGGTTGCAGTCAAAGACATTGTCTTCAGATTTTAGAATTCAGAGGATTAGGAGGGATATAATTTTTAACAATGAAAAACAGCCATGATGAACACATTTTAAAGTTTGGTTTTAGTCTTTATCTTCCTTCAGGCTTTTATGGAGATTATTTTTCAGGTTGCAGATGTTAAATATGATTAAATATTTTAAGTATTTTGTTTTCTTCAGATAGTGTAATATCAGAAGGAAGCACTTATATTAAGGAAATATCCTTCCTTTCCCATATAAAATGTCTCGCCTGTTTTAAAAATCTGATAAAAGTCTGGTAACCAAGTATTACAGGAAACAGTAAGGGGTTGGCCAAAAAATCAACAGCCAAAGTCAGTAAAAATTGAACAATAATTGCAAGTTCAGTGCTCTGTACAAAATGATGCTTGCTTCCTGACATTAATAAAAACACAAGGTCATAGAAATTTCGATGGTTCGGAGTGCATTGCTGTAAGAACTTTGTAGTAGATTTCCCCATTTATTATGAAAGAGTATATATGTAGCCCACTTAAAAATATTCTTTTTAACTGTAAAATACATAACAAAATTTGTCATTCTAATCATTTTTAAGTAAAGATTGCGTGATAATAACTACATTCACATTGTTTTGCCACCATCACTAGCATCGATCTCCATAATTCTTTTACCTTCTCAAATTGAACTCTATCCCATTAAACAACTCCCCATTTCCTCCTCCCTCCAGCCCCTGGCAACTGCTGTTCTACTTTCTGGCTCTTCGAATTTGACCACTGTAGATACCTCATGTAACTGTAATTACACGTATTTGTCTTTTTACAACTGGCTTATTTAGTTCGTTAATGGGCTTCCCTCATAGCTCAGTTGGTAAAGAATCCCAAGAATGCCCTCCTCCAGGGAATCTTCCAGACCCAGGGATCAAACTGCATTTCTTAAGTCTCCTGCATTGGCAGGCTTTTTTTTTTTTTTTAACCACTAGCACCAAAACCTGCAAGAATTCTTTAAGCCTACAATGCAGGAGACCCCGATTCGATTCCTGGGTCGGGAATATCTGCTGGAGAAGGGATAGGCTACCCACTCCTGTATTCTCGGGCTTCCCTTGTAGCTCAGCTGGTAAAGAATCTGCCTGCAATGCAGGAGACCTGGGTTCGATCCCTGGGTTGGGAAGATCCCCTGGAGAAGGGAAAGGCTATCCACTCCAGTATTCTGGCCTGGAGAGTTCCAGGGACTATACAGTCCATGGGGTCGCAAAGAGTCAGACACAACTGAGTGACTTTCACTTTCACTATTTCCTTTAGCACAGTGTCTTCAGAGTTCCTCCATGTATCAGAATTCCACTCATTTTTTAGGCTGAATAACATTACATTATATGATGTAACACATTTTGTTTGTCCACATTTAGGTTAGTTCTGCCTTTTGGCTATTGTATGAAATGCTACTATTTAGATACCTGAAATCCCTGCTTTCAGTTCTTTTCAGTATATACCCAGAAGTGCAATTGCTGGGTCCTTTGGCAATTTTATGTTTAATTATTTTCCATAGCAGCTGCAGCATTTTTGTTTCCACCAGCAGTGCACAAAGGTTCCAGCTTCTCCACATCCTCACCAGTACTTGTTATTTTCTGTTTTTTGTTTTTTTTTTTAATAATTGCCATCTTAGTGGGTATGAGGTGGTATCTTTTTGTGGTTTTATGTAACCCACCTTTTATTTAACTACATTAATTGCATTATATTACAAATATTATTTCTTATTTAATAAACTGCAAAACCTGCAAGAGTTCTTTAAGCTAGTTTTTGCTTGTGTACATGCATGCTAAGTCACTTCAGTCGTGTCTGACTCTTTGTGACCCGATGGACTGTAGCCCATCAGGCTCCACTGTCCATGGTATTCTCCAGGCGAGAATACTTGAGTGGGTTGCCATGCCCTCCTCCAGGGGATCTTCCAGACCCAGGGATCAAACTGCATTTCTTAAGTCTCCTGCATTGGCAGGCTTTTTTTTTTTTAACCACTAGCACCACCTGGGAAGCCCAGTCTTTGCTTTGGGAACCTTTATTAAAGTGCATACCTTATGGTATCTATATGTGTATTCCCCTCCCCTAGTCTTTGATTGAGAATATGTTAAAGTGGGTATAGCAGTTTATTTCCTAAGCTAAAAGGTTGCCCTGTGTGGATTTTTTTTTCCCCCAGTAAAGCACAGTTTAATTTTTTGTGGCATGGTATCATTTTCTTGGATTTCTCCTATTTCTTATTTATAAAATGGGGCACACGTACATTATTAACCTGAAGAATCACTTTCTATCCATAGATAAAAGACTTTCACAAAGTAAAAGAACCTTAGAAAAAAATTTTTTATTCCTATATTCTGTTTGACATTTAAGTCAGCTTTTAATACTAGTCTGTATAAGTTTATGTGCTGGTAGAGAATTTAAAATCTAAAGTAATGCCATTGTAGTTATCTCACTGATAATTTTTCACTGATAGAGATACTGTATAGCCTGTAATATTTATGGGTTCTGTTGGAAATAGAAAAACTACTTACATTGCCTAAAGCTATTATTTGGAAACATTGTTGAAAGTCCACAATGTTTTAGCTCCTGTATTAAAAATGGATCACTAATGGGGATAATTTCAAATAAGTTAAATTACATTTAAAATAGAAGAAATGACATGTTCAAAAGTACATGGTCAGGAGAAGATACCACATATTGGAAAAATACAGGTAATTTCTTATATACAAGGCTGGAATGGAAATTCCATGGAAATTCTGAGATGATGGATAGAGGCTAGAGAGAAGCCAAATCATGATGAAACTTTTATGCTATTTTTAAATCCTAAGAAGTGGAAAGGCACCAAAGGACGAGGAGAGTAGTATACTCCAGTTTGCATTTTAGAAAAGACTTCTTAGTGGCTGTGTAGAGGGTGAATTTAGAGCAGTGGGAGAAAAATTAGATACCGAGTTTAATAGCTTAGGGGAGAAAAGATGAGGGCATAAACTAAAAGCCTGTATCTATGTCAAGAAAGAAGATACCAGAGAGTATAAGAATATGTGGACAGTGGAGTTAGGTTCTATGACAGATGTACACAGTGCGGGAAAATTAGGAAGTTAGGAGTAGCCGTATTTGGGTCTTATGTAAGTGGATTCACCATTTACCAATTGGAAGCATATAGGAAGAAGAGACAAATTTGGGGGGTGAGTGTGCTCAGTCACTCAGTCGTGTGTGACTTTGTGACTGCATGGACTGTAGCCCACCAGGCTTCTCTAGCCATGGGATTTTTCAGGCAAGAATACTGGAGTGGGTTGCCATTTCCTCCTCTGGGGATCTTCCTGACCCAGGGATCGAACTTGTGTCTCTTTCATCTCCTCCGTTGGCAGGCAGATTCTTTACCACTGGGCCACCTGGGAAGCCCTCATATTTTGGCGTCAAGTGGGGATGTCAGATTTAGTTTTGGATTTGTTTGGTTTGTCATTTTAGGTAAATAGATTTATTAGACAGTAACAAATGTCTGGAATGCAGGAAACATTATGTATCGGTAGCCGTCAACATATATGAGAATTGAATGCCAGAGTTGTGAACAACATCACTCAAGTAAATGTGAGATTTCAGGGCAGAAGATAGACAAAGGAAGGAACATGGGGTTTGTTGACTAGAAGAGATGAGCTAAGGTAGAGAGAAGGAGCAACTTTGGAAAAAAATGAGTAGTAACTGGAAAATATAGCGGAGGGAATTATCACACGGAAACTAGGAAAATGGGGAGCTTCAAGAAGAAAAATGGTCACAGGTAAAGCAGAATAAGGATTAAAAACTGCTAGTTTGATTTAGCAGCTAATAAGGCATTAGTGACCTAGTGAAAGCAGTGTTAGAGGCACATTAGAATATAACCAAGAATGTGGTAGAACTGAAGTGTTTAGAAGTAAGGGGCTGTGATGTTTGTAACTTATTCTCAGATGGTTCAGAAAAAAAAATAGGTAAAATGTTAATAATAGGTGAATCTGGGTAAAGGATATACAGGTAGGTATTCTTTGTAGTAGTTTTAGTCTTTCAGCTTTTCTGAACTTTTTGAAGTTATCTTCCAACTAAAAGTTTTTCAGAAAAGATTACAGTAAAATAAAAAGTAAATAAAAAAGCAGTAAATAAATGCACGTGTCTGTCAAAGTCCTTGCTGTGAATAGTAAAGAAGTGAAGTGAAAGTCTCTCAGTTGTGTCCAACTGTTTGCAATCCCATGGACTGTTCAGTCCTTGGAATTCTCCAGGGCAGAATACTGGAGTGGATTTGTTCCCTGCTCCAGATCTTCCCAACCCAAGGATCAAACCCAGGTCTCCCGCAGTGCAGGCAGATTCTTTACCAGCTGAGCCACCAGGGAAACTAAAGGAGAAAAGTGAAACCAAGAGCTTAGTTTTACATTTATGCTACAGAAAGTAAGGGACTGATGTTGTACAGAGGAGGAGAAAGGTGTGAAAATTAAGAGTAGGACAGAACAGTAATTAATGGAATAAGATCTCTGGAAGTAGAGTGAAAGTGAAACAAAGAAGGCTTTGAATTAAAGGAGTGGTAGTTTTTCTGTAATGGGAGAGATAAAGGTGAGTGTGGGTACCATTCAGTATGTATTATGTTAGATGAATCCGTTGAAGGAGTTCATACCTAATGGACTCTTATCTCTGTGGAGTAAGGTTATCTACTGTAATTAATGTATGTTAAGATTTTTACAGATTGTAAGTAACTAACCACAAAGGAATTCTTAGGCCTTTCAAAAACATTTGCCATTTACTTTGGAGTCTGTAATACTTAACTTCAGTTAATCATAGAAGTCCGGGTTGGTGCAAGCTGAGAGTCTTGATTTTGCAAACGACAAGTAAGAGTGAAAGGAGTTAATCAGTGGTCAAAAAAATTCTGTTAATCTCCTTAATTCTTATTATAAAAAAATCTGTACCTCCATTATGCTGTGTGAAATACACTATCCTTAATATTATTAAATCCTAAAATTAATAAATGAAAAATATTTTAATCAAAAAGTATATTTGTATACATAAGTTTGATTTTTTTCTCTAAGATTTTTTTTGCAAACTTCAGAGTATATTCATTTAAAATAAATACATTACAAAGTATATCTAAAGAATATACTATACTTTAGAGGTACTTTTAACAGTTGATTTTGTCTCTATGCATACTAAGTTTATTTTCTCTAGGAGCTTCACCGACCATTGAGAGGTAGTTGCTGTGGCCCAGCATCATCAAATATTTTACATATTTTTAAAAACCATAAACTTTCAGTGTTGAAATTTAATTTATAGCAAAATAGCATTATTTGCTCCTTCTTTAAAGTAAAATACCAGTGAGAAAAGAAGACTCGTTGCTTTTTATTTCATATTGTCCCCAAATTTGGTATCTGCTAGAGTAGATTATTACATACTAAAGTATCTGTTTCTTTTGGCATGTAGTAAATTTAGCCAGAAATATTTATACAGTTAAAGTTTTGTGATTTTTTTTCCCCTAAAGTATCCAAATTTTAACTATCTTTTTATTGTAAATCAGGTCATTGATTAGGTTATTGCTCTTGGATTTCTAGGCTTTTAGTTGCAGTATTATTTTTTTAGTCTGAAATCTTCGTATACAACAAGAGTGAGGATTATAGTGTCTAAAATAGCAGTTTGGTTTTCTTGTTATGTAAGTCTGTTTTAAATCTAGGTTACCTTTTCAAATTCAGTAGATATATTTTGATTTCTTGACTGTTGGGCTTTAGGTTTGTTTGTATACAGTATCAAAATTAGCATTATTAATTAAAGCTCCTTGTGTTGATGTTGAAGTAGCTTCTTTGCCAAGTGTTAAAATCCAGCTCTTAAAGATTTGCAAAGAACCTGGAGCCAAAATTCTCAGTAAAGACACATGGATGTCTGTGTCAGCAGAAGAGAAAAATAACACATCTATTTTTAAGTTAGTTGGAATTCTGAAGTCAGACCACTTGGTTGAATGCCTGCCATAGTGATATTAAAATTTCAAGCGTATTTATAAAACCTCTGCTGCCTCCTGCTGCCCATTGTGTGGATACTTTGAGAATTAAGTATTTAATTTTTTGTATTTGTGAATATTAAACTTTAAGTTACAGATAAGTTAAGAAGTAAATTAACATTCTATAGTTAAAATCACAGTGGATGGGAAATTATAACTTTAACTTAGAAATTTCTCAGACTTTAAAGAATGAAAAATAGTTAAGATTCTTTCTGATACTACTTTTTTTTTTAGTCATAAAGTAGCTGTCAAAGAGAGAGGCTTAGATTGCTAAATTATGCAAGTCTTCCAAATGTTGTTACATTTCTGTATATATCTTTTTAAAGAACACATTTTTAAATATTACCACAGATATTAGCAGAAAGTCTTAATTATTGGAAAACTACAAAACCCATGGTGGTAAATACAGGTTTTCCAAAACTCTTGCTTTCATCCAAAAGGTTGAATTTTATCATTGGCAATAAATACTGCCAGTTGTTTCCCTGAAATGACAGGTTCACTTTCATTTTGAAGAAAATGTATGTCAGATACCCAATTCTGAATAACTGAAGTTGGTCCATTGTCTTTTCAAGTAAAAATGGTTTTCAACTGTAAAGATTAAGTGAAATAATTACTGTCAACTTCTTGAAACTTGAGTCAGCAGTCAATAAATGGTAGCTAGTTCGTGGTGGAATGACATTTTACATGTTATCATAATACCCTCTCACTCATTTTAATTCAGTTGATGTTCCTAATATTCCTGTGAAGCAGGTAAAATAGATAGCAGTATCTCATTATGTAAAGGAAGAAGCCTAGACTGTAAGGTGGTATAAGTTTTTAAAGTTGGTTTTAATATAAAGTAACCATCCAATGAACAGTGAGTCCAAACTTAAGTTGTGTGCACATGCTAAGTCGCTTCAGTTGTATCCGACTCTTTTCGACCCCATGGACTGTAGCCTGCCAGGCTCCTCTGTCCATGGGATTCTCCAGGCAAGAATACTGGAGTGGGTTGCCATGCCCTCCTCCAGGGGATCTTCCCCACTCAGGGATCGAATCCTAGTCCTCTTACATCTCCTGCATTGGCAGGCAACTCAAGGCATCTATTTTCAAATGTAGGATCTTCCCACCCTTTCATCAGTAAAGAGTAAATGGGAAATACAGTTCCACATGACCCATCAAGAATAACACTTTTGGGGCATTGCTGACATTTTCATGTGTAATAAATTGAGGAAAGAGCCATTAATTTCGTATAAAGGGTTCAGAAAAGGTATTATTTGAGCAAAGGCTTGAATAACTAGTTTTTGTCTGTTAATTTGGAAGAGAATTACCTGTTTATAGAAAACCTTATGTAAATTAGGGAGAAGTATTGATTCCTGGGTCAGGAAGATCTGCTGGAGAAGAGATAGGCTACCCACTCCAGTGTTCTTGGGCTTCCTTTGTGGCTCAGCTGGTAAAGAATCCGCCTGCAATGCAGGAGACCTGGGTTTGATCCCTGGGTTGGGAAGATCCCCTGGAGAAGGGAAAGGCTACCCACTCCAGTATACTGCCCTGGAGAATCCTATGGACTCTATAGTCCATGGGGTTGCCAAGAGTCAGACACGACTGAGCGGCTTTCACTGTACTTACAGATGGAGTAAATTCTGAAAGATCGCTTAAATAATTTTGTTTTTCTCATTTTCCTCCTCAGGCTTTAAAAGAGAACTCAAGAACTTAGATGTAGCCTATAAAGCTCATGAGTTCCACCCAGAATCACATCTACAAATAAAAAATCCTTTGATAAAAAGGTAATCATAGCTGTTTGGAAATACTAGAATCTTCTAAATGCATGTATAATAGGAATTCTTTATCAGAAAGACATTCTTAGCTACCTGATAGGCCTATATACTTACCTGAAAGCCGTGGGTCGAGAGTGTTATGATGCATATTTTATTGGGGATCATTAAAAGGATGTAGACCTTAACGATGGGGGAGCATACAAAGTTCCTTGTATGATATATGATTGTTTGTTTTAATCCTAACAGCATTCTTTGAGGTAGATGGTATTTTACAAAAGAGGAAATTTGGGGTTTAGATTAAGTAATTTGCTCCAAGCCAATGGAGCCAAGATTTCAGTAGAGTTCTAATCTACTTGGCAGAGCCTCAACTCTTTTCATCTTCATACTGTAACTGAATTTCATGTAATTCACAAGATAAAATAATTTAATCACATGAAGATAAATAATTTGTAATGTGATACTATTTCTGTTCATCTTGGATATTATTAAGTAAAACTAGTCTGATTAAGTTATTTTTAATTAGTATCCTAGCCTTATGGCGTTATAAATAAAAGTACTTTTATTGCTATAAACATTGTAATGTTGGTTCGGAAGTGTTTTAGAGTATTGAATTATTTGCTAATAACAGTTTCCTTAAGTCTATGCGATTATTTATAACAATAAATGTAATTTCAGTGTTTGTAAGTTGAAAGTTTTTTTGGGGGGTCATACTACAGTTTGTGGGATCTTAGTTCCCTGACCAGGGATTGAACCCTGGACCCAGGCATGAAAGCACTGAGTCCTAATCATTGGACCACCGACGATTTCCTGGAAATTTGCTTTTTTAAAAAAAAATTACATTTCTAATTATTACAAATCTGATACTGGTAATGATGTTTCCGGTAAACATTTATGTATTCTAGCATAAAGGTTTTGGATTCAGAGTGTAAATTGTTAATGGTTGCAGGTATCTTCCCACTTCTGTTATGTTATACCAATAACATAAACACTATATTGGGAAGTTAAACAACGAGACAAGTGTTTTTCTTTTCCCTCCATTTTTGCTTATTTGTGCATGGTGTTTTAGTTTTGTTTTTATTTTTCAGGTCACATATACATGAAACTAATGGAAAGACATTCCCTTCATCCAATCCAGAAATACTCAAGGACCATACAGTCAGAGAACATACCCACCAGTCAGATGAACAGAAGCTTGAAAAATCAAGTGAACCCAAGTTTTCTGAGTGGCTTAATATAGACAAGTCTGAGAGAACAGGTTTGCTTTTTCACAATGATGATAACTCTGGCTCTGGAAAGAGAGTGAACAGTAATGAAACAGTCTCACCATCTTCATCGTGGTCTTCACATAGGAGAACTGTGGGGTCAAAGCCAGAAACTGCTCCCCTCATCCAGCAGCAAACTATGATGGACCGCTGTTCCTCTGAGAGCTCTCCATCCAGGGACCATCTGGTTCAGTCAGTCTGTAGACCTGATGCTTGTCAGATGCCGAAACTTGTTTGCCAGAATGCACCACCCCCTCTGCCACCAAAGAAATATGCTATGACCAGTGTGCCACAGTCAGAGAAAAATGACTCTACTCCTGATGTCAAACTAACAGAGAGGTTTAAAACTAACTCTTCTAGTCTTCTGAAGCACAGTCTAAATACAGCTTCAGAGCCAGGTATAGACATGAGTCTCTATGTGAACGATGAAAGATTTAAGGAAACATTTCAAGCAAAAGAGTATGTCGGCAACACATCAAACACCCCATCCAACTCTTCAACTAAAGGTTTTCAGGCAGACTCAGGTGCAGCTATTGGTGCTTTCTGCCAGCCAGAAACAGACTCTAGCTCTACATATCCAAATGAGACAGTTTCATTAACTACCTATTTTTCGGTTGATAACTGCATGACTGATACATATAGATTGAAATACCATCAGAGGCCCAAGCTTTGCTTTCCAGAGAGCAGTGGCTTTTGTAATGATAATTCACTGTCTCAGAATGAAAGAGAGCTAGGACCTGTGTTACATAGTAGTTTTGGTTCAAACTGCCCTTCTGAGCAAAAATATAAACCTGGTATTCACTGTAATAGGTAAATGATGACTCCAGTGGGCTTTTACTTCTCAGAGACCATTTAAGAATCAACTGGCCAAACCTAGTGCTATGTAAAATTAAAACCATGGCGTCATTAGTCATTAATCACTTTAACTTTCTATACAGATCTTTTATCTTGTGAAAATCAACTTATTGGGTATTTTGGAAATTCCCTCTGAAGAGCCTTGGCATGCCTCAAAAAATAGCAAATCAGGGTGTATCCAGAGTCATTTTTCACACGCTGCCGTTGACTAAAAATGTAATTTGACCCTTTATTTTTTGACTGGTAGACCCATAAGTATTAAACTAAGCAGTACTCATATGTAGATTGGTAAACTGTGCTAACTGAAAGATAGCAGATGGTAGGTGGTTTGCATAGTCCAAGTAGTATTTGCTTTGTGAGGAAGCACTTTCTAATGGGTAGCCAAAAGAAGGCTTCACCCATTTGCTTTTGACTTCTGTGATAGTCTACTATATATGATTCCTTAAGTGTCTTAAAAAAAAAAAAAATCAACCCATGAAATTGATAGCATTTTAGGAAAAAAAGCCTTAATGATAAAGGAATTTTTAATTAAATTCTCAAGGTCGGAAGAGACTTAATTTTGCTCCTAGAATTTTTATCTTCAGAATATCCTTTGTTGTATGTATTTATAAACATTACTTGTTATGTAAGCTAAAAATAATTAAAATGCTTCACTTTAGTATATTTATTTGTTACATTTTTCTCTAGTTTTATATGAAATATGAAAGGTTTTTATTTTGGTTTGATTTACTTTGGGCTGCTAATAACCAGTGTTAGGAATAAACCTAAAGCCTTTTTTTAAGAATATCACTGTGACTGCCTAAATTTTCCCTGCTATAGTAGTACCTATTTGTAGGTTGTCAGCCCATTTTAATGATATTCATAGTCTTGAATTTGAAAATCATTCTGGGTTTCCAGATTAAATATTTGCCTTTCATATAGGTTTAATTTTAATGAAATGCATTGAGCATCCTTCCCTTTTTTCTGTTTTAAACAAATAATAATTTTACCCCACCTACTTTCACAGAGGCTTTCCTTTAAAAAAAAAAGTAGTTTTCCATTTTTATCATTACAAGTGGAAATAACTAATTGCCTTATTTCATAGTTGTCATTTAATTTTGTACTAAGCTGGTAAACTAATTGTGGTTTAGAATAGTTTTATATTGTCCATGCTACAGAACTGAGAATTTGGGTAAATTTTATATATAAAACATAATAATTCTGTAAATTAGTAAATTCAATATTTTGACCAGTTCCATAAATTGTTAAAGCATTCCAAAATGTTAATGATTAAAACTGAATAATTCTAGGTAAGTAGAAAATAATTGCTTGTACAAGTCTAAGCTCACCCAGTTATCAGATCGTGACCTAATTTTGTCTTCCACCTAGAGAAGTTTCTAACTGTAACAGCAGGTGATTATTACTTTATATTCTCTTAATGTAGAAATACTTGAATATCAACTGAGTAAAATTTTATCTTTTAAGAAAGCTTTTTTAAACATAGCTTTTAGTATGGAAGGTTTGTAAATATTGTAAACTTTGTAAAATTGTACTTGAAATGTCAGTGTATTTAATTACTGCTTTTATAATATTGTAAAATACTAGAAAAATGAGCTTCAAGTATTTTTAATAATTTTCAAAAACTTTGTGTAGTTTGTTTTTATGTCCAGTTGAAAATGTATTATTTGAAACATTTAAACTGATTTCTGATACTTAACAACAATCTCATAGGTTTGTATTAAGTTTAGCTCACAGTCAAGTTGCAGACATTACACAGAAATGTCTGATTTGGGGGCTTTTTAAAGTACTGCTGTCCATTAAAACCTCCTGAATTACGTTGTAGTACTAACAGACTAGAAACCGACCATTTGTTTTTGTTGACACGACACTCCAAATATAGACAGAATATGTATTTACTAATAATCATTCATATGTGAAATTTTTATTTCTAGGGTGACTATTTTTATAGATGTTTTCTTCTGGTTATAAGATTATGATAACTTTCAAAATAACACAACCAACAGCTGTAATGTTCAAAATACTTCAGAGTATTTTCATGTGAAGTCAGTTTCTTCTTGGTTCAAAATTTTGGAGGGGGGTAAACTGATTAATATGGCTGGACTTTTCTTTGCATTCATGAACTGTTGATTCCTCTCATCCCTGTGAATTATGTATTTTATGGGAAATGTAGGTCAATTTAAAGTTCAGGGGTGAACTTGGAATATCACCGATCAAAAAATTTATCACAGGAGTTAAGAGTTTAACTCCAGCGAGGTCTAAAGGAGAGTTCCCATAGGAGCTGATAAACTTTCTTTAAAGAGTCAGAGAGTAAATATAATAATCCAGGCCTTGTGTACCCTAAGATCTCTGTAACAGCCACTCAATTCTGCCAGTGTAGTGTGAAAACAGCCAGAACATAACATTTACCTAACAATATGCTAATCAATAGGCTTGTCTCTGCTCCGGTAAAACTTTAGCAGCATTGAAACATGGATTTCACATCATTTTCACTTCATGAAATAGTCTTTCTTTTTTCTCAATCATTTTAAGATGTAAAAATCATTCTTAGCTCACAGGCGGAGGCAAATGGGCCAGATTTGGGTAGTTTGGTGACCCTTTCCCTAGAGCATAACATCTACATTAAATGCCCTCACTAATTTTGTAGCCTCTGAGTGTATTCCCATGCCATTTAGGGACTAGGTATATGGAGCACTTTACATCCTAAAAATTTCAGGTTAATAGACTTGTAAAGACTTCATCACAGTTACTCATTAGCCAACTGATTTCAAATGGTTAAAACAATCATTTCACTTAATGAAACTGTGAAATTTACAAAGGAATTGATCAGACTAAAATCACTTTGATGTTATTCTTTTGATGTCTTTATTTTTATTGTAGCAAGTTTGCCAAATTGTTCCTGGTGTCCCATTTACACAGTTTAAAGCCTACAAGTATACTATGTTATCTGAGATGGCACAGTGGTAGGCATGATTTTATCTGCAGGACATTGAAATATTCAAGAGTTGTGGTAGTAGGCTGATTTTAGGCTCAGAAAGGTGGTATGGATTATAAATCTTTGTGACCTAACACACAAGTAATTAGTTAAAACGAAAACATCACACGTTAATTTATCTGTGTAATAAACATTTACTGGACAAAATTATTAGCAAGCAGCACAAAAACTATTCATACAGTCTGTCTGGTAACCTCAATGAAATCCCAGTTCTGTGTTTGTCTAATCCCGGATTTCACACTAATCTAAACGCCATTCTAAAAAGTAGAGGATGGAGAGTTTACCAGACCTACGTCCTGTTTCTAAGGGAACTGAAAAATATTTAGGCAATTCCAATATATAAAATATCACCAACTTCAAGGCCGAGAGCCCATTTCTAATATCTGTTATACATACAATAGGAATAGCTTCTGAAGGGCTCATAGTAGCTGCTTTGGGAATGTGACCTTTTTGATTAAATACTAGCTGATCACTCTTAGAAATAAAATTATTAATATATTTAGATAAAGAATGTAAGCTCCATGAAGGCAAGGATTTTTGTTTTGTTCAGTGCTGTACCTGGCCCACAGTAAGTGCTCAGATATTTGCTCAATGAGTAAATATGGTGACTGCTGAAGTATTAAAAGTTACAGACATTATAATCAACATGTTTTGGCCACAAGCATTCTTAATGCAAACCTATTAAAAATTAGGTTTGAAACACAGTTGTGTTTCACTGAGTTCAAGAGCTTAAAAGTGAGGGGAAGCATCCAAGTAAAGATGACATGCCCTCTAGCCTTCCACCACTCGATACTATATACTTTCTCTAAAATTGTACCAACCTAGCAACCATAACAGAGGGCCACTTACAAATTAAACTGGCATTTGCAGCAAATACATTGTGGGCCTGGACTTTCTCGTATAGCTTTTACTCCTTTTTTTCCAAGTTCTTTCCTTGCTTTTGAATTTGTTTTTAAATATTTCACATTATTTTACTGTATTATTTGCATCATACTAAACTCTGGCCAACTCTTAAAATGTTAAAGAGAAAAACATTAATGTATTTATTCATGAGTATAATAAATCCCATGTAAAATACTTTTTATACTCAGCCCCTGTAAAGCCATCAGACAATTTGAAAAAAAATTTTAAAACATGAATCAAAGTCAAGTTTTACGAACTTAGCTATGAATGGGTGAGACCATTACCTGTTTAATACAGTTTCTCCCACCCCACCCCACCCCACCCCACAAATAACAATAAGAATGTGTACAATGAAAGGAGGGTCCCTTGAGTTTGAAATCCTTCTGGTGAGCAGCCCTGTCTTCTTTGTTCAAGAAGTCTGTAGTCATCTTCAGGGATCCACTCCAGTAGCCAAATTCTTTAGGTATCAGGCAAACCATTCTGGAAAAACAAACATATGTCAACAATGTTTCCTTTTTCTTCCCCCTTTAAATACCTTATGTAAACTTCTGAAAATCTTTTTTTTCCATATAAAATAATGCTTTATTTTTATTGGAGTAGAGTTAACAAATTATATTAGTTCCATGTTACAACATAGTAATTTCACATTAATATACACTACAAATTGATCACCACAATAAGTCGAGCAACCATCTGTCATCATACAAAGTATCTGAAATATTATTGACAGTATTCCTAATATTGCACATTATAACCTATGACTTATTTAAACTGGAATTTTGTACCTGAATCTTTTGTCTTTGTCTTTTTCCCTGAACCCTGTCACACAATTATCACCATTGTCTCTTGCGGCCACCACCAGTTTTTTCTCGGCATCTATGAGTCTGTTTCTGTTCAATTTGTTCATTTGTTTTGTTTTTTAAGATGTCACATATAAGTGCTGTTGTTGTTGTTTAGTCCCTAATTTGTGTTCAACTCTTTTGTGACTCCATGGACTAGGTAGCCTGCCAGGCTCCTGTCCAGGGGATTTCCCAGGCAAGAATACTGGAGTGGGTTGCCATTTCCTTCTCCAGGTAACTTGTGAAAATCTTGATCATCTTAGTCGTTTGCCTATTCCTAAATGATTTGCATATTGATAAGAGCAAAAACTACCCTCAAACTACTGCACAATTGCACTCATCTCACACACTAGCAAAGTAATGGTCAAAATTCTCCAACCCAGGCTTCAACAGTACGTGAACCACGAACTTCCTGATATTCAAGCTGGTTTCAGAAAAGGCAGAGGAACCAGAGATCAAATTGCCAACATCCGCTGGATCTTCGAAAAAGCAAGCCAGTTCCAGAAACACATCTATTTCTGCTTTATTGACTATGCCAAAGCCTTTGACTGTATGGATCACAACAAACTGTGGGAAATTCTTAAAGAGATGGGAATACCAGATCACCTGACCTGCCTCCTGAGAAATCTGTATGCAGGTCAAGAAGCAACAGTTAGAACTGGACATGGAACAACAGACTGGTTCCAAACAGGAAAAGGAGTACATCAAGGCTGTATATTATTGTCACCCTGCTTATTTAACTTATATGCAGAGTACATCATGAGAAATGCTGGGCTGGATGAAGCACAAGCTGGAATCAAGACTGCTGGTAAAAATATCAATAACCTCAGATATGCAGATGACACCACACTTATGGCAGAAAGTGAAGAAGAACTAAAGAGCCTCTTGATGAAAGTGAAAGAGGACAGTGAAAAAGTTGGCTTAAAACTCAACATTCAGAAAACGAAGATCATGGCATCTGGTCCTATTACTTCATGGCAAATAGATGGGGAAACAGTGGCTCACTTTATTTTCTTGGGCTCCAGAATCACTGCAGATGGTGACTGCAGCCATAAAATTAAAAGATGCTTGCTCCTTGGAAGAAAAGCTATGACCAACTAGATAGCACATTAAAAAGCAGAGATACTACTTTGCCAACAAAGGTCTGTCTAGTCAAAGCTATGGTTTTTCCTGCAGTCATGTATGGATGTGAGAGTTGGACTATAAAGAAAGCTGAGCGCCGAAAAATTGATGCTTTTGAACTGTGGCGTTGGAGAAGACTCTTGAGAGTCCCTTGGACTGCAAGGAGATCCAATAAGTCCATCCCAAAGGAAATCCGTCCTGAATATTCATTGGAAGGACTGATGCTGAAGCTGAAACTCCAATACTTTGGCCACCTGATGCAAAGAACTGACTCACTGGAAGACTCTGATGCTGGGAAAGACTGAGGCAGGAGGAGAAGGAGACGACAGAGGATGAGATGGTTGGATGGCATCACTGACTCAATGGACATGAGTTTAAGTAAACTACGGTAGTTGGTGATGGACAGGGAGGCCTGGCATGCTGCAGTCCATGGGGTCGCAAAGAGTGGGACTCAACTGAGTGACTGAACTGAACTGATTCCTTGTTAAGTCTTCCATTTTCTACCCAGAGCTGAAAATTTAGATTAAAAAAAAAAATCACTGTATTTGAAGTAACACCAAAAATCAGGAGGAAAGATTTTCCTTCGCAAGTGACTCAACGGGGGGTTTTATAGAAATACTCATCTCCCATTCGGAGAAGGCAATGGCAACCCACTCCAGTACTCTCGCCTGGAGAATCCCAGGGACGGCGGAGCCTGGTGGGCTGCCGTCTATGGGGTCACTGAATCGGACACGACTGAAGCGACTTAGCAGCAGCAGCAGCATCTCCCATTTGAACCATTGAACCCTCTGCCACACCATTCAAGAAATACAAGAATCACAGACAACGGGGCTTCAGGCACATTGAGTTTATGCCCAGATCTTGGCCAACATTGGGGACTAGGGGTGAGAAAAGAAGACAGTTACCTTTCAGGGAGTGCAAATTCAGTAACAAGATTGAGAAGGAAAACTTAGAGTGAGTCAACAATTAGCTCCAAAGTCCAAGAGAGCTGTTTAATAACTAAATGAGTTGCACTGCTTTCCTCCTTCAGCCCAGTGCTTCTCTTCTGAATTTGTCCCTTATCATCTCAGACCTGTGTCCCTCTTGTTCTGCTCCACCATCTCCCTTCTCTAAGTTCCCTTCCTTTACATTCTGCCAAAACTGTCTTTTCAGAGTGAGTGGCAATGAAAATGGAGAGAATGGATTTTCCAAGAGGTATCTAAGGAATTGCAAAAGAGTCGGACACGACTTAGCCACTAAATAACAACAATAAGCTTTAGCTGAGTGTTTACTGCTGCAAAGCAATATGCAAATACATCGCTTTGAGATAAGTCAAACCCCTATGACCAGGTTACTATTGGTCCCTAGAAATGAAAGTAGCTACAACGCTCCAAAAAGTCAAATAACTTCTCCCGTTTCTTCATGGTAGTGCAGGAACTCAAACCTAGCCGGTTTCATTTCAAAACATAACAACAACAAAAATTATGAAGCCAAGTTGCCTCCACACCTCTGAACACCCTCAACTGAGGTGCCAGGGAAGCCATTTTCACTCTACTGTTCATTCCAACTCCCCCATTTACCGGACCCTGCCACTCAACAGACCGTGGATAGATCATATTCTTCGGAACACAATTTCCTTTCCTCTTCCCATCCACCTTCCCAAACTAGGGAGAAGGTTCCTAAGCCCCTCACCCCTTCAGTGTTACATTCAGAGTACTCACCATGGCAAAAAATACACGAAGAAAAACAATATCACGTCGAAGAGGATGAAGAGCCAGAGATCCAACCAATAGGAGTGTTTGGGAGCCAGGGCGGCCCCGGACTGAGACCGCACTTCGTGGTTTTGCTGCTGCCTCTCAGCTTCACCGAAGCCTCGCCGCTCCCGGGGGCCGTCCCGACCACCTCCTGAGGCCGCGTCCACCTCCATTTCACATCAGCAGCCGCGCCAGAATCCGGGCAGTTGAAATCCCTCAGCTGCCGCACTTCCGCGTTCAGCTTGCGAAAAAGCAAACAAAGTCCAACCCCAGGCACATGCGCATTTCCCCGCATAGGAAACAGCCCTCGGCCCGTCCCTCCCAGTGCGCAGGCGCCGTCCGGGGCATTCGTGACTGCCGTCAGGGAGCACGGCTTCCGCCCGGAAGCGGAAGCAGAGAAAGCTACCCGCCTTGGAGCGCCCAGGAGGGAAGCCGGTTTTTCAGGTTTCGCTAGGAGAAATAACTCGGTGGCTGGATCAGAAGTTACTCACGTCCTGTTCCCGACAGGTGATGGATTCCACCTTGAAACAGCCCACGGCCACCTCTTCTTATCTCTGTATTGCTTTTGCGTCCTTATGCCAAGGTTTTAAAAGGGCCTCCTTTAATGGGTTTTGTACTGTTCCTAGCATGTTACAGGGCTTCTCTTGTGGCTCAGATCGTAAAGCGTCTGCCTACAATTCGGGAGACCCGGGTTCGATTCCTGGGTCAGGAAGATCCTCTGGAGAAGGAAATGGCAACCCACTCCAGTACTCTTGCCTGGAAAATCCAATGGACGGAGGAGCCCGGTAGGCTACAGTCCATGGGGTCACAAAGAGTCGGACAAGACTGAGCGACGACTTCAATTTATTCACTTTCTAGCATGTTACACTTATTTAATTCTTGAAACAGCTATAATGAGGTTGACATCTTCATAAGTATGAGCGTGAGTTTCTAAGGGGGCCAGTGAGCAAAACGTGAGAATTTTGTATGTATTTCAAAGGAGTGAATTTAAAAATAATCCAAGGGTTTGGGAGTGTAATTCTCCCATGACATTAGAATGTTACCAGAAAGAAAATGGTTTAGACAAGGAAAAATTCTCTTCTACGCGCTTTGGGTCCCCAGATGGACTTAAGAATTAAACTGACATAAGACAGGTTAACAAGAGAAAAGCATAGAAGTTTTTGTTTTCTCTTTCTTTTTTTAACGCGAACATGGAAACTCAGAAGAGAATGACAACCTGAGAAAGTGATCAGGGCAGAAAGCTTAGAAAAGAAAAAGACAACAAGATTTCTGCTAGGAGAAATGTGGAGAAATGACTAGGGTTAGTTTAACAAGGTTTGTTTGTATGGGGATTTCTTGGTCCAATTTTCCATCTCTGGTGATAAAAAATGTTCTTCTTCCTGGTATAGGGAGGACATCTTTTACATGGGAATTTTATCTCTCTCTGGAAGAAAAAGGAAGGTCACAATGCCCTTCTTGCATCAGCTTTTTCTCCGTTGCCTTTAACTCAAAATATTCAGTATTCCAGAGTGACATATTTTGGGGTGACATACTCTGAACTCCTTCATTCCCCTGTCTGCAATGTCCCTGGAAGTAAAATCTGAGTTGGTAACTGTGGAGAGAAGAATTGGGTTAGCAACTGAGTGGCAAGAGATCTGCAAAGGGTGAGAAGAACATAGATTAGAATGAGAATGAATAAACAGAAAATAACAAATCTAAGCCCATTTCCCCATATTCCATGAAATCAGTCTCCCTTCTCTAAGAGTAGTTCAGTCCAATAGAATGGCTGAGCCTCATTTTTATCTGATGGAGCATGTTTATCTTGTCTTCAAAAAGTGTAGGAAGTAAGTGTTAGTTGCTCAGTCGTGTCCAACTCTTTGTGGTTCCCTGCCAGGCTCCTCTGTCCATAGGGTTTCCCAGGCAAGAATACTGGAGTGAGTTGCCATTCCCTTCTCCACGGGCAAAAGGTATAGATTAGACACTATTTGCCCCAAGTAATTTATATAGACACAGCATTCTTCACTAGTGATGGCACAGGCTCCTCCTCCTTGGGCTGTTAGTATGTTCAGGGCAAGGCAATTTTCAAGTCCAACAGAGGCTATTAACTTTTGATTGAAAGGCTTCCAACATTTGCATAGTAATATTGAACTCCTGTTACTATGGAAAGATTGAGAACTGCCTTTTCCAACTCATAAATTCCCAAGTCTGGGAAAAGGGATCTTAGTCCTGAAAAGAACTTAGAATTGTGATAAACAAGCCCGTTTTCTGTGAGATCTGGTCTGATGTGTTTATGTGACACTACTTTTTATGAAAGTAGTGCTTTCATAAAAAGTGGTAGTGCTTTTATGAAAGTAGGGCTTCCCTTTTGGCTCAGCTGGTAAAGAATCTGCCTGCAATATGGGAGAACTGGATTCGATCCCTGGGTTGGGAAGATCCCCTGGAGAAGGGAAAGGCTATCCACTCCAGTATTCTAGCCTAGAGAATTCTGTGGAGTGCATGGAGTCTCAAAGGGTTGGACACGACTAAGCGACTTTCACTTTCACAAAGAAACCAGTTTATAATCGGGCTGGAATTTTAAGGTGACAGAGGGTATCAGGAATTCAAGTCCACATTGTTCTGCCCATCCAGATTGGAACTCTTTATGCACCTTATCTCAAAAGACTAGCATTGTTCCTGGATAAGGTTAGAATGGAACTTCTGACATATTAGGTTGGGGTTTAGTGTATCTTGTCACCTGTCATGTTGACGTATGTACATCTCCTTCTTGTATATCCCTCTCAGTCTGTAGGAGCTGGACAGGTTTTGAAATACCTGATATAGGAGGCCTACAGTTAGGCCATGGTAGCTGTAAAGCTTGGTTTTGTTACCTGGCCAACTTAGTCTGGATTTTTGGTCTGCCTATATGTAATCTTTGATGGCTAATGATGTACACCACTGAGCTACCCTAGGTTGCATAAGGGTGGCTTAGGAGTTAGCCATAACATCTGGTGATTTGGCAGTGCCCCTGAATGAGTCAGTGCTGAGGCCATTTATGACCTTCATGAGAGGCTGGAGGATGCATCTTGGAATCAAACCACAAGGTTTGGTTGCAGTATTGCCTTAGACCTGGGAAGGTGAAGCTCTATGCCTGTTTTCAGTGCAAAAGGAAAAATTCCCTTCTAACATCTTAACCTGAGCAAAGGACAGTCCTTGATCTTCTATAGACGTTTATCTGTGTCCAGTTATCTCACAGAAAGGAAAAGAGTGACATTGTTTTCTTGGTCATGGATGCTTACCTGTTATACATACATTTTCCTGAGTTGTCCCCAGCTGCTTGGATTGGCAAGAACAAAAATTAGTTCAGGTTCTTTTGCATAATCTAGATGGAGACATAACCAGCAAACAAATTGATGACTTAATGTCACCAGGCTTTGGAAAACTGATATAAAGAGTTACCTGGTTTGTGCTTGACCTGTTGAGAAAGTTATTGAGAGTGAAGACAAAGTTTGAAGGAAAGCCCATAGTGGAAGGGAAAAATAGATTGAAATCAGCTATCTCCAGTCAGCTTTATAATCAGTGGCTAAAGAAAGGGAAGTCTTTGTTAAAAGGAAGATTTCCCCACCCCCCACCCCAGGAGTAGGGAGACCCAATAAGGGGAGAAAGTAGGTAGAAGGAAGTTTCTTCACCTATGATCTTGAGGAAAGCTGTCTACTTCATGATTTTGTCTGCTACTGGGACCTGGGAATTGGCCCTGAAAATGCTTAGTTTAAGGTCACCTTAGGGATGGTCTTCCAGTTGTCCTGGGAGTGCTGCCAATTTGGGTCAGAGCTGGTGGGGCTCGTGTGAATCCAGGAGGATGGCAGTGCAAATGGTTAGCAGTTTATAAGGACTGACCCAGCACGATAACAATGCATTCTTTCTTCTAAAAAGCGTAATGTACATTCAGTCTTCTGGTCAAAGGGGATAACAAGGCTTGCCAGTCAGTGGATTGCACACTCTTTTTTACCTGTTGATAGTCTCCAAGTATGCTGGTTAGTTCCTGTAGAGTAATTCATGGTATCAGATTTCTTACTTAAGTTCCTAGAGTGTTCACTCAATCAGAAATGGAAGATTTAGAGATACCATTAGGCAGAGGGCAACCAAATGCTGTTTCAAAAGGGTTAATTCACAACCTCTATTTGGAGTATGCTGGATTTTTATAAGAGCCAGAAGTAGTGCCTCTGGCCATTAAGTCCAGTTTCTTGATAAACTTTTCCTAAAGTCCTTCTGATGTCTACATTTTTGTGTTGTTTGCCCCGAAGATTGGGGATGGTGCAGGGGTTAGAATTTTAATGAGTACCCCAAAGTTTTTACAAGCTTTGATTTGTAATTTGTTTGTGATGTGTTTCTACTGTAAAATGAGTTCCTTGGTCTGACTCCGTCCATAAAGGAATACTGAAACAAGAAATAATCTAGGTACTAATTTCTTCACCATTGTGTCGGTGTTGGCATGTCCAGTTGGGTAGCGTTTAGTTCATCTGTTACCATGTACACGCTAAACCCCTGGGAATAGCCTAAAGCTGGAAGAAAAACTATGGAATCCGTTTGGTGTCCTGCAAGGGGCAGTGTGGTACAGGAGAGTATTTCTTTCCCTGCAATTTGGTATCAAGGTTGCATGTCACTGACTGGACACTGCTCACTCCAGGGCTGCTGCTGTTGTTGAGAAGTCCTGGCACTTCTAACATAAGCCAGCAGACGGTAAGAATTTTGCCAGTCTCCCAGATTTCTGCCTGTAGTATCCAGTCAAACGAGAATGGTAAGGGTATCTCCTTGTCTTTTTCCCTTTCTAAATTTCGATTAGCAAGAGAAAACATTTCTGTGAACCATTGTGGGGATTATAGTGACTCTGGAGTCTTCTAGTAAGAGTACTCTTGTTTTCTATTTCTAATGTCGGTAGAAAAAGAAAAGCTTAAAACACAATCTGTCTACACCCCAGCACCCTCAGAGGGTACATTTTTCCCTTTCTGAGGGACAGTACACCATCAAATGGCAAGATCAACTGATTCTCAGTGGGACCCCAGATCTAACAATTAAACTTACAGTAGAGAATCACAAACTGGATTTCTTAAGTGACACTGGTACAACTTTACTATCCATTTAGAGGGTTTTTCTCTGCCTGTCACCCTTGATTCTCTCCAAGCTGTCAAATTCTCTGGGTAATCTGTTTCATTGCCCACATCTCAGGCAATGAGATGATTTCATGCCCACCTCAGTATCCTTAGGACTTCCATTTCTTTTATTTCTTTTCCATCATTACTACTTTACATACCTGTCATAGTTTTCTTTGAGAGTTGTACAGTCATCAAAATTAATTGCTGTTTGTTGCAACTTCTCTTTATCTTCACCTTGGCCTTTAATCTGGCTCTACCTCACTCAGCAAGCCTGGTACCCAGCAAACACCCTTTGCTTCAGCCAGATTGCTTTCATCTTATTTCTTATGGAGACCTTTTTTTCTCTTGGCCTTTGGGCTTTGATGCATGTTGCTTTCATTAAACTGAAATGTTACCCTACCTACCCTAATCGTCCCCCTCCATTTTCAGTTCAAATGTCAACTTTAAAAGGCTTTTCTCACTACAATTCGTGTCATCTCTCCATTCTCAGTATTTTTAACACCAGTGACAAAAAGTTAACATTTAACTCATCTCCAACTGCTTTATGTGCCATGCTTTCTTCAGGGAAGTATTTGTCCCATGTTTTTTTGACTTTCTTCTGTATTAGTTACCCTCTACATTCTGTAACAGCCACCTGTTGATGAGGCTGTCTGTTGATCATTTTTCAAAATTTATCTACCTCAGCTCAAAAAACATGGAAATTTTCCTTACATATTGTTTGGTGCATTGACTAGCTTTGTAGCACAATTTTATGTAAATTATCCCCCCATCAGAGTATTAAGTATTCTTTAGGAGGGAGACTGTACCTTTACCATCTTTGCAGCCTCGATAGTCCTTCAGACAATACCTTGAATGTTGAAGAAATTAAATGTTTATTCAGTTATATTTTTGTCTTCTGCAACCACTGATAGAATCTTGGTCAAACAATGCAATTGAATTCTCTCTTTTGTATCCTAATAATACAGTGATACCACTGAGATCTACCACTGTTGCTTTACTGCTCTTGGTGGGGGTACTTTCCTAGGTTTTTCTCAAGTACCAGTGATGGATACGTACTAACCCACTCCCTCATTTTGAATTTCATGTCTTTTATGTCGATGAATATTTCTTAAATGCCTACTTTGTGTCAGGTACTGTCTGAGAAGCCAGAGGAGATACAGATGCAATAGTCATCCAGTTCATTAAAAGTACTGTTTAAGGACATCTCACAGATAAGGGATATTCAAACATTCTTGGCCCAGAGCCTTGGGGTTCTGCATCATGGTGGGGTGTTAGGAAGGCTAAGCAGGACTGACTGTGAATAAAGTGCTTACCCTCTTCCCCCAATCTACTCACATATACACAGACTTCAACCTTCAGCACTCAGTTATTTTATTTTTTGTGTTTATTTTATATTTTGGGATTTCATAAAAGATTAGATTTCAAAATAAAGATGGCATTTTGAAGTTTAAAAGCAACTTCAATATGGCCAAGCTTCATTGGTAGGCATAGATGACAAAGATGTTGAAACCCACTGACTTGAAGTCTCATTATGCTAACCTATAAAGAAATCAACCTGTTTTTGTTTATTGAAAGATACTGAAGGGATGGTTATGAAGGTGTAGATTGAAAGGTTAGTCAATACATGATGTGTCTTCTCTCATAAAAATTATATAATCTTCCAAGAGTAAATGTGACAGTATTGACATAGGTGTGAACTAGAATAACAGTGTTAAGCACATAGAGGTCAAGATGATAACTGCTATATATAAAAGATTAACCTGAATTACACTTATTTTATAAGTATGAGAAATGTCAACATGTTAACAGCAGTTAACTCTCGAAGATGGAATGACAGATCATTTTACTCATTGTGGCTTTTCCACAAAGTTGGGAAGAACATTTTTTGAAATAAGTTATGAAACAAACACGAAATAGTCTAGGTCAGAATGATTACTTAACTATTTCTACCACCTGATCACAAGCACTTGGCACCTAAGTGTCAGAAGAGTGTAATGATTTCTAACTGTTTTGCACACTGTGTCTCATGGAGCTCCATATTTCCTCAGGGAAGACCGAGGAGCCGCCATGAAGCGGAGGAGAGAGGCGTGAGGAGTGAGGCTGCAGGCCTTTGCCAGGGAAGCTCGGCTTTTATGCTCATATCTGTAAACGTGTTCTCTGAGAAAACAGAGTTAGTTTTTTCCTGTCTGGTGAGAGGTCTGTCAAAAAATCACCTTGGGAGAGCCATGTTCAAAATGGTGGAGTAGGCAGCTCCATGTCCCTGTGCCTTCACAGAAACAATGAAAAAGCAGCAGAAACTATTTGAAGCAAGTTTGTCAGAACTGTGAGAAATAGTCAAAGATTTCCAGAAACTAAGCAAATTGAGTCAAAATGTGTGAGAAGACTTGAACATAATTGAACGAATAGATCTAACATAACTGTTGAAAATTTCAATACTCTTCTTTCAGTAATGAGCAAAAAATCTGATCTAGATAGAAGATCAATAAGAAAACAGAAGACTTGGAGATAAAATCAAATACTGTATGATATAACTTATATGTGGAATGTGAAAAAAAAAAAAAAGAACACAAACTAATTAGTGGATATAACAAAGAAACAGACTCTCAGACCTAGAGGACAAACTAGTGGTTACCAACAGGGAGAGGAAAGTGGGAAGGGGCAAGTTAGGGGTAGGAGAATAAGAGGTACAAACTACTATGTATAAAGTGAATAAGTTACAAGGATATATTGCACAACACAGGGAATATAGACAATATTTTATAAATGGACTATAACCTTTAAAAAGTGTGAGTCACTGTGTTGTACATTGGAATCTTATATAGTACATCACCTGTGCCACAGTTAGAAAAAAAAGGAAATCAGAGGACTTGAAGGACACTATAAACCGATGAGACGTAATAGATATGTATACAATACACAAAAGATGCAGAATATACTACATCAGTTGTTAACCCAGGCAGATTAAAATAAAAGAATATTGACTTTAGAAACTGGGAAGAATGAAGTCCATAAAGTGTTCAGCGTTGCTACCTCATAAAATAATCCTCCATGGATTCTTGCTCAGAATGAATGAAGAAGCTGTTGCTCGATTCCTAACACTCATTCAGTTGCATTACTCTGCATTTTCCTAACCTGGCAGCATCAAGCCCTCATAGAATGTGCTGGTTCTGTGCACACCCCAGAAACTCTCTAAATGTAGCTCCAGGGCCATTTTAGACTGTAATGAATCTAAAGGGTCCAAGGATCTAAACCCAATGCTCTTACTCTGCCCGTTATCCTATAAAACTTAACTGAAACAACTCATGTCCTCACTTCATTTGGGTCGTTGTTCAAACATCACCTACTTAGGTTACTTTCCTGGTCACCCTATTTAACATTGTACTCATATCTCTCCACCTTTTTAAACTTATACTTACTCCTCATCCCTCTTTCTGGCCTTCTTTTCTCCTTAGCATTTACACCATCTAATGTACTTTACATTTTACTTTTTTCTCTTATGTTATCTGCATCCTCCTTCATGGGAACAGGGATTTTTTTTTGTCTGTTTTGTTCACTGTTCTAACACCTAGATCAACACCTGCATCTAGTAATCATTCAATAAATATTTGTTGAATAGTATTTTGAAAGAGAGTTTACCGATAAAACCATATTAAATAAAATTGAGTCTAGACTCTAGAACAAGAGTGCTTGGGTTCAAATTCTGGTTCAGCGACTTACTAGTTGTTGACCTTTGGCTAACTTATATAATTTTTCTTTGCCTCATCTACCTAATGTGTAAAATGAAAATAGTATTACTAGTTCTTATAGTATAGAGGAGTTGTTGTGAGGATTAGTATGAGTCGATTTTTTAAAAAAACTTTGTATTTTTTATTGGGGTATTCAGACGATTAACAAACAACCCTGCGATAGTTTCAGGTGAACAGTGAAGGGACTCAGCCACACATACACATGTAGCCATTCTCCCCCAGACTCCTCTCCTGTCCAGGCTGCCGCATAACATTGAGCAGAGTTCCCTGTGCTTTACAGTAGGACCTTGTTGGTTATCCATTTTAAATATAGCAGTGTGTGCGTGTCAGTCCCAGCCAAACTACATAACTATCCCTTCCCTGCATCCTGAACCCCCTCCCTGTCCCCCGCCAACCATGAGTTCATTCTGTAAGTCTGTGAGTCTCTTTCTCTTTTGTAAGTAAGTTCATTTGTGTCATTTCTCTTTAGATTCCACATACAGAGGATATCATAGGATATTTCTCCTTCTCTGTCTGACTTTACTCAGTATGACACAGTATGAGTTGATTTTTGTGAAGCATTTTGAACAATGTCTGGCATGTTGTAAACACTGTGTTACCTTGTAGTGGTAGCAAGAGTTGCATTGAAGTACATTTGAATGAGTCCCATGTTTTATTGATAAAACTTTTACTTACTTAAATTTACAATTTTCTCTTTGAATTTAGAGCCAGTTTGTATTTTGAAAATTTTGTAGACCTTGGGGAAGTGGCCCTTACATGTACAGTTAGAGGTGACAGTGAGGATGAGAAAATGTCAAATGTTAATCAGGCCTCGTTAGAGTGCAGGAAAGGGCGTATAATCAGAGAACCTAGCAAAAGTAGACCAATGGAGAATATAATTCAAGGTGTCATATGTTTCTGTGAGAGCCTACACTACTTCTTTGTAATGCTTATCACTATTGTTTTTACTTGTTTAATGTCAATCTTCAACCTGTAGATGGTACATTTCTGAGCTGGATTCAGATCTCCTTGGGAACCAAACAGATCTGTCTTGTTTATATCTAAAACTCATATGTGTCACATGGTAGGTGCTTAATTCATATTTAATAGATATGTTCTCTTGGCCAACCATGACCTGAGGAGGCTATAGTAAACAAGTTATAGTTTTATTCGCCATAAGCAAGAATTCATTATTTCCATCTCTAAGAACCTATTACTTCACCTTCTTTTCTTCCATCTAGATTCTGTTTACTAGAACTCACTATGATTCCTTTTACCTCATGTCCTCTGTTTTCTGTCTTTCCTCTATGCCTTTCTACTTTGGCCCATTGTCTGGGAGGAGGAAATTTTCTTCTACTCATTTTGGTTCTGGCTGGACTGAGAATTAAATTGACATGGGATAGGTTAGTAAGAGAAAGTCAAACAAATTAAATAACTTGCATACATAGAAGAGGGCTTCCCTTGTGGCTCAGATGGTAAAGAATCTGCTTGCGATGCAGGAGGTCCAGGTTCAATCCCTGGGTCAGAAAGATCCCCTGGAGAAGGGAATGGCTACCCAGTCCAGTATTCTTGCCTGGAGAATTCCATGGACTGAGGAGCTTAGTGGGCCACAGTCCCTAGGGTCGCAAAGAGTGGGACACAACTGAGTGACTGACACTTTCACTTTTTAATACCTAGGAAAATGGAGTAACTTGCCAAAATGGCCAAAACCTTCACCTTAAATACCATCTTCAGCGAGAGATAAAAGAGGATGCTGGAACTTAAAAGGGGAGTAAGACAATTCTCATGAAGATGAAAAAGCAAACGTTTGATAAACAAATGTTTGCTGGCCTACACAGAGAAAAGGAGACATTGAGTGGCCTCTGATCTCTAGGTCCCACTGAATTTCCCCCATCACACCTAGCCCATATTCTTTGCAGATATTCCTGGTGATACCTCTATTTTGAGAATAAGCCCTTTATTTAAATATTTTGGACAGCCAGGAGGAAAGTAGAAAGACTTTCTAAGTCTTCTGTTTCTTAAAAATTATCAAACTAAATTAATCATTATGCTGAAGAGATATATTTTGGGGGTGGCAAACTTTGTTCCCCTCCACCATCCATTGTTACTAGCTGGTGACTTTCTTGTGTGTTTAAGTCAGATTCCTAAGAATGAGACCCTAACTAGTTTAACTAGTTAGAATTACTGGTCTTAGGCAAAGTTCTCATAGACTGTTCTCAAGTATATAGATTGACTGCTCTTGGAGCAAGTGGCCTAACCTGTTATGACCTAGGTAGGGTTGATCTAGTTCAGAATAAGGTTATCTGTGTACAGGAACAGCTAAGGCTGTTTCCTTCAGTAGAGATTCTGTGTGTAAGGACTCAGAATACTGAATGGGAAAGGCTGGCTTTCTTAGGCTGAGACTGTTCAGCATGTTCCATTTATTCACTCATTTGCGGTTATTAATGTTTACTATGTGTTAAAGCGATACAGTGGGGGTAGGGATGTAGATATAAGACTCTATATCTTAATGACCCTAATGGAGCTCACAGACTAGAGGAGACAGACAAGCAAACTGAATACAGAAAAATGGTATGATATTAGTGAGCATGTCATGCTGTGGGAGCACAGGGTAAATACTTAGTGGCGACTGGAAGTGTGAGATAAGCCCCATCCGCACTCAGGTACTTCTGCCCTAAAGATGTGTTGAAGAGAAGTTCAGTGCCACATTTATATCCTTGATATCCTTGTTATCTTGAAGTCTTGTTTAAAAAAATTATCCAAAACAAAACCAGAAATGGCATTGTAAAGACTCCTCTCCCTAAAGGACTCTGTTGTTTTTGAGTGGAGAGAGGGTATTGTTGTTCGGCTCTCAGATATTTTCTCCAGTCAGTGCAGTGAGTATATCTGAATTGTTTGAAAAGAACCAGTTACACTACCTGTAATCTGAGGGATGTGGCCTTAAAACTGGGTGGAGATCCTGGGAGAACTTCCTCGCCCTTCTTTAGATGTCTGCCAATCTTCTCCCTTCACAGGGGTCCTAACCACTAATCACTGGACGAGTATTTCAGTTCCCTCTTTTCTTCCTGGTAATCTAGAAGGGAGGACTTTGGTAACCCTTTAATCTAGTGGAGTTCTCAGTGGGGATGCTTACGGATGAGAGAAGCCCCCTGGAACACTGTGACTGTTGATTTGCTCCAGGCTGCTAACTTTCTTCATCTTCTGTTGCTGCGTTGCTTACTCTTCTTTTCCAGTCAATTGTTCAGTAATGCCTGTTCCAGCCGGTAGCCTGAACGTGGGTCATTGGGCCTGAATGTCACCCTGCATATTAGCACAGACTGAATGAAAGCGTTACCCTAACCCCTAAATGACCATCCAGTTTTGAAGATGATGATATTCTGGGTATTCTGATTCAGACCCAGGATTAACCTGAGAATTTGAATCAGTTTGATGACATTCTTAATGACCAGTGGTGTTCATCATTGAATACTTGCTACTGGTACTTTTTAAAAATTTTAAAAATCATTTCTTGTTGAACAGATGAAAGCAGCCTTAGGGAATTGTTCAGGAAAACAGAAAAGGGGTCTTCATATTACTTCTGATTATTTTGGAAGTTGAAATTGAGGAAAGCATTTAATAATTATTACAAACTACACAGTATAGTATGTCATTTTTCTGGAACACTCTGTAGGTACTGAAATGCAAAGACCTTACATTGGAAATCTTTGAAAGAATTCATGTCATTGGCCACTGGATGGCACTCTTGTGCTATAGTTTAGAGGAACCAAGAAGCAGAAGGTAAAGAAACATTTCAGAGTACAGTTTACCCTTGAACAACACAGGTTTGAACTACATGGATTTACTTATACATGGAATTTTTTTCAATAAATACATACTATGTATGATTGGTTGGTTGAGCTTGTGGAGCAGTATGTATGCAGGGCCGACTGTAAAGTAATACTTGGGTTTTCAACTAGGAGGTGGGTGGCACCTCTAACCCCTACTGTTGTTCACGGGTCAGCTGTACTTGGAAAAGTTCATCCATCATCACCCTTCTCTCTTGATCCCCTCAAAACCCCCTCCCATTTCTGTTCTGCCCCAAACAACTATCTCACCCACCAGGGGTGTTTTGCTGCCAGTCTCTAATTAATGACAGAAAAATATCTTACTTACTCATACTCATCTCCTAGGAACAGGGCTGACAACATAATTTGCAAGGCTCACTATAAAATGAAAATGCAGGTCTCGTTCAAATTGTATTGAGCATTTTGAGACTCTTGCAGCAGAGCATTTGATGACGCACCCAGCCTTCCTGGGCCTGCACACATCACACAGCCATGAAGCCAACCAGGCTTCAGAATTTAGAAGACGTCTTCCTCTCACCACCCCACCCTCTGTGCTTGCAACACGTCCCTGTGATGCATACCAAGGGGGCTATTTAAGGTAGAGTCCCTGACTGCTTTTCAGAAACAGGATCCCAAGACTGTATCTTAGCACTAGTGGTGTAGTTAGCTTATTTTAAAGATGATTGAACTAAATTCCGAAGAGATGGAATGACTGGCCCAAAGTTCCCATCTAGTTGGCACAGCTTGAACCAGAACTAAGAGTTCTCATCTACCAGCCAGGGGCCATCTACCGCACAGGCCTCGTGATGGCTATGTTAAGAAAAGAATTCTCTTGTCTCCTCCAGCCAGACTTTGCTCTGTTTTCTCTACAAGAGGAGGGCACAGGGCATGTTACTTGGTAACATTTATTGTGTACCAACTATGTGCTGAGCACTCTGCTAGATATTTTGTATATAACACCTCAGTTGATACCACATCAGAAAATCATTGCTACTTTTCCCTGTTTTTCAAGTGAGAAAAATTAAGGCTCAGAACTTGAATTTTAGTCAGTAATGGGAAAGATAAGAGTCTGGGTAAGTCTATGTGATTCTAAAACCCATTCCCTTTTTGCCACATCATTCCTGAGTTCTAGGAGAGCTGAGTCTTCCTCTATTTCCTGAGCATTGGTCTCATTTTTTACAACCTCTAGGTGACCTTGGGGACTCTTACAAGGTAATCTGTGTTCTTCAAATTTACAGGCCTGCTCCTGCCTTAAGGCCTTTGTTCTGGGGTATTTCCTCCACTTGAAACATTCTTCCCCTAGATAGTCCATGAAAAGGGAAACATGTCAGATAGGTAATAAGGGGATCTGATCCCCTAGGGTCTTATAGGCCATTTTAGGACATTGGCTTTTTCTGTAAAACAAATGGGAGACATTGCAGTATTGTGTGCAGAGGAGTGACCTCATCTGATTTTGATTTTTAAAGGATCATTCTGACTGCTGTGTTGAAAAAGGCTTTTTAGGGATTATTATAGTAATCAAGGGAAAGATTAGTGGTGAGCAAGGTGATAGCAATGGAAGTGATGGGAAGTGGTCAGCTTCTGGATTTATGTATGTATGTGTTAAAATTTTTAACCTTTTGTTATGGAAAATGTCAAATACATACAGAAGTAGGGAGATAAGTTTAATGAATTGCCGTGTTCCTTCTAGGTACCCAATGGACCTGTCAGGTGTCAGCATGTCAGATAAGTAATAAGGGGATTGTTTTAAACAGCTGCCACAATTGTCAACTGTGACCAACCTCATTTCTTCTATACTACTCCTCACTACCTCCCCAATCCTAGATTGGGGAGGAAGCAGTTTGAAGGGAACCCCAAATGCCATATTCCATGTGTAAATTTTCAGCTTTTACTACCCAGCTGCTCCCGTAATAACTGCTCCCATATTCTGCAGTTTACCCTGCGGCTCTTGCTTGCACATAGCTTCTCGTACTCATGGTTTTTACTTACTGTCTGCCCTCTTTGTCCTCTTGAAACCTTTTTCCTTCTACCAGTCATTGTGTATTTCTGAAATTCATTCTAGGTTCAGTTTCTTGTTGTTCATTCTGCAGAGTTCATAAACTGGCCAGACCGTGTTAGAAAGGCTGCTGTTGGGTCAGACACCGTCTCTTGGTCCTTTCCGTTGGCATGATATCAAGGTCAGTTTCCCAGAGAGAGGTTATAACAATGGCAGTCACTTAGCAAACAATACGCTGCTCTCCAGTACTAATAAATAGTGGAGATTTAGTGCTAAGAAAGGATATAAATTATTAAAAAAGTAAAAAGTGAGCCTGCAGTGAGGCTAGAAATAGATAGGTGCCTAACCACTTAATTGCCGTTATTTTACAGTCTGACCTGACTCCTTGGGAGTGCTATTCTTGGGTGCCACGAAGGAATTAAGGTTTTTTTTTTTTTTTCTTTAAGATATATTTCTTTGTAATAGGCTGAGTAATAGCATAGATGATAATGTACTAAGAGTCAAGACCTACATTTAATTCCTGTGTTCCTTATGGACTCTCTGCAACATTAGACAAGCTAATAAACTTCTCTGTACCATAGATTTTCCACTGTCAGATGAGATTAATACCTACCCTTCTCCTACTTCACATATGTAGACAAGATCCAAGAGGTATAAGCACTTTGAACCTTTATTTCTAGAAAGTGTGTGAAAAATCTAAGTAATTACTGTTTTCAATATGAAGATTTTAATAAAGTTATAAAATGAACAGTGGATTTAAGTTCTTGTTTTTGTAAAAGATTACATTCTTTAATCTGTTCATCTTCACAACATGTACACAAACATTTTTCTTTCTACATTGTAATGTATCGGCCACGTTTATGTACAACTTAGAACAGTACCTGGAACTTGGTAAGAACTATATGAATGTTAGCTGTTACCTTCATCAATGTGAAAAATAGTCAAAATAAAAGTCCATAGTGCCAAATGCTTAAAAAATTTACCACCTCTGTGCCCTGTATACACACCTACCTAAAATGCAATTGGTTGAACTACATAAAGTAGTATATAATGTGAGTATATGAGTGAAAGAAAACTTTGGGGGCCCTGCAAAACTGTCAGTGTATGTGAATAAAAGGGGCGGGGTGACACTTGAAGATGACACTTTTGGTGCCTGATAGCTCACTTGTTCTCAAAGACTGGTTAGTGTACCTGCTGCATCAGAATCACTTGGGAGTTCTCTAAAATCCCTGGTTCGGTTTTCAGAGATTCTGATCTAATAGCATAATGGTGGAGATTAAGCATGCAAACAGTTCTTAAGTTTCTCAGATGATCCTGATGCTTACCCAGGTCTGGGAATCACTGGCAATGTAGAAAAATAAAATGCACTTCCTTACCTTAGCACATCATTTGTTTCCTATCATTTTATTCAGAGTGGTATATATGTATGGAGAAATACACAAATCCACAGCCAGAGAAGAAGATGGAGGATCTCTATGAAAATCAGAATAGTGATTATCTCTGGCTTATGGGTTTATGGAAATATTTATTTTGCATTTGCTTTTCTTAGTTCTAAACTTTCTGGTTAAATATATATTATTTTTATAATAAATGTTACTAAGGAAAATATTTATAACCAGTACAAGATTATAAAGACCCTCATGCAATATATGTCTTTAATTTACCAAATGTGGAGGAAAACCCAAAACAGTCTATTAATGCATATGTCAGATAGCTTTTTTTTTTTTTAAAGAGAGACTACTTTTAAAACAATGTGGGAACAATATTTATTCATATGTTTTTAAAAATGTCACATTCTTTTACAACACCAGTAAATGTACATCTTAGAAAATGTAAAACAAGCTAAATCCTAATTAGCTTTTACGTGTTTTTCTTTGGTGAGACTGGAAATATAAGCAATTGACCAATGCTTGTAAAAGATCTAATCAATGAGCAACTTTATACCAGATGAAGAGAGGAAAGCATTTCTGGTTCAGTATAGATTTTCTGTCTAATCTGTGTTCTGGGCAGTGCTCCAGGAACAGTGCTCATTCCTTCTTGAAAATCCTCTTGGCTTCCACACCTTCATATGTGTAAGTCTGAAAGGTGTTCACAAACATAGAAGAATTTGCCGTTAAGATTAAAGGCTCAATTAAGAAAAATATTGGTAGTGTTTAGCTTCAAAATGTATTTTTTTTTGTTGTACTTGATAGCCACATTTTATACAGATAGAGGATACATTCATTTAAAAATATGTTTTGGTTTGTAGTCACATGTTCAGTTAAAATAGGCTCAATGTGTTGACATATGTAGGTTCTCTTCAAATAGGCATCAGAAAATACCTATATTTTAAAACTCAGTAAGATTTATGAGAAAAGTAATAGACTTTATTGATGATTTAACTTAGCAACTCTCCAGATAAAAATCATTGCTATGTAATTATTTTTGTCTTTGGAAAATAACTCACCTGGACCATTTCACCACCTATAATTTCTCGGACAGTATTTAGTTCATTTCCGTTGTCCAACCGTTTAAATTTTCCAACAAGTTTATCTCCCTCCAGGGTCCAAGCCCCCTGTGTAAGATTTCAAAATAATAATAATAATAAAACATTTTTAAGGGTCTTACATGAGTCAGGCACTGTTCTGAGGCCTACAGATCTACTTCTTCAAACTTCACTGTAACCCTGTGAAGTAAATATGTTTATCTCCGTTACATGGATGAAAAAACTGAAATACAGTAATTAAAGTCACAAAGCCAAGCTTGCACCTGGGTTACCGGGGTTCTAGAGTACGTGCTGGGAACCATCTCGCCCCATAGTTTCCAAATGCTGAATTGTAAGGCAGATAATCGGGACTTCTCTTTACTAAGTCTTTCACATTAAAAAGAGTGTTCTAAGTTTAGTTCATATTAGTTTCACAGAGAAGTTAACAAGCTTGTGCTTGTTTTAATTTATGTAATTGTAGTAGCAGTTAAAACACAACCATAATTGGTAAAATATTTGACAGCTTGTCATTGTAAACGTTTAATTTAACCAGAAAAGTTCTTAAGTGGAAACAAGTTTTTTTAAAACTCAGTTGAAAAATGTGACCTTGTTTTATATCTTAAAATTTTATATCTTAAATAGTAAAAAGTGAATTCCCAGTGACCTACATTGTAACATTGGACCTTTCTATTTGGTCACACATTCATTCACTAATTTATTCATTTATTTTATCATTTCAATTACATGTCTATTATATTTAAGTTAGATAACTCTAGAAGCTTTTATTGCTGTCAGGTATGTTGAAAACACCGAAATTTTCTTAATGAATAGGTATATACTCAGCCATTCAAAGGATATTTTTCTAATTCTTGTTATTTAATCCAGGTTCTTTACAGATACGTATGAAAATCAAAACATTATTTTTAAATACTCTGCTAACTTGTATGATGTTTAATATGGATAAACTCCATTGACTGCTTCAGTAAATGAAGGAGACCTACATTCATTAAGCCATCCAGTGGAAGAAAACAGAGATTATTTTTGTAGTATGCAGAAAAATCAGGAATGCTTTGCTTATAAAAAATTTCTTACACTGAGTTCAGTTCCATCTGCGAGGCTGTAATTAAAAGTGACACCAAGCTCAAAAATAATTTCGATGCTTCGAAAAGTGCTTGATTCTTTGACTGTGAATTTATTTCCTTCTTGTGTAATTATCAGTTTTAAATTATCATGAGCTGCAAGCTTCCTTTTCACCACATTAATACCTGCAAAGGGAAAGAGATTGGAGGAAATAAAGTCAAAATGCCATGGAAAGTGCTACTTTTCGAAGTTCTGTTTTAACTAGTTAATTAACCAGTTAATATTTTGTGGGTGAAGAGGAATGCCTGATCATATTGCATTTGCACTAGAGTATTCAGATTGCTTCTGTAGAAAAAGTTCAAGCTCAATCATATCAAACTATTTTTCTAAAACTTAAAAAGTTTAAATGAAGCATAGAATTGTAGAATCTTAGAACTGAGTAATTTTTTAAAAAATTATAAGTATTTTTGTTTCAATGTTAAGTAACTCAAATTCCAGGGATATCAAATGAAGGGTTAAGAAAGTATATATATTTACACCACTTTAATTCCACATGTATGGTACACTTTCTTTTTTAATGTCCTTTTGCTTTCCGTGGCTTTAAAATTTTGAATTTCATAATTCTCTTTGCTGTTTGTGGTATTTCTGTCATAGAAATGAGAAAATTACCAAATATTACAGTCAAATTTATTATTATAAGAATCTACAAATTCCATAAATTTGAACTTGGAATCCCTAAACTACAAGATATAATTGATGCAGATTTTTATTTTTAGGGAATGACAAATATTTTTGCCCATAGTGTTCAGTGTATGGGCTGCCAGAGTATTGGTGTAGATATTAAAATCTGTTAAATTAAAACTTCTGTAGAAACCACATGCTGTCATGAGATTATTCCAAAAGTGCTGTAAGTCAGAGGAAGAGAATTAAGTCTCATTTGTTTTCATTGCTCTATTATATGGCCTTTGCTTTTCCATCCCCTAGAATTTAATATTTTAAAGTATGAAAGTTATCATTATGCTCTGCCATATTTTACTTTCTAAACAAACAAAAAACTATCAGTTTTCAGTCACCAGTTAACATAAATGAAACATATCTGGATGTTTTTTGTGATTTAGAGAATAGTACCCAAGAATCTTTTCTTCCACTGGTAAGAGTGTATTCTTTCTAATGTAAGAAGTGAGAATGTGGTTTTCCCTACTCTGAACCATCACCCATTCTTGATCCTCACCAGCACAACAGATGCCATTGCGTAAGCCTTGAGGTTTAGAAGGAGTTAAAGATATCTGTGAAAAACAAAAGAACAAGCCGTTCAAGTATTAAGCACTTACCCATTTTTTCCATGAACTTTTCATAGTTCTCATTTCGGTCTACCTTCCAAGTACCATCAAACGCCATGGTCTCTAGTTAATTCAGCCTCTGAGCAATCAGAGATGCAGGTCTGTCCTTAGGAGAGAATTTATTCTATTTCTTATCTTAGAACCAGCTTCATATTGTGATGTGGAAGTTTAAAGTTCAAGAGGTCACTTGACTTCATTAATGCCAAACCTTTTAGTTTCTATAAATTTCTTAGCTCCCGTTCTGAAATTCAACCGCAATAAACATGATAAGCATACGTATTCTATCTTAAACTATGACTTATGGGTACAATTATTTCAAGAGTTAGAGTGCATACCGTGTGAAGATAGTTTTTCTGCTTGCAAGATCAAAGTGCACACTTTGTTGAATGTAGCATAATTTAAGAGCATATATCAAATAGGTTCTGGAAAATGAGACTGTTAATGACCTATCCCTTTTTTATAATAGCAATTACCTTGTAACTAATATAAGACTTCATGACCAAATACAGCTGAAAAGTTGATGTTAATAGGATATTGAGACTGGAATTTTATTTATTTTTCTAATATGTCCTTTTGCATTGTGTTTTTGGGTTTCCAGGACTTTGGGTAAATATCTTGGCACCTGGTGCAGTGCATGACACACAATAGGGACCCACTATATTTTTGTTTTGGTCTTAAATGCTGGTAGGCTACTGAGAAAAATTTCAACAGGTAGAAACGTGGATGGATGTCATGAAAACTCCCATAAGTGAAAGAATCTTTAGACATCTGCCATATGCAGAAAAAACAAAAGCCAGATGTCAGCTGTGCCATTAACTAAAACCATTCCTATATTTACTTTCCCAGTACTCAAACTACTTTGATATTTGGTTAAGAAAATCCTTGTTTTTCTACTGTCTATTAGAAAGTCACCTAAAGTGTGTTTATTTAGGTAGTTTTTTTAAATTAGTTTATTTATCTATTTTTTAACTTTACAATATTTGTTTTGCCATACATTGACATGAATCCACCATGGGTGTATATCTGTTCCCCTTCCAGAACCCCTCTCCCACCTCCCTCTCCATCCCATCCCTCCGGGTCATCCCAGTGCACCAGCCCCAAGCACCCTGTATCATGCGTCGAACCTGGACTGGCGATTCGTTTCACGTATGATAATTTACATGACACATACTAGTGATTAACTTGGGACCAGGTACGACTTGAATTTTCCTGTTAAGATCAGCATAATGCTTTAGCTCCCTTTGGAAATACAACTTGCCTCTCTGTGATCTCGCAGTGACTGAAATAAAAGTGCCAGACTCCGGAAGGTGAGGAGGAAGAAGCTAGAATTGCTTCTTACCATTGTTCACCTACCAGTGCCCTTTATCTCATGGCTGCCTGAGCTTCCCAGAAAGAGCAGAATAAGACTCATGCAGTCCTGCTAACAAGTGGCCATGTTAAACTTTCATCTTCAATTTATCAGTAGCAGTAACCTAATTTAAAATCAGTTAGGAATCCCTGTTATCTCTATAGCGTGGAATCATTTGGCAGAAACCAATCCAATATTGTAGAGCTATTATTCCTCAAAAAAAAATAAATAAAAATAAAAAAAAATGATTAGGTTGAATTTTTAACATTCCATATTTCCCTGAAGCTTCCAAACTCTGTATCTCCCATTTCTTACCGCTTACCTGGATCCCATCTAGAAAAGGTTGTACTGAACCAATGACCAGTTTCCCTTACAGACCTCTCATACTGATGATACACTTGGGCCAGTCAGCTGAGGGCCGATTCAGTCCTTTATTTTCTTCTTTGATAATACTAGAAGATTTAGGGTCCTGCTCTTGCAGCTTGGGAAAGTGGGTGGGTTAGATTTGCTTGGTGAGGAGGGGCGGGGGCGGGTGGTACTGATGCTATAGAGGTAGAGTTGTACTCTCTATATGGACTCCACAGTCCACATCAGCCACTGAGTTGTGTGGAAGTAGTGGAAATCAGCAGAAGCTCCTGTTCATCCCTGTCCCATTCCTCCAAGAGAAAGTACAAACCACACTCCTTAACGTGGTTTCTGAAGCTCCTTCTTTTATCTTGGGTCTCCTGTCGTTCCTTACTGTGTACTCTTAAGATTTAACATATCGAACTTCTTGCAGTCCTCAGTCTTGCGAATATGCCTGCTTTCTGTCTCTGCAGATCACAACTTGGTCACTGAGTGCTCCAGGAAACATGTCCTGAGCCACAAAGATTGGGTCAGGTGAGTCTACTTCTTTCAAGTGCAGTGACCTTCTAAGAGTCTCAACATAGCTCATAAGAGACAAAAGCAGTTGATGCCTGACCATCATTTGTATCATGGAGTACAGAGAGTGATATCATGATGAGGGACAATATGATGCTTCAAGCTCATTTACAAGGAATGGCTTTCTAGAGATCACAGAAACCCTTTTACCCTATTGTAAAGCCAAAGGGAAAGTTTTTCTATTTTTTAAAATATATATCACTTATGGGAAATAGCATTTTCAGAATTTCTGAACCCTGCTTTTCAGTGCTAAGTTATTTAACTTTTACATGTCAGAGAAAGGGAGTGGTCTCTCTGAGGGCCCTGTAAGAGAAGGATTTGAGGGACAGATGTAAGGAGCAACAGAAAAGTCTTAAGGCTACTGTCCAGTTCTAGCAGTGAATGGGGAATGCGGGAGAATTCTGAAGTTTGCCTACAGAATTTAATTCATTCTGTTTTAACCATAAACCTCTAAATTTTAGAAATACTAAGACCTTTTAAATTATGTTTTAGGATTTTGTGCATGAGATTGCTGGCTGATTTTCTTCCAAAAAAGGCTATAGAGTTATAGCAGTGTACAGGGAGATATCTACCAAATAATGGTGAGTGCAACCTGCTAATTGTCACTAATAACAGGGCAGCCGTTTCATAGGATCCACATGTGTTGGTTGAATGATGTTGCATGAAGGATTTATGACTTTGTCTTCTGCCTTATTATTATTATTTTTAATATTTATGTATCTGACTGTGCTGGGTCTTAGTTGCTGCATGCTGCATCGTTAGTTGCAGCATGCAGGGTCTTTAGTTGTGACATGTGGGGTCAAGTTCCCTGTCCAGGGATCCAACCCAGGCCCCCTGCATTGGGAGCATGAAATCGTAACCCCTGGACCACCAGGGAAGTCTCTGCCTTATGTTTTTTAATCTGAGTCTGTTCACCCAAATAACGAGTCTCCCTCCAGCAGTTTGAATGAGAGATTGCTCATTTCCCATGCCCCTCATACCACAGTCAGAGGAAGATGGGTTTGCATTATCTCAGCTCCCCATTCCCACATCCATTATGTTTCTGCCATTTTTTTTTCTTTTTTAGTTCTACCAGTTTATTGCTACCAACCCATCTCCCTCTACCCTCATGCATGGGTGCTCAGTCATGTAACCTCATGGACTACAGCCTGTCAGGCTCCTGTGTCCGTGGACTTTCCCAGGCAAGAATACTGGAGTGGGTTGCCATCTCATCCCCCTTTAAGGAAATCTTTTCCTTTGAGACTATTTCCATTTTGCTGTCACCCGCTAGCCTACTTCATCATCATTATCTACCATCTAACCCATCAATCATTGTCTACCGCCTGTCCCCATTTATCGTTGTTATCTACCATCTATCACAGAAAATCATGGCACCAGGCTCACCATCATCTCATTGTCCCAGTGTGTCTTGCCATCATCCTGGGTGAGCTCAAAGTCCATGTGGATAAGATACTTCTCACTCTGGCCTCATGGTGCCTTAATCTCCTAACCTCTAATAATCTTTAGCTTTACTACACTTTATCCTACATCCAGGGCTACAACCTGATTTGTCACTACTAGAGACTTTCCTTCTGTGAAATTTAACATGCCGCTCTGTGTCCACAGATTTTCATCTGCTTGGCTCCTTCATTTTCTTCATACCATCAGTTCTTAGCTTGACGAGAATGCCAGTCAGTTTATTTCCTCCATTTTTCCCAAAGTTTGGAGTCCCCTCCTGGTTTGTTTACATTCTCTGTCCAATCGATACATGTTGCCAATAAAATACTTCCTTTGCTGTCCCAAGTGCTATTACACATGCATGGTTTCTAGTTGCAGCTGAATCATACCCTGCCTGACTCTTCCTCAACCAACCAACATTTTATATTTTGAAGTTGCATCTTAGGATCTCTTTGTTTTTGCCATTCCTATGTCTTCAATTTCCATCTGTGTGACTAAAATTTTAAGATACAGCCCAGATCTCTCTCCTACCAGGTACCTATTCCTTACCAAGTTGCCCTATTTGCAAGTTCAATTGGTGCCTCAAACCCCACAAGCTGGAAAGGACCTTAACATTCCACTCAGCCTTGTTCTCTCGCGCAGGTCCTGTATCAGTGAATGGTGCCATCATCATTAGAATCATTCTAAAGCCTTTCCTCTCCTTTATCCTTGGCTTTCCATTTTATCAACAAATCAATACAGTTTTTACTCCCTATCATCACTTAAATATGTTTTCCCTTCCTTTTTATTCCCAGATAATTACCATTTTCCACCCAGATAACTGCAATACTCTCCTAAATGATTTTCCCCTCTCTGGTCTCCCAGAATCTAATTTGTGCAGAGAATATCTTTATAAAATGCAAATTTGACTGCATCTTGTCCTTCCCTATTAACATTCAGTGATACCCTATTGCTGTCAGCATAAAGTTCCAAATTCCTTACCTCTCCTTTACCCCCTGTTACTCTTCCTTCACAAGGTGCTGTTATCTCTCTTTGCATATCTTCTTTCCTCTGCTTGGAAATCCCACTCCTCACACCATGCGATTCCTGCCTAACATCCAGTCAGCCTTTGGGAATTGGCCCAGTGTCACCTCTCCAATAGGCCTGGCTTACCTACATCCTTCCTCTTTGCCTGGGCTAACTTTTCTTCATATCAGTATCATCATATATCACCATAACTCTTTTACTTTACATTTATTGTATTGATTGTAATAGTCTGTTAACCTGTTTGTTTCTTCTACACTTCTACTTTTCCATCTGACATCACCATTATCTTCATTACCTCCACCATAGTTTGGCTCTAGGTAAATAACTGGGAGGGAACACAGCCCTGCTCATCAACAGAAAATTGGTTTGAAGGTTTACTGAGCATGGCCCCACGCATCAGAACAAGACCCAGTTTCCCCATTACTCAGTCTCTCCCATCAGGAAGCTTCCATGAGCCTCTTATCCTTCTCCATCAGAGGGCAGACAGACTGAAAACCACAATCACAAAAAAGCTAAACAATCTAGTCACATGGACCACAGCCTTGTCTAATTCAATGAAACTATGAGCTATGCTGTGTAGGGCCACCCAAGACAGATGGGTCATGGGGAGAGTTCTGACAAAACATGGTCCACTGGAGAAGGGAATGGAAAACCACTTCAGTATTCTTGCCATGAGAACCCCATGAAGAGTATGAAAAAGCAAAAAGATAGGACACTGAAAGATGAACTCCCCAGGTCGGTAGGTGCCCAATATGCTCCTGGAGATCAGTGGAGAAATAACTCCAGAAAGAGTGAAGAAATGGAGCCAAAGAAAAACAACACCCAGTTGTTTATGTGCCTGTTGATGGAAGTAAAGTCTGATGATGTAAAGAGCAATATTGCATACGAACCTGGAAGGTCAAGTCCATGAATCAAGGCAAATTGGAAATGGACAAACAGGAAATGGCAAGAGTGAACGTTGACATTTTAGGAATTAGTGAACTAAAATAGACTGGAATGGGTGAATTTAACTCAGATGACCAGTATATCTACTACTGTGGGCAAGAATCCCTTAGAAGAAATGGAGTAGCAATCATAGTCAACAAGAGTCCCAAATGCAGTACTTGAATGCAATCTCAAACATGACAGAATGATCTCTGTTCGTTTCCAAGGCAGACCATTCAATATCACAGTAATCCAAGTCTATGCCCTGACCAGTAATGTTGAAGAAGCTGAAGTTGAATGGTTCTTTGAAGACCTACAAGACCTTCTAGAACTAATACCCAAAAAAGATGTCTTTTCATTATAGGGGACTGGAATGCAAAAGTAGGAAGTCAAGAGATACCTGGAGTAGCAGGCAAATTTGGCCTTGGAGTACAGAATGAAGCAGGGCAAAGGCTAATAGAGTTTTGCCAGGAGAATGCAACGGTTAAAGCAAACACCCTCTTCCAACAACACAAGAGAAGACTCTACCCATGAGTATCACCAGATGGTCAATACCGAAATCAGATTGATTATATTCTTTGCAGCCAAAGATGGAGAAGCTCTATACAGTCAGCAAAAACAACACTGGGAACTGACTGTGGCTCAGATCAGTTCAGTTCAGTTCAGTCGCTCCGTCGTTTCTGACTCTTTGTGACCCCATGGACTGCAGTATGCCAGGCCTCCCTGTCCATCACCAACTCCTGGAGGTTACCCAAACTCATGTCCATTGAGTCGGTGATGCCATCCAACCATCTCATCTTCTGTCATCCCCTTCTCCTCCTCCCTTCAATGTTTCCAGCCTCAGGGTCTTTTCAGATATGTCAGCTCTTTGCATCAGGTGGCCAAATATTGGAGTTTCAGCTTCAACATCAGTCCTTCCAATGAACACTCAGGACTGATCTCCTTTAGGATGGACTGGCTGGATCTCCTTGCAGTCCAAGGGACTCTCAAGAGTCCTCTCCAACACCGCACTTCAAAAGCATCAATTCTTCGGCTCTCAGCTTTCTTTATAGGCCAAATCTTATATCCATACATGACTGCTGAAAAACCATAGCCTTAGCTAGACAGACCTTTGTTTGGCAAAGTAATGTCTGCTTTTTAATATGCTGTCTAGGTTGGTCATAACTTTCCTTCCAAGGAGTAAGTGTCTTTTAATTTCATGGCTGCAGTCACCATTTGCAGTTATTTTGGAACCCCCAGAAATAAAGTCAGCCACTGTTTCCACTGTTTCCCCATCTATTTGCCATGAAGTGATGGGACCAGATGCCATGATCTTAGTTTTCTGAATGCTGAGCTTTAAGCCAACTTTGTCACTCTCCTCTTTCACTTTCATCAAGAGGCTCTTCAGTTCTTCTTCACTTTCTGCCATAAGGGTGGTGTCATCTGCATATCTGAGGTTATTGATATTTCTCCTGGCAATCCTGATTCCAGCTTGTACTTCATCCAGCCCAGCATTTCTCATGATGTACTCTGCATATAAGTTAAATAAGAAGGGTGACAATATACAGCCTTGACATACTCCTTTTCCTATTTGGAACCAGTCTGTTCTTCCATGTCCAGTTCTAACTGTTGCTTCCTGAGCTACATACAGATTTCTTAAGAGGCAGGTCAGGTGGTCTTGTATTACCACCTCTTTAAGAATTTTCCACAGTTTATTGTGATCCACACAGTCAAAGGCTTTGGTATAGTCAATAAAGCAGAAATAGATAATTTTCTTGCTCTTTTGATGATCCATCGGATGTTGGCAATTTGATCTCTGGTTCCTCTGCCTTTTCTAAAACTAGCTTGAACATCTGGAAGTTCACAGCTCACATACTGCTGAAGCCTGGCTTGGAGAATTTTGAGCATTACTTTACTAGCGTGTGAGATGAGTGCAATTGTGCGATAGTTTGAGCATTCTTTGCATTGCCCTTCTTTGGGGTTGGAATGAAAACTGACCTTTTCCTGTCCTGTGATCACTGCTGAGTTTTCAAAATTTGCTGACATATTGAGTGCAGCACTTTCACAGCATCATCTTTTAGGATTTGAAATAGCTCACCTGGAATTCCATCACCTCCACTAGCTTTGTTCGTAGTGATGCTTTCTAAGGCCCACTTGACTTCACATTCCAGGATGTCTGGCTCTAAGTGAGTGATCACACCATCGTGATTATCTGGGTCATGAAGATCTTTTTTGTACAGTTCATCTGTGTATTCTTGCCACCTCTTTTTAATATCTTCTGCTTCTGTTAGGTCCCTACCATTTCTGTCCTTTATTGAGCCCATCTTTGCATGAAATGTTCCCTTGGTATCTCTGATTTTCTTGAAGAGATCTTTCCCATTCTGTTGTTTGCCTCTATTTCTTTGCATTGATCACTGAGGAAGGCTTTCTTATCTCTCCTTGCTACTCTTTGGAACTCTGCATTCAAATGAATACATCTTTCCTTTTCTCCCTTGCGTTTCCCTTCTCTTCTTTTCACAGCTTTCTGTAAGGCCTACTCAGACAACCCTTTTGCCTTTTTGCTTTCTTTTTGTTGGGGATGGCCTTGATCCCTGCCTTCTGTACAATGTCACCAACCTCTGTCCATAGTTCTTCAGGCACTCTATCAGATCTAATCCATTAAATCTATTCTCACTTCCACTGTATAATCATAAGGAATTTGACTTAGGTCACACTTGAATGGTCTAGTGGTTTTCCCTACTTTCTTCAATTTAAGTCTGAATTTGGCAATAAGGAGTTGATGATCTGAGCCACGATTATACAGTGGAAATGAGAAATAGATATAAGGGACTAGATCTGATAGACAGAGTGCCTGATGAACTATGGATGGAGGAGGTTTGTGACATTGTACAGGAGAAAGGAATCAAGACCATCCACAAGAAAAACAAATACTAAGTGGCTGTCTGAGGAGGCTTTACAAATAGCTGTGAAAAGAAGAGAAGCAAAAAGCAAAGGAGAAAAGGAAAGATAAACCCATTTGAATGCTGAGTTCCAAAGAATAGCAAGGAGAGATAAGAAAGCCTTCCTCAGTGATCAATGCAAAGAAATAGCGGAAAACAATAAAAAGGGAAAGACTAGAGATCTCTTCAAGAAAATTAGAGAAACCAAGGGAATATTTCATGCAAAGATGAGCCCAATAAAGGACAGAAATGGTATGGACCTAATGGAAGCAGAATGTATTAAGAAGAGGTGGCAAGAATAAACAGAAGAAACATAACAAAAAAGATCTTCATGACCCAGATAATCGTGATGGTGTGATCACTCACCTAGAGCCAGACATTCTGGAATGTGAAGTCAAGTGGACCTTAGGAAGCATCACTACAGACAAAGCTAGTGGAAGTGATGGGATTCCAGATGAGCTATTTCAAATCCTAAAAGATGATGCTGTGAAAGTGCTGCACTCAATATGCCAGCAAATTTTGAAAACTCAGCAATGATCACAGAAAGGCAATGCCAAAGAATGCTCAAACCTACCGCACAATTGCCCTCATCTCACACACTAGTAAAGTAATGGTCAAAATTCTCCAAGCCAGTCTTCAGCAATACATGAACCATGAACTTCCAGATGTTCAAGCTAGTTTTAGAAAAGGCAGAGGAACCAGAGATCAAATTGCCAACATCTGTTGGATCATCAAAAAAGCAAGACAGTTCCAGAAAAACATCTATTTCTGCTTTATTGACTATGCCAAAGCCTTTTACTGTGTGGATCACAATAAACTGTGGAAAATTATGAAAGAGAAGGGAATACCAGACCACCTGACCTGCCTCTTGAGAAATCTGTATGCAGGTCAGGAAGCAACAGTTAGAACTAGACATGGAACAATAGACTGGTTCCAAATAGGAAGAGGAGTATGCCACGGCTGTATATTGTCACCCTGCTTATTTAACTTATATGCACAGTATATCATGAAAAATGATGGGCTGGATGAAGTAAAAGCTGGAATCATGATTGCTGGGAGAAATATAAATTTTAATCAAGAGCCTCTTGATTAAAATGAAACAGTAGAGTGAATAATTGAGCTTAAAACTCAGCATTCAGAAAACTAAGTTCACGGCATCTGGTCCCATCAGTTCATGGCAAATAGATGGGGAAACAGTGGAAAGAGTAGCAGACTTTATTTTTGGGGGGGCTCCAAAATCACTGCAGATGGTAATTGCAGCCATGAAATTAAAAGATGCTTGCTCCTTGGAAGAAAAGTTATGACAAACCTAGACAGCATATTAAAAAGCAGAGATATTACTTTGCTGAGAAAGGTCCATCTAGTCAAAGCTATGGTTTTTCCAGTAGTCAATATGGATGTGAGTGTTGGCCTATAAAGAAAGCTGAGAGCTGAAGAATTCATGGTTTTGAACTATGGTGTTGGATAAGACTCTTGAGAGTCCCTTGGACTGCAAGGAGATCCAATAAGTCCATCCTCAAGGAAATCAGTCCTGAATATTCATTGGAAGGACTGATGCTGAATCTAAAACTCCAATACTGATGCCACCTGATGCGAAGAACTGACTCATTTGAAAAGACTCTGATGCTGGGAAAGATTGAAGGCAGGAGGAAAAAGGGATGACAGAGGATGAAATGGTTGGATGGCATCACTGACTCAATGGACAGGAGTTTGAGTCAACTCCGGGAGTTGCTGATGGACAGAGGCCTGGTGTACTGTAGTCCATGGAGTCACAAAGAGTCAGACTCAACTGAGCGACTGAACTGAACTGAAGTGAACTTTCTGATTTGCAGAGTAAAGATAACTGAAATTGTATACTTAGTATGTATGAAATAAGTTCATGTATTCTAGTTAAAGCCTTTGTTACCCCTTTAGAATAATCAGTTTTTCCTACTCTGGGTACAGGATGTGAATATTGACTAGCTAACAGGTTGTTTGATCATGAACAGTATGCCAGTGCTTTTTTTTTTTTCTTAGACCTTTTATTGATGTATAGTTGATTTACAATATTGTGTTAGTTTCAGGTGTTCAGGTGTACAGCACAGTGATGTAGGGTTTTTTTCTATTATAGCCATTATAGGTTATTATAAGATTTTGAATAGAATTCCCTATGATAGACAGTAAATCCTTGCTTTTTATTTATGTATAGTGTTAATTGCTCAGTTGTGTTTAACTCTTTGTGACCCCATGGACTATAGCTCGCACACCAGGCTCCTCTGTTCATGGAATTCTCCAGGGAAGAACCTGGAGTGGATAGCCATTCCCTTCTCCAGAGGATCTTCTCGAGGCAGGGATGGAACCCAGATCTCCTGCATTCAGGCAGACTCTTTACCATCTGAGTCAGCACGAAAGCTGTGTGTACACTGTACATGTATATGTTATGTGTAGCGGTTTGTTAATCCCATCCTCCTGATTCATCCCTCCCACTCTCCTCTCTCCCCTCTCGTGACCATATGTTTGTATTCTGAGTCTGAGTCTGTTTCTGTTTTGTATATACACTCATCTGTATTGTTTTTTAGATTCCACCTGTACCTGATACCATATAATATTTATCTTTCTCTATCTGACTTACCTCCTTAAGTGTAATTTTTCTGCCCATTTTTTGTTTGGATTGTTTGTTTTCTCCATATTGAGTTGCGTGGGCTGTTTGTATATGTGAGATATTAACTCCTTGTTAGTCACATAATTTACACATATTCTTCCATTGGTCAGATTATGTTTTGTTTTGTTTATAGTTTCCTTTTCTATGCAAAGGCTTTTAAATTTGAGGAAGGCCTCTCTCTGTGAACTTTCCATTTAAAACTGCTTTATTTAGATCTGCGTTTGTTTGCATCATGTAAATTTTGTAAGGTTGTGTTTTCATTTGTCTCAAGATATTTTCTGGTATCTTTGATTTTATCTCTGACCCATAGCTTTTTTAGTAGCATGTTATTTAGTCTGCATGTGTTCATTCTTTTCCTCTTTCCTCCTCCCCACCATGGTTGATTTCTAATTTCATGTTGTTGTGATCAAAAAAAATGCTTGAAATAATTTCTATTCCTTTACGTTTGTTGAGGCTTGTTTTGTGACCTAATGTGTGCTCTATCCTAGACAATGATCCATATGCACTTGAAAAGAATCTAAAATTTTTGTTTTTGGTGCTTTTTTTTTTTTGGCTGTAGCATCCTCTAGGTATCAGTTAAGTCTTAACTGATCTATTGTGTCATTTAGGACCTCTGTTATATTGATTTTCAGTCAGGAGGATCTGTCCATTGATGTCAGTGAGGTGTTAAAGTCTCCTACTATTATTGTCCATTTCTCACTTTATGTCTGTCAGTATTTGTTTTACATATTTAGGTTCTCTTATATTGGGAGCACATATGTTAATAAGTACAATATTCTGTTCTTGTATAGATTTCTTTGTCATTATGTAATAGCCTTCTTTGTTTTTCTTTATGGTCTTTGTCTTAAAGTCTATTTTCTCTTTATGAGTATTTCTATACTTACTTTCTTGTTTACATTTGCATGAAATATCTTTTTCTGTCCTCTCACTTTCAGTTTATGTGTGTGTCTTTCACCCTGAAGTGGGTCTCTTGTAGGCAGTATATTGTAGGTTCTTTTTTTATCCAGTCTGCCTCTCTATGTCTTTTGATCAGAGCATTTTGTTCATTGATAGTTGAAATAATTATTGACAGGTATGTACTTATTGCCATTTTAATCATAGATTTTCTTTCTCCTTTTTACTTTTCCTTTGTGCTTTGATGATTTTCTTTTGTAAAATGCTTAAATTTCTTTTTGTTTTTTGTGAATCTGTTGTATGTTTTTGATTTATGGTTACCATGAAGTTACAGTATGTTGACCTGTAATTATATCTACTTTCCTTAAGACATGTAAGTTCAAACATGTTCTAAAAGATCAACATTTTTATACTCCCGCCACCACATTTTGTGACTTTAAAGTCCTGGTTTACATCTTCATGCTTATCCTGTTACTGTTAATTGCAGGTATCATCATTTTTATATTTTTTTGATTTTTTTTATATACTGGCTTGTTTAAGTGATCTTCATTTCTTTTATGTATTTGTCTTTCATAATGTGATTTTCCCTCTCCTATAGATTCTTGTTTTTCTTATATTTAGAGAAAACCCTTCAATGTTTCTTTTAAGATAGGTTTAGTGTTGGTGAATTCTTTTAGCTTCTGCTTGTCTGAGAAATTCTTTATCTCTTCTTCTATTCTAAATGATAATCTTGCCCAATGGAGTGTTCTAGATTGCAGATTTTGCCCTTTCAGGACTTTGTATATCTTGCCACTCCTTTATGTCTGCACAGTTTCTGCAGATAAATCAGCTGATAGTTTTATGAGGAGTCCCTTGTAACTGACTCTTTGTTTGGCTCTGCTGCCATTAGCATTTTAATTATGATATATCTTGGCTTGAGTCTGTTTGGGTTCATCTCTTTTGGGACTCTCTGCTTCCTGGACCTGGATATCTGTTTCCTTCTTTAGGGTTGGGAATTTTTCAGCCTTAATTTCTTCAAATACATTTCCAATCCTCTTCTCTCTCCTTCTGTAACGTCTACTATGTGTAGATTGACACAGTTTTTATTATCCGGAGAAGGCGATGGCAACCCACTCCAGTACTCTTGCCTATAAAATCCCATGGACGGAGGAGCCTGGTGGGCTGCAGTCCATGGGGTCGCTAGGAGTCGGACACGACTGAGCAACTTCACTTTCACTTTTCACTTTCATGCATTGGAGAAGGAAATGGCAACCCACTCCAGTGTTCTTGCCTGGAGAATCCCAGGGACGGGGGAGCCTGGTGGGCTGCCATCTATGGGGTCACACAGAGTCGGACACGACTGAAGCGAGTTAGCAGCAGCAGCAGCATAGCTCTTATATGTTGTTTTCATTTCTTTTCATTCGTCTCCCTGTCTGATGTTCTGATGGAGTGATTTCCATTATTTTGCCTTCCAGCTTACTTATTCATTCTTCTGTGTCTTTTAGTCTGATGTTCATTGTCTCTGGATCAGTTTTTATCTTATCAATTAAACTGTCTATTATGATTGGTTTATTTTTATAGTTTTTAGTTCCATTTTACAGTAATCTGTGTTCCTATCAACAATCTTTTAAAATTCAGTTAGCATTTTTATTACCTCCTTTTTTGTCTTGTCTAGTACACTGATAAACTCTTCCATTTGTTCTCTCGGGATTTCTCTGGGTTTTTCAGTTGGAGTAGTTCCTCTGTGTTTTCATTTTACTTGAGTTTCTCTCTCTCTACGAACTTAGGAAAAACAGTTGTCTGCTGTGGTTTTGAAACCTTGTTTTTATGTGGGAGCGTCTCTGTGCAGATGTCTAATGTTTCTGATATGAGAGCTGGTTTTGGTATGGATGCCAGCCACGCCTTTCCTCAGGATATGCTGGCTGTTAACCTGTTGATAGGGAGTGTGGTTATTGCTGTAGTGTCTAGAGCCTGTGTTAGATGTGAAGCGAGGCTTCCTCTCTGCCCTGTAACTATTGCTGCCCTGTCCGGGCCAGGGTCTGCTCCCCAGGTGTTGGAGTAAAAGCAGCGAAGTTTGGGACTCATCAGTTCTGTTGCCCTTGAGTGGTCAGGCTCAAGTGTCCTGCCTCAGAGGAGGTGATTGCTGAAGCATTGAGGCCTGTGCAATCACAGAGGACCTGTGCACCACCTCTGTGGGTGTCTGCAGTTCTGCTCAGAAGTGGCCCAAGGTCACATCTCTCTCTCTTGTGTTTGTCCCAGATCTAGTTAGTGCATGGTATTGAGTAGAGTAGGGCTGGGGCTGGGGTTGTTCGTAGCTGCAGAAACTGATGTAGCCGTTCTGTCTAAGATCTGGGCTGCTTCTGTGGCAGTTTTCTCCCAGGACCTCTCTACCCCAGTTCTAGTGCTTAACTGTGGTGTGGAGTGTCAGAACCAGGGAGCTCCCGTGAGAGGGGAACTGCCGCCTACTTCTGAGCATGCTCACAGGGGCCATCATCACCCCATTCAGACAATGCCTCAGGCCCTCCACTGTCTCTCTGCAGCTAGATGAGTTCTCTCCCAGGGCTCTCTGCCTGATCCAGCACTTAGCTGCCAAGTGCTTTTGTGGCGGTGTTCCTGCGTATACTGACTATGACCACTGAGGCCCCACCTGCTGCCAGATGTGTGCACTGACAGCGGCTTCCTTGGCTCCACCTGGATCATTCCCCAGGCGCCCCCATCGGTCTCTGCGTGGCTAGACCCAGTCTTTGGCCAGATCTCATGGGATCTCATGCCAGGCTGTAGTATGGAGGGAGCAGGGCTAGGATGTAAGTGTATCGGGGTGGCAGCTGCCAGAGCAAGGCTCTCTGCCCTGATGGTTAGCAAGCCAGCACATGTGCACCTCCTCCAAGTAGAATCCAGGCTTCTCCAGCCTTTTCTGTCTCGGGGCATTTCTTAGCAGGCAAGGGAGCTTGTCTCCTCTGTGCAGGACCTTAGGACTGGGGTGTCCAGATAGTGGCTCCACCTGCTCTCTCCCCAGTGGAGGGGGTCCACCCATGTGGACCTTCTCTACCTTACAGAGCCCCCCAAGACACACAAGTCTCAACCCAATGCCTTTTATCCCCTGTCCTACCTGATTATGTGATCTTTATGGAAACTCTTGGTACAAGATTACCTCTGTCAGCTTACAGTTAGTTTTCCATGAAAATTTTTTCACATGTAAAAATATTTTTGATGTTTTTGTTGGGGGAAGTGAGCTCCATGTCTTCCTACTCTCCCTTCTTGATTTCCACCATACCCTACTCCTTTCTGTTCTGACATTATAAGGTCATAAGCTTACCCTGTGTAGTATTTTGACTTCTGCCTACTTTGCAGTCTGAGTAAAGAGTGCCCATTTGCAAATTTCCAAAAGAAAGTTAGTTGCAGATAATTGGCTCCAAAGCTATCTAGTTGGTAAAATGCTGCAAGGAACTTTGACTCCTTAATGAAATGAAGCAAATTTTCATCTCAGAAGGAAAGACTAATGTTGTCAAATAACTACTTTTTGGACTTGGCAGAAGTAGTATTGCAGAAATAAAGGACATCTTACCAGTTTTAGGAAAAGTATCAGTTGGCTTTGCTATATCTTTTATATATAGTTTTATCTCTTTGCCTCAGAGAATCACACATGGAGACTACCATGACTGTATGTACTCATTGTAGATAGTTTTGAATATGTAGCTAAGCAACAAGAAAAGTAAAAATTTCTCAAAGGATCATCTCCCAAGGTAATCAATGCTAGCATTTCTGTGTGTGTGTTTCTATACAAATATAAATGCACACACACCTTTCATTTATATAAAGTATACATTTTACACAGAGAGATGAGATCATACTATATATACTATTTTGTAAGCACTTCAAAAATTGACAACTATTTAAGATTTTCTCATTTCATGAGATGTTCTATATCATTAATAAATTTTTAAAAATTATATTAATGAGCAGTCATTACAGATAACTTAGAAAATATAAAAAAGCATGAAGAAAAATTTAATTAAAGACTCATAATCCCACCAACTGAACACAATTGCTGTGATGTTTACATATGGTTCTTCCAGTTTAAGTATATGTGTATGTGTATATTTTCATATATTCCTGTGTATATTTATGTGTGTATATATATATATACATCTTGTATATATAGAAATACACAAGTGTGTATATGTGTGTATTCATACAGGTTTGTGTGTGTACTGTAGATACCCACATGCATATCTTCATTTGATCATATTTATATTTTAGAAAGCTTCATTTGGCACCAAATATAGGAAAGATTTGAGGGACACATCTGGAAGGGACACATTGTGATCATGGTGAGAAATGAGGACTGAAAGTAAGATGATGAAGATGAGGCTGGAGAAAAGATAACCACAGATATGTGGGAACGCCCTGGTGGCGTCAGAGAGCAGAAGAGCAAACAAGACAGCAGATGACAGCTGTACCAGATGGGTATGGATCTCCCAAGGGCATCAGGGCACATCTGTATGGAAGACCAACCTTTGAAATATAGGTAAAGTCCCTAAACAGTATCAGTCAATCAGACATTGAAATTTGCCCCCAATGAATGTTTCTACCCTTTTCAACAGGAATTTTCTTCTTGAATCATCTCCCTGTTAAGAAAACAGGTTAACTGAAATAGAATCACTCTCTTTAATAACTTAAGTTGCTCTTTATTTTCTTTTTTTGAATTCATTCATTCTTCCCTCCATTCATCTTTCTATAACCATAAGTTGTATAAGTCAATTTATAAAGTTTAACTAAAATGCAAATTCATTTTTGTCTTGATCTTTCACTGGGAGAAATTTTTTATTTTCCTGTGCCTACATAGAAATCTAGGCAGTTTCATGATTTTTCTGACCATTCAAGTAATGATCTATCAGGGCCTCCAAGTTGCACAACTGTAGGGGACACCATTTGCATTGTAATCTTTATAATGTGTCTCCCCAGCTCGAATAGATAATAATGGGAATGGTGCCACTGGAGTTTTGCAACATGGCCTTGAGTCCTAAGGTCACTTTAATATCAAAATCATAGTTTTAATTTAGTATTTAGATATCTTTCATCTAATATATTGAAGAATACTCTTCATTCAGTTAGGACTTTTCCTCCCCACCCCGCCTTCATTCCGGGGCCTGGCAGGAGACACACCAGCGGTCTTCAGGAAAGAGTATACTGTAAACTGTACTGCTCAGCCCTTAGGGCTGTACAGTTGGGAAGAGGGCTAGAGGCGGCCCCTCTGATTGACCTGGCCCTCAGCCTAACTCTCCAACTGTGGCAGTGCCTCGTCTTCAGTCGGTTCCTCCCAGTGCCCCTTGGCTTCTGCCTTGTGGCAGTTAACACAAAACCCCTTACTCCTGCTTCAACCCTCTCAGACTATCCTGTTGGAGAGGATACCTTTTTAAATGGCCCCAGGTGGATATTTATACCACTAGTTTTCATCTAGTCCCTAGAATTCCCATACTTCTGACCCATTGCTAGAGGAGAGTGCAGTACCTTCTGAGTCACCCATGTATGTCTGCTATCCTGGCTTAAGCAGGTACAGGTGAGGGTCAGACGTTATTACCTTGTACTCGTCAGTCAGGACTGGGACTGCAGCGAAGCTGTTGAGGCAGTCACCTTGAGTGCAAGATTAGAGCGGGTGCCAAAAAATTCAGCAATTAAGATAAACAATATTTTAATTAAATATTCTAAAAAAAACATTAATGCAAAAAAACATGATGAGCAAGGTATCAAAACTATGGATAAAGATAGCATTAGTGCACAAAATGCTCATTGAGTGCTGTGACTGTTTGAGGTGCATCGCAAACAGCCCTCATCCTACTTCTCCCAAAATGCATCTTCTTTCCAGTGAAGTAATCCTCAAAAAATTCTCTCAATTGGCACTCTCTATTATATCTATGTTGAAATGTAGGCTCTGTGTTCTAACAGCTCACTTTGGAATGTTTGTTTTTTTGTATTGTTGCATCAGTCAAAATTTCCAGTTTAAATTATATCCATCGAGCTATTCATTTAATGGAGTTGTGTATGAAAGACGATAAAGACACTCTTCAAATGCTAATGCTTAATTCATTTTAAGAGATGATCAAAGGGCTTCCCTGGTGGCTCAGATGGTAAAGCGTCTGCCTACAATTTGGGAGACCTGGGTTCGATCCTTGGGTCAGGAAGATCCTCTGGAGAAGGAAATGGCAACCCATTCCATTGCTCTTGCCTGGAAAATCCCATGCATGGAGGAGCCTGGTAGGCTACAGTCCATGGGGTCACAAAGAGTCAGACAGGACTGAGCAATTTCACTTTCACTTTTCAAACTAATGACCGTTAGATGGAAATGTTTACAGTTACAAAGGGGACACTAATCGGTCTGCCTCACGAGTAGGCCTTGAGATTGATATGTAAAATTAAAAGGAGCCACAGTGCATTCCACTTTCCTGTCCTTTAAAACATTGTCATGTTACCAGCTCCTCTATTCTGCTCACCTGGTAGTCAACCTACTAAGCTGTTCTGAAACAGCTCATTCCACAGTGTCTGATCAGTTTGTCAGTGTGAAAAGAGATCTTCAGAAGTGGAATGATGAGTCTGATCCTGTTCAGAGTAAAATTCATTTCAGTTCAATCGCTCAGTCGTGTCCAACTCTTTACGACCCCATGTACTGCAGCACACCAGGCTTCTCTGTCCATCACCAGCTCCCGGAGCTTGCTCAAACTCCTGTCCATTAAGTCAGTGATGTCATCCAACCATTACATTCTCTTTTGTCTCCTTCTCCTCCTGCCTTCAATCTTTCCCAGCATTAGAGTCTTTTCAAATGAGTCAGTTCTTCGCATCAGGTGGCCAAAATACTGGAGTTTCAGCTTCAGGATCAGTCCTTCCAATGAACACCCAGGACTGATCTCCTTTAGGATGGACTGGTTGGATCTCCTTGCAGTCCAAGGGACTCTCAAGAGTCTTCTCCAACACCACAGTTCAAAAGCATCAATTCTTTGGGGCTCAGCTTTCTTTATAGTCCAAATCTCACATCCATACATGACTACTGGAAAAACCATAGCTTTGACTAGATGGACCTTTGTCAGCCAAGTAATGCCTCTGCTTTTTAATATGCTATGTAGGTTGGTCATAACTTCTCTTCCAAGAGGCAAGCATCTTTTAATTTCATGGCTGCAATCACCATCTGCAGTGATTTTGGAGCCCAGGAAAATAAAAGTCTGTCACTGTTTCTATTGTTTCCCCATCTATTTGCCATGAAATGATGGGACCGGATGCCATGATCTTAGTTTTTTGAATGTTGAGTTTGAAGCCAGCTTTTTCACTCTCCTCTTAAACTTTCATCAAGAGGCTCTTTAGTTCCTCTTTGCTTTCTGCCATGAAGGTGATGTCATCTGCATATCTGAGGTTATTGATATTTCTCCCAGCAATCTTGTTTTCACCTTGTGTTTCATCCAGCCTGGCATTTCGCATGATGTACTCTCCATAGAAGTTAAATAAGCAGGGTGACAATATACAGCCTTGATGTACTCCTTTCCCAATTTGGAACCAGTCCGTTGTTCCATGTCTGGTTCTAACTATTGCTTCTTGACCTGCATACAGATTTTTCAGGAGGCAGGTCAGGTGGCCTGGTATTCCCATCTCTTTGTCAGAGAAAAATTAAGGGCCCTCAAGGTAGCTGATTGTCAGTTCGTTTGTAAAGAGTGTTTTTATTACCCTTCAGCTGCCTTAGAGGTAGTTGTTAGCTAAGGATGAAGTCAAACTTTGTATCAAGGAGCACAGGTAATGTATATCAGTATAAGCATTGAGTTTTTTTAAGTTTATTTTCAAGCTGATGTATTAAAGGGGTAATTTAATCCGTAAACATTTGTTACGTAAAGCTAAGTTCCTCCAGAGCAGTTGGCGCCAGTGATTTTGAGCGGGCAAAGATAATTCTCTGAAATCAATTCAGGCACCTTCTGATTGTTTGTGTAACCAGGTACAAATTAGTGAGTTTCTTTCTTAAGTCCAGCTGCAGTGTATTGTTCTGTTAAGTATTGGGTTGTGAGCTCTGGTTGAATGACCCAGCTCCATAAGCACAGCCTGTAGTGCATTTGGCTTAATAAACTAAATAAACTAAACTGGAACATGCTAGCCACAGCAAGGAGGATTTTATAGAACCATTCCTGCTTGGGAAAGCATAATTGGGATTTAAATTAATTATAATCCAGAAAGTTGTTTTAGCCCAAGGCATATGACCTCTAAGACCCCAAATGCCAAATCTTAACTATGTAAAAATGATCCATATAATAACAGAACAAACACATAAGTTGAATTGAATTTCATGCCATGATGTTTTCCTAAAATACACTGTCAAAAGAGTTCTTGCATACCAGTTCCTGCTGATATATAAATGACCATATTTAAATCTAATTACAGTAACCCTCCTGCAGTGAAAGGCTAACTTGTTCAGAAACTGATTTAGGGTTCAGTGACACCAGGAAGTCTGTAACCCTGTTGCTGCAAGTGAGCAGAAGGTCTGTGAACATGAACACACATTACGAAGTCCACATTTCCGACAAAACATTTTGCAGAGAATAAAATGGAAATTCAAGAAACATGTACACATTTACTGAATATTTCTATTAATATTTTAGCATTGATATGAAAGAATACATTTCACACATATAGTGCAAAGCATAACCAAATAAATTCCATTTTAGCCCTTCTAGTTTAAAAAAAAAAATCATGCTTAGTCCCTGCAGGCGGGGTATGCTGCAAGTGCCAGGGGATCAAGGCGACCAGGAACTCTTCTCCCTTGAAATCAGTGACTTTAAGAAACTTTATATGTATACATATATGTAGATATTTGTATGAAGCTCTTACTACAGAAGTGATACATATTTACTGTTGAAAATCAAAAATACAGATTAAAAGGAGACAATAACCTTCGATACCACCCCCCCCCCCCCCGCCCATTTAGGGATTATCACCAACTACTTTCGGTTGGTACCCTGCAAACCAGACCTGAAGACAGAATGAAGTGCCTGGAGGTTCTGCAGGAGTGCTCGTGGGCGAACAGCTGTGTGTGACGGAGGCCGCAGGACCAGGCTGGGGTGGGGGGCTGTCTGCTGCGTGGGGCGTGCAGTCTTCAGCCGGTCCTCTGAGACGGTCTGGAAGTGCAGTAACCCTTCGGGGTTGCTCCTCAGCTAGACTGGAGGGGTTGGGCCTTTGTTCCCCTCATGGACCAGTAATAAGACACAGCCTGCCCCTGGAGAACGGATGCAACCTCAGGCCCAGGCCAGGCTCAGGGAGGGACCTAGCTGTACCCTGACGCTGTCAGCGCTGGAGAATCCTGACAGCCTGCAGACGAGTGCTTCTATGCTGTGGTTCTGTGTGTGGGTAGGGTTGCGGTCATGGTAGCTTGATGGGAGGTGACTCTTGTCAGGACACCACAATATTCACTGAAATTTAGCTCTTGCATTGCTTGGATCAGCTTGCTTAGTAGCTCAAGTTACTTCATGTGGAAACAACTTCTCCAGTGTCCTGATTGGTCTCTTTTTCTAAGGAAAAAGCAGAATAACTAGCCCTATGGTGGCAGCTGTCCTTGGGGTCACAGCTGGTGCTTATAAGCGCTCTCTTCCATTATCCATTCTAGATTTGCCTTGTTCTCGGGGGCTGTTCGTAGGAGCCTTGGGATCCTGGCCGTTATGCCCTTCTCTCGCTGGTGCCCTTATCTATATTCTTTTAAAATTTGACAGAGAAATACTGCCAGAGAAAAACAATTTTCCGGTGGGTCATCTGGGTACCAAGCATATTCCTTCCTGCTCCTGTTGTGTAAGAGCAAGCCTTCCTTCTGAGACTCTGGGTCGGTTACTTCTGCAGGATGGTAACTTCTTACCTTGTCTATTGGTCTCTTGGGAAACAGAATTTCTAATGTGAAATATTAGAGTATTAGTTAATACTTCATTATTCTGTAATAGTTAAATAAATCCCCAATATACCCGAGGAAAGAAGTCTGTTTTTACAAGAAGTTAATTTGGCCAGTGTGAAAATGGGAAAATAAACTTCACAGAAAATGGTTCTTACGATTTAGGCAATCATAAGTCACAAATGAATGATTAACTGGCTTAAATATCATTGATGATTATGACTCTGTTGTATATCAAGCTTGTTCAGGGCAGGTAAGAGCTCACTTAAAAGATCGTGCTGAAATAAGCAGATTGCAGCAAATGCTCTTTGATTACCTTTGCAATCAAAAGCTCATTCACCATGGCCTTTTTTTCCCCCCTCACATAAGAGATTAAAACAAAAAATTTATTATGGATTTCTATTTAACTGGGGTGTACAGCTTCCCAGATGATGCAGTGGTAAAGAATCTGCCTGCCAGTGCAGGAGACACGGCTTCTATCCCAGGGTTGAGAAAATCCCCTGGAGGAGGAAATGGCAACCCACTCTAGTATTCTTGCCTGGAAAGTTCCATGGACAGAGGAGCCTGGCGGGCTACAGTCCTTAGGGTCACAAAGAGTTGGACATGACTGAGTACACATGCAGGGAGGTAATATGGAGAAGGAGGAAAGAGGTTTGGATGGAGAAAGAGGAATAGACGGCCTACATTCAGATCATCCATGAGAAAAACTCCCAGCTCAGCTGCTTTTGATCTCTAGCCACTTCTGCGATTGTGGAAGCTCATGACTCTTCTCTCTGGACAGAGTAACTAGGCTGCATGTTTGTAGGCCAAAAATGATGGCACTGGTGAGATGTACGCCGCAGTTGCCATTGATCTGTGGACCACAGCTCATGCAGAAAGGCCAAAAGTGGCCTCTCAAATACTGGAGATTAGCCAATGGGTTCCCTTCTCCGGTGACAGCACAGCAGGGACTTTGCAGTCAGACCTGAGTTCATTTTCTAGCCGTGCCACTTACAAGGTATGTGATTTTGAGTGGATAACCCTTCTCTGCCTTGTTTTCATGTCTGAAAACTGGGGACACAGATATCTACTTAATGAGATTATTGTAAGGATAAAATGAGTTAATGTATGGAAAGGGCCTGCCACATAGTTTCTGCTCAATAGACATTCACCTTCTTCCCTCCACTCTGCTAGAAGACCTTTCTGTGACTCCGCAAATTGTCCTCTGGTAGTTCTTTTCTATAGAAAAGGCCTCTGTGATGTGAAATCGCCTGCCATTTCTGCCCAGGGCACACGCTTCACAGCTCTTCTAAGGGGCAGGGCTCTGGCCAGAAAGATACTTCACTCACTCAGTGCAGCAGGGTGGTCCACAGGGCCTTGAGCCTTGCCAGGGTAGAGTCCTCTATCCCTGTGGAGATGGGATCACCCCGTCCTCATCTAGAGTTTGCCCTGGGATTTTAAGAGGCTCCAAACTAGTGCAGCAGGAGAGGCCTAAGGCTGAGCGGGGGACCAGCCATCCCCTGGATGTCAGCTTCGGATGAAAGCACCACTAGCTTCACCTCCTCTTCTGAATCTCCTTTGAAATGCTTTCTCTCTGATGGACTTGGAATAGACTGCATGCTCAGGGATGCTTTTTGCCTGAGTCTTCTGCCAGGGCCTTTTTCAAAGCTGGACTGATCCTTGGTTTTCTGATAATGCAGAGTGATTGTCAGACCTCTGGGGCTGCAGCTGGCAGGAAACTTTGCCCTTCCAAATTACTCCTGGATGTTGATCCAAGCCATTAGGACATATGTAGATGATGAATCAGGACGAGCACCTTTGCCCTCTTCTCCCAGATCTAGAAACAGTGTGGAGAATTACCAGGAAGCAGTATCTGTGCCATATGAAATGTCAGCTCTCCCTTTTCCCCTCTCAGCCACATCCAATTTTTCTTTGTTCCCACTGTGAGAGGACTTAATCTCATCATCCTGACCTTTTGCAGTCAAGTGTTCTCCAAGGAGATGATCCATGGGGAGGATGGGGAGGACTGATAATGGAGCTAATCTTTCAAAGCCGCATTTAAGCAATTGTAGATCATCAGGAGGAGAGGAAATTCTGGAGACCATCATGACCATCCTGCTTCTGCCCTGCTGAAACTCATTCCAAACTGTCAGTGTTTTGACCTCTCTTCCCTACATAGATGGAATATGTTGTGCTTTTGTTGAGATGAAAGATCTGCATAATTAGAGGGCAAAAAGAGTTTTCAGTGAGTTTGCTGTTTCAAATTTCTCTTGAATGAAAATGTAACTTTAATCATTGCTTAAATGTGTGGAAGTATTTTATTTCTCTTTAATCTTGGGATTGTTAGCAAAAGAAAAGAGCAGTGTCTTAGATTGGTGGTTCTCAGACTTCATCTGAATAAAATGGAAGGCTCATGAAAACTCAGATTGCTCAGCCTGACCCTTAGTACATCAGGCATTGGGCTCAAGAATTTGCAGTTTCAACAGGTGACACTGGTCTGCTGGCCCAGGAGCACACTTTGCAGATCACTGATTTGTATAACAGCCTGACCTTAGAGAGTGGGATTATTTTGTAATGCAGACTATGCCAGATTTGATGTAGATTCAGATGGCAACTTTATAAGATTTGAAACAACTGAGTCTCAGAAACTCAGTTTCATCTTCTGAAAATCAGGAATGAAAACAATGCCTGCATCTCAGAACTGCTATAAAAATGAGATGAGATCACCCACTCCAGTATTCTTTCCTGGAGAATCCCAGGGATGGGGGAGCCTGGTGGGCTGCCGTCTATCGGGTTGCACAGAGTCGGGCACGACAGAAGCGACTTAGCAGCAGCAGCAGCGTGCATGGGAAAGAGCTTGGTATATGGCAAAACACAGTCTAAGTTTCATTCGTCCTAGGTGTACTTTTTTTTCTCGTTAATTTAATTTATTTGTTTTTGGCTGTGCTGGGTCTTTGTGGCTGTGTTTCGCCCAGGCTTTCTCTCTGCGGGGCACGGGCTTCTTGTGCTGGCTTCTCTTGTTGCAGAGTGCTGGCTCTAGAGCACGGGCTCAGTAGTTGTGGTGCATGGGCTTAGTTGCCCCGGGGCATGTGAAATCTTCTCTGATCAGGGATCAAACGTGTGTCCCCTGCATCGGCAGTCAGGTTCTTAACCACTGGATCACCAGGGAAGTCCCCTAGATGTATAGTCAACTTTTATCTTAAGAATAAAGTCTTTTAACATCTCAGATAGAAGTCTTTCCTCATTATCATCATCATAATGAAAGTAACAATAATAGAAGTTTACTAATCTACTATTTATTGTACTTTCTGTATGGGAGACTTAACACATTTTTCAGAAACTTCATAAAATCTACTTTATCATATAAACTCCTTACCTAGTTAAAATGTTTTTGAGGCCTCAGGGCAGGGCAGCCCCCTTGGGTTTGTGAGGCCCCTGTCTGTATGCACAATTTGAATTAAAAATGTAGTACACTCATACCATGGAAAGTTATTTAGAGCTAAAAATAAATGGACTAGGAAGTTAAGAAGAGACATAGAAAAAACTTAGATGCATGTTACTAAGTTCAAGAAGCCAGTTTGAAAAGGCTGCATAATGTATGGTTACAAACATGTGATACTCTGGAAAAGGCAAAACTGTGGAGACCGTATAAAACTCAGTGATTGCCAGGGCTGGGGGAGAGGAGAGGAATGAATAGGTAGAGCACACAGGGTTTTTAGGGCAGTGGAATATGTATGATATTATAGTGATACAAGCAGGGAGTATATGTGAAGTCTCCATACTTTCCTGTCAATTTTCCTGTGACTCTAAAATGCTCTAAAAGAATAGTCTGTAAATTGGAAAAAAAAAAAGTGATTGTCAGGTGTTGGGGGTGATGACAAGGTAAAAGAGGATTTTTAGGGCGATGAAATTACTGTTTGATACTATAATTATAGATACCTGTTATTATACATTTGTCCAAACCCATAGAACGTACCACGGCAAGAATGAACCCTGGGGATTCCCCGGTGGCTCAGACAGTAAAAAACTGCTTGCAATGTAGGAGACCCAGGTTCAACCCCTGGGTGAGGAAGATCCCCTGGAGAAAGGAATGGCAACCCACTCCAATATTCTTGCCTGGAAAATTCCATGGACAGAGGAGCCTGAAAGGCTACAGTCCAAGGGGTTACGAAGAGTCGGACACGACTGAGCAACTAACACTTTCACTTTAAGAGTGAACCCTAATGAAAACTTTGGACTTTAGGTGGCAGTGATGCGTCAGTGTTGATTCATCAACTGTTAAAAAATATATCACTAAGGAATGTTGATAGTGGGGGACTATGCCTGTGGACGTATGGGGTATCTGGGAACTCTGTTTTCAGTTTTGTTGTGAACCCAAAACTCTATTTCCCTGTGTGTGTGTGTGTGTGTGTGTGTGTGTGTGTGTGTGCGCGCGCGCGCGCACGCACGCGCATGTGTGCACACTCAGTTGTGTGCAACTGTTCGTGACCCCATGGCCTGTAGCCTGCCACACTCCTCTGTCCATGGAATTTTCCAGGCAAGAATACTGGAGTGGACTGCCATTTCCTTCTTCAGGGGATCTTCCTGATCCTGGGATTGAACCCACATCTCTTGTGTCTCCTACATTGGCAGGCAGGTTCTTTACCAACTGAACCACCAGGGCCCCATATTCCATTATATCTATCTATCTATCTGTGTGTGTGTGTGTGTGTGTGTGTAAATATATAACATATATACCACCTTTATTGATTGATCTGTTTATGGACACTTAGGTTGCTTCCATATCCTGGTAATTATAAATAATGCTACTGTGAACTATGAATGCTACTATTGCAGTTGTGTATCTTTTTAAATTATTATTATTATTTTTTGGATAAATACCCAGGAGTGGAATTGCTGGGTCATATGGTGGTTCTATGTTGAGCTTTTTGAGAAACCTCCATACTGTTTTCCACACTGACTGCACCAGTTGACAGTCTTACCAACGGTGCTCAAGCGTTCTCTTTTCTCCATGTCCTTGCCAGTGTGTTATTTCTGTTCTTTTTGAAGTTAGCCATTCTGACAGGTGTGAAGTGATACCTCATTGTGGGTTTGATTTACATTTCGCTCATGATTAGTGATGTTGAGCATCTTTTCATGTGCCTTTTGACCATCTGCATTTCATCTTTCAAAAAATGTCTGTTTCGGTCTTCTGCCCATTTTTTTAATTGGATTGTTTGCCTTTTTTTTTTTTGATGTTGAGTTGTATGAGCTGTTTATATATGTTGGATATTGATCCCTTATAGATCATATCATTTGCAAATGCTTTTTCTCATTCAGTAGGTTGTCTTTTCATTTTCTCAATGCTTTCCTTTGTTGTACCAAAGCTTTTAAGTTTAATTAAGTCCCATTTGTTCATTTTTGCTTTGATTTCCTTTACTCTGGGAGATAGATCTGAAAAAAATATTGCTGTGATTTATGTTAAAGAGTATTCTGCTTATGTTTTCTCTAGTAGTTTTATAGTATCCAGTCTTACATTTAGCTCTTTAATTTATTTTGAGTTTATTTTTGTATATGGTATTAGAGAATGTTCTGACTTCATTATTCTACATGTAGCTGTCTAGTGTCCCCTGCACCACTTCCTGAAGAGACAGTCTTTTCTCCATTGTATATTCTTGCCTCATTTGTTGTAGATTAATTGGCCATAGGGGTATGGGTTTATCTCTGGGCTCTCTCTTCTGTTCCGTTGATCTGTGTGTCTTTTTTGTGCCAGAACCAATCTGGTGTTTGGGTTTTTTTCCCCCAACTTTTAAAAATTGGAATATAATTGACTTACAATGTTGTGTTAGTTTCAGGTGTACAGCAAAGTGATTCAATTCTATGCACACATACATCTATTTATTTCAGATTCTTTTCTGTTATAGGTTATTACAAAGTGGTGAGTATAGTTCCCTGTACTATACAGCAGATCTTTGTTTGTTACTTATTTTAAATACAATAGGGTGTATATGTTAACCCCATGTAGGTGTTAACTCTTCTCTAAGTGTTCAGTAGAATTTGCTTGTGAAGCCATCTAGTCCTGGATTTTTGTTTGTAGAGAGTTTCTAAATTACAGATTCAATTTCAGTATGGATAATTGGTCTCTCAGGGAGGCCTGGCATGCTGCAGTCCATGGGGTCGCAAAGAGTTGGACATGACTGAGCGACTGTACTGAACTGAATTGGTATCTTCATATTTTTTTTCTTCCTGGTTCAGTCTTAGGAGATTGTACCCAAGAATTTTTTTTTTTTTAGAAAAGAATAGTCCCTTTTTTCTAGGTTGTCAATTTTATTGGCGTATATTTGCTCATATACCTTGTGATCCTTCGTATTTTTGTGGTGTCAGCTTAACTTCTCCTTTTTCCTTTCTGATTTTATTGATCTGGGCCCTCTTTCTTTTTTTCTTGAGGAGTCGTTTTCTTTTTTTAATATCTTTTTAAAGAACCAAGATTTGGTGTCAGTCATCTTTTCTATTGTTTTTTCTTTATTCTTTGTTTCACTTATTTCTGTTTTGATCTTTATGATTTCTTTCCTTCGACCAACTTTGCATTTTGCTTGTTCTTCTTTCTCTATTTTACGCTGTTCATTTGATATTTTTTGTGTTTCCTGACGTAAGCGTTTATCATTATAAACTTCTCTCTTAGAACTGCTTTTGCTGCATCCATAGGTTTTGGATTGTTGAGTTTTCATTTTCACTTGTCTGTAGGTATTTTTTAATTTCCTTTTTGCTTTCTTCAGTGATCCATTGTTTGCTTAGTGACATATTGTTTAGCTTCCATGTGTTTGTGGGGTTTTTTTTCCCAGTTTTTTTTTTTTCATGTAGTTGATTTCTAGTCTCAGTGTTGTGAACAGAAAAAAAAAATGCTTGATATGATTTCAGTTTTCCTCAGTTTTACTGAGGCTTGTTTTATAGCCCAGCTTGTGATCTGTCCTGGGGAATTTCCATGTGCACTTCAAGAGTGTATATTCAGTTGCTTTCAGGTGGAATGCTCTCTATAAATCAATTAAGGTTATTGGGTGTCTTTTAAGTTCATAATGTGTGTTTTAAGGTCTGTGTTTCCTTATCAGTTTCCTGTCTGGATGATCTGTCCATTGATATAAATGAAGTATTAATGTCCCCTACTATTATCGTGTTACTATCAGTTTCTCCTTTATGTCCATTAATGTTTTCTTTATTTATTTGGGTGCTCCTCTCTTGAGTGCAATTTACAATTGTATCTTGAATTTACAATTGTATCTTCTTGGACTGACTCCTTGATGTTACGTAGAGTGCTTCTTTGTTACCTTGTAACAGTATTTATTTTGAAGTATATTTTGTTTTATGTAAGTATTGCTACTTGATTTTCTGTTGGTTTCTGTTTGTATGCAATACCTTTTTCTATCCCCTCACTTTCAGTCTGTGTATATCTCTAGATCTGAAGTGAGTCTTTTGTAGACAACATGTATATGGGTCTTGTTTTCATGTCTGTTTAGGCAGTCTGTGGCTTTTAGTTGGAGCATTTGGTTCATTTACATTTAAAGTGATTATCACTATGTATGTTATTATTGCCATTTTGTTAATTGTTTTAGAGTTGTTTTCGTAGGTATTTTTTTTCCCTTTTATTCCCTCTTGTGATTTGATGACTATCATGTGTTATTTTGGATTCCTTCTTCTTTTTGTGTGTGTATATATTATAGATGTTTTACATGTGTTTACCATGAAGCTTTTGTAGAGCAGCTTTTGTATAGTAGTCTGTATGTATACAAAAACTTCATGGTAAACACAAAGTAAACATTTACATATACATATATATGTGTGTGTACGTATATATACACACACACACACATACATATACACACAGAAAGAAGGAATCTAAAATAACACTGAAGATAGTCGTCTATAGTTGTCTATATATCTATAGACTTTCTTCACGGATTTCTTCTCATGTATTTTTCATTTCTGTTATTGTATTCTTCACCTCTGTTTGGTTGTTCTTTATATTCTGCACCTCTGTTAAAAACTTATAACTTCTTGCTCTGCCTCCATCCTTCTCCTGAGTCCTTTGAACACCTTTACACCTAAACTCTTTCTGGGGTAGATTGTCTATCTGGACTTCACTTAGTTCTTCTGGGGTTTTATTCTTGTTACTTCATCTGGAACATGGTTCCTCTTCTGCCTCATGTTTTCTAAGTGCTGTTTGTATTTTTATGCATGTGGTAGGTTGATTATGTTTATTGACCTTGGAGAAGTGTCCTTCTGTAGATATCTGTGCCTCACAACAGCACACTCCCCTCCCATCACGCAAGCTGTGTGCTCTAGGGGTTCTCTGTAAAAGAACTGTGAGTCCTATTGTGATGGGGCTGACTATGTGGGTGGTATCATAGGTTTCTCAGGCCCCTAGCCTGGTTGGCTGTCAGGCCCTGCCTTGTGTGGATTCTCCTGACTGTTGGTTAGTGTGGCCTGGTCTTGAGGCAGCAGGCTGCAGAACCCTAGGAGGCCCTAGGGCTAGTGGTGGCTCACTAGTAGCAAGATCTGGGTCCAGAATACTCCAGGGTTGGTGCCATCCCACAGGTGGATAATGCCAGCTCCCAGTGGTGGCTCACTAGTAGCAGGATCAGGGTCCAGAATACTCCAGGTTGGTGACAAATTGCTGGCAGAACTGGGTTATGAAGTCTGGGCTGTAGGGCCCAGGGATCCCAGGGCAGGTGTCAGATCACTGGTGGTACAGAGGGGACTGCCTCCTGACACAGCTGGGTATGAGGCTGTGGAGAAGCTTGTGCTGGCCTGCTGTCCCAGGAAGCCTCTGGCCTGTTGTAGGTGGGCTATGTCCATAGGCTGTGCGAGTGTGGTTTTCTTGTGTCTTGTGTCTTGTGTCTGCCCGCTGATGTTTGAGGCTGGTCTAGAGGCCAGTACAGGCTTTTGGAGGGCAGGATTGGGGCTTGCCCACTGGTGGATGGAGCTGGGTCTTGGCAGCAGCTTCTAGGGGACAGGGCCATGTCCAGGGGAGTGCCATTAGATGGCTGTGGTCTCAGGAAGTCTTTAGGAAGCCTGTTTGCTTGGTGGATGCGACTGTGCCTCCACCCTGTTTACTTGTGCCTATAGGCTGTTGGATAAGGCCAGGTTTGGGTGCTAATGAGCTAGAGGGAGGGTCCCCAAATTGTGGCTGCCAGTGGGCATGTCCATGTGACAGAGGGAACCTCCCCGGTATGGCTGCCACCAGTGTCTGTGTCCCCATGCTAAGCTGCAGCCACCCCTACCTCTCCAGAGGCTTTCCAAGATGGGCAAGGAGGTCTAGCCCTGGATCCCATTAAATTCCTGCTTTTATCTTGGGTCCTGGTATAAAATTTTATGTGCACCCTGTAAGAATGATGTCTCTATTTCTCCACCTCCCCCCAACCCCAGTCCTGTGGGGCTCTTGAAATTAAGTCCCACTGGCCTTCAATGCCAAATTCTCTAGAATCTCATCTTTCCAGTGCAAGATCCTAGGGTTGGTGAGCCCAAAGTGGGGCTAAGAACTCACTCCTCTGGGACAGCCATATATTTATTCTTGTTTGTGGGTTGCCCACCTGGGGATATGGGACTTGGTAATATATTGTGAGTCTACTTCTCCTACCCATCTTGTTGTGGTTCCTTCTTTATGTCTTTAGTTGGAGAGGATCTCTTCTGGTAGGAGAGGATCTCTTCTGGTAGGAGCAGTCTTTTTCATAGATGATAGTTCTTTAGCTGTGATTTTGGTGTGCTCATGATAGGTGACTTCAGGGTCTTTCTACTCCACTATACCTCTCTCTTGGCCAATCCTTTTCCAACCCAAAACTTTTCTAAAAAACAGTTTTATTAAAAGAGCACAACAAACATGTATTCAAGAGCCTATGTGAAAGTGACTGTGTTAGATAGAATAATGGCCCCCAAAGATGTCCAGATCCTAACCCCTGGAATCTGTGAACATGTCACTTTATGTGGCTGAAGAAGCTTTGCAGAGGTGGTTGTTAAGCATTTTGAAATAGGAGGTTCATCCTGGATTATTTGGATGGGCCGAATGTGATCATACGGATCCTTAAGAGGGTGACAGGAGTGTTAGAGAAGAAAATGTGAGGATGGAAGCAGGGGTAGGTAGGGGGAAGTGTGTGGTGTATGACTGAGAGAGAGAGAAAGAGAGGGAGCTTTGCAGATGTTATGCTGTTGGCTTTGAAGATGGAGGAAGATGCCATGAACTTATCAGTGCAGGCAGCCTCTGAAAGCTCACAAAGGCCAGGAGGTGGCCTCTGGATGGAATGTAGCCTTGCTGACACATTGTAGACTTTCAATCACCTGAACACTAAGATAATAAATTTGTGTTCAGTCAGTCCATTTGTGGTCATTTGCTGCACCAGCAATAGGAAGCTAACAGATTATTTTTTTTTTAATGAAAATTTAGGAAATTGAGAAGAGATATTAACCTAGTGTATTTCCATGTAAAAATCAATTCATAGTGATAGTGTTCAAGTTCAGGAACCGCTTGTTTGGGTGGAGGGTGGAACGGGAGGCCACGGGTGTCACTTTAGGGCTGTTCCTTCATTTGGAAGCACAAGAGTGAGGCGTAAGTGATTCCTCCCTGCAGCCTCTACGTAGGGGTTCTGTTGCCTGAATTTCTTGAGGATCTGATCCTACAGCCTTATGGCTTCTGACTTTGTACACTGTGAATTACTGTTTCCTCGTATACATTGCAATTATGAGTTTGTCTTTAGTGGTATAAATTGTGTGGAAATTTCATGGGCGTGTTTGAGGATGTGTTCTTCCAAAGACATTTTGCCTTTGCTTTCAACAGCTGTTCACGGATATTACCTGCCTGAGACTTCTTGTTTGCTATTTAACTTGGATAGTCCTGCATCAGCTTCAGACCCCAAATCTGGGTTAATGTGAAGATGGACTCTATGTTATTATTATTTCTTAACCAGAGCTCAGATTAAGACAGGCAGGCTTCCTTTAGTTGTCCTGTGTCTCTGAGTGAATTTCCCCCCACTTTCTACATGTTGAGAGCACAGCTCTTCAGAGTATTCAATCTTTCTTGAAGGGCCATTTCCCAGGTGCTTCCCTGACTCTCAAGACCATGTTTCCAGGTCTGATTTAAAACCCCTTCATGATCTGCAAGTATTCCTGGGCCTGACATAGTATCAGCTCATATGCTTAGACTGGATTTTTAATTAGCCTTACTTTGGCCTCTACAGATTTCTCTTATATTTTCTTAAAAACTCAAATATACATTTAAAGAACATTTTGCTGGAATATATAATCTATAAAAATATTGAATCATCATACTGTATACCTGAAACTGACATAATATTGTAAATCAGCTATGTGTGTATGTTAGTCATTCAGTCATGTCTGACTCTTTGCGACCCCATAGACTGTAGCCCACCAGGCTCCTCTGTCCATGAGAGTCTCCAGGCAAGAAAACTGGAGTGGGTTGCCATTCCCTTCTCCAGGGAATCTTCTCAACCCAGGGATCAAACCCTGGTCTCCTGAATTTCAGGCAGATTCTTTACCATCTAAGCCACCAGGGAAGCCCCAAATCAGCTATAGTTCAATTTAAAAAATAAAGGACATTTGCTTTATTTTATACATTTATAAGTATTCATAATATTTATACTTTATAAATATGTTTGTAACCCTCATCATTTAAAAGTATAAATTTTATAAAAATTAAGTAAAATTGTGGGAAGCCTTTCAGGTTCTCAAGTTTGCTACCTGTAGATCTTCACACGTTTCTTCAGCCTGGAATATTCTTCTTCCTTTGCACTTAGCTAAACCAGTTGTCACACACTTCAGGAAGCCATCTGTGAACCCACACGATGCAGAGATGTGACTATTTGCCCTCCTGTGTAGGTTCTGCTGGACTAGATGCTTTGTGAGACAATGTGTATTAGTTTACCTGAGCCTGATACTTAGGAACGAATCAAGTATTTAGAAATGAATCAACATCGTCTGTTGGGTATTGTTATTTTTAAATGTAAGTCTTATCTTCTCCACAAGATCACTGACCTCTAGCTAGCCTTTTATGAATTTTCCTTGGTTCCTAGCAAAATGGTGAACTCCCAATGAGAGCAGCTCCACCAGTGGTTAGCAGTTTCTTAATGAAAGCCTGGTGACTTCTTGTTCACAATAGAAAACAAATACTCTTTCCCCAAATTGTTTTATTCAGTTTATCTTTCCATCTTAAAATTTAGCTCCTGTCTGAGAATTTCTAAAAATGCTGTATTGATCTGTTACCCTTCACTAGAATTACCCTATCCTTTCTTTACAAGATCCAATTTTATGTCAAAGGGAATTGGATGAAAATTTGTTCTTTCAGTGTTGAGTACCTTCAAAGTATTAACAAAAATAGAATGCAAGAGATATTGGTGGGAGGGCTGTGTGATCTAGGTAGCTGTTCTTTAGGGCCGGGAGAATCAAGTATGTTTGAAGGTCTTATGACTGGAGCCAGAATAGAATAAGAGAAACAGAGGTTTAAGAAAGGAAATAATGATGGGACACAGCCCTGCCTTCATACACTCCCCCAAGAAGTACATTACTTATTCTGATAGACTTGGAAGAGCACCCTTAGTAAATACTTCTGTTGGCTTTTCTGGAGAGAGAGCAGCTGTGGCCGAGGTAGCTGCTGAGCATGTTTTATGCTTTTCCTCCCTGGTCAAGGCATATCAGCATGATCAGAGAATTCCTGCCTTTCGGAGAGCTGGTTGGTAAAGGTGGAAGCTTGTGGCTTACAGCAATATGCTCGATTGGTGTTGTATAAAGCCTAGAAAACACTCCTGTTGGGTAAGGGAAACAGTGATATGAAGTGAAATGTGGCTCTAAAAGTATTTAATATAGGGGATATAAAAGTTTAAAGCTGTTGTGGTAGTTCATGTTTAGTTCATGTGATAGTTCATTCCTTCCACTTCCCGCCCTTAGCCATGTGCTCTGTACCTTAAATTCAGATAGAAAGACGAAACCTAAAACATACCATTGGGATTGCTGTTAGATGATTGAAAGAGTCAACTTAGTTCCTGAATATTTACACACACACACACACACACACACATATGCATGCTCATACACTTAAAAATGAGACAGGCATGCCTTTTAGATTTCTTTTGATTCAATTAATTATTATTTTTATTCCATTCATAATTCCTGTGAATTTTTATTTTGAAAAAAAAATGGGTTTAGAAACATAGTTTTTCTCCTGCCAAAGCCGAATATAGCTTAAAATCAGAGAATATTCTCTGCAAATTCAAGGTGTTTTTTAATTTTTTATATGCCTTAAAAACAGAAAATTACACCGATATTTGCATATATCAAATATGTATCAACTATATATATACATATATCAACTATATCCCTGTTTGCTGAGAAGGCAGCACAGCTAATAGCAAAAATGTGGATTTTATACAAGAAGTGATGATGTCTCCATGGATAGACTAATGAGTATCAATCAGAGAGACTTCAGATGATCAGTTATTGTTTGTGGAAAATCTTAATCAAATGATCACTAGACAGAGGTAAGTAAGCAAATCTTAATTCTCTATTGATTTTTTTTCCATTTGTTTTTCTTTGAAAGTGAAAGTTGCCCCAGTCGTGTCTAACTCTTTGTGACCCCATGTACAGTCCATGGAATTCTCCAGGCCAGAATACTGGAATGGGTAGCCTTTCCCTTCTCCAGGGGATCTTCCCAACCCAGGGATCAAACCCAGGTCTCCCGCATTGCAGGTGGATTCTTTACCAGCTGGGCCACAGGGAAGCCGAAGAATACCGGAGTGGGTAGCCAGTCCCTTCAGCAGATCGTCCTGACCCAAGAATCAAACCAGGATCCACAGCATTGCAGGCGGATTCTTTACCAACTGAGCTATTAGGGAAGCCCTGTTTTTCTTTAGCCGGTAAACATATTTTTAAAAGCAGTTTATTCATTGTACCCAGTTAAGATTACTTCTTTAAATACAACTGAAATTATGGTGCTATCTAGTGGTTAGAAGATCTAAAATACTGTTTTACATGAGCTTTCATTTTATTTCTGTCTTTAGCTTTGTGAATTAGGCATAGACTAGATACTCTTTGCTCAACATGAGAGGGCTTATCTAGTGGCAAAACTGAATAACGAATCAGAAGAATTGCCTTTAATTATACCTCCATACCTCTAGACTAGCAGCACTGAAGCACAGTGGTACCTGGATTCTGTGATGGCATAGCATCAGCTATTACCAGATGAACTAAAGGAATATTAACTCTGAAGTCCCAAATAAAACCACATCTGCAGGAAATCTTGTATTTCATGCTTCTAGATAACCATTTGATTCACTAAGAGTGGATTCGGGACCTTTTACAATTAAAATTCAAGAAGAGAACTAAGTGGAATAAATACCTGCTTTCAAACTAGACAGATCGGGGCTCACATCCAACTCATGCCATTTGGCAAGTATTTAATTCCTAAGCCTTAGCTCCTCATGCAACCTGAGGATGCTAACAATTACTCTCTCTGTTGTTAGAGACTTGAAGTGCTGAGGTGAATGGAAAATCTTGCCCTCCACCTGGTAGCAAAGGATATTAACAAAATAATTATTTTACTCAGGTGCCTAGGCTGAACAAAGGAGCTTATTAACGCCCCCCCCCCCCGCCCCCAGCTAATAGGACCACAGGTTAGCTGGATTAAAATCACTCAAAACTCTTGGGCCCATTCTCCTCACCTAAAATTCAAAGTCCTGTAAGAATCACACAGTACTCACACTTACTTGATAATTCTTCTTTTTATTTTTACACAGCATGGCAAAATGAGGAAACGGCTGACAAGTGATGAGTCTGCACAATGGAAAACCCACCCTGATCATTGGCATCATAGGTGGGTAAGTGTTCCTTTAAAGTGATGTTGTCAAAGTCATATGAAACGGTTTTCATGGTGGGGGAGAGGAAAGACAAGAAACCAACATTCACAATTATTTAAAATGACTTAAATGCTTAACATAATATACATAGTAATAACTCTTTATCCTAGTACAAAAATAGTGCTAGAAACTATATATTTGTTCAAGTGTATTGAAAAGGTATAAGAAATAGATATTAAGTGGCTAGTGATGATTCATAAGCTTTTTCTTCCCTTAAACTGTATTAGAAATTTATATTTTTAACTATTTACATGGCTTTCAACAACATTCATTAAGACATGTTTACATAGGCTTTTGAGAAGCATATGGGAAGGGCCGAGTGAGCTTTAATACTTTCTTCCTCGCTCCCTGCGGTGGAGCAGAAGGGGTCCAAAACCGTGTGCAATTTAACTGTCTGAGAGAACTCTTGAGTAATCTCTACCTGGCTAGCATATGGAAAAATAATCTATATAGTGGAATATATGACTCCATACTTACATAAGGTGTTCTTTAAGCTATCAACAGGCTAAGTGATGCATACTTATAGGAAGACAGGATATTCACTGATGGATTCTTAATAAGTTCCAGGTAAAGAAGGTCCTTGAAAAACTGTATAATACATATGTTATAAGTGAAAGTGATAACTGTACCCTATATTTTCACATTAAATCAGCAGAATCAGAAGCTGGTAAGTCTCTTATCCAGCACTCCCTGCAGAGACTTACAAACTCCGTGAGGTCACTGCTTGGTCTCCACTGTGGAGTGCAGTACCTGACCTGTGGCAGGAACTCAGTAAAAGGTGGATTGGGGCATGTCAGATGCTAAGCATTACGTTATACTACCTTGTTTTAACTATAATTATTCCTAGGAGAGGAGAGCAACTATACTCCCCCCCCCCCAATCCCATCTTAAATCAAGTTTGTAAAACAAACAGCATTTCTTCTGATGGCCTGTAAAGTTTTAGGAGTACAATCTGGTGGAAAACACAGGGAAACAGAACGTCAGATTGGAGTTGGTCTGACATTTGTGCTCTATGCTGAAAATAAAGGCACTTCACAGCTAGGTGAGAATATATCTGTGACCTATTTCCTCCCACAACGCATTATTTCCAGTACACTGTCATACACTTTCTCATCTCCAGCACTCCCGAGGGAGGAAACTGTTTGTTGTAGTAAGGAGATCAGTGGCGAACATCATCGTCCCAGGTTTGTACCTTGAGGCGAGGTGCTCAGAGAGCTCTAAATCTCACACAACTAATGATCTGCACTAGAAGCCAAAGAAATGTACTTTTTTTTTTTTACCCCCCAGTCTTGGAAACTCAACATAGGAAATAACACATGGGATTAGATACTTTGCTTTGGGGCCTGCTCTCTCATTTCTGACAGTGGGCTCCAGGGCCCATCAGGTCTAACACAGGAGCTGTTCTCTGTGACATCCTCCTTGCAGGGAAGGCTTAGCCCAAACACAACTCCTTCAACAGCACAACTTGTTCATGCTCACAGCAGTTAAGACACTTAAACTCGAGTTCACACAGGTTAGTGACTGGCAAAGGCCAATCCTGTGAAAGTATAAGGCCGGGCAGGCAATCTTACAGACATCATTCACAACTTAGCAAAGTAGTGGGGACTTCTGGGGCTGAAAACGGAAATGAAATGGTATCATGTTACTCAGCTATAACAAAAGCAAACTAATCTAGAACAATTTCTTGCTAGTTACAGGTAATATAAATATAGGGTAGGGTGAGAGAATGAATATATATATATGTATATGTATATGTATATGTATATGTATTTTTCTCCCCAACTTGAGAAGATACTGGAAAGGAAATATTCACATAAGAACAAAATTTGTGCCCATGTACCATGTATTAATCCATGTATGGAATGATTTTCTTAAAAGTTAAAAATTATTTGAACCAACTAACCAGGCTTCAAGAAGCACTCTTCTGTATAAACTAAAATACCCGAAGATAAAATAGGCATGGCATTGCCCAACTTCTTTCCGTTTCTAAACTAGTAAGGTAAAATAAGCCATTACCTAAAAGTAAACCAAGAATTTCTAAATATATCCTCTTACTTGTTAAAATGACATACATACAAATTCTCTATACACAGTCTACTATGTCTGTAAAAATCTTAATGATATAGATGAGGGGCCCTGAACAAACTGCTGAAATATTTGAGTACAGATTTTAGCGTAACTGCTAAATCACAATGTGTATGGTAAAAAGATAGATTACTGAAAAGACTGCTATCTTCAAACGATTTTTCTGTACTAAGGAATTGTGTATGCATGCATAGGCATATACCAGTATGAAGATATGTTATGTTAGTGACAGTCTGTGTAAGTTACACACCAGTGCCACCAAGAGGCAAACTCAGATCTCATGTGCATGACTTAAAATAAAAACAGAATAACATGCTGAAGCTACATGTGTTACAACAGTATTACATACAGCATTAAACAACTGATAACCTTCTAGACTCTCCCTTACCACTACAAAATGGTGGCAATACAATTTGTTTTGTTTTGTTTTTTAAACTGAAGGGTAAGAATAAAATTACTTCATGTCAAGACACATATACACACTTAGAATTTTAAAAACTTATATGTTGAATTTTAGGATGTCTAGGGAAAAAATGTATATAAATGGAAAATATGTTGCAGTGAAAATTATTCTAGAATGCTGCATTATCAAGAGCTTTTCTATCCAAACCAGTGATGGAAACTCAGAAACCTTTTTCAGGGATGTGGAAGGAGGTGAACAGATCAAGTGCCTGTCTTCCTGTTCTTCCCCAAGTCCAAACATTCCCGCATATTTAGAGCAGATTTTCTTTTCCTGAACCAGGTTCCGAGTTCGTTATCTACTTCTCTCATATGGAATACAAGTGTCTTTAGGGGCACATATGTACAGTGGGAATACAATTAAATGAGCTCAAGTTCTAAGAAAACATTAGCATTTTCTAAATGTACTGAAAGCTACGAGAAGTAGATTCCACCAAGTACGAGCTCAGGGGCCAGTTTAGGGCGCAGGCCCTCTTCTCCTGAGTGGTCATAGCTCGCTTCAGGCCTGTGCGCCCATGACCACTTTCTTTCTCTTGCTTGTTATGTTTTAAAGTGTTGACTTACAACGATGACTCATGAGGTGAACGAAAAGGAAGCTCAGTGTGTGACTTCCTGACTGTCAGGGTGTCTTCCGGGGGAGCGTTCTCTCCCCTGATGGCTGTCTTGGCCGCTGCATTTCTGCAGCAGGCTCATCCCTCAAGAGTCAGGGGTTGGGTCTTCTTCCAGGGCTCCTCCTGCTCCCTACCAGGTCTGTTAGGTCGAAGTGAGCATTTATGGGTAGCCTTTGGATAGATGTATTGCTCTGAAATAAGAAATTTCTCTCTTGCCTGTTCTCTAACAACAAAAAAACCAAATTAATTAAGTAATGGCTTTTCTTTACAATACTGCCTTATAGGACTTCCCATTTGTTTAGAGTTTTAACTTTCTTTCATTAAGGTAATACAGTGTTGAAAAATACAGCCCATTCCCTTTAAAATCCAACAAGATTTAAAAGCCAACATTTTTCTCTATTCTATGAAGATTTTAAATGTCACAGAATATATTCAGTTTGCTCCTAGACTATTTTTAAGAAAGAAAAGATTCCAAACATTCTTTAAAGATTGATAATTCAGAAAACACAAAACCAATTATTTAAAATCCCCAGGGAAAATAAAACAAAAATAGTCTCCGTGCAAGAATGCAACTTGTACCTCGCAGTACACAAAATATTACAAACAGCGCTCTTATCTATGTGCTAAGAGTGGGTGTCGTTGATAATCTCAGTTCTGTGGCATAAAACAGATATACAGAAAATATGCAATAGTCCTCTAAAAACATTTCATGCTACGCTGTCAAAAGTTGTGCAAAAATAAAATACAGCAGTGGCAAAGTATATACCAAATCTGTACAGTATATAGCAAAACTAGGCATACTGCAGAAAACACCATCTGTCAACTTCACCTCTGTGTGAACAGGCCTCTCAGTTCCGTTTAGTCTGGCTGCTTTCACCATTAATCAGGGTCTTCTCCTGCTGTTCTGCAAGAGCCTGCCACTTCTGCCTGTTCTTTCTGCAGCCGTCCAGCAAAGGCAAACAGTCCTTTGACACATGGGTCAAGGCCTAAAGAAAGAGAAAGAAAGCCGGCAACTAGATGGCGACTGGGAAATAAGCCCTCTCCCCAGGCTTGTCCCAGAGGGTCACATCACACACTCACTTCATAAGCAGACCCACTGCTGGGGTTCTCACAGACTGTTCTCACAGAGCTATGATCAGAGATCATTTATGAATGACTCCTCTTAAGCTATACAGACGGGCAACACATGCTGGGAGAAAGAGCAAATGCACACATTTCACCGTAACATTATTAAGCAGTGGAGACAGATCTGTGTGGAACTGGCTCTGCAGAGAAATAATCCATTTGCTTTTATGTAGTACAGATGGTTCTCCCTAAGTGTTGACTTCATGGAGAGACGCTTAGTTTTTGTGATTTTCTATAAAATAATTTTATCCAATATACTTTAGATTTTTATCCAAGATTATAATAAAGATTAAACTCCATATGGCATTATTATTTACCAAGTATAGTTCCATAAATATTTAGCTTACAAGAACGTTCACTGTAGATTTTTGTGTAATAGACAAACACTGATTTAAATACCCAACAGCAGGGTTAGAAATATTGTGTTATACTATTCTGCAGCCATTAAAACTGTCATAGAAAACACATTTGTAACAGAAAGATGTACATTCTATTATGGATTGCAAAGAGCAATTTTTGTTAAATAAAAAATATATGAAAATGTCATACGAATATGCACTAAAATAACAGTGGTTATCACAGAGTAGTAGAATTATAAGTGATTTTATCTTTTCACTTCTCTATTACTCTGATTTTTCTATAAGAACCTATTACTTCTGTAATAATAGTACAATGCCTGTCACATAGAATTTAACTGTAGATTCAAATAAAATGAATAGGAAATGTAGAAGGATGAAATTTATAATGGGTGATTTGACTATATTTATGGGCATGGGTAAAAAATGAAGAGAGACATTAGTATCTGCAGCTGAGGAACTCGTAATCCAATCCATAAGGAAGGCATTTGTTACAGAAAGGATGACTGTTTGGAGGTGCTGGAGACACTGCTGTGAACACTTCTGCACAGCATTAAACAGCCAGCTTGCTGAGAAGGGAGGGCAGAAGGTGGTGCCAGGGCCTCACACACGTTCTTTGTCCTGTTTTCTTTTGCTGTCTCTCCTGCCCCTCCCTCCTCTTTTTTTCTTCATCAGCCACAGCTTCTTTCTTCAACTCATCTGATGGCTAGAACCCTGGGCCCAGGCTGAGAACTGAACTCTAAAACACGGTTCTCCCACTACCTACCTATTTGGGACAAGTATTCCATCTCCCTGAAAGATGGCCTTTTTACAGATTCAATGACTGAATCTGTGAAACTTCTGGATTAAAAAATTCTAGCCTTTCTTCTGGTCTTGGCAGTCTATGATTCCTCCTATGATAAATGCTTTTTTCCCCAAATACTTAAACTTAAGACAGTTTCCTATTTAAACGTATAGCGACGAGGACAGCATCTACTTTCGGTATCTGGAGCATAACATCTAAACTAGTCAGTTGGATATGTTAGGGAGAATAATTTTAAAAACCCAAACTAACAAGTATATGAAAATGGGAACCTGCAATATTTTCCTAGATGCCTTCTTATCATCCTCATAAAAATTTCTTAACAGTAGTAAAGTCACACTATGAGAAGAAGTTAGATAACAGTTTTTCCTTATTTAGGCCAAAATTTAGACTTAAAAAGAATATGCTAACATAGAGTATGCAGAAGATACCTCCTTTGAGTACACTGGCACATACTTTTTCTCAGCACTCGCTACATGAATTTGCTGGAGCCTAGCATGCAGTAGGCACTCACTAGGTAGTTATACATCAATGAATTAACATTTTTGAGAAATAGTAAATATAAAATGTGTCCCTTGTTCAGCACAAACAGCATGTTCATTAGTAAAAGAAATGTCCTGATTATTTTACTTCTAGTTTCTTGATTAAGAAGGAAAAAATATGTGCCTGATGTTCGTCGCTTCAATTCACTTCATAACACGGTCGAAAGTCTAGTCGTTTTCATAGTAAATACCTCATACAGTTGCAAGCAGATGGCATCTATGAATCCAACTTGCATACTTGGGATTTTGTTTTTTTTCTCCCGGTTCATTAGATCCTGAAAACACAGAAACACACACACAGATCTGCATTTACTTAATGCAACACAAGTTGGCTCTGAAACGATGAATCCCTGGGTTAGCTGAGGAAGGCCAGATACCTGCCTACCTGCCTCTTCACCTTCTGGAGGCTCCTACACCCCTGCAGCAAACCATGCTCAAGAAGGGCCTGGTCCTCTCTGTCTCGTTCACTGGGGCTGTGACTGTCCCTGCATAACCCCCAGAACTGATCACTGACCTCAAATCAACTGGTGACCTAGAGTTAAGCACTGACCTAGAGTCCACTGCTGACATGTATCTGGAGAACACATGCTTTCTAATTGTCTACTGATGTGGAATCAAACACTCTCCGCTTTGTGAAAGACGCCACTGAGGTCACAGTTGATTACAACTGAGTGCACACAGAGAGCTCTCTGAGTGAAAAGTACGCAGATATCATTGTTGCTTATTCTCAGGAGCTCATGACTGGGCATCAGACAAAGCCAGCACCTCTGTGGGGAGCAAAGAGTCTGTCTCAGTACTTGTTTAAAATGAAGCAGATTCTCCATTAGCTGTGACCGTCACTCTACTACCCACCATTTTCTGAGAGGATTCTGAGCTTCTAACAAGCCTATTACTTTGTGTGTGTGTGTGTGTTTAGTCACTAAGTCATGTCTGATTCTTTGTGACCCCATAGACTATAGCCCGCCAGGCTCCTCTGTCCATGGGATTCTCCAGGCAAGAATACTGGAGCAGGTTCTCATTTCCTTTTCCAGGGGATCTTCTTGACACAGGGATCAAACCTGTGTCTCCTGCACTGCAGGCGAATTCTTTACCACTGAGCCACCAGGGAGGCCCCTACTGCTAGGCATAGGAGACTAAATAATAGCAAAAGACTAATGAGACATAGGATGTGCCCAGATGAGGCTAATGAGTAAAGCAGAGGGAATGGTACACAGAGGAGGGGCATCTTATAACCAGGGCCCATTTAATGAAGGCTCAATAAATGTTCATTTGAGTAAAAGAATGACTCTATGCACCATTTCCAGGAAAAACTCTTCCATTTCAGGAAAAACTTCTTCAGTGGTTTGAGAAGAATCTTCTTGTATTCGAGATTCCCTACCTACCCCAAGCAAAAAATGCAGTATACAAATATTTAATAACAAAAGATGTTTATCAAGGTGCTGTTTGTAACAGTAAACTCTACAAACATTATACCAAACAGTAAATAATGGTTGCATCTGTTTCATGTGGGGCTTACCACTTCTCAGTGGTAAAGAATCTGCCTGCCAATGCAGGAGACCTAGGAGATGTGAGTTTGATCTCTGGGTCGGGAAGGTCCCCTGGAGGAGGAAATGGCAACCCACTCCAGTATTCTAGCTGGGCTAATCCCATGGACAGAGGAGCCTGGCAGTCTACAATCCATGGGGTCACAAGGAGTTGGACATGCCTGAGCTTGCATGCACTATTTCATGTAACCATTATAAATGGTATATAGGACAGAGCATCTGTTAGAATGAAAAGTGGCTTATGATATAGAAATGGAAAAAATTACAAAAAGTAGGTATGATTTGATAACTCAGTCTTTTCTGTCCTCTGTTATTTGCATGTTTTCTGTAATTAACATGTTTAATTTTTCAGATAAGACAAAGGACTTTATAAAAAGATGAGAAGCTGTCTTCCTAAAATCTCACAGAAGCACAAAAAGGAATCTACAACAAAAACATGTATATAAATAATTCCTACCAACAAGGTCTCATACTTACAGTAGGCTCTATGTTAAGTTCTTTTCTCTCTCTGTCTCCTTGGTCAAAAAATTCAGTGGCAACAAGTTCTGCTATCTGAAATCAATAACAGACTAAGTATGGGTAATTAAAGGCATATCACTCAGTAAAACAGACTTTAAATGAAGATAACAAAACCCATCAAATCTGTAGCTTTTAACCACACCAGTAAAATTAGAATAAAGCAGTAACAGTAAATATTTTATTTATTTTAATGTGTACAAAGGCTAGAGTCTGTAATCTATAATTCAGAGAAAAAAGCAACATGTTATTTCAACTTCAGCAGTAGTGGGAAAAAAGTACTGTGTACCCATCTGTATGCATAATCAATGAGATATTAAGCACCAGTTATACCAGATACTGCGGGAAACACAGTATCAGGTAGGTCCTTATACTGAGACTGACTGACATGCCTCTTAGGTTTCTTTCAGTCTACCAATTCCTCCTCTTCTCTCTTTTTAAAAAATGTCCTTATAATTTTGACTACTGTTGAATAAACTGGGTTGTTTATCCTATAGTTTCCTGTTGTCTGGATTTTGCTGATTGTGTTTCCATAATGAAATTTAATGTTTCTCTGTTCCTTGTATTTCCATACACCAGTAATGAGATCTAGACACTTGATTAGATTGAGGTTTTTTTTTTTTTGGCTACGACTGTTTCTCAGGCTGTGCCATGTACTTCTGACAACGGAATGCCTCGTCGCCTCTCTTTGTGATATTAACAGTCCTTCATGAGCTTTGCCTGGATCCATTAATTTAGAGGCTGCAAAAAGGTAATAAACAAAGCAATCATTCCTTTTTTCTTTATAGCTGAAATAGAATAAAGTCCCCCACATCAATTTTTAGTTACCCTGAAGTATAATTTGTATAAGTAAAGGAGAAATAACTTGATTTTCTCTATTTTAATTACCATTAGAAAAAAATAATAACTCAGTTCTCAAGCATCCAACAAACATGACTAAGGAAGGTTTTATTATTTTTATTATTATTTTGAACTTTGGATTTAAACATATTTGATGTATTTCAGTCCTTAGTGATGCTCATGTTGTTCCATTTTGGCCAACTGAGTTGGCTTCTTTGCTTTTCTGACACGGCTTTATCAGTCTTTGATAGTTCTTGCTTTCTGCTATAACAAGATGTTCTTAGCTCCTCTTGTACATTTCCTGTTTTGGAACAGGCAATCAGCCATTTCTTCATGGAGCCCTCATTCTTTTAAACTGAGGTATTTAGAAACTTCAATCAGGGCACTAGGCTCCTTCATTTATTTCTAGCAGGGTGATTGTTATTTTTAAGCCCTTTTAATGAATGGAGCTAAGACACAATGTAAGTTCATACAGTATTTCCTATTCAAATCAGGACTATAGGATTTCTGCAAAACCTTATCCATCTTGGATCTCTATCTTTCTACTCACACTGAAAATCCTACCTCTCAACAATATCAATATAATTTCTCATTTGCTTTTATCCCACATCATCCATTATGGTGACTGAATGTATATACAAGTTTTCCCCTAATATGATTACTGAAAAACAGCTTTAATGGGTTTTTTTTTGTTGTTGTTCTTAGTGTACATCCCACTGGAGTTATACGGTCAAGTAACGGTTGTAAATCTCTTGGAATAAAACTGTCCCCCTCAGTGTGGTTTTGCAACCAAAATCACACTGTTTCATTTTACTTCCCAGGTTATGTGATTTTTTTAAAGTTCAACTTTATAAACACAATTTACAGGGTTCCTAAATTAAATCTACAAAACAAGTACATGCAAGGAACTCTACCTTATATCTCTGTTCCCTCAACCTTATTCCCTCCTTCCCCTGTGGGAAATCATTAACTTTTTTTACAGTTAATCCTGCTTTTTAAAAATATATGCAAATGTAAGTACATGAATTCATATTTCATCGCCTTCTCAGATAAATGGTAGCATACCATACCCATTTTCTCTTCCTTGCTTTTTCTTTTTTACTTATATCTTTGTAATCACTCCACAGTAGTATCTAGAAAGTGCTCCTTTCTTTTTACTGTTGCAAAGACTTCATCATATAAATAAATACTACAGTTTACTTAGTACCATATTAAGAAACACTTGGGCTATTTCTTGTCTTTGCTAATTACCTACAGCACTAAAATGAATAGCCTATGTAAATGCATTTTTATATTCTTGCCAGTATATCTTTGAGATAAGATTCCTAGAAGTAATAGTAAATGAGTATGTGTAATCATATACTTCCAAACAGTTATAATATTTTGCATTTCTTGTTTTCCCACAGTTTCCCCAACAGAGTATGCTGTAAAATCTTTAAATGTTTGCCAATCAGACCGTTGAGAAATGGTATTTTTTTTTTTTCCAGTGAACTGCATAGATCATGGGTCTATAGTCACAAATGCATGTGACTAGGTTAACACACACTCCAACCAAGAAAGAGTGTTTATATCACCCAGAAGTTGCCCTCAGGCCCTTCTCTGTGAATCACTGAACCTGCTTTGCTTCCTCCCCACTCAGACACTGTCCTTATTTCCTTCACCAATGATTCTAGAATGTGACACCAGTGACACGCGACATCAGTGTCTGTGTTCTTTTACTTGAGATATACTGTTGGTGAGACTTATCCATGCTGTTGCCTGTATCAGTGTCAGCTCCTTTCCGCTGCTGAGCAGAGCTGCACTGTGTGAGGTAGTGTACTGTAATACATTTATCCACTCTCCTGTTGAGGGACATATGGATGGTTTCTAGTTTCTGACTATTGGGAATAATGCTGTTATGAGATTCTGTACAAGTTCTTTTGTGTCAGTACAGTTTTAATTTGCATCTTTCCTTGTGTTTGAGGTTCTGAGACCTTTTCAAATGAGTAAGAGCCATTCGCATTTCTTTCTCTATCAACTTTTTGTTCAAAGCTTGGCCTATTTTTCAGTAGGATTGTTAGCTGTTTTCTTTATGTTTAAGAAGTTCTATGATATTATGGATATTAACTATCAGATAAAAGTTGCAAATATTTTTACCTGTTCCTCATTGTCTGTTTTTGCTTATTGTGTCTTTGTCATGCAAAAAAGTTTTCTTAATTTTTTATTTTCATGTAATCAAATTTGTCAGTCTTTATTGTTTCTGCATGTGGAGCCGTAATTAGGAAAGTTTTCTCACTCCTCAGTTATACAAGAATCCACAAATGTTTTTACTTAGTACTTGTATGGTTTAATTCTCTACACTGAGCTCTATGCCCCATTTGGAATTTAAGTATGCAGAATAGATCCAGTTTCATCTTTTGCCATCTGGCTATGGAAGATGGGAAAACTATCCTAACATTATTTAGTAAAGTCTGTCTTTCCCCCAGTTATTTGAAATGCTATCTTAATTATGTAAATGTTCTATGAAATTCTCAGTGTTCTGTTGTGTTCCATGGGTCTGATACCAATTCCAAACTGTTTTAATTATAGAGGCTTTATACTGCTGCTTTTTTTCTGGACCCCAGCTTCACTGCTGTATGTTTTCAGAGTTTGATTCAAAAGAAAGAGAAAGAAAGAAAGAAATTCTTTCCTCTTCCATGCTCTTTCCTGTTTTGAAATGGGCATACAGTCTTATTTATTATGGAGCAGTAAGGTCTGTAGAGGCATTTCTTGAGTGCTTACGGCATGTCAGCTTTGGCACCTGGAGAGTGCACTCCTGATACTGTTTTTGTCAGCACGTGGTTCACGAGACGAGCCTGTCATTCCTGGGCTCCATGACTATGTATCCCCCATAGTCATGACCAACAGCAACTGTCAATAATCTCAGGTAGTACATTTAGGATTGAAAATGCAGTCTCAAAAAACAAACACAATATACACATCATTGCATGTATACCTACCCCCCACCCCCCTTATATTTAGCCTAGGGCCTTTATGCCTCAGCACAATGTTATGGCAGTTACTTATTTAGAGAGACGATATATTTCTAGCCACCTGACCACGGGCTCTAATCAGAACCTTCTGGATATCTTATATCAACATGTCCTATACTTATGAGCACCAGAAATGTTTAAGTTCTACTTGTTAATGCCTATTTAGAATTGAAGTACAGCCTAATAGGCTAACCATAAGAAAACAGAGTTTGCATCTTCTAATTATTAAGACTAATAAAGGGATGTGCTTAAAAAAAAAAAAAACTGAGCTAGAAACAGTACTGGTATTAAACTTTATCAACAGCTAGGTTTTTGCTGTGTTAATATAGATGCTCTCTTTCTTAATAGGTCTTACAAATATTATTAAGTGGTAACAAGTCTTCTGAAAAAGAAAAGTGTTTATGTCCAATTATTTGCATTTAATACTACTTAAAATTTAGATTAAAAGTTTCCCAAATACTTTAAAAGCTACATTTAAGAGTAAAGGTTTTTCATAGTTTGACTTTAAAAAAAAATTATTTATTTTAATTGGAGGCTAACTACTTTACAATATTGTAGTGGTTTTTGCCATACATTGACATGAATCAGCCATAGGTGTACATGTGTTCCCCGTCCTGACCCTCCCTCCCACTTCCCTCCCCATCCCATCCCTCAAGGTCATCCCAGGGCATTGGCCCTGAGCGCCCTGTCTCAGGCATTGAACCTGGACTGATCTATTTCACATATGGTAATATACGTTTCAATGCTATTCTTTCAAATCATCACCTACTTTGACTTTTTAATGACTACTTTTTCATCACTAAACAACATACCCGTTGTTGAATAGGCCAGGGTTTTGTAATTGCAGAAAGATCACAAGCTGTCATCAGCATCGCTCTGTTAAGGAAAAAGAGGTCCAATACTCCTGTTTACCTTTATGTGACTATAAACCCTAGTAAATAGTTAATTACTGATAAAAAGTTAAATTAAAACCCCATAAACCACAGAGATGGCAGTTTACAAAGACTAAAGAAACAGAAATAGAATTTATATAGAAGCAGAACTGATACAATGGTATCACAGCGTCAGTTGTTTTGGTTACCCAGTGAGCTACTGGAATTTGCCCTCAAACTGCCTTGTTGTATCTCCAGATTAGCAGGAGAGAAATTACTAACCTCTGAGCAAAAACTTGCCTGCTATTATTATTTTTTACTTTGGCCTTCCATTCTCAGTGACAGTATGGTGAAAACACATTGATTACTAATAATTAACTATTAAACATCATCAGCTATCCTATTGATAAAACCCCTGTGACAGCAAGAACTGTGATGGGTCATCCTAATTCACTCAGCACACGTGGTGGCTCCTATGTGAAAAGCCTTTAAATTATTGAACAGTATCTGCTGGAGAGAAGAGGGAAATGAAAGGATATGGTGCTCTTTACTCCTGCTCTTGTTAGAGAAGCTGAAAACCATGTTGGACTCTGGAGTCTGTGACAAGGTGCTCTAGAACTCAATACTGTAACTATTGTATGAAAATGGTTTCTCTTTAGTGTAGTGTTTTTCCATGTCAGGTCTAAATACCTGCCATCTAATTCTTTCAATCTGTTTGAAGACATAGGCAAAAAGGTCATCTCTGTCATATATAGAAACACTTAAGGTAAAGGACTGTATCACTTGTACCTCTAGGGACAATCTAAATAAAAGTACATCCTCCCTAACCATATTAGGCTACAAAGAAAATGGTTTCTGGCCTCAGACTCTCTTATACAAATTCTTATTGCAGGTAATGAGTACATCAGAGAAATGTTTAATCACGAAGGATATCAATAATGCTTGCCAATGCAAACTGCCTCCCCCAAAGAAGACCATGCAGTGTCTGGATAAGCTTAACTACAATCTGGACAGTGAAGAGTGGAAGAGGCAGCCTGAGCACTAGGTGTACTGAGTGCTTCACTGCAAGAGGTCAGAAGTTAGGAGAGTATACCAGTGAAAATGGTGGCACAGACTTGGAATCGAGGTTGGATTCCATTTTTATTATTGGGAAAACTGGTCACGGATTGCAGGAGTGTGTATACTTTTCTAAGGCACTACTCTAAATACACATGTTGAGGCTCTTACATGAAGCGTGACTGTTCAGAACAGACAGTTGGACATTTGTATGTTTCCTTATTTGTATATTTGTTTGCATGTGAAGTGATATCTATCTGTCTAAAGAAATGTTAGTTATAAAATTGTAATAGAGCACTATCCTCAGTCTTATTACTACTTCTGTCTTTATTATCCACACTTAGTTCTTTTTTTATTGGTCTAGTTCTTGTCATGGAAAAGGCAGTGATAGTAATAGCAAAGGATGGGAGGGAGGGACAGGGAAACAGGTGAGGAAAAACAGAGCCCTGAAGCTCTGACTCTAGAACTAACACCACAAAAGCTGTCCTTTCATCACAGGGAGCTGGAATGCAAGAGTGGGGAGTCACAGGATATCTGGAGTAACAAGCAAGTTTGGCCTTGGGGTACAAAATGAAGCAGGGCAAAGGCTAATTCTTTCTGACAGAATGTGGTCCACTGGAGAAGGGAATGGCAAACCACTTCAGTATCCTTGCCTTGAGAACCCCATGAACAGTATGAAAAGGCAAAATGATAGGACACTGAAAGAGGAACTCCCCAGCTCGGTAGGTGCCCAGTATGCTCCTGGAGATCAGTGGAAAAATAACTCCAGAAAGAATGAAGGGATGGAGCCAAAGCAAAAACAATAGCCAGTTGTGGATGTGACTGGTGATGGGAACAAGGTCCGATGCTGTAAAGAGCAGCATAGGAACCTGGAATGTTAGGTCCATGAATCAAGGCAAATTGGAAGTGGGCATACAGAAGACGGCAAGAGTGAACCTTGACATTCTAGGAATCAGAGAACTAAAATGGACTGGAATAGGTGAATTTAACTCAGATGACTATTATATCTACTACTGTGGGCAGGAATCCCTTAGAAGAAATGGAGTAGCCATCATGGTCAACAAAAGAGTCCGAAATGAAGTACTTGGGTGCAATCTCAAAAACGACAGAATGATCTCTGTTCGTTTCCAAGGCAAACCATTCAATATCACGGTAATCCAAGTCTATGCCCCGACCAGTAATGCTGAAGAAGCTGAAGTTGAATGGTTCTATGAAGACTTACAAGACCTTTTAGAATTAACACCCAAAAAGATGTCCTTTTCATTACAGGGGACTGGAATGCAAAAGTAGGAAGTCAAGAAACACCTGGAGTAGCAGGCAAATTTGGCCTTGGAGTACAGAACTGAAGCAGGGCAAAGGCTAATAGAGTTTTGACAAGAGAACGCACTGGTCATAGCAAACACCCTCTTCCAACAACACAAGAGAAGACTCTACACATGGACACCACCAGATGGGCAACACCGATATCAGATTGATTATATTCTTTGCAGCCAAAGATGGAGAAGCTCTATACAGTCAGCAAAAACAAGACTGGGGGTGGACTGTGGCTCAGATCATGAACTCCTTATTGCCAAATTCAGACTTAAATTGAAGAAAGTAGGGAAAACCACTAGACCATTCAGGTATGACCTAAATCAAATCCCTTATGATTATACAGTGGAAGCGATAAATAGATTTAAGGGACTAGATCTGCTAGACAGAGTGCCTGATGAACTACGGACGGAAGTTCGTGACATTGTACAGGAGACAGGGATCAAGACAATCCCCATGGAAAAGAAATGCAAAGAAGCAAAATGGCTGTCTGAGGAGGCCTTACAAATAGCTGTGAAAAGATGAGAAGCAAAAAGCAAAGGAGAAAAGGAAAGATATTCCCATTTGAATGCAGAGTTCCAAAGAACAGCAAGGAGAGATAAGAAAGCCTTCCTCAGCAATGAATGCAAAGAAATAGAGGAAAACAACAGAATGGGAAAGACTAGAGATCTCTTCAAGAAAATCATAGATACCAAGGGAACATTTCATGCAAAGATGGGCTCAATAAAGGACAGAAATGGTATGGACCTAACAGAAGCAGAAGATATTAAGAAGAGGTGGCAAGAATACACAGAAGAATTACACAAAAAGGATCTTAATTACCCAGATAACCACAACAGTGTGATCACTCACCCGGAGACAGACATCCTGAAGTGTGAAGTCGGGTGGGCCTTAGAAAGCATCACTACGAACAAAGCTAGTGGAGGTGATGGAATTCCAGTTGAGCTATTTCAAATCCCCAAAGATGATGCTGTGAAAGTACTGCACTCAGTATGCCAACAAATTTGGAAAACTCAGCAGTGGCCACAGGACTGGAAAAGGTCAGTTTTCATTCCAATCCCAAAGAAAGGCAATGCCAAATAATGTTCAAACTACTGCACAATTGCACTCATCTCACACATTAGCAAAGTAATGCTTAAAATTCTCCAAGCCAGGCTTCAACAGTATGTGAACTGAGAACTTCCAGATGTTCAAGCTGGATTTAGAAAAGGCAGAGAAACCAGAGATTAAATTGCCAACATCTGATGGATCATAGAAAAAACAAGAGAATTCAAGAAAAACACCTGCTTCTGCTTCATTGACTGCTAAGATATTCTGCTCAAGCCTTTGACTGTGTGATCACAATAAACTGTGGAAAATTCTTCAAGAGATGGGAATACCAGATCACCTACCTGCCTCCTGAGAAACCTGTATGCAGGTCCAGAAGCAACAGTTAAAAAGGGACATGGAACAACAGACTGGTTCCAAATTGGGAAGGGAGTACGTCAAAGCTGTATATTGTAACCCTACTTATTTAACTTATATGCAGAGTACATCGTGTGAAATGCTGGGCTGGATAAAGTACAAGCTGGAACCAAGATTGCCAGGAGAAAGACCAATAACCTCAGATATGCAGATGACACCACCCTAATGGCAGAAAGCAAAGAGGAACTAAAGAGCCTCTTGATGAAGATGAAAGAGGAGAGTTAAAAAGCTGGCTTAAAACTCAACATTCAAAAAATGAAGATCATGGCATTCAGTCCTGTCACTTCATGGCAAATAGATGGGGAAACAATGGAAACAGTGAAAGACTTTATTTTCCTGGGCTCCAAAATCACTGCAGATGGTGACTGCAGCCATGAAATTAAAAGACGTTTGCTCCTTGGAAGAAAAAGTATGACAAACCTACATAGCATATTAAAAAGCAGAGATATTACTTTTCTGACAAAAGTCCATTTAGTCAAAGCTATGTTTTTTTTTCCAGTAGTCATGTATGGATGTGAGAGTTGGACTATAAAGAAAGCTGAGAGCCGAAGAATTGATGCTTTTGAACTGTGGTGTTGGAGAAGACTCTTGAGAGTCCCTTGGACTGCAAGGAGATCCAACCGGTCCATCCTAAAGGAGATAAGTCCTGAGTGTTCATTGGAAGGACTGATGTTGAAGCTGAAAGTCCAATACTTTGGCCACCTGATGTGAATAACTGACTCATTGGAAAAGACCCTGATGCTGGGAAGGATTAAAGGCAGGAGGAGGGGATGACAGAGGATGAGATGGTTGGATGGCATCACTGACTCGATGGACATGAGTTTGAGCAAGCTCTGGGAGTTGGTGATGGACAGGGAAGCCTGGCATGCTGTAGTCCACGGGGTCACAAAGAGTTGGACACAACCGAGCAACCAGCTGATCTGAAGGTTTGACTGCTGCTCTGCCATCACATAAGAGAAGTAAACAGTTCACAGACACGTTCTTGCTCCAACAATCTTCAGGATGCTATTTTCAGGTCTTCGATTCAAAAGAATTGTGAGTGTGAACAAGGGAACTGTACAGCCTTGTATGGTACTCTGCCACATTTAAAGGTCCTTCTAGGACAAAAACAAGTAATTTATTCTTTTGAATTGCAAGTGCATTTCTTTTCAGGTAAATATTCATATTTAGCCCTTTGTATAACACTTGTAAGAATTCTTCAGCCTCTAAGATCATCACATTGTAACAAATAATTGCAATAAAATTAATTGGACAGCAAAACCAGCTTTAAGGATAGTAACCCTACTTACAAAAACAACTCCTTTTGATGAGGATCTTCCAAATTGAATTGATTTTTTCTTATAAGTTCAAAAAATTCTCCTCGTCTCCTTTAAAATAAAGAAAAATATTTGGTAGTTATGATGAGTCCCCTAAGCTCTTATCCCTTTCGTCAACAAAGGCTCATCAAGTAAAATTTCAGGGAAAAGAATCTCTAGTGGTTCTTCTCATATAAGAATCTTATATTGTTACATATATTCTTATATATCAGCATAGATAATCCAATATAAGAATCATATAAAAATCTTGAATACCTTACTTTCCTCTCTTCTACCATATTCTTTGGTTGAAATATTAAATCTTAACTCACTTTTAACTAAGGTCACATGTAATGGAAATTTCAATTCCTGAATATGATTTAAGAAAATGAAACAATGTGAGTTAAAAATCTGATGCTGAGAATGATTTAAGAAATTTTGCATATGGTGCAAGATCTCTATGGTTTCAATTTAATTTCATATGTCTCATTCACATAATTTTTTACTCTATACCAAAATATGTCAGTATAAAGTTGTGAAGTTCTTCTGAAGCAAAGAAAGACCAAGTATAAACTAATATTTGTTCATTGTATAGTGAATACCTCCATGTGCTCAACATTGTTAAGCATCTTGGAAAATTGCGAGACATGAGTTCTTTTCATAACATTTAAACTAGTCAAAGTCACAAGACAAACATAAGAGAAACTTGCATAACAAAACTGCCTGTCTGTGACTGAGCACCAAGATGAAAAGAGGTTTCAGAAGGATCCAGAGAGGAGACCCATGTGGCTTGGAAAGGTCAGGAAGTCTTTGTGGTTTTAGGTACTTTTCAAATTATTGGTAACTTGACAGTCTTTATCCTGCAGTCGTTTTGAGGTGAAATTTACAATATGTTTTTTTACCCTAATTAAAGTGCTCCAAAGTCCAAGGAAGCAGACTCTTGTAGACGTAAGTTACTTTTAGATGTACAGTAGTGGCTATCTGGTATGTGGTTTTGTGTGTGTTCTGTTTGTTTTTACTTCTCAAAAGAGTGGCTAAAACCACAATGTGCATCTGTGTACAGCTGGGGAGAGGCCCTTGCCCCCAGGAAGTCCCGTGAGCATGACTGCCCCTCTGCCTTCACCCCAACACATGCAGCAGAGAGCCTGGTCTCTGTGTGGGAGACAAACAGCTGCCCAAAGGCAGCAACATCTTTCCTTCCTTTTAGAAAGTAAGTTTAAGCATGCAAACACACACCTACATCACTGATACACTCTAGTGCACACTTTAATTCTTAAGTCATTAACTTCTTAATTATAAGGTTCTACATTAATACTTTTCTTCTGCCAAAATCCAATAAAAAGAAACAAGATTTACTTGTTTGGCACGCAGCTCCTTTTCCTGCCCACATGGGCTTGGATAACAGTTTAAGGGACTGTGAAATGGTCAGAAATTGGGGGAGTGAGGGACAGAAGGAAAAGCAGATGCCCTTTATAGAGGACATTATTGTATTCTTTAGATTGGCCAGCCAAGCTTAGAATGACCTTGAGATGGTTATCTGCTTTGTGCAGAGCTTCAAAGACAAACATCAGAAATAATTCTGTATTCTGTCATTTCTAGCATTAAGTAGACTTTTCTGGCTTCCTTTAACAAACTGCTCCACAGTTTGATAAACAGCTTTGCTAGGACATTGGTTCTTATAATCTAAAAATATCCCAATGGGGATTTTTAAAGTTGCAAACTGTGCAAACACATCCAAAATCATCAAGATATTTCTTAAAACTTACTTTATGTACAGTGCTAGGTCTGTAGCTAAAATAGCTTGCTTGATTATCTTCAGTGTGGTCTTATATTCTTCAATGGAGAGGCCACTGAGAATCTGATTGCCCTTTATAAAAAAGAAAACCATCATAAGCACTCCACTTGGAGACGCTGCTGCTAAGAACAAAATCTGAAAATAGAGTCACATCTCTTACACACATTCTGAACTCAGGAAGACAGAGGACACCTCCTTACATAAGTCAATACCATGAAGTAATGTTTCCCCTTGAAGCACCCACCCCACCGCCTTGTCATTTGAGAAAAAAACAGCTTCATGATGGTTCATTGACCAAAGCAAGCATGTTTTTCCAACCCTTCTACTTCTTGGCTTTAGTCCAGGCCCAAAAGTTAATGACTATATACTTTTTTCCTTTGGGCAAGTTAACTGCTAAGTCTGACAGCAAGTAAAACTTTGAAAAATCAAAATTTATATTAATAGATGTGAAGAACAGAGGGATGAAACTGTAAATTATTATTTTAAAAATCATTTCTCTGGCTTCTGTAACAAATCCAATAACATTTCTGGTGCAGATTTATGTATTTTTAACTTCTTATTGAGAATAGTTTTTATTCTTAGGAACATGTGCAGTATAGCTGGGTAGCGGGCATGAGCGATGTGTGCTTCCTCAAGAAAGGAAGAGTTTGAAATATCTATAAGGAGAATTTCAACGATGGCTAATCCATGTGCAAATTATCTAAAGTTTTTGCTACATAACCATTTTTTAAATTTCTTGCCTGTAATTTAAAGCACAGTGACTCACTGGTCTTGAACTAAGTAAAACATACTTTGGGTAACTCAGACTATACTCAAAACAACATCTGTAAATTGAGTCAGATGTGCTTCCTAAACCTTAGCGCTAAGAAAAAAAACCCCAGAAGCTTAGAAATAGGGTGTAGAGGCAAAGGATTTGCTCTGAAGAGAGAAAACTGTTGAGCTGGGATCAGACATTGGTTAGAGGATAACTAGATGCCGAAACTGTGATATATGTCTAATTAATAATCTATGATTATACAAGAAATACTATATTAAATCACTTTAGATTCTGGACAAAACAGTACTGTTCAGAAGATAGCTTCTGATACTTTTATTTAAGATAAAACTATGTTAAATGTTAAAGTAGAAATGTCTTTTGGTATTATATTTTTATTTTCCCTTCCAAGAGCAAAAGCTATAAATTCTTATGTATTGGTGCTTACAAAGACAGAATGTAAAGATGGGTCTTATAATATGAGGCCAGCCATATATACAGCAAGACTCCTTTTATGTTATAATATATTACATAGTAAGTTATGTCATCTAATAACAGAGAGCAGTGTGATAGGAGTACTGTACAATATGCTTTTTAAGAAAAAGGTCAAGCACATTTTCTTCAAAACTAAATAGGATATTAAAAATGAAGTTTGAGCTAAAGGGCAAAGACAGCAAATTCCAATGAAGGTACATATGTTTCTGCTATAATTCAACATAGACATTCCTGACAAGTCTCAGTTCAGAAAAACCACACACTAAAAATAACATGGTGTATGGGAAAAACAGTACTGGGGGAGACCACTCAAAGCCTATGCAACTTTTTAACCAGAGCACAAAACAAACCAAGAATTAGGACATTTGAAGGTAACTTGGACAGGCCAGGCTCACAAGTCTGGCAACTGCCTCTGAGGACATTAAAGAAGCACAAAAACAATGGAATGGAAATTCTGGTTTATGGAGGCGCAGGGGCAGTGCAGATAGAACTGGACCACGGAGACAGTGGGGCTGTATCACGGGAGGCACTGGAGGATGAGCAGCCCCCCTCCACGGCCCAGCACAGTCCAGGGCGAGGAGCGCCTCTCGGGGGCAAGTGCCCACTTCAGTACTCCTAGAACAACAGAAAGGGCTGCATGTGCAGGAGCCAAACAGAGCGTTTCTTCCTTTCTTGCTGAAGGCTGAAATTCAACTCCTGTAATTCTGACACCTAACCCAAGAGAACTTGTGCATGAAACAGTACAATTTGTACATTTTATTGATATCATCCCCCTACCTCCCAGTCACACACTAATTCTTATTAAAAGGCACATCTGTAGCAGACAGTCTGTACTACAGCATATGCAGAATTTACAAGGAGGTGCCAGAACTGGCCACATAACTCTCATCCCTTCACCCACACTGAGGTAGGACTGCATTCCCCTTCACTCAAGTAAGAGAGAGCAGCCTGCAGTCACTGTGTGTCTCCTGGAGTTGGGTGGGTGGTTGGGACCACAGTGCACTCGTGTCTGATTCCCATCTGGAAAACTGAAAAGGCAAGATCCAGACTGGCTAGAGCGTCTGATTGAGCAGGAAGGAGAGGTTGCTCCCATTCAGGATGGCCTGCCTCTTCTGAGTTTTGGAGGCATTAGGCCCCTTTAAGTCCTGTCCTTTTCAAGAGGACCACAAGGAGGGCCAAGGAACCTTGGCAGAAAGGAGATGAAAGTCACTACTCAGAGTTCCAGGATCTGAGGAATAAGTCATAAGGTGATACACTGGAGAGGTGACCACACGTATTAAGGGGACATCAGTGGAAAAGCCCCACAGTTAAGGTGCATGGCCACGACCATGGACTTACTCATAAGAAAAGAACCTGTTTTAAACACCTACGAGGCACAGAGAGAGGGACAGGCATAAGAGTACCAGTCTGCTGAGAGTGTTCTGGGCCCTCTTCTTTCCTGTTGTCCAGGACGTGGGGATTTGGGGGTGAGGAAGGAGTCAAAAGAAGCATAAGGAGGGACGAAAGAGGCCAACCAGGACAAGAAAAGAGGACCTGAAGCTTTAAATCAAGTCCCAAATCTGTACTGTTCCACAGGGCTGAACATTTTGGTTTCTAACTTGAAAACTGTATGCTGTATTTTGTGATGTAAAGCAGTAACTAGAAAGCTTTTACTTAAAAAGAGTCACCACAAAATAAGCCTCTTAAGTTTTCCAGGGCTCAGGGAAGAACGAACCCAGTGGGCAGATGTAAAGAGATGGAGATAAAATTGCTTTAAGATTATATACCACGCATTGTGCTTATTCGACATAAGAGTCTACAACTTTCATTTTTTTTCTTATTATAAAGGTAATATATGCATACAGTGGATAATGCGAACAATGAACAAATCCGAATCAGAAAATAAAAAAGCGAATAACTTAAGTAGACAGAGATAGCCATTGTGAATATTTTGGTGTTTATCATTTTTATATTTTCCTTAACATAAATATGACTGGCATAGCATATTACATGCTTTCTTACATTGATACTCATTAGCCAGTGTTGAATAACTTTATTCCTTAACAAAAATGTTTATTAGTGGTCAGAAGTTTCAATAAAAAGAGGAAAAGGTATTGCCTGTGAAAGACATTTGAGAGCAGTATAAACCACATCATTTGACAAAAACAGAACTAACAGAGAACCATAAAATACCAGTTTTGTTTGTTTCTAATTTGGAAGAACCAAACTGAGGTAAGGAACCAGTTTTCCCTTATCAGGCAGCATTAAGACAGTTTTGGTTTCTAGAGAAGTAAGGCTGTGAAGATCTCAAATGTTTTGGCTTTGCCTTTCTTACCCAAAAAGGAATAAAGCATGCTCAAGAATTTATGATGCTGGGAATAAATCCAAAACTTAAAAATAAAACTGAATTTATAAACTCTCTTTTGAAAGTCCACAACCGTAAATTAGGTACTTACAGGACTATTAAGGATCATCAGGCACTGATCAAAATGATGATGCTCCATGATTGAATGGCAGTAGAGCTGAGCAAGTGGGTGTTCACTTCTGAAACATAGTTAGTTGAAGAAAGAAAAAGTTTAAAATATGAGCAATTTCCCCAACATACCAGTTATCAATTTCTTCTTGTTATTTGTTAACTGAAAAAGAGGCTACTTCATAAAATTAATCCAACAGTTTTCTCTCCTTCTGCTGGAAATAGGTCATCTCTGGGAAATACATGTCAAGAGTCAAGTTGTTTTCAAATATCAATGTAACTGCTCCCCATTCAAAGTACGAACAATTTCATTGGTTTTAATATTTATTAAAATAATAATAGTAGAAGGAATAAGAACAAAGCATTACTTTCTCTACACATGAAAAAAAAACCAAACTGTGAAACAGCTATACCAAACAATACTTTACAATTTCAAAAGTGCAATTACTTTAAAACCTGAAATAAATTTCCATATAAGTCTTTGTTTTGAAATAAGGCTGAGGGTCAACATCTCTGTGCACGTGCATGTAAGAGTTGTGAGCGGTGAGAAGCAAGGAAAACGGGGACAGTGGGTGCACATCTCCCCAACTGGAGGAAGGAAGGAGACAACTCCTGCCTTGTTTTCTTTGCTCCTTTCATATCCAGTAAGTTGTACCATGGGTCAGATCCTGTGCTGATCACTGGACAATGGGAAGACAATGGGATGATCTACAACAAGCAGATCTATAAGAAAAATTTGCTTTTTAGACAGCTAAAAAGCCCCGCTGTGGGATGCAGCTGATTTCAGTGCAGGACTCGATGCTGAACTTGGGGAAAACGGTAGAGACCATTTGGCCAAGTCAAGTGGTGTGTGCGTGCTCAGTCACTTCAGTAGTGTCCAAATCTTTGTGACCCTATGGACTGTAGCCCGCCAGGGTCCTCTGTCCATGGGATTCTCCAGGCAAGAATACTGGAGTGGGTTGCCATTTTCTTTCCTCCCTGAAGATTCCTTCGGGATCTTCCCGACCCAGGGATCAAACCCACATGTCTTACATCTCCTGCACTGGCAGGCAGGTTCTTTACCACTGGTGCCACCTGGAAAACCCGTATTAAGTAAAGGGGTGAGGAGGGGGTATTATAGTCAGTTCGTTATGTGTAACAGTCACAAATCAAGTTCTGAAGCACAATAAGCAGAGTCCTCTATCTCCTATTTCTCATGACCCTTCATGTGGGAATACAAAGCACCATTTCCACTATTTGTTCTTTCAAAACAACAGAAAAAGTTATAGTTCCTGAAAGTCTGTTTCTTAAATTTAGAGGACAGGGGTTTATGTATTGTAAAGCATCATGTAAGTGTTAGATAATACAACTGATTGGTTATTCCTTTATACTACTATATGAATCATTATTTTACTTTGCATTTCATTTGTTGAAGATAGAAACGCTACCCAAGACTGAAGAAAGGTGATGCAGGAAAAAATGAGCTAGGAGTGTGAGCAGCTTAAGGGAAAACAAAAAAGTAAGATGAAAATAAAGGTAAGAGAATGGATAATTTCATCTCATCCTCATACCACCACCAACACTGATGACTCCCAAGCTGCCATGTCTCGTCCTCGTTGTAACCCTTCTCCCAAAGTAACTCCTACCTTGTCTTCTTTGCTCCTTTCATATCTAGTAAGTTGTTCAGTTCAGTCGCTCAGTCGTGTCCCACTCTGCGACCCCATGAACCACAGCATGCCAGGCCTCCCTGTCTATCACCAACTCCCGAAGTCCACCCAAACCCATGTCCATTGAGTTGACGATGCCATCCAACCATCTCATCCTCTGTTGTCCCCTTCTCTTCCTGCCCTCAGTCTTTCCCAGCATCAGGGTCTTTTCAAATGAGTCAGCTGTTCGCATCAGGTGGCCAAAGTATTGGAGTTTCAGCTTCAGCATTAGTCCTTCCAATGAATATTCAGGACTAATCTCCTTTAGGATTGACTGGTTGGATCTCCTTGCAGTCCAAGGGACTCTCAAGAGTCTTCTCCAACACCCCAGTTCAAAAGCATCAATTCTTCAGTGCTCAGCTTTCTTTATAGTCTAACTCTCATATCTATACATGACCACTGGAAAAACCATAGCCTTGACTAGATGGACCTTTGTTGACAAAGTAATGTCTCTGCTTTTTAATATACTGTCTAGGTTGGTCATAACTTTCCTTCTAAGGAGTAAGCGTCTTTTAGTTTCATGGCTGCAGTCACCATCTGCAGTGATTTTGGAGCCCCCAAAAATAAAGTCTGACACTGTTTCCACTGTTTCCCCATCTATCTGCCGTAAAGTGATGGGACTGGATGCCATGATCTTAGTTTTCTGAATGTTGAGCTTTAAGCCAACTTTTTCACTCTCCTCTTTCACTTTCATCAAGAGGCTCTTTCATTCTTCTTCACTTTCTGCCATAAGGGTGGTGTCATCTGCATATGTGAGGTTATTGATATTTCTCCCGGCAATCTTGATTCCAGCTTGTGCTTCCTTCAGCCCAGCATTTCTCATGATGGACTCTGCATATAAGTTAAATAAGCAAGGTGACAATATACAGCCTTGACATACTCCTTTTCCTATATGGAACCAGTCTGTAAGTTGCACCATGGGTCAGATCCTGTGCTGATCACTGGACAGTGGGAAGACAATGGGATGAACTGAAACAAGCAGATCTATAAGAAAAATTTGCTGGAACCATTCTGGAGATTCATGGAGACTACTGGGATTTAGTTAGGAACCTAGTGAGAAACTGTTCTAGTACCCATGTAAGAGACAGCCTAGATTAGAGTGGATTTGGTAGAATTTGGGATTCTACTGGACTTGGTAGAACCCCAAATAGAGAGAGTTGTTTAAGGAGGGAGATGAGTCAGGAGCTGGCAGTGAGTCCTGGTGTTAGGAACTAGTGGTGATGAGAGAGATGAAGCGGGAAAGCATAGAGGCTAAGTTTCTACATTGTCATTTACTGACACGGAAAAAGGGAGAAGATGATTTAGAATGGGGGTGAAGAAGGGAAGCTGCCGGGATGAGTGCTCGATCTATTGATTTTAAGGCAGCTGTAGTCCAACCATGTGGGTATAAATGTCTGGACTCGGGTGTGGACTGGAGAGACTTGGGTCGCATCGGCATGCTTGGAAATCTAATCCACGCGAGCAGATGAGGTCTCCAGGGAGATGGCCTGGGCTTACAGAGGGCCCAGCATAAACAGACCCCACATCCTGCCTAGAATCTACGGTCTCTACTGTGGCAACCGTGTTTTCTCACCACTTGGACTAGATCCACTAACGTCACTCATGTTTAAACTTCAGTAAAACGACTGCAGCCTCCCTCATTCCCTTCACTTGGGAAAGGAAAAGCTTCTAGAGTGTCTGTCAGTTTCATTTATATAAGAAACCTAAGCACATCCAGTATGAGTATCTGTTTTATCCTGCTAGTTGTTTCTAAGTCTGTTACCTGTTAGACTGTATTCCTTTTCAGTTTGGTAGATTCCTTTTCCCTAATAATAACAAGTACTCTCTACTGAGAGCCTATGGCATGTCCAGCCCTGTGCTAGGTAGTTGATTTGATTTTGACCATAATCTTGTATAGGACACTTCAGCTCACCACATCAAAATCCTCAGTCCCACCTCATACTGCAGCCGCTGACGCAGAGTCCAGCTCCACGCCTGCTGTGACACACGGCGTGAGGAGCCCATGAGAAGGCGCCCGGCGCCGGCCCCCGGGAACACCTCATCTCTGCCCACGGGAACTCTCTGCACTCACGCTCGCTCAGCCGGGAGGGTGAGGTAAGGCCCATGGAGGTCGCCTGTGAGCAGCTGGATACGCAGGGCTGGAGAGCCGCCCCCTCCCGTTTCATCTCTGTCCCTTTGCAGACAGCTCTGCGTCTCCTGTCCTGAGACTTCTCACAAGCACCCGGCAGGACTGAGCACCGGGTGCTGGTGTGGGTGGACATCTGGCTCCCTCATCCTCCTCCTGGCCTCCCCTCCTCTCCGTTTCCCACCCTCAGGCCTGCATTTCTGCCCCCTGGGATCACATGCACCCCTAAGCTGTATGCACGCCAGCTTCTGTCCCAGGCTTTGCTCCAGGGTGACCCAGCCTGAGACGTCGCTACAGCATTTTAGCATTTGTTGTTTAGACAACCTAAAGTTCAGAGAGGTCATCTAACTTGTTCAAGGTCAATACAAACGGCAGAGCATGGGTTCACCACATCCTCTTCACCACACGACTCTGGCTCGTGACCCACAGCACTCTGTGCACGAAGCATCTCCTCACCGACCTAGTAGCCAGACTAGAAACACAACATGATACAATGGAAACATGTTTAAAATTTCGAATGCATATTGCATTTTTACACCATGCAGAAAGGACTGCTTCACATTAGAGAAGATTCTTGGCTTGTGAGATACACAAATGCAAATTTACTGACGTTTTTACATGTTTACTTACATGGTTTACCTTTATTTATGTTCTAAAACTACGGATTTATGAATCAATGACAGGGTGACAAGTGCCCCAAATTCTCTCTTTACAAAGATATTCATGGAAATCAGTGTATCCTCTCTCCTGTCACTTTCTCACTCTTTAAAACACGAGGCTACATCGCCTCCTTCTTCAAGGTCTCGTCACAGGAACACTTTAAACCACTCTTGCTGCAGGATTGTCCCCACAGCACTGTTAGTGAGCAGTCGTGGGTGAGCACACCCTCCTTGCCTCTCCTCCTGTCCTGCAGTTGCTGCTCCATCTCTGAGAGCGGTGTAAGGACGCTGGTGCGGAAATCAGACCAGTGCCCCAGAAATACAGAGCCTTAGAAATCAAGAGAAAATGAAAGTGCTGGGAGAAAAGCACAGCCACCCTGGCACAGTATTCCTTTTCACTGGCTCTAAGAGCCATCCTTTAATCTGGCTTCTCATCCATATATATTGCTCTCGGCTCAAATCTCTCAGTTACTCTTTGTAACCCATGCCAACCCATTTACTTCTCAACTTCACAATTTCTCTCTAAATCATCGTGATCCCCTGTCAGTTAGGGCTTATTTTATGTTCCTGTTCTCTGTGATCACAGGATACTCAAGCTAATGAATCATTTAACCCTGTGACTCCAGTTCTTTGACCTCCTTGACTCTGTTGATTGTCTTTTTTTCACATCAACAGTAGACATGCCCTTCTTTGTTCCACAGCTTCGAGCTGCTACCAGGCATAGTCTCTCTACTAGTCCCTGTCCCTCTCTGGGACAGAGCAAGATCTTGAACTCTTGTCTGTCATTAACAGTGTGCCCCTGTGAAAATAGCTGAGCGGATAAGCTGTGCCAGGTACTCTTCCAAGCACTTTGCATCTGTTTATACTTCTTAATCCTTGTAGGAAACCCTGTGAGACAGGTATTATTCTGTCATTATTCTACTGTACAGAGAAGGAAACACAGGAAGTTCAAATGACTTGGCTCAAAGACACACAGTGAGAGGAGTCGGGATTTGAATGTGCACTCAGGCCGGTCTAAGGACTAACTGAACTCATGTATATAAAGTGCTAGAAAGAGTTCCAAATGCCACAAGGCTAAAAGCTATTACTATGTTGAGGGTTAACTTCTATTACTGTTAATTACTATAACAATCATTATTGTTATTACTATTATTATTAGCTACTGACATTAAGACTAACTGAACTTGCACATTCTTCATATCCAGACCTCCAGTCCCTCAAGCTCTCCAACATTACCAAGGATGGCCTCATTCTGGCTCAAGCACACTCTACTCAGTTTGGACTTCACGAACTATGGTTCCCATGCTGTTGCTGCTGCCCTTTGAAGTCTCTGAGATGCTGCTGACCCTCTGTGACCACCGGCCCATTCATGACCCAGCTCACTGTTGCTCCTGTTACAGAGCAGCGAGGACCACGGTGCAGGGTGAGTTCTTCCAGGACACTCACACACACACGTGATCAGACTGTGGTTACCAGGAAATTCTTTCATTCTGGTTTTGCTGAATCTCTAATCTTAAAAAAAAAAAACCCACCTCATTTGGTCATCCTACCTCTTCTAACCACCATCCTGTGTATTACTTCCTCCTCATTGCTGGACTCCTCTCCCCCCCATGCTCCCCCTCTAAGGACACAAGCATGCAGACACACCTCCCAGCTCTTTCACTCTCATCAATGGCACCATCGTTCTTCATTTCTTAGACCCAGAGTTATGATTTCCCCCTTCCTTCCTGCATATGACTAACTGTTCAACATTAGATTTAAACAGTTTTCTTCCTTCCCCGAGCTAATATGTGATGTTCATATACACCTGGCTTCCCCAACAGCTTTCTGGCTGAACTCTGTGGTTCTAATTATTACCTGTTTACCTTGTACCATACTTGCAGATTTTTTCTTCTTAAGCAATGCCATTAAGCACTCAGTGGTCACTACACCAAATAAAATGCACAGCCTGGTTTTCTAGCCCTCCCTCGAAAGGGTCCTCTAACTTCTGCTTGTCCATCATCTTACTTTTCATTCTGACTAGTCATGCTAGCCATCACTGCTGTTCCAGTGAAAATGCCCACTTCATGGTATTTCTGGAATATCTTCAAGTTCTCTCCTCTCCAAATCTTACTCACTTCAAAGATCCTGTTTAACTCTGACTTCTTCCATTAACAGTAAAGGTGGGCTACGCTGATCATGACCCATCTCCTTATTTATTGAACACTTCCAGCCCATGTTATTAAAGAACACAAGACTTACCAGATACTTGTACATTAATCACCACTGTTTAAGGAGACAATAAAAATTCCTGGAAAACAGGAATTGAATTTTACACGTTTATAGCTCTCTGCCTAACAAAGTACAGGCCCCAGTAACTGCACATTATCCATCTGCCTAAAATGTAGGATAATTTCACTGTATTTATGTTTATAAAACACAAATCCTGAATCTAACCAAGTAAATGTATCTACCACAGTCCTCCTATATGGACTACAGGCCTAATGGGGGAAAATTTCTCTACATACGCAGATGTCTGTTCTTCAGCCACTTGTTGCTGTGACTGTCTATTTTTAAAAGAATAGCCTGGTATCTATCTGAAACCACTCTTGCCATCACCTAGCCATGTGGGGGAGGAAGGCGCAGTCAGTGGCCTCTCCCCCAGCACGTCACTGGCACACGCACGGCGCTCCTTATAAAGGGTCTTCCTGAGCTAGGAAGGAGCCAGAGAATCCGAACAAGAATCAAAACAGTTTCCTAAACACTGGATATCTCACTTCAGAGCTTCTGATGAGGTCTTCGAGAGAACAAGTGACAGCAGCTGTGTCTCTAACTCTGCTACCTCATAAGGGCTTTTTCTCTTTTTGATGTATTAACTTCTGTTTCTGTGCCTTCTTTTATTGTTTTGGTTTCTTTACAGAGTGTTTGAATATTTGATAAAGATCTGGACAGAGTACACCTTTCTAGAAGCCAGTTCTTTATATGGAAATGTTTCTGACACTCTTAGTCTCCCAAGAGTCCCTTGGTTAAGAAAATCCTCCTTGAGATACCACTTGTTTATCACCAAGGAAAGAAAAAGAGAAACATCCCTGGAACATTCTTGGCTTCCTCTACTCAAACCACAGGGATGTAGGAAAAAATAAGTATCTCTGAAACTCCTTTAATTTATTTTTAAAAGTTATTATTACTTAGTGCAAGTCTACTTTGCGGTATATGTGAAAGTAAGATCCTGCAGTCTTTTTCCCAGGACTTTTTTTTTATTTTGAAGAGAAGATGACGTTTCTCCAGATGTTTTTTCTGGGTGATTATTTTTAAATAAACAAAGGGAAAAAATAGCTGAGTACTTTTTTTCACTCTGAAGCAGGGCAGTATGGCAATCCATACACTAACAGTCCATATCCTAATGACACGATACTCAGGGCTGAGGGAAGAGAAGGCCGCCCCGCTGACTCTGACCCTCAGCCTGCTCTCAACTCTCCACTTATAGTCTCTTCACATCACTGTTCCCTTTCATAACTACTCCCGTGTTGATGTAAGGCTCAGGACCACAAACACACAACAAAGGACACATCATGCAGTCAGTTCTCCAAAACGTTAGATTTTAAAGAGGAAACAGCTAGCCGTCGACAGTCACACCAGAGCTTGCTATCTTTTCCCATCAATGGTCAGCAGAGGACATGGTTACTACATTGCTACAATTCTTTTTACATCAAGTTTTCCACTTACTGTATTTAGATAAAGGGGATGTGATTAGAGAGCTTTCTGAAGTTCTCTCAAGATATCAGATATCTGGAATTTCCTAGCGAGATATATGCATTAGCTGAATCACTTGCATACTTTAAAAAATGTTCAATAATAAGAAATTTCACCAAGAAATTTATGCTTTCAACTAATTTGCTCCAAGAAAATAAAAATGTCATGATAGCATTTATGATGTCATAAATCTGATGATCACCTTTAGTATCACATTTGCCACTGCAAATGTTATGTAAGCATGGTCCACAAGGGAGCCTGAAAAACTTGTCTGAAGAATTAGTATCTTACTCTCAAAATCAGTCCAAAAGCAGGCTTCTGATGATGACAGGACTATCACTAGCACCTGAAGCTAAGATTCATTTTAACACTTAAAAATGTACCAGGCATTCTACCTGGTAGTGATGTGCGTTATGTCTTGAAAAACTTACGTCCACCCTATGAGTAGGAATGCTATTATCTTGACTTCACAGAGGTGAGCGCCCCTGCTCACAGTCACACAGGGACTCAGTGGCGAGGGGGAGGACTCGAGTCCAGGTCTGACCTCAGAGCCCAAATTTGCCAGTACTGTGGTCTACTGCCTTCACTACGACCAAAAGCCTCTTTATGGACAGCACTTACTAAGTACTTAGGATCGGTGCTTAGCTCAACTTTTCAAGTACTATCTTTTATTCCAGGGTGAAATTCTACCTTTTCTGTACTAGTCTTAATAGTTTTCCAATGAAGCTCTTAAGCCTTGTGTTCATAAAATAAAGCAAAACTCCTGGTAATTATCCAATGAAATAAGATTCTCAACGCAAATAGTTCTCGAACTTCAGGCCAGAGATGTTCCCAAAGTAATGTTGGACTTGCATTATTTTTTCCATTTCCCTTAAGTAAAACCAGAGTATGTTATGGGACCTTGACCAACTGAAATTTCGTACCATTAAAATTTGCTGTGACTTCTACTTTTAACAAGACAGCCTTACAATTGAAAATAAACACCCTCTTTTGCCACTGTGGCAAATATCTTACCGCTGTATGTAAGAGTTATTCACACCGCGGTGATCCAGATCATGGCTTAAGGCAGCAATCAGCAGTGCGAGTATCTCCAGGTCCGTCAGCCTGTTCTACATGACCGAAGACCATGGAGGAGAGAAAGAGAAAGAACAGTTTGGTAAAGCGCATTTTACTACCTCTTTGTATCCATCACGTGGTTTTGTCTTCAGCACTTTACATATGTGCTTCTTCCTAGTCACAGAGGACTCAGGCTAGAATCCTTTCCTGCAGGGATTGAATCAGTCATATTTTGTCTTCAGAATGGGATTGTTATTATCAACAGAAAAAATTAAGATGCCTCACATAATCAACAATCTGTCCATGTACAGTCAATGTTTTTAATTCTTAATTATCTACATACGGGTAGAATAATCCAAACTTCCAACAACTGTCTTCTCTCTGAATTTTTGCAGGGAACTTTCTGCAGTTCCCTCTAGATTCTGTGGCCTTTTCTCTCTGCCAGTTGCTGTATACTTCACTCTCTCATTAGGAGCACAGACGTGATTACTAGCCAACAATAGGAAAAAAAAAGATGAGGAATGAAAATTTGGCTTTGAAAAGTTGCACAATATATTCCACAGCCAAATACAAGTTATTTTTAATACCTGCCATTTGTATTATCTACTCAACTATTCACCTTCATTAGTAAGAAAACACAGGTGAAATTATTATCAGCTCTGATCTGTTGGGCCTCTTAACATTCTACACAGTAATGTCTACAACATGTACACAAATCACCATTCTATTATGATTCACAAAAAGCAGGGATAGGCTTCAGTGATACAGTCCTCATGACTGTCTCAAACCCCAAAATAAATTCACCCTATTTTTTATAAATATTTGTTAGATTATGAAAATACAATCATGGTATGTGATATGGCTTCTTAAGACAACAATCACTTTTTTCTTTTTAGCTCTAGCCAGTTAAAATGTGCACGCAATGAAAGTTGAGACAGAGGATAACATTTTTAGAGTTTGTTAAATAAAAAAGAGCATGGAAGCTCTGAATTAAAGACAGTCATATGATGGATGCCTGGAATCACTTACCTAGAATAACTAGTCAATTCCCACTGAAGTTAGAATCTAAGGCCAGAGATATGAAAAATCTGACCTGGAAAGGAACGAATCACTTGAATGTTTTCTGAACTGCTCTTCCTTGTAAAAGTCTCTGGTCATGAAACCAAAACCTTTTCCATGAAATAATATTTATAAAATTAGTTCTCCAGAGAAAATGTGATAGAGAACCCTGGGCCCATCTATGGAGCCAAGTTCAGGGCCTGAGTGGTTTTTGAGAAATTCTACTATGGAGCAGTTTAAATGTGACTGCGAGAAACTGGGTACTTTTCCTTCTACTGTGGAGTTTCCTCTGAAGGAGGTATTTATTTGGTCAAAGACTATTAAGTTTAACATGAAGCTATTTAAAAATACTTTTTCAAATATGCAATGTATATTGTATATGAAAGAAAATTCGAAATTATTTTGCCATATTAGTCTTCTTGAATTAAGAGATGCAGGATACATGGGTTTACTCCCTGGGCTGGGAAGATCCCCTGGAGGAGGGAATGGCTACCCACTCCAGTATTCTGGCCAGGAAAATCCCACGAAGAGAGGAGCTTGGTGGGTCACAGTCACAAGGGGTTGCAAAAGAGTTGGACGTGATTGAGCACAAGCACACAAAACACAATTTACTTTTAAGTGGCAATAAGTATTACTCTCAATCATCACTAGTGCACATTAAAAAAAATTGGAAGAATATGCTGTAAAGCAACAAAATGTCTTAAATATATAAAGACTCTGAGAAGTACCTGAATTTTGCCTGCTTTTAGTGCAGCAAACATGCACTGAGCTGTATTAAAGGCATGTCTCCAATTATGATAGGCAACGTTCTTCCGATAGTTCTTCTTCACACTTAAAATCCACCTGCAAAGGACCTTTAGGAAACAAAGTGTAAGTAGTCAAAATAACTGCTAACGCTTATCCCTATATTGTCTTCATGCACTGTACAAAGCATTTACATCTGACCCCAACACTCTGAGGGATGCACTACAATTGAGATAGCTTTACAGATGACGAAATTGACATTCAGAGAGGAAGCTTGCCCAAGGTCACGGTGCATGTAAAGGATGGGGCCAAAATTCAGGTCTTGACAGTTTGATTCCAGAGTCCACCATGCAAACCACGGTGCCAACTAAGTTAGATGTGAAAGGCAAGGCAGCTCTAAGAAAGGCAGGGCACAGACTAGCTTTTTAAAAGACACTATGTCCACATGTAATCAGTTAGGACAGTCCAACAGTCACATGTGCATGGATTCATGCTCGGGGAGCCGTGCAAGCGGTTACTCCCCACTCCTCATGCTCTCATCCTGTATGTCTGCAGAGGCATCCGTGAGGCTCCTCTGGGGACGGACTGGGGGCAAGGCACACAGCACACATCCAAGGACAAACTAAAACTCCAAGTCGCAGTCTCTGTCCCTTTTAGGCGATTCTTAAATATTCAGGCAGATTTACTGCTTGGTTACCAAGAAGTAATTAAAAAAAAAATACACACATAAAGCCCTGGTGTGTGTGTGTGTGTGTGTGTGTGTGTGTGTGTGTGTGTGTGTGTGTGTTTAATCTATATATTGTAAAAGATGGAGAAAAAAAAGACAGACTGTTCAGAAAATCTCCCAAGCTAGATTTATTTAATTCAACTCCTAAGTGGTGGATTTAACAAAATCCCTGGGGGACTCATGGGCCCTAAGCATGATAATTTTGTGTTTGCGTTAGCATCAGAGACTGCCTCTCTTCAATTCTGAATGATTTACTATGCTTTGGGGATCTCTAAAAATAAATATGTGCTTCTCCCTATGTATATTTATGGGGATATTTCATACACAAAAGCCATTGCTCTGGGGAATGGAAAAAGTACCAGGGAAAAGAATCCTACTTTAATAATATTCAACACAGTTTGATTGGCTGCAAAAGTAGGCCAAAAAACAAGGTTTCTTCTTTGTTGGTACAAAATTGGTTATAGAGGATTTGGCAGAAAAATCAATGCTTTCATATCCTCCCTTTTCTTCTCAGGTCTCTTTCTTCCCATTCTATGATGCAGTTCACAGAGAATTCTGATAAAAGGAACCCAAATGTCCCCAAGCTCTTTTACTCACCCTTGAGTAACCAGATTTCCCAAAGGATTTTGGAAGGCTAAGACTGACATGTGCTGACCTGAAATTATACTACAGTATGACCATTTCTGAATAAAACTGACCCTGTAGATAATAGATTCTTCTTATTAGGAGAATTTTAAGTAAGAACTATTAACTTTCTTTTGATATGTTTAGAAAGTATACAGTGAAGTCTTGTAGAAAATTGTCTAGTTGCTAAGTTGTGTCTGATTCTTTTGCGACCCCCTGGACTGTAGCCTTCCAAGCTCCTCTGTCCATAGGATTTCCCAGGCAGGAATACTGGAATGAATGGGTTGCCATTTCCTTCTCCAGGGGATCTTCCCGACCCAGGGATCAAACCCATGTCTCCTGAATTGCAGGCAGATTCTTTACCACTGAGCCACCTGGGAACTCCCGTTGTAGAAAATTACTGGTGATTAATCACAAAATCAAGGAAAATAAGCAGGAAAGCCCAGATATTTAGCCTATGGGCCTATCTCTCTACTAATCACAAAATCTGTAGACATAATTAAATAGGCATGTATAGCATATAATGGGAAATAAAGGACAAAATAATTATGAAACCTAATTCCTAATGGACTACTCTATTCTTCTTTTGGAGAGCCCTGCTGCACAGCTTGTGAGAGCTTAGTTTCCTGACCAGGGGTTGAACCTGGTCATCCTTAGTGGACCTAACCACTGGACCACCAGGCACCTCCTGAACCTGCTTCTACTGAGATGGGCCTATTGAACTGAGTAACTCAATGACCACCCCATTGTATCTAATTAGTAACTAGATTCAAGTACACTTTTGTATTCTGTTATCAGAATGTTCTTAACAGCATTTAGGAAAATTATGGTCAGATCTGTTAAACGTTTGGTGGACATGCCTGGAATGTTCAGACTTGTAATACGGCCTTTCGTACAGGACTCCTGAACAGCTGTGTGCAGTTTGGAAGACCCTAGGGAGCATGCTCAATACACTGAATCAGTCTCCAACAATTACAGAGGCTTCCTAAGTCGTGAGCAACATACTTAAGATTCTGTGTGAGAAAGCAAAGAAAGAAAATGCAGCTCAGCTCCTGCTTTCAAGAGTTTCAATCAGTAGCAAAACTAACAAAAGCACACACATAAAGGAAATAAATTCACATAAAAATGAGAACACAAATTTATAAACTGTCAACAGGATTCCAAATGGCATGAAGTCAGTCCTAGAGTTTTCCCAGGAATAGAGACTTTTGCATCATGCTTCAAGGAAAAAGTATGTTGTGGTACAAAGTGGAGTGGACTTGGAAGTGGAGCCATCCTGTCCACTCATGGGAGGAATGACTTGTCAAATACAGAAGGTAAAGGAAAACAGGCATAGCACACACAGATTGGCAGAGTAAAGTAAAAGAAGCTGTTTCAGAGATCCATGAGAGTTACAGGAGAGAAAAGATCTGGAAGCCAACAGGGACAAGAAGATCTGCCGTATCTTTCAGTAGGAAGGATTCTTTGTTAGGGCACTTTACGATGCTAACATCTTTTCTAGCAGCAACATTTTAAGTATCATCCGAAAATTATATCTTAAATGTATAGTGACAATAATATCTGAAATAAAACAGATGAGTCACCAAGGCAGGAATGCCAACCACAGTAATAGAGAACAAGCTGACACTGGCCAGAATTAGAACAGTAGTTACTCAAATGGAAAAGTAGACTAGATGAATGAGACACTGAGGAGAAATACCTGCCTAATGGACAAACATTCAGTGAAAGGTAAAAATAAAAGACTGTGAGAGAAATTCAAAGGACTATCTTCATATCTAACACTCAAATGCTATCTAAAAGCTTATTTTTTAAAAATTTACTTTTAATTGAAGGGTAATTGCTTACAAAATTTTGTTGTTTAGAGCTTATGTTTTTAAGAAATAAATCAATTTATGTAATAATTTCCTAAATAGGTACAAGGATCATATTCCTGTTCTGGCCAGGCCCTTTCAACAGAACCATTACCGGTGTAAAGTACGGGAGATCTCAGAAATGGAAAGGGACCTGAGTTGCTATCTAGATTTATGTAAGTCCTATAACTAGCAAGCAGCAGAACTGAGACTCACATTTAGATCTTCTGGCTCTAAATGAGATCTCCATTCCATTAATAAAGGCTTTAATACATGAGCCCTATGACTTACAACAGAGAAATCTGACAGGGTAATATAACCATGGTCAAATTTGGTTTAAAGAAGGGATTAACTTTCTACTTATTACTTTTGTATTAAGCAAAATATACAGGTGTGCACACGTACACACACATACAAATAGACAATCACACAGATGCATGTATAATTCTCACAAGACCCCCATAGGGAAAGTCATACCATTATTCCTAATTAACAGATTACAAAACTTGAGAATATGAGCAATTAATTGCCCAAAGAAATGAGAGCTAATCACCAGTAGAGCTATGACTCAAATCCAAGAACTTTCTACTCCATCATGCTATGTCTGGAGCTTCCTTGGTGGCTCAGATGGTAAAGTGTCTGTCTGCCTACAAGGCAGGAAACCCAGGTTCGATCCCTGAGTTGGGAAGATCTCTTGGAGAAGGAAATGGCAGCCCACTCCAGTACTCTTGCCTGGAAAATTCCATGGACAGAGGAGCCTGGTAGGCTGCAGTCCATGGGGTCGCAAAGAGTCAGACACAACTGAGCGACTTCACTTTCACTTTCATGCCAGTTTCTTCATTTGTAAAACAGGGACAATAATAATCAAAGAACCTTTCTTGAGAGGTTCTTGAAATAATTAAATGATATGATATCCCTTAATCAACACACTCTAATAGGAGTGAAGTATTACTAGAGTCTAAGATTCTATTTTCACCCAAGAATAATATAAACTTTGGTTAAATTGAAGGAAGAACCAGATTTGGGCCCCCAGTAATACGAGAAATGACACTGTATTAACCTTAACTATGTTAGAGCTCAGTCCTCAGACCTCAGTGAGGCTCTAAGGTCAGGGACAACTCATCACTAAAATGTGTCCCTAGCACAGCGCTGGGTATATGGTTTATTGTTAATAAATTTTAATTTTATGAATTAATGGATTGCTGGATAGTGGAGGCTTTCAAGGTATTTACATATCCATATAGGAAATCCACACAAAGAGACTAGACATTCAACTGACTGGGGGGGGCGGTGGCGGGAAACAGCTTTAAAGGCATATTACTAAATTTATTTTTCATATAAGCCTTTCTGTTCTCCCTTATTCTTGGATGCAATATACACAGACATAATGAAACAAAATAGAATTCCCAGATATCTCTCCAACTGGTATTAGAAGGTACTGATTTCAGTCTTGCTATTTTTGAGAGGCAAATAAGGTAATTGGCTGGGGTTAAAATCAGTCTTCATCTTCACACCATATGGGTGACCCTGTTTGAACCAAGAGCTTGGCTTCACATCAGCCCCTCTGCTCCCTCATTTCCAAAGGCGTTCACTCTGTCTGGGTCCTTCTTTCTACTGTGTTATCATAACCTCTGCAACCAGATCACATTACTTCCCTGCTTAAGATTCCTCAGTGACTCACACCGTTATTTTCAGGATAAAATCCAAATCCCTCTGAAAAGCGTACAAGGACCCACGCGGTCTGCTTCTCCTGCCACTGTCCCCCTCAACCAGTACTCCACGCCCTATTCCCCTCCTGTCACCTTGCTCTCTCTGTTGGGGACACTCCCCCCTAGTCTTCAACCTGCTGCTTGATACGTGTGGGAACCCAGTACATGTCTTCTCAGTGGTTGATAAGTTCTTCAAACTTTCTGGGTCTGTATTAGGTGACAGTATATGAATCACTGAAACTTCATTCCTTACTAGCACCCGAAACTAATTCTGTTACACACACACACACACACACACACACACACAATTTCCAGAAGCCATCACTACATTTCTACCTCATGTTTCATCTGGAAGTTCTGCACAAGGTTGAGGTCAGTGAACATCCGGATCGTGCACAGTGCCGTTTCCAGGTCAGATAGCTCAAAGTCACTGAAGCTGAAGTCAGTGATCTTAAGGGTCTGGGCAGATGGTACCACAGCAGCCTTGGGTAAAGGGAGAGGAAGAAAATGAAGTGAAGCTGTTAATCAGAGCAGCACAAATGCACAGAGTTTTCTTGCTTTGCTTTTGGAAATGACACATTGGACTTAATTTTTTCTTTTTAATGTCATACACTAGAAATATTTTACTATAGAAGTTATTCTTTTTTTTTTTTTTTAACTGAGCCCCTTGTGGGTAACTGATATATTTCTAAGTAAGGCCAGGTGGAGAGAGGGTAACTGTACCTGGAACACTAGGCAGATCTAAGGAGTTCAGTGATCCAACTGCTTTATATTTCCTCAGTGTCAATTCATTCAACAGATATTTACTGAGCAATTATTCTGGACCCGTCCCAGTACTATGGACTGAGAATAAGTAGTGAGCAGGATAATGATAATGTTCTAACCATTTTATGTTTAATTCTCAAGACAACCTTATGAAATGGATATTCTAGCTCCATCCTTGGTTTGATTTTTAATCATCTAATGGTAGTAAACACTTGCAATTTCTTCAAATACACCTTGCTCTTTTTAAAAAATCAATATTCCTTTTACCTCCTGCTTCTCCTACTTTCTTTAACTAAAGAAATCCTTTAAGACACAGTTCCCATCCAAATTAGAGTTATTAATAAATGCCCTTCAGAGCCAAGCCCCACTGTGGGACTACCTGTTTAATCACACAAAATTCACTACAATATACTTTCCTGTTTATCTGCTCCTAACCACACTGGATTGATAGGTGTGGCTGTATCTTACACATCTTTGTATCCATCTTGTCTATTATGGATATAGTTTTGATATTTGTTAATATGAATACTTACTAAATGAATGGGAGGGGGAAAAATCTCATTCTCTTCACTTAATTTGAGTTACAAGTTATAAGGTCTGGTTTTAAGGTCCCAATCCTCCTAGAAAGGTGAAGTCCATTAATTTTGAGTTGGAAAACTAGCAGATGCATTCATTCCAATCTGTTTTGTTTGGTACTGAATATTTTTAAAAATCACCATTATTTGTTACACTATTTAAAAATTGGGAGATTTTAACAATAAAGCAGTATTTCTGGTCTTTCCTGGAAAATCAGGCCACGCTGAGCTTCAATTCCCATGAAGCAACTAGCCACAGCCAGCTCTCCTCCCCGACCCTGCACCCCCTGACCCCATGGCCCCCTCAGACTGAGCAGGTTTCACTCTCAGATTCTCTGCCAGGCCCCCACCAGCATGAAAACTTATAAGAACCTCCCTCCTCAACCCTCTTGACTATTTACTCTGCCAGCACTTTAGTGGCCTTAGCCACATCTGGCTAAAATTCATCTGATAAAAAGAGGCTTTAACTTGCTGTGGGGCAGAGGGAAGAAAATACAGAAATCTCAACCAGGTTCCTTCTAATGTTTTTTCCTTGATTTTCTCTAAACCCCTGAAGTTTCCTCTGAGTATCTGCCATATCACTTCTTTGCTCTCACTCCATCTTTTTGTGACGTGAAAAGGTCAAACATAGTATTATAAAACCTTATGGAGCAACCTAGAGCTTTCCCCTACCAAGCTGGGGGCACGTGCACATTCTCTGTGCATCTTGACTGGCACCTTTTACTTACGCATACCAGACATGTTTCAACTTTAAAAGAATGTCACCCTCTTCATACTCCAAACTAAGTGTCTTTCCCCGAGCCCAAATTTCACGAGAAAATATGCCTTCTGTCCAGTCAACTCCATAGGCTAAGGCATGGGCTGAAGGAGGTGAAGGGAGGAGGACTGCAAATGTTTGGGTAAATGGCTGCGTTGTTTACAGCAGCCTCCAGCATCAGAGACCTAGCAGGCACTGGAGTGGAGCTCGGAAGTGTGGAGGTGGGAGCAAACCTACCTTTTAACTCAAAGCAGATAACAGCTGCTTCTCTTAAACATTGCACAAGAGAACAGATGTTCATTCCTTCGGGCATCATTATTCTTAGAGCAGGAAGTTTCTCTCCTTCCACAAAGGATATTCTAAACACCACAGGATAAAGACAGCCAACATGCCTGGTGTCTTGCTCCATTACACACTCTAATTCCTGACCACTCTTTTCCAAGAGAAGAGACTTTTTTCTTCTGCTTGATCAGGCTCGTCACACCATGACTCAACCTTTCGAGCTGATCTAAGGGGGATGTGCAGACATTTTCCTTCAGAACCTTGTGGTCAGTGATACAGAGGTTCCGGACTCTTGGGATCTATTGCTAATAAGATGAGAAAGTCATACATCATTAAAGCTCTCATAAACTGCTTCTTTGACCACCACAAGAGAATTCAACTTTGTTTGCCCTGAAAGGGCTTGGGATACAGGGGATTTGAAATAAAACATACTGCCTGTCATTCTAACTTACCATTTATAAAATAAAATGTTCTACATCTTACTAATAAGCAGGGGAAAAGATGTGGTGTGTCTGGGAGAGGTTATATATATACAATTCTGGGTTTTCATAGCTTCTTCCTTTCAGGGATGGTTTGGTTTGTCAGAATTTGCAAAGTGAAATCTTTGGGGGATAATATAACTTATGATATTGAAGACTTAGCAGGAATAACATTTTATAGATTCTGTAAAGCAATACAGTGCTATAAATATGTGTATGTATTATGACTGAATAACCCAGTTCAAAACTTCTGGAACTATGATACCACCTGCTGCTGCTGCTGCTGCTGTTGCTAAGTCGCTTCAGTCATGTCCAGCTCTGTCCGACCCCATAGACAGCAGCCCACCAGGCTCCCCCGTCCCTGGGATTCTCCAGCCAAGAACACTGGAGGGGGTTGCCATTTCCTTCTCCAGTGCATGAAAGTGAAAAGTGAAAGTGAAGTCGCTCAGTCGTGTCCAACTCCTAGCGACCCCATGGACTGCAGCCTACCAGGCTCCTCCGTCCATGGGATTCTCCAGGCAAGAGTACTGGAGTGCGGTGCCATTGCCTTCTCCCACCTAACACTGTTCAAAGGTCTTCCCTGGCAGCTCAGTGATAAAGAATCTGCCTGCAATGCAGGAGACGCGGGTTCGATCACTGGATTGGGAAAGTCCCCTGGAAAAGGAAATGGCAACCCACTCAAGTATTCTTGTCTGGAAAATCCCATGGACAAGAGGAGCTTGGTGGGCTACAGTCCACGGGGTTGCAAAAGAGTAGGACAAGACTTAGTGACTAAACAACAACACTACTCAATACTGCTTATTCTCCCATGTGAGAGCACAATGCTTGTGAATTCTTAGGCAATAGCAATTAGATATTTGCCTGCTTAATTTGAATAGAGTTAAGCCTTTCTAGAGTTGGGCATTCTAATACATGTCAAATTAACCAAATATCGAATGTAAAAAAAATACAAAGCTCCTTGGATTAAATATTTAACCTGGCAAACAGTTTGGTAATATAATGTCAGTTTTCTTCTGAGTCCTTTAATTACCTCTGCCACTCAAACTAATAAAGAAACTAGTAATAAACTATTCCTCGCATGACTCTTTAGAGGAAATTCATTTAAGTCTCTTTTTTATTATGACTCCTTTTTCTAAGGCCTAGATCCCTTTTCACCATTCTTGCAAAAATTAAAAACAAAGACAAACAACTCTGGACGTGAAATTCACTAAGGGTGAAACTGGACACATTGCTCAGTGATCTTTAATCAGAACCAGTTGTTCTGGACTACCCTGGTGGTCCAGCGGTTAAGAATTGTCTGCCAATGCAGAAGACACAGGTTTGATCCTGATCCGAGAGGATTCCACATGCCGCGGGGCAGCTAAGCCTGTGTGCCACAGCCACTGAACCCTGCACACCTGAGCCAGTGCTCCACGAGAGAAGCCAGTGCAGGGAGCAGCCCCAGCACTGCGACCGACCGGAGAGAGCCGGCACGCGGCAGTGAAGCCCAGCCTAGCCGTAGATAAACACATTTTTTTATTTAAAGGGACTTCCCTGGTGGACCAGTGGCTAAAAATTCGCCTTCCAATGCAGAAAACTCAGGTTCGATCCCTGTTCAGGAAACTAAGCTCTCACATGCAACTAAAGCCTGTGCCCAACTACAGAGCCTGTATACGAAAGAGTCACATGCCACAACTAAGACCCAGTGCAGCCAAGAATAAAATAAATATAAAAAAATCTGACTGATAAGGAACTACATAATAAATTGATTGTGAGCCAGCAACATCCCAGATCAGCCACCACATTTGCATTGTGGCAGAATGATGTGAAGAGCTGACTCGTTTGAAAAGACCCTGATGCTGGGAAGGATTGGGGGCAGGAGGAGAAGGGGACGACAGAGGATGAGATGGCTGGATGGCATCACCGACTCAATGGACATGAGTTTGAGTAAACTCCGGAGTTGGTGATGGAGAGGGAAGCCTGGCGTGCTGCAGTCCATGGGGTCGCAAAGAGTCGGACACCACTGAGTGACTGAACTGATAATGATCATAAAAAGAGAAATCTAAAAGCAAGGTGAAGCAAGTTTGCTGTTAGGGGCTCTGGTCCCAATGTCCCACTGACTTTGTCACCCTGAACAAGACATTCAACCTTTGCCTATTTTCTCACCTGTCAAATGAGGGGCTTGATCAGATCGTCTCTAAGGCTTAATTTATCTCTGTGACCACAACTAGGATTTCTTACTGCCTTTTCACTTTGGAACCCAAGGCCACCCTGTGAGTGACATCTAAATCTTGCCAGTGACATTCTTGTATAGGTGAAGGCTCTGTCTCCAATTCTCTAACCATTTAGATAGATGGCGCACCTTAGCTGTTATGGTTATATATGCTTTTCATGCTTGATTCCTCACACAGGAGAGAAGAGACATTCCTCCTCTAAGAAGGCTTAAATACAGGATCCTAGACTCCAGCATGAGAGCAGAGGAGGGTGAGACTGGTTACACGGTGGCCTCTATACTTACTGCAGGAACACCCTAAATGAAAAATTGAGCTTTCAGAAATTGCCATCTATTCATTCATTTTTTTTTTTTTTTTTTTTTTTTTTAACGTAGGGGTAGGGAGGTGTCTGTATCCTGGCCATTTGTTTTCAAGGTTAATTAATACTTTCTCACTTCTGGGTCTCTTTGTTTCTCCTCCTCTGCCTCACATTAGAATACAGCCCTCAAGTTATCATATAGCTAGTTCTTTCCCGTTTTTGTATGTCTCAGCTGCACCCAAGAAACATTCTGTGGTAGATGCTGTAGCAAGACTCTATTAACACAATATCTATATCAACCTTTTCCAAGTGAGCCTTCGTTTTTCGAAGAGTCAAGAAAGCTCAAAAATTTATTTCCCGGACTCCCTTTCATCTAGGGTTCCAGATGGAATTTGGTTTCTTCCATGAGGTATACTTGAGGGAGACCTGAATTTCAAACTAACACATGAGGAACCCATGTTCCTGAAATGTGGTTCCAGAGGGTGTCATGCAGCTCTGGAGGCTGCAGTTACAGCAGAAGCTTTCTGACTCCCAAACCGTGCCACCACAGCTGACTCTGGAAGGAGGTACTGTCATGGCTTTCTGATTCTGGCTTTCATGGGGGTTCCCACACTAAGCCGAAGCTACAGTTCTGTTTTAGGACTAATTCCTGAGGTCATCCAGCCACGCTCTCCAATTATTTGAAAGCACTTAATTATTTTCTGCTTCAAACAGCTAAAGGAGCTTCTGTTATCTGCAACTGAGTCCTGATGGTGCTCTTCGGGCAAAGTGTCGGTGGGCAACAGGTTCTCAAGGTGAGGCCTTTGGCTTAGAGAGCTCTCTTGGACTTGAAGGCAGAAGAGAATCAAGTTTCCGTTAGAGCAGCGCCTCTCAAAGCTTGGTTCCAGCATCTGCAGTGGCGTCTGAGAACTTGCTGGAAATGCAAATTCCTGGACTGTAACACAGAACACAGACAATGAAGGACAGGGAAGCCTGGCAGGCTACAGTCCACGGGGTTGCAAAGAGTCGGACCCGACTTAGTGACTGAACAGCCACCAACCACACAGAACTACTCAATCAGAAACTCTGGGAGTGGAGCTCAGCCATCTGTATTATAATGAAACTTCCAGATGATTCTGATGAGTGCAGAGCTGTGAGAAGTGCTGCATTAGAGATTGGTTATTAATAACCAATAGCATGTAACAGTCACTGAGGTCATCACTTGCAGTTATAAAGATGGAAATCCTTCTTGAGGACCCGTGATGGCTGCTTTATCACACGGTGGTGGAAGGCTGCTTCCAGCTGCTGTGGGAGGATTGAAGAAAGGAAGGAGACGTTCTGGGCTATAAATTGTGAGGCCAAGTCATGATCAGAAAAGTAAAGAGTTTTTATGGCCTTCCTAAAACATTCTATCTGTTGAAGCACTAATGTAGCCAAAACCCACACTCCATCCTACCTTGCAGGTGGCTGAATTACGGTATAGGATGAAATCAGACTTGCCACACCTCATACATGAACACTGAGCACCGATCAGGAGCGAGTGAGGCACCAGGAATGAAACTGAGACATTTGAGAAGCTGTGGGTAACTATACATACTGCACCATTCATGCTGGAACATGTCTATAGCATAATTTCACACTGCCTATGTTTTATAGTCATAGCAACTTTTGTCCTGATTATAATTACATAATATTATATAATTATGTTATACATAATTATACATAATGTTATACGCAATTATATTATAATATATTATATATATTATATGTTATATATATTATAATATATTATATTATATAATTATGTTAGTCCCTCACTATTCTTTAAGTTCCAAGAGGGCAAGAGATTGATTATTCATTGTTATATCTGGAATACCTAACATAATACTCACATAAAACAGGAGATAAATATGAATGTATAAATAAAAAAATTGTGATCATCAAGCACCTAATCAATTCATCAATATTTAACAATATTTAAACATAATATTTTAACAATATTTAATAATATATAATATTTAACAATAATTTAATTTGGTAAAGAGCTATAATACAAACATTAAAATCAGTAATGAGCCATGCTATGTCAGACACAACAGATAAACTGTAGACTGTGCCTTCTCCTCTTACAGTTCAAGTATTTACTTTATTTACTTTAGAAAATTTCTATTTATAGCTGACTTCCTTCTTTCATTTGCACAATGAATACTTCACATTATAATTTTAAAAACTCAGTGTGAGTGTCAGTAAAGTTTGATTCATTCACTTGCAAGAGCACTGGAAACTCAGGATGGGAAAACAATGACCAAAAGTTGTCTGCTTTTTAGTGGCTCTCGTAGGAAGTTACTTAAAATGGTCAACTCAAGATGACTTCCCTCAAGTAGAGAATTGGTTATACATAATTCATAAACAAGAAGTTTACATTTACCTTAGAACACACGGTGCTTTTTTCTTCCAGTAAGTTTTCCACCTACCTGTTGTTGTTCTTTGGCTAATCAGAAAATGAGTGTATACTTCTATATACCTGTTAGCACAACTGACACCATCGTGGGCCGATGTTGACCTTCCACTGACCCTCCCCAGGACTGTACTATGTAGTAAATAATTTCTCTGTCATCAAGGGCTTTGTAGTTAATAGATACCATTTAGGTCCAGGTGACCTCTATGCCCTGCTAGCTCCAAACAATGGTGAAGACCTTCCCTAACATATTCCCAGTACCTGTAAGACTAGTTACCCACTCATAAATCTTGACTTAGGAATGCACTCCCTGCTTCCAAGCACCTGTCCCCACACCCCAAGAAAACTATACAACTGTCCCAGTGGGCCCCGTGGTGTGGAGTGCAGCTCTGGATGCTTCCAGATTGTTGCTCATCTGATCCCACCCCATAAGTTACCTTACAATGAAATGATCCATTGCTTATATGGAGCTGCCTACCTCATTTAGAGATACCTTCTCAGCTCAGTGGGCACTTTAGTTCCCACCATCTTCCAACAACTTTCCTGGGTGTGTGTAATTAGAACAGCTTAAGCAAAAAGGCTTGGAACATGACAGGAAAGATGAAGGCCTCAATGTTGCTTCTCCTGTATTAGAATTGATTTTCCTCCCAGTACCACCACTACTAACAGTAACTGACACATAACATGTATGTGGAGGGGGCAGATATACCCAGAACTCTGGTCACTCCAACTCTCTGAAGGAAGTTCCTTTATTATCCTCTTTTTACAGAGGAAGAAACTGAGGCATAAAGAAACAGAGGCACAGATTTGCCTGGCATCACAGAGGTGGAATCTGAACCCAGACATCTCTCTCAAGACTCACGTTCTTAAACATCATGCTATATTCATGAAACTGAAAGCTGGCAATGAAAATGTATCTGAGCACCCCTCAACACGACCAGCTCTGTGACCAGTTAGAAGGCGGTTTTATTCAACTATTAAATTATTTCTAGCTTCATAATCATTTTAAGAAAAAAGAAAGTATAATCTTGTTGAATGCTTTGAAGGATTATGAATTGTGTTATTTCATGCTAGATTACAGACTTTCTAAAAGACTGACTTTTCCATAATCAGTCATTCAACAAAGCATGTAAACCAGGTTCCTGTTAAGCAATCACTAAATAGTAACTATTTCTATTATTATTATTATTAAAATATGACTCAAGGACTAACAGTCTGATGGAGAAGACAGACGCATAAATAATTGAAATACATAGATTTTTAAGTAACGACAACACAAGTATGCTGATAGTTCGCATAAGTGATCGCTAACAACACAGTGATGGAGAACTTAAGTACACATTTGCTTTTTTAAAGCCATTTCGAATAGTTAATTTTGACTGGCCACAGGGTGCCCAAATTAAACACTTCTGGGTGTGTCTATGACGGTGTTACTGGAGGAGACGAGCATTTGAGTCAGTGGACTCAGTAGGGTAGACTGTACTCTCCAGTGTGGGTAGGTATCACCCAGGCCACGGAGGGCCTGCGTAGAACATAAGGTGGAAAAAGGAGGAATTTGCCCCTTTTTGCTGCCTCCCACCCTGCTGGAGTGGGGATATCCCATACCTTCTCAGGCTCTTGGACCAGGATTTCAACCATCAGCCTGCCCGACTCCACCAGATGACACCTCTGGCTTCCTGGGTCTGTAGCTTGCAGACAGCAGCCTGCCAGACTTCTCAGCTCCCATAATCACGTGAGTCAATTCCTAAGAATCTCTCTCATGTACATACAAAATCTCCTACTGCTTCTGTTTCTCTGGAGAACCCTGACTAATAAAGTCGCCTATTTTTATATAGTCAAGGACAGTCATTCCTGAGCTTTATCAGCACTTACTTAAGACACATGACAGCCCTTCTTTTATTCAACCATCGCTTATTATGAGATAAGTATTTACATAACAGAAAGGGACACCCTGGAGTCCCTTTTACACAACCATGGAAAAGAAACTTTATAGGAAAGAATGCATTTTCAAAATGTATAGTCTCCTTGAAGTCCATAAAGCACATGCTCATGGAAAATAATAATACACTTGAGTAAGGTAAATATAAGGGTCATTTAAAAATTATTGAGTTTCATATTTTTGGTGGATGCTCATGAAAAAAGGTTCATATTTAGCCTGTGGCAAAGTCTCTGGTAACCTCAGGAGAAAATACAGACATGTGGCTACGCAATGTGCTCAACTGTATGATCTTTAGACAAAAAAGGTCACACTGTAGTCAAACGCATTCGGCCTGCCTTAGGTCTGAGGTATGAAATATCAAGAGGTAAAACAAAAATCAGAGAAACAACTCCTAAGAGCCAACTGTTAAGAACAGGCTCCTTATTCAGAAGGTTATTTATCATAATAACTCTGAAAAGAAGGGCGGCTACTGAACTTGGTCTTCCATAAATGTCAAATTCTTCCAATTAGCTTCAGTGTTTTATGAAGGCATTTTTTTACATTCCTCCTTGATTTTTATTCAGTATAAATGTAAAGAGGCAAAGAGATTTTCCTCAATGATACATTATTTAAGGAGGTTATTTACAGGAATAAAATTAAGATATTTGACATGTTTATTGGTAGCTACAAGGAGAGACGCCCAGTCGGGTATTTTAAGTTCTCATCAGTCTCCAGTCTCTATCTCACCCCTTGAGGCGTTCTTCTATACAGAGCAGTTTGGGTCCAGGTCTTTGAACAAAGCCACACTATGGCCATCACATTACACCTTACAGACGTTTAATGTCTTCCTCATGTTTAACGTGCACAGAAAATGTGTTCTTAAAGAAAAAGCCCCACACAACTAGTTTATAAGGCTGTTAGACTGTATCTTTCTCTAAGAAGACTCAAATACAAATGAGAAAGAAACATTACTAATACAAAAAGAGGTGAATATTCCAACTCATCACGTGGAGCCAAATCTTAAAGAGAATGAAGAAGGGGGTAAGGCACAGCAGGACTAGATTAGTGTATTTTCTTCAACAACTAGATCAATGTATTTTATGATTTTTCCTTCCTTTTCACATTATATAATGGATTCCTTTAAATCGCAATACAGAAGAGGCACAGACTGAAAAAAAAAAACCCTGAAAAATTAGCATAAAGTTTTTCAAAACCATGTAAAGAAGGCACATGACTGTCAAGATTCCAATAAAGTACATACATGCTTATAAGTAAAACTTCAGAGAAAATGTATGACTACAATTGGGACTAATACACAGATCTGGCTAACATCCAGTTAGTACATAAGAAGCTCAAGAACAGTGCCACCGTACTTTGGAGCTAAGACTACCACTGGAATTAATCCACTTATCAAATCAAAGTAGGAAGAATCAAACAATCTATTAAATCTGGCAACGTGGAAGACATACAGCCCAATTCATGTTATAGATATCTATAAAAATAAATGCATCAACTGACAGTGTAGAGGAAGTGAAAGGACCCAAACTGTTCAAAAATATTTCTAGCACTTCATGAGGAAGTAGGTACCTTACTGGATGCTTTGTTATTACACTACAGTTTAGTGACACTGGTTATCAAGCTCATAGGGCCAACTCTTCATTATTATCTGCTCAAAATTTTCCATTTATAAAATCTGATTATCCATAGAGATTTTCTCCCAAAGAAATCCCAGAGAAGGAATGTGATGAGCATCTTGACACAAGGGACTGGCTCTGTCTGCTAACACTGCCTTTGGCATTAAGAGATTTGCATCAGGCATCTGGTTTTGCCCCTTACTGCTGTTACCTGCAGCATTCACAGACATGCCTGATCAAGAGGGTTCATGTAAAGTCACTGAAAGGGTAAGGTCAGGATGAGGTATAAATTCTGTCCTAGGAAATCCTGCCTGAGTGGGTCGTTTCTTCCTCTCTCACTATTTTGATACAGAACCTTCAGGATCACAACAGGGTCTTAGTTTGCTTTTATATACAACATCTGTGACTAAAGAAATTGCTATAAAATAGAGTAAGCTATAGGGACTGGAGCTGAATCAGCACTGACTCCATGACAAAACTGAGAAGCTCATCTCAAAAACTAAACTCTAATAGATACTTATTTACTGTTATTCTAGCAAGAGAAGGCAGAAAAAGCAACCAATCAATCAGATATTCAGTTACTACTAATAAACTCTATTTCATTCTGATATCTTAACTGTGACTCTAATGCTCATAACCAGGTCAGCTGGGGTCCTTTTATTCTTTATCTCAAAACTTGTGACGAAAGATCATTAAAAGGCATATGACAAAATGCTTTTTTAAGGCCCTACTTCTGCTACACCCAATTTTAAGCCAACAAAAAATAAGATTAAAAATAGGACAAAAATGTCAAGTAAAGCAAGGGGAAAAAAGGGATTCTGAATTTCGTGTCAACTTTGTTATACTTTCTGCTATAACTAGAAAACTTTTCTGAACGCAGAAATATTTAGTGTATTAAGCATAGTATTTCAAGAACACATTTATAAAAATAAAAATTAAGCATTTGACAGCTTTTAAATTATTTTAGGTTTTAAATTGAGATGAACCATCAGACACGTGACTAAGATAGCAATTCTGGTAATTGCTGGATGATGCAGGCACCTGTGTAGTTGGGGCTGCAAAGGAATTTTTATTAGGTTGACAGAAAACAGAGTTGAAATCATTTTCTGAATTTCAACCAATTTAAATGAATTATCTGACCTACGTTATCCTATGTTATCCTAAAGTTCTCAGTGCAGCTGCCAGAAATCTCTTTTCCAAATGGAACAACAGATGGTTTTGAACAATACTGCGATACAGCGATGCTCAGTATTTCCAGTGTTTTTCTCTTGCTAAAATTATAAACATGATTGAGAAAATAATTTTCAGATTTTTCTGAACGATTACGCTATTCTCAAAGTAAAAAGCAAAATTTAATATCCTAATGAATTTTTTTAGCATTATCTTTGCTAGTTTTTATTTATCTAAAAAACACATGGAAGAGTGTAACCTCTCCTCGTTTTGCAGTAATATTAATTAATCCCACAGAGCTTGCAAGCACTTCAAAATGTTTCTCTCCATGTGATCATTTCCTGCTCACAGTATGCAGTTAGTGCAAAACTCTAGCACTCTAGGAGGATTAGACAAATGGGCAATTAAGCCTGATGTGAGAGATACTTTAAACTTTTAAACCTTTGTAAATAATTGAAAAACAGCTCATTCCTTCAAACATCATCATGAACAAAAGAAATACAGCCAATTCAAAAGAGGCTAACCCCCAGAGAAGCTTAACCTTTCAGATGAAATCATCTCAAGTTCCTTTGACTGTTCTTGGCAGATGACTCAGCTTCATACTCAGTGATTTAATCAAGAATCTACAAGTCTGGACCCTCCTTCCTTTCCTAGCTCATTCTTTCCAGGGCTATGCAATGATGTGTGTGCTTTGGGTCTGGACTGTCTGTCCTGGTACCTACTCAAAACCTGGGAGATCCTGAGTAGGGCAATCTAAACTCAACCTCAGATTCCCTTTTCAAAATGCTATTACTGACCTTATTAGGGTAGCTGTGGCCTTAATACACGTAACATACACAAAGAACGTCAAACACACCAGGTATATGGTAAGTGCTCAGTAAGTGTGGGGCTTCCCTGGTGGCTCAGACGGTAAAGAATCTTCCTGCAAGGCAGGAGACTCAGGTTCAATCTCTGGGTTGGGAAGATTCCCTGGAGAAGGGAGTGGTAACCCACTCCAGTATTCTTGCCTGGAGAATTCCATGGACAGAGGAGCCTAGTGGGCTACAGTCTATGGGGTCACAAAGAGTCAGACACAACTGAGTGACTAACAGAGTAAGTGTAGCTATTATCACCCCTTTTCTCTGGTCTTGGCCAAAGAAATGTCTCTGTAATGCTTAGACCACTTCAAGGTCCAGATTTCTGTCACTGTAGTACATTCTTAGTCTCACGCTCACCCTGGACCTTGCCCCTTTGTCCACAAACATGTTGCCTTTCCTGCTTGTAAGCAAACTGCGCACAAGCACAAAACAAAACAATAAAAAACTTCACGTGATGCAGCCAACACCCTTCTTAGCTATTTCATTCTTTCATACAAAACATACTTTTTAAACTACTATTCATTTCCCCCACTTTCTCACCATCTAGTCTGACCTTTGGCATTTTCACTCCTGAAACTGCCTTCTCCACCATCACCTAATCACTGAATCCAGCAGCCTTTTCTCAGTCCTATTTCTCAACCTTCCTGCAACATCTGATGGGATCTCCTTCCTTATAAAAACTGTTCTGCTTGCCTGCCCTAGCCTAAAACTGCCTCCCTAACTACCATGTCTCTGCCTTAGCTGGTTTCTCTTCCTACCCCTTCCATCTAAACGTATACCCACAACTGTTCTGCCCTCAGCCTTGCACATTTTTCCGCATTCTCCCGCACTTGCTCCATTCCTATTCACTGTCATGGGACTCCACCCCCAAGCCCTATCATTTAACTTCCAAATTGCTGCCTCGAATTCTGGCCACCAGCCCCTCCCCACTCTGCACCTGCCCTTCCCAGTGTGCAAGATGTCTATTTGGTTGTTCCACCCGCATCTCAAACTTACCGTGTTCTGCATCAAATTTCTCTTTTCCTTCTTAATATTTCCACTTTGGTTAATGAATGGGATGATCATTCTTTGAACTACCAAGGCCAAGAACATCTGAATTATCTTTAACCTTCTCCCTCCCTAACGGCTCATCCCATACAGGGCAGTGATAACGTGCAGCGCTCTGGAGCCCGATGGTGTGAGCTTCTCTCCTGACTCTTCACTTCCTGCCGGTGTGACCCTGAGCAAGCCCGCTGGCTTCAGTGTGGCGTCCGTAGCACAGCTTGTGCAGTTTACATGAGAAAATGTATGTAAGGGCATGGAGGGTGACCATTTGGCAAGCCATAATGATGATGACAAAGAAAAGGAATCTCCGTGGCCTCAACGACCCTTCTCGTTCCTCACTCGGCTCTCATGACATCTCACATACACTTTATGTTGTCTCACGAAAATGTAAACTCACAAGGCCAGTCTTGGTTGTCAGTGTGTAAGTGCTTTGAATTTTCACTAACCTCAACCAAGGCAATCTCAATCAATCCCCAAACTCAAGACATTCTTCTTACATATCAATGTGCTTTTCTCTCCTAGCATCTGAAATAAGAACTTTGTGAGAATTCAGGAATTGACCTTATTTGAACTCAATTTCAAATAACATTCTGCAAGCCATATGGTTAGAAATTAAAACCATTCTCCATTTTTAATAACGCAGAGTACGTTATCAGTAATGAGCTATAAAATCTTTGTTGTTAGTACTCGAACCAAACAACCACCTTGCAATCCCCTGTCCACACTTCCCCAGGAACCAAAAACTAAATTTAATTTTGGCTTAAGAAAGATGTAAAGATTGTAACAATTATTGGGAAAATATCAGAATCATTTAATGTGTTATAAAATCAATACTAGTTTATCATTTGCTCTGTGTTATCAGTGAATTTCTAGCCTTGGAAGAAAATAGGTTTGATTAGATATTTTTTATAAATGTCCATATAAATTTTTACCACATTTAATTAAAGGTCTAGGGGACCACTACTGGCAGCGGCAGCTGCCCTGAGAGAAGCATATCTATGTCTTAATTAGGTGCCTCTGGTTAGTCATTTCTACAAAGGAGGAGGGGGAGGATTACCGCTAAGGATTGGAGCTCTCTGGTTTCTTCCTCTGCAGCTGAAGCATGATAAGACAGAACCTAAGGGGTGAGAACAGAAGGAATGCATGTTATACAAGAGAGGAATACTCAACACAGACCACAACTTCAAGCCTGGGATTCTCCTAAGCCTTCCTGCACAAGTATCTAGACTCCTCAGAACATTGTATCTTCTTTGCTGCTTTCTTCAACAGAGAAAATCTCAGATTTTTATTCAAATGCTTCCTACGGAAAGTTATACTCCCTGTGTTCAAAGAAAACTGTCACTTTTCCTCTGACAACATTGATACAACAAACACATCATTTATAAGTCACACTATTAGCTCAAACTTGGCAGAAAATTCTGTGTTGCTTTTCTTAAACAAAAATACTGACTTTAGTTATTTTACTGGTGTACTGAATCAAGATAAAAGACTTCTGCATAAGCTGACATTTTAATGTTGATATTTAGGAAGAAAGCAGTCTGGAAGTGGCTCTTGGATGAGGCCTGTAACCACTGTAGAATTCATAAGGAAAAACTGCACAGCAGAGAGATAAATGTTACACAGATTCAAAGATACTTTTCCACTCACAGGATTCAAGAACTGAGAGGAGCTGCTGCTGCTGCTAAGTCGCTTTAGTCGTGTCCGACTCTGTGCGACCCCATAGACGGCAGCCCACCAGGCTCCCCCGTCCCTGGGATTCTCCAGGCAAGAACACTGGAGTGGGTTGCCATTTCCTTCTCCAATGCATGAAAGTGAAAAGTGAAAGTGAAGTCGCTCAGTCGTGTCCGACTCCTAGCAACCCCATGGACTGCAGCCTACCAGGCTCTGCCATCCATGGGATTTTCCAGGCAAGAGTACTGGAGTGGGGTGCCATTGCCTTCTCTGAGAGAGGAGCAGAAGTGGCCCATAAATCCATCTATTAAGAGCAGAGGACACTTAGGCTCAGGGATTCTAATCGCTTGGCAGTGAGAAGAGGGCCTGGGACCCAGCTTTCATCTCCTACTTTCGTACAGTTTTCACTAGCCTAGTGGAGTTACAAGAAGATAGAAAGGCAGATTTACTATCGTCCTATAACTTAACATGGGAATCATTAATTTCCATTTTCAAAAGCTATAACTTCCAAATGATGGGATAATATTTTAGATGTTCTTCTAAACCAGGGTAGTGATTACATGTTAAATAGTCTATCATATTAAAGATTTTTAAAAGTTCATTTTTGACAGAGTTAACACAGATTTACTAAAATCTCTTAAAGTTTTAGGATCAGTGATAAAAAGGTACCTCATTTTTAGACTGTAATTGGCGAGTCAAGTAATTCAGTGGCCCAAACCAGTTTTCCTTGAACTAGTTTTTAAAATTGTAAGCAATTAAAATCTAAAGCCAAATGGTAAATATGTCTATATACTGTGATTCAGAACAGTCTAATATGGTCATACATGTGACCTGTCTTACTGTTTGAACCATTAATCACTAGGAAACCTAAGGAACTTCAGAGCTGCTGTTTCCTGCTGCCATGAAACTGACAGGTCACAGCTAACCTGCTGTTGACACCAGGGAGGTGGTTTGTTGAGGAAGGCTAAGATGGTGATCCTGAACTAGTCTAATATAAATCAATGCAATGCAACATGGATAAATGAATAAAGGAATAACACGACATGCTAAGTTTAAAAAATTAATTTTATCACACACTGAAGATAAAAATAGCACCATACTCATAGGGTTGTAAGGATTAACTTTTGTTAATACATGTAAGAACACAGAGTAAGCATTTGATAAAGGTTAGCTATTTACTGTTGTTTTACTGTCATTATAACGATGTCTTCTAGGTCAAAATAATTCCTTGTCATAAGAAAACATAAGGGATTTATGTCCCTAGGTTTTATCCAATGCCTTGAGAGAAAATTTTTTCAAGGTTAAATCTGTGATCATAGATATGATTTCCTATAATGAATTGAAATTGGAAAATGGATACACTAAGTGAAAGTAGAAGTACTCATTTTTAACTGAAATAAACTATAGTGTAAAAATAGAAACAAATCTCAATGAGGAAAATATTCAGAAAGGTTGAACAAAATTATATCTGGGATTTGTCTCAAAATAATCAATGGATTAATAAGGAAGAATAGTGCCGAGAAGTGGGCAAGAGTATGGACGGAATGATAGTAGCCACAGGTCAATAATTATTGAAGACAGCTAATGAAGACATGGGGGCTCCTTAGCTAACCTCTCTACTTCAGCATTATGTTTGAAATTTTCCAAATAGGAAGTATGTTTAAAAAGAGATTAATTTCTAATTGATAGCTGGCTTAGAGTCAATTCTTCAGTACAGTCACGGAAACAGTAAAAAAATTGTATTAAAAATTGTATAAACACATGCACACACATGTACATATATGTATATGTATACATGCATTTAATTTAAAATATATGTATACTTGTGTATGTGTGTATTTGAAACAGATTTCTACTGATTTCTAATCCAAAGTCTCTTATATAGTACTTTACTAAAACTATTTAGAGTTTTATATTCACATTAGAAAGTATACCATCTCGGTTGCTGGTAAATCTTGACTTACACATCTTTCTAGCTCTGACTTTTTAGGGGCTGGAGGAAAAGTTACAATCCATAACTCAAACATTGATTCCTACTGATCTCTACTGGCTAAGAGTAGGCAAACATTAAAATATATTTCACACCATGTATGAATGACTAAGGAATGCCCTTTATGAAGTCTAATTCCCTAGATTGGTCTACGATGTAAGAAATTTTCATCTTGCACAAAGTGAATGTTCTCAGGCAGTCAGTGAGACACATCTGGAGATGGCTGGCCCAGGTGGGTAGGCGCATCCTGCTTGGGAGGGAGTCTTGTCTGAGGCCAGTTCCCAGGCCAGTAGTTCACACTCAGAAAGTTCACACTCAGAATCACCTGGGGGAGGCTAGTAGTAACACATTCCCAGCCCCTACCCAGGACTTACTGAATCAGAATTTTCTCAAGATCCCCAAATCTGTAATTTAAAAGTGTTTTCCCTTTTCTTCATTTCTGATTGAGTACTTGGAATATCTGGTGGTTTTTTTTTTTTTTTTTTTTTTTTTTTTTTTGATGTGTGAATTACAAGTGCTCATGAGGAGAGATGGGGAGGCTCAGGCAATGGAGAAAGGACAGATGGGATGTGGGGGATTATCATCAGTGTGAGTGGATCATCACTAAGGTCCAAGGACTGCTTTCGGCCGAGAAAGTAGAGGATGGGAGGGACCCGTGGCCTGAGCTTTGATGTGGTCGTATGATCTTTGACAAGTTTCTAAAGTGTCCTGGGTCTCAGTTCCCTCAGCTGTTTAAGTGAGGAGAGAGGAATCCAGGCACCTAAAGCACGTGATTCTCATAAGGTCACAGTGATGTAACAGACACTAAAGAGCTGCCGCAGGGACGGGTGTCAGCTGCGAGTTCGGTCAGGGAGAGTGAGGCGTCCCGCAAGAGTAGCCCACCTCTAACGTGACCATTTGCTTGGCCATGGCTCTCTCCACTGCTTCGTACATCTGTGTGTTCTGGATCCCCAAGCCACAAAAGATGACAAAAGCTTCCAGAAACTGTTCATCGTTTCGGTTGAAAGGCTTAACTTTGCCAGTGGTTTCCTCCATCTTATTAACAAGTTGGCAAACCCCTATAATAATCCAAGAAATGGAACAGTGTTACTATTCATAGTCACAATATGCACTGACTTTAACGCAGACCCCCAAAGTTCTTAGGGCTTTTCTCTCAGGAATGCTGGGCATCTCCAAATAGGCAAACGGATCCTCACAAATATAAGCGAGAAAAATGAACTGAGTTAATTTACGTGCAAACTCGTTTCACACAGTCCTAAATGTATGTTGTCTATGTTCAAAAAATCCTAGAGTACTATTTTCTTCCAGATTCTGTCACGAATTTTATATCAGTTGAATCCCCAAAGACAATTTGCCCTTTGGCGACTAATTGGATTTTTGTACTCTTGCCAAGAGAACAATTTTGATGCACATTAAAATTTTGGGTCACCCAGGCTGCCTTTCCTTACTGAGAAATCAGAAGTTAAAAAACATAATTATCCACAAAATAGAATGTAGGAAACAGTTCACAGAGACAGTCTCAAATTTCAAATATGTACCTCTGCATCCAGGAGAATATTTCCAATCATTTTTGATACTGCAAATAAATGCATGTAGAGATGACTAGTTACTTAGATATAAGAGCAGAATTAATCTTTGAAGAAAATCATAACCTAACCTCCCAAGTCCTGGCCTTTCTCAGAAAGTCAAACACATAGTATATATAAATGGAAGACTATGTCAAATCTTAATTGAACTCGTTGTTCTATGGGGCTCTGATCCTAAGGGGTCTCTGCGAGGAGTCTGATGATCTTGTACCCTGGGTGACAGTGTTTCTAACGTCCTATCTCTTCTGTCTCTACATACGTAACACAGACTCCCACCGTGGGCCCACTGAGGAGTAGTGTGGCGCTCAGTGCTTCAGGGCACACGTGGACTCTGGTCTGCATGATTTACACTATGAGAAAGGTGCGCTCACATCCATTTTACAGATGAAGACACTGAGTCTCAGGAAGGTTAAGTCATGTGCTCCAGGGTGCTTAGGTTTAAAATTGAAACCCCAGCTCAGCCTAGCCCCAAAGACCAGTTTATTACCATACAGCTGCCCTGTGCCCTTTTGCCCTGTGCCCTTTTACCCCGTCTGATGACTGTTAGCAGTTTCCTGACTGCCTCTTGCTCACCCACACCTTTGCCTGCAGTTTCCCGCTGGTCCCAGTCTCTTTCCTGTTACCCAGGAGATCCCTACATGCCCTTCACAGGGAGTTCCCAGAGGCCTCCCAGTTCCCCAGGGAAGGCAGACACCTCTCCTAGCTCCTTAACTTTATCACCTGGAGGATCATGGGGAGTTTTATTTCTGTCTCTCTCTCTAGACTGTATATATCTTGGGCTTAGAGATTTTATTTTTCAGTTCCAATTCCTCAGCTAGCCAGGCCTGGCACACAGCAGGACTCAAAAAGTGTTTACTGAGTTAACCAAAGGATGTAGGACTGCAGTTGTGACCCAATTACTTTCCCATGATGACTGTGGTTTGCTTCCTCTTATTTTTCCTGGAGCACAAAAGGATTTCAGAGAGTCTGAAATGATGCATGGTTGCACATGTAGTCCCTTTATCACCACTGGTGTGCACTTTATTTTTAACACTACAAATTATCTGTATCCTCCTTTTGTTCTTTGTGTGTGGGATTTTTTCTATTTTAGACAGTAGAGCCATCCTTATCTATCAGTATTACCACTGCAGAGGTTACTTCTCTAACACTTATTCCATTATCAAGAAAAATTTAAAATTTGGACACTGCAAGTAAAAACCATGAGTAAATGGCAATCAGCATTCATCATTTTAAAAGGCCACATACCATGTACAGTACAAACAAAAGGGTTATGTCCTCCAACCTTTGTGAATCCCCAAATTATAAAAATGGAACTGTTTATGTAGGCATCTGGCTATCTCCCACATCACATGTTCTTGAGAGCCATGAATTCCTTATCTTCATATCACAATGTAATTGCTTTTCAATTTTTACTAAGTTTTCTCCTGCTTGATGGCCACTTTTCATAAACAGGATTTTTCTTTTTGTCACTTCATAAGATGGACTGCATGTATGGAAAAGAAAATACAAGCCGGTGAGGCTGAGACGTGGTCATCAGGCAGTCTGCTAGGCTTGGGACCGAGGTAAAGAACTCTTTCCTGGACAACGGTTCAAATTTAAGCCTCAATCAAGTCCTTGAATGAATACATTGTTGTTTAGCCACTCAGTTGTGTCCGACTCTTTGCAATCCCACGGATCGCAAGGCTCAATCTGGCTCGCCAGGCTCCTCTGTCCATGGGATTCTCCTGGCAACAATACTGGAGTAGGTTGCCATTTCCTTCTCCAGGGAATCTTCCTGACCCAGGGATCGAACCCGTGTCTTCTCCTGTGGCTCCTGCATTGCAGGCAGATTCTTTACTGTTGAGCCACCGAGGAAGCCCATTAAGTGGTATTAATTAATACGTCAGGAATTGAAAAGGTACTAAAGCGGCATATAATGGCATACAAACAGCAGCAGTTGTCTGTACCGACCACAGCTCAGGGCAGAAGAGCGAGCATGTGTCTGTGTCACAGCCCACCTCGACAGACAGGCAGACACAGAGTAACGCTCAGGATAAGAAGCGGAGAGGACAAGTGATCCCTTCATGCAGCCAGAGTAACGCTCAGCATAAGAAAATACATGAGGACAAGTGATCCCTTTAGGAATATACTTTGATTCTTCTTTGAAAGCAGTCATATTTATAGAGCATTCATGATAATCTCATTGATCTCTTTACACCCTTCATAAAATTTAACTCTATTAAACAGAAATATCTAAGTTGGAAAAAAAAATCTATGAAGAAGAAAAAGGTTTATAACAAACAGGGTTCTTTGAGAAAATGTAAAGCTTGGACCGATTTACAGACAGTTTTCACAATGTATTTCTTAAAGATGTGGAAGAGTGGATGAAGAGTATAGTAATAAAATTTAAAACTTGTCATTTGAAATGCCACATCTACTAGCAAGTGATATAAAATCAGAAGCACTTATATATAAAAAGAAAGTAGTTATTGCAGAACCAAAAATAAAACAAAATCACTCAGCCAAAATCAATCACTATGTACAACCATAAATAAAATATTCAAAAACATATTAGGTGAAAACCAAGAAGTAGCAGAGTTAGATAATAAAATATCAGTGTTACGTAATATTATTAGAGTTCACAAAGTACTTGTACAGACATTATTTCACATGGTCACAACAGCAGCTCTGAGAGCTACTTGGCACTGAAGGCCTCTTTGGAAATGATGCTGAAGGGAACTAGGTAGTTTCTCAGATCACACACTGAGGTTTCCTTTTCTATAATTCCAGGGCTCAGATGTTCTTACCAACCACAGTTTTCCTTCTGGCTTTGTGGCAGAGCAGGGCATCAACTCTTACATTCTGCTTGTGGTCTCATGCCTTCTTTCCCACACAACATGGGGAGATGCCAAAACTGTTAACACTCATGGCTCAGACAGTAAAGAACTGGCCTGCAATGTGGGAGACCTGCTGGATCCTTGGTCAGGAAGATCCCCTGTAGGAGGAAATGGCAACCCACCCCAGTATTCTTGCCTGGAGAATCCCATGGACGGAGGAGCCTGGCGGGTTACAGTCCATAGGGTCACACAGAGTCGGACACGACTGAGTGACTAACACACACATACACACAAGACCTCCCCTTTTATACCCTTATGACCTACCTTGCAAAAAAATTGTTTTTCAATTGGTATTTGTCAATTATCTTAATTTAGGAAGTTTTTCGCTGCAGAAAAGATTTAATTTCTCAAGTAAGTCATCTTTTAAGTTTTCAACCTGTTTTAAGACTACATGTAAACCAATATTTTCCTCTAGCACTTTTATAGATTCATTCTATCACATTTAATCTTCTAATTTACTTAATCTGCACCCCCCCCCCAATAAATTGCTACTGGATTCTTATGAAACTTAAAGAGTTATTCATCCTTCAATAATTTAAATTGTCACCTCAAATAATAAATTCATATTATTTCAACAATGTGCTTTTTTCACATTTAAATTTTATGAAATCAGTTTGCATTCTCATCAATTGCTTGTAATGGTGTAACTGAAATCATGTTTTCCTTTCTTTGAGGTCCATAAAATGGTGTCTTTCAACCAACGACATCCTAGAAACAGAAATGTAGTCTATTATATACCAACACAAATTATATCATACTTGGGTCTGCATTGGGCTTTTTATTGTGTTCCATCATCGTGCCATCTTTTTGAGCACACATTTAATACTTTTAATTATGTTACTTATACAGCATTATTTTAATTTATGATAAGGCAATTCTCTATCCATCAACTCTGATTATTTTACACTATCCTTCCAGAAGAATTTTATAAATGATTCTTTTTATATGTTATCCTCCAGATGAATTTTTTATATGTTTGTTAAGAACTCCCTTCCCCTTTGGAAAACAATCTTATCAGGACATGTATTAAAACTGAAATAAAACCTAATCTTCAAAAACTTAACATCTTAAAAAAAATTCTTATTATCAGGAAATGTTTTGTCAGTTCATGTACTGAAGATTTTCAAGTTATCTACCACAGTTTTATAGTTTTCCTCACATAGATGTTCCTATTTCTGACAAAGTTTATTCCTTGTTACTATTGTAAATGGGATTTTTTTCCATTATTATTTTCTAACAAATTTGTCTTGCCATGTAAGAAAGTTATTTTCCTTTAACAATTTGAAAGCCAGGCACTTTTGCATCTCTCTTTTCAGATAGCTACTTTCAGCTGATTCTCTTAGGTTTTTCCATTTAACAATCATATCATATTGTAAGTTATTTTGCTATTTTGTTTTCCATACCTTGCCTTATTTCATCCTTTCCTGGCCTCTGGTTGCTTTGGTAGGAATTTACTTTGGGTAAGAGGTTGTTTTTTGTTTTTTTTTAATGACTTAAAAAATATAATTTTTCAACTATTTCCATGAGAAATTTTAAACTCTCCTTAGTATTGGTTGTTACCAATTTTTATAGAATTTGTTTCATCAAAACATATCACTTTCTTGGTACAGTGTATTATTTAACACCTTTTAATATTTCTTCTGCACCTATAATTACATTTCCTTTCTCATTCCTATTTGTGTTTCTCCTATTTCCCTCATTATCTGTGTTGGATGTCTGTTTGGAGCTTGCCCATCATCTCTTGTTTTACTACCCCTTTTCATTTCATAAATTTCTCTTTTCAATTTCTTGCCTCTGCTTTCTTTCTTCCTATTCATTTATTTATTTTGGGGGCAGTGTGGGGAGAGAGATGAACACTTAGTTGAAATAGTTTCATTATTTCCTGATTCAGTTCAGTTCACTCAGTCGTGTCTGACTCTTTGCGACCCCATGGACTGCAGCACCAGGATTCCCTGCCATCACCAACTCCGGACTTTACTCAAACTCATATCCACTGAGTCGGTGATGCCATCCAACCATCTTATCCTCTGTTGTCCCCTTCTCCTCCTGCCTTCAATCTGTCCCAGCATAAGGGTCTTTTCCAGTGAGTCAGTTCTTCGCATAAGGTGGCCAAAGTATTGGAGTTTCAGCTTCAGCATCATTCCTTCCAATGAACACCCAGGACTGATCTCCTTTAGGATGGACTGTTTGGATCTCCTTGTAGTCCAAGGGACTCTCAAGAGTCTTCTCCAACACCACAGTTCAAAAGCATCAATACTTCGGCGCTCAGCTTTCTTTATAGTCCAACTCTCACATCCATACATGACTACTGGAATGTACTACTAGCCTTGACCAGACGGACCTTTGTTGGCAAAGTAACGTCTCTGCTTTTTAATATACTGTCTAGGTTGGTCATAACTTTCCTTCCAAGGAACAAGCGTCTTTCAATTTCATGGCTGCAATCACCATCTGCAGTGATTTGGGAGCCCCAAAAAATAAAGTCTGCCACTGATCCCCATCTATTTGCCATGAAGTGATAGGACTGCATGCCATGATATTCGTTTTCTGAACGTTGAGTTTAAGCCAACTTTTTCACTCTCCTCTTTCACTTTCATCAAGCGGCTCTTTAGTTTATTATTTCCTGATTAATAATAGCAAAATATTTAAAGCTCTACATCTCCTCTCAGTACAGTTTTGACCTTATGCCTTGCATTTTTATATTAAATTGAGGTGACCACTAATTTTCTGAAATGCTATACTTTCATTTTGACTTTTGATTTCTTTTTTGACATTTGGGAGAATGTTTTCACTTTTAAGTGAGCTTTTCCCTTCTAATTTATCCTTTTATTATGCATTTCTAGTTTTAATGCACTGTGATCCATGACAGTGGTTTTCAATTCCACTTTCCAGAAATGACTACGTTTATGTTGTATGTGTGTATCTGTAAATTTCTAACGGATATTTGAAAGGAATCTGTGTTTTTAAATTATGACATATAACAGTAAATGTATGCTAGTTAAATCATTTCATTTTTTACATTAACCAATTCTAATGTTTCCTTTTTTCCTATTTAGCATTCTATGAAAAATGTATTAAAGACCCTCACTATAACTACCACTTTGTCCATTTCTCTTTTATTTTTAATAGCTTTGACTTTTATATGTCAGTGATGTTATTTACTTTATTAGAGGCATTTATGACAATTACACTTCCCTCTGTAAATTTAATTTATTCAATGAAAAGTGATTCTGTACATTATGCTTTTATCTTAAAATCTACCCTCCCTGATACTAATATTGTTATCTCTATTCAAATTTTGCCCATTTTTTGTACAGCGTGTTCATACAAATAGTATACACTTCATATCAATATCTTCTAGAAATTCCTCAATGTTGGTGGTCCATCCAATATAAGTAAGCTCTGTTTTCCAGGGCTACTATGAAGTTTCTCTTATTTTTCTATTTCTTCGATCAATTCTTGAAACTATAATCCTTACTTTTATTAACTTTTATAATTTAAAGATATAATATCCTAGGTTTTTTTTTTTCTCATTTTCTTCCAATTATTACTGTCCCTACAGTCTTACTTTCTGTTGCTTATCATTAAACACAATTTACAATTCTCTAACTGGGAAAAACTGGATACCTTAAGCAACATAGGCAATATGTACCATGTATGACACTGCACAATGTATGTTTGCAGTAGGAAAATCCTAGCAAATATTTTACAAACAAATGGATTGCCAAATGATATAATTTTTAATATGAAAAATAAAATTAAATAGAAGTCAAGTTTAAACTTACATAATTTTATAGCATTTACTTATGCCTTGGAATCATATTGCCACACATAGATGAGCAAAGAATTAGACAGTACGAGTTTAGAAAATATATTCATTAAGAAATACAAACTTCTCTCTCATATTTCACTGTGTCAAATAACGTGTGATGTAACACTATGATTTGTATTACTTTTTCACTAAAAAAAGAGATATAAATGTAAGTTATCTAAGGTGAAAATGTTCTCAACAACTTTTCTTTTTGGATGGGAATGGAACTGATTTCTTCAGAACATGCCCTGAAACTGACATGGAAAATAGGCATAAGTATTTCTAGTAAATATAAGAAAAAGACAAACTTAATCTAATAATAGGGGAAATAATTGGTTAAAATAAATGAATGCTTCATGAGGAAAGGAGCTTCTTAATAGTGTTGGAAACAAAGTGGTGGAAACATTCTGTATCAGCCAGACCACTGAGAAAACATTTGCTACAAAAAAATACCTCGGAGAATACATTTAATGATACAGCAGGCCCTGCACTGGTCTAATGTCTACAATTTCATCTAATTGTCAGTAATGGAAAAAAAGGAAGGAAAGAAAGATTACAAAAAACACATGGGCCCATCTGTCTTTCCGCATGTAACTCTGTGGGGATTCTGTATTAGAATTACATAATAGCAAAATCTGGTCTGTGACATGTCAGAAAAATTATTACAACCATGCTATTTTCCATGCTACATCTGTGAGTATAAAGTACAGTTGAGAATTCAAATTCTCTGTTTTGTCACACTTACAGAACAGTGGGGAACACTGAAAATTTTCCTGATTGGAATTACCTTGAACCCCCACCAGAAATCTCACTAGGGTATTTTTCTTTCTTTTAATTGGTAGGGAATTTTTTCTTCCCTAAAACAACATTTGCTTACTTTTGACTCTTGTTATTAAATAAGAGTGACACAAAATGTATGCTAACAGAAATCTGATTATTTTAGCTGATACTGTTCATTTCTTGTTCACTTGTCTGGAACAGTGACAGGGCCATAGAATGTGGATTCTGAAGGGATCTGAAAGGTGTGACTTAGTTGTGTAAGGTGCCCATAACTGTTTAAATGCTTAAACGGAGAGTGGAACCAGGTGGATATCTTGAGTACTATTCCCAACCAGGGATCTCTGCGCTTCCCCAAATGACTGATTTATCACTCGTGTAAAGTGGTGAAAAAGCCTGATTGTAACTTCCTCCAGCCACTCCTCATTCCCAATTATTCCAAAGAGATGCTGCTGAGAAAAAGCGAAGACATGACTTAATGTGGCCAGCTGCCACTCTGTCCTCCTTCTCACCAAAACATATTAGTATTAATAAATGATGCATCACTTCTGGAATTCATTTCAAATTTTCAAAGGTCAAAGGCAGCTTGTTGTAAGCTCTACACTTCACTTCTATCAAAAAGCATAACATTTGCAATGTAGTTTGCACCTAACTCCCTAGGATATAAACTTCTAAACGCTAAACATTTACTCAATATCACACCGTAGGGCACCTCTGTCAGTTTTCTTTTGTTTCTGATCGGTGATACCCTCGAAAAGAGCTAATACAAGAATTCACTAGCTTCTCCTTTTTTCTCTGAGAAGTGAGGTGTGCGAGTGATGAACAGCCTTCAGGGAGTCGCCAGGCTGTCTTCCAAGAGGCTGATGAGGCAATTCACCAGTGAGCCCAGCCCCGGAGGCTCGGAAATTAGATTACCACGCTGAGGACAACTCCTGCTCTCTGGGGTGCAGGACAGTACCTCAGCTTACAGACTGACTTATAAAACCAGAATAGTATCAAGAAATGGGTACCAACAAGAGTTGGTTCTGCCTCAGGAATGTGAGTTGCTGCTGCTGCTAAGTCGCTTCAGTCGTGTCCGACTCTGTGTGACCCCATAGACGGCAGCCCACCAGGCTCCCCCGTCCCTGGGATTCTCCAGGCAAGAACACTGGAGTGGGTTGCCATTTCCTTCTCCAATGCAGGAAAGTGAAAAGTGAAAGTGAAGTCGCTCAGTCGTGTCCGACTCTTAGTGACCCCCTGAACTGTAGCCCACCAGGCCCCTCCGTCCATGGGATTTTCCAGGCAAGAGTACTAGAGTGGGGTGCCATTGCCTTCTCCGCAGGAATGTGAGTAGTGCACCTGTAACTCAGCCCATGACCTCAAGTCTAGGTGACTGATCTATGATAAGGAACAAATGGCAAAGTGAGCCATGCATTTGTGAGGCTAGGAAGAAGGCATTCTCTTCACATGAGTTAACATATCTTGGAAAGTAATCAGAACAAGGGAAGTCAGATTGGTGGGCTGTTTAAAGGTGTAAGTCGGTGCATCCGTTTCAAAGTGAGGATGCACACCAGGAGGAGAACTGGAATCACTGGGAAGTACCAGGGACCATCTGCTGCATGCATGGCCACCCAAGTGCTGGTCTCGTCAAGTGGTCAGAAGAGCCTATACACCGATACAGCCTTCACATCCATCTCCACGTAAGGGGCAAAGGTTCCCAGACTACTGGACAGAACTGGAGAGGCAATTTTAGTATTGTTCTCCCCCATCCCCATTTTCATAAACAATACCTCCCTCCCCCACCTTTCTAACTGACACTCTAATAAAATTACAGTCAAATCTTGGAACTAACCAGAAATTTTTTTTCTGGAACCTGATTTTCAACCTGGAAACTAATCAGATTTTTTAAGGTAAATTTATACAGCTAAGTCTTGCACCATTAGGGTTTTTATTTAAAAGTTTAAACCTTTATTTCAACTTCTAGGGGAAATATTTAATAGTTCAGGCTATTTTCACAGTGTCAATCACGCACGTGTTAGTCACTCAGTTGTGTCCGACTCTTTGCGACTCCATGGAGTGTAGCCCCCCAGGCTCCTCTGTCCGTGAAATTCCCCAGGCAAAAAGGCTGGAGTGGGTTGCCATTCCCTTCTCCAGGCGATCTTCCCGACCCAAGGATTGAACCTGGGTCTCCTGCACTGCAGGTGGATTCTTCACCACATGAACCACCAAGGAAGCCATAACTGGCATATAAATTTTCTTTTCTACTCTTACTATAACCTCAGTGCCAAGAAACAAATATGTCAGTAACGGCAAACATCATCTCATTTTTCTGAGAAGACCTTCTTCCACCATTCCTGCAGTAGACATATTTTACTAACTTTTATATAAGAATGTAAGCTCCCTGAGGCAGGGATTTTGGCTTATTCACTGACTTATCCCAGGTGCCTAAAACATGGAGTGTTCAATGAATACAACCTACAATCTAAACCACATATTCAAAAAAGAAGAAACATAAACTAAGATGTGAGGCTCTAAAACAATATACATTATCAATCTTATATCTCTCAGTCTACTGACTTTCAACATGTCATTTTTAAACAAAACCTCTGTTGAAACAGGATTATAATTACAAAAGTATATCATATTAACAAGGTATTTAACAAATGTTTGTTGACATTTATCAATGTAAAAATTATTTCAAAATTCTTTTATCGTTCCAATTTTCATCTTTTTTCCACATTTTAGACTTTAAATTTACACTGGCAAGAAGTTTCTGGGAGTTTTCTTTAATAAGTGCAGAGTAGAGGTCAATGAAAAGGCTTTACCTATCACTTTGTTCTTCTTTCCATTTTTTATAGGTGTACAAAGCAAACTTCTAATGCACTGCTGGTTGATATTTCCCATGTTTTCATTCTAAACAAAAAGACAAAAAGCAAAATAGCTAAATACTATGAACAGATTGCCTGCCAATTAGATGCTATACAAACTATACTGGACATATGAAGTTATTAATATGCTTATCTTTTATTAGCTGGAGATACCATTAGAGTGTAAAACATGCACAAATTATAATGAAGTTCATATAAATGCAATATAAAGCAATCAGTCTTTACTAAAAATAATAAATATCCTATGTTTAATTTTTCTCTTTTCCATTTTATTTACCTATATTTCTTTTATTTTCCATTTTAAAGTTTCTAAGCAGCTTATAGTAGTACTAAGCAAAATATTTACTGAGTTCCTACTATCCCTGTGTAGTAGATGTCTCAAGTAACTTAATAAGAAGGGTAGAAATCAGAATCTTTACACCACCAAGGACTTTACATGTTAAAAACTTCTTTAGTTTTACCACTGTTTCTATTGTCCATATTGCTAAAGTCCTAAAAAGTTCTCCTAGATATGCAAATAACAAAGTCAAGTCAGCTGCCTTCAACTGCAATGCTTTTCTGAAGTTAGATGAGAGAAAATACTAGAATCTAAAGTTTTCAATGTCTGAGAAACTGATCCTTGTAGGTTTGCTCTCAAGAAAAACAAATACTCATTTTTTTTCACGAGCTGTTCACTGTGGTAGATGACCAATTACAGACACTCAAGCCATATGGAACTTAATTTTTGAAGACAAACGCAGGAACTCTAGCAATACTATCTAAAGAGCGTCAATTGATATTAAGTAGGTAATAGTGAAACTACCTCAAAGTTAATGATATTTCATTAATACATGTTTTAAAAACTGACAAAAGCACAGAGAAAAATACGTAAGTATAGCTGACCACCTCTCAACAGATGTTCTGAGCTGTTTTATTTTCCTTCCTCACATCAAGGCAAAAACAGATCACTTCCAAACAGCCAATTCTAGAGTCAGTCCTTCAGTTAAGAGTAACTTATATAGTGCAGGTCTGATAGGAAAACAGCTGTCAAGCTCCAAGTCTAAAACTGGGTTACTTACTGTCCAAGGAAATCTTTTGTCCTTACTGACATCTGGGATATTAAGTGGTTCCATAGTATTTTTGACATACTGAGCATACATGTAATTGATTCTGTTTGCATCACGTTCCCTGTGGAAAGAACAGAGATGAGTTCTTTCCATGCAGTGAAAAAACACAGGCAAAACAGTCACATAGATGGTTTTACGAGAAATATATCAGTCTTAAATTATAGAGCAAAGTGTACAACTTAATTAGAAAGTGAAGCTTTAAACATATTTGATGATGCACAACCTTAGTAGTTACTATACATGAAATTTTTTGAAAAAACAAAGGCTCACAATTTTTCAGCTATTGAAAACAAGTTTAAAAGGTCATTAAGTAATCTTATTACCACTGTTAATGGTCATGTTAATTTTTGTCATTTAATGTGAAATCCATTTGAATTTTCGTCTGTGTCTTCTTTTCTCATCAGATTATAGAATGACTAAAGTCGTTTTTATTTCCTTATTTAATTTGCCTACTCATTCCAATAAAATAATTTTTTACACATTTTAGACCAAGAGAAAAATCACGTAGGTCTAGAATTTTATTAAGTTTTTCCCTCTTCATTTTTCTGCTTTGAGGTCCTTTAAGACATGTTTTTAAATTAAAAACAATGCTTTTGAACTTACAATATTTTCCCAGCTCTTTTTCCAGTTTCTTGCTTAACAGGTAGAACATAAAAGGTTATTGATGTCAGAGGGTTCATAAGTATAATGCCAGTGCCAGAGTTTGGAAAACTGAATAGAATCTGTCTTTTCATTAGGGAACTTCCTACACTCCCTGGTGGAATAAACTTGACAAAGATGGTCAGGTTATGGAAATTTACTCCATAAATTTCCTCCATAAATTTTTGAAAGGATGTGCCTACAGTAACTGTAAGATCATTAACTGAAGAAATAGGAAAGCCTAATAGTGGGAAGAACTATAGAAAAAATATCTTAATGACCCAGATAACCATGATGGTTATCTAGAGCCTAGAGCCAGACATCCTGGAATGCGAAGTCAAGAGGGCCTTAGGAAGCATCACTACGAACAAAGCTAGTGGAGGTGATGGAATACCAGTTGAGCTATTTCAAATCCTAAAAGATGACGCTGTAAAAGTGCGGCACTCAATATGCCAGCAAGTTTGGAAAAATCTGTAGCGGCCACAGGACTGAAAAAGGTCAGTTTTCACTCCAGTCCCAAAGAAAGGCAATACCAAAGAATGTTCAAACTACCACACAATTGCACTCATCTCACGTGCTAGCAAAGGAATGCTCAAAATTCTCCAAGCCAGGCTTCACTAGTACGTGAACTATGAACTTCCAGATGTTCAAGCTGGTTTTAGAAAAGGCAGAGGAACCAGAGATCAAATTGTCAACATCCACTAGATTATCGAAAAAGCAAGAGAGTTCCAGAAAAACATCTACTTCTGCTTTATTGACTACGTCAAAGCCTTTGACTGTATGGGTCACAACAAACTGTGGAAAAGAGATGGGAATACCCGACCACCTTACCTGCCGCCTGAGAAATCTGTATGCAGGTCAAGAAGCAACAGTTAAGAACTGGACATGGAACAACAGACAATGATTCCAAATAGGGAAAGGAGTACATCAAGGCTGTATATTGTCACCCTGCTTATTTAACTTCTATGGAGAGTATATCATGAAAAATGCTGGGCTGGAGGAAGCACAAGCTGGAATCAAGATTGCCAGGAAAAATATCAATAACCTCAGATATGCAGATGACACCACCCTTATGGCAGAAAGAGAAAAGAACTAAAGAGCCTCTTGATGAAAGTGAAAGAGGAGAGTGAAAAAGTTGGCTTAAAACTCAACATTCAGAAAACGAAGATCATGGCATCTGGTCCTATTACTTCATGGCAAATAGATGGGAAAACAGTGGCTCACTTTATTTTCTTGGGCTCCAGAATCACTGCAGATGGTGACTGCAGCCATAAAATTAAAAGATGCTTGCTCTTTGGAAGAAAAGCTATGACCAACTAGATAGCACATTAAAAAGCAGAGATATTACTATGCCAACAAAGGTCTGTCTAGTCAAAGCTATGGTTTTTCCAGTAGTCATGTATGGATGTGAGAGTTGGACTATAAAGAAATCTGAGTGCCAAAGAATTAATGCTTTTGAATTGTGGTGTTGCAGAAGACTCTTGAGAGTCCCTTGGACTGCAAGGAGGTCAAACCAGTCAATCTTCAAGGACATCAGTACTGAATATTCATTGGAAGGACTGATGCTGAAGCTGCAACTCCAATACTTTGGCCACCTAATGCAAAGAACTGGCTCATTGGAAAAGACCCTGATGCTGGGGAAGATTGAAGGCAGGAAGAGAAGGGGACAACAGAGGATGAGATGGTTGGATGGTATCACCAACTCAATTGACATGAATTTGAACAGGCTTCGGGAGTTGGTGAAGGACAGGGAAGCCTGGTGTGCTGCAGTCCATGGAGTCACAAAGGATCGGACACGACTGAGCGACTGAACTGCCTGAACTGAATAGTGGGAAACATTTCAAAATACAGTGGTGTCTCAGGAAAACTGTGCACTTGCTCTGAGTTCTCAAGCTTCCAATCTTGTCCTATCTTCCATCCTTCTCACTCAGCTTGCTCAAACTGCTTCTAGGACAGTAGTCTCAATGGTGTTCTTGATCACTAGTGATACCACAAACTCCTGAAGTCGTGGCCTCATTCCTGGCCAAGATATTTTCGTCTTTCCTTTCTCTGATGTGGCCAGAATGCTGGAGTGAGTAGCCATTCTCTTCTGGGTTCGATCCCTGGGTTGGGAAGATCCCCTGGAGAAGGGAATGGCTACCCACTCCAGTATTCGGGCCTGGAGAATTTCATGGACTCTATAGTCCATGGGCTTGCAACAAGTCGGACACGACTGAGTGACTTTCAGTTCTTTGATGTACACTTTAGGTTAAGTGTAATTTGGCCAAGTCAGGTAATGACCATATGTCCAGTGTTATATACAATGGAAAAAGAATGAAAGGGAAACAACCATGGTAACAGAGGAATTGCTGAACTTCAGACTGAACATTTCTGAGCCTAGACTGATAATCTGGGAAGGCATGAAAAATGTTAGACACATTAGACCTAGGATACTCCTGGCTTCCTAATACTTCATGCATAATTACTTGGGGAGAATCCCAAGAAAAGGTTATGAGATAAGTGCAGGATTTCAGTTAACAAAACTATTTTAAAACAATAAATATTTCATGGACAATGGAAGTCTCAGGAAAAAAAAGAAGCTACAGTAAAGATAAGAAAAATCAAAAAGTATCTACAAAGAGAAAGGAGTACACTGAAAAGGATACCTTTGTCCAAATGTCTTTTAAAATGATGATGATGATGATACATGACTTTTATTATCATTATTTCAACAGAGGGAGCCAGATGAACCCAAATAATTAAGCGGTCCAATTTCAGAGTCTACACCCTCATACTCTGTGTCTACCATTTTTTAAAGGAGTAAAAATCTTTTTACTCCTTTAAAAATAGTAGTTGTTCCTGCATTTAACTATAATTATGTTTCCCAATATAATTATAATTAACAAGTAGTATAACAAGCTCCAAGAACGTGAGTTTAAAGGATTAATTCCATGTATTTGTTATTATGTGATAAAATGTGCATTTAAAATTAACATGGGGCTTCCCTGGTGGCTCAGACAGTAAAGAATCCACCTGCAATGTGGGAGACCTGGGTCCGATCCCTGGATCAGTGGGAGACCTGGGTCCAATCCCTGGATCGGGAAGATTTCCCTAGAGGAGGGCATGGCAACCCACTCCAGTTTTCTTGCCTGGAGAATCCCCATGGACAGAGAAGCCTGGCGGGCTACAGCCCATGGATTCGCAAAGAGTCAGAAACAACTGAGTTTAGACTAAGCACAGCACAAAATTAACATGAAGCTAATTAATATGGAATTATAGCACCAAAATATCTATTGCATACAATTAAGAGCTTACAGAAACTGTATAACATCACATTCACTTTTCCTTCTAACTGGGTGGCTGTCTCAATTGAAGCACAGGAAACTCTAAAACCTCCCACCATCTGGAAATGATCTTCACTTCTGAAATTCTTGGGTGACACAAACCCCAAGAGTTTACTGTGTTTTATCCCATTGATAATACGATTCTAATAATTATATATAATGTTCACCTTCACTATTCTTTATTTTTATACTTAACATTTCAAAACTGTCTTCAATTATTTTATTTTTTAAAAGTTAATCAGATGGTTGGTTAGAAGAGCACTAAGTGAGCCATGCTTTTCCATTGACACACAATTGCCTAAAAAGAATGATTTGCTTACTGCTAACATCACCAAACTGCCAAGCATTTCATCTCATGAAAGAGGTTTGGATTGACAAAGTGTTTAATAATGAAAACTGGAAAGGCCTAAATTCTATCAATAAGAAATTTCAGAAATGTAATAAAGAATCTGCTGGCCAAGGGTCAGTATCAGCTAGTCCTTTTAGAATGCTAGTTACTAAACACCATTTTAGTTTTCACAAAATGAAGCCTGATATCTAATTTTTATTAAAATAAAAACATACATCACTATGAGGTCTTGTATTGCATCATTAGATTAAAAGCTAACTATTAGCTAATGTAAAGCATTGGTGTTGGATAATTTTCATTACTGTAAATTCGGTTAATGAATCAGTTAAAATGGTCCATGTAAATTAGTCTCTTTTAAGGTAACCATACTGACTTATTTATCCTTTATAAAAAAATCTTTACACTAAGACTGTCTTGGACTAATTTTTAAAAGTGGAAAGATATATTTTCTTTTACAGAGAGGGCATGTGATAATCATCAGAAACAAATCAAGTATACAGTAGCACAAATCAAATATACAGTAAGATTTTAATTTTTTTAATGCATATTCACCAGTAGAGGTCACTATTACACCAAGTCACTGGGCTTGTTCAGCTATCAGAAGAATTAGAGGACTTGTCTAAATTAATAACAGAAATCCAAATGTGAATACATAAAATAAAAGTACACAGAAATACGCTGCCACACAAATACATTTAAAGGTAAATATAGATAATTCCTCATTTTATACATTTTTTTTTTCCTTTTTTGGCTGTACCTCGTAGCTTGCGCAATCTTAGTTCCCCAACCAGAGATAGAACCCAGGCCCCAGCAGTGACAGCACCGAGTCCTAACCACTAGACGGCTAGGGAATTCTCATCACTTTATACATTTAATATGCATTATCATACTCATTTTCCTATTTTCCTCTGGATACTTATAAATTCATAAATAAACATGTACATATTTTTTTGTCTACATAGTAATCATTATTTATGCAAGCCAAAAGTAAAATAATCAAATATTTAATGTTTAAAAGCTTTCTAAAATGTTCTTTATAAAAAGCAACAAAAATGTTATGGTGTCATAAAATCAAAATAGTATCTATTAATGTTCCTCCTAAGAATAAGACTTCATAACTGACCTAGGCAGTACAGCCCAATACCAGCACTTAAGAAAGATACATACATACTCACCAGGACATGTACATACTATCACATATTCAAAAAGGATTCAAAATCCACTAACACAATGTTAAATATGCCAGAAAATACACACATAGAAGCTTAGGAAAAAACAGATGTGGAGATGGGAAATAAAGTTCAGTTCATGAACAACAATGCCAAAAGGGAAAGAAAGGTCAGCTATTCTGATATAATTTTATGAAACAAAAATTCAAGTGTAGCAGAAAAATCTCCGGGGTAGAGATTCCATGGTTTATGTATCCTGACTACCCATTCCACACCCAAGTCAGCAGTAACGGCCTAGGTCAGGTGTACCTTTGGAGTCAAACACATTCCCTATCTGTCCCCAAGTTACATTTGCTCCTTTGCAGCTTCCTGAAATACTTCTAACAGAAGAAAAGGTCTTTCATTGTATCATATTGTTAAAATAATACTCTTAGTATAATGTTTTGCTTTAAATACAATAACATAACAAAGTAACAACTTTAAACCACTAGAGTCAACAGTTTCTCCCTCTTGATGGGGAACACAGAAAAGGACAGGAAATGTCATGAAAGGGAAGAGAAGAAGAAAGGAAAGGGTATAGAGGGCAGAAGACAGCATCTGCAGACCCCACACTGATCCACGCGGTCAGTCCTAACCAGGAGGGTTGGGACAAAATCAGGCTGCACACTCAAGCATTTTGTTCTTGCAGCTGCAAGCTCAGGCAGTTTGGCTTTATATGATCTACAAAGATGCTTTTCATTTTACTTCCAGCTTTTTATTACAAACATTTTCTTCCAATTTTTTATGGTGAACTTTTGAAATACATAAGAAAGCTGAAAGCAAAATAAATATCCTACTCTTAAATTCAACAATTTTTAATATTTTACCACATTTGCTATATCTGCATATGTGCAAATATATTCATTTACTTATATTAAATTTAGATATATTTACTTTATTATATTTAGATATATTTCAGTTCAGTTCAGTTGCTCAGTCGTGTCCGACTCTTTGCGACCCCATGAATCACAGCACGCCAGGCCTCCCTGTCCATCACCAACTCCTGGAGTTTACCCAAACCCATGTCCATCGAGTCAGTGATGCCATCCAACCATCTCATCCACTGTCATCCCCTTCTCCTCCTGCTCCCAATCCTTCCCAGCATTAGGGTCTTTTCCAATGAGTCAACTCTTCGCATGAGGTGGCCAAAGTATTGGAGTTTCAGATTCAACATCAGTCCTTCCAATGAACACCCAGGACTGATCCCCTTTAGGATGGACTGGTTGGATCTCCTTGCAGTCCAAGGGACTCTCAAGAGTCTTCTCCAACACCACAGCTCAAAAGCATCAGTTCTTCGGCACTCAGCTTTCTTTATAGTCCAACTCTCACATCCATACATGACCACTGGAAAAACCATAGCCTTGACTAGACGGACCTTTGTTGGCAAAGTAATGTCTCTGCTTTTAAATATGCTATCTAGGTTGGTCATAACCTTCCTTCCAAGGAGTAAGCGTCTTTTAATTTTATGGCTGTAATCACCATCAGCAGTGATTTTGGAGCCCCCAAAAATAAAGTCTGACACTGTTGCCACTGTTTCCCCATCTATTTCCCATGAAGTGATGGGACGAGATGCCATGATCTTAGTTTTCTGAACGTTGAGCTTTAAGCCAACTTTTTCACTCTCCTCTTTCACTTTCATCAAGAGGCTCTTTAGTTCTTATTCACTTTCTGCCATAAGGGTGGTGTCATTCGCATATCTGAGGTTATTGATATTTCTCCCGGCAGTCTTGATTGCAGCTTGTGTTTCATCCAGCCCAGTGTTTCTCATGATGTACTCTGCATATAAGTTAAATAAGTAGGGTGACAATATACAGCCTTGATGTACTCCTTTTCCTATTTGGAACCAGTCTGTTGTTCCATGTTCAGTTCTAACTGTTGCTTCCTGACCTGCATACAGGTTTCTCAAGAGGCAGGTCAGATGGTCTGGTATTCCCATCTCTTTCAGAATTTTCCACAGTTTATTGTGATCCACATAGTCAAAGGCTTTGGCATAGTCAACAAAGCAGAAATAGATGTTTTTCTGGTACTCTCGTACTTTTTCGATGATCCATCGGATGTTGGCAATCTGATCTCTGGTTCCTCTGCCTTTTCTAAAACCAGCTTGAACATCTGGAAGTTCATGGTTCACGTATTGCTGAAGCCTGGCTTGGAGAATTTTGAGCATTACTTACTAGTGTGTGAGATGAGTGCAATTGTGCAGTAGTTTGAGCATTCTTTGGCATTGCCTTTCTTTGGGATTGGCATGAAAACTGACCTTTTCCAGTCCTGTGACCACTGCTGAGTTTTACAGATTTGCTGGCATATTGAGTGCAGCACTTTCACAGCATCATCTTTCAAGATTTGAAATAGCTCAACTGGAATTTCATCACCTCCACTAGCTTTGTTCATAGTGATGCTTTCTAAGGCCCACTTGACTTCACATTCCAGGATGTCTGGCTCTAGGTGAGTGATCACACCATCATGATTATCTGGGTTGTGAAGATCTTTTTTGTACAGTTCTTCTGTGTATTCTTGCCACCTCTTCTTAATATCTTCTGCTTCTGTTAGGTCCATACCATTTCTGTCCTTTATCGAGCCTATCTTTGCATGAAATATTCCCTTGGTATCTCTAATTTCCTTGAAGAGATCTCTAGTCTTTCCCATTCTGTTGTTTTCCTCTCTTTCTTTGCATTGATCGCTGAGGAAGGCTTTCTTATCTCTCCTTGCTATTCTTTGGAACTCTGCATTCAGATGGGAATATCTTTCCTTTTCTCCTTTGCTTTTCACTTCTCTTCTTTTCACAGCTATTTGTAAGGCCTCCTCAGACAGCCATTTTGCTTTTTTGCATTTCTTTTCCATGGGGATGGTCTTGATCCCTGTCTCCTGTACAATGTCACGAACCTCTGTCCATAGTTCATCAGGCATTTTGTCTATCAGATCTAGTCCCTTAAATCTATTTGTCACTTCCACTGTATAATCATAAGGGATTTGATTTAGGTCATACCTGAATGGTCTAGTGGTTTTCCCTACTTTCTTCAATTTAATTATGAATTTGGCAATAAGGAGTTCATGATCTGAGCCACAGTCCACTCCCGGTCTTGTTTTGGCTGACTGTATAGAGCTTCTCCATCTTTGGCTGCAAAGAATATAATCAATCTGATTTCGGTGTTGACCATCTGGTGATGTCCATGTATAGTCTTCTCTTGTGTTGTTGGAAGAGCGTGTTTGCTATGACCAGTGCATTCTCTTGGCAAAACTCTATTAGCCTTTGCCCTGCTTCATTCTGTACTCCAAGGCCAAATTTGCCTGTTATGCCAGGTGTTCCCTGACTTCCTACTTTTGCATTCCAGACCCCAATAATGAAAAGGACATCTTTTTTGGGTGGTAGTTCTAAAAGGTCTTGTAGGTCTTCATAGAACCATTCACTGTTTTATTTATTTTTGGTTGAACCATATTTTATTTTTTGTTGAAAATATCTTTTTTTTAACTGAAAGAAATTTTTTTAATTGAAGCACAGTTGATTTACTATGTCATGTTAGCTTCTGGTGTACAATACAATATGCATACATGTATATATGTTATATATGTATATATATGTGTATGACACATATGTTATGCATACACATACATAACCAAATCTTTTCCCTTTTTCAGATTCTTTTCTGATAGGTTATTACAAAATATTGAGTATAGTTCCCTATGTTATACAGGAGGTCCTTGTTGATTACCTGTTTTATATCCAGTAGTGTATATAGGCTTAGTCCCAACCTCCTAATTTATCACCCACCCACCCCACTACACCCCACTCCCTCCCCAGCTGGCACATATGAACTATTTTAAACTAAGGCACAGACATCCTAACACTTTATCCTTACATAAACCAGCATGAATCTACTAAAAATAAGAACATTCTTCTGCTAACCACTTAGTAATGCCAAAGAAAAGGTAACAATAATTCCACACCAATATCCAGTATCCAGTCCACATTCAGATTTTCAATAATCCTCACAAATGTCTTTGATAGCTATTTGTTTTTAACTAGGATCTAATCAAGGTTCATGTACTGCATTTGGCTGTTAAAAAAAAAACATCCAAGGACAGCCCCTCCCTCCATTTTATTCAATGACTGTTGACTTTTTGAAGAGACTAGGCCAGTTATCTTACAGAATGTTGCACAGATTTGCACAGAGGTTGTTTTTAAAGAACTACCGCCAAGGAACTTGGTTCCTGAGGATATTACTGAATTCTCTGATAGGTCAACTGTAGAGTAAAAACTCTGGAACTGTAATGTCAATAGCAAAGTTAAATAATGTTCTATTTCCATGATCATATGTGGCTTTTAGTTATAATATCACTGATAAGGGGTAGTATAATATCACTGATAAGGGGTAGTATAATATCACTGATAAGGGGTAGTATAATATCACTGATAAGGGGTAGTATAAATGGACATGAATTATTTTAGGGAGTGAAATAATTGAAACAAGTAAATAATGAAAAATACAATAAAGTGGCATTATGCCCAAGAATTCCTGACGCTTGACCCTGGCAGACTTATATTCCTTGGATTATCCGATTGCTTAAGCAAACACCACCAGTATTTTGCTAAGGGTACAAAAAGAAATATGAGAAAGAACATTTGTTAGTTTACTCTAAATCCTTTTTAAAGTTCTTCAGAAAGCACGTATAAAATTGGGCCAGTAACGTCTATAACCTTGACAGATATAACCTTGACTTTCTATTGTTTCTGTGTACCAATTAACAAAAAATGAATACAAATTTTAAAATTACAAAGAACATGAAAAAGAAATGAACAAGAATAGATTTCTGATTCTCGCCATGCGTACGTGTATTGGTGTGATGGACACAGCAGGCACCCTTCTGGGGTCAATTAAATCCCGGGGCTGTTTCCAAATCAGAACAGACTCAGAAGCCTATCAAATTTTCACCGAGGGTCCAATGTACAAAGAAAAAGTATATCTGAAATATCTGTCTGTGGGTCTTGAATGGATCAGCTCACAGAAAGAGCTGTGCCCAGGCCTGTGCTGATTGTGACACCATTCACTCTGTGAAAGAAGGATCCAACTGGTCAACTGCAGTGGAGAAAGCCTGCAACTATAACATCATATAGTAAAGTAATTTCACAAATGGAGCTACTTGTAGGAGGAAAAAAGCAACTGCAGCTTCTGTGTCTTAAACAGGTCGTGAAATAGCTACGTAACCAGCATGATGTACACGTGAAAACGACAGATAGACCGTAAGTCCTTACCGTGTTAAAGGGTCTGACGATTTTTCTAATTCCTCACACTCCATGTGAAACACGCTAGAAAAAGAATCCTGGAAACAGAGCAACAGCACATCCTGAGAAATAAGTGTGAGAAGACAATGGAGACTATCCAGACACAGACAGACAAGTCTGTGGGACTGAGACACCACTTCTTGCATTTTTTCACTTTCTCAGACAAAACCGACCCAAGAACTTACTTCATGACACCCTCAAACCTACTTCCCGTTACTAAGAACCATGCTCTATTGTTTCTGATACTGACCTACAAAATTACTTATTTTAATACTATTTGCTTTTGCTTTTCTACCAGCTGTTAATGAATATGTTAGCTTCAAATTTTCTCTATATTTATTCAAAATCCTAAAGTTTTAGCTTTTATGCATACATTCACTGACCTTCTTGGGTCTTTTTTTTTTTTAAAGACACACAATTCAATAATATTTTATGACATTATTAAATTATGAAGATTTTAGCAACAAACAGACGTACTTTTGAAGTTAAATTGAAAAGCAGTATACATATTTGCACCCATACTATATTTATAACTGAATAAAAAATTGGAAGGAAACAAATAAAACAATGATGTCAGTTTAATGTGGGAACAGAAGAACTGAGTACATTTGTTTCTTGTTCACATTTGGATTTTTGCTCATGTGTTGAAATGTTTTTTATCAAAAAATAATTACAGTATAAATGAACATCAAGTCACTTAATTGCTACTCCCAACAAATTAAGTCATTAAAAAGTGAGCAAAACAGATTAATGGGCATACTGCTGAGCTATATTTTAAAGCAACTCTGATACCAGTCAGTTGCTGCCATGATAGCTGTTAACTGGTAGAAGGATAAGCTGAATGTTAATTAAAATGATACTTAAATGGTCTAAAAAAGGAGCGCCCTTGTGTATAACTTTCAAAAATTAAATGATAAAGAGCAGTCACAGAGCAAAAATGGTGAACTGACATACTGCATTAAATTCAGACCTGAACTTTAGAAGGATAGCTACAATCTTGTAATTATCTCTGTATTAAGGAATTTATAACTGATCGAAAATATTTTAAATAATTTCCATGAGAATATTGATTATCTTATAGCACAGTGAATTCTCATTTGATTTCCTATTAATGAGAGTTATACACACACAAACACAATGATTCAAATAATGCTATAGCACACAGTCCTGTTTTCCTATCTAATAAAATAATTAAAAATTTTAAATATAAGTATTAAAAACCTTTTATTATTTTTCTCCCCCCATGCACGCATGCTAAGTCACTTCAGTCATGTCTGACTCTTTGCAATCCTATGGACTGTAGCCCATTTCCCCCCACCCCACCAAAAATCAGTTCAAATATCCTATACAGATTGTAATTGTCTTTATACAAGTGAGAATCCCTATTTTCTTTCCTAACCCACCTATAAAGAGCATGTTCTCAGGGTCTAAAGGAAAAGAAACCAAACAACTACATCAAAAAGAAATATACCAAAAGCAGGGATTCATCAGTTAAGAAGGAAAAGAAACCGCATAAAAGAAAAAGGCCTTAGGCTAAAGGTGCTGATGCTAACAGCAAACTCAGCTGGCCTGTCTGTAAGTAACTAGCGCTCTATGAGAACACTCCATCTTTCCACACAGATCTTACTTCTTTACATTACAAATCAATGGCTTGAAATCTACTGCTTAAAATAATTAAGCAACTTTCGCTGGTGGGTGAAGAATTTGAGACTAATAGGTACCTTTAACAGCACTGCCTCCACTGGGCCATGCCTTATGATTTCCACACAATCTCAGGTAAAAAATTTTTATACCCATTCCATTCAGAATAAACAGGCAGAACAGGTCTACCTGCTCACAGCAAGAGGGCACCAGTATTACTGGCCAAAAAAGGTCTGCACACTGTAATGACAATGCATTTCTCCATCAAGGTAGTGCAGCCATTGATGAAAGCAGCACACTGACACTCCCATGGTAACTACTAAGCGGAGGGTCAACAAGGCGAGGGTGCACTGGGGCATCCTCCAACCTCACCTCTACCCCTTTTCAACCAAACAACTCATTCTTTAATCAGCTTTACATAAATAACTATGTTCAGCTGGACTTCAGAGAGAGTTCTGAGGCCAATATGAGGTTTAAAAGCAGTGCTTTAAGGACTGTAAGTTTCTGTCTTTCTACAAATAAAAAAGTCATACTCTGTACTCACGGAGCAATCTTCATCCACTATGAAAATGGTGCATTTCTGCACCTGCATGAAAGAGATAATAGTGGCAGCTATTTTCTTTAGAATTACTTCTAATGATTGTTGTTCTTCAAAAATTAAGCTAGCAAGGTCAAGCAGCACCTAGACAAAAAAATTAAGAGCTCTGATTTAGTAATTATTAGAGCAATACAATGACTTATATGGGTTGTAAGTGGTTTATATATAATCTAACAAATTACAACCAAGTTTAAAAAGAAAACTTCTCTATTGATTGTTAGTACAATTAGTACAGTGGTTACGATCACAGACTCGGAAGTCAGAGCCAAGAGTTTTAAATTCTGGTTTCTCCTCCTTCGGGCTTTGTGAACTAGTTTCTTGAAAATGAGAATAATAGTACCAAAATTATGGGGCTGTTATGAAGACTAAATAAATTAACATTTAACAGTGTCTGATACATAAAACACACTGTTGTTTTTGTTGAGCCAAACTTCTCAGATCAACATTTACCAACATTTTCACAGAATGAAATAAATATATTCCTCAATGAACAAGATTTTCAGAGTTCCTTTCATGTTTTTCCTGATAATTCCTCTCTCCTTTAACTCCACAGAATTTCATCTAGTCTCACAGGAGTATCTGTGCATGGAGGGGAGAGAAAGGGTTATTATTTAAGATTTACTGAAGGCAATACTGTGCCAGGTAAGGTCTGAAAGATGACCAGGAATTATTCAGCTGAAGTTAGGAAGGAAAATATCACAGTCAAAAAGAACTGCATTGAGAGAAAGCATGTTGTAAGTTTTGATCAAATTTTTTAAGAATAGAGAGTGTAAAGGGGAAAACTAGGCAGATGATATTGCAGAGGTAAACAGAGAAAGAACCCCAAAAGCCCTGTCTGTCTTTTGAAGCGATTTGGACTGTGATGGATTACAGTAGAGAAGGGACAAGATCTCAAGTGTGTTCATAAAATGAGGACTGGATTAATGAGTGGTGACACCGGAGCAGGGGGATGTTAGGAAGATGCTGCAGTTGAAAGCCATGGAAAGTCCACTGTCTTATTAACACAAGTTCTAAAAAGAGAAATTAAAGGGTGGGGGGATGAATTATCAAAGAAATAATTAAAAGAAATACATAAAACCTAAGGGCTTACATCTCCAGACTGAAAGGAATGACCAGGTACAAGCATGATGAATGAAAACAAGAATCATATTGTGAAATTCAGTTACAAGAGCAATGGCAAAGAAATAATCCCAAAAGCTTACAGATAAAAAAGAGCTCCAGGGATCAGAACAATACCAATGCTGGCAGAAGACAAAGCATTACTTTTAGATTCTGAGAAACATTTTTCAATGCAGAATTTCATACTCAGCCAAATTGGCAGGATGGTAGAATAAATATTTTATACATGTAAGGCGCTCACATCACAATACCTGTTGCAAGTAGTTAATTGAGAATGTGCTACAACAGAACAAGGGAGTAAACTGAGAAAGAAGGAGTTCTGGGATCCAGTGGATAACTAATGGAGTCTTTCTAAGAAAGCAGTGAGGGAAAGTTCTACCATGAGCTCTGCACAGCAGGCATGAGGAGAAATAGGTTTGCTTGAAAGGAGAAAGAAAGAGAACCTCAATCTGGAGATTCTCCATGAAAAAGAAGAACTCCAGAGAATGCCTAAATAATGGAGAGTTTGTAGGGGGAGGGCAATAACATGAGGGTACACCAGCGCAAACAGTTCAAGGAAAAAGGAATAAATTTCAGAATCAACAAGAAAAACTAAATTATATAACAAAGGCAATATGAGCAATATTTATATCACAGTACTTATACTTTATTTTAAATTGCAACTTTGGAATTAATCCAGACAAAGCTTTAGAAAAGTTAATCATGGTTGTAGAACAATACAGATCTTCCTCAATTTACGTGGAGTCACATCTTGATAAATCCATTGTAAGTTAAAAATACTGCATGTCAAAAATCTGTTTAATATACCCAACCACCTGAACATCACAACTTAGCCCAGTCTACTTAAACGTGCTCAGAACACTTACATTTGCTCACAGCTGAGCATAATCATCTAACACAAATCCTATTTTATAATAAAGTATTGACTGTCTAATGAACTTATTGAATACTGTGCTAAAAGTGAAAACTGGAATGGCTGTGTGGGAAACAGAATGGTTTTAAGTGGGTATTAGTTGTTTATCCTCATGATGGCGTGGCTGCTGGGAGCTATGGCTACTGCTGCTGCCCAGCATCATGAGGGTGTGTCACTATCCCAGGAAAAGAGCAATACTCAAAATCTGAAGTATGGTTTCCACTGAATGGGTATAGCTTTTGCACCATCACAAAGTTGAAAATGTAAGTCTAAATAACCAGTGTAAATTGAAGACCATCTGTGTACATGTTATTAGTGTGGGCAACATAAAAGAAAAAGTCCAGATAGGAAAAGCAGAGGTAAGGAGTAGTAATTGGGAAGGAGAGATGAGGGATGTTAAGATCCTTATCTTATAAAGCAGGGAATCAAGAGATGACATTTCTAAGTGATAAAATAAGAACTAAATCCTTAATATTACAAGTGCAATTCATTCAATAACTTAAAACAGTGACATCATAATACTGGTACCATGATGACAAAGCGTGGTGTAAAGTTAAAAGTAAATCTTTCTCTGTTAACAGTGATAAAGCAATAGCTCACAGAAAAATACAAAATGGAAAAAATATCTATTAGAAGAAACAGTAGAAACAGTTAAAATATTTAGAAACTGAATCTGTATGATATATATAATATAAAAATTTAATCATTTTCTTAAAAAGAATTTCTATACTCTCTCTTTATAATCAGACTTGCCTGATTTCTCTTGTTCTCCAGCAGTGAAGTCTCATAGAGTTGAGCGTTATGAAGAACAATTCCACAAAATGCCAAGTAAGCAGCAAAGTCCTAGAAAATAGACAACAGCCAAATAAGAACTGTCAATAAACCTGCCTTGTTATATTGCTTGAAACATGAACAGCATCCAAAAATATTTATACTTCAAATAAATATTAAAAAAAACAATAGCATCAAATAAACACAGTAGATGTTTATTCTGCATAAAATTAGAAACTGATGCAAAGCATGTGTTAGCTAAATGATACAATCAGCAGATGACAAGCATTAATAAAGTTGCCTAACGTCACGTTATAAAATATGCAAGGAGAGAGAGAGGAGACACAGATCTCCTTACATCATTTGATACTGAAATTCACTTTATGCAAAACTTGGTGTAGTCTCTAAATGATATTAAGACTTGGATTTAAGCTAAGACTATAAAAATAGTCTGTAACTTATTACTGGGGCAAACTGAAAGCTCACATACTTGTTAGGAGAATACTGGCAACAGCAGTCCCATACTAAATTGCAAATATTAAATATATTCTTTTAAACACGGGCATATCACCCTTATAATACTATACCAAGGTGATGTGTTCACAGTTATACTAATTATTGATTAAAAGAGGTGGCATATTTTATTCACAATCATGAATTTATCCTGCCAAGAGATGATACAGACTAAGAATGACAATCTTTCAAGAGGGGTTTACCTGAATGGATTATAGACAAATAATGGAATAAATAGCCAATCTAGGACCATGTTTTCCACCAAATATTCTCAGATGTCATTAACAGAATAGGAGACTAGATGACTACTACACATTTAAAAAGGTACTTGCTATGTTCCTAAGCAATTAAGACATGGGGACCAACACCAGTGCCAATACAGCCTACAGCAGGAGACAAAAATAACTCTGTCTTATTGGAATGTCTTCCAAAAGTTCCTACTAATTTTCAGTGGAGGGACAGAAATAGCAATGGGCTTAAATAGGAAGAATTCAGTGGGCTCCATGATATACATATCATTACATATCCAGGAAGAGAAATAATAAAACCTACTGACAGAATGAAGTTATAAACAAGTTTAAGGGCTTCCGTCCTTAAACGGGAAACACGTCGATGTGGTGCGAGGAATCTACCCCTTCAGAGTTGGACGAGAAAGGTAATAAAATAATGCTGACTGCCGCTCTTTCTGAAGCTAAATTCACATCATCCAGCCTGAATTCACACCTTGGCGCCCCATCGTCTGTGTGCAAAGCTTATAAAATATTCTGAAATTTGCTTCACCAGGAGGCAATTCCAATTTTCAGCTGACCTGGAGTGCTGAACTTGGAGCAGTGCTTTAGGGTTTTTTTTTTTTAATGTTGAACTTCTTTATAGCAGTCATGAAAAGTAAATGGGAGAGTTAAAAATCACGACACTCTCTGGAGAGCCCCAGCATGCACACAGCCCTGAGGAAGGCTTGGGGGCGTGGCGAGGAAGGCGTGGGGGCGTGGTGAGGAAGGCGTGGGGGCGTGGTGAGGAAGGCGTGGGGGTGTGGCGAGGAAGGCGTGGGGCGTGGCGGCGTGGCAAGGAAGGTGTCAGGCTGGGGGCGGGGGTTCTGTTGACTGAGGACCACAGGTCGGCACTGATTTAGCCAGAGAGAAGAGACCCTCTGAACATTTCAGATCATTTCAAACCATACTCCTTTTGTGATCAAGTGTTGACCACCGCTAATTCCAAAGGTCTATACACTCTAAAGAGAAAGCATCTTCCTAAGTTGAGATCCTACTAGGCACAAGTTTTGGTACCTTTTCATCTTTTTCAGTGAATGTCCCACCATTTCCTGATTTCTTGTTGATGGCCTGGGCTACACCAACAACCTGTATAAGAAGAGAACATTGATAATTTCATTGGCAGAAATTATTGGTATAAATTCACCAAAGCGTGTTTATAGGAGAATTTCTACATGTGCTTCAAAATAACAATAAGCTACAAAATTAAAACAAATCCCTCGGCATTTAAGCTAGTTCCCTAGCATTTTGTAACATTTTTTTTTTCCTCACAAGAGTTCAAATGTTTCTACTTTCTTGACTCCAAAACTATATTTTATTTTGGAATTTCATGCTGCTCTGTGAAATAAATTTATTGGCAATCACTTTTATTGTGAATATTTTTCATGACTTTTTAATAAAAAATAAACACAATTTATATTACATTTCAATAAAATATATGATAAAATGAACATTTTATATTGGTTTTAACTATAATATTTCAAATGGACTAAATGTTATTTTATTACAAATGAAACAGGACCAACGGCCCAGCCACAGAATTTAAAATACAGGAGAACCAATTAGGGTAGAAATAATTTCTAACGTAGGAATGCTGTCTAACTTCTTTGGACATTTCTGACCTTGAAAATTATCTTACCATCAACAGACTTATTTGGGGGGAAAGAAGTTTTATGAAAAATCAAACAAGAAATTAACAGACTGAGCCTGATTTCAAGTCAGAAGGTGTTTGAAAGATAAACTACACCTTATGAAGACTGAGCTAAACTCTGGAAACGTGTCTTGCATTTCCACAAAACACTTACCAAGACTCCTAAGAACCTTCTCATCTTTCTGCTTAAAGTGTATTTTACTTACCCACTTAGTTCCAACTTCAAGTTTGCATTATTACCTCAGTTTTATAAAGACCTTCAACTTACTTTTGCTTCCCCTTTATTACTAAAAATTCTACTCTTTTCTTCCTTCTGCAGTTTAATTAGTGGAAAAAGCTATTACCCTCTAAATGACTATATTTGAGGAATAAAGTCCTTAGTTTTGTGTGGGTGGTTCATCCTTTTTTCTTAGCTCATCCTAGTCCCTTGGCTTTAAGAAATGGAAACAAAATTCCTCTCTAACACAGTAGAGCAAGGAAGGGGAAACACATTCTTGTCTGATGCAGTTTTCTGTTCTTCTCAACACATTTCTTCCCCACCCCATGACAGCGTAAAAGGATGCTGACTTTTAAAAAGCAGAATCATCCAATTATCCGGTACCTATTTTACGCTCGTTAGTTCTTGGCTAACAGATTTCTCAAGGCTCCAATCTCAATGACTAAACGCTTACAAAAGCTTTTGTCTAAGGTCAGAACATCAGGATTGCAGCCAGACACATTCACTTAAACATAACTGATGGGAGCCTCTTGAAGGTCTGGGGTCTAATACATAATCCTACCAGTAAAACTGGGTGATTTTAAGTCTTAATTCTCTTACTCAACAATATTGTGGCGCCTACTGTGTACCAAGGAGTGATAAAAACTGGAAGAAAGGCTACCTGGAAGAGCTCAAGAATGGGTGATAAATAAATACACACTTAAACACACAAAGAATGACAGGATTACTTTTATAACCATAGATTGCTAAGAGCACAGAAGGCTGATGACATTTGAGTTTTTGTCTTCAATAAATCATTTGATAAAAGGTTTAAATCTCCATTTTAAAGAAAATGAGATTAAAACAGATAAAGAGATTGTTATGCAAACCTCTTCAGATAGTTATACAGTTAAAAAAAAAAGTATGTAATGATGTGCTATTTGTATCTGGAACCATGTACTAACGAAACAATGTACTAATAAGCAAGACAATTTTCAACCAACACAACAGTGTTCACGTAGTTCAATAACTATCTTCCATTTTGAGAATTTCTATTTGATTCTTTTTTATTTTCCAAACCTGCCTGTACCTCCTCCTCCTCCTTCTTCCTTTAAATACAAGTGCCAGTTGTCCTTCATCTTTTTGAACATACTTTTGAGCACAAGTTCGTCCATAGCAGGGACTGTTTCCCACGGGAGCCCCACGTCCCCTGAAGAATGAAGTGTTGGGCACACAACTTGCTCCCTACTCGACACTGCACTAAGGGTGTGATCTGAACTCTGTACCCTGCGGGGCACAAGCTAGGCTCTCCCCACACACTGGTGTCTCTCCTTTCTCTCGAAATGCTTCTATCTCGGGGCCTGGTTCCGGGGATGGAGCCGTCACAGGACTCGGGTCCCCTGGGAGTTTCGTCCCTGCTCATCCCTCCCACCCATATTGTTACCCACCAACCCGAGTCTCCCACCTCTATACTCCATCTGGACTTTGGTCACTCACACTGCTCACCCTGAGTTCCCCTCCTTGTTTCTGATACCTGGGTTTTCCCTTTCTTGAAATCATCTGTCATTTTAAAAATCGCTTTTGGTGAAATTTTATCCTCCACTTGTTTGCAGAATAGGGATGGGGTGGGGTGGTGTTCTGCATTTGTTCTATCTGGCAAGTGGACCAGAAATCTTGTTCACAAGCTTTAAAACCTACACCCTGAATACCAGCTCTTTCCTATATTTAATTTTTTTTCCTTAGCATCACAACAAGATATTAATCATGAAGCAACTTTATGGAATAAGGACTTCCAGTGATGAATTTTCCATCCTTTTTGGTAACCAATTATTTCTCTAATAATTTTATAGATTTAGATAGGTTAATTTAAGGGATGATAAATTAAATATAATTAATATATTCTTTAAAAAAAAAAAAACAGGCAAGTTCTTTCAAGAGACTGTTGGACCAGGAAAATAAAATACTCACAGGGGCCTCAATACCTAGATGGATGACATTTTTAAAACAGCACTGATAAAGACAAGAGATGAAAATCTGAGAAAAGGCACGTGTCTGTCCAAGGTGACATAAGACAGTAAAAGACCAGAAGACTTGGATTCTCCAAATTTCAAAGAGCCCAGCAAAGCGTGTACCCCCTGTCTTCCTTGTGTTAATAAAAAGTCTTTCCTTTTTCTACCATCTATTGCTCCTTTCAACAAATTAATTAATTTTCTTCAAGACAAGGTTTTTAATATCAGTTTACAAGGACAGCTTTTATGGAAAGTATTTGTCAGACCTCATACCTGAGAGCCGAAGCACCTAAACATGTGAGCTTCCATATCAGAAGCCCAATCACTTCTGCTTACCCGCTGGCTACCTGAAGGGTCCTCAAACACCAATGCTTTATGCTATTTTTTAAAGCATCAGGAAGCTTCTCGGTTTTCTGTTTCACTGGCACTTTTCATAGCATAAATGCATATTATGTCCTCACAGGGTCAAGTGTTCTTTTAGGAATGCAAAGGGCAAGACTTGACTCTAGCTGGGTGAGCAGTGAGGAATGTGACAGCTGGTCGCTGCAGGGACAAGTGATCATCGCCATAGAGAACAATTTCTTCCCCCATCAGCAGCTGCCCTGACCTTCACTGAGGCCATACATCGGTTTTTATGCTCTTCCCTGTTCCTAGTTCCAGGAGATGCTCAGCATGGAGGCTAGAAGCCAGAGAGAGAACGAAAAGGCTCTACAATCTTAGCTCTCTGTCTCTCCCACCAGCAGAATGTCTCTATCATTATGATGAGATTCTAGACCATCTACAACCTGAGCTGAAAACCTAACTTCACCAAGAAAATAGGAACTTAATGCAGACAGGAGACAATGGAAAGTTCTCCGTAGTGCTCTTGCTCAAGTTTTCCCAACTCAGTCACTCATTCAGCAGCAAATATTTCATTCAACAGATAATTAATAAGCACCATGAATGTCCCAGTCACTGGTTTAGACAATGAAGAGGACACAGTAGTGAATGAGACAGATACAGATCTGTCGTCATGGAGCAGATGTTGTAGTCAGGCTGTTACACTTGGAAGGGAATCCTACTCCGTGCCCTTGCCCACACCTCTTACACAGACAAAATGAAACTGACAGGCTGACATGACCACTCCAGGCTTTTTCGCCTCTCTTCCAAATCTTCGTCAATCAGCAAATGATGGCCACGTCCCATGTGGTAGGGAAGATAAAGACCTACAAGGATGTCCCATCCTACTCCCTGGAACCTACGACTATGTGACCTCAAATGACAAAAGGGATTTGGCAGATGTGACTACATTATATATCTGGAGACTACCCTGAATAATCTGGGTGAGTCTAATGTAATCAGAGGGCTTCCCTGATGGCTCAGTGGTAAAGAAACCACCTGCCAATGCAGGAGACTCAGGCTCCATCCCTGGGTCGGGAAAATCCCCTGGAGAAGGAAATAGCAACCCACTCCAGTATTTTTGCCTGAGAAATCCCATGGACAGAGGAGCCTGGCAGGCTACAGTTCATGGGGTCACAAAGAGTCAGACACAACTGAGCAACTAAGCACATACAATGTAATCACAAGAATCCTTATGACAGAAAGTTTGAGGCAGGAAGTAAGAGTTAGAGATTTTAAGATGCAGCTGCAGGATCTAAAGATGAGGAAGGGGCCACAAGCCAAGTGATGCAGGCAGCCCACTGAAGCAGAAAAGGTAAGAGAATAGACTTCTTCTCCAGAGACTCCGCAGAGAAACAGCCCTGCTGACACTTTGTGTCAGCCTGCTGAGAACTATTTCAGACTCTGACCTCCAAAGCTCTAAGATAATACATTTGTGTTGCTTTAAGCCATGAAATTCCAGTAGTTTTTTCACAGCAGCAATAGGAAACTAATACATTCCATTAGAATTACTCTCAGATGTTCCCATTCCTGTGCACTCTTCTTCTCCCCATATCATATCTTGTGCTTCACCATTTAAATCCTCACTTTCTTTGAAACCCCTGACATCTCACTGCTGTTGTTTTCTTGCCTTCAGTCCACCTTGGACTGCCACTGCTGCTGCTGCTAAGTCGCTTCAGTCGTGTCCGACTCTGTGCGACCCCATAGACAGCAGCCCACCAGGCTCTGCCGTCCCTGGGATTCTCCAGGCAAGAACAATGGAGTGGGTTGCCATTTCCTTCTCCAGTGCGTGAAAGGGAAAAGTGAAAGTGAAGTCGCTCAGTCGTATCCGACTCTTAGCGACCCCATGGACTGTAGCCTACCAGGCTCCTCCGTCCATGGGATTTTCCAGGCAAGAGTACTGTAGTGGGGTGTCATTGCCTTCTCCACTTTTGACACTTATGCCAAATCTATAGTGTTCTTCTTGGAACACTATTTTGCACACAAAAATTATCTCACTACTCAAAGCTTTTAATGGTTCCATCCATCCATCTATAGGACAAAAAAATTGAAGATTCCAATTCCATACACTCAACATAAACTAAAACCACTTACAAGGGTCTTTGATACAGAATGCCACAATGACCTTGGTTCACATCATCCCTTGAAAAATTATCTCCCACTTTCTCAACTGAGGCTGTCTCCAAAAATCTTGCCTTCAAAGTCCTTAACTGCCTGTGTATGACAGTTAAGTGTGCCATAATCTGGTGATGAGGTATTCTCATTTTTAACCTCATTCCTTCTACTTACATCCTAAATTTGCAATGCAATTGTTTCCTAAGGACATGATTTATATCTTATGTTATGGAAGCAGCAATACTTGGCATTGTCCTCAATGCTCATAGATATTTGCTGTTGATGATAAGAAGGGTCAGATAAATCAAAGTTTTTTAGGGTGATGTACTTACTGAAGTATTGGTGCTAGTAGTAAAGAACCTGCCTCCCAATACAGGAGATGTAAGAGGCACGGATTTGACCCCTCAGTTGGGAAGACCCCCTGGAGAAGGGCATGGCAACTCACTCCACTGTTTGTGCCTGGAGAATCCCCAGGACACAGAAACCTGGTGGGCTATAGCCCATAAGGTCGCAAAGAGTCGGACACAACTGAAGTGACTTAGCACACATGCACTTACTGGACAATTCACATCTGAATAATAGTTAATAATATTTGACCATTTTTCCCTCTTCTTCACTTGATATTAAGAGTTCTGTTCTCATACATGAAACCTATGTGGCAGTAAGAAATATACACTCTTAGTAAGTCTTTAGCTATGGAGTTGAAACTTACAGCCCAAAAGGACTTTGGAAGAGTGTGAAAGAAAAGTCTGAGATTGTTTTAATTTTAATAATATAGAAAATCACAGAGAATGAGACAGTAAACATCCATCCCTTGTCATCTAAAACAGTAGGAAACTGGGGCTTGTTAAAACACTGCTTTGTGGGTCCCACTCCCAGAGTGTCAGAGTCAGAGATCTGGGTTGGTGCCCGAGAATCTGTTTTACTAAAAGTTTACTGAAAGTTTTCAGGTGATGCCAAATGCTGCTGGTCTAGGGACAAAATACACTTTGATAGCCATTGATGTAGAACTACTCAGTGTTAATATTTGGTAATGTTTCCTCTTTTTAAGTTAAATTATGAAAACATCAAATTGGACTTTTCCCTTCCCAGTCTCATTGTATTTCATGCCAAATGTCTGGGATGTTTGCAGTTTTTTGCTATTACAAACAATCCACAATGAACATATCTGTATAGGACTCTTTGTACACATGTGTGAGAGCTTTGTGGCTTCCAGGTGGGGCTGGTGGTAAAGAACCCACCCGCCAATGCAGGAGACACAAGACACCTGGGTTTGATCCCTGGGTTGGGAAGATCCCCTGGAGGAGGGCATGGCAACCCACTCCAGTATTTTTGCCTGGAGAATCCTATGGACAGAGGAGCCTGGCAGGCTACAGTCCATGGGGTTGCAAAGAGTCAGACGTGACTGAGGTGACATAGTAGGCACCCACACGTTAGAGTTTCTTTGATAAAATCTTCAAAGGATTATAGAATTTTTACTTTTATCATCAGTGTAGAAAGTTCTGTTAACCTCACATCCTAACCAACACCTAGTATGATTAGGCCTTTTAATCTCTGTCAATCTGTTGGTAAAAAAGTATCTCATTATTGCTTTAATTTGTATTTCTCTGATTACTACAGAGAATGAACACGTTTTAATTATTGTTGACTACGTTAGTTTTCTTTTTCTGTGTTGCCAATGTGTATCTTTGCCAATTTTGACCCTTTCATTTTTGTTTTGAATTGTCTGGCTTTTTGAGAATCAAAGTTTCTTATTTCTTTAAATGACTGGTAAGACTGACTTTACTTGGTTGTGATCCATTCTATCCAACTCTTATGCACAAGTCCTGCTATACCTATTTCTCTCAAGAGTATGAAAATGGATCTTCCAGGGTTGGGAGGCAAGACAAGAAAAATTACAGGAGTGGATGCTCTCACTCTTGCAGCCTGGGCGGCCAAGAAGAGGCAGCCAGGGTGAAGAGAAACTTTTAGGAAGTTGCAAGATATAAACAGCAGTGCCCTGAAGATAACTGGCATCAGAAATACATTATCAATGGCCAGTGGCTCTAATATAGTTAATGGACCCATTCCTGGTCAAAAAAGGAAAGAAACTTATAATGCCAAAAAATTTGCCATTTAAAAAAAGAAGGAAGGGCCTGCAATGTAACAGGTACTTTCTCTGTTAATCCTTCTAATCTTTGTCACAACACTTTTGGGTTGATGATTACTCCTATTTCATCACAAAAGCAGCTGATATTCAGAAAAGTTAACCAGGTAGTGCAAGAATGTGCAGACCCCAATGCTTCTCCAGGTATAACCCCGTAAGTCTATGATCTTTCCACTACTCCCCTGCAGCAGAAAGTGAAACCAGGACTACTATAAAATACAGGTTCGTAAGTACTAGGATTTAAACAAGAGGAATCATGAAGACTAACAGTTTTCCAGTATATCCAGGGCTGTTTTCAGACCCCATACATATGCTTATCTTGTTAATGCATGCTTTCATCAAAGGGAATGGAACAGTTTTAAAATGAGACAACATCAAATCTAAGGTGGCTGCTTAAAGTTCTGTTTTCTTAGACACCGATTATAAATCTTGTGACATGTTTTTATTGCCAAGAACTACTTACATAAAAGTCCTATGTTTCAGGGGGAACTAGATAATAATGCAATTTCAAAAATAAGCAGATTATTCAAGAAAAAGCAAAATAAGCCTATAGTGATGAAAGTCAACTGGGTTGCCCATGGCTCTTGAGCATTGACAAGGAAAGTGTTCACTATCTTGACTGGGGTGTTACTTATACAGATGTATAAACATTTGTCAAAACTCATCAAATTGTACGATACACAAAGGCCTACATATTTCACTGTATGTACACTTTACCTTGGTTTCAAAAGTATTTAAAAGTAAGCTGGTGATTGCTGATGATGCTGTAAAGTAGCGGTCCACGTGCTGAGCTCCCAGCTGCCCTGGTCACGGAGGGACGGGCTGAGGTCCTGACCGTGCGCTCTGCGCTGGCAGGCAGAACAGAGGATCCCAGATGGCGCCAGAACAAATCCACCTCTTGGGGTCAGTAGCTGTCCTGCCCTGGGAACATCTAGGGGGAGAGTTGCCAACCCAAGATTGGATTCCTTCCAGACAAGGGGATGCTGGGCATAATTCTGATCCGAGAATTCATTCGTATTCCTTTGCACCAAAAAAAAAAAAAAAAATTCCTCTTCCCTGCCAAAAGCCAAACTCTGCTACACCAGTTTTTAAGTGATGAGGTGAAGGTCTGAAACCTAGAACCACAGGGACCTGCCGCCTTCTTAGTAGACCTCTCTACCCCATGGATACAGAGATTCAGGTCTGAGACAGAGCAGCACACAACCGCTGTGAGCAAACTGTCTCCTCCTCTGCCCTTTACAAACTGCAGAGACACAAAGGTTACACAGCAGAAAAGAGCCTGCTGTCCTTCCCATGACAGGGAATGCTCAGCCTTTACTGCTTTTATTTAACTTTCCATTCCTCCATTTGTCTGCCCTTGCATCACTGCACGAGGGGGACGTGGACACTGTCTGATCCTCTGTTAGGTGACAAGCTCTGCGGTGGGCACTGTCACACTCCCTGTCTCACTAAGACCCCCTCAAACCTCCCACTATTTGCACCCCCTGCTGAAGCTTCACAGATGAGTCACCTTAAGCACAGAGAGGTGAAGAGAGGTTCTTCAGGAATCACTGACCTTAAGCCAGCCCTCAAGACTGAGTTATTTTTACTACAGTTGTAACTCTCTCTTTGGAACTCTGTCTCACTTGGCTAATTGGGAGCAAGTCCAAAGTAACAATAAAAATTTTGTGTAAGTGCAATTTGTACAATAATACACTGAGTACACAAAATTTTTATTGTTATTTTGGACTTGCTCCCAATTAGCCATAATCCTATCACTATCTATGCCCACCTTTACATATGTCATTGCCCCAAATGACTTCAGAGCCTGGGATCTATTGAGCAACTAAGATTTATTTTCAGGGAGAGGTCCTGCGTTCTGCCAGGTGCTGGCCTGCAAAAGCACAGGCTTCACCTGGACACTGTTGTTGGGTTTGGATTCCATCAAACCAGGATAGAGTCTGTTCCGGCACTGCCTACACTTACAACAGGTCCGTGCTCTACAGCCTGGCTGGATGCTATTCTAGTAAAGCTCTCTGATAATTACAGGGTAAAGGGGTGTGTCCATAATGTGTACCTAATACAAACAGAAGAGAAGTAACACAGCAAAAGTAGCAAAAAGTGAGTTTCATGCATCAAGACACTGAACAGGTCCTGAACCTCATTTACAAAATAAAGCTGGTATCACAGGGTTGAGAGAACACCTTCTTAATGGGAGCTGAACTAAGTGTTTAGATCAGTGTTCTTGTCTCTACCAGCCCATCGAACGACATCATGCCAGTTAGATATTCACATCATAGAAGCTAGATATTCACAAAAGAGATCCAGGGGGAAAATCTGTGTGTGTTTATAATTTTTTTTTACATTCAACCAATCCTTCATATAGAGAATATAATTTTTAGTATTTTATCTCTAAGTGTTTTTTCCTCCAAGATGGAAGATGAGCCTTAAAATATAATCAACAGGAAAGCTCATATGCAGACAGACATCAGTTTCACTAACAGAACTCCTAGTAGCAGGCGTTAGCAGCACAAAGAGACATGCCCTCCTCCACACAGCTGTGTCACATAATATACCAAGTAGTTAACTGGGAATCATTGTTGGCAACTCTGGATTTTATCATTCTATTATTCCAGTCCATAATTTTGCATTTTTCCAAACTAAAATAGTACAAGAGTTGGTTGGTAGCTTTTCAGGTACGATCGTGAATAAAGATGAACAAGGTAACTATTCCATGGTGAGAAGAATGCAGCCTTAGAAGAAGATGACATGGGTCTGAATTCCAGCTCTCCCACTTTAATAGATATGAAATATTGGGACATTTCTTTAACTTGACCCAGTCCTTAATTCTTCATCTGAGATGGGGATGACGATGTCAACACAAAACAGTTATTTCTGACCTCTAAAGGTTGGCAGGAAGATCCAAGTACTGCTGCTATTTACCACATGGCCTTGATTACATTTCTACTTGAGACCCCTTTTATTTGTCTGTTTTCCTTTCCAGGCTCCAAAATGGAAAAGATACATTTTTTTTTTTTAAGTAGATTTCAGGTAAACTAGGTTACTGCATACCAGGCATGCAGTTTAAATGTCACCCTCTCATCTCCTCTGTAAGCACTCTTGTCTCACCTGGCTCTCATGGAGTCTACAGTCTAGGGAGGGGAAACAGAAAGAAACCAGTAAGTTGATACATAGTATGTCTAATGGTGACTAGCATGGATGGAAATAAAGGTTGATAGTCAATAAAGGGGGGCTTTCCAGGCAGCTCAGTAGGTAAAGAATCTGCCTGTCAGTGCAGGAGATGCTGGTTCAATCCCTGGATTGGGAAAATCCACAACCCACTCCAGGATTCTTGCCTGGGAAATCCCATGGACAGAGGAGCCTGACGGGCTACCATCCCTAGGGTGGCCAAGAGTCGGACACGGCTGAGCATAGCACAGCACAGCAGCAGTCAATACGCACGGCTGAAGAACTTCATACTGAGATATCATCTGAGTAAAAACCTGAAGGAGGGACTTCTGTGCTGGTCCAGTGGTTGCCTCCCAATGCAGGGGATGTGGGTTAGATTCTGGGTTGGGGAACTAAGATCCTATGTGCCATGGGGCAACTAGGCCTATGTGCCGCCACTACTGAGCCTGCGTGACCCAACAAAAGATCCCACCTGATGCAACTAAGACCCGATACAGCAAAAATAAATACATGAATATTTTAAAACAAATAAAGCCTGATGGAGATGAGACAGTGAGCCACGTGGAGAACTAGGTGAAGAGACTTCAGACTAGGAAACAGCAAATGCAGAGGGCCTGGGGCTGGAGCTTACATGATTTGTTGAGAAAACAACTGTGCTAGAGAGGACAGGCAGGGAGAGATAATAGGTGAGATCAGAGGGGCTTCAGGGGCCGGATCATGCGGGAGCTTTCTTAGAGAGTGAGGGGGAAATCCACTGCAAGGTTTAAAGCAGGGGAGAGATGAGATCTAACAAGTTTTATAAAATGTATTTTGAGACTAGATTGCAGGAAGTCCAAGGCTTGAAGCAGGGACATTAGTTGGGATGGGAAAGCCTGCTATAATAATTCAGGCCCTCCATGCCGATGCTCTAGTGAGGCAGAAGTGCAGGTGGAGAGCACTGATTGAAGGGAACGTCAAGAGTTTTCCTGATCAGCTGGATATATACTGGGGGGGCAGGGAGAATGAATTTCACCTGATTTTAGCCTTTAAGGAATTTAGCTTGAATGGCTGGGATGACAGACAAGTTAATTGTGATGGGGTTGAGTACAGAGCAGGTTTAGAGGGAAGGAAGATCGGGGTGATGTTTTAGACATGTTAAGTTCATGACACCTATTAGACAGATATAGGTAGAGTAGTCAAGTAAGTAGTCGAATGTATGAGTTGACATTGAAGAAACAATATAGCTGCAATACAAGTTGGGTCAGCACACAAATTGTATTTAAAACCATGAGAGTAAATAAAATCACATAAGGACTAAGTGTATCAGAGCAGAGGGCCCAGGGCTGAGCCATTTACCACCATTGTGATGATCAGGCAGCAGCTAAGGAGATAGAGAGGGCAGTCAGAGAGATAGGAGAAAGAACTGGGGAGTATGAGGACCTGGAAAGCAAGTGAAGACAATCTGTCCTGGAGGAAGGAGTGATCAACCACGTCACATGCTGCCGACAGGCAGAGTGAGGCGAGAACTGCCAGTTCTCACCACTAGCTCTTGCCCCGTGGATGTCATGCAACCCTGCACAGAGTGATTTCCATAGAGTGGTGAGGCTGAAGGCTGGGGTGGATTATGCTCCAGAGAGTCGGAGGAATGGAAACAGCAAACATGGACAGCTCTTTCAAAGAGTTTAGCTCTTGTGGTCATCAGGGAAATGGTGGTCTCTGCAAGAAGATGTGCAGTCCAATGAGCATTTGCTTTTGTTTTTAAGATAGGAGAAATAATAGCATGTTTGTATGGAAAGGAGTATGTAAAGGCTGTATATTGTCACCGTGCTTCTCTAACTTATGTGCAGGGTACATCATGAGAAATGCTGGACTGGATGAAGCACAAGCTGGAATCAAGATTGCCAGGAAAAATATCAATAACCTCAGATATGCAGATGACACCACCCTTATGGCAGAAAGTGAAGAGGAACTAAAGAGCCTCTTGATGAAAGTGAAAGAGGAGAGTGAAAAAGTTGGCTTAAAACTCAACATTTAGAAAACCAAGATCATGGAATCTGGTCCCATCACTTCATGGCAAATAGATGGAGAAACAATGGAAACAGTGAGAAACTTTATTTTGGGGGGCTCCAAAATCATTACAGATGGTGACTGCAGCCATGAAATTATAAGACACTTGCTCCTTGGAAGAAAAGTTATGACCAACCTGGATAGAATATTAAAAAGCAGAGACATTACCAACAAAGGTCCATCTAGTCAAAGCTATGGTTTTTCCAGTAGTCATGTATGGATGTGAGAGTTGGACTATAAAGAAAGCTGAGCACTGAAGAATTGATGCTTTTGAACTGTGGTGTTGGAGAAGACTCTTGAGAGTCCATTGGACTGCAAGGAGATCCAACCAGTCCATCCTAAAAGAAATTAGCCCTGAATATTCATTGGAAGGACTGATGCTGAAGCTGAAACTCCAGTACTTTGGCCACCTGATGTGAAGAACTGACTCATTGGAAAAGACCCTGATGCTGGGAAAGACTGAAGGCCGCAGGAGAAGGGGCCAACAGAGGATGAGATGGTTGGATGGCATCACCGACTCGATGGACATGGGTTTGGGTAAACTCCGGGATTTGGTGATGAACAAGGAAGCCTGGTGTGCTGCAGTCCATGGGGTCACAAAGAGTAGGACACGACTGAGCAACTGAACTGAACTGACAAACCAATTTGGTGGAGGAGGCGAATTTTGGTGATTCTGGACACAGAGGGAGGAGTTGCTGGGCCGTCTTTGAACAGATGAGACGGATGAGAGAGCACAAGTGCGAGGCTGACCTTTGCTATTTCACAAACGGTTAAAGTCAAAGGGGAATCAGAGGGGACTTCCCTGATGGTCCAGTGGTTGGACTCTGAGCTTCCAGTGCAAGGGGATAGGGTTCTGTCCCTGGTTGAGGAACTACAATCCCACATGCGACTTGACCAAAAAAAATTTTCAATTAAAAAAAAAAAATAGTAACCTTCCCCAAACCCTAAACAATTTTTTTACTTAAAAAAGAAAGAAAAAAAGGGAAGGGGGAGGCAGGAACCTAGAGGGTATAAAATCAGGTACAGGAGTGGGGAAAAGAGATGGGGACGTGCTCTGTGGAAGGACTTCTCTAACTGCTTTGTTTTTCACTGAAATAGTAAGCAAGACCACCAGCTCAAAGTGGGGATGGAGACACAGCACTGAGATCTGAGGAGAGAGGAGAAAGTAATAGACAGTAAACCAACATATCCATCCACTGCCCCCTAAAGAGACAACTGTTTTCATCCCCACAAACCAATTTTCTCTTTTGCATGTTCTATGTTAGGAAATATCATAATTCTCCCTCATTACATCTACCTAAAAAACCTAGAAGGTATTCTACATTCTTCCTTCCACTTAACCCTCCATCAAAGCAATCCCTCACCCCCACAAACAGAGATGTAACAAGTCCACTCCTAGTCTGGATTATGTAAACTCCTCCTTACCAACTGCCCTGCTTCCAGACAGAACCTTCTCTGTGTATAAACAAATATAGAAATCAAAATCTATCAAGTGTCAAATTATGTGGCTCTGGGTTAGAGTATAAACAAAGGAAACTTTTCATCCTTAATGCTGTGGCCACACAGATCTTTAAATGATAGCAAATGCTTTCTGGCTTAAAAAATAAAATAAAATCCAGCACTTCGTTTGCATGGCAATTTGAGGACTCTTTGTGATCTTGCTTCAGCCTGCCTGTATGGCCTCATCTCCAGTTTATACTCAAGCAAACACTGTGTTGAAGTACTGGACACATTGCTTCCAATCTTGATCCATGAGGGAGGCAGAAAATATGGTGCAGAGAGATACCAGATAATAAAGATACACCAGTGGGTATTTGCCCATGGGTATTAAGAAGTCAAGTACTTAAACTACACACAAACAGTGATCTCACGAAGACTCAAATTTGTAACATAACGTTTTAAGACTTTTAATACCTCAATCGTTTGCCACAGCTCAGACAGCAGGCATCTTCTTCTTGGCTCCTGTCTTCCCCTTCTATGGAGAAGGGAATTGCAACCCACTCCAATATTCTCACCTGGAGAATTCCATGGACAGAAGAGCCTGGCCTGCTATGGTCCATAGGGGTTGCAAAGAGTCGGACACGACTGAAGTGACTTAGCATGCATGCATGCTTCTTCTTCTGATTCTACTTTCTCTTTGACTCAGGCCAATCTGGAAGAGCACATATACCAACTTGCCACATTTTGAGAAACTCTTACCTATGTTGCCTCTGGTAGATATTATTTTTTAGTACATGAAAGGCTGAAAAACAATAACTTTTAAAAGTGTTTTCTTTTTTTTTTTACTGAAGTATAGGTGATTTATGTTTCAGGTGTACAGCAAACTGATTTACTTATATACAAAGATATTCTTTTTCAGATTCTTTTCCATTATAGATTATTAGAAGATACTGAATATAGTTTCCTATTGTTTAAGATATTATTTTACTTTTAAAAAATATTTTTTTTTTTATTTATTTGCTGAATCGGGCTTAGTTGTGTCAGGTGAGAACTTCTGCTGTGGCACAAGGATTCTCTAGCTGTGGTGCAGGGCTCAGCAGCCGTGGTGCACAGTCTTAGCTGCTCCGCAGCATGTGGGATCTTGTTTCCTGGCCAGGGATTGAACCTGCGTCCCCTGCATTCCAAGGTGGATTCTTAGTTGCTGGACCACCAGGGAAGTCCCTAAGATACTATTTTAATTAACAAGTAGAGTTCCTCGTTTATCATCTGGCCAGTTTTAAGGAAAGACACTAAAGCCTCAAAATACACTTGGTACATTTGGTGGTTTCACAGTATGTCCACCCGCCATTTGACATTCCTCTCTTCAAGAGGTGGAGCTTCACTTCCCTCCTCCTGAGTCTGGATTTGATGCCTGGCTTCTCTTCTTTTCTTTTTTTATGTTTATATATTTGGCTACATCAGGTCTTAGCTGCAGAACACGTGAATTCTAGCTGCAGCAGGCAAACTCTTAGTTGCAGCATGTGGGATCTAGTTCCTTGACCAAGGATCGAACCCAGGCTTTCTGCACTGGGAGTGTGGAGCCTTAGCCCCAGGACCACCAGGGAAGTCCCTGATGCCTGGCTTCTAATGAATAGTTACTATGAGGCAAAAGGGAGCAACTCTGGGGACTCGATCATCCAGGGTGCTCATCTCTGCCACGTGCTGAGGACGTGGCATGACCTATGGACCAGTCTGCGTGGCCGGGACCTGAGGCCTCCTGCCGGGGCAGGTGAGCCCTCTGGGAAGTGCACGCTCAAGTGCGAGGCAGGCATCGCTGAGGCGTCCTGAGTGTGGCCACGGGCAGGGAGCCGGGGCCGGAGCCCCCAGCTGGCTAGCCCACCCTGGCCTTCCTGAACCACGGAAACTGAGACGATAGAGGCTGCTGTTCAAAATCACTAAGCTTAGAGCGACTTGTTACTAAGCAAGAGATCATTAATATCATCCTCATGATCACCAACTAATTAGTAATAATCAAATGGCTCTGGAATTCTAAATCCAGACCATTTTCACTTTACTTCACCAAGTGATGCCAAAAAACAAACAACACAAAGATGATTATGATTCAAAAAATTTTAAATATCATCTCTTACACTTTAATTTGAACTCTGCACAGAATATTAATTTCCACTCTATGGTAGAAGAGAAATAAGTAGGAACTTTTAGCCGTGAATTTAATAAGAAGGAGTATAAAATACATAGTTTATAAAGCATTTTACCTATATAATCTCAGCTTTTAGATGGATACAGATGTTTGTATATATATCTACTGATAGCAGCAATGTCACTGACAACTATCTTAACTTTTTAAGAACGCATAAAAATTAATAATGCATGAAAATTATTTAATAGTAAAAATCCATCCCAAGGTCTAATTATGTGGCTCTGGGTCAGATGTTATACAAAAAAAATTACGCATATCTGCAACTGGTTCCAGACCTCTACTAGTCATACTTCAGTATCTATACAAAACATCTCAAAATTAAACTTATAAATGCTCTATCAAACTTAAAATGAAGTGCAAAAATGATTATTCTAAAAGTACAATGAAGATAAACCTCATATTGAATAAAACACAGCATTCACTCTGAACCAAATTTTCTGAGCATCCACAACAAAATTTGGGTAAATATAGCCTACCATCAACTTAATATTCAGTCTCAAGCGTTTATTCACTCTTCTCCTAGATCAGCAGTGTGGCCTCAGGGATCTAACGTATTAGTACTATATTGTTCCTCTGATACTCTTAAAAAATGTTTTTTCCTTAGGCAAATGGTTACCATCTTCTTTGTAAAATACACTTGTTTATTATTTAAAGGGCAATGTGGAAAAAGGAAAAGAAAAGATCATTAACATCAAGATAGCAAGTCTGGAACCATCGGAAACTTTTCAGAGTATTTTTGTTTTGTTTCTAAAACAAAGCTATGAGAAAATATCACAGGGGAATAAATGCAATGGACATTTTAAAAATTTTCAAAAAAATATATAACCAGCCAATTCTTTAGAACTAAAATAGATCTAGATCCACTGCCCGTCTACAATTAAACTGTCCTTATTCGTGTAGCTATGTTTTCATCTAGGCTGATTTGGAATTGTAGGATTATGTATAAAGCTCTAACATTTATTTTTCCAAGCTTACATGTCCAGTTTAAGAAAAGCTCAGTTGGTAGTGCAAGCAGGATGTCATAGGCAAGTGTCTGCCTGCCTCTACCATCTCCCAGCTTCCTCTCTCAAGGCTGTGGGATAAACACAGCAGGGATCTGCTGTTTGAAACCACAGCTTTCATCCTTCCTCTGTGATTCCTCTTGCTCTCAAAATCCAGACTTTCAACTTATGTACTGAATACTGAACTTATTTAACATTTGTCCTGTTACTTTGTATTGATATTTCATTTTTGAAAAAAAAATCTGTTCAATGAAACTGAAAAAAAAACTTTTTAAAGTATCTATCTTCCTTGCTTCATTAAAAAAAAAAAAAAAAAAAACCAACCCTCATTGCCTAGACCAGTGCTTCACATATTACAATGATTCAACAATTACTTGTAAGATAAGATCATTTAGGAGGGGATGACCGCCCCCATCACTTCATGGCAAACAAATGGGGAAACGGTGGAAACAGTGGCAAACCTTGTTTTTGGGGTTCCAAAATCACTGCAGATGGTGACTGCAGCCATGAAATTAAAGGACGATTACTTCTTGGAAGGAAAGTTATGACCAACCTGGACAGCATATTAAAAAGCAGAGACATTACTTTAGCAACAAAGGTCCATCTAGTCAAAGCTATGGTTTTTCCAGTGGTCATGTATGGATGTGAGAGTTGGACTATAAAGAAAGCTGAGCACTGAAGAATTGATGCTTTTGAACGGTGGTGTTGGAGAAGACTCTTGAGAGTCCCTTGGACTGCAAGGAGATCCAACCAGTCCATCCTAAAGGAAATCAGTCCTGAATATTCATTGGAAGGACTGATGCTGAAGCTGAAACTCCAATACTTTGGCCAACTGATGTGAAGAGCTGACTCATTTGGAAAGACCCTGATGCTGGGAAAGATTAAAGGCAAGAGGATAAGGGGATGACAGAAGATGAGATGGTTAGATGGCATCACCGACTCAACGGACATGAGTTGGAGTAAACTCTGGGAGTTGGTGATGGACAGGGAGGCCTGGCGTGCTGCAGCTCATGGGGTAGCAAAGAGTCGGACACAATTGAGTGACTGAACTGAACTGAGAATATTTTTGAACGAGCAGATAAAGTCATGTAGCCTAAGTTTTGGAAAACATATACTTTTGTATATTGCACTTAGATTTACACATTTAATTCCATTAATGCTTTACTTTATGATTTTCTGCATGCCACAAATCTCTCTGACTCATCAAAATATTTATATCATAAAAATCTCACAAAATTAGCTGATATGTTTTGAAGTGTTTCAGGTTTCTTTTAAAAGAAGATATAAACAGATAGATAGCTAAAAATGCTCCTTTATCACACTGCAAAAAAAAAAAAACTTATCTTAAATATTTTATTATGGCTGTTACATTTGCACCGAAGAATTATGTCATTAAGTATAATAACATAAACTCAAGATGATAAAAACAGAGGAGAATAAAAGCTCTGATTCCAAATTAGATTTCTACTTAATAACCGGAGTTGACATTCAACCAAAAGAAAACAGGTGTCAGCCTAACCTGACATTATTGGCTATAATCTCCACCTCAGATCAATATGAACATTTTCTAGAACTTGCATTATTTCACAATGTCCTGGCTTCTACCTCACTGATGCAGCTATTATAAAACAAAGCACTCATCTCCACACGCCATAACAAGCAATACTTCAAGAGAGGGTAGTATTTCAGGAATAGATCAGCTGAGCTAGAGAGAAAGAATTGAGTTTCCCTGCTGCTGCTGCTGAGTTGCTTCAGTCGTGTCTGACTCTTTGTGACCCCACAGACGGCAGCCCACCAGGCTCCCCTGTCCACGGGACTCACCAGGAAAGAATACTGGAGTGGATTGCCATTTCCTCCTCCTGAGTTTCCTTACGCTTCTTTACTAAACATAAAAGAATCATCTAGTTATAGTAATAACTAATGCGTGTGACAAAAATAAAAAAATGGATCCAAGTGCCCAGGTCTGAAAAATCCAGTGTTAAGCCTAAAAAAAATTTAATGGCAGCTCTAAAAATTCACACACTTGCTGCAAATGTTTTCATGATGCTTCCTGTGCATGTCACAGAGCACACTCGCCCAGATTCACATGAACCATGCTCCTGCAACTCGTATCCCTGGAAAAAACTTCTTCGTGTTTACTTGAGGTATTACTCCTAATACATTATAAAGGATAGACTCTGACCCCTCTTCCTCCCCACCCCCACCCTTTCTTCTCTTTCTTTTCCAATTTAAAAAAAGTCTGTCGGTAGAGTGGTTTCAACACAACTTTGAAGAGCCACCAGAATATAGACAGTTCTTCTATCTCCATCTTCAAGCCCTGCTTCTACGTGGTCACATATCACAACTTCCCACCCCCAAATCAAAAGTAATCTAAACATTTACTGCAGCAGTTCAAGAAAACATAGAGGCAGAAGAAAGAGAGTGCAGTCATCGTCCACAGTGGAATTTTAAAAAACCCTCTTGCCTAGGTTTCAATTTCAGATTCACCAGGTTTTAGTTGTGTGACTTTGGCCAAGTTCCCTAAATGTCCCGTAACTCAATTTCATCTTCTGTAAGTGGGAATAAAACAATGACTACCTCCTCTGGCTGTGACAAAGATTTAAATGAATTAACATGCGTCAAGTCCTCAGAACAGTTTCCACAGGATAAGGAGTTATTTCCCAAGTCCTACCCACATTGTTCCTCAAACCATTTTATTATACAGCCTAGACTGGCTCTTTTCTCTCCCTTGACTCCTTTACTTTTTGTCTTCATTCATTTTCTCTAGCCAATAGTTCTGTGACCTTTCCCAAATAAATTATTTTAGCTTCCAGTTTTTCCAGTCTGCTCCCTACCACCACCACCCTTTGCCCTTTAACCCCACTGTCTTAGAAGGGAGTATACAGAGAAGGGAAGGTTGTAAACATTTATCCTCTATGACTTAAAAAAAATTCTGTCACAGAAGTTTTAGGAATATCTATGATCTTGAATTCCAAAAAGGCATTGCACTATTATACTTACAATTGTAACACTAATGAAAAAAACTCCTAAAAATGTTTAATTAGTTGAAATATTTCACAAGAAGAGAGGCAGATGAAGTGATTACATATTTTACTGAATCTTAAAAATCTTCCTGAATATTCTGTACTATGCTGTAGTTCAGACTCTAGCATTCAGTATTCAATTGATCCTTTCAATCAGCTCTCTAGAGCTGGTACCTTAAGAAACCGGGATCACTAAAAGGTGCCAAGACATTTTATAAACAATTAATAATCACATTGCATCTTCGGCTCCTTGGTAATTAGTTGGAGTCAGTGTCAGCTTACTCGATACAACCGCACTAACACAAAGAGAAGAAACCAAATTTACTTTGCCTCGTTTATGAGCAAAAATAATGAAAAGTATCTTTCTTTTAAGCTTAATGTTTGTTAGAGGGTAACAGACCAGTTAAGTCAGGGACTGTGCTGGCTGTCATTTGATCCCAGCTGGCTGGTTGCTATGTGGCTGATGACCTCTTCATCCTTTTTTTCTCATGGAAGTTCTGTCTCCTTTAAACAAATGACAGTTGACATTTATTGATCACTTCCCGTGTGCCAGGAACTAGGTCAAGCCCTTTGCATGAACAAACACATTTAATCTTTACAACCACCCTGTGAGGTAGGTAGGTCCTTTACAACTCTCATTTAGCAGATGAGGAAACCGAAGATCCAAGGGATTAACCAATTCTATCCTGGTTTCTCATCAAGTGTTGAAGATGGGATTCAAGCCCAGAGCAAGCAATCTTAACAAGTACTCCCCAAAGCCTTTACTGGGACTCGCCCATTTTGATTTAAAAAGCTTCGTGGGAGAAAGAGCACTTTTCTATTGTATGTACACAACAGCAAACATTGCCCCCAGTTTGTTTATGCAGCTATAAATCTAAAGATAATTTTGGAATTCATACAGTTCATCTTCTTAGTGGTTCTTGGTCAGCTAAATTACTTTTTATACCATAACCGTGCTGAGAGTATGACTGTTTTTCTGACTGTTTCTCTTCATTCCTTTTTTTCTGAAGAAATAATTCTCACAGGAAATAATTTCAAACCCAGCAGTGTGAGCGTGGGAGGAGAGGACAAAGAACGGGGAGGGTCAGCAAGATGTTTAAAAAGCTGTGTTTGGAAACCTTCCCATCAGTAAAGTTACTAAGACGCCAGTGAAGTCACTGAAAATTTTTTATCTCATGAAATGTTCTGTGTGAATAAGCTTTTGTGAAAATCAGTGAAGAGCTCAGTCTTCTCATCAAATCATCGCAGGGTGAAACAGAGACATCAGGGGAGGATGAAGGGGCCTGGAGGCAGGCAATGCTGAGAATGCTGAATAATTCAGCAGAAATCTTAGGGGGAGCTCTGTTCAGTCATAATCTGGGGACCTGTGGCTGAACCCACTTTAATCAGGTCTGTAAGCGAGCAGACGGCCCGTGAATGTGAGCGAGGTTATTTATTCATATAATCAAATTTAAGAGCTAAAACTTTTAAAAATTGACAACAACATGTGTTGCCTAGGATGTGAAGCAACTAGAACTGTCATATACATCACGGGTGAAAAAGCATATGGCACAGCCACTTTGGAAAGGACTTTTGAAGTTTCTTATAGAATTCAACAAACACCCAACACATGACCTGGAGATACCCCTCCTATATATTTACCCAAGAGAAGTGAAAATATGTCCACAAAAAGACCAGTATGCAAACATCAATAGTGTGTCTTCTCCTAAGAGACAAAAACTGGAAATTCAAAAGTCTATCAATGGATGAATAGATAATCAAATCATGGCACATCCGCACCATGGAATAATCACTCGGCAATAAAAAAGGAACACACTATTCACACACGCAAGAACATGGATGAATCACAAGCATGACAGTAAGTGAAAGAAGGCAGACACACAAGACTACATATTGTATGACTCCACTTATATGATGTACATGACATTCCAGAAAAGGCAAAATACCAGTGACAGAAAACAGGTCAGGGACTGTTGGCAGCTGGGGGTTGCGGGAGGAGATGGAGCTCAACTACAGGGGGTGCAGGGAAATATCTGAGGGGACAGAAATGCTTTGCATCTTTTAAAAATTTTATTATTATTGTTATTTATTTGGCTGCACTGGGATCTTTAGCTGTAGCACGTGGGAGCTAGTTCCCTGACCAAGGATCGAACCCTAGCCCCCTGCATTGGGAGTGCAGTCTTAGCCACTGGACCACCAGGGAAGCCCCAAATGTTTCGTATGTTGATGATAGTGGGAGTTACAGGACTGTACATGCATCTGCTAAAAACTCATCAAACTATACACTTAAAATGGGTGAATCTGATTACGTAACTTGCACCTCAATACAGCAGGGGTTTTTGTTACTGTTGTTTTAGTTTAAGCAACCCACTCCAGTACTCTTGCCTAGAAAATCCCATGGACGGAGGAGCCTGGTGGGCTACAGCCTATGAGGTCGCAAAGAGTCGGACACGACTGAGCGACTTCACTTTCACTTTCCTCACTGGCAGTTACAAAGACAGAAACTTGTGTACCCGGAGGATGCTCTCTTGCAGAAAGGCAATCTCTTCACCCTGCTGATTTTGTTGCGTATTCTCATGGATTCCCTCAATCTCCAGTGTTCACGCAACTTAGAAAGAGATGTTTAACCAGAGCATGATTGGGGCTAAGTCTCTCGACCAGTACAAAGCTGTTTTTCAGGCCATGGTTTTAAAGCATACTTATAAACTAAAAGCTGAACATCACCTGCTTCAGTTCAGTTCAGTCGCTCAGTCATGTCCCACTCTCCACGACCCCATGAGCTGCAGCACGCCAGGCCTCCCTGTCCATCACCAACTCCCGGAGCCCACCCAAACTCATGTCTATTGAGTTGGTGATGCCATCCAACCATCTTATCCTCTGTCGTCCCCTTCTCCTCCTGCCCCCAGTCCTTCCCAGCATCAGGGTCTTTTCAAATGAGTCAGCTCTTCGCATGAGGTGGCCAAAGTATTGGAGTTTCAGCTTCAACATCAGACCCTCCAATGAACACTCAGGACTGATCTCCTTTAGGATGGACTGGTTGGATCTCCTTGCAGTCCAAGGGACTCGCAAGAGTCTTCTCCAACACCACAGTTCAAAAGCATCAATTCTTTGGCGCTCTGCTTTCTTTATAGTTCAACTCTCACATCCATACATGACCACTGGAAAAACCATAGCCTTGACTAGACGGACCTTTTTTGGCAAAGTAATGCCTCTGCTTTTTAATATGCTGTCTAGGTTGGTCATAACTTTCCTTCCATAACTTTCCTATAAGGAGTAAGCGTCTTTTAATTTCATGGCTGCAATCACCATCTGCAATGATTTTGGAGCCCAAAAAAACAAAGTGTCTCACTGTTTCCACTGTTTCCCCATCTATTTGCCATGAAGTGATGGGACCAGGTGCCAAGATCTTAGTTTTCTGAATATTGAGCTTTAAGCCAACTTTTTCACTCTCCTCTTTCACTTTCATCAAGAGGCTCTTTAGTTCCTCTTCACTTTCTGCCATAAGGGTGGTGTCATCTGCATATCTGAGGTTATTGATATTTCTCCCAGCAATCTTGATTCCAGATTTTGCTTCCTCTAGCCCAGTGTTTCTCATGATGTACTCTGCATATAAGTTAAATAAGCAGGGTGACAATATATAGCCTTGACGTCCTCCTTTTCCGATTTGGAACCAGTCTGTTGTTCCTTGTCCAGTTCTAACTGTTGCTTCCTGACCTGCATACAGGTTTCTCAAGAGGCAGGTCAGGTGGTCTGGTATTCCCATATCTTTCAGAATTTTCCACAGTTTGTTGTGATCCACACAGTCAAAGGCTTTGGTATAGTCAATAAAGCAGAAATAAATGTTTTTCTGGAACTCTCTCACTTTTTTGATGATCCAGCGTATGTTGGCAATTTGATCTCTGGTTCCTCTGCCTTTTCTAAATCCAGCTTGAACATCTGGAAGTTCACAGTTCACGTACTGCTGAAGCCTGGCTTGGAGAATTTTGAGCATTACTTTACTAGCATGTGAGATGAGTGCAATTGTGCAGTAATTTGAGCATTCTTTGGCATTTCCTTTCTTTGGGATTGGAACGAAAACTGACCTTTTCCAGTGCTGTGGCCACTGCTGAGTTTTTCAGAGTTGCTGACATATTGAGTGCAGCACTTTCACAGCATCATCTTTTAGGATTTGAAATAGCTCAACTGAAATTCCATCACCTCCACTAGCTTTGTTCGTAGTGATGCTTCCTAAGGCCCACTTGACTTCACATTCCAGGATGTCTGGCTCTAGGTGAGTGATCACACCATTGTGATTAACTGGGTGGTAAAGATCTTTTTTGTACAGTTCTTCTGTGTATTCTTGCCACCTCTTCTTAATATCTTCTGCTTCTGTTAGGTCCATACCATTTCTTTTCTTTATTGAGCACATCTTTGCATGAAATGTCCCCTTAGTATCTCTAATTTTCTTGAAAAGATCTCTAGTTTTTCCCATTCTATTGTTTTCCTCTATTTCTTTGCACTGACCACTGATAAAGGCTTTCTTATCTCTCCTATTCACCTTCTTAAGTGCACACAATTACATCCTTGGTTTATGACTGGGGCAGCCAAATAAAATATAGGATGTCCGGTCTAATGTAACTTTAGATGAATAACAAATAGTTTTTTAGTATAACTACGTCCCCAATATTGCATAAGACATGCTTTGTATTTCCTTTATCTGGCAATCCCTTAAGAATACCATTGGTCCATGCACGGTCTTTCCAATTTCATTTATTCATTCATAATTAATTAGCTAATTTATTATTTAATTTCATATATATGTTTTAGCAGGTACTTTTAGTAATCATGGCTGTAACCACCTTCTTAAGAAACCATGTAGCAACTCTAAGGCACTGAGAACACATTTAGAAGACTGAGAAGTCACTGACCTAGGAACCTGTTCATGAAGCCGTGACTGCAGACCAGGTGCACCCACATCAACTCAGTGCTCATGGGACAGACTCTCACTCAGGGCTCACCTAGACTACTGACTCAGCATCTGCATTTTAAGACTGCATGCGCACATTCCTGTTTTGGAGGCGCGGATCTAGGAGGCTGTGTTTCAGGGAAACTCGCACGGGCATATGTAGTGGGGATCAAAGAGAAGCTGAGTTTAAAGTACAGAAACTCCTTAGGAGAATATTTGAAACGTTCAGGCATCACCTCAAGATCTGAATCACGGTACAGTACAGGTAGCAGGAATGAAATCGAAAGAAAGAAAGAGAAACGGGAAACACTAATAGAAAATAAATCTATAGAACTTGGTAAAAGACTGATAGGCTCAGTCGTAAAGTACCCACCTGCCAATGCAGGAGAGGAGATGCAGGTTCCACCCTGGGTCGGGAAGATCCCCTGCAGGAGCGCATGGCAACCCACTCCAGGATTCTTGCCTGGAGAATCCTGCGGACAAAGGAGCCTGGCAGGCTACAGTCCATGGGGTCGCAGGAGTCCGACAGCACTTAGTGACTGAACAACAACAACTGTGGGTTTAGAATTTCTAAATGCTCCACAGGTGATTCTATTTGCAGCCAAGGTTAAGGACCACAAATAGGAGCTCTTTCAATCTATTTGTTTTCACTTAGAGAGATGATTTTCAACCCTGGCTACACTTTAGAATTATTTGAGGAGCTTAAAAATGTACTAGTATCTACACCCTGCCCTTAGAGATTCTGATTTAATCTGTAACATTTCAGAAGTTCCACAGTTGTTTGTAATGTGCACACAGGGCTGAGAACACTCAAGTGAAGCATTCAGTTTAAACGATCATTTATTAACTATTTTTTTCAAATAAATGTAAAATGAAGAGAGCATTCAGTGTTTACAGAATCCAAACCTTCTAATTAGGTGAAATATAAACCAACCTATTTTCATTTGCTTGTTATAATTTCACAATCAATTTTGCTTGCAGTTAGCTACAATTTCCATTTTTTTCAAAACCTCTTTTGGAATAAAAAATAAAATCAGCTGATGGCCATTGATATTGGATAACCATTTATGAAATAAGCATTCAGGTGTTCATATAATATGAAATAAATTGATTATAATCACAACCACAATTATATATCTTAGGATAGAGTAAGGTCCTCAGGAAACAGAGGTAAAAAAAAATTATATGTCTAAAATGTATTTCTAGGTCAAAGTAAATAATCAGAATACAATTCTATTACTAAAGTCTAAATAAAAAACATCAAGCAGAACATTTAAGCACTTTCCAGTTAACTGCACTACAGCATTATTTCAGAAGTATGAAAAGTAAAAAAAAATTTTCAAAAAGAAAAATGATTCCAAATGACCTTTTAAAAAATGGAAAATTGGCTTACCTCTTCCCTATGATTCTTAATTGGCATACAGAGAATACTTTGTGTCTTGTAGCCTGTAATTTGGTCAACTTCTGCATTGAATCGAGGATCCTAGTAAGGGAGATGAAATTCAATTTAGTGACTGACTTGTTCAATGATTGATTTGATTTTTTGATTTATAGGATTAGAGAGATCTAACCTTTGACTTACCTTGTTGCTCTGAATGTTAATTTTATCATTGTAAAAGGTATCAAATCATGTAAGTACATATAATCTTTGACAAAGATAAATTTAAAGTTTTTTAAAGAAGCTAGCGTTCATGAATAAATACAGATGCAAACAAATGCTAAGAAATAAAGAAATTCAAAAAAGTAACCAATTTAGATAGTCTCACTTGAACTCCAGAAAAAGTGACAACTCTCCTCTTCTGTAATAAAATTTGCCTATTCCCATCTCACTGATTCTTCTGAAAAAGAAAAGCATCTCTGGTCTGAAATTTTTTCCTATAAAACCCACCACCTCCAAAACGACCTTTCCAGTACTGATGTTACTTCCCTTGTAACGACCGACCTTGTTCCGTGAATAGAGGAGCGTGATGGGCTATAGCACACCAGGCCAGAGTTGGACACGACTGAGCATAACACAACAGCAACAACAAACGACTGTTTGTCTGCTACCTCAGTATTCTGTGTTTCCATCTCAGATGTTCATAAGAATTAAAAGCTTTTCTTTTTTATTTAATAAAAGTGCATGGCCTTCATCAAACTATAAACAACTCCTTGATCTTCCGCATCTCTTTCCCCTTTCACAAAGTACATCCTTGCACGTCTAATAATCACAAAGGGCTTTCGAAATGTGTAAAAGTTCAAAATGTGGGTTAAAGAAAAAAAAGATGCAGGCTATTTTCCATTAAACCAGATTAAGAAGATTAAAGGTAGGCTGTAAACTCCATGAGGGGCTTTTATTGGTTCATTGCTGTATTCCCAAGATCAACTCAGGAAACTCAAAAACATTTGTTAAATAAATGAAGCAACCGATACCATAGTTAGCCAATGTGATCATTTTTAGTTTACTACAGCTTAAAACAAATCTTGCAGAGGTAGGAGGAAAAACTCAAGGAAATGGACAGATACTAGTATATGAGATACAATTAGAATGGAAGCAAACATACCAGAACATAAATATCTGAATGAATATTGTTCCCTTCAAAGCAACAGCCTTGGGAACTTACATGCTCAACCTAATAATAGCATTATTGTTGTAAAAACTCTGCTTTTGGAAATCCCTTTGGAAAATATGGACTAGTCACCCTGGAAAAATCCTCATCTTTGAAAGTCATTTCTTTTTTTTTTTTTTAATTAGTCTAAAGTCACGCAAAGCCAAAGCTGTGAATGAAGTAAATGATTACACTAAATTCCATCAAACTAGGGTCAGAAATCGGAGAAGGCAATGGCACCCCACTGCAGTACTCTTGCCTGGAAAATCCCATGGATGGAGGAGCCTGGTAGGCTGCAGTCCATGGGGTCGCTAAGAGTCAGACACAACTGAAGCGACTTAGCAGCAGCAGCAGCAGGGTCAGAAATGAGGCCAATTTTCCCGTTTAGAGGGCCGAACTTGGCCTTAGACAAAGTTTCAAAAGAAAAGTTACAAAATGGTGGAAAATCAACATAAATATTTTATATTACAAATGAACACTATTGCATTTTAATTTTTCTGCAAACATGTTCAAAGTTGTATTAAAAAGACAGAGAAAATCTTGCCTGAATGTTTCCAAAAACCAGTTTTAAATAACATGCTATATTGCAAGGTATCTAAAGAAAGTAGACAGGCTACTGATATGGATGAATTAAAAGAAGTTAAACATTATGAATTTATATAGGGAATTATTCCATAAGCTAATAGTCAAAATATGAATGGAAATGAATCCTTAGCAATTATTTTGTTAATGAATATCTGAATTACAAGACCAATATAAAGAAGAGGATTAAACCCAACTACCTAATCAAAGCAAGAGTCTGAAACGTATAGGACTTCCACAGATTTTGTGTATACTGAAAGTTTAAAATAAACAGTAACCTTGGATTTCACTCTTCAGTGAAAGAAGTAGGAGTAATGTCTGCCTCAAAATCACTTTAAGAGAATTTTGGCATCTCAAAGAATTTTCCTTTAACAATGCACCGAGTGCAAGGGCTACAAACACAGAGAACTTCTAATGCTTCTAGGTCCAGGAACCATTGAAAGAAAAATGGAGCACTACTATTACTATTATTATTTCTTTCACTGTTTATGAGAACATGACAGTAAGAAAAAAAAACAAAAACCCACAAAGCTTAAATATCCATCTCCTATAATAAAACAACTAGTACCAGACTTGTCCTCCTGCTGGCAAATATCTGACCAGATCAAATAAAAGAGACAACTAAACCACACACAGTGAAGAGGAGAATGCTCATGGCTGCACTTCAGTAATCTTGCCCCTCCAGGCAGCATCTCTCCCACCAAGGAGAAGGCAGGCGGTACCCAAGCGGAACCACAGTTCCAAATGGAACTGAATTCAGGGCTTCTAAAGTGCTTTACAAATAGCTGATTAAAGAAGAGAAGTGAAAGGCAAGGGAGAAAGGGAAAGATACACCCAACTGAGGGCAGAGTTCCAGAGAATAGCAAGGACAGATAGGAAGGCCTTCTTAACCGAACAATGCAAAGAAATAGCAGAAAACAACAGAATGGGAAAGACGAGAGATCTCTTCAAAAAAACTGGATATATCAAGAGAACATTTCATGCAAGGATGGACACAACAAGAGACAGAAATGGTATGGACATGACAGAAGCAGAAGAGATTAAGAAGAGGTGGCAAGAATACACAGAAGAACTGTACAAAAAAGATCTTAATGACCCAGATAACCATGATGGTGTGATCACTCACCTAGAGCCAGACATCCTGGAGTGTGAAGTCAAAAGGGACTTAGGAAGCATCACTATGAATAAAGCTAGTGGAGGGGAAGGAATTCCACCTGAGCTGTTTAAAAATCCTAAAAGGTGATGCTGTTCAAGTGCCACACTCATGTCAGCAAATTTGGAAAACTCAGCAGTGGCCACAAGACTAGAAAACGTGTTTTCATTCCAATCCCAAAGAAGGGCAATGCTGAAGAATTTTCAAGGTCAGTTGAGTCGCTCAGTCCTATCTGACTCTTGTGACCCCATGGACTGCAGCACGCCAGGCCTCCCTGTCCATCACCAACTCCTGGAGCTTGCTCAAACTCATGTCCATTGAGTGGGTGATGCCATCCAACCATCTCATCCTCTGTTACCCCCTTCTCCTCCCGCCTTCAATCTTTCCCAGCATCAGGGTCTTTTCTAAGGACTCAGTTCTTTGCATCAGGTGGCCGAAGTATTGGAGTTTCAGCTTCAGCACCAGTCCTTCCAATAAATATCCAGGACTGATTTCCTTTTGGGACCAACTGGTTGGATCTCCTTGCAGTCAAGTGACTCTCAAGAGTCTTCTCCAGCACCACAGTTCAAAAGCATCAGTTCTTTGGCACTCAGCTATCTTTATGGTCCAGCTCTCAATGTTTAAACTACCGTACAACTGTGCTCATTTCACATGCTAGCAGGTTTATGCTCAAAATCCTTCAAGCTAGGTTTCAGCAGTACGTGAACCAAGAATTACTTCCAAATGTACACGCTGGGTTTAGAAAAGTCAAATGAACCAGAGATCAAATTGCCAATATTCCTTTGATCACAAAAAGGAAAGGAATTCCAGAAAAAAAACCATTGGTTTGACTATGCTAAAGCCTTTGACTGTGTGGATTACAACAAACTGGAAGATTCTTAAAGAGATGGGAATACCAGACTACCTTACCTGTCTCCTGAGAAACCTGCATGCAGGTTAAGAAACAACAGATAGAACCAGACATGGAATAAATGACTGGTTCAAAACTGAGAAAGAAGTGCGACAAGGCTGTATATTGTCACCCTTAAATTAAATTGTAACAATTTAATAAACATTGCTAAGTTTTATTTAACTTAAGGAGATCCAACCAGTCCGTCCTAAAGGAGATCAGTCCTGAGTGTTCATTGGAAGGACTGATGTTGAAACTGAAACTCCAGTACTTTGGCCACCTGATGCGAAGAGCTGACTCATTGGAAAAGACCCTGATGCTGGAAAAGATTGAAGGTGGGAGGAGAAGGGGATGACAGAGGATGAGATGGTTGGATGGCATCACCGGCTCAATGGACATGAGTTTGGGTAAACTCCAGGAGTTGGTGATGGACAGGGAGGCCTGGCGTGCTGCAATTCATGGGGTTGCAAAGAGTCGGACACGACTGAGCAACTGAACTGAACTGAAATGCAGAGTACATCATGTGAAATGCTGGGCTGGATTTTTCAATCATATGCTGGACTCAAAATTGCTGGGAGAAATATCAACAACCTCAGATATGCAGATCATACCACTCTTAATGGCAGGAAGTGAAGAGGAACGAAAGAGCCTCTCGAAGAGGCTGAGAGGAGAGTGAAAAAGCTGACTCAAAATGCAACATTCAGAAAACTAAGATCATGGCATCCAATCCCACCACTTCCTGGCAAATAGAAGGGGAAAAAGTAGAAGCAGTGACAGATTTTATTTTCTTGGGCTCCAAAATCACTGTGGACAGTAACTACAGCCATAAAATTAAGACGCTTGCTCCTTGCAAGGAAAGCGATGACAAACCTAGACAGTGTATTAAAAAGCAGAGACATCACTTTGCTGACAAATATCCTTCTAGTCAAAGCTATGGTTTTTCCAGTAGTCATATAAGGATGTGAGAGTTGGACCATAAAGAAGGCTGAGTGCTGAGGAATTGATGCTTTATTACTGTGGTGCTGGAGAAGACTCTTGAGAATCCCTTGGAGAGCAAGGAGATCAAACCAGTCAGTCCTGAAGGAAATCAGTCCTGAATATTCACTAGAAGGATTAATGCTGAAGCTGACACTCCAATAGCCTGGCCACCTGATGCAAAGTCCCTCATTGGAAAAGACCCTGATGCTGGGAAAGATTGAAGGCAGAAGGAGAAGCGGGCAGCAGAGGATGAGATGGTTAGACAACATCACAGACTCAGTGGACTGAATTTGAGCAAACTCCAGGATATAGTGAAGGACAGGGGACTCTGGCATGCTGCAGTTCATGCAGTCGCAAAGAGTCGTACAAGACTTAGGGACTGAACAATAACAATAACAAAAGTGCTGGGATGTGCAAGGCAAAGTACCTGATAAGACAGGCTGTGTTGTGGGTGGGGTACGGTATAAAGGAGGAGTGGCAGAAGACAGTGGCTAGCCAGTTAGAACATGTATTTGGCAAGACTCTTAAGAGAACAAGCAAAAATTACCTGTTGAAAGCTGAAAGTGGAATGGTGCTGCCAATTATAAAAATGTTTGAAGACACCGGGGTCCCACCCATCAGAGGCACCTCACTAGGTACCCAGGCATTCATCTGAGACACAGGAGGGCCACTCCTTGGGAGTAAGGACCCTACCGTAGACTCAGGCAGCACTCCCCAAGGATAAATTTAAAACCAAAGTAGATCCATCAAAATAAAGAATCATACCAAATCTGACAGGAACAAAAGGATCTTCCAGTAACTTCACTGCCTGCAAGAATAAAGGTCAGCCCTTTTTTAAAAGAAGATGATATAATCCAAATGACTTTCAACACACAGTCACAATGTCCAGCCTACAAAAAACATAATCACAACAAATGAAGAAATAGGAAACTACAACCCATAGTGAAGAAAAAGAACAGTCAATAAAAAATGACCCCAGGATGATTCAGATATTGGAATTAACAAACAAGGACTTCAAAGCAGCTATTATAAATGTATTTAAAAACTTAAAATATGGTAATGATGAACAGATGGGAATCTCTGCAAAGAAAAAAAGTATTTTTAAAAAGCCAAATGGAAATTCTAGAACTGAAAAGTACAAAGTCTAAAATGAAGAGTTCACTGATTAACAGCAGATTGGATGAGTCAGTGAACCTGAAGGTAGACTGACAAAGTATCTAATCAAAAAGACCGAGAGGAAAAACAAAAACTACAAAAAGTTAACAGAGCCTCAATGTTCTCTGGGACAACATCAAATGGTCTAACATTTATACAATTGGAGTCCAAAGAGAAGAAAATGGGGCTGAAAAAAATATTTAAACACATGACCAAAAATTTCCTAAAGTCAGTGAAAACCTTAAACATATACACATAGTGTAAAAATGATACCTAACATGAAACGTGTAAGAAATGAAGGCTGGAGGCAAAAACCAGAAAAAAAAGTGGGAAAACATTTTAAATATTGAAAGAAAACTACTGTTAGCCGAGAAGTATCTTTGCAGTAAAGATATCTTTCAAGATTATAGGCAAAATGAAGGCATTTTTAGGTAAACAAAATCAGAAAATTTGTCACCATCAGACCAACACTAAAGAAATACTAATGAAAGTTCTTCAAGCCTGAAGAAACAGATTCTACAGAAAGTAATAAAGAGCTTGGAACTTGGCCTGAGAGCATGCACAAATATATAAACAATAAGGAAATGGACCCAAAAACATACTGCTGTGATTTATGTCCATGAATGTCCTGCTGACATTTCTCTCTAGGAGTTTTATGGTAATAGGTCTTACATTTAGGTCTTTCATCCATTTTGAGTTTATTTTTGTGTATGGTGTTGTAGAATGTTCTATTTTCATTCTTTCCTGTGTAGCTGTCTAGTTTTCCCAGTGCCACTTATTGAAAAGACTGTCTTTTGTCCAGTGTATTCCTGTCTCTTTTGTTGTAGAATGGAATATTACTCAGTCATGAAAAAGAATGAAATAATGTCATTTGCACAACATGGATGGATCTAAGGTTATCACACTAAATGAAGTAAGCCAGGCGGAGAAAGGTAATTATTATGATACTGCTTATGTGTGGAAGGTTAAAAAAAAAAAAAAAGACACAAATTAACTTATTTACAAAACAGAAATAGACCTATACACACAGAAAACAAACTTATGGTTATCAAAGGAGAAAACGTGGGGCAATAAATTAGGAGTTTGGGATTAACAAACTATATATAAAAAAGATAGCCAATAAGGGCCTACTGTAAAGCTGGGGCTGCTGCTGCTGCTGCTGCTAAGTCACTTCAGTTGTGTCCGACTCTGTGCGACCCCATAGACGGCAGCCCACCAGGGTCCGCCATCCCTGGGATTCTCCAGGCAAGAACACTGGAGTGGATTGCCATTTCCTTCTCCAATGCATGAAAGTGCAAAGTGAAAGTGAAGTTGCTCAGTCGTGTCCGACTCTTCACGATACCATGGACTGCAGCCTACCAGGCTCCTCCATCCGTGGGATTTTCCAGGCAAGAGTACTGGGGTGAGTTGCCATTGCCTTCTCTGAAAGCTGGGGAACTATATTCAATATTTTATAATAACCTAAAAGGAAAAAAATCTGAAATATAATATATATGTGTGTGTATATATATATATATATATACCTATGTATATATATACACACACACACATGACTTTACCACTGTGCTATACATCTGAACATGGCACTGTAAATAAACTATACTTCAATTAAAAAAAGAAGAGTAAGGAAGCTAGGTTCTTCATTTTTGGAGGAAGAAAACAAAATGCACCTTGGGGTGTTAGATTGAAATCAGAGGTAAGAATTTATTGTTTATAATATAGTGGGTAGCTAGCTATAGGAATAAGTAAAATATTAGTGCATGTTAGTCTGTGTATTTTTTTTCCTAGCTCTATTGGCTGATAAACTAGTAGCTAGAGCATGCCTAGTGCCTAGATCTTGGTTTTAAAATACCATCCCTTCCACTGAGAGAAACCAGGATTCCTAGGTCTATGGCAAGGAAAGTGTAAGGTAAGTCTAGAACATCCTGCTAAGTAGTTAAAATGTTCAGCTCCCCCAGAAAGCAAGAAAATGCCAAGAGTGATGTGGGAACATATCAAAAAGACATTGGTTCAGTCACTAAGTTGTGTCTGACTCTTTGCGACCCCATAGACTGCAGCACGCCAGGCCTCCCTGTCACCAACTCCCAGAGCCTGTTGAAAGGCATGTCCATCAAGTTAGTGATGCCATCCAACCATCACATTTATCTGTCGTCCCCTTCTCCTCCTGCCTTCAATCTTTGCCAGCATCAGGGTCTTTTCAAATGAGCCAGTTCTTCATATCAGGTGGCCAAAGTATTGGAGCTTCAGCTTCAACATCAGTCCTTCCAATGAATATTCAGACTGATTTCCTTTAGGATGGACCAGTTGGATATTCTTGCTGTCCAAGGGACTTTCAAGAGTCTTCTCCAACACCACAGTTCAAAAGCATCAATTCTTCGGTGCTCAGTTTTCCTTATAGTCCAACTCTCACATCCATACATGACCACTGGAAAAACCATAGCTTTGACTAGACGGACCTTTGTTGGCAAAGTAATATCTTTGCTTTTTAATGTACTGTCTAGGTTGGTCATAGCTTTTCTTCCAAGGAGCAAGCATCTTTTAATTTCATGGCTGCAGTCACCACCTGCAGTGATTTTGGAGCCCCCAAAAATAAAGTCTGACACTGTTTCCACTGTTTCCCCATCTATTTCCCATGAAGTGATGGGACCAGATGCCATGATCTTAGTTTTCTGAATGTTGAGTTTTAAGCCCACTTTTTCACTCTCCTCTTTCACTTTCATCAAGAGGCTCTTTAGTTCTTCTTCACTTCCTGCCATAAGGGTGGTGTCATCTGCATATCTGAGGTTATTGATATTTCTCCCGGCAATCTTGATTCCAGCTTGTGTTTCTTCTAGCCCACCGTTTCTCATGATGTACTCTGCATGTAAGTTAAATAAGCAGGGTGACAATATACAGCCTTGACGTACTCCTTTCCCAATCTGGAACCAGTCTGTTGTTCCATGTCTGGTTCTAACTGTTGCTTGTTGACCAGCATATAGATTTTTCAGGAGGCAGGTCAGGTGGTCTGGTATTCCCATCTCTTTAAGAATCTTCCACAGTTTGTTGTATTTCACACAGTCAAAGGCTTTGGCATAGTCAATAAAGCAGAAGTAGATGTTTTTCTGGAGCTTTCTTGCTTTTTCGATGATCCAGCGGATATTGGCAATTTGATCTCTGGTTCCTCTGCCTTTTCTAAAACCAGCTTGAACATCTGGAAGTTCATAATTCATGTACTGTTGAAGCCTGGCTTGGAGAATTTTGAGCATTACTTTACTAGCGTGTGAGAGATGAATGCAATTGGGCAGTAGTTTGAACATTCTTTGGCATTGTCTTTCTTTGGGATTGGAATGAAAACTGACCTTTTCCAGTCCTGTGGCCACTGCTGAGTTTTCCAAATTTGCTGACATATTGAGTGCATCACTTTCACAGCATCATCTTTTAGGATGTGATAGACTGAGCCAAAAGGACATAGGAGCCAATAAATCCGATATAATCTGACGATATGAATAAGATAGTAACACAGCATAACTCATTAAGAAATAAAAATCCATGAGCCCATAATGATAGAAATCATGAATGAATAAAGAAGTTCTTCTTTACATTAGAATGCTAACTAATACATATAGATGGTATTATTGATATAAAGTTGGAAAATTAGTAGATGCCGAAAGTGGTAAGTGCATAGATAAGGAAAAGAGTATTTACACAATATCAAAGTAACTTCCTTAAGACATTTATTAATTACAATGGGAAAACTGTACCTTTATAGTGAAACACTTAGTGGACAGCACTTTAACCTACTTACCAAGTTGAACATCACCAAAAATGTGGTAAAGTAACATCGTGTGCTAACTGGTAACATATGCTAAGAAGGTCTGTGGTATAATTAAAAAACATGTTTGGTCTGGCATTAGATCTCTTCAAACCCTTGGAATTACCTGACTGATGGTCTTTTTCTATTCATAACAAGCCCCTGCCAGAAAACCTGAGCTCATGCTAATGCAGAGTCTCATGGGGGAGAAGGCCTCAAACAGCTGCAGGACCAGAGCTGGCTGCCCGGAAACCCACTGAGTGATCAGAGGGTCAGAGCGTTCAGCCCTGCCACTGGGTAGGTGGAAATTGAGTCCTAGAGATTGAGTCCAGTCACCCATGGTCAATGATTTAATCAACCATCCCTACATAATGAAACAAAATCAGACTGAGGAACTTTTGGGTAAAGGTGATCTATGTGCTGGGATGGTGTTGCCATAGAGGGCAGACAAGGAAGTTTTGTGTCCCCTGCCTCTCACTCCTTGCCCTATGTATCTCTTCTATTAGGCTATTTCTGAATGTCATCCTTTATAAACATACAGCTATAATCTTAAGTATGGCGCTTTCCTGAGTTCTGAGTCATTCCAGCAGATCACTAAACCCGAGTGGGGAACCCCTGCATTTGCAGTCAGCCCAAAACAAGTGTGGCTGCCCTGGGGACCTCCTTACAGCTGGCATGTTAGATGGGGACAACACTGTATGACAGGGTCCTTAACCCACGGGGTCTGTACTCACTCCAGGCAACTAGTGTCAGGAGTGAGTAGGACTGCAGGACACCCCAGCTGGTGTAGAGGTGAAGAACTGACTGTCATCTGTAAAGCCAAATGAGGTCGAAAGAACATTTGTGGTATTCCTGCCAAAAGCGCCTAACTTGAATCTATTCAAGAAAAACATTCTACAAGATAACTGGCCTGTGTCCTTCCAAAATACATGTCAAGAAAGATAGAGCAGCACTGAGAAACTACTCCAGATTTAATGGAAACTAACAAGATAGGACAGATACATGCAATATGTAACCCTGAGTTAGAGCCTTGAACAGAGGGGGAAAAAACCACTGCAAAGGACATTCACGAGACAACTGACCAAATTTGACTATGGAATGTTAGCTAAGAGCTTTGTATCAAAAAACTTCCAGATTTTGATAAAAGTATGACAATTGTGTAAGACAATATTCTTGTTAGAAAATATATATAGTAATTGCTTCTCAGCCTTTTAGCTAAGATTAAGTGCAGTACCTGTTCTTATCAGAAAATACATATAGTAAAAGTGTCTCCAAGTGGTTCAGAAAAAAATAATATGCATGCATTACTTACATGCATTACACACAGAAAAAGAAAATAATAAAGCAAATGGGGCAAAATATAAACAATTAGAGAATCTGGGTAGAGGGTATACCCAAGTTTCTGATACTGGTCTTGCAACTTTTCTATAAGCTTGAAATCATATAAAAATAAAAAAAACAGAAAAAAAAAGGAAATAACGAAGTAGATTTGCCAAATTATATGCTGGTATTCTTCCACAAAGTGGACTATCTAAAGATGATTAGGGCATTTAACAAAGATACAGCAGTTCCCAAACTCTGTTCCCTAGGACACAATTACAACATGACAAATGTATCAAAATTGGTAATTTATTAAAATTAGAACAGTTGCTATTGTTATTTCTTTCCTCTGAAATTCATTTTGGAAATAATTTTATTCATCAGAAATTCACTTGAGTAGCACCTGACACCTGCAGGATGAGAGATGCTGAAGACGTATTTATCTGAAGAAGGACTGAAAAGGGGGGAATGAGGTTGGAGCTGGAAGAGCTGCAGCTCTAGGGTAAAGACCACATGAGTGGCAATGTGATCCTTCCCTCAGAACCCTCCAATTTCTCTCCCTAAAAATCATGGTGTCCACGGAGAGGCTGTCCAATGGAACCAAGAGATGGGTCTAAGTTTTGCATTCCTGTTGACTTAGGAAATAAGAGGGTTATTTAGACAATATAAATCCTTTGACATAGGAAATCTTGGGAGGCGTAAGGCTTCCACCAGACATAGAACCAGGGCTTCAAGGCAATCTGTGATAGTTAATTTTATGTGTCAACTTGACTAGGCTAAGGGACGCCAAAACAGCTGATAACACATTATTTCTAGGTGTGTCTGTGAGGATGTCTCCAGAGGAGATGAACATCTGAATCAGTAGAATGAGTAAAGAAGATCTCTATTAATGCCAGTGGGCATCATCCAATCCCTTGAGTAGGCAGAGGAAAGAAGGACGAATTTGCTCTGTTTGAACTAAGATATCCATATTCTCTTGCCCTCTTGCAGTCCACCAGAGCTCCTGGCTCTAAAGCTTTTGATTCAGACACAGACCAGAGTTACACCACTGGCCCCCCTGATTCTTAGGCCTTCAGGCTCTGAGTTATACCGTCAGCTACACCAATTCTGGTTCTCCAGCTTGCAGATGGAAGGTAGACTGTGCAACTTCTAAGCCTCCATACCCAAGTGAGCTTATTCCTACAATAAATCACCTCTTATTTATCTCTATATATCCTACCGGTTTGTTTCTCCGAAGAACACTGACTGATACACAATCTGATCTAAATACTGGACGGTGTCTAATTTTCAAGTACAAGGAAAATTCCAACACATTTATATAAGTTGTTCTGATTATTGTGTCAATATCTTATTATTAATAAATGCTGTGCCACATTCAAGAAAGTTGCATGAATGATGGACTGATAGAGGAGGAGATGATGTGTTGACTGAATATCACTGACATTTGTGGTATAACTGAAAGTCACTGGTCAAAACATCTATGACCCCTCAAATTGCACAGAGGAGCCTCAACTTCCCTGTGTTACTATGGGACCTACACAGTGTACCACATGATAAGTAGCAAGAACAACTGTTCTATCATGGATCATGTCATGTTTTAAATATGTGAATGTATTATTTTATCAGTAATAAAACAGCTGAATTCCCAAATGTATACCATTCTGTTACAAAGTTTTAAAAAGGGAATCAAATGTTGACCATTTCTTAAAATTAATTTATCTAAGAGACTTTTTTATTCTTAGCTTCAATGTGAACACTATTTTATTTCATGGACACTGCTTGGTTTTCTACTGCTATACTACAACTTTTAAGTGTTCTGTGGTCATGTAAGCTGAAGAAATATTGCTATACAGTGTCATTTTTACAGATTACATGTTTAAGGAATCTGTAGGACTAAGAAAACACAGAACATGCTTTCATATTTTGACTATTTCCACAAAAGGCTATGAGACAGTATTTTGACTACTACTGTTTATGAGTGGGCTGAGTAATGGACTGTATGTGTGCTCAGGCGCTCAGTTGTGCCAACTCTTTGTGACCCCATGGACTAGCCCATCCGGCTCCTCTGTCCATGGAATCTCCCAGGCAAGAATACTGGAGGGGGTTGCCATTCCCTTCTCGGGGATCTTCCTGACCCAGGGATTGAACCCGTGTCTCCTGCATTGGTAGACAGGTTCTTTGCCACTGAGCCACCAGGGAAGCCAAGTAATGAATTATCCAGTAGCCAACTGATTTTCACTGTTAATACCAACGTAAATTACATCACAATCAATCCCACAACTTCTAATGAAATTCTGTGCCAGGAAGAACTTCCGCAAGGCCACTATAAACGCAGCTCGAGGGTGTCAAGGGTGGAGTAGCCAGGTTACACGGCTTCACCCTGGGGCACTGCAAATCAAGGGCACTGGGCCTATTTTAGACAAGAATTAAATCACTGCTCACTGCAAAACAAAAATTACACCATATTATTGGGTTGGCCAAAAAGTTCTTTCAGACTTTTTGTAACATCTTATGAAAAAACTTTTTGGGTAACCCAAAAACTCTAAAGATGGTAAAGAAATTAAATAAAATTGATATAAGTGAAGAAATCCTCAGTGTTGGTGAAGTTTAGGACAATGCAGACAAATGAAGGCTTTCTCAGCAAAATTGAAGCATATTTATGGTCCTACTCCACCACTGTCACCTAAGATAGGAAGGGGATTCTGCAAATTTGGCAGCAATCCTTCAGCTGTGTCCTCAATACCCCTCTTGGAGTCTGCTATGGTGTGACGTTATTTACAGAGCTCAAAGAGGTCATGGAGATGGCTCCATGAAGAACCAAAATTGAAAACACTGCTGGTATAGAGTGGATTCTGAAAGCTATCTCAGGACTTAACGTACGTGAACTATCACATATCTCCCCAGGCCCCTACCCTCAGAATTCCTCAACAGTTACCACTATTTACTGAGGCATCTCCCAACTTCTCTTCTCAGTTCCATCTCCTACTAGCTTCCAAGTCTGGCAGATTCAACTGCTTCTGCAATCCATTTCCTCCTTTTGATCTTGAAGGCCAGTGCCCTGGTTTAGGTCCTTACTTCCTCAGCCTATTAAAATAGCCTCTCCTACCAGTTTCCAGTATTTTTCCATCTAATTCACTTTATGACCACCATAATACTCATCCTTCTAAAGCACAGTCTGAATCACACTGGTCCCCCTTTCAAACCATCTTCAATTATTCCTCATGGCTCTGAATCAAAGACATACTCCTCAGCTGGGCATTCAAGACCTCAGTGATCTCAGTAGCTCCTCAAAATCTACATTATCTACCACATATATCCACACAAGCACCCCATGGCCCAACTTCCCATCTCTTCTTCAAACTTCTCTTTACATCTGGCTCTCACCACACCCACAATTCAATCTACTCATATCTTACCCATCCTCCAGGGTCTGTATCAATCATTGTTTCCTCAAAGAAACCTCTCTCCATCTCCCCAGTTACATGTGATCTTCTACTTCCCTGAACCTAACACATTTTTCCTGGCTTTATTATGACCTGCTTTCTACTATACTCATTTATCTTCCCTACCACAATCTTCTCTTAATCAATACTTATTAGGACTGGTCCCTGTGCCAGGCACTGTACTAGGCACCAGGAGTACAGGGCTGAACAAAACATGTACGACCCCTCCAACTGCACAGAGAAGCCTCAACTTCTCTGTGTTACTATGGAACCTACACAGTGCACCACATGATAAGCAGCAAGAACAACTGTTCTGTCAAGGTGCTAGAACATGATTCATAAACATACTGCCATTCAAATAAGATGCTGTGTTTAAAGTCTCTAACTCTATTAATAAAAGAATCATTTTCAATAGGAAACTTGAAGAAACATATTGAAATCTTTAAGTCTATAATAAAGGCTTGTTCACTACTGAAACAAAAATGGAAGAAATATCAAATCCTTCCATCAAAATATTGTAGAGCAAAAATTTCTATTTTTTGAAGATACACATAAATGTATTTGTTTAATAAAAAAACTGAAAGAGTGGAAAGAAAGATAATCAGACTTTGGTATCAATGAGACGTCAAATGAATGAGTATGATTAAGTGAATGAATGAATTTAAAAAAACTATTGGTTTGGTTTTAAGACAGTTTTTGGACCTATTATTTTAGAATCTCCGTAAAATCCTCCGAAGTTCACGTGGCGATAACGTGGATAGGGATATGTATAGTGATCAGGAAAAAACAATGAAAGAACACAACTGTGAGACGAGCTATGTCAAATTATCATTAAGGAGAATAACAAGACAAGATTTCTCTAAGGCCCCTGTGTTGGACTCAGCCACCAGTGAAGAAACTGACTTTCAAAAGATGGGGAGGTTCTTGACCATACGTTCCACACTTTAAATAAGTTTGTAAAAGATTAAATCTCAGTTTCAAATATCCCTACGATTCACAGTAGTTGCCCAGGCCCCATCCACCTTCCACGCCCCACTCCGCCCACCTCTGTTCCAGGAGTTTCTTTACCTCATAGGCGTCCTTGATGTTCAAGGGCTCGCCAAGAGCAGCCACGTGTCCCACGATGCCTTTGTTCCACTCTAAGCGGATGCAGTTATTTGAAGCTTCTTCCAGTGTTGAACCTTCTGCAACATCAAAGAGGCGGCTGATAAGAAACTTGTCGTTGGAGCTGTCCTCACAGACGAGGAATAAGGAGTAGCGGTCGGCGGCGATGAGTCCATGGATATGCAAGAAAATTTTGTGACATAAGGCTGTGACATCCAAGTGACTAGAAATATCTTTCACTAATTCCAAGAGTCTCGAGCACTGGTCCCCTTCATCATTATCAAACCGTGGGGGGGTTAGAGGCATCTGTTCCTTCTTGTCTGAGTCAGAGAGGAAGCTCACAGTTCCCTCAGAATCCCTGATAACAATGGGTCTAAGTGGCCGATCAAATTCAGAGGCAGAGATCTTCCTGGTTGGTGTTCCAGGGACACTGTTCTCTGCACGGGGACTTGGCTGCAAGGAGCAAGAGCAGGATTCCAGGTGGCCTTTGATTCCTTCCTTGCACACAGGGATGGTGTGAACTCTCTCAGCAAACCATGCATTGACCATTTCTCTGCAGAAAAGAACATGTAGACACATTAAACATTTGAGGAAGACAGGAGTGGATAAATAGGATGTGGTGCATATATACAATGGAATACTACTCAGCCATAAAAAAGGACTGATACAGCGTCACTTGCGGAGACGTGGATGGACTTATTGTCTGTCATACATAATGAAGTAAGTCAGAAAGAGACAAGCAGATATCCTATATTAACACATATATATGGAATCGAGAAAAATGGTACTGATGAACCTATTTGCAGGGTAGGAACAGAGATGCAGATGTAGAAAATGGACAGGTGGACATGCAGGGGGATGAACGGGGAGACTGGGATGGAGGTATGTGCACTGCCATGTGTAGAACAGATAGGTGGTGGGAACTTACTGTATAGCACAGGGAGTTCAGCTCAGAGCTCTGTGGTGACCTAGATGGGGGAGGGGAGATGGGGGTGGGGATAAGGGAAGAAGGTCCGAGAGAGAGGGGATATGTGTATACACATAGCCGATTCTCTTCATCATTGAGCAGAAATGAACACAACATCATAAAGCAACTATACCTCAAAAAAAACAAAACAGTGTGTGTGTGTGTGTGTGTGTGTGTGTGGCGCGCATGCTCGGTCATGGCTGACTCTTTGCTATCCCACAGACTGAAGCCTGCCAGGCTCCTCTGTCCATGGACTTTTCCAGGCAAGAACACTGGAGTGGGTTGCCATTTTCTACTCCAGAGGATCTTGCCAACCCAGGGATCGAACCAACATCTCTTTTGTCTCCTGCATTGGAGGCAGGTTCCTTACCACTGTGCCACCTGGGAAGCTTCCCTCCTTAAATACTGCTACCCCTGAAAATTTCTAAAATCCTCTCATGGTTAACTGATGTGGTAACCATTTGTCATAGAAAATGAAGACATGACGGTCTATTTAAGACAGTTTATTTTGAAAAACAGTAGAAGACAACTGTTTCAGTGAACATTTTAATAAAAGATTGACTCCTATATACATATATTTTCAGATATCTGATTTATAATGCATCAAGTGTCAAGTTGGTTTCTCTCAAAATCAGTTTGAATTAAAGTAGAAGCCACTATATTTGACAATAGTCTTAGGAAAACACATGCATGGAAATTTGCTATTAAAAACACACAACTTATTCTGAAGTTAAATATTTTAAATTTTTTAAAACATTTATCTGAATTTGGCTAGGTAAAATGATTAATTTTACAGTTTTTATCTAAACCACTATATATGTCCTGCATTATGTAGAGGCAGGTAGTTCCTTTACCATGTATAAAGAGAAAATGCAAAACTAGTAAAAAAATTTAATCCTGGGAAAGCTTAGTTGTTTCTCCGAATATTAGTTTTACCTAAAAGCTAGATCTTGTTTTTCAATGAGCCTTGCTCTCAAAATTAGCAAATAAAACCACAAAAAACCTAGAGTAACGGCTAACTTAATACATATCGCATGCAGACCTGGTTTTTCCCCAAATACAGACCTGATTTTTCTCCAAACTCAAAAATTTATTTTCAAAAGACAGTAACTTGCTAGCACCGAGGATATTTAAAAGTACTGGCCTATAAGGGCAATGCAATCTCCATGTGGCAATGGTTTACTGGTTATTTTCATGAAAGAGCCAGGATGCAGACACTCTCCAATCCTGGCTGCAGCAGAAATTGATAACACCTCTACAGAGGGCAACCAGGCAGTATCTAACAAGTTTTAAAATGCATTTATCCTTTGTTCCAAAGATTTTACACACATGGCAAAAGTATCCATGTATTTATTTACTGTTTGTTATAGTAAAGATAAGAGCAAACTTATCCCATAAATAGAAGCCTGGCAAAATACACCATGGCACATTTATAAATGGAACAGTGTGCCTGTGCTAAGGTGCTTCAGTCATGTCCGACTCTTTGCAACACTATGATCTGTAGTCCACCAGGCTTCTCTGTCCTTGGGATTTTCCAGGCAAGAATCCCGGAGTGGGCTGTCATGACCTCCTCCAGGGGATCTTCCCGACCCAGGGATCGAACCCACAGCTCTTACATCTCCTGCATTGGCAGGCAGGTTCTTTACCACTAGTGCCAGCTGGGAAGCCCAAATGGAACACTAGGCAGATATTACACGGTACTGATATGAATAATCACCCCAATCTATTAAGTGAAAAAAGATCCAGAAGGAGGAGAGAAGAGTTAATCATTTTCCTGGGTCTCCACTAAGTGTTTCACTTACAGAATGTTCCCTGAATTATTTTATTTTGAACAATAATCTATTGTTTGGTAAATATATATTACCGTGAACTGACACCAATCTAGAATGAAATGGGTAAAAAAAAAATAGATATTATCAGGAGTATCTCATAATTCCAAGTGTTAGATACATTTTAACGCTCTTTTTTTTTTTTTTTAGGGAATATGTCATTATTCTTTATTTATTTATTTTTTTAATTTATTTTAGTTGGGGGCTAATTACTTTACAATATTGTAGTAGTTTTTGCCATACATTGACATGAATCAGCCAATAGCCAGGACATGGAAGCAACCTAGATGTCCATCAGCAGACGAATGGATAAGGAAGCTGTGGTACATATACACAATGGAATATTACTCAGCCATTAAAAAGAATACATTTGAATCGGTTCTATTGAGATGGATGAAACTGGAGCCCATTATACAGAGTGAAGTGAGCCAGAAAGAAAAGCACCAATACAGTATACTAATGCATGTATATGGAATTTGAAAGATGGTAATGGTAACCCTATATGTGAGACAGAATAAGAGACACAGATGCATAACGCTCTCTTTAAAAACTACTTACTATATTACTCCAGTATATACCTACAGCACAGAGTTTTTCTTTAAATGTAATTGCCTAATATTTTATAAATGCATGCCATGGCTTGGGACAAAATTTCTAGTGATAAGAATATACTCTGGTAACAGTGTATCTCAAAAACTTCTATAGAAATGAGGGGGACATACTTTGGGAAATGTTTATGTAACCTCCAAAATCACAAAGAAAGATTGTGCCAAAGACACTGATGTCAGACATGCATGTGAGAAATGTACAGGAAGCATCTGAATAAAATGTTTTGTAAAACGTGAAACAGGAACACAGCAATATATTTAAGTTAATCTAGTTTATGTGATTAAAAAATATATACATGTAACTTAAACTTCTCAAATCAACATAAAAACAGGTATTTTAACTATGTCAGCTACAAACCTGAAACACAGCCTCAACTTATTTATCTTCTCACTGAAAAATGGTGATTAACATTTTAATTTTTAATCAAACCACCTACTTGACAACATCTAAACAGACACCTTAAAGTGATGAAATCACAATTCCTAATGCCCCATCTTTCTTCTTGATCCAATTTCACTCCCTGTCAATTTTCTTCATACCAATAAATAGCACCATCCCCAGTTACTCAACTGCACATCTAGGAATTACTCTGAATTTGTTTCCTTCAACTCTCACATACAGCAACCAAGTCCTGTCCAGTTGACTTCCAAAACTCTATACTCCAATCTGCTTATTTCTATCTCCTGTACTACTCCCCTGGTTCAAGCTCCATCATCTCTCATCTTGGACTATGGCCACAGCCCCTTAACTGGACTCTCTGAAATTATACTAGCCTCCCTTCAACCCATTCTCCCCATGGCAGCTAGAGAAATCTTTGAAAAAGTAAGCCTTAACATCTTAACCATCTTACTGGGCTTCTCACTGAATTGAGAATAAAACGCAAACTCTTCCAATTCCCGACCATAGTCCCTCCTGTCCACACAGGCCTCCCTGATGCTCCTCAAGCACATCAAACTTTGACTGCCCCCAGTCTGGAATGCTCTCCTCACCTGCATCTGACAGGTCACAGCTCCCTCGTCACCTGCACAGACAGGTCTTCCCTGCTCACTCCACCTCTCAAGGGGCCCCAACACATTATGTTCTCCCCTGACACGATCTGAATTCTTATTGTTGCTCTTCAGTCGCCAAGTCATGTCCAACTCTTTGCAACTCGACGGACTGCAGCACACCAGGCCTCTCTGTCCCTCACCATCGCCCAGAGCTTGCCCAAGTTCATGTTCATTGCATCAGTGATGCCATCTAGCTGTCTCGTCCTCTGATGTCTCCTTCTGCCATCGATCTTTCCCAGCATCAGGGACTTTTCAATAAGTTGTCTGTTCGCATCAGATGACCAAAATATTGGGAGCTTCAGCCTCAGCATCAGTCCTTCCAATGAATATTCAAGGTTGATCTCCTTGCTATCCAAGGGACTTTCAGGAGTCTTCTCCAGCACCACAGTTTGAAGGCATCAATTCTTTGGCACTCTGCCTTTTTTACAGTCCAGCTCTCACAACTGTACATGACGAATGGGGAAGACCATAGCCTTGACTATACGGACCTTCATTGGCAGAGTAATGTCTCTGCTTTTCAAGACACTGTCTAGGTTTGTCATCGATTTCCTGCCAAGAAGCCATCGTCTTCTGATTTCATGGCTGTAGTCACTGTCTGCAGTGATTTTGGAGCCCAAGAAGAGGAAATCTGCCACTACTTCCAACTTTCCCTCTTCTATTTGCCATGCAGTAATGGGGAGAGATGCCATGATGTTAGTTGTTTGTTTTTTTTTTTTTAATATTTAGTCTTAAGCCGGCTCTTTCACTCTCCTCCTTCACTCTCATCAAGAGGCTCTTTAGTTCCTCTTTGCTTTCTGCCATTAGAGTGGTAATGAATTCTTACTATCATCTATTTCTCTTGTTCATTAACCTGTTGGTTTACTGTCTATTTCCTCCAAGGAGATGTAAATTTCATACTCCTCTGTCTTGTTAACAACTGCATTCCTGTACTTAGAAAATGTCTGTCACATATTAATACTATGTCCTTGATAAATATCTGAGTGAAGTGAATGAATAAATAAATGAAGCCTCCTAAACTAACTGCATTAAAAAGGACAACAGTCTTTTTGTCACCACCCCTTGGATGTAAGCCTCATAATTGACCATGGCTACTCTACCTCGTTTATCCCATAGGGCCTGTTATACATCTTAAACAGAGCCAGTGCCCCCACATTCTTTGTTAGATATTTTGCATTATTATGTTTAATTTGTCTCACAGGTGTTGTACCTCTAGATACTTTCTTGGAAAAATGAACTCAGTATCAAATGACACAGGAAAAGTAGATCTGGTATATTCAGTCATTCAATCAACAATTTTTATTAACCACCAGTCGTGGGGGGAAAGGTTTTCTCATGACCACATTATTGATTATCTGAGTCCCTGTAGATATATATGCCTGTGGAGGAAAACATAAGTTATCATAACATCAAAACAATTACTTATAAACCAGCCTTAAATAATATTAAATCATCTCTTACACCTCTCTTCTTTCAAGCATCCCTTGACGTTTTGCAGTGCATGACCTATGTGGCTATGTGAAGTGAGCCTTCTGTCCTAAGACTAGTATTGATCATCTCCTGTTCTTTAACACTTTAATCTCTGCAAATACAAATCACTTGCAGACTGAAATGTAAACTTACGTAAGATATAGAATTTCTAGAAGCAGAACAAAGTGATGTTGGAGACTATTCTAATATTACATAAAGCCACTGATAATTAAAGGTTAAGCCCAATTAAAAACCAGCTAACAAAATCAGTAAGGATCATTAACATAACAAATACCTGAAAAGAGAATTCTATTCAAATAAGTGCATTCTAGATTAAGAAAGGCTGCTGGAAAAACTGAAGATCTTCCAATGTTAATTTTAAAAAACTCTATTTGGGGAAAAAAAAAACTCAAATCTCAAACAAGTAAAGTTATTTGCCAGAAACTATTTTACAAATTAGCTTGGAGTTTCCATTATAATTTAAATTTTATTAGATTTAAAATAAATTTACTTTCATAACCTGTGGTTCCATTTTTCAAAGTAAATTTCCAATCAAAACCTTTTCACTGATACTTTCTCATTTTAACTAGATTCACTTTTAAGTGTCCTTTTCTCTAGACTGTATTATTCTCATGAAGCTCCTTGTGCATGTCAGGCACTGTGCTAGCCACCAGGGATACAGGGGTGAGCAAGCCCAGACCTCTCCTCCCCAAACTGAAACTTACAATGTGTCCAGAAGTTAATTTATACATATACTGAATTCTGCTGTCATATGAAGTTATATGTTGTTGTTTAACTGCTAAAGTCATCTCTGACTCTTTGAGACCCCATGGACTATAGCCCGCCAGGTTCCTCTGTCCATGGGGATTTTCAGGCAAGAGTACTGAAGTGGGTACTTCATATAAATGAATAAAGATGGGAAGATGAACATGTCAAATATGAGAGTAAATATACCAGATGGGATTCAAGAAACCTGGCTGACAGCTCTGACTGGGGCAAGTCTCTTCTATGGCCTGAGACAGGATCTCTACTTTCCCTTCTTTCTCTTCCTTGAATCTATGAGATTTTGAAAAGTATGTTTATCAGAGATGCTAGAAGAAAAAAGCAGCATTTTATTTAAACCTGGTGAGGCAGGTATTAACAATCCTACTTTCTAAATTAAGAAGCTAAATTAAATGGCTGAACCAAACACACTCTGTTATCTGGTAGCAAAACTAGGAATCAAATCTAGGTTTCCTATTCCAAGTCTTACAGCCTATAAGAATATAAAAGTTCCCACAACATCAATGTTTGTCATGAAGAAGACACTTTATAAAATCCATATGCAGTAGAAACAGTCAAAAATCAAATTTAAACATATATGGTATAGAAAGAACACACTCGCTTATAACAGCACATCCCCTAACTTAATTCTTTCCATCCAGACCACAGAAGGATGGCACACTAAACCACTGAGGTAAAAACACTGTGTCAAGGGACTCAGAACAAAAACTCTGAAGGATAGTGTTCTTAAAAAAATCTGACTGAATCTCATGCCTGTTTCTCTGAAAACAGGTCAGGGTTTATAAACCTAAAATGATGCACTGAAAAGAATGTATATTAAACGTGTTCAAGGTAAGAGTAATTCTTAGGGTTGCATTGCTGTTGCTGTTCAGTCACTAAGTTCATGACTGACTCTTTGTGATCCCGGGCACTGCAGTACAACAGGCTCCTCTGTCCTCCACTATCCCTAAGTTTGCTCAAATTCATCTCCACTGAGTTGGTGATGCTATCTAATCATCTCAGCCTCTGCTGCCCCCTTCTCTCTTTGCCTTCAATCTTTCCCAGCATCAGGGTCTTTTTCAGTGAGTCAGCTCTTCGCATCAGGTGGCCAAGGCACTGGAGCTTCAACTTCAGTAGCATCCCTTCCAATGAATATTCAGGGTTGATTTCCTAACAGTTGATTAGTTTGATCTCTCTGCAGTCCAGGAGACTCTCAAGAGTCTTCTCCAACACCACAATTCAAAAGCATCAGTTCTTCAGTGCTCAACCTTCTTTATGGTCCAGCTCTCACATCCGTATGTGACTACTGGAAAAACCATAGCTTTGACTGTATGAACCTTTGTCTCTGCTTTTTAATATGCCATCTAGGTTCAAAGGAGCAAGTGTCTTTTAATTTCATGGCTGCAGTCACTATCCACTGTGATTTTGCTAGACTTAGCAAATAAAAATACTGCATACCAGTTAAAATTGAGTTTTAGGTAAACAATGAATACAGTTTTAATATAAACAGTATCTAAAATTCAAATTATACTGAATTTATTTCAAATGACCATACTAGTCATTTGATATTCTGTTTTTCCCAACTGAAATTGTTGGCAGATAGACATCAAAGAAAAAGTAGGTTCTTTGTAGCACATCAATGAGCTCTGTGCCATCAAATAATTAACTGTATCATTCAAAGAGCACAAAGGATCCTGTGTATTATGGTAACTGATCTTTAGGAAGCTCTTAGATTAATAATTTGTGGCATAAAATTCTTCCTTACATCAAGCCTTTTCATTTTACTGTCCAAATCATACCATATATTTAGTAGAGAAAAAACAAACTGCAATCTACTTATATAAGGGAGGCTGACATATTGCTAAAAATTCTTGGGAAGCACTGAGAAGCTATGTTTTTAGTCATAAATCCCAAATTCCAATCTATACTTTAGCATTTGTTACCAATGGGATTTGTAACCAATAGCAAACAATTTCCTTCTTCTGAGTTTCAATTTCATCCTGAATCCAGTAGGGGAAATACTGCCTGTTCTAACTTCTTCCCGAAATGCAAGGTGGTGACTATCTTTAGTTGAGTATGAAGTTAAGAATACAAAACTGGCCATCAGGAGATAATTCTACTAAACAATCACTACTTCCCTGGAGTTCATTTTCTCCTGAGTACAGTTCTTCATTGTAAAAATGGGCAGCTCTCTGAAGAGGTCAGGAAGATTCCCACAAGTGCTTACATTATCAGCAGACGAATAGGTGATGATTATTATGTCAGTCAACTCTTGTCATTTCCTTTTGCTCCTCAGCTTCCTTCTCTTTCTTATTCTTTCACTCATCTCACGGGGTTGATGTTCGAGTCAAATCAGAAAATGCATATAGAAGTATTTCAAAATCTCTTCCACATACTTGAGATGCTGCTATCTCCTAGACCCTTTCCAATGGAGCTGCAGGGCTGGCCTAAGGGGCAGTGGGTGTTATTTCTAATAACGTTCAGCCAAGAGACTCAGAGAAAGTAAGGGGGAAGAACGGTCATGTTCCAGGTGGTACAGGCCCACAGGCTGAGTGGGTCTGATGATTTGGAAACAGCCTGTCTAAACGTACCCTGAGTATCTAGGTCCTTGTCCAAAGAAGATACTGTAGATTGTTATTTATTATAGAATCCCACTAAGCTTCACCCAAGGCAGGTAAAGAGCAAGTAAAGAAGTAAAGAATCTCAAAGGAGCAAGTAGAGAACCCCCCAAATTGATATTAATTAGATGGCAGGAAATGAAGCCAACTGGAAGCTGATAAAAATTTGCTATGAGTTATCATAAATGTGACTTGAATTTTAAATCTCAAATCTTTTAAAACAATGAATCCAACCAGAAGTTTAACTCTACATAACTCTACATAAATTACATCCTAGCTGTCTGAGCAAAAAGAATGAAATGGATGCAAATTCCACAAAGGTATTTTACCCTCTGCTGGAGGTTCTAATAACTTAGAAACTCTACTTTCATGTATAAGCAAGTCTTTGTTAACTGCTCTGCAAACAAAAACAGAGCAAGCATCTTGAAATCTTTGAGCCGATTTAGCTTTTACAAGGCCGTTAATGAAAGACAACAGGCCCTGGATGCCAGAAATAAAGCCACAGCCAAAGGAAACGCAATAAAAGGTAATGCCAAGAATTTATAATCAATGACAAGATCCTGATGTTTAACATCCCATCCAAATCATTCCTTCTCTCCTCACCAAAACCTGTTTTATTATCCTCTAGTCAGTTATTTCCTTCTATATTTTATTACTCAAAAGATTTCTTACCTCATAAATGAATTATATTATATGCCTCTTTTAAAATGGGTAAATAGTTCAGTTTTGTTCTTAAACTTTTACAATATGTCTTACAATAACTGGAGAAATCCTGCGTCCAAGCTAACTCGCTTCAGTCGTGTCCAACTCTTTGTGACCCCATGGACTGTAGCCTGCCAGGCTCTTCTGTCCATGGAATTCTCCAGGCAAGAATACTGGAGTAGGTTACCATTTCCTTCTCCAGGGGATCTTCCTGACCCAGGGATCGACACTGGCAGGCAGGTTCTTTACCACTAGCACCACCTGGGAAGTGAGATGCAGAAATCCTGGAGAGTACTAAAATCAATGCTGGGAGTTATTCCTCTCAGCTAACATAAATGTGAATATCATTTGTAATTTCAAACTTGTAACACAAGTTTGCAGAAATGCTGCTCACGGCTCACCAAGGGACCCTTTCCCACAAGGCAGGTAAAGAGCAAGTAAAGAAGTAAAGAACCTCAAAAGAGCAAGTAAAGAACCCCTCAAATTGATATTAATTAGATGGCAGGAAATGAAGCGAACTGGAAGTTGATAAAAACTTGCTATGAGTTATCATAAATGTGACTTGAATTTTAAATCTCAAATCTTTTAAAACAATGAATCCAACCAGAAGTTTACTGCCTTAATGTTCTACTTTACTGAAGACTCTAGCAGCTCGTGAGTCTTGCCCATGCAATGATGATGTAATATAAAAATCAGTGTCAGGAGGAATAATCTTTAACATATTTTGACTTCATGAGGCTTCCTTAGAGCATTAACAGCACTGCATCCTTTAAGACAATGTGTCAGTGTGGGTGGAGCGCTCTACAAAACTGAGTTTATGCACTCAAAAGGCCAGGAAGCCAGGTTCTAGCAGCTGCAGGAAAAGGCTGAGTACTGGCATTTCCAGTGTCGGATGTTTGGGGTCTTTAATAATATACAGAGGAATGGAATGAATATATTCACTTGTGAATGATTAAAAAAAAAAGAAGGAGGAGGAAATTTGTGGGGCAGAAAGTCTAGGTGAATTGTCTCTTTTTTTTTTAATCGTTGTAATAAAGGGTTTATCTCATCAAAATTACACACATAGCAGAAATAAAGTGCTATTTCATACTACACATCCCATGTGTTCATATTTTTAAAGAAGATGAAAAATATATTATTCTTAAAATAAGAGTCAAGTTAATGATTAAATTTACTGGTAGCAAGCTAATAATATCTGTTTTTACTGGATATTTAAATAGCTTTAGTTTTTATATATCACCTATACTTCATCTCATACTTTGCAAAAGTTTTACAAATTGATTAGTAGTATTCACTAAAAACCCTGGAGGAGGAAATGGCAACCCACTTCAGTATTTTTGCCTGGGAAATCCCGTGGAGAGAGGATTCTGGTGCGCTGCAGTCCATGGGGTCACAGAGAGTCAGACACGGCTGAGCAAATGAGCACACAGGCATATTCATTTAAAAAGAAAATTAAAGTCACTATATGATGGCACATACTCTGTTAAGGATGAAAACTTTCCCCTTTTGCAGTTTCTCATTTTCACTCAATATTACGACCTATCACAGAAACAAAAACTACAGTTTATAATTTATATTATAACTAATATAATTTTCCACTAATCTAATTAGATCACAGTTTTTTCCAAATCCCTATAATCTAGAAGTATTAAATAGGATATGCAAAACACTGCATAGTGAAATGTAAGTTCTCACATAGCATTTCAAATATGATTAGCAAAAGGGATATACACACACAAAGTAGCTCCATCCAACAGTAACTTTACTTTCTACCAAAGTTGAACTGCTCACTCAGGTTACAAAACGAATCTTAAAAAGACAGGAATACCTTAAAATATATATTCAGTATTCCAGAGGCTTTGAAAGGGAAAAATAATTAAAATACCTTGCCTAGGTTTTAAAGAAAATTTCTTGGCATCAAGAAAAGGAAACAATTTACAAAGCAGTGTAAAATTCTAATGTAAACATAATAATTCTCATGAGCTAAAAATATAATGAGATGAAACCTACTTGTAGAGCAGCTAGCTTAATGTGTTTTGTGCTCTTGCCTAAAATAATGTACCAGAGGATAAAATTTTTTTGAAAATATATTGCACTTAGGGTCTGCTGCTGCTGCTAAGTCGCTTCAGTCGTGTCCGACTCTGTGCGACCCCATAGAAGGCAGCCCACGAGGCTCCTGTCTGTAGTCTAATACTAAGAATATAATTGTTAACAGTCTAGTACCTAAATTTTCAGCCGTTCTATTTTAAAATATCACTAGAGAGTTCCCACTTTTTATGCTCTAAAATTATATATGGAAACTAAACCCACTTGGGCAAAGTCTCTAGGCACCTCATTTAGTGACGTGCTTGTACATTAAGAGGCACTAGGAGGAACTTTAGCCTCTTCCTGAGTCAAATTTCTCATGACATTAAATCTCTGAGTCTTTCCTTTGCTTCCATTAATACTGACACTGAGCTTCAGTACAGCATGGTGCGTAAGGGCCCAGGTGGGACAGGCTTAGGCTTCAATCTGAGTTGTTTCTAAGATAAGACCTCAGGTGCATTATTTATGCTGTCTGTAAAATGGAGATAAGGGTATTGACCCTCATAGGCTTCTTTAAAAATTAAGAAAAATGACACCTATATAGTGATTGCATAGAGTCTGGTACTAAGGGTTTAATATATTAGTTACTGTTTTTAAGTTAATCAAACATTAACTGGAATATATTTACAAAGGCAATTAAATTTTTTGTAAAAATAAGAAGAATTTATTCATGGATTTCTACAGAATAACTAGATGTTAGCCATTTGTTTTCCAAGCTCCTAGTTTAAAAGCACTAATTTCTCTACAAAAACACTTGTGCAAAACAAAAAAGGTGTTTTAATATCTGTAGTTTCTCAAGTTAGAATTGAAAAAACATGGACTCCCTAGACCAATAATCATACTTATATATGACATAATTTCCTAAGTAATACACAAAGAATAAGAGCTGATCATTTAGTTGAGAAAAATCACTGTGAGAGCATAACTTGTTTTTCTATGACTACTCAGAGCTCAATCGCTAAAAATAAGGTAGAGAATTTGGAAGGTGATGTGGTTTCTAAATACCAAAGATATAATAAAAGCGTTTACCAATTGTGATAAAATATACAACTATTGCCTATGATAAAAACCATAACAATATTTCATAAAAACTATCATTTTAAACTGGGGAGTGGTTTCAATACTTGATAAAAACAATGCTTTAACATTTGCTACAGGAGATTTAGGGATTAAAGTCGGTCCATTTTAGTTCCTACCCACGGGGGCTTACTTGGGGGAATTCTGTAAGTAGGTTGATACTTGAGCCTCACGGATATTACTCTTGTGTGGTATAACATTTGGGGAGGTTTGCAGGGCGCCTCAGAACAAACAGAACAAAAAGCTGCAGGCCCTGAATGATCCATAAAACACAATGCATGAACATGTTTTTAAGGCCACTATTAAAACATTACCCCTTTCTCTTTCTTTCCAGTGATTTTTCCATCTTCATGTGAATTAACTAATTAAAACTAGAATCAAAAAGTGTACCATTTTCCTGTCAAAGGATGGTTGATAACATATGGAAATAGCTAAAATCATCTGTAGGAAAAACACACAAAAAACCTTACATAAAATATAACAGATATTTCTCCTGCTCCTGGATCCTAATTTTACAGTTTTAGTTGCCATGTTTGGACACTTTAACCTAGATCCACCACTCTTACTTGGAAAATACTTAAAGAAGGAAACTATTCAAATCTGAGAAGTTGACACTCTGCTCTTCTGGTGAGAATCAAGAATGCTTAGGGATGAAAGAGAATTTTAAACTCATTTATAAATCTCTCTGCCTTGATTTCTCACCCCTCCCATCTCACATAAAGCCAAGGTTTATTAACCTGGGCCAGTTACCAAGCTGGGGACACAGTCGGGAGGTCTGAACTCCCATTCCAATTCCCTTTCCAGTACCTTACACAGTCTTCAGAAGGTTCTGTTCAAACAATTAATAAAAATTCACTTTAAAAATGAGGACACAAAGTCTATTACATCCCTATTCTGTTGTTCTAATTTCTGCGTATCAGAATAGGGGGATGACTCCCCAAACTTGGAATTATAATTAAACCACTGATGATTCCCAACGTAAAATAAATTGTAACCTACTGAAAATCACTCTAAAAAAGATAAAAAAATATGTATTATTTCCTTCAAATTTCTTAAGAACACTAGAAGTAATGCTATTATTAACGTTTTACAGAGAAAGCAAATAAAGTACCTAAAGGTCATACTCTTAAGAAAGATGTAGCTTGGGAGTTGAAGCTTAAATCTGTCCTACATAGGGCCTTTAACCATCGTAAACTGAAATAAAATTTAAAGGGCTCAGAGCAGTGGTTCCCAACCAAGTACTGGTGCCAGAGTTTGGAGGGCACTTGGAAACGTGTGTCAAAACAATCAGGGTGCTCCTGACATTTAGTGTCTGGGGCCCAGGGATGTTAAACATCCTGTAATACACTGAAGAGCTTCTCACAACAAAATGTATCACTGCTGCTGCTGCTAAGTCGCTTCAGTCGTGTCCGACTCTGTGCAACCCCATAGATGGCAGCCCACCAGGCTCCCCCGTCCCTGGGATTCTCCAGGCAAGAACACTGGAGTGGGTTGCCATTTCCTTCTCCAATGCACGAGAGTGAAAAGTGAAAGTGAAGTCGCTCAGTCGTGTCCAACTCTTCTCGACCCCAGAGACTGCAGCCTACCAACTCCTCCGTCCATGGGATTTTCCAGGCAAGAGTACTGGAGTGGGGTGCCATTGCCTTCTCCAAAATGTATCACTATCAAAGGCCAAATAGTATCCCCTTTAAGAAGCAATGTTTTACTATAATGGAAAAGAATCTGAAAAAAGAACATATATATAAAATATACATACTATACATATATATAAAACTTATGTATATATAACTGAATCACTTTGCTGTAAACCTGAAACCCATTGTAAATGAGTTATATTGTAAATCAACTACATTTCAAATAAAAAACAAGAAGAAAAAAAGCAAGGGTTAATAAGAATAAAAGATTTCCATACTATAACAGGGTATTAAATGAGACGGGAGATCTGAGACACCTCCAAGTGATTCCTCCAATAATCTCTACTCTGACGTTACAGTGAGTAGTTTCCTTGCTTTTGGCATGGATTAGAAACAAATGCCGCCTAAAGTTACTTAACGTTCCCAAGTCTTCTCCAGCTATGAAAACATCTGAGAAGCTTACTGGGACCAAATATAAATAAAAGGCATAACCACTTCATATGGTTTTACATTCAAATTTGACCAAGAGTTGGAAGAGACATGCTTTGCAATTTTCCATGCATTTATAATCACAGGTATGAAAAATGTTCCTTAAAGAAGTATCTATTTACATCAAAAAGAAAATCTAATAACCAAAATCTATGCTGTAAATATGTAAGTCAATTTGTTTTGCAGCTTAGACTTGGGAAAAAGATTGGACTAGATTGGCGTGTCTCAATCTGAGGTCTGAGAAGCCCTCAGAGTCTGAAGCAAGTATGTTTTGAAGATCTGTAGCAGGCTCAGATGGTAAAGAACCAGCTTGCAGTGGAGGAGACCTGTGTTCATTCCCTGTGTTGGGAAGATCCCCTGGAGGAGGGCATGGCAATCTCCTCCAGTATTCTTGCTTGGAGAATCCCATGGACAGAGAAGCCTGGTGGGCTACAGTCCACGGGGTCACATAGAGCTGGACACAAATGAGCAACTACACGCACACACACAGTTTTTCTATGGAAATGCTTCAATTCTATGTTTTCACACTAATGACAGTAACAACAACAAAGAAAGACAAAGACATATACTTTAAATTACTGGGATGACTACCTTATAACCAACTACTATCCTGCAATTTTAGGAGTCAAGTCTATATTTGTGTTTACAGTCACACTGCAGCCCAATGGTTCTGGGATAACGAGAAAATAAAAGAGGTAGATTTAATATGCAGATATGCTTTCAAGCCAAGTAAAACCAAAAGCTGGTGTACTTGCTATAGGACTAAAAGTTTCATGACTGTTGAGAGAGACCCAGTGGGAAAAATGAATCATCACAAGGCAACTGTGGCAAAGGCAAGATGACCTCACCAGACCCCAGCATCGTATTGCAATTAGGGCCACATTCACTCCACAAGGATGATTTAATGAGTGTTGTCAATTTGCATTTGGCTAGAGTTTTATCATTTTATTCATAATTAACTTATACACTTATTTTGGTATTGCAGTTGCACAAATGCTATAACTGTGATTAAATTATACCTACTCTTAAGAATTCCACATTTAACTAACATTAAACTAACAGAAAGTCAGTATTAGGTGTGGCAGATAGCTGGAACTTCTGGGTGCACTCACACCACTTTCATTTGGGAACTTCCCCTCCCCCACTGACACATTACAGTCTGGGTTACCTGCGAGCGAGCGAAGTAAGAGGACAAACCTCTTCTTCCAGAAATAAAGGTTGGTCCAGAGCAGGCAAATTATGCAAGTAATTATGCAAGTAGGGCCAAAATAATTCTGAGAGGACTGACATGGATAAGAAGGTATTTCTCAAACATCAAAAGTTTAAGACCCACATAAACTTGCCAAGAAGAAACTTTTCCAGCACATGAAGAAAGCCTGATGGAGAATAAAACCGATACAGCATAGCGTCAAAAGGATGGCTGGACAAATGGATGGATGGTGGGATGAATGGATGGTGAGATGGATGCAGGGAAGAAAGGAGGAAAGACAGATTGATTAGATACATATACGGACCAAAAAAAAAAGAATACTGACAAGATTATGGCATCAAGCTGAATTTCACATCCAAACCAATCCCCAGGAATGTCAATTTTGTATGAGTTCAACATGAATTTCTGTCATTTGTGACCAAAAGTTTTTTAGCTAAAATACTGGAGGTCAATAAGAATGTCTTTCTTTAACAGGGGAAGGTTACTTAAATTTGAGAAGCACTGGATTACATGATCTCCAGCTCTATAAAGTTCAAAGATCCTGTGTGTGTTTTAAATATTTCACCAGCTTAAAAAAAAATCAGGATCTTTTCTTATAACCTCAGCATGCTTATTCAACAGAAAGTAGAAGTGATTACTTTTTTCATGATTATTACCAGTGATATTATATCAGATAGGAGACTTTTCTCCCTCAAGTTTAGATGTAATAAAATTATTCAGAAAAGACAATTTGAAAAAGTTAATCTTACTTTACGATTCAGAATCAAGGGAAGGTTTCAAAGAATACAGAAGCTAACAATGGCACCTAAGACTTTAAAAAGCAAGTTCACTACAAACTACAAATGGGGCATATATATATATATATATATATATATATATATATATATATGTATACACACACATACACACACACACATCCATATATATATTGGGTTGGAAAAGTTGGTGTTTTTCCATAACATCTTCCGGAAAAAAACAAAGGAACTTTCTGTCCTACCCAATAAAAGGCTTTTAGAAGCTTTTAAGAATATTTATCAGAATGATTTTTATAAACTTAACACTCAGTTTGCTTTACTTGCCTGATATTTAGTTGGCAATACATATAAATTCCTACCAGTTAGAGAAAATGAATAAAGCACTCACACCATGAAAAAAAAAAAGATTCAAAATAAAATGAGAATACCAAGTCAGTAAGTAAGATTACAGAGCTAAGTATCAAGTGAATGACTCATATGGAAAAGTTTCTTCAGTTTTTATTCTTAGGTTGTAATTCACAGGTACTTTTTTTTTTAACTGAACCTGATTTAACAGATATTTCCAAGGCCACATCAATCAGCCACATCAATTGGTCAACTAAAACTGTATCTGTCCAGCTAAACTAATCTCATAGGAAGTCCTGCACAGTCAGTAGCTACTCTGCATTCAAAATTCAGTCATTTTTCAACCTTTCACTATCAATCAACTCAGTGATTTATTTAATTACTCTGCAGTCCTTACCAAAGGCTTTTATCCTAAGAAGAGCTTTTATCTTACATTTAGCCCTGAAAACAAAGAAAGAAAATAACTCAATACAACAGTTACAGGTTACAAATTGTTAGTTTGAAAAATATTTGGGGGACAAACTTATAAACACCAAGCAGTTCCCCCTCCCCCCAGCCTTTTTAAGTATGAAAGAACTTTCTCCCAACCATTATTAAAATGTACTATGAAGTTCAAGCAGTTTTATGTTAAATCGTGTCTTCAAATCTAGAGGAAGCGAAGCATCTTGGTAAGACATACTCTCTGTAATCAGGTAAGGGTGAAGGTACAAACTCGACCCATACAACTTGAAAACACCTTCAAATATTTTAAAAGAAATGATATCAGAGACAAGACTCAAGTCATTTCTTTAGGTGGAATTATCTAAATAGGAAATTCTGCTGCATGACATAATCAAAATGCTAAAAGTTGTTCATCTTTAAGTACTGAAGATGACTTCATGAAAATATTAGCAATTTCTATAGATCTTTAGATCACAAACCGAAAAGTTAATGAAATGTATTACAAGCCTAAGTATTATATTAATATTAAACAAATATATTTATTTTGAGATATTTATGACTAACTGCCACTGCATTCGGAGAAGGCGGTGGCACCCCACTCCAGTACTCTTGCCTGGAAAATCCCATGGACGGAGAACCCTGGTAGGCTGCAGTTCATGGGGTCTCAAAGAGTGGGACACGACTGAGCAACTTCACTTTCACTTTTCACTTTCATGCATTGGAGAAGGAAATGGCAAACCCACTCCAATGTTCTTCCCTGGAGAATCCCAGGGACGGGGGAGCCTGGTGGGCTGCCGTCTATGGGGTCGCACAGAGTCGGACACGACTGAAGCGACTTAGCAGCAGCAGCAGCAGCCACCGCACTGGTTCTACCACAGTTTTAGGAATCATGATCTTGTATTCGGGGCTTTAAAAATGGAACTAAATATAAAACTTTGAGAACATTAGTGACAGAAGAGCAATGAGAAGCATCATTTCAGGGGCTCCTGCGGATTCTTTCAGATTCAATCACGTCCAAATTCAATCCACATGAGAACTTTTAGGGCGCTAAAAAGTGCCTTAGAGCTGGCTATAAGGACCCTGGTTATAAGCAATACAAGGATAAAAGGATATTATCACACCAGAATTACCGTAATAAAAATATTAGAAATAATATCAAAGCCAGACTAAGTTAATACCCACAGGATTTTATTGTCTTCAACCCTAATGACTACTTAACAAAATATGTTTAACAAAATGTTTGTCTGAAAATTGTGAAAAGTTTATATTCCTATATGATATAGAAATAACCATTTTAAAGAGTGAATAGCAATATCTATTTTACACCCATCATCTGACTTTTAAGAAAAATATTTTGCAAATAATAATTACAGCTTCAAGAGATGAAAAAAATATTAAAAAGCAAGCAACAAAAAAGAAAGAATCCTAAACAGTGAACCTGGAACACCAACTAATTCACCACAGCTTTGCAGTGTTAAATTAAAAGTCTATCATAGAAAACTATATGGGAGTGTAAAAATTCTGTTTCTGGACTTCGATCCAAGAAGTCATAAAAAGTTGTCCTCACTTAGTATCTCCTATTTCCAGTATATGCCAAATATTCTTAAGCTTTTGTCTAGTACAAAACAAAGCAATAAAAAGTCAATCATATTACCTCAATATTAAACGACATAAAACACTGCCCACGATCACAGAGCTGGTAAGTAACTAATGAAAGGTAAATTATTCTAATATGCTGTCAAGAATAACAACAGCTGTTAAAGTGGCATTAGCACCAGAAAGGCTTCATCTATGAAGGCAGGAGCATTTAAACCCTTAATGAACAGGGTATCTCAAACCTGTAGGACTGCAAAGTTTTCTACAACAGTGAGGGTGGGAGTTTTCCACAGGTTTTAGTTACTAGTTGCAAACTAATTTTTATGCCAATAGATGTTATGAATTGTTCAACTGACACTCAAATTCACTTAAACAGGTTTTGATTGCTAAAAAGCATTTATTTGTGTGCTGCCAGCTCTGGCTTTTAAGGAGGTGTTTAGCTCTGTATTGAAAGATAATTATAGAAAACAATGTAACAATTGCAATGTAACAATGCAATAATTGCTTTCCAGGTCAATCAAAAGGTTTCACAGGTGTTTAAATGAGAGTTTAGGAGTGCCAGAACCTTCCTTCTATTCAATGACTGCTATTGGGTGCAGACCATTCAGTCTGGGAAGAAAACAGAGAAGCATACATAAATGTCAAACAATTAAATAAGGAGGAAATAGTTCTACCAATAAGACTGTCTACAGACGAAGATGGCCAATCTAAGTAAGTCCAAATTTATTTAAAAAAAATAAACATGCAAACTGCCCCTACAGAACGGTTCTATTTCACAAGTTTCCTGAATTACAACATTATTCATTTTATACATATAAAGTTTAAGAAAGGGAGGGAGAAAAGTAGCATGAGCTTCTTGTTAACAACACACACACACACACAACTTAGCTGTAAAGTTAGTGTCTGCAATAAGATTTTACCACAAGCATGTGAATCACACAGTGTTTAGCAGGTTGGCATTTTTATGTCCAACCTCTCACTCTTAAAATTTTAAGTCTCCAGTTAATGCTATTAAATATAAGCCCAAACTGGAATATTGTTTCTAGAAAAAATTATGGCTACACACAAGACTTAGATTATATTCTTCACACTGACAACTTTCAGTACATTATAATTCCTAAAACTGAGGGCCTGCACTATTCTTGAATATCTTCACTTTCGTTTTCCAACTTAAACTCAACATAAACTCTTCTCTCAAGATTATATATATATACACACATACACATATCACAGAAAGTGTTCAGCCTACTCTCAACATCAACTGTAATATAAAAATTCCAACTGAAGAAAAAGTCTTTAACAGTCTCAGATGATCTAAATTTTACACTAAGTAGTGTAATTTTGAGAATTGAGATTTTAATCCTATGCGCTACTTCGGAGGAAAAAAATGTGAAAAGAAATGTAATTTAATTCATTTTATTTATTAGGAAAAAAATATTACTCTTCAAGTTTTGGCAGAGTCTCAAAGTGAAGTGTTCTTAAGTATGACTTAAAAGCTACCGCCAAACACCCCCAAGTTTGTGTCTTTAAAGCGAGAGGAGAGAAAACAAAGAAAAAGGATATTAACGCTGATTTTCAAATAAATAATTTCGTTCTTTCTTAATAATATGCCTAAGGTACATCTCTAAAGAACATCCCCCTACACACTTAAAATATCAGCCCCGTTCTCCTGCCCAGTCTCTTATGCGCTGTAATTCATTAAGGGTGGGAGTGTGCCAGCGGTGAGAGGGAACCGGGACAGACGGCCTCGGAAGAGCCGACCTCTAGAGGCTGTTGGCCTCCATCAATCGATGATTCCAGGCCTGGACGGTCTTGGTGCTCACCCCAAACCCGCAGAAAAAGTGCCCTTCAAAAAGAAACCACTTTCCATTCAGGGCTTATTCTCTGGTCACTCCAGACTAAGTATTGTGATAGAAGACGAAAGCGAGGAGAGAAGAGGATTTTAAAAGGAAGGCGGAGTAATTAAACAGAAGAGATAAGGTTTGTCCCAAAACCTTCGCCTGTTAAAAACCCCCAAAGTCATCAAGCCGATACCAACCCTGAACGTTCGTTGGGAGAAACGGGAGTTAAAAAGACTCATCTAAGATTTCAAAACTATTACATCTGCAGGAATGTAAAGGAAGACAAAAATGTCAAAGAACGCATTTTCAGTAAGGCATCTCCCAGCCGGTGTGACCCGGGTGCCACCACCCAGCAACCCGGCCCCACCGGCCACCACCACCGCCCCCCACCCCCCGCCCCGGGAAAAGCGGGAAAGACGCGGGCAATGCTGAAGGAAGTACCTTGTTTTGTCTCCAAAAGGCAACATAGCAAACGTGGGAAGTTGTAAGTGCAAACCAGGCGGCCTCGGCGGACCCTGGACTGCAGGAGGAGTCGGGGGCCGACGACTCGCCCAGGTGAGGCGGGTCGCTCGAAACCAGTCTCCCTACGGTCTCCGCCGTCGCGCCGCCGCCCGCCGCCGCCCGCTTGCCCCGCGCCGCGCCGCCCCCTGGCGGGGAGCGCCAGGCCGGACCGCGGCCGTGCGCCGGCGGATGGGAGCCCGGCGGCCAGCTCCGGCCGGCTCCTCCACCATCACCGCCCCGCGCGCGCCTCCCTCCCGGCCGAGGCGGCCAGCTCCAGCTGCCCGAAGGCCGCTGCCCCGAGCCGGCGACGGCGAAGTCCGGGCCCCTTCTCCAAAGGAGTGCGCCTGGGAGTCAGCCCGCGTCCGCGCGCAGCAGCCTCCTCCTCGCTGCGGCTTCGCATCAACTCTCCGGCTTCCGGGCACCCGCCCGCCTCCCCACTCTTCGTTCCACCCTCCTAGCCCCTCGGCTTCAGCCTCAACCTCTCTCCAACTCTCCCGCGGGCGTTTCCCACGCGCGCCTCAACTGTCCGCGGAGCAGCCTCCTCCCCAAGCACAGGCTCCCTCCTCCCCGCCCTTCGCAGCAGCCGCCCCGGCGCTTGGCTCAGGACCAGGAAGACTGGCCTCTGGGGTCGCCTCGGGCCGCGCGGGACCTGCCACCCCCCCGGGGTCAGCTCTCCGCGGTCCTTTGTGTGCGCGCCGCCAGCGCCTCCGCGGAGCGCCTTCCACGCCGCCGCCTTGCGCGCAAACGGGAAGGAAAGGAAGAGCGCGGGACAACCAGGGGACTGGAAGGGGGGCAAAAGACGACAGCACTCACTCTGGGAAGGTTCCGGCATGGTGCTGCCTCTGGGCTTCTCGGTCTCGCCCCTACCCCGGCCTTCCCCGCCCCGCCAGGGCCGGGGCAAAGGGGGACGGGGGAGGAGCGGAGCCACAGGGACCGCGTTGGAAATGGTGCTTCCGGAGCTGCAGGGAAGGGGTTCAAACACTGTTTTGGTTTCGCTAAGGAGATTTAGGGGAACCAGGAGGCTAGAGAAAGGCCCGTGAGCGCAAATATATGGAAATAATCTTGCTCCCAGGGAATACCAGGGCTGCCGGAGGGTGGAGGGGCTAGGGGTGGAGGTTCGGCACATACATTTTTGTATTTGAACTTTGCGAGCAAGTTGGATCGGATCCGACGCTTGGGTTTTTCGACTGTACTCGCCTTACGAGTTGAGGTCTCTACACCGTAAGAAGATCATGGCCCTACTTCAAAAGCAAAGGGCCTGAGAGTGGAGACTGTTTAATGCTTAAGGAAGGGGAAAATTCAATAGGGGAGAGAGATAAACCCCAGGTCACGCTCCATACCCCGGCCGGGTCTTCCGTGGCTCCTCTTCTTACCTGGTGCCTTTCCTAACAAAGTAAGAGAAGGTAAATTCCCAGTGATCGTCCAGCCACGCTTCGACCGATTCCTGGTCCCATTGCTGTTGCGGCCGCTCGGAGCCGGGGCCGGCCCTCTCCATGATCAGCGCGGCGCGTCTCTGCCGTCAGCTGGTGCTGGTTTTCCACTCCAGCTGGGGTCCCTCCCTTGGAGGAGCAGAACTCGCCTCGAGACCCTCCCCCTTCGCCCTGCTTCAGTCGGGCCGGCTTTCGGCGGAGCTGCTCAGTCGCCGGGCCAGCCTCCGGCCGCGCCCCCCCCTCCTGGTCCTCACCGCTTCCAGGTGCGGCGGGCGGGGCGGGGTGCCGCAGCCCCGCGCCTTCCCTGGGGTCTGTCTGAGACTGGCTCTTGAAGTCTCTCTAGTCTCCAGATTCCGAGGCGGCCGGGGCGGCGACTGGCGAGCTCTCCGGAAGCCCAGTGGCCAGGACTAGAAAGGAGGCCAGGCGGCCGCTGGGGTGCGCTGCGTGCCAAGCCGGCTCCGGAGGAGCGCGCAAAGGTGACTGGATGTGCTCGCTGAGCGTCCCACTCTAGGAAAGGGAAGGTCACGCTGTGGAGACCCAGCCCAAACCCAGAGAGCGGTAGCTAGGGGAATTTTCGCCCGAAAATGAGAGGTGGTGGTAGCCCGCGCTCTTTTCCCCAGGCCTGGGAGAACAATGACTGTCCTGCCTCGCTTTCCTCCAGATCAGCGCGTGGGTCTGGGAGGAGCTGGGACCCACCTCCCACGGAGCCCTGACAGCGCAACGGCTCAGGGAGCCCCAGCCAAGGACCATGTCTAGGGTAATGAGATCTGGGACGTGAGTCACCAAAATAGCTTTGAGAGTCCTGGTGGGTAACTTCTAACAGCCATTTCTGTGATTAACGTTAATAATAATAACAATAGTAAGTATAAATTAACTGCCTTCACAAGAAAGGCTTAATTAGCATTAAGTCCCCTTTCCTAACTGGAAAAAGATAAAGGTAAATTGAAATACAATAATCACTATGGTTTATGTATGAAATCACAAATCTCCATACAAGTAGGTTAACTTGATCGTACCGACAGTCCCCAGGTACAGTTCAGAGCAGCCAGTTAGCCCAGTTTTTATTAATTCGTCATTTACATTGAACTGGAGTTAAAACACACCAGGAAAAATGTATCCATTTAAAAGGGCTCAGCATTCCTACCCTGTTTTGTCGTATCCTTATCATGCTTTGATAGGGCTTCCCTTGTGGCTCAGTTGGTAAAGAATCTGCCTGTAATTGCGGGAGACCTGGGTTCGATCCCTGGGTTGGGACCATCTCCTAGAGAAGGGAGAGGCTACCCACTCCAGGATTCTTGCCTGGAGAATTCCCTGGATTGTAGAGTCTACGGGGCTGCAAAGAGTCAGACACGACTGAGCGACTTTCACTTCACTTCTATCATGCTTTACAAAAAAGAATTGGGAGTCTTCCCTTGCTTTATTCTCATCCCCATCTCCCTGCAGTTTTAATATGGTATTTTGCAATGACCTAATTTTTTTGGCAGAATTAAACTGGAGCTGTGTGTTTCACAACGCGTGAACGACACCATTAGCAGTGATATACCAAAAGTGATTTAGCTGACATACTTTTAACAAACTCCTTTCAAAATATTCTTGGCAAGAATGTAAGACATTACTCACTACATAAAGACACGTAATTAAACAGATAATATAAGAACTTTAAGAAATGTCTTCCAGTCCCCCAGTGCAATGGTTTACACTTCCTTTATTAAATAATTGTACTTTTGTAATATCAGTTTCTTTGAAACTTCACTGTTGTATGCAAGTAGCCACAAACCAGTAAAAAGCAAGCAAAGGAGTATGAAATAATACGTAAGTGATATCAGATTTTAAAATGAGAATTATCTTCTAATTTCTTACTGTGATAGTGATTATAGTGCTCATGACCTAAAGACCGTCTCCTCAGTGCTCAGTTTTTCTCTGTGGAAGGTCATGCATTTCTCCTCTCAGGAGGTCAATTATAATTTAAAATTCTACTTCCAACTAAGGATGGAGTGAATTTTTGGCTTAAAATGCTTGCTTTGGTTGGCTACCATGATTAAATAAACAGGCATTATCCAAACGTCCATTTTCTCTCCCAACCTGAAAGGGTTAAATTATCAGAAACCAGGAAAGCGTCTAACAAAACTGTGCCAGAGAAACAATCCCTGGACTCTCCCATCAGTGAGTCTCAATTCTGTGTGGTATAGATGTTGGGTGGGGGTTACTGTGAAGGCCGTTACCTGAGTGAGTATATCACACGGGATGGGATGAGGCATTTCAAACTGTTCTAGTCTCTAGAAAACTCAGATAAAACAGTACCTCTTGTAACTTTAAAGTACTTAAAGTTAAGAATATTTTGAACTGGCCTCACCCTGGCATCTTGTTCTCCAGCTCCTTTTATTTTTTATCCCAATTTGCTCCATTTTTTTTTAACATACATTCTTTCTAACTTACTGGTATGGATTGCTCTAAGCATATCAAATCTTGTTTTAGAATAAGTTGAAGGATGAGTAAATAATAAACATTACCAGGAAATAACATGGAAAATGACGTAAATGCTACTTAAAACAAAAAAAAAGTATGCAATGACTTAACAGAAAGCCCTCCAACCTGTTATAGTCTCATTGTACTGGGAAAAAAACCAAAGTCTCTAACATGGATTACAAGGTTTTGTATGATTTTTACTAATTTCTATTGCTAAAGGTTTTGTTCATACAACTAGAAAAAACAAACAAAACCATGGATCATCAAATTCCTTTTCCAAAAGAGAACACAGATTATAAAAGTCATGACATCTTTCCTGCCTTTATTTTTCCAAGTACTACATAGTATCTTCTTTTTTCTTACAGCAAGCCTATATATTCTAAGCTTGAGAAAACTGAGTACATATATTAGCACATATAATGGGATCTAGGTCCCTCATTGTTGAAGGGGAAGCCCAGAAGGTACATTGTGATGTTGAAATGGAATTGGAGGTTAAAAATTAAATGTGTGTGTGTGTGTGTGTGTGTGTGTGTGTGTGTGCATGATGTGGGGAAATCCCACATAACAAGGAAATGCAGGCAGCTTTTAAGAGCTGTGGGAAGCCTCCAGCTGATAGCCTACAAGGAACTCCAGCCACCAAGAAAATTAATTCTTCAGTATTATAACTGCAAGATGAAGAACTAAAGTGAGCTCAAAAGCAGGTATTTCCCCAGTCACGCCTCAAATGAGACCACAATTCCAGCCAATAAACTGACTGCACCCTTATGAGATGCTAAGCAGTGGACATCTTCATAATCAACATCTTAATAACACTGAGTCCTATACCTATTAATGTATATATTTATCCATTTACTTCAATCTTTTAAAATTTCTCCCAGCAGTCTTGAAGTTTTTACTGTACATGTCTTACATGTATTTTGTTAAACTTATTTCAATATATATCCCACTGTCACTAAGAAATACTAGAAGCAATGATATTCATGTGGCAGAGTACACTTAGTCCCAGATTTTGGTTTAAAAATATCTTTATTCACTTTAAAAGAAACCAACAGTCTTTGTAGAAGATTCCAGGTCTGTGACAGGGAAAGTGCAACATATACCTGGAAAATCTTGTTTTGACAGAATATAAGAAAGACTTAAAAGTAATGCCAGCATATCAGAACAGAGGACTTCCAAAGTATAATACAAATCTGAAACAATTAGAATATCAAAATACATATTGATATATATTGACATATATTGATAGTAACAAATTTTAAACCATTGACTAAAATAAGAAACTGTGATTCCATACTGATATAAATAAATAACTAGATAAGCAAATAAACAGAAGAGAAAGGAATGTTCCTTACAGTAGAATGTCAACTAAATGAATATAAAAGGAATCATGTAATTACAAAATCACTTAAAAGAAGTTGCTAGTCACTCAGTCATCTCCAACTCTTTGTGACCCCATGCGCTGTAGCCCACCAGGCTCCTCTGTCCATGGAATTCTCCAGGCAAGAATACTGGAGTGGGTAGCCGTTCCCTTCTCCAGGGGATCTTCTTGACCCAGGGGTTGAACCTGGGTTTTCTGTATAGCAGGCGGATTTTTTTTTACTGTCTGAGCCACTAGGAAAGCCCAGAAAAATCACTAATGGTCATTAGAATTAACTGATGAGAGTGTGATTATAGTGGGATATTTACATAGCTTAAAGTATCACCTGGTAGTTTCTTATTAGTTACCAGGGGCAAATAGTATCTTTACAACAAAGAGACTCTAACCAAGTGATTCAATATCACTTATATTGGGACAATCCAACAGTATACACATTTTAATAGAACATACTGAGAAGGACACAACATTATATTTGTGTCATTACTGTCAAAATTGTGAATCTAATCATGAGGATGAGACTGATTGATTTCCATACAAACACACCTAGATTGAGGGACATCCTGCAAAATGACTGGCCTGAATGCTTCAAAGATTTCAAGGTCAAGAACGGTAAAGACTGAGGAGCTGTTTATTAGTTATTCATTGCTATGGAACGATATTACCACAATATTAGTGGCTTAAAGCAACACACATTCATTATCTCTGTTTCTGTGAATTAGGAGTCTAGGTTGGTTGAGCTGGGGACTCTGCTCAGGGGTGTCTCACAAGGCAATCAAGGTGCTGGGCAGAGCTACAATCGCATCTCAGGCTCAACTGGAGAAGGATCCTCTCCTAAGATTACTCAGACTGTTGGCAGAATTAACTTTCTTGTGATTACAGAAATGAGAAATTCTTTCTCTTGCTGGATGCTGGCTGAAACTTTTACAGGTTACTGGTTGGAGGCCCCTCTCTGGTTCTCAAAGCCACTTTCAGTGCCTTGCCATGTGGAGTTTCCCAACTTGGCCAGTTGTTTCCTCAGAACCAGCAAGGGAGAGAGCCTCCAGCAAGAAGGGCAGTATAAGTTTTTAATAATGTCATCAAAACTGTCACAGACACATAATCACATGCATACCTTTGCCATATTGTTTGTTGGAAGTGTGGGCAAAGGAACATGTTGCCTGCCATTTCAGTAAACAATGAATGCTGACTGCCATCAAGCCTTCAGCCACTGCAGCTGTCCCAATGGTGTGCTCAGAGGGTAATATAGGAGGGAGAAAAACAGGATACTAGCTCTAGATAGTCAAGATGCATATCAAAGGACTAATTTCTATGACTCCAGACTCTAGCATCTTCCCATACACAGAAAAGCACTAAAATCATTCATTTCAGATGGCTCTGTGTGTGTGTGTGTGATTAACAGTAATATTTTGATGTTTGACAACATGGATTTTGTTTTCATGTCCTTTCATGTCCTGGCTCCTCCCTTATCTCCTTGGAACAGTCCCTCAGAGCTATTTGAGAGGATGCGTCCTAGGCTATGGGCTTCTGTAGTAGCTCAGATGGTAAAGAATCTGCCTGCAATGCAGGAGACAGGTTCAATCCTTGAGTCAGGAAGATCCCCTGGAGAAGGGAATGACAACCCACCCCAGCATTCCTGCCTGGAGAATTCCATGAACAGAGGAGCCTGGTGGACTACAGTCCATGGGGTCACAAAGAGTTGGAGACAACTGAGTGACTAACACTTTCATTTTTCATCCTAGGCTATAGTCCTTAGTAAGGCCAATGAATAAAATATAATTCTCAACTTTTAGGTTGTACATTTTTTTTAGTAGAAAGAAACAAGTCAATGTTTTGCCCTTGATCATACCAGGGTGTAAACAGTAGGATGAAGGGATCATGGAGGCCACCTCAAGAATCCACCTAGAATAATATTGTAGAATAAGGTACAGTGATTGGGACATAACATGTGTTTAGTAGCTATTTGTTGGGTCAATTTAAAAAGAAATGTGGGCTTTTTTAAAAGAGTATTTTGGCAGTTGTTTTTGTTCAGTCATTAAGTCTTTGTGTGTCTCTGTGGACTGCAGCACACCTGGCTCCTCTGTCCTCCACTATCTCCCAGACTTTGCTCAAATTCCTGTCCACTGAGTCAGTGATGCTATCTAATCATCTCATCCTCTCCTGCCCCCTTCTCCTTTTGCCTTCAGTCTTTCCCAGCATCAGGGTCTTTTCCAAGGAGTCAGCTCTTTGCATCAGGTTGCCAAAGTATTGGAGCTTCAGCTTCAGCATCAGTCCTTCCATTGAAGAGTCAGGACTGATTTCCTTGGTTTGATTGGTTTGATCCCTTGCAGTCCATAGGACTCTCAAGAGTCTTCTCTAGCACCACAATTCAAAAGCATCAATTCTTTGGCACTCAGCTTTCTTTATGGTCCAACTCTCACATCTGTGCATGACTACTGGAAAAACCAGTTTTGACTATATGGACCTTTGTCAGCTGTCGGGAGCCACATTAGCTATTACTGACAAAATGGAGGCATGGCCCCAACCCCCTCTCCTCATCCCGTAGGCACTGTCCCAGGATGAAGGAGTTAGGTCTTGTGATTCTGACTTGTCCTTTCCTTCCTTCGGTTGAGTTGGCTGGAAAGTATGTTAAGGTGCTTATTGTTCTTGCATGAGAAAGCACAAAGCCTTCTGCAGTTGCCCAGGAAATAATCCATAAAGTTACATTTGTTCAAGGACCTTTACAAAGAATGTTCCAGTATGAGCACATAGGCCACAGCTTGAGGCCATGGGAAAATTGTTATCTGAAACCTACTTGTAAGGGAAATGTTTATGGCAAATGTAGTTTGCTGAGTTTAGGATTTAGGAATAATTAAGAATAGTTAGAAGCTAAAAGTTTAAGGTATATTGTAGTGTTGGCATATTTTACTATAGCTTATAGAAACTAGGAATTTTAGAGATACCAATAGCTAAAAGCCTTTTTAGGAGATAATGAGCTTAAGTTACTAGGGGATAGCAGGATTTAGAAAGATAAGAAATAAACTGAGGAATGTGGTATGCAGCCCAGAGACAAACTTGAGTTACAATGTTATCACAAGGACACTTAAGAGGTAACTCTGAAGGACAACAATGATTTATGGAGACAGTAAATCTGGGTGAGGGGAGACTGAAGATGTCATGCCTCTGATCTAATGCTTTTGTAAAAGTATAAAGGAAAACCTGATGCTTAAAATAAACATGCAGTCCAGTGCTTTGAATGAGAGGCTGCATCATTCTCCCCACCGACACCATTCATTCCTTCAAGGTGTTTCCCTGTTGCTGGAGCTGGACTCCGGCAGTCAGCAAAGTGATGTCTCTGCTTTGTAAAATGTTGCCTAGGTTTGTCAGAGCTTTCCTTCCAAGGAGCAAGTGCCTTTTAATTTCGTGGCTGCAGTCACTGTCCACATTGATTTTGGAGCCCAAGAAAATAAAATCTGTCATTGCTTCCACGTTTCCCCCTTTTATGAAGTGATGGAACTGGATGCCATGGTCTTACTTTTTTGAATGTTGAGTTTTAAGGCAGCCTTTTCACTCTCCTCTTTCACCATCGTCAAGAGGCTCTTTAGTTCATCTTCACTTTCTGCCATAATGGTGGTATCATCTGCATATCTGAGGCTATTGATACTTCTCCCAGCAATCTTGATTCCAGCTTGTGATTCATCAAGCCTGGCAGTTGTATAATGCTTATTTAACTGCATATAAGTTAAATAAGCAGGGTGACAATATACAGTTTTGTTGTACTCTTTTCCTAATTTTGAACCAGTCCATGTCTGGTTCCAGCTGTTGCTTCTTGCCCTGCATACAAGTTTCTCAGGAGGCAGGTAAGGTGGTCTGGCATTCCCCTCTCTTTAGGAATTTTCCACAGTTTTCTGTGATACACACAGTCAAAGGCTTTGGTGTAGTCAATGAAGCAGAAGTAGATGTTTTCCTGGAATTCCCTTGCTTTCTCCATGATCCAATGAATGTTGACAATTTTATCTCTGGTTCCTCTGCCTTTTCTAAATCCAGCTTGTACATCTTGAAGTTCTCGATTCATGTACTACTGAAGCCTAGCTTGAAGGATTTTGAGTATAAGCTTGCTAGCATGTGAGATGAGTGTAATTATACGGTAGTTTGAACATTCTTTGGCACTGCCCTTCTTTTGGAATGAAAGGGCATTCCATCGGGATTGGAATGAAAACTGATTTTTTCCAGTCCTGTGGCCACTGCTGAGTCTTCCAAATTTGTTGAGATATTGAATGCAGCACTTCAACAGCATCATCTCTTAGAATTTTAAATAGCTTTAAATTTTCACTCAACTTTGATACTGCCTGTGGCAGTACTTTTGCTTATTGGATATATGTAAATATGTCAGCAACTGATCTTTGGGGAAGGTTTATTTCTTTTAGTGGTCTGTGGAAGTCTTATCATGCTTCACAAGATCACCCTTTATTTTTAGCAGCACTAGGCTCATGTGATCTAGCAGTTTTCTACAGAGAGTGTTGGAGTACATGTTTCAAAGTGTCACATGGTAGGGATCAGCTTAATATTTTAACTGCGTAAATTTAAATCAAACCATAATTATCAATTTCAAAGACAGAGCCAACCTATGAATAATAAGACTGTGTTATGATGCAGTGCAATGATTTCAGTCAGTACACAGCATTTTCCCTCCAAATCAAACGTAGGGTTTTCTACCCAAGTCTCTTGAAGCAGCCAAGAATTCTATTTGATATATAAAGGCTGATCCATGTGAAACGACTTTACACTGTGGATGGCAAACAGCTGTTCTTCACATCAAGGAAGGTCACAACAAGAGGAAATGGACTTACATTCAAACAGGAGAGATTTTGGACAGATACTAGACACACTTTCCTGACAAAGGGATGCAGCACAGATGGATTCAGGATGAAAAACAACTGTGGAATTTCCCCTTAGCAACTCTTACAAATGAGGTGGACAACCATCTGTTGGTAACGCTTTGAAGTCCTGTCTCAGGGCAGATCAACCTCAGGAACTCCTGAGGTTTCTCACTGCCCTTTCACCTGCATCTGGAGAAGATATTAAACAAAAGAATGATGTTGTTTTAATTGATCAGTATAATATGCACCATTCACAGAAACATGAAATAACCTAAAACACCTATATCCAGAACAAACCTATGCTCTTTTCATCCACTTTCCTATTAAAGAAAAGATTTCATTCTCTAGAGAAAATATCTTGTGCTAGTCAGAATGGTTAAAAATAAAATAATTAGTTTAGAAAGAAATAGCAAGGAGTGAAACACTTTGAAAAGTCAACTGCATCTGGGTGTGACACACTTAACTAAAAACCAATTTCAAAGTAGGTCATTTAAAAATAGACTCTTTAAAGGTTAAAGGAACAAAAATGTGTATGTTTAAAAGTAAATCAAGAAATATAGTTTTGTTGATCTTGATTCCAGCCTAGAGAATGATTTGTCTTTCCTTTGTAAGTTACAGACTAAAATTTTTTTAGGTGATGCTGAGTCTCATTTAAAATATCTCAAATGACTGCATAGACATCATTATGAAGCCTGCCTCTTTCCAAATACTAAGGAAAGTGTGATTTAATTATAATGCCACAGAAAAAAAAGAACCTCATGACCAGAGATGATTTTCATCTCTTAGCTTTTGGATAACATTTTTGACTCAACTCTTTGAAAACAAAAATCAACATTTTATAATTTAATAAAATCAACTAAAACTCAAAAAAGACCCTGAGTATTAGGGATACTTATGCAAAATTCTTCATTCAACTTTGATACATGCCTTGAAAATAATACATTTTTTAAATAAACAAAGCCTGTATGGAGATGAAGCCAGATGTTCATTCTTTTCACATTGACTCAATGTTCCCATTCACTTCTTATAGGGAAATGAACAATATACTGAAAGTAGGTAATGTGCAACATTCTAATCTGGAAGTTCCAGGATAAAATTTCCAGCTACACTTACATAAAATGTTGTCTTTAAATAATAGCACTTCCAAGAAGAGCAATCAATAAATCAATTGAAAGAAGGAACTGTTCCATGGAACAGGCCCTGCCTGATTCCTTCAGTTCGTTTGTTTTCATTCTTCCCTGTCAATTAAATCACTGAGGTGGTGCATATATTGGACGTATTGTGCAATACTGGTCTGAAAACTTGAAAAACATTTCTATAATGTCTTAAAACTCTAGAATTGATCAATGTAAGTTATTTTCTCTTTGCCATAGTTACCTTGGAAAGCAGTATGTTTTTATAAACTGTGTTGCCATTGCTTGAAACATTTTGGGAAATTCCTCTTTGAATTGCTTTCAGAGTCTGCATTTGAATTTTTGCATCTCTTCAGTAGTGACAATATTTTGGTTTGTAGATTTCATGCTGAGGGTGAATTTTTTTTTTTTTGATATATTTTAAAGAGCCCAAAGTTACTTCACCTATGGTCTAGTGGAAAATAAGAGGGTTTTTTGTTGTGTTTTTTTTTTTTTTTTGTAAAATGGTTACAAGGTTATGAGACTGATTTTTACAGTCTAGATTAGAAGTTTGTATTATCCTGTTTGTCAGCTATGTGACTGCCCAATACCTCAGCTTCTTTATTTGTAACAAGAGTAACAATGGTTCACATAAACTTGTTCTATTAAGTGATATAATAAATATACTATATAGTCAGAGTGCCCAGCACACAGTTAAACAGTTCTTACCTGGAGAATAACTCCATGAAGAGATTTCTAGACCTCTCCTTTCTATTAAACTCTCAATCCATCGATTCAGATCCAGCATGTCATTCAAACTGACTCCAAATCCATTCTCTGAAGTCACCTTTTTTGTGTAAATAATTCATTTTGTAAATTTCTCTTTTTCCAGCCAATCATGGAGTCCTCAAGATTGATCTTTCATCATGATTCTTAAATCTTTTTCTCCAACCCACTTTCTGTCTTCAATCCTTAAAGCCATGCCTTCTCCATGTTGCAGGCAGAGTGATCTATCCAAAAGGTTAGCCTGATGGAGTCACTTCCCTCTTAAAACATTTCAGTGTCTCCCCATTATCCTCTGTAGAGGACAGTCTTCTCAGTAGGACATAGAAAGCTATTTGTGATCTGAAGTTGGTTTACTGAAGAAACCCAGTGCCACATTTCTTTAAATGTAGCATATTCTCACATTCCTAGGATTTTGCAGGAGGCTGAAATTTGTTCTCTTTCTCTTGTGGCTAATTCCTACTATTTCCTCTGGATTTATTTTAAACGTTAAGTGCTCCAGGAAGCTCAACACTCTCAGGCCTTTTAAGGCCCCACTTCCCACACAAGGCTTATTTATGTATACCTCTTGAGTAATCTTGTAACACCTGCTCAGCCATTGCACTGTATTGTTACCCTCTATTTATTTGAAATTTATTTACAGGTCCTGTGTCTTATTCATACCAGTCTTAGTTACAGCTTCCAGGACCTTGTGTTCATATTTGTATCCCTAGGAACATAATGTGCTCAGTTGCTCAGGTGTGTCTGACTCTTTGCGACCCCATGAACTATAGCCAGGCTCCTCTGTCCATGGGATTTTCCTGGAAGGATACTGGAGTGGGTTGCCATTGCCTCCTCCAGGGAACATAATAGGGCTCAGTAATCATTTATTGAATGAACGAATGAATGAATAATGTTTCTGACGTCTTATTTACTGTTCTTGTGACTCATTAACAATTTTTATTGCTATTAAGATTTAAAATAAACTGTCAAATTTTGGCTCTCACACCTGCCCTCTCTGCCTTGGAAAAATCCAAATAGTTGCATTGAATCTACCTCAACCTCTCACTTAATGTGGATCTTTAAGTATCATCTTAAAGGATCATCTCAGAATGGTCTTCTGAGTAAGCAAATAAGACACACAATCAGAGCTGCCAAACAGAGCTGTGATTTTCTTGAGGCGTTTTTCTACTCTGGACATTATATTCTATATTTACTATTTGGTTTTTTTATTCCTGATGTCTGTAAGCTCCATAAGGTTGAGTTTGCTTCATTCACCACTGGGTCCCCAGGTCCCACAATACTATCTGGCACATATTGGGTCTTTAATTTTAAGTAAAGTATTGAATACCAGGTTATAAGATCCTTGAGAACAGTAAATTGTGTATGTTCCACATCATAACCTAAAATGTTATATAGTATATGATTGATAGATTACGTACATGTATTTTTTTTGTTGTAGTTGCTGATAAAAAGTAACAGGGTGCCTCTTGAGGCAGACAGTACCTGTAGGTATCCTTTGAGGGGAAAAATTAAAAATTAAGTGAGCACTTCCAACCTGTGAGAAAGAGGGCAGACGGTTTCTTTGAATCAGATCTGCTAAAAATTGCATGAAGTTTTGCCTTTAGTTATGTACAGGTGGTATAGGAAGGTTTCCCCTGAAGAGGGATGCCATCCCTGGGACCCCTTGAGCAAAGAAAGATTCCTAGGATGGAGTCAGATTAATTTGCATAAGGATCTTGGAACTTCTGGAAGAGATGAACTAAAATGTATATCTTAATTACCTGGGATTTAGCACTGGGAGGCAGCTGGGGGTGGCAGGGGTTGGTAGAGACTGTGCCAAGCTGAGTCAGGATGTCCCTGATCTAGGTGGAGGCAGAGAAGAGCATTGGCTCCTCCTGAGGAAAATGCATCTGCCAAAAGGGCAGAGGTGGTTTCACCTCAAAGTTACAGAAGCATACAGCATCATTCACTTACTGGACACCTTCTGAATCTGAGTGAGTCCCTAGCAATGTGGTCACATTGTTGCAACTACGTAACTGCTGACAGTGAGCGAATGAGTGTTTCTACCCAACATTTCCTCCTCAGACTCTTCAGTAATATCACTGGAGTGACTGAAGGCATTTGGGGGATTCAGCTAAGAGAAAGTTAAGTTAGGAATACATCTAGTTTGGTTTAAGGGGGATATCTTTATGTGGTTCAAAGTCAGTGCATTTTTTAAAAGGTTAATTTGTATTGGAGTATCATCGAGCAAACTCTGGGATATAGTGAAGGACAGGGAAGCCTGGCGTGCTGCAGCCCATGGCAGGGTTGCAAGGAGTCAGACATGACTGAGCAACTGAACAACAACAACAAACAATTGTTTTACAATATTGTGTTAGTTTCTGCTGTACAGCAAAGCGAGTTAGCTATTCGTATACATATATCCCCTCTTTTTTGGATTTGCTTCCCATCTAGGTCAGCACAGAGTATTGAGTAGAGTTCCCTGTGCTATACAGTAGGTCCTCATTCATTATTTATCTGTTTTATCCATAGTAGTGTGTGTATGGTGATCCCAATTCATCCCACCCTCTCACCCCCCAACTCTGGTGTCCATACATCTGTTCTCTACATCTGTGTCTCTATTTCTGCTTTGCAAATAAGTTTTTCTGTATTATCTTTCTAGATTCTACATATAATCGGTATTATGTTTGTTTTTCTTTTTCTGTCATTTCTTTTTATTGTTGAGTTTTTGCTAGCTGCCCTGATGTAGGAATGACTTATAAGAATATCCCTACCACCCATTCTTCAGAATCACCTAATCCCAGGACAAGAAAGGTCAGACATCCTGTCAAGATATGAATGTGCCTTATATCACCTGTCACTAGAATTATGTGGATAATTCTAGAGAAAAAAGACTCTGATTTGGAGAATCTGGAAAACTGTGAAGAAACAGTTTAAAATGAAACTACAAGATGTTTTAAAATTACTGGACAGCAAAAAATTCTGGAAAGTATAGAAGGAAAATACTACTTTACTAACCTTTGCTGAAAAAGGTATTAACTATTTGATTCTGAAGAGAAACCAAAAAGAAAAGGATGTAGAGTATGATTTCCAGGGCCTTCACCTGATACTCTACCATTCCCTACTCTCCATCATTTTTTTTAAACAGAACTTCATGGTGGAAGAGGACATGGTATCTGACGTTGCTAGACTCTTGGGGGTACAAGTGCACTGTATTCCAAGTTTCAATATACAAGCACAACAGACTAACATGTTGCTAGTGGCCCTGTGTAAGGATAATTTGTAAAGATATTCTAATGGTGGAATTCCAATTGGAAGTAAGTCTATTTTTTCCTGTAGGTGGGAAATAGACTACCAGAAATTGAGGATGTGTAGGTAGTGAAATTCTAGCCCAAACCAAAGAACACTGTTCCATATGAACACAGATTAAGAATGAAAGGTACAACAATAGGAAATACAAATGTAGGTAATGAAGGGCTTACATGGTTCCCTCCTCTTGGTCATTCCTGTGTTCTCATGGACACACTCCTATATAACCATAGCACAGTGCTTGAAAGTCCTAAAACAAATATTTGAAGATTAGGAGAGTCACTGGATATGCTGGATATTTTCTGTTTGTTCCTCTGGCTCTTCTGTTCCCCAGAGGGCTGGCTTATAAGGAGTATATAAACAAGTTCCTTTGGAAGCAAGAATATACAGCAGAAAAGATAGCTCTTCAATAAGTGATGTGGGGAAAACTGGACAGCTACATGTCAAAGAACGAAATCAGAACATTCTCTAACACCATGTACAAAGTTAAATTCAAAGTGGATCAAAGACTTAAGTATAAGACCAGACACTATAAAACTCAGGCAGGAAAACTCAGGCAGGACACTGACATAAATTTCAGCAATATCTTTTTGGAACCATCTCCTAGAGGAATGGAAATAAAAACAAAAATAAACAAATGGGACCTAATTAAACTTAAAAGCTTTTGCACAGTAAAGGAACCCATGAACAAAATGAAAAGATAACCTAAAGAATGGGAGAAAATATTTGCAAATAATATAATCAATAAAGGATTAATATCAAACATATATAAATGGCTCAATATAAAAATGAAACACAATTAAAAAAATGGGCAGAAGATCTATATAGACATTTCTCCAAATAAGACATACAGATGGGCAACAGGCACATGAAAATATGCTCAACATTGCTAATTGTTAGAGAAATGCAAATCAGAACTATAGTGAGGTATACCACCTCACACTGGTCAGAATGACCATCATCAAAAAGTCTACAAATAATAAATACTGGAGAGTGTGTGGAGAAAAAGGAACCCTCCTACCCTGTTGGTAGGAATGCAAAATGGTGCAGCCACTATGGAGGACACTATGGAGTTTCCTGAAAAAACTAAAAATAAAGTTACCACATGATCCTGCAATCCCACTCCTTGACATAAATCCAGAGAAAACTATAATTCAAAAAGATGCATACACCCCAGTGTTCACTGTAGCACTCCTTACAATAGCCAAGACATGGAAGCAACCCAAATATCCATTGACAGATGAATGGATAAATAAGATGTGGTATATTTACACAATGGAATACTATTCAGTCATAAAAAGAATGAAATAATGTCATTGGCAGCAACATGGATGGATCTAAAGATTATCATACTAAGTGAAGTAAGTCAGACAGAGAAAGACAAATATCGTATGATGTCATATATATCTGGAATCTAAAAAAATGATACAAATGAACTTATTTACAAAAGAGAGACTGACAGACATAGAAAACATACTCATAGTTTCCAAAGGGGAAATGGGGAGGGAGAGACAAATTAGGAGTTTGGGATTAGTACAGATACACTACTATATATAAAGTAAATAACCAAAAAGGTCCTACTGTATGGCACAGGGTACTGCATTCAATATTTTGTAACAACCTATAAGGGAAAAGAATCTGAAAAAGAATATATATGTATATATATGATCTGAATCACTTTTACTGTACATCTGAAATGAATACATTGTAAATCAACTATTATTCAATTTAAAAATATGAATATAAAAACATATTAACCAACATAATATATAATATGTGATTATAAAAGTATAATATAAATTTGTAAATTTTTTCATTTTATTTAATTTTAGTTGGATTAAAAAGAACAAGTTCCTTTTCCCTCTGGCTATTGGTTATCTTGGTTAATAGGGAGTATCAGCAAGAGATGGCAGGCCGGGAGGAAAATGAGCTCAGAATCTTTAATAACCTGATATGGTAAACTAAACATGATGTCATATATATATATATATATATATATATGTGTGTGTGTGTGTATATATATATATATATATATATATATATATATATATATATATATATATATATTGCCATCGAAGGGTGAAGTCTAATTCCTACCTCCCCTGTAATCAGGACTGGCCTAAGTAACTTGCTTGAACAATTGAATGCAGTAGAAGTGACATTTTGAGACTTCTGAGACTAGATCATCACAAGCAGACTTACAGACCCCACTACTTCAGTCTCTTGGAGCACTCACTCTTGGAGTTCTGAGCTGTCTTATAAGTAAGAGGTCAACTACCCTGAGACTTCCCTGCTGGAAGGACCCATAGGGAGAGAGCATGGAGAGAGTAATGCTGGCCATGCCCAGCTGTTCCAGCCTTCTGAGGCAGATATGTGAGTGAAGACAACGTCTTGGAGGACATTGCAGTCCCAGCAGATATATCGTGAAGAAGAACTAAAGAAGCCAGCCAACAGCCTTACTGAGGCCCCAGATATATGTGACCCCTGTGTGGCTGTCTCAGACATCTCCAGCTGCTCAAACCACCCCAGCCAAGCCTCCAGGATTTTGTGAAGCAAGAATAATCCATCTCTGCTGTGCCCTGTCAGAACTAGTGACCCACAAAATTGTGAGCACAATATGTGATTATCGTTTCACAGCAATAAATAACCAAACACCTGGTAACCTCCTAGCTGGGTGAGCCCTGGTAGACTGTGTCCCTCTGCCAAAGTCTCTTCAAGACAGCCTCTTCATAGAACTACTCTCGCTTTACAGCCTATGGGAGGGGATAACTCCCCGCCATCACGCACTGTACTATCTTTTGGCTTTTAAAAATCTTGTCCACCTTTCAAAATAAAGTCTCTTAATTAAATTCTCCTGAATCACCTAGTTTGAGAGTGTTATCTGTTTCTTGTCAGGATCTTGGCTTATAAACCAGACTTGATATATATACACATCTCAAGATTTATTAAAGAGCAGAGGAGAAAGCTACAGTCTATGTAAGGAGGTTCAAAATTATGCTTTAGAAAGCCACAAATTAGCAAAACAGCACATGTACATACTTATATCAGGTAATTAGAATGTTACTCTTAATGAAATATTTTAGAATAGTTTAGAAGAGACTAGGTGTTTAAGACTATCCTTAAGGTTTTCTGGATTCATTGAGTCTTACTCATTCTTTTGATTTCTGTGGAAACTGGTCATTTCCTGGCACTGGGTTATTTTATTTAACAGCTTTATGTCACACTTTCTATATTCCAGGCACTCTGGAATAATATACAAATAATAGTTCACTCAATCCTGCTAATAATCCTATCAGCCGTGTGCTGTTATTATCACCATTTTACAGATGAAGACACTGGGGCATGCAGAGATTTATATTAATGGGCAAAGGGCTCACAGTAAGTGGCAGAGCTAGTGACTGAAGCCACACAGCTCAGCTAGAGGGTATGTACTCCTTACCACTGTGTTATGCTGTGAGGTCTTGTCAGGATTATTTTTAAAAGTGTGGGAGTGTTTCAAGAAAGCAAAAATAAGGATTATGTAGAACTTCCAAACTAGTAACAGTAGAGAGCCATTACCTTTCCCTGTACTGAAAGAAAGGGAGAAGCTACCAGAAATCAAGGGAGCTGTTTGTACAGGGTGTCTGACAAAAGTTGGTAGCATTTAGGGAGAGATGCTGATAGCCAAAGATGACCCAGTGGAGGAGGAGGGTGAATACACACTCTCATCTCATTGTCCCATGCCCTCTGATCTTCTGCTTGTCTAAACCACCTGAAGCCAGGTAGCCAGAGCAGTCCACATAGGTCAGCCTCCCAGGACTACAGAGTAGGGTACTGGTGAGAATGGTGGAGGATGGGTCTGGACAAGCAAATAGAAGATAGCCAACACACCAAAATATTATTGAGGGTCAGGTTAGGGTGGTGTAAGACGAGAAGGGTGTTTTGGAGAATTACCAGGTGTCCCATGTAGAGCTCTAGATGAGTGTGGCTGGGGCTTGAGATGCGACCATTTACAGACTTTATGTTGTACCATATGACATTATCATTTTTATAGGTAAAACACATGGAAAAAATGGCAGTTTCATATAGTTCAACCTAATATTCTTTGTATTTTCCCATAAAGTTGCTAATAGATAAACTACTCATACTAGATGACTAAATATGTTGCTTCTCATGGTCAGAGTTAGGGTTGTTAAACAGAATGGGCATTCTAATTGGAATACATGAAACTTTTTTTTTTTTTTTTGGTTATTCAGAGATGAGTCATTGCTCTTCTCTCTTACCATGCCTTGGTCAGAACCACCCTAGTCTATCCTGACAGGTCACTCTACTTCCAGATTTCTGTCTTGGTCCCATTCTCTCTGAGGCTCCTAGGTTCTTCATGCAAATTTCTCATATGGGTTTTTAAGCAGCAACAGTAAGGAGTGAGTGTCAAAAGGAATCTAGCCTCATAGGTGCCCCCTCACTATATTCATGTAGCTAGGAAAATCACTTTTATCAGTTTCCTATGTGGTGACAAATTATCACAAATTTAGTGGCTTAACACAAATCTATTCTTTTACACTTCTGGAAGTCAGAGGGCTGAATTAAGTCTTACAGGGGTAAAGTCAGTGGGACTAAAACTGATGTGTCTGCAGGATTGGTTCATTTTGTAAGAGAATCCATTTCTTGCCTCTTGCAACTTTTAGAAGCTACTAGCATTCTTTGGCTCATGTCCACATGGCTCCAATCTCTACTCCATTGTTGGCAAGGACCCACCAGACTGGAACTGTCTGCTCCCTGAAGTTTCTTGGTAAATTGATGGTGGGGTGGGGGGGGGGGGAGGCCTGGGGGTGAAGAAACTAAACTATACCAATTATTACATTCTTTATTCTTTGCTCTTCACTAAAACAAACAAATAATCTTATAATACTATAAAATGAATGGATTTATACTTACATGTTTCAATTCCTTTGATGGTTAACTTCTTAAATTAGGAGACTCCGTCAAAGGGCATTTTCTAGAAGTCGCTTAACATTTATGGCCTGTGTGCATGCATGCTCAATTGCTCAGTTGTGTCTGACTCTTTGCGACCCCATGGACTGTAGCCCATCAGGCTCCTCTGTCCATGGGATTTTCCAGGCAAGAATACTGGAGTGGGTTGCCATTTCCTACTCCAGGGAATCTTCCCAACTCAGGGATCGAACCCGTGTCTCCTGCACTGAGACTCCTGGGCCTATTTTATGTCAGGCATTGTTTCATGATCTTACATAGGTCATCTCATTTAAATCTTCCCTCCTTCAGTGAGGCGGATATTCTTTCTATTTTATAGATGAAGAGATAAGGCTCAGGAATTTTTTATAGCTGGTTATAAGAGATGGGTCTCTAGCCATATTATTGGTTTATAAGCATCAATTACGATTACATTTAAATCAAGTGGCAAGTGAAGCAAGAGTATTGGTAGGATGCTTGAATGCAGCTAATCTAGGAACATAACCAAGATTTAATATAATTGTAGGATGTAATGAGAGTTTGCATAGGTCCTATTTTGTTCTAATCAACCCCTCACTCCAAACAAACCCTATTATCAAATATTCCAGCATAGCCTCCTTAAACTCTCTCTCCACCAAATCCCTGAATTATATATATGCCAGTAATGTATGAAAGATGTGTAAAAAGTACCTTGAGTAAGGATGAGTGCGTGTGTACTAAGTCACTTCAGTCATGTCCAAATCTTTCTGACCCCATGGACTGCAGCCCACCAGGCTCCTCTGTCCATGGGATTCTCCAGGCAAGAATACTGGAGTGGTTGCCATGCCTTCCTCCAGGGGATCCTCCTGATCCAGGGATCAAACCCACATTTCCTGTGGCTCCAGACTTGCAGGTGGGATCCTTACCACTGTGCCACCGGGGAAGCCCAGGTAAGGATAGCGCTTGTTAAAGTTTGGTTGAGTAAAAAGTTAGAAAAAAACATAATCTGAAATGCACAGTAACAAATACAGAAGGAAAATAAAATGTCTGATACCATTCCAAAGGTACAGCCTTGCTCTTTACCACTGAGCCACTTGGGAAGCCCAGTTTATAAAACAGCAGCCACAAAATGACCAAGTTGGTATATGACTCCTTTTTGAAAAATGTTGGAAGCACACCATGAAACTGAAAGACAGGACTGCAAAAATCTCCTGACTGAAAAATTATGAAGCTACAGAATAACAATTCTCTATATATAGAAGAGTAACTGCTCCTTCAAACTTTTTGCTTGCTTTTGATTTTTTGGAGGGCTGTATTTTATGTATGATCAACAGTTACCATTTGAAACAGACATTTCTGCCACGTACAAGCAAAGACTTATCATCACAGTGAGAGAGATTCCTAGAGTAACCCTCTCTCTAGACATCATCCTGAAAATGAAACTTCTACTTAGAATAGGAAAAAGGGCTCCAGCAGGTGACAGGTTTCCTACCTCTAACGCTTCCCTCCTCCTAGCTGATTAAGCCAGGTTGAGTTTTAAGCTAGTTTGAGATGGGTTTTCTCTCATTTGCTGCTGAAAGTATCTTGATCTCTGCACTATCAACATTTTATTCTGGTGTTGAGTCAACAAAACAAGTAAAAAAGGTAGTCCTTGCTCATGGTATCAAAATGGTAAGACTCATGTAAACCCAGAAGTCTATACTTAGTGGCCTGTCAAGCCAAATAAGCACCTCTTAAAGAATACATTTGTTTAAAACATGCCAATTCAAGTATACCCATTCATCTGAAGTTATCAAGCTTCAGTTCCCTAACATTGTACATTGTGTGTTTTGTGAAATTACAAGTTTCCTGTGATAGCAAGAAGCCCAAGTAATAATTTACTTGGCAAAGGAAAGTGAAGAGTGAAGATGGGTATATAATTTGCGTATGAATTGCTGTAGAATCTTCAAATATTTTTAACACCACATGATATGATTAAAATATTTTAAAGTTTTAATGTTTAAAATCCAACAATTTTTTAAAAAGTCATAAATTACTTTCTCAGCACAGTTAAAGAGAATTGCTAGAATCAGAGGCATTAAAATCTGTCTAAAGTTGTAATGGTACCTTAATGTAATGGTCAAAGAACATTTGACCCTTGAGTAGATGACAGCAATATATACGAAATAATTTTTAGCAAGCATTCTGAATTGAAATAATCACTATCAATATGGGATTTCAAAGTGAGACTATCTCAAGCAATTAAGCTAAAATAATGTGTCCATTTTGTTTAACAATCTAGCAGAGAAGCCTAATTTGCACTTATGAAATACCAGTTCACTTACATTCAAATTTAAAAGTATGCTCATGACTTGAATAAATATGCTCTCAAGTATAAAATAGGATCCAAAATTACTTTTAAAACTTAAATGATTTTCTGTGTTAAGTGATGATTTATGGCCTATAATCAAATTATTAACTTTTTTTTAAAAAAAGTATTTATTTGGCTGCACCAGGTCTTAGTTGTAGAATCTAGTTCCCTGACCGAGGATTGAACCCAGGCCCCCTGCGTTGGGAGCACAGAGTCTTAGCCATTGGACCACCAGGGTATTCCCCATTTAACTTTTTAAGGAACTGACAAATTGTTTTCCAAAGTGACTATACAATTTACATTCCCATGATCTATATATGAGGGTTCCAGTTCCCCTACATCCTCATTGATATTTGTTTTTGTCCACCTTTTTAAATTTCAACCTTCTTAGTGGGTACGAACCAGTAGCTCATGTAGTTATAAGGGTTTGATGTCATCCTCCTGTAAAAGGGTTATAAAGAGTGCCACTCTCTCTAAAATCAGTACACAAATATTTTGCTTTATACTCTGAAATAAATGTAAGACTTTCAGAAGACAGATATTCTTTTTTCTTATCTAAACATCTTTAATGTTTCATAGTACTTAGCATATTTTTAATTATTTATTATTCCTAAGATTCTTCTAAGACTCTTCTTTTTCCCACTTTTAGGGGCAATATATGGTCTCCAAATACAAAGTTCTTAATTAAGATTTGACATATTATTTTTGAAGGAAAAAATACTTTCTAGCTCCCATCTTCCTATTTATCCTATATCTGTAAGCATCATCTGACAGTGTAAGGCTAAGGACCGAGACAACAGGTTTAAACTGTTGTCCTTTAAGGCTCTAGATTTTTTTTTCTTTTTATGTGGAGATGTTGGCAAAAGTCTCTCCAAAGTCCTAACACTACAGAAAATGGCCTGCATTTAGTTCATTAGTTCTTAACCAGTCTTTTCTGGTAACTAGCTCTTACCTTGTTTTTGTCTGTAATTAGCCCACCTGTCTTAGTATTATCTGAAAACTTTCATAAACATACTATAAATTCCTTTCTGTTGCCTAATATGGTATTCAATATAGATAGTGAGGTTTAGAAATTGGATGATTTATTTGAACATTTGGTAGGGTAAAGTGACATTTGTTATAGTGGCTGTTTGTGCCTTTACACACACATTCCCTTGGATGACTCTTTCAAATGAGGTGACTGTGATTGTGACCAGGCCTCTAGCCTCCAGTAGAGGAGAGGATTATTTTACTTTACACAAAAAAATGGTGACAATGATTTGTCCAGATGGATTTTCCAAGCTGATAAGTTAGGGCCAAATGCTGCAGGCCATTTTCTGCAGTGTTAGGGCTATTGAGAGACTTTTGCTGACGTGTCCAAATATATTCTGTTGGGGTCATTGCTCTGTTTTTCCCATGCATATATAAATATTCATCCAATGATCTTGGGTTCATACACTTTAAGCATTTCTCAGTCTCGTCTGTAGGCTTTTAGCTAAGCCATTGACTAAATGCTTCATTCATTCATTCACAGTTTATTCACCCTGGATCCAGTGTTGTGCCTATGATTTTCATTACTATTATTATCACAACATTTTATATCCTCTAAGACCTCTCTGACCTTTCCTCCAAGCCATCACACATTTATATAGTTGTATAGAGCCTAATCTACCCATTCTATACAACCTTACCTTAGATATCCTAGCTTAAATATTATAACTTAACCTTCACATGAGTGCATATCGGAACATCCAGCTTGGTGTCACTTCACTCATGAAAATGTGCACAACTAAACATTAATCACCGTATTATTCATCTTACCAATTATACACAATTATTTTATTTTGTCCTAGGAGTCTAAAGTAATAAGCATTCATGTTTCTATCTCTTAATATACAGTGAGTTTTTTTTTTTAAGTAAAGCAAATTATGTGTGTAGAAGAATAATTCATACAACATGCTAAACACATGGGAGTTACATTAGCTTAAATATGTTTCATCTGTGATAGATGGTCAGGCCTCATTTTTATCCATTAAGGCAATCTGATTATAAAACACTTCATTGTGTGTCTTGCAACTTCTTTGTTACACTGACTTTTCCTAAGAGGGTTAATATTTTTAGTTGATTCTCCAGTTAGGATCGATACTGGCAAGCATCCAACTTCCCCAGTTCAAATATATCTTTCTCACCAGTAAATTTTCTTGCTTTTGTTGTTTACATCTGTAACAAAATTGTGCTTAATTTGAGCCCGTGGGAGATCTGATAATGAGCCATAAAAAATTGTTCTCTCTCCCTCCTCCCCCAAGGATATCATGCTTACCTAACTAAAAATTTGAGGAAGATTAATTTTCCTCAAATATATGAAAAGGAAGAATAGACATGGCTATGCATTTTACCAGTTGGAATTAAAAGATGTGATGCCCAGCAGACATCCCAGGTATCATGCAGTTTACATCATGAGGGATTTGTCACTGCTGTCATTAGCACATACACCTGCATAGTCTGGGACCTTCAGGTGTGTCTGTACATGAAAGGTTGCATCCAGAGTTCCCTTAGGTACTGCATCATTTGCTTCCAACTGGATGTGCAATCAATCACATATTCCCTGTCCATAAACTTGAGTAGAATGTAGCACTGGGCTTGCATGGCATGTTTTTGTGATTATAGATCTTCTCTCATCTTTCAAATTTGCTTTGAACTAAATACTCCAACAAATACCATATTTCTAGAAAAAATTTCATTCAGTACCAGTTGCATTTCAGTTTCTCTAAAGAAGCAGATGCATCTTGACCTCCAAATAATAAATTCAGTGACCTTCCTAGGTCCTATTCTATGTCCTTTATCATCAAATAATAATTTTCACAGGCTTCCCAGGTGGCTCAGTGAGTAAAGAATCTGTCTGCAATGCAGGAGATGTGGGTTTGATCCCTGGGTCAGGAAGATCCCCTGGAGAAGAGCATGGCAACCCACTCCAGTATTCTTGCCTGGAGAATCCCATGGACAGAGGATCATAGTAGGCTATGGTCTAGAGTCTCAAAGAGTTGGACATGACTGAAGTGACTTAGCATGCAGGCATGCATACAGTAACTTTCAACAACTTGAGGTCAGGGATTTAAAGTTCCTTTGCCTTATTTTGTTGGATTCATTGGTCAAATTCTTATCCTTAGAATCCAAACTTTAGTGGCAATACTCTGCTGGACTAAGACTGGATCTTAAAGAATGGATGCCCAGCTGTGATCTTAGTTTATAGAGCCAGGTAAAGCCTTGGTTCTCCTACATACATGGATAAGAGCTGGATCAAGATGGTGGAATAGAAGGACATGGAGCTTACTTCCTTCCACAAATACATCAAAAATACATTTACATGTGAAACAATTCTCATAGAATACATGCAGAATGCTGGCAGAAGATCTCATCTGACCAAAAATGCAAGAAAGATCACCATGTAACCAGGTAGGATGAGAGAAAAACATATTTTTAATCAACTTCACCTTTTCCAAAATCTACAGTTATACTTTGTTGTTAGGGTGCGACCTGCACCCCTGGGAAAGAGCTGTGGAAGAGGAAAGGTTCCCTTACCCTGGGGTGGGGGGCTTCATCAGCAGTGAGATCAGCTGGGACAGAAAGAGAGCTTCAGAGGCTCAGAGGAGAGTGCAGCAGCTGGACTGTAGCAGGCAGGACAGAGACAGCGAGCTGCACAGAAGGTCCTGACCGTCTTGCTGTGATCCCCAGCCCAATGATGCATGTCTGCTGGTGGCTTTCACTGTGGTGCTGGGTGTTTGATACAATTAACAAGACAACAGACAAAAACTTTGGCTTCTGTACTAGGATACTGGCATTAAATAGAAGTGATGCTTGTTTGAGTGGGAATTCATCCTGTAAGTGGCCATCTTATTCATGAATATTTTTTGTTATTAAGACTTTTTACTTTCCTCTTACCTACTGGGGCTCAGTAAATGAATACTAACATAAAATCTTCCTAACTCTTCCATATTATTGAGAAAACTAAATATGGGGTTATATCCATAATACTTACACACCTGGCATACATCAATCAAACCATAAATATTAGTGATTGTTACTATTATCATTATTCTACCAGCATTCTTTAACAAAGATAGTTAACCACAAAGAGTTAGTTTTTTGGGGTACCCACTAACAGAATGGATTTAACCATCTAGCAATTCACAAACTTTTATGTTCATAGACCACTACAGTGAGCTGGGCCACTCATGTAATTTATTCAATCCACCAGAGTTTGCTTCTTCAAACCAACTAACAAAAAATACTTTTTATAAATTCTGTAGCCCAATACATTCATGCTGTTTTTCCTCTTAAAAGGGCAGACACAGAAAGTATAGACAAAGAGTTTAGGACTCTAAGTCAGAGACTGAAAAGGAGAATAGTTTCTGGCAGAATCAATATGAAAGACCAGGGTTCCAATCTCTTTAGAGACTTTGCCTCCTTCTTTTCCTCCATTTTATTTTTATTCAGTTTGCTGAAATCTTCTTTAAGCTAAGATTAGAAATCAAAAGTAAGATCTAATCATTACGATTTTTTTTTGAGACTGGAGAAAAGAGCCAAAAAATGATGATAAATGGAAAGATAAACAGTCCTGGTTGAGAGCATTCAGTGCCCGATTCCTGGGACTTGCAGTCAAAATGGGCTTGCTACCAAATAAATTGACCCTGTATAGGATGGCTGCCATTTTTTCAGTTCTCTATCCTTTCTATACTTGCTTCCACTCCTAGCTTTTTATTATTATTATTATTAATTTAATTTATTTTAGTTGGAGGCTAATTACTTTACAATATTGTATTGGTTTTTGCCATACATTGATGTGAATCAGCCATGGGTTTACATGTGTTCCCCATCTTGAACCCCCCGCCCACCTCCCTCCCCATCCCATCCCTCTGGGTCATCGCATTGCACCAGCCCTGAGCACTTGTCTCATGCATCTAACCTGGACTAGCATTCCATTTCACATATGATAATATACATGTTTCAATGCTATTCTCTCAGATCGTCCCACCCTCACTTTCTCCCACAGAGTCCATAAGACTGTTCTATGCATCTGTGTCTCTTTTTCTGTCTCGCATATAGGGTTATCGTTACCATCTTTCAAATTCCTTATATATGTGTTAGTATACTGTATTGCTCAAAATTCTCCAAGCCAGGCTTCAGCAATACGTGAACCGTGAACTTCCAGATGTTCAAGCTGGTTTTAGAAAAGGCAGAGGAACCAGAGATCAAATTGCCAACATCCGCTGGATCATGGAAAAAGCAAGAGAGTTCCAGAAAAACATCTATTTCTGCTTTATTGACTATGCCAAAGCCTTTGACTGTGTGGATCACAATAAACTGTGGAAAATTCTGAAAAAGATGGGAATACCAGACCATCTGACCTGTCTCTTGAGAAACCGTATGCAGGTCAGGAAGCAATAGTTAGAACTGGACATGGAACAACAGACTGGTTCCAAATAGGAAAAAGAGTATGTCAAGGCTGTATATTGTCACCCTGCTTATTTAACTTATATGCAGAGTACATCATGAGAAATGCTGGGCTGGAAGAAACACAAGCTGGAATCAAGATTGCCGGGAGAAATATCAATAACCTCAGATATGCAGAAGACACCACCCTTATGGCAGAAAGTGAAGAAGAACTAAAGACCCTTTTGATGAAAGTGAAAGAGGAGAGTGAAAAAGTTGGCTTAAAGCTCAACATTCAGAAAACTAAGATCATGGCATCTGGTCTGATCACTTCATAGGAAATAGATGGGGAAACAGTGTCAGACTTTATTTTGGGGGGCTCCAAAATCACTGCAGATGGTGATTGCAGCCATGAAATTAAAAGACTCTTACTCCTTGGAAGGAAGGTTATGACCAACCCAGATAGCATATTAAAAAGCAGAGACATTACTTTGCCAACAAAGGTCCATCTAGTCAAGGCTACGGTTTTTCCAGTAGTCATGTATGGATGTGAGAGTTGGACTATAAAGAAAGCTGAGCACTTAAGAATTGATGCTTTTGAACTGTGGTGTTGGAGAAGACTCTTGAGAGTCCCTTGGACTGCAGGTGGATCCAATGAGTCCATCCTAAAGGAGATCAGTCCTGGATGTTCATTGGAAGGACTGATGTTGAAGCTGAAACTCCAATACTTTGGCCACCTCATGAGAAGAGTTGACTCATTGGAAAAGACCCTAATGCTGAGAAGGATTGTGGGCAGGAGGAGAAGGGGACGACAGAGGATGAGATGGCTGGATGGCATCACCGACTCGATGGACATGGGTTTGGGTAGACTCCGGGAGTTGGTGATGGACAGGGAGGTCTGGCATGCTGAGATTCATGGGGTTGCAAAGAGTCGGACATGACTGAGCGACTAAACTGAACTGAACTGATACTGTATTGGTGTTTTTCTTTCTGGCTTACTTCACTCTGTATAATGGGCTCCAGTTTCATCCACCTCATTAGAACTGATTCGAATGTATTCTTTTTAATGGCTGAGTAATATTCCATTGTGTATATGTACCACAGCTTCCTTATCCATTTGTCTGCTGATGGACATCTAGGTTGCTTCCATGTCCTGGCTATTATAAACAGTGCTGCAATGAACATTGGGGTACACGCATCTCTTTCAATTCTGGTTTCCTCAGTGTGTATGCCCAGCAGTGGGATTGCTGGGTCGTATGGCAGTTCTATTCCAAGTTTTTTAAGGAATCTCCACACTGTTCTCCATAGTGACTGTACTAGTTTGCATTCCCACCAACAGCGTAAGAGGGTTCCCTTTTCTCCACACCCTCTCCAGCATTTATTGCTTGTAGACTTTTGCATAGCAGCCATTCTGATTGGCATGAAATGGTACCTCATTGTGGTTTTGACAAACCACTCCTAGCTTTTTATTTAATTTTTTTTTAAAGTGTGGGTTATCAGATCAGTAGACACTTTAATCTACTGACTTGTTCAGTCCACCTCAAAATTAAAGTGCTTAAAATCCCCTGGAGATTTTTGCTAAAATGCAGGTTCTGATTCGGTAGGTCTGAAAGATAGTCTGCATTTCTAGCAAGCTCCCAGATGATATTTATGCTGCTGATCTAGGACCAAGGCCCACACTTACAGGGGCAAGAATTTAGTATATTCCCAGGAATGTTGGGTAGGATGAAATGAAAAACCCTTACTGAAGAGTAAAGAGTTTTTCCTTTATAAACATTGCTATGTAAAAGGAAAGGAAATTAAATTGGTCTTTCTAGCACTACTTGGGTTTGCAAAGGCTTGCTAGTTACTCTATTTCTGGTCTTTCAATGATATTTCAAAATAATAATATTCCTTTTACTATAATAAAAGGAAAATAATAATATTCATTTTATTAAGAATAAACTTTGTTCTTGAGTATCAACACATAGCTCTCATGTTTTCCAAGTTACTTCATGACTTCTTACTTTTTTACCCTCAATGGAACCCTTATATTTATTCTGATTAGAATGTAGATAACTGACAGTGATAGTGTAAACAGATGGGAAATCTCCCACTGTGTGACATATGCTGTGGTAAGTGCTGGAGACACAAGTATGAATAAAGCACACATACTATCTAACTGCCCCTCCCTTTAACCCAGGAAGATGGGTTATGACTTTGTGCAGAAAAGAACACATGCTGAGTTAGATAGCTGCAGCAGAAACAGCTGGTAAGTGGCAAGGCTGAAATATAAACCCAGTTCTTTTTGACTGTAAAACTCTTGCTTATGGCTCCTGAACTCATTCTGAATAGGGGATTGCCTACCCTCTCATCACCATAAATAACCAGGGTTTTGTATTTTTTAGTGTCCAAAAAAATTTACTTCATTTCTCTTTCTTATCCTTTCAGGACAAAGCTGCTGACTCTATAGTAATAGCTACCAATATATTTATAAATAAGTATCCCATCTTCAAGCACAAGTAATCCAAACATACATAATATTTTAAGACTGTTTTGCAATTAGATACTTTTTCTCACTTTACTGTGATTTCCTACTGTTCTATCTCTTGTCCTGGATGACTGACTAAAACAGGTATCTTTTTTCAGTAAGGAAACTCCTACCACACACAGAAATCAATTCAAAGTGATGCTGGGATTTAAATGTGAAAGGTAAAACAATGAAGTTTATAGAGATAACCCAGGTGAATAACTTCATGAATTTGGAATGGGAGAAGATTTCTTAAGCAGAATATAAAAAACACTAATCAAAAAGAAAAATATTGATGTATCAATTCAGTTCTGTTGCTCAGTCTTGTCCAACTCTTTGCGACCCCATGGACTGCAGCACTATATTAAAACTTCTGTTGATAAAATATAGTATTAAGAAAAGCAAGCCACAAAGCAGATGATATTTGCAATACACAAACCAAAAGAGAATCCCTCCTGCCCCCACAATCCAACAGATCACTAAGAAAAAAGATAGAAAAAATATTAGAATATGTTGTAAAAGACTTACATGGATGGACACTTGACAAAAAAGCATAGCCAAATTGCCAGTAACTTAGAAAAATGTTCTCAACCTCATTTATCAAAAGGGAAATGCAAATTAAAACCACACTAAGATATCGCCCTACACCTTCCAGAATGTCTAAAATTAAGAAGATTGACAATACCAATCTCAATCAATGGTTTAGAGCAACTAGAACTCTTGTACATTAGTAGGGGTGTAAATTGATGCAGCAACTTCAGAAGATCTTTTCGTGATAAACACTAAAACTGAACAAATGCACAGCCAATAATTCAGCAGTTCCACTTGTAGGTACATATGCAACAGGTATGTGAATTACAAAAGCCAGGTACATGAATATGCATATGCTTAAGCATTCATAATAGCCACAACTGGGAATAATTCAAATATCTATAAACACAGAATGGACAAGTAAACTTCATTTCATTCATTTAATGACATGCTAGCTAGCAATGAACATGAACTGCTACATGTAACAAGAAGGGTAAAATCTCATAAGAGTCCAACAAAAGAAGTCAAATACACATTGTATGATTCTGTCTATATGAAGGTCAAAAACAGGCAAAACTGATTTATAGTGTTAGAAGACAGGAGAGGTACTTTTGCGTTGGAGGTACCTGGCAGGGGCTCGAGGAGGACTTCCAGAATCCTGGAAATGTACTATTTCTTGATCTAGGTGGTGATTACCAAGGTGTGTTCTTTTTATGAAAATTCACAGAGATGTATACTTGCATATATGTAGGCAAATGCATATACTTTCCTATATGTATGCTATTTACAATAAAACATATGAAGGAGTAAAATTATTTAATGTTTCTATTTGTAAAATTATTTAAAGTTTCTATTTTTCTATTTTCTTTTTTTTTTTCACCCTACAGCAAAGAAACAAGCATTTTCTTCATTTTATTCCTTTGCCGTGCAAAACTGAAATCTGTCTTTCAAGAAAATTTTTATGCCATTTGTAAAATACATTTCTATTACTGCTTTTTGTCCCCAGGTTTTGCTTTTCAACATCAAATCCATTTTGTGGTTTTCTTTTGAGATCTGAAACCAACCCTGTTTTTTTGTCTCTTTTCCATTTGCCTTTTATGTTTCAGTAGAGTTCAAATAATCCCATTTGACCTTAGGACAAATGCATTACAAAACATTAAACAAAGACCAGTCACCATGGGCCTGATGTGTGACCTCATTCCATCTAACATTTAAGGACATAGCAGTCTTCTAAGAATGATGGGACAATTGCTTCCTGAGGATGTGAGGCTTATTACTGAATAGATGCTCTATGAGAAGAAAAAAAAAATAACATAGATGCTGGGAGTATAAACGGAGTTTATCCTGTCAAAAGTGAAAAACCACCCTGTCATCATAGCTTTGCACCCTTTCCACTGCTACCACCCAGTGTAGCTCATGCCAGTGCATGGTAAGAATAATTTGGAAAAGACATGGGTTCTGGGGTCATCAGATAGGGATTCAAACTCTATATCTTACTAACAGTGTGTTGCTGAGCATGTGTTCAATCTCTCTGAACTTCAATTGACTTCTCTATAAAAATGAGGATAAAAATAACTATATCACAAAACAGTCACAGGCGTTTCAATTACACAGACATATAAATGTCTCTAACATGATATTCAGCACATCTAGGTGTTCAAAGAATGAAACTCTTCTCTTTTCTATTCTTTTCCTTTTTAGGCAAAACTATATTGCTGCAATAGTTTGCAATCATATTTGAGTTTTTGATTCATGGCAATTTGGCTTTGGTGATGATAAGTCCTGTAATATTTATTTCATGAATGCATGTTGGATCCATATATCATTTCATACATACATTTTTTTTAACTTTTTGAATTTTCCAGATGCAATCTGTACCCAAAATGGAATAAGAAACTAATAATAATAACTGTAAAATTCCTTTAATGGGAAAGAAGATATTTTAATATTTGATCCACTATCTTAAAGGAATAGAGAGAAATAGTGCAGATGAGAATTTACTTTGTATTCTTAATTCTTACTTTAAAGCCTCACATATCTGTAGACCTGAACATAAGTGTAGTGTTTTTAGAGAAATGCACATTTGGTTACTTCTGTCCCCAGCCCCAGTTTTATTGAGAGATAACTGACATGCATCACTTTATAAGTTTAAGTCATGGCTTGATTTATATTCATTGTGAAATCAGTTCAGCCAACATCTCTCTTCTTACCTAGATAAAACAAGAAAAGAAAGAAAAAAGGGAAAAATTTCTCCCTGTGATGTGAAAACTCAGAATTTATTCTCATAATAACTTTCCTATATTTGCGTAACTTGGGGATATTGCAGGTTTGGTTCCAGACCACCACAATAAAGCGAGTATCACAGTAAGGTGAGTCACATGATTTTTTTGGTTTCCCAGTGCTTATAAAAACATATTTACACTATACTGTAGTCTATTAAGTGTGCAATAGCATTATGTCTAAAAAAATGTACACACCTTAAGTTAAACATTTTTATTACTAAAAAATGCTAACCATCCTCTGACAACTCAGGGTTGCCACAAACCTTCAGCTGTGAAAAATCTAACATTTCTGAAGTGCAATAAAGAAAAGCACAATAATACAATACGCCCACATATCATTCTTCAGTGTTAGCCAGGGTCATCATGTTGTACATTACATCCCCAGTGATTATTTATCTTATACCTGGAAGGTTGTAACCGTTGACCATCCTCCTCCAATCCCCACTCTCTCACCCTCTCCTCTGGTAACCACAGGTCTGATCTCTTTTTCTATGAGTCTGGGTTTTTGTTTGGTTGGTATTTTTAAGATTATAAGTGAGATAATACAGTATTTGTCTTTCTGTATCTGACTTACTTCACTTAGCAAAATGCCTTCAAGATCTATCCAAGGTGTCACAAAATAGTAGGTTTTACTTATTTTTTTTATGGCTATGAATAATACTCCATTGCATATATACACCACATCTTTATCCATTCATCCAATAATGGACACTGAGGATGTTTCCATGTCCTAGCTATTGTAAATAATCGTACTATGAACATGGGGTGGTGGTGCAGATTTCATTTTGAGTCAGTGTTCTTAATTTTTGAATATATTCCCAGAAGTGGAACTCATGGATCACATGGTAATTCTATTTTTACTTTTTTGAGGGTATTCCATATTATTTTCCATAGCTGCTGCACCAATTTACAATCTTACCAATAGCACACAACTGTTCCCTTTGCTCCCACATCCACACAAATCTGACTATAATTTTTTTTAATGATAATCAGCTACAGCTGGCTTTTAAAAAATGTGTTACTTAGGAAAGCTGAAATACCTGGAGGGGACCTTAGTATTGAGCATTCTTATTTTATTCTTAAAAATTATAGGAAGGTGAAGCAACATGCCTAAGGTGGCCATTTAAAGTTAGGAGTCAAAAAAAAATGTTAGGAGCCAATGAATCACCCACTCCTTTCTCTGAGTTCCAAGTGGCAGAAAGTAGCCACAAATGTTGGGAATATGTCAGCGTATTAATGGTTGGTAAAACTGAAATAGAAAATGCAGCTGAGATTCAAGGTTGAAATGGCAGTGTTTTGTAACTTTGACTCAAAATGGACATGTAGGAGCCCTTTGGCAGGTGGAGTTGGCTCTGCAAAGCCGACTCCAGCAGCATGTGCCTACCAATCTCATGGAGGAGACCAGGTCTGCCTGGCACGCTCAGACACTGCAGAGTGCAGTTCAAGAGGGAAAGATGGGCCCTCATGAATTTTGTGCAATGACCCTCCTCAGATAACATTCCCTGGCTAGAGAATGCTTGTAGAGCAACAGATGTTTTTACCATGTCAGAAAATATTTATCTGAAATGCTACTTGCTCTGTAATTTTACTTAAGAGTATTAATTTGTTTAGCTCACTTCTTCAAACTACTTACGTCAGGGAAAATGACAAGCTAGAACATGCCCACATAATCATTAATGATAGATTATTATTATGATTATCATTATTTTGGCTATCACTTTTCTTATTGTATTGTAGATATTCCCCCTAGCATCAAACAATTTAATGTAATACCTTGCAAATAGAAGTCCTTGGAGGATTACACGAAATGCTGTCCCTGCGCTTATTCAAACTGATAAGGAGTTAGGCCTGCAAATCCTCTAGGAGACCCTTTATAGTTCCAAACTGTAAAACTGCTCCATAAAACTGTAAAGTCTGAAAGAAAGAAAGAAAAAAAAGCCACATAAAGGCTAAGCACTATTTACCACATGGCAGTCAAGATAAAATTAGGTGAAAGACTGAGTTTCTGGGTACAGGTAGAAGTTTATTCCCTCAAGTTAAGAACCTCACAGTGAAATATAAGTAGGAAACTATAACTATCATCTTATTAAGTCACCTCATTAACAAATCGGTTTGGTGTTAGGAATAAACATGGGCAGCCTTTGCAGACACATGTTATTAACTTACTTCTTTATACTCTTATCATGTCACAAAAGGATTTGAAGCATCTAAACCATTGTTTGTTTGTTCGTTTGTTTTCAGGAATTTGGCACCCAACACAATTGCATTTAACAGTGTGGCTATGAACAAAAAAGCTCAGTGAATAATTCATACATGTAGTCTTTGTAATTTGCTAAATCTTCTGTGCATCTGGAAAACTCCAGGAACTAAAATAATTGAAAGAGTTGGGAGGGTTGACATTAAAAGGCACTGCATCGTATGTCTCCATGTGGAACCAACAACTCTCAAGGGAAATACACGTTAGTTTTATTACTTGGTAACATTTAGGTTCCTTCACTTTACCTCTTTCTCACTTGACTCTTTCTCTCTCTCCTCCAAATAGTCTTGCTTTTAAATAGAGAATAAATGAACTCAATAAACCAAGCTCCCATCTCTAATCTTCTATTACAAATTAAAGATATTTCACACAGTTTTGACCATAAAACATAGGTTTAAAAGGATACATTTTTTCATGTAAATAGTAAAAATGGATTATGCAGCTGTATTTTCAGCTTGTTGAGTGGCTACCTTACAATAGTACTTCTTTCCATTTCTATTAATGGAAAGTGTAACCTACACATGCTGTGAAAGAGATATTGTTTGGTCTGCCCTCCTTCACTGAACTTAAATTTCTGTGTTGTCTTGACTACAGAATTTAACACCCTACTCCTGCAACTGTGATGTCTTTTGTTGACAGAGACAGTTTGTAACCTGTATGTATATGGGTTGGTGGGTCATGATTATTCTCATAAGTGTTTGATCACTATGACACTGCACTCATTTTAATCATTCCCCCATTCCAAAGATTTTGAAAAGCCTGCTCAGAACATAGACTATCCCTTCAAAGCCCTTGCTGCTCTTTAGTTTATGAACTGAAATTAGTGGTTCATCTATTTCAGCAGTTCTTAACATAGGGTACAAGAACAGAATGTTGCCCTTTTATTTATAAATCCCTGTAGGGATTTTAGAAAATATACGTGATGATTTCCAAGTGGGGTCCAGATACAGAATGTGTTTTAATTTCCCTCACCCCTTCCCAGGACGATGCTACTGAGCCTTCAGGATTCAGAATCACAGAGCTATTTATACAACTGTCGGTGCCATCTGAAGAGGTAATACTGCCTAATGGTGTAATAGACCCCATAGTCAGACTGTCTTGTTTCAAATCTGGGGACCACTTTTAACCAGTGTGACATTAAGCAAAGTACTTAGCCATTCTGATCCTCAGTTTCCTCATTTGCAAAATGTGGATGGCAACAGTAGAACATACATCATACATGTAAAACAACCAGAATAGTGTCTGGCATATAACAAGTAGTATAAAAATATATTAATAAATATTTAATTCTCAGTTCCAGCATTTATTCATTTTAAAATTTCTCCCAAATGTTAAGGAGAGCCTTATTTATGTGTACATGGTTTATGCATTTTAAGTGGTTAGCGAGCTTGTGTTCCTAAATAAAACACTAAGATTTTCTACTGTTTCATCATCCCCATAGTCACCCAGCATGTGCTCAAGAAAGTCCAACTAAATAATTATAATATTTAATTAAAATTTTATTATTTATACCCTCACTTTATTCTTTTTTTTAAATTTTTTTAAATTAGTTCATTTTCTATTTTTTAACTTTACAATATTGTATTTGTTTTGCCATACATTGACATGAATCCACCATGGGTGTACATGTTTTCCCCTTTCAGAACCCCCCTTCCACCTCCCTCCCCATCCCATCTCTCCGGGTCATCCTGGTGCACCAGCCCCAAGCACCCTGTATCATGCATTGAACCTGGACTGGCAATTCATTTCACATATGATAATTTACATGCTTCCATGCCATTCTCCCATATCATCCTGCCCTCACCCTCTCCCTCAGAGTCCATAATACTGTTCTATTTATCTTTGTCTCTTTTGATGTCTCGCATACAGGGTTATCTTCACCGATTGACTAAATACCATATATATGTGTTAGTATACTGTATTGGTGTTTTTCTTTCTGGCTTACTTCACTCTGTATAAAAGGGTTTGTCTGGGCTGTTACAAAATACATATAGAACATAACAAACTAAAAGAACTAAGTAATAAAATCAAAGCAAAAGATAAACAAGGGTAGGAAGACAAATTAGCCTTTTAAATTTGGCTCCCAAGAAGGCACCCTATAAGGTCTTATATTCTTTTAGTTCTGCCCCATATCATCCACTCAAGGCTAAATTCAGAGGGTTATTTTGCACTATCTGTACAATAGCTTTCCTGGTAACACAAGAAATAGAAAGATGACTTTCACTATTGCTATGTTCATAAGCAGGAAAATTTAGGCTCTAAGAAGGAGGCAAATTATTCCAGATGATTTTATGTTAGAAACACTGAAATACTGATATTTAGATACTATTTGTTTTACCCAAAATGGCTTATTCCAAATCATTTCAGTCTGTCAAGTTAAAGCTATGGTTTTTCCAGTAGTCATGTATGGATGAGAGAATTGGACCATAAAAAGGCTGAGTACTGAAGAATTGATGCTTTTGAACTGTGGTGTTGGAGAAGACTCTTGAGAGCCCCTTGGACTGCAAGGAGATCTAACCAGTCAATCCTGAATATTGACTGGAAATCAGTCCTGAATATTCATTGGAAGGACTGATGCTGAAGCTGCAGCTCCAATCCTTTGGCCACCTGATGCGAAGAACTGACTCACTGGAAAAGATCCTGATTCTGGGCAAGACTGAAGGCGGGAGGAGAAGGGGACGGCAGAGGATGAGATGGTTGGATGGCATCACTGACTCGATGGACATGAGTCTGAGCAAACTCCAAGAGTTGGTGATGGACAGGAAAGCCTGGTGTGCAGCAGTCCGTGGGGTTGCAAAGAGTAGGAAACGCCTGAGCAACTGAACTGAACTGAACTGAAAATAGCTTAATTTATATAACAATATTAGATAAAAAATAAAGCATTTAAAATACCTGCTAGACATTACTAACCCATAAAAGACAATGGTTTACATTCAACTATTCAAAGAACTGAGCCTAAAATGTGTGCCAGATATGGCATTTATTTCCATTTCTATGATCCACTTTTATCAAAGCATGCAACTGCTTGTGGTTAGCTCTTAACTCTATAAAAGGAGGCTAATGAGAAGTTGAGAAGTCTGGACTGGCAGTCACCCACAATCTCCTCTGGACATCCTTCCCCTGTTGTCAAACAGCTGTCACAAGTACACCCCACAGCCCAATCTGCAGGGCACCCATCCTGGAAAACGGCCTGCAAGCAGATAGCTTAGTGTATATTTCCCTCAGCAGCCAGAAAATGTGCCATGTTCTTGCGGACTAATCCACTAAGACAAGAGAAAGACAAAATAACTGTCAAGTCTAAATTTGTTAGAAAGCCACTTAGTGCTTCAACACTTTTACTGTCAGGCTCGATTGTGGCAACATTTCATTCTCTGAGTCAGAAGAGGAAGGTTGGAGATGGTGCACATTAGTCACTGACAATGTTAAATTCATGATTGTTTCATTTGGCGAATCTATTTCGAGGCTAAAACTTTTCAGGGGTCTTAAAATTTACAGCGCCTCCCAGGACATCCCAATAGAATTTGTGTGTATTAGTGTATATGTTATATTCCCTCCCCATACAGTTAATGCATCTTAATCTCACTAAAATGATACATTGGCAAACAAAGTTAGAATCTGAGGTGAAAGTCTCCTGGCTACTCTAATTTTAGTTTTGATCTTAAATTTTAGTGTCTTGTATTTCAGGCTGATAGTTTTTACTTCTATTCCTTATTTGTTGAGTGTTTTTATCATAAAAGAATTTTGGATTTTCTCAAACGCTGTCTGTGGCTCTATTGAGATGATCATGTCACTTTTATCTTTGATTTAGCTAATATATTGTGCTACTATGATTGGGCTTCCCTGGTGGCTCAGATGGTAAAGAATCTGCCTGCAATCAGGGATACCTGGGTTTGATCCCTGGGTTGGGAAGATCCCCTGGAGGAGGGCACAGCAACCACTTCAATATTCTTGCCTGGAGAATCCCATGGACAGAGGAGCCTGGTGGGCTAGAGTGCACGGGGTCTCAAAGAGTCAGACACGACTGAGTGACTAAGCACAGCACATTACTGTGACTGGGGGATTCCCTGGTGGCTCAGATGGTACTGCATTTGTTTGCACTGCAGGAGACCCATTGATTTTCATATGTTGAGCCCACGTTTTATTTCTGGGTTAAATCCCATTTGGATATTATTATTTTTAAACCATTGACCTAGAGCAATATTTCTCCATTATAAGCTTCAGAATGATAATTCCATTGTATGCTAATAGTTGCTCCATGAAAAAGGAGTTGCATTAAGTAAATGTGAGAAATGCTGGGTTACAGTTAAATAGTTTTATTTATAGAAGACTATCAGAGAATATAATGTGCTAATTGACTTTGCAAATCTCTAAGAGGGAGGTATTCATATTTATAGAGTGTTTATTATGCGCCAGGTACTCTTCTAGGCACTGGAAAGGTAGAAATGAGAAAAAGAGAAAAGAAATCTCTGCTTTGTGGAGTATACATTCTAGGAGAGACGCAAACAATAAATATAAAAAATCATGCAAATTATAAAATGTTAAGAGTACTATATATTACATAAAAAAGAAAAATTAGGTAAGCTCCTTGACACCAGGCTTGAAAATAATTTCTTGGATTAGACACCGAAAGCAAAGGCAACAAAAGCAAATAATCAAATGGTACTACATTAAACTAAAAGGCTTCTACACAGGAAAGGAAACCATCAACAAAGTGAAAAGGCAACCTACTGAATGACAGAAGATATCTGCAAATCATATATCTGATAAGGGGTTAAGATAAAAAATACATAACTCAATAACTGAAAAGCCAAACAGTCTGATTTAAAATGGGGGGGAGCATCTGAATAGACATTTTTCCAATAAGACATACAGATGCCCAATCGGTACATGAAAAGGTGTTCTGTACTATCAATCATCAGGGAAATGCAAACCAAAACCATAATGAGATATCACCTTATACCTATTAGAATGGCTATTATTTAAAAACTCAAGAAATAACGTTTCTAGGTACTTTTGCCCTAAGCATCTTTGCCACAAGCATTCTGCCACATTTTTGCAGCATAACTAATTGGCTATATGGTAATTTTTCTGTAAAAACAAAATACCTGGTTGATAGTTTGGTTTGATGTACAAAAAGCATGACAGAGGATGATGACTTTGCACCAAAAGTTGTTTTTGTTTTTTGTTTTTGAAATACAATACATTGGAGGAGAAATAGGCCAAATACACATTTCCCACAGAACTTTGGAATGCCTCTCAATGGACATGTGACAATAATATTCCAAGAAAAACCAACAGTGTGGAAGGTTTTCACAACACAATACAAAGCTCAGTTATAAATAGGCATCCTAGTATTTGGAAAGTCTATAAATGAAGGAAGAAATTTTAGTGAAAAAAGAAAAAGTATGATTCTGAACAAGGAGAAGGATCAACAAGCAAAAAAAAAAAAAAAAGATATAAAATACTATGAAAAAAAGACCTGGAAAACAAGTGTTTTGGTACCAGCCAAGAAATAAATTTTTTGAGAAGTATTGCCATGAGTCTACACATATTTTAAATGTATTCAAATATTTTGTAGTTTGCAATAAAGTCTACTCATTTCTGATGTTTCCTGTTTACATTCTTTTTAATGTCCTTTTATTTTTTGTTACTTATCTTTTATGGCAAAACTGCCTTGTGGCCAAGTAGTTATGTGGCAAGAATGCTTGTGACAAAGATGTCTATGTCAAGGTAAACACCTTTGAGGAAACTACCAGACATGGAACAGCAAGTGTTGATGAGGACGTAGAGAAAAAGGAACCCTACGGACTACTGGTGGGAATGTAAGTTAGTGCAGTCACTATGTAAAACAGTGTAGGGGGCGGGTAGGGCTTCCAAAATTTAAAAACAGAACTACCATATGATCTAGCAATTCCACTTCTAGGTATTTGCCTAAAGAAAAACAAAATCCACTAATTCAAAAAAATACATGCACCCTCATGCTCATTGCAGCATTATTTACAATAGCCAAGCCACGGAAACAACTTAACACTAACTGACAGATAAATGAATAAAGAAAATATGGTATTATAAATAAATACAATGAAATATTATTCAGTCACAAAAAATGAAATCGTTTCATTTGCCACTGACACTACATGGATGGACCTTGAAGGTGAAATAAATCTAACAGAGAAAGAGGAATACCATATGATTTTACACGTGGAATCTTAAAAAGAAAACAAGCTCATAGATCCAGAGAACAGATTTGTGTTTTCCAGAGGTGGGAAATGGAGCTCAGCAAAATGTGTAAAGGGGTCAAAAGGCACAAGTACAGATTTTCAGTTACAAATAAATCACATGGATGTAATGTATAGCATGATGACTATAATGAAAAATCATGTATTGCATATTTGACAGTTGCTATGACAGTAGATCTTAAAAGTACTCATCACAAGAAAAACATTTTTTGGTAGCTATGTGTAGTAATGGATGTTAACTAGACTTCTTATAGCGATCATTTTGCAGTATATACAAATAACAAATCACTAGGTTGTGTACCTGAAACTAACATAATTTCATATGTCAATTACACCTCAATTAAGAAAAAAGAAAGTGAAAACTCATTTCAAGAGGCTTTGAAAATTCTGGGTAGGGGATGGGCAACACATCAAAATATTTATAGGACACTCAGGAAAGGCCTTGTTGAGAAGTGACGTTAGAGAGAAACCGTGAGAGAATAGCTTGTTCAAAAATAGCAATGAGGTCATTATGGCTGAAGCGGACTGATTGAGAAAGCGGTAGTAACATTCACTGCCTCTTACCTGAATTACTGCGGTAGATCCCTGATGAATTTCCCTGTTTCAACTTTTTCTTCTTTCCCCCACCCCGTGGGTTGAGAGTAGTCTCTGTGTGTGGATAGTATGGTATGGTGTTATTGGTGGGGATGGGTAGGCAAAAACAAAAGCACTGAAATTAGTTAAGAGTCTATTTCAGGAATCAAGATGAAAGAGGATGGGGATTCAACCCATAAGTGAAGATGAGAAGAAGTGTTCATATTCTGGGTATTTTGAACATTGAGTCAACAGGATTTCTTGAATAAGAGGAGAGAAGTTTGGATAAGAGGTATGAGAGAAAGATGTTAAAAATGACTCTAAATTTTGGTCTTGTGCAACTCTTAGGATAGAGTTGCATCAACAGAGAAGGGACAGTATGTGGGTGGAGCAAGTTTCTGAACGAGTCAAGATTTCAGTTTTGGAACAGGTTGTACCTACGATTTCTATTTTAAAAATGCAAACTAAGTATAGGAATTAACACACGGTCTCTGTTGCTGGTTTGATGAGATACATCTTTTACTTAATACTAGTACAGACACCAATCTGCCAAAATTTTACATTGTGGATAGCTAAAGACATGAGAAAAAGGCCAGAATTAAACAGATGCTATTTATACTAACTATTCTTTAATTTGTACTTTCTCTCCCATTTTCCAAAAATCTGACTGGTTTTTAGAAATTGACTTTTTTTGTGGATTAAGGACCTTGCTCAAAGCATTTTTTGAACCTGTTTTACCAAGCAACCAAACAACCCAACCCACAAAATAACCACCAAGAAAACAACAAATTTTCTATTTGTCTTCTTATGGATTGAGTAATAATTCTTCAGTCTTCTGCTTTTAAAATTCACACCCAGGGCTGACACATAACTGTGAATTAAACAGACTGCTTTCCTCCAGCAATTGAAGAGGCTATGGAGGCAGCTGGGAGGGCAGCAGAGACTGAGGAGAGGAAACTACAGTCCTGAGAGATCAGTCTATACAGAGGAGTGTGGCTGTTGCCTGCCATCCTGGGCATACCTTGGACTCTTTTCCCGCTTCCTTTGAAGTGAGATGTGGCCCTGTAACTGAGTCCCAGCCAGTGGAATATGACTATAAGTGACCTGGTCTATTTCCAGGTCTTGTCTAGGAAACCTTTCCACTTGATGATACTTATTCCTTTCCCTTTTGATTGGCTGAGGACTAGTCTGCCATACTGGAAACAACACGCTGAAAATAATAGATCCTAAACTGGAGAAGCCCGGGTCTCTGAATTCTGCTCAGACCATCCATGAACTAAGAACTTCCATTTTTGAACTTAAGTGGGAAATAAATGTTTACTGTAGTTGAGCTATCACACATCTGTGTGTTTGTTAGCAACTAATGGCCTCAAATCTAATTCTAAGAGAGAAATAGCGGTTCAAAAGCACACTTACTGCCCACATTTTCCTATTTAACTCTCCCGTTTGTAGCCAGTTATTTCCTTCAAATCTCCTATAAGTTTATAATTGAGGAGTGGAATTACAATTACATATCTTTAAATGCAGGGCTTAAATTAAGCTCATGGAACATTCCATATACTATAATACTGACTTAGGCAAGAATTCAAAGATGCAAACCTTTGAGGCTTGAGAAACTGGCAGCATTACTGAGATGTTCAGTTTTCCCAATTTGATTTGCACTGCCAGCTAAATCTGTTTACTGAGTGCATGGTGGTATTTAGAGATCTAATTCAATGCTCTATTTGAAAATTTCTGATCATGCTTTTGAATCATAGCCTTTCTCAAATATTATATCCTTTCTAGTGCAGTATATATTTTTAAAAGTTTCCTTAGAAGTTTTTTTTTTCCCCATATATCCATTCCTTGTCTCTAGAGGCATACACTGTAAAGCCTATATTTTTAAATTTCATATACACATGTCCTTCAGAGAAAAATAAAGTTGTTTCCAACATAGGGGACATCTTCTGTAATGACTCCATGTTAAATATATATTCTTTAAAGTAATGTACAAAGTTACAAAATGGTGTGGACTTTCTAACCTTGGGCTGAGAGGAAAAATATAAGTAAATTAACATTCTGTAAGGAAATAAAAATACTTTAAGATTTTTGTCTACAAATTTAGATACCAAGAGTAAAAATCTTCCAGTATTTAACTCTGGCTTAGTACCTGGCATACTATGATAGTATATGAGCAGTGACAGGTTCCCCTTCTTCAAATATCTCCTCTAAGTATATGATACAGAGTCTCTATGCCCTGCAATATTCCAAATAGTAATAGTAGCAATAAAAAAATTTATAATAAAAGTAAAGTTTTTTGAACACTATCATGCGTCAGAGATTATGTAAAGCACTTTTTTTTAATGAATATTTTAAGGTAATTCTCACAATGACTCTATGAAGAGGCAGATATTATTTTCTACTTTTCCAGTGAGGAAGTCGAAGCACAGATAAATTTAATGACTTGTTCAAGGTTTTATTTAGTATGTTGAGAGAGCAAGGAACTGAACAATTTGGCAGTCTGGCTCCATAACCCATACTCAATATTTCTGGAAAGGCTAACATATTAAGCCCCTTTCATTAAGTGTAAACTGATTCACCATTTTTACTAATGATAGCACATATTAGGTGTTAAAATAATAATGCAAGAAATTAAAAGAAGAAATTATTAGTACTTATCTTTATATTAATATATATATACTTATGGTTATTCTTATGGTTATATAAGTATAGCTAAACTTAAAGTACTTATTATGAGAAATGTAGTACTTACACTAATACATTAATGCTATATATTATATATAAAACTAAGTCATGGTTTAAATATTATAAAGTTTTCAACTTATTATTACCTAAAAATATAGCCAAAACCTTAAATATTGATATATATATATTATACACACACAGAAACTATACTATATGCTAATACATTATCCTAAAGAAACCATGACTCATGTAAATAATAATCAGTGTAAATACAATTAAATAAAATATAAAAACCATTACTTCGTCCTAATCTGGGGAAAGCTCAGAATTATGTATGTGAAACACATGAGATACATTAGATAAAAATACATTTTTAAAATACATCTTTAAAAATGAACTTTTTCAGAGGGCCTTAGGTGATTTAATGTTCTTAAATATCTTCAAAGTGGTAAATATATTAATATTTACAGTAACATTAAACGATAATGTCAAAGATACATATTTAATTTCTAAGACAGAAAGCTTCTTGAAGGCAAATCGTTTTAAAAATCTCCAGCACTAGTCCAGTGTCTGGTATACAGCTCAAATAAAGGAATAACTAACAATTAAAGAGTTATATTAGTCAGGGTTCTCCAGAAAAACAAGACCAACAGGATACATACAGACATATAAGAGGAAATTTATTATAGGAATCGGTTCATGCAGTTATGGAGAGACAGGAAAGCTCGTTGTTTGTATAACTGTTTGAGCCCAAAGGTCTTAGAACCAGGGGAGTTGATGGTGTTAAGTCCCAGAGTCATAAGGTCCAAGAACCAGGAGCTCTGACTTCCAAGGGTGGGAGAAATGGATGTCCCAGCTCTAGGAGAGAGAAATGCCTTACCTTTAGCTTTTTGTTCCATTCTGGCCCTCAACTGATTGGAAGATTCCCACCTGCATTGGTGAGGGTGGATCTCTTCTCAGTCTGCTAATTCAAATGGTAACCTCTTCTGGAAATACCCACAAAGACACACCCCCAAATAAGTTTTGCCTGGTATTCCCTTAGCCCAGTCAAGTCGACACATAAAATTAATCATCACAAGAGTGTTTCCAAGTGAAGGTCCATTTAGACCTGCTCCACGTCAATGAACAATAAAAGTGATTCATCATCTAACAAATTTATTATCTATTTTAATTCATTATGTCCCTGTAAAAATGAAACTTTTGATCTGTAATATTTTTTACATTGTTAATCTGATTATCAGCCATTTTCTTCATAGCTCATAGTCAGAGATAGTTTAGTCAAAAAATCATGGTTCCTAAACTGGTAATTTTGGAATTAACAAAATGATATTGTATAGCTGAGCATGGTAACTAGAAAGGCATGTTTGAGAGCTATGCTGACTAATACAGTGGCTATTTGCTACATGTGGCTATTTAAATTTACAATAATTAAATTAAAAAATTAGTTGCACCAGTGGTAACTGCATTGAACAGTACAGATATTTCCGTCATCACAGTACAGACATTTCCATCATCACAGAAGGTTCTACCAGACATTTCTATTCTAGAGAAAGAATGTATAATCTGAATCAATTATTGTGTTGTTCAGTTGCTAAGTTGTGTCCAACTCTTATCTGTTCAGTGTTCATCTAATGACTTAACTGGCATGAATCTGAAGTCTTCCCTTCCTCTTGCTCTAGCTCTGGAGAAGGCACTAACCATGGGAAAAGTATACCTAACGGAAGCAAGAAAGAAATTAAAGGCAAGAAGCAGGATAACATAAATTCTGCCATCAGCTTTTCTGAGATCAAGAAATTTGTATATAATACACCACAGTTATTTAGTCTTACAGCTTTTGTGAGCAAAAATGTCCTTGAAGGAGATACAACAGAACTATGGAGTATTACATAACCTGTCAGTTGGGTGAACAACCTAAAATCAAATAGTACAAATAGAAAAAGGCATTAGAAACAACAAGTATGAAAGGACATAGGTAAACTCCAAACCATTTAGTAGCAATGTCATCCAACTGCTGCAGAGGATGGAATTTTTCCTTGATGCTTCCACACTTAGAGGATGGGGATTCCTGCTGCATTCTTCCTTTCAGCAATCAGCCTTTGAGGGGTCTCTTGATGTCTAGGATTCCAACTACAACTACTAGCTCTTCTCTAGGTACTACCCTTGTTCTTTGAACTTTTCAACCTAGGATTCCTTTCTCAAGCTGAGTCTAACAAAATGACTAATTACATCCAAGGCAATGACACAGTATCAGCCATTTAAATGTTCCAGAAAAGTTCCTATTTCCATTATAAACAAATTCATTCCTAACCTCTCGCTGACCTAGTTATGGTAGGTTCATTGTAATTAGATCTCTTAACGGTTACCATCTTTTCTTTTTCAAGCTGCATTTTAACCTGTCTCTTTTTCAAACACAATGTAATAAATATTAGATTTAAAATATTCACAAAGACAAGCAAAAAGAAAAAGGTGTTTGCACATGAGTGGGGACATAATTCACTGCAGTGTTTAATCTTTATCTTTTTAAAACAAACTCTAGCTTGGGGAGGAATACTGCAGGAAATAGAAAAAGGAAACAATGTCTCACATGCTTCTAAATGCAGTTGAGATATTTTAAATAAAATATTTAGCCATCTAACCAAAACTTTCACTTTTCATCACCAAGCAATTCTGATAATATGAATTGTCCATATATTGCATTGTGCAACATGCATCAATTTCATTTTGAGTATAATTAATGGAGAATATATGCAAGAGCATTTTGGAAGTCTTATTTTGGTGCCTTATTTTGAACCAAGAAAAAAAGAATTAAAAATTGTAACTTTTACTTTACCTTCTTAGGCTGCTGTTTACAGTCACTTGCTGGTCATACACCTGGCATAAGACATGTGAAGCCACACTGAGCATTACCTCAAAGAAGAATTTTGAGCCTCCTGGAGTTAATGTCTGGTATATATTTTCTTTCATAGAAGGAGAACTACAATATTTTCTAGTGGTACTGTGGTGTTGAGCTTGGGAGTATGATAATTTTTCCAGAAAGTCAGTAAGTTATACACTTGATTCAGAGCTAGTACATATTTCAATATTTTTACTAACATGGAGGAATGGATGAGGTAATAAAATGACTGGGTAGTGTGTAGCGGAAGTCCACATTTGAGCTATGCTTATTGCCAGAGTTCAGATCTTTGCTGGAACATGTCTATAGGTTGTTTGAAGTCTCTTTGAATGAAGAAATTGGAAATCTCCTTGGAAAGATCTTTAAAAAAAGAGAGAAATTTAGGTATGACAAAATTATCCCTGTAACAAAATATTCACTAGTGGAGTTTCAGTTGTGAATACAACCATGCTGGTCTGGCTCCCATTTAATTCCTGGGGGGAATGAGACACATGTTCTCTGCACCTCCAGTTAGCGTTTTTTAAAAATAATAAAATTCTCAAGGTTGTTGCTCCTTCATTTAAGGTCCAAAGGGTCAGTGTTATATGCTGTCAAAGGTGCAGACTGACACTTACATGCAGATCATCTTCTGGTTCCTTCTTTTTCATACTAGGTGGCATTCTTCAATCAAGTCAGACAACATTCAAAGCCCTTAATCTGTTATGGAGATCATAACAGACATGGTCTCTTCCATGAGAACAGTTATGGTCTCACGGAGAAGGCAGATCTCAAACACAAGTACAACAGTAATTATATCATCACAAGAAGGTGAGAATACATGAGAGGGAATCTAATCTAACAAGAGACTGATAAGGAGATCCTCTTAGAGTGAGATTTAAGTTGATAGCTGCAAAATGAGTCCAGTTAATCGGGTCAATGGAATATGGAGAAAACATTACAAAGAAGAGCACATGCAAAGACTGATAGCAAGAATGAATCTACTGTGGTTGAAGAACAGAAACAAACTAGTGTAGCTGCTGGAAACAGACTGAAGAGGAGGACAGAGGGAGATGAGGCTGCAGAGGTAGGCAAGGACAAAATAACAGAGGGCTCTATCAGTCTTAAAAAGGGTTTTCATTCAATACTAAGAGTAATGGGAAGTCATAAGAGGGTTTTGAGTAGGAAGTGACATGATTAGGTTTGCTTTATTACAAGTCCAATTTGACTGTTGCTGAATGGATTACAAGGTAACCAGAATGGACATGTGGAGCTTACTGCAATAACCAATCCAAGAGGCATTCTTGACTCTAGGTTAGAGTGGTAGCTCTCAAAGTGTTGTCCATGGAATCCCAGGAGGCTCAGAGATGGTGTTTTGAGGCCTGTAAGGTAAAAATTATTTTCATAGCAAAACTAAGATGTTATTGACCCTTTAAATTGGCTTGATATTTGCGATGATGGTACAAAAGCAATAGTGGGTAAACTTCTGGAAATTTAGCTCTAATTAAGACTTAGAATCACTGAATTCTTCATCTTAACATATTCTCATTGTAAACTGCAAGTTTTATTTAAGAATTTCCTTGATAAAGCAGAAGCATTACTGATTTTATTAAATCTCATCCCCTGGGACACATATTTTTAATATTGTGTGACAAAATAGTGAAACATATTGCAAAAGGAGCTTAAAGTTACTGCCAGGTTCCCATAGCAGATGCTGTTTTTCTCTTTGTGGTAGCAGAGGTCAGTTGCTCATTTTACCAGAAGGCTAAAGAAAGACAGCATGTGAGATTAGATGCTCTAAAAGAAAAGATATAAAGACAATGCAGGCATATATAAATATATCTATGGGCATTTATGAGTCACTCTGCAAAGCTATTTAACCTCCCAGTTTTGCCTTGTTATGTAGTCACAGATAGGCTCTCAGGGTGACCCCAGAAAGTCATTGTTGAGTATTAACAATGATGTGCTAGAGTAGGCTCATCATAGATCAGAAAATGGATTGTGTTTGTCTCTTCCCAACTCCACATTCAATGATGTCAGGTTGGTAGACTGAAATCAGACATGATGGTGTTCTTTACATGTGTGCAAAGTTGCTTCAGTCATGTCTGACTCTTTGTGACCCCATGGACTATAGACCGCCAGGCTCCTCTGTCCATGGGATTCTCCAGGCAAGAATACTGGAGTGGGTTCCCTTCTCCAGGAGATCCCTTCTCCAGGGGATCTTCCTGACCCAGGGATCAAACCCAAGTCTCTTATGTCTCCTGCACTGTCAGGCAGGTTCTTTACTACTAGCACCACCTGGGAAGCCAGGTGTTATTTACCACCACATTAATTAACAAACAAATGGGGCCTTTTTTTTTAAACCCTGGAGAGCCAGTTGTTAAACATTTACCAGCATACCTCTGGTCCAGCCAGGTCTCTAAATTTTTTCTCCCTCTCATGTTCCCAAGACAAATCATCAGCTCTCTCCATCAATCCCCATTCATTTAATAATCTTTGTTTTAAAAGAGAATTGGAGATAACAGTTGGCATTGTTAAATGGAAACATTTGGCATACGTGTTCAACAAATATTTGTTGAATGCTGATAACTGAATAACATGTGGGTCAAACAAGGCTAAGAATATATGTCTTAATTGTTATTGATGCAATATATTGTCTTCCATAGCATATATTTTGAATATAGCACTTATATCATATTAGAGTTATTTGTTTAAATACAAATGCCAAAAATCTAGCTATTGAGACAAGTGATAAAGTCCCTGTGTCCTTTATTTCCAATTTACTTTTATGAAAATATATTTAGAGAAGACACTAAAATCTTAATTTATTTTCTTAATGATATATGACTTGTATAGTCCTAGTGTTAACATCCATTTAGGGAAAAAATAGGGACTTGAGCCTTTGAGAGAGCCTCTGTTCATCATGCTTTATGATGCTCTGCAAAGCCAGCCTTCTCCAGTCAAGAGCAGAAACAAAAAATGAGCTCACTAATAATCAATTCCCAGTCATTCTAGGATTAATAGGATAGTTTGTGGCATAGTTTGTTATCTCCATCTTTGATTTTCTTTATTCTCTTTTTGGCTTCCTGCCACTAAGTCTTTGCATTATTCATTAGAATCTACACTAGTGTATGATTGGGAAAATAAAGGGCTCTGAAATGCAAATTTTTCTTTTTACTGTTTGTTAGCAGTGCTTCAGAAAGTGTTATTACAGGAGGAGGTGGTCAAAACAATTAAATGCAACTTGTTTGTATTTATAGGCTTCAAATAATCTATTTAACATAAAGATGGATCTCCTTAACTTTATACATTAAAGATCAGCTGAAACACTAAGGTTATTAATAAGTTGTTCAAACTAAGATTCTTACAAGGTATCAAAAATCTTAAAAAATTAGATAATAACCCTTCTTCCTCCAAAAAAGCCTTCATGTCTCACAATTTTAAAAAATATTTCCAGAGCAGGTACTTTGTCATGATGAGTGCGTTTGAGTATGTTCCCTAAAAGATAAACAAAATGTTGGGCTTAAGTTATAGCAGAGCTCTCCAAAAGAAATAAAGTGACTAGTTAATCCTCAGAGTACTGGAATTTGCTGGACCGTTAGCCAAATGAATATTTAGGAAACTGCCATGTGTTTCTGTGTATAAATGCTCATATCTTGACACTCCAGTTTGGGGAAAGAGCAGAGGAAGACAAATATGGGACCACTCACCTCAATACAGAAGGTGTTAAGGATTGTAGAGAAATAGTTCCTATTCATGAATACATGTGGGTGTATATGTGGGCGTTGTGGCAGGTGTAGGTGAAGCAAAGAGGGGAACAGATAACTATTGATTAACATCACTGTCACTGCTGACACATGGAACTAAGCAGCCAAAGTTCTAAGAGACTTCTCCTGGTTATCTTCAAGACTGCCATGATGAAGACCTCTAGCCTGGGTGAGGTTTCTGGTAGTGTGACTGTGAAGAGTTCTTTTTAAACTGACGATGATGCCATTTCTCTTGTTTGAAGATTAAGCTAAGCTTTATTACAGCTCAGTTGTTCTTTTGGCCTCTCCACTGAGTGTGTGTGTTTTTCAGCAAGGTCTCTCAGGATACTGGAAAATACCTAGTCACATACAAATAAACACACAGTTACCATTAAATTTCCCATGCAGCATCTAAGAGTGCAAAAACATATTGTTCTGGGTACAGAAGAGAAATCTATCTCCCCCAGTCCTTTCATAAATCCTGCCTTGATTATCAGACTTTAACTGAATCAACAGCACTGTGTCCCCCAATCTCCTCCTTCTATAGCAGCCATTCCAGGGCTACATGGGGACTAGGGAGAAAAAAAAACACAACAAAAAAACCCCTCTCTGCTTGCACTAGTGTGGAGGGCATAGAAAAACAGGAGCTGAAAGAAGCAAACCAAGACACCACTGACGCCGTTATCAAGAGACTTACAAATGCTGTATGATTCCCAGGAGAACTGTTTCCTGACCAGGTCAACTTTTGGGGGTGATATGTGATTTCTCTTCTTGAACCAATAAATAGTGAAGATCAACCTTCTACTGTAAAGCAGGGATCAGGAGAAGAGGAGAAGAAATGAGTTTGCTACATTGGTATTAGTTGCAGACATTTTAATTTCACTTTTTAATTTATATAATTGTCTCTGAATAAAATGCTATTTCAAATATTTAATTCAAGGCACACATTGATGACAAAATGCAATAAAGTACAGCTTTTGACTTTTTATTTAGTCTCCTAGATGTTATTTTTTATTCCTGAAATTTCCCTTGAGTCCTTGGCATAATTCTGTTCCTTTGTCTGCTCTTTAGTTTCTTTTCTTACCAACAGTTCCAGAGTTTGATTTTATGAATCAAATTCACATTGAGTCAGTGGAGGTACGCATTCTGAAAACTTATCTTTGAGCTGCTGTCTTACTTTTCCTGCATCAACCAGCATCCTCTAATAGAGACTTCCTTCCCTTACCCTCCTGAGACACAAAAATATCTCAGAACATTTTCCAGAAAAATGTTTGTATTAGAGATCAAAACTAACATTAGGTAGAAACATCCTCTATGAAAACAAAAGGGGGGACAATTAAGTACAGTTTTCAGTCAAAAAAGACCCTATATATATATAATTAAAATAAAAATTCAGAACCCTGCAAATGGCTTTGCTGGAATTATATAATCACAAAGGCAAAAAGGAAAACAAACAAAAAAAAATCATATTCAATTGCAGTATTGATTTTTACTTCCTAAAAGGGCTAGGATAAGACTATTAATATTAAAGGACTCACCTCAAATTTCAACAAATTAGAAATAATTCATGCTCAATCTGGAGAAGGCAATGGCACCCCACTCCAGTACTCTTGCCTGGAAAATCCCATGGACGGAGGAGCCTGGTAGGCTGCGGTCCATGGGGTCGCCAAGAGTCAGACACGACTGAGCGACTTCACTTTCACTTTTCCCATTCACGCACTGGAGAAGGCAATGGCAACCCATTCCAGTATTCTTGCCTGGAGAATCCCAGGGACGGCGGAGCCTGGTGGGCTGCCGTCTATGGGGTCGCACAGAGTCGGACACGACTGAAGTGACTTAGTAGCAGCAGCAGCAGCAGCATAGCATGCTCAATCAACAAATAATTTTTGGTGTCTACCATGTCAAAGTTCTAGGCCTAAAGCTTTTATGAAATACTTTTCTTTTCTTTTCTTACTGATCAGGATGAAGGATTTAAGCTTCAACTTCTTCAAAATGACCTAAAAGTAATCTTATTTGGAATTTGGTAGATATTTAATAATCATTCTCATTTCTATAATTACTTATAAATGTTAATTATAGAAACTGATTGCTAAAAATTTGGTTTGAATAATATTCCAAATCAATAAGAAGTCAGCAACTGCATCACCATTCCTAGTGTTTCATAACCACACAGTTAAGACTAATAAGACTAGAACACACACCTTTAAGAAAGGCCCACCTTCTGTACCTGAGTACCAGCTGATCTGTGAGGGCATACGGTTCACACTCCAACTCCACACCCAGTAATCCCAAGACTTTGGATCCTGTCCATTCCAGCTGGATCTGTTTGTTGCCCCCTTGGATCAGCCTCTCGTTACCAGCTAGACTGTGGTTCTATTATACATATTTGGTTTCCCCAACTATGACTCCTTTGTAATTCTTAAGAACAATGACTATTTGCACCATCTATTTCTTTTCTGGATTTTGGCTCCTTCTTTGATAAATTCCTAACCTGGCTTTAACATGTCAGGCTCTAGTCCCTAAGTTTTGCTATGTCTGGTCAGTACTCTTATTGAACTCATTTAAGTTATAATGTACTAATAGTTATATATTCAAAAGAGTAAATTTAATAGGATTGACAGTAGTCATGGTATATGCATTTTTACATTTAAATGAAAAACCATTTTTATGAAATATTTGTTCAAAGCCTGTATTTATTTATTCTGGTTAAATGCTCTATTTCCTTATCAGTAAAATACTAATAAAAGATGTTTGAGATACAAGGTTAGGTTTAGTTTTTTTTCCTACACTTTGACCATGCCCCCCCAAATTTGTCTGTAACTATTTGTGATTAAATGATAAATGATAATATATGTAAAGGCACTTTAGAGTGTTCTACAGGTGTTTATGATTATATTGTCATTACACACACCTAACAGTCTCAGATAGGCCAATATCTCAGCTTATCACTAAATCTAATTGAGTCGGATTTCTGTAGAAGGTAGCTTTTTCACTGCATGAAGTTTCATTTATGAATATATCATTTAGGAAAGAATTTTATAAGTACTCTATAATGAATGGCATCAAAATGAGTTATAAGAATGAATGTCACTTTCAAATATGCTTACCTTGCTTTTCAGTTTTGCTAATGTGCTGGAAAAAACCTGATTAAATACTGAAGGTGTGGATGAGGATTTTTGTATTTTCATAATTCCCTTCCCCATTCCTCATATAAAAACAATTTCTTTTCAAACAATATTTTATCTTGGTGAGAACACAAGGTCAGCCAACTAAAGCAGTCATATGACAATTATTTTGAAGAACAGTATGTAATTTACTTAGCAAAAGGGATCTGAATTTTTCTACATTTAAAAAATTTAGGTAAATGTGAGTTTGGGTGAGATTCATACTATTCCACAGAGAGAAATTTGTATGCTTTTCAAAATATGGGTCAACTGAATTCACTAAACATTTTGAAAATTATATAACTTCCTGTCTTGCTTAAGATGTAAGGATCACGTCACTGTCTACAGAATTTAATTTATAACCCAAGTGGGAATGTATTCAATACATTTATTTTTTGTTCTAAATAGTATACTCTTGAAAAAACAGCTCTCACTGGAAGAAAATTGTTCATAACTATGTAGTTTTTAAACATAAGCGAACAAACATACTGAAATCAAAGTCACATCAGAGAAGCATGACCCAAAATAATTTGCTAGAGGGAAGTTCATGTATACTCAGAACTCATGGAACTCTAGCCCTGGCTGAAGACTTTGTAAATAAATCTTGTACAGCATAGTGGACTGGAGGTTAGAGGCTATTTAGTATAAATAAGCAAAAACAGAGCTTGTATTTGACATACCCTATTGCAGAAGACTTTCCCCCAAGGTTTTCAAGTATTGGAATTCATAATAGAAAGCCAAATATGTCGTTGGAAGTCTAATGGATGTCATCAATTATTTGACATTTTTAAACATGTATACTGTGACCATGAGCTATGAATTATTTGAAAAATTCTTATGATGTTAATTCTTGGGATTTGTGTGCAATTTTAATTTCCAAATTTGGGATATCATGGAGCTTTATTAAGGGAAAAGATAACTGCCTACTCTATGCCAAGCAGAGTATAAGGTTTTTCATTTATAACTCTCAGTTTCTTGAAACAGCGAACAAGGTACTCATTCTACCCACAATTTACAGATGAAGACTCTGAGATTCAAGCTGTAAGAACCAACTTTGTGGGGAGTTCTCAAACTTTAGTTATTCATTTATTTATTTATCTTAAGCAAATAAACTCATGCTTCATTCATTGAGAAAGATATGTGTATCTATGACAGACTGAAAAAGAAATGCTGTGATTCCCAAATCTGTGGAAATTCCAGGAATGACTGAGTATGTGATGGGTCATTGATCCTAGAGGTCCCTTTCAAGAATGGGAGGATGAAGCAGGAGTTTAGAATCTGTAAAAGAAAATCGGGGAAAGAGTAGAACACAGACTTATGCCTTTGGAAGAAGATACTGTGTATGTATATGTGTGTATATATATACATTTTGAATCTTAAGGTGCTAATAAACACCATTTTCCTTCTGCATTCTGTATTCATTATCCATCTCCTTTGCCCAGTAGTTACTCAACACTTACAAGCCAACCCATCACCAGCTACCATATATTAATACATATGGGTTCAGAAGACATAAAATAGTTCTAGGAACAAGAGGAAATACTACAAGTGTCTCATTCTCCAGTGTCTGGACCCTCAGATTCCTGTGGAGGACAACCAGGGAGCCAGGGCAGGGGTTAAATTCAACTTAGTTCAATTAATTTATAAAGTATAATCTTTCTCAGAAGACCATCTGTTATGCCCCTCTCTGATTGTTCCTGTCTCCTTTCTTCAGGGTTAACTTGAAAAATATGACCCCTCACTTTTACTTTTGGAAACTTGTCCCCCCTAACCCCTGGCCATTTGAGACAACGATGAGTAGTGCTTATATTAAATCTCTTATTTCAGTTTAAATCTTGACTTATTTGAAGCTCTGACTCTTTTCTTTTGACTCCCTAGCCCAAGCAATCCTTCAGCAACTTATGACCCAGCAGAAAAAGGATGACAGAGCTGGGGCTGGGGAAGTGTAATCTGTAGACAGGGTGATTTTTATCAGCTTTGACATGGCCTAGTATGAGTCATATCAGTGTCCATCAGGTTCAGTATTTTACTACCAATAGAAAATCTCAAGAGTATGGCATCAAATTTAAAATTTAGGTACATTCCAGCTTTGTTTAGTAACATACAATCATAGACCTTTAGGGCTAAAAATGACTTTTGTTTTTCCATTTAAAGTCCTCAATTACATTAAAAAGCAAAAATAATAACTCTGACACATGCCAAGTAACATATGAGACTTTTTATATACATGTTCTCTATACATATACCTTACATTCTCTCAACATATAATCATCAGGGTGGAAATCATTATCCTCTATATAAGAATCTGACATTCAAAGGTTTTAGGGAGGTATTAAGATTTTTAATAGGGAGGGAAGCAGACATTTAAATAAATTACTCCACTTGTACCACAGAAAAAATTTCAGGGTACAGAAGTAAACTTGAGGAACATCAGTTGTGGTTTATCGCATTAGTCTCATGAAGTCAAGTTTGGATTAGAGATGGTGGGATGGAGAAAAAGAGACAACAGAATCAATAGAAATTCAGAGTATAGAACTAACGAGACTTGATGATAGATTTGTCATGGGAGGTGAGAGAAAGGAGAAGGAAGAGCCAGATTTGACACCTTGTTTTCAGCTTGAGCAACGTGCTGGATGGTGGAGACACTGCTGCTGCTGCTAAGTCACCTCAGTCGTGTCCGACTCTGTGCGACCCCATAGACGGCAGCCCACCAGGCTCCTCCGTCCCTGGGAGTCTCCAGTCAAGAACACTGGAGTGGGTTGCCATTTCCTTCTCCAGTGCATGAAAGTGAAAGGTGAAAGTGAAGTCACTCAGTCGTGTCTGACTCCTCGCAACCCCATGGACTGTAGCCCACCAGGCTCCTCCATCCATGGGATTTCCCAGGCAAGAGTACTGGAGTGGGTTGCCATTGCCTTCTCCAGGTGTAGACACTAGGAAAGAAGAAATGCCCTGACAAGAAGATTTGGGAAGTGTAGGTAAAGCAGGGAGCAGAGAAGGGATGCAGGAGGCCAGAAGATCAGGAACTGATGACATGATACAGGTAAGCTTTTGTTCTGTTTTTTTTTTTTCCAATATATTTTTCCATTTCTATAATTTATTATTTCTTAATTGTAGCTGATTTACAGTGTTTTGCATATACAGCAAAGTGATTCAAATATATAGATACATATAGATTTTTTTCAGATTCTGTTTCATTATAGGTTATTACAAGATATTGAATATAGTTCCCTGAACCATACAGTAGGCATTTATTTGTTAATCTCTTTTATATATAGTAGTATCTGTTAGTCCCCAATCCTAATTTATCCATGCCTGGCTTTCCCTTTTGGTAATTATAAATTTGTTTCCTATGTCTGTGAGTCTACTTCTGTTTTGTAAATAAGGTCATTTGTATCATTTTTTTAAAAATTTTTTTCAAATAGTTTTTAAGATTGGAGATCTGAGAATACATTTTCTACCCAAAGTCCTCTCAATCTTTTCCCCTCCCCTTATCTGTAGGCCAATCCCAAAGGCACTTGGCCCTTGGGTTTAAAATGCAGATGTTAAGTATTTGCATACTTAACATGCAGATACGCATGCATTTTCTGGGTAACCGCAGAGATTTATCAACTTACACGATCTAATACTTTGTGACCCCCTTGGACTTAGCTAGATTTTAGGTAACCTGAGAGAAAGGATACTGTTGTAGAAGAATTACTAGTGTAATGGGGATCTCCTCTCAACCTAAACTAGGATTTGGAATTTTGGTATGTGTCTGATGAAAAGTTGCAGCTGAAAGTTCAAAGAGGCTGTTTTCGGTGCAGTAGTTTACATAGAAGGAAAGTATCTTCAAAGAGGAGGGTGTCTGAGGAGAGAAATGGAGAGGGATATGAGTGGACAGAAGGCTGTTTCTTCTATTAAAGGGTCGCAGGGAGTTAGTCTGAACCCTGATGGAGACATGGGCTGCAAGATGGACCTGTGGCACCTACTATGTGGTTTAGGTGCCAAGGTGATGAAGGAGGACAGAGCTGAGAGAATAACATCATTTTCTCTCAACACTAAATATTTTGCTCTATTCTCTTTCTTGCATGGTTTCTAAGAAGTCAGCTGTGATTCTTATCTTTATTTCTCTATAAATAAGGTGTTCCCCCCCCCCCCGGCTTTTTTCAGGATTTTTTCTTTATCTGTGGTTTTTTATAACTTGTAAATGATACGCCAAGGTATAGAATTTTTGTTTTTGGCATTTATCCTGCTTATTCTCTGAGCTTCCTAAATCTGTCTTGGCACATTAAATTAACTTGGGGAAATGTCTAGTCATTATTATTTCAAATATGTCTTCTGTTCCTTTCTTTCCTCTCCTCCTCATTGTGCATACATTACACTTTTTCTAGTTGTCCTAAGTCCTTGGATTCTCTGTTCTGTTTTGTTCAGTCTTCCTTCTCTTTTTGTTTTTTGAGGACTGCTCATCTGTTCTTGCATGCTGTCTACTTTATTCATTACGGCCCTTAGCACATTACTCATCGGTGTTTTAAATTCCTGGTCTGATAATTCCAATATCCCTGCCATATTTGGTTCTGATACTTGTTCAATCTCTTCAAACTGTGGGGTTTTTTGCCACTTGCTATGCCGTGTAATTTTTCTTGATATCTGAACATGACTTAGTTGTAAAAGAAACTGCTGTAAATAGTTCTTTATTAATATAGTGGTGAGCTTTCAGGGGAGGGGAAGAGTTCTCTGGTTTTGTGATTAGGTCTCAGTCTTTTAGGAGATGGTGCCTCTGCACTGTGAAGGAGCATCCTTTCACCACATCTAGGCATAACACAGCCTTGTTCTGAGATAACAAAAACCGTTTGGGCTTAAGGGGTCTTACTTTGTGAGTACCAGAATAGGAATCAGCACACCGAGTAGGGAGCCAGTGTTAAGTACCCCTCTCAAGTGGCTCTCCTAGCCAGGAATGACGCAGGGGATGACAGGCAGAAAAATCTCAGAGGAGTGCTCTCTTGTGCTATGCTTTTGGGGACTATGGAGATGGGTGGATGAAACCCTCAAGTACACGCAGAGGGCGATGAGAGTTGTTACTGTGGCTTTGTAAGCACAGAGAGGTGAGGCCTTGGGGAAACGTGAGAAAAGCAGTCTTCAAGCTGAAGTGTCCTTCAGAGTAACTGGTGGGACTTTTTAAAAGAGATCTCTTCCCAGGTCCTACTTGCAGGGTTTCTGTTTGAGAAAGCCTAGGCTGACAACTGTGTTATGAAACCGCTCTGTGAGTAATTCTGATGCTTATGCCTGATTAAAAACTACTGCCTTACATTTATTAGAGTTGAGTCATTTGATGCTAGTCAAATAGCTAGCAAAAGAAAAAGCATTTAGATTTTTGGAGAGATTTCCCTTTTTGACTTTATTGTTTTATATTCTTCTCCCCTTCTCCCCAGCTTTCCACATTCTCACTAAAACAGCTTCCTTTCCCTGGCATTGGTTTTTCTAATTTCTCACTGAAGGCTTCTCTGAAGGAGAATTATTGGGAGGCCCACTCAGCCTTACTTTAGATTCTCCATAGTTGGACTCAGATAAAAAGAAAAATTAAGAACATAAACATCCTTTTTTTTTTTTCCTTAGAAGAAAATGGTTCACAATTTTATTTTGTTTGACGAGTTCAATGTTAAACAATTGTATATTTTTCTTGAAACATCCACTCTCTTCTACTGCTATTTCCACAGCTTACTCTACTGTTATTTTTGCTTAAATTATCAATGGAATTTAGACATCAAAGCACCTTCATTTCATTTCTCCATTCTGGCTCCACAGGCTCCAAAGCTGTGAGCCACAAAAATGATCCCTCACCATACATGATTTCATTCATTTCTGTATAAGCAGAATGAGAATTTTTTTCTCTTGTAGAATCTATAGTATCTAAAATAAACTGTGTTAGGGACTTAATTCCTGATTAATACATCCTTTATTCCCCTATTTTACCCATAATTTTCAATCCAACAGAATTCTAGTCTGTTGAAATAAAGTTAAAATAAATAAATAAAAATAAAGTTAAAATAAAGTTAAAATAAATAAAGTTAAAGTAACTTTGAAATAAAGTTAAAATAACTGTGTAACAATTTTTTCAGTGCAAAAATTTCAAATGTCAATTCTATTAATTGGAGGTCAAAATTACATTAGGAATTAAACAATTTTTTCCCCATTTATTCTCCAGGAATTAAAGAAGAAAAAATAGACCAAGCTCCAGTTTGAAAGAGCCATAATTCAGCACACTTTGTATTACTTCTCAGAGAAAGAAATCTGAGTTTCTAAAGAAAGAAACAATGCATTAAGTGCTGGGGGAAAAAAAATGTGGGTCTCCAGCCTTGGGAATGTAGTGCCCTGAGGCAGACTGACCCAATCAGCTGTTGACAAAGTGACATCACTACTGTGCTATAGGGAGTGCATGCTTAGTCACTCAATTGTGTCCAACTCTTTGTGATTCTATGGACTATATAGCCTGCCAGGCTCCTCTGTCCACAGATGTTCCAGGCAAAAATACTGGAGTGGGTTGCCATGCCCTTCTCCAGGGGATCTTCCTGACCCAGGGATTAAACCCACATCTCATTAAGTCTTCTGCGCTGGCAGGTGGGTTCTTTACCACGAGCACCACCTGGGAAGCCCGAAGTTAGAGCTAGGCATATACCTTCTACCCTGAAATCTCTGGTGTCTTCGTATTACCTAGAATACATAGCAAGGTCAACGAATATGTCCTTGAAAAAAGTAGAAAAAAGAAAGAAGAAAAGCCTTCTATTTCTCAATGCTCATTAATTTAAAATTCAAATTTTATTTACATTCTTCAGTGATGGGATCATGTGGTTTAATGTGTAAAGTAGCATATGAATAGTAGCTATGCCAAAAAGAGGTTTGGGAAACGATCTTTTAGTGCCCTAAGCCACCCCCAGTTACTTCCACAAATTTATTAAAATATTTACCAGTTAAACAACTGCCATTCTCTTAATGCATGAAAATCATATTTTGAAAAAGTTCTTATTTTCACTGATCTGTGATTTGTAATTTAGATAGAAACAATTGAGACAAGTCTCCTAACTTCCCCACCTCCACTTCCTGCCACTCCTCAAGTCCCCTTCTTGTGAACATGCTGATCTCAGCAGATATGTAAGTGAATATGGAAGCATGAACTTCAGTGTTCACTATCCTGGAATACTACTAGTATTCCATAAAGACCCAAACTTCTGTGCAAATAAAATCCTTACTAAAGGAAAAGAGACAAAGATGATTTTCTGGAGAACAGAAGGACTCAAATTAAATGTGTATATAGTATATGCTCCATGGATGGCTGGGAGAAGTCATCTATCACTTAAGCAGCATTTGTTATATCATTTTTATGTAGGTGTGGTTTATAGAAAAGCTATACTGAAAAATAAAGAAATGAAAGGGATTATCTGTGGATTTCTTCTTTTTATTCTTAAATTGATTTGGGCTTAATTTTTGAGGATTTCCATCCACAGTCTATTTCTACACATCTGCATCCCACACACAGGAAGTGGAGGAAAAGAAGAGTACATTTTACAACTTTGAAGACTAATTAAATAGATATTTGCCTGGAGAAGTACTTACCATGATGTTTAAAATGCTTTGAAATAGTTATTTGACAAGAACCTCAGATTCTTCTGTTTCGGGGAACTCAAAGGAAAGTAAGAGCTGTAGCTGATTTTGAGACTGATGTATGTGCAAAATGAGGACACAATTGAGGTTGAAATGCCACTCTGAGATTTCCCTTAAGGCATTGCTTAGTTTCTGTTTCATCAAAAGCATATCAAGGAGTCACTGTGTGTAAAATATCGTAGTTTGGGGATAGATGGAAAGAGAAATTAGACATGGCCCTTACTTCCCTGGTGGCTCAGACAGTAAAGTGTCTCCCGCAATGCCGGAGACCTGGGTTCGATCCCTGGGTCGGTAAGATCCCCTGGAGAAGAAAATGGCAACCCACTCCAGTACTCTTGCCTAGAAAATTCCATGGATGAAAGTGCCTGGTAGGCTACAGTCCATGGGATTGGAAAGAGTCAGACACAACTGAGCAACTTCACTTTTTTGCTTTCAAAGGAGATTTTAACCTGGTGAGGGTGACAGACTGGAGGGAGTACACAAAAAGGATTTAGGGAGTGAACAAGATAGAAGTTGGGGAAATGCTGAAGGTGAGCTCAGAAGAGAAGGCCACAGTCTTTTGTGTGTTGTTGGGGATGTCTTTTAACTCCCATCTTACAGGGTGAACAATGTTGTACTACCTAAGTTGGAAGGGGGACTTATAAATATATCTCACTTGAATCTGGAATCTGATCTCACTCAGTAATTCCGCCCATAATATCTACTATTTTAACAGCATCTATAATCTCAGTGGTTCTTAATCTTTGGAACAGTTTGCATCCTTTACAAGACATGAATAAACTATGATTCTTTCCCACGGGAGAAAAGGAGAGGAAGAAGCACATGAAAAAATTCAGGGACTTCTTTCTGAAGTACTGGACAATCACTTAACTTCTCTATGTCTCAATTTCTCAGGCAGGCAATGGCAAAGCCTACTCCGTAAAGTACTTGAGAAAATTAAATAAGATAATTGTATACCATGCACCTATGGTCAGTTAACTTATGACAAAGGAGGAAAAAATATACAATGGAGAAAAAGTTTCTTCAATAATTGGTGCTGGGTTAAAAGAACAGTTGCATGTAAAAGAATAAAATTAGAACATTCTCTAATATAACACACAAAAATAAACTCAAAATGGATTAAAAATTATGTAAAATCAGATACTATAAAACTCCTAGAAGAAAACATAGGCAGAACACTCTTTGACATAAACTGCAGTAATATCTTTTTGGATCCATCTCCTACAGTAATGGAAATAAGAACAAAAATAAACAAATGGAATGCAATTAAACTTAAAAGCTTTTGCACAGCAAAGGAAACCATAAACAAAATGAAACAACAACCTACAAACCGGGAGAAAATATTTGCAAATGATGTAACCAACAAAGATTGATCTCCAAAATATACAAACAGCTCATACAGCTCAAGATAAAAAAAAAAAAAACCCAATCAAAAAAATGGGCAGAAGAAAGACCTAAATAGACATTTCTCCAAAGTAATATGTATATGTGTGTGTGTGTGTGTGTGTATATATATATATTTACATATATAAAACTGAACCATTTTGAGTTTATTTTTGTGTATGGTGTTAGAATGTGTTCTAGTTTCATTCTTTTACAAGTGGTTGACCAGTTTTCCCAGCACCACTTGTTGAAGAGATTGTCTTTTCTCCATTGTATATTCTTGCCTCCTTTGTCAAAGATAAGGTGTCCATAGGTGCATGGATTTATCTCGGGGCTTTCTATTTTGTTCCATTGATCTGTACTTCTGTCCTTGTGCCAGTACCATACTGTCTTGATGACTGTGGCTTTGTAGTAGAGCCTAAAGTCAGGCAGGTTGATTCCTTTCCATTCTTCTTTCAAGATTGCTTTGGCTATTCGAGGTTTTTTGTATTTCCATACAAATTGTGAAATTATTTGTTGTAGTTCAGTGAAAAATACCGTTGTAGCTTGATAGGGATTGCATTGAATCTATGATGGCTTTGGGTAGTATACTCATTTTCACTATACTGATTCTTCCGATCCATGGAACACGGTTATTTTTCTCCATCTATTTGTGTCCTCTTTGATTTCTTTCACCAGTGTTTTATAGTTTTCTGCAAACAGTGAGAGTTTTACTTCTACTTTTCCAATCTGGATTCCTTTTATTTCTTTTTCTGCTCTGATTGCTGTGGCCAAAACTTCCAAAACTATGTTGAATAGTAGTGGTGAGAGTGGGCACCCTTGTCTTGTTCCTGATTTTAGGGGAAATGCTTTCAGTTTTTCACCATTTAGGATAACTTTCTAACACCATACACAAAAATAAACTCAAAATGGATTAAAGATCTAAACATAAGACCAGAAACTATAAAACTCCTAGAGGAAAACATAGGCAAAACACTCTCCGACATAAACCACAGCAGGATCCTCTATGACCCACCTCCCAGAATATTGGAAATAAAAGCAAAAATAAACAAATGGGACCTAATTAAACTTAAAAGCTTTTGCACAACAAAGGAAACTATAAGCAAGGTGAAAAGACAGCCTTCGGAATGGGAGAAAATAAATAGCAACGGACAAACAATTAATCTCAAAAATATACAAGCAACTCCTGCAGCTCAATTCCAGAAAAATAAACAACCCAGTCAAAAAGTGGGCCAAAGAACTAAACAGACACTTCTCCAAAGAAGACATACAGATGGCTAACAAACACATGAAAAGATGGTCAACATCACTCATTATCAGAGAAATGCAAATCAAAACCACAATGAGCTACCATTTCACGCTTGTCAGAATGGCTGTTATCCAAAAGACTACAAGCAATAAATGCTGGAGAGGGTGTGGAGAAAAGTGAACCCTCTTACACTGTTGGTGGGAATGCAAACTAGTACAGCCACTATGGAGAACAGTGTGGAGATTCCTCAAAAAACTGGAAATAGAACTGCCATATGACCCAGCAATCCCACTGCTGGGCATACACACCAAGGAAACCAGAATTGAAAGAGACACATGTACCCCAATGTTCATCGCAGCACTGTTTATAATAGCCAGAACATGGATGCAACCTAGATGCCCATCAGCAGATGAATGGATAAGAAAGTGGTAATACACATACACAATGGAATATTACTCAGCCATTAAAAAGAATACATTTGAATCAGTTCTAATGAGGTGGATGAAACTGGAGCCCATTATACAGAGTGAAGTAAGCCAGAAAGAAAAACACCAATACAGTATACTAACACATATATATGGTATTTAGTCAATTGGTAAAGATAACCCTGTATGCCAGACATCAAAAGAGACACAGATAAATAGAACAGTATTATGGACTCTATGGGAGAGGGCGAGGGTGGGATGATATGGGAGAATGGCATGGAAGCATGTAAATTATCATATGTGAAATGAATCATCAGTCTAGGTTCAATGCATGATACAGGGTGCTCGGGGCTGGTGCACCAGGATGACCCGGAGGGATGGGATGGGGAGGGAAGTGGAAGGGGGGTTCTGGAAGGGGAAAACATGTACACCCATGGTGGATTCATGTCAATGTATGGCAAAACAAAACAACAACAAAAAAACTGAATCACTTTTCTGTACACTTGAAACTAACACAACTTTGTAAATCAACTATACTTCAATAAACAAAAAATTATTACATAAAGTACCTAGCACTGATCCCAGAGCAAATATCCAGTAAATTACAGGCATTATTTTATTATTTCTTTCTTCCTTTTCCTTGGAAGATGTGTTATTTCCTTCACTGTGACTGATGAGACAGTGATAAGACTGGGGGATCAAACAGGGGCTGTTCACCAAGTAAGGCGGAGGAGAAAAGAGAATAGATAAGTTTCATGCCCAGGCAAGAAATATGATAGAAAAAGGAATTCTAGGAACTTCATAGGAAGTTATCTGTGGGACTTTCTAGGAGAATACTGTAAAGGATCCATGAAGATGCTGCTCTAGATGTAATATTTTGTGGGTTTGCTATAATACCAATACTAATAGTATTAATTTCAATAATAATGACAAATGCACACTTACAGAGAACTTACTATGTGCCAGGAATTGTGTTTAACTTAGCTTACATATATTACCTCATTTAATCCTTACAACAATATGAAATAATACAGTACATAATATCTCATCTGAAGTTCTAAAAAAAAAATTCTTTGAAAACTAAAATTTTGAAATAATTGATAGCAAAATCTGACCTGAACAGACATGCGTATATTTTTCGTCTTTATTTATCCCATTAAAAGTAAATATTTGCACATTTTGCTACAGAAGTCTTAATGTTTAGTCAAGGGGTGTTTCACGCCCTACTAGGGTAATGTCCTTGCCATTCTAAAAAATGTCTCTAAATTTCAAAATTTGCCTAGCTTACAGAATTTCAGATAAGGAGTTTTTGAAAAGAGCTAACATTTATTGAGAACATGCTATTTGCCAGGTTTGGGTCCTAGTTTCTACTTATGTTAATGAATTTATCCTCATCATAATCCTCAGAGGTAGATATATTTAGCATCTTTCCTGCTTTCTGATTGAAGTGACTACACAAAGTACAGAGAAGTCAAGGAACTCAAGGGTACCAACTAGTAACTTAGATACATAGAATTTGAACACAGGCAATCTGGATCTGAGAAGCTTTTGCTTAACTGCTACACATACTGCCTCATTTATATTATTACAATTGTTATCCTCATTCTACTGATGAAAATTCTGAAAATTAAAGGTAATTTTAAATTAAAATAAAAAAATGAAATTTAAAAGTAATTATATCTAAGATAAAGTGTTTATGTGATCTTGGGCAAGTTATTTAACCGTTCTGTGCCTCAACTTTCCTTTCTGTAAAATAGAGAGATAAATAATACATACCACATAGGATTGTTATGGGGAGTAAGTTAGGTTAAAACACTTAGAGAAATGTCTGATATACTCCATGAAATCAACACAGATTAGCTCTTACTATTATTACAACTAGGACAGAAGGGAGGAGAAGGATATAATGAAAGTTAATCCTCATGCAAAGATTTACTATAAACAAGGTAAAAGGGATAATATTTTTCTTTCAGATGTTAAATCAGTGTTTTCTTTATTTTTTGTTCCCTAGTTCTGAGGTGTTTAATGGCTGCCTATCTGCTCAATGGCATTTATTGCTTCAGAGAGTAGGTACAGAACAAAGAGGTCTTTTATTTCTCTTTGAGTCTATGAGCTGACATTTTTTAATCCATTGCAAGACTTTAATCATGAAGTCATGCTTTGTTAAAGAACAAGACTGTTTTGTAAATCCCCAAAGCTTCTCTTTACAATTACAAGTCTGGGTCTGGTTCACTTAACTTGTATAGTATTGTATTTGTAAGAAGCCACAGCGTGAAGAGAACAAGGCTTGTACTGAAAGGAAAGTTCTCTTGTAACAGGATGGGAAGTTCCTTTTAACTAAGAACAGGATTTGAAAACTACAGAAAGAGAAGTAGGAGAGTATAGATCTGAGAGACACACTCATCTACTTGGGTGCGAATGCCCTGGGGAGAGGGAAGATGAAGTGCTGTAAGCTCTTTAGCAAACCCTGCATTCAGCCTTTCTTAGTGCTATGTGGTCTCTGGGAAGAAGAGCAATGTCTGAGGTGATATTTGAAGGCTGCCTCAAAAACAAGTTAGGTGAGCCCTACCTTCTCCCAGGTTTTCTTCCTGGAAGTAATTTCCACTGAAGTACAAGAAGGGGAGGTATACAAACAAAACTTGGGTATGTCAATGAATTGAAGAGACAAATTATCACTTGGGGAAGTCAAAGCAACTAGAATTTGTGGAACAGACTGCCTAAGAGGAAGGAGCTATGAAGATGTGTTCTATATATCTTCAGTGTCCCACTGAATCTTTGCTTGACTATCAAAAAATATATCACTGGGCATGGACAATATCAGAAGAAAGAACAATTACTACAGAGCTGTAAACTACAAAAATGTATAGAGTTCATAAAAGTCTGAGAATTATTCAAGGTCCCATAGCCCAAAGTAAAGAGCCCTTAGTGAATATATGGTGCATTTAGTAGAAACTGCAGAAAATCATCACTTTAAAAGTGGGGCTAAATAAACACTGGAGGTAAAACAGATTCACCTTAAAAGACAATAACACACAGCACTCAGAAACATAAAACACCCCATGATGTCCAGCATCCAAACAAAATTACCACATATTTGAGGAAGCAGAAAGATGTGATCCATAACTTGGAGAAAAGTCAGTCAATAAAACAGATCCAAAATGAAAAGGATAGTACAAGTAAGTAACAGACAAGAACTTTAAAAAGCACAAATCCAACATACATACTAAGTAGTAACAGAAAGTATTCAAAACGAAGCTCAAAGGAAAAAAAACTAAAAAAAGTTAGTCCTCAGTGACCTGTGTGACAATAACAAATGATTTAACATATTTGCAGTTGTATTTCTGGAGGAGAAGGCAAGGAAGAGAAAAAACATTTGAAAAAATAATGGCCAAAAGTTTTCTAATTTTGATTCAAACAAAGCTGTAAACCCTAAGATCCTAAAATCAAATGAAGCCCAAGTGAAATAAACATAAATAAAGTCTCCCCACGTTTCATTATAATTAAACCACTGAAAAGGTAATCTTAAACATCAGGAAAGAAAAGACACACTGCATCCAAAAAAACAAAGATAAAAACAACAGCAGACTTCCTCTCATATATTATGCAATTCCAATGAAAATGGACTTATGTCTCTAAAACACTGACAGAAAAAAGTGTCAACTTAATATTCTATATCCAGTAAATTTATCTTTCATAAATGAGTGCAAGCAGATATAGACATGCTTATTATATAATTTTTAGGGTAATTCAAATGATCTAGAATTTCTGTATGATTTATTAAACTACAATTGACCCTCTGTATCCATGGGCTCCACATCCATAGAGTTAACCAATTATGGATCAAAAATATCCCTGCCCCTCCAATCTAGAAAGCTCCAAAAAGCAAAATTTGAATTTGACATGCACTAGCAACTACTTACACAGCATTTACAATCCAATTACCTAGCAGTTCATTGTATTAGGTATTATAATTAACCTAGAAATGCTTTAAAGTATATGGGAATTGTGAAGGTTATTTGCAAATATCATGCCATTTTACATAAGCAGCTTGGACACATATGGATTTTGGCATCTGTAGGGGCAGGGGTCCTGGAACCAATTCCCTGTGGTTATCTAGGGATGATGGTAACAAAATTGGAAGATTTATATCATCTGATTTCAAAGTTTATACAACTATTGTATTCAAAGCAGTATAATAATGGTAAAGAATAGACATATGGATCAATGGAAAAGATATGATAATCCAGAAATAGATCAACACATATAATCAATCAATTTTCAACAAAAGTATCAAAAAATCAGAGGGGGAATGGATAGTCTTTTCAGGAAACTGCTAGTATAACTGGATATCTGTATGGAAAAAAGTGGATCTCAGCTCTTTTTATTAAGCTATACATTAAAAAAAATTATTCAAAATAAGTAATATATGTAAATATAAGAGATAAGGCCATAAATCTTTTAGAGGAAAACAGGAAAAAATCTTTATGACCTTGGATTTGGCAAAGATTTATTAAATAAGACATAATCATAAGCCATAAATGAAAAATTTGCTTGATTAGACTTCATCAAAATAAAACCTTTCACTTGTCAAAAGACACTATTAATGAAAAGGCAAGCTGCAAAACGGGAGGAAATACTTGCAAAACATATCTGAAAAAGGGTGTAAAACACACATATATACACAGAATATATAAAGAACTTTCATAACTCAATAATATCATCCCAACTAAGAAACAGACAAAAGAAAAAGATTTGGACACTTATGGCTAATAAGCTCAAGAAAAAATACCCAACATCATCAATCATTTGGAAAATGCAAATTAAAATTACCAATAAATATCATTATACATCCAATATAATTCATTGAAAATGCTAACAATTTCAACCGTTGGCAGGAATGTGGAGAAGCTGGAAGAAACCCTCACATACTGCTGAATGTAAAACGTCACACTCACTTTGGATAACAGCTCAGCAGTTGCTTAGAAAGTTAACTAAACACTTAGTATAGGAGCCACCGTGTCTGAAGAAACAATTAGTAATAAAAAGCACCAGTTTAAAAAAATACATAAGTAGAAATAAACTGCATGAAATTTATGGCACAAGAAATGAGAGAGAAAAATGGAAGTATTATACATTCTTAAAGTTCATAAATTATATTAAATTCATTGAATACGGTTTGTGATAATTTCAAAATGCTCCTAGTGGTGGTGGTGGTTTAGTTGCTAAGTCGTGTCCGACTCTTGCAACCCCATGAACTGTAGCCTGCCACGCTCCTCCATTCATGGGATTTTCTAGGCAAGAATACTGGAGTTGGTTGCCATTTCCTACTCCAGGTGATCTTCCTGACCCAGGAATCGAACCTGGGTCTCCTGCATTGCAGGCAGATTCTTTACCAACTGAGCTACAAGGGAAGCCTCAAAATGCTCCTAAGGACCTGGGAAAAGAGGAAAGTATCCTAGGGTCTTTTCTTTCCAGTTCCTCAAATAATTTTCTTTCTTGGATCTGCAGAGAAAGTGTTTCTTTTGTGGCCCCAGTCTCCTCCCTACACCTCTGCTCCTCAGCAGCAAGCCCAGCTCTGCTGACATCACCATGCCCAGAATTCTCTCCCTCAGTTCACTGGCCCCACGGCATAAACTGTTTCCTACCCTCTCTTCTCCTAAAGGGAATGAGAGGTCGGGGGGTACCAAGTTCTGTAGCCTTTTCCTCCTGTTCTCCTAAGGAGAAACTCATTTCTCCTGGGTCTTTGTTCCTAGCTGCTTCGGTGGACCATAGATAGATGGACTGAGGGATACATGCGCAGAAGAAGCTTGGCAGGGAGGGAGACACAGATACTGAGAGAAAATCCTTCCCTCTGCTGCGCCCCACTGAATGTGGAAACAGCACAGTAAATTTGATGTTTAGGGCAGTGGCCGTCACACACACACATCCAAAATTATATATATATATTTATAAATATATAAATGTAAATTATATATATATATATAAATTATATATATATGCATCTAATTTCCAGTTCCTCTACAGCCTAGATAAGGCAGCAAGCGGGTCTGGTCCAGCTAACCTGTTGACTGCGCGGGTCTGGGCAGGAGTTTGGGGGGGTGGGTCTTGCTCCTGGATGAGGCTCACCTGTGCTGAACCAGGCTCTAGTCCAACAAGTCTTGACAGGATCAGACTGGAGCAGGCCGGTTCTGGGAAGCCGACTGCACATGCGCGAGAGGCTCTCAGCTTTCAGGGAGGGGCAGTCCTTGTGCCCCCTGTGCGCAGAGAGCAGGCAAGTGCCCACCTGTACCTCATGGGGAACACAGTTTCCGCAACAGGAAAGCCACCCTTCGTTCCCAATATCAGTTATTAAGCCACCCAAATGGAGCCCGCCTGAAAATAGCCGGCGTTGTCTACTTTTACAGCCGTTCTTTCTCCTGTCCAAGCCGCTACTGTCATTCTCCTCACGCCGCTTACCTGAGGGCGGATCTTGTCAAACACCACCCACTCCCGTGCACTCAGAAACCCTGCCACCCTCACCTGCCCGGTGCGTCCCGTGGCCAAGGTAAGTCTGGTGTCACAGCCCTGCCTGCCCGGGCGTAGGCGAGGGGGTGGGTATCCGGTGAGTCGTGGGAGCAACACAATGAGAGGGCTATAATAAAATTGGCGGTAGAATGTTCCAGGGAAAGTGGGTATGGGTGCCACGATGGGGATGTTTTTTGGCAAGAAACTTTTAAAAGTTCAGGCTCTAGGAGTAAATTGAAGTAAAAAGTGCATACATTTTTGGAGGGAGTAAGTTTACTTCACAAATTCATCACGTATTTAGCAGAACAGAAGGGAAAGCTGAATTTCTGACAGAACACCAGTTGGCCATTCATGTTCAACTCTAGCAAACAGCGGTGCATTCTACGGCATCGTCCTCCCTGTCGGTGCCCTCAGATACAGCCATGGACAGCGGGTGCTGTAAGGCTGTCTCACGCTCCGTCACTCTATCGGAATTCGATCCTTTTCAGGACTTTCCCTTCGGTCAAAGTCAAGTCATTCATGAAGTGGGAATGCTCGAGGTGGGGGAGTTCAGATTTGTCTAGTGAAATACCAAGAATATCCGCAGAGACCAGGGTATGTAAAACAACCACCACTCCCAGAACCTAGAGTTCCTTGGAAAAAACTGAGGAACTTCCCTGGTGGTCCAGTGGCGAGGACTCCACGCTCCCAGTGCAGGGCGTGAGGGTTCCATTCCTGGTCAGGGGACTAGATCCCACATACCTAAGACTCGGCGCAGTCAGGTAAGTAAATAAGTAAATTTTTGGCAGTGTATATATACGTGTGTGTGTGTGTGTGTGTGTGTGTGTGTGTGTGTGTGTGTGTGTGTGTGTGTGTGTAAAGAGCAATTGAACAACTAATTAGAAAAAAAAATAGTCAAAATCAGGAATTTCAGGACTTGAAAGATGACTTGGTTCCGGGGATGGGGAGTGGTTAAAGGGACAGGCTTCCCCTCAGCAACTTGGAAGGTCATAGAAGGAGCAAAAACCATGCCTGGCAAAGAAAATGAAAAAACCATGGAGTCTACAGTCCTGGTTCAGCTCGTTATTACCTACCATGTTGTTATAGAGAGCAAAGAAAGGGAAATGTCACTGAGGCAGAGTGAAATTTATAAACAATTGTAAGCTTTAGGTGGGCTTCCCTGGTAGCCCATCTGTAAAGAATCTACCTGCAATGCGGAAGACCTGGGTTTGATCCCTGTGTTGAGACGATCCCTTGGAGGAGGGCAAGGCAACCCACTCCAGTATGCTTGCCTGGAGCACCCCATGGACAGAGGACCCTGGTGAACTGTGATCCATAGGGTTTCAAAGTGTGGTACACAACTGAGTGAGAAAGCATAGCACAGCACTGTGTGTGTGTGTGTGTGTGTGTGTGTGTGTGTCCGTGTCTGTGTCCGCGTGTGCGCACGCTCAGTCGGGTCTGACTTTTTCCAACCCCATGGACTATAGCCTGCCAGGCTCCTCTGTCCATGGGATTTTCCAGGCAAGAATACTGGAGTGGGTTGCTGTTTCCTACTTCAGGGGATTTTCCCCATCCAGGGATTGAACCCGCATCTCTTGCATCTGCATTGGCAGGTGGATTCTTTAGCATTGTGCCACAGGGGAAGCCCAAGCTAGGTAAGATGAGGGACTATTTTAACAATGAATATGACCAAATTAAGACTTATGGACTAATTCTCATTTAGTCCATTATCAAGCTGTTTATAAACAAACTATCATTTCCTGTTATGCTTTCCATTCTGAACTTTAAGAAATCTTATCAACAAATAAGTTTAGGTATAGTGTTTTTGTGTTGATGGCTTTGTGTTTTTCTTTTTTCCCCATCCTTTGGACCAGTACCAGAACTAGATAGAATGGAAATAATTTCATAAGTGAGCTTGAAATAAGAGAGTATGTGTTGATTTGTGTTTCACAACATAGGTACTTGTTACTACTGTGGGTTTTTTTTTTTGTCACTTGTTGACATTTTGAATTGTAAAAATAATTTGGATTATAGCTTCCATTCCAAAACTCAAAGTGGCAAAAATATCAGATTAGTAAACACATTTGGAAAATGCCTTGTTCCTCACTTTCCCCTCATTTTTTGAAAGACCAAAATGATCTTTCAGATCCCAAGATCTCAATACTTTATATAAATATGTAAATGAAAATACACATAAACCAACATCTTAGCTGTCTGCAACAGAAAGTGCTATTAAATGCCTTTTAGAGAGAAAGAATGAAAGTCAATAGTTTGTCTGTGTCTTCAGCTGCTTTCCCAGTATCTAGTCTGTCCTGTCCAGGAAGAATCCAGAACAACATACTAAATCAAGTTTAAGTGATGGATTTAAGCTAGATAGTAACTTGAAAGTTTAGAGAGTTTGACTCATGTGGTTGTTGTGTGTATAAATGATGTATTGTATGAACCTTAACAATAGGTGATAAAATCTCATAAACATCTATTGGTGGTAGTGTTCAGTCATGAAGTCGTGTCCAACTCTTTGTGACCCCATGGACTGCAGCATGCCAGGCTTCCCTGTCCTTCACTTTCTCTCAGGGTTTGCTCAAACTCATGTACATTGAGTCGGTGATGCCACTCAACAAGCTCATCCTGTGTCGTCCCCTTCTCCTCCTGCCCTCAGTCTTTCCCAACATCAGGGTCTTTTCCAGTGGTTCGGCTCTTCACATCAGGTGGCCAAAAGTGTTGGAATGTCAGTGTCAGCCCTTCCAATAAACATCTATAGAAGCACTCAAATAACCTTAGATTAGACATCAAGCTTTTTTTTCCTCGTAGCATTTTATTTATTTATTTTTTAACACCAAAACATTTTGTATTGGGGTGTAGTCAATTAACAATGTTGTGATAGTGTCAGGTGAATAGTGAAGGGACTCAGCCATACATAGACATGTATCCGTTATACCTCAAGCCACCCTCCCATCCAGATTGGCACATAATATTGAGCAGAGTTCCATGTGCAATACAATAGGTTTTTGTTGGTTATCCATTTTAAATATAGCAGTGTGTACATGACCTTCCCAAAGTCCTTAATTATCCCTTCCTCTCGGCAATCAGGAGTTTGGTTTTTAAGTCTGTAAGTCTTTTTCTGTTTCATAATTAAATTCATTTGTATCATTTCTTTTTAGATTTTACATATAAGTGATGTCATATGATATTTGTCTCCTTCTCTGTCTGACTTCACTCAGTATGACACTGTCTAGGTACATCCACATTGCTGCAAATGGCCTTATTTTATTCTTTTTAATGGCTGAGTAATATTCCACTGTGTGTGTCTGTATGTATATATATATATATATATATACACACACACACACAACATTGGGGGTGCATCTGTCTTTTTAGGCCATGTTTTTCTCTGGATATATGCCCAGAAGTGGAATTGCAGGGTCATATGGTAGCTCTATTTTTAGTTTTTTAAGGAGCTTCCATACTGTTCTCTATAGTGGCTGTACCAATTTACATTGCCACCAACAGTGCAGGAGGGTTCCCTTCTCTCCACACCATCTCCAGCATTTGTTGTTTGTGGATTTTTTTTTTTTTTAATAATAGCCATTCTGACTGGTGTGAGGTGGTATCTCATTGTAGTTTTGATTTGCATTTCTCTAATAACTAGCGATGTTGAACATCTTCTCATGTGCCTATTGGCAACCTGTATGTCCTCTTTAGAGAAATGTCTATTCAGGTCTTCTGCCCATTCTTTGAGTGGGTTGTTTGTTTTGACCCTATTAAGCGTCATAGGCTGTTTGTAAATTTTGGAGATTAATCCCTTATCAGTCACATCATTTGCAAATCATTTCCCAATCTGAGGATTGTCTTTTTGTTTTGTTTATTGTTTCCTTTGCTGTGCAAAAAGCTTTTGAGTTTAAGTAGGTCCCATTTGGACAGTGAACTTTTAAAAAATTGTTCCTACATTTTTTCTTCGACTTCCTTGTTGATTTCTTGGAATCCTGGAAGTCTCTGAGCAAGTTTTCCCAAGACTCTGAGGCAGTGGTTACATCATTTAAGAATCCAATTTGTAATTTTATCTTTATTCTGGTTACATTTCCATTATAAACACTTTAAGCATGTACACACACACATCTATACATCAAAGACTCTATTCCTCATAAACTGTTTTTGCCTTATTCATAAGCCAAGACTGTGTACAGTCAAGGATCAGATAGTTCTCCAAAAAGCTATTAGGGAAAAACTTTGGATTTAAAGGGAAATAATTATTCATTAAACCTTTAGAAAATTCTCAAGCTACAATTCACCTTTAAGTTCAAAGAATGGCAAAATTAAATATCAACATTTTTATCTTATTTTTTCCTTTATTCTTTGTAAAAAATCAATAGAATTTATATGGTTTTGCTTATTCTGATAAGCTTACTTTAATAGCATCTCTTATGTTCCTATTCTCTTATACTGCATTTCTGAGTTGTTCATTTACAATATACCTGTGTTGTGATTTCTCACAATTTTTTTTATGGAGTGTGTTATTTTATTTCTAGATCTCTGATCACATTTAAATACTTTAATCTTTCTGTTCAAGTAGTAACGTTTTTCTTCGATATTCTGCAGAGGAAATAAGCAGATTATCACAGATTGAATGTTTAAATGTGTCTTCAAAACATGTATGGGAAAAAGAAAGTGTAATTGTCACATTTTTAGCAGCAAAATACTTAAATAGCACTTGTTGTTAAGCCCACTAAGAGACACCCCCATCATAAATTACTCAACATAAAACTATATTCTTATGAAAAAAGAGCAAAACGTAACAGAAAGGTTAAGATAAGTGTCTCTGAGACATGTCAGGTCCTGATGTGTATTAACAAATATCAGTCAGTTTCTGATTTAGACTTTTAAATTACAGAAGGAAATTTGTTTGAGAGCTTTCTATGTTATATTTGGAATACTTAGAGTAGTTTTAGAATAGAGTATATTTAGAATAGGTTTATGTTGTTAGGGAAAAATAAATGGTAATGGTCTGCAAAGCTGCCCTGTCACCAGCTCGTCTCAGAAATAGTGCTCTGCCTTCACCAAGCTTTCTGTACTTTCTGCTGCTAGGTAGGCACTAAGGGTGGACAGCGAGAGACAGAAGAAAGAGAATGCACCAACTTCTCTTCTTATTTCAGTCCTCTTATCACCCATCAGCCACTTCAGATTGGGAGATTACTACATAAGCATCTATATTCCTAATTTCTCTTGAAAAACTGGAAAATCTCACCATATTGAGCCTGAAAACCAGTAGCATCAGCTAAGTCAGCCAGGGTGAGAAGCAGCTGATCACATGAGTAGACAATCTGCTCTTGATTTTTTCCACAGTCCTTACCACTCCCTAATATCTCACCTGTAAAAGCAAATGTTGGTTGCTCTTGATGAGTACAAATAGCGAAAATTGGAATCACTGTAAAGTTATGATCAGAAGCCAGTAAAGATATGAGGGGAATGCAGGAACCAAGAGACTATTATTAAAATGACAAGCATTTGATTGAGGTGGATGAAAAGGGATCTAAAAAGAATGCGGATTCTAACTGGTTAGCATTTATATTAATTGGTTGCTGCTGCTAAGTCACTTCAGTCGTGTCCAATTCTGTGCGACCCCATAGATGGCAGCCCACCAGGCTCCCCCGTCCCTGGGATTCTCCAGGCAAGAATACTGGAGTGGGTTGCCATTTCCTTCTCTGATATTAACTGGAACTGATGATATTGTTAAGAAAGTTGGCTGGAGCCAGGTTGCTGATTACAAATACCAACTGCCTTAATCACATGATGGATATTGGTTTATGGAAAGATGTTAGCAGTAGATTTTGTCAAGCTCTATAGCTAGCCTCAGATTGTGGTGAAAGAAAGTGAAACTGAGTTGCTCAGTCCTGTCTGACTCTTTGCGATCCCATGGACTGTAGCCTGCCAGGCTCTTCTGTCCATGGGATTCTCTAAGCAAGAATACTGGATTGGGTTGCCATTCCCTTCTCCAGGGGATCTTCTTGACCCAAGAATTGCGCCCCACCCAGGGACTGAACCTGGGTCTCCTGCATTGCAGGCAGATCTTTACCGTCTGAGCCACCGGAAAAGTCCAGGGAAATCACAGTGTGGTATGTGCCTTTAGTTTTTGTAATTAAATTTCGGCTGCTTCAGATCTATATTAGACCAATATTCAGATTATACAGTCACAGTCAGAATCTCCCAATGGCATCTATTTCTTGAAAATTAATTAGCTGGGCTTCCCAGGTTGCAAAGTGGTAAAGAATCTTCGTGCTAGTGCAGGAGATGAAAGAGATGTGGGTTTGATCCCTGGATCAGGAAGATCCCCTGGAGTAGGAAATGGCAACCCGCTCCAGTATTCTTGCCTGGAAAATTCCATGGACAGAGGAGCCTGGTGGGCTATAGTCCAGGGGGTCGGAAAGAGTTGAAAACAACTAAGAATGCGTGTGCGCGTGCACACACACACACACAATTAGCTATCTTCAGTTTAATTCTGGCTGATGAATGAAATACCCTCTATTAGGGACAGTTTGCCAAATAGGAATTCCAGTTGTCATATTGAGTATTGTTTGATTACTCAGTGATAACTCCTACACCCCTCCTCCTTTCCCCTAATAGGGATTTTTGTTACAGCCATATGCTTTCCTAATCCGACTATGATAATCTCATTCTTCTTGGCTGTTCATATTTTAGTAATAGGTATGATGCACTTCTGGTTAGTGCAAGGAATGAAATCTTCTGGGGAACTTTGGGAAAATTTTTGTCACAATTAAAAAGAGACACACAAAAACATTATTTTCACTAGATGTTCTTTTGTCTGATTATAATATAAGGTAGTCAGCCTAAGGACAAGCCCATATCCTGAAGAATGCAGTGTGGAATGATAGAAAGATCCTTAGTCCTTCATGATGTTATTGAGGCATTGACTTAAGCAATCCTGAAGCTGCCTCACCTGAGAATATCTTATATAAAATAATAAATTTCATAAGGCTTCAGCTAGTTAGGCCAGGATTTTCTGTTTCTTGTAGGTGAAATCTTCCTAATGAATATACTGGGGGGAAATCTTCATTAGTGAATGATTTACAGTTAGAGGGTTTGTCAGATTAAGTAGAAAGGTCTTTATCTCAGCTTGTCTCAGAAAACAGATTATCCTAGAAAGGAGAGAGAAAACTGAATGATGAGAGAAAGATAAAAGAGAGTCAATAAGGTATAAATAAAAGTATATATAAAAATGTGGCAGTAGCCTAGACCAGGAGTCAGAACATACTCTGACAAATTCATTCAGATTAAAAATTTTAGATATAAATATTCCCTCTAAGATTGTTCAGCTAGTTCACGTAGATTGTGCTCCTGATGAGTTTTGAGTACTTCCATGTTTCTTAAATTGCTGAACCTAAATTATTAATGTTGTGTTAATTCAACCAAGTCCTCTTATCTAGCCATCACTAGTGACAGGTTTCTATTGAACTTAATTTCAGTAAAATTTAAACATTAATTAAAGATTTCTATGAATTAAACTTCTTTTATGAAACTGGTTTGTTTAAAATCTCAATATTTCATCAGGTTTGCGTATCAAATAGTCTTGAACCCAGACTGCATACTTATTATTCGAAACGTTTGATATGGTTGGTTCAAATTTAGGGCCAAAGAGTTCTTTATCATGATCAATTTCTCATTCCTTCAGAGGCAGGTATGCATGTACACACACATACATAAAATCTATTGATAGACAGGTAGATGCTGCTGCTGCTAACTCGCTTCAGTTGTGTCCGACTCTGTGCGACCCCATAGACAGCAGTCCATGAGGTTCCCCCGTCCCTGGGATTCTCCAGGCAAGAACACTGGAGTGGGTTGCCATTTCCTTCTCCAATGCATGAAAATGAAAAGTGAGAGTGAAGTCGCTCAGTCGTGTCCGACTCTTAGCAGCCCCATGGTCTGCAGCCTACCAGGCTCCTCTGTCCATGGGATTTTCCAGGCAAGAGTACTGGAGTGGGTTGCCATTGTCTTCTCCAAGACAGGTATATAGATAGAGCTATATGTCTCTTCTTAGCTCAGCTTCTCTGTGCTATATTCTATTCTGCTTATGAAAAAGGATGTAGTACACCATCACAACATTTGACAGAAACTTTACATCACAAGTGAGAAATTACATGGGAGGAGGAGAAATGTATTCTAGGATAAGTTAAGTAAATAACAGGTAAAGTCACATGTGCTGGAAAATATAAATAGGTATATTTAGAATCTTGGGGGAATTAGTGAGGCGAGGGGCTAAGTATTGGCTCAGCAGTAGCCTAGAACAAGACTGCAGACTATGGCCGGTGAGCCAAATCCAGCCTGCTGCCTGTTTATGTGGTCCATAAACTAAAAAAGGTTTTAACATTTTTAAATATTTGAAAAAATTTAAAGGTTATTTTGTGACATAGAAAATCATATGAAATTAAAATTCCAGTTTCCATAAATAATTTTATTGGTATAGAACCATGGCCATTTGTTTACATATTGTTTACGGCTGCTCTCCAACTAGGAAGGCAGAGTTGAACAGGTGCAACACAGATGCAATGCTTCAAAGATTAAGATATTTACTATTTGGCTCTTCACAAAAGTTTGCCAATCCCTAGCCTCAACCAGTGTATCTCAGCCTTTAATGTGGATTGAATCACTTGGGGATCCTGTGTAAATGTGCAGATTCTGATTCACAAGGTGTGGGGATCCTGAGTGTCCACATGTCTGATGTGCTGAGAACCATACCAGAATTTATAAGGACCTGGTGCAGAATTAGCAAATTTGTTCTTTAAAGGGCCAAATAATAACTATTTCATGATCTGTAGGCTTTCCTTTTTTTCTTTTTTTACAACTACTAAATCTTCGGGGGAAAGTACACATTGACTACATGCAAAAGAACAGGAGCAACTATGTTCCAATAAATGATTATTTACAAAAGCAAGCTTTGTATTGTACTTGGACCACAAGCTTAGTTTGCCACTTACTGGCCTAGAGTATTAATATGTGGTGTCCAATAAGAAATAGGCGTTGTCCTACTCTTAACTTGCTTCCTAGTTACATTACACCACCAGTAATAATGCTGATGAAGATAACAGTTAACTTTTATTGGGTGTTTATTATATGCCAGGCTCTATATTAATAAGCACTCTGAACTTTCTCTTACTTAATCCTCACAACAAATCCTAGGAAGCAGAGACTGTCATTATTTTGGCTTACAAAGGAAGAAACTGAACTTCAGAAAAAAAGTAATTTGCTCAAAGCTGCCACAGCAAACTAGTAGTGGGCCTGGGATAAAACATAACCCATGATTATTACATGGCTGTTGGATGATTGGATTACTGAATGGAACAGGTATGCTCATAGAAGTTCTGCAAGCCAGCAAACTGGACTGTCAGTATACTGGCATCTTTCTTTGGGGATCTTGTGCTCACAGACCTGAATAATGAGAGATGAAACATCTCTTTCGAGTCAACAGTAATTGTAGGTGTCAGAAAACTGGATGTTTGGCTCAGGGAGGGCAGAGCTTTCTATTTTATGACAGATTTAACACCTTCACTGCACATCCTTGAAGTTAAGGCTCAGAGAGATCTCAAAAACCACACTTTCATAGTCTCGGATTTTTGATGCTCTAAAAATTAAATTGATTTACTTTATAATAATGTGTTATTTTAGGCACCACATAGCACAGCCTTCTGTCTTCTTTGTGTACTTCGAAAGTTTCAGTTATACAGTGAATGTTCTTTCTAACGACTGTGACTGAAATTACATTTCACTTTCCAAATTCCTCTAGACTTTTTCCCTTTTTCTTAGCTACAGTTTCTAAAGTAGAGAAGTAGACCTTGATTCTGGTCTAAAATTTAAGATTAGTTTTATCTGTCTGTATAATGTTATGCTCATTTGAAAGACCCTGATGCTGAGAAAGATTGAAGGCGAGAGGAGAAGGGAACAACAGAGGATGAGATGGTTGGATGGCATCACTGACTCAATGGACATGAGTTTGAGTAAGCTCTGGGAGTTGGTGATGGACAGGGAAGCCTGGCGTGTTGTGGTCCATGGGGTCTTAGAGAGTCCAACATGACTGAGTGACTGAACTGAACTGAACTGAATACTGTTATTTCTGTGTAAATTAGTATTTTAGGCATAGGGCACATATCAGCATAACACTATAGTAGGTTAATAGACCACTGAGAGCAAATGTATTATAAATAAAAATGCTTTGAGGAAAATTTTCTAGAGTCTCAGACACAATATTCTTACATTACAGATAACATGTAAAGATGAAGAATTGTGTCATTTTTATGAATCATCTGTTGAAAAACTTTATATTGCAGCCGTGATGATTAGTAATTATTTTCACTTTATGAGCAATTAATGTAGGTTACAGGGCAAGGAGGAATGTATCAAAGTTTTCAAAATCCTAAGAATCTATCATCTTAAATTTTTAGATGGGGAAGGGAAGGAAATATGGCACTAAACTGTGAAATCACACAGAATCATAGATTCTTAGAGCTAGGACTTTTGATGATCTAGTATAGCCATCTACATACACTTACTTTTCTGTGTAAGTCCAAACTGATTAAGTGAAATTCTTAAAGGCATTTGTTTCTCCAACACAAATATATTGGAGTTTCTTCCCTGAATCTGGGAATATGTGTTACTTTCCTAGGTCTGTCATAACAAAGTACCACAAACTGGGTGGCTTAAAACAGCAGACATTTATTGTCTCACAATTCTGGAGGCTAGAAATCTGAGATCAAAATGTTGGCTAGAAGTCTGAAGGCCCTTAGGAGGAATCCTTGCCTGCCTTTCTCAGCTTCTGGTGGAGACCAGCAATCCTTTCCGTTCTTTGGCTGTGGATGTATCTCCCCAGTCTCTGCTTCCACCTTCACTTGGTGTATTCTTCTTCTTTTCTTTAAAAAAATGTATTTATTTATTTGGCTTAGTTGTAGCACATGGGCTCTTCACTGTAGCATGCGTGATCTTTCATTGTGGCCTGGGCTTAGTTGCCCTGTGGCATGTGTAAATTAATATTTTAGGTGTAGGGCACATATCAGCATAACACTATACATATTAATAGGTCACTAAGAGCAAATGTGTTGTAAATAAAAAATGCTTTGAGAAAACATTTTCTGGAATCTCAGACACAATATCCTCAGATTATAGATAAGATGTAAAGATGAATAATTGTGTCATTTTTATGAATCATCTGTTGAAAAACTTTATATCACTGCCCTGATGATTAATAATAATTATTACTTAATGAGCAGAATGTAAGTTACAGTGCTAGAAGTCCCCACATGTTATTTTCTCTGTCTCTTTGTCTTCACATTGCTGCCTTCTTCTAAGAACACCAGTCATACTGGATTGGAGCTAATCATACTCCAGTATGACTTCATCTTAACTAATTATATTTGCAACAACCCTATTTCCAAATAAAACCACCTTTTGAGGTACTGGGTATTAAGACTTAGATATATCTTTTTGTGGGGGACACAGTTCAACCATTAATAGAAAGATGGAAAGTTATTATTGCGGTTTCCCATGCAGATCTTACAGTGTGGGGAAGAAGGTATATGTAGATCTAGGAAGATGCATGTTTTAATAGGGCAGTATGCACAAAATGCTGTGAGATTACCACAGTGGGAGCAACTACCTTATTCCAAGTGAAATGGTAGAGGAAGGCTTTCAAAGAGAGTTGCCATTTGAATCAGGCTTTGAGGGAAGGATAGGAATTCACTGACAAAAAGATGCCAGGTGGGAGGGACACATCAGGCAAATAAATGGCTTTGGGTAAAGGCGTGGTAATAAGAGTGAATAAAGTGTTTGTTTGCTGTGGTTAGTATTAGCTACTCTTTATTGAGTAATTGTGTTATTGAATATTAACAACAGTCCCTTAGTACTCATTTTGCAGATGGGAAAACTGAAATTTAGAGAAATTAAGCACTTAATTTTAGTTCACATGTCTAGAAGATGTCTACTGGGATTAGAACTGGAACAGTCTAATCACACAATCTGTTTTAGCCATTGTGATAAAAATTACAGTTCAAGGTATTTAGGAGTGCATAAGTGATGGTTAAAGGTAAGGCTGAAGAAATAGGTTAAAGATGAATTGTGAAGAAATTATTTCATCACTTGATTTACCTAATAGAAATTTGGTTTACTTAATAGAGTTTGAACTTTTAAGTACAATAGGCAGTTGAACAATTGCCAGAGCTTTAAGGAAAGTATAAATGGCCAGATTCCTGAAGGATAGTGGGTGGTTGAGGGAGAGGAAGATTGGAGGCCCAGAGGCTTGAGAGGAAGCTGCAGTTGCCAGCCATGTTAGAAATAATGAAGACTGAAACTAGATAGAGATAATGGAGTGAGAGTAGGTGATAACTGACAAGAGAGATTTGACAGTTAAGACCAGTCACATGTTAATGCTAAAATCAGGGTACGCTATTGCATTGCCTTTCTTGCTCCTTTGACTCTAGTGTTGGAAGTAGAAATGTTTCAACTCAAATGATTAAAGCAATCATTTCAACCCATAACCCTAACATTGCAAAGAGTCTAGTATGTCTGAATGCTATTTAATTAATTATTAATGCTAAAGCTATTTAAACAGTTATAGAATATATTATTTTTTTTTAAATTCCAAAGACTGAGTTAACATATTTAAAAGCAAACTTCATAAAAGTGACAGAAAATATTTTGCCAAAATGCCTTGATGCTGTCTCATATACCTTTATTAAGTTGTAACTCCTTTGGGTTGCATTCACCCAAGTGTTACTCTGGGTATAGCCACACTTTGATAGCTCAGTTTATTCTACTAAAGCTTGTTATTTTTAAAAATCTGCTATTTCTTAACAATAGTTTTAAAGCTGCCCAAACAATAACGACTATCCAACAGGATGTTTATGGACATTTCAGAAGAAGAAATTTACCACAGGGAAATCTGTTAAAATAAGCTGCATTTTCCTTTAGTGAATTTCTTATATTTTGAGGGATTACTTGATTCAGGTGTTTGGTCCCACCACAAACCACACCTTGTGACTTGTTTCTCTTTAGTGATGTTTGGCCAGTCTGTGTGTACTTAGCAGCCTTCTCCTAGCACTGCCCAGGGCCATGTGATACAACTGCCATCAGTCAGACAAAAGCAAACATAAGCAATGTCTGTGAATCTTTTTTATACGTTTAGTCCTTAACTTGAAGGTATGCTGCTGCTGCTGCTAAGTCGCTTCAGTCATGTCCGACTCTGTGCAACCCCATGGACTGCAGCCTACCAGGCTCCCCCGTCCCTGGGATTCTCCAGGCAAGAACACTGGAGTGGGTTGCCGTTTCCTTCTCCAATGCATGAAAGGGAAAAGTGAAAGTGAAGTCGCTCAGTCGTGTCCGACTCTTCGTGACCCCATGGACTGCAGCCTACCAGGCTCCTCCGTCCATGGGATCTTCCAGGCAAGAGTACTGGAGTGGGATGCCATCGCCTTTTCCGACTTGAAGGTATAATATCATGTATTTGGGGGAAACTGAGACATAAGCTGACATACTCATATACACACTATGTCTCACTAAGTGAAAGTCTAATAAAGTAATGAAAAGAATGCTAAAAATCCTATTTGAATTGGTTTTATATTACACAGTGGAAACTGAAGTTACCTGAAAATGACAGGCATTATTAATCTAGTATTCTCCCAGGTGCCTGAATGCAAAACCAAAGATACATTGTGTGGAAAGTGTATGTCTTCTTGTGATGGAATCTCAACTTGGTATCTTGCATCATTACTAGATAAAAAGAATTATTGGAATGTTAACTTATAATGTTGAGACTAAATTAGAATTCAGTGTCATTAAGATTTGAAACAAACAGCAATTAAGGGGTTTCAAGTTTTTGTATTTCATCACTTCTGAGAGACCATTCTTTTTATAAAATAGTGTTTGGTATAACATCATCCCAAAGGACAGGGAGATGGAGAACAGGAAGAATTCTTCTTTGTTTAGTGCAAAGGCACTCCCAAAGAAAAATATTAAAGATAAATAGTAATACAAAATGCTGATGGTGCAAACTTACTTGACTAAGCAGTGCAAACATGTTAACATTGTGATTTTTTGATTACTATTAAAATATATAATACAACAGGAGGAAAAATCCCTGACCTTATTCTCAGTGTCCAAGCTATGGCTGCTAACATGAAGAAAGGCTCTGCATCATATAATGTTCCAATAGGCTTACTTTAACTTAGGTCTGTGGGGGTTTCTAGAACTAACATGTCTGCATCAGTATGTAAGATCGGCTGGGAGGAGCTTCTTCCTTTGCTTAACAAAGTTCCTAGAATCTGACAGGGAACCAGCCTGGAATCAGATGGCTAAATTGGGCCTGTGATGGTTTTTGCATAGTAAAGAATTTAATCATGCTGAGAATGATCATATAGAGGTGTAGTCACATGGATATGCTGCTTACCCAGAGATTCCTAGCAGTTTAAAAATGGGTCTAGATGAGGGAGCTGGACCTAGAGCCCAGAACTAAAGGGAGAGGAGACATAGGGTAAAGCGCTTTCAGAGACTGTCATCTCTCAGATCCTGGAGAAAGTGACGGACAAGTTTGGTTCTGCTTGGCCCATTCAGAGATTCACTTGATTTGCTTTCAGTTTGGGCTAGACTCCCTCATACCTGGACACTCTTGGGTTTTAGTGATATAAAAGAGAGCCTCAAATCATTTAGAATCAAGAGCATATGTGCAGGGAACACATTTGCATTTCCCTCCCCCTCTGGTCAGCTGCCATTCACTCAGAATCCAGTTGTGGTGCATGACACATGAACCTCACAGATGATTAAACAGTGGTGGACACAGCTGGGTTCACACCAACTGGCTCAGATTCTGTCCCAGTGGGTTCGTAAATGATTACACATTGATCAAGGTCATGAACGTCACCAGTGCACAGAAACCAGTAACATTTCTGGTATCTTGTATGCTCTAAGAAAAAGTCATTTGCCATTTATAACTTTTCAGAGTTAAAGTCATTGAAGTAATATTTAATTTGTTAAAAATTAAAGAAAATTAATAGTGTTATGGGGGCTTCCCAGGTAGCTCAGTGCTAAAGAATCTGCCTCCCAATGCAGGAGACACAGGTTCGATCCCTGAGTCAGGAAAATCCCCTGGAGTAGGAAATGACAACACACTCCAGTATTCTTGCCTGGAAAATCTCATGGACAGAGGAGCCTGGCAGGCTACAGTCCATGGGGTCACAAAGAATTGGACATGACTTAGCAACTAAACAGCAACAGTAGTGTTATAGTATCTATGATTTCACAAAGATATTCAATTTATTTTAAAAGAGATGAATTTAGAGAAAATTTGTAAATAATGGCTATGTGAATCAGAGAAGAGGTAAGGGTACTGATCTGGAGGTCTTGCCCTGCTTGACCTAGAAAACTGTTCATACGTGTTATGTGGAGAATAGACACCAGTGCTCTGCGGGGCTTGAGTCTGAATCTGCTGTCATAAATTCAGTTCTGAGCTTAGATCATTTGTTTTAAAGCAGTTATCTAAAATGAGACAAAAAGACACTAGGATAGTTGGTTCAAGTTTCTTAAAACCACAGAACAAGACAATTCATTGAGCAGAATAAATAATGGGGATTTGGAATGATCTTTCTGTATCTGTAACAATTGGTAGGGGAAAAGAGAATTACCAATTTTCCAACTGTTTGGGATGAAACAACATTTTCTGGGATTCACATTTCCTATTAGAGTTGTTTAACCAGCAAAGTGCTGAAGTGATTAAATGTGGAACCATGAAGCTAAAGTTCAAGAAGACTGGTCAGAAACATTTCTGGAACAAGCCTTTGGCTGTAGTAGCTATTTCTGCTCTGTTGGTCAGTGATGAAATGTACTGTAATCAGTCTGCTAAATTACCCAGAGGAAGGTTTACTTTGGTGGTTTTAAGGTATCTTCTTTCAGAATTTTGATGTGGCAGCACATCCCTTAACAGCTCATTTCCTGAGGGATACTGAGCAAGAGCCAAATCCAGGAAAAAAAGGAAAGTTTAAACTCTTTCACCTCTCTGTGAACCCTGTCCTTGTTTAAACATATAAGGCACTCTCATAATCTGGTTTATACTGAACACTGCTGCAAAGGTGCTGAGTATTTATTATGCAGAGATCCAGGGCCTATTTTTCAGCAGAAAAATAAGAGAAGATGCCTTGAGCAGCATTGTGTTTTCCTCAAATGTGAAGCTAAAGCCAAAATGAATAAAACAACCTTGTTTTTTCTATAAAAATTTAGTTGGAGAAAATTTAGTTTATGTGCAGACATATTTAGTATCTTTTTATTGTCCATTAGGATTTATAAGAGCTCATGTCTCAATCATTATATTATGGTGTCTCTTCAGATCTCAATTTGGTCTTTACTCCATCCAGGAAGTCCTTCCTGACCACAGCTGTCTCCAAATAATATTGGCCCTGGGAAGCTGTCTCCTCCTCTTCTCCTCAGGGCATTTTACATTTACATTTACTCTAATTTCTATTGATTTGACGACGGTTATCCTTTGAACACACAGATCTGAACTACGAGAAGATTTTTTTCATTGAATGTGTATTACAATACTATAAGATCTGCAGTTGGTTGAATCCTTGGTTGGTTGAATCTGAATGTGGAACCATGGATATGGATGGCTGATGATAAGAAGTAGTGAACACAGCTGGTTATAAATGTAGAAGTTATAAATGAACTTTTGACTGCTCAGGGGTTGGAGGGGTTTTGAAGGCCCAAACCCAGTGTTGTTCAAGGGTCAGCTGTATTGTCTTCTGACTTTTTCTGTCTTTCTTCGACAGAATCATGCCAAATGGCTAATAATGTAAATACTATGTTTTTTACATACAAAGTTACTCATAAGATAAATGTATTCTGAGGAAGTCAAATTGCAAAATCAATAAATCCTCAAAACAGGGGAAGGACAGCAGGAGGGGACTGGAGATCATGGAGACTCACTAACGGTTTCTGAATAAAGTGTATGTGTTTCTTCAAAAGACATTACTACAAGCTTTAAAATAAATAGAATTATTTATAGGTAAGTCTAATCTACTATGATTTGATTGGTCTATATTCTTTCAATTTAATAGTACTGATTCCTGAAATTCTAAAACAAATGTTAAAAAAGTATAAAATATTTTAGAGAGATTTTTGATCAAAGCTGAATTCTATAATAGGTTTTATTTTCTTTGGTATCTTATGAAAGAGTCAAAGAATAGCTCTGACCAGTGGTGTACTGGTAAATGTTTATTAACCAGCTCTCAGTTTTGGGGGTGCTGGGGTGAGTCCTGATTCACAGAATTTGACAATTAACATGGTGTAAATACTCCCACATGGACAATTTAAAACTACCAAAGGGCCCTCGATTGGCTCTAAAACCTCCTGAAAGTTTAATAATTGGCTTGTAAAGACAGGATTGCCAGCTCTAGTATACTGGCTAAAGCTCAGAGCTTAAGAGGTTATCAAACTAGTTACCAAGTGTGAATATGGAATCTTAAACACTCTGCCTTATGACCCTCCAAATACTTGTAGAGGAAGGGAAAACATAATAGGGATAAGAATGGGATAGTTTTACTTGTGCACAAAGAATGTCACCTGCCATGTCAGTAAACACAGGATGTCAGGGCTCTCTGGCCATCAACCACTGCAGCCGCCCTGACTGAACGGGTTCAAGACGGAAAACAAAAACGAAAACAGATGCTGGCCCCAGATAGTGAAGGTGCATATCAAAGGAATGATTTCAGTGAACCCGGACTCTTACATCTTCCCATATACAGGAAAGTGCTAAATTCGTTGACTTGAGATGTCTGCTTTTCTTTCATTAATAGCAACCTTTTGATGTTCTGAGTTTTTGTTGCAAAATCTCCTATATATCCTGGCTCCCTCCTTACCTCTTCAGAGCAGTCCTTTAGAGCTAACAGGCTGACCTCTGGGCTTGAGTTTAGAAATTCCACTGAATAAAACATACTTCTCAGCTTTTGGGTTGTGCATTTTTTTCAGTTGATGCAATATATTTTCTGTATGTGGATTTTTATATCAAGTATGCCAAAAAAGTATATTAACTCGAGTGAAGAGTTCCTTAAGACTTGAAATAAATATTGAATGTGCCTTTAAAATATAAAGATTTTAGTATTACTTATAGCATGTTGTTGAAGGTATAATTTCAATAAACGGCCATGGATAAGCAAATTCCTGCTAGTCACTAAACTTCTTCCTTTATTACTTTTTAATTTCTATCCCTCTGTTGTTTCCTCTTTGGCATCCTTTTGTCTTGAATCAGTCTCTCTGCATCAGTGCCGATTTACTTCCCCAAAACAAATGCCCTTATGAAAGCTCTTTGTCAGCTAGACATTTCACAATGTGTAACTAAAATGATTTTTTTTTTCCTCATGCAGCACCACTCTTTAAATGAAAAGAACATTATAGGGATATTGCCAATCCTGTGCAGAGTTTTGGAAATTTTTTGAAAAATAACCTCTGAATAATCTCACCCTACCTAGATGTGTTAGTCATCTAAGGAAAAAAAAGATATTTCAGTGTTTAATCTGCCAGAATTGAAAGTTGTAAGTAAAAGTGTCTTCACTTTATTCATTCCTCTCAGCAGCTCAGGTCTGAGACTTTGAAGGTCTATGTTGACTAAATTCAATGCCTCCTGAGATTTTTTTTTTCAGTTGGCCCCGTGTCTGACTCTTTGTGACCCCATGGACTGTAGCCTGCCAGGCTCCGCTGTCCATAGGATTCTCCAGGCAAGAATATACTAGAGTGGATTGCCATTTTTTTCTCCAGAGAATCTTCCCAACCCAGGGATTGAACCTGCATTGGCAGGTGGCTTCTTTAACCACTGAGTCACCAGGGAAGCCCAGTGTAAAGCTACTGCTGTTCAAAACCTGTAGCCAGAAGTCCACACAAGGCCAGCTCTGATCCTACAAGCATCTTTCTGAGCTTTGGAGCTTGCTGGGAGCCCAGATTTCTAACCAAAGCCATTAATCAAAACTTATAACACAGGACTTCCCTGATTGTCCAGTGGTTAAGAATCCACTTGCCGGTGCAGAGCACATGGGTTTGACCCCTGGTCCAGGAACTAGGATCCCACATGCTATAGGGAAACTACTGAGCCTGCATACCCTAGAGCCCATTCTCTACAACAAGAGAAGTCACTGCAATAAGCCTGTGCAGTGCAACACAGTAATGAAGACCCCATGCAGCTCCCCCCCACCAAAAAACTTAGAATGCAACTGTGTCAGACACAGGCAATTCCATCAAAAGTGAGATATGCTTATTAAATTCTCATCAAACCTCTTGCAAACAATTTTATGAAATCTAGCACTGACCCATAACCTGATTTCCTATAGGAAAAAACCCCCACAAGGTGAATGATTAATCTATTTTTCTCTACCAGTGTAGGGGTAGGTAGAAAGGAGGACCTTTTCAACACCAAAAAACTCTCAAGTTACTGAAACATGGGCAATGTTTGATTAACAGACTGTTGTGGTTGAGCTACAGAACTAGTTTCCAGCCCAGAGTAGTTCCAAATCTTAAAAGTTCAGCAACTTAAAAAAAAATTAATATCGTGGTTAAGTGGCTGATATTGAAATTGGGTTGAGGCTTTCAGAAAGGGCTTTCTGTAGCACTGCCAGCGAGAGTGGGAACATTAAAAAAAAAAAAAAAAAAAAAAACGGGATTGTCAGTGCATAATAAGCTTGACATCAGTCCAGCCAAACCTTCTGATTTTTCCTGAATGCCCAACCGCTTCTACCCCACTGCTCTGAATGGCAGGTGTTCAAAGGCACTGAAGTCCCAGTCTGATGTTCACTGCCATCTTTCCACACCTGACCAGGGATCTGCGAGCATCCGGAGGCAGAGCTAGGGAAACCATGTGGTACACATGTGCTCACACCGGTGCGTTCATCCTTGGGGACAGGGTGCTCTCACAGCACATCACTACTGGAGCTTCAAGTGCAGAACTGGAAACCAAACGAAAATCCACAGAAACATTTCACTCTGCACTGTTTTCAGATGTTCGGTGAACTATAAGCACTTGGGTAGAATTGAGATCAGATTTTCAACTAATCAATGTGAACTGAGCTATGAATCAATTTCCAACTCAGAGCTGAGAAAGGATTTCTTCAGTCCTTGAAGAGACATCACATGTATGACTTTGAAGAAATGATTATTTTTATTTTAAACACACCACAGCACGACTTAGGCAAATAAGAGCTCATTTTGCCTCCTACTTAACCGGGGACTGTGGAGCAGTTAGAAAGGGTGGAAAGAAACCCCTCCTCCTGGCGTTTCAAGGTTGTCCATCTTTATTCCCTGGAGATCCTGACTGAACCAAAAGCCATAAAGAACCACTTTGCAGGCTCTGAAATCAGGTCTAAACCAATTCCAAAAGATGCTCCAAAAACGCTGAGACGAAGAAGCACTGATTGTGCATGTGGCCATGTAAGATCATTCACTTGGAGAAGTAAAATTCTGGGATGTTTATTCAACCCAACAGTCTCCTGATGTAAGGGGCTATCTTCAGAAATACCTTTATTAACTGAAATTTGTCCACAGTTGAGGAGGAGGAAGTCATCAGCCGTCTGGCCACAGATTCCACTGGAAACCCATTTGAGTGACTGAGTTGTCTCAGATGCTTCTGAATTCCCAGCCACAGGGGTTGGAGGGCTGCTGCCATGACAGCTCAGCTGCAGTAATGCCATCAAAGTCACTTTCCACTCTGACGGTTCTCACAAAGCACATGAGCCAGAGCCCAGGTATCTACACACAGAGCACGCACACAACACACATACACAGCACACAGCGCACACACAGCACACACACACAGCGTGCACGCACATCACACACAGCATGCGCATGCTCACACACACACACACACACACACACACACACACACACACACACACACACACACACACACCCTCTCTGGATCTATTATTTCCCAACTGCATCATTTTATTTTTTGATAATCCTCTATCACTTCCACTTCATGAAGTTCCTACACCTGTTTTTCCCTGGCACAACTTGTAGGTGAGCAGTTGCATGAATTCAGGATGGTGCTTTATAAACAGTTGCTAGGATCATAAGAAGAAAACTTAAGAGTCCCAGCTAGTATTTTCATACCTACCCCTTCCATGTGTGTTTGCTCACTGCTTTTACGTGAATGGTGAGTAAGAAAGTCAAAATATGCTACTTTGATCAATTTCCAGTCTGAGCATGTGGAAACTGCCAGAAAACCAAGGCTATGAAGCTGGAAGTCTGGAAACCCGTGTTTGTATCTTTTACCTTTGACAGTTACCTCTTTATTACACTAAAATATGAATCTAAAGGCATTAGGATGGATGCTATGCCTTCTTACTAACTATTCAATCTCCGAAGACGAAGCTCCTCATCTCACCCGAACTGTCCCTGACAATCCACATTTTCTAGAAGCCTGTGACATGCCAGGAGCAAACCCAGATTCTGAGTTTTTATGTCTATGTCCAAGGAAATATCTAGCTAACTCTGGGTCACAGTAGGAGCCAGCATGTTCGGTCCTTGAGTATAATTAAAAAAAAAAAAGGTATGGCCAAGAAATAGATTTACTGAAGGGTACATAATCAAATAAACCTTTCTGAGTCTTCTTCTTTTTTTTTTTTAATAGTTCTTATTATTTTTAACTTGCTAAATCTTCTCTCATCGATTCTTGTTTCCTCTGACACAGGAGAGGCAAAAGGGTGATAATCTAGAATAGGGAAAGGTAGTTCTAAAAAATATTGTATCAGAGAAAACTTAGAAAAATGACACTTTTCTTTAGAAGGTCTTCAAAAGGTAAAAACAAGTTGGACACATTGATTTTTTAAATTTTATTTTGTAAAGCACTGGAACTCTCCCTTTTCCAAGGAACTTAATACTGGCAGAAAAACTGCCTTTAAACACAGCATGAGTGATAATTTTTCTTTTTACCTACAAGGAAATCATTATCCATGTTTTTCTTAATCCTTCTGCATTGGCTGTTTGTCAGTTGCAAACATTGATAGCTCTCATTAGTGAGTAGGTATTAAAATAGCCCATTTATTAAAAAGAAAAACAAGCAAATACACATTTTGCAGAGGTCAGCCAGTCATACAATGCACTGTTGGGAATTTTCCATTCACTTGTGTTTTTGTTTCTATGTATATTGAGAGTACTCTGATTCTTCAGGGAACTGTTTATTGTATTACTATGTTAAACAAAATAAAGAAATTTTCAATCTATAGCTACTTTGGTAGGAAAAGAAGAAAAACAAAACTTATTTCTTGGTGGATGGTTGGAGGAGAGATCATGGTACAACATGAACGTGTTTAAAAGGAAAGAAGGTGGGGTGAGCTGATATACTGAACTAGTGTACACAAGGACAAGTGTTAAATGCTCAATGAGCTTTTCTTCTTTCCTTGAATTGAGAGTGTCAGTTTCTTAGAACTGTACCCTCTCCACAGTCTAACCCCTCCCCACCAAAACAAACAGTAAACAAACAAACTACTCATCTAGGGAGATTACTAATCAGGTGGTTAGCAGGTTATTGATTACATATATGATATTGTCCCCCTTTACTTTTCTTCCAAGATTTCCTTTAGTAGCATCCCTCATTATTCTGTAAAGCCTTTTGAATTTCTCCTTCATTCTCGAGAGACATCAATTAGAGAAATATTATGTCAGTTGATAAAGGTGTGATCTTCTCACTCATATCTGCATTATGTAACAGGATTCTTGAAGATGGAAAATCTTCCTTCCTCCCTCAGTAAAGCATCTGAAACCAAAACTACTTGTCTTCTACTTCCCAACACCCTGCTCACCATGAATGAGAGGGAAAAGTACAAAAAGGGCACTCTTGTTTCAAAGAGTTTATCAGTCTCCGATCCAGCCTTTGCACATTTTGAAAGGAAAAATCTACTAAATTGAGAATATTCTGTTACAGAAGAGGAATATCTGTTTTCCAGGTTTATCAATAATGGGTATTAAATAATAGAGGGTAAAGATAGTTCTAAGAATAATAGGATCTTAGAAAACAGAAAAGAAAAATAAAGAGTTGCCTTTGTTCTCTGCATCCGCTTATTTTACAGCTCTGCACCTACTTTCATCTCTGCTGCTGTAAGGGCTACACAGTTACTTCAGATTCTCTGGAGCCAAACCTCTAGGCAGATCAGCAATTAAACTGTATTGAAAAGCCACAGAAAGTAACATAAAAAAAACAAGCCAAACTAAAATTACCCGAACAAAAAACTATTTAATCAAGTGAAATTTTCTTGATTTCTGCTTTTCTGAGTAACTATGTCATTACTTAGACATCATGCTGCTTTGTATCATTAGTGTGTGTTTGCATCACTCCATCGACCTTAATCTTCAAATATAGTGTTTCCTTTCATTTAGAAGGGTTTGAATATCCCCATCCCCTTATTTTCTAACAGACTTGCTGCTGGGAGAGATTAACTGTTGCTCTAGAAACATGCAAAACATCAATTTCCCTGGAACAATATCTCAGTAATTTCAGCACTTAAATCACAACGTTTAGTTAGAGCTAGTTCAATAAGTACTTTAAGGTTGATTAAATGACCATTAAAGATCCAAGAGCAACCAGAGTGAAAAATCTCTCCGAAGTAGCAGATCACCCATGTCAGCAGCTCCTTCCATTCAGAGAAGACCAAGACCATTCTTTTTAAGACTGCCTAGAAGACATACAATTGTCATTTACTAATGGTAACTGCAGAATTAGAATTATTCACACTAATCCTATGCTTAATACAGATGTCATGTATATAGATTTTTCTAATACATTCTAAATGCGGCATGTTGTCAAAACATAGATAAGCATTCATGTGTGTAGGTATGTGGGTGTATGTGTCCTTAGTGTATAGAATCTCTTCTTTGATTTTTTTCTCCTCTCACTTTTTGGTGTAACTTCATTCTGTTCCTTGTTTACTGACTCTCAGGTAGAGATTTGGCAATTTAGTTTGTCTCTTGAGGAATGCAGAGAGAATAGATAATGGATTTGAGAGATCTCTCTAAATTGTTTGATTTCATTGCATGTGTACTTAGTTGTTCAGTCGTGTCTGACTCTTTTCAACCCCATGGACTGTAGCTCACCAGGGTCCTCTGTCTGTGAATTTCCTAGGCATGAATATTGGAATGGGTTGCCATTTCCTGCTCCAGGGGATCTTCCCTACCCAGGGATCAAATGTGTATCTCCTGCACTGGCAGGTGGATTCTTGACCACTGAGCCACCTGGGATTTCACCAGGACAGCAGTAAGATTGGGCATTTGTGTTACAGTTTGAATCAGGGATTGATTTTCTGATACTGATATGAAAGATGAAATTTCAAAATATGTCTACAAATCATCACATTTGCTCATAAGAGTTCCTGGGAGAGGGAAAACTGAAGCAAAAATAAAACAAGACATATAACAGTATCAACATAGGAACAGAAAACGAAAACTTGATTCATAAACCAGGAGCCAGTAAGAAATTTTGGAGCATGCCAGTAAAATTAAGACACGTTCCCAAGGGAAATGCCACTCCATCAGTTTTGAAATGACTTTCCATTAGCTGTCAGACCATTGACAAGCAGTTTCAATCCCTACTTCCAGTCTCCTTTGGTGAAATGTACTATTCTGTAAAGATTTAGGGAAGTATGGTATTCTGTTTACCCACTTCATGTGTGAAACTGAGACATAAAGGATTTCTCCAGGCTTCACAGCTTTCTGAAGCAAGAATGTCCTGCTGAATTATAGAAGTACAATTAAATTATATGTACTTCCCTCATGGCTCAGCTGGTAAAGAATCTGCCTGCAATGCAGGAGACCTGGGTTCGATCCCTGGGTTGGGAAGATCCCCTGGAGAAGGGAATGGCAACCCACTCCAGTACTCTGGCCTGGAGAATTTCATGGACTGTATAGTCCATGGGGGGTCAGACAAAGAGTCGGAGTCAGGCATGACTGACCACTCTCACTTTCACTAGTTTTAAAAATGTATAGTATAATGCTTAGAAATTCATGTAGCTTATTTGCAATAATTCACATATATTAGTATTATACAAATATATATATGTAAGTTCATTGGAAATTTTGGCTGTTATGGATTAAAATCTAATGTGAATGCTTCAAAATAATTCATAAGAAGGCTTTGCTTTCTGTAATTGAGATTTACATGCAAAATGCATTTAGTTGATTTACAATGTAGTGCTAGTTTCAGGTATATAGCAAAGTGATTCAGTTATGCATATACATACATTCTTTTTCAGACGCTTTACTCATATAGGTTATTACAGAATATTGAGTAGAGTTCTCTGTGCTATAGGTCCTTGTTGGTTATCTGTTTTATATATATTAATGTGTGTATATTAATCCCAAATTCCTAATTTATCCCTCCCGCTATGTTTCCCCTTTGGTAACAATAAGTTTGTTTTCAAAATCTCTGAGTTGATTTCTGTGAAATACATTTTATATACACTATACTGTGCTTCGGAGAAGGCAATGGCAACCCACTCCAGTGTTCTTGCCTGCAGAATCCCAGGAATGGGGGAGCCTGGTGGGCTGATGTCTATGGGGTTGCACAGAGTCAGACACAACTGAAGTGACTTAGCAGCAGCAGCATGCTGTGTTTATTTTTTTTTAACAGGGTTACTAATCATGTACATTTTGAAATAGTTATAATTTTAAAAATGATAATCGTGAAAGTCTCATTTCTATGCTCAGGAAAATATTTAAATACTCTTCCTATGTGACTTAATTTTGTCTTAACTCCAGATGTTAATTACAGTCTATTTTCCTCCAACCAGTGGCTATGAAAATGCCTTCTAAAATGCTTTAAAACAGTGCTTTATTTAAAATGTATGCTCTCAAAGGTAATCGTCTGCTTTAAAAATAAAAGATACCAAAAATAAATAAAAGATACCAACTCATTTATTCCATTTGCTATTTAAGCTGGAAGGAACTTGTGGGGTCCCTCAGTCAGGTCCCCCATCCTCTCATTTGTAAAGATAAGGATGCTGAGCCCAGTGAGACAGAGGGACTTGCCAAGGCCACACAGCTAGTTAAGGCAGAGCCAGCATTGGAGCCCACATCTCTTGGCTCACAGTTGAGGCTGTGGCTGCTGTATTTCAGGGAGACCATATTTAGAATAGATTAAAATGATGAAATTTTCTCTCTACATCTGTAGTTTTTAGTAAATCATTATCTGAAATGAGTTATATTCACCATTTCCAATGTTTATCTGAAAAGTCCTGGAACTCTGAACATTTTGAGGTTTGCCCTTCATTAGCTACATTGAAAACAATGAGTCAGTTTGACCTCCTGTCCTGAACATACTGCTCACACTCTGATGTATTGGATATACAGCTTCTCTGATCCTCTCTTTCACTCTCTTTTGTAATGCTCAACGTTATTTTTTTTTTAAATAGTTTTGCTGTTTCCTTTTTCATTATTACTGGAGTACAATTTCTGAGCCTCTATCTTGAATACCATACTTTTTACCTTATTTGAAGTTATTGGGGATTTGGGAAGTAGCTGAAATTTTTCAGTTTACAACAGTGTTATGTAAAGTTCACCATTAAAGATCACAGATACAAAAATATCATTTATAGTCCCTTCTCCCTCTGGTTATTATAAATAAATTTAAAAAGTATAATTAAGGTAATGTTTCAAAGGACTTTTCAACATTCAACACACCTGACATTTATCATCCTAATGCCTGGAAAGGAATGCTTGACTTAAGTGGAATTTTGCTTTTTTACTATAGGAAGTGCACTATCCTAAGTGCACGTGCTTTCTTCAATTCCCTTAAGGATTAGAAGAATAGTTATCATATTTTTTCCATTTTTTTAAGTTAAAGTATAGTTAATGTACAATATTGTATAAGTTACAGATACACAGCATAGTGATTCACAGATTTTTAAGTGATTCACAATTTTTAAAGGTTATATTCCATTTATAGTTAATATTAAATATTGGTTATATCCCCTGTGTTGTACAGTACATCCTTGTAGCTTTTTTATTTTATACATAATAGTCTGTATCTCTTAGTCCTCTACCCTTATCTTGTCCCTCCCCACTACTAACCTCTAGTTTGTTTTCTGTATCTGTGAGTCTGTTTCTTTTATATTATATTCTGTAGTTTTAGTTTTTAGATTCCACATATAAAATAGATCATAAAATATTTGCCTTTCTCTGTCTTATTTTACTTAGTTAATACCCTCTACATCCATCCATGTTGTTGCAAATGGCAAAATTTCATTCCTTTTTATACTGAGTAGTATTCCATTTTATATATACATATGTGTGTGTGTATATATATATATATACACACACATATATATAAATAATGTAATGCATGTATATATATATATGTGAATGCATATGTATACGTATGTGTATATGTGTGTATATGTATACACACATATATAAATGTAATACATGTGTATATATATGTGAATGTATATGTATACGTGTGTGTATATGTGTGTGTGTATATGTATACGCTCACATATATAAATGTAATGCATGTGTATATATATGTGAATGCATATGTATACGTGTGTGTATATGTATACACTCACATATATAAATGTAATGCATGTGTATATATATGTGAATGCATATGTATACGTGTGTGTATATGTGTGTGTGTATATGTATACACTCACATATATAAATGTAATGCATGTGTATATATATGTGAATGCATATGTATACGTGTGTGTATATGTGTGTGTGTATATGTATACACTCACATATATAAATGTATATACTGAACATATATAAATGTAATGCATGTGTATATATATGTGAATGCATATGTATACGTGTGTGCATATGTGTGTGGGTATATGTATACACACATATATAAATGTAATGCATATGTATATCTATGTGAATGCATATGAATACTTGTGTGTATATATGTGTGTGTATATGTATACACACACACACACATACAGATATACTATACTCTCTCTATCCATTCTCCATTGATGGACACTTCAGTGGCTTCCATGTCTTGGCTGTTGTAAATTGTGCTCCTGTGAACTTTGGGGTGCATGTATCTTTTTGAATTAGTGTTCTTGTTTTTTTCAGATGTATACCCAGTAGTGGAAGTGCTGGGTCATATGGTAGTTCTATTTTTAGTTTTTTGATGACTCTCCATACTGTTTTCCACAGTGGCTGTACCAATTTACATTCCCACCAACAGTGTATGAGGGTTCCCTTTTCTCCACATCCTTGCCAACAGTTGTTACTGTTATTATTATTTTTATGATAGCCATTCTGGCATGTGTAAGGTGATATCTGATTGTATCTTTAATTTGCATTTCTCTGATTTTTAACAATGTTGAACACCTTTTCATGTACCTGATGGCTGTCTGTCTTCTTTGGAAAAATATCTGTTCAGGTCTTCTGCCCATTTAAATTGTGTTGGATGGTCATTATTATTTTTTGATATTGAGCTGTATTAGCTCTTTATGTATTTTGGATATTAACCCCTTATCAATCCTATCATTTGCAGATACATTTGCAGATATTTTCTCCCATTCAATAGATTGTCTTTTCATTTTGTCAGTAGTTCCCTTTGCTGTGTAAAAACTTTCAAGTTTAATTAGGTCCCATTTGCTTGTTTTTGCTTTTATTTCCTTTGCTGTGGGCTTTCCTGGTGGCTCAGATGGTAAAGACTCTTCCTGCAATGCAGGAAACCTGGCTTTGATCCCTGGGTCGGGAAGATCCCCTGGAGAAGGAAATAGCCATCCACTCCAGTATTCTTGCCTGAGAAATCCATGGACAGAGGAGCCTGGTGGGTTACAGTCCATGGAGTTGCAAAAAGAGTCAGACATGATCAGGTGACTAGGAGACAAGATCCAAAAAATATTGCTACCATTTATGTCAAAGAGTGTTCTGCCTAGGTTTTCTTCTAGGAGTTTTATCACTTCCAGCCTTGCATTTAGGTTTTTAACTCATTTTGAGTTTATTTTTTTATATGGTGTTAGAGAATTTTCTAATTTCATTCTTTTACATGGAGCTGTCCAGTTTTCTTAGCACCACTTATTGAAGAGACTGTCTTTACTCTATTGTATATTTTCACCTCCTTTGTTGTTGATTGACCTTAAGTGCATAGGTTTCTTTTGGGGCTCTCTATTGATTTATGAGTCTGGTTTGTGCCAGTACCACACTCATTTGCTTACTGTAGCTTTGTAGTATAGTCTTAAATCAGAGTGTGGTTCCTATAGTTCTGTTCTTTCTCAAGATTATTTGGGCTATCTTGGGTCTTTTGTGTTTCCAAACATTTTAAAATTATTTGTTCTATTTCTGAGAAAAATACCCTTGGTAGTTTGACAGGGATTGCATTGAATCTGTAGATTTCCTTGGGTAATATGGTCATTTTAGCAATATTAATTCTTCTAATCCATGAACACACTATATCTTTCCATATATTTGTGCTGTCTTCAGTTTCCTTCATGAGTGTCCTAGTTTACAGAGTATGAGTCTTTTACCTCCTCATGCAGTTTTATCCCTAGTTGTTTTATTCATTTTGATGCTCTGGTAAATGGGATTGTTTCCTTAATTTCTCTTTCTGATTGTTATAAGTATATTGGAATGCAACAGATTTCTGTGCATTAATTTATCTCACAACTTTATCAAATTCATTGATGAGCTTTAGTATTTTCTGGAGGTGTCTTTAGGATTTTCTATGTATAGAGTATCATGCTATCTACAGTGACAGTTTTGCTTCTTCTTTTCAAATTTGGATTCCTTTTTCTTGTCTGATTGTCATGGCTAGGACTTCCGAAATTATGTTGAATAAAAGCAGACATTCTTGTCTTGTTCCTGATCTTAGAAGAAATGCTTTCAGCTTTTCACCACTGGGTATGATGTTAGTTGTGGGCTTATCATACCTGAGCTTTATTATGTTGAGATATGTTCACTCTATGCCTACTTTCCTGAGATTTTTTTTAAAAATCCTAAATGGATGTTGAATTTTGTGAAAAGTTTTTTCAATATCTATTGAGATGATCATATGGTTTTTATTCTTCAATTTGTTGATGTGATGTATCATATTGATTGATATGTGGATATTGAAAAATCCTTTCATTCTTGGGATAAATCCCAGTTGATCATGGTAAATGATCTTTTTGATGTATTGCTGGCTTCAGTTTGCTAAGATTATGTTGAGGATGTTTGCATCTATGTTCTATAGTTATATTGGCCTGTAATTTTCTCTTTATATGATATCTGTCTAGTTTTGAAATCAAAGTGATGCTGTTATCACAGAATAAATTCAAAAGGATTCCTTTCTCTACAATTTTTTGGAACACTTTGAGAAGGATGAGTTAACTCTTCTTTAAAGGTTTGATAGAGTTCACCTATAAGCCATTCAGTACTGGACTTTTGTTTGTTGGGAATTTTTAAATTTTGTTGTTGTTCACTCTCCAAGTTGTGTCTGACTTTTTTGCGACCCCATGGACTACCGTGTGTCAAGCTTTCCTGTCCTTGCTATCTCCTGGAATTTGCTCAAATTCATGTCCATTGAGTCAGTAATGCCATTGAGCCAGCTCATCCTCTGTTGCTGCTTCTCCTCCTGTACTCAGGGTCTTTTCCAATCAGTTGGCTCTTTCCATCATGTGGCCAAAGTATTGGAGCTTCAGCTTCAGCATCAGTCCTTCCAACAATATTCAGGGTTGATTTCCTTTAGGAATGACTGGTTTGCTCTCCTTGCTATCCCAGGGACTCTCAGGAGTCTTCTCCAGCACCACAGTTCAAAAACATCAATTCTTTAGTGCTCAACCTTTTTTTATGTTCCAACTCTAACATCTGTATGACTAGTGGAAAAACCATAGCCTTGACTGTATGGATCTTGTTGGCAAAGTGATGTCTTTGCTTTTTAATATGCTGTTGAGGTTTGTGATATCTTTTCTTCCAAGGAGCAGGCGTCTTTTAATTTCATGGCTGCAGTCACCATTTGCAGCGAACCTAGAGCCCAAGAAAATAAAATCTGTCACTGTTTCCAATTTTCCCCTTATATTTGTCATAAAGTGATGGGACCGGATGTCATGATCTTAGTTTTCTGAATGTTGAGCTTTAAGCCAGCTTTTTCACTCTCCTCTTTCACTTTCATCAAGAGGTTCTTTAGTTACTCTTCATTTTCTGCCATTGAGTGGTATCATCTGCATATCTGAAGCTGTTGATATTCTCCCAGCAATCTTGATTCCAGCTTGTGATTCATCCAGCGCAACCTTTCTCATGATGTACTCTGCATAGAAGTTATATAAGCAAGGTGACAATATACAGCTTTGTCACACTCCTTTCCCCGTTTTGAACCAATCTGTTCCGTGTCCACTTCTAACTGTTGCTTCTTGACCTGCGTGCGTACAGGTTTCTCAGGAGACAGGTAAGGTGGTCAGGTACTCCCATCTCTTTTAGAATTTTCCACAGTTTGTTGTGATCCACACAGTCAAAGGCTTTAGCATAGTCAGTGAAGCAGAAGTAGATGTTTTTCTGGAATTCTCTTGCTTTTTCCATGATCCAATGAATGTTGGCAATTTGGTCTCTGGTTTTTCTGCCTTTTCTAAATCCAGCTTGTACATCTGGAAGTTCACAGTTCACGTAATGTTGAAGCCTAGCTTGAAGGATTTTGAGCATTACCTTGCTAACATGTAAAATTAGTGCAATTGTGAGGTAGTTTGAACATTCTTTGGCATTGCCTGTCTTAGGGATTGGAATGAAAACTCATCTTTTCAAGTCCTGTGGCTACTGCTGAGTTTTCCAAATTTCCTGGCATGTTGAGTGCAGCACTTTCACAGCATCATCTTTTAGAATTTGAAATAGCTCAGCTGAAATTCCATCACCTCCACTAGCTTTGTTCGTTGTAGTGCTTCTTAAGGCCTGCTTGACTTCACAGTCCAGGATGTCTGGCTCTAGGTGAGTGACCACATCATCATGGTTATTTGGGTCACTAGAACCTTTTTTGTACAGTTCTTCTGTGCATTCTTGTCACCTCTTTTTAATCTCTTCTGCTTCTATTAGGTACTTACCATTTCTGTTCTTTATTTTGCCCATCCTTGTGTGAAATGTTCCGTTTATATCTCTAATTTTCTTGAAGAGATTTTTAGTCTTTCCCATTCTATTGTTTTCCTCTGTTTCTTTGCATTGTTCACTTAGCAAGGCTTTCTTGAATTCATTGCTCTTCTCTGGAACTCTGCATTCAGTTGGGTATATCTTTCCCTTTCTCCTTTGCCTTTTGCTTCTCTTCTTTTCTCAGGTATTCATAAAGCCTCCTCAGACAACCACTTTGCTTCCTGCATTTCTTTTTCTTTGCAATGGTTTTGGTCACCGCCTCCTGTACAATGTTAGTTAACCTCTGTCCATAATTCTTCAGTCACTCTGTCTACAAAATCTAGTCCCTTGAATCTGTTTGTCCACTGAATCATCATAAAGGATTTGACTTAGGTCATACCTGAATGGCCTAGTGGTTTTCCCTACTTTCTTCAATTTAAGCCTGAATTTTGCAATAGGAGTTCATGATCTGAGCCACAGTCAGCTGCAGATCTTGTTTTTGCTGGCTGTAGAGCTTCTCTATCTTGCTGCAAAGAATATAATTTTTAAATTACTTATTTAATTTCATTAGTGGTGGCTGTTCTGTTCTTATTTTCTATTTTTCACTGGCTCAGTCTTTGGAGATTATACATTTCTAGGAGTTTGTCCATCTTCCAGGTTATCCATTTTACTAGTGTAGTAGTCTCTTATGATATTTTGTATTTGTATGGTATTGATTGTAACTTTTCTTTTTTCATTTCTAACTTTATTGATTTGGGCCCTTTCCTGGTTTTTTTTTTTTTTTTTTTTTTTTTTTGATGAGTCTGGCTAAAGATTTAACAATTTTATCTTTTTCTAGTTCCAGCTCTTTGTTTCATTGATCTTATATATATATAACTAGTCTCTTTTATTTATTTCTGCTGCGATTTTTATGATTTTGTTTATTCTACTAACTTTGAATTTTGTTTGTTCTTTTTTTAACTCCTTTCAGTGTAAGTGTGGATTGTTTACTTGAGATTTTTCTTGTTTCCCAGGGTAAACTTGTATTGCTATAAACTTCCCTCTTTGAACTGCTTTTGCTGTATCCCATAAATTTTGGATCATTGTGTTTTCATATCATTTGTCTTCAGAGTGCACTATGCTAAGTATATGTACTTGCTTCAGCCTTCATGGGATCAGAATAATAGTAATCATATTTTTCTCGAGGGATTAAGATTACAAAGTTGATAAGTGGCAGAACTGTGATTAAATGCATGCAGTGTTCATTCAGCTCTGTGCCTGAGCATTAAAAAACAAAACAAAACAAAAAAACACCCTGAGGAGGAGATAGCTTCCCAGGTCCAACATTATTTGGTTGCATCTATGGTCAGGAAGGGCTTCCTGGGTGGAGTAATGTCCAGGTTGAGACCTGAAAAAATACCATACTATAGTGCTTGAGAGCCTGGGTTCTAGACATACAATGCTGGGGCTGGTATCTCCTAACTTTTAGTTACTAAATCTCCCTAAATTTTAGTTTCCATGTCTGTATAATGGGGAGTATATTACTACATCTGTCTATTGGTTTTCTGTGAGCATAGGATGAAGTAATCCACATAAAGTGTTTTACACAATGCTGGAGATAGTGGGCACTCAAAAAGTTTAACAAGGGCTATCCCTGGAGGCTCAGTGGTAAAGAATCTTCTCGCCAATGCAAGAGACATGGGTTCAGTTCCTGATCTGGGAAGATCCCACATGCCACAGAGCAGCTAAGCCTGTCTGTCAACACCTGTTGAGCTTGAACTCTAGAGCCTGGAAGCCACAACTGCTGAGCCTACGTACAGTGACCACTGAAGACTGCACACCCTGGAGCCCAGGCTCCCCAGCAAGAGAACCCGAGCATCACAGCCAGAGGGTTCCCTTCACCTGCCGCAATTAGAGAAACGCCAGTGCAGCAGCGAAGACCTAGTAGTCAATAATAATAATAATAGTAAGAAAGCTTAACTATGCACATACTTGATTGGTAACAAAGGTAAAAATGGAAATTCCATTATCCATTTCTCCAAACCACACAATAGCCCATGAGAGAAGAAGACCTGAATGGTGGTCTCAGGGCTAGGGATGATAGACGTTTCTTTGTATTGTACTTTGAATAGCTCAGATGTCATTAAGCCTTATTTGCCAGAAAAAAAATTAGCTAGTCAGCAGGTGTTTATGATATGATAAAAGAAGCTCAAACAAGACAGAACATAAACTGGACATGGTTCCAGCCCTTTAAAAGCCAAGGATACCAAGAATGGTGGTTCTCACACTTGTTACACAAATGCACAGCTGGTGAAGTGTGAGAGTCTGGGTAGAGATTCAAATGGAGTACTTTGAAGATGAAGGCGTCCTGGAGATGATGAAACATTGTTATGTGAAGCAGATGAGAAGACCTGTTGTGAGTCAGAGAAGCTGTTCTCTGCACCTAGGACATTAAGGTAAGATTTCAGGGATAGGAATTGCAAAGTAAGAAACACGGTGGAAGTTGTTCAAAGTATAGATTGCGATGAGAATGGGCATATGGAATAGAAGTGAAGGGTGAAGAATCTTAAAGTATATGGTTAAAGTTTATTAGAAAATTGCTAGACACAAAGAGAAAGATTTTATGGTCTGTGTTTCTCTCTCTCTTATACACATGCACACACACACACTTCCAGGATTCTCTGAATTATCTCTCTTACCTTCCTTTCTCCACTCCCCCCCCCTTGCTTGATGAACACGTTCAGAGTTTTCAGGTCTCAGCGTTAGGTCTTTCTTCAGAAAGTCATCCTTCACCATGGGCTGGGTTAGGTCTTTTCCTATGTGCCCTAATATCCTCTGCTTGTGTCAAATCTATTTTCTTTGTCTATTGCTGTTTAACAAATTACCTACCACAACTGTAGCAGATTATTTTCTCACAGTTTCTGTGGGTCAGGATCTAAAGCCAAGATCAATATGTTGGCTGGCTATGTCCTCATCTAGGGAAAGTTAGTCTTCCAGGCTCCCTCGTGGTGTTGACAGAATTTATTTCCTTGCAGTTGTAGGACTGAGGTATCTGTTTTCTTAATAGCTATTGAGTGAGCCCACCTCAGAGCACGTCCTTGTCATATGGCGCTCTCTACAACATGGCAGTTTGCTTTCTCAAGACCAACAGGAGACTCTCTTCTCCATCTTCTGAGACCCGGTCTTATGTAAATCACATAATCATATATAATGTATAATTACATATATAATGTAACCTAATCGAGCAAAGGACTTCTCCCTCATTTTCACAAATCTTGCCTAAACGTAAGGGAAAGGAATTGTACGAAGCTTGCAAACCTGAGCTGGGGGATCTTGGAGAATCTCAGAATTCTACCTACCAAAACATTATTTATCACACTGAATTATACTTACCAGCTTACTGATATTTCAGAGGGACTATATCATGGTGAACCTGTAGCTTCTTCTTTGTATACTATTTGGTCAATACTGGGCTCTCAATAGATACTTGCTCAGTTACTTAATAAATCTGGCAGATCAGTTTAGATGGTTGAGAACATGAAGGCTCAAAGGGAAAAGATTTCAATAATCTATACATTTAGTGGAATCATAAGTGAAAAGATGCTATTGAAGGGCAAGGAAGAACAGAAAAATTGTGAACTAAATCCAGTCAGCAGAATCTGTGAATGAAGATAGTATCATTTCTGTGGTGATGGAAAAATTGGATCCCGTATTTCTGGAGGTGGTGATTATGTGACACTCAGCAGTGTTTGATCAGTTATATTGCATTTAGTGTTGAATAGGTGAGAATGAGTTGTTCTCAGTAATTCTGCTACAGTGTGGAAGGCCATCATGTTCTCTATTGCTTAAAAGAAAATTGGAGCTTTTCTTCTGATTAAGGCACATGATTAAATATTACTGGAGAATGTATCAGACTGGGTCAAGTAAATATATGGAATTTAAAGCAGAGAACTGGTTTACTTAGATGATGGAAAACTTAGAAGCCGAAAAGAGACAGCAAGCCTAGTCAGAGATCAACAACATCAGGAAGCTACTACTTCGAGGTGTGCAAAGGGAGAAGGGGAGTCATATAGGAGTTTGGGGGCCAAGGCTACAGAACTGGGATCATGGAGGAGAGTTGGCTCTCTAGAGATGCTGGCTGATTCAGAAAATGAGGAGGAATGCCCTGGCTTCTCCCTTCCTCCCACTCTTTAATTTCACCTAGTGTCTTCTGTTAATTGAATCCTGCTGGAGGCAGTTGATGAGGGAACAGAGAAATGCAGGCGGCAGGCCTCAGCCCTCTTCTTCCCGAGTCTCCTAGTTTGGAGATAAATGGATCTGAAGGCAAAGTTCAGAATTATCATAGAGACAAAAAGATGAGGAAAGGAGTCATACATAGAGATCCATTTCACTAACACTTTCTAGCATAAAAATTGCTGACCTTTGGTAATGGCAGTCTGAGTGGTAAGACTAATTAAAAAACAACTGAAACCAAATGAAAAACAAGATTTTTGCTACTTAAAATGTAGTTTGTATAAAGAATTAAATGAAATATTGATTAGACTTTTGTTTCATACCTTAAACAGCCTAAACAATTAAATTTAACAGAAAAATTGGAATATATGTATGGCTAAGGTGAGATGATTTAAAGAAAGAAAGGAAACCCAGAAACTACAAGATGAATAGATGTAATTTATTATGCAAGATATTGTTAAAAGTATGACAAAATACCATAAATCATAAAATCAGAATACATATGCTGAATCACGAAAGAATGTCTGTAATAAATAATACAAAACAGTCAACACCTATAATGTGCCTTCAAAGTTAGAAAAATAACCAAATAGAAAAGTTAGCAAAGCCATTGGCAATTCACACAGCAAAGTAAGACAATATGACTCAATTTTTGTAAAGAAAGATATTATTTAAAAAAAAAAAGACCATGTATAATTTAGAAAATGGAGATAAATTTGAAAGGTTGCATACCTGACTGGCCTCTTATGTTAGCTATTGGTAGGGAGGAGCAGAGGAGTGTGGGCTGGAGATCAGGTAATAGAGAGGTAAAAGAAAAAGGAGTAAATAAGAAAAGTTTGGACAAGACATATAGCATAGATATGGTCCCATTTCTGTAAGATGATATAAGTATATGGCTATCCCTGTAGGTGTATATAGGGTTTCCACTGCCTCCACTCTGATCCAGTCACCATCAGCTCTCACCAGTTCCAACTACAATCTTCTTTCTGTTTTCCATATTCCCCACTTGCCTTCTTACAGTTCATTCTCTGAAGCAGCAGCTGGAGTGTGTTTTGGAAAAATTAGATCGTGATCCTCCTCTGATCGGTACTCTCTTGTGGCGTTCCATTGCAGTCAGAGTAGAATTTGGCCCCTGTAGCTTCTCTAACCTCTTGATGCACTACTCTCCCCTCCCCTCAGGACAGTCCAGCCACACTGGTCCTCTGTCCTCACTATTTCTCAGACACCATCTCACCTCACAGCTTTAATAGCACAGCTATCACTTTCGACCAGCTGCCTCCATCTCCCTGCTCTCACCTCCACACTTCTGTTCAAGTGTCACCATGTCAGAAGGGACTTTTTATGATGGCCTCATTTAAAACAACATCTTCACTGTAAATTAATACCCTTTTTTGTTTTCCCTCATTGCACCTATTACCATCAGACATATGACTAGAATAAAAGCACCTTGAGGACATAGACTATGAGTCACATGGCACACAGTAGGCACTCAAAAATTATTTGTTGAATGAAGGAATAAATGGATAAATGAATGCAGATATTTGGGGAAGGATAGTCAGCAAAATATTAACAGGAATAGGTTTCAGCAATAGGTTTGCAAATTAAACAAGCAAATTGACCCTGTATTTTCTAGACATGGGCAGAAAGGTGTATATCCAGAAATCTAGCTCCCACATCATATGTATGTACCCTGTATATGACTGTTTATTGCAGTGGAGATAAATGTGTTTTGTCCATGTAGAACTTAGAAAAACTGGAATGATGTTTTGATTTATTAAAACAAGATGGATTAATGGCTGAATAGAAAGATGGGTTGTCGCTGTTGTTCAGTCGCTCAGTCATGTCCGACTCTTTGTGACCCCATGGACTGCAGCACACCAGACTTCCCTGTCCTTCATCTCCCAGAGCTTGCTCAAACTCATGTCAATTAAGTCGGTGATGCCATCTTATTCTTTGTGTTCCCCTTTTCCTCCTGCCTTCAATCTTTCCCAGCATCAGGGTCTTTTCTAATAAGTAGGCTCTTTGTATCAGGTGGCCAAAGTATTGGAGTTTCAGCTTCAGCATCACTCCTTCCAGTGAATATTCAGGATTGATTTCCTCTAGAATTGACTGGTTTGATCACCTTGCAGTCCAAGGGACTCTCAAGAGTCTTTCTCCAACACCACAGTTCAAAAGCATCAATTCTTTGGCTCTCAGCTTTCTTTATAGTCCAACTCTCAAATCACATGACCACTGGAAAAACCAAAGCTTTGAACTAGATGGACCTTTGTGGGCAAAGTAATGTCTCTGCTTTTTAATATGCTGTCTAGGTGTACCATAGTTTTTCTTTCAAGGAGCAAGCATCTTTTAATTTCATGGCTGCAGTCACTATCTTCAGTGATTTTGGAGCCCCCCCAAATAAAGTCTGTCACTGTTTCCATTGTTTCCCCACCTGTTTGCTATGAAGTGATGGGACCGGATGCCATGATCTTCATTTTCTGAATGTTGAGTTTTAAGCCAACTTTTTCACTCTCTTCTTTCACTTTCATCAAGAGGCTCTTTACTTCCTCTTCACTTTCTGCCATAAGGGTGGTATCATTTGCATATCTGAAGTTATTGATATTTCTCCCGGCAGTCTTGATTCCAGCTTGTACTTCATCCAGCCCAACATTTCATGTGAAGTACTCCGCGTAGAAGTTAAATAAGCAGGGTAACAATATACAGCCTTGACGTACTCCTTTTCCAGTTTGAACCAGTCTATTGTTCCATGTCTGGTTCTAACTGTTGCTTCTTGTCCTACATACAGATTTTTCAGGAGGCAGGTCAGGTGGTCTGGTATTCCCATCTCTTTACAAATTTTCCACAGTTTGTTGTGATCCACACAGTCAAAAGCTTTGGCGTAGTCAATAAAGCAGAAGTAGATGTTTTTCTGGAACTCTCTTGCTTTTTCTGTGATCCAAAGGATGTGGGCAATTTGATCTCTGGCTCTTCTGCCTTTTCTAAATCCAGCTTGAACATCTGGAAGTTCTCGATTCACGTACTGTTGAAGCCTAGCTTGGAGAATTTTGAGTATTATTTTGCTAGCATGTGAAATGAGTGCTTTTGTGCGGTAGTTTGAACATTCTTCGGCATTGCCCTTCTTTGGGATTGGAATGAAAACATCTTTTCAAGTCCTGTGGCCACTGCTGAGTTTTCCAAATTTCCTGGCATACTGAGTGCAGCACTTTCACAGCATCATCTTTTAGGATTTGAAATAGCTCAACTGGAATTCCATCACCTCCACTAGCTTTGTTTGTAGAGATGCTTCCTAAAGCCCAGACATCTTTACACTCCAAGATGTCTTGCTCTAGGTGAATGATCACACCATCATGGTTATTTGCACCATTAAGATCTTTTTGTATGGTTCGTCTTTGTATTCTCTTAATTCTTTGTATTCTCTTTGTATTCTTCTTAATATTTTCTGCTTCTGTTAGGTCCATACCATTTCTGTCCTTTACTGTGCCCATCTTTGCATGAAGTGTTCCCTTGGTATCTCTAATTTTCTCAAAGAGATCTCTACTCTCTTCTATTGTTTTCCCCTATTTCTTTGCATTGTTCACTTACGAAGGCTTTCTTATCTCTCTTTGCTGTTATTTGGAACTCTGCATTCAGATGGGTGTATCTTTTTCTCCTTTGCCTTTTGCTTCTCTTCTTTTCTCAGCTATTTGTAAGGCCTCCTCAAACAACTGTTTTGCCTTTTTGCATTTCTTTTTCTTAGCAATTTCTTTTTTATGTAATAAAACAAGACAGTAAGATATTAACGGTAGAATCCAGGTGGTTAGTTTATATATTTTCACTCTAAGATTCTTTCAACTTACAAATATTTGAAAAATTTCACATTAAAATTTGGAAAAATTGGATAAACAATAAATTTAAATAGTATAATATTCAAAGCTAATTACTTTTTGATAAGAAAAGAAAAAGGACTTTAGATATTCTGATGAATGCATTAATAACATTCTTAGATACAGTAAAATATTTTACCTTTTTTAATGTTTTAGGATTTGTGGTTGTATAAATGACATTTCTGTGATTGGAAAAAAGATCCATTTTGATCATAAGATAGTATGATTTCATCAAGCATCTTTTGTACTTTAAGCATTTATAGGAGAAGCAATTAGAGGCTGGTCTTTTCCATTAATTAGGGCTTTCAGAAGCTTACAGAAAAACACCCTTCTGAACATGACAAGCCATTGAGAGCTGTTTTGCAGAACTACAGTTAGTGCTGTTAATAATAGCTTTTCCAGGAAAAGAATTTAATGACTGTGCAGAATCAAAAAATCTAAATACAGTATCATTGTGTATTTCACTTCAGTGTTTTCTTTGTTTTTGTTGAGATAAATAAGCAGAAAAATTTGTCTCAGTGCTAAGTATCATTACCTTCTAAAACACTCCCCTAAAAACATGTTCATTCATTCCAGTGTGCCACACTATTCCTTACACAGAAGTTGAAGAGAGAAAGGGACAGAATTTTAACTCATGGTATGTGTATGTCTGTCTTTCTTCCTCTTATCCACCCTGATCCTCACTCCTATCTCCTTGTGGTTCTCCACTTTCTTCTCTTTCTTTCTCTTTCCCTTCCTCCCTCCCTCCTCTTTGATCTCCTCCTCTTCCCTCTCCTATCTCTTTCTCTCTCTATCCCCTCCTTTCCTCTTGCCTTAACTGCCAGAGAGAGGGGCCAGGTCATTCCTACATGCTCATTTCTCCCACAAGTGAGATAATATTGTGGTTGAATGCAGGAGAATGTTAAATTCTCCACTTGAGACATATAGGCTATACATTTTTATTGTTGCTTATACTTTTCAACTTCTCTCTGTCTGTCTTTTTTCTATTAGGTCTCTATTTGATTTGAAAAGAGATTTGAGTTTTCCACTATAAATGTATTTTTAATCAAGTTCTCCTTCCATCATACTGGATTTTGCTTTATATAATTAGCACATTTTTTGATTTATGCATTCATACAGTGCATTTTTTTCATGCATTGTGTCTTTTATCATGATATAACTTCCCTTCCTATCTAATTTAGTGTTTTCCCCTGCTTATCAAGTTTAAGACAGTACCTTAAGTTCTGTATTGGTATTAGTATTGCTATCTCTTTTTCTTTTTGCTTGCATTTATCAGATACTTTCTTTCCCATTTCCTTATTTTAAATGTTATTTAAATAATTATTTTAAACAATTGCCACTTATTTTTTATTCTTCTTTCATCCAGTATGACTAAATCTTTTGATGGAAGTGTATGGTCTGTTGACATTGAGCATATCATCTGATACATTTTATTTTTGTCCTTAATTTTTCCTCTTATTTTACATTATTATTTGCAGTTTGTTCTTGTTTCTCTGGTTTGTTCAGGTTACTATTCATTCCATCCCTCTTCACCCTTTTAAGCACCCCTACTCTGCTGCTCAAAGTCAGACACATATTTCTCTGCTACTGTTCAAATATGAGGTACCTAGTTGTTTTTTTTTTTCCTTCACTTACACACAAGAGGAACTATATTGACTCATTGAGTATAAAAGTCCAAAAAGTACAGCAGGATGAAGAAATAAATACTTCACTAGACTCTTGTTTTCTTCCTCTCTCTTTCCTCTCTGCTTTCTTTCTCTCTCTTTTGTTCCCTTTATTAAGGTGTATTTGACAAATAAAGCTGTAATGTTTTTAAAGTGTGCAGTGTAATTATTTAATATATGTATTAATTTTGAAAGGAGTGTGAAAGTGTTAGTTGCTCTTCATGTCTGACTCTTTGCCACCTCCAGGGACTATAGCCCGCCAGCCTCTTCTGTTCTTGGAATTCTCCAGGCAAAAATACTGGAGTGGGTAGCCATTCCCTTCTCCAGGGAGTCTTTCCAACCCAGGGATTGAACCTGGGTCTCCTACATTGCAGGCAGATTCTTTACCATCTGAACCACCAGAGAAAGGAGAGGCCAGCCTTTTTCTACTAAGACATTCCTCTTCTCCTAATTATCATCTGGCTCACTCCAATAAGGTATGCCTTTTTGCGTACTTTCACCTGCTTATCTTCTGTGCAGCATCCCACCAGATGTTTTTGTTCCTCGGTATTTTCACCTCAGTCTCATCTTACCACCATCCATAATTCTAGGTTTTACTGAGGTAGTTAAACACTTGTAAACACATTAGACTTTCATTTTAAGAATTCTTATTTAGTACTTTTAAAACTCATTCCTGGACAGTCTACCATTATCTGTTTAGATTTAAATACATATTTAGATTGTGTCTGTGTGCTATACTAAAGTGCTCTTCCATTTTTGTTGTTGTTGTTGTTCAGCTTGTCATAAATCTCCCTAGCAGCTCTATTTCACTGGGTACCTATATTCTTTGATATTTCTCTTCCAGGTTGTTGTTGTAACAGGTTGTTATTTTTATTGGTGTGGAGCTGGGTACAGATCTTGGAAGGTCAGTGGTTTCATTAGAGATAAGCAAGGTATCCTGTATCTAAACCACTGGAGAACTGTACAGCAGGTAGATAGCCAGACTCTATCTAGACAACAGAGGCAATCTTTCTACTCACTCTTTCCTACCGTCAGAAATAGGGAAATTTTAGCCTACTCCTTAGATTTCATAGGTATCAGACTGAGAAACATAATAGACTAGGTCAGCCATAGATGCTGGGAGGTGCACAGAACTCTGAAGCTTTTCCCAGCATTCACCAAGTGTGAACTTCATCTTGAGGGCCTCTGAGTTTAGTTTTCAGGCTTATGCTTGCCCCATGTTAGAAAGGATCCCATATTATTTCCTCTGCCAAGACCTTTTCAGAATTCAGTATCTCACTTATACTCAATGGCTCACCATCACCAGCTGCTGCTTGGCTTAACACAGGCAAATGGATTCAAAGTAGGAGTGAATAGAAAATAAGACATTCCAATTTGATCACTGTTTTCCCAGATCCTCTCAAAACAGAATTCTAGTTTTTTAAAAGTCATTTAATTAATTTTATAAATCATTAGAATGTCTTTAAAATGGAGAAGTAAGCAGAAATGAAAAACAGTAGGGTTTGGTCATGGTTAATGTATAGATTGTGCTGGGAGTTATTTTTATTGACAGTCTAAAATTCTTCTAGTAACTATTTCCCTTCCCCTGACTCAGCTCATGTAATCTGAGCCTTGATAAGTTGCACTGTTATTTAGGAATATTTGTTTTACAAGTAACAGAAAAATCTAATATGACAAACAAAACATGGAATTTATTTCCTATTATAATGATCCTGAACCAAGCAGATTTTGGGGGAGGATAAGTAGAGGTATATCAAACTTCAGATAACTGGTAATTCAGTTATATCATCAGTGAGCTAGTTTTCTACCTAACTTCTATTCCTCTGTGGCAAAACTCTTTCTTCTCAAGATTGTAAGATGCTTGCCAACAATTCCCAGTGATCCTCATTTTCTTGGTAACATCCAGTGGCAGAACATGCATCTTTCCATTAGCTCTCTGAGAAGAGTATATAAATGTCTCTTCCAGAAGTCCCCAGAAAACATCAGACACAGTTCATTGTCCCTATTTGAATCATATTCTACAATGAGCAAAAATCTATACTAGTGAGTGGCTTGCACATAGGTGACCAAGGCCATGCACTTGTTAACCCAGGAAGTAAAGGTCCACCAACACTCTCCTGTCAAGGTCACTAATGATTTCCACTTTGCTAAATCCAGTGATCAATTCTCTGTCCTCATTTATTTGACTTAGTATCATTTGACTCAATCGATCATCTACTCCCTCTTGAAACACTTTCTGCCCTTTGGGTCCATGACTCTACTGTCCAAGTTTTCCTCCTACTTCAGTGACTCTTCCAATTTAGTCTCCTTTGCTGTGTCTTCCTTAAGATCCTAATATCTTATAACCCTGAAACAGTCTTTATACCTATTCTCTTTTCTGTCAACCCTCATTGCCTTCACAGTCGCCTTCAGGTTCACAGTTTTAAATAAGATTTTGCAAACTATGTATAATCAGCATCATAACCATCTAGGAAAATATACCTAGCATCATCATTCTTATCATTTAATGCCAGAGAAATTTTATATCATTTACTCCTGCAGAACTTAACTATAATATGTAGATTACATTATTACCTCTATTTTACAGGTGAGAAAACTGAGACTGAAGACAACGTAATTAACTTGGACAATGTCCTAGAGAGAGAAAGTAGAACCAGGCCTTGAACCTGGACAGATGGATTTCAGTGCTGTTCTTAACCACCACATGTTACCTCCATGGTGTCAACAGTTTCTTGATTTGTAGTACATCTGAAGGCATTCATTTGCTATTCATTCTAGTATGTGACTCAACTGAAGTGATTTAGCATACACGCATGCACACACACTCCAATAAGTGAAGTTGTTAGAGTGCCTTGCTCACACATGTCTGTTTCTCCGCTGCAAAGGATTTCTTAAAATTTTAAAGTTTCTATTTCAAAACACTTCAAAATTTTCAGCAGTGATTGTCCTGTTATGAGGAGAATTTTAAAGGTCAACCTCCCAGTGATTCTATTTTCTTAGAAAAGGACTGAACTGACATTGAACACATTAAAAAGAAGACTAAAACACTTTTTGAAGCTTTTATTTCCATGGTTAGTGCCTCTTTTATTTCTGTCCTTCTTTACCATCTTGCTGGAATAATACCTTTATAAAATAAAGCATAAAATTTGATCTGAGAGATGATAAGAAACTACCTTTGTTTCTTTGCACTTAATATACCATCTGAATTCCTACTTCCTCATTCTGCTGAATTTACCACTGTATTACTTTTCACCTCATTATTGTCAAGTCCAATGAGCATTTTTCGGTCTCTGTTTTACACTGTTTTCCTCTGGCATTTAACAGTGTTGATTATTTCCTCTTTAAAAGTATTTCCTCGCAGGAGATGATGATGTCATCCTCCTGTGACATCATGCTCTTCTGGATTTCCTACTATTTCTGTGACATTTTCTTTAGAACCACACTTACTTGAAGTATGATTGAGTTTGGTTTACTCTTTAGTCCTCTTCTCATTATTGTGTCTCCCTGGATAATGTTGTCTATCTCTGTAATTAATTATTATTTAAAAGTGAATGACTCTAAATGTGTATCTTCAGCCAGAGGTCTAATAATTTCCTTCAGTCAACGTACCCAGAATTGAGCAGTGTGTCTTCCCTTTTCCACCTTGAAACTGTTGTACTTTTCTTTTCCGTGTCTGCACTAGTGATATGTCACCACCGCTATCTAAAGTGTAAATTAGATAATTTACACTTTATTTATCTAAATTCTCTGGTGCTTCCTCTGTTCTCGCACTTTCAGCACCTAAGTGGTCACACATATTGTATCTCAGGTCTGCCTTGTCTTGTGTGTCTCCAGTGGTTTTATGTTAGTTCGACTCTGGTCATCTCCAGCAGGTTGTTATTTGATATACAAATAACAATAGGTTATTATTTGCAGCAATAGGTTGTTATTTGATCCTCCTGATTTAAGACTTGCCCCTGCAGTTGTTTTTCCATATTGCTATCAGAGTGAATTTTCCACATTTCATTCTGACCATGTCATTCCCCAGATGAGTTCCTTCAGTAACTCCTGGATTCTTAGAAGATGTAGTTCAAGCTCAGCAAAGTCCTTCCTAAATTAGTTCCAATCTATTTCTCCAGCCTCATTTTCTGTCAGTTCTCTATTAACTTCTTGCATATTCTGCTTACCTTTTTCTTCCATCCTCCATCTCCTCCCTTTCTTTCTTTTTTCTTCTTTTCTTCCCACACTCTTATTTTCTTTTTCTTCCTTCAATATTAGATTGGCTGTTGTTCTCAGATAATGGTGGAGCTGTTTTATATTCCTAGACCATCTGAAACATTTTATCCCCACCTTGTTCATCCTTTGGACTCCTATTCTGTTGTGGTCCTTTAATGGACCGGAACTTGGGGGTACAGAGCCGACCGATAAGAAAAGAAGGAAGAAAAGAGGCTGATATTCCCTGGTTTACACAGTATGCCAATATAACTCTAGGACAAAGAGCTAGCACCGTCTACGTAGGCTCAGGGCGCCCTCTCGAAGAGGTCTTGAAAGCCCGGGCAAATATGTAGACACGGTGGACACCTGTGCTCCGTGGAAGCAGCCTGAAACGGAGAGAGGGAGAGAGGGAGAGAGCGAGAGAGCGAGAGAGAGAATGAGGAAAGACACGGTGACCAGTGCTCTGGTGGAACAAAGGCATTTATTCAACATATTGTGGGCATATATATACTCTCCTACAAGATAGCCTTTTTAGCAGAGATAGGGATCAAAAATCTAACAAATCAGCTAGAAAGCCAGAGGCTAGAATCATTCTCAAGAGAGGGGGTTGTAAAAGTTACTTTACATATCAAAAAGGAGGAGACTTGTAAATGGCTGCTGTTCTCGGTATGGAATTTCCATACGAATGAGATACATGAATTTCTATTATCCCCGAAAGCCGGCTTGCCAGCTCTCTGGCACCTGTATTCAGGTGCTGTTAAGGAACATAGAATTCATGCAAGACTGAAAACAGCACACAGGAAGCCTCCTGTTAAATATATCCTGACACTAAGCTTTCTACTAAGGCCAGTTCATGTACCATTCAGTCCAATTTCTCCACAATGAGCCCATTACTGCCTTGTTTGTACTAATTTTGTAATATATGCATACTTTATTATACATAAAAGCTATCTAGTTACAACTTGTTTAGGTTCTGTAGGTCTCAGAATATTGTCAGTTTCTTAAAGTTAGTAATCTATTTTTATTATCACTTTGTCCCCTGTTACACTGTTGACCATATAATTTGTTGTTCACTTGATCAGTAGTATCCAACTCTTTGTGTTCCTAGGGAGTGCAGCATGCCAGGCTTCCCTGTCCTGTGGAGTTTGCTCACATTCATGTCCATTGAGTAGGTGATGCTATCTAACCATCTCATCCTCTGCCACCCCCTTCTTCTCCTGCCTTCAGTCTTTCCCAGCATCAGGATCTCTTCCAGTGAGTCAGTTCTTTGCATCAGGTGGCCAAAGTATTGGAGCTTCAGCTTCAGCATCAATCCTTCTAATGAATATTCAGGGTTTATTTCCTTTAGGATTGACTGGTTTGATTTCCTTGCTGTCCAGAGGACTCTTAATAGTCTTCTCCAGCACGACAGTTTGAGAGCGTCAGTTCCTTGGTGCTCAGCCTTGTTTATGGTCCAACTCTCACATCCGTATGTGACTACTGGAAAAACCATAGATTGGACTGTACTGACTTTGTTGGCAAAGTGATACCTGTATTTTTTAATACACTGTCTAGGTTTGTCATGGCTTTTCTTCCAAGGAGCAAGTGTCTTTAAATTTCATGGCTGCAGTCACCATCTGCAGTGATTTTGGAGCCCAAGAAAATGAAATCTGTCACTGTTTCCATTTTTCCACCATCTATTTGCCATGAAGTGATGCGACTGGATGCCATAATCTTCGTTTTTTGAATACTGAGTTTTAAGCCAGCTTTTTCACTCTTCTCTTTCATGCTCATCAAGAGACTTTTTAGTTCCTCTTCTTTTTTGCCATGAGAGCAGTATCGTCTGCATATCTGAGGTTGTTGCTATTTCTCCCAGCAATCTTGATTCCAGCCTGTTATTCATCCAGCCTGACATTTCTCATGATGTACTCTACATAGAAATTAAATAAGCAGGGTTACAATACAGCTTTGTTATACTCCTTTCCCAGTTTTGAGCCAGTCTGTTGTGCCATATCCAGTTCTAACTGTTGCTTCTTGACCTGCCTGCACATTTCTCAGGAGACAGGTAAGATAGTCTGGTGTTTCCATCTCTTTAAGAATTTTCCAGTTTGTTGTGATCTACACAGTCAAAGGCTTTAGTGTGAAGCAGAAGTAGATGTTTTTTTCTGGAATCCCCTTGCTTTCTCTATGATCCAACAAATGTTGGCAATTTGTTCTCTGGTTCCCTTCCTTTATCTGGAAGTTCTAGGTTCACATACTGCTGAAGCCTAGCTTGAAGTATTTTGAGCATAACCTTACTAGAATGTGAAGTGAGCACAATTGTCCAGTCGTTTGAACATTCTCCAAGATTGTTCTTCTTTGGGATTGGAATGAAAACTGATCTTTTAGAGTTCTGTGGACACTGCTAAGTTTTCCAAATTTGCTGACATACTGAGTGCAGCACTTTAACAGCATCATCTTTTAGATTTGAAATAGCTCAGTTGGAATTCCATCACCACCACTATCTTATTCATAGTAACTTGACTTCACAGTCCAGGATGTCTGGCTCTAAGTGAGTGACCACACTACCATTGCTATCTGGGTTGTTAAGACTTTTCTTATATAGTTCTTCTGTGCATTCTTGCGACCTCTTCTTAATCTCTTCTGCTTTTGTTAGGTCCTTACCATTTCTGTCTTTTATCATGCCCATCCTTGCATGAAATGTTCCCTTGATATATCCAATTTTCTTGAAGAGATTTCTAGTCTTTCCCATTCTATTTTTTCCCTCTATTTCTTTGCATTGTTCATTTAAGAAGGCCTTCTTATTTCTCCTTGCTATTCTCTGGGTCTCTACATTCATTTGGGTATATCTTTCCCTTTCTCCCTTGTCTTTAGCTTCTCTTCTTTCCCTAGCTGTTTGTAAAGCCTCCTCAGACAACCACTTTGCCTTTTTGTATTTCTTTTCCTTTGGGATGGTTTTAGTTGCCACCCCCATACAATGGTATGAAACTCCATCCACAGTTCTTCAGGCACTCTGCCTACCGTATCTAATCCCTTGAATCTCTTCATCACCTCCACTGTATAATCATAAAGAATTTGATTTAGGTCATATGTGAATGGCCTAACGGTTTTCCCTACTTCCTTCAGTTTATCCTGAATTTTGCAATATGGCGCTGATGATCTAAGTCACAATCAGCTGCAGGTCTTTTCTTTGCTGACTGTGTAGAGTTTCTCCATCTTCAGCTGCAAAGAATATAATCAGTCTGATTTCAGTATTGACAATTTGGTGATTTCCATATATAGAGTTGTCCCTTGTGTCATTGGAAAAAAGTTTGCTATGACCAGGGTGTTCTCTTGACAAAATTCTGTTAGTCTTTGCCATGCTTCATTTTGTACTCCAAGGCCAAACTTTCCCGTTATTCCAGATTATCTTTCAACTTCCTACTTTTTCATTCCAATTTCCTATGATGAAAATGACATCTTTTTTGGTGTTAGTTCCAGAAGGTATTGTAGGTCTTCATGTGATGTATATGTGTTAGTCCCTCAGTCATGTCTGACAGAACTGGTCAACTTCAGCATCTTTGGCATCAGTGGTTAAGGCATAGACTTGGATTACTGATATTGAATGATTTGCCCTGGAAACAAACCAAGATCATTCTGTTGTTTTTGAGACTGCACCAGGTACTACATTTCAGACACTTCTTTTCTGACAATGAGGACTACTCCATTTCTTCTAAGGGATTCTTGCCTACAGTAGTAGATGTAATGGTGATCTGAATTAAATTTGTCCATTTTAGTTCACTGATTCCTCAGATGTCAATGTTCACTCTGGCCATCTCCTGATTGACCTGCTTGACCATGTCCAGCTTACCTTGATTCATGGCTCTTACATTCCAGATTCCTATACAATATTGTTCTTACAGCATCAGAGTTTACTTTGACCACCAGACACATCCATTACTGAGCATCATTTCCATTCTGGCCCAGCCACTTCATTCTTTCTGGAGCTATTAGTAATTGCCCTCTGCTCTTCCTCAGTAGCTTATTGGACACCTTCCAGCATGGGAGGCTCATCTGCTGGTGTCATATCTTTTTGCCTTTTCTTACTGTTCATGGTATTCTTGTGGCAAGAATACTGGAATGGATTGCCATTCTGTCCTCCAGTGGACCATGTTTTGTCAGCACTCTTCACTATGACCTCGTCATCTTGGGTGGCCCTGCATGACATGGCTCATAGCTTCACTGAGTTACTCAAGCCCCGTCACCATGACAAGGCTGTAATTCATGAAGGGGCACCATGTAATAGAGGGTCAGTATTTGTTGAGCTCGTCTTAATTGAAACCATAATTTTAGTAATTTCCCATGAAATATTAATAGTATTTCTAGAAATGATATAATATATTTTAATACTACCTTACTGTGCACTGTGCATCCCTTTATTAAGCCTAAGTAGTTTTCACCATAAGTTAAGTATGTAAGGAATTGCATTTACTAGTCCATGTCATTAGATACCATTTAGTATTATTAACAAAGTATGTGTGTTATTTTGTGCTAAAAATCCTTAACATTTTCCATATGGAAAAATCATTTCTATTTTCTCATGGAAATGACAGTAAAGGCAGTGCCATATGGGATAACATTAATAGCTGAATTCAAATAAATGTGATTACATCATTCTCAAGGAATTCAAGTTTCATATTCTTGAGTCATCTATTTCTACAGTTTCAAGTTTATAGCACATATAGAAGTAGATTATTTAATAATGACAAAGAATTAATTGTGATTGTTTGCAGAAAGAGCTCAGCTAGATTTCGCTTTTAAAAACAAATAAGAGCTGCAGAAAAATGAACCTTGCAAATTTGTCTAATCTGTTTTTACAGTTGGAAGATACAAAAAATTAATTGCTTTTTGATCTTCTCTTCCAGTAATTCTTTTTTTTTGGTCATCTCCTTCAAACCTTTAAAACTTGAAGGAAATAGATAGCTATTCTGTGCTTCTCCCTGGGGTGGCCTCTCTTGTTGTGGAGCACAGGCTCTAGGCTGTTCAGGCTCAGTAGCTATAGGCTTAGTTTCTCTGTGGCATGTGGGATCTTCTCAGACCAGGGATCAAATGTGTGTCCCTTCCATTGGCAGGTGAACTCTAATCCACTGTAGCACCAAGGAAGTCCCTACATATTTTATTTAAATGGAGTCATACAATATATGATATTCTGTGTCTGGCTTCTTCCTCTTAGAAAAGCCAAAAGGGTGAGGTAGGTTTGCTGTGTCCTTGAGTAAGTAGGATGGATGCTGCTGGGTCTTTGACTAGGCTTCAATTCTACATCTGCAATTCCTTCTTTGCTTCCATAATCAAGAGTGAAGGCCTGCTACTCCTGGCTGGTCTCTCTTCTCCATGGCTGCTTCATTAAAAGAAGGAATTCCATTTCTCTCAAAACTTACTCTTCCCATTAGTCAGGTTTATAGTACTGTGGCTCAACTGGGAAACAAAGTTTAAAAACTATTGGAACCAAGACATTCTTTCAGTCAGATCACCTGTCTTCAGCACAGAGTTGTTACTTTTTTTCTTAAGAGTTTATGAGCACACTTGATACTTTCGTATACTTAGTTCCCAAAGTGAAATAATTACGAAAGAAATTTTAAGAAGTTTTCTATACACTTATTGTTTTTCTCTTAGTTGCTTTTATCCTGATAGTTATCAGTTGAAAATGCTTGAAATAACATCAATCAGTATGTAGATCAAAACGTGGTAATCTCAACATCAAAAGGCAAATGTGTAACAGTATTTTCCTTTGAATTGATACCAAGAAAGAGGGAACTTGCAAACTTCTTAAGGCATCTAAAGCTCAACATTCAGAAAACTAAGATCATGGCATCCAGTCCCATCACTTCATGGTGAATAGATGGGGAAATAGTGGCTGACTTTATTTTTCTGGGCTCCAAAATCACTGCAGATGGTGAGTGCACCCATGAAATTAAAAGACGCTTACTCCTTGGAAGTATGACCAACCTAGACAGCATATTAAAAAGCAGAAACATTACTTTGGCAACAAAGGTCCGTCTAGTCAAGGCTATGGTTTTTCCAGTAGTCATGTATGGATGTGAGAGTTGGACTATAAAGAAAGCTGAGTGCCAAAGAATTGATGCTTTTGAATTGGGGTGCTGGAGAAGACTCTTGAGAGTCCCTTGGACTGCAAGGAGATCCAACCAGTCTATCCTAAAGGAGATCAGTCCTGGGTGTTCATTGGAAGGACTGATGCTAAAGCTGAAACTCCAATACTTTGGCCACCTCATGTGAAGAGCTGACTCATTTGAAAAGACCCTGATGCTGGGAAAGATTGAAGGCAGGAGGAGAAGGGGATGACAGAGGATGAGATGGTTGGATGGCATCACTGATTCAATGGACATGAGTTTGGGTGAACTCCAAGAGTTGGTGATGGGCAGGGAGGCCTGGTGTGCTGCAGTTCATGAAGTTGCAAAGAGTCGGACATGATTGGGCGACTGAACTGAACAGAACTGAATTGAAAGAGTGTAGTGTATATGAATAAGTTCTAGCTGATGAGATAAAATGGTTTTACAAAAGCCATCTTTACAAGAATCTGGGGCCTGAAACAAATACAATAAATGGCCTTCTACCATGCAGTATGTTCATCTACATGAAATCTGGAGTAAAAGCAAAATATAAGAAAAGTGAAGAGAGATACTTTAAAGAATGCTAACAAATAGCCTGAAAAAAATCTAACCTGGTAATTGGATCCAGTCCTGTCAATGCTGATTTTGTTTGCTATGCTTGTGTCTCAGGTCACTTTTGGCATCAGCTGGTGAAATCACTTGTTGGTCTTTCCTATTAACTCTCTCAGTTTCTGATTCTTGGATTCTACTTCCTTCTAATGGCAACAGATCCTTCAAATTATGGCACAGAACAACTACTCATCTGCACCCTTCTGGACATGTGGCTGTGAGGTTTAGTTTGTTGCTCCCATAACTTGAATTCTGTGAGAAGGCAGTCAGTCTTGTTTTCTATAGTTGAATGTTTAAACGGTTTCTATTCTGTGGTCTCATCTTGTATGTGACTGATTAGTAGATTGTCCCTATAGATCCAGGATCAGTTAGGGACTTCTTTCCTGCATCTTGCTTGTTATTAGAGATATTCAATTCAATTCAATTTTACAAATATTTACTGAGCTAGATTCAAGACACTATATGGGGTGCCTCAGACATCCTGAGATGAGTAAGACAAAATCATTGATATCAAAGATTTTTTGCAATCTGGGAAGTGATTTTAATGCACAGTATAGTTAGAAGGTTTAGAAGATGAAAAAATGTTTAATGGAGTGAGAATGCTTTGCGTGAAATTTGTCTACATGAAGAAAGGAGACAGGAACAGTAATATGTACTGAGTTCCAGTTCCTTTGCTGAATTATCTCATTTAAAGCTCAAACTGTAGCTGTGAAGTAGAAATTATGCACATTTTACAGATTACAAAACAGAGGATTTGAAAAATTAAATAATTTTTCTACAGTTACACAACTAATGAGTAGAGATTTGAATGCAGTGACTCCAAAGCTCACAGATGTTCCTTCTACCATTTTGTTCTGTCTGAAAGTGTCAGGAAGGAAAGAAGACCTTTAAAGGAAGAGGGCACAGGTCTTCTTTGGAGAGGCCACCAGGTTTGACTGGAATATGGGGAAATTGAGGGAAAGTAGTAGGGAATAAGACTGGAAATATATGTCAGGCCTGTATGTTTAGAGGGATTGTAAATACCAGGGTAAGAGTGCTAATTTGACGGACAGTGACGAGCCACTGAAGGTTTTGGAGCCAGAAGATGAGTTGAGAGCTGAGGGTAAGAAGGAGTGGTCTGACAGCAGTGCCGGGGTAGACAGGAGAAGATGCTCTCCCTCTCCGTCCCCTGTTACAGAGCTCCAGTTAAAAATAAGAAAGGTATAAACAAAGCAGAGGAAGTGAGGATTAAAGAGAGAGAATGCAAAGGATATTTTGGAGCTAGAATCTACGTGACTTGATGACTGCCAGAATTTAAGTAGTAAAGTAGAAAGAAGAGCTGAAAATGACTCAGTTATGATAAACTTGAAGGTATGAGGGGAAAAAAAAAGAATTCCTATTACCTGAAAACCAGAGAAGGATCTCCTCTAAGGGAGAGAGTTGTTAAGTTGGTTTAGGATAAGTTGAATTTATGGTTCAGATAGGTGAGCTCAGATAGGTGAGTTCAGGTAGGGATTATAGCTAATAAACAGCTAAGAATGTGAGTCTGAAGCTCCAGAAAGAGGCCCGGGATGGGGAAGTGTGTTTAGTCTCTATATGGAAATGATGCTCTAGGCTGGAAAGTAAGAGAAGATACTTAGAAAAAAGACAGGAACCTGAAAACTAATGACAACTAGGAAGAAAATGATTGTTAACACCTCAAACAGTAGAGACACTTCATCAGAATTTTTTTCTTTTAAGTTGGCAACACCTTGTGACTGGTAGGATTTTAGTTTCCTGCCTAGGGATCAAACCCATGTGCCCTGAATTGAAAGTGTGAAATCTTAACCACTGGATGGCCAGGGATCCCAGATTTATTCCTATTCATCTAGATCCTGCAAATGTAAAATTTTTCTTTCACATTTATGTATGTCAGCCATTTGATAAAACTGTAGATTTCAAAGTACACATTTCAGTTGATACCTCTGCTTAATTATTTAGTCATATTCTGAACCTAGTCTTTTGCTATCTGCTTTAATAAAAATTAGTGATGCTAAGCATAAAAATGAATCCTTTTGAGAGTAAAGCATGGTTAATATATATTTAATACTGAAGTTCATCAGAGATAATTAGACATATGATTTGATTCCTATCTACTGACTTCAAAGACCTTTAAACTTGTTTCAGCTTCTTCTTAGATTAAAGGCTTGAAAAAATATGTATATATACTTTTTACTCACTGACATTTGTGAACGATGTATGGGAAAGAAAGATTTAAAAAGGGAACACTAGGGAGTCATGGTAAAAATATCATAAGAATAGTAAAAATATAGATAGTTTTTCTGTTTCTCCTTTTCACCCCTTCTTTTAGACATGTATTCTTCTAAATATTAGGACTCAGTGACATGTGTTTTAAGAAGCACATGTAAACATCAATTAAACATATAATTTAGAAGTTGTGATTTATATTAAAAGAGGAGTATTTGTTTTATAAATGTGTTTAGCATTGCTAACTCAGTGTGTTTATGCATTTGTTCACAGATGTTCAGTTACATTATAGAGAGAGACAGGGTGGAAGCTGTTCTGGTCTGCTGGCATAGAGCCTCCTGTTTCTTAACCTGTGCTAACTGTGCCACATTAGCCTGTGCGTTGTGCATCTATTGACATGGAACACCCAGCAATGAGCAACTTAAAGAGATGGGTAGAACTTGGGCTGAGATAACATTTTAACAAAAGAAGGATACACTTTTAGAGAAGTGGCAAGATAAAGGAAGAGGATATTGAACTTCTTGGGGCAGTTGACTGTGGGAAGGGAAATATATGGGGGAGCTAATGGTAGATTACGGAGAAGGCAGTGGCACCCCACTCCAGTACTCTTGCCTGGAGAATCCCATGGACAGAGGAGCCTGGTAGGCTGCAGTCCATGGGGTCTAACGAAGAGTCGGACACGACTGAGCGACTTCACTTTCACACATTGGAGAAGGAAATGGCAACCCACTCCAGTGTTCTTGCCTGGAGAATCCCAGGGATGGTGGAGCCTGGTGGGCTGCCGTCTGTTGGGTCACACAGAGTCGGACATGACTGATGCGACTGAGCAGCAGCAGCAGCAATGGTAGATGAAGGCTAATTTTAGCAAGATTTGTTAGGCGTGTCCCTCTGGGGCCATCTCTAGGCTGATAAGTGTCAAGAATTCTCTCCAGTGATTAATTGCTCTCCTTTCTAGTAGAGAAAATTTACATCCTGATTTTAGACAAAGGGAGTTGGGGCAGAGAACTTCTCTTGTATCCACTTTTTCTCTATTGCTTTTAGCTCAAATAATTCTATGCCAAAGTGGCATATTTTGGGAGTGGCATATTTTCTGCTGCACCTTCACAAGCTTTCAGCTAGAACTTAAAAGTTACTGCTCTGTGTGCGTGCTGAGTTGCTTCAGTTGTGTCTGACTCTTTGAGATCACATGGACTATAGCCCACCAGGCTCCCCTGTCCATGAGATTCTCCAGGCAAGAATACTGGAGTGGGTTACTGCTAGTTGAATATAAATTATAAAATAAAATGTATCTACAACTGCATATAGGTTAATGGAAAGTTCAGATTCCATCACATTATTTTTATTTACATTCAAATTCAAGATTACAAAGATTCCTTGTCTTGAGAAGAATCTCCTGGGGTGTTTGGTCATGTAGCCCAGATCTCTCCTTGCAGAATCTGACTCAGTGGTCTGGAATGGGATCTTTTATTTTATATTTTTAACTGGAAGCCCACATCCTTGCTACTCAATATGGATCAAGTACCAACAGTATTGGCAGTACAGGGTTTGTTAGAGATACAGAATTTGGGAACCCATGCTAGGCTTATTAAATCAGAATTTTCATTTAGTAAGAATTCCAAGTATTCATACAGGCCTGAGAGATGTCCCTCTGAATCAGTGGTTCTCAAAGAGTAGTTGCAGACCAGTAGCAGCCGCAGCATTGGGGAACTTGTGGAAACTGCACATTCTCAGGCCCTCACCTAGAGCTACTGACCAAGAAACTGCGGCGGGAGCCCAGCCGTCTATGAGCCCAACCAGTGATTCTATTGTGTGCTGGGGCGTGAGGGCCAGTCCTGTACATGTTTCTTACCACTGGGGATGAGGGCACAGGATCTAGTCCTACAAGAGTTGTTTAAGCCAGCAGTCCGAACTGTGAACATTAGAGTTAAAACAATGGCAAGCCACACGACCACAATTTAATTAGAATATCTGTGATGTGGATTGTTTAAATGTTCTGATTTTGAGAACAGCTTGGGTTGAAAGATGACTAACTTAATTCATCAGTAAATCCAGTAGTCAGTGCTAGAAATAGGCAGGTTGCCAGCATCCTTTCACTTTGTACTGTCTTAGATTTGGAACTTTTGTCTGATGTGGAGTACCTGTTGAGAGATACACTTCATGACTTTCTCATGCTCCTACACATCCGAAATACAAGGCCATGAGGACTCTTTACCTGGGCCATTTCTTAGGGTTTTATTTTCAAGGAATAACCTTGATGAATGAATAAAGTTCCTCTGAAACAAAGAGTAGCATTCCTTAACTCTTGCTGTAAAAGGGTGGTTTTTCCAAGATCAGTGGCATGTTTAAGGATCCATCTGAGCCCTCCTCCACATTGCTCTAGTGAGACTGGCAAAGCAAGGCAAATGGATGCTCATGCTTCTTCCTGTGCTATGTGTAGTAAAGTCTTTTATTCCTGACTCAGAAATCCTGTATCTCTACCAATATTTATGAAATCCTTTCAGGTGAACTTACTAAGTTGTAAATAGAGTAAAAATCCAATCCCAGACCTGAAATATGCTGTACCAACCTATTTCTACTACTTTAGCCTCTTTTCAATTAGATTTTGTTTTTTAGACCATAATCGAGTATTTCTGTCCCAATAAGTCATCGATTTCATTCTAGCCTCTATTTGGGTTTCTTCCTCTTGTTATTATTCAGCTTTAGCTCACTCAGGATAGTGCCCCACTTTTGGCAACCTTACTCCAGGTCAACATCTCCCTGGGATACAACTAAGTCTATCTAGGCTCCAGAAGAGGACTAGATTTTATTATGTTAAAGCATGTACATCTTTGTAGTAGTAATAATAACATCATGCATTTGTATAACATGTCATTACTGTGCTTTTATAAAAATCATTTTACATAATTTATTTTTATTTTTTATTTAATAACTAGACTAGTACCTTGCATGTAGTAGGCACTCATTATTTATTTCTTTAAACAAAGAGTGCATATACTCATGAACTTAGAAATAGATGAAGAGAAGAAAAATTCTGTGTTTGTAGATGTAGGTAATGTACCTTATCTCTTTGATAAAAAGTACCTGAATGATGTTAGCCATCCTGATCATCATCCTCCTTGTGATTATCATCATCATCATTTGTACTAAGTGAACTCACACATTATTTTGGTTTAATAGAATGGTTTATTTTCTTCTCCTTAAAGAACCTCGGTACTAAAAAGACAAATGTATCAGTATATTATCAAGTCAGTTAACAGTCTTTATTGACTTTCTAGTCTAATTCATGTATGACTTGTTGTCTCATCCTTGTGGAGTATCTTCTCATCTCTTTTAATTTGGATAGTTAATCTGTCCTATAACTAGCTGTGTTGTGCTGTGTCGCTTAGTCACGTCCTACTCTTTGTGACCCCATGGACCGTAGCCCTCCAGGCTACTCTGTCCATGGAATTTTCCAGGCAAGAATACTGGAGTGAGTTGCCTTTTCCTACTCCAGGGAATCTTCCAGCCCAGAGATGAAACTCTGTGTCTCTTGCATCTCTGGCATTGGCAGGTGGATTCTTTACCACTTCTACCTGGGAAGCCTGAGTATGTTAGAAAAATGTACAAAGAGTGCATTTTGGGAACATGAATTCCATACTGGGAAGGTGAAGGGGCAGGATGAAAAAAGGCTAAGTATTGTCCACATTACAATGAACATAAAATAATTCCAGTGGTTAGAAGGGATTTTTAATTTATAAGAGAATATCATGGAATCATAATTTATTATATATAGGGTTTGATGAAACTCTGTTTTATGTTAAACACTTAAGAAAACAATCTCACTAGAGATATAAGAGTTTGCATAATCTTTCTCCATTATGTAGTACAGGAACAGATAACAAGATGAGTGTCTTCCAAAAACAAACAGAAAGATTGCTTTAGCCCTTACAGAGAAACACAGAGCGCCTATAGGTAGAACAAAAAGAGGAACTGAAAGTTGTGTACCACACAGATAGAGGCACCCTTTCTTACGTGTGAGCAGCTGCAGCAAGAATTTACCACACATATAGGGTGGGAGTCAGCTGGAGAGCAGTATTGCATAGGAACCAGTAATGTTAGAGTCCATGAATCAAGCAAATTGAAAGAGTCAAAAAGGAGATGGCAAACACGTCACCCATTTTAGGGATTGCCAAATTCAGACTTAAATTGAAGAAAGTAGGTAAAACCACTGGACCATTCAGGTATGACCTAAATCAAATCCCTTATGATTATACAGTGGAAGTGAGAAATAGATTCAAGGGATTAGATCTGATAGACAGAGTGCCTGAAAAACTATGGACAGAGGTTTGTGACATTGTACAGGAGGCAGGGATCAAGACCATCCCCAAGAAAAAGAAATGCAAAAAGGCAAGAGTTGTCTGAGAAGGTCTTCCAAATACCTGTGAAAAGAAGAAAAGCAAACGGCAAAGGAGAAAAGGAAAGATATACCCATCTGAATGAAGAGTTCCAAAGAACAGCAAGGACAGATAAGAAAGCCTTCCTCGGTGATCACTGCAAAGAAATAGAGGAAAACAATAGAAAGGGAAAGACTAGAGACAACTTCAAGAAGATTAGAGATACCAAGGGAACTTTTCATGCAAAGATGGATACAATAAAGGACAGAAATGGTATGGACCTAACAGAAGCAGAAGATGTTAAGAATAGGTGGCAAGAATACACAGAAGAACTATACAAAAAAGATCTTTATGACCCAGATAATCACAATGGTGTGATCACTCACCTAGAGCCAGACATCCTGGAATGCAAAGCCAAGTGGGCCTTAGGAAGCATCACTACAAACAAAGCTAGTGGATGTGATAGAATTTCAGTTGAGCTATTTCAGATCCTAAAAGATGTTGCGTTGAAAGTTCTGTGCTTAGTATGCCAGCAAATATGAGAAAGTCAGCAGTGGCCACAGGACTGGAAAAGGTCAGTTTTCATTCCAATCCTCAAGAAAGGCAATGCCAAAAATACTCAAAGTACTGCAAAATTGCACTCATCTCACACGCTAGCAAAGGAATGCTCAAAATTCTCCAAGCTAGGCTTCAATAGCACGTGAACCATGAACTTCCGGAGGTTCAAGCTGGATTTAGAAAAGGCAGAGGAACCAGAGATCAAGTTGCCAACATCCTTCGTATCATCAATACAGCAAGAGAGTTCCAGAAAAACATCTACTTCTGCTTTATTGACTACTCCAAAGCCTTGGACTGTGTGTATCACAACAAACTCTGGAAAATTCTTCAAGAGATGGGAATTCCAGACCACCTAACCTGCCTCCTGAGAAATGTATATGCAGGTCAGGAAGCAACAGTTAGAACCAGACATGGAACAATGCACTAGTTCCAAATCAGGAAAGGAGTACGTCAAGGGTATATATTGTCACCCTGCTTGTTTAACTTATATACAGAATACATCATGAGAAATGCTGGACTGGATGAAGCACAAGCTGAAATCAAGATTGCTGGGAGAAATACCAATAATCTCAGATAAGCAAATGACTCCACCCTTATGGCAGAAAGCGAAGAAGAACTAAAGAGCCTCTTGATGAAAGTGAAAGAGGAGAGTGAAAAAGTTGGCTTAAAACTCAATGTTCAGAAAACTTAGGTCATGGCATTTGGTCCCATCACTTCATGGCAAATAGATGGGGAAACAATGGAAACCTTATTTTGGGGGGCTCCAAAATCACTGCAGATGGTGACTGCAGCTATGAAATTAAAAGACGCTTGATCCTTGGAAGAAAAGCTATGACCAACCTAGACAGCATACTAAAAAGCAGAGACATTACTTTGCCAACAAACGTCTGTCTAGTCAAAGCTATGGTTTTTCCAGTAGTTATGTATGGATGTGAGAGTTGGACTATAAAGAAAGCTGAACACTAAAGTATTGATGCTTTTGAACTGTGGTGTTGGAGAAGACTCATGAGAGTCCCTTGGACTGCAAGGAGATCCAACCAGTCCATCCTAAAGGAAATCAGTCCTAAATATTCATTGAAAGGACTGATGTTGAAGCAGAAACTCCAATCCTTTGGCCACCTGATGTGAAGAACTGACTCATTTGAAAAGACCCTGATTTGGGGAAGGATTGAAGGTGGGAGGAAAAGGGGATGACAGAGGATGAGATGATTGGATGGCATCACCAACTCAATGGACATGAGTTTGAGTAAACTCCGGGAGTTGGTGATAGACAGGGAGGCCTGGCATGCTGCAGTCCATGGGGTCGCAAAGAGTCGTACACGACTGAGCAACTGAACTGAACTGATAGGAGAGGAGGAAAGCTCTTTAACTTCTATACAACTAAGAACAAACTTCAAAAACTTCAGAATTGTTTATGGTGAACCTTAACCTAAGAATTCTTGGTTCTTATTTCAACTCCTGATTTAAAAAAAATAGCAGTTCTAGGAAGTCTTTTATTAGATTTAAATGGTGTGTAATGCAGAGGAAGTTTTTTACAGTAACATCCCTGGGCAGTTAAATAAAAATTGGCTTTTAAAACAATTTCTTAGCCCCTGCCTGAGATCAGATGTAAAACCTGTTCCTTAGCTTGAATTCAGGGAAAAATGGAAGGGTCACACACACAATATTCGTTGTAAGATTTTGGCCTACTCATAATCATTCTATAGCTTGGATTCAGTCAGTATCGATGTTTCAGCTTGGGATTTTACAAAGGATAGGCAGAATTCCTTTAAGTGTTTCAGATAGAAATTGAGTAAAACCAGTTCAATCAAGTTTTGTACCCAGAGTTGTCAGGAGTAGTAAGTCTTCCCCTCTGTTCTTCCCTGAAAGTTGGGAGGGGCTTGACTGTCCATTCCTGTAAGACTGTTCTGCTTCTTTGCCTAACTTTTCTCAAAGCAAGCTGTATTTGCCTGTGTTTAAAAGGCTCTTCTCAGTCTTCAAATTCTTCATATCTCATATAATTACTGTTTTAAGCAGTCAGTGTCCAATTTCACATGATGCTGTGTTATAAGAATATCTTTCACATCCTTTAAATACTTCTTGTGTCTTCTGTGAATAATTAAACATGATTTCCTGTCCAGTTTTGATGGTTGCTGATATATTTTCATTAGAACTAAGTGATTGTAATAATTGTACTTAAAATTTTTGTGTAAAAATCTATAACTTTTATAGATTAAAAAACTGTTCAGAATATGATGCTCCATGGTGCAATATGCCAACTTAAAAAAAATGAGTTGGCATCAAAGATACAAATTTTCAGGGCATCAAGATCATATTCACCACATAAAGGTGCTGTTGTATTTTACTTTCAAAAAAGTGACAGACTAGCATTTTAGAATAAGAATTGCTGAGAAACTGATATCTGAAGAAGATGATATATGGTATCAGTGGACTTTATTGTAACTGGATGTTAGGAAGAAACTTAGAGATAGTATGGGACCAAAACTTGACATTTTCAGGTTACATATAGGAAAGTAAATTCTAACAAATATGAAAAATGTCCTTTAAAATCTTTGTTTGTGAAGCAAGACATATATTCTCTAATACAGTCTCTACCAATAATAGAAAGGAACCAAACGATACTTGGTATAAGATTTTACCTGAAGATTTATATTTGAATTAAATGTTTTATTATTTAATTTTAAAATAAGTAAACTTTGAAACTGTATCCTCCATTAATACCTGTTTCACTTTAATCACATCTCCTATTTATTAATACTTTGTTTTTTAGCATAACTTTATTGAGTATCTTTTATGCATGGTTAATGCTAGTTTTTCAGGGGTCCAAAAATAAGCATGATTCCTGTCCTCAGAAGAGATAGAAAGGGACTTCCTGACTGTCCAGTGGTTAAGACTCCATCTTTCAGTGCAGGAACTGAGGATTCAGTATTTGGCTAGTAAGCTAAGATCCCACATGTCTCAGAGCTAAAAAACCAAAACATAAAACAATGTTGTAACAAATTCAATAAAGACATAAGAAATATTAAAAAAAAAAAGAGACAGGAAAATATATGAACATTCAATTGAGCTAATTAAGTAATTGGAGTAGTAAATTTCTCAATTTTTTAAAAATTACCAGGACTCCTTTTGACTCTTAAAAAATTGTTGAGGATCCCAAAGAACTTCTGTTTATATAGCTAATATTAGTATTTACCACATTGGAAATTAAAAATTAAAACTGAGTAAACTTAAAATACAAACATACAATAATAATAGCTTTCTTTAGCTATCAGAATAATAATCTTATGTTGTGTAGCCTGTGGAAAATTCTACTGCCTGTACACTTGAAAGAAAATGAGAATGAAAAGGGCAAATAATGTCGTAGCAATATTGAGAAAATGTTCTGACTTTACGAAGCCTCTAAAATCAGGGTCTTGAGGACCCCCCAAATGCCAAACAGATAAAAGAGAAGAAGAGCAATTTATGTCAACTAGTGCTGAAAACCGTTAACTAACACATTAACCTTAGTCTTCATTATTTAATATTGAGTGTATATTTTAATTAAAAAGCAAATAAAAAATAGCAATACTAATTTTCCAGTAAGCTTGGTTCAAGAAATGAAGGCATTCCTCTGCCACCTGGTGGCAATGTATCCTAGTTAGGGATTTGAGAGGTTTTTGAATGGTGTACAATTACAATATATCTTAATTGGGATTTTGAGGTTTTGAATGTGGACTCTACCTTTCAAACACTAAGATGCTATACTTGGAACCTCTGAAACATGCTAACTTATACACTAAACATTTCCACAATGAAATAAAAGCAACTAAGTTAAAACCCATCTATGTTTTAAAAAACCAATAACTGTACATTGAATACAGTTGATGCTCAATATTTCAGTTGGGCAGAAAAATGAGCTTTCTTTGTTTTTCTCTAATGCGTGTTCTTATTACCTAGGGGAAAGAAAGACAGTAAGAGAGGTGTACAACCCCTACCACATTCAGTTATGTCCCCCCCTTTTAGTTTAGAACATTATTTTTCAGCAGGAAGATAATAGATTTTATCCTTTTACTGAGGCAGTTTTGAGCTTTTGTGAATCAGTAACCTAATAACTCAAGATTTTTCATAAGCTTTTAGCATCCTTCCCAATGTTTAGAAGTACAGTATATCATGGTGTAACGGTCATCTACCTAGGAGAATGGGAAGACTTCCCAAGATACCTAAGCATGAATGGTCTTATAGCAATAAATTTTCTGATACTTTATTTTCATATGGAGTTTTCTCTCAAAATTAATCTGTCAGAAAACACTCCTACTTCATAAGAGCCTATGTCTTACTTTATAGAGAATATGAAATTTCCTCATTCACTTTATTTCTTACCTGAGTGTATTGCCTGAAGAGTAAACCTCTTTGAGTATCTAACAATGGGGAAGCCTCTGGCAATGATTAATCAAGCACTATGAACCTACAGGGCTTTGAGTCTTTCCTAAATTTGCACATATTTCTCTTAAGGATAAAGCCTAATGATAGAAACTTCTATTTCTGTCACTTAAAAATGAGGTGAATTCACATATCTGGTATAGAGGGTAAGAAACTAACACTAATTTTTATTTACTCAACTTTGCTTTTTTCATTTCTAGAGAATTCATGGCTTCCATGAAAGAGTCCATTGAGGAAAGAACTTTACTAACAAACATTAAATGCTTAAAAATGATCTTTTCTACATACTTAAATAATGGAAATCCTTTTCCGATTGTCTCAATATCATTCTTTGGTATCTGAAAGCATGTAAGAACAGCCAAAATATGGAGAAGGAAGCTTTTTAAGCAATGCAGTTGGATGTTTTCTGGAAATATCAAAATTTTCAAAACACATTGGAAAAAATTCAAATAAAACTTTAATGTGGGTTCTTTTAGACTTAATATATATCATCAACTAAGGTAATTAAAATCTATTTTTTCTAAGTCATGTCATATAAAGTGAAAGTGAAAGTCATTCAGTCCTGTCTGACTCTTTGTGACCCCATGGAATACACAGTCCATGGAATTCTCCAGGCCAGAATCCTGGAGTGAGTAGCCGTTCCCTTCTCCAGGGGATCTTCCCAACCCAGGAATCAAACCCAGGTCTCCCACATTGCAGGCGGATTCTTTACCAGCTGAGCTACCAGGGACACCCATGTCATATAGATTTATTCTAATTACCAGTACTCCTCACCTTGTTTGAATAAAAAATTAAACGATTTCTATGTCCTATGACAGAAGATAACATTATAGACTAGCTATTAGATAAATTACCACCTGAAAGAAGCCAACACTATGACACAGCAGAGAGGGGACAGGGAAGAAATTACTCTGACCTAAATCCCCTGCCTCAGACCTGAAGATGTGCCTCTTGTTGGCTGAACACGCCTGGATGTAAAAGGATCTTATGGATCAAGCTCCCAGAGTATAGAATAAAGTGAAAAATGGTTAAGTGAGGATTCAGAAGAAGATTTGGGAAACACCTAAAAATGGAGAAAATGAATGACTCTGATGAACAACTAAACAACAACAAAAAATGATTTTATATCTTAGCTGGCTCCTTTAGAAAATGAATCTGAAGGCAAAGAGTAAAAGACTTCTTTTTGGCAGCTAATCATCCATGGTGTTTCTACACAACTGTGACAGCTTTTGTCCAAGATTATGTTTTGAAGGATGTTTGTGTAGCAGACAACCTTGGAAGATAGGAATGATGTCATGATAATAAAGATAATTTTTAACTTACATGTTTATTTAACTTATATGCAGAGTACATCATGAGAAATGCTGGACTGGATGAAGCACAAGCTGGAATCAAGATTGCTGGGAGAAATACCAATAACCTCAGATATGCAAATAACACCACTCTTATGGCAGAAAGCAAAGAAGAAGAGTCTCTTGATGAAAGTGAAAGAGAAGAGTAAAAAAGTTGGCTTAAAACTCAACATTCAGAAAACGAAGATCATGGCATCCGGTCCCATCACTTTATTGCAAATAGATGGGGAAACAGTGGAAACAGTGACAGACTTCATTTTTTTGGGCTCCAAAATCACTGCAGATGGTGACTGCAGCCATGAAATTAAAAGATGCTTGTTCCTTGGAAGAAAGGCTATGACCAACCTAGATAGCATACTAAAAAGCAGAGACATTACTTTGCCAACAAATGTCTGTCTAGTCAAAGCTATGGTTTTTCCAGTAGTCATGTATGAATGTGAGAGTTGGACCATAAAGAAAGCTGAGTGCCAAAGAATTGATTCTTTTGAACTGTGGTGTCGGAGAAGACTCTTGAGAGTCTCTTGGACTACAAGGAGATCCAACCAGTCCTTCCTAAAGGAAATCAGTCCTGACTATTCATTGGAAGGACTGATGTTGAAGCTGAAACTCCAATCCTTTGGCCACCTGATGCGAAGAACTGACTCATTTGAAAAGACCCTGATGCTGGGAAAGATAGAAGGCAGGAGGAGAAGGGGGCAACAGAGGGTACGATGGTTGGATGGCATCACTGACTCTATGGACATGAGTTTGAGTAAGCTCTGGGAGTTTGTGGATGGACAGGGAAGTCTGGCATGCTTCAGTCCATGGGGTCACAAAGAGTTGACATGACTGAGAGACTGAACTGAACTGAACTGAGTAAAGATAATATTCCCATGTGGGGAAAATGTTAGGCAGAGTTCCTGGTAACCCCTTTAAAATACTGGGGTTTTCCAAGCTTGCTTTTTCTCAGCTGTGCCACAAATATACTGTGTGCAAAGTGTCTGCATGTGACTTTGTTGACAAGGGGAGCATATAACCATAAAGCTCATGTTGCCTGCTGTGATAATAAAGTCCTTTGTGTCCCACCAAGGACCTCATGTCTTCCCTCAGCATCTGTGTAACCTTGGCAGGTTCACTTGTTAGCTCACAAGCAAGGTGAGACCCTTCACAGTTCTTAGCAGGGCTAATACTGTATTGGGGAAGTAGAAGCCTAAGACAGTGAAGGTAAGGGAAAAGGAGAAGTGAGGCAAAGACATGTGTGTTGCCTTACTCTTTACTATAAAGAACCACAAAGGAGACATTATTAGTCACTGTTCACTCAGTGTTTTAGATTTTTCTAGAAAGATTGAAAGAAGGAACTTCAACTCAAAGTAGACCATAAGAAAAAGTGAAAGGAGGGGGACACTTTCTCCTTAACCTCTCCCCATATCCTCTTCCCCTTGCCCAAGGTTTACCTTGATAATGATCTCACTTCTTGGTTGCATCTCAGTGGCTGCTCAGAAAACCAGGTTCCATGCCTTGAAGTGTAGTATTTCATGCAAATACGAAAGTGGAGGACTGACTTTATGTAAGTAAAGTGTTGACCAAGGCATGAAAAGGAGGAAGTAGACAAGAGAATTTGAGAAGGTGCATAAGATTTATATTTTAGTTATAATGGGTAAAAGTATATTTTCATATCAAACAATTCCTAACTTTTTGCTTTCCATAAAACTGAATGGAAACCTAACTGAGTTTTTAGCTTATTGCTTTAAAAAAAGAGAACCCTGTAGTAACAGATTATGTGATTTTTTTTTTTTTTTGATCATGAAGTTAGAAGTAGTTCAAAGAAATATGAGCCAGTATTCTAACAGAACTCCTTCCATTTTTATCTACTTGTACTGGTCTTTTAAAAATAATTTTATTTATTTATTTTCAGTTGTGCTGAGTCTTCCTTGCTGTTCATAGGCTCTCTCTAGTTGCTGTGAGCAGGTGCTACTTTTTGTTCCCATATACAGGCTTCTCACTGTGCTGGCTTCTCTTGTTGCAGAGCACAGACTATGGGCGTATGGGCTTCAGTAGTTGCAACATGTGGGTTCAGTAGTTGTGGCCCACAGGCTTTGTAGTTCCTGATCTAGGGATTGAACCAGTGTCCCCTGTGGCTCCTGCATTGGCAGGCAGAATTTTTTTCTTTAACCACTGAGCCACCTGGGAAGCTGAAGCTAAGGTACCCTTAAGTCCACTTCTTGTTGACTAAAAGGCATTTGTAAGAGAATGGAGAAGACAAATGGGTTAAAATCACAAACTTGGAAATAATGTGATTCTTTTTTTAAAAACTTATTTTGGTAAGGACACTAAACATGAGATCATAACAAAATTTTAAGGGCACAATACAGCACTGTTAACTATAGGCACTATGTTGTACAGCAGTTCTCTAGAACTTATTCATATTGCATAACTAAAACTTTATATCCCTTGAACAATTCCCGGTTTCTGCCTCCTCCCAGTCCCTAACAACTGCCATTCTACTCTCTGCTTCAATTACTTTAATTAATTTGGATCTCATTTATAAATGGAACCATGAATTGTCCTTCTCTGTCCAGCTTATATAACAATAATAATATATAACTAATATTAGTATAATATTCTCCAGGTTTATCCATGTTGTTGCATATGGCAGAATTTCCTCCTTTTTAAAGAATGAATAATATTTCATTATATGTGTGTGTATATATATATATATATATATATATATATATATATATACACACACTGCTGCTGCTACTGCTAAGTCGCTTCAGTCGTGTCTGACTCTGTGCGACCCCATAGACAGTAGCCCACCAGGCTCTGCTGTCCCTGAGATTCTCTAGGCAAGAACACTGGAGTGGGTTGCCATTTCCTTCTCCAATGCATGAAAGTGAAAAGTGAAAGTGAAGTTACTCAGTTGTGTCTGACTCTTCGCGACCCCATGGACTGCAGCCTACCTGGCTCCTCCATCCATGGGATTTTCCAGGCAAGAGTACTGGAGTGGGTTGCCATTGCCTTCTCCGATATACACACATACACATACATATATACCACTTTTCTTTATCCATTTATCTGTTGATAGACATTTAAATTGGGCTTTCCCTGTGGCTCAACAGTAGGGAATCCACCTGCAATGCAGGAGACTCAAGTTCGATCCTTGGGCCAGGAAGATCCCCTGGAGGAGAGCATGGCAACCCACTCCGGTATTCTTGCCTGGAGAATCACATGTGCAGAGGAGCCTGACAGGCTATAGTCCATGAGGTTGCAAAGAGTTGGACATGAATGAAGCAACTGAGCACACACACACCCCCACATAGATATTTAGGTTACTTTCATATCCTGGCTATTATGAATAATGCTACAAAGAACATGGGAATGTAAGTATCTCTTCTTTTGAGTATATACCTAGAAGTGAGATTGCTGGATCATATGGTAGTCTATTTCTAATTTTTTTAGCAGCCTCTATACCATTTTACCTTCCCTGATAGCTCAGTTGGTAAAGAATCTGCCTGCAATGCGGGAGACCTGGATTCAATCCCCTGGAGAAGATCTTCCCCTGCCGGGAAGATCCCCTGGAGAAGGAAAAGGTTACCCACTCCAGTATTCCAGCTTGGAGAACTCCATGGACTATGTAGTCCATGGGATCACAAAGAGTCAGACACGACTGAGCGACTTTCACTTTCACTTTCATACCAATATACCTAGTGCCTGTACCATTTTACATCTCCACCAACAGTGTACAAGGGTGCCTGGATCTCCACATGCTCTCTGGCACTGGGTATTTTTCTGTATTTTGAAAATAGTCATCCTAACAGGTACGAAGTGGTAACTCATTGTGGTTTTGGTTTGTGTTTCCCTAATGATTAATGATGAGCATGTTTTCACACATCTGTTCATAATTTGTCTGTTTTGTTTTGAAAGTTGTTCAAGTCCTTTGCCCATTCTTTATTCAGGTTATACTCACATGTAAGAGCTAGAGAAAGGAGAGAATCCAGTGAAGTACAGAGAGGCATTTCCCCCAACGGGGAAAGTATTTTAACTTGAAATCCAGCAAGGAGACAGTATCAGAATCGAGGACTTGACTCAAAATTATTTTTTCCAGTATTTCACATGTGTTTACCCCTTACAAGTAGTAGATAAAATATTCTTCATTTTCCTGATTCAAAGATAGAAGGTATTCATTTAAGATATGCTTAACTGGTTGTTTTGTGGAAGGTCTTTAATGTTTTGGGGTTTTGTTTAAGTCTTTATGTCTCTATTGAGAATCTACCAAGGAAGATTGTTATTTCCTCCCTTGCTTCTGAATCTTTATTTCATAACTGGATGTCTATAAATAGTACCAGGCAGTACACTAATTATGCAATTACTAAAGGCCATTGTTAGTATGAACATATTTCATTTAGATGTAAACGTTTACTGCGGTATCACAGACATTTGAGAAATACACTGATCCACACTAGAAATGGCATTACCGACTCAATGAATTTGAGCAAAATCCAGGAGTTGGTGATGGACAGGGAAGCCTGGCATGCTGCAGTCCATGGGGTCAAAAAGAATCGGACATGACTGAGCAACTGAGGTGAACTGAACACTAGAAGTTAGTGTGGGTTTACCACATATTGATACCAAAGGTTTACAATTTGTCTAAAAATATTTCCTTGTCATTTGCTGCTAAGAGGACAATAATTGCAATCTCTGTTTCAAGAAAGACTGTGTAGTATAATCCTTACTGCATAGATGTGTTTATTTTTGGATGTAGCAGAGCACAGGACACAGCAAGGTAAAGTCGTGCTTCTTCTATTTCTTAAATATTATACTTGGGCAAGTTGATTCAGTTTATTTCAACAAATTCTTTACTGAATTCCTACTATTACCAAGTACCAGAGAAACAAAGCTCAATGAAATATGGTCCCAGAGAAATATAGATGTACACAGAATATTTTGAAATAATGTGAGAGAAATATTAATATATACAGGGTACTGTGAGTTTGAAAGAGATTCTCCTTATTTGGCTTGAGGAATAAAGGGTGGGCATGATTTCTGAAGGAGGAGATGTCTAGGATGTTTCTTTAGGGAGGAACATGTGTGGCCAGCTGGAGAGAAGGTAATGACTGGAAGGTCAGAAGATTGTTCCTGCCATAGAGAGCATAAAGGTAGTGATGAATGAACAACAGGGTGAGTGGGGGGAACCCTATATTATCCTGTGTTAATAGTAAAATATGAGGTGTTAGGTTTCTGGGAGCTTGAGCAAGGCTAGCTCTGGAGGGCTTCATAAGCTGATGTATTTGAAGAGACTTGAAGTATGCAGAGAACAGCATTCATAGTCAAATTTACACTTATGTAACTCTGTTGGCAGTGTGGAGGGTGTATTTAAAGGAAGCAAATCCAGAAGCATTTTTAATGCTTCAGTCAGGCATGACTAGAAGTTGGGCGATGATAGAGTTAGGGAGAGGGAGGGCACAATTAGGAAAGAGTAAGGAGACATCTATTTATGACAGTGCTTTTTTTTGTTGAACCAGAAAAAGTACAGCTTGAAGGGTGAGAAAGACCTGAATTTGGACCCCAGCTTCATCACTTCAGGATTTGAGCTGTTTACAAGTTATAATGTTTTGTATGTCTGAAAGTGAGGGTGGCACTTCCTCATGTTATTATGGGGATTAGACTTGACCTGAAATACCTGAAACAGTGCTTGAATAGCATGTCGGTAAAATGGTTACTGGTATTACTATTAAAATCTCCAAGACTTAGTCTCCTCTCCTGCATTATAGATTTGTTGTGATGGTATAGCAAGATAATACGTGTTAAAGGTGCATAATCTTTTGGATAAAGAATTTTTTCAGAAAAAATTTTATGTGCTACTTTCCCCCAATTGAAAGAAAAATAGCTTTGAATCTCATTTTAAAATAGTATTTTTGTAGCCAGTGCAATTTACTGTTTTATAAATAAAAGCAAACCAATGAGACCTTTGGGCACTGAAATGCTACTATGGAGCAACCCCAAGAATTAGCTGTATCACTGCCTCATCGTGTTTAAGAACACAAGAGCAGCAATCAGACTGATGGCTGATTGTGTGTCTTTAAGCAAATTAGCTTACCTCTCTGTACCTCAGTTTCTTGATTTCTAAATGTCTATACACCCTAAAATATGTATGAGTGTTAAATGAGATAATCGCTCATGTAAACTGCTCAGCTGTATGCTGGGTACATGCTAAAGACCTCCCAAATAATGACTATTAGTTTTTGGAGGGCAGTGTTCAAAAGAAGGACTTAACATGCACTAACTCTTTGAGTTATAAAGAAAAAAAACATCCGCAGGGTGGATATTACTATCGGACCCCACTGGCAGACAGGGGAATGCAGACTGAGAGGTGAGTTATGCTGCTGCAGATCACACAGCAGGGAAGCAGCAGAGCTGAGGCTAGAATTAGCTCGTCCTCTTCAGTGTTGCATTTCTCGAGTCTGTTGTGTCTCCTACTAGGGCTTAGTTGGTGACCCTCTCTTGCCACTCCAACCCAAACTAGGTCTTCCTCTCTCCAAGGTTGAAGGATAACCTCTGCTTTATCAAAATGCAACAACAGCTCTATAACATGGGCTATGGTCTTCTGGAAGGGCTGACCACTGCTTCACTCTGCACTGACTCTGAAGGGCCCAGTCTACAGAGGGTCTCAGCTGCTGTTTGGCTCCTCCCCTTATGAGCGAGTGACACTCTTCACCAGTCCCCTGCTTCCTGCTTGCACCAGGTACTAAGTGGGAAGTGTACATGCTAAGTGGTGCTAAGCTCGAGCGCACATTCCCAGAGTGTTAGTGATGCTGCTCTCAGGATCCCCAGGTCTCTCCTTCCTGCCACCCGAATAGCCTCATGCTCTCTGTTTTGTATGAACTGATAGGCTAGACTTAATTGCCACTTGAGTAACGGCATGGGTTTCTTATTGGTGGTCACTGTGAAAACATTTTCAAGCCAAGATATTGATATATTTGTTATAAACTATAACAGTTGGGAATTTGCTCTTGTCCAGTGGTTAGGATCCTGTGAGTTCCCTTTAGAGGGCGTGGTTTTGATCCCTAATTGGGGGACTAAGATCCCACAAGCTACTCAATGTGGCCAAAGCAAACAAGCAAAACATATGTAATAACAATAAGAAGCAGGCTGGTGGGCCCAGGTGGCGCTCATAGTAAAGAACCCGCCTGCCACTGCAGGAGACATCAGAAACACAGATTCGATCCATGGGTCAGGAAGATCCCCTGGAGGAGGAAATGGCAACCCATCCCAGTATTCTTGCCTGGAGAATCCCATGGACAGAGGAGCCTGGCGGGCTACAGTCCATAGGGTCGCAAAGAGTTGGACACAGCTAAAGCAACTTAACACACACCACACACAAGCAGTCTGGGAGATAACACCTGGAAGAATCTCATCTGTGAGTGGATATGCTCACTTAAGGGCAGACACTACTTTTAAAGATGTCAACTTTTCCCTTTTACAGATAAGAACAGGTAGAGAAAAACATGGAATTTGATTTGCTTTTCAGGTAATATATGCATACCCACCTCATATTCAAAAATAAGACTTAGGAGAGTTGTTGAGGGCTTCATTAGAAGAAGTAATAATTTCCCAATCTCGACTTCTCCAGTGCGTTTGAGCTCGTCCCTTATGTTCCATGATTTTTTTAAACAGGCCTGTAGTCTGAAAGCTCCTTAGCCTTGATGGACTCTTCTCTTTAGGTGTGCTGACATCAAGATTTGCACTGTTGTAATTGTCATTATGGTTTTATCTCCTTTCCCCTGCTCATTTTTATGAAGATATTTTGGTGAGACAAGTGTTTCTAATTGAAACAAACAAACCAGTTAAATTGGCCCTGTAAGAGAATTGTTCCGTATATCCATGTCTACCTTCACTTAGGGGGCTTCCAGGTGGTGCTAGTGGTAAAGAACCTGCCTGCCAATGCAGGAGACATACGAGGCACGGGTTCGATCCATGGAGAAATAGCAACCCACTCCAGTATTCTTGCCTGGAGAATCCCATGGACAGAGGAGCCTAGTGGGCTACAGTCTATGGGCTTGCAAAAAGTTGGACACGACAGAAGCAACTTAGAACCTTCACTTCTGGTGCAAGAGAGATTGCTTATAGAGTTCAGATGCCTCAGAAATGTTCATTATACAAGTCACTCATCAGTTGGAATAGAAAGGAAAGTAGCTTTGAACTCCTTTAAATCCAATTCAGAACTGCACCAACTCATGAATAAAAATGTTTCTTGCAGAAACTATCATGTCCATATATGTTTTTCTAAAGGCTTTTGTATGGTGATTTTGGTTGTTACCACAAAGTCAGTTGCTATATTTTATCAAATAACTGCCACAGGCTCCTGTCTAAGTATAGCATTTTGGGTTACTCTGTTACCAATAAGCAAGAATTAAAAACAAAACACAACAACAAACTAGCCATCAGTCAAAAGTTTGTCATTAGTCTCCTCTTTAAAAGGGCAGCAAATGAGTTGCAGATGGACCACTATTTACAGTTCCCCAGTGTATCCTGAGGGCTTGGTGGATGTTTTCCGCAGTGTCACCACCATGCAGTATTTAAAACTTACACTTAAAAGGAGCCCTTGCTTAAGAGAGAATAAGCAAAAAGTGAGTTATTCCTTAGTGGGCGGTCTGCAGAGTTGTAGGATTGTAGGTGGTCTGTTACACTTTTCTCTGGGACAAGGTCGTCGCTCATTGTTGTAAAGGGAGGACGCAGAAGAAGAAAAGGTCTGTGCATTTATGTCTAGGAGTGTTGCTGGGCGGCCAGACTGGCTTTCTTTCTTTTTCTCCTTTTCCTCCCCAGAGCCCTGTCCTGCTAGTGATACTTGGAAAATAAGTCTTCAGATGGGGTCCACCATCTTCCCATTTCATAGGGCTTGGTCCCCAAGTCACTTCCTTAGAGACAGTTTTCCTGACCATTCTCTCCAAGCAAGTCCCCTTAACTGCTCTTTTTTTTTTTTCTTAAATATTTGCTTGTTTGGCTGCATGGGTATTAGTTGCATCACACGGGGTCTTTGATCTTTGCTGTCACGTGTGGGATCTTTCAGTTGTGGCATGTGAACTCTTACTTGCAGCATATGGAATCTACTATAGTTCCCTGACTAGGGATCGAACCTGGGCCATCTGCACTGGGAGTGTGGAATTTTAGCCACTGGGCCACCAGAGAAGTCCCTCCCTAATTGCTCTTTACTGTCACACTCAGTCATGTTCTTCGTATCATCTACCACAAGTTTCGTGTCTGTGTTCTAAAAAAAAAAAAAAAAAATCTGTCACCCATTTTGGGCTATAACCTCCAGAGTTTACATATTTGTCTCATCACTGTTCTTCCACAATATAATATTGAAAAGAGAAGGCACTCGATAGAAGTAAGGGTTTTATAGAACTAACATCCCTTAGGTTAGAACTAACAAGACCCTTAGGTCTTTATTTGCCTTATCAATGTTGTTCATGATAACTTCTCAAAACTGATTAAATTTAACAATATTACTATGTTACTTTAGTGGGAAAAATTCTTTTCTCAGCTTTTTTTTTTTTTTTTTTAACAGCTGGCCTAGAGTTCCTTTAGGAAAGAAAAAATTTCCTCTAGTAAGGTGGCTATGTAGTCCACTTTGGTTGGGTGGAAACATCAGGGCATGGTTTACACTATTAAAGTGAAACAAGTTGCTGGATAAAATACTGTGCATAAGATGTTAATAGTAATCTGAAGTTGGCGAAGGGAGTCATGTAACATGGTGCACATCAGGTCTCTTAAAAAAAGTCTTTAACAAGTTAAGGAGGTGTAAATAGTTTCTTGTGGCAGGATCGCTAAAGTCTTTAGAGAAAACAGATGTCTAATATCTGGTTTTGACACTTGTTCTGACATAAATCACTTTTATAGCTTCAAACTTTGGAAAAGTCAGCTACACTCACACATTTTGGGGAGAAGTTTGGGAAGCCCAGTGAAAGGGGGCTGTATCCATATGTGACTACTGTGAAACTGGGAGCTGCAACAGCTGCAGAAGTGACAGGTGGGTATAACTGAAGTGTCAGTGGCCTCATTCTATCACTTTAAGTTGTACCTTAAGTTCACATCTTGAAAACATTCTTGACTGGTTACTTTGGGGCTTCCAGAAATATCTAACTTGCATTGAATGCTGCAGAAAGTTTCAGAAGCTTGATACATACATAGAATATAATCACTGGTTAAAAATAAAGTGTTTGGTATTTTTAGTGACATGTTCAAAAAAAAGCAAATGTGTGAGTATTTATGATTTCTGTTTTTAATGGTGGGAATTCTTGTGTTTTCTATTTCAACTGTCTGTTTCTAGTTACCACAGTCAGTTTCCCAGGGGAAGGCTCGGGAATCTGTGCATCCTGTGAGAGAAACTGGCTTCAGCCCGGGTGGGAGGAGAAGGTGAAGCCATGAAAAGCTGAGCTGGGTCCCTCCTGTAGCCCGTCTCCTATTCAGGATTCCTCCTGAAGGAAGAGGGCTCTTAGGTGATTCCGGGGGCTCTCTTTTGGGACCTTAACCTCTGGAGTATTGTTTCTTTATTTTTTTTTATCATTGAGAGTGTGACTCAGATCTGTACCTTTTTCAAAGCCAGTCAAGTTCGGGGAGACACCTGCTAAGTGTAGTATCCACACACCTGAAGGCTTTTTACTTTCTCTCACTATGCCAGACATGCAGTTAAGGAGTGAATGTTGTGTGAATCATTAGTCTTCCTTTCTTGAGATGTAAAAATGAGCAGTGACAACTCAAACTTGTTAACCTTTTTGATTTAAAAATTACAGGCTGTTAATACATTGTTAAAATAGATAAATCCATAAATTACCAGCTACTGCCAAACCACAAGTGAAATTATGCTCTTGCTTATTCAAAATGAATCTGATGGTACTCTTACAGTTTTGCGGGCTTGATGACTTACTCTCTTAAACCTCAGAGGGAAGAAAATTCCACTCTACAGTTTTGCAGAAAGTCTTGTTCTTTGAGATGCCTTTGGTACACAGCTGGGATATAGATTCAGGGAGACCTTTCCAAGTGGATTTAGAGCAGGTTCATATCTGGTTCTTCAGCTGAGCTTATATCTTCTTGTACCTTCTCTTGAATTACTCAGTATTGCTTTGGTTGCCCTGTGTCCTTAAACGTGTTTATGCAACAGGGTCATTTGTGCTCAGTTGACCTTCAAAGAAAAAAAAATGTACAGGAAGGTAGCAATATTAGAGGTAAAGAACACAGGCTTCATGTTTTGGAATCAGGCATAGTTGCCTTATTATGTTGCTTAATAGCTATGAAGATCACTTTGCACAACAGTAGAAACTTATATTTAGGATGACTTCTACATCAGCTCCTGTGGCTTAAATGGCAATTATGGATACATTTTGGAAGTTGAATAGTTACAGTAGGCAATTTAGCTTTTAGGATATTACTTTACTACTATTTGTTTATCTACAGCTCTGTCTACATAAAACATCTTTCTCTTCCTTGTTTATTTGCCTAGATAATCTCTCATCCTTCAAGCTGTATTGTAACATGCTGGTTTGCAAGGAGCTTTTCCTGACTTTCTGGTCTCTTCCATATGCCTGTTTTATCATGCCCAGTTTCATGCCCTAACATATGGTGCAGCAATTGTTTCTTGACTTGCACACTTCCTCCAGTTATCTCTGAACTTGTGAGCACAGAGATTATTATTATTATCATTTTATTTTTATCATTGCCTCTTCCATGTCAATCACAGGCATCATTCTGGTCTTCTGGTACAGAGTCAGCTCTTGATAAGTATTGATTTAATAAAATTACTTATTGGTTCTTCAGGTAGACTTTACATTTCCAAGGGGAATAATCACCCCTTATTTAAAAAACTTACCAGTGCAAATCAAACACTTTGCTTCTAGCTTTATGATATGCTTTTAATAGAGGAATTATGAATGTTAGATAAGAAAGAGGACTTGGAATTCATGTAATTCAGTAAAGGAATTTTACATAGGAAGAGACCAAGGTCCAGAGAAATCAATCAATTTATCTGACATCATAAGCTTGTTAATGGCAGAACCAATATTTTAGAGAGGGAGGCATTGTTCAAAGGTGAATGCTTATGGCTTTGAGGTCACACCTGTGTTGAACTATGTTTTTGCTCCTTGGCACTGTTGGCACTGTTGGCATTGGCTAAGGTATTGACTTTTCCAAACCTTGGTTTCTTCACCTCTGATTTGAAGAGGGTGTTTAGGAAAGAGAGTGAGGACAGAAAACTTCCTATGAGAATTATACGGGTTAACGTATGAGAATGTGGTAGAACTATGTAGTAATAGCCATGACTACTTAGTCTTATGATTCTTATGCAGTCATTGATGCTGCCTCTGACTCTGAGGGAAACACTTCAAGTCTTTGAACTACTGTTTATTTCACAATAAATAGCTGTGAAGAGCCTTTCTTGTTTTAATAAAGACCTTTACTATTAAGTTATGAAGTGTTCCTTACAACCACCTAATAAGGAGACAACTACCAGTTTAACTTGTATCGAGTCTATCTCTCCTTTCCATCAATTTAATTTTCCGACCTCCAGATTGTTAAGTAGTATGTGCTGTCTTGATTCTGACCTGCAAATAACAAGCTGCCATTTATGAATTCCTTCCTAAATTAAGGATAATTATAAGTACTCATTTTCTTGTGTTTACTGTTTAAAAGTAACTGGGACATAGATTATTTCTGGACTGTTATTTTGCCAAACTAAAATAATGCTGACATTTGATTATCATGCTAAGCTATTCTGAACACTGCGTAGCCATCAGACCTCTAATGCATGGGAACTGTGCTAATACATAAATATTTAGGACTGACATTCCAAGTTAAGGTTCATATTTGCTCCATGGTAGATGTGATAATAAGGGGAGGAAAAAAGGAAGTCATAAATGGAGTGGAGAGTCTGGCCTGAGGCAAAGCTGTAAAGCAGGTCAGGTTAATCTTCACATGTTTCTCAGCTCTCTTAACCCTTCTATCCATTGAACACCCTCTGTGAAGAATTTTTTCTCCTAGATTCTTGTAGCCAGGCTGCCCTGATTACCCAAAGCTTGTTACAGTTGTGTTTGTTACAGCTCTTTATAAAAGCAGCTGGTTCTTTTCTCCCTGGCAAATGGAAGACTGCTCCCTCTCTGTGCTGGGCCCACCTTCACTTCTCAGGCAAGGTATGCATTGTAACAGTTTTCTTTCTGCATACATGCTGCTACTTTTGCTATCAAGTCCAAAACAAAACAGAGGTATTAACAGTTCAGAACTCTTCTGGCCCTTGACTCCCCAGAACGTTCAGGATTGTTTTTTAATTAATATATCTAATGTTAAGGAAACTCTAGAGAATATAAATCTGCTTTCTTTTAGTTGATACTTTCGTTTTAATTCTTTACTCCAGAGGCAAAAATTTAGCCTAATCTTTCTGCCAATTGATGAAAGTGTGAAAGTGTGAGTTGCTCAGTTGTGACCAACTCTTTGCGACCCCATGGACTGTAGCCCGCCAGGCTCCTCATTCCATGGGATTCTCCAGGCAAGAATACTGGAGTGGGTTACCATTTCCTCCTCCAGGGGATCTTGTCAACCCAGGGATTGAACCTGTCTCCTGCATTGCAGGCAGATTCTTTACAGTCTGAGCCACTATGGAAGCCGATTAATATATCTAATGTTAAGGAAACTCTAGAGAATATAAAGCTGCTTCCTTTTAGTTGATGCTTTAGTTTTAATTCATTACTCCAGAGGCAAAAAATTAAGCCTAATTTCTCTGCCAGTTGACAAACGGTCCTTTATTTGCAGGAGGAGGTGGCTACAATCTTTCATAAGGCTTCTTAGCTCATGTGTAAGTATCAACTTGTTTTTCCTTAGCCAACAAGGAATAACTGGCTATCAGTCCCTTAGCTAGCCTGTTTGTTTCCTTTGGGAGGGTTTTTCAATGTGTTTCTAGTAATATGATGGCTAGAGACACATTTATTTTTGAAGGCCTTGCCCTTGACTTATTTGTACAAGAAGTCGATGTTTCTCTTTCTCTTTTGCTGACTCTCTGTGGGTCCTTATCTCTTTTTTGCCTTCTCCATTGCTTTCTTTTCCTACTGAATCTTCTTTTTATTTTATTTATTTTTAGTCATTCTCAGAGAGCCAAGCAAAATTTGCCTTAAATAATTTTCTTCAGGTGTACTTTTTCTTTCTGTTCATTGTTAAATTATACTTTCATAAAAGTAATGCAACTCTATTGAATAAATAAATTAATTAAAAATATATGAACATTATAAAAGTTTCTAAGAGAAAGTAAAAGATCTTAATGTCTCCTATTGACTTCCTATTATAACTCCCTAAGATAAACTCTGTTGACTGTTTTCTCGTGTGTCCTTCCAGACCTTTCTTATATCAAACAAGTAATACATATCAAATCCAAATTTCAAATAAAAACCTCTGGTTGTGAAAATATCTCACTTTAACTTTTGTACCTGAGTTTAATTTCTTCATGGAGCTCCCACTGTCCTGCTTATTCCTGAGTTCTGGGAGGCTGAATAGTGTTAAGGGACTGGGGGCATTTCATCTGGATCACAGTCATCTTTCTATACTGGTCCCTACCTTTCCATTCTTGTTATTTCTTTGGTTGTCACCATGGCTCTATCTGATCATTTCTTCTCATAAAATTTTTGCTTTATACTTGGGCTTTTGCATTGAATACCAAAAGCCAAAAACTTGACATTTTTTAATCCTGTAGATTCTTCTGCATTATCCTCTTCTGGAGACATAGAACATTCCAGCTGCTGCCTAAATGGGGATAAATGTCAGAGAGTAAAAGCAAGTATAAGAAAAAAATATTACCTAATAACTATAAATATGTTCAGTGACCATTCAACAGGAATTTTCCTGATGCTTTCTCAGTATATTGAGAAAAATTAGGATAATAAACCATGATGTAATGGCACATTCCTCTAGTCTGTGGACCTCCCTCTCAGCATCCAGTCCACATAAGGAAAATGTAGAAATTCACAGGAGAATTTATTGAAGAAAGGAAATTTTTAAGAATAACGAGTACTTTGACTTCTGCAGGGAAAATATATTTGTTCTCTGGCTTCTTTCAAGATTTCTTCTTTGTTTCTTTGTCTTTCTATACTTTGAATATGTTATGCCTGGGAGGAGATTTTTTTTTTAGTATTTATTCTGCTTGGTGTTCTCTGAGCTTCATGTGTGTGTTCCTTAGTGTATGCCATTAGTTTGGGAACATTCTCAGCCATTATTACTTCAAATATTTCTTGTTTCTTTTTCTAGCCTTCATATCATGTACAATTTACATCTTTTGTTAATTATCACATAGCTCCTGGGTATACTATTCTGTTTCTTTTTCCATTCATTTTTATGTTTGCATTTCTGTTTGGGAAGCTTCTGTTGATATGTCTTTAGGTGACTGGTTCTATCACAATTCTACTAATGAGCAAAGACATTCTTTTGTTGTTGTTCTTCTTCAGTACCTCAGTTGTGCCCAAGTCTTTGTGACCCCATGGTCACACTCCAGGCTTCCCTGTCTTTCACAATCCCCTGGAGTTTGCTTAAACTCATGTCCATTGAGTCGGTGATGCCATCCAACCATCTCATCCTCTGTCGTCCCCTTCTCCTCCTGCCTTCAGTCTTGCCCAGCATCAGTTGGCTCTTCATATTGGGTAGCCAAAATATTGCAGCATTGGCTTCAGCATCAGTACTTCCAGTAAATATTCAGGGTTGATTTCCTTTAGGATTGACTGGTTTGATCTCCTTGTTGTCCAAGGGACTCTAATGAGTCTTCTCCAACAACACAGCTCAAAAGCATCAGTTCTTCGGTGTTCAGCCTGTTCTATTGTCCAACTCTCACGTCTGTACATGACTACTGGAAAAACCATAACTTTGGCTAGATGGACCTTTGTCAGCAAAGTAGTCTCTGCTTTTTAATATGCTATCTAGGTTTGTCATAGCTTTTCTTCCAAGGAGCAAGTGTCTTTTAATTTCATGGCTGCAGTCACCATCTGCAGCGATTTCAGAGCCTACGAAAATGAAGTCTGTCACTGTTCCCATTTTGCCCCATCTATTTGCCATGAAGTGATGGGACCAGATGCCATGATCTTAGTTTTTTGAATGTTGAGTCATTTCTTTTATAATGTTTTTGATTTCCAGCATTTTCTTACAGGTTTTATCTCTCTGCTTTTATTAACTATTCGTACATGTTGTCTACTTTCACCTTTAGAGCCCTTAGCATGTTAATCATACTTACTTTAAATCCTCCATCTAATAATTCCAAAATAGCTGATCCTTATTGTGATGCCTGCTGAGTCTCTTCAGACTGTTTTCTCTTGCCTTAATGTCCCTTGTAATTTTTGCTGAAGGCTGGACATGGTCTAGCCAGTGTTAGGGTCTAAACCGGTAGTGAGGCCTTTAGTGTTGGATTTGCGGCACTGTGGTCAGGTGCTGACTGTGTCTAGAGTGTTCTGCTCCTCTAAGCGCCCGAGGCTTCAGTGTCCTCCGGTTTCTTTGCCCCTCACCCCCACTAGCTCTCTTTGAATTCCCTAAGAGCTCCTTTATAAATGTAGTCTGTGTCCTACAACTCTCTCAGTTGTAATTCCATTTTATTGTACTTAGGTCCTGTCGATGCAATGACAAGTTTTGGAGAAAGGCAGCCATTACCCTTGTAGCTCAGCTAGTAAAGAATCTGCCTGCAATGCAGGAGACCTGGGTTTTATCACTGGGTTAGGAAGATCCCCTGGAGATGGGAAATGCTACCCACTCCAGTATTCTGGCCTGGAGAATTCCATGGACTGTATGTATAGTCCAGTTCAGATCAGTTCAGTCCCTCAGTCGTGTCCCACTCTTTGTGATCCCATGGACTGCAGTACGCTGGGCCTGCCTGTCCATCACCAACTCCCAGAGTTTACTCAAACTCATGTCCATTGAGTCAGTGATGCCATCCAACCATCTCATCCTCTGTCATCCTCTTCTCCTACCGCCTTCATTCTTTCCCAGCATCAGGGTCTTTTCAGATGAGTCAGCTCTTCCATCAGGTGGCCAAAGTATTGGAGTTTCAGTTTCAGCATCAGTCCTTCCAATGAATATTCAGGACTGATTTCCTTGAGGATGGACTGGTTGAATCTCCTTGTAGTCCAAGGGACTCTCAAGAGTCTTCTCTGACACAACAGTTCAACAACATCATTTTTTCTGCGCTCAGCTTTCTTTATAGTCCAGCTATCACATCCATACATGACTACTGGAAAAACCGTATCTTTGACTACATGGACCTTTGTCAGCAAAGTAACGTCTCTGCTTTTTAATATGCTATCTAGGTTGGTCATAGCTTTTCTCCCAAGGAGGAAGTGTCTTTTAATTTCATGACTGCAGTCACCATCTGCAGTGATTTTGAAGCCCAAGAAGATAAATTCTGTCACTGTGTCCATTGTTTCCCCACCTATGTGCCACGAAGTGATGGGACCAGATGCCATGATCTTAGTTTTCTGAATGTTGAGTTTTAAGCCAACTTTTCCATTCTCCTCTTTTACTTTCATCAAGAGACTCTTTAGTTCTTCACTTTCTGCCGTAAGGGTGGTGTCATCTGCATATCTGAGTTATTGGTATTTCTCCCTGCAATCTTGGTTCCAGCTTGTGCTTCATCCAGCCTGACATTTCTCATGATGTAGTCTGCATATAAGTTAAATAAGTAGGGTGACAGTATGCAACCTTGACGTACTACTTTCCTGATTTGGAACCAGTCTATTGTTCCATGTCTGGTTCTAACTGTTGCTTCTTGACCTGCATACAGATTTCTCAAGAGGCAGGTAAGGTGGTCTGGAATTCCCATCTCTTCCTGAATGTTCCACAGTTTGTTTTGATCCACACAGTCAAAGGCTTTGGCATAGTCAATAAAGCAGAAGTTTATGATTTTCTGGAACTCTCTTGCTTTTTTGATGATCCAGCAGATGTTGGCAATTTGATCTCTGGTTTCTCTGTCATTTCTAAATCCAGCTTGAACCTCTAAAAGTTAATGGTTCACATACTGTTGAAGCCTGGCTTGGAGAATTTTGATCATTCCTTTGCTCGCATGTGAGATGAATGCAATTTTGCGGTAGTTCGAACATTCTTTGACATTGCCTTTCTTTGGGATTGGAATGAAAACTCACCTTTTCCAGTCCTGTGGCCACTGCTGAGTTTTCCAGGTTTGCTGGCATATTGAGTGCAGCACTTTCATAGCATCATCTTTTAGGTTTTGAAATAGCTCAACTGAAATTCTATCACCTCCACTAGCTTTGTGCGTAGTGATGCTTCTTAAGGCCCACTTGACTTTGCATTCCATGATGTCTGGCTCTAGGTGAGTGATCACACCATTGTGGTTATCTGGATCATTAAGATCTTTTTGTATAGTTCTTCTGTGTATTCTTGTCACCTCTTCTTAATATCTTCTGCTTCTGTTAGGTCCATACCATTTCTGTCCTTTATTGTGCCCATCTATGCATGAAATGTTCCCTTGGTATCTGTAATTTTCTTGAAGAGTCCCATTCTAGTGTTTCCTGTTTGTCTGCATTGATCACTGAGGAAGGCTTTCTTATCTCTCCTTGCTATTCTTTGGAACTCTGCATTCAGATGGGTATATTTTCCCTTTCCTCCTTTGTCTTTTGCTTCTCTTTTCTCAACTATTTGTAAGGCCTCCTCAGACAACCTTTTGCCCTTCTGCATTTCTTTTTCTTGGGGATAGTCTTAATCACTGCCTGCTATACAGTGTCCCAAACCTCAGTCCGTAGTTTCTTCAGGGACTCTGTTCTGTTAGATATAATCCCTTAAATCTATTTTCACGTCCACTGTATAATCGTAAGGGATTTGATTTAGATTATACCTGAATGGCCTAGTGATTTTCCCTACTTTCTTCAATTTAAATATGAAGTTAAGACTGGGAGCTGACTGTGGCTCAGATCATGAACTCCTTATTGCCTAGTCTCTTAGCAACTTTCTTTTTTTTTTTAAATGTAAATTTCTCATTTATTCACTCAAGGGAGGTTTCACCACTTAATCAGCCTCTTTTCACTTAATAGTGAGCAGTCATATGCAAAACATGCTTTAGAGAATCATTTTATTCCTCTCTACATGGGGGATCGGATACCAGTAAGTGACACTATTCAGGTACAGTGAAATGGCATACACAGTAATATGTTCCAAGGAAGGCATTTTGGCATGAAATAGGAATTACTGCCCAGGCACAATCCATTCCAAATGAAAGTCTGTTCCTACCTGACTCCAACTATTCCAAAAGCTTAAGTTTTCCTAATGCTCTTTTTTTTTTATTATAAATTTATTTATTTTAGTTGGGGGCTAATTACTTTACAATATTGTAGTGGTTTTTGCCATACATTGATATGAATCAGCCATAGGTTTACATGTGTTCCCCATCCTGAACCCCCCTCCCACCTCCCTCCCCATCCCATCCCTCTGGGTCATCCCATTGCCCCAGCCCTGAGCATTTGTCTCATGCATCAAACCTGGAATGGTGTTCTGTTTCACATATGATAATACACATGTTTCAATGCTATTCTCCCAGAACGTCCCACCCTCACCTTCTCCCTCAGAGTCCATAAGACTGTTCTATGCATCTATGTCTCTTATTCTGACTCGCATATAGGGTTATTGTTACCATCTTTCAAATTCCATATATATGCATTAGTATACTGTATTGGTGTTTTTCTTTCTGGCTTACTTCAGTCTGTATAATGGGCTCCAGTTTTATCCATCTCAATAGAACTGATTCAAATGTATTCTTTTTAATGGCTGAGTAATATTCCATTGTGTATATGTACCACAGCTTCCTTATCCATTCGTCTGCTGATGGACATCTAGGTTGCTTCCATGTCCTGGCTATTGTAAACAGTGTCTTAGCAACTTTCAAATATGAATTCAATAGTGTTAACTATAGTCAACATGCTGTACATTGCATCCCCATGACTTATTTATTTTGCAACTGGAATTTGTGCCTTTTGACTCCCTTCACCCAGTTTTGCCCACCTCCCAAACCCTGTCTCTGGCAACCACCAATCTGTTTTTCTGTTTATTTATTTATTTTGGCCACATCAAGTGACACGTGAAACTTCCCCAAACAGGGATGAGCCTGTGTCTCCTGCAGTGAAAGTGAGGATTCTTAACCACTGGGCCACCAGGGAAGTTCCAATCTATTTTTTTAATCTGGGACTCTTACTTTCATCCTGAAGCTTTCCTCTGATATCTGGTGATCCCTGGTTATCTACTCATTTATTATAATTAAGCAATAAAATGTGCTGATGGGACTTCTGTTCATATTGTAAGAAGTTTGTCCACAGATAGGATGTGGATGGGTGTAGATGGTCAGGCAGGAGGGCTGGTGCTAAGTAAGAAACTTCTAAATTACAAATAAAAATATGGGACATGAGTTGTTCGAATTTTAGTTTAGATAGCCAATAAAAGAAAAAACCACAGGCCTAATATGGTATCACTTGTTCTACCTTCACCGTAAGTGTAATCTTTTTTAAAAATTAAAAAAAAAAATGTATTTATTTATTTGGTTGTGCTGAGTCTCCGTTGTAGCACTCAGGGTCATTAGTTGTGGTATGTGTGATCTTTAGCTGCAGCATGCAGACTGTTAGTTCTGGCATGTAGGATCTAGTTCTCTGATCAGGGGTTGAATCTGGGCCCACTGCATTGGGAGCATGGAGTCTTAGTCAGTGGACCATCGGGGAAATCCGTAGAAATGTAACCTTAACCAGTTTGGAATTTTCTGGTCAACACTAATGTGATGATCTGTCACATGGGCCCTTTTCCATCTCCGAGGAAGAAGAGGCCATCTGCATGATAACCCCCTGCTGGTTCTTTCCCCCTAATAATATGTCCTGGCCTAAAAATAACTCTTTCTTTTATTTCCCTAATAGCTCCCTTACCCTACTCTTTGTCCTATAAAAACTTTCCATTTTGTACAACCCCTTGGAGTGTCCTAGTTGCTAGATGGGATGCTGCTTGATCCATGAATTGTTGAATAAAGCCAATTAGATCTTCAAATTTACTGGGTTGAGTTTTATTTTTTTAACACAATAAATATATTTTTAGTGTAAGTGTTTTTCTTACAACCCTACTCTGTCATTATGTGAAGGTATTTGCTTAGGATCAGTTCTTTGAGAGGAACCCTCTAATTCTTTGCTTGGAAACAGAAATATAACTCTTGTATTTATGTGTCTTTAAGGGGGAAGGGGTAGAGTTGGGAGTTGATTTTTTCGTATGTACAGATTTTCTAATAGTTTGCTGATTTTTCAGTGCCATGTCTCACTTTCGCCTCCTGCAGTACCTCACATTTCCAAGTACCTTATGTCACTGTGATTCTATGACCTTGATATGCTCCCACTGCAACTGAGTCCCTCTCAGTGCGTCTTATAGGCCAAAGCTTCTGAACCAGGGTGTCATGTGGATTGCAAAGATTTAGCAACATATTGATAGTTTTGCACTTCTTATCATGACAAAAACTTTAAAGCATTTTTTTTTTTTGCTATCCTTTAAAAAAATACAGGAGCTTCCCTGGTGGCTCAGTGGTAAAGAATCTGTCTGCTAATGCAGGAGACGTGAGTTTGATCCCTGATCCAGGAAGATCCCGCATACCTCAGAGCAACAAAGCATGTGTTTTGAGTCTACTGAGTCTGTGCTCTAGAGCTAAGGCTGCAACTACTGAAGCCTGTGTGCCCTAGAGTCCATGCTCTGAAGCAAGAGAAGCCCCTGCAATTAGCAGCCTGTGCACTGCAACAAAAAGTAGCCCTGGCCCCCCACAACTAGAGAAAAGCCTGCGCATCAACGAAGACCCAGCACAGCCAAAAAGAAATAAATGTTTTTAAAACTTACAGCAATTAAATTTTTGGTTTACATTTTTGACTCCCCAATTTCAGTAATTATTATTTTAATGCATAGGACTCTGTGCAGAGTACATATTCTCAGAGAGCAGCAGTATGTCCTAGATTTTCTATTCTTTGGGGAATTTTTTTTTGTCTTCAATGATATTCAGTGTTTTGAGTGTGAGCGTAAAATATTTAATGCTTCAGCAGATCACTCTGGTTAGTGTAGTGTATCATGCAGAACCTCCTATAGACCGGGCTCAGCTTTTTCCTTCCTGAGTCAGCTGGCCGTGGAGAAATCCCTAGGAGTCTGTCAGTGGTGTCACTGAAAGGAGAAGTAGCAGTCCAGCAGGAACAGGCAGGGGCCATATGTTCCTGCAGTTTACTTGTGCCTTTAGTTTCCTCTAGTCCAGTCTTGTACATGTCATTTTCACATGCCAGCTTTATGGCTTCCTGGATTAGATAACACCCAGTTCTTTATTTTTTTTTAAATTAGTTTATTTATCTATTTTTTACTTTACAATATTGTATTTGTTTTGCCATACATTGACATGAATCCACCATGGGTGTACATGTGTTCCCCTTCCAGAACCCCCCTCCCACCTCCCTCCCCATCCCATCCCTCTGGGTGATCCCAGTGCACCAGCTCCGAGCACCCTGTATCATGTGTAGAACCTGGACTGGTGATTCGTTTCACATATGATAATTTACATGCTTCAGTGCCATTCTCCCATATCATCCCACACTTGCCCTCTCCCATAGAGTCCATGATACTGTTCTGTATATCTATGTCTCTTTTGCTGTCTCGCATACAGGGTTATCTTCATTGATTTACTAAATTTCATATATATGTGTTAGTATACTGTATTGGTGTTTTTCTTTCTGGCTTACTTCACTCTGTATAATAGGCTCCAGTTTCATCCACCTCATTAGAACTGATTCAAATGTATTCTTTTTAATGGCTGAGTAATATTCCATCGTGTATATGTACCACAGCTTCCTTATCCATTCATGTGCTGGTGGGCATCTAGGTTGCTTCCATGTCCTGGCTATTATAAACAGTGCTGCGATGAACATTGGGGTACACGTGTCTCTTTCAAGTCTGGTTTCCTCAGTGTGTATGCCCAGCAGTGGGTTTGCTGGGTCATATGGCAGTTCTATTTCCAGTTTTTTAAGGAATCTCCACAGTGTTCTCCATAGTGGCTGTACTAGTTTGCATTCCCACCAACAGTGTAAGAGGGTTCCCTTTTCTCCACACCCTCTCCAGCATTTATTGCTTGTAGTCTTTTGGATAGCAGCCATTCTGACGGGCGTGAAATGGTACCTCATTGTGGTTTTGATTTGCATTTCTCTGATAATGAGTGATGTTGAGCATCTTTTCATGTGTTTGTTAGCCATCTGTATGTCTTCTTTGGAGAAATGTCTGTTTAGTTCTTTGGCCCACTCTTTGATTGGGTCGTTTATTTTTTTTTGGAATTGAGCTGCAGGAGTTGCTTGTATATTTTTGAGATTAATTCTTTGTCAGTTACTTCATTTGCTATTATTTTCTCCCATTCTGAAGGCTGTCTTTTCACCTTGCTTATAGTTTCCTTCATTGTGCAAAAGCTTTTAATTTTAACTAGGTCCCATTTGTTGATTTTTGCTTTTATTTCCAATATCCTGGGAGGTGGGTCATAGAGGATCCTGCTGTGGTTTATGTTGGAGAGTGTTTTGCCTATGTTTTCCTCTAGGAGTTTTATAGTTTCTGGTCTTACGTTTAGATCTTTAATCCATTTTGAGTTTATTTTTGTTCATGGTGTTAGAAAGTGTTCTAGTTTCATTCTTTTACAAGTGGTTAACCAGTTTCCCAGCACCACTTGTTAAAGAGATTGTCTTTTCTCCATTGTATATTCTTGCCTCCTTTGCCGAAGATAAGGTGTCCATAGGTGCGTGGATTTATCTCTGGGCTTTCTATTTTGTTCCATTGATCTGTATTTCTGTCCTTGTGCCAATACCATACTGTCTTGATGACTGTGGCTTTGTAGTAGAGCCTGAAGTCAGGCAGGTTGATTCCTCCAGCTCCATTCTTCTTTCTCAAGATTGCTTTGGCTATTCGAGGTTTTTTGTATTTCCATACAAATTGTGGAATTATTTGTTCTAGTTCTGTGAAGAATATCGTTGGTAGCTTGATAGGGATTGCATTGAATCTATAGATTGCTTTGGGTAGTATACTCATTTTCACTATATTGATTCTTCCAATCCATGAACACGGTATATTTCTCCATCTATTTGTGTCCTCTTTGATTTCTTTCACCAGTGTTTTATAGTTTTCTATATGTAGGTCTTTTGTTTCTTTAGGTAGATATATTCCTAAGTATTTTATTCTTTTTGTTGCAATGCTGTATGGAATTGTTTCCTTAATTTCTCTTTCTGTTTTCTCGTTGTTAGTGTATAGGAATGCAAGGGATTTCTGTGTGTTAATTTTATATCCTGCAACTTTACTATATTCATCGATTAGCTCTAGTAATTTTCTGTAACACCCAGTTCTTGATGAACAGTCACATCTCTTGTTACCTGGTATCCCAGAGTTAAGTCTCAGTCTCCACCAAGGAGCCAAGTAGCAAGAGACCATGTTTTGTAAATGGAGAGTATTTATCCTCTTAAAGTGCACTGGCATGTCTCCTAAATCCTAGAGGTCTGTCTATGAATCTTCAATCAGGACTTGCTGTTGGGTCCTTGAAACAGTTTGTTTGCTACAGGTGTTTTGATCAACCGTCATTCTTACAGATTCCCAGTTCAATTGGTAGATTATGAAATCGCTCATGCTGCAGACTGGGTTAGCTTCAGTATCTTCTTGTGTTCTGGCATCTGCTTAAGATTGTCAACCTGGCAAATTATTTATTTAGTAATTTGGTGGAGGAAGCATAGAAAATCTCCCTGAAATGTTACATCTCTACCTTAGTGATAAGCAAGCAAAATCCAGCCGTCTTTCATTTGGAGGAGAGATTCATATCCTGATATGTCTTGGACTCTGGACTCCCTAAAACTTCAAAGAGTTGGAAGGACGCTGACTTTCCTAGGAATCATCTCTCTATATGTCTAAAGTCCCTACTGCTACCTGTTCACACTCCTGCTAACCAGATTCTGTCAAAATTATGTCATCAATATGCAGGATCGGCAAGATGGCCTTTGGAATGGTGTGATGATATGAGTGTTTGCAGACTGAACTATGGCGCAAAGCCAAGCGTTGAGAAGAAACAACTATGACCCTAACCTCCTGCCCTTGCTGGCCAAAGTAAAATACTTCTGTATCTCTCTGTGTGTGTGTATGTGTGTGTGTAAAAGAGAGAGAAAGACTGGGAGTATACAAGGTACCCGGGGTCATGTTACTTTGTTCTAGTGAAGAATCTTCATGAAGATAAGCAACCATGATTGAGTCAACCCGTGGTTAGATTAACAACAATCTTTTTGATTTTTTTCTAAGGAGGCAGTCTGTTTTATACATGGGACAGATGAGCCAGTTAAATAGGAATGGAATAAGATTTATAATCTCAGTATTTTTCAAGTATTCAGTGGAGGTAGTACTATCTGAAATTTCCTCAGGAGTACAGAACTGATATTAACTTACTACTTTGGGAGAAAGGCTTTGTCCCTGAGACTCTCACTTTGCTGGTTTCTGTCATTGTATCCTTTTCTTCATAGTTCAGAATTTCAATGTCATGACCCCGTCAGTTGCTGAGTATGCCTGTTCCAACTGAGCATTCACAACTGAGGTAATAACCACATGCATGTTCTCAGATGTACTAGGCCTATGTTGAGATGGAGTTGAGCCAAAGATCCAGTTATAAATCATCCCCTAAGTAAATCCTTTCTAACTCCTAGAAATCAGTGGCATCCTGGATCCGTGGGGGTTATGTCATCTCAGAAGCAGTATCCAGATGTTATTGGGAGGTATGTGTAGCTTCTTTCTTAGCACATTGTAACCCTGTGTATTAGGGTTCTCCAGAGAAACAAAGGAAATCAATCCTGAATATTCATGATGATGAAGCTGAAGTTCCAATACTTTGGCCACCTTATGCAGAGAGCTGACTCATTGGAAAAGATGTTTGGAAGTTCAGTTCAGTTCAGTTGCTCAGTCATGTCCGACTCTTTGCCACCCCATGGACTGCAGCATGCCAGGCCTACCTTTCCATCACCAACTCGCAGGGCTTACTCAAACTCATGTCCATTCCATCAGTGATGCCATCCAACCATCTCATCCTCTGTCATCCCCTTCTCCTCCTGCCTTCAATCTTTCCCAGGATCAGGGTCTTAACAAATAAGTCAGTTCTTTGCACAGCAGGTGGCCAAAGTATTGGAGTTTCAGCTTCAACATCAGTTCTTCCAATGAATATTCAGAACTGATTTCCTTGAGGATGGACTGGTTGGATCTCCTTGCAGTCCAAGGGTCAAGAGTCTTCTCCAACACCACAGTTCAAAAGCATCAATTCTTCGGCACTCAGCTTTCTTTATAGTCCAACTCTCACATCCATACACTGGAAAAACCATAAATTTGACTAGACAGACCATTGTTAGCAAAGTAATGTCTCTACTTCTTAATATGCCATCTAGGTTGGTCATAGCTTTTCTTCCAAGGAACAAGTGTCTTTTAACCTCATGGCTGCAGTCACCATCTGCAGAGATTTTGGAGCCCCCCAAAATAAAGTCTGTCACTGTTTCCTTTGTTTCCCCATATATTTGCCATGAAGTAATAGGACCAGATGCCATGATCTTAGTTTTCTGAATGTTGAGCTTTAAGCCAAACTTTTCACTCTCCTCTTTCACTTTCATCAAGAGGCTCTTTAATTCTTTGCTTTCTGCCATAAGGGTGGTGTCATCTGTGTATTTGAGGTTACCGGTTTCTCCCAGCAATCTTGATTCCAGCTTGTGCTTCATCCAGCCTGGCATTTCTCATGATATACTCTGCATATAAGTTAAATAAGCAGGGTGACAATATACAACCTTGACGTACTCCTTTCCTGATTTGGAACCAGTCTGTCATTCCATGTCCAGTTCTAACTGTTGCTTCTTGATCTGCATACAGGTTTCTCAGGAAGCAGGTCAGGTGTTATTTCCATCTGGTATTTCCATCTCTTTCAGAATGTTCCCAGTTTGTTGTGATCCACACAGTCAAAGGCTTTGGCGTAGTCAATAAAGCAGAAGTAGATGTTTTTCTGGAACGCTTTTGGTTTTTCAATGATCCAGCAGATGTTGGCAATTTGATCTCTGGTTCCTCTGTCATTTCTAAATCCAGCTTGAACCTCTGGAAGTTCACCATTCATGTACTATTGAAGCCTGGCTTGGAGAATTTTGAGCATTCCTTTGCTAGCATGTGAGATGAGTGCAATTTTGCAGTAGTTTGAACACTCTTTGACATTGCCTTTCTTTGGGATTGAAATGAAAACTCACCTTTTCCAGTCCTGTGGCCACTGCTGAGTTTCTCAAATTTGCTGGCATATTGAGTACAGCACTTTCATAGCATCATCTTTTAGGATTTGAAATAGCTCAACTGGAATTCCATCACCTCCACTAGCTTTTTTCATAGTTCATAGTGATGCTAGGAAAGATTGAAGCAAAATGAGAAAGTGGTGGCAGAGGATAAGATGGTTAGATAGCATCACCGACTCAATGGGCATGAATTTGAGAAAACTCTGGGAGATGGTAAAGGAGGGGGAGCCTGGCATGCTGTAGTCCATGGGGTCACAAAGAGTCGAACATGACTAAGTGACTGAACAACAACAGCCACAGCAAGAGAAACAGAACCGATAGGAGATACAGAAATAGATATATACAATGAGATTTATTTTGGAAATTGGCTTACATGATTATGGGAACTGAGATATGCCACAGTCTGCCATCAGCAAGCTGGAGCACCAGGGAACTCAGTAGTATATCTCTGTGTCCAGAGATCCTGGCTAAAGTCTTGAGAACCAATAATACACTGGCATTAAGTCCTGGAGTTTGAAAGCCTGAGAAACAAGAACTCTAGTGTCCAAGGGCAGGAGAAGATAGATGTCACAGCTCAAGAAGAAAGAGAATTCAACCTCTCTTGACTCTTTTTGTTTCTATTTGATCTTTCAACAGACTGAATGATGCCAACCCTCATTGGTTAGGGCAAATATTCAAATGCTAAACTCTTCTGGAAATATTCTCACAGACACACCTGGAAAAATAATATTGTATCAGCTATCTGGGCATTCCTTAGTGCAGTCATGTTTAGATATAAAATTAACCATCACATTCTAACAAATGGCCCTATTCCCTTGGGAGTAGGCTTCTAGAAATCTTCTAAGAACATTTATACTTGGGGAAAGTGAAAGTGAAGTTGCTCAGTCATGTCCGACTCTTTGCAATCCCGCGGATTATAGCCCAGGGAATTTTCCAGGCAAGAGTACTGGAATGGGTTGCCATTTGCTTCTCCAGGGATCTTCCTGACCCGGGGATCAAACCTGGATCTCCCGCATTGCAGGCAGGGAAGCCCCATTATTCCAGGGTCCCTCCTGAAATATACCTGGTCTTACCTTCATTCAGGGGCTGTGGTTGTGTTTACTGACTCAGGCCTAAAATTGGATGAAAGACTTTAAGTCTTTTATGTTGACTCAAGTCAAGTCTCTGTTTGCCAGGTGTAGGTTTTGTATTAATGTTACATAAATCAAACAGAACCTTAGTAAAGCTACCCATTTATCTCAGTTCTTCACTGATTAGCCTATACCAAATATCCTTGGAGGTCAAACCACTTTGATAATCACCCTGGCTCCGATGTCCATCATGTCATCTTGCCTATTTTGCTTTTCCTGGTTAAGTGGCATGCTTTATCAGTTCATTGAAATCAGAAAGACTAAATAGCAGCATCTTTCTATCTAGAAGGACAGCTACTACAGAACTACGGAGATTTTCAGGTAGGATGATGCTTCAGTCTTCTTGACTGAATATTATCTAAAGCAGTGTATTTCTCAATAGATGGTATGGGCAGTATACTCTGAGCCCTCTTAGGGGATTTAGTTAGGAGATGGTTGTACCTAATTAATCTATCTATTTCAACATTTTTGTCTTCTTAATCTTGGGATTTCTTGCTGAACAGTTTCTCAAGGATATTTTTTGCACACCAAGTTCATTTAATGAAAGTGTGACCTTATCTATAAATTCATCCTGGTTTATAATTTTGTTCCTCTCTCCATGGTCTAACACTTGTAGAATCTGTTTCCCCAGGTTAACCACAATGTAGAATTAATAACAGCATATTTTAATTATTTTGGTGTGTAACTTGTTCACTTTCTGAATTAGATTTTATACCATCCTCACCATGACATGTTTGAATTTGATTCTAGCTAACAATCTTGAGGCAATGAAAGATGCAAGGAGTGGAACATGAGGAAGCCTGTCATTCTTTTGAAAGGTTTTCTGCTCAGGTGAAGCCATAGAGGATCATGCGTCTGGCAGCTCTCTACTTATCAGACAGGGAAGAAGGAATTGCTTCTGCTGACCAGGGTAGCTCCCAGGGAGTTAGGTATCTGGCGTATACAGAATTATCTGAGTCTACCCAAGTGTCTCCATTCAAATTACCAAGCTACCACTCTGTCCCAGACAATGTCCTGAATTTTCCAGAAACACTCAATGAGGTTAAAATTTGACATATATTCACCATAACTTGAACTGGGAACTTAAAATCCTACTCTGGTTATTTTCTTTTTTATTAGCCTCAGCAGTGTAGTTAGAAGACATTATTGATGGTCCCCATGAACTTCACATTCTTAATTTTTACCATAATATTTTATTGTAGCAGCCACTTGGTTTGTCCAAGCATGGACTCCAAAATGTGCTTCATTCTGAGTGATCTCAGGTGATAATCTAAATAACTATTTTACCACTGCATATCATGGATTTTCCTGTGACATTTGCTTAGTCGTGTCCAACTCTTTGTGACCCCATGGACTATACAGTCCATGGAATTCTCCAGGCCAGAATACTGGAGTGGGTGGCCTTTCCCTTCTCCAGGGGATCTTCCCAACCTAGGGATTGAACCTAGGTCTCCTGCATTGCAGGCAGATTCTTTACCAGCTGAGCCACAAGGGAAGCCAAATTTCCCTAGGTTCCACCATTTAGTTTTGTAGGATATTTTCTCTGTTGAGATCTATTTAGATCAGATAGCCCTGGATTTTCATTTCTTTGATACTCTGTTGTGGTGATACATAGTTGTAGAGGGCAGAATGTAGCCTGATTAATAAAGGGATGCATATATAATATATGTATATTCCAACAGGACTCAAGTGACTTAGCGTGCACACACACACACTCTGTGTGGAAATATTGGAAGGGTTGAAGAAGCAAGTTTCAGGATGAACTTCCAGAAACAATTCCCAAAGCCACAGAATGTAAATGGTTGCCAGGATAGTTGGCTGATGTTGTTTAGTCACTAAGTTGTGTTCAACTCTTTTGTGACTCCATGGACTTAGCCTGCCCGGCTCCACAGTCCGTGTGACTTCTCAGGAAGAATACTGGAGTGGGTTGTCATTTCCTTCTGCAGAAGATCTTCCTGACCCAGGGCTTGAAGCCATGTCTCCTGTGTTGACATGTTCTTGTTGAAATGAGGGTGCTGGGAAACTGTTGCTATGGTTGCTAGCTCCAGAGCCATGCTGCAGTGGTATGACCCACACCAGCAGAGGGTATGCTTCATTCTGTGATTCTCTTCTCACTTCCTCAGTTCTGAATTCATTTCTCACACACACACACACACACACACACACACACACACACACACACAAACACACAAAAGCCTCAACTGGTGGAACCTAAATCATACTGGAACTTCCTCTGTAAGTTCATCTGGGAAGTATAGCTTTTATTTTTCCAGACTCTGTTGTACACTAGAGAAAGATCCAAATAGAGGTTGAGTGGATCAATGTACTATTAATATATTCTTCAATGAATTTTTAATTGCCACAAACTTTTCTTTCTCCTGCTTTTTCTCTTTTTTGTTGTTGTTTGTATCTGTAATTAGATATTGTTATGGTTTCTATTTGGCTATTACTCTGTTTTGAATGTATAAGCTGTTTACTAAAAATATTTGTGGAGACAATCAGGGAGCATGATCTAGGGCAGCTGTCAGTATCAATTTGTGAACATTGTCCTGAAACATTTCTCGCAGAGTCACTGTTTCTTCTCTTGGGGTACATTCTCCTTGGACAAACAAGACAGAGAAATGCTATATATATATATATCAGTGGTTTTCCAAGTTGTGAATTTGCCTTTAGTTCTCTTATTAGCTGACTCTGTTATCTACTGTAAATATGATTATACTTTTTGCCTCATCCCCACTCTAACTTCTGAGTTAGGAGGCTATATCTCAGAAATCTCCTTTGGTCCCTTCTATTCTACGGTTCTGTGTGCATAGAACTGGGTATCTGTAGAACTTATTAAAGCAAGTAAACAATAGTTGATGAGGCTTCCTGGGCTAACTCCTTTTCCTGCAGGAACTCTGGAGAAGTGTAAGTTAACTGTGACATCCTCTCTGGATTTGGCAAATAGCCTTCACAGTTTATGGCTTGGGATTATGACCATTCCTAGTTTTAACAGAGTTTTCTCTTCTGCCCCTTATTCTTTGTTGTTTTGTAGGGTTAGCTAGCATAGTGTAATAAAAACAGCTTTATTATGACATGTTTTGCCAGAAATTAGGAAATAGGAAAGAGAATGGAAGGAATATTTTAGATTTTTCTCTCTTCTAGAGTAGTTATAATAAAAATCAAGTTCCTTTTTTAAAATTGGATTGACTGTGCTGTGCAGCATGCAGGCTCTCAGTGCCCTGACCAGGGACTGAACCCAGGCCACAGCAGTGAAAGGGCTGAAACCTAACCATTAGGCCACCAGGGAACTCCCCTCAAGTTCCTTTTTACTAATGTGGTTTTAACTCCTTTTGCACGTCAGTGCAAATAACATTTGCATAATAACAACAACATAAAGAGAATAAATTTGGTAACTAAATGGATGATGATCTAGATTGGGATCTAACTAATGGAAAATGGCATTTAGTTGCAAATGACAACTTAAACCTCTACACTGTTTATTAAAAGTGTGATGAACACAGCTTTCCCTTCATGTAATTCTCCTGAAGAAACTTCTTATCTGAGGATCCATCGAAAATGGTGAAATTTTGCTTCTTTGTTGACCAATCTTCCCTTCAAAACACCTTTGGATACTTAGAGACTCAACAGTATATTACAAATAGTCGAGTTCCCCTGGGTTGTGGAAGGGAAACAAAAGTATTATGGGTATTAAGCCAGAGTAAAACTAGTAATATTTAGGTCATAAATGGAAATGTCACAGCGTTCTGGCATGGTTTGCTTTGCATATTTATGATTTTAGTTATTTATACCCTACTTTGTTTTGAAAAGGATTTCAGGCAACTTACAAAAATACACAAAATAAAAACAAGAAAGTGGGGAAATTGAGGTAAAGGGAAAATATTTTGAAAAAACAAGATGAAGTACAGGGGGAAAGAATTTAACAAATACTTGCTGCAGAATCCTGTCTACTTGCTTAAAGAGGGCTGTGCTTGTAGTAACACCAAAAAGTTCATACACGCACAGAGAGTTACATTCTGATGAGTTACATTCTGATGAGCAGAGTTACATTCTGATGTCCACCACTCATAAATCCAGGTTTGTTACTTTTAAGTCATATGTTTTGGTGTAGGGTCCAGATGTTGGTCCATGTGGACTAATGGAATAATTTCATTTGGGAAGAGTGCTCTTCATGGTGCCAGGAACAGAAGCTAGGAACAGATATGTTCTGAAGGATATCTGCCAGGACCATTACCCAGGGATGTGCTGTGGAGCAGTCATGCAGGCAAGCTTTGCGTCTCTGCCTCCCACCACCCATTCCCTCTAGCCAGGCGGTGAACATCACATACCTAAGTGAAAACTCAAGTAGAAAAGAAGAGCTCTTGTCCTCAGTTCCTGCAAATGCCCTGGTGACAAAGAGCCAGTCAGGTCCAAAAGACCACTGGTTACATGAAAGGGAGGTTGCAAACTCAAAAGAAAGGAGACTTAATAGAAATACTAGTTCGGGAAACAAATAATATCACATATGTCCTAAGAGTGATAAACAAACCTATCACAGCCAAAGAATATGATTAGGGGTTTACTGAAATAAGAGTAGATGGTAACAATAATGTTATATGTCAATTAAATATCAATAAAAAAGAATAAATAGTAATGGCAAAATTAGAAAATATGCCTTAAGGATTGTGGTATAATTATTAACATTAAAATCTCTTCACTTCCAGAAGAGCACAAAATCAAGTGAAGAAGAAATTAATGAGCTGGAAATGTGAGAAATGACATAAAATGGCACACAGCTGAAAGGGTTAAAGAAGCAAAAATGTAAGAGAAAAGTTGAGACATAGATGATATTAAATATTTCAGCATCTATCAAAATGAGTGCCAGATGGAGAAAACAGAATAGGCATGATATTTAGGAGAAGGAAAAGAGAATTTCCAGACAGAAAGATATGGTTACTGAAATAAAGAAAAAGCCCCAATCCTAAGCAGGATGTGTTCAAAACACAAACACAGACAGACACACACACACACACACACGGCTACATGGTAGAGAGTTTAGTACATGAGGAATGAAAAGCCCTAAAACTTTCTGTAAGGAAAACAGACGATTTACAAGGAAATGAGAGTCTGATTGATACGAACCTTCTTACCAGCCACATAAAGCTGTAGAGGTTGATAAAATCAGAGGTGAAGAATGGAGACTGGAAAAAAAACGTTGGGGGGTAAAAATAAATAGATACCAAATTCTAAGTATAAAATGTTTTAAAAGTAAACTAGCAAGAAAATAGAGATTAAATAGGTAAACTAATAGCTTTTTAGCTAAACAATCTTGAATTATGGAAAGCAAAATGGAAACAAAGCTGAATTTTTTTACTGGATGGAAAATATCTTCAGTCAGGAAAGAAAAGGGAAAGAGCGAAGGAGAGGACAGACAGAGAAATGATTATATATAGGGAACTCATGTCTTAACAAAATTTTGAGGTGGCTCTCCTGTTAGCTCTTCCTATGGAAGGAGCCAACCCTGCTGACTCTAGTATGATGGTCTTATACTCTAGTCCTTTACTTTAAACCTGCAGGAAACATGTCTTTATTTATAATCTCAGTGGTAGTGTGTGTGTGTGTGTGTGTGTGTGTGTGTGTGTGTGTTTATTTCAGACAGGTGCAGGTTGGGTGAGGTGTCTTGCATGACCTACGCAGCTGTTAACATCACCTCTAACACTTCCACACAACTTGAGTGTCAGCGTATTATAGGAAGTTAAAGAAAATCATGAGTACCCTTAGAACTTTGTAATTCAGGACAGAGGATTTCAATTCACCAGTGAGTGTAACAAAGTATTAGTTGGAGTTGTCTCTAAAGTGAACACTAGGGCAATCTGATTTGAATTTCTCACTTTAAAAATGTTTATCGCCTTTTCTAAATGTTAAAAAAATTAAAAATTAAAAAAAATAAAAAATTTTACTATATTATATTTTAATGTACAGAAGAAAGATAAGAATGAAGGAAAAGAAAGGAAATGAAGAGAGGAAAGGAAGTATTGGGCAATATCTCTTTAAGGCTTTAGTTCAAATCTATACATCTCTGTAAATAGTAAATTCCAATTTTTCTTCATAATATTCAAATTTGGAGACAACATTCTTGGGGTTATAATTATAATAGTATGCCAATGTTACTGCAAAATTCAGTAAACAACTGAAACCCCTATCTATGCTTGCTTCTGTGAGTATCTGCTTCTTTTTCTTAAGAATTACACAAAATAACACATGAGAGAGTATTACATAAAAACCACTTCTTTTGGACTTGAATGCTGTAAAATTGGATACACTGCTTCAGTGAAATTTGTCGTAAGTTGGGCAAACCTAATTAAATTACATCTGCAATTAAAAATGATGCTTAATCATGCATGTTTGTGGAGCTCCCACCTGGGTATGGTTATGTTTTATGATTTGTACTTTTAGCAGCAAATGTTGTATCTACTTTCCCATAGTTTTCCCTTCCTGTTAATGGAGTGAGAAATGAAATATGCTTTCTTAACTTCCCTTGGGCTTTAAGCAAAGTTAGACCATGACTAGGCAACCAGCAATGGGAAACAATGAGAAATAAATGACAAATTCTCACAAATCAAATCCTTTCTTAAGGTCAGCTATGCACATGTGTTGGACTGAAGCTAATAATAATACAGAAGAAATAAACAAAGACTTGTAAACTTATTGTTGTTTTCTCCTTCCTCTGCTTTCCACACCCCAAACTCTGAATCTCTGTCGTGTAGGTGACTGTCAATGTCAACCTTATTTCGTAGGTAGAAACATGAAAACTAACATCAGCGTAAACTAATTTACTTAATTGTGAGTTCTTTAAGGACAGAAGTTGTATCTTAATGGTACTTTGAATGCACAGATAGAGAACAATGCCTAGCTTATGTCTTTTGCCGAAGAACAACATAACGTCACTTCACATATGTTTATGGCACACACAAAGGCAGTTCTGCCAACTTCTGTCATGGAAAAGATAAAAATAGTGCCATGAATACAAAACTCTGAACCCTTCATAAAACATATAGTTCTGCCAAGATTGTCTTGGTTATTCCAGGTTTATCTTTTTCACTTTATTATCTCTGGGGTGTGGAAACATCTTGATTTTCAAGTGGTATAAGAAACCAGAAAGATTTGTGTGGAAACCGTGACATGGGACCATAAAATATCCAGTCAGGATATTTTGCTATTATTTTATCTTTAACATTATTTTGAGAATTAATGAGAAAAATTTTTTTCAGTGCAATTAATGGTCCATGAAAGGCAATGTAGAGAGTGAAAAAAGTTGGGAGTCATCTAATCAAGTGATGTTTACTGGATTGTCTATTATATGTCAAATCTTTGCTGAACTTTCACTGTCTCAAAGGAGTTAGACAGATACGGTTCCCTGTTTTCACTGAGTTGACGTATTAGAGAAGGTGTTAAGCAAAAAACTAACCAACTAGACAAACAACTGAGCAAACAAATATGCTTTTTAGGAAAGAAACAAGGTGCTGATATAGAACTAGGCATTGGAGTATGGGATGCAGGGGGAACTGACTTTGGAGAGGGCACCAATTAGGTAACACTGGCTGAGGTGAGGAGGAGAGCCCAGACCTGGAAGAAGAGTATTTCAGGCCAGTAAACCACATAAGTAAAAGCTCTGATTGGGGAAAGAATTTGCATGTGAGATCTAGGTTTGGATACAAACACATTGATCTCTGAGCATAAGTGGGTAAATCGTTTTACTTAGTTTCACGTTTATAAAATCAAAATAACAATGTGTGTGTTGAAAATCAGGGCTTCCCAGGTGGCTCCGGTGGTAAAGAACCCTCCTGCCAATGCAAGAAATGTGGGTTTGATCCTGGATCGGGAAGATCCCCTGGAGGAGGGCATGGCAACTGACTCCAGTATTCTTGCCTGGAGAATCCCCATGGACAGAGGAGCCTGGTGGGCTACAGTCCACAGGGTTGCCTACCTATGAGTTGGACACGACCGAAGCAACTTAGCATGCACTCACACATGCTGAAAACCAGTGTGAAAGTTCAAACTCTTCATGGCAAAGCACTCGAGACATTGTAGACCTTCAGAAAATGCTGCTTCCCTTTTCTACCAACATTTTATAGCTTTAGCTGAATTACTTACAGCAGTCACAGCAACAACAAAATGTTAACATTTCCCAAGGATAAGTGTCATTTTGTTCCAAGCAGTGCTTACTGGAAAAAAAAATTAAAAAAAAAAACAACTCTTTTGGAAGCTTTAAACAGGATCCAGCAGTACCCTAACAATTGTGACGGTCACAGATTACCATACCTTCTTTTTGATCCAAGTGTATTTCCGTGACTACAAAAAATCACTATTGAAATATAACAGACTGAAGTTCTTACTTGTTGAGTTCTCAGTGATAGATTAGTGTGTATTTAATCACCTTTTCAGCATGAGTTAATTTAATGTCTTTTACATTAAACAGACTCTTAAACAAGACTTTGAAATGCTGCTGAATCACACTAGGATTATTTTACTATCTATAGACATTTTGCAGTTTAAAAAGCCCTACCCTAAAATGTATCTGTTTAGATGACCTTTTATAACGAATTCCAGTTGGGTTTTATCAGCCAATTGTAATGCTTGCTTTCTTAATAGACAAGTAATCTTCCCTTTCTTGGAGCAAGAATACTTGATACACTAAATGACTAGAGAAATTTAAGTCCTTAGTAAAATACTGCTCACTAAAATATGTCCCTTTGAGACCAAACCACACCCATAAAATGAGTCACAATAAAATAATCCCTGGGATTAATATCTGATCTGTATAACCTGTGTGTTCTGATGAAGAACAAGTTGATACAGTTGTTCAGTTGCTATGTCCAACTCTTTGTGACCTTGTGGACTGCAGCATGCCAGGTTTCCCTGTCCTTCACTATCTCCCTGAGTTTGCTCAAACTAACACCCATTGTGTCGGTGATGCCATCCAACCATCTTATTCTCTGTTGCCCCCTTTTCCTCCTTCCCTCAATCTTCCCCAACATCAGGGTCTTTTCCAGTGGGTTGGCTCTTCACATCAGGTGGACAAAGTATTGGAGCATCAGCATCAGTCCTTCCAGTGAATATTCAAGATTGATTTCCTTCAGGATTGACTGGTTTGATCTCCATGCTGTCTAAGGGATTTTCAAGAGTCTTCTTCACCACCAATTTGAAAGCATCAATTCTTTGGTGCTCAGCCTTCTTTATGGTCCAACTCTCACATCTGTACATGACTACTGGAAAAACCATAGCTTTGACTATATGGACCTTTGTCAGTAAAGTGATGTCTCTGCTTTTTAATATGCTGCCTAAATTTGTCATAGCTTTTCTTCCAAGGAGCAAGCATCTTTTCTTTTCATGGCTGCAGTCACCTTTCACAGTGATTTTGGAATCCAAGAAAATAAAATCTGTCACTGCTTCCACTTTTTCTCCGTTTGCCATGAAGCAATGGGATGCCATGATCTTCGTTTTTCGAATGTTGAGTTTTAAGACAAATTTTTCACTCTCCTCTTTCACTTTCATCAAGAGGCTCTTTAGTTCTACTTCGTTTTCTGCCATTTGAGTGATGTCATCTGCATATCTGAGGTTGTTGATATTTCTCCCAGCAATCTTGATTCCAGCTTGTGATTCATCCAGCCTGGTATTTCACATGATTCATTCTGTATAGATGTTAGGTAAGCATTGTGAGATTATACAGCCTTGATGTACTCCTTTCCCAATTTTGAACCAGTCCGTTTTTCCATGTCAGGTTCTAATTGTTGCTTTTTGACTTTCATACAGGTTTCTCGGGAGGCAGTAAAAGTGGTCTGGTATTCCCATTTCTTTAAGAATATTCCAGTTTGTTGTGATCCACACAGTCAAAGGTTTTTAGCATAGTTAATGAAGCCAAAGTAGAGGTTTTTCTGGAATTCCCTTGCTTTTTCTATGATCCAATGGATGTTGGCAATTTGACCTCTGGTTCATCTGCCTTTTCTAAATCTAGCTTATATATCTGGAAATTCTCAGTTCACATACTGTTGAAGCCTAGCTTGAAGGGTTTAGAACACTACCTTGCTAGCATGTGAAATCTGGAACATTTCCTTCATCTCTCTTCAGGTGGTGTAGACTTCTTCAGGTTCCATTTCCCTCTCTTCAGGTAGCATAGACATCAATCTGTATGATGGCTGTCATGATTGCATCAAGGCCTGAGGATGGAAGCCAGGTCTGAATTTGCAGTGGCCTAGATCTAGCTTGTACAAGTAACCTGAGATGTGGGGAAATACATGTTTCTTCCCAGATATGGTCCACCTGCCTTGAATGTGAATGGCAGGTGACTTATTTGTCCTGCTGCCACTGAGACCTCTAGTAGCAAGACAGGTTGCTAGGAAGAGCTAATGGGGGGAAATTTTCTACTCCATACAGGTTTTCAGAGAGGTGGAAAGGGCCATGTGGCACTTATGATGGTGCTCATAAGGAAAAAAGAGAAAAACAAGTTTTCCTGAGGGAGGGCACAGAAACTCAACAGAAAACAAAATTGTGGCATAGGTGAAGTGAAGCAAAGTAAAGTTATTATTGTAGAGAAAACTGGTATTAGTCATCTGGGTTAAAAATTAAACCAACAAACAAAAAAAGAATTCTAATTGTAAGAGAATGATACGGGAATATTTTTATTTTTTTAATCTAAATTATTCCCAGGAGTGTAGACATTCTTTCTGAGAATAAAAGGCAGTGAAAGGAGATTTATGTGGGTTGAGTTAACTTCTTTTACTGGATACCCCTGAAAAATCATAACAACTGACTGAAATGAATCTTACCTTTGCCTTTGTTCAGTCAAATTCATGTCTCTATTTCTCTATATTAGTGGCCTAGAATACCTCCCATCTCTCCACTTACTTAAATCCCACAATATCCTGTTAAAATCATATCTTTTCTGTTAGTTTCTCTCTCTGATCTTTTTCTCAATAAGCTCTCCCTTCTCTGACTTTCCTAAACTACTCTTTTTAGCTTAACCCAAATAGGGCTTCCCCAATGGCTCAGTGGTAAAGAATCTGTCTGCAGTGTGGGAGACTTGGGTTTAATCCCTGGGTTGGGGAGATCTCTTGGAGGAGGAAATGGCAACCCACTCCAGTATTCTTGCCTGGGAAATCCCATGGACAAAGGAGTCTGGTGGGCTACAGTCCATGGGGTCTCAAAGCTGGACACAACAGAGTGACAGAAACACACACACAGAGAGAAGGGGAAATAGAGTGAGGCTGTTTGTGGAACTGGTAGACTGATGATCACTTCAGGGTCTATATGCAAGAATTGAATTGTCAATCTTTTTGGGGGGTGGGGAGGGGTAAGAAGGAGGCAAGGGTTTGTAGAACTTGGATAGTAAAGATATGATGCCAGTGTAGGGGATGAGATTGAATTTTTTCTTTCCTAGCTTTTAGGGTAGATTTTGAGCTCCAGGGAGAGAGAGGTGAAGGCTGGAGGAATTGTAGTTATAAAAGACTCAGTGAAACATTGAGTAGAAGCAATGCTGCCTCAGGACCCATGAGAGTACTAGCATAGGTGTGTTGAGAGGAACATCTCCAGCCCTACATCTTCCCCCTCCCCTTTCACCTTAAGATTCGGGAGGCCATTGCTGTGAAACTTTTGAGCATGCCAGACTGTGTTCCCACACATGGTTCCAGAAACAGAATAAATGAAGATGTACCTAGATGAAGAAGCCAGAGAGGAGGGACACAAACAGAGTGATCATAGGAAAATGCAAGATAATACCCAAGACTCAGAGATATATAGGGGAGATTCTGAGATGGAGAAGAAGGGGGTTAGGGAGGGGCTTAATTTCTGCATGAGCAGATGTAGGTCAACAATCCTAACAATCTGGCATAAATGTCAATATGATTTTATTCCTGCTCATAACATAGCATAGTCCTTTTCAGCTCTTTCATTTATAATGGTACTAAGTAATGCATTTATTTAAAAGCTACTGGTTATAATCAAAAGTAGCCAATGTGCATTTCTTTAAAAACATTGTATTTATGACCAGGTTTTCACCAGAGGTTTATTGAAACTAATTTAGTGTATTTATTTGCTAGGGCTTCCATTATAAAATAACACATATTGGGTGGCTTAACAACAGAAATTTATTGTCTCATAGTTCTGGAAGCTAAAAGACAAAGATGAAGATGTTGATAAGGCTAATTCCTTCCAAGGACTGTAAGGGAGAGTCTGTCCCATGTCTGTCTCTAGCTTCTAGTGGATGGTTGTCCGTCTTTGGCATTGTTTGGTTTGTAGGTCTCTGCCCTCATCTTCACATGGTGTTCTTCCTGCGTGTGTGTATGTATGTGTGTCTGTCCAAATTTCCCTTTTTATAAGTATATCAGTCATATTGGAGTAGAGACTCACTCTAGTAAATTGGGGTATATAGTCCTTCTGCCAGGCTTCCCAGGTGGCGCTAGTGGTAAAGAACCTGCCTGCCAATGCAGGAGATGGAAGAGACATGGGTTTGATTCCTGGGTTGGGAATATTCCCTGGAGGAGGGCATGGCAACCCATTCCAGTATTCTTGCCTGGAAAATTCCATGGACAGAGGAGCCTGGTGGGCTACAGTCCATAGGATCAAAAAGAGTCGAATATGACTGAAGTGACTTAGCACAGTCCCTATGCCAATTATGACCTCATCTTAACTAATCACACTTACAGTGACCCTATTTGCAAGTAAGGCCACATACTGAGGGACTTGGAATTAGGACTTCAACATAAGACCTTTGTAGGACACAGTTCAATCCATAACAGTTAGACATGTTTAAGACCTAGAGATCAATTAGAATTCTTGGTCTGAGAATCTGGGGCTATGGTGGGGATAGTAGAGTGCTGTCTTTGAAGATGAAGTGCTCTAGGACAATTAAGTTTTTGTCTCATAATTAGCTCTGCTCTAGATATTCCTTTAACTAGGGGAAAGAGTGATCATGAAGTGAACAGATGCTCCCCAGTTATAGCTATCATATTTTTTTTAAATCCAAATGAGAGCACATGGTTTATAACAGACTAAGTGATGATTGATAAAGTATACAAAATTGGGGCCAGTCTTGGCCTCATTTGTGGTAAGCTATTCACGTGAAAGGATTGCTTTTGATCCATGGTATGGTAGGTGATCAGTACCTCAAAATGTCCACAACCTAAATTTGTGAATGTATTTCATGGCAGAATGAATTTTTCAGATGTAATTAGGATTATGGACCTTAAAATAAGGAGATTATGTTGGATTATCCATGTGACCCAGATGAGAACTATATCTCAGTTCAGTTCAGTTCACCTGCTCAGTCTTGTCTGACTCTTTGCGACCCCATGGACTGCAGCATGCCAGGACTGCAGCATGCCAGGCTTCCCTGTCCATCATCAACTCCTGGAGCGTACTGAAACTCATGCCCATCGTGTCAGTGATGCCATCAATCATCTCATCCTCTGTCATCCCCTTCTCCTCCCACCTTCAATGTTTCCCAGCATCAGGGTCTTTTCAAATGAGTTGGTTCTTTTCATCAGGTGGCTGAAGTATTGGGAGTTTCAGCTTCAACATCAGTCCTTCCAATGAATATTCAGGACTGATTTCCTTTAGGATTGTCAGATTGGATTTCCTTGCAGTCCAAGGGACTCTCAAGAGTCTTCTCCAACACCACAGTTCAAAGGCATCAATTCTTCAATGCTCAGCTTTCTTTATAGTCCAAATCTCACATCCATACATGACTACTGGAAAAACCATAGCTTTGACTAGACAGACCTTTGTTGGTAAAGTAATGTATCTGCTTTTTAATATGCTGTCTAGGTTGGTCATAGCTTTTCTTCCAAGAAGCAAGAGTCTTTTAATCTCATGGCTGCAGTCACCATCTGCAGTGATTTTGGAGACCAATAAAATAAAGTCTCTCATTGTTTTCATTGTTTCCCCATCTATTTGCCATGAAGTGATGGGACCAGATGCCATGATCTTAGTTTTCTGAATGCTGAGTTTTAAGCCAACTTTTTCACTCTCCTCTTTTACTTTCATCACGAGGCTCTTTAGTTCTTCTTCACTTTGTGCTATAAGGGTGGTGTCATCTGCATATCTGAGGTTATTGATATTTCTCCTGGCAATCTTGATTCCAGCTTGTGTTTCATCCAGCCTTTCATTTGGCATGATGTACTCTGCACATAAGATAAATAAACAGGGAGACAATATATAGCCTTGACATACTCTTTTTCTGATTTGGAACCGTCTGTTGTTCCATGTCCAGTTCTAACCGTGGCTTCCTGACCTGCATACAGATTTCTCAAGAGGCAGGTCAGGTGGTCTGGTATTCCCATCTCTTTAAGAATTTTCCACAGTTTGTTGTGGCCCTCACAGTCAAAGGCTTTGGCGTAGTCAATAAAGCAAAAGTAGATGTTTTTCTGGGGCTCTTTTGCTTTTTCGATGATCCAGAGGATGTTGGCAATTTGATCTCCGGTTCCTTTGCCTTTTCTAAATCCAGCTTGAACATCTGGAAGTTCACGAGATCTTTATCTAGCTGAAGGTAGTAGAGGTAAACCAAAGAATAAGGTCAGAGAAGCTCAGATAATGGGAAGAACTCAAGCCACTGTAACTCACTTTGAAGATGAAGGAAGGTAGGTGGCCTCTGGATACTGAAAGTAACCCCTAGCTTACAGAGCAAAGACCTTAGTCCTAAGGCTGCAAGGAACTAGATTCTGGTAATAACCTGAATGACCTTGGAGAGGAACATTTCCTAGAGCCACCTAGAAACTAGCTAGTCAGTACTTTGATTTTGACCTTGTGAAACCAGAACAGAGGAACCAGTAGGACCAACCAGACTTCTGACCTACAGAACTGTGAGATAATATATTTGTGTTGTTAAATTGTTGTTAAGCTCCTAAACTCATGGCAATTTGTTATAGCAGCAGCAGAAAACTAATATAGTAGGTGTTAGCTGGAATTTCTCTGCTTTTAAGGTCAATATAAGACTGGAGTCCTCTTGTCTTATGGTGACAAGGACAAATCGTCACAAATTGTCAGATTTATGAGGACAAATCTCTTGTCCTCACCAAGATTTCTGCAGGGCCTCAGGTCATGGAGGATAATGTATACTGTCATGGTTTTCTTTTGTTCAGACTTCCTGTTTCTACTGGAGAGTCTTGTAAAATTCTTGTGCAGTTGAGCTTGGTCACCTGCCTTCTCCTGTTGTAAAGAAAAGAACATGCTAGTCTGGTCTGCTGGAAAATGCGACGTTAGTAGAATCCAGGTTACTTCAGCTGAGGCAGCCAAGGTCATTGTATATCAGGTGGTAGTCAGCCTGTCCTCAGATACCTTGTGAGCAAGACTAGGAAAGATCAGTAGAACTGCCTGATTCCCACTTGTGCAAAGAGTAAAATACTTATTTTATGTCACTGAGGTTTTGTGATTATTTGTTACGCATTATTATTATGGTTTTATTAGATACCTCACACTTACGTGAGGGAATTTTGTTCCCTTAGTAGTACATACTTTTTTACTCTTTCTCCTCCTCCTATGCCTGAACCACACCATTTCCAGCCTCATTTTAGTATGTTTTATCTCTGTCTATCTATCTCCCATTTTTCCTGTTGATATAAATTTCTTAATTTTAAAATAATAGCTTCTTTCAACAGTCTGTTTGAAAAGTGAAAGTGAAATTGAAGTCGCTCAGTCATGTCTGACTCTTTGCGACCCCATGGACTGTAGCCCACCAGGCTCCTCTGTCCGTGGGATTTTCCAGGCAAGATTATTGGAGTGGGTAGCCATTCCCTTCTCCAGGGCATCTTCCTGACTCAGGGATTGAACTCTGATCTCCTGCATTCTAGGCAGATTTATTCTCACCTTAGTCATAGGGGAAGCCTTGTAGATTCAGCCCTACTTGCAAAAATGATGCTCTTCCTTAATACAAAAGTAATATATACTTAAAATAGTAGTCCAAATGGTCTGCTTTAAATTCATAACACCTACATACACAAGTTTGATGTTTGCCATTTTTAGATGATAAGCATAACACCCTGACCTTGGATGGCATCACTGACTCTATGGACATGAGTTTGAGCAAACTCGGGGAAATAGTGAAAAACAGGGAAACCTGAGTGCTGCAATCCATGGGGTTGCAAAGAGATGGACATGACAACAATTGACCTTAATAAAATGGCAATATAATGGCCTTTGAACAGATAAACAAAACATTTGATTGAGAGTCCAAATAGCTATGGAGGTGTGTGTCTAAACCAAAAAATAAAGAAGAGGGATGCAAACGTGTCTTTAAACTCTCAATCTTATCAGCTTAACTGTTTGTGCTCATGTATGGTTCTTGTGATACTAACTATGAAAGATTCAACATGGTTGCAAATTGTTGCAACTCATCCTGTTGAGGAAAGTTCCTCTTCAGGAATTTTAGATAGCTTTATTGACTTGCTTAACTGATAGAACATGATAAAGAACACTTTCTGGGGCTTTTGAGGCTATATCCTAAGAAGCTCTGTAACTTTTATGCAGGCCTACACAGCACTCTCTGGAACCTCTGAGCTACCACCTAAGAAGTTTGCCTAACCTGAGTCTGCCATGCTGCAGAAGTGCTCCAGCTGACATTCCCAGCGAGCCCTGCTTCCAGCCATAGCTTCCAGGATGTCAGACATGTAAGTGAAGCTGTCTTGAACTCTCCAAAGCAGAGTATTAGCTAGCTGACTATCACTGAGTAAACACAGTCAACACTATAAGGAGCAGAACCCTCACCTGACTGAAATCATCTTAAATTCTTGGTTCATAAAATTGACAATTATATGTAAGTGATTGTGTTTTTAAGTCACCTAGTTTGGGGAAGTGTCACTTCTCTATTCCTGAATAGCAAATCATCCCCATACTTAGTGACTTAAAATGATAGCAACCGTTATCTTTCTGCATCTGTTTGGGTCAGGAAGTTGAAAGGCCACAGCTGGATTGACTTTTCACTGCCCTACAATGTCTGAACTGGGAATACTTGAAAGCCAGGAGTGACCTGATGGCTGAGGGCTTGAGTCATGTGGAAACTTACACTTCCGGTGGTTGATCTGGGCTGTCAGCCAGGGCCTCAGCTGACCTGTTGACTGGCTCACTCTGCAGCTCTGTGATCTTTCCCTGAGGTCTCTTCACATGGGCTAGTTTGGGCTTCCTCAGAGATTGGTACCAGGTTCCAAATGAGTGAATGCTCTGTTGTCTCTATGTCTTAGTTTTGTAAGTCATGTATGTTCTTTTGATGTAGTCATAAGCCATCTAGATTAAGGGGAGGAAAGACAAATCTTAGGTGACCAAGGCCTCAGGTTTGTTTTTGTTTGTTTGTTTTGCATGGGCTAAAGGGTTTCTTGGACACAAGGCTTTCAGTGGTAAAACCAGAAAAGTTCCAGGCAAACCAGGATGAATTCGTTGCCCTACTAAATATCCTGTTCTGGAGGAGTATCAGAGTCACATTTTATTAAAAGTGGGAGACAGCGTTGGGGCCATCTTTGAAAAATAAATCCTCCCACAGATGTTCTATTTATCCCAGAATGTATAGCTGGAACACCAGTTGATATTGCTAGGGCAATGAACCATTCAACAGAGTACAAATTCTGTGAGAACAGAGATTTTTTCTTCTGTTATTTATCAGTGAGTTTCAGGATCTAGTATAGTGATTGGCACAGAGTCATTGTTAATAAATATTTATGGAATGACTGAATGGATAAATGTTAAATCCTATAACATTCCATTACATAAAATCCAGGTAATATATGACTTTGCCACACTTTTCTTGCTTGCTAGTAACCAGAGGAGAAATTATTTAAAAAAATTATTTTTTAAATGAAATATCAGCCTTCCAGGGCAGTAGAAAGTAGAAAGCTGATCAAAACCAATGGACTTTAGGGACTGTCACTTCATCCTATGACACCAACCCCTGAGTTCTCTCCCTTAGGTGTACTTCACAGGCAGAATCTTGGATGACTGTAGCAGGGAAAAGATTAAAAGGTGTTAAGATTCCTTATATTTGTCTGACATGCAGGGTATTCCTGTTGTGATAGGGTCCTTTTGGTCAAAAGTCATACCCTTTCTCTCATTTAAGCAAGTGGAGATTAAGAATATTACTTTTGCTTCAGAAAACCCATAAGTTGGAGAAGGGCAAATAGGGAAAATTCTGTAGTAAGAACCTAAGGCTTTGAGAGAGGAATAGATGTTAAGAAAAATTAAGGGAGAAGGTCCATGCTTTAAATCAGGTTCCTTTAAAGGATGTAACGTGAACCAATGTAGAAAATAAAGGAGAATAAATCACTGGGAGACCGTTTTGGCAGCTGGCTATATTCTGTGTTCATTTTCTCATCTTTCACATCAGGGGGTTTGTTAATACTTTCCAGAGTTTAAACATGGGGTTACATTATTTAACAACTCCAAAATTTTAATAAATTTTAGATAGCATGTTTCTGACAGGAGGACATTGATCTCAAAGAATGAAGACCTCTTTTGGGAAAAAATGGGAAATGTGATGAGATGATAGGATCCAGGTAGAGAATGGAAGAGTTCAGATATCAGACAAAGGGAATTTTTTTCATACCGCAAAAGAGTGACTTTTCCTTTTCCTATTTTTGCCTTGACATGTCAGTGCCCTAAATTATTTCCACACGTTCTCCATAATTCTAAGTTTCTTAATCTTGAAGTTTGTAAAATAGATTTTAAAAGGTGAGAAACCTACTTCTATTTATCATTCTTCACATTGATGCTAAAATAAGAGACTAGATTATTTATAAGACAAGATTAATTTCCATAGAGAAATTCTGTAATATATCACATCATTCCATAAAAGCCATGAAATTTACTGAGAGAAGTTGTTAAAGTATCAAATAATTTTGGTATAAATTATTAATAAATGACCCAAATGATTCTGATTTAGTTACCAAAATGAATTACATATACTTGAAAATAAGCCTCTTTATTAATTTCTTGCTATTTAAAAACTATTTTAAATTTGGAGTTGTTATAATGTAACCTCCTGCTTCAACTTTGGACACTATTGATAAATTCCCTGTTATGAAAGATGAGGAAATGAACACATAATGTAGCCAGCTGCCAACATGGCCTCCAATGATTCTCACTCCCCTGCATTCCCACACTTGTTTAATTCCCTCTCTCAATAAGTAAGACGTATGTGACTCATAGAAATTGTTTCAGGTAATGGATGTTAGCTTTTTTCAGCAGTTAAGTTTTCAGGTAATTTAATACATAGCAGTAGATAACTCAGAGAAGGCAATGGCACCCCACTCCAGTACTCTTGCCTGGAAAATCCCATGGACGGAGGAGCCTGGTAGGCTACAGTCCATGGGGTCGCGAAGAGTCGGACACAACTGAACGACTTCACTTTCACTTTTCCCATTCATGCACTGGAGAAGGCAATGGCAACCCACTCCAGTATTCTTGCCTGGAGAATCCCAGGGACGGCGGAGCCTGGTGGGCTGCCGTCTATGGGGTCGCACAGAGTCGGACATGACTGAAGCGACTTAGCAGCAGTAGCAGCAGCAGCAGCAGCAGCAGATAACTGGTTCACATGTATAATTCCCACTTTCTCGCTCATCTGTTTCCACTTTCTTCAGTGTCCATGATTTGCATGACTTCAGTTTTCTTGTTCGCTTGGCCAGAAAGAGCTAAATGCTGTCTGCTGGCACCTGTCCTGTTATGAGACACTAACATAGCTTCTTGATAACAGATAAAAAAAGTGGAAATTATCTTGGTGTAGCTCCTCTCTTCTCCTTCAGGTATTTATATGGCAAAAGAATCTCTCTACTATTCACTCTCCAGTGCCTTCAGATAATGACTTTTTAGGGTTTTACAGTTATTTTTTTGTGGAAATTGCCTGATAGGGTCTTATTCTATTAATAAGAGAATCAGAAATTCCTCCTTTATTTTTTAAAAAATTGTTCTTTGTTTCAACTGGGATTTGAATCAAATAATAGTTGATAGCTGCTTTTTCATCCATCCCTCTAACTAGAAGTTCTTCCAATTTGGTTTCTTTTAGTAAAAGACAAAAACATACCTGGTTTACAATTCTCTCTTACTCTTTGTAACTCTCTTATAGCAAAGCCAAGCACTAAAATACAGGGTAGATTTTGTTGAACCTGTGTTTAAAAGCACAGACTTTCTATTATCATGTATTTCAAACTGTATCTCCATGAACCAGTAAGAAGTTGAATAATCAGGGAGAACTAGGTAACTTGATATCTGGGTGACATTGGGTAAGTTGTTGGGTCACTGTCTGCCTCAGTTTGTGAATTTGGGACAAAAATATCCATCAAAAGTATGGTGTCAAGGATTAAATGAGGTGATAAATATAAAGTCCCTAGTAAAGAGTAAGTATGAGAAAATGCTGATTGTTTGTCTGTTGAACTCTTCATTTCACATTTTTCTCACTCCTAATTTAAATTAGGATGCTCTTAATTATTTTTAATCTTTCCCTATTTTTTTGCTAATTATGCCATTTTATTTATAACTTTTTATGATTATTTGAGACTCTAGTTTATACTTCTCATTATGTTTTAAGTGTTTCAAGAGACAGATTTTACTTATTTGTAGTGCCTTGTATAGATTAAAAGTAGTTGGTGAGAATCTGCAGAATTTATTTTGAGTTTCCGTTTCATCAACATTATAGCAGTTTCCTTGTGAGATATTGTAAAACTCAATATCTGTTCTTAAAATGCATGAAACACTCTTAGTAACATTGATTTTCCCTTTTTTTTTCAGTGTTTAAAATTAAACCTAAAGATTTGACTTAAAATTTTCAAATTCAAAAGCACGCGCTAATCAGTTTGATCCTGAATCCATAATGGCAAATGTCTCTCCATCTTAACTTCAAATGTTTTGGAAGCTTTATAATCAAGGACTGAAAATGTCAACAAAACACTTCTCTGTCTTGAATCAAGTATTTTTAACAGTTGACTAGATGGTATGACTATACATCCATGTTTTGTTTTGTTTTTTCAGATACACTTGAATTTGTTTGTGTACAAGCATGTTGTCTTTCTCTCCCTTCAATATGTGGGAGCTCTTGTTTTTGTTTGCCTAGCATAGAACATGCCCCACCCTCACATTATAGGAATGGATAAATGATCTCATCAATGCCAGCAAAATGATTCTTGACTTTAAAAATATGAATCTCTAGTGGATATGCACAAGGAAGAAAGCAGCTAAAACAGAGTAATTTATGACAGTGTGACTCTGATTAAGACTTCATAAACACCTTCTGCTAAGGCCCCCTCTTCTTTCTTTTTTTTTCCCAAGATTTCTTTTTTGATATGGACCATTTTTTAAAGTCTTTATTGTTACAATATTATTTCTGTTTTATGTTTTGGTTTTTTGACCTTGCAGCGTGTGTGACCTTAGCCCCCCAACCAGAGACTGAACCCACACCCCCTGCATTGGAAGACAAAGTCTTAACCACTGTACCACCAGGAAAATCTCCCCCTCTTCCTGAAGTTTGTTGAGCTCTACCTCTGGTATAGTGAGATAAGGTTCTTTCTTTTTCTTTTGGTGGGGGGGTGTGTAGCATAAGTTAATCAGAATGTTTTGTTTTTCTTTTGAACGATAAAAAAAAGTACAGAAAATCTCTTTTTGAAATTGCTTTATATACTCTTGGACACAAGAAAATATCATAATAGTAATTCTTTCTGATTCTGTATGTGAAGCAAAGTCCTGTTCTTCTTTTTCCCTTTTCCATTTCATGTTCCTGTGAGAGAACTTAAACCAATTGCTCAAAGACCATTGTAGAAAAGGCTTTAACTATCACTGCTCTAAAACAGAAACCTAAAGAAAGAAGAGGACTAGAAAGAAATCACAGTCTGGATATTAGGTGATGCTGGGGCTTGAAGGAAGATGTTCAGGTATTGTGGTGGGAAGCAGAATGCTTAGTGTAGGCCTTCTATGAGTAAATGCTCTGTAAACAGCTGTGACTAAGCACATAGTGTAGATTTCTGAAAGCTAAATGACTTCAGGAAAATTCTGCTTGCTTTTGAGGGAATCAATGTACAGTTTCTTTTTGTGATTTGTCAAGCTATTTATAAGTTATTAGTTGCCTATTGTGTAGGGGAAAGTGTTTCTATATAGGTATTCTATCCTTAACTTAAAACCCGTTTGTGGATTTCAGACAGCCTAGAATGCTTAGATCTGTTGCTCTCCTTTACTCCTCCCACTGTCCCCTCCTATATGATATGTGATGTCTTCATCCATAGTTTATGTGCAAAATTAAGGCTATGGAGGCCCCTTAACTCCCACTTAACATGCTGTCTTTACTGCTGAAAGCTTTTACACCTTCATAAGCAGTGCTTAGTTGCTAGAGCCTCTCTATGTGTTAATTCGTAACTTCTCATAGAAGCTCAAGAAATGAGTCTTATGAAAGCTTCCACTGCTGGAACTATATTGATGCAAACAGAATTGAGAGAGTTCAGTTATTAAGGCTCCTTTAGAACACATTGATAACTGTCAGAAAGTTTTTGGTGAGGTGAAGTTCAGCTTTTTCCCCATGACCTCATTACTGAATTATAGTGAATGCAAATCTTAAACTAAATTATTGAACAAATATAGATTACCACGTGTGAACAAAACTGTATATACAGCATTTTCTGTCAGTTTGATTATGTTCCAGCTCTCTATTTTAGGTGCCCTAATGGCAACCCACTCCAGTATTCTTGCCTGGAGAATTCCATGGACAGAGAAGCCTGGTAGGATGCAGCCCATGGGGTCACAAAGAGTCAGACAGGACTGAGTGACTAACACTTTCACTTTCAAGACCATCTTCAATAAAACATTTCAGTTCAGTTCAGCTCAGTTGCTCAGTCATGTCCGACTCTTTATGACCCCATTGACCGCAGCACACCAGGCCTCCCTGTCCATCACCAACTCCCGGAGCTTACTCAAACTTATGTCCATCGAATTGGTGATGCCATCCAACCATCTCATCCTTTGTCATCCCCTTCTCCTCCTGCCTTCAATCTTTCCCACCATCAGGGTCTTTTCAAATGAGTCATTTACTTGAAGCAATTACAAGAATGTGCTGAAGGCAGGATTTGGCTGATTTTATATCTAACGAAAGGAAAACAGAATTCTCCACTCCAGGGTCTGGATCCCAGAGCAATTAAGACCTAAGCCTCAAGCTCTGTGTCCAAAGATTCAGGTACTAGGGCTTCCCAGATTACTATACTTTTATGCAAGGGCAGGAGTGTCTTAAAACTTTAGGTAGCCCACATGTCTGAAATACCACTATTGTTACCATTGAAAACACATTTTTAATATATATCATGCTGACAACACAAGCATTCATTTCACAAATGAGACCCCACTTTGTTACTCATTAATTGTTAAAAATCTAGTGTTGGTTACAAATAAAGAAAGCTGAAGTTTTTAGAATAGCTGTCTCTAAAGTGTGATCTTTCTCATATAATGCTAGGTGACCATCCCTGGAGTGTGAATTTTCAATTAAGATAATTGATTAAATTGAAGGTGTAATTTGGCTTCCCTCGTAGCTCAGTTGGTAAATCATCTGCCTGCAATGCAGAAGCCCTGGGTTCAATTCCTGGGTTGGGAAGATCCCCTGGAGAAGGAAATGGCAACCTACTCCAGTATTCTTGCCTGGAGAATCCTATGGACAGAGGAGCCTGGCAGGCTACAGTCCACAGAATCACAAGAGTTGGACACAACTTAACGACTAAACCACCACCAAGGTGTAATTTAAGCTAAATAACACATATTATATAATATACTATTTCTATTGAAATATTTTAATGCAAATGTAAGGTGTTTTGTTCTCCTGAAATTTTCAGAGATTATAAATGGTTTTAGAAGTTCAGGCTCAGGAATTCTGTGATTCAAATATTAGTTAAGTTTTAGCCATAGAAATAATTAAATCTAGTTTTGTACCAGAGTTGTAAAGCAAAACAACTGTGAAATAGTAGCTCCAGAATTTCTGAGTCTATTTGGAAGGAGAGTCTAGTAATGAAACTGTGTTTACGTAACAAGGCCACTATTTTTACTTGGATATAATGTTTATTTGGATGGCTTTGAATGTGAGATTATGGAGGACCCTGCTTGGATATTTTCACTGGGCAGACTTATGAAATATAACTTTAAAAAGTTTAGATGGCATATGTTTTTAATAATTCATTTGTAATGTATGTGAGGCATTTATGCTCAAATTTTTAAATTTTGAATGTTTGATTATTCTGATCTATAAGAAAGACAAAATTATCTGGTAGATGGGAAGCTTTATACTGCAGAATTTGAGTTCCACAAATGACAATAAAATAGTAAAATTTCCTTTTCTGTAACATTAAACATTAATATATACTACAGGGTCTAAACATAATGGCAAGTCTAACAAGAAACAGGTTTATGGTCTAATAAAAAGTACCATTTTATCTTCATTATATTTGTTTTCCTAAGAAATAGTTATTGTATTATACTCCAATTTACTACATCTGTGTTACATCATACATACAGTTTCATGGACCAATTGCAATTTTTAATGTTTCTTGAAAATTAGTCACAAAGGTGCTTTAACCACTACAAGACCTCACTTTTTCATTTGTAAAACTATGATTCTCTCCTTAAAAGGAAATTATATTTGTAAATCATCTGATGATGAAAGAATCTGTATAAAATTTGTGAGTTATTCCTTATAGTGAAAATTATGGTGAAATTTTTAAACAGATGATTTTCAGTTAGTATGAACTATTTTTTCTTCTGCCCTAAAATCCTACTGTTTATAGTTCTTCAGAAACTGGAGTCATTTGTTCTGTGGTCTTTAATGTCTCTAATCTCAAAAGCTATTCTGTGTTTCAAAAAGGCTTAAAGCTATTATGTGGTCCCTCAACTTAGGCAGAGAGTGACTTTTGGGATCACGAACATATGGATGAGAGTCAATAAGATCATTCTGAGAGAGAAAAGATAATGAGACAAGAATAGGGTAGAATAAAGAGCCCTGAGGAATAGCACCATTAGTGAAAAATACGGGCAAAGGAAAATTTGAATATTATTGACATCTTAAGTGCTAGGAAAAAAGATGAGTAAGTGGTCAAGTGTATCAAATACTGTTTTACATTTCTGGTGAAGTTGTAGAGGGTTTAAAAGACCATTGATTTCACTATAAAGGTGAGACTGGATAAACTAAAAAGTAGTGTTTGTATTTTAAGTTATCAAAAAGTTGTAGAGTCAAGTAAGTCTAAATAAATTCCAAACATAGACAAACCTTCCCTGTCTTGCCACAAGTCAGTGCCAGCTTGCATTTCTGGGATAGTCTGCGAATTGCTAACAAATGTAATAGGCTTGTCATAGGCAAAGAAAAGCTGTGAGGACAAGGGGAAAACAACCACACTGGAGCTGACATGTTACATCTGAATCTGAAGGAGACTTAAGAATTCCACTCTGCCCCGTTCTCCCCTGCGGGAATTTTACTGAATAAGCTCAGTTTTGCTGTGAACTTAAAACTGCCCTAGAAAAGAAAGTTTGTTAATTTAAAAGAAGTGACATGCAGAATTAATTGGATTGGATTTACACCAGGGTAACTGAATCAGAAGAAAGTATTAGTAACAGATCAATAGAAATAATCTAAACTAAAGCATGTAGTATAAGACAATTAAAAAGTTACTGAATAGAAAAGCAAAATCTGAGAGGAAAATATAACATGACCTAGTATACATGTTATTTATGTCCCAGGAAAGAAGGAAAATGGGCAGGAAAATAAAATATGAAGAGAAAATAGCCTAGATATTTTCAAAGCTGATTAAAGTCTCAAACCCCAGAATTAAGAAGCCTGCTGAATACCAGGCAGGATAAACACAAAGAAAATCTTGCCAAGGTAAATCATAGTCAAGCTGTTGAAAACCAAAGATAAAGAGAAAAACCCTAGAAATAGTCTTGATTAAGAAAGATGGATGATTGACTAAATACACAGAAGCTAGAGAAATGGAATAACATCTTTTAAATGCTAAAAGGATGTCAGTCCATGATTCTTTACCTAACAAAAATATCTACTACAATTAAAATGAAGTAAAAATGGCTTCAGACAAATTACGAGGTTATTCTTCACTAGCAGACATGCCTGAACAGTAGGTTAAAGAAGTTTTTTTTAGAATGAAGAGAATTTGCCAAATTGGAAAGTTGGATATTTAGTAGAAAAAACAAAGAGCACAGAAAAGTATAAAAATGTGGATAAATATAAAAATGAAAGTCATAAGTCAATTATATTAATAATTATATAAATATTAATGAAATAAACTGAAAAATGCAGAAAATGTCAGCTTGGACTTAAAAGTAAGACCCAATAATACAATTTATAATTGGGTCATGTTTTATAAGCATACTGACATTAAGCCAAAATCACCGCAGATGGTGATTGCAGCCATGAAATTAAAAGACACTTACTCCTTGAAAGGAAAATTATGACCAACCTAGACAGCATATTAAAAAGCAGAGACATTACTTTGCCAACAAAGGTCTGCCTAGTCAAGGCTATGGTTTTTCCAGTAGTCATGTATGAATGTGAGAGTTGGACTATAAAGAAAACTGAGTGGCAAAGAATTGATGCTTTTGAACTGTGGTGTTGGAGAAGACTCTTGAGAGTCCCTTGGACTGCAAGGAGATCCAACCAGTCCATCCTAAAGGAGATCAGTCCTGGGTGTTCATTGGAAGGACTGATGTTGAAGCTGAACCTCCAATACTTTGGCCACCTAATGAGAAGAGCTGACTCATTTGAAAAGACCCTCATGCTGGGAAAGATTGTGGGCAGGAGGAGAAGGGGATGACAGAGTGTGAGATGGCTGGATGGCACCACCGACTCGATGGACATGGGTTTGGGTGGACTCAGGGAATTGGTGATGGACAGGGAGGCCTGGTGTGCTGTGGTTCATGGGGTTGCAAAGGATCAGACACAATTGATTGACAGAACTGAACTGAACTGTAAAGTTTAAACATACACATACCTTTGACTTTGCAAGTGTACATCTAGGTATATCCCCACCCCATCCCCAAAATTAGTTCACAAGTTCACAAAAAGTTTTGTGTAAGAAGGATGCTTATGTTAGTTTTGTTCCAGTAGAGCATCAGGCAAAGCACAGAGGTTGAGAATATAATGATTTCAGTAGAAAGGGTGATTACATTGGCGCTAGTGGTAAAGAACCCTCCTGACAGTGCAGGAGATGGAGGAGACACAGGTTTGATCTTTGGGTCAGGAAGATCCCCTGGAGGAGCGCATGAGAACCCACTCCAGTATTCTTGCCCGGAGAATCCCATGAACAGAGGAGCCTAGTGGGCTAAAGTCCATGGGGTTACAAAGAGGTGGACACAACTGAAGTGACTTAGCATGCAATCTGAGAAAGAAGCACCCTTGGAACTGAAGTTTTGTTCACCTTTGGCCTGACAATGGAGCCATTGCCTTTAATAATGTGAACATCAAGTACAGCTCAGATGGCTCTCTGGTATTGAAGGATCTGAGAGCAAGCACTGACTCAAGGGAAAACATTGGCATTGTGGGAAGAACAGGAACTGGAAAAAGTTCCCTCATCACCGCCTCTTTTAGATAGTCAGAACCTGGTGGTACAATTTTGATTGATAACAATTCAACAACCCAAATTGGATTTCACAATTTAAAGGAGAAAATGTCAGACTACAAACAACCCATAAAAGACTGGAAACAACCCAAAAGTTCATCAACAGGAAATGTGAAAACAAATTGTAGTTAATTTCATATAATGAAACACTATGGGAGTAGTGAAAGTAGTAATAAATCACAAACACACTCAATCACGTTACTGAATCTTTAAAATATTATTTGTGTGAAAGAAGCTAAACACAAAGAATACATACCATGTGACTTCATTAAAAAAAATTATTGAAGTATCAGTTCAGTTTGGTCACTCAGTCATGTCCGAATCTTTGCAACCTCATGGACTGCAGTACGCCAGTCTTCTCTGTCCATCACCAACTCCCAGAGCTTACTCAAACTCACGTCCATTGAGCCAGTGTTGCCATCCAACCATCTCATCATTTGTCATCCTCTTCTCCTCCTGCCTTCAATCTTTCCTAGCATCAGGATATTTTCAAAAGTCAGTTCTTTGCATCAGATGGCCAAAGTATTGGAGTTTCATCTTCAGCATCAGTCCTTCCAATGAATATTCAGGACTGATTTCCTTGAGGATGTACTGGTTGGATCTCCTTGCTGTCCAACAGACTCTCAAGAGTCTTCTCCAACACCACAGTTCAAAGGCATCTTTGGCTCTCAGCTTTCTTTATAGTCCAACTCTCACATCCATAAATGACTACTGGAAAACCATAGCTTTGACTAGACACACCTTTGTTAGCAAAGTAATGTCTCTGCTTTTTAATATGCTGCCTAGGTTGGTCAAAACTTTTCTTCCAAGAAGCAAGCTGCTTTCAATTTCATGGCTTCATTCACCATCTGCAGTGATTTTGGAGCCCCCAAAAATGAAGTCTGTCACTGTTTCCACTGTTTCCTCATCTATTTGCCATGAAGTGATGGGGCCAGATGCCATGATCTTAGTTTTCTGAATGCTGAGTTTTAAGCTAACTTTTTCACTCTCCTCTTTCACTTTCATCAAGAGGCTCTTTAGTTCTTCACTTTCTGCCATAAGGGTGGTGTCATCTGCATATCTGAGGTTATTGATATTTCTCCCAGCAATCTTGATTCCAGCTTGTTCTTCCTCCAGTCCAGCATTTCTCATGATGTACTCTACATATAAGTTAAATAAGCAGGGTATTAGTATACAGCCTTGACTGTATATTGGACTGTCAAGGATTTGGAACTGATTTGGAACCAGTCTGTTGTTCCATGTCCAGTTCTAGCTGTTGCTTCTTGACCTGCATACAGATTTCTCAGAAGGCATAGTTGATTATATTATAAAGTTGTGTTGTTTTCAGGTGTACAGTGAAATGAATCAGTTATATATATACCTATATCTACTCTTTTTTAGATTATTTTACCATATAGGTCATTACAGAGTAATGACTTGAGTTTCCTGTGCTATACAGCAAGTCCCTTTTAGTTATCTATTTTAGATATAGTAGTATGCATGTGTCACTCTCAATTTCCCAGTTTATCCCCCCACCAAACCTTTCACCAATGGTAACCATAAATTTGTTTTCTGCACCTGTGACTGTTTTCTGTTTTGTAAATAAGTTCATTTGCATCCTTTTTTTTTTTTAGATTCCATATTTAAGCAATATTCTATATTTGTCTCTCTCCATCTGACTTTACTCAGTATGATAATTTCTAGGCCCATCATGTTGCTGTAAATGGCATTACTTCATCCTTTTTTTGGCTGAGTAATATTCTGTTGTATATATGTACCACATCTTCGTTACCCACTCCTTTGTTCTTTTCAGTCTTTGTTATCCAGGTGTTAGCTATTGTGTCCTTGTTCTCTAATTTTGTCTGTTTTTCCTTACTTTCTATTTCTTTGTCATTTTGTTTCCTTTTTTGGAGACTTTTTAAACTGCATTTTCAGCCTTTCTATTGAATTTTACATTTCAGGATATTTATATTTATTTTAAAAACTTCTTTATACATCTCTGAAGGTTTTTTTTTAATCCATCCCTTTCTTGTTTCATGGTTGTAACATGTTTTCTTGTTTATTAATGATGGACTTTGAAATTTTGTTCTTCTGTAATGTCAGTTTCTTAAAAATTACTTTGTTTGAAACCATGTTGAAGATTTTACTCAGATTTCTGGTGTCCTTGGTATTACCCTCATAATTAAAAGTTTAGGGAGAAAATGGTAATTGGAAACTCTGAAAATACAGGTGGAAATTACTGACTGGCTTCTCTAGAATGATCTGAATGGGAGTTTTGCTGGAGGACCCCAGTATCCCAATACTTTAAGATTTTCCTAAGACTGTGGATTTCTAAGAGAGTTTTCTTTTATAACACAAATTACTTTTTAAAATGCAAAGTTCAGTGCTCTGGTAGTCAAGTGGGAAAACAGGTTATGTGTCTCAACTTTTCAACATTTAATCCAGTTAATATGAGTCATTCAGTCCTTCACTTCTCCAGAAAAGAATTCTCCAGTATTCAGCCAGTACTGAGGAAGGGTAGCTATCAGATTATGAAGAGGAAAGTGTGTCTACTGCTACTGCTGCTAAGTCGCTTCAGTCGTGTCCGACTCTTTGCGACCCCATAGACGGCAGCCCACCAGACTCCGCCGTCTCTGGGATTCTCTAGGCAAGAATACTGGAGTGGGTTGCCGTTTCCTTCTCCAGTGAATAAAAGGGAAAAGTGAAAGTGAAGTCGCTCAGTTGCTCAGTCGTCTGACTCTTAGTGACCCCGTGGACTGTAGCCTACAGGCTAGGGAAACCCTAATTTGTCACACATCTTTTACCCAGTCTTCCTTATTTTAACCTCGAAGCCCTTTGGGTTTCCCTGGTGGCTCATATGGTGAAGAATCTGCCTGCAATGCAGGAGACCCGGCTTTGATCCCTGGGTCAGGAAGATCCTCTGGAGAAGGGCGTGGCAACAACACACTAGAGTATTCTTCCGTGGAGAATTCCACGGACTCAGGATCCACGGGGTTGCAAAGAGTCGGCATGTCTGAGTGACTAACATTTCCACTATAAATTTCAGAAAAACCTGTTGTTACAAATGCTGAACCTTTTGAGGATTCTTCTTTGTAAACTAAAACCTAAGTCTTAGATTTTTCTGCTGCTTGTTTTAGATTAGGCATTCTAACTCCCATCTATTTTTCTGGGTTCCAAAATTTGTTGCTGTTGTTACCTCTCTTGTTTGTCTTGTGATTTTTTGTCTTTAAAATATCCAGTTAGAGTGAGGTTTTTGAAGGCAGAGAACTGAATTGTTTATTAAATGTACTCTTTTAACTCAGAAGACTTTTTTTTAATTGACTTTAGAGGGTAAGAAATGAAGTCTTGTCCTACAATTTTTGAGAGTACTTATTACTATGACAACTTAAGTATGTAAAATTAGAATATATTTAATAAGCTTCCCCTAATTATTTTAAGCATTAATTATTTTTATGAATGCAGAATGTTTTAATTACAACAAGCAATTATCTTTGACAATAAAATTTAAGTGTATTAATGACTACTAGTTATTCTAGTGTGTTTGGTTACTAGCAGTTATTTAGAATTTAGTCACAGTAAATTCACACTGTACGTATTCCTTTTGTGCATTTTCCAGACTCCTTTCCTAATTGATTATTACCTTCATAAGAAAAATTTATCTTTATCACAACTCTAAACTCTATAACCTACAGTGTCTTGTATGTCTGATGAGAGCACTAACTTTATATTGTGTGCATTTATGAGAGGGAAAACCTAGAGGACTGAAGTACATCATACTATAATTACTTGTATTTCAGTTTAACAATTGATAGGTGGATCCAGAGAATCCATATAACATTTTTAAAGCTAGTGAAATTTTATAAAACCTTAAAAGAACTTATTTTGTGTGTGTGTGGAATTATTAGAATAATCCCACTGATTATCATCTGTGCACTTAGGCAAAATAAAAGCTTACTGGCACTGTATATGACACTGTCAGTTCTGCACTTCAGTTTTTCCAGTTGTTGTGCCAAAGCTAGTATTGCTTAAATGTTCTTTGGACCTTACTTGGTAAAAGATAAGTTTATGTTTTCAAAACTGTCCTATGATTTCTGTTTTTAGTTCAGTTTAATATGGATGTTTTAAAGTTGCATGAGTCTAACAAGAATACAGTGTTAAAACCTGAGGACTTTTGGTTTTACAAATGAAATCAAAATAAATAAAGAAGGAGGAGAATGACTTTACGTTCAAATAGCTTTGTATAATTTTTAGGAATTAGACTTGAGATTAGTCAATCTATGTTTGAGAAAAGTTTTCTCAGTTAACTTTTGCAAGGCACTATTTAAAACTTCTTTTCAAATTAGTATAGATGGATATTGTAACTGTGTGTTGCAATCCAATCTTGTAACTATGTTTTTTTTTTCTTCATTAAACATAATTTGTATTGTCTGAATAAATAACTCCCAGAAGAATTCCCTCACTCAAAGGGAGGTCTGAAAACTACAGCAAGTTACCTGCTTTTCTCACTAATTTGAAATAAGATTAGTTTGATTTATAAATGATGGATTAAGTTGTTTTATCTAATGTTTGTTGTTCCTCAGAATAGTGTATCCCTTCTAAAAGAGCAAGTCATTGATCTTTTCCTAAGAACTGTAGATATAAGGAGGTGAGAGTAGTGTTAATAATGATGGTGCTGTTCATTTGAAAACAGCTGAAATGAGTGAGAGTCTAGGCTAAGTTTCTTATTTCATTGGCATATGAGAGTCAAAGAAAGTCAGAGTAATGAACATTAGGAATAATTACTATGTGTCAGACCCATTTTTATAAGCTTTATGGTATTAACTCATCTTCAGAGCAGCTCTGTAAAATAGATACAATTATTATCATCCCCATTTCATAGAAGAAGAAATAGAGGCAAGTCATGGGGCTGATAAATTGTAAAACTGGGCTTTGCATCCAGACAGTCTGATTCTGGAGTCCATAAGCTTAACTACCACTCTAAATTGTTGCTACTAAAAGAGAATTCTGCAGAAAAATATGAAATTGCTCTCAAATTAAAGAAGAAAAAGAAGGGATATAAGAACATAGCCAAACCAAGTGATTCAAGGTCATGGGGCTCTGATTTATTGACACTGATCAGTATTATTGTGAGATTTTAACTTGTTTGGCTTATATAGAGAAAAGAGTAAAATAAAGATGACTAAAGGGGCTTCCCGGATGGCTCAGCAGGTAAAGAATCTGCCTGCAACACAGGAGACTCAGGTTTGATCCCTGGGTCAGGAAGATCTGTCTGAAGGAAGAAATGGCAACCCACTTCAATATTCTTGCCTGGAGAGTCCCATGGACAGAGGAGCCTGGCCGGCTCCAGTGCAAAGGGTCGCAAAAAGTCAGACACAAATGAGCGACTAAGCACGCACAAAATAAATTTGTCACATTAAAATCCAGAAGAAACACAATATACCTTGTAAATTCAGTAATTTTTCTTCTCAGTTATTTATTCTACTGATATTATTGTAATTCCAAAGGGAGGATGGAAGTGGAAGCAGTTTGAGAGTCACGTTAACATGTATATGTATAACTGAATCACTTTGTTGTACACCTAGAACAAACACAACATTGTTAATCAGCTATACACCAAAGTAAAATAAAAATAAATAAATAACTTACTGAAAAAAAGTTTTGAGGTGCTAATTTGACATTCAGTGATCAACACTAAGTAAGCTGTTGGATAAATGTAACTTAAGCCCAGAAGTTTGGGCTGAAGATACAAACTGGAGATCATTATGACATAATGATATTTAAAGTCATGAAATTGCTTGGTATTATCTAGGAAGAGGATAGACAGAGAGAAGGAAATCTCATATTAGGGTGAGAGGAGAAGGCAATAAAGGAGCCTAGGAGAGAGCAGTCCATAGAACAAGAGGAAACGCAGGAATGTGTGATGCAGGAAAGCCAGGAAAGTAAGAGTGGTCTCTAAGCCTGCTGAGGATTAGAATATGTGCAAGAAAAGTTTCACTGGGTTTGGCAGTGTGAAAGGCACTGATGAATTTAGCAGAAGTAGTTTCAATGGACTGTGGACAAGGAAGCTAGATTGAGATGGATGGAAAAATTAAGAGGAAGTAAGCACGGGTAAACTAATATAGGGAGAGGCTTAGTAGACTAATTCTACTATGCTTCTTAAAATTATTCTCATGTCCAGCTCTATGCGACCCCATGGACTGTAGCCCGCCAGGCTCCTCTGTCCATTGACTTCTCCAAGCAAGAACATTGGAGTGGATAGCCATTCCCTTCTCTAGGGGATTTTCCCAGCCCAGGGATGGAACCCAGGTCTCCTGCTTTGCAGGCGGACTCGTTCCCATCTGAGCGACCAGGGAGGCCCTCATCAGACAAATCCCAGTTTTAATCACTACCCTCCTCAACTCTATGGAGCCGTCATTCACATGCTTCTATCATCTTTTCTTTATATTTGTTTATCTCTTATTTATCCTTCCACCTCATCTTTCCCTTCAAAATTCCACTACTGTATCTTAGGGAATTCATTTTCTCTAGTTAAAAGTCTTCAGCCGTATCTTTGAATGTTATCTCTGCTTGCTTACTTTGTCTTTGCCTTGCCTGGAAACATTGTCTCCCCTCACATACCATACAGGCCAGGAGTGGGAGCATTATCCTTGTTGACTATTGCCATTTTCAGGTAATACCCCTGCTCTTCTGAGTTTTCTCAAAGAGTTGGATGGAGGTTTAGTTATCTTAAAAGTAGCAGGACTCTCAGAGAGTCTTGCATATAGTATTCATTGTACTGCATATTCCATTTTATATAAGACTTCAGCAACCATGGATTTTGGTAACTATAGCCCAGGGATATTGAGGGGCAACTGTAGTTTCTTTCTGTTAAAACTCTTTCCTGTATCTTTTTTTTTTTTTTCCTCTAGAACTCTTTCTTGGGACCAGAATATAACTCAAAGAACATTTGTTCCTGATATATCAGAGAGTGAGGATTTTGATTATGAAGTTTTCAGCTTTACGTCCTCTGAATGTTATATCTGAAAAACAAGAAACTAACATAGTTCTTCTAAATATAAAATACCAAAATAGTCATGTTTAGAAGGATAATGTGAAATAATGTGGTTGCTAAGAACACTTGGGAGCTCATGTAGTGCACAAGAAAGTAGATGAAAACTATTATAACTTTTTGATTGTAAAAATATTTCATATATTTATTTTACTTTCATTTCTAGATTGCAATGTTTTGGCAAAGCAATAGTTTTCTCTGAATTTATAATTTGGTTTGTCTTCATGAAATGTTTCTCTCTTTCTAACTCAACCTTTAAACCTAAGAGACATTTGAGCCCTAGGAAAATTATCCCTTTGGCACAATAATTTTTCACTTTGAATGACTCATTTTTTGGTTAAAAGAATTTGATTAAAAAGACTAAGTACCCAAGAAAATGTATAACCTGTAATTTTAGAAAAAGAATGTAATAATCAAACATTATTTTTTTATATGCCCATAATTAAACCCATGGTCACCATAATTTCTAAATCTCTTTTATGTCATTCATCCATCATCTCAAATCTCTAAAGTAGCTTCTTGGTAAGAATAAATGATATATTGAATCATGACCAGTTTTATTATTTAGCATAACAGCTTGGAAATGAAACTATCTTCAGAATTTTTTTTTTTTTTTAACCTATGTGTATACCCAAATATGGCTTCCCAGGTAGCACAGTGGTAAAGAATCTACCTGCCATTGGAGGAGATGCAAGAGACATGGATTCAGTCCCTTGGTTGGAAGGATCCCATGGAGAAGGAAATGGTAACCAGCTCCAGTATTCTTTCATGGAAAATTCCACAGACAGAGGAGGCTGGCCGGCTACAGTCCATGGGTCACAAAGAGTCAGACATGACTGAGTGACTGAGCATGCACACATGCATACCCTAATATAGAAAACAAACCTCTGGATAGCAGAAATATTAATTACCAATACGGTCTCTAGAGGCCCTCACTATCAGTTCTCAGTCCTGTCTTGTGAAAAAATCTTCTAAGCTAAAACCTTCTCTTCTTTGTGAATGTAATGTGGTTTTTCTTATAGAAAGTGATCACATATTCTAAGAGTCTAATTTAATGTATTTGATTGTCTGTTTCACTTCTCTTTTTAAGTATAAGATGGTTCAAGCCAGAGACTCAGTTCTTTGGCTGGACCTCCTCAAACTAATGGGGCTTCCCTCATAGCTCAGTCAGTAAAGAATCTTTCTGCAATGCAGGAGACCTGGGTTTGATTCTTGGGTTGGGAAGATATGCTGGAGAAGGAAATGGCAACCCACTCCAGTATTCTCGCCTGAAGAATCCCATGGACAGAGGAGCCTGGCAGGCTATAGTCCATTGGATTGCAAAGAGTCAGACACGACTTAGCCACTGAACCACCACCACATACCTCAAACTGATGATGCTACCATTAAAACAACAATAATTACAAAATGTGAAATCTGTGGTTACGTAGACTGTAAACTTTGCTGTTACAAGTAGAATGTGATTGTGAAGGTGAATTATTTTCCAAATTTACAGTAATAGGACTTTTTTTAAGTTGCTGATCCCCAGAAAATAGCATTGACTCTATTGAAACCATTTATAGGTATTACAGTAAATACACATATTTAATTATTGTTGTTGTTCAGTTGCTAAGTTGTGTCCAACTCTTTATGACTGCTTGAACTGCAGCCCACCAGGCTTCCCTGTCCTTCACTATCTCCTGGGGTTAGCTCAAACGCAAGTCCATTGAGTTGGTGATGCCATCCAACCATCTCATCCTCTGTTGTTCCCTTATCCTCTTGCCCTCAATTTTCCCCAACATCAGTATCTTTTCCAATGAGTTGGCTCTTCGCATCAGGTGGCCACAGTATTGGAGCTTCAACTTCTGCATCAGTCCTTCCAACGAATGTTCAGAATTGATTTCCTTTAAGATTGACTGGTTTGATCTCTTTGCTGTCCATGGGACTCTCAAGAGTCTTCTTCAGCTGGGCAATGCAAAAACATCAATTCTTCATCATTCAGCTTTCTTTATGGTCCAACTCTCACATCCGTACCTGACTACTGGAAAAACCATAGCTTTGACTATATAGATGTTTGTCACCAAAGTGATGTCTCTGCTTTTTAATACGCTGTCTAGGTTTGTCATAGTTTTTCTTCCCAGGAGCAAGTGTCTTTTAATTACATGGCTGCAGTCACTGTCTGCAGTGATTTTGTGGAGTTGCTGAGTCATGTCTGACTCTTTGCAATCCCATGGAGCCTACCAGGCTCCTCTGTCTGTGGAATTCTCCTGGCAAGAGTACTGGAGTGGGTAGCCTTTCCCTTTTCCAGGGGATCTTCCCAACCCAGGAATCAAACCCAAGTCTCTCTCATTACAGGCAGACACTTTACTGTCTGAGCCACCAGGGAAGCCCTGATTTTGGAGCCTGGGAAAATAAAATCTGTCATTGTTTCCAGTTTTTATCCATTTATTTGCCATGAAGTGATGGGACTGGAGGCTATGATCTTAGTTTTTTGAATTTTGTGTTTTAAGCCAGCTTTTCCACTCTCCTCCTTTACCCTCATCAAGAGACTGTCTAGTTCCTCTTTGCTTTCTGCCATTAAATTGGTATCGTCTGCATATCTGAGGTTCTTGATATTTCTCCTGGCAATCTTGATTCCAGCTTGTGATTCATCTGACCTTTGTAGACCTTTATTTTTTCACGTAAATAATACATGTTTTCCTCTTCCTTTTTCCTTCCTGTTTAACAGAATCACACAGCTTTTCTTACAGTGAAAATGAATTATTTTCCTTTTTTGACTTGAGCAACCACCAAGCAGTATAGATTTGGAGGGAAATAAAGGGATCTCATTCTAAAGTTTCTTTTTTTTAAAATATGAAGACAGAATTTGTAGCTCAGAGTTGTTTAAGTATTATGCCTTAGTTTATGAGTTTAGGCAAGTCATTAAACTTCTTAGGATTTCATTTACCTCATCTGTGAAATGAAAATCATGCACTAAATTACAAATTCTTGCAGTGCTAAAAATTCAGTTATTATTTGATTGATATGAATCAGTCTAAGATTAAAAATTGAAAGTGGAACAATAGCTTTTTAACAATCATGAAAGAATTATTAAGCACTAAATTTATGCATGGCAATATTTTTCTATAAAATTTAAAGAATTAAGTGTCTACCTTGAACTAGCTTACATTTAAAAAGGAAAAGTCAAATATGTCACCAGGTCCATTAAAGACGACATTCAATATATCTTGACATTTCTTCATCCAACCTATTCACTTACACTCTTAGCTAGACCTTGTGCAGGCAACAGAGGATTCAGAGATGAATAAAATATGGCCTCTAACCTCGAGGAGTTTACAATTTAATATGTTTAAAAGTCACTGCTAAATTATGACCATAAAAACTTGAATAGCAAATTTGTAAATTGGGATTTTGCTTATTCTTCAGAACTGACATTATCTTCCTTTAAAGTCCTTCAGGGACTTTATTAAGTTAGTCAGTGTAAGTGTAAACTTGAATTTTGTATTATGGTTTTTTCACAGTGCCATATTTTTCCTAGTCTGTAGGCTTGATAAAGGAAGGTACAGGTCTTATTTGAAGCTGTAATGCTAGCACTTATTACAGTGATTAGAATGGAGAGATACTTGATATGTTTGGTGAAGCGAATTAAGGGCATAACATAGGTTGACATTTCTTACTATGATATCATTTTTGCTTGTTTACTTTGGAGTATACACATACAGACTACTGCACAAAATACTATTGTGTTGCTCAATGAGTTATGGTAAAGTAAGCACCTGTATAACCACCACTGAGGTTAATAAAAAGATCATTGCCCCATTTAAACTCCTACTCCTTCCCTTCTTCCAAAAATCACACTGATTTCTTGTGCTATCCACATGGCCCAAGAGGCTGCCAAAAGCGTTACTCAGCTTGTCATCACCTCTAGTGGGATTAGGAGACACTAAGTAGGACTTCCAGGCACACTTCTCTGTGCGTCATTTTTCTGACTCTTGATCCTTGTAATTTGGTCTTCCATAATGGAAGATCACAATATTTTAAACCAAGGCACAGAGGTCATACTGAAAAGAAATACTAATTTTAAACAATTATAAATATATAATCTTCCTACCAGTGCAGGAGATGCAAGTGACATGGGTTTGATCCCTGGTCAGGAAGGTCCACTGGAGTAGGAAATGGCAACCCACTCCAGTATTCTTGCCTGGAAAATTCCATGGACAGAGGAGCCTGGCAGGTTACAATCCATTGGGTCGTGGCCAAAGTATTGGAGTTTCAGTTTCAACATCAGACCTTTCAATGAATATTCAGGACTATTTCCTTTAGGATGGACTGGTTGGATCTCCTTGCAGTCCAAGGGACTCTCAAGAGTCTTCTCCAACACCACAGTTCAAAAGCATCAATTCTTGGGCACTCAGCTTTCTTTATAGTCCAACTGTCACATCCATACATGACTACTGGAAAAACCATAACTTTGAACTAGATGGACCTTTGTTGGCAAAGTAATGTCTCTGCTTTTCAATATGTTGTCTCGGTTGGTCATAACTTTCCTTCCAAGGAGTAAGCGTCTTTTTATTTCATGGCTGCAGTCACCATCTGCAGTGATTTTGGAGCCCAAGAAAATAAAATCTGTCATCGTTTCCACTGTTTCCCCATCTATTTGCCATGAAGTGATGAGACCGGATGCCATGATCTTAGTTTTCTGAATGTTGAGCCTTAAGCCAACTTTTTCACTGTCCTCTTTCACTTTCATCAAGAGGCTCTTTAGTTCTTCTTCACTTTCTGCCATAAGGGTGGTGTCATCTGCATATCTGAGGTTATTGATATTTCTCCTGGCAATATTGATTCCAGCTTGTGCTTCATCCAGCCTGACTCACTGGAAAAGACCTTGATGGTGAGAAAGATTGAAGGTGGGAGGAGATGGTTGGATGGCATCACTGACTCGATGGACATTAGTTTGAGTAGGCTCCGAGAGTTGGTAATGGACAGGGAAGCCTGGTGTGCTGCAGTCCGTGGGGTCACAAAGAGTCATACACAGCTGAGCGACTGAGCTGAACTGAAATGATAATGGCATGTATCCACCATTGTAGTATCATACAAAATATTTTCACTACCCTCAAAATCCTCTGTGTTCTGCCTCCCCACAACACTGGCAACCACTGATCTTTTTACTGTCTCCATAGTTTTACCTTTTCCAGAATTTGAGTAGTTGGAATCATATGGTGTGTAGCTAGCCATTTCACACTGACTTATTTCACTTAATATGTGCTTAAGGTTTCTTTGTGTCTTTTCATGGATTGATAACTCATTTTTAGCTCTGAATAATATTCCGTTGTCTATTTACACCACAGTGTATTTATCCATTGACTTTCTAAAGGACATCTTGAATGCTCCCAAATTTTGGCAGTTACAAATTAAGTTGATATAAGCTCCCATGTTCAGATTTTCATGTGGACATAGATATCAACATTTGAGTAAATATCAAGCATTGTGATTACTGGATTGTATTGTAAGAGTATGGTTTGTTTTGTATGAAACTCCCAGACCGTCTTCCAAAGTGGCTATATCATCTTACATTCCCATTTGCAGTGTGTGAATTTGGGTTGCTCTGCATCCTCTCCAGCCTTTGTTGTCAGTATTTTGGATTCTGGCCATTCTAATAGATGTGTAATGGTATCTCTTTGTTTTAATTCTCAGTTCCCTAATGCCATATGATGTTGAACATCTTTTCATATGTTTACTTGCCATCTGTATATCTTCTTCAGTGAGGTGTCTGTTAAGACCTTTTGCCCATTTTTAAACATGAGATTATTCATTTTCTTTTTGAGTTTTAAGAATTCTTTAAATTTTGGATGATAGTCATTTATAAGATATGCCTTTTGTAAGTATTTTCTCCCAATCTGTTGGTTATCTTCTCCTTCTTTTGACATTGTCTTTTGCAGAGCAGAATTTTTTTTAATTGTAGGATAATAATTTTATAGTGTTGTGTTGGTTTCTGCCATGCAACAAATCAAATCAGCCTTAAGTGCGTATATATATACCCCTCCTTCCAGAGCAGAAGTTCTTAATTGTAATGAAGTCTAAATTATCAATTATTTCTTTCATGGATTGTACTTTGGGTGTTGTATTTAAAATATCATTACCATGTCTGTCATCTAGATTTTCTTTTATGTTTTTCTGGGAGTTCTATTGTTTCTTTTTTAAAGCACTACAGATTTTTTTAAGCTGTATTCAGATAAGCTGATATACAAAAATTAACATAAACATCATAATGAGTTTGCTTTTTTTTTTTTGGCTGGGCTGTACAGAATGCAAGATCTTAGTTTCCCCACAAGGTATTGTACCTGCACCCTCTGCAGTGGAAGTGCAGAGTTTAAACCCTTGGACCCCCAGGAAAGTCCCAGGAGTTCTGTAGTTTTGCATTCTGCATTTATATTTATGATCTATTTGAGTTAATCTTTGTGGAGGGTGTAAGGTCTGCAAAGATTCTTCCCCCTGCGCCCCTCAGTGGATGTCTAGTTGTTCTAGCACCATTTGTTGAAAAGATTATCTTTGTTCCACTGTTTTGCCTTTTCTCCTTGTCAAAGATTAATTGACTATGTTTGTCTAGGTCTGTTTCTTGGTTCTCTATTCTGTTTCGTATATCTATTTGTTTCTTCTTTTGCCAATATCTTACTGTCTTGATCAGTGCAACTTTATAGTAAGTTTCGAAGTCAGATAGTATCAGTCCCCTGACATAGTTTTCTTTACTTAAATGTCCCTTCCTAGTTGCTCCAGTACCTCTGCAACTACTATATTTCAGTGAGTTTGTGCATGTCTAATTTTTAATCCTTCTTGCTCTTTTATGGTCTGTCCTGATCATCTTATCAGTTTGCTTTCTTTGTTTAATAATCTATATTGAAATTTATAGCTAATTGTTTTTAAATTTACATGTGGCAAGCTTCTTCCCTGAACCCCTCTCATTCTCATCAGAAAGAAGTTCCATTGAAAATAAGGAAAATCAACAAATCTCCACAATAATCGCCTCAAGTTCCCATATATCCCCCTGGCTTGCACTGTCATACATTCCCATGTATTTCATAATGCCTTATGTCATATCTCTGCATATCCCAAGATAGAATGTTCTTCTTTCTGCCAGCTCTTGAATTGACTAATTGCTACTCAGGCCTAATTTCTCCTTCTACCTACAAGCAGGCTGAGGTCTCCCTGAACTGTATTCCAGCTTTATTCATTTCTATTGTATTTCATTTACAATACTGAGCTTAGTTCCTGTAATAGATTTCTCAGTTTTCTGAGGAAAGGACAATTTCTTATTAATTTTGATACCCACAAACAACTATCCCAGTGACCCGTATGCAGTAGTTGCTCCATTATGTGCTATGTTGAATTCCTGATTAAAACTAGAGGTACTGAGCCCCTGCTTACTGCAACTAGAGAAAGCCCACACAGCATGAATTTTAGTCATTTGTGGTAAAGAAATTTATCAAAATTTAAACAGTGCAAAAGCTAGCATCAGTTCCTCATTGATAGTTAAGTCATTTTAATAGATGCCCTCTGAGGACTTTTCCTATTCAACTATTTTGTGATTTAAAACATATTCAGTTTTGTTCACATTTTGAAACAGTTAATTGGCAGAGATATGAGTAGATAGTAGAAAAAAAATTCAGGAGAAGAATCTAAGAATTCCTAGATTTCTAGATAAATTCCATAATTTATAAACTGGAAAATCAGTCCTTTAGTAGACAGTGAACTATGTAATTTCTTACGAAGTTATTTCCATTCCTTTGGTGAAAGTGAAAGTCACTCAGTCGTGTCCAACTCTTCACGACCCCATGGACTATACAGCCCATGGAATTCTCCAGGCTAGAATACTGGAGTGGGTAGCCTTTCCCTTCTCCAGGGGATCTTCCCAACCCAGGGATCGAATCCAGGTCTCCTGCATTGCAGGCAGTCTTTACCAGCTGAGCCACAAGGAAAATCCTAGAATACTGGAGTGGGTAGCTTATCCCTTCTCCAGGGGATCTTCCCGACCCAGGAATCAAACCATGATCTCTTGCATTGCAGACAGATTCTTTACCACTGAGCTATCAGGTATTTACATATATTTTAATGGTTCTTTGTTTTTATATTTCTGAGCAATTTCAATCATATAAAACTTTAGAGATTTTTATTCACAGATGTATTGTACATTTTTTAGTATGTTCTATGAAAAACTTCATTCAGAACTAGAATTATTAAAATTAGTATTAATCGCTAGAGATATATTTTTCAGCAGATGGGAGAATACTTAGGCTATTAAACCTAATTCATAAATCACTATCTAGGGTAATGAGACTTTAATGTTCTCTTCAATTTTTCCATTATCTTGAAGTGTCCAGGACTTTCAGATAAGTTATTTTGGTACAATCACTATGGGACAAATATGACTCTGTTGCTATGGAAAACTTACTCCTTGAATGTGCATTTTCCCTTCTATATTGAGATCTCTTAATTCCTTTTCCATACTCCCATATAACATATCAAAGAATATAAATATTCTAAAACGTTTTTATTATGATTATTGATATGTAAAATATGGATCTGAGATTATGGTAATTAATATTAAAAGTGAAGAAGTAAAAGTTTAGCTTTTTAAAGGTAACAGTATTGTAGCTACCAAGAATCAGAGCCCACCATTAATACTGCTGCTGCTGCTAAGTCGCTTCAGTCGTGTCCGATTCTGTGTGACCCCATAGATGGCAGCCCACCAGGCTCCCCTGTCCTTGGGATTCTCCAGGCAAGAACACTGGAGTGGGTTGCCATTTCCTTCTCCAAAGCATGAAAGTAAAAAGTGAAAGTGAAGTTGCTCAGTCTTGTCCACCCCATGGACTGCAGCCTACCAGGCTCCTCCATCCATGGGATTATCCAGGCAAGAGTACTGGAGTGGATTGCCATTGCCTTCTCCACCAATAATTCTATAAACTACTAAAACATTTATATGTCATAATCCAAATATAATAATGGCCTGATTTATATAACTTGATAGGAAAATTGGAAATTTGAATTTTAAATGTGGAAATCAAAGTTCCCAGAAGTGATATGTCTGAATATTTAGTACCACTTAATGCTCCAAGATAAATCTGAGAAATGCATTCTTAGAAATTCAACTTGTATGTTATATATGTCTTACAGTTATGAAAGCTGCTTAATAAAGTTTAATATAATACTTAACTAACTTGATATTGAAACAGTTATTGTAATAATTAACATATTAGTTGATTTTGGAAATCATTTAACCAAACTCATTCTAAGAAATATTGCAATATGTCAATAATCTAAAGCTAATTTAGTAATATTTATTTATTTATTTTTGGCTGTGCTGGGTCTTCATTGCTGTATGGGTTTTTCTCCAGCTGTGGTGAGAAGGGGCTAGTGCAGTGCCCAGTGGTGGCTTCTCTTGTTGTGGAGCATGGATTATAGAGTACATGGGCTTCAGTAGTTGCAGCTTGTGGGCTCTAGAGCACAGGCTTTAGTTAATTGTGGCATACAGGCTCAGTTTCTCTTAGGCATGTGGGATCTTTCCAGACCAGGGACTGAACCCATGTCTCTAGCATTGGGATTCTTCACCACTGAGCCACCGGGGAAGCCCAATAATATGAACTTTTATCATGCTAAAACTTCCAGTTTACTTCTTTGGATTTGTAAATATTTGGATCAGACAATTGAACATACTTTTAAAAGGTGAATAGGTAGAATTATTTCCAAATTTTTTAGTCTCCAATCACATAGTAAGATTAGCTTCTAAAAATAAAGCCTGAAGATTGAATGTAATATTTTGTAGGATATTTTAATAATACATAGATTAGGTAATCTGAAAATCCTTGCAATAAAAATACCAAATTTAAGGCAAAATAAGATTAATATATTTGAAAGAATAGCTGAAATTACAATAAAGTGAGGAAAATCCTCTTGGGTCACAGATAAAGGTGGCATGTGAAGCAGGCTTTCTTGGATTGAGGTTGTAGATAGGTGAAGCCTAGGAGAAAATCTGAGAGCTGATTTTGTTGGAGCCCTGGAAAAGGAGGGCTAAGGGAAAAGTAGGGAGAGAGTTTGGGTTTTAATGGTGATCCAGCTACAGGTTCTTCTGATGATGAGTGTATAGAATCATACTCTCTGTATATTAGGGCTTTTGGAGGTCTACCTTTCAGTGAAATGGTGGCTGAGAAAAATCTACTCACTTGGACAGTGTGATGATAGGAAGTTTATTGGGGTAGTCATAGGCTCTGTATGGAAATAACCTGATCTGCTGAGGATTTGTTAACATGGATCAACCCATACAAGTTTAGGTTTTGAATATCTGTGAGTGAAAAAGTTGGCTTAAAGCTCAACATTCGGAAAACTAAGGTCATGGCGTCTGGTCCCATCACTTCATGGCAAATAGATGGGGAAACAGTGGAAACGGTGACAGACTTTATTTTCTTGGGCTCCAAAATCACTGCAGATGGCGACTGCAGCCATGAAATAAAAAGATGCTTACTTCTTGGAAGGAATGTTATGACCAACCTAGATAGCATATTAAAAAGCAGAGACATTGCTTTGCCAACAAAGGTCCGTCTAGTCAAGGCTATGGTTTTTCCAGTAGTCATGTATGGATGTGACAGTTGGACTATAAAGAAAGCTGAGTGGCAAAGAATTGATGCTTTTGAACTGTGGTGTTGGAGAAGACTCTTGAGAGTCCCTTGGACTGCAAGGAGATCCAACCAGTCCATCCTAAAGGAGATCAGTCCTGGGTGTTCATTGTAGGGACTAATGTTGAAACTGAAACTCCAATACTTTGGCCACCTCACGCGAAGAGTTGACTCATTGGGAAAGACCCTGATACTGGGAAGGATTGGGGGCAGGAGGACAATGGGACGACAGAGGATGAGATGGTTGGATGGCATCACTGACTCGATGGACATGAGTTTGGGTGGACTCCGGGAGTTGGTGATGGACAGGGTGGCCTTACGTGCTGGGATTCATGGGGTTACAAAGAGTCGGACACAGCTAAGTGACTAAACTGAACTGAACTGAACTGAGGTCCAGGAAACCCCAAGATAACAAATTAACAAAACAAGTTGTCTTTACTTCACACCTACTAGGATGGCTATAATAAATAAAACAGAAAGTAACAACTGCTAGCCACGATGTGGAGAAATTGGAAACCTCATGCATTGTGATGGGGATGTAAAATGATGGAGCTGCTAGGGTAAACTGTTTGTTGGTTCCTCAAAAAGTTAAACACAATATTGCCATATGGCCCAGCACTTGCCTTCCTAGGCACATGTCTAAACAAATGAAAAGCAGGGACTTAAGTATTTGTACACCAATTTTCATAACAGTTCAGTTCAGTCGCTCAGTCGTGTCTGACTCTTTGCGACCCCATGGACTGCAGCACGCCAGGCTTCCCTGTACATCACCAACTCCCAGAGTTTATTCAAACTCATGTCCACTGAGTTGGTGATGACATCCAGCCATCTCATCCTCTGTCGTTCCCTTCTCCTCCTGCCTTCAATCTTTCTCAGCATCAGGGTCTTTTCAAATGAGTCAGCTCATCGCATCAGGTGGCCAAAATATTGGAGTTTCAGCTTCAACATCAGTCCTTCCAATGAACACCCAGGACTGATCTCCTTTAGGATGGACTGGTTGGATCTCCTTGTACTCCAAGAGACTCTCAAGAGTCTTCTCCAACACCACAGTTCAAAGGCATCAATTCTTCGGTGCTCAGCTTTCTTTATAGTTCAACTCTCACATCTGTACATGACTACTGGAAAAACCATAGCCTTGACTAGACGGACCTTTGTTGGCAAAGTAATGTCTCTGCTTTTTAATATGCTGTCTAGGTTGGTCATAACTTTTCTTCCAAGGAGTAAGCGTCTTTTTATTTCATGGCTGAAGTCGCCATCTGCAGTGATTTTGGAGCCCAAGAAAATAAAATCTGTCACCATTTCCACTGTTTCCCCATCTATTTGCCATGAAGTGATGGGACCAGATGCCATGATCTTAGTTTTCTGAATGTTGAGCCTTAAGCCAACTTTTTCACTGTCCTCTTTCACTTTCATCAAGAGGCTCTTTAGTTCTTCTTCACTTTCTGCCATAAGGGTAGTGTCATCTGAATATCTAAGGTTGTTGATATTTCTCCCGGCAATCTTGATTCCAGGTTGTGCCTCATTCAGTCTGGCATTTCTCATGAGGTACTCTGCATACAAGTTAAATAAACAGGGTGACAATATACAGCCTTAACATACTCCTTTTCCTATTTGGAACCAGTCTGTTGTTCCATGTCTGATTCTAACTGTTGCTTCCTGACCTGCATACAGGTTTCTAAAGAGGCAGGTCAGGTGGTCTGGTATTCCCATCTCTTTAAAGGTTTTCCACAGTTTATTGTGATCCACACAGTCAAAGGCTTTGGCATAGTCAATAAAGCAGAAATAGATGTTTTTCTGGAACTCTCTTGTTTTTTCAATGATGCAGCAGATGTTGGCAATTTGATATCTGGCTCCTCTCCCTTTTCTAAAACCAGTTTAAACATCTGGAAGTTCACGGTTCACGTGTTACTGAAGCCTGGCTTAGAGAATTTTGAGCATTACTTTGCTAACTTGTGAGGTGAGTGCAATTCTCTGGTAATTGGAGCATTCTTTGGCATTGCTTTTCTTAGGGATTGGAATGAAAACTGACCTTTTGCAGTCCTGTGGCCACTGCTGAGTTTTCCAAATTTGCTGGCATATTGAGTGCAGCACTTTCACAGCATCATCTTTTAGGATTTGGAATAGCTCAACTGGAATTCCATCACCTCCACTAGCTTTGTTTGTAGTGATACAGCATTGTGCAAGACAGCTGAATGGTAGAAACAATCTAAGTGTCTATCAACAGATGGGTAAACAAAATGTAATTTATACTCAGCCATGAAAAAGGATGAAATCTTGATATATGCTACAGCATGGATAGACACTGATAATATTTTAAGTGAAATAAGCCAGACATAGAAAGGTAAATATTTTAGGATTCCTCCATTTATACCTCCATTTATATGAGTTACCTAGAATAGGCAATTTCATCGAGATGGGAAGTAGAATAGAGGTTAACGGAGGCTGGGGGAGTAGGAAAGGGAGTTATTGTTTAATAGATACAGAATGGCTGGAGGTGAAATTTTTTGAGCATAACAGTGGTTCACCCAACACTGAGAATGTATGTAATGCCACTGCACTGTTGTGGGAAATATAAATTGGTTCAGCCATTACCGAAAGACTACTATGGAGGTTCCTCAAAAAAAAAAAGGTAAAGAAGGCTAGAACTACCACATGATCCAGCAATTTCACCTCTGGGTATTTATTCAAAGGAAATGAAAGCACTATCTTAGATATCTGAACTCCCATGTATATTGCAGCATTATTCACAATTATTCCAAGACATGGAAACAACCTGTGTCCATAAATGGAGTAATGCTTAAATAAAAGTGGTAAGTGTATTCAACAGAATATTATTCAGCCATTAAAAAAGGAGATCTTGCCATTTGTGACTGTGTAGATGAAACTTGAGGGCATTAAGCTAAGCGAAATAATTCAGACAAAAAAAATGCTATATGAGCTCACTTACATGTGGTGTCTAAACGGGTCAAAGTCATAGAGATAGAGAATAGAATGGTGGCTGCCAAGGGCTGGAGCTGGGGGAAATGAGGGGATATTGGTTAGAGTGTGAACTTCCCATTGTAAGATGAGTACATTCTGAGGCTGTAATGTGCAACATGGTGACTATGGCTTCCAATACTGTATTGTATGCTTGAAAGTTGCTAAGAAAACATATCTTAAATGTTCTCATTACCACCACCATCACAACAAAATGGTAGTTATGTGAGGTGAAGGATGTGTTAGTTAACCTTATTGTGATGAACATTTTGCAATGCATGTGTATTAAATGTGATGGTTATCACATTGTACACTTTAAAATTATCCATTGTTATGTATCAATTATATCTCAGAAAAGTTGGAGAAAATAATATAATTTTAATTTCATCTACCTTATTGTTACAGACTGAATGTTTGTCTCCCCCAAATTTATATGTTGAAATTCTAACCCAATGTGATGGTATTAAGAGGTTTTCGCTTTGAAATATGATTAGATCATGAGCACGGAGTCCTCATGAATGGGATTAGTGCTGTTATAAAGGATACCTCAGAAAGCTCTATACCACTTAGGACACAGCAAGAAAATGTCCATCTGTGAACAAGGAGGTGGGCTCTCACCCGACACTAAATCTTTTGGCACATTGATCTTGGACTTCCGGACTCCATAACTGTGGGAAATAAATGTTTGCTATTAAAGCCATCTGTCTATGGTGTTTTTGCTTCAGCAGTTCCAATGGACCAAGATAACCACCACCAAAGTTTCTTGTGTACCCTCAGGGGTTCAGACTGCAATTTGAACATCATACTTTGAGAATAAGATTATGTGACTAGATTAAAAGCACAGCTATATGCCATTCATAAAAAAAAAAAATCTGAAGTGTAAGTTGAAAGTATTTACTAGGGTGACAAAAGATAGACCAAAAAATATGCCTGTGTTGCTAGAATCAGGCTAGGTAGGCTTTAAGGCAAAATGCATTACTAAATATAAAGAGAGTAACAATATTATGATTAATATTCTTCAGGAATATCTAATAATCCTAAATTTATAATGTACCTAATAAAATATCACCTAAATATATAAAGGCAAATTTAACAAATACATAATTATAGTGAAATGCATTACCACAAGGGTTTCCCGGTGGCACTAGTGGTAAAGAACCTGCCTGCCAAAGCAGGAGATGTAAGAGATGCAGGTTCAATTTCTGGATTGGGAAGATCCCTTGAAGGAGGGCATGCCAACTCAGTCCAGTGTTCTTGCCAGGAGAATCTCATGGACAGAGAAGCCTGGCAGGCTGCAGTCCAAAGGATTGCAAAGAGTTGGTCATAACCAAAGCAACTTAGCACACACTCACATATTACCACGTAGTGTAATATGTTAACATGTATCTGTAATTACTAGCTTCTCAGAGAAATTTACAACAAAATAAACAAGCTTGTTCTAATTGACCTACGGATATGCTGACACTCTAACTAATGCCAGATATTTCATAAAGTGTATGAGTTTAACCTCTGTATGCTGAAGGTTAAAACTGTGGCTCTCACAACCTTATGTTCCCATTGAGATGCTTCCTAATAAATATTGAATTAATTTAAGGGGAAATAATTTAGGCTCTAGGATTCTTAATTAACTCTTTTGAGCTATTGAGACATTTTATTGCACTTTTAGGAAATATTGCTTTAAGTGACTACTGAAAAGATGCTATACTTACTCAAAATAAGTGTAGCTTTCTTCTAATAAAGAATAGTGAGGAAACTTCTCTATTCTCAAGAACTTGGAAGTAAAGAAACAAGATTGCCTCTCAGAGATAAATTATTAAATCAGTTCATACTGGATCAGAAAAAGAGATAGTCAAGAAGTCACTTCTCCCACGCTAGCGAAGTTTTCAGCGATTATCTCTTCAAATATTTTCTCAAATCCATTCTCTCTCTCTTCTCCTTCTGGGACCCCTATAATGATAGTGTTGCTGCATTTAATGTTGTCTCAGCGGTCTCTTAGGCTGTCTTCATCTTTTTTCACTCCTCCTTCTGTGTTCTGTTTTGCGGCAGTGGTTTCCACCTTTCTGTCTCCCAGGTCACTTACCCATTCTTCTGCCTCAGTTGTTCTGTTATTGATTCCTTCTACTGTATTGTTCATCTCTGTTAGTTTTTTAGTTCTAGGTCTTTGGTAAACATTTCTTGCATCTTCTCCATGATTTTCCTGAGGTCCTGGATCATCTTCACTATCATTATTCTGAATTCTTTTTCTGGAAGGTTGCCTATCTCCCCTTCATTTAGTTGTTTTTCTGGGGTTTTATCTTGTCCCTTCATCTGGGACATAATTCTCTGTATTTACGTTTTAACTTTAACAATTTAATAACTTTCTGTGATGTGATTTTCATTCTGGAGGCTGCAGAATTGTAGTTTTTCTTGCTTTTTCTGTCTGCTCTCTGGTAGATGAGGCTAAGAATCTTGTGTAAGCTCCCTGATGGAAGGGACTGGTGGTGGGGAAAACTGGGTTTTGCTCTGGTGAGCAGAGCTGTGGTCAGTAAAACTATAATGTAATTGTCTGCTGATGAATGGGGCTGCACTCCCTCCCTTTTTAGTTGCTTGGCCTGAGGCAACCCAGTCCTGGAGTCTACAATTCTTTGGTTTCAAGAGGTCTCATACCAAGGGGGAACTCCCAGGATTGCTGCTGCCAGTACTCGCCTCCCTGCAGCGAGCCACTGCCAACCATGCCTCCATAGGAAATCCTCCAATATCAGCAGATAGGTCTGGTTCTGTCTCCTGTCTGGCCACTGCTCCTTTCCTGTGGGTCCTAGTGCACATAAGATTTTGTTTAATATTTTGTTTGTACCCTCCAAGACTTGAGTCTCTGTTTCCCCCAGTCCTGTGAAAGCCCTGAGATCAAATCCCACTGGCCTTCAAAGTCAGATTCCCTGGAGATTCCTAGTCCCTTTAGCAGATCCCCAGACTGGGAAGCCTGACATGGGGCCAAGAACCTTCACAACAGTGGGAGAACTTCTTTGGTATTGTTGTTCTCCAGTTTGTGGGTCACCCACCTGCCAGGTATTGGATTTGATTTTATTGTGATTGCATCTGTATTACTGTCTCATTGAGGCTTCTTCTTTGTCTTTGGGTATGGGGTATCCTTTTTTTGTAGGTTCCAGCATCCTCCTCTTGATGGTTGTTCAATAGCTAGTTGTGATTTTGGTGCTCTCTCAGGGAGATGAACACATATCCTTCTACTCCACAATCTTGAACCAATCTGCCTTTGCTAACAATTGTGGTGATGTGGCCCTTGTTACATACCTAGTGGGACAGCTTGGTAACTCTGGCCATTCAGAGGAGACAATTAACTTATTTTTCTCTGATGCTTTTGCTTTACTGCCTATGATTTGGTTTCCTGGGCATTTTCACCTAAAATATATTCACCTATAATCTACCGATCAGTGAACACAAGTCATAACTGCTTTTTGTAAATGAAAGTAGCATCTTTAAAAAAAATACCAGTTGTTTCTGCATTAGGTTACAGTGAGTCAGCTCCCCAGAGTCTGATTCCCTTGCGTGTACCAGAAATCAAAGTCCCAGACATCCAGAGTTTAACTGGAGTGAGATGATGGCCCTGAGGTCCTCCTGACTGTGTGGGTCTGTTGGGAAGACCACAGATCTCTCATGAGAGATCATCAACCTCACTGCCATATGCTCCATTCTCACTGCAGCACTTACTACTCCAAGTAAGGGCATGCTCTGACTCATTATCCTGGGTTTGAGCGTTAGATAAGAATAAACCAGTACATCTCTCCCTTCTATTTTTCATAGACTTGACAACAAATACATTGGACCCCTAGTACACTGTTAGGACAGTAGAGTATTAAGGTGATATAAGAATTCTCAGACTTCCAACATTTTATGGTGTAGAGATAAGTGAAAGTGAAAGTGTTAGTCACTCAGTTGTGTCTGACGCTTTGTGACTCCATGGACTGTATGGACTGTAGCCCTACAGGCTTCTTGTCTATGGAATTCTCCAGGCAAGAATACTAGAGTGGGTAGCCATTCCCTGCTCCAGGGGATCTTCCTGACCCAGTGATCAAACTCAAGTCTCCTGAATTGCAGGCAGATTCTTTACCTTCTGAGCTACCAGAGAGAAAAAACAAGGAAGCAATAATGCAAGACTGGTGTAAGTGAGGATTCTACAAGGGGTACAGAAAATGTCTGTGGGTATTCAGAGGAAGCAGAAATCACCTCTGCTTGAGGGAGAAGACTAGTGGAGGAGGTGGTAGGTGAAATGGCTCAGTAGTAAAGAATCTACCTGCCAATGCAGGAGACGCAAGTTTGATCCCTGGGTTGGGAAAATCCCCTGGATAAGGAGATAGCAACCCACTCCAGTATTCTTGCTTGGGAAGTCTCATAGACAGAGGAGCCTGGCAGGCTTACAGTTTATGGGGTCTCAAAAGAGTCAGACATGACTTTGTGACTAAACATCAACAACAAAGTTTGTAAAACAGCCTTGAAGAGGTGTGACTGATAAAGTGATATTTTCAAATCTATTTAAAAATTCTTGCTTATCCCCACACATATGCTTAAAACCCGTGGGTGGCTTCCTGCTGTTTAGAGACAAAGACTGAAATACTTAACGTATCTGCTTATCCAGCTTTATCTTACCCTAAACTCTCTCCTCGCCTGTACTCTGGCCTTCTTTGGGTTCCTGTGTAATGCTGTGCTCCCTCCAGGTCTAGTGACTTTGGACATGCCATTCCCTCTGCCTGAAACCCATCCACCCCACCACCTCATCTGTATTTCCTAATTTGCTCTTACAGAGTCTCTTGATTTCAGTTAAAAATGAATCTCATCAAAGTCTGCTTGTTACAGTGTAAATGACATCCACTGGTTAAATGCTGTCATGTACCACTTCACTTTTATTCCAGTACATGCATTGTGCTGTTTCACAGATCTAATTACACATGTTCCTGTGTGATTATTTGATTTGTCTGAACCCAGATACTCCAGACTGTAAACTCAAAGAAAGATGAGACATTATCTGCTTTTTTTCCCACTGGATGCTTACTACCCTGCATACATTTACCCACCACCTGATCCATGGTCACTATGCAATAAATATTAATTGAATGAATGAGAAATGCAAAAATGGCGAAGTTGCTTTAGATTGTGGGCAAAATGCAAATCAAAATACAGAGGTGAAAACTGCCCAAGCTCAAGGACATAAGAAATTATGCTTTAATGGCAGAGATTTATTACTGAACTGCAGGATATACAGAGATGAGTTAGTTAATGCCTCAGGAAAGGACTAACCCTCACTAAAAACACTTCTTGCTACCAACCAGATTCTTGACAACAAGAAAGAGTAGTTATTCATCAAGTGGCAGAAAAGTGTGACAAAAGTCAAATAATTTAGAGAAACAGTAATGTTTCAAAAACATTTGTTAATTGATTGTACAAAATATGGTCAAGGTCAGGTACCAGTGCAAAACCAAAGCCTTGAAAGAAATGAACAAAGCACCTAATCTGAGCTTGCAGTGACATTGTTAGTTTTTCAGAAAGAACTGGTCTTAGAGCAAATCATGCATAGACAAAATTTCTGTTTTTAAAATTGTATTAATGCAAAATTTACACACAGTGAAATGCAAAACATCTTAAGGGTATAATTTGAAGATTTTGAAAAATTCATGTAAAGCTAATCCACAACATTTCCAGATGATAGAGTTTTCCTTTCCTCCCAGACAATTCCTTCTTGTCCGTTCCCAGTCAGCTCCCTCTCCCACAGGAAGCCACTGCTGTGAAATCTAAATCCATAAAGTAGTTTTGCCTGTTCTGGATCTTTATATAAATGAAATTATACAGTAAGCATAATTCGGTGTCTGGTTTCTGTTGCTCAGCATGTTTTGGGGATTCATCCATGTTGTTGCATATAGCAGTGGTTCATTCCTTTATGTCACTTCAGAGTAGCCTGTTGTCTGAATATACCACAAATTATCTACTCATTTTCATTTTAACATACATTTGGATTGTTTCCATTTAGGACTTACTAATACTATAAATAAATAATACAAATTATTAACTTCATATCAACTTATGAATAAATTTACTATGAACATTCTTGTACAAATATTTGTGGATATATATTTATTTTTTTATACAATTTTATTTAGTTAGTTATTTTTGGCTGTGATGGGTCTTCATTGCTGCGAGGGCTTTTCTCTAGTTGCAGCGAGGGGGGGGCTACTCTTCGTTGCAGTACATGGTCTTCTCACTGTGGTGACTTCTCTTGTTGTGGAGCATAGGTTCGAGTAATTGTGGCACATGGGCTTGTAGGATCTTCCTGGATTAGGGACTGAACCCGTGTCTCTTCCATTGGCAGGCAGGTGGACTCTTTACTACTGAGCCACTAGGGAAGCCTGGACATATGTTTACTTTAATCTCAGGTATATACCTAGGTGGTGCAGTGGTAAAGAATCTGCTTGCCAATGCAGCATGCAAGAGACATGGGTTTGATTGGGAACATCCCCTGGTATAGGAAATGGCAACCTGCTCCAGTATTCCTGACTGGAGAATTCCATGACCAGTGGAACCTGGCAGGCTACAGTCTATGGGGTCGCAAGGAATAGGACACAACTGAGCGCTCACACACACACACACACACACACACACACACACACACACACACTCCCTCCATCACCCCCCGCCAGGAAATTGATGGGACATCAGTTCAGTTCAGTCACTGAGTCGTCTCTGACTCTTTGCGACCCCATGGACTGCAGCACGCCAGGCTTCCCTGTCCATCACCAACTCCCAGAGCTTATTCAAACTCATGTCCATTGAGTCGGTGATGCCATCCAACCATCTCATTCTCTGTTGTCCCCTTCTCCTCCTGCCTTCAATCTTGCCCAGCATCAGGGTCTCTTCCAATGAATCAGTTCTTTGCATCTGGTGGCCAAAGTATTGGAGTTTCATCTTCAGCATCGTCCTTCCAATGAATATTCAGGACTGATTCCCTTGAGGATGGACTCGTTGGATCTCCTTGCAGTCCAAGAGACTCTCAAGAGTCTTCTCCAATACCACAGTTCAAAAGCATCAATTCTTCAGTGCTCAGCTTTCTTTATAGTCCAACTCTCACATCCATACATGACCACTGGAAAAACCATAGCTTTGACTAGATGGACCTTTGTTGGCAGAGTAATGTCTCTGCTTTTTAATATGCTGTCTAGGTTGGTCATAACTTTCCTTCCAAGGAACAAACATCTTTTAATTTCATGGCTGCAGTCACAATCTGCAGTGATTTGGGAGCCCAGGAAAATAAAGTCTGTCACTGTTTCCATTGTTTCCCCATCTATTTGCCATGAGATGATGGGACTGGATGTCATGATCTTAGTTTTCTAAATGTGGAGTTTTAAGCCAACTTTTTCACTCTCCTCTTTCATTTTCATCAAGAGGCTCTTTAGTTTTGTTTGCTTTCTGCCCATAAAGGTGGTGTCATTTGCATATCTGAGGTTACGGATATTTCTCCTGACAATCTTGATTCCAGCTTGTGCTTCATTCAGTCCGGCATTTCTCATGATGTACTCTGAGTACAAGTTAAATAAACAGGGTGACAATATACAGCCTTGATGTACTCCTTTCTCTATTTGGAACCAGTCTCTTGTTCCATGTCCAGTTCTAAATGTTGCTTCTTGATCTGCATACAGATTTCTCAGGAGGCAGGTCAGGTGGTCTGGTATTCCTGTCTCTTTAAGAACGAGAGATCAAATTGCCAACATCCATTGGATCATCAAAAAAGCAAGAGAGTTCCAGAAAAACATCTACTTCTGCTTTGGATCGTGACAAAATGTGGAAAATTCTTAAAGAGAATTTGTGATCCACACAGTCAAAGGCTTTGGCATAGTCAATAAAGCAGAAGTAGATGTTTTTCTGGAACTCTCTTGCTTTTTTGATGATCCAGCGGATGTTGACAATTTGATCTCTGGTTCCTCTGCCTTTTCTAAATCCAGTTTGAACATCTGGAATTTCTCAGTTCATATACTGCTGAAGCTTGGCTTGGAGAATTTTGAGCATTACTTTGCTAGCATGTGAGATGAGTGCAATTCTGTGGTAGTTTGAGCATTCTTTGGCATTACTTTTCTTTGGGATTGGAATGAAAACTGACCTTTTGCAGTCCTGTGGCCACTGCTGAGTTTTCCAAATTTGCTGGCATATTGAGTGCAGCACTTTCACAGCATCATCTTTTAGGACTTGAAATAACTCAAGTGGAATTGCATCACCTTCACTAGCTGTGTTCATAGTGATGCTTTCTAAGGCCCACTTGACTTTGCATTCCAGGATGTCTGGCTCGAGGTGAGTGATCACACCATCGTGGTTATCTGGGTCATGAAGATGTTTTTTGTATAGTTCTTCTGTATATTCTTGCCACCTCTTCTTAATATCTTATGCTTCTGTTTGATCCATACCATTTCTGTCCTTTATTGAGCCCATCTTTGCATGAAATGTTCCCTTGGTATCTGTAATTTTGTTGAAGAGATCTCTAGTCTTTCCCATTCTATGATGGGGCATAGGTAGGAATTTGACTAACTTTATAAGAAATCTCACTGCTGCTTTCCAAAGGCTGTAACATTTTACCCTCTCACTAGCGATGTGTGAAAGCTCTGGTTATTCCCACCAACACTTGGTATTGTCATTGTTTTCAATTTGAATCATTATGGTATGTGTATAGTGGTATTGCATTTTGGTTTTAATTTTAATTTCCCTGATGATTGATGATGTTAAGCATTAACTGATCATTTGTATATTTTCCTGTGTGAAGTGGCTGATCAATCTTTTGCCAATTTCTTCACATGAAGTTGTCTCATATTATTAGTGATTTGTAGGATTTATTTATGTATTCTGAAAACAATTTCTTTTTCTGATACATATTTTGCAAAGATTTTCTTTTGGCCTGTCACTTGCTTATTAATATTCTTAATGGTGTCTCCAATGAACTGCTGTTGCTGCTAAGTCGCTTCAGTCATGTCCGACTCTGTGTGACCCCATAGACGGCAGCCCCCCAGGCTCCCCTGTCCCTGGGATTCTCCAGGCAATAACACTGGAGTGGTTTGCCATTTCCTCTTCTCCAATGCATGAGAGTGAAAAGTGAAAGTGAAGTTGCTGAGTGTGTCCGACTTGTAGCGACCCCATGCGCTGCAGCCTACCAGGCTCCTCTGTCCATGGGATTTTCCAGGCAAGAGTGCTCGAGTGGGGTGCCAACAGACGTTTTTAATTTGAATGAAATCTGATTTGTCATTTTCTTTCTATAGTTAGTGCTTTCTGTTTCCTAAGAAGTGTTTGCCTAACTCAAGGTGGCAAAGAAATTCTCCTCAAATTTCCCTAGATGTATTAACATTTCAGCCTTTGCTTTTAGGTTTATGATCTTAAGTCAGTGTGGGTTTATTTCTTCAATTTCTATGCTTTTCCTTTGATCAGCTTATCTATCCTTTTTCTAGTACTACACTAGCTTGATCACTATAAAGTTATAGTATTTCTTGAAATCAAGTAGTGTAAACTCTCCAATCTATTGCTCCTTTTTCACAATTAGTTTTCTAGATATTTTGTATTTTTATATACATTTTGGAATCAACTTACCAGTTTCCAAAAGCAAAACAAACTTTAAAAGTCCTGCTGGGATTGTGATTGGGGTTGCATTCAATTTACAGATCAGTTTGGGAAAACATAACATTTTAACAATATTAAGTTTTCCAATTTATTGATGTATATTTCTCTTTTAGTTTCAGGTGTTCTTTAATTTTTTCTTATCTATGATTAGTAGTTTAGTGAAGAGCTCTTACATACATGCTATTGCTTCTCTCTGAGTACATAGTTTTCATATTATTATATAGGATGGTTTTCAAAAGAGACACAGATAAATAGAACAGTATTATGGACTCTATGGGAGAGGGCGAGGACGGGATGCTATGGGAGAAGGGCATGGAAGCATGTAAATTATCATATGTGAAATGAATCACCAGTCCAGGTTCGATGCATGATACAGGGCGCTCGGTGCTGGTGCACCGAGATGACCCGGAGGGATGGGATGGGGAGGGAGGTGGGAGGGGTGTTCTGGAAGGGGAACACATGTACACCCATGGTGGATTCATGTCAATGTATGGCAAAACAAATACAATATTGTAAAGTTAAAAAATAGATAAATAAACTAATTAAAAAAAAGGATGGTTTTATGTTTCATTTTCTAAGTACTCATTGTTAAAATCTAGAAAAAAACAATTGATTTTTGTATTTGATTTGTATTGGTATCCTGTAAATCTTTCTAAAAGTACTTAATACTTCTAGGAGTTGTTTTGTACATTATTCGGTATTTTCAATGTAAATAATTTATTATATTTAAATATGGAAGAGTTTTAGTTTTTTTTTCCAGTACTTACATATTTTTGCTTTGCATTGCTTCATTGACTAGAATCTCAAGAAAAATGTTGGCTAGAAGTCGTGAGTGAACATCCTTGCTTGTTCCCAATATTAAGAAAGCATTCAGTTTTTTACCATCAAACATAATTTCAACTGTAGGTTTTCTACAAATGTCTCTTATTAGAGTCTATTCCTAATGTGCTAGTTGTTAAAAGTTATTTGTTTAATTCTGTGCTGTGCTGGGTCACCGTTGCTGCGTCAGCTTTTCTTTAGTTGGGGCAAGCAGGGGCTGCTCTCTGGCTATGGCCTGGGCTTCTGACTGTGGTGGCTTCTCTCTTGTTGCTGAGCGCAGGTGCGTGGGCTCCAGTAGCTGTGACATGGGCTCAGGACTTGTGGTTCCCAGGCTCTAGAGCACAGGCTCAATAGTTGTGGCACACAGGCTTAGTTGCCCCACAGCATGTGAAATCTTTGCCTATCATCGAACCCGTGTCTCCTGCATTGGCTCTTTACCACTGACTCTTTACCACTGAGCCATCAGGGAAACCCTGTTAATTTTTTTTTTTTATGATAAAGATGTGTTGATTTTTTTTTTTAATGCTTTTTCTGTACCTATTGAAATGATCATATAATTTTCTCTTTACATGCTTATGTGGTTAACTGTATCCATTGATTTTTAAATGTTGAACTAACTGTCCCTTCTTGTGAAAAATTTCACTTGGCTATATTTCTTTTTTATATATTATTAGATTTAAATTACTAATAGTTTGTTAGGGAATTTTATGTCTATATTCATGACAGGTATTGGTTTGTAAATTTGTTTGTAAATGTTCTTATCTGGTTTTGGGATCAAGATTATCCTAACCTTATAAAATTAATTGCAAAGTGTTTTTTTCTCCTTCTATTTTCTATTTTAAAAAATTGTGTAGAATTAGTATTATTTCTTCTTTACATAATAGGAGCATTCATTAGACACTCCAGATTAGCCTGGAATTTTCCTTGAGGGAAAGCTTCCAATTAAAAATTCAAAGGGATATTGTGATACTCAGATTTTCTAACTTCTTATATCTGTTTTGGCAATATGTGTCTCCTTTCCCCAATTATTTTCCTGCGTTTTTCCCTAGTTGCCCAGTTTTTGCATGTCTTTTAGTGTTATGTATTTACTGTTGGACGTGTTGGGTTTTGTTTGTGGCACACGGATCTTCCACACATCGTGTGGACTCTTTTGTTGTGGCATGTGGGCTCAGCAGCTCAGGCATGCTGGCTTGGTTCCCCAACCAGGAAAACCTGTGTCCCCTGCATTGGAAGATGGATTCTTAACCACTGGACTACTAAGGAAGTTCCTGTCCAGTTTGAAAAAATAGCCTAAAAATTTTAACACTACTATCTTCTTGAAATTTAATGTCTGCAGTTTCCCTAGTGATACCCTCTTTCATTCTTTATACTGGTATTCCCCCTCTTTTATTGTTGATCAGTCTAGTTATGGGTTTATCAATTTTATTAATCTTTTCAAGGATCCACTTTTGACTTTGTTAGTTATCTTTAGTGTTTATATTCTGTTTCACTTTTTGTTTATATTCTGATTGCTGCTTTTATATTTATTATTTTCTCCCTTTTATTTATTTGAATTTAATTTAATCTTTTTATAGCTTTAGTTGAAACTTAGTTTAGTTCTTCTTCTTTTCCAATATAGACCTGCACAGTTTCCCTTTAAGCACCACTTTAGCAGTATCACACAAACTTATAGCTGTTGTGATTTCATTATTATTTAGTTAAAAGTGTTTCCTAATTATTCTATGTTTTCTTTTTGGACCTACAAATTATTTATAAATGTATTGCTTAACTTTCAAATATTTTGATATTTTCAAATATTTGATATTTTGTGTTTATTGATTTTTACTTTAATTTTTATTATGATCAGAGAACATAATTTACATGATTTTAATCCTGTTACATTTAGAGACTTCTTTTTTTTTTTTTTGCTCAGTACATGATTTATCTTGGTGACTATTACATGTGCATTTTAAAAGAGTAAGTATTCTCTAGGTGCTGGGTGTAGTATCCATAAAAACAATCAGTTAGATTAAATTGCTTGGCAATGTTAAGTCTTACTTTCTTCCTGATTTCTCAGTTTGCTTGTTCTAACAGTGACTGAGAAAGGAGTGTTAAAATATCCAACTATAATTGTGGCTTTGCCAGTTCTTCCCTTTAATTTTTTCAGGGTTTTCTTTATGTAGTTTGAAACCCTGTTATTAGGTACATTGGAAGAGGACTATGACTTCTTAATAACTGACTCTTTAGTGTCTTGGAATGTACATTTTTAACCTTTTGTATGTTTATAATGGCTACTTTAAAGACTTTATTTCCCAGTGCCAACATGTGTCATCTTTGAGATCATTTCTTTTGTCTATTTTTTTCATGGTTACATGTTATATGTTCTTGTGCCTTCACACATCTAGTTATTTTTGATAGCCTGCAGGGTATTGTAGATGCTTTGTTTTTGAAAATTTAGATTTTCTTTGTTTCCCTAAAGATCATTCAGTTTTATACTAATGGACACTTAATTTACTAAAGTATCAGCTTGATCCTGTTGAGCACTGGTTTAAGATTTAATTTGGTTGTGCTTAGGATGCCTTACTGTGACTCTTCTGAAGCAAATCCTTTTTAGGCTGTCAACTAAATGCCCAGAATGTTCAACAAGTTCTCTCCACTGTGGATGATTGAAACTCCAGTTTTTCCTAGCACCATATTATGTTGAGAATTATTATTCAACTCACTGTCACCCAGTAACTGTTCTGTTCTCGTCCTAGTAAAATTTTGTCCTGTATGTAGTATTTGGCCCAAAGTCTGTTGGAATCCTGTGAAGATTTCTGTTGTCTTTTCTGAACATCTTTCTCTCTGGTAACTTTCCAGCAAATTCCAGTTACCACAGCAGCCCCAAACATTGATTTCTGTTTTCTTCAGTCAGAATGATCATGCCTTGCTGTTTTGGACTCTACTTGCCTCCACTTCATTTTGGAAAGAGGACAAAATAAGGATGAACGTATAGCTTACTTCATGCATTTCTCTTTTCAGAGGGATTACATCTAGTTCTTTCTGTTGTACATTGCCTGAAAACAGTTGCTTTACAGAGTTTTTCAAGTTCTGTAGTTGTCTCTGGCTGTAATCTATCATGATCAGAACTTAAAGTTCACATAGATGTTAAAAAATTGTCCCCAGTACATCTTGTCTTTTTTTAAAAATGTGGAGGAGGGTATTGGGCTTCCCAGGTGACACAGTGGTAAAGAATCCACCCACAATGCAGGAGACACAAGAGATGCAGATTTTATCCCTAGGTTGGGAAGATGCCCTGGAATAGGAAATAGCAACCCACCCGGTATTCTTGCCTGGAAAAATTCAATGGGCAGAGAGGCCTGGAAGGCTGCAGTCCATGGGGTTGCAGAGAGTTGGACATGACTGAGTGAGCGTGCACGCGCAGAGGGGCTATTTTAGTAAAATTTTTGGAAGTTGTTTGTCCAAATAATATACATCTACTAACTTTCCTATATACATATTACCTGTGAAATATTTTAGCTTAAAAAGAAAGCAATAATTAACAAAAGTCTCTCTAACATATGCATAATTTACTTTGTTTTTCTTAGCTCCCCCCACCATCATCATCTTTCTCTCTCCAAAATTTTTCATTTGTTTATCATTCTTCTACCTCTCAAATTATTTTCTTAGAGTTGCTCCAGTTTGTTTCCTTCCACACTCAGGGACATTAATCCTCTAGGTATTTGTGTCTTTAGGAGTTCTTTGCTACTCGTTGCAAATAGTCTAACTTGCTTTCCTGAAAAAAATCTGTTTTTTACCTATTTTTTTTCTAAAAAGGGGAAAAACAAATTGCCATCCGTCTGACTTGTCTTGTGTGTGTGCACACATACAGAGAAATAGCATCAGGGAGGGGTAACTTGGTTTTAAATTATCCTGGTCTAGACAGTTGCCACAATCTTCCAGAGACAACAGGTTTGAGGACTTTTCTATCATTTCTCTTTCTATCTATTTTCTGTGCTATGAAGGAATAATTCTCTATTAAAGGATGCTGTTGGTATCAACTGGGTACCCTCCAGCTGCTTCCAGTGTATTGACTGAGCTCCTAGTACTGTTGAATGACTCCTTTAATTTTACTTAAAGTAATATACAAATAAAATGTAGATTATCTTTATCAGAAAGTTTTCCACAGATGCATCAATAGACTGGGAGTGTGGAAATCAGCATTAAGAAATCCAAAATGCTTATTTAAAGCCTTGCAAAGTGTTGAGATGACATTGTATTTCCAGACACGTCTAATATATAAATGTACACAATGTACCTTGCTTTAGAAAATTGCTAGTTTCTGTAGTCCCTTACATCTCAAGGATAGACTTAAAAATATTTATTTAGCTCATGCTCTGTGTCTGACACTAGGCTGAGACAGAATAATTTCTTTTAGATGATTGACCAGAAGGAGAATAGTCCCAGCAAAAGGGGCTTCCCAGGTGTATCAGTGGGTAAAGAACCTGTCGGCAATGCAGGAGATGCAGAAGACTTGGGTTCTTCCTGGGTTGGGAAGATATCCTGGAGGAGAGCACTGCAACTCACTCCAGTATTTTTGCTGGAGATTTCCATGGACAGAGGCGCCTGGCGGGCTACAGTCCGTAGGTCACCAAGAGTCAGACACGACTGAAGTGACTGAGCATGCATGCACACAGGATGCAAGAAGGTGATTCTTTGAGTATTTGAAAACTATTTTAGTTGATTGATGTGAGTTTGAGTGGAGCCTAAATGACATGTGAGAGAGAGAACAAACCTCTCCTAGCTGCATAGCAGAAGCCATAGAGAAGGGGTAAAATGACATGCAAATTTGTATCAATACTAGTGATTTGACTTTGAATGTACTTTGTACCTGTGCTTTTGAGCTTCACTTGTTCACTTCACAAGTTTGTCCATTAAAACCAAAGTCAGCACAAGTGTTTGAAAAATTAAATTACTCTTCCAATGACTCTAAAAAGAATCAGTCTAAGACAACCAAATTTTATGTCACTATGAAAAAATTACTTTTTTCCAAAAGTTTATATTTACAGTTGGTAGGTTATATTAAATAGTATTATAGTAGATTCATTCTGGACCAATATGGAAATCTTCAGTTATATGAGAAAATTCCCACTAAATGTTAATAGAAGGAATAAACAACGCTAACTTAAACTGACAGTAAAAACTGCACACAACAAAACTACAAAATTTGAGTGGAGAAATTGGATTTGATAGTTTTATGACTGCAAAAGAACACTCAAAAAGGCAAAAGTTATAAAGTGTAAAAGTGGATATGAAAAACAAGTAGACTGATTACTCAAAGGAAAATGTAATATAAAATGTTTATATAAAGTAGTTGATACCTGGTGAATATTTTCAAATAAAATTCCAATGTAGACAAAAATTCTTATTTAAATATTTACATTTATTAAAAACAATGTCAAAGCATCCTCAGGATTAAAACAGTGGGATAAAAAAGGGAACAGGTGAAGCATCTTCTTCATGTGCAAGGTACGTCTAAAACGAGTTACATTGTTTACAGAAGAGTGTAACAATTTTTCTAACATTTTATTATAATACTTGCTCAGTCTTCCCAGTGATAGTTAAAATCATAGATACTGAGACAGATGCTGTTAAATCTGAAAAAGTTGAAACTCAATTTACAAATGTTCTGATAGTTAATATATCAAAGTGTACTGCAGCCCATGCTTTAAAAGTTCTCCCATATCTAGTGTAACTTTGTATATTATGGAATTATTCATATTTGCAAATACTCACTTGCAAAATGTATTTGAATCCAAATCAAACTTACCTGACAGGTCTTCATCAGAGAGTATCTAGGTCCCTTCAATGCAAGTGGGACTTGGTAAATTCTCAGGATGGTTTGGTATGTTCCAAGGTGCAAGATAAACTTGAATCCATTTTGGAAAAGATATTTTTCACATCTCCTGTCCCCTCCCCCAGTCTACTAGAGAGAATGTTAAATCATCTTCTCTTCTACAAAATTAAAGTTACATGGTTACAAAGTACCAACATTCAGGGTAAAAATTAACCTCCTGTAAGCTGTTTAGTGGGAGAGGTAGGACATGAGTGGTAAAGTAATAACAAAAATGAATAAATACATGTGTGTCTTAGATTTAAGCTGAGAAACCATACTTTGTACATTTTTAATGACAGGGCCATGAAACTGGAAAGAGTCTGGAGGATATGATGTACAATTTCTTCTTAATGCATATGTTGAAAATAGAATGCAGTTCTCTGCCTTCAGTTTAGTACTTCCCCTGAAAAGTTAAGCACCAGCAAGAAGTTTATTTAAAAAGGCATTTATCATCGTATCATCCACTGGATCACCCATTTGAATGTTTAAATAGCTCTTAGTCCTGTGTAACAGAAGAGAAATAAAATTATACCAATGTATCAAAGAATATATGTTTAATTTTTCTAAACCTCTTGTGCCAACTCCTTCATAAAGAAATGAAATAAAAATTTTATTTAAAAGTTCTTTCAAAAAGCAGCACACTTTTTTAAAAAGACTGAATCATTCTATTGTTACGTTGACCTGAAGAAACTATTGACAGAGAAAAATAGCAAAATGTATATATGAAGCTTCCTGTCTATCAAAAAAAGAAAGGGAGATAGCAAAAAGGACACAAAAAAGTGCGCAGAGCTCTTTTTTTAAAAAAAGTATAAAATAGGCAAAAGTTTATACACAATATTAACTTTGCAGAGTGTGGATAAAAGAAAATGGAACATGGCATTTTGTTCAGTCCATTTACCACTTCACAATATGGGCTAAACCATTTGTTTACACATGCTGTTAGTATTTTAAATTTATATACATTATTTTTTTACTTTTTATGTGTTTTTTTTTCTTTCACTCATAAATAATTATTTCTCCAAGTGTGAAACTTTATGTTTAATTTGTCAATAATAAAGCTTCCATCAGTAAAGAGCCTGATTTTGATTATCTACTTTCTTTACTCTCCATGTAGGAGGAAAACTATACCCATATATTAAGAGCTCTGTAGTTTTAGCGGAAAGTGTTCCTAGCAACTCTTGAGAAATAGCAGCTGAGAGATCCTAAAAGTAAATCAAGTGAAGTTAAAGCACCTGTTGGTCATTTGGCACACGTAGGCAACTGTCACGTTAGCTTTTACTTTCTTAGGTAATGGAATTGGTTATGTAATGCTTTGTAATTCCAGTGGAGTACTGTTTGGTCTTCTGAAATCTAAACTTCCAAGATTTAAGACAGTGATGAAAGGCAAATGGTAACTTGGCTGACTCCTTAGCTGTTTAGTGTGGTGTATAGTGTTTTGTGATGAGAACCCACTAATAAGGATCTTTTGTCAGGATTGGCTCTGTCAGAGCAATGGAGAATGTGAGATGGAGAGATGGGAGCTCAAGCCCCTCGTTCAGTGGCACTCAGGATCCTTGAGTGTATGTGGGATTGGGAGGTTCTGGGAAGAGCAAAGTACCATTTAATTTCAGAGCTTATACAAGTAAGTCTACTTGCCTTGGCTTCTAGTTTTATGTCATAAAATTTTCAATAATTGCTATTAAATATGATAAAAATAAAACTTAGAGGAAATAGTTTTCTGAATCAGGAAATTGTCATTATTGTGGCTCTTAACATGAAAATCTGACACAGGCAAGTCAGTCTCTTGTGGAGGCTGAATATCCTTTCACATGGCCTATCTTTAGAGCAGGAGTGGGGGTAATTATAAAGGATAGTATTATGCGGGTCAAAGGTGATGGACAGGGAGGCCTGGTGTGCTGCAGTTCATGGGGTTGCAAAGAGTCAGACACGACTGAGTGACTGAACTGACTGACTGAAGTTGGTGCTAGTGGTAGAGAGTCTGCCTGCCAATGCAGAAGATATAGAAGATGCAGGTTTGATGCCTGGTTTGGGAAGATCCTCTGGAGTAGGAAATGGCAACCCACTCCAGTATTCTTGCCTGGGAAATCCCACTGACAGAGGAGCCTGGTGGGCTGTAGTCCACGAGATCACAAAGAGTTGGACACGACTGAGCACTGAAAAAGGTCTACACCCCCGAAAAGCAAGCATTCATTTTGGGCTATATGCAGCCCATTTCCCAGAGTCCTGCGGAGAGTCTGATCCAATGGTCTGAATGAAATACATACTCATCTGAAGAAATGTTTATTTCAGTAGAAGCAGAGCATAACCAGGGACACATATTACAGTCAAAGACCTTCTTCTGCAGAATCTTTTAAAAACAATTAGATGAGAAGATGCAGTTTTTTGGACTTAATTCATGCCAAGATCGTGCATATACTTGGGAGCAAATACGTGCATATGTGTCATTATAAACAAACACGGCAAATATTTCTGCCCAATCTTTTTCCACACAACTTTTCAGACAGCTAATACCAATAAACCAGAGGGTCCTGCAAATTAAAATCTTCTATTTTTGATCTAGTCCAGTAAACCTGATGCCAAAATTGGATGGCCCTAGAGATCAACTTAACATAAATTTACTGAATAATTTAATCATTAGAATACTTTGTATGGTTACATGTGATCACAGTGAGGCATAAAATGTGGTGTACACCCTTGAGGAACTTTGAATCTTGCAGGAGAGAGAAGACACAGATTGTAATCCTGAGGTATTAAGTAACAGTTGGGCAAGATGGTCAAGAGGGTCCTACAGGAAATCTAGATGAGAGGAGAGATCTGGAAGATGTAAAATGTTTAAGCATATAAAGAGCAACAATCAGGGAATTTGGCTGAGGTAGGGAAGAGCAGAGAAAAAGGAGGTAAGATACAGAGTGGAAGAGAGTTGTTCAGAAGAGCTCCAGGATTAATGATCACTGATCCTGAAAAACAAGTCTTGACTCTCTGCTCCACTCTGCATTGTCTATAGGATGTAGGTGCCTCAAGTTAGAAAGAAGGATTGTTGGAGCCACAGATGCATCAGTGTTTCTAGAATGCCTAATAATATAAGGAATATGTTTGGATTGTTTGAAGTTGTTTTTTTTTTTTAAATGGAGAACAAATAGTGAAATCAAACCAATTCGTGAATACTAAGTTTTATAAGATTGGAGAACACTAAGGCATTTTTATACTACTAAATTAGTTACTAGACATAGAAATGTATCTGTAAAGTATACTGTATACTTAATCAAATATTTAATAGATAGCCTTTGTGTGTGTCTTTGACAACTTAACCCAACTATTTTCACTGTACATTTATGAGAGGAAACTGTTAGTTTTTTCTGTGATTTGTAGAAATTATTTTTGCGATGGAACTCTTTACAAAGTTATCTTCTAATTTTATTTTCCCTAGCACCTTCTACTTAGGCTAGCAGTACATTATAAGTGCTCTATTTAATAATGCTGCTTAGGCAACTTTATTTCTGTTCCAGTGATTAAATTTACTGAAAGTAACTATGTAAACTTAAGTTTTTATCTAATATTATATCCAAAAAGATATTTATCCAATGAACATGCCAAAGTCAGTGTCTGTATTTGTTCAACATAACTTTTTACAAATCCTGTTTACTGATATCTCCAACTAATATTATATTTTTCCAAAAAACGCACAGTGTCTAATTGCATGCAACTGGATATAAACTTCAAATGTGCTTACTTGGATCATTCTCTGTTTGGAAAGGAAATATCTACCATTATAACCAAGGTTTCTCTTTTTATTTAGTTTTAAAACAGTTGAAAACATAACACAGTGAACCCATCTTTAAAGAGGTTTCCTAGTGGGATCTCAGAGCTTAAATACTGTTAGCAGGATTGCAGATGGTCCGTCTATATGATACAGCCTATCAAATGACTGATTTCTTACATGGGCAGATGGCAAAGGGGCCTGACAGCAGCTCAGTTTTCAAGCTGTGAGTGAATGAGTGTGTGTGTGTGTGTGTGTGTGTGTGTGTATAAAACCGCTGAAGAACAAAGCTCCTTCACTCTGAAAGGCAAAAATAATTGTATATGTTACCTAGGCCATATTTGTCAGCACAACACTGAAAACTAACTCTTGAGTTTTGGAGTTACACATGAAAAGAACAGTTTACCTAACTAAAACAAAACAAAACAAAAAATTGTAAGGCTGCTGATTTACCTAAACTATGGTTCTAAATTTTCTATAAAAATAAAAAATCAGAGAACTCTGTTCAATATTATGTAACAACCTAAATAGGAAAAGAATTTGAAATAGAACAGGCACATGTGTATGTATAATTGAATCACTTTGCTGTACACTTGCAACTATCACAATATTGTTAATCAACTATACTCCAAAAAATAAAAAAAAAAACTGAAATAGCTGAAGAATGATTCAGTTGAAGAATGCTTCAGAAAATTTGAAATTTAATGTTAATTTTTACTCTGAAAATTGGAGAATTATATTCTACATTAGTGAAAGGTAATTTAAAATTTAAGAAAAATAATTTGCATCTTTTCATCTATAAGAATCTAAAATACTCTTTTTTTTATAACCTCCTGTTCTCTGTCTTTTAAAAAAAAATACAATTCTATATTCAATTTGAACTCATCTCTTCTGAGAAATAAATGAAAGAATCTCAAAAAATTGTTAGCTGCAGAGTAGGCATTGGATTAGTGGTACTCATTTGCTGTATCTGTGAAGGACACAGTTATTTCATTAGCTCCGGGAGCTAGTTGATCTTCTGGAAAATCTCAGATGTTTTTCTTTCAAAATTATTCTGTCATCTGACACAGCTCAATCATTTATCATGAGAACAGTCAGAAATGAGGGATTTTTTTTCTTCTCTTTTTTTCTGATCTAAGATGTAGTAAGTAAGCAAACAAATTTCCAGTCTAATTTTTGGTGCAGCCTGTCCCAGGAAACAAGATATTTTGAGAAGAAAATGAGTTGGTGCCCTCCTGGAGGCTAGATGCAGTAAACCATCTATCTCCTCAGGAGATGGAAGGCAGCCACACATTTTGGCAGCGAATACTCAGTCAACTGACAGAGCAGGCAATTGACAGCACAGGAAAAGCACATCTGTTGCATTATTAAGTATCACGATGACAAACAGAGGTCGTAATTAAGCTTGTACTTAACAGCTCATTGCCTTGAGTAATAACAACTACGATTTTCTAAAGGCACCCTCCTATCACTTCTCTCATGTCCTCACAGAGAAATGTAATGATGTCAGAGTTGTCATCACTAGGACAATTTATCAGCTCTCTCCTTAATTAAAACCTTTCGTCTAGTCTTCTTATTAACATGTTTATATTTTCCAGCTTTTAAAAATACTTCAGTTGCTCTTTGGAGACAAATCACTATATAAATCCCCAAACACAAATAAATAAGTCAGCCCAATTACATGTTGTCTAAGGCAATTACTTCATTTATATATGTCTATTCAAAAGGAGAAAGAAAAGTATTAGAGAAACTTCAGATGAATACTGTATTTTGATAAATAAAAATAAAAACACTGAAATGAATTATGCAATGAAATGGCAAGGTATTCTGTAAAACCTAGAGTACATATGTTACATATTACATCTTTGCATAAAGATTGAGTTGTTTCTGTTAGAGGTGAACGAAAAGAAAAGTGTACTTAGCAGGTAATTATAAATAATATTTTTACAGAGCTATGTGTCCTAACTTATTTTTAAAAAGAGTAAAATAATGAATTAGAATTCCATATTCGAGAGAAATAAAATGTGCTAATTTTGATTAAACAAGAAACCAAAAGACACTAAAAAAAAAGCAGCTGTTCAAAGAGTGATTATAATATGGCAATTAGTACCTGATCAAATGCATAATGAAAAAAACTGAGAATTCTAGCTAATAAGGATTATTCTGAGATGTTTCAAGTTTGGTATGTTGAGCCAGGTACAAGTAAACAAAAAATATAACTTGTTAATTTATCCAACCATATGTAAATTATAAGTGATGTTTCAGGTCCCTGTATACTACAATTGTTGTATGGATGTGAAAGCTGGACTATAAAGAAAACTGAGTGCAGAAGATTTGATGCTTTTGAACTGTGGTATTGGACAAGACTCTTGAGAGTCCCTTGGACTACAAGGAGATCCAGCCAGTCCATCCTAAAGGAGATCAGTCCTGAATATTCATTGGAAGGACTGATGTTGAAGCTGAAAGTCCAATACTTTGGCCACCTGATGTGAAGAACTGACTCATTAGAAAAGACCCTGATGCTGGGAAAGATTGAAGGTAGGAGGAGAAGGGGATGACAGAGGATGAGATGGTTGGATGGTATCACTGACTCGATGAACATGAGTTTGAGTAAGCTCTGAGAGTTGGTGATGGACAGGGAAGCTTGGCGTACTGCAGTCCATGGGGTCTCAAAGAGCTGAACTCAACTGAGCGACTGAACTGAATGGTAAAAGTCAAGTAAGAAGGAATAAAATATGGTTTTTAGTTTCTACTAAAAGTATGGATAGTTTAGGGTCTATTAAGAAAAAAAGAACAACTGAGAGGTCTGTGAATTTACTGTATGTAAATTTCTCATGATTTTTCAGTGAAGAGTTTTTGGTCTATAGGTACCATAGAATACCAGGCATTGGACAATAGACACATCAATACTGTGGGCCTCACATTCCAGCAATCCAGTAGGCAAATCCACAGTGGTTAATATGATTGTTTTTTTGCCATTATTGTTCCTATTTTGTTGTTATTATTGCTTAGCTGATACTCCAGTAAAGCTGCTCCTTCTGTAGTCAGTGTAATTTATTTGCTCTAGGACAATGCCAATCAAGTAAGCACTGGATGCAGAAGACTGAGAAGGCTGTTCTCCCCTGATTATTTCTAGTCCTCTTACAAGGAGAACAGGTACTAGGGAAGAACACTAGTTTCACTTGCCATTTTCAGTGGTCACTTTTCTCTTCCTTTTTATTTTTTAAAAATAATCCCACCATTGCTGAAAAGTTTGCTGGTAGATAAAAGAATCCCTGGAAGGCTCCCACAAATCTGTAATGGTGGATTTTTTATTTAAGTATAATGGACATGGATGAACATGTGAATGAGAAGGTGGAAGCTAGAGTATTCTACCATTTCGCATGGATTGTATCAGTCCTCTCTTGCTTTCCAGTGCATATTCTTGCCTAAGCATGTGAATCAGTTTAAGAGCAAGGATTTTGGAAAAAGTTCTAGGTTTAAGTACTGGCTTATACCTTTATGGGTCATGTGATTCTGGGTGGGTCAGTTATACTTTCCTGGCTTTGGTTGCCTCATATGTGAAAATATATAGTCATGATGATACCTATTTCAGAGACATTTTGAGATAAATAAATGAGACTATGTAAGGAATTTACTGTAGTCAGACATATAAACAATTAACAAATGATATGCTTGTACAACATGAAAAGAGTTTCCCACTCAAAATCATTCACTCTTCAGTTAACAATGTGTATGAAAAAGATAAAGTATGGATCCTCAAGGGCAAATGATATGAAAAGCACTGCTTTTGGGGTACTTATCATTTATCTCAGAAGAGAACAGACTTGTCAGCAACCCTGTCAAATACACAGCTATGGGAATCCTTGTTGCAGCTTTGGGGGCACTCTGTCACCACTCCAGATATTTGGGGAATTTAGCTCTCATTAAGCTTGTGGCAAGGTCCTTGATCTACCATGGAAGCTTAAGGCTGTTCCATGAGCCAGCAAGAGAGAACTGTGTTAAGGTTTATTCTTCTTTGGGATTGAATTTTTGATGGCTTAGCTGTTTTAGGGCTAGGATGGACCACTTGGGTTCTCAGAGATACCCTGGGACACCCCACTGAAAGACATTATTTGGTAGCTCACTGTGTTACCATAACACATCCCATGGTGAGTTATTTTATTTCACTATTATCCCTAACCCAAACCTAGTTGATTTTTGGCTGACAGAAGTTCACTGCCTCTTCCAAAGCTGGTCAGTTTTGCTGGTTTATTCTCTCTTTCATCGCTGACCTTCTTGTGTCCTACCTATTCTACCTTCCTGTTCCTTGTTGGTAAGATTACTCTAGGTTTCCTGGCTTGAGCATTTTGTTTTGATCCTTACCATCAAAGCTTTTGTCCAAATTTGTAACATTTCTGACATAAAGTTCAAGTACCACAAAATATAGCTTGTTTTCCTACTCACCTGCCCTCATGATGATCCAGTATTATACTTCATCTCTTTCTCATAGCCTTGACCATCTTACTTCTCTGTCCCTAAGTTGTAGTTGCCTGGCACAAATTTAACCTTTGTTAAACCTACCACTTTACATTTTGCATACCTACAACAGACTTGCTCATTGAGGCTGGAAAAAATACACAATCACAACTGCATTCATGGTGAACGGTTTATAGCTACAAGACAGCAATGTTAAATTTGTGACAACAAATCTCAAAGGAGCACTCAGTTAAGCCCAGAAGTCCAGTAATACTTCCTTTGTCAATCTTCCCTCACATTCCCTAAAAGATCTTCTCTTTTTTCGAACACCCAAAATTCTATCCCCTTTTCTCACTCATATCTGTTGACCTTCAGTTCAGTTCAGTTCAGTCGCTCAGTCGTGTCCGACTCTTTGTGACCCCATGAGTCGCAGCACACCAGGCCTCCCTGTCCACCACCAACTCCCGGAGTCTACCCAAAACCCATACTCTTCCATCGAGTTGTTTCAGTGATGCCATCCAACCATCTCATCCTCTGTCGTTCCAGGTTTGGTCAAAACATAGGGCCATGGGGAATGGAGAGTCTGCTCTTGAAGAACTAATGTGCAGATTCGCTTACCCTGGCACTCAGTCCACAGACAGCAATTTGAAAAGTGCCCAGGTCATATGTGAAGGAGATTCATTTGCTAATATTAAAGCATCTGCCAGAGGGACAGAAGCTTGTTGAGATTCTTCCCAGGGCTGGAAGTGCTAGTGGGTGCTATTTGTGTACTCTAACTTGCTAGCACCCACCTCCTCACGATGCTGTCATAGCCCTGCCAGAGGCAGCAGGTGAGTGCTCCATCCCCTTGTGTCTCTGCCACAGTCCTCTTGGAGGTGATGGGCAAGGGCCTTACCCCTCCATGTATGTCCCAGTCACTTCGTTGGAGGTGGTGTGTGAGTATCCTGCCTCCCCCACAGACCACCAGAGCCAGGGGGCACGTGCAACACGCACAGAATATGCCCCTTGAGCACTGGGCTCTGGTGGCGGGTGGATTGTGTTCCAGAGCCCGTAGTTCTGAAACAGGGAGAGACTTCAAGAGACAGCCAAGTACCAGGGCAGGATTAAACAATAAAGCTCAGTGCCTACATGGGCCACCTCTTTCAGACTGGGAGAGAGAGCTGTTTTACCTAATATATAGAACAAGCATGAAGAGTCAAGCAAAATGAGGAAATAGAAGAGTAGGATCCAAAAAGAAGAGCAAGATAAATCTTCAGGAAAAAAAAAAAGTTAATGAAATGAGATGAGTAACTTGCATAATAAAGAATTCAAAGTAGTAGTCATAAAGATGCTCACTGAACTCAGGAAGGGAATGGATGAACAGAGAGAGCTTTGATAAAGGGATAGAAGATAAACACCAAACAGAAGTCACAAAACTGAAGAATACAATAACTGAACTGAAAATATACTTAGAAGGGTTCAATAGTGGACTTGAATGAAGCAGAAGAAAAACAAAATTAGGGATCTGGGAGACAAGGAAGTGGAACTTACCCAGACAGAGAAGCAAAAAAAAAAACAGTAAAGATTGCTTAAGGGACCTGTAGGACAACATCAGGAAAAATAATATTTATATTATAGGGGTCCTAGAAGGACAAAAGGTAGGGAGAGGAGCAGAAAACTTACTTGAAAAAATTATGGCTCAAAACTTCCCTAACAATGCTAAGGAAACAGATATCCAGATTCAGGAAGCCCAGATAATTCCAAACAAGAAGAACCCAAAGAGACTCACACCAAGACACAGAATAATTAAATTGCCAAAAGTTAAAGAGAGAATCTTAAAAGCAGCAAGAGAAAAACAAGGTATTTTGCATAAGAGAACACCCATAACATGAACAGCAGATTTCTCAGGTGAAACCTTGCACATCAGAAGGGAGTGGCATGATATATACAAACTACTTAAAGGAAAATATTTCCAACCATGTGAGATTATCATTCAGATTTGAAGAAGATATCAAAAGTTTTCTAGATGAGCAAAAGCTAAGGAAGTTCATCAATGCTAAACTGGCTGTACAAGAAGTGTTAAAGGATCTTCTTTAAGGTGAGAAGAAAAGGCATTAATTAGTAACTAGAAAACATAGGAAAGTAAAAATCTCACCAGCTGAGATAATATATAGTACAGGAAGTAGATTAATAACTTATAAAGCTAGTATGAAGTTTAAAAGAGAAAAATGGTAAAAATAACTCTAATTACATAATTAGTTAATTAGGGATTCACAGAATTTTAAAACTGTAAAATATGATATAAAAAATATAAAATATGAATGTGAATGCAAGAATGCAGGATTGTATAATGTATTCAAATTTCCAATCAATTTAAAATAAACTATTGTACATTTATTAAAAAGCAAAGACATTACTTTGCCAACAAAGGCCTGTCTAGTCAAAGCTATGGTTTTTCCAGTAATCATGTATGGATATGAGAGTTGGACCATAAAGAAGGCTAAACACTGAAGAATTGATTCTTTTGAACTGTGGTGTTGGAGAAGACTCTTGAGTGTCCCTTAGACTTCAAGGAGATCAAACCAGTCAATCCCAAGGAAATCAAACCTGAATATTCATTAGAAGGACTGATGCTGAAGCTGAAACTCCAATAATTTGACCACCTGATGCAAAGAGCTGACTCATTAGAAAAGACCCTGATGCTGGGAAAGACTGAAGGCAGAGGAGAAGGGGATGACAGAGATGAGATGGTTGGATGTCATCACTGACTCGATGGATATGAGTTTGAGTAAGCTCTGGGAGTTGGTGATGGACAGGGAAGCCTGCTCTGCTGCAGTCCATGGGGTCACTAAGAGTCAGACACGACTGAGTGACTGAACAGCAACAATTGTATGCAGAGACTGTTATATGTGAGCCTCATGGTAACCATAAAGCACAAACCTATAATAGATACACAAAAGATAATGAGAAAGGAATCTAAGCATAACACTACAGAAAGTCATCAAACAACGAGGGAAGAAAGCAAGAAACCTGGAAAAAAAAAAAAAAAACAGAGATGAACTACAAAACAGCCAGGAAAAAAAAATAATAAAATGGCAATTAGTACATACATATTAATAATTATTTTAAATGTAAATGGACTAATTTCTCAATCAAAAGACATATACTGACTGAATGGATAAAAGAAAACAAGGCCCACTTATATTCTGCCTAATCTAGTAAGAAAAAGACTCTCATCTGTCCAGGCAGATTGCATAGAAGATAACAAACAACTACCTCTTCTACAAGCAGACTGAATACTGCTATACCAATTTTCAGTTTGACAGAAAACAACATTCTAGAACTGTGTTAATCTAATATTTTAGCAGTGAAGAATTCTTGAGGTTTTTCTTTTTATCTTATAAATAAACTCATAAAAGTTGAGCCTACTTTACCAACATTTTAATGGCTTTCATTGATTCTCTTCAGACATGACCCAGATAATCACTCACCTAGAGCCAGACATCCTGGAATGCAAAGTCAGGTGGGCCTTAGGAAGCAGAACTGCAAACAAAGCTAGTGGAAGTGATGGAATTCCAGTTAAGCTATTCAAATCCTAAAAGATGATGCTGTTAAAGTGCTGCACTCAATATGCCAACAGGTTTGGAAAACTCATCAGTGCCCACAGGCCTGGAAAAGGTCAGTTTTCATTCCAATCCCAAAGAAAGGCAATGCCAAGGAATGTTCAAACTACTGCAGAATTGCACTCATCCCACACACTAGCAAAGTAGTGCTCAAAATTCTCCAAGCCAGGTTTCAACAATACATGAACTATAAATTTCCAGATGTTCAAGCTGGATTTAGAAAAGGCAGAGGAACCAGAGATCAAATTGCCAACATCCACTGGATCATCGAAAAAGCAAGAGAGTTCCAGAAAAACATCTACTTCTGCTTTATTGACTATTCCAAAGCCTTTGACTGTGTGGGTCACAACAAACTGTGGAATATTCTTCTAGAGATGGGAATACCAGACCACCTGACCTGCCTCCTGAGAAATCTGTATGCAGATCAGGAAGCAACAGTTAGAACTGGACATGGAACAACAGACTGGTTCCAAATAGGAAACAGAGTATGTCAAGGCTGTATATTGTCACCCTGCTTATTTAACTTATATGCAGAGTACATCATGAGAAATGGCGGACTGAATGAAGCACAACCTGGAATCAAGATTGCCAGGAGAAATACCAATAACCTAAGATATGCAGATGACACCACCCTTATAGCAGAAAGTGAAGAAGAACTAAAGAGTCTCTTGATGAAAGTGAAAGAGGAGAGTGAAAAATTTGGCTTAAAAATCAACATTCAGAAAATGAAGATCATGGCATCCGGTCCCATCATTTCCTGATAAATAGATGGGGAAACAATGGAAACTGTGACTGACTTTATTTTTCTGGGCTCCAAAATCACTGCAGATGGTGACTGCAGCTATGAAATTGAAAGACTCTTGCTCCTTGGAAGAAAAGTTATGACCTACCTAGACAGCATATTAAAAAGCAGAGACATTACTTTGCCAGCAAAGGTCTGTCTAGTCAAAGCTATGGTTTTACCAGCAGTCATGTATGGATGTGAGAGTTTGACTATAAAGAAAGCTGAATGCCGAAGAACTGATGCTTTTGAACTGTGGTGTTGAAGAAGACTCTCGAGAGTCCCTTGGACTGCAAGGAGATCCAACCAGGAGATCAGTCCTGAATATTCATTGGAAGGACTGGTGTTGAAACTAAAACTCCAATACTTTGGCCACCTGATGTGAAGAACTGACTCATTTGAAAAGACCCTGATGCTGGGAAAGATTGAAGGCAGGAGGAGATGGTTGGATGGCATCACTGACTCAGTGGACATGAGTTTGAGCCAACTCCAGAAGTTGGTGATGGACAGGGAAGCCTGGCGTGCTGCAGTCCAAGTGGTTGCAAAGAGGTGGAGATGACTGAGCAACTGAACTGAACTGAACAGAGACTGATCATTTGCAGTTTTTAGAAACTAAAGTAAAAGTAAAGTGTTAGTCGTTCAGTTGTGTCTGACTTTTTGCAATCCAATGGACAGTAGCCCACCAGGATCCTCTGTCTGTGGGATTCTCCAGGCATGAATACTGGAATGAGATGCCATGCCCTTCTGCAGGGGATCTTCCTTACCCAGGGATCGAACCTGAGCCTTTTGTGTCTTCTGCATTGGCAGGGGGGTTCTTTACCACTAGCACCATCTGGGAAGGTATCCTAAGACAAAGTTAAATTTCTTGAAACTGTCTAAACTTTCTCTGTCCATATGAGCTTTCTTTTTTTTTTATTTTACTATCTTCTTGAACTTGCTGTACAGAATATTTGCTTTAAGAAGAAATTACTGTTTTCCCATTGATAAGCAAAAATGCATCCCATTACTTTGTCTACACATTTAATAGTTTAATCATTGTTCCCAGGATAGTTCCAGCACGAATTTTCAACCTAAATATCCAATTTATTTTTCACACAGAAAATTGAAAGATAAGGAATAACTGTTTCATACACAATCTTGGTAGCATACCAGCAAATTTCATGAGCACACATAAAGCAATTACCTACAGCTATCATGTTAACAACTCCATAAAGTAGCAAAAATAAACGTGTTCAGTAAATAAAAAGTATTTTGTATGTAAATAAGTGGGCGACAAGGAAGCCTGGTGTGCTGTAGTCCTTGGGGTTGAAAGAGTCGGACATGGCTGAGTGACTGAAGTGAACTGAACTGAACTGAAGGGGGCTTCCCAGGTGGCTCAGTGATAAAGAATCCACCTGCCAAGCTGGAGACTTGGATTCGATCCCTGGGAAGATCCCCTGGAGTAGAAAATGGCAACCCAATCTAGTATTCTTACCTAGAAAATTCTATGGATAGAGGAGCCTGGCAGGCCACAGTCCAAGTGGTTGCAAAGACTGAGCAAATGAGCATACATATGTACATAATAAGAAATGTGAATAATCAGAAGAATGTAAATACATAAACAATAAGCAAATATTGGTGACTAGTATCTCAGTATTCTATTTCGTATAGAAATTAAGTATTCAAAGATTATTTATTAAATAATTCAATAGTAGTACTGGCCTTAAAGTTAACTAAAAAACCTGGAAATTATATCTAAGCAGACATGCCACTGAGTATAATTACTACTGATAAAAAAAGTTTGTCAGAGTTATATTTCAGTTTAGTTAAATACAGTTTTTTGTTTGCATTAGTTTCACCACCACTCACCACAATGCTTCTCACTTGTAATCTCAGAACTTAAAACCCCACAGCAAAGTAGGCCTTATTAGCTGTTTGGAGATGAATTAACTGAAACACTTCTTTGGTAAGTGGTGGAACCTGTATTCTGCCCTAAGTCTATCTTGCTTTCCAACTTGCTGAGGTACTTCTGAATGTCTAGGTAATTTGTGAGCTCAGGAAGCATGATGCTTTCAATTTGATTTGTTCTCTCTCATGATTGTTGGCTATTCTAGTCTTTTGTGTTTCCATTCAAATTTTATAATTATTTCTTCTACTTCTGTGAAGAATGCCATTTGTACAGTAAATCTCCTACATACGAGCCCTCAAGCAGCAAACTTTCAAAGATGTGAATGTGCATTTGCATGTCCAGTTGTGTAAGTCAGTACACTACTATGTGCCAATTGTGTTAGTTGGGTACCTAGGCTAACTTTGTTGGACTTATGAGCAAATTTGATTTACGAATGTGCTCTTGGTATGGAACTCATTCGTACGTAGGGGATTAATGTATTTTGACAGGGATTGCACTGAATCTGCAGAATTCTGTGGTTAGTATGGATATAGTAACACTATTAATTCTTCTACTTCATAAGCATGGAATAACTTTTTATTTGTTTCTGTTTACTTTAGTTTTGTTCTTAACATTATGTAGTTTTCAATGTACAGATCTTCCACTTCTAGGTATTAGCTAAATACAATTTTATATTTTCCATCATCTTGAACACTGCAAATAATGCCACCTTATCTGATCAGTAAACTGATGTGAAAGCTTTAGGAAGTTCAGGTCAACTGGTCTCTTCATAAGAAAGCACATATAAGACCTATTTAAAAATTACATTATGCATTATAATTCACATTTATAAAATAGAGAACTCATAGAAGCATTCTTACACCAAAATTACCAAAGCAGTCTGATTTATCAAAAAAAATTACCTTGATTACATAAACATTTTTAATAGAAAAAGTTGCTATGGAAGGATCATTTTCCTCTTAATAGCACAGCTAAAGTATGAGAAGTCTGCTCCTTTATATGTGGGATTCTAGGAATATTATATTTATGTAAACACTTAAGTTTTCTACAAACCAATTAGAATTTATTTTTATTTTAAAAGACCTTTCATTTATTAATTTATAGAAATTAATTTATTAAAGACTGTGACGGTAGGAAAATATTTCATGCTTACATTGAGAGATAAAAACTGTTCTCAATTGTAGATAGAAAAGATCTTGTACCTAGTTTTATACCTTTAGTAATAGGTCAAAAGTAAGTATAGAAACACTATATCACAGTTGTTAGCATTGCAATGTATTCTTCTTTCCAATAAAATTGAAACATATCCCTGCACAAAAAGACAAAATAAGGGGAGAAAAAAAAACAAAACTCTTTGGTATCTCTCAGTGACTGAGCTCATCACATGTTGAAACCATAAAACTGGATCTTAAGTGTTTGTTGCCACCCAAGGGCTTCCCTGGTGGCTCAGAGAGTAAAGCATCTGCCTGCAATGTGGCAGACCTGGGTTCAATCCCTGGGTGGGGAAGATCTCCTGGAGAAGGAAATGGCAACCCACTCCAGTACTCTTGCCTGGAGAATCCCATGGATGGAGAAGCCTTGTAGGCTACAGTCCTCAGGGTCGCAAAGAGTTGGACATGACTGAGCGACTTCACTTTCACTTTCTTTCAAGGGAAATATGGTGGCACTAGTGGTAAAGAATCTGCCTGTCAATGAAGGAGATGCAAGAGATTCCGGTTTGATCTCTGGGTAGGGAAGATCCCCTGGAGGAGGGCATGGCAACCCACTCCAGTATTCTTGCTTGGAGAATCGCATGGACAGAGGAGCCTGGAGGGTTGCAGTCCATAGGGTTGCAGAGTTGGACACGACAGACATAGCGTGCACACAAGGGAAATGTTATTGGTCCTGCACAAATTAGAATCAAAATAAACTTTGCCAAACATCAGAAACAAAAGTAAACTCTTGAACCCAGGAATACCGGTACTCTACTCTAAATCAGTTCTGCCCGCGGTCCCTGCTAACCTGTCATGCCTACTAGATAGGCTGCCCAGAATATGACTGTCTTTTGGGAGGGAGACTGAACTAATTTACATAACTTGGATATTACATTTTATAGTAATGAGCATCCTCCTTGAAACCTAGCAATATAGACAAAAAGAATATATAAATTTTAAAGCAGTAAAAGGGAAAAGGAAAAATTAGTAAAATTGCTCAGTCTAGTAGAATGTAGTAGTGGGATGGAAAGTGAAGTGAAAGTCACTCAGTCATGTCTGGCTTTTTGTGACCCCATGGACTGTATAGTCCATGGAATTCTCCAGGCTAGAATACTGGAGTGGGTAGCTTTCCCCTTCTCCAGGGGATCTTCCCCACCCAGGAATCACCAGGGTGACCAGCATTGCAGGCGGATTCTTTACCAATTGAGCTATCAGGAAATTGGGATGGAAAGAAAAGGGAGAAAATATGATACCTCGAAATTACAAAATAAGATATAGGAAGATTCCCAAACTGTCAGTGTTTTCAAAAACTTTAAATAGAATAAACTTTCCAGTTAAAAGACAAAGATAATCTAAGTCTATGCAACTGGATTTTAGAAATCTTATTGTATTCTGTTTTAAAAGAGATACCTAAGACATAATGACACAGAAAAGTCTAAAGTAAAGAGAAAATAATGGTATCAGGCTATTACTAAGAAAAAGGGAACTTACTTGGCTGTGTTAATATTGGAAAAAAATATCTTCAGTTAGAATTTTTTTTAATAAAGAACTATAAGTTCTCGTGATAAATATTTATATCACGTGATAAGTATTTATATTGTGTGCTTAGTCACTTAGTCGTGTCTGACTCCTTGCGACCCATGGAGTGTAGTCCACCAGGATCCTCTGTCCATGGGGATACTCCAGGCATGAATACTGAAATGGGTTGCCATGCTCTTCTCCTTGGAATCTTCCCAAACCAAGGATCAAACCCAGGTCTCCCACATTGCAGGCGGATTCTTACCATCTGAGCCACTAGGAAATCCTACATCTATATATATATGATATAAACACACCTAATATATATTATACATTTTATATCTGGTCTAATATATGTTTATATAATAGATATCATCAGATCTTAAGCTTCTTAATTCAGAAAAAAATTTTGCCCAGTATTAACATAGCTAATATTAATATAGTAATTACATTATTTATCAATGTATTCAGTTCAGTTCAGTCACTCAGTCGTGTCCGACTCTTTGCCACCCCATGAATTGCAGCACGCCAGGCCTCTCTGTCCATCGCCAACTCCCAGAGTCTACCCAAACCCATGTCCATCGAGTCGGTGATGCCATCCAACCATCTCATCCTCTGTCGTTCCCCTTCTCCTCCTGCCCCCAATCCTACCCAGCATTAGGGTCTTTTCCAATGAGTCAACTCTTCGCATGAGGTGGCCAAAGTACTGGAGTTTCAGCTTCAACATCCGTCCTTCCAATGAACACCCAGGATTGATCTCCTTTAGGATGGATTGATTGGATCTCCTTGCAGTCCAAGGGACTCTCAAGAGTCTTCTCCAACACCACAGTTCAAAAGCATCAATTCTGCGGCGCTCAGCTTTCTTCACTGTCCAACTCTCACATCCATACATGACCACTGGAAAAACCTTTGCCTTGACTAGATGGACTTTTGTTGGCAAAGTAATGTCTCTGCTTTTAAATATGTTATCTAGGTTGGCCATACCTTTCTTCCAAGGAGTAAGCGTCTTTTAATTTCATGGCTGCAATCACCATCAGCAGTGATTTTGGAGCCCCCCAAAATAAAGTCTGACGCTGTTTCCACCGTTTCCCCATCTATTTCCCATGAAGTGATGGGACCAGATGCCATGATCTTGGTTTTCTGAATGCTGAGCTTTAAGCCAACTTTTTCACTCTCCTCTTTCACTTTCATCACGAGGCTCTTTAGTTCTTCTTCACTTTCTGCCATAAGGGTGGTGTTATCTGCATATCTGAGGTTATTGATATTTCTCCCGGCAATCTTGATTCCAGCTTGTGTTTCTTCCAGCCCAGCATTTCTCATGATGCACTCTGCATATAAGTTAAATAAGCAGGGTGACAATATATAGCCTTGACGTACTCCTTTTCCTATTTGGAACCAGTCTGTTGTTCCATGTCCAGTTCTAACTGTTGCTTCCTGACCTGCATACAGGTTTCTCAAGAGACAGGTCAGATGGTCTGGTATTCCCATCTCTTTCAGAATTTTCCACAGTTTATTGTGATCCTCATAGTCAAAGGCTTTGGCATAGTCAATAAAGCAGAAATAGATTTTTTTCTGGAACTCTCTTGCTTTTTCGATGATCCAGCGGATGTTGGCAATTTGATCTCTGGTTCCTCAGCTTTTTCTAAAACCAGCTTGAACATCTGGAAGTTCACGGTTCACATATTGCTGAAGCCTGGCTTGAAGAATTTTGAGCATTACTTTACTAGCATGTGAGATGAGTGCAATTGTGCGGTAGTTTGAGCATTCTTTGGCATTGCCTTTCTTTGGGGTTGGGATAAAAACTGACCTTTTCCAGTCCTGTGGCCACTGCTGAGTTTTCCAGATTTGCTGGCATATTGAGTGCAGCACTTTCACAGCATCATCTTTCAGGATTTGAAATAGCTCAACTGGAATTCCATCACCTCCACTAGCTTTGTTCGTAGTGATGCTTTCTAAGGTGCACTTGACTTCACATTCCAGGATGTCTGGCTCTAGGTGAGTGATCACACCATCATGATTGTCTGGGTCGTGAAGATCTTTTTTGTACAGTTCTTCTGTGTATTCTTGCCACCTCTTCTTAATATCTTCTGCTTCTGTTAGGTCCATACCATTTCTGTCCTTTATCGAGCCTATCTTTGCATGAAATGTTCCTTTGGTATCTCTAATTTTCTTGAAGAGATCTCTAGTCTTTCCCAATCTGTTGTTTTCCTCTGTTTCTTTGCATTGATTGCCAAGGAAGGCTTTCTTATCTCTCCTTGCTATTCTTTGGAACTCTGCATTCAGATGAGAATATCTTTCCTTTTCTCCTTTGCTTTTCACTTCTCTTCTCTTCCCAGCTATCTGTAAGCCCTCCTCAGACAGCCATTTTGCTTTTTTGCATTTGTTTTCCACGGGGATGGTCTTGATCCCTGTCTCCTGTACAATGTCACAAACCTCTGTCCATAGTTCATCAGGCACTCTGTCTATCAGATCTAGTCCCTTAAATCTATTTGTCACTTCCACTGTATACTCATAAGGGATTTGATCTAGGTCATACCTGAATGGACTAGTGGTTTTCCCTACTTTCTACAATTTAAGTCTGAATTTGGCAATAAGCAGTTCATGATCTGAGCCACAGTCTGCTCCCGGTCTTGTTTTTGCTGAGTGTATCGAGCTTCTGCATCTTTGGCTGCAAAGAATATAATCAATCTGATTTCAGTGTTAACCATCTGGTGATGTCCACGTATAGAGTCTTCTCTTGTGTTGTTGGAAGAGGGTGTTTGCTATTACCAGTGCGTTCTTTTGGCATTATAGTAAAAAGTAGATACTTTAATATGTAATATATAATACAATATTGATAATAATAATATAACAATATTAGTACTATTAATATATTACTAAGATATTACTTAGATATATATATATAATTCTAGCTAATATATAAATATTTGTTTACATACAGACATGCATATATATATATATATATATATATATATATAAAGTATTATACCTGTATGATCCTAAGTATCCAATATAAAACACTAGAAAAAAGCAAGAGTGTACACAAAGAAAATAGAATGAAGGAAATGATCGAATTAAGAACAGAAATTAATTAATATGGGCCAATTTTACTTACAACATTAGAAACAAAAATGCTTAATGCCCAACCAAATCAAGCAGAGTGTGTGTGTGTGTATGTATGTATAAATATATAAATGTAATGTGAAAATACTAAGTGTTGGTAAGGTATGGAACAACTGGAAGTTTCATATGCTGTTGCTAGGAATAGAAATTGGTTAAAAGTGTTTTAAAAATCTCTTAGCAAACTTTAATAAATTCCTAAATTGAAAAAATATATCCAAACCATAGAAAGTCCCAATACTCTATTTAAAGAGCATTCTAGTAATTCTCAAAATCATTACTCAGACCATCTCAAATTTTCCTCACATTTTCCTGAATTGAAATGTTCAGATGAGTACTTGCTAAAAAGACACAAATACGAACAAGGCATAGTCCTTACCAAAAGGGACTCATGGATAATTTCAGGCGACAGACGTGAAATTACTAATAGAGAAGATCATGGAAGTACTAGAGGATTTACAAAATGATATGGTAAAAAATAGATGAGAAGTAAAAATTGAATCTGATTAAAGAGGTGTAGAAAGCGCATGAAGAATACTTGCCAGAGGTAGTGACATTAAGTGGTGCCTTGCAGGATAATATGAATTTTCCTTGCAAATTAGCTTGGGAGAGATGTGGAGATAGAATTTTAGATCATATCCACAATATTAAATGTACAGAGATAAGAAACTGTGTATTGGAAGAGTATGTGTAGTAAGAGAAGAAAGTGAGAAAGTATATTGTGGCCAAATTTCATAACATATATGTTATGAAAAGAAGTAAGATAGTTACTGTGACTTCCTAGTATATCAAATTGCTTAAAATCTGTTGCTATTAGAAATGATACCTATTTGCAGAAGTACATCATATCACTACTTTAAATTTTATATGTACTGTTAACTGCTTGAATATCACAAGAAACTCCTATTATTTTAATTTAAAAGATTTATGTCATTTTAATAAGAAGACAATTTTGATGAGAGTAAAATGAAGAAATCTGAAATGTTATGTGCATTTTTAAAAAAATGCCCTGTTACTTTGACACTGTGTGTATATACTCAGTCGTGCCTGACTCTTTGCAACCCCATGGACTGTAGCCTGCCCAGGCTTCTCTGTCCATGGAATTTTCCAGGCAAGAATACTGGAGCGGGTTGCCACTTCCTACTCCAGGGGATCTTCCTGACCCAGAACTGAATCTGTGTCTCCCAGTTCTCCTACACTGGCAGGTGGATTCTTTACCACTGTGCCACCTGGGAAGTAGCTGTTACTTTGAGAAATTCACTGAATAAGAGTGTTTCTCTTTACTGGTATTTTTATAGGCAGTTAACTGCTTGTTGAAACAAGTAGCATGGGTTTTATAGTGAAAAAAAATTGTTCTTTCTCATCCCATATTTAATATGTTTAGAAACATACAAAAGTCTGATATATTACTGACATACTTGATATCTTTAACTTTTAAAATTTAAATCATAAACTAGGATTCTGTAGCTTATAGGCAACGGATATCCATTTCTACTTGGTTGAGCTGAAAGAGGAAATTTACAATGAGGATATTCAGATATGTTGAGTAAGCAAGGAGGTTTGAAAATGCCTTAGGAAGAGTGAACACGCCAGAGGATGAGATGGTTGGATGGCATCACCGGCTTGATAGACATGAGTTTAAGCAAGCTCCAGGAGTTGGTGATGGACAGGGAAGCCTGGCGTGCTGCAGTCCATGGGGTCGCAAAGAGTCGGACATGACTGAGCGACTGAACTGAACTGAACTAGGAAGAGTGAAAACCAGGGTGATTCTATGGATCTCAGAAGTAAGAGTTTTTTTTATTTCGTGGCTCCAGCTGGCTCTCAAGAATCCAACTGACTGTTGGATCAATCAGCTATGGTCATCCTGACAGGATATTGAGTAGATCAATAGGGGCCTAATTCACAATCAGTATACATGGGTGAAAATATAAAATTTGGGAATGATTCTTCCTCCAAATAGATGTTCCAAAGAATTAAAGCACTTTGTTTTATACATAAATGAATGAGTCTAAGGGAATACTCTTTTCTTAAAATCTCACTGAGCTTAATGCATCCTCTTTCTCCTACCCCTTGGCTGTAAGAAAAAGGTATGCAAAAATAGAACAGGCTGTGTTCAACATTTTCTTTAAATATTGTTTGGGAAAATGTCTGACATACTGTTTGTCAGAGGCAAGAGTTTCCAGAGAGCTATAGTTAGTGGCTATAAAAACATTAAGAGAAGCATTGTATTAAATGTTACCCTTAGCTGATCTAGCTGAAGAAAAAAATGACAAAAGAGAAGGGTGTTTGAGACTATGGGAGTATGAGAAAAAGTCACTGCTCACAGTTTGGAGAAATCAACAAGGCCCTGTTGAAGTCTGAATGCAGCCTCTCTATTTGGCTGCCCTGCAACATGCTAAGTTGCTCAGTCGTGTCCGACTCTTTGTGACCCAGGACTGTAGCCCGCCAGGCTCCTCTGTCCATGGGAGTCTCCAGGCAAGAATACTGAAGTGGGTTGTCAACCCCTTCTTTAGGGTTCTTCCCAACACAGGGATCGAATTCGAGTCTCTCACGTCTACCTGTGTTGGCAAGCAGGTTCTTTACCATCAGCACCACCTGGAAAGCCCTTGATGGAACTAGCAGAGGGAAATGGACCTGAATCATAGAGGTGTACACCTAGGGTGACCTGGCTGAAGTACTAGAGTAGGTGCCAGCCCAAGAAAGAGAAAGGTTAAAAAGATCTTGTTCCCTGAGGTGTCTGGGAAAGCCCAGAGGAGAGAACACTGTGCTTCCTAACACAGGCTAATATTTAGTTGCTAATGATAGCTGAGGGCTTATTATGTGCCAGATACCTCAGATTGGCTTGCTTTATTTCACTTAACATTCAAAATAGTTTAATGAGATAAGCACTGTTCTGTACTCCAGTTTACTGAAGTGGCCACACAGAAAGTCCAAGCTTTTGGACCATGTGATTTTATTTTGATACTCCATATAAACAGATGTCAGCATAAAAAAATTTTAAGAGGAAAACCAGTCCCTTCATTGTTAAAAGTTTATCCTAAAATAAACTAAGTGATGAAAGTTTCTCAGGCAGCACCCAACATTAGTGAAGCTCTAACTTTGTGCCATATTAAAGATGTGTAAGCTTGACCAGGGTTATGAATTTGATTATTTTTTAAATGGCTGGCAATTAAACAGGTTATCTTTGCCAAACCCTCAAAGCTTTTCTCAATTATAGAAAAAAAATGCCTTGCACTTTGGCGAGTGAATATTTTTCATTTGTATGCTCATCCAAAACAGGGCATACAGCATTTCTATTTCTATATATGAGAGTCAGGCTTCCCAGGTGGCACTACTGGTAAAGAACCCACCTGCCAATGCAGAAGACATAACAAACCTGGGTTTGATCCCTGGATCGGGAAGATCCCCTGGAGGAGGACATGGCAATCCACTCCAGTATTCTTGCCCAGAGAATCCCATGGACAGAGGAGCCTGGTGGGCTCTAGACCATGGGGTCATAGAGAGTCAGACACGACTGAAGTGACTTAGCATGCATGCACGCAGAGTCAGCAAGGATATTCATTATTATTCTGAGCATGCATGATAAAATTGTTAACTATAAGTTTATAACCAAGTTAATGAACTTATAATATTTCTATAATTTATATATTATAACAGATAAAATGTGTAGTTAATGTAATTAATTTTTAGTTACAAGTTTAATGATAACAAGGGTAGTTAATACTTTGTAGAACTATGAATTCTCATATCACATGTATTTTTTTTCCTTTGGGCATTTTTTTGTCTCCTAACTTGTATTCTGACTATTTGAATATCTCCCCCTCTATATTTTAGGCACAACTAGCCAGGGACTATAATTTAATTATAGTCTCAGCATTTCCCCCAGTTGTCAAGAATTAGGATTCTTTAACTTTTGTACCTCAAGAACACCACTTTTATGTTAGTTTGGGGAGAATTATTTTCCATGTCTGAGTTTCCTTATCACAGCAATACCTTCTATTGCTTATTTCTATTCCAGGACCTATAAATTGCTTCACAGTAGGGTTTTTGAAACTAGACATTGTATACCATCTCCACAGTTTTCGCCAAATATATCATCTGTACTGTTACCTAATTAATATTTTCTTTAAATAAATTCAAGACTTTTATCTAAAATTTACTTGTGAAGGAATTATCTAACTATTGCAAATGGGAAAACAGAATAAGGCAAATGATTTGCAATAGTTGTATAGATCCTTTATAAATAGACTATATTTATATAATTTATGCACTTCCCCAATGACTCAGTGGTAAAGAATCTGCCTACAGTGCAGGAGATGCAGGTTCCATCTCTGGTTCAGGAAGACCCCCTGGAGGAGGAAATGATAATCCTCTCCAATATTCTTGCCTGGGAAATCCCATGAACTAAGGAGCCTAGCAGGCTACAGTCCATGGGCTCACAAAAGAATCGGACAAGACTGAGCGACTAAGCATGCACAAGCATGTAATTTATGGGTATAATCACCTATATAATAATTATATAAATTAAAGTAATACACTGGAAACAAAGCTTTGGCTTTATTTTCTTACCAGCTCTCAACTGAAAGAGGGAGAGAGAGAGTAGCAGTTATTAGAGAAGCATTAAATACACACTGGCACTAATGTGAGTCTTTACCGTTGTTGCAATCAAGTTAATGAAAGGAAGTTTATTCAGGAGTGGGTTTCTTATGATCTAATGCTATGTTACTTCATGACACTTTTTAAATTTTTTGTTTGTTTTTAATTGGAGGATAATTGCTTTACGATATTGTGTTGCTTTCTGCCACATATCAACATGAATCAGCCATAGATATACATATGTCTCTTCCCTCTCAAACTTCCCTCACACCTCCCATCCCAGCCCACCCTTCCAGGTTGTCACAGAACACTGGATTTGAACTCCCTGCATCTTGCAGTATATTTCCACTGGCTATCTAATTTTACATATGGTAATGTATATGTTTCAATGCTACTCTCTCAATTCACTCTCCCCCACCACCATGTCCCAAAATGCCCATGAACATCTTATTTCCAACCATGGTTTATTTTGGGAAACATACCTTATGACATGGACCACAAACAATGTGCATCATGCCTTAGCTCAAATCCCCTCTCCTTAATTGCCTGATTTTTAACAAGTTACTTAATTCCTGTACACCTTGATTTCTTACTGAAGAGAGGGATGATAGTATTTGCATTTCAAGGTCACTTTGAGAGTATATGATGTAATATTCACAATGTGTCTAGTCTTGTGCCTGGAGTTTATTGAAAAAAAACGTGAACTCCTACTATGTGTCAAGTATGGTCTTTTAATGCTTCAGCATCTGGAAGACATGACAGAGAAGAGCTCTGCTTTCATGGAACTTAATTCTAGTAAGGGCAGATCAATCACAAACAACTCAGGTCATTTCAGGCAGTAAGTAAAGCTCTAAAGTAAATAAAACAAGGCAACATGAAAGAAACTGACTGGTATTCAATGAATGCTAATTTCCTTCTGGACTGTCACCTCTATATCAGTTCAGTTCAGTCGCTCAGTCGTGTCCGACTCTTTGCAATGCTATAGACTGCAGCATGCCAGGCCTCCCTGTCCATCACCAACTCCCGGAGTTTAGTCAAACTCATGTCTATTGAGTCGGTGATGCCATCCAACCATCTCATCCTCTGTTGTCCCCTTCTCCGCCTGCCTTCAATCTTTCCCAGTGTCAGGGTCTTTTCAAATGAGTCAGCTCTTCGCATCAGGTGGTCAAAGTATTGGAGTTTCAGCTTCATCACCTCTATATGGTTAGTATTTAATATATGTGAAAAGGATGAACTATTGAGATTATGCTTGTCAACTGATGTAAATAAAGGGCAAACACCAGAATAAATAATAATTTCAGTTTAAAACATAATTAGTTAAATGTGAAAAGTGAAAGTGTTAGTCAATCATGTTCAACTCTTTGTGACCCTATAGACTGTATAAATACATGGGCCACATTTTAGGTTTCTGTACTGCTCTAAGATCTGCTCTAAGTTTTTTGTAAAGCACATGCTCTTGTCTTTGAAACAGAAGACGTTTAAATGATCATGTTTTGCAAATTAAATGCAGTTGAGCTTTATCACCTACTTTTGTCATGGAAAAAAAAAGTGAAAGTGTTAGTTACTTCTCTTCAGACACATCATTTGCAGTTTTTATAAACTAAAAGTAAAAGTAAAGTGTTAGTCGCTCAGTCATATCCAACTCCTTGTGACCCTGTGGATTGTAGCTCTCAAGGCTCCTCTGTCCATGAAATTCTCCAGGCAAGAATACTGGAGTGGGTAGCATTTTCCTTCTTCAGAGATCTTCCTGACCAAGGAATCAAATCTGGGTCTCCTGGATTGCAGACAGATTCTTAAGCATCTAAGCTACTTTTGTCATGGTTCTGTTTAAAAAAAAAAAAAAAGTCTCCAGAGCTCATTTTATTATGCTTCATGGGTTTGGTTTCAAAAAAGTTCACATAATTCAAACCCCTTAATGTACTTTGGGGAAAATTTTAGGAATTTTTGTTCAAATATATGTATTATATTTCTACATAGACAAATTTTACTAGGTAATTTCTCAAGAGAAATTTTTTAAAAAAACTTTCTCACTTTTTTCTTTTTTTAAGAAAAATATAAAATATAAAAAAAATAGTGAACCACGATTTTAAACTGAACTAAACAAAACTTTTGCAGACTCTCTAGAAATGGGAGCTTAGTGTTGAATTCAACCATTAGCAGATTCCCTGAGTGGGGCAGCACTCTAGGTCAGGGTGCTAATGGTAATGGAATGGGAAACCAAGTTGAAATAATTCCATTTTGTGTGAAAAGCACAGGATGGATTTATACAGACAAATACATTTTAAAGACCTATTATTTGTCCCGTGAAAGATCAATTTGAAGTATTGCAGATATAATTTTGGAGTGCTAGGAAAAAAGGTTGCTTTTCCAATTCTTTTATCACTTTTTCAGATTTGTCATTTGTAATGGCTTTGAGTTCTCTTTCTCTTACTGGTCTCTGTTAACATCTTCCCAGTGTCTAACTGGTTTAATTGTTGGAATTTAAGATTTTGAAGAATCAATTAAAAGAGTATCAAGTTGGAGACAGGATGACCAATTAGAAAATACTGAAAAGGCAGCAAATCTACTCCCAGTGTCTTTCATCTCAGCCATTGTTGAATCTTGCTTTTCCTTCTCAAGTTACAAATAGCCTTTTTGATTTCTGTGATGGAAGGAAAGATCAAGCTGATTCTCAGAACCCACAAATGAGTCTCTTACCCTGCTCTACTTCTTCAAAGATTCAGCTAAATTTGACTTGCAGTTATGTTTTCAATGTAATTACCAGGCACAAAAGAAAATTGCTTCCTTTATTATCATAAGTGAAAAACACCATTTCTTTATTCTTCCATTTTTTAATGTTACATTTTATATCAGTAGGATTCATGTAAATTTTATTTTTTCTATGGCAATTCACAATAAGAGATTTTCAAAATAATGCCACAGTTTGTTTTCTCTTCTGTCAGAACCCCTACCTCTAAAACAAGGAAGTTCAGTGCTGCATGTCCATAATTTACTTTATAAGCCTAATGATTCTATTTCCCAGAAGAGTAATTATGAATGTTTAACAGAGCAGATGACATAGTGGGAATAGCTGTGATCTAGTTCTGACCCCAGGGTTTACTATTTGTCCTTTAGCAAGTGAAATCTGAATTCTGAATCACCAGTTACATATCTGTAGAACATCAAATGTAGAAATGCATATGTCTGCTTTTTAAATAGACTGAAGCAGCATACAAGAGCTCATGAAGCATGACTACGGTTAACCTCATTTTTTTAGTGCTCATTTTATGCAGCCACTAAAAAGTTGGCTTAAAGCTCAACATTCAGAAAACTAAGATTATGGCATCCGGTCCCATCACTTCATGGCAGATACATGGGAAAACAGTTTGGCTGACTTTATTTTTCTGGGCTCCAAAATCACTGCAGATTGTAACTGCAGCCATGAAATTAAAAGGCACTTACTCCTTGGAAGGAAAGTTATGGCCAACCTAGACAGCATATTAAAAAGCAGAGACATTACTTTGCCAACAAAGGTCCGTCTAGTCAAGGCTATCGATTTCCCAGTGGTCATGTATGGATGTGAGAGTTGGACTATAAAGAAAGCTGAGCGCCGAAGAATTGATGCTTTTGAGCTGTGGTGTTGGAGAGGACTCTTGAGAGTCCCTTGGACTGCAAGGAGATCCAACCAGTCCACCCTAAAGGAAATCAGTCCTGGGTGTTCATTGGAAGACTGATGTTGAAGCTGAACCTCCAGTACTTTGGCCACCTTATGCGAAGAGCTGACTCATTTGAAAAGACCCTGATGCTGGGAGAGATTGAGGGCAGGAGGAGAAGGGGACGACAGTGGATGAGATGGCTGGATGGCATCACCGACTCGATGGACATGGGTTTTGGTGGACTTAGGGAGTTAGTGATGGACAGGGAGGCCTGGCGTGCTGCAGTTCATGGGGTCGCGAAGAGTCAGACATGACTGAGCGACTGAACTGAACTGTGTTCATTTGGATAGATGTCATTTTGGGAGCTTGAATTATGGTGTTGAATACCTCAGTTCTTCTCTAAACAAATCCATGGAGATGAGCACTGAGATTCCAAACATAAGATGAAAGAGCAGTTCAAAGCCACCCTTAGTCACATTCTTGAAGTGTGTACCTGGTAGCTGGACTGCCTCAGACTTCTTGAAAATTTACTTTTAGCAATAATGATACAAATGATATACTGTCCCTAATAGTACTGATTCACTGATGAGTCTGTATTGAAATTTTGAGGTCAACCTACTTCACGTAATCCATTCCTCTCTCCATTCTCTCGCCTACCAAACCTACCAGCCAGGAATGCCTCTGACACACAAGGCTGCTTGGGGATTTGGTCTGTGTGGCTATGTCATCCAGAAGCTCTCTGAAATCCGGGCTAGTTCAGGGATTTCCGATCTGTAGCAAATGGAAGACCCTTAAAAGACTAAAATTGTTTTGTTTTACTTTGTGAAGTTAGGTGGAACTGAGTAGAGCTGACTGAGGAAAAGATTTCAGAAAACAGGCTGATCAGTAACAAGACACTGTGATGGTCAATTTTATATGTCAACTCGACTAGTCTGTGGTGTGCAGTAGTTTGGTCAGCACCAGTCTAGATTACAAAGAAGAAGGAATCCAGCCTCAAGACTCCAATGTAGAAATCCTGCCTGAGTTTCTCATTTGCCTCACCAGCCTTTAGAATTTCGACTCAAGACTGTACGTTAAATCTTACATGAATTTCTAGCCTGTCAGTTTACCCTACAGATTTCAAACTTGTCAGCCCTCATGAACATGTAAGCTAGTTTCTTACGATGAAGTGCTTGTGCATTCTCTCTCTCTCTGCCTGAAACAACAAAACAAACACATTTCAGTACAACCAAGTAAATAGGGGGAAGAAGACAACAGTTTAAGATGTAAATTCACTCACTACTTAGTCTTTTCCAATGTAACCTACTTCTTGTTTTCCAACCTTTATTTCTTGCATCCCAACCAAATGTCTAACTTGAAATTCTGCTGCAGTAAGCTTCTATGTTCAAGTTGCCAAGTTTCTAAATAAAAGTTGTGGGTTTTTTTTTCCTGCCAAATTCTAATCTTATCTCAAGGATAATACCCTCTGATCTTAAATTATAACCATTTACAGATTTCCTTAAAATCCATTTGTGTGCTTTGGAAAGAAACCTGAAACTTGCTATCTATAAAGACATAATGGAGCTATAATTCATGTTCATTCTGGGAGGCCCAAGACACCATTTTTAAGAAAATGAGAGAACACAGAAAGGAACTAGTGTTTAGGAGACTGGAATAGAGTTGTTTGAAAAGATTAAGAGACATGATCACTGTGATTGTCATCGGCACATTTGCTGAGGAACCAACCAGGAACAAGCTGACCCAATTATTTACCAATTACTGTGCCAGGCCCTTTGGGTACAGAAGCCTGGAATCTAATGAGAAAGACAAAGCTAAAACATACTAAATATTTACATAAATATTTTCAGGTTCACAAAACCTTTTGTTCATATGCATGAATAAAATAATAAAGCAAAAATTATAAAAAAAAAAGAGAATAAGTTGAGCTGCTTGTTCAAGTTGTAGGAGTGACCAGAGCAGGGCTTCACTGGTGTATCTTGGTTTCTCACTGCTTCAGCCCTGTTCCTGGTGGCTCCTGGAGGTGCTGTGGAACACCACCTGACAGCCATTGAGAGGTCAAAATTTCCTATTTTCTCAGTGTCTAGAACCCATGGATTATATGTGTACATATTCGCTTGAACACATTTGGTTGGGGGCAGAGAATCACTGGGGGAAAAAACAACTCATGTATACATAAAGAAATACTTCAATTTCAGAATGTTTTTTAAAAGTAAAAAAAGCACGTGCCTTAAGACTACGTTTCACAAAAATTTTGTGGAAATGATTACAAGGCTGTAGAAATTTAGAAGAGGAAATGCCAGTCTGACTGAACAAATCAAGACAGACTTCACTGGGAAGCTGACACTCGATGTGCTGAATCTGGACAAGAGAAGAGGACAAGAAGGGAATCACGTAGGAGTGACGACAGCGAGAACACAAGTGCTGGGGCAGGAATGAATGAACTTGATATTGGGAGACTGACCATGTGGAACAAAGAGCCTGCAAATGAGTACTAGCTGAAACACATTTGGAAGGATCGAGACACGTTACCAAGGGCAGGCCCTGAAGTATTGGGTTACCTCTAAACATCCAGCATTTATAACTTTACCCAATACATATTGGATGTTTAAAATTACATGTAAAATGAGGAAATTTTTTTGATTCAGGAAGTAATAGGAGAGCAACATCTTTCTAAATTACACAAGTACATTGTGCTATTTCCTCCTAAGGGTCTCATATTTAAATTTTGTAATATTAATGTTCTTCTGTGTATTCTTGCCACCTCTTCTTAATATCTTCTGCTTCTGTTAGGTCCATATCATTTCTGTCCTTTATTGTGCCCATCTTTGGAAGAAATGTTCCCTTGGTATCTGTAATTTTCTTGAAGAGAACTCTAGTCTTTCCCATTCTATCGTTTTCCTCTATTTCTTTGCGTTGATACACAAAATACACAGAAGAACGATACAAAAAGATCTTCATGACCCAGATAATCCTGATGGTGTGATCACTCACCTAGAGTCAGACATCCTGGAATGCAAAGTCAAATGAGCCCTAAGAAGCATCACTACGAACAAAGCTAGTGGAGGTGATGGAATTCCAGTTGAGCTATTTCAAATCCTAGAAGATGATGCTGTGAAAGCACTGCACTCAATATGCCAGCAGATTTGGAAAACTCAGCAGTGGCCACAGGAGTGGGAAAGGTCAGTTTTCATTCCAATGACAAAGAAAGGCAATGCCAAAGAATTTTCAAGCTACCACAAAATTGCACTCATCTCACACACTACCAAAGTAATGCTCAAAATTCTCCAAGCCAGGCTTCAACAGTATGTGAGCCATGAACTTCCAGATGTTCAAGCTGGATTTAGAAAAGGCAGAGGAACCAGAGATCAAATTGCCAACATCTGTTGGATCATCGAAAAAGCAAGAGAGTTCCAGAAAAACATCTACTTCTGCTTTACTGACTATGCCAAAGCCTTTGACTGTGTGGACCACAACAAACTGTGGAAAATTCTTAAAGAGATGGGCATGCCAGACCACCTGACTTGCCTCTTGAGAAATCTGTATGCAGGTCGATAAGCAACAGTTAGAACTGGATATGGAACAACAGACTATTTCCAAATCGGAAAAGGAGTACATTAAGGCTATATATTGTCACCCTGCTTATTTAACTTACATGTAGAGTACATCTTGCAAAATACCAGGCTGGATGAAGCACAAGCTGGAATCAAGACTGCTGGGAAAAATATCAATAACCTCAGATACGCAGATGACATCACCCTTATGGCAGAAAGTGAAGAAGAACTAAAGAGCCTCTTGATGAAAGCGAAAGAGGAAAGTTAAAAATTTGGCTTAAAACGCAACATTCAGAAAACTAAGATGGTGACATCTGGTCCCATCACTTCATGGCAAATAGATGGGGAAACAATGGAAACAGTGGCTGTCTTTATTTTGGGGGGCTCCAAAATCACTGCAGATGGTGACTACAGCCATGAAATTAAAAGATGCTTGCTCCTTGGAAGAAAAGTTATGACAGCATATTAAAAAGCAGAGACATTAGTTTGCCAAAAAAGGTCTGTTTAGTCAAAGCTGTGGTTTTTCCAGTAGTCATGTATGGATGTGAGAGTTGGACTATAAAGAGCTGAGTGCCGAAGAAGTGATACTTTTGAACTGTGGTGTTGGAGAAGACTCTTGAGAGTCCCTTGGACTTCAAGGAGATCCAACAAATCAATCCTAAAGGAAATCAGTCCTGAATATTCATTGGAAAGACTGATACTGAAGCTGAAACTCTAATACTTCGGCCAGCTGATTTGAAGAACTGACTCACTTGAAAAGACCCTGATCCTGGGAAAGACTGAAGACGGGAGGAGAAGGGGATGACAGAGGATGAGATGGTTGGATGGCATCTCTGACTTGATGAACATGAGTTTGAGAAAGCTCTAGGTGTTGGTGATGGACAGGGAAGCCTGGTGTGCTTTAGTCCATGGGGTCACAAAGAGTCAGACACAACCGATCAACTCTACTGAACTGAAGTGATACACACACACAGACACACGCACACACACACATATTAGGTTTCCCAGGTGGCACTAGTGGTGAGGAACCTGCCTGCCAGGAGATGTTAGAAAGGTGGGTTCGATCCCTGGGTCTGGAGGAGCCACTGGAGGACAGCATGGCAGTCTCCTCCAGTATTCTTGCCTGGAGAATCCCATGGACAGAGGAGCCTGGTGGGCTATAGTCCATAGGGTTGCAAAGAGTCAAAGACAACTAAAGCAACTTAACGTGCATGCATACATACATACATACATACATATATATCCGTGCTTTATCCATTCCTCTGTTGATTAGTGTTTAGGTTGCTTCCATGTCCTGGCTATTGTAAATAGTGCTGCAATGAACATTGAGGGGCACGTATCTTTTGGAATTATGGTTTTCTCCAGGTGTATGCCCAGGAGTGGGATTTCTGGGTCATATGGTAGCTCTATTTTTAATTTTTTAAGGAACCTCTATACTGTTCTCCATAGTGGCTGTATCAATTTACATTCCCACCAACAGTGTAAGAGAGTTCCCTTTTCTCCATACCCTCTCCAGCATTTATTGTTTGTAAATTTTCTTGGGAATAATCCTCTTTGGCTCCACGCCCACCTTCTGGACCTACTAGGCTGGCAGTCCTGTGGCTTTGCCAGGTGGAGGTCTCCATCCCCAAGGCTTCAGTTGGAGGTCATATGGCCTGTTGAAACCAAGGTGATGGCCCATGCTTTGAAGCTTAAGAAGCAATCTGATGATCTTTGAATGGCCTTTGGAGTCTTTCTTTCCATTTCTTTAAGAATAGTGTACATTTGCAGCCAAATAGCTCTATGCTTCCCTCCTATAAAATCTAAGCAGTTTAACAGCCCTCTTTCATTTCATCCTGTCTCAGTATCCCTAATCGCCAGTGTTTCTGCTAATAAAATCCTATATCTATGTTTGGTTTTTGCTGAGGTGGTGGATAACTTTTTGACTCTAATCCCTACTAGTCTTATTTTCAAAGATTGTATAGCCATACCCTCTGTGTTTTCTTTAGAAAAAGCTTACTCATTTTTTTGTTGTTGTAAAATGTGTAGACTGAAAATTTTCTAAGTATTCAAGTGCTGCTTCCTTTTTGCTCAACAACTCCTTCTTCAGTTCAGCTCCCTCTTCTTGCATTTTATTATAAGCAGTCAGGAGGAACCACACTGCTCCTTTAACACTTTGCTGAGCAACGTCTACAGCTAAAAACCTAGTTTTTTGGATATTCCATTTTATTTTATTATAAAAACCAATTTTTAAAATATAGTTGCTATATGTTGTGTCTGATATAGTAATTCACAATTTGTAGAGGTTATATTCCATTTATAGTTATTATAAAATATTTACTGTTATTTCCATGTTGTACAATATATGCTTGTAGCTTATTTTATACTTAATAGCTTGTACCTCTTAATTTCCTGTTCTTATCATGCCCTTCCCCTCTTCTCTCTCCCAGTTTGTAACCACTAGCTTGTTCTCTATATCTGTAAGTCTACTTCTTTTTTCTTTTATTCATTAGATTCCACATATAAGTGATATCATACAGTATTTTTGTGTTACTTATTTCACTTAGCATAATGCTCTGCCCCAGGTCCATCCATATTGCTGAAAATGGCAAAAAATTATCCTTTTTTATGGCTGAGTGGTGTCCCATTGTACATATGTGCATTCCATTCATCTGTCAATGGACCCTTAGGTTGCTTCTGTGGCTTGAAAGTTGAATAATACTGCTGTGAACATTGGGGTGGATGTATATTTTCGAGTAGAATTTTTCTATTTTCCAGATATATACCCAGGAGTGAGATTGCTGAGTCATATGGTAGTTCTATTTTTAGTTATTTTTAGAAGCCTCCATACTGTTTTCCATGGTCTGAATGGATGCACTAAGTGAGAAGTTAAAAGTTTTTAACAAAGAGCCAAACAACCAAATAGAGGTGAAGAGCACAATAACTGAAATAAAAGACACACTTGAAGGAGTCAACAGTAGATTGAACGATACAGGGCAACAGATCAGTGAGCCAGACGACAAGAGTAGTGCAAATCACTGCCGCTGAACTAAATACTCATTTTTATTGCTTGCAAGTTCTCTTTTTCACAGAACTAGAACACCAGTTCAACCAAGTTCTTTGCCCTTTACCACATGGTTATCTTTTCTTAGTTTCCAGTAACATGTTCTTCATTTCCATCTGATGCTTCCCCAGAATGACTTTGAATGTCCATATTTCTACTAACATTCTGTTCATAATTATTTGTTTATTCTCTAAGAAGATAGATTGCCTCTCAAGCTCTCCTCTTTTCTTTCTGAATCCTTACTAGAATCACCTCTAACATCTATAGTTCTACCAATATCGTCCTCACAGTAACTCAGGCTTTTATTAGCATGTATCTCAAAAACTCCTCCAGGCCTCTGCTCACTACCACTTTGCAAAGTCCCTTCCACATTTTTAGGTATTGTTACAGCAGCAGCCTACTTCTTGGTACCAGGATCAGAAAGGAAAAGGAATGATCTCTATTAAAAAATATATAAAATCATACGGATAGGAAAAAGATCCAGTTAGTAACCTTGGAAAATATATCAGCATTTAAAAACTCATAAAATTTAAAACATAAACTCTGGAATGGGACAAAGTTAAAGACCTAACAAACTGGAAGAGAGAACTAAGAATTGTACCCAGGATGCAGCACAAAGAAAAAAATTGAAAAATTGTTGAGATATGATGTTCAAGAATCCTTGTTTAGTAGAATTTTAATGGGGTGCTAGCAAAAGATAATAGAGGAATGTTACAGCAGCATATTCAGAGAGATAATGTCTGAGAAGTTTTAATATATGTAATAAAAATCAATAGGAAAAATACTCACCTACTGTGTACCAATCAAGAAAAGTTAGAGGGAGGAGGACAAATGAAGCCATTGGAAATGCTGATGAAACTAAACTATGGAATAAAATGGTGTCTAACTCAAAACACATTGTAGTGACAGCAAATGTAAATAGATTACATGACTCTGGTTAAATTAAAAATAAAATCACTAGCTTAGATATAAAAAATCAGCTATATGCTGTTTATAGGAGACACTGGCACAAAAACACACACAGCACCAAATCCATGCACACCCACCCTAAAACAGAAAATTTAAAAAGAGAAAAAGCAGAAGAGATATGCCAGGCATATATGGACCAAAAGAAGAGCTGGAATAAAAGTATTACTCAGAATATAAAGCAGATGCATTAACATTAATAAAGAATATTTATGAAAAGAGTATAAAAACTATAACTTTGTGTATGCTTAATATAGATGTAGACTGTAACCCCCCTCCAAAAAAAAACAGCTATAAAACTCAGAATTACAAAATAAAATTGACAAACTTATTATCATAATGGGAGAATTTAGCACCTCTCTTAGAAACTAATTTGGAGAACATACAGAGAGGATTTGAGTAACACATATAGCATGATTTTAAATATATAGATATCTTTGTACCCAAAAGAGAACCCAACAGAGAATACACACTCTTCTAAAGCATGCATGCAGCATTTAAAAGTTTAAAATTTACTATATTCTTGCAGTCATAAAGAATCACAATCATTCACATATTATCTAGTCACTACTCTATTAAAATTAGAAATTAACTATTACAAATAGTAATGAAAATCCTTCAGGTTTGGAACCTGAAAAAATAAAAAGCCTAAACAATGTATGGATTAAAGAATAATTCACAAAGAAAGTTATAACATGTATTAACCGAATGATTAAAAAACTACAATACTAAAAAATGAAACTAATTTATGAGATATAGCTAATGCAGTGGAATAAAAAATTGACTATACATATTACATTCATATTCTAGTCAATATATCATATTATTAATCACCATAAAGAGAATTAGTTTCCTCTTAAAGCCTTTGAATACCTTTCTTTCTGGAATAAATCATGATTTTCATCCTTAGTATCTTTGCTTTACTTCTGAAAATATTTAACCTTAATTACCTAAGTGAAGGTTGTCTGATGATTACACAGATATTACTAGCTATGGTAAAAACTAATATCAGAAAATCTAATTGCCTTTTATTCATTCTAAATTAGACAAATGTGTCCTTTTATAGTTTATTAGTTCCTAGGATCTTTTCTAAAATTAATAAATTGACTTTCTCAGTGAGTATCCTAGGGAAAAGCTAACCTTTATTGGCCATTTCCACATGGCAAAAATCTCCTCTGTGAGTTACAGTTGACAGACTATTTTCAGCTTTTCTTTACCTCCTGTTATTTCTCCTTTTCGGATTTGAGGGACTTTTGTATATCTTTCTTGGCTCAAAAACTCACAGATACACTGCCCAGCCATGTTTTTACCCCTTTTTGTTATAGAATTGTTTCTATTTATAAAAAAAAATTACAAAAGCGTGCAATTATTCCCAAATATATCACACCAATATCTCATTTTTGCAAGATGAATAAAAACAGTGACTACCAGAACTTGTGAACAGTAAAGACTATAAAGTCATATCTAAAACTTTTGTCCTACTGCTACTCACTGAAATTCCATTTGTGCTGTTTTCTACCTCTTCAGTTTTAAAATTTTCAGTCATTACCAATCAATGTAAAATTTCTGTACTCTTAGAAAAGTTCACAAATTTATTTGTACCTTTTTAAGTAGATTTTTACCCAGGCATTAAAAGTAATATAAAATTAACACAAATAATAATCATTTACCACAGGAATTTGGATTGTTGAGCTATGTATAAAAATACCAGTGTAATTCCTGAAGGTGCAAAGCAGCATATGAGCCAATATCTAATGGGGTCAAATGTTCATGCATTATAAAAGAGCAATTAATTTGAGCTGGAATGGTCACAGATGTCTTTTGTGAAATTTCTGAGAGAGTAGAACCCAAGTAGCTATCTAGTTTGTGTATACTTAGCAACAAAAAGGAGTTGATAATTATAGAGACATGCGTGTATCTTGTTCAGGAAACAGTGAAGTGTCTGACCTAGCTAAAGAAAAGGATCTACACTGAGAAACAGTGAATAAAAAATGGATTACTGGAGCAGGTTTCATTGTAGAGGATCTTCTGTGACCTAAGAAGATAACTTAAGAGCAGTGTTTATTTATGTATGTTCCTAGGATCATTCATTAATAGGGTTCCTCCAAAAGGACCTCTCAGGGCATATGTGCAAAATACTGCATTTCTTTACTCTGAGTCCTCTCTAAGACATTAATAATGGGCATATTGATTTCCAGTAGGAAATAATGGGCATATTTCCAGTAGGAAATAATGGGCATATTGATTTCCAGTAGGAAAATACAGCATTTCCCAAACCTATTTGACCATGGAACCCTTGCTAGGGAAACAATGCATGGATCAAGTATTCTATATATATTGGTATCAATCTCAGTCTACAAACTGTAATATATTAAGATATGTACTGTTCTATAGTTTTAAATAGTACATTTTATTTCTAATTTAATCCTTTGTTCCCAGATTGGCAGAAATTCAAGATCTTTCCATTTTCTCCATGAATGTATCCATGTTTTGGAGTCTTCTAATGCTAAGGAGTTAGGCGATGGAATGAGGTATGATATTTATCCATTGTGTCATCTATGTATGCTGGACATCTGCTGAAATGTCCTAATTGCTCTCTTGTTCCAGGTGATTGGCCTGTACAACTATTACTGAGACATGTGTTACTCAAATCCATTGGTTCTCTTTGCTCCTTCCATATCGTAATTCTCATGTTGTTGGGAATAACTTCACTATCTGTTCCATGTTGAGGTACAAGAAATTCTGTATGAATGTACAATGCCCCATGTTTCTTAGACATGTTATTTAATTGTTCTGTGGGGGCTTCCTAATTCCTCTTGTTTTCTATTTATGAAATGTGGCATGTATTCCATACACCTAATGATTTGAGGCTTTTCCCATGAGGTTTCTACCTAGATCCTTACCCTCTGCCATCCATTGTTTTTGTTTCCTAGGAAACTAAGTTTACAAAACTCATAAGCAACAAAATGCTCTCTTTTTCTCTTATACTTCTGTAATTTCTTCTCCTCTGAGGAAATGATCTAGCTGTCCCTTAAGAAAGCTTAAGACAAGGAGAAAGGAAGAGCTAAGAAATATCTGAGGAAAAAAAATCAATTATTATTTCAAAGATATTCCCTACCATGCTTCCTAATACCCTTTGGGAAATGCTAGTCTAAAGAAGGACATGGCAATCCACTCCAATACTCTTGCCTAGAGAATCCTGTGGATAGAGGAGCCTGGAGGGCTGCTGTCCATATGGTCGCACAGAGTCGGACCCGACTGAAGTGGCTTAGCATGTGTGCATGCATTGGAGAAGGAAATGGCAACCCACTCCAGTATTCTTGCCTAGAGAATCCCAGGGATGGAGGAGCCTGGTGGGCTGCCGTCTATGAAGTCGCACAGGGTCGGACACGACTGAAGCAACTTAGCAGCAGCAGCAGTCTAAAGAATGGAGGGTTAAAAGCTGATGAATAAAAGGATGTGTGTGACTGTAATGCTATCTTGAGTTTTGTTTGCATGTGTGGTAAATTACAGTATTATTGCTGTTAACTCACTAAGTTGTGTCCAGCTCTTTGAAACCCCATGGACTGCAGCACCCAGGTTCCTCTGTCCTCCAGTATCTCACTATTGAGAATTGGTGATGCTGTCTAACCATTTCATCCTCTGCCACTCCCTTCTATTGCCTTCAGTCCTTCCCAGCATCAGAGTCTTTTCCAGTGAGTTGGCTCTTTGTGTATTGGAGCTTCAGCAATGAATATTTAGGGTTAATTTCCTTTTGGATTGATTGGTTTGATCTCCTTGCAGTCCAAAAGACTCTTAAGAGTCTTCTCTAGCACCACAATTTGAAAGCATCAATTCTTCAGCACTCAGCCTTCTTTATGGTCCAACTCTCACATCCATACATGACTGCTGGAAAAACCAGGGCTTTGAATATATGGACCTTTGTTGGGAAAGTGATCTCTCTGCTTTTAATATGCTGTCTAGATTTGTCATTGCTTTCCTTCCAAGGAGCAAGCATCTTTTAATTTCATGGGTGCAGTCACAGTCTGCAGTGATTTTGGAGCCCAAGAAAATAAAATCTGTCACTGTTTTCACTTTTTCCCCTCTTCTTGCTATGAAGTAATGAGACTGGATGCCATGATCTTAGTTTTTCTAATGGTTAGTTTCAAACCAGCTTTTTCACTTTCCTCTTTCACCCTTTTCAAGAGACTCTTTAGTTCATCTTCACTTTCTGCCATTAGAGTGGTATCATCTGCATATCTGAGGTTGTTGCTAATTCTCCCATAAATCTTGATTCCAACTTGTGATTCATCCAGCACAGCACTTTGCATGATATACTCTGCATATCAGTTAAATAAGCAGGGTGATGATATGTAGCCTTTCTAGATTATGAACCAGTCGTTTGTTCCATGTCCAATTCTAAATGTTGCTTCTTGACTAGCATACAGGTTTCTCAGGAGGCAAGTAACGTGGTCTGGTATTCCCATCTCTTTAAGCATTTTTCATAGTTTGTTGTGATCCACATGGTCAAAGGGCTTCCCTGATAGCTCAGCAGGTAAAGATACCACCTCCAACACAGGAGTCTCAGGAGACATGGATTTAATCCCTGGATCAGGAAAATTCCTCTGGAGGAGGAAATGGCAACCTACTCCAGTATCTTGCCTGGAAAATCCAACGAACAGAGGAGCCTGGTAGGCTACAGTCCATAGGGTTGCAAAGAGTTGGACATGACTGAAGCAACTGAGCACCATGCATACATACAGTCAAAGGCTTTAGCATAGTCAGTGAAGCAGACATAGATGTTTTTCTGGAACTCCCTTAACGTTCCTCAGTAAATAATGAATAACTCATTGTCTTTGTAGTCTTCTGTGGAGCCCTCTTCTACGTTGACTCTTGAAAAGCCTCTCTTGCTGTTGGGAACTCTTCTTACACCATATGAAGTAGGCCAGTTTGCTTGTTGAAGACATGGGGATCAACGCAGAGCCAACTTCAAACAGCAGACACGGAGGTTACTCCAGTTGAGCTGCCAACTGATTACAGGTTTGTAAGTGATCTTAGTTGAGACCCAAACTGCCAGTTGAGCATCTACCAAAGTGTTAAAATGAATCATAAGAAAATGAAATGGTTGTCTAACCTATTTTATTGCATCAATATAAAAATGTACAATACAGTACAAAAAATAATATAATATGGTAGGAATGAAAGAGATATTTTGGGGGGAATATTTTCTTAAATATGGATATATGGGATCAAGAAAAACTGAAATGGTATAAGCTGAGACCTTGAAAGGTCTTATTTTTCATTGAATGATCCAAAGTGGTTTTCTTGGTTTAAGTGCTTCATGTTCATTCTTGTGCCAGGAAATTCATTTATTTCTGGATGAGATCTGAGCATTTAATTCAAACTCAACAAAATCATGCAAATGTTTTGTAAAAAACTGTTCTTAAGTGAGATATTATAGGATAAAGAAAAAGGAAGGGTAAAGTGTGATTATGGGACTGTAATCTTCAGGGACTTAAAAAACCGTAGACAGGTCAGTGGATGGACCCATCCTTGATGAGGTCATGGCATCATACTGCAGTTGTATCTTTTTGTAAATCACTATCACTCTCACTGGCTTGGATTCAAGAGGTTGTTCTGTCGTCACTGATGAAATGAAAGCAAACAGTTGTCTTAGTTTGAACATATTCTCAGATACTAGACTCATCTAAATGCCTAATTAAATGGATTGTCCTAAATATTTCCTCAAAACAATGAGATAAGTGTCGTAAAACCAAGAGATATTAAAAATATAAAGGGACTCATGATTCATGTCTTCAGTTTCTGAATCTAAATGCTGCCTAATATAAATGGACTGCTACCAGTAAGCTGTGATTAGCTAGGCTCAAGTAGTACTAACTCTAATCTCATGAGAACTTCTACTAGCCCTATTAATTGCTTCTTTACAGATTTTACATCAATTATCTTATTTAATCTTTACAGCAATCCTAAGATTTAGATTTTTTATTCACATCTTAGAGATGAAGAAACGGAAACTGAGCTAGAATAATTGGCCAAAGTCAATGCAGCTGGCAAATAGTGGTACGAGAGTGTATCGTCTGGAAAGGTTTCTTCATATTAGTCCTTTTTTTCTCAGTGATGCTGGTTCTTTCAACCTATTGCAAAGGTACTAGAAACCTGCAGTGCCTCAGGGACCACTGACCAGAAAAAGGAAGGAGAGGGGAATAAAACAGGCAGTGCTCTAGGCCCCTCACTCTAGGTTCAGCCAGAACACATCTTTTATATATGAGTTGCATTTAAAGTTTTATTTTAGAAATTTCCAAATGTGATATTATACTGGGATGTCTGTTTTGAACTGCGGTGTTGGAGAAGACTCTTGAGAGTCCCTTGGACTTCAAGGAGATCCAACCAGTCTATCCTAAAGGAAATCAGTCCTGAATGTTATTGGAAGGACTGATGCTGAAGCTGAAGCTCCAATACTTTGGCCACCTGATGTGAAGAACTGACTCATTGGAAAAGACCCTGATGCTGGGAAAGATTGAAGGCAGGAGGAGAAGGGGACGACAGAGGATGAGATGGTTGGATGGCATCACCGATTCAATGGACATGAGTTTGAGTAAGCTCTGGGAGTTGGTGATGGACAGGGAAGCCTGGCACACTGTAGTCCCTGACCCCAGGGTCTTGGGGTCACTGTAGTCCTTGGGGTCACAAAGAGTCAGACACGACTGAGCCACTGAACTGAACTGAACCGTGATGTCTCCTAAAGCTGTACTAGTAGCTTCTTGAAATCAGAACAGTCTTATCCTTTCTTTGATCTCACAAGTGGGAAAATTCCTGTGTCTTGGAATGGATGTAAATTACTGCCCTTCAATGTGCTTTGGGCTCTAGGATCCCCCACTGACCCCTGGCAGCCTTGCTGTCTTTTGGATCAAAGCCAGTTACATTATTCACATACCTGCAACCTTCTCACTGTTATCAGTGGTATCAGTGATATCACTGTTATCACAACTCACTGAGTTCTCTCCAAAGAGAGAAGTGATATCTTCTCCAAATATCTTGAGACAGTTTTCAATGAGAAATTGTATGAAAGAAATCTGTAACACAGAGGGGCAAAAAATGGGGTATTACTGTACATATGGCGTAATAGTAAATCACATTTCATACATGAATCTTGGGTCTAACAAAAAATGCAAAAGGAGTCTGAGAAAAATTCAGACTTGATTAAAAAAAAAAAAAAATATATATATATATATATAATATATACATCAGCTTTTTCTAAGAAATAACTGATGCTTTCAAGAGTACTTTGGGCACAAATTTTAAAATTCTTTTAGTCAGTGGGCTAAAGTTATAACATGTGGCCTAGTTTAATATCTAAAATTTTGTAATGATGGTTACATTCTTAAAACTAGGATGATTTTTAAGTAGCCCATATAGGATGTCTGGGACAAAAATGTATATTCTCTTATTAAGTTTTATTTATTTTTATTAAAATTTTTTCTAGGTTTATTGAGATAGAATTTGTATATAGCATCTTATTAAAATTTATAAAGTATCCAGTACAATACAAATTGTGAAATTCACTTCAGTGAAGAAATATCTGAAACTTGGGTAGCAGAGGTTTCTGTATGGGGCGGGGGTTTGTGAAGGAAGAAAGCATCTGGAGAGAAAACATGTCTGTCTGTCTAACTGCATTGCCTTGCCTCACACTTGCTGTCCGGGGGAGTGTGGAGAAGAGCTGTGATCTTATTAGGCATGTTGTGGCTCTGTTAGGATGTTCTGAAATATTTTACTAGCTTCCTCATTCTCTAGCGGAGACAAAATAAAAGCCAAGTATTTTCCTGAGTGAGCCACAGCAGGAAGAGTGAGGCCAGTATGTGTGGAGCCTTGGGGGCTTGGCCGACAGTGACCACATGTCTTGGGTGTTGTCATCATTGTGTCATGGTGGAGTCATAGTTTGGAGGCTTGTACACCCCTCAGTGACTAGGCTGAGAGTTGAACCTTGGCTCTCAGATTCCAAAGCCAGGTTCTTTTCTATCGTATCATCCTACTCTTATCTCTCTATTGTTTAATCTCTTGGATGGCAAAGGAGAAGTGGCTGAACTGTTCTCAGTTATAATACATGTTCCCATGCCCAACCAGAGTAGGACTCTGCCACTCCAAGGCAGTGTAATTTAAATGTGCACTTTAAAAAACTGGTTCATCAGAGTTAATACCACAGACTTCAGGTTCAAAATGGGGACTCTGCCCCGCAAGGCATAAAAAGCAGAGATCTCATTACCTTTTTGTTGAAGTTTTCTAATTCTGTGCTGCCAGAATTAAGCAGACATAGAATGCTTGGGGTTATACACACTGATAAATTATAAGCTGTCATCTGATTGGATGAGGAATGTTGCTCAATGTTGTGTAACACTCCAAAAAGTATCGCAAAAAACTACATTGGCTCTTGGCAGCTGTTCTAGAAGCCTAATGACAGAAAAAGGCACTTATAAATAAAGCGAGTCATTTTGCTTAATAAGTGGAAATACAGAGAACAAAGTACTTCTTTTTATACCATGTACACAGTCCATTCTCACAGTTCCAGGCATGAATGCATACAAACATGTTTCACTGAATTTAACTCCTGAGCCAGATAAGAACTACTCTGGTTAGTTACGTGTTTGTTTTTAAGATCATACCATTGGCAGATTGGTTCTTTATCATCTCTTTTTAGACCAATGGATTTCATCTCCAACAGTTTCATGTATTCAGAAGGTGTAAAATGGTCAAGGATTCCATATTAATAAGATTAGGAGAAAAACACCAATTACAATATCACCAGTAAGGCATGCATTTCTTTTCAAACTGGTTTCCATGGGTATGATCAAGTGAAACCCTTTGATACTGGTCATTATTTTAGTGGACAAGGCTGTAAACTATAAGCTAATATTTTCCTGAGAGTATTTTGGCTGTATTTTCTCAGAGTTGAGTAATTATTGCATCATTACCTCTGGGTTGCAGTTATTTTCTCCTCTTCATTCCCTTGATCAATAACATCAAGCCATTTATCATAGAGACTGGCTGAAAATACGCTTCCTTGGATATTTTGAAGAAAATCCTTATATAGATCAAAAAATATATATTATTCTTATGATAAATTCAATGAAGAAATTGCAAAGAAAATATTTAGTTGAAAAATTCAATTCAGTCTGCAGTTCCTTCACAGCCACGCAGACTGATTCACACAGAGCTTGGCTTTGATTCTCCACAGCCTTGCACACCCAGAAGTACTGGTTGGATTTTCCCCAACTAAAATTAGAAGCATAAAAGTAGAGTCTGGGCTGTAGTGAGAATGAAGCTAAAGCTCCTTCTGTCACCTGGAACTTACTCTTTGTGTACATGTTAGCGCATTAATACAAACTGGCAAGGTCTGGTGATAACTCATCCTAAATCCTATTAGTTTCTTGAAAAGAAATGCACATACCCATTTTGTTTGTTTACTTAAGACACAGTGCTTGCTCTTAATTCAAGAAAGAGAAATTCTGAAATAAAACAAACAAAATAACAACCCCTACATGCTCTTATACACATATTAAGAGAAGACCTGAGGTATGGTGTGCTCTTTGGGAAAAAGCTAGTCTCATAATAGCTTCAATCAACTCATCCTAAATCCTATTAGTTTCTTGAAAAGAAATGCACATACCCATTTTGTTTGTTTACTTAAGACACAGTGCTTGCTCTTAATTCAAGAAAGAGAAATTCTGAAATAAAACAAACAAAATAACAACCCCTACATGCTCTTATACACATATTAAGAGAAGACCTGAGGTATGGTGTGCTCTTTGGGAAAAAGCTAGTCTCATAATAGCTTCAATCAACTCATCCTAAATCCTATTAGTTTCTTGAAAAGAAATGCACATACCCATTTTGTTTGTTTACTTAAGACACAGTGCTTGCTCTTAATTCAAGAAAGAGAAATTCTGAAATAAAACAAACAAAATTACAACCCCTACAAGCTCTTATACACATATTAAGAGAAGACCTGAGGTATGGTGTGCTCTTTGGGAAAAAGCTAGTCTCATAATAGCTTCAATCTTTTTCTTCTTTTTTGTTTTAAACCGTATAAAAGTTCAGTTGTACAGACTTTCAAGCAGCAGGTGTTAGAAATAAATCAAAAGCCCCAATGGGTAAACTACATGCTACCCTTACAACTCTTTGAATGGAATATATCCTCCCCAAAGAGGAAACTGAAAATTTAGATACATTGCAACTTCACACCTGTGGGATAGAATATGCAAATGTAAGCTTCCTAAGTGGAGGCCTGGAAAGTTCATCACTGATAAACAAGTCTTAATATCATAGAATGGGACCTATTAAAATAGATGAAGTTGTAAACTGTTGTGAAAGATTGAGGGGAAATTATTGCATTGCCTTGCCAGTTTCAAAGGCACAACTTGCTTCCACTGGTCTTAATATACAGCCTGACTTCTCTTAATAGTATCTTGTATAGGCAATGTTTCTAGGCAACTATCATGATTATAATCCAGTCAGTGTTCACTTGTTTCAGTACTTATTGAGCTGCTGTTTGTGCCAGGCACTCTTTTGAATACTGAGGATAGAGTATGAAGATAATGTACAAAGTCTCAGTCCTCTCATACTTTTTCTTGTAATTGGTATACAATACCCACTCATGGTCATTAGGTTTTCACTATGCTTCTTATGGAGAGTCCGCAGTATATTTGGAAGGAGGAAGCACTCCAGTTCAGTCGCTCAGAAGTATCCTACTCTTTGCAACCCCATGGACTGCAGCACACCAGGCTTTCCTGTCCATCACCAACACCGGGGTCTTGCTCAAATTTATGTCCATCGAGTTGGTGATGCCATTCAACCATCTCATCTAGCTTTGGCTGATTCTGGGAGTCTGGGAGTGTGCAGCAGGGCCTTTGCCTTGTGTACCAAACTACATGCACTTGGAGTGTGTGTCTCTTCTCTCTCCTGGACCCTGTGCTATAGAATCCATTGGTGAGACTGAATATGGTTAAGCCAGGACATGACTCATGCAGAATATGCCATGGGTATTTGCTATTGGACCTCTGTTTATAGACAGTTTAATGGAAAACTCAATGTGATTCTGACTATTTATTCATTTCTGATTTAGACCAACTCTATGGTTGGTTTAACATATGGTATTATCAAGGCCAAGGTTGCAAAGTCTGATTCCCCAGCAAGATCAATCAACTTTAGAAAGAGAAAACTTTGGGATTGTCTAAGACCTGTACCCATAAGTAGCCACCCTCTTACTAGTTTGTGCTTATAGCATGGAAATAGGCAAGAGCCTAGTAACTCTTGCTCAAAAATCAAATCAGTTCCAAGTGTGCACCTTATAGAGGGCAGCACTCTACTTGCTATTTGCATATCTAGTGTGTATTATTATGGTTCAAGTGTAGTAGGGGTCAACTCTAAGTCATATCTGCACTGTTGCTATTATCATACAATCAAACATTAATAGGGGAGACAAGGAAAGACCATATGTTATTTAGTTTCTAAGATAATTTTAATAACCTGTCTGGAGTTATTATTATATCAATATATTTTTGATCATAGCTGCTAACAAGTACCAAGATGGATTGATTAATTTTTTTTTCTGTTCTGTTATCTCCCTGGTAGAAATTTAACTACACACTTGTGATTTAGCTGTATCATTTCAAACTCAGTCTACTTTTTTGTATAAATATATTGAATTTTTCAAAATTCCAATCTGACTTTGACTGTTGCACTCTCTTTAAAAATAAGATTTATAAGATGAGGCATGTAGTAAAACTGGTTACCATGTAACTGTAACCTTGGGTGGTGGGTTAAACACACAAATATTAAACAAAGGGTATTAAAGACGGTAAGGGAGATAAAAGGAGGAAAAAGGAGGAACAAATGGTGGAGTCACCCCTACACTAATTTTAAAGTAAAAGGCATTGAGAGACAGGGGAAGGAAAGATAATGAAGAGATTAGAGATTTTGGTGGCCTCACTAAGCATTTTTTGATTCATTGTAAGACAAATGGGCTTCCCAGATGGTGCTAGTGGTAAAGAACCTGCCTGCCAATGCAGGAGATGTAAGAGATGCAGGTTCGATCCCTGGATCAGGAAGATCCCCTGGAGAAGGGCATGGCAGCCCTCTCTAGTATTCTTGCCTGGAGAATTCCATGGATAGAGGAGCCTGCTGGGCTACAGTCCATGGGATCACAGAGAGTTGGACGCGACTAGGTGACTAACACACACACACACACACACACACACACACACACACACACACACACACGAGTTTACCATAGTAAGTAAACATCTGTCTTGCATCCATGCTAAGTTGCTTCAGCCGTGTCCGACTCTGTGCCACCTCATGGACTATAGCCTGCCAGACTCCTCTGTCCATGGGATCCTCCAGGCAAGAATACTGGAGTAGGTATGCCAGTCCCTTTTCCGAGGGATCATTCCAACCCAGGGATTGAACCCGGGTCTCCAGCATTGCAGGTGGATTCTTTACTGTCTGAGCCACCTGGGAAGTTACTTCTGTTAACTATTTCCAAAAGCTTAATATGAATTTTATTTTGGAAATGTTGCTTTCATTAGGAAGGTGATGAGGAAGTCATCAAAAGCAGGAAGCTTGTTTTGGTAAACACTCAATGTGTAAGTGTGTATTTTGAAATTTATTATTATTATTTTGCATGGAGTGTTCAGGAGTCAAGATGTGCAATGAAAAAGGAAAATATCTAACGTATGGGGCTTATAATATTTGAGGTACCTTCCTTCAATTTGGCTTTGTGAAGTGTTTTTCACTTTTTCAGATCCTTCCTCTCTTATGCCTATTATGTTCCTTGGGCAGTCATAATGAAGGACCGGTCATATAGCTTCAGATTTACTGTGTGTGGATAACGCTCAAACCTTCCTTACCTTTAAGACGGATGCTACCACAAGAATGGATTCATCATCCAAGTTCACTTTGTCCCCAGAGTTGAGTTTCTCCTTTAGGGCTCTGCATGATTTTATACTGGCTGATTTTCTGAAGATACCTTCTGTGAATGGCTCTTTTTGATTGATAAAGGAAAGCATATCCTATAGGGAAGGAAAGAAAAGAAAACTATGGGACGTTTCATATCTACAAGCCCAGAGCACAAGCTTGCCCCTGTTTTGACAGAGCTGTGGTATATGAGGATACAGTGTTAGAACTGGACCAAAGTCAATTTGAAATTTTTTCTTCAGTGTCTCTAAATATATCTTCTACCCAACAATCCATTTGACATTCATACACTTTAACATACATAAACATTTTAAACACTTGTGTAATCAGAATTTCCTTTTCAGTAAATTTACTGTGTTAAACTTCTCTGCTTTGAGGCCTTTGTAGAATCGCTCTCTCTTCCTTCACCATTCCTCTCTCATTATTCCCTATTATAGATGCTCTTCCCTAAGTGTGGAAATCTTTTTGCCATATTTGTGCTCCATTTGTTTATTCCTCTTTCAGGGACTGTCCACCCCATTCATTCCTATTTCCTGTATTCCCTCCCCTCAAAATCAGGCTCAATATGCCTCTCCTCCTTCTCCAATCACATTCCTTTCTCATCAGCCTTTCTAGTTCCTTTTTCTGTATTTTCATGCCCTCTGCTGTCAGCAGAGTAGAGCGATAACAGATATTGGAGCCAGGTTTTTCAAGGAATGTGGAATCTGTTATGCTACTCATCCACTGTGTGACTTTGGACATAGCACATACTTGGGTGAGGCTCTTTTGTTTTTCATTTATGAAGTGGGGGTGATGATAATCATAGCTACCCCCTAAATTTTCTGTGAAAGACTCAAGGTCTGGGGTAGTAGCTAGCACATAACTAGTATGATAAATTTCTTCATATATACCATAAAATTCCCTGCATCTAGTGTAGTGCTTGGAGAGATAGTGGACAGTGAATAAGTGTTAATGCTTACAGTTCAATACACTAATTTGATATAACACAGTCCAAACCCTGTGACTTTCTTTTGACATATTCTGTCAGGATCAAATGATTCATATTTGCCAGAGGATGCATACTTTATGCTTAAACACTTGAGTTACAAATCAAATCCGTGTGAGACATTTTGAGTCATAAGAGGGAGTAGACTCAGCTGAAGGAGACTTGAGACTAGTGTGGACTTCAAGGGAGGAGATGAGGAGACAATATGAGGATGAGGTGGACTCTCAGAGATTCTTACACAGAGTCTGAAGGAAAGTTTCATGGCTCAAAATAGCCTGGAGTTAAAACTCCCCTCCAGGTCCTCCCCACCATTCTATGCAAAACAAAGATATTGTAAAGTAATTAGCCCCCAACTAAAATAAATAAATTTATTAAAAAAAAAACTGAAGAAAAAAAAAAAGAATGCTCCTTTTCCTTAAAACTAGTGAAGATTTAAACAAATAAACCTTAATTCAAAACTTAAAAAAAAGAACTTTCTCACTCGAAGAAAAAAATGGACATTAAGGTTGATTACGCCTAGCTCCCAGCCAGTCCAGCCTCTGGCCGATCTCCAAAATTCCTTGCCCCAGCCATTTAAGAGATAACTACTCTGAACAACCTTGCAGAAGAACAGGCCCCCTTAAGACAGTAGCTTTCCACATGCAAGCCTATATATACTTACTCTTTTCTTGGGTTAGTGCAGCAGCTCACTAATCTGACTGCTGCCCCTTCTTGCCTCATTAAAGGTGACCTGTTCCTGTAAAGTGCTGCTCTCATTCTTTTTCTCAACCTTGCCTTCTCTAACTCCCTTCCTTTACAAAGTCCATTTTAACTGGTCTGAGCTGGTATAGATGAGTCTTTGCTGAAATCAGTGGAATGGATGAGAGTATCTTTTCATCTTGTATTTGCCTTCTAACTCTGCAGTACCTAAATCAGATCTTATTCTTTGAAGTAATATTATGAAACTTATCAGACAAAGCCAGACTTCTTTATTTGGGAGTAGATTTGGAAGAGAACACTTGATCTCTCAGAACTCCCCTCTTCAGGAAGGTTACAGAAAACCAAAATAAGACCTACCAGAATTGGGGTGGGCAGGGTGTCATTATCACAAACATCCTCAAGAGGAGCTCCAAAGAGCTGTTTTGGCTTTATAGGTGGTAGAGGTGGGTGTTGGTTGTCCTCACGAGTCCTGGAGCTACACCAAAAGGCCCAGTTTTTGACAGAACTCTTACTAAAGGTCTTTTTGTCTGAATCTAATATAGAAGAGAGATTTTCACTAGTAGTAATTTAGCTTATTTATCCTGATTTCCACCACTTACATTCAGCAGCATGTTCATTGCAGTGGCTGAAAGAGAAAAACTGAACCATTTGTTATATAGAATTCCCCACATTCTGAAATGGGCTAATTGCATCCTTGTGGTGTTAATGTGTTCTTCTTCCCCATATTCTGCAAACCAGTAGTTAAACCTAGAGGTGTGATCAGACTCAGGGTTGATTCTCCCTGTGACAGTATTCCCCAGACAGTGCTATCTATCTATTCCCTTTGCTCTGTGTCATGAGGCACTTAACCTGTAGTTATACAGGTTTCCTGATGTTAAATATTATCAGTGGATTCCGATATCCAATCTCATTTTAAAAGCCAAAAATATTTAATATTCAAATCAAGCAGCGTTTGGTTATCATTTACTTTTGTAGTAAATTTCCTTCCTCTGTTCAATTTCTTGTTTGGCTTTCTGAGTACCCAATCATGCCCAATTTTCTTCCATCAAAAGAATCGCCTTTCATGAGACATCCTGCCTGATCCTGCTTTTCAGACAGCCTCTGGACCTCTCCTCTGGGAGGCCACAACCCTCAGTCAGCTCCTAGGATGACTTCCTGCCCTCAGGGTCCTTGAGAAGTAGTCATTAAATGCAGACTATGTGGTAAGATTACAGGTGGCCATTTTTCTATAACGCCTTACTCAGCTAACCCAAAGATGAATTTTAACTACCAACAGCCCCTGTCAAAGGAATGCAGATGAAAGGCTTTTCAAAGAAACAGTGATAAACAATGAAAAATTGAGTTCAAAGTTTCTTCTGCCCAGCTATGAATGTTTTCCTGATATTTGCTCAATAAACATGCTTAACATTTGCTTAAATAACCTGCTTAAATAGCCAGCTAAAGACGTCAATAGAGGAGCCAAGTTGTAGAAAAATAAACAGATGAATTTAACCAAATATTTTAAAATGCCCATACACTTGGCTTTTCTGAGACATAGTGAGGGCATCACCATGTCCATTCAGTTGGGTGAACCACTTGTGCTGCTGGGTGAGAGAACCCGGAGGCTCCTATTCTGCCTCTTAATTGGATAAGTTACCTAAAACTCTTTGAGCTTCAGTTTGCTCAAATTTAACATAAATGATGCTACTTACACCTCGCTGGACTACATAACATAATGTACTACTCAGTGCAAGACATGGCACATAGCAGCCTTAATAAAGGTAATTTCCCTCGTTCAAATGGTAACCTACTCCGGTACCCTTGCTTGGAAAATCTCATGGACGGAGAAGCCTGGTAGGCTACAGTCCATGGAGTCGCAAAGAGTTGGACACGACTGAGCAACTTCACTTTCACTTTCAAAGGTCCTAAGGCAGCCTAGACATCAGTCACCTCCCCCCCAAGGAGACCCCACCCCCATTCTCCATTTGATTTTGCAGCCTCCAGAAGGTGTGCATTCCTGAAGGAATGCCATCACTTTGCCTTAGGCTCTTCCTGCCCTGACATTCATACCACCATCATTTTAAAAGGAGATAATGAAGAAAACAAATGCATTCTTAAATTCAGGAAGAGATTCTCCTAATTAATATGTACAAATGTTAAAAAGATACACGTTTATATGGGTTGAGTTGCTTTATGCACCCTGGTTTCCCTACTCTTAACCTGATTATTTTATTTCTAAACTACCCAAAGGTATTCATGTATTCCAAATGTATTCATTCATTGTTTAGCTTTAATAAGAATACTCTTAGGAAGAAAGCTCTATCAGTTGCTACAAAGCTATACGTCCAGCTACTCTATGAGCATAGGTGGAAAGCAAAATAGACATTAAGCCCTATACTTTTATTTTCAGGCCTAGATGGACCTTTTGTAATGTACATTTGTTGGTGTTAGAGTTCTTGTTGGCTCTGTGACCAATAAAAATACATACTATAGCCACAAAATGTATGGTGCTCAGTTGTTCAGCGGTGTCCTACTTTTGCAACCCCATGGACTGTAGCGCATCAGGCTCCTGTTCATGGCATTTCCTAGATAATAATACTGGAGTGGGTTGCCAGGGACTGTTAAATAGGTTAACTTTATAACCTCATCTTAAACAGTCCTGGCAAGATTTAGGTTAGTGTTTCCTCATGTTCAAATTAGGGTTTGAATGTTAAAAAGTGATATTTTGAAATTTTGTGGGTATAGAATAACAATTATAAGAATAAAAATACTTTAAGTAGAAATTCTATTCTGACCCCAATACTTCCTAAAGTAGTAAGACATTTTATTCAGAGAAAGAAGTATCAATGGGACAATATTGGAATGGTAGCAGGGATAATTGCAAGAGGAAAGATTTAAAACAAACAAACACATAAACATTCAGTCCAGTTCCATTTGCAACCTGGGTCTGAAGCAGAATGGAAGTGAGCTTGCTGTGGAGGTAGAATCGAGAGTTCAGGTCTCAGGAGCAGTTCTAAGAAGGTGGAGGAATAGGATGGGGAAACCACTTTCTCCCCTACAAATTCATCAAAAGAACATTTGAAAGCTGAGAAAATTCCACAAAACAACTTCTGGCAGAGGATATCAGGCACCCAGAAAGGCAGCCCATTGTCTTCAAAAGGAGGTAGGACAAAATATAAAAGATAAAAAGCAAGACAAAAGAGGTAGGGATGGAGATCCATCCTGGAAAGGGAGTCTTAAAAGAGAAGGTTCCAAACACCAGGAAACACTCTCACTGGCGGGTCTGTGGGGAGTTTTGGAAGCTCAGAGGGCAACATAACTGGGAGGAAAAATAAAATAAATAAATAAATAAATAAAGCCCACAGAGTATGTGCCTAATGGCAATTCCCAGCAGAGAAGTACCCCAGACGCTCGCAACTACCACCAGCAAGTTGGGGCTGAACAGGGAGGCGCGGGCTTCATTACTTAGGGTAAGGACCAGGCCTGAATGCCCCGAGGGTAATCTGAGGGAGCTAATGTAAGATAGCAACCCAAACTGTGGGATAGCCAGAGAGAGAGAGAGAAAGAAAAGAAAGAGAACTATCCTGCAAAAAGCCCTAACCTGAGGCATTGCCAGGCCTGCTCACAGAACAAAGGACTGAGCAAATACCAGAGGAGAGCTAGCCGGCTGCGGACTGGCCCATCCCCCGCCAGAGACAGGGAAGCAAGTGGGGGGCAGCCAGAGCCGGAAAGGGGCAATCTCAGCTCCAAAGAGGCATCCTCTACCAAACTGCAAGCAGGCTCCCAGTTGCTAACAAAGTCTTCCTGGGATCCTGGACAGTTGACATCCGCCGGGAGGGTCACAGTCAGAGATCAGCTCCCCAGAAGAGACACATGGGACATCTGAGACAGGCGAGCTCACTGCCACCCAGGAAACCAAGCGACTGGGACCAGGGAGGTGATAAGACACACGCCCCACCTGAGGGTGACTGCGCTCGCCAAGCACCTGGTCGCCTGAGCTGCTCCAACCTGGGAAGGGCACAAAACGCAGTCAACCGAGTCTGTGCCTTTGTGGAGTACCCGAGAACCTGAACCTGAGCGGCTTAGACCTGGGAAGTGCATGCAACCCAGAGCCTGCCTCAGACAGTTCCCAGCAGAGCAACTTAGAGCCTGAGAAGTGTAGACCATGAAAGCACACATGCCATGAGCGGGGGCAAACCCAGTGTGGCTGAGACACTGCGAGCACTCCCCACACACACCAGTGACATTTGTTTGCAGTGTTCCTCCCTCCCCACAGCACGACTGAACAAGTGAGCCTAAAAAGTGATCAGTATCACTGCCTTGTGTCAGGGCGGAAATTAGACACTGAAGAGGCCAGCAAACAGAAGCTAAAATAAACAGAGGGAACCACTTTGGAAGTGACAGGTGCAACAGATTAAAACCCTGTAGTTAGCACTGACTACATTGGAAGGGGCCTATAGATCTTGAGAAGTATAAGCCTGATCAAGGTTAATCTGAAACTGAACTAACCCCACACTGCCCACAACAACTCCAGAGAAATTCCTAGATATATTTTTACTATTATCATTCAAAAAATTTTTTTTTTATTTTTAAGTCCTCTATTACTCCTTTAATTTTCAATTTTATAACCTACTATTACCTTGCAAAAAAAAAAAAGACCTTATTTTTAAAGCAAACTTCATATATATTATATATATATGTTATAATTTTTGTGACCTTGTTTTGTTTTTTTTAATATTTTTGGGAGTCTAACCTCTACCCTAGATTTTTAATCTTTGCTTTTTGGTATTTGTTGTCAATTCTGTACCTTTAAGAACCCAATCTTCACTACCCATTTTTACTTAGGAGTGTGATTACCGGCTTGATTGCACTCTCTGCCTTTTGACTCTCCTTTTTCCCCATCAGGTCACCTCTATCTGCTCCCTCCCTTTTCTCTTCCCTACCCAACTCTGTGAATCTCTTTGTGTGTTCTGGGCTGTGGAGAACACTTAGGGACCTGATTACTGGCTGCATCTGTCTCTCTCCTTTTGATTCCCCCTTTTTTCCTCCTTGTCATCTCTGTCTCCTTCCTCCCTCTTCTATGTGTAACTCTGTGAACCTCTCTGAGGGGTCCAGACTATGGAGAGCACATAGGGAATTGATTACTGGCTAGCTTGGTCTCTCCCCTTTTGATTACCCCTCTTCTCCTCCTGGTCACCTCTATCTCCCTCCTCCTTCTCTTCTCCATGTAACTCTGTGAAGCTCTCTGTGTGTCCCTCACTATGGAAAACGTTTTCATCATTAATATCATTGGTGATGTATAGATGGAGAAGTCTTGAGGCTACTGTAAGAATAAGGCTGAAAACCAGAGGCAGGAGGCTTAAGTCCAAAACCTGAGAACACCAGAGAACTCTTGAATTCAAGAAGCATTAATCGATAGGAGCTCATCAAATGCCTCCATACCTACACTGAAACCAAGCACCACCCAAGAGCCAACAAGTTCCAGAGCAAGACATAGCAAGCAAATTCTCCAGCAACGCAGGAACATAGCCCTGAGCTTCAACATACAGGCTACCCAAAGTCACACCAAACCCATAGACATCTCAAAACTCACTACTAGACACTTCGTTGCACTCCAGAGAGAAGAAATCCAGCTCCACCCACCAGAACACCAACTCAAGCAACCTTGACAAGCCAATCGTCCAACCCCACCCACAGCGAGGAACCTCCTCAATAAAGAGGAACCACAAACTGCCAGGATACAGAAAGGCCACCCCAAACACAGCAATCTAAACAATATGAAAAGGCAGAGAAATACTCGGCAGGTAAAGGAACATGATAAATGCCCACCAAACCAAACAAAAGAGGAGGAGATAGGGAGTCCACCTGAAAAAGAATTCAGAAAAATGATAGTAAAAATGATCCAAAATCTTGAAAACAAAATGGAGTTACAGATAAATAGCTTGGAGACAAGGATTGAGAAGATGCAAGAAATGTTTAACATTTCTTAGGACCTAGAAGAAATAAAAAAGAGTCAATCAATAATGAATAATGCAATAAATGAGATAAAAAACACTCTGGAGGGAACCAACAGTAGAATAACAGGCAGAAGATAGGATAAGTGAGGCAGAAGACAGAATGGTAGAAATAATCAGAGAGGAAAAAAGAAAAAAGAATTAAAAGAACTGAGGACAACCCCAGAGACTTCGGGGACAATGTTAAACACCCAACATTCGAATCATAGGAGTCCCAGAAGAAGAAGACAAAAAGAAAGGCCATGAGAAAATACTTGAAGAGATAATAGTTGAAAACTTCCCTAAAATGGGGAAGGAAATAGTCATCCAAGTCCAAGAAACCCAGAGAGTCCCAAATAGGATAAACCCAAGGTGAAACACCCCAAGAGACATATTAATCAGTTAACAAAGATCAAACACACCCACAAAATATTAAAAGCAGCAAGAGAAAAACAACAAATAACACACAAGGGGATTCCCATAAGGATAACAGCTGATCTTTCAATAGAAGCTTTTCAGGCCAGACGGTAATGGCAGGACATACTTAAAGTGATGAAAGAGAAAAAATATACAACCCAGATTACTGTATCACTTCATTACTGTATTACTGTATTACTTCATTCAAATATGAAGGAGAAATCAAAAGCTTTGCAGACAAGGAAAAGCTCAGAGAATTCAGCACCACCAAATCAGCTCTCCAACAAATGCTAAAGGATCTTCTCTAGACAGAAAACACAGAAAGAGCATATAAACTCGAACCCAAAACAACAAAGTAAATGGCAACAGGATCATACTTATCATTAATTACCTTAAATGTAAATGGGTTGAATGCCCCAACCAAAAGACAAAGACTGACTGAATGGATACAAAAACAAGACCCCTATATATGTTGTCTACAAGAGACCCACCTCAAAACAAGGGACATATACAGCCTGAAAGTGAAGGGCTGGAAAGAGATATTCCACGCAAATAGAGACCAAAAGAAAGCAGGAGTAGCAATGCTCATATCAGATAAAATAAACTTTAAAATAAAGGCTGTGAAAAGAGACAAAGAAGGACACTACATAATGATCAAAGGAGCAATCCAAGAAGAAGATAGAACAATTATAAATATATATGCACCCAACATAGGAGCACCTCAATACATAAGGCAAACACTAACAAGTATGAAAGGGGAAATTAACAGTAACACAATAATAGTGGGAGACTTTAACACCCTACTCACACCTATGGATAGATCAACTAAACAGAAAATTAACAAGGAAACACAAACTTTAAATGATACAATGGACCAATTAGACCTAGATGATATCTATAGGACATTTCACCCCAAAACAATGAGTTTCACCTTTTTCTCAAGTGCACATGGAATCTTCTCCAGGATAGATCACATCCTGGACCATAAATCTAGTCTTGGTAAATTAAAAAAAAAATGAAATCATTCCAAACATCTTTTCTGACCACAATGCAGTAAGATTAGATGTCAATTACAGGAGAAAAACTATTAAAAATTCCAACATATGGAGGCTGAACAACAAGCACACTTCTGAATAACCAACAAATTACAAAAGAAATCAGAAAAGAAATCAAAATATGCATAGAAACGAATGAAAATGAAAACACAACCCAAACCCTATGGGACACTGTAAAAGCAGTGCTGAGGGGAAGGTTCATAGTAGTACAGGCTTACCTCAAGAAACAAGAAAAAAGTCAAATAAATAACCTAATTCTACACCTAAAGCAACTAGAAAAGGAAGAAATGAAAAACCCCAGGGTTAGTAGAAGGAAAGAAATCTTAAAAATTAGGCCAGAAATAAATGCAAAAGAAACGAAAGAGACCATAGCAAAAATCAACAAAGCTAAAAGCTGGTTTTTTGAGAAGATAAATAAAATTGACAAACCATTAGCCAGACTCATCAAGAAAAAAAGGGAGAAGAATCAAATCAACAAAATTAGAAATTAAAATGGAGAAATTACAACAGACAACACAGAAATACAAAGGATCATAAGAGACTGCTATCAGCAACTGTATGCCAATAAAATGGACAACTTGGAAGAAATGGACAAATTCTTAGAAAAGTATAACTTACAGAACTGAACCAGGAAGAAGTAGAAGATCTTAACAGACCCATCACAAGCATTGAAATCGAAACCGTAATCAGAAATCTTCCAACAAACAAAAGCCCAGGACCAGATGGCTTCACAGCTGAATTCTACCAAAAATTTAGAGAAGAGCTAACACCTACCCTACTCAAACTCTTCCAGAAAATTTCAGAGGAAGGTAAACTTCCAAACTCATTCTATGAGGCCACCAACACCCTAATACAAAAACCAGACAAAGATGCCACAAAAAAAGAAAACTACAGGCCAATATCACTGATGAACATAGATGCAAAAATCCTTAACAAAATTCTAGAAAACAGAATCCAACAACATATTAAAAAGATCATACATCATGACCAAGTGAGCTTTATTCCAGGGATGCAAGGATTCTTCAATATTTGCAAATCAATCAATGTAATACACCACATTAACAAATTGAAAGATAAAAACCATATGATTATCTCAATAGATGCAGAGAAAGCCTTTGACAAAATTCAACATCCATTTATGATAAAAAAAACCCTCCAGAAAGCAGGAATAGAAGGAACATACCTCAACATAATAAAAGGTATATATGACAAACTACAGCAAACATTATACTCAATGGTGAAAAATTGAAAGCATTTCCTCTAAAGTCAGGAAGAAGACAAGGGTGCCCACTCTCACCACTACTATTAAATATAGTTTTGGAAGTTTTAGCCACAGCAATCAGAGCAGAAAAAGAAAGAAAAGGAATCCAGATTGGAAAAGAAGTAAAACTCTCACTGTTTGCAGATGATATGATCCTGTATATAGAAAAACCCTGAAGAATCCACCAGAAAATTACTAGAGCTAATTGATGAATATAGTAAAGTTGCAGGATATAAAATTAACACACAGAAATCCCTTGCATTCCTATACACTAACAATGAGAAAACAGAAAGAGAAATTAAGGAAACAATTACATTCACCATTGCAACAAAAAGAATAAAATACTTAGGAATATATCTACATAAAGAAACTAAAGACCTATATATAGAAAGCTATAAAACAGTGATGAAAGAAATCAAAGAGGACACAAATGGATGGAGAAATATACCATGTTCATGGATTGGAAGAATCAATATAGTGAAAATGAATGTACTACCCAAAGCAGTCTATAGATTCAATGCAATCCATATCAAGCTACCAACAGTATTTTTCACAGAACTAGAACAAATAATTTCACAATTTGTATGGAAATACAAAAAACCTCAAATAGCCAAAGCAATCTTGAGAAAGAAGAATGGAACTGGAGGAATCAACCTGCCTGACTTCAGGCTCTACTACAAAGCTACAGTCAAGACAGTATGGTACTGGCACAAAGGCAGAAATATAGATCAGTGTAACAAAGTAGAAAGCCCAGAGATAAATACAGGCACCTATGGACACCTTATGTTTGACAAAGGAGACAAGAATATACAATGGAGAAAAGACAATCTCTTTAACAAGTGGTGCTGGTAAAATTCTTTTACCACTTGTAAAAGAATGAAACTAGAACACTTCCTAACACCACACACAAAAATAAACTCAAAATGGATTAAAGATCTAAATGTAAGACCAGAAACTATAAAACTCCTAGAGGAAAACATAGGCAAAACACTCTCTGACATAAATCACAGCAGGATCCTCTATGACCCACCTCCCAGAGTAATGGAAATACAAGCAAAAATAAACAAATGTGACCTAATTAAACTTAAAAGCTTTTGCACAATGAAACTATAAGCAAGGTGAAAATACAGCCTTCTGAATGGGAGAACATAATAGCAAATGAAGCAACTGATAAAGAATTAATCTCAAAAATATACAAGCAACTCCTGCAGCTCAATTCCAGAAAAATAAACGACCCAATCAAAAAGTGGGCCAAAGATCTAAACAGACATTTCTCCAAAGAAGACATACAGATGGCTAACAAACACATGAAAAGATGCTCAACATCACTCATTATCAGAGAAATGCAAATCAAAACCACAATGAGGTACCATATCATGCCCATCAGAATGGCTGCTATCCAAAAGTCCACAAGCAATAAATGCTGAGAGGGTGTGGATAAAAAGGAACCCTCTTACACTGTTGGTGGGAATGAAACTAGTACAGCCTCTATGGAGAACAGTGTGGAGATTCCTTAAAAAACTGGAAATAGAACTGCCATATGACCCAGCAATCCCACTGCTGGGCATACACACCGAGGAAACCAGAATTGAAAGAGACACATGTACTCTAATGTTCATTGCAGCACTGTTTATAATAGCCAGGACATGGAAGCAACCTAGATGTCCATCGGCAGACGAATGGATAAGAAAGTGGTGGTACATATACACAATGGAATATTATTCAGCCATTAAAAAGAATACATTCGAATCACTTTTTTTTTTTTTCGAATCAGTTCTAATGAGGTGGATGAAACTGTAACCCATTATACAGAGTGAAGTAAGCCAGAAAGAAAGACACCAGTACAGTATCAGTTCAGTTCAGTCGCACAGTCATGTCCGACTCTTTGCGACCCCATGAACTGCAGCACGCCAGGCCTCCCTGTCCATCACCAACTCCCGTAGTCTACCCAAACCCATGTCCTTCGAGTCGGTGATGCCATCCAACCATCTCATCCTCTGTCGTCCCCTTCTCCTCCCGCCCCCAATCCTACCCAGCATTAGGGTCTTTTCCAATGAGTCAACCCTTCGCATGAGGTGGCCAAAATATTGGAGTTTCAGCTTCAACATCAGACCTTCCAATGAACACCCAGGATTGATCTCTTTTAGGATGGATTGATTGGATCTCCTTGAAGTCCAAGGGACTCTCAAGAGTCTTCTCCAACACCACAGTTCAAGAGCATCAATTCTTCGGCACTCAGTGTTCTTCACCGTCCAACTCTCACATCCATACATGACCACTGGAAAAACCATAGCCTTGACTAGACGGACTTTTGTTGGCAAAGTAATGTCTCTGCTTTTAAATATGCTATCTAGGTTGGCCATAACCTTCCTTCCAAGGAGTAAGCGTCTTTTAATTTCATGGCTGGAATCACCATCTGCAGTGATTCTGGAGCCCCCAAAAATAAAGTCTGACACTGTTTCCAATGTTTCCCCATCTATTTCTCATGAAGTGATGGGACCAGATGCCATGATCTTAGTTTTCTGAACGTTGAGCTTTAAGCCAACTTTTTGACTCTCCTCTTTCACCTTCATCAAGAGGCTCTTTAGTTCTTCTTCACTTTCTGCCATAAGGGTGGTGTCATCTGCATATCTGAGGTTATTGATATTTCTCCTGGCAATCTTGATTCCAGCTTGTGTTTCTTCCAGCCCAGTGTTTCTCATGATGTACTCTGCATATAAGTTAAATAAGCAGGGTGACAATATACAGCCTTAACGTACTCCTTTTCCTATTTGGAACCAGTCTGTTGTTCCATGTCCAGTTCTAACTGTTGCTTCCTGACCTGCATACAGGTTTCTCAAGAGACAGATACTAACACATATATATGGAATTTAGAAAGATGGTAATGATAACCCTATATGCGAGATAGCAAAAGTGACACAGATGTATAGAACAGTCTTTTGGACTCTGTGGGAGAAGGTGAGGGTGGGATGATTTGAGAGAATAGCATTGAAACATGTATATTATCATATGTGAAACAGATTGCCAGTCCAGGTTCGATGCATGAGACAGAGTGCTCAGGGCTGGTGCACTGGAATGACTCAGAGGGATGGGATGGGGAAGGAGGTGGGAGCGGGCTTCTGAATGGGGAACACATGTAAACCCATGGCTGATTCATGTCATTGTATGGCAAAACCTCTACAATATTGTAAAGTAATTAGCCTCCAATTAAATAAATTATAAAAAAAAGATTGCCAGGAGAAATATCAACAACCTCACATATGCAGATGACACCACCCTTATGGGAGAAAGCAAAGAACTAAAGAGCCTCTTGATGAAAGTGAAAGAGGAGAGTGAAAAAGTTGGCTTAAAACTCAACATTCTGAAAGCTAAGACCATGGCATCTAGTCCCATTACTTCACGCAAATAGATGGGGAAACAGTGACAGACTTTATGTTTTTGGGTGCCAAAATCACGGCAGATGCTGACTGCAGTCATGAAATTCAAAGATGCTTGCTCCTTGGAAGAAAAGTTATAACCAACCTAGACAGCATATTAAAAAGCAGAGACATTACTTTACCAACAAAGGTCCATCTAGTCAAAGCTATGGTTTTTCCAGTAGTCATGAATGTATGTGAGAGTTAGACTATAAAGAAAGCTGAGCACTCAAGAATTGATGCTTTTGAACTGTGCCGTTGGAGAAGACTCCGCAGAGTCCCTTAGACAGCAAAGAGAACCAACCCATCCATCCTGAAGGAAATCAGTCCTGAATGTTCATTGGAAGGACTGTTGCTGAAGAGGCAACATCAATACTTTGGCCACATGATGCAAAGAACTATCTCATTTGAAAAGACCCTGATCCTGGCAATGATTGAAGGGGGGATGTGAAGGGGCGACAGAGGATGAGATGGTTGGATGACATCACTGACTCCATGGACATAGGTTTGAGTAAACTCTGGGTGTTGGTCATGGACAGGGAGGCCTGGCGTGTTGCAGTCCATGGGGTCGCAAAGAGTTGGACACAGCTGAGTGACTGAGCTGAACTGAACTGAACTGAACAATGTTGTTTAGTTTTTTTGCTATTTTTGTCTTCTGCAAAAGTTTATTTTCTTTTTTTAATGCTTTATCTTATATTGGAGTATAACTGGTTAGTAATGTTGTGTTAGCTTCTGCTGTACAGCGAAGTGATTCAATTATACATATATCTATTCTTTTCAAATTCTTTTTCCATTTAGGTTCTTACAGAGTATTTAGCAGAGTTCCCTGTGGTATAGAGTAGGTCCTTTTTGGTTATCCATTTTAAATAGAGCACTGTGTACATGTCTCTCCCAAACATACCTAATTGATATATGTCTTTTATCATAAGTCACTTTAAATCAGTGTGGGAAGTAATCAGAATGAACATTTTACTAATGATAACATTAATTAGTAAAATATTCATTAGGCACAATACCAGACATTCAAACACAAGTGTCTTAAGATTCCTCTTCTCTTGAAAATCAAAAGCATAGGAAAATATTAAGTAAAATAGTCTTCCCCCAAAGAGAACTAGCACCTTTAGTTTACTGACAGGAAAAACAAGAATGTTGATAACTGAACTATATTGCAAGACTCTTAAGTTAAACTAGTTAAAACCAAATATTAGATTTTCTATAAATAGATATTTGACCAAGGTGCTTGCTAATTTATCTTCTCTGCTTATAGACTATATGCAAGAGCAGTTGGACTTTAATAATTACAAAATACACTGAGAGAAAATTAATTTTGCTAGCAAATAGCAAATGGTTTAGTTACTGTTCTTTTTGAAATATATTTTCTTCAATAAATATACCAACAGAAAAAAAAAGAGAGAGAGTTCAAGTCTAACCAGAATGCCCAAGGCCACTTCAGCCTAAGCCCAGAATAGATTCTAGGTCTTATCTAAGCCACACAGTCATCTAAGCACCTCCTGTGAGGGGCCCAAGATACTGGACAAAACCTTGGGATGGGGAATGTGTGTTCCCAGGCCGTAAGAAACTCATGTTCTAATAAGATACATAGATGTGTGTGTGTGTGTGTAAGTTGTTTAGTCGTGCCCGACTCTGTGTGACCCCATGGACTGTAGGCTGCCAGGCTCCTCTTTCAGTGGGATTCTCCAGGCAACAATATCGGTGTGGCTGATAGCCATTCCCTTTGCCAGGGGATCTTCCTGACCCAGGGATTGAACTTAGGTCTCCTGTGTTGCAGGCAGATGCTTTACCATCTAAGCCACCAGCAAAGCCCACACAGATGTGTACATACGTAATTATATGTAGGAAGTGCTATGCTGTCTACCTAGAGGAATTAAAAAAAAAAAAAAGAAAAGCCTTCCTAGAAGTGAATTGGGTCTTGATTTCAGACCTCTGGGGTTTCTCTGGGCTTGATTCTGGGTGGAATTGGTGCCTGCTTATACTGCCCTTCAGCCTCATGTGGAGAACTGGCTGTACGTCAAGAGTTTGTTTTCAGGAATAGAGACGAGAGCCAAGAGAAGCCACTTGCAGGAAGGGAAGGGGCTTACCTTTCCCCTGCTGATTTCTAGCTTGGTTCCTGGCTGGGTGCCTGGATTTCAGGATAAACTGGTCTTGAATCTCTTGGGACCCCTCCAGGAAGGTCTCCTGTAGGGCAGAAGCAGAAGTGGAGTCCTCCAATCCCTGCTGCAGCAGCCCAGTAGCTGGAACATCGCTCATTTTAATTCCATAGGGATGTTCATGACCTATATGGAGAAAAATCTAAGTATAGATTCAGACCGATGGTGATGGGTGTGATCAAACCCACCTTAACCGTGAGTGAGTGTGCCACACTGGTGTGACTGCTGACCTTCAAGGGCTTCTGGGGAGAGAAGGCTGTGACTCCCGAGTAAGCACAATGTGCACTCTCACGGGGACACGCTGCAAAAAGCAGGGACCCAAGCAGAAGAGTTTAAACCATAACAAGAAAAATGTTTTTAGACACCTTGCTTGGCCTGGAAGGTATATATTCATCAGTGAATTGCACAATATTGACTTTCATCGTGTTTCCATCTGAGAATATTTATGGCCTTCTAGTTTCTGCCTTGACACTCACTACACCTGTACATCTTAGGCAAAGTGCTAGTGTTAACATTCCTCCTTTGAAACACTGACCCTCACACAGAGACTCATAAGTATCAAAGTAAATATATTAATAAGCATTGGTGGTTAATATTTTTAAAATAATCGGACTTTGTATGTTAAGAATTGCTCTGATCAGTGTTCTGCCACACATGTCAGTTTAACACATTTTTCATTTCCTTTTGTCAGTTCAGTAGGCAGAACGCAGTGGGGTGGTTTGTCTTAATGTTTCCCTCCCACTGCTGCTTCCCTCAAAGGGATTTCCTACAAGGCAGTGATCAGAGACAAGCCTGCACGGCCGAGAAAACCCAGAAGTAAAGTGCAAAACAGTGTTTACAGAGTGGAAAACCACACCAGAAATCATCGGGAGTTGCCTGCCAAGTGATTTGTTTTGCTCTTTCATGCGATAAATTGCTTCCTCTCCATAGAATTCTGTAAGACCCTGTGCTGTCCTGTGGATTCCATCTTTAAAGAATTACATGAAAGCTCCTTTTCTTTTGTTTCTGATTTATTAAATGCAACTGGAGGAGTTCTTGCTTTTGCTTTACATCTAGCATAAACACAATGTCAGTGCTCTATTCAGAACAAGAATCACAGCGACTTCCATCCTTTAAGGCAAAAGAAGCTTCTGTGAAAGTAATAAAATACAACCAAGTCACCAGGATAACCAGGAGCTAATCCATAATTGTGAGCTGAGAACATGTTAAGAAATGCATTCAGAATGACTGCTGAGGCAGCATCATGAAAGAGAGCCTCTTAGGTGTCCTTAGTGTTTGGTGTTTGAAGCTGTTCTAAGCTTAAAAGTTGTCATCTACATGGTTTTATTTAAATTAATGCATTTTATTAAATTAAATAAATATTCAATTGTTTTCACTTTACTGTGGACTGACTTTTACAAGGATGTCAACATGACAAGAAAAACATATGAAATGGGTGAGGTGATTTTGTCTTCAGCTTTATACTTGGTGACTCCATGTATTCTAAGACTGGGAATATACATATCACAGAAAAAACTTAGTTGTTTAGATACTTCAGACCATTTGAAAATGTTCCTCAGATCACAAGATTGTTGAACAGATGAAAAAAGTTAAAAAAAGATTATGTAAGAAGAAGTGCTCTAAGATTTCTAGCGAAAGTCATTGTCACCATGAGTATATTGCAAGTTCTGCTATAGATTTTGTCTTTTCCCCTGTTTTGCTGCTGCTGCTGCTGCTAAGTCGCTTCAGTCGTGTCTGACCCTGTGTGACCCCATAGACAAGAGCCCACCAGGCCCCTCCATCCATGGGATTTTCCAGGCAAGAGTACTGGAGTGGGTTGTTTCCCTTGTTTTAATCCCTCCTTTTTTCACTGACCACCCTGACAGATTTGCTCATCCAAGAATGTGCATTATTAATTCTAGTTAACTTGCTATGATAACTATTTTAGGAAGTTCAGTTTAGTCGCTCAGTCGTGTCCAACTCTTTGTGACCCCATGACTCGCAGCACGCAGACCTCCCTGTCCATCACCAACTCCCAGAGTTTACCGTAACTCACGTTCATCGAGTCGGTGATGCCATCCAGCCATCACATCCTCTGTCGTCCCCTTCTCCTCCTGCCCCCAATCCTTCCCAGCAACAGGGTCTTTTCCAATGAGTCAACTCTTCGCATGAGATGGCCAAAATATTGGGGTTTCAGCTTCAACATCAGTCCTTCCAATGAACACCCAGGACTGATCTCCTTTAGGATGGACGGGTTAGATCTCCTTGCAGTCCAAGGGACTCTCAAGAGTCTTCTCCAACACACAGTGCAAAAGCATCAATTCTTCAGCGCTCAGCTTTCTTCACAGTCCAACTCTCACATCCGTACATGAGTACTGTAAAAACCATAGCCTTAACTAGACGGACCTTTGTTGGCAAAGTAATGTCTCTGCTTTTTAACATGCTGTCTAGGTTGGTCATAACTTTCCTTCCAAGGAGTAAGTATCTTTTAATTTCATGGCTGCAATCACCATCTGCAGTGATTTTGGAGCCCAGAAAAATAAAGTCAGCCACTGTTTCCACTGTTGCCCCATCTATCTGCCGTGAAGTGATGGGACCAGATGCTATGATCTTAGTTTCCTGAATGTTGAGCTTTAAGCCAACTTTTTCACTCTCCTCTTTTACTTTCATCAAGAGGCTTTTTGGTTCCTCTTCACTTTCTGCCATAAGGGTGGTGTCATCTGCATATCTGAGGTTATTAATATTTCCCCTGGCAATCTTGATTCCAGCTTGTGCTTCCTCCAGCCCAGCATTTCTCATAATGTACTCTGCATATAAGTTAAATAAGCAGGGTGACAATGTACAGCCTTGACGTACTCCTTTTCCTATTTGGAACCAGTCTGTTGTTCCATGTCCAGTTCTAACTGTTGCTTCTATTTATCAAAAATTTCAAGAGCAGTGCTAGTTAACTTAGCTTGAGAAACAGCAAAGTACACGCAGGTGGTTTAGTCAGTGAAGAATCTAAGAGTGTGATTATTTCATTTTCTTTATGATGCTGAGAAAAGCTTTGGGCATAGAATAGGTATTAAATAAACGTACTAGAGGTCAGAGGCATGGCTTGGTTTTAGGAGATTATCACAAAATAGAGACTACTTAGTAGTTAGAAAATGGAACTGAGAACGTCAAGACTGGAATATTAAAAATAATGTATGAGCAAAAGAAATCCCCGCTTGTGTTGTCATATCTAAATGAGTAAATAAAGAGTAAGTAAGTAATTGTTTTCAAGACAACTGTTTGTCAAGTGGAAAAAGTAAAGAAGAAAAATTCACACTGTTGTCCCCAAATAGGCCATAAGCTGCTACATGAAGAGATGCTATCTGTCCTTGGGATAGAGCAGGTGCTTAGAATTATTTAATACGTGTATAAATGAATACTGCAAGAGATGTTCAGTTTAAGGGCATTTAAGCTTAAGATTGATCAACCATTACTTTGAGACTTTAAAAGTTACAATTTGGAACCCAACCATCTCTATCTTAGGTTTTCCCTGACACTTACCAGTAAGTGGATATGAGGCCTTTTTCTTGCCAGAACGGATCCACAACTGGTAATCTTTCTCAGAACCCTTGGAAACAAAAAGAACTTTGTGTCACAGCAAATCTTCCTAGTAGGTACTTGAAGAACTCATTTCCTTAGCATTTCTATAGTTTCAAAAGGAGAATTTGGGCCAGTATAAATGCTATTTGGTTCGTGGGAGTGGCAACAATTTTTGAATTAACAATGCTGATTCCAGTAACCCGTCCCTCTCTCATATCCTCCAATGGCCCATCTGAGATTCTTGTCATTTTTGATAAAGGGTGAGGATCTGTAGAACCACAGTGAAGTCACAGCAAGCCTCTCACTTTGTGGGTGGTCCATGGTATAAAAAAATCATGGTAATTTTTAATAAAATTATAAATAAATATATAAATAAAAAATAAAATAATAACAAAAAATCTTCTTCACTATGGAAGAGAAGTCTAATCTCAAGAATCCTGCTTTCTGCTATTTTGAGACTCCTTGGAGAATGCTGGCCTTCGCCTTAAAATGCCCCTGCCCAGTCAAGCATGTTGTCCAGAAAGCCACATACTCTGCCATAACTATTCCTGAACAAAGTAAAACTTGAAAGGCAGCATTAGCTCAGCAACCATTAATAAAATGAGACAGATGCCCAAGAGGCCTTGAGTAGATGGCAGCCTACTGGCTGTGATGTAGGCAAGCACCACTCAAGGGAGAGAAGGGACAAGGACTCTAACCTGAAGAATGAATCAAAACTACTACAATATTATAAAGTAGTTAGCCCCCAACTAAAATAAATAAATTTATTATAAAAAAAAAGAATGAATCAGATGTAGAAAACAGTTTCTTCCAGCAGAATCACTGCCTAAGAATACTGAATATCCCATTTGAAACAAGTATAAATTATAAAGACTGCTAAATTAAAGAGCCTTCCAGGAGAGGATAAAGCAAAAAATGTTTGAAATAGAGTTGTTGGTGATAGGTACTAGGTACTATGCTTACTTTGACTCCTGAGTAAAAATCATGGCCTTGCCGTGAAGGAAGCAAAGTCTCAAGTATGGAAAAAATCACACACACAAACACACACACATAACTAAATAGGCTCAAAATTGTATTGCAAATAAGAAATGAGAGAGCTGATAAAAATCTTTTCTTTTAAGGTAAAAATTGGAAAAAACTATGATGGAATCCCTTAAATCAGGCATATGTATATAGACCCGAGTTATTCACTGAAATAGAAATTTTTTGTCTAGTGAGATTGATCACTTTAAGCAAAGGAAAGTTACAAAAGTGAAATAAAATGAGTTCTAACATTAATCAGTCTCCCCAACCTTATCCCTAAAGCCACTTTCTTCTAAGGTTCAATTCTCATTCAGGGCATATATATCATATAGATTAGAAATCAGTGCAGAGGGGGTGCTGTACTCAATGCATATGAATTCAAATTTATTTAAAATGTATTATTAAATTATGTTTTTACAGAAATCTTGATGTCTTATACCAAATTCTGGCTGCCTTGAGGTTTTAAGGGGCTTTGTTATACCATTGTGAAACGTAAATACAAACATTGTAATTATGTCATATCATAATAGTAAGACATTTTCACATTTATGTATAAATATGTACTCATAATTATATTTATATGTACATTTTACACATTGATATATATATATATATATATAATTTTATATAAGGATCTATGCTGTACAAGTGCTTTCTTCAGTTCTGTCCATCTGAATGTTCCACTCCTCTTTTCGCTTCTGAGCCCTCATCCTCAAACATAGCCGTCTATTTCACTAAAAAATTTTTAACAAGCCATAACAGTCCTATCAAAACATAGAGGAGCAGACACTTGAAAACAAAATGAGATGAAAGAGATGTGTACACAAATGCCCCCAGACCCATGGTCTTATTCAGAACTTGTCTTCTTCATCAGTTCACAAGAGGCATTAGCCATTGCATTCTAGGACCTGCATCAGGGGATGTAGCTTCTTGCCAGGTGGTCTTTATGTCAAATTTACAACAAAACATATCATTTAAGATTTTCTCATACTGAGATTGAGTCCTCAGGTGCAATTGGAGTAGATGAAGATGGGACAGGAGGAATCAGGAAAGAAGATACAAACAGAATAATCCAATAGAAGAGGAAATATTTAGAATCATAAATATTTTCTTGTCTATGTATATGACATATATAATAAAAATACATTTTTTTCATTAAAACTGTAAAATTATAGCCTGATTTCATTATGCTATGACTTCACACAAAATTTAAAATGGGAATACACAAATAACACATCTGTATAGATTATTAAGGGGCTTCCTTGGTGGCTCAGACAGTAAAGAATCAGCCTACAGTGTGGTAGACCCAGGTTTGACCCCTGGGTTGGGAAGATCCTGGAAGAAGGGAATGGCAACCCACTTCAGTATTCTTGCCTGGAGAATTCCATAGACAGAGGAGCCTGGTGGGCTATAGTCCACGGAGTCTCAAAGAGTTGGACATGACTAACTGACTAACATACACATAGGTTATTAATATAGTTTGGCTGCCTTCAACTTCTACATTTAAGGAGACAACATATGACTTATTTATCTGAAATAATTAGCTGTCTAATGATGATAGATACATTATATACAAACATGGACACACACACAATCACACAAATCTCAAAAATTAAAGTTGGTTTTTTAACTAAAAATAACTTGCAGGTAACTTACAGTTATTCCTAGCTTTGAAAGTGACTTGTTGATAACATCATTCACTGTGTCTGAATTTGTCACTGTTACAGTAACAGACTGCAAAAAAGTGAGAAAAGCTGCTATAAATTAAACATTTTTAAACAAGTGAGTAAATAATTATTGTTAAATTATTATCTATATTCTAAAGGCAAGTGTGCTTTGCTGCAAGAGAACCCTCTAGTTGCATCTCTTGCCAGCAATGTGTTTATCTGGTGCTCAGGAACAGATTGGGATTTTACCTGGCTTTGCTCTTGGCCAGGAAATAACTGTCTTAAATGACTTCCTTTTTCTACCTTCAAATACTGTTTTATGTCATCTAGAGTTACTGTAAACTACAGTAGAACAAAGTATGATAAAAAAAATATCCAAAATATCTTTTCATCACGGATGTCTAGGCTACTGCACTACACTTTCAGAAATCAAATTACATGCAAATAATTGGGGCTAATGGTATGATTTTTTCCCCCCCAGTAGCATAAACAAAATGAGGTAGAGACATGCTGATCCTTTCAAAGTATCATCCCTTTTGGCTCAGTTCTATCCGGACATTCCTCAGAATGAAAGACCTTTCAAAAGTTTTCTGCATTTAGCATTACCTTCCTCTTAATCCTGTGCTGGAAAGGGGCATTATTGAGATCAGCTAACAAAATGGAAAAGTAAATGGTTGATTAAAGTATTACACATATGGTAATTTACTAAAGGTCATAGCTGTGTGATGGTTATATGAGAGAACATCCTTATTTTTAGGACATACCTAATTATTTAAGGAGAAAAGGGCATGGTGTACGTATGACCCTCAAAAATAGTTAGACACACACACACACACACACACACAAATAGAGAGAGAGAGAGAGAGAGGAGACAAATAAATGATCAAACAAATGGAACAAAATGTTCATAAACAGGTGAATCTAAGTAAATGGTATATGGTGTCTTCTTTGTACTATTTTTGTAACTTTTCTTGTAAGTTTACAATTATTCCAAATAAAAACATCACAGAAAAAAAACCAGAGGAAACAATCCAAACCACAATGTATGCAAGCAGCAGCCATTAAAAATAAAAAAGGTTGTTTCCAATAGGAAATACCTGCTTGTGAAAATCATTTTATTACAGTGATCCACTATAATTGTTATTAAAAAGATCCAGAGAAATATTATGGACACTTAACAGGCAATATTTTTTTTTCCTGTAACTGTAACTATTGTGGATCCCTCTTGCATCATATTGTCTAGGATTCACTTTTTATATATGCAAAGACACTCATCTTTTTACTGTAAAATATGTGTTCCCACATAGTGCTTTCTAAATTACTCCCCCTCTCTCTTTCTCCTCTCTTTTGTTCTCCCTTCTACCCACCCCATCTCTATCTCTTCTGTATATCTCTTATCAGTTTCATTTTGCTAAAGTTGAGAACTTGGAATTTAATTTTTGATCTTAAAAATACTTACACAGGAACCATTTTTGATGTCCTCAGTGAAGATTTTGAGGGGAACGCTTTTTGGCTGATCCTTCTCTTTGGCTAGATTGATGTACCTAATAAAATTCAATAATAACCCAGAATAGGGTAGACGAATTAGCTTTAGCTATTAGCTTATTTTCAAATCAATCCATGTTGCTAATATTTTAAATACTGTTATTATTCTCTTAAAAAAAGTATTTATTCAATTAATTTGGCTGCACCGGCTCTCAGTTGTGGCACACAGGATCTTTACCTGTGGCATTCAGAGACTCTTGTTTGTGGCGTGTGGGATCTGTCTAGTTCCCAGACCAGGTATTGAACCCAGGCCCCTGCACTGGACCACCAGGGAAGTCCTTATTTATTATTATTCTTTCTTAATGTTTATTTTTTATTTTGTTTTATTTTATTTTTAAAATTTTTGGCTGTGCTGGGTCTTTGTTGCTGTGGAGGCTCGTCTCTAGTTGCAGCCGGCGGGGGCCATGCTCTAGCTGCAGTTCACGAGCTTCTCCTTGCAGTGGCTTCTCTTGTTGTGGGCACATGGGCTTCAGTAGCTGCGATTTGGTTCCTGGGGTCTGGAGCATAGGCTCAGTTAATTGTGGTGCACAGGCTTAGCTGCTCCGCGGCATGGGAGATCTTCCTGTATCAGGGATCAAACCTGTGTCTCCTGCACTGGCAGGCGGATTCTTTACCACTGAGCCATCAGGGAAGCCCTTGTTATTATTCTTAAAAGCATGGAGAGATAAACTGAGTAAAATTAAATTAGGGATTGGAAGAAAATATGCAAAAATATTTTCAGGAAAGTAAGATCTGACCCATAAAATAACAGGTCGCCTTTGTTATGTGAGATTTGGGCAGCAGATCCAATCCTTAAAGTTTTCTTGCCTAGATTGGGGGGCCCAGGGCCTTCCTGGGTTCAAGGATAGGAAGTAGCATTTGCTTGAGAATCTTTCATTAGAGTAAGTAATCTACACTTATGGAAATTTAGCATATGTTTTGAGAATAATGTTAGTTCCAACCATTAGGATGGAGAGAAGGGAAAGATGACAGTGACACACAGAACTTCCTTAAAACTAAGCAGAGCATACATGTAAATGGCAGAACACTATTTGCAGTAGCAGTCAGGATAAATCTAAAGAAGTTATTTGAGGGGAGTCTTAACAATTCCTACCAAGGAGAAGGACAGAGTTTGGGGGCACTGCCTTGAAGAGATTTGCATTCTTCTATCATGGATTAAAGATTTAAAATATGTATACTGTTGTCAAAATACCTTTGAAGGAAGGACTGCCATTTTTCCTTTCATTCAGAAGAACTGTGATATTAAAGGCAGGATAATATGGGAGAATGGCATTGAAGCATGTAAATTATCATATGTGAAACGAATTGCCAGTCCAGGTTCGATGCATGATACAGGGTGCTCGGGGCTGGTGCACCGGGATGACCCGGAGGGATGGGATGGGGAGGGAGGTGGGAGGGGGGTTCTGGAAGGGGAACACAGGTACACCCATGGCAGATTCATGTCAATGTATGGCAAAACAAATACCATATTGTAAAGTTAAAAAATAGAAAATAAACTAATTAAAAAAAAATAAAATACATTTTCAACTTTAATTTTTAAAAAAAGATTTTTTATTTTCTAGCATAGGTTATTTTAAATTTCCTTTCTTAAAATTTTGTTCATAACATTTCCTCTTAAAGCTAAAAACTGAAAAATTGTTAGCATCCAAACTGACCCCAACTTAAAACTCAATCAATCAATCAGTCAGTCAGTCAGTCAACGTCAGATCAGTGGCCAGGATGTCTTCTATATATAGTTGATAGACATCTTTCCCATTTATCTCTGGGGAGTCAGAAGGTCACCAGTGAAATTGCTTTCTGACAGTTTCTGCTGATTCTCTTTTGACTTCTAACATGGAAACCACCATATCTCTTGGTTGATTCATAAATTTAACTCTTGGCAGGCCCGAGATTTAGATAACTACAAGCCCTAAGTAACTTGGGCACACAGCTCTGGAACTTTCTACAATTCAGAACCACATGTAGACACACTAAATGTAGAATGAGATCAGAGATACCTCATGTGCAGAAATGCCTTTGATTCCTCTGGTTCAAGGAACAGTTAAAGCTCCAACTCTTCAATGGGATTTATGAAATTAAAATAATTTTGCAAGGAGCCCACTTGAAGGATAATCTCGATTCATATAAATATGATGGAAACCTGCTTTGTGATACAAGGTGGGTTTTTTCTACATTCGATTTCAACATTTTTACCCTGTGCCTGTGTATTTGAAGATTTTATGAAACACAATTATCAGATAAAATTATTTTGCTATATAGTAACTCTAAAAGCATTTTCAAATTAAAAATTTATGCCCAGTGGGAAAGAGGGCTTCCCTGACAGGTGGTAAAGAATCTGCCTGTAATGCAGCACACCCTCGTTCAATTCCTGAGTTGGGAAGATCACCTGGAGAAGCGAAAGGCTACCCACTCCAGTATTCTGGTCTGGAGAATTCCATGGAATGTATACTCCATGGGGTCGCAAAGAGTCAGACATGACTGAATGACTTTCACTTAATGGGAAAGATAGATGCCTATCTGCTGGATTTTATAGATTTTTTTTCTGATATAAATGTTTAAGTGTATTGACACCCAAGGTACTGTGTGGAGACTTCCAAATACACTGACCTGGGAAAAGGCATTTCAATAATTCTCTTCTTAGTGAAATGAAGTGCCAAGGTTATTCACTCCCTTGAAACCAAACCAAGGAGTTATCCAAAGGCCTAAAGCATGGTTTCCATTCTCCAGTAACACTGAGTACTTACCATATAGTGAGCACTGTTCTAAGTATTTTATAAACATTTTTTTTTCATTAAATTGTTGACTTTAGCAGCTAGTAGTCTTTAGCAGCTCCATTTTACAGGTGAGGAAACTCACAGAGAGGTTAAGTAAATTGCCCAAAGCAACAGAAACAGGGTTTGAACTCAGACAACCTAAATCATGAGCCTAAATCATGAGCCTAAATCATGAGCCTGTGTTCCTACCCACTTGGCCTCCATGGGCGTTGACCTCAACTTCCCTGAGGTTCCCTTCTCCTCTTTCCTATCCTCAGCCTCAACACTTCTCCAGGAACCATCAGGCTTTCTGATGGAATTGTGCTTTAATTTGCAGACTGACATGATAAATCTCATGACATTATCCCAACAAAGCTAGATGCCAGCTTGGAAATGTTTAAAACAACAAAACTTTATACTCCATTGGATTCTCCTAGGGTCTCATTGTATTTCTTCACACTTAGTCATGACTTAATGAGATTTTCTCATAAGTTGGAATGAATCTAATGTAAACTGACTGAAGGATGAGAAGGAAGAGGAGGACCACATTTTAAATTTTTTGTGTGTATCCCTTACTATGGGTTCCCACATCCCTCTCCTTTCCTCTTTGTTGTTTTTCAGTTGCTAAGTCATGTCAGACTGTTTGCAACCCCATGGACTGCAGAATGCCAGGCTCCCCTGACCTTCACTATCTTCGGGAGTTTGCTCAGATTCATGTCCATTGAGATAGTGAAGCTGTATCACCATCTCTAACTCTGCTGCCCCCTTCTCCTCCTGCCCTCAATCTTTTTCTGCATCAGGGTCATTTCCAGTGAGTTTACTCTTCACATCAGGTGGCCAAAGAATTGGAGCTTCAGTTTCAGCATCAATCCTTCCAATGAATATTCCAGGTTGATTTCCTTTTGGATTGACTGGTTTGATATCTTTGCTGTCCACGGGACTCTCAAGAGTCTTCTCCAGCACCACAATTCAAAAGCACCACTTCTCTGGTGCTTCACCTTCTTCATGGTCAAACTTGCACATCCATACATAGCTACTAGAAAAACCATAGCTTTGACTATATGGACCTTTGTTGGCAGAGTAATGTCTCTGCTTTTTAATATGCTATCTAGGTTTGTCATATCTTTTCTTCCAAAGAGCAAGCGTCTTTTAATTTCATGGCTACAGTAACTGTCTGCAGTGATTTGGGAGCCCACATCTCTGACTACTTCCACTTTTTCCTCATCTATTTGCCATGAAGTGATGGGACCAGATGCCATGATATTAGTTCTTTGAATGTTGAGTTTTAAGCCAACTTTTTCACTCTCTTCTTTCACTGTCATCAAGAGGCTCTTTAGTTCCTCTTTGCTTTCTGCCACTAGAGTGGTATCATCTGCATGTCTGAGGTTGTTGCTATTTCTCCTGGCAATCTTGATTTCAGCTTATGATTCATCTAGTCTGGCATTTTGCATGATGTTCTCTGCGTATAAGTTTAATAAGCAGGGTGACAATATACAGCTTTGTCATACTCCTTTACCCAATTTTGAATCTGTCATTCCATATCTGGTTCTAACTTTTGCTTCTTGACCTGCATACAGGTTTCTCAGGAGGCAGGTAAGGTGGTCTGGTATTCCCATCTCTTGAAGAACTCCCCACAGTTTTTTGTGATCCACACAGTCAAAGGCCTTAGTGTAGTCAATGAAGCAGAAGTAGCTATCTTTCTGGAATTCCCTTGCTTTCTTTATGATCCAACGAATGTTGGAAATTTGATCTCTGGTTCTTCTGCCTTTTCTAAACCCAGATTGTAAATTTGGAAGTTCTATGTTCACATACTGATGAAGCCTAGCTTTAAGAATTGTGAGCCTAACCTTACTAACATGTGAAATGAGAGCAATTGTATGGTAGCTTGAATATTTTTTGACATTGCCCTTCTTTGGAATTGGAATGAAAACTGACTTTTTCCAGTCCTATGGCCACTGCTGAGTTTTCCAGATTTGCTGACATATTGAACACAGCACTTTAACAGCATTCTGTTTTCAGATTTTAGATAGCTCAGCTGGAATCCCATCACCACCACTAGCTTTGTTTGTAGTAATGCTTCCTAAAGCCCACTCAGCTTCAAGCTCCAGAAAGTCTGGGTCTAGGTGAGTGACCACAACATTGTGGTTATCTGGGTCTTTAAGACCTTTTTTTGTATAGTTCTTCTGTGTATTCCTGCCAACTCTTCTTAATATCTTCAGCTTCTGTTAGGTCCATACCATTTCTGTCCTTTATTGTGCCCATCTTTGCACAAAATGTTCCCTTGATATCTCCAATTTTCTTGAAGAGATTTGTTAGTCTTCCCCATTTTATTGTTTTACTCTGTCACTTTACATTGTTCATTGAAGGAGGCCTTGTTATCTCTCCCTGCTATTCTCTGGAACTCTGCATTCAGATGGGTGTATCTTTCCCTTTCTTCTTTGCCTTTCACTTCTCTTCTTTTCTCAGCTATTAGTAAAACCTCCTCAGACAACCACCTTGCCTTCTTGCATGTGTTTTTCTCCAGAATGGTTTTGGTCACAGTCTCCTGTACAGTGTTATAAACTTCCCTCCATAGTTCTTTAGGTGCTCTACCAGATCTAATCCTTTGAATCTATTTGTCACTTCCACTGTATAATCACAAGGGATTTGATTTAGGTCACACCCGAATGACCTAGTGGTTTTCCCTACTTTCTTCAATTTAAGCCTGAATTTTGCAATAAGGAGTTCATGATCTGAGCCACAGTCTGCTCCATGTCTTGTTTTTGCTGACTGTACAGAGCTTCTCCATCTTTAGCTGTAAAGAATATAATCAGTCTGATTTCAGTATTGACCGTTTGGTGAAGTCCACGTGTAGAGTCTCTTCTTGTTTTGCTGGAAGAGGGTGTTTGCTATGACCATTGTGTTCTCTTGACAAAACTCTGTTCACCTTTGCCCTTCTTCCTTTCCTCTATCTCAGCCTTTATCCTGGAGGGTAAGCCCCAGTGGTTTGTGGAGTTTATGGGATTCTAGGCAGACTTCCCCTATTCTAACATAAGACTGTTCCCTTAGATGCTTGGAAATAGAGGTTGTGGTATATTGTGTAAATATCTGCCATTTCACTGATAAGTTAACAGTAATCATCATCTTTTGATCTAAATAACATTCATTTTTTATTGTTTCTGTATTCTGTAACAACTAAATGTGAGGATAGTGATGTCTAAAAATGGTGTTGGCTATGTATAGTCCCTTCCTATTAATTCTTCACAAGCCTCTGCTAGTATTAATACCTTAATATTTATAAAGTAGATCTTGTTATAAAAAATAAAAGTAATAATTTTATTTGAAAGATAGCTTATTAGCATTCTAGTGAATACCGAAATGATGTTGAAGAATTCATGTGAGATTAATTCTTGAGAACAGAAGTTTCTAATGTTTGTAGTATGGGAAAAAAATGACCAAAAAAAATCTCAAAATAATTTTCACTGAATATTAACATCCCACAGCTGGAGAAATATAATTTCTTTGTAAAGAAATAAATATTAAAATCCCCCTTATTATTACTTAGAAACTAAAATTTACTTATTCTGATCAAATACATAGGGAGAAGTTAGTAAACTATTTATTCCATTTGTGTTAATTTCTATAGCGTCAGCCTCAAGATGAGTGAGTTTTCAGCTGAAGTCTGAAGGTGAGCTGAGGTAATAGGGAACCTCAGTGCTCCCACCTCTTCTTATGGCTAAGTGGCAAAACTAGGTGCACTAGTCTCTCTGCTTCCACTCTTGCTTACTCCAAAATCTATCGTCTACCAATAGCCAGAAAGCTTTGCTAAAAAGTATATGCCAGATATGGTTACTATCCTAGTTAAACACCTTTCAGCATAGTATTTTAACCCCTTACTATGGCCTGTGGAGACCCTGTGTGACTGGACCCCTGACTACAGTATTATATCTAATGGCATGCCCCTCACTTTCTCCAGTCACATTGGCCTTCTCAGAACTACCCCCATCCAAGGGGCCCAGCTGCACCCTGTCAAGCCAGCTGCTCCCAGCCTTGGCTTGGAGTGGCGGCTGCTTCTCCACCCACAGGTCTAAGTTAGAGGCTGCCATCTTGAGAGGTCCTCCCGGACAACCCCTTTCTAATATGGTCCCATCTTCTTCATGGTCCCCTTCGTGATACTCATGATATCTACCTTGTATCACAAGCACTAGTCACAATCTCTCATTCCCCCCTCTTATTTTTTATCATCTGTCTGTCTATAAGCCACAGACAAGAGACCCTGCCTGTCATATTTTCTTAAAGGTTAGCAAAGATGCCATTTTATGGTGATTAGGAAAGTATGTAATATATACACACTTGGTATTAGACACAAGCAACAAATCACTAAGTAAGGAGAGGTACCGCTTCTGCTTCCTCTGGCCGCTTTTGAGTTCTACGGGGCTGTGGATCAGCAGGGTACCATTAGCTCTCTCGGATGAGGAAGTATTCTCGCTGTTGGCATCCACCTCAACAGAAGGGCTTCTCCTGAAAAACATCAACACCACAGAACAGCTAGTCACTGGTCAGATATACGATGGGGTTCATGTTAAATGTCAAGGTTGACACAACTCTGAAAATAAGCCTCAGTCTCCCAAACAGGGCTTCACAGCTCAAATCCAGGAATCAGCAAGCTATAGAGAGTTACCAAGAGAAATGAGGTCACTCAGGGAGTTGATGTAGACAGACAACAATTTCAAGGACAAAGCCCTTGGGCACATGGACTCTTAGAGGCAGGGAAACAGAGGAAGGAGCGGAGCTGGTCATGAACTGTTAGGAAGAGGAGAACCAGGAGGCCAAAGGTAGAGAAGATTACAGGAAGGCAAAAACAGACAACAGTAAAAACCCAATAACCACACAAAATAGGATAATGTGTGGCCTATTATAGATAAAAAGATATGGAGATTTGCCAAGAAGTAATTACAAGTTGGTTTCATGTTAGCCTAAAATTTTAGATAACTGAGGATTCTGGAAAATTGACTTCAATCATATCTAAATCAATATTCAGATTTTGGGAAAAATTCTCTAAGACCAGCTAAATAATACTGGAAACATTAAAAAAAGTTTTTGAATACTAGGCAGTGCCTTGTTATTACTTGATTGAGCTATGACTAGGGTCTAACAGAACTGCCCGATCAAAACAACTAAATTGTACTGAACATAAGGACTCTTTGATAAATAGAGCAGATATTTTCATAGATCTACAGAAAATTCTCCCTACACCCTGTCCCACCCTGAGAATGTAAAGCTGCTCACTTGTGTTCTGCAGTATGAATCTTAGGAACACCAGTAGCTTTTAATGAAACCCATGCTGAAGTTAAAAATTAGTTCATATGTCTTAGGAGAAACAAAATAAAATTTGTCGTGTGACCACCAGTTTGTTTTGATGATAAAAAATAGTATATTAAAGGATTACCTGATGTGGTAAAACCTTGAATGACAACCAAAAAGCTCAAAGTGCTTTTTGATTGCCGTGAACATCCTTTTTTCTCCAATTCTCGGCACTGAAAGCTGAGTATGTCTACAGCACTTGGCAGAGTACTGTGAACAAACCCATGAAACCTGAGGATTCTGTAGTAGTCCAGGTCACCGGCCATTATGATGTCAACGTTCTGAGGCTCACGCCATAGCTGACAAGCTTCCATATTTGTTTTCCTGACTTTACCTCTATCTTTTGACTTTTTTAAATTAATATTTTTATTTTGAAATAACTATAGATTCACATGCAGTTACAGGAAATAACACAGAGTCTATAACCTTTTACCCAGTTTTCTGCGATGGTAGTATCCCTCTAAACTATAATATAATATAAATAGGATATTAACATTGAAACTGTCAAGATACAGCACATTTCCATCACCTCAATGATCCTTTACAGCCACACAGACTCCTCTCCACTTCTGCCACCTCTTTAATCCCTGCAACCACTAATTTTTCTCCTTTAATTTTGCCATTTCAAGAATGTTATATCAATGGGATCATACAGTATGTAACATTTTAGAATTTGCTCCAGTTTTGGTCCCTGCTCAGCATAATTAGAGATTCATCTAGATTGTTGCAGGTATTAATAGTTCATTTCTTTGTAACTCTTAGTAGCAGTCCATGAGAATGATGTATCACAGTTTGTTTAACCATGTTGTGGAACACCTGTGCTGTCTTCAGTTTGGGGCTGTTAACAAGTAAAGCTGCAGCAAACATTTGTGTACACTTTTTTTGGTGTCAATGTAAGTATCTATTTTTCTAGGTTAAAGGCCTAGGAGTGTAAATGCCTGATTGTGTGGTAGCTGTAGGTCTTCCCTGGTCACTCAGGGGTAAAGAACCCGTCTGCAAATGCAGATGAGGGATTGATTCTTGGGTGAGTAAGATCCTCTGGAGACAGACATGGCAACCCACTCCACTATTCTTCCCTGGAGAATCCCAAGGACAGAGGAGCCTGGTGGTCTACAGTCTACGAGGTCACAAAGAGTTGGACATGACTTAGCAAATAACAACAGCCATGGTATCTTTTGTTTTTAAAGAAAATGTCAAATAGTTTTCCAGAATGGCTGTACCATTTCACGCTCTCCCCAGCACTGTATGAGTGATTCAGTTTCCCCACGTAAGCATTTGGTGGTGTCATCTATAGGCTTTCTGATAACTGTGTAGTGCCATCTCATTGTGGATTTAATTTGCATTTCCCTAATAGTTAATGATGCTGAGCATCTGTTCATGTGCTTATTTGCCTTCTGTGTGTCTTCTTCAGTGTTATGGAACCTACAGTCTTCTGCTAAAAGCATTTTATGTAAAGATGGTATTCTCTTTCCACTAGAAAATTGACCACTGTACAGTTGAGGAGGCTGTCACTCAGCTAGTTTGGGTAACTGTGAGGCCAAGAAGCCCGGTATAGTAATAATGAAGGGTCAGCTCTGACCGATCAGGGGTCACACAGCTTCTGGGCAGCGAGGCCCCTAACCTCTTCTCCTGAGGACAGTCTCTTTTCTTTGACAGTGGTGGGGAACTGAAATTTGACCATATGGCAGCCTGTGGTTTCTCCTATAGGTTCTTGTAATAGTTATCTGAATACATATTTTATATTCCCCACCAGACTCTTATGGGGGCTTCCAAGGTGGCAAAGTGGATAAAGAATCCACCTGCAATGCAGAAGACACAGGAGATATGGGTTTGATTCCTGGGTTGGGAAGGTTCCCCTGGAGGAGGGCATGGCAACCCACTCCAGTATTCTTGTCTGGAGAATCCCATGGACAATAGGAGCCTGGCAGGCTACAGTCCATAGGGTCACAAAGAGTCAGACATGACTGAAGCGATTGAGGATGCATGAAGGTTCTTAAGGACTTCAAGGAATGAGTCTATTTTTGATTTATCATTTAATTCTCACAGGCATTGGCACATGGGAAGAATTCGAAACATTTTATTGAATAAATCAGTGAGATAGATAGCTTTCTGCCGTGGATGTAAGGGGAAAAGGATCATCTAAAGTAATCTCTCTTTCACTTCATTTGTTCAACGGTGTTTGAACCTGCACTAAAGGAAAGGCATTTGGTTAGGTCTGGGCAGAAGGAGCAAAAGGGATTCTAGCTCAACTCTAGGTTTAAGTGGAGGAGACAGAAATTAAACAGTTTCACCAGTAAGTCTTAATGCCAGACTCTGGTAGGTACTACAAAGACAAATTCGAGAGTGAGATTACCAATTACCACTGAGACTGGACACCTGACTTTGTGGAGAGGGCAGGCATGGAAGGCTTCTTTGAAGGACTCATTTGAAACGAGTTTTTAAAGATCATTTAGAATTAATTAGAGAATTGGTGAGGCGGAGGAGGGAGAGAGAGAAAGAGGGATGGAGACAGGAGGGAGGAGAGACAGGGAGAATGAGAAAGGGAAAAAGAAGAGGAAGAAAAAGTGTTTTGGGAGAGGGTGTTTTATATTTCATGCCAAAGGGATAGAATTTGAATCTATGAAATTTCAGAGACATGAAAGAGTTTACTGGGATGGAGACACAAACAAAAGGTCTAAGAAGGTGAAGTAAGTCTGAAAAGGTAGGTGGAGGCCAGAAGTAAAGGTCTTTTTAGTTTTTTTCTGACCTTTTTAGGCCTATCATCTTAAAACCAGACTAGCGTGGCAGGCGGGTTCTTTACCACTAGCACCACCTGGGAAGCCCCAGCATGCTGCTGCTAAGTCGCTTCAGTCGTGTCCGACTCTGTGCGACCCCATAGACGGCAGCCCACCAGGCTCCACCGTCCCTGGGGTTCTCCAGGCAAGAACACTGGAGTGGGTTGCCATTTCCTCCTCCAGTGCATGAAAGTGAAAATTGAAAGTGAAGTCGCTCAGTCATGTCCGACTCTCAGCGACCCCATGGACTGCAGCCTACCAGGCTCCTCTGTCCATGGGATTTTCTAGGCAAGAGTACTGGAGTGGGGTGCCATTGCCTTCTCCAAGCCCAAGCATAGAAGCGGCAAATAGACAGTGGCCTCCAGAGACTGCTTACTGCTTTTAAAGGGACAGTGCTATGCTGGGCATGCTTGGCTGTATTTAGAACTACTTTTAAAGGGGCAAAAACCACTACAATATTGTAAAGTAATTAGCCCCCAACTAAAATAAATAAATTAATTAAAAAAAAAAAGGGACGGTGCTAGTCTGGACATGTGTGACTGTATTTAGAACCATAAAGGCTCATCGGGCAGCACTGTCTGGCCCCTCATCAAGGGTCTGGGAGGATCTATTTAAGGCAAGAATGTAGACAGACATATCTCTGCACTTTCCCCAATTCCCAGATTATCTCCATTCTCTGTCTTTGTCTTTTGGAGCGCTTAGAGCCAGGAAAACTTCTCCCCTTCTGGAATCTATTCACTGGTAATCAGTTTTGATATGTTTCAGACTTTTTAGGCTATCCTCCTCCAGAGGTTCTGAGTCATTAAATCCAAAGAACCTGTATTTTTGAAAAGGTTTTTCTATGATTCTTGCATGTAACCAGTATTGTGGTTGTGTTTTAGGTATCCATTGAGAAAGAAGTGTTCTTTTATCATCTTTCCCTTGGAGTGAAGCAAAAGAGAGAAAACTTTTTTCTCAGAAAGATCAAGGGAGCTTTCCTTAGTCATGTAGTAGTTAACTTTAAACCTTAATTTTTACCAAAATACCATTACTAGTTGTTTAACTTTTGAAAGAAGTAAATGGAATAACAGTGACAAGGTGTTTTAATTTATTTCATTTAACATTGAACATTTGCCCTAAATATAAAATAGAGAGGTGATCCTATGCCAGTAGTTCCAACATTTAAACACATTGGAAAGACAAGGCTATTTTCTTAATTCTGTTTTTTTCCCTTAGATTTTTAAATTTTTGATTAAATGTCTGTATTGGAAAATGGATGGTGTATTGTCAAGAACATGAGTTTTGGATCTCAATTACCTAGCTTTGACTCCCTCCTTGTTCTTTACTACATACATGAGAAGACAAGGAGAACCAGTTTCCAGTGTCCTCATTTGTAAAAGAGAGATGCTAATAAAAGTACCTACCTAATAGGCTTATTATTAAAATTAGATAATACTTTGGAAAACTCACTATGGTTCCTAGCACAGTAATCCCTCAGTTAATGTTAGTTATACTCTTAGGAGACTGTGAAACTTTGTATTGAAAAATAGGAGACACTCTCATGGATATTCCTCCATGACAAAGATAGGGAGGTGGAACAGGTACTAGTGTTGACCGACGAACTGTAAGTTGCCATGCTCTCTCTCAGGCAGTTTATGTATGTCATCTGATTTCTTTGTAGCAGATTAATGAGGTAAGAATCATTATTTATAGTTTACAAACAGAGAAACTGAGGCTCAGTAAAGTTAAGTAACTGAGAGTCATATATCTAACGATTCATAGAGGTGCGTTTGTCTAATTTAAAAGTCATATGGTATTTCCACAACTAAACAATGTTTGCCCTCTGGAGGAAGGAAGTATCTAAGCCACCTCACGTTTAGATTGGTTTCCAGATTATTTAATTGGAATGTATCTGACTGTTTTCATTAACTGTCAGCATTGTACTCAGGCAGTAAAGAATTCACCTGCAATGTAGGAGACCCTGGTTCGATCCCTGGATTGGGAAGATCTCCTGAAAAGGAAATGGCAACCCTCTCCAGTATGCTTGCCTGGAGAGTTTCATGGACAGAGGAGCCTGGCAAGCTCCATGGCTTGCAACCTCAAGTCCATGGGGTTGCAAAGAGTCGGACGTGACTGAGTGACTAACACGCACACACACACACACACACACACTCTTCTCCTCAAAATGTCAGGTTATGGAACACTTAGCCAAAGCTGGAAGCATGGGCCAGTGCTCAGACAGGAAGTTTGTATCATCTCCCAAGGTGGATAGTACACTCCTGTTACTTAAGAACCTGTACTTGGGCTTTAGACAGACTGGGAGGAGCAGGCAGGACTTGAGAGTGCTCTAATTGATGATTCACCTCCTCATGTCTGGTTGTTCACATCTCTAATGACAGATACCAGACTGAACCTTTCCACTGCCTGTCCAACCGATCCCCATTCTGGGTCACTGTCCCTGTGAGTAACTTCTCTCCTGATTCTGGTACTCTGGGCCTTCTACTGCCTGCTAATTGATTTCTACCTTCACGAAGAGGGAAGCGAATCCTTGGCAGTGAGCACTTGTTCCACTACCCTTTGCTGCCCTCTGCTGACCATACCTGGAAATTATGTTTAACCTTCAGGCCCTTGGTGAAAGGCAGACTTCTAAACAGTGAGTGAGTGAATCCTGGCATACAAAAAATGAAATAAATAAAATAATTGATATATCATGCATCATTTTTAAAAGTCAAATTTCAAAAATATACATTAAATTTTATTTCAAACTTCAAAAAAAATACACAGTGAACTAAATATTTAAACATACCTTTAAAAAAACACAGTCGTATCTCAGTATCTATAAGGGGTTAATTCTACCCAGTATGCCCTGTGGATCCTGCAATACACGGATATTCAAGTGCCTTGTGTAAAATGGTACAGTATTTGCCTATAACCTATGCACATCCTTCTGTATGCATTATATCATCTGTAGATTACTTATGATCTATAGATGCAAGGTAAATATAATGTAAATGCTATTTACATAGTTGCCAGTGAACAGTCAATTTAAATATTGCTTTTTGGAATTTTCTGGAATTTTGAGGGGAACACTTTTTTTATCTTAGGTTGGTTAAATCCGTGGATGTGAAACCTGTGAACGCATAGGGCCTATAGTACTAGCTTCTATGTACATAAACCCTGCCATCCATCTTTTCATTCATGGGAGAGGTCTGATAGCACAGTTGAAAGTTATGCAACCAGTATTAATCTTTTTCATCATGCATGTGTATCAAAAGACCATAAAATTTAGAGGAAACCAACAGCAAAAAATAAGAAAGTCCAAGTGGAACAGACTTAAATTGACTCCTGCAGAAAACAGGAGTCTCTTTAATGAAGAGAACTGAAAAAAAAATTGATTAAACTCCCTGCCCTCCAAAACTTAACACCTTCAGGTCAAGGACCCAAAAAATAAGTGGTTAGGAAACAAGAATAATCAGAGAAGAAAGATTTCTTAGAAATTAGAGGTCAGTTCAGTTCAGTTGCTTAGTCACGTCCAACTCTTTGTGACCCCATGGACTGCAGCATGCCAGACTTCCCTGTCCATTACCAACTCCCAAAGCTTGTGCAAACTCATGTCTATCGAGTCAGTGATGCCATTCACCCATCTCATCCTCTGCCATCCCCTTCTCCTCCTGCCTTCAATCTTTCCCAGCATCAAGTTCTTTTCCAATGAGTCCGTTCTTCACATCAGGTGGCCATAGTACTGGAGCTTCAGCTTCAGCATCAGTCCTCCCAATAAATATTCAGGACTGATTTCCTTTAGGATGGACTGGTTGGATCTCCTTGCAGTCCAAGAGATTCTCAAGAGTCTTCTCCAACACCACAGTTCAAAAGCATCAATTCTTTAGCACTCAGCTTTCTTTATGGTCCAACTTTCATATCCATACATGACTACTGGAAAAACCATAACTTTGACTAGACAGACCTTTGTTGGCAGAGTAATATCTCTGCTTTTTAATATGCTGTCTAGGTTTGTCATAGTATCATTGCCTAAATGAATAATTTATTTGAGTCTTGAAGATTGAGTTTAAGGAATCCGACTTGACCTTGACATTTGGAACATTCATCTTTCCATCTTATAATATAGATTACCTTATTTTTCTCAATAAATAAAACTATTCAATATTTCAGTAAGTAGTAATTCATAATTGCATTAATGTAAATGCTATTTCAGTTTGTAGAATCAGCATGTAAATAAAACTTGGAAGACAATAATAACTATAAAAGAGAATATAATGTTGACATTGATCATGTAAGAAAAAGGAAGTTTGAATGTTAAAGGCAGCAGACACATGTGGAATATTATGTCAGACACAAATTTTTCTCATCTTCTCAAGATATGCCATCTAAAATTGATGTAACAAAATATGGAGACTAAGCATGTTCTTTAAAATTATAGATAACCACCAGAAGAACCAAAATACTGTAGCTGAAAAAACTTAGCAATGAATAGATAAAGAAATATGAACTAAATTTATCATCTCTCAGTAGATACTGTCTAAAGTTGATGAACAAGAGGTGGAAGAACTAACATAAGTTTCAGAGGTATGGTAATAACTAGCAGCAGAATAAAAAAAAATGTTTAAAAGTAGGGAGCTGAATTAGATATGGGGAGTGGAAGAATAAGATTAGGTAGAGAACTTTTCATTCAGCACCACTCTGTACTGTTTGATTAAAGAAAAAAAACTTGCATGTGTATTAATTTTACACATTAAAAGTGAAAGAACAAAAAGCAAGAAATTTCTGCAGCTGCAGCTCTTGGCACCACTTTCCTCCGCAGCTGCAGTCTTTCTCCTTACACTAACGGTCAGTCAGATCTACCGAGACAGGAAGGAGGGAAACAGCAAAGTTTCTGCCTGAAGTTTAGGTTTAGGTTTTTCTTTTTTTCTTTTTTGGTTTATGCTTGTGTTTTATCTTTTCAATGGCCCACCTTTTGGAATACTAACTTTTGAATTTAATCTGTGATATCTAGAATCTCCTTAAAGTTTTGCTAGACTTTTGTACCCTTCTGTTCCTTTTTCTTAATTTTTAAAAAAATTGAGGTAAAATTAGTATATCATATTTATACAGACTTCAGGTAGACAATATTATAAATCAATATTTGTGTACAGTACAAAGTAATCAGTAAGTCTAGTAACCACCCATCACCATACACTTGATCCCCTTCCTTCATTTCACCCTCCTTCAACCCTTTCCCTTCTGGTAACCACCCGTCTGTTCCCTGAATCTATGAGTTTGTTTTTGTTTTGCTTGTTTTGTTTTTTGTATTCCATATAAGAGAAATCATATGGTATTTGTCTTTCTTCATCTGTCTTATTTCACTTAGCAGAATGCCTTCAAGCTCCATCCATGTTGTCGCAGATGGCAAGATTTCCTTCATTTATGGCTGCCTAGTATTTTGTTGCATACGTGTGTGTGTGTGTGTGTGTGTGTGTGTGTGTGTGTGTGTGTGTGACATCTTTATCCATCTTGGACATTTAAGTTATTTCCATATCTTGGCTGTTGTAATAATCCTTCAGTGAACACAGGGGTGCATATACCTTTTCAAATTAGTGTTTTCTTTTCTTCAGATAAATACCTGGAAGTATTGGGTTGGCCAAAAATGTCATTCAGCTTTTTTTCTATAAGATGCTATGGGAAAACCGGAATGAACTTTTTGGCTAACCCAATAGAATTGCTGCATCAATTCAAAATTCTGTCCTCAATTGTTAAAGAAAGTTTCAAACTATTTTTCACAGTGGTTGAAGCAGTTTACATTCCCACCAACACTGTACAAGAGTAATCCTGATCCTCTGGTCTTACTGAGATCCTGGTGTTTCAGTTTTGACTCTGGTTACCTACTGCCTTTCTGGGTCCAACTCAACCTACCTAGGTAGGAAGGAAAATTTTATGGAAGAGTGGTGAGAATCACAATTATTAGAATAAATAAAGCAGTGTATATTATTAAGCTAAAAAACAGTGCTAAGAAAGTAGGGTGATGGTCTCTACCCCATTCCTCATATTTTCATGGAGGAAGTGTACTTCACCCCTAGAAAGAATGCAGTTGGAAGAATTTGGGAGTAGAGGTTTTCTCTAGACCACAATCTTGCATGAGACAAGAAACTAGAATATCTAAATTTTCTAAGAAGGCAATAATGTCTCACACGTCACTCTGAGAGAAAGTAGGCAGCATATATGGGGAGATCCCACGAGCACCACCCAAACAAAACAAGAAAAATCACAAAGAAGAAATACACACATATATTAAACATGTACAAGCACAGCTGTTGGGCAGTTTCCGGTCAGTGAATACAGATTCCCAGCCTGTGGACTTGACTCTGGCGCAGCTGGCTGGCCTGACATGGGGCTGAAACCAGCTGTTCTCAGGTCCTCACTGTCTCCAACACAGGTACCACTGAGTTATCTGTTGTGTTCTTTGGCTGAGAATAGCAGTTACACTGCTATTACACTAGAGATTAAGATTACAGTTACACATTACACTAGAGATTAGGATTTAAAGAAGCTACATTCTTATGAAAAGACAGCCTAGGACACAGCTGCAGATACAGAAAGCCAGACAACTAAGACCCTCTGGCTGAGACTGAGCCCATAAAGTTGGGAATGTAAGCTTTGGGCTTTAATTTCTATGGTCTTTTATTTGCAGCAGGAATTAGTTTTGAGGAAGTCAAATAATAAGCTTCCTATTGTTTGAATTTGGAGCATTTTTATGTTGTTGATCCAGTCTTTGTGCTCATTTCATAAAGTCTGGTGATGTATTTTGGACAGCATGCTAGGACATAATTAGTGATAAGAATAGAATAGGGAGTGAATTTTGAGTTTATGGTGCTGCATGGAATCCTGTCTGACTCATATGCTGCCAGAGTCTTTTGTGGGCAAAAAGTGAAATGCCCATCTGTAGTTCCAAGGGGGAGGTTTGTGCAGCAAGGAGCAGAGTGCAGGATGGTGAGAGCACGCAGCCCCCCCCCCCCCTTAGGGACAGCCACCCTGGCTTACCTCTGACCTGCGTGAGGACGATGGCTCATGACATCGTTTCCCAGCCTCCCTTCATATACATGTTGCCTTCATGATTTTTCTGTATTTGCCTATCACCCATACTAATACTTTAAAAAAAATGTTATGTGTACTTAAAAATCTTTAGCTCGTATGTTAAAATGTGTTATGTATTTTTCTGAATACATGTTAAAATACATAATTACCAAAGTAAAAAAATGCTTGTCCATCACCATGAATATTTTTTTTCAGATAGATACCTGGGAGCATTGGGTACCGAAATAACTGGCATAATGCCAGTGGAACACACAGTGTGATATGACAAAAGGTTAAAAACCTGGCAAATATTGGGAGGGATGCATGTTACTCCTACCTTCAGGTTTCTGTTCAATCCCGATCATGGAAACTGGTACTGGAGAAATGTTTGGGGCTCCCTCTCTCCACTTTCTCTCACACCATCCCAAGCAACGAAGTAGAACACTTTCTGAGGCTTACAGGAGTTCAGGTAAGGGGCTTTCTAACTCTGCCCTTGGTATTCAGGATGCAGGTCTTCTTACTCCCATGCTAGAGTTGGGCTCGAGTGAGCAAGATGGAAGTTTTCTGAGTGTTCACAGTTCATTCATGGAGGAGGAGTAGCAAAGCTATTTCTGCTTTAGGTCTAAGCCTCATCCTCCTACCCAGCATTAATAGGAACCCCATAATTTAGACAGCAATAAACACATTTCAATCCCTTTCTATTTCCTGTGTCTGTTTCTCAAACTGGTTAAAGCCCATAAAGTACAAACCCAAATTCCAACACAGCACTTGGTACAGAAACAAGTGAAAGAATGAGAGAAGAAAATGTTGGTAGAAGAAAATGTTCCTGTTGAATGCTCCTGTTACACAGCAAAATGCTCTGTGTTTATAAACATTAAGTGATAGCTTATTATGAAGAAGAGTTTTTTAAAAAGTTAATGCACCTTGACAGTCAAATATTGTGGCTGTGAGTTTTCTCTTCTCCAGCCTGGGGTTAGATTCATGTGGTAAGTCTCCTTGGCTGAGATGGACACTGGAGCAGGGGAGCGCTTCCTTGTTCCCTAGTCTCTGAGAGGCAGTGAGGTATAGTAGAAAGAATACTGGTTTTGGAGTTGGGTGTGGGAATGTATTCTGAATGTTTGAAGTTGGGCAAATTACTTAACCTACCTGAATCTCACTTTTCACAGGTGTAGAATGAGGATAGTTTGTTGTGAGGATTGAGATAATGTGTGTGTGTGTGTGTGTTTGTGTGTGTGTACTCAGTCGTGTCTGACTCTTTGCAACCCCATATACCGTAGCCAGCCAGGCTTCTCTGTCCATGGGATTTTCCAGGCAAGGATACTGGAGTGGGTTGCCATTTCCTACTCCAGAGATAATGCATATAATGTTCTAACTTGATGCCAGATCCCTTTCCTGTCTACAAGTTGAGCTAAAGATACTCTATGAAGGACTTTCTACCTACTCAGTGTTCCTTCATGGTTATCCTCTAAACACGCAGTTATAAACCTTCCTTTTGGATCCAGTCCTTCTCTTTCCACACTCTTCTCTCCTCGCAGTCCTGAACTGAGGCTTTGGAGCCGTTCCTCACTGTGGAGGGCTTGTCACTGGAGACTCAGACCGCATCCTTTCTTTGCTCCATGGCCTTCCCCGTGCCCATCACGTTTCCAAGGCCACAGGCTGCAGCTCAAGTCTCTCACTTCCTTACAAGCCCCACCCTCCACTCTCCTAGAAGGAATAAGACTAAACAGATGTAAAGCACTCATGGGTGCTGGGCACATGCTAGATAATCATTGCCTATAGATTTCCTTTCTAAGATCTGGAATCTTTGAATTGGTTTCTACAGAGCTGTATTGATTATTATGGTTGAGTACAGCAATCCAAGAATGGTATTTTAGACATGAACTATTTTGGTATCACTGACTCAACCTTTAAAACCACTAACTTCTGCACGTAGACAAGGAGACTGCCATTCAGATAGAAATCATATCCATGTCTAGGCATCCACTTGATATATCCGTATCTAGCTAGTTTTTAAAGATGTTTGAGATCTTTCCCTTGCATGGGGCAGAGTGTGGTTAGCCTGCTTATGCTCAGAGGCCTTTTCCAGCACAGATGAAATTCCAAGACAATAAAGATTTTGATCTGATGTTAAGTTCCTTTGTGCAAATAAACTTGCATAGCAAAATGATGCAGATAAATGTAGATGAAAATGGACCTAGACAAAGAAATGAAACTGTATTATGTTTCTCTAGTATAAACACAGATTAAATGGTAGGAGGACAAAAATAGGTGAAGTGGTAACATAAACTGACTTGTGTAATCAGAGGGTCAGCTCTGACATTTTTCTCTCTAGGCCTTTTCTAATAGTTTTGTTGCTAGGGCTACAGTGTTTTTGCCAGATTGGAACAGGATTGTCCGCTCTAATGGAGATTAAGTAGCTTTCCCAGCTAGATTTTTTTTTTTTAATAAGCATAGGTTAATTCTGTTGACTTTCAAAGCCATAATCATGAAGAATGGAAAGATTACTAAAGATCTGTTTTTAGAAAATATAACTAATAAAATTTGAAGTTTAATAGGTTTTATTCCATGGTTATTCCAACACAAACTTTTATCATGGTTACAATGAATAAACAACTGAAATACAGTTTCATACATGGAATTTTTAAAAATGAGAAATTATTTACAAGTTAAGCCAAAAATTAATGCCCCAAGGAGTAATGAACAATTCTCCTGGTAAGTTGGAAAACTGGTTCACAAATGCTTGAAAATTCATACTTGATTTTATTCTATAAACAATATAGATAAGGTATAGGAAAATGTCCTCTGTGTTTTGGTTGCTTCCCATCATTGGTCAGAGTCATCTGAGGGAAGTGGAAATACAAACTCACCAATGAAACTCAAAGCCCAGTAAAGGAAAACTGATTTATTCTGGACACTCAATTGCTAACAGGATGTAGAAGGTAAGAGCCACTAAGAAAATGGTGAAGAAACATTCCTTTCGATGTGCTTGTTATGGAGTTGAACTTCCACGGCCATGGACAAAGGAGACCATCTAAACGTTAAAAAACACAGTGCCATTTGCATGCCCATTGACCCTGCAATTCTTTTTGTGCACTAAAGCATGAGAATTAAATGAAATAGTTCATGTAAAATGCCTAGAAAAGGACAGATGCTGTGTTTTTTCTCCTGATGTCTTTTTGTAGCCAGAAATCCCAATGTTAACTTCCAGTAAGAAAAGCTGATTAGTCTTTAGAGTCAAAAGAAATTCACAGTATTAGTGACACCTGGTGGAAAACACAGGTATTGCAATGTGGCATTATTTCAGCAATCCTGAATTTTCATTTAATAAAATTAAGATAAATCTTACAATTAAATGAAACAGAAGGTAAAGAAAAAAATAAACATGTGTGTACCTACTTTATTATGCTAATAATTTTTCAGTCCATAATTATAAGACATATAGGTTAGGAAACTAAGAAACTTGAATGCATACTAGTAATAAAAATGTATTCAGTATCCATGTTTATACAGTGATTAAAAATAGAAGCATGAAGCATTTTCGCTGTTCTCAATCTCTTCATAGGCATCATGTTCCCAAGTTTTAGATAAAAATTCATTGTAGGGTGTCCTGAGGAGTACCTCAAAGAAATAGCCAGTTGTTTCAATATGGGATTGAGATGAAATAGAGGGCCATCCCATTTGAGATACTGTGGATGGATTCAACAAATAATGATGTTTTAAATGTGAGCCTTAAGTATCAGAGAATCAGTTGCTTTGAGCCAGGGACGGGTTTGAATATTTGTGAACAAAAGAGCAAATGTATCTATTACAGGATCAGCAAACTATAACCCATGGACCAAATACAGCACATCAGCTTTTTGTTACTGGAACACAGCCACGCTCACTCGTTTACTTACTGTCTGAGGAGCTTTCATAACTACTGACTCACTTGAGTAGGTGCAAGAGACCATACTGGCTGCAGAGCCTAAACTGACCCTTTACAGAAAAAGTTTGCCAATCCCTGGTCTATTAGATCCTTTCATTCGATTTTCACACCTCTCCCCCCCATCTCCTTGGGAGGAGTGTATTTCCCTTTCCCACTGAAGTTTGGCTTAACCATAAGACTTGCCTTGGTCAGTGGAATGTGGAAAAGCATCAGTGTACAAGTTTAAGCAAACCCTCAGAGTTCTGTGCCCCTTCGCTGGTAAAGTGAAACGTGTGACCTGCAGACTTACGCGAGAATGAGGCAAGCTGCTGACCTGCAGACTTGAAGGAGAAACAAATGTTTGTTGTCACTGTTGTGGTTGTGTGTTAGTCGCTTAGTCGTGTCTGACTCTTTGCAACCCCATAGACTGCAGCCCACCAGGCCCCTCTGTCCATGGGATTCTCCAGTTAAGAACACTGGAGTGGGTTGCCATTTAAGCCAGTACATGAGATTGTTATACCTCTGTGTAAAAGTACCAGAGGAATGACTTCCTGTCCAATTAATGATACTAGGAGAAGGACCCTGAAGACTAGGTGGGGTTCAGTCCCTTCTGGGGCTCTGTTTCAGACTTTGATGGGCTCTACCTATAGTAAGCAAAACTAAGTCAGAGTGCAGGCCAGGTCTAGAGGCTTACCAGACTCTCTTGGAATCAACTTCTTTATGTTTAACATGGTGTGGAAGTCAGTCACAATTCTTTCCTCTGTTAGATTAAATATTTCCCTCCCAAGGTGAGCCTCAAGGTATAGAAAGAGGGTGGAACAAGTTCAATGGGAATCGTAGGCCAAAGTCTTTCCAGTCACGCTTTATCAATAAAGTTAACAGCTTGGCTTCTTCCTACTCAACTCCCGTAAGTATATTTCTGAATTGATATATACTCTTTAAGAGGTAAAAAAGATCATGACTAGCTCCTCAGAAAACTCACAATAGTAATATGCAATCTAATTTAACCATCTTAACAACGCTAGCTGTGTCAAAGTGATCAAAATATTTAAAAATGCAATTTCCCAGAATTCTGTCTTACATCTCAGCTTGTTAAAATGCTAAGGCTCCTCATTGTCCCTTTTCTTTTTTTAAAACTATCCATATTACTTTTTTTGAAATCATCAGTTTGAATCCTTTGGAGATATCACTGCTAACACCAGTGACCCATTTATTACTGAGTTCACAAATCTGTGACTTAAGAGTCCTTGGGGCTTCCCTAGGTCTCTAGTTTTCAGCCTTCCCTTTGATTCTTTATGTAGTTAATGTTCTTTCATTAATTTTTTTCCAAACCAATTTGTGCTGATTTTTTTTTTTTAAAGAGCCTAGCTAATGCAGAATTGGCACTATAGAGTAACTTCTAGGCAATAGACTGTATGGCAGAAGCTCCTATTGAGACTAACATTCAAATCCAGAGCATGAATTTCTGGACATAACTCTTGAAAAGAGAGTATGAATTATAATAAATCATTGTCATAATAAATCAGTATTAAGATCACTAATATTAAATACATAAACAACAGGCATTTAAGTGTTATCAGTAATCCACAATGTTGTTACTGGTGTGCTTTTAGGGGGAAAAGAACCACATTTATTATTCCTATTAGCAAAGGGGCAGTGCTTCCAGAAGCAGTCATTGCTTTCTATGAAGATTTTCAAACATATTTCCTAAAAAAAGGACCATAATTTTCACAACTCCCTTCATATTTTTACTCAAGTTCTACTTCTGCTTTCTTTCTTGATGAATATCTCAAACGTCAATAGCCCAAGAATTCAAATGTCTTAATAGTGACCACTATAACACACCTCATGCTGTTTGGAAACAGAGACTCTGTTGTTCAGTTGCTAACTTGTCTGACTCTTTGCAGAACCCCAGGGTCCTGTCCTCCAGTATGTCCTGGAGTTTGGCCATATTCACGTCCATTGATTCAGTGACGCCATCTAACCATCTCATCCTCTGCTGCCCTCTTCTCTTTTTGCCTTCAGTATTTCCCAGCATCAGGGTCTTTTCCAATGAGTCAGCTCTTCACATCAGGTGTTCAAAGTATTGGAGTTTCAGCATCAGTCCTTCCAATAAATATTCAGGACTGATTTCCTTTAGGATTGACTGGCTTGACCTGCTTCCAGTCCAAGGGACTTTCAAGTCTTCTCCAACACCACAGTTCGAAAATATCAGTTCTTCGGTGCTCAGCTTTCTTTATCGTCCAACTCTCACATCTGTATGTGACTACTGGAAAAACCATAGCCTTGACTAGATGGACCTTTGTTGGCAAAGTAATGTCTCTGCTTCTTAATATGCTGTCTAGATTGGTCATAACTTTCCTTCCAAGGAGTAAGCGTCTTTTAATTTCATGGCTGCAATTACCATCTGCAGTGATTTTGGATCCCCCAAAATAGTCAGCCACTGTTTCCCCATCTATTTGCCATGAAGTGGTGGGACCAGATGTCATGATCTTAGTTTTCTGAATGTTGAGCTTTAAAGCTAACTTTTTCACTCTCTTCTTTCACTTTCATCAAGAGTCATATCTTTTCTTCCAAGGAGCAAGTGTCATTTAATTTCATGTTTGCAGTCACCATCCGCAGTGATTCTGGAGCCCAACAAAATCTGTCACTGCTTCCACCTTTTCCCTGTTTGCCATGAAGTGATGGGACCAGATGCCACGATATTAGTTTTTTGAATATTGAGTTTTGACCATCCCTAGATCAACATAATTTCCACTTCTACATAATGCTTTTCTTATTCAGCAAAAAAAGACATGGGTGGACCTAAGTTAGACACTTTCAGCTCCTCTCTGGGAATGGCTTTTGTAGCAGCATACATGATACCCATCATCAAAGACTGGCACCTGTTTGTCCAGCAGCACCAAGAGATGAAAGAATGTAAGGCATCATCTTTTATTCTCAACAAGCACCCAGCTGGATCAGAGAAAGATTATTCCAAGTGAAATAACACAGACAAACACACAATGAAATAAACCTGTTCGGTCACTTTATGGTCCTTTGTCATATACTTTCCTCTCCTTCATAAGATCTCAAGCTTTAGAAAGGCTAGGACTTTGTTTCATTCTTCCTCGTACTTGGCACACAGTATTCTTATTCTGCACATTAATAGATGCTCATTATGTAATTTTTGAATGAATGGATACAGATTATGTGCATTTACTTAATAGTGAAGGTTAAATGAATACATATAAAGATCTTAGAACAGTGTCTGCTACTACATACTAAAAAACTGAATTATTACAAAATGAGCTAAGATTTAGTATAGAGATTAGAAAGGAATTTTTATAAGTTTGCCTTAAACTGACCCTGGAAAAACAGGTGGGAACTGAAAGAATATACCTGATGAGAGTATTAATGAAGGCACAGGCAGAGGAATAAACATGATGTTTAAGTATACAGCTGACCTTTGAACAACAGTTTGAATTGTGCAGGTTCACTTATATTTGGCCATTTTTCAATAGTAAATACTACAGTACTACATGATCCATGGTTGGTTGAATCCATGGGTTTGGGGTAACCACAGATATGGAGGGCTGGCTATAAGTTTTACTGAGATTTTCAATTGCTTAGAGGGTCAGTGTTCCAACCCCCATGTTGTTCAAGGATCAACTGTATATGGAAAATCTGACTGATAATAAACCTAAGAGCATAGAAAGGTTGTATACAATCTAACATCTGCTAAACTGAATTAATTCCAAATGACATTTATCATTTTACATAAAGAACAATGTTTAAATCTACTGTTATAGGGTGGAGGAAGTTTAATAAAAGCTTGTCCAATAAATTGAAAGTACCTCAACACTTACTCCACTCTGTATCCTCAGGCCCTCCCTACAACATAGTAGGCGCAAGAAATAATATGCTGTACTGAATCCATAATAACTACTTAACTGTATCAACACACCAATGTAAAAAATGTAATACAAATTTAAAACATACACATTTAACTTTATTTCATCATTATCATTTAAAGCTTGATTTTATAAAACATAAAAAGACCTTAAGAGTTCTGTATCACAACAATTTGAAGAGTGGCAATATCCACAGCTTTATAGGCTCAACTTACATAAATTAAACTCAAATAATTGGCCATTTTTTCAATATGGAAACTGTACAAATGAAATAAATGGCAAAAGGACCCAATAGGAGAAATATTTCACTACTTACGGACTATCATTAGTTACTTTCAGGATCTAAATGAAGATTCTGAATATTCATATTTCTTTTGTTCTATTTTATATTTAAATATTTCTCTACATTCTGAGTCAAGCTGCTTGACCAAAAGTCTGATTTAGAAAGGCATTTAGCAAAAGTTTTTCCACCTACAGTTACTACCTTCAAAGAAAGTAACACTGCAGTACTGATGCAATCTGTGCAGTAACTTATGTCAACCCTAAGCAAAGTCAGATAGGTACCAAAAACGGAACAATTTTGCACAGATTCAGTAAAGTATCATGTTAAGTTTTCCTCATCTAAAAATTAACCAATGAAATAAAACATATCAACTATAGTTGATCTGGTAGGAAAACCACATTTGAGAGTTACAAGTACATTATTCCATATCTCATCCTCAGTCATTGACGGGAATTTTGTAGGCTACCATGCTATTTACTTTGTGAATTGTAGTAGTAAATGAACGAAGACGAACTTCCTCAGAATTGGTAATGAACTGTGGTCCCGACTCTTCCCATTTTTCAGGTACAACCAGATCTTTGTCTGTATAAATGAGGAGATCAAATGAACCTAAATTGGAGATAAAATCATTAAAGTACATTATTTTTTCAAAAGTAGAAGAACCCTCCTTGTCTCTCTCACATTTTGAACCACCCATAGTATTAGAAAAGATAGTTTAGCCTGGTCTGTAATGACTAGTCAATTGCCTTTCCTCTATAGAAACTTAGTGTAGTGCAGAAAATATTGCACTCCTTTCACTTTCTTATGAAAACTTCAAGTTTGCTTTTTTTTAAAAGAGAAAACCATTATTTGCAGAAAGTATACAGTCAATCACACAGGATAGCATAAAGGTAACCTGAAGGAAAGATAACATCTGGGTTCTGTGACTGATGTAGCCTGGGGCCTAGAACAGTGTCTCACATATAGTAGGCATTCAGGAATTATCTGATAAGGTGAAAATCAAGACAGCTTATGAATAGCCTTAAAAATATACATAAAAAATTAAGATAATGAAAGGGATTACATTAAGACATTCAAGAATGAATATTGTGGAATACTTTCATCCCTTTCCTTTCAGAATTTCCAAATTTCTAGAATGCATATAATACTACTTCTGCTTTATAATGTGTTTTTCATTTTTATTATGTAATAATAATTAAGAAAACATTTAATAAAGGGCTAATTCTTAAAATAGTAGCTTAGTCTTTTCCCTGACAAATTTTAAGTCAATGTGAAGTTGTGTAATACTTACAAGAAACTTCCAACAGTGGCAGAAATGTTACTGTAGCTGTGATCTGTCTGATCACTGAACGGATTTCATCTTGGATAGCTTTCTGAGACTTTTCTCTGGGTGCACTATCGAAGAAACCAAATCAATTTACGTGTTAACAAATTATTTAAAACATTGGTAAGACTAACTGATTAAATGTTTCCAAGGTCAAATAAGTAATACATTAAAATGGAGTTTTTTGTTTTTTTTTTAAGTTATATCATTAGGGCCTATATACCACAAGAGGCATATGTATTTTTATGATTTCATTTGTCATTTTTTAGGGGTGGTCTTAAAATCAGGTCATTTGGTATCAGATAATCAGAAAACTGGCCAAGTGCTTCAAGTTAGGAAAACTACAGCACCTTTTAAAAAATGACAATAATAGTATCTAATAATAATAGTATCTAAAATATTTTATTGGTGCATTTTTCATAATGCTTAACTCCCTACTGCCTCAAATAAGATATTACATTAAATATCAAATTATTTTTATAAGCTAAAAATTTCCTAAAATAGATGAAACGCTTCAGAAGCAAAATACATTTCATTATGAGAAATGATTCTGAATTTACCAGTAAACAAGCCTAGGACAATGCTAGACATGATCATATGGGCATTTCCCATTCAGGTGGTCTGGAAACTTTTTTATGAAGTGTCTTAGAAAATTTGGGGCATTCAATGAAATACAATAGAGCTGAATCTTAGGCTGGGGGAATCTAGGATAATCTCTTATGGTTAAAAGTACCTTTAAACAATTCACTAAATGGGCCACCAGGTACATACTACCATAAACACTGAAGGGTGAAATTCACCAATTTACACTATAGGCAATTATGTTAAAAGTACATCTATATAAAACAGTGAACTATTCTTTGCCACAGGAGACTAAGGATCAGATTAAACATCCTAGGAAAAAATTGTACTATATATAAAACTTGTTCAATATAATTAGAACTCATTTGGTAAAGAAAATAAATTTTAAAACATACGAAAATGGAAGTAATTCCTACTTACCTGTCATCTTTTGCAGTCTTGTCACACTCAATATCAAACTGCCATCTTTCAAGGACCTCTCCACTTTCAATATTTGAGATGACTACCACCAGTTTCTGAACTGAACACTTGTATAACCATTCTGCAATACACAAAACAAGGCATCTTTTTTAGTTTACTGCATTACAAAGCAACTCTCCTCTCAAGACCGACTTCCTATCCTCAGCAAATTTCTCCCACTGCTATTTCGGATCTCCTCCAAATTGTGCAGAAAACTTGCCCCATCAATAGCCTAGCTCCCGACTTCAAATTCTCAGTATTTGTTCCAGGTATAGCTCTGGGTGCTGAGGACAGTGAACATGACGTACTTCCATCCTAATCCAAGGGAAGGGTGTAGGAGATGTCATTAATCTAATCACAACAATAAATGTGAAATTATAATTGTTGTAACTGCTATGATGTAACAGCAGTTACCTATGATGGTGCAACGTATAGTACAATTAAAGCATAAAACAGGAAATTCTGACTCAGGGGGGTTTGAGTTTTGTTCTAAGAGATAACACTATACATATGCAAAGTAGGGAGGAGGGTATAGGTTTTAAAATATGAAATGATTTATTTATTTTGGCTGTGTCAGGTCTTAGTTGTGGCACGAGGGATCTTCCTTGCTAAAGGTATAGGTCTTAAAGACTCAAAACAGAGCACTGGATCAGAGGGCTGACAGGAGGCCAATACAGCTGCAGTTTAAGAAAGGGAGAATGAACAAGGCTGGTCTGACAAGATAAATGGGCCAGACCACACAAGGTCATGAAAGCCAAATTAAAGATGTTACACTATAAGAATTAAGGAGGTCATTGCTGTGTTAGAAGCAAAGTATGATGTAATTCAAGTTGTATTTGAAAACTATCATTCTGGATGCGATGTAGAAAGTAAACTGGAAGTAAACAGGGGATCTAGGGCACTAATTAATGAATAACTCAAGCAAGAGCTAATAAAGGCTTAGAGAAAGATATACTGGTAGAGATGGAACAGCAGACAGATTCAAGAGATTTCATGGTTAAACCTGTTAAGATTTATTGGATTACCTCAGGGTAAGGAAGAGGAATGAATTAGGGATAGCTCCCAAGTTTCTGATTTATATCAGTAGTCAGATCCAGTCACCAAGAGGAAAGAGAACTGAAATGGACATGATCCTAAATTTAGTTTTTAATACACTGAGTGTGAAGTGGTATATTATATAGCTGCATAAAGACATTAAGGGAGCCACTTAATATGAGCTGAGAGTTAGGAGAGGCTTTGGCTAGATATTGGTTCATGAGTCAGATACACAAGTTGTTACTAAAATTATGTACATGTAAGAGATCAACTAGAGAGAGATTACAGTAAGAGGGCCTCAGACTGAGCCGTCAATTAATCTTAGAAATTGAGAATACTTTATTCAGGAATCGGCAGATTTTTTTTTTTTTTTAAGAGACAGAAAATATTTTAGAAATATTGAAAGCTTATGGGTCACCTACGTAGCACAGTCTTCTTTAAAATGTGTAATATTCTTAGCTTGCAAGCAGTACAAAAATAAGCCACTTGCTGGATTTGGCCTGTTGGCCTAGCTCACCCCTGGCATATATGAACAACTTTTATCAGTTTACCTGTGAAAAAGAGACTGAGTGGTAATTTGAAGATACGGGGAAGTTGGTGATTTTTTTCTCTCTTAAAATTGGAAATGAAACCAATGGGAATAATCCAAATGAAAACACAGAAATTGACAATATAAGAGAGAAGAAATAGGGTAAAGTTGCTAAGGCTAGAGAAGTGGAATTTAAAAGACTGAATAATTTGCCTGTAAAGCATTTCCTCCACTTTAACTAAAAGGGAGAAGTTAAGTAGGAAAGTATAGATGCATCTGACAAGAAATGTTATTGGTCTCAAAGGACACAAACCAAAAACCAGTAACTGAGGCAAGGCTGGCTTGCTTCTTCTTTGGATGCAGATGAAGACATACATCCACAGTTGCCCACAGGTTCCATACCAAACGATCTGAGTGCAGCCGTATGAATGACTATGGGTGGCTTAGCTCTGAAGTTAATGAAAACACAATGATGTAATCTTAAAATGAAGCTAGTTGAAACAACAACAAAAATTATTCATGAATTTTAAAGTAAAAAAAAATGCGGGCTGTAGTATTTTTCGAACTAGTATTTTGGAAGATCTAATGGGTAGAAAGGGAGAAACATTTTACAACACAGAGAAATTAGAAACGAGAATCCTAAGTGGAGAGAAATATGAAAGAGAAATTAGTAGAAATTCTAGAAGAAAGAAAAGGAATAGATGGAGCATAATGATCCAACAATACTGCAACTTCTTAAGCTAAAAGAAAAAAAATGAGTGTGCAGATAGAAAAGGCTTACTGACTCACAGGCAGGATTTAAAAAAAAAAAGACAAATGGAAACAAGTGAAAAACAAGAAAATTCTAATGAGTGCTGTTATTTAGTAGTTCCTTCTTTTTTAAAGTTTAGTTCCCTAGGTTGAATCTGATTTTAGTTCCTTCGTCTCAATATAATGATGGCTTTAGACTCCAAGCAGCTACAAAAAATACATGTAGTGGATTTTTCTCAGATAACGAACGCCGTCATAATTACATAAAATTCCAATGTGTTCTATCATCCCTGAAGGAGTTGATGGAGATTGTTTTGTTAAGCCATATCAGATTCCGAAGGTTAAAATATTCGGCCTACTCAAAAGTGGAGGAAGGGTGGGAATTCTTTCAATTTGTATGTTATTTGCTTCTCTCCCAATTGGTTCACTGTATTGGAGATGGAGATGGTAGTGTGTTTTACACTACCCTGTACAGAGCTGAAAAATGACCACCAAGAAGCTAGAAAATATGGCTTGTATGTGTGCTCCTATCCAACTCTTTACAACCCAATGGACTGTAACCCGCCAGGCTTCTCTGTCCATGGGATTATCCTGGCAAGAATACTGGAGTGGGTTGGCATTTCCTCCTCCAGGGGATCTTCCAGACCCAGGATGGAACCTGAGTCTTCTGTGTCTCCTACATTGGCAGGTGGATTCTTTACCACCGAGTCACCTGGGAAGCCCTGAGGATCCTATTAATATAAAGGCCTGCAAAACTCAAAACTGTGTCCAACAATAAAATACCTTTTAGTTGATCCACCACATTATTTAGGTATTTTATGAGGTCAGGATCAGTAGTTACAAGCAAGGTGAGTCCATATTTCTGCACCCGAGTAAAGGTTTCCGATGGATATATGCCACGCTGATATAAAATACTGTTGATGCCAAATGCTGAAAACAAAAGAAATATTAAAGTCATCGTCACGTTGTAACTTCGGGGAAATTAAAGCATATGCAGATGGGGCTATGGTTTCATTAATAGTGTAAAGTTATAAATGTCTAAACACGTGTTTGTGTGTTTTGCTGAAAGCCAAGTAGGTACAAAGTGGCATTAAAAAAAATCCTTAAAATCTTGCGTCTAAGTGATCCTGCATTTATGTGGCAATAGAAGAAAAATGCCAAACTGCACTAATCTACCAGTGCCAAATTTCATTTCATTGTAAAACAAGTCCAAGTGCCTATTTTATGGTTAGAGGGTGTCAAAATAGGCAACTGACAGACAGGTACCAAGCCCAAGCAGGCCTCTCCCCAGGTCTCTCTCCTCCTTTTATTCTCACAAGTCCTGCCAGATTCTGTCAGCAGGTACACCTGGCCGAGCTCAGAACAGCGCTTCCCCAGGTCCAGTCCGTCACGGTCCACCCCCGCGTCTCCTCGCCCTTGGTGTGGGAGGAGCCCCGCACTGGAAAGAAACGCTCCCGCGAAGGGGCCCACCGCGAGGCGGGCCTGCGCAGCACCCGGACCGCCTCCTCCGCCGGGAGCAGCGCGAGCGGAGGCGGCGCCCGCCTCCCCACTCCCTGATCCCTCCTGCCGGCACCGGGGGCCGCGGCTACCAGGGCCGGGATTCGGGGGCTCCGGCCAAGCCGCCGGCCTGCGGGCGGCCTGCGCTCCGCTTTCCGCGCCCTCCGTCCCGAGCGAGGAGGACTTACAGAAGAACTCGGCCACGATCTCGGCGCTCCCGCGCAACGTGATGCCTTGCTCCCGGGAGAGTTGCAGCGCCATGGCCAGGTCCACGAATGACGGTACGCGCTTCCTCCCGGCAGACAGCGACGCCAGGGGCTTCCGGAGCAGTTCCCCGCCACTCGTTTCAAAAGGAACGACGCAGGACGCCGTCGCGTCCTTTGCGCAGGCGCGAAGAGCCTCTGGACCCCGCCCGTCGCGCCCTTTGCGCAGGCGCGAAACGCCTCAAGACCCCGCCCTGCGCGGCGGCGGCCGGCCAGTTCTCCCGGCCCCTACGGGAGCGACGGTTCGCGCAGGCGCAGTGGGAAGGCGTGACGACGACGTTCCGGGTGATGACACCTGGGCGGGTCCCCGCTGTAGTGGTGGGCTGGCTGGCTGGCTGGCTGGCGGCTAGAGGGGAAGACGGTAGGTCCAGGTTTTACTGGCCGATCTCTAGGTCTGCGGACAGAGCGACCTAGAAGCACAATTCCCGAGCTGGAAAGAGTTTTTGAAAGTGTTATGAACTGTCCGTCACCCCAAGTGGCCCCAGTGATCCTTAGTCAGCGATCGGAACTTGCTAGGTGCTCTGGGAGTTTGCTTCCCTCGTGGCTCAGACGGTGAGGACTCTGCCTGCAACGCATGATCCCTGGGTTGGGAGGATTCCTGAAGAAGGGAATGGCAACACGCACTTCAGGATTCTTCCCCGGGGAATTTCATGGGCAGAGGAGCCTGGCAGGCTGCAGCCAATGGGGTCACAAAGAGTCGGACGCGACTGAGCGCCTAACACTTCCACTTTCTTTCAAAGCAGCTGCGTGCCGCAGACAGGGTTTTAGAGGCATCACTGTGCCGGTGTGGTGCTTTTCCTGAGAAACTGGGCTAGGGATTAAAGGGAGGAACTGCATCCTTTTTCTGTTCCTTGCCCTGACTCAGCTCGCGTCTACCCCCGACCCCGCTGCTAGGCGGAATCTGGGGGCAGCAACAGACTGCGTTTGATAGTCCAGCCTCTACTCTGTGTACCCCGCCACCCCTAGGCAACTGGTCAGAAATAAAGTCATCTCACCAAAAAGGCTTGTTAACACTGAAAAGCTTTTCGGTGAATTTTGACTCAAATCCAGTGGCTTTTAATGTTTCTATGAGAAATATTAAGCAGATGTTGTTTAGTTGCTAAGTGGTGTCTGCCTCTTTTGCGACCCCATGGACTTGTAGCCCGCCAGGCTCCTCTGTCCATGGGATTCTCCAGGCAAGAATACTGGAGTGGGTTGCTATTTCCTCCTCCAGGGGGTCTTCCCCACCAAGGAATCAAACCGGCTTCTTCTGCATTGGCAGGCGGATTCTTTACCACTGAGCCACCAGGGAAACCCGATTAAGCAGATAGTGCACTACTAATGTCATGTCAATTGTGAAACAATTGTATTCTTACAGCAGGTGGATAAATTATTTGTAAAATAAAGTCTGAGAAACCTGCCCCGATGTAGTTACTTAATTATATGAGAAAGTGCCTGAGTATATTAGTTTTCTATTGATGTGTAACAAATTATGACACATTAGTGGTTTTTAAAAAAAGCACCCATTTATTATCTCAGTCCTTAGATCAAGAGTCTGGGCATGGCATGGCTGGGTGCTCTCTGTAGTCTCTAAGTTTGAAGTAAAGGCACCTGGCTGCAAGAGGGATCTCATCTATACTACGGGTTTGAGGTCCTTGGTTCCTGGCAGAATTAATGTGTTTGTTCTTAAATTGAGGTCCTCGTTGGCTTGCTAGCTGTTGGCCAGAGGCCAGTCTTGAGCCCTTGTCACACTTCACTCTCTTTATTTCCAAGGAGGTCCTTTTTAACAGCTCATGTGATTAAATCAGACCCAGGCAGATGATTTCCTCTTTGTTAAACCTAATCTTCAAAATGATTTTGCCTCATAACTACATGTCTGGCCACACTCAAGAGGAGGGATTATATAGGATATGTTCCCTAGAGACCACAAATTTGGGAGGCCATCTTAGAACTCTGCCTATACACAGTGTTATATATCAGAATTTGATCAGTTTGAAGAGTGAAACAGGTATATAGGTAATAAGCTGACTTGATCCAATAATACTCTCCTTGCATCCTTTAGTCTCTGTGGTACAAGTGTGTTTGCGTGTATTTAAATCACCTCCTTTTCATTTCTTCCACCGGGATTTTGGGCTAGAGCCACGCTGGTAGAGCATGATGCCCACCTTTCTCCATATAGAAATTGTCATTCTTTCTAGGGAGCTTACTACTTAGCACTTCAGGAAAGACATCCTTCAGTTTCATAATACTATAGCTTGTAAATTTTTTGAAGATGCAAATAATCATTAGTATCCATATAATTTGGGAATTCTAGAAGGCTGGTGAAATATATGAGGTTTCCATCTGTAGAGGAAGTATTTGTTAGTACTTTATTTGTGTTCTTAAGAACTTAAGTTCTTGTGACTTAAGAACTTGAAATATGCTGGTTTGAATTGAGATATGCTATATGCCGGAGTCCAGCTCCAGCAGGTCAGGGTTCCCTCAGGATGGACAGCGTCGGCGATACGAATGAGAAGACACAGCGAGTCTCGGTGTTTCCAAGTGTCTTCTGACTTTATTGTTTTTAAGACAGCTTTTATATTTTTAGTGGTACATAGAAACAAATGTAAAGTATAGAGTCATGCCAGATCAGCTCGATGGATCAGCAGTTTTTGATCCATATCGGAACCAGAACACTGTTTGTGTTTCTAAGTTATAAAAGGTTTAAAATTGTTTACATCATCTTCTGACCTAGAGGCCTGCTAACATCTTGTGACTCTTTTATTGATAAGGGTTGATCAGCCAGGACACTTTTGAATCAGGCACAGCAGGAAAGAATTCATCAATAGAAAGTTTCAAGGTAAAACCTGTTTTCGGTAATTTACACTACCTCTTGAGCTTAACAGAAAAGAATGTAGTCCCATAAAGTCATAGTACAGCAAGCTGAAACAATGTACCACAAAGGTTAGTTCTTAGCAAAATCACCAGCTGAATTAACAATTGTCTTATTATTTGTATTAAAACTAAACATTTATTATACAAATCTCTAACTGTTATGTTTTCATTATATAGGCTAAATACGTTAAGAGTAGAAAAGGCATAATGAGTAAGTATAGACTAAGTTACAGTTTTATAAAGCAACATTTCTTATATTTTCTAACAAGCCTTTCTTTCCTACAAAGGGCTCTGTGCCCATTGGGGCTTTCTGTGTGGAGGCTCTCAATGCTGTTCTGTTGTTAAGGGGCAGTCAAGCACATTAGCTCCAAAGGCACAGGTATATTTATTAAACAAACCAATATGTTAGCAAAAGGAATTTAGATCAGCATACTTTATATCCCAGATAATTTTATTTAGGGTGCTACCGTTCAGGGGCCTTGTCGATTGACATTTCAGATTGATCTATTTTAGAAGAGAATCAGGAAAAGCCTTTTTTCTAAGTCACAGAAAATAAGAAGAGGTTTATTGTAGCAAATATCAGAAAGACAGATATCATCTTTAAGGTGAGTGCTGAGGCAGCCTTCCGAGAATTCCTGAGGGCTAAGAAGCCGTGCTCAATCAGCCCTCTACCTCATGACTCTGTCATGGGTGGGATCTCGTGAGCTGGCTCCCGGCAGCTATAAGAATAAAGTACCAGATTTTGAAGTCTTAGTATGAGAAACAAATGTGTGTATATATGTATAAAACAAATGTATATATATGTGTATATATATATATATACAAAAATATATATATAGTTAGGTGTTCAGTCATGTCCAACTCTTTGGGGCCCATGGACTGTAGCCCACCAGACTCCTCTGTTCATGGGATTTTCCAGGCAAGAATACTAGAGTGTGTTGCCATTTCTTTTTCTAGGGGATCTTCCCGACCCAGGGATCCTATCTGGGTCTCCCGCATTGCAGACTGGCTATTAACTTTCTGAGCCACCAGGGAAGCCCTGAAAAGTATATTGATATGTCTTTAATTGATTACTTATTGCAATGATACTATATGTGCATTGGGTTAAATAAAATATTAAAATAATTTCACTTTTTTTTCTTCTTAGTTTTTTAATCTACCAGAACATTTTACAATTACTTATGTAGCTTGTGTTCTATTTATATTGGATAGCACTGGTGTTTTTTATGGAATCTAAAAGAGAACTTGTTCTAAACCAGAATCCCAAATGATTCTGATGCAAGTTCTAAATCATTCTTTGAAAAGCAGTAAACTGTGATGGTGATTTTAGTAATGCTGGCCTAGGAGCTTGAATTCTTGGACAAAGTGGATGCCAGAGCTTATATAAGAAGATGTACATCAGAGCAAGATGTTTTGAAAAAAGAATTGAGTTTTGATGACTGATATGGAGGAAGAATGAAATGGTAGTACAGAATCCAAGGTGGCAAGCATGTAGTATATGCTGGTGTTGGTCAAAGCTGCTTAACTCTGAGTCTGTTCTGTTTCTTGTTTATAATGATAACACATGATTCTAGAAGCTTTGGGGGAACTCCTTTCCCATTAACTTTTGGGTGCTTGGTTTAATGTTGACCCCGTCTTAGCTAAAGCATGAACTCTTATCCTTACAAAAAGTTTTGTTTTAAAAACTTGTTTTCAGTTACTTGAATTGACTTTTATTCACAATTTGGTGACATCTTTCTAATGTGTTTTGAAGGTTTTTTGGACAGGAAGAAGTATACATTAAGATTTATTTCTGAAGAAAATTCAAGCAGACTGCATAACCAAGCAACCTATAATTAATAAAAGATATAAATATGAAAACATATGTCATAAACAGGCCTGTAGTCCATATTAGGATGCTAAAATCAGAAATATTCATGCAAATTTCTAAAGCTAGAATCAAATGGAATTTTACAGAGAAAGTGACAATAACTTAGCTGGACAGTCTTAGAGATGAAGAAAATGAAGTCCAGAGTGATTATATAGTCTGTTCAGTATCTGGTTTATTGTTGTTCAGTCGCTAAGTCGTGTCTGACTCTTTGCAACCCCATGGACCGTAGCATGCTAGGCTTCCTGTCTATTAACCCAGTATCTGCTTAGTAGAAAATTTAGTAATAGAATCTAGGGTTCCTGATTTAGTTTCTTTTAAAAGTATTTCTGTTTGAAGATACTCTGGAAGATGCTTTGTTTTACAATATTAACTGATTTTAGACTAAGCATGTTCAGTAACCTTAGATTGTTGAGCTGTTGCTAAGTTGTGTCCAACTCTTGCAGCCCCATGGACTGTAGTCCTCCAGGCTCCTCTGTCCGTGGGATTTCCCAGGCAAGAATACTAGAGTGGGTTGCCATTTCCTTCACCAGGAGATCTTCCTCACCCAGGGATGGAACCCACATCTCTGGCATTGGCAGATGGGTTCTTTAGCACTGAGCCACTGAGGAAATCCTGTGAACCTTCAGGAGCCTCCTAGGTGTCAGTGTGTTAGTGTTAGTCGCTGAGTCGTGTCTGACTCTTTGCGACTTCATCGACTATACAGTCCTTGAAATTCTCTAGGCCAGAATACTGGGGTGAGTAGCCATTCCCTTCTCCAGGGGATCTTCCCAACCCAGGGATTGAACCCAGGTCTCCCGAATTTCAGGCGGATTCTTTACCAGGTGAGCCACAAGCTGCTGCTGCTGCTGCTGCTAAGTCGCTTCAGTCACAAGGGAAGCCCAAAAATACTGGAGTGGGTAGCCTATGCCTTCTGCAGGAGATCTTCCCAACCCAGAAATCATGGCAATTACAATCCATACTTTTGTGCTAGTATGCAAATAGCTGCAACTGCCACAAGATGGCAGTGTTTCCATGTGAAATAATACCTTTAAAACCTTCAGTCCCTGTATGTGTGCTTTAGTTCAGAGTGAAATGAGGGAAAAAGAATTTAGTGATTTCTAAGGTATTTGTATATGTGGAACACATCAGAATGAAATGTTGGATCATAAGATATTACAGAACTGGTATCCTTCTTTTAAATATGTAGTGTGTGTGCACACACTCATGCCCTAAAGCATATTTATTTACATCTACATTTAAGTTGCATATTTGTTTTTACATGCAGAGAGAAAACATTTTGGATAGTTGAATCACTATTCTGATAGACTTAGGACAGTTTTCCATCTTATTTGCAGATGTTATTTTATTCTTGAGTCCAATATCTTTAAATGGAGCATTTTGTTCTGAAATGGGTGAAGCAAGAATATTTATCTTTATAATAACTTTAATATTTACTAAATTTAGGTAAAAATTCTGTGCACATAGGCATTTATATTTTGTCAAAATGAGAAATTTGCCTTCTTGAACAGCAAAGATGCTGACATGAGTCTGTGTTACTCTGTTTCTTATATAGATCTTTTCTCATATGATTTGAAGAGCAAGAATTAAAATCAGAAATTTCCTACTCAGATTACTCTGTAGGTCGAATGAATGTTTACATTTATTCATAAGCTTAAAAATTAAGTTACATAATGTAAATCTCCTAAAGATCCATTTTCCCCAAATACTTTCCTCTAAGGACTCTTTGATTGTTGTTCCACATGTTCAAAATAATTGAACAATTTTAAATCATGAAATTTTATTAATAAACAATGGCTTAATAAACTTAACAAATGTGTCTCTGTACTTGCATAATTCATCATTTTTAATGATCCAGTTGCATGCATAGGATATTAAAATTTTACCTTAGTAAAAATTAGGTACAAAAATTATTGAAAACATATTAATAATTCCGTAACTTCTTGTAATGAAAAATATGGTCTGTTCTTATCAGAAAATACTACCATGTTGTATTGTTTTATTATAATTCTGTTGTAATAAGTGATACATAGAGACTTCGAAGTCTTCCATAGCTCAACCATAATTAGGCACCAAAAGGTATAGTTTGAAAGTAAAATGAAAATCTTATTCATATTTAATTCTCAGAGATTGTTTGATGGAGCATTTATATATTTACATATATCAACAAATATGTGTGTGTGATATATATATGAAAAATGAGTCCTGTAATCAGTTGCCTCTGACAGCAGAGTATATTTTAAAATACAAGTGAAATTTCAAACAAGGCAGAACAGGGTCTGATATGGAAACTAAAAACACAAAGACTCTATGAAAAATTAAAAGCCATGGTTGCAATCAGATTAATAAAAACAGATTTAAAATGTTAAGTGACTTTATAATTACATATTAAATTTGGTTAAATATTTTATGCCTATAGTACCTTTTAAGCATGTTGCTTCTGAATCTTTTGTAGATAAAATCATTTTTATTGTTCTTAATATGTAAATATAAATGAATTAGTTTTGTTAAATCTACCAACTAATAATAAAATTAAGATGTTAGTTGAGTAAGTGGAAAATATTTTTTGAGACATTCCATAGACAAAATAAATAAGCCATAAGTTGAGTGTTTCTCAAATATTTGTTAGTATCATTTTATAAAACATTTATAGGAAGAAAAAACTGTGAAAATATGAAAAATCACTTTATTATAAATTTGTTTATGTTTTTCGATTTATATAAGCTTGTTTTTTTCAACTGGAACAGTTTTCTTATAACTTGCCTTGTGTTTATACCTCAATCAAACAATATAGTAGTCAAGCCATATTTATCAGGTTATAGATCAGTCATGCACATTAATTCTATTATATGTGCTGAGCTTTTTTTTCTACTTATAAATTGAATATGACAGTAAATTCTTGAATGATGTATATAACCTGTAAACATCAACTAACAGGACAAAGACTTACTGAATTCCAAAGTTTTTGGTTTAATGTTGAAGATAAGTGGATTAAATAGTGTCTTTTTATGATTGCTAAATCCCAATATGGTTGTAAATATAGATGGAAACATTTTACTTCTAAATAGATTGCAGTTGTTTGGGTGATCTAGAATATACCTCTTTAAACCTGTGTTATGCTATTATCAAAATAAAAGAAAACTTGAAATCAAATTTCATTTAATTAGTATATCTCCAAGAATATTCTTGCAGACTCTAGTGTAAGAAACAACAGAATGCAGCATATATGTGGTTTTAAATTTATTCACAGAATTTTATTAAAAGAAATGTGTGGGGTTTTTTGTATAATTAAAAAGGTATTAATAAGATAGATTTCAGGGCTTTCCTGGTAGCTCAGCTGGTCAAGAAGCCACCTTCAATGAGGGAGACCATGGTTCAATCCCTGGGTGGGGAAGATCCCTGGAGAAGGGCAGGGCAACCCACTCCGGTATTCTTACCAGGGAAATCCCATGGATGGAGGAGCCTGGTGGGCTACAGTCCATGGGGTCGCAAAAAGTCGGACACGACTGAGCAAATAAGTAAGCACAGCACGGCATTTTGTTTTTGGAATTTTAGATTAAGATTCTTATAGTGATAGTTGCTCAGTCATATCTGACTCTGTAACCCATGAACTGTAGCCTGCCAGGCTCCTCTGTTCATGGTATTTTCCTGGCAAAAATACTGCAGCGGGTAGCCATTCCCTTCTCCAGGGGATCCGCCTTATCTGAATCAAGATTCTTATTAATTTTGAGTTATCATTAATCTCTATTAAATTAATAAGAAATTGTAATATTTACTTTCCAAGAGCAGTCCACTGTTAACATAGAAGATGAACATTTTAGGGACTTGAGAAGGTATGTGTTGCTATTCCTAGTATGGCTGCCTGCCTGAGGAGAAAGGTTGGCAGGGTGGGAGGAGCAGGCCTTTAGCACCTCAGGTAAGCTTGCTTGTGCCTCCAGGGAGACTGGAACTTGAAGGAAGGTTATTCAAAGGACTCTGGACATGTAAATATTCCTTCCTCTTTTCTTTCTCGAAGATCTTGTTTAAAATAATGTATCTCATCAATAACAGAGAAAATAATGAATACACCCCAATATAGGTTTGGTGGTTTAGTCACTAAGTTGTGTCTGACTCTTTGTGACCTCATGGACTGTAGCCCGCCAGGCTCCTCTGTCCATGGGATTTCCCAGGCAAGAATACTGGAGTGGGTTGCCATTTCCTTCTCTACAATATAGGTTTATCTATTGCTAATGATAGACATTTTCCACAGTATTAGGTACAGTGTGTGCGTGTGTGCATATGTATGTAGGAAATTAAGAAAGATGTAAAGAAGTATTTCTTTAAAGATGATTCTTATATCACTAGAAAATAATTTTAGTATCACTAAATATAATAACTATATTAAGACTTACGTGCTTAACATGCTTCCTTATTCTTAAAAATCTTGGTTTAAATACTTACAAAGAGTGATTTAGAAGTCAGATACTTCAGCTTAATACTTGTTTTTTTTTTAATTTGTTGTTTTTGTTTTGCTTTTTGGCCATCGTAGCTAAAAAAGATACATCACAAAGATATGAAGATCCACGTGAAAGTGCATTGTTTACTTCTTATTTTTATTTATCAGTATTTAGCAATTATGCAGTCTTGAAAAACTACTAAATTCCCCATTTTCTTTGTACCAATTAAATATTTTTGCAAACTAATTTTAAAATGTTGTATCTTTATAGTTTTAATGAATGGGTCTAAAACCAAAAGTTTAAGTATTTTTGGTCCATTTCTTTAAACTATGAGAACATAATACCTTTCTATTAGTTTGGAACTAATTGCTTTCATCTTAATTGCCTTTGGAACTAAATTGTAATTTAGAAATATTATAAATAGATTAGAAAAACTTGTTTCCAAGTTTTTTAATGCGCAAATGAAGTTTTTTAAAAAAATTATTGACACAGACATGCTCTTTCAGCAACACAAGTGTCTTTTGAAAAAAAAAAATTCCTCATTTTAAGTCACTTTTTCTTTGAAAGAACATAAATGTTAATTTTTCTGAAATTCTTGTTAGAACGCACAGTATCTATTGTTAGCTGCACAGAGAAAGCACCAGTAGATTTGCAACTGTTGACTTTCACTTCTTCAGGACACCAGTCATGATCTGTGACTTTCTGATGTGCAGATTGTGAGGGTGTCGGTGTTGATCCATTTGTTATGTTTTAGTACAGCTTAGTTTATTTTCTTGGATAAAAGAATCAACTTAAATGGGAATTCCACATTTCTTCCTGTACCCCAGTGAATCGGCTTGTGCAATTCCACTCTGGAAATAGTTGGTTTAGATAGTATATGCAGAAACCCAACTGGTTACAAGATATATCACCTGGAGTTGGGGATGGTTGTGGTCCTTGCTTGTCTCCCTCTCCAAGGCAGACATGGAATGGATGTAGCTAGGATGGTCAACTTGCATTCTGGTGTAGAAACCTGAGTTACTGTTCTCCTTGCTGGCTTCTGCCAGGGCAATCCTGTGAGGAAAATACATGATCTTTATTGGGAAAGAGTGCCCCAGACTTTTCCACTTAAATGTGCTGAAGGCACATTCATTCATTTTCCACTTAAATGTGCTGAAGGCATAGAATAAATACCCTCTTAGGAGTTTTGACAAATTCTTATATGGTAAAAACCCACTTGGATCACAAGAAAAAGCTTTACTGCTGGTAGCAAAGGGTAGAGTGTCGTGGTATTGTCTGAAGAAGCAGGAATCTCCAAGCAGTCTGTCAGAAGCAGACTTCATAGGCAAATGCGCAAGAAAGGGTTGCCAAAATAGCATGTTCCAGAAACTTTTTAGAGGCAGACTATCTGAACAATTTAAGAAAAATTATCTAAGGACCTTTTCCCCTCGTATGTAAAGTGGAAGTTGTAATAGTACTTGCCACATAAAATTTTTGTGAGGATTCCATTAGATAATGCAAGTGAAGCCTTGATTTACTTTTAATGTATTATATTACTCTTGCTGTTGTTATTATTATTGTTTAGGGAGCTTTTCCTCCATTTTCCCATGCAACTTTCCTGGGTCAGGTACATGTTTAGTAGAGGATAACTAAAGGAGTCCTTAGGTAAAGCAACTTAAAGCAAAGATGGGAACACACTCTCAACATTATGACAATGATGAAATAATACTACTAACTACCACTTATTAAGTACTTATTTTCTGCCAGGCACACTTCTAAGTGCTTTATGTGAATCAATGTATTTAATCCCTTCACAAACCCATGAGTTATGTACTATTATTACCTGCATTTTTTAACAATGGAGGAAACTAAGTTACAGAAGGAGGTTGGATTAATTTATCCAAGGTCACCCAGCTAAAAGAACAGAAATCAAGTCCAGGAAAATCTAGATGATAGTAGGATATAAATCCTGAAAGTGTGGAAGGTCTGACTCTGTTTTTAATGATCTAGCTTCAGGGATCCTTTATGCTCTGTCCTTCCGTCTATTCTTGATGTGAAACTCCTGGAACCCACCCAGCAGTGAATACAACAGAGCTGAATGGCTGGAAACCTAGTGGAAACTCAGCAGAGAGAGAAGACCCTGGGCTTAGGGGTTGTCTAGGTTGAAGTATTGTCTCTTCAGGTTAAGAGTGGGCAACCAAAAAGGGTACCTGAGTAGGACTGGAACAACAAAAGCAGTTTTATTTTACGCACTATATAAATGCTTTGGCTAAGAAACAGTTTGTTGATTGAAATCCAGCCTTCTCAGCTTGCCAACTCTGGATAGTTCCAACAAAAGGAAATGAGAATGTCCAGTACAATAAGAATATAAAGGGATGACAAATCTCTGAGACATTTTGAAAATGTGTTCATGTATTTGAACTCTGAAGAATTAAGTCTGGTATCTTAGAGGTCATCATGGAATTGTATACATGGAGATATTGATAACTAAATTTGTGGAATTGGATTAATTTTCCTTCAAGTGAGTTTGGGTCAGGAAAAGACTTGGAAGGATCTGGGGGTAATAACTAATAAAATGACACATGGTTGAAGAAGACACAGTGATGGAAACTCAGAAGAAATGAAGAAGTAGGAGGCAAATCATGAGATGAATGTCCTAAAAACCTACTTAATGAATTTGAGTTGGGTGGTAGAATATTTTAGTAGTTCAGTTCACAATTCAGTACAAATAAGAATGGAAAACATCATTAGATTTTGCACTTAAAAGCTCTTTGGTGAACTAAGAGGAAGCAATTTGGGTCATGCAGAGGTGATGGACGTCTTCTCCAAGGAGTTTGGAAGTGAGGGGTAGGGAGACAGAACATTTTGCAAGAGAAATGGAGAGTGGGGTGATAACATGAGCAATTGCTGGAACTTGGAAATTTTATTTTTAGCAATATAGAGGAAAGAGAGCCAGAAGAAATATATAAACTGTGGTTGGAAGTTGGCAAGGTGTAACTAACAGAGTCCAAGACCACAGAAAGCAGCATCAAGGACCTAAATGGAGAATAAGCCTTAAAAGAGACCATTTCTTCTTGGGAAATGAAAATATGCAAGAAAGGAGAAGTGAGAGTATAGAATTCTTATTTTTTTTTTTTTATGAAACATTAAGTGAGGATAGCTCCAAAGGGTTCCTGGACCAAGTCTCAGCACGTGTGTGTATGTGTGTGTGTTTGTGTGTGTGTGTGTAGGCTTCAGTACAGCAATAAGCAATTTTCTGATGCCAACTGTATCCTAGAATTCAACTCAATTCTAACACTACCTACCCAGAAATAGAGTCAGATTCCAGAGGTAAAGGAATCAGTCTCTCATATAAGGCCACCCTTCATTTCGAACACCAGTTTCAAGCCCAAGTTGTTTTCCTGTGCTGCTGACCTACTGGCTGCAAACCAGAGGTTCTCATGGCCTCCTCCTCGGTTTTGATTAATTTTCTGGAACAACTAATGGAACTCAGGAAAGCTTGTTTACTCACTAATTACCAACTTATTATAAAAGACTCTTAAAGGGTATGAATAAATCGCCAGATGAAGAGATGTGTAGGGTGAGGTCCTGAACAAAGAATCTCTGTGTGGTGCATGAGGTATACCAGTTTCCCTACACAGAAGCTTTCTGGAAAAGGGCACACGTGGTCCTTTTGGGTTTTTATGGAGGCTTCATTACATAGTCCTGATTGATTGATTGATTCCACCTCCAGTCCCCAGGGGTGGGACTGAAAGTTCTGTCTAATCACAGGGTTGGGTTTCCTGGCAGCCAACCCCTACCCTCGGGTGGGAGCCAAAAGTCACCTTCCCTGGAGCTTTATCTGCAATTGAAGGTTAAGAGACCAAAGGTTACCTTTTTTGCCCTTATCAACCAGGAAATTTCAAGGGTTTTGGAAGTTGTGAGCCAGAAACTGTGAATAAAGACCAAATGTCTATCATTATGTATATATTTGGCCACTCTGTATGTATGTTATATATGTTACCGGTAAGGGAGGGTCGAAGGGGACCTTCTCTCGTGGGCCTCAGTTCTCGGTAAGGACAAAGAGAAGAATCTGAGGTCTTACCCATGGCAAAAACAAGTTTATTAAGGAAAGAACAGAACACCTCAAGGGAGAGGTGGGCCAAGCCAAGAGAGGCACTGGTGCCCAAGAGACGAGGTATGGGGTTTTTTAAGACTGGACTTTTACATACTTATTTAGGTAGACGTGAGCTAACAGTTTTGATTTACAGTTGCAAATTAAATAACAGCAGGCTCTCCTGTGCATGTCTTTCCCATAATTAAGTCTGTTATAATCAGATGTATGTATGTATAGAATATTTATGAATCTTTTATGGGCTCCTGGGGTCTCTTGAGGACACAGCTGTGCATCAAGGGCGCAGGTGCCAGAGTTGGAGAAGCCCCTGTGTTTGGTTTGTATCTAGTGTGTGCCTAGGGTGCAATGGCAGGAGTTGGAAAAGTCTCTGGTTATTTTGTAGCATATCTGTGAGCTCTCCTGGGCCACACTGTGGGGGTGTCTGGGGTTGGGTTTAGAGATCAACGTGAATCTTTTTTGGCTAGGCCACTCCTCATTGCTCATGCCTCACTTCCTACCTAATATACACACACAGACACCTTCATATATGTGTGTGTGTGTGTATTTCTCACATATACTTGGTCATGAACAAATATATAAATTTCCTATGAATCACAGACTTGTGGTAACTTTAAGTTCTCAGTGGAGGGACAGGCAGGGAGGGAAGTAGGCAGAGATAGGCAGACAAGGTTTTTTAGTGCAGCCATTGTGGGGAATGGGAAGAAAAGTCAACCAAGGAGAAGTAACAATACAGAGCATTTTTCCTCAATAGATATTTTTTCTCCGTAGATATTTATTGAATAATATTTATCTTGTGATGTGGTACTGTGTAGCTGCAAGAGGGAAAAGAAAATAACCTTGCTTTGCCAGGCAAATCTAGTTGGGAAGCCAATACACAAAAACAGCTGCAAATAAGGAGGTATCAGATGAGAACCAAGTGAACATATGCAGCAAATGCACAATGATTTCCAAGATAACTATGGGAATGTTTCTTGGAAGACAACTTCAAGAGTGCTTCGAACTGGCTGGCAGATGGGTGGTGGTTAGGGAAGGTTTAATGGTGAATACTAAGTCCAACTTGAGTCATAAAGTAGGGAAATAAGCTTTTTTAGATATGAACTTCCAGATGTTCAAGCTGGTTTTAGAAAAGGCAGAGGAACCGGAGATCAAATTGCCAACATCCATTGGATTATTGAAAAAGCGAGAGAGTTCCAGAAAAACATCTATTTCTGCTTTATTGACTAAGCCAAAGCCTTTGACTGTGTGGATCACCACAAACTGTGGAAAATTCTGAAAGAGATGAGAATACCAGACCACCTGACCACCTTCTTGAGAATTCTGTATGCAGGTCAGGAAGCAACAGTTAGAACTGGACAGGGAACAACAGACTGGTTCCAAATAGGAAAAGGAGTACGTCAAGGCTGTATATTGTCACCCTGCTTATTTAACTTATATGCAGAGTACATCATGAGAAACGCTAGGCTGGAGGAAGAACAAGCTGGAATCAAGATTTCCGGGAGAAATATCAATAACCTCAGATATGCAGATGACACCACTCTTATGGCAGAAAGTGAAGAAGAACTAAAGAGCCACTTGATGAAAATGAAAGAGGAGAGTGAAAATGTTGGCTTAAAGCTCAACATTCAGAAAACTAAGATCATGGCATCTGGTCCCATCACCTCATGGGAAATAGATGGGGAAACAATGCAAACAGTGTCAGACTTTATTTTTTTTGGGCTCCAAAATCACTGCAGATGGTGATTGCAGCCATGAAATTAAAAGACGCTTACTCCTTGGAAGCAAAGTTATGACCAACCTAGACAGCATATTAAAAAGCAGAGACATTACTTTGCCAACAAAGGTCCATCTAGTCAAGGCTATGGTTTTTCCAGTAGTCATGTATGGACATGAGAGTTGGACTATAAAGAAAGCTGAGCGCAGAAGAATTGATGCTTTTGAACTGTGGTGTTGGAGAAGACTCTTGAGAGTCCCTTAGACTGCAAGGAGATTCAACCAGTCCATCCCAAAGGAAATCAGTCCTGAATATTCGTTGGAAGGACTGATGTTGAAGCTGAAACTCCAAAGTTTGGCCATCTGATGCAAAGAGCTGACTCATTGGAAAAGACCCTGATGCTGGGAGAGATTGAAGGCGGGAGGAGAAGGGGACGACAGAGGATGAGATGGTTGGATGGCATCACTGACTCACTAGATGAGTTTGAGTAAACTCTGGGTGTTGGTGATGGACAGGGAGGCCTGGCGTGCTGCAGTCCATGGGGGCTCAAAAAGTTGGACATGACTGAGCGACTGAACTGAAACATATAAGTAGGATATTGCAGGCACAGAAATGAAAATCAACAGACCCAAGGTTTAAACACCAAACTAGCTTGCTTTTACCTGGGACACAGTTCTCATGTAATCAGATCACATCTGGGTCTTGTTTCTTTTTCCTTTTGTAACAGGCTGGAAAACTTGTCCTTTTCCGAGACTTTAGCGAGCCATTGAAAGTTGTGGACTTGGGAATATAGAGTGAAGTTTAATAGCATTAGTATAGCTGATGTAAAGTACAGATTATAGAGTTGTGGGCTTCCCTGGTGGCTCAGACGGTGAAGCATATGTCTGCAATGCAGAAGGCCCAAGTTCGATCCCTGCGTCGGGAAGATCCCTGGAGAAGGGAATGGCAACCTATTCCAGTGTTCTTGCCTGGGTAATCCTATGGACAGAGGAGAGTGGCAGAGTTATAGTAACAGGCAAAGCAAGAGCACTTGAGTACTTCTTCACTGTCTAAAGTCTGGTGAGTGCTGTGATTACCAGGAGAATCCCAGGTTTTGCCTCATTATCACAGATTCATCAATTTCCCCCCTTTTTCCCTTTCTAAAGGTGTCTTTGGTGTATGATATTTATGGTTCTTTAACTCCCCTAAATTTCTAATCATTTAAAAATCTCCTGTCCTTTCCTCTTGACCTTGTTTGTTCTGTCTTCCACTGTTCTTTAGTATGAGTTGTCCTGCTCTCTCTCTGTCCTGACTTTATTCAGCCTCAATCACAGAGAATCCTAATAAACTGATGGCCTGTGTCATTCAATTTCTAAGATCAATGATCTATTCTGTAATATTTATTAAACTTCAATGGCTACTAATGTTTGATATCACATTATTATGTAAGTGCAATAAAACATTTCTGATTTTTTGGTACTATGATCAACTGTTGAGTGTATTAAATTTAATGTGGTTGTATTTGTGACTGGATAGTAGCCCTGGGAACCCTAGAAGTTTCTTACCATTTTACTGAGTTTTCACTCAATTAAATTTGAAAGCCTCTAGAATTGAGATCAGAAATTCATATACATTAATTTGATCATTATACTCTCTTTGAAATACAAAAATATTGTTGGTTTCTATTTGGATAAATTATTTTCTATTTAAAACCGGCTTCCCTGGTGGTCCAGTGGTTAAGAACCCACCTGCCAATGCAGGGGACATGGGTTTGATTCCTGCTCTGGAAACATCCTACAAGCTGCAGGGCAACTAAACCCCATGTGCCACAACTATTAGAGCCCACATGCCCTGGAGCCCGCATGCGGCAAATACTGAAGCCTGTGTGCTTCGAGCCCATGCTCTGAAAGGAGAGGCCACTATAAGGAGAAGCCCGCTCACCACAACGGAGAGTAGCCCCACTTGCCGCTGCTAGGGAAAGCCCAAGCACAGCAAATGAAGACCCAGCTCAGCCAAAGCATAAATAAATAAACAATAAAGCGTTTCTACGAAAACAACTGTTTCTACTTTAGTATCCACAACATAGTGGATATTAGAATATATGGGATGAAAGTAAAGTGTGAAATGAACAGAAAGAAGTATTAATCCTGGAATATGGATTCATGTACACACAGATTATGATCCTGATGCAATTTGAGTCTATAATAATTTCCATTTAAAGGCATCATTATAGTAGTTTTTAAGTCTCTTGAAATTATTCAATTTGAAGCAACGGAAGGCTTTAGAAAGTAGAGATTCTGAGTAATTAATACTTAATACAGATTTTAACTGAAGACAAGAATGCATCATGTAGTTAAATTAGCTATTTAATTCTGAGATAATTTATGAATGATTCAGTCCACCCTTCTTGAAACCTTTTTTCTTCAGTGAAAGAGGGCAGTCAAATTTGGTTTTATGTTGAGAATTCAAGAAGGGGTGAAAAATGAGTTGAAAAGAGTCTATTCTGAAAAATGGACCTAATTTTGAAGTTCAACTGGAATAAGAAATTGTTAAATTTTGTATAGAGGATTGTATCTCACTTCATAATTATCTGATTATTTGATTTATCGAGTAAACAAAGCATAATGTTTCTTAAAGCCTATGAATACTTTTTTCCAACCATGACAGATTAAATGAATACAGAGAGTGAACAGAAATGGGAGGGGGTCCTAGATCTGTATCCTTATGCAGGAAGAGGGCAGTGCTTTGGGGGAGTGCATTTACATGAGCCTCTGGGTCTTTTGTCATGTTTTGGATGGATGACCTGAGCCTGATATATTGGTGAATAGCATTAACAAAGGTCTGATTATCAAAGGCTAGGGAGAAAAATGCAATTAGCCACAGCAATGAGGTGATGTCTGTGTTTGGGGGAAAAACCTGGCATCTAACTGGCTATGGAAAACACTGAAATGATACATCAGTAAAAGTCCTGATTTGTGTTTGTGTGTCTCTGTGGGTGTGTGTGCATTACACAGTGATTTTAACTCAGTGGGATATGACCAAAAATAGTCATTTTTTGGATAATGTTGGGGTTATGTGATGAAAGTGGGATTATGTGATGAAAGTACCTGTTACTAACAAAATGATGTGATAAGCTCAATGAATTCTTAATTTATAACACACCAATTTCACCAATCTGACAACTGCAATACTGTTTCTATTTAAAGAGAATTAGAATTAAGTAAAGTGCGTTGGAGTTCAAAACAAGTTTGCTCTTTTTTTGTTGTTTTTTTCCTCTATAAACCATGCCACCCAGAATAGAGAACCATATCTAATCTCCCAATTAGGTCAGGCCCTAGGATAATCAATCTCTTTAACAGCAGATTCCTTGTTTTAGCAAATGAATGCTTGGTTTCAAAAGCAGTTTTGTGTTGAGAAAGAAGTGCAGTTGGCATGGGTGATTAGAACTCTTTTAAACCCTGTAAAAAGCTTTTGTAGATTGTTTTATGCCCACACTTTGTGAACTGAAGCAAATGCTGTCTATATCCATCTTAAAATGAATATGGTGGTGGCTTTCTACAGCCTGTGAGAGCATCTACATGCATAGAAATGAGAGTATTTTAAACCCAGATTTTTAATACCCATTTGAATTACACTGTGATTTTGATAATATCTAAAAGCAGTGTATATGTTCTTAGTAGATGCTCAGATCATGAACTCCTTATGGCCAAATTCAGACTTAAATTGAAGAAATTAGGGAAAACCACTAGACCATTCAGGTATGACCTAAATCAAATCCCTTATGATTATACAGTGGAAGTGACAAATAGAATTAAGGGACTAGATCTGATAGACAGAGTGCCTGATGAACTATGGACAGAGGTTCGTGACATTGTACAGGAGACAGGGATCAAGACCATCCCCATGGAAAAGAAATGCAAAAAAGCAAAATGGCTGTCTGAGGAGGCCTTAAAAATAGCTGTAAAAAGAAGAGAAGTGAAAAGCAAAGGAGAAAAGGAAAGATATTCCCATCTGAATGCAGAGTTCCAAAGAATAGCAAGGAGAGATAAGAAAGCCTTCCTCAGCGATCAATGCAAAGACATAGAGGAAAACAACAGAATGGGAAAGACTAGAGATCTCTTCAAGAAAATTAGAGATACAAAGGGAAAATTTCATGCAAAGATGGGCTCGATAAAGGACAGAAATGGTATGGACCTAACAGAAGCAGAAGATATTAAAAAGAGGTGGCAAGAATACACAGAAGACCTGTACAAAAAAGATCTTCATGACCCAGATAATCACGATCTTGTGATCACTCACCAAGAGCCAGACATCCTGGAATGTGAAGTCAAGTGGGCCTTAGGAAGCATCACTACGAACAAAGCTAGTGGAGGTGATGGAATTCCAGTTGAGCTATTTCAAATCCTGAAAGATGATGCTGTGAAAGTGCTGCACTCAATATGCCAGGAAATATGGAAAACTCAGCAGTGGCCACAGGACTGGAAAAGGTCAGTTTTCATTCCAATCCCAAAGAAAGGCAATGCCAAAGAATGCTCAAACTACCACACAATTGCACTCATCTCACACGCTAGTAAAGTAATGCTCAAAATTCTCCAAGCCAGCCTTCAACAATATGTGAACTGTGAACTTCCAGATGTTCAAGCTGGTTTAGAAAAGGCAGAGGAGCCAAAGATCAAATTGCCAACATCTGGTGGATCATCGAAAAAGCAGGAGAGTTCCAGAAAACATCTATTTCTGCTTTATTGACTATGCCAAAGCCTTTGACTGTGTGGATCACAATAAACTGTGGAAAATTCTGAAAGAGATGGGAATACCAGACCATCTGACCTGTCTCTTGAGAAACCTGTATGCAGGTCAGGAAGCAACAGTTAGAACTGGACATGGAACAACGACTGGTTCCAAATAGGAAAAGGAGTACGTCAAGGCTGTATATCGTCACCCTGCTTATTTAACTTCTATGCAGAGTACATCATGAGAAACACTGGGCTGGAGGAAGCACAAGCTGGAATCAAGATTGCTGGGAGAAATATCAATAACCTCAGATATGCAGATGACACCACCCTTATGGCAGAAAGCAAAGAAGAACTAAAGAGCCTCTTGATGAAAGCAAAAGAGGAGAGTGAAAAAGTTGACTTAAAGCTCAACATTCAGAAAACTAAGATCATGGCATCTGGTCCCATCACCTCATGGGAAATAGATGTGGAAACCGTGCAAACAGTGTCAGACTTTATTTTGGGGGGCTCCAAAATCACTGGAGATGGTGACTGCAGCCATGAAATTAAAAGACACTTACTCCTTGGAAGGAAGGTTATGACCAACCTAGATAGCATATTGAAAAGCAGAGACATTACTCTGCCAACAAAAGTCCGTCTAGTCAAGGCTATGGTTTTTCCAGTAGTCATGTATGGATGTGAGAGTTGGACGATGAAGAAAGCTGAGCACCGAAGAATTGATGCTTTTGAACTGTGGTGTTGGAGAAGACTCTTGAGAGTCCCTTGGACTGCAAGAAGATCCAACCAGTCCATCCTAAAGAAGATCAGTCCTGAGTGTTCATTGGAAGGACTGATGTTGAAGCTGAAACTCCAATACTTTGGCCACCTCATGCGAAGGGTTGACTCATTGGAAAAGACTCTGATTCTGGGAAGGATTGGGGGCAGGAGGAGTAGGGGATGACAGAGGATGAGATGGCTGGATGGCATCACTGACTTGATTGACATGGGTTTGGGTAGACTCTGGGAGTTGGTGATGGACAGGGAGGCCTGGCGTGCTGCGATTCATGGGGTCGCAAAGAGTCGGACACAACTGAGTGACTGAACTAAACTTCGATATTTATTGAGTATGTTCATTAGTGACAGTAACGTAATTATTACATTAAACCACAACAGACTGAAAATACAATGACAGATTAACATGATTCTTATATTTGTTGTTTGGACCACATTTATATTAGTTTGTGAATGCCTTTTTTTTTTAATATCTGATGCCTTTCAGTTCATATTCATGCTATATGCAAATAGGTCATGTGAGACAACTTTGAAACCAAGAAGAAATAATTAAAAATTGAAGTTTATTCAAGAGGAAAGTGGTGGCAGGATGAATTGGGAGACTGGGCTTGAAGTATATACACTATTGATACTATGTGCTCTACTCAGTGCTGTGTGATGACCTAAACGGGCAAGAAATTGTCCCATGCATGTATCCGAGGGGATATATGTATACACTTTGTTGTATGGCAGAAACTAATACAACAGTTCAAAGTAACTATACTCCAATAAATATTAATTTAAAAATAAAAATTAAACTTTATAAACAATGTGTATTAAGTTAAAATTATAGACTTAATTTTGCTTACAACTCAGCTCATTTAATCTAAGATATTAAAATGTAGTGACGTACTTTTCAATATAGTACAACAAAAATTCTAGGGTTTCAATAAGTTATTTTAGATAATTATTTTTCAAAATGTGATTGCTGGAACTGATCAGTGATGCTTGAAAGCGATACACAAGTAATTCAGGAAGCCACAAACTACCTGTTTTAGGAAAGCAGATTATATACTTAAAAATATGGTGTTGAAACATTTGCAAGGTAGTTAAGAAAAAAGCATTGTCAAACATATTTTGTATGTTACCATTCAACTTTATTCTATAACGGTCAGTTCTATCAGTTTTTCTCCCCTCTTAAAAATTGTTTCAAATGTGCTTAATTTTTGGAAAGTTAATATTTCTCATAGTGACCATTGATAAAACATCTGAGGAAAAATTGAAAGCAGGTGGTCTTTAAGAAACAGTTATTGCTAATTACTTCTTACCTTTCACACAAATATCAGCAAATGTATGGGATTAAATTGCTATTTTAAGCAGGAGTTTTTATTTTGGGCTGTGCTGGATCTTGCCGCATGGACTTGTCTCCAGTTGCGGTGTGCAAGCTTCTCTTTGTGGTGGCTTCTCTTGTGGTAGAGCATGGGCTCTAGGGTACTTGGGCTTCGGAAGTTGCGGCCTGTGGCTCAGTAGTTGGGGCTTCCAGGCTCTTGAACACAGGCTTAAGAGTTGTGGCCTATGGGCTTAGCTACTCCATGGCGTGCCAGATCTTCCTGGATCAAGGATCCAACCCGTGGCTCCTGCATTGGCAGGTGGATTCTTTACCACTGAGCCAAAAGGGAATCCTCACTATTTTAAGTAAGGTTCTAAGGCAAAGTTGGTAGATATTGTAGTGATTCACTGAAACAGGATTTTAAAAATACAGACTTTTTTTTTTTAAACAGGCATTCTTAATAATACCAAATTCCAAAATAGAACTATGATGTTTACTCATGCTTATTATAATGTATGCATGCGTGTGCTAAGTCACTTCAGTTGTGTCTGAGTCTTTGCATATGGACTGTTGTGGAGAAGTCCACCAGACTGCTCTGTCCATGGGATTCTCCAGACAAGAATACTGGAGTGGGTTGCCATGCCCTCCTCCAGGGGATCTTCCTAACTCAGGGATGGAACCTGCCTCTCTTATGTCTCCTGCATTGGAAGGCTGGTTCTTAACCACTAGCACCACCTGGGAAGCCCATTCTACTGTATAACAGCATTTTAGTATTGTTAGTAGAATAGCTTCTGCATGTTAAATACTTCTGTATATTAAAATTTTTAACTGGAAGACTTTAATGTCCAGATCTGTTACTCAGCTATATTTTGGATTGAAAACTTAATTATTATAGCTTATCAGGCAGTATACATTTGATTTAATGAAATCAAATCACTTAGGTTTATACCATAGATTTCTTACTTATATCCCAATGATTTTTAGGATCCAGAGATTTCCAATCTGAAATTCTTTATTATGCTGGAACTCTTAGAGCTAAATTTATATATGGACTATTTCATCCTTGCCAGGCACACACATTAACACACACACATTAACTGTAGTATGAAAAAAAGAAGTCTGAAAGAAAATATAGCAAAATGGATATCTTTGGGTGATTTGGGGGTGATTTATTAAATCTTCTGTACTGTATTATATAGGCTTTTGATTCTTTTATAATTAGGAAATATATAAATATTTTCAGTTTCAAAAAATATACAGTTCCAGAATAGGTGATATATAATTGGACAATAATTTTATAATATATTTTGACAATAACTTTTTCTTTTCCTCTTGAACCTTGTAAAACCTGTCGGGGCAAATACCCTGTTCTTTCCTTGGCACTGCTGATTTGGCCAGACTGTTGAAATCAAACATTCAATGGAGGGTGCACTTGGAGTAGATTAAAGCAACCCAGGAATGATCCAAAATAACAAATAGTAAACATGGTAAACAGAAATTTTATCTATTGAGGATTTCTCAACACTTTTACACTATGAAAAATCATTAAAGAGCTTTTATTAATGTAGGTTATATCTGAGTATTTATCACTTTAGATTTGAAAGCTGAGAAATCTTTGAAATTTTTTTATTATTATACTTTAAGATAATAATGAATAATCATTACATGTTGGGGCTTCCCTGGTAGCTCAGTAGTAAAGAACCCACCTGCCAATGTGGGAGATGCGGGTTCGATCCCTGGGTCAATAAAATCCTCTGGAGAAGGAAATGGCAACCCATTCCAGTATTCTTGCCTGGAGAATCCCATGGACAGAGGAGCCTGACCAGCTGCAGTCCATGGAGTGGCAAAAGAGGCATGACTTAGCGACTAAACAACAACTTTGCATGTTAAAATACATAATATAGATTTTTCAGAACAACAAGAAATAGAAGAGTGACACTGTTTTACATTTAGTAAATGTCTTGAATATATATCTTAATAGAAGACCGCTGGATTCTTTTAATCTGCTTCTGCATTCAGTTTGTTGCAATATGATATTTAGGTTGACATATTTGAAGAAAAGTTGATTTCATGCAAATATGTAGTTGGAAAGGGAGGACGATTTTAATAACTTTTCCAGATAGTTCTGGATATTCTTTTTAATATTACATCAAATCTCAACAAGTAGTACTTTGTTAAAGACAAGTTGTCATGTGAAATCTGAAACTATATCAGTAAACTTTTAATACTTTTGAACTTGACCTATTTCTCAAGGAGGGTTTCTAAAAGGAATCTGAATTTTTATTTTAAAAATAATAAAGTATAATATTCCAATAATAAAAACAATCCCAAGAATATTCTGAGGATATTTTAAGGATTAATTTGCATCCAAATTGCTTTCTAAAACATTTGAGCACCACTCAAATCTCTGAGCTAATTTTCTTAATTCTTAGATAGATCAGCTTTAGAGTTTACTATTTGTTGCATGGATGATGTCTTAAAGACTTTACTTTTCATCTCATTGGAGGTAATTTTATATATATAAATTTATCAGATGTGAGCAGTGTGAGAAAACAGTAAAAACTTGATCAGTGGTTGTTGGCATGGTGTGATACTTTTGCAGAGTTCTGTCCTCACCGTAAGTATGAAAAGATAATTTCCAAACAAAATGACTGCTTGAGCCCTGAGAACCAAAATACGGATTTCCAAGAGAAAATATTTGTTTCAGTCATAAGTTTTTATGGCAGAAATTGAAGCCAAAATATGCATTTTCTTTTATGACACTCATATGTCAGATCTTACTAAAAATAATTTAGAAGTTCCCGCACATTGCTTTTGATGATATCTCTTTTCTTTGTAAACATTTGTACAAAATATCTCAACAAGGAATCCATTATCAAAATTTCCTAAAATCCTTTTTTTTTCCCAAAATAAAGGTCTAGTTGACTTTACTAGGAAATGTGGATGACATGTTTTCATCTTCTTTTTGCGAATGACAAAAACAATGTTGTCATTCTTTACGAATAAACCCAGGAGTAATGCCAGAGAATTCCTGTGGATGTGGCTGTCCAATCTATTCAAGATTCCAAAGAAACCATCTGTTATCCTCCCTACTCTCCAAGAATAGACCTGATTTTCCTAATGTGTACTCTCAGTCCTACAACCTTGGACTTCCCCACATTGCAGTCATTGCAGTTGGTAACTATCTCTTTGCACAGTCAGTTGAATAACTGCTTCTCTCACTACGGCATTAGCTCCTAGACAGAAAGGTCTGAGCTGGATTTTCTATCTCATGCCCAGGACCTTCAGCACAGTCTTTGGCATGTGATGGGGACTCTTTAAGATTTGCAGGGTAGTATATGATACATTGGAGAAGAAAATGCAACCCACTCCAGTATTCTTGCCTGGGAAATCCCATGGACAGAGGAGTCTGGCAGGCAGTCCATGGGGTTGCAGAGTCAGACATGACTTGGTGATTAAACCACCAACCACACATATGATAGAATACCACTGAACATTTAATGTACTTTGGTGTCCCCAGAGTATTTTCCGTATCTTTTATATTTGGGGACTCTTCATCCTTCTTGAAAGTGGCTTTTGTGATAAATCTCAGTTCTTGTTTCTTTCCTGCCGTCTTGACTGTTCCATTTTTGTCTGCTTTCATGGCTTTTGTTTTAATTTCTAGCTCCTTAAGGCGAGGATGAAGTTCTGTCTTGCCCTTTGCTTCTCTTTTGTACCCTTTTTCTCAATTATGCATAACCTCTGTGATTCTCAGCTCTAAGTGTCTAATTCCAGTCTCTCCCTCAAACCATGGTTCTGTATCTTCCAGGTGTTCTCTCGACGTTTCCAACCAGAGATTAGTCTTTAAAGCCAATAGATCCATGGCTAAATCCATCGCCTCCCATCCTACGTCCGTTATTCCTTGTGGCTTCTCTGTGAGCTGGTAGTGACTTCTGTGCTGCCTTCATCTTTGCTTTCACTGAGTCGCATCAGATCTCCGTCTCATGCAGGGTCCATGTTTCCATCTCAATTACCATCACACTAGCACACACCTTGGCAGTCTCTTGCCCGTCCTGTTGTGATGGCATTCACACTCTCTATCCTCTCTTCCGGTTCTCATGGCATTAAAACATCTTGTATGCTGGTACGAGGGTAACTTTTCCCACATAAGTTTCCTCTTAAAATTTTCACTCAATAATTTGAATGTTGCCTGAGCATTTGATGGTATTAAGGAATTATTAATTATTTTTATATTTGATAGTTGTATTGAGGTTGTATTAAAAATAAGAAGAGGTCTTTATCTTTTATATTTAATACACACATACTAAAATGTTTATGAATAATTTATATGCTGCCTGGAATTTGATTCAAATCATACAGAGTGAGAAAGCATGGATGACAGATAAGCCAGAGTTGATGCTGACTGTTCTTTATAATCTTATATGTTTGAAATTCTGCATAATAAAAATTAAGTCAACTCTTTAGTTCTTCAAGTGCTCATAAAATAAAGTCCAAGCTCTTTAAGAATTGAAAGCCACAGGACAGTCCCAGTCTATCTTCCTAGTGTCATTGGCCAGTGTCTCCTACATATATTCTTTGCTGATATAGCAGCTCAGCAGACTCCTCAGTGTGTGTGACCATCTTTCCCCAATTTTCTGCATTCCTGTGTACTTCTTATCAGGAGCACCTTGACTGCAGGTTTGCCTCTAGTTTAGGTATAAGGTAGTTTGCAAGATCTGTACATCGCTGTAAAGCCCCCAACAAATGACAGAGGTTTGGTGATTAAATTCCCCAGCTTTTTTCTTTGGGCAGGTCTCCCAGAAGTCTCCAATGGATTTGAGCTCCAGTTGCCCAAACTGGTATCTGACTGTTGAGCACATCAGTATTGCTTTCCTTTCCTTCTTGGTCTCACCTGTCCACTTTTGTACTAGTGCTTCTGGGAACAAGTTGCATCAAGTCCTAGTTTCAGGTGCTTCTTCTGAGGGTTGCCAATCTTACTGAACCGTAAACTCATCCTTTTCTGGTTCTGTTCAAGCCTGTATCTTGGCCATGCATGTCCCCCCACTTCCAAACTGTTACTTACATTATTATCATTTTCAGTTTCAATTTTAAACAGTGCCAATTTTAGAAAACTTTGAACATAAAAGCATTACAGAGAAAAAAAAATCCATGGTTAAAACATCCCATCATTGTCGTTTTTAGTCTTAAATTTTAAAACAGTGTCAATTTTAGAAAACTTTGAACATAAAAACATTTCAGAGAAAAAAAAAAGTCCATGGTTGCAACACCCCAGAGACGAACATTTCCTTTAGTCTTTGTGTGTGTGTCTGTAAACATCTGACCTCTTTACTCGGGCTTGAAGATCCACTTCCAAGATGGCTCATTCACACGATTCTTGGCAGGACCCCTGGCTCCTTACTGACTTGGGCTTAAGGTTTTAGTTCCTTGTGTATCGGCCTTAGGGTGTATCCTGAGTGTTCATATGAGATGGCATCTAGTTCCACCAGGGAAAGTGATTTAAGAGAGTCACAGTATCTTATCATGACTTAACCTTGAAAGTAATATATTACTTCTGCTATATTCTATTGGTCATACACTGATGACCCCAGATAAAAAGTAGGAAGTAACTATATAGGGGCGTGAATATCATGAGGCTGGAATTATTGAGGGCATCTTTGAAGAGCAGAGCTAGTTTGTAATCTGGAGCTATTTGGGGAGTTTTCAAAGACTGCCTTTAGGGCATCTCTTTTTTATGTCTTTCTGGCCTGGCCTCTGAAGAGAAATCTTATCTCCCGTCACTGTGTCTCACCTGCCTTTTTAAGATATTAGGCTTTCTTTTAGTTCTCTCTATTTTAACAGTATTGTTTTTCTTTCTTTGTTATTAAACTGAAACTTCTCTAATTCTGCAAATAAGACTCAAACATATTTTTAAGCCACTCCTGTTTATTCCTAATTTCTAAAGTGTATCCAGTTTTTAGAATTAGACTGTTCCACAGGCAGCCCTGTTAAGTAATTTTTCTCAAATTTTGTTGTTTATATTCAGAATTGTTTCTTTACCTTAAGAAGGTGAAGTGTTCTTTTATAACAGCTTCCTCCAGTTTTAGTTGTTCATTAATAAAATCTATCACTCTTCCTTTGGTGACATAATAGTTTGGGTCACTGATATCTAAAACTATGATTAGATTCTATGCACCAAAGACAGGCTGTGTTATAGTGGTGAGAGGGCAATGCTTGAGGCCATAGGCAAAGCTATATGTCTCCTGAAGTGAACCCTTTCACAGATTTCTTTCAGAGATTTCTCCTTGGCCCTGAACATAGTTTAAATCAGAACAAGAATGAAGAGTATTCAGGGCAGCTGATCTAAGCTGCCCATCAAGGGCCTGAACTAGGAATTTAAAACTAGAACTCCATCCATTACTATTGAGCCTCTATCGAACTCTGTAGCCTTTGGGTTTTTTTGCAAGCCATGATGATATTTTCCAATAATTTATCAACACATTTCACATTCATGAGTCATTCTAGCATTGATGTAAATTTATAGCACAACATTAAATTTAATTAAACATTAAAAACAACAAGAATAAACATTAAAAATTTGACACTATGTATGTGATGGTCTGCAGGGGAAACTTGTTCAACAGTTTTATAATAGAGCTATGAAATTAGTTCAAATACTATACTTGTTTTATCAGTACCTGTCAATAAAAATGGCAGAGTATTGTCATTTGAACATTGCAATTCATCATTGAACATAATGAGGCGTCCCTAATGGGGGATGTGCTTTTTCCTAAATGTCCCATTTTCATAACTTTGGGCCCTTAATATTTAACTGAAGCAGCTCCTTTTCCTGCCCTCTCCAGTTTGTAGGATGAAATGTTACCTATTTTCTCTACCCTCTGTTCCCTGTGCTGTTCTTTTGTAACTTGATTTCTTGTTCTTTTATTTGCTTTGCTTTCATTTTCAGAATGTGGTTGAGTTGATACCTTAGGCAGATCACTGCCATTAATCATCTGCACTTATTAACTTGCTTTGCTCTGAGTCTTTTCTTTCATAAAGCATTGAGAGGTATTCCTATTTTATTAAATATTTGAATTTATTTGGGCTTTGGTTATTTGACAAACTAAGAATGGTTAAATGTGAACATGTGCTACAAGTGAATTCATAGTCCTGCTTCTCTTGCTGCTGGTAAACTACAGAAAACGTTTCTTCCTCCTCAGACTCATCAGTCTCATTTACAGGCAGACTTTCATCCTCAGAGTCTTAGGTGTATTCAGTTTTACACAATTCTCTACCTTCTCTTTCATATAACCATTTGCTATCTACATGAATGGAACCCTCCAATTTGGCATTATGCAGAGCTCCAACAATTCTTGGAGTACAGAATGAAGCAGGGCAAAGGATAATAGAATTTTGCCAAGAGAACGCACTGGTCATAGCAAACACCCTCTTCCAACAACACAAGAGAAGACTCTTCACATGGATATCACCAGATGGTCAACACCGAGATTAGATTGATTATATTCTTTGCAGCCAGAGATGGAGAAGCTCTTACAGTCAGCAAAAACAAGACTGGGAGCAGACCGTGGCTCAGATCATGAATTCCTTATTGCCAAATTCAGACTAAAATTGAAGAAAGTAGGGAAAACCACTAGATCATTCAGGTATGACCTAAATCAAATTCCTTATGATTATATAGTAGAAGTGAGAAATAGATTCAAGGGATTAGATCTGATAGAGGGAGTGCCTGAGGAACTATGGACTGAGGTTCATGACATTGTACAGGAGACAGGAATCAAGACCATCCCCAAGAAAAAGAAATGCAAATAAGCAAAATGACTGTATGAGGAGGCCTGACAAATAGCAGTGAAAAGAAGAGAAGTGAAAGGCAAAGGAGAAAAGGAAAGATATACCCATTTGAAGGCAGAGTTCCAAAGAATAGCAGTGAGAGATAAGAAGCCTTCTTTAGTGACCACTGCAAAGAAATAGAAGAAAACAATAGAATGGGAAAGACTAGATATCTCTTGAAGAAAATTAGAGATACCAGGGGAACATTTCATGGAAAGATGGGCACAAAAAAGGACAGAAATGGTATGGACCTAACAGAAGCAGAAGATATGAAGAAGAGGTGGCAAGAATACACAGAAGAACTATACAAAAAAGATTTTCACAACCCAGATAATCACGATAGTGTGATCACTCACCTAGAGCCAGATATCCTGGAATGCAAAGTCAAATGGGCCTTAGGAAGCATCACTACGAACAAAGGTAGTGGAGGTGACGGAATTCCAGTTGAGCTATTTCAAAACCTAAAAGATGATGCTGTGAAAGTGCTACACTCAATATGCCAGCAAATCTGGAAAACTCAGCAGTGATCACAGGACTGGAAAAGGTCAGTTTTCATTCCAATCCCAAAGAAAGGCAATGCCAAAGAATGCTCAAACTACCCTACAATTGCACTCATCTCACACACTAGTAAAGTAGTGCTCAAAATTCTCCAAGCCAGGCTTCAGCAGTACGTGAACCGTGACCTTCCAGATGTTCAAGCTGGTTTTAGAAAAGGCAGAGGAACCAGAGATCAAATTGCCAACATCCGCTGGATCATTAAAAAAGCAAGAGAGTTCCAGAAAAGCATCTATTTCTGCTTTTATTGATTATGCCAAAGCCTTTGACTGTGTGAATCACAACAAACTGTGGAAAATTCTTAAAGAGATGGGAATACCAGACCATCTCACCTGCTTCTTGAGAAACCTGTATGCAGGTCAGGAAGCAATGGTTAGAACTGGATATGGGACAATAGACTGGTTCCAAATAGGGAAAAGAGTGTGTCAAGGCTGTATATTGTCACCCTGCTTATTTCACTTCTATGCATAGTACATCATGCAAAATGCTGGGCTGGAGGAAGCACAAGCTGGAATCAAGATTTCCAGGAAAAATGTCAATAACCTCACATATGCAGATGACATCACCCTTTTGGCAGAAAGCAAAGAAGAACTAAAGGGCCTCTTGATGAAGTTAAAGAGGAGAGTGAAAAAATTGCCTTAAAGCTCAACATTCAAAAAACTAAGATCATGGCATCTGGTCCCATCACTTCATGGCAAATAGATGGGGAAACAATGGAAACAGTGACAAACTTTATTTTTTGGGGATCCAAAATCATTGCAGATGGTGACTGCAGACATGAAATTAAAAGATGCTTGCTCCTTGAAAGAAAAGTTATGACCAACCTAGACAGCATATTAAAAAGCAGAGACATTACTTTGCCAACAAAGGTCCATCTAGTCAAAGCTGTAGTTTTTCCAGTAGTCATGTATGGATGTGAGAGTTAGAGTATAAAGAAAGCTGAGCACCATATATATGCATTAGTATTCTGTATTGGTGTTTTTCTTTCTGGCTTACTTCACTCTGTATAATGGGCTCCAGTTTCATCCATCTCAATAGAACTGATTCAAATGTATTCTTTTTAATGGCTGAGTAATATTCCATTGTGTATATGTACCCCAGCTTCCTTATCCATTCATCTGCTGATGGACATCTAGGTTGCCATGTCCTGCCAGGTCCATGTCCTGGCTATTGTAAACAGTGCTGCTATGAACATTGGGGTACACATGTCTCTTTCAATTCTGGTTTCCTCGGTGTGTATGCCCAGCAGTGGGATTGCTGGGTCATATGGCAGTTCTATTCCCAGTTTTTAAAGGAATCTCCACACTGTTCTCCATAGTGGCTGTACTAGTTTGCATTCCCACCAACAGCATAAGAGGGTTCCCTTTTCTTCACACCCTCTCCAGCATTTATTGCTTGTAGACTTTTGGATAGCAGCCATTTTGACTGGTGTGAAATGGTACCTTATTGTAGTTTTGATTTGCATTTCTCTAATAATGAGTGATGTTGAGCATCTTTCCATGTGTTTGTTAGCCATCTGTATGTCTTCTTTGGAGAAATGTCTGTTTAGTTCTTTGGCCCAATTTTTGATTGGGTCATTTATTTTTCTGGAATTCAGCTGCATATATATGGAATTTGAAAGACAGTAATGATAACCCTATATGCGAGACAGAATAAGAGACACACATGCATAGAACAGTCTTATGGACTCTGAGGGAGAAGGTGAGGGTGGGACGTTCTGAGAGAATAGCATTGAAACATGTATATTATCATATGTGAAACAGAACACCATTCCAGGTTCGATGCATGAGACAAATGCTCAGGGCTGGGGCAATGGGATGACCAGAGGGATGGGATGGGGAAGGAGGTGGGAGGGGGGTTCAGGATGGGGAACACATGTAAACCCAGGCCTGATTCATGTCAATGTATGACAAAAACCACTACAATACTGTAAAGTAATTAGCCCCCAACTAAAATAAATAAATTAAAAAAAAAAAAAAAGAAAGCTGAGCACCAAAGAGTTGATGCTTTTGAACTGTGGTGTTGGAAAAGACTCTTGAGAGTCCTTTGGACTGCAAGAGTTCCAACCAGTCCATCCTAAAGGAAATCATATTCATTGGAAGGACTGATGTTGAAGCAGAAATTCCAATAGTTTGGCCACCTGATGCAAAGAGCTGACTCATTTGAAAAGACCCCAATGCTGGGAGAGATTGACGGCAGGAGGAGAAGGGGACGACAGAGGATGAGATGGTTGGATGTCATCACTGATGCGATGGACATGGGTTTGAGTAAACTCCAGGAATTGGTGATGGACAGGGAGGCTTGGCATGCTGCAGTCCAAGGGGTTGCAAATAGTCAGACAGTACTGAGCGACTGAACTGATCTGAGTGCTCCAATCTTATCATCTTAATTGTTCATAATACTCAAACTGCTCATACTGTTCATTTCTTCTCATGACTGAGAAAGTCATAGAGTTCTCTACCAGGTGACTTTTTGATTTTTCTTCTTAAAAAAAAACAACAGAAAAACTAGCTTCCTTTGCCTTCATGAGGTTTGTCCAGGCAGACAGATGATCTTCATTTGAGATTGACATTTATAAATCATAGTCATCATTCCTCCCTATCACTTTTCTTCCCATCCATATCTTTCCACTTGCTGACATTTTCAGCCTCAAATTTCTTTCTGTTCATTCCCTCTTTCTCTCTTGTTTCTCATTAACCTGAAGGATAAAGTCAGCTTCACATAGAGTTTCTGGATGATAGACTTGAAATCATCACCAAGAGCAGCAACAATGTCAGGATCCAAATCCAGTTGAGGGCCCAAAATAAGGGCTGGTTAATTTACCAATTAATAACTTCCTTAAACTCTGTTTTAAACTCTGATTAAGGTAAATTAATTCCAGGGCCTAGAATTATCAAAGTCTCCTCTTTCTCCTCTCTCCTGTTATGTGTACTGAAGGTAATTCGGATTTAAGCATGTAGGGCCCAGATGCTTCTTTTAAATGCTGTAGGTGGTAATAATCATCATCAAAGCAGTCTTCATAACTTCCTTTGTTTTGTTCACTTTCTTTATTATTTATTTTCTGTGGAGGCAACAGAACCCTCTGGGGTGCTTTTGCACCTGTTTGCTAAAGACTCTGACTCAAATGGACCATGTGAAAAAGACACACTTTTCCTCTCTGTAAAGGACTTTTCACCTCCATTCTGTTGCAGTGTGGGGCTAATATCAAGAACAGTGACCTGAGGGTCCCAGAGCAGGTGACACAGCTTGGAAGTGGACAAAGCCCACACAGCATGTCTCAAGGCCATATCATACATCTATTCTTGGGCTTCACAATGCAGGCCTGAAGAATTGGCTCAGAAACACAATAAAAGCTACAAATATGCCATGCAGCAAGGTCTAAAAACACCTAATCCCTGCCTCAGCCACACCTGCAGGGCTAGCCAAAGCTGTCAGGAGTCCTGAGTTAACTGACTCTGTACCCCACTCAAGCTTGAAACTCCACACAGCCCACAAAGCCTATAAAGCCCCAGCCTTGATCCAAACACTGATTTCCCCTGCTATTTTGTCCCCTCCTTTACCCATTTCTTATTTATTTCTCAAGGTTCCCTGTCCATTTACCAAGATGTTGGAGTTAAGTGATTTTTCCACTCCAATCTGAATTATAGAACAGGAAGTGGGAATGACCATTTGTTAGCATTCTTCATGTTCCAACCAAATTACATGAGGGTCGTTGTAGAGTACATGTTTTCACTTCATTTTATAGGTATTGACATATATTTCTTAATTTTTAAAATTTTCTATGGAGATAACAATCAGAGAATTGCTTGAGAATGTTTGAGAATAATGCAAAAAGAAGAATCTTTGGTTAGATTTGGAAACAAATATTATAATTTAAGATATAATGTAGTCTATAAAAATGTGTTGATATGCATGTTTAAATAACTGATTGTGAAATGATTATTGTATAAGCAGATAGAAAATTTTATCGTTGTAAATACAAGTCAGTGCATTAAGAGCAAGAAATTAGTATTATGAAATTCTAAGATTTGGTGTATATATGTATACACACACAGCATTCCTCTTTCTTATGTTGAGATAAACCTTGAGTTTATCATGCTTTTCTTTTTGTACTTTGAAGATGTTGCTGCACTTATCTTCTAGCTTGCTTTTTTTTCTGCAAGAAATCTGTCACTACTATCTTTGTGTCTATATGTTATCTTTGTACTCAGGTTCCTTTTAAGATTTTTCTCTTTAGCACTAGTTTTAAATAATTTTGTTATAATATGCCTTGATGTATTTTTTTCCTTTTTTCTTCCATATTTCTTGTTTTGGGGGGTTTATAAGTTTCTTGGATCTGTGAGTTTATGATTTTAATCAAATTTAGTACATTTTCAGCTGCTACTGCTTTCAATATTCCCACTTTCCACCCACCCTTTTGGAGACTCCAGTTATATGCGTATTTGGCTGCCTTTAGTCATCTCACAGTTAATGGATACTCTATTAATGTTTTCAATCTTTTTTTCTCTGTATGTTTCATTTTAGATAGTTTCTGTTGTGGTGGCTTCAAGTTCATTAATTTTTACTCTATTTTCAGTGTGTAATTTATTAATTTCATCTCATATATTTTTCCTCTTAGACTTTGTAATCTTAATCTCTAGACATTCCATTTGGGTTACATTTATATCTTCTATATTTTACTTATTTTCAAACTTTTCTCTTACTGCTTGAACATATGGAATACAGTTGTAACTGGTTTAATGTCCTTGTCTACTAATTTTATCATCTGTGTTTATGATTGATTTTTTATCATTCCAGATTATATTTTCCTACCTCTTTGTATACCTGGTAATTTTTCAATTTGATATAAGACATTATGAATTTTACCTTGGATGTTTAATGTTTAATTTTTTGTTTTCTATTAAGGTATTCTTGAGCTTGTTTTAGGATATAGTTAGTTGGAAAACATTTGATCCTATATGGATCTTGCTTTTAAGCTTTGTTAGGTGAAACTAGAGTTGTATTTAGTCTTGAGCTAACTCACCCCCACTCGTGAGGCAGGATCCTTCTTAGTACTCTGAACTAAGGAGTATAATGAAATTTTACACTTTGATGGCTGTGGTGGTTTAGTCGCTAAGTCATGTCCAACTCTGCAACCCCATGGACTGTAGCCCGCTACGGTCCTCTGTCCATAGGATTTTCCAGACAAGAATACTGGTGTGGATTGCCATTCCCTTCTCCAGGGGATCTTCCCAACCCAGAGATCGAACCTGGGTCTCCTGCACTGCAGGCAACTTTACCAACTGAGCTACCAGGGAAGCCCTGATGAACGAGACAGACATTATTGCTGACCCTGTTTCGCTCCTCATACGGCTCCCTCTAATCTTTCTTTGCTTGACCTCCGGTAGTTTCCTCACTATGTGTGTACTGATCAGGACTCCACTTAATACACAGCATAGATTTCTGCAGATCTCAATCTGTACATCTCAAGAGTTCTCTCTTTGTCCCTTCCAGTACTCTGTGATGAAAATTTTAGTATCTTAATCTTCCTGGATACCTAGCTCTGTCTCATAACTTAAGGAGATACCTGGGCTCCATCTGACATTCCTCTCCCTGTGCAATACACCAGAAATGTTCTTCAAGCAGTAAACTGGTAATCAAAGAGCTCACTTGAACTTTAACTTTTCCCTGTCCTTCATTTCCTGATATCCAATGTTTTGAATACTATTTTTTCATATATTTTGTCTTTTTTTTTTCCCATTTGTTTCAAGAGGGAATGCAAATTTAACCCCTCTTATTCAGTCTTAAATGAAGTAGAAGTCCCGTTGCTTGATTTTTTACAATGTTGCACCAGCCTTACATGCTGGTGTAAACTCCACTTAGTCATGATGAACCAATCTTTTTATTGCTGGATTGGGTTTGCTAGTAGTTTGCTGAAGAATTTTACATCTGTGTCCATGATGGATATCGGTCTGTACTTTTATTTCCTCATAATGTCTTCATCTGCTTTTGGTCTCAGATAAATGAGACCAAAATAAATGAGACCTTCATAAAGTGAGTTGGGAAATATTTTCTAATCTTCTAGTGTTTGCAACAAGCTGTGCATAATTTATAATTTTTCTTTATTAAATGTTGAGTAGAATTTCCCAGTGAAAATATTTGGAACTGGAGTTGTCTTTGTTGGAAGGTTTTAAGGACAAATTCAATCCCTTTAATAGATATAAGACTGTTAAGATTCCCTTTTTCCTTTTGAGTGAAATGTGATACTTTGGATCTTTTAAGGAATTGATGAATTTCATCAGAGTTGCTAAGAGCAATTTCTGTGGAATGGTGCATGCAAAAGCCAGGCTGGAATGGACTTAAGAGGTCTTTAGAGGAGTTTTGGTACACAGGATGTGGTAGTTTCTGAAGAGAAGTGGGTTCAAGAGAAGGTTTTTTTTTTTTTAATTATTTAAATATAAATAGGAACAATAGAATATATGTTGATGAGAGTAACCCAGTAGAAAATTCTGGTTGCCCAATGTTTAATTCATATGATTAATGTGTAATCAAATAAGATAAAAGGTACACAAACTGATTTTAAACTGTAGAATGGTATGCAAAGAGAGTTTTAACATGAATCTACTACACATTTTTCTTGAGCTTTTCTTCCTTGCATCCTTCATCAAGGCAGATTACTGAATAGTCAAGAGCTTCTCCACCAGCTTGGAAAAAACAAGCTGCTAGGTAACTGTTGATCTTCGGGCTTAATCCCAAATGAGAATTTTTGCAGTTGAAAGGGGAGATGTTTTAATATGTTATTACTGTCCCTTGGTTCCCCACTTACTCTCCCATCAGTTGATCAGTTGATATTTTGTTTCTAAAATGGGAAATAGAAAATTATGTTGATAATTTTTACTCTATTGTGAAAATAACCACTGAATGGAGCCAGCAAGATGCTCTAATGGCCTTAGAAAAGGAAGGAGTCTCAGCAGCTGGGATGGAAACAGTTATAGAGGGAACATGGGATGAGAGATGACCCTGCTGGCTGAGATCAACAAACTGTCTCTGATTTGGAGCCAGTCATCATGCAGAGATCTGGGACAAGAGTGTCTCAGGCAAAGCATACTAGAAGTGCAAAATCTTAGAGGGAAAATGCTTAATGTTATTCAACGTATAATGTGACAGAATACAGTAATAGTGAATGTCACAAGATGAGATCTCCGATATAAGACAGGATCCAAATTATTAGGGATTTGTGGACTATGATTTTAAAAATTACATTTTATAATTTGTTTGATACTAAAGAGAGGATTTCTTTTTTTAAACATCACTTGGACTGCTGCATAAAAAAAATAGACTGGAGAAAGCAAGAATGAAGGCTGATAGACTATTGTGGTCATTCATAAAACGGTGGTATTATATGCTAGGGTGGAGATGAATTAAGTAGATAGATTTGGAATGTGTTTTGGAGTGAAGGTCAAAATCTGAAATTAGACTGAGGTTAAAATTCTTCTGTGGCTTACTTATCGTATGATTTCAGACAATTTTTTAAAACCTCTCCTACATCTCTTCTCATCTGCAGAGTGGAGATTATGGGAATATTAAAGTAACACATAAAAAATATAAGCTTTATGCCATGAAGTCTGACATGTAGTAGTCCCTTAATAAATAGTGATTATCATTCTTATGTTATTGTAGTCCCATAACTGATATTCCTGTGTCCAGTTCTCTCTTCACACTAATATATCTCCATATTTCCATTAGAATTATCTTTTAAGTTACAGATTACACAATTTCTTTGCTTCAGTTCAGTTCAGTCACTCAGTTGTGTCCGGCTCTTTGCGACCCCATGAACCACAGCACGCCAGGCCTCCCTGTCCATCACCAACTCCCGGAGTCCACCAAAACCCATGTCCATTGAGTTGGTGATGCCATCCAGCCGTCTCATCCTTCGTCGACCCTTCTCCTCCCACCTTCAATCTTTCCCAGCATCAGGGTCTTTTTCAATGAGTCAGCTCTTTGCATCGGGTGGCCAAAGTATTAGAGTTTCAGCTTCAACATCAATCCTTCCAATGAATACCCAGGACTGATCTCCTTTAGGATGGACTGGTTGGATCTCCTTGCAGTCTAAGGGACTCTCAAGAATCTTCTCCAACACCACAGTTCAAAAGCATCAATTCTTCGGTGCTCAGCTTTCTTTATAGTCCAACTCTCACATCCATACATGACCACTGGAAAAACCATAGCCTTGACTAGACAGACCTTTGTTGGCAAAGTAATGTCTCTGCTTTTTAATATGCTATCTAGGTTGGTCATAACTTTCCTTCCAAGGAGTAAGCATCTTTTAATTTTATGGCTGCAATCACCATCTGCAGTGATTTTGGAGCCCAGAAAAATCAAGTCAGCCATTGTTTCCGCATCTGTTTGCCATGAAGTGATGGGACCGGATACCATGATCTTAGCTTTCTGAATGTTGAGCTTTAAGCCAACTTTTTCACTCTCCTCTTTCACTTTCATCAAGAGACTCTTTAGTTCTTCTTCGCTTTCTGCCATAAGGGTGGTGTCATCTGCATATCTGAGGTTATTGATATTTTTCCCGGCAATCTTGATTCCAGCTTGTGCTTCCTCCAGCCTAGGGTTTCTCATGATGTACTCAGCATATAAGTTAAATAAGCAGGGTGATGATATACAGCCTTGACATACTCCTTTCCCTATTTGGAACCAGTCTGTTCCATGTCTAGTTCTAACTGTTGCTTCCTGACCTGCATGCAGATTCCTCAAGAGGCAGGTCAGGTGGTCTGGTATTCCCATCTCTTTAAGAGATAAACCACAATTTATGGTGATCCACACAGTCAAAGGCTTTGGCATAATCAATAAAGAAGAAATAGATGCTTTTCTGGAACTCTCTTGCTTTTTCGATGATCCAACGGATGTTGGCAATTTGATCTCTGGTTCCTCTGCCTTTTCTAAAACCAGCTTGAACATCTGGAAGGTCACGGTTCACGTACTGCTGAAGCCTGGCTTGGAGAATTTTGAGCATTACTTTACTAGTGTGTGAGATGAGTGCAATTGTAGGGTAGTTTGAGCATTCTTTGGCATTGCTTTTCTTTGGGATTGGCATGAAAACCGAGCTTTTCCAGTCCTGTGGCTACTGCTGAGTTTTCCAAATTTGCTGGCATATTGAGTGCAGCACTTTCACAGCATCATCTTTCAGGATTTGAAATAGCTCAACTGGAATTCCATCACCTCCACTACCTTTGTTCGTAGTGATGCTTCCTAAGGCCCACTTGTCTTCACATTCCAGGATGTCTGGCTCTAGGTCAGTGATCACACCATCATGATTAACTGGGTCTTGAAGAACTTTTTTGTATAGTTCTTCTGTGTATTCTTGCCACCTCTTCTTCATATCTTCTGCTTCTGTTAGGTCCCTACCATTTATATCCTTTATTGAGCCCATCTTTGCATAAAATGTTCCCTTGGTATCTCTAATTTTCTTGAAGAGATCTCTAGTCTTTCCCACTCTATTGTTTTCCTCTATTTCTTTGCATCGATCGCCGAGGAAGGCTTTCTTATCTCTCCTTGCTATTCTTTGGAATTCTGCCTTCAAATGGGTATATCTTTCCTTTTCTCCTTTGCCTTTCACTTCCCTTCTTTTCACTGCTATTTGTACAGCCTCCTCAGACAGCCATTTTGCTTTTTTGCATTTCTTTTCTTGGGGTTGGTCTTGATTCCTGTCTCCTGTACAATGTCACGAACCTCTCTCCATAGTTCATCAGGCACTCTGTCTATCAGATCTAGTCCCTTAAATCTATTTCTCACTTTCTACTGATATGTATAGTAATAAGGGATTTGATTTAGGTCATAATATCTATAACCAAACCCCCAAATTTTCATTTCAAATTTTTTTGGAAATAACATTTGTCTAACGGAGAAACTTAAGGATCACACTGGATGAAAAGTTTCTTAAGGGCATGCATGTGCAGTTGCGTCAACTTCTCAAGAAGTCTTTAGCCTTTATGAAGTTTTCTCAAAGAAAGAAATCAGGTTAGCCCTCCCTCCTCACCTCATCCAGGGAGAATCTCTTCGAACGTCCTTGCTTACTTTGCACCATAAAATGAGAGCTTCCCCTAAAATGGCTAAGCTAGAGATATGTACAGCTATCAAAACTTGGACGGCTCTGTTCTCAGGACTGATAAATTGTGTTTTCCACATGCACAACTCTTGATGTTGCTGATTTCTGTTCAGTAGACTTTCAAATTTTAATTTGCATAGCATTAACACTTTTCCCTGAGAAGCACCAGTTTTATGGAGACATTTCCTTGTTGTTCTCATGCAATTAAAAAAAAAATCCACAGGGCATTCATTAACACTTCTAAAAGTGATAGGCTGTGTTTTTATGCCATTTTCATTTGCACTGCCTCTGATCTTGCCATAACTAATTAAAAGGGAATTTAAGGTAATATAAACAATGTTTTTTGGCTATAATAAAGCTATTTTTCTTGTCTGGTAAAGAAGAAAAGAATACAAGGTCTCTTGAGTAAAGGATAAGGGTGTACTCTTCATGGTTTGACTCTCAAGAAGCCGTATAGTTCATTATGTTTGAGCTCACTTCCTTTGTGAAACTTTCTTCCTTTGTGAAACTTTCTACTACTTAGTATTCTGTCCTCTTACCTCAGCCCAGGGAGGATGCCGTTTAGTAAATATCTTTGGAGGAAAGATAGGATTTCAACTGAGACTGGAAATAGGAATATGATTATAGTATTAGGAGGAAAGCTAGTTAGTTCTAGTTTATTTGTAGGAGACCCAGATTCAGACCCTGGGTCGGGAAGATTCCCTGGAGAAGGAAATGACAACCCACTCCAGTATTCTTGTCTGGAGAATCTCATGGGAGCCTAGCAGCTACAGTCCATGGGGTCACAAAGAGTTGGACACAACTGAGTGACTAACACTTTCAATTATTTAGAAAGAATTGTCAGCTGAAGCCCCTATATAGAGAGAAAGTCAGTAACATTCTGGAGGTAGCGCAGTAACCAGCTTTGTTGGATAACAATAGATATTTTAAAAAGGAAAATTGAAACAGATTTTTGAGAAACTTCAATTTGGAGCATGAATTTGGTACATATTGGACTTTATTAAGTACATATTGGTAAGCTATTAAATTTTTTTTTTGACTGCCAGGATGATGGTCATATTAAATTTGGATGGGCATAGTTAAGAGATATCCTGGGACTGTAAGTAATTCTCAACTAATTAGGAAAAGGAGAAAAATATAATAGATGAAACTGCGTCTTGACAAACTGACCTGCATGTATGATCTTGTCCATGGCAAGCTCACAAACTCAAGCAGTAAACGGGCAATTTTAGTAACAGGAGAGTTTCCCTTGCGCCTCAGAGAGTAAAGAATCTGCCTGTAATGCAGGAGTCCTGGGTTTGATCGCAGGGTCAGTACAATATGCGGATGGCAACCCACTCCAGTGTTCTTACCTGGAAAATTCCATGGACAGAGGCACCTGTCGGCTACAGTCCATGAGTGTTGCAAAGAGTTAGACACAACTGAGCAACTAACACTTTCACATAGTAACAAGAATCATGCCTTTTACTGGGAAATAGCAATAAAGAACACTAGAAATTTTGGAAGTCAGGGAGGTGACATGCATGTCACAAAAACCTCCCATTTGGAAGCTCCCTTGCCAGTGGGGGATAAATTCAGAGTGCAGTAATCAGGTGAAGAAAGAGTTTACATAATTGAGGCAGAGAATTGGGGACTCCTTGTTACTCACTGAGGTTCAAAACAGGATTTCAATTTTATAGTTTCTTTGTGTGTGGTGGGATGGAATATGTGGAATATAGAAGCGGAGATTTTAGACTAATTAATCTGGCAGAAAATAGAGAGGAAGATAGAGCCAGACACTCAATCTTTTGAATAAGGCCAACCGTATCTGTGTACATGATTTCCCCAGGCTTATACCTAATTCACTGGACCTTAGTTTTGGTTAGTGATGGAGGCGATCGGCTTGAGGAAATCCAGCTGTTAGTGCTGGATCATCATATCTAGAGAGGCTAATCCAACAGTGGTATTGATGTAAACTGCTGTGGGGATGAACCTACAGTAATTGAATCAACTTTGGGGAAGAAGCAGAGAAAATGAATCAGGGTGTAGCAGATGTTTCATTTAATGTCTGTCCCCTCTGGAAAACTCTTTAGTGGGCTTTATGACAGTGTTAAGATGTAATGATCTGTTATTCAAGTCCCCATCCAATACAAATTAAATGCCTCTGTCCTGTATTATCTCTTATCATTCCCTACATTGATTTTCCATTGCAAACAACTTAATTTACACAGTATCCTCATATATGTCATGCTTCTCATTTTCCACTTCTTTTTTTTACAGTTCCTTCTTCCTGGAACATCCTTTTTAAAGGTTTTCTCTATCTACAAAATTGTATAAGATCCAAGACAGTCTTTTGTGTAGCTTTTGTTTATTTCAGCACAAAGTAACTTCTCTCCCAACAATGATCTTATCCATAAAACATTTGCTTGTCCTTCATTCCTGTGAGAATTCTTAATTCCTGATTCTTCTTAATCCATATTTATTATTGCCAGTTTATTGAGAGTCTACTATGTAGACTTTGTAACAAGTTCCAATCTTTGAAATTCCTAATCTCTGTCAAAATATATCACTGGGTATATTACTCTGCTCAGTTTATCATAGACTGGGGAGGCTTAAACAACAGAAGTTCATTTCTCAGAGTTGGAGAGACTGGCAAGTCCAAGATCAGAGTGCCCTTGCAGACGGCTGTCCTTTTGCTGTGCTCACACATTGTAGAGAGGAAACTGAGATGTCTCTTCCTCTTCCTAGAAGAGCACTAATCCCATCATGGGAGCTTCACCCTCATTACCTCATCTAAACCTAATTACCTCCCAAAGACCACCAACCCCTCATGTCATCACTTTGGGGATTCAATATATGGATTTGAGGGGACACAAATATTCAGTCCATAACATTCTACCACTGGCCTCCCACAACTCGTGTCCTTCTTGCATGCAAAGTGTATTCCATCCCAGCATCCCTAAAACTCTCAACTTGTTCTAGCATCAACTCTAAAGTCTAAAGTCCAGTTTCATCTAAGTATCATCTAAATCAGATATAAATGAAACTCAAGGTACAATTCATCCTGAGGCCAAATTCTTCTCCAGCTGTGAACCTAGCTGTGGTTGTAAAATCAGACAAGTTATTCTTTTCCAAACTACTGTAGTAGGACATACTATAGGATAGACATTCCCATTCCGACTGGGAGAAATAGGAAAGAAGGGAGGGGTGATAGGTCCCAAAGGTTCTAAAACCTATCAGAGAAGATCCATTAGCTATGATGGTGCAAGAATATTCCTTCTTGGTTCAATGGTTTATCCTCCAAGCCCACTGGGATGCAAAAGTCACCTTCCCAGTTCATCTGGTTGACCCCACCCCCGTGGCTAGGCAGGGCCAAGGCATTCTGCAGAGGCCCTAACCACACTGGGGCTTTATGTGGAGGCAGTGGGCCCCTCCTCTGAAACCACAATGGAGGCACCTTTGTCCTGCCTTTTCACAGGGCCTGTGCACTGGGCCCGTGGCAGGAGTGGGCAGGCCTGAAAATCTCTGAATCATCTTTGGAGTCCTTCTTCCCTTTCTTTTTCTTGAAAAATATTCACAGGGTAAAATTCAAGATGTTTCACAGCCTTCCTTCATCCTCTCCCACTTTCTCTGTCCCCTTTTACTTCAGTTGGCAGTGCCTTTGCTGATTTAATCCTATCGATATCGCTGGTCTCTTCTGAGATGGGTGATAATTTCATGAGCCACACTCATGATCTCTTTATCAAATGATTGTTCAGACACACTGAGTTTTCTCTTCAGAACAAGTTTTCTCACTTTTGCAGTATGGATAGGCTGTGATTTTTTTTTCCACTGCTCTAAGTTCTGGTTCCTTTTTACTTAACAATTATGCTTCAATTTATTTCTATTTGGCATTTTACTGCAGGTAGTCAGGAGTGATCAAGCTACTCCTTCAATACTTTGCTTAGAAATCTCTTCTGCTAAATATCCAATTCCATTGCTTGCAAGTTCTGTCTTCTATAGAGGACTAGAACATGAATACAATTTATGCAGGTTCCTTGCCACTTTATAGCAAGGATCACCTTTCCTTCAGATTTCGATATGTTCCTCATTTCCATCTGAGATCTTGTCAGAATGTCCTTGGCCATCCATGTTTCTACCAAGATTCTAGTCATGATTATTTACATATTCTTTAAGAAGAATATTTTCTTTCTGAGCTTTCATCAGAATCACCATTAATGTCCATATTTGTATCATGTACCTCAAAATTCCTTTAGCTTTTACCCATTACTCAGTTCTAAAGTCACTTACACATTTTTAGGTAGCTGTTAAACCCTAGTGGCTCAGACAGTAAGGAATCTGCTTGCAATGTAGGAGACTGGAGTTTGATCCCTAGGTTGGGAAAGTCCCATGGAGAAGGGAATGACAACCCACTCCACTATTTTGCCTGGAGAATTCCATGCGCAGAGGAGCTTGTGGACTATAGTCCTTTGGGGTCACAAAGAGTTGGACACAACTTAGCAACTAACACTTTCACTTTTCACTAAAGCAGCATCCTACTTTTTGGTGCCACTCAGTTCAGTTCAGTCACTCAGTCATGTCCGACTCTTTGCAACCCCATGGACTGCAGCACACCAGGCCTCTCTGTCCATCACCAACTCCCAGAGTCCACCAAAACCCATGTCATTGAGTTGGTGATACCATCCAGCCATCTCATCCTCTGTCGTCCCCTTCTCCTCCCGCCCTCAATCTTTCCAAGCATCAGGGTCTTTTCCAACGAATCAACTCTTTGCATGAGGTGGCTGAAGTATTGGAGTTTCAGCTTCAACATCAGTCCTTCCGATGAACACCAAGGACTGATCTCCTTTAGGATGAATTGGTTGGATCTCCTTGCAGTCCAAGGGACTCTCAAGAGTCTTCTCCAACACCACAGTTCAAAAGCATCAATTCTTCTGTGCTCAGCTTTCTTTATAGTCCAGCTCTCACATCCATACATGATCACTGGAAAAACCATAGCCTTGACTAGACGGACCTTTGTTGACAAAGTAATAGTGCCACTGGCACATAACAATTCCAAATGTTTATGTGCTTAATAACAGAACTTCCAAATACATGAAACAAAAACAGAACTGTAAGGAGAAGTAGATAAATTCACAATGATAGTTGGAGATTTCAACATTCATTTTCAATAATTAATAGAATAAGAAGACAGAATATTCGGGGAATTATAGAGTTGAACAGTATCATCAACCAGCTTGATCTAATTGACATTTATAGCACCCTCCGACTAACAATAGAAGAATACACATTCTTCTTTAGTGCACAGGAAGTGTTTATCAAGATAGACCGTATGCTGAGTCAAAAAATAGATTTAAATACAATTTAAAATGTTAAAATCATATTAAACACGTTATCTGACCACAAAGGAATTTAATTAGAAATCAGTAATGGAAAGAATTTTTGATAAATCATCAAAAATTAAACATACTCTCAAATAAACCATTGCTCACAGAAGAAATGAAAAGGGTAATTAACAAGTATTTTGGCTTGAATGAAACTAAAACATAGCAATTTAAATTTATGGAATGCAGCTAAACATTACATAGAAAAAAATTTGTAACACTGATTTCATATTTTAGTATCATCAATGACTCAAGCTTTAACCTTAAGAAGTTAAAAAAGGAGAAGATGAAACCCAGAGTTAGCAGAATAAAAAAAATAATGAAAATACTAGCAAAAATCCATGAATTATAATAGAAAATAACAGAAAAATCTATGAAACTGAAAGCTGATTTCTTGAGAATATCAATAATATTGACAAAATTCTAGTTCCACTGATCAGGAAAAAAGAAAGAGGAGATGCATACTGCAAAAATCAGGAATAAGATAGATGACATCACTGCAGATTATACAAATATGTTAAAGAGATGAGAGAAGAATACATACACATGGCCAGCAGATACACAAAGAGATGCTCAACATCCTTAGTCATCAGGGAAATGTGAATCAAAACCACAATGACCTCACATCTTTAAGATGGCTATTATCAAAATGATAAGAAATGTGTCGGCACGCATGTGGAGAAAATGGAACCCTTGTGTATTGGTGCGGGGGGGGGGTGTAAATTGGTGCAGTGATTTTGGAAAACAGTATGGGGATTCCCTCAAAAATTAAAAATAGAACAATCATATGATTCAACAACTCCACTTTTGGGTATATAGCCAAAGGAAATAAAAACCCTAACTCGAAAAGATATCTGCACCTCCAAGTTCACTGCAGCATTATCTCAAACAGCTAAGACATGGGAATAATCTAAATTCACTGAAGGATGAAGAAAGATGTGATATATCTTCTTCACATATATACAATGAACTATCATTCAGCTATAAAAAAGGATGAAATCTTACCATTTATGATAACATAGATGGACCTAAGTGAAATAGTCAAATAGATACAAATATTGAATGATCTCACTTATATGTGGAATCTAAAAAGAAAATAAACAAAACAAAATAAAACTGAACTCATAGATAGAGAATACAGATTGGTGGTTACCAGAATTAGGGAGTGGGAGGTATTAGAGGTGATATGAGAGGAGATGGTCAAAAGGTACAAACTTCCAGTTATAAGATAAATAAGTCCTGGGGATGTCATGTACAATACTGTGACTATGGTTAGCAGTGCTGTGAAAGCTGAATAGTAGATCATAAAAATCATCATCACTAGAAAAAGTTCTTTATCACTAGAACCACCTGGAAGCCTGTACCTAAACATGGTTGGCTAAATTATTGTGATGGTCATTTTGCAATATATATATCAAATCATTGGGTTGTACACTTAAAACTAATTCAATGCTATATGTCAGTTATATCTCAATAAAGAAAGATAGTAGGGGAACATTACATACATTTTCACACTAGCAATTTAGATAAATGACACAGACCAAGTCCCTAAAAGCTATCAACCCTCATTCAAAAGTTAGATCACGTGAATAGCCCTATATATTAAAGTAACTGAATTTTTAGCTAGAAACCTCCCCCCCTCCAAAAAAACAAAACAAACAAACAAACAAGAACATGCCCAGGTGGTTTCACTGGTTAATTCTAATGTAAAAAGAAATAAAACCAAATTTGTATAAATTCTTTCAAAATTTAAAGAGGAGATACTGCTTGCCAGATTATTCAATGAGGCCAGGAATATCAAAGGCCCTGATATCCAAACCAGATAAAGACAATACATGGAAAGAAAATCACAGACCAATATCTGTCTTTAATGTAGATGTAAAAAGTTTTAACAAAATTTTCTAAAATCAAATACAACAATGTGTAGAAGTGATAATACATCATGACCAAGATAAACCCAGGAATGCAGGGTTATTTTTAACATTTGAAAATTTATCAATTTAATACACCATGATCAGCTCAATATATGCAGACAAAAGCATTTGACAAAATCTAGTATCAATTCCTGATTAAAATCTTGCAGAAAAGTAGAAGTAAAGAGATACTTTCTTAACTTGATAAAGAGTTAAAAGAAAAAACTGCAATTAAAATTATACTCCATGATGAAAAGTTGAGTATTTTCCTCACTAAGATCATGAACAAGAGGTTTTCTGCTTTTACCACTTCTATTCAATATTATAGGCTCTAGCATGGAGGGAGGAAAAAAACCCAAAGGCATACAAATTGCAAAGGAAGAAGTAAAACTGTCTTTATTGATTGATAGCAGGATTGTCTCTGTACAAAATCCAGTGAAATAATAATAATAAAACTTATTTACACTAATTCAAAATGTATTAAGTGAATTTTGCAAGTTTGCAAGACACAAAATCAATATACCAAAAAAAAAAATCAATTGTGAAATGACCTCTATCAGTAGTTTTGTTAAATTGAATCATATTAGGATTAACAAAAGAAGAAAGATAAAGAACCTGTTGATAACTACTCTATGAGTATGTATCACTCTTTCATGGATACCGTGTTGTTAGCCTTAGAGGATGAAATCTGCTTTGTTTTCTACCTTCAGACTGTTAAGTATGTCCTCTGAAACAGCAAGGATTGGATTTACACTTAGGACTCTGAAACTCTTCAACTTTTTATTCTATTTAATTCAGTTCTTTATTTGTTCTACCTAATTCTTGCATTCCAGGATATTGTATTGGCAAATATATTACCCCACAGAAATCAAGAATTGTTATCTAATGTAGAGATTCATGGTGTTCTTCAGTCTTTTGTTTTGTCTAATTAGCTTACTTCACTCAAATGTTCTAAATAGCCATATTCAAGGAATTTCTATGTTAGATATTGAAACCTAGAATAAAATTCCAAGAAGTAAATAAAAATTTTAGCTGCTTCACATAATTCCTACCTCTACACTGGTTCCCAGGGTTTGATTTGACACAGGTGGGGCTTAAAGAGTTGGCCCATTTCCAAGCCATCTCCTATATAAACATTGACGAAGAAATTGGTTGCAGTGTCGATTATGCTCCACACAAGTGATTATGCTTAACTGACATCAAAAATATTCTTTTTTCTGTATTTCCATCCAAATGGCCAAAAAATATGTGACAGATTATCCATGCATTTGAGTGAGAATAACACTAAATGGCTGTAGTTTTTAGGATAAGAGAGGAAGTTTTTTGGTTTATTTGATGGAAACATTTAATATTGTTAAATTTTGCAATATGTTATAAAATACTGAGTCAAAGGTTTGAATAATTTAGAAGTATATGTTTCTAAAAAAATAAAAATAAAAAAGTAGCATATATATCAGATAAACATAACTCTATGGTATATTCAATTAGAAGACTAATATATCTTAAATATTTTACAGTGCTGGGGCCTCAAAGAGTCAGACACGACGACTGAGCAACTAAGCACAGCACAGCATCTCCTGTGGGTGTTGGCTTGGTGTCAGTTGATGCCACTGGTAAGGTTGTTTTGGTTCTTGACAGCAGTGCCACTGTGTCATTAATTAGAGTAGGACAGAACTGAAGCAACTTAGCATGTACTCAAGTGCCCAGTAGATATTAAATACTTTGAACATCACCCCTAACTACATCTATTTTCCTATTTGAAATAAAGGAGAACATTAATGTAGTTTTATTGTTAGTCTTTTATAGTTATTATGATTCTCTTTTTTTTGGTTGACCCATTTCAGATTGCTTTCCTTTCATGCTTTTAATCAAAGATTGATAATGTCTTAAAGAAATGATATACTAATAAAGAAAAGTGTCTAGTAAAGCATATTATTTTCTGTTTGCTTTTTTCCTAATCTCTTTACCTCAGAATCTAGATGCAGTTATATGTGATTTTCCCAGTGGTACATATATCAGAATTTAGTTTTTAAACACATTTTCACCTGTAAATTCTAGAAAACATTTCACTATTTCTGTGTTTTCTGCTTTATGGGATTTTTGGCAAGTAAAAAAAAAAATCTCTAAGTTGATCTGTGTTGTTACTGCTATTTTGAAAGCTGAAAGACTAAAACTTCAGTGTATGTAATATATTCAGGCATAATATTTATTTAGATTCATCTTGTAGCTGATTTTCTCTGGTTTAAGTATAAACTTCCAAAAATGAACACAGCAGTGCCTTAATCATATGTATCATACTAGTCTGACTCCTAGGATGTTTACTTCAGGAGTATGTGCTTGACTCAGTGTTTATAGCTTCAGAAAATTTGAACCTAATTTCCAGAAGTCACCCTATAAACTTGACTTGGAATGAGAAGACAATATTTTCTCAAACTAAGGCCATCTCTTTTAGATTTACTTATAACTTCTGAGAAGCAAGGACTTTTTTAAATCTTCAGAATGTGAGAATAGGATGATTTCAGTTCTATGTAGACTTCATAGCCCCTAAGATGTAAGTGCAAATAAAATGATGGCTTTGCTGCAGCTGGTAAAAGTGCCAGTGCTGACATCATCACTACAGTAAAAGAAGCAGTAGAATGGCTGCTGTTATCTTTTTTTAAGCTCTAACTTAATCCTTTTAAGGTGAAGTTAACAGTTTTTCAAATTCCAGATTTACAAGCTCAGATGAACAGTGAAGAAATTCCAAGATGCCTATAAGAACCTGGAGCTGTAGACCAAATTTCTTTACAAATCTTGGCACTTAAGATATACGACAATTCAAAGATTCTAACATTTACGTTTTTTTCATCCCATGCTTTAACATCTCTGGAAACAGGTTGTATCTTCTGATTGTCCTGATGGATTTGTCCTTGCTTGTTTGTGTGCACAAAAACATGCAGAATGAGTGTCAGCAAATGCAATATAATTTCAGAGACAGTATGGCATCAACAGCACGTTTGATGGCATAGATGACAGTATTGTGCAGGAATACATGGTCACCCATATGCCCTGTGACTTTGAATTTAAATGTATTTTGAAAGACTGGACTTTGCATTAATGGCAGTGAGCTTTCAGTTCAGTTGAGTCGCTCAGCTGTGTCTGATGCTTTGCGACCCCATGGACTGCAGCACGCCAGGCCTCCCTGTCCATCACCAACTCTTGGAGTTTATTCAAACTCATGTCCATTGAGTTGGTGATGCCATCCAACCATCTCATCCTCTGTCCTCCCCTTCTCCTCCCACCTTCAATCTTTCCCAACATCAGGGTCTTTTCAAATGAGTCAGTTCTTCACATCAGGTGCCATCAGGTGGCCAAGTATTGGAGTTTCAATTTCAGCATCGGTCCTTCCAACGAATATTCAGGACTGAGTTCCTTTAGGATGGACCGGCTAGGTCTTCTTGCAGTCCAAGGGACTCTCAAGAGTCTTCTCCAACACCACAGTTCAAAAGCATCAATTCTTTGGCGCTCAGCTTTCTTTATAGTCCAACTCTCACATCCATACATGACTACTGGAAAAACCGTAGATTTGACTAGACGGGCCTTTGTTGGCAAAGTAAAGTCTCTGCTTTTTAATATGCTATCTAGGTTGGTCATAACTTTTCTTCCAAGGAGCAAGTATCTTTTAATTTTATGGCTTCAGTCACCATCTGCAGTGATTTTGGAGCCCAAGACAATAAAGTCTGTTGCTGTTTCCACTGTTTCCCCATCTGTTTGCCATGAAGTGATGGGAGCAGATGCCGTGATCTTAGTTTTCTGAATGTTGAGCTTTAAGCCAACTTTTTCACTCTCCTCTTTCACTTTCATCAAGAGACTCTTTAGTTCTTCTTCGCTTTCTGCCATAAGGGTGGTGTCATCTGCATATCTGAGGTTATTGATATTTCTCCCAGCAATCTTGATTCCAGCTTGTGCTTCCTCCAGCCCAGAGTTTCTCATGATGTCCTTTGCATATAAGTTAAATAAACAGGGTAACAATATACAGCCTTGACATACTCTTTTCTCTATTTGGAACCAGTCTGTTGTTCCATGTCCAGTTCTAACTGTTGCTTCCTGACCTGCATACAGATTTCTCAAGAGGCAGATCAGGTGGTCTGGTATTCCCATCTCTTTCAGAATTTTCCACAGTTTGTGGTGATCCACACAGTCAAAGGCTCTGGCATAATCAATAAAAGCAGAAATAGATGTTTTTCTGGAACTCTCTTGCTTTTTCGATGATCCAGTGGATGTTGGCAATTTGATCTCTGGTTCCTCTCCCTTTTCTAAACCAGCTTGAACATCTGGAAGGTCACGGTTCACGTACTGCTGAAGCTTGGCTTGGAGAATTTTGAGCATTACTTTACTAGCGTGTGAGATGAGTGCAATTGTAGGGTAGTTTGAGCATTCTTTGGCATTGCCTTTCTTTGGGATTGGCATGAAAACCAACCTTTTCCAGTCCTGTGGCCACTGCTGAGTTTTCCATATTTCCTGGCATATTGAGTGCAGCACTTTCACAGCATTATCTTTCAGGATTTGAAATAGCTCAACTGGAATTCCATCACCTCCACTAGCTCTGTTTGTAGTGATGCTTCCTAAAGCCCACTTGACTTCGCATTCCAGGATATCTGGCTCTAGGTGAGAGATCATACTATCGTGATTATCTGGGTCATGAAGATCTTTTTTGTATAGTTCTGTGTATTCTTGCCACCTCTGCTTAATATCTTCTTCTTCTGTTAGGTCCATGCCAGTAGAAATTCTTTAACCAACTAGTTTTGCTTGCATTTTCATTTTTATGTAGGCTTAAGAATGACATAAGTTAAAAACCTACACCTTAATAAATACTAAAAAGTCTTATCAATAAGTATGCCGTAAAAGTTCTGAGTTACCGAAAACCTTGTGTTGTTACTTATATAGCAATGTTTGTTTTCCTGTCTCTGTGGTACATAAAGTAAGAGCATCCTTACAATCCATTTGATATTATGATTCTGAGATGTATATTGATTGTGGGATTACAGAATTTTTGAATTACTAATTTTTTGTTTGTAAACTGCTGATTTTAAAGTTTTTCTTGTTGCTGTGTTTTAAAGGGGGAGTTATGAATCATATCAAAAGAGGCATTAAATCATTTCTCAAAGAAAATTAAAAGTAAAAATTTTAAAGCATTTAATGTTTCTTTTCATTCTCATAAGTAACATTCTTTTTGAGAACTATTTCCAAATATGTTCCTTAAAGGCAAACTTCAAAATCTAATTCTGAGCCCTAAGTAAACTATTTTGGCTTGTTTATTGTGGACAATCATCTTTGAGGGTTTTGAAGCTTGGTTTGGAAGAGGATTTAGCACTCTGCATGTTTATATTTGATGTTGCAGTATCAACTGACTATCTTTCCTAAAAGGAAATAGATGTCATAAATAGCTTGCAACACTCAGTATTTTGAGAATGTTTGCCATTGTTGTACTTGATGATTATTATTTTTTTAAAAATCTCTCTGATCCCTTTTTCTGAAGAGGAAATCAAAATTACCTTTCAATCACTTCACTGTCTATGTATGTGCTTGCATGCTAAGTTGCTCAGTCATATCCAACTCTTTGTGATGACATGGACTGTAGCCCACCAGACTCCTCTGTCCGTGGGATTTTCCAGGCAAGAATACTGGGATGGGTTGCCATTTCCTTCTCCAGGGGCCTTCCCGACCCAGGGAAGATCCTGTGTCTCTTATGTGTCCGGCATTGGCAGGTGCTTTCCCTGTCATTAACACCACTTGGGAAGCCCATCTATGTGTAATCTATGACTTAATATCACTAAACCAATGAGGAGACACCTGATCTTCCTAGCATTCTGCAGCAAAGATCATTTTATGTCAGTGAACCTCTCAAATAATGGAGGCATAGACAAATAAATGCCAAACCTAAATTTTTCATTTACTATTTCTGATAGAACCATTTCTACAACACACCTTTGTATTATTATCAAAGAGTACTGGAAATTGAGACCTTAAACATGTGTGTTATATGGCAATCTTGGGCTTTCCTGGTGGCTCAGATGGTAAAGAATCTTCCTGAAATTCTGGGGGCCTGGGGTTCAACCCCTGGATTGGGAAGATCGCCTGGAAAAGGGAATGACAGCCCACTCCAGTATTCTTGCCTCAAGAATTCCATGGACAGAAGAGCTTGGCAGCTATAGTTCGTGGGGTCGCAAAGAGTTGGAGATGACCGAGCGATTAGCACACTCACATAGCAATCGCAGGAGGGAAACTGCCTTATTTGTTGATGGGTTGTTGCCTGGAGAATTCCCTGGACAGAGGAGCCTGGAGGGCTATAGTCCGTGGAGTCACAAAGAGTCAGACACAACCGAGCAACTAACACTTTCACATTCAGCCTAGAAAATTTTAGTTTGCCATATGCTTGATCTTTAGGCCTCCAATCTCTTCAATATCCATTGTATTAGATACAGAATTGACAATGTTTCCCTGTTTAAAAATCTCCAGTGGTTCCCTATTTTATTTAATTTTTTTTGCCAACTATTAAAATACAATTGACAACAGAAGCTTAGTTCTGTAATGCCACAGATGGATGAAAGGATATAAAATTATTTTGACTTTAAGCATCACATTTCCTTTCCCACCAATCATTTGTATGACAGTCTACTTTAAAATCTCCTTGGGCATCAGGATTGAATGCATCAGTATATCCATCTTGATGTGTCCCCAGTCAATTCTTGGGAAATCTCTACACGCTCTTCTGAAAACACTCATTGACTATTTTAAACTTATCTACAGATACTTCAAGGACATACTTGTACATTCTGTCAGCAGCTTGAGATGCCACTGAATCTTTTTAAAGTACTTGATCCTGCTTTAATTTCTTTTCCAGTTTCGTTGAGATATAATTGACATATAACATGGTGTAAATTTAAGGTGTGCATGCGTTGATTTAATATGTTTATATATTGCAAAACGATTGCCACCATAACTTCGGCTGGCACATCCATCCTGTCACATAGTTACCATTTCTTTTTTGTGGTGAGAACATTTAAGATCTACTCTTTTAGAAACTTTCCAGTATACCGTACAGAATTATTAGTTATAATCACTGTGTTGTACATTAAATCCTCCATGTTAATCTTATAGCTGGCATTTGTATCCTTTGACCAATATCTCCCCATTTCCCCCACCTGCCCTCTCACCCAGTCCCTGGTAGCCCTCACTCTTATCTTTATTATTGTGTATTCGTTTCTAAATGCATATGTTTGTCACTGTTTCAACTGAGATACCACTATGTGCTGATGTGCCAGGTGTTATAGGCATGGTGGTACACAAAAGTGGATATGATTTTTATCTTTATCTAGCTTATAAACTAGCTTTTGTCACCATTTGGAGTTGAAATCTACATACTTCCATTGTATATTCTGTTTCTAGAACTTGAAGATCATTTTTGTTGCTGGAGGAAAATAAAATTCTATTGAATGTTAGCAAATTGCTCTCTTTTCCTGCCTTTTCTTTCCTTATTGCCTAAAATATGATGGAAAAGTACTTTATATTGTCCTAAGTATTTTTCACAATTCTGAGTTCATTTTGAATGTAGCACTTTTGACACTGATGTAAAACATATTGTATATATAGCTGTGCTTTTTTTTTTTTACTTTATGGTATATTATATGTGTATTTCCATTTAATTAAGTATATTCTGAAAACATGTTATTTAATGTCTGTTCAACATTTAATCTTATTTAACCATCCCCTATTTTGGGCTCTTTGGTTTGTGTCCAATAATTTTTTCTTTTTTTGGCTTGTTTTACAATTTTGAGTAATGCTTCTGTGAACATCCTGGTACATAATTCTTTGCCTGCATTTCTGATTATTTCCTTATGCTGTTCTCCAGCCTCCAAATACTGTCCATTTCTTGTGCCCAGGGACTATGTAGATGGACTGTTTTTTCAATCTATGTCCAGTGAATATACTTTTCACTTAATGATTTTTAGGACTTTTTTGATGACCAGATGGAGTGTTGCCCATCTGCACCTCAAGATCTTCCACAATCTATTCCAACATACCCTCTTAGAGCAAGCTAGGACACTGTAAAGACAGGAAAAGGAAGGTAAATGCCTGTATACCTTGCTGGATGATGACAGTAGGGCAAATAAACCCTAGTCCTCTATCTTGGGGCTGTACCCATGTGCATGTCTGTGAGTGTTATGGGAGGAGAAATGGAGTGTGCTGCTTGCTATAGACTAAATGATGACACCCCCCCCACCCCCCGCCCAGCATCCTAATTCATATGGTACAGTCCTAACCACCCCCTCCCCAATGTGATGGTATTTGGAGATAAGGCCTTTGGGAAGTTTCTTAAGTTTAGATGAAGTCATGAGGGTGGGGCCTTCATGATGGGATTAGCGCCCTTATAAGCAGGGACACCGGAGAGTCTGCTTTCCCCCTCTCTCTACCATGAGACAGTGAGAAAAAGACCATCTGCAAGCCAGGAAAGGAACTCTTACCAAGAACTCATTTGGTCCACACCTCGATGTTGGACTCCCCAGCTTCCAAAACTGTGAGAAAATAGGTTTCTCTGTCACCTAGTCTATGGAATTTTGTTATTGCAAATGTGCTGTTGAAGACAACTAATTTATGATTCCCTGTGAGCTGGAAAAATGGCAATACACAGATGTTTTAGACTGACACTGAATATTAGCTTTAGAAAACCTTAAACCTCAAACTCAAGTGTTTAGCCAACTATAGTAAAATATTTTGTCTCATTTTTATTACTATTTTTTTAGTTTAGCTTCTTTATTATTACTTTTTTTCTTTATGTAGTATATTACAGATGAGCTACATGTTACAGCTCAAACTCATGCCCATTAAGCATGTATATTACACATGCTATTTCAGCTTCAATGTTTCATTATGGATTTTAACCGGTAGTTCAGATCAGGAGAGAACTGACTGATAATCATTTCAAAGAGGGTCCTTTTTAAAGGCATATATCCACTCATCTATAAAAGTGCTACTTTCAATCCTCGCTAACTAAAAAAAAAAAAAGAAATACAGAAATATCCCTTTTAGTTCCTCCTTTCGGTTGACTCTTTTTGTTAAGTTACGATATTGTAACTTTTCATTTTTATGAAATTTCTAAAATATAATGTTTCAGCTTTGTTTGCTTTGTGATAGAGGAGTTGTTGCTGTTCAGTTGCCAAGTCGTGTCTGACTCTTTGTGACCCCGTGAACTACAGCACACCAGGCTTTTCTGTCCTCCACTGTCTCCTGGAGCTTGCTCAAACTCATGTCCATTAGGTCAGTGACACCATCCAACCATCTCATCTTCTGTCACCCTCTTCTTCTGCCCTCAATCTTTCCTAGCATCAGGGTTTCCAATGAGTCAGCTCTTCACATCAGGTGGCCAAAGTATTGAAACTTCAGCTTCAGCATCAGTCCTTCCAATGAATATTCAGAGTTGATTTCCTTTAGGATTGACTGGTTTGATCTCTTTGCTGTCCAAGGGACTCTCAAGAGTTTTCTCCAGTATCACAGTTTGAAAGCATCAATTCTTTGGCACTCAGCCTTCTTTATAGTCCAACTCTCACACGCATACATGACCATAGGAAGAACCATAGCCTTGACTCTATGCACCGTTGTTGGCAAAGTGATGTCTCTGCTTTTCAGTATGCTGTCTAGATTTGTCATAGGTTTTCTTTCAAGGAGCAAGTGTCTTTTAATTTCATGGCTGTAATCACCATCCACAGTGATTTTGGAGACCAAGAAAATAAAATATGTCACTGTTTCCACTTTTACCCCATATATTTCCATGAAGTGATGGGACTGGATACCATGTTACTTACGTGTTATCAGTGGATCGTAAAGAGGAATTATTTATATTGAACCACTTTCCTTTCTTTATATTGACTGTTTTGCCTTGTTAGACATGCTGTTGTAAATAAGTTGCTGGATTTAATCATACCAGGAAATATTTGTCTTTTGTTATCACCGTGTTATGTGGGATGTGTGAGCTGAATAATCTACTGGGCTGTACATTTTCCTTTGAAATGTTTGAAGGACCCTTAAGTGCTATTGAAAGTGAAGGATAGAACTGCTCTCAGGAAGACAAAGGTTTTATTACATTTTTCTCAAGTAATGAGGATATCTAGATAAAATAAAAACAAAGCAGTAAAAATCACACACATAGTGCCATATGCCACTAACAGAAAATATTGACCAAACAGAATAGTCCCTGGTGGGACCCTGCTAACTTACATTTATTTTCTCCTGAAGTACTGGGTCTTTCAGAGGGGAAATCAAATGCCCTGACTCACACCAAATATATGTCCCCCTCCTCACCGTGAATCCAGACTCCATTTTCAAATAGAGTAGGCTGTATAGGTAGGAAATGAAACCTTGACTGGCATCAAATGATGTCTCAGATGATCACCAAAGCTACTTCATAGTCATTATTATCCTCATCTTATTTTACATTTAAAAATTAAAGGCAACAATGACCAAATAATACTGGTGGTTATGGTGATTATGTGAGATATATATCTAGAGAGAAAGAGAGAGAGATGTATAGGTATTGAGTCCAGGATTGATACCAAAGCAGATGCTTCCAAATTCTTGGGTATTTTTATTGGCTGAAAAATCCTGGTAGACTTAAAGTATCATGCTACTATGATAGTGTGATGCATCTATGTTCCTCTGGAATGGCAAACTGATAGAATTGTCAAAGATGAAACTGAAGGGGAATTTTGGTTATTATGGTTTCCAGAATATGGAGGCAGTTAGGATCCTAAGATGCCAAGTTGAACATTTTGGATATATCTTAAATATTTGAGAAAATAAAGAGTATGTTTAGGATTCTGCTTAATGGACTCAATTAACTCAGCCTTGTAAATGACCCTTTTTTTAATTAGTCTCCTCACTCCTATACTTGGATTAAGATTAATTTTTTTCCCTTTCAATTCTACTAGAGAAATAGAGTACTTTGGAGACTCAACAAGCAATCTAATGGATGGTATGTGTGCTTGTATTTGTACTAACTGGCTTCAGTAGGAAACACACTGAAATAAGTGTGGATGAGATGGAAATTCTAATCTGATTTAACTGGCAAGTCACTGATGATGAAGTTGAAGCTCCAATACTTTGGCCGCTTGATGCAAAGAGCTGACTCACTGGAAAAGACCGTGATGCTGGGAAAGATTGAGGGCAGGAGGAGAAGGGGGTGGGAGAGGATGAGATGTTTGGATGGCGTCACTGACTCAGTTGGACATGAGTTTGAGCAGACTCCATCAGTGTTAGTTGCTCAGTCATGTCCAACTCTTTGCGACCCTATGGAATGCAGCCTGCTAGGCTCCTCTGTCCATGGGATTCTCCAGGCAAGAATACTGGAGTGGATTGCCATTCCATTCTCCAGGGGATCTTCCTGACCCAAGGATCAAACCTGGGTCTCCTGCATTGCAGACGGATTCTTTACCATCTGAGCCACCAGGGGAGCCCAAGAGATAGTAAAGGACAGGGGAGCCTGCCGTGTTGCTGTCCATGGGGTCGCAAAGAGTTGGACATGACTTAGTGACTGAACAACAACAACACAAAGTCCAACTTCTCAGTGTAAAAAAGCACTTTGTGATTCTCATCAGAAAACACAACTTATTCTCCTGTGCACTTGATTGTTCTTCATAAAAGTCTTACTTCCTAACAAAATGCAATAGAAGGTGGATTTTCCCCTGCACAGGGGCTAATATAGCAGAGTTTGTGGTATATACAAATTTGTGTAGTTAACTGAGTGGAGTTCTCAGATTAGACCATAAGTTTATACATTCTTGGTAAAGTCTCAAGTTACAGAACCCCGTCAGTTATTTTTATGAATAGACTTGTCCCGCTTTAAGTGCTGAACTTCATCATTTTTTTCTAGGAGAGTGCTGTTCTTTTCCAGTATCCTTTGCAAATCTGGTTGTTCTCTTTTTATGTGTAAATTCTGGAATGGTTCAGTTAGGAGAGCTCTTGGTCTCTCACCTGAGTTTCTAACTATGGCCTGTTATCTTTGAAGGTTGTGGATCTCTGTCAGGATTCATATGTAGCAGAGCCATGGTGAGAGGAGAGATATTTAAAGTCCTCTTTGGTGGGAATCACTTTGCATTTGAAATCTAACCTGAAATGTCTTCACTGGTTGCCAGCACCATGACACTTTCTGTGTTAACGGCAGTAAACTGCCAGAAAGCAGCAATGATGGGCAATGTTATTTCAGTGTTTGGTGACCATACCATATACGCTATGTTAGTGCCACTATTAGCTTTGTGAAAAAGACACTGGAATTTGCACAGTGTTTCAGGTACCCTTACCTAGGTAGAGGAAAATTGGAAAAGTGACTGATGCAATTTTAGAAATAGACTCTGGGGCCATTTATTTACAGTAGAAGGAGCAGGTGAGGAAGCTCACATTTCAAGATTCAGGAGATAGTTTGATGAACAGCATGAAGTACTTTCATATAGAAGCAACATTATAGATTTTTCTGCATCAGGGTCAAGCTAAATGTGTTACCAGAAAGAGTAGCTAGGTACCGGACAAGATCAAATCCTAATGAGGTAAGTGAAATCTGTTTCAAGGAACAGAGTGGGCATCCATGTGTGCTATGAGATGCAGACTATGTAGTCAAGGATGGCTCTAAGAATCTAGTCAAAATGTCTGCTACTTTCCCAGTTGGGAAGTGACATGTGGTCTCTATGGTGAGGGAAGCAGGACACTGATGTACAGTAGTTCCCCCTCATCCACAGGGAACATTGAAGATCCGCAGTGGATTCTGAAACCTCAGATAGTACTGACACATATTATATATTTATATGTGGACATATATTATTTTTTCCCTCTGTATTCATAACCTATTATACAGTTTAATTTATAAATTAGGCAATGTAAGAGATTAACAACTACCTAAAATACAACATGGGCTCCCCAGGTGGGGCAATGGGGAAGAATCTGCCTGCCAGTGCAGGAAATGCAAGAGATGTGGGTTTGATCCCTGAGTCAAGATGATCCCCTGGAGGAGGAAATGGCAATCTGCTCCAGTATTCTTGCCTGGAAAATTCCACAGACAGAGGAGCCTGGAGGGCTACAGCCCATGGGGTTACAAAGAGTCAGACGCGACTGAGCACACATACACACAATAATACAATAGAAAAATTATAACTGAATACTATAATGAAAGTTATGTGACAATCCTTTCTCTCCTCAATCAGCTTCTTCTACTCTGTTGGAAATGTGATGATTTCTTCATCTGCAGATGTAGCCGCTCTAGTAATTTTTGTATTTTTTACTCTAAACCTCTTCCTGAATCTGTGTAACTTGCAGTTAATGGCTTGGTGTCACTCAATTCAGGGGATTTCTTGCTGAAGTTTTTGTGGAGATTCTGTGCTTTCTGGAACAACATGTTGCTGTCAGTTGTGCTATGTTTTCTGTTTATGTCCTGTACCCACAGCCTTAATGTCTTTTCTGTCTTCATTAAGCATTCACCGTGCATTGTGGCTGTAACTTTTGCAGTTTGAGGTGAGACATCAAAACTAGAACAGATTTCTTTCTCCTTCTTTCCAGTTTCATGCACAGGAAAGATTTATGTCTACGATAGATCTTAGTAACTTCAGCCTACTACTAATATTATTTTCTTTCCTGATTATATTGAGAACTTTGACATTTCATTTTAAGGAAGCTCTGGTGTATCTGAATGGCCAGCCTCATTACTCTTGTGCTTTGGTGCCATTATTAAGTAAAATAAAGGCTACTTGAACACAAGCACTGTGATACCACAACTGTTGATTGATCAAGCTGATAACTGAGAAGCTAATGAGTGACTAATGTGTGGGATATGCTGGACAAAGGAATGATTTGCATCCAGGGCAGAACAGAGTGGGTTGGTTCATCATGCAATTCAGAATGGTGCAAAAAATGAATTGCTTGTTTCTGGAATTTTACATTTAATATTTTCAGGGGTGTGTGTGTGTGTGTGTGTGTATTGACAGGGGGTGGGGTACTGGAACCTCAGAAAGCAAAACTGTGAAGGACTTGTTTATTCTGCTTAACTGAATATGGTCAATTCTTGTTAAACAAGGATGTGGAGACAGTTCAATTGCGAAAATAATTTTTGTAACATTCTGTAAAATTTGTGACAAATGGTGGTGGGATAACTGTATCAGTTCAGTCACTCAGTTGTGTCCGACTCTGCGACCTCATGAATTGCAGCACGCCAGGCATCCCTCCCTGTCCATCACCAACTCCCAAAACGCATGTCTATCAAGTCGGTGATACCATCCAGCTATCTCATCCTCTGTCATCCCCTTCTCCTCCTGCCCCCAATCTTTCCCAGCATCAGGGTCTTTTCCAATGAGTCAACTCTTCTCATGAAGTGGCCAAAGTATTGGAGTTTCAGCTTCAACATCAGTCCTTCCAATGAACACTCAAGATTGATCTCCTTTGGGATGGACTGGTTGGATCTCCTTGCAGTCCAAGGGACTCTCAAGAGTCTTCTCCAACACCACACTTCAAAAGCATCAATTCTTCAGAGCTCATCTTTCTTCACAGTCCAACTCTCACATCCATACATGACTACTGGGAAAACCATAGCCTTGACTAGACAGACGTTTGTTGACAAAGTAATGTCTCTGCTTTTTAATATGCTATGTAGGTTGGTCATAACTTTCCTTCCAAGGAGTAAGCGTCTTTTAATTTCATGGCTGCAATCACCATGAAACTGTATATTCACCTGCAAAAGAATAAAGATGAAACTCTGCATCATAAAAAATAATGTAACTGTAAATAATGAGGAACTACTGTAACCATTTTTTTTTTTTTTACTGGCCATGCCACAGCGTGCATGATCTTAGTTCCTTGACCAGGGTTTGAACCTGTGCCCACTGCAGTGGAAGCATGGAGTTTTAACTGCCAGGGAAATCCCATGTAACCATTTTAAAAATTCATTTTGATGCAGTCATTTTGACTGAAGAAAGATATCCCTTCTACTAATTCTTTCCTTATTCCATGCTTATTAGGAAAATTTTTACTTTCTGCTTTATTGTTTTATTTTTAGAATTTTTATATCTATGTTTTACTTGTATTTCAAATCTTCAACATGTTTTAAATTACAGAAGTATTATATTTTCCTGGAGGCAAATGAAAAATACAAAAATGTATACATATGGATAGGAATGAAGTGGAAATCTCCAATCCCCTGCATTCCCACCTCCTTGAGTTAACAATTAGTAATTTATTACAGGTATCCCAGGAATAGTCAGGGGAAATTTCTTGTGTACCTTTGAAAAACAAAGTTTAAGTCATTAGGAGATAACCTACTAGTGAAGTCTTTAGTAAGCTGTTTTGCTGCAACTGTATATAAAAACAATTAAAATTAGATTGAAATTTTTGGCTTATGTACTGGAGAACACACTGTTCTCCAAAGTGAAGTTAGAAGAATCTTGATGACAAATTTTCAAAGGTTATGTCATAAACCAATTTTAATGTTTTTAAGTTTCTCACCTCTACCAAAAAATATCAAATATTTAGGAGAGTTAAAGATTAAGAGGAATATTTGAGAGGGAAGTATATGAATGCTGTAATAACTCTTCTAACTTGTCAGGTAGGCAGAATGGAGATTTTTCCTTTTATACTCATTCGAGAGAGAGAAGAGCCCCTTGAAAAGATGTCTGAGTACTGGGTATATGCTGGGCATAGTGAACTGGGGTATGACCCTCACCTGAGAAATTAAGTTTGATAAATTGTATGTCCTGGATGACTTGGAGTTAGCAAATAATTTTTTTTCTAATGTGATTTAAAAATTAATGATTTCATAATGAATAATATCACATTCATTGCTTAGCAATACAGAAAGTTCACTTTATTAATGTTTTTAATTTTTTAACTTAATTCTTTTCTAATTCCCCCATGTACCTTATCTTCTGTATCTCTTAATGGGCAAAAGACTTATGTGCTTTGAAAATTCACTTTAAAAAGAAATTTTTGATATGTGAGATTACAGTTCATGTAATTTTTCTTTTCCATAAAATTTACAATTCTATTTTGAAGGAAAAAAATATGTCAAAATTATATTATAAGTAACTGAATTACATATTTAATACTATATATGATTTATATTTTAATAAAGCTGATTAAAAGTTCATTATCTGAAAAAATTGGTTGAAAGTTATTAGAGTAGAATAATGTAAGTTCCTGAAGCATAATTCAGAAAATGTAAATGTACCCAGTAAATGTGTGTTCATGATATTCATATATGAAAACCTTGATAACCATGTTACAATATGTAAAATTTTCTCTTGCTTTGGGCCTATACTAATCATTTATGTTTGCTGTCTTTTTTGTTTAGTTTCCCACTGATTTAACATTGAATCCTGGCACATTATATTTGGAAACTGAGTGATCACTTTTAAAATATATGTCCTGTGCTTGCCAGACATGGATTTGGAAGTTCTCCCAGTAATGCTTTCACTGTCATAACCCACTTCACAATTCTATCATGAATGAGGTCATTAGGGAATGACATCATTTTCAGTACCTCCCAGATTGCAATTTTAAAAAAATGCAATAGCCTTTTTAAAAAAATCTGTCTCTTACATAATCATGTCCTAAGTTAAGCAAGACATAGTTCCTAAATCACATGCATGTGCGTGCACACTCACACATGCAAACAATGCAGCTTGAAATTGTGCAACTAGAGGAATTTCTGAGACATGTTTGGTTGTGGGTGGTCATGAAGTACTAAAGGTTCAGGAAATACTAAGGAATATTAAGGCAAGCCAATAGAAAGAGGCCACCAAGAGTGGGTAGATGAATTCAGAAGGGAAGTAAGAAAGCACTTAGGAGCTTTTCTGCCATTTTTCCTCCTTCAGGAGGCTGTGTAGAAAGTTCCTGCTCTTTCTAAAATGAACTAGAAGCAAGAATTTAAAAGAAAATTCCCATTTATATATTCAGTCACACAGCCATATATTCGACAAATATGTGATGGTAACCACATAGGATAACCATCTGGCATACAGTTGTGAACAAGTCAGATGTGGTCTCTGCCCTTATGGAGATAAAATTCTAGCTGGAGAAACAATCAATCACTAACCAATTACAGAGATAATTTAAAATGTTCAAATATGGTCAGTGTTAGGAACAAGAAGCATGTGTTTCTATAAAAGTCTACGTCAGAAGGTGATAAACTAATCTAGAGGGTCATGAAAATCTTTCCTCAGCTTAGCTTTATAAGATAATTAGGAATTAATTATTTATGGAAGTGTGGAGTGTGGAAGAAAAAGCTCTAGGAAGAACCTCATGTACATCCTATGCAGGTAGCAAGCTGTCAGGACAAAACTCTGAAATTGAGAGGGAAAAGCAGTTTTCTCTTGACAATATTGTCCCTTACCAGAAAAAAACTTTTGAATAAAAAAATTTCCTCTTTGAAAATATCTTTTGAAAGGATGAAATCAAGTCCATCTTAACACAAATTGTTTTTGAAAGTAAACAGCATCGATATACAATTAGCTTCTAAGACACTTGTTCCAGAGAGAGAAGGTAGTGAGGGCCACAGTGAAATTACGTTGCTTATATGCCCAGACTCAGCAGATAGGCCTTATGGTGGGGACCATGTAAAGATTCTATCCCAGTAATCTTGTCTGATCTGCATAGAAGCTAATACCATGGCATCAGCTTTTGAGAAAAGAAAGAGCTTTATTGTGAGATCAAGGGGTAAGGAGACAGAGGCAAGGGTCTCAAATCTGTCTTGTTGATCCAGGGTTTGGGGGACATTTTTAGTAGTTAGAGGAGTTTCAACTTTGGAAACTGATTAGCTAGTCTGAAATCAGTTTATATAAGCTAATTTTGCTGCTGTAAGCCAAATATTCTTAAAGAGCTCTGATGGTAATATTTCTCTTATTTGAGTTCCATAGACTGATAATTCTTGGCTTTAAGATATCCTGGAGATATTGTTCCTATCCTGTACATGTGCAGTGCTTTCTCTGTAAGATAACTGAAGGTTTAATTAATCAATCCATCTATTTAAAGAGGCAGACCCAGTTTAAACTGGTCAGTGTTTTATGTGCCATTTCTATCTGGTGATGTTAGATGATTTAACGGCATTCAAGAGAAGGTGATAGAATGTCTTATATCCCAGCCACTGGCTGGCCTTGAGGTCATGGCATGTCTCACTGCAGTGCCCATATTGGTAATGACAGTGATAGTCATAAAGATTCGAATGAATAGGAATGACCAAGTTATGACCCCTGAACTCCTTTCTGTTTCCTGCTGGTTGGCCCTAGTCTTCCAGGTGTGTGCCAGAGATTATTGTAAATATGGTAATTATAGTTGCAGATGTTCTGATCTGGCCCAATTGAGATAGGAGAATGGGAGGTTTTCTTGAGCAGAGAAATAACTTCCTAAACAGTTCCTATCAATGAGAGAAATCTAAAACGAGGTTTAATACCATTTTTTAAAACAGAGGTTATGTTTGAAACTCCATAAATGATTTGATTTTCTGGGAAAGTGAAATGAGTCTTATTTTTACTGGGGGTATTTACATCATAGACCATGTTAAGAAACTGCTAAACTATGCATTTGGTAGGTTGTATTTCTATGCACAATTATACAATGTACCCCTTCTTCATGATCAGTTTGTGTCTTCCAACCCATTGCCATGGGGCTTGCCTGCTTCCTATTGTGGGGAGTATATATTTTCCTTTCCTCTCCATTGACTTTGAATTTAGCCATGCAATTTTTTCTGGTCATTGGAATATGAACAGATATGACTAAACTATATACAGTTAGAAGCTTTAAATGAAATTCTAAGGACTGGCTCAGCCTCTTGCTTTTCAAAATGTTAGTTTGAAAAATGGTATGCTCCACATAAAGGCTTCAACCTCAGCCCAAACCTTCCAACAAAACCCACAGAACCAAGCCAAGCAGAGCCACTGTAGCCGCATCCATCTAGCAGCTGCCTGAGTGAAACATTAAGAAGAATGAGATGCTTGTTTTTGTAAGCTCATGAGATTTTACAGCTGTTATGCAGAAAAGTTGAAAAGTACAGAATCTGATACTTAGACAAGGAGTGTTCCCATATAAAAACTTAAAATATGTGGCACTGATTCTGGGGGCAGGAGACCTAGCCATGAGGAAACTTGATGGAGGCTGGAAAATTGGTGACACTTTTTATTCAGTATATGAACATTTGGTAAAATGTTACCTTAGGTAACTTGAAAGGCAAACATGAATATCATGTTCTCAAGGCTTTCTGTAAAGAAGATTTGAAATGTTGCTAATGCGACTCAGTTGTTAGAAGCTGTTCGATAACACAAGAAGGAAAATGATCTCAAGCATAAGTGACTTGTTTAAGATGAACAGGAAATTAAAATGAGAAACTATAGGATTCACAGTGTTAGAAAATCAAACTGTTTCTCATCTCTAAGTGGTTAAAATAGAAACACTTTGAGTCACAAAGGCTAATTAAGACAGAGATTAAGACTCAGTTTAGGGACAAAGCCCAAATTATTGACACCTTTTGATTGGATTAAGATGTCCCTCAGTAAATCCTTTCAACTGGACAAAATGGTTCAGGAAAAAGAAACCAAAGGAGTGATCTGTTGAAGCAAAGATGTGTGCTTCAGTTTAGAGAGAAACAGATTGGTAAAAGAATAGTGAACAAGTCTTTTAATGTATGGAGCAGAATAGATGAAATAAATAGAAGAAAAGAAAAGATACAAAAAAAATTGAGACGAGTTTTAATGCAGAATATCTCCAGCCTGATATAGCAGATGAGTGGCTTTTTTTTTTTTAGGTGCAGTTAACTTTATTATTATTTTTTAAATTAGTTTATTTATCTATTTTTTAACTTTACAATATTGTATTTGTTTTGCCATACATTGACATGAATCCACCATGGGTGTACATGTTTTCCCCTTCCAGAACCCCCCTCCCCACCTCCCTCCCCATCCCATCCCTCTGGGTCATCCCGGTGCACCAGCCCCGAGCACACTGTATCATGCATCGAACCTGGACTGGCGATTCGTTTCACATATGATAATTTACATGCTTCCATGCCATTCTCCCATATCCTCCCACCCTCGCCCTCTCCCATAGAGTCCATAATACTGTTCTATTTATCTGTGTCTCTTTTGATGTCTTGCATACAGGGTTATCTTTACCAATTAACTAAATTCCATATATATGTGTTAGTATACTGTATTGGTGTTTTTCTTTCTGGCTTACTTCACTCCGTATAATAGGTTCCAGTTTCATCCACCTCATTAGAACTGATTCAAATGTATTCTTTTTAGTGGCTGAGTAATATTCCATTGTGTATATGTACCACCACTTCCTTATCCATTCATCTGCTGATGGGCATCTCGGCTGTTTCCATGTCCTGGCTATTATAAACAGTGCTGCGATGAACATTGGGGTACATGTGTCTCTTTAAATTCTATTTTCCTCAGTGTGTATGCCCAGCAGTGGGATTGCTGGGTCATATGGCAGTTCTATTTCCAGTTTTTTGAGGAATCTCCACACTGTTCTCCATAGTGGCTGTACTAGTTTGCATTCCCATCAACAGTGTAAGAGGGTTCCTTTTTCTCCACACCCTCTTCAGCATTTATTGCTTGTAGACTTTTGGATAGCAGCCATCCTGACAGGTGTGAAATGGTACCTCATTGTGGTTTTGATTTGCATTTCTCTGATAATGAGTGATGTTGAGCATCTTACATGTGGACCTCCAGCTTTCTCTGGGAATGAAGCAGGCCAAAAGTGCTGCTCAGCTCCAGGGAGGGCATGTTTTCCAATGTTCTGTTCAGATGTAGTCAAGGAAGGCAAAGGAAAAGGGAAGGAAGAGGTGGGAGCCAATAGTGCTAGAGAAAATTGATGTTGTTCAACCTCAGTCATGTCTGACTCTTTGCAACCCCATGGACTGCAGCACGCCAGGCTTCCCTGTCCTTCACTATCTCCTGGAGTTTGTTCAGACTCACAGCCAAATAATCGATGATGTCACCCAACCATCTCATCCTCTGTCACCCCTTTCTACTCATGCGCTCAATCTTTCATGAGTAGAAGACCCTGATCTTCTTTTCAGGTGAGTCAGCTATTCACATCAGGTGGCCAAAGTATTGGAGCTTCAGCTTCAGCATCAGACATTCCAGTGACTTTTCAGGGTTGATTTCCTTTAGGATTGACTGGTTTGATCTCCTGTGCAAGGGACTCTAAAGAGCCTTTTTCAGAACCACAGATTGAAAGCATCAATTCTTCTGCAGTCAACCTTCTCTGTGGTTCAACTTTCACATCTGTACATGACTATTGAAAAAGCCATAGCTTTGACTATATGGATATTTGTCAGCAAAGTGATGTCTCTGCTTTTTAATATGTAATGTATTATATAATATATCATATATAACAGAAGCAATTTACTCTTAAGACTCAAGCTTAAAAATTCTACATTTGTAAAATATTACCTGAGTTGTAATTCTATTAAGCTACCATTTGAATAATGGTATTAGACCCTAATACTGGGACAGATTGAAGGCAAAAGGAGAAAAGGGCGGCAGAGGATGAAATGGTTAGATGGCATCAGTGACTCAATGGACATGAATCTGAGCAAACTGAGAGATAGTGAAGGATAGGGACTCCTGGTGTGCTGCATGCAGTCCATGAGGCCGCCAACAGACACGACTGAGTGACTGAACAACAACAAATATTCACTCAACAGCAATGAAGGTAAAAGAGAAAGCAAACTTCCTTAGAAAAGAAACAAAAATAACTTGGCTGTGGTACAGGATCTTCAGAAGTTGGCCCAGTTGGGGGCTGGATTATTCAGCTTTCAGGATGTGGGGTGGGAAATATTTCATGCTTGGTATAGACATTTCTCATTGCTGATGGAGAATGTGCTAGGCTAGGGCTGTCTCTTAATGATCAGTATTCTTGGTGATGTCCATACTTCCCTTGCACAAACTGCCCCCTGGGACTCATATTCAACATCTGACTAGAGGATGTGGGAGAGAAAGAAAGGCTGAAGCTGAATCAGGTTGCATAAATGGCCAAACTCGTCATCAGTGTCATTTGTATTGGATTCCATTTTGAATATATGTAATCCAGTGACATTAACAAAAGTGCTAAGTTGTGCTTCAGTTGTGTCTATCTCTTTGTGACCCCATGGTCTGTAGCCTGCCAGGCTTCTATGTCCATTGGAATTCTCCAGGCAAGAATACTGGAGTGGGTTACCATTTCCTTCTCCATGGCATTAACAAAAGAAGGCATAGTAAATTTTAACGTTCTGTTCCACGGTAAGTCTGCCAAGTTAGACACACGAGGATACACTGCATATGGCATTTGTAGTGAAATTTTTGAAAAAACACAACAAATTGATGGAGGGAATATTCTATGAATTTGATCCCATGGAAGCGACATTTGGTCCACAGAGGATACACTTAGATACTCGATCCCTCAGCCATTGCAACTTAGTGCTCTTTTTATCAGATTATCGATGATCTGGTAATCCAGTAGAGGACTTGGTGATCCTCTCAGACCTTTGGCACATGCTCTTCTTTAAATATTGGAGTGTAAGAAGCTCCTTTTCATCTGACAGATTAAATTTAAGCTCTGCCTAACTGAATTTTTCCCATCATATGTATTTTTTCTCATTCTTGAGTTTTCTCTTGGCCAATAGAGTTTTTGACCAATTATTGTTAAGTTTTGTTCCTCATGGGAAATCATTGGGGTTTAAAAAGAACAAATGCTTCTTTCTCCTTTTTCTATAAGGATTTTTCCTTAGTTTCTGTAGGTGTGCAGCTGTTTACAATTATGACTGATTGTTTCATCTGCTTTGGACAGTTTCTCCTCTGTGGTTAAAGGGTGAATTCTCTATTAAATGGACAATACAGTATATTTAACTTCATTTTCCCAATGAAGGTCAGAAGTGATTAAGTTTTTGAAATTTTCAAATATTACTTTCAAACTATGTATTTTCTATCTTTAATGAAGTCAGTTCTCACCGTGAAGAATTTTATTTTGATCTGTTAATTCCTTATGTGTAATTTCCTGTATTTGAGGAGGTGAAAACCATGAAAGAAAATAGTTTCAGTAAATGCTGAGTTTTCAAAGAGAAACTTTAGAATTTATAGTCTTTCTAAATCAGGTTAATTTTTTTTCATATAAATGTAGCTGAAGATACTTGCTCAAATGTAAACAGGGCTTGGATAATTTTCCCGAAGTCTGTTTGTAAGCTTTTCCTTTGTATTTTGCAAAGTAGTTGATTGTTAGTAAATCATTCTCAAAAAACTTAAGTTTATATGCCTTTGTGAACTAGCTCTGTGTGTGAGTATGTATATTTGGCAAAAGGCTTTAATATCTTTGTTATCAGTCTTACTGTCAATAGATCTGCTTTATTCAGTTGAATAGTGGCAATCTCATTATCTATAGCTACATCTGCTGTGAAAACCAAGTAGTATTGCTTATCAGAGTTTGGCATTGCCGTAAGATTAACTTTTTGCTTCTCTTCAAATATGATGAAATATGGCAACAATAAAACACTCTTGTAAAATGATCCCTTTTTCCAGTGTGTTTCATTATGGGAAAGAAAAATTTTAAAGACATTTTCAAAAGTCTGTGATATATTTCACCTAAATAAATCCTTCTATTCAAAGATATGTATATACAGCATATGTATTTATGTATAAGTAGAATTTTTGTTTATGCTTGTGTACACAATATCCTTACCTCTTTTCATTATAGGATAGAATGCAAATCTAGGAAATCCTCTAAAGGGGATTATCTTTTAACATATATGAGTCAATTTTAGGAAAATAAACCACAAAACCTGATTAAATTACCAACTTTATTTGGTTTTGTTTATTTTTAATGAATTCTTTAGTGATTTCTGTCTAGATAAAATTCAGACTATATACTGTATCTTTTGGAACATACCCATCAACAAATTGCAAACTTCTGTAACTTCCGCCATTTTGGAATTATCTTCTTTTGTTAAACTTTTTACAAAAATCACCAAAAAATCAAGAACATGTCATCTAACATGGTCTCCATATAACTTATATGTGCTTATATTTCTTAATGCAAATATATCTGGGAATAAATAGATTGCTAGTGTAAACCAAAATATTTTTTATTAAAAACATGTTTCCGTTAGTTTGAGGTCTTGTCCATTTACTTACCACTATTTTGTCAGACTCTAGAATAACATATATGAGTAGAAGAAGAATAAATACTATGTCTTTATAAAGTCATAGTAACTGGTGGGTTTTTGAGTCGTCACTGCCCTTGTCAGCATCAACATAAGCATCTATTATTGAACAGCACTTTATACTCACCATATGCCTTTATGTACCAAGTAGTCCTTATTAAAAACATATGAGGCATGAAAAAAACAACACCCAGAATGTGTCTGTTTTACTGATGATGATGCTAGTTAACTGATGGCATAATCAGGCCAGTACTTCTGAGCTGTGATTCACTACACTATTCCTTAGACTGCATCTCAACAGATATCTGTACTTTTAAATATTCAAAGTCTTAATTGACTTTGTACAACATGCAGAGAAGCATACTTATCATGGTGTTCAAAACCTTAAATGATCTAATTCAGTGTGATTAAATGTTCCCAAGGTCCATGGCATCTAGTCATTTGTAATTTTGTTGCAACACATATTTGTACTGCAAGAAATATTAGCTGGTGTGAATGAGAAAAAAGCACCCAGACAGTGCAGTTTTGTATCCACTGTACCCAAGTGTGGGCTTCCCAGGCAGCTCAGTGGTAAAGAATTTGCCTGCCAATGCAGGAGATGCAGATTTCTTCCCTGGGTTGGAAAGATCCCCTGGAGAAGGAAACGGCAACCCACTCCAGTATTCTTGCCTGGAAAATTCCATGGACTGAGGAGCCTGGTAGGCTGCAGTCCATGGGGTCGCAAAGAGTCGGACAAGACTGAGCGACTTCAATTTCTTTTTCTTTCTTTAGGGATTCCAGTGTATATGTGAATAAAATAAGATCAAATCCACCCTTCTTTATTACCCTATCAATTTTTTATTCATTCTTTTTATATGCACCAGTCTGCATTCATCACAGACCTACTGTGCATTCACCAGGCATTCATACTAGACTCTGCTATGTAAGCTTATAATCTAGTGGAAAGGGGCATACATTAAATCAGTTGCAACAAACATAAATGTATGAATAAAAAATGTGAGAAGATTTTGAAATACTTTTTCTCATTGCTTTCTATGCTTTGGATGTTTTCATTACTTTAAATTGAGATATAATAGGCATATAGCATTATATTAGCTTCAGGTGTACAACTTAATGATTCAGTATACCTGCATATTATGAAATGATCACCACGGTTAATCTAGTTAGCATCCATCACCACACATAGTTACACATTTTTTCTTGTGATAAGAATTTTTACCATTTACTCTCCTAACAGGTTTCAAATATTCAATACAATATTATTAACTACATTCATCATGCTCTACATTACATCTGCAGGACTTCTTTATTTTATAACTGGAAGTTTTCACCTTTTAACCACTTTCATTCGTCTTGCTCACCTCCCAGTCCCTGCCTCTGGCAGTCATCCGCCTGTTCTTTGTATCTTTGTTCTTCCTCTTTTTAAGATTCCACTTGTAAGTGAGTATCATTCTAGGTCTGACTTAGCATAATGGCTTCAGGATCCATCAGTGTTGTTAAAAATGGTAAGATTTCTGCTTGTTATGGTTGCATAATTTTCCATTTTGTATATCATGTTTTCTTTTGGATATTGTCTTTATTGCCTGTTACATGCCTTCATTTTTATTAGTATTTTTACCTTCACTTTGTTATATGTAAAATAACCAGTTAAGAAATGATTGTGTAGAAAGAGGAAATCATGAAAACATCACTAGTTGATCTGGGTTCTGGTTTCAGGTTTGGCCCCAATTAGCAATATTATTTGAATAAGATATTACAGTTTTAGTCTTACATTTCCCAGTTGCAAAATTGGTCAGTTGTCTAATGTCCCATAACTAGTATGCTCTATGCTGTTTTTGAATAGGTAATCTTTGCATTGGTTTTCGTAAGAATGATGTATTATATTTATTTATTTCAACCTATCAACCCATGAGAGTACAGGTATCTTGAAGGCCGGTCCCTGAGTCCTTTACATCTTGTGTTCCTAGAATACTCAATGCATGCTTTGTTGAATATACTTTAAAAGTATATTTGTGATGGCAAATATTCCAAAATGACTTTTCATTATAATCTGTCCCAGAATGACAAATTGAAACATAGGTCTGAAGATAAATATTTTTCAGGTACATTAAAAAGAATAATGAGTGTTTTTACAACGATTACATTTTTAGGAACAAAGTCTATAGTTGTTAAGACTTTATGCGGAATAGCAATTATGAGTCTGTAATTTTATTTGTGTCCAGCAGATGCCACCAGTGCCTCAAATAAAACTCCTGTGGCTAAATTTAGGAAGAGCCCACATTTAAAAGTAAGCAGATGTCATTAAAACCCAAGAGAATATTACACAATCATTCAGATCTTCAGTTAAATGCAAAATAAAATGACATGTTCCTAAGCTGTCCTTTGTCTTCATTATAGTTGGTAGCTAGCTCACTGACTGTTTACCACTAATGAAGAGACATACATTAGGTAGTGCTGAAAACTAGAAAAGGAAAGCAAGAGACAGCCAATACTTCCAAAATTTACTTGAGAAAATTAATGTTGTTCAAAGTTTTCTTGGCATTGAAAGCTTTGATTCATAATCATAACATCCTCCTTCCTGAATATTGTTATGTTCTTTTTCCCAATGGACTGATTAGCAATTTTTCTTTTTTTTTTAATTAAAAATGAACAAATGTTTACTCACAACTTCTTGAAATGTCTTTTGTTTTTCTTTGATTTTTTAAAAGCCCCTTACAGCCTTTCTTTTTTAATATAAGAAACTAGACTATCTTAGATGTAACTATTTACAACTTGACTAATTTAGATTTGCCATTTCCTTTATTTGAAAGTTTATGCTTTATCCAAACTTAATGGATTTTATTAACTGATTAAAATTCACAAGTCATATTAAAAAGTAGGATTTCTTAATATTTTTGAGAGGTATGATAGCATATTGTTTTACCATGTTATAGTAACTTTTCTCACTTTATTTAATTTGATCCAATTAATGATTTGAAACATATAGCATTATTAATTTCTCATTAGATAGATCTTTAATGTATCACCCTACTTAAGAGATTTAAGAAATACTCTGAAAAGCTATTTGTTTAGAGAAATTTTATGGTTCTAGAATGCTTTTGATGAAATATGTAATTGTTAAGGATTAATATCTAACTCTTCCCTGGTGGCTCAGACAGTAAAGCGTCTGCCTACAACGTGGGAGACCCAGGTTCAATCCCTGGGTCGGGAAGATCCTCTGGAGAAGGAAATGGCAACCCACTCCAGTATTCTTGCCTGAAAAATCCCATGGATGGAGGAGCCTGGTAGGCTACAGTCCATGGGGTCGCAAAGAGTTGGACACGACTGAGCAACTAAACAAACAAAGTATCTAAAGCACTTGTGTGAAAATGACAGAATTTTGTTAATTTTTAAATTGCGTAATTTAATATCGATGTTCAAACAAAGGAATAGTGTAGCCTGTTGTGACTCCTGAATTTCTGAGAAAGCACTCCTTCTCCTCACCCACTGTGACTCAGTACTCATCCATTTCCACTTTCATGTCTGGTGTCATCAACCTAAGTACAGAGAGGATCAAGGGAAGGAAAACTAAGAATGAGATTCTCTGCATAAGAACCACATAATCTGATACTGAAAATTAAAGCAAAATAGGCTGTGAGTCGATGCAGTCTTCTATGTGACGTGCAGTTCCAGGCTCTACATTTGTTCATTATCTTGCAGTCATCCGAAGAAGAATTTACTTGGAGTAGTGCAGCTTGGTCTCTGTTTTGATGTTATGTGCCCTGTTGGACTCATCCATACAAACATATATGCCGTATGCTTTTCTTTGGAATCTTGAGCTTTTCTAACTTTTTTCAGCTTTGATTTGTCATGAAAATAGACACATAATCATGGGTTCAGTGCTTTAAAGAATCAAGATGGGGCTCATGAAAAAAGAGGACTTTCCCGTACTCTGCCTCACACTGCCCTGTGTGTGTTGTATAGTAAAGTGTGAAACGGGGAGAATGCCGTGTGTCTGCTGCACTCGAGCAGCTACCTTGTGGGGGGGGGGAGGGGGGTGGCAGGTATAGAAAGAAGAAGGGTGGTTGGGAGGAGCTGGAAATAGCACTGGGAAATGTGGGTAGAGCTGATACAAATTTTGTGAGATAAGTAGATTTCTGGTGGTTGGAATGTTTTTTCAAGCTATTGTAGAAGTTGATTTACATTGTTTCCCAGAGTAATTTCCATCCACATTCCATCTCCTTCTTAGATGTTTTAAAAATTATTTTTCTTACTTTTCACTACTTGATCTGTTAAGCAATAGTAAGGCTTTTATGACTTTACTAACAATATTTAGTCACGTGAACTAAAATTGTTTTACGTCTCTCTTTTAAAAAGCAAGTAAGATTTTTCAACACAGAGGACCTACCTTAAAATAATAATTTTAACAACTTACTATCTAGGGTATACTACATTTGCATAAAACTCTTGGGCAGTAAGTAAAAACTGGATTCATTTTTAAAGTGTCTTTGCTTCAAGGCACATCTTATCAAATGAGGCTATTTATAGTCTACCTTGTATTTCACTGCTTGTGAGCTCTGTGAGCAAACAGAATTTGCTCACAGGGTGAAACACATGTTTATGGTCCTGAATAAACTGCTCAGATTCAAAAACTATTTGTGTGACAGTGCTAGACGAAGGAATGCTGGAGCCGAATGGGATGTTTGTAGCCTGTATTTGCATATCAATACCCAGACTCCCCTTTGGGAATACTACTGCTTCGTGACAATGCTGTTGTCTGAGGTCTGGGGCAAAGAAAAACCATAAAAGTTGGGACTCACTTTTCAATGCCCTCGATTCTTTTCTTGTGCTTTGGAAAACTGTGAAACAAGGTCACCAAGTTCCATTCTCCATAGTTTTATTATGTTTTCAATGAAGCAATTGAACCTGCGCGGAACCCAGACAGACAGACATCACAAGGCCACTTTGTAGAAAGGCAGCTTCTTTAGAACATGAATGCTGAAGCTCGGTTTGTGAGTTTCATGGGTTTGGGGCCTGTATACTGTTTAAAGAACCAAAGGGAACCAAACCTTTAAACAAAATATGTAGAACCCTTCTGCCTGCAGAAAAAAAGTATAAAATTAAGGATTCTTTTAGCCATGAGGAAGACAACCTAAGAAGGTAATAGCTATTTGGAAATCCGGCCATGGGTACTGAGGTTATTTTGTAACACGATGTCATTTTCTACCTGGCTGGCAAACAGAAGTCTTGTTGTCAGTCTTATTTTTGAAATGGGATCACAGAGTCTGTTCATAGTTTTGCTGAGGTTTTACTTGGAGAAAGATTATTATTATTGATTTTTTTTTTTCCTGACAACACTTTGGACTTCCTGATGGGAATTTTAGTAAAATTTACCTTATATTTTAGAATGCAGTTGATTTCTTTACTTGGTTAAACTCTATAGAAACAAAGATAAAAAGAAATGCATGTTTTCATATTACTGCCTTTAGCCACTACTGCATAGTTGAAAACACTTTGTGAGAGTGCTCTGATCGGAAATGTCAGGTTTAGCAGGATTTCTTCATGGATAAATTTTCCCACACTACTACACTGTGTTATGTTCTCAAACATCCTTATTTGAACCCACTTCACTTTATCAAACATCTTGTTTTGCTTTTTTGTTTTATCATTAGTTTGGTTTTTCTGTGTATCCCAGACATGTTTCTCCTGAATATTTTTTCACAGCGATCTCAAGAATGACTTACACCGTCTAAAATTGTCTTGAATATAGAAAATGCTGCTAACAATATTTCAATTGCTTTGTGCAGAGCTCTGAACAATTTTCCTGATTCACCTCCAATTATCTATCCATGCTGTGCTAAGTTGCTTCTGTCCTTTCTGACTCTTTGCGAACCCATAGACTGTAGCCCACCATGCTCCTCTGTCCATGGGATTCTCCAGGCAAGAATACTGGAGTGCATTGCCATGCCCTCCTCCAGGGGATCTTCCCAACCCAGGAATCAAATCCATGTCTCTTATGACTCCTGCATTGGCAGGCAGGTTCTTTACCTGATTTCTAGTCATATCTTTATCTAGTACCAAAGATATGTTAATTCCCTTGCAATGGCTTCACTATCCTTGATTTTTACATAAAATGTAGTATTTTGACTCTTCTGTTTTTATTTTCTTTTCTGACATCGCCCTTCTATTCTCCTTCTTCTCAAAATGTACATATGACCCATTCCTTTCTTTCTGAATTTCATTTCTCAATGTTTTCAACCACCGTTAGGTCTTCACCTACAACAACCATGTGGAAGAGAACTCCAAAAATGATCACTTTTGGCCCATATTTTATTTTAATAGCTAAGCTGTTCGTTCGCTATTTCCATTGATTGTTATACTTATCACAAACTTGGTAGATCCAGAATGAAATACTGCAGTTATTTTCCTGTGGTTGGTTTTATTTCCCTATTTGTGCAAATTCTTTGACATTCTTTTCTTGAAAAGAATGTGTGCTGAGTTTAATAATCTCTTCTAATGAATAGAATATGGCAGAAGTGACATGTGTGAGTTCTGAGGCTAGGTCATAAAAGACTTGGCTGCTTCTGGGTCTTGCTTGCCCTTATGTCACTCGCTGTGGGAGGAACTTGCCACCATATTGTGAGGACAGCCTCACAGTCCATGTGGAAAGGAGCAACACATGGATTCCATACATTTTCTCTGCTCAAGAAACTTTATAGTTTTCCCATTTATCTTCAAACTAAAGCCTTATATTGTTAGTGTAATGTATTAGAGTCTTGTTGAAAACTATTCATTCCAAAGCACTCTGTTGATTTTGCTTTGATATTATTTTGAGAATTGCTTTGACTTCTTGGTAGGCAGAATGTACTTTCCACCCTTGATTAGGGGCTTGGCCATGTGACTTACTTTGGTAAGAGAGTTGTAGCAGACACAACATAAAGTCATGAAATGCCCTTAGGCTGTTAGGCTTGCCAAGTTGTACTTCTGTCATTCCTGTGAGAGGCACATGACCCAGCTAGACTGCTGGTCCAAGGAAGATGAGAGAAATACAGAGTGTGCATGAGCCCAATACGATGTGAGGAGCTCAGCCCAGCCAGCCAATAGAGCTACCTAACCATGTCCACTCCAGATCAGCCAACCCTTGGGTATTCCTGTAAGAATAAATAACTGTTGTTTTAAATCACTGAGTTTTCAAAGTGGTTTATTATACAGTAACCTCTTTTCCCTTAACTTAATCTTTTCAAATTTACTATTTTTTCCTGTTTAAAATTAACTCATTACTCCCTGACTCTTCCCTATTCACTAAATACACTTACCTATTCCTATGTACACTTTTACATTTTCTCACGTATCCTTTAGGGTGTTTTTAAATAATAAGGAGTATTTATTAAGTTATTAGTAACTCAAGCAGCAATATTATCACTTTTATGAAGTCTGATAGAGGTGATATTATTGTTCATTTTAAAGGTGAGAGAGCTGGTAGCTTAAAAAGTTGTCCAAATTCACATGGTTTGTAAGAGCAGGATTTGAATTCAAGGTTTTGTGTTTAAAAAATCATTTACTCATAACCAATCATTTACTCATAATCATTTACTCATACTGTATTCCTGTTTCAGCTTCAATGCTTTCTGATAACTCTAATCCATAGATTATGCTAACTTTTTTCACTTCCAAATGAATTTAGTATTCCAAGCAGTAATCATTTTTATAATATTTTTAATTAATTAATTAATTTTAATTGGAGGCTAATTATTTTACAATATTGTGGTGATTTTTGCCATTCATTGACATAAATCAGCCACAAGTGTACACGTGTCCCCCATCCCGAACCCCCCCACCCAACTCCCTCCCCATCCCATTCCTCTGCGTTGTCCCAGTGCACTGGCTTTGAGTGCCCTGTTTCAGGCATCGCACTTGGACTGGTCATCTATTTCACATATGGTAATAGAATGTTTCAATGCTATTCTCTCAAATCATCCCACCCTTGCCTTCTCCCACAGAGTCCAAAAGTCTGTTCTTTATATCTGTGTTTCTTTTGCTGTCTCATGTATAGGGCCATCGTTACCATTTTTCTAAATTCCATATATATTCATTAATATACTGTATTGGTATTTTTCTTTCTGACTTACTTCACTCTGTATAATAAGCTCCAGTTTCATCCACCTCATTGAAACTGATTCAAATGCATTCTTTTTAATAGCTGAGTAATATTGCATTGTGTATATGTACCACAACTTTCTTATCCATTTGTCTGCCAATGGACATCTAGGTTGCTTCCATGTCCTGAATATTGGAAACAGTGCTGTGATGAACATTGGGGTACCCGTGTCTCTTTCAATCCTGGTTTCCTCGGTGTGTATACCCAGCAGTGGGACTGCTGGGTCGTATGGGAGTTCTTTTTTCCATTTTTTAAGAATCTCCACACTGTTCTCCATAGTGGCTGTACTAGTTTGCATTCCCACCAACAGTGTAAGAGGGTTGGTTCCCTTTTCTCTACACCCTCTCCAGCATTTATTGTTTGTAGACTTTTGGATAGCAGTCATTCTGACCGGTGTGAGATGGTACCCCATTGTGGTTTTTATTTGCATTTCTCTGATAATGAGTGATGCTGGGCATCTTTTCATGTGTTTGTTAGCCATCTGTATGTCTTCTTTGGAGATCAGTCCTGTCCAGTGAACACTCAGGACTGATCTCCTTTAGGATGGACTGGCTGGATCTCCTTGTAGTCCCCAAGGGACTCTCACTTCCCCAACACCACAGTTCAAAAGCATCAATTCTCCGGCACTCATGGACTGGCTGGATCTCCTTGTAGTCCAAGGGACTCAAGAGTCTTCCCCAACACCACAGTTTCTTTACAGTCCAACTCTCACATCCATACATGACTACTGGAAAAACCATTACCTTGACTAGATGGACCTTTGTTGACAAAGTAATGTCTCTGCTTTTTAATATGCTATCTAGGTTGGTCATAACTTTCCTTCCAAGGAGTAAGCGTCTTTTAATTTCATGGCTGCAATCACCATCTGCAATGATTTTGGAGTCCCCAAAACTAAACTCAGCCACTGTTTCCACTGTTTCCCCATCCATTTGCCATGAAGTGATGGGACCGGATGCCATGATCTTAGTTTTCTGAATGTTGAGCTTTAAGCCAACTTTTTCACTCTCCTCTTTCACTTTCATCAAGAGGCTCTTTAGTTCTTCTTCACTTTCTGCCATAAGGGTGGTGTCATATGTATATCTGAAGTTACTGATATTTCTCCCAGCAATCTTAATTCAAGCTTGTGCTTCATCCAGCCCACCCTTTCTCATGATGTACTCTGCATGTAAGTTAAATAAGCAGAGTGACAATATACAGCCTTGATGTATGCCTTTTCCTATTTGGAACCAGTCTGTTGTTCCATGTCCAGTTCTAACTGTTGCTTCCTGACCTGCATACAAGTTTCTCAAGAAGCAGGTCAGGTGGTCTGGTATTTTCATCTCTTTAAGAATTTTCCACAGTTTATGGTGATCCACACAGTCAAAGGCTTTGGCATAGTCAGTAAAGCAGAAATCGATGTTTTTCTGGAACTCCCTTGCTTTTTAGATGATCCAATGGATGTTGGCAATTTGATTTCTGGTTCCTCTGCCTTTTCTAAAACCAGCTTGAACATCTGGAAGTTCATGGTTCACGTATTGCTGAAGCCTGGCTTAGAGAATTTGATCATTACTTTTCTAGCGTGTGAGATGAGTGCAATTGTGTGGTAGTTTGAGCATTCTTTGGCATTGCTTTTCTTTGGGATTGGAATGAAAACTGACCTTTTCCAGTCCTGTGGCCACCGCTGAGTTTTCCAAATTTGCTGGCATATTGAGTGCAGCACTTTCATAGCATCATCTTTGAGGATTTGAAATAGCTCAACTGAAATTCTATCACCTCCAGTAACTTTGTTCATAGGATTGTTCCTAAGGCCCACTTGACTTCATATTCCAGGATGTCTGGCTCTAGGTGAGTATGAAAAAGCTGGATAGGGACTGCATTGAATCTATAGATTGCTTTTGGTATATACTTATTTTCACTATATTAATTCTTCTCATCCATGAACATGGTATATTTCTCCATTTATTTGTGTCATCTTTGATTTCTTTCATCATTGTTTTACAGTTTTCTATATATAGCTCTTTTGTTTGTTTAGATAGATTTATTCCTAAGTATTTTATTCTTATTGTCTCAATGGTGAATGGGATTGTTTCCTTAATTTCTCTTTATGTTTTTCATTGTTAGTGTGTAGGAATGCAAGGGAATTCTGTGTATTAATTTTATATTCTGAAACTTTTCTATATTCATTGATTAGCTCTGGTAATTTTCTGGTGGTGTCTTTAGGGTTTTCTATGTAGAGAATCATGTCATCTGCAAACAGTGAGAGTTTTACTTCTTTTCCAATCTGGATTCCTGTTTTTATCTTTTTCTTCTCCTGTTGCTGTGGCTAAAACTTCCAAAACTATGTTGAATAGTAGTGGTGAGAGTGGGCACCCTTGTCTTGTTCCTGACTTTAGGGGAAATGCTTTCAATTTTTTTGCCATTGAGGATAATGTTTGCTGTGGGTTTATCTTATATGGCTTTTATTATGTTCAGGTATGTTCCTCTTATGCCTGTTTTCTGGAGAGTTTTTATCATAAATGGGTATTGGATTTTGTCAAAGTCTTTCTCTGCATCTATTGAGATAATCATATGGTTTTTATCTTTTAATTTGTTAATGTGGTGTATCACATTGATTGATTTGTGAATAATGAAGAGTCCTTGCATCCCTGGAATAAAGCCTACTTGATATGATCTTTTTAATATGCTGTTGGATTCCGTTTGCTAGAATTTTGTTGAGGATTTTTGCATCTATGTTCATCAGTGATCTTGGCCTGCAGTTTTCTTTTTTTTTTTTGTGGCATCTTTGTCTGGTTTTGGTATAGGGTGATGGTAGCCTTGTAGAATGAGTTTGGGAGTTTACCTTCTCGGAAATTTTCTGGAAGAGTTTGCATAGGATAGGAGTTAACTCTTCTCTAAATTTTTTTTTGGCAGAATTCACCTGTGAAGCCATCTGGTCCTGCGCTTTTGTTTGTTGGAAGATGTTTTATTACAGTTTTGATTTCCGTGCTTGTGATGGGTCTGTTAAGATTTTCTATTTCTTCCTGGTTCAGTTTTGGAAGGTTATACTTTTCTAAGAATCGTCCATTTCTTACAAGTTGTCTATTCTATTGGCATATAGTTGCTGATAGTAGTCTCTTATGATCCTTTGTATTTTTGTGTTGTCTGTTGTGATTTCTCCATTTTCTTTTTGAATTTTGTTGATTTGATTCTTCTCCCTTTTTTTCCTGATGAGTCTGGCTAATGGCTTGTCTATTTTATTTATCTTCTCAAAGAACCAGCTTTTAGTTTAGTTGATTTTTGCTATAGTCTCTCTCTCTCTTTCTTTTTTTTCATTTATTTCAGCTCTAACTTTTTATGATTTCTTTCCTTCTACTAACCCTGGGGTTCTTCATTTCTTCTTTTTCTAGTTGCTTTAGCTGTAAAGTTAGGTTATTTACTTGATTTTTCTCTTGTTTTTTGAGGTAAGCTTGTATTGCTATGAGCTGTCCCCTTAGCAGTGCTTTTACTGAATCCCATAGATTTTGGGTTGTTGTGTTTTCATTTTCATTTGTTTCTATACATATTTTGATTTCCTTTTTGATTTCTTCCATGATTTGTTGGTTATTCAGAAGCATATTGTTTAGCCTCCTTATGCTTGTATTTTTAATAGTTTTTTTTTTCCTGTAGTTAACATCTAATCTTACTGCATTGTGATCAGAAATGATGCTTGGAAAAATTTCATTTTTTTGAATTTACAAAGGCTAGATTTATGGCCAAGGATGTGATCTATCCTGGAGAATGTTCCTTGTGCACTTGAGAAAAAGGTGAAATTCATTGTTTTGGGGTGAAATGTCCTATAGATATCAATTAGGTGTAACTGGTACATTGTATCATTTGAAGTTTGTGTTTCCTTGCCAATTTTCTGTTTGGCTGAGGTATCCATAGGTGTGAGTGGGGTGTTGAAGTCTCCCACTATTAATGTGTTACTGTTAATTTTCCCTTTCATACTTGTTAGTGTTTGCCTTATGTATTGCTGCTGCTGCTGCTAAGTCACTTCAGTCGTGTCTGACTCTGTGTGACCCCACAGATGGCAGCCCACCAGGCTCCCCCGTCCCTGGGATTCTCCAGGAAAGAACACCAGAGTGGGTCGCCATTTGCTTCTCCAATGAATGAAAGTGAAAAGTGAAAGTGAAGTTGCTGAGTCATATCCAACTCTTAGTGACCCCATGGACTGCAGACTACCAGGCTCCTCCATCCATGGGATTTTCCAGGCAAGAGTACTGGAGGGGGTTGCCATTGCCTTCTGCGCTTATGTATTGAGGTGCTCCTATGTTGAGTGCATATATATTTATAATTGTTATATCTTCTTGGATTGATCCTTTGGTCAATATGTAGTGTCCTTCTTTGTCTCTTTTCATGGCCTTTATTTCAAAGTCTATTCTATCTGATATGAGTATTACTGCTTCTGTTTTCTTTTGGTCTCAATTTTCATGAAATATCTTTTTCCAGCCCTTCACTTTCAGTCTGTATGTGTCTCTTGTTTTGAGGTGGGTCTCTTGTAGACGGCATATAAAGGGGTCTTGTTTTTGTATCCATTCAGCCTGTCTTTATGTTTTGATTGGGGCAATCAACCCGTTTCCATTTAAGGTAATTATTGATAAGTATGATCCCGTTGCCATTTACTTTGTTGTTTTGGGTTCGAGTTTATAAACCTTTTCTGTTTCCTTTCTAGAGAAGATCCTTTAGCATTTGTTGAAGAACTGGTTTGATGGTGCTGAATTCTCTCAGCTTTTGCTTGTCTGTAAAGTTTTTGATTTCTCCTTCTTATCTGAATGAGCTCTTTGCTGGGTAGAGTAATCTTGGTTGTAGGTTTTTCTCTTTCATCACTTTAAGTATGTCCTGCCATTCCCTTCAGGCCTGAAGAGTTTCTTTTGAAAGATCAGCTGTTATCCTTATGGGGATCCCCTTGTGTGTTATTTGTTTCTTTTCCTTTGTTGCTTTCAATATTTGCTCTTTGTGTTTGATCTTTGTTAATTTGATTAATATGTGTCTTGGGATGTTTTGCCTTGGGTTTATCCTGTTTGGGAGTCTCTGGGTTTCTTGGACTTGGGTGGCTATTTCTTTCCCCATTTTAGGGAAGTTTTCAACTACTATCTCCTCAAGTATTTTCTCATGGTCTTTCCTTTTATCTTCTTCTGGAACTGCTATGATTCGTATGTTGGGGCGTTTAACATTGTTCCAGAGATCTCTGAGGTTGTCCTCGTTTCTTTTAATTCTTTTTTCTTTTTTTCTCTCTGCTTCATTTATTTCCACCATTCTATCTTCCACCTCAATTACCCTATCTTCTGCCTCAGTTATTCTACTGTTGGTTCCCTCCAGAGTGCTTTTGATCTCACTCATTGCATTATTCATTATTAATTGACTCTTCTTTATTTCTTCTAGGTCCTTGTTAAACATTTCTTGCAGCTTCTCAATCTTTGTCTCTATTTATCTGTAAGTCCATTTTGTTTTCAAGGTTTTGGATCACCTTGACTATCATCATTCTGAATTCTTTTTCAGGTGGACTCCCTTTCTCCTCCTCTTTGGTTTGGTTTGGTGGGCATTTATCATTTTCCTTTACCTGCTGAATATTTCTCTGCCTTTTAATTTTGTTTAGATTGCTGTGTTTGGGGTGCCTTTTCTGTAGGCTGGAAGTTTATGGTTCCTCTTTATTGTGGAGCCTGCTCCCTGTTGATGGGGTTGGACTAGTGGCTTGTCAAGGTTTCCTGATTGGGGGAACTTGTATCTGTGTTCTGGCAGGTGAAGCTGGATCTCTTCTCTCTGAAGTGCAATGAAGTGTCCAGTAGTGAGTTTTGGGTGTCTGTGGGTTTGGTTTAGCTTTGGACAGCTTGTCTTTTAATGCTCAGGGCTGTGTTCCTGCTTTGCTGGAGAATTAGGATGTTATGTCTTGCTCTGAAACTTGTTGGTTCTTGGGTGGAGCTTGGTTTCAGTGTAGGTATAGAGGCTTTTGGGTGAGCTCTTGTTTATTAATGTTTTCTGGAATCAGGAGTTCTCTGATGTTCTCAAGTTTTGGAGTTAAGCTTCCTGCCTCTAGCTTTCAGTCTTATACTTACAGTATAAGCCTCAAGATCCATACAGCACAGATGATAAAACATCTAGATTAATGGTGAAACAATTCTCCACAGTGAGGGTCTTGCAGAGAGATTTACAGAGTTACATGGAGGCAAGAAGAGGGAGGAGGCAGATAGAGGTGACCAGGAGAAGAAGAGAGGGAGTCAAAAGGGGAGAGAGCAATTTAGCCAGTAATCAGTTCCCTAAGTGTTTTCCACATCCTGGAACACCCAGAGAGGTTCACAGAATTAAGTAGAGAAGAGAAGGAGGAGGGAGGAGATAAGGGTGACCTGGGGGAGAAAAAGGAGAGTTAAAAGGGGAGAGAGCAATCAAGCCAGTATTCACACCCCAAGTGAAAATGGATACTGAAGGTTAGATTCTTATAGGTACAAAATTGATACAAATAGCAAAAAGGAAAGATTAAAAATCTAGAGTAGAGGTTAGACACTCAAAATATATTAAAAATACAAAACAAAATCAATCACAAAAATTATAAAATATATATATATATATGAAGTTTGCTTTAAAATGGGGTCTTTTTTTGCAAGGTAATAGTGGGTTATAAAAATGAAAATTAAAGGAGTAATAAAGAACTTAAAAAAATTAAAAAGTGATAATAGTAAAACTATATCTAGGAATTTCTCTGGAGGTGTTGTGGGCAGTGTGGGGTCAGTTCAGTTTCAGATAGTTCCTTCTTCCAGCTTGTACTTGTTCTCAAGGTGTATAGGCCCCCTCCAATTCTTAGTCATTGTTAACTACAGGCTTTTAATCTGTTTCACCTGTCACTTCCATAGCAGTTCCCTCTGTTTATTTTGGCTTCCTCTGTTTGCAAGTCTCTTCAGTGTCTAATTTCCACCCTGACAAAAGGTGGCGAAGGTGGTCACATATTTAGGCTCAATTGTTCAGTTGTGTTGTGGGGAGGGAGGGACACTGCAAACAAATATCGCTGGCATGTGTGGGGAGTGCTCACAGTGTCTGGGCCACACTGGGTTTGCTCCAGCTCAAGGTGGTGTGTGCTTCCCGAGTCTACACTGCTCAGGCTCCCGGGTTATTTGCAGGGGCACTGTCCAAAGTGGCCCTTGTGTTTCGTGCCCTTCCCAGGTCTAAGTTGCCCAGGTTCTTGGGTACTCTGCAAGGGCACACACTCGGTTGGGCATGCGTTTTGTGCCCTTCCCAGGTCTGAGCAGCTCAGGTGACCAGGTGCTTGGTGAGCACACAGTCCCAGGTGGGCCGTGCATCTTAATCCCCTCCCTGGTCCTGGCTGCTTGGTTTCCCAGGTGTGCCATGAGAGCACCGTCTCAGGTGTGATGTGTGTCTCTGGGGAGCTGATCTCAGGCTGTGACCCTCCTGGCAGATGTTGACCATCCAGGATCCCAGGAAGACGTGGTTAGCAACTGGGAGCCTGCTCACAGTTTGGAGGAGGATGCCGATCTCTGGGGCTGAGAGTAAAGCAGCCCCTTGCCTTCTGGCTCTGGCTGTCACCTGCCTGCCTGCCTCTCTGTCCCTGGCGGGGGGTGGGGAGAGGCCTGTATGCAACTGGCTAGCTCTCCTTTGGTATTCGCTCAATCCTTTGTTCTGTGAGTGGGCCAGGCTGCACGTTAGAGCCTTTCTCAGGAAAGTTCTCTTTCTTTTCTCTCTTTGGTGATCCCACAGTTTGGATTGCTATCTCACGTTAGCTCCCTCAGATTGTCCTCAGGGCATTCAGGCCTGGTCCTTACTCTAAAACAGTGATGATGCAGCCTGGGCCTCCCTGTCCAGCTCCTGCTTGCTGGTGGTGGATGCGAGCATCTGGGCTACTTCTCTGCTGGCAGTTGAGGTTCAGCGCATATTCCGTGGGTTCTCCCTACCCTGCCACCCCCTGGTTATGTTGCCCTCTGAAATTCCGAAACTCCCCACAGACCTGCCTCTGAGAGGGTTTCCTACTATTTGGAAACTTCTCCTTCACGACTCCCTCCCCAGGACGGGTCTCTGTCCCTAACTCTTTTGTCTCTCCTTTTGTCTTTTATATTTTGTCCTACCTCCTTTCAAAGAGAATGGGCTGCCTTTCTGGGTGCTTGATATCCTCCGTCAGAGTTCATAATTTGTTTTGTGGAAGTTGCTCGGCATTCAAATGATCTTTTGATGAATTTGTGGGGGAGCAAGTGGTCTCCATGTCCTATTCCTCTACTTAGGACTGCCCACCCCCCTCATTTTTATAATATTAGTGAGTGGTGTTTCTTTAGCATTTTATAATTAACATTGTATGTTGTAATCTTTATTCAATCCTCTTAACCTCTTCTTGAAGAATGCATGATTATTATTTTCTCTGTAAGGAAAACAAGAACCTGAAGTTAAATAGTTTGGTCTAAATCATTGAGCTCTACATGGTGGACCTAAAAGACAATTCAGTCAGATTGCTAATTCAGTCATGGGCTGAATTGTGTCCACCCCCTCAATTCATATGTTGAAGCCTTAGTCCCCAGTGTGATGGTATTTGGACTTGGGGCCTTTCATGAGGTAATAAAAGTTAAATGATATCATAAGCATGGGGCCCTAATCTCTCACAACTGATATTTGTAGAGGGAGAGGAAGGGACACCAGAGTGCTCCCTCTGTGCACACAGAGGAAAGCCCACGTGCGGCTGCAGCACAAGGTGACTATCTACAAACCAGGAAGAGAGCCCACACCAGAAACCACCCTGATGGCACCCTGGTCTTGGACTTCTAGTTTCCAGGACTGCCAGAAAATAAAATTCTGTTTAAGCTACCCAGTGGGTGGTAGTTTGTTTTGGCAGCCCTAGCTGACTAATAAAGAGCTAAGCTTTTTCACTGCCAGTGTCTCTCTGCTTAACTTCTTAAATCTATTTGCATTATGTTTGTCATTAAGTCTCTGAGGATAGGAATGATACCTTAGTATCCCCTGCCATATCTTGTTTGTATAGTAGATCCTCTGATGTTTAATAGGCTCACAGCAGGTTTACAAGTGGAAGAGGCCACGATGTCAACTTTTAAGTGGAACTGCTCAGATCCAGAGGGGTCCGAAGACAGTAAACATGGCTCTGCAGTTAGTGAAGAGCAAGGTCTGGAATTCAGGACGTACCACGAGCCTCGCAGATACAGTGTTTCCATCACTTCAGTGGTGAATGTGGAAATTGAATGTGTCACCCTCATTGCTGTTACTATATCTTATTTTTTTTATTTATTTTAATTGGAGGTTAATTAATTTACAATATTGTGTTTTTTTTAAATTATTTAACTGAATCATAGATATTACTTTATTAGGTACATCTCATTGAATTTTCAAGATTCATTTATATGGTCATAGAGCTATTAAGGTAACTGAAAAAACCTTTTATTGAGAGGTTTATTAATGCCTGAATTTGCCTTCAATTCAGGTCAAACAGTATATTCTTTAAAGTGTTAGTTGCTCAATTGTGTCTGACTCTTTGCAATCCCATAGATTGTAGCCCGCCAGACTCCTCTGTCCATGGAATTCTCCAGGCAGGAATACTGGAGTGAGTTGCCATGCCCTCCTACAGGGGATCTTCCCAACCTAAGGATCAAACTTAGGTCTCCTGCATTGTGGGCAGATTCTTTACAATCTGAGCCACTAGGGAATCCTTCAAAAAAAAAAAAAAAAACCTTAAAATTCTTTTTTTTATTGGAGGACAATTGCTCTACAATATCATGTTGACTTCTGCCTCACACACATCAACACGAATCAGCCACAGGTATACATATGTCCCCTCTCTCTGAACCCCCTCTCCTCTCCCACCCTGTCCCACCACCCCTAGGTTGTCACCTTTTTAATAATGTTTTAGAATGGAACCCAAATGCCACAGAAAGTCAACAATTGCAACTAGAGCAAGATTCTAACTGTAGAAAGAAAAACGGTTACCACATGATATACCAGAAAGGGAATAGAAATCTAGGATTCTCAGTGTGACAAAACATACTTAACAAACATACTGTTTTGTTTCTTATTGATTAAGTAAAAAATGTTTAAATGTTATATTTGTGTGTGTGTGAAAATGAAAAATGTGAACATATTTATGTGATTAATCTAATTGTACATACTGTGCTTGTCTTTATTTTCCAGAAAGGAAACCCAAACTCAGGGGTCCCAAGGACATATGCAAGGTACATACATCTGTTTGTCCATCTATCAAATCAGGCTGTGCAGGTGATTTGCTGCTCTGTGGTAGGTACACAATGTATAAATGACTGGGATTGGAATGGAAACCATTGAAACTACCCCTGTAAAGAAAATGGCAGCGTCTTTTACTATGATCAGGAGCTATTTCAAATGCTAAGTCAAAAGGATGCCAACTGGTGGCCTTGTTGCTAGTCTTGGTAGAGAAGGAAATGTTTAAATTAACACGAAGCTTCAAATCTATTTCCACTTCATAGAGAGGTCTGAAATTGATCATCACGGTAACGTGTGAAGACTTGCACAGCTGTGGTTGGTGGGGTTTTGTTTAAAGGATAAACAACACTTACAAGGTGATGGTGCAGTTTCTTGTTTTTATTCAGTTATGCATCCAAAATATAGACCAATAAGTTAGATCACAACATTTCAGGCTCTTTCTCTATTTCAAAAGTGAAGGTTTGAATCATGTGGATGTGAAACCAGCAAAACTCCACATGCAGAAAGGCAGTATGACATGGCAGAACAGGTGCTGGCAGGGAGGCCGATCTCTGGGGTCCAGCAGAGATTCATCCCTTAAAGCATTCACAGGCCCGTAAAGTGACCCTGAGCCTCAGGGAAGCTATTCTCCTCTGTACGAGGTTCATGATAAAGTCCTTGCTTAACTGCAGACAGTGTGGTGAAAATCACATTTAATAATACCATTTACATTTGTGTGATCTTTTATAGTTCACAAAATCCTTCTTTTTTTTTTTCCTTATAAAACTGGGACTAATTAAGAGAGGCAATGCTCTATTTTTCCCATTTCAGTCACAGAGAGGCTCGGAGGTTTAGGTGTGCTCAAGGCAAGGAACTGAGAGTAGAGGTCCTTGTCACTGTCTTCCAGTAGGGTTCTCTGGCGAAAAGTGCAAATGAGTACCATGTATGTGAGGGGGAAGCACTTGGCCATGGCAGCTCCTATTGTGAAAATAATGTTAACAACAATCAATCATAATATTGGGCTTAATTTAAAAGTGTATAATATAATTTATTTTGTCACTTACCCCAGTTTTGGTATGGGGAGATTATAGAATTTATATGTTTTGTTTTCCACATCCATAAGATGGGGATAAAAAAATAAGGAATAAATGAGATGTTGTGATAATTAAATCATGTAAATGCTTAGAACTTACTTAGCATATGGCAAGGATTAGATGAACATAATCATTATTATCATTGAAATTGGATAAATAAAAGTTACACTTGTATGGGATGGCTTTTAAGGCTTATAAGATGGCTCAGTGATAAAGAATTTCCCTCCCAATGCAGGAGATGTAGGAAATGTGGGTTCGACCCCTGGGTGGGAAAGATCCCCTGCAGTACAAAATGGTAACCCACTCCAGTATTCTTGCCTGGAGAATTCCATGGACAGAGAAGCCTGGTGAGCTACAATCCAGGGAGTCACAAGAGTCAGACACGACTAAGCAACTGAGCCCATGTGCACTCACAGGATGGGTTCTAATCCTTACCACTTGTAACTGAATTGTCATTTCCTGGTAGTTCCATGAAATTGACTTTACAATCTTGTAACTGTTCCTAGTTTGCTGTGAAGATAGCCTGATGTAGGGGATGGTAGTAGCTCATTAGACTAAGGGACCAGAAATTAAATTGCGTTTCATCACAGAGGTGTACAGTTGTTAAACTGTACACCTTCTATCATAGCCTTGATTTCTTTGCACACAAAAGAAGAGCACTTGTATTTTTTTTCTTGCCTTGTTTAAGATTTAGGCAATGATCCATTCAGCTCACTAAGCAAAGAGACAATGTGCTAATAGTTAAAGAGGTAAAGATTAAAAAGAGATAATCCTTAACCTCACAGATCTTAAAATGTAGTAAGGGAAATTCAATCTGTAGAGAGATGATTATAAGAAGGTACTATATACATACAAGAACTGAGATGTGTGTAAACTGTCACAGTGAAAAATAGAGGCAAAATTAATGACTCCTTTTCAGTAAAATGGTGTGGAGATAAGAGTTGCTTTCTAAGAAAGATGACATTTGAATTGAATCTTGAAAAACAAGAATATACGGATGGGCTTTTAGAAAAAGGGACTAGGATGTACAACTTTATAAAGACTTATATAAATAACCCTTCATGATCTACACTTTTGGAATTCTGCACAGATGTATTTACAATGTTTTTCTTAAAAATTGATCAAACCAATGCATAAATTCAAAATTAATTGGGTCATTATTGTAGCATTGACCTAAATCAAATCCCTTATGACTATACAGTGGAAGTGAGAAATAGATTGAAGGGACTAGATCTGATAGACAGAGTGCCTGATGAACTATGGACAGAGGTTTGTGACATTGTACAGGAGACAGGGATCAAGACAATCCTCATGGAAAAGAAAAGCAAAAAAGCAAAATGGCTGTCTGAGGAGGCCTTACAAATAGCTGTGAAAAGAAGAGAAGTGAAAAGCAAAGGGGAAAAGGAATGCAGAGTTCTAAAGAATAGCAAGGAGAGATAAGACAGCCTTCCTCAGTGATCAGTGCAAAGAAAACGAGGAAAACAATAAGCAGGGAAGACTAGAGATCTTTTCAAGAAAATTAGAGATACCAAGGGAACATTTCATGCAAAGATGGGCTCAATAAAGGACAGAAATGGTATGGACCTAACAGAAGCAGAAGATATTAAGCAGAGGTAGAAAGAATACACAGAAGAACTGTATAAAAAAGATCTTCACTATGCAGATAATCATGATGGTGTGATCACTCACCTAGAGCTAGACAACCTGGAATGTGAAGTCAAGTGGGCCTTAGTTACCATAACTATGAACAAAGCTACTGGAGGTGATGGAATTCCAGTTGAACTATTTCAAATTCTGAAAGATGATGCTGTGAGTGCTGCACTCAATATGCCAGCAAATTTGGAAAACTCAGCAGTGGCCACAGAACTGGAAAAAGTCAGTTTTCATTCCAATCCCCAAGATAGGCAATGCCAAGGAATGTTCAAACTACTGCACAATTGAATTCATCTCACACTCTAGTAAAGTAATGCTCAAAATTCTCCAAGCCAGGCTTCAGCAATACGTGAATCGTGAACTCCCAGATGTTCAAGCTGCTTTTAGAAAAGGCAGAGGAACCAGAGATCAAATTGCCAACATCCACTGGATCATTGAAAAAGCAAAAGAGTTTGAGAAAAACATCGATTTCTGCCTTATTGACTATGCCAAAGCCTTTGTCTGTGTGGATCACAATAAACTGTGGAAAATTCTGAAAGAGATGGGAATACCAGACCACCTGACCTGCTTCTTGAGAAATCTGTATTCAGGTCAGGAAGCAACAGTTACAACTGGACATGGAAAAACAGATTGGTTCCAAATAAGAAAACGAGTATGTCAAGGCTGTGTATTGTCACCCTGCTTATTTAACTTATATGCAGAGGACATCATGAGAAATGCTGGGCTGGAGGAAGCACAAGCTGGAATCAAGATTGCCGGGAGAAATATCAATAACCTCAGATATGCAGATGACACCACCCTTATGGCAGAAAGTGAAGAACTAAAGAGCCTCTTGATGAAAGTGAAAGAGGAGAGTGAAAAAGTTGGCTTAAAACTCAACATTCAGAAAACTAAGATCATGGCATCTGGTCCCATAACCTCATGGGAAATAGATGGGGAAACAGTGGAAACAGTGGCAGACTTTATTTTTGGGGGCTCCAAAATCACTGGAGATGGTGATTGCAGCCATGAAATTAAAAGACGCTTACTCCTTGGAAGGAAAGTTATGACCAACCTAGACAGCATATTAAAAAGCAGAGACATTACTTTGTCAACAAAGGTCCCTCTAGTCAAAGCTATGGTTTTTCCAGTAGTCATGTATGGATGTGAGGGTTGGACTATAAAGAAAGATGAGCACCGAAGAATTGATGCTTTTGAACTGTGGTGTTGGAGAAGACTCTTGAGAGTCCCTTGGACTACAAGCAGATCCAACCAGTCCATCCTAAAGGAGATCAGTCCTGAGTGTTCACTGGAAGGACTGATGTTGAAGCTGAAACTCCAATACTTTGGCCACCTGATGCGAAGGGCTGACTCATTTGGAAAGACCCTGATGCTGGGAAAGATTGAAGGCAGGAGGAGAAATGGACAACAGAGGATGAGGTGTTTGGATGGCAACATCGACTCAATGGACATGAGTTTGGGTAAACTCCAGGAGTTGGTGATGGACAGGAAGGCCTGGCATGCTGTGGTTCATGGGGTCGCAAAGAGTCGGACATGATTGAGCGACTGAACTGAACTGAACTGATGTTGTATAGGAGCCGTGGAAAAGTCTAGGTCTTATTATGTAGCAGTGGTCCCTAAGTGCTTCATTGGTAATTGCCTCATAAATAGAATTCTGGTTGCTTTTTGAGTAGGTAAGTACATGAACTCATCAGTGGTTAAGTTTTCTTTTCTAAAAATAACTATTGGGTGCACCTATGTGTACATAAGGAACACTATTATAAGTGAAACTTTTAACAGCCCATTCACTGTTAATTCCAGAAAAATTGTCATATATTTAAATATTACTGGTTATTAATTCACATAGACTTAATATTATAATCTGGATGTTATACTTTTTAAAGCACAAGATTGGTGATGTCAGTGTCCATTTTGTGATTTGAACTTATTCAGTGTGAAAAGTTAGAATAATTTTTTGGTGACATGATCAAAATGAAATAGTATACAAGCAACATTATCAGAATTGCATAGTAACCTTCCTTTAATTATTCCTTCCAAATATTCAGTGACTTATTCCTTCGTATCATTATTCAATATATATTCCTGACCTTCTTTGGTAATTAGCTGATTAGTTAATGAATGAAAAACCTGGATTAAGTCAGGGACTCAGCTAGGTGCTAATAATTCAGAGATGATTCAGGCTTGATCTCAAAGAGATAAGTACCTGGATAAAACATAGATTAGATGTACTGTGTTCACGGAGGAATGACTGAGAAAATGGCTGTTCTATCGTGTTGTTGTATCATAACTTCATTCTGGGTGGGGTAATTGACAGAGCCGTGTCTTCCTTCTCCTCACACCTGGACAAATCGGACATCATCCTGACCTCTCTAAAGTTACCTATCTGCAGCCTGAAGGGGCTGCTTCATGCTGTCATCTCAATGTGGCCCAAATCATGGCCATTTCTCAGCAAGCTGTCCGTTTGTGCTCAATGCAAGGATCTTTGCCATCAAATCTTTCCACCCCAAAGTAGTATCCTCCATAGGAGAGATATATAATAACTGCAGAAAATTTTGGAGGAGACTCCAAAAAATAGAGGGAGAAGTTTAAAGATGATTTTTTTCACTTCTCATTGGGAATCTTAGGGGCAGCTTATCAGGTCTAAGTAGAGCAGAGGTCCAGAGTTCCCTTCACACGTGGAGGAGATATGAAAGAGGCCTAACAATGGAGATGATATAGACAGTAAGTGCTGGACCGATGAGAGAGAGACCATGGAGAAATTTTTGACATTCCAGCAAATGCCAGTGTGATGACCCAAAACCATGAAATTAAGCTGGTAACAATTTAGGGGAGGTGGTTATTTTTTTAACATGTGATTGAATATGGGAGTTGAAAACATAACTTGTATGTAGATCAAATGTCTCCTCCCTCAGAATTCTCTATTAAGAAATTATCTGTCCTTTTTTATGTGTGTCTGAAGGGAAAGTCACTCAGTTGTGTCCAACTCTTTGTAACTCCATGGACTGTAGCCCTTCAGGCTCCTCTGTCCATGGGGATTTTCCAGGCAAGAGTACTGGAGTGGGTTGCCATTCCCTTCTCCAGGTGATCTTCCTGACCCAGGGATCAAACCTGGGTCTCCTGCATTGCAGGCAGATTCTTTACCATCTGCGCCATCAGGGTCTACTCCTTGTTTAAATCTTTCTCATGGCACTATTTTTTGGTGGAGGCTAAGTATACTTAGAGTAACTGTGCTACTTCCATCTTTATGCATTGCAATCTTCTTATCTATTTGTGTCTAGTTTTGTTACTTCCTTCTCTCTGGCAGGACCTAACACAATGCCTTGTACTTCTCACATAGTAGGTACTTTGTACATCATAGGACAAGGTGGTATCACATCACTCTTCTTTTCATGTATTTGAGTAAATTCTCACACAAGCATTTAACCAAAGGAGCAGGAGTATTGGTAATATTCTGTTAGTTACAAATAGATAGTTTTTCAGAGAATTTACCCTGAGTTTTGTAAAGTAGATGAGGCCATCTTGTGGTTCCATATGGTTATTCATTATGTCTTCAGAATGACATTATTATACTTATTCATCATCTCAGAAGTTTCTAATGGCAGGGTACTATTTTAAAGAATATGTAAACCTTCCATAAAGATTTAGATTTTCACTCACAAAAAGATTATGTATGGAAAAACTCTGGCTATGATTCCTCAATAAACATTAAGAAAATGAACAGAATAACTTTAGCATGGAGTCTATAATTCTAAAAATTTTCTTCCTTACTTGATCCTGGCTTCATTATGTAAGATTTTTCTTTTATGATTTTTATTTTGTTCCATTTTCATAATTGACATTATCTAATTTATTCATTCCTGTTATGTGCCTTGAGAAATCAGTGAACCGTTGATTTAAGCTTTCCTTATTTTGGTCACCAACATCTCCATGAGTCTGTATGAGGCCCCCAAAGTGGCTACCTCATACTGAAAAAGATGAGATGTTGATTCTTTTCCATATTTTAAAATGTTAAAATAGTTTTGTTTGTAATCGAAGGGAACTGAAACTATGGGGATATGATTATGAAATAGGCGCCGGAGAGTCTGAGAAAATAGAAACTACTCACCCTATTTAAAATAATTTTTGCATCTCAAATGTGAACCATAATGACCATGAAATCCAAGTTGTATTTTTACAATAAATGTATTATAGAATACATTAGAAGAATACATTAAAAAGAAATATTTATGTGTTAATTAAGGTACATGACAAACCAAAACTTGATAATCTGAAACTAAAAGTTTCAATATTTGGCATTTTATATAAATTTACACATTTTATATATTACATTGATATACGTTTATTGTATATATTTTATATTTTTCCCAATATGTATGTACATATTTATTTTCCAAAGTGTTTGCATTTCAGAGTCACCTAATATTTTAATGATAACTTATTAAAAGACAGAAACAAACAAATAGAACAATAGCACAAAATGTGCTCCAGACCGGAAAAAGGACTGGCCATTTACATCGTTATTCCAGCCTCTCTTAACTTGTATCCCACAGCATCAGGCTAAGGATTTGAATGGAAGCAAATGCCTTTGCCATGCTCTTAGAAATTTATGTTCTCATTAATACAAAAATACTGGGAAAAGAGTACATTTTAAATTTCTTTTAGTATCACAGCTATATTTTCCATCTCAATTAATATTAAGATTTAATCGCTATTGGGAATTGAGGTTCACAAAGAAGGAGAAAAAATAGTCCTTCAATGACCAAATGTGACTTTCAGAAATCACACTTGGTGATTAATGTGATTAATCTTGCATTTAAATGGAATCAGAAAAGAAGAACACCTTACTTCTTTGAACTGTATTTTGTATCACAAATGCTAATGTCAAGCAAAGAGTAGAGAGTTATGTGAAAAAAATGTAAGAGGTAATTCGGTACAGAAAGTTACATGAAATTATTTTCCATTAACTAATCAAAATCGCCATTAATGCAAATGAAATCTATTTTAGCTTCAAGGAGTGTCGCTGATTCTTTAACGAATCTGAAAGGATAAAGAACAAATATATAAGATAGTAATATAATGGTAATGTATAATAATTATACATTGACCTAATTGCACAATATAGTACAAAGTGTAATCAGTACTGTGAAGAGCAATTCAGTAATCACTGAAAATTCTTAGGTGTTTCCTTCATGGTCAAGTGACACAAAGCAAATGTTGTATGTTTTATGCCAAAGTCAGTCATCACTTTTGAACTGGTTTTTAAGTTTATCCTTATTGAGTAAAAAAATTATCTATTGTTGATTTCCAAAAAATATGAAAGTGCTTTGACATTATATTGCTTAGGGTGTACTTAAATTACATGTTTTAGCCTTTCACAACTCACCCTGATGCTGTTTTCCCCCTTATATACAAACTGAAATGTCCTTTGAGTAAAATCTTTCTCAACTGATATATCTTTTTGTTAATATATAGAGATATGCTAATTTCAGAAAAAAATGAAAGAAGAATCGTAATCAGTAAATCAGAAACATTTTTTTATGAACAGTATTGAGTAACCTCCAGATACTATCTATCTTTGTAATGTAGATAAATTTCAGACAATAGATTTTTTTTTCTCCCACTTCAAAGAAGTAATTTTTACCTTTTAGAGGTTTACAAGTAGCAAGCTAAATAATCAGGGTTTTTTGATACTCCAGTGGCACTAATAAATGAACAACAGCCTCTTTGCTAAGGCTGTCTGTGTCTCTCCCGCTTTCTAGGCATGGTGGTGGTTTAGACTCTAAGTTGTGTCCGACTCTTGTGACCCCATGGACTGTAGCCTGCCAGGCTCCTCTGTCCATGGGATTCTCCAGGCAACAACACTGGAGTGGGTTGCCATTTTCTTCTCCAGAGGATCTCAACCCAGGATCGAATCTGGGTCTCCTGCATTGCAGGCAGACTCTTTACTGACCAGCAACAAGGGAAGCCCTGCTTTCTAGGCATATTTCATTTAAATGATTCCTTGTCCTTCGTGAACATGCATGTTCACAGCCTTGGCATGTGGGTTGGATGTGTGGCCGTCTCTAACGTTGTGGCATAGATTTGTGGGGGGAGAAAACATTGTTCTGTTTGTCCCCACTTCTTACACCTTCTTGTGCATCACCCGGGAATCTTGTTCAGCTACAACTTCTGATGCAATCAGGCTGGGGTGGGGCCTGCGAGCCCCTATTATTTTCTTTTTTAAAAATACATATTTTATTACAGTTACACAAGAGAGTAGCTGGGAGTTAGGCCAGAGGTAATTGCAATATTGAGGTGCCTTTAAAATTTTTATTTTATTTTAGTTTTTTGGACTGTGTGGGTCTTCACTGATGCACACAGTCCTCCTCTAGCTGTGATGTGCGGGCTTCTCATCATGGTGGCTTTTCCTATTGCGGAGCCTTGACTCCAGGGCGAGCGGGAGCAGTAGTTAAAGCTTGCGGGCTCTAGAGCTTGGGCTCAGTAGTTGTGGTGCATAGGCTTAGTTGCCCTGTGACATGTGGGATCCTCCCAGACCAGGGATAGAACTCATGTCCCCTGCGTTGGCAGGCAGATTCTCAACCAGCAGACCACCAGGGAAGTCTGAGAGTCCGTATTTCTAACTAACTTCAGGTGATCCAATGGCTGCTGGCCCACTGGACCTCATTTTGTCTGCTAGGCATCCCCTATGTGATGTATTTTCATCTCTTCTCTTAATTAAAATAAAGCTCTTGAAACCTAATGTGTCTTCATGTTTTCCCAGGAGGACCAAGCACAGCACTGGGCATATAGTGGGTACTCAATAAATGTTTGTTACTTATCAGAAAAGAAGCAAGAATAAACCCACTGCCCTCTGGTGACCTAACTTTTGTTTCCTTTCACAATGCATGAACAATTGCCCTCTTCTCAAACTGTAAGTTGATAGCGCACAACTCTGAAAAGTGGTATTACTGAGAATATAAAGTTGAAATTTTAAGGCTATGCTGGAAGTCGCAGGACCAGATGACAAATTTATAGCTGGTTCTTTTTTTGCCTATCCTCCACCCTCCTTGTTTTGGTATGTTCTAGGTATATTCTGGGATGGGTGCCCTTTTCAGCTCATGGAGATAAAAGCACTGCGTGGGATGAAGTTCTAGAATGATAGCCTCTTCAAGGGAAGGGAAGGTGAACAGGAGGTTGAGGATTATGACTTGAAAGTTCTCTCTAATTTGAAAGCATCAGTGGATATTCACACAGAATTACACGTGCATGACTTTGACCTATTTCTTCTCTTTCTAAGAAGTGAAATTGTATGTCTTTGAGGCAATATGTTTACTGTAAGCAGTAAACAAGTTGTTTATTGCTCCTAAGCATTTTGGAATGCTGAAAAGGTCAAAAGTGTGGCTATTTTGTTTTGCTCCGAGATCACTAGGCATCTTATTTACAAATGTGTGAAGTCATTCCGTGGGTCATTTGGACAACTTGATTTCTCTGTATAAGGGGTGGGTAACTCTGCTTAGCATGTAGACACTCTTTTATATGCTCTGTGCTTAAAAACCATTGTTTCTTTTGTTTCTCCTAATATTCTGTGTAAGTGATGGCTTAGCTAAATGAGAAGAATAGCTGAAAGCATATTAGCATCAAGTCTTAATATAGAGAGATTAAATGGCCTTCCTAAGGTCAATACACTAGTTATTGACAAATTTTCACCAGATCTCATATCAAATCCCCAAGATTCTTAACCAAGGTAGCTCCTTCTTTCCTCCTAGACACTTTATTTCCAGGAATTAGTTAAGGCCTATAAAACTTTTGAAAATAGAAATATATTTTATTGTCAGAACTGAGAGTAGAAAAGCAATGGTTATACTGTTTAAAAAAAATTACCACTTATACCAGAGTTTAAATTGGACTATGTTTAGAACCCTGAGAAGATAATGGCAAGTCATTCTTCTTTAGAAATAATGTCATCATTTATGGACAGAAAATAGTTCTCCATTCTAAAGAATAGGTCCCTGTAGGAGTTACTTAGTTTTCTATAGCGAGAGTTACTAAATAAAATAAATGATGTCCCAGAATATTCTGTTGCCTTTGATTTCAAATAGTGTATTTTATTATGGTTTTTCATTCCTGGCTACCATAGGAGGCAGAAAGAAAACCTCTCTTTTGAATCTAGTACCTAAAAAGCAAACATTGCGGATCTTGGAGTCAGTGAAAATTCAAGGTACAAAATATCTTTTCTTGCCTTCATATACTTTCCCAATGCTTCTCTTTATTAAACATGGATCATTTAAAAACATCAAGTTTTTGAGAAGGTTAATGTCATGGGCCAAAAAGAATGGAATCACAAAACCTGAGACACATTTCTGTTACTGAAAGTCTTTTTCAGAAACTTGTTTTCCCACTTTTCCTTCTTTAACCATTCTGCCCTGGCAATACCCAGAAAATATCAAGTGTTCTTTTCTTTATTGGTTTAAATGGGGAAACCGAAGGACAGAAAGCTTAATGAATTTGTCTTTTTAAGAAAGCTTTTGTAGAAGCCATAGTTTAAAAAACAAGTGAACTATGCAGAAGACAAAATTAAACACATCAACCTGTTAAAAATACAGTATATTTACCAAAGGAATATTAGCAGGTATATCTCTAGATGATGGATCATTGATGTTTTAATGTTATGTTTCTTTTATACATTTTCTTCAATCAACATTTATTGTCTTTGCTATATGAAACAACAAAAATAGTTTGTAAAAGATTAAGATATATATATATTTTAAAATTATGCTAACAGTGTTACATAAGTTTAGAGAGGTACAAAGGAAAAATCTTGAGAGGCAAACTGACTAGAAAAGTACCATTAAATTGTAGCTTTGATAACAACCCCTGCGGTTTGAAGGGTAAATAGCTCTTTCTCTCTTATCCACCTCTCTGTCCCATCTCATTGCTAAATGCATCAGGATTGTGTAGCTGTGTGCAGCCTTAAGCCCAGACAGGTGGATCCTTTGCATTATTTCTCAATTCTCACAAGTGTCCTCCCTTCCAGGATCGCCAGGCTGGCGCATTTCCTGTCTCCCCTCACAGTTACTGCTCTATCATATAGAGTGATGTCTCTGCCGCCAAGCCTTTATTCCATCAACCCATCTCTGTTACATCAAATATTTCTTCACCACACTTCTGTTAAGGAATCCCACAAAGTCTCTATTTCTTGTTTTCTATTATTCCAAGTTTAAATTCTTTCATGCTTTCTAGTTATGCTATAATTGGCTACCAAACTATTTCTCTGAGTTCATTTTCCGCCATTCACCACCTCTCAATTCTCCTTAAGTAATTCTCTCACTCTCCCACGTGAATCACACACAGTTTAATATTTGTTTGTTCTGCTGTGTATCTTTCTCTTTTCAATCTACTCAGATACTAATGACCCTTGCATTTGGCCCAGTTCCCATGTTCTGCACGAAGTCTGATGGACAAATTAGCTTGCAGAGAACTCTCTTTTACTGATCCTCACTTGCTCACGAAATATGAAGGTGAAAATTTACATGCAAAGCAGGAATTGACTACAACCACTTTTCATATACTAGACAAATAGCTTTTTAATGTAAGGGGAGATGATTCTTTTTTTAGGGAAAAAACTCAACAGACTCTTTGGGAACAGTGAAGCTCCCTTGTAGCATAGATTACTGAAAGATTGCCAAAGTCTTCAAATTAAAGAACAGAAATATGGATTACCTGGGGTTGTATATGAGAGAGGGTAGGAAGTTGGAAAGACTGGAGAAGAGATGACATGGAGTCTGAAAAAATGTAGCTAATATCTCTAAGGGAGCATGGGCAATGAGACGTTACCCATGCCTGGGACAGGCTGAAGAATCTATACATTTATTAGCTTTATGTTAATGTCTGTCCTGTGCTGAAAGCCCCACCTTCCGCTATGCCGGACCTTAAGTAAACCTTTGTCCTGTGTCAGTGGTATCCTGAAGGAGTGAAGGAATCCAAGCGGTGGCCAGTGGGGAGCAAAGCTGTGCAGACCAAGGGTAGCAGCTGTAGAAGTGAGATGTTGAATGTAAACTATTCAAGAATAGAATCAGAAAACTGAAGTCAAAGGACACCAGGGGAAATGCTTCACCAATAATTCCCATCTATTGGAGTGGTGATTGGGTTTTTCATAGCACATGAGAAAAAGTAGTTATAGTATTTACATATTGAAAGGAAGGGGATACCAAAGAGTTGGGGGCACATAGGTAGCTGTCTGGGGGGGGGTCCCTCAATTTTGAGCCAACTATAATTCATCTCTTAAGTCTGTGATAGTTTCAGATCTGTAAGCATTATTTCTGCCACAGATTATAATCTGAGGGAGGAAGTAACTTTTATACCCTTTCACATCTCCACAGTTGCTACTTTGAGGCAGCTGCTTAATAAATACTTGCTAGATTGCAGCTAAATTAAGTTGAAATAAAAGAGTGGTTCTTCTTAATTACAGGAAAGCTCATCACATATTATTGCCAGTGTTGTGTGTCAAGTCATGCATTTTTGTATACTAATTTGTATACTAATTTTAAAAGACTTTCAGAATACTTAGGTTGAAATTTATGTGGAAAGATAAATGAAATTGTATTATCAGAATTTATATAAAATAGACCAGTCAGAAAACATTTTTTTCTCTATACTGAATGGAGAATAATCACAGGGATTTGCATTTCTTGCTGTTAGGATTATGGCTCTTAGTATTTGAATAAATCATAAACTAGGACTCTTCTAATGTAATCTTTCTCTGTAAGTTACACAACCAGATAAGTTATATAAGAAAGGTGGCAAAGTTACTTTTATTCAACTTACAGTCTCTGTTTGTTTTGGCTGTAATAAGTTAAGTCAAGATGTATGCAAGTAGCATGTAGTCATTTAGGATATTTGAAGGCTTATAATTCCTACCATTAAGAAGTCAGCCTGCCATTTTTAAAGTGCAGTTTAGGGAAGAAAACAAATATACATAATTTTATATAAATCATATAAATACTAGTATATTAAACCACATAGCGTAACTTTCATCATCAACTAAAATGCCGTCTCAATGAGTATGTATCTGTTGGTGAAATCACTCTTAAACCTTCAGAAAGTAAAATTAAAACTGAAAATAAGTTGGGAGAACTTTATTCTTAGAGGCTAATGGAAGAAATGTCACATTCTTTAAGTTTAAATTCCTTTTATCTTATGGACTCTGAACTTGATTCAATTGGAAAAGTGGAAACTTTCTGTAAAAACGAATTTGATGGGTGAATCTGTAGAAGTCGGGTGTGGCAGAGATAACAATCTTTAGACAGTTTTGATGATGGATATTGAAGTGAGGCAGGATTATCATTATAAAATGATTCAAATGCAATTAATGCTTTTCATAAAATTCCATTTGAATGTGATGTCTGTGATACTTTGAACACAAACAATACATCTCCTGGAACTTTATATAAAACATCAAATGATTTCTGGTGTTCAAAAGTATCATCCACTTATTTGTTACCTGAAAATAGACAATCATATTGTGTTAAGGAGGACAAATATATAACTAAATCACATTGTTGTGATTACCTGAAACTAACACAACATTGTAAATTAACTATATTTCAATATAAAATATTTTTTAAATTAAAATATTAATTAGCAACTAAGCACTAAGAAAATTAATGCCCAGTGGAATATCCTTCCTTTTTTAACACCAGTATTGATGTCAGTCAGCATCTTGTTATATAATCAATCAGCGCTTTGAAGATTATCAGTTGCTATGTTATCCAACAATACAATTCAGTTTGATTGAAGAGTGAAAGTGCAAGAGTCAAGCTTTACAAAGTGACCTGGGAAAACCACTTGGCTCTCATACACAGCCCATAAAATGTGAGACTCAAGTCAGAGGAAAGAAGCAACATGGTTTGTAGTGATGGGCTTTCCCTAGGGAATAAGATGAAAACCAAAAGGTTAAAAGGTGCATCTTGAAAACAGAAATGAGCCTCTTTGCTTCTGTGATATGAAATTCAAATTTGAGGGGTAGAATATGCCACAACACAATTTTCTTAAAATAAATATTTCTTATACAAATCAATGAACAGTTGAGTCACTGTACGAAAAATTAGTGCAAAATTGCAATTATAACAAGAAATTTAAAGATACCAATTAAATCACCTTATTTTCATAGTTCATAGTTTCAGTTTTCAAGGTTAAAAGATAACTGATCTTTTTACATAATGTAATATAAAATTATTCATTCTCAATTTAGGTGGACTCACTTAAAATGATCGTTTTTGGTAGCTCAAATTATCCTTGAGTTCACTTTTGCACTTTTTGTTTTAGTTTCTTTCTTAGACATTAAGGTAAATATTAAAGAGCATTAATAAAGGGAAATAATTTTTTTTGTTTAAAAAGATGGCATATTACATATTCTTTGTAATTCCTCATTCAAAATGGAAAGGCACAATTATGTTTAATGTTTGAGCTGTAAGAATACAAGAGTTTCAATCAAGTGTTTATTTAGCTGGTTATTCTCAGGGTAACTACTTACTGAAGGGGCTTCCCAGGTGATGAAGTGGTAAAGAATCTGCCTGCCAGTGCAGGAGATGCAAGAGACATCGGTTCGATCCCTGGGTCAGGAAGATTTTCTGGAGTAGAACACACTCCAGTGTTCTTGCCTGGAAAATTCCACGGATAGAGGAGCCTGGCAGGCTATAGTCCATGTGGTCGCAAAGAGTCGGACACGACTGAGCACACACACACACAGACACAGACACACAGAAACTTACTGAACACCAGATACTTCACAATGCCAGCCTTAAAACAGTGAACCAGCACAGTCCTACTGGCTCTTCCTTTTCATGTTCTTGGGCAAAATTCCTGGCTCTCTAATGCTACACATTAGAGAATTGAAAGGGATCTTTAATTTCCTTTCCAACTCTAACTTTCGATTGTTTTTGATTCTGAAATGGCCCACATTTAACTCTGATAGTAATCCTATTCTAAAATATGAAGACTATGAAAATACACTATAGCTTTCCATTCTCCCAGAGCTCTTTTCCTGGATGCTGCTAACTAGATTTATTTATCTTAGATACTACTTCTTAATACATGATACTGATAACTTAATAGTTCATATACTGTATTAAATTATTCCTGGCAGGGTCATTATTAAGTATGTTGCTCTTAACTCTTCATCTAGTTGTAAGCAGTGGGGACCAATTACACAGTGGCATACATATACTGGTGCCCCAACTGTCAAGTCAAGAAAGCAACTATTTAAATGTCAAGTAAAGCAACTATACACTGTATTTTGTGAAATCTACTGTTGAGCTTTAGAAGGTGGAAATATTTTAATATCTATAAAGATATAATTCTTCTCTTTGTATTGCAAATGATGCATGTTTATTAAGAAACATCCTATGACCTTTATAAATACTGTCTATGCCCTACTACATTTAGAAAGTAAAACAGCATGCTCTCAGGATATAACAAGTAGGTTTTCCTTGATCTTCATTGATCTAGAGAAAGCCCCATCAGATGTGCTCTGTGTACCTTTAGTCATATTGAAACAGCAAAAAATAAGATCAAGAACCAAAACAACCAAGTGTGAGTAGTTAAAATGCTTGATTTTCAAAGGCTTTCAAAATGTATATACATATTTAGGCAAAAAGTCCTTTATCTTTCCAAGGCCAATTTTTCCTTTGATTCCCTTAATTCCCTTCTGACTCTTTAGTGCCTGTTTCATCCAATAATCCCTTGTTATCTCTTTTCAGTAGCACCCACTTCATTCCATATATTTCATCTGTTAGCTTATTAATTTATTCAAAAGACTTAAAATATCTTTTGTGTTAAGCACTACACAAAACATGTTTCAATGAAAATTAAGAGTGGCATAATCATAACAATTATTAATATTTCTTGGGCTTTTCACACATTACTTTATATCATTCTCACACCAATCCATGTGGTTGACATTGCTTGTATCCCCCTTCTACAGACAGAGACACCCAGAGAGAAACTTGCTAGTATGGTATGGGGCTGGCATTTGGACCCAGACCTTGACACTGCAGAGCAGTATGGTCTATGACCTCAAGGAGACACAGCCACGTATAGGTAGGCAGACACAGACAGACAAGTATAATGTCTTATATTCATATTTCCTTCTCTTTCAATTATCATCACAGCTATCCTAGATCAATTCCTTATTGCCTGTATTCTGGGCTAATATAATAGCCTATTAACTGGTCTCCTTGTCTCCGAATCTTTCTCCTCTTCAATCTATCCTACAAAAAGTGTTTTTTGTTTTATTTTTTAAACAAAATCCTAGTGTAATCACTCACCTCCTCAAAGACCTTCAATGGTTTCCTTATTTCCCTAAGAGCAAACACCTCAGCATTCAAACCTTTTACACCATCTAGTCCCAATGTCCTCCTCGCTTCCGCATTCAGTTCTCCTTTTACCTTATCATCCTGTGCTTCTCCTTTTTACTATTCAATATCCATGCAATTGACTGTCCCTTCATCTAGAAAGCGCTGCTCCCTGTTTCCAGATGTCTGAACTTAGCTATTCCTACATATCTATATCTTGTGTCCTTGTCTCAGGAAACTTTTCTGGATTCCCAATTCTGAGTCTTCCTCACATTTTTATATCACTTTCAGGATTCTGAGCCCTCACTTTTTGCCATAGTCATTTATGTAGAGGACTTGTATATCCACAGCTTTGGTTTCTTAGGGCTCCCATAACAAATTGCCTCTAACTGGGTGCCTTAAAACCGCAGAAACTTTTTCTTTCACAGAGCTGGAGCCTAGAAGTGTAAAATCAAGAGGTCAGCAGGGCCATGCTCCCTGCGAAGCCTCTAGGACAGGGGCCTTCCTTGCCTTTTCCAGTTTTTTGCAGCTCCAGTTATTCCTTGGTTCATGGCAACAGACCTTCAATCTCCGCCTCTGTCTTCACATGGCATTCTCCCTTTGTGTGTGTGTTTAATCTTCCATCTTCTCTTAAGGACACCAGTCATAGTGAATTAGTGTTCACACTCATGACTTCATCTTATATTGATTACATCTGCAAAACCACTACTTATAAATAGGGTCATGTTTAGGTAGCAGGGGTTAGGATATTTACGTATCTTTTTCAAGGAGTGGGGCACAATTCAACTCTTACGCTCAGTGTATTTGAGTTCAAGCCCTGAGTCTTTAACTTAGTGTCATTCTAACTGGCAAAGCACCCCCACGACAGGGATGATATATTCTTCACTTTGTGTCTGCTTAGCATATAGCTTTATTCAACCTTATGCTGAAATGAATCAAATTATTTAAACATATTTGGAAAGATCATAAAAAAGTTCTGAGGCTGCCAAGAAAGATCTATTAAGCAACAATTGTATGGGGTCTTATAAAGCCTCAAACATGGTGGTGGTTATTAATCAACACATTGAAAAAATATATTAGTTTGGCAGAGAGAAAAGTCTCAAACACACCACCGGAGCCTGGCAAATTCAATTTGAGGCGGTACATGTGAGGGAAAAAACAATTATCAGTTGAATATACTCTCAGATGAGCTAATAAATTAGCTAATTTAGAAAATTAGGTTGAAAGTATTGTGTTATCTTCTGTTTTTAAGTAGTGAACTTAAAAAAAAATGGGAGTAGAGTTGCTTCACAATGTTGTGTCAATTTCTGCTGTACAGCAACTGAGTCAGTTACACGTATGCATATATCCACTCTTTTTAGATTTCCTTTCCATTTAGGTCACCACAGAGCACTGAGTAGGGTTCCCTGTGCTGCACAGTAGGTTCTCATTAGTTCCTAGTTACGCACAGTAATACAGACATGTATGGGGCTTCCCAGGTCGCACTAGGGGGAGAGAACTCACCTGCCAGTGCAGGAGATGTGGGTTCCATCCCTGGGTCGAGAAGATCCCCTGAAAGAGGAAATGGCAATGCACTCCAGTATTCTTACCTGGGGAATCCCATGGACAGAGAGCCTGGAAGGCTACAGTCCATAGGGTCTCAAAGAGTCGGGCGGGACTGAAATGACTGAGCACACTCACAATATATGTGTATATATGTGTTAATATATATAGTATGGATATCAATCCCAGTCTCCCAGCTCATCCCACACTTTTGTTCCCCACGTGGTATCCATACGTTTATTCTCTACATTTTTGTTTCTATTTCTGCTTTGTCAATAAATTCATCTGTACCATTTTTCTAGATTCTACATATAAGTGATGTTATATGATATTTGTTTTTCTCTTTCTGACTTTAAGTAGTGGACTTTTGAAGAGGACACCGAAGCCTCTCATGCCCAGAGTATGCTCATTGAGGATCAAAAAGACAGGGTTATGAAAACCAAAATGTCCAGGAAAGAATAGACAGTTTCCTGGTTATAGTCAAGGGCTGTGAGGACTCACTAATCTTTTCAGTCAAGCTACCTTCTTAGAGAGAACAGCAGGCAGGATACTTTCCTGACAAGCAAAGGTCAGGACAAACAATGTCTGAATGACAGGGTTATTCACAGGAAAAATCGGTAAGTAAGTGCATATTTGCCATATTGCAGACTGTCACCAAAGGAAGCCAATGGACAACCCAAACTGCTGGGGCCCACAAGAGGCGATTAGGTGGCTCTGAAGAGGGCAAGGCTGTGAATTTATTTAACACACAGGGTCTTGTCTGACAGAATTAAATTTGCTTCCAGTCATCAATTGGACTACTAGGTCTCCTTAACCAGCTTGTTAATGGCAGTTTTTATCGAAAGAAGACTGAGTAGAAGAGTGAATGATACTTGAAGCTAGAAATTGTAATTAGCCTCCAATTAAAATAAATAAATATATTAAATAAATAAATGTTTTAAAAAAGAAAAAGTGATATAGTTTACAGGGGAGACCTGAGATTTATAGAGTATTTGGGTCTTGGATCTGCCACTTATGAACCACAACTATGAGCAAGTTCCTTGGTCTTTCTGAGCCCCATTTTTCTCATTTATAGATTGGGAATAGCACTACCTTGTGGGGGTGTCATTAGAGGTAAGTGAAAATATGCATTTAAAATGCTTAACATTTGGAAGGAACAGCTAACTGCTGTTACCATTATTATTCTATTGGAAACAATATTGGAACAATAGTGACATTTTTTCACAATCTAGGTCCATATTTCAGAGTAAACAAGGCATAATGATTGACTTTTACTAGTTTGACTTGCAACATTTAGATGACTTTTTACTTTAACTGATAAATTGAATGGAAACTTGGTTTGTTGAGTTTAAAAAATAAAATAATAACATTGAAACCATAGAAGTAAATCGTAGCAGCAGCTAAAAATACAATTTCAAATTATACAAGATTACAAATGAGAAGATTAGCTATCTATTAGATGGTGCTTACTGTATGTTAGACTCTGTTCCTGACCTTTACATACACTGTGTGTGTGCATTAGTCACTCAGATGTGTCCAACTCTTTGCGACTCCATGGGCTATGGCCCACCAGTTTCCTCTGCCCATGGAATCCTCCAGGCAAGAATTCTGGAGAGGTTTGCCATTCCCTTCTCCAGGGGATCTTCCCAAACCAGGGATCGAACCTGGGTCTCCTGCATTGCAGGCAGATGCTTTACCATCTGAGCACCAGGGAAGCCCTGTATATACAGCCACCCACTCAAATTAGGCAATGGTTTAATATTCAACTGCCACAGAATCCTAGTAAACACGTTTGATGAGTTTGAGTTCTGTGTATGTTCAATTACCTGGAAGTTTCCTACTAGATCTAGGGTTGTCAAACTTATTCTGTAAATGAATAGATGGCAAAAATATTGGGCTGTCAGGGTCGTATGGTCTGTTGCAACTACTTAACTTTGCTGTAGTCAGCTACTTTTATAAACAAGTGGGCATGACTCTGTTCCAGTAAAATTTTATTTCCAGATATTGACAATTTTATATGATTTTCTTTTGACTTGTGTACAATCATTTGAAAATATTGAAACAATTTAAATTGGAAAGCTGAAAAAAAAATGCAGGCAGCAGTTTGGATTTGGTTTAGGAACCATGAATTGCCAAATCCTGTGTCAGAGACGCAAATATTGACATGTTAAGTAGCCATGAAGAAGACTACAGTACATGACTTAAAATAGCATTACTTCTTTCCTCAGGTCTTTCTCTTTACCTCTGTAATCTTGAAACTTACTGACTGCTTCCTGTATCTAGTTAGAGAGCAGTTAATCTACTCAAGTTAGTCTTTCACACATGAAGTGAGTATGAGCTTGGGCCACAAGCATGTGCAAAAACGGCAATTTTAGGGCAAATATATTCTCTATAACAGAACTTTCCTGACACTTCAAGATCCGTCCTGTGGCCATTGATCATTCAGTCTTGAGCAGTTCCGAATTTTCCCTCTCCCCTCTCTCCCAGGTTGTATCTCAGCTCTGGGTGACTCCATAGTACTAAGGCCAAGCCCTGTGGGAAAGCCTGGTCCTCGTGTGTCATCTACCTGCCATCGCGTCTGTGGTCTGTGGTCCAGCGTCCACTCCTGGTCACTCCCAGCCCTCCATGATGACACGCTGGACATTCAGTTTCCAATCTTGTCTGTGGTGATAGCTGTGTTTATTTCTACAAACTTGTTACTTGTCATTTGACGCTTCTTCGAGTTCACCAACTCTTTTTTGAAATTTATTTATTTTTATTGAAGGGTGATTGCTTTACAATATTGTGTTGGTTTCTGTTATACAACAACATGAATCAGTCACAGGTATACATATGTCCCCTCCCTCTTGAACCTCCCTCCCACCTCCCACCCCTTCCCGCCCTTCTCATCTAAATTCTGCCCCCTTTGGGGGGCTTGGGCTTCTCTGATAGCTCAGTTCGATTCCTGGGTTGGGAAGATCTGCTGGAGAAGGGATAGGCTACCCACTCCAGTATTCTTGGGCTTCCCTTGTGGTTCAGCTGGTAAAGAATCCACCTGCAATATGGGAGACCTGGATTTGATCCCTGGGTTGGGAAGATCTCCTGGAGAAGGGAAAGGCTACCCCCTCCAGTGTTCTGGCCTAGAGAACTCCAAGGACTATATAGTCCATGGAGTCGCAAAGAGTCGGACACCACTGAGTGACTTTCCCTTTTTCACTTTGGGGGGCTTATGAAATGTTGCCCTTCTCTGCCACACTATCCTAGGACTGTGACAGGCCAAACGTTTCTGTCTCCAGCACTGTGGTCCATTTAGCCATCCCTATGCTAACATGTGCACACTAGGTAGTGGGTGAGAATCCTGCAAGGCTGTCACTTCCAGGGCTCCTCATGGGAAGCAGAACACAAGTCCTTTCTACTTTTGGACCTCAAACCTACAGGGGCTTCTGCTGCCCCATGTTTGTCTCTTATCAGAGCCCACACCACTCTCTCAAATTGATAATCCTTAAATTCAGTTTAACCTCTGCTTCAGAGGGATATTTTAAAATCACTGGAGTAACAATAATTTGGTCTTATACCTTCTCTAGTCTTCCAAATATGTTCTTTTTGGCATTAACTTGATACTTTGATTCCTTAGCCTCTGGCCCTTTTTTTTAAGTCTCTGGCCTTTTGACAGTCAAAAACCTTTTCTTTAACACTATTGCCTCCAATGTATTTCCAGAGTTAATTTTGAAACTCAGAAGTTGAAAATTGACCCCCCTCACTCCACCCCCTCACCCCACACCCCTGCCCCTCACCCCCACACCCCTGCACCTGTATGCACATCACTTTGATGGTCCTTTCTTGAGGGCACAGAGGCCAGATTGAACCCTCCCTTCTAGGTGAACGGAGGAAATATACCGGGCTAGTGTACGGCATTGCTAACATAATGCTGCTGTATCTGCCCTGAGCCCTGTTGAACTGGTTGTACACCCAACATATGATGAGATGAAGTCCACCCTAGAGTCCACAGGAACATTCCTTTGAAATGTTTGACTTGAGAGTCCAGAATTTAAATTTAAATCCTTGAGTGGAAGAATATATTTGGAATATGTTAGGTTCCCTGCCACATCTTCCAAGGAGGCAGATAGCCAAACATTCTATGGTGTTTCTTCAGGTTTTGTCTTTGGAAATTAACATTTCCTGTAACTGAGTTTAAATTATATATTTCCAACATCAATTTCTATTTTATCTTCTATATTAATTAGCTGGGTCCTTGGTTTTGAGAGCAAAAGCAAAAGAATGTTGTCCCATGAGCAGCAGGCCTCAAATAATAAAATGTTGCCAAAATTAAGAACAGAAAAACAGAAAACATTGTCTATCGAGCATGAAATGTCAAAGACATATGGTGTTTTTGTTTGAGTCTTTGAAGGTCAAAAACTTATTTCATGTTTTAAGCCATGAAGGAAGAGCTGACAGACGGTTCAAACAGAATTTTAATGTCAGCATTCCTTGTAATCTGACCTTAAGGAGCAGCATCAAAAGCACTATTCTTATTCTCAAGTATTATGAGTTTACCAAAATTGTGTAACTTTAGGTTACCATGTAGAGATCTCACATGAGCTTCAGAATGTTTGTGGAGACAGAAATTTGCTGACCTGCTTTCAGTTGTCAAGTCAAAACCGAGCAACACAAGTTATTGCCAGCTTCAAATAAGAATGCTTGACAATTAAAACAGTTTTTTAAAATGTTTTTGAAACAAGTAGGGTAATTTTTTATCCTTCAGAAATCCCTTTGGTTCCTGTATTCACTTTTGTCAATCACTGTAAATGTGAGCGGTGAGTTTGTTTTGTATAAATTTTATTTATAGCCTAAAAAGTAAATCAAAGACATAAGGGTCACAGACTTTTCCTATTATCTTAAATTAACAACTCCAGAAAGTCTTGCAATTCATGGGACTTGGTGAAAAGAGATTAGAGCTTTTCAAAGGTTTTTACAAAGTTGACTTTATCTTTATGAAACTGCTTCTAATTTAGAAAAATTATTTATCTTCTACTCAACATCTAAGTGCTCCATCCAATTAACAAGACTTTGGCCACCAATGACACTGGTTATCTCACAAAAGTGAATTTGATGGAATGTGTGATCATCTCTGGTTTGTTCACATTATAGTCAATCTCTAGCCAATTTCAGAATAAAAGCTAAAAGAATATTCTGTGATCCCTAACAACTGATTGATTAGGGATGACATTTTAGGCTTTGAGCTGGAGATTCAGTGATTGGGTCTTGCCCTGGAGGTTTAAATTCTCCTGTCCTTTTCTGAGCAGCAGTTAAAAATGTAACAAAGCTGTCTGGGAGGTTGACATAGATCACTACATCCACATTCTGGGGCATCGTACTTCACTTACCCATCATTTGGCAAAGATAGGCACAGCCAGGCCTAGTGTGTGAAGCTGTTGACAGATGAGCAAATCCCGATGCTGCAGAAGTCAGAACAAAAGAGCTAATAATCGTCTGTGGCAGTGAAGATGAGGTCACCTGCCTTCCTTCCTAAATAAACAGATGGAAAGAGTTTGCAGTTCATTTCTTTCCAAGGTAACAATTTATTTCATTTCTGTTTTACAGCATTGAACCAAAAGTTGTTCTCTTTGGGGAAATTTTATTTTTCTTTAATTATTCTACCCAAATGACAAGAGAGCTGAGTCTTCTGGGGATAAGTGCAGTGAAGTCAAAGTTAATTAGTTTTCTTACAGTGCACTGCATTTGGGTAAAATATCACTGCAGGGGAACACCAGCATTCAGATTCCTTGATTAAGTGGTGTGCTTCTAGAAAGGCAGAATTCTATCAGAAAAAAATCTATGTAGAAATAATATTTCAACTTCCTTGAGAGTTGACAGCATTTGATACTCACCTTGGAGTTTTCCTTGGAGTAAGTCCTTTCATCTCCACTTTATCTTTCCTTTAAGGTGTCAGACGGCAAGGGAAAATGATGGAGTGCCCTGTAGGTCCCTAGAGAACTTGAGAACCATGTTCCTATTTAACTGCAACATAAAACTCACAAATCAGTTTATTTTTCTCTTGTGATTGTCAAAGTTATACGTTCTGCAGAATTTCAAGGCTAAACAAAGAAATCTACCTCAGTGATCTTTTGTCATTTCATAGATGGGTATTCAGATTAGACTAAGAGCATTACACAAATACACCTATCTATGGCACATAAATGAGCTCTCAAATTAAGTGTCTGTTCTTTTCTTATCTGATTATAGACTGATTACATGCAAACATGCCAAGTATATGATTTACATGATTAAAATATAAAGTAGCATTGATATTATTTCAAGTGATCCTATTATTAATTTATTAAGCACAGGTTTTGTAATGGAAAGAATTCTGTCTCACAAAAGAATAGCGTTCTTATGGACTAATGGAATTGGCAAAGTATAAACCTCAGAGTTATACATAAGACAAGTTACACATTGATATCCTCAATTCAAGGTCTAAGAAAGATTGCCTTTTAATTCAGAAAACATTTTGGAGATAATCACCTCAAGAATGTCCCTGTTAATTAAAGAAAAATTAATTAGCAATTAAAGATACCAGGTAAGTAGCTAAAAATAAATGTTTTCTTCAGCAAGCTCGATGCCTGTTCATTACATTTCTTCCTTAGAAAATAGCAGATAAAAAATAGAAACCAAGAAAATAAGAGTCCTGGTCACAACTTTCCTAATTAAAGCCATTTTTCCCCTTTATTGGCTCCATTTTGTACGTTCATTTCCTATAGTAATAAACAACTTGACCATCTAAAGTCTTCACTGCAAGAAAATTACCTTCTTCAGTGAGGAAACTGCAGACCTGAGAACTGATTTTCTTTCTTGTCTATATTTCTGTCTTTGTCAAGAACGAAGCATTTTGCACAAAATTATGGCCTGAAGAGCATCCGATGGCTTTTCCTTAGAGTTCACCTACTTAAGTCATGGATGGATCACTAAAGGATGAGATAAAGGAGAGACACTGTTCATAAAAGGGTCAAGCAAGTGCCTTTTGCTTATTTTCCTTACATAGCTGACAGTAGCAAAGGCACAAAATCATAAATTCAGTGCCATAATTACATATGCTTTCTTCCTATGTTTTCCCAAGTAAGGTCAGCTTTTCATGGTTCAACTTTTAATGCTATCATTAGCTCACACCTTAATAAGGATTCTTGTCATCACTGCCTTTCACAAATTCTGGTAGACAAAGTGAGAGATTTTTGACAGCCTGATTTGATGATATGAATTCTTTTTTTGTTTGTTTGTTTTTGATATGAGTTCTTATGACGATACACTGGGGCAAACTTGATTTCTGTTTCCAATTGTGGAATGAAATAGTAGATTTTGTATTTTTTTAAGATGAGAGTTAGTTCACCATTGTGAAATACCTGAAATCACTACCCTAGGCCCATGTTTTGAATTCTTAGAAATCATTAAAACAAGTCTTTCATTGAGAGACCACTGGTGCAATGGTATATAGTAGTAGAAATGATAGAATTGAGCAATTCAGAAGATTTAGGGCTAGTTTCATTTGGCGGTTGCTTCCCACAAAAGGACAAATATAGTACTGGAGTTTTAAAACCTCTACCTGCTTTGAATCAAATTTACATTCAAGGACTGAATGTCAAGAAAAAAATACCAGTCAGTGGTAACACTGCATATAAAGCTACCAAATTCTCCTACCGGCCAAGGCTAGAGCAAGATGTATGATCACACTAGAAGCCAATAAACAATGTAAGAATCAAAAAGACAAAGATCTCTGTGCTCTGTAGGGGCTTGCTTCTTGTCTTTTCTTAGAACTGTGTGCTTGATTGCATTTATTTATTTATTCATTCAGAAAATATTTTTTAAGAACCTGTATCATGCCAAATAGACTAGGCTGTGGACATATGTTAATGACCTCAGGGAGGTTAACATTTCTCTCTCTCTTGCTAGTTTTGATAACATAATGCCAAGATTAAAGGAGTTCAACTAGGTCAACAATGTCCTGAGGAAGTGAGTTTGAAGGAGAGCTAAAAGTTTATGGCAAGGGAGAGCTAAGTCATGTGAGAGCTCTGATTTTAGGTGTGCATGATGGAAAGACCACAACTGTTTAGATCGTTTATGATTCTCCCACATAAATAACATAAAAGGGATAAAAGAAGTATAAACTCCTCAGGACTAAGAGAAGAGCAAGAAGAAAGAGCTGATAGAGGAGTGAGTGGTAGCTGAGTAGCTGTGTAGTGTGAATAACCATGGAAACCACTAATCTGCACAGAGAATGAAATAGGCTCAGAATTTGGGGCCATAAACCTCACCAGACCATGTGATTGAGATGCTGGGCAAAAAATATGGGCACTGGTTTTAAAGAAACTGAGAGTGGAAGAGACAGAAGATGCAATAGGTAAGTCATGCAATTCTGTCCTCCATTCCCAACTCTCTCCCAACCTGCATCTTTTCTTTGGAGAAATTTATTAATAGGGAGTTCAGATCCTATTCATTCATATAATCATTTATTCATTTGGTAGATATTTGTTAGCTACACACTATGTACTAGGAAGTGAACAAAACAGATAAGATCTTATGTACCATTCTAGAAGGGAATAGAGATAATATAAAGAGACAAGAAAACAAAAATATCAGATAGTGACAAGAATTATGCAGAAGATTAAAGATAATATAATTTGAGAGTGACTATTTTCAGATTGGCTGGTCAGGAAACATTAGCCATGGATGTGTATGACATCTTTAAAAATTGTGATTAAGAGCCAATCTGCAAGGTGAGGCATCAGCTCTTTTTCTTACTATTCAAATAAATTCTAGAATGTGAGCAGGCAATGAAGTCTATGTCCCCAAGGGTGAAAGAAAGTATTCTTCTTATCTAAATGGTCACAGAAAAACGACCTTTAGATACTGACAGAAGAGGATTTTTTAAAGTTAAAAAAAAGGTGGGAAAAGAAAAATGGCTTTCCACATGAAGACCTTATAGTGAAGCCTTAAATTAACAGTCGCCACCTCTAGACACAGAACATCCAATCAGCTTTGTAAAGCTTTGATTTTAAATATGACTGGTCAGCCAAAGTTAACCATATAGTCTAAAGGTGCTTCAGTCAAGACAAAGGGATCAAAACAGAAAGATATGATATAAAAAAAAGGAAAAGGCAGATAGTAGGAAAAAAATCTAAAAAAACCTTCTTGAATTAATATCCCAGACACACAAGAGAAGGTATTTTATCCTCAAATTAAAATCCATATCTATGAAAATGAACTATCATAAAAAAAACCTTTGAAAAATTAAAAATATGAGTGCCAGAGTTTTTACAAAGTAATGTCAGATAAACAATATTAAGATAGTCACAATAATATTAGCAGTGTTCATTGAGTTAATGAAAAATTTGGTATCACTTAATAGGTGGAGGGTAGTAGCAACTTAGCAGCAGCAGCAGCATCAGTAGGGAAGTAGTGGTGGACAGTATAAGAGAACTGATCTTTCATCTTATTTAGTTGTATTGTTGTTTAGTTGATAAGTTATGTCGAACTGTTTGTGACCTCATGGACTGTAGCCCCCAGGCTCCTTTGTCTATGGGATTTTCCAGGCAAGAACACTGGAATGGGTTGTCATTTCCTTCTCCAGGGGATCTTCCCCACCCAGGGATCAAACCCATGTCTCCTGCATTGCAGGTGGATGCTTCACCCCTGAGTAACCAGGGAAGCCCATCTAATTTAATGGAAGCATTAAATTAGAATCTGCCTACAATGCAGGAGACAAAGGTCCACAGGTTCAATCCCTGGGTTGGGAAGATCCCCTCTAAGAGGAAATGGCAATTCACTCCAATATGCTTACCTGGAAAATCACATGGACAGAGGAGCCTGATGGGCTACAGTCCATGGGGTCACAAAGAATCGGACACAACTTAGCAACTGAGCATGCAAAGTTGATAAATGTAAGCATTTCAGGAGAATAACTTAATTCTTCTAAACAAATTAACTATCACTTTAATAAATTAAAATCACATATTTCTATCAGCTTTTTAAAAGTGAGATTAAACACATGTACACCCGTGGCGGATTCATGTCAATGTATGGCAAAACCAGAACAATATTGTTAAGTAATTAGCCTCCAATTAAAATAAATAAATTTATAAAAAAAGTGAGATTAATTTGCTTTTGTTAAAATTATCAGTGTTCATTTAAAGTTACTGTAATTGATGGGTATGTTCGACTTTCACACATCTTAGAAGATAATCAAAATAATGTTTTCAAATGATGCAACTTTTAGTAAAAATGAGAGGTCTTGTTAACATAGCACTGTCTTTCAAAAAGAAGTATGCTGCTGCTGCTGCTGCTAAGTCGCTTCAGTCGTGTCCGACTCTGTGCTACCCCAATGAGCAGAATGCTAACAACTTATTATGCTACTTTCCCTGGTGTCTCAGTCGGTGAAGAATCTGCCTGCAATGCAGGAGACCTGGGTTTGATCCCCGGGTTGGGAAGATCCACTGGAGAAGAGAATGGCTACCAACTCCAGCGTTCTTGCCTGGAGAATCCCCATGGACAGAGGAGCCTGGCAGACTATAGTCCAAGGGGTCGCAAAGAGTCCGACACAACTGAGTGGCTTTCACTTTCACTTTTCTCCTTCTGAAACCATTTCTGTCATTGGGTTTTTAAGCACAAACATGTAGAAACAAGTGAAGTATCTTTTCATCAGGGAGAAGTTGATACCATCATATTTCTAGGGGATACTGTTTTTTTCCTTCACTCAAAAAACATATATTGAACAGCTAGCTACTAGACAGCTCTCTTCTCAGAATAAGGAATATAGAAAAGAACAAAACAAATAGCCTGCCTTTATGAAATTTATATTCTATTAAGACCAGAAACAAATACACAGATGTAAGTATATAGTAAAATATATGCAATGTTAGTAGTAATAAGTGCTTTGGGGAGGAATAAAGCAGGGATAGAGGGAATCCAGGTAAATGTGATTCCTATTTTAAATTTGGTAGTTAGGGAAAACTTCACTAAGAAGATCTTTTAGTAAAGATCTAAGGGAACCAAGGGAGCCTATGGTGGGAATATCTGTGGGAAGAGCATTACAGGCTAAGAGAAAGACAAATGGTGGTGGTGGTGGTGGTTTAGTCGCTAAGTCATGTCCACCTCTTGCAATCCATGCACTGTAGCCCGCCAGGCTCCTCTGTCCATCGAATTCTCCAAGTAAGAATACTAAATACATAAACTCTACGTTGGGAACATGGGCAGGCATGGTTATGGAATAGTAAGAGGCCAGCATGGCTTTTGAGCAATGAGTAGAGGGTAGGTGGTAGCATGAAAAATCTAAGATTGTTGAGTTGCATGTTTTGTAAAACCTCATAGACCATTGAAAGGGCTTTAGATTTCTTTCTGAACAGAAATATGATCTGGTTTACAGATCCACTCTGGCATCTGTGTTGAGAACAGCCTAAAAAAGAGCAAGGGTTAAAACTGAAGGATTAATTGGAAACCTACATAAATAACCCACTGGAGAGATCATGGTGACTTGGATCTGAGTGGTAGTAGTGGGCTTGAAAGGAGCTGGTCAGACTGTAGATATGTTTTGAAGGTACAGCTGAGTTTGCTGATGAATTAGATGTAGAGAGTAATAGGAAGAGAAATAAAAGGACTCAAGATCTTTGCACTGAGGAACTTGGAAGAATATTATTGTTAACTGAGATGAGAGAATCAGGTCTTTTCTGATGTTCAGTTGGTGGTGGTGGAAAGAGCCCCTGGAGGATGGCACAGCAACCTGTACCAGTATTCTCGCCTGGAGAATCCCCATGGACACAGGAGCCTGGTGGGCTAAAGTTCATAGGGCCTCAAAGAGTAGGACACGACTGAATATATAAGCCTAGATATATGTATATAAATTTCAGGGCAAAGGTCCAAGCTAGAGACAGGTTTTTGAAAGAGAATATGGTATATTAGGGCTTCTCTGGTGGATCAGACAGTAAAAAATTTGCCTGCAATGCGGGAGACCTGGGTTTGATCCCTGGGTTGGAAAGATCCCCTGGAGGAGGATCTTTGGAGTGGCAACCCACTCCAGTATTTTTGCCTGGAGAAATCCCATGGACAGAGGAGCCTGGTGGGCTATAATCTATGGGGTCACAAAGAGTAGGACGTGACTGAGTGACGAAGCACAGCACATGGTATATTAAACCATGAGACTGGATGTCCTGGGAGAAATATTAATAACCTCAGATATGCAGATGACACCACCCTTATGGCAGAAAGCGAAGAGAAACTAAAGAGCCTCTTGATAAAAGTGAAAGAGGAGAGTGAAAAAGCTGGCTTAAAACTCAACATTCAAAAAATGAAGATCATGGCATCTGGTCCCATCACTTCATGGCAAATAGATGGGAAACAATGGAAACAGTGATTTCCATTCAGTGATTCTGTTGAATGTAGTGGTCAAAACAAACTTTACTCTGTGTAGTGTCTGTGTGTGAAATGTATGCCCCAGCTAGGAAAACTTTATAGGGCACATAGCATGACTCCCCTAATGAGATATGGGAAGTTTGTGTTCAGGTCATCTTCCTAAATTTCCAAGAACATTGGATGGCTCTAAGATATCACTGTGGTCCACACTTTATTCAAGAAAGAACTGATGAGTTTGTTTTCTTACCATAAGTAGAATGAGCAGATGAAAACCCTTTCAGTGTATAAATTTTAATATAGTTTCTTTCTTTGAGAAAAAAAAAGAGAGATGCATTTATTTCTCCTCTTCAACTCTCTCCTCTCAATCCCCTGCCCCAGAGTCATAACCAAACACTTTATACTTTGCAAATGATTAGAGAATAAGTGAGAGAAATTTGCAAATTTTAACTCTCTTCCAGTTCATGTAAAAGCAGGGGGGTTTGTGTGTGTGTTTATGTGTGTGTGTATGTGATTCCTTTGTAGTCAACCAGCAGTAGAAGCCCCGATATCATCTGATTTAGGTAAACAATTGCTAAATACCTACTCTCTCCCAAAACCCAGATGTTTCCTAGTTACAGAATTAATTACAGTAAAATGATCTACCCTAAGTGGGCTTCCCAGATGGTTCAGTGGTAAAGAATCCACCTGCCAATGCATGAGATACAGAAGACACGGGTTCGATCCCTGGAAGGGTTGGGAAGATCCCCTGGAGAAGGAAATGGCAACCCACTCCAGTATTCTTCCCTGGAAAATCCCATGGACAGAGGAAACTGGTGGGCTACAGCCCATGTGGTTGCAAAGAGTTAGACATGACTGAGTGACTGAGCACAGGTGGATTTACCCTAAAATTGAAAAAATATTATAAGAGAAAGCCACATAATCATTTAATTCCTCTAACTTAAAGCACAAGATGATGAAGCCAACAATATTTAACTTTTTTTTTGAAAAAAAAACCTCTTCGAAATAATCTACTGTAGTTGTAAAATGAACTAAATTTAAAAAAAATTAAATAGAGTTACTCAGAGGATGCTATTTTGTAGAAGACAGCATGATGTCATTTTCAATCATAGCAAAAATTATTTTCTCCTGCTGTTCATTTGAGTGAAGAGAAAATTAATTTATAATCCCTTTGATGGCCTTTGTTTTCATTAATTTAATTTCCACTACATGTTAAGATCAGAGATGCTAAAAGAGATGTCAGTGACATCATCTTTTACTTGTAAAACCAGCCCAGTGGGGGCTTTTTGTTAAAGAGGATTGTTATAACAATCTCTCTAAGCTAAATACATTACAGAAAATAAAACAGAAATAGCATGCTGAAGAAAAATTAAGCACACATCATAGGAAAAGTTTATTTCAGAAAAAAATGCTTTCAGTTGTGACACTGCTTTTTCATATGAATAGACATTGAATCATTGTCTTCAAGTAGTAGTTCTCAGGGCCCAGCTGTTGAGAATTATCTCTACTTTGGGGCAACTGTGGAGTTTCTCCAGCAGAAATCAGGATTTAATGGGTATGCAATGTGGCTCATGGATCTTCATTTTTACAAAGACTCCAGGTAATTCTCAAATGATTTGTGGTTTGAGAAACAGTCCTAATTATAACCTTTTTTTTTCTGTTCAGCCCAGCTGAGTGTGATTATTCTTACCTTCCTAGACTGAGGCTGATCAGAGTGTTTTTTTTTTTTTCTTTCAAATAAAGGTGATCAGCAGAGACAAACAAATAAGCAGATAGTCCTTTATCTCTGTGAGGTTAAAAGGCTCAAATGATAAGTGCCTGGCTCATGAAACATCCTACCTTCAATGAAGCTCACTTCATAAATATGCCATGCCCTCAGTTATAAATTGATACAGGAAGGGCAGGAGAGAGTAAACAAGCAAGAGGCCATTGGGGTCCTTGAGGGCTGCAATATTGGGAAAGGAGGAAGGACACAGAGAGAGAAACCTGGAAGCTAAGGAAACTTTCACAGACTTTATAACTTTGCATAAATTGTGTATTAATATTCACTTAGGCAAGAGAGAAATAAGAATTCTGCCTAAAATATTTCTGATCTTGTAGCTGCTACAAACAAGAGTTTTCAAGTTTTATGATGTGTTTGCTTGCTGTGGTTGTTATTGTATAATTTTACATGGTTGGTTGTTTAGTCGCTAAGTCGTGTCCAACTCTTGTGACCCCATTGACTGTATGTAGCCTGCCAGGCTCCTCTGTCCATGGAATTCTCCAGGCGAGAGTACTGGAGTGGGTTGCCATTTCCTGCTCCAGGGGAATCTTCCCTACCCAGGAATTGAACCAGGGTCTCCTGCATTGCAGGCAGATTCTTTACCGACAGAGCTATGAGGGAAGTTCTAACTTTATATGACTTCATAGGAAGTCCTTGTGCTTCGCTTAAAGGTGTTTTGGTTCCAAGTAATTAATTTAGGGCCTTCCCCTTGTGTCTCCTGTGTTGGCCAGTGGATTCTAATTCCCAGGTAGCTCAAGAGTAAAGAATCTGCCTGCCAGTGGAGGAGTCACAGGAGATGCAGGTTCGATCCCTGGGTGGGGAAGATCCCCTGGAGGAGGGCATGGCAACCCACTCCAGTATTCCTGGCTGGAGAATCCCATGAACAGAGGAGCCTGGCGGGCTACAGTCCATGGGGTCACAAACAGTCGGACACAATTGAAGCGACTTAGCACCCACACACAATTAACTTAGACCACTTTGGATCGACAGTATACAAGTAAACAAGAATCTGCCGACAGATTTATCAACATTTCCTTTTGTTACTGACCGTTTCGAGTTGGGCCCCAACAAGGGTCCTTCTGCCTAGTCTTGCCAGAGCCAGTAGAAAGAGATGAAGTCTTGTTCAAAAGCAAAGGAAAACGTCATTCTTCAATAACGCAGTGGAGAAGTGTGGCTGGCACGCTAGAGCACAGGCCGTGGGGTCCAGGGCTGCTTTGCAGGAGTTGTTGGGGGCCAGCACAGCTGCGTTGCTCCCGCTTAAGACTGCAGTTCCTGCAGCCTCTGCGCAGGCGGGCCGCCATTGTTAAGTGGAGGTGCACTGGGGCAGCGCTTCTGCACACTGTTCCCAGAGCGCGGCTCTGGGGCAGGCGTTTGGCCCTGGGAAGCCTGGTCTGAAACTCCAGGGCCAGGCATCTGCGTGCGGCATCCTATGAACAAGTGAACTACATGAACCATGGATGAGAAGAACCAAGAAAGGTCAGACTTTATTACCCAGATTGTTTCTGTTTCCCCGGGGAATTTTTAATGGGCTTTGCCAGTGATTTTTCTTTCCTCTCTTCCTTCTTTTTTTCCTCCTTTCCTCCTCATTCTCTTTTCTCTCTCCTGCTTTCTGCTTTCAAGGCATGTTTGATTAGGTAGATTGATTGTTTCTGGCTTAGCAGTGGAAACTGTTTTGTTGTAATTGTTGGGAGACTGATTTCAGCCTTTCTGTACATATGGGGAAAGATTTTGGATGTATCAAGTTTTCAGGAATAAAAATATTGCAAAAGAAGGAGCGGAATGAGAATAAGTGGTTTAGAACAGGCAGGAGAGAAGTTTTGTTTTGCTTTTGGACATGTGAAAAAATTAAAAAAACAGCAGAGGTCAGAAATCAAAAGGAATATTGAATAGTGTTCAAACTTTGTCATAACGGTGAGTTGCTTAAAAAATAGTGTTGTGTTCAATATCCTCTTTCTCTGTTTTTATTTAGTGTCCTGTCTGCCTTGAGCTTTTGGAGATTTAAACATCAACAAATGGTTTTATTACTTGTTTGAGAATTGCCGGCAGGGCCTGAATCTTGCCAGAAAGTCCTGAGATGTACTCTCTTTTGGCAGAAAGAACAATTGCACAGCAACCTGATAAAGCATAATTGAAATCAGACTGCATTGTGACAGATGAAGTAGAAGTACTCTCTAAATAAAGCATGATCCCCTCAGTATGTGAATTTACAAGCACTGCCGGTCTCTTTCTAGCCTCTTAACTCTCTCTGAGGTTTTTAGTTTCTACAAAGCAGACTATATAGTATGTACTGCCTTACGCACCAAAGATAAACTAGCTTCCCATGTAGGGAGGATTGTATTGCATATTTAAAATATATTAAATACGCACTGAATTAAAACTACTTTTTCTCATCACATTTCCAGAGTTTTCTTCTAAAAAAGTCTTTTCTAAATTTTGAAATTTTAAGAAATTTTCTTAAAAAATTCTTAATTTTTTTTTATTACCTATTGATTTTAGGGTTGGTTCTTTTCATCTTGAGTGAAATATCTATGGTGCTCTGGTTTGGAGAGTTTTATCAACTAAAGCTAGAAACTTCAATACAACCTTATGAAATAAAGAAAGGTAGCACAAATAGTTGAATGATATCCTTACACAATTGCACACATACATTACTATGTTTTTGATCATATATGTGTGATATATGTTTGCACTAATACCAGGCACCTGGAAATAATTAGAAAAGTAGCTCTTAACTAAGCAAGGCTCATTTGGAATTTGAATCTAAAATTGTGTAATATGATATGTAAGTTATGTATCAATGAAAACTACATTTTGCCTGGCCTATTTAATTTTTTGATAACAATTTTTTTTCAAATCCATCTGTCATAAAATTGCTTCTATTCTCTCTCTTTGTTGCTTCTTTTTAGAAGATTTATCTGAGAGCAGGCTTAAGTTAACATAAAAAAGATACAATTTCCGAGACACAGATGTTTCCAAAGTAATTTTTCATTTCACAGCTGAATAGTTTTCTTACATTAAGGGCTTTCCTGGTGGCTCAGATGGTAAAAATCTGCCTGTAATGCAGGAGACCTGGGTTCGATACCCGGGTTTGATTCCTGGGTTGGGAAGTTCACCTGGAGAAGGAAATGGCAACCCACTCCACTATTCTTGCTTGGAGAATTCCACAGACATAGGAGTCTGGCGGGCTACAGTCCTTGGGGTCGCAAAGTTTTTTTACACTGATGCCATTTATTTAATGAAATGTGATATTGTACAATGATAATTATTTTGCAGTTGCTTTTTGGAAATAAACATGCTGTGAATTGAGTCACATGAAATTGACTTTTATTTAGGTCAAAATAGTCAAATATCAACAACACCAAAATATTCCACCTATATATGTACCAGAGATTCATTTTTTGTTCTTGTATTTCCATTGGCTAGTGGTTTGGGGGTGTGTGGGAAATATCTATTTCTTTCGTTCATGATATTGTTTCTTATACTGAATGTTTTATAAATGTAGGTTTATGTGTGGCTAAGAGCATTTTTCCTTTCTCTGGTTACACTTGTACCTCACAGGGGTTTGCATTACATAATCAATTTTTGTGTTTTTATTATAACTTTTTCTGAGTTTCTTCAAAATAGATATTTTTTGAAAAGGAGAAAAAGAAAGATAATTTGAAATTTAGAGAAATCTCAGAAAGCAAGAGAAAAAAGATTTATTTGATAATGTAGTGAGGTATGAATTTATGGATCTTACTAGTTCCTCAAACAAAAATCTATTTCGATTGCATGCTAGATTATGTTTCCTTAAAAACAGCAATTTTTCTGTTTTAAACAATGCTTAGAATCAATCATAGACATTACGAATGGAAGGCAGATGTAGAGGTCACCATTTAAGCAAGTTCTACTTGACCTGTTCCAAACTAATCTGTCTCTATCCTATTTCTAATAATCTCCAGGGATGGATATTTCAGAACCTCTTTCAGGAAAATGTTTCAGTGCTTAAAATCTATAAGTACTAAACAATTTGTCAGTTATTTATTTTATTTTCATATAATCAAAAGTAATAAATGTTCATGTGATATTTTGAAAGCTCCAAAAATTAATAAAAAGTGAACACTCCCTACTCCCATAATCTTGCTGGTAAATTCTATATACTTTAATGATTTTTCTTGATATTATATTCTTTAGTTTCACATATGTGGATGGAAAAAGAAATATCTAGGCATATTTCACCATTTTATCATTATCATTTTTATAATTTCCTCCTTTATCCCATTTTTTAATTTCTTGTCTTCTGGTATTATGACTTGGGTTTGTACTCTAACTTCTTCATATCTCTATTATGTTGTGAAACCCCAATTGGATAAAATATTTTGTTGGCTCTTATCGTTAATATTCTGTATTTTATTCCTTTGGACTTTTGTTATCCCCTGGTATTTCATTAAAAATGTGAGGGCTACATTCATTCTCTTAAACCGTCAGAATATCAATTAATGCATTTTATTAGGCTTTGAAACGTACTGGAAATAACTTGACAGCATAATAAAGGGGGTAGTGAACCTAAATATATCTCTATTTGAAATTCCATAGCTTGCTCAAGTGTAATTACTAAGTGAATGCCTTATAATAATCCTCTTTGGAAGCTGAAATTATGGTTATACTCAGGGAATGAGGGAGGGAAAATAGATGGTTTATTGTTCTACAACCTTCAGTAGGTATATTCATTCACATTGAGAATACTTTGAAAAAACTATATGTAAAAAGCTCAAGAATACTTGGGAAAATTACCATGAAGCAACCATTCACACACATACATACACACATTATTTGAGTATAGTTTCTCTACAGTGTTGTTAGTTTCTGCTGTACAGAGAAATAAATCAGCTACACATATATATATCCCCTCGTTTTTTGGATTTCCTTCCCATTAGGTCACCACAGAGCATTGAATTCCCAGTGCTATACAATTGTATCTCATTTGTTATCTATTTTGTACATAGTAGTATATATATGTCAGTCACTTATCTCCCTATGCACCCTACTCCTCCTTTCCCCCTTGGTATCCGTATGTTTGTTCTCTGTGTCTCTCTTTCTCCTTTGCAACTAAGATCATCTATACCATTTTCCTAAATTCCACACGTATGCATTAATATATGATATTTGTTTTTCTCTTTCTGACTTAACTTCACTCTGTATGATAGTCTCTAGGTCCACCCACGTCTCTGCTATTGGCACGATTTTGTTCCTTTTTTATGGCTGAGTAATATTCCATGTATATATGTACTGCATCACATCTTCTTTATCCATTCCTCTGGTGATGGACATTTAGATTGTTTCCATGTCCTGGCTATTGTAAATAGTGCTGCAGTGAACATTTGGGTACCTGTATCTTTTTGAATTATGGTGTTCTCCAGGTATATGGCCAGGAATGGAATTTCTGGGGCAATCATTTATATATTGAGTCACTTAGCAAATACTAATGAATGTCTACCATAGTGCTGGCACCAGAGATACAAAAATGAATGATATGTTTCCTTCCCTGGGGGAACTCACATTTTGATAGAGAAGACTGAAATATGAACAAATAATTATGGTACAGTATGAGTAGATGAAAGTATGGAGTGTAATGCAAGAACAAATTGCGGTGTTTGGGAAGACTTCATGGATAAGACATCATTTGCATTTTCTCCTGTGCTTGGAACATAAGATATGTACAAGTGGAGAGAATAAGAGAAGATAGGGAACTTTTTGCAAAGAAATCTCATTTAAAAAGAAAAAGAAAATGTCTGAGTAATGTTGTTTAAATGTTTCTATTTTCTATTTCTATTTCTAATAAAATGTTCCTATTTTATAGAAAATATGGCCAAATATGATTATGATATTTTTCTTAATTTCCTCAGTCTAAATTAGTTTTAAGTTCTTTTTTCTTTATGATTATCTTGAAACAAAATTGTTATATAGCTTTAGATTATTGCTCATGAAATAAATACTGCAATGGAAAACCAGAGAGTTAGCACTGTCTGTACTAAATATTTTGTGTTTCTTGGCCTTGGTTTCCTCTTATATAATCTTGTGTTTCACAACAAAAATATTCTAAATGTTTAATTATACATGTAGTAAGACATTGCTTCAGATATTAGGATGATAAAAAATATCTGACTATTCTGTTTTTCTGATGTTCTAAATTGAATATGGAGAGCAGCAATAAGAGCTAAAACAAATGTTTTGGTAAATAATACTGGTAACGGTAAAATGTGATCGTCACAGTTCTTAATAAAGAGAAGGCTTAGCCTTGCAGAAAAAGAGAGGGCTGGATATCTCAAAGAAAAACAGCTTCAGTACACCAGAGCTTTGTTCAAGTGTGGTCAGGGATAACTTAAGAAACGCGGAATCGATCTACTGTGAGTGCTGTGGAAGGCTATGCTCCATTCCCACTCTTTTCTTAGCAGTTATTCCAGATCCTAATTAAAAGTGGTTTTTATTATTATTTAAATGTTCCACAGGGAAAGACTTGTCACCTTTTAAAAATACTTTTGCAGAACAAAGTGCCTCAATGTCATGACATAAGGATACAGGCAGGAAAAGACAAATGAGCTTTGGCAGTTTTCCCACATGGATAAATCCAGAAGGAGAAGCTAATAAATCAAGAAGGGTCATTGCCTTGAAAAGGAACATTGTCCATTCCTGAATATTTAAACTTATAGAAGTGGGATTCATTCTCAGGGTTCATTCTACCTTTCACCATTTTTATATCAAAGGTGGTGGGAGGGGGGAGCTGAAAGCTAAACAGGGGCTGAAAATGACAACAAACATGTTTAAAGAATTTCAAATGAGAAAAAATGTTCTATTTCCATAGCAAAAAAAAAAGACTCAGCATTTTGGAACTGGGAGAGTATGGAAAGTGATAAAAATATAGCCCATGGCCAATTGAAGTTGAGGAATGACAAAAACCATCACAGTATTGTAAAGTAATTATCCTCCAAATAAAATAAATACATTTAAAAAAAAAACAAACAAAAAAAGGAACAAGGCAGATCAGATGTAAAAATGAGAAAAAAAATTTAGCCAATGATCAAAAAATTATCGTCTGAAATTATCAGTATAATGTGTGTAAGAAACAGTAATTTGTTTTTAATTTTGAAATTTTCCATTTAAGAAAATGTCTTCAAGATGCTTAGTCATAATTTTATTTAATAAAGCCAAAAGGTAAAAATGATTTTACTATTTAATATAAACAAGCACTTTGCAGAGATAGCTCATTTAAAATCTCGAGTTATTGAGGCATTTATAGTGCTTATTCTCTTAATTTAAACACAGAATTTTTTAAAAATTTTAATGACAGTTAATATAGAATATTTGATGTTATTTATATTCTTTTGCATGTGTTTTTCACTTTCATAATATTTTAACAACTTAAAAAATACAAATACAGAATATAGATTTTTTTCCCAATAGTTATTCTTCTAAGGAATATCTTGTAGTTACTAATACCCCTATTTCTTCTCCTTTCTCTCTGGATGTTAAATAATTTTAAGTGCTGTTACTTATATTCATCTATATATTTTACAGAGAGAAATAGTAAAAATGTACTGTTCTTCACGTATAACTATGGTGCTTAACTTCTTTTTTCATTTTTATTTCTTTTTTCTTTAGCAAAAATAAAAGATAAAGCCCAATATTATAGTCTAACTGCATACAAAATTTGTCTGCCTTGATTCTTAGTCCGTTTCTTTATTTTTCATTATAGAACTAATAGATGTTTTAGTTAATTTTTTTAAAGGGCATTCACATTTTCCTTATGTTTTCTTATCCACTCACCATTTTTTTAGGACTAGCTTGAGCTAGTTACATCAACTATTTACTGTGGGTACTATTAAGGTCATAGGTTCAGGCCACATCTGGGCCTGGAAAGCTGGCCATCTGCTTTGTGAATGTTTCATGTTAGTCCCAGTGGTAACAATGCCAAGGAGTCGGGATACTATAGCAAAATGCATCCCACTACTAGGAAAACTCAATTATATTCCCTACAAAAGAAGACAAATGGATTAGATGAATAGGCCTTCAGAATGGAATGTCTTCTTATTCCATTATATGTTACAGCCCATTGATCAGATGATCAAAGACCTAGATACTTCTATTTTAGAGAAGCAAATGCCAACTTCTGGACATCCTTATCACCACTTCCTTGGTGGCTCAGATGGTAAAGAATCTACCCACAGTGTGGGAGACCCTGGTTTGATCCCTGGGTCAGGAAGATCCCCTGGAGAAGGGAATTGCAACCCACTCCAGTATGCTGGGCTGGAAGATTTCATGGACAGAGGAGCCTGGTGGGCTGCAGTTGATGGGGTCCTAATGAGTTGGACATGACTAAATGACTAACACTTTCACTTCACTTTTCATACATCCTTATTACATAAAAAGAGTAAAAATATAAATGTGTGAATCGTGAATTCATACATAACTATAATGTGATCTCCCATGCAATTTCCTTCCTTTCCACCAAAGTCAAGAAAATACTGTAAGCACTCCAGAAACCATGGGGTTTTGGGTTGTAATAACCTCCTACCTCTACTATAGAGGTGGCTACTATCCTTATGTGGTGGTTGTTTCCTTTTGCTGTTTATCTTCATAGTTTAGCCACATATGCTTGTTTGCCTACATAATATGGCTTTGTTTCACTAGACTTTTAAACTCTGTGTTTTACTAGGTTTTTAAGCTGTGTATAAATAGACTTTTACTGTATGTTTATTCTGCTCTGTATTTTGAGAGTCATACTAGTTGTGTGTCTCTGTTCTGTTTACTTTTGCTATATGAAGATACTTTGTTTTTTTTTACCCATTCTATTATAAATTGAATTATTGGGAATAACATGCTATGAACTTCCCTATACATGTTTCCTCAAATAGATGTGCATTAGATTATAAAGGAGTGGAGCTTTAAGGTCATGAAAACTTTCAGATAGATAGTGAATGGCCCATTCAGGTTTCCTACCAGATAGTAGATTCTTCTACTATCCAGTTCTACTCTATCCTTAAAACTAATTTTACATGAGTAAAGGCAAAATATGAATCTAGTCCTGGAACTATGTATGTCTTTCTTGATACTAGTTAAACATGCTTATTAGTGATAAAAATTAATATACAACATATATCCTTGCCTGAATCTAATAAATTTTAATTGGCAAATTATCTACTGTGTAGTTAGGGTTTTTTTTTTTAATTTGCTGTCACAAATAGTTAAATATACAGACAATAGTATTCATAAACAGACAAATTTTTCTTTATTTTGTTTGAACAAAACCCTAGATGTAAAATTGACTGGTTAAAGATAAAACAAGAGTTTTGAAGTTTTCAGGAAACTTAGTATAATTACTTAACAATAATTTATAAAATTTTCCATTTTTCCTTAAAACGCCTAATTTCTAACATCCGTTGGAACACTGAAAAAGCAAGAGAGTTCCAGAAAAACATCTACTTCTGCTTCATTGACTTTGCCAAAGCCTTTGACTGTGTGGATCACAACAAAATGTGGAAAATTCTGAAAGAGATGGGAATACCAGACTACCTGACCCGCCTTCTGAGAAATCTGTATGCAGGTCAGGAAGCAACAGTTAGAGCTGGACATGGAACAACAGACTGGTTCCAAATTGGGAAAGGAGTACATCAAGGATGTATATTGTCTCTTTGCTTATTTAACTTAGATGCAGGGTACATCATGAGAAATGCTGGGCTGGATGAAGCACAGGCTGGAATCAAGATTGAAAGTGAAAAGGAACTAAAGGGCCTCTTGATGCAAGTGAAAGAGGAGAGTGAAAAAGTTGGCTTAAACCTCAACATTCAGAAAACTAAGATCATGGCATCTGGTCCCATCACTTCATGGCAAATAGATGAGGAAACAATGGAAATTATCTTTTGGGGCTCCAAAATCACTGCAGATGGTGACTGCAGCCATGAAATTAAAAGACACTTACTCCTTGGAAGAAAAGTTATGACCAACCTAGACAGCATGTTAAGAAGCAGAGACATTACCTTGCCAAAAAGGTCCATCTAGTCAAAGCTTTGGTTTTTCCACTAGTCATGTGTGGATGTGAGAGTTGGATTATAAAGAAAGCTGAGTGCTGAAGAATTGATGGTTTTGAACTGTGGTGTTGGAGAAGACTCTTGAGAATCCTTTGGACATCAAGGAGATCAAACCAGTCAATCCCAAAGGAAATCAATCCTGAATATTTATTGGAAGGACTGAAGCTGAAACTCAAATACTTTGGTCATCTGATGTGAAAAACGGACTCATTGGAAAAGACCCTGATGCTGGGAAAGAAGATTGAAGGTGGGAGGAGGGGACCACAGAGGATGAGATGGTTGGATGACATCACCGACTTGATGGACATGAGTTTGAGCAAGCTCTGGGAGTTGGTGACGGACAGGGAAGCCTGGTGTGCTGCATTCCAGGGGGTTGCAAAGAGTTGGACTGACTGAATTGAACTGAATTTATAAAATTGTCCATTTTTCCTTACAAAGTCACCAGTTTTAGCATTAAATATAAATATTTTATAGTTTCCAGTTTTATGATGAAAATAGTATTTTTAATTAATTATTAATAAGCATTTCTTTATTAATGACTAGGTTCTTTGGTAGCACAGATGGTAAAGAATCTGCCTGCAATGCAGGAGACCCAGGTTCAATCCCTGGGTCAGGAAGATGCCCTGGAGAAGGGAATGCCAACCCACTCCAGTACTCTTGCCTGGAGAATTCCATGGACAGAGGAGCCTGATGGGCTACAGTCCATGGGGTCACAGAGTCGGACGTGACTGAGAAACTTTCATTTCATTTCATTTTTTCTTTATTAATGAGAGTAAATAATTTTTTTTGCATAGTATCATTTATATTATTTCTTCATAAATTTATATCTTTTCTTCCTTTACTGTTAGAAAGATATGTATCTTATTTACTTGAGGTTTTGTAAAAAATTTAATGTGATATACAACATTTTGCCTGATAAATATGTTGAAAATTCATAAATGCTTTAGATATTTTTTATTTTTCATCACCGGGTGTTATAATTTTATATAGCAAAGTCATTTATCCTCCTTAATAATCTTTGCTTTTGGTGTAGAATCTCTAAAATTATAATGGCTATTTGCCAGTGTATTTTAATACACTTTTTTAATCTCTGTTCCCAGGCTGCCACATTTCAAAAGTTTGTAGGGCACCATTTTCACCTCATACCATATATCCTGCTTTCAATTATTTTTCTCAGTGGAATTTATATTAATATATAATGAATATTTGGATCATGTAATTTTTTCCAAGTGGTTAAGCATGTTTTCCAAATACCAATAACTAAATAATTATTTTCACTGTTGATATGATCAACATCATATACTTTGTTTCTGGACTTTTTGTTTTGTCCATTGTCTTTCCTGAGTCAGGACTGTGTATTATCATCTGGTTGGACAAGATCTCTTAATTTTATTGTGTTTCAAAATTTCTTCTCTTGTGTTAGTCATTATTTAAAATGAATTTTAGAGTCATATTGTCAGACTCAGATATTATGTCATATTGGCAGTGTGTTACACTTTTAAGTGCAAATTTTGAGAATTTGCAGATTTACAATGTTGAGTTTTCCTAAACAGAAACATTGTTAGCATTTTTATTTATTTAGTTCTCACATGTCTTGACACTAGGTATTTTGTAATAAGTAAATTCTGGAAACATGCCTAAGTATTTAAGCATATTCAGCATAAAAACCTACCTAACCATGTAGGTAGACAAAAGCCATGTCTTTTATTTTGACTCAAAGTAAGTAGGAATGTAAACATACTGTAAATATAGTTTGCTGTTTTCATCTCTGTGTTTTTTAGAAAAATTCTGTTACAGAGAAAGCTTTTATAGACAATTCTTAAAATATTATGTGACAAAACCCCAATGGAACAATAAGAAATGCATTTACTCTACCAAATAGTTGATGAATAAATGATAAGTCTATTTGCAAACAGGAGGGTAGACATATGTAATAAAGGAGGATGGACATATGCATGGGACTTGCTCTAATTTCCTGAAGATTAAAGATTAGAAACCACTAAAGAGACAAGATCAGCTAGGGCTCCATTACACCCAGCTGGTATGCCTTGGCGAGTAACTTTGAAATAGTGTAATGAGTGGTATACAAATATGTTCTAGCATACCAGGAAGCAGCACGACTCAGCAGAAGCACAGATATGAGAAAGAGACCTGCTGAGACTTCAGATACTGAAATGATCAAGTCATGCTATAGGACATCTATGCTAATATATTTAGAGATATTGGAAAGCCAGAGAATAGGAAATATTTGCTCAAGTTCTGAAAAAAAATAGAGATGTAAAAGATAGAACAATTTAATAACCTGGATTTAAAGGGAAGCTAAGGGTAGCATAAAGTTTTGAGGATACAGCCAGAGCTTAATTTTGGGCATGTTTAACACTGAGATGTTTGTTATACATCAAGGTACAGATGTCAGTTGTCTGTAATTCTCTGACTGTGGAGGTCAGGAGAGAAGTCCAGTCAGGAGATAAAAATTTCAGAGTCAGTATGGTGATGTGTTTCTTTCCATATACAATTGAGGGCTCAATGCACAGTGGTAGCAAAAACAAGAGATTTGTTTCATCTTAGAGCCATGCTGTTTTCCAGAGAATTGACTTAGAAAGGAAGTTAGAAGTGTTGAGGGGTATAAGAAAGTGATAATAACATGGTGATTTAGAAGAATTGTTGGGAGTCCTAATTTTTCTAATACATTTGTGTCTTCAAATACAGTGTGAAGACATGATGTTTGGGGCTGAAGTTATCTTGAGACAATAAAGACCCACTTTTCTTAAGTACGGACATTTTCCCAAATTGTAAAATAGATATAGTTTTACCCTCTTAAGGTAAAAATTGGTAAGTAATTAAAATCTCTCAGCAATTATAGGAGCTGTTAAAGCAACTATAAGAGACTATATTAATAATAGAAAAGCCAGAGCAGGATCAAGAGGCTTTCTGAGTCTTGATTAGTAGCACAATCTTGCTCCTCTTACTAGCATTCTGTGTCATCTTGGGCAAGTAGCTTAATCGTTATGAGTCTTAATGTCTTCATTTCTAAAGTAAGGGCATTCAGGTATATATAAAATATTGTATACAAGTATTTCTTATAAAACTGCTTCAGTTAGTTTGGCTTAGTGCACAGGTCAATACAAATTGTTCATATTTTCAACAATGAAAGTCTACTGAAAATTCAGAAAACCATACTTTTGCAGAAGTTTTGAAGGGTTGTTTTAAAATCTAGTGGGCAGTCATTCAAAATATACATCATCTCTAGAAGCCAAAACATATTCAATAAATGCAGCTCTTCCAAAATTACTCCCATATCCTTTAAAAATAAGCTTTATTTTTCTAGATCAGGAGAACAACATGCAAACTACATATATGTGTTTCAACAAGTTATTTGACAAGGTCTTTTAGGACAAATCTTGCCCACAAAGGATGAGAAGTAGAAATATTTCATAGATGGTAATATAATTATCTGATGGTTGAAGAACCAAACCCCAGAAATTCTGACAATACATTTTGCCTTGATATCTTTTACCATCTCTTGAATAAACCATTTGAGAAAAAAAATGTTTAATGAGCCCCATATATTTTCCTTTACTTCGGATGCTGAATACACAGGATGAATGTGCCTTAGTTCTGTTGCAGGAAACATGTGCTTCACAGGCTAGCTTTTTGAACTGATACACCTAGCTTTGATATCACTTGGACTCTTGGAGCTAGGATCCACTTATGCCACTGTATCCCTCTTCATTCTTTTTCTGCAGCTACATCTTATATTCCTATATTAAGAAGCCAAATATGTACCCAAGTTAACAGCAAACAGATGAATTATTTTAATTATTAAAAGGATTGAAGGGAGTTCTGATTTTGGGTAAGATAGAATATGTGTATTCTACTCTAGATATCCCCAATATAGCTGTAAAACCTGGACACAGTTCATGGAGAAGGATTCATTTTGGAGTCTTTGAGAAATAAGTAGTAGTAGCTGGCCAACTAGGGAGGAAGCCTGGAAGTCAGCATACACCAGATTGGCAGTGAGTTTCCCATTTTCATCATGTATACCCTGGCCTGGCTGCAAAGCAGTCCAAATGCCAGAAGAGGGCACGAAGGTGCAGAGTTTCGGGAGAAACTCTCTAGTTCCCTCATGGGGAGTAGGACTGGGGCCTCCACATATTCAGAGAGAGTGTGAGATATCCTCCATTTAAAGTTTTTTCTTTCTTTTCTTCATTCTCTTATATTCTGGCTTCCAGACAAACCCATAGTGGCTATGGAAACAATAGCATCAGTGGTGGCAGCCAGAACCCAGAGGAACCTCTTCTTTAATTAGAGGAGGTGGGTTCGAAGAAGGTAATTTTCTTCTCCTTGCCGTACTGTTCCTTAACCTCACATGCACACAAAGTATGCAGAAGAGTGGAGTAATTAAAATCCCCGCCTTCTGGTCAAGAACCAGAAAGAGAAGAGAGCTTAGAAAAGGGAGACCTTAGAATCATTTATAAGCTCTTGGGCTCACTCCTGAGCTCTAAGTTTGTGTATCTGATCCTAAACAGGTACCAAAAGATACCAAGAACTAACAGACCATCAGTGACCACTCAGGTACCAAACTGCCCGCTAAGTGACTCATGTATGCAACAGATGACAGGAACTCTGCAAAGGTTTGAAATAGAACTAATGTTGAACAGAACATCATGTCAACAGAGTTGAAGAACAGAAATAGTACGGTGTTAAAGTATTTGAAGAAATGATGGCTGAAAAAAATTGACTAAAGACATAAATCTGCAGGTTTCAGAAGTTGAATAATCTCTAAACAATGATAAACCTAAGGAGATCTAAGAGCAGACACATTGTGATCAGACTGCTGAAAACTAAGTTCAAAGAAAAAATATTGATGGTAACCTGGAAAAATGACTCATTACTTTTAGGGAACCATGACCCAAGTAATTTTGTGTTTCTCTTCAGAAACTGCGAAGCCCAGAAGGAAGTAAAACAAAAATTTTAAAGTGCCTGAGGAAGAAAACTGTTAACCCCAGGGTCTATATTCAATAAAAATATCCCTCAAGAATGAAAGGGAATAAAAACATTTTCAGATGAAGGAAAACTAAGAGAAGTTGTTATTAGTAAAACGCTTAAAAAATAATTGCTGAAATAAATTCTTTAGACAGCAGGAACATGATGCCAGGAGCAAAGCTGAATCATACAGAATGAAGGAAGAACAGAACTGGTTATTAAATACCTGTGTACATACAAAGTCTTTTCTTGAGTTCTTTAAAAATATTTTACAGTTAAAATAAAAATTCTAACAACTTGGATGAATCTCAAAGGCATTGTGCTGAGCGATAGCTTGTCTCAACAGTTTACCTATTGTATAATAGTTTATTTGATATTATTAAAGAGGCATCACATCCTTTTTTTCCTTCCAAAGTAGTCACAACCTCCATGTCTATCATATCATCTAGTTTTACCTTAATAATAATCATTAGCACAATATTAACTATTCATACATTTTTTTATTTGTCATCTTTATGTCCTCTTTCCCACCTGTCTGTCAGTGGTGAATTTGTCCTATTTATCACTGCATTCTTAATATTCAATACTTTGAACAATGTGTAGTATACAATATACATTCATTTGCTAAACATATTTATATTTAATGGCTGAATTAACTGGTATTTTAGTAAGGCTGATGCTAACACATTTGTGTCAAATGAATTGAAATGTGGTGTCTTATAGTAGCTAATATCTTATGCGTTCTTGCTAGAATTCCAGATGTTGTTCTAATGCTTTCCGTGTATTCCTATAACATTCATAACAATTCCATGAGGGAAGTACTGTTCTTATATTTGGTTTAAAGATGAGGAAAAGATCCATAAGAAGAAAACAATTTGTCCAAAGTCACACACATGTTAAGTGGTGGACCCATGTGGTGAAATCAGGAAATTTGACTTTAGAGCTCTTATCAGCAAGATATTGTCCCTGCTTCTACCTAAAAGCAAGGTCATCATCTGAGGTGCTGTTTGAGTACTCTAGGCATTTGGTGATAAGGTTAGAACTTAGAAAAGAAAAAAAACACATATGAGGCACACAACGAAGTGTTGATGACAGACTGGACACGGAGCATAGGAAGTGGAGGTTAAAGGATATCTTTGACTTGATACCAATATCAAGTCAATGACAGCACTCTTTCCTTACTCTTATTTTTGTCAGTAGTGAAAAGTAGAGAGGAAACAGATTTTGGAGGCAGGATATACACATGTAAATGACAAGCAGTTTGATGGGAGAGAGATGGCAATAAAATTATAGATTTGGGAATCATTAATACACAGTCAGTACTATGTTTCCCTGGAGAAGGAAATGGCAACCCACTCTAGTATTCTTGCCTGGAAAATCCCATGGACAGAGGTACTTGGCGGGTTAGTGTCCATGAGGTTGCCAAGAGTTGGAACAACTGAGAGAATAAGCACACACTATGTTTCCTTATTATAAGTGGTATAATTCACAATTTTCATAATTTTGAATTTGGGGTACATTTTAATATTGAGGTTATATGTATTTTTTATCTGATGTTGTGTCTTACAATTGAAGATCTTTGGGATTATGTGTTATGAAATGAAGAATGTTGAGACAAGAAGAAAAAAGTTAAGGATTGAATCTTTAAATTGAGAGTTTAAGAGAAGACAGAAATAACAGGAAACCGTGAGGAGAGTAAGATCCCAGCCTTCTCAGTGTCACCTTACTGAGCTAACTGATTTCCTTTTGGCCCAAACACACTTGCTCTCAGTCATTTGAGAGGGACTAAAACCACTTGTAAACTTGCTTATGTCCATTTTTTTCTATAAGTAAAAGTTTAAAGTAAGTTATGAAGCAAAATTTTGTGAAATAGCCACCACGCTCTTTCTCCTTCTATTCTTGATACCCAAGAACATTTCCTGCTCTTAGACCTGCAGAAACACAGGGGGACTGTGTATCATTCCTTTGGGGAATTACACCCCCATCAACCTCCAAGACACACAGTTCTCCGTGAGTAAGATTTCTACCTTGATTGTTTTGCCTTTCCATGTCTGATTAATCTCTTGCTATGTATGAAACATTTTAAACTTCATTTAAAGATTACCCTCTGAGAATTATATTACTGGACTACCATTCTCTCCCAGGTTAAAACTCTAAATTTATTTAGGTCCAAGTCTTAATTGTCCTTTTCTGTTACTTTTGGGCCTCTTTACAAAATAATAATAAAATTTCTCATGCATTTTTCATGGCCACAGAGTCAAGATCAGAAAAGCCAAGAGCTTTAAAAAGTTTGGGGACTCCCTGAACCATGTACAGCAGAGAATTTTGTGCAAAAACAAGGGAAAAGAAAACAAAGATCAGGTTAAGGATGAGGGTTAGATGTAATAAGATTTGATTTTCCTTGAGACATTCAAGAAGAAAATTAATAGTTTAGTGGAAAATATTAGATATATTCAAGGAAAAGTTGAATTTGAGGAAAATGTTCCCATGTGTAAAGGATTTCAGGAGAAGACTAATTGAATGCTTGTAAGAATGGCTGAAAAAAATTGGTTCTAAACTACCAAAGATTATTTTTCAAGCTTTCACAATGTCTGTTTTCTGGCTAATGGGATAATTAAAATGTCAACTAAAAATGGGTACATTTCAATTACAGCCATACCTTATGCAATTAAAAATGCCTCACAGCAAAATAAACCTATTATTATTATTATGGGGGGAATTTTTATTAGGTTAAGAAACGTATTATCAGATTTGATTGAGGTGATGCAGTAATGTCACCTTTATTCTCATAAATCAAATAAGGTGCCTGGAAAGTGAACTTTTAAAAACATTTTAAAATTCTCAGCCTGAAGGAAAATAGATAAAGGCATGTTCTATTGCTTTAGCAATCTTAGAATGGTAATTACCCTCCCAATAGGTGAGTGAGTAGGAACATTTGGCAGACCACAGGAGTTTAATGCCTATAAAATGGGCTTTTCTTCAGCTTAATAGCAGGTGTGTAGTGTTGGTTACCTCATTTTCACTCTCATTAAGCAGAAAGTACAGCAATGTTAGATGATTGGAAAACTAGTCTCTAGATTTTTCTGTCCTCTTCATTGGAAGATTTATAGATAATCCATTAAATTTTTAATTAGCACTTATATATAGCACAGTAAGAAAAGAAATATGAAATACACATTCTTGCTTCAAGGTGGAGTTTTATTTCTGATGGCCAAAGGTTAACCTTTACTTCAACCATATTTTAAAAACAAATGTGAAGCATATAATGGAAAAAAAATTATTTGGTGCATTCTTTTACAAAACAAGTAGGAACTGGTCAATCAATATTACCTTAGTTTACTTAGTTGCTTAGGTAAAACCCTGAGAGCCATCCTTGATTCTTCTCTTCGTATCTGACATGCAGTCCATCATCAAGTCTTCTCCACTGTCTTAAAAATTAGAACCCCAGACACTTCTCTACAGCAGCTCTATACCAGCAACTTTGGCCAGCTCTGGTTCCCTCAGAAGCCCCATCCCTACACTGTCACCCCAACATTCTCTTCTCCACTTAGCAGTCAGAACTGGCTTGTAAAAGAAAAGCAGATCAGCACTTTCTCCTGTTCACATGTTACACAGAATACAATCCCGGACCTTTCCTGTGACCCGCCGGCCTCTGTGACCAGGCCTTTGCCTTCCTCCTACAATTCATCCACTTCTGCCGCTGCTCTGGCTAGTTGTTGCCAGCCTCCGGGTTTTCTCCCTGCAACACTCCCCACCCTGCAGGCCTCTCCATGTTGGCCATTTAATTTCATTCTCTGCTTTCTTTGCTTCCTGGAACAGACCAGGAAGTCTCCCAAGGTAAGGCCTCTGCGTGACTCTTCCTGATGCTTTGCAGAACTTCCCCTGAGTCCCATCTGGTGTCCTATTTCATTCGCTAGTTGCCCCCAGTCCCTGCACTCTGGATCTTCTCTGCCACCTTCTACTTTTCTCTATAGCACATATCAGCTTCTGAAATTCCATATAATTAACTTTTTTTAAAAATCATCTTTATTATTTGTCTTCCCTTCAAGCCAGGAACTCTTTGAAACCAGGATTTACTGGTGTCTTTTTTGTTGCTCATTTTTGTGTCCCATTGCGTAGAACAATACCTGGCATACAGTAGCCCTGGATTAAATATTTAAGTGAATGAATGAATGAGATTTAAGTGTATAAGAGTCTGTCAAAGGATTATTTAGATTTAGAGAAGCAATTTCAAAATTAAGACTAAGACGACATAAAATATTCTCATAATAGTTTATAAAATCTTCTGTCTTCAGAAAATAGTTGAATACATTCTCTTGTTACTGAATCCAGTTGCTGATCTGAATAATTTTTTTTAAAGGCAAAATATAAGATTGAAGAGATTAGCTATTTCTGTCATCCTGTGTTAAGAGATAAATCTCAACTTTCAAATCAACATCAGCATATATTTTGTAATGTAATCTTCTAGTAATTAACTATAGCAGCTCCTCTAAATTCTTTTTCACTTCTCCTTACTAAATGAGTATATCTTTAATATACTTTTGTATCCTTTCATTCCTTGATATTCTGATTTCATATAGTTTAGAAGGACTTCTCTGGTGGCTCAGATGGTAAAGAATCTGCCTGTAATGCAGGAAATGTGCTTTCCATCCTCGGATTGGGAAGATCCCCGGAGGAGGGCATGGCAACCCACTCCAGTTTTCTTGCCTGGAGAATCGCCATGGACAGAGGAGCCTGGTGGGCTACAGTCCATGGGGTTGCAAAGAGTTGGACACGACTGAGCGACTAAGCACACAGAAGATATATTTTCCTCAAAAAACAGAAACCTTTAAATTTATTTGTACTCTATTCTTATTCCTTAAAAAGTTTTAAGATATAGTTGATTTAAGAAGAAAAAAAGCTAATATCCTTCTATATATATATATGGTAATGGTAATTATTAAAGTAAATTAGTAAAGGAAAAAATACCACTTAAACTTTAAATAATTATTAAAAATTTCAAGAACTTTTAAATAATAGTTTAAAGTAGCTTTAATAGTATTACACAAACTTGCATTTGTACTGTGAATGCTTCTGATTTATTATGAGGAAGTTAGTATAGTGCCTTCTATTTATCTATTGCACAATAAACTTTTATTTGGATTGAGTTGTAATAAATAAAGCATAATAGTCAATAATAGTGCTTGATATGTAAGTGTAGTCACTACTAGTTACATAATAAGAAGAGAAAGTGTCCTAAAATGATGCTGTGTAAGGCTAGAGAGTATCACATGCCTTTTGGTATGTTTACAGACTAGTGAGACAGATGACTGCTTTTGTACAAGGATTAACTTACCTGTCCTTTTCTGTGATTATGCTTCCAAATTTGACCTGGGTGTCTGGTCACTCAGTGAGGGCCAGCAAGACTCATTTGCATCCATATTTGGTCATGTGACTAGTTTATATTTAAACAATGTGAGACAAAATAATACATGTCAATTCCAGGTCATACCCTTAAAAGGAATAGACAGACACTAAACTTACTTTTTACTCTTTCCTGCTGTGATATGACTGTTTTGGAAGATGTGGAGAAACTACCAGGGATGTAGAGATGCAGGTTGCCCGTAGAAAACGACCGAGTTGTCCTACTGGTCTGGAATTGCAATCCTCTGAGCTGTCTTCTGAAACAGTAAACAAGGTCTTCTGTCTTCTGTTGAAGCTTTTGTTGGGGGTTGTTTTGTTATAGCACTTTAGACTTCCCTAATCAGACCAGAGAATATGGGACAAAAACTTAAAAATAAGCAAACATTCATTCAGGGTTTCTGTGCATAAAACATTCCATAATCAATTTTCACTGAGTTTTGGATTTGGGGAATTTTGAAAGAATTACTCCATTGTTTTCTACTTTCTAATAAAATCAATGAAAAAAACAATAACAGACTGATTTTTGTTCTTTAGTTCCTGGTAAGGTGACAAGTACTTTTTTTTTAAATATCTGGAAGGATTTAGTTTTTTCTCTTGTAATCTGAAGATATATAGTTTTTCTCAATTCTGGAAACTTTTCTATATTGTTTCTTAATAATCTCCCACATCAAATTTCTATTCTTTGTTTTTTTTTTTTTTTTATCTTCTGGATTTTTAAAAATATCTCACATTTTTTCCTCATATTTCTGTTTATGTTTTGCCAAAGCTTCTGAGCTCTAAGCCAGCAGTAAACATATGGAAACATATCCTTGTATTTAAAGTCTCAATTGTCTAATCATGTGAGGACCAAGAGAGCTTTTTCAGTGTGTTTTCAAGTGAAGCTCAGCACCTTCCGCAGATTTATTGCTGTTGATTTCTTACAGATTAGAATTTTTCATGCCCAGCTCCTTTGACACCCCAACCTTATTGGAATAATGCTGATGATAAAAATAAAATTGCTAATAATAGCTGGCATTTAATGAGCGTTTCTGTGTGACTAACATGGTTTTAAGAATTTTGCTTGTATTATTCCCTTAGCACTTCATGAAGTGAGAATTGTAATTATTTCAACTGGGGCAAGCTGACAGTAAATGACTTGCCCAAGTCTCACAACTAAGAGCAAGTAGAGCTGGAATTCATGGTGACCTACAGTAAAATTTTTAACTCCTAGTAAATGCATAAAATACCAAGAGGTTGTCATTTGTATTTTTCCATTGAACCATGTTATATATTTGAGTTTAAACCTTCAGGTAAGAGGAGTTTTTCAAGAAAAAAAATTGCACGTGTTTATCTTTGAAGCTCTGTAGGAATCCTTTGAACATTTTATTGGCGTATGTTTTAAATAGTTCTACTACAAAGGAGCTTCCTTTGTTTATTTCTAACTCGTGACTTCTGTCCATCTCCTTAAGCCTGCTTCTGACCTTTATCTTTTCTTCAAGCTGTAAGAAAACAAGAGTGTTCCAAATTAGCCTTGAATTTCTAGTTTGGCTGGGCTATATCAGAGATAATGGCCTGATAAAGAATCAGCAAAAGGTAGATATCCTGGGATTGTTTAATTCAGAGTCCTTTTGGAAACTGCTCAAGAAAATGTTAACTTGATTGGGGAGCTAGGAGGGAAGAGAAGGACACAAAATTAACTTTTACTATTTCTTTTCCTATTTTAAGTGACTATTACTGCATTACTGCTGAAGTGTGTTAACATGAAATGTTGATTCAGGATATATAGTCACCAGACATATGTAAAATTATGTCTCTTACCATGGAACTAGAGATACACAACTGGGGAAATTTATCATAAATTTGTTTTAAGTCATATAATATTTAAAAAAATAACTTTCTTTGATTCTTCAATAGAATTAAGGATTAAAGTTCACATTTTACAATAAATATTACTATGTTTTTATTAATATCTGTTGTAGTGGTTTTATAAATTCTATAAATTAATATTCTTTTTAAAAGCTGTTAGAAATTCTAATTCTCTCCTGTTTTGCATGGAATTTGTCGACGTCTGAGACCACATTTACCTTTTACTGGAAACAGAAAGCGTATTACTAAGAAACAGATGTAAAATAATTCTATGATCCTTAGCTGGTTCCTCAAAGAATCTCCTACTTCCCACCCCCACTTGTTTACATTTTGCAGAGGGAACATTAAGCCATGGTAATATTCATCTGATCATTTCATAATGATGGATGCAACAGCCTTTCAGAAAAGCCAACTGGGAAAAAACTAAAAAATAGTTTTTTTAAAAAAATATATTGAAGAAATAGGGAAATATTAGAATGTCAGTGAAAGGGAAATGGTCATGCACTGTCACAAAACATTAATTTTGTAACACAAGTAGGCAACTTGTGTTTTACTATCTTTGTGAGAAAGTCCATGAAATGGAAATATAAAATTTATAAGACAAATTGGGCCCTTTGAAAATCAGATCCAAGTGTTTGTATAACTATGTGTCTGTGTGTTTTGGGAGAAGTTGTGAAGAATAGTTTCAATCACATGACCTCATTTTAATTTTATCCACATGACCTTGGATCCTACAGGGACCTCTTAAGATGAAAGAAGTAGGTTGGTGCAGGTGTCGGAGCAAGATCAAAGGACAACAGGCTGTCTTCAAAAAAAATAAAACAGGAAAATAACAAACTGGAGCCAAGTGTTCAAGTGCTTTCATAGTGATATCTACTTCAATGAAAGCCTTCTGTGAATTTGTGATCCAAATTAAAAAAAAAAAAAAACTTACAAACATACTTGTACATTCAAAATAATCAGTTAACCTTCAGGACATGTTAAACAATACAAAAGTCACTATTTGAAGAGAATCATGATGAGATCTGTCTTCCAGAGACATAGCTTATTTGTGAATAATTATTACCAGTAGATGAAATGTACCCCTTGGAGACAAAGATGGACTAAAATGTTCCTGGAATTTACACTTTAGAGGAGAAGCTGATATGATGCAACTAATCAGATTAATAAAGCATAATTTTAAAAGTGGTAGGTTCAAAGAAAATAAGTCAGTTTTGGAAAAGTATATGACACAAACTTAACATAATATGGGGAAGTAAAGGAAATGATCTTTCCCTTGAGATCAGGGAATTGAGTAGGGGTTAAACAAGTTAAAGTGGAGAGGAAGAAGAGAATCCTATATTGGGGGTCAAAGTACATGTAAAATCCCTGTGGAGGGAGCAAGCCTGGAAAGAAAGCCAGAGCAACTGGAGAAGGGGTAGGCAGAAAAATTGGAGAGATTGATAAGAATCAGACTATATAATAGTGCTCTGTAGGCCATGTTAAGGATTTTGGTCATCATTCTAAGACAACAGGAAAAATAAATTATAAATAAATTATAAATTGGGCTAGGTAAGGGGAGAAGAAAGATTAGGGATGCAATAAGATGCAATAAGATCACGTTTACATTTTGAAAATGTTAATGTTCCATACCAGTACAGGTTTGATAGAAACTAGAATAAATTCTTGGAGGCCAGTTATTGTAGCAATCCAGGTGAAAGTTGAAGATAAATTTGACTAGAAGTGAGGTAGTGGAAATGGAGAGACATTAAAGGAATTTAGAAATGATATGTGAGTTGCCTGAACTTGGTAATTTCTTGATATGGGAGGTGGTGGAGTTATGCATCTTTGACTCCAGCTTAGTTTTTAAGGAATCAGATGGGTGACAATGCCATTTACTGAGGTATTGTAAGTATTAGGTTTGTAGGCATAAGATCATGTTCAGTCTAGGATGTACTGATATTGCTGGGCCTTTGAAAAATTTATGTTAACTGTTCTATAGGTGGCTGAAGATAAAAGTCTGGAGCTTAGGAAAAGTTATTGTGAGTTATTAATTTAGTGAAGCTGTGGAAATGGATGAAATTAGACTACAGGAAAAGCATTTTGTAAAAAGAGAAGGCAACTAAGAATAAGCCTAGATGGCATCGTTTAAAGGCTGGATTAAGGAAGATGAACTCTCAGAGATGGGCTAGAAGGAGACGCCAAATATGTAGGGAGAAAACAGAGAATACAGGGAGCACAAGGAAATCAGAACTGAAAGAATTGAATGGTCAAGAGTGTTAATGACTGAGGAATCAGAAAGATCAGGACTAAAATTATCTATTGAATTTTGTGACAGGATCCTTAGTGATCTTAGGAACAGTTTTGTTGTTGACATGTTTTATCCCTCAAGCAAATGTCTAGGAGTAGGATATCTAGGTCATATATGTCTAACTTTCTAAGAAGTAAGATTTTTCCAATGCAACCGTATCAGACATTCTACCAAAAATATATATGGGAGTTTTAGGTGTTCCATATCCTCACCAACACCCAGTACTGCTAGACCTTTTTTTTTTAACAACTTTATTGGGGCAAAGCAAAGTTGACAAACCATAAATACATATATTTTAAATCATACCATATTTAAGGTACATATATATATACATATTTAAATTATGTTTAAATCATATATACATATTTTAATTAATTGTATCACAGTTTGACACAATTGACACAGATATACATACACCGGGCTTCCCTGGTGGCTCAGGTGGTAAAGAATCCGCCTGCAATGCGGGATACCTGGATTCAATCCCTGGGTTGGGAAGATCCCCTGGAGAAGGGCATGGCAACCCACTCCAGTGTTCTTGCCTGGAGAATCACCATGGACAGAGGAGCCTGGAGGGCTACAGTCCATGGGGTCGCAAAGAGTCAGACATGTCTGAGCAACTCTACACATACATACACCTGTGAAATCATTACCACAGTCAAGACAGTAAACACACACAGTCAGGACAGTACACACACAGTCAGTCAGGACAGTACACACACAGTCAGGACAGTACACATGGAGTCAGGACAGTACACATGGTCAGGACAGTACACACACAGTCAGGACAGTACACACGGTCAGGACAGCACACACACAGGACAGTACACACAGTCAGGACAGTACACACGGTCAGGACAGTACACACACAGTCAGGACAGTACACACGGTCAGGACAGTACACACACAGTCAGGACAGTACACACGGTCAGGACAGTACACACACAGTCAGGATAGTACACACAGTCAGGACAGTACACACACAGTCAGGACAGTACACACGGAGTCAGGACAGTACACATGGTCAGGACAGTACACACGCAGTCAGGACAGTACAAACACAGTCAGGACAGTACATACACAGTCAGTCAGGACAGTACACAAATAGTCAGGACAGTACATATGGAGTCAGGACAGTACACATGGTCAGGACAGTACACACACAGTCAGGACAGTACACACGGTCAGGACAGTCAGGACAGTACACACACAGGACAGTACACACAGTCAGGACAGTACACACGGTCAGGACAGTACACACACAGTCAGTACACACAGTCAGGACAGTCAGGACAGTACACAGGACACAGTCAGGACAGTACACACACGGACAGGACAGGACACAGTACACAGGACAGTGGAGTCAGGACACAGTCAGGACAGTACACACACAGTCAGGACAGTACACACGGTCAGGACAGTACACACACAGGACAGTACACACAGTCAGGACAGTACACACAGTCAGGACAGTACACACACAGTCAGGACAGTACACACGGTCAGGACAGTACACACACAGTTAGGATAGTACACACAGTCAGGACAGTACACACACAGTCAGGACAGTACACACGGAGTCAGGACAGTACACATGGTCAGGACAGTACACACGCAGTCAGGACAGTACAAACACAGTCAGGACAGTACATACGGTCAGTCAGGACAGTACACACACAGGACAGTACACACGATCAGTCAGGACAGTACACACACAGTCAGGACAGTACACACGGTCAGTCAGGACAGTACACACACAGTCAGGACAGTACACACAGGACAGTACACGTGCAGTCAGGAGAGTACACACACAGTCAGGACAGTACACACAGTCAGTCAGGACAGTACACGCACAATCAGGACAGTACACACAGTCAGGACAGTACACAGGTCCATGACCCCAGAAGTTCTCTTTTTGTCATCCCTCCCTCCCATACTCCTCCTCTACCATTCCCTGGTAACCACTGATCTGCTTTCTGTCTATACATTAGGGCCAGTATAAAACGCATTTGGCATGGGTTTGTCTGATAGCTCAGTTGGTAAAGAATCCACCTGCAATGTGGTAGACCTGGGCTCTATCCCTGAGTTGGGAAGATCCCCTGGAGAAGGGAAAGGCTACTCACTCCAGTATTCTGGCCTGGAGAATTCCATGGACTGTATAGTCCATGGGGTCGCAAAGAGTCAGACACGACTGAGTGACTTTCACTTTTGCTTTAAAATAATATGGTTTGGCTAATGCTAGATTGTTAATTAAAGCAAACATAGCTGATTTCAAATTATTACTAAAATAATACATGTTATTACAGTAGAGTTAACATGGAAAAATTTAAGCATAAAAATGATTTATATTTATATACAGAAGTACATCACACATACAGAGAATCTACATTGCAGGTGGATTCTTTACCAGCTGAGCCACAAAGGAAGCCCAAGAATACCGGAGTGGATAGCCTATCCCTTCTCCAGGGAATCTTTCCAACCCAGGAATTGAACTGGGGTCTCCTGCATTGCAGGCAGATTCTTTACCAACTGAGCTATCAGGAAAGACCATGCAAAATCTGTTTTATACTGGTCCTGTGTATAGGTCAGTGAAAGCATTTTGCTTCTTTAATAGATCTAGAAGGGTAGGTGTGCGATAAGGAATAAGCATTCATAGAAGAAGAAAATGATAGAGAAAGAACAGGAAGGCTGAATTCAGGAATATTATTTTATAAATTTCCTGGAAAAATTAGTCACCAGAGACTAGCTTCAACTTTTATTGCAGCCATTTTTCTATTTCATTGTAGCCAAAATATTTCATGTAGAGTCACAAAACATTTAAAAAATTTTCTTTTAGAATTTCACAGTTGTCTTTTATGTTTTTAAAATATGTCATGTCAGAATTTAATAGGAAAAATTTCCTTTGTTAATCATTTCAAAATATATTACTTTACACTTATTTTACCATATTCTTTTTAATCAATTCAGTCTCATTAATGTTGAGACTTTTCAGAGAAAGCACAAACATAAATCAATTTTAAATGCTACAAATTTCAAGTAACTTAATTTAAAATGTTTTACAACACTATCAACTTAAGTTTGTGTTCATGATTTAAGTTGAAATAACACATATGCAAAGTCTATAGATAAAATGTTTCTTAACATTTTTTGGAAAATTTGAGATTTTTCTTCTTATTGTGTTTATCATAATTGAAGAAGAAGCTCATCCTTCTTAAATGTTAGTGTTATTTTTGGATGATTTATAGTTATGGTTCAGTTTCTCAGTCATGTCCGACTCTTTGCAACCCCATGGACTGCAGCATGCCAGGGTTCTCTGTCCATCACCAATTCCTGGAGCATGCTCAAACTTGGATGATTTGGTATTACTTAAAAAAGAACCTATTTAAACATTTTTATTACTTTGAATATAATTATTTATATAAATCAGATAAAGATAAACATAATTACTTTTGCATCATTTATTGTTATGTCAGTTGCTTTACCAAAATTTTTACATGTAAAGAGATAAAAAATGGAATTATTGTATCTAAATTCATGTCATGAATACAGAAAGCATGAAAAGAGATGGAGATTTTATTTTCCAAAGTTTAAATTGCTTAAATAACAGTTTGTGGCAACCTCAAAATAAAGAAAAAAAATCTTTAAAATTTTTTCCAGTTAGTATGCCTTCTGCTTTTTTTCTTTACAATTTTTTTCACATGCTCTGGTATCTCAAACAATGACTGCATTTGCTGGAGTTAAGTATTGAGCATCCATGACTTGACCCTGCAGCAAATTTTTCTTATATATGCCACTATGCCTAAAGTTCCTAACCCATAACACAGAACATAATAAATACTAAATATATGTTTATTTAGTAAGTGAATTATCTCTTTGTAGATGAGTTTGTTGAAACACAAAGGATAAAGTCATAAATATGATACTGATTCTGTGTGGTTAAAGATGTCCTCTCTCAATGATCTCATGTTGTTCTTGTTATACATCCAAAATTGGACCACACAGAAGTCCATTTATGTGAACTGTAATGGGTGTTTCTTTGCTCTCTTTTATTTTTAACTTGTTATGTCTTTACCATCTTCTATGTTTAAGGGCTTCCCAGGTGGCTCAGGGGTAAAGAATACACCTGCAATGCATGTGACTTGGGTTTGATCCCTGAGTCAGGAAGATCCCCTAGAGAAAAAAATGGCAACCCATTCTAGTACTCTTGCCTGGGAAATTCCATGGACAGAGAAGCCTGGTGAGCTACAGTCCATGGGGTAGCAAAAGAGTTGGACACAACTTAGTAACTAAACAGTAACACGTTAAAGGGGCTAGTACAGCATCAACCCTAGACTTAAGACAAATAGAATTAACACAGAGTTTGTCGTTATGCCTTGAAAGGGTGAATATTTAAAAACCTTTGATTGTCCTCACTGAAGGTTACTGGTTTATTATAAAAGATACAGCTCAAGGACAGCCTAATGGAAAAGGTATGGGAGGGTGGGGTTGCTGTGGGACTTCCATGCTTTCTCTAGAGAAAGCGTGTCCTCCAGCATCCATGTGATCACCAACCCTTTTCACTGTTCGGCCCCCTTCAGGGATAAAGTTTGAAATAAGCTCACCCACATTCACAGGGAACCAGACTCCATGTAGACTACCCTTGGCTTCACTAGATGGGATGCGGCTTTGATATCAGGAGTAGGACGTCTTTGCCAGGATAAGTAAGAGAACTTGGGACCAGGAATGCTGTGGGGAACCAGCTTAGAGTTTGTGACCAACTTTGTAGCAGAGATGGTAAGAGGGCAAAATCAAGGACTTCCCCTCTGGCTTATTGGGGCAACTGAGATGCTTAGGATCACAAACCAAGCAGGAGAAGAAACCATAAGTGGGTTAGAAGCAGTAGAGAGAAGACTCAGGGAACCATGGCTCTAGCAGGGTTAAAGAAAACGAAGACACATAAACAGCACCTCATCACTGACTTAGGTCCAGTTCTGAGGTTTCCCCAGAAGATCATGACTTGCCCGTGCATGCTGCTCAAAATGCTCAGTATGAGCATCTGGGTGGTTCAAAGGGTGACTGGGGAAAAACCCTATTTCAATTTTTACTTCAAAATTAGATTATATCTGTTTCCTGCTTAGAAGTTTGTCATGAATAGTACAAATAATTTTAGGTGGTATAAAAGATACTGACAGAATTAGACTACTATGCAAGAGATTCAGAGTGAGATATAGCTACTCTCAATACCAATTTTCCTTTTACTAAATTGCCTCAGTTTCCCTAATGTTATTAGTCTTTGGGATTAAAAAAAAAGTAGTTCCCAAGTCCAGTAAGTTGAACTCATCACTGAATGTATTACTGAACTTTGTTAGAAGAGCTCTTTTGGGTGTTGCCCCAGAAATGTGAACAGCAAGGGAGGCAGAATGGAATCACGGTTCACCATAAAGCTCTGGAGTCTAGTTTTCTAGATTTGGATCCTGCCTATGATAGTTAATAGCTCTGTGAATTTCAGCAACTCCCATAACCACTATCGTTCTCAGTTTCCTCATTTGTAAAGTTCAGTTAATAATAGTCTACATCTCATGGGGCTCAAGTGCTGAGCAAGGAGCCTGGCCCATGGAAAATAATCAATTCAGGTTGGCTAATGTCATTATTAAGGACTTGTGGGAGGCCCTTTTCTATTTATCACATGTGACGACTCTACACATCTTGAAAGCAGGAATGCTATCCCCTGGCATTACTAAAATATCTAACTGAACAGAGCCTCTTGATTCATTAATACCCCCAACTCCCTTTTATATGCTAAGGTCTCCACCTAAAATTGATATTCTCCTGCTATATCAAAACCCTCTTGTGGGAGATAATTCATATTCATGAAGAAGAGGTAAGACTGTGTTTTGCTCGTAGACCAATGAGAATGTTGCCCCACCCCCCTCAACCACATCAGTCTGCAGACTACTTCTAGTGCAAGTGCCAGACTAGAAATAGCAAGCATTTGGCTTGCAACAATAACAATATAAGTTTATCTTTATTCTAAGCAACTATTTATATGTCTGTAGTTCAGAGGCCTTCTTTTCCTGACAGATAATAACTCAGTGAATAAAGCATTAGAAAATTGGGTTGGTTCTAAACAATTCTGGATAGATTTCAAATACATTCTAAAATGTTTCACATGTTAGATGCTTTACATAGGTTAGATTTACTCAAGACTTTTCTGCCAGGATAAATTTTTTTTCTAATACATCTGGCCTTTGGGGCCTAATATTGTACTAGTTATAGGTTTCTTACTACAGAAATCATATTACTGGTCTGTTAAAGATCCTACATCTGAGTAGTTAGAGAGTATTTATTGAGTTTTGCATATTATGCAGAAAAGTGAGTCAAGCCTATGTGTAATTGTGCTCTAAGAAGATGAGAATATTTATCCCGGTTATGACTTGGTTGCCAAAAGTTAAGTTATTATGTTGGACTTCCCTGGTAGCCAGCTCACTAGTAAAGAATCTACCTGCAATGCAAGAGACCCTGGTTGGATTCCTGGGTCAGGAAGATCCCCTGGAGAAGGGATAGGCTACCCACTCCAGAATTCTTGGGCTTCCCTGGTGTCTCATCTGGTAAAGAATCCACCTGCAATGAGGGAGACCTGGATTCGATCCCTGGGTTGGGAAGATCCCCTAGAGAAGAAAAGGCTACCCATTCCAGTATTCTGGCCTGGAGAATTCCATGAACTGTATAGTCCATGGGGTTGCAAAGAGTCAGACACAACTGAGCGACTTTCACTTTTACTTTACTTTGTACATTCAAGCTAATGCCATCACAACTTTTCATATATTCATTTTTTCCTTTATTTCTTTGTCTCTCTTTAGATCTGTCTATCTGATTCTGTGTGTGACTGTGAACAGTCTTACAACAAAATTTCCCTTCTAACATCAAAATGTGAAATATTTCCCTCAATCGGTAGAGATAATTATCATGTTTAATGGTCACATAGTGTTGCATTACAGGAAAACATGACAGTCTCCTGTATGAATGGACCTCTATGTTGTTCTTAATTGTTTCTGTTCAGTTCAGTCACTCAGTCATGTCTGAATCTTTGCGACCCCATGGACTGCAGCACGCCAGGCCTCCCTGTCCATCACCAACTCCCGGAGTTTACTCAAACTCATGTCCATTGAGTCAGTGATGCCATCCAATAATGTCATCCTCTGTCATCCCCTTCTCCTCCCACCTTCAATCTTTCCCAACATCAGAGTCTTTTCAAATGAGTCAGCTCTTCGCATCAGGTGGCCAAAGGATTGGAGTTTCAGCTTCAGCATCAGTCCTTCCAATGAATATTCAGGACTGATTTCCTTTAGGATGGACTGGTTGGATCTCCTTGCAGTCCAAGGGACTCTCAAGAGTTTTCTCCAACACCACAGTTCAAAAGCATCAATTTTTCAGTGCTCAGCTTTCTTTATAGTCCAACTCTCACATCCATACATGACTACTGGAAAAACCATAGCCTTGACTAGATGGACCTTTGTTGGCAAAGTAATCTCTGCTTTTTAATATGCTGTCTAGGTTAGTCATTACTTTCCTTCCAAGGAGTAAGTGTCTTTTAATTTCATGACTTCAGTCACCATTTGCAGTGATTTTGGAGCCCCGCAAAATGAAGTCTGTCACTGTTTCCACTGTTTCTCCATCTATTTGCCGTGAAGTGATGGGACCAGATGCCATGATCTTCGTTTTCTGAATGTTTAGCTTTAAGCCAGCTTTTCACTTTCCTCTTTCACTTTCATCAAGAGGCTCTTTAGTTTTTCTTCACTTTCTGCCATAAGGGTTTACTATTAATTAATTGTTTACTATTAAAATAACACTGTGATAAAAAAATAATTTCTTTGTGTCTGTGGTAGACAGAATAATGGACCTCCAAACATTTTCACTTACCAATACTGGAACAAGACTTTGTAGTTGTGATTAAGTTAAGGATTTTTATGATGAGAGATTTTCCTGGATTAACCAATGAAATCTCAAAGCTTATATGAGGAAGATAGTCGCATTAATGTCAGAGAGGAGAGAGAGAGAGATTTGAAGATGCTCATTGGCTGTGTCTTTGGAGGTCAGTTACCATGAACAAAGGAACATAGGTAATCTCTAAAATCTGGAAAAGTTAAAGAAATAAATTGGTTTACCCTAGAGTCCCCAGAAAAAAGTACAGCACTGATAACACCTTAATTTTAGTTCTCTAAACCCATTTTAGAACTTCTGACCTTCAGAACTGTAAGATAACAAACTTGCATTTTTAATATATTTGTGTTTAAGCCATGAAGTTTATAGTGATTTGTCATAGAAGTGATAGGAAACTAATACAGTGTATCTCTTTGGATTCTATCCATTCAGGGTAAATTCTCAGAAGTGAGATTGCAAAGTCAAATCCATTTAAAATTTGTTGCATATTGACAAAATTACTCAATCTTTCCAAAGGTTTCAAACTACAAACTGACTGTGTGGCTTTTCTCTTCCCACCTCCCTCCCCTTCCCTCTCCCACTTCTCCCAACCCTACCCATGATCTTTTTCGTCTACAACAGTGAAAAATAATTTTTACAGTATTTTTGATTAATTTTTATCAGTTGTTGTTCAGTTGCTAAGTTGTGTCCGACTCTGTGACTCCATGGACTGCAGCACACCAGGCTTCCCTGTCCTTCACCATCTCTCGGAGTTTGCTTAAACTCATGTCCATTGAGTTAGTGATGCCATGATTATCAAAGTGTGGTAAGCATCAGTGCTTACCAAAGTTTAAAGTGCATTAAGAATCAATAGGAATCTTGTTAAAAGGCAAATTCTTGACTCAGTGGATCTGGGATGAGGGCTTAGACTCTGCATCTCTAATAAATTCCCATCTGGCTACTGGCCCTTGGAGCTCCCATGGAGAATCAGGGAATCAGAGTTTAGTATTTCTTTATTTGTGGGACGTGTCATTGAAAAATAAGAGCACAGATTAAGAGTCTGACAAATCAAATTCCTGCTCTGCTACTCCTTAATTACGTAAATTTGGATATGAGACTTTCTGAGCTTCAGTTCTCTTATCTACAAAACTAGTATAGTAGGATAATAGTGCACGGAAATTTGATACATTTTCTGTGATGCTTCAGTAATATGCATCTAACTTCTTTAGCAGAGAGCTTGAAGCTCACTAGTTATTATTATTATTAGCTATGTTGATTAAACTGACTATCTGCTCCCTTTAATTTTTCTCTTGGAATATTCACTTTTTCTTATTGCAAATGCTCTTGTATGCATCAGGTATTAAAATCTCCTTTTCCCCCATTTATTGATAATATTTTCTCCTAAACTCTAAAACATGTTTTAACTTTATGACATTTCACAGTTATGGGGTCACCGTGATCAATATTTTTATTATTATTATTATTTCTGGTTTTTAGTCTTGCTTAAACAGGATTTCCCTATACCAAGAGTATTTTATTTTTTATTTTTTTTTAAGAGTATTTTAAAGTGTACATTTTCTTCCTGTGCCTCAAGGGTTATTTTCTCCCTTTTTTTTTCTTTAGATTTTAAGTTTTTTATCCACCTGGAATTAATTTTGCTGAGGAGAGTGATGTAGGGATTCAATTTATTTTTTCCTCCAGATTAGCTAGTTATCCCAACATCATTTATTGAATAATGTATTTTTTCTGCTGTTTGAAATTTTACCAGTTTTTTGTAAACCAAGTTTTATATATAGTTGATTCTATTTTTGAACTAATTATTTTTTACTGTTTAGCTCATTTATTTCTAAATAGTACTGAACACTTAATTGCTCTAGCTTTCTTACATTTTAATATTCAATAGTTCAAATGCCCCTTAATATCTTTATTTTAGAGTTCTCCTATTGTATGGTATTTCACATAAATTTCAGGGAAAGAATTTTGTTGAGAGAGAGTGTCTTTTTATAAACTCCAGCAGTAATTAAGATGTCTTTGTCTTAATCTTTCTGTATTTACTTCTATTTTTGTAGTGCTAATTTATCTATATGTTATTTTAATCCTGTGGATAGACTTTCCGAAGCTTATCACAATTGGAGAAATTAATGAATTAAATAATAGCTATACTAATATTTAAGTTTTGCTAAACCACATGGTTAAATTGGAATTGATTAGTAAGCACCATCAAAAATCACGTGCTTTTATCTCAAACTGTGTGCAGTTCACAGTTTATGTAGCTTGGTGTCTGCTATCTAAGTATTAGCTTCTCTCTGCAGTTTTGTGAATTCTGTCTAGTTAGTGCCTGTTCACTTCACATCTAAGATATTATAGCATCAGAAATTGCCCCTCTCCTATAGCGGTAGTGTTTGCTGTCTTAGGTTGGTACAAGGTTCCTGCTGTTCTTTCTGTGATTAATATCACTGTTATTAACTTAGAAACGGGTTTTCTGCATCTCTGACTCTAGTGAACAAAGGAGCTATAACTCATAGAGGGTTGAGGAAAATTCAGTATTAACTGTAAACTACTTAAGATGGCACGGAGATACCTGCTTCCCCAAATTAAATGTAACTTGAGCATACAAATTAACTTGGTATAAACTATGACCTCTTGTGGTGGGATTTTTGTCATTGTTTTATTATATGTATGCTCAGTATTCTCTTCCTGATGATTAGTTTAAAGGATTTGTCACTATCTAAATACCAGTATGGCAAGAAACTATTTTCTTGGCAATTTCAATGCATTGTGAAAACTGAGGTAATGAATCTGTTTCATTGCTAATCTGCAGGGTTTTGGCTTTTGGCATTTACAGAAAGGCTTCCTTCTGTTTGTTTAAGGTACAATATTATTTGTACAGTTCAAATAGAACTTTTTTTTAATGATGTCTTCCTAATCATTTCTTTAAACTTAATTTGCAAGATAAAAATCTCTTTTCATGTTCCCAAGCAAACCAGAGTTTGTGAAGGGAAACAGCATTCTTGAATTTCTTTTTCTCTGCCTTTTTTTTTTTTTTTAACAGAATGGTCTGTTTTGTGAAACAGCAAGTTTTTGTTTCATTTCAGATAGTGTTGCATGTGGCAGAATAGGCCCCATTCACATTTTCTGTGGGGAGGTTTGCAAAGGCAGTGTGCTGTGGGAACCTTTTTTAAGACAGGGTTCTATAGGGGTGGGCAAAGGGCTGCACAACACCTGTAGCAAGACACAATCTGTTCAGGACTCGGTTTTATTCCCCATAAGTGTTCAGCATATATTCCTTTCTGTGAAAACTAAAGGGTTCTCTTAGATGGTACGTTATCAAGTGAGCCCACGGAGGTTAATAGAGTAACTCCAATCAATCTTGGCACTCCCCCATGAGGCCCTGATGCTGGTTATTCACTACTCGTGTGATGATAATGTTCATTTTATTAGAGCATATAGCTCCACAGCCACAGCTTGCCATCTTTTTACTTGAAAGTCTTTCTGCATGGCTTCTTCTCTCAGGAAGAAAACACTAGTAAAATGGTAGGCATTCCCTTTACAAGACTTGCAGTGAATCTGAAATAACAGAAATAGTTTTTCCATTTTAAATAGCCTGAGTGACTGTCTAAGCTTCTCCTGAGCCTGGTAGTACATTCCATGGATGGAGATTTTTCAGTTCAGTGTCTCTAAGCTCTAAGTCCCTGACGGGTTCCTTTTAGTCTTTTTTTTTTTTTTGCCTCTTCTATTTCTAAACTAGAGCAGTTGGGTTTGCCCAGAGACACATACAGTAGTAATGCTCTGCGATTCAAAATGTTTAGTCTGGATCCCACAAAAGCCCACGATTCCCAGCATAGACACAGATACAGCAAAGCAGGAAGAAAGCAAACATGGCATCAAAGAAAACTTGTGAATATAGACACCACTATAAAAACTAACTCTGTGTTAGCCCCCCAAAAGAAAGAAGTAACAAGGGTTTTGAATGCTAAAATATAGAGGGTTGTATGAAAGGGAGGGAAACATCCACAAAGTAGACAGACTGAATAAAAGTATTTATCTTTAAACCACGCAAGTCATGGTAATTAAATTAGGTCAGGCTGGTTACAACACTACAAAAAGCAGGCTGTAACTAATTTCAAAAGGAACAGAGAAGACCTGAAAAGAAAACAGATTGACAGCTCCTTTTTTTTTTTTTTTTGGTCCAATCAAGGCAACCCAACATCAAAAAGTAGAAAGAGAAATCCTGATTTAGAAGGGAATTTGTCTCATCACAGAATATAAACTTTGCAGACATATTCAGGATCAGCTTAGAAGTATGGAGAATTATTATTTGTTGTAAGTGAAAAACAAAAAGTTACTCACAAACGCAGTTTTTTTCAAATCGCCATTTGAAAGAAACTGATAAAACAACAACAAAAATTCTCCCTAAATAGTTCAAACCCTATTATAGATGCTACATCTTCCCTATTCATTGTAACTACATAGATTTTCTCAGCTTCACTATCTTCTGCTTTCAGTTGTTTAGTACAACTCTCAAAGTATTGTATGAAGAGGAACGTGGAGACTTTTCTTTCCAATTATCTCTCCACAAGACCACTTATAGATGCCTATTAAAATGACTTATAAAAATAGTTTCAAACATTTTATTTAAATGTAAATGTACCAAGTTATAAAGAACTTTTGGAACATAAATTGGTGAATGGGAGAAATAACACAGGAAGAGTTTTACTGAGAGCTCATTTTTTCTTTTAAAGAAAATTTAAAATGTATCACTTTGTATCTTTCTTGAGAAAAGACAAGCAAAAGATTTGAGAGATTTTTGCTAGCTTAATTTTTTAAAGTAGGGAAGTCACTGAATACCAAGCAATTAATTAACAATGCAAAGAAACAGTAATAAAATTGCCTCTGAAAATCTCAAATTCATCTTTCATTCTTGCCATCCAATAATTAACTTCATTTCTCTCTATCACTAGGGAGATTTGAGTTAGGGAGGGTGCTTCCTGGGTGGTGCAATGGTAAAGAATCCGCCTGCCAATGCAAGAGATGCAGGAGACATGGGGTCAATCCCTAGGTTGGGAAGATCCCCTGGAGGAGGAAATGGCAACCCACTCCAGTATTCTTTCCTGGAATATTTCATGGACAGAGGAGCCTGGTGGCCTACAGTCCATGGGTTTGCAAAGAGTTGGACATGACTGAGTGACTGAGCATGCATGCACACACAACGTGAAGTAACTAGAGATAGAATAATTATCAATAAGAATAGATACTGGCTGAGTAACAAGTAATTACGCTGTTTCATTACATACTTAAGGTATTCACTTCTCTTTTCTGTATCTTGGACACAAGCCATTCTTTAGCTGCTGTGATACATTTCCATATTTATATAATATCCTGCTCCTCAAGAATTTAGACTGGCAGGAATTGCTGGTGTAGGTAAACACACAGATATCGTAGCTATATTTAGACATAGTTCTGCCTTTCTCATACTTTGTAGGGCACGTTTAACACCTTTCCATCTTCTGGAGATTTTTCCCAAAGTGTGATTTGGTGATTTCACTGTCGTGGACGGGTGACAGTTGGTGCTCATGACATAACATCACAGCGTGGGGAGCATGAATACGCATATTCATAAGCAGAAATGTTATAGTTTCTACCAGAAAAGACTGTGGCATAAAAGTGAGGTAGAGAAAGGCTCAGAGAAACAAGTCATGTTAGATTTTATGATGGCTTCTGATAGGGCCATCATCAAATTAGCTTAACTCACTGTTAATCTTAGGCATGCATCGAGAGAAACAGTTGGAAGAATGCAGAGAAGGCAGATGCTGCTGAATTAACTTGCCTGCATTGTGCCATGGTGTATACCCCAATTCTACATGAGAACAGGCCTCTCACTAGTGAGAATTATTACTAGTGTTCCTCTGGGGTAATCTTTCCAACACCTAGAAATCTTGGCAAGGTCTGTCGTGTTAGGACACTAGCAGAGATGTCTGTGGTCCTCTTAGCGGGAGGTGGTTGCTAATTTCCCATCTGCTTTGTACAGTGTCGCATCTAACTCAAACAACCATTCGAATTTTTACTAAGTGCATACTTGCTAAGTTCTGCTTTGCAGGGAAAACAACATAATAGAGGCGCATCAAGGCAGAGAAGGGTGGATTTGCAGAAGGAAGAGGGAGGGCAAGCCAAGGAGAAAGATGGGGGAAACTGAAAGAGACCGAATGTTTTAGAAAATTTTCAGAACAAAGGAGCTAATGTGACCCATGCCCCCTTTTGAAGGGCTCCAGCTGCGGTAATGAGGTTCTGTTGTTGGGTATTCAGCCTTGTAAATGGGCGCACCCAGAGCCCAGGATGGGGGTGGGTGGACCACGGTTGAAGGGGAACAATCTTCCCTTCCCGTCTCCATGACCTGGGGCTGCCAGCACACTACCCTGCACAGCCACAGATCCGCATGCTGGAACAGGAGGCAGTGAGATGACATAGGCCAGGGCTCCATGTGAAAGATTTTGCTTTTTGAAGGTAACACATTGAATTAGCGCTTCCCTGGTGGCTCAGCTGGTAAAGAATCCGCCTGCAGTGCAGGAGGCCTGGGTTCGATCCCTGGGTTGGAAAGATCCCCTGGAGAAAGGAAAGGCTACCCCCTCCAGTATTCTGGCCTGGAGAATTCCATGGAATGTATAGTCCATGGGGTCGCAAAGAGTCAGACACGACTGAGCGACTTTCACTTTCAATGAATTAAGTTGGTCATTTAACCCTGAGGCTTGATGTATATATCTAGACAGTATGAACCCAGGTAAAATAGTTGTCTGGGAACTTAACGAGAATATGAAGGATTAATAGCAATGTTGCAGAAAAAGGAGGGTTCTTTATAGTCAAAGTGTTAGTTGCTCAGTTGTGTCCAACTTTTTGCGACCCCATGGAGTGTAGCTGCCAGGCTTCTCTGTCCATGGAATTCTCTAGACGAGAATACTGCACTGGGTTGCCATTCACTTCTCCAGGGAATCTTTCCAACCCGGGGATCAAACCCAGGTCCCCTGCATTGCAGGTAAATTCTTTACCACCTGAGCCACTAGTGAAGCCCCTAGTCAAAACTACAGTGTAATTGTTATACTGAGATATATCCCTGTGTTACCATCTCCGGCAGTTACTTGGAAGTTGTTTTTTATTTATGATATTCCATGTTTTAGAGGCTGTCAAGGTTAATTTAGTGTAACAGTCTAGAGTAAGGACTACAGACACTCAGCTGGAGCTGGATTTACTAGCTTGATGACATTGGATACTTGGCTCAGTCTATCAGAATCTCAGCTTCTGTGTTTGACACATAACAAGCACTCGATAAATGCTGGTTCCTATGATAATATGACTCTCAAGAAATTATATTTTAGATCGTGATAGTCAACACTTTTGGTTTTCAGCTATAACTCGTCACATTATGTCATAGTGCTCATCTTAGATTGGGAAGTGCTTCATGACAGGGGCCCTGTTTTATTTATCCCTTTGTGTCTAGCTATTACACAGTCCTGATACTTAAAATGGGATTAACGGATGGCTGAATGAATGATTGGAGGAATGAGGAAATAAAAGTTGTTTTTATACTGACACATTTATTGTTCAGTTGGGTGATGGCTATGCTTTTAAAAGATGCAGCAGTTTCAGAGGAATGGAAATTTTTAGACACACTTTCAAAAAATAAACTTGGCTCAAAATCATCTAAAAACCTCAAGTGAACCTCTCAGCCTATCAGTAACTGTGATCTCCTTTAATCCAAAACAGTCTTTGCGTTCTTAAATGCATTAATTTCAAAAGTGTCTTGGAATGCCAATAGGGTGCATGATCGTTTAGCTTTCAGATTTACTCAGTGTTTTGAGTCAAATCCCTATATTTTTCCATTGTGAGATGGCATGAAATACATTTGTTACTTGGATGACTCATAAAGGATTGGAAACTTGTGAAAATGTCACACTAGGCTACTCCAAATTTTTGTGGTCAAAAATATGTATTTTGTTTCTTCCTAGTATTTGCTGTTATTACTGTCTTGTTGCCCTAAACAATAATTCTATATTTAACTCTATTAAATTTTAAAGCAAATGATTCCCAACTTAGGATCAGATTTTATTCTAATAAGCTTTATTTTAAGTTGATTTCCTGGAAAATGGAGCAGATATTTCCAAAGAAATTATGATTTGTAATGAATATTGAGTCTTTACTCAAAAAAAAAAATCTTCTGGTTGTTAATTAGATGGGACTTGATGGATGTCATAGAGTTTGAGAGTGTGGACAGTGGGCTCAGACCACTGATGTTGTCCTGGCTCTGTAAGCACTAGATGTTTGACCTTAGACAAAAGAATGATCTGTAATTTTGCTTGATAAATGGTATTATTTTTAACATAAACTTAAGTACCACATGCATACATCAAATTACATAAATCCTAAGTATATACCTTGATGAATTTTTAGAAATGCATGCATATAACCAATAATCGGGCTTCCCAAGTGGTGCCAAGGAACCTTTCTGACAATGCAGGAAACATAAGAGACGTGAATTTGATCCCTGGGTCAGGAAGACCCCTTGAAGGAGGGCATGGCAACCGACTCTAGTATTCTTGCCTGGAGAATTCCATGGACAGAGAAACCTGTTGGGCTACAGTCCATAGGGTTGCAAAGAGTCAGACAGTACTGAAGTGACTTAGCTGCACACACACAACCAGTAATCAGGCAAAGAAATATAACATTAACAACCCTTCAGAAGCTCACTTGTATCCTTTTTCAGATTAGCCCCTTCATTTTCTGTTTGTGAAATTCATATAAATGGAATCACTAAATAGGTACTGTGTTTTAGCAGAAGTCTTTTAATCAATGAGATGTTTATGTTTCCATTCTGTTATGTGTATTTGTAGTTTAACTTTATTATTGTGTATAATTCCATGTATGCATACATCAGAAATTACTATTTGTGATATTTTGATGAGCTGTTGGGTTGTTTCCAATTTTCAGATAGCTAAAAAGTTGAGTACCCTTTCATATGCTTATTGGACGTCTGAATATTTTCTTTTTGATATGTGCATTGATTTCTTTTGGCCCATATTTCTGCTGCATTATTGCCTTTTTCTTATTGCTGTATAAGACTACATTAAAAGTTCTTGATATAAGTTCCTTTGATATACACATTGCAGTTATCTTTTTCTACTGAGTTGTTTGCATTTAGACTCTCTTAATAATGTCTTTTGGAACTGAAGTACTCAATTTTAAAGCAGGTCAGATTAATCAGTTGTCATATATATATGCATATATATATATATTAATTTTTATCTAGAATCCCTCTGGAATTGATTTGTGACAGTCAAAATTTATCCCCCCCTTAAGGATATCCACATGATTTAGCACAGCTTATTGAAAAAATATTTTTTTCTCACTGCACTATGTTATTGCTGTTGTCACAAATCAAGGAAGCATCAATTTGGATTCAATCAGAGAATCAGAACCACTAGAAGATAGACATATACCTAAAGATCTATTATCTAGATTGGATCTGATGGTATTCTGAAGGCTGGTGAAACAGTTATTTGAGGCTTTTGCTTCTGTATCTAGTCCTGAGTTATCACTTGGGAAATAAGGACAGGAAGTGGGGAAGTCACATGAGCTTGAATCCCATGAGGATATGGTAAAACCCAGTCTCCCTCCACCTCCAAGTCCTCAACTACAGTGATGGATGATCTGCAGAAGTGAATGGCTTTCATATGAAGTTAACAAGCCCTTGGCCCAGGGGTCAGGGAAGCTGAAAGAGGGACTTGAGGAGGTGCAGGCCCAGTACTGGCCCACATGCTGCCAGACAGGTGCAGTGTGTGAGTTGCAACAACACCTGTATTTGTGCTGACCTTAGGAAAAATTAATGCGCCTGCTCCTTCACCACCAGGTTCCAGATCTCACGCAAAATGCTCTGTGGCCTACTCAACTTGGAAATATGCAGGCAAGGAAGTTCTGGTAAACAGCTTCAGTTTAGCTGTGATGACACAATGCAAGTTCACCACTGCTATGTGTGGGCTTGCTGCAGTGGCTTATGTATTCTTGCAACAAACCACACATCATTAACTGATGTCAATTATAATAGGGCTCCTTTTTTTCTTCTGGCTGTGCTATGTGGCATGCGGAGATTTTTAGTTCTTAACCGAGGGTTGAGCCTGTGGCCCCTGCAGTGGAAGCGTGAAGATCTATCCACTAGACTGCCAGGGAACTCCCTAAATGTATGTTTCTTTGATGTCATTTTAAAATATGTCTTTTAAAATAATTCATTCTTTTTAATATTTTAGCTGTGTATAAATACAGTTCATTTTTGCTTGTCATATTCGGAAATACTGCTAAACTTTTTAATTATCACTTTTCTGAAGAAACTACTATTTTTTTCTGAAGACTTGAAGTTTCTATTCAGAAAAGCAAGTAGAAATAGATAATAATTATAGATTTATTTCTCTCCTGTTATCCATGGGACTGTTTTTTTCTTTTTCTTGCCATTTTGTACTACTTAGGACCTCAGTTGAAGAGAAATGGTTGTAATCTATGGGATTTCAATATTTTTTTAAATGTTTTATTTTGTATTGGAGTATAGCCGATTAACAATGTTGTGATAGTTTTAGGTGAAAGGAGAAGGGACTCAGTCATACATACACATGTATCCATTCTCTGCCAAACCCCCATCCCATCCAGGCTACCACATAACACTGAGCAGAGTTGCATGTGCTGTACAGGAGGTTCTTGTTGGTTATCCAATTTAAGTATAGCAGTGTGCACATGTCCATTCAAACTCCCTAAATCCCTTTCCCCCATTCCCCACCCACCAGCAACCATAAGCTCATTCTCAAGGTCTGTGAGTCTGTTTCTGTTTTGTAAGTTCATTTCTATCATTTCTTTTTAGATTCCCCATATAAGGGATGTGGGCTTCCCTGGTGCTCAGACAGTAAACAATCTGCCTGCAATGCAGCGAGACCCAGGTTCTATCCCTGGGCTGGGAAGATCCTCTGGAGAAGGGAATAGCAACCCACTCCAGAATTCTTGCCTGGAGAATCCCATGGACAGAGAAGCCTGGTGGGCTATAGTCCATCGGGTCGCAAAGAGTCAGACATGACTAAGCGACTAACAATTTCACTTTCATAAGGGATGTCATATATTTCTCCTCTGTCTGACTTCACTCAGTGTGACACTTTCTAGGTCCATCCATATTGCTGCAAATGGCATTATTTCATTCTTTTTTGTGGCTGAGTAATAATCTATTGTATGTATGTACCACATCTTCTTTATCCAGTCCTCTGTTTATGGACATTTAGGTTGCTTCCATGTCTTGGCTATTGTAAACAGTGCTGCAGTGAACACTGGGGTGCATGTTCTCTTCGGATCATGTTTTTCTCCAGATATTATGCCCAGGAGTGGCTTGTAGGGTCATATAGTAGCTCCATTTTTAGTTTTTTAAGGAACCTCCACACTGTTCTCCATAGTGGCTATACCAAACTACATTCCCATCGACAGTGTAGTAGGGTTCCCTTCTCTCCACACTCTCTCTAGCATTTATTGTTTGTGGGTTTTTTGATGATAGCCATTCTGACTGATGTGAAGTGATATCTCATTGTAGTTTTGATTTGCATTTCTCTAATAATTAGTGATGCCGAACATCTTTTCATGTGCCTATTGGCCATCTCTATGTTGTCTTTGGAGAAATGTCTGTTAAGGTTTCTGCTCATTTTTTGAGTGGATTGTTTGTTTAGACGCTGTTAAGCCTCACGAGCTGTTTGTATGAGACTAATCTCATATCGGTCACATCCTTTGCAAATGTTTTCTCCCAATCTGTGGGTTGTCTTTTCATTTTGTTTATTGTTTCCTTTGCTGTGCAAAACTTTTGAGTTTATGTAGGTCTACCTTGTTTATTTTTGTTTTTATTTCCATTATTATGGGAGATGGATTGAAAAAGGTATGACTGTGATTTATGTCAGAGAGTGTTCTGCCTATGTTTTCCTCTAGGAGTTTTATAGTGTCCAGGTCTCACATTTAGGTCTTTAATCCGTTTTGAGCTTATTTTTGTATATGGAGTTGAACAATGATCTGATTTCATTTTTTTCATATTGCTGTTCAGTTTTTCCAGCACCATTTTGTTGAAGAGACTGTCTTTCCAACATTGTGTAGACTTGCCTCCTTTATCATAGATTAATTGTTGATAGGTACATGGGCTTTTTTCTGGGTTTTCTATTCTGCTTCATTTTGAGAATGATCTGTCTTGAAAGGAAGCTTTCAATACTTCACTGTTAAGTATTGTTTAAGATTTTGTAGATACTCAATCAGATGGAGGAGTCTCCTTTCTATTTCTGTGTTAAGAAAAATTATACCATAGTAGGTATTAAAAACTAACTTTTAAAAATTGTACTTTATAAAATTTATAAGAGAAAAAATAACTAGAGGTTACTAGTGGAGATGTCTGGAAAGGCTTTCCCATCTCATTCTCATTTTCAGCAAATAAATATCTTTCTATATTTTTTAGAATATCACTTTCTCCTCTACAACACTTGCTTCTTTCCTTAGTATAGAACTATAATGGCAACAGTTTTTAATTTTTTTCACATATAAATTTGTTATTAAGAATTAAGTTGAAATAATGGAGTAGGATTTTATTTTAAAAGACAGGTAAAAGTATAGGTACCATGGGTATGAAAATCCTTCTAGCCACTGTTTGCATTTGATCCAGTGGAGATGGAGTCCTCAGAGGAAAAGTCTTGTTTTAAAGAAAGAATTGGGTTCATTTGAGAGAGAGAAGTATGTGTATATATTATAGTCTCACCTAGTATTGCTTTAATGAATATATTATTCTCCTTTGTTTCTTAGAACATGTTCTTAGTTGCTTAGAACATGATGCAGTTTCCTGAGGATTGAAACTGAGAGGAATAAATTTGAGAGAACATATGAGAGATATAGGGGAGAGATGTCTGTGTCCCCTTGGACTTACATTTATCCATTTATCTGTGTTGTAGTCAAATCAAATACCCATTTAAAGAGCTTCTGGTCATAATCTTTATAGTTATATTGTACAATTGAAAAGATGAGAACTCTATTTGCAAATTTTTATAAAATGATGGAAAAAATCATTCACCATTTTTTGTTGTTGTTGACAGTTATTTGTTTAAATAATTTAATCTAGAAGATATATATAGAGAGATGGGATTGTAAGGGGCATGGGAAAATGAAGATTATTTAAATGCCTTCTCAGGGTTTGGATCGTTACCTAGAATGCACCTTGTTTCATTGAGTCCAGTTGTGACCTTGAGTGGGTAAGCAGCTGGTGCAGAGGACCTAGACAGTACAGATTTGAATGAAGTTCATGGGTGAAACACGGAAGAGGGAGGAACAACTGCTATATAGATGTTGTGAGGAGGGCAGTAAAAGAGAACTAACTAGTCTGGCCATTAAGAAATTTGAAACACAGAAAATGCCTAATATAGAAGTTTAGGGACTTCCCTCGCGGTCCAGTGGTTAGACTTCACTCTCCAATGCAGGTCGTGTGCATTCGATCCCTGATGGGGGAACTAAGATTTCATGTGTCTTGTGGCAATAGCACCCCACTCCAGTACTCTTGCCTGGAAACTCCCATGGATGGAGGAGCCTGGTAGGCTGCAGTCCATGGAGTCGCTAAGAGTCAGACACGACTGAGAGACTTCACTTGCACTTTTCACTTTCATGCACTGGAGAAGGAAATGGCAACCCACTCCAGTGTTCTTGCCTGGAGAATCCCAGGGACGGGGGAGCCTGGTGGGCTGCCGTCTATGGGGTCGCACAGAGTCGGGCACGACTGAAGCGACTTAGCAGTAGCAGCAGTGGCCAAAAAACCAAAACATAAAGCAGAAGCAACAGTGTAACAAATTCAATAAAGACTTTAAAGATGATCCACGTCAAAAAAATCTTCAAAGAAGTTTAAAGTTGTTTTTGTTGAGCTGTACAATATAGACACCTCTTTAACTTTCCTGATAAATAATTCAGTTCATTCTACACTGCTGGCTAATGCTTTTATGATTCTTTTTAAAAGTGCATTCTGTTTTTGATGTGCTTTATTTCTGAAACAGAAATGACGTGTGAAAATGGTCTATGGACTGCAGATATCTGGACTATGGAGATCTATTTTATTTCCTTTCTTTTTTTCCCTCAAATTTAAATTCAGGAGATATGCCTAGTTAGGCAACAGTGAAGACTATTTTTAGGGCATTTTGAAAATGAAAAGTTCTGAGGTAGAGTTTAAAATAGGCTTTCCTCATTTAGACTTCTATACATTGACTATTTCACTCTGATTCTTTTTTTTTTTATCTTTGTCTTTATCCTTTTTTATTTTTAGAAGTATTTTAATTTTAAAATATGTTATGATAATGTTAATACTTTCATTTTAATGACTTCTTTGGTTACTATTTTGGTTGATTGAAGAAAATAAGCATTATATTTTTGTCCCTATGGTCAAGGCCATTATTTCTTTTTTCTGTTAACATAATTAGAGATAAAACAGTGGCCAAAATCAGCCTTGAACAATCAAAAGACAATTAGACAACTAGTAACCAGTTCTTTGGTTTCCTAACCAACAAGAAACCTGCTTGTCTGTATCTGCTCCCCGAGTTGTATGGGAGAGGCTACCGATCACATTGGTCAGCATGGAATTATGTGAAATTTGAGCATTGTTTAATCTGGAAACTGAACTGATCTACTACCAGAAAAGATGATTTGGGGGGATAGGTAGTATTTTGTCCCATTCAAAATTCTTTGGGGAAACTAAACGGACAAAGCACATATTTTGAAATCTTATCCAGAAATGGAAAATACCTAAGAAACAATTTTCATAGGAACTAAAGCTAAAATTAGTTTTAGGTTCTTTAATTGAAGATACTACCTACCAAACATTTCAAATTCTCTTCATCTGACTGGATATATATCTTTCTCTTTTGGTAGAATAAAGCTCTAGCTGTCCTTTGTGTTTCTCTCATCCTTTTGTGTTGTGCAGTATTTGTGTCATGCATTTACATTTTAAAAGTTGTAGTCTATGCGGTGTGACTTTCAAACAATCCACAAACCTATTCCCATGTCAACCCCTCTGCTTAATCAGCAGTCACTTTATTCCTGCTCTTTTCAAAGGCACTTGAACTGCCTGAAAAGCTAAAGGACAATTCAAGTGAGTGCACTGGGCTGGTCCCCTCGAGTGTTCATCTATTCAGATCCATACATGTAATCCAATGAAGAAGGGCACTTCAACAGCACCATCATAGCTATGCTGAACAGATGTTCTAAAAATAAAGGAAAGAAAGTTTCCTTCCAGAAGGTGGAGTTAATTTTTCTTATTCTGTGTATTTGAGTGTGTTACGGTTGTAAGGTGGATAAAGACTAAAATTAGGGAGAGAAAATAATTTACAGTAGCAGTGCATGAGCCCTCCTTGTTTGGCAAACACAGCCTGAACAGTTTTATAGAGAAGTATGCTGCCCTGTCCATCACTTCTAATGATCATCTCCACCTTACCAATTTACATGTATACTCAGTATTATCCAGAGTTCTAGGGGCTTAGGCATAAAACTACTGAATATCATTGATAAAATGATAAGTTTTTATTTTTTACTGCAGACTATTGGATGCTAGTAGGCTTAAGTCCCTTGAAACTTTGAAATTATGCTTTAATTTTTACTTTTGGAACTCAGGGTTGCCCAAAGGAAATAGAACAAGAAAGTTAAGTACAGATCATTTTGAATATGAACAAAACATTCAACTTGAGAATTTCATTTGACTATGTCCAAAAATTTTTTTTTTAATGTCAGAATTTTGGGGGGGCTTCTCTGTTAGCTAAGCTGATAAAAAATCCGTCTGCAATGCAGGAGATCACAATTCAATTCCTGGGATGGGAAGATCCCCTGGAGAAGGGATAGACTACCCACTCCAGTATTCTTGGGCTTCCCTGGTGGCTCAGATGGTAAAGAATCCATCTACAGTGTGGGAGACCTGAGTTCTATCCCTGGGTTGGGAAGATCCCCTGGAGGAGGGCATGGCAACCCACTCCAGTATTCTTGCCTGGGGAATCCCCATGGACAAAGGAGGCTATCCATGGGATTGCAAAGGCTCGGACATGACTGAGCAACTAAGCATAGCACAACATATAGTTAATTTACAGTGTTTCAGGTGTATAGCAAAGTGATTCAATTATATATATATGTATGTTACTGCTGCTAAGTAACTTCAGTCATGTCCGACTCTTTGTGACCTTATGATCTGTAGCCTGCCAGGTGCCACCTTGGAAGTCCATTTACATGTATATATATATATATATATATTCTTTTTCAGAATTTCAAAATTTGAATTGATGGGAGGTGTAACATGGAGCTGAAACTTGAGAAACATATGTGCTTTCACATGAGACAATTTTTTGACAATTTCAATTCTCAGTTTGAGAGTGTTTCATTCTAGACTTAAATACAAGTTGACTATGTTCAAAATATGAATATTGACATATTAGGAAGACATTGTTGATGAAAAAATACTAAACAAAGGATGACAGTACTTATTTCAATATATTCCTAACCACTGACCCTGAGACCAAAATGAGGTTGTCATGTCATCATTATCTGCAATGGAAAAACAATTTTAGAGTCAGGCAAATACATTTGAGCTTGCTTTAGCTATGTGATCAGGAGAAATTATCTTACATTCTTGAAATTTCAATGATTATTATTAATAAAAGTAACCCCCCACCCCCACCCCACCACCCCGGCCAAGGGCTCTTTTGATTTGTATATAGTAGCTGTGAATATCCCTGGGTTGGGAAGATCCCCTGGAGGAGGGCATGGCAGCCCAGTCCCCTGTTCTTGCCTGGAGAATCCCATGGACAGAGGAGCCTGGCAGGCTGCGGTCCCAAGACTCGCAGTGTCAAACACAACTGAGCCCGAGCATGACTCATGGGAATATTTTTCACCGAAAGTGAAATACCTGTATTTATCTAAATACGTGATGGTAAATATCTGAAAATAAAAGCAGTTTTCCATATTTCAAGGATCTTTTATTATGATAAATTAAATATATTTTGTGATATTTTTTATACATATCCTTTCCTGAAAATGATGAAGTGAGCATTCATTGTTTTTGCCTGCACAACAGATTTAGGGTTTCTGTACTATTGATTTTAGAAATTATAAAATTATTTAATAAAATTTTCAGTTTTGCCTGCGACAGCTGAATTTAGGTTGAGTTTTGAAGCTACTCTTTCTTGACTTGTGAGGTTTAGGGTGCATTTGTCCAATATATCAGTCATCGATTGTTGGTGGGTAATTTGGCTTCATTTCTATTCCCTGGGTTTGATCCCTAGGTTGGGAAGATCCCCTGGAGGAGGGCATGACAATAATTTTATTGTTATATCTGGGGCTTTAGAAGTGGCTGGCATTACATAAGGATTAGGATCAGTCAACAGAGGAGACCAGAAAAGACTGAGGGAAAAGAAATGCTAGATAAGGCCTTTAGATGAGATTTATCCAGGAAATGGATTTCAGTGAAATGCATGAGATCATTGCAAGTTTTTTTTTTTTTTTAATTTAAGGACTCACTGTTTACTAGGTATTAGGCAGAGTCTTAGGTTCTCTATAGCTACTATAACTTGAAGAAGGTGACATTACAAAAAAGGATGTTGTTAATAAGGTTGGAAACATATACTAATATGTTTGTAAACATTCCTTTTAATAATTCTTAGATACATGTCATTCTAACTTAGTCCTTTTGGCATGACTGTTTTGACCCCAGAGACTTCTTCTCCCCTCTAAATCCAACCGGGATATTTTCAGCCTCTATGTTTATTCCTGTGTCCTAATACTCACAGTTGACAGCTTCAGTCTGCCCCCAGCATCATCGTATCCTGGCCTCCCAGGCAGTCTCTGAGGCTCGGAGCTGACAATCTAGCCTTGTCCCTCTTGCTCTGAGTTCAGTGTGAGGTTCCTTTGAACCTGTTGTTCAGCCTTAGTGAGGCTCGATCTGGGAGAGCCTGAGGGATGGGTGACCACCTATGTTTAGCTGACGATCAGGGCTGCTCTTTACATGTGTCACCGATAGTACAAAACAGTACTTTTATTTTGTGAATATATTTCACACAAATTAAATCTAAAAAGTTTCTTCAGCATGTTCATGTGGTCAAAAGAACTGTCTCAAGTTTACCAAAATGCTTTGCTTCAGATTCTCCCAACATAGAGAGAGATCAGTATGCACACTGGTTTATGTTAGAATTCGTGTGTGTAAGATTTTTTTCCCTCTTTCATGATGAGGGTGAGCTGAAGGTATGTCACCAAAAACTCAAATATTGAAAGTGATTTTCAGAGTATCCCTTTTCAAAGTGATATAATTTGTATTTATTAGTATTACATTTCAGTTTTTTACGATGTACTAATTGATTACCTGGTTAAGAGCAGACTCTCTTTTCTCAAAGAACAGCATGGAGATTCTTGATAGAACACCTTCCAGAAGTACTGAAAGCAACTGGATAATGTGATGAAACATGGATTTATTCACAAACATATTAGAGGCTGAGGCATGGTGATACATGTCAGTTCAGGTCATTGTTTCTCTTGTCTAAATCAGAGCTGCTGAGCCACGACCATCTGTGTATGTAATGCTAATTTGTTAACAGCCTCTTTATAATAAGCCAGACCTCATTTTACCTGGTGGTTTTATTTTAAATGTATGAGTTACATTAAATAACATTCAAATAAGTAGTAGAATTTTAACTCGAAGAATATGGAAAGAAAAGCCATACAGCTACATTCAGAACCAGCTGGAATCTGGCACCTGACAATGATTAACAGGTTGAACAGATTAGATCTAAATCTGTATAAATAAAATTGAAAATAATATCTTTATTGAAAACAACTTCAACAATTTAACAGATCCATGAGATCTGAAAAAAATTATTTGTTTACATATTATCAGTCAGTACTGAGATGGGCTGGAAGATTTTGAACACACCATACAAAACAAGACACAAAATTGATCAACTATTCCAAGACTTTATCTGGTTGAGACAGACTTCTGAGTATTTGAAACACCAAATTATTGTTGAAAAGTATCAACTTTTAATGGGTATTTGACCTCTCATAGATATATTACTATTACAGGTAAGCAAGGTAATAATATTAATAAGTTTGATTTATGAAATATTTATAAAAGTATGTCTTTGTAGTCAAAAATGAAACATTTAAATCTGTCTAAATAATTTTGTTTAAAATATTGAATATAATGTGATCTACTAAGATCCACTAAACTAGTCACTAACTTCATTTTGCATTGTGAAGATAAGCCTGAATTTATGATTACTTTTCTAAAGATGACAGTGTTTTTGAAGAAACCACTTGAATATAAAAAGTGTAGAGATTTTAATATAACATGTTATATAAAGTAGTTTGCTGAACCTTACAGTAATTTGTGAAATTTATGTTATACCAATTTTATATTGCCTAAAACATAATAGGGATTTTTAAATGTTATAGAAAACATACAAAACCCTAGAATAAATCCTGATGACTAGTAACTATGGCTGCCACTTAAAAAAACAAAAGTTATAGCACAATAAACTGTTCTGTGTATGTGCAGAGGGAAAACCAAACTTTGAAGAGATACCCTAATTTAGATACAGGATTTTTCTTAGTTAAGCCTGTCTTATGAAAGACAAAGCAATTCTCTAATCTCTCATCATCTTGTCTCCTAAATATATCCAGGAGATTGATTCAGAGTTAGCTGGTTAGGTAAATACAAGCGGAGTTTGTTAATATGTGTTTGCTACCCATTCTCAGAATAAAACATGTTTTTTAAACAAATTTCTTTCATGGAATTTTATCTTCAGACTATTATTTGGACATAATTCCAGAGATGCGACAAGCAAATGAGCAAAAAATAAATAAAATAATGATCTTGGCCTTCAAAACCTGCAATTTTTCCTCTAAACGAATCTTCCTTATTGGCGATCTGTCTCAAATTATATGTGAATGGAAATACGCTGTGGAAATAACATGAACAAAGCACAGTGTCTGGTTGAGATGAAAGTCCTGTTTGAATATTGTTTGCAACTTGAAGACTTTGCTCACTCGTTGGATAGATTCCATTAAACACAGCCGGGAGCAATATATAGTATGGATTATATGACTTTGCTGTAAGGGACATGCAACTACATATTTTTCACATACAATATACAAACATCTCAGCAGGACAGCTGGATAATGGAGACAAAAAATCAGGAAACTGGCAAATGTACAATGGATTACTATGTCTTGATTCCACACTTCAAATAAAATGAACATTAAATTCATCTAATGTCTTTTTTTTTTTAATTGGAGACACATTGGTAGAGGGGCATTTCAGTTCACAAGCACTTTCAATTACTTCCATGTTAACCACATTTCACAAACTTCCAACTTGTGAACTGTTTTCTAAAAAAAAAAAAAAAAGAAAAAAAAACACTTATGTGGTAGAACTTGCAGACTTTGACCAACCCAAGTTTCTCAAGTGTTCATTCATTTTCTTGTCTTTGTTTGTTAAATTATGTTCCCCTGAAGTTCTTATGTGGCCATTTAAACGAAATTTTAAGTATCACATTTTTAGTAGCTAAAATTTTTCATTAATGTTGCCAAAGAGTTTCAAGTTAACATCAAACTTTCAGTAGTGTTCCTGAATGTTAGTTTATTACCTCCTATGTGATTCTACAAGCTAAACTATAGTAAATAATAAGAATATTTTGATTTGCACAGCTTTACAGTTTACAAAGGCCATATAGTCATTCATTTACCTGATAAATGTTTGTGAGCACATAGAGCATACTGCATGACGTACGTTTTCTTAGACTCAGGAAATAAAATGGAGACAAGAAAGTATTGGCCCCTGCTCTCATTCAGCTTTCAGTCTAGCCTCATAAAATCCTTACACATTCCAGTGACATGGATGCTTCTGAAGTCCATCAACTTCCCACCTCCAAGAAACTGTTACCTGAAACTTTGTGTTATGCTTTACCCAATGTAATTGTATCCCTAAACAATATGCTTTTAAGTTATACCTGTTTTTTTTTGCCATCATATAAATGGAATCCCAGATGACGCAAGTGGTAAAGAACCTGCCTCACCATGTAGGAGACATAGAGATGTGCTTTCAAGCACTGAATCAGGAAGATTCCCCTGGAGAAGGAAATGGCAATCTAATCCAGTATTCTTACCTGGAAAATCCCATGGACAGAGGAACCTGGCAGGCTGCAGTCCATAGGGTCGCAAAGAATTGGATACAACTGAAGTGACTTAGCACAGCACAGCACAAAAATGAAATCATACTATCCATATACTGTGGCTTGCTTTTTCCATCCATGAATTTTTTTTCTTTTAATATTTGTGTCTCCACATAGTTATAGTTGTCTGTTTTCACTGTCGCATAGGATGAACATACAACTATTCATGAACTGATAAGTCTGATGCTGGGGGGATATTTATGAGTTCAAGTTACCCCAGATCTTCACCAATCATGGAATTATTAAGCATATAATTTTTTCCAAAACGGTAGACTAGAAAGATAGCTTATTGTGTTTTTATTTAGGATTTCCTTAATTACTAATCAAGTTAGCATTTTTTACAAGTTTTTGGTCATTTTTAAGACTTGCCATGTGTCCTATTTTAATGATTTTTGATGAAGCACAAGCTTCACAGTCTTTTCCAAGGAGTCAGTTCTTGGACAGCAAGGAGATCCAACCAGTCCATCCTAAAGGAAATCAGTCCTGAATATTTATTGGTAGAACTGATGCTGAAGCTGAAACTCCAATTCTTTGGCCACCTGATGCAAAAAACTGACTCCTTGGAAAAGTCCATGATGCTGGGTAAGACTGAAGGCAGAAAGAGAAGGGGACAACAGAGGATGAGATCGATAGATGGTATCACTGACTCGATGGAGATGAGTTTGAGTAAGCCCTGGAAGTTGATGATGGGCAGGGAAGCCTGGTGTGCTACAGTCCATGGTGTTGCAAAGAGTTGAACACAACTGAGTGACTGAACTGAATACACGTTCTATAACACATTTTCTGGTTACTAATCCTTTGAAAGTAATGTGTTTGTAAATATTTCCTCTAAGTTATGAATTGCCTTTCCACTTCCTTTTTTTCCCCACTGATAAACATTTCTGATTTTTATTAAACTAGTGATAGCATTTTAAAATATTAAGGGATTTATATCAAAGCTTTCAGTTCACTTCAGTTCAGTTCATTCGCTCAGTCATATCTGACTCTTTGCGACCCCATGGACTGCAGCACGACAGGCCTCCCCACCATCACCAACTCGGGAAGTTTACCCAAACTCATGTCCATTGAGTTGGTGATGCATTCCAACCATCTCATCTTCTGTCATCCCCTTCTCCACCTGCCTTCAATCTTTCAAAGCATCAAGGTCCTTTCAAATGACTAAGCTCTTCGCATCAGGTGGCCAAAGTATTGGAGTCTCAGCTTCAACATTAGTCCTTCCAATGAACACTCAGGACTTATTTCCTTTAGGATGGACTGGTTGGATCTCCTTGCAGTCCAAGGGACTCTCGAGAGTCTTCTCCAACACCACAGTTCAAAAGCATCAGTTCTTCGGGGCTCAGCTTTCTTTATAGTCCAACTCTTACATCCATACATGACTACTGGAAAAACCATAGCCTTGACTAGATGGAACTTTGTTGGAAAAGTAATGTATCTGCTTTTTATATGCTATCTAGGTTGGTCATAACTTTCCTTCCAAGGAGTAAGCGTCTTTTAATTTCATGGCTGCAGTCACCATCTGCAGTGATTTTGGAGCCCAGAAAAATAAAGTCAGCCACTGTTTCCACTGTTTCCCCATCTATCTGCCATGAAGTGATGGAACCAGATGCCATGATCTTAGTTTTCTGAATGTTGATCTTTAAGCCAACATTTTCACTCTCTTTCACTTTCATCAAGAGGTTCTTTAGTTCTTTTTCACTTTCTGCCATAAGGGGGGTGTCATCTGCATATCTGAGGTTATTGATATTTCTCCTGGCAATCTTGATTGCAGCTTGTGCTTAATCCAGCCCAGCATAATGTACTCTGCATACAAGTTAAATAAGCAGGGTGACAATATACAGCCTTGACATACTCTGTTTCCCATTTGGAACCAGTCTGTTGTTCCATGTCCAGTTCTAACTGTTGCTTCCTGACCTGCATACAGGTTTCTCAAGAGGCAGGTCAGGTGGTCTGGTATTCACATCTCTTTCAGAATTTTCCAGTTTATTGTGATCCACACAGTCAAAGGCTTTGGCATAGTCAATAAAGCAGAAATAAATGTTTTTTCTGGAACTCTCTAACTTTTTCTATGATCCAGCAGATGTTGGCAATTTGATCTCTGGTTCCTCTGCTTTATCTAAAACCAGCTTGAACATCTGCAAATTCATGGCTGAAGACTTGCTTGGAGAATTTTGAGCATTACTTTACCAGTGTGTGAGATGAGTGCAATTGTGCAGTAGTTTGAGCATTCTTTGGCATTGCCTTTCTCCAAATTTGCTGGAATATTGAGTGTAGCACTTTCACAGCATCATCTTTTAGGATTTGAACTAGCTCAACTGGAATTCCATCACCTCCACTAGCTTTGTTCTTATTGATACTTCCTAAGGCCTACTTGACTTCCCATTCCAGGATGTCTGGCTCTAGGTGAGTGATCACACCATCGTGATTATCTGTGTCATGGAAATCTTTTTGTATAGTTCTTCTGTGTATTCTTGCCACCTCTTCTTGATATCTTCTGCTTCTGTTAGGTCCATACCATTTCTGTCCTTTATTGAGCCCATCTTTGCATGAAACGTTCCCTTGGTATCTCTAATTTTCTTGAAGAGATCTCTAGTCTTTCCCATTCTATTGTTTTCCTCTATTTCTTTGCAATGATCACTGAGGAAGGCTTCCTCATCTCTCCTTGCTATTCTTTGGAACTCTGCATTCAAATGGGTGTATCTTTCCTTTTCCCCTTTGCTTTTGTCCTCTCTTCTTTTCACAGCTATCTGTAAGGCCTCCTCAGACAGCCATTTTGCTTTTTTGCATTTCTTTTCTTGGGGATGGTCTTAATCCCTGTCTCCTATACAATTTCACGAACCTCTCTCCATAGTTCATCAGGCATGCGGTCTATCAGATCTAGTCCCTTAAATCCATTTCTCACTTCCACTGTATAGTCATAAGAGATTTGATTTAGGTCATACCTGAATGGTCTAGTGGTTTTCCACACTTTCTTCAATTTAAGTCTGAATTTGGCCATAAGGAGTTCATGATCTGAGCCACAGTCAACTTCTGGTCTTGTTTTTGCTGACTGTATAAAGCTTCTCCATCTTTGGCTGCAAAGAATATAATCAATCTAATTTCAGGGTTGACCTTCTGGTAATATCCATGTATAGAGTCTTCTCTTGTGTTGTTGGAAGAGGGTATTTGCTATGACCAGTTCGTTCTCTTGGCAGAACTCTATTAGCCGTTGGCCTGCTTCATTCTGTACTCCAAGGCCAAATTTTCCTGTTACGCCAGGTGTTTCTTGACTTCCTACTTTTGCATTCCACTCCCTTGTAATGAAAAGGACATCTTTTTGGGGTGTTAGTTCTAAAAGGTCTTGTAGGTCTTCATAGAACCATTCAACTTCAGCTTCTTTAGCATTAGTGGTAGGGGCATAGACTTGGATTACTGTGATATTGAATGGTTTGCCTGGAAATGAACAGAGATCATTCTGTTGTTTTTAAGATTTCATGCAAATACTGCATTTCGGACTTGTTTGTTGACTGTGATGGCTACTCCAGTTCTTCTAAGGGATTCATGCCCACAGTAGTAGATATAATTATCATCTGAATTAAATTCACCCATTCCAGTCCATTTAAGTTTGCTGTTTCCCAAAATGTTGACATTCACTCTTGCCATCTCCTGTTTGACCACTTCCAATTTGCCCTGATTCATGGACCTAACATTCTAGGTTCCTATGCAATATTGCTCTTTACAGCATGAAACCTTGTTTCTACCACCAGTCACATCCACAACTGGGTGTTGTTTTTGCTTTGACTCCATCCTATCATTCTTTCTGGAGTTATTTCTCCACTGATCTCCAGTAGCATATTGGGCACCTACTGACCTGGGGAGTTCATCTTTCAATATTCTATGTTTTTGCCTTTTCATACTGTTCATGGGGTTCTCAAGGCAGGTATACTGAAGTGGTTTGCCATTCTCTTCTCCAGTGGACCACATTTTGTCAGATCTCTCCACCATGATCCGTCCGTCTTGGGTGGCCCTACACGGCATGGCTTAGTTCACTTAGTTAGACAAGGCTGTGGTCCACATGATCAGATTGGCTAGTTCTCTGTGATTGTGGTTTCAGTCTGTCTGCCCTCTGATGCACTCTCTCAGCACCTACCATCTTACCGGGGTTTCTGTTACCTTGGACGTGTAGTATCTCTTCACAGCTGCTCCAGCAAAGTGCAGTCGCTGCTCCTTACCTTGGACGTGGGGTAGCTCCTCTCAGCTGCGCAGCCACCACCTGCTGCTTCAGCGCTGTGCAGCCGCCTTAGATATGTACTAAGTCACTAAGTCGTGTCTGACTGTTTTGTGACCCCGTGGACCATAGTCCTGCCAGGGTCCTCTGTCTATGGGGTTTCCCAGGCAAGAATACTGGAGTGGGTTGCCATCTCCTCCTCCAGGGGATCTTCCCACCTGAGTAATCAAAGCTGCATCTTCTTGATTGCAAGTGAATTCTTTACCACTGAGCCACAGGGGAAGCCTAGTATGCTATAGAGACCAGCATAAAAAGGATATCAATTAGTAAATCATTTAATGATTTTTGAAAGGTCTTAAATAGTGAAAGAAGATCTGTAGAAGTCTTTAAAATTTATTAAAATACCTAGCAGTTAGAAGCATCAAATTATTTTATTTTTATTTTATTTTGGGGTATAGTTGATTTATAATATTGCTTTAGTTTTAGTTTCAGATGTATAGCTAATCCATTCTTTTACAGATTCTTTTCCCATGTAGTTTATTACAGAATATTGAGTAGAGTTCCCTGTGCTATAGTATAGGTCCTTGTTGATAATTCACTTTATATGTAGTTGTGTATATATGTTAATATCAACCTCCTAATTTATCTCTGCGCACCACCAACCTTTCCTCTTTGGTAATCGTAAGTTTGTTTTCAACGTCTCTAAGTCTGATTCTGTTTTGTAAATAAGTTCATTTGTATCATCTTTTTGATTCCATATATAAATGAATCGTGATATTTGTCTTTGTCTAACATTTCATTTAGTATGATAGTCTCTAGATCCATTCGTATTGCTGCAAATGGTATTATTTTGTTCTTTTTTTGTGGCTGAGTAATAGTCACTGTATATGTGTATTACATCTTTATCCATTCATCTGTCAGTGGACACTCAGACTGTTTCTATATCTTGGCTATTGTAAATAGTGCTGCAATGGACACTAGAGTGAGTGTATCTTTTCAACTTACAGTTTTCTCTGGATATATGCTCAGAATTTGGATTGCTGGACCCTAGAATTGGGATTGCTAGTCCATATTGCTGGACCATAAAGATAGCTCTATTTTTAGTTTTTTAAGGAACCTCATACTGTTCTCATAGTGGTTGTACAATTTTATACTCCCACCAACAGTGTAGGAGGATTCCTGTTTCTCCACACCCTCTCCAGCATTTATTGTTTGTAGATTTTTTGATGATGGCTATTCTGACTGGTGGTCTTTCCTGGTGGCTCAGAGGGTAAAGAATCTGCCTGCAATATGGGAGACCTTGGTTTGATCCCTGGGTTGGGAAGATCCCTTGGAGGAGGGCATGGCAACCCACTCCAGTATTCTTGCTTGGGAAATCTCATGGACAGAGGAGCCTGGCAGGCTACAGTCCATGGAATTGCAAAGAGTCGGACATAACTGAGTAACAAAGCACACAGCACATTCTGCCTGGGGTGAGGTGATACCTCATTGTAGTTTTGATTTGCATTTCTCTAATGATTTGTGGATCAGCTTTTCTTGTGTTTTTGGCCATCTGTATGTTTTCTTTGGGGAAATTTTTATTTATGTCTTTTGCCCATTTTTTTTTTTGATTTTTTTTTTTTACATATTGAGCTACATATAAATTTTAATCCCTTGTTGGTCACATCATTTTCAAATATTTTCTCCCATTAGGTGAATGGTCTTTTCATGTTGTTTATGGTTTCTTTTCTTATGCAAAAGCTTTTAAGTTAATTAGATCTGACTTATTTTTGTTTTTGCTTTCAGTATTTCATAAGGTAGATAAAAAAATACTGCAATTTATATAGGAGTGTTCTGCCTATGTTTTCCTCTAAGACTTTTATAGTATCCCATGCCTTTGTTTTAAGTTTATTTTTGTGTATGGTGCTAGAGAATATTCTAATTTTATTCTTTTACAGGTACCTGCCCAGCTTTCCCAGCATAACTTGTTGAAGACATCATCCATTCTCCATTGTATGTTCTTGCCTCCTTTGTTGTAGATTAATGGATTCTAGGTATATGTTTATTTCTGGGCTGTCTATCCTGTTTCATTGATCTGTATTTCTGTTCTTATGCCAGTATCATAGTGTTTTGATTTCTGTAGCTTTGTAGTGTAGTTTGAAATGAGAGTGCCTGATTACTCCAGCTCCCTTTTTCTTTCTCAGTATTGCTTTGGCTGTTGAGGGTCTTTTGTGTCAGCCAGCACCCCCCTCCCACCCCCCCCACCCCCACCTCAGCAGCAGACCTTTCAATACTAGCAGGTGGGTCTTGTCCAGTCTCTTTATGATGTCAGTGCTTTTTCTCCTGTGACCTGGTGCACACAAGATCTTGTGTGTGCCCTCCAAGAGTGGAGTTTCTATTTCCCCTAGTCCTGTGGAATTCTGTGGTCATACTCTGCCAGCCTTCAAAGCCAAATTTACTGGGTTTCCTCTTTCTGTTTCCAGACCCCCAGGCTGGGGAGCCTGGTGTGGGGCTCAGAACTGTCACTCTTGTGGAAAATCCTCTGAGGTATAATTATATTCAATTTTGTGGGTCACTCACCCAGAAGGAATGGGATTTGATTATATTGGTAAACCACCCCTCCTATCATCTGGTGGCTTCTTTGTTTTTGGATGTTGAATATCTTTTTTGGTAGGTGGTCTTTTTTTGGTCAGCGGTTGTTAAGCAATTAGTTGTGATTTTGGTGTTTTTCATGAGAGGAGGTGAACTCAAGTCATTCTAATCTGCCATCTTGTCTTCTCCCTGGTCTCTTTCCACTTTCTTTATTGGAGCATAAGTTTCCACATGTTCTTGATAATCAGAAGTTCTTAAAATTGATGTAGTCTAATTGATCAAATTTTTTTTGGTAAAATTTTTATGTTGTGCTATGTTTAAGAAATTTACTTTATTCTAGTATCGCAATATCTCCCATGTTTTATTTTAAATATTTTAAATCCTTGTGTACTAGAAAGAATTTTTGTGTGGGTTTCTTTGCAGAGATCCTATTTACCTGTGTAGAACCAATTGTTGAAGTATGTTACCAGTGTACTGAACAGTGCATTTCTTTCTCCATTGACCTTTAATACCAGTACCATCTTATATTTGAATTCTACTTTTACCCTATTGGATAGAAGTACCAGTGAAGTGATAAAGCAAAGTGTTGATAGCAGCAACATTGTAATATTCATGATATCAAAAAGAGCATTTCCAATAGTTCATCATGCACTTCTACTTTGTATTTTAGACAACTCATATATTTAGAAAGTTCTCTTTTATTTCTACGTGTGTGTGTGTGTGTGTGTGTGTGTGTGTGTGTGTTTAAATAAGCTCCCTTTCTATGCTTGGACTTCCCTTGTGGCTCACCTGGTAAAGAATCTGCCTGCAATGTGGGAGACCTGGGTTCGATCCCTGGGTTGGGAAGATCCCCTGGAGAAGGGAAAGGCTACCCACTCCAGTACTCTGGCCTGGAGAATTCCATGGACTGTATAGTCCATGGGGTCACAAAGAGTCGGACACGACTGAGTGACTTTCACTCTTCTATGCCTAGTTTACATGGACTTATAGAGGTCACAATACTCAACCTATCTTGTAGTTTTGAGTTAAACTTAATCACGGTTTTGTTCTTTTTATAAATAGTGGGATTCAATTTGCTAGTAATTTGTTTAGAATTTTTGTATCTTTGTTCATGAATGAAATTGTCCTTCTGTTGTTTTTCTTTTGTCCTTGTCGAGTTTTGATCTTGACCTCCAGGAAGTCAGTAGTTCAGTGTTTTCATCCATTTTACATCCTGGAAGAGGTTCTATGAGACTGACACTATGTTTTTAATTTCTTAATTTTGAATGCCTGGGAGACTTCATAAATGGAGTCATCTGAAACTTACATTTGTTTCATTTGTGGTAATTTCTTTTGATCTACATTTCAGTTCAGTAATTATCTTGTGCACATATGTTCAAATGCAGCCAATGAATTTTCAATTTTAATATTTATATGACATTTAAATTAGTTATTCATCAGATCTTTTATAGTTTTTGGTTCTTCAGATATTTTCATTTGTCATTTCTTTAAATAGGAGAAGCATATTTGTTTTAATATTAATTTATTTCATAATTTTAATATTTGATGTACTTGCAGATCTATTTCTGTTATTTTTTCTCTGGTAGCTTTCATATTGTCATTTTTCTTTTTGAACTTTGTTATCTTTAGCTGCTGCTAGTCATTGATCACAGAAAGGTACCTTCATTCATCAAAGTTAGAGATACATTTTTCCATAAGCAGTATTATTTGGCTTATTCCAGTTTCCTAGGGATGCCAAGAGTTGAGAGAATCTCAAATCATTTATACAACTCCAGACTGTATGCTCCATCCAAAATGAATATTCTTATATACTTAGTGGACAGATTCATTTAAGAGCAATGTGTGGTCACAACTTCGTAGGATCTTTTTCCTCCTCTTTTTTTTTTTTTTCTTTTCCTTTATTACCTGTGCTCAAACCCAAGACAACCTAGTATGCTGTTTCCTGATGCTGGGGATATAAGCAGAATTTAGATCATATGTATCTCTTTGGAGTCCTGGGTTAATTTTGAGAAAGTTTGTTTTTTTAACAATATTTATCTAGCATGGTGCTAAGCATTTAAAAGTATATAATATTAGAAAACACGTTATGCAGATTATCCTCAATAAACATTTATTAAGTGTTCAGTTTTTCATAGTGCTCAACCATGTTCTACAGAGAGAATGCTTTTGTCTTAAACATTTTCCAATAGATTGATTATTTATTATGAACCCTAAGTTTGCATTATGCATAAGGCAAGGGGTTACCTGTTGGGATTCAAAGATGCTTTAGACTAAACCCTTAAGAACTTTCTGTTTAGGTGGGATTTATATTATTACTGCAAAGCCTGGATAAGGCTTAGGAGAAACAACCAAAGGGGCATCTAATAATTATCCCAGGAGTTGAATTTGCCTTTTTCCAATTTCTACGTTGATGGTCTGATAAAGCAGAGACTGCTCAGTTAATATACTGTTGCTAGTATTAGCAGAAGAGAGTCTGGGGACCCCTCCTCCCATAGGCCTTGGTTCTTGGTAAGGATGCGAAGAAGAAACTGAGGTCTTACCTGTTGCAAGAAAGTTTACTAATGATAAGGAAAGAAAGAACAGGTTGCAAAGAGTTGGATACAACTGAGCTACTGAGCACACACAAAGAAAGAACAGAGGGAACACTTGAGAGAGATGGGCCATGCTGAAAGAGGCAATGCCTCTAGAGGGCTGGGGTACAGAGTTTTTAAGGCAAGGTCATTTGCATAATCCAGGGGGTTGTTAATTGACAGTCTTGATTGACAGCTGCAGGTTATATAACAAGATGCTCTACTGCAGAGGTCCTTCCCATAATTCAGTCTGTTATAATTAGATGTGTGTATTAGTGGAATATTTATGAGCAGTTAATGAGCCCAATGACTGCCAAAGATTACTGTAGTGTGATGTGTGGGCATGTGCATAGGCTAAGTCTCCAGTCGCCTGGTGAGGTTATCTCTGGCCCCCTGACTATTTTGGAGTACTGATGGGGCGCATTAGGGGCCAGGCTGGTAAACTGCTTTGTGGGACTAGGCAGACATTGGATGTTTAGCTGAAGGGGCTGACTCTTGTTGCTCTCAGTTAACTTCTTGCCTAACAGTAGGAAAGGACAGGAGAACTTGCAGATTCTCCTGCATGGAGATTCTAAATTGTCAATTAGATATGTCACTGTGCCTCCTCAAAAGGGAGCAAATGAGGGTGTGGAAAGAAAAGAAGTAATTCTCAAATCTTCTTTCTTATTATGCCCCCAGGACAGAGGAGGTAGGAGGGAAAGGTTGTTTTGCTTCTAAACTATGCTGGAAATGATGTCAGCACCTGATCATTAAATGTTGAGCACGTTAATGAGCTGTGTATATATATTGGGAAAAGCTCTAAAGCCAGTAGAATATTCTTGATCATCTCTTGTAAAACTCAGCACTTCTCCAGTGATGAATGATTTATTTTTTACTGCTGGAAATTTAGTAATTACTGATTTCATAATTAATAAGTAGAAGTTGAATTACTTGTGGGAGTCTAATTTTTATTATATGAGGCATGTTTCAAAAATAATTGTCTAATTTTTTCTCATAGGGTTAACAATTAATAGGTAGTTTTCAACACAGCTGTGCTCATATCTTCTGAGATTATTAGTTATGAATAACTCCTTATAAACAGAATTCTCTGAGGCAGAATTTCTCATCCTTTGTAGTTCTATAAAATATACCCCAAGAGAACAATGAATTTGTGAATGGCAAGAATTAAGCCCAAACTTGTTCAGCCTACAAGTGTTTGTGTATTTACCTTGGGAGGTGACTTTAGCACACCCTTTGACCTTCAGCTGAAGAACCAGTGTGAGCCTGGTTATTTCATCCTACAAGAGCCTTACCAGTTTAGGACAGCATTGAAAATGAGAAAAAGGCGATTTTCTTATATTATGTGAATATTAAAGTAAGCAGTTAATAAAATAAAGCAAAATGTGAATGGGAGATGTTGAGAGTGCCTTCTTTACCCTTACTAGATAAGCTGAGATTTCTGGGTTTCTTTTGAATTCAGTCATTTTATGATCTATAATGTGACCACTTGAATTCTAAAACACACGTTCCAGCCAGACCAGAGTTGCACTTCATGGAAACTTGATGGAAATTGCTGGTGGCAAAGCCTTCCCCTCCTCACTTTTTAAAAGGTAGACTTGATGGATCAATGGATTAGAGATAGCCCCCCTTCTCCGAGCCCCCTAATAATGTGCATAATTAGGAGACAAGTAGTGGAGTCAGCTAAAAGCACAATTATTGAGTAGTGAGGCCACAGCTGGAGCGTTGTTGATCCTGTTTTCTCTCTGCAGATGTTTTCAAAGCTTCATACTATGCTTCAGCATAATAGGAAGAGCTTGTAAATGGAAGAACTTGCTTTTTCGTTGTTTCTAAGAGTTCTACTTCATTATTAAAGCAGAGTACAGCAATTTGAAGTGCATTTTTACTTAGCCAATTTAATCTGCATTTGGCTAGAACACACTTCAAGTTCTTGGGATAGGGTACAATTGTTATGCAAATTTAGACTACTGCTTTATTATAGTTGAGGCAAAGAAGTGCAAAAAAAGAGCAGCTGTTTAGATGAAATGAGAATTTAACTGGATTTGAACCCTGTTGAAGGCCAGACAAGGTTAGGCAAAAACCTGCTAATAAATACTCTTTCTGTGATATTAAAACTTGTGAATGCATCCATGTCTTCTTCCAGAAACTGACGTCCTGACAGAGCTCATATTACAGCTCCAAATTAAGCTGCTTTACTGTAATTCAAAACAAGTAAACAAAATTCCTTAATTAAGTTGTAAAATGTAGGAGATATAGCCTGAAATGGTTTATATATAAATTATAATAACAACAGAGGCAAAGGTGATTATTATAAATATAATACCATGTATCCTATTAGACTATTTCTGTATTTTTTTTTATTTGAAATTTTCAAAGATGTTTTCACTCAAAATGTCAGAGTCTCCATATTCTCTTTCCAAAGCTTCTTTAAAGAGTCCAGTGGTAGTTTGTGTGTGACTTCTCAATTATATAGCAAAGGTGGGAACAAAAAATAAATTACAAAAAGTGGATATTCAGATGGTTCCACTGAAAACTGGAAAACTGCAAAAATTTACCTAAGGTCACACCACACCCGATTAAATCAATAGTCTCATTTAGAGTTCTTATAACATTAGGAAAGTTTTGAAATTGCATTCAGAAAAATGAGAAATTTTAGATTTGGAGATCTCAATTCAATTCATCAACAGTTGTTGAAAACCACGTCAACCACCAGCTTGAGGCAGTACATTGTTCAGCAGTTGTTTGAAGTACTTGAACATTTCTTTAGACGACGTCATTTCTTCGCAAAGCTGGCTTTTTGTTAGTTGTGATAAAAGCAAGTGTTACGTGAAGATCATTGTGGAACAGGAAATGACAGTGATGAAGTCCAATCTGATGTCAAGATTTGAAAAGTTTCTGACAGGCACACTCAGCTCATTAATAAGTCATTGCACTTATTTAAGAGTGTAATTAAATATTGTTCTTTCTTCCATTGTATATTACTTTTTGTATACACTCAGAAACCCATCACCAAAATCAAGATGATGAGCATATCTAGGACTCCCAAAAGCTTCTCATGCCTTTTTGTAATTCCACCCTCCGGTACCCCTCAGTCTTAGCACTCTCCGTGGCAATCACTGGTCTGCTTTCTGTCAGTAGTTTGAATTGTCTAGATGTTTATATAAATGGAATCATATAGTATGTGCCTCTTTCCATTTTTATCTGGCATTTTTATTCAACAAGTTATTTGGAGATTCATTCATATTGCATGCAACAATCTGTCGTTTTTTTATTACTAAGTACTTCATTATACAAATAGATACATTGTACAAATAGATGCAAATGTGATGTACATTGTTTATCCATTTACCTGTTGATGGATTGATTTTAGCTTGAGACTTATGCAACTGAGTTTGCAGTGAGCAATAACTGTACATGTAGTCATCCCTTGTTATCCGCGGAGCACTGGTTCCAGGACACCCCTCGGATACTAAAATCCTTGAATATTCAAGTCCTTTATATAGAATGGTTTAGTATTTGCATAGAATCTATGCACATCTTACCATATACTTTAAATCTTCACTAGATTACTTATAATACGTAATACAAAGCTGATGCTATGTAAATAGTTGCCTGCATGCAACAAATTCAAGTTTTGCTTTTGCAAATTTACTGGAGATTTTCTGTTTTTTTTTTTTTTTTTCTTTTTTGTTGTTTGTTTGAATATTTTTGACCTGCAATGGGTTGAATCTAAGGATGATTATACATTTTGGGGGCCTCCAAAATCACTGCAGATGGTGACTGCAGCCATGAAATTAAAAGACGCTTACTCCTTGGAAGAAAATTATGACCAACCTAGACAGCATATTACTTTGCCAACAAAGGTCTGTCTAGTCAAGGCTATGTATGGATGTGAGAGTTGGACTATAAAGAAAGCTAAGTGCTGAAGAATTGATGCTTTTGAACTGTGGTGTTGGAGAAGACCCTTGAGAGTCCCTTGGACTGCAAGGAGATCCAAACAGTCCATCCTAAAGGAAATCAGTCCTGAATATTCATTGGAAGGACTGATGTTGAAGCTGAAACTACAATACTTTGGCCACCTGATGTGAAGAACTGACTCATTTGAAAAGACCCTGATGTTGGGAAAAAGATTGAAGGTGGGAGGAGAAGGAGATGACAGAGGATGAGATGGTTGGACGACATTACCGACTCAATGGACTTGAGTTTGAGTAAACTCCAGGAGTTGGTGATGGACAGGGAGGCCTGTCGTGCTGCAGTCCATGGGGTCGCAAAGAGTTGGACACGACTGAGTGAACTGAACTGAACTGAACTGAATTGAACTGAAGGGTGAGGAACTCATGGTTAAGAAGGGCCAACTGTATTCTTTTGTTACTTTGACTAAATACCTAGGAGTAGAATGGCTTGTAGGTTGTATGTTTATATTCAGGAGACTATCAGAGTGTTTGCCAAAAGATGTGTCATTTTACTTTCCTACCAGCAATATATGATAATTCCACATCTTTGCTAACACTTTGTATGAGCCATCTTTAAATTTTAAATATTTTAATATGTGTGTAGAAGTATCTCATTGTGGCTTTAATTTGCATTTCTATAATGCCTAATGATGTTCAGCATCTTTTTTATGTGCTTATGTGCCATCTGCATATCTTCTTTTTTTGGTAAAGTATATTTCAAATCTTGTGCCCTATTTTTTATTTTATTTTTATTTCCTCATTGTTAAATTTTAGTAGTTTAAAAATATTTCTGGATACAGATCTCTTATTAGATATGTGATTTGCAAGTATTTTCTCCCTATTTTTCATTTTTTTTATACTACCTTTTAAATAGCAGAAATTCTTAATTTTAATGAGGTCCAATTTATTAGATTTTTTTTTATATTGTAATTTTGGTGTTTAAGAAATCTTTGATTAACTCAAAATTACTAAGATTTGCCCGTCTTTCTCATGACACTTTTTCTTTGTTTTAGCCTCATTTTCTCTTCTTAAAATGACTTTTGGGCTTCCCTTGTATCTCAGTCGGTCAAGAATCTGCCTGCAGTTCAGGAGACCTGGGTTCGATCTCTGGGTTGGGAAGATCCCCTGGGGAAGGAAATGGCAGCACACTCCAGTATCCTTGCCTGGGAAATCTCATGGACAGAGGAGCCTGGTGGGCTGTAGTCCATGGGGTTTCAAAGAGTCGGGCACGACTGAGCAACTAACACTTACTTACTTAAAATGACTTTCTCATCTCTATGCATTCAGAATACAGAGCTACAAACAGCCCACTGTACACTGTTCTCACATGCAGTGGGAGAATAAGGAAATATCTTTCCTGATGATTCCAGAAGAAAAATACTTTGATCACGTGCCTATCTTTAAAATCAATCCTTATTACCAAAAGGTAGATGAGTCCTTGGCCACAGCTGGGTATCATGCCCACCTCTAGGATTTGGTCTAGGAAAATAGTTCTCAAAAAAGATGGGCTCTAGAATATTGCCCCTGAAAAATCCATAATACATGGCCACTGCATACATACCTACCATTCCCTGCAGTTTTTATAAGCAATTGTTTGTGTGGGAAGTGACTAGAAAGTCAACTGTCTTTTATTCTACTCTTTGGTGTTTGTACAATGAGCCATATAAGTGACATTTTTGTGGATTTCGTATGATAGTAATTTCGGTGTATTAGGGTACTGATTTGAAGTATCATCTGCAGAAATATGGATTTCCCTTGTGGCTCAGTGATAAAGAATCCTGCTACAATGCAGGAGACGTGGGTTCCATCCCTGTGGTGGGTAGATCCCCTGGTAAAGGAAATGGCAAATCTCCAGTATTCTTGCCTGGGAAATCCCATGGACAGAGGAGCATGGCGGGCTACAGTCCATGGGGTCTTTGAAAATTGGATATGAGTGATCATGCATGCATGCTGCAGAAATGTACCATTTTTGGATCCTGTCCTTAAATATCCTTAGGAAAGAAAATTTTAGGGTGAAAGAAAAAGCTAGCATAAAAATGCAAGAATAAAGTAATGGGGTCATGAATACAGTGAGGAAATGGTCACACAGGAAAAATACTTCTGAGAAGTACTAAACTTCTTTGTTGATATTACATACATTTTGATGTAAGACCAAAACATTAAAGTAATGTTTTATAGTACTTTAAGTCTCTTCTGGTTTCTTAAAGTAAAGATGGAATTGATAAGGAGATGTGACCATAATTATGAGAATATTAATGAAATATAAGGGACACTTCAGGCAGTCATCACTAAATCTCTCCTTGGTCTGAAAAAAACTTCCCTCATTTTTGTCAAGAGCATTACTTATTTCTGGTCATATTTGATCCTGTGGTTTATTGAATAAATTAATAAATCCTACATTTTACCTAATAAAGCATAACTGTCTTTTTGTGGATACTGTAAAGTTTTATAAAATTTATTTGCCGAGTACTCCAAGGTTGGAACTTCTTGAATATTCATTTTTGCCTTAGAAATGTACTGCACATATGGTACACTAGCCACATGTGACTATTGAATACTTGAAATATGGCTAGACCCAGTTGAGGTTTTAAGTGTGAAATCACACAAGACTTTTGAAGATTTTTTAGTATGAAATTGTAAAATTGCTCATTAAGAACTTTTTTTTACTGATTCCATATTGATATGATATTTCACATATATTTTAATACATATATATGTATATGTGTGTATGTGTATATATATATAAGATCTTAGTCTGTTAAGGCTGCCAAAAAATACCATAAACTGGGTGGCTTAAACAACAAATACTTATTTCTGTTGGTAATGAAGGTTGGGAAGTTCAAGACCAAGGTGCTGGTAGATTTGGTGTTCAGTGAGGGCTCAGTTCCTGTACCCTGTGTCCTCAAATGGTGGAGGGGTGCAGGAGCTCTCTGGAGTCTTTCTTATAAGGGCATGAGGGGCTTCCCTGATGGTCCAAACGACTTCACGTTTGTAATGAAGGAGACACAGGTTTGATCCCTAGTTGGGGAACTAAGATCCACAAGAAAAAAATAACATCTTCTATAAGGGCACTAATCTCATTCATGAGGATTCTGCCCTCATGACCTAATCACCTCCCAATGGCTCCACCTCATAAATACCATCACATTAAGGATGAAGTTTCAACATACGAATTTTGAAAGAACACATTCAACTTATAGTAGTTTATATATAATTAATTCCATCTGCTTCCTTTGCATTTTTTAAAATGTGGTTACAGTGACATATGTGGCTTTAATATTTATTTTTGGATAGTACAGCTTTAGAGCAAATGACATGCTTGAGTCATAAAGTACAAATTTCTTCATTAGCTCTTACATAATCTTAATCAAATTCTTACATTCTACTGTTTTACAGCTCTGACTACAAACCCATGGTTGAAATTAAAGGGTGACAATTAGAAAAAATTAGTTTTTAAAAATTAGCAATTTGTTTAAAATTTTTGATTTTTTTTATATGAGAAAGATGTATATGGTATATAATTACTCATGAGTATGAATGCAATAATGAAGAAATGTTTTTTGGCTCTAGTGAGAAAACTATTTGTCATTCCTCTCAATATCTAATTTATTTGAGTGAATGAGGTCATTTAGTCGTGTCTGACTTTTTGTGACCCCATGGACTGTAGCCTACCAAGCTCCTCTGTTAATTTATTTAATATAAAATAATTAAGTATTTTTATTTTAATGATTATGAGATGCAAGGTATACACATCACCTGCTGAAGGAAAAGCTCTAAAGTCCAAGAGACGTCATTTATACTCTGAGCTCTCCGTGAGTGACTGAGAGCAGATCATTCTGCTTCTCTGAATCTCAGTTTATCTGAAGAGCATATTTTAGATGACTTTCAGACTGCTCTCAGTATTAGCATTCTGTCTTTTACAGCTTAAAATAATTACTCCTCTTCCTTCTTTTGTTTTTCCTTTCCCTCCTTTTCCTTTGACTTTCCTTGGAGGCAGTGATCTAACCAACTCCCTGGTTGGTGGCAAGACTGGGGAAGTAGCAGGGGGGGTCAGGAAAATGTAGAGCTGCGAAAGTGGCAGACACATGTGGTTAAGAGTTTTGGCTCATACAGGAGGACTGAGTGTTGACAAACAGTGGGAAATGGATTGAAATTGTGGAAGGAATGAAGAATATGATGGCACATCAGTATAAGGCAGAGCAAACTAGGGTTTGATCTTACTTTCAAAATAACTTATAGACCAAAAGTTGAAACAAAGAAAAATAGAAAATGAAAATGATGACTTTTTAAAAAATATCAACTGTACCAAAGAAAATGTATCAAGAACTCAAGAACTCAAACTATCATTGGTTTAATGTTACTCCAGGACAGCCTCTTTGTCTCAGGGGAATATATTCATTCATTCAACAGCATGCATTACCCACTTACTATAGTTCCTTAAACACTTTTAAACCCACTTTCATGAAAGATATTTCCATTGCTCTTCTCTCTAGAGGAAGCTTTTTTCCCTCTAATCAGTTTGTTTATTATAATCTTAAAGCAATAGACTTGGGTTTGAATTTTAGGGCCCTTAATAAGAATACTTAATTTTTTTTTTAATAGCAGCAAAATTTTCCTCAATGTTAGTTGAGGATGATTCTTAGAAAATGGCAACAGTCTTGTGTTCAAGTATTTAATACCTATTCCTTCCCTCACCCCCTACCCCTAGAAAATATGAGACTTCCCATGGATGATGGATGAAGTCTAATACAACAGATCTTCGCTGATAACTGAGCAATAGAAGAGTGTTTATTCATAGGAAGTTCATTCATGAGAATTGTGTTTACCTGTACAATTTTTATTTTTATTGGCTTGTAACTTTACATATTTAGGAAACATTGAGTCTGAAGTAACAGCTCAAATTTTGCCTTTTTATTTTTGCTGTAATAGCTAAAGTTTGTTTTAGTAGCTCGAGCAAATGTTCCTTTTATCACTGTTTTGTGAATCCATTGTCATCTCCTACTACATTGTTATATATACACCATTTTTTGTGGATGATTGTTCTTTCCTACTGATCTTTCTCACAAGTTTTATGTCATTACCACAGTATGTGCTGATAAAGATTCACGATGCATCTTCATTTCTGAGCATATGTTCCTTTTATTATTATTGTTGTTTTTCATAGATTTTCTCACCTCATTTGTTTACTTTGGAATCAATTCCTCAAGTACCAGTTAAAAAAAAAAAAAAAAGAGATTAACTTAGAAAGAAAGATAGAATCTGTATTTTAATACCATCTTACCGTGCAGGAATTCCAAATAAATGCACTTGCATGAAATCTAGAAAGTGGGTTAGGTGGATGCTTTTCATTTTGCAATGGTAGTGCTTCATGAACAGGTTCTGGCAGACACAAGTTTTTCTGAGGCCAGACTTCACATACCCCTCTCTGGTGCAATAGGCAGCTGTGATAGCAACACCAGTTTTCAGATGTTTCCTGACTTCAGAAGAGCAGTAACAGTTTTCTGATATTTGGATAATAGTTGCATGGCATGGCCTTGCAGTCTGGTGATAGTCTCATGACTTCCACTCTTCCATTAATTCCAGTAAAATCTTAAGTACCCGATTCCTTTTTTTGTGTGTGTGTGAAATACCTAGACTAATTTCTCTTTCCTACATTGAAACCTATTCCCATAAACATATTTACAAAGTTTGGAATCTGAATTGTTACCTCACAAGATTGGACTTGAAGGCAACAATAAGTTAGTGGAAAATGAGATACTGGTGGTCAATTAAATAAGTAGAAAAACTATCTTTTAAATAATTGCTTGAGGTTGTCTGGAGACAAAGGGCTACTTAAGACAAACTTTGATACATTATTTAGCAGCTTTCATAAGCCATTTTGATGGGACTAAGTGATACTCCTACATCTATGGCTCAATGACTAATTCTAGAAGTAATGAATAGTTTAAAGAAAATAAAATGTTCTAAATGTTTAGTTTTGGTCTTATGGCATGGTCTGAGGACATGAGACTTTCTTTTCTGACTGTTATAAGAATTTCTTACAGTCTCAGAGTTGATGTAGTTAAAAACAAAACTGAATCTGATTTTGCAGTTTGCTTAATTCCAACACAGTTTGAATTCATAGCTTCACTAGATCTCTGTGTGAAATTTAGGATAATGATTAGGAGGGAGTGACTTAAGGAAGGGTTAGGGACAATTGGTAGTTTGGATGAATCTGCGTTCTGTGAATCACCAAGTCCCAATGAGCTTCTTTGCCCTCAGTAGTCCCTTCACAGATGAAGGTAGTGCTGTCTTGCTGGAAAGATCCTTCAAATACTTTACCCAAGGCAGTTAACCTACAAAGGATGCTGTTTCTCTTCATGTCCACCTCTCACTGGCATCAGATCCATATCAGAGTCAAATTCTATCCTGTGTTAGAAGAAATAATTTAAAAGTTGGAAGCAGAAGAAAATAGCTACACATCAAAAAGAATGTTTAAATCTTGATAATTAAACGTGGTAGACCATTACCCTTAGTAATATATGTGGGAATGAATTCTAAGAGTGCTGATGAATAAGGAAGAAATTTGTTAGTGTGGGTTGGATTGATGTATGTAGGTATAATTACCAGGGATGTGGATTCAGTGTGTTAGCTTCAGCGTCTGAGATCAGCATTGAAAATCTTCTTGCTAGGTGAACAGAAATCTCAGTGGTTCTCTTCATCAACTTAAAGTGGGATACCTGGCTTCCCTAGAATAATAATGTGGTAGACAGTAATGCTTGTCAGCAAGTATTTCAAGTTTTCTACTGAGAACATCACACAATTGTGTTCCAGATCACCTTGTTGGCTGGTAGAGGGTGTGTAGGTCTGTTCAATAAACTGTGAGAGAACATGGCACATATCATTTACAAGCCAGAGCATTTAATTGTTAATAATGCCGCACTTCCAGAGCATCTCTTCCCTCTGCTATGTTGGCAGACAGTGTTTGAGACAGTGGCTGTTCCATCAGCTTGATTCACTGAGTATCTCCAGTGATAGAACCCCTTTGCTGACCTGCAATGAACAAGTAGTACAGGTAAAACATAAGCCTTTATAGTACAAGCACTAAGATTTGACAATAGTTAGTATGGCATAATCTAATTTATCTTGATTTACAACTAGAGGAAGGGAAACATTGAAAATTTATCATGCACTAAAAATCCACTATATCAGCAATCCCACTGCTGGGCATACACACTGAGGAAACCAGACTTGAAAGAGACACGTGTACCCCAATGTTCATCGCAGCACTGTTTATAATAGCCAGGACATGGAAGCAGCCTAGATGCCCATCAGCAGATGAATGGATAAGGAAGCTGTGGTACATAGACACAATGGAATATTACTCAGCTATTAAAAAGAATACATTCAAATCAGTTCTAATGAGGTGGATGAAACTGGAGCCTATTATACAGAGTGAAGTAAGCCAGAAAGAAAAACACCAATACAGTATACTAGCACATATATATGGTATTTAGTCAATCGGTAAAGATAACCCTGTATGCGAGACATCAAAAGAGACACAGATAAATAGAACAGTATTATGGACTCTATGGGAGAGGGCGAGGGCAGGATGATATGGGAGAATGGCATGGAAGCATGTAAATTATCATATGTGAAACGAATTGCCAGTCCAAGTTCAATGCACGATACAGGGTGCTCGGGGCTGGTGCACCCGGATGACCCGGACGGATGGAATGGGGAGGGAGGTGGAAGGGGGTTCTGGAAGGGGAAAACATGTACACCCATGGTGGATTCATGTCAATGTATGGCAAAACAAATACAATATTGTAAAGTTAAAAAATAAACTAATTTAAAAAAAATCCACTATATTACTATGTACTCCAGGAAATTTCCACAAATACTGGAAAATTCTTAAAGAAATGGGAATACCAGACCACCTTACCTGTCTCCGAGAAACCTATATGCAAGTCAAGAAGTGACAGAGCCAGACATGGAACAATGGACTGGTTCCAAATTGGGAAAGGAGTATGTCAAGGCTGTATATTGTCACCCTGTTTATTTGACTTATATGCAGAGTACTTCATGCTAAATGCCAGACTGAATGACTCACAAGCTGGGATCAAGAGCCAGGGGAAATATCAGTAACCTCAGATATGCCAAAGCCTTTGACTGTGTGGATCAAAATAAACTGTGGAAAATCCTGAAGGAGATGGGAATACCAGACCACTTGACCTGCCTCTTGAGAAATCTGTATGCAGGTCAGGAAGCAACAGTTAGAACTGGACATGGAACAACAGACTGCTTCCAAATAGGAAAAGGAGTACGTCAAGGCTGTATATTGTCACCCTGCTTATTTAATTTATATGCAGAGTACATCATGAGAAACGCTGGGCTGAATGAAGCACAAGCTGGAATCAAGAATGCTGGTAAAAATATCAATAACCTCAGATATGCAGATGACACCACCCTTATGACAGAAAGTGAAGAAGAACTAAAGAGCCTCTTGATGAAAGTGAAAGAGGACAGTGAAAAAGTTGGCTTAAAATTCAACATTCAGAAAACTAAGATCATGACATCTGGTCCCATCACTTCATGGGAAATAGATGGGGAAACTGGAAACAGTGGCTGGCTTTATTTTTCTGGGCTCCAAAATCACTGCAGATGCTGACTGCAGCCATGAAATTAAAAGACGCTTACTCCTTGGAAGGAAAGTTATGACCAACCTAGATAGCATATTAAAAAGCAGAGACATTACTTTGCCAACAAAGGTCCGTCTAGTCAAGGCTATGGTTTTTCCTTTGGTCATGTATGGATGTGAGAGTTGGACTATAAAGAAGGCTGAATGCTGAAGAATTGACACTCTTGAAGTGTGGTGTTGCAGAAGACTCTTGAGAGTCCCTTGGACTGCAAGGAGATCCAACCAGTCAATCCTAAAGGAAATCAGTCCTGAATATTCATTGGAAGGACTGATGCTGAAGCTGAAGTTCCAACACTCTGGCCACCTGATGCAAAGAGCCAACTCATTGGAAAAGACCCTGATGCTGAGAAAGATTGAGGGCAAGAGGAGAAGGCGGCAACAGAGGATGAGATGGTTGGATGGCATCACTGACTCAGTGGACATGAATCTGAGCAAACTCCAGGAGATAGTGAAAGACAGGGAAGCCTGGTTTGCTGCAGTCCATGGGTTTACACACAATCAGGCATGACTTAGTGACTGAACACCACCACAACAACCACACATTGGCCAGAGAAGCATCTGTTTCCTTGGGAAAATCTGTTGTATTTTCCTTCTTCAAGCTGGAGATGACAGTGGAAGATGCTGTGATTGAAATGGATGCCTGATTTCATTGGGATGATGGTATCTTAGAAATGCAGAGTACATTTAAATGCTATAATAGGCAACAGGACCAAGGCATGGATTGAAATGGGGTTTGATCCATAAGAATCACATTGTCCCTAGGACTCAAAAACATCTACAAGAACAACATATTGACTCTTCCTTGACATGTGTGTCAAAAAATGGAACTCTACATTTGGATGACAGAGACCTGATATAAGTAAAAAAAAAAAGAAAGAAAGAAAAATGAGAGAGTAGAGAGATATGGATTCCCTAAAAAGAAAGACACTGCGATATTGTCACAATATTGTGGTATAAATATTCTTCCTCAGATCCCTCTGCCTCCCATTCCAGTCATTCCCAAAGGAATCTGTGGCCATTTATATAGTCTTTATATGCTGAAAAAAGGAATACTCAGAGTATTAGGAGAGTATTAAGCACTGAGACCTAGTTATCTTATCTAAGGGCATTCTGTGAGGAATGAGTGACAAGTTCTGTTTCTAAACCCCTCCACGGTAAGACAAAATCCCTTTTACAGTATGGGAGGTTTTAGATTAAGTCTGGTTTTTCTCATATAGAACTTTGGAATCGCTATGTTTTGGGGAATGTTTCCATGGAAAGATAGAAAAACTGTATCGTAACTACACACATATACATGTGTTACATATTGTAAAAAAAAGGCAATGATCAAGTTTTAATTCTAATTTTAGTTAACTTGGATAGTTCCGGTTCTTCCTTTACTTTTAAAATGCTGGGAAATTCTCTTAGTCTCTTTGAACCTCTTTGAATCAGCAATAAAATGGGATGAATAATACATGAGGTATTTTACAAGGTTGTTGTGAGGCTTAAACAAAAGGATACACTTGAACTTTTCTGCTTTGTATATTGTAGAATTCTGTGCAAATGTTTTTTTTTCCATCTCCTCTGATTCCCACATCAAAAATTTTTCAAGAGCAGGATTGTGGCTAATTCATTTTAAAATCCCCCAAATATCAAACATAATGTATTGTACATAACAGTTACTTACTGTTAAGACAAAGTTACACTGAGAACTAAATATTAGCGCACAAGGATTAGAGGATGTAGGTGAACTGGGCAAGCACCCTCCATTCACTAACTCCCTCTCTATGTATTGTGATTTATGGTAGCTAAGTAATGAAAGAGGCCTTAGTGAGGTCAAGGTAGTAACTCTGCACTGAAACCCAGAGGTAACCTTTTAGTCCAGTGCTGTTTTACACATCCTCATTAACTCTACCACTTCCTTGAATTCCCACCTGACAATATCATACCTTTCAATGTCAGCCAGGCATACCAATATCTCTGCCACCTTCCTAAGATCATATCTTTGCCCAATCACAAAACTGTGCAACAAATACAAGAAACTTCTAGTGGGGTCGATGCTTCCATAAATCTTTTCAGGATGTGTCCAAGTACTGCATGATACAAAAGGGAAAGTAAAACTCTCGGGGAAGCAGGATGTGAACTGTTAATAACAGTGTTCCACTGGAAATCAAGGGAGCTAGACTCACAGGTATGTACTGTCTTGTACTGAAAGAGGACCTTGTTCTCTGATTCTATTTTGTTCACCTGTTCGAAAATCATTATGTTTTTATCTTATTTGCTTAGAAAGTGCACAGCTCGCTTCGGTGAAACGGTTTTAGCAATTAAAAAGCTCTAGAGATCAAGATATCAGCAAGTGGTATGAATTATTTCACCATGAGTGGTATATGAACCTAGATACCATACGTTTTTAGAATCTAGTTTCAGTAATTCCAGACAGTTAAACTATTTGCTTATTTGGTTCATTGATTTCTGTAAGTTTGCAGCTTCACTTGCAAAATGCGTTAATTTCTTCAATATTCTTACAGCAGGGATGAGTTTCATAGTCATAAAATATGAATCTATAAAAAGGAACCTATTTCAGAATCTTTCTCACTAGCGACTTATCAGTTCAGTTCAGTTCAGTTAAGTCGCTCAGTCATGTCCGACTCTTTGCAACCCCATGAATTGCAACACGCCAGGCCTCTCTGTCCATCACCAACTCCCGGAGTCTACCCAAACCCATGTCCATCGAGTCAGTGATGTCATCCAACCATCTCATCCTCTGTTGTCCCCTTCTCCTCCCGCCCCCAATCCTACCCAGCATTAGGGTCTTTTCCAATGAGTCAACTCTTTGCATGAGGTGGCCAAAGTATTGGAGTTTCAGCTTCAACATCAGACCTTCCAATGAACACCCAGGATTGATCTCTTTTAGTGACTTATCAGAAAGCTGTTATTAAAAATATCAGGGCAACACCTAGGGAACATTTACTCTGTATTTAAGTAGAAGGTGAACCTGAAATTGCTGGATTTGGTGAGCGCAAGAGTGTGAGGATGTGTATGTGTGTGCCTGTTCGGGTAGTGGGACAGTTGGAGATGAAAATCAAAGTCTTGATGCATACATAACTCTTGATGTCACAAAATGTTATAAAAAAGTCATCTGTCACCGTGCTAGTAGTGAACGTGCCCTCTGTGTATACATGGCAGTCCTCTGCTCTCTGCGGTTGCTGCAGGCCGTTGGGACTTTTCTGATTTAACTGTTTCTATAGTGACCTTCTCTTTATCTTCCACTTAGTTACTGTTGTGTTCCTTGTGATCAACTATGTAGGAAATGCTTATTTCATTTCAGAAGAGATTGAAGTTTAAGTATATCAAGAACATTTATTTGCAAGGGTGGTGACTTGAACATTTTTCAAAAATTAAAAAGTATTGGATTTCTCTTAGAGTTCATTTATTTTAGGGGTAAGAGAAGTGAAATGAAATGAAGTGAAAGTTGCTCAGTCGTGTCTGACTCTTTGCGACCTGATAGACCGTACAGTCCATGGAATTCTCCAGACCAGAATACTGGAGTGGGTAGCCTTTCCCTTCTCCAGGGAATCTTCCCAACCCAGGGATCGAACTCAGGTCTCTTGCATTGCAGGTGGATATTTTACCAGCTGAGCCACAACAGAAGCCAATTTTCAATAAAAACCAAGCTAGACCTAATAAAAGTTAGTCAGAACTGTCAAATAATTTCTTAAATAAATTTATCATCAATCCTGAGATAATTCTGAATCCTAAGTTTTACTTAAAGAAAACAATTATAATGTGGACTTGCTTTTGTGTTTTGAAGAAAGAAGGAACATGATGACTTTTCCTTTGACCTGCTTAGGGACCCAAAGTCTGTAAAAATTTATCAAAGAATTTTGCATATCAAGGGAACTCTTTGATCATAAATTGTAGCTGCAACTATCATCTATAATCAATCTTTGTTTTTCTCCTTTAAAAATATTGTGCTTATTTCCTTTTTAATAGTAGTGATCATGGTTTCTGAATCACAGCCAAAAATGGAACAAAATATTTGGAATCTGGAGGAATTAAAATTTTTGCTTTACATATTACTTTAATCTTGTACTGTGTGCATACGTGCTAAGTCATTTCAGTTGTGTCCAACTCTTTGGGACCCCATAGACTGTAGCCCACCAGGCTCCTCTGTCCATGGAATTCTCCAGGCAAGAATACTGGGGTGGGCTGCCATACCCTCCTCCAGGGGATCTTCCCAACCCAGGGATTGAACCCAGGTCTCTTATGTCTCTGAATTGATGGGTGGGTTCTTTACCACTAGCACCCTTTGGAAGCCCAATGTTGTACTACTACTACATAGAATTGTTGAAATAAGTATGGAAAATTCACAAGAATATTTCCATATAAAATATTTTTTAAAGTTACTGAATTCCCCTAAAGACACTATACTGTTTTTGAATCTTTATATAAAGAACTCAATTGAAAAGCATTTTGTATCTATTTCAGTCAGTGATATCCAGCCACACAAATTCTACTGTTGATTAAAACAAGTGTTTCATATATTTAATGGATGTAATACACCAGCAAATTAAAAATGAATATTGTCTCTGAGCATTCTCATTGTTATCAGTTTCTTCCACTACATTCTACTTTTTATATAAAAATATAAAATATATAAAATGTTTGTTCATAGTAATAAGTGTGACGTAATGTCAAGAACTCAACAATTCACATTCTATGAAAATATTGTCATAAAAATTTCTAAAAAACCAAAGGAGATATTTTAGTCATTCTATTTATAATGAGCCATTTCTATTGTTGATCACATCTTTCCTTAGCAAGAAAATATTCAAAAAAGCTTAAATATTTTTTTAAAAAATTTACTTGCATCTACAGGTAAGTTTAGCTTTGGAAAAGGAATCTTAGATTTGCCAGCAATAGGTGTTAGAATAAAGAAACCTCAGGAATTACAGTAAATGTATTTTCTTTTTTTTTATTCTTTTTCAAATTCTTTTTCCATTTAGGTCATTACAGAATATTGAGCAGAGTTCCCTGTGCTATACAGTGGGTCCTTGTCCATCATCTGTTTTAAATATAACACTGTAAACTTGTCAGTGCCAGACTCCCAATCCATCCCTCCCCTTCCCCTTCCTGCCTGATAACCAGTAAGTTCATCCTCTAAGTCTGTTTCTGTTTTGTAGATAAGTTCACCTGTATCATTTTTCAGTTTTAGATTCCACATATAAGTGATAGCATATGCTATTTGTCTTTCTCTGTCTAATTTGCTTCACTTAGTATAATAATGTCTAAGTCCATCCATGTTGCTGCAAATAGCACTACTTTATTCTTTTTTATGGTAGAGTGATGTTTCATTGCATATATGTACCACATCTTGTTTATCCATTCCTCTGTCAGTGGACATTTAGGTTGATTCCATGTCCTGGTTATTGTAAATAATTCTGCAATGAATATTGGGGTACATGTATATTTTCAAATCAAGTTTTTCTCCAGACATATGCCCAAGAATGGAATTTCTGGATCATATGGTAGCTCTGTTTTTAGATTTTTTAGGAACCTCCATACTGTTCTCCTTAGTGACTGTACCAGTTTACATTCCCACCAATAGTGTAGGTGGGAATGTAAATAGGTTTCTTCACACCCTCTCCAGCATTTATTGTTTGTAGATTTTTTGATGATAGCCATTCTTATTGGTGTGGGGTGATATCTCATTGTAGTTTTGATTTGCATTTCTCTAATAATTACTGATGTTGAATATCTTTTCATGTGCCTCTTGACCATCTGTATACTTTCTTTGGAGAAATGTGTATGTAGGTCTTCTGACCATTTTTGATTGAGTTGCTTGTTTTTTGGTATTGAGTAGCATGAGCTGTTTGTAAATTTTGGAGTCTAATCCTTTGTTGGTTGCATCATTTGCAAATATTTTCTCCCATTCTATTGGTTGTCTTTTTGTTTACAGCTTCCTTTGCTGTGCAAAAGCTTTTGAGTTTAATTAGGTTCCATATGTTTATTTTTGTTACTATTTCCATTACTCTGGGAGATGGATCGAAAAAGATACTGCTGCCATTTATGTCAGGAGCATTCTGCCTGTGTTTTCCTCTAAGAGATTTGCAGTATATGGTCTTTTATTTATTTAGGTCTTCAATTTATTTTGTGTTTACTTTTGTGTATGGCATTAAAGAATATTCTAACTTCTTTTTTTTTTTCATGTAGCTGTCCAGTTTTCCCAGCACCATTTATTGAAGAGACTGTCTTTCCTACAGTGTAAAGTCTTGCCTCCTTTGTTGTAGATTAATTTATCACAGATACATGGGTTTATTTCTGGGTTTTCTATCCTGCTTCATTGATCTATATTTCTGTTTTGGTATCTGTAGCAATGTTGTATAGGTTGAAGTCAGGGAAACTGATTCATCCAGTTCTGTTTTTCTTTCTCAAGACTGTCATTGAGAGAATCTCCAGGACTTGTTTTCCATAGTCAGAACAAGTCTTATAAAATAAAGTCAAAAGGAAAAAAGATAGGGCACTTTAACCTGTTCTAAGCAAAACCAAACCCAACAAAACAAAAAACCCAAGGATTTCCCTTTGGGCTTATTCATGGGAAGCATTTCAGTACCACTTACCCAGGTTTCTGAGTGGCTCATTGGCTTGATGCGTTTAGTTCTGGGTATTGGCTCTACCTGTGCGCACAGGATGCTACACTGTGAGGGCACAGCAGCAGCAGTCATATGCTGTGTGGGGCTTCTTCTAACTGACAAAGAAATCTTAGGTTGTTGTGTTGTTTTTATAGCTGACAGGAGGCTTCTGATAGATTGAATCAAATTATTAATTCAGAAGACTATCAAGATTTGTCATCTCTCCTCTCGCATCTATTTACTCTTCCGAAAAGTCAAATGAACAAATTAAAAGAGTTAGCAATAATAAAATGAGTTCTGCTCAATTTTAAATGTTCAGAGCTCACATGTTAGGAATAATTTAGTTTAGAAGCTAAGCTTGTTGTCCTAGATCCCTTCATGGTTTACGTGAGTGGGTCTTGTTTGACAGTCTGCTGAGATGAACTCATTTGAGACAACCACTGCATTCTCTTCACCCTGTTCTCAGGTTTGCTGCTCTCTTGTGAGTGCTAGACTGGTGTTTCATTCAAGGGACCTCTGTTGCTGTACCTTAAGGTAACCCAGTTTAGAAAGAAAAAACAATAAGGTAGTTTTGAGCATAAGTTCAAGCACAAAACCAACAAATGACTACTGACAGTGTGTGCATAATGGCAATTTACAAAAGCTTTGTAAATTACTTCATTACTGTCTATGAAACAGAGAACAAGTAAACTTCACTAAGCTTCACTAGCTTCATCTTTAAAATGGGATAATTATTTAATATGGAGATAAAAATACGATAGATATTAAATATTATTAAAGAGAAGTACATTAAATAAAAACTTAGAGTTATCTGTTAATGAATATATCATAATTTAGTATCCAATTATATAGGAAAGTGTTGTGGTAAGTTATATTATTGTTCCCAGATGTTTGAAGCTCCTCTCAAGGGAAGAATTACATTTCCCTGACCCACTGACATCACACTCGGCCATGTGACTTACCTTGGCCAGTGAAAATGAACAGAAGTGATAAATGTCACTTCTGAGTATAAACTTTAAGAGCCAATATGTGGTTCACCATTTCTTTTTTCCCTGTGCCATGATAATCAGAAAAATGTAGATGGAGCCTGCATCATCATCCTTGTTTCTGCTATGACATCAAAGTGTGAAAATGCAGTCTATCTGTAATAAATTCCACCAGTAGGAAATAAACTTTTTGTAAGCAACTAAGATTCTGAGATCCTTTGTTACTGCGGTATAACCACCCCCCCAAACCCCGCCCACAGGAATATTTTACTTTGGGCCCCATGACTAAGCCATTCTCAAAACAAACACAGAGAAGGTTTCTTCATTTGGTATGTGTCCTTTCCAATGGAAGGAACATTTCCTTCCAGCAAATGAATTTTAGGTTTGGCACTAGACTGAAAGCATTTTGGGGGCTCCTGGTGCTTTGTTTTCTGATAAATTGCAGTTGTGGGTACTGATGCTTTACAACTCTGCATAGCAGGCAATTACTACTAGTGTTTCTCAAATGGTCCCTTTCCAAAAACAACTTATGAATATAAAAATCAAAAGCTAAAGTTTCATTGTTCTTTGCTTGGAATGAATCCCGGACAACTGCATTGAATTTATTCATAATACATAAAAAGAAAAGGCTTAAGAAAATCTTAGTGGGAGTAAGAAGAGAAGGTAGGAAATTGGCAAGATAATGAAAATGAAATTTTACATAATCTTAAGCTTCCTCCTCTTATAAGGGCACCAGCTCTGTTGGATTAGGGATCCACCCTTATGACCTTATTTAACCTAACCACCTCCTTGAAGCCTTATCTCCATTTCAGTCACATAGGGGGTTAGGAATTCAAAACATGAATGTTGAAAATGGGACACAACTCAATCCATAGCAATTCCTGATTTACTCATATTGTTATTACTCAAACTTGTTATTCATATTAAATTCAGGAATAAACCAAGGGTACCAGCACAAAAAGCTTTGACATTAGAGATCTTTAAATCCTTAGGGACTTTTCATCAGATAATTAAAGACCAATTTCATATTTCATTTATTTATTAAAAAATCATCAAGTAACCATTATATGTGGGATGTTGTTCCAGATAGAGGTGTATCCAGAACAATACATACTAAAACCCCTGTCTTGGTGAAACATATATTTTGGAGAACATTACAAGCGAGTCAGTATAACCTATAAGTAGATCTTGGCATTCTTCTTTATGATAGTCACCCTTAAACTGAGGTGCAACAATATAAAATAACTGCCTTAAATATAATAAATTTAAGAGTGTACAACATCAATCATATACACAGAAATCTCAATTATTTTGGATAAGAGAATACAATCTTCCTCAGATGATGTTGGGAGGACCTTACCACTTCAAGGCATCTCAATGCCGTCTGGCTTATAAAGTTAGTCTCTTATAAATTAAACATTAAATCAAATTCAACATTTTCCCTTTTCCCCTTCACCTGCTGTTTCTCAAGGCCTGATCTCAGTCTGGGCTGGACTTACATATTTTCTGGCTGGAAAAGAATTTTTGTCCACATCTGTCTACCGGGAATTTAGTGTGCTCTGCTCTCAGGGCGTCAGCCTGTTTTCCTAGTGTCATTGTTGAAGAGTTCATGTCAGGTTAACTCAGCTCTTTTCCCCAGGCTAAACACAGTTCACAGGGATTGCCCTTGGGGAGTGTCTCCTATCACCCAGCTGGTGGTGATCACCTCTGGGCCCCAACTGGTTTCTTTTGACTTTCTTAGACTCGGCTGCCTTTTCAACCTGCCCCTGCTCTGTGCTGGGTCCTCTGAGAAGGAATCTTCTTGTGTCTTGGGATTTCAGCCCAGAGAAAAAGGTGTGTGTGTGTGGGGGGTGTGTGTGTGTGTGTGTGTGTGTGTGTGTGTGTGTGTGTCTGCACACATGCACAGGAGAAGTCTACACATTCTTATCACTTTCTTTAGGCATTTTTTGTCTGGCTCTGAGGCATTCTTCTTTCTTTTGCATGGGAAGTACTGTGGGGTCATAAATGCTTCTTTCTTACTCTGCGGCTTAAGGTGAAAATCCTGTATTGTTTGGTTATCAGTTTCTGCTTATTGCTATTTAAAACATCTTTATCATTGTTATAATTTAGAAGATTCTTTTCCTTTTCTACAAATCTTGGATTCTTAAAATTGTCATCTCTGAAGAGAGCATTAAGTGTTAGCTTTAGAAGTTGAAATCTGAGCTTTATCACCTTTGCTTTTGGTTGGTTTCTGCCCTCTTGAATCTGAGGATGCCTCACAGCGTGAGTGGAGAACATCAGGGCAGCAAGAACAACCAGGAATAACAGTCACCAGATAACATTTCAGAACATTGTCCTCAGTCATGAGAGCTTCAAAAGACATGAGAAAATAAAGTCAGTGCTCACCAACACTATGATCCAGGAAAATACTTCTTTTGTTTTAGATACAACTGATTACATTTTTAAAAGTTGGAGCTTAAGTTACTAATGTCCTAGGATGAAGTTAGCATATTTTTGTGCATAAACGATTTCAAATAAAAAACATGCTTTTGGCCAGTAACCAAAAGTATGAATATTCTGCTTCCAAAATGACTGAAAACAATTTTGGCCTGGATGGCGTCTAAAGGCTTTTGCACCAACAATGCAAAAGGTGTAAGTTAGTTACCACAAAGCTAAAAGTCATCGTAATACTGTCTTTAACCTTATATGCAGATAAAGAGGAGAAGGCAATGGCAACCCACTCCAGTACTCTTGCCTGGAAAATCCCATGGATGGAGGAGTCTGGTAGGCTGCAGTCCATGCGGTTGCTAGGAGTCGGACACGACTGAGTGACTTCACTTTCACTTTTCATTTTCATGCATTGGAGAAGGAAATGGAAACCCACTCCAGTATTCTTGCCTGGAGAATCCCAGGGACGGGGGAGCCTGGTGGGCTGCCATCTATGGGGTTGCACCGAGTCGGACCGACTGAAGCGACTTAGCAGCAGCAGCAACAGCAGCAGCAGATAAAGAAACCATCAAATTCTAGAGGAAGCAATAAAAAGATCACACAATTATTTAAAATTCATGAAAAATCTCACTATAAATGGCATCATCCATATCCATTTTGTCAGTTTAGGATTTGATAATAGTGAATCCCCAAGATTTCCTCCACTCCCCCTACCCTTCTCCAATATTTCCATCACAATATTCCTTCAGGCCCTTTTTTAGTATTTATAATAACTTATGTGATATCTCTTAACTTTCTAATTCAGTATCTCTCCCAGTGAAACTGAGTGCCCAGGAAGGCACAGACCATGCTTGTTATGCTCTCTACCTACTCTGCTTGCAGAACCACATACAGCATGCCTATTTGCTGGGTGCTCAGTAAACATTGACAGTAGAATGGTCCCATTTACTTCTGTCTCCATAAGGAAAGTAGGTTTGAAGTAGTTTGTGATGATTCATATACCTGAATTTAGATATAAAACAAAAGGGACTATGATCAAGACTGAGGCTTCTTAAACAGATTCTTCCTCTTCCAAAGGGCTTCTGGAAATCTTCCAGTTGTACCTACAGAAGATTTTCTAGGAGGAGCCTATTTAGAATGCAGATATGACAACTCTTGATGTTATTTAACCAGTCAGATTGTAGTACACTGACATTCATACAAGGGCAACATGAAGTGTTTTTATCTATAGTCCTCAGAATATGAGCAGTCTTAGAAATAAACATATGTCCTTAAATGATTAGCTCATTTCTTTCATATCTTTCCTATTAAAATTTATTTCTTATCTTTGTTCATTCTCTGACAATCAATCTGTAGGTTAAATCCAAAATAGACTTGCTTTTTGTTCATTTTTCTCATAGCTAGTGCTTTGAGAACTAATGCTCTCAAGTCAGATGATTTTAACATATTAAAATTTTTATGATCAATTTTAATTTTATATGAACTTATATATACATAAATACCTTTAGAAAGTTTTTTATCAACAAAGGAAAGGACTATTAAAACATTTGAGATTAAAAATTTGTCAACTTGATGCAATCTCATTTAGTCATTTGCTATTATTATCTTAAGAGTGAAGACGATGACAGTGAGAAGTCCATTTGATATGTGTGTTTACTTAACCTTATCTAGTTTCCATGGTGTCTTCTCCTAAATTAGTTCTTCTCCCTTGGTCTCATTCATGCCACTCTTATTTAGTCTCCCAAATTTCTCAGGCAACAGATCATACAGTAAAAGGGCTGAATATCAGAAATGAAAACCTGATGGCCTGGTGTAGAAACCATTCTCACCACAAATGACAGTTTTAGAATCCTACCCTAACTTTGTGGAGCAATGGAACTCAAAGTTTTAGTGGACAATCAGTCAGGCATTAGTTTGATGCCAAATGATAGATTTTATTTTGGCTTTTAAACATTTATTTAACCCCAAACTCAACCATTGTGTAAATTAGTAGGTCCAGCAGTAGCATGTGATTTGGGTATAAGTACTTTTTTCCTCTTCTATTTTTGGGGCATAAAAGCAGAATGAAGGGCAGAAAAAAATAATGTTTTATGTTTGCAAATGGAAGACTGGGATTGGGATGGAGGTTGGAAAAAACAGTTTCCTTTTAGATTTATTTCAGCTGAAGCAACACACTATTGAACTTAAGATTAAAGAGCCAGTGGATGACATTAATTTACTTTTTATTAAACACTGTTAGTACAAATATATTTTTAAGCTGGTTCTTTTTCTTTTGAAGTTTACTAACTAGGAAATTAGTTAGGAAAACAATACAGCTGAACCTTGAACAATACAGGTTTGAATGGCACAGGTCCATTTATATGCAGATGTTTTTCAATATTACATTAGACAGTACTGCACCATTGGTGGGTGGGTGAATCTGAGGATGTGGAACTGTGGATACTGTAAATTATATCTGATTGTAAGTTATATGCTAACTGCAAGTTACGTGCAGATTTTCAACTGTTTGTAGGGTCAGTGCCCCTAACTGTTGTGTTGTTTAAGACATCCAACAGACATAACGTTGAGAAAGATTTAGAGTAATTCTGTGTCCTTGCAGTTGTTGTGTGTTGTTGATATTATCCCTGCATGGTCTTTCAGAAGCCGGATAATGTTCTTGATGAGTTTCAGTGTATTCTGTGACATTTTCCCTCATAGACCAAACAGTTTACTGGGGTCACTGAATTAGGTCAGAAGAATGTGATAAGACTGTGAGAGTGGTTCACAAGAACAGATGCAAGGGGGAAGGGACAGAGGAGAGATCACATATGTGCAGATGAGGTTCAGAAGATAATAATAGAATTCAGTTTATGGGGTATCTAATATGTGCCAGGTCCTGTGCTAGAGGTAGAAACCTATCATAGATTGTGCTGACTCTAAAGCACATTTTTTTTTTTTTTTACGATGTAGAAAATTTTGGTGGGTTTTTATAAGGCTTTTGGTGGTCAATGATAAGAAAACTAATTTTATATTAGATATACTTCATACAAGCCAGCTTTTGTGTTCAAAAGACAGTTAAAAATTAACCGAATTTTTTGTTCTATTAGATAAATTGTAGTGAGTTTATGCTCCATAAACTTCTCCATATTAAAAACGGTGGCTAGTTTTATCGAGCCAGGGCAGAGATGCCTATGTTTATGGTGTCTTAAAGTTCTGTGGCTGCCACAAAGGGGAGAGTGAGAGAGCAGATGGAGTGTTTAGTTCCCCTTCTGACTTCAGTCTGATTAGCTCTGAGTTTCCTAAGTGGACTAACTTAAGTTTTACTTGGGTATGTTTTACAAATTTTTTTCTAATAAAAATAATGTTGATAAACCCTGAAATCAGTGTGAACCCTGAAATTCTACCAGTCTTCCAACCAAAGATAATTCCCTCAAATATTACAAGGTTATTTGAAAATTTGAAAGATTGTAGTTTAAAAAATAATGTCATATAACTCAAAATTCATTTAAACACCAATCAACAAGCTGTTCTTTATAACAAAAAATTATAGCATAAACTTTCATTTTTAGCTTCCCATTTCCCTTTAAACCAGTTGTATAACCTCAATTTATGCAGGTTCATTTTCTCCCAAAACTCACTTGCTTTGCCCTTTATCTTGCCCTCCAAATTATGCACATAAACTACCTCCAATAATTTTAAAATGGAAATTGTACCCCCTCCTAAGAATAGTGTCTCTTAACACAGCATGCTATGGTTTAGCAGTTTTCACTGACAGCATCTCTCTTAGTATTTTAATCAAACATTTACTTAGATCTTTCTGACATAGTAATCATACTACTTTATATGTGGAACAGAATTTTATTGCAGACTTTCTCTTCTGTGATTTAAAAGAAAAGACAATACTGAAAAATACAAACTATTTATGAGCTTAGAACATTCATTTTATCAAAAAAACTCAAAAAAAGATTTGACATATTCACTACCTAAGGAAGAAAGTATTCACCACTAAAGTCTTTATAGATCAGAATGAGTAAAACGATTTTAAAAGTTCAGAACAGTCAGTGCCCCTATTAAGGTTAACTAATTACCCACATCCTGACCCTAGCTGTCTTCGCTAATTTGAATTTTCTGGAATGCTGCTGATCCAGGTTTGACATGCTTTATGAAATTAACTTGTTTCCTAATTCTTCTATACTTAAACTTTCACCCCCTTATTCATTCACACATTTGTTTATAAATACAGAATTGATGGAGTAACCTCTCTGTCCTAGGTACAGTTTTGGCCGCAGGAACGTATCCGTGGAGAAAATTAATAAAATCCCTGCCCTTTTGGAGGTTGGATAATCCTTTCATGGGGAGCCAGGCTCTGCATTTAGACCTCCTGGAGGAACCCGGGCTCTGCCTGTGTAACCTCGGGCAGGCTGTTTACCATCCAGGGCTTATTTCTGTTTAAAGAAGAGAACATTTGTTTCAACTTCATAGGGGTATATATGAGTCAAATGATTTAGTGCAGTACTGGTAAAGCATTGAAAAGACTACTTGACTCCTATTGGGAGCTCAGTAAGTTAGCTCTTATAATAAATAAATGAGTGGATGAAAAATATTATTTTGTGTGGACACAATGCTGTGAAGAAAATTGAAGTAACAAGGAGTTAGAGAGTGAATAAAGTTGGGGTGGGTTGTGTGGCTAGTCAGGTCAGGGAAAGCTTCTCTGAGAAAGTGACATTTGGCCTGAGCTCCACAAAGAAATTGGTCATTACCTCAGAATGAAGACTGAAAGCCAGAAGAGACTCGAACATGCGTGTGATAAGCAGGCTTCTACGCTATTTATCCATCTTCAGAGGCTTCCTTCTGGATTTCTGTGATTGTTGGATGAGAAAGAATGATGAAATGGAATCAAACAGGGATAGGCTGAGAAACCAAAACTTAAAACTCAAGCCAACTCTCTTCTCCTTTTTTCACAATAAAAACAATAGTCAGTCAAGGTTTTAAAATAATAGTCTGTTATGTGCATATACCAAAGAAAGAAACTCAGGCCATTTACCTGGGGTCTCTGACCTACATGATATATATGTAGATCACCTTAATTGATTGGTTTCTGAATTCTATCTCCATGAAGTCATGTTCCTTACAAAGTCCAAGAGATGCTCAGAATTCTTTCTGAGGATATATACACTGGTCTGGGAGCTTCCCTGATGGCTCAGCGGGTAAAGAATCTGCCTACAATGCAGGACATACAGGACACATGGGTTCAGTCCCTGGGTTGGGAAGATGCCTTGGAGGAGAAAAATGGCAATCCACTCCAGTATTTTTACCTGAAAAATCCCATGGTTAGAGGAGTCTGGCAGGCAACAGTCCAAAGGATCACCAAGTTTCAGACATGACTAAGCACAAGCATCACTGGCTTTAAGATTTTGTGGAAATTAATAGCTGATTGTTTTAATTTAATTAAATTAATTTAGTTTTAAATTGAAGTATAGTTAATTTGCAATGTTGTGTGAGCTTCAGGTGTCCAGCAAAGTGATTCAGTTTTTTTTATATATATATATATTTCAGATCCTTCTTCATCATAGATTATTATAAGATATTGAATATGGTTCTAACTGATCCTTTTTAGATTGGAGCTAAATGATACTGGATAAAAAATATAAAATCTTTATTTTTTTAGATCTACTAATCACTCATTTTCCTAGAGTTTCTGTCTTAAATCATGAAGGAAAATGTCCAGACCCCACGTTGTGCAGATAGAAACAAACAAAAAAGTAGGTATCCATGTACAGAGCCAGGGCGCCTTTAAAATGTAAGAAGCAGCACAAACTACTGAGAAGAAAGAGAGAATATTATAATTTACAAGTTAGGTAAGTTGATTTTACTTTTCTTGGAGCTTGACCTAAGGTATATTTACCTAAAACCAGATATTTTTTTTTTTTTACTCCCATTGTTAATTTTAACTCTTGGGTATTAAAAAAAAAACACTTATTTGTATATATCAAGGAGCATAATTTTTGATGCAGTTACAATTTTGGCATTTTTAAAGTGTGTACACTTAACAAACTTCTCATTAGAGTTAGATTTGTTTTAACACTGTCCTATATCTTGGCCCCCAAATTCCCTTATCCTTCCACATCCTACCCTTATCCACCCAGCACTTTAGGCACACTGAAGAACTCATGATCTCCTAAGTGTCTGCAGACATTTATTTCTCCTACTCCTTCACTCCAAACACTTCTCTTTATCAGGACTTAATAACCTTCCTTTGAAGGAAGATATCATTCATTTTAATTACAGGAAGCAATAATACAGTGGTCTAAATAGTGTGAAAGCAGACGAATGGACCCATAAAAATACTTGTAAGAAGAGGAATGAGTGAAATAAAAGTGCAGACTAGCAAGCAGTGTGGTGTAGTTTCTAAAGCTCTCTGAAAGTCAGGAAGGACCAGGTGTGGCAATAAAACTGTGTTTGGGGAGTAGACAAACTGTTGCATAAAAAGCTGTCAATGGTTAGCAGAGTTATGATTATGAAAATATTTTTAGCCTTTGTTTTTATGAACATGTAATTTCATTAACAAACAATGGCTAGTGAAAAATAAATTTGCAGAGCAAAGTTTCCATCAGTCCTGGAAACACCCCTTAGCTCATAGTTTCCATGACTGTATAGGTCTCTGTAGTTGGTCAGCCTCAGTAAAGACAGTCTGGCACACATGTCCTCACCCAGATTCTTCCCTCTTCCAGACTAGTGATGATATTTATATTAGCACAATTTGGAGCAGCTTAAGAAGATTTCTTTTGTTTGTATCAATGTTTGATGTAAGAGAATATATTTTATCACTTTTTGAGGCATGCTCAGTTTTCTTCTCTATGTTAGGTGAATGAATTCAGGTCATGGAAGCTTTTTGAGTGTTTTGTTTTTTTAACTGATACTGGTTAACTGTTTCCACTAACTTTTACTTCTCTATAGCCAATCCAAAATAAATAGTATTTTAGTAACTCTTACTTTTTTCTATCTCAGTTGTAAGAGATAGAACAACACTGTTGTTCCAAATTAATTTTAATTCAAAAGTACAGTAGAAGCTGAAACTATACCCCAGTAGTGTGTAGGAAACTGAAAAGGTGTATAAATGAAGAACTGTTTTTGATAGTGGTACACACATATTTAAAATTTATATGTATGTAATTTGTTCATTAGTTGAATGATGTAGGACCAGATGGAACAGATGGTACAGCAATTTAATTCAGAGTTCTTTAGCTGCTTTATTATTTTCTCATTATTTTATAGCAATATTAATCATATTTAGTTCAACTATATTTTTCGTTTTTTTAAGAAATTGGAGTTTATTGAATCTTTCCAAAGATTTCAACTTAATTTTCATAGAAACAGCAGCATATTTTCATTCACTCATAACTTTGTATTTCTCTTGATTAAATTTAATAATTATAATCAAAGATACTCAAACAGAATGGACAACAATTATTAGTGAACATACAGCTCAACTGGTACTTGCTAATGGTCACAAATATACTGCAAAGTTGATTGTTAATTACAAGTAGTTAATATCCTATGTGCATGCATGCTCAGTAGTGTTCAACTCTTTGCATCCCCATGGACTGTGTAGCCTGCCAGGGTTGGTCCTCTGTCCATGGGATTTCCCAGGCATGAATACTGGAGTGGGTTGCCATTTCCTTCTTCAGGGGATCTCCCCAATCCAGGAATCGAACCTGCATCTGCTGCTTTGCCAGACAGATTCTTTACCACTGCGCCACCTGGGAAGTTCAATGTCCTATGAGTAGCAACAGTATGGGCTTCCCTGATGGCTCAGCAGTAAAGAATCTGCCTGCAATGCAGGAGACCTGGGTTTGATCCCTGTGTCAAGAAGATCCCCTGGAGAAGGACAGGGCAACCCATCCTAAGTACTCTTGTCTAGAGAATCCCATGGACAGAGGAGCCTGGCAGGCTGCAGTACACAGGGTCACACAGAGTCAGACACAACTGAAGTGACTAAGCAGCAGCAACAGCAGCAGTAGTATAATTCACTGGGAAACAGAACCTCCGTTACTCAGTTATCACTGGCAACTCAGTTAAACAGAGGCTGACTAAAATAGTGCAGTGTCTTCTAACTTACAGTAACATTTTTGCTTGAAATGAACGCAGTTTGTAGTGTCACATGAAAAGCTGGAAAGTATATCTTTGACTATGAATTTTTTATGAATATTTTCACTGGTTTATTGATCTAGTAAAGTAACATTAATGAATCATTAAATATTTATTTACTAAAACCAATTTAAATTATTTTCTTTTTTAGAACAGCAGAGTGATTCAGAGTGCAAGCTCTAGATGCGGATGGTTTAGGGTCATATTTCAGGTGTATTATTTATTAACTGGAACCTTGGGAAAATTACTTAACCTCCCTGTGCCTTATTCTTCAACTGCAAAATGGGCATAGTGATGGCAATGAGTTAATAGAGCTATGAGGACTATATGAGAAAATATATACACACTGCTTAGCATTATGCCTGGACCATAGAAGGAATTCAGTAAGAATAGCTACAGTAAGGCAGTACCCTACGTACAAATGAGTTTCATTCCAAGAGCATGTTCATAAGTCCAATTTGTTTTAAGTCCATCGAAGTTAGCTTAGGTACCCAACTAACACAATTGGCTATATAGTACTGTACTGTAGGTTTATAATACTTTTCACACAAATAATACATAGAAAACAGACACAAAAACAAAACATTTTTAATCTTACAGTAAGTACTTTGAGTAGTATAGCAGTACAGTACAACAGTACCAGCTACATCACTGCTTTTCACCTGCTTCCAGATATCCTGGGCTTCAAATAAAGATACTGTACTATGAACTCTAAACAGTACTGTACTACAAAGTACAGCAAAGCACAACCACTTGTAGAGTATGCACATATTTGGCAATGTAGGTCAGACATGTGAACTAACGTATGTGACTGGATATGAGAACTTACATTTGTATCTTTGCAAGTTCACAACTTGAAGGTTCATGTGTAGGGCACTTGCTGTATTTTTATGATTCTCAATCTTATTTTTTCATTTGTGCCTAAAATATTAAAAAGATGGCTGGTTATGTCCAGAATATCCATGAACTAAACCTTGAGATGGGAACTAGGGAAAGGAAATCAACTAGAAGAATCTTGATGAAGGGGGTTGAAATGTGGCTATTTCTACTTTTTAAAAATTGAAATTTTCTTTGTGTCTGAACAAAAAGATCATGTTTTTGACAATTCTGATTTAAAGATTTCACAAAGTATGTTGATTCAAATTCTAACCAATGTCTGACTTATGTGAAAATAAATACCTCTTTAGTAATGAGTTTTGAAAATATATTTATAAAAAATTCGAAATGAACAATTAGTATTTAAATAAATTTTCTATGTTTTTATAAATGCATAGCATATTACAAACACTATAAACTAATTGGTAAGTTTTCAATATCTTAGAAACCATTCTATCTGAATTTTTAAGGGATGTAACTTTGGTATTGTAACACTTTTAAGTCAAATTAATTGGATTTTATTTTCCATAAGAAAAAATATGTTTCTTTTAAAAACAATAGAAATGTCAAATCAACAATATTGCTATTGATGTGCTCCTGAATTTATGCCTGTAATATCTGGGAAGGTATGTAGGTAACATCTATTACCAGGAAGAAAAATAATTAGATGATTATTTATATATCGTGAAATAGAGAAGACAATAAAAACATTTAGAAATATATGTATACATATGTTTATATATTTATTGTATAAAAATTTAAATGCTAATATGAATGGATATATTTCTCCCATACCCTCTCTCCACATTCCACATCGATTCAAATTTCAGGCCTGTAGCCATCTGGGAATCTCTTTTCTTGCTGTCAGCTCTTTTTCTTCTTACTCCACATGATTTCCATTGTCTTTCTCACTGTTCATTAGGTGGTTGCCATCTCTTTCCTTAGACAAAATGGAAAGTCTGCCATCTCTTTTTCCTTCACAAATATGTGAAGTTTTTGTGACTCAGCTATTCCTGGTTCTGTCCTAGGGGAGCTGCTCAGATCTCTCAATGATGAAAACTTTATGTACTTCCAATTCCCTAGCCATCCATTTACAAAACAAGCAGATCTTCGTCTTCTGATATTGGCCACTTCTCATGGTGGTACCTTAACATGTTGTTAGGTTGATGTGTGGTGGGAGCAATGCTGTTGGAAAAATGGTACCAGTAGACTCATTCCTTGTGGGGTTGCCACAAACCTTCAATTTCTAAAAACTCCAATGCCTATTAAGCAAAATAGAACAAGGTATCCCTGTACTGTTGTAAGTGTCTGTTTATGATCTTAGAAATAAGGAGCACATGATACCTGCACATAGCTGTTAATGGATCAGAGCAGAGATATACCAAGGCAAATATCTTAGTGATTAGATACCTGTGGTCATCCATGTAAACAATTATTTGAAAATACATCTCTTTGTTCTTTGAATATTTTATTTTGGGAATTTTCAAATCTATAGAAAAGTTGAGTGAATAGTATCATCTTCATCTTCACATCCTACACTTCGAGTCATGAGTTGTTAATGTTTTGGCATGGTCACTTGAGGAGGGATTGTTCTTGTTCAGTCGCTAAGTCGTGTCCGACTCTGTGACGCCATGAACAGCAGCAAGCCAGGCCTCCCTGTCCATCCCCATCTCCCAGAGCTTGCTCAAACTCATGTCCATTGAGTTGGTGATGTCATCCAACCATTTCATCCTCTGTGACCCCCATCTCTTCCTGCCCTCAAGCTTTCCCAGCATCAGGGTCATTTACAGTGAGTCGGCTCTTTGCATCTGGTGGCCAAAGTTTCGGAACTTCAGCTCCAGCAAGAATGAATGTTCAGGGTTGATTTCCTTTAAGATTGGCTGGTTTGATTTCCTTGCTGTCCAAGAGACTCTCATGAGTCTTCTTCAGTACCACAATTCAAAAACATCTATTCTTTAGCACTCAACCTTCTTTATGGTCCAACTCTCACATCCTTACATGACTAATGGAAAAAACAAAGCTTTGACTATAAAAACTTTTGTTGGCAAAATGATGTCTCTGATTCTTAATATGCTGTCTGGGTTTGTCATCGATTTCCTTCCAAGAAGCATCATCTTTAATTTCATGGCTGCACTCACCTTCAGCAATGATTTTGGAGCCCAAGAAAATAAAATCTGTCACTCTTTCCACTTTTTCGCCATCTATTTGCCATGAAGTGATGGGACCAGATGTCATGATATAGTTTTTTGAGAATTGAGTTTTAAGCCAGGTTTTCACTCTCCTCTTTCACTCTCATGAAGAGTTTCTTCAATTACATATAATATAGAATGACATTATGTTTCCTAAGTTTATACCAGCCTCAGGTTTAGAATGAGGTCCTATTAATAAGTTGTAGCTCAGGCAACTCCCCTTTTGTCGTAGGATTTATAGTCCATCCAAAGGTCTCCCACCTCCTCCCTTATTTCTGAGAAGTCCTGGACATGTCTCAGGTGTACGTATGAGTAAGTTTGTTGGTTACCATTCAGTTCAGTTCAGTTCAGTCGCACAGTCGTGTCCGACTCTTTGCGACCCCATGAATTACAGCGCGCCAGGCCTCTCTGTCCATCACCAACTCCCGGAGTCTACCCAAACCCATGTCCATCGAGTCGGTGATGCCATCCAACCATCTCATCCTCTGTCGTCCCCTTCTCCTCCCGCCCCCAATCCTACCCAGCATTAGGGTCTTTTCCAATGAGTCAACTCTTCGCATGAGGTGGCCAAAGTATTGGAGTTTCAGCTTCAACATCAGACCTTCCAATGAACACCCAGGATTGATCTCTTTTAGGATGGATTGATTGGATCTCCTTGCAGCCCAAGGGACTCTCAAGAGTCTTCTCCAACACCACAGTTCAAAAGCATCAATTCTTCGGCGCTCAGCTTTCTTCACCGTCCAACTCTCACATCCATACATGACCACTGGAAAAACCATAGCCTGGACTAGACGGACTTTTGTTGGCAAAGTAATGTCTCTGCTTTTAGATATGCTATCTAGGTTGGCCATAACCTTCCTTCCAAGGAGTAAGCGTCTTTTAATTTCATGGCTGCAATCACCATCAGCAGTGATTCTGGAGCCCCCCAAAATAAAGTCTGACACTGTTTCCACTGTTTCCCCATCTATTTCCCATGAAGTGATGGGACCAGATGCCATGATCTTAGTTTTCTGAACGTTGAGCTTTAAGCTAACTTTTTCACTCTCCTCTTTCACCTTCATCAAGAGGCTCTTTAGTTCTTCTTCACTTTCTGCCATAAGGGTGGTGTCATCCGCATATCTGAGGTTATTGATATTTCTCCCAGCAATCTTGATTCCAGCTTGTGTTTCTTCCAGCCCAGCGTTTCTCATGATGTACTCTGCATATCCTTCCATGAAGAAATATACTGTATATATAAAGACATGACCTGAAAACTTCCCACAGTCCCAAGTATGCCCATAGTTACCTAATCTTCCCATCAGGCATCAAGAACTCTGATCCAGCATCTCCTTAGCAGAGCACCACTGTTTCTCTCTCAGGCTATTACTTCTGTTGTGTGTTTTCTAATATTCTTTATACCTTGGAACCAAGTCCATTTATAAGTACTTCCCTGTTTCTTCTTTCATGTTACACAAATCACAAAGGTACCAAAACAGGGCTGCTATCCCCAGTGCCTTTCTTTAAAAAAGTAAAATTTCGCTTATATTTTAGTCTACAGTTAATATCATCACCAAAAGACTCAAACATGAGTTCCTGGGGAAGTTGGCTATGAACAGATTCCTTGTCATCATCTTTCAGTAAAGTCAAGTCCATCTTTCTGATTTCCATTTGCCTGCCTTTGTTCTCTCATAGGAAAAGTTCTCTTCAGCAAGCTCTTCAGTCTCTTATGCAAGTTGACCCCTAATGAACCTACCATATTTCAATGCCTGTCATGGACATCACTCCAGATTAACGTCTTTCCCTTCCCCAACATTCAGGAATATTCATGCCCATACATAAACAGTGCATTTCTGAGAGCCAGAAATCTCCAGTTAACATGTCTGCACACACGGTAATTCAAAATAAGAAGAAAGATAGTTCAGGGACAAAATTAACAAGGACATAAATTTATATACGATCAAACTAAGTATAATCTTGAAGTAAGAAAAAATATGTGATCTGTGTTGTTGGTGAATTCTAGGAACAAAAGCTTTTTGTACCTTTTGCTAGTACAACTGACGACTGGAAGGAGGGAAATCAGGGCTTGTAATTTGAATAAATTTTGGAAAGTCTATTTATTTTGAAACCAATGAAGGAAACTGAAGATTTAGTTTACTTCAGTTTGCAATTTTGGTAGTTTGGGGTTTTCTAGAAGTATCTACGAATTTTTTAAAGCTTGGGAAATGGTGCCCCTCTGAATGTACTACGTGAGTGAACACACTAAATGTGAGAAGTGACTAATCTTTTCCTTCCAGGTTTTGTGGTTTCTAATGGTTTAATGATGTCTAGTGCATCCATTGAAAACTTTCTCTGGATTTAAGCCAGAAACATACTGAAAAATTTTATTGACTGATTTCACATTCTTTTCTAATTGTGTTTTCACTTTAGGAAAGCAAAAATAACCAGGGGCTGTTTAAAAACAAACTAATTAAAGCAACCTTTCTTTAAAAGTTTTTCAACATAACTTTTACCTTATGAAGATTCAACAATCAAATTAGGGGAAAGTTTTTTGTTTTTTCCCCCATATTGTCTTTATTTTTGACCCTTGGGTGGTGAGAGCTTAGAAAATGGAACTCTGTTCCGCTTATATATTGTAATAATTTATTATTTTCATTATTTCTTCATTTATTCAATACATAGTAAGAGACAAGTAGTAACTTTACTCACAGCATAAGACAACTGGTAAGTCATTCTGTGAGTGCATCTCTTAATAGAGAAGAAATGGTTCTAAAAGAGGAACTGTTTCTAATGTCAAAATTTCTAAATTAAAAAATGAAAAACAGTTAACTTGTCCTATTTCAGGCAAAAGCATTGCTTTCTAACTTGCTTTAACCAATTGAAGCTGGCTGGTAGGTGCTGCAGAATGCCCATGTTTCCTTATTTCTCTTTTCATTTTATATTTTCTGAGAAAAGAGGGCAATAGTCCACAAAGTCCCACAGTTTCATTCCTTTGTTAACAGTGTTCCTCTAACTGGCTTCCCATTTCATTACTTCTGTCTTGTCTTCATATATTAATTTCACTTATCTCCTCTCTAATGAAATATTCATGTAACTTTTCTTCCCTCTAAATAGAATGAAAAGTGACCTTCACATGAGAGCCAGGAGAAGAAATAATGGTCTAATGTTTTTTAATCGTTATAAAATAATACTCTATTAAATTTTGAGGTTTTTAATTTGGTTGTTTTTTCTTATAGTTGAGTTAAATTATTAAAAACAAAATTTACACTTAATAAAATTTCTGAAAATTTAGATACGGTTTACTTCAAATCAGTGCTTAAATATGTTATTGTTTCTGTATTTTCAAGTATCTTTAGAGCAAGAATTAATTTAGATATGTCTTATCCATCAGTTGTAATTAGATGAATTTTGAGTTTTCAGGATATAAAAAAGTTTCACATGGGCATTCCTTTGAGGTCCAGTGGTTAGCATTCTGCATTTCACTGCCTTGAGCCCAGGTTTGATACTTAGTCAGGCAACTAAGATCCCACAAGCCACACTGCATGGCCACCCCCCACCCCCACCCCCCGCCCCAATAAACAAAAACAGAACAAAAGAAACACAGAGAGTTTCGCTTGAGAGCTATGGTCAGGCATTCCAATGGCACTTATATATATTTTATTTGTAGTCTCTGAAAAACAGATGCCATGTTGGTACTAAGCTCTCAATAAATCCTCAGTAGTTAATCATGGCTCTGGACATGAGAAGACTGGCCAGGACTTGAGATTCAAGAGTGTGTATGGGGTGGGGAGAGTTGATGAGTGCATGATAAGTATGGATGGCAGGGTTGTGAGATATCTTTGCATGAGAATACTGAGTTTAAATTTGTCTATATTTGTCAGAATCTCATTAAATTTAGCATTGTTTTAATCTGTATTTTAAGAAAATTTGTTCTGTATCATTCTAGAATTATTTAGATTACTCTAAGAATTTCTAGTATCTTCTTGGGGGTCATATAATACAGATACATATGTGAATATTCTGACACATGTTTGCAACATGTTATAATTTTAATTTCCATTAAGCCTACTCTAAATTAAAAACTCACGTAATGTAAGAGTATACTCACCGGTTCCATGTGTGCAGTCTTTTAGAACTCTTTAATGTTCTTTAGAACTGAAGTTTCTTAAATTGATCTTAGTAAAAAAACAAGTTTGTATTTAGAAATTTTAGGGAAAATAATTCCAGTCCAGATGTGAGTGTCTGTGTATGTATCATTTATTTTCCTTTAGTACAATTATATCAATTAAATTTTTTAGTATACATTTAAAAATGAAAAGAGTATTTGACTTTTAAGGGAAAACTTTCCATAAGGCATTCTCATGAAAGAAGCTTTACTATTTGGGAAGATTTATTTTTTTAACAAACTGGTAAAACAGAAATGGCATTGCCGGGCAGAAAATACTGCTCTGGAACAAAATTTCAAGTCTCTTCATAAAAAATACACTTGTGGTTAAGTTCATGGGTGGCTTGCCTTCCTTTTATTGCCAAGTGTTGGGAACCAGTGGTCTATGGTCACTGGGCAGCAGTTCTCCAAGGACTCTTAAAGTATGTGACCTTCTAAAGCCCCGGTACCGAATTGTAGAGTTACCTGAAAAGCTGTCTTATTGACCCAGACCTGTGTTCACTATCGCCTTGTGCCTAGCTAAACACGATGGCCAGATTAGGAAACGTTTCTGGACAGATTTATGCTAAATGGATCATTTTGTAGTAACTCATGTGGAAACTTTGAGAATATATTTTCAGAACAGTTTTTATATTAGAAATAGATACGAGACTAAGGACAGTTACTTTTATGGGTTGGGGAGTGGTGGTAATCTGCTTTTGTTTCTTACTGATACTTTTAAAATTCTGAATGATCCCTGAAAAATATTATCTTCCTTGTCTTTGTAGATGGGAAAAAAAGACCAGAGATGAGTGAGCAGCCTGCCCAAGGTCACTAACAACCAGTAAGTATTCAAGTTCTGGCTTGCCTTTTGCCAAAGCTGAAGTTTTTCTTTTAAATCACATGGCCCCATTCTTCAAATATGGTACCTCCACAACATCCTTTGGAGATATTTAGAAATAAAAAGATAATCTTTGGAAGCAGTACTAGATGAATCACATCCAGACTTTCTTCTGTTTACTCAGTGAAGTATGTGAAATTATCCAAGCATTTCCTCACTAGCTTATATTAGAATCTTTTCTTTGTGTTCAGTTTGAAATTGAACTTTGTAGAGCTCAGTTTGTAGAAGTCTTGTGAATTTGGTTCTATATGTGATTGAATACAGGAGAAATTGTTTAAAATTATAGCATGTCTTATAATGCTAAAATTAATTCAGAATCATTCTCCAAAAAATACTCATTGAAAATATAAATAGCTTTTAAACAGTCATTTGGTTGGGTTTTTTTTCCCACCTTTTTTTCCAAAATTGTTCACAGTTCTACCGTTAGCCAGTGAATGTTTTTTCAGGAACTGTTTGGAGTAATAATAGAACTGAAAATGTACACAGTGGAGATGTCAAACATTGTTAATCTAGTATTCCATTTAAAATGTGCTAATGTAATATATCTGGCAGGAGTTGGAATTTCTAACATGTAGCATACTGATGCATAATGAATTTATGCTATAGAGTTATTCCACAGAGTTTAGCAAATCCTTCAGTTTTTGGCAAACTTGAGTGTTATTAGCAACTTTCTGAATCTCTTTCTGTCCTTTAAGGTAACAATCTTGGATTTGAATTGTTTACTAATGTCGACGGATCAGAGTCCTGGGTGTTAATCTAGAGAGAAAGAAGGGTCACAGGTTAGGGACCTGTGGAAAGTGCTAATTGCCCATGTGTGTCTGGTCTGTGTAACATCTCATTAGGTTTGTCACATTCAGCAGAGCTGTGGAGAGTCTGTCTGGTGGAGTCTGCCATGTATTGCAAATTCTGGGAATTCCTGGGAAAGGACTTCTGCTATATCTCTTGGTCTCTTTGATCAGGAAAGAAGACATCTTTTATTGTTGGTTTCTGTAATTGGTGCTCACATCCTTGTTTCCATATCTGTAAACAAACTGATTAGCTGTTCCTGCTGATACCTAAATAGGGGTGAAGGAGTGGGGAGTAGTACCCATGAAATAAACCTGGAGTCAGGTCATGGTAATTAATTTCAAAACCTTGGAGATTATTCCTAACTGTATACAGTTTCCACCTCATTTTATTTAACATTCAAAAGAAGAGTACTTGGTTGAATTTAGAAATCTTCTGACCCATGGTTTTTATAGATTCTCCTGAAAGTCACTTAAAATAGCTAGGATGGTAGGAAAAACAAAAAAGAAAGAAACCAAAGAAGACCTTGTTTTCTACTAGACAGATAAAAGAGACCTTGTGCTCCCAGTTTTTATCTTTGTTTCTGTGTGAAGTTAAGCAATCACAATGGGCTGCTTCTCCTTGACTCACAGATGAACACAAGTAGCTGATGGAGTTTATTTACACAGTTGAGGACAGAACAACATGATAGCAAGGGGTCACATTGTGTAGCCTCAATGGCCTTTTCTTGGAACCATCCAAAATAATGCAGATTTCCTTAAGACACTGGTCATGTCACTTCAACCTGTACTTTTGGGGACTGAAACAATGTTTATTTTTATAAATGATTTGTTTTGCTTAAAAGGGATATTCATTTAAAATTAATATACTACAGGACACTTATGTCTGTTTCTTAAAACTGTCCCATGGAAAAGGCCCCTTTCAAACTAGGTTCCAAAGGAAAAGCCTGCAGATTGCCCTTTCTCAGTTCTGTTTTCACTCCAGATTGGGCATATTAAAGGAGTTGGAAAGTTAAAGGCCCCCAGTCCTAACATGCTTCACTTTTATCCAAACAAAATTTAAAACCCAAGTAAGGGTGTCCATTATACTGAAGCAAATCAAAGGCACTACTAAACTTTGTTGCTTAAGAGCCATATAATGGTTAAGTGGTTAAATGTTGAACACATACGTAAACAAACATCAGGGCAAGAGTTTTCTTAGCAACAATTTTGTTAAGAAATTTAAGAAATAAATCTTAAAGTGGAAAGTATTTACACTATCCCACTTCTCTTCAATTCTTATTTCCATTTTGTTTCCCCAAATAACTAATTATATCTTTGCCACAGTCCTCATAGAGATTAAGTTTGGGGGCATGTTCAAACATAGCTTTCTTTTAATCTCTTCCAATTCAGTTAGCTAAATATCTCTCATGCCCTCTGGCCTCAAACGTAGATTTGAATGGTATTTACTCAGAACTCATAATGAAAAGCCATTATATGTTATCAATGTGTATTTGCGAATATATAAATTATACCACATATCAAAGACATAATTCTGTTTTTAATGGATTTGCCAAAAATGAGTTGTCCTTTACAGCCAATGTTTCATGTTACAAATGAGATGGAAAACTTACCTTAGAAGTCCCTTAAAAAATTGTATCTTAGCTGCTTTATAAGATAAACACTACAAAATAGTACTAAATAATTTGTAATTTTAATTAAATGATTTAATATACTGAATTGCTTTGAGTTTCTCACTTCTCTCATACTTGCTGTTGTAATATCTTTTTGGACATTTTGAATATGATAAACCTACTCTTCTTTAGAACTATAAACTAATAATATTCTTAGCGTTTACACTCACAAACCGTGAAATAAATCATTAAACTTTTTCTTAGTAAAACAAAGGAAAATCTGGAGAAATCCTGCTTAGTTGATCCCTATGTCTACATTGCTTTTTGTTTCTGATAGCTGAAATTGCATATGGTGGCACAAAAACAAATTCAGAGCCTTGCTTTAGCTTAAATGTGATAAAATGTGACAAGTATCATGATAACCTAGAGGATTGAGAGACTAAAGACAATGCATTGATTGTACTATCCTTTAAAATTATTTTCACAGCATTAAATAATGACAGTTATTTCACATTTATTATTGATCCTGGGAGAAACTGTTTAATTTTTGAAATTTTACATGCTTAAGAGTTACAAATAATTACTAGTGTTGAAACAATTTTGTTTAGTTTTGCTTGGTAAAAAATTTCTCTTATAACATATGCATTATTGAAAATAAATCATTCCACAAAAATCCTAGGATCAATAAAGAAATTCCTGTGATTTGATGGTCTCAGGCAGGTGATGGGGATGCACATAATTACGGACTTTTGAGGTTCTGATCTTGTTTCCAGATTGCATTTGTTCCTTTTTACGTAAACATCAGATAACTTGAACTGTTTGTCAGGTCTGGTATGTAAAAAATAGAATCAGAGCTACTGAGGAAAAAAAGTGTGTTTCATAGGATTACTACACTCATGAACAGAGCTTTGAAAGTTATTCTTGATCATGTCATTTATTTTAGAATATTAGAATAAGCATTGAGTGAGGATGCATTTAATTTTGCTTCAAGTCATCATTGTTATAAGCTATCGCTAAGGTATAAACAAAAATGTTTGAAATTCTGGTATAGAACAAGGAGCTTGCATGGTGTCCTTGTCCAATAACTAAACTATTACTTGGTAAGATGGACAAAGAAAGTTAACTATTTCTTTGATAATGACACTGAATTTTTTTTAAAGAAAAGAGATCTGTTGACTTTATGTGTAGATGGTTTCAATTTAGAAAAGACTATTTGGAAATTTGTCCACCACAGTTTATTTATCCACTTTATTTTCTCAAAGTTCCTCCTACTGGAAAGCATTTAAGGGTTATTCTTGAAAGAGTTATATGGACTATGTGTATCCTCTCACTGTTTCAATTAAGGGTCCTCAGCTGTTTTTCTCATTGTGAAGTGAAAAACAAAGAAATAATCTGTTCTCTTCCGTTAAAGGTCTGTTTTGCAAAGGCCAGGCATTTTGTATATCCACATGGAACTTTAATATGAAATGGCTATATTTTTGCCTAAGGAAATGTGCAGAATGTATTCAGTTATGGTGTTTATAAGAAACTCTTTCTGACACTTCAATGATAAAAGAGTTTTTGGGTTTTTGGATTATGGTATACATTATAGGTGGATCTGGTACTGTGTAAGTGTTTAAGGCATGGTGCATCATGGTTAATTTATGCACTGTTCACTTGTTTTAATCATCTGAAAAGAAGGGTCAATCTTTATGAAGAAGCTTTGATGATCCTAAATGACAGCCAGATACCACCAATAAGCTAGATACACTCATGTCTGCACTAGCCTGAACAGTATAAGAAAATAAGAGTGAATAGACTCATTTTCTTCAACAATTCATTTTTTATAAAAAAAAAATGAGCATAAAAAATAAAGTTTTCATGGCTTATGTGTTTTATGTCCATAAATATGTAGCCTATAAAAAATTCCATAAGGGAATTATAGCTTATTTCCTCATATAAGGAAACTTCATCTTTTAATTATCTTACATTTGATTAAATGTAAAAAAATGAATAGTTTTCACAGGCCAAATGAAGGATATACAACTTGATTGCATAATTATAAAGTAAACATCATTTATTTTGCTCTTATTCAGTGTTAGAAAAATGATAGATTTATATTCACTTTAAAAAATCTTGATAATAATCTTAAGAAGAGTGGGTTGTTTTTTCTCATTATATGGATGAGGAAACTTAAGCTCCCAGAGATTAAATGCCCTTCTAGCTTGCCCCACTAATGCCCTGCCTTGCTAGGATACATGGCATCTACAGCTCTTTCTTGTGTTTCAGACTGCCTCCTTTATGTTGGTGACTAACACCAACACCTACTCACAATAATCATGTCCAAGTCAAGGTTCTTATAGAAAGTGTACTCAAGGTTTTAAGAAAAGAATCAGTTGAGGGGGATATTATTTTAAATGCATGTAAGGTCTCCATAAGAATTCAGGACAGGTTGAATTTGTAGCCCTGTGGAAGAGCTCCAGGGAAGGCTCTCTCTCTCACCTCCATTTCCCTTCCTCATAAATTCTTTCCATAGTGTTAGCTTTCCATACCGTTAGCAGCTCCCATTCATCCTCCTCCAGTCTTAGTGCATAGGACTGAGGCCAGACTCCCCATTGCTGCCTATTAGAAAGTCTTTGTAAGCCCTGAGTGACCCAGTTTATATTTGGGAGCCAGGACACACAGTTCCAGATCTCAGGGCCAGGCTTTCAATCTCATTGCGGTCCGATCAAATCCCATGACAGGAAGGATCGCACAATCTCTCTGCTTACTGGGAGGGACTCAGATGTATATTCAGGTATATCTACTACAACCCAGAACATATATTGTCCTGGGATTCAGGAGTTTGATTTGTGAAAGTGCAAGTATTAGTCGCTCAATTGTGTCTGACTATTTGCAACCCCATGAACTGTAACCCACCAGGCTCCTCTGTCCATGGAATTCTCCAGGCAAGAATACTGGAGTGGGTGAAACCAGGGATCAAACCTGGGTCTTCTGCATTGCAGGTAGATTCTTTACCATCTGAGCCACCAGGGAAGACCATTTAATTTGTCCTTTTCCATTACTATGAACAGCATGAAGAATTTGTTAAATTTTGAAAGTTCACACAGAAACCATTGTATGAATGATGATTCAGTAGATACTCTACATTTAGTGGCTGGTTAATAAAATATTTTGAGTTTCTGGATTCTGAATGGACACGTTTAAAGAATTTAAAGAACTTTTTATGGGTCTTTTCTCTATGGGGAAGGAAATGGAGGTTGTACTCTCTATTGCTGACCACTAGGGTGCTCTAACAGTAATGTTTTAGAGGAAATGTGAGAGCATGTTAGTACAATTTTCTCTTGCTTAGAAAATGGTAAACATGTCCATACAGAAGACAAGTTCTCCATATGTTGTTTTTGTCTCCATTAACATTAGGCCTTATTAATTGCTTTACTTTTCAGTTGGCTGGATTAAAAGAAAAAACAATTCATGATAATAAAAGGGAATTTAATTGAAAAGTCTAGGGGTGTTCTTACATAATAAAGAAGCAATTCAAAATGTTAGTCTATACTTAGATATATTCCTAATGAAATTTTAAACATTATGAAGTTTGTTAACCTTCTCTCACCATACTGTAGCAGGATATTTATTTGTCTTCAAGGTTTGTATTGATAACTCTTCATTCTAAAGGATGCCAAAGCATTGATGTTAGTAAGATCTGAAGAACTAAAACTAGTCCCGTAAGAAACATAGGCTTGGGTCATGAATAGTATATATTTTGTGCCAGAGTCTTAATATTTCCCCAGAAAAAGATTAGCTACAATTGGAAGACGCTTTAAACTGTTGTCTTTACATCATTTGTTCACTAATCTTATTGAATAGTTTAAACAAAAATTACATGTAGCTATTGTATGATTATGCTGCTACTACAGTGAATTTCTACAGACTCAATTATAAAACAATCCAAAATAGTTTCATTTTCCTGTTTGACCCTTTTCAGTAATATAAAATCTATAAAATAAAGATAAACTTATGCCTTGTATTTATGACCATACACAAAGGTATTTTATTCTATCTTTGGTTTTGAAAGATTTCGAGACATTGTGAAAATATTTATCTCCAAACTGCCTCATCATATGTCAAGCAACTGGTTAGATCATCCCAGATTTGATGGGGCATAGTTCAGATAGATTTCTTGTCAATCATCTGTTTCTTATTCTAAATCCAGTAAGTCACTTTATGGTGGACTGAAATTGAATATTTGATCTTTATGTAGTTGTTGTACAGTCACTAAGTCATGTCCAACTCTTTGCTACCCCGTGAACTGCAGCATACCAGGCCTCCTTGTCCTTCAGTATCTCCCAGAGTTTGCTCAAACTCGTGTCCATTGAGTCAGTGATACTGTCTAACCATCTCATCCTCTGTTGCCCACTTCTCCTGCCCTCAATCTTTCCCAGAATGAGAATCTTTTTGAATGAGCTGGCTCTTTGCATCACGTGGTCAAAGTACTGGAGATTCAGCTTCAGCATCAGTTATTCCAAATATATTCAGAGTTGATTTCCTTTAGAACTGACTGATTTGATCTCCTTGCTGTCCAAGGGACTCTTAAGAGTCTCCTCCAACAGTTCAAAGCACAGTTCAAAAGCATCAATTCTTCAATGTTCAGCCTTCTTTATGGTGCAAATTTCATATCCATACATGACTACTGGAAAAAAACAGCTTTGACTATACAGACCTTTGTTGGCAAAGTGATGTCTCTGCTTTTTAATACACTGTCTAGATTTGTCAGAGCATTTCTTCCAAGGAGCAAGTGTCTTTAAGTTTCATGGCTGCAGTAACCATCCACAGTGATTTTGGAGCCCAAGAAAATAAAGTCTGTCACTATTTCCATTTTCCCCCCCATCTATTTCTCAAAGCTATGGTTTTTCCAGTAGTCATGTATGGATGTGAGAGTTGAACTATAAAGAAAGCTGAGCGCCGAAGAATTGATGCTTTTGAACTGTAGTGTTGGAGAAGACTCTTGAGAGTCCCTTGGACTGCAAGGAGATCCAACCAGTCCATCCTAAAGGAAGTCAGTCCTGAATATTCATTGGAAGGACTGATGCTGAAGCTGAAACTCCTATACTTTGGCCACCTGATGCAAAGAGCTAACTCATTTGAAAAGACCCTGATGCTGGGAAAGATTGAAGGCAGGAGGAGAAGGGGACGGCAGAGGATTAGATGGTTGGATGGCATCACCGACTCAATGGACATGGATTTGGGTGAACTCTGGGAGTTGGTGACGGACAGGGAGGCCTGGCATGCTGCAGTTCATGGGGTCGCAAAGAGTCGGACACGACTGAACGACTGAACTGAGCTGATCTGCCGTGAAATCATGGGACCAGATGCCGTGATCTTAGTTTTTCTAATGCTAAGTTTTAAACCAGCTTTTTTTTTACTCTCCTCTTCCACCCTAATCAAAAGTTCTTTAGTTTTTCTTCACTTTCTGCCATTAGAGTGGTATACTATTGATATCTAAGGCTGTTGATATTTCTCTTGGCAATCTTGATTACAGTTTGTGATTCATCCAGCCTGGCATTTTGCATGATGTACTCTGCATATAAGTTAAAAAGCAGGTTGACAATATACAGCCTTGACATACTCCTTTTCCAATTTGGAACCAGTCCATTGTTCCATGTCCAGTTCTAACTGTTGCTTCTTGACCTGCATACAAGTTTTTCAAGAGACTGTTAAGGTGGTCTGGTATTCCTGCCTCTTTAAGAATTTTCTACAGTTTGTTGTGATCCATACAGTCAAAGGCTTTAGTGTAGTCAATGAAGCAGAAGTAGATGTTTTTCTGGAATTTCTTTGCTTTTTCTATGATCCAATGGATGTTGGCAATTTTATCTATGTTTCCTCTGCCTTTTCTAAATCCAGCTTGTACACCTGGAAGTTCTCAGTTCACATACTGCTGGAGCCTAGCTTGAAGGATTTTGAGCGTTACTTTGCTAGCAAGTGAGATGAGCACAATTGCATGATAGTGGAAATATTCTTTGGCATTTCCTTTCTCTTGAATTGTAATGAAAACTGACCCTTTCCAATCCTGTGGCCTCTGCTGAGTATTCCAAATTTGCTGGCATATTGTGTGTAGCACTTTAACAGTATCATCTTTTAGGGTTTGAAATAGCTCAGTTGGAATTCCATCACCTCCACTAGCTTTGTTCTTAGTAATGCTTCTTAAGGCCCACTTGTTTTCACACTTCAGAATGTCTGGATCTAGGTGAGTGACCACACCATCAGGATTATCTGTATCTTCTGTGTATGCTTTCACCTCTTATAAATCTATTTTGCTTCTGTTAGGTCCTTGGCATTTCTGTCCATTATTTTGCCCATCTTTGCATGGAACATTCCCTTGATATCTCCAGTTTTCTTGAAGCGATCTCTAGTCTTTCCCATTCTGTTGTTTTCCTCTGTTTATTTGCACTATTCACTCAAGAAGACTTTCTTACCTCTCTTTGCTATTCTCTGGAACTCTACATTCAGTTGGGTATATCTTTCCCTTCTTACTTTGCCTTTTGTTTATCTTCTTTCCACAGCTACTTGTAAACTCTTCACAGACAACCACTTTGAATTCTTGCATGTCTTTTTTTTTTATTTTTTGAGATGATTTTGGCCACCTCCTGCTGTACAGTGTTATGAACCTCTGTCCATACATAGTTCTTCACACAGTCTGTCTACCAGATCTAATCTCTTGAAACTATTTGTCACTTCCACTGAATAATCATAAGGAGTTTGATTTAGGTCATACCTGAATGGCCTATTGGTTTCCCCTACTTTCTTCAGTTTGAGCCTGAATTTTGCATAAGAAGTTCATGATATAAGCCACAGTCAACTCCAAGTCTTCTTTTGCTGACTGTGTAAAGCTTCTCCATCTTCGGCTGCCAAGCATATAATCAATCTGATTTCGGTGTTGACCATCTAGTGATGTCCATGTGTGGAGTCGTCTCTTGTCTTGTTGGAAGAGGGTGTTTCCTATAACCAGAGTGTTTTCTTGACAAAACTCTGTCAGCCTTTGTCCTGGTTCATTTTGTACTCCACGGCCAAACTTGCCTATTATGCCAGGTATCTCTCTTGTTAAAAAATATTTATTTATTTATTTAAACTGGAGGATAATTACCTTACAAAAAACATTGTGATTTTTTTTGCCATTTTTACTTCCTACTTTTGCATTCAAGTCCCCTATGATAAAAAGGACATCTGTTTTTGCATGTTAATTCTAGAACATCTTATGCAGTGTGAATTATAATTGTATGAATTTTTTGTAAAAGAACACGTGGAACATTAAAAAGAGGAAATCATAGAAAACATTATCAGAGTTATCATATCTTCAGCTACTGCTTCTTTTTTTTAGAAATTCTAAATATAAAATAAGTAAATACACAAATACATACATGTACATGCATACATGAATATACATGTATGCATATTATTACCTAGGCCTGAAGTCAGATTACCCCCAGTGCATAGTCCAAATGGAATATTAGATAGCTCATATACTTGGCCTCCCCAAACCAGTGAAACTCTATCATTGGACTCAGTGGTTCTTCATGTGTATCATATACTGTAAGGAAAAAAATAATTGGACTTAATGTATACATTACTGCTAAATGAACATTAGGCAAAGCATCAGTGGATAGGTTATGAGCCTGGCCCTGTCTCTAGTCTTTCTGAACATAAGTTTCTTTCTTTATAAAGTGGTGATAATTGCTTGGCTTATTTTATTAAGTTAATACCAAGGGTAAAATGAGATGATATAAGTGAGTACGCTTTCTTATCTAGTCACACTGCACATAACTGAGATATTATTTGGAGGAGTCAAGAGACTAAGTTATGTTTATGAAAACATTTTGGATAATGCTTAAATGAATGTTTGTGTATGTTAAAGATAATATGATTGGATATTGGAAAATGGTTTAGAAAGTTATTGTAATGTGTTTTGGCGAGAAACTACATCACACAACTCATACATCTTTTTAAATATTATTTTCCAAGTGACACATCCAAATAATTTTAAAAAGTCAAATAATTCAACAAGATGTATTTAAAACAGAGCTATTTCCTGTCCACTCTTTTGCAGTCACTCAGTCATGTTCAACTCTTTGCGAGTCCATGGACTACAGTACACCAGGCTTCCATGTTCTTCACCATCCTCCAGAGCTTGCCCAAACTCATGTCCATTGAATCGGTGATCCCATCCAACCATCTCATCCTCTGTCTTCCCTTTCTCCTCCTGCCTTCAATCTTTGCCAGCATCAAGATCTTTTCTAATGAGTGGGCTCTTTGCATCAGGTGGCCAAGGTTTTAGAGCTTCAGCTTCAGCATCAGTCCTTTCAATGAATATTCAGGATTGATTTCCTTTAGGATTGACTGGTTTGATCTCCTTGCAGTCTAAGGGACTCTCAGTAGTCTTCTCCAACACCACAGTTCAAAAGCATCAATTCTTCAGTGCTCAGCCTTCTTTGTGGTCCAACTCTCACATCCATACGTGATGTGAAAAACTGGGAAAAACAATAGCTTTGACTATATGGACTTTTGTTGACAATGTAGTGTCTCTGCTTTTTAATATGCTGTCTAGGTTTGTCATAGCTTTTCTTCCAAGGAGCAGGCGTCTTTTAGTTTCATGGCTGCAGTCACCATATGGACCACTAAGTGTCCATTCTGCACTTAAATAAACAGGACTCTTACCTGGTCCTCAAAGTTAGCCATTTTCAACCTTTAGATACTTAGCTGATTACTTGTTTGGTATTTAACTCTGTCTTTCTAAATAACATGTCATACTGTTTCTTGATATTTTATCTTGACTTTCTATGTTGGAAGATAAGACTTTGATTTTCTTTCACACCATTCACCTATATACTTACACATTTACATGTAGACTCATATACCTACACACTCATAGGCACACCTACCTTTAGCACGCCTACTCACTAGTTCACACACAGTCTCCTCTCAAACATCAACCTAATATAGTTACAACATGAATTTTTATTGGATAAATAGTTTTTATGTAATTATGAAGCTGTAATATTGTTTTCTACTGATGCTTACAAGTATGTTTTTGCACAAAGGTTTTACTTTCTCTGATGTTAGTAGTAGTCATAATCACTCAGTCGTGTCCGATTCTTTGGACACCATGGGCTGGAGCCTGCCAGGCTCCTCTGTCCATGGGGATTCTCCAGGCAAGAATACAGGAATGGGTTGCCATGTCCTTCTCCAGGGGATCTTCCCAACACAGGGATTGAACCCAGGTCTCCCTCATTACAGACAGATTCGTTACCATTTCAGTTACCTGGGAACATTAAATATCTGATATATTCATTTGCTTAATTTTCTGTGTGCTGATCTCTAATTAGGCTTCCCAGGTGGCTCTGTGGTAAGGAATCCACCTGCCAATGCAGGAGATGCAGTAGATGAGGGATCGATCCTTGCATTGGGAAGATCCCCTTGAGGAAGTAATGGCAATCTACTCCAGTATCCTTGCCTGGGAAATCCCATGGACAAAGGAGCCTGGCAAGCTATAGATGATGGGGTTTCAAAGAATCAGACATGACTTAGTGACTGAGTACACACACACACACACACACACACACACACACACACACACAATCACTGATTGATTCCCAGACTTTACACCATAAATACAATCCTTGTCTTAGTAATTTCAAACTCATCAAGCATTCCACCCATTTGGGATTTTGAGGATCTCTTCCTAGGTCATCTGTTTTCCCACTACCACTTTCTAGCTGTGATTCTGAGATTTCCTTATCTTTACTCAGAGTATTAACTACATATGCTTTTTCCCTATGTTGGCTCTCTTGATTCTAGGATCTTGTGTTTTATCCTCACTTGATTTAATCTCATTCTATTGGCACACATCTCCAGTAGCATCCTAAGAAACAGATTTAGCTGGGGATCTTTTTTATGAAAACTTGCATATCACAATATGTATTTATTCTACTCTCATGCTTGTATTGTATCAATAGTATCATTGGATTTAGAATCATCCTACATTGAAAATTATTTTCTTTCATATCTATCTTTATTGCTGTTTCCTGCTGCTGCTGGGAAGTCTCTGATTTCTAATCCCTTGTTTGTGACCTGGAATTTTACCATCTGGAAGCTTTTAGAATGCTCTTCCTATTTTAAGTATTGTATCATTTCAAACTGATGGGCTTTGCTATGATCTTTTCCCAATGTTTTGTTTTGTTTTTGAAGCCTTTTGTGGACCCTTTAGAACTGGAAACATATATTCTTTGCTTTCTTAATTTTTTTCTTAAGAATTTCCTCTGCACTGTTTTTTCATTCTCTCTTTTAGAAAGTCTTATCACTCACAAATTTAGTTTAAGATAGTTTCTCTAATTTTCTTAGCTTCTCACTCAGTCTCTCAGTTTAAGAAGATTTATAATTAACTGTATCTTCTAACATTTTTATATTTTGTAGTATCTCCTTTATAGTATTCAGGAACTGTTATTTGTTCTGTCCATTTTAATAATATCTGTTATATATACGTGTGTGTGTGTGTGTGTGTGTGTACACACACACACACACACACACACACACACATATATTAAGTCATTCAAACAATATTTTTAAGCACCTAAGTGCCAATCACTATATTAGGTACTGGAAAAATAGCAGAGACCCAAAGCAAATAAATAATTCTGAGTTCCTGGAATTCACATTCCAGAAGGGGAGACAGCCAATCAATGAGGTAAATACTAAAACATATAATTTGTTAGATAATAGTAAGTCCTTACAAGGAAAACAAGCTAGGGAGGGGAACATGAACTTATGGGGAAGGGGAGTTGACATTGGAGATAGGGTGGCTAACTATCTAGGGAAGACTCTACAGAAAAGGTGCTGTAAAAAGTGGAATAAGAAGTCATCTGAATAATTGTTGAATATTTTAGATCCCATGGGAGATGAATGCTCGTTATGTTCAAGTAAAGGCAAGAAGCTTGAGCATAGGGAATAAGTGAGGGGAAGGTTGGAAGCAGCTAAGATTTGAGAGAGGTAGGCAGACAGAACACTCATGTAGGCCTGGAGGAATTTTGGATTTCATTCCACATATAAGCAGAAGTCATTTGAGTATTTTGAACAAGGGATTGGCATGATTTAATTTGTTTTCAAGGAATCTTTCTTATAGCTATGTAGAAAGTATCTTACTAAAAATAGATAATAGTAGTGGCTTGCATTTGTGTATTTCTTATTGCTTGCCACACTCAGTTCGAATTGCTTTACGTACATTATGTTGTTAAGCGCCAACAACAATCCCATGAGTTAGATACTATTATCTTCCTAGTTTTACTGGTAGGAAAACAGAGGTACAGAGTCATTAAGTAATTTTCCCAAGGCATATAACAGGTAACTAGATCATCCAGGATATAAGTCCTTCTAATAAACTTTCAGAGTCTGAGCTTTAGCCTGAAACTCTCTTGTAGGGGTGACAGAATGTATGCAGGGCTATTAGTTTGCAGTAGTCCACATGAGTGGGGTTGGTAATTCAGGCAAGGGTTGTAATGGTAGAGTTGTTAAGAAATTGCTGAATGTGAGAAAGATTTTAAAGATAGAGCTGTCAGTATTTGCTGACAGATTCATGGAAAAGAAAGATGTGAGGTCAAGGAAGACTGGAGTGTTTTAACTATAACAGTTAAATGAGGTTCCGTTCACTGGGGTAGGGAGCATTGCAAGGCTAAGTTTGGGGGGAGTAAATTAAGATTTCAGTTTGAATGTATTGCATTTTAGATGTCTGCTGAGCAGTCCAGTGAAAATACCACAGAAGAATAGGATATTGTTGAATTCTGGAATTTATAATAAAATAGGTTAGGAACAAGATACAGATTTTTAGAAACATAAACATATATTTGGTATATAAAGCCACTGAAGTGAATAAATTCAGCTAGGGCATGTAGAGATAGAGAAGAAATTTGACCACTGAACCCTGTATCATTGGAACATATTAAAATCAGGATATTCAGAAAATGAGGTCAGTAAGAGAACCAGCAGTCAAATACGTGGAAAATTATGAGAACACAGAGACTCAGAAGGAAGCATCGATCAACAGATAAAAGTGCTTCTGAGGGACTGAAAGAGATAAGGACTGAGAAGTTCTTATTGGATTTGAAAATGTAGAGTTCATGGGTCTCACTGAAAAGAGCATTTTTAGTTGAGTGTTAGAATAGGTTGAAAGACAGTAGGAGGACAATAGTGGATAAAACAGAATAAGGTGACTCTTCTGAGAGTTTTGCACTGAAGAGGAGAAAAAATACTGGAGGAGGATGCTAAGTCAAGGGAGGCTGTTGATGGGAATGGTCTGGTAAGTGAATGGCACTGCTGATGTGAAAGAGTGGGGCAGTAACTGCAAAAGCAATGGTCATGAGTAGAAACGAGGGTATGGGATCCAGTGCACAATGGAAGAATTGACCTTAAGAACAGAGATGATTTGTGCATTATAATCACATTTAGGAATGGGAGATTATGGATGCTCTCTTTTATTTGCACCTATTTATTCACTGCCCACTCCAGTACTCTTGCCTGGAAAATCCCATGGATGGAGGAGCCTGGTAGGCTGCAGTCCATGGGGTCGCTAAGAGTCGGACACAACTGAGCGACTTCACTTTCACTTTTCCCTTTCATGCACTGGAGAAGGAAATGGCAACCCACTCCAGTATTCTTGCCTGGAGAATCCCAGGGACGGTGGAGCCTGGTGGGCTGTCGTCTGTGGGGTCGCACAGAGTCGGACACGACTGAAGCGACTTAGCAGCAGCAGCAGCAGCATTTATTCACTGAAACAGAAATGCAAGGCAATCCGCCGAAAGTGATGATCAGAAAGGGCATTTTGCCTGTTGAGGAGAAAAGGGAATGGGTAAACTAATTCCAGAGAGTGGGAGAAAGAATAAGACAATTAAAAATGGTAGGGCTCTAGGGCTACAATAAGATTTGTGGTCATGCTAAGGGAGATAAGTTATCAAGATTGTGTATTTTTCTGCAGCCATATCCATCTCTTCCAGTGTAGACAGTGAAAAGATTGAATGTTGGATTCAACCAGATGAGTTTGCGAGAGGTTGAAGAGAAAGGCAAGAAAGGTGGGGAGTGAACATAATAAGGGGTGAGGAATTTATGTAAGGAAAATTTAAGGAAGCTGAGGACAGGAAGGGGAATATGACAGTGAAAAATTGATAGTTTAATCCATCAAGGGATCCAAAAATAGTTAAAAATGGGATATAAGAGCCTGTGGTGACAAAGGAAGAGATGATGGACTTGTAATAATCACGTATTAATATTCAAGTCATAGATGTGAGTGATCATATCTGAATGAACATTAAACTAACTGTATATTCCCAGTGCTTTTAGACTTGTGCTGAGTCTGGACAGGGCAAATGAATGTTTAGTCAAAAAAGGATATGATTTTGTTAAGAAACATTTTATCAAAAAGAGGATGACTGTATACCATTGTATATTTGTAGTAATGGACAGTGTCTGCCATAATAGTCAACTGAAATTTTAGTAAAATATATTTCAAATAATCATTAAGATACAACTTTTCAAAAACTAGTTATTCCTACTAGAATTTGGTTAATTTGATATACTTGAATTGTCACATCTATATTTATCCAGCTATCTTCTAGCTACTTACGTATCCTCAATCCATTATTTTCCGTAAATTCAAAGGCTCTTCCAGGAGTCAATATGCTCAGTATCCACATTACCAGAGACTCCCATGACAGCTGAAATTAGCTGTATGGCCTTAGCTAGCAAAGTTTATTTTACAGTCTCTTGAATAAATCTTTTTAAATCTTAAATCTAAATATGTCACCTCCCCAACTTAAAGTTTTCCAGTGGACTTCAATTATACTTGAAATAAAATCCAATGACTTTTGCAAATTTATAAAATCTCTGTAATCTAGATCTGACTTCTCAGATCTTATTTCCCTGATATCTGATTTTCCTTCCACATGATCCAGTCATATAAGCTTGTTGTTCCTGAGAGACTTACTTCTGCTATTTCAACCAAGCTCATTTTTAACTTGAGGGTTTTACAATATTTGTAATCTTAGTTTACAATGCTCTTCCTACTTAAATGACTTCTTGTGGTAGGCAACTTGTAATATGACTCCCCCAAATCCCTGTCTCCTGATATCTCCATCCTGTGTCATCCTCTCCACTTGTGCATACACTAAACCTTCAGACTCATTTTTCATGAATAGAATGTGGGAAAATTAGTGAGAAGTCACTTTTGAGAGTAGAATTTAGATAGTGGCCTCTCTTTGGGGCTCTCTGCACTTCTCATTCATGCCCTCTACTCCCTTGTTTAAGGGAAACCAGCTATTATGTTGTGAGAAGCCCACTTGGCAAGGAACTGATGTCTCCAACCAATGCCAGTGAAGACTGAAGGCTTGCCAGCAGCCTGTGAGGGAAGCTGAAAGTAGATCCCCTCCAGCTGAACCTGGAGGTGACTGCAGCCCACGCTGGCTCCTGGATTGCATTCTTGGCAGAAGCCCCAAGTCAGTGGACCCAGTGGAGCCACACCTCAGCTCCTTATCCACAGAAGTTGTGAGATAATAAATATCCATTGTTTTAAGTCACAAAGTCTTAAGGTAATTTCTTATGTGGCCATAGACAACTAATATTTTTGTTCTTTTCACCTGGGCCTCAGATCTAGTATCTGTTGCTCTAAGATGGGAGAAACGAACTTTTTCTGTAAAGATCCAGGTAGTAAATTTTTAGCCTTTGAAATCATATGGTCTTTTTCACAGATACCAAGATCTGTCATTAGAGCAGGAAATTAGCCAAAGTCAATGTATAAATGAATGATTGTGGCTGTTGTTTCAAGCAAATTCTCTTTATAGAATCAGATAGCAGGCCATGGTTTGCCCACTCCCACTTTAAGAGACCATTCCAGGTCCCTTCATCTATGTCGTTTCTCCCACACTAAAGTCACTATTGTTTTAGTTTGTTTGATTTATTTTTTAAATTATCCTTCTCATTAGAATGGAAGCTGCCTGTGTGCTCAGTGGCCCACAACAGTGACCTGTATTGCTTGCTTGCTTGCTTAGCTGCTCAGTCCTGTCTGACTCTGGGACCCTTTGGACTGTATCCTGCCATGTTCCTCTGTGCATGGGATTTTCTAGGCAAGAACACTGGAGTAGGTTGCCATTCCTCCTCCAGGGGATCTTCCCAGCCCAGGGATTGATCTAACCCATCTCTCCTGTGTCTCCAGAATTGCAGGCAGATTCTTTGCCCTCAGAACCATCTGGGAAGCCCATGCTAGGCTATAAATGCTGAATGTGGCCAAAGGTTGGTTTAGTGAAGTTGAGGTGGACTTTTCAAATGATGACATGTCCAGGAACCATGTTATCAGTTAAAGATATACAGAAAAGAGAAGACTAAGCTACACCATGATACAATCAAATATGTAATATTTGTCCCATCCTATTAAAAAGGGTATTGTTTGATCTGTTTGTTCAAAGGACAGAACTATAAAAAATCACCTTCTAAAACAACCTCTGTATAAAACTTTCCCCATCCCTTCCCCAACCCCCAAAAAATATTTTCCATTTTTCCTCCTTTTTTTCTACTTTTCTGCTTGGTACATACAAGGAAAATAGCTAAATTATTTTCTTTTTTATAAAAATTATTATTTTATAATGGAGTATAGTTGATTAACAAAATGTTGTGTTCATTTCAAGTATACAGCAAAGTGATTCAGTTATACATGTGCATCTGTCTATTTTTTTTCATATTCTTTCCCACCTAGGTTGTTACAGAGTATTGATATGAGTTCCCTGTGCTATATAGCAGATTCTTGTTTGACTGTTTTAAATATAACAGTGTGTACTTGTCAATCCTCAGTTTCCAATCTATCCCTTCCCTGACCATTCCCCCTTGGTAACCATGTTTCTTCTCTGAGTTTATTTCTGTTTTGTAAATAAGTTCATTTGATATTGCATGGAAGTGATATCATATGATTTTTGTCTTTCTCTGTCTGACTTACTTCACTTAATCTGATAATCCCCAGGTCCATCCACATTGCTGCAAATGGCATTATTTAATTATTTTTGATGGCTGAGTAATTATTCCACTGTATATATGTATGACATCTTTATTTATTATTGTGTTGATGGACATTTAGGTTGATTCCATGTTTTGGCTGGAGAAGGCAATGGTGACCCACTCCAGTACTCTTGCCTGGAAAATCCCATGGACAGAGGAGCCCGGTAGGCTGCAGTCCATGGGGTCGCTAGGAGTTGGACACGACTGAGTGACTTCACTTTCACTTTTCACTTTCATGCATTGGAGAAGGAAATGGCAACCCACTCCAGCATTCTTGCCTGAAGAATCCCAGGGACGGGGGAGCCTGGTGGGCTGCCCTCTATGGGGTCGCACAGAGTCAGACACGACTGAAGCAACCTAGCAGCAGCAGCAGCAGCATGTCCTGGCTATTGTAAATACTGTTGCAATGAACTTTGGGGTGCATATATCCTTTCAAACCATGTTTTTCTCTGGATATATGCCCAGGAATGGGATTGCTGGATCATATGATAGCCCCATTTTTAATTTATAAGTAACCTCCATACTGGTCTCCATAGTGGCTATACCAGTTTACATCCGCACCAACAGTGTAGGAATATTCCCTTTTCTCTATACCCTCTCTAGCATTTATTGTTTATAGATTTTTTGATAATGGCCATTTGACTGGTGTGAGGTGATATCTCCTTGTAGTTTTGACTTGCATTTCTCTAATATTTAGTGTTGAGCATCTTTTCATGTGCCTCTTGGCCATCTGTGTCTTTAGAGAAATTTCTATGTAGGTCTTTTGCCCATTTTTTTTGGTTTGGGTTGTTGGTTTTTTAAATATTGAGTCACATGAGCTGTTACAACTTTTGCAGATTAATCCCTTATTGGTCTCATTGTTTGAAAATATTTTCTCTCATCCTGAGCACTGTGTTTTCATTTTGTTTATTGTTTCCTTTGTTGTGCAAAAGTTTTTGAGTTTAATTAGGTCCCATTTGTTTATTTTTGGTCTTATTTCCTTTACTTTGGGAGATGGATTGAAATATATTGCTGTGATTTATGTAAGAGAGTGTTCTCCTATGTTTTCCTCCAAGAATTAAGCAGTATCTGTTCTTATAATTAGGTCTTTAATCCTCTTTGAGTTTATTTTATATATGATGTTAAGGAATGTTCTAATTTCATTCTTTTACCTGTAGCTGTCCAGTTTTCCCAGCACCATTTGTTGAAGAGGCTGCCTTTTCTCTATTGTGTAGTCTTTTCTCCTTTGACATAGATTAATTTACCATAGATGCATGGGTTTATTTATGGGTTTTCTGTCCTGTTCCATGGATCTATATTTCTGTTTTTGTGCCAGTGCCATACTGTTTTGATGACTGTAGCTTTGTAGTGTCATTGGCAGCCAGGGAGCCTGATTCCTTCAGCTCTGTTTTTCTTTCTCAAGATTGCTTAGGCTATTTGGGGTCTTTTGTGTCTCCACACAAATTTTAAGATTTCTTTGTTCTATTTCTGTGAGAAATAGACTAAGATAAAGATCATTACAAGAGACAAAGAGAGATACTACATAATGATTAAGGGATCAATCCAAGAAAAAGATATAACGATTGTAAATATATATATATATGCACCTAATGTAGGAGCACTTCAATACATCAGGCAAATCATAACAATCATAAGGGAAGTAATTAACAGTAACACAATAACAATGAGGGAATTTAGCACCTCACTTTCATCAATAGACAGATCATCGAGACAGAAAGTCAATAGGGAAACACTGGCCTTAAATGATACTTTAGATCAGGTGGACTTAATTAATATTTATACAGCATTCCATCCCAAAACAGCAGAGTACATATTCTTGTTAAGTGCACATGGAATATTCTCCAGGATTGACCATATGCTGGGCCACAAAGTGAGCCTTGGTAAATTTAAGAAAATTGAAATCATACCGGCATTTTTTCTGACCATAACACTGTGGGATTATTAATAGAAATTAACTACAAGAAACAAACTAGAAATATGTAATTATTGAATAATTTTTTTTACAATTCTAGCTCCCCAACTAGAATGTCACTCCTTTGACAGCAAGGATCCTATCTTTTGATCTTTGTATGCCAGAACCTGTCTGTCATTGCCAGGGCTCTATAAAATGGTTGTTTTTCATAGTAAATGCACAATAAATCAACCCTGGAGGGAGGGAAATGTCAGGGGTTGGGTGAGAGAAGAAGTCAATTTAGAGGAGTAGTTTATGTTCACCCCTAGGAATTCCACTTAAAGCACAGTCTACTAAATATGAACCATGTTCAGAAATGAGATGGTCTGCCTCTGTAGTGTCTTCTATCAGGGAATGTAAAAAGTCATATGATTTGTTTAGGTAATTGACTTTATTTTGCTGGTAGAAGTAAGCACTGGAAAACTTTCTTGAATATTTGCTCACATATAGATACCAAGCCCAGTCTTCTTGTTTCATTTTGCCGCAAAATCACTGTTTTTATTATGGCACAGGGTATAAATATTTCCATCTTTCTTCTGGAACAATATTTGTCATTCTCTGTAACATTTCATAATATTAGAATATGTACCAAAATGAGTGAACAGCTGTACTAGGGTAAAACCCTGTATTTTGTAGATGGGTGATAAATGCATACTGTTCATACTGTTCATGGGGTTCTCAAGGCAAGAATACTGAAGTGGTTTGCCATGCCCTTCTCCAGTGGACCACATTCTGTCAGACCTCTCCACCACGACCCGTCCCACCTCATGTGAAGAGTTGACTCATTGGAAAAGACCCTAATGCTGGGAAGGATTGGGGGCAGGAGGAGGAGGGGACAACAGAGGATGAGATGGCTGGATGGCATCACCGACTTGATGGACATGGGTTTGGGTAAACTCCGGGAGTTGGTGATGGACAGGATGATGGCGTGCTGCGGTTCATGGGGTCGCAAAGAGTCAGACATGACTGAGCAACTGAACTGAACTGAACTGAATAAATGCATAATATATATTTTCCAAGGTTATAGGTGCACTGGGTACTGAAATTTATTCATAAGCATGACTCAGTAGGATAAGAATGAATCGAATCTGGCTTTTCGGCTATGTAGTAATGTATTGGATTATGCCTTATGGGGATGACACACATACTTTTATCCAGATAATCATATGTCTGGCTCTACAAATAATGTATGTTTGTTCTTTCAGCTTAGCAAATTACAACTTGGAATTTGAGGGCAGTGTATGGTTTGGATGTTGATGTAACTGGCAGTTGATCTTAATCTTTACTGTTTTTGATTATATATAATTTATTTTAATTGCAGAGAAGCATAGATTTCAGATTTAACTCTGGTATGTCTTCCAACACAACATAATAGACAGAAATCACACTACAATTGATCTTTATGGCTGTAGTTTGGTCTGTGATAGGACATTTGATCATTAACATTCTGGCTTATAGATAAATTTAAAAGGAATGAAAAATTGTGTGCTTTATGTTGGATTTTATCTACATTTCTATATTTTTGTAGTTTTGTGTTTATTGTAGAAATAAGTTTTGAAAAGCAAGAAAACCATTCAACCATTCATGAAATCATTCACAGTTACAGTGTTTGGAAATAACCACAGTTTAGATTTTGATATTTAAGCTTCCAATCTTTTACATATGTATTTCAGTATTAAAAAATCAGGAATTAAAGCGACAATAATGTTTTAAGCATTATAAACATGAATATGAATAGAAATACATTTACTTGTTTATTTGTCTCTCTTCATCCCCCTACTAGAAGGTAAGCTCCATGGGAGCAGGGTTTTGTGGTGTTTTATTTTATTTTTTTAAACTCTTTAGTTCCCATTGCCTAAAATAATGCCTGGCACTTATTTGTTCAGTGAGTTAATAATAGTTGACATTTTTATGTTATAATATGTTGTAGACACATTCTAGTTTTAGTATCTTGTAAAATTATGTTATTAATGCTAGTGAAATTGTACTGGTTCATTTTTAACCAATTTTCATTTGAAGAATCCTTAAGTTCTAAATTTTTACATATTTGAAAACAAAATATTTTTTCATATCCTAATAGTTTCTTTTCCTCTAATTTCATTGAATAAACCAGAACTTCAAGAGTAATACTGAACTACAATGATTGCAATAGAAATGCTTATGTTAATCCTGAATTAAATGGAATATCTCTGAAGTTTTATATTTAAATTCAGTGTTAGCTTTTGGCTTCAGTTAGATATTCTTATGATTTTGAAGAAATATACTTCTATTTATATTTTACTATTTTTAAAAAGCATTTTAAACAATAGCGATAAATGAAATAGTATAAAAATTCTTTGTCATTTGTTCTGTTAACATGATGATTATCAAATTTTCCCAATATTAAATAATTGTTAACTTATGGAGGATACTTATTTTAGTCATGATGTTATCTTTTATATACTTTCGGATTAACCTAGCTGGCATTTTGATTTGAATTTTGTTTTGTTTATAAACAAAATCTGTCTCTAATTTCCTTTTATAGAACAAACACAGGCAGTTTTTGATTCAGGGAAATTGGCTAATTTCACTGAGAAGATTTATTTAAATCCTTTCTATGCTCTTGAATGGTTTATTTGCAAGAATATTATGTTTCTGAAATTTTGCAAGAAATCAGCAATAAAAGTCTTGAGATTTTTTAAATAGATGAGTATTTGAAAATATATTTCCTTTATTCCTCAGGAATCATTTTATTATGGTGATAATCTTATATAGTACAGCATTTTGCCTTTCCCTTAACATACAGTTCTGCAAAATTGCACAGAATTTTTTCTTTTTTTAGATTTCAGGACACTGAGTATTAAGGAGAATAGAGTGTGACATTCCTCAAATTAATTTATTCTGTTAGCCCCTCCCTGTTTTTATGGCATTTCATAAAACATTTTTTCTCCAGAACACTGAGAAAAATTGTCAAAGTTTTCTTAAAATATATCTATGTAATCATCCCACCAACATTGATTCCAGGCTCCGATATTGAGCGGTTGGTTGTATGACCCTAGGCAAGTTTAGCAATTTTCTCTGCTATTTTCTCTCTAAGACTTATCTCACTAAGTCTCAACATTCTTTTTTTTTTTAAATTTTTTTTCTAATTGTTTATTTATCTATTTTTTAACTTTACAATATTGTATTTGTTTTGCCATACATTGACATTCTTAATTATAAAATGGGGATAATAATAATATCTAGCTCATGGAGCTGTGAAAAGAACTAATTGAAATTAAATATGTGAAGTGTCTGCTACATAAACATTCCAAAATAGTATTATTAATAATGGGAATTAAATAAATATTGGCAAATTACACCTTTTAATAAAATCACTTTCCTAGATTTTTAAATGTATTTTCACAGAGTAATATGAAGTATCTTATAATTTTTGACTCTAAAGATTCTCTTTTCTCATTTCAAGTGTTATATTTGTGGTTTATTTAATTACCAAACATATATAATTCTTTTTTTTCTTTCATAGGCTAGCTATTATATTTACAATTCTATTTTACATTTTTTAACTTTTCTAGTTTTTATTCTATTTTTAAAAACTTTCTTTTCCTATGTTCTTGAAAATGGAGGTAGGGCACTCAGGTTTGGCAGTATTCACTCCTGTTCCTAAGTCACAAGTTGACTTAAGTCATTACTCCTTCACAGACCAGACCCCAGACCAAAAGTTCAATCACTAGCAGAGAAAATTGCTGTATTTTCTTTGTTTTCTATTTTGTAAAGTAGAAATATGTAGTCTCCTTTTAATTTTATAAGTGATTATTTCAGAATGTTTAATATTGTAATGAATTTAAATTCTCTAAATATCATATCATCAATTAATGAAAATATTTTGATTTCCCTAAATAAGATGAGAAAATTAGAACATCTTTGCTTCTCTTTTGTACATTTCATACTGGTCCTTTTAAAAATGATTCTTTAACAATTGTGTTGAGTTTTATATTCAGCTTTACGCTATATCTATGAAAATCTTTCCTTTTTATTTTTGTATGAAATAATTTGGGCTTTCACCAGATATTTTATAAATATATCACTCACCTTTGAATACAATTACTATTGAAAAGATTCTTAGGTAATTAAATTAGGCTTCTCTTATTATTTTAGGATGGAAAATGCATTATCCTTTTCCATAGTTAGTATGTAAAATTTTTTACATGTGTATTCATAGTGAGGTTGATGTATAGATTATATATATATTTTAAAATTTCTCTTTCAAAAAAATTTATTGTAGTATAGTTGATTCACAATGTTGTGTTAGTTTCAGGTGTACAGCAAAGTGAATCAGTTGTACATATACATATATTGACTTTTTTATATTCTTTTCCCTATATATATACTTCCGTGGTGGCTCAGATGGTAAAGCGGCTGCCTACAATGTGGGAGACCCAGGTTCGATCCCTGGGTCGGAAAGATCCTCTGGAGAAGGTAATGGCAACCCATTCCAGTATTCTTGCCTGAAAAATCCCATGGACGGAGGAGCCTGGTGGGCTACAGTCCATGGGGTCGCAAAGAGTCAGACACAACTGAGGGAATTCACTTTCACTTTCCCCATATATAATGGTCTGTATATAGGCCATTATAAAGAATTTAGTAGAGTTCCCTTTGGTATGCAGTAGATCCTTATTAGTTACCTATTTTATATATAGTAGTGTAAGGGTTTGGGTAGACTCTGGGAGTTGGTGATGGACAGAAAGGCCTGGCGTGCTGCAATTCATGGGGTCGCAAAGAGTTGGACACGACTGAGCAACTGAACTGAACTGAACTGAACTGAGTGTATATATGCAAATACCAATCTCTCAATTTATCGCTTGTCCCCTTCCCCCCTGGTAACCATAAGACTGTTTTCTACATTTGTGACTCTGTTTCTTTGGTTTTTTTAATTTCTATTTTTAAAATAAATTCATTTGTACCACTTTTTAGAGTCCGTATGTAAGCAATATCATGTGATATTTGTCTTTCTCTATCTGACTTACTTCACTCAGTATGACAATCTCTAGATTCATCTATGTTGCTGCAAATGGCATTATTTTGTCCTTTTTATGGCTGAGTAATATTCCACTATACATATGACATCTTTATTCATTTCTCTCTTGATGTACATTTAGGTTGCTTCCATGTCCTGGCTGTTGTAAATAGTGCTACAATGAATATTTGGTTGCATATATCTTTCTTTTTAAATTAACTTATCTTTAATTGAAGGATAATTGCTTTAAAGAATTTTGTTGTCTTCTGTCAAACATCAACAGGAATCAGCCATAAGTATACATATGTCCCCTCCCTTATGCCCAAGAGTGGGATTGCTGGATCATATAGTAGCTTTATTTTTAGTTTTTAAGGAAACTTCCATAGGTTCTTCATAATGGGTGTACCAGTTTACATCCCCACCGAAACAAAACTGTTTTCTTTTATAAATAAAATAGGGATCATTTTTTCTACAGCCTGTACTAACTTGAATATTTCCAGCATCATTCCCTTAAAGTCAGACCCCAGTAGCCCTTGGACTTTTTTTTCAATGATAAATCTTTTATGATATTTAAAATTTTGGTTTGCTTTTCTCTCTACATCAATGCTTGTCATAGGGTAGTGTTTATGTATATATTGTTTACATTTGTATATATTTATGTATTCCTATATGGTGGTGAAGTAAATGACAGAAATATTATAAGGAACAGGAGAGATGTATCAAGATTATTTTGTTATTATAAGTTATTCATACTGTTCTGTGATGTGAAGCAGTATAGTGTTATTTGAAAGTGGACTTGGATTAGTTGTAAATGTAAATTGCAAGCCTCTAAAAAAAGTAAGAAATGAAGTATAACTCATATGATATAAAAAGGAGAGAAAATAAAATCATATAAAATAGTCACTTAAAACCACAAATGGAAGAAAACCACTGGAAGACAAAAATATGGATGAAAAGCAATGGAAGACAAAAATAGGGACAAAAAAACAAGGGCAACAAACTGAGAACATTAACAAATATGGTAGATGTTAATCCAACAGTATTAACAAAAACTTTAAAACATCAGCCGTCTAAATATGCCTGTTAAAAGAAGAGACTGTCAGAGTGGATCAAAAAACTACCCCTAACTATATATCGTCCATAAGAAACCCACTTTAAATACAGTGACACATGTAGATTAAAAGTAAAGGGATGGAGAAAAATACACCATGCTAATAACATCAATCAAAAGAAAGCAGGAGTAACTGCTAATTTCAGACAGAGCAGTTTTCAAAACAAGGAAAGTTATCAGGAATAAAGATGGATACTTCATAATGATGGGGAGTTATTCACCAGAAAGCCATAATAATCTTTAACACATATGCATCTAACCAAAGAGTATCAAAATGCATGAGGCAAAAATTATAGGACTGTAGGGTGAAATACTAACAGATGAATTCAGTATCATAGTTGGAGACTTCAACATCCCTCTATCAGAAATGGACAGATCCAGCAGGCAGAAAACCATAAAGACATAGTTGAATTCAGCAACATGATCAGTCAACTGTATGGAATGGACATCTAAACTAGTTGAGCCAACAATAGGAGAATCTACATTCTTCTAATGCTAACCAAGAGAGACCACATTTGAGTCATGAAACATAACTTACCATATTTGAAAGAATAGAAATCACACTCTATTAGCTCTCATACCACAATGGAATTAAACTAGAAATCAGTAACAGAAGGATAGCTGGAAAATACCAAAATACTTAGACTTTAAGGAATGCACTTCTCAATAACACTAGGTCAATGAAGAAATCCTAAGTGAAATTAAAAACAAATTGGAGTATATGAAAAGATAACATCAAAGTTTGGGAGATGCAGTGAAAGCATTTTACCAAAAGGGGAAATTTATAGCATTTAATGTATATATTAGGAAAACAAGATCTATAATCAATAATCTAAGCTTTCATGTTAGGAAATTATAAAAAGAAAAATTATATCCAAAGTAACCAAAATACAACAAATAAGAAAAATTAGAGCACAAATAAACTGCAAACAGTAGATAAATTCAATGAAACCAAGAACTGATTCTTGGAAAAGATCAGTAAAACTGCCAAGCCTCTATCTAGGCTAAGAAGATGAGAGAGGACAGAAATTACTAATTTGAAAAATAGGATATCACAATAGGTCCCATGGATAATAAAAGGCAAATAAAAGAATATCAAGAACAACTCTAGGCCCAGAAATTTGATAACCAAGAATTTATCTTTACCAATTCCTTGAAAGACATAATCTGCCAAAACTCACAGGAGAAAAAACAGACAATCTGAACAGGCAGATCAGTTAAACTATTAAGTCAATCATTAATTATGTTTCAAAACAAAAAAACACCAGGTCTGATGGGGAAGGGATCTTCCTCAATTTGCAAAGCATGTCTACAAAACACCTACATCTAACATCTAAAGGGAAATACAAGTGAAAAAAAAAAGCTAACTCTGGCTATGAAAAGAGAGGAACTTTAATTGCATATTGCTAGGTGAGAGAAGACAGTCTTTAAACTGTATAATTTGCATTATATGACTCTAGAAAAGGCAAAACTATGGAGACAATAAAACGATCAATGGTTCTGGGACAACCCAGAGGGATGGGATGGGGAGGGAGTTGGAAGGGGGGTTCAGCTTGGGGAACACATGTACACCTGTGGCTGATTCATGTCAATGTATGGCAAAAACCACCACAATATTGTAAAGTAATTATCCTCCAATTAAAATAAATTAATTAATTAAAAAAAAAAGATCAGTGATTGCCAGCTGAAGGAGAAGGAATTAGGTGAAACACAGAAGATTTTTAGGGCAATGAAAATAAGTTGATCCTTGAACAACATGGGTTTGAACTGCATGAGTCACCTCAACATGGATTTATTTCAATAAATATATAACTGCGTTTTCATTTTACAGAAAATGGAAAAGTTTGTGTTCAATTAGAGAGCGCAGTTTGTTCTCTAGAATCAAAAGAATGAGTTTTTGAGTCCTGATTCTATCCACACTGTTTCAGCTTCCTGCCTTTGGGTGAACCGTTTATCAGTTCCTTTGTTTTTGAGGCAGAGATAGCCTTAGGTGGATTTTTGACTGCCTTCTGTCTTGCTCAAGGGTCTACTGTACTGTGTATATCATTATAATAGCAGAGAAATGTATAAACCCGTAGAATGTGCAACCAAAAATGAACCCTAATGTAAACAATGTTCTTTGAATTATTGTAGGGGTCAATGTAGGTTAATCAATTATAACAAAATGTACCACTCTGATGGGGATTTTGATAGTTGAGGAGGATATTAATGAGAAAGGTCAGGAATTATTTGGGAAATTTCTGTACCTTCTGCTCAATTCTGCTATGAGCCTAAAACTGCTCTAAAATATAAAGGATATAAAGGCAGTTGATCTCTAAATCAACTAATTCAGCTCTTACACAGATAAGTACAAGGGAGCCTATGATGATGACGTGGATGGCTCACATTTTTAACATTTATCGTGGAGGCAGGCAGATTCTGCACTAAATAAGAAGAGAAAGGAAAGGGAAAGGAAAGGATTTGCTGTTGGAATAGGTTTGCTGTATTCCCAGAAGGCTGTTGGAAGTTAGGTCTTAAGTGGGAAAAAATGTCTCTGGCTATGGAAAAAATTTGCTTTTTTCATGGTCTTCTCCCTCAGCTTGGGGCAGTGTCTGCATGTATGGGTCAGTGTTCAGGACAGACTGTCATTTTCCAAGATCCCTTGTCCTGTTGCCGTGACTCAGGGCTTCATCTGTTCTTTGCACCTGAGAATTTCCTCTAAGATCTGGCCTGTCCTTTATCGATAGTCCTAGTTTCCATCATTGTTGCAGATTTGTATCTGTTTTTGCGTAAGAATCTCAGGGGAAATTGATAAAGGATATGGGATGTGGTTACTGAATCAGTTCATCTTAAGTTCAATTTTCCACATTAGCTTGAAGAGATATTTTTCAATGTACAAAAACAAGTCTGATTGACAATCAGAATTCTAGCTGCTCTGAACATGTTAATGAGCAAGATAATGATAGGTTTTACTTTTTGCAGTGATATATTTTTTTCTCTAAAAATTTCTGCTGATTTTTTCCTTTAATGTTAGGTTATTAATTTATATGGTGCTAGATCATGAGGCACAAGGTGGCTGAATATGATCTGATTCGTGAAGGCAGTTTCCAGAGGGAGCAGAAAAGGCAAGTCAAGATAGTAAAGCCCAGACAGCGGGACTCCTACAAATGTACTGACCTGTATAAAAAAATACCAAGTGTAAGGCAAATGGGCACTGTTTACATGGTTAGAATGAAGTTAGGAAAGTCTTGTTTGGCTAAGCCACGAAGAACCTATTTCAAATGAGATTTTTACTTTGTCATGATAAGATATTTTGAGGAAGGGTGGGGTAAGATAGAGAAAACTATATATCTTTCATATTACATGTGTACTCAGTCACTCAGTATATCTGAATCTTTGTGACCCCATGGACTGTAGCCAGCCAGGCTCTTCTGTTCATAGGATTCTCCAGGCAAGACTACTGGAGTGGGCTGCCATTTCCTTTCTTCATATGACATATTTTTTTCATAATATTTGAGAGACAAAGCATTCTTTACAGCCTGCTATATTTATTTAGGTAAGCCTTATTCTCTAGACACAAAGCATTTGATGTCTCACAGTAACACTCAAAATGCAGTCCACGGGCTAGCAGCTGCTGTATTACTGAGAGTAGAAATGCAGACCCTTAGACTGTACACCAGACCTGCTGCATCAGTATCTTATTATACCAAGACCCCAGGCACATTGATGTTGGAGAAACACAAATACCGTGTCTGAAAGTGGGGAAAGTGTGAAAATGAGGGAAACACTGAACAACTGATTTCAAGACACTATGGTGACTGTAAGTTTTTACTTTCTATATTACTTCAGGTTCAACTTTATTTACATAGAATTACACACATCAAAGGCCTTCCGTATTCACCAATGACTTCATCCAAGGCCTCGGTTCTAATTTTTGTATTAAGTGTGAGGAGAGGTTAAAATGGGCTTCTCTGGTAGCTCAGCTGGTAAAGAATACATCTGCAATGCAGGAGACCCTGGTTCGATTCCTGGTTTGGAAAGATCCCCTGGAGAAGGGATAGGCTATGCACTCCAGTATTCTTGCCTGGAGAACTTCCATGGACACAGGAGCCTGGTGGGCTACAGTTCATGTGGTCACAGAGAGTCAGACAGGACTGAGTGACTAAGCACAGCACAGTGCAGAGGTTAAAATACTAATGTTACTAAAATAAGTATTACATTATCCTATTGACAAAAGAGGCAAGGCTTGTACTAGTTCATGAGTGTATGTGTGTGTGTGTGTGTCTATGTATTTAAATAATTATGAAGCAGGGCCCAAGGAAATTGGAATCAAAAGTTTGCATCTGGGAAAGGGATAGATCTGAAGCAGGAAGCATGACCGCAAGGACCACGCCCATGGGAGCCACAGAAGAGCCCCGGGAAATTGATATGCAGGAGGTTCCAAACAAGAAAGTTAGAAAAGACAGCTTGGAAGCAAAGTTTACTCAGGGTCAGTCCCAACAAACCTACCTACTTAATGTATGTAAATTGTTCATATAACACATTTGATTCCCTTGGCAACTCTTTCCTGAAAAAAATGTCACTTGCAATCTTCCAGCTTGAATTCCTGAAGAGTTAAACAAAACATCAATTTTCAGAAAATCCTTTCATCAAAATGAAATATCTGAAGTGTTTATTTTTTTTTTATTAAACTTTGGTTCTATACCAGAGTGAAACTTTAAGATAACTCTCTAAAAAGACAAACTGAAAACTAGATGTCTCAATGACAGCTTTGACTAAATCTAATTTTAAAAAATTGTAATGAACTATTTTAAAATGTTTGAAAAAACTTTTATTTTTGCATTTCAACAGTGAAGGATGTTGAAGCATGCCCATTATGATTTTGCTCTACATAAGTGATTCTTTAAGATCTATCCTTTTTTTCATTAAAAGAAATAACAATTTAAAATAATCTCGGATGGGAAATGAATACTGCCATTCCTGAGTGATTGTTACGTGCCAGCTCTGGCAACAAGATGCTTAAGATAAATACTGTAGAAGAAATAGCTATTTCAGTGCATTTTCACATGAAAATTAGTTTAAATAAAGAAAATGTGCTCAGAAATTTTGGAACAAACCCTCAACCCAGGTCTCCCTGTTCCCCATGTCTCACGTGCACAGGAACAGTCAGGAGAGGTGAGCTCAAACCTGAATTCAATCTTGCCTTTCTGTGAGGACTTCTGCCTTCCTGCCTGTCTTGTCTGTTAAGCAGGTAGCTTAACAGACTCTTTGTTCCCCCATCATCTGAGTATTGGATCCCCAAAATAACTGTCTCATACAAAAATTTATTAGATATCTTGAAAAGTATAGAACTCTATTATTAAATGTGAATATTTGACTAGTGCTGCAAATAGTAGAAAGATTATTTTTTTGATATCAAAAATGAAACTTTGTTAAGCTCATCAAAAATTATGTTCAAATGCTTTGTCATGCCAAGAGATAAGTACTGAGAACAGTAGGACAGAATGAGTTTTCATCGAATTTCTTTTGTTCTTAATATATATAGTAGGTATAAAAACTCACCTGTAAACTTGGTATGCTCACATTTCTTGTATACATATGTAGAGGGGGGCATACGTATATGGGTACTGATGGGCTACCCTAGTGGCTCAGATGGTAAAGAATCTCCCTGCAACACAGGAGACCCAGGTTTGATCCCTGGGTTGAGAAGATCCCCTGGAGAAGGGAATGGCAGCCCACTTCAGTATTCTTGCCTAGAGAATTCCATGGGCTAGAGGAACCTGATGGGCTAAGGTCCATGGGGTCACAAAGAGTCGGACACAACTGAGAGACTCTCACTCATTCACTCACTCGTCATATATAGAAATATTCATCACATATAGGTATATGTGTCATTTATGTATGTATAATGAATAGGAATTTGTATATACCAGTACACACATATGTAAGTATATTTAAAATTCTCTATTTCTAATTAAGTTGAAACATTTTCTGTACATTTATAACCATCATTATTATTCTTTTTCTAAAATGTGCTTATTTCCATTTTCTACATTCTCTACACACCTGCTAGTAAAAGAATGGCACATTATATTTGTTAGCATGTTCTCTTTATATATTATGTGTCACTTTTTTATCATATATTTTTCAACTTTATCTCCAGATTATAGAGCTTGCCTTTTGCTTATTTTTTCTTTGTTTTAGTTTTAAATTTTAAAAGTTTTAAAGTCTTATGTATCTAAAAGTCTTTTATTGACTTAAATGGAGAACTGTTTGTTAAGCAGCTTACTTTGAAGTGGTCATTTAAAGTCAAATGAGTTGAAATATGATAGCAGATATAGATCAGGAGACTCTTTGGAGGTCCAGAACTCTCCCACTGAGGGCTCAGGAGATAGAAACATTTTAAATAAATAAATAAACAAACAAAATGCTTTGTTTTCAGAGCACAGTCACTATTCATTTTGATATCTCAAAATAAACATCTCACCATCCCTATGCATTATTCAAACATGAAAAGATAAGTGTCTGCATACATAATTAAATGGTGTGCAGTGGATAAAATCTGGACTCATTTGATAAGCCAGAGTAGAGCAATCTTTGTAGCTTTTCCCTTGTTTTCTCTAATTAGAGAGAAATTTACATATAATCACAGATGCTGCATGAGATAGGAGAAATCTATTTTAATCATTTTACTGCTTCATTTTAAAAGCCATATATTAACAACTTTAAAATATCACTAGCTTTTTAATTTAAAATTTCCACTATTGTACATGAATATTAAAATATTACTGAAATAATATGGTAGTATGATATGTCTATTGCATTACATATATTCCATATTATTATCTTCTTGTTTCTCCATTTTCATAATGAACTAAAATTCTTTTCTCAAAATATACTTGTGACTTATTACATTTTGAGTTTGATATAGAGACATTTAAGATTATTTGTTTAGAAAGAAAGACTTTGAAAAATAAGTAATGCACATTTTAAATAATTTTTCCTTTTTAATTTAAAAGTTGAACATTGTTGGATAAGATTGAACAGTCACAGATATCACTTGTATGGCATAGTTACTATAGAAAACTTAATTGAAATGGGGAACTTTGATTTTGTAAATTTGTCAAAGAAATTACTTATTTTCTGAACTTTTCTTTGTGGGATTCTTCAATGGCATTAAGGTTCACATAGCAGTGTGAGAATTCTCCTTCCTGTATCACACTTTTGGGCTTATTTGTACATGGCTATCTCCTGATATGAGACTATAAAATTTAAAGGCCAGGCAATATGCTTTCTACTCCCAGTTCCTAAAGGAACTGCACACGGATGTGGTAGGTGCTCAACCAAGGTGTAATCCATGCATGAATACCTGTGTATATGGATGTGGATTTTTTGATGGATGCTGATTTACAATACTGTGTTAATTTCAGGTGTAGAGCATATAATTCAGTATTTTTGCATATTCTTTTATGTTATTGTTCAATTGCTTTAGCATGTCCGACTCTTTGTGATCCCATGCATTGTAGCCTGCCAGGCTCCTCTGTCAGTGAGATTTCCTAGGCAAGAATACTGGAGTGGGTTGCCATTTCCTTCTCCAGGAGATCTTCCTGATCAGGAATCAAACCTGTGTCTCCTGCATTGGCAGGTGGGTTCTTTACCACTGAGCCACCCTAATATATCAATGCAAAATAATGGCTGTCATTCCCTGTCCTATATAGTAAATTCATGTTTCTTATCTATTTTATATATAGTAATTAGTATCTGTCAATCCCATACCCCTTATTTGTCCCTTCCTGGTTCCCTCTTCCCTTTGATAGTCACAAGTTTATATTCAATACCTGTGAGTCTGTTTCTGTTTTGTAAATAGGTTCATTGATATTTTAAGATTCTACATATATGTGATTTCATGTAATACTTGTTTTTCTCTGCCTAACTTACTTCGCTTAAAACTATGATAATCTCCAGTTCCATCCATGTTACTTCAAGTTTCATTCTTCTTATGTCTGCATAATAGTCCACTTTGAATGTGCACAGTATATATACCACATCTTCTTAATTTGGGTTGCTTCCACATCTTGGCTATTGTAAATAGTATTCCTGCAAACATTGTGTTGCATGTATCTTTTTAAATTAGTGGGTTTCTTTTTCTGAATATATACCTAGAAGGGGAACTGCTAAATTATATGGTAATTCTATTTATGGTTTTTTAAGTAACCTCCGTACTGTTTTCTGTAGTGGCTGCACCAATTTACATTTCTAATAACAGTGTACAAGGCTTCCGTTTTTTGGATGTGAATTGTTCTGAAATGGCTAAGCATAAATGTTAATTGGATGTTTGGCCTTTTGTCAAATTTGAAGTTATTAAAATTTATGTAACAGTTTATTCTAGAGTACTCAAAAATGGAGAAGCAGCAGCCTTAGAAAGCAGTGTACACTTTGCACAGTTAAACTTTCCCAGTATGTCAACCATTAAGATATTAGAAAGAAGCATTGCATTTCAGTCAAAGGACACTTATCCATATAACTTTCCTAATCAACTGAAGATCTCTATGGAGAACCCCCAAATTTTAGTTAAAATGAGAGTTTCTAAGCATAGTCTGGAAGTTCAGAATGAGAACCAAAGAGCCATAGCAGATGGATTCTAGCTCTGTTTCTTATGTGTAAGGATTCAGAAATCCCTACTATGATGTTTATAACTCTAAGCTGACATGAGATACTCTTTTGCCATCCCAAAGATTATTATTATTTTATTTCAAAATATCATAGTTATTTCAGGGTTACTACAGATATTATATTTTAAACTACATAGACTGTTTAGCACTGTTTTATGGGTAGTTATAGGTAGATTTTGTAAAAGTTTTATGGTAATACGGGGAACTGCAAATTTAAATATGTGCATGCGTAAGAAATACAATGAATATTTCTACTTATAAGTGCTAAATCAGTTTCTACAAATGACATCTATAAGGATTTCACTTTTCAGCAAGTAAAGTGAAAAAAGTGGTACATGAAATAAAGAGGACATGTTAAGTAACTTTTGGGCAAGAAAATTATGCCTATTTTTTCAAAGGCTTTAATTGTTTTAGATCTTAGGAACAAATTTTTGAAGTGATTTGTAATGCATATATTATACCACACGTCTTCTTTTCCCCCACAGATTTAATGTTTCCTCTTCATTCCCGCTAGTTTCATGGTTCTTCATGAGCCACATGTACTCCTTCAAAGAAAGAAAAACAAATTTGCCCTCTTGGTGAAAGTCTGCCTAAGGCTTTGGTATTCACAGCGCAGCTTGTCTTACCTTTTACTGAGCTGGGAAAAAGTCAGGAATGTTTCATCATTTTGACATTGAAACACTCCTGGTTGAAAAGTCCTGAAATAAAATAGAGCTATATACTTTCTTGCTCTTCAAACAAGCAAAGGAAATAGGAACATATTTTATCAAAAATTACTTCTGTTTGTAAACAGAGTCAGACTATTTTGTGGTCCCTCATTGATGACAGATTGGATAAACTACTTTATAAATAACTTTGGGTATTATAAATGACAAGTTGTAAAAAATATCACAAAAAAATTAGCTTCTGTTTTCGGGTCAATTTTTCTTTAATCTGTTACTTCAGTTTAGACATAGAAACAGCAGGTTTAGCATAAAGATACCCTTAATATAGAAGGAGACACATGAGTGTCTCATTAGAATACTAATGCTCAAGAATCCTCACAGTGTTGGCAAAGTTAATGGTTGCCCTCAGAGCTGAGCCTGCTGGGATGATGGCTCACTGACAAATAACTCCATGTTGATAAAACTGATAAAATCAACAATATTAAATATTCACAAAAACACTACAGAGATCCACCAAACAATATGATTTCATCTCACTGCTCAGGAATTGTGCATATTTAGGGAGATTGGGCTCTCAGGAAATTTACCTCCATTTACTTGTAAGACATATTTTGCTTTCTAACACATATTCCAATTAAGCCCATTGTCTAAATTGATGCACACCTTGTACTTAGGAGTGAAGGAAATAGTTTCCCAATATACCTTCTAACCACTTCCATGTTGTTGTAATCCTAAATTTTATAAACATATGACTTGGTAAAAAAAAAAAAAAAAAAAGAGGAAACTAACATGGTTTCCTAAAATCATGATTCTCAGTATGAGTTGCTGGTGCATCCAGAGCCTGACATCCACGTTTCAGTCAAGTTAACAACAGTTCCACTTCCACAGTATTTCATGGGATTGTCAGGGTTTAGGTCACTTCGTCTCTAGCATTGGCTAGTATATGACAGCCCACTCCAGTGTTCTTGCCTGGGAAATCCCATGGACAGAGGAGCCTGGTGGGCTACAGTCCATGGGGTCACAAAGAGTCAGACATGACTGAACGACTAACACTTTCAGTATCACTCTAAAGCTGTGTATAACCCTAAGAAGGAAAGTAAATATTTGACAACTGAATTTATAAACTGAGAAAACTGAACATAATTCCAATGACCTGTAGTTTTTTTCTAATTAATATACATAAAATATGAAAGATTTCCTCAGTGATCAATGCAAAGAAATAGAGGAAAACAATAGAATGGGAAAGACTAAAGATCTCTTCAGAAAGTTAGATACTGAGGGAAAATTTCATGCAAAGATGGGGCATAATGAAGGACAGAAAAGGACCTAACAGAAGCAGAATATATTAAGAAGAAGTGGCAAGAACACACAGAAGAACTATACAAAAAAGATCTTCACGACCCAGATAATCACGATGGTGTGATCACTCACCTAGAGCCAGACATCCTGGAATGTGAAGTCAAGTGGGCCTTAGAAAGCATCACTACGAAGAAAGCTAGTAGAGGTGATGGAATTCCAGTTCAGCTATTTCAAATCCTAAAAGACAATGCTGTGAAATCACTGCACTCAATATGCCAGCAAATTTGGAATACTCAGAAGTGGCCACAGGACTGGAAAATGTCAGCTTTCATTCCAATCCCTAAGAAAGGTAATGCCAAAGAATGCTCAAACTGCCTCACAATTGCACTCATCTCACACACTAGCAAAACAATGCTCAAAATTCTCCAAGCCAGGCTTCAACAGTACATGAGCCATGAAATTCCAGATGTTCAAGGTGGTTTTAGAAAAGGCAGAGGAACCAGAGATCAAATTGCCCACATCCTTTGAATCATTGAAAAAGCAAGAGAGTTCCAGAAAAATATCTGCTTTATTGACTATTCCAAAGCCTTTGACTGTGTGGATCACAATAAACTGTGGAAAAGTCTTAAAGAGATGGGAATACCAGACCACCTGACCTGCCTCCTGAGAAATCTGTACGCAGGTCAAGAAGCAAGAGTTAGAACTGGACATGGAACAACAGACTGGTTCCAAATCGGGAAAGGAATACGTCAAGGCTGTATATTGTCAGCCTGCTTATTTAACTTGTATGCAGAGTAAATCATGTGAAATGCCAGGCTGGATAAAGCACAGACTAGAATCAAGATTGCCAGGAAAAATATCGATAACCTCAGATACACAGATGACACCTCCCGTATGGCAGAAAGCGAAGAAGAACTACAGAGCCTCTTGATGAAAGTGAAAAAGGAGAGTGAAAAATCTGGCTTAAAACTCAACATTTAAAAATTGAATATCATGGCATCTGGGCCCATCACTTCATGGCAAATAGATGGGGAAACAATGGAAACAGTGAGACTTTATTTTGAGGGGCTCCAAAGTCACTGCCTACTGTGACTGGAGCCATGAAATTAAAAGACACCTGCTCCTTGGAAGAAAAGCTATGACCAACCTAGACAGCATATTAAAAACTGAGACATTTGCCAACAAAGGTCCATCTAGTCAAGGCTATGGCTTTTCCAGTAGTCATGTATGGATGTGAGAGTTGGACTCTAAACAAAGCTGAGCGCTGAAGAATTGATGCTTTTGAACTATGTTGTTGGAGAAGACTCTTGAGAGTCCCTTGGACTGCAAGGAGATCCAACCAGTCCATCTTAAATGAAATCGGTCCTGAATATTCATTGGAAGGACTGATGCTGAAGCTGAAACCCCAATACTTTGGCCACCTGATGCGAAGAGCTGTCTCATTTGAAAAGACCCTGATGCTGGGAAAGATTGAAGGTGGGAGGAGAAGGGGATGACAGAGGATGAGATGGTTGGATGGCATCACTGACTCGATGGACATGAGTTTGAGTAAACCTCGGGAGTTAGTGATGGTCAGGGAGGCCTGGCATGCTGCGGTCCATGGGGTTGTAAAGAGTCAGACATAAAATATCTATAAATATAAATATCCATAAGTGTAAATATCTGATATTTTGAATTTGAGTGCAAGTGATCATATTTGCTACTGGATAGGACCAATATTAGGACAGTGAAACGTAACTCGTTTCCTTCATGCCATGTTCCTCAAGTTAGCCGCTGTTAATGACAGTGGAGTTTTAGGAAACATGGTCTACAGAGAATAGCTTGGTGTCTTATCTTCTCTTTACCACATACAAAACTAGGGTATGTTTTAGGAGAAGATGGGGGTCTTGTCGGCAGATATAAAGGAGGATGCAAAAGTATGGTATGTGATTCAATAAGGTTAGGATATCATCTATTGTAATCAACCTATTGCATCTACTATATGCCCATTTCTACATGTTGCTGTGGTGGGAATTAGCATTTCAGATGCAGATGTTTAAGCTACTTTTCATGCCATCAAGAAACTTGTGCTCAAATTGGGATGAAGTTAAATAAACCTGTCACCATGTTCACAACTGTAAGTGAAAGAGTGAATGCAAACACTGAGAGCTGTATACACATGTATATACATGTAAGGAGAAGTTTCAGGGGAGGTTGTCTAGAGGTGAAGGCATTTAAACCAAGTTTTATTAGTTAGAAATTAGCTAGATAAAGAAATGGAGGCACACGGCATTCCAGGAAGTGGAAGCAACTTGGGAAAACTCAAGGAAGTGTGAAGGAATCATGCAACACTTGATGAACTTCAAATAATTCACAGTGTATTGTATGGTGTGGGAAGAAGCAAGAGCTGCAGATAAAAGGGAACCTAAATGATGACAGATGTTGTATGTCATGCTAAGGACTTTAGATTTTATCCTGAAGGTGATAGGGAACATTTGATGATCATTTTGAATTTTCACGCAAATTCTTTGTAATAATGGATACAGGTAAGAATGGAGGCAGGGAAATGTTCTAGGAGACTCTTGCAGTCATAGGAATGGCAGATGGTCAGTACCTGGACTGCAGACAAAGTGCTGGAGACTGGGGGGGAGCATGGTTGACGAAGATTAAAGAGGTAGACTTGATAGGAGCTGAGGTCTGATGATGTGTGGGGATAAAGAGAGGAAGAGTAGGGCAATGATAGTTTAGTGACTGTTAATGAATCCAAGAGGAAGAACAGATTTTCAGAAAAACATTATGAAAATCTGTGTCTGGGATTGCAGTGAGACATTCAAGAGTAAATGTCCAATGAGTAGTTTTTTTATGGATTGTGAACTTAATGAGCAAGGTCTTCGCTGGTAACAAAGTCCTTTGCACAAGAACTGGAGTGATGGTTGAAGGCATAGGAGTATGTAATTTCACTGATAGAAGTCTGTAGAATGGAGAGCAAACAAATTATAGAACAATAACATCTCTGAAGAAAGACTATTTTCAGCTCTCCTCTCTTTTGCTAGTCTTTTTGGACATACAAAGATGTAAGTATATAAAACGAAGTGATTGTATGAAGTGTAGTTATTGAGAGCAATGCAAATATATAATTATTGATAATAATTAATATTTACTGAATAGCCACAGGCACCATGACAAGCATTTTTGCATGTATTAGGTAATATGTAATAAATATTGGTAAATCAGAAATACTATTGTATCATTTTTCAGATGATGAAACTCACTTAAAGAAATTTGAAAAACTTGCTCATGTTCCTACATTTAGTGGATATTGAAACTCAGATGCAGAGCCTTAGTATGCCTTATTCAACATCATTACTCCCCTAGTTGGATATAATTGTGACATGTAAAGTAATAGCTACAGTCCTGTGCTATTGATCACAGTGTCAGCAACCTGCCCAGCCTTTCTGAAAGCTAGACTACTTGCCTTGAAAAATATCTCCACTTTAAAGATGCTCCTACTGATCTCTCTCAGCTCACATTTTGGTTTTGTTAATACTCTCTCTGCTAACATCTTAAATGGTTTACAGAGGTAAAGTTAGTATGGTATACACTAGTGTGCAAGAAGATAAGGTCCTTGTCATCATAGGTTATACCTAAGCATGGAAGAAAATTTAAAAAGTGACCCTAGACCATTTCAGAGTAATTTAAGAAATGAGAGAATAACAGAATCAAGAAAATAAAGAAATCTTGGGAGTATTATCTAGATGTATAAAATCCACATTCTTCAGTAATATATCTGTTCCTCATCTGAACCAGAAATATAATTTTTAAAAGTATTCTGGGGAAAAAAATATGTGTGGAGAGAGTGGAGAGAAGCTACACTCAGTGAGGTAATCTTTCCCCATAAACATTTGCCTCAGAAGGATCCTTCCATGGAAATGGAAGGAAAACAGGAATCTTAGTTCATGAAAATCTCAGCATAACATACAGACTTGGCTGGAGTAAGTTTGTTCACGGCCAGGTTTTCAGAGGAGCCAAACTATGAAGAAGAACTGAGTGCTGTGAATTATTGTAATATTCATTTTAATATTTTACTTTGAGTGAACCATTCTTAAATTAGGCACAATTTGATACAATTTGTCTAGTTTACATGAAAATTCTCCTTAGCCTTGGAGGATTACCTAGAAAAGAAGTTTGGAGTGTTAATGATGATCAGCATTTCATATCAGTCCAGAAGTTTCCAGAATTTTACTTACCCATGTTGATGTTTATTACTAAATATGTTTTGTTATTAAAACATTGGAAGGATTTGAAAGTTATGTAACTCTGTACTTTCTTCCTATCTTCAAAGCAACATAGTAAGATGATTCTGTTTTATTTAAGCATTGTGTACAATAGTAAATCATAATGTTAGAAAGGAGGGATAAAATAATTTAATTAGGCTTTTCAGTTTTGTTAAAGATGAGGACTGTATTTCTTTCTCTATGGCACTTTCATCATGGTCACCTGCATTTTAATTTTGAAAGCATTATAGAGAAATCTTTGCAGGTTGTGAAACTAAGAATTCCCTTGTCTTCTGCTTAGTTTTTTCCTCAATAATGGAGCACATTGTCAATTAAGTTACTTTTCCAAAATAGCATCAAATAATATTGCGCCATGATTTTCAGTGCTGTAGTAAAACAGAAATTACATATCCTCCTTTTATATGTTTATCCAACTATAAAACACATATCATGCACTGCATAATAGCTGAGACTCTGTTCATTATTTTCCCACTTGAATTCCTAGTGTCTGTCAAATTCCCGATCCAATTTTGGCCCTTGAGAACTGTTTGTTGAGTTAATGCATTATATAGATGGCCACATTTTATAAAACAGTTTAAATTCTTGGTTTTCATATTCATTCTGCTTCTGCTTCAAATTGTGTGTGCTCTTTGATTTATATTCTCATGTACTTCACCAAACTAAACATATTTGCCAGAAGATATTGTGAATAGCAAGCTTCTATGTGGTAGAGCACATTTTTCTTGAGATGAATGCAGTGCTTTGTCAGGAATGCTGTGGTCACTGCCCTCACCTAGTTTCTTCTATCAAATCAAAATATAACTGCAAAGTATCCTGGCAATTTGGGTCTCATTTGTCAGTGTGTACTATCATTTTTGCTGTAGTATTCTGTTGACTTCTTGTGCAATAGTGAAGCTATAAAGCCAGTATGTTCTAGTACCATTTTATGTCTAAGAGGTCAGGAGTTTTATAGGTTTTTAAAATTCATGTTCTCAGCAATTTCACTCACATGCAGCATGATATAAGTACAATCCATTTTGAAATTTCAAGAAAATTATGATGATGGTGGTTGAGGATATAACTGGAAACCCATTTTAAATAACTTCAAAAAAGAACTCAAACCAGTACAGAGGCATGGAGAAGACAGTAAATTTTTATTTAAAAGTCAACTTTTGAAATTAGGAAATCAAATATTATTTAGGATAAGAATGTAGTTTCACACAGCTCATGATTCTCATTTTAAAAGATAATAAGCATTTTGTAACCAATCACATAAGTTTTTTTTTTTCTTCACAAGAAACAGTGACAGAATTTTGTCACAATATTTTCAGTGGAATTACTTGCTATTATTCAGAAAACAGTTTGTTCATTTGAAGCCATGCTGAGTTACATTTCACGACCTGACCAAAATAATGATTATCAAACTGCTGGATAAATTCCTGTATAAATGAAAGAGATTTTTAGAAGAGCAGATAAATTACCATCTAAAAATTGTACTCGTTTGTTATAAGATAATGACTTACTGCTTTTTTAGTATAATTCTGGCTTAGTTTTTAAACATGCAAATGATACATAAAATTAAGATAAATTAAAATTCACCTCAAATTCTACAATTGAAAATAGCCATTATTAACAGTCTATAAATATAAATTCACATCTCTCTAAATATAATAATAGACTGAGATTAGAATATACATATGTCTTACAACACTTCCCATGCTCCTTCCAATATACCACAATGGCTTAAAACATAAGGTGAAAGAGAAGTATGTGGATTGTGAAGGTAGTGTTTGGGGAGTGGAAAAATCACTATGAACTGGGCTGTAGTGATTAAGAACTGGGATAATGTTGTTTGTACTATTGGGAAGCAATTCTATGAGTTTCTTGTGTTTCTGCACATTCCAGAAGAGAGGAACTAACAGCTTTTTGTTCTGGACTATTTGTTAAACACAAATATTCATTGGAAGGACTGATGCTAAAGCTGAAACGTCAATACTTTGGCCACCTGATGTGAAGAACTGACTCATTTGAAAAGACCCTGATGCTAGGATAGATTGAAGGCGGGAGGAGAAGGGGATGACAGAGGAGAGATGGTTGGATGACATGACCAACTCAATGGACATGAGTTTGAGTAAGCTCCGGGAGTTGGTGATGGACAGGGAAGCTGTCAGTACTGCAGTCCATGTAGTCGCAAAGAGTCAGACACAACTGAGTGACTGAACTGAACTGAACTCATTTGTTAAACACAGCTTTTTGTTCTGGACTATTTGTTAAAGTGTGAACTACCTGGAAAGATACAGTATTTCCTTCAGTAGCAAAGGGTTGGTTTATTGGTTGTGAACAGCGTAGTAAAGATAGTGTTCCTCCAGGGCAAAGTTTTGGTAGGTGTGCTTCTAGCAATTATAAAAAATTGAAAACTCCTAAGCTTAGAATGCCTCAGCTGTCAGAGACTCTTCACAATTCTTGACAGGAATGTGATTTTAGGTAGAAGAGCTGAAAATAACCTAAATGACCATTAATGGTGGTCTGTTAATAAAAATGTTGATACATCTATTCAGTGGAATAATATGCAGCCATTAAAAAGTGTAGATTATTATTTACTAACAAAGAAGATAAGAATATATTGCTAAGTAAAGTATGAAATTTAAAGTTTATTTTATACTGTGTATTTCTATTTCCGAGAAAAATGACATAGTATTGTATATATGTATCAAACATTTTATATAAGCATTGAAAAAAATCTGGCTGGAAACACACCATACTCTTTACATTGCTTACTCCTGGAGAATGGGATGTGAGAATGGGGTATGAGTGGCAGATTATTGCAGAAGAACAGAAATTTCACTTAATATAATTCTACAGCATTTAATTCTTAAATGTCATATAAGGTTGTTTTAATTTTTAAAGTACTTCAAAAAGTAACTTACAATAATGAGAGCTCTACTTTCCAATCAGACCCACGTGGCTATTGTTCTTGCTGCCTGTGTGCCATAGAGCAAGTTATCTGTGCTTAGTGAGTTTGTTTTCTCATCTATAAAATGGACATGTAACAATGCCTTCCTTATTTGTTTGTAGTAAGAATCTAAAAAATTAGCTCAAGTGAAAGACTTAGCATGGCTCCTGGCACATAAATGTGCATTTAATAAACATATGCTATTGCTAATCTAGTTATTTTTAAATTAATCCAAATTTAATTTTCTGGCATTTCAAACCATTGTGCATATGCCAAGATACATTTTTTTTAAAGGACAGGATGATAAAATGGTCTCATTATAAATTTTGACAATTTGTAGATGGTCCTATGAGAGATGAATGTTTTTCTTTGGAACAAGTTCTAGCATTCTCAATTTTAGCAGGAAAAAGGCACCTGAAGGAAAATGTTGAGTCATAGCCTGACAGTGGATTCTGAGATGGAATTCTGTTTCTAAGTTCTCTATTTGTCTTGGTGTGTGCACATTTCTGGTCGCTTTTCTTGCTCACTCAAGAGACAGATCCTTCTCTACTAAAATTTGGTAAAACCTTAGTCTTTCTATGAATTTGTGTGTATGTATGTGTGTGCATGTGTGTAGGAGATGCCCTTTCCCTAAGAAGTTGTTGTAATAGTGCAGTGAGGGCCATATGGCCTTCCAGTTTTTGGATGACATTGAGAAGTGCAATGCAATTTGCAAACAAAATGGCCTACATCCTGGAGCAATTAACCTAATCTGCTTTTAATGACTAAGAATGCTATGTTCAAATTCCATACCATGTCTCCAAAACTGATCAGTAGCAAATACACGCAGTTAAAAATAAGGAAGAAGATAAAAAGTGCAATTTTTATATTGTAGTCTAACAATACAGATTTAAATCAAGTACTAATTAAAAATAATGAAATGTTTCCCCCACTTTGTAAATGAAATGAATGGGAATATTTAAATCACTATGGCAAACTCTGTTATAGGTATTTTACAAAATGAGATCACTAAACATACAATGACATGGAGTTTTCCAGGATATAGTAGGTTAAAAAGATAAGTCAGAGAATAATTATATAAATTGTCTAATGTGAAAAGAAGGTCAAAATGTGTGAGTTTTAGATATTCTGTCTTTTATGCTTTTTAAACTTTTTATATTTCTTTGAATGGGTTTCCCTTGTAGCTCAGATGGTAAAGAATGTGCGTGCAATGCAGGAGACCTCTGTTCAATTCCTGGGTCAGAAAGATCCTCTGGAGAAGGAAATGGCAACCCACTCCAGTATTCTTGCCTGGAGAATCCCATGGACACAGGAGCCTGGCAGGCTACAGTGAAGTTCTGAAATCATCAAAATGTATCTAATTTTGAGTGGGCTTTATCCCAGGGATGCAAGGATTCTTCAATAGTTGCAAATCAAACAATGTGATACACCACATTGACAAATTGAAAGATAAAAACCATATGAGTATCTCAATAGATGCAGAGAAAGTCTTTGACAAAATTCAACATCCATTTAAACCCTCCAGAAAGCAGGCATAGAAGGAACATACCTCAACCTAATAAAAGCCATATATGATAAACCCACAGCAAACATTCTCTTCAGTTGTGAAAACTTGAAAGCATTTCCCCTAAAGTCAGGAACAAGACAAGTGTGCCCACTCTCACCACTACTATTCAACATAGTTTTTGAAGTTTTAGCCACGGCAATCAGAGAAGAAAAAGAAATAAAAGGAATCCAGATTGGAAAAGAAGAAGTAGAACTCTCACTGTTTGCAGATGACATGAGCCTCTACATAGAAAATCCAAAGACACCACCAGAAAATTGCTAGAGCTAATCAATGAATATAGTAAAGTTGCAGGATATAAAATTAATACACAGAAATCCCTTGCATTCCTATACACTAACAATGAGAAAACAGAAAGAGAAATTAAGGAAACAATTCCATTCACCATTGCAACGAAAAGAATAAAATACTTAGGAATAAATCTACCTAAAGAAACAAAAGACCTATATATAGAAAACTATAAAACACTGATGAAAGAAATCAAAGGTGATACAAATAGATGGAGAAATGTACCATGTTCATGGACTGAAAGAATTAATATAGTGAAAATGAGTATACTACCCAAAGCAATGTATAGATTCAATTCAATCCCTATAAAGCTACCAACCATATTTTTCACAGAACTAGAACAAATAATTTCACAATTTGTATGGAAATACAAAAAACCTCGAATAGCCAAAGCAATCTTGAGAAAGAAGAATGGAACTGGAGGAATCAACCTGCCTGACTTCAGGCACTATTACAAAGCTACAGTCATCAAGACAGTATGGTACTGGCACAAAGACAGAAATATAGATCAATGGAACAAAATAGAAAGCCCAGAGATAAATCCATGCACCTATGGACACCTTATCTTTGACAAAGGAGGCAAAAAATATACAATAGAAAAAAGACAATCTCTTTAACAAGTGGTGCTGGGAAAACTGGTCAACCATCTGTAAAAGAATGAAACTAGAACACTTTCTAACACCATACAAAAAAAAAATAAACTAAAAAAATGTATTAAAGATCTAAAAGTAAGATCACAAACTCTAAAACTCCTAGAGGAAAACAGGCAAAACACTCTCTGACATAAATCACAGCAGGATCCTCTATGACCCACTTCCCAGAGTAATGGAAATAAAAGCAAAAATAAACAAATGGGACCAAATTAAACTTAAAAGATTTTGCACAATGAAGGAAACTATAAGCAAGGTGAAAAGACATCCTTCAGAATGGAAGAAAATAGTATCAAACAAAGCAAATGACAAAGAATTAATCTCAATGATACACAAGCAGCTCATGCAGCTCAATACCAGAAAAATAAATGACCCAATCAAACAATGGACCAAAAAACTAAACAAGCATTTCTCCAAAGAAGACATACAGATGGCTAACAAACACATGAAAAGATGCTCAACATCACTCATTATCAGAGAAATGCAAGTCAAAACCACAATGAGGTACCATCTCATGCCAGTCAGAATGGTTGCTATCAAAATGTCTACAAACAATAAATGCTGGAGTAGGTGTGGAGACAAAAAAGGGAACCCTCTTCCACTGTTGCTGGGAATGTAAACTAGTATACCCACTATGGGGAACAGTGTGGGGATTCCTTAAAAAACTGGAAATAGAACTGCCATGGGCATACACACCGAGGAAACCAGGATTGAAAGAGACACGTGTTCCCCAATGTTCGTCACAGCACTGTTTATAATAGCCAGGACATGGAAGCAACCTAGAGGTCCATCAGCAGACGAATACATAAGAAAGCCGTGGTACATATACACAATGGAATATTACTCAGCCATTAAAAAGAACACATTTGAATCAGTTCTAATGAGGCAGATGAAACTGGAGCCTGTTATACAGAGTGAAGTAAGTCAGAAAGAAAAACACCAATACAGTATATTAATGCATATATGTGGAATTTAGAAAGATGGTAACAATGACCGTTTATGTGAGATAGCAAAAGAGACACAGATATAAAGAACAGATTTTTGGACTCTGTGGGAGAAGGTGAGGGTGGGATGGTTTGAGAGAATAGCATTGAAACATGTATATTATCATGTGTAAAATAGGTTACCAGTCCAAGTTCAATGCATGAGACAGGGCACTCAAAGTTGGTGCACTGGGACAACCCTGAGGGATGGGATGGGAAGGGAGGTGAGAGGGGGGGTTCAGGATGGGTAACACATGTACACCCATGGCTGATCCATGTCAATGTATGGCAAAAACCATCTCAATATTGTAAAGTAATTAGCCTCCAATTAAAATAAATTAATCTAAAGAAAAGCAAAAAAATTGTATCTAATTTGAATCTCTTTTTATTGAAATATGCAATATTATGTTAGTAAGAGGTATGAGGCAAAGTGATTCATATGTATATCTGTGTATATATGTATGTGTGTATGTATATATACATATATATTTTTTTTTTGAGTCACTTTTCTTGATTTTTACCAGTTAATAATTCACTTTTTCATTCTGCAGATGAAGGTCTTTTTCAGCTTAGGAATGTTTTCTTCTGTCTTTGACTTTTCACTTATTCCCAGAGTGTGGTGGGCAGTGAGAGAGTAGGAAATGAACAACACACATCTGGCTCAGAGTTTAACTGTAATCATTGCTACTACTTACTGAAGGCTCTCTACATTGCCAGGTTGGTATATGAAGAATTGTTATGTCCTCATGTGGAACATTTGAAGCAGGTATTTTAAAGATCCACATTTTACAGATCTGAAAGTTGAGGCACAGAAGTTCAGCAACTTGCTCCAGGTGCCCCTGCTTGGAGGAGGCAGACCCAGGGTTTGAACGTAGTACACACTACAATTAAGCATTTACTCAAACACTTGCTTGTAGCTACCACACGTGGTCTTGTATCTCTCTTAGGAATTCTATTTGTGGGGCCTCTATTTTCTATCCTTCACATTTTTCATTTCTGTTAATTTTTTTTTTTTAAGAAGAGAGTAGAAGATATCCTTTTCTCTTCAAGTTCAGAGTGAATAATTTAGCATTCATGTTTCCTTTTTATCATTCATACTATGGATTCAGCTTTTCAGACTGTCAGTTCTACTTGTCATTGCCTCTAGAGTAGATTTGTAGCTGTTGTTTAGTCACTGAGTCACGCCTGGCTCTTTGTGACCCCATGGACTGTAATGCACCAGGCTCTTCTGTCCATGGGATTTCCCAAGCAAGAATACTGGAGTGGGTTGCCATTTCCTTCTCCAGGGGATTTTCACCACCCAGAGACTGGACCAAAATCTCCTGCATTGGCAGCCAGAGTCTTTATCACTGAGCCACCCGGGAAGCTCAGAGTAGATTTAAAATCTGTTATTTTTGTTCTTACTAAAGATTTGCCTTGCCTTACCTCTTTCACATATAATTTCATTTTATTGTCTTTTAATTCTATAATTAGACTCCATTAAATTATAGCAGAACCTCTTTCAAAATATAATGGTGAACCTCCTTCAAAAGGCTAACAGAGTTTTGCCAAGAGAATGCACTGGTCATAGCAAACACCCTCTTCCAACAACACAAGAGAAGACTCTACACACAGACATCACCAGATGGTCAATACCAAAATCAGATTGATTATATTATTTGCAGCTAAAGATGGAGAAGCTCTACACAGTCAAAAAACAAGAATGGGAGCTGACGGTGGTTCAGATCATGAACTCCTTATACAAAAAAAGATCTTCATGACCCAAATAACCAGGATGGTGTGATCATTCACCTAGAACCAGACATGCTGGAGTGTGAAGTCAAGTGGGCCTTAGGCAGCATCACTATGAACAAAGCTAGTGGAGGTGATGGAATTCCAGTTGAGCTATTTAAAATCCTAAAAGACAATGCTGTGAAATCACTGCACTCAGTATGCCAGCAAATTTGGAAAACTCAGTGGTGGCCACAGGACTGGAAAAGGTCAGTTTTCGTTGAATCACTAAGAAAGGCAATGCCAAAGAAGATTCAAACGACTGCTTAATTGCACTCATCTCACATGCTAGTAAAGTAATTTTCAAAATTCTCCAAGCTAGGCTTCAACAGTTCATGAACCATGAACTTCCAGATGTTAAAGCTGGGTTCAGAAAAAGCAGAGGAACCAGAGTTCAAATTGCCCACATCCTTTGAATCATTGAAAAAGCAAGAGAGTTCCAGAAAAACATCTACTTCTGCTTTATTGACTATTCCAAAGCCTTTGACTGTGTGCATCACAACAAGCTGTGGAACATTCTTCAAGAGATGGCAATACCAGACCACCTGACCTGCCTCCTGAGAAATCTGTATGCAGTTCAAGAAGCAAGAGTTAGAATTGGACATGCAACAACAGACTGGTTCCAAATCGGGAAAGGAGTATGTCAAGGCTGTATATTGTCACCCTGCTTATTTAACTTATATGCAGGGTACATCATGCGAATGCTGGGCTAGATGAAGCACAAGCTGGAATCAAGAATGCTGGGAGAAATATCAATAGCCTCAGATATGCAGATGACACCACCCTTATGGTAGAAAGTGAAGAAGAACTAAAGAGCTTCTTGATGAGAGTGAAAGAGGAGAGTGAAAATATTGGCTTAAAGCTCAACCTCCAGAAAACTAAGATCATGGCATCTGGTCCCATCACTTCATGGGAAATAGATGGGGAAACAATGGAAGCAGTGACAGACTTTATTTTTTTTGGGCTCCAAAATCACTGCTGATGGTGATTGCAGCCATGAAATTAAAAGACACTTGCTCCTTGGAAGAAAGGCTATGACCAACCTAGACAGCATATTTAAAGCAGACATTACTTGCCAACAAAGGTCCATCTAGTCAAGGCTATGGCTTTTCCAATAGTCATGTATGGATGTGAGAGTTGGACTCTGAAGAAAGCTGAGCACCGAAGAATTCATGTTTTTGAACTGTGGTGTTGGAGAAGACTTTTGAGTGTCCCTTGGACTGTAAGGAGATCCTACCAGTCAATCTAAAAGGAAATCAGTCCTGAATATTCATTGGAAGGACTGATGCTGAGGCTGAAACTCCAATACTTGGCCACCTGATTTGAAGATCTGACTCTTTGAAAAAGACCCTGATGCTGGCAAAGATTGAAGGTGTGAGGAGAAGGTCACGACAGAGGATGAGATGGTTAGATGGCATCACTGACTTGATGGATATGAGTTTGAGCAGACTCCGGGAGTTGGTGATGGACAGAGAAGCCTGGCATGCTGCAGTCCATGGGGTCGCAAATAGTGGGACACGACTGAGCGACTGAACTCTACTGAATATATAGTAAGTTGTACTTAGTTATATATGGTATATCAGGAGGTTTTAAGTATATAGTGAAGTGAAAGTCGCTCAGTAGTGTCTGACTCCCTGAGACCCCATGGACTGTGCAATACATGGAATTCTCCAGGCCAGAACACTGGAGTGGGTAGCCTTTCCCTTCTCCAGGGGATCTTACTGATCTAGGAATCAAACCGGGTTCTTGTGCATTGCAGGCATATTCTTTACCAACTGAGCTATGAGGGAATCCTGTTAAGTATATAACTTTCAGAAAAAACTAGGAATCTCTTTTTGAATGTCTGAAAACAGTATGACCTTTAAATAAGTTTGTATGTGGAGATGCATAATGTAAGATCAACAAAGCACGTACAACACAAAATTTACTTTAGAGATCGACCATCCTTAACCATGTCCAAATATCATATCCTGTTTCTATTAGACATTTCCTTGTGTTTCAGTTTTCCAGAGGCAGACTCATAAGATCAATATAACCGAGGATAAATTTAAGTTAATCCTCAAATTTCTGTCAGCATTTTTGAATGTAGCCAACTTAATGTATGATGGGTAAATTGGCTCTGTTGCATTCTATAAATATCAGGATTCTTCCAACTAGAGATGGAATTGTTTCTGCATTTATCATTCTCTATTCCTGCTTATGTATTTGTCAGTGCAGCTGTGATTCATTTATTTGATCATATTGCAGCTAATTGTGTATGGGCTATTTGATAAAAAACAACATTTTAACGAGACCAAAATAGCCAAGAGAAGGGGAAAAATGTAATTATATAACAATGTTAGAACTTTTTTTAGAAGCAGCATTGAAGAAGATTATGCATTTATATAGCTCTGAAAGCCAAATAATAATTATGGTTTCATCATTCTGTTGTCCATATTGTCCAAATCTGGATTGGTAAGCCAGAAAAAGAAAAGTGAATTATCCCTCATTATCTTGTTTGATTTGGCCCTTTAAATGGTCAATATTGCTAAATTGCCCTTTGGGTGGGAAGAAATTAGTTTCTTTCATATGCCACTAAAGGTCTCTTTTCATGGTTGAATGTTTTTGAGTTCATGAGACACAGAGTGCCATGGTAAAGTAAAGATAATTATGAATGCAATTATCAGTCATTTATGCCATTAACATAGCACACAAAAGGATCATTTGCTCAGAAAATTTGCAAGAAATTTATAAACATTAAAAAAAAAGCCTCTAGGAGCTAAGGTAAACTTGACTTGAGAGAGTTAAGGTGTATGCTTCTGACATTAATCTTTGTGCCAAATATATTTCAAATAAGATAATTGCCCTTTCTTATGCCTTTGTGGATAATCATCAAACATGTTTGTAAGAACACTCTGAATAATAATCCTAGAGATTAAGCCCACTGTTATATGAATGAAAGATAGTATGAAGTCAGCTTTTCTGTATACTTAAATAAAGTGGACAGAAGAAATCTTCCTTGTAAAAACTTCTGTTATCTTCTGACAAAAGTGCTTTGGTAAAATATACACTCTTTAGGGGTAGTGGTTGTTTTGATCTTACTAAGCAGGTTTTCCCATTTACATTCTCTATGATAGCTTACTCTTTAACATTTTCTTTGGGAAACTGTTTCTTTTTTGTTTTTGTCATTCTGGTAGAACTCCCAATCACAGTTCCCTTCCTGCTGGTCAAGAGATTGATCATGTGTCCCCTCCAAGCTGGTCCAGTTATGCTGTTGAATCACTGTGGACACAGCAATTGACTAAGTGTATGACTCACACTGTGATTGAGATCAGTTCTATTCCTTCCCAGTACATTTCTGAGTTAGAGCTGGTAAAATAGTGTTCATGCTAGCTGAATTAATAATGAAGAAAGGTGGCCTAAACTTACTGGAGTCATATTCCCTGTAACATGGATGAAAACAAGTAAGGATGGGAAGGGCTGGGGAGGAATGTGGAGAGGAGAGTAAGGTAATTTTTAACTGACTAAATCATTGAGCCACATTCTTAGACATCCTAACTGCAAAAACTAATGAATTCCTTTTATTATTTAAGCTCTTCTGAATTGTATTAATACTAAAATTAACTGAAAAATGTCACCGATTAAAGCAGTCTGTTCTAATAAAAATATGATTTGCTAGAACTAGAATATTTGTTTTGGTAACTGATAAGATTTCCTATGTTATAATGTGTAGGTTTACTTATGGTAATATTATGTATCATAATGGTAGTATGTAAAATTTTCAAAATACTTCGGAGAGTGAGCTGCATTATGCTGAAGATAAAAGGAAGCTAAGTAGTAAATTCACTAATGAAAGGAAAGCAATGTTAGTATTCAGCAAACACGCAGCAGTAAAACTGAAAGTCATCGTCATTTATTGAATGTCTCTGAAGTGTTTTCACATATGTAATATTGTTTTATCCTCACATTAGCCCTGTGAAGTAAATATTAATATCCTCATTTTGTAGGAAATATGTTTCTGTAAGGACATGTGATTTTTCCCAAGGTCATATAGTTTAGCAGTTCTTAAATCATACCACACAACCTCTGATAACAAATGACTATCAAATTTCTGTATTTGCTGGTATTTAATTTGGAGAAATGATAAAGATTGTGCAACATATACAATTAATTGGAAAAATACAGGAAATTGTGTTTGAAAAGACAGTGTGTATCATATGTAAAGATTAATCTGACTTTTAGGGAAGAAGAAAAAAACCTGAATTTTTTTAAAGGAAAAACATTAATTTTGGAAGAAACAAAAAGAAAAATTTCAAGTGATCAAAATATCAGGTGCAAAACATTGATAAATTTTTAAAAACTTAGGATAAATGAATATACCTAATATACAAAGAGTTCATGTAAATCAGTGAAAAGGTAGGTAATTCAATAGTAAAATGAGCAGAAAGTATGAATAGGCAATTCAAGAAGAAGTACATTAAACATATGTAAAACCAAGCTACCTAATTAATTACTAGAAATGTATATTAAAATAATGAGATGCTGGTCTTTTACATACCTAAATGGAAAATATTTTTAAAAATAATGCATGTCACCAAATTACTCATAAATAGTAATTCTGGAGAAACAGCTTTTCTAACACTTTCCAACACATTAGTGCAAGCGTAAATCAGTACTACATTATATATGGTGGTTTTTACAGTGAGTATCAACAGCCTTAAAAATAGGTCACTCCCTTTAATAGAGTCAATTCTGAAGAGTGAGTTTTACTAAAAATTTAATCAATGATTAAAGATTACAGAAACTTATATGAAAAGAATGCTCTTCACAGTATTATTTACCATGAAGAAAAATTGACTAAATTCAACATCTAACTCTAAACAAATAATGGAATATTGATCATCCATTATTCTATATTGTGTTAAAAATGCAAACGATATGGATGTTCAACAAAGGGACATTCGTAAAAGTGAAAATAACTTTTCTATGACCATGGGATATATAAGCATTTTTACTTTAATGTGTTAGGAAATGTTTGTCATTTATTTCCATGAATGAAGAAGTAAGATCCCAAACTCTTATCTAGTGGTCTGCATATAATAAATCCTCTTCTTTGGGCCACACTGGGGTAACTCTCAATAACCAACAAAAACAACAAAGAGCACAATCTATTGCGTTGGAGAGTCACTTTGTAAGGTCAGCCTAGGAGACAAGGTGACTATATGGCAATAAGACTTCATAATTTTGTATATTTTTATATATATACATGGGCTTCCCAGGTGGCGCTAGTGGTAAAGAATCCGCCTGCCAACGCAGGAGACTTAAGAGACGCAGGTTCAATTCCTGGGTCAGGAAGATCCCCTGGAGGAGGGCATGGCAACCCACTCCAGGATTCTTGCCTGGAGAATCTCATGGACAGAAGAGACTAGCGGGCTACAGTCCATAGGGTCACAAAGAGTCTAACATGACTAAAGTGACTTAGTACACACACATGCATGCATACATACCTACATACATACATACACACATCACTATTAGCAAATATAAAGGAAAACATTAACCAAAAGGTGGGATTGGCTAGTTCAGCTAAGCATATTTCTGAATCCAAAGTAACCAGATGGAATTGGGATTTATTGTAAAAAAACACATTGTTTGATCTTCATCCTATTTCTGGTATAAAGCTCCTGAAATCCTGGGAGTTTCCTAAATGATAAGAGTGATAAAATTGGCATTTGCTATCCATAGCTGGTAGCTTTATTAGCCCACACATGAGTTTATGCTAATGAGACTTTCAGAAAGCCAGAGGAGGGGGTTGCCAAGGGACCTGCCACTTGACTAGATGGTTGGAATTTCAGTGTCACCTCACTCGGAAATTTGTGTGTCCAATTTCAGTCGGAATTTGTGTCACCTCTGAAGAGGGAAGCGGTGCTAGAAATTTTAGTTCAGTTACCAATGGTAAATGCTTTAATCGACTGTGTGTCTGTAATGGGGCTTCCATAAGAACTTCAAAGGGCAGATTTGCATTGCTCCCTGCACGGTGAGCACGCCCACATGCCTGGGGGGAGCACAGCCCAGCTCCACTGGGACAGAAGCCCCTGCACTGAGGACCTTGACCTCTCCCCCGTCTGCCTCTTCATCTGGCTGCTCATCTGCATCCTTTACAATATCCTTCATAGTAAACTGGTGAACATTTAAGTCAATATTCCTCTGAGTCCTGTGAGCCACCCTAGCAAACTAACTGGACCTGAGGAGAGAGTTGTGGGAACCTTCAATATATAGTCATAGGTCAGAAGCTCAGGTAACAACCTAGACTTTTGATTGACATCGGAAGTGAGTACAGTTTTATGAGACTGAGCCCTTACCTGTGAGATCTGACGCAGTCTCTGTGTAGATAGTGTCAGAACTGAGTTAATTGCTTGCTGGTGTTGGCAAACACCAGGCAGCCTTCTAAATCCCAGGTTGGATGGAGCACAGGGACCACAGCTGTCAGGCTAATGTTAGAATTTCTGGTCTGAGTGACATTTCTGGTTGTCATCATCAATAAACAGTGGGCATTGTGATGTCATCCTCAGATTTTTTTTGTGTGTTTGTTTGTTTTTCTAGTGGACTTCCCTTGTGGCTCTACTGGTAAAGAATCTGCCTGCCATGCGGGAGACCTGGGTTCGATCCCTGGATTGGGAAGATCCCCTGGAGAAGGGAAAGGCTACCCACTCTAGTATTCTTGCCTGGAGAATTCCAGGGACTGTACAGTCTATAGGGTTGCAAAGAGTCGGACACGACTGAGTGATTTTCACTTTCACTTTTGTTTTTCTAGTAGCCTGTCCTCAAGGCCCTGATTGCTCTAGGCACAAAGAAAAATAGACTCTCTGGGGCTTAACAGTGGACCACTTTACGCACTGAATTATGTCCCCTCCCTCTTGAAATCCTGTGTCAAAGTTTTAGCCCCCACTACCTTAGAACGTGACTGTATTTAGAGTCAGGGCCTTTAAATAGGTGGTTAAGTTATAATGAAGAGTGAGCCCTGATCTAATCTGGTGGCTTTGTAAGAAGAGGAATTTGGACACAGATGCCAGGGATGTGCTTACACAGGGGAAAGACCTTGTGAGGACAGGGAGAAAGCGGCCATCTGGAAGGCAAGGAGAGAGGCCTCAGAAAGAGCTCGCCTGCTGTCACCTTGACCCTGGATGTCTAGCCTCTAGAATTATGAAAAAACTTCTGTTGCTTAAGCCCTTCAGTTCGTGTGTGTGTTTTGTTGGCAGCACCAGAAAACTAATACATTTAGAATCAGTAATCACTACATTTATTCTCCCTTCACACTTCCATCAGCTTTCATAAGCTTGGCCACCTCCTGAGAATATATGCTTGGGAATATACCTGAGTTCAGGAATAATTTTCATTGCATTTTCTTCTTTCTGTTTTCTTCATTGTGGACACAAGTTTCTATAATTCAGATATATTTCAGTTATATTCTTTTAAAAGGTATCTATCAAACAAACAAAAAATAACCCATAAATTTGAAAAGTTTAAGTTTACCTACTGTTTCCTTATGTTACACATACTGCATTTGTTTAACAAATCATAAAGTGTAATAAACAACGTATATTATAAAATGTCAGAATAAAAAATAGGAAGTTAAATATGAAGCATAGCATCATATGCTTTATCTAACTGATATTGTTCCGTATATTTAGAAATATCCAAGTATTTGACTTTTTAAAACAGTTGTGCTTTGAACATCAGCTCTGTTGCTTCATCCCATATATTTTTGATGGTTCATTCTAATAATAATGATAACTTATAACCTTTCAAAAACATAGCCACCGTTAGCTCTCAATAAAATTTCTTCTCTGTTTATATATATATATATATATATATCGGGAGACCAAATGTTGAGAGACTACTGAGGGGGTTCAGAAGATGTTTGAAAGTGAGAATGATTCCAGTTGAAATACAGCTGCGGAGGAACGTAGATCACTAGAAGAGCCAGCAGTGACAGAAGTGATAAAGAAATACAGTACGGGAGAGAAGGATCAAATTCAGGATACAGAAGAAATAAACTTGGTTTAGAGGAAGCAAACCAAGATTTATGTGACTTTTGATCAAATGTCAAAATACAGGATATAGACAATAAGTAAGGGAACCCACAAGCAACTGAAATATTTTAGTATATTCCCAGCTGACATTCCCAATGACATTTTCTCACTTATTGGGGAAAAAGAACATTGAAAAATGAAAGTTACTTGTTAAATCACTTTGCCCTTCACCAATCAGCATCTAACCTTGCTATGCTTGGTGGTAAAACATAATGCTTTAAGCCACAAAGCTCTTAGAACTTGAAAAGAGTGGGAAAAGGATTTTTTAGAAAACCTTTCATCCTAAATGGATTTGAACAACAGTACTACCCAGCTAGCTACTAAAATAGTTTCTTCAGATAGAAATGTACTTGGATTATGCATGTATGCTTTTGGGTGAAATTTACTGGATCACCTTAGGAAAGGTAATAAAATAATAATGATAATGATGATAATGGATACTGCTTTTTATTGGGATTTGTATGTACTCTACTTTAAGAAAAATTGTAATAATGGCTCAATAATATATAAGATTACAGATGAGGAAATCAAGGGCCATATAGTGTAAATACTTTGCTTGTAACCTCAGGCCTGGCAAGTGGTTGAGATGGAATTTGAGATCAAGCTTGGCTGACTCAGAGCATCAGCTCTTAGCTTCTGCCTCCAGACTCTGTGCCCGCTATACTACCACCCTCTCTTGATCATTAAATGCCTGTTATCTTGGCTCCTTGTGTTCCTTGACAATACAGATCTTGTTCCCACCTCAATATCTTTTCATTTACTGTTCTTCCTGCCCAGAACATTTCTCTCTAGAAATTTCTTCTTATGACTTGCTCCTGTTGCTTCTTGATCTCAATTCAGATAGCCTCTCCTCAGGAGGTTTTCCTAACCAGCCCATTAAAGTAGCCCAGTTACTATCACATTAAGCAATTTTATTTCTTCATAACATTTGTCATTAATGGATATTTTCTTATTTTTATTTGTAAATAGGGTTATCTCTTCCCATCCCCTTCACCAGGGATATAAGCCTTATTCCCTGAAAAAGGGCTTAACAACACATAAATATATCCTCAACAGATATTTGATTGGTGAATCTCATTTAACTTATATAACATATATTTTTAAAAGGCATGATTATCCTTAATTTTATTAAAAATTTTAATCTAATTGAAATAAGGTAAGATATCTTTCCAATGACTGCTGAGTTAATATGCAGCAAAACTGGAATTCAGAAACAGGTTAGTGTTACTCTGAAACCCATGCTCTTATTCAGAAAGCTACACTTCCTCAAGAGAGGTGACACTTCCAGGAATCACTAGCCTGTGTAACTAAGGTGTCTGCTTCAGGAATGCCCTTAAAAAATAGTGGATATCTAGGAGGAATCTAGAAAAATGGTACTGAAGAATTAATTTACGGGGCAGCAATGGAGAAACAGACATAGAGATTAGATTTACAGACATGAGGAGAGGGGAAGAGAGCGTGAGATGTATGGAAAGAGTAACATGAAAACTTACATTACCATATGTAAAATAGATAGCCAACAGGAATTTGCTATATGGCTCAGGAAATTCAAACAGGGGCTCTGTATCAACCTAGAGGGGTGGGATGGGGAGGAAGATGAGAGGGAGGTTCAAAAGGGAGGGGACATATGCATACCTATGGCTGCATGTTGAGGTTTGACAGAAGACAATAAAATTCTGTAAAGCAATTATTCTTCAATAAACGTAAACAAATTTAAAACAAAGAAAAAAAAATAGTGGCTATCTGATAAAATGCCGCTGAAAAATAGTGGATATCTGATTCTTTGGAAGTTGTATTGGCACAGAAGTGCAATAAAAAAGATAGAGTAGAAAATCTTTAGTTATCATTTCAATTAAAAGTTTTTACATCATAAAAAATCATAATTGAAACTCAAGGGGAAAAACTATGATGCTTTATTTTGGAAATGTTAAAAGAAGAACGGTACACTGAATCTCAGAAGGTATCTTCAGGACTAAACTATTAATTGGTACTGTTTTATCTGGTTATCTATAGGACCATTTGTATTTCGAAACTATGAAGGGGATATTTTCAAGAATTGTATTTAAGCTAGAATGAAATTAAAAGGTAACACTAGCAAAAATCTGAAAGAATCAGTTTATGTTGATAGCTATCTCTATCTATCTATAACACAGGTGTGAATTTTTAGGAAGGAGCTCCAGCAGGAAACAAAGTAAAAAACTTCCCGTCACCAGTTCCATAGGAAAGCAATCCTTGTCTGAGTCAGAAAACTAAAGTCATTAGAATTCCAAAACCTGAAAAATAATATAAGATTATTTTCAGATTGGTGTATTGCTTCCAGAAGGAAAGATGTATGATGTTAAAAATGACTGTTGGGTTCATTTTCTGAAAGCCTGGCAGTCCGTCCAGATGGGAGTGTGCTCATTCATACGTCCCTGCATTAGTTGTGCTTTCCATCTGTCTCCACTTCAGTCCCCGATGGGGCTGTTCTAGCCCAATGTAGCACAGCGCAGATTTATGCTGTAACGCTTTGTACCTGTGTCTAGGAGCTCACATGGTAACAAGGGAAATGGGTAAAAATGTTTAAATGTCTAGGTTCATTTGGTTTTCTTAGGGGACCAATTCAGATTAAAAAGGGAAGTTTAAGAGAGATTTATCAGAAATCACTATATCTGGTGTTTAGAATAGTCTTTCATTTTGTATTCAATAGTTATAATATTGAGGATTATTTTTCTTAAGGTTAAGGTTAAGTAAAAGTATAGCTACTTTTACTTAAGTATATGTTTTACTTAAAACATAAGGCAAAATAATCTATGAAACAAACCACAATAAATGGAAATGGTTTCTGGATATTTTCATTAAATGTGATCAAGATAATTCTACTCTTTACATTTCCTGAAAACCTCAAGAAAACTATAATTAATAAAACCATGTGGTATGTTAAATAATACCAAAGGTATGTATAGGATGTTGATTTGATGTGTCTGAGGCACTAAGTGCTTCAAATGAATCTCCACAAAATATTGTATTTATTATTCTGTTTTAGGATGAGGAAACCGAGGCAGAGAGGTGTTACTAAACTTGTACAAAGTTATATATCAGTGAGCATCAGATATGAGATTCCAGCCCAACAATCTGACTCCAGAGGCCAAGCTCTGAGACACTAATCTGTGCTGATATATTAGCAGACATGTTTATTTTGCATTACTGTCACCTCAAGAAAAATCTTTATTGGCTGAAGTGCTGGGCAAATTAAGAGTTACTTTGGCATCAGACTGCTCCACATAAATAAAATTTCCCATTACTTTAACATATTCCTTTAAGTAGCCAATACTTTTGATGAGTATTTATTCTAAAGAGAACTGCGTACTTTCCTGACTTCTTTGCCAGAGTTAATCAGACTTTTTAAAATGCAGATTCTGAAACAACACTAGAAATATCTTAGATCTTTAAAGTTTGTTCTCTAGGTAATGGGTTCAGAACCATGGGAATATCTGAGGCTGTTTATGTACCCTTACTAAACACTGCTTCTTCTTCTTTTATTTTTTCTGGTTTTTATTTCCTCCGGATAGTTTTCTGCATTCTTCACTGTAGACGTGATTTCATACATTACTTATTCCTATGTTTTATTTCAATTCTAGAACATTTACTATCTTTCTGATTTACTACTTTAAATCATCCGTGGATTATTAGAGAAGTCTAATATCCAGGCTTGCAGGAATTGAATATAAAGAGTAAAGAAACTCTTTGTGAGAATGTGATTTGTTTTCGTGTGGGTTAATTGTTTAAAATGTAATGCTCAGCTGACACTAGGCCTCAGAACTGTTGTGATTCACTCTTAATTAGCTTCATAATTGAGAGGAGGAAACAGTCATCTTGAAAATTCCTTTCCTATAGAATCAAGATGATTATCTCTGACTGTTCTCTTGCCTCTTTCCCTAGTTTGGCTCTTTCCCCGTAGCTGCCTCCCTGCGGCCTTTCCCACATGTTCTGTCCTCACTGTCACATCTTCTCCTTCACCACCTTCTGCTGCTCCCGTGGACGACACTGCGACTTCTCTCTCCAAACCTTCATCTTCAATAATCTAGTCTTTAATTTCCAGTTACTAAATTTCTGGATGAGATTGCAAACAAATCAGCTTTTAAATTCAGTGTGGCATTTCTCTGCCCCCCCCCCCAAGCAACTGTGAAGTAGTGGCTCAGATGGTAAAGCGTCTGCCTACAATTCGGGAGACCCAGGTTCGATCCCTGGGTCGGGAAGATCCTCTGGAGAAGGAAATGGCAACCCACTCCAGTACTCTTGCCTGGAAAATCCCATGGACAGAGGAGCCCGGTAGGCTACAGTCCATGGGGTCACAAAGAGTCGGACACGACTGAGCGATGACTTCACTTCATCATAGCTAAGTTTAGAAGACTCAGGTTCAAGTTCCAGTTGGCCCACTAAATTAGCTTCGTGAACTTCCCAGAACACATAATCTCATATTGCTTGGTTCTTTCTCCTGCAAATAGGCAAAATAATACTAATCCCAAGAGTGTGCGAGGGGCGAGGACATTCCCTGGGGACGCCAGCTGGGGTCATCCAGCCACATGGCACAGCCAAACTCTGGTCTACCCGCCCTCCATTCTGATGAAAGCAGGTGCTCCTTCTCCCCCTCACTTCAGGCTTTCTCTGACTCAGCTGTGTCTCCATCCATCACTCTTGGCTCCAGAAAACGTGGTGAGACTGCCTCAGGGACTTCATCCTAAACCCTTCTGCAGCCATTTCACACAACTGCCCTTGTAGCCTCCAAGACTGGGGAGACTTGAGGGAACTTGCCGGTTGTCTAAATCCATTCCAGGAAAAGGAAGGCACCCAGAGCTTTCGTGCTCTCATATACCTAAACTTGTGAGATGTTCTTGGAATACTGAGTCCTTTTGAAAGCCTCTTCAGCTTTTAAATCTCTCACTTTATCTCTGATTCACTCAATGGTCCAGTGTCAAAAAGAAACAATCTCTCAGTCAGAATCCTTCCAAATATTTTCTTAAAACTAGAAAATCAAGTTTGTTCATCTTTTTTGCCACTAATTATGGCATTACAATCCTCAGCTGAGAATATGGAGATTTTTTGCTCTAGTTTGAATGAGGAAGGCCCACAGAGTCAAAAAAGGACATGGCAGGCAGGAAAAGTGTGATCAGTTAGCATATCAAAATAGCATCTTGCTACAAATCATGACTGGAGGGGTATGGCCAACTGTGACAAGAATATTCTCTTCTTAGTAAAGAGATGTTTACTTTACCCTGTAAGCTTAATAATTCTAATAGAGAAATGGGCCTGATTTCCTAGGGCTCCCTGTAAAAAGTTTTTCCTCTTCCAGCCTGTCTTCCTTTCGGGAAGCTTTTTATCCTCTCATTCTCTGTAATCATGCCTTTTCTTCACACAGACTGACCCCTGCCTGGCCCAACTGAAGTGTGATGCTTGTTGTAGTCAGTGTTCTGAGAGACAGTTGGCTCAGGAAACATCTTTTATGGGAAATCAGCCTCAGAAAATCATTTTACATATTATATACCTTTCTCTGTATCACATACACATTAGCTTAATGAAGTTTCCGGGGAAAAAATATTGCAAGAAACATGTTTAAATTTGACCAATTTTCCCACAAACATCCAATGACAATACGCATTTTAAGTAACATATATGGGAAATGCTCCTTTGGAGAAAGTTTCTGGAGTTAGATTCTTTTAACTTCTGAAGGTGATTCACATTTGAAAGTAATTTTAGGGGCCTCTGTCAATTCCCAGTGCTTCCAGTCCCAGCCTGTGGCCAGGAGTTTGTAAAACACAAAATTTCATAGAGGTGCCTTGTCTATATCAGTGAGACTTAGAAACCAGTACTTTCAAAAAGTCATCATGTATGCATTGTACTTATCTCTTTGGGAAAATATATAGGTATTTTGGATAACATATAAAGAGAGACAAGTTTATGCAAAACACCCCGAGCCCTTAAATAATGTATAAACTTCAAAGCCTACTTGAGTTTTATTCAATTCTTTTGTCTCAGGAGGTTTACAGTTTAGCTAATGTTTCTCTCCCTTCTGGTTCATATCACATCAATCTGTCCTTGACAAGAGATTCGACACTCTATCTTTCCACAGGCAACACATGATATTTTTCTTGAAGAACTAGGGACACTTTCATTTTGGTAAAAAAAAAAAAAAAAACACACAGGCTAATATTTGCTTCATTGAAAGCTTGACCACTTTCATAGTAGAGTTTCAAGTATCTGCAGATCTGGGATATTAGAAGACAAACTGAAATCAAAATTTAAAAAAAAAGATTATCCTTGGTGCTGGGAAATTCAGTATGATGTGTTTTTGTGTGCCTGTGTGTCTGTGTGTGTGTATTTAAACTATGACTTACCTTATGTCCCACTTTGTGCCCTTGTTAAATTCAGACCAAAGTTTGGGTAGTGTCTAATCCATTATTATCCCCCATACTTAGATTAAAATATAAGTAGATACGAGTGCAAGGATTAGTAGTCTCTGAAGTTAAAAAAAAAATTCTGAAGTTTATAAACACTCAACATTTTAAATGTTGAAGTTGGATATGAAGTTTCTCTTAAATGTGTTTCCAAGGTTTTAGAAATGTTAGAATCCAACCTATGGAGTACTAAATGCTCTAACTCTGGCAAAATGATTTGCATATAAACATAGGAAAAAAGGCAAGGAAGATCAAACCAGAAAAATAATGAGACTCAGCAGCAAACACACTATTGTGTTTGACATGACATGAATGGTGGCTTTTTAAAGGGATTGCAGGTTGTTAGTTGGTAGAGGGTGTGGCATTGCTCTGGTGGAAAATAAACACCACATGGCAGATGTTGGACTTAAGCCTTGCCCTGCATTATTTAAACCGAAAAGAAACCAAGAGTGTAAGGCATAAAGCAAGAGGCCAAGGGGTTTGCTCTCTACCCTTAGCTCTTCTGGGAGACATCTGGCCAGAGATCCTGGAGTACTGGGAAGCCTACTAAATTGGAGACCTATGGGTTTTTTTCTCCAGCCATTATTGAGATCAAGCTGACATATAACATTCTGTAAATTTAATGTGTACAACTTGGTGATTTGATACACACACATATTTTTTAAAAAACTAACCACCATAAACTTAACAAAGCTATTGCCACATATTTGCAATTTTTTTGTATGTGTGATGAGAACATTTATGATTTATTCTCTTAATTACTTTCAAGGCTATAATTGAGTATTAATAATACTCACCATGCATACATCATATCCCCAGAACTTATTCATCTTATAACTGGAAGTTTCTACCCATTGACTGACATCTCATTCTCCCTACACACCAAGACACTTTTTTGATAAATGTTGCTCAAATGGTCATGTTTATTCTTAGTAAAATTTGATGAAGTCTTAAAATGCATACTGCCTTCTTAATTTTTTTCCTTTGATCTTTCGATTTTTAAATATTATCTATTTTGTTCTTGCTGTTGTTGTTCAGTTGCTAAGTCATGTACGACTCTCTAACAACCCTATGTCTTCAGCATGCCAAACTACCCATCCTTCATTATCTCCCAGAGATTGCTCAAACTCATGTACGTTGAGTTTGTGATGCCATCAAACAATCTCATCCTCTATTGCCCCCTTCTCCTTCTGCCTTTAATCTTTCTCAGCATCAGTATTTTTCCCAATGAGTCAGCTCTTTGAATCAGGTGGCCAAAGTATTGGAGCTTCAGCTTCAAATCAGTCCTTCCAGTGAATATTCAGGGTTGATTTCCTTTAAGATTGACTGGTTTTCTGGTTTCCTTTAAGATTGACTCCTTGCTGTGCAAGGGACTCTTCAAGAGTCTTCTCCAATACCACAATTGGAAAGCATCAATTTTTCACTGCTCAGCCTTCTTTATGGTTCAACTCTCAAATCCATATATGACTACTGGAAAAACCATAACTTTGACTAGATGGACCTTTGTTGGCAAAATGATGTCTCTGCTTTTTAATACACTGTTTAGGTTTGTCATAGCTTTCCTTCAATGGAGAAAGCATTTCTTAATTATAGTGCAGTCACTGTCTGCAGTGATTTTGTAGCCCAAGACAATAAAATCTGCTACTGTTCCCATTTTTCCCCCATCAATTTCACAGGAAGTGACAGGACTAGATGCCATGATATTACTTTTTGGAATGTTGAGTTTTAAGCCAACTATTTCACTCACCTCTTTCACTTTCATCAAGAGGCTCTTTAGTTCCCCATTGCTTTCTGCCATAAGGATGGTTCAGTTCAGTTCAGTTCAGTGCAGTCACTCAGTCGTGTCCAACTCTTTGCAACCCCATGGACTTCAGCACTCCACGCATCCCTGTCCATAACCAACTCTTGGAGTTTACTCAAACTCATTCCATTGAGTTGGTGATGCCATCCAACTATCTCATCTTCTGTTGTCCTCTTCTCCTCCAACCTTCAATCTTTCCCAGAATCAAGGTCTTTTCCAAAGAGTTAGATCAGGTGGTGAAAGTATTGGAGTTTCAGCTTCAACATCAGTCCTTCTGATGAATATTCAGGACTGATTTCCTTTAGGATTTACTGGTAGTATCTCCTTGCAATCCGAGGGACTCTCAAGAGTCCTCTCTATCATCACAACTCAAAAGCATCAATTCTTCGGCACTCAGCTTTCTTTATAGTCCAACTCTCACATCAATACATGATTACTAGAAAAGCGATAGCTTTGACTAGACGGACCTTTGTTGGCAAGTAATGTCTCTGCTTTTCAATATGTTATCTAGGTTGGTCTAAGCTTCTCTTCCAAGGAGCAAGTGTCTTTTAATTTCATGGTTTCTGTCACCATCTGCAGTGATTTTGGAGTCCCCAAAAATAAAGTTTCTCACTGTTTCCATTGTTTCCCCATCTATTTGCCATGAAGTGATGTGACCAGACGCCATGATCTTAGTTTTCTGAATGTTGAGCTTTAAGCCAACTTTTTCACTCTCCTCTTTCACTTTCATCAAGAGGCTTTTTAGTTCCTCTTCACTTTCTGCCCTAAGGGTGGTGTCACCTGCATATCTGAGATTATTGATATTTCTCCTGGCAATCTTGACTTCAGCTTGTGCTTCATCCAGCCTGGCATTTCACATGATGTACTCTGCATATAAGTTAAATAAGCAAGCTGACACTATATAGCCTTGAAGTACTCCTTTCCGGATTTGGAACCAGTCTGTTGATCCATGTCCAGTTCTAACTGTTGCTTCTTGATCTGCATACAGATTTCTCAGGAGGCAGGTCAGGTGGTCTGGTACTGCCATCTCTCGGAGAATTTTCCACAGTTTGTTGTGATCCACACAGTCAAAGGTTTTGGCATAGTCAATAAAGCAGAAGTAGATGTTTTTCTGGAACTCTCTTGCTTTTTCAGTGTTCCACCGGATGTTGGCAATTTGATCTCTGGTTCCTCTTTCTTTTCTAATCCAGCTTGAATGTCTGGAAGCTCATAACTCATGTACTGTTGAAGCCTGGCTTGGAGAATTTTGAGCATTACTTTGCTAGCATGTGAGATGAGTGCAATTGTGCAGTAGTTTGAGCATTCTTTGGCATTGCCTTTCTTTGGGATTGGAGTGAAAACTGACCTTTTCCAGTCCTGTGACCACTGCTTAGCTTTCCAAATTTGCTAGCATAATGAGTGCAGTACTTTCACAGCATCATCTTTTACTATTTGAAATAGCTCAACTAGAATTCCATCACCTCCACTAGCTTTGTTCATAGTGATGCTTCCTAAGGCCCACTTAACTTCCCATTCCAGGATGTCTGGTTCTAGGTGAGTGATCACACCATTGTGGTTATCTGGATCATGAAGATCTTTTTTGTATAGTTCTTCTGTGTATTCTTGCCTCCTCTTTTTAATATCTTCTGCTTCTGTTAGGTCCATACCATTTCTGTCCTTTATTGTTCCCATCTTTGCATGAAATTTTCCCTTGGTATCTCTAATTTTCTGAAATTTTATAATTTTCAGAAATACTGTATTACTCTCCACTTATTCTCAAGCAGCTAAGGAGCAAACATATCAACTGTGTGTTTATGTGTAACCACTGTCTGAAGAGGAAGCATAAGGGTGGTATCATCTGCATATCTGTGATTGTTGATATTTCTCCCTGCAATGTTGATACCAGCTTGAGCTTCATCCAGCCCAGCATTTGGCAAAATGTATTCTCCATAGAAAATAAATAAGCAGGATGACAATATACAGCCTTGATGTCCTCCTTTCCCAATTTGGAACAAGCTCATTGTTTCATGTCCGATTTTAACTGTTGCTTCTTGACCTGCATACAGGATTCTCAGGAGGCAGGTAAGGTGGTCTAATACTCCTATCTCTTTAAGAATTTGCCACAGTTTGTTGCGATCCACACAGTCAAAAGCTGTGTAGTCAGTGAAGCAGAAGTAGATGTTTTTCTGGTTTCTCTTGCTGTCTCTGTGTTAGCAACTTGATTTCTGGTTCCTCTGCTTTCTCTAAATCCAGCTTGTACATCTGGAAGCTCTTGGTTCACTTACTGCTGAAGACTAGCTTGAAGGATTTTGAGTATTACCTTGCTAGCATGTGAAATGAGTGCAATTGTGCGGTAGTTTGAACATTCTTTGGCATTGCCCTTCTTTGGAATTGGAATGAAAACTGACCTTTTCCAGTCCTGTGGCCGCTGCCAAGTTTTCCAAATTTTCTGGCATACTGACTGCAACACTTTAACAGCATCATCTTTTGCAATTTGAAATAGCTCAGCTGGAATTCCATCACCTCCACTAGCTTTGTTTATATTAATGTTTCCTAAGGCCCCCTGACTTCACATTCCAGGATGTCTGGTTCTAGATGAGGCTCCACACCATCGTGATTATCTGGGTCATTAAGACCCTTTTTGTACAATTCTTCTGTGTATTCTTGTCACTTCTTCCTAATCTCTTCTGCTTCTGTTAGGTCCTTGCCTTTTCTGTCCTTTATTGTACCCATCTTTGCGTGAAATGTTCCCTTTTGTATCCAATTTTCCTGACGATATTTCTAGTCTTTCTCACTCTATTGTTTTCCTCTATTTCTTTGCATTGTTTGCTTAAGAAGGCTTTCTTGTCTCTCCTTCCTATTCTTTGGAATTCTTCATCCAGTCAGGTGTATATTTCCTTTTCTCCTTTGCCTTTACCTTATCTTCTTCTCTCAGCTATTTTTAAGGCCTCTTCAGACAATCATTTTACCTTCTTGCATTTCTTTTTTTTGGATGGTTTTGGTCACCACCTCCTGTACGGTGTCATGAACCTGCATCCATATTTCTTCAAGCCCTCTATCAGATCTAGTCCCTTGAATCTGTATGTCACTTCCACTGTATAATCATAAGTGATTTGGTTTAGGTCATAACAGAATATCCTAGTGTTTTCCTCTACTTTTTTCAATTTATGCCTGGATTTTGCAGTAAGAAGATCAAGATCTGAGCCACAGTCAGCTCCAGGTCCTGTTTTTGCTAACTGTATGGAGCTTTTCCATCTTCAGCTGCAAAGAATATAATCAATCTGATTACAGTATTGACCATCTGGTGATGTTCACATGTGGATTCATGCCTTGTGTTGTTGGAAGAGGGTGTTTGCTATGACCAGAGTGTTCTCTTGGCAAAACTGTTAGCCTTTGCCCTGCTTCATTTTGTACCCCAAGGCCAAACTTGCCTGTTACTCTAGGTATCTCTTGACTGCCTACTTTTGCATTCCAGTCCCCTATGATGAAAATGACATCTCTTTTTTGGTGTTAGTTCTAGGAGTTCTTGTAGGTCTTCATTGAACCGTTCAACTTCAGTTTCTTCAGTATTAGTGATTGGGGCATAGACTTGGATTACTGTGATGCTAAATGGTTTGCTTTGGAAATGAATCAAGATCATTCTGTTATTTTTGAGATTGTACCCAAGTACTGCATTTCTGACTCTTTTGTTGACTATGAGGGCTACTCCATTTCTTCTAAGGGATTCTTGCCCACAGTAGTAGATATAATGGTCATCCGAATTAAATTTGTCCATTCCAGTCCATTTTAGTTTGTTGATTCCTAGAATGTCGATGTTCACTCTTGCCATCTCCTGCTTGACCACATCCAATTGACCTTGATTCATGGAGCTAAATGTCAGGTTCCTATGCAATGTTGTTCTTTATAGCGTCAGACTTTACTTTTACCACCAGACACATTCACAAGTGTGTGTTCTTTCTGCTTTGGCTCCTCATTCTTTCTGGAGGTGTTTCTCTGCTCTCCCTCAGTAGTATATTGGATACCTTCTGATCTGGGGGCTCATCTTCTATCTTTTTGCCTTTTAACCCTGTTCATGGGGTTCTCAAGACAAGAATATTGAAGTGGCTTGCATTTCTTTCTCCAGTGAGCCATGTTTTGTCAGAACTCTGCACTATGACCTGTCCATCTTGGGTGGTCCCAAACGGCATGACTCATAGCTTCATTGAATTTGCCCAAGGCTGTGATGCATGTGATCATTTTGGTTAGTTTTCTGTGATTGTGGTATCCATTCTGGAGGCCATGGGATTGTAGTTCTGACTTCTTCTGTATTCCCTCTGATGGATGAGGATAAGAGGCTTGTGCAAGCTTCCTGATGGGAGGCCCTTGCTGTGGAAATAACTGGGACTTGCTGTGGTTGGCAGGACAATGCTCAATAAATCTTAATCCAACTTTCTGCTCATGGGTCAGATTGTACTCCCACCCTGTTAGCTGTCTGGCCTGAGGCAGCCCAGTCCTGAAGCCCTCAGTCTCTGTGGTAGAGCTACAGGCTCTATGGTGGGGCTAAGAATGACCTCCTCCCAGAGGATCTATGGCAACATGCCCCTGCCTCCCATGACTGTGGCTGCCAGTGCCCTTGGCATGGCAGGCCGCTCTTGACCCGCGCCTCCACAACAGATGCCCCCACACATAGGCAGGTCCAGCTCAGTCTGCTGTGAAGGTGGTGCTCCTTTCCTGGGTCCTGGCACACTCAAGGTTTTGTTTGGCCCTCCAACTACCTCTTGCCCCTTGTACTGTGGAAGTTCTGTAATCAAATCCCACTGACTTTCAAAGTCAGATTCCTTGGGGATTCCAGTCCCTTTGCCAGATCCCCAGGTTGGAAAGTCTCATGTGGGGCCTAGAACCTTCACCGCAGTGTGAGAACTTGTTTGTATGATTATTCTCCAGTTGGTGGGTCATCTGTAGGCTCTATGGTAGGGCTACAGGCTGCATTTGTATTATCAATGTACACACACATATATACATATATTATGGTTTCTCATTCTATCCTTTAATTTTTATTATTTCTGAACATCTAGTTTTGTCTTATTATTCTTAATATATCGCCTTTCATTACTGTCCTTTTCATTTAAAATTCCACTTTATCATCTTTGATCTCTATTTTAAAAACTTCATGTACTTATCACATAACTTAATCCTTGAAGTGTTACAATAAATCTAGTATTATCACTATTTTAAGATAAAGAAATGAAGGCACAGAGAGCTTAAGTAATTTGCCAGGGTTCACACAATTAGTAATTGCTATTCATTCATGGGTCTGACTACATTTAGAACTTGTGCTTTTTATGTCTATGAGTGACAGTGTATATACCTCTCTTAGTGAATTTTATGTTTGTGATTTGTCTGCTTATTCCTTTATTTTTGGCTTAAATTTGTTAGTTTTCCCAAATTTTAAAACTTTCCTTTTAACTTGAATATATGAAATGCATTTTCTATCATGCTATCATATCCATTTCTATATTTTGAAAGCTTTTTTCTTATTTGTCATAACATGATAAACATTAAGAAGAAGAATGCAGAGCAAGGGGAACTTGCAAAAGACCATACCCTTTTGAAGACTTTTTCCAGATGTCCCACTAACAACGTCTAGTTTAACTTCATTGGCCAGAACTTAGTTACATGACCATGCCCAAACATTAGTGAGTGTGAAATATGCAGAATTTCCCAGGACACATTGTCTAGGGTTTGGTTACTACAGGATAAGGGGAAAATGGCCATTGGGTGGGTCAGTAGCTTATGCGGCCTATTGAAAACAGAGGGAGAAGTCTTCTAATGTGGTTATTCAGGTGTAATCTCAATAAACAACCGAGGGGCTCTTTAATATCCTAAACCACACCTGGGAAGTAGGTATGAGAGTATGAATCAAGCAAAAGTTTTTCATTCATCATTCAGCAAATATTCACTGGAATATGAACTCCATAAGGGTGGTATTTTTATCTCTTTATTCTTTATCCCAGCACTTAAGTCAGTACTTAAAAATATCTGCTCAATGAGTGAAATCTTTACTGTGCATACATTACACCATTACATAATTCTCAGTACTGTGTTTAGCCTTAAGAATACAGCCATGAACTGCACTGTAGTTCATAAGAGAATGTGTCCTTATGAAATTTAAGAAACTATTGGGGAAGATTATGAGTTCACGACATAACTATGTGATTGAGATAAATAGTGCCTATTTTTTTTCAGATTGAATAGTAGAGTCAATATTCTTTTTTGACCAACACCACAGAATTCCTATAATTTGTGTGTTTCATCTTCAAGTAATATATGACACAAATTATTAAACAATATTTTTTAAATGTATTTAACTGATTAATTGATTTCCAGATATGTTTAAATAGGACACATTTGTACAATAACTATTAATTTGTTCACCCTACATATAAAACTTGGTGCATATATAGATTAATAGTTCCCTTTAAAAAAATGTTACCCCAGGGATTTACAGTCTGCTGCTGCTGCTGTTGCTAAGTCGCTTCAGTCGGTCCGACTCGGTGCAACCCCATAGACGGCAGCCCACCAGGCTCCCCCGTCCCTGGGATTCTCCAGGCAAGAGTACTGGAGTGGGTTGCCATTTCCTTCTCCAGTGCATGAAAGGGAAAAGTGAAAGTGAAGTCGCTCAGTCGTGTCTGACTCTTAGTGACCCCATGGACTGTAGCCTACCAGGCTCCTCTGTCCATGGGATTTTCCAGGTCTGCTCTAAAAATGAAAAATATCTATTTGCTCTTTATGTGGTCTGTGGATGAAATACTAATTGATTCTGGGGACCTGGATTTAAGGATTAGTAGCTAAACTGCTATATTTACTCACTCATTATCTGGTTTGGGAGGAGCCCATGGGTCAAATAGGCTTATGTGAATCCATTTGGCAACTTTTATCTTTGAAGGTGACATAATATTTCTGAACTTAAAATTGTGTGTGTAAAAAAAAATTTATTTTTGTTGAGTTACTGAACCTGTACATTCAACTGAATGCTAGAGGACTTTCAAAGAACTCATCTATCTGCAGCTGCTGCTTAAAACATATCTGAGATCTCTCTTTGATCATTACCTCTCAGACCCTGAATAATTTTTACAACCTCCAATCTAGGAAGATTTATTTGGACACAGGATTTTTCATGTAAAGTTGTTTTTGCCTCCTCAGCTGCAAGCCCCATAATTTACCCCTTAAGATCTGCTCATTTTGACTTTTAAATATGATTTAAATCCAAGTACTTCTTATTACCTCCACATCACCCATCCTTGCCCTCTGAGACATCCTCTCTCTTCTGGACTATTTTGAAAGAGTCATAACTAGTTTCCCAGTCCTCCTTATTGTTCCCCTTCAGTGCATAAGATCAGCCACAGTGAACTTTTAAAACTGTAAATCAGGTTACAGAACCCACAAATAATTGTCCTCAGATTTAGAATAAAATACAGACTCATATACCCCACCTACAATGTTTTGTACAATCTAACTCTGTCTCTATCCGTATCTTGTGTTCTTTCCTTCTCTCCTTTGCACACACTGGCCCCCTTGCTGGTTCAGGAACACAAAGGACTTCTTCTCAATTCGAAGTTTTGGTTTTTCCATGTCTCTGCTTGGATGTTCTTCTTGCCAAACCCTCTCCTGTCCTACTTACCCACCTCAACCAGGTTTCTGCTGAGATGTCACTCCTCCAACACAGCCTGTCTGAAATAAACACTTTCTCCAAACTGTCCAAAGACAAATAACCTTCTGTCGTTTGTTCTTTGTTGTCCATTGTGGGTCTCACTACCACCTGAAATTATATCATTTATTTGCTGATTCTTCCACAGTTAGAAGAGTAGAAAAGAATAGAATGTTCAGGAAGATCCCCTGGAAAAGGAAATGGCAACCCACTACAGTATTCTTGCTTGCAAAATCCCATGGTCAGAGGAGCCTGGAGGGCTACAATCCGCAGGGTTGCAAAAGAGTAGGACATGACTTAGCAACTGCTGCTGCTGCTGCTAAGTCACTTCAGTTGTGTCCAACTCTGTGCGACCCCATAGGCGGCAGCCCACCAGGCTCCCCCGTCCCTGGGATTCTCCAGGCAAAGACACTAGAGTGGGTTGCCATTTCCTTCTCCAGACTTAGCAACTAAAAAACAACAAAAAAGACTTCAGTTATTTCAATCACTTGAGAATAAAAGAGAATGACTAATTTTGAAAGCCTTAGTGTTGCCTGTGGAAGCATGTTGTGTAATAACATGTCTCTAAAATAAACATTAAACCACTTTCACAAAAAAACACTATTTTACAATTATACTCTCCCACTATATACTCTGTATATCTATGTGGTGGTTTAGTCACTAATTTGCAACCCCGTCAAGTGTAGCCCATCAGGCTCCTCTGTCCATGTGATTTTCCAGGCAAGAATACTGGAGTGGGTTGCCATTTCCTTCTTCAGGGGACCTTCTTGACCCAGGGATTGAACTTGTGTCTCTTGCATTGCAGGCAGATTCTTGCATTACAGGCAGATACTTGCATTGCAAGCAGATTCTTTACCGACTGAGCCACCAGGGAAGCCACATATACCTATATATCGGTCTATATATGTGTTTATTTAGGTACACTCCAGAGGAACCACCATTATAAAATTAAATATACACAGCATATATGTCAGTGCTATTTATTAAACGTGTTGTTTTTCGTTTTTCCTCTCTACACACTGCTGCTCTCAGTAATGAATAGAGATGCATTCTGAATAAAATAGCCAAGCAATCTTTTTTGAGCAATGGGCATCATGGTATTTAGACCTACTATTTGTCATTTTTAGTGGTTAGGAAAATAAAGCAGCAGATCTGCAGCTAATTCCTTCAACAGTTATTGAGTACTTTGGGGAAAACTCAGTGCTAGGGATTTCCAGAGAACTAAAAGGTAAATAAGATGAATGACCAATACAATCCTATAATGAATGTTTACACTAATGCTGAGTTTTTCTTACATTTGGATGTGAGCAACTGAGAATCTATTAGTTTTCACTTAAAATCTAGGAATTAATCACAAATAGAAGCAATTGGTTGGTTTTTAATGCAGCCAAATGTAATTTCTAAAAAGTTGTTAGTGGATAAACTGAGCTTGATGTTGAATATAAGTTCTTTTATTTTAAAATCTTCAGAAATCCAAATATTTGTCAAAATGATATCTGGATTTTCATGATAAAATATTTTGATATCAAGCACTAAGTCTAAATTTTCTCATTTAAGTTATCAAATGAAAATTTCCAGCCCAGATCTCCCCCCAGTTTTTAAAGCATATATTCATGAAATGAAATGATAGGGTTAAATTTGAATAAAAGTTCAAGATAAGGAAAATTCAAGTTACTTCAAATCAAAATTTTTATCTCCTTACAGTGATAACCTGTATTGACTTCCCTGGTGGCTCAGCTGGTAAAGAATTTGCCTGCAATGTGAGACCTGGGTTTCATCCCTGGGGTGGGAAGATCCCCTGGAGAAGGGAAAGGCTACCCACTCCAGTATTCTGGCCTGGAGAATTCCATGGACTGTATAGTCCATGTGGTCACAAACAGTCGGACATGACTGAGTGACTTTCACTTTCACAGTGATATCATTTCAAAGAAAATAATACATCATGGCAGCTATACCAATTGTGTTTTTTCCTTTAACTAAAAGTTAGATGAGAATTATATCTTAATATTGCAAGGGTCTAGGCTCAGTGAAAAGATGAATTCATTGCTTTTGGACAATGCATGATCTATTTAAAGTGGTAAAGGAAACTCATAAAATACAGGATGCTCAAGATCTTTCTGGGGTTTCACCAAGATGGACTGAGTATGAGCAGAACCTTGGGGGGAAAAAGTCACATTCGATTAGGCAAAGATGAGAAGGGAGAGCATGATAAGAGAAGGGCCCAAAATGAATACTTAGGGATTCACACTCTACTCAGAGAAGGCTTGACAAACCTACGGTTTGTTTGCCATACTCCCCCATCTTCCGGTGTTGATTGCCATTTGACCTAATCACCCTCCCACATGCCCTCTCAAACGTTCAGCACTGAGCTTCATGTACACGCTACCAACCATTGGACATGGCAAATATTAATACTAGGAAGCCTCCTTCTATCTCAGACATACAACAGGAGTTCTGAGTGGAAGAACAGATAGATAGAGTTCACGGAAGGCCAGAAGAGTTGCAGAGACTTCATGGAAAGGTGGGCATAAAAAGGTGCCCAGGATTTAGGTAAACATGTGAGGAAGGTGAAGAAGAAATCCTTTCTATAAGAAAAAACTGGAGTTCAGAATGCATCTGGTGTTTCAAGAGAACCACACATGCATGCATCAGTGTTTTGTTGATTACAACATTTTGGAAACAAAAAGTGGTGAATTTAGAGAAGCTTACAGTGGTCTATTGAAAAGAGCTTTAATAATTGGGTATTTAAAGTTATGACATTTATTACTAACAGTAGAATTTCTAAAAATTAATTAGTTTATATGCAAAGCAATACATAGGTAAAATTAGTCTGACTTTATAATTTATTTAAAGGAGAGATCTCGCAAGCAAGACAATAAATAAGAAGGCTGTGGAAATAATCTATACCTGACACAAATATAGTCTAATAGACACTAGACAAGTGATGGCCAAAGAAACTTTCCACAATGATGGAAAATTCTGTATGTTCCAGGATGTTTCCACTAGCCACTTGTAGCTTTTGAGCTTCAAGTGTAGCTAGTGTGACTGAGGTACAGCATTTATAACTTTATTTAACTTTAATTTTATTGTTGTTAGATTGCTCAGTTGTGTCTGATTCTTTGTAACTGTATGGTTACTTTGTAATCTGCCCAGCAGGTTTCTCTGTCCATAGGACTTTCCGGACTTATTTTTTATTTTAATCAATTATTTTCCTTTAAATTCAATTGGAATAATACAGGAAATTTAGGTAGTGATTTACTTGGGCTTTTTGCATATACCAGGTATATGCATCAAAATAATCAAAAACCAAACTACAAATGTTTTTACAGTAGAATATGCCTGTAAATGCAATTTAAAAACATCAAGAAACAAAGAAAAATAACAGTTTCCTCTTATAGCTGCTGCTGGTGAACAAGGGCCCATTTTTCCTCACAGAGGTAAAGCAACTGTAGGTGGAGTTGAGCCAAACTACAACAGAAAATAACAAATTCATTTTTATGAGATGGTTTAAGGCATAAACAACTTTACTTTTTAAAATATTTTTTTTAGTGGATTGTTTATTTACTGTGTTGTGTTAGTTTCTGCTGTACAGTAAAGTGAATCAGTTGTATATATACACATCAATTCAGTTCAGTTGCTCAGTCGTGTCCGACTCTTTGCCACCTCATGAATTGTAGTACATCAGGCCTCTCTGTCCATCACCAACTCCCAGAGTCTACCCAAACCCATGTCCATCGAGTCGGTGATGCCATCCAACCATCTCATCCTCTGTCGTCCCCTTCTCCTCCCGCCCCCAATCCTACCCAGCATTAGGGTCTTTTCCAATGAGTCAGCTCTTCGCATGAGGTGGCCAAAGTATTGGAGTTTCAGCTTCAACATCAGTCCTTCCAATGAACAACCAGGACTGATCTCCTTTAGGATGGATTGATTGGATCTCCTTGCAGTCCAAGGGACTCTCAAGAGTCTTCTCCAACACCACAGTTCAAAAGCATCAATTCTGCGGCGCTCAGCTTTCTTCACCATCCTACTCTCACATCCATACATGACCACTGGAAAAACCATAGACTTGACTAGACGGACTTTTGTTGGCAAAGTAATGTCTCTGCTTTTAAATATGCTCTCTAGGTTGGCCATAACCTTCCTTCCAAGGAGTAAGCATGTTTTAATTTCATGGCTGCAATCACCATCAGCAGTGATTCTGGAGCCCCCCAAAATAAAGTTTGACACTGTTTCCACTGTTTCCCCATCTATTTCCCATGAAGTGATGGGACCAGATGCCATGATCTTAGTTTTCTGAACGTTGAGCTTTAAGCCAACTTTTTCACTCTCCTCTTTCACTTTCATCAAGAGGCTCTTTAGCTCTTCTTCACTTTCTGCCATAAGGGTGGTGTCATCTGTATATCTGAGGTTATTGATATTTCTCCCGACAATCTTGATTCCAGCTTGTGTTTCAGTTTTATATATAGTAGTGTATATATGTCAATCCCAATCTCCCAGTTTATCCCTCTTCCCCTTTTCCTCCCTGCTACTGTGCGTTTGTTTTCTGCATCTGTGACTCAGTCTCTGTCTGTAAATAGGTTCAGCACGTGGGCAGAGAGGCTGCAATGGGCCGCGCCCCTTGTGCGTCACAGCTTGGGTGCCTCCCTTCTGTGATGGTCTGGGTCTCCTTGGCAAGTGCTCCCAGTTTCAGGCTTCCTCACTCCCACGCCCTCAGGCGGTCTCCTCACCGCCAGCAGTAGCCCTCGCCCCAGGTCTGCTCTCCAAACCCCGTGTCCCGGGCCCCGGCCTCAGTCTGCATCGGGGAGCACACCTCCCAGGCCGGGTCACACAGACTGCAGCCCGCGGACCATCTGCGCAGCTCTCCCTCTGTCCTCCTGCGTAGACTGGTTGCTGCGCTCTCCTCCTATCGCCCCTGAAGCTCTCTTCTGTCTCCACTGACCTTCCTGACGGTTGAGGGTACTTCCTCAGGCACGGGAACATCTCCTTACCTTCAGCTCTCTCCCACGGGCACATGTCCCATCCTGCTGCTTCTCCTCTTCCTTTTCCCTTCTTTCACCCTACCCAGTTAGGCAGGGATCCTTCCTGTCCTCCTAGGGATCTGTGTCCTCTGCTAGTGTTCAGCAGCGCTCAGTGAGAACCATTTCATTTGTAGACGTATTCTTGATGCATTTCTGTGGAGAGACGCGCTCCACGTCCTCCAGAAACTTTTATCTCCTCCCCAGCTTTCATTAAATACCGCACGGTTAGCGGCTACTTGGTTGTACACTTCAACTCGATTCGTTTAAGACTGAGAGTTGTTACCTTTCTTTCCGAACATATTCCAGGACAAACTCTCTGTGATTTTCAAGTCTTTATCATCCCATGTTTTGAAAGGGTTGCTTGTTTTTAGAAAATAATTCTGTTATTTTCGGAATCTTATTTTTTTAAACCTAGGATTTTTTTCCTCTAAAACTGTGTACTGACCAATAAAATAGCTACTCACTACAATGGCTATTTAAACTAAATTATTAACTATCTTATAATAATTATAGCCATCTTATAATAATGATTGTTGATTATTTTACTGCTTACCTGGCCTCATTTCAAGAGATGAGTAACCACACATGGTTAGTGGTAACATTACTGACAATATAGCTCTAAACACAAGTCACAGAAGTAGGAATCTAATCTGAATGCGGAAGACCGGAAACGAAATAATCACTGATCAGAGCTGACTATTTGGAGAGGTGGAGATATAAGCTTAAAGGGAATCAAGGAAAATGCCAATAGGTTGAGCCTTGGATACTAGAGCAATGATGACGGCACTGACCAACATTTAGAAAAAGGAAAAGTTTCCTCGTGGTATATTTGTTGTTGTTCAGTCACTAAGTCATGTCCAACTCTTTGCAACCCCGTGGACCACAGCACGCCAGGCTTCCCTGTCCTTCACTGTCTCGCAGACTTGCTCAAACTTCTGTCCATTGAGTTGGTGATGCCACCAATCATCTCATCCTCTGTCATCCCCTTCTCCTCTTGCCTTCAATCTCTCCCAACATCAGAGTCTTTTCCAATTTGATGCATTAAACCTGAGGAGCTCTACCAGTTAGGATAATTCCAATCTCTTTGCTTCATAGTTGTCATACATACTTTTAAGTTGAGTGGTATGGAGAATCATAGGGAAGGTGACATGGTTTAGAGGCATTAAAGACATTTGCAAATGTAGAAAAGGCGAGGCTAAGGTAAGAGCAGACTAAACATATCTTTGTTTTCCACTGCAAGGATGAAAAGTCATCATAGTCTTTGGGAAGAAGTGAGAGAACATAAATCATACTTACTGGAGGGAAGGAAAGAGCTAACAGGGATGGGTTGAGGGAAGGAGAATTACATTGTTAATGAGTCATTCTCCTGACATTAATAGACAATTTTTTCTAATACACCATTTTTCACAGCACAAAAGCTCCATGTTCCACATGAAACCATACAGCCCTGGGGCCAAGATGTTTGATGTGAGAAACTCTGAGAAAATTCTGCTGTGGGAATTAAAAGATGAAAGAATTCTAGATTTAAGTTAAACATTTATTTAATAAATCATATATTTTAGTTAAGCATGTTATTTAACCTAGAAACTAGAGCAATGCCTTGCATATAGTGGATATTCAAGAATAATAAATCACAAGTAAGGAAGGAAAGAAGAGAGGGAGGGAGAGAGAGAGATTATACAATCAATTAGTAGTATTTTAGTACACGCACACAGCAAAAATATAAATTCTTCTCCAATATTTGACTTTATTAGTGATATAGACATATACAATTATGAGTTGTATTTTTTCATATTTTAAAAGTTGAATAAAGAACTAAATTGAAGAAAAAACACATACTTTTCCCTCTTTTAATACATTTATCTGTTATTTGGGAAAGTCTGAATTTATACACAATTCTACCTATCCTCCAAGAGTCCAATCAATAAAAACACACTGTATACAAGCAATTACATTGTTAAGATACCAGTAAAAGTCCTTTAAAAGTCCACATTTAACTTATATGCAGAGTACATCATGAAAAATGCTGGGCTGGATGAAGCACAAGCTGGAGTCAAGATTGCCGGGAGAAATATCAATAACCTCAGATATGCAGATGACACCACCCTTATGGCAGAAAGCGAAGAAAAACTAAAGAGCCTCTTGATGAAAGTGAAAGAGGAGAGTGAAAAAGTTGGCTTAAAGCTCAACATTCAGAAAACTAAGATCATGGCATCCGGTCCTATCACTTCATGAGAAATAGATGGGGAAACAGTGGAAACAGTGGCTGACTTTATTTTTCTGGGCTCCAAAATCACTGCAGATGGTGATTGCAGCCATGAAATTAAAAGATACTTACTACTTGGAAGGAAAGTTATGACCAACCTAGACAGCATATTAAAAAGCAGAGACATTACTTTGCCAACAAAGATCCATCTAGTCAAGGCCATGGTTTTCCCATTAGTCATGTGTGGATGTGAGAGTTGGACTATAAAGAAAGCTGAGCGCTGAAGAATTGATGCTTTTGAACTGTGGTGTTGGAGAAGACTCTTGAGAGTCCCTTGGACTACAAGGATATCCAACCAGTCCATCCTAAAGGAGATCAGTCCTGGTTGTTCATTGCAAGGACTGATGTTGAAGCTGAAACTCCAGTACTTTGGCCACCTGATGCACAGAGCTGACTCATTTGAAAAGACCCTGATGCTGGGAAAGATTGGAGGCAGGAGAAGAAGGGGACGACAGAGGATGAGATGGTTAGATGGCATCACCGACTCAATGGACATGAGTTTGGGTAAACTCCAGGAGTTTGTGATGGACAGGGAGGCCTGGCGTGCTGTGGTTCATGGGATCACAAAGAGTCAGACACGACCGAGCAACTGAACTGAACTGAAAAGTCCTTAAATTACCTTCAAAGATGATACCTGGAGACAAAGAATAAAGTCATTCAGACTCTATAACGTTAAAAAAGATAGCAATGGATCTTTCCCGTCATCACTCGTGTGACGCAGTTGCTTCCTTATCAAAACACATTTACAAACGCCCTCTGAAAATAGTTAAGCATAATTAGTTGTGTTTTTTTTTATTATAGATGAAATTGGGAGATTTGAGCATGCATATTAGAAGGGAATGATCACTATAAACATTGATTTTACACAGTTCAAGTTGTGAGAACATAATAGGCTGAAAAACCCTGAATTTGAGCATTCAGGAAAGTAAGTGTTTGTTCCATTCTATCTGGGTTGTTGTATCTGTGTCTTTAATTTGCTTTAAGCTTTCCTCTTGAGCCTGGGTATCTAATCAAAGTGTTTCTCTTTATTCTGAAATATACTTGGAATATCTTAATCCTTGTCCAAGTGAGATCCAGTTCTGTTGATCTTTAAGCACAACAAAATTTTTAACAACAGTGTTTACCCCGCCTCCCTTTTGGTTCTGGTGTATTTCTCTACGAATTTTATTTCCTAAATCAGACAACTAGAGACAATAGACTTAATTGAAAGAATATCATGTCATTGTGGCTTGCCTGCTAAACCATTGGGCTCTGGATATATTCATTGGAAGCTTTGCTGAAATTATCCAATTTGTTTGGCCATGCAATTAAATATATAGATTTAGTCCTGATCAATAAAGTTTCAATAAGTTGAAATTATTAAAATACTAAAGATTATTATGAACAGTGAAGTATCTCCAAGCAACCTCAGAAATCCAAATGGAGGACTTTTAAATTCAAATTTAAATATATTTGAGTGCTTAGTCTACTAGATTAAAGTAAAGCAAAAAAAAGCTTGATTTTAAAAAGCAAGTTATGACTTAGTTAAGTAAAGACAGAACTAAGAGATGGAGGAGTACACATTCAAAAACTTACTATTCTGGGCATTGCAGAATTATATGCAGAATCGTCTCAATATGCTGGCTCATGTCTTGCCCTCCTCACTAGAAACTAGAAGGAAGACTTATTATGTATTAATAATTCAACCAAAACCCAGGGTTATAAACATTAAAACTCTTAAGCTTCTTTTGAAACATACCAATGAAGATTTTTTTCTTTTTTTTTAAGGAAATCCATCTGAAAAATTAAAGATTGTTTATATGAGTGATGGGATTACAAAACCAAAAAATGCTCAGACACATTCATTGTGTACTCTCCACATCATTTTACACTAATACTGTGTTCTTCATCTACATTAACAGCTACTATTATTCTTTAGAGAATGAGACACTGCTCCCTAAGCAGTGGAGCATATTTGGAAAGTAACCAGTAAAGTTTAACCAGAATCTCCTAAGAATGGAAAAAAACCTAGTGCACAATTGTGAATCTAGTCTTTGTCAAAGGGATTGCATGAAAGAGGTCAGTAAAGCAGAAAAGAGTTCAGGAATGTTTCATCCCAAAGGAATAGCATTTATCAAAGCAATTTGCAAGGGTAGTTCTGTCACTTCTGCTTCTGTGAACAAAGAATAACGAATGAGGTTGCAGCATTTACTACTGAATTTGAAGGAGTTTTCAGCATTAGAAAAGTGATGTCACTACTGCTGTGGTCTTTTCGTTAGCAAAAGGGCAAATCTGGCATGAGTTTAAAATATATTCCCAATAGGCATTGATTGTGAAAGGCCTGCAGTTTTATAAAAAACGAAATGCATGCCAGTTCTTTTAATAAAGAACAAAAAAAAACTGCTTTATATTTTCTTTTTTACATTTGGTTATATTGCTTAGATTTCAGAATTGTGAATAAAAATATATTTCATTAGCTTACAGTTTGATTAAGTAAAAACATTATCATTAGAAATATATTGAAATATTTTAATAATCATCCTTTTATTTTTTCAAACTGAAAGCTCAATGGGACCAAAAGAATGATGAGGCTAATACCTGACTGACTGTTGGTGGTGGTTGTTTTCCCTGAGCTTTAGCATATATTTATGAATATTTGTTCTTAAATGTCAGAAAAATTAAATAATCTGCTAGTTATTTGGGAGGGGCTACAGTTTGTTGATCTTTTTCAGAAAAAATGACCCGTTTTCAGTCAGTGTTTATGGGGGTCGTTATGGTGTGTGAAGAAAGAACTGCTGCAAAAGAGAAGGAATGTATGTGTTTTAGTAGTCAGATAGAGATACAAGCGAAATGGTGACTTCAACAAGGTGTACATATGTGTCTCTCCCTTGCAAAGGTCTGGACATATAGTCCAAGGCAGATGTGATACCCCTCCCCCCAATAATCTTCCAGGACCTTCTACCATGTTGGTCTTTATGCCTTCCTCAATACTGTCTTTATTTCACGTACAACGTGGCTTCTTGGTATCCTACCATCAGTTCTGCATCCCATCAGCACATAAGGAGAGGGAGCAGTAAAAGCCATGTCTCCTTCTTTAAAGACAGGATCCAGAAATTGGACATTTCACCTATACATGAACCCATTGTTAGAACTTTAGGGCTTCAGTTCAGTTCAGTTCAGTTCTGTCGCTCAGTCGTGTCCAACTCCTTGCAACCCCATGGAAGTCAAAGATCCAAGTGCTAACAGGTCGTCTAGTGAGACACCTTCCTTTGGGTAGCAGGACCGGACACTTTCTCTCTGTGACCTCACATGCCCTTCCCTTGGTGCTTGCACCCAGAGGCAGGTAGAGAGCAGACTCTCTGGTATGTTTTCTTGAAAGGATGCTAATCCTATCAAATCAGGGCTCCATCCTTATGACTTCATTTAACCTTAATTATTTCATAAAGGCCTTATCTCCAAATACTGTCACATTGGGGGTTAGGACTTGATGGATTTCGGGAGGGCACAGGCATTCAGTCCCTAACAGTTTATTAAAAAGTCATAATTGTTTTTCTAAAATTGGTTAAAATTGGCTGGTCCTTTTTTCTCTTCATTGATGAAAAGGAGTTCAACTAAACAATATCTGATTGCTTTGCAACATGTGCACATGTATCTGTGATTCCTTGAAGAATCTATATAAGATTGCTTTTGTTCTTGTAGTTTAATCATCTCACATATTTTAATGTAAGTTTTATCAGATTTTTAATGATTAATATTAATATCGTGTGTGCTCAGTCATCCAGTGGTGTCTGACTCATTGTGACCCCATGGACTATAGTCCAACAGGCTCGTCTGTCCTTGGGATGGTCCAGGCAAGAATACTGGATTGGGTTGCCATTTCTTCCTCCAGATGATCTTTGCAACCCAGGGATAGGACCCGGATCTCCTGCACACAGATTGCAAAAAATAAATATTTGAAAATGTCTATTGAGATGGCACACACACACATTGAGATGAGGATATATTTTCAAAACATGGTTTGTCAACACTACTTTTGAGTATCTGCAGTTATTTGTAGGGTGGGAGGAAAGGAAAGTGTATAAGCAAAGTTTTTTTTTTTTTTATGACTTCTACTTGTTTAAAAACCTTACTTTCTGTGAGAGGGAAGAAGAGTAAACAAACAAAATATATTTTGCCAGGATTAGAGAGCACTCTCAGGTTTTCATCTAATTCATTCACTTGTGACCTGATCCCCATGGCTAAAGACACAGGAGGGATTGCTTTTTTAATTATGATGGAATACATTCCTCGGTAAACGTATAGTCTTGGCATGTGTTATAGCATAAAAAATAGCTGTGAACTGTTTTGGAATTTAACTTCCCTTTGGTAGGATTATAGGGAGAAAAGAATTCAATATCACTAATTAGTGATTATTGAATAATAATTAGTCTATTGAGGTAACTTAGGGAAAAAAATGAATCCTCTTTAGCAGGTAACTGTAGACAGTGGAAAGCCCTGTGGTCTGGGATGGGTTACCTTGAGTTTGAAGCCTTCCTCCAACACTTACTTAGGTCTCTGGTCTCTAGAAAGTTTCTTAATCTTCTAAACTTTAATGAGATCTTAGCAAAAATTGGGATAATCATGCCCTCCAGATTTCTGTGAGGATTCATGTGCTAAAAAGTAACATCCGTAAGTAATTCTGAGCCGTAGGCAACAATTGGTGCTTTCCTCTCTTTTTGGTTTGCTTTTATTTTTTTTCCCCCTCACTAGCCAATTCACCACTACTGGTGAATTATCACCCATTCACTGAATCTTACCTACTGTAAAACTTGATAGACTTTTTTTTTTACAACTGTGAAATAAAAAAAAGAACAAGTGAATGACTGAAGAATAAGACTATTAACATACTAGAGTGTGGTTTATGTTTGGAAACATTTCAGTGACGCTGAATTTTTAAGTAAAAACAAAGGAGCTCAAGGGCAGCAGATGAAATGTGAGGTGGCCTTAACAACATTCCAGAGGACATCTGCGGTGTGACTGTTTCTGCTTCCTCTGGTTGAGTTGATTTACCAGCACTGTTCAGCATATCTTTGTTTGTTTTTGGAGATCAAAGCTCTTTACCAGCTCTAATCCTTGCAACACTTAGGACAAATATCACCTCTTTAAAAGTCCAGTAATTCATTTGGTGTATACAGAAGCCTAATGTGAAACAGACTCTGATAATTTTTAGGGCAGAAATACCAATTATTTTATAAGATTATTTAGAAAATATTTTCATTTGAATGTCCTAATGCAGAAGCAACATTTGAAAATACCTTTCTTTTTGGCAAATAAGATTGCAATGCACCTATGTCTTACCTGTTATGTCATAAAGATAGTGAGGCTTTTAAAGAAGAAGTTACATTGTAGATGTCTTTATATTAAACCTGTGATTTTTGTCCCAACATATTGAAATAAATTACAGTGTTAATATCTATAACAATGGAACATGAAAAAAGCAGATGAATGACAGTGTAAAGAATTCTGAGTTTTAGATAAAGTATTTTTGACAGTTTATAAAAATCAATCATGAAACTGAATATTTTTACATTATTTAAATAAATAACCCATACATCATAAGGCTGACAAATGCATTTTAATGCTCTAGTTGGTAATTAGCCTTTGTTTTATTTGCTAACTAAAATCTGGAAGTATAAGAAGATGAGAGAAGATTGTCGGTTGCAGATGATAATTTCACACCCAAGCTAGACAGTTCTCTTACCTCCTACCAAAGAATCCCAAAGGGGTGAGACTGTGACATGTAAAGAGAAGAAAAACTAAGAAAGATATGGTATTTGAGGAGAATGAGATAGAAGGTTATGTATGAAGATAAAAACATTTTTTTCTCAAAATAAATCAATAATAATTAAGTTTCTACTGTCTAGCAGCTACTAATGTAGTAGAGGGGAAGATAAATGTGTCACCAAAAAATTACCAAAAAAAAATACAACCTGCAAAGAATAATCAATATCATTACACATCAAGGAGATAACAAATTATAAGCTTAATAAGATACCACTCCACACCTACCAGAAAGGCTAATATTTTTGAAACTGACACCATCCACTATTAACAAGAATGTAGAACAGTTAAGACTTTAGGTGGCATTGGGAGCTAAGAGAATGAGTTTTACTCATTTGCTGCTGCTGCTGCTGCTGCTGCTAAGTCGCTTCAGTTGTGTCCGACTCTGTGCGACCCTACAGTCAGCCGCCCACCAGGCTCCCCCATCCCTGGGATTCTCCAGGCAAGAACACTGGAGTGGGTTGCCATTTCCTTCTCCAATGATGCATGCGTGCTAAGTCGCTTCAGTCATGTCCGACTCTGTGACTCCATAGACAGCAGCCCACCAGGCTCCTCTGTCCATGGGATTCTCCAGGCAAGAGTACTGGAGTGGGTTGCCATTGCCTTCTCCATTTACTCATTTACTGCTTATTTAAACTAGAACATGATACTACATGATTGTTCCTCCCAGGTTCAGAGTACTGGTTTTCTATTTCCCCTAATTTTATTAATGGAATAAAATCTTTAGTTAAGAAGACTTTATCTCACCCAAGTATGTGTTAGGAATTTGAATGATGACATTTATGTGTCTCTCATCTACCTGGAAACTCTTGAAATTTTCCATGCATCCAAATTGGGTACAATAAGTGAACAATCTTTTACTAAATGCCTTTTTGAAGTAGAGTAAGTTCCATAACATTTCTGGTCAATGAAAGAAATTTGATAAGTGTGTTCTCAGTAATCACTATGAGACCTGAATATTCTCAGTTCCTAATGTCCAGCCTGAGAACACCAAGATTTGGGTATCTGCAGAAGAAAGTAGAAAAAGGAGCTGGATGCATCAAATACACAAAAATGTTTTTCACATGCACCTATTAGGGTCTGATTCTAATTGGATTGTTATTTGCATGGTTAGATTCTCATTGAATCTGGTTATACTTTTTTTTTTGCAGCTAATAGCATCTGTTACCAATTAGTTTCAAACAATGATTTGCTTGACTGAAAAATGAGTGAATCTTTTTGTTAACTTACTCTAAATTGGGAGGCTGAACTTGCAATCAAAATTCCATCCCTGTTTGAGCCAATCAGAGAAACACAATGTGTATATGTAGTATGCCTTTTCCTACCTAATTATTAAAATTACTCTTGTATTACCTTGAAAGCCACAGGCAGTTACCTATTAAAGAATACTTTTAGTTTCTTTAGCTAGGAGTTCAGATTTCAAGAGGTCAAGAACTTGATGATTGACCACAGCCAAAGTCTTATCTTTGTTACTTGTTAGTAATTTCCTGGCCATCTCAGAAAGCAAGGCAATATTCCAAAACCACTGAAAAAATGGTTTTAATTAATCTCATCCATATTAAAATGTGTTCTCTCATTTTTGTTCTATGATAATAATCTAAAAAGACTATCAATATAATTATCCATGCATTCAAGAAATGACCATGGTAAGATGTTTAAGTTCAGTATTATATTGCAGCATAGTAGGGTCCCCTAAATAAGCAGATGATGAGATCATTATTAAGTTCATTGTTTATTCAATTTTAGAAACAAATATTGGGCATGATCTTTCACAATCTGTCCCATTCCAGGAGAACTTTGCTGGCCTGCATGATATTTCTGCCACAGAATTATATGAGATTCAATTCAGTTCAGTTCAGTTGGTCAGTCGTGTCTGACTCTTTGCGACCCCATGAACCACAGCGTGCCAGGCCTCCCTGTCCATCACCAACTCCCAGAGTTCACCAAAACTCATGTCCATTGAGTCGGTGATGCCATCTAACCATCTCATCCTCTGTCGTCCCCTTCTCCTCCTGCCCTCAATCTTTCCCAGCATCAGGGTCTTTTCCAATGAGTCAGCTCTTTGCATCCGGTGGCCAAAGTATTGGAGTTTCAGCTTCAACATCAGACCTTCCAATGAACACCCAGGACTGATTTCCTTTAGGATGGACTGGTTGGATCTCCTTACAGTCCAAGGGACTCTCAAGAGTCTTCTCCAACAACACAGTTCAAAAGCATCAACTCTTTAACGCTCAGCTTTCTTTATAGTCTAACTCTCACATCGATACATAACTACTTGAAAAACCATAGCTTTGGCTAGACAGACCTTTGTCAGCAAAGTAATGTCTCTGCTTTTTAATATGCTGTCTAGGTTGATCATAACTTTCCTTCCAAGGAGTAAGTGTCTTTTAATTTCATGGCTGCAATCACCATCTGCAGTGATTTTGGAGCCCAGAAAAATAAAGTCAGCCACTGTTTCCACTGTTTCCCCATCTATTAGCCATGAAGTGATGGGACTGGATGCCATGATCTTAGTTTTCTGAATGTTGAGCTTTAAGCCAACTTTTTCACTCTCCTCTTTCACTTTCATCAAGAGGCTCTTTAGTTCTTCTTCACTATGAGATTGGGCCACCAGAATGGTTCAGTCAGAGAAAGGTTGCTTTCAGCTTCTGGAGTAACAGTAGTTCATCAACAAGATGCACTTTATCAGAGTGCAGTAGCCCTTGCACTGACTCTCACCCAATTGTGTTCTAACCAAAGTACTCTGGCCACCTCTGATTTATAGAACCTGCTGAGGTAGCTGTGGCAGCCGGTGTTCTTTTCCCAGTGTGTCTCCATCATTGAATCACCCCTGCAGATTAAACTGTCCATGTAGATTCCTCTGCCTGTGGCCCCATAAGCAGTTCACAGCGTAGCTGGTTATTTTTCTTCCAGGCCAACAAGAGTGGCTCTTCCTGTTATGTCTCCTCTGAAAGGTACCTCTGATTAAGTTTGGCCTATCCAGAATAATCTTTTATTTTCATGAACTGAAAGTCAACTAGTTAGTAATGTATTCCATGAGTGTTTTCCCATTTTATTCATCTATTTCCTGAATTCAAAGGGAGAGGCTTATACAGAGTGTGTGCACCAGAGGGTAGGAATGATGGGGACCATCGTAGATTCCTGCCTGTCTGCCTGAATTGTCCTTTAAATAGTCTTTTAGTTGATCGGTTTTCTTTTTAGGTTAACAAAGATAGCATCTACATTGATATGATGATTAACTACTTTTTATTTTCATGCAGAACAAATTATTATCTTTTCCCTGACTTTAATGGGAATACCATAAGTATTTCTCCCTTATGTACCACAATTTATACACTCAAACACACATAGTTGCATAATGATGTAAATGTAACTACCCTTTCATATTTTGTTAAGAGCTTTCATTGAGAATAATGTTGGAGACAATTATTTCTTTTCTGTTTTAAGAGGTTTTTTATCATGGTATTTAAAAGCATCATCACTGGAATCAGACTTGCTTGTATTTTAATACTGACTCTGCTAATAGCTGTAATCAAGTTGTTTTTTCTCTCCATGAATATTTCTTCATCTGTAAAATGGGGCTAATAATAATGCCTTTGTTAATTAGTTAATAGTATGCTGAATTACTTAAAGGATCCCCTAATAGAAATATCCTTCTATTACAGACATGATTTTTCCAACCAATAAATGAATTTTAAAATTTTCCTTTGTGTCTGATAATTTCAGGAAGCTCTTTTCTTTAATTCAGATGGCTTACTCAAGTGATATGGCTAAATAAACTTATAATATCATAAAAAACAGGACCCAACACTCAGGAACAAAATGATTTCACTTTTAGTGTTCAGAATAATATACTATCATTCTTTAAAAGATAAACTATGAAGTAACTGGCTGAAGTAAAATTTTCTCTCTTCATTTTTTAGAGAAAAAAGTTCTTTGGATATATATTTTTAAACTACATTCGAATTCATCAAATGAACAAGAATAATTCTTTATAAAGAGCAACTTATTAGATGAATAGATCAGGAATTAGTTTGTCTACTTCTCTATTTTGAAGCTTACAAACACCCGACTTTTGAATATATATCTATTTAGTGTCATTGGAGTGCTGACAAGCTGTGCTCAATGAGGAATCTTTCCATAATGTTTATTATCCATGCCCTGTGTGAATATAGGCATTTGTCAATGGGGATATTGAAAAGTATTCAACAGCCATATGGCCCTAGGCCTGAGCAAGTGGAATGAACATGGGTTACAAATCATTGGTGTGGCCACCCTGTTGTGCAAAGGCTCAACCTTGATTCTACTCTAACAAGACCAACAGATAATAAAAGCTAATATTTTCTCTTAGTTATCAGGCACTTTTCTGATACCCTTATCTGTAACATTTGCTTTAATTTCTACCAAAATCCTCGAACTTAGGCACTAGTATTGTCCTCATCACATAACTGAAGAAATAAGCAGAGAGGTCAAGAAAATGGCTTAAGAACACACGTATCATTAAGTGACAGAGTCAGGTTCCACTTTCTTACCTGGTATGCTTAGCACCCTCTCCTTCAAAACTTATCCCTATTCCTACCCTATCACCTTGACTTTGAATTTTCTAATTTTTCAAAAGGTAGAAAAAACACTTTGCTCTTCTCCGACTTAATATGTAGAACTTGATTCTTGTTTCAAAATACCTGTTACTGAACCTGAAACAGATATCTTGGTGGAAAATCTTATTGTTAATTTTACTTTTGAAATATATTTAATTTTTACATAAAAAGTTATGATAAAGATGTTTTGGGTCTGCATGTACATCATCATCCATTGAGTGATCTAAACATTTTTAAAGTTTCAAAAGCACTGATAGAAGTTAATAATGTATTTTCCTACTCGTTGGTTGAAAGATATTAATTTTTCCCAATGGCTAGAATGAAATGATCTGGAATCATGAAACCGACAACAGTGTGATTGTAGGCAATATTCAATGACCAGATGTGTGGTTTCTTTGGAATTCATTTTAATAAGTGGTTTCCAATACTTTTTCACTTCTCTGCTTCATGTCCTGCTTTCCCTTCCCGCGCTGGGGTAGCAACACGAGGAGGGTGAGGAGCAACGCTGCACTCTGATTACAAACACATTGACACCCTGCTAGGGAGAATATACATGCAGGCAAACCCACTGGAAAGTTATGCCATTTTTCTTTCGAAGTACGGACTTTTGTGTGACAAATATCAAGTCAAATAAAGATTTAACATTGCAATAAAAGCAGTGAAAGACTCTAAAAGTATCTTCTGACCCGTTATTCTTGTTCACTGAAGTGGTTGTCATGGAATAAGAGCCTTTGTAGCAGTGTGGTCATAAACAACCCAGACTCTTTCTGTCTCATCATTCTTGGGCTATGGTCATAACACTTTGATGCTTTTTCTAGAAAAATATTTTCCTTTCCTAATTCTGTCCCTTAGGCATGATTTCCACAGTTTCTCATTTGCAGAAAATATTTCTTCTAAAAAAAGAAGTCTGATTAATCCATTTATCATCTTTTCTTTTTCCAAAAGGGTAACAAATTAGCTCTATAGTCTGCCACAGTTGATAGATGGGGAATAAAGATGTAGAGTCATTTATTTTTAGCTACATACTTGGGAATAAAACACTTGTTGGGCTACAGGCCAACGGCCTTTCAGAGATCGTAGCTTCTAGGTTGTGGTGAGACGTGGCATAGAAAGTCCACTCCTATGTCCAAAGGGGACAGAATGCTCTGTCTTTCACCCTAATTCCAAACATTAACCCAGAACTGGAGAAATCTAACACTTTGCATTATACCACAAAGCATATTTTTGATGGGGTCTGAAAGATAAAGCTAATGTTGCATATAATATCAAATTTCATCATACTCTTATGAGAGAATGAAATTGCTTGCCTGAAAGTATAATGGCAGTAAGCCTAGGAAAAATATACCTAACACAAAGCAAAGTAAATTATTTACTACTAATTTCAATTCATGGTTACAAAATCAAAAACAACGTCACAGTTTGTAATGTATCAATGGATTCTATGCTTATTTCATGGAGAAGGAAGTGGCAACCCACTGCACTCCAGTATTCCTGCTTGGAGAATTCCATGGACAGAGGAATCTGTTGGGCTACAGTCCATGGGGTTGCAGAGAGTCAGACACGACTGAGTGACTAATACACCTGGTTAAAGAACATGGGGATATAGTTGATTTCCATAGTTTATTCTCCGAGAGTATATCCCTTATTATTCAAAGCACAAACACAGACAGGCTTACTTCTTTCCTAAACTTCTATATAATTGTTTAGTCAGCATTAAAATTCAAAAATGCCCCCATTTTCTTTATTTTGGAGTTTAGATTAGTATTTATCTTTTTTTATTTAATGGAGAAAGGGAAATTTCTTTCATTTTTTTTTCCCCAAAAAATGAAAAATATATTAAATGCAAGCCTGATTGTCTATCCCCAGAGAGAAAGATAAACCAAAAATACATGAAAGACAATTAAAATTACAGTGCATGTCAATAAACATGATTATTTGCCAAATGAATGATAAAAAAAAATCATGCTAGGATTTCAGAAGAGAAAATCATCACTGATGGTTACCATAGCTAAAAGAACTGACAAGGGGAGAAATTAAACTGAGCTTTGAAGAAGGAACAGGGTTTGTATAAATAGAGTAAAAAGGAGAGACTAGATCTGACGAGCAATAAGGTACAAAAAATCATTGTATTAGTTGTGGTCCTTTTGGTGGCTTAGCACGGGAGACGTTTGCTTCTTACTCATAGAACAGTGCAAAGCTGGTGTCTTTCCATTCTGTGGTTATTCAGAGACCAAAGGACTTTTCATTGTCCGGCTGTGACATCTTTTAGGATCCTGTCATTATTTGAGATAAAGTAGAGGAAGGAAAATTGTGCCAAGTGAAGTAAGTCAGAGAAAAACAAATTCTGTATGATAACACTTATATGTAGAATATAGAAAAATACAACAAACTTGTGAATATGACAAAAAAGAAACAGATTCATAGAGAACAAACTAGTGATTACAAGTGGGTTGAGGAAAGGAGGGAGGGGCAATATAGGGATAGGGAATTAAGAGGTACAAGTGATGGATAAAATAAGCTACAAGGATATGTTGTACAATATAGGGTATAGCCAGTATTTTTTTTTAATTAATTATTTTGGCTGCCCTGGGTCTTCCTAGCTGCATGCAGATTTTCTTTAGTTGCAGCGAGCTGGGTGCAGGCTTCTTGTTGTTGTGGTGGCTTCTCTTGCTGTGGAGCACATGCAGGCCTCAGTATTTGTGGCTTATGGGCTCTAGGGTGCAGACTCAGAAGTCATGGTGCCTGGGTTTAACTCCCTTCCCACCCCCCCACCCCCCTGCCCCAGCCATGTGGAATAGAGTATAAACTTTAAAAATTGTGAATAACTATATGCTATTACTGAAGGATGTAATATAGTATGTCAACTTTACTTCAAAAAAAATGCAAAAAAGCATACATTCTCCTTGAGCTCCTTGATTGTTCTTAACACACACAATTTCTGCTCATATTGCGTAGAAGAGAACCAGTCACTCAGCTATTCCAAAGTGCATGGGAAGGGTAATCTCTGAGTGGACACCCACTTTCCAGTGACATAGAAGGGGAAGCACGTATCTGTAGGTAAAAGAAGCTAAATGCTGGTGATTTGTTGGTCTCTGACTTTGCTTCTCTTTTCTTTTCAATCTGAATGCTTTTCCCTAAGGCTTTTCTTCCACAGAGATTCCTTACCCTCCTAAATGACTCCTATGTTTTATCTTCAGCTCAGTATTTTCTGGAGATCAGGATCAGTAGACGCTTGCTAAGCCTATCTATTCACTTGGTTATCCTTCAGGTATCTAAAACACAACTTTTACAAATGGAAATCATCAGCTTCTTACCAAAGTTTGTCCTCATGCTGTTTTGTTTACCCTGAAGAATGGCTATACTATTGTACTAATTGCTCAAACATTAGACGTTGAAGATGTATCTGACTCCTCTCAATCTATTTCCTCTTTTAAACTATCTGTCTCTTCTTTCCCTTCATCTTTATTCTTCATTTTCCCCCTGGATTATTGCAGGAACATCCTGACTGGCCTCCTTGATGTCACGGTAGATGCCCTTCAATTGATCCATCATAAATTATCTCAGGGTGCTATTTCCAAAATGTGTTTCTGACCTTATTAACCTCCTATTAAATCACTTAAGATAAGATCCAGCCACTAAGGTTGGTACACTGAGTTCAGATTCTGCTTATTTCTTTTTAGCTCTTACCCCAATATTTCCCAATATGTTTACCTAACTAGGCAATTCCAAACTTAGCCTGTTTCCATATGTCCTTGCCACTTTATATAAAACTCTTCTTTTTCCTCCTTTTCCCTTGCTGCTTTCAGCTGTTAGTGTGTGCTTTCCTCCTGTCCCTCACAAAAATTTTATGATTTCTCCTGGAAAGACATCCTTGCTCCTCACTTACTTACTGAGATTGGGGTAGATGTGTTCACTCTGGCACCTAACGCAGTCTTTCTGTTCTAAGTCTCCTGTCACTGTGTCATAAATATTTTCTTCTGTCTCCTGGTTCTGAAACCATTATGATCTCCTGTGAATTTTTAAGAAATGCTAGTTAGCAACCCTCATTCTGTACCAATGAAAAATCAGGGCTGAAATGCTTTAAAGGCTTTTGTTAGTGGTTCTCATGTGAATTCCATGCTGAAAATTGCTGCTTAAAGGAATTAAGTGTAGGGCATTGCTGCAAGGTCTTATCTATTGAAGGAATTTTTTATGAAGCAGGGAAGAGGAACTACATGTGGGAAAAAAGAGGAAGAGTAGGAATAAATATTTATTAAATATCCACTTGGGCTTCTCAGGTGACTTAGTGGTAAAGAATCCACCTGCCAGTGCAGGAGAAACAGAGATGTGGGTTCCATCTCTGGGTTGGGAAGATTCCCTGGAGGAGGAAATGGCAACCCACTCCAGTATTCTTACCTGGAAAAATCCCATGGACAGAGGAGCCTGGCCAGTTACAGTCCATGGGGTCATAAGAAGTCAGACACGACTGAGCGACTGAGCACACATGTAGATATCTACTTAGTGCCAGGTGTCACACTGTATGGTTTAAATACACAAGATTTTTAATTGAGTTCAATAATTTGAAGTTTATCTCAGGCAATAGGCAAATCCTTAAATATTTCTTGGGAGCCAAGTATTACATGAAAGTAATAGTCGTGATTACAGTGACACTCATTTGTGATGGTGTGCTAGGTAAACTCAAGGTATGAATGGGGTGAGATCAATACAAATTTAGTAGTTTAGCATTCATTGAATCAAAATTACATCATAATTTCTTGTTTACTTTTTTAGTAAATGAGTTCATTCTTCCTCAGTGTATATTTCACTGAAGTCCTTTTTAACACTAACTTCTGAATATGACTTTCCATCGTTTCAGAGTATGTGTGCTGGTGAAGTCATTTATGTTTTTCTCCACGTTTGTCAGCAGTATTGCTGATTAAGCTGCTGCCAAGTCGCTTCAGTCGTGTCCGACTCTGTGCGACCCCATAGAAGGCAGCCCACCAGGCTCCTTAGTCTCTGGGATTTTCCAGGCAAGAATATTGGAGTGGGTTGCCATTTCCTTCTCCAGTGCATGAAAGTGAAAAGTGAAAGTGAAGTCGCTCAGTCGTGTCTGACTCTTCGCGACCCCATGGGCTGCAGCCTATCAGGCTCCTCCGTCCATGGGGTTTCCCAGGCAAGAGTACTGGAGTGGGGTGCCATTGCCTTCTCCGGCTGATTAAGCAGATGGGGTGAATTCTTGCCCTATATGAGCACATGAATCCTACATGTGAAATAGGTTGGAGTGGTATACATTGAGAAAGAAAATATTTGAAAGGGAAAGATAGAGTAAAACTAAAAGAAGAAAAATGTTACAAGTGCTTCTAATTTAAATTCTGATATTTAAATGTTTTAAAGTTCCAAAAAGATGATTGGCACTTAATATTGAGTTGCTACCTCAAGTCTTTTCTACTGTATTAGGTTGATTAAGTCAGAGGTCAAGAAAAAAAAACAAAATAATATTGCTACGTTCAAATATGAAGTCAAAAGCCTAAGTAGTTTAAAAAAAATTATTATGAGGAAATGGCCATTGAACCTGAACTATGGCTTACTATTCATTTCAAATTCTCTAATTGATGTCAATGAAAAGCACCGTATTTTCTTGTTGAGTCACTAGATTAACCAAAGTTGAAAGCCACCCTACCCCAGGACTTTCCAAATATTTATGCCACAAATTCCACCCCATGCGCCAGTAGAGAGCTGAACCTCAGAGGCAGTTGTGGATGAAGTAGAAGAATTCACCTGCCAATGTCAGAGATGCAAGAGACGCAGGTTTGGTCCCTGGGTGGGGAGGATCCCCTGGAGGAGGAAATGGCAACCTAGTCCAGGATTCTTGCCTGGAAAATTCCATGGACAGAGGAGCCTGGTGGGCTACAGTCCACGGGGTTGCAAAGAGTCAAACATGTCTGAGCATGCACGTACACACACTGCTTTGCCTGGCAAAGGGGAACACTGTAGGCTCGTGCCCCTGAAAAACTGTGTCCCCCCACCTGAGAGGATTTGGTAAGTTTTATAGCAGTGTTTCAAGGGAAGTGGTTATTGATATGATTAAGGTATGTGCAGGGCCAGGCATGCCAACCAGGCTCCTCGGTCCATGGAACTTTCCAGGTGGAGTAGGTTGCCATTTCCTCCTTCATGGAATCTTCGCAAGTCATGGGTCAAATGTGCGTCTCCTGTGTAGGCAAGCAGATTCTTTACTGCTGAGCCACCATACAAGAAGCCCATATGCAGGGCTAGCGCTTCTTTAATCTGGTCTCAGGTTAGCTCTTGATGAGTTTCTTGGTTCCTTTAACCTGGCCTTAGGTGGTCTTCTCTGCAATGAAGAATGCTAACTCCCTTTGTTGGGGGTTTTAGTTCTGTAAAGAGTTCAAAGATACTGTTATATGTATCCCTTGAGATGGGACCAGTACCTGACCCAAGGCTGAACTATTGTTTCTTCACTGCTCCTCCCTTGTCTCTGTAGCCCCCCTTCCCTGATTAGCGACTGTTTGAACTTGCCCTCTGGGACTCAAGGAAGCTCAGGGAGGCTGGAATTTGTTACCTACAAACAAGAAATGGGAGACAAAGAAGGACTTCTGTGCCCTGGTGCCCACAGGGCCCTGCTCAGTTTCAGTATGTGAAAGTCTATAGAAGCTGACTTGTATTATGTATTTTCTTGTGCCAGTTTTCATAGTGAAGACAGAGACACATTTTCTTTTTCTGTAGTTGATTCAATAACTGAAAAATATTAAATCTCAAACAAAAGAGAGATGCAGTGTCAGGTTGTACTGGAAGTATAGAATTATGCTAAATAAGAAATATGGTGTATTTAACACCTAACCTATCTGTTTATGAAGAAAAGAGGAATATATGTTTGTATGTGTATTACATTTCTCAACTCACAGCCATATCATTGCCTCAGTGTATGATCACCGGTTCTTGAAACAATATCCCAAAAATACTACACAAGTTAGGCAATAAATACGTTTGTATGTTGGATGGACTTTGGAGAATCATTGTTTCTGTTGACAACTGGCTATGAGAATTTGTTTCTAACATTATTTTCAATGATTGTATCACGCTGAGTCATATTTCTCATTTGCTATAATTTCCTCAAGTCACACATTATATGATTCATTCATATATGTACATATATGTACACAACTTACCTACATGTAGGAATGTCTTTGAACTTACTTCCATTTTTTCTGAAATGATATGACATTCAGGGGAAACGTGTCTATTATCTGCCATCAACAGTAAGCCTCAGCAAAAAAATAGGCATAAATAAATATAGAATTATAGTTTTATAGATATTTTTAGGCTACATTAATAGATGGCCTCCAAAATAGAAGAATATGATGTTAGTATTTTTTGTTGTTGCAAAAGATATTTTTTCATGTGAGATAGAATGGTCAATTATGTTTAAACCAAAAACATGAAGAAAAGTCAAAGCCATTTGACTACTTCTGCTCTCCATCATTTATCTACTTCCTCCACAGTCTACTACTGTACTTGCCTGATTGTCTACAGGCCAAAACTCCTTAACTTATCTACTCTTTCTGTCATGTAATGCAATGTAATTGTATCACAACATATGAGACTTAACTCAGAATTATCCAGAATATTTCTTAGGCTTAAAACTTTACCTAAGCATTTATGTTTAGTTGTTGTTTAGTTGCTAAGTTGTGTCTGACTCTTTGAGACCCTTGGACTGCAGCATGCCAGGCTTCCCTGTATCTATGAGAATAGCTTAAGAAATCTGATTTTAGGAAAAAGTCAGGGAATGAAACGACAGTGTGAGGTGCTGGTCCCTTCAAAACACAGACACCTGAGGTTACCTTTGTTCTTCTATTTATCTTAATGAATTTGTGAGACATCACTGTGCCACAATAAATAGAACAACAAACTTCTATCCTGTAATTTTCATAGTTCATCTTTTAGTATTTTCCTCTGCATGGAATGCTCTCCTTCCTTACATTTTTGCTTTGTTCACTGCTTTTCATAATCTATGGCTTAGAAACTATGCGAGAACATCTCATAGCACCCCATAGCACTAGTCAGTTCTATCCCATTACTCTAATTTTTTGCATGGTAGTAAGTAATTGATGCTTTTGAACTGTGGTGTTGGAGAAGACTCTTGAGAGTCCCTTGGACTGCAAGGAGATCCAACCAGTCCATCCTAAAGGAGATCAGTCCTGGTTGTTCATTGCAAGGACTGATGTTGAAGCTGAAACTCCAGTACTTTGGCCACCTGATGCAAAGAGCTGACTCATTGGAAAAGACCCTGATGCTGGGAAGGATTGAGGGCAGGAGGAGAAGGCAACGACAGAGGATGAGATGATTGGATGGCATAACCGAGTCAATGGACATGAATTTTGGTAAACTCTGGGAGTTGGTGATGGACAGGGAGGCCTGGCATGGTGCAGTCCAAGGGGTTGCAAAGAGTCAGACACGACTGAGCGACTGAACTGAACTGAACTGAAGTACTTGTCTGCCATGATTGGAATGTGAACTCCATGAAAGCAGCAAGTACATTTTCCATCTTTTATGAGCCTCTTACATCTTTGATTTCAGGGGAACACATGTTTCTTCAAGATTCTGGCAGTTTAGACCACTCAGAGTTGCCTGTAGCACAGTAACACCATCACATGGCTAGGGAAAGCCAACTTCTTTGGTGAGCTATTTTGGAAAGTCATCTTGTCATGGTGAGATGACCCCATGAGTGCAAAGCTTGGCAGGTAGAATGATCTATCATATGGATCAGAAAAGCATGCAACTCTTGTGGGTACCCCATGCTGGGATACTCCATTGATTGGATAATCTTCACAATTGATAAGTAGTGGTACCGGTCCTCTCTGCTATAGTTCCCACCATCACTAAGACGTTGGGGCTTTGGGAATAATAGGAAGGAATCACATCTAAACTCAGAGAAGTGAGTCACCTCTACTGGCAGGATTTCTGTCTCTCTAACCTCTCCCTTGCCCCCAGCTAATGCTCTGATAAGGACAAGGTCTATCCCTTACAGTATGGCAAAAGTCTGTGTCTTATTCGTTTCTGATTCTCCATCACCTAGCATTCAAAGTTGTTCAAGAAGTTTAAACTCATGTTAAAGAAAGGGGGTGGACTAGAAAAAAAGGGTTAATGCAAAGAGGAAAGAAGGGAGGGAAAGAGGGAAGGGAGGAAGGGGAAGAGTGAGGGGAGAAGAATAAGAGTCAAGTCATGTAGACTTGACATGGACTTGATTCACTCCCAGGTATATATATTAGAAATGGTAGGGACCTAACAGAAGCAGAAGATATTAAGAAGAGGTGGCAAGAATACACAGAAGAACTGTACAAAAAAGATCTTCATGATCCAGATAACGATGATGGTGTGATCACTCACCTAAGCCAGACATCCTGGAATGTGAAGTCAAGTGGGCCTTAGGAAGCATCAATATGAACAAAGCTAGTGGAGGTGATGGAATTCCAGTTGAGCTCTTTCAAATCCTAAAAGTTGATGCTGTGAAAGTGCTGCACTCAATATCCCAGCAAATTTGGAAAACTCAGCAGTGGCCACGGGACTGGAAAAGGTCAGTTTTCATTCCAGTCCCAAAGAAAGGCAATGCCAAAGAATGCTCAAGCTACCGCACAATTGCACTCATCTCACACGCTAGTAAAGTAATGCTCAAATTTCTCCAAGCCAGGCTTTAACAATACATGAACCGTAAACTTCCAGATGTGCAAGCTGGTTTTAGAAAAGGCAGAGGAACCAAAGATCAAATTGCCCACATCTGTTGGATCATCAAAAAAGCAAGAGAGTTCCAGAAAAACATCTATTTCTGCTTTATTGACTAATTGCCAAAGCCTTTGACTGTGTGGATCACAATAAACTGTGGAAAATTCTGAAAGAGATGGAAATACCAGACCACCTGAATTGCCTCTTGAGAAATCTGTATGCAAGCTAGGAAGCAACAGTTAGAACTGGACGTGGAAGAACAGACTGGTTCCAAATAGAAAAAGGAGTATATCAAGGCTGTATGTTGTCACCCTGCTTATTTAACTTATATGCAGAATACATCATGAGAAACACTGGGCTGGAGGAAGCACAAGCTGGAATCAAGATTTGTAGGAGAAATATCAATAACCTCCGATATACAGATGGCATCACCCTTATGGCAGAAAGTGAAGAAGAACTAAAGAGCCTCTTGATGAAAGTGAAAGAGGAGAGTGACAAAGTTGGCTTAAAGCTCAACACTCACAAAACTAAGATCATGACATTTGGTCCTATCACTTCATGGGAAATAGAAGGGGAAACAGTGGAAACAGTGTCAGACTTTATCTTTTTGGGCTCCAAAGTCACTGCAGATCGTGATGCAGCCATGAAATTAAAAGACACTTACTCCTTGGAAGAAAAGTTATGACCAACCTAGAAAGCATATTAAAAAGCAGAGACATTACCTTGCCAACAAATGTCTGTCTAGTCAAGGCTATGGTTTTTCCAGCAGTCATGTATGGATGTGAGAGTTGGACTATAAAGAAAGCTGAGCGCCAAAGAATTGATGCTTTTGAACTGTGGTGTTGGAGAAGACTCGTGAGAGTCCGTTGGACTACAAGGAGACCCAACCAGTCCAACCTAAAGGAGATCAGTTCTGGGTGTTCATTGGAACGGAGAAGGCAATGGCACCCCACTCCAATACTCTTGCCTGAAAACTCCCATGGACGGAGGAGCCTGGTAGGCTGCAGTCCATGGGGTCGCTAAGAGTCGGACACGACTGAGTGACTTGACTTTCACTTTTCACTCTCATGAATTGGAGAAGGAAATGGCAACCCACTCCAGTGTTCTTGCCTGGCGAATCCCAGGGAAGGGGGAGCCTGGTGGGCTGTCGTCTATGGGGTTGCACAGAGTCGGACACGACTGAAGCGACTTAGCAGCAGCAGCAGCAGTTCATTGGAAGGACTGATTTTGAAGCTGAAGCTCCAAAACTTTGGCCATCTGATGTGAAGAACTGACTCATTGGAAAAGACCCTGATGCTGGGAAAGATTGAAGGCAGGAGAAGAAGGGGACAACAGAGGATGAAATGGTTGGATGGCATCACCGACTCAATGGACATGAAAGTTGAGTAAACTCCAGAAGTTGGTGATGGATAGGGAGGCCTTGTGTGCTGTGGTCCATGGGGATGCAAAGAGTTGGACATGCAAAGAGCAACTGAACGGAACTGAACTGAACCAAGTCTTATCACACATCCACAGATGTCCCCATCTTTGAGAATCATCAACACAGATTTGCTGATTCGCCTATGACAGCCTTGTTCTAGTACCTATTGTTTCAACTCTGGGCCTGTTCACCTGGTCTCTCCACCCCTTTGCCTCTGAATCTCTTAGCTTCTTTTATCTGATGTCCAACAGCCATTTTGGACACATTTCTGCCTAATCTTGGTATTCTCCTTTGCATAATGTTATAGCTTCCTTTTCTGGCACCTAAAACTATCCTGAGAATAATGAAGAGAGCTTGAAATCTACATTGCCCTTATCAGTGTGTCAGTGGAAGCCAGCTGCCCTGTACCCAGAAATTAAGTAAGGCTTCAGCTTTCATTCGCCTGCTCACTCAGCAGATATTGCTTTCATGATTACCTTATGCCAAGAAGTGTTCTTCTCCAAAATAAGTGCACCCCACCTCTGACTAGTCTTGTCACCTATGAAGGTGTCTTTAGCATTAACTGATCACTCCTCTGAGGCCTGGCTCTCACAACATAGCATGGACTTCCACTTGTCTTCCTGAACATACCCGATGGTCCATGTTGGATATGCTTCTTTTTCTGCCTTATTTAACTCAATTAGTCTTTTCTCATTACCCAATAGTTTTGTACAAGAAGCTGTTCTTCATAGAAGATGGACTTCCATCCAAACTCTTAAGGATGTGTTACACACCCAGCAAAATATCTTCTTTTCTCTAAATTCTTACTAAACATTCTTGGTTTTGTCTCTGACTGAAATGTTATATCCTTCTCTCTTTATAGTTACAGACTTGGAAGAAAATATTATTTTATTTTGGAAAAGGAAAATAAGGTTGAAATGTTTAGAAGATTTTAAAGCATTTGATATTAACTTAAACATAATAGACTGGATTGACATGGTGTTTAGAAAATTGGCATTTAAAAATATTGAAAATTTGTGAAGACAAAAGACATTAACATGTCTAAGCATAATGAGGAGAGTCTCAAACCTCACAGAAATTGGTACATGGTGGTGCATCCTGAGATTAGGTTTTGAAATTCCTTTAGGCCAGTAGTTCATAGAAGAAATCTTGCTGTTGTTGTTTAGTCGCTTAGTCATGTCCAACGCTTTGCAACCCGTGAACTGTAGCCCACCAGACTCCTCTGTCCTTGGGATTCTCTAGGCAAGAACACTGGAGTAGGTAGCCATTTCCTCCTCCAGGGGATCTTCCCGACCCAGGGATCAAACCCCCATCTCTTGTGTCTTCTGCATTGGCAGGCAGATTCTTTACCACTGAGCCACCTGGGAAGTCCCAGGAGAAATCTAGAACCATTTAAAAATGATTATATAATGATTACATTGATAACAAAGAAATGCCAACTCTTTTTATTAAGAGTAATTATTATGTCTAATTTTGTCAAGACATAAAAATATTCAAAAGACTCTGATGGACAGGATCACACCATACACTCTTGCATCCTCTGTATATACCCACCCATATATTACATTATTGATTCTCACACTCTTGGGCCCAAAGACCAAACTAATCAGTGTCTTATAAAGTAGATACTGGTTTCAGAAATAAGGTGCTGAATTAGTAGATCTAGCAAACTTCCAAATCTGAAGTAGTTCACATAAAAGAGGTATACAGAATCTCTGCTCACAAAATTCCTCATAGATAAATGGAGTCAATAATCACTAGTGAAATTTTTAAGCATTTTAAATAAGCTTCCTCTAACTAAAAGATTAAAATAGCTATAAAATCTTTGTGTTATAATAAAAGAACATTAAAATCTTCATTAAAATCTCTAGGTGTTTAAGTATAATTAATAATCTATCAATGATTAATTAATTTAATCTATTTGTCATCATTTCTTATGATAACATTAAAAAATGTCTGAGTACAGTACCAATTCCCTCTGTTGGAATACCATATAAAATATGTACAGTATACACATTGTATCAGTGTAGTGGTGAGGGCATTGATCAACATCTAGCCTTAGTCCTCAGAGAACACAATTAGATATGATCTCTTAGATATGATCTTTTTCATGTTAGGCTTTCAGTGTTCATTTGTTAAGTATTCGTTCGTCTCTTGAAATCCATGCTACATTCATGTTCACTCATTTTGGACAGCATATCTACAGTTTATTGAATTTTCTAACTAGAAGCTTAGAAAAGATTTTTCATTTTTAAAAACTTTCGTTTTTTAAGAGCAGTTTGGGGTTCATAACAAAATTGAGAAGGAGGAATGGGCATTTCCCGTATATACCCCACTCCCAAAATAGATAAAATCTTGTGGGCTTCAATCTACTTTATTATTTTCTTAGTTAATCAAAAGTCAATGTTTACTCACAACAGCGAATAAACACTCCTTGCCACTGGAAATACAAAGGCTGTAGACCCTATGTGACCAGTTCTCTCTCTCCCCCTCATAATTGCAGCAGGGGTCTGGTTCTTGCAGTATGGATGTAACTTTTCATCAAAATCCACTTTTACCAAATTCTCAGATTCAAAAAAGTGTTTTAAACTGTTTTCTCATTGAGGTTATAATTATTAATGTTGCTGAGGTAGAGGGTGGTTTCCTTGGCTTTGTCCCTCACATGTTTTGGCTACATTCTTCACCCATTGCTATCACGTTATTTTTTCAGCTTTATCTTCCCAAAAAGCCCAATCAGATTCATGGTGTTAGATGCCACTTATCATTCAGCAGCTTTTAGGGAACACAATCTAAGTGTCCAACACCAGATGCTGTACGGTTATCCCCATAACATTCAGATATTTTCAATTATTACTCAAGGTTTATATGTGCAGTCAAATCATATATTAAAACATAAAAAAAAATCATAGAAATACAGGAATGTAATAAGATCTTAACAATGGAGACTCACTTCCAGGCAAGACCACAGCTAATGCCAAAGGAATGAAGCTCTGTTTCAGAACTTTTCAGCAAAAGTGCTTCCTTAGCTTCTGTCATTAACTTACTATGATGTTTTATTTAGAAAAATAAAAGATAAAATAAGAAATTTCCGTAGTATGTTTATAAGCACCATTTACATTTAATAGTGCAGATATTCCTGAAAATCAACATTTTAAAGATTAGGAATTTTTCAAAGATGCTGCTGCTGCTGCTAAGTCGCTTCAGTCGTGTCCGACTCTGTGCGACCCCATAGACAGCAGCCCACCAGGCTCCCCCGTCCCTGAGATTCTCCAGGCAAGAACACTGGAGTGGGTTGCCATTTCCTTCTCCAGTGCATGAAAGTGAAAAGTGAAAGTGAAGTCACTCAGTTGTGTCCGACTCTTAGCGACCCCATGGACTGCAGCCTACCAGGCTCCTCCGTCCATGGGATTTTCCAAGCAAGAGTACTGAAGTGGGGTGCCATTGCCTTCTCCGTTCCAAAGATGATCATAGATATAATTAAAGAATCTTAAAAACACATAAAGATTAAAAGTTCTGACTTTGAAAAATAGATTCTTCAACCTTACAACTTTACTTTTGCCATAGAGTCTTCTCCAAAGTTGTCAATGTAAATAACCTAGTTTTCTTGTCTTTTGATAATTTGTAGCAGCTTTGACATTTTTGTTTCTCAAATTCTGGTGTATGGACAAGCTACATCAACATTAACTTGGGTGTCTGTTGAAACTCTTCCTGAGCTCTACTTCAAAACTGTTGACTGAGAAATGTTAGTGCCTTTCAACATTTCTTGTTAAGATGTCTGGTTCCTCATTATGTTCCAATTTGCATTATTCTTCAATTACTTGATTATATTAATATGTCTAGTATACAGGCCATTCATCAAATGGAATTATCTGCCAATAAAATTGTAAGCTCCTTTTGAGGGCCAGGATACTGCTATATTCTTCTTTGTATATTAAGAGTATCATGATGCATTAGAGACTGAGGAAGTTGAATTTGAATTTCTTTACCCCTTTATTACTTCTTTATATCCCCTGTTCCTTAACTCTGTCTCAATTCTTTTTTAACCCACTTCTAATTTAGTAGAATGTATTATGTTTCATGCCTTACATATCCATGTCTTTAAAAAATCCAACTAGATTCAATTCCTTTCTCATCTTCCTGCTATTCCTAATGATTCCTATGGTTCTTCTCTCATTTGGATCATGTTTTCCTCAACTCTTCCTGCTGCTTTTCTATTTCCATGTCTTTTACCCAGTGCTAGCTAGCCAGGTAAATACTAAGAGAAATATCAAGCACCAGGTAAGGTGGACACCTCAATAGTAAATTATCACCTATATTCTGTGTAATTTTTAATAATAAAATTTTGCCTCAGTTACTATCACTTTTATTAAAATGGTTCTTTATAATTTAAAATAGTAGTTACAATAATAATAATGTCACTTTTACTCTCTTCAGTGTGAGATACTTAAAAGGAATCATTCATTCACACATACTAACACGTTTTGCAGAAAAGAGATGGGGTCGGGAGAGGGGTGGAAGGGGGGTTCTAGAAGGGAACACGTACACCCATGGTGGATTCATGTCAATGTATAGCAAAACAATACAATATTGTAAAGTTAAAAAATAGAAAATAAAATAATTAAAAAAAAAGAAAAGAGATGTGTATATGTGTGTATATAGAGATATTTGTTATTTGTCCTACCACATTTCGAATTTTTTGTTTTCTTTTGCCTTTTATATCTAGCTGGTGCTAAACTCTTCATTTTATTCCATCACAGATCAAGAGGGAATTCTTTCAACAAACATAGGCAGAAATCTCAGAAGAGGCAACTAGGAGCCTTTAAAAAAAAACTGTTGGGGGAAAAAGAAGGAGGAAGAGGACACAGAGGTGAGGAAGTTGTGCTCTCGACAATTCTCCACCAGCACAGACACTGATTAACCTGGGCAAGCTTAGAGAATGAGAAAGAAGTATCTACTAGTGATCCCCGATTCCCTGCCACAGTCACAGGCCTATGGAAACTAGAAAAATTTCTCTACCACATAAAACAGTTTCTCCTTAGTCTCAAAATATTTTCCTGTTAGTAGAACTTTAGATATCTAAGGAAAAAAGTTCTCCCTAATGCCAAATCCTAAGGAATAACATTGCTTTTGAAGACCAAACTATTTTAATTGATACATAATAGCTAGCATTCTCATTTGTTAATAAAGAAGACAGTTAATAAATGATTATACTTTTATTACTGAAAAAATTAAATCAAGAAGATTGAGTGTCTTGAGTGTTTTTAGGAAAACTGATAACCAATGACATACATTGGACCTTTACCAGAGGGAGACACTGATCAGTAGGTCAGTGTGAAGCATAGAGAAAAAGGTGTCAGAGAAAGAGAATTTTACAGTTTAAGTAATACTGTTGGAACACTGAATATGGTGAACAGAACTGTGGTTTCCAGAGAAGTATATTCTGTTATATACTTTGCTTAAATGTAATATTCATTAAGCAATAGTTTTTGTGGGTACACAGTAAGTACTCTTTGAATGAATGGTGATTGAATGGAAAAGAAAATAAATCAGTAAATAATTGAAATATGACCATAGTTAGGTATTATGGTGGCTACTTTAAAAATATGAACAATATTTAATAATACAGCATGTTCACATTAAAAACAGATTTTAAAATAAGTTAGTCACATTTTTCTTTAATAATAATGTATCTTAAATTTATATATAAAATTTTACAAAGAAAATACATTGAAAACTATATTTCCTCTAATTTTCAATATTTTAAACAATTCAATAAAATCTGGAGTGATATCCTAGGACATACATCCCTAGTTAGGTGCTAGGATAAACTACTCTAAGAAATCAAAGTGTTTCTTTTTTTAAAGACATTTCATACATATTTAAGTTTGCTCCATGAAAGGTTAAACTGATTTACATTCTAAGTAAACTTACATTCTAAGTGAAGCTCAGTTTTGCCAAGACAGTACTGTTTGAAGTCTTACAGGTACAGATAAAAACTGTTTCATGTAAGAGCAGGATGTTTTTTGTTTTGTTGTGAGCATCATTAACTTTCTGTCATTTGGTTGTTTTTAAGTCTGTGTATTGCACTGATGTTCTCAGTGAAAGTTTGAAGTCTTTGTTTGCTCTTAGCTGAATGTTCTAGCCCATCACCCTTTACACGTGGTGTGAAGCTTTTCCACATATACAGTCTAATTGAAATTCACCAGACCACTCTTGACTCTTTTATGCCACTTTATGTATATTTCTTTCAGTTTGGCATTTTGTAGCTGAAAATTTGGAACATGTGTTCTCTTAGTCTCAACAAGATCATTTTCATGTTTTTTGGAAAATTTAAAACCAGTTTTAGCATTCATCTCAGAGGACTTTGCAATTAATACTTCATTCCATTTATCACCTCACTAAAGTTATTCTCTACCCTACCCTTGAGTAACTAATAGATCCTTCTAGCATTATTTCCTTCTGCAGAAACAATGTTGCCTTTCAAATTCTCAAAGCTGAAAAGGAATTGGTATCTATTGAGCATTTTTATGTAAAGCCCCCAACACTGTACACATTATTTCATTTAGCATTTCAATAGTCTTGTTATATAAGTAGAGTTTACTTATGTTTTGTAGATGATAAATTTGAAGCTGTAACTATTTTAAGAAAGGTTCTTCTTAAGTCCAAAGCTTTATGGTTTTCTTTGTTTAAATCTTTCCTGGTTAATACCGCTTTCTTTTTGTATTCATTTTTAGTTACAAAAGGAAAAAAATAATATAGTATGTAATGTATCAAGTGAAATCCATATTAAACTAGTTGTGAGTTAACTGCCTAGGTTGTAGGCAAAAAAATATTGAGAAGAAACAGATATTGCTCCTGATCTCAAGAGCTTTTGTAATTTCTTGTTCACAAAGAGAGGTGTTAATCAAATATTCCCAGTAATGAATATGTTTTTATGAAGAAATAAGTGCTCTAAAGGAAAATAACATTTCTGCAAGAATAAATAGTAAAGGGTGTTCAGGAGTTAAACAGATAAAACTGGCTGATGGTTGGGGTGGAGTGGGACAAGTATTATTCTAGCATGTGCAAAGCCCTCTAGCTGAAAAGAAACAAGGCCTTTTGAGAAGCTGAAAGAGAGCTGGAATGGGAGATGCTCAGAAAATTATAGTGAGTATTATTATGGAATATGTGGACACCAATTTACAGTGAATATAATTGATACACATTTAGAAAGCAGATAGGTAAAAAAGAAAGGTGTAAGTTTGGACATCAGAGGTAAGGAAGAGAAAGTTATCAAGGATGAGGACTGGGATTTTGGTTTATGGAATTAAATGTCTACTAAACCAATGACTCAAAAATGAAATACAGGACAATGTCTATCTTTAAGCAATCTTATGGAAGAGTCTAGCGCCCAGGGGAGAGAATTGACTGGAAATATATTTGTGTGGGATGTTACTTGTGTAGAAAGTAACTGAAACTATGGGAGTTGATGAAACTGCCCAAGGACCAAGTAAGGAGTCACTGAAGAGAGGGTCAACATTCAGAAAACTAAGATCATGGCATCTGGTCCCATCACTTCACGGCAAATAGATGGGGAAACAGTGGAAACAGTGGCTGACTTTGTTTTGGGGGGCTCCAAAATCACTGCAGATGGTGACTGTAGCCATGAAATTAAAAGGCGCTTACTCCTTGGAAGAAAAGTTATGACCAACCTAGATAGCATATTAAAAAGCAGAAACATTACTCTGCCAACAAAGGTCCATCTAGTCAAAGCTATAGTTTTTCCAGTAGTCATGTATGGATGTGAGAACTGGACTATAAAGAAAGCTGAGTGCAGAGTATTGATGCCTTTGAACTGTGGTGTTGGAGAAGACTCTTGAGAGTCCATTGGACTGCAAGGAGATCCAACCAGTCCTGCAAGGAGATCAGTCCTGAATATTCATTGGAAGGACTGATGTTGAAACTGAAACTCCAATACTTTGGCCACCTGATGTGAAAAACTGACTCATTTGAAAAGACCCTGATGCTGGGAAAGATTGAAGGTGGGAAGAGAGGGGGATGACAGAGGATGAGATGGTTGGATGGCATCACCAACTCAATGGACTTGAGTTTGAGTAAGCTCCAGGAGTTCTTGATGGACAGTGAAGCCTCGCATACTGCAGTCCATGGGGCTGCAAGGAGTTGGACATGACTGAGCAACTGAACTGAACTGAAAGAGGATCTTGCACTGAGTTTTGAGCAACAAAGATGGAGGAAAGGAGGTAAAGCTCAATGAAAAATGTGTTCCAAGTTGGAGTAATAAAGCCTAGAGATGTGAAAAAACAGTAACTGAACATGTGTATTAAATTTATTGCCATGAATGCCACCAATGACTTTGTTGAATAGCACTTCAGAAGTGGCAAGGGTAAGAGTCTGATTGGTATTGTCAAGAAGTGATTGAGGACTGAGAAAACAGAGAGTGAGTAGAGACAACTAATAGATGAATTTTGTTTTGGGACAGAGGAGAGACAAGACAGTATCTGGAAAGTTATGTTCAGTCACTAAGTCATGTCCGACTCTTTGCAACCCCATAGACTGCAGACACCAGCCTTCCCTGTCCTTCACTATCTTCCAGAGTTTGCTCAAACTCATGGTCATTGAATCAGTGATGCCAACCAACCATCTCATCCTTTGTTATCCACCCTTCTCCTCTTGCCCTCAGTCTTTCCCAGCATTAGGGTCTTTTCCAATGAGTTGGCCCCTCACACCAGGTGACCAAAGTGTTGGAGCTTCAGCTGCAGCGTCAGTCCTTCCAATGAATATTCAGGGTTGATTTCCCATGCTAACAAGGAGACTTATTTTTTGATTATTTACAGGAGAGAGATTGGTCATAGAAAGGAGAGACAATTTGGTGTTTTACTTTGAAGAGTTTTTTTTTTTCCCACATATCTATGTGTTACAGCTGACTTTATGGTCTTAACTCCTCAAACTGTGACTTGTTGATCTTCAATAGTATTAAGATTAGACACTTAATAATAAAATGAACAGAAAAACTCATCAAAAAAATTATAAGTTTTTCATCTATCTTCTTTTTATACAGGGATGTGCTCTGTCAAAAGACAGAGTAATTTAATGATTTCTTTCCTTTGGTAAACCATAGTGGATCTCAAACTTAGATTTGCACAGGAGTTATTAAATAGGATTGTATAAGTGCTGTCACACCCTCCACAAAACTGGATGTTTATCATACTTGCTTTTTCATCTTTGTCAACTTAATAGATGCTTTCTCACTTTTATATTAATTAATCTATGTTTCCCCTACTTCAATACAGAGAATTTAGAGTGAGGGAAGCTTTATATATTTCTCATTTTATTTCTAAATAAAATTAATATGTTCAGATTTTGCTTATGTTTGATTAACAAAAACTTTCTTAAAGCTCCATCCTCGGCCAAGGTAACCCTATATTCCATCCCCTTTGCTCACTTGCACTGGTGAAACAAAAGGTAAAAACTGAAAAAAAGAGGAAAAGAAGAAAAGGAACATTTTCATGTGAGAAAAACCCTTTCACAAATTTTATGAAAATTTATCAAATTCTACATGCTTTACCAAGAACTTTGAAGTCAAAGTCAATGTTTTATTCTATTTATTTATTAAGTATCTCCAAGCCTAGGGATAGTCAACAATGTACGTTAAATACACGAGTTCATGAGTGAATGATTTGTGGTTTGTTGTATATAAATTGACATGTGTTCTTCCAAAATGAACATATTAGTGTTGGTTTAGACTATTGTTTTTATTGACAGCTATCATAATTATTTAAAATACAATACCATCAATCATCATCATATTCACATCACATCATAATAAGTATTATTAATCTCATTTTGCAAATAAGAAAATTGAGGCACAGAGATTTTGCATAAATAGTCAGTTCCACATTTTGACTCCAGAGTGCATGTGCTATCTTCCATGTCAAAAATGGTGACAGATTTGTTTGGGTTATAAAAACTCAGAGTAATGAGTATATTCATTTCCTATTATAAACTTCTACCCAGACAGATCTGCAGGGAAGATTACCTATAATTTTAGGCATTCTACTTTGATTTATCCTCTGCACAGAATCATTCAATTTTCTCTATATAAAGTATTCTATTAGAAGTATAAAAAACAGATCTTCAAGTAGGTTTATTTCTTGAAAAGAATGGAACTATTTGTTCAGGCATATAAATACCAATGTTAATTAATTTTGCCAAAGTTTTAATAATTGAATTGGGAAATATATCCTATTTAAACTTAACATTAGAAAATTTAGTTAGAACCAGATACTTGTGTGGTCTCAAATATGTAACTTTCTAAAAATACTTAACTCTGGTTTTACTCCAAGGTGCTGTGGAAGTAACTCACCCTGAATTCTGCTATTAACGGAATCAAACTCTTCTAAGATAATCTGTAGAATACCATCAAGATTTGGGTGACTTGGCAGTGGAAGCACTCACAGGCAGCTTTCTGATCATCTGATGGCCTTCCTATGACCTAGCCACAAACACTCTATTAATCTCCTTTATCATGGGGATTAGTAAAGAGAGAGCCACATCCTTTCACAGGCACATCTGTTCCTAACTTTTCTTATCTCTCCATGTCCAGTTCATGCAATGTACCTATTCCTCATCAGTCATAAATGTCTTGGTTTTTGAGAAGTCATTTTCTACCTTTTAACTTCCATTACAAAATTTAAAAATAAGAAAATGTTTGTATTCTGTCCTTTCCTGTTTTTAATCCACTTTCAAATACATAAAATGTTGTGTTTGCTCATTGAACACAATGCAACGTACCCACTGTTCCCGTCAAGTTTTACAGTTTTGCTACTTTTAACAAGAATGATCCTTGGTTAAAGCTGTGAATGATACCCACCAGAGCACCACTTTTATATTTGTCTTAAACAAATGCACGAGTGGCTTTTCTGTAAGATCAAGATATTACACAAAATGAGTCATGCTAATGGCAGCCTCTCTAAATCTCAGACTCAGCTACATTGGAGAGGAGGAGGTGCCTTGGGTCGGTTGATAGGGTGTCTGTGCAGGTCCCCCAGCCTGGGAAGCCAGGCAGACTCCTCAGCAAGCACCTTCCTCCCAAGTTCAAAGTGGGGATTACACCAGAGGAAGAAGCTTCCTGTTCCTCCTTCCAGTCTGTCCCTGAATAAAATGTGCTTTTGATTGGGTAGAAATTTTGTTACTTTAAGTATAGCATTAAATAAACAGATTGTTGTTGTCATTCAGTCACCCAGTCATGTCTGACTCTTTGCCACCCCATGGACTGTAGCATGCCAGGCCTCCCTGTCCCTCACCATCTCCCGAAGTTTGCCCAAGTTCATGTCCATTGCATCAGTTATATCATCCCGCCATTTCATCCTCTGACGCCCTCTTCTCCTTCTGCCCTCAATCTTTCCTAACATCAGGGACTTTTCCAATGAGTTGGGTGTTCCCATCAGATGGCCAAAATACTGGAGTTTCAGCTTCAGCATCAGTCCTTCCAATGAGTATTCAGGGTTGATGTCCCTAAAGATTGACTGGTTTGATCTCCTTGCTGTCCAAGGCCCCCTAAAACAACTCCCAACCACATCTGAATGACATATTTATTTTTATGTTTCAGTTTTTAAATTAAATACCCATTTTAAATTAAATACCCATTATAGTTCCTATAATTATTAAGAGACATAATAGAACATCATTTACCTATATCTTATATTTTATTTTAAAAATTTGAGAATATGTTTTCCTTTCTATATTTAGTTATAGTTTAAAAAAAGGAGGAAGTCATCATGGAACACGTTATGCTTCCATGGTACAAATTTTCATAGTCTTATGAATGGCCAAAAGTAAAGTTTACAGCGGAAATGCTGGTGACATCTTGGCCAAGTAATTCATGTGATATATAAGATTATATATGTGCAGTTGTGTATAATGAATGAAGGGGTTTCCCAGGTGCTGCTAGTGGTTCAGAATCCGCCTGCCAACTCAGGAGACACGGGTTCTATCCCTGAGTCAGGAAGTTTCCCTGGAGTAAGAAATGGCAACCCACTCCAGTACTCTTGCTTGGAGAATGCCATGAACAGAGGAGCCTGGTAGGCTACAGTCTATGGGGTCACAAAGAGTCAGACATGACTGAAGCGACTTAGCATGCACATATATTGTAAAATGTCAACTACAAAGTAGACTTTGATTATTTGTTTATTGGGCATTAATTAATAAAATCTTTCCTGTGGTCAAAACAATTTTTTATGCATGCATATGTTTATCACAAAGTCATCAACATACTCTATGGTAAGTTTCTACTATGGCAAGGCAGGCTCACAGCTGAAAATGGTTTGGAGTTTGCTGAGCTAGAGTGTTTTGATAAATGGAGATAAATGATTAAAATCGTTCAGTCTTTCTAAGCCCTAGCAAGATACGACAGCATATAAGTCTCCAAAGAGATTTATGGTTGCTCCTACAGCTGGCCATCCATAGCTGCACCATCCTCTAGGGAGCTCTGCAGACTCAGTGCATGATGCGAATGTTTCACAGCTGTAAGAGATTTAGATCCCTTTAAAGTACTGCTCAAGCTACAACAAACTGGTGTTTCAAAAGAAAGTGAGCAAAGCCAGAGGGTGTTCATGAGATTCCCGCCCTTAACCTGGGGAAGCTCACCTGTCAAAGCCAGCTCACTTAAACCTTAGCTGACATGACAAAATATCTGAGATGTCATCGTGTGTTGCAAACAAATCCATGCATTTCCACATGTTCCTGGGGCCAGAGAAGAGCAAAACAAAACAAAACATTGTGAATAAAAGCATGTTTATGGAAAAGTACAGCTGTCTGTGAGGAAGGTGTGATGTGGGAGAAAACGGTTATGTCATCTGCCACAGGAGGGGAAGGCTGGAGAGGAATAAGAAGAGGGAGGGAGCTTTGTGGGGTACCCTTTATGTGCTAACGATGTAGACTCCCTGTTCCACACTCTACTCTGGTGGGTCCAGCCTCTGGTGACCAGCAAGGGAAGGCGAGACAACCAAGACAGGCTGCCTAGATACACTGTACCCCTGAATAATCATCAGAAGAATAAGTATCCACATTTTCCCAAGCCTGATTCCCCATTTCTGGGATTTTCTTCCAAACAAAGAGGCAGAGGTATGGGTCAGGCAACTTGAATATATGACTGTAAGGTTTTCAGTTTAACACTGACGCTGACTGGTGAAGCAACCACAAACATAACTGGAAGGGTTTGCATCTTCTGTAGATAACTCAGTTTCACCAGTTTATACCAAAGTCATATTTTACCTCATGATCTCATTATTAAGCTTCATCACAGATACTTCCGAAGCTCATATTAGAATGTCTTCTCCAGCATTTATTATTTGTAGGCTTTATAATAATGGTCATTTTGATGGATGTGAGGTGTTATCTCATTGTTTTGATTTACATTCCTCTAATAATTAACAATATTGAACATCTGTTCACATGCCTCTTGGCCATCTGTATGTCTTCTATGGTGAAATGTCTATTTAGGTCTTCTGCCCATTTTTTTGTTGGGTTGTTTTTTTTTTTTTTTGATATTTAGTTTATGAGCTGCTTATATTTTTTGGAAATTAATCTCTTGTCTGTAGCATCATTTGCAAACATTTTCTTCCATCCTTTGGGTTGTCTTTTCATTTTTTTATGGTTTCCTTTGCTGTGCAAAACCTTTTGAGTTTAATTAGATCCCACTTGTTTATCTTTGCTTTTATTTCCATTACTCTAGGAGACTGATCCAAAAAAAAAAAAATACTGTGATTTATATCAAAGAGTATTCCACCTATGTTTTCCTCTAAGAGTTTTATAGTATTTGGTCTTACATTTAGATCTTTAATCTATTTTAATTCATTTTTGTATATGGTGTTAGAGAATGTTCTAATTCCATTCTTTGACATGTAGCTATCTGGTTTTCCCAGTACCACTTATTGAATAAACTCTCTTCTCCATTGTCTATTCTTTCCTACATTGTTGTAGATTAATTGACTGTAAGTGCATGGGTTTATTTCTGGGCTTTCTGTCCTCTTCCATTGATCTGTATTTCTGTTTTTTGTGCCAGTACTATATTGTTTTGATTACTGAAGCTTTGTAGTATAGTCTAAAGTCAGGGAGCCTGATTCCTGCAGCTCCATTTATCTTTCTCAAGGTTGTTTTGACTATTCAGAGTCTTTTGCATTTCTATACAAATTTTAAAAAAATATTGTTCTAGTTCTGTGTTAGATACCTTTAGTAATTTGATAGGGACTGGACTCAATCTGTAGTTTGCCTAGGGTAGTAGGATCATTTTAACAATATTGATCCTTCCAATCCAATAAGTCAGTATATCTTTCCATCTGTGTCATCTTCAATTTCTTTCATCAGCATCTTATAGTTTTCAGAATACAGGTCTCTTGTCTCCTCAGATAGATTTATTCCTAGATTCCTTAGATAGATTTATTCCTAGATAGAATTGTTTTCTTAATTTTGAAACTTTTTACATTGTTGGTGGGAATGTAAATTGGTGTAGCCACCGTGGAGTATAGTATGAAAGTTCCTTAAAAAAAAACAAAAAATATGATACTGCAATCCCACTCCTGGGCATATATCTGGAGAAAACTCGAATTTGAAAAGATACAGGTACCCCAGTGTTCATAGCAGCGTTGACAGATAAATGGATACAGAATACGTGGTGTGTATATATATGTATGATAAGAATATTATTCAGCCATGATGCAGGATGAAACGATGTCATTTGCATCAGCATGGGTGGATTTAGAGATTATAATATTAATGAAGAAAATTGGACAGAGAAAGAAAAATATCCTTTGATACCACTTATATGTAGAATTTTAAAAAATTATACAGATGAACATATTTACAAAACAGAAATAGACTCACAGACAAAAAAACAAATTTACAGTTAGTTACCAAAGGGGATGGTGGGAAAAAATAAATTATGAATTTGGAGTTAACATATCTGTACTATTTACATATAAAATAGATAAACAACAAGAACCTACTGTGTAGCCCAGGGAGCTGTAAGTGTATTATACTTATTTTGTAATAAACTATAATGAAAAAGAATTTTAAAAAGAATATATACACTTGAAACTAACACATTGAAAATTAGCCATACCTCAATAAAATAGAATGTCTTTTTATTTTACAATATTTTGTTGAGATATATAAACTTTGCTGTATAAAATAACAAAGATTTCTTAGCTCACAATTCTTCAAGGTAGAGGTCCAGGCACTGAATGGCTGAGTCTTGTGCTAAGGCTCTCATAAAGTGGCAGGAAAGATGTCACTGGCTGTGTTCTCATCTGAATTTAGGCGTGTGGTTAAAAATTCATTTAAGCAATTGGAAGAGTTCCTTGAGGTTACAGAGTTATAATCCTTATTTCTTTGCTGACTGTCTCTCATCTTGGAAGCAACTACCCACATTAATTTCCATGTTGCATACTCCATCTTCAAAGCCAACAATGGAGAATCTCTCTCCTTTTGAATCCCTCTCATGCTTAAAAACTCTTTATCCAGGGAAATTTCTATTCCTTTGATCAGCTCACTTAATTAGGTCAGGTTTCACCCAGAATGGCCTCCCTTTCTTAAAGGCAACTATGTAATATAATATAACCAGTGAGAGACTGAAGTCCACTGTAGCCCCAGTCCCAGGTATTATACAGAGTGTACACTAGGGAATGGCACTTTGGGGATTAGCTTAGAATTCTGTCTTCCACATCTGGAGACAAGATCTTCATGCAGCAGCTTCTGGGCTGTGTTATTGAGTTTTAGGAGTTCTTCATATATTCTGTATGTGAGTCCTTTGCCAGGTGTGCGTGAGTGTGTGCTAAGTCGCTTCAGTCATGTCCGACTCCTTGTGACCCCATGGACTATAGCCTGCCAAGCTTTGTCCATGGGATTCTCCAGACAAGAATACTGGAGTGGGTTGCCATGCCCTATTCCAAGGGGATCTTCCCAACCCAGGGATCAAACCCGTGTCTCCTGTGTCTCCTGCACTGGTAGGCAGGTTCTTTACCACAAGCACCACATTTGTCAGATATGTGTATTTCATTTGGTTCTCCCAATCTGTGGCTTGCCTTTCATTACTTAATGGAATATTTGATGAGCAGACTTTTAGAATTTTGATAAAATTAAATCTTCATATTAAAAAAAAATAATTAGAGTTTAATGTATTGTTGAAGTGTTAAAAATTTGACTACACCAAGGTGTATGGTCAGGCCGTTCAAGATGGCCGTTCTCTTGTTCTATGTACATCCCACGCTCAACAAGCTCCTACTTAACGCACATGACTATGCAGTCCTGTTAATAATAGGACTTAATTAGTCCCTGGTGACTGATGAACCTGCTCGAGGTCAGTTCTCTCTGTCAATGGTAGCCTCCTTCTCTCCTGAGTAGCAATGACTGCTGCCTTGTCCTGCCTGCTGTCTGCTGCACACAGTGGGGTGTAACTCATGACCCTTTGTGTAAGATCTCCTATCCAATAAGCCACTGATGGCTCTGTTTTTGTCTCAGGGCTCTTTCTTTGGTCTTGAGGCTGGACAAATATAGGACTTGTAGGTCTACAGGGTCATGACCCAACAAAGGTCGTGAACATTTTTTGTTTTTTTCGATGAACATTATAGCTTTCAGTTTCCACATTTATGTCTCTGATATATTTTTATTTTAGGGGGAGGGGATATGATGCAAGGTGGGGGTCATTATTTGATTTTTTTCCTATGTGGATATTCAGTTCCTCTAACACCATTTATTAAATACTCATTTATTTTTAATTTAGGAATTGTATGTGTTTTTCTCATTATAATGTCATTACTCTTGGGTGGTGACTCTATTGTAAGGAAACTTTGCAAGTTTGGAGATAATCTACCACATGCTGTTTGCATTCCTACACATCTTGCAGACTGTAACAGGAATCTAAGGCCCTGACCATTCTTTACCTAGGCGATTTCTCAAGGTTGCATTAGCAGCTAGTGACCTTGAAAGGTGAAGAAATGTTTCCCTCTGGGACAGAGAGCAGGCTTTCTTGTTTGCATCTTATGAAATCGATGGATTCCCCCAGTTCTGCGTTCCTCAGCTGTAATGCCAATCACTGTGTACATCCACTGTATGCATCCTTCTGGGCCATATCACATCACTCCCATTGGATTCCCGGGCCAGGAGGTGTCTTGCAAACATGCTGACATTCCTGCTGCTTACTGTTTCATGAGTAATGAAGTTCTTTGCTTCTGACCCAGGAATCTTAAGTCTGCTTGCCTGCATCCTTGAAATAGTAGCTTACTATCTTCTAAAGAATAAACTGTTTTGTAAAAGGCTAATAACTTTGTATCTTGTAGAAAGGACAAAATCAAATCTAAGCCCTCATATGTCGTCTGATTATCTCATCATAACACCAAACTAAATAGCTGTAGTTTTTAAATCACCATTTCAGATTAAAAGGCCAGAACTGTAAGAGGCAAAGGAACTAGCCCAGTTTTGTTGAATCACATAGCCAAGGCTCATTTTTTAACATTTTTAAATTGCGAGATGTAGCACAAGTATAGACATGTGTGTAAGATATTCATAGTATTTAGAGAATAGTTACATAATGAACACCCATGTAACCACCACTTAGATTAAGAACTAGAACATTGTCCCTTGCAGGAGTCTCTTCCAATTTACATCTCGCCTTTTATCTCTTATAGACAGTCTTTATCTTAATTTTAATGATAGTCACTGTGTTTTTTCTTTATAGTTAATCATATATACTTCTACAGACAATATGGCATGAGTTTGCTGATTTTTAACTTCATATAAATGAGTCTATGGATAATTTTGTGTAGTGCTTCTTAAGATTAGCATGTTTATAAGACATCATTTTTGCTTGCTCACTTTGATTGCAATATAGTGCGTTGCGTTAATATACATACATTTCTTTACCTATATTGTTTTCGAGCAAGTGAATTGTTTCTAGCTTTGAGCTATTAATAAAAGATGTTTCTCTGAGTATTCATATAGAAGTGTTTTGTGAACATGTGAATTTGCTTGTATTCCATATACGGTGTACCTAGGAGTGACTTTCTAAGGCATTGATTGCATAGAATAGTTTCCTTTATTAGAAAAAATGCCATAAAGTTTTCCAAAGTGATTCCACTGTTTTACACTTGCAGCACAGTGTATGAAAGTTCCAGATGCTCCATTCTCATCAGTACTTGTTGCTGAGGTTCTTTTTAATTTTATCAATTCTGTTTGTTCTATAGTGATATTTCACTGTGTTTTTAGTTTTTATTTTTCCAGGGAATAATGAGACTGACAATGTGGTCATATGCTTAATGGTCACTTGAATGTCTTTTGCGAAGTAACTGTACAAGCCTTTTACTCAATTTTTAATTGGTCTGCAGTTCCTTTTTCTCCCTATTGATTTGTAGATTGATGTTAAAATTTTTATCTGTTTTCAGGCATAGAACCTGACCTGTAAATTTATTCCATAATTTCTTGTTCCCTTCCTGTTGGCCAGAATCATCATATGGACTCAGGTAGTTTGGAGGCAGTATGGGGAAAGTATCAAATCTTTACCATAGAGAAAGGAAAATACTGGTATTTTAGAGGAAAACTAGCCGCTTCTATTCAGTAGGGCTTGCCCTAAAAAATTAAGTACTCACTAGTGCTTTGTGATGTATATGGAACTTTGCATTAGAAGCATCAAAAATTTTTACTATTGATGTAACTCTGGTTCAAGGTGAATCTTGACTAGAAATAAGTGGATTTCTTATAGTAATAAATTCCTTGTATCGCTCCAGCTACTATACAAGGTCAAGCTGTACCTGTGTAATTTAATGTGTATGAAATGATAGTAAGGGGCTTCCCAGGTGACTCAATGGTAAAGAATCTGCCTGCCAATGCAGGAGACACAGGAGATGTGGGTTCCATCCCCGGGTCGAGAAGATCCCCTGAAGAGGGAAATGGCAACCCACTCCAGTATTCTTGCCTGGAAAATTCCGTGGACACAAGAGCTTGCTGGGCTCCAGTCCATGGGGTTGCAAAGAATCAGACATGACTGAGCACATGCACACACACACGTGATAGTTGGAGCACTAGGCTCTAGCATGGCATGACGGTTTTCTGTGATATTTGGAATGGCGCATATAAGTGTGCTAATTCCTAAAATCGTCTACCACATCAGTTAAAATCTGACTATACAACAGTAGAAACCATTCACATGGGCAAATAGATCATCACAGACTGACCACATTAAAAAGCCACACAGTCTGCTTTCATCTGCAAATATCACATGGCTAGCTGGCCCCACCCCTTGTCAGTCCCTTGACAAATGTTCCAGATACTGGTGAACTGACTCAAATAGGATGGACTAGTTCGACAAATGGAGTTCAGAAAGTCTGCTGTTTACTGATTGTTGCAGACTGTGACTAGGTGTGCAGCAGCAAAAGCTTCCAAACACTGAGTCTTGAATTACAAAGATTCTACCAGCAGGCCGCGCTGGATGATCAGAGGCCTCCAGCTGCAGCGGCAGTGCCTTCACCAACAATCTACCAGGGCTAAGAGCAGAACAGAGCGCCGCCCTGTGCCGGCTAGCAGAGTCATACAAAGAAGAGAATATGTCGGACACACGTATCACCATGCATTAGTTGTTCCAATAAGATGTTCCTCTTTCAATGACAATCAGTGAGTAAAGCAAACATTAGAAATGACTTCACCTCTCCCATCCTCAAATACACTCTTGACAGTAGATTTGGTTGGAAGAGAATGATAAAGAAAGACCGAGTATAGACTGTTGAACAATAATGTAGCAAAGATACGCAAACAAAAAATAAATCAAGGTGATACTATTAATGTTATATAAAGCAGAACTAAAGGAAAAGAGGTTTACCTTGGACAAAGAGAAATTTTATTCTGCTGAAGTATTCTGGTTCAAAATAAAAGTTTAAACTGCTACCAACCAAATAGCATAAATTGCAGTGTATAAAATAAAAACAGATTGAAATATGAGGACAATTACTATGAGCATGATAACAGTATAAGATATCAGCCTTTCTCAATCATTCATTAACTAAATATGCAAGATAAATATGAGGACTTTGAATGGTATAAAAAGATGATTTAATGAATTCTCAAGGAAATGGCAACCCACTCCAGTATTCTTGCCTGGAGAATCCCAGGGACGGAGGAGCCTGGTGGGCTGCCGTCTGTGGGGTCGCGCAGAGTCAGACACGACTGAAGCGACTTAGCAGCAGCAACAAAATATACACCTTTTTTCAGCTACACACAGAATAGTTGTAATTTTTAAAAATGTTCACTTATTTATCATAAAAGTCAACAAATTTCCATACTAGTAATGTTTGTGTGTTAGTTGCTCAGTCATATCTGAGTCTTTGTGAACCCATGGACTATAGCCCACAAGGATCCTTTGTCCATGGAATTCTCCAGGCAAGAATACTGGGGTGGGTTGCCATTCCCTTCTTCAGGGTATCTTCCCAACCCAGGGATCAAACCCGAGTTTCCTACATTGCAGGCAGCTTCTTTACCATCTGAGCTACCCCATAGCATAGGCCATATTACCTAATAAATTATGCAGTAAAATAATTAACATGAACATTTCACAACAGTAATAATAACACCTCAATTAATTTGGAAACTTTACAAAAGAAGAGAAGCTTTCTGCAAAGTGACATTTAGGTCAAAAAGCATAGCAAGATGCAAGTTGAAACCTAGTTAGGAAGCTACAGTAGGAATAGCAGAGAGGGAACCTAGAGGGACAAAGCAAAAAGAAAAAATATCTTGGTCTTAAATGTTTATATTTTGGCTCAGGAAATAACTGAAATAAATGAAGTGATAATTCAACTTAAGAAATCAGAGGGAAACCATATAGCAAACGTAGGGACCACAGGAAAAAGGTTATTATGAAAGTGAAGGTAAGATATAATTGAAAACCTGGGAATGTAAATGCAGTGGACTATGTGGAAGGATGGAGAGTCTTTTTTACTTATTATTTTCTAAAAAAAAATAAATAGATGTTAAAAATTTTAAGAACATTCTTGTTTCCAGCACTCCTGATTATTCTGTTAGTAAAATTTCTTCTTGAATAAGATTAATGGATGTGCTGTTAGTGTGTATATGTATTTGTGATATGTATGTTCATGTGTGTGTATTCCAAAATGTAAATCAACATAAGAACAATTTTATTCCTATAATACCTTATTAGAATTATCTGGACCAATAAGAAGGGCTTGCCAGTTGTCTCAATGATGAAGAATCCACCAGCCAAGCAGGAGACACGGGTTCAATCTCTGGGTTGGAAAGATTCCTTGAGGAAGGAAATGGCAGTCCACTCCAGTATTCTTGCCTGGAAAATCTCATGGACAGAGGAGCCTACCGGATTATAGTCCATGCGATCACAAAGAGTCAGACATGATTTAGTGACTAAGTGGCAGCAGCAGCAGGACCAGTAAAAACTAATAATACTTCAGTGTTTCACATATGTTTGGGGTACCTGTTGGGTTGAGGGTGAGGATAAGAAGCAATATTTCATTTAAAGTCAAGTTAAGATCATCAGGAAATAATTTAGTGATTGTGTTTTTATTTCCTACTTGTGCTAGAAGTAGAATATGGAACAGATTTTATTATCTATATAAAATCGGTAAAATTTGTTTTGTGCTTTTCCTCCTGACTTCTTGAGTTGAATTATCACTTCATTTATTTCAATTGTCTATATAACTGAAATGTAAACAGTTAAGACTATGAATTTTTTTGTAATTATGATTCATGTAACAACTGTTTATTGAAGAATTGCTATGTAGAAACTACTGGAGTGGCAGTGATGAACAAAAGCTGATGCAGTTTGTGATCTCATGGAACTTACAGCCTAGAGAATAAAATAGATATTAATCAAATATTACACAAAAATATAAATATAAAAATGGAAAAATAATAAATATAAAGGTATTAGTTGAGTTAGTACTCTTTGAAGATATAAGATCATATAAGAAGGGTATTTTATATAACCAAGTAAACCAAGGAGGTTTTTTTTAAGCAACAGTTTAGCAAAGATTTTGGCGTTAATGATATCAAGTCAATCACTCAATTGGCAGGTAAAGAGTATCTTAGGAAGGATGATCAGCATCTTCATAGATACCCTGACAAGAACAGACAAGATCTTTCAGGAACCAGAAAGATGGTCAATGTGGCTGACATCCAGGGAGGGAGTCACTCAGTGAGTGGCTCATGTTTAGTGAAAGAGATGAGACAGTGCAGGTTCTGCTAGGAATGTAGATTTTTACAGAAGAGCCTTGGGGATTCATTGAGATATTATAAACAAAATGTGTGTGCATGTATGACACATGTTCAAGATTTGATAAGTCTTGTACTTTGAAAATAATCTGGCTAAAGTGTGTAAAGAGAGATGGGTGGAAAGGAATAATGAAACTAGGGGAACCAGTTAGGAAGCTATTATGTATCCAGGTGGCAGCTGATGATAATATGGATGGAGCTCTGGTGGTGGAATTAAGTAAATGTCTACTAGCATGGTCTAGCCAATGTTCTAATCTGATCTGAACCTGTTACAAATAAATAAGGGATCAATCACTCTGAACAATTAATCATAAAAAGTTAAAGGGAGAGTCAAAGAGAGTAGTCAAACTTGAATTGTAAGTAAGCATCTCCAGAGATTCCTTCCAATAATGTTCTAGGACAAGACTTCTGAAAAGGACTTGGCAGTAGAATACATAGGAATCATGAAACATCACTATATTCAACTCCATTATGCAAACAAGTGAAAATTTGGCTGTATTTTTATAGCACTGTTTCACATCTTGAAAATAATATTGTATAAATATTTTAATAACACTTCCAGCAATGGCACCCCACTCCAGTACCCTTGCCTGGAAAATCCCATGGACGGAGGAGCCTGGTAGGCTACAGTCCATGGGGTCGCTAAGACTCAGACATGACTGAGCAATTTCACTTTCACTTTTCCCTTTCATGCACTGGAGAAGGAAATGGCAACCCACTCCAGTATTCTTGCCTGGAGAATCCCGAGGACGGCGGAGCCTGGTGGGCTGCCGTCTGTGGGGTCGCACAGAGTCGGACACGACTGAAGCGACTTAGCAGCAGCAGCAGCCAGCTTATTAGGCACTAATTACTGATTCATTTGTTTGTTTTAGTGTGATAACACTGATTTATGATGCAATGTAGAAAAAAAAAGTCAAGCTAGGAAAATTCTACTCATTTGCTTATTTTTTTCAAGTCTTCATGCAAAACTGTCTGATTTTGCAATTTGAAGTCAATACAATTAGTCTATCCCCAAGGACTTCCAGATTTTGTCAGTTTATAATCTGAGGCCCACTGTTTCTAAGAACATCGCCTAAAGGATTATATGATATATAATGTTAACAATACGTCATTAGGTATAATTAGGAATCAGTGTTTAGTCATAAGTTCCTTGCCTTCAAATGGGGTAAGCTCTGTTCTTTCTGTTTTCAGAGTAGACACTGATCTTTCTTCCACAGTGAAATATAAAAATTCTCCCTCCCATATGTTGAATTTGAGGTTAATCTATGTGCAACATTTGCCATTCTATGACTAGCCCTTATCCATTCTGTTGGTTTGACCAGTTACATGTTTAATTAAAAAGGATCACTTTCTCAAAGTAAGGGAATTCTTTTAAAGGTAATGATTTAAAGATAAATTATCCATGAAGGGCATCTTCCGAATAGATGTACTTACCTCAGCTATTTAAAAAAAATATGCTTGCTTACTTACAAATGATTTTAATTATTGTTATTCATGCACATAAAGTATAGATGCATGGACTTCAGTTAATCAAAACCCATCTGATTATATGCATATGCATATACACTCAAGTAAAGTTTGACCTAGGTTACAAATGGCTATATATCAATATTTTTAAATGATGCATTGCAAACAATTTAATGCCAATATTCAAAGAATAATTGTCATTGCTACATTTCATTATCTCTTACCTTTTATCACCATTTATTGCTTGCATTAATTTTGGTTTTTAAGAGTCTCATGTTCTACCAATTGAGTTAGCCAGATGAATATAACTTTGGTTTTTAATCTGCCTAATTCTTTTACTCTTACTTGTATCTATAAAGTTACTAATATTTGCTTATTTTGTAAGAATCTCATAGATAATTCTGTTTAATGGCTTTTATAAAGTATTTATGAGATTTTGAAATGACAAGTGTTCAGTAATTTGAGAATCTACCCCTGCATTTGTTCCTCATCCCCAAATTCCCCCCTAACTAGTCCTTCCCCACTTAAGAAGACATAATAGCTCTTGATGCAGGAAGTGGGTGTTGTGAGCATGGAGGGGCATAAGAGGGAGCTCACAGGTTGTCAGATCTGGCAAAAAGTAAAGAGCTAGCACAATTGTACCCTTAGTTCACATTTTAGAAAGCATGCTATCTTACAAAAGGTCATGTTTCTTGTTTTTCTCATTCTTTAAAATCTGCGGGACCCCAAACAGAACCTGCAAATTTGATTATGTTTAACTCTACAAAGAGTTACTAAGTTCTAGCAACTACAGTTTAGTTTCTTTGTTTTCCAGCCCACATTTACAATATTGGCATTTATTATTTCCCGTTGTGGTTGACTTTTCTTAAACACACATTTACACACACACATACACATGCCTAAACAGATAAATAAATGAATAAACAGAAGTAAAAGAATATTATCTTTTATATAATTTAGGAATTTTATCTGGCTACCAAAGGTAGGACCTTTAAACAGTGGCTTAAGTGAATTAGATATTTCTTACTTTTGGGAAATCTAATTGGTGTGTGCTGTTGTTACAGCCCCCAGATTCCCTCTATTTTTCTGCTCTGCAGTCTATAAAACTTGCTTCCATTCTCAAGTTGCCTTGTGAGTTACTGGATAGATACAGTCACTCAGCAATGGAGTCTGCATTGGCAGCAAAAAGGAGGAGGAAGAGAGGCAAGAAAGGAGGTATTTTACAGTTAAGTGCTTTGCTGCTGCTTCTAACAAGAAATTTTGTTTTACTTCTGTTGTTTAGTCACTAATCTTTCCAACTCTTTGCAACCCCATGAACTATAGCCCACCAGGCTCCTCTATCCATGGGATTTCCCAGGCAAGAATACTGGATTGGGTTGCCATTTCCGTCTCCAGGGGGTCTTCCTGACCCAGGAATCGAACCCCTGTCTCCTGCATTGGCAGGTAGACTTGTTTTTAACCATTGAGCCACCAGGGAAGCCCCCTAACAAGAAATAAATTTTACTAAATATAAAATAAGGGGCAAATAGATTGTGAGCAGGCAATTCACAGTCTCTGCCATATCTTTTTTTTTTATATTCTCTTTACATATTTTAGGATTCTCAAATACTTTTAGACTTAAAACTTTTCTTAGGATTTCTCACAAACCTGAGTCAATGTGGAGTCTGTAAAGTGAAAAAAAAAAACAAAACAGTCCATATACTGATTTAAGCTAGTTGAAGTCATGGCTATGTATACACTTTTAAATATGGATAAAATTAGCATTCAAAATGACACATACATACTTTTGAGCAAGGATAAAAATAGTATCCAAAAGAATTATGCAGTGCTTGGAGAGGGCTGATGTCAATGAGACCATTTTCCATTCATAGGACGACTACCCACAGGGGCAACATCCAGGTGCAAGGTTTGCTTGCAATTTTTTTTTTCTTTTCTCTCTACGTCTGGTTAAGCAGAAGCATATTTATTTCTACTGTGTTTGGGAAAAGAATGAAAACAACTACAATACTTCTGCTGTTTTCCACCAAAACGTTGGGAAACTAGATTCTTGGATTGATAATATTGATTAAATGAAATTCCTTTGAGGCATCACTCTGGTGGTAGCTATCAAATAGGCTGATAATGTCTTTCATTGTTTACATAATTTTATGAAAACATGAATGTTTATTTTTACTTTATTAGATTATAGTTGAAAGCATCACTGCATAATATGTAGAACATGGGTTTTGCAGATAGATATATGTGGATTTAAAAAATCTGAATATTCCACTACTAGCTGTGTGTGACCTAAGAAATGCCTGTAATCTCTTGTCAGTCCAATGTGCAACAAGGAGATAAATCCAACCTCTAGATCCTGATCAAATTAGAGTAAGTAAGTGGATGTGAAGTGTATCAGTTCAGTTCAGTCGCTCAGTCGTGTCCGACTCTTTGCGACCCCATGAATTGCAGCACGCCAGGCCTCTCTGTCCATCACCAAATCTCGGAGTCTACCCAAACCCATGTCCATCGAGTCAGTGATGCCATCCAACTATCTCATCCTCTGTCGTCCCCTTCTCCTCCTGCCCCCAATCTTACCCAGAATTAAGTTCTTTTCCAATGAGTCAACCCGTCACATGAGGTGGCCAAACTATTGGAGTTTCAGCTTCAACATCAGTCCTTCCAATGAACACCTAGGATTGATCTCCTTTAGGAAGGATTGATTGGATCTCCTTGCTGTCCAAGGGACTCTCAAGAGTCTTCACCAACACCACAGTTCAAAAACATCAATTCTGCAGCACTCAGCTTTCTTCACCGTCCAACTCTAACATCCATACATGACCACTGGAAAAACCATAGCCTTGACTACATGGATTTTTCTTGGCAAAGTAATGTCTCTGCTTTTAAATATGCTATCTAGGTTGGCCATAACCTTCATTCCAAGGAGTAAGCATCTTTTAATTTCATGGCTGCAATCACCATCAGCAGTGATTTTGGAGCCCAAAAAATTAAAGTCTGACACTGTTTCCACTGTTTCCCCATCTATTCCCCATGAAGTGATGGGACCAGATGCCATGATCTTAGTTTTCTGAATGTTGAGCTTTAAGCCAACTTTTTCACTGTCCTCTTTCACTTTCATCAAGATACTCTTTAGTTCTTGACTTTCTGCCATAAGGGTGGTGTCATCTGCATATCTGAGGTTATTGATATTTCTCCCGGCAATCTTGACTCCAGCTTGTGTTTCTTCCAGCCCAGTGTTTCTCATGATGTATTCTGCATAAGTTAAATAAGCAGGGTGACAATATACAGCCTTGACATACTCCTTTTCCTATTTGGAACCAGTCTGTTGTTCCATGTCCAGTTCTAACTGTTGCTTCCTGACCTGCATAGGTTTCTCAAGAGACAGATCAGATGGTCTGGTATTCCCATCTCTTTCAGAATTTTCCACAGTTTATTGTGATCCACACAGTCAAAGGCTTTGGCATAGTCAATAAAGCAGAAATAGATGTTTTTCTGGAACTCTCTTGCTTTTTCGATGATCCAGCGGATATTGGCAATTTGATCTCTGGTTCCTCTGCCTTTTCTAAAATCAGCTTGAACATCTGGAAGTTCACAGTTCACGTATTGCTGAAGCCTGGCTTGGAGAATTTTGAGCATTATTTTATTAGCATGTGAGATGAGTGCAATTGTGCGGTAGTTTGAGCATTCTTTGGCATTGCCTTTCTTTGGGATTGGAATGAAAACTGACCTTTTCCAGTCCTGTGGCCACTGCTGAGTTTTCCAAATTTGCTGGCATATCAAGTGCAGCACTTTCACAGCATCGTCTTTCAGGATTTGAAATAGCTCAACTGGCATTCCTTCACCTCCACTAGCTTTGTTCGTAGTGATGCTTTCTAAGGCCCACTTGACTTCACATTCCAGGATGTCTGGCTCTAGGTGAGTGATCACGCCATCGTGATTATCTAGGTCGTGAAGATCTTTTTTGTACAGTTCTTCTGTGTATTCTTGCCACCTATTCTTAAATCTTCTGCTTCTGTTAGGTCCATACCATTTCTGTCCTTTATCGAGCCTATCTTTGCATGAAATGTTCCTTTGGTATCTCTAATTTTCTTGAAGAGATCCCTAGTCCTTCCCAATTTGTTGTTTTCCTCTATTTTTTTGCACTGATTGCTGAGGAAGGCTTTCTTATCTCTCCTTGCTATTCTTTGGAACTCTGCATTCAGATGGGAATATCTTTCCTTTTCTCCTTTGCTTTTCGCTTCTCTTCTCTTCCCAGCTATCTGTAAGGCCTCCTCCAACAGCCATTTTGCTTTTTTGCATTTCTTTGCCATGGGGAATTTTCTTGATCCGTGTCTCCTGTACAATGTCACGAACCTCTGTCCATAGTTCATCAGGCACTCTGTCTATCAGATCTAGTCCCTTAAATCTATTTGTCACTTCTACTGTATACTTATAAGGGATTTGATCTAGGTCATACCTGAATTGACTAGTGGTTTTCCCTACTTTATTCAATTTAAGTCTGAATTTGGCAATAAGCAGTTCATGATCTGAGCCACAGTCTGCTCCCGGTCTTGTTTTTGCTGACTGTATAGAGCTTCTTCATCTTTGGCTGCAAAGAATATAATCAATCTGATTTCGGTGTTGACTATCTGGTGATGTCCACGTGTAAAGTCTTCTCTTGTGTTGTTGGAAGAGGGTGTTTGCTATGACCAGTGCTTTCTCTTGGCAAAACCCTATTAGCCTTTGCCCTGCTTCATTCTGTACTCCAAGGCCAAATTTTCCTGTTACGCCAGGTGTTTCTTGACTTCCTACTTTTGCATTCCAGTCCCCTATAGTGAAAAGGACATCTTTTTTGGGTGTTAGTTCTAGAAGGTCTTGTAGGTCTTCATAGAACTGTTCAACTTCAGCTTCTTTGGCGTTACTGGTCGGGGCATAGACTTGGATTACTGTAATATTGAATGGTTTGCCTTGGAAACAAACAGAGATCGTTCTATCGTTTTTGAGATTGCATCCAAGTACTGCCTTTCGGACTCTTTTGTTGACCATGATGGCTACTCCATTTCTTCTAAGGGATTCTTGCCCACAGGAGTAGATATAATAGTCATCTGAGTTAAATTCACCCATTCCAGTTCATCTTAGTTCGCTGATTCCTAGAATGTCGACGTTCACTCTTGCCATCTCCTGTTTGACCACTTCCAATTTGCCTTGATTCATGGACCTACCATTCCAGGTTCCTATGCAATATTGCTCTTTACAGCATCGGACTTTGCTTCTGTCACCAGTCACATCCACAGCTGGCTATCGTTTTTGCTTTGGCTCCATCCCATCATTCTTTCCGGAGTTATTTCTCCACTGATCTCCAATAGCATATTGGGCACTTACTGACCTGGGGAGTTCATCTTTCAGTGTCCTATCTTTTTGCCTTTTCATACTGTTCATGGGGTTCTCAAGGCAAGAATACTGAAGTGGTTTTCCATGCCCTTCTCCAGTGGACCACATTCTGTCAGACCTCTCCACCATGACCCATCCGTCTTGGGTGGCCCCACACGGCATGGCTTAGTTTCATTGAGATAGACAAGGCTGTGGTCCGTGTGGTCAGATTAGTTAGTTTTCTGTAATTTTAGTTTCAGTGTGTCTGCCCCCTGATGCCCTCTCGCAACACCTACCATCTTACTTGAGTTTCTCTTACTTCGGACGTGGGGTATTTCTTCATGGCTGCTCCAGCAAAGTGCAGCCATTGCTCCTTACCTTGGACAAGGGGTATCTACTCACGACGGCCCCTCCTGACTTTGAATGTGGAGTAACTCCTCTTGGCCCTCCTGTGCCCACGCAGCCGCTGCTCCTTGGGCCTGGGGTAACTCCTCTCGCTGTGTCAGATTGTGGAAGTTTAATAAAGAAACATATTATTTTTACTGGTATTACTTCTGGTTTTCTAAATTGACCTGCCATTAAGTATTATGCCACTGTTAATATAGACTTTTAAAATTAGAGATTAAAATGTCAGCTCCACAATAATTATTGCCAAGAAACACACTTATTTTATGTAAGGGCTTTCGTTTGAGTCTTGTGATCCTTTATGGGATGATAGAGTCCCTGATGCTTTGCCTTTTCTGTTCTAGGAATGAGGCTGTTCTTCAGCCAAGGCAGGCCTATAGCATGTGGTAAACTCTGACATCTGCTTTAATTACCCTTGTAGCTGTTCTGATTGGCTCATGCCTGCCAGACAGTGGTTGGTCTCACTCTTATTCAGAATTATTACTTCAGAATTCCTGAATAAGGTTCATAACAGATATAAACAAAATTCTACTTTGATGAAATTTTTACAAAAATGAGCTCTTGTGAAAAGACAATAAATGCATAATTTATTTGCATTAATTTGGAAACTTGGAAAATTTGGGATCAGTCAGGCAGGGTCTGAAATGATAGTTATCATTTATTATCTTTCAAAAATATGTCTTTGTTTCATTTGTTTATTTGACTGCAGCAGGTCTCAGTTGTGACCCTCAGGATCGACGCTCTTCATTGCAGCATGTGGGGTCTGTGGTTGCGGCATGCAGACTCTTAGCTGCAGCATGTGGGATCTAGTTTCCTGACTAGGGATTGAACCAGGGCCCCCCGCATTGGGAGCACAGAGTCTTAGCCATTGGACTACCAGGAAAGTCTCAAGAGTTATCATTTATTTGATCACCTACTATATTTTGATGTTAACTATATCATGTGTTTGAAACACATTCTGATTAATTTTCACAATAACCCTATAATGTAAGCATCATTTGCTCTGTTTTTCAGCAAGAAATGAGTTTCAGATTAAGTCATTTGTTCAAATTCATATGGCTCATACATGTTGGAAGATAGAGTTTGAATTTCTACCCCGCTTGATTAAAAATATTTTCTTAACTATCACAAGGTGTTGATATTCTTTTTCTAAAATATGATACAGGAAGACAGGAGTAAAGCTGATAGTAAAATAAGAAGATTGTTTCCTCATTCATAAAGGAGAATGTTAGATTGTTATTTTTGTGAAAATCTAGACCATTACTTTGCTTCCTCACCCTTCAGCTCTCAGATCTGCCTCTGTAGAAAATTTTTAAGTGAGTTTGACAATCCCACTAAACAGTAAGACAATAAGAGTTTTCCCCAATTGGGTACACATGGACTCCTGAGAAAGGGAGAGAGTTCAATAACAAATTTTTTTACACTTAGAAAATGCATATTCATATCTATGATAATGTTTTAGAAATGTAGATAATCCTGTATTTTTCTGCTTTTGAGATATCCTCTCTGAATGTGATTTTTATGTTTATTGATTCACATGTGGTTGACTTTTTCTGCAATCTGCCCGTGAAGGTTTGCTCAATTTAGAAAATAAAAATACAGGAGGGCCAGTTCAATTTTAATTTCCTATAAACAACACATTCTTCTTTAATATAAAAATGTCCTATATAACATCTGGGACAAACTAATACTAAAAAAAAAAAAAAATCTATTCATTGTTCATCCTAAATTTATAACTGGTCATCCTGTACTTTATCTGGCAAACATAAGTAGAAGTGGTATTGTGAAATGGAAACAAACAAACATTCAAAACAGTGAAAATAACATCACTTTCAAATTCAGCCAAACTAGAATTCAAATTACTTGTTTACCATCTAAGTATGTGACAGATCAATGCCTCTTGAAGTGGACTGGATATGTAGAAAGAATACAACATCTCCATTCACCCTTGGGGAGAATCAGAGTGTCCTCTTACAAACTCTGGCATTTTAAAAGCTCAGGGATCTCTAGAGTGCCCATTGGGATGTTTGCAATGCCCACTGGGATGCTCTGTAGGATAAGCAGACCCATATGGATATCCTGTAACTTGATATTGAAGAATATTTCCACACTTGAAAAGTAATTTGAAAATCATTTCTCCTGTGCATTTCCTATCTGGACCAATCATGTTATACTGATTTGCACTACATATAGATTAACATGTCTGTGGATGTTTTTTATCTCCTTGACTCAGTTCTAAACTCCGTATAGGCAGGTGACCAATCCTAATGGAGCATAGAAACTAGGAGAAAGTACACCATATGTCAAAATTTTCCCTCTGATTTTTTACAGAGCAAACAAATTAAGAACAAGTATTAAAACAGTCTTAGAACTTAGTAAGAGCAAGAGAAGTATATGTGGAGGATGCAATCCCATGCTTTTTACATTTTCTTGGTGATAATGAGCTACACTAAACATTCTGTAAATATCAACTTAGTCCTTAACACTGTCAACCAGCATTACATTCATTCATTTAATTCTCAAAAATTGAGTTATGTGATCAACTGAATTCTTTATACAATATTTCTGGTTCAATTAATGATGTGGACTGTAATAGAAACTCAGTATGATAGTTCAGTTTGATAGAATCAGTTGGCAGAGTTTTGAAGAAACCTAGAGGTATCTGTAGGAGAAGGCAATGGCACCCCACTCCGGTACTCTTGCCTGAAAAATCCCATAGACAGAGGAGCCTGGTAGGCTGCAGTCCATGGGGTCGCTAAGAGTCAGACACGACTGAGTGACTTCAGTTTCACTTTTCACTTTCATCCATTGGAGAAGGAAATGGCAACCCACTCCAGTGTTCTTGCCTGGAGAATCCCAGGGATGGGGGAGCCTGGTGGGCTGCCGTCTCTGGGGTCACACAGGGTCGAACATGACTGAAGCGACTTAGCAGCAGCAGTGGCAAAGGTATCATTTATTCTCCTTAACAATCAGGCTGAGGTCAGATGGGAGTCATGTGACGATAGTCAAGCAATCTCTCAGCAAAGATGTCTTTGAATGTGTTTATAAACATCCTTAGTAATAAGTTAAAGGAATAAGCACTAATTATCATTCCTTCCTTTATGACACTTTTATAAGAAAACCAACCAACACATATTTTCATAGGACAGTGAAAAGAATTTGTCTTCAGTTCAAATGAAAACAGTGACATCAGTATGATGTTGACCATTAGTAGTAGGCAGCAGTTTCAGCAGGAGAAAATGTTGATATGAATGACTAGTTAATTTGTGGTGCATTATCCTCTCTGGTAATCATCTATATAATTTGATAAGGGTTGAGTAACTTGGATATTCAAAGCAACTGCTCAAGATAGTCATAAAATCCCCAGTTCCACAAATCACTGTTTTTTAAGGAAGGAAAATGCATGTCATCCAAGACACTTCAGTGATCCTTTCATCTGTACTTCTCATTATTCAGCACCAAAAGAATTGGAATTCACCAATACCCTGAGGATTTTACATCTTGAAATATTTGACCAATTATTAGCAACTAAGATCATGGCATCCTGTCCCATCACTTCATGGCAAATAGATGGGGAAACAATGGAAACAGCGGCTGACTTTATTTTTGGGGGGCTCCAAAATCACTGCAGATAGTGACTGCAGCAATGAAATTAAAAGACACTTACTCCTTGGAAGGAAAGTTATGACCAACCTAGACAGCATATTGAAGAGCAGAGACATTACTTTGTCAACACAGGTCTGCCTAGTCAAGGCTATAGTTTTTCCAATGGTCATGTATGGATGTGAGAGTTGGGCTATAAAGAAAGCTTAGCACCAAAGAATTGATGCTTTTGAATTGTGGTGTTGGAGAAGACTCTTGAGAGTCTCTTGGACTGTAAGGAGATCCAACCAGTCCATCCTAAAGGAGATCAGTCCTGGGTGTTCATTGGAAGGACTGATGTTGAAGCTGAAACTCCAATACTTTGGCCATCTGATGCAAAGAGCTGACTCATTGGAAAAGACCCTGATGCTGGGAAAGATTGAGGGCAGGAGGAGAAGGGGATGACAGAGGATGAGATGGTTGGATGGCATCACTGACTCAATGGACATGGGTTTGGGTAGACTCCAGGAGTTGGTGATGGACAGGGAGGCCTGGCGTGCTGCGGTTCATGGGGTTGCAAAGAGTTGGACACGACTGAGTGAACTGAACTGAATTATTACCAGGTAACAATATTAGCTAATATAATCTGGGATTCTTATATGCCTGATAATGTTGTAAACACTTAACACATATTACTTTATTTACTCCTCAAAATAACATTAGAAAGTAGGTGCTGCAAAATCTATGAAAGATTTGACATTTTACCTGAATTGCAAGCTAACAAATTAGTCTACCACAGCTTCATGGATATTAGCAGAAGGCATGAGATTTCTGGTTCAAAGACAAAGGACAGTTTTATTACTCACAGTAATAGTAATCACCGGAGTATACACATTTTTTTGTCCATTTCCTCAGCCTGAATTCCTACAGAGCAACTTGAAAAGAGCCAGATTGCAATGCCCATGCAATGGCCTGAATTACAGAACAGGAGCTCTGAACTTGGGAAACCCAGAATTTATATAATTGGCAGTAAACATTACTGCTTGGGAAGCAGACATTATTTCTCTTTTGCAAGGATGTTGTATCCTTAAAGATATAATCTATAACAAATATAGTCAGTGACTGCTCAAAAGACATGCAGAAAAATGGGAGAATTATGGCTGTGTCTTCCAACATCCCTGGTAGCTCAGCTGGAGAGCTGCAATGCAGGAGACCCGGGTTCGATTCCTGGGTTGGGAAGATCCCCTGGAGAAGGGATAGGCTACTCACTCCGTATTTTTGTCTGGAGAATCCGCATGGACAGAGGAGCCTGGAGGGCTATAGTCCATGAGGTCGCAAAGAGTCAGACAGGACTGAGTGACTAAACACAGCACGTGTGCTAATATTATTTCCATTTTACAGGCAAGGAAACTGAGGCACAGTAGAGCCAAACAAGGTGACACAACTAGTTGTCAGTTGAGTTAGGTTTAGAACTGAAGTAATTTGACTCCAAAACTCATGTTCTGAATAAACAATACCTGATTAAAAAATAGTTGCAGTGATTATCTTTGAAAAAATTCAAGAAACTTTGAACAATCCATTACATTTCTACAAAATCACACTAGAAGTTGAAATTCACTTTGTGGTATTGTTTGCCTATATTTTTCAAATTACAGTTGGGACACACACCCTTTTAAAGATTAGGGTACAAATTGCACAATAATAATGCTATGTAAAGTCATGTATCTATAAAAAGTAACATTTCAAGGGATCTGATGCATATCGAACATCTTCTGTGATGTTCTTAAAATAAGTTCTTGATTAAGGAAATAATGAAAACTTCTACTCTGTTGAGAAATTATAACCTGCATGTGGCTATTTTTATTTCTTTCCATTTAATCAATGAATATTAAGTAGCATTAGGTCCACAAGAGGTTTATCAAGGTGAAAAGTTCTAATAAAGCCCAACTGCCATCAGCAGCGTTTCCCCATAATAACTCCTCTGATGACTTGATCTCTTCTTCTGTTGAGATAACATCTGATCCTAATCGGGATCTCCCATTAATATTTCAACAATGGCCAGCTTCTTTCCCAAACACTTCATTCCATCTTTAGCTCAACAAAACACTGATTATTTTAATCAAGAATCAAACATTTTATATGTTAATCAAATCAAACACTTTATATTTTAATTAAGAATAGTAATGAATAAATGATCCATGAAGTTGAATCCCATGATATTTTCTAGATGATATTTTATTAAGTGCACTTATTGGTAGTTTTTATAAGAGTTTTTCTCTTGAAAGATCATCTTGGTTTTGCCCATCATCCCAAGTACAGTTTCCACAGGTAGCTCTCAACTTTCTCCATGCTTATTACTGCAAAGTATCACTCAGGTACAGTACTCTGGTATAAGATACAATCCCCAGAGGCCCAGACCTTGAGTCATAGTCTCAATTACCAAAGTCTCCAGTTAGTCCTAGCTTAGCTAATTCCTACGAGGGCTTAATGAAAGGAGAAAATTGAGACTATAGAAAGCTGAAGAGGAATCTAAATAAACTCTTACATGTTTGATTAGACATTGACAGAAATATGTGTTGGTTTTGATTGCTTATCTTAAAAAAAATAAAATCCATATAGAGTATTGAGGAAGGGAGCTTAGTTTGAGAACAAAGAACCACTTAGGAAGTTAGTCTTTTTAATTCTTAAAATGTTTGTTGTTTTTTAGTCCCAAGTCGTGACCGATTCTGGGATCCCATGAACTGTAGCCTGCCAGGCTCCTCTGTCCATGGGATTTCCCAAGCAAGAATACTGGAGCGGCTTGCTATTTCCTTCTCCAGGGTATCTTCCCTACCCAGTGATTGAACCCACAGCTCCTGAATTGGCAGGCAGATTCTTTACCACTGTGCCACTTAGGTAGGTATGTTTCAGACCTATATCTATTCAAGATCTAGCATATTATATCAATTATCTTTCATGGACTGCCTTCTGATGGGCTATTCCAAACAATTGCATAATTCTCTATAGTTAATGAGGAATGTAGGCTGAAATTTCTGGAAAATTTCTAATTTCAAGAGAATGATAAGATGTATGCCATTCTTGGCTTGCTATGATCCCTTACAAACTGATCGAGCTCTCTAGAATATTGCACTCTTGGGGTTGCACTCTTGGGGTTGTGTTGGAAATAAAACATTTCTCCTTACTTGGAGTAATAAATTCAGTTTCCAAAGATATCTAGCTTATCCTAGAATCAGAATGGGCCCAGCTATAGGATTACAAATGCTATGTAGTATAGAATATATAACAATCAAATACTTTTCAGTATTTTGATCTTTTGGCCTCTTTCAAAGCCTTCTCTTGTTACATAGTGTACAGTGGTCAGGGATGTAAACTCATGCACTCTATCATGGTTCGTGACTGCTTAGTATTTCATCAGTCACATGGACAGCTGAGGAATACATTTTTTTTTTAATTTTCTAATTTGTGATTTACTTAGATCCCTGAGGATAAGAGCTTATAGAAGGAAATCATCTAAAATCAGTAAAGCACACCACCTTGAGAGAAAAAGAACAACAGGCACAAAGAAAAGTCCTTTCCTTCATTCTTCAGTAGAATTCAGAAATGATTGAGGTCAGAGAATGGTCCATGTTGAGTAAGATCCTTAATTAGCATGTTCATTTCTCCAGAGTCCTCTGTTCTTTCTCACAGGTACATATTAGACCTCTCCAAGTTCTGGACTGACAGTTTTAACTTTAGGTATTTTAGTGCCTGGGACTTTTAGCTTCCATTTTCTTCCCATGCCACCCTAGCAGTTTTGGTTTCCTGAGTGTTCCTCAAGTTCCAAGAGAGTCTGAATGAATTATGACCCCCCACCAATACTATAGTAGTGAGTATCCCCCCCTGTCATGCCAGAGACGAGGGCTCGATTCCCTGACAGGGAGGCAACATGCCCTTTGGGGCTTCTCTGGTAGCTCAGTTGGTAAAGAATCTGCCTGCAATGCAGGAGATCTGGGCTTGATCCCTGGGTTGGGACAATCCCCTGGAGGAGGGCATGGCAGCCCATTCCAGTATTCTTTGAGGCTCTGCCAGCCCACCAGCCTTCCCTGGTGACTCAGTTGGTAAAGAGTCTGCCTGCAATGTAGGAGACCCAGATTCCATCCCTGAGTTGAGAGGATCCCCTGGAGAAGGAAATGGCAACCCGCTCCAGTATTCATGCTTGGAAAATCCCATGGATGGAGGAGCCTGGTGGGCTACAAGACATGAGTTGCGAAGAGTCAGACATGACTGAGCGATTAACACACACACATACCCCTAGAACCTACCTGGGACTGTGTAAATTTTGGGGGTCCGGAAGGAGTGATGGAGTATATATTGTAGGAGGACAAGTTGGGTGGGAGGGGAGAGGGAACAAAGAGAGGGTAGAGGTAGACACTGCTCATTCCCAAGGGAATACTAGAACACTGGCTGGTTAAAATTTCCTTCACTCTTATATTTTAGATGATGTAGAACTACTAAAAGTTACTAACACTCTGAATTTTCACTTTAGAAGAATTACAATGAAATAGCAGTTGAACATATGTTAACATCATGTTTAGTTGTCATCATGTAGCTTTCAAACTAAAAATTCTTTTTGATTCCAAATCACCAGGAAGAGTGTCTCAACTTTTATCCATGGAAGGAAGTACATGTGTCAGAGGCAAGCAGTTTCTATTTCCGTGTTTGGTGTTTGTGAGGCTTCCCATGTGTCTGGCATCATGCTAGGCACTGTCACTCAGCAGCACGTTGACAGACCTTGCCCTTGCCCTTGGGAGGCTTTCCCTCTTATGACCCAAATGCAGAGAATAAGACTGATTGACGACGCTAAAATACACATAATAGTCACAGTCCCAGCTGCCAAACCATATTTAACTTAAGGAAAGGAAAGAGAAGGAATGATCTACATGTGTGTCTCTTATGAGAATTTATAACCTCACTCAGTTTTTTGAATCGTAAGTATGCATAAGCTCATATCCCATAGTCATAAGAGGAATAACACATGTTTGTGTTGCTAATAGTATCGCCTTATGCATGAGGAAACTGAGGCTCAGAGAATTTGTAGCGACTAGCTCAGGTCACACCAGACACATTAAGCAAAGAGCTGGACTCAAAAGTCCTTTCAGCACACCCTCTCGTCTCCCTTTTATGAAATGAGTCTTTTTAGAAGTGGCAGGAGGCAAGGGGCCCAGCATAGTTACATCCCTTCTAACGCAAGTAAAAGAAAACTCTGCAGTCCTAACTGCATGTTCGTCAGAGCAAAGAATTTCAGAGATCGTTATGGAAATCTCCTGGTAGTTTGGTTTCTTGGATCTAGCAAGGACATGGTGGGGTGGGAGAGGGGAGGAAGACAAACATGAAGCATGGTGATTAATTTCATGGAGTACAGCCTTTTATAATAAATCCCAAGACTAACGGTGAGCTGTGTGTTGAAATAAAGGAATTATTGCATCCCTGTTTCGCTAACTATGAAGAATAGAATTAGAACAACATTTATGAAACTACAAATCATAGAAGTGTATTTCAGTGCTTGTATTTACCTATAGAAACTTGAATGATTGACTATTGGACCATGCAGCAGATCTCAGCTTACCTCTAATATTTACTAATTACTGAAGTATGGTTAGGAAAACAAAGAAACCAAAGAAAATATTTAGGAGTACTGTTAAGCAAACAGAAACTTATTTCAAAGATAGGTGCTGAGCTTTCTCTGCTTTTTCTCATTCATACTGTCTATATTATTTCTTAAATATTTTGTTTTAGAAAGCCTATGTAGCCAGGCTTTCTTTTTCAAAAGGAGTGGTAGAAATTCCAATTTATCCTTCTATTCTTTTCTTCCCTTCTTTTTTTTTAAGCAGCCTTGCCACTAAAGAGCAGTAAATAAACTGCAGTGTTGGCATCACCTGGTAGTTGCTTACAAATACAGAATCTGTGGTCCTCCCCAGGCTCACTGAATCAGATCCTGCATTTTAGAAAGAGCTCCATATGTTTGAAAGCACAATAAAGTTTCACAAAAAAATATCTCAGGGCATTATAACAATTACATGAAATTAGTTGTATAAAGAAACTCAGGCTGGTTTAGGAATCTGACTAGTAGCATAAATGACTTGGTCTCTTACCAGTATTGTCTAGTGATCAGTGAGTATCTATTTGGAGAGCCCCCATCATGCACAGTGAAGAAGATAGATTCTACACTGTATTGCTTTGGCTAGGTTTCATATATATATTCTGTAACTTATTTTTTCCTGTTAAATTTCAAACATCTCAAGTCCCAGTGGGGAGAGGATTATTTACTTTTAAATCGGGCACATCACACTTCCTGTGAACACATACACATGTGCGGACATTGCATTGTCTGAAACGAATTTTAAGTGGTCTCTTTGTTTGTGGATGGGACCTGTCAACAAACTCTTTTTCGAATGAAAACAGAGTAAAAGACTTCAGTATCGATGCTCCAAAGTTAAAGTGATTATAACAGGAGCCCTGTGGAGAGAAGTGCTAAGGCTGTGTCCCCTCATCTGAGTCTGCCTGGCCCAGGTGGCATTTGTGTTCATCCCCAGGGTGCATGAACAGAAGCTTATCCAAGTTTCAGGTGATACTGTGTTGTGTGTACTATTCTTCCCCTTTCACCCCTGATGTCGGTCTCCTGGATTCAACATTCATATTTCTTCCTCTATGTAGGTTTTCTTTTCATTGTCTTTTCATGATCCCACCATTAATCTAACAATTTTCATTCACAGCACTGGGTGGCATTGAAAGCAGCATAGAGGCTAGATAAAAGAAGGAAGACCCTGCACCGCTTTGTTAGCATCATCAAGCTCACCACAACGTGGAACCTGGAGGGTAAGTCTCTGTCCACCACAAGGAGAAGCCAGAAGGGTAAGTGAGGTCTGCTTTCATTTTCTAAGAGGCAATGGAAAAGTTCAGTGAATTAGTTGCATCAGATGAAGGTTCTTACTAATGCCATCGGTATTGTTCTTTTTGTCTGGATGGAAACATATGCTGCTGCTGCTGCTAAGTCGCTTCAGTCGTGTCCGACTCTGTGCGACCCCATAGACGGCAGCCCACCAGGCTCCACCGTCCCCTGGGATTCTCCAGGCAAGAACACTGGAGTGGGTTGCCAGTTCCTTCTCCAGTGCATGAAAGGGAAAAGTGAAAGTGAAGTCGCTCAGTCGTGTCCGACTCAGCGACTCCATGGACTGTAGCCTACCAGGATCCTCCGTCCATGGGATTTTCCAGCCAAGAGTACTGGAGTGGGGTGCCATTGCCTTCTCCGGGGCTGTAGCACAAGTGTATATTAAAAGCTCCCCAAGTGACTGCAATGTGCAGCCAGAGCTGAGAACCTTTGCTTCACATCTATGTCTGAAAGTCTTCTGTGTGGCCGGTATTCTAAACACACTTAAATAGCACTGGCTCATATGTTTCCCGGAGAAGGCAATGGCACCCCACTCCAGTACTCTTGCCTGGAAAATCCCATGGACGAAGGAGCCTGATAGGCTACAGTCCATGGGGTCGCTAAGAGTCGGACATGACTGAGCGACTTCACTTTCACTTTTCCCTTTCATGCACTGGAGAAGGAAATGGCAACCCACTCCAGTACTCTTGCCTGGAGAATCCCAGGGACGGCGGAGCCTGGTGGGCTGCCGTCTATGGGGTCGCACCGAGTCGGACACAAGTGAAGTGACTTAGCAGCAGCAGCAGCAGTGCTACAGCCCACCTCTGTGTATTCTAACTTAATTGTTCTGGGATGGGAACATGGCCTTGGTCTCCTGGAGACTTGTGTGTGTGTATCTCAGTGTATATATGAATTTACATACATACACATGAATATATGCATTCATATTTATATATTATTTCATCTAATATATATCATTGCGTTATTTTATATTGAGTTGTAGCTCTCTTCCTGTCATATGTATGTGTGTGTGTGTGTGTTTGTGTGTGTGTGTATGTGTATGTATACGTATGCACACACATTTTTACAGAGGCAATTGAGAGTTATTTATCTGGATCAGAACTCTAAACCATTTGTGCTTAGTTTTTCATAAAAATTGCCATGTTTAATACTGCACATAGTTTTGGTGTGTGATTGATCAACAGCTTCTAGATTTCTGAGGTTGCAAGCTACAGTTTACAAAGAGTTTCTTAGCCTGGGTATCCATAATGGTAGGCAGCAATTTAAGAAATCTTACCAAAAATACAGTATTTTGTATGTAAAATAATGAGATATGTGTGTATATTATGCACTCCAGATTACTGACTCAATATATTAGTTTCTGTTTTTATTGTTGGCATCAAGACAGACACAGAATTCTGTTAAGTTAAAATCACTACCCTAACAGCAATTTCATTGGTTTATTGGCTATAGGTAGATATAATTGGCAAATAAAAGAAAGATTTGCAAGCATGTACCAAGAGAAACATAACCCCTTAAAAGATGGTTTTTAGCCCATATATGGTTTGAGTTTACTATCTCACTTATTCCTAATCAAATCATCTGAGGTATGCCTTATTTTGATTTGCTATTACGGCAACTCGGGTTGTGAGAAGCTACCTTGAGGGGTAACAAACTGGCTGAGTCAGAAGCCTCTGGGCCTGAGTGGGGAGCCCCTTACATTGCTCTGGGCCCCTGGAAGCCTGGGACTGTCAGCCGAGTCTCTATAACTCGAGTCTCAAAAGCAAAGCCAGGCCTCGCATTTGGCATGATTCCTAAAGAAAATGGTTTCTTTCGTTTCTCTGTGCATGAGGAGCCATACTGTCCTTAACATAAAAACCAGAGTCCCTTTCCTCTTCGAGGGAATATCACATCTGATATCGCTTAAACTAGTGAATGATAAGACTTGGTTGACATGCCGAAAAACGACATCAGGGATTTTGCTATGGGAAACAGAATACATATTGGCAGAAATTTAGCACTGAGTAAAGAGCAGCTTCAGTTCCTTCCATCTGCCATACTGATTTTCTTCACACTTAACCAAAGTCATAAAGCAAACCCAGCTCAGAGCAGATGAAATATGGAGACAAGTGTGAAGAGAACAGGTCAAAGGGGCCCAGTGACTCAGAGATTAGCCACTGGCGTCTCACTTCTGGGTTTGGGACATCATGGAAAGTTCCTTCTTGCAGTTCATAAACCCACCAAAGATTTAAGGCCCCCTGTCAGCATTCAGAGCATCACCTGAAGGAAGCTGACCCATGACTGAGCCTAAAAATGAAATACACCACTGGTATTTATGTCCCTTTGGTTTGCATGCTGGGCAACTAGCAGCAGATCTGTATTCAAAGCTTTGTTGCAGAGGCTTGTTTCCTAAAGATAATAGGGTATTTTTTCATATCATAAATTCTAGTCTTTTCTGTGAAAAAGGATGATTAGAAAAATATCTTCAAAGAAGATCATGGAGGACATGGGAATTTAGAATTTTGGACTTTAAATGTTATCAGAATCTAGACAGATATATCCTTTGACCAAATTTATGCTATCATAATTTATATTTAATTATGTTAGGAATGCTTCTCTTTGAACAACTATATATCATATTTGTGTTCATGTCCAGATTTTTTTTTTATTCAAAGAAATAACTTGGCTTAAATTATTGTGAGTTTTCAATTACTTGCTTATTCTTCTGAAAATCTTGTTGGTATACAATTAGATCACTGTTTGGAAATGCATAAACTTGTGGAAAAGTTGTTCTGGGTAGTGTTAGGTGTAGATGAGATGGATAAGAAGATATGTTAAAAGTACTTTAAAAAGGATAAAGTTGGGTGGAAATCCATGGGCATTTTGGAAATTCCTCACCACTGCTCAGCTGTCATTCTGTCTCATGACCTTCAGCATTACAATTCTTCCAGCAGGTCATAATGTTCAAGATATATACTTGGCTTCATGTTCTATATAGTTCTCAAGATCTGTAAGTCATAAATTGCTTCATATGCTAAGTGGACAGCTCTGATTAGGAAATAGTTCATTTATACTGGATGAGTATAAATTATCACACTTTGTGAGTATAAATAATATAAGAAGTCACTGAGTTCAGGAAAAAAAAACAAAACATGTACAGGTCAATAAAATCTTGAGGCTAAACAGGCAAAGTAAGAATGGGGAAACTGTGGAATATTTATATTTTTGTAATCACTAAAATACAATGAGCCAAAAACTTAGAATTCAACTAAACTCTCATGAACAATGAGACTACACACATTGTACTGTTGTACTGCAAATAAGTTGCCCACTTTTTCTTTCCAGTTTTTTTTAATTTATTTTTTAATTGGAGGAAATTTGCTTCACAATGTTGTCCTGGGCTCTGCGGGCAACATCCCGAAACAGCCGTAATTATATATATACTCCCTCCCTCTGAAGCCTTCCTCCCAAGTGAGAGGATGGAGCACCCATCCACTCCTCTAGGTCATCACAGAGTGCCGGGCTAAAGAGGCCCACTTTTATGCTCATAAAATTGCCATGGAATTGGAAAGAGTATTGGTTGGTTCCATTTTAGGGAAGATGCAGGAAGCAGATGAGAGGGTTTGTGCCGCGGAAACCGTCGGGGCGTATTGCTGCGGGGCCCATGTGCCAGTAGAGCTCCTAGGTGTGGCACTGACCCGCTGCTCTTCGGGTCACCTCAGTCACAGTCACAGTTCGTGTAAGTAGCAAACTGCGTGCTCTCATTTCCTCAAGGCTTCCCTTGTTTCAAAGATCCGTATCACTGGGGAAAGGGTTGAAACATGTTCTCCTGGCTCAGACGCTGGGGTTGCTTGGTAATTAAAATTTGCTCTCTCCTGATACTTTGGACCTCATGATGACTTCCTTAGAGAGGGGGCAGTGCTCACCTTGATGGAAGAGGAGGTCAACACAATGAAGTATTTTGAGAACATATCACATGTATACAGGGGCCTCCTTAATTGGGCTCCCATTAGGCAATCTGGGACAGTTTGGTCTCAAATAGAGCATGGGGCTGTAACTTGTTGAGTGAAATAGAAAACTTTTGAAACTGTAAAGATTTAAAGAAATGTTGAAGAGAATCAAAACCTTTTTCTCACTGTGAGATACCCATTATTAACTGTAGAAGGAGTGAAAGGAGTGATTGACACAGATAATGGTCACTGAATATTTTCAGAGTGGTAGTCGATATCACTAGGAGTTATCAATAGATGCTAAAGAATGGTTAGAGGTTTGCTGAAGATATTGGTGTAATATGAAAGTATTTCTCCACAAATACTAATCAAATAAAAAGAGGGAAATAGTGACCTATAGTGGAGAAACCTGATAGATAGGCACAGACTTAACTAAACAATCAGGAGCAAACTCACCAACTGTGGAACAAAACCACAGCAGAGTGCTTCCTGACATGATGCCAAGGAGCGCAGAGCATCATTTCTTTGGACGTCCTGTCAGCAATGCAAGACCTGTGTCTGGTTGTAAGGAAGGTCAGATGACCAGGTTGAGCAGATTCAGGTCATCCTACAGAATGGAGTCTGTACTCTAAAACAACTAGCCCATAAAGGGCACGGAAATCTTTAGGAACCCTTCCAGATTGAGGGAGCCTAGTATGACACAGCAGTTAATGCAGTTCATGTTCTTATACATATCCTGGATCAGACAGAAATAGAGGCAATATTGGGACAGTTGATGGAATTTGAACTATGTCTGTGGATTGGATGGCAGAGTAGAATCAGAGATTCTTTCCTAATTGGGAGGATTGTATGATGGTAATATGAGGAAGTTCTCCTTGTTTAACGAACATAATAAAAATTTCCTGGATTTGAATTTTGGCTGGTATCTTTCATGCCCATAATATGTTGAGCACATTAAATAACCTCTCTTGAGCCTCAGCTTCCTTATCTGAAGAATTCAGACAGCAGCACTATTGTGGAAATTAAATTAGATAATGCACATAATTCTCTTAGTATCCTGTACATATAACCACATATATTTGGCTATCCTCATGATCTTATTCCCTCACCCCTAATTCTCAGGTCATTTGTCTGTCTCTTAATTTAGACTCTGCTCTTGTCAGGCCAAGTGGCACTTCAGTTGTCTTTTTATATGGTACATGTCACAAAAGATCTGGCAACAGTGAGGGATCATTCATCTTATCAGAGTGCATTGTCTGATCACTGATAGGTTCCCCCAGGGAGAGCAGATGGATCATAATATGTTTGCAGAGTGTGGATGCAAAGTTACATTGGACATTGTTTGAATTATTGTCTTAAATCTTTATCCATTTGGAATCGTAAGGAAAATCATAGAAGAGTAAAATTCTCTACATGCCGTCTACTGCCTGCCTTTCAGTTTCCTGCCAACATATGTCACAAGGGCAGCCTTTCCTGAAAAAGTTTGGCGCTTTTGCCTCTGGGGCAACTGGAAACCTTCAGTGGAAAATGCTTCTTTTAAAACTCTCCTATGCACTTTGTTTAAAGACATATGTTTTGGTTGAGAGGAAAGGCTAAAAAAAGAGAAAAAACAATGCGTGGCATCGCAGGATTTCTAGGTCACCTGAATCCTATTCTAATAACAAATTATTTCAGGGTAAAAGAAGCGGCCAGGAAATAAATCTCAGTTTAGTTGGATTTACTTCAAAGTTTAAAATGGAAATAAAGTAAACTAATGGAATAGTAACCTCCCTCATCCTGCTTTTGTGCTCTGTTCCCAAGGAAAGGGCTAAAGCGACAGATACAAAACTAGCCAAGCTTACCCCATAATGATTTAGAGCACAGTGCTTTTTTAAACCCCTCTTTTCCGTAGACCTCACTATTGCTTGTGCTTCAAATGATCTTAATTTAAATAAAATTGTAATGTGCAGCTTGATGTTATCTGAATTTTTGAATACATAAGAATCAAGGGACATTAAAAACATTGAAATCCGAATGTCAAAACTACTCTACATAAAAATAAACAAAGTTGTGGAGCAGCACTGGATTGCTTGGTGCTTCACATTGCTTTGCATCATTGTGGGAAAGCTATTCTGAATAAAATAAGCACAAAGGAGTTTTCATATAAATCTTCAACTTGAAATAAACCACTTCACCACCCACTGACCAAAAGCAGATTACAAATGCTGACATGCTGAGCACTCGATAGCATCTCTTTCTGCTATCATGCAGATGTGTTAGTTTTGTTCTTAAATGAGGAAAAGAAGTCTCAAAAAACAGTTCAGATTTAGATTTAATTGGAAAAAAAAATTCTCTGAAAGAGTTTGCAGTTTTGAAGAGTCTCTCTAGACTAATTCTGCATTTATTTAGCATGCTCACATATTCTCTATTTTGTAGGGTTTTAGGGGAAGGGGTATGGTAGAAGGCTACATTTTAATTTTTGCATTATAATATTCTTCAAGTAGAGAATTTACTATTTTGCTTAATGTATACAGAATGTATGTATTAATAGAATGTCGCGACATTCGAGGTTCTTTTTGAGTACTCTCTTAGCCTACGTGGGTTATTTTATAAAGAGGAATGAACACGTAGCTAGGAATTAAGAAACGAGTCTTAGACTCAGCATGGCTGCTATGGAACTTTGTGGGTCTTACCTAGTACGCAACCTCCTTAAAGAATGTCAGTTTCCTTCTCTAAGTAAAGGGAGTCCCTCAAGAACCACTGCCATGCAGAGATTTAATAGTCAATCTTTAAAGACCCTTGTGCATCATTTCTTATTTTAATTTTCAGAGATCTAGGATATATTTTGGTGTATTTTATTTTTCTTTCATTATGGAATTTAACATAATCTCTTTTTTACACTGTGTTTTACATTGCATTTTTTCAAATTAATTTTTATTGGAGTATAGGTGCTTTACAGTGTTCTGTTGGTTTCTACTGTACAGAAAAGTGAGTCAATTGTATGCGTACATACATCCCGTTTTTTGGATTTCCTTCCCATTTACATCACCACAGTCTTTCGTAGTTGTTTAGTGTGGGTCTGCTCAGTTAAACTGAGAGCAACTTGGAAACAAAGGCCATGCCCTTTCATCTCTTGGATCCTTACAGGTTAGCACAGGTAAACATCATGGCTGAGTAAACAGCTCAGATTTTAAAGTCAGAGAGACTTGGGTTTAAATCATAGTATTACTACTTTGGCATGGTTACAGTTACTCTTAAAAACTTTAATTACTAGAAGTGTGGGTAGAATCAAGGAAACCATCACTGTTCATCAGGAAACCATTCGATCCTTAGACCAGGAGAAATAAGAAAGAAAGTGAGTGGTTTTCCCAGAACCCTGGGAGGAATCAAGGCCCTGGGAAAAGGGACCCCTGACAGGACCTGGAATTGTAAAGAATTGCAGCAGTGGTCAGGCCATTGTGAGGCAGGGGAGAGGGAAGGGAATAAATATGCACACAGTTTCTCTTCCCACACTTTGATCTCCTGGTGGCTTCCATTGGCTAAACCCAACTAGAAGCCAAAGGGTACAGGAGTCTGGGTGATGGAATCTGTAGAATTTAGCTTCTTGGGGCACAGGAAAAAGCAGAGAAAGAAGGAGAATAGGTCTGTGTGGAATAATAATCACCTCCTAGCTTTCAAGCCATGGGGACATTTATAAATCATTGAGCCTTAATTTATAGTAAAACATTGATGTTAATATCTCTCGAGGCAGTATGATAATTAAAAAGAAAGCATAAGTGAAAGTGGTTACTTTGTGGAGATGCCTAATAAGTAAATACCATTTCCATTCACTTGTTGATTCAGTGGACAAACAAATGAGTAACACTGGGCAGACTAACTTTTGTTCCTATGGGTCTGGCAAAATGGAGCATTTAGTATACACATACACTGCCGGATGCTAGATAATTATATTCCCACAGTGTTCTTTAAGTAGAAAATGTACTGACCTTCTATCACAATGACTTGAAACTCATGAATATGGAGCAGAGCTGTTATCAGCATGGCTTGTGATAACACAGGCAGCTCCGTTACACTGTGCGATTGGTTGGACTGTTTATACACTGTGACTTGCCTAAGGACTACTTCCTGTGTGAGGGATCTGTTTTGTTTTTTTCCCAACCTTCCTATTAATTGCTAAACTCTTGAACACTGACTAACAAAAGAAAGAAAAAATGTCATGATCAGGTTGGGAATTACTGCCTAATTAAAAGGAATAGCTGTACAAAGCAGGGAGAAGATATTGAACAACAATGAGAAACTTTCCTGGTCTTACTGATGGAGGAAATAACATGGAAGTAAGATTTATGGGAGAATCAACTTCATCTAAGAAGATTTGCACAACAAGCATTTCAGCTATGTGGCTGTCTAGTAATTTCAGTCATGCCTCAGGGAGCCTTTCATTTTGTAGATTTTATTACTTGAAAATTAAAAGTATAACAATAAACATTTTAAATGAGCAATGGGAAAAAAATCTCTATAGAATCAATTCAAGCCATTTCACAGTGAGACTTAGCATTAGGGATTCTTTTATTCTATTTATACCCTGCATGAAAAAACACTTCCAATGTATAAGTTTATTTCGATTTATTATCCATATCTTAAATAATTATAACCTTTTAAAAATTAGTATCTAAACTAGCAGTTTCTCAACCTTGAGAAACTGCTAGTTTAGACAAGAACATTCTTTTCTGGGGGCAGTCATATGCCTTGTAGGATAATTTAGCAGCACATTTAGTTTCTTTCTACCAGATGCCTACAGTACTCTTCCCCCAAGTTGTGACAACCATCGTTTCCTGACATTGCCAAATGTTCCTTGGAAGTCAAAAAGTCCCCCTTTGGGAAACACTGATGTAGGTTGCCCTATTACTACATGAGTTCAAAGTCCATTTATTGAGGGTACTTTCCATGCCCATCAAAAGATGACTGGATTAAGAAGATATGGGTGTGTGCATGGTGAGTATGTGTGATCGAATATTACTCAGCCATAAAAAAGAAAGATACTATTTGCAGCAACATAGATGGACCTAGAGAATATTATACTTAGTGAAATAAGTCTGACACATAAAGACAAATACTGTATGATATCACTTTTATGTGAAATCTGAAAAATAATGAACATACGTGCAGAGCAGAAACAGACTCACAGATACAGAAAACAAAGTTGTGGTAACCAAAGGGGAGAGGAAAGGAGGGAAGGACGGATTAGGGGTATGAGATTAACAAAAACAAACTACAAGATATAAACTAGATAAGCAACTATGATATACAGGGAATTATATACATAATGGAGTATAATTTGCCAAAACACAAAAATGCTATGCCGTATACCTGAAACTAACACAATATTATAAATCAACTATACTTTTAATAAAAAGATGTTTTCCATTAGTTAAAGGAAAAAAAATTGTATTTCGTAAAGTTTTTAAAGAAAGGAAATGCCAAAGAATGCTCAAACTACCGCACAATTGCACTCATCTCACATGCTAGTAAAGTAATGCTCAAAATTCTCCAAGCCAGGCTTCAACAATACGTGAACCGTGAACTTCCAGATGTTCAAGCTGGTTTTAGAAAAGGCAGAGGAACCGGAGATCAAATTGCCAACATCCGCTGAATCATCAAAAAAGCAAGGGAGTTCCAGAAAAACATCAATTTCTGCTTTATTGACTATGCCAAAGCCTTTGACTGTGAGAATTGCAATAAACTGTGGAAAATTCTGAAAGAGATGGGAATACCAGACCACCTGACCTGTCTCTTGAGAAACCTGTTGCAGGTCAGGAAGCAACAGTTAGAACTGGACATGGAACAACAGACTGGTTCCTAACAGGAAAAGTACATCAAGGCTGTATATTGTCACCCTGCTTATTTAACTTATATGCTGAGTACATCATGAGAAACGCTGGGCTGGAAGAAACACAAGCTGGAATCAAGATTGCCGGGAGAAATATCAATAACCTCAGATATGCAGATGACACCACCCTTATGGCAGAAAGTGAAGAAGAACTAAAGAGCTTCTTGACAAAATTGAAAGAGGAGAGAGAAAAAGTTGGCTTAAAGCTCAACATTCAGAAAACTAAGATCATGACATCTGGTTTCATCACTTCATGGCAAATAGATGGGGAAACAGTGGAAACAGTGTCAGACTTTATTTTTTTGGGCTCCAAAATCACTGCAGATAGTGACTGCAGCCATGAAATTAAAAGACGCTTACTCCTTGGAAGGAAAGTTATGACCAACCTAGATAGCATAATAAAAAGCAGAGACATTACTTTGCCAACAAATGTCTGTCTAGTCAAGGCTATGGTTTTTCCAGTAGTCATGTGTGGATGTGAAAGTTGGACTATAAAGAAAGCTGAGTGCCGAAAATTGATGCTTTTGAACTACGGTGCTGGAGAAGAATCTTGAGAGTCCCTTGGACTGCAAGGAGATCCAACCAGTCCATCCTAAAGGAGATCAGTCCTGGGTATTCATTGGAAGGACTGATGTTGAAGCTGAAACTCCAGTACTTTGGCCACCTCATGCAAAGTACTGACTCATTTGAAAAGACTCTGATGCTGGTAAAGATTGAGGGCAGGAGGAGAAGGGGACGACAGAGGATGAGATGGTTGGATGGCATCACCGACTCAATGGACATGAGTTTGGGTGGGCTCCGGGAGTTGATGTTGGACAGGTAGGCCTGGCGTGCTGTAGCTCATGGGGTTCCAAAGAGTCGGACATGCCTGAGTGACTGAACTGAACTGAACTGAACTGAAAGTTTTTATATTAATGTCTCCATGGCCATTAATTGGGAAACGAACATGAAAGGAAGCATGATATAAACACTAGCACTGAGGGTTGTTGACACAGTTTTGTGTTCAAGGCCCAGCAGAAGGAGTTAAGGTATAATCACTGCTTCTAACTATAAATGTTATTATGATGCTGACTACCTAACTTTCCAAAGATTTCTTTCCAAAATGGAGTAGAAAGATGTCTCCACTTCATTATATGTTTTAAGTTGATTTTTGTTATCTTGATTATCCCATCTACAGTTCCAGTTAAAGATACTATGTAGGAAGTTGACTGCTGCTTGGGAAAGGTCTACAGGGTGACAGAAGTTGTGGAGTGACTGTGGTATATAATTGTCTTGAGCGTTTCAGACCCAGAGGTTCAGGGTTCATTGATCACTCAGAGTGTAGATGCCGATTGCCTTATACTAACCAAGTCCAGATGAGACTGATACAGAAACCAAAAAGCCTCGTTTTGAAATTTACAACATATACAAGGTTATCAATAAACATTGAAGAATACTGCCACCCTGCTCAGTATTATAGCTTCCTTTGGTTACCTCCTTCAGGGTCAATAAGAAATGAACATGGACAGGCAAATGTTTTCTGATGGTCCTTTTTAGGGCAATGAATCATAGCAAGAACAGCGAGACAAGTAATTGATGGCATCAATTTACAACTATGCTGGGCTTCTACCTCCAAATGGTTCCTGATTCTCTCCAGTTTTCTGGATTCATCACCTGTTTCCCGTGTAAGTGCTGGGTTGTGATGGACATGCTCAGGGTCCATGACTATCACTTTTTCTGCCACAGTGCACAGTAGTAAACATGTTCCACTTTCATGCACATCACCTTTGTTTCAGATACACACACACTATGATTCCAATCTCTAGTCCTGCCCTTCCAGTGTTGGGTCTGGATGATGCTCTGTCTTTTGAGATATCTTCCATGGCTATCTGACTTCATTTCTTGTGTGGCTAGTTTATTTAAGTCATACAGTTATGGAGGAAGACCACGCTTATTCCAGAGTTCCCTTCCAATATTACAGAGTAAAGATAAAGAAATAATATACAGTAACAGAGCTAAAAATTAGCCTTTATGTCACCAATACCATTTTTTAAAAAAATGAATTCCAAGGAATATATATATATATATATATGTCAGTTAATAATTAAATACATCGACTCACTTTAAGTTCATAAACTGAATAACATTGTAACACAAAGGAATATATTAAATGCAGACTTTTTTACTTATTGGTGTTTTTTTTTAATAGAACATTTTAGGGATTGCTATTTTGACTATTTGAAAAATGAGCATTATAAACAAGTTGATTTACAGTGCAATTTTTACTAATATATATTTATATGTATGTATTTATATTTCTAAAGTTATACATTTGATATATATATATATATATATATTTAGGAAATTTTCTATTTTCTATACTTAAAAATATAAAAAAATCCTATTGTTTTAATTTGAAAAATTTCACTGGGGTCATTTTCAGAGTGCTAGAAAACTTTTTCTGATTACTTGCTTTTGTCTCTAATACCACTAATAGCCTCATAACTCAACACAGCCCTAGACAATCATCTGCAGCTTATTATAAACTCATTAAAGAGGACCTGTTCCATGGCAGAGCCTCTCTTCCAGTGAAGACTGTTTCTGCTGGATAAATTCTCTATCACTTTGTATTTTTTTTCTTAAGTATCAGGGATTCATTTTGCAAAAGGATAAAGTCACTAAGTTTTTCTTCAGTGAATAGCAGATAGTCACCACATAAGCTATTGGTCCAATACAAATTGTTTATTAATGGGAACACATAGATTTGAACCCCTTATTGAAGAGAATTACTAAATAAGGAAAAGAGATGTCGGCCCTTATATCTCCTTTTTCATCTGTCTATGATTTAATGTTCTTTGCTACTTTATATATTATGATATTACATTCCTCAACAAATACACTGTAGATCTGAAACAGAAGTGTACGAGGGAAATATCTCGGTCCTCATCAAATGGACTAGCCAAGGAGAAACAGGTGGGGTGACCTACTTTACAGTTTCCATGGATGAAAGATTTAAAATTTATTATTTCTTGTTTCAGGGATTTGTATTCCCAAAATTGAAAACAGTTTAAAATAGGAAATGTGTGAGCTTATTAGCACAGTAATACCCTCTAAATTCTCACTCCCTAGTGAAGGTAGAAATGTGCTAATTAATCAATTGCTCAATTAGGAAAGGCTCTTAAGAGCACATTTGTCCTGGGAAAATATAAGCAGCTGATGATCTGCCTTAAAAAATAAGCATCTTAAAGGAATTATGTTCGGGTATAATTCTCCAGAAAAAGATCGTATTTATGACTGAGAAATTTACTCATTGAAGCTTTCAGTTTTGAAGATGAACCTTTTCCAATTAGAAGATATTGTACATAGAAAAGTGTGTAGAGTTTGTACTTATTTATGCATGAATTTTAGTATGTACTGACTGAGTATCTATGTACCTTCATAAAATTTTGTAAGGATTTAATAATACATGTAAAGTGCTTAGAGATTGTGATGTAAGGGAAGCAGAAATATCTAAACAAGTAATGTTATCTAAGAAATGCATAGTTTCCATTCCCCAAGTGTAATAATCCAGATATTTCTGTGACCTTATTAGCATGCAAGGTGTGTGTTAGGAATGGAGGGTAGAATGCCCTCGGTGACAGAGTAGGAGATGAGGAGTGCGTAGGAGGTGAGGCTGCGCATCATCAAAAGACCTGACGGGTTATGCGTAGACAGTTAAACTTTTCGTAGGAAACAGTAAAATTATGGATTAATGTGATCAACGCTGGTGTTTAGAGTAAGTATGAGATCAGTGTGAAGGAACAAGAAGAGAAGACCAAACACAGAGACAGTAAGTGTAAGCATGACAAAAGCTCAGATGAGAGAACCTTGCGGGCTTAGATCAGAATACTATCAATAGAACGTCCACCTTCCCTAATTGCAGGTGTCTAATCTGTGAATGGCTATAACAAGAATTACCTATTTCACGGAAATGAATTCAAGCTCATAGGGTCCCTTTCGATGCAGTTTTCGGTCTCGTGGCCGAATAGACAGACCCCTGGAACAGCTAGAGGGAGAGGCCCAGGGCCCCTGTCCAGGCCTTGTCCCCTTTCCTTTCTTCGAAGTCCCTTCCTCTGGCTCAGGGTCATGCTTTTGTCAGCATTCTGCTTTCAACTCAAATCCCGCCCCTCTTTCTAGCCATTTTGCAAAGAACCTGGTTAGACTACATGTTGGCTTTTAATCTCCGTGTCTTTTTCTTTTTTCTCTTTTAAATTGTGTTTGTTTGTTTTTATTTTTGGCTCTGCTGGGTCTTCGTTGCTGCACAGGCTTTTCCCTAGATGTGGCAAGTGGGGCGCCACTCTTCACTGTGAGGGCGCAGGCTCCTCACTGCAGTGGCTTCTCGGGCTGGGGAGCACAGGCTCTGTCTAGGGCATGCAGGCTCCAGTAGTTGCAGCTCCCGGGCTCCAGAGCACAGGCCTCCTTTCCACGCCGGCATGTGGGATATTCACGGAACAGGGATCAAACCCAGGCCTTGTGCACTGGCAGGCTGATTCTTTACCACTGAGCCACCAAGAAAGCCCTGTCTTTTTCTTTTGAATCATTCGCTATCTCCTGATTGGTGACCACCCCACTAGCCTGCTCTGTCTGGAGAACCAGTCCAGTTCTCCAGAGTCCCTCTTGATCTGTTTTTTCTGAGAGTCCAGGAACAATAAAAACTAAAATAATAATTTACTGTTATTTTAAATTAAAGTTTGTTACAGTGTCCAGAAGAAAAAAGTAAACAAAGTAAAGATTTTCCTCTGAGTTCATTAGAGTGATGCTAATAAATGTTATGCAGCCAACATCAGCCAGTTGATCAAATGGATTACACAAAATAACAGGATCAAATGACTATATTTTCATAGTCTTAACTTTTTGTACTACTCCTTAGAGTTTTATTGGAACTAATTAAGTATCTTGACTTGAAAATCCTATTTACAATCTCCCTTTTCCCTTTGATATTAAGTCAGTTGATTACCAACCAGATTGGCTATCATATAACTCATAATAAAATAACTGAGTACTTGCCATATGTATGGTGTCATAAATAAATCTTTTATCCCCACTCCTTTTGTTTCCTTTCAATAGGAGGAGCTGAATCAGTATGATATTCGTGGGTTTTCTCCGCTTCTTTACTTCTTTCACCCTTAGCACTAAAGCCCATCAGTGGTACCCCTATATTGAAATTGGTAGGAATTTCCAATGAGATTTTGGAAATTCCAAAATATGGAATGGTTTTTGAGATTAATGACCCAGCATCGAGTACAAATGAAATATGAAGAAAATGCATCAAATAGAGATCAAACCCAACTACAAAAGTAAAGGGGAGTAAACAGACATTAGTTCAGCAGGAAAATAACACTCTGGCAAATATCAATTCACACTCTGGAATAACTGTGAATGTCTCCAGTGACACCTGACATAATGCAAGAGGTTCCTCTTCCTGGAACAGGTGACAGGAAAGGATCATGAGCTGCTGCAACATCTATTGAAATCCTAATACAGGCTCAGCACTGTGCTATTGCTAAGGGTACAAAGAAGATGGCCCATTTATCTTTTAAAATATAAGAAGAAAAATTTTGAAGTCCTGCTAAGTTTTTCTCTCCTATTTTCTACTCCAATTTTTATATATGGCATTATAAATAGTATAAAATAATAACATCACATTCAAAGCAAAAATGATTTTTAGCATGGAGCTGACTGTAGCAGAGTAGAGATGGAGAAACTTACCCAGCAGGTGGCAATCCTTTGAACAAATATATATATATATATATATATATATATATGTTAATAATACATTTCTCCTTAATCATTTTCCAACATTTTCACTGGCTTTTTTCACATATTTAAAATACCATTCTTCACTCCAGTATAAAATGAACTCAAATCTTTGATTTTTAAGATGATTACCAAACCTAATACATACACTAAATAATCACTGAATGTGATTGCAGAGACTGAAAAGTGGTTGGCTATGGATAAGGGATGCTACATGGATGACAGTATAGATCTGCTTCTTTAAACTTCTTGGGGTAAGGGCGGTCTCCTAACCTAGATGGAACTGAGCTGGCATATGGAGACTGAGTGATGTCATCTGTGAGGATTAGAAGTCTGTAGGGACACGAACCAGGGAATATGTTACAAATACTCTCAACAAGTTGTTGCATGACTTCCCGTAATCAGATTCCCCACAGAGCATGACTACCTTAAAAACTGTAAATGTTCCATCACAAAAGCCAACACTTTTTGTTGATAAGATACAGGATAGTGCAGTTATTATCAGGGCTTCCCTGGTAGCTCAGCTGGTAGAGAATCTGCCTGCACCGGTTTGATTCTTGGGCCAGGAAGATGCTCTGGCGAAGGGATAGGCTACCCACTCCAGTATTCTCAGGCTTCCCTCATGGCTCAGACAGTAAAGAATCTGCCTGCAATGTGGGAGACCTGGGTTTATTCTGTGCATAAACACATCTGTAAGTAAATACAACCCCTTAAGTTCTACTTTATCATAAGTATATTTACTACTTAATGCACAATGCGTGATTCTCCTAAAGTCTTATGTATTTAAATTGTCAAAGAAAAAAATATTTTTGTCTGCTCATTGGAAAAAAGAAATCAGCTTTTTTCAGGTTCACACTGTTTGAGCTTGTCAGGTGACTGTATGCTCCTCAATTCTGTCTCATCACAACAACGATTTGGAGTGATGGACATTAGAGCCCTCGGTGGGTCACAGCTCTCGGGTCTTGGGCAGACCGTGTTATAGCTCTTAGATGAATCAGTGTTACAGCTCAGTGTTACAGCTCTTTTATTTAGATAATAGCAGGAAAATCCATCCTCGAAGCGTGAGGGCATGCCGACCCAAAGACGTGAAGAGAAGAACACCCCAGCGCGCGGGAGAGAGAGAGAGCACGCTTTGGCTCCTCTTTTTATATGTTTTTTTTCCTCCCCCTGGGCCTGCCCTATGCAAATTGGGCTTAGCCAGGAGTGTTGTTCTACCTGAAGTTCTCACTCAGGTCCTCGGACCTTCCTCTGACCTTCCTTTGTCCTATTTTCGCCGGCTTTTCCTTTCCTTGTCCTCTAGCCACTGCCATTTTGGACTCCTGTTTCCTATTCTAACCACCTAACAAGCTTATGGAACAAATCTTTACTTATCATAAAGATTCCATGTAGAGAACAATTCTGTTATTCTGTAATTTTTGCATACATTTGCAATGATGTTTTTGCCTTCCAGCATACATCATCTGGGCATTTAATCTATCTGTACATGATTAATATGAGAATGGTAGAGGAGTATAGAAGTAGGAGGAAACATGTAATATGACTGATAGATTTTTGATTGAAAAGGAAAAATGTACCTCTCTCTGAATGTTTTCTAAGTTAGAATATTAGTTGAGTACTGGCCAGCTTCATGGATAGACGTCACTCTAGATGTGAAATGTTTCCTTTGTTGTTATGTTTATGCATTTTAATATATTGATGATTAACAACTGAGGTGGTATTTTTGGCAACATCAACAAAGCAAATAAATAAGAGGAGATACCTCCAGTCATCACTATAGAAACAGATAAGCACAAATAAATGTTAAATATTATCCTTCACAAATTTAGACATATGTATTAGCATTAATACATCCATAGTCTTTCAAATTCCCTTGATACTAGGAACAAAAAGCGTTTTTTCTTTTTCCCCTCTTTGTTTAAGTAGCTTATTCAGTGCCAAATCTGGCAGTTCATCCAAACTATGAAACCACACTTGAAGTTCAAAAATGTCATAAGCAATGGGATTGAATTAAGAACACAATGGGAAGCGAGATCCTTAGATGAAATCAGAAAGGTTAAGAGTCCATTTCATTGTTTAAACTTGAAAATGTGTGCTATCTAATTCTCATTTGAGACTTCCTGAATTGTTGGTAAGGAGATTATTTTCATTATAACAATGTTTTAAAGATAATTAATTCAATTATTTCCTTCAGTGAGTATTGAAACAGGGAAATTTCTGTATTAGAGTCTTTCAACAAACTTGCAAAACACAGAAACGTTGTCATTCCACTTGATCAATGATGAATCAGATACAGAGAAAAGGACTGCTAAATAGCAGAATAGCAGTTTACTTTAAAAATATATATATAATTAACTCACGAAAGTAAGGCACCGGGCTCTCTGGGGCAGTTTCTCATCTTTCTTTTTCCTTGTCTGTCCAGAGAGCACTCTGTGAATAGAAGTCTCTAAAAAGAGGAAGACCTTTTCATCATAGATTTTAGAGGCAATGTGGAAAGAATCAGAAAACAGGTTAAGAGGGCAGCTTTCCATGTCACTGAAACCACTTTACAGTCTTCATGAGACTTTCCAAAAATTAAGATGAAGCTATATAAATGCCCTAAGAACATATTAGTTACTCTTCTTTCTCTTCACCCCCTTTAAAAAACACTGAGATTGCAAAGAAAATTTCATCATGTAATTGAGTCTTTATCATTTGTCCCAATCTCTGAGGCTCTTATTTTTAATGCATATTAACTTTAAATCAGTCTGTCTCTTTCACACACACATGCATGGGTGCGCACACACACATATAACATGTAATGATAAAGGAAGGGCAAACAGATAAAACAATAGCAATTAAATGTGTTTTTTTTAATCTTTTCATCTCTGAGTTCCCTCCACTATATGTCCTTTTTTAATGGAAAATTATTTAGAAATTAAAAAGAAAACCCCAAAAACATCATTAGCTTCTGGACTAAACAATTTCTAGACATTTAATGAAAATTACAACCAAACTGAGGATGTAGCTTTCATTAGGAAGAATAAGCAATTTTGAGTTCAGAGCAAGAGTTAGTTCAGTGTGCAGCAGACAACCTGTGAGACAGTGGTGTGAACATCAGTCATAATGTGATTTAGCATCCAGAAAGTGAATTGTATCAAAAGGTTAAAGAGAACTTTGGACTAATGATGAAATGCCTACTAAAAGTACCTGTGTGAATTCTTTTGCATTTGTGCAAACCAAGGCATTGCACAGTTTGTCAGCCTTTGCTTGTCCTTCCTCTGGGCTTCTCCTCCAGATCTTTACTCGCTTACTCCCACTTCTGACATCTTTTCCACCCCTTGCCCCCATTAAAATCCCACTAGTCTTTCACAGAAGCTTTCTTGATTTTCCCTCTTTGTTTATAATCATGATCTCCTTTGAAATTTTATGGTATATTGCTCTTTGCCTACATAAATCTAATGCATGGTGTAGACCTAGTAACCACAGTGATATAGATCTAATGAGTATCCAACCAGATGAGGTCCTCAGGGACGAGGTTGCATCATCGCCATATTTTTGCTGCTAGCATCTTGCTTTGTATATAGTATATGCTCAGCAACAGGGTATTTACGTGAATGGATTTCCCAAAGCTGTGATAATTCAGCTGTGCTCATAAGTGTTCTGTCATTATGTCAGAGTATTTTTGTCAGAGTACTTTCTAGTGTTAGAATACTTATAATTCATAATTACTCTAGTTTTTCTAGTTATCAAAGAAAACAGTTGTACACAGAAGTGATTGAAATGGATAAACATGAGAATGGTGGGGAGAAAGAACTCAGTGAAAGGGAGAGAGGGATCAAACGGATGGATCTGTAGATGTCATGCTGGGAGAACAAGTTATAAGATAAAAAGTAGCCACTTCATTTCTCATATCTTTCCTTTTCATATTGACTAAACTTGCCCTGTGATTCAGGAATGTATTTCCTGAGTCTCAGAAATCATAATTCTTTTTAGAGCTTCAGACGCTTGACTCTCAGAAGATCAGTATCCTGGTGTCAGTAGGTTAATTGGTAATCAACTGTTATCAAGGGCTGTCAAATATGCTAGCTGACATATCAGAGATTTTTCTTAATTCTAAACCTTTTTAAAAATTTTATCTTTACTCTGCATGTAGAACTATGTTGCTAAGAGAGAAGTATACCTATGATGTCTGCTTCTAATGAGCTTGCGGTTTGGGGATGTCAAATAGTTAAATAACAACCAAGAATCAGCACATTATATGCTAAAATATGTTATAAATTTGTCTACTTTTTGGTGATCAAAATATAAGAGATTATATAACCCAACTCTGTTTTTGCAGAGGCAAATGTAAGATATGCAGAAAATTAAGTCTTAGTCACTGTCATTTCTGACTCTTTGCAACCCCATGGACCATAGTCCACCAGGCTCCTCTGTCCATGGGATTTTCCAGGAAGAATGTGTTGAAGTCCACATAACTGATGACAGAGTCAGAACTAGGCCCAGATACCCTGAGAGGGTAACATTACCATGGGCTGGGTTGATCAAGGAAGATTTCTCAACAGAAGTGGACTTCCACACAACCTAGGAGGTTACGTGGAATTGAAGCAATACAAAATGGGAAGTAGGATATAATCAGGGAAGAGTATGGATAATATGGATAACTTGTAGGTCAAAATAACAGTTTGTGTTTAATAACAGAATGTGATAAATTTGGAAATTTAAAAGATTTTGCTATAGGGTTAGAATTTTTTCCAAGAATATTTTTTTGAAAATTTCTGACCAAAATAACATGATCAAAGTCATGTACTTTTTGAAAATATATCTATCTAAAAATTTGGGGAAATAGTTAAGAGAGAGAAGAGAAGAGAAAAAAGGTGGATGAAATAATTAAAAATGATCATAGCTACACAATGTGGAAGGTGAGGGTATGTACAAATGGAAATGAAGGAATTAATTAAGAAAATAAATACTCAGGAAAGCAGAAGATTTAGAATGCTTATAAAGAAGATTTCCAATGCTGAAATACGTGGAAGGTAAATTAGAATGTTTTGGTTTTTTTTAAGTAAATGGAGGAGGAGCAAATTAGTTGGCCCGTAATAATAGATTCTGGTGAGTTTGCAGTGATCCACTGACTCCCAAGTTGAAATGCCCTGTAGGCAATTAGAAATGTGATACTGGAGTTCATGGTAGCGGTCAAGATTAAACAAATAGACTGTGAATTCTACAAATAGAGGTGATAATTGAAACCACAGGATATGATAAAGTTCATGTAAAAGAGAAGGAAGGGAAACATAGATCCTATCCTTATAGTCTCTTTTTAAAAATTCAAGAATTAACTTTAGTTACACTCAAAGAGAAACAGAAAATGAAATTTAAAAAAATCAATTTTGTATGTGTGTGTTAGTTGCTTAGTCATGTCTGACTCTTTGGGACCCCATGGACGGTAGCCCACCAGGATCCTCTGTCCGTGGAATTCTCCAGGCAAGAATACTGGAGTGGGTTGTCATTTCCTACTCCAGGGGATCTTCCCCACTGAGGGATTGAATTCAGGTCTCCTGCCTTGCAGGCAGATTCTTTACTATCTGAGCTATGAGGGAAGTCTGTGCATAATTTTTTTATTAAATTTGATCCAGTTTCATACATATACTCATATAAATTCATAATGCATATACATATAATTTTGATAACTACTACTACTTTTGACACCACTACTATGAGTACTATTTATTCTTAAATTAGTGTATATAGGGTGCCATACACTATATACTATTTTCATCAAAAGGGCTTAAATTGCTGAAATCCATTAAAGACTATTAGATATTAGGACATTCCATGGTGGAGGCAAATTTAATATGAGGTTAAATTCTAGTCATCACATAAAAGAAGCACAATGCAAAGACAAAATTGGCATATCTTTTAAATGGTCCAGAGTGGATATACTATGTATGTGTATGAGTATACCTGTATGTGTATAGAACTTGATCTGAGAATATGTGTACTCTGTATAATAGTATAAAAATATGAAAACGTATGAAAAATAGCTTTTATACTAACCTATTTTACTGTGTGATTATGAATGTCCTAGTTAATTGAACAAATATTTATTTCTTAGTTACTTAAGTTGCATTCTAGTTCAGAGAGACCAATGATAAATGACATAATTTATATATGCATACAGCAAGTTACATTGTGACAACAATTAGGAAAAAATTACAGTAGGAAAGGAGACAATGGAGGACTGTATTTCAAAATAGGATGGTCAGGGAATATTTACTGAGAAGGCAGCATTTAAGGAAAGATCTGAAAGAAATGATTGAGTCATAGGAATTTCTAGGGGAGAACATTCTGTTAGGCCATTTTAAAAACCATGCGCTCCTCAGAGTGAGAAGGAACCACTCAGGGCTCTCAGCAGAGGGGTGAGGTGGCCTGACCTGCTTTCTATAGGATCTCTCTCGCAGATGTGTTGAGCATGCTTAAATGTGCGTCTGTGTGTTGCCACTGTACCAAACAAAGGTGCATATATTAAAAGTTGTGAAAGAAAAAAAAGGAGGAAGGAGAGGAAGAGGGCAAAGATAAAGAGGAGCTGGGGGAAGAGAGAGGAGAAGATGGGGGCAGAGGAATGGGAGGAGGACAGGAAGAGCTTTTCCATGAAAAATGCTGCCCAGGATACCTAAGGCTCCCTTCTCTTTAGACGTAGAAGCTAGTTTGGACTGCTCGCTATCCCTAGAAGTGTGTGATGTACAGAAACACAAAAGGCTTTTTAGCATGGTAATTCCTAGAGATCTAGACTAAAGCTGTTTATTTCTCATTTAAATAACAGAAAAAGCTGTTATTTCTAAGAAGAGAAGCTTAGATTAACTTTTGATTATTAAGTTCTAGATAATAAATATTCTTTAAGTTTTAGTAAGTCATAGATTTTTAAAAATGTAAACTCATACTCCAGTCTAGAGTTTGGATAACTTTCTCAAACGTGGGAAATAAATATTTGGAGGGAGGGTATTGTATCTGGTAAATAATTTACTGAACTAACTTGTTCACTTTCTGCCTCATCTTGGTATCCACAGAACTGTATAACTTACCAGACTTCCCTTTCTCATCTTTCTCTTTTTAAATTTAATATATTTTTAAATTAAAAGATAGTTACTCTACAATATTGTGATGATTTTTGCCATACATCAACGTGAATCAACATTAGTCATTGACCTCCCTCTTGAACCCCCTGCCACTTTCCTCCCCATCCCACACTTCTAGGTTGTCACAGAGCACTGGCTTTGGGTTCCCTGTGTCACTCTCTTTCTTATCTTTCTAATTACATGCTGCAAAGGAGAGATAGGTGAATTTTCTGTAAATTTCATTTTCTCGTGTTATTCTCAGGTTCAAATTTCTCCAGTGTTTACTTACTACTGACAAACTAAATGCCTCTCAAATCTGGGTCCAACAGAACTTAAAACCTCACTCCACTCTCTCCACAAACCTATTTACTGCTCCAACCAAGCAGATTCTTCAATTGTTCTCTAAATATGGAACATTAATTCTTGATTCTGTCTCTAATCAGGGTGAAATCAGGTCTATACTGTGCTTATTTGTGGTCATGCATGGGGGAAGGAAATGGTTAAATGACCAATATTTACTTTTAATTTGTTGCTGTGGAAATGAGAGGTGTTGTTCCCTTGATATTTATTTATGTTCTAAGTCAGTGAGGCATGAAAATAATGATTCAGTTAATAACAGCAAAGTTTAATGAACAGGAACAAAGCCATAGCAATGAAGAAAATAGGCTCCACGTTTAAAATAGATATTCATCTTTAGGACTTCTTTAGTTACCATCTGGTGACTCACATGGTAACTTTAACACTGACAGTCACTGGACACAAGATCATGGAATATAAACAAAGGGAGGCTTGATTTATTCCTGTTAGCTGCGAAGACCAAGGTTATGATTTGGACACAGCACAGAGCTTCTCTCTCTACTATGTGAAACTCGACTTTTCTCCTTACTGAAAATTCTCACCCCAGGCTTTTCTGGCCACTCAGAGCCTATCTTTTCCCCTCCATGGCTATTTGCCACTGTGATCTCTGCCTTACTCTGAATTCTGAGAGTACCTTGTTCCTAGACAAGTCTATCAGGGGGTCTATCTTAGCCAACCTTCTCTTCTAGTGTGAATTGCCCTCCCAACAGCTCTCTGCTCTGAGAATCAGTGGGTTGTGCTGTGAATCTGTTGATATATGTAGTATTAAGGTGACAATAATCCTGTTTTGACTGGGATAAACCTAGTTTATGCATTTCATCACAGTGTTCTGTCAGTAAGATTTTTAAAAATTTTAACCAACTATTATTGTTATAATTGCCTTAAAATAAGGCAGGATGTGTTTGATGGACTTCCACTTTACCTACACAGCTTTGTAAGGACTTGTTTAGCAAACACAGTTAAACCTTTAACATACTTTTGGAAGTTGCTCATAAATATACCTTGCATTTTCCAATCTTTATCAAATGCAGCATCAGTTAGTTAACACCTATTAACACCTGTATTTTAAGAAGAGCATGTAGGGCACTCATTGATAAATTGAAGAGTGCTCAGATTCAAACTAATTCCTGGGAGAAGCATTTAGTGGTGTACCACATAACTGTGCCGTTTGAGAGAAACAAAAGCACCAGCTGTTAGTCCATAGGATGAGAAACATGGAAAAGAAAAGAGTTTGTGAACCAGCTGAGGGATGGAAGCTAGTTGAACCTCCAGATGGCAATAGAGAGTTGTCTCACTGTATGTGGGTATGTAATTTATTTCGACTTTTGCATTCCAGTCCCCTATAATGAAAAGGACATCTTTTTTGGGTGTTAGTTCTAGAAGGTCTTGTAGGTCTTCATAGAACCATTCAACTTCAGCTTCTTCAGCATTACTGATTGGGGATAGACTTGGATTAATGTGATATTGAATGGTTTGCCTTGGAAATGAACAGAGATCATTCTGTTGTTTTTGAGATTGCATCCAAATACTGCATTTTGGACTCTTTTGTTGACCATGATGGCTACTCCATTTCTTCTAAGGGATTCCTGCCCACAGTAGTAGATATAACGGTCATCTGAGTTAAATTCACCCATTCCAGTCCATCTTAGTTCACTGATTCCTAGAATGTTGACGTTCACTCTTGTCATCTCCTGTTTGACCACTCCCAATTTGCCTGGATTCCAGGTTCCTATGCAATATTGCTCTTTACAGCATTGCACTTTGCTTCTATCACCAGTCACATCCACAGCTGGGTATTGTTTTTGCTTTGGCTCCATCCCTTCATTCTTTCTTATTTCTCCACTGATCTCCAGTAGCACATTGGGCACCTACTGACATGGGTAGTTCATCTTTCAGTGTCCTATCTTTTTACCTTTTCATACTGTTCATGGGGTTCTCAAGGCAAGAATACTGAAGTGGTTTGCCATGCCCTTCTCCAGTGGACCACATTCTGTCAGACCTCTCCACCATGACCCATCCATCTTGGGTGGCCCCACACGGCATGGCTTAGTTTTATTGAGTTAGACAAGGCTGTGGTCCATGTGATCAGATTAGGTAGTTTTCTGTAATTATAGTTTCAGTGTGTCTGCCCTCTGATGCCCTCTCACAATACCTACCGTCTTACTTGGGTTTCTCTTACCTTGGACATGGATATCTCTTCACAGCTGCTCCAGCAAAGTGCAGCCAATGCTCCTTACCTTGGACAAGGGGTATCTCCTCACGGTCACCCATCCTGACCTTGAATGTGGAGTAGCTCCTCTCGGGACTCCTGTGCCCATGCAGCTGCCACTCCTTGAACGTGGGGTAACTCCTCTGGGCCGCCACCCCTGGCCTCTGGCATGGGGTAGCTCCTCTCGGCCACGCTTCTGCATGGTCCGTCACAGCCGCAAGTCAGGAAACACCTGGTGTAACAGGCAAATTTGGCCTTGGAGTACAGAATGAAGCAGGGCAAAGGCTAATAGAGTTTTGCCAAGAGAATGCACTGGTCCTAGCAAACACTCTCTTCCAACAACACAAGAGAAGACTCTACACACGGACATCACCAGATGGTCATCACCAAAATCAGATTGATTATATTCTTTGCAGCCAAAGATGGAGAAGCTCTATACAGTCAGCAAAAAAAAAGACCAGGAGTGGACTGTGGCTCAGATCATGAACTCCTTATTGCCAAATTCAGACTTAAATTGAAGAAACTAGGGAAAACCACTAGACCATTCAAGTATGACCTAAATCAAATCCCTTATGATTATACAGTGGAAGTGACAAATAGAATTAAGGGACTAGATCTGACAGAGTGCCTGATGAACTATGGACAGAGGTTTGTGACACTGTACAGGAGACAGGGATCAGGACCATCCCATTGAAAAGAAATGCAAAAAAGCAAAATGGCTGTCTGAGGAGGCCTTACAAATAGCTGTGAAAAGAAGAGAAGTGAAAAGCAAAGGAGAAAAGGAAAGATATTCCCATCTGAATGCAGAGTTCCAAAGAAGAGCAAGGAGAGATAAGAAAGCCTTCCTCAGCGATCAGTGCAAAGAAATCGAGGAAAACAACAGAATGGGAAAGACTAGAGATCTCTTCAAGAAAATTAGAGATACCAAGGGAACATTTCATGCAAAGATGGGCTCGATAAAGGACAGAATCGGTATGGACCTAACAGAAGCAGAAGATATTAAGAAGAGGTGGCAAGAATACACAGAAGAACTGTACAAAAAAGATCTTCATGACCCAGATAATCACGATGATATGATCACTCACCTAGAGCCAGACATCCTGGAATTTGAAGTCAAGTGGGCCTTAGAAAGCCTCACTATGAACAAAGCTAGTGGAGGTAATGGAATGCCAGTTGAGCTATTTCAAATCCTAAAAGATGATGCTGTGAAAGTGCTGCACTAAATATGCCAGCAAATCTGGAAAACTCAGCAGTGGCCACAGGGCTGTAAATTGTCAGTTTTCATTCCAATCCCAAAGAAAGGCAATGTCAAAGAATGCTCGAACTACTGCACAATTGCACTCATCTCACATGCTAGTAAAGTAATGCTCAAAATTCTCCAAGCCAGGCTTCAGCAGTATGTGAATGGTGAACTTCCAGATGTTGAAGCTGGTTTTAGAAAAGGCAGAGGAACCAGAGATCAAATTGCCAATATCCGCTGGATCATCAAAAAAGCAAGAGAGTTCCAGAAAAACATCTGCTTTATTGACTATGCCAAAGCCTTTGACTGTGTGGATCACAATAAACTGTGGGAAATTCTGAAAGAGATGGGAATATCAGACCATCTGACCTGTCTCTTGAGAAACCTGTATGCAGGTCAGGAAGCAACAGTTAGAACTGGACATGGAACAATAGACTGGTTCCAAATAGGAAAAGGAGTACGTCAAGGCTGTATATTGTCACCCTGCTTATTTAACTTATATGCAGAATACATCATGAGAAACACTGGACTGGAAGAAACACAAGCTGGAATCAAGATTGCCGGGAGAAGTATCAATAACCTCAGATATGCAGATGACACCCCCCTTATGGCAGAAAGTGAAGAAGAACTAAAGAGACTCTTGATGAAAGTGATAGAAGAGAGAGAAAAAATTGGCTTAAAGCTCAATGTTCAGAAAACTAAGATCATGGCATCTGGTCCCATCACTTCATGGGAAATAGATGGGGAAACCGTGGAAACAGTGTCAGACTTTATTTTTTTGGGCTCCAAAATCACTGCAGATGATGACTGCAGCCATGAAATTAAAAGACGCTTACTCCTTGGAAGGAAAGTTATGACCAATCTAGACAACATATTTAAAAGCAGAGACATTACTTTGCCAAAAAGGTCCATTTAGTCAAGGCTATGGTTTTTCCAGTAGTCGTGTATGGACTTGAGAGTTGGACGGTGAAGAAAGCTGAGTGCCGAAGAATTGATGCTTTTGAACTGTGGTTTTAGAGAAGACTCTTGAGAGTCCCTTGGACTGCAAGAAGATCCAACCAGTCCATCCTAAAGGAGATCAGTGTTGGGTGTTCGTTGGAAGGACTGATGTTGAAGCTGAAACTCCAATACTTTGGCCACCTCATGCGAAGAGTTGACTCATTGGAAAAGACCCTAATGCTGGGTAGGATTGGGGGCAGGAGGAGAAGGGGACGACAGAGGATGAGATGGTTGGATGGCATCACTGACTCGATGGACATGGGTTTGGGTAGACTCCGGGAGTTGGTGAAGGACAGGGAGGCCTGGCGTGCTGCGATTCATGGGGTTGCAAAATGTCGGACACGACTGAGTGACTGAACTTAACTGAAATTATTTCTGGTATAATTTATAAGTGCTTAGCTATGCAATTATTTGCTAATTTTTTTTTGTCCATGAAACGTTTCAGAAATAGTGATCTAAAACAAGGGAACATGTTTAATCAAAAATTGAGTACTGATTTTTTTTTCACAAAGCTTAATTATGAACACATAACTCATTAATGTAATTTACCATCACTTCACATCTTTCAGAGGACTACCCTAATCTTACTGGCCATAGGAAAACCAGAAGATATAAATTTGAAAAGTATCAGTAAATGCTTCACAACTTAGCAGTTATTAATGTTTCTAAACCACCATGCCCAAAGAGACTTATTCAACATGGTCAGACAAAGAAGGTGCGATTATGTATCATTGGGTGGAGCATTTTAATTTCTTTTTCCCATATAAAGCACTTCTATGTAAATTTCACTAATTTTTTTATTTCCAAGATTTTTGTGCATGTATGAAATGAGAAGTAACAATTAATATGTTGTCTAGTAACAGAAGAATTTTCTAAATATAAATTATATCAGAAGAGAACATTGATTAAGTACAATAATGGCTTAATTATTTTTAATTCAATTCCTGGAATCAAAGTAAAATTTTGGAAGTTTATTCTGTAGTTAAGCAATCTGACATAATTGTAAATTCAACTAATATACTCAATTTTGAAGAAATAAATTGTGCTTTGCTGTGAGAGTACAGATTCACATTTGGATGGAGTATTAATACATTGTCATGCTAAAAACAATGTTGTGCTACATTAAGAAACAAGTGGACATGAATATGCTTGGGATTGGTTATGATACACATATAATTCATACTTGCATTCACTACAGCTAAGATATTCTATCAATAAAAATAGAAGTTGAAGTATGGAATCACAAAAGAACTCAAATAGCCAAAGCAATCCTGAGAAAGAAGAGCAAAGCTGGAGTCATCACATTATCTGAATACAAACTATGTACTCTAATGCTATAGTAATTAAAACAGTATGGTACTGGCATAAAAATAGAAACATTAGGGCAATGGAAGAATCAAGAACCCAGGAAAAAAACCATTTATATTGTCAACTAATATTTTACAAGAGATTCAAGAACAGTCAGTGGGGAAAGGATATTTCCTTTAATAAATGGTACTGGGAAAACTGGATAACCACATGCAGAAAAATGTGACTGACATCTTATATGGCTTAAAACTATTAATGTGAAGTGTATTAAAGATGTAAACACAAGATCTGAAACTGCAAAACTACTAGAAGACAACATAGGCGAAAGGTCCTTGACATTGGTTTTGGCAATCATTTTTTAATATGAAAATCAAAAGCACATACAACATGAGCAAAATTTAGGAGGTGGAACTACATCAAATTAAAAAGAAATAATTAACAAAATGAAAAGACAACCTACAAAATGGGAAAAATATTTTCAAACTATATCTCATGTAGAAAGAACTCATATAACTGTAACAAAAATAAACATCCAGTTTAAAAATGGACAGAGGAACTTAGTTTCATTTTTCCATAGAGACATAGTTGCATTTTTCCAAAGAAACTATCCACATGGACAATAGGTATATAAGAAGATACTCAACATTAGTGATCATCAAGGAAATGCAAATCAACCTCACACTTATAGGGTGGCTGTCATCAAAAAGGGCTTCCCAGGTGGCTCAGTGGTAAAAAATCTGCCTGCCAATGCAGGAGATGTGGATTTGATCCCTGGATCAAGAAGATTCCCTGGAGAAGGAAATGGCAACCCACTCCAGTATTCTTGCCTGGAAAACAGCATAGAAAAAGGAGCCTGGCAGACTACAGTCCACGGGGTCACAGTCAGACACAACTGAGTGGCTGAGCACACACATCATCAAAAAGAGCAGAGATGACAAATGTTGGCAAGAATGTGGAAGGAAGAGGAACCCTTATGCACTGTTGAAGGAAATGTATATTGGCATGGCAACTATGAAAAACAGTATGGGGTTTCCTCAAAAAATAAAAAATAGAACTACTACATAACCCAGATATCACTCTTCTGGATGTATATATATGAAGAAAATGAATCACTATTTTGTAGAGCTATCTGCACTCCTGTGTTCATTGAAGCATTACTCATGATAGTCAAAATATAGAAACAACCTAAGTGACCATCAACGGATGCACAGATAAAGAGGATATGGTGTATATATATATATATATATATATAAAATGAAATATTATTTAGTCATGAGAAAGAAGGAAATCTTGTCATGGATAGAGTAAATAATAATGTTACATATCAGTAAATAATCTACAATATATGTATAATCATACTACATATATGTATATGAAACCAACACTGTTATACACTTTAAACTTATATAATGTTACATATCAGTAAATAATACATTATTATTACACAATTACAACATATTGCACAATTATATCTTGATAGAGTTGGGAAACAACAGTGACAGACTTTATTTTCTTGGGCGCTGAAATCACTGCAGATGGTGACTGCAGCCATGAAATTCAAAGATGCTTACTCCTTGGAAGAAAAGTTATAACCAATCAAGACAGCATATAAAAAAGCTGAGACATTCCTTTGCCACAAAGGTCCATCTAGTCAAAGCTATGGCTTTTTCAGTAGTCATGTATGGATGTGAGAGTTGGACTCTAAAGAAAGCTGAGCACCAAAGAACTGGTGCTTTTGAACTGCAGTGTTGAAGAAGACTCTTGAGAGTCCCTTGGACTGCAATGAGATCCAACCAGTCCATCCTCAAGGAAATCAGTCCTGAATATTCATTGGAAGGACAGATGCTGAAGCTGAAGCTCCAATACTTTGGCCACCTGATGTGAAGAACTGACTCATTTGTAAAGACCCTGATGCTGGGAAAGATTGAAGGTGGGAGGAGAAGGACACGACAGAGAGTGAGATGGTTGGATGGTATCACCGACTCAATGGACATGAGTTTGAGTAAACTCTGGGAGTTGGTGATGGACGGGGAAGCCTAGCATGCTGCAGTCCGTCGGGTCACAGAGAGTTGGAGCAACTGAACTGAACTGAACTGAGAGTTGGAAAAAATATAAATTGTAGTTTGAGAAAATTTATAAAGTGTTGGTTATAAACAGAGTTAGAATAACTGAATAGCAATTTTTAAGACAAAGCTCAGGCTGACTTAATTGTCATACGCCAGTATGACAGCATGTATTTTCTTTGCTGTCCATTATCATTTGAATTTTTAAAGTGTGGGTGCTTCAGGAGAATTATTTTACAAAACAACGTGTATACATTGGTATTCATCTTTTTTTTTTTGTAAGCAAATCTAAAGTTTATTTCTGTTTTTTCAAATTAGAAAATTTTAACAAAAACCTTCAGCAAACGGAGAGCTAAGAGTTCACCTTTTGAAGCTTTTGTTAAATTGCAATTACTAAAAAACACACTTGAAAAAAGAATCATTTAAAAATTTTTTATTGCAAAAGAAAGAGATCAATTGAGCAAATTATGAGCTTACATGGTATGTTAGATTTAATTTTGAATTTGTATAACCCTGCTTTTGAATATTTCAACTTAGGAAATGAATATTTTGATGGAGCTTTAACTTGATAGATTTCTATCCTATACAGAAGGAAATAAAATTAAGTAGGTCTAAAAGATTGCAGCAACTATAGTTTCAAATGAATCATAAATAGAGAGAACAAATTTAATCAATTTCATCATGTAAAATTTCTCTCAAAGTAAGATACTTCATTCTCACAAACATACACAAATTAATATTAGTCTCCAATTAGCAGAATTTTCCCTGATCATAACCAGTAACTTTAGGGAGCTTATTTTTTTCAATGAGAAATATCATGGCTTATAGAAAAAGGGGAATGAAATTTGTTACCAATTTAAAATTTATTGACCACAATATATTACTTAGAAAAATATTGAAAATGTTTTTATGAAAAAAATTGTAACTAGTGAAAAAATTATTATTCAATAAAATACTGATGAGATAGTGTTATAATAGGATTTGTTAAGTAACGTTAAATATAAGAAAATGTACCCATATACATGTTTTGTAGCATGCCATATACATGGATACATACATTTTTTTTTCCCCATCTCTTTGCCCCATCCAACCTCTGCCCAAAGTGATAAAAGGAGATTAGAGGGTAGGAGTAGAGAGGCCGAGGAATTTCTGTTCTCTTCTGGCTATTTTTAATTTATAGATATATTTTGATTTTTGAAAATTATTCCTAAATAGAGTCGTTTTATAAGTTTATCAACACGGTAAATTTTGGGTAAAAAATAATTTGAGACATTAATTTAGCACCTCCTTTAACTCATGTGTCCTAGTGTGGAAGATAATTTGTATAGTTACTCTAATTGTGTGTCTCAAGGAGTTTCATCCCAGAGAGGTCGTGGTAAATTTTAGTTCAATCAGGTAAGTCCCGCTACAATCTGAGACAGGCAGACTGGAATGTGACCCCGTGTGTTCCATCCTGTCTGTACTATGTGTGCTGCCTTGTGACTTATTTAAATTCTGTGCCTCAGTTTCCACCTGTGTATAGTAGGCTAATAATGGTGTCTGCCTTGTGTTGCAAAGATTGTATTAATTAAAATATGTGAAGACTTGATGCCTGGTTCATAGTAAGCACTCAGTACAATAATCAATGCTGTTTAAATTGATTGCAGGGACACATGCAAATGAAACCATAAACAGTTAAAGGCATCGAGCAGCTGCATTGTATTTCAACACCCGCTTATTTCTGATGTTTTAGTTGTCATTTAAAACCCCTCAGATAGCTATGAATCCTTGCCAATGAGGATAAGAAAAGAAAAGAATACATAGTTGTTTTTATAGCCAAAGTTATATAAATAACAGAAAAGGCTTTTTCAAATATACTAATAGTGACCCTGTGCCCAAAGCCCAAACTAAACACACAATCCCCTTCCACCCATTCTTCACCCCTGAAATCCTACACATGACTATAATTCAAGAGGCTTCCAACATGTCACCCACAAAATTAAACTAATAGGAAACATGAGGAAACTTTATTTGAGGTCTGAATATACAAACTTCAGAGCATCATGATATCCAGAAGAGATTCTTAGTAAGGAAACATTCATTAATTTTGGCTGCCAGATAAACAACTGAAACATTGTTATTTTGGCATGCTTTTGTTCAAGCATGTTTTTTTGAATAGTGTGAAGGCTAAATATATTTTTTAAGCACTTTGTTTAATGAGTACTTTGGCAATTCTCAGTGTTCAAATGTTGCCAATCAAGTATGGAGTAGTGTTTGCTACATCAAAGAACTGACATTAGAATATTGAGCTTAAGAAGCTGGATAATTTTTAAATGACATTTTCAATAGGCAGCATTAAAAGCAATGGAATAATACAAGGAGTTGATGCCTGTGTACCTGAAATATAAAATGTTATTATTTTATATATAGTATCATTTTCAGGTGGTTCAGTTGTATCAAATACAGAATCATTTTTGATGTTTTTATTTGTCTAAAAATATGAAATATATAAATGTACTCAGTGAAGAAAGGCAAACATAGATTTCTACATAAAACTCTTATGAGTTCATTACTGTGTAATGAAACTGTGAGAAATCACTGCTAATTTCTCAGATTTTTGGATTTAGTAATTTTACTTTATTTAGGAAGAAAAGTAGCTGCTTCCTCCTGAGAAGTAAACAGCTGGAGAACAGGCTAACTTCAAAGTTTGGAGGAGCCCTGAGGCAACCAAGAACAAACCAGAAGTTGGCCCATTATGGAGACTGCCAAGTTCTAGATTTAGAAACTTTACTCCCTATTATTGATGTTTGTCCTCAGGGTTATTTTTTTTTTCTCTCTTCACCCAATTTTGCTCATGTTTTTCATTTATGAATACAAAACAAGACGTGACTGCATGGTAAAGCATTAGACAAGGGCAATTTTAATAATTTTTAGAAGGGTACAATTAAATTTGGGTACCAGACGAGGTATGTATAATAAAAGACAGCACACAAAAACTTTTCAGAACTTTAACAAAATGTCAGATGCAGATGGCTATTTAAATATATTACTCGAACCAATTTATACTCAAAAATTATGTTGTTCAAAAAAATGAGGAAAAGTTGTTAGATTTCTCTGGGTTACTAGAAGCGACATAAATTTAAATATTTTCATGTGTCCTCCAGAAACTACAGAAATCTCTAAGTAGAGCATGCAAATCCCTTAATCGCTTATGATCCATGCATACAAAAACCAAGAGATAGACCCTATTTAAAAACTTCATATTACTTCTAATAGACAAATAAACACCTAAATTCAGGAAACCATCTTGGAACCCAAACACCCCAGATCAAAAAAATCAGTAAAGATTGTGTGGAAAAGAGGAGAGGAATGTGAAGGATCTACCCAACATGGATAAGGTCACACCCAAAAAGAAAAAGTCCCATCATGAGTGGGTTACTAAGAAAAAGACTGAGACAAATAAGCACTTGATATTATTGTTCAAAAGAAAGGAAATAAGAGTTACATAAGAGGCAGTAGTTTGGAAAAGAATGGAGTACTTGGGAGGGTGTGCCAACCTTCAAGAGACTTTGTGATAAAGGGGAAGTAAAAAGCAAAATCTGGAAACGACATATCCTGAAGAAACAAAAGAAAAACCACAAAACAGACACATAATATCTCTCTTTCTCCTACCCTATAAACAGTGCCATTTATTAACAAATATATTCCCTGGTGGCTCAGAACAATGGTGAAGAATCTGCCTGAAATGCAGGCAACCTGAATTCTATCCTTAGGTTGGGAAGATCCCCTGGAGAGAGAGGGCATGGCAAACCACACCAGTATTCTTGCCTAGAGAATCCCCACAGACAGAGGAGCCTGGTGGGCTATAGTCCATGGGGGTCTCAAAGAGTTGGACACGACTGAGCAACTAAGCACATTAACGAATATATAGTTCATTGAACTAATAGAAGAGTCTATTCCTGATATAAGAATCGTAGTACATGAAAAAAAAACCTGCTCTTTGGTTTGCTCATAATCTTGTTGCTCATCTAGGAAAATGAAACGTTATGAAATAAATAATGGCAGATTATATTCATACAAAATTATTATTGAAAGATGCAGCAAATAGGAAACAAAACATTTCAGCTGATAAGAATTATACTTCCAATACCAACCTAGAGACCAAAGAAAGTTAAGATATAACATAAAAGCTGAATCAACGTACTAAAATAAGAATTATCAAACATGAAAAAGGGCTCTAGTCATATATTCAAAAATTAAGAAAAGACTTGGACCTTAAAAGCACATTTATTATTGTTGTTCAGTCACTCAGTCCTGTCTGACTCTTTGCAACCCCATGGACTGCACCATACCAGGCTTGCCTGTCCTTCTCCATCTCCCGAAGCTTGCTCAAACTCATGTCCATTAAGTCAGTGATGCCATCCAAACATCTCTTCCTCTGTCGTCCTCTTCTCTCCTACCTTCAATCTTTCCCAGCATCAGGGTCTTTTCCAATGAGTCAGGTCTTCATATCAGGTGATCAAAGTATTGGAGCTTCAGCTTCAGCATCAGTCCTTCCAGTGAATATTCAGGACTGATTTCCTCTAGGATTGACTGGTTTGATCTTGCAGTCCAAGGGAATCTCAAGAGTCTTCTCCAAGACTACAGTTCAAAATCATCAGTTCTTTGGCATTCAGCTTTCTTTATGGTCCAACTCTCACATCCATACATGACAACTGGAAAAACCAAGGCTTTGACTAGACAGACCTTTGTTGACAAGGGAATGTTTCTGCTTTTTAATATGCTGTCTAGGTTGGTCATAGCTTTTCTTAAAAGGAGCAAGCATCTTTTAATTTCATGGCTTCAGTCACCATCTGCAATGATTCTGGAGCCCAAAAAAGTAGTCTCTCACTGTTTCCATTGTTTCCCCATCTATTTGCCATGTAGTGATGGCACCAGATGCCATGATCTTAGTTTCTTGAATGTTGAGTTTTAAGCCAACTTTTTCACTCTCTTCTTTCACCTTCATCTAGAGGCTCTTTTGTTCCTCTTCGCTTTCTGCCATGAGAGTGGTATCATCTGTGTTTCTGTTGATTGAAGTAAGGAGAAAAGGAACAGTAGAAAAAGAAAAAAATGTATAAACAATTTACACTGAATTATAGGATGCTCATAGAAGAATTAATTTGCCTGAAGAATACAAGCAGACTTTTTAAGAAAAGGCATGAAAACAGACACGATAGTGACTATAAAAATGAAGACCCCTGGAGGAGGGCATTGAAACCCACTCCATTATTCCTGCCTGCAGAATCCCATGAACAGAGGAGCCTGGTGTGCTACAGTGCACAGGATCACAAAGAGCCAAACACAACTAGCAGGCACACAGGCATAAACAGAAAGTGGTAAATATAATCAGAAGTAATGTGATTGGGGAAAGAGTGGGATTGGTATAGAAGATACACAAAGAAGATCCAACTCTCAAATAGTCAAAATATCTGTAGAAGAAAAGCATGAAGATGGAAACTACAAGAAAATGTTCAAAAATGAGTGCAAGACTGAATCTTGACATTAAAGATTAAATCGTGTAATCAGGAAAAATTGACTGAAAGACTTTAAAGACAGAAAGTAATTAAGAACTTCAGGCCAAGTCAGTGACAAATAAAAAAAAATCTTATTGACATACAGTTTATCAACAGCAACATAAAAATCAAAACCAGTGCAGCAGTATTTTTTAAATAATTAGAAATAATTATTATTTAGTTAATAATAATTATTTTAAAAATACCTAACTTAGGATTTCATATGCAACCTGTCCTTTCACTGTCAAAAGTATAGAAAATGAGTTTTAAACTTGTAAGAACTCAAAGAAAATTGTAATCATGTGGTCATTCTTATATATCTACTTAAAAGAGAAGCCCCGTTCAACCAGAAGATAACTAGAGAAACTTTGGCAAAAGAACTATTGGTGATTATTCAATGTGATTAATTGTAAATAGAAATGTCAAAGAAAGGTGAAAGAAATGTTATATGCTCTGACAAAGTAAAAATATTGCAACTAAAAATATGGGAAGACAATAGAGGAAGTGAAATAATTTACTGTTACAGAAATATTAGGTGGGAGTCAAAAATATAAAGTTAATTAATGGCACCCCACTCCAGCACTCTTGCCTGGAAAATTCCATGGACTGAGGAGCCTGGTAGGCTACAGTCCTTGGGGTCTCAAAGAGCTCTGGACACGACTGAGCAACTTCACTTTCACTTTCACTTATCCGAATAGTAGATGGTGAAATAAGAAAATGAAGATAAATATATGTGTGTGTGTGTATCCATATAAATGCATATTCATTAATGAAAACACGTATACGTATGTACCAATACAAAGAGACAGAGTCAGGACACAAAGCACAAAGAAATAGGTCACACAGAGAATCACAGTAAATACATATATCAGGAAACAATATGAAATAGTTGAGACCAAATTAGTCATACTAATAAATGTAAATGTCCTTAACTCATTTATAAAAATATTTTCAAATGTCTCACAAGGCAAGTCACAAGTCCGTGATGTATATAAGATTTATACCTGAAACAAAGTAATTCAGAAAGGCTACAAACAACAGGGCAGGCAAGGGTAAACCAAGCAGGTGGAAACAGGGTCTGTGATTCAGATATCAAATAATCTAGATCATTAGTATTCAGGTTTGAAGATTTAATATAAAAAGAGAATATTTTAATGATGAAACCCACAGTCCACAATGAAAGCATGACAATTGTGTGTATCTATAAATAACATTATATAGGAAATAATGTTCAAAAAGGAAGAAGAGGTAACCTAATAAGACACTACATCACTCTCAGCAAGAGAATGAGAAGACAAGCCAGAGAATGGGAATAAAAAGTATTTTCAAAAGACATATCTGACAAAAGACTACATATAAAATATACAGTGAACTCTTGAGACTCAACAATGAGAAATCAAACGACTAGATTTAAAAATTGACCAAAGACTTTAAGTGATATCTCTCCAAAGAAGATGTACATCTGGCAAATAAGCATATGAAAAGATGCTCCACATCATATGTCATCAGAGAAATGCAAATTTAAAAAACGAGATACCTCTGCACACGAATTATAATGGCCAATATCCAGAACATTAACAGCAGCAAATGCTGGTGAGAATGTGGAGCAATAGAGACTCATTCATTGCTGGTGGTAATGCAAAATGGTGCAGTCATGTTTGAAGAGTTTGTCAGTTACTTACAAAACTGAAAATACAGTTACCAAATAACCCAACAACTGTGCTCTTTATATTTACCAAAAGTAGTTGTTAAACTCATGTCTGTACAAAAATCTATAGCCCGCCAGGCTCTTCTGTCCATGGAATTCTCCAGGCAAGAATACTGGAGTGGATCCCTCTCCAGGTGATCTTCCCGACCCAGGGATTGAACCTGGCTCTCTCTCCCACATTGCAGGCAGGCATTTTACTGTCTGAGTCACCAGGGGAGGCCCAAAATCTGTACACCAATGTTCATAATAACTTCATAATTGCCAAAACTTGGGAGCAATCAATATGTCTTTCAATAGATAAATGGATAAATTAACTTCGGTTTATTAAATATTAAGCAATGGAATATTATTCAACATTAAAAAGAAAGGTCCTTCAAGCCATAAAAAGACTTGGAGGAAACTTAAATGCATATTACCAAGTGAAAGAAGCCAATCTGAAAAGGCTAATTAACTCTATGATTCCAACTGTATGACATACTGAAAAAGGCAAAACTCTGGACACAGTAAATAAACATCAGTGGTTTCGAGGGATTTGTTGAGGGAAGGGAAGGGATGAATAGGCAGGGCACAGAGGAATTTTTTTTTAGGGCAGTTAAAATGCTCTCTATGATATCATGATGATAGTTAACACGTCATTACACATTTGTTCAAACCAACAGAATGTACAGCACTAGCAGTAAAGCATGATACAAACTATGAACTTTGGGTGGTTGTGATGTGTCTGTGTAGGTTTATAATTTAGTTGTAATATTTGTACCACTCTGGTGGGCAATGTTGATAATGATGAAGACAATTCATGTTGGGGAGAAATTTTTATACCTTCCCTTCAGTTTTGCTGTGAACATAAGCTGCTTTACAAGCATAACATCTTCCCTGCCCTCAACTGGTGATGTCATTTAAACATTTTTTTCCCTCTTTTTTCCATTCTTTTTCAAATTATTTTCTCCTTTAGGTTATTACATAGTATGAGCATAGTTCTTTGTGCTATCCAATAGAACTTTGTTGGTTATCTATTTTAAATATACTGGGGTATACATGTGAATCCCAAACTCTGAGTCCATCCTTCTCCCCCACCCCCTTCCCTCTGGCATCCAAAAATTCATTCTCTAAGTCTGTGAGTCTGTTTCTCTTTTGTAGATAAGTTCATTTGTATCATTTCTTTAGATTCTGCATGTAAGTGGTATCATCTGATTTTTGTCTCTTGTCTGAATTACTTCATTTAGTATGATAATCTCCAGGTCCATCCCTATTGCTGCAAATGGCATTATTTTACTCTTTTTTTATGACTGAGTAATATTTCATTGTATAATATTCCATTGTGTATATACCGTATCTTCTTTATCTATTCATCTGTCAATGGACATTTAGGTTGCTTCCATGTCTTGGCTATCGTCAATAGTCAGTGAACATTGAGGTGCATGTATACTTTCAAACCAAAATTTTTTCCAGGATATATGCCTAAGGGTTGGATTGCTAGATCATATGGTAGCTCTATTTTCCATTTTATTAAGGAACATCCCTACTGTTCTCCATAGTAACTGTACCAATTTATATTCTCACCAACAGTGTAGAAGAGTTCCCTTTTCTCCACAACCTCTCCAGCATTTATTGTTAGTATATTTTTTGTTGATGGCTATTCTGACTGGTGTGAGATGATACCTTGTTGTACTTTTGATTAACAGTTAGTCTTCAAAATTTGCAAACAAGCTCATGCAGCTCAAATACCATAGAAACAAACAATACAATCAAAAAACAGGCAGAAGAATTAAATGGACATTTCTCAAGAGAAGACATATAGATGTCACAGAGGTACAGGAAAAGATGTTCATCACTGCCAGTTATTAGAGAAAAATATAAAGTCTTAATTAAAAACTCATATCAGTTCAACTTAAGCGAAATGGAAGAAAATATGAATATAGAATAACTAAAGAATGTACTGATGAAGGAGGTTCCCCGATGGCTCAGTGGTAAAGAATCTGCCTGCAATTCAGGAGCTGCAGGAGATACAGGTTTGATCCCTGGGTCAGGAAGATCCCCTAGAGGGGGGCATGACAACCCACTCCAGTGTTCTTACCTGGGAGAATCCCGTGGACAGAGCAACTTGGTGGGCTACAGTCCATCATATATTTTCTGATAGTCTGTTTTCCTATCAAGCACCCATATACTATTAAACACAAACAAACAAGCAAAAACAGCAAAAAGCAATATATTGATCACAGTGCAAGTATCACTAAGTTCCATAGACTAGAAATGATTGAAAAACAATCTTTTTCTAATCACAATGAAATAAGGCTATTGGTAGAAATTAATAGCAAAAGCTTTGTAAATAACTATGTAAATAGAAATATAAATGATCACTTTGGTTAGAAACAAAATTTGTAAAAATTCTATTTTTTTTAAAAAAGTTAATATTAATGAAAACAACATGCATGGAGGACAAACCCTTGAGTGACCCCCATCTTTATTCTCTGTAAACTACCTCCTTGTGAGTGGGCAGGAGCTATGACTTCCTTTTATCCAATAGAATATGGCAATATTGATGAAATGCCATTCTCTTAGTAAGGCAAGTTTCTGTAACATAGTTGATGGGGTGCTAATGTAATTAGATTTTATGGTATACTATCATATAACACTATCTTAGCCTACTGGAAAGATACTTCCTCCCTTGTTGACTTGAAAAAGGAGATTGTCATGCTGTTGGAGATAGCCACATAGCAAAAACAAACTAATGAATCAACCCACAAAACAAACAAAAAGCAAACAATTACAGACAGGCTCTTAGAGCAGAGAGTAACCACTCAGAGAACAGGACCTCAGTCCTACCATATCAAGGCAATTAACTCTGCCGATCACCTGAAGGAAGGAAGAAGGGATGAAATTGTAAGAGGAAGGAAAGGAAGGAGGAAGGAAAAGAAGAAAGAAAACTGGAGGTGGCGTAGGTGATCTTATATCTTAGAAGCTAACATGCATACTGAGAAAATAATTAGAAAAGTGCCATTTCGAAACAAACTGAGGAGATTCAATATCACAGTAATCCAAGTCTATGCCCCAACCACTAATGCCAAAGAAGCTGAAGTTGAATGGTTCTATGAAGACCTTATAGAACTAACACCAAAAAAAAAAAGAGTCCTTTTCATCATAAGGGACAAGAATGCAAAAGTAGGAGGTCAAGAGATAACCTGGAGTAACAGGCAAGTTTGGCCTTGGAGTAAAAAATGAAGCAGGGCAAAGGCTAACAGAGAGAACGCACTGGTCATAGCCAATATTCTCTTCCAACAACATATGACTCTGCACATGGACATCACCAGATGGTCAATACCAAAATCAGATAGATTATATTTTTGCAGTCAAGGTTGGAGCTCTATACAGTCAACAACAACAAAAAAGACCAGATGCTGACTGTGGTTCAGATCATGAACTCATTGCGATTTTCAGACTTACATTAAAGAAAGTAAGGAAAACCAGTAGACCATCCAGGTATGACCTAAATCAACTCCCATGGGATTATACAGTGGAAGTGACAAATAGATTCAAGGAATTAAATCTGATAGACAGAGTGCCTGAAGAACTATGGACAGAAGTTTACAATATTGTACAGGAGGTGGTAATCAAAAATCCCAAAGAAAAAGAAATGCAAAAAGGCAAAATGGCTGTCTGAGGAGGCCTTAAAAATAGCTGAGAAAAGAAGACAAGAAAAAGGCAAATGAGAAAAGCAAAGATATATCCATCTGAATGTAGGTTTTCAAAGAAAAGCAAGGAGAGATAAGAAAGCTTTCCTCAGTGATCAATGCAAAGAAATAGAGGAAAACAATAGAATGGGAAAGACTAGAGATCTCTTCAAGAAAATTAGAGATACCAAGGGAACATTTCATGCAAAGATGGACACAATAAAGGGCAGAAGTGGTATGGACCTAACAGAAGCAGAAGATACTAAGATGATGTGGCAAAAATAAACAGGAGAACTATACAAAAAAATATCTTCATGACCCAGATAACCACAATGGTGAGGTCACTCACCTAGAGCCAGACATCCTGGAATGTGAAGTCAAGTGTGCCTTAGGAAGCATCACTATGAACAAAGCTAATGGAGGTGATTGAATTCCAGTAGAGCTCTTTCAAATCCTAAAAGATGATGCTGTGAAAGTGCTGCACTCAATACACCAGCAAATTTAGAAAACTCAGCAGTGGCCACAGGACTGGAAAAGATCCATTTTCATTCCAATCCCAAAGAAAGGCAATGCCAAAGAGTATTCAAATTGCTGCACAATTGCCCTCATCTCACACACTAGTAAAGTAATGCTCAAAATTCTCCAAGCCAGTCTTCAACAGTACATGAACCATGAACTTCCAGATGTTCAAGCTGGATTTAGAAAAGGCAGAGGAACCAGAGATCAAATTGCCAACATCTGCTGGATCATCGAAAAAGCAAGAGAGTTCCATAAAAACATCTATTTCTGCTTTATTGACTACACTAAAACCTTTGAGTGTGTGTATCACAGTAAACTGTGGAAAATTCTGAAAGAGATGGGAATACCAGACCACCTTATCTGCCTCCTGAGAAATCTGTATGCAGCTCAAGAAGCAACAGTTAGAACTGGACATGGAACAATAGATTGGTTCCAAACTGGGAAAGGAGTACGTCAAGGCTGTTTTTTGTCACCTTGCTTATTTAACTTATATGCAGAGTACATCATGAGAAGTGCCGGGCTGAATTAAGCACAAGCTGGAATCAAGATTTCCGGGAGAAATACAAATAACCTCAGATATGCAGATGACAGCACCCTTATGGCAGAAAGTGAACAGAAATTAAAGAGTCTTTTGATGAAAGTGAAAGAGGAGAGTGAAAAACCTGGTTTAAAACTCAACATTCCAGAAACAAAGATGATAGCTTTTGGTTCCATCAGTTCAGTTAAGTTCAGTTCAGTCACTCAGTCATGTCCAGCTCTTTGCGACCCCATGGACTGCAGCATGCCAGTCTTCCCTGTCCATCACCAACTCCCAGAGTTTACCCAAACTCATGTCCATTGAGTCGGTAATGCCTCTCACCCTCTGCTATCCCCTTCTCCTACTGCCTTCAATCTTTCCCAGCATCAGGGTCTTTTCCAATGAGTCAGTCCTTCACAACAGGTGGCCAAAGTATTGGAGTTTCAGCTTCAGCATCAGTCTTTCCAATGAATATTCAGGACTGATTTCCTATAGGATTGACTGGTTTGATCTCCTTGCGGTCCAATGGACTCTCAAGAGTCTTCTCCAACACCACAGTTCAAATTTATCATTCTTCAGCACTCAGCTTTCTTTATAATCCAACTCTCACATTCATACATGACTACTGGAAAAACCATAGCTTTGACTAGGCAGACCTTTGTTGGCAAAGTAATGCCTCTGCTTTTTTATTGCTATCTAGGTTGGTCATAGCTTTTCTCTCAAGAAGCAATCATCTTTTAATTTCATGGCTGAAGTAACAATCTGCAGTGATTTTGGAGCCCCCAAATTACTCTGTCACTGTTTCCATTGTTTACCAATGTATTTGCCATGAGGTGATGGAACCGGATGCCATGATCTTAGTTTTCTGAATGTTTAGTTTTAAACCAGCTTTTCCACTCTCCTCTTTCACTTTCATCAAGAGACTCTTTAGATCTTCTTTGCTTTCTGACCTAAGGGTGGTGTCATCTGCATATCTGAGTTTTTCTCCCAGCAATCTTGATTCCAGCTTGTGCTTCATCCATAGATGGGAAAACAATGGAAACAGTGACAGATTTTATTTTCTTGGACTCCAAATCACTGCAGATGGTGACCACAGCCATGAAATTAAAGAACACTTGCCACTCAGGGGAAAAAAAAGCAAAAACTGTGACAAACCTAGACAGCGTCTTTAAAACCAAACATTACTTTGCCAACAAAGGTCCGTCCGTCTAGTCAGAGCTATGGTTTTTCCAGTAGTTATGTATGGATGTGAGAGTTGGACCATAAAGAAAGCTTAGCACTGAAGAACTGCTGCTTTTGAACTGTGGTGTTGGAGAAGACTCTTGAGAGTCCCTTGGATTGCAAGGAGATCCTACCAGTCAATCCTAAAGGCAATCAGTCCTGAATATTCATTAAAAGGACTGATGCTGAAGCTGAAACTCCAATACTTTGGCCACCTGATGTGAAGAACTGACTCATTGGAAAAGACCCTGATTCTGGGGATGATTGAAGGCAAGAGGAGAAGGGGACACAAGGGGATGAGATGGTTGGACGGCATCACTGACCCAATGGACATGAGTTTGGGTAAACTCCTGAAGTTGGTGATGGACAGGGAGGCCTGGCGTGCTGCAGTCCAAGTCACAAAGAGCCTGACATGACTAAGTGTCTGAACTGAACTGAGAAGATACTAAAACCAGTGAATGAGAAGTTATTTGGAAACTAGCTGTCCCACTCTCAAAATGTCACTCCACAAAGTACTTACTAATTACAAAAGGGAAAAGGCACTTTTCCAGTGGGGAGATCTGGCAATATCCTCTTAATCAAATGATCAAATTTACCATCACTAATAATGAGACAAAGTTATGTCCTGTATCTATCTACAGATGTGATATTCTGAGGAGAGATTCCTGCCATTTACCAGAATCCAATCAAAAGGAAAGACTCTGGACATTCTACAGGACAACAAACCTGAATTCTTCAAAACCTCTCCATGTCATGAAAGATCATATAGAAATAGAGGCAGGAAAAAAAAAGAATTTGTCTGAATTAAAGGAGATAAAAGGGACATACGGACATGGCAACTAAAATCAAATTGTGTGATCATAGATTGAGTGATGGATTAACTGAAAATTAAAAGCTTTTAAAACCATTTTGGGGTGTCTTTGGGAAATATGAATTTTAAGTCTATACTTGACAGTGTTACTGCATTGGTGTTAAATGCTTGAGTGAGATAGTTTCAGGAGAATGTCCTTGATCCTGGGAGATTCATGTTGAAGTAGTTAGAAATCAAGTGTTAAAGCACCTGCACCTTCTTCTCAAGTGTTTTGGCCCAAAGAAGTGTGTGTGTGTGTGTTGTGTCGTGTGTGTGTACATGATATAAACAGAAAAGTATATGTAACGATATTTAGATGGAAGGTGAGGTTCATTTGAATATGAACAGAGGAACTATAATGCCCTCTTCAGATTCTTAAACTCCGTGATTTGATTTAATCACAATTATGAAAGAATAATTCATTTTATCTTATATTTTGTAGGAAATATGGGAAATATAGAAAAAATTAAATTGTCTATAATCCTGCTACCCAAAGAAAATCCTTTTCAGTCATTTTTTGGTATAATCCTTTTCAGTCATTTTTTTCTATTTAAATATGCATCATATATATTGACTTTTCAGAATGAGGATCATAGTTGATATCTTGTTTTCTACTTTAATAGATAAGGAGCATTTTTTTCTCCCTCATGTAGTAACATCCAAAACATATGACTTTTTAAATTGAGGTATAGTTGATTTACAATATTAGTTTCAGGTGTACAAAGCATGTGATTTTTTTAAAATGGTTATATAAAGATAGTAGTAGTGTTAGTCACTCAGTTGTGTCTGCCTCCTTGTGACCCCGTGGACTGGAGCCCTCCAGGCTCCTCTGTCCATGGGATTCTCCAGATAAGAATACTGGAGTGGGTTTCCATTCCCTTCTCTCAGGGATCTTCCCGACCCAGAGATCGAACCCAGGACTCCTGCATTGCAGGCAGATTCTTTACCATCTGAGCTACAGGGAAGCCCCATATATACAAGTATTTTTTTTATTGGATTATATTGTTAGAAAATTTCTCCTCCATGCTGAAATTACCAATTTCCAGTTCTCCTGATTTCCAGATTCCCAGACTCTACTGGTTTTCCTCATAAGTCATTCTTTAGTTCTTCCTAATCTCCTCTATTGCTCACATTGAGATAATCTGCTCTAGTCCTCATGTTGCTAAGGTTTTGACATTGACGTGGCTTAAGAATCAACTTTACCTTCTAACTTGGCTTCTCTGTTACCCTCACTCTCTGCGTGATCTCACTTGGACTCATGATTTTAAATACCTCCTCCATGCTTATATGTAAGTGTTCATCTTTAAACTAGGCCTTTCCTCTAAATGTCAGTCTTATATCCAACTAACTCACTTGGACGCATCAAATTTATGCCAAATTTAAATTTCTTTCCCCCCACCTTCTTCTGTAGTCTCGTACATCTCATTTAAAGGCAACTATTCTTCTAATGTTCAGGACAAAAACATTAGAGTCATCTAGACACCTCTCTGACTGTATGTTGTATCCATATCCAAGCTGCAAATTCCTTTAACTCCTTCTTCTAAATATATCCAGGATCTGTGTCTCCTCACCAATCTCTCTGCTAATACTTTGGTCTGGAAAATCAACAGTTCTGGCCTACATCATTGAATTTCCATCTGGTGTTTTTTGTGTCCCTTCCCTTCTATTCAAAATATAAGAGCCATAGTAAATTGGTGAAATCGTATGTGAAATTATGTCATTCTTCTATTCAAATCTTTTCAATAGATACAGCCTTATTCAGAGTAAAAGCCAAAGTCATTACAATGTCTTAAAAATGGTACCTGATCTAGCTCCCGCCTTTTCTCTGAACCAACTTAATTCTTCTTTCTTTTCCCTCACTGACCATCTCACTATTAGTCAAATACACACTCTCAGAACCTTGGGATCTCCATGCTTGGAATGCTTGCTTCTCAGGCAAAGGCATTTGGCAACTCCTTGCCTCCCTCCCATCTTTAACCAAACATCACCTTCTTAGTGAGGCCTTCTTTATTATCCTGTTAAAGTTTAAATTATCCTGTTAACCACTTACCATCCCTTTCTTTTTTACTTTCCCCCCCCCCTTATTTGCCATTTTCTTTTTCTATTTTCAAAATAGATTATATTAAAATAAATAGAATTTCTCAGTCAAAAGTTATTAATATTTTAAAGTATGTGATAATGCCAAAACAGTTTCTCAGAAAGTAACTCAATGCCAAAACTTTAAAAAAATCACAAGTATTAAATACTAACATTTGAAAAAGCCGTTTTCAATCAGGCAAAAGTAAATAATGTCATTTCATTTTTTCATGTTTTGATTACTAACAAGTATCCTTTAACATTTTGATCATATAGTGAAGCATGCATCAAGAATCAGAAAATTAGATGAATATTTCTCTCCATTTAAGAGGGACGAAAAGCAAGCCTGACCTCTACCTCACATCCTCCAGAAAAAAATCAGTTCTGGGCAGTTCAAAGATATAAATGAAATGATAAAACAATAAAGCTTCTTTTTAATTGTTTTAAAAGGTCTCTATTTTTTTTTCAGTCTTAGGAATTATCTCTCTTTGCATATATATTTTTATTTATTTGGCTATGGCAAATCTTAGCTGTGGCATGTGGGATCTTTGTTGCAACATGCAGGATCTTTAGTTGAGACGTGTGGTCATGTGATGGAGTTCCCTGACGAGGGGTTGAACTCTGGCTCCCTGCATTGGGAGCATAGAGTCTTAGCCACTGGGCCACCAGGGAAGTCCCAATAAAGTTTCCTGAAGATACTATTAGGGAAGCTCTTCTTGAATTTGGTGTAGAGAAAACTCTTCCAAGTGAGACATATAGAGAATTAATATCCTGCATAATAAAGCATTGAAGATGCTGCAAAAATCACAATATTTTCTTGTTCAAAGACTTTCACGTACCTGTTGTACTCAGTAGAGTCTAAGCCCTCACTCTGGCACCTAAGACTCCGGGAGCTCTCTGTAGATTATGTGTCAAAATACATTCCGTACCACTTAGTTTCATACATCTGCACCTCCCAAATAGGACGTATGTTTACTTTTTCTATTTGACCCACATTTTCCTGGATTTTGTTCAGTTCATTTCATTTACTATGAATGGTTTGCATTTCCATATAGTATAATATGATATATTTCAAGTTGTAGCATCACTTCTTTTATCGGGTTTCTTCAAATCCCCAGATGGAAGTGGTCCTTCTCTTTTGTGAACACTGAGAACATTATATTAGAATTTTTCTCATATTTACCTCCTTAAGCCTTATGTGTGTGCCTTATGTCATCCTCAACTAGAAGGAAAAACCCTTGTGTAGCTACACTCTCTTCTCCATTTTTTACGTCTTCTGAAGTGCCTATCATGGTAGTATGGTATCTTACATGTGTGTGTGAAAACACACATTTATAAGCTGGCATTCATTTATTTTTGTTTGTTTGTTTGGTCCATTTGCAGTGAGATCAGTGCCAATTTAAAAAAAATAACTTTATTCATTTTTAACTTACAAGGCCAAAAGCTTATAGAATATGTCTATGCTAACCTCCTTTTAAAAATGAAAGCACAGTTCAACTTAATCGCTTCAAATTTTGTACTTCTCTCACTTCATCGTCTCCCAGTACTCTTTTGCACACATTTAGTACATGAAAGATTTTGCAGAAAGGAGGAAGGAAAACCTTTTAGAAGCCTTGAATAAATGAATTTCTGGAGTTTTAAGGGTAACTACCTTTCAGCCTTTACTCTATTTTTTCACTGACATCTTCTATAGAATGTTTGATAGTTAAAAGAAACAGAATGATCATTTTTACTTTAACTTATTTAACCCTATTAGTGACTGGTTATTTCTTTGACATTATACTTTCCAGATTAGAAGAAAATTGCACAAATATTAAGATATTAAATATATAAAATATTTTATACAATTACACTTAAACTTCAAATCCAAAATATTTATTAACAAATATAAAAATGTATACAAGGATTCATTATTGAGTAAAATCATATAAATTCTCTTTTCCAAACCTATGCAGTATGACTTAGACCTCTTATTGAGTAAAGAGAATCTTATTGTTAATAAAATGCATCTTCACAGTGTAACAAAAAAAGTGCATACCTTGGTCTTTCTAAAATATTTAAGTTTGAAAGGTCTTAAAGTAAATTACATCAAATGTGCTAGAAATGATTAAGAACAAGATGTTTCTGGCCAAAATGAATTGATTTCAGTGATAACTCTGAAGAGAGTAAGAAAAGAAAATGTGTATGTTGAAATGTGTAGGTTTCCATTTTGGTCATTCAGCACCAACTGATTGAAGTGAATAAGGGCAGGAAAAATAATTTACTGTCACTTCAAAGAAATATGACTTTAGTGCAAGAGAAGAAATATGGCTGACATATTAAGAGTAGTTATGAAAAACAATATTGGTTAAATTGCAGTTTGCACATAATTCAGCCACCTTTCTTCTTTCATCATAAGATTCACATTCTTTAAAATTGCAGCTTTACAGAATGATGAAGTCTTTTCAGTATCCATCATTGCCACTGTTTCAGAATTAAAAGGATTCTTCGTGACAAAAAGCTAATTAATCATATTTATGATGACAACCATGACTGTTATAAAACAGATATTCTCAGAAAGCATGCCGTTTTCTTTACATTAAAACCTGTTGAACGTGCTCTTCCATCCCCTGAGGATTTGAAGATAGATTATTGTTCTTTCAGGAGAGGAATAAAGAGTTAGCACAAATCTAACAGTAGCCACTGTTGATGGTGGAAATGGACCAAAGTTGGGATTTTGTGTTCTGTTTGTTTTCTCATTTACGCTTCTTCTTGCCTCTTTCGTCCTTTCTAAAATGTGGATAAAATCCATTCTCTAGTAATTCACTCATTCAGTCACATTCTAAAGTTTCTGGATTGTTCCCTGTGCACTTAGTAGAACAAGAAATTCAAAAGAAGACAAAATCCGGGCAAAAGCTAAATTTATTCATTAACTAATGTTCAAACCTAATTATAGTCAAGAGATAAGAACTTAAATTACATCATTCAAAACACATGCATTAAAACTTTTCAGAAATTCACATGGCATGGTGCAATTGACAGTGTTTTTAAGAGATGTTTAGCTGTTCAAGTTTTAAAGAGAGTTGTCTTTTTATTTTAAAGTCAGATTTAGAAATAGATGAGAGAGATTAAGAGACACTAACTTTCCATTATGAAATAAATGAATCATGGGCATGAAATGTACACTGTGAGGAATATAGTCAATAATTATGTAACATCTTTGTGTGGTGACAAATGGTAGCTGGACTTAGTTTGGTAGTCATTTTGAAATGTATAGAGATATCAAATCTATTTGCTGCTGCTGCTGCTGCTAAGTCGCGTCAGTCGTGTCCAACTCTGTGCGATCCCATAGACGGCAGCCCACCAGGCTCCTCCATCCCTGGGATTCTCCAGGCAAGAATACTGGAGTGGGTTGCCATTTCCTCCTCCAGTGCATGAAAGTGAAAAGGGAAAGTGAAGTCGCTCAATCGTGTCCAACTCTTCACGACCTCATGGGCTGCAGCCTACCAGGCTCCTCCGTCCATGGGGTTTCCCAGGCAAGAGTACTGGAGTGGGGTGCCATTGCCTTCTCCAATCAAATCTATTTACCAGGAACTAAAATAGTGTTGTAGGTCAATTATACTTCAAAAACAAGCAAGTAAACAAACAAACTTGTAGAAAAAGAGATCATATTTGTTCAAAGCAGAGGCAGAGGGTGGGGACAAAAGGGATTGGACCAAGGCAATCAAAAGGTACAGACTTCCACTAAGGTAAGTACTAGGGATGCAATATATGCAATATGATAGATTTAATTAACACTGCAAAACATTCTATGTGAAAGTTGTCAAGAGAGTCAAGCTTACAAGCTCTCGTCACAAAGATATTTTTTTCTATTTATTAATTTTTTTATCTATATGATGTGATGGATATTCATTAAACTTATTGTGACAATCAGTATGTAGTCAAATCACTGTGCTGCACACCTTAAACACACACAGTGCTGTATCACAATGAAACTGGAAGGAAAAAAAGAAATATGTTTTATTTCTTATATAATTCTTTTCAGTAAAATATAATTTCTACTTAGTGAATTTAGAGCTATAGTTCCCTTTTAGAAATTAAAGAAAGAAAGAAAGAAAATGAAGTTGCTCAGGCTTGTCTGACTCTTTGTGACCCTGTAGTCCATCAGGCTCCTCTGTCCATGGGATTTTCCAGGCAAGAGTACTGGAGTGTGTTGTGTAGGGAATATGCTATGCACAGGCCTGTACTATAATTAACAGGCTTCTTTGAAAAATAAGAATGACTTTCTTATCACCCCCAGGCGAAGGACTGGGAGCAGTAAAATGTACATTGTGGAAAGACATCTTGAAAACAAGATACTGAAGTACTGAGGTGACTGATGGAAAACCATTAGCGACTGTTCCAGAGCCTTGAGGGAGTTGCTGAGAAAGGGCATCACTAGCTGAAGGGCTAAACAGAGTCATAAAAGGCCTGAAGGTTTGACATTGAGGACTGTGCATTATATATCTTTATCCCCAATCTGAGATCGTGAAGAACAGGTATCTCTAGAGCACGTACAAGGAAGTAGATGTTAGCAATAAAAAGCATGCAAGGATTAGGATCTGGGCTTTTGCCTGTGAATGGCGTCAGTCCCCGGACCCCCACTTTATTTCTGAGTCTTATTTTTCTTTATTCTTCTGCAGCACCACTCCCTCGGGTCAGTTCGTTGTTGGGCTGGTTCCGACAGGTTGCCATTCCCTTCTCCAGGGGATCTTCCCAACCCAGGGATTGAACCCGAGTCTCCCACTTTGCAGGCAGACGCTTTACCATCTGAGCCCCCAGGGAGGCTTTAGAAACTAAAAGACCTTTATAATTTATTCAGTGTGCAGACTTTTCACTTTATTCATTCCCATAACCTTTGATAATGTGAAGAAGCCTGTGGTTCAATTCCCACAAAATAAAATTCAGAGGCATATAAAAAACTGAGTATACTAAAGAAGTTATCAAATATTTTAAAAAATAAAGTTGAGACATAGTAATATATTAGCTTATTTATTAATACATTAAGTAACAAGATCTAGCAACAGATCTAATGGGTGTGGTGAATTCAGAGTTGCCTTGAAGAAAATTATATTGCAGTACATCTTCAGTAACTATAGTATGATATGAAAAAATCTGTGATTTCCAAAAGTAACGTTATAGATAGCGCTACTGCTGCTGCTGCTGCTGCTAAGTCGCTCCAGTCGTGCCCGACTCTGTGCGACCCCATAGACCGCAGCCCACCAGGTTCCGCCTTCCCAGGGATTCTCCAGGCAAGAACATTGGAGTGAGTTGCCATTTCCTTCTCCAATGCATGGAAGTGAAAAGTGAAAGTGAAGTTGCTCAGTCGTGTCCGACTCTTCGCGACCCCGTGGACTGCAGCCTATCAGGCTCCTCTGTCCATGGGATTTTCCAGGCAAGAGTACTGGAGTGGGGTGCCATTGCCTTCTCCAATAGATAGCGCTACTACTAATATATATTTGTTGACAACATTCATGATGAGAAAAATGTTAAATTTCGTTTAGGTAGTAATGAAAATGTAATGTTTTCCTGCTCAAGTCCACAGACTCTCTAAATTGATTTATGGGCCCTTTGGGGGGTCCTTGGACCTCAGGTGAAGAATTGTTGTTCTGTATGATCTTCCCATTATCCTTATAAGGAAACAGGCTCTTCAGGGATTTGCCACAATTTGTATAGCCAGGTAGTGAGAGAAGAGCTAGAGCCCTCTGCTTCCAGATGGCTTTTAATGAAGTTCCCTCCAGAACATCAGGCGGTGTTCACATCAACCTCAGTATGAAGTGTTATAGAGCTCTATATTATTTCATTTTAAACCGTATGTTTAAGGATAGTAATTTATAAAGGCAAACCATTTTGCACATGGTGCCAGGGGACTTAGGGAAAGGAAAGATTAGCACAGTCACTCTATTCCTTAACACTCATGGTGGGAAATCTAATGAGCTGCTTGGGTTCACAGAGGAGGTTAGCAACACAAATACGCTTTTCTAGCACTGAGCATTCCTATTTCTGTTCTCACATTCAGTGATTCTTTCTGGGTAGGTCACTGCATCCATTTTTCAGTGAGGAGGATTGTAAAATGAAAAAGACATTGATCCCTTTCTTCCTGTTACCACCTAGAACTATTATTCATTTTGTGTGTATGTGTGTGTGTATGTGTGTGTGTGTGTGTAGTTAGTAACTAAGTCATGTCTGACTCTTTTGTGACCCCTCCACCCCACACTGTAACCCACCAGGCTCCACTGTCCATGGATTTCCCAGGCAAGAATACTGTAGCTGGCTGTCATTTCCTACTCCAAGGGATCCTCCTGACCCAGGGATCAAACTTGCATCTCCTGCAATGGCAGGCGGATTCTTTACCACTAGCACCACCTGAGAAGCCCATATATACACTATCATGTGTAAAATAGATAGTTAGTGGGAAGTTGCTATATAGCATAGCAAACCCAGCCTGGTGCTCTGTGATGACGTAGAGGAGTAGATGGGGGAGAAGAGGGGAGATATATATATACATATATATATACATATATATATTATTATGACTGATTCACATTGTTGTACAGCAGAAACAATACAACATCATAAATCAGTTTTCCACTAAATAAAATTTTTTTAATTGGCTTTTACTAAGTAGCCAATCAAAGGAGAAAAGGAAAGATATTTCCATTCGAATGCAGAGTTCCAAAGAATAGCAAGGAAAAAAGCAAGACTTCCTCAGCGATCAATGCAAAGAAATAGACAAAAACAACAGAATGGGAAAGACTAGAGATCTCTTCAAGAAAATTAGAGATACCAAGGGAACATTTCATGCAAAGATGGGCTCAATAAAGCACAGAAATGATATGGACCTAACAGAAGCAGAAGATATTAAGAAGAGGTGGCAAGAATACACAGAAGAACTATACAAAAAAGATCTTCACGACCCAGATAATCACAATGGTGTGATCACTCACCTAGAGCCAGACATCCTGGAATGTGAAGTCAAGTGGGCCTTAGAAAGCATCACTACGAACAAAGCTAGTGGAGGTGATGGAATTCCAGTTGAGCTCTTTCAAATCATAAAAGATGATACTGTGAAAGTGCTGCACTCAATATGCCAGCAAATCTGGAAAACTCAGCAGTAGCCACAGGACTGGAAAAGGTCAGTTTTCATTCCAATCCCAAAGAAAGGCAATGCCAAAGAATGCTCAAACTACCGCACAAGTGCACTCATTTCACACGCTAGTAAAGTAATGCTCAAAATTCTCCAAGCCAGGCTTCAGCAATACGTGAACTGTGAACTTCCAGATGTTCAAGCTGGTTTTAGAAAAGGCAGAGGAACCAGAGATCAAACTGCCAACATCCGCTGGATCATCGAAAAAGCAAGAGAGTTCCAGAAAAACATCTATTTCTGCTTTATTGACTATGCCAAAGCCTTTGAATGTGTGGATCACAGTAAACTGTGAAAAATCCTGAAAGAGATGGGAATACCAGACCATCTGACCTGTCTCTTGAGAAACCTGTATGCAGGTCAGGAAGCAACAGTTAGAACTGTACATGGAACAACGACTGGTTCCAAATAGGAAAAGGAGTACGTTAAGGCTGTATATTGTCACCCTGCTTATTTAACTTATATGCAGAGTACACCATGAGAAACACTGGGCTGGAGGAAGCACAAGCTGGAATCAAGATTTCCGGGAGAAATATCAATAACCTCAGATATGCAGATGACACCACCCTTATGGCAGAAAGTGAAGAGGAGCTAAAGAGCCTCTTGATGAAAGTGAAAGAGGAGAGTGAAAAAGTTGGCTTAAAGCTCAACATTCAGAAAACTAAGATCATGGCATCTGATCCCATCACTTCATGGCAAATAGATGGGGAAACAGTGGAAACAGTGTCAGACTTTAATTTTTTGGGCTCCAAAATCACTGCTGATGGTGATTGCAGCCATGAAATTAAAAGACGCTTACTGCTTGGAAGGAAAGTTATGACCAACCTAGATAGCATATTAAAAAGCAGAGACATCACTTTGCCAATAAAGATTCATCTAGTCAAGGCTATGGTTTTTCCAGTGGTCATGTATGGATGTGAGAGCTAGACGACAAAGAAGGCTGAGCGCTGAAGAATTGATGCTTTTGAACTGTGGTATTGGAGAAGACTCCTGAGAGTCCCTTGGACTGCAAGGAGATCCAATCAATCCATTCTAAAGGAGATTGGTCCTGGGTGTTCATTGGAAGGACTGATGTTGAAGCTGAAACTCCAATACTTTGGCCGCCTCATGCGAAGAGTTGATTCATCAGAAAAGACCTTAATGCTGGGAAGGATTGGGGGCGGGAGGAGAAGGGGACAACAGAAGATGAGATGGTTGGATGGCATCACTGACTCAATGGACATGAGTTTGGGTAAACTCCGGAAGTTGGTGATGGACAGCGAGGCCTGGCGTGCTGCGATACATGGGGTCGCAAAGAGTCAGACACGACTGAGCGACTGAACTGAACTAAACTGAAGTAGCTAATTAAAAAATAATTCACCAAGTAAAATCTCCTTTCCTAAACTGTACATATTTTAACATCCTTTGAAACTGCTCATAATTAACTCTGCCTGAGTCACTTAGTTGATAAACACTTTGAGTTGGAAATATGTTTATAACTAATAGTATTTTTCATATTAAGACCAATTCACTTTTTCTCTTCAGAGGCTGGATTAGAAGAGGAAATGTCTGTTCTCTTCTTGGCAAGAATATATTTTTCAATTCCTCTAAATTTCTATATTAGAACTTCATTAATCATATGAACTGCATGAGAAGGTCTTGCTCAAATATGACAAGTGCCAAGATTTTAAAATACATTCTGTGGGTCATAGCCAAAAATGTAATTTTGGTCAAGACTTAGATATCAACACACTAGATGACAGGTTCGTTGCCTAATCATAAAGTCCAGCGTGCTTAGAGAATATTTTGGCCATTTCTGTGATGATTTGAATGTGACTGGCAGACACTCAGTCCAAATGGATAGCTGATTAACCATTATACCACTTTAATAAAAATGATGAGAACTTTCAAGTTTAGAGCCATTATAATTCTCTGTCAGCTCAGTGAGACAAAAGTTCGGTGTTTGGGTTTCTCCCTTGATCACTATCAATTACCTATGCTACAGAGATTCCAAACTAGCTTGCATGTGGAACCTAGGTTTCTGTAGTGAATCTAGGAATCATGTATTTCAGGGGAAATTGGATACCTCCCTAACTCCAGGCTGGAAAGCCTGGCTAGTTTTAGTGAAACACAGTAACCCCTTTCCTCTTGCCCATGACTGGTTTAGTTATCAGAACTTGATTCAATTCTAGGCAAAAATCTTTGAAGGGGATCCTATTGAATATCTCTGGGGAAAGGAAACAGTCTGTATATTATATTGAAGAAAACTATTTATTCCTAACTCTGGATTCCATTCTGTGAGGTGTTTGACACAGTGTAGATACCTTGTAACCATGAAAGATAAGCTTGAAGTCAAAAGTTCAGGGTATTAGAGCTAAAATAAGACCCTTGGTGAACTATTTATGTGATAAAGTTAATATTTTGAAGTAGCTTGGTATCCTAATTCTGATATGTGAGATAACTGTATAGTATGTTTTTAATGTCAACATGCAGTTAATATAGTTAATATTATTGCAACTGGAAACATACTAACTGAAACATTCACCTTCTACTACTCTTGGTTTCCCAAGAGTAGCAGCATAAGAAGTTCTCTAGTTATTGTCATATTTTTTATTCCTGACTTGTATTTCTGTCTCAGAATTCATGCTGCCTTTCCTACCAATGCTGGACCTCCTAGACTAAAACATTAAAGTCCATTTCATTCTTCTTCATGGATCATTTCTTATTCCACTCTGGTTGCTCAAACACTGATAATTCATTCATGGAATTATTTATTGAGTAACCACTGAGTAACAAGCATTGAACTAGATAAGGTGATGGAGATAAAAAGTGAATATGATGCAAACTCGATCCTGAAGGACTCACACTCGAGTGCTAGACCAATGGATAGTTCATATGGACAATATGTCATAGAGGGATACACCAGGTTGCTTAAAAGAGCAACATATATAGAGAATTGGAACTTGAGAGTGGATGTGTGTATGGAATTTAGGAAAAACCTTCTGGCTAATACCAACCAGGGTCAGAAGCCCATACAGGTATATCATTAATGCAAGTCAAGCACTCAGCCCCCTCTGTTCTTTGCCTCATCTCTAAGTTGCTCTAGAAGCAAATGTGCTTGCAAACTGAAGGCACTCATTAACAGTAACACACATCACTCTTGCTCAATCATGAAAATAAGAGACATTTAAAAGAAGAAAACTGAAGGAGGTTAAAATCATTTTACCTAAAAGGACTCTCCCGAATTCTTACTTTATGAACACACTGCTTCATTTTTTGTATTATTCCTTACTCTTTTCTCCTTATTTTTTTTCAGTGTGTGGTCTTTTTAGATACTGGGAGCTTCACTGAGTGTAGAGCGGAAATGTCAAATTAGCACTGTGGCTTGCTTTGCCAAAAGTCGTGACAGAGTTCCATCTGCCTTTAGAACTGTTATCTTTGAGAGCAGTTACGCCGACCCTTTTATTTTGCAGATCATGGAAATAAAGCCAAAACATAATTAAGTAACTTCTCTATTCACATAATGAATAAGAGGCAATTGACATCAATCCCACTAATTTTTCCACTATGTCATTCTGTTACTTAAAATATTATTTTCTGAAAATAGGACATCTGTGACTCCACTTGAAATACTGAGCAACGATCATTGAATAATTATTTATTATTTAATCAGTTTTAAGAAAAAATTTATATAAAACTCATGTACACTATAGCTTCTCAATAATTCAACAGTACTTCTCTTGAATAAGCTAAAAAAATCATCCAATTAGGGTTCTGCATTTGATGAGGAGCTATTCCTTCTAATCAGATTCTCACTGTTTGATCCTCCACAATTTTGGTTTGGCTTAGTAAATCACCTAACCTTTATTTCTTAGTTCAAATATTTGAGAGAGAAAATCTTAGTGTCTCAAATTATCCTACAAGCAGTTCCTCTTGAATTGGTTACTCATTCCATCCTTAATCAATTTAGCTGGAAATAAAAAGTATCACACTGTACCACCTAGATAACCAGGGCTCAAGACAAAGGAATGGATACTCAGAAAAATTGTGGGCAAAGAGGTAGTTTTTTTTTTATTGTTATTGACATATAATTGATTTGCAATATTGTGTTAGTTTCAGATGCACAGCAAAGTGATTCAGTTATACATATATCTGTAAATATATATTTTTTGTTTTTATATTATCCTCCATTCTAGGTCATTACAGGATATTGAGTAAGTTCTCTGTACTATATACTAGGTTCTTGTTGGCTGTCTAGTATATATTAATACATACTAGTAACGTGTATATTTTAATCTTGAAATCCTAGGGTACCTCTCCCCCTCCCTTTTGGTAACTGTATGTTTGTTTCTCTGTCATGTGAGTCTATTTCTCTTTTGAAAATAAATTCGTTTGTATGACATTTTTAAGATTCCGGATATTAGCAATATCATATATTTGCCCTTTTGTACCCAGCTCATTTCACTTAGCATAATCTCTAGTTCCATCTATGCTGCTGCAAATGGCATTCTTTTTATGGCTGAGTAATATTCAATTATATACCACATATTTGCCTGTTCATCTGTCAGCAGACGCTTAGGTTGCTTCCATATGTTGGGTTGTAAATACTGCTCCTGTGAAAACTGGGGTGTATGTATCTTTTAAAATTTTGTTTTTAAAATAACAACTATGTTTTTAGTTTTTTAACGAATCTGTATACTGCTCTTACTTTTCTCCATAGTGGCTGTACCAGTTTAAATATATATATGTATATAATATATATTATATATATTATATTTATACTATAACATAATAATATAATATATACTATATACTAATTTATTATAGTTTACAGAATTATTTATATATAATATACACCATAATATTTAAATATTTTTAATAAAAATAATATAATAAACATAATTTATTAATATTAATATAAACCATATAAATATAAATTATAATTATAATTATTTTATAAATTTTTATTATTTTTTCTATTATTATTTTATTATTTTTTTTTATTGTTATTCTATAAATTTATTTTATATATAAATATATAACAATTTAATATTTATATTTATAAAAATATAAAAATATTATCATAAAAATATATAACATATAGTTTATAAGTATATATTTAACAAAAAATAAAAAATATATAATATGCAATATCTATTAATAATTATTTAAATATATTATTATATTTATAAAATTAACAATTTTTAATTTTTTAAAAAAAATATTAAATATATAAATTAAAATATGTATTATATTATTATATAAAATTTATAATTTTAACTATAAAATAATAATATATTATATATTTCAAAATTACTGATATTAGATATTATTTACCACATTTATTTTTATATTTTATATTTAATATTTTTTATATAAATATATATATAAATAATTTATTTTTTTTATTATTTAAATAACCATATATATATATAATATTTTATATTATTATATATATATATATAATATTAATTATAATTTAATCTTTTTTATAAATATTAATACTATAATCAATTATATTATATTAATATATATAATATATAATAATTATTATGTATTATATGTATTATATATAATAGATAATATGCATATTATATATTATGTACTCCATGATATACACATTATGTATTATATATAATGTATTTATCATATATAATATATATTATGTAAATTATATATATTATATAAGTCATACATATTATATATATTATATATAATTATTAAATTCAATCTAATTAAATATAAGTATATTATTATATATCTATTATACATATAATATATATAATGAAAATATATAATATATAAAATATATTATATAGATATATATTACAATAGCAATGGTGGCTATTCTGACCAGAGTGAGTTGATACCTCGTTTTAGTTTTGATTTGCATGACAAAGAGGTAGTATTTACCAGTGACATAAGCACTGAAATTCCCTTTGATTGTGGGGTTGGTAACTAAAAAAGCTTCAAGATCCACAATAGAGTTATGTGTAAGATCCATTTTATTGTATTTTATATGATCAGAGAGCTTAGTTCTGCCATGCTTGAAGTTCACAGCAAAGGACAACATTCTTCATCTTTCACTGGACCCCACCAATAGTAGAGGACCTGCAAATGCAATGACACTAATGTTGTTCTGTCCTGGATGTTTCATCTGGGGATGTTATACTTGTCCAGTTGCTCTCTCTGAGTGTGAATGGAGTTTCTTTCTTCCAGATACGTGTGTGTAGAGCATTGTACATCTTTGTGGATCCTGGTTAGAATCAAGAGAATTAGATGAGAAAGTATGGATAAGGAAGTGAAAAAACTATGAGCAAGATGAAATTATGAGAAAATGTCTTCAGACTTTCAGACTTTAAATACCTCTCATTCCAGGGGTGTTCCTTGCTTTCTTAGTCATGTCATATAAGTACTGTACATGGCACTGTTCAGGATTACCATCTGCCCAGTCCAAGGTCTGTTTCTCCCAGTCTAGCAAAACAGATGTGAAATGTGCATATTTTGAATCAACATATGTCATTTCTACAAATATTTGCTAATGTCCACAAGCATCTCTTTGATGTTTTGCAACCCCATGGACTGCAGCACGCCAGGCTTCCCTGTCTTTCACCATCTATCTCCTGGAGCCTGCTCAAAACTCAGGTCTATTGAGTCGGTGATGCCATCCAACCATCTCATCTTCTGTCGCCCCATTCTCCTCCTTCTTTCATTCTTTCCCAGCATCATGGTCTTTTCCAGTGAGTTGGCTGCTCACATCAGGTGGCCAAAGTATTGGAGCTTCAGCTTCAGCATCAGTCCTTCCAATGAATAGTCAGGGTTGGTTTCTTTTAGGACTGACTAGTTTGATCTCCTTGCAGTCCAAGGCTCTCAAGAGTCTTCTCCTACACCACAGTTTGAAACCATCAATTTGTTAGCTCTCAGCCTTCTTTACAGTCCAACTCTCACATCCATACATGACTACTGGAAAAACCATAGTTTTGACTATGTGGACCTTTGTTGGCCACATGTCCCTACCTTTTAATACCCTGTCTAGATTTGCCATAGTTTTTCTTCCAATAAACAAGCATCTTTTAATTTCATGGCTGCAGTCACCATCTCCAGTGATTTTGAAGCCCAAGAAAATAGTCTGTCACTATTTCCATTGTTTTTCCATCTATTTGCCATAAAGTGATGGGACTGGATGCCATTATTTTAGTTTTTTAAATTTCAAAGTTCTTTGAAACTTACCATAGAAATATTTCTGAAAGTAGAATTATCACATTGAGGTGAGACTTCTTTCACTGAACTATAAGTACAAACTTCCATGACTGACAAATGATATCCAGTCTCCAATGCCAGGTCATCAAGGAAAAAGTCAGATAAGAGTGGTATAAAATTTGCTTTTTATTTAAACAGTGAAGGTGTAGGAATACAAACTAAGAAATGAGATGAGAGAAAATTCTTTAAGAGAATCAATTACTTGAACCTATATTATTTGAAAAATAAAAGCAATACATTTATCAATAGGCATTATCAGTAAATCCCACTCAAGGTTCATGTATACCATTGAAAGGTGATCAATTTAGATTAATTGCTAATCACATCAGTTATTTCAGAACGTTTTATAAATGCTCATCAAATCTTTTAGACTTTAGACATTTCAGGGTCAATGTAGTGGTAAGCTTCCACTTTATTTTTTTTTACTTTACATTGTAAGTTTGACAAAATACAGAGGAAGAGATTTAAGGACTATATTTTGTGAAGTTAAGTCTTGATAAATGTTATTTTTAAAAATATGGTCAAACTGAAGACATTCATGCATTCATTTAAAGTGTGAGATTTCATCAGTAGCAGCATTGTATGTTCATTTGGCACTTAAGTAACATGAGTTGGCCAAGGAAACTTTTTTTTTTCCTCATAATCATTATTCATTTTATAAAAACTTTATAAAAATTAGTGTTAATGTCATAAAACCATTGCAGGTCAGAAGTTCCAGAAATTCTGTATTTTCAGTGACAGTGTAGACATTTATATAACAATGAAATTTTCCAGGATAATTCCATCCTTTGATGCTTTATGTCTGGTTATTTGGGCTTCCCTCATGGCTCAGCTGGGAAAGAATCCACCTGCAATGTGGGAGACATGGATTTGATCCTTGGATTGCGAAGATTCCCTGGAGAAGGGAACGGCTACCCACTCCAGTATTCTGGACTGGAGAATTCCATGGACTGTATAGTTCATGGGGTCATAAAGAGCTGTACATGACTGAACAACTTTCGCTTTCACTTTCTCTGGCTGTTTTACAAAGTGGAGCACTTAATTGGGAGTCTTCCACAAGAATCATTACATAAGATGGAGAAAAGTAAATTTAAAACATCACTTACTCCCAGTTCTGACTAGTAGAAACTTACAAAATGTAGGCCATTAAAGGAGACAGGGAGTGTTTCATAAGGATGAAACCATTGTTCATTGCAGCTTGGGAACACCGGTATATTTGATATGAAAGGTCATCTTCTCCATTGAGATCTAAACTCACTATTGGATTTTTACCAACTTGCGGATCATCTTAGTTCAGTTCAGTCACTCAGTCGTGTCTGACTCTCCGACCTCATGGACTGCAGCACGCCAGACTTCCCTGTCTGTCACCAACTCCTGGAGTTTACTCAAACTCATGCCCATTGAGTTGGTGGTGCCATCAAACCATCTCATCCTCTGTTGTCCCCTTCTCCTCCTGCCTTCAATCTTTCCCAGCATCAGGGTCTTTTCAAATGAGTCAGTTCTTCACATCAGGTGGCCAAAGCTTCAGCATCAGTCCTTCCAGTGAATATTCAGGACTGATTTCCTTTAGGATTGACTGGTAGGATCTCCTTGCTATCCAAGGGATTCTCAAGAGTCTTCTCCAACACCACATTTCAAAAACATCAGTTCTTTGGTGCTCAACTTTCTTTATAGTCCAACTCTCACATCCATACATGACTGCTGGAAAAATCATAGCTTTGACTAGATGGACCTTTGTTGGCATAGTAATGTCTCTGCTTTTTAATATGTTGTCTGGGTTGGTCATAACTTTTCCTCCAAGGAGCAAGCATCTTTTAATTTCATGGCTGCAGTCACTATCTGCAGTGATTTTGGAGCCCAAGAAAATAAAGTCTGTCACTGTTTCCACTGTTTCCCCATCTATTTACTGTGGAGTGATGGGACCAGATGCCATGATCTTAGTTTTCTGGATGTTTAATTTTAAGCCAACTTTTTCACTCTCCTCTTTCACTTTTATTAAGAGGCCCTTTAGTTTCTCTTTGCTTTCTGCCATGAAGGTGGTGTCATCTACATATCTGAGGTTATTGATATTTCTCCTGGTAATCTTGATTCCAGCTTGTGCTTCATTTAGCCCAGCATTTCTCATGATCTACTCTGCATATAAACTAAATAAGCAGGGTGACAATATACAGCCTTGGCGTACTCCTTTTCCTATTTGGAACCAGTCTGTTGTTCCATGTCCAGTTCTAACTGTTGCTTCTTGACCTGCATACAGATTTCTCAGGAGGCAGGTCAGGTGGTATGGTATTCCCATCTCTTTAAGAATTTTCCTAAAATTTGCTAAAGCAAAGTATCACCTTAGGTTGGCATTTTGCACATTGCTTTGTTTCTCTTGGAAAGAGAAGACTCTTGAGAAGGCCTTGACAGTTCAAGGATGCATGCTTATTAAGTAGAAGACAACAAAGAAAAGTAAATCATCAAGGGAAATATAAGTGAAAGACGATAGTATAAAACTTAGAACAGAGAAACTTGGAAAAATCAGCTAGAAATCCTTAGTGATAAATGCCCCAATATAACAATGGAAGCAGAAAAAGAAGTTACATCCACAGCTCAAATCCAGTAGCTCACGTGGGAAACAAGGAAATCAGGAAAAATGGAATTCACATAAATCTTAACGGGGTTGATACAGGTCTAAGGGAGATCATGCAGAAGAGGCAGGTAAGAAAATATAATTAGTTCTCCTCATCAAGGAGCATTTTCAGCTGCGGTCATGATGCGATGCTATATTTGTTAATGAGAATAGCTTCCCAAATGTGTGTACTTGTCCCAGATTTTTAGTATGTGTATTGGCATGGTTTAAGAGGTTATGTAAGCTTTTAAAAGTATGCAATGAGAAAATGCATCACTATTTCCATGCTTCCCATTCTAAGAGATCCTTGTACAATATCTACAGTGCCTTCAGTCAAACTAGTGTATGTTGAGTGTTAATTGTTAGGCTCTAGGGGTTCAATAATAAATAAGAACAGATAGGAGTCTTGCCTTCCTGGGCTTCATAGGCTTAATGGGAGGAACTCGGAAATAAAATGACCACTGAAACACATCATTTAGAATCACGGTATGTGCAATAAAGAAAGAGTGCAAGGAACAGGAAAGGGTAGAGGAGGGGATTCTGACCCAGTTTCCAGGGTTGAGGCTTTATTGAGAACGTGTGAGTTTGAATTTGGCAGGGTCTGACTGTGACTGTTTTATCCTGAAGTTAGTCTATAGTGAGGCTTTTCCCCCATCCCCTAATTAATACACTGCCAATACAGGAAAAAGATTGGATTAAATGAGTGACAACACATCTCCTAAAGCAACAGAAAGAGGTGAATCAATGAGATTTGAGGAGGAAAAAAGATGCTGAAAGGGACCAAACAAAAATAAAAACAAAAACTATGGGAATCATTAGAGGGGAGATAAGATTCAAGGCTGGAGACCTCCCCTTAGATGATGGAGTTTTTCCAGTACTCTAAACCGGTGATTCTCAAGGTATGGTCCCAAACCAGCAGCATCTTCATCACCTGGGTGTTTGCTAGAAATACTAATTTCCAGATCCCATTCCAGTCCTACTAAATCTGAAACCCTGAGGATTGTTCCCAGCAATCCCATGGCCTCTTGTGAACGATTAGCTCTGAGTTTCAAAGAATATCTGTTTGTTTGAAGTATTTAACACTTACTTTGTTAGATTTACAAATATCACATGAGAGGCAATATGACAACATATAATTGAAGAATGATGGCTCATCTGAAATTATTTTTATTTGTACTTTCATTTGGCACAGAAAGGATTCTGTTTAAACTTAGAAGAAAATACAGTATATATGAAGATAGTTCAGTAATTGAATGAAGTGGTTGGAAAGTTCTAATTTCTACTTCCATTATTAATATATCAGAATTTACTTGTATAAAGTCCATCTGTGTATATTGTTGCAACATACAATGAATTATGAGCATACGCGCAGATTTCTCTAATTAATTTCTTTAATTAAATTACACTTCTCAGAAATGAAGGGACTTGGTGACCTTTCTTAGTTAAGTGGCTCTAACCCATGATAGTGGAAACATCAGACTTTAAATCTAGCAAAATATTATTGATATTCTATAGTGAAGAAAAATAGAACAATATGTCCAAAGAACCTGCAGACAACTACTTTTCTACTTGGTCAAATATAAGTTTGATGAAATGTATATATAATGATCATCAAGAACCAAAACTTTCTACCTACTAATAAGACGAATTTCATGAAAATGTCATTAAATTACAGTACTACTCCAAGTCCTTCATGTGTGGTTGCAGGTATTCCAGAATAGAACAGCCTAGGTTTCAGTGTCACTCACTATTTGCTGGCTGGACTAGCTTAGGAAATGACTTAAACTTTCAGTCTTCCCCATATCTTCAAAATCGGTATAACATTAGTACCTTGCAGGTAAAACTGTTGTGAAAGTTAAGTGACAAAATGCATGTTAAGTACTTGAACTAGTTCCTGACATTGTGTTCAATAGAAGCTTTTTTTTTAACTATTACTGTATAAATAATCAATTTAACTTTTTATACTGAAAATGAAACCCATGAAATCACATAGTGCTAAAATTAGTCCTTGGTAATCTATAAGGGACTTAACCTAGCAATATTACCTAAATACTTTTGACATGAGAGTCACAGCTCATTTTAAAACTTTGCACATTGATTTTGTACAAGGACTACCATGAATTCACGTGGTAATATTATATGACATGGATTTAAGCAAGCCATTTGGGATAATCCAAGCAAATTGCCAACAGCTGATAGAGGATTTCTGCATATGTAGCTGCGTTTGCTCTGGTCTTCTTGCCTTTTGGTAGCAGCAAAATATATTAAATTTATCCTTCTGGTGTCCACCTGAATCTCCACTCCTGGACCTTGAGTTCCAATGATGTCATCCTTTGATCTTTCCATTTTTTAATGTCCATCTGCTCTGTGACTTTTCCTTCCAGACTTGTGAGAAAGAACAACCCCTCATTTAACATGAAAAGTCAATTATTTATATTAAATAATGTTTAAAAATAGATGTGGTCTAATACTTTCAATAGATTTGGAGTAGATTCACTAGGACTTCAAAAATCTATATGTTCTCTTGCCTATGATTGATCCAATGGGAAAATGAAGCATAATATCCTTCCATTAATCACTGCATGCATCTTAAAAATAAAAATAAATGTTAAATGCCACAATTAATCCCCAGTTCTCAGTTTGTTAAGTAAGGAAAAAAGACATGACTTGTGGATTTGGAATAAGGCCTGTTATGTAAAAATAGAATTAGAAGGAAAACTGAAAACATGTGAATGACAAGATAAAAGAGTAATGAGAAAAAATGTTTGAGTTTAGTGCCTTCTGATGGCTGTCTCAATGCAGCCAAGGGGAAAAGTGGCCTGTGGTAAATATTGCAGGCAGAATGACAGGGTGCATGTGCAGCTACACACATCTGGCGCACAGGTGTCCAAATGGAATTTGCCATCATTCCAAGAAACGGTCAGATGTTGTCTTTTTAAATGGCGAATGGAGTGAGGACTAGTGGAATTCAGTGTAGATGTCAGGCATACAACATATTCATTTACGTCAGGGTTGCAGTCAGAATTGCTGTTTGACATACTTCAGAGTTAATGTCACTCTGTAGAAAACGTTTCATGAACATGAGACAAAAACCAGCTTCTTACTCTTGCTTCAGAATTGCCTCTTCAGAGCAACAAATGAAAAGGAGTTTCCATTACTGAAAACCCTAACTAGTTACGAAGCGATCGGTTGCTCTTTTTGGTTAGAAAGGAATAAAAAGATTTTCAGACTGATCATTGACCAATGCATTATTTTTAAAACTGACTTCCAAGAACCAATTCCTTTCTGACACAGCAATGAACGATTCTTGACAATGGTTTAAGTGTCTTCCAGTTCTTTTAACCCTACTGCTGGCAAAATCTTCACCTCCTCCTCTCAGGTCTCATGGTACCTGCTTTTAATTTCTTTCTTGGAGGCATCTGCCATTAAAGTAGTCTTATATTCTTCAGTCTCTCCAGAGCAAAATATAGTAACAAGAACAATTACAATAGCAAATATTTCTATTCATAAGACTACAACAAATATGGAGTGGGGTGTCATTTCCTGCTCAAGGGGACTTTTCCGACCCAGGGATCAAACTCTCATCTCCTATATCTCCTTCACTGGCAGGTTGATTCTTTACTGCTGAGCCATCTGGGAAGCCTAAGTCAGCTAAATGTACACATATATCCCCCTAACTTGGATCTCCTTCTCATATCCCCCAGTCCCACCCCTCTAGGTTACCACCAAGCACCGAGCTAAGCTCCCAGTGCTACACAGCAGCTTCCTGTAGCTATCTGTTTTACACATGGTGGTGCATGTATGTCAGTGCTATTCTCTTAATTCGTCTGGTGGTGCATGTATGTCAGTGCTATTCTCTTAATTCGTCCCACCCACTCCTTCCCTTCTGTGTCCACAAGCCTCTCTGCATCTGGGTCTTCATTCCAGCCCTGAAAATATGTTCATCAGGACCATTTTTCTAGATTCCAAATATATATATGTATATATATTTGTTTCTCTCATTCTGATTTCTTTCACTCTGTGTGACAAACTCTAGGTTCATCCACATCACTACAAATGACCCAAATTCATTCCTTTTTATGGATAATTTTCCACTGTATATATGTACCACAACTTCTTTATCCATTCCCCTGTGGATGGACATTTAGATTGCTTCTATGTCCTCACTATTGTAAATAAATCCTGTGATGAACACTGAGATACATGTGTCTTTTTGAATTATGGTTTTGTCAGTAGTGGGTTCGCTGGGTCATGTGGTAGTTTTATTCCCAGTTTCTTAAGGAACCTCCATACTGTTCTTCGTAGTGGTTGCATCAGTCTACATTCCTACAAACAGTGCAGTAAGGTCCTTTTTTTCAACATCATTTACTGTTTGTAGACTTTTTGATGATGGCTATTCTGACTGGAGTGAGGTGATACTTCATTATAGTTTTGATTTGTATTTCTTTAGTAATGAGCGATGTTGAGCATCTTTTAATGTATTTGTTGACCATCTGTATGTCTTTGGGCTCTTCTTTGTAGACCAGCCTGGACATCTTTGTTTGTCCCCATGTGCAGTCTTTCTTAGTGACACAGAGACTGTACTTCCCCTCTGAGACCTGACTCTCGGTGCTTTAAAATTAAACCTCCTCTCTGCAGTTCTGCTAAGGATTACATCAGTCACCTTCCCTTGCTATGGATAGAAACTGGTTTAGATTCCTAAATCAGATGGTGAGTGTGTGTGTGTCTGTATACATGTGAGTGTGTGTTTATTTAGAAATATGCAAACCCTGACAAATAAATAGGAAACACCCAAAAGTGATTTAAAAATTGTCCATTAGTAAAAATCCAGAGGCTACAGAAAAGAGTAGTACTCAGAATAACCACAATTACATTTTATATTACTCTGGTGTTTTATTAAAGCCAGATATGTATATGCATTCATATATGTGCTGCTGCTGCTGCTGCTAAGTCGCTTCAGTCATATCCGACTCTGTGTGACCCCATAGACGGCAGCCCACCAGGCTCCACCATCCCTGGGATTCTCCAGGCAAGAACACTGGAGTGGGTTGCCGTTTACTTCTCCAGTGCATGAAAGGAAAAAGTGAAAGTGAAGTCGCTCTGTCGTGGCCGACTCTTCACGACCCCATGGACTGCAGCCTACCAGGCTCCTCCATCCATGGGATTTTCCAGACAAGAGTACTGGGGTGGGGTGCCATTGCCTTCTCCAATTCATATATGTATATACCATTAATACTTCCTTCAGAAGTATTTAATGATTGTGTAAATTCTACCATGATACTGATATATTAATGCAGTATCTTATCAAAGTTCTACATGTACATAGTTTTAAAAAACAGTTCCCAATACTTGCATAAAAAGGAACAGAAACAAACTTAGCATGAAGATACTAATGTTTTTTGATTTCTCAATAAAAATATAATCTACCGACTTATTACAGTGGAAAGATAAACACACACACACACAAAGACAAGCATGTATCTATTCATCCATTCAATGTAATCACATTATAATTTTTGGTGTCCTTTTTATGACTATGTAAATCTTTTTACCATTAGACCATGTGGGATGTTACACTGGCATCCCTGTCTAGTTCAAATTTTCCTTATGGGTTATTTAGAAATGTGCTGCTTAATTTATAAGTATTTGAGGTTTTATACATTATATATTGTGTTTAATTTCTAATGAGTTACCATTGTGAACAGAAAATCTACACTATGTTTCCTATTTCTTGACATGTACTAAGATGTTTTAAATATATAACATGCTCTATCTTTGTGAATGTGCGATGTTCATTTGGAAATGCAATATAAATACCTGTGAACAGTATATAAATATCAATTAGCTAAAATATATTAATAATGTTTTTAAAATCTCTTAAATGCAGCATTTTTGCTGTATACTGTGGTTTGGAAGCAAATCACACCATTCACCCACAGTCAAGGAGAATGGATCACATAAGGGTATGAACAACAGGAGACAGGAATCACAGGACTATTTTAGGATTCTGTTTGCCACATTTCTACATTTAAATATTTTTCTTATAAGTATCATTTATTTAACTTTTGTATTTTTGTTGAGCCTAGAAATCCTTGCCTTTTAAAGGAAATATTTGGTCCATTTACATTTAAATGGTGTTAATATTACTGTATTTAAGTCTAACTTTTCTCTTAAAATTCCATTTATCCTTTCCTTCTTTGTTCTTTCTTTTTTGAATCATTTAGGTGACTCTAATATTTTTGTATTCAGTTTTACATCTCAAACTGAATTTTAGATGCATCTTTTTATGTATATAGCATTTCAAACTATATATTATATATTAATAATATTTTTTAAATATTATATTTCAAACACTGCATTATTTCAAGTAGCATGCTCTTTCATACTATTGTACAACCATTGTAAAAGCTTTATAATACTTAATTACATTTACCCTTTCTGCCCTTTGTGCTATTTTGTCCTATATTTTTCCTTCAGAAATTTAGCTCCTTTATCACAACCTTGGTTTTCTGTGAAGACCTAGCATAACTTGAAGGGTTTCTCTCAGGTCTCTTGACCTTCTCTCTTCTTGCTTCTATATCACACTTGGAAAATGCCTATGTATCCCAAGAGGCATGATTTCATTTCCTCTGCTCTGCTTCCAGTCTTTGGTAAACAAACTTCGTTAATTTGTTTGGTCCACGGGAGAGTGTCAGCTGTGGGTTTCTATAGCCTCTGTGGCTGGGCACTCCCTGAGATTCCAGTCCCTCAGTCATATCCATATGCATCCACTGAAGTTCTCCTAGTGCCTCCTTACCTCCACATATAGTGAACTTCCCTGATCTTATTGTTGCTCCTTTAAAGATGATCCCAGCTGTTGGCTTCTCTTACCTGGAAAGAGTTTATTGTTTTCTCAATATCAACTAGGTTAGCTTGAACTAACTGATAGTTAGCAAAATCTATCATCTGGTAGGTTACCTAACTTTTGTATTCTAGTGTTAGTCATTCAGTAATGTCTGACTCTTTGTGACCCCATGGACTGTTGCCTGCCAGGGTCCTCTGTCCATGAAATTCTCCAGGCAAGAATGCTGGAGTGGATTGATATTTTAAGGTAGGAGCAATTGTCTCTTGAGACTTTCGAATCCTAATTAGAAAAGGAAGTCTGAGAACTTAGAGTTTTTAAGAAAAATAAAATCAAGAAATGTGTTTTTCTTAATCTACATTCAACCTTGCCATAATTTTCCCATGGGCAAAATCAACATATGTTAATGCATCAAAAGTATTATTCTGGCCTGAGGATTAGAGATACAGGAAAATGCTCTCTTCTGATTAGTAAAATCTTCTTAGAGAATGTAAATTTTGGAGTTGTTTGCTTGCATAGAGAAGAGAATTTCTGGACTTGTAAAGAGGTAAAATGTATTTAGATTTCTGAGAGTGTTATATTGATCTAAAGCACTGATAATATGGCACTGTGAGTCATAGAAGGGGCTTCCCAGGTGACACTAGTGATTAAGAACCTGCCTGCCAATTCAGGAGATTTAAGAGATGTGGGTTCCATCCCTGGATTGGGAAGATCTCCTGGAGGAGGACATGGCAACCCACCCCAGTATTATTGCCTGGAGAATCCCTATGGACAGAGAAGCCTGGCAGTCCACAGGGTCATAAAGTGTTGGACAGGACTGAAGCGACTTAGAGGGCTTCCCTGGTGGCTCAGACAGTAAAGAAGCTGCCAGCAATGCAGAAGACTCGGGTTTAATCCCTGGTTTGGGAAGATCCCCTGGAGAAAGGAATGGTGACCCACTCCACTATCCTTGCCTGGAGAATTCCATGGACAGAGGAGCCTGGTGGGCTACAGTCCATGGGGTCACAAAGAGTTGGACACAACTGAGCAACTGCAAGGAGATCCAACCAGTCCATCCTAAAGGAAATCAGTCCTGAATGTTAATTGGAAGGACTGATGTTGAAGCTGAAACTCCAGTACGTTGGCCACCTGATGCAAAGAATTGACTCATTTGAAGAGACCCTGATGTTGGGAAAGATTGGAGGCAGGAGGAGAAGGGGATGACAGAGGATGAGATGGTTGGATGGCATCACCAACTCATTGGACATGCTGCTGCTGCTGCTGCTGCTGCTAAGTCGCTTCAGTCATATCTGACTCTGTGGGACCCCATAGACGGCAGCCCACCAGGCTCCACCATCCCTGGGATTCTCCAGGCAAGAACACTGGAGTGGGTTGCCATTTCCTTCTCCAGTGCATGAAAGTAAAAAGTGAAAGTGAAGTAGTCACTCAGTCATGTCCGACTCTTCGCGACCCCATGGACTGCAGCCTACCAGGCTCCTCCGTCCATAGGATTTTCCAGGCAAGAGTACTGGAGTGGGTTGCCACTGTCTTCTCTGCAATGGACATGAGTTTAGGTAAATTCGGGGATTTGGTGATGGACAAGGAGGCCTGGGGTGCTGCAGTCCACGGGGCCACAAAGAGTTGGACAGGACTGAGAGACTGAACTGAACTGAACTGAGCGACTAAGCACAGCATAGCACAGAAGCAACCACATGTACTTGGGTCATAGAACCTTTTAAATTAAGTCTTAAACCATGTTTAATAAGAACATAAAAAAAAAAGAACATAATGAACTTCTAAGGTTTTAAAGAAGTACTATATGTGAAATCAGATACCAACATAATAATTAAGTTGACTTAGTTGAAAAATATTTATTTTAACCTTTGGCTTTTAATACTTCACTAAAAGTAATAGAAATAAATCATGCCCCTGAGTATGAATGATAATGCCTCTCATTTCAAGCAAATGCATTCATTTCCTTTTGAGCTATGTTCACCTAAGTTGAAAGACTTAAAATTTTTTAATGCTTTTAGCTATGTTATTTCCCATGTAGTAACTTAGATTGTGTCTCTTGGTTACATTTAGAATAATAAGCTTTAAAGATCACTGCAATAAACAATAATATCTATTAATACATAATTCAGCAAAAAATTTTGAGTTATTTTATAATTATCAAAGACCACTGGTGAATCATAAATGGAAATCTGAAAACTGCCTAACCTACCATAAGCTCATTTTGCTTAGTTTTTAACTTTATTATTGTGGTCTTACAGAATAAAACCTAGACAGCATATTAAAAAGCAGAGACATTTCTTTGACAAAAAGGTTCTCTAGACAAAGCTATGGTTTTTCCAGTAGTCATGTATGGATGTGAGAGCTGGACTATGAAGAAAGCTGAGCCCTGAAGAATTGATGCTTTTGAACTGTGGTGTTGGAGAAGACTCTTGAGAGTTCCTTGGACTGTAAGGAGATCCAACCAGTCCATCCTAAAGGAAACAAGTCCTGAATACACATTGGAAGGACTGATGCTGAAGCTGAAACTCCAATACTTTGGCCACCTGATGCGAAGAAATGACTCATTTGAAAACACCCTGAGCTGGGAAAGATTGAAGGCTGGAGGAGAAGGTGGTGACAGAGGATGAGATGGTTGGATGGCATCACCGACTTGATGGACATGAGTTTTAGTAAACTCCAGGAGTTGGTGATGGACAGGGAATCCTGGTGTGCTGCAGTCCATGGGGTCACAAAGAGTCAGACACAACTGAGTGACTGAACTGACTGAACTGAATCTCTATACCTAGAAAAAAATAATATATGAAACGAAGCAAAATATAACGTATGGGAATTCAATTCTCTTTTAGTTTCTTTTGACATTTACACATCAGTTTTTTTAGTTTTGGGAAGAATTTAAGGAAAATTTAATTAACATTTCATGTGCTAGGGTTAAATATATACTTACCACTCCATTTCTAATTTCTTCACAGTGACCAAATATTCTAATATTAGTAAATTAATCAACTATTGTGTTTTAAAAAGGATGTTTGTATTTTTCTATTAGTTCAAGGAAAACATTTAGAATCAGAGCAGAAAAAGGAATAAAAGGAATCCAGATTGGAAAAGAAGAAGTAAAACTCTCACTGTTTGCAGATGACATGATCCTCTACATAGAAAACCCTAAAGACTCCACCAGAAAATTACTAGAGCTAATCAATGAATATAGTAAAGTTGCAGGATATAAAATTAACACACAGAAATCCCTTGCATTCCTATACACTAACAATGAGAAAACAGAAAGAGAAATTAAGGAAACAATTCCATTCACCATTGCAACAAAAAGAATAAAATACTTAGGCTTATATCTACCTAAAGAAATGAAAGACCTATATATAGAAAACTATAAAACACTGGTGAAAGAAATCAAAGAGGACACAAATAGACGGAGAAATATACCTTGTTCATGGATTGGGAGAATCAATATAGTGAAAATGAGTATCCTACCCAAAGCAATCTATAGATTCAATGCAATCCCTATCAAGCTACCAATGGTGTTTTTCACAGAACTAGAACAAGTAATTTCACAATTTGTATGGAAATAAAAAAAAACCTCGAATAGCCAAAGCAATCTTGAGAAAGAAGAATGGAACTGGAGGAATCAACCTGCCTGACTTCAGGCTCTACTACAAAGCCACAGTCATCAAGACAGTATAGTACCGGCACAATGACAGAACTATAGATCAATGGAACAAAATAGAAAGCCCAGAGATAAATCCACGCACCTATGGACACCTTATCTTCAACAAAGGAGGCAAGAATATACAATGGAGAAAAGACAATCTCTTTAACAAGTGGTGCTGGGAAAACTGGTCAACCACTTGTAAAAGAATAAAACTAGAACACTTTCTAACACCATACACACAAATAAACTCAAAATGGATTAAAGATCTAAACATAAGACCAGAAACTATAAAACTCCTAGAGGAAAACATAGGCAAAACACTCTCCGACATAAACCACAGCAGGATCCCCTATGACCCACCTCCCAGAATATTGGAAATAAAAGCAAAAATAAACAAATGGGACCTAATTAAAATTAAAAGCTTTTGCACAACAAAGGAAACTATAAGCAAGGTGAAAAGACAGCCTTCAGAATGGGAGAAAATAATAGCAAACGAAGCAACGGACAAAGAATTAATCTCAACAATGTGCAAGCAACTCCTGCAGCTCAATTCCAGAAAAATAACCACCCAATCAAAAAGTGGGCCAAAGAACTAAACAAACCTTTTTCCAAAGACGACATACAGATGGCTAACAAACACATGAAAAGATGCTCAACATCACTCATTATCAGAGAAATGCAAATCAAAACCACAATGAGGTACCAGTTCACGCCCATCAGAATGGCTGCTATCCAAAAGTCTACAAGCAATAAATGCTGGAGAGGGTGTGGAGAAAAGGGAACCCTCTTACACTGTTGGTGGGAATGCAAACTAGTACAGCCACTATGGAGAACAGTGTGGAGGTTCCTCAAAAAACTGGAAATAGAACTGCCATATGACCCAGCAATCCCACTGCTGGGCATACACACTGAGGAAACTAGAATTGAAAGAGAAAGGTGTACCCCAATGTTCATCGCAGCACTGTTTATAATAGCCAGGACATGGAAGCAGCCTAGATGCCCATCAGCAGACAAATGGATAAGGAAGTGGTGGTACATATACACAATGGAATATTACTCAGCCGTTAAAAAGAATACATTCAAATCAGTTCTAATGAGGTGGATGAAACTGGAGCCTATTATACAGAGTGAAGTAAGCCAGAAAGAAAAACACCAATACAGTATACTAACACATATATATGGAATTTAGTAAATCGGTAAAGATAACCCTGTATGCGAGACAGCAAAAGAGACACAGATATATAGAACAGTATTATGGACTCTATGGGAGAGGGCGAGGGTGGGAGGATATGGGAGAATGGCATTGAAGCATGTAAATTATCATATGTGAAACTAATCACCAGCCCAGGTTCGATGCATGATACAGGGTGCTCGGGGCTGGTGCACCAGGATAAGCCGGAGGGATCGGATGGGGAGGGAGGTGGGGGGGGGGGGGTTCTGGAAGGGGAACACATGTACACCCATGGAGGATTCATGTCAATGTATGGCAAAACCAATACAACTTTGTAAAGTTAAAAAATAGATAATTAAACTAATTTTAAAAAAATAAATAAAGGCAATTTAAATAAAAAAATATTTTAGGATAAATCGCTGTTTTCTTCTTAAATCTGAAGTCTCTTTCACACCTAGATGTAGCTCTCAAAAATGCCTTAAGGAAAGTGTATCCAGTATTGCTCTCCGAATAGTATTCAAAACTTGAAATTCATGTTCCTATGCAATTTCAGTTGTATACATTTATTTCAGTAAATCTGCCTTTCCCTTTTCTGAGAATGTTTCTTCTTTCAGTGTGTCATTTTAGCAATCCTAAGATTGAAAAATTTTAAAAACACTTAAAATTATAATGTTATGTTCACTTTTTAAAAATCTCATATATGAATTTATTTTTAGTTGTGGTTAAACTGAATATAGCTTATCCCTTAAGGATGATGATTCATGTATAATCCTCTGAAGATTATGAGCTTCAAAGACAGATGCAGGGCCCCTTGCCTTCCTTCACTGATACATGCGCTTCTTCAAAACGTTAACTCCTCTGTGCTTACTATCAGACATTTCTACCTGCTGTACCTCTAAAGGATTGGTCTGTAATGTTTGCCAAGTTTTACACAGTGTTTCTCTTCACTGATACTCTCATCTTCACTTTTAGGGACAGCAACAATGAAAACTAATCTTTTCCTTAATAATTCCTTTCACTATAATAACTACATTGTCTGATTTTAATGTAGCTACCATAGTAGTTTTTTTTAGTTAATATTTGCATGATATATGTATTTTTGTTCAGTCTTTCTACTTTCAAAATATCTGTGTATTTTAGAAGAGTGTCTTAGAAATGACATAAGCCATATATTTTTTCAATATATAACTGAATCTTACCAAAACAGTTTGATTTATTTACATTTAAGATTAATACTGTTCTGTTCATGGGCTTCTCAACACAAGAATACTGAAGTGGTTTGCCATTCCCTTCTCCAGTGGCCTACATTCTGTCAGACCTCTCCACCATGACCCGTCCATCTTGGGTGGCCCCACATGGCATGGCTTAGCTTCACTGAGTTAGACAAGGCTGTGGTCCATGTAATCAGATTGGCTAGTTGTCTGTGAAATGTAGTACTTGGATGCAATCTCAGAAACGACAGAATGATATTTGTTCGTTTCCAAGGCAAACCATTCAATATCGCGGTAATCCAAGTCTATGCCCCGACCAGTAATGCTGAAGCAGCTGAAGTTGAACAGTTTTATGAAAACCTACAAGACCTTTTAGAACTAACACCCAAAAAAGACGTGCTTTTCATTATAGGGGACTGGAATGCAAAAGTAGGAAGTCAAGAAACACCTGGAGTAACAGGCAAATTTGGCCTTAGAGTACAGAATGAAGCAGGGCAAAGGCTCATAGAGTTCTGCCAAGAGAACACACTGGTCATAGCAAACACCCTCTTCCAACAACACAAGAGAAGACTCTACACATGGACATCATCAGATGGTCAACACCGAAATCAGATTGATTATATTCTTTGCAGCCAAAGATGGAGAAGCTCTACAGAGTCAGCATAAACAAGACTGGGAGCTGACTGTGGCTCAGATCATGAACTCTTTATTGCCAAATTCAGACTGCAATTGAAGAAAATGGATAAAACCACTGGACCATTCAGTTATGACCTAAATCAAATCCCTTATGACTATACAATGGAAGTGAGAAATAGAATTAAGAGACTAGATCTGATAGAGTGCCCGATGAACTATGAACAGAGGTTCATGACATTGTACAGGAGATAGGGATCAAGACCATCCTCAAGAAAAAGAAATGTAAAAAAGCAAAATGGCTGTCTGAGGAGGCCTTACAAATAGCTGTGAAAAGAAAGGGAAGCGAAAAGCAAAGGAGAAAAGGAAAGATATACCCATTTGAATGCAGAGTTCCAAAGAATAGCAAGGAGAGATAAGAAAGCCTTCCTCAGTGATCAATGCAAAGAAATAGAGGACAACAGTAGATTGGGAAAGATTAGAGATCTCGTCAAGAGATTAGAGATACCAAGGGAACATTTTATGCAAAGGTGGGCTCAATAAAGGACAGAAATGGTAGGAACCTAACAGAAGCAGAAGATATTAAGAAGAGTTGGCAAGAATACACAGGAGAACTGTACAAAAAAGATCTTCATGACCCAGATAATCATGATGGTATGATCACTCACCTAGAGCCAGACATCCTAGAATGTGAAGTCAAGTGGTCCTTAGGAAGCATCACTACAAACAAAGCTAGTGAAGGTGATGGAATTCCAGTTGAGCTATTCCAAATCCTGAAAGATGATGCTATGAAAGTGCTGCACTCAATATGCCAGCAATTTGGAAAACACAGCAGTAGCCACAGAACTGGAAAAGGTCAGTTTTCATTCCAATCCCAAAGAAAGCAATGCCAAAAAATATTCAAACTACTGCACAATTGCACTCATCTCACATGCTAGTAAAGTAATGCTCAAAATTCTCCAAGCAAGGCTTCAGCAACACGTGAAACGTGAACTTCCAGATGTTCAAGCTGGTTTTAGAAAAGGCAGAGGAACCAGAGATCAAATTGCCAACATCCGCCAGATCATCAAAAAAAGCAAGAGTTCCAGAAAAACATCTATTTCTGCTTTATTCACTATGCCAAAGACTTTGACTGTGTGGATCACAATGAACCATGGAAAATTCTGAAACAGATGGGATTACCAGACCACCTGACCTGCCTCTTGAGAAATCTGTATGCAAGTCAGGAAGCAACAGTTAGAACAGGACATGGAACAACAAACTGGTTCCAAATAGGAAAAGGAGTATGTCAAGGCTGTATATTGTCACCCTGCTTATTTAACTTACATGCAGAGTACATCATGAGAAACGCTGGGCTAGAAGAAACACAAGCTGGAATCAAGATTGCTGGGAGAAATATCAATAACCTCAGATATGCAGATGACACCACCCTTATGGCAGAAAGTCAAGAACTAAAGAGCCTCTTGATGAAAGTGATAGAGGAGAGTGAGAAAGTTGGCTTAAAGCTCAACATTCAGAAAACTAAGATCATGGCACCCGGTCCCATCACTTCATGGGAAATACATGCGGAAACAGCGGAAACGGTGGCAGACTTTATTTTTCTTGGCTCCAAAGTCACTGCAGATTGTGATTGCAGCCATGAAATTAAAAGACACTTATTCCTTGGAAGGAAAGTTATGACCAACCTAGATAGCATATTAAAAAGCAGAGACATCACTTTGTCAACAAAGGTCCATCTAGTCAAACGTATGGTTTTTCCAGTGGTCACATATGGATGTGAGAGTTAGACTATAAAAAAAGCTGAACACTGAAGAATTGATGCTTTTGAACTGTGGTGTTGGAGAAGACTCTTGAGAGCCCCTTGGACTACAAGGAGATCCAACCAGTTCATCCTAAAGGAGATCAGTCCTGGGTGTTCATTGGAAGGGCTGATGTTGAAGCTGAAACTCCAATACTTTGGCCACCTGATGCCAAGAGCTGACTCATTGGAAAAGACCCTGATGCTGAGAAAGATTGAGGGCAGAATAAGAAGGGGATGACAAAGGATGAAATGTTTGGATGTCATCACTCACTCAATGGACGTGGGTTTGGGTGGACTCTGGGGGTTGGTGATGGACAGGGAGGCCTGGCGTGCTGCGGTTCATGGGGTCGCAAAGAGGTGGACACAACTGAGCGACTAAACTGAAGGTTAATACTAACATGCTTGGAATCACTTCCACTCACTTTTATGCTTTTTCTTTCTTCCTTTTATATGTGTCTCATTTCTCTTTTGCTCTGTTTCAGATTAAACTCTTAATGTCTTTTTGTCTATGCTCTTTGAAATGCTCTATACCGAAGATGTATTTGATCTTTGAAATCTTAACAACACATTTATTTTAGTAAGATTTAAATTTAATCAAAGTCTTTACCCTTTCTCTAAAAAATAAAAATCATTTAATTCCAGTCACCTTCCTTTACTATTTCTGTTGTTGCTTTTTAATATTTTAATTTTATCCTACTTTAACTGCCCCAGCCATGCATGTTATTATTTTTGGTACATCCAGCAGTTTTTCTTGTGTTTACCTTCCATTTTAGTTTTTCACCATTTTTTATAGTGTTTTGTATTTTTGGGGTGTGTGTTTTCCTGAAGTAAATGGTAAACATCTCTGGTTTTGTTGACCTAAAGTATATTTATGTTACCCTTGATATTGAGTGATTATTATACATTTTTTCTAATACAAGAAGAAATTGTACTTTAAATTCATTTATTTATTCATGCCAATTGACCTTTTCACTGAGGATGTAGCCTCTGAAAGCTTTCATCTTCAGGTGGTGGTCTGAGTTTCAATCCCTACAATAGCTTATCTTTCCTTCCCAAATATGGTCATTGAAACTTAAGGCCTCAGGTTTGAAATATCCACAGCATATCCTGGTTTCATGCTATCTTACAAGTCTAGTTTCAGCTCACTCTTCATTTTTGTCCTCTGTGGATTGTCTGTACATCTTCTGAGCACAGTTTTGCATTTTAAAAGTGCTTGTTGTTTCTCCTCCAGAGTTTCTAGGTCATTTCAGTAGGACAATTTTTCAGTCTATGAATGTCATTTTGTGTGATTCAACATTTTTTTTCAATGTCTACCCCCTTCTCATTTCCTCTGTTATTGAACTTGGGTTGCATAACCATCATAATGACCATTCCTTACACACATCCTCATTCCTTTGCGCTCTTTCCTCTCCATCACACTGGAGTGGCAAAACTGCAGAGCTAGTTACACAAATCCCATCTGCTTCATGACCATTATATTGTGCTCACTGGGAGTGCTTTAAATTTATGACAGCAAACTGTAAGGAATTCGCCAGGGCCGAGCAATTTTCCTAATTTTCCATAGTCAGTTGACTGTTTCATTCTCCAGGAAGACACATCTACACCTTTTCCCTCAAGTCATCAATCCACTTAGAGCTAATGACCTTGCCTCCTCTTTCACTAAAGAAAAAGATAGCAAAAAAGAATGACCTCATCCCTGCCAGCGCCATATCTTCTGATGGCCCTGCATCCCCTTCCTTCCATTACAGTGGCACAGGGAACTGTGTGCTGCTACCTAGTACCAAACCTTTCACTTCTTCATGGGTGCCACCCCTCTCACATACTCAGACCTGTTCCTGTAATCATTTGCTCTCTCCCACAGCATCCATGCACGTCTCCTTCTCCCTTTCAAACAGCGTATAAACTAGCTGTACTAGTTCTCTGCTTAAAGTCACTGTGGCAACTCCCTAGCATAGCAGGGGCAGAGAGTATATTCAGACATGAACATACCCCACAGTGCCTGGCCTCACGCACCTCAGGAGAAACTAGAGTCTAAAAATCTTAAAGAATATTTGGTTATCTTCTTTTTTATTTTGAAATAATTTTAGATACAGAATTGAGTAATCTTTTCAACAGAGCTGGGTCAATTCGATATCCAACTTATAAAAACAGTTTTTCTTTTGATTTAAACAAATTTAAGTGTTTTTATCAGAATATACTTGATTTATAACATTGTGTTAGTTTCTAGTGTGCAGCAAACCACAAGTCTGTTCTCTCTGTCTGTGAGTCTGTTTGTATTTTGCAGATAACTTCATCTGTGTTATTTTTTTAAATTCTGCATGTAATGATATCATATGACATTTGTCTTTCTCATTCTGAATTCCTTTGCTAAGTATGATAATCTCTAGGTCCATCCATGTAGCTGCAAATGGCATTATTTCACTGTTTTTTTTATGGCTGAGGAATACTTCATTGTGTGTGTAGATGTGTATACACAACGTCTTGCTAATTTATCAATGGACATTTAGATTGTTTCCATGTTTCGGCTGTTGTAAATAGTGCTGCAGTGAACATTAGTGCGTGTATCTTTTTGAATTATATTTTTGTCCAGATGCATGCCCAGGAGTGGGATTTCTGGTCATATGGCAACTCTATTGTTAGTTTTTTGAAGAATCTCAATATCTTCCTCCATAGTGGCTGTACCAATTTACATTCCTACCAACAGCGGGTGAAGGTTCCCTTTTCTCCACACCCTCTCCAGCATTTGTTATTTGTAGACTTTAAAAGAAATTTTTGTTAGAATATAGTTGATTTACAATGTTGTGTTAGTTTCAGGTGTACGACATTTACATATATCCAGTCTTTTTAATTTCTTTCTGATATAGACCATTACAGAGTGTTGAGCAGAGTTCCCTGTACTATACAGCAGGTTCTTACTAGTTACCTATTTTACATACTGTAGTGCGTATATGTCAGTCCCAATCTCCCATCTTATCCCTCTCCTCTTTATCCCCTGGTAATCATAAATTTGTTTTCTACATCTAGGACTCTACTATTTTGTAAGGAAGTTCATTTGTAGACTTTCTAATGATGGCCCTTCTGACTGGGGCGGGGTGGTGCCCTTCATTTTTCCAGGCATATTAGGATTAGTTTGTCCATTTTTAGAACAAAAATAATCCCTGCTAGCAATTTGATATGAGTTGCATTCAATTTGTATATTAATTTTGGGAGAATTGACATCTTGGTAATATTGAGTACTCTAATTCAGTGAATACATATTATTTCTCCATCTATTTAGATCTTAACTTATTCTAGCAGTGTTTTATTGTTTTCATTGTAAAAAGTGTATTGTTTTCAGTTGTACTTATTTTTTAAAGTTTATCCCCATATTCTTTTTGATGCTATTATGAATGGAACTGCTTTCTTAATTTTATTTTTAGATTTTTCATTACTAGAAAATAGAAAAATAAATATGTTTTGTGTTGATCATGTATCCTGCAACTTGCTAGTAGTTGCTTCTTTTTTTTTTAACTTCTTGGAAATTTTACCAGTAGGATCATGTAATGTGCAAATAATGTCTTTCTTCTCTCTTTCCAACCTATGTCCTTAATTTCATTTTCTTCCTTTCTCTTTTTTCCTCCCTCCTCCTCTCCCTCCCTGCTTCCCTCCTTGCCTGCCTCCTGTCTTTCTTCTCTTTTAGTCACACTGTTGGTGTTTGAATCCTAACTTCACCATATACTAAGGGAAGTCTAGGAAACATCTCTTGGGATCTTCATTTTTTTCCATATACAAATGGGACTAATTAATATTAGTTGCTACCTTAAAATGTTCTGATGCAAGTAAAATGGTTAAACATTTATAACATGTTAGAACAATGCATGACATTCTGTATATTCTCAATAAATATTACTTTTTATTATCTATGGTCAGTAAGAATCACCTTTCTGATCTCTTTTAAATATGCTTGGCCTCAACTCTTAAATTCTTCATGATAACCATCCCCACCACTTCTCTGATATTGGGCTTCAGGCTTCAGCCAGTGCCAAAGTTTATTTGAAACTAAACTTTTTCTGTTATACCTCTTATGTCAATAGTTCACTATCAGAGAAAGGCAATATAAACTGGCAGTCAAATATTTCTAATGCATACTAATATGAAAAATCCTTGTATTTTATGAATAAAATATATGAAGAAACCCTGAGAGGAAAAAAAAAGAACCTGGAGTTTGCCTAGAACATTCAATAGATTTTGCCTCTTAGCCAGAGCAATAAAAATAACATGAAAAACACAAGTGCACTGAATAGAATATAGGAAATAGACATTATGTCATGCTAAGTTGTTTCAGTCGTGTCCGACTCTGCGCGACCCCATAGACGGCAGCCCACCAGGCTCCATCGTCGCTGGGATTCTCCAGGCAAGAACACTGGAGTGGGTTGCCATTTCCTTCTCCAGTGCATGAAAGTGAAAAGTGAAAGTGAAGTCGCTCAGTCGTCTCCAACTCCTAGTGATCCCATGGACTGCAGCCTACCAGACTCCTCCGTCCATGGGATTGTCCAGGCAAGAGTACTGGAGTGGGGTGCCATTGCCTTCTCCGATTGGCATGATGTTAATAAATGGTTGCATATGCTTGATTGGCACCAGAAATTTTAATTAGGAGAAGAATTCTGAACCTATATCAAAATTTTGCCTTGACTTTTTTCCTATTTTTGCTTAATTTCATTTATATTCATATCATCTAATTACAGTACATTATGTTCTATAAGTAATACAAGAATACAGCACTCTTTGCAGCTTTGGAAATTATTAAACATGTTATTTTTATGCCCCAGAAATGTCACAATGGGTTTTAATTAATTGTGTATGCACAGTTGTTTTCTAAAAATTGAACATTAATATCCATGAGGTGAAATAATGATTTTCAAGTTTATAGGACAACTTTGGCTCATAGTCTTATTTTGAAGGAGAATAATTTGTTTTCTGAGAAATACTACTAACTTTGTAACATTTCACTCACTTGAGACACTGATGAAATATATTGACAAACACTGTACGCTAAATCCTACTGTGGAGCTTTACAAAGTTTCTTAGCAATTAAAATAAATTTCCTGAGCAAAAGGTAGTATTGTTAAAAAAAATAAAGAATAGGTTTTCCTGGTGAGATTTCTAGAAACAATGAAATGGTGGATGAGATTGTATTGAATGGGCATCTATGTTGCTACATCATGTGGCTAGTATATGCTGCTGCTGCTGCTGCTGCTGTCGCATCAGTCGTGTCCGACTCTGTGCGACCCCATAGACGGCAGCCCACCAGGATTCTCCGTCCCTGGGATTCTCCAGATAAGAATACTGGAGTGGGTTGCCATTTCCTCCTCCGGTGCATGAAAGTGAAGTCGCTCAGTCGTGTCCGACTCTTCACGACCTCATGGGCTGCAGCCTACCAGGCTCCTCCGTCCATGGGGTTTCCCAGGCAAGAGCACTGGAGTGGGGTGCCATTGCCTTCTCTGGCTAGTATATGACTTGACTATAAATAATACTTTACAAAGTAACTGAATCTAGATTCTTGCTGTGACTCAGAATAAAAATTCAAACATAATTATTGAAGCTGACTAATAGAACTAATGATCACATAGCAAAATAACCTCAGCTAAAGTAAACAAGTATACATAGTTACCAAACAAATATGGTTGCTAAAGCAATGTAGGTTATGTATTTACCATTCCTCCTGTTTATATAAAAGGTGAAAATTTGCAGTCGCTAAAGTATCTGCCTGCAATGCAGGAAAGCCAGGTTCGATTCCTGGGTCAGGAAGATCCCGTGGAGAAGGAAATGGCAACCCACTCCAGTATCCGTGCCTGGAAAACCCCGTGGACAGAGGAGCCTGGCGGGCTGCAGTCCATGGGGTCGCGAGAGTCAGACACTACTTAGCAACTAAACCACCACCTCTCGGGTGGGTGGGGGCGGGAAGTGAAAGGAATCCATTTAGCTTCTCCCTACCTCCTTATTCATTTCTCTTCAAGAGAGAAAGAATGATTTATCTGTTTGATAAAGTTAAGAGAAGGTGCTAAACATGCTCAGGTAAGCTCAATCCACAGTCCTCTCTCATTTGCCTGTTTGCAGATGTGACTAACTCCCCTTAGGTCTGTTGGATGTGCAAACTGCAGAGCAGCACAATCTGCCCACCCTATCTACGGGTCCTTTGTGGACCACATCTAGGCTACCTAAACAAGTGTGGGGCCCCTTGTGGCTGACACTGGCCTGGCCTGATAGGTACAGCATGGACATAAGAAGGTATAGCTCCTAAACGAAAATTGCTAATAACGTTTATGATAATTTTAGCAGAAGCCATGCCTTCTGATTCTTCTAATTTCCATTTTATTGCATATATGATTTTCTGATGCTTCTTGCATAAACACAAATAGAACGAGGCAAACCCCTAGTGTTCAGGCATAAATCTACAATGTACAAGTGCTCTGGCAGCACATAGAAATATAGAAATGTAGAAATGTATACATAAACACATTTAAAAGATACCAGGTGCTGAGTAAATGTGAGACATTTATGTCATTGATACTTTGTTTTATAAAATTACTAAGGCCATTTTTCATTCAAAATACTGCTTAAAATTTGCTATTTTGAGCTTGTATCACTAGAGGATGCACTGGCAAAAAGCATCCACCTGGCCTGTGAGGTTGTTGAGATTTTGCCACTTGGACTCCCAGCCAGGTTGCATGGAATCAGTTCTTTCACCTGGACTCTCATTCCAGGGCCCTAATTTTCTGGCTCAGTTCAGGTTCAAAGATGTGTCAGACAACAATATCTGGCAATTCCAGAACAGGAAAGGCCCCAAACTAAACTGAATTGGGAAATCTCACCGAGCTTCAATGCCAGGACTTGCTGGAAAAGGAACAAGACATAAAAAAAAACAACAACAACCAAAGCCAGAAATCAGGAGTGTATCCTTTACACCTGAGGACAGCTTGGGACCTCCTCCCCTCCCTGCAACCTAACAAGAATAATTAATTCAAGAAAGAAAAAGGACTGAATATGGACACATATAAAACTATTCCAGTGATATGTTAAGGAAAATCACGTTTTCTAAATGAATGGATTGCATGAAATAGTTAAGAAAGCCTGAGCTAAGATGTATTGAAATTCCCTGTATACTTCATTTTAAGGCTCAAGTCTTGTACATTTCGTTTACATAATTCCTAGACTGTATGTTTCCTCATAGACATCTCTGGATGCCTTTGGACTGAAACACTATCCGGCTACATGATGCTAAGTAGTGCCATGTGGAAAATAACCTACTGAACCTTCCTGTAGCACAGAAGAGAGAGACACAGCTCCTTACCCTGACTCGGTGACTGCACTGTCAGATATTGAGGAGGGTGGCAGGAAGCAAACTCCAGCCCTCGTCCAGCTGAGAGGGTTGAAGTATGGTGGGCCTTCCTTCACTTCTGTCTCTATTATTTTGTTTACTAGATGCAGAATCTATCTGTCCACGTTTGCTGCAGTAGGAAACAAACTGCAGCAAAACATGGCACACACACAATGGCGTAAGGAACATACCGTGCATTGAGAGATTCTTTTTTTGTAAACTTGCTCCAGTACAAAGTATGCACCGTGTTAAAATATCCCTTACAATGTCTGGTAGCAAATGAGTAAATGAGGGTGTACAAGACCTGCTCACAAAAGTTGGTTGGCCCACCAGTTTCAGAGATACAGGCAGTACCTTAAGGAGGCTGCTGGTTAGCAGGGTAGGAGAGAAAATGGATCACTACCTGGAACATTCATCAGACCCCACATTGCCAACATTTCTATTTTCCATAAATCACACACCACCTATTAGGCTCATAGCTGTTATAAAAGTTTCCATGCTCCACAAAGTTCCACACATGGACGCAAGATAAGCACGTCATCTCATGTGACCTTGTATCTTAATTCTTGTCCTATTTCTATTACAACTGTCTCTCCTGCTCAAATAAATTCGAGAACCAATTCCTCATTGTTGGTACCTGCTACTTCTTCATCTTCCTCATGTGACTCATCTGACTGAGGTCTTCCAAAAACTGGAAACATCATCCCACTTGTATGTAGCTCCATGAGAACAGGGATCTTTGTTTTGTTCTCTGATGTAACCCAAGTACATGAGTTGTTGTTCAGTCGCTCAGTGGTGTCCAACTCTTTGCGACCCCATGGACTGCAGAACACCAGGCTTCACTGTCCTTTACCATCTCTGGGAGATTGCTCAAACTCATGTCCATCGAGTCAGTGATGCCATCCAACCATCTCATCCTCTGTCATCCCATTCTCCTGACTTCAATCTTTCCCAACATCAAGGGAAAGATTGACTTTTCTAATGATTTACTATAGGTGTTTAATAAATATTTGTCAACTTGTATTGACTCATTCACTGCATGTATTTTTTATTCTCATGACTATCTTTTTTCAATACTGAAATTTCTGCAATGAAGTTTTAATCTATCAATCTCTACCTAGTTCATTCTCTGCTTTCCACTCTGGCAATATCTAATACATTACCACATGGTGAAGTCCCATTCAAGCTCAGGTTCACTGATTCATGTTTGTTCTGTTAAAGATGCTGGCCCAGATGGCTCTAACTGTAACTGTATTTAAAAAGACCCAGCATAATACTTTTTCACAAATATTTTTCCATAACAATATAGTTTTAAAACAAAATAAACTTTTATAATTCAGATAATCTTAGCAATCTCTAGTTCAAAATCTTTTTATAAATGAAAGAACTCAGGTTTAGAGAGCCCTAAAGGTTTAGTTTAGCCCTTCAGGCTCCTTTGTTCATGGGATTATCCCAGCAAGAGTACAGGAATGGGCTGTCATTTCCTTCTCCAGGGAGTCTTCCTGACCCAGGGATCAAACTCTCATCTCCTGCAGTTCCTGTGTTGGCAGGTGGATTCTTTACTGCTGAGCCACCTGGGAAGCTCTTAAAAATTATTGAAGGTCTTATCACTACTAGTTCCTACCCAATAAATAATTGTTGCATATTGATTCTAGAAATAGAGAAGCACCTCATCTTTTTATATTCTGTAAATTCCAAAACATCTATGAAAACTTATTTGATGTTGTTGTTCAGTTGCTAAGTCACATGCAACTCTCTGTAACCCCATGGACTGCAGCACACCAGACATCCCTGTCCTTCACATCTCCCAGAGTTTGCTCAACTCTTATCCATTGAGCTGGGGATACCATCCAACCATCTCATGCTCCATTGCCCCCTTCTCTTCCTACCCTCAGTCTTTCCCAGCATCTGGGTCTTTTCCAAAGGGTCGGCTCTTTGCATCAGGTGGCCAAAGAATTGGAGTTTCAGCATCAGTCCTTCCAATGAATGTGCAGGGTTGATTTCCTTAGGGATTGACTGGTTTGATTTCCTTAAGGATTGACTGATTTGATTTCCTTGCTGTCCAAGGAACTCTCAGGTGTCTTCTCCAGCACCACAGCTCAAAAGCACCAATTCTTCAGGACTCAACCTTCATTATGATCCAACTCTCATATCCACATATGACTACTGGAAAAAACCCTAGCTTTGACTAGATGGACCTGTGTTGGCAAAGTGATGTCTCTACTTTTTCATACACCATATAGGTTTGTCATAGCTTTTATTCGAAGGAGCAAGCGTCTTTTAATTTCATGTCTGCAGTCACCATCTGTAGGGATTTTGGAGCCCAAGAAAATAAAATCTGTCACTGTTTCCATTGTTTCCCCATCTATTTGCCGTTAAGTAATAGGACTGGATGCCAAGATCTTCGGTTTTGGAATGTTTAGTTTTAAGCCAACTTTTTCTCTCTGTTCCTTCACCCTCATCAAGAGGCTTTGTAGTTCCTCTTTGCTTTCTGCCATTTGAATGGTATCATCTGCATATCTGAGATTGTTGATATTTCTCCCAGAAATTTTGACTCCAGCTTGTGCTTCATCCAGTCCGGCATTTCACATGATGAACTCTGCATAGAAGTTAAATAATCAAGGTGACAATTACAGCCTTGACGTACGTCTTTGCCAATTTGGAACCAGTCTGTTGTTCCATGTCCAGTTCTAACTATTGCTTCTTGACCTGCATACAGATTTCTCAGGAGGCAGGTAAAGAGGTCTGGTATTTCCATCTCTTTAAGAATTTTCCACAGTTTGTCGTGATACACACATTCAAATAATTTAGCTTAGTCAATGAAGCAGTAGTAGATGTTTTTCTGGGAATCATTTACTTTCTCTATGATCCAACAGATGCTGGCAATTTGATCTCTGGTTCCTCTGCCTTTTCAAAATCCAGTTTGTACAACTGGAAGTTCTCAGTTAACATACTGCTGAACCCTAGCTTGAAATCGATGTGAAATCTCTATATAATTTATTCTAGGAAAGTTCTAAGAAATGAAAAATTTGTATTATCTGCCTGTTATGTGTTATAAGAATATAGTAGTTGAATATAGGAAAATTCAGCAAAAAAACTCTCAAGTCTTGGCATTCTAGCTCTGGCTTCCACAAGATTTAAGCTGTTTCTCTTCCACTGGGAGACAAATGGTTATTAAATTTCTGCAATTAAGTGTAACATTAGGATTTAAATGGACTCAAATTTTCAAAATTGTAGCTTAATTTTTTAGCTTAGTAAGAATTTGCATCAATTAAACAGCAGCACATTTAGCTAGCAGCAGGAATAAGTGAAAAAAGTTGAAGACAATTACATATATATTTAAAAATACTATCTGTGAACTAAATTTTATGTCACATTCTTAAAGAATATAAAGATGAAGAAGTAACACTCCCTGTTTCAGGAAGCTTAGAATTTATTAGCACAGATTAAGAACACTCATAATGATAATATAAAATAGAAAATTAAAAGATGTTCCTTTTTCTAGTAGTCATGTATAGATTTGAGAGTTGGACCATAAAGAAGGCTGAGTGCCACAGAATTGATGCTTTCAAACTGTGGTGCTGCAGAAGACTCTTGAGACTCCCTTGGGCTGCAAGGAGGTCAAACCAGTCAATCCTAAAGTAAATCAACTATGAATATTCATTGGAAGGACTGATGCTGAAGCTCCAATTCTTTGGCCACCTCATGTGAAGAGCCAATTCATTGAAAAAGACCCGAATGCTGGGAAAGATTGAAGGCAAAAAGAGAAGGGGGTGGCAGATGGTAAGATGCTTAGATAGCATCGCCAAATCAATGGACATGAACTTGACCAAACTCCAGAGATAACAGAGGACATAGGAGCCTGATGTGCTGCAGTTCATAGGGTCACAAAAAATGGGACACTACTTTAGTGACTATACAACAACAACTGCAACAACAAATACCTTGAGTGGGCCTAATTTCATGGTGAACTAAGAATAAGTGTGGGGATATGGCAGGTCTGAATAGCACAGAAGCTAGAAGAGGAGAGTGAGGAGTAGAAACCTCATTCATTACAAGGGCACGTCCCAGAGGTTACTCACATCACTTCTGCTCACATTCTATTGGTAAGAACCTAGTCATATGGTCAATACAAGTAACACTGGAAAATACAGTCTTTAGCTGGCAACCTATGGGTTGGCTAAAACTCAAGAAGTGGAATTTTTAACTAATTTTTTCCTCTATCTATTGAAATGTTTATATAAATTTTTCTTTTAATATGTCTTTGCAATGAATTTTATTAACAGATATACTAGCTTTAGCAATTTACATACCTGAAATAAACCCAACGTGCTAACAACATTATCTCTTATATATATTTCTGGATTTGGTTTGCTAATTATTTTAGAATTTTGCATCCATGCTGATGTTTTTGGTCAGTTAGAGACATACTCTTTATTTACTGATTGCAGTAGACTTATTTTTAACCTCTGGACTACTTCTGTTTTGCTTTGATATTCACCAGATTGTCCACATCCCCCTATGGTTAGTCACTTAGAAAATCTGCATGTATTAGAGGGGTGATAGTGCTTTCCTAAATATGATTTGGATTGATGAGCATGGAGATCTGATATAGAAAGCGATCTCACCACAGCTCAGCGGACTGAGCTCAGATACTGTGGGATGCACCACAGTATCTGACAAAAAAAATAAAACTATAAAGGTCTCGGTCCACAAAAGAATAGAAGAAAAATTAATGAAATTGCCCATTTGGGACACTTGAGTTCTCAGGGTTGGCAAATCCCACAGACCAACTGCCTCTTTTACCTTCTTATAATTTCTGGCCATTCAGAAATAGCCTTGTTTCCCACCACTCAGCCATGCATTAAATAGGTGTTGTTTTTTCTTCATAGTCTTGTTCAAATGCACATAGTTTTCATATGTGCTATATCAGGAGCGAGTTTTCTTTATATTTATTCCACTCTAATGCCAAAACAAGTTTTCCTTTCATTCTTCAACTGCATCAGATTTATTTTCAGGGTGAACCTAATTTTGCTGCCACTTCTATAAGCATGAACCTGTCCTCATCTCTCAGCCTCCCCTGCCACTGTTGACCACACACTTCCAGCTTGAAACTCTCTCCTCCCTTAACTTCCATGATACCGCACTCTATGGCGTTTCTTCTGTATCATTTACTACTCTTGATCTCTTTGCTGTCTCCTGTTTCTCAATATCCTTGCTAAATTTTGAAATGCCCCTTGGTTGGTTCCTGAGATTTCTTCTTGCTGTACATTCTTGTCATAGGAGATCTCTTCCATTTTGCCACTAAATGTCATCTAAATTTAAACCATTTGAGCACTGTCTCCATTTTAATTTGTCCATGGAATCTTGACTGTTGGATCCTAATTAAATGTAGCCTCAAAATGTGCCCTTTCCCCAGCCTCTCCCTTCTCAATTAATTATGTACCCAACTGTTGAAATGAAAGTATATGAATAATTTTTCCCATGTTTTTCTAATCTCTCATCTCTAATTGGTCAGCAATTCCTGTTTTTCTACTGCTAAAACATATCTTAGAATGACTACATCTACATGTTTTGTCCACACTTTTCCAAAGTATCTTGTACTGGGTTTTTGTGTATTTTTTTGCATAATTTTCTCTTTTTTAAATTGAAATATAGTTGGTTTACAATGTTGTGTTAGTTTCATGTGCACAGCAAAGTGATTCAGTTTATACACACAGACACATTCAGATTCTTTTCCCTTATAGGTCATTACAAAGTATTGAGTATAGTTCCTTGTGCTATCTAGTAGGTACTTGTGGGTTATTTTAATCCTAGACTCCAGTTTATCCCTGCCCACGTCTTTCCCTTTTGGTAACCATAAGTTTGTTTTTATGTCTGTGGATCCATTTCTGTTTTGTATATAAGTTCATTTGCATCATTGCTTTTTAGATTCCACTTATAAATGATATCATATGATATTTACCTTTGTCTGACTTAACTGGTCCATCCTTGTAGCTGCAAATGGCATCCTTTCATTCTTTTTATGCCGAGTACTATTCCATTATATGTTATTATTATACTATTATACCATCGCACATCTTCTTTATCCATTCATTGGTCGATGGATGCACGTTTCTTCCATGTCTTGGCTATTGTAAATAGTGCTGCTATGAACACTGAAAATGAAAGTTGCTCGGTCGTGTCCGCCTCTTTGCGACCACATGGACTGTAGTCCGCCAGGCCCCTCTGTCCATGGGATTCTCCAGGCCAGAATACCGGAGTGGGTAGCCATTCCCTTTTCCAGGGCATCTTCCCAACCCAGGGACTGAACCCAGGTCTCCCTCATTGCAGGCAGATTCCATACCGTCTGAGCCACTAGGGAATCTTTTCAGATTATGGTTTTCTCTGGACCTGTACTGTTAAAATGCCCTCCTGTATACTCTCTCAGTTTATTTTCTTCTCCCCATAATCAATTTCCCATAGAGTAAAGTGGATGACCCTTTGAAAAGTTAACTCACATTAAATCAACTGCCCTGCTTGAAAGCCTCCCAAGATTTTTGTTAGTCCTTACAATAAAGTCCGACACTTTAGCTTAGTAAAGAAGGCCCTGCCAATCAGGAAGGCCGTCTGGTACAAACTTATGTCCTGCCACATCTTCTTGGTCCACCTCAGCTATGTTTGGATCTTCCTTGTTTTGTATTCCACGCGAAACTTTACTACACAGAACTTTCATACTTGCTGTTTTCTCCTTCCTTCTCTTCCCATTCCTTGAATGATTGGTTCCTTTTTATTATTCAAGTATCAACTAAATATCATCTCAAAGAACTTGATCCTGGCCATCTTAGTTTAGTAAACCTCTGCAATTAAAATCTACCATGCCACCGTTTTCACTTCATTCAAAGCATTTAGCAAATCTCTAACCCTATTGTTTACGTACATGTTTATTGACTACTTCCACCCTGTAGAATGTAAGTCTCTTCAGACCGAGACTACTAATGTCTTATTCATCCATGAATTCCCAGTGCATTGTGCTGGGCCTGGTAGTTCTTATATTCAACAAATATTTATTGAGTTGGATGAATAAATTACAAAGCAGTATTAAATGATTGTGAATCGTTGGAACTAACAGCTTCATGTAATTAACATTTGTGATTGGCAGTATGGTCATAATTTTCATTGATTTATCCTGAGTTTATAGATAAACCTGTTTATTCATACTCAGCCAAGCAGTTTATAATATGATAATGGCTTCTAATAAATAACATATAGTAAATACTAAGAAACAACCTAAAGATCCATCCAGTTAGTGATTATTTAAATAATTTATAGAATATCTACAATGCTTAATATTTTGCTTCCTTTAAAATGTTAATATAACTCTAGAGTCATTGAATTTAGAGATGATCATCATTTGTTACAATATGAACACCCAGGCTTCCTAGGTTGCACAGTGGTTTATCTATAAACTCAGAATAAATCAATGAAAAAGAATTCACCTGCCAGTGTAGGAGACGCAGGAGACGTGGGTTCTATCCCCGGGTCAGGACAACCCCCTCGAGGAGGAAATGGCAACCCACTCTATTATTCTTGCCTGGAAAATCTCATGGACGGAGGAGCCTGGCAGACTACAATCCATTGGGTCACAAAGAGTCAGATATGACTGAGCGTCCACACACATGAACACATAAGACTGAAAGACCATTTATAATATGATCTTATTTTTGTTAAATATGTGAGCACATAGAAGATAATCTGGAAAAATATATGCAAAATGCTAATAATAGTTAAAAATTTGGGTATGGGGAATATAAGTAATTTTCACTGCCTTTTCTCCCTGCCTTTCTGATGTCAGAAGTGTTCTCAAAGTAAATATATCCTGGATAGGTGTTGTTTTGTAATTAGAAAAATAGCCTGTAATGTTCGTTTTACTTTGAGAGAAAAAGATAATGTAGTTGTTCAAAGTTAATTTCTATTACTTTCAAAATTTTTTCTCTGAATCTTTAGCAGATCAAAACCCCTTTACATGATTTAAAAGGAAAATGAAATGAAAGAATTGCATAAAGAATTTAAAAATACCTAAGCTTTCCCAGTTTTATTTTATTTTGTTTATATTATATACTTATTCCACATTCCATCACTCCTTTTCCCCACAAAACCTAGTGTCTTTGTCACTTTTAAGTTAATAAGTTTGGGGTAAGAAAATAAAGTTTCGTGTATGTTTTTCCATTAAGTTTGAATGAACCATAGAGCAGGCTTTGTGTTTTCTGTGGTTATGAAATTATATTCTTGGCAGCAGAGACCAAGGATCCAACTGGAAAAAAAAAAATGAGTGTGAAGGTTAGGTGTGGAAGCAGAAACGCCTTCTAAGTGGAATTACCTCTTCCCTCCTTCCTTTCACTCTGCCAGAGGTCATGACTGAAGAGGAACAACCAACATCCAAAAAGGCTAGTCTTCATGCATTTCATAATTACCAGTGGGAATTTTGTTTGTATATGATGACCAGGGTGATAGAACTTTCGTTCTTCACATCCCTTCACATCCTTCATATCCACACATTTGCCCATGTATTTGGATAAGTAGGAAGTATTTCAGCGAAAATAGTCTTACAGCAATTCCAAATGTGGTTTTCAAAAAAAAGCAAGTGTTGATTCTGGTTTTTCTTTATTTTTGTAATATCACAAATCAGAAATTTTCTTAGTATGAGGAACATTGCATTCTAAGGGAAGTTAGGGATTAAAATCAATACCTCAACAACATAATTGAGGCTCCATAGGTGAATTTCAAATTGATGTGGGAAATATTGCCATCACTGTGCAGCAAAGTGATGGAGAATGTCAAATAGGACTCAGTCTAAGTTTCTGTTGTCCAAATGTTATTGCTTTTTAAACAGATGAAGCTCACTCCTCCTGAATGTTATGGTTATTTGTCTCCTAATCAGAATTGTGCATCCCTGGTATGACATACTCTCCGTGACAGCATTGGCATTCCTGACTTTCAATGTAACGTTGAAAACAAAACTGTTTCTCTTTTTTTTTTCCTTTCTCCTGACTTCACAAGATCCTCACAGTTGCCTGACTGAATTCCCTGTAACAGTTAATTACCTCATGAGAGAGGCCTGTCCAACTTGGGAATAACAAAGGGTACTTCCAACACCAAAGCAATTCTAAATACTGGATGGAAGGTAAATACATATCTGTTTATGATCGATTTCTTGAGCTTATTTTGGAAGTATTACTAGACAAGACAGAGGAACACCATCATTTCCCAATTCACATACAGGAGATTTAGTTAGTGCATACACTGGGGAGCTATTTCAAGGCATAGAAAGGGTGGCCACTCATACCAGGACCAGGCATCGCTGGCGGTTCAGTGGTGAAGAACCTGCCTGCCAATGCAGGAGATGCGAGTTCAATCCCTGGGTCAGGAAGATTCCCTGGAGATAGAAATGGCAACCCACTCCAGTGTTCTTGCCTGGGAAATCCCATGGACAGAGGAGCCTGATGGGCTACAGTCCATGGGGTCTTAAAAGAGTCAGACATGGATTAGCAGCTGAACAACCACAAAATACCAGGATATTTGTGAACCAATCTAAAATGCCTACTGTAAGTTTAGCAAATTTAATGAAATGAGTAATACCACAGACTAGTAGTGACAAGGATCCTGGCAGTCTTTGGTAACATGCACAGATCATCCTCCTGTGTGGGAAAAATTATACCAAAGAGTGATTTTATAAATTGTAGTGTGGAAACAGTGGAATGATGCTAAGCCTGCATACCTCTCATACTTTGCATTCTTCTTCATTCTCTAGTGGGGCCACAAGGCCCCCACATTGACACTTCTTTTTCCTTTAGACTCCAGGAAAAAAATGTGATTTTGGTTGGGAAATTAAAAAAATCTGTAGAGCCTACATCAATACCCTAGCAGCAAACACCCTTCCTTTTCAGTGTGTCCCTGCTAACAAACCTTCTACTGTGTTCCAAAGAAAGACTTTCTCCTTCCCCTCCAGGATGAAACTGACTTCCTGTCTCATTCATACAGCCAGAGGCCCTGTCTGGTGCCATGCCTGGTGTCCAGTACTTCAGGCCCTCCTCGACGGAGTCCTACCTGCTAGGATGTTTGCCCATCCATTCCTGCCACTGGATAAAAGCACTGTTACATTGCTGTTACCCAGGGACCTGCCTCACCCATCTCTTAAACTTTCTGCCCACCTCCTATCTACCCAAGATTCTGAATGTAGTTGCTCTTCTCATCCAAGTACTTCTCAGGATAAAAACAGTTATTTGATGCTAGCCCTCAAAGTTGAATGGTGTCATGGCTATTACGGTTGCTGGCTACATTCTCTAGATACGGTGTTGTGTTTTTTAAGCAGACTTTTCTCCAAATACCAAGCAGTTGCGTGTTTCTTGGCGCAAGGGATGGGCAGGTGGATAGTAAGATTCAAGGTCTTGGACTGACTCTGTCAGTTAAAAGACATGAAACCTATCATGTGACACTTGAGGTAGAAGATTGGCAAGAATGCAGTTGTTTTGGGAAACTTGTCATTAATAATCCTGGGATAAATATTAGGAAGATTCTGAGAGCAGGACCAGATGTGTAGAAAAGAAGATATTCAAACCCCTGGAGAGTGGTTTGGCCTTCCTCTTACCACAACCTTCATGAATAGGTCTGTCTATTGGCAGTTCTAAAAACAACTCATAAAGGATATGAAAGAGTAGGAAATAGAAATTCTAAAGTCATATAAAGTTTATATTTTAAGTAATTAAGTAAAAATGATTAATAAATGAAATAACAAAATTCAAGTTAACAAGATAATTAAAGCCATTAAGTAAAAGCATTAAAGATTGAGTGTTTTAAATACTAAGATAAAAAATTAATAAAATTTGCAATGAAGAAAATAAAAAGTTAGACCCAATGGAATGCAAATTTAAAGAGATTAATAAATGGCTATTGTCAAGAATAAGAAATATTATTCCCCCTGCACAGGACTCTAAATTTTCCCTTTCCTGTCCTGTTTGTGATAGATATATGCTACATTTTCTCACTTTATTCTTTGAGTCTTTTAACCTCTTTTCACATATCTCATATCTTTCTTTTTGTGCTGGACTCTGTGGTAGTTGGAGAAGGCAATGGCACCCCCACTTTAGTCACTAAGTCATGTTTGACACGACTGAGCGAATTCACTTTTGCTTTTTCCCATTATTATGGCAACCCACTCCAGTATTCTTGCCTGGAGACTATGGGGTCCATAGAGTCGGACACGACTGAAGCAACTTAGCAGCAGCAGCAGCATGTGGTAGTTTAGTCCCTAAGCCATGTTTCGACTATTATGACCCCATGGTAGCACGTTAGGTTCCTCAATCCATAGGATTTTCCTACTGGAGTGGGTTGCCATTTCCTTCTGCAAGGGATCTACCCGACCCAGCGATTGAACTCAGGTCTCTTGCACTGCAGGCAGATCCTTTACCAACTGAGCTACCAGGGAAGTAAGCTAGTAAATAAACTGGAGGTAAACTGAGCTGCTGAGCTACTGAGCTGGACTCTAGAAAATATCTTTTGATTTATATTTCATTAATTTTCTCTTCAGCTGAATCTAACATGCTGATAAACACATCATTTATAGTTTATTATGTTTTTATCTGAAGAAATTAATTTCATATCTGTTTAGTTATTTTTATAGTTTCCAGCTCCAGATATGTCTCATATTTCCTAATTAAACGTAGCACACAAATATAATCTCTGTGATAATTTCACACTAAAATCTTTGTAGGTATCTTTCTGCATCTTTTGTTTCTGTTGGCTCTCAGTTCAGTCAGTTTAGTCGCTCAGTCGTGTCCAACTCTTTGTGATTCCATGAACTGCAGCACACCAGGCCTCCCTTTCCATCACCAACTCCCGGAGTTTACCCAAACTCATGTCCATTGGGTCGGTGATGCCATCCAACCATCTCATCCTCTGTCGTCCCCTTCTCCTCCTGCCCCCAATCCTCCCCAGCACCAGGGTCTTTTCAAATGAGTTAGCTCTTCGCATCAGGTGGCCAAAGTATTGGAGTTTCAGCTTCAACATCAGTCCTTCCAACGAACACCCAGGACTGATCTCCTTTAGGATGGACTGGTTGGATCTCCTTGCAGTCCAAGGGACTCTCAAGAATCTTGTCCAACACCATAGTTAAAAAGCATCAATTCTTCAGTGTTCATCTTTCTTTATAGTCCACTCTCACATCCATACATGATTACTGGAAAAATGACTGCTGTTGGCTCTCACTCATGGTATTTCTGTTGCTTTTATCCTTGGGTATTTTTCTTCCTCTGACCTATTTATTATCTTAGGAATATTATTTATTTTGATTCTTTCATGCAATTAACAGATATTTCTTAAGCACTTCCTTTGTGACAATGAGTTATTCTCATTGTGTCTCCTGCATTGGCAGGCAGGTTCCTTACCACTAGTGCCACCAGGGAAGCCTCCCTTTGCTCAGACAGCTTACATTTCAGTGAGAGAAGAGCCAAGAAACACGTGTGTCCTGCACTGTGAACTGGAGAACTGATGCACAAAATACAGAGGAGAGTGGCAGGATATGAAGGCAGAAAGGGGAAGGAAGCAGAAGTTTGAGAACCTGGAGGTCATTTCAAAGACTTATTGCTTTTCTTCTCTGTGAGGTCAGAATCATGTAAAATGTTTTGAGCAGAGGAATTACACAATTTACATATTAACAGGTTTACCCTGACTGCTATAGTGAGAATAGTACCTAGGGAGACAAAGACAGAAGCAAGGACACCACTGAGAGGATGATTTGATATTCCAACAGAGAGAGAGGGTAGAGGATTGAAAGGTAAATAGGATTTGCCAACAGACTGGATGTCACAAACCTCTGTCCGTAGTTCTTCAGGCATTCTGTCTATCAGATCTAATCCCTTGAATATATTTCTCACTTGCACTGTATAATTGTAAGGGATTTGATTTGTTATTCCTGAATGGTCTAGTGGTTTTCCCCACTTTCTTCAATTTAAGTCTGAATTTGGCAATAAGGAGTTCATGATCTGAGCCACAGTCAGCTCCCAGTCTTGCTTTTGCTGACTGTGTAGAGCCTCTCAATCTTTGGCTGGAAAGAATATAATCAATCTGATTTCGGTATTAACCATCTGGTGATGTCCATGTGTTAAGTCTTCTCTTGTGTTGTTGGAAGAGCGTGTTTCCTATGACCAGTGTGTTTTCTTAGCAAAACTGTTAGCCTTTGTCCTGCTTCATTTTGTACCCCATGGAAAAATTGCCTGTTACTCCGGGTATCTCTTGACTTCCTACCTCTGCTTTCCAGTCCCCTATAATGAAAAGGACATCTTTTGGGGGTGTCAGTTCTAGAAGGTCTCAGGTCTTCATAGAACTGTTCAAATTCAGCTTCTTTGGTGTTAGTGGTTGGGGCATAGACTTGGATTACTATGATATTAAATGGTTTGCCTTGGAAACGAAGAGAAATCATTCTGTCATTTTTGAGATTGCACCCAAGTACTGCATTTTGGACTCTTTTGTTGACTATGATGGCTGCTCTATTTCTTCTAAGGGATTCTTGCCCACAGTAGTAGATATAATGATCATCTGAATTAAATTCACCCATTCCAGTCCATTTTAGTTTGCTGATTCCTAAAATGTCGACGTTCACTCTTGACATCTCCTGTTTGACCACTTCCAATTTGCCTTAATTCATGGACCTAGCATTCCAGGCTCCTATGCAATATTGCTTTTTACAGCATCAAACCTTACTTCCAGCACCAGTCACATCCACAACTGGGCGTTGTTTTCACTTTGGCTCCATCTCTTCATTCTTTCATTCTTTCTCCACTCTTCTCCAGTAGCATATTGGGCTCCTACCAACCTGGGGAGTTCATCTTTCAGTGTCATATCTTTTTGCATTTTCATGCTATCCATGGGGTTCTCAAGGCAAGAATACTGAAGTCATTTCCCATTGCCTTCTCCAGTAGACACGTTTTGTCAGAACTCTCCACCATAATCCGTCCATCTTGGTTGGCCTTACAAATAGCTGAGAAAAGAAGAAAAGCCAAAGGCAAAGAAGAAAAAGAAAGATATTCCCATTTGAATGTAAATTTCCAAAGAACAGCACAGAGAAATAAGAAAATCTTCCTCAGTGAGCAATACAAAGAGGTAGAAGAAAACAATAGAATGGGAAAGTCTAGAGATCTCTTCAAGAAAATAAGTGATACCAAGGGAAAATTTCTGGCAAAGATGGGCACAATAAAGGTCAGAAATGGTATGGACCTAACAGAAGCAGAAGATATTAAGAAGAGAATATAAGAATACACAGAAGAACTATACAAAAAAGACCATCATGACGCAGACAACCATGATGGTGTGATCACTCTCTTAGGACCAGACATCCTGGAATGTGAAGTCAAGGGGATGATAGGAAGCATCACTATGAACAAAGCTAGTGGAGGTGATGGAATTCCAGTTGAGCTATTTCAAATCCTAAAAGATGATGCTGTGAAAGTGTTGTGGATATGCCAGCAAATTTGGAAAACTCAGAAGTGGCCACAGTACTTGGAAAGGTCAGTTTTCATTCCAATCCCAAAGAAAGGCAATGCCAAAGAATGCTCAAACTACCACACAATTGCAATCACATCACGTGCTAGGAATGTAATCCTCATAATTCTCCAAGCCAGGCTTCAACTACATGAACCATGAACTTCCGGATGGTCAAGCTGGATTTAGAAAAGGCAGAGGAACCAGAGATCAAATTGCCAATATCCATTTTATCATAGAAAAAGTAAGAGAGTTCCAGAAAAATATCTACATCTGCTTTATTGACTACGCCAAAGCCTTTTACTGTGTGGATCACAAAAAACTGTGGAAAATTCTGAAAGAGATGGGAATACCAGACCACCTTACCTGCCTCCTGAGGAACCTGTATGCAGGTCAAGAAGCAACAGTTAGAACTGGACATGGAGCAATAAATTCTTTCTAAATAGGGAAATGAGTACATCAAGGTTGTATAATCTCACCCTGCTTATTTAATTTATATGCAGAGTATACCATGTGAAATGCTGGGCTAGATGAAGCACAAGCTGGAATCAAGATTGCCAGGGGAAATATCAATAACCTCAGATATGCAGATGAGGCCACCCTTATGACAGAAACTGAAGAAGAACTAAAGAGCCTCTTGATGAAAGTGAAAGAGGAGAGTGAAAATGTTGGCTTAAAGCTCAACATTCAGAAAACGAAGATCATGACATCTGGTCCCATCACTTCATTGCAAATAGACGGGGTAACAGTGGAAACAGTGGCTGACTTTATCCTTTTGGCCTCCAAAATCACTGCAGATGTTGACTGCAGCCATGAAATTAAAAGGCACTTGCTCCCTGGAAGAAAAGCTGTGATCAGTCTAGACAGCATATTAAAAAGCAGAGACATTACTTTGCCAACAAAGGTCCATCTATCAAAGCTAAAGTAGTCATGTATGGATGTGAGAGTTGGAGTATGAAGAAAGCTGAATGCCAAAGAATTGATGTTTCTGAACTAAGGTGTTGGAGAAGACTCTTGAGAGTCCCTTGGACTGCAAGGAGATCCAACCAGTACATCCTAAAGGAAATCAGTCCTGAATATTCATTGGAAGGACTGATGCTGAAGCTGAAACTCCAACACTTTGGCCACCTGATGCACAGAACTGACTCATTGGAAAATACCCTGATGTCTTGGAAAGATTGAAGGTGAGAGGAGAAGGAGATGACAGAGGATGAGATGGTTTGATGACATCACCGACTGATGGGCATGAGTTTGAGCAAGCTCCAGGAGTTGGTGATGGACAGGGAAGACTGGCATGCTGCAGTCCATGGAGTCACAAAGAGTCAGACATGACTGAGCAACTGAACTGAACTGAACAGACTGGATGGGAGGCTTGAGACACAGAATTGCCAAGGTGATACTGAGATTTTTGGCCTAGCTAGCTGGAAAAATCAAAACTCCCTTATCTAAGAGGCAGGAGACTGCAGAAGAAGTTACGATGAGAGTAGATTTCTACAAGGAGAACTTGTGAATGTGTCTGGCAGGCCCCAAGTTCAAGGCCATTTAAACCAAGCCTGCACCATCCAGGGAACATGGATTTGTTTTGCAAGTCTGTATTGGAACTAACTTATGCTTTGAGTTGTACTTTCTCAGGGAGCTTTGTTTTCCACTCTCTGCTCTTTACAGTGACAAAGAAACTGGCCTTGTAGACCCCAGAGGGTCAGGAAGAGTCACATTGCTCCTGCTTTACCTCACCTTGGTGGTGTAACACTTGGGTTCCCAGCTTTATGTGGAACCCCAACTTGGAAGCATCTGACACCTTTTCCAGCATCTAGGGGCCTGCTGCCTTCCTTCCTGGAGGCACTCTTGCACCTTCCTCAAAGTGGTGAGTGAGATCCTCTCACATGGCCATTCTCTTTGGACCTCTGCAACTGGAATGCATTCTCCACATTTAAGGACTCATGTGGTTACACTGGTCTCTAGTCCAAATTCAGGATAATCTTTCCATATCAAGGTACTTAACTTTAGTGTCCTCACCTCAAAGCCCCTTTTTCCATATAAAGTAACATATTCACACATTTCTTGGATTAATATATTGACTTTTTTGCTGGGCCATTATTCTGCCTGCCACAGTCAGTATCATCATTAAGTTTATTCAGCACATTGGCTGCAAATCTAACCAAGAATAACCCTTTTCATGTTTCATGCCAGCACTGATGTGCCATCTAAAGCACTGACACCATACCCACAAACAACTTCCAAAATGAGACAGTAGTCTTTAACAAGAAAGGAAAGATGAAAAATAAACTTGTGAAGAGTCTTGTGGGGATTGGGGACCCTCAATTAAAATTTCTTAATCACCATCCCCCATTTATTCTGGGGCAGCCAAAATCCTCAAGACTTTTCCTTTCTCATTTCTTCGGTCAAGACTATACTTCAGCTTCCTTTAGTCATTCTTTATATTGTCTTTTATTGCAGTATAGTTGACATATAACACTGTACTAGTTTCAGGTGTACAGTATAAAGATTCAGTATTTGTATACATTTTGAAAGATCACCAATAATAACTCTACGTTGAGATAATATTTTACAAGAAGCATTTGAATTTGATTTCAGTTATTAAATACATCCCAACAGGGTAGTCACAAGTAAAATGTAGTTCTCAGTCAAATCATAAGTTCATTTCTTTGATCTTCAGTAGATCACTTTTATCTATTTCTGTAAGTTTAGGTATTATTTGCACTTATATTTTGGTGTTATACTTGGATCATTTTATGTTTCAAATGTAGTCAGAGTGACATATGAAGAATGAACGAGTATTAAAAACTTTTAGCAAGACTGTTAAATAAAGGTTGATAACTTGGAACTGGACCGAGTTGGGTAATAGTACCAGTAGAAGAGCCCCACAGGAATACAACATTCTCCCTGGATTTTTTTATCCAAATTATCTGTTCAGTTCAGTACAGTTCAGCCTCTCACTCATGTCTGACTCTTTGTGACCCCATGGACTCCAGCTTGCCAGGCTTTCCTGTCCATCACCAGCTCCCAAAGCTTGCTAAAATCTATGTCCATCGAGAAGGTGATGCCATCCAACCATCTCATCCTCTGTTGTCCCCTTCTTCTCCTGCCTTCGCTCTTTGCCAGCATCAGAGTCTTTTCTAGGGAATCAGTTCTTCGCATCAGGTGGCCAAAGTATTGGAGTTTCAGCTTCAGCATCAGTCCTTCCAATGAATATTCAGGACTGATTTCCTTTAGGATGGACTTGTTGGATCTCCTTGGAATCCAAGGGACTCTCAAGAGTCTTCTCCAACACCACAGTTCAAAAGAATCAGTTCTTCGGCACTCAGCTTTCTTCATACTCCAACTCTCACATCCATACATGAATACTGGAAAAACCATGGCATTGACTAGATGGGCCTTTGTTGGCAAAGTAATGTCTCTGCTTTTTAATATGCTCTTTAGGTTGGTCATAGCTTTTCTTCTAAGGAGCAAGTGTCTTTTAATTTCATGACTGCAGTCAACATCTTCAGTGATTTTGGAGCCCCCAAAAATAAAGTCTCACTGTTTCCATTGTTTCCCCATCTATTTGCCATGAAGTGATGGGACCAGATGCCATGATCTTCGTTTTCTGAGTGTTGAGTTTTAAGCCATTTTTTTCACTCTCCTCTTTCACTTTCATCAAGAGGCTCTTTAGTTCTTCTTCACTTTCTGCCATAAGGGTGGCCTCATCTGCATATCTGAGGTTATTGATATTTCTCCTGGCAATCTTGATTCCAGCTTGTGATTCATCCAGCCCAGTATTTCACATGATGTACTCTGCATATAAGTTAAAAAGCAGGGTGACAATATACAGCCTTGACGTAATCCTTTTCCTACCTGGAACCAGTCTGTTGTTCCATGTCCAGTTCTAACTGCTGCCTCTTGACCCTCATACAGATTTCTCAGAAGGCAGGTAAAATGGTGTGGTATTCCCATTTCTTTCAGATTTTCCACAGTTTGTTGTGATCTACACAATCAAAGGCTTTGGCGTAGTCAATGAAGCAAAAGTAAATGTTTTTCTGGAATTCTCTTGCTTTTTTGATGATCCAATGGATGTTGGCAATTTGATCTCTGGTTCCTCTGCTTTTTCTAAATCCAGTTGAACATCTGGAAGTTCATGGTTCATGTAGTTGAAGCCTGGCTTGGAGAATTTTGAGCATTCCTTTGCTAGCGTATGAGATGATTGCAATTGTGTGGTAGTTTGAGCATTCTTTGACATTGCCTTTCTTTGGGATTGGAATAAAAACTGACCTTTTCCAGTCCTGTGGCCACTGCTAAGTTTTCCAAATTTGCTGACATATTGAGTGCAGCACTTTCACAGCATCATCTTTCAGGATTTGAAATAGCTCAACTGGAATTCCATCACCTCCACTAGCTTTGTTCATAGTGATGCTTCCCAGGATCCACTTGATTTCGCATCCCAGGATGTTTGGCTCTAGGTGAGTGATATACTACCATGGTTATCTGGGTCATTAAGATCTTTTTGTATAGTTTTTCTGTGTATTCTTGCCAACTCTTAATATCTTCTGCTTCTGTTAGGTCCATACCATCTCTCCACTCCAATCATTCCAAACCATCTGTAGTCTTTAGCCAAATCTATTTGGAAGTAAAATAAGCTACAGCTCATGGTGAGTCATAGGGATTTTGTCACCTTGAAGGAGAAGTCACTCAGAGAGAGCAAAGGGACCAAGTTCTTTTTATACTGATGAGGACAGCTGGGTGTATCCAGGTCAAGGCTTGACATGGCAGGCCAGAGGACTGTACCTGTCAGCGATGAGAAACTGCCAAAGCTGTAATGTTAGCAACTTTTGAAGCTTCACACCTTTAAACATACTATTTTCAGAGCTTGAGCCTTCTCTTTTCTAGTACCTTCTCTTTGACAGGAAACACACACACACGCACAAATGCATACATACACACAGTCTTTAGTTGTAAATATGTATAATGAAGCCTTATGCTCTTTGTTTAGGTTTTCTTTTGATAATGATGTTGATCTTTAAGCAGCCTATCTGTATAATTACAAATATTGATATATATATTGATACATTTTAAAAATATATATGTTATCCCCTCTATTGCCCTTCTGCCTCTGAGACTGAGACTGAAACATGCTTAAAATATTCTGAAAATAAAAGAAAGCTCATCTTTATGCTGTGTCACTTGTTGAAAACTTAAATTTAAGTGCCCCTTGTTTGCTGGGCAGCCTTGTTTGTACCTGCTTCAACTAACCTAAAGTATTTTCTGATATCTGTTTCAGGTCCAGGCACCTCAGCTGGTAGTATGGTATCATTTTTAAAAATTTGGAGGACAGCAGTACAGGAGCATAGATTTTTCAGTCTCTGAGAATGACCCAATAAACAGGGAAATTAGATTAACAAAAAGAAACAATTGATTTTAAACATGTTCAACCAAAGTGAAAAATAATCCCACATACCGAAAAACATGTGGCTGAGTCAAAACACCAAAGGCAGCAATATCTGCATGGTATTAAACTAAAAATGGGAAATAGGGAAGAAGACAAAGTAAGATCAGAAGGCACTGAGAGACAAGGACTCCAGAAACTGCTTATGGGATCACAGTCCTGAAAATAATGAGCCAGAAAACATTTGTACAAATGGAAAAGACCCGTCAGAAAGAATGTGCCTGCAACACAGATGAAAACTGTAATCTGGTGTTTCAGATACAGCTGAAGGAGTTAGCTAGACTTAGGAACCAATATAAACTATGAATATTGCAATATCCCATATTGCAATATTGTATATTGCTGAACTAGAAAAACAGAAAATGATTGCACAACAAAAAATGCGAAGTGTTGCTAACATCTCTCAGAAAAGAAAAAATCATTTCAGAAATGAAAACTAAATTGAAAGGAACAAAAGAGCCAATAGACAGGGTAGCATCATAAAGAAATGTTGATAGAAGATGAAAAGGAGGAGAATGGGAGGAAATTAGACATAAGGAGATAAAAAGGATTCACTCTAAAGTGACAGATATAAAAGGCAGTCAGAGAAAATCCCATATATGTATAATACACAACACTTTTTTACCCAAAAAGAAATGCCATATAAGTCACCTCTTTGAGGGCAGAGAATCTAAATTATTTATAATTATTTTACATTGGTGATTTGTCTGTTCTCTTCTCATTTATTCATTATTTATATTATATAATCATTTATTTACATCAACGTGGATTCATGTGTATTTACTTTTTACCTTGAGTTACTTTGCAATACTCCTTTATTCAATTTTTTGCTCAACTGGTTCTGAGTTTCTCTGCTGGGGTGCTTTTTCAGTTGGTTCCTGTGTCCTACTGACATATTCTTATTATTGTTGAGTTTTTGTTTGTTTTTTGTTTTTAGAGCACTTCCATATTATCTGACATCATAAGATGTTCCAGGTTCATTTTTTATATACCCAGTCCCACTCCTAGAATCAGTCATTTCTCAAAAAAAACCCTGGTTCTTTTTCTTGGAAAATGGCATTAAAAACTAGAATCTAGGCACTAGATATGCTCATTGCTTGTGGGGTATCATTGTTTTTATCCCTTCTCGTCTGACAGAGCAATAAAACATATGTTTATGCTGAGGCTACACTTATCCATAAATATTTCTATGTGTTTCTAATCATCTGTTATCTACATTAGGCTACTCACGAATTTATACTAATGTCTCCAAATCTCATCCATTACCCCATGGATCATCTCAGTCTCCTCCCCCTTCTTTCCCAGGCTTCCCAGGTGGCACAGTGGTAAAGAATCCGCCTGCCAGTGCAGGAGACACAGGTTCGATCTTTGGGTGGAGAAGATCCCCTGCAGAAGGAACTGGCAACTCACTCCAGTATTCTTGCCTGGGAAGTCCCACGGACAGAAGGAGACTGGTGGGCTACAGCCCGTGGTGTCTCAGAGTCTGAAATGCCTGAGCATGCACACACACTCCTTTCTTACCTGTAAACTCCCGCTTCAACTGTGAGAAGCTAGCTCCCATCACCTGCTACTTATTTGTTTTTTAAATTGTGAATATGCCTGGGCAGTCAGTTGTGTCTAACTCTTTGAGACCCCATGGACTGTAGCGCACCAGGCTCCTCTGTCCATGGAATTTTCCAAACAAGAATACTGGAAAGGGTGAAAGGTAAAGTTGCCCAGTCGTGTCCGACTCTTTGTGACCTCATGGATATAGAGTCCATGGAATTATCCAGGCCTGAATACTGGAGTGGGTAGCTGTTCCCTTCTCCAGCGGATTTTCCCAACCCAGGAATCTTTACCAGTTGAGATACCAGGGAAGCCCAAGAATACTGGAGTGGTTGTCATTCCCTTCTCCAGGAGATCTTTCCAATCCAGGGATCGAACTTCCCAACCCAGGATTTGAACTTGTGTCTCTTGTGTCTCCTGCGTTGGCAGGAGGGTTATTTACCAGCTCAGCCAATGTGGAAGCCCCAATATACATACATAGAAGGATCTGTCTTTTTAATTTGTACTCCCATGAGACATATCTTATCAATTAGAATGCAGAGCTCATGTGCAATTTCTTATGTCTTTAGTCTTTCAGACTCTTCTCATTTCTAAAGATACTTAGGTCAACAACTTTTCCCCACTTCCTTCAGTAAGGTTGTTTCATACATTCCTTCAACCTCCTAAATAATTTCTTAAAACTTTGTATACCATTGTTTCATTTATTATTCTACAAAGTTTGATGGGTTTTGACAGAGTATCATGCATCCACCATTACAGCATCATACAAAATAGTTTCACTGGCCTGGAAAATCCATTGTGCTTCACCCATTGAATTCTCCTCCTGCCACTGAATTTCCCTGAAAAACCACTGATCTTTTTACTTCATTTATAGTTTTCCCTTTCCTGTATGTCATAACACTGGAATCGCATCAGGTATTTAGCTTTTTCAGGCTGACTTCTCCCATTTAACGAGAAGATTCATTCATGTCTTTCTGTGGGTTATTAGCTTATTTGGTTTTATTCCTAAGTATTAGTCTATGTATTAATGTACTACAGATTGTTTATCCATTCACTTACTTAAGGGCATCTTGTTTGTTTTTAGTTTGGGGCTATTGTGAACAAAGATGCTACACAAACTCACGTGCAGGTTTGATCTAGATATATGCTTTTGGATCATTTGAGTAAATATCTAGGGACACAGTCACTAAGTAATAATGGTGATATTAGTTTTGCTTTTTTCAGAAACTGACAAGTTGTCTTCCAAAGTGCCTGTACCATTTTGCATTCTCACCAGCAATAAATAAGTGGCCCTGTTGCTCCATACAATTAACATTGTCAGGTTTTTTTTTTAATTTTGGATATTCTAATAGATATGTAGTGGTATCTCACTTTAGTTTATAATTTTTTAATGACAAATAGTCTTAAGCCTCTTTTCATATCCTTATCCAATGTTCACTGCAACTCTATTTACAATAGCTAGGACATGGAAGCAACCTAGATGCCTATCGACAGATGAATAGATAAAGAAGCTGTGGTACATATCCTTATTTGTAGCATCTTCTTTGCTGAGGTGTCTGCTCATATCTTCTGCCCATTTAAAAAAAATAGGTTGTTTGTTTCCTTATTCTTCAGTTTTAAGAGTTCTTTGTTTATTTTTGATACAAATCCTTTATCATATATGTCTTCAGCAAATATTTTCTCCAAGTATGTGATTTGTCTCTTCATTTTCCTAATGATGTCATTCACAGAAGTGTTTTTTTTTAACTTTTAGTTTTATATTGGGGTATAACAAATTAACAATGTTATGATAGTTTCAGGTGAACAGCAAAGGGACTCAGCCAAACATATACATGTATCCCTTCTCTCACAGACTCTCCTCCCATCCAGGCTGCCACATAACATTGAGCAGAACAGAAGTTGTTAGTTTTAGTAAAGTCCAAGATATCATTTTTTCTTGCAAGTATAGTGCTTTTCCTGGAGTAGGAAATGGCATCACAATCCAATATTCTTGCTTGGTAAATTCCATGTACAGAAGAACCTGACGGGCTGCAGTCCACGGTGTCACAAAATTTCAGACACACCTGAGCAACTGAGCACATAGCGCTTTGGGTATTGATTCTAAAACCTTATCAGCAAACCCAAGGTCAGGGTCATGTAGATTTTCTCCTATGCTACTTCTAGAAGATTTATAGATTTAATTTTTGTGAAAGGCAAAAGGTCTCTGTCCACTTTCATTTTTTGCTGATGAACATTTAATTATTACAGAACCATTTGTGGAAAATGCTGTCTTTTTTCCATTCTGTTGCCTTTGTTGTTGTTCAGTTTGAGTTGTTTCCAACTCTTTGCAACTCCATGGACTGCAGCACTCCAGGCTTCCTTGTCCTTCACTTTCTCCCGGAGTTTACTCGAACTCATGTCCATTGAGTCGGTGATGCCATCCAACCATCTCATCCTCTTTCACCCCCTTCTCCTCATGCTTTCAATCTTTCCAAGCATCAGGATCTTTTCCAATGAGTTGGCTGTTTGCATCAGATGGCCAAAGTATTGGAGTTTCAGCTTCAACATCAGTCCTTCCAACGAATATTCAGGACTGATTTCCCCCCAGGATGGACTGGTTGGATCTCCTTGCAGTCCAAGGGACTCTCAAGAGTCTTCTCCAGCACCACAGTTTGAAAGCATTAATTCTTTGGTGCTCAGCTTTCTTTATGGTCCAACTCTCACATGCATGACTACTGGAAAAAGCATAGCACTGACTATACTTTGCCTTTGTTGGCAAAGTGATGTCTCTGCTTTTGAATATGCTAAGTTTGTCATAGCATTTCTTCCAAGGAGCAAGGTTCATTTAATTTCATGGCTACAGTCACCGTCCACAGTGATTTTGGAGCCCAAGAAGAAAAAAATCTGCCACTGTTTCCACTTTTCCCCCATCTGTTTGCCATTGTGTTTGCTGCTTGTCAAAGATCAGTTGATGGTATTTATGTGGGTCTATTTCTGGGTCTCTACTCTGTTCCATTGGTCTACATCTCTGCTGCTGCTAAGCTGCTAAGTCACTTCAGTCGTGTCCGACTCTGTGTGACCCCATAGATGGCAGCCCACCAGGCTCCTCTGTCCCTGGGATTCTCCAGGAAAGAATACTGGAGTGGGTCACCATTTGCTTCTCCATCGGTCTACATCTCTACTGTTTTATCAATACCACTGTAGTAATTACTCTGACTTTATAATAAGCCTTATAATCTAGTAGTATGAATCTTCCAGCTTTATTATTTTTCTCCAGTGTCACATTAGCCATTATATGAGGTGTTTTTTCGGCTCTTCATATAAGCTTTAAAATCAGTCTGTTCGGTATGAAGACTCCTTAAAAACTAGAAATAAAACCACCATATAACCCAGCAATCCCTAGGTTTATTACCAACTCCTGGGAATATTCCATGAGGAAATCAAAACTGATAAAGACACATGTACCCCAATGTTCATTGCAGCACTATTTACAACAGCTAGAACATGGAAGCCACCTAGATGTCCATTGATAGATGAATGGATAAAGAAGTCGTGGTACATATATATGACAAAATACTACTCAGCCATAAAAAAGTATACATTTGAATCTGTTCTAATGAGGTGGACGAAACTAGAGCCTATTATGCAGAGTGAAGTAAGTCAGAAAGAGAAAGATGAGCATTGTACACTGGCATATGTATGGAATCTAGATGGCACTGATGAATTTACTTTCAGGGCAGCACTGGAGAAACAGGTGTAGAGAACAGACCTACACACATGGAGGGAGAAGAAGGAGAAGGGGAGATGTATGGAGACAGTAACAGAAATTTACAATAGCGTATGTAGAATAGATAGCCAATGTGAATTTGCTGTATGACCCAGGGAACTCAAACAGGGGCTCTGAGACAGGCTCAAGGGTGGAACGGGAAGGGAGATGAGAGGCAGGTCTGGGAGGGAAAGGACATGGGTATACCTATGGCCGATTCTTGTTGATGTATGACAGAAAACCACAAAATTCTGTAAAGCAATTATCTGTCATTTAACAATTAAAAAAATAATCAGTCTGTTGATATCTACAGTTTTCTGGGATTTGCAGTGAGATTTTCTTGAATTTGTATACAAAGTTTGAAAGAATTAACATCTTAACACTATCTAGTCTACAACTCATGAACAAAAAATAGTTGCTCATTTGAATATGCTTTGATTCCTTTCATCAGAGTTTTATACGTTTCTGCATATGTATGCAGTGTATATTTTGTTATATTTATACCTATTTCCTGATAGTTTGGGTAGACTCCGGGAGTTGGTGATGGACAGGGAGGCCTGGCATGCTGCAATTCATGGGGTCGCAAAGAGTTGGACACGACTGAGCAACTGAACTGAACTGAACTGAACTGAACCTGATTTTTGGTGCCAATAAAATACTGGCATTTTATTTAAAATTTTTCATTTATTGCTTATATATAAAGGAGCAATTGATTTTTATAAATTTACCTCATATTCTAAGACACTGCTATAATTGCTTATTAGTTCCAATTTGTCATGGTTGCCAGGGACTAGCATGTGTGGGGAATGGGCAGTGATTGCTGATGGGTATGGGATTGTATGTGTGTGCTCAGTTGCTCAGTCATGTCTCACTCTTTGTGACCCCATGGACTGTAGCCTGCTAGGCTCCTCTCTCCATGGGATTTCCCAGGCAAGAATACTGGAGCAAGTTGCTATTTCCTACTCCAGGGGATCTTCCCGACCTGGGGATTGAACCTTTGTCTCCTGCAGGGGAAGATGGATTCTTTATCACTATACCAGCTGGGAAGCCCTGAGCATGGGGTTAAGGTATGAGATTTCTTTTTACGGTGATGAAAATGTACTGGAATTAGAGAGTGATGGCAAATCTCTTACTTTGTGAATATACTAAAAACAGTGAGTTGTATATTTTATAAGGGTGAATTTTACAGTATGTGAATTATATCTCAATTTTTTTAAGTTATCGATGGATATTTAAAAATAAATGCACATATAGACACACACCTTCAGCCAAAGTCATTATCTTTCTCTTGGTGAAAAATAAAATTTTCATCCTAAAGAGAGGCAGGGACTAGGATACTTTTCAGCTCCTCAATATTTAACACTGTGTTGGAATTTTTAATGAGGGCAATTAGACTAAATGAGGTGATTAGTTATAAGAACTGGAAAGCACAGGAAGAAAAAAAATCTATAGTTACTTGAAGATGAGAGATGTAGATGTAAAATAATTTTTAAAATGTGTGTAAAACTACTAGAAAACTAAGATAATTTAGTCAAGTAACAGGTTTTAAATTCTACTTACAAAAACTCAATAACCTTCACAAATAGAAATATTCACCAGTTAGAAAATGTGATGAAAGAGAAAGTGAAGTGAAAGTGAAAGTCACTCAGTCATGTCCGACTCTTTGTGATCCCATGGACTATACAGTCCAGGGAATTCTCCAGGCCAGAATACTGGCCTGGGTAGCCTTTCCCTTCTCCAAGGGATCTTCCCAACCCAGGGATCGAATCCAGGTCTTCCACATTGCAGGCGGATTCTTTACCGTCTGGGCCACATGGGAAGCCCAAGAATACTAAAGTGGGTAGCAATCCCTTCTCCAGGGGATCTTCCTGACCCAGGAATCGAACCAGGGTCTCCTGCATTGCAGGCAGATTCTTTACCAACTGAGCTCTCAGGAAAGAGAAAGACTTCACTATTAAAAACAATAAATTCATACCTAGTTTTAATCTTGATATATTTACAACTATATGTGAGGAAAAGCATAAAATCACTCCTGAAAGAAAAATCTATAGACTTAATGAAGGGAACACAATGTAGATAGGCTATGAATGGAAACATACCATGTTTTTAGTTAAGATTCAACACTAAAGACTTATAATTTTAACAATATTCTAGTAAAAACCTTATTTTTGGAACCAGGCAAGCAAATTATGAAAATTTTTAGAAGAATAAAAATGCAGGAAAGAAGAGCGATTGCTAGGAAGGAGAAAGACTTCTAGACCTGTGATATATTATACACCTGTAGTACTAAAGCCTCTTTAATCAAAACCATGTAGTGCAATAATAATGCATGCATACTAACGGAAAGGCTTCCCAGGTAGTGCTAGTGGTAAAGAGCCTGCCTGCCAATGCAGGAGACTTAAGAGAAAGATACAGGTTCAATCTCTGGATCGGGAAGATCCCCTGGAGGAGAGCACAGCAATCCACTCCAGCATTCTCGCCAGGAAAATACTATGGACAGAGGAGCCTGGCGGGCTATGGCCTATAAGATCACAAGTAGTCGGACATGACTGAAGTGACTTACTATGCATGCACACTAATGGAAAATAATTTTTAAAATCCTAAAATAAGCCAAATTGTATATGCTAAGTTAGAAGTTGGATGGCATCACTCACTCGATGGACATGAGTTTGAGCAAGCTCCAGGTGAAGGACAGGGAAGCTGGGTGTGCTGCAGTGCAAGGGATCCTAAAGAGTTGGAAAGGACTGAGCAACTGAACAACAACAAAGTTAGAAAATATTAAAAACGAGTATCTGCTATCAATGGGAGGAAAATAGTGTTGGGATGGCTGGTAAGCCATATGGCAGAGGACCAATTTGAATCTGTTTCTGGCTCATATAAGTGAATAAAAGGAACATATACAAATTATGAAGAGATATATGTGTAAATTTCTTTATAAAGGGTAACTAAGTGGAAAAATATTCTAAGATCCAAAAGCTAGGGGCATTAAAGAAAGAGATCTATAAATCTGACTAAATTAAAAACAGAAACTTTAAAACACAGAAATGTGACTAGTGTGATATAACCTAATGGCATAAACATCTGCAAATCAATCTTCAATATAATTAGTGATAATATTGTTATTGATAATATTGTTGTTATTAGCCTACTATTATATGTAGCAGAGTAAAGCAGTATTAATGGAAGACTAAGAACAAGTAGAATTAATACTTTTATAGCCCTGAATAAGTTTTAATGGTTTATTTCATATGTTCCATTTTGGGGTAATTTCTGGACACTTTGCAATTTTATTAACATTGTGAGTGGGATGTTTCCTATTTTATTTCCTAACAGATTATTGGTAATGCATAAATATGAATGCATATGCATATGTATATTATTAATATTTGAATAGTTTTATTAGGTCATCCTATTAAACACTTGTTACTTTTACTCAATTTTTTTTATTTTGTTAGAATTTTAGAGGGAAAATAAACATTATACCTTCTTCGATTTAGAGCCAGCTGAAATGTAGGTACAAGAACAAAACAGGTGGAAAAGGACAGCTAAAGAGACAGACTTAGTAGTACTGCACACCTGAATTAGGCAGACATTCCTCAATCACAGCATTGCCAAGCAGATACAGGTCTCCCAGACAGACTTGCCCAGGTAAGCTAATTGAACAGTTGAGCAGAGACTGGAATGCAAGTCTGTGTAGGTAACACATTCAAAAGGTGAACAGAGTAGGAACTTATTTTACTCTCTCAAGCAGACCAGTCTCATAAAGATACAAGTTAATGGGGGAGGATGAGGTGATAAATATTCCTGTTCTGTGTGAAACCACATCACATTAAACCCTCAGGCCAAAAGAATGGAGATTCTTTCTAAAATTTTAGTTTTTTCTTGGGTATTGAATAGATTTAATAACTTCTCTGCAGAAATGATGACTGTCCTTGTCTTTCTACAACTGAAGTCTGTCCATTTCAATTATCTACATTATTTTCTTGTCCCTTTTAAGCATTTGAGTACATGACTCCCAAGTACGGGAGATGTTCTAAGACTCTGGCTTTGGGGGCTTAGATGGGACATTTTTTGCAGTGAGTCAGTAATTGTGTATTTTTCTCTATAGTGCCGTATGTGTTTTCTTGACCCAGTGAAGTAATACAGGTGAGCCAGCACATCACTGGACTTTTTCCTTCTTATCTTCCTTTTTTCTTATTTCCTTCCTTCCTTTTTCCCTCCCTTCCTCTCTTCCTTCTTTGTTCCTTTCTTCTTTCTTTTCATGTTGTCTTTTAAACTCATAAAGTGTAGTCCTGGAATATGTTTCTCATCTTCCACTGCCAGCAATGTAATGCAGATAATGAAAATTGATTAAGGAATTTATTCTGTTGCCAATTTCTTATCTTTACTCACTTATCTATTACTTTTTTTTTGTTTTTTTTTTATATTAGTGTTTTTATGAGAATGCTTGGCAGAGTGGGTTAGGAACCCCTAGTTTATTATTACATTAATCTAGAAATCTCAACATTTAAAAAAAATCATTTCCAATTTTTTTGACAAAAGTACTTAAGCTGCCATCAAAATATATATATATATGTACATATATATATATACATATCTCAGTAAATATCCTAATTACTTATACCCATTTCAAATGAGGAAGAGAGATTCTAAGAGGACCATTGTGGGGGAAAAAGATAAAAAATGAATGTAAACTAGTTAAAGGGCGTATCTTACAACCTGTGGACAGTATGAGCATAGTAAATTCAAAGGAAATTCAATACAATCATTCTGCTCAAATCTTTTTACCCAATGGTGGTTGAAAAATGTCAGTACTACTTAAGGTAAGGCAGGAAGCAGTCAAAAGCTTATTAATGCCAATAATGATACAAAACATACTGTGAAATAGGCACACACATGCACACACACGTATATCTCACAATCACCCACAGCACATGCTTCGATATTCATGCTACAAAATTAAATTATTTTCAACTTTCACAACAACTTGGCAAGGTAGAAATTATATCCCCAATATATAGACTAGAAAACTCAGGAAGTCTTTGCTTTTTAAAGATACAGAATTTGAGAACTGTTAGGTCAGTGCAAACATAATTGTGGTTTTTGCATTATTGAAATTATCTGTTTGATATTGGAATACATTCTTAGGTAAATGTGATTATGTTGTACATTATTTTTATGCACATTTCTTTTTTTTTTGCTAATGACTTATTACTTGCTTTTTATTTTGTATTTATTTGAGACTATAGAAATGATGTTAGACAAAAAGTAAATTTGAGCGATTTTCTTATTCAAGTTCAAAACGGGTTGTAAAACAGCGGAGACACTCGCAACATCAACAACACACTGGGCCCAGGAACTGCTAACGAATTTAGAGTGCACTGTTGGTTCAAGAAGTTTTGCAAAGGAGATGGGAGTCTTGAAGATGAGGAGCACAGTGGCTGGCCATCACAAGTTGACAATGACCAATTGAGAGCAATCATTGAAGCTGATTCTCTTACTACTGCATTAGAAGTTGCCAAAGACCTCAACATCAACCATTCTACGGTCACTTAGCATTTGAAGCAAATTAGAAAGGTGCAAAAGCTCAGTAAGTTTCTCATGAACTGACCAAAAATCAAAAAAAAATCATTGTTTTGAAGTGCTGTCTTCTCTTGTTTTATGCAACAACAAGGAACCATTTCTCAATCGGATTGTTACATGCAATGAAAGTGGATTTTGTACAATGACCAACAATGACCAGCTCAGCAATTGCACCAAGAAGAGGCTACAAAGCACTTCCTGAAGCCAAACTTGCACTAAAAAAAGATCATGGTCACTGTTTGCTGGTCTGCTGCCAGTCTGATCCACTACAGCTTTCTGAATCCTGGCAAAACCATTACATCTGAGAAGTATGCTCAGCAAATCAGTGAGATGCCCTGAAAACTGCAAAGGCTGCAGCTGGCATTGGTCAATAGAAAGGGCCCGATTCTTCTTCATGGCAATGTTTGACCACACGTTGCACAACCAACACTTCAAAAGTTGAACAAATTGGGCTACAAAATTTTGCCTTATCCGCCATATTCACCTGACTTCTCACCAATGAATTAGCACTTCTTCAAGCATCTCAACAACTTTTTGCAGGGAAAATGCTTCCTTAACCAGCAATCAGAAAAGGCTTTCTAAGAGTTTGTCAAAGCCGAAAGCCTGGATTTTTATGCTACAGGAATGAACAAATTTATTTCTCATTGGCAAAAATGTGTTGATTGTAGTCATTCCTATTTTGATTAATAAAGATGTGTTTTGTTTGAGCGTAGTTATAATGATTTAGAATTCACAGTCCAAAACCACAATTCTTTTTGTACCAACCTAATATAAACTCCAACTGAAATATCTCACAGGAGTTCATGTGTTAAAGACACCAGTGGAGAAATTAACATATGTAATTATTTCCTACAGTGCAGTGAGTCATGAAAACCAGTGGAGTTATGAATAAACTACGACCATATGACATCACTAATGCCTGTCAGAGTATATTGGGAGAAGTTACTTTATCCTGAGAAAGCTTATCTGTGCAGATTGCATGATCCCTTCATTTTAATGTGATCTGCGTTAGTCTAAATTTCTGAGTTTTGAGTATAATCATAAAATGGAGAGAAATGTGAAATCACATTTTACTTATCAAAAATGTGAGACTGTACAAACTCTGGAATGAGATTTAACATCTGAAATAGTACACCATAATCATGGCTTTACTTGGCTTTTTCCTCCTAAGTGACATGCGGCTTAAGACTGAAACTTAAAATTTTACTTTCTTACTTAGAATAACTGTTGGCTAAATATTAATATAAATCTAAGAGACAGAAGTTCTGTAGCAGCCAGCCAGCTTTCAGTGTGATTTCTGTGTCCACTTTACTTTTTCTTTGGTTTTTTTTTTTTTTTTTGGATATGTGATTATTTTTTTCTCACTTCCTTGGCTGACTTTGGTAATTCAGGATTTTTTATCCATTATTTTCTCAAGAGATTTTTTCTCATGTCAAAAGACAAAATCCTAACTTTTCATATATAAATAAAATAGTATGAGATCTGAGATACAGAGAGAACCATAATGCTTTGCAGGGTAGAGACATAATCTTCCAAGAAAAATTCCTTTCAGATGTGAGCAAAATTGGAAACATATTTCCTTCTGTCATGTGACACTGGCTTACTGGATGATTGAGAAATCATCTTCAGGATAGCTCAAGGAGAAGAAGCACAGGGACAGGCAAGCCCAGGGAGCTGCATACACTCTGACCAGGCTTCTCTTTCCAGGGTATACCTCAGAAACCCATGGACAATTAGAGTTCACAGTGCCCATGGAGTGAATCCCCATATTTTCCAGTTGGGAGAACAGGCAACCAGAAAAGGTCTTTAGGGCCAAAAGAGGTATTTGTAATCTTATTTCGTGTTCCTGGCACTGAACCATTCATTCTACTTCTCATATTTCCATTTTCTGCCTTTTTATAAGCTTTATATAAGGAAATAATATTAGAATCAAGTCAGAATGCTAGAGATAAGAATATTTACATTTGTCATATCAGGGCATTAGCTATGCTTAAGTAAATCCAAATAAAAAAACCCTTGAGATCCAAAAGGATCCATCTATTTACATTTTGATGTGTGATTATACTTGGCGTCCTTGTCTTGTTTCTGATCTTAGAGGAAATGCTTCAGCTTTTCACTGTTGAGTGTGATATCAGCTGTGGGTTTGTCATCAATGGCCTTTATTGTGTTGAGATATGTTCCTTCTATGGGACTTCCCTCATGGCTCAACTGGTAAAGAAACTGCCTGCTTAGTCAGGAGATGCAAAATGCTGATTTGATTCCTGGGTTGGGAAGATCCCCTGGAGAAGAAAATGATGACCACTCCAGTATTCTTGCCTGGAAAATTCCATGGACAGAGGAGCTGGTGGGCTACAGTCCAGGGGGTCGCAAAGAGTCAGACATGACTGAGCACACAGGCATGCACACCTGTTCCCTTTATACCCATTTTGTTGAGAGTTTTTATCATAATTGGTTGTTGAATTTTGTCAAAAGCTCTTTCTGCATCTATTGAGGTGATTATATGATTTTTGTTCTTCAATTTATTAGCGTGGTGTATTGCATATTGATTTGTGGATATTGAACTATCCGGGATATTGCATCCCTGGGATAAATCCTTCTTGATTGAAAGATATGTCCTTTTAATGCATTGTTGAAATCAGTTTGCTGATATTTTATTGAGGATTTTTGTGACTGTGTTCATCAGTGATACTGGCATGTAGTTTTGTGTGTGTGTGTGTGTGTGTGTGTGTTTATCTTTGTCTGGTTTTGATATCAGGGTGATTCTGGTCTTATGGAGTAAGTTTAGAAGCATTCCTTCCTCTTCGTTTTTTTGAAATTTGCAATTATAGGATTAACCATGAAATAAAACTTTTTAGGGGTCTAGTCTCGCTTATCTATGCTGAGAAGTAGTAATACAACTGCAATTGCACATGCCTGTGCAATACGCACACATATATATATATAATTGTGTCATTTAAATAGATATATATTCATTTACAAATGTTCTGTAATCTCTAAATTTATGAAAAGGGCCCTTATTCCATGTCACACCTCAGAGCTCTCAGGTCAGAACTCTGCAGAGCATTAATGAACTCTTATTACAAAGCAATATACCAGTAAAACCCAACCCACAAAAAGGTTTTCACTGAAATTCAGAAAGAAATAGATTAATAGCTGTCTGAAAAATTTACAGTAGAGATAATTTCTTATGTGTTAAAATATTTGGTTATCACCTCTATCTCACTCAAAAGTTTTCCCTTGTTCAATGGAAATAATCTTGTATCCAGCTCCACATGACTATTTCTGAGTTTCAGTACTAGTTACTGTGCCAATTATTTTTTCATTTGTGAAAGATGTTGAAATTGGAATAGCATATTCCATCTCCAGATAATTTGATATACAATCACAGATTTTGATTCTAAGAACATATTATTCCCAAAATCTTGGAAGTCAGTGTCTGCTCTTTGTACATGAGGCATTTCCCCATTGGAAATTTTCACAAACTATTATTTAAGCTTGTAGTTTATACTAAAAATATTTATTGCTAAAATAAGTGGTAGAAATGATGAGTTATATAAAGATATATGTTTACAAAGACAAAATCTTTTTTTTTCATAAATGGAAAAACCTAGGCATGGAATAATTTATTTAGTATGTATTTTCAGTAATCTTTTCTTTCTAGGTTCTACACTTTTAAAACATATTCATATGCATAAAACAGAATTCATAAAGATCATTAAAATCATTTTAATGCATTTGCTTGTATAATTTTGGGATTCCCTGGTGGCTCAAACAGTAGAGTCTGTCTGCAACATGGGAGACCTGAGTTCAATCCTTAGGGCAGGAAGATGCCCTGGAGAAGAAAATGGCAACCCACTCCAGTATTCTTGCCTGGAAAATCCCATGGACAGGGGAACCTGGTGTGATACAGTCCATAGGGTTGCAAAGAGTGGACACGACTGAGTGACTTAACTTTCACTTTCATGTATAATTTCATTTTACTTACTAAAATGCAAGCATTTTTCTTAAAAGTGTGTCTGCAATCATCCTGAATAATTTTGCTCCCAATAAACTACTGATCTTGAGTCAGTCTGTTCAGTCAATCAGTCATTTCCAACTCTTTGCGACCCCATGGACTGCAGCATGCCAGGCCTCCCTGTCCATCACCAACTCCAGGAGCTTGCTCAAACTCATGTCCATCAAGCCAATGATGCCATCCAACCATCTCAACCTCTGAAGTCCCCTTCTCCTCCTGCCTTCAATCTTTCCCAGCATCAGGGTCTTTTCCAATGAGTCAGTTCTTCGCATCAGGTGGCCAAAGTATTGGAGTTTCAGCATCAGCATCAGTCCTTCCAATGAATATTCAGTGTTGATTTCCTTTAGGATTGATTAGTTTGATGTCCTTGTCTTCCTAGGAACTCTCAAAAGTCTTCTCCAACACCACAGTTCAAAAGCATCAGTTTTTCAGTGCTTAGCCTTCTTTATGGTCCAACTCTTACATCCATACATGACTACGAGAAAAACCATTTTGTATCAGTCAGTCAATCAGTTTAGTCACTCAGACGTGTCCGACTCTTTGTGACCCCATGGACTGTAGCCTACCAGGCTCCTCCGTCCATAGAATTTTCCAGGCAAGAATACTGGAGTGGGTTGCCATTTCCTTCTCCGGGGGATCTTCCCCACCCAGGGATCAAACCGCGGTCTCCCACAATGCAGGGTAAACCATGCGCTTTACTGTCTGAGCCACCAGGGAAGCCTGTGCTTTAGGAGAAATAAATGTACTTTCACTTCAGTGCTTTGGGAAGGAGTAAGAGTCTTATGAAATTTTTGTTTTCATAACAAAAATGACGATTTCATCCATTTTATTTTGTCTGCCATACTTTCTTGAACTTCTAGTGTGATTTCTGAGAAATTTTTCATGATATAAGCACACATTGTGATATCTCCAGATATTCATTCAAATTGTGCACAAAAGTAACTTTTGTATTTTAAGATAACACTATTGATGGCATAAATAGTGCTAAAGTAATCAGAGATTTGTTATGTTTCTTTACTTTAAAAGCTCAGTTTTCACTCTAATAATTATTGGCCTTCAATTCTTTAATATTCATAATTTCTTTTCTCTCACTCTTTTACATTTCTATACATCTGTTGTTAGTACTATAGCACTAGAATAGTTCTCAGATAAACTAATAAAGCTCTCCACCAAATGGTCAACGACAGAATATTCATTTGATTACACTTTGCCCATCACAAACAAAGAACTTGGTACCTAATAGGCTTTAGAATAGTAATTTTTAGTTTAAATAAGTACACTGCTTGAGATAACTTAATAGATATCTGTAAGTCTATGTCAAAGAGTCATCTGCAGTAATATTTCTGGGTACTATAGAATCCATGAGGACAACGGAGGTGATCGTATTATCGTGAAAAAGTGTGGGGCTTGAGGGCAAATTACCACGTGCTTTGATCCTCTATTTTTTCATACAAATGAAATCTAAAAATGTACCTCAGTGTTAACACTGAACAAGAAGTGAAAGAAAGTTGTCCCACAGAGTCCCGTGAATGTTTTATGGATATCGGTAGAGCAGGGCCAGCTTCAGACCAGTGCATGTTGTTTGAGGGCCTTCAGTACCTGAGGTAATTGTGGGGTTCTGACTGGTGACAATAGACTTTCTGCCTGTCTTTCTTCCTTATCCAATTCAGTAATTATATTCTAGTCTTAAATGCATGGTCCTTTCAAGGGGCTGAAGAATGGGAGGCAAAGAGCAAGACCTAGGGCAGTCACTCCGATTTGTCATCCCCTAGGCTTCTCTGAGGGGAGATTCCCATGGAAGGAGGGAGGGTGAATGGAAGAGCAGTGAAAGGTTTTCAGCTTGTGTTTCATTCAAATCAAATAGAGAGTTCTAAACTGGCTTAATCTCACGCCAGCACTTTCTATTGTATAAACAGTTAAATTCATCACAACCTGAAATTCTGTTTGTTTTAAACATTTTTTGAAATATAGTGGAGATATTTTCAATCAAGCATGAGAAAATCATGCTTCACTAAAAAGTAAGATTTTTTTCTCTCTCTGTCATGGCTTTTAACTTTCCAACCTTGTATTTTGGAAGGTAGTTTAAGACAGCAAGTTGTTGAGCTTTGAGCTACTCATTGTTGCAAAGCTTAATGACAATCCTTCTAAAAGTTTTATTTTCTCAGAATAGAGACAGCACACACATATTCCATATCATTTGACCTTATTAACTATGAATCATCTCTTCACTTATGTACATCTGACCATTTATTTATTTCCCAAGAAGTTATGTTCGTTCCACAGATGAAGCTAAGTGCATACTTATCATAGTCTTGTGTTATTGATTTTTTAAAAAAACTGCTTGAGCAGAAAATACCCTCCTTTACAGTTATCAGTCAGGACAGTGCATCTAGCCTTGGTTCCTTCCACACATTTAACTTCAAAGGGCATTAGTGGAAGGAAAATGCTAACTGATGCACAAGCTTTTGTTGATGGTGTTTTTCTTTCTCTTTAAGTAGGAGTATATTGTGATCTGTTGCAGAAAAAAAATAAAGCAACCAAGCACCTTTTTCTTCCCTAGATGGTCTACAAGTATCCTTCTTGCATGTGCTTTTGGTTGCTAGTTCAGCTTTTCTTACAGAGGTTAACAGTAGGTCATTTACAGAGTGTTGGCAATTTGTGCTAGGTGCTTTGCAAACCAAGTCCCTCCCTGTCCACTGGACTTCAAACACAAATAAAAATTGAAATAGTGAGACCAAAAGTAATGTGCAAAATGAAACAGCCAAAACATTTTTTTTAAGCATCTGGTGTTAAAAAATTTATTGTGTAGATCAATTTTTACAGTCCACTCCCTGCTTTTATTTCTCTTTCTCTCTGTACGCAAATTCATCATTTAGTTTATAAAGCATATATTGAAGTAAGACATCTTGTTTTGATCATAGTACATGGCAAAGCTAGACTAAGGTTTTACAACCTCAGCAAAGATATTGGTCTCCTGGTACAAAACCAGATTTTTATTTTATTAACTCTTCACAGCAATGCTAAAAATACCTATAGATATACAGTTAAGACATATCATGAAATGCTACTTGTTGCTAATTAAAAATAAATATAGCTTTAAGAGAAATGATCCAGGTGAATATTTTCCCATAAGTAAAGAAAAGTTTTACATATCAATGAAGTAAATAAATATGTGATTCTGTTAGCAAATTGTTCCCACAAGTATTTAAACATTTAACACAACTACATGCATTGGGAGAAAATACTATGCTACTATGCAACACATGTGATTTGCCATTAGCTTTAATACTGACAAGAAGTAAAAGGAAAACTACTATACTCTGGATTCAAACTTGTTACCTACTGGTTTTAGGTAAAATTTTAGATTGAAAATTGTAATATGAAATGATGAAAGTACAGTGAAAATCCCAAAGTTACTATATCAGCATATTTTATGTATTTCGGCTCAAAAACTATTTTTTTTAGTTTAGGGTAGTATTGGAGATTTTTATTTTACCTTTCTAGCTTTTGTCTCCTTATACATCAAGGAAAGTTAAGTAAATTATTATTTTATTCTCATGTGGAAGTTGTTGAAACATTTCATGCAAAATAAAAAAATTATAGTACTATTACTATTTAAATAATATTAATACTATGTAATATTAAACATATATTATATCATAATTGTAATTATTGTATTATAATTATCATATAATTTTTCTATTATATAACATAATATATATTATATAACATATAATATATGATAAATATTATATAACATATAATATATTATGAATTATATATATAATTTATTATATTATATATTGTTAATATATGTATTATATATTATATTATACTATATTATATTATATTAATATTATATGATTATATCTTATATAATATATAAGATATATTTTATATATATGTATTATTTATATTTATATTATAAATTCATATATATTATATATTATATTATATATATTTCTATATGTATAATATGTATATGTATAATATTAGTATATGTATACTATGTATAATAATATATAATATGATAATATATTCTATATATAATATATGTAACATATATAATATACAGAATATGATTATATTATATAATATATTAATCAGGTAATTATATAATATATTACAATATATTAATATAATTATATTAATAATGTATTATAATGTAATATAATTAAATAATATAAATATTATATTTAATAATTATATAATTAATATATTTTAAAAAATGTTTATATCATATACATTATATTATAATATATAAGATATAATTACATCTTATGTATTATATATATAAAATGTGCATAGAAAAATAAATTTTATATATTATGTTGCATATATGTATTATAATATATCGTGTATTATATTATATTATGTATTGTATATATTATATTATATTATATATGTATTATCTATGTATGTATTATATTATGTATTATATTATGTTATGTATATTATATTATTATAATATATTATATATATTATGTGTTACTATATTATATTGATTATTTATACAATATATTATATATAATAAGTATATATAATGTATAATATGTATATACAATACATATTATATATTATATATTATATATTATGATACATATTACATATTATATATATGATATATAATATATATCATATATTATTATTATATTTATTGCATATATATTACATATATAATGTATTATATATATTATATAAATTTATAGCATATACTATATATAGTATATATAGTATATATATAATACATATAATAGTATATTATATATAATACTACTCTATAATATATATAAGAGTAGATAATATAATTTATTACATATCTATATTACATATATAATAATATATAGTATACATTATATATAATTACATATATTATAAATGTTATATTATATATAATATATCCTATAATGATATATATGTTATATATATCATATTATATATATTATATATGTTATCTACATATTATATATAATTATATAGATATATGATATATGATATAATACATATTATATATATTATATATATCTGTATATATATTAAATTATATATATTATATATATCTGTATATATGTTACATATTTTACATTATATATATTATATATAGTATATATGTATATATGTATATATGTATATATTATATATTATATATTAATATATACAATTATGCATAATTCTATAAATTATATATATTTATAATATATATTTATAAATATATTTATCATATAAATATATGTATATATAATATATTTATCATATAAATATATGTATATATAATATATTTATATTATACATATAATATATATTTATAATATATATGTATTATATATACATATATATTATATAATATATTATATATGTATACTATATGTATATACTATATATTATATGTTAATTATATATTATGTATATTTATATATATAATGTACATGTATATATACATATATAAATATAGATATGTTTTAATATAATATATATACACACATATATTTTATCTATATATTATATACATATTAAACATTACATATGTATAATATATATATAATATTATGTAATATAGATATTACATAATTACTTATCATACATACGATTTATATTATATACATATAATATACATAATTATAATATGTAAAATATATATAAACATATAATATATAATAACATAATAATAAGATATATTATAAAATATATAAATAAAAATAATATATAATAATATAATAATAATAACACAGTAATATAATAATATTACATATAATATATAATAGATATAATATAGAATATAATATATTGAATATAATATATGTATTATATAATTATATATCATTATATATGTTAGATATACATAATTATATTATGTATATTAATTATACTAAAATATATTATTAAAATATTAATTACATATTATATTATATAATATATAGGTCTTGAGAAACCTGTTTGTATGTCGGAAGCAACACTTAGAACTGGACATGGAGCATCAGACTGGTTCCAAACAGGAAAAGGAGTACGTCAAGGCTGTATATTGTCACCCTGCTTATTTAACTTATATGCAGAGTACATCGTGAGAAACGCTGGGCTGGAGGAAGCACAAGCTGGAATCAAGATTGCCGGGAGAAATATCAATAACCTCAGATATGCTGATGACACCACCCTTGTGGCAGAATGTGAAGAGGGACTAAAGAGCCTCTTGATGAAAGTGAAAGAGAAGAGTGATCAAGTAGCTTTAAAGCTCAACATTTTGAAAACTAAGATCATGGCATCTGGTTCCATCACTTCATGGGAAATAGATGGGGAAACAGTGGAGACAGTGTCAGACTTTATTTTGGGGGGCTCTAAAATCACTGCTGATGGTGACTGCAGCCATGAAATTAAAAGATGCTTACTTTTTGAAAGGAAAGTTATGTCCAACCTAGATAGCATAATAAAACGCAGAGACATTACTTTGCCAACAAAGGTCCATCTAGTCAAAGCTATGGTTTTTCCAGTGGTCATGTATGGTTGTGAGTGTTGGACTGTGAAGAAATCTGAGCGCCAAAGAATTGATGCTCTTGAACTATGGTGTTGGAGAAGACTCAAAGAATCCCTTGGACTGCAAGGATATCTCATCCTAAATGAGATCAGTCCTGGATGTTCATTGGAAGGAGTGATGTTGAAGCTGAAACTCCAATACTTTGGCCACCTCATGCGAAGAGCTGACTCACTGGAAAAGACCCTGATGCTGGAAGGACTGGGAGCAGGAGGAGAAGGGGACAACAGAGGATGAGATGCTGGATGGCTTCACCGACTCTATGGACATGAGTTTGGGTAAACTCAGGGAGTTGGTGATAGACAGGGAGGCCTAGCGTGCTGCGATTCATGGGGTTGCAAAAAGTCAGACACGACTGAGCGACTGAATTGAGCTGATTGTTCCATGTCCAATTCTAACTGTGGCTTCTTGGCTTGCGTACAGGTTTCTCAGGAGACATGTAAGGTGGTCTGGTATTCCTATCTCTTGAAGAATTTTCCAGTTTGTTGTGATCCACACAGTCAAAGGCTTTAGTTTAGTTGATGAAGGAGATGTTTTTTCTGGAATTATCTTGCTTTTTCTGTGATCCAACAGATGTTGCCAATGTGATCTTTGTTCCCCTGCCTTTTTTAAATCCAGCTTGTACATCTGAAAGTTCTTGGTTCATGTACCTAGGTTTACGAAGCCTAGCTTGCAGGATTTTGAACAATACCTTGCTAGCACATGGAATGAGCACAACTGTGGTGTGCACAGAGTATTGTTTTTTTCCCTAGGAGTCTCTGGCTGATATAGGGTTTGATTTTAATGTGATTGTGCCCTCCTACCATCTCATTGTGGCTTCTCCTTTGTCCTTGGATGTGGGGCATCTGTTTTGGTGCTTTCCAACACCCTCCTGTCAATAGTTGTTCACCAACTAATTGCAATTTTGGCGTTCTTGCAGGAGATGTTGAGCACATGTCCTTCTATCTGCTATCTTGGAGTACACTCCTTAGGGTATAACTATAAATATTGGCAAAATCAAATATGGTGAGTATCTAGAGCAACTGCAGCTCCAGTATATTTCTGGTCAAAAAGTAAAATAACAAGCCACCTTAGGAAAACACTTGGCAATTTTTATAAAGTTAATAGCATACTTTCCTTATAAGAGAAAAAATTAGGCTCCTAGGTCTAGAATGTGGCATCTCAAGAAAAATTAAAATATATATCCATGAAAATAATCTAAACAAAATAGACTGTAAGATATTTTCATAACAATTCCAATGCAAAAACTAAAGGAATAAATTGTGTTATATGCATACAACAGAATACTGTTTAGCAAAAACAAAGCAAAAAGTTTCTTTAAAAGTGATTTTGGATGTTTTTGTTTGTTTTTGATTCAACTCTGTCCAACTTTGCATTTTATGTGCCACTTTTGGTAAGCATTCTTGTTTACTTTGATGTTATTCCTTTCCACATTTAAAAAAAAAATGCTGCCCTTTTCATCATATTTGGCATTTTTTTGTGTTGAGCATGTTTGGTCATTTTTCAAGTCCTTGGGCTGTACTGATCATTTTTCTTAGACCTCCTCTGAGGCATTTTGGATTGTTTTTTAAGCTTTCCCTTTGTTGCCTTAGTTTTCAATTTCACTGTTCTCTTCCATTGTTGCCCACATTTTCTGTTAGTCATTATTTCTAAAATTGCATAACCACAACTGAATTTCTTCAGATTCTTCCTTGCATTATTAGAATATTGACATTTGTTGTATACTAATCAGTATTTTCTAGTAATTCACCCACAATTACTTCCTGCATCATTCCTGGTCCCAATCTAGAATAGTTTTATTTCTTTCAAATTCAAAAATACTTGCTATAAAATGTTAATTGTACCCTAGATCTCTCCTTTAATAATTACTTTTGGGGCATAATTAAATTCCATCATGATCATTATATAACATATCTTTCGTTTTTCCAAACTCTTTTCAGTTTGAAGTCATTGGCCTTATCACATGCTTATTAGTACATAACTGTTGTAGCATTGGTATAATTTAAGCTAGGAATAGCTTCACATTCAGTTTATAGTAATACTTGTGCTTGGCATATTGTGTTCTTATGGTACTTTTTATATTTTTTCTCAAAGACAATTTTTTTTTCCATTTACTCACATTAATTATAGCATACTTTACTCAGAAATATCACTAATCATAACACAGCTCCCATTGAGATGTGTATTCATTGTGATTGTCAAGTTTAAAATTCAGTGATATTTAACGAATTCAGTTTTGAAACTGTCATCACTACCTGTTTTCAGATGTTCATCATCCCATAAAAGAAGCCCAATACTTACTAGCAGTCATTCCCTGTTCCTTGCCTCTCTGGCCCTTGGCAACCACTAATCAACTTCTGTCTCTGTTCAGTTACCTAGTCTGGACATTTTTTATTAGTGTGATCATACAGTATGTGGCCTTTTGAAACTGGCATCTTTGACTTAGCATGTTTACAAGGTTCATTCATGTCGTAGCATGAATCAGTACTTACTCCCTTTTTATGGCTGAATAACATTCTGTATATAGATATATCACATTTGTTTACCTGTTCTTCAGTTAATGGGCATTTATTTCCACTTTCTAGCTATCATGAATAATGTTCTATGAATATACATGTACAAGCTTTTGTATGGACATATCTTCATTTCTCTTAGAAGAATATGCCTAGGAATATGCATGCTTAGTGGCTGTAGCATTTTGTAATTCCATCAAATGGCTCCATTTTTAAAAGTCTCTGAATCACTTGTCAATACAAGCTTTGATGTGAGTGAATTGTACAGTCAGAGATAATTTGCTCCTGCACTCCCTTTTCCTATAAACATAGTTACTCTAGCACAGCCTTTGTAAATGTGAGCCTAGTGTTTTTTCCTTTTCTGTAACTTTTCCCACAGTTTTCAATTCCAAACTTTTCCTGCCACTATTTTAATCTTTAGCATTAAAGATTAAACCTTAATAACCTTGGTGTAACCTTGATCTGCTTGGACCCCGTCCTGTAAAGGCTCTGCTTGTCCCTAAATTCCGCAGTTACACCAAAGATGAAATATTTCTTCATGAATCATTGTGAGAGTTCAACATTGAGCCTTCCGCCCCCTGCTGTCCCTCATGGCCTGCGTATTGCCAGCCATAAATATAGACATTAAAGTGATTTAAGGACTTTGCTTCGAATTCAAAGTGAAAATGACAAAAGGGAAATGCTTAAATTGATGGTAGATATTATCAGTCTCTTTTCCTTATGTTTAGTTTATGCCCTTTATGTAATTACTTACAGTAACAATAAGAAGAGAATTACCTAACGTTCAAAGGATATCTCTACTCCAGTATTTTAGAAGACTAATAATTTGAACACTTCTCACAATCTCTCTGTTCTATTCTTTTTCTTTAAACTGAAGTTCATGCCATTATATGATAGCCAGAAGACAAGTACTAAATTTTGACTAGCTTTCTCACCCACACAACTTCCTGAAATTTTTTGGTTTTCAATACCTTGAGAGTAATATAGGATTCTACGATTTCCAGTTGGTAATAATTTTATGGTTTGGTGCTCCTACAGGGCATAGTTCTTTTTGTGTGTATCATATTCAGCTGGACTCAGTATTAATATGATCAACTTCATTTTGTTTTTTTTTTTAATTTTTTGTACTAAAAATTAAATATTTGCACTGTTTTATTCCTCCTTTTTAGCTAAATTATAGTCATGATTTTCTTTATTTTTCTTTCTTAACATATCTCAGGATTCCTCAGATGCTGGTTTTAAGATTTGAGAAGCAAAGAACAAAATGAGCAGGAAATAAATACTGCTGCCTTCCAGCAGCATATAAAGATCACTGAGTGAGTGATTCCCTGCGGAAGGCATTAATTAAGATGGTAGTGGACCGTAGCATGCACACGTGGCCAGAGCTACCATAATACTTAGAAGTGAGTTTCTAATTTCTTTAAAAAAAAAAAAAAAACTGTTTTCCTTGAGGAACTTTGGGGGTTTAGATAAGAGGGGAAATTTTCAACCATGTCTGTGTAACATCCCCAAAGTGATTGAGAAAGAAAATTATCCATAATTATTCAAGTTGTACACAAGTACCTAGGTTGTATGGTTTGTTCTTTTAGTTTCACTTTGTCTCCATGTATTGACTATGGTGCTGCCCAGATGTTTATAGATTTTGAGGGGAAACTGGTATTTTAAAAATTGAAATCCTTGCAAATATTAACCTTTAGGGACCTGTCACCTCTTTGCTGCATTTAGGATTTACACATTAAAATCCCCCGCAGTGAAACTATATTAGATTCCACAAACCTCATAGGCCTAATTTCTGTGTTCCTCGGGTTTCCATTGAATTATTTCATTGCCGAAATTGAGGTAATAGAAAACAAAAATAACAGCAAAACAAAAGTCAGAATTTTCTAGTTAGGAAATATTTGGAAAGAACAAAGAACCTTATATTTGTTTATCAGTCTCTAAAGGTGATGATGGGTTCTTTGGGACTAGAGAAGAATTTTAGGAAACTGTAGTAGAACAAATGAACATAGTTTAATCATTGTGTTTTGTTTATTACTATTTAATGTAGTTTGAGATTAAATATTTATGTTTTGTTCCTGATACATTATGATGAGTATATTCAACAACTGGAAAAAAATTAATTTAATTATTTGTTTTATAAGGGTAGGAATATAAAAGCCCAAATATGTATTCTGGCAACTTACTATAATTAATTTATCAAAAAATCAAAATAAAAAGTGTTATTTAATTATTTTCTGAAAAAGTACTTATATTTCAGTTGTAAATGATGATTTTTATCTACTAATATACTATGTGATCTCCTTTGTAGACATTTACGTATTTCAGTTCATTTTTGAACTTTGTAATAAAGTAAAAAATGGAAATTGTGCATAGAATAGCATGAATATGTTTATGTACAGAGATGTTCTGAACCTAAGACTTAACTATTTAGTGACTTTCCATATCTCCTCATTATAAAATGAATAAGCCTAATCAGTCTGCATTTATTGATTAACTTTAAATCATGTTACTCTACCATCAAATATTATTCACTCTATCATCTTTTTTAATGGAGAATGAGGTCTAAATACAGTCAAACCTCAGTATTCAGGGATGTCGAGCCCATGGGCATGGAGCACCAACTATAAGAGACATGTGTATTAATGGATTTTGGTATCAATGGGGGTCCTAGATTCCCCCCTCCTCCTCCCTCCCTCCTCACTCCCCACACACTGAGGGATGACTGTACTGACAATACAGGTGCTCCTCAGAATGAGTCTGTCCAAAAGTTATAAGAACCTTCCAACAAGGTTAGTCAAGAGAAACACTATTTCAGTATTAATCAGTTAATGTTCCTATATTTTTAGTTAAGAAAACTAGAAACATCTATACTTGTCAGATTCTATGAAGACATCAGTTCCACTTATATTCAATACCATACTAGAAAGCAGATTCTAAGCATTTCTAAATAGCAGTCACAGTGTTACTACATTCAAAAGGATGTGTGTAAAGCATGTCTTTCACAACAACCACACTGCTTAAAGAAAAAAAAATCCTTAGTTTTGCATTCTGTCCATATATCATAAGTGAGTGTTACTCATAAAGGATTTGAACTCCCTGAGCATATGTGTCCACTTCCACCATTAAAGTGAATTCAGGTGCTTGGCATGACTGTCTCCAGACAGGCTTTCTTTAAATAATTGATGGCTGTGGTCTTACTGCCCCCTTGAACTATATCTGGATACACTCATGTTGCTTTTACAAGAGTTTCATACAACTCTATGGTCTGCAGAACACGTGGGACGTATCTCATCATTTCTTTTATTAATATAAACTATTTTCACTTTCTCTAGTGACAAATTGTGTAAAATTAGGTTTTTTACACCTATTATGACTGAACATGATGAGAAATTCATCTGTAGACCACAGATGTGTATTACAAGCATTATAAACCCTTGTGGCTGGTGAGGTGATTGTTACATTGCAAGGACCAAGCAGAAAGAGTCATTTATTTTGGTGGGAGACAGAAATGCTAGCTTTCAAGTTTTTCAAAAGATTTTAAAAAGTTACTTGTTGAGATTCAAAAGAGCCATTTTAAACCATATCCAAAAGAATATGGTCTGAATATATGTGTTATGAGAGGCTGTTTGAAAACATCTGCTGAGCCACTACATTCAAACAGAAAATTCTACTCATTATTTCAGTATCCACTGAAAGCCAGAAACATGGTAAGCATTGCACATGGCAGAAGCAGTCCTAGTGAATGCACCATTTACATGAAACAGAGAAAAAAGACCTTTGTGAGAGGACAGGAATGTGATCCGTGCTTGCACTGATTCCACATTTCCTGTGCGAGTTTGACACACACCTTTGTAATTATTCTCAACTGGCATAGTTAATATTGTCTGGTGATTTGCCATAGATGACAACTGCCCTCTTTCAAAATCTACCAAAGAAACATAAAGATCTGACTTTTGAGAAATTGCTGACAAGGAAATAAAAGTATTAAAAAATCAAATTCAGTACTAACTACAAATACGAGCTTTATAGTAACCATTGAAAAACATTGAGAAATCACAAATAAATCCCATAAAATTGAAGGAGACTTACGCCTCTGCTTTTCTTGAGTCATTAATGCATGCAGGAGATGGAATTAGATTTGAATACTCTTCTCTAGAAGAAAGAACATGACTGATTTCTGTTAATAAGTTTTATCATAAAATATAGGGTAAAGACACTGTCTAAATTTCATGAATTGTTTCATCTTTTCACCTACCAAGAGTACCATGAGTATTCTCAATATCTAAAGTATAGTAAAATTAAAATAAATAATCACTCCATGAAATAATCATAACAATGCAGCAGTTGTATTCACTGAGCAAACATTTATTAGAGCAAGATTTTTTTTTAATTTTTGGTATGGGAATGTGCCACTGTCAGTTGAGATTGTATTCATATAAGACATCAATAAATAATTATTTAGCTTTGTCAGTGTAAACATATGAAGAATACTAACATAATTTTCATGTTTGTCCTATCTGAGCATTAGAAACAGTGTTTGATATTAAACATATAGTACTCATTTTATTTAATTTTATTTAAAACCTTAAAATTCTAATTATTGGTTCACAGAATTTCTTAACTTATTAAATCTAGCTCATGATTGGAAAATCTTCTTTTAGAAAGTAGCAAATCTTAACACTTAAAATCCAACTCAATACTATGTGCTACAAAACATGCAAAATTATTATTGAATGATTGACACTCTAACACTTGGTAATGAATTATCAAAATAAAAGATGGTTTGCTTTTGGCTGCACTGGGTCTTCACTGCTGTGCACAGGCACTCTGGCTGTGGTGATGGGGTTAGTCTTCCTCATGGTACTTGGGCCTCTATCCTCATGGCATCACCATCTGTGGTTCCCCAGGCTCTAGAGCGCATGCTCAGTAATTGTGGCGTGCAGACTTATTTGCCCCATGGCATGTGGGATCTTCCCAGAGCAGGGATGGATCAAACTTGTGTCCCCTGCATTGGCAGGTGGATCCTTAACCACTAGACCACCAGGCAAGCTGTAAAGGCTTTATTTTGGTCACTAATTCATCATTTGAAGAGAAGGATTTTCAATAAAAATTGTAAGTTTGAAAGTTATTTTAATAGTTTATGCCAAAATATAATAGCAACAGAAGCTTGAAACCTCTATGTTAAAGGAATAATTTGGTCAAGATAAACTTTTAGAGCAGAATATGAAATTGCTTTTTAGATTTTAATGCTCACTGAATCAGACCAAAGAAATAGAAATAAACTTTCCAAGAATGCCAGATCTTCAATTTTTTATAACAATGTAGTTATAAACTAACCAACAAAATACCACATTCTTTACAGAAGGTTGCACAGGTTTTCTTTACAATATAAATAATGAGAAAAAAGAAACCATTTCCTGCATATATTCCAATAGTAAGTAATACCAAATGTTCAATAAATATTCCTTGAATAACAAACCAGCACAAGCATCATGTGTTAAAAATAAGAACCCAAGATTTTAAAAATATATATTTCAGTTAATCACCTTGAAAATAGTTTTAGAGGACAATCGGTTTTGTTGTGGTGGTTCTTTACAAGAGGTGTGCATGATTAGACATAAATGACAAAAGTAAAACATTCTAGGCTAGAGAAATTTCACCTAAGGCCAAAAATTTTCCATCTTAAAGAGATGTATATCAAATTCGTAGAATATTTAAGGATCATACTAATAAAAAAGCCATATGCTATTAACATAAAATATCACAATTCATTTTCTTGTCAATTAAATATCAACATTTATTTATGAAACACTTATGATAATACATTACAATTGTATACACAAATGAAGATGATTTGGGGTCAACAGCTTTTTATAATACACAAAGAACATTTATAAAGATGGAGTTTAGTTGATATAATTTTCAATTCAAAAGGATCTCATAAAATTAAAAAATGTAACATTGCAAACGCTGTGAAGTTGCCATCTGGACTGACTGGAGCGTTTTTTGCTGCCCATGGCTGAGCCTGCAGATGGATGACACAGCTGTCTGCAAGCCCTGCTGTCTTGTCTCAAAACTTGCAGTGACAGGTGCATCCTGTCACTCTCTGGTGTACATCACAGGCCTGCCTTGTTTATCATTCCAAGATGAGCTCTGACGGGGGTGACCCTGACAGTGCAGAATATAATCAAATGCCCTTTGAACCAAGGAAGTGGAATTTATTGCTGTTAACACATTTTACAGGTTATAGGGTCACCAGCCCCTTAGCTCCTGAGATTTTTTTCAAGCTTAGCTTTGAATCTACAAATGCAACTGACATATATCACAGAATTGACATGAAATGTGATACTTACTGTTTCATTTTATAAACTCCTTACCTTATATATGAACTATAATAATAATTATAAAAGTGAATAATTTTTTTCCTGCTCTACCTCAGCAAGGAATAAGAGCATACTTCTTAATCATACAGTGAATTTTCTACATTGGAGAAAAAGATGTTTCAACATTAATTTAGTCAATTTTTAAATAATTACCTTATAATTTCAAATACATTCTGTAAACCCCAATCAATATATTTCTGAAAAATTAAACAGTAAATAAATAGAAACATTATCTTGAAATGCTACAGAAACATCACATGTAAACAATTTTTAACTACAATCAAAAACTTTTTCTGAATATGAAGAAACTTAAAATAATTGCTATTTGCTAATTGTATATTTTAACTTAAAATCTGGGGTTTAATTGATAATATTTGATTAGACAATAAATGTTTTTAATCAAAAAGAATTGAAAGTATTCTTAAATTCTAACAGTAAAAAAGAATGAAAATGTCTTTGACCCAATAACTTTACATAGAGTTAAACACAATTGACATTAAATTAAACGAGATATATTTCTTTTTTCCCATTTTTTTAATTGAAGTATAGTTGATTTACAATATTGTGCCAATATCCACTGTTCCACAGAGTGACTCAGTTTTACACACATATACATTCTCTTTTAAAATGTTCTTTTTCCTTTTGGTTTATCCAATGAAGTTGGGTATACTTCCATGTGCTATGCAGTACAACCTTGTTTATCCATTCTAAATGTAATAGTTTGCATCTACCATCTCTAAATTCTCAGTCCATCCCTCTCCCTCCCCACCCCCACCCTTTTGGCAACCATAAATCTGATCTCTATGTCTGTGAGTCTCTTTCTATCTTCTAGATCATTTCATTTGTTCCATATTTTAGATTCTATATGTAAGTGATATCATATAGTATTTGTCTTCCTCTGTCTGACTTACTTCACTTAGTATGATAATCTCTAGACCCATCTATGTTGCTGCAAACGGCATTATTTCATTCTTTTTAAGGCTGAGTAGCATTCAGTTGTATATACAAACCACATCATTTTTATCCATTCATCTGCCAGTGAACATTTAGGCTGTTTTCCTGTCTTGGCTATTGTGCATAGTGCTACTATGAGCAGAGGAGTGCATGTATCTTTCTGAATGATAGTTTTGTCTGGGTGTATCCTCAGGAGTGGGATTGCTGGACCATACCGTAATTCTATTTTTTATTTTCTAAGGAACTGCCATACTATTTTCTATAGTGACTACACCAACTTACATTTCCACCAACAGTGTAGCAGGGTTCCCTTTTCTCCACACTCTCTCCAGTATTTGTTATTTGTAACTGGACTGGTAAGATCCCCTGGAGAAGGAAAAGGCTACCCACTCCAGTATTCTGGCCTGGAGAATTCCACGGACTGTATAGTCAGTGGGGTCGCAAAGAGTCGGATACAACTGAGTGACTTTCACTTTCACTATTCTAACTGGTGTAAAGTGGTACCTCATTATAGTTTTGATTTATATTTCTCTAATAATTAGCAACATTGATCATCTTTTCATGTGCCTCTTGGTCATCTGTATGTCTTCTTTGGAGAAAGAAGATTGGGTTCCTTATTTGATTGGGTTGTTTATTTGTTGTTGTTGTTGAATTGTATGAGCTGTTTGTATGTTTTAGAGATTAAGCCCTTATTGGTCACATCATTGGCAAATATTGTCTCCCATAATGTAGGTTGCCTTTTCTTTTCTTTTTTTTTTTTTTCACCTTTTCATTTTTTAAAATGGTTTCCTTTGCTGTGTAAAAGCTTGTAAGTTTGATTAGGTCCCATTTGTTTATTTTTGTATTTATCTCTCTTGCCTTGGGAGTCTGACTTAAGAAATTTTGGTGTGACTTATGTCTTCTTAAATGGGGTATAGTTCTTAATCATAACCAAGGACTCATATACTCAAACACAAGTTACTAACTTACCTTAAATTCAATTGAAAGCAAAACCATTTTAGTTCGATTAGACTCTGTTCATGGAAATGGCTGTTTAACTTTAAAAAGCTACTTAAAGAATTTTGTGAACTTATACAAGGTAATGATTGTCTCACTTTGTAATACAGAATGAACTTCAAAGATGCAGTATATGATGACATATATGTACTTGACAAGTTTCTTGGTTGCATGTAGTAGAAATCAAGTCTGGCTAAGTGAAATCAAATAGATTTATTGGAAAATTTTCAGGTAACTCCCAAATTTGGAGACATGTTGGCAAATAAGGTTAAGGGAACAAGAAGGATCAAAGAGAGGCTTGGTCACCAAGAACACAAGCACAGTCATATGCTCCCCCTGGTGCAGCCTCCTCTCTACCCTCCCCACCGAGCCCCTCTCCTCTCCACCCTACCACCTCTGTGCTTCTAGAGCACCACCACAGTGGCGTCTGCCATAGCAATATCTAGCTCTGCTTCCTGGCATTACTTGACTCAAGCTCAAACTCCCAGAGAGAAGGCACCTACTGTGGGTTTGAGGAGACCAATCTTGTGTGCCAGGCAAAGCTTCAGTGAGTTACGGGTTGAGCTACATCGTTTCCCTTTCTCCTCAAATTCATATGGAAAAGTCCTAAACCTTAGTACCTCAAAATGGGGCTTATTTGGAAATAGGGTCATTGTGGATGTATTCAGTTAAAATTAGATCATACTAGAGTAAAACAAACCCCTAATTATTATCTCATCCTTCATTATTCCGATAACACTTTCTCTTTTATGACGAAAACACCCCCACATGCCATTCATCTGTTACTCTACAGTTTTAATGAGTCGATCAGGCTTACTTTCTGACCAAAAAAAATTTAAAGACACTCCATCCCTTAAGGGATGGCAGCTTAACAAGATGGAGCAATTGGAGTCTTTCCTCACAAGTGTTCAGAAAAAGGGCAGAAAGTATCATTTCCTTTCTGATTATGAAATTGTGAAAATGCAAGACCAGAACATTCTGCAGACATGCTCCACTGCCACATGTCAACAACCTGTCCATCTACTATAAGAGGAAATAAAACTTTTAAGTGAGGAAGACACGAGAGGTAGAGTGTGATAAGGAAAGCCTGTGTCCTTGGATTTAGTCACTCTTGAGGCCAGGCTGCGATCCTTCCCCATCCAAGCTTCAGTTAGCCAAGATAGTCTGTGCCCACTTTTTTACTTAGCCAGAAAGCGACCATTTGATGGATTTTTCCATTCATAATTTAATTGTGTCTCCCCACGTAAAGGTTTTTCATCGTACTTTCATTACTTATGGAATAAAAACTTTAAAGACACTCCAAGCCCTATATAATCTCGAAGTAAAATTTCCCTTTCCATCTCTTACAAGTCTTTCCTGTCCTCTTTACATTACAAATTCTGGTCTCCTTTCATTTGTTATCTCATTTGCCTACTGAATTACCCAGTTGGAATAGTCCAAAACACATTTTTTTTCTTCAGTGAATTAAATTGAAAGAATTAGCACAAAGAAGTGGATATACAAGCCCCACGATAGAGTCTAAATTTTATTACTTTTCTCTGTATAATGTCACAGACTTTGAAAGTCTGTATTCATAATTTGTAGAATATATCTTTGCTTAATTCTTTTTTTTAAATTAGTTTATTTATCTATTTTTTTAACTTGAAAATATTGTATTAGTTTTGCCATACATTGATGTGAATCCACAATGGGTGTACCTGTGTTCCCCTTCCAGGACCTCCCTCCCACCTCCCTCTCCATCCCATCCCTCTGGGTCATCCCGGTGCACCAGCCCTGAGCACCCTGAATCATGCATCGAACCTGGACTGGCTATTCGTTTCACATATGATAATTTACATGCTTCAATGCCATTCTCCCATATCATCCCACCCTCACCTTCTCCCATAGAGTCCATAAAACTGTTCTATATATCTATGTCTCTTTTGCTGTCTCACATACAGGATTATCTTTACTGATTTACTAAGTTCCATATATATGTGTTAGTATACTGTATTGGTGTTTTTCTTTCTGGCTTACTTCACTCTGTATAATAGGCTCCAGTTTCATCCACCTCATTAGAACTGATTCAAATGTATTCTTTTTAATGGCTGAGTAATATTCCATTGTGTATATGTATCACAGCTTCCTTATCCATTCGTCTGCTGATGGACATCTAGGCTGCTTCCATGTCCTGGCTATTATAAACAGTGCTGCGATGAACATTGGGGTGCACGTGTCTCTTTCAAGTCTGGTTTCCTCAGTGTGTATGCCCAGCAGTGGGATTGCTGGGTCATATGGCAGTTCTATGTCCAGTTTTTTGAGGAATCTCCACACTGTTCTCCATAGTGGCTGTACTAGTTTGCATTCCCACCAACAGTGTAAGAGGGTTCCCTTTTCTCCACACCTTCTCCAGCATTTATTGCTTGTAGACTTTTGGATAGCAGCCATTCTGATGGGCGTGAAATGGTACCTCATTGTGGTTTGTTTTGCATTTCTCTGATAATGAGTAATGTTGAACATCTTTTCATGTGTTTGTTAGCCATCTGTCTGTCTTCTTTGGAAAAAGATCTGATTAGTTAGTTGGCCCACTTTTTGATTGGGTCATTTATTTTTCTGGAATTGAGCTGCAGGAGTTGCTTGTATATTTTTGAGATTAATTCTTTGTCCATTGCTTCATTTGCTATTATTGTCTCCCATTCTGAAGGCTGTCTTTTCACCTTGCTTATAGTTTCCTTTGTTGTGCAGAAGCTTTTAATTTTAATTAGGTCCCATTTGTTTATTTTTGCTTTTATTTCCAATATTCTGGGAGGTGGGTCATAGAGGATCCTGCTGTGGTTTATGTCGGAGAGTGTTTTGCCTGTTTTCCTCTAAGAGTTTTATAGTTTCTGGTCTTACGTTTAGATCTTTAATCCATTTTGAGTTTATTTTTGTGTATGGTGTTAGAAAGTGTTCTAGTTTTATTCTTTTACAAGTGGTTGACCAGTTTTCCCAACACCACTTGTTTAAAGAGATTGTCTTTTCTCCATTGTATATTCTTGCCTCCTTTGTCAAAGATAAGGTGTCCATAGGTGCATGGATTTATCTCTGGGATTTCCATTTTGTTCCATTGATCTATATTTCTGTCCTTGTTCCAGTACCATACTGTCTTGATGACTGTGGCTTTGTAGTAGAGCCTGAAGTCAGGCAGGTTGATTCCTCCAGTTCCATTCTTTTTTCTCAAGATTGCTTTGGCTATTCGAGGTTTTTTTGTATTTCCATACAAATTGTGAAATTATTTGTTCTAGTTCTGTGAAAAATATGGTTGGTAGCTTTATAGGGATTGAATTGAATCTATAGATTGCTTTGGGTAGTATACTTATTTTCACTATATTGATTCTTCCGATCTATGAACACGGTATATTCCTCCATCTACCTGTGTCATCTTTGATTTCTTTCACCAGTGTTTTATAGTTTTCTATATATAGGTCTTTTGTTTCTTTAGGTAGATATATTCTTAAGTATTTTATTCTTTTCGTTGTGATGGTGAATGGAATTATTTCCTTAATTTCTCTTTCTGTTTTCTCGTTGTTAGTGTATAGGAATGCAAGGGATTTCTGTGTGTTGATTTTATATCCTGCAACTTTACTATATTCATTGATTAGCACTAGTAATTTTCTGGTGGACTCTTTAAGGTTTTCTATGTAGAGGATCATGTCATCTGCAAACAATGAGAGTTTTACTTCTTCTTTTCCAATCTGGATTCCTTTTACTTCTTTTTCTGCTCTGATTGCTGTAGCCAAAACTTCCAAAATTATGTTGAATAGTAGTGGTGAGAATGGCACCCTTGTCTTGTTCCTGACTTTAGGGGAAATGCTTTCAATTTTTCACCATTTACGATAATATTTGCTGTGAGTTTGTCATATATAGCTTTTATTATGTTGAGGTATGTTCCTTCTATTCCTGATTTTTGGAGAGTTTTTTTTTTATCATAAATGGATGTTGAATTTTGTCAAAGGCTTTCTCTGCATCTATTGAAATAATCATATGTTTTTTATTTTTCAATTTGTTAATATGGTGTATTACATTGATTGATTCGACATATTGAAGAATCCTTGCATCCCTGGGATAAAGCCCACTTGGTCATGATGTATGATATTTTTAATATGTTGTTGGATGCTGTTTGCTAGGATTTTGTTAAGGATTTTTGCATCTATGTTCACCAGTGATATTGGCCTGTAGTTTTCTTTTTTTTGTGGTAACTTTGTCAGGTTTTGGTATTAGGATGATGGTGGCCTCATAGAATGAGTTTGGAAGTTTACCTTCCTCGGCAATTTTCTGAAAGAGTTTGAGTAGGATGGGGTTAGCTCTTCTCTAAATTTTTGGTAGAATTCAGCTATGAAGCCATCTGGTCCTGGGCTTTTGTTTGTTGGAAGATTTCTGTTCACAACTTCAATTTTCGTGCTTGTGATGGGTTTGTTGAGATTTTCTATTTCTTCCTGGTTTAGTTTTGGAAAGTCATACTTTTCTAAGAATTTATCCATTTCTTTCAAGTTGCCCATTTTATTTGCATATAGTTGCTGATAATAGTCTCTTATGATCCTTTCTATTTCTCTGTTGTCTGTTGTGATCTCTCTGTTTTCATTTCTAATTTTGTTGATTTGATTCTTCTCCCTTTGTTTCTTGATGAGTCTGGATAATGGCTTGTCAATTTTATTTATCTTCTCAAAGAACAAGCTTTTGGCTTTGTTGATTTTTGCTATGGTCTCTTTTGTTTCTTTTGCATTTATTTCTGCCCTAATTTTTAAGATTTCTTTCCTTCTACTAAACCTGGGGTTCTTCTTTTCTTCCTTTTCTAGTTGCTTTAGGAGAAGGCAATGGCACCCCACTCCAGTACTCTTGCCTGGAAACTCCCATGGACGGAGGAGCCTGGTGGGCTGCAGTCCATGGGGTCGCTAGGAGTCAGACACGATGGAGCAACTTCACTTTCACTTTTCACTTTCATGCATTGGAGAAGGAAATGGCAACCCACTCCAGTGTTCTTGCCTGGAGAATCCCAGGGACGGCAGAGCCTGGTAGGCTGCCGTCTGTGGGGTCACACAGAGTCGGACACGACTGAGGTGACTTAGAAGTAGTAGTTGCTTTAGGTGTAGAGTTAGGTTATTTATTTGGCTTTTTTCTTGTTTCTTGAGGTGAGCCTGTATTGCTATGAATCTTCCCCTTAGCACTGTTTTTACAGTGTCCCATAGGGTTTGGGTTGTGTTTTCATTTTCATTCGTTTCTATGCATATTTTTATTTCTTTTTGGATTTCTTCTGTGATTTGTTGGTTATTCAGCAGTGTGTTGTTCAGCCTCCCTATGTTGGAATTTTTAATAATTTTTCTCCTGTAATTGAGATCTAATCTTACTGCATTGTGGTCAGAAAAGATGCTTGAAATGATTTCAATTTTTTTGAATTTACCAAGACTAGATTTATGGCCCAGGATGTGATCTGTTCTGGAGAAGGTTCTGTGTGTGCCTGAAAAAAACATGAAATTGATTGTTTTGGGGTGAAATGTCCTATAGATATCAATTAGGTCTAACTGGTATATTGTATCATTTAAAGTTTGTGTTTCCTTGTTAATTTTCTGTTTAGTTGATCTGTCCATAGGTGTGAGTGGGGTATTAAAGTCTCCCACTATTATTGTGTTATTGTTAATTTCCCCTTTCATACTTGTTAGCATTTGCCTTACGTATTGCGGTGCTCCTATGTTGGGTGCATATATATTTATAATTGTTATATCTTCTTCTTGGATTGATCCTTTGATCATTATGTAGTGTCCATCTTTGTCTCTTTTCACAACCTTTGTTTTAAAGTCTATTATATCTGACATGAGTATTGCTACTCCTGCTTTGTTTTGGTCTCTATTTGCATGAAATATCTTTTTCCAGCCCTTCACTTTCAGTCTGTATGTGTCCCTTGTTTCAAGGTGGGTCTTTTTTAGACAACATATATAGGGGTCTTGTTTTTCTGTCCATTTAGCCAGTCTTTGTCTTTTGGTTGGGGCATTCAACCCATTTACATTTATGGTAATTATTGATAAGTATGATCCCATTGCCATTAACTTTATTGTTTTGGGTTCCAGATTATACACCCTTTCTGTGTTTCCTGTCTAGAGAAGATCCTTTAGCATTTGTTGGAGAGCTGGTTTGGTGGTGCTGAATTCCCTCAGCTTTTGCTTGTCTGTAAAGCTTTTGATTTCTCCATCGTATTTGAATGAGATCTTTGCTGGATACAGTAATCTGGGCTGTAGATTATCTTCTTTCATCACTTTAAGTATGTCCTGCCATTCCCTTCTGGCCTGAGGAGGTTCTATTGAAAGATCAGCTGTTATCCTTATGGGAATCCCCTTGTGTGTTATTTGTTGTTTTTCCCTTGCTGCTTTTAATATTTGTTCTTTGTGTTTGATCTTTGTTAATTTGATTACTATATGTCTTGGGGTGTTTCGCCTTGGGTTTATCCTGTTTGGGACTCTCTGGGTTTCTTCGACTTGGGTCATTATTTTCTTCCCCACTTTAGGGAAGTTTTCAACTATTATCTCCTCGAGTATTTTCTCATGGTCTTTCTTTTTGTCTTCTTCTGGGACTCCTATGATTCGAATGTTGATGCATTTAACATTGTCCCAGAGGTCTCTGAGGTTGTCCTCATTTCTTTTAATTCTTTTTTCTTTTTTCCTCTCTGTTTCATTTATTTCTATCATTCTATCTTCTACCTCACTTATCCTATCTTCTGCCTTTGTTATTCTACTGTTGGTTCCCTCCAGAGTGTTTTTGATCTCATTTATTGCATTATTCATTATATATTGACTCTTTTTTTATTTCTTCTAAGTCCTTATTAAAACTTTCTTGCATTTTCTCGATCCTTGTCTCCAGGTTATTTATCTGTAACTCCAATTTGTTTTCCAGATTTTGGATCATTTTCACTATCATTATTTGGAATTCTTTATCAGGTAAATTCCCTATCTCTTCCTCTTTTGTTTGATTTGAAGGGCATTTATCCTGTTCTTTTACCTGCTGGGTATTTCTCTGCCTTTTCATCTTGTTTATATTGCTGTGTTTGAAGTGGCCTTTCTGTTTTCTGGCAGTTTGTGGTTCCTCTTTATTGTGGAGGTTTCTCACTGTGGGTGGGGTTAGACGGGTGGCTTGTCAAGGTTTCCTGGTTGGGGAAGCTTGTGTCGGTGTTCTGCTGGGTGGAGCTGGATTTCTTCTCTCTGGAGTGCAATGAAGTGTCCAGTAATGAGTTTTGAGATGTCAGTGGGTTTGATGTGACTTTGGGCAGCCTGTATATTGAAGCTCAGGGCTATGCTCCTGTGTTGCTGGAGAATGTGTGTGGTATATCTTACTCTGAAACTTGTTGGCTCTTGGGTGGTGCTTGGTTTCAGTGTAGGTATGGAGGTGTTTGATGAGCTCCTATCGGTTAATGCTTCCTGGATTCAGGAGTTCTCTGGTGTTCTCAGGATTTGGACTTAAGTCTCCTGTCTCTGGTCTTCAGTCTTATTCTTATGGTAGCCTCAAGACTTCTCCATCTATACAGCTTTGATGATAAAACATCTAGGTTAATGATGAAAAGTTTCTCCACAGTGAGGGACACCTGGAGAGGTTCACAGAGTTACATGGAGAAGAGAAGAGGGAGGAGGGAGATAGAGGTGACCAGGAGGAGAAGAGGGGAATAAAAAGGGGAGAGCAAGCTAGCCAGTTATCACTTCTCTAAGTGCTCTCCACAGTCTGGATCTCTCAGAGATGTTCACAGAGTTACACAGGGAAGATAAGAGGGAGGAAGGAGACAGAGGTGGCCAGGAGGAGAAAAGGGGGAATCAAAGGGGGAGAGACAGATCCAGCCAGTAATCAGTTCTCTAAGTGTTCTCCACAGCCCAGAACACACAAAGAGATTCAGAGTTGGGTTGAGAAGAAAAGGGGGAGTGAGGAGATGGAGGTGACCTGGTGGAGAAAAAGGAGAGTTAAAAGGAGGAGAGAGCAATCAACCCAGTGATCTCGCTCCCAAGTAAAAATGGGTACTGAAGATTGGATTCTTGAAGATACAAAGTTGATAACAAATACTAAAAAGCAAAGATTAAAAATCTAGAGTAGAGGTTAGATTCTGAAAAATACAATATTAAAAAAAGAGGGGAAAAAAAGGAAAGAAAAGAAAAAGAAAAAAAAAAACACCCCACCAGAGTCACAAAAATTATATATATATGTGAAGTTTGCTTTAAAAATAGGTCTTTTGGGGGGGCAAGGTAATAGTAGGTTATAAAAATGAAAACTGAAGGAGTTATAGGGGACTTAAAAATAAAAAAATAAAAATAAAATAAATTTTAAAAAATAATAAAAAATGTTTTAAAAATTTTAAAAATGATAATAGTAAAAATATATCTAGGACTTTCTCTGGAGTTGTTATGGGCAGTGTGGGGTCAGTTCATTTTCAAATAGTTCCTTGGTGCAGTTGTACTTCTCAAGGTCTCTAGGCCCCTTCCTGTGTAGTCAGTGCTAACTACAGGGTTTTAATCTGTTGCATCTGTCACTTCCAAAGTTGTTCCCTCTGTTTCTTTTAGCTTCTTCTGTTTGCTGGTCTCTTCAGTGTCTAATTTCTGCCCTGACACAAGGGAGGCGGTGGTGGTCACTTTTTTTTTAGTCTCACTTGTTCAGTTGTCTGTGGGAAGGGAGGAACACTGCAAACAAATCTCACTGGTGTGTGCTCACAATGTTTAAGCCACACTGGGTTTGCCCCACTCACAGCGTGTGTGCTTTCCCAGTCTACACTTCTCAGGCTCTAGGCTGCACTGCTGGGAACTGTCTGAAGTGGGCCCCTGGGGTTGCCTGTACTTCCCAGGTTTAAGCTGCTCAAGTTCAGGTTCCTGGGTACTTCACAAAGGCACAGACTTGGTTGAGCCTGGGTTTTGTGCCCTTCCCATGTCCGAACAGCTCCAGTGACCAGGTTTTTAGCTAGCGCAGTCGGGGGATGCGCCTTTTCCCCGTCCCCCATCCCAGCCACTTGGTTTTCTGGGTGTACAATGGGCGCGGCTTTCCAGGTGTGCCGTGTATCTCCCCTGGGGAGCTGATCTCTGGCTGCAACCCTCTCAGCAGGTGTTGACCTTCCAGAATCCCAAGAAGTTCTGGTTAGCAATGAGATCTGCTTGCAGTTTGGTATAGGATGCCTCTCTGGGCCGCGATTACGCCCTTCCAGCTCTGGCTGCCCTTGCCTGCCTGTCACCCACAGGGGATGGGCCAGTCTGCAGCCGGCTTGCTCTGCTCAGTCCTTTGTTCTGTGAGTGGGTCTGGCGGTGTCTTAGGTTAAGCTTTTTCACAGGAAAGCTATATCAGGGTCTAGGTTGCTGTCTCAAGCTAGTTCCCTCAGATTGCCCTCGGGGCATTCAGGCCCAGTCCTTACCCAAAGCAATACAGCCCGCCCCTCCCTGCCCAGCCCCCGCTTGCTAGTTGGGGATGCGCGCGTCTGGGCTGCAGCTCCGCTAGGAGTTGCTGTTAGGTACGTAAACTGTGGGTTTTAATTATTTATTTATTTTTCCTCCTGGTTATTTTGCCCTCTGCGATTCCAAGGCTCACCACAGACCCACCGGAGAGAGTGTTTCCTGGTGTTTGGAAACTTCTCTCTTTTTTAAGACTCCCTTCCTGGGACGGATCTCCATCCCTACCTCTTTTGTCTCTCTTTTTATCTTTTATATTTTGTCCTACCTCCTTTCAAAGACTATGGGCTGCCTTTCTGGGTGCCTGATGTCCTCTGCCAGCATTCAGAAGTTGTTTTGTGGAATTTGCTCAGCATCTAAATGTTCTTTCAGTGAATTTGTGGGGGAGAAAGTCATCTCCCCATCCTATTCCTCTGCCATCTTAGGACCCCTCCCTTTGCTTAATTCTAAGTGAGATATTTGTGTGATGTCTTTGAAGAAATTTTATTCACACATAATTTTATTTGTATTTTGTGATTTTATTTAACTTGCTGTTGATTTTACTTAACCTGTTGTATAGCAAGAAAATTGGATGGTGTATAGTGCCCTTTTATAATATTTTTTTAAGATTCACAGAAGTCAAATAAGGGCTTGATATACTCAATAGGCCAATGTGAATATTCAAGTTTTGTTCAGGTTCTGAGTCCTAATGAACTGTGCCCCCTCAGCAGTCATCTAGGGGTCTGTCTAAGAAACTGAAGCTAAACCTGCGTTATCTGCTCAAAGAAGAGTCAAAAGCAGAGCCAGCTGATATCCAGGAATCTGCCTTCAGTTTGGTGCCACTAGTGATGTCCTAGAGAACACAAGCAGACTTCCCTGGTGGCACCGTGGATAAGAATACACCTGCCAGTGAGGGGGACACGGGTTCAGTCCCTGGTCGGGAAGATCCCACAGGCCACGGAGCAACCAAGTCCGTGTGCCACAACTATTGAACCTGTGCCCAAGCCCGGGAACCACAGCCACTGAGCTCGTGTGCCCCACCACAATTAGCAGCCCCGACTCCCCGCCCCTAGAGAAAGCCCGCACAAAGCAGCAGAGACCCAGTGCAGCCATAAGTGAATAGAACAAAAGCTACTTGGAAGCTTTGTCCATCCCTCCTGAATTTCCTGACCGTGTTGGGTAGATGTAGGCCTGGTTGCACAATCAAATCCACATTACTACACACATTGTTCCAAAGTTGAGTCAGTGGAAAATACTCCCCCTTTCCCAGCTCACTCTTTTGAGGCTGTCTGCACCAAATTTACATTAACCAGATCTCCCTTACCCCAGAGAAGAACATTTTCCCATTCAAAATTTTAGGTTTACTTTGAAGGTGTTCATTGTAAATTTCATTGCTTTCATACCTCAAATACTCTGCAGAGAAACAACTATCTGCTGGCAGTGAATTGAAACGAATCTTTCATATGAACACTTCTTGCCTTTTGTGGAAAAAAATATTCCTAGGAAGGGCTGCCAAGTGCACTCACAAAAATTTTACTACCTCATGTCTGAAGAAAATGCCTTGCCTATTAAAAAGAACAAGGTAAGTTTTTAGCAACCCTATGAAGGCAGGTTAATTTTTTAAGATTGATCTGTTGAAAAACAAAAGGAGTTTTGTCTTTTGTGGGGGCCTGATCAACAGGAAAATTATTCAGACTTCACAAGATCTCAAGATATTCAGACTGAAGATCTCTGAGTCCTCTAGGCTCTTCCTCCATGTGGTAGCAATTGTATTTTAATAATGAAACTGATGGGGTGTTTATAGTAGAAGAGGAGGAATCAGGAGTCATAGAATCTACCTTGGCTTAGAAGCATCTGTATAACCTCAGGCAGGTCACTTGCCAGGGAATGCCTCATCTTAATTATCATCAAAATTGTGATCTGAGGATCATCAGAGCAAATTTTGAGGTGTCACGTTGTTTGATACTGTTTGTCTTTCTGCTGCCTTTGCATCTCATGTTCCAGAAATTTAGCTTTAGCTTACAAAAGCCAAGGTACTGCCAGGAGTAAATGTTTTGGGAAAAGGTTTAGTAGTTTCAGAAGTAGTCCGCTCTGGCAATCTTTTACGCGCTCAAACCCTGACTTTGCAAACTGTGGGATTTGAAATGATTTGTTGGGTAATTTAAAATCACCCCTAGACACAGAAAAGTTCTGGCCAAAGATCTACTCTCTAATAGTGTAAAAAGGGCAACAGGTGAAAAAGATCTATATTGTGTTCCTATCTATGTAAGTCTTCACAGGTGGTGCCGTGGTAAAGATCTGGCTGCCAGTGCACAAGATGCATGGTACGCAGGTTCTTCCCTGGGTTTGGAAGATCCCCTGGGGTAGGAGTGGCAACCCACTCCAGTATTGTTGCCTAGAAAATCCCATGGACAGAGGAGCCTGGCAGGCTACAGTCCATGGGGTTTCAAAGAGTCGGACATGTCCTAGCCTGTATGCATGTTAACATTTTTAATGTTGTGGCAAAGTATTTACAGGGCCATTTTCTGATCTGTTAAGAATTATCTACAAGGAAATTAATTTCTACTCCTCCTCTAGAGTATTTGTAATGGCATCGCACCTCCAATCTCTTCATCTGCACCCTGGTCATGCATAGCACAAAACCTCTGAGACTTGCTTAGGTCCCTTTGCCCCATGTAACACAAGCTGTGTAAGGCTCGGAATCTTTCCTTCAGGACTGAATCAGACAGTCAGTTCAGCCACTCAGTCATGTCAGACTATTTGCAACCCCATGAACTGCAGCACGCCAGGCCTCCCTGTCCATCACCCACTCCTGGAGTTTACTCAAACTCATGTCAATCGAGTCGGTGATGCCATCCAACCATCTCATCTTCTGTCATCCCCTTCTCCTCCTGCCTTCAATCTTTCCCAGCATCAGAGTCTTTTCAAATGAGTCAGTTCTTCACATCAGATGGCCAAAGTATTGGAGTTTCAGCTTCAACATCAGTCCTTCCAATGAATATTCAGGACTGATTTCCCCCCAGGATGGACTGATTGGATCTCTTTGCAGTCCAAGGGACTCTCACGAGATCTTCTCCAACACCATAGTTCAAAAGCATCAATTCTTTCTTCGGCACTCAGCCTTCTTTATAGTCCCCAACTCTCACATCCATACATGACTAGTGGAAAAACCATAGCCTTGACTAGACGGACCTTTGTTTGGCAAAGAAATATCTCTGCTCTTTTAATATGCTGTCTAGTTGGTCATAACTTTCCTTCCAAGAAGTAAGCGTCTTTTAATTTCATGGCTGCAATCACCATCTGCAATGATTTTGGAGCCCAAAAAGATAAAGTCTGCCACTGTTTCCACTATTTCCCCATCTATTTGCCATGAAGTGATGGGACCACATGCCATGATCTTAGTTTTCTGAATGTTGAGCTTTAAGCCAACTTTTTCACTCTCCTCTTTCACTTTCATTAAGAGGCTCTTCAGTTCTTCTTCACTTTCTGCCATAAGGGTGGTGTCACCTGCATATCTGAGGTTATTGATATTTCTCCCAGCAATCTTGATTCCAGCTGTGCTTCATCCAGCCCAGCGTTTCTCATGATGTACTCTGCATATAAGTTAAATAAGCAGGGTGACAATATATAGCCTTGACATACTCCTTTTCCCATTTGGAAAAGGAGTGAATAGGTCTCTGAATTTTTTTTTTTTTTACTTTCATTTCCATCTTGTTGAATGAGTCACCTCTTTTGGCTTCCTCAGCAGGACACACTGATGTCTTTCTGTCCCATGGTGTCCTTCAGTGGCTCCTCTTCCACTGCATCATCTTGGAACCCTTAGGAAACAGGATTCCAGAATGGCGGTGGCTAAAAGACAAGGAAGGGAAAAGCCCACGAAAATAGAACAAAGGAAGGTCTGAGGACCAGAGTGAGGACCTCGGGTAGAACAAACAGCACTCCTGGCTAGCCCAATTTACATAGGGCAGGCCCGGGGTAGGGAGGGAAACATATAAAAAGAGGAACCAAAGGGCCAGGGGCCTCTCTCTCTCCCGCGTGTGTGCGCTCTCTGTCTCTCTCTCTGTGTCTCTCTCTCTTCGCGTCTTTTGGGTCGGCATGCCCCCACGCCTCGAGGATATATTTTCCTTTATTTTCTAAATAAAACTGAGGGAGATATAACACTGTCCCAGAGCTGTGACGCGCCAAGGGCTTTAATGTCCGTCACTTCAAATTTTTGTTGAGACGAGACAGAACTGAGGAGATAACACTGGAGGCAAAGGGCTGGGCCCCTGCTCTCTTCTCTTCACGTCTTTGGGTCGGCATGCCCTCACGCCTCGAGGATGGATTTTCCTGCTGTTACCTAAATAAAATTGAGCTGTAGCACTGAGCTATAACACTGATCTGTCTAAAGAGCTATTTTGCTTAATTAGGTGTAGAGTTAGGTTATTTATTTGACTTTTTTTTTCTTGTTTCTTGAGGTGAGGCCTGTACTTGCTTGAATCTTCCCCCTTAGCACAGCTTTTACAGAGTCACATAGTTTTGGTTGTTATATTTTCATATTCATTCTTTCTATTATATTTTGATTCTTTTTTGATTTCTTCTGTGATTTGTTGTTATTCAGCAGTATGTTGTTCAGCCTCCATATGTTTGGAATTTTTAATGAGTTTTTTTCTCCTGTAATTGACATCTTATTCTTACTGCAGGTTGGGGTCCAAAAAGATGGCTTGAATGATTCAATATTGTTTTTTTGAATTACAAAGTACTAATTTATGTCCCAGGATGTGATCTATTCTGGAGAAGGTTCCATGTGCGCTTGAGAAAAAGTTGTAATTCCCATTGTTTTAGAGTGAAATGTCCTATAATACAATTAGGTCTAACTGGCTATTAGTATCATTTAAAGTTGTGGTTTCCTTGTTGAATTTTCTGTTTAGTTGATCTGTCCATAGGTGTGACGTGAGGTATATTAAAGTCTCCCACTAATTATTGTGTTTTATTGTAATTTTCCCATTTCATACTTGTAGCATTTGCCTACATATTGGTTGTGCTCCTATTTTGGGTGCAATATATTTATAATTGTTATATCTTCTCTTTGATTGATCTTTTGATCATTATAGTGGTCCATCTTTGTCTCTTTTCACTTCCTTTATTTTAAAGTCCCTATTTTAATCTGATATGAGTATTGCTACTCTTCTTTTCTTTTGTGGTCTCTATTTGCTTGAGATATTTTTTCCACCAGCCCTTTCACTTTCATGTCGTGTGTGTCCCTTGTTTTGAAGGCTGGGCCTCTTGTAGACAACATATATAGGGGGTCCTTGTTTCTGTATCCATTCAGCCAGTTGTTTGTCTTTTGGTTGGGGCATTCAACCATTTACAGTAATGTAATTATTGATAAGTGTGATCCCATAGGCCAATTACTTTATTGAATTGGGTTTGAGATTATACACCCTTTCCTGTGTTTCCTGTCTAGAGAAGATCCTTTAGCATTGTTGAGAGCTGGTTTGGTGTGCTGAATTCCTCGCTTTTGCTTGTCCTGTAAAGCTTTGATTTCTCTTTCAATTTTAATGAGATCCTTGCAGTATACAGTAATTCGGAGCTGTATATTTTTTTTTTTCATCCACTTTAGGTATGTCTGCCATCCCCTCTGGCCCTAAGAGTTTTCTATTGAAAGGTCAGCTGTTAATCCTTATGGATATCCCTTGTTGCGTTATTTGTTGTTTTTCCCTTGCTGCTTTTAATATTTGTTTCTTTGTGTATGATCTTATGTTAATTCGAATACCTATGTGTCTTGGATGTTTTGCCTCGGGTCCATCCTGTTGTGGACTGTGCCTGGTTTCTTAGACTTGGGTGATTGTTTCCTTCCCCACTTTAGGAAGTTTTCAAACTACTTATCTTCCTCGAATAATTTTTCTCATGGTCTTCTTTTTGTCTTCTTCTTCTGGGACTCTGTGATTCGAATGTTGGTGCGTTTTAACATTGTCCAAGAGGTCTCTGAGTTTCCTCAATTCTTTTAATTCTTTCTTTCTTTTTTTCCTCTCTGTTTCATTTATTTTCTACCATTCTATCTTCTATCCTCACATCATCCTATTCTTCAGCCTCCGTTATTCTACTGTTGTTCCCCTTCCAGAGGTGTTTTTGATCTCATTTATTGCATTATTCATTTATATTGACTGTTTTTTTATTTATTTCTTTTAATTCCTTGTTAAAACCTTTCTTGCATCATTTCTCATCCTTGTCCTCCAGGTTTTATTTATCTGTAACTCCAATTTGTTTTCCAGATTTGGATCATTTTCACTATCATTATTTGGAATTCTTTATCAGTAGATTCCTATCTCTTCCTCTTTTGTTTAATTTTGGAGGCATTAATCCTGTCCTTACCTGTGCTGGGTGGTTCTGTTCACTTGCTTTTTCGTCTTGTTTATAATGCTGTGGTTTGGGGTGACTTTTCTGTTTTCTGTAGTTTGGTTCCTCTTATTGTGGAGGTTCTCACTGTGGTGGGGTTAGATGGGTGACTTGTCAATGTTTCCTGTTGGGGAAGCTTGTGTCATGTTCTGGTGGGTGGAGCTTTGATTTCCTTCACTCTGGAGTGCATGAAGTTCCAGTAAATAAGTTTTCAGAGTCAATGGTTTTTGGTGTGTCTTTGGGCAGCCTGTATATTGAAGCTCAGGATATAATTCCTGTGCTGCTGGAGAATTGACGTGGTATATCTACCTGGGAACTGTTGGCCCTTGGTGGTGCTTGTTTTCAGTGTAGGTATGAGGCATTTGATGGCTCCTATCAGTTAATGCATCCTGATTCAAGGAGTTCTCTGTGTTCTCAGGATTTGGAACTTAAGTCTCCTGTCTTTGGTTTTCAGTCTATTCTAACAGTAGCCGTCAAGACTCTTCATCTATCCACAACTGATGATAAAACATCTAGGTTAATGATGAAAAGTTTCTCCACAGTGAGGGACACCCAGAGAGGTTCACAGAGTTACATGGAGAAGAGAAGATGGAGATGGAAGTGGTGACCAGAGGAGAAGGGGTGAATCAAAAGAGGGAAGAGCAAGATCGCCATTTCACTTCCCAATGTGCTCTCCACATACTGGATCTCTCACAGATGTTCACGGAGTTACACAGGGAAGAGAAGAGGGAGGAAGGGGACAGAGATGCCCAGGAGGGGAAAAGGGGGACTCAAAAGGGGAGAGACAGATCCAGTCAGTAATCAGTTTTCTGAAGTGTTTCTCCCCAGCCCAGAACACACAAAGAGATTCACAGAGTTGGCTTGAGAAGAAAAGGGGGAGTGGGGAGATGGAGGTGACCTGGTGGAGAAAAAGAAGAGTTAAAAGGGGGAGAGAGCAATCAAGCCAGTGATCTCTTGCTCCCAGTAAAAAGGGTAACTGAAGATTGGGTTCTTGAAGATACATAAGTTATAACAAAATACTAAAAAGCAATGAATTGAAAAACTAGAGTAGAGATTAGATTCTCAAAAATACAATATAAAAAAAAGAAGATTAGAAAAAAAAAATAAAGGAATGAAATGAAAAAGAAAAAAAAAAGACTCACCAGAGTCACAAAACTTATAAAATATACATATATGAAGTTTGCTTTTAAAAAATAGGGTCTTTTTATTTTTTTGTCAAGGTAATAGTAGGCTTATAAAAATAACAAATTGAAGGAGTAATAGGGACCTTAAAATAAAAATAATGAAAATAAAAAATAATAAAAACAAGTTAAAAATTTAAAAATGTAATAGTAAAAATTTATCTAGACTTTCGTCTGGAGCTGTATGTACGGTGTGGGTGTCAGTTTCATTTCAGATAGATTCCTTTGTCCAGACTTGTACTTCCAATGCTATAAGGCCCCTTCCTATGTGTTTGGTGCTAACTAAAGGGGTTTTAATCTATTGCATCTGTCAATTCCAAAGCGGTTCCCTCTGTTTCTTTTAGCTTCTTCTGTTTTTGCTGGTCTCATTCAGTGCCTAATTTCTTCCCGCCTGACACAAGGCGAGAGGCGTGTTGGTCACATTTTTTTTAGTCTCACTTTGTTCATTTCGTGCTGTGGGAGGAGGAACACTGCATAACAAATCTCACCTGGCGTTGTGGTCACAATGTTCTCAAGCCACACAGGTATGCACTGCTCACGAGCGTGTTGCTTTCCCAGTTTAGACCCTGTTCATCCTCTAGGATTGCACTGCCGCAACTGTCTGAAGTGGCCCTGGGGTTTGACTGTATTTCCCATGTCTAAGTATTCAGTCTGTTTCCCAGGTACTTCACAAAAGGCGTCATACTTGGCTGAAGCTGGGATTTGTGCCCTTCCCAGGTCCGATCAGCTCCAGTGACCAGGTTTTTTGGCTATCATGGTTGGGGCTGCGCCTTTCTTCCCTCCCCTGTCCCAGCACTCGTTTAACTGGTGTACAACGTGCGCAGCTTCCCCATTGAGAGCCGTGCTCTCCCCTGGGGAGCTGATCCTCTGGCTTCGACCCTCTTGGCGGTGTGTCAAACCCTTCATAGTCCTAAGAAGTCCAGGTTTAGCAATGAGTCTTCTTGGCTGTTTTGGGTAATAGGAATGCCTTCTCTGGGGCCGTAATTGCCCTTCCCGCTCTGGCTGCCCTCACCTGCCCTTTTTTCCGCAGGGGATGGGACGGTCGCAGCCACTTGCTACTCTGGCTCAATCCTTTGTTCTGTGAGCGGGCCTAGCAGTGTCTTAGGTTTAAGGCTTTTCACGGGAAGCTATCCCAAAGGTCTAAGTTTGCTTCTCAGCTAGTTCCCTCAGATTGCCCTCGGGGCATTCAGGCCAGTCTACTACCCAAGCAAATAACAGCCCGCCCCTCCCTGCCCAGCCCCCCCCTGAGCTAGTCCTGGGATCCGCCGCGCGCTCTGGGCTGCAGCCTCCGCTAGGAGTTGCTGTAGGTACTAAACTGTGGGTTTTAATTATTATTTTATTTTTCCTGCCTGGTTAATTTTGCCCTCTGCGATTCCAAGGCTCACCACAAGACCCACGGAGAGAGTGTTTTCCTGGTGTTTGGAAACTTCTCTCTTTTTTAAGACACCCATTCTGGGAGGATCTCCCTCCCTAACTACCTCTGTTTTGTCTCTCTTTTTATCTTTTATATTTTGTCCTACCTCCTTTCAAAGACTATGGGCTGCCTTTCTGGGTGCCTGATGTCCTCTGCCAGAATTCAGAAGTTGTTTTGTGGAATTTGCTCAGCATTCTAAATGTTCCTTTCAGTGAATTTGTGGGGGAGAAAGTGTCATCTCCCATCCTATTCCTCTGCCATCTTAGGACCGCCCCCCTTTGCTTAATTCTTAACTTGAGCTAATTTGTGTGATGTCTTTGAAGTAATTTTTATTCACACATAATTTTACTTTGTATTTTAGTGATTTTATTTAACTTGCTGTTGATTTTACTTAAACCTGTTGTATAGCAAGTGCTAAAATTGGATTTGTGTATAGTGCCCTTTTAAATATATTTTTTAAGATTCACAGAAAATCAAATAAGGGGCTTGATATACTCCAATAGCTTGCCAATGTCGGAATATTCAAGTTTTTGTTCAGGGTCTGAAGGAGTCCTAATGAACTGTGTTGGCCCCCTCAGCAGTCAGTCTAAGGGGTCTGTCTAAGAACCTGAAGCTAAACCTGCGTTATCTGCTTCAAATGAAAGAGCTCAAAAGCAGAAGCCAGCTGATATCCAGGAATCTGCTTCTGTTTGGTGCCACTAGTGATGTCCTAGAGAAACACAAAGCAGACTTCCCTGGTTGGCACCTCTGGGATAAGGAATACACCTCGCCAGTGAGGGGACAACTGGTTCAGTTCATTTATTTCGGGGTAAGATCCCACAGGCCATACGGAGCAACCATGTTTCCGTGGCCAGCAAAAAAAAAAAAAAAAAAAAAAAAGAAAAAATGAACAACTATCTGAAACCTGTGACCCAAGCCCGGGAACACAGCCACGGTGCTCGTGTGCCCCACCACAATTAGCAGCCCCGACCTCCCCGCCGACTAGAGAAATCCCTGCACAAAGCCTGCAGAGACCCAGTGCAGCCATAAGTGAATAGAACAAAAGCTACTTGGAAGCTTTGTCCATCCCTCCTGAATTTCCTGACCGTGTTGGGTAGATGTAGGCCTGGTTGCACAATCAAATCCACATTACTACACACATTGTTCCAAAGTTGAGTCAGTGGAAAATACTCCCCCTTTCCCAGCTCACTCTTTTGAGGCTGTCTGCACCAAATTTACATTAACCAGATCTCCCTTACCCCAGAGAAGAACATTTTCCCATTCAAAAATTTTAGGTTTACTTTTGAAGGTGTTCATTGTAAATTTCATTGCTTTCATACCTCAAATACTCTGCAGAGAAACAACTATCTGCTGGCTCAGTGAATTGGAAACGAATCTTTCATATGAACACTTCTTGCCTTTTGTGGAAAAAAATATTCCTAGGAAGGGCTGCCAAGTGCACTCACAAAAATTTTACATCTACCTCATGTCTGAAGAAAATGCCTTGCCTATTTAAAAAGAACAAGGTAAGTTTTTAGCAACCCTTATGAAGGCAGCCCCACAAAGAATTTTTTAGGATTGATCTGTTGAAAAACAAAAGGAGTTTTGTCTTTTGTGGGGGCCTGATCAACAGGAAAATTATTCAGACTTTTTCACAAGATCTCAAGATATTCAGGACTGAAGATCTCTGAGTCCTCTAGGCTCTTCCTCCATGTGGTAGCAATTGTTTTTAATAATGAAACTGATGGGGTGTTTATAGTAGAAGAGGGAGGAATCAGGAGTCATAGATAGAATCTACCTTGGCTTAGAAGCATCTGTATTTAACCTCAGGCAGGTCACTTGCCAGGGAATGCCTTCATCTTAATTATCATCAAATTGTGATCTGAGGATCATCAGAGCAAATTTTGAGGTGTCACGTTGTTTGATACTGTTTGTCTTTCTGCTGCCTTTGCATCTCATGTTCCAGAAATTTTAGCTTTAGCTTACAAAAGCCAAGGTACTGCCAGGAGTAAATGTTTTGGGAAAAGGTTTAGTAGTTTCAGAAGTAGTCCGCTCTGGCAATCTTTTACGCGCTCAAACCCTGACTTTGCAAACTGTGGGATTTGAAATGATTTGTTGGGTAATTTTAAAATCACCCCTAGACACAGAAAAGTTCTGGCCAAAGATCTACTCTCTAATAGTGTAAAAAGGGCAAACAGGTGAAAAAGATCTATATTGTGTTTCCTATCTATGTAAGTCTTCACAGGTGGTGCCGTGGTAAAAGATCTGGCTGCCAGTGCACAAGATGCATGGTACGCAGGTTCTTCCCTGGGTTTGGAAGATCCCCTGGGGTAGGAGTGGCAACCCACTCCAGTATTGTTTGCCTAGAAAAGAAAATATCCCATGGACAGAGGAGCCTGGCAGGCTACAGTCCATGGGGTTTCAAAGAGTCGGACATGTCCTAAGCTGTATGCATGTTAACATTTTTAATGTTGTGGCAAAGTATTTACAGGGCCATTTTCTGATCTGTTTAAGAATTATCTACAAAGGAAATTAATTTCTACTCCTCCTCTAGAGTATTTGTAATGGCATCGCACCTCCAATCTCTTCATCTGCACCTGGTCATGCATAGCACAAAACCTCTGAGACTTGCTTAGGTCCCTTTTGCCCCATGTAACACAAGCTGTGTAAGGCTCGGAATCTTTCCTTCAGGACTGAATCAGACAGTCAGTTCAGCCACTCAGTCATGTCAGACTATTTGCAACCCCATGAACTGCAGCACGCCAGGCCTCCCTGTCCATCACCCACTCCTGGAGTTTACTCAAACTCATGTCAATCGAGTCGGTGATGCCATCCAACCATCTCATCTTCTGTCATCCCCTTCTCCTCCTGCCTTCAATCTTTCCCAGCATCAGAGTCTTTTCAAATGAGTCAGTTCTTCACATCAGATGGCCAAAGTATTGGAGTTTCAGCTTCAACATCAGTCCTTCCAATGAATATTCAGGACTGATTTCCCCCCAGGATGGACTGGTTGGATCTCTTTGCAGTCCAAGGGACTCTCACGAGTCTTCTCCAACACCATAGTTCAAAAGCATCAATTCTTCGGCACTCAGCCTTCTTTATAGTCCAACTCTCACATCCATACATGACTAGTGGAAAAACCATAGCCTTGACTAGACGGACCTTTGTTGGCAAAGAAATATCTCTGCTTTTTAATATGCTGTCTAGGTTGGTCATAACTTTCCTTCCAAGAAGTAAGCGTCTTTTAATTTCATGGCTGCAATCACCATCTGCAATGATTTTGGAGCCCAAAAAGATAAAGTCTGCCACTGTTTCCACTATTTCCCCATCTATTTGCCATGAAGTGATGGGACCACATGCCATGATCTTAGTTTCTGAATGTTGAGCTTTAAGCCAACTTTTTCACTCTCCTCTTTCACTTTTCATTAAGAGGCTCTTCAGTTCTTCTTCACTTTCTGCCATAAGGGTGGTGTCACCTGCATATCTGAGGTTATTGATATTTCTCCCAGCAATCTTGATTCCAGCTGTGCTTCATCCAGCCCAGCGTTTTCTCATGATGTACTCTGCATATAAGTTAAATAAGCAGGGTGACAATATATAGCCTTGACATACTCCTTTTCCCATTTGGAAAAGGAGTGAATAGGTCTCTGAATTTTTTTTTTTTTTTTACTTTCATTTCCATCTTGTTGAATGAGTCACCTCTTTTGGCTTCCTCAGCAGGACACACTGATGTCTTTCTGTTCCCATGTGTCCTTTCATGGCAAAAAAAAAAAAAAAAAATCCTCTTCCACTGCATCCTTGCCTCCCACGTCGGCATCGAGGATATATTTTCCTTTATTTTCTAAATAAAACTGAGGGAGATATAACACTGTCCCAGAGCTGTGACGCGCCAAGGGCTTTAATGTCCGTCACTTCAAATTTTTGTTGAGACGAGACAGAACTGAGGAGATAACACTGGAGGCAAAGGGCTGGGCCCCTGCTCTCTTCTCTTCACGTCTTTGGGTCGGCATGCCCTCACGCCTCGAGGATGGATTTTCCTGCTGTTACCTAAATAAAATTGAGCTGTAGCACTGAGCTATAACACTGATCTGTCTAAGAGCTATAACACGGTCTGTCCGAGACCCGAGCGCTATAACACGGTCTGTCTTAAGAGCTATGACACGCCAGGGCTCTAACGTCTGTGACTTCAAATCTTTGTTGAGAGGAGACAGAACCGAGGAGAATACACTCACCTGACAGTTCTCTTCTTCCTTTGTCATCATAGCTTTAATGGCCATATGTGTTCTGATGACAGGGCTTCCCTTGTGGTTCAGAAGGGCAAGAATCTGCCTTCAGTGCAGGAGACCCAGGTTTGATCCCTGGTTGGGAAGATCCCCTGGAGGAGGAAATGGTAACCCACTCCAGTATTCTTGCCCGGAGAATCCCATGGACAGAGGAGCCTGGCGGATGACAGTTCATGGGGTAACAAAGAATCAGACACGACTGAGCGACTCACAGCACATTCTGATGACACACACACTTGGCACTCCAGCCCAAAACTCCTTCTCTCAGACCGTAATTTTGAAATCTGCTGCCTAGCTGTCTACACACACTTCTCAGACTTGACAAAAAGGGAACTGTTGTGTCCTATCCCCCACATCCAACCTGGCTGCTCTTCTTGTCTTCTCTGCCTCAGGACATAGCCTCACCATCCCTCTGTGGCTTCAGCTAGTCTCTCTTTCCTATATCTTCCTCAGCAGCAACCCCCGTCTATTCTCTCCAAGAGCATGTAAAATCCATTGTCTCCTGTGTTTCTCCCTGCCACTCATCTCCATCTAATCCTTCATCCCACTCAAAGCAGTGCCTGCCCTTTTCAGGTTTGTGGCTTCTGATCTTGCTCTCACCACACAGAAGCCAGAGTGATATCTTTAAAATGAATAAGCTACTCCTTTAAAAAAATACTTCCTTTCTTATCTCTCCACCTAGAATAAACTTTTTCTTCTTCCCATAGTCTATAAGGTGCTACATGACTCGCCGCAGCTTATCTCTCTAAACCCATCTGGTGCTACTGTGCGTTTGTTCATCATTCTCCAGGCATGCTGGCCCTCTGGCCACTGAGAGAACGTGAGTCTGTCCCGCTTCCAGGTCCCCATCACTCCCCTATTTGTCACGGCTAGCTTATTCAAGTACCAGTGTTCAACAGCCACGTTCTCAGAGACGCCATCCATAAATATACTTTTCTCACTTTATATCTATCATGGCACTTTTTATCTTATGAAAGTCCTTCTACAAACTACGATTTCCATCTTATTTATCTGCTTACTAGTTTATTGTCTGTCCTCACCATTAGAACACAAGCTTTGTGAGAACAATGCCTATGACTTCTTTACACATTTTCTCTTCCAACTCTAGCATTATGTGAATACAGTAGGTACTTAATGTATATTGATTGCTTTTTTTGTAATAAGTGAGTGACTGAACACCAAACCTGATTTCTGTTTTAGTACTCCTCAGTTAAGGTGTTTTATATAATTCCTATCTTCTATTTTAGCAGTACTTAGTATAACATAGCCTTTTAACCAATAGTTGTTCTAAATGCACAGTTTATATGTGTGATTTTATAACTATGCATATCAAATTGGACGAGCTTGTGTAGTTTCAATGGTCACAAATGTTTCCTATCAAAAATACGTTTGTATCAATAACACATTAGCAATGAACTATACTTTGTTTTCTATATTTTCTCTCACAGAAAATGAGGCTGAGACAGGCTCATTCTTGCCAGCTTCCTGATTCAACTGACTTTGTAGAGTAGCTTTCACTAGTACAATTTGAAGAGCGGTGTATATGATTTGTAAAACAAATCTTCAGTTTCAAAATCTAGCAGTATCATTTTCCATCATTCTTAAGTCCTCTATTTGCTCCCCTAACAGAGAAAATAATTGTTGATAAAGCATTGAACTTTTCTTCTCATTTATTTACAGACATGTAGCCTTGTAATAGTTAATATCTTCATTCTTGTATGTGAACAGATTACAATTGTTTATTCATGCCACAAATTTTGAATGTCTACAACGAAGGAAACTATATGTAAGGTAAAAAAAGCAGCCTTCAGAATGGGCGAAAATAATAACAAATGAAACAACTGACAAAGAATCTCCAAAATATATGGGCTGCTCATGCCATACAACCCAGCAATCACACTGCTGGGCATACACACTGAGGAAACTAGAATTGGACTTTGACCAATGTCACATAGCTAGAAAATAGTCGTGTATGAATTCCAAGCTGAATTTGTCAAACCTCAGCCCCATATTCTTTCCATTATTGCAAGTTGCCTAAGTCTCCCTAGGACATGCAGTGGTGGGAACTGAGAAGAATCAGGAGTAGACTGAGAGATGATATGACGTTTTAGAATAAAGAAATACACATGAGACTCAGTGGTCATTTTGTTGGGATTGTCTTTTTGGAGGGAGAGAAAGATACCAGTGATAGAAAACCTTGGGAATAAAGTGAACACATTCAAGAAATGGAAAGCATTTCAGAGCCTTTGAAGTTTGAAGAGAAAAAAGTTCAAACTTAGATATGACTATTCTTAGCCTGAGGACACAGCCATGAGCCACAATGGCATCAGTAATATTCACTTAACGGAGACTACTAGATTAATTCTGTAGACACAGCATTTGCCCTCTTCATAAAGTATTTGGATTAAAGTTCTACACTTCCTCCACCTACAAGGTTACAATGAAAGGCAACGCAGTCTTCTAAATTATCTTCTTCAGTTACATATCACACAGTGCTTTGACTGCATGGTCCAGAAACCATCTTTTGCAATTCACTAATGATGAGAGAGTTCTGCAGGTCTACCTCTGAGCCACAATGTAAACACAGTGGAACTCTCCATGGCAAAATGTAGTCATAGCATCTATTACTTTCCTTCTTCCGTTTTCCCTAGCTAAAAGAGCATGTATGTACTTAAAAATGAATGCTAAGATACCTCATGAGTAAAATAATAGGCAATGATGTAACATATCATATATCGTTCCCTCATTCATTCTGATATATATCTTCTAAAAGACAGGATTTAAGTAAGTCTAGTTATTTTTTTAATCATTTTGCACCTTTATAATGTCAGTGGACACACCTGTCATTTCCCCCTCTAGCTAAATGACATCATCTAATTCTTGAATACATATGTGAGCTTACACTGAAAGGTGAACTCAAAGAAATATTGGAATATTAAACATATATTACACCTCTCATGCTTATAAAAATCATATCCACTTCTAGAGACCACTTAGTTTTATTTTTCCTCCCATTGATACTATCTCACATCTGTGGAAATATGAGTGAAAGCTCAACTCACTTGGCAATAGAAAATTGTAGAAACCCTTATGGAGTTAAGTGTCCGATGTGAAAACTGAACAAGGGGTCTTAGGGGTAATTCCAAATAGAATAGGGGTCCCCAGGAGGATATGACCTGAAGTAACCATTTTAAAGACACAGCACACATTTCTCTTTGTGAAACTGTGCTTGGCACCTCATAATGAAAGTATCATTTATATTTCTACATAAAAATGAAATTATATTTTTAAAATAAATACTGCATCCTTGCCTTTAGTGTCTTTTAAGCTTTAGAATATAGTCATGCTTCCTTGTGAATCACTGAGGAAAAAGAATAACCATATAACCCTTTCAGGTTCTTAGTACAGATATATACAAAACTAGAGGGGAACACAGCCTTCTGTGTGGACTCTATCATCTCACTTGCTTAAGATCTGCAAGGAAATGTACCTAAACACTGATACCTAAATAAACAAGAGCTGGATACAAGATTATTCTCTGTTTATCTGGGAAGATGAAATGTGTTCTACAGATTATTTTTCACCAGCATCTTTCCCCGATCTACAACCTATACTTCTCTTTATGATCAGAGCTGTTCTAAGACTAAAATGTGTTCTATAGATTTTCCTCAGGCTTCTCAAGTGGCTCAGTGGTAAAGAATCCACCTGCCAGTGCAGAAGATGTGGGTTTGCTCTCTTGGTTCAGAAGATCCCCTGGAGAAAGAAGTGGCACCCCACTCCAGTATTCTTGCTGGAAAATCCCATGGGCAGAGGAGCCTGGAGGGCTACAGGCCATGGGCTCAGAAAGAGTCAGACACAACTGAACAACAGCAATTGATTTTGCTCAGTAAAAAAGAAGTTATATTTTCCCTAAGCTTCAATAAGACACAGATTTCAAAACTGCATGAACATTTCCTTCTGTGCTTATTACTTTTGTCAGCAAAACCAATTTCTGGCAAAGAAAAACTATATGTGGCAAACAAATAAAAAAGAACTTGGAAGAAGCATTTTCTGTTAGCATGCCCTCCATGTTTATGTGATTTTTGAATTATTTCTTTTCTCACTCACATCCCAGAAGATGTTTGCAAGTAGAATCACATTTGAATTGGCTTGAATGTAATTAAATTTTGTTGTACCCAGGCCTCAGTAAATGCAGAGCCATTGCTACACAAAAGTAGTCACCCAGGAAGTGAAAGATGGATGGTGGCATCTGAGAATTTTCTCAGCACATGTGTTGAACTAACAGATGCTACAGTAATATGTGAAATGATAGCAGCTAAGACTAAGAGGAAAAGCTTTGGAAGAAGCCTTAAGAAACTGTTACACTGTGGGACACAGGGAGAAGAAAGGCAAAAAGTAACGACTTTTCCCCACCAATCAATACTACATGCCTTTCCTCCCATCTGATTCCTCTGCTGTTAGAATATGGCTCCTCTGTCCATGGAATTTCCCAGGCAAGAATGCTGGAATGGGGTGCCATTTCCTTCTCCTGGGCATCTCCATAACCCAGGAATTGAACTTACATCTCCTGTGTCTCCTGCATTGGCAGGTGGATTCTTTACCTGCTAAATCATCAGGGAATCCTTTTAAAAATAAAATTTAGGCAAATATTCAGTTTACACTGTAGTAGCAAGCAAGGTGTCCTGCTTAAAAACATGTTTTGCTGATCACAAATACTGCGCCTGGGTTTATCCCTTTTTAATTTATTATGCTTGAAAGCAGTATTAACCTTAAAAGCACCAGCATTCTAATCTGCAGATGTATGTGGTTTTGCAGCCATGCTCTATGTAGTTAAGCCCATGCATTTGCTCACCAAAGGTGATTGACACCACTTTTCAAAGGAGAACCTTGGAGTAGTCATCAGGCATTTACTTAGCCTTTTTACGCACTTTCAAAAAATCTACACAAATATCTGAAAAGGTCTACGAGTGTGTGTTTAGCTGACAATAAGAAAAGAGTTCCACTCCAGGCACTTGACACTGAATACAACTTAGTACAAAGTGCTACCTGATGTTTGTCAAAAGCATTTGGATAGAATAAATATTCAGAAGAATCATTTCAAGGACTTGCTTCCAGATACTATAAACGAGATGCATGGTCAAGCCAGCTGGGTTAAAAGATGAGCTGAGCTCTTTTGTGTTTCTGCAGGATCACCTTTTGTGAACATCTCCCCAGCGTGAGCCTGCACACACATGTGGAGGCATGTTCTGCATCCATGCTTAGAGCATCACCCTAGCACAGCCCATGGTCAGGAGTGAGGAATCTGGAGCTAGGCTGCTTGGCTGTGTCCTGGGCCAGCCCCTCACTAATTCAGTGACCTTAAGCTGGTTTCTTCAAATTCAGTGCCTCTTTCCTGATCTGGACCTTCTCAGGTTATTTATGAACCCCAGACTAAGAAAGCCTAATTTACTCCACAACTCAAATGGACAAAATTGAACATTTATTTTATTAACTTTTTTTTTTTCGGTATACCCAGGCGGTGCTAGTGGTAAAGAATCTGACTGCCAATGCAGGAGATGTAAGAGATGCGGGTTCGATCCCTGGATCAGGCCAATCCCCTGAAGGGGGGCATAACAACCCACTCCAGTATTCTTGCCTGGAGAATCCCCATGGACTGAGGAGCCTGGGGGGCTTCTGTCCATAGAGTTGCAAAGAGTCAGACACAACTGAAGCAACTTAGCACAGCACAGCATTTATTATTTTTGGACGCTCTGGGTCTTTGTTGCTGATTGCAAGCTTTCGCTGGTAGCGACAAGCTACTCTCTAGTTGTGGCATCTAATTGCAGTGGCTTCTCCTGTTGCAGAGCATAGGCTTTAGGTTCAGGGACTCAGTAGTTGTGGTGTATAGGCTTAGTTGCTCTGGGCATGTGGAAGCCCAGACCAGGGATCAAATCTGTGTCTCCTGCCTTGCACAGCAGATTCTTAACCACTGGACCATCGGGGAAGTTCCCATATAGTTTTAAATTAGATGATCTGGTTTAGATCAGTTTAAGCAAAATGGGGATTTATGAGATTGTCTCAGACAATCCAGGAGAATGTTGTATAATCTAACCTCAGGAAGAAAAGGAACAAGGCCTTCTTCAGTCTTCTTAGCTTCAGGAGACCAGAGCTCCTGAGCATGGCTGAAAGCACCATGCTGAACACAGTGATCCTTAGTGCAGGCTCTTCTGTTCAAAGTTCCAACTGCCAAGCAGGAGGAAACTCATTGAGCTCTCATTACATGAGAAGTATTGTGCTCCGGGCTTGAGATGCAGCTGTGAAACATATAGATGCAGATCTATGTTTATAGTTTAATTCTATACAGTGTGAAGACAGTGTCTGGACCAAAATATACTGGTTAAATGAATGAAAGAAGGAAGGAAGGAATGAGTGAGTGAGTGAAGGAATGAATACAAGCATTTACCACACAGCGTGTTGTGACTCAGGATAGAGATATGGTCTCGTGCTATGCAGCCACTTAGAAGAAACTCAGCAAAAAACCAATTTTCTCTGCCCCTCTTCACAGCCAAACTTGTCTTTATCTCTTGTTCATTCTTCAGTCAACTTGTATCCAGTTTCCACTCCATCAGTTCCTAAGAAAGGGTACTTGTCAAGACAATTGATGACCCCACCATGTTACCAAATTTACTAGGTGATTTTCTGTCTGCATCTTACATAAATTCGCAGTTGTATATGGCATAGCAGAACATTCATTCCCTATCGAAATATCTCTTGTCTATGACATCATGGCCTCTCAGATTTTCTCCTGCTTCTGAGAACACTTTATCTCAGATTCCTTCGCTAGTTCTTTCCTCTCTTCTGAACCTCTAAATGTTAGTTTCCTCAAGGTTTACTCTTGGGCATTCTTCACTCATCCTCTCCTCCTCCACTCTTCCTCCTCTTTCTTCTCTGTCTCTCTCTCTTCATATATATGTGTGTGTGTGTGTGTATTCCTTTCATAGGTGATCATATCAATCCTATGGTTTTAAATACTATTATTCTAATGAATCATAAATATGTTTAGATTAATAATGAAATGATTTGTAATATATAAATTTGTGATAATTTAATTAACATTCTCTCTCCAGCAATTCTCATTGCTAGCATTTTCTCATGCTACTAAACCTTCACATGTCAGCTTATATGCTAACATCCTCATTGACTGTTAACAGGTCATGCTGGTCACAGTCACTGAGCCAGTTGTCCTTTGGACAACATGGGTTTGAACCACAGGGTCCACCTACCCGGATTTTTTTCAATAGTGGATATTGCAGTAGTCAGATCCATGATTGGTTGAATTTGTGGATTCAGAACCGTGAATACAGAGGAACCACATATGTAGAGAGCTGACTATAATTTATATGTAGATTTTGTACTGTGCAGAGTGGACAGCCCCTAATCCCTCCACGTTCTTCAAGGCTCAGCTGTATTCGCTTTATTTGGTCCACTCACTTTTTTTTCCTCACTCTATGCTGTGCTGTACTTAGTCGCTCTGTCATGTCCAACTCCTTGCAACCCCATGGACTGGCCCGCCAGGCTCCTCTGTCCATGGGGATTCTCTAGGAAAGAATACCGGAGTGGGTTGCCATGCCCTCCTCCAGGGGATCTTCCCAACCCAGGGATTGAACCCAGGTCTCCCTCATTGCAGGTGGATTCTTTACCATCTGAGCCACCAGGGAAGCCCAAGAATACTGGAGTGGATAGCCTTTACCTTCTCCAGGGGATCTTCCTGACGCAGGAATCAAACTGGGGTCTCCTGCATTGCAGGCGATTCTTTACCAACTGAGCTACCAGGGAAGCCCCTTTCCTGACTCTGCCACTAGTCTTTAAGCTTTCTGAAGCCACACCATTTCTATTTTCATCACTATATCCTCAGTCCGTATCACAGGGCTTACACTTAAGTAGATCTTCTTGGAATATCTGGTTAAGGAATGATTGATGTCTAACCAGAACTCGGGAGTGTCCAACCAAGGCATCTACAGGAAGGAGCTGATGTGTGTGCTGAGGGAAGACTATCTAGGTACTCTAGGTGGTAGGGGGTGACATAGTAAAGAGAAGATGTTCCATTATAGGCAGAAGGTGTGGCATGTGCAAGACATTTGTAGACAGGGTGTTTAGAGGGATGAGGGCAAAGGGGTGATATGGTGGTTGGCTGGTCTGTCATTTAAACATTTTAAAAAAGACAGTACAATAGGTCAGTGTTTTAGCTTTAGGTTTGGCTTAAAATATTTTAAAGCATGTGCATCTGATTATTTATTACCTCTTATGATTACATGTTTATTTAATTTCCAATTGACACTTAATTGGCAGCATAATAGCACACTTCAATTTTTAGGTTTTTGTCTGGTAAACTACTCCATGACCTGTAAACACCCCCTTGAGGACCTGCTACTTTAAGGAATCTTGTGATCACATTGTAAAAGGAGAGAACATCTTCATGAGTGTTATTTTTTATCTTTCAAATTATTATTGAGGTGCAATGGTCAGGTATTCATTTAGTTTGACATTTTGTTTAATAGAGTGGAAAGTGGCTCAGTGGGAAAATGGTATACATCTGTAGAAGCATTTTCACCCTCTATTCCTGTGGTCCTACTGTTAACAGATCCTGGTGCAGGAGGACAGGAAGAAACTCAAGAGGAAGGGTGAGAAAAGTAGAAATGAGATACAGGATGCTGCAAACCACACTGAGGATGAAGGCTTTGTGTTTTCGTAACAACAGTTAGTAGATATTAAATAATTTAAAGATATTCAAAATACATTTTAAAAATACTTATTGGCTACTGTATTAGTTTGTTGGGTTTGCTGTAAGAAAATACCATGGACTGAGTAGTTTAAACAACAGAAATTTATTTTCTCTCAGTTCTGGAGGCTGGAAGTGAAAACCAAGGTGTTGGCTGAGTTGGTTCCTTCTTGGGGCTGTGAGGGAAGGACCTGTTCCAGGCCTTTCTCTTTGCCTTGTAGATGGCCATCTTCTCCATGCGTCTCTTCATGTCATCTTCATTCTATGCTATTTCTGAGTCCAATTCACTTTTTATAAAGACACTGGCCATATCAGATTGGGGCTAACCCTAATGACCTCATTTTAATTTACTTATTTAAAGACCCTGTCTCCAAATAAAGTCACTTTCTGAGTCACTGGAGATTAACAATTCAATATATGAATCTGAGGGGACACAATTTAGCCCATGCAGAGAATGGATTAGGGTGGAGTTTTGAGTTGGAGTCAAGAACCGTTAAAAAGGCAGTGAGCAAAACAGGTGAGAAATGCTGTGAGTGGGTCTTGATTCTTGGACATGGCTGTATAAAAGTATAAGTGGATGTGAAAGTTGTTTAGGAATGCAAATTTGCAAATACTGGTCATTGTTTGGATGGCTGGGTCAGGGAAAGGGTGGAGTTAAAAATGCTTCTGTAAGCTTTCAACATAAATCACTGTGCATATTGGTTCTATTCACAATATGAGAACTACTATAAGAGTTTGAAGATGATTTCTCTTTTGGGTATGATGATTTTAGGTGTATGGAGAATACCAAGAGAAGATAACCAGGAAAAACGGGTCAGAATCTGAGCTGGAAATCACAGTTACATACTCAGCTTGTTTATTTCCTGTTTTTTTCCCCTAAAATAAGCATGTAGGCTGTAATTGGTTTGTTCAGTGTTTGAGCTGCATCTCATAAGTTGTGATATTCAACAAATCCATACAGATCATCTGCTATGCCAGGCACTGTCTGGGCCATTAGAGATTTCTCAGTGCATAAACTAGAAAAGATTCCTGCCTTTACTCCAGTGGAGGAAGACACATAGTAAGAAATAAATGTATGACAAATATGTCAAATGTGTACTATGTTAGCAGGAGGTAACTGCTATTTTAAAAGATAATTAACTTGAGTTCATGAGATCAGCAGTACCACAGGACCTGGGGATGAGGGAAATCATGCAATATTAAATAGGTTTGTAGTAGAGTCTTGATAAGAAGGAGCAATTTTAGGAAAGACTTGAAGATAGTGAAGTAATTCACCAAAAGTTTCTCTGGAAGAAAAGAGCTCTAGGTAGAGGGAGGAACTAGAGCATAAGTCTGAAAAGGGTTCACGTTGATGTATTGTAGGAGCAGACAAAGACACTGGGGTGGAGTAAGCACACGGGAGTAACAGGCTACAAGACTGGAGAGGTGGTGGAGAGGACGACGATGACAGCCCGGGAGACCATTCTGAGGCTTTTCTTTTTCTTTTTTTTAAGCTGCGCTGGGTCTTCATTGTGGTGAGTGGGCTTTCTAGTTGCAGGGTGCAGGCTCTCTAGTTGCAGGGTGCAGGCTCTCTAGTTGGGCATATGCACTTAGCTGCCCCATAGCATGTAGGATCTCAGTTCCCTGAGCAGGGATCGAATCCTGCATTGGAAAGCGGATTCTTATCTAGTGGACCATCAGGGACATCCCTTTGCTTTTAAATGAAGTGGCAAGACACTGCATGATTTTGACAAGTGGTAAAAGGAATCAACTTGCCATATAAAGGATCATGTTGGCTATAGTGTTAAAAATAGACCACAGTGGGACCAGGGTAGACTAGTTAGAAGGTGATGTGGTAGAAGGTGGTGGCTTACACTAAGGGTAGTTGCAGCGTAGGCAATGAGAACTAGTCTTATCTGGGATATATTTTTAAAAAGTAGGGTCCTCAAGGCTTCTTCACACATTGAATGTGGGTTTAAGAGAAAGACGAGGCAAGAATGATTCTAAGTCCTTCGGCCTAAGAACCTGAAGACAGAGAAACCTACAAATGGAGTAGCTATGGTAGGGAAATTAGGTGTTTGCACAGCCGGGCTGTGTATGAGATGTGTATTTATCACTCAAGTGATTTCGCTGAGTGGGCATTGAATGAACAAGTATATGGTGTCCTGAGTGGAGATCTGTTCTGGTGAAGTTTGGATTTGTGAAATTCATCTGTATTGTGGTCAGAAAATGTGATTTTTCTTTTATTGAATATTTAAGACCAATTGACATACTTTTTCTAAAGTCTACTATATGATTATTTTGTGTTTCATTCATGTTTGTGAGAAATACAGTCTCTACTGGTTGTTCACCTTGATATCTGTATCAATTTTTTTTATCTACTTGACTTATCAATAAATTACATGTGATTGTGTGTATGTGTGTGTGTTTATATATGTAGACTAACGTAAATTTAGAATATTTAATCCTGAATAGACCAGGCTAATTAGTACACTAGAAAAATTAGTGGACTAGCTATTTTTGATCAGTATTTTGTTTATCTATTTTCATCACCCTATTTCTAGTTCTCAGTTTTAAGTTGCTTTGAATATATCTCTTATAAGCAGGATATATTAGATTTTTTCTGTCTGATTTCTATCCACTCATGATCTCTGAATTTTATTTTATGAGTTTAATCAGTTTACAATAGTTTTGTTGTGTATGGACTTTTTGTTGAATTATAGCATTCAGAAAACCACACAAATCATGCATATGCACTCAATGCATTTTCACAAATACTGCACCTCTGTGAAACCAGCATCAAAGAACAAAATACTATCATATCCTAAAAGTTTCCTTACAGCATGCTCCAGGACCTCTTCTCTACCCAGCTTATACAGTAGTCTGACTCCTAATCTTGTAGATTAACTTAGCCTGCACTTTTGAAATTTATATAGTGTCATACAGTATGTATTCTTTTTGTCTGAATAGATATAGGGATGGATATGTGGATAGAGCTGTGATAAAACCAAGCATAACAAGCTATTTGTGGTATGATCTCAGTGGTAATTATTTTGCTGTTTACTATAAAATACTATCTTAGAAAAATACATTGCTATATTATGCCAACTTTCTAGTAAAAGTGAGGTGAAAACTATAAGAACTTACCAATTTGTATAGGAACATGGTAGCTCTAGGTTTTTCAGCATCCATCAGTAGTTTGCAGTGCCCTTGGCAGATCTTTCTCTGTAACTGAGAAGAATGGCTCACTGGAGTACTCACAGCTGGCCAAATATTCTTAACAGTCATCCTACGTTCTCTATTCTGGTTCTATATGAATCATCATCTAATTTTTGTATAATTTCTCAAAGAAAAGTGAACATAGTAATTTAGACCCATGTTTGATAAGTATCTTTCTCATTGTAAATTAGCATTATTTTTCATTAGAAAACAGAGTTGTCCGAATTTGGTTTCCTGAATAGCTCAAGACAATTTACCTGTTAAGATCAGTCCTCATGGAATTCAGGAAGAGGCTCTATGCCTAAGACAATCTCTTCAATGCCTAATAACAAACTACAAAGTTCCAATTAGATAATCTGATGGTCTCTTTACACTTATTAATATCATGTACAAATAAAGGGTGCTTTAAGGTCTCCATTTCCATCAACTTGCTTCAAAACTAATTGGGATAAAAATATATCTGTTTATATTTAATTTCTCTTTCAAACATAATGTGCAATTCCCATATCAACAATATTCCAGACATTTGGGGTACAGAAATAGTCTTGTTATAAAATGGCTATTGTATTATTCATTAAAGTAGGATTCCGTTATCTCTCATCATCTCCAGTACTGTACTAGGCTACTTTTCTTTTTTTTTTTAATTTTTTAGGCTGCTTTTCTTAAAAAGTAATGTTAACATTACAAAAATTTTCCCAATTTAACTTTGCACCTCAGTTAAAAAAAAGAGCAAATTTACATATTCAGCGATATTGAGTATATGTTTCTTCTCCCTTCCTCTGCTTAAAGGAACCTTTGTGATTAGATTGGGCCCACTTGGATAATCCACGATAATCTCCTCATTATCAAGGCCCCCTGTTTAGCAAACAATTTCCTTTTGTCGTGTTCTCTAACATGTTAATAAATTCCTTATCAAAATACATTTTGCAAAACTATGGATGCATGTTTTAGGTACAGTGAACCTTCCCCCAGAAGAAAATTTGAAAGTAAATTGCTAAACTTAAATTTCCTCTCTAAAATTCTAGAGAGAGCCATTGAGATTATGCAGAGAGAATGAATATCCTTATGACTTTCTTTATTACAACTATTAAGATGCTCAACTTCAGCTAAACTGAATTAAATTGCCTTGTAATAGTCTTTTCATGGAAAAGCCAGGGGGTGGCCATACATGTGCTTCACAAAATTGTAGTTTTTTTTTTCCCTTTAGCAGATTTAAGAACATAATGTGTACCATGTTCTCTTTCAAGCACTGGAAATGAAAATGCACATAACAGGCAAAACGCACATAATAGGCAAAGTACATAATTTACCAGGCGAAGTACAAACACTAAAATTCCTATCATTAAGAACCATGTTTGTACTTTCTAAGTTCCTTCAGTTCTGTGTTCATGTAAAACATCATACATATTAAACATACAATTCAGCCCTAACGCCATTATTAGGTGAGGCAGAGCATGGATTAGTTTCTATCACTGCTATAATAAATTACCACAAACATTGGCTAGAAACAACACAAATCTATTACAGTTCTGGAACTCAGAAGTCCAAGATGTGTCTCACTTTCCAAAATCAAGTTATCAACATGACCACATTCCTTTCTGGAAGTTCTAATGGAAAATCCATTTCTTTACCATTTCCAGTTCCTAGTGGCTGCCCATCCTTTTTCATGGTCCCCTTCCATCTTCAAACCCAGCCATGTTGGACTGAATGGTTTTTATGACACCATCCCCTTAGTTGTCTCTCTTCTCCCTTCCTCTGCTTATAAGGACCTTTGTGATTAGGATCCTTGTGATTAGATTGGGCCCACTTGGATAATCCACAATAATCTCTTCATATCAAGGCCCCCTGTTTAGCTAACTTAATTCCCTTTTGTCATGTTCCCTAACATGTTAACAAATTACAGAGATTAGGATGCGGACATATTTGGGGAGCACTTATTCTTCCTACCACTATAGGTCACTGTGCCAGCAGTGCGTGAATGCTGCAGTGGCTCAGAATCGGGTGTCGAAGCCTCAGTAGGGTCAACATGGTGGCCCCAGAGACAAGAGGAACACAGAGGGCTAGAATCCAAGCAGGGTGAAGGGTCCACTTCCATAGGAGTGCTGTCATGTGGGGAGTCAGGTCCCAAGGAGGGTGAAGCAGGCTTTGAGGTGTGGGAGCAGGCTGGCACCTACTGTTAGATTTAAGCAGTGTACGGGGGCATCCATACCCAAGGGCAGCCTGCCATTCAATATTGGAGCCTATGTGGGGTAAGAGGCTTTCCACACATGGGGCTGTTCCGGCATCAGCTCACGGAGCCCAAGCAAGGTGTCATGTTTAGGAGAGGATGAAGACTGGCATGGAAGTTCAGAGCCTGAGCTGGTTGTAGAGGGCATCTCCACAAGAGGTGACGCAGTGCGGGCTGGCAGAGCCACGGAGGGACGCCGGCTCCAGGGAGGGAGTGGCCTGGCTTGAGATGTCAGGGCTATGCGCATAGAAGAACTTGGGGGAGGGCATCTGACATGGAGACTAGGGCGTACAAGGTACCTGTACATGTGGACGGAGCAGACTGAGGAGCAGAGCCCAAGCAGAATAAAGAGGAAGTCTGCATAGGAAGGGGTGGCTGAGCTTTAAAAAGAGATTCCTCCCCCAGGGCAGGGGCCCACAGGAGAGACAGAGCCTCGGCCATTCAAGAAGAGAAGACATACATAAGGCAGCCCAAACAGGGTGTCAGACTGCAACCAAGGTGAGAAGGGTGTTCTGTGGACCAACACGGAGTTGTAGAGCCCAAGAAAGGTGAAAAGGGCATTTATGCAGAGGAGCATCCTGGCATGGGGAGATGGCAGTGGAAGAAGGGCATCTATATGGGGGGAACTGGAGGTGCCAGATTGGAGAGACTGGTGACAAATAAGGGAAATCATTAAAGGTAGCCAAGTTTCTCATTGTCTGACAAGTCGGATGTAGAAAAGGAGAAAACCAGCACAAACCATGTAGTATTAAATATGGTATAGTCCCCCAGCTTTCAGTAGGTAAAGGGAGAGTGAACTCAGTGTAGAGGTAAATACATGTATGTGTGAGCATGCTTACATGCCTGTCCACTGACGGGGCCTGGGTACAATAATACCCCAGGAATAATGAACACATTTAGTTCTTACATATTGAATTCTACATCCCACTGTCCAGTAAAAGGAACTCAAGTTTTGGGGGTGAGAAATGGCTAATTTCAAGGCTGGAGTAACAAGCCTCAACAAGATGAGTCTAGAGATCTTGTTTCCAGAAAGGAAATGCTCAAAGAATGATAGTGCTTAGTCACTCAGTTGTGTCTGACTCTTTGCTACCCCATGGACTGAAGTCCGCCAAGCTCCTCTGTCCACGGGGATTCCCCAGGCAAGAATACTGGAGTGGGTAGCCTTTCCCTTCTCCAGGAAAGAATGATAGGGACATGTCCAAAAGAAACCGAAGCCAGCATGAATGGGCTCCCACTGGCCAAATGAGGAAAAATTTAAGCATCAAAATAAATGATAACAGTGTATAACTCATTGAATAAAATTGGAAATCTGGAGTCCTTACAAGTGTAAACAAATACATGAATAAATGGAAATTTTTTAATATAAAGGGATATTTACATAGCTCAAAGTACCCTTCCCAACAAAACATACTTTGTAAAGCAGTAACTGTATAGGAGAGAAAGGATACCACATTTGCGTCAAAGAACACACATTTGAGTGATTATTTTCTCAATTCTTCCAAGAATGGTACATTCTTAAATGCATAAGAAATAAGTGAGTTCACTACATACAATGAATGTTTAGAGAAGGACTTAACAAAGTATAGTGTACAAGGCAAACCCAGGCAGCTACCATTTTTTGGTATTTATCATGAACTTAAAATGACTTCTTACATTTTTAAATGGTTGAAAAAGACAAAGAAAAAAAAAACAAACAAGGATATGACTTTGTGATATGTGAAAATTGTATGAAATTCAAGTCTCATTTTCCATTAATAGAATTTTACTGAAATGCTTCCCTTGGGCTTCTCTTGTGGCTCAGCTGGCAAAGAATCCGCCTGCAATGAGGGAGACCTGGGTTCAGTCCCTGGGTTGGGAAGATTCCCTGGAGAAGGGAAAGGCTACCCACTCCAGTATTCTGGCCTGGAGAATTCCAGGGACTATACAGTCCATGGGGTCACAAACAGTCAGACACGACTGAGCGACTCACTTTCACTTACTTTACTGAAAAACGACCACAGTTATTTGTTTGCACGTTATCTATGGCTCTTTCATGTTACAATTGCCTAAGTTATTACTGTCTGGTCATTTACAGAAAAAATTTGCCAAGCCAGTCTTAGAATATTAGAGGTTAATTCTCTCATAGAATCTTTGCTTGAGAAAAACTGAGCCAAAGTGATCATCATCAGTAATGAAACAAAGTGAAAGTCTGCATCACAGAATAGGATGTAGGAGTTAATGGATATTCAATTATGTCAAATATTTTTTCTTTACCTAAAGAGATAATTTGTTAATTATATTGACTGAACTTGAAATGAAACAACTTTGCTTTCCTGAGATAAACCCACTGGCGCATGATCTGTTCTCTTGCTTTAATATTGCTTATATTTTCTACTATTTGATTAAGGATTATTATGTCCTTTTAGTGAGGAATATTAGTCTTTAATTTTCTTGTAATTTTTTTTCTGATTTTGGTGTCTGCCTAATTTGGGATGCAGGATGTTTGGGATGTGTCTCTATCCCTGCTGTCTCTTGGAAGTTTATAGGGAAAGGTATTACCTTTTCCTTCAGTATTTGGTAGAATTTACTAATGAAATCTTCAGAGTTGGAGGCCATCAGAACTCTGGGGATTATTCTACCTCTTCTTTAATGTGATTCTTTTCCCGTCTCAGGTAATTTCCTCCTGCATATGTGCTTGTTGGTGCTTGGCTAAAGACTTGAGAGACCTCTCTGAAATTTAGAGTTCTTTCTATTTAACTCCTTTCTTCCTGATATTTGGCCCTCCACGTCCAGAAGCCTGGTGGGCTACAGTTCATGGGATCGCAAAAGACTCGGATATGACTTAGCGACTAAACAATATGTCTGACTTAGCCTCCAAAATCCAACTCTGTTCCCTGAAAGCATAGCTATCACTGGGCTCTGTTTGGTTTCCCCCTCCCAATCTCTTCTCTATGGCCTAGAAACTCTCTCCAGGCAGTAAGCTGGAGACAGTAATAGTGCTTATATCATTTGTTTCTCTTCTGTTGACGATAGCTGCCTGTTACCCAAAGTCTGAAAAATGTTCTTATGGTAGACATTTCTGAAAAGCTGGTTTCAGGTGGGAAAGTAAGTTGGCTTCTATTATATCTTCATAACGAAGGAATAAATAAAGATTACTCTAAAACAAGAAATAAAAATTTAATTTACCACAAATTTTGAAGTTTATATTAAGAGATTCCATATCATAAGAAATTAAGCAGGGAAAAAATAATCAGGTGTATTGCATTCATATATATGTACAATTTCTATATAGTGATATAATATTTTCCCTCTAAAAGAAGCAACATCCTCTTCAAAATAAATAAACATTATATGATAATTCTACTTTACCATGAAATTCTTGAAAAATAAGTAACTTTTCTGAATGTTTTCCCTCCTAACACAAATATCTACAATAGAACACTAAATCCATTTATAAAGATAACCCTGTATGTGAGACATCAAAAGAGACACAGATAAATAGAACAGTATTATGGACTCTATGGGAGAGGCCGAGGGCGGGATGCTGTGGGAGAATGGCATGGAAGCATGGAAATTATCATATGTGAAACAAATCGCCAGTCCAGTTTCGACACATGATACAGGGTGCTCGGGGCTGGTGCACCGGGATGACTCGGAGGAATGGGATGGGGAGCGAGGTAGCAGGGGGATTCTGGAAGGGGAACACATGTACACCCATGGTGGATTCATGTCAATGTATGGCAAAAAAAATACAATATTGTAAAGTTAAAAATAGATAAACTAATTTTACAAAAAATCACTACCATCATCTTATGAATTTTGTTTTCAAATTTATTAGATTAACAATTATATTTTTTTTATGTAATAGACAAGGCACATCCACAATCTATTGAGAAATGTTCAGTTATAATTATATTGCAATAGTAATGCCAGGGACAATCTTTTCAGAGTACCTCCTGAATTGCAGTTTCCAGTTATATAATTGTCCAACTGAACTTAATGTTAGAATTCAGCAATTGATAAAATCATGGACACTTTTTTCATTTAATAATTAGAACAATCTCTCTCATAATATCATATTTATTGATCATACTAAGAAGTAAAAATCTGAAATGCCTTAAAAAGGAGCCACCTGTGAGTGTGAGTGGTATGGGCAATATTCACTATTAGGAAGCAGGAGCAATATTTGACATTAGGAAGCATTTTTCTAAAAAAGTCATATTAGAAAACATATGGCTACAGTGTGAATGATGAAAGAGAACATATGGAAAGAAAAAATGTTTTATTTTGATGAATATTAATAAGCAGGAACAGTCACTAAGAAAAATATCAACTTGAAAATAAATGAGAAAATTCAATGCAGGTGAGAAAAGAAAACAAATAACTTTGCTGTTAAATACAAAGCATAAACTTGATGGTGTTGAATGATAATTTTCCAGTACATAAATATTTTATACAGTAAATCACATTTCTCCTCTATTATAGCATTGAGTGACATCATGAATCTCTCTTCTTCAAAATGCTGAATTTTTAAAAAATCCTTAGAGTTGGCCTTCAGTCCTGTCCTTAGACACAGACAAAAAAGGTTCCACTTTGGGCTCTATACTTTAGAAAACCCACATATTTCAAACAAAATAAAAGAACAAATAGAATACATTTACTAAAGAACATGAGGACACCTCTGTACATGGGATCCAGCTCCCAGTACCAACAAGATGTGTCCTGGAACTCCATCTCTTGTTCAGATGCCAGTGAATTATTTCTCATATCTTAGTCCATTTGTGCTTTTAACAAAGGGTGACTGGATTTAAATGCCAAGATTTGTAGATTGTGCATTTGCTGATATCAGAAATAGGGTAATGTTTTGTGGGGTTGGAGAGGATGTGGGTGATGGGAGTGCTTAGCTAACAGAAGGGCTAATTAATTTGAAAATTCTTTCTTGTAGATGATATAAACACAGTTAATTCTTTTTTTAAACTTTTATTTTACATTGGAGTATAGTTGATTAACAATGTTCTGTTAGTTTCAGGTGCACAGCAAAGTGATAGATATATTTATACATGTATCTATCCTTTTTCAAATTATTTGCCCATTTAGGTTATTACAGAGTACTGAGCAGAGTATTCTGTGCTATACAGTTGGTCCTTGTTGGTTATCTTAAAATAGCAGGGTGTATATGTCAATCCCAAACTCCCAATCTATCCCCACCCCCTGCCCTGGTAACTATAAGTTCATACTCTAAATCAATGAATCTGTTTCTGCTTTGTAAATAAGTTCATTTCTATCAATTTTTTAATAAAATTTCTCTCTTTAATTTTGCCATACACTGACATGAATCAGCCATGGGTGTACATGTGTTCCCAATCCTGAACCCCCCTCCCACCTCCCTCCCCATCCCAACCCTCTGGGTCATCCCAGTGCACCAGCCCCAAGCACCCTGTCTCATGCATCAAACCTGGACTGGCGATTTGTTTCACATATGATAATATGCATGTTTCAATGCCATTCTCCCAAATTATCCCACCCTCGCCCTCTCCCACAGAGTCCAAAAGGCTGTTTTAGGCATCTGTGTCTCTTTTGTTGTCTCGCATATAAGGTTATCGTTACCATCTTTCTAAATTCCACATATATGCGTTAGTATACTGTATTGATGCTTTTCTATTTGTATCATTTTTTTAGACTTCACATATAAGCCGTATAATATGATATTTGTCTTTCTCTGATTTTTTTTGCTTGTGGTATGATAATCTCCAGGTCCATCCATATTGCTGCATATGGCATTGTTTCATTCTTTTTAAAGGCTAGGTAGTATTCCATTGTATGTATGCACCATATCTTCTTTATCCAGTCACCTGTCAATGGATGTTTAGGTGGCTTCCATGTCTTGGCTATTGTGAACAGTTGCAGCAGTGAACAATGGGCTGCATGTATCTTTTCAAACCATGGTTTTCGTTGGATATATGTCCAGGAGTGGGATTGCAGGATCATATGGTAGCACTGTTTTTAGTTTCATAAAGCACCTCCATATTTTTCTCCATAGTGGCTATACCAACTTATATTCCCACCAGAGAGTGTAGGAGGTCTCCCTTTTCTCCACATCAGCATTTATTACTTTTAGACTTTCTGATTATGGCCATTCTGACTGGTGTGATATTTTGTTGTAGTTTTGTTTTGCATTTCTCTATTAATTAGCAGTGTTGAACATCTTTTCATGTGCTTCTTGGCCATCTGTATATCTTCTTGGAGAAATGTCTATTTAGGTCTTCTGCCCATTTTTATTGTTTTTTGTTTTATTATTGATATTGAGCTGCATGAGCTATTTGTATATCTTGGAGATTAATCCCTGGTTGGTCACATCATTTGCAAATATTTTTCTCATTCTAAGTGTTGTTTTTTTGTTTTGTTTATGATTTCTCTTGCTATGCAAAAGATTTGGGTTGAATTAGGTCTCATTTGTTTGTTTTGGTTTTATTTCTATTATTGTAGAGACCCATCAAAAAAGATTATTGCTATGATTTATGTCAGAGAGTGTTCTGCCTGTTTTCCTCTGAGAGATTTATTACCCAGGCTTACCCTTAGGTCTGTAATCCATTTTGAGTTTATTTTTGTGTATGGTTTTAAAGAATGTCCTAATTTCATTTCTTTACATGCAGAATTCCAGTTTTCCTAGCCCCTCTTTTCTCTTTTGTATAGTCTTGCTTCCTTTGTCATAGACTAATTACCCACAGGTCCATGGATTTTTTTCCTGGGCTTTCTATTCTGTTCCATTGACCTATATTTTTGTTTATTATTATTATTTTTTGCCATGACTATACTGTTTTAATGACTGTGTCTTTGTGGTGTAATCTGAAGTCAGGGAGACTGATACCTTGAGCTCTGTTTTTCTTTCTGAGGATGCTTTAGTTATGGGTTCTTTTGTGTCACCATAAAAATTTTAAGATTTTTTTTTTATCTAGTTTTGTGAAAAATGCTATTGGTAATTTTATAGGGACTGCACTGAATCTGTAGATTGCCTTGGGTAGCATAGTCATTTTGACAATATTGATTCTTCCAATTCAAGAACATGATATATCTCTCCATCTTTTTCTGTCATCTTCAATTTCTTTCTTCAATGTGTCATAGTTTTCAGAGTACAAGTCTTTTGCTTCCTCAGGTCTGTTTATGCTCAGGTATTTTATTCTCTTTAATGTGATGATAACTGGGATTGTTTCTTTAATTTCCCCTTCTGCTCTTTTGTTGTTAGTATATAGAAATGCAACAGATTTCTGTGTATTAGTTTTATATCATGCAGGTTTACTGAATTCATTGATGAACTATGGTAGTTTTCCTGTAGCATCTTTAGGATTTTCTATGTACAGTACTGTACCATCAGCAAACAGTGGCAGTTTTACTTTTCCAGTTTGGATTCCTTTTAATGCATTTTCTCTGATTGCCATGGCTAGGACTTCCAAAACTATGTTGAATAAAAGTGGTGAGAGTAGACATCCTCATCTTGTTCCTTAGAGGAAATGCTTTCAGCTCAGCTTTTCACCATTGAGTATGATGTTAGCTGAAGGCTTAGCATGTATAGCCTTTCTTATGTTGAGGTATATTCCCTCTGTGCCCACTTTCTAGAGAGATTTTGTCATAAATGGTGTTGAATTTTGTCAAAATATTTTTCCTGTATCTAATGAGATGATCACACGATTTTTTTCTTCAATTTGTTGATCTGTTGTATCACACTGGTTGATTTATGGTTATTAAAAAATCCTTGAATCCTAAGTCAAATCCTGCTTGATCATGGTGTATGATCCTTTTAATGTATTGTTGAATTGGTTTGTTAGTATGCGAGGACTTTTGAATCTATGCTCATGAGCAATATTGGCCTGAAATTTTCTTTTTTCTTCTTTTTGTGATTTATTTATTTTTGTGTGTGTGTTTGTCACTCAGTCATGTCTGACTCTTTGTGATCCCGTGGACTACAGCCCGCCAGACTCCTCTGTCCATGGAATTCTCCAGGCAAGAATAATGGAGTGGGTTTCCATTCCCTTCTCCAGGGGATTGTCCCAACCGAGGGATTGAACTTGGGTCTCCTGCATTGCAGGCAGCTTCTTTACCATTTGAGCCACCAGGGAAGTCCTACTTATTTTTAACTGAAGGATAATTGCTTCACAGTATTGCATTGGTTTCTACCAAACATCAACATGAGTTAGCTGTAGGTTTACCCATGGCTCCTCTCAGTTGAATATCCTTCCCACCTCCCTCCCCATTCCACCCTCTATGTTGTTATTGAGCCCCCGTTTGAGTTCCCTGAGTCATACAGCACATTCCCCTTGGCTATTTTACATGTGGTAATGTATGTTTCTATGTTACTTTCTCCATACCTCCCACCCTCTCCTCCTTTCCCTGTCCTAGCCATGTCCATAAGTCCGTTCTCAATGTCTATGTCTCCACTGCCGCTCTGCTAATAGGTTCATCATTATGATTTTTCTAGATTCCAAACATATATGCAGTAGTATACGATAATTGTTTTTCTCTTTCTGACTTCCCTCTGTATAATAGGCTCTAGGTTCGTCCACCTCATTAGGACTGACTCAAATGTGTTCCTTTTTATGGCTGATTAATATTCCATTGTGTATATGTATCACAGCTTCTTTATCCATTCATCTGCTGATGAACATCTAGGTGCTTCCATGTCCTGGCTACTGTAATAGAGCTGCAATAAACATTGGGGTACATGTGTCTTTTTCAGTTTTGGTTTCCTCAGGATATATGCCTGGGAGTGGGACTGCTGGCTCATATGGTGGTTTTATTCCTAGTATTTTAAGAAATCTCCATACTGTTCTCCATAGTGGCTGTATCAATTTGCATTCCCACCAAGAGTGCAACAGGGTTCCCTTTTCTTCACACCCTCTCCAGCATTTATTGTTTAGAGATTTTTTGATGATGGCTATTCTGACCAGTGTGAGGTGATATGTCATTGTAGTTTTGATTTGCATTTCCTTAATAATGAGCAGTGTTGAGCATCTTTTCATGTGTTTGTTAGCTGTCTGTATGTCTTCTTTGGAAAAATGTCTGTTTAGGTCTTTTGCCCATTTTTTTTATTGGGTTTTTTTTTCTGATATCAAGTTGTATGAGCTGCTTGTATATTTTGGAAATTAATCCTTTGTCAGTTGTTTCATTTTTGCTATTATTTTTCCAATTCTGAGGGTTATCTTTTCTCCTTGTTCATATTTCCTTTTTTAATATCTCTCCAGTTTGGTATTAGGGTGATGGTGGCCTCATATAATGAGTTTGGAAGGGTTCCGCTCAAATTATGTGGAATAGTTTCAGAAGGGTAAGTGTTCACTCTTCTCTAAATGTTTGAAAAAATTCACCCGTGAAGTCATCTGGTCCTGGACTTTTGTTTACTGGGAGTTTTTAAATCACAGTTTCAAATTTTCAGTACTTATGATTGGTCTCTTCATATTTTCTATTTGTTCTTGGTTTAGTCTTTGGAGATTGTACCTTTCTAGGAATTTGTACATTTCTTCTAGGTTGTCTGTTTTATTGGCACATAGTTGGTTGTAGTCATCTCCTACAATCCTTTGTATTTCTGTGGTATCCATTGTAACTTCTCCTTTTTCATTTCTAATTTTACTGATTTGAACTATTTCCCTATTTTTCTTGATGAGTCAGGCTAAAGGTTTATCAATTTTCTTAAATTTACCGAATCTCCATTTGTGGCCTAGCATGTGATCAATCCTGGAGAATGTTACATATACTCTTGAGAAGAATATATATTCTGCTGCTTTTGGATGGAATGCTCTACAAGTATCAGTTAAACACATCTGGTCTTGTTGTTGTTGTTCAGTCACTCAGTCATGTCCAACTCTGTGACCCCATAGACTGCTGCACACCAGGCTTCCCTGCCCTTCACCATCTCCCAGAGTTTGCTCAGACTCATGACCATTGAGCTGGTGATGCCATACAGCCATCTTGTCCTCTACCACCCCCTTCTCCTGCCCTCAGTCTTTCCCAATATCAGGGTCTTTTCCAATGAGTCGGCTCTTCATATCAGGTAGCTAAAGTGCCATTTAAGTCCTGTGTTTCCTTATTGTTTTCTCTCTGGATGCTCTCTCCATGGATGGAAGTATGGTTTCAAAGGCCCCCACTATTACTGCATTACTGTTAATTTCTCCTTTTATGGCTGTTAGCATTTGTCTTATGTGTTGGCAAGCTCCTATGAGTCCAATTATAGTTACAATTGCTATATCTCCTTTTTGGATTGATCACTTTATCATTATGTAGTGTTTCTTATAACAGTCTTTAAAGTCTATTCAACATTTACAGTATTGATATTGTAAAGAATTCAATACACAATTCTTAAATAGTGTATTATTTTGTAGTAGTGTCAAGCGTCTGTCCTTAAATTTTGTGTGTTTCAACGTGGCTTCACAATGACTCATGAATTAACACAGAACTCATATCAGTTGCAGATGGTGACTGAATAATAGTTTGCAATACTCCACAAATCATTTTACTCTTTAATTTAAATAAATGTGGAACTAGATGTAAAATACATGGAGTATAAAATTCTTTCAATTCTTTCATCTAGTTTAACTCTAAAATTATGATTTAAAAATATTTAGTAAAATTTAAATACATTTTTAAAACAAATTTCATGTAAGCTTTCTTTAAATACATTTTAATTTACACTTTTAAAATGTAAATACTTTGATTATTTACATAATTTTAATTTTTAAATCTTAAGAGAAATAGTTTTTTTAACATACATTGAAGTGCTTTAATGTTTCTCTGAAACACAATAAACATATGGAAAGTAAATGTAGCGTAGTTCTATGAATTTTAGTAAACTGTACAGCCAAGTAATCAATATCTAGATGAAGAAATAAAACACAGTCTGCACCTAGGAGTTGCATAATCCTTTCTTCCCATCAATAGCCCCTCCCAAAGATTACCATTTTTACATCATTACAATCCCTTCATCTTTTATATAGAACATAAAATATCCACAATTATGGGAGTAGCATTCCCTCATATTCAGAGGTACCCCCAAGACTCAAGAGGAAGGGATTATATGGGGCATATGTGCCAGGGAGTGGAAATTACATGGAGCATATAAGAATTTTGCCCACCATATTAGGCTGTCCATTTTCAGGTGTATTTTAGTCCTGGGTATTCACTGGAAGTACTGATGTTGAAGCTGAAACTCCAATACTTTGGCCACCTGATGCAGAGAGCTGACTCATTTGAAAAGACCCTGATGCCGGGAAAAATCTGAGTATAGTTAATAATCACTATGCATATTGAATAACAGATATCAGTTCTGACAAATAAGCCCTTCCTACTTAAAATATTACAGGACAATTATCTACAACATTTTGTTCAAGACACATGGACTGACAGACTTGTAAAGTATGGCCTGAGCAATGTTCTACCTAATGCAGGTTCTAGTTGATGAATATGAGGATTGGGTGGTTGCTTATTGCAGAGGTTAGAGTCAGATTCTCTTAAGTGGCACTTTTAGCGTCATTCTGCAAGAATCTACCCAACGGGAGACTGAGGCATTGCCAGGACCATTGGAACCAGTTCTTCCATCCCACCCAAGTTCCCAGCTGTCCATGTGTGCCAAAATAAGAAGGCAATAATTGGAGTAGGAGACAGACAGCCAGGCTCGGAGAATTCATGACCGATTCACTGTGCCAAGATATCTCAGATGCTCCCTGAAGCAGCCTCAGAAAACACCATTCGCTTACCCTCATCTGGAAACCACAACTGCTTCTTATAGAAAGTTCTGTGGCTGAAGCTGGCAGTGGTAAAGTTTCCACAGAGCAAATAGAGTAAATACATGCAGTGCTTGCTTTTTTAAAGGTTAACTAAAATTGCTTATTTCCAGCTGGTGGTAGAAAAATATAGTTGTCAACATTTCCCTAGGAAAATTGTGATTCTTGTATCTCATGAAATTGGTTGCTCAGTCATGTCTGACTCTTTGTGACTCTGTGGACTACACAATGGAATTCTCCAGGCCAGAATACTGGAGTGGGTAGCTGTTCCCTTCTTCAGGGGATCTTCCAAACCCAGGGATTGAACCCAGGTCTCAAGATTTCAGGCAGATTCTTTACCAGCAGAGCCACCAGGGAAGCCTAAGAATACTGGAATGGGTAGCCTGTCCCTTCTCCAGGGGATCTTCCCAACTCATGAATCAAACTGGGGTCTCCTGCATTACAGGAGGATTTTTACCAGTTGAGCTACCAAGGAAGCCCTGATATTAATCAACTTAAAAGTATTAATCAGTACACCCAAAGCATCAGAACAGACATAAAAGAGAAGACTTTTTGAAAATGAGTAAAGCACTGTTGAAGCATTATAGCTCTCCTTCCCATTGATTTCCATTCTGTGGTATAATCAAAGATTTCGAGATTTGGAAGGAATGTTAGAGATGATTTAGGCCTCCTATGGCCCTTTTTCTGACCAAGGGAAAGAAATCCAGAGATGTAAGATAAGTTGTCAGATTCACAACACTAGGTCATGGTAAATTCAGAGCTAAGGCTCAATTCTGGTGTCGCCAAATCAGCATCAGGGCATAGGTACACTCTCTTCAAATTATGTCCTGCCCTCAGTTCAAGTGAGGGCCCCATGCTCTGCGCACCGTGTGTCCCTTTACACTGAACAAAGGACACTTGAAACTATTTGATTTCATCTGTGGCTCAAACACAGCTTCCCTGTAATCTGAACTCCAGCCCCCCACTTTCAGTCGTTCAGTAGATGCCAAAGCTAAGGTGATATAACATCTTTCTTTACAAACTGAATAGACTCTGTCTTATCCAGAGAGACCACAGCACTTCTGATTCTGATGTCAGCAACTCCAGCATCCTGGGGAGCCTTCTAAGATTCTGCTAAGAACCCTCAAGACTTCTCAAATTTTTTAGAGCAAGTTCTGAAAATACCCTGGATCTGCTGAATGAATTTCCCAATAGTTTAACATCCCATGAGATAATAAGTCTTCTAGATATTTCTCTGCAGCTTCATTTCTCACTAAATCTTGCCATCACTTCTTGCTTCAATCCCATTGTTTGTTTTGTTTTACATGATCCCTTTTGCTTCTTCGTCTCATTATTATCTTACTGTCCTTCTTTCTTTCTTGGAGAGCTTCCCAGGTAGCTCAGTGGTAAAGAATCGGACTGCAGTGCAGGAGTTACAGGAAACGAGGGTTAGATCCTGGGTCAGGAAGGTCCCCTGGAGGAGGCAATGACAACCCACTCTGGTATTCTTGTCTGGAGAATCCCATGGACAGAAGAGCCTGGTGGGATACAGTCCATGGGGTCAAAAAGAGTTGGACACAACTGAGCACACACTCATACAAATGCATTCTTCCTTAGAGATTCCCACCAGTTCAATATAATGAGCACCAACATTTTTCTGCTCTGAAACCCCATTGGTCCCAGTGGGAATTCTTAACCTGAGATTTCAGGAGACCTAGCAACTGTTAGAATTTTTATGCAAAAAAATTTGTATATGTGTGTATTTTCTTTGATCTAAAGAATATCTCAAAAGGTGGATGCTTGGAAAATGGTTGAAATTGATTATTCTGTGAAATAAGACCCATGTAAGGCACTCCTTTCTTGCCTCTGTAGCTCTTTCTGGCCCTCCTTCCACTGGTTACAGCCCCTCCTATCCCCTGCCACCCACACACCTCAAATACTCAACAGCCTATAGCATGAAATACACATGGCCCTCATTTCTCTGTGGCATACGAAAGCATCAAAAAGGACCATTGCTACTGTAGCCTGAAACTGTGTGTTGATGATTCACTATAGGATGCTTTTGACTAAAAAGGACATTCTCTACAGGACAATAGTCTTTGGCCAATAAGTAAAATCAGGTGGTAGGTTATGGACTGAGCACATTCTGGGAGGAGGCACTGTCTTGGTTGTTATGCATTGTGCAAATAGTCAACGTAATACTGCTAAAATTAGAAACCAGACATACCTCTCAAATGTACATTCACTCATGTGCAACCACAACGCTCAACGTACAAACTTCAGATAAAACGTGGTGGAGGTGAGGGGGGGAGTCTGGGTTACTCAAAGAAGATTTGAGTTGCAGCCACAGGAGCACAGTTGCCAAGTCTAGCCAGTGAAGTTAACATTCTGCAATTAATAAAGTATTTCCCAGCTGTGTGCTATTCTTAGGGGTTGGTATGTTGGCCATACTTTATGCAATTCTAATTAACTTCTAAAGCAATTTTCAGAAAGATAAAAACTGAGGAAAGATTGTATGTAAGCTGGAAGTTTGCTTATTTATTACTTTGGTGAACGTAAAGGCAGATACTATATTTCCCCAGTAGAAATTATTAGCAACACTATATCATTATAATATCAATGATATCCCAGCCAAAGGGCCTCTTTTTATTTACTTCAGAATGAATATAAGAAAAGCATGAATAACCTGTTAATATACCATGACTGATGAGTTACCTGGTATTACAGAAACCAGTTGTGAATATCAGCCTCTGCTGTAACAAAATGTTTGTTCCAAATTTATTTCTCTAATATAATACCAGTGTAATGAATCACATGCCTTACACAGACAAATGCCAGAAAATAAAGGTGGTTTCAATACGTATTGTTACTAGAAGAATAATTTAAACAAACTCTCCCAAGTTTAGGTGAGAAACTTTGAATGTGTGCAGCTCTCTAAATGAGGCTCACAACAGTGGGTTATAATCGGTATTCTGGGCATTTGAGGTTGCTGTACCAAAACAGCAGTTACAGTTACTTTTTCCTGTATGTTGCCAAATGCTGGACACTGGACAATATTATTAGAGGCAAAGTTGGGATCTCGGTAAGTTTTTAAGGAGGTCTTTGTATTCATTTTGTGATATTTAGGGCAAAGGTTTAATTTTGGATGTTTTATCTGACTATGTCTTATCCGCAAAATAAATATGCAGCCGATTTATGAAAGATAAAAAACCCTCTGATTGGCATTGCATAATTTCTTCAAGCAATAAATGGATTTGAGTGTAGGCTAAGTTCAGAGGGTATATTTTGCACCAGTTCAATGGTTACAATCTTTGGTAGGCTTAGGCGGAAAAAATAAAAGATCTGTTTTGCTATGGCAGATAATGTCTACCCTGAGGTATTGAGTTACCATGCAATAATGAATATTTCCAAGACTTTGAGCTTTCCTGAACATCTGCTTTTCACAAGCACATTTTAAAGGGAAAAATCTAAGAGACAGAAAAAACATACAAAATCCCCAGGACAGGAAAATTTTCCTTCTCATCTCTTCTATAAACCAGCACCAGATTCTAAATTGAAACCACTGATCATGTGAGGACATTTTCAGTAGAGTTCCTTTGCACCAGTCTTTTGTGAAGCACAATTCAGGGGCGAAGGTGAGTGTGGTTTGGAGAACACCCTGCACCAATCAGAGTTTCCAAAACAGAACAGAGGGAGGCCAAAGGGATCAGACAAATAAACTCCTCTTCCTCTCTCAGGAGTCAAGCAGATCCTGTTTCATGTCTAAGATGTATCCATTGAGTTCTCAGTGTCTTGCTATGTAAGGTGATAAAAGAGTTGGAGTCACCTAGACAGAAAAATCTGCAGACACAACATTGACTTTTAGTCAAGCGGGAGATGTGACACCCAGGCTGCCCTTCCATGGGTGAACAGATAAATGCATGTCTTATCTTACCCTAAAGTCAAAGGACTTGCCCCTTTCCACAGATAATGCAACGCTGGGTAGTAATGGGTACACTGTCCACTTCACGTCATGAGTGATGAGATGAAAGCCCATCCAGTGATTCCTGCAGACATGACTAGATCACACAGCTCTCCTTCACTGCTTGAGTTATCACTGAAAATATTGTCCCCTAGATTTAAATTTCTTGAGTCAGCTATTCTGAAAGGTCTGTCATGTTTTATATGTTTCCAAGAGATTTCATTGAGTAGAAACTTAATGAGTTGAGATAGATAGAGCCACCAATATAAAATCAGAGTAACATTCTACTACATGTTTACTTCATGGTCAGTTTTTGTTGTTGTTGTTCAGTTGCTAAGTCATGTTCAACCCCATGGACTGCAGCACGCCAGGCTCCTCTGTCCTCCACTATCTCCTGGAGTTTGCTCAAATTCATGTCCATTGAATTTGTGATGCTGTCTTGCCATCTCATCCTCTGAGGCCCCATTCTCCTTTTGCCTTCAATCTTCCCCAGAAGCAGGTTCTTCTACAGTGAGTTGGCTCTTTGCATCAGGTGGCTAAAGTATTGGAGCTTCAGCATCATTCCTTCCAATGAATATTCAGGGTTGATTTCATTTAGGATGGACTGGTTGGATCTCCTTGCTGTTCAAGGAACTCTCAGGAGTCTTTTCCAGCACCACAATTCAAAAGCATCAGTTCTTCAGTATTCAGCCTTCTTTATGGTCCAACTCTCACATCCATACGTGACTACTAGAAAAACCATAGCTTTGACTAATTGGACCTTTGTTGGCAAATTGACTTATCTGTCTAGACTTATCATAGCTTTCCTTTTAAGGAGCAAGCATCTTTTAAATTCATGCCTACAGTCACCATCCACAGTGATTTGGGAGCCCAAGAAAATAAAGCTTGTCACTGTTTCCATTTTTTCCCATCTATTTTCCATGAAGTGATGGGACTGGGTGCAATGATCTTAGTTTTTTGAATGTTGAGTTTTAAGCCAGTTTTTTCACTCTCCTCTTTCACTTTCATCAAGAAGCTCTTTAGTTCCTCTTCACTTTCTGCCATTAGAGTGGTGTGATCTTCATATTTGAGGTTGTTGGTATTTCTCCCAGCAATCTTGACTCCAGCTAGTGCCTCATCCATCCCGGCATTTCACATGATGCACTCTGTGTAGAAGTATAATAAGCAGGGTGACAGTATACAGCCTTGTCAAACTCCTTCCCAATTTTGAACCAGTCTGTTGTTCCATGTCCAGTTCTGTTGCTTCTTGACCTGCATACAGATTTCTCAGGGGGGCAGGTAAGGTGGTCTGGTATTCCCATCTCTTTAAGAATTTCCCACATTTTGTGGTGATCCACGCAGTCAAAGGCTTTAGTGTAGTCAATGAAGCAGAAGTAGACATGTTACTTTAGGAACACAATTATGTATAGAAATTCTAACATTATAATAGCATATAGTGTATCTGTTATGGGGTAATGATTCATCAGAAAAACCAGAAGTATGGAGATTCACAGAACTGCTGGCATGGTTTGGTGGGCTTCTGTTTTAGAGAGGAGAGAAAAGATGTTTGCCAGAAGCCTCAGGACTTTCTCCTCCATCATTGAGTTCCCCTTTCCTACTGGCGCATCCCCATGAGCGTGCAACCATGTTCTGGGATCCTCCTGCTATTTGAACAGTAATGACAGCTACCTTTTCTCTCCTCTGTTTCTCCTTAAGCATCACCATATTCCTCTGCTACTTTCACAGCAAAACCTCGGGAAAGAGCTATCTCTTGCAGTTGTCCTGACTTTCTTATGTCAGCATGTCTCCTCCGTGCTCTGCACTCACACGTCACTTCCAGCCACGCTTCAGAGGTGGCTCAGATCCTTAGGGGTCTTCATGTCTCTCCCACCTAGCTTTTATCCTTCTTTATGATTTATGTAAGAGAAAAGTGGATAGATAATTAAGAATTAATAATTAAGGATTATTTTGTGTATATCTTTTCATTGCATGCTAGTTATATGATAAAAAGAATGGAAAAATTTATGAAGGGTTGACTGTATATCAAACACTATTATAGACATCAAAAGAATACTAAGTACTAATCCCAGTCAGTTGTCTTTCTATTTAAAAAGACAAAATAGGGACACTAAAATATACGAGCGATTATCAATTATATCCACAAAAATAAAATGATGAAAGCAAAACAGTTAGTGTGTGTTCAAGTCAAATAGAATAAAGGACTAAATGGAAGTACAAAGGAAGCCCGTAAGCTCAGGCAATCTTTCTGAAACAGTTGACTTTGGACCAAGACTAGAAGGAGGTCATCAAAGAGAAGAAAATAAACTCTTTTGCTAAACATCCGACATTAAATTCCAGATAGTATACTATTTTATTTCCATTCACCTGATACTCATTTTCCTCAGGATTCAGCCTAAACAGCTACAGACTGTCTATGATTCCTTCCCTATGTCTGAGTTTCACACCTGCTCTATTGCTTCCCTGAGTACACCGCATCATTATCCATCCCGTAATGCCTCCGTCTCCTCCAGTTGATCGTGAGCTCTTCCTCTTTTACCCACAGTGGCAGCCAAGCAGCAATTACCATTTAGCAGCTGACCAACAGCTGCTTTTTGTGTGACTCAATGCACACAGCAGCCCTGAGATGAAATCATTGTCAGTAATTCATATCATTATTCACGGTACAAGGGAGAAAGCAGAGAACCCTAGAGGTTCAAGAGATCCTAACTATTAAGAAGCTGGCTTTTGTCAACCCCAGGTCAAGCCCAGGACTTCAGATCTGAACCCCAAGCCTAGTTTACTATCGCATGTTGTCCTCTCAGCAAATGTTTCCGGAAAAGAGCAGACAACTGATTCCCAGGATACAGCCAGGAAGTAGTAAATGATATGTGAGAGTCAGACATGAGATTGATTCGTTTAAAGCACAGGGACTCTGTTGAAAAATCATGGAAACTTCTCACGTCTTGCCATACGCTCCTGTTCTCTCACTCTCTGCCATCTTTCTGGGTGACCTCGGGAACACCCAAAAGTTCAGTTGGCATCTGTGTACACAACTAATTCCAAACCACATATCTCTAGTTCAGGCTGCTCTCATGATTTTCTGAACCATATGCATCAACCCCTACACATCTCCCTGAATGCCTGTAGAGGCCACTTAACCTGATGGCAATGCTCAGGAGTCTTCAAATATTTTAAAGATTTTTATGTTTGTAAGTCTCCCAGTCATGTCTGATTCTTTGCTATCCCGTAGACTGTAGCCCACCGGGCTCTTCTGTCCATGGGATTCTCCAGGCATGAATACTGGAGTGGGTTGCCATTCCCTTCTCCAGGGGATCTTCCTGACCCAGAGATCAAACCCAGGTCTCCTGCAATGCAGGCAGATTCTTTACCGTCTGAGCCACCAGGGAAACCCTTTTGAAGATTATCACATGTTAAAAATGAGTCTAGATGAGTATGTTCCTGAGAAAATTATTGGGACAGATGATGCATGTTACAGAAGTCAGATTTGTTAGTACATAAAGAGACACCTATTGTTAACTAAAATCCACCCTAGTTTTTCCCAGCTTAATTTTCAGGACATCTCATATTTAGCTATCTGGTCTAATTACATCCATCTACTATTCTTCCCTGACCATGCCCAAACTTTTATGCCCCAGTGCTCCTGAGATGTTGTCTACAGAGATTACACACCTGCTTCCCTTCGTTCTATCAGTCAGGGTTCAGCAGGAAAAGGGACATGACGCTAGGTGCTGCTGCGGATGGTTTTAGTATAGAGATCAGCTGACACATGCTCTAAGGCGTAAAAGGGCAGCAGGAGAACACGGGGCTCATCCAGAAGTGCTGCTTGCAGAGAAAGCTCCTTTAGGGCTAAGGGAAAAGCAGAGATTGGGAGTCTCAGAGGCAAGGACTTGAGGGAGAGGTTCACAGCATTGGTGCTCAGACCTCTGAGAAGAGGATCCCCCTGGCTGCTGCTGGAACCATAGGAACTGAGTTCCAGTGTCTGTGGGGCGGCAGCTCGGAGCTCCGGGGAGCAGGCACCGAGTGGCGGCTGCCGGCGCCTCTGTGGACGAGATGTGACCGGCTCAGAAGTCCTGTTAGAAACGGGAGGTTGGAGCCCATGCTTTCTCGGCTTGGGTCCCAAACATCGGTCAGCCAGGAACTAGGGCCCAGTGTGGAAGCCCTACACAGTAGGTTCCACAATTCCCATCTGTCTCCCTCTTTGCATTCTGTTCTACCCACCGCTGCCAAAATGCTTTCCCTAACGCCGCACTAACCAAGTTTCTCAAATTCCTTGTTGACTAATATTTCATACATATTCTCCTCTTGGATGCTGAAGGCCTTTGACAATTTTCTAGCCCTTTCTCACTGCTTCCCTAAGTGCCTTTTCTGCTCCCACAGGACCTTGCTCTTGCTCAGAAACGTGCCACATTTTCTGGCTTCAACATCGAATAGGCCACAAATCTTAGCCCCATCTTGTCTCTGGATTTCTTTTTAAATAGTAATATGGGCTTGCTAGGTGGTAAAGAAGCAGCCTGCCAATGCAGGAGACATAAGAGACATGGATAACATCCCTGGGTCAGAAAGGTCCCCTGGAGGAGGGCATGGCAACCCACTCCAGTATTCTTGCCTGGGGAAGCCCATGGACAGAGGAGTTTGGCAGGCTCCAGTCCATACATGAATGAAACGACTTAGCACTACTTAGCACAAGTGTGTATGCACAAGTCAACATGGCTTTCATTTCCAAAGGGTCGCTGCCAGAGCAAATGAAGTAGCTGCTGCACAATTAAAACTTTGCGTAGTTTCAGTGAAAAGAAGGGGCCTAATTTTAGCCATTTAAAACTTAAGTGACAACTAAATAAATGTGTAACTAAGACTGAAAGAATTGAACTCTGTCAGTGCACAAGTTTTACACCTTTTCTGATTTTCACCTACATAGTAGACTGGTTAGAAGGCATAATTTCTAAATTCTCAGCAATTCAACAGCTAAGACTGTGACTTGGGGCAATGCACAGACACAGTCAGTAGATGAGGAATTACTGCATGTGAGATGTATAGCATTTCAGAAAATTCTAGAACAACATTTTCCCTTATTTGCCCTTTGAGTTGCAAACTAGCTTTCAACAGGAAAAGAAAATTTGTTATTTACCCTTGAAAGGTGTCTCTTTTATGTGTGAAAACACTAAGGTGAAAATGTCAAATATTTCACATTTCCTTGAGCCTGTGAAATCTAAAGGGATGTGAGATTTTCTTTTATTCAGATGATTCAGATTGAAGGTATAGGAATATCTCCTGCCAATCATTTGATTTTCAGAAAGACATATATTGAAGAGTTTATTTCCTTTAAGTTATAAAATTACTATTATTTCCCTTTATATAGAAAAAGCAAAAATTATCCTGAAATTCTAAATTTGTGATTAAAAAAAGGCAAATCTTGTATGACAGTTAATTGCTTACAGCACTTTAAATCCAATTTCTTTGTGAAGTTCCAGAGCGACTTGTAAATAATGAGAACATAAATACAAATAATCTTTTTATTTGCCAAGAATTACTGCATATCCAAGTTATGCCAGTCTATAATTTATTCAACTTCCAGAGTAAGTCATAGACATTTAACCTCCTTGGGTGCCCTCCTGCCACCTGCTCTGTGCAGAATTCCTTATGCCATTTCTGGAACTCTTCCAACAGTTACACATCACAATGACAATACACAACCCCATTGGCTGAGCACTTGTTTGCAATGATGAGCTGCACGTGTTGGCTAGTACTGCCACGATTTAATGTCTCAGTTCCTCCGGTACCCTTGAGTAGATGTCATCTGGTCTGAATTTTGGATCGCTTTGAAGATACATGATAGGTAGCTGTCATCTGGAGAGCAGAGACAATTGGCCGGCCAATTAAATATTCTGAAAACCAGGAAGTTTATGTAGGTGAGGATAATTAGTCTTAAAAATAAACTTAGAATAACAAGGCTCTGGAAGTGAAAACTAGCCAGGATTCCAGCTAATAAAAATAAATTAAGTTGAATTTTAAATTGGGGAAGTTAAAAGTCATTTATATAAAAGTTTTCTTGGGTTTCATATTTTTAAATATAGTCTGTAAAAGCAGTGTTGACCTACTATTATTGTATTGAGACCCCTTCACTTTGAAGAAATGGAATGTTCAAAACACTAAATAAGTAGGTCTTGATTTTCCGAGCCCTTTTCTCCCCTCCCGTCAGCACACAGTTCACAGCAGGTTCCTTCTCGAAGTGGAGGTGAAACTTCTGCCTTGGGAACATTCACCTCCCCTACTTTCCTGTGGCCACCCCCCTGTATATCATAAACTGAGCTGAAACAAATGTCTTCCTGGTTCTTCATGGTAATAGCGCCTAGAGCTTTATTATTTAAAAACAGAGAAAAACATTTAAAATTCTGCTTTTCAAAATTTATTCTTATTCCACATGTATCTTCAAACTATTCAAATAGAGCTAAATTACAAAAATGGGAGGGGAGATACATTTTCTTGGTTTTCTAAATAAGATTTTTGTGCATGAGTTACAAGCTTGAGTAAAAGTTCCAGCTATATTTTTTGTGTCCTACCATCGAGAAGTTGTATAACATAAAAAAAAAAAATACTTCTAATGAGAAATGCCAGTACTTTTCTTGAGTTGAAATTAGACATTTTGGTCGTAGTATAGAAGGTCCTTTTATGTTACATACTTGCTCTAGAAGAGCTTTTACTTTTAATAACAGAGCTAATTGGGAAATATAGAACTTGACTGAAAAAATGCCTACAAAGATATCAATAGTACTACTTTGTAAGTGGCAGTTCTGGACTTTTGATGGAAATTGTTATAAGTTTCATTGCGTTAATCTTATATAGTTATAATCAAATGAGGGCAAACACAGGAGAATTAAAGGATTCCAAAATTATGTACCTAATATAAAATATTCACTATGTAGAGGAAACAACATAGTCAGAATTTGAACATAGATTTATCTCACTCTGAATGTCTTCTTACTTCAAGTTGAAATTTAATTTCAGAAAGCAGAACTTTTTAGAGAATAATACATTATCCCACTTTCAATGACCAAGATATAAATAAAAAAATATTGCTCGTTAAGAGCTTTTATAGGTTTCTAAATTAAAAAATAAAGTTCCTGGGTAATGTTTCTAGAAGCTTCCACCCCAGAAAGAGGATGAAGCTGAGTAACGTAGGCAGTCTCACAGTTTGACTGACAAGGAGCTTCTGAAGGCTGCCCCGTATGGAAATTGCCATGAGCTCAGTACCTTGGACATCTCCTCAACTACCTTATACTACATTAATATTATTCTCAGTTCAGTTCAGTCGCTCAGTCGTGTCCAACTCTTTGCGACCCCATGAATCGCAGCACGCCAGGCCTCTCTGTCCATCACCAACTCCCAGAGTCTACCCAAACCCATGTCCATCTAGTCAGTGATGCCATCCAACCATCTCATCCTCTGTCGTCCCCTTCTCCTCCTGCCCCCAATCCTACCCAGCATTAGGGTCTTTTCCAATGAGTCAACTCTTCGCATGAGGTGGCCAAAGTATTGGAGTTTCAGCTTCAACATCAGACCTTCCAATGAACACCCAGGATTGATCTCTTTTAGGATGGATTGATTGGATCTCCTTGCAGTCCAAGGGACTCTCAAGAGTCTTCTCCAACACCACAGTTCAAAAGCATCAATTCTTCAGCACTCAGCTTTCTTCACCGTCCAACTCTCACATCCATTCTAGGGAATAATAATTCTATTCCTTCCCACTCTTTAACCAAAAATCAATATACTATCACCATCATCTAAAATTATCATTTCTGTATCCTAAATAATGCCTTTGAAATGTTTCTCAAATAACTCTAAAATTTGGGTACAGGTCACTGTCCAGAAATACAATTCACTTCATTTAAAATAAGTGCCCAGGACAACATAGGACCACCAACATAGAACACATTTTACTTGATAGCTTGTTTGTCTCCAACAGTTAAAACATAAAGCTGCATAAAACATAAAGGCAGGTATTTTGCTATTTTTCTCCATGCATAGGATATCTTCCATACCTGAAACAGACATACCATTGGACACTCAGTGAATACACTTTAAGTGAGTGGATATGAATTAATGGTTCTAGTGCAGTTATTTAGATGCTATGTAAAATATCTATTTAATCTGCAGTCACATTCCAAACGTTACCCTTAATGTCTATGCCTCCAAGCAGACCTTTGCTGGTTTAACTGCTCATGTTCTATATTTACAACATGATTATATTTCTGCTCTGTGAATTTACACTAATCATAATGTACTGAAGCAATAAATATATCACTTAACAACTCTGATATGGTTAAAGTGGAAAACCAATAAATGAGGGGGGTGTTAAATCTTTCAAAAATAATGGCATTGGTTTTCTTTGTTGTTATTATTCTCAAACCTGTTTCAGATTCCTAAAAACAAAAATGTGGGGAAAAACCTATCTTCCCCATCTTGTAAAAAATAAAAAACTACACCTAGAGGTAGAAGCCCTCAGGCTGTTTTAATATTGATTGTCTACACCCAGCTGCAATTTTTCCAGCTCCTCTTGAGACTGACCGAGTTCGTTCAAGGTGTTTCCCTACTGGTGAAAGAGGACACATCGTTAGATCAGGCAGTTACATAGTACAAATAATGGCCAACAGCTGGCGATAATCTGTTACCAGTCTGATGGCGACCCCTGAAGATATGCTGGGAAATGAAGTTTTCACTAAAGGACACTTGGTACTAAAATACAAAGTGAATAAACAGAGTATCCGGTACAGCTGGAAGCCAAGCTGCTTCTGATTAGAGAAAAGCAATACACAGCCAGTTTAAGTTCCAGTGGCAGAAATCACTCTACATCAATTTCTGTATCTGCTGTTGACTTTTAGCCTTGTGGACTGTTCAACCGCTTACCTTGCTGTTTCCTGAGCACTGGGTATTCTTAGTGACAGTTGTTAGGTCAGAGGCACCTAACACATGTGGACACATACACCTTGGCCTGTCTAGGAGAATTCTATTCTTTACTTTTGGCTTTTAGACAGGGAGCAAAGGTCAAGGCTGCTAAGGATTTACTTCTTTGCTCATCTTTATGGGGGGATGTATAACCTGGATATTATTAGGATACAGAAGACTTTAAAAGAGGCTTTTTATTTATGTGGTTTCTTCAAGACTTAGCTACTGCCTGTTATGGAAAAGAGTAAATGTCACTTAATTAGAAATATCATGAGCTAAGAATGCTGGTTGTAAGAATACTATGCAAACAGTGGTCCATAGACCAGCATTATCACTATATTCTGGAAACTTACTGAAAATGCAGAATTTCAGTCCCAATCCAGACGAACAAAATAGGAACCTTAATTTTTTCCCCGAGATGTCCAGGTTATACATTCAGTTCAATTTAGTTGCTCAGTCGTGTCCGACAATTTGAGACCACATGGACTGCAGCACGCCAGGCCTCCCTGTCCATCACCAACTCCTGGAGCCCACCCAAACCCATGTCCATTGAGTCGGTGATGCCATCCGACCATCTCATCCTCTGTCGTCCCCTTCTCCTCCCGCCTTTCATCTTTCCCAGCATCAGGATCTTTTCCAGTGAGTGAGTTCTTCGCATCAGGTGGCCAAAATATTGGAATTTCAGTTTCAGCATCAGTCCTTCCAATGACTATTCAGGACTGATTTCCTTTAGGATGTACTGGTTGGATCTCCTTACAGTCCTAGGGACTCTCAAGAGTGTTTTCCAACAGCAAAGTTCAAAAGCATCAAATCTTCAGCGCTCAGCTTTCTTTAGAGTGCAATTCTCACATCCATACAGGACTACTGAAAAAACCATAGCCTTGACTAGACAGACCTTTGTTGGCAAAGTAATGTCTCTGCTTTTTAATGTGCTGTCTAGGTTGGTCATAACTTTCCCTCCAAGGAGTAAGCATCTTTTAATTTCATGGCTGCAATCACCATCTGCAGTGATTTTGGAGCCCAGGAAAATAAAGTCTGCCACTGTTTCCAATGTTTCCCCATCTATCTGCCATGAAGTGATGGGACCAGCTACCATGATCTTCATTTTCTGAATGTTGAAATTTAAGCCAACTTTTTCACTCTCCTCTTTCACTTTCATCAAGAGGCTCTTTAGTTCTTTTTCACTTTCTGCCATAACGGTGGTGTCCTCTGCATATCGGAGGTTATTGATATTTCTCCTGGAAATCTGGATTCAAGCTTGTGCTTCATCTAGCCCATCGTTTCTCATGATGTACTCTGCATATAAGTAAAATAAGCGGAGTGACAATATACAGCCTTGATGTACTCCTTTTCCCATTTGGAACCAGTCTGTTGTTCCATGTCCAGTTCTAACTGTTGCTTCCTGACCTGCATACCTATTTCTCAAGAGACAGGGCAGGTGTCTGGTATTCCCATCTCCTTAAGAATTTCCCATAGTTTGTTGTGATACACGCAGTCAAAGGCTTTGGCATAGTCAATAAAGCAGAAGTAGTTGTTTTTCTGGAACTCTCTCGCTTTTTTAATGATCCAACAGATGTGGGCAATTTGATCTCTTGTTCCTCTGCCTTTTCTAAATCCAGCTTGAACATCTGGAATTTCCTGGTTTACCTACTGTTGAAGCCTGGCTTGGAGAATTTTGAGCATTACTTTACTAACATGTGAGATGAGTGCAATTGTGCAGTAGTTTGAGCATTCTTTGGCATTGCCTTTCTTTGGGATTGGAATGAAAACTGACCTTTTCCAGTCCTGTGGCCACTGCTAGTTTTCCAAATTTGCTAGCATATTCAGTGCAGCACTTTCACAGCATCGTCTTCTAGGATTTGAAATAGCTCAACTGGAATTCCATCACCTCCACTAGCTTTGTTTGTAGTGATGCTTCCTAAGGCCCACTTGACTTCCCATTCCAGGATGTCTGGCTCAAGGTGAGTGATCATATCATCGTGATTATCTGGGTCATGAAGATCTTTTTTGTACAGTTCTCCTGTGTATTCTTGCCACCTCTTCTTGATATCTTCTGCTTCTGTTAGGTCCATACCATTTCTGTCCTTTATTGAGCCTATCTTTGCATGACATGTTCCCTTGGTATCTCTAATTTTCCTGAAGAGATCTCTAGTCTTTCCCATTCTATTGTTTTCCTCTATTTCTCTGCATTGATTGCTGAGAAGGCTTTCTTATTTCTCCTTGCTGTTCTTTGGAACTCTCCATTCAAATGGGAATACCTTTCCTTTTCTCCTTTTCTTTTCACTTCTCTTCTTTTCACAGCTATTTGTAAGGCCTCCTCAGATAGCCATTTTGCTTTTTTGCATTTCTTTTTCTTGGGGATGATCTTGATCCCTGCCTCCTGTACAATGTCATGAACTTCCATCCATAGTTCTTCAGGCACTCTGTCTATCAGATCTAATCCCTTGAATCTATTTCTCAATTCCACTGTGTAATCATGAGGAATTTGATTTACGTCATTCCTGAATGGTCTTGTGGTTTTCCTTACTTTCTTCCATTTAAGTCTGAATTTGGCAATAAGGAGTTCATGATCTGAGCCACAGTCAGCCCCTGGTCTTGTTTTTTGCTGACTGTATAGAGCTTCTCCATCTTTGGCTGCAAAGAATATATTCCATCTGATTTTGGTGTTGACCATCTGGTGATGTCCATGTGTAGAGTCTTCTCTTGTGTTGTTGGAAGAGGGTGTTTGGTATGACCAGTGTGTTCTCTTGGCAAAACTCTACTAACCTTTGCCCTGCTTCATTCTGTATTCCAAGGCCAAATTTACCTGTTACGTCAGGTATTTCTTGACTTCCTACTTTTGCATTCCAGTCCCCTATAATGAAAGGACATCTTTTTTTGGTGTTAGTTCTAGAAGGTCTTGTAGGTCTTCATAGAACCGTTCAACTTCAGCTTCTTCAGCATTACTGGTCAGGGCACAGACTTGGATTACTGTGACATTGAATGGTTTGCCTCGGAAATGAACAGAGATCATTCTGTCGTTTTTGAGATTGCATCCAAGTACTGCATTTCGGACTCTCTTGTTGACTATGATGGCTACTCATTTCTTCTAAGGGATTCCTGCCCACAGTAGTAGATATAATGGTTATCTGAGTTAAGTTCACCCAATTCCAATCCATTTTAGTTTGCTGATTCCTAAAATGTCGGCGTTCACTTTTGCCGTCTCCTGTTTTACCACTTCTAGTTTGCCTTGATTCATGGACCTGACATTCTAGGTTCCCATGCAATATTGCTCTTTACAGCATCGGACTTTACTTCCATCACCGGTCACATCCACAACTAGGTATTGTTTTTGCTTTGGCTCCATCTCCTAAGTCTTTCTGGAGTTATTTCTCCACTGATCTCCAGTAGCATATTGGGCACCTACTGACCTGGAGAGTTCATCTTTCAGTGTTCTATCTTTTTGCCTTTTCATATTATTCATGGGGTTCTCAAGGCAAGGATACTGAAGTGGTTTGCCAGTCCCTTCTCCGGTTTGTCAGAACTCTCCATCATGACCCGTCCATCTTGGGTGGCCCTACATGACATGGCTCATAGTTTCATTGACATAATACATATAGTTTCATATGTATAATCTCCAAGTTATACATAGGCACATTAAAATTCAAAAAATATTCCCTTAACTCTGTAAGATCTTCATGTGGCATTCCAGTTTGCAAAGAAAACCCTAAGAGAATAAGATTTGTATAGCAAATGGATGAATTTAAATATACCACCATGATGGGATAATGCTGCTGTTCCCGAGAACCAATACTTGGTAAGTTTCACCAGTCTCATTAAGAGTGTGATATCAGTTCCAGTGACCCTAATCCATACATTCAGTCAGCAGCAGACAATCTCATCAACTTCCTTATACCCACACATCTGCCAGCCTCAACCTCAGTGCATTAAAAAATTAACATACCCTTTTCCTCTCAAAGTTTTCTCTGCCTAGGTCCTTTATTTTGGTAAAGAGCTTTACTATAAACCACACCTGACCGTGAAGGCTTAATATGTATTATGGGTTCTGTCTTCTCTCTCCCTTCCATATCTGACAATTCTCTATTTCTCATTCATTGTACCTTCCAAATATATCCATATCTCTCTCTACTCCCATTTCTATTATTGTTTAGTTCACGCTTGCATTATTTCTCACCTGGCCTATTCCTACGAAATTCAAGTAATCAATTTGTCTACTCTTTAGTGTCCCTCTGGAAAATTTTCTAAAACATAAATCTGATTATGTCATGTGATTAAGCCATTAAGAATAATACCTTATGAATACTCATTTCCTGTAAGAGTAAACTCTTTAAAAATCAGCCAAACTACCTTTCTAAATTCACCCTTGGCCCCTGTGGTCCCTGAACTCTTCTCTCAGCCTATAGTACTGCCTCTCACTCCTTGCAAATAAGTGCTTTTGCAGTAGCGTGCCTGGAGATCCTTTTTCCATCTACTCAAATGATTTTCCTCTTCTTTTCTGCATGACAAACTCATACTTTAAAACTCAACTCAAATGACTCAGTGAGCATAATGAACAAAACAGGAGAATTTTCTCTCCTAGATATTTTGTTAGATAAATTAGAATCTACTATAGACTGTCGCTGTTGTCAGATGACTTTGTGGATTCTCTCGTCAAGGAGTAGAGCCTGTGTTCTCACCCCTCACTTTGGCCTGGATTCCTGACTGACTTTTTCCAGTAGAACACGGTGCCGGTAGCAGTGTGCTGGTTCTGAACCTAGCCCTCCACCCCTGCTCAGAGACATGCTGCTGCCTTATGAACAAGCCCAGGCTGAGCTGTGTCAGCTGAAGTCATTCAAGCAACTGAATATCATCTAATACCTAAATACGTGGCAGAGACCAACTCAAATCAGCAGAACCTGCCTACCTGACCCAGAAAGAACCTCCCTTCTGACTCTGAGGTTCATGAAAAAAAAAATACTCTTTGTTTTACCCCATTTATTTATATGATTTTAAAATAGCAATGGCTAACTGATACAGCTATAATTTTAAAGTAAACCTTTAGCAAAATTAAGCAATTATGGCTGGAGACCAAGTCTGTACCACAGCCTGTTTTAGTACATAGTGCAGCCTTTGAACTAAAACTTGTTTTTGAATTTTCAAAGAATTGTTAAAGAAAAAAAGACAGAGATCGTATGTGGGCTATAAAGTCTAAATTGAATACTCTCTAGACCTTTACAGAATAAAATTTGCCGATCTCTGAACCACAGGCAAGGGTAATATGTTTTAATGGCAAAAGGATAAATAAATAGACCTATGGACAAAATGGAGATCCCAAGAATGAATCCACACATATATAGACTCATTAGATGACATTATAGGTATTACAGACCTATACGGAAAAGACAGATTTTTCAGTGAAAGTTGCCTGGATAATTGGTTTTCTATATGAAAAGAGAAAAAGGAAAAAATGTGTACAAGTTATGAATAATTTTAGGTGAAACAGTAAAGATTCAGAAGATTACATAACCTTGAATAGAAAAAGATTTCTTAATATTTTCTCCCCTGGTAACCATAAATTTGTTTTCTATATCTGTGACTATTTCTGCTTCATAAATAAGTTCATCTGTACTTTTTCTTAGATTCTGTATATAAGCAATATCATGCGATATTTGTCTCTGACTTACTTCACGTAGTATGATAATCTCTAGGTGCATCCATGTTGCTGCAAATGGCATTATTTCATTTTGTTTATAGCTAAGTAATATTCCATTGTATATATGTACCACATCTTCTTTATTTATCAGTGGACATTTAGGTTGCTTCCATGTCTCAGCTATTTTAAACAGTGCTGCAGTGAACACTGGGGTGAATTGGATTATGGTTTTGTCCTGATATATGCCCAGGGGTGATGGATGTGGTAGCTGTATTTTTAGTTTTTTTAGTGAACCTCCATATTGTTCTCCATAGTGATTGTACCAATTTACATTCCCATCAAGAGTGTAGGAGGGTTCCCCTTTTCTCCACACCCTCTCCAGCCTTCATCATTTGTAGACATTTTGATGATGGCCATTCTGATTGTTATAAGGTGATAAGTCACTGTAGTTTTGATATGCCTTTCTCTGATAATTAGTGATACTGAGTATCTTTTCATGTGCTTTTTGGCCATCTATGTGTCTTCTTTGGGGAATGTCCATTTAGATCTTCAGCTCATTTTTTTGATTGGGTTGTTGGTTTTTTGTTTGCTTTTTTGTAAGAGCTGCATGAGCTGTTTTTATATTTTGGAGACAATCCCTTGTCATTCACTGCATTTGCAAATATTTTCCCCTGTATTTTGGGTTGTCTTTTCACGTTGTTTATGGTTTCCTTTGCTATGCAAAACCTTTTGCATTTAATTAGGTCCCATTTGTTTATTTTTGTTTTTATTTTTATTACTCTAGGAGGTGGATTGAAAAATATATTACTATGATTAAGGTCAAAGAGTGTTCTGCCTATGCTTTCCTCTAAGAATTTTGTAGTGTCCAGTCTTACACTTAGGTCTTTGATAGATTTTAAGTTTATTTTTATATGATGTCAAGAGAGTGCTCTAATTTCATCTGTTTACATGTAGCTGTCCAGTTTTCCCAGCACTACTTATTGAAAAGACTGTCTTTTTTCCCATTGCATTTTCTTGCCTCCTTTGTTGTAAATTAATTGACCATAGGTGTTTGAGTTTATTTCTGGGCTTTCTATTCTGTTCTATCTGTCTATATCTCTGTTTTTATGCCAGTACCATACTGTTTTGATGACTGTAGCTTTGTAATATAAACTAAATTCAGGGAATCTAATTCCTCCAGCTCCATTTTTCTTTCTCAGGATTGCTTTGCCTATACAGGGTCTGTTATGTTTCCATACAAATTTTAGAATTTTTTTTCTGGTTCTGTGAAAAATGGTATTGGCGATTTGAAAGGTATTGCATTGAATCTGTAGATTGCCTTAGGTAGTATAGTCATTTTTACAATATTGATTCTTCTAATCCTAGAACATGGTATCTTCTTCCTGTTTGGGATAATTTTGTAAGAGTGAATATACATCTATGCTCTGACTGAGCAATTCCAGGCTTTGTTATTTATACAACCTAGATGACATCTAGTATGACCTCCAGATCCACAGCATCAACATGACCTAGGAACCTGTTAGAAATGCAAATTATCAGGTCAGGCCTTATTCCAGATCAACTGAATCAGAATTCTTAGGAAAAGGGTCCATAAATTTACATTTAAGTAAACTAAGTGGTTCTGATGCTAAAATTTGAAAACCACTGCTCTAGACAAATACATTTGTTTCCCCAGGTGCATGCTCAAAGGTGCTAACAGTTCATAGCATTAGTTTTCAAGAACCCAGGCTAGGAGCAACTCAAATTTCATCAACAGTCATATGGGTAGTAAATTTTGGAACTTACTTACAATAAATAAATAAACTTCAGCTACATGCCATAATATGGATCTATCTCCCAAACATGGTGTTGAGAACAGAGACGATCAAGAAAACTCGTCATATACCAATATTAAGTTAAAAAATGGACAAATATGGGGAAGTGTATGTATAGATGGTTTTTAAAAAGCAAAGGATAATTACAATAGCCAAGAGATGCAAGCAACCTAAATGTCCATCAACAGATAAATTGATGAAGAAGATGTGGTAGATATGCAGTGGAGTATTACTCAGCCATAAAAAAAGAATGAAATAATGCCATTTTCAGCAAAATGGCAGTGGCAGTGCTCTCTCTCTTGTTCTGTATAGTGAGTTTTCTACATACCTATTTACTTGGCTTCTCCAGGTCTTAATTGTGGCTCCTGAGATCTTCGTTGTGACACACAGATTCTTTTAGTTACAGCACGTGAACTCTCAGTTGTGGCATGTGGAATCTAGTCCCTGACCAGCGATTGAACCCAAGCCCCCTGCGTTGGGAGCACAGAATCTTAGGCACTGGACCACCAAGGAAGTCGCATGGATAGTAATTACATGCATGTTCACCTTACAGTTATCTCCAAAATGTAAACATATTTTTATATATGGAAAAATATGTAAGTGGCTCTTGTACACGTAAATATACATGATACATCACACTGTTATAAAAAAAAAACCACACATACATACAAGATTTATTATAAAATCTGAGAATGCTGCAATTTTCACTCAGGAGATAATGCATGCGGAGTTCCCAACAACAGGGCTATCTATATGAGGTACTCTTTAAATGTTGTTATTATCATTAAAATTATTATATTATAATCATTAGTTGAATAATTTGAAATTTTATTGGATTGATATAAATTCTGAAGTATTTTCCCTCTGCCCAGAAATGTTTAAAAATTATCCTTTATATTAAAAAGAAATTACCTAAGAACTCATAGTAAAATAGTCAAGATTGTTGTTGTTCAGTTGCTAAGTCTTGTCCAACTCTTTGTGACCCCATGGACTACAGCACACCAGGCTTCCCTGTCCTTCATTATCTCCCAGAGCTTACTCAAACTCATGTTCATCGAGTCGGTGATGCCATCCAACCATCTCATCCTCTGTTGCCCCCTTCTCCTCCTGCTCTCAATCTTTCCCAGCATCAGGGTCTTTTCCAATGAGTCAGTTCTTTGCATTAGGTGGCCAGAGTATTGGAGCTTCAACTTCAGCATCAGACCTTTCAATGAATATTCAGGGTTGATTTCCCTTAGGATTGACTGGTTTGGTCTCCTTGCAGTCCAAAAGACTCTCAAGAGTCTTCTCCAGCACCACAGTTCAAATGCAATTGTCAAAGTCGCGTTCTTTAAAGTTTAAAAATTTTAGAAGATGAGTTTTTGCCTAATATCTTGTTAGTTGTCCCTTGTTTTTTAACTGATCATGAAAGCTGTTAAGGAACAACCACAATTAGTTGCTAGTCTCTAATAGAGAAATAAGTCCAGGTTTTCAACTCAGCTCTGATACTCATTAGTGGTTGATAATAAATTAACAGATAGTATCTACTGTAATGACTAAAGGGTAAAAGAGAGTGAAATTTTGACAATGGATTGGAAACTTAGCCAAGGAAGGCCTGGTAATAAAGGAACAGTGTCAGTATCTGAAAACCCCCATCAGCTTGCTCTGTTTACCAGTAAGTGTCAATCGCCTTAGTGGATCAGATTCACTAGAACCTTTCAGTGAAGTGATGGAAACTTTGACAGATTTTTCTAACCACTCTGCCATTTCCTTCAGCAACAATATGACTCCAAAGACTGGTGAGTCATGCTCTGACCCAAAGCTAACAAATAGAGGTGGTGTGTGACTTGGAGGTGGGAGGGTCTGGAGACAAGGCCAGACATCACAGAGGCCAAATCCCAGGCTATTAGTTTTTTTCCAAGTATTACCTACAGGCAGCATGTGAATAATTAGGTAACTGTGCTCCCCTCTGTGTTCTCTGAAAACAGTAGAAGTACAGTGTAGAAAACATTACACTGTAGAAAAGATTACATAACCTTTGGTATTTAAAAATAACCTAAAACCAGAAAGCAAAAAGCAAAAAGTGCTCCCTTTCATCCCTAATCATGGTTTAATAGTGTGTAAAAAAAAAAAAAATGTGCTCTGCATTCTGTTTTCTCTAACAGAAACACTCGAGTTCAGGGTTGATGCCTAGCCCAAAATAGATACTGGATATGTATATTAAAATAGATGGAGAGATGGAGGGATCAGTTGTTAAATTCATTTTTAACAGGTAAGACATAGTTATTGTGAGAGTGTTAGTTGTTCAGCCGTGTTAGGGATTGACTATATGTGTTCTCTCAAAACCCATATGTTGAAGCCTTAGCCCTCAGTGTGGTGGCATCTGGAGGTGGGGCCCGTGAGGAGTAATTAGTTTAGATAAGATCATGAGGATGGGGACTCCATGATAGCTTCAGTGTCCTTGTAGGGAGAAGTAGAGACCAGGGCCAGCTCGCTGCCTCTCCACTGTGTGAGGGCTTGGCACAGAGGCAGCCATGTGCAGGCAGCATCTCAACAGAACCTGCGATGGCATCCTCATCCCAGACTTCCAGTACCCACAACTGTGAGAAATAAATGCCTGTTCTTTTAATCCACCCAGTCCATGGTATTTTACTATGGCAGCCCAAGCTGACTAAAACAATAGTATAGATTCACAATATATGCAATCATATATATATATATGTGTAATTAATCTGTTATTTTCTAATTAAATGTCTTTTGAGTAGACACTAAGAATCCTCAGCATATTGTGTCTTGAAGATACACTTTCCTGTCATTCTCTAACAAGAAGCATTATGTTTAGCCAAGTGAAAGACTGTATCCAAATTCATCAGACATTTTCTGTCCACATATATGCTACTTGTAATGGTGATCTCTTATTACCTGCATTTCTAGCTATGAAGACAACTTTAATTGTGCTCCTTTAGTGAGTACTGTAACACTCTAAAGTCCCCTTTCTCTCTCTTTTCTTCACTGATAATTTTTTTTAAATATATTTGAAATACTGAACATGTATAATGTTGTGGCTTAGGGAGTCATGGCAAAATAAACTATTTCTGTACTTAAAAATGTTGAGATGATACTTTATTCCTTGCAGCCAAATAATGCATTTTTACTTATTTTCTGACTTGGATTTTCCGTATTATTCTTGTACCTATGCCCAGGATGGATTTTAAAAAAACAGAGACATGGTAAGCAATATTACGTAACAGAAATGAGATTAGATTGTCCTTATTAACACTAGGGGGCACATAACATTGCATGTTGAATGATTAAATCACAGGAATAATAATGACAGGTTAGCATATAATTTACCAGTACATCTGAGCCCATCAGATGACACAATCCTAACACCATTCATGTCAGTGTATTAGTGTCACCACCATGGTTTTTTTCCCCTAAGTCTGAGAGAAGCTAATCGCTGCAAAAATGTTATCACCTTTTATATAACATTTTTGACATGCTATTGATATCAATAACATTAATATATTCTAACAAGAGACTGTTTTTCCCAAAGTTATTTGGAGATTTTTAGAAGTGGCCTCAGGAGCAGACCGTTAGGATTTTTGTTTTCTTTCCTAAAGTTCAAAAGGAAACCTGCTAAATTTCTTTTAAAGCTAATATTAAGAGAAACAAGATTTAGAGTGTATGTCCTTCAAAAAAGGGAGAGAAATTTTTAACAGTGACACTGCTCTATCCTTAAGTATTCTTAATATTTAAAAATCCCAACAGCAATGCTAATAAGCAATGCAACTTCTGTCTGAGATGAATGTGACTTGTGGTCTGTGTGAAACATAGAGAAAAGGAAACACACAAGTTCTGTGTTCCTGTGATGTTTATATTTAGGCCGTAAATCTAGTTGATATAATTGTTCTTGCATACAAATAGGGACCATAAAATATTCACTGCAAAATCTGAATGCACACTTATAGTTTTTGTAGTATTCAAGGCTGTAAATACTCAACACTATAACATGCAATGGGAAAATAAATGGGTATTATATTTACAAAGGTATTAGGTAATACAGCATTTTATTTCCCTATTGGTTTTAATCATTCTCTTACGTGGTTTGGGAAAGTTGATTTAAAAAATGCTTTAACTTCCTGAGTTTATTTTTCATGTAATAGTTATTGCTGTGTGAAAAAACAAGCAAACAAACAAAAAGCCTCCCAACTGAGTGGCTCACAGATTCTGTGGGCAGCAATCTAGACAGAACACACTGAGGCTGACTTGTCTCTGCTCTGGGGTTCAACGGGGCAGATGTGAAGGTTGGGGATGACTTGATGGCTGGATTCGTGTGGAACTGTCTTCACTCCTGTCATGCGGATATTGCCGATTGTCGGCTGGCACTGCTTTCCACGTATCACTGGCAGCCCCCATTTCAAATGCCCTCACGTGGCTTCTCCATGTAGTCTCTCCATGGGGGCTTGTTTGGGCTTCTTTACAGTAAGGTAGGTGAGTTCCATGAGTGAGAGTAAAAAGAGAAGCAGGCAGAAGAAGCTGTGCCATCTTTTATGAACTGGCTTTAAAATCCACATAACATTCAAAGCACACTGTTTGTGTTAACTCATCTAATGCTAAGAACACACAGTGGCAGTCGGATATTGCCTGGGGATGAGTTACCTGAAAGTTTAGTTGGGCAGAACATGCAGGGTTCCTTCCTCACCTAGCTGGCAGTGGCTTCTGGCGGTCAGTTCAGAACTCAGCTAGACTGTTGTCTGGAGCACCCATAGGTGACTATTCAAGCTTATTGGTCTTACCTCTTACATAAGAGTGTTGAGAAAACCGTATGGAATCTGCATGACCTTTTCTAACTGAATTGCCCCAGAAAGATTTTTGCATCCCTCTCATCCTCATAACCTATGACGACATTACTTTAGAATGGAAAAAGGAAATTTGCATATGTGATTACTGAAGAATTTTGATATGGGGAGATTACCTTGATTATCTAAGTAGGTTCTGAATGCAATCACAAAGGTTTTCATGAGGGAGGCAAGAGATCAAAGGTGGACAAAGGGGATGAGATGATGGAGGGAGAGGCTGGAGTGAAATGCTTTGAACATGGAAAAAGGGACCCTGAGCCAAGGAATATAGACTTCCTTGGCTCTAGAAGCTAGAAAAGTCAAGGAAACATTCTCCCCTAGAACTTTCAGAGAAAATGTACCGACCTCACCCCAGTGAATCTAGATTTGGATTTCTGACCTCCTATAAGATATCAATAATAAATTCATATTGTCTTAAGCCCTCAAGTTTATGATAGTTTGTTACAACAACAATAGAAAAGGAATACAGAAGTATAGCTTCAGAAGTCACACAGTATCATTTGCTGCATTCTGTTGGTTATAAATGTATCAGAGCCTCCAGATTCAAGGGGAACAAAATACATATCCCACCTATAGATGGAAGCAATGTCTAAGAATTTGCAACTATGTTTTTCACTGGCATTACTAAATAATGATAACATTGACCATGAGTAACATAGACCTTAGACTATCAATCTGATTATCACCATACTAGCATGGTTAGATATTATTAATTAGAAATATTAATAATATCATGAATAATATGGACCTTAGTCTAGGGCTTCCCTGGTGGCTCAGATGCTAAAGAATCTTCCCACAATGTGGGAGACCCGGGTTCGATCCCTGGGTCAGAAAGATCCCCTGGAGAAGGGAATGGCTACCCACTACAGTATTCTTGCCTGGAGAAAACCATGAACAGAGGAGCCTTCCAGGCTACAGTCCATGGGGTTGCAACTGATTAGTACTGAATTTAGTAGAAACACCTTTTTTCTTACAGCACTTATATTTTCTGGGTTAGTAGTTTTTTAATATATATATATATATATATGTATATGTATATTTACTGATGTTGGTGACTCTGGGTCTCTGTTGCTGTCGGGCTTTCCTCTAGTTGTGATGAGCGGGGGCTGTTCTTTGTCATGGTGCATGGGCTGCTCTGCATGGCAACATCCCTTGTTCTGGAGCACAGGCTCTAGGCGATGGGCTTCAGGAGGTAAGGCACTGGCTCAGCAGTTGTGGCTCACGGCCTGAGAGTGCACGGGCTCCAGCAGCTGTAGCACATGGCTCATTAGTCGTTGCTCAGGGGCTCTAGAGTGCCAGCTCAGCAGCTGTGGTCTGGGGGTGTAGCTACTTGGCGACACGTGGAATCTTCCTAGGTCAGGGATGGAATCAGTGTCCCCTGCACTGCAAGGTGGATTCCTACCCACTGTGCCACCAGGAAAGTCCTGGATTACCAGCTTTAAAATGTCTCGGAAACAGACCACTTTCAAACCTGGATGATCTTTACAGAGAATCAAACAGCGAGTTACTTAACATTCTCTAAACCTCTGCTTTCCCAACTGTAAAATATGTGTAATCATTAGTAACTCAGTGTTGTGCAAAATAAAGACACCATTCCTAGGAGAGGGTTAGTACACAGTTGATCAGATTTATATTTCCGGAGTGGAAATTAGGGCTGCCAAGGACATGTGAAAAGGAAAGGTGATGGATGTCTTCCTCTTACCTGAGGCAAACATGATTGGGAGTTGTCGTGAAATTTATACTGATAACTAGAGGAGTGTAGGCAGTCAACTGAAGGAGCGCAGGTCTGAAGCTCACACAGAGCTGATGGTGCTGGAGCTTCTAGAACCCTTCCATCAGTGTGAGGCAGTGTGAAAGTGAGCCTGGATGAAACACCGCAGCACCTGACCCTTTGTCTCACCTTAGCTGCGCCCTCTCAGTTTCCGGTCCTTGGTATCATGCTTGATTCTCTCTCCGGCTCAGTTAAGAATCAGAGTCCTAGGTAAGTATTTGTGCCTGTGTGACTTACTGAGGGAGTGCTCTCAAGTGAACAGAATGAGAGAAGCAGGACACAGCAGAGAAGCAAACTGAACAAGCACGTGTTCTCAGGTGGAATCTGCCAGCACTCTGATCCCACGGGGAGCCTGGAACATGACTTGCACTCCACTCTTCTCCCACCTTTAGTCAAGGGAGTTGACTTACTTCCATGTAAACTAGTCATTGGTTTTAGATTTCCGCATGGGGAACAGGGAGAGTGTAAACCTCTGAGGCAAAGGCAGAGCAACCTTTTGGCAGAGGGCACTTCTCTGGCAAAGGAGGCAACCAAATGTTTTTACCTGCCAACACTAAAAGCAGGTACAAATGCCTTCCTTGACCTGATAAAGGAAGACTGAGCTGGGTCCCTCCCTCATGCCTCTCCCCTACCCTTCTCTATCTGTGGCATTCCAGTCTAGGAGCATCCAAACCACTGACCAACCAACCAGTAAGCCCGCTGAAAATACCTCTGAGTTGGTGTATCTGTCTGTATCCAACCACCTCCCTTAGCCGAGCAGCTGCCCTATCCAGAGCACTGCCTCTGGGAAACGTCTCCCCTCACCCACATCTTTCCGTGGCTGGGGCCGTTTAGCAGCAGCGTTCTATTTTCCATTTGCCACCATATGTGTCATAAGCACTGGTCAACTGAACTCAGGCTTTTCCCTCCTCCTTCTGCTGGTCATAGGGGCACCACCTGAGCCATACCAACAAGCCAAATCAGAACTGCTGAGCAGCAGTGGTGGGTGAGATGGTCTGCGACACTTTCTCTGACTTCCTTGTTCCTTCTGCACCTGACCCAGCACTGCTCGAGGTTATCCGCTTCCATTTTAAAACTGATTGCTGCGCTCACCTGACTTGAAGAAATGTTCTTGTTTCTTAAAGAAATATAAATAATACACATGATTACTTCTATATATGCACAATGAGGAATAATCTTTTGTTGTGTTAAAAAAAAATCCTAACTAGAAATTTTGATATTATTTTTGATCTTGAAAATTCTGCTATTGATTCTTCACAGAGAGATGACATAAATTTATGGTTTCTAGTCCAGCATGGAAGGGGTTGAGGAGTTGCCACTCCATCCTAACAGCAAATAGAAAGCTGAACACATTGAAAAGCCAACAACTCCTCTTAGATCCATCAGAAAAGTGAGGTCACAGGGCAAACCACTGCTCCCAAAATTGCAGAGACACAGAGGCAGAGAGAATCACAATTTACCAGAGCAGAAACCCATCAGCAGAACCCTCTATGCCAGGGCAGGGAAGTTGAACTGTAATTAATGCACAGCTAGAGCTCAGTGTGGACAAGGCTGAGAGTTTATGACTCCAGGAGGGCCCCTCATTTCTGTGAATTTCCCTTCGGGGCTCTACCAGGCCTTCATGGTGAGTATCAGAGAAAAATCCCTTTGTGTTTCCAGCACGTGTGACAGAGCAGATTTAACTCACATTCCTTAGCCAGGGAGGTTGGGTTAGTCTGGGTGGTTTACTTCTGGATCACACAGTGTCATCTCCTCTTGGCTCAGCATCCGTGTATTTGCCAGTCCGTTTTTGCTGTTGCTGCTGTGGTTGTTTCACTTATAAAACTGTGTGCGATACCTAAACATGGCCAGTTAGGCTTTATCTTGATTTTCGCTGTTGGATTCTCAGTGGATCAAATTGGAGTAAACTCTCTACAGAAATCCAGGCCATCATTTTCGAAACTCCATTCCAGTGTGTCTGGAATTTAGTTTGAGAAGAGAAATGGAGTGGTAGTAGGGTACTACCACTCAGTAGTAGAGCAGAAGAGTGTATCTGAGTCTCATTCATTGATTGTCTACTCACAGTTAGAGATATTAACACATTACTCTTGGTACTCAAGATTGCTGCAATAGCCAGGATGTTACTCATTTTCTCACATAACCCAGTAGACCATTTAGGCATAGTTAACTGCACTACTCCATCGACTTACATCACATCAAGGAGTTGTCTGCTAGAACTTCATGTCCAAGAGTTTATATCCATGAAATAAGCCCCAGACTAGGTATTAGAAAATAAACTACAAGTGAGAAGGAAAAGAACAGAAAACAGCTTGTTCCCATTTTAAAACAATTTAAAAATATCTAACTTGTTAAATTGAAATGCTTTCTTTTGCAGGACTTCTGCAAGTGATCCATGTTTGTTTATGGTTACTCTGATAACTGAAGTTGCTGATACGTATTAAGTGCTTACTGTATGCTAGTTGCTAGCACTTTACATATAATATTATTTATTCCTCAAAGAAATTCCTTATGCATTTTGCATTTCCTAAGTAACCTTCCTTATGTTACACAGCTGAGGGACAAAACCTGGATTACAGCCTGGACTAATTTATTCCTTAGTCTGAGCTGTAAAGCACTAGGCTGTGTTGCCCATTGCCTCTGGTTATAATTTCAAAAACATTTAAAATAGCTCTTCATACTATTAAATGAGAACTTACTTGAGTAGAAGAAGAGTCTTACTTATTCATTTTGGCTTGAGATCCTTAAGAAGAAAATAGGTAAAAATTGGCAGGTCATACATTATATCTAACCTGTGGATGTACTATAAAATCTTTAAATTCATAGTGTTTTAAAAAAGAGGAATACATATGAAATCTAAATTTCTATCTTCTTATGAAAAATCAGAAGATTAAACCTTAAGTCTGGGAAGCTATCTTTTAGAACATATTGGTGTTTATAACTACATCCAGGGAAGAGAGGAGAAAAGACACAGAATATTGAGTAATCTGTCTACTCTTCTGAGGTTAGAGGATGATTATGATTCTGCCACTCCAAGTTCCCTTTTATCTTCCAAACATACAGAGCCAGCATCCATTGATCAGAAGGCTGGATACAAGTTTTAGAAGTGACCCTGTCCACTGGGATATTCGGACTCCAAATGATTACTAACATTTGCGTTGAATCTTTTAAAAACTGTATTCATGTAACAGTTGAGCTGTTACAAAGTGTCTCTGAAAAATAAAATACTTTGATTTCACTTTCTATAAATAAAAACAGTTCCATCAGGTGGCCATCTGTGATATCACAAATCAGTACATTCTGTCTAATTTGTCTTTGTTATTTCCAGGGTCAGGTTCCTTCAACCTCAATTATTTAGTCTTAATGTGATATATAGCAGAGCCAAGTGTTACAGCCATTATCCAGAAAGTCTGTTTCTTGAGGAATATAGATACTATACCCTCAAAAATGCCCCAGGCTTCTCCAACTAAGCTCAATTGTTTAAAGTTTCTGTCATATTTGAGACTCAGAATACTAAATTTCAACCTTTTCAAAACACAGTATATTAAATCTTGGAATGCCTGCATCAAAATATCATTTTATGTCAAATAGTAAAGCATGTAATGTATTGTACTCGGTAGAAGTACTGGGATTAAAATGGTAAATTGAAAAATTTTAATGGATTAAAAACTACTTTACTCAACTGCTCACTATACACACATAAACACATACAACAGCTCACTATATTTTACACATGCACACACACATATACACACGCACAAGCTGGTTGTCTAAAAAATTTGCAAAGTTCAGGAGAGTACCAAGAAATAAGAAGGAGAGCAGTGCAGGAGACATCTCTGGGTCAGCAGAAGGACAGATAAATCATGGTGCTAAAATTGTATACTTATGCTATAATCTAAATGATACATATTTTAATTTATCTGATGTTATAATGTAATTTTACTTCTAACCCAGCTCCCCCTACGAGAGCCTTCAGGCCATTATTTAGAATACGTGGATTCCTTGTTTATACTTAATTCAAACAATATTGGAAATTTGATTCTCAAATCATAGCAAATTAGAAGCAGTGGATCACTAGTGTGTAGCTGTCTTGAGAGTAAAGCTGTCAGCAAAAGATTGATCCTGGGAAGAGACAGAATCATTTTATATTAGAATTTAGCATAATTCTGACTATGGTTTTAGTATATACTATTTAAGAATAAAAAAATCTAAAGTTACAGTTTTTCAATTGATTACTTTAAAAAATAATCGTATTAGCCCTAGAAATTCACTTACATAACTTCTCCCAAAATGGTGACCATATGAGAATTGCTGCATTTAATTTCCATTGATTATGTAGTATACTTAGTATTTTAGCTGTTAACTAATAATCATTTATGTGGACCCAATTGAGAAGAGCTACTTGTAACTCATATTCCAAAATATTCTGTTAAAGAGTAGACATCTACCCCTAAACTTTTAGAAAGTAATGCGTCACTAAGCAGTTGATATTTTAACATTCATGTTGCTCTGTGGTGAGTAATTTAAGATACATTTCTGAGTATCTCGTTGTAACACGTAAATAATTAAAATGTTTAGATGAATTACTCCGCCTACAAAAAGTAAAGGAAAAATTAGGGACATTATTTTGTTCTTAGAAATGAACTATTAATGTTAACAGTATTATTTTAAAAGTAGTTAATTCATAATTAAAAATGGATATGTATACTTTTAACAATTAAAATCACTTGTTTTTTTCAAGGTCTTACAAATAGAAGATTAAGAACAACATCTGTTAGGGAGGATGATAGTACCTGTGATATGTTATTAGCGATGGTCAGTGGCAATCAAAACTAGAAGAAGCTTAGAAGCCAAAAACAAAAGGGAAGGGGGACTCTGCTCCTCCTTAAGTTGAAAGTAGGAGCCTATTTTCCCAAAGACTTACCTTAAGGCTCATCATTCTAAGGCTTTTGTTTTTAATAAATATAATAAATGAGTTCTGAACACCTATTTGGCCATGATTACATTAAACAATATAATGTTTAGGAAAAAATCAATAAGAATTAGTGGAAATAAATATGTAGAGGAAATTTAAAGAAAAATACACATTTTTTTATATTATAAAATATTAACTTCAGCCAATATTGGTTTAGGGCTTCCCAGGTGGCTCAGTGGTAAAGAATCCGCCTGCCAAGCAGGAGACATGGGTTCAGTCCCTGGGTCGGGAAGATCCCCTGGAGAAGGAAATGGCAACCCACTCCAGTATTTCCTGGGAAACCCAAGGACAGAAGGGCCCAGCCGGCTACATTCCACAAGGTCGCAAAGAGTTGGACACGACTTAGCAATGCTTCTGCTTTTCTTCCATACCTCTTTTACTTTGGCACATTTTGTTAAATCTGTGTGTAAATCATGAAATACATAAAATCTCACTTTGTGTTTCTCTGTTGACTTTATGTATGCTGATAATATGGAAAATAGTAGTAAAGATTGTCTAAGAGATCTTTTTAATGCATGATTTTCCTATCAGCAGTCCTAGAATGAAATTAAGACACAGATGTTTATTGATCACTGTGATGTTAATGATCATTATGAGAGTTGCTGCTGCTGCTGCGTCGCTTCAGTTGTGTCCGACTCTGTGCGACCCCATAGACAGCAGCCCACCAGGCTCCCCCGTCCCTGGGATTCTCCAGGCAAGAATACTGAGTAGAGAAGAGATCAAATAGAACATGATCCCATAAACAGTAACAGACTCAGCTTCTGCTCTCAGTACGTTCCCTGCCAAGCTTAACAGATCCTATTTTCTTAATATATGAGGTATTTCCTCCATTTTATACTGCTGCTGCTTTTTTAATTTAGAATAGTGCCTTTTACTTCCTGCCATGGCTACCAGTTATTGAATACTCACCCTGTGTTGGTGTTATAGGCTTTGTCTCTTACTTCCTAACAGTTCTAGCAGGTATACAGAGAGATATAGGGGAGATATAGGGGTTATAATCTCCATTTTAAAGATTAAAAGTTGTTTGCTTAATTAACAGACATCACACAGGTAACAATTCTTAGACCTAGAAAAAAGTAATGATTTATTTATTTAATGTAATTTTCTCAATATTATATACATTTGAAGTATTACAACTCCAAGTCCTTAACCTGGAGTTGGTTCTCTACAGATAAGTCACTCATGAACTTTCTGCTGATTTCCACTAAGAGATGCATTTTCTAGAATAGAAGATTCTTAGCCATTTGTTTATAGCACTCACGCTCTTTACACTCTTCAGCCTCATGTTGTCATGGTTCATGTTTCTTGTTTTTCCTCATCTTAAAGGGCAGTTTAAGTGCACACAGTAAGGGTTGGTCAGGAAAACTGGACCATTCTACATGGGTCCAACAGGAACTGATTAAATAAAACGATGTAGTTGTTGTTCTGTCACTAAGTTGTGTCTGACTTTTTGCGACCCCATGGACTGCAGTGTGCCAGGCTCCCCTGTCCTCCACTCTCTCCCAGGGTTTGCTCCAGTGATTTGAGTCGGTGATGCTATCCAAACATTTCCTCCTCTGTCACCTCCTTCTCCTGCCCTCAGTCTTTCCCTGCATCAGAGTCTTTTTCAATCAGTCAGATCTTCACATTAGGTGGCCAAAGAACTGGAGCTTCATCTTCAGCGTCAGTTCTTCCAATGAATACTCAGGGTTGATTTCCTTTAGGATTGACTGGTTTGACCTCCCTGCAGTCCAAAGGACTCCCAAGACTTTCCTCCATCACCACAATTCAAAAGAATCAATTCTTTGGCACTCAGCCTTCTCTATAGTCCAACTCTCACACCCGTACATGACTACTGGAAAAACCATAGCTTTGATTATATGGACCTTTGTCGGCCAAGTGATGTTTCTACTTTTTAATATGCTGTCCAGGTTTGTCATAGCTTTTCTTCCAAGGAGCAAGCATCTTTTAATTTCATGGCTGCAGTCACTGTCCACAGTGATTTTGGAGACCAAGAAAATAAAGTCTGCCACTGTTTCCACTTTCCCCCCTTCTACTTGCCATGACGTGATGGGACCAGATTGCCATGACCTTAGTTTTTTGAATATTGCGTTTTAAGCCAGCTTTCTCACTCTCCTCTTTCACCCTCGTCAAGAGTCTCTATAGTTCCACAACTCAGGCATTGAGAGACATAATGAGTGAAGGTCAGGGTGCCACTTTCAGCAAATCCAAACAGCAGAGATAAGAAAAGCATCACCAGTGACTTCAGTTGCAGGTAGTACCTAAGTGGATGGTGCTCAGGAAGATATCCAAATGCCATGTTCCCACCAAGTCCACATGCTGAAGTCCATACCCTGACCACAGCAGCCACTGTGGGAATTAGGCCTCATTCTGCTCATCTGCTCTATAAACCTCTAGGAGTGCTTCTTATCATCAGAAACTTATGGGACCTACTTGCAAAGGAATCTGGGAAATGAAGTTTCCAGGCTATCAATGTCTTCAGTATGAAGAAAGTTTGAAAAAGATGATATTCACATTAAGATATATTTGGACCAGGGTCACCTACTTTTTTATTGAACAATATAAATTTATTGCCTCACAGTTCTGGAGGCTAGATACATGAAATCAAGGTGTTGGAAAAGTTGATTCCTTCTGAGCACTGGAGAGGGAATCTGTTCCTTGCCTCTTGCCTAGATTCTCATGGTTTGCTGCCAATCTTTGGTGTTCCTTGACTTGTAGAAGCATCACCCTAACCTCTTTCTTCACGTTCACATTGCATTCTCCCTGAGTACGTATCTGTGTCTAAATTTCCCCTTTTTACAAGGAGATAAGTCTTACTGGGCCCACCATAATGACTTCACTTCATAATGACTTAACTTTACCTCTATAAAGACTTGTCTCCAAATACAGTCACATTTTGAGGTAGAGAGTTAGGATTTCAAGATATTAATTGGGGAGGTGGATACAGTTGACCCGATAGCAGTTATCTACTGTTGTATAAGAAATTACCCTAAAATTCAGTGTCTCAAATAAATAGTGTCTTCTCTCTCGTGGTGTCTGTCAGTCAGGAGTCTGGGAACAATGTGGCTAGACAGTTTGGGCTTGAGGTCTTTCCTGAGTTTGTCATCAGATCTCATTTCAAGGGTGCCTGGGGTTGGAGGATCCACTTTAAGGGTGACTGACTCACTACAGACTCCCTCACCCGCTATTGGCGTGACATGGGCTCAGTTCCATTCCACCTAGACCTATCCACAGGGTTGCCTGAGGGTCTTTTGACAACATAGGGGCTGACTTCCCCCCAGAGCCGAGGATCCAAGAGACCAAGGTGGAAGTTACAATGCCCCTTTCACTGAAATCCCTTCTTGGTTAAACACTGGCCTGAGTGCTATAGCTTCTCAACTGGTCTCGCAAGCATGTTTTGGTGCTTGCATTGTTATTTCATTCTCTCTGTTAGGGAAAAAGGGCCTGAAACTTCTTGTTTGTCATCTTCTTTCTAGTGTCACTTTTATAACCTGACTACAATTATGTTCTTGGTCAGTACATACTAAGCTGAATTTAATTTCCTTGGAGGTTCTTGCATTTATAAAGACCTATGTAAGAAAAAGTCATGCTGCAATTAGAATACTGTAGCCAAGTGAATTACATAAAATTTAATATGAAAGAAAAGATGAGTTCTGGTGGTGTTCAGGGGCAACTTGCAATTCTTCATAGATGATTTCAACTTGGTGTTATTACCCCTGAACACTTTCCAATAGATCTCATGAATAAGGGTAAGAAACCAGAGATACTGTATGCTTTTAGCAAACAAAAATAAAATTACATTAATATATCACCTAATTAAGTCTGATCCCATGTTCAAATATCATTTATAATCACAGCAAGCTCTCCCCACAGGGCATAAATGCAGACCGTGTTCAGAACTCATCTTAAATGTAATACTTAAGCCCAAGGACATTCCTTTATGACTTTGAGCTTTGTAAAGATTCATATTTCAGCCCAAAGGGGGTATTGTTGACTGATTTATTACTGCAAAGAGGTTTTATTTCTCAAATCCACCAGAATACTAGAATTAAATGCCTGACTTTTCAACCCTTTTTCATAAGTTGTCCTAGGCAAGATTCAAGTTTATAGTCAGGTGGGCCAACTTTGTATTATTTAAAATAATGAAATTAATAGACACATTGATAACATAAAACCACAGGCAGTCATCACTTGCAGTGTCTCTAAATAAAATATAGAAATTCAGTCCTGGATATTTATCAACTATGACCCTTGTCCTTAAAGTATTCACAAATAAGAGGAGAAGAGACAGGAGAAATGAGGAATGAAGACAGAAGGAGGGAGAAAGAGTAAAAGGATGTGAAGCTAGGGAGGGACGGAAGAGTGAATGAAAAAGCAAACAGGAAATAAAGGGGAAGAAAGGAAGATGAGGCAAAATGATGTCAGAATATCATAAAAATTTACACCATCAACAAGAAAAGTTGGAGGAAGTTCCAGAGAATATTATATATTACAATGTGTTATATATAGCATAAATCAGTTGATGACTAGATAGCAGTAGGATGTTAAACATTAACCTAGACCCTTGTTCATTCATTTTTTGAACATTGACTTAGTGCAAAACATTGAAACATGTATGGCTATAGAATTTTAAAAATATATAGAAAAAACATTTCCCATTTTGATTCACAGGTGATTATTGAAGAAACATCAATACTGTAAAATATTATTAGATGTTATCATTCATGTCTTTAAATATTTTACTCCATATTTACATTCATAATTTTACAAAAATGAATCAAATGTCATAACATTCAGAATAGAATGATGGAATCCATTTTCATGCCACATAACACATGTAGGATATTGTACTTAATCGGAACCATCTTCCAAATAAGCCTGTACTGACACACTGGAATCACATTTGTCTTATTAAAGCATCTTTTGAAAACATGTTCATTATGCTGCATCTAAGCATACTTTTTCCACATGGGATTAAGAATAAAATACAAAGCACAATAATTGTGCAAACAAAGGCATATTCTTACAATGGAAGGATGAATAGGACAGTACAAGAGGAGTTTACAAACTCCACTCACCACTGAAGAGGCGGAAGTGAGTCTCAGCTCAAAGAAAAGGGCCTGTGCTGATGAAATAAACCACAGTACTTAACGCTGTTTAGTTTATACCATAAATGTGTAGATAATGTGGGCTGGAGACATTTTTTTTATCCGCGGGGCATATGGTAATTATATCCACATTAAAGCGCTTCTGCTAATCACACACGCACGCATACATCTTTGCTACTGAGGGGGTGCAGCTGACACTAAGGGGCACCGCGCGGATTTGGGTTCATCGGCACATTTCTCTCCGTGTGTACTCCTACCTCGGGGGCTGCTGCAACTCCTATCAAATGACTTCTCCTCCCTCAGCTCACTGCACAGACGATTACAACATAAACACACACTGGAACAGAAGTTTATAGTTCCAGGAGAGGAAGTGAGTCTGGTGGTTTTTATCAACTATTGTTTTCCCCGAGCTTAGTTTAAATTGGGCAAACTGAGTATTTAGCTGGCATGGCCGTTGACATAAAAGCCTATAGTTCCACAGAATTAGTGGCTCAAACTCAAACAAGAGGCAGGCCTTGGGTACTGGGCCACCCCACAAGTGTATCTTAAGTATTGACAATGTGTTATACCCGGAACTGTTTTTATAAATATACATACATATTTATAATAACTTCCCTATCATAAAAATTCCAGTGTTAAATATTCCTAATTATCTCATAAATTTGTTAATTTTTTTTTTTAAAGATCAAGATCCACACATTACATTTTTATGGGTTTCTCAGATCAGATGAAACTTGTCCTCGCTTTTTGTTTTCCTTGCAGTTTATTTGTAAAGAAAGAGTCATTAGTGATCTGTAGTATTTCTCACATTCTGGACTTTGTTGATTTCTGATTCTATGGTAATATTTTATATGTTCTTCTAGCACTGTATTTCCCATAAACTGATAGTTATCTCCAGAACCTCAGTTTGAGTTAGGTCAATGAATTGGCCAAAAATACTTCATAGAATGTATTTTGTAATTCCAACAGGAGACACACAGTGTCCACTTTTTCTCTTTGTGTGATGTTAGTAGCCATTGATTATAGTTACCTAGATCCATTATTTTATTAGAGGTTTGCAAAATGGTGATCTTCTAATGCTGTTATTTGTTATCTGGGATACTTTTATAAAAATAAACCTCAGGATACTCAGTTATCTGAGGTTGAATAGAAAAAGCTGGTGGAATACTTTCTTATTTACCAATTTTCAGAAAAAAATTAGAATTGGTTCCTTAGCATACTTCAAGTTTGTCACTGACTCTTTTCCCTTTTTTTTATTGAAGTATATAGTTGGTTTAAAATATTATATTAGTTTTAGGTGTACAACATACTGGCTCAATATTTTTATAGATTATACTACATTTAAAGTTGTTACAAAATTATGGCTACATTGCCCCATGCTGTACAATATATCCTTGTTGCTTATCTATTTTCAATGTAGTAGTTTGTACCTCTTAGTCCCATACTCCCCCTTCCCTCTCCTTAGTGGCAACCACTAGTTTGTTCCTCTATCTGTGAGTCTGTTCTATTAGTAGTAGTAGTGTTAGTCGCTCAGTTATGTCTGACTCCTTGCCTGCCAGGCTTCTCTGTCCTTGGGATTCTCCAGGCAAGAATACCGGAGCAAGTTGTCATTCCCTTCTCCAGTTTTGTTATACACATTAGTTTTTATTATACTGTTTTAAATGTACTTTTTCTTTAAATCCTCACACACTCTTATATGCATAAACAACTATTTGTACTTAACAGTGCAGAAACTGAGGTTCATAAAGTTACTTGCCTGATCAGGATTCTAGACAGTTTAGAATGTATGCTCTCTCTACTGGACTCCAGGACATACTCAGAGGCCAAAAGAATTGAAAAAATAATTATGCCCTGGAGCACCTAGCCAGCACCCATAATATGTAACTCAGATAAAAGAATATTTTTAAAGATCTCACAAGACTACTACCTAAGCCAAAACTGAAAATACTTTGATCCTAAATCTCTGTAAATTCCTGGATACACTCACTGAATGTGGGCTTGTGACTGTTTCCATTTAGTTCCCGTTTGCTGGTGTGAGGGAGCACATGGCAGCCTGATGGGGAGTCTGGCAGTGACTTTCCCATGTTTCTGCCTTAGAGGAAGATCTCTTAATATGCCATTTATAAGACAAACACTTTCGAGCCTCATATGTTCACACTGGTGCTTTAGCGTGTTTTGCCTGCAGAGTCAGTGGAAATCACATTTGGTGTGCTTATTTTGATGCTCACCCAGATCCCTGTAGGGCTTGAGATTAAACCTTTGTGATAAGACAGATTGTTGGTATTGACGCTCCATTACTCAGCCTTCTCCAGGGGCTCAGAAGGCAGCCTGGGGGCAAGTGATGCAGACCCAAGTCCAGTTGAGATGCTCTCCAGTGCCCAGTGTGTCAGAGTGACCCCTGAAGAGGAAACACGTGCTTTCCAGGAAACGCAAAGTGGAAAAGTCCATACGTTGGCTTTGTCATCTTAATGTTGTTTGGCCATAACAGGATCAAAGGCCAGATGATTTTCACAAGCAGTGTGCCATATGCCCTTTCTCAAACCAAATGCTGACAATAAATATTTCTGGTGGTGTTGGCAGAAAAGTCATCATGCATATCCTGATTTCCACATGTCTTTTGAACAGAGGCATTGATTCCCTTTGTTCTGGACTATCTTTTCAAGGATATGAGTGTAGCAAACAGCCTTGGAAGACAGAAACTGTGCTCCCTCCCAAGGAAAGGGCATGCCTGTTGTCTATCCAGTATAATAAGACAGTGGAATTACCTGTTACAAAAGATTTGGTTTCCCTGAACTCAGGGCTCATCTTCCCTCACACAGATTAGTGCACGTGCAGAAGGTGTCACCCGGCCTTCTCCACACTGTCTATATAACTTGGAAATCAGGATTTTGGTAAGAAAATTACGATACTTTGGCTATTGTTATTGCTGTGAGTAATAAAGTGTCTTTTGTTTCTGACCCAGGAGTCTTCACTCTTCTGCCAGCATCCATGAAGACTGGTGTGTTTGTGTGTCCTCAGTCACTGCAGTCATGTCCAACTCTTTGCAACCCAGTGGACTGTAGCCCACCAGGCTCCTCTGCCCATGGATTCTCTGGGCAAGAATACTGGGTGGAGTTGCCATACCCTCCTCCAGGGGATCTTCCCAAGTCAGGGATCAAACCCTTATCTCCTATATCTTCTACATTGCAGGTATATTCTTTACTTGCTGAGCCATCAGGTAAGACTGGTAGGTTAGTTTATTACCTTGTAAGTAGGGTAAAATTTTAGACCCTTCAAAATAGTTCACAGTTTTTAGTCCTTATGATTATATAAAGACAGATGTGTTATATGTTGGAATGTGTATATATATTATCTATTTACATTCCTGCATGTGTTATAAGATTTTACTGTTATGTATATGTATAAATGTATATATAAAAATCTTATAACTTTTAATATGATAATTGCATTGTCATCACTTGAAAAAAAAAGTGCCTATGTCTTTAGAGCTATTTATAAACACAGAACACAGAATCACATTCAGTCCTTTACAAAATGTCTTTACCTTCACTAGGTGTACCTCATCATCCAAGGGCAGAGAAGCCCCAGTAAGATGGTAGGTGCTGGAGCGGCAGCTGTGCAGTGCTGAATGACTTTGAGGAGATACCCCACGTCCAAGGGAAAAGGAGAAGCCCCAGCAAGACGGTAGGAGGGGCGAAATTGCATTTAGAATCAAACTCATACCCGCCAGAGACACTCAGAGGGTTCAAACAAACCTTGTGCACACCAGGACCCAGAGACCTCATAGAGACTGAATCAGAACTATGTTTGAATGTCTCCTGAGGAGGAATGGTTCAGCAGTGGGCTGCTGGAAGGGCAGGAGCTCTGGGTGTAGCTGACTGGGGTATGGCATAAGCCCTCTTGGGGGAGGTCGGCATTACCCCACCATAGAGCCACCAGAACTTACACAGGACTGGGGAAACAGACTCTTGGAGGGCACACACAGAAACTTGTGTACACCAGGACCCAGGAGAAAGGAGCAGTGACCCCTCAAGAGACTGATCCAGACTTGCCTGTGAGTGTTCAGGAGTCTCTGGCGGAGGCGTGGATTGGCTGTGGCCTGCTGCAGGGTTGGGGGCACTGAGTGTAGCGATGCCTGCATGGGACCTTTTGAAGGAGGTCGCCATTATCTTCATTACCTCCACCTTAGTTTGGCCTCAGGTAAATAACAGGGAGGGAACACAGCCCCGCCCATCAACAGAAAATTGGATTAAAGATTTACTGAGCGTGGCCCCACCAATCTGAACAAGAACCAGATTCCCCCTCAGTCTCTCCCATCAGGAAGTTTCCATAACCTCTTAACTTTCTCCATCAGAGGGCAGACAGACTGAAAACCACAATCACAGAAAAGTAACCAATCTGATCACATGCACCACAGCCTTGTCTAACTCAATGAAGCTAGGAGCCATGCCCTGTAGGGCCACCCAAAAAGGACTGGTCATGGTGGAGAGGCCTGACAAAATGTGGTCTACTGGAGAAGGGAATAGCAAACCACTTCAGTATTATTGCCGTGAGAACCCTATGAATAGTATGAAAAGGCAAAAAGATAGGACACTGAAAGATGAACTCCCCAGGTTGGTAGGTGCCCAATATGCTACTGGAGATTAGTGGAGAAGTAACTCCAGAAAGAATGAAGAGATGGAGCCAAAGCAAAAACAACACCCATTTGTGGATGTGACTGGTGATGGAAGCAAGATCCAATGCTATAAAGAGCAATACTGCATAGGAATCTGGAATGTTAGGTCCATGAATCAAGGCAAATTGGAAGCGGCAAATAGGAGATGGCAAGAGTGAATGCTGACATTTTAGGAATCAGCGAACTAAAATGGACTGGAATGGGTGAATTTAACTCAGATGACCATTATATCTACCACTGTGGGCAAGAATCCCTTAGAAGAAATGGAATAGCCATCATAGTCAACAAAAGTCTGAAATGCAGTACTTGGCTACAATCTCAAGAATGACAGAAGGATCTCTGTTCGTTTCCAAGGCAAACCATTCAATATCACAGTAATCCAAGTCTATGCCCTGACCAGTAATGCTGAAGAAGCTGAAATTAAATGGTTCTATGAAGACCTACAAGACCGAGAATTAACACCCCCAAAAGATGTCCTTTCCTTATAGGGACTGGTATGCAAAAGTAGGAAGTCAAGAAATACCTGGAGTAACAGGCAAATTAGGCCGTGGAGTACAGAATGAAGCAGGGCAAAGGCTAATAGAGTTTTGCCAAGAGAACACACTGGTCAAGCAAAATCCTCTTCCAACAACACAAGAGAAGATTCTATACATGGACATCACCAGATGGTCAATACCAAAATCAGATGGATTATATTCTTTGCAGCCAAAGATGGAGAAGCTCTATACAGTCAGCAAAAAATAAGATCAGGAGCTAACTGTGGCTCAGATCATGAACTCCTTATTGCCAAATTCATACTTGAATTGACGAAGGTAGGGAAAACCACAAGACCATTCAGGAATAACAAATCAAATCCCTTATGATTATACAGTGGAAGTGAGAAAGATTCAAGGGATTAGATCTGATAGTCAGAATGCCTGAAGAACTATGGATGGAGGTTCATGACATTGTACAAGAGGCAGGGGTTAAGACCATCCCCAAGAAAAAGAAATGCAAAAAGGCAAAATGGTTGTCTGAGGAGGCCTTACAAATAGCTGTGAAAAAAGATAAGTGAAAGGCAAAGGAGAAGGGAAAATATACTCATCTGAATGAAGAGTTCCAAAGAATAGCAAGGAGAGATAAGAAAGCCTTCCTCAGTGATCAAGGCAAAGAAATAGAAGAAAACAATAGAATGGGAAAGACTAGAGATCTCTTCAAGAAAATTAGAGATACCAAGGGAACATGTCATGCAAAGATGGGCTCAATAAAGGACAGAAATGGTATGGACCTAACAGAAGCAGAAGACATTAAGAAGAAGTGGCAAGAATACACAGAAGAACTGTACAAAAAACATCTTCACGACCCAGATAATCACAGTGATATGATCACTCACCTTGAACCAGACATCCTGGAATGGGAAGTCAAGTGGGCCTTAGGAAGCATCACTACGAAAAAAGCTAGTGGAGGTGATGGAATTCCAGTTGAGCTATTTCAAATCCTGAAAGATGACGCTGTGAAAGTGCTGCACTCAATATGCCAGCAAATCTGGAAAACTCAGCAGTGGCCACAGGACTGGAAAAGGTCAGTTTTCATTCAAATCTCAAAGAAAGGCAATGCCAAAGAATGCTCAAACTACCACACAATTGCACTCATCTCACACTCTAGTAAAGTAATGCTCAAAATTCTCCAAGCCAGGCTTCAGCAATACGTGAATTGTGAACTTCCAGATGTTCAAGCTGGTTTTAGAAAAGGCAGAGGAACCAGAGATCAAATTGCCCATATCCGTTGGATCACTGAAATAGCAAGAGAGTTCCAGAAAAACATCTATTTCTGCTTTATTGACTATGCCAAAGCCTTTGACTATGTGGATCACAACAAACTATGGGAAATTCTTAAGGAGATAGGAATACCAGACCACCTGACCTGCCTCCTGTGAAATCTGTATGCAGGTCAGGAAGCAACAGTTAAAACCGGACATGGAACAGCAGACTGGTTCCAAATAGGAAAAGGAGTATGTCAGGGCTGTGTATTGTCACCCTGCTTATTAACTTATATGCAGAGTACATCATGAGAAACGCTGGGCTGGGGGAAGCACAAGCTCGAATCAAGATTGCTGGGAGAAATATCAATAACCTCAGATATCAGAGGACACTACCCTTATGGCAGAAAGTGAAGAAGAACTAAAGAGCCTCTTGATGAAAGTGAAAGAGGAGAGTGAAAAAGTTGGCTTAAAGCTCAACATTCAGAAAACTAAGATCATGGCATGTGGTCCCATCACTTCATGGGAAATAGATGGGGAAACAGTGGAAACAGTGATAGACTTTATCTTTTTGGGCTCCAAAATCACTGCAGATGGTGATTGCAGCCATGAAATTAAAAGACGCTTACTCCTTGGAAGGAAAGTTATGACCAACCTAGACAGCATATTAGAAAGCAGAGACATTACTTTGCCAACAAATGTCCATCTAGTCAAAGCTATGGTTTTTCCAGTAGTCCTGTATGGATGTGAGAATTGAGTCTATAAAGAAAGCTGAGCGCCAAAGAATTGATGCTTTTGAACTGTGGTGTTGGAGAAGACTCTTGAGAGTCCCTTGGACTGCAAGGAGATCCAACCAGTACATCCTAAAGGAAATCAGTCCTGAATATTCATTGGAAGGACTGATGTTGAAACTGAAACTCCAATACTTTGGCCACCTGATGGGAAGAAGTGACTCAATGGAAAAGACAAGACCCTGATGCTGGGAAAGATGGAAGGTGGGAGAAGGGGACGACAGAAGATGAGATGGTTGGATGGCACCACCGACTCAATGGACATGCATTTGAGTAAACCCCGGGAGTTGGTGAAGGACAGGGAGGCCTGGCATGCTGCAGTCATTGGGGTTGCAAAGAGTCGGATACGACTGAGCGACTGAACTGAACTGATCCTGACAATATCTAGTTCCTTAGCTTCAACGAGAAAGAAACAATGAAGAATTTTTGTCAAAACTACATAGCAAATGAATGCCCTTTTAAATTTTGAATTAGCAAATCCATTATAATTTTATCTTTGGCTATTTTTATTTATCTTAAAAAAGATGTGGGCTTCCCTGGTGGCTCAGATGGTAAAGAATCTGCCCACAATGTGGGAGACCTGGGTTGAATCCCTGGGTTGGGAAGGTCCCCTGGAGAATGGAATGGCAACCCACTCCAGTATTCCTGCTTGGAGAATACCATGGACGGAGGAACCTGGCAAGCTACAGTCACAAAAGAGTTGGACACAACTGAGCGACTTTCACACTTCACACACACAAAAAAAGATGTAACACTGGTGTGAGTATTTATAATGATAAATATAACAAAAATAAACATAATCCCCCTTAGCTCCAGAAGACTTTGAACCTTCAAAAAAGGTTTTGTGAGATAAAATTATGGTATCATACAGCGAGGACAGTGAAAGACAACATCTGGTCCCAAGCTCTATCCAGTATCTGAACCTCCCTCTAGAAAATCACTTATTAGAAATTATCCACCACATCCACCTCCAGAAAGAGAAAACTCAATTCTCCAGGTGTACCCACATATGAATATTTGACAGACAAAATTTTCTGAATCCTTTGTTATATTGGAGGAATACTTGTTTCCCTGAATTTCACATTTGCTTCTGCTTCTGATGGAAGCAAATTTCTAATAATGGATTCCAATCTTTTGTTGAGATTCACCAGTTTGTGAAATCAATGACTTTAAACATCAGTTTCTTCATCTGTATAATGGGCACAGTAGTGGCCTCTTCTATGTATAATGTGAGGGTAAAATGAGCTTTAACCCACAGTGCCCAGGAGGTAGACATTACAGCTTTTCCTTACCTTCATTTTACGGGATGCTTACAGGTGACAGCAGTTACTTCCCCGTGATGATGTTAGGGTGACAGTCTGGTCCAGTGGGCACCACATTACAATGTATCCCACTCCATTCCTAGATTACATCCACCACCCAAGTTCACATTAAAACAGTCTCAGCTTTAATATTCTCTTGATTATAGATTTTGGTTTGAAGATAGCATGAAGTTTCTGTTGGAAAATGAGGGTCTTTCCTCTACTCTTAGATAAGTTATTATGTTAATGTTAAGACCTTCCACTAGTGAAATACCTGTGTTCATTCTATCACTTTCATATGGCTCCAAATAAAGTATCTTCAGCTTTGATGCTTGAAATAAGAAAAAACAATTATTGTAGTGAGGTTTAAATTTTTACTAAAATATATATATATATATATAACTTTAGAGCAATACAACCTGAGTAGTTAGAATCTCACCAGTTTTTCATACTTGACTGCAATTTACTTATTTTGAATATGAAGTCTATATTGAATGTGCCCTCAATCTCTTAAATATTTTTAATATGTATACTCATAAATTTTCCTTCATTCACAAAACACATTTCCTACTATATACATTATAAACAGTATAAAACTATGAATCATAAAGGGGAGTTAAATTTGACATATAGGAAGTAAGCTTTATTAACTGTAGTTAAAGATAGTGGATAGAAGTCTTTATTTCAGATAGTTCTTCTTTGATCATTTCAAATGGCTGTGGCCTTTATATCAGAGGATCTGATTAGATAATCATTGCTTTTGTGATGTAGTTAACAAAAAGATAATAGCAACAATAGGTGTCAGCATTCCTGTTTCCTTATTGGGTTTTACTTGGATTGTCGGTATTGTTAATCCATGTTCATAGAGCTTTTTTAAGGCATGTATTTGTTTTCCGAAGTATAGTAATCAAAACTAGATAATAATCGATCAACCTGTTTAACTACAGTGCCTGGCAATAGGCTGCAAGCAAATGTGAGTGAGAACCAAAGGATAATATCTCCTGGATGTGGAACTCTCACCTCACCTACTTTGGGTGATAAAACTTTCTGGTACACGAAGTGAGTAAGTAGTGTCAGTCTCTACTGAAAAAGAATTGGGCTTTTTCTTTTTTAGTTAAGAATCAACGGCCAATAGAAACAGTATTTTCTTGCAACACCAGTGAGTCCTGTTTCTTAGGTTTGTGCTTGCTCTGGAGCTCTTGGACTGCGTTACACAGGGATCTCTGCCTTACTGAGGTAAACTTGGAAGGGTACTGTCTATGTACATGCTCCCACATTTTGTAGGAAGAGAAATGCCCAGCCAACAGTTTGCATCATCATTTGAAGGGAGGCCACTTACTCACGCACACATGCTGAGTAATTTCAGTCGTGTCCGACTCTCTGTGACTTTCTGGACTGTAGTCCTCCAAGCTCCACTGTCCATGGGATTCTCCAGCAAGAGTACTGGAGTGGGTTGCCATGCCCTCCTCCAGGGGATCTTCCCCATCGGAGGATCAAACTCACCTATCTTTTGTCTCCTGTGCTGGTAGGCGGGTTCTTTACCACAGCTCCACCCCGGAAGTCCCTGAGGCTACATGTTAACGAGTAGAGGCTGCAGAGCCAGTGAAGGAGATACATGTGCCATCAGATTTTAACAAGACAGGCAACTAGTTTAGACATTTCAACCCACAAATAAACCTCCTAGAGATCGAACTGACTTATGAAGACTATCTACATTGGCAAAAGGCACTGCATCAGCACTCCATCTTTTATTTGGGGACAGTGCTTGTTACAGTAGCTGACACAACACTGCATGGTGAGAAGCTAGAGAAAAATGAATGACTTGGGGAATGTCTCCTGTGTGGGATTTGTCCCAGAAACTCTACAAAGTACCCCACTGAGGAGCAAGTTATAACATACGTTAACTCACTAGTAGCTGAGCAAAAACAAACGAGATTTCCCTGGGCACTGAGGTTCCAGATTATTTCTCAAAGGGTCACATCAGTTATTGTCATTTTTTGTCATCTCTGAACCATGATTAATTAGAGTGATCCAAACTGCTACATGTCTATGTCACATACTTCTTTGCTTCCCCACCTGTTTTGTCCAGAGTGCTGACCAACAAGCCGCACTTGCTGTACCTCATCAAAGTTTAAAGTAAGTGTCTTACTATGGGCTGCAAAGAAACAGCAAAGGTGGGAGAACTGATGACATATAAGCAACTGGCAAAAACAGTGATTTAGTAAAGGACAAACTGCAAAGCACGCAAAAGGGAGACCTAATTAAGTTCTGTTCTTCAGTAATGTATAAAATGCAAGGATCTACTAGCTGAAACCTATTTACATGTAAATGCTGAATCCTGTACCCACCAGGATCACAAACACATAGATTGCTTTTTCGTTGGAAGAAACTGACAACTGTTGGGCAAAAACATCAGTGAAAATTAAAAACTGATGTATGGAGGCGAATGATGTGAGTTTATTCACTGATGTGAAGCCTCTTAGATTAGAACCTTTTTATTTTCAACTTTTTAAAACAAGAAAATCCCACATAATCCAGCAGATGTTGCCTGCAGAATTACTGTCTATCCCAGGCTTTTTGAGGTTTCCAGTCACTTAATACTCTTAACTAACTTCCATCAAACATTTCCACAGATAAAATCCTTTCTAAGCCACCTAAGTCCTTGTTGGAAAATGGAAGATTTATAAAAAAGATGCTATACTTTGCAGCCCCATAGATGTTTACTGTTGCCAACGTGTATAACCAGAGACCTCTACCACCACCCCACAGCTTAGGTGTGGATGACTGCATGCTATGGGGAACCTTTGTGTCTTGCTTGGTGGCTGTGCTATTTTCAGAATTAGCAGTGCCCCGCTTTGTTTACTCACTTCAGTCATGTCTGACTCTTGACCCCATGAACTGTAGCTCACCAGGCTCCTCTGTCCATGGATTTCCCCAGACAAGAATACTGGAGTGGGTTGCTGTTCCCTTCTCCAGGGGATCTTCCTGACCCAGGGATTGAACCTGCATCTCCTGCTTGGCAGACAGATTCTCTACCACTGAGACACCTGAGGTGCCCTGTTAAGAGGCTACAAATGTACTTCTCAATGATAAAACTTATTTCTCAGGACTTTTGTTAGATTTTGTTGGATTGAATCTGGTTGTTGCACTGAAATAGCAAAGGAACAGTGAAAATAGTTCTCAAGAGTTTTTTCAGGATGGGAAATAAGAATCACAATCATCAGAGTTGATATGCAAGTTGATGTACTTGCAATCTAGGGGAAATTTTATTTCAACCACACTGAGTTTGGTTACTGATTCCAACTTCCTGCAGTAGGCAGTGGGACATATTGTAACTGACCATGGGCTTTAGCAGGAAGAGGCTGAGGACAAACACTGGACAACAGGTGAGTAGATTAATTACAATGAAAACCAATACGTCAAATTGAGTATGACTTTACATCTTAGTCTTAAGGAGGTTTCCTGTCATTTGGAAATGAGAGAAATGCTGTCCCCTGCAAAGTCATCCTGCAGGGAGATGAGCACAGAGCTGTGGCTCAGGATCAGCAGTAATTTCTCCTTCAGCTTATATGTTATAGCAGAGAGAAGTCTGGAGAGTCTTGGATATTTAGTGAATTTCCCAGAGCAAAATATATGCTTGAATAAAAGGGATTTGAAGCATTTCACTTTTTCCTTTACTTTCACAGCCATTGAGAAAGTTTAAAATTAAAAATGGCAAGAGTGTAGAAAGCGGTCTGTTAGTTCATTCAGGAACTGTCAAACATCCACTGTGGATGGTTCTAATTTTCTGAGCCTAATTTCTCCTTATATGTAAATATAAGTTATCTTGCATAGTTTTAATATGTCCTGAACTTTCTGGGAACGTAGCTACCATACAAGACATGGTGGCTTGCTTTGTTTTGTTCTTTAGTTTTCCAGGAGTTGCTCACCATTTCTCAAGATCAGATTGCAGATGGCCGTGTTGTTCATGGCCTTTCAGTCTTCAGCATAGCACATCTGGCGTGGTCTGCACCTATGCTCCTGCTCACACGAGTCTACTTGGGTATCTAAGTGTTCTAGCACTATTTGGTGAAAAGACAACCCTCTCTCCACTGAATTTCCTTTGCAACTTCATTGGAAAGCAACTGTCCCTGAATCTGTGGACTTTTGTTTATTCTGTTCAACTATTTAATACTTGTGTCAAACTCAATTATTAAATATTACAGTTTGAAACTAGTAGGATAAGGTTTCCATGTTTTTAACTTTCTAAAAATTATTTCAACTATTCTTGATCATTTGCATTCCTATATGAATTTTAGAATCACCGTATTGATTTCTTTAAAAACACACTCGGGAAATTTTTGCCTGGATTGTGTTGAAGCTATAGATCTATCTAGGAGGAATTGCCATTTTAGCAATATTGAGTCTTTCAGCTCATGAACAAAGCATATTTCTTCATTATTTGGATGTTTAAGATTGCTCTAGCAATGATTTATAGTTTTCTGATCTTGCACATCTTTTATTAGGTTTGTCCCAAAGTACTTTTTATTTTGGACACTGTTTTAAATGATTTTCAGTTTCTTGTCATTCAATGTATGGAAATAGAATTGATTTTTGTATAATGACCTTGTATCCTACAACCTTACTAAGTGCATTTGATAGTGAGTTGTTTTTTTGTTTTTGTAGATTCTATCAGATTTTCTGTGTTAATGACCATGTTGTCCGAGAATAATAGTGACTAGAACTTTCAATACAATGTTGACTCGAAGTCTTTAGACATTCTATTTTCTTGCTAACCTCAGGGGAGAAAGTATTCATTCACCATTAAGTATGATGCTAGTTATTGCTTTTTGCTTATGATCTATCTCAGGGTGAAAAAGTCTCCTTCTGTTTCTAGTTCGCCAAGATTTTTATCAGCTATCTTTTTGTCAAACATGTTTTTTGTGTGTCTACTGAGATCACATCACTTTTTTTACTTTGTTAATATTATGAATTTCCTTGAGATTTGAATTTTAGGCCAACTTTGCATCCCTTGGCACCAATCCCATTACTGAGCTCTAGAGGTTTGTGAGACAGAAGAGAAAAAGCCTCCATCACATATATATGAGACATATATCAGCGGAGCTGGAAGGTGAGCATATACACATATAAAAACACTGGAAGCTAAAGGATAGTATGCTGAAACAGGCAGTATCGGAAGACACAGGAGAAGCTTTAAGGGCAGTGGATGGCAGGGCCTAGGGGTGACCGTTGATGAACAATATGGGCTGTATTAGGAACAGAAAGGTCCAGAACATTACAGGGATGAAAATATGGTAGAGTATTTAGTTGTTTGGAAGCCTTGCATCAGGGGCTTTGTCTAAAAATGCATGGCACGGGTGCTCTGAGGGTCCAGGAACCAACAAATCATCTTTTGTCAGGTGTCAGTAGCAACAACTGCAGTATCTACAATGCATGACAGCTGGGTGTTCTGAACAACCGCTCAGACACTGTAGTATCCCTGTGTGAAGGTTCATAGGATGTAGCAGGTCCCAGAGACTGTGGTTTTTGACATGACCCAGGCTAGAGAAGGCCACATACAAAGGGCCACATACGAAGCCTGATACGATAGCTGTTGAATCTGAACTCCTGTTTCTGTGTCATTTTAGTAAGACCAAATTTTTTTATCAGTATAGAAATTTATTTGAATTCAAAATAATATGATTATATTTAGGATAACATAATAATTATTTAAAACACATATCATTGCCTCTGAAACAGTTCTAAAGAAGTCATTCTTCTGAAGTCAAAAAATATGTAGTAAGAATGTACAAGGAAGCAAAAATATATAAAAAAAAAAGTTTGCTAAGTATTGGGAGTTGTTACAAGGGCATACCGAAATAATGTAACGGAGTCCAAATTACATAACATGCAAAGCAAGAAGTTCTCTTACTTATTTACTTACTCCTGGAAAATAAATCATAACCTCAGAACGCAAGATCACCACCACTGGGTTAACAGGACAAACTTTCTGAGGGACAGAGGGAGTAATTCACTGTACTTCCCCTTTCCCTAACTCATTTCCTCATACAAATTTATTTTCCTTCCTTGAGGAAGGTCATTGTCAATATAACCTCCAAACAAGCCTTGCTCCCTTAGCTGCTGCTGTCCATCCCTGAACCTTAACATCTGGGGATCTGCTCTTTCATTCCCACTGAAGTTAATTTTGCTGTATCCAATTGAATCTGAAAATAGAAATTTACATTGCAAAATGTAAAGATCTTTTTGAATCATTACATTTTGGAATTCTCTGCCATGTCTCTCTTCCATTGTTAACACTGCATAGCTAAATGATCAATAATATACTTATTTGCACCTTTATCTAAAAATATAATTTCAGTTTAGTTGCTCAGTCGTGTCCGACTCTTTGCGACCCCATGAACCGCAGCATGCCAGGCCTCCCTGTCCATCACCAACTCCTGGAGTTTACCCAAACTCATGTCCATTGAGTTGGTGATGCCATCCAGCCATCTCATCCTCTGTCGTTGCCTTCTCCTCCTGCCCTCAATCTTTCCCAGCATCAGGATCTTTTCAAATGTGTCAGCTCTTCACATCAGGTGGCCAAAGTATTGGAGTTTCAGCTTCAACATCAGTCCTTCCAATGAACACCCAGGACTGATCGCCTTTAGGATGGACTGATTGGATCTCCTTGTGGTCCAAGGGGCTCTCAAGAGTCTTCTCCAACACCACAGTTCAAAAGCATCAATTATTTAGCGCTCAGCTTTCTTTACAGTCCAACTCTCACATCCATACATGACCACTGGAAAAACCACAGCCTTGACTAGACGGACCTTTGTTGGCAAAGTAATGTCTCTGCTTTTTAATATGCTGTCTAGGTAGGTTGGTCATAACTTTCCTTCCAAGGAGTAAGCGTCTTTTAATTTCATGGCTGCAATTACCATCTGCAGTGATTTTGGAACCCAGAAAAATAAAGTCAGCCACTGTTTCAATTGTTTCCCCATCTATTTCCCATGAAGTGATGGGACCAGATGCCATGATCTTAGTTTTCTGAATGTTGAGCTTTAAGCCAACTTTTTCACTCTCCTCTTTCACTTTCATCAAGAGGCTCTTTAGTTCCTCTTCACTTTCTGCCATAAGGGTGTTGTTGTCTGCATATCAGAGTTACACTTGAGGAATTAATACGTTAGACATGAGTAAAACAGAATGAGTTTAATTTCCAGTTTGGTCACAGCCAGATCTTTGGCATATAAAGGAAAGCAGACAAAGAGAAGTATGAGCACTGAGTTTGATCCAGCTCAGAATTAAATGCCATGTTCAGATGGGACACAACTGGAGCAAAAGCACTAAAGCTCTCCAGCAGGCCAAACCGCCAGGGCTAACAGATCATTTGGGATTTCCTGACTTCATCAAAGTGCAGGTTATCCCCCAAACTGCAATCAGTATTTGCTAATATCTTTTGGATCAGTCACTAGTTATTGTTTAAACTAGTTATTGCTTAGAAACTATAAAAACGTATCAAGTGGCGTATCACAGAAGTCTGTAATTTGTGTGTATTCGGGTTGACAGGTCAGCAGGAAATCTTGGACAAGTCTGTGCTGAAGGTTGTTGTCTGCATACGGGGCTGGAGGCGGCTCCAACAGCTCACCTCAAGGTAAGGTGAGCTCCGTAGTGCTAGGTGCTCTAGAACTCAGTGTTATGTTTTGTATGGAACCTAAACATTAGTAGTCAGTGACTCCCTGAAGACCTTTCTCTTTACTAATTGCTAAATTAAGTAAAATTTTTGATCTTAGCATTTGAAATTCTCTTGGTGAGAACAGTTAAGGGCTTCCTCTTCTAAACCCTGCAAGGTAAATTCTCCTTACCAAAATTCTCACAAGCTGTAAAATCTAGTCACAGAGCACATGGAAAGGACATTAAAATTCTGACCCACTTTAGGCTGGGTCTCATGAGTTGTTTTAAAATATACTTTCAAACCTTTGGTTCTCTGAAATATTGTTTAGTGAAATTAATTTTGAGAATATTACAATTTTTCCAGGGATAAGAAGCTAAGAATATGGTTGTACATACTGAAAACTCTCTTATGACATTTCTGTAGAAAACTTTGTATTGCATGCATGCAGGCATGCGCACACACTGAGCTAGAGGGCAAACCTCTATGTACAGTCCAGCTGCGGAGTCATCTTTGTAAATTTTAAGTACAATAAAGTCTTAAACACTCACCTGTGGATAAAATTTCTGGAAAAACCACACTATATTTATTCTTGACTTTATAATTTTGGTTCTTCTCAACATTGTCAAGGGCACATTATTGGTTACCTACTGCTACATAACATACCACCCAAAACAGAGTATCTTTTAAAAGTAACTGCTGTTTATTACTTCTGACAATTTAGTGGTTAGTCTGGGGTAGTTCTACCACTAGACTTGCGTGGGCTCAACCATGTGACCACAGATGGATGTTGGGTTGGCTAGGGGTAGAGTTCATTTGCGACACTTGGTTCTCTCTGCCTGTTGTTATTTTTTCTTAATTTTTATTTTGTATTAGAATAGAGTTGATTTACAATTTTATGTTAGCTTCAGGTGTATAGCAATGTGATTTAATTATTCTTTTTCAGGTTCTTTTCCCATACAGATTATTATAGGTTACTGAGTTACCTGTACTATATAGTAGGCCCTTGTTGATTATCTATTTTGTATATATTAGTGTGGATATGTTAATACCAAACTCCTAACTTATCCTTACCCATAACCTTCCCCATTTGATAACCAGAAGTTTCAAGGTCTATGATTATTTCTGTTTTGTAAATAAGTTAATTTGTACCATTCTTTTTGGCACAATCCATACAACTTGCAGGATCTTAGGGATTCAACTAGGGATTGAACTCAGGCCCTCGGCAGTAAAAGTCCAAACCACCAGACCACCAGGCAGTTTCCCAGTTGTTCGGTGTTTTTAGATTTCATGTGTAAGTGACATCATATGAAATTTGCTTTCTCTTACTTCTAGTTAGTGTGATAATCTGTAAGTCTAGCCATGTTGCTGCAAGTGGCATTTTTATTCTTTTTTAAGGCTGAGTAATATTTCATTGTATAAATATACATTTTCTTTATCCATTCATCTGTTGATGGACATTTAGGTTATGTCCTGGTTATTGAAAATAGTGCTGCAGTGAACACTGGAGCTGCATGTGCCTTTGAATTATGGTTTTCTCAGGGTATCTGCCCAGCAGTGGGACTGCTGGGTAATATGGTAGTTCTATCTTTAGTTTTTTAAGGAACCTCCATACTGTTCTCCATAGGCTGTACCAATTTACCTTCCCACCAACAGTGTAGGAAGGTTCCTTTTTCTCCACACCCTCTCCAAGTAGACTGTGCCTCAGTGAGACATATGGGAAGATGCTCAACATCACTAATAATAATTAGAGAAATGCATATCAAAACTACACACCAGTCAGATGGACAAAGTCTGCAGTTGTAAAAATGAATGAAATAATCCCACCTGCAGCAACATGGATGGACCTGGACATCCTACCAAGTGAAGTAGGTTAGAGAGAAAGACAAATATCATATGATATTGTTTATATGAGGATCTTAAAACATGATACAAATGGAAATTATTTACAAAACAGGAACAGACTCACAAAGAGGATGAACTTATAATAACCCAGGAGGAAGGGTGGGAGGGAGAGAGAGATAGATAGTGCATACATGGACTAACATGTATGCACTGCTGTATTTAAAACAGATGACCTACAAGGACCTGCTGTACAGCACAGGGAACTCTGCTCAATGCTCTGTAATAAGCTAACTAGGAAAACGATTGGAAATAGATACATGTATATGCATAACCGAATTACTTTGCTGTACAGCTGAAACACAGCACTGTTAATCAGCTATACGCCAACAGAAACTAAAAAAAAAAAAAGGGGGGGCAGCAAATTGGATTAAAAAACAGTCTACAAGAGACCCACTTTAGTGCAAGGGAGCCACACAGGCTGAAAGTGACAGGAAGGACAGAAAAAGACATTTCATGCAAACAAAAATGACAAGAAAGCGGGGACTGCAATACTTGGAACCAGATAAGCAGACTTCAAAAGAAAGGACATAGAGAAATTTAGAGAAGGAGACTATATAATGATGAGAGGATCAATACAAGAAGAGGAGATCACACTCATCAACAAAGGTGCATCTAATATTGGAGCACCCAAATACATAACGGGAGAAATTTACAGGAATACAATAATAGTAGAGACTGACACCACACTCACATCAATGGACAAATCTTCTAGACAGAAAAGCAACAAGGCAACAGAGACCCTTAATGATACAATAGAACAATTAAACTTAATTGATATTTTCAGGACATCATATCCAGAAAAACCCCAGAATGCACAAGAATCAGAAATAAACCTGACTAAGGATGTGAAAGACTTACATGCTGAGAGGTATAAAACATTAGTAAAGGAAACTGAAGATGATTCAACAAAATGTTAAGATATCCCATGCTCTTGGAATTGGTAGAATATTGTTAATATGGCCATACTACCAAACCAATGACAGATTTAATGTTATCCTTATCAAGTTACCCATATTTTTCACAGAACTAGAACAAATAATCCTAAAATTTATATGAAATCAACCAGTTTTTGTTACTTGATATTATAGCGGAGTTCCATTTTGATGTCACTCATGGCATTTAAAATATGAACAATGTAACAGAGTTGTTCCCCTTTGAACACTTTGGTGCTATTATTTCATTAGTGGAGAGGCAGGTAGTTCAATTACAAACCCAAAATTACTGATTGTGCTTTAAAAGAAGATTAAATGTAGTTTAAGCAAAACAAAAAACACCTAATAATATAGGAATTAAAAATCTTATGTTTATGCTTGAGTTAAAAGAACAGGTCATTTCTAGAAGTATATATGCTAAATTGACGTAGTACTTAAGAATTTTCAAAACATTTCTAAATGAAATGCTTCTATCACCGTAATTACATCAGTGATACACAATTTAAAACTTGTCTGACTTGCCTTGTGACAAGTTTGCTTCAAAGAAGGAGATGGAATGTTTGGGGTTTTAGAATTTTCTGAAGAGCATATATAGAATGACAAAGCATTAACTTGGAGGAATACTGGGGCAGGATTAATTTGAACTCTAGTTAACTGTTCATAGAAGTTGAAGAGTTCTATGAAGACCTACAAGATCTTCTAGAACTAACACCCCAAAAAGATGTCCTTTTCATTACAAGGGACTGGAATGCAAAAGTAGGAAGTCAAGAAACACCTGGAGTAACAGGCAAATTAGGCCTTGGAGTACAGAATGAAGCAAGGCAACAGCTAATAGAGTTCTGCCAAGAGAACACACTGGTCATAGCAAACACCCTCTTCCGACAACACAAGGGAAGACTCTACACATGGACATCACCAGATGATGGACACCAAAATCAGATTGATTATATTCCTTGCAGCCAAAGATGCAGAAGCTCTATACAGTCAGCAAAACCAAGACCGGGAGCTGACTGTGGCTCGGATCATGAACTCCTTATTGCCAAATTCAGACTGAAATTGAAGAAAGTGGAGAAAACCACTAGACCATTGAGGTATGACCTAAATCAAATCCCTTATGACTACACAGTGGAAGTGAGAAATAGATTTAGGAGACTAGATCTGATAGAGTGCCTGATGAACTATGGACAGAGGTTCGTGACATTGTACAGGAGAAAGGAATCAAGACCATCCCCAAGAGAAAGAAATAGAAAAAAGGAAAATGGCTGTCTGATGAGGTCTTACAAGTAGCTGTGAAAAGAAGCGAAGCGAAATGCAAAGGAGAAAAGGAAAGATATACCTATCTGAATGCAGAGTTCCAAAGAACAGCAAAGAAGATAAGAAAGCCTTCCTCAGCGATCAGTGCAGAGAAATAGAGGAAAACAATAGGATGGGAAAGACTAGAGATCTCTTCAAGAAAATTAGAGATCCCAAGGGAACATTTCATGCAAAGATGGGCTCAATAAAGGACAGAAATGGTATGGACCTAACAGAAGCAGAAGACATTAACAGGTGGCAAGAATACACAGAAGAACTGTACAAAAAAAGATCTTCACGACCCAGATAATCAAGATGGTGTGGTCACTCACCTAGAGCCAGACTTCCTGGAATGTGAAGTCAAGTGGGCCTTAGGAAGCATCACTACAAACAAAGCTAGTGGAGGTGATGGAATTCCAGATGAGCTATTTCAAATCCTGAAAGATGATGCTGTGAAAGTGCTGCACTCAATATGTCAGCAAATTTGGAAAACTCAGCAGTGGCCACAGGACTGGAAAAGGTCAGTTTTCATTCCAATCCCAAAGAAAGGCAATGCCAAAGAATGCTCAAACTACCACACAAGTGCACTCATCTCACACTCTAGTAAAGTAATGCTGAAAATTCTCTAAGCCAGGCTTCAGCAATACATGAACAGTGAACTTCCAGATATTCAAGCTGGTTTTAGAAAAGGCAGAGGAACCACAGATAAAATTTCCAATATCTGCTGGATCATCGAAAAAGCAAGAGAGTTCCAGAAAAACATCTATTTCTGCTTTATTGACTATGCCAAAGCCTTTGACTGTGTGGATCACAATAAACTGTGGAAAATTCTGAGAGATGGGAATACCAGACCATCTGACCTGTCTCTTGAGAAACCTGTATGCAGGTCAGGAAGCAACAGTTAGAACTGGATATGGAACAACAGACTGGTTCCAAATAGGAAAAGGAGTACGTCAAGGCTGTATATTGTCACCCTACTTATTTAAATTATATGCAGAGTACATCATGAGAAATGCTGGGTTGGAGGAAGCTGGAATCAAGATTGCCGGGAGAAATATCAATAACCTCAGATATGCAGATGACACCACCCTTATGACAGAAAGTGAAGAAGAACTCAAGAGCCTCTTGATGAAAGTGAAAGAGGAGAGTGAAAAAGTTGGCTCAAAGCTCAACGTTCAGAAATATAAGATCATGGCACCCGGTCCCATCACTTCATGGCAAATAGATGGGGAAACAGTGGAAACAGTGGCTGACTTCATTTTTCTGGGCTCTAAAATCGCTGCAGATGGTGATTGCAGCCATGAAATTAAACGACGCTTACTCCTTGGAAGGAAAGTTATGACCAACCTAGACAGTATATTAAAAAGCAGAGACATTACTTTGCCAACAAAGGTCTGGCTCATCAAGGCTATGGTTTTTCCAGTGGTGATGTATGGATGTGCGAGTTGGACTGTAAAGGAAGCTGAGCGCTGAAGAATTGATGCTTTTGAACTGTGGTGTTGGAGAAGACTCTTGAGAGTCCCTTGGACTGCAAGGAGATCCAACCAGTCCATCTTCAAGGAAATCAGTCCTGAATATTCATTGGAAGGACTGATGCTGAAGTTGAAACTCCAATACTTTGGCCACCTGATGCAAAGAGCTGACTCATTGGAAAAGACCCTGATGCTGGGAAAGATTTTGGGCAGGAGGAGAAGGGGACGAGAGGATGAGATGGTTGGATGGCATCATCGACTCAATGGACATGGGTTTGGGTGGACTCCGGGAGTTGGTAATGGACAGGGAGGCCTGGCGTGCTGCGGTTCATGGCGTCGCAGAGAGTCGGACACGACTGAGCAACTGAATTGAACTGATGTCCCCGGCATCCTTTGCATAAATAAATGAATATTTTCTGACTTATTTTTCATAACAGAACCAACCAGTAGATACTATTAAATCCATTTTACTCCTAAGTAAATGGACATAATTCAGCTGATAAATGATGTTACAGTTTATCATCTTGCCAAACTTATGATCCTTCCACCCTTTTTCTTATGCCCATCCTCCCCTTTCAAATGAGAAAATAGCTCTTTTCACCTCTTGATTTTTTTTCCATGTCTAGAATAGGTTTAATACTTTCTCTTCTCTGTTTATCCATTTTTCTTTTCCTCTTTAAGTATGAGAAAATTGTGGATTTACATAGCTTTGAATTTCAGGTAAAATATATCTTGTAACTAAATTCTCAGTGATTTCTTACACTACACCTTTGTTAAAGTACTTCCTTACTCAAAGCAGGATGGACAGGATATTCTGTGGCTAAAATAATTATCTTATTGTCTGATTAAAACATGAAATTTGGTTATGTACTGCTCAATCTTGTATGTGTATTTAAATTCCCGTAAGATATGTATGCATTTGCAACAGACTATCCAGGAAACTATTCAAAAACATTATTTATAAAGAAGGTGATATACACAAGAAATGTAGAAATATGCTATTAATATTTAAATAAATGTTTATAGATTTGTCTCTGATTATTAACTATACATAATACTTATCTCAAATTCAGTGACTTTGGTCCCCCTTCCCAAAATATAATTTCCTTATTTTTCTGATTAACTTGCTCACTATCAATACGCACCATCATATGTATGCACATACATTATAAACCATTCCTTTAAAGGAGTACTTACTGTGTCAGACACTTATAAGATGGCATTCTTCTCTAAATATGTATAAAACTCAGACTCAGAATGGTATTGTCCAAGTGTGATATGAGTGACATCCAAGCGAAGAGAGAAAGAGAAGTCAAGAGATGGAGGTTTAATCTCAGCTCTATCATGTATAAGCCTTAGGAAAGCCATCTTAGTTCTTAAATTGTAGTACCCTTAACTGAGATTTTAATCCCAACCTACCCATTTTTAAAAGGGTGTTGTTACACTCCTGTCTGTAGGACATAACTGTAGAATTCCTCTTTTATTTGTCATGACTTTCTCTCTCAGGATCTGCAGTCAAAACAAGCCACATGCCCTTGGCAGTCGGCATGGTTAGGGGTGAGATCCGTAACTCAGAACACTGAGCAATAGCTTTTCTCAGTATAAAGCCAGTTGGCTCAACTCAAATACTTAGTCTAATAATACCCTAATCAACTAAATTCGTCTGCCCCAATTTCATATTTTATAGCCAGAGCCAAAAGGATACAACTTAATACCCTAAATATCATAATTTGAGTCTGGGAACAATACCAACTTGTCACTCTCAGAACCCAGTGGAAGGCGGAACTGGAGACGAGGTGAAGTCACGCAGCACCTGAAAGAGCACAAGGAATGGATTCCACATGCAAGGAGCCGGCAAGGCTGAGGCGACGCTGAATGGTGTGGACTGGACACCGCTTCACTGTATGTTATGTTCTGGAGTAAGCAGTGTATTTGCTAGGTAGAAGGTGAGCTGTCAGCAGTTATTATATGGTAAATCGGACTACCAGAAAGTAACATCAGAAGATTTCCTATATTTGAATAGTAAAACTAGACTCAAGGCAGTCAAAAGTAAGTGATTGGTTAATTTCCACAAAATTTAATTTTTCAGAATTTCTAATGACTAAATGCAATATTCCATAAAAGACTCATCATTTTTCCAATTTAAATAGGTGTTAGAACCAATTAAGTGTGATTTTGTTTCCCATACTTTTATGTTCCTACTTAGCATAGGAACTATACAGTTTGCTTTGATTTCATAAAAGTTAATTTCAGACCTTCTTTTTTTCATCAAATACAGTTTCAGCTCTCCAGATGCTAATACTTTAGCAAGGAAACACAAATATCAAGTTGGAGGTCAATGCACTTCCCTTTTTATGAGTTGCATTATCAAATATTAAAGAATGAACAAAGGACATACTGTTTCAACAACTAAATCCCCATAATGGTGGTGTAGTCTTTCATATTTCAGCAGTTATAATTATGTCCATGGTATCAAAGTCCCAGGAATATTTTTAAGGAATCCCTTTTGTTTCAAGTTGTGCGTCACCAGCTACCATTGGTCAGCGAGAACCATACAAAGGAGGGTCTTGAATTATGTCTACAATGTCAGGCTTTAATCAGATTTACATATTGGTGATGATGAATTTTGTATGTTAGGCGTAAAGAACAAATTTCTCCCTAAGTACAGACTCTAATACAAGCCCTCTGTGTCATATGAAGGCTAGGTAAGACTGGAAAAGGCAGGACAAATTCATGATCACAGACAACACAGTATTTTCAGGATAAAATATGTGAAATCTTACCATAGGTCCTTTATTAGAAACACATCCAAAATGTACATACATTTAAGGAATAGTCTATAGTAGAAGAATGGGAGGAAAAGGTATGCCAGTCAAACATCATATAAAAGATGTCAGGTGAAATTTACTTTAAGGAAAAGACCGTTATTCTTCTCCAAGACGACAAAATTTTAAAATGAGGTATCCACTACAAGCTGGAATTCCTTTCATTTTTATATTATTTTACAAAGGCAAATGCATTATTAAGTAATAAATTCCTAGTAAGTCTATAGTGACTTACTAGGAACTGTGATATTCTAATATTAACTCCTTCACACTAATTTAGATCATCGAGTTTCAGTGGTCTCATCTTTCTCAATTTTCAGCATATAAATAGTACCTAAAATCTTAGTTTCCTTCTGCTGAGTAACATGCCAAGGTGGCATAAAAACTTACTCTAATTGCTTAAATGCTTGCAGGGTTAGAAAAATATATCTAATGTTTAGGAAGCCCACTTTGAAATAAATATAAATGCTGTTTTCCAGTACTGTGTTAAGCATTTTTTAAAGTGAGAATGCAAACTTGGACACAGGATTAGCAGCACCATTCTGGTATCAGATCCTCTTTGCATTTTGTACTAGTCCATGGGCCTAGGAAATCTACAATATTCTAATATGGCCCAGACTGAAGGCTCTGGTGTTGATTTTTTTTCTGTCATATAACAAATTAACAACCAGCAGTGATAACAGTGTTGAGCCCAAAGTAGTTAACACTATGGAAGTTCCAAAGAACTAGTGCCTCAGCTAATTAAATGACTTCTGACACATCAGAGGTAAATGAATGTATCATTTCTAAATCAACTACTTGGAGAATCATGATAAGTATGATGATGATAATTTTTTTGTACCAGGGAAACCTCACAAGATTGAAACACCACCAGAATAATAAAACACCACTTTTAAAAGAAGGAACATGCAAAATATTAGCCGTAACTTTAATCATCCTTAAATTATATTTGTGAATATCAGGATATTTATGCTCAGAGATAATATTATAAATCAAGTTTTTTTCATTATTAGTAATGTTTCTTTTCACATGGTGTTTATGTTTGACCAAAAGTGAGATGAGAGTTAAAGATGGTGTTCTCTCTGTGGCCCTGAAACCAACTTGGCTTAACTATGGAGATATTTTCCAGATCTAGAAATGCTTAGAAATAAAACTGCAAAACATGAGGTCTGGGAGTAATGACAATTATATTTTCTTCTTTCATCAAAAACAACTTTAAATGTTCATTTCGATTTTACTGTAGAACTGTCCTATCATAAAATACAATGCTGATACCAGCTGTGGTAGTGATTATATAGATTATAGATTTATAATAAAATAAAAATGCTACTAAAGTTCTACTGTATTCACAAATACTGCATTTATATATGTACATGCAGGTAAACCTCATTATTAATGATAAAATTTTAGGGTTTTAAATAGGCACATTTCCTCCTACCTGTCCATCTCCATGTATTTACAACTCCAAGATAAGTTTTCACTAGTAACATTTAAGTTTGTGAAGGAAAAAGTTAATATTTCTAGTACCTAGCCTCTCTCCCTCGCTTTCAGCTTTGGGAGAGTAGCAGCCCATAAAATTGAATGCACAAACTACCGTTATAAGACTTTCTGTGATTCATATCCACACCTGTTGGCTGCAACAAGTCTGAAGAGTTTTGAACAAAGTAATGTATTTGCATGTACAATATAAGCATCTCATAAGAGTGATCCTCTGTATACACACAAAACATATAAAAATGTTTCTTAAAAGTAGTATTTTAACTATTCTGTGTAATCCCCAAAATGAATCACCAATGAATACTTTTATGCTGCAAATATTATGATTAATTAACAAACTGTTTTGTATCGCCAACAACAACCCCCAATAAAAAAGGCAAGGAAAAAAAAGAAAACAGAAGCCAGTGATTGTAAAACAAGAAAAAAAAATTCTAGGTATACAAATATGTTAAATGTTACTATACAAAGATAGTAACTATAAAAGTATATCTGAACCTACCCGTATTACTAAATACTTTTGACCATCAGTCTTGACCTCAGGGTAAGAGTTTGGCCTCTTCCCACAAGCGTACAGGAGCCATAACTTTCTACAGCCTAAGAGGAAGATACTTTAAAGTGAATACTTGTACTCCAGCATGCCTGATCTTTTCCTCTATGATTGTCTTGTTTATGTTCTTAATTTCTCCATCAAACTAAATGAATTCTTATCTCTTTGTTATTGCTAAGTGATTTTAAAGTTCTAGGACACAAACACTGAGATGTTTTATAAATAGTCATCTTTTGGATAAAAGGTGACGGCATGGAAATAATCTTTTAAGGGTCTGTTTTGGTTTCCGTGCTTTGAAAAGAAAGGATGGTGTACCAGTAGGTCTCTGTATGCCATTTTCTGAAGTCTTGTTTGACTGCAAACCTTTGGCCAGATCACATCCAGCACTTCAATCCTCATCAGTCCTCTCCATAGCATCGTGATAACATGGTTTCCAGGGTAACTTCCTCAGCAGCCCTGTAAATTGTGAGTCACTGAGATGATACACAATTGGTCTGGCTTCAAGTTTCACACAATTGGGCATCCCGTACAGAGAAGGCAGCACCCAAAGGAATGAGCAGAACATGTTTAAATAATACCCACTACTAAATTTTACAGCTGTCCTTTTATATTCAAACGAGATTAAGCACACTGTTATGTTAAATTGAAAACACTTTAGATCTAAAAATATACTACTGAAACAAATGATATAGCAAGAAACAAGACCAAAATCTATTTGTATAAAATACAGTCTATAATTTCAGAACAAAAGCTTCATATAGCCATATTCAGACATCTTCTAAATTATAATCCAGGCATTTATATATTTAAAATTATCTCTGGTGAATTTCAAATTTAGTATTTTAACAGAGTTTAAATATCTATAATGAATTGTTGTTTCTTTTTAGAACTGGAAGTGAGCATAAATATAATTCTAAAACAAGATTCCTGATTTCAGAGAATGGTGTCTTCAGATAACCTTTCTCCACAAATGACTAGAATTAAATAACTTCCTTAAAATTATACTTTCTCTCTTTTGGATGGGCTCCAAATAGCAAAGTTCTTGAATTGGGATTCATTTTACGTTTTTGCTGGTTGGGATTCTTCTATGCTACTTTAACAACATTATTACATTTTATCATATCTTCTCCCAGAACAAGCTGTTCATTGTATGTTGTTCTCAAGTACTGAACTGAAATATAACCCAAATGAAGAAATTATGCTTCTTGCTTCAATTTCCCTTAAACATCAGTGATCATTTCAGTCATAACAACTGCCAGGTTTGTGCTTTTTATTCTGGATTCCTAATTATAAAGGATTGAGAGTAATTCAAAAGTTTCAGAATCACCTACTGCCAAGATTCTGGAAAATGTCTCTTGAGAAACAGGATGTAAATGCTCTGAGGACTGTTGCATCTACACGGACAGGCCTTGTGCTCTCCGACACGTGACAAAGAGTATGTTAATAAACTTCACTATAGAGAGATGGCCAAGAAGAAGGTGGCTCCTTTTCCATTTTTTATAAGACATAACAAAAGTAGTATTTTGGAAGGTTATAAAGTTATTTTTTTCCATTTTTACTATTTCTTAATAAAAGTAGTGTTTTTTGTCTTTTTTTGCATATGTATGTACAGACTCTAAAGGTAGGCAAATAAGAACTGTGAGACCAGTGAGTTAGTTTTGGGTACTTCTGCTGTGCTAATCAGGTGAGAGAAACCTGGGTTTCATATTAGGAGCCCTTCTGAATGGCTTAATTCCTTTGCAGCTACCATTAGCTGTCAGCCTCCCCGTGGATATTGTCCATGTGCACTTTGAGGTAGTCATTCCTTGTAAACTTCTTATGGCAAAACTGGCATTCTGCCAGTGGACGATTAGGATTATGAGTCATCTTGTGTCGGATCAGCATTTTCTTCAGGCTAAAAGCCAAGTCACAAACCTAGAAAAGACCCAAAGATACCAATCATATTATATTAAAAAATCTGAAAATACACAAATTTATCACTTACACAGGTAGCGGCATAAGAATCTGCCTGGTAAAGAAATTCTTTACCAGGTAAAGAATCTGCCTGTCAAGCAGGAGACATGGGTTTGATCCCTGAGTTCAGAAGATCCCCTGGAGAAGGAAATGGCAACCCACTTCAGTATTCTTGCCTCGGAAATCCCACAGACAGAGGAGCCTGGCGGGTTAGGCTTGGTCGGACATGACTTAGCAACTGAACAACAATAATCACTTACACAATATACATTATGCAAATTCCTATTATCAATATGTACTGACAGGCATAAACACAAAAAAGTACTCTTGAGATAAACGGAATTTAACATGCAAGGTAAAAAGTGAAGACAATTATAGCTCCAAGAGGTGTTTGCATTTAGTACATGTCTTCTGTGTACCAACATTCCTCCCTTCCCCCACCTACTATATTTAAACATCTCTAGAGAAACAACTCCCTGGAAACAGTATTTTTCTTTTCATAATGGAATGTATTAACGATTTCATATTAAACCTCTTATTAAACAAAATGTCTTATGGTCTAGAGGGTATCTATCTAGTACCTGGCATAAGTAGCACAAGATGTGTCTCACTAGTGATTAATTTGGACCCGTTTGTGAAGTAAAAGATTCACACTGCTTTAAGCATCCTAACATACTCAGTATCCCAGTAAAAATACTTCATCTAACACGTTTTCTTCATGTAATCTCTGCCACATTGCCACCTAGCTCAACAGACATTAAACGGCTGAATAACTGAAAATATTAAATTGTCCCAGAAGATGTGAGCCATAATTATACAAAGTAAAAATGAAACGGAAATCTTTTATAGTACCAAATTTTCACTAAAAGTTTGGTGTTTTTCACAAAAATCCCACTTCCTTGAGTTCTTCAAAAGCACATGCACTGTAAAATGAGGCCCACTTAGGGAACACAGCTACTATCAAGAGTAGCAGCTCCCTGTAATATACAAATGATTTTAAGGCAAATAGAATAACTTTCCAGAACAAACACAATGCTTCCAATCAAGCTTAGGAAAGGACATTTCTTCTTGTGAAATAAGTTTACAACCATAATTTAAAACAGAGTACATACCTTTAAATAGTCTCTGAGAGACAAAGCTGAGTAGTTTCATGTAGTAAAAATCAGGGGATAAAAAGGAAAAACTCAAGAATATGAAAGGGCATAAAATACAAGGACAAATGATATAATACATAAGTTATGATAAGTGATATAACTGACTACCCTTTAAGACTGAAATTGGGGTAAAAAGGAAAGTGCAACCTCATGTGATTTTCAAGAAATGCACTTATTAACTAACACACACACATATGCCCAAACATGATTTTAAAACAGGGAACAGAATATGCACAATTACAGAAGATAATGCTGATGGGAGTGTAATGGTACTGAGTAGCTCTTACCCCAAAGCATCCTGGACAGACAGAGATTATTCATATTTTCACAAGCCTTAAAAGAACCAGGAGTACTACCTGTATGAAGAGCTCTTAGTTCAAGATGTACAAATAAGATGGTTCATCATGAAATTATTTACAGAAGTGAGTATTACAAATGACTTACTTGCTCAAAGTTTAAGAGTATATTCATTTTTGATATAACCAGATAAGAAATATTTCTCAGCTGGTTTAAAAAAATCATACTTCAAAAAATACTTAAAGGCAAGGGAAAATGTAAAGGCAAGAAAACAGAAAGTAATGTACAATTTAATTTACAATACTGAAATAAAGATCATAACTATATCTATAAATAAGTACTGGATGAAAAATATCAAGAGACTGACATTAATATTAGTTGATATCAGTTGAGAAATTTGATCATTTCTACCTTTATTCCCTTCCGTATTTCCTAATTTTTCTGAAACAGAAAAGGAAACTTTTATAATTAGAAAGCAAATACTACTTTGGAATGAAAAAAGTACACTTGGTTGATTGAAGGATCCACATCCTCATGTTCCATCCATGCCTCAAGCCCACTCCCACCAGAATTCTGCCTTAATAAGTACTTTTTAATTCTCTAAACGACTTTGATACATCACCAACAACCTCCACATGGCAGTAGGGACTCCTGAAACCTCATTTAGCATGAAGTTCCAGCATCGTACAACATACCTGGCCCTTTGCTTCTGCCTTTCATTTAGTTTCCATAAGGACTTATTCTCCTTTTTATCCTTCTATTTTTCTGGCCATTTTCCCCTCATCACAGTGTCTGCTCCTTAGCCCACGTCTCCATTCACTAGCTGTTTTCTCCCCTGGCTATCTTCATCATAGTCATGCTTTTTGTGACTGTTTATATGGAGCTCAGGAGAAGGCAATGGCACCCCACTCCAGTACTCTTGCCTGGACAATCTCATGGATGGAGGAGCCTGGTAGGCTGCAGTCCATGGGGTCGCTAGGAGTCGGACACGACTGAGCGACTTCACTCTGACTTTTCACTTTCATGCATTGGAGAAGGAAATGGCAACCCACTCCAGTATTCTTGCCTGGAGAATCCCAGGGATGGGGGAGCCTGGTGGGCTGCCGTCTATGGGGTCTCACAGAGTCGGACACAACTGAAGCGACTTAGCAGCAGCAGCAGCAGCATATGGAGCTCACTTGCCAATATCTATCTCTGACTCAGTCTACTCTCCTGATCTGTACAGTGGAGGATTTAAATGCTTGTTGAATAAGATACTTCAAATTTACTAAGTCTTAAACAGAACTGAAGCATTCTCCTGCCGTCTATGGGGTTGTACAGAGTCAGACACGACTGAAGCGACTTAGCAGCAAACAGAACTGGAATCTAAAAAGTACAACAAACTAGTAACTATAACAAAAGCAGCAGACTCAGAGAGAGAGAGGACAAACTAGGGGTTACCAGTGGAGAGCGAGGAGGAGCTGGGGCAATACAGGGCAGAGGATTAACAGCTACAAACTACTAGGTGTATATTAAGCTACAAAGATATACAACACAGAAAGTATAGCAAATATTTTATAGTAACTATAAATGAAACATAACCTTTAAAATTGTGAATCATTATATTGTACACCTGTAATTTATCAACTGTACTTTAATTAAAAAAAGACTGTCTTCCAAATCTAATTCTCTTAAAAAATAAAGTGCCACCTGTCTGACATTTGCTGGAGATCTGGCAGTCAACCTCAATCCTGCTGCTGCTGCTGCTAAGTCGCTTCAAGTCGTGTCCGACTCTGTGAGACCCCATAGACGGCAGCCCACCAGGCTCCACCATCCCTGGGATTCTCCAGGCAAGAATACTGGAGTGGGTTGCCATTTCCTTCTCCAGTGCATGAAAGTGAAAAGTGAAAGTGAAGTCGCTCAGTTGTGTCCGACTCTTAGCAACCCCATGGACTGTAGCTTACCAGGCTCCTCCATCCATGGGATTTTCCAGGCAAGAGTACTGGAATGGAGTGTCATTGCCTTCTCCAACCTCAATCCTATGTCTCCCTCATTCCCACCTCATTTAGTCAATCACCACTTCTTCCCCATACACTTTTCTAGAAGACATCTAATTGTCTTCATCTTTTTGCCACAGCCTGAGCACAAACCATTACCTGCCTAGACCAGTACTTCTCCAGCCAAAAGAAAACATTTCAGCTGGCACTTATTATCTTTACTTGTCAATAAAATATACCAAGTGTACTAAGCTGCAAGTTATACTATTAAAGACAAACTTTTAAAAGCATGTGAAAAAGATGAAGCAAAGTTTTGTGCTAATAATTATGACTTCATACTTTCATTAGGCAATATCTAAGACATGACATAGTACATTTAGACTCAAAGTCATCTTTAACAAAAGTGTAGACAAATAAGTGTCTCTTCTGGATAATTTCAATCTTTGGTTTACTTTTTTCCAGATATGATGGTGTCATTTTTTAAATCTAAATTTACTGCTAACTAGTAATTTTAACTCTGCTGTCTTCTTTTTGTTACTTTGTGCTTATATTATTAATATCATTTTCAATCTGTGGTTTCTGTATAGGACTCTTCTGTACTTTTATTTTAAAACAGGTAACAGAATCCACATTTCTACTTCACTGGGCACACACAAATCACAAAGCTAACACTGCACAGAAACGAACAAGTGACAACCTGCGTCACTGGGGAATTGCTGCTCTTACCTCCGATCACATTTAGTGAGCACATCATACGAGACTACGTGGTAACCGAGGCACCAAGCCCTCTGTTCAGTGATAACAAAGTTTAATTTTGTTCCCACTTTTATAATATATGATGAGCAGAGATTAAAGCTGTAATTTTTCCTTCCTGCTTCCCCATGGATGTCTCCTAGCCTCCTGGGATACGCAGCGCCTCATTCTGGAAACCAAAGTGTACATTATTACAGCAGCCAATGTCATTGGTTCTCAAATAGTGGTACAATTTTCCCTCCTCTCAGGAAACTGTTTGGAATTAGGGGGGATGTGTAACCGTCCTGAAGAATGGGGGTTACTGCCTGCATGTTGCATAGGGGCAGAGAGGCAAATTCCCTGTGACTTGTGTACGATTTCACACTGTCAAAAGTACCCAGGTTATAAACACTATCTGAACCCTTCTGCATGCACCCTTATCCCCTTCTGTCCATGCTCCACTCAGCAGCTGGAGGATTTTCAGAAGGATAAATATCATATTGCTACCTCAAAATTGTTCCCTGGATCCTTCCTTACTTTTACGGAAACTCACTAAACTCTAGCCCAACCGCTCAGCTTTAGTGTAGGCTGGTGAAGACACCACACCTCCCAGCCTCAGCACTTTTTCACTTCTCTTTTGTAGCTGCCTCCCGTGTTCCTCAGGGTCTGTCTGCCAGAAGTCTTCCACTAAACGCTCTCATGGTAGCCTTTACGGCTCCTTGGGAACACTTACCTCGAGGGTAATCAATTAATTGTGTGCTTTCTAATGTCTGTCCGTACTAGTCTAAGGAACAGGAGGGTAAGAGTAGTCACTCCACTGATGTTTATTGAAAGAAAAGAAAGGAGGAGGAAGTTAGATGATTGATACAATCCCTAGGAGCAATATAAGTAACTTAAAGGCCATGGAATAATTCTGGAAAAACCAAAGAAGGTATCTTTAAAGATTATTTTCAAGTAAAAGAAACTCTAAATTGTTTTATAAGTTTAAATGAAAAACTGGGATCATAAATAAGAAAGAATTAAAAGGTATTCTCTATTTTCTCTCCCCCCTGGTTCCTTACTCTAAACCTGATGTCCAAAGGAACAACAGATACCAAATTCTTCAATGGCTTCCTGTTGAAATTAGATTCAGAACAGATTCCTTGCTGTGGCTGCAAGGCTCCCATTCTGCTCTCCAACTGTACTGCTACCTCTCGCTCTCTCACTGAGCTCTAGCTCCACCTGCCTTCTTACCTCTCCTAACACCCCATCCTTTTCCCACTATCAGGCCTTGATCTATTCTGTTCTCTGAGCCTAGAACGCTCTTCCCCCCGTGGCTTATTCCACCTTTTAGGTTACTTAGGGGCACTTTTTCAGAGAATTCTTCCCTAACTACTCTTTCATAGCACCCTCCTTTTCCCCTTGGCCAGTCTTTATCATAAAATGCAATAAGACATTTATTCAGGTTGATTTAAGTCTATACTCCACAAAAATGTGATTTCTATGAGGGCAGAGGACACGGCATCTTGTTCACTGTTTTATTTCAGTATCTGGTACAGGGACTAGGGTTAAGCACTAACAGCTGCTTTCACTGTGTGCCAGGAACCACCCTTAGCAATTTCTAAACATCAGCTTGTTCAGTCCTCACAACCCTTTTATATAGATAACAGTACTATTATCCCCAATTTACAGAAGGAAACTGACAGACACTTCTGTTTCAAGCAGGTTGCCCAAGGTCATAGAACTAGGAAGTGGTTTCTAGGATTTAAATCCAGACAGTCTTGGTTCAGAGTCTATACTACCTCCCACAGGCCAGCTATTATTAAAGGCTCTCACTTCAAACAGAGATATGTGAGCCCCCTGTACTTTCTTCCATTTGCCTGGCTGACTCCATTTTTTCAGAAATGAAAATCTCTTTGAAAAAAAAAAAAAAGAAAAAGATTCTCAGACAGTTCATCTCACCAGTGTGTTTTGAGGGATACAAAGTGGAAGTCTACTTATATAGTCACCATGAGAGAGTTATGGCATCAGTGAGCTGGAGGAACAGAAAGGAAGCTGAACAGGATGCTGAAGTCACTGATGATGGCTCAGAATTAAGGAGTCCTGGAAGCTCCAATAGGAAACGGGATGGGAACAATCCAAAAGATTGTTGAACGAGGGCCAGGACAGAAGATTAAATGTCAGCAAAGGAGCTGATGTCATGACTGTGAAACTGACTACCTAGATATTAAAAGCTATGTTTTCATGAACTTAAATGCAGTCATTAAGAGGCTTCAAACTGATGTTCTGTATACATCAGTCAAACATAAAGATGATTATAGTCTTTTAAAAATATAGGAGAGCAAAAAGGACTTCCAGCAGGGATGCCTCCTTTTCTGTCTTTCCACCTGCAATACAACCCTTCAACCTACGCCACCTTAGTATTAATTCATAGACCCAAAAATGGGGGGAAAAATTTTATTCTTCCTCTAGGCTGAAGGTAAACTGACTTTGTCTTAAAAGTGAAACAACATGTTTAACAGAAAGTCCTTGTATAGAGTATTAGAATTCTATACAGACATTTTCAGTTAACAAGTACTTACCACACAGCGTGTGTCTACTACTTCAGCAAGGAGCACAGTGACAAGAATCACTTTCTCCTGCCCTTGTGGAGTCCACGGTGCTAAGGAGAAATGCTGGCAATGCCATGAACTTAATGTCAAGAAAGACACAGGGGAGGGTGCGCTGAACTCTGCCCAGATGCACAGGGGTTACAGTGTCCTAGGGTGGGGAGGGACATTCCAGGGAAAGGGAAGAAGGCACACACAGGGACAGAGGAGCAGGGAGCAAGGCTCGGGGGGGAAGTGAGAACCATTCACTAAGGCTGAGGATGGGAGACTGTCAGAGGAATAACCCGAGAGAAGGAAGTCAGAAGGCTGTAGCTGAACCCTAGAGACCTTGGCAATCATAATAGAAGACTGGAAGCATGTATATTCTGCAAGTGGTGGGAACTGAAGAAGAGACTGATGCTAAGGTATAATTTAGTCAGCAAGGTACAGGGTACACAATTGGGGTCAGGGAGGCCAAATATTATTCCACTCCAAGTCAGAAATGATTTGGACACAAACTAAAACAGTGGTCATGAATTCATTTGTTCATTCCTTGAAAATACTCTGAATGCTTCTTACATGCTAGGCATTGTTCTAGGGCTGGAAATGCAGCAATTAACAATGAAGAGAAACACTGTTGTTGTGGAGCTTAATAGATGATAAATGATTTTAAAAATATGTACTATTTCAGGGGCATGTAAGTACAGTGAAGGAGAAGACGACTATGGGGTGAAGGTTAAGAAAGTAATGGAAATGAGAGAGATGGAAACCTGAGCCTAGAACTGAGAGCAGCACTGGGAACAGGTCATAAAGATACCCGAGAAGGGTGTTCCAGGCTGCGGAACAGCAGATGCAAAGACCAATTCATAGTGTGTACTTAGTACATCTGAAAGAACAGCCAGGAAGCCATGCAGCGGAGTGAGTGGAGGTGGTGGTGGTGAAGTCAGAGAGGCTGGGGCAGCAGGGTGGGGTGCTCATCATGCGGTAATCCAGACCCCGGTAAAACCTTGGTTTTCACTCTAAATGAGATGGACAGGCATTGAGCTTGAGCAAACGAGGCTCATATAATACATACATAATCTATATGCATATATGAAACCTGACTCAGGTGCTAGAAAGATCACTATGGGTGACGAGTTTAAGACAGTCAGTCAGGAGCAAAGACAGAAGGAGACAGACCAATTAAGAAGCTGCTGTCCTGAGCTGAGCTCACTGTGCTGTAAAGCAGGTTTCCACTAGCAAGCTAGTTTACACATGGCAGTGTATATCTGTCAATGCTAAGTTTCAATTCGTCCCCACCCTGCTCTGTGATGACCTAGAGGGGTGGTATGGGTGTGGTGAGAGGGAGGTGATATATGTATACTTACAGCTGATTCACGTTGTTGTACAGCAGAAAATAATACAACGTGGTAAACCAGTTATGCTCCTACTAAAAAATAAAAAAAAACTATTGCATTATTCCAGGAAACTAGGCTGGCAGCTGTGGAAGTGTTCAGAGTCTTAATTTATTTACAGAGTCAATCAGATTTGCTACTGCACTGGATGCAGGAAGTGAGAAAGAGAAAAGTGAAGGTGGCAGTGGAAATTTAGAGAGGGTGACAGGTTTGAGAAACACAGAGAAGCAAAGAGGGTCGGGAACCACTGGGGCTGAGAGGCAGCTGCCTGGATCTGACCCCTGGAATCCTGAATTGGCCAGTTATGAGCAGTGAATGACAGGCAAGCCACTCAATGCCCGGGAGCCGCAACTGCTTCCTAGAAGGGAGCTTCCCAGGGGGCACTAGTGGTAAGAACCCGCCAGCCAATGTGGTAGACATAAGAGACGTGGGTTCCATCCCTGGGTCGGGAAGATCCCCTGGAGGAGGGCATGGCAACCCTCTCCAGTATTCTTGCCTGGAGAATCCCATGGGCAGAGGAGCCTGGTGGGCTACAGTCCGTGGAGTTGCAAAGAGTTGAACACAGCATTTCTGGACTGTAGTGAAATCACAGAGAATACATACAAACTGTGGATCACTGTGCCTTTCCTACTACAGAATCTCAACTAGATGATGCTACTGCTTATAGCTCAGGGGAAAAAGCGATGAGACATGAGGCTCAGACCATTGGTCTGGGATATCTGGAGATGGAATTCTCAGAAAGAGTTGGGCAGATGAAGGAAACATGTTCCGAGAGAGGAGACATGCTGTATAGGCAACTCATAGTATTTGCCTAGAGTCCAAAAGAGAGATCGAGGCAGGAAAAAAAGAATTTGGAAGTCATGTTCCATATGTGTAGTAGTAAAGACATTTAAATTTCAACAGATACTGCATGTGGGGGAGCTGCACTGAGTGGAATGACTGGGCCTAAGGGGTTAGGGTAGTTCGATGAGTGAAGTGGCGCACTGAAGCACAGCTGTAAGAACCGAGATAGATACATGTCAGTTTCTTCTTTACAATTTTACTCAAGGCCACTCAAGTGCCACTCAAATGTCATACATATATACATGTGCGTATGTATATATACATACGCACATGTATATAGCAGACATATACAGACATATACATACATATACATGGCAGTGGGAACAGAAGCAGAAAAGGCCATTCTAGGCATAAGGAATAGTGTATGCAAGCTACCTGGAACAAGAGACAGAGATATGAAACAATATTGCTGCTTCAGGAAACTCTAAGTGTTAGTGCAAAGAAACTGTGGAGTACTGATAGATAAGGGATTATTAAGATACAAAATAATAAGAATTGACAAAGACCAAAATAATTTTTCAGTCAAGTAGGAAGGTGGATTTTACCTTATAGGTTGTGAGAAGTCATCATAGAGAAGAACATGATTGAGTTTATATTGAGGAAGTCATATTGTGATATTAATACCAAATTCAAAGAAATACAAGGGATTGATTATGTGTGTGTGTTAGTCGCTCAGTCGTATCCAACTCTTGGCTCATCAGGCTCCTCTGTCCATGGAATTCTTCAGGCAAGAATGTTGGAGTGGGTATCCATTCCCTTCTCCAGGGGACCTTCCTGACTCAGGGATTGAATCCTGGTCTCTTGCATTGCAGACAGATTCTTAACCATCTGAGCCACCAGGAAAGCCCACTGATTATAAGAGAACACTATGAACTGCATGCCAACAAACTAGATAACCTAGTCAGCAGGGACAAATTCCTAGAAATACACAAATACTAAAACTGACTCACCAAGAAATAGAAAAATTCAGGATACGTGTAACAAGTAACAAGATCAAATCAAAAAAACCTCTCAACAAAGAAAAGTCTAGAACCCAGTAGCTTCACTGATGTATTCTACCAAGCATAAAAAAAAAAAAAAGAAGAATTAACACCAATTCTCTCACACTCTTCCAAAAAATAGGAGAGGAGGGAACATCTGCTAACTCACTCTGCGAGGTCAGCATGACCTTGATATCACTGCCAAAGATATTACAATGAAAGAAAACTACGAAAATATATGAAAAAACCTTCAAATGAACAATCAGAAAACAAGATGAAACAAAAAAAAAAACTCTAACAAGCTGAATCCAAAATCATAATAAGAGGATTAATAAGCCATGACAAGGGGCTTCCCAGGCGGCTCAGTGATAAAGAATCTGCCTGCCAAGGCAGAAGACACAGGTTCAATCTCTGGGTTGGGAAGATCCCCTGGAGGAGGACATGGCAACCCACTGCAGTATTCTTGTGTGGAAAACCCAGGGATAGAGAAGCCTAGCGGGCTACAGTCCATGGAGTCACAAAGAGTCAGACATGACTGAGCATGCACACACACAAAGCCACGACAAAGCAGTGTTTATCTCAGGACTGTAATGGTTGTTCAACATAAAAACAAAAAAAATCAAACAATGTAATATACCATATTAACAGGACAAAACGAAAAGAAAATGATCACGTCAAGTGATTCAGAAAAGCATTTGACAAGATTCAAAATCCTGTCTTGATAAAAATATTCAGGAAACTAGAAGAGAACTTCCTCAACATAATAAAGGGAACTTATTTTTTAAATGCACAATTAACATCATATTCAATAGTAAAAGACTAAAAAAATGCAAAACAATGAACCTCTACCGCATACCATACACAAAAAGTTAACTCGACATGGATTTAACGTTACCTAAACCTAAGAGGTAAAATTAGAAAACTCTTAGAAAAAAACATCAGGGTAAATCTTATGACCTTGAGTTTGGCAGTATATTCTCAAATAGGACGAAAAATGCATAGTGACAAAGAGAAAATGGATAAATTAAACATCAAAACTGAAAAGTTTTGTGTATCAAAGAACATAAAGAGAGTGAAAAGAGGACATATATTTAATAGAATGAAAGAAAATATTGGCAATCATATCTGATGAGGGTCTAGTATCTAGTATCTCACACTCAACAACAAAGAGACAAGCAACATACTTTTAAAATGGGCAAAGGACTTGAACAGACATTTCTGCAAAGAACATAAACAAAAAGCAAGTACATACATTTGCTTAAAGGATATTCAACAAAATGAATCCCCTGGGAAATGTAAATCAAAACCACAGTGATACACCAGTTCACATCTACTAAGATGAATATAATTTTATAAAAGAGAAAATATTAAGTGTTGACAAGAATGATGAGAAACTGGAATCCTCATATATTCCTGGTGGGAATATAAAATGGTACAGCTACTGTGGAAAGCAGTATGGCAGCTCCTCAAAAATGCACACACGTAATCCCACATGGACACGGTGATTCCACGTCTAGGTACATAACCAAAATAACTGAAAACAGGTACTTAAAACATGTATAAACACTTTTGTTTCTGCACTATGCACAGAAGCCAGAAAATAAAAACAACCCAAACATTCATCAACTGACACAGATAAACAAATCGTGATATATACATACAATGGAATATCATTCAGCCATAAAAGGTAATGTACTAAACAAGCTACAATGTAGATTATCCTTGAGAACACTGTGCTAAGTGAGAGAAGTCAGTCATAAAAGGTCACATATTATATGATTCACTTATAGTAAAAATACAAAATGTAAGTAGATATATAGAGAAAAGCAGACTGGCGCTTGCCAGGGTCTGGGGAGAGTGAGGAATGACTATTTAATGGGTGTGGAACTTTATTTGGAGATGGTAAAATGTTTTCGAACAAAGAGGATGGCTGCACATTACTGTCAATATACTAAATGCCACTAAATGGTGCACTTTGAAATTGTTAATTTTATGTGAATTTCATTTCAGTTTTTTAAAAAATCATCTTGGTGGGGGTGGAGAACACATACATTAAAGGTTGGATATAATAAATAGTGAGGCGAGGGTCTGGGTTATACACTGCTAGTGGGGACAAAAACAGAGGAGGTAACGGATTTGAGAACTATTAATACTTAGGAAAGAGCTGGTTGGCAGCAGGGTGAGAAAGGATGACTTCTATCTGGAATAAGTAGGTTAAGAGGACAAGACTGAACAGCTAGCCAGTTCCCTGAGCAGGCTGAATTTCAGGGAAGTTTTGGAGGCATTAAACTTGCATCTTTCCTCAATAAACCAGTGTGGACTGCAGATAAGGCCCAGAGAGATGAACATATGATACAAGTAAATGGGATAGAAGTAGATGGAAAACATCATGCTTGTTGTCAGAGAGCATTTAACAGGAGGCTTCCTGTGTGCTGTTTTTGGTCTTGCATAAATCCTCTGTTCCTTATTAGCTCCTGAATGCAGGTGTGAGAGGAGCCGCAAGCAGCTCCTGGGAATAAGGAATCTATGCATTTCCTTCGTTAGCTTTTCCATACAGTGAAAAGTAACTATTTACAACCTTCTTTCAACCCCCTGTCTTTGAGATGGATTCTAGCCTCATGCTTTCTGGATGATTTGTAAGATTTTGTCCTTATCTTTGCTGAAAAAAGCTATCTTGTAAGACAGTATATATATGCCCACAATATGTTGAATAAACGCCCTTGTTCCATCAGAACTCAGGTCCCCATGTCTTTCTTCATTTTTCTCTCTCTCTCTCTCTCCCCTTCAGGCTGCTTCTATGGAGCACAGGAGTCCGCTGTGTCTACTTACTTGCCCGGGCTTTCAAGACCTCCTCGAGAGGGTGCCCTGAGCCTACACAGACGGTGCTAACTCTTTGTCTTAGAGTTATATTGGCTTCCCGTGTAAACCAGAAAATATCAGCCTCTTTCCTTCCTTCCTTCTTTCCTTTACTTTCTTATCGTCGACTCCGTACCACCAGGTTCCGGTCCATTAAAGGACCTCAACAGCTTGTAACATAATTTTTTTAAAAAAATAACACCATGGCCCAGTAAGTAGTAGACTAAGGAAGTAGTCTACGAAGATATTCAGCATAAATAAAAGTCAGGTAGTGTGATGGTAGAAAGATGTCGTTATACAGTTAACACTTCATTTCTATCTCTTATCACTTGTGTAGCTGTGTAACTAAATGATCCAAATAAGTTTTGTTTTTATGAAAATGATTCCAGCAAAAGCACCAGTGGATTGAATGCTCAATCCATTAAATTGTTAAACTGACCGTACCTCCCACTCAGGATAGAGCTCTCCATTTGTACATTTCTTTCTCTACCAATAGTTCTCTCCTTACATAAGTTCACTGTTGATAAATGTATTTTTTGTGAGCAGGCCCCCTGGGAGTACACTGCTGCTTTAACCTTACCATCAGAGTTTCATGGAAAGACAAGGAAAATAGCTCATGTCTGTGATTTCCTTTCAGACAGACTGCTTGCCCCACCCTTTATTCTGCAGAGTATGCCAAGGGGACTGAGTCCTCAAGTCTCCCACAACATTTAAAGATAACTGTGAACTGGGAAACATCACACATTACAACTTCAAAGCTTCTTTTTACACTAAACTACAGCAATACTCTTTTTTTGCTATTTTTGTGTTAGAAATAAGAATAAGTGTTTTCCCTAACACCAGTGTCAACTTTCTGTCAATTGTCAATCTTACAGAAGAAAATGGTGACACTGTTCACCAATAAACCATTTTTCTCTAAATTAATCAATGATCCAATTCATTTTACTGACAAGGATAGTATTTCTGTCCTTTCATTAATAATGTGAACAACTATGTTGATAATTTCATTTCACTTCAAATGTCCTAAGCAGAAAATCTAAACAATCAGAGGTGGCATTTTTAAAAGCAGTTTATACTTGTTTTAGAAATTCATTGCTTGGCTTTAACAAAATAAATAAAAATATTTATAACCAGTTAAATCTCTGGTTAACTATACTTAACCTGTCAAAAGACTTGGCCAGACACATGAAACCTGTCTTGAGTCATCATGCATTTATACCTTGGAATAACAATTCAATTGCATTAAAACAGGGTACAAGTAAGTCTTAAAGAAAATCAAAGTTCATGTGCTGCCAGTAAACTAGGGTAAAAAAACTTGCTACCATGTGGTTATACAGATTATGCAATCAGAAGGTATACGGAGCACAAGGTATTAATAGACAGACTAGCATTGTAAAGTGTGTGTATATACACACACACACACACTCACACATGCACAAAAGGACGCATGGATACATCCCCACGTATATATCTCCTGTTTCTGGAGGTTACAAGAGGACAATAGGAAACAGGGAAGCCAAACTCACGTCACACTGGAAAGGCTTTTCTCCGGTGTGCGTCCTCTTGTGCTCATCCAGGCCGCGCTTCTGGCTGAAGGCCTTGCCACACTCGGAGCACTTGTATGGCTTCTCCTGCAGTCAGGGAAGAGGCCAGGAATGCGAGTGAGTGCACAATCACCCTCAGGAAGGTGTACACAGGAGCGTTTTTATCTACTTCTGCAGGGTGCAGCAGCATACACAGAGGGGCCATGAATTATTGTAGTTTCAGGGGAAAACAAGAGTACTCAAGACGACCAGGTGGTTCACAGCTCCAGCATCAGAGTCACTACATTTTTTTCCATGCAGTCCTGACTGTCCAAAGGGAGATTCTCCAGGATTGCTGTGATCTAACCACTTGCTAGACTGAACTCTGAGGTTTTCTTTTCGTCTTGGAGAGCCTCCTAAAAGGGCATCATCGAACAAAAGTTTGGGACCCCTGGTTTACATATTGCGAACTGTTCACTGTCTCAAAGGGATTCCTGGAAATGAAAGTCCAGACCAAATGTTTAACAAGTTTTGAGGGTAAGTTTAAGACCTTAGAACTAGACTGTGACTTTAAGTATTCTCATTTTTATTGTCCAATATTTTTTTTTCCTAGGAAGGATGTTCTTTGAAAAAATCTAAATTACTTTTTAAAATGAGGCATTATTTATAGCTGATCATAGACTCTTAAGGAAAAGAGTATATCTCCACAGAACAAGGAAAAAATACCCAAATTCCTCAGCCATCTTTGATACCAGAAAATTAAGTCACCATCTTTTAAGCTTGAAATAAATTGCAAAATAAATTAATTAACACTGCTTCATTAAAACAGCTGGCCAGTTACTAAATAGAGCATTGATAAAAAGATCTGTTTAAAGTAAAACTGCAATAAGATTTTTTTTCAAATATAGCTTAAAAATATTGCTATAGATGCTTTCTGAATTGAGGTAGTATGCATATATTTTTAAATTTCATGTCTCTATGTTTATTTTCTCCTTTGTATTTAAAAGACTGTTATAAAAATATTCAGACCTACAAAACAGTATGTAAATAATCACATATATAAACCCACCAGCTAGCTTAAGAAATGGAATATTTCTGTGAACACATGTAGCTCCTATTTATTCATTCTTAATGAGTATAGTATTACATTCAATGGCAACATCACAATTTGCTTATGTACATTCTGCTGCGATGGATATTTAAGTTTTCCTCAATTTTTCATTCTTATAATGTTGTTCAGAACATTCTTACAAGTGAATACTTGAACACAGATGAGCAAGCATAATTTCCTACAGTATGTATATCTAAAGGTGGGACTGCACCTTCAGCTTTTCTGGGAATGGCCAAGTAGCTCTACAAAGCAAATAAACCATTTTAAGGAATCCTCTGGCAGTCCAGTGGTTAAGACTGTGCTCCCAGTGCAGGGGGCACAGGTTTGATCCCTGGTCAGGGAATTAAGATCCCACGTGCAGTAATGATGAGCCTGCGCATGGCAACAAAGATTCCATGTGCCACAAGTAAGACCTGGAGCAGCCAAATAAAACAAACACATATTTTTAAAGAAAGATTCATCATTTAAAAACTTTACACTTCAAAATTTAGGATATTCTTAGAATTCTATTGCTGTAGTTTAACAAAAATTTTGAAACTCATGCACACAATGAATATACACAAATTTAAAACTATGACACTCCTGGGAAAATAGGACCTTTTATCATTTTTAAGTGATCTTCTTTATCTATATCATCTTTTTCACCTTAAAATAATTTGTTAATAATATAGCTATAAAAGCTTTTTAAAATTAGTATTTGCTGAGGGTTGGGAGACTTGTTGAAATGTTGGTCAAAGGTACAAATTTGGAGTTAGAAGGTAAGTTTGGAGACTAAATGCACAGCACTGTGAATATAGTCAACTGTACTGTAGTATGTACTGCAAAGCTGATAAAAGACTAGAGCCTATGTGTTCTTACCACAGAAATGATAATTACATGACGTGGTGGAGGTTTTAGCTAACACTATGATGTAATCATATTGCAATATACAAACATACTAAATCAACATTGCACACCTTCAACTTAGTGTTATATGTCAAATATATCTCACTTAAAAAAAAGAGGAAATAGTATTTGCCTAGTATAGCCATCTTTATTACTTCCAAACAGTCTATATCTTAGGTATGATGAGAATCTGTTGTAAATAGCATACAACTGAAAACTTTTAATCCAAACTTAACATCACTTTTTCAAGTTAGTGAGTTTTGCTTATTTTTTTTTTTAATTTATTTATTTATTTATTTATTTTAGTTGGGGGCTAATTACTTTACAATATTGTAGTAGTTTTTGCCATACATTGACATGAATCAGCCATGGGTTCACATGTGCTCCCCCTCCCGAACCCTCCTCCCACCTCCCTCCCCTTCCCATCCCTCTGTGTCATCCCAACGCTCCATCCCTGAGCATCCGTCCCATGCATAGAACATGGAATGGTGTTCCGCTTCACATATGACAATATACATGTTTCAATGTTATTGTCCCAGAACGTCCCACCCTCACCTTCTCCCTCAGAGTCCACAGGACTGTTCTATGCATCTGTGTCTCTTATTCTGTCTCACATATAGGGTTACCATTACCATCTTTCAAATTCCATATACATGCATTAGTATACTGTATTGGTGCTTTTCTTTCTGGCTCACTTCACTCTGTATAATGGGCTCCAGTTTCATCCATCTCAATAGAACGGATTCAAATGTATTTTTTTTTAATGGCTGAGTAATATTCCATTGTGTATATGTACCACTGCTTCCTTATCCATTCGTCTGCCGATGGACATCTAGGTTGCTTCCATGTCCTGGCTATTGTAAACAGTGCTGCTATGAACAATGGGGTACACGCATCTCTTTCAACTCTGGTTTCCTCGGTCTGTATGCCTAGTAGTGGGATTGCTGGGTCATATGGCAGTTCTATTCCCAGTTTTTTAAGGAATCTCCACACTGTTCTCCATAGTGGCTGTACTAGTTTGCATTCCCACCAACAGTGTAAGAGGGTTCCCTTTTCTCCACACCCTCTCCAGCATTTATTGCTAGTAGACTTTTGGATAGCAGCCATTCTGACTGGTGTGTAATGGTACCTCATTGTGGTTTTGATTTGCATTTCTCTAATAATGAGTGATGTTGAGCATCTTTTCATGTGTTTGTTAGCCATCTGTATGTCTTCTTTGGAGAAATGTCTGTTTAGTTCTTTGGCCCATTTTTTGATTGGGTCGTTTATTTTTCTGGAATTCAGCTGCAGGAGTTGCTTGTATATTTTTGAGATTAATTGTTTGTCTGTTGCTTCGTTTGCTATTATTTTCTCCCATTCTGAAGGCTGTCTTTTCACCTTGCTCCTAGTTTCCTTTGTTGTGCAAAAGCTTTTAATTTTAATTAGGTCCCATTTGTTTATTTTTGCTTTTATTTCCAATATTCTGGGGGGTGGGTCATGGAGGATCCTGCTGTGATTTATGTCAGAGAGTGTTTTGCCTATGTTTTCCTCTAGGAGTTTTATAGATTCTGGTCTTACATTTAGATCTTTACTCCATTTTGAGTTTATTTTTGTGTATGGTGTTAGGAAGTGTTCTAGTTTCATTCTTTTACAAGTGGTTGACCAGTTTTTTCCCAGCACCACTTGTTAAAGAGATTGTCTTTTCTCCATTGTATACTCTTGCCTCCTTTGTCGAAGATAAGGTGCCCATAGGTGCGTGGGTTTATCTCTGGGCTTTCTATTTTGTTCCATTGATGTATATTTCTATCCTTGTGCCAGTACCACACTGTCTTGATGACTGTGGCTTTGTAGTAGAGCTTGAAGTCAGGCAGGTTGATTCCTCCAGTTCCATTCTTCTTTCTCAAGATTGCTTTGGCTATTCGAGGTTTCTTATACTTCCATACAAATTGTGAAATGATTTGTTCTAGTTCTGTGAAAAATATCATTGGTAGCTTGATAGGGATTGCATTGAATCTATAGATTGCTTTGGGTAGTATACTCATTTTCACTATATTAATTCTTCCAATCCATGAACACGGTATATTTCTTCATCTGTTTGTGTCCTCTTTGATTTCTTTCATCAGTGTTTTATAGTTTTCTATATGTAAGTCTTTTGTTTCTTTAGGTAGAAATATTCCTAAGTATTTTATTCTTTTTGTTGCAATGGTGAATGGTATTGTTTCCTTAATTTCTCTTTCTGTTTTCTCATTACTGGTGTATAGGAATGCAAGGGATTTCTGTGTGTTAATTTTGTATCCTGCAACTTTACTATATTCATTGATTAGCTCTAGTAGTTTTCTGGTAGAATCTTTAGGGTTTTCTATGTAGAGGATCATGTCATCTGCAAACAGTGAGAGTTTTACTTCTTCTTTTCCTATCTGTATTCCTTTTATTTCTTTTTCTGCTCTGATTGCTGTGGCCAAAACTTCCAAAACTATGTTGAATAGTAGTGGTGAAAGTGGGCATCCTTGCCTTGTTCCTGACTTTAGGGGAAATGCTTTCAGTTTTTCACCCTTGAGGATAATGTTTGCTGTGGGTTTGTCATATATAGCTTTTATTATGCTGAGGTATGTTCCTTCTATTCCTGCTTTCTGGAGAGTTTTTATCATAAATGGATGTTGAATTTTGCAAAGGCTTTTTTGCATCTATTGAGATAATCATATTGTTCTTATCTTTCAATTTGTTAATGTGGTGAATTACATTGATTGATTTGCGGATGTTAAAGAAACCTTGCATTCCTGGGATAAAGCCCACTTGGTCATGATGTATGATCTTTTTAATATGATGTTGGATTCTGTTTGCTAGAATTTTATTAAGGATTTTTGCATCTATGTTCATCAGTGATATTGGCCTGTAGTTTTCTTTTTTTGTGACATCTTTGTCTGGTTTTGGAATGAGGGTGATGGTGGCCTCATAGAATGAGTTTGGAAGTTTACCATCTTCTGCAATTCTCTGGAAGAGTTTGAGTAGGATAGGTTGTAGCTCTTCTCTAAATTTTTGGTAGAATTCTGCTGTGAAGCCGTCTGGTCCTGGGCTTTTTTTTGCTGGAAGATTTCTGATTACAGTTTCAATTTCCGTGCTTGTGATGGGTCTGTTAAGATCTTCTATTTCTTCCTGGTTCAATTTTGGAAAGTTATACTTTTCTAAGAATTTGTCCATTTCTTCCAAGTTGTCCATTTTATTGGCATATAGCTGTTGGTAGTAGTCTCTTATGATCCTTTGTATTTCTGTGTAGTCTGTTGTGATCTCTCCATTTTCATTTCTAATTTTGTTGATCTGATTCTTCTCCCTTTGTTTCTTGATGAGTCTGGCTAATGGCTTGTCAATTTTGTTTATCTTCTCGAAAAACCAGCTTTTAGTTTTGTTGATTTTTGCTATGGTCTCTTTTGTTTCTTTTGCATTTATTTCTGCCCTAATTTTTAAGATTTCTTTCCTTCTACTAACCCTGGGGTTCTTCATTTCTTCCTTCTCTAGTTGCTTTAGGTGTAGAGTTAGTTCATTTATTTGATTTTTTTCTTGTTTCTTGAGGTACGCCTGTATTGCTATGAACCTTCCCCTTAGCATTGCTTTTACAGTGTCCCATAGGTTTGGGGTTGTTGTGTTTTCATTTTCATTCGTTTCTATGCATATTTTGATTTCTTTTTTGATTTCTTCTGTGATTTGTTGGTTATTCAGAAGCGTGTTGTTTAGCCTCCATATGTTGGAATTTTTAATAGTTTTTTTGCTGTAATTGAGGTCTAATCTTACTGCATTGTGGTCAGAGAAGATGGCTGGGATGATTTCAATTTTTTTGAATTTACCAAGGCTAGATTTATGGCCCAGGATGTGATCTATCCTGGAGAAAGTTCCGTGTGCACTTGAGAAAAAGGTGAAATTGCTTGTTTTGGGGTGGAAAGTCCTGAAAATATCGATTAAATCTAATTTGTCTATAGTATCATTTAAAGTTTGTGTTTCCTTGTTAATTTTCTGTTTAGTTGATCTATCCATATGTGTGAGTGGAGTATTAAAGTCTCCCACTATTATTGTGTTATTGTTAATTTCCCCTTTCATACTTGTTAGAGTTTTGCTTTTTATTATTTTTTGTTATTATCACTTAAAATTCATAGTTAGAATATATTACCATTACAATAAAATACAACAGGATGTTTATTAATATTTATCATTATTAATAATATATTTAAATAAGTTTCTAACATTTTATTTTGTGCTTTGTTTTTATCTTGCTGTTTCCTAAGTTTTTCTCCCTTATATTTACTTACATGTTTTGGATTGATCCTGTATTATTATAAAGCTTACAAACTCTATGTCTTCTCTTTTAGTGGTTATCCTCAAAATTCTTTTTACTATGTATGTTTAACATAATCTAAAGTTTATCTGTTTTCCCATGTACTAATTAGCATGTCCTGTATAGAATGCTCTTTCATGTTATGTGTAACAGTATATTATTTGTATCTTGATTTTTAATGCCCAGCGTGGAATCATTATTATTTTACACAATCATTGTGGTTTAGCTCTCAGTTCAGTTCAGTCGCACAGTCGTGTCTGACTCTTTGCGATTCCATGAACTGCAGCACGCCAGGCCTCCCTGCCCATCACCAACTCCCGGAGTCCATCCAAATCCACGTCCATCGAGTCAGTGATGCCATCCAGCCATCTCATCCTCTGTCATCCCCTTCTCCTCCTGCCTTCCATCTTTCCCAGCATCAGGGTCTTTTTAATGAGTCAGCTCTTCGCATCAGGTGGCCAAAGGATTGGAGTTTCAGCTTCAACATCAGTCCTTCCAATGAACACCCAGGACTGATCCTCCTTTAGGAGGGACTGGTTGGATCTCCTTGCATTATTCTTAGCATCTATTATCTCTTCAACTGTTGCCCCGTTTAAAGAAAAATTTTAAAAGGAAAAATGTAGTTCTAAGTATTGATATCAGTAATTTTCCTCCTCTGGAAAAAAAAATGTTTATACCACAAGAGACAGGATATTACAGGTCACTTATCTTAAATCATCAAATGATCAAATGAACTCAAATAGGAGGAAATAAATGCATTTTCTTTCTCAAAAAAGAAACCCTCATCTTCCTTCCTTCCTAATTTCTTCCATTACTCCCAATCGGGTAAGTTAAAGAAATACCACCCTTCACATGGTAAACACAGAGGAACAGAGATAGTAAGCTGAGTAGTACAGGGTATATTACTACAATGGGTATATTACTCCTTTTCCTTTCTCTGAAAATTGTGAAAATAACCTTTGCTGCTCTGGAATGTTCCTGAGTACACTTAACGCTAACCTAACAGTCCAGACGAATCCAGGCTTGAGTGCATGGGTGCATGAGAACTTCAATTCTAATCTTCACTGCCTATCCTTGCCATAAGGTGCACTGGAGATGATGGCTGCATCATTGGTGGTGACAAGACAAGGGACTATGTGACAGAGAAAGCTTAGGAAGCCATAACAGGCTTCTGACTTCTTACTATCAGGTTAGGTAGCAGAGCTGAGGCTGAACTACCTATTAATTAATACCACCTTCTCGAGGGCACACCAGAAAACCATCTGCAGGCTAGTGTGGCTGGAGGGCAGGCATGTCTGGCTACCGCTGGACCTCCAAAGGCCCCACCACTCCTCTGCCACAAAGAACACACACAATATCATCATTTTAACATTAGTCACATCCTAACTTCATTAGTTCTCTTCATCTATCTTTCTCTCCATTATGAAATATTTAAATTGCGCACAAAATCTAATCCAAAGAAGTAGTAAGGAAATTGTTTATAACACTGTTTCAGAGTGGAGTGGAATGCATAGCATAAATCACACATTTTAACTCATTAGCTAGATTTAACTAGAGACAAAATGATTAGGTTCTTGATTAATTCTATTTCTGAATGATTAAATAGATTAACTGGCAAATAGCTTGTCCTTTGTCATTGTAACTGGGCAGTCATTACTAAATGGAGGCAATCTATTTGTCAGTTAAACAGCATCATCTATCAAAGGCAGAATTCATCAGCAGTCTAATCAGCCAGGCTTTAATCAAATAACATTTGGCAGAATTCATTCAGAAGGTAGGATTTATAAAGCTCTATACCCTACATCTTGTGATGTAGCTAATAAAAGGTCATATTTTTGAGCAAAGACCCATCTCTTAAAAGAACAGGAACTTCAAATGTTACATTTTTGCTAAAACAAACCGAATTAAAAAAATTCAACATCATGAGAGGGCTCTGAAGGAAAAAAAAAAAAAAAACGTCACACTGTTTGTAAATTTTGGAGGGATCTAAGTGTTGAAGTTCTTTGAAACAGAAATTTATTGGAGGCTTTCTCGTACTTAAGAATTGCTTGCCAGGAGGTAAAGAAGCATGCCCCACTATTAAACAGACTACCAAAGACAAGGATGGATCACAGGTATATTATATACATGCTGCAGATACATAATCCGAAGATTCCCTAGGAATGTTTTCATGCTAGGCCACATTAAATAGAAACATGACATATCACAAATGAGCATTTTCCCTTGTTGTCAGAGGTCAATATAAACAATGTCAGAAAGTCATGCAATGCTGATTAGTAACTTTTTCATGGCACTGGTAGCCTGACTCCAATACAATTAAAAAGGAAACTTGGTAAGCAATTAAAAGAACCCAGGACAACTAGTGATAAATGGTGAGGACTGTCAGAGTCTGCGGTGTTCTGAACATACAGTTTGCTTATGAGTGGGTTCAAACTGTGAAACACTCAGTTGTTATATCTGATATGAATGCACCTGACGGACAAAGCTTTTCTCTATTTGTCTTGCTCAAAGCTGCAATGAGACCAAGAATATCTATGCTGTTAACGAAATAATTTCCATGTGAGCAACTTGGATATCAAGGTCAATTTAAAAGAAACTCATGAGGAGGAATCAGATATAGAAACAAGTGTCTCTGACTCACTCTCATACACACACATGTGTAAAAGTTAAATGATCTTTTGTTACAAATTTCATTTGATTACTTTTTGTAGATTAAGGTAACTTACAGCTATTAATGGGCTTCCCTGGTCGCTTAGCTGGTTAAGAATCCACTTGCAATGCAGGAGACCTGGTTCGATTCCTGGGTCAGGAAGATCCCCTACAGAAGGGATAGGCTACCCACTCCAGTACTCTTGGGCTTCCCTTGTGGCTCAGCTGGTGAAGAATCCTCCTGCAATGTGGGAGACCTGGGTTCGATCCCTGGGTTGGGAAGATCCCCTGGAGGAGGGCACGACAACCCATTCCCGTATTCTTGCCTGGAAAATCCCCACAGACAGAAGAGCCTGGCAGGCTACAGTCCATAGGATTGCAAAGAGTCAGACATGACTGAGTGACTAAGCACAGCACACACAGAGCTGTTAATATTTACCCTGTTAGAGTTCAGGAAAAAAGGCTTTTACCAGGTAATCACCTCCTGTATCTAAGCTTAAAAGGAAATCCAAAACCCCTCATGAAGCAGAGGTTCATGAATTTCTTATATATAAATTATGAATTTCTGAAATGCATGAATTTCATTTGGGTAAGTTATAATTTTTTAGATATGAAATATCTAAATAAAAATTATCTAAGTTTTTAGTTCTCCATTCTCTCAGCTGCTATAGCAGTGGATCCCATTCATGGATCACAGCCTTGTTGTGGCAAAGGAGCTTGTGTAACCGAATGAAGCTATGAGCCACATTGTCAGGGTCATCCAAGATGGACGAGTCATAGTGAAAAGTGGTCTGACAAAATGTGGTCTACTGGAGGAGGAACGGCAAACCACACCACTATTCTTGCCATGAGAACCTCATTAATAGTATGAAAAAGGCAAAAAAAAAAAAAAAAAAAAAAGTGACACCAGAAGATGAGACTCCGAGATGGGACGGTAACAAACATGCTCCTTACTGATACCTCCAGTAAGAACGAAGCAGCTGGGCCAGAGCAGAAATGATGCTCAGTATGGATGTACCTGGTAGTGAAAGTAAAGTCGAATGGTGTAAAGAACAAAACTACACAGAACCTTGGAAGGTTAGGGTCCGTGATGTAGGGTAAACTAGATGTAGTCAAACAGGAGATGGCAAGAGTGAACATCGACATCTTAGGAATCAGTGAACTAAAATGGACAGGAATAGGCAAATGTAATTCAGATGACCATTATATCTACTATTGTTGGTTAAGAATCCCTTAGAAGAAATGGGAGTAGCCCTCATGGTCAACAAAAGATTCCAAAATGCAGTACTTGGGTGCAATCTCAAAAATGACAGAATGATCTCAGTTCATTTCCAAGGTAAACCATTCAACATCACGGTAATCCAAGTCTATGTCCCAGAAGCTGAAGTTGAATGGTTCTGTGAACACCTACAAGACCTTTTAGAACTAAGACAAAAATAAGATGTCTTTTTCATCATAAGCAATTGGAATGCAAAAGTAGGAAGTCAAGAGATACCTCAATCCAGTAACAGGCAAGTTTGGTTTTGGAGTACAAAATGAAGCAGGGCAAAGGCTACCAGTTTTGTCAAAAGAATACACTGGTCATAGCAAACACCCTCTTTCAGCAACACAAGAGAAGACTCTACACACGGACACATGGTCAACACTGAAATCAGATTGATTATATTCTTTGCAGCCAAAGATGGAGAAGCTCTATACAGTCAGCAAAAACAAGACCAGGAGCTGACTGTGGCTAAGACCATCAGCTCCTTATTGCAAAATTCAAGCTAAAACTGAAGGAAGTAGGGAAAACCAGTAGGCCATTCAGGTATAAACTAAATCAAATCCTTTATGATTATACAGTGGAAGTGACAAATACATTTAAAGGATCAGATCTGGTAGACAGAGTGCCTGAAGAACTATGGACGGAGGTTCCTAACACTGTACAGAAGGTAATGACCAAAACCATCCCCAAGAAAAAGAAATACAAGAAGGCAAAGTGGTTTTGTGAGGAGACTTTACAAATAGCTGAGAAAAGAATAGAAGCAAAAGGCAAAGGAGAAAGGGAATGTAACAAACTGAATGCAGAGTTCCAGGGAATATTAAGGAGAGGTAAGAAGACCTTCTTAAGTGAACAATACAAAGAAATAGAGGAAAACAATAGAATGGGAAAGACCAGAGATCTCTTCAAGAATATTAGAGATATCAAGGGAACATTTCATGCAAGGATGGGTACAATGAAGGACAGAAATAGTAAGGACCTAACAGAAGCAGAAGAGATTAAGAAGAGGTGGCAAGAATACACAGAAAAACTATACAAAAAAGGTCTTAATGACTGAGATAACCACCATAGTGTGTTCACCATGGTTATCTAAAGTCAGATATCCTGGAATATGAAGTCAAGTGGGCCTCAGGAATCATTACCATGAACAAAGCTAGTGGAGGTGATGGAATTTCAGCTGAGCTATTGAAAATCCTAAAAGATGATGCTGTGAAAGTGATGCACTCAATATGCCAGCAAATTTGGAAAATTCACCAGTGGCCATAAGACTGGAAAAGGTCAGTTTTCATTCCAATCCCAAAGAAGGGCAGCACCAAAAAATATTCAAACTATGGCACAAATGTACCTCATTTCACATGCTAGCAAGGTCATGCTCAAAATCCTTTAAGTTAGGTTTCAGCAATACATGAACCAAGTACTTTCAGCAGTACAAGCTGGGTTTAGAAAAGGCAGAAGAACCAGAGATCAAATCGCCAATAGTCTCTGGATCATAGAGAGAGCAAAAGTATTCCAGAAGAAAAACATCTATTTCTGCTTCACTTGACTATGCTAAAGCCTCTGATTGTGTGGCTCACAACAAACTGTGGAAAATTCTTAAAGAGATGAGAATACCAAACCACCTCACCTGTCTCCTGAGAAATCTGTATGCAGGTAAGAACGAACAGTTAGAACTAGACGTGGAACAATAGACTGGTTCAAAATTGGGAAAGGAGTACGTCAAGGCTATTTATTGTCACCCATATTTAACTTATATGCAGAGTGAAAGTGAAGTCGCTCAGTTGCATCCAACTCTTTGCAACCCCATGGACTGTAGCCTACTAGGCTCCTTCACCCATGGGATTTTCTAGGCAAGAGTATTGGACTGGGTTGCCATTTCCTTCTCCAGGGGATCTTCCCAACCTAGGGATCGAACCCAAGTCTCCCACATTGCAGGCAGACGCTTTACCATCTGAGCCACCAGGGAAGCCCATATGCAGAGTACATCATGCCAAATGCCGTGCTGGAAGAATCACAAGTGGCAATCAAGATTGCTGGGAGAAATATCAACAACCTCAGATACGCAGATGACAGCACCCTAATGGCAGAGAGTGGAGAACAGCCTCAGATACGCAGATGACACCACACTAATGGCAGAGAGTGGAGAACTAAAGTGCCTCTTGATCAGGGTAAAAGAGGAGAGTGAAAATGCTGTTTAAAAGAGTTAAAACTCAACAATCTAAAAACAAAGATCATGGCAATTGGTCCCCATCACTTCATAGCAAACAGAAGGGTAAAAACTGGAAGCAGATTTTACTTTCTCGCCATTAAATTAAAAGATGCTTGCTCCTTGGAAGGAAAGCTATGACAGACCTAGACAGAGAGCTAAAAAGCAGAGACATTACTTTGCTGACAAAGGTCCATGTAGTCAAAGCTATGGTTTTCCCAGTAGTCGTGTGCAGATGTACACGTTGGACTATAAAGAAGGTTGAGCACTGAAGAACTGATGCTTTTCAATTGTGGTGCTGGAGAAGACTCTTCAGAGTCCTCTGGAGAGCAAGGAGATCAAACCAGTCCATCCTAAAGGAAATCAACCCTGTACTTTGGCCACCTGATGTGAAGAGCCTACTCACTGGAAAAGACCCTGGAGCTGGAAAGACTGAGGCAGGAAGAGAGGAGGATGACACAGGATGAGATGGTTGGATGGCATCACTGATTCAAAGGACATGAGTTTGAGCAAACTCTAGGTGATAATGAAGGACAAGACTGGTGTGCCGCTGTCCATGGGGTTGCAATGAGTCGGATATAAGTTAGTGACTGAACAGCAACAGCAACATAGCAGTGGTTGACTTTCTCCTGTTGAAAAACTATAAGCCAACTAAAATAAATTTAAAAAAAAAATTAAAAAAAAAAGAAAACAAAGGTTTTAGAAATTAAAAAAAAAAGAAAAAAAAAGAAAAACTATAAGCTTGGCAGAGATAAAATGGGAAACTTGTAAATAAAAGGGCTGCATTATATTTTTAAAAGATTTCAGGCAATGTCATATTTTCCCATCTGCAAAATGTCTCACTAATTTCCTGAGTGGATATCGTGCCTCCAGATGATTTACAGACAATTGTAGCCTCTTTCCAGCCTGCACCTTGACAAGACATACATGCATGCATGCTCAGTCATTTCCAACTGTTTCCGACCGCATGGACTATAGCCCGCCTGGCTCTTCTGTCCATGGAATTCTCCAGGCAAGAATACTGAAGTGGGTTGCCATTTCCTTATCTGGGGATCTTCATAACCCAAGGATCACACTTGTGTCTCTTGCAACTCCTGCACTAGCAAGCAGATTCTTTACCAACTGCACCACCTTGATAAAGACACATTTGCCAAACATTCCTTAGACAAGGCGTAACGTTCCACTGGGGTCTAGAGCAGAGTTTCTCAGCCACAGCGCTACTGACATCCAGGGCAGGTAATCTTTTGTATAGTGGTGGAGCGGGGGGCTGTCCTATGCATCCAGTAGATATAAACAGCACCAGCACCCAAGTTGGGACTACTCAAAATATGTTTTTTCACCATGAAGAATGATGTTTGCTGTTACTGTGTCACATATGGCCTTTCTTATGTTGAGGTAGATTATTTTATGCTCACTTTCTGAAGAGTTATTATAAATTAGTGTTGAATTTTGTCAAAAGCTTTTTCTGCATCTATTAAAATGATCATGTGGTTTTTATTCCTCAATTTGTTATTATGGTATATCACATTGATTGATTTGTGTATACTGAAAAAATCCCTGAATCCCTGGGATAAATTTCACTTAGTCATGATATATAGGATCCTTTTAATGTAGTTTTTAGATTCTGTTTGCTAGTATTTTGTTGAGAATTTTTGCATCTATGTTCATCAGTGATGCTGGTCTATCATTTTAAAGAAAAACTGAAAGCATTTCCTTTAAGACTATAAACAAGAGAAGGATGTCCACTCTAACCACTATTATTCAACACAGTTTTGGCGGTCTCAGCCATGACAATTTGAGAAGAAAAACAACTAAAAGGAACTCAAATTGGAAAAGAAGTAAAACCGTCACTGTCTGCAGATGATATGATACTATGCACAGAAAATCCTAAAGATGCCACCAGAAAACTACTAGAGGTAATCAATGAATCTGGTACAACTGCAGGATACAAAACTACTGCACAAGGAAGTACCTGGTGGTCCAGTGGTTAAGAATACACCTTGCAATCCAGGGGATGCAGGTTCAAACCCTGGTCAGGAAACTAAGATTCCACATGATATGGGACAAGTAAGCCCATGCACTGCAACAACTGAGCCAGAAGCCAGGACTAGAGAGTACCGCACCCAACAAAGGACCCTGTGGGAGACAACTAGGACCCGACACAGCCACATGAATAGTTTACAAACAGGAAGCTAATGCTGAACAAATATAAATGGAAAACTCTTATATTTCTTTAGAATAACTTTGAGAGATCAGAAAGAGAAATCAAGGAAACGATCCCATTTATCACTGCAACAAAAAGAATAAAATACCTAGGAATAAACCTACCTAAGGAGGCAAAAGACTTATATGCAGAAAACCATAAGATACTGATGAAAGAAACTGAAGCTGACACAAAGAGATGGAGATATACCATGTTCTTGGATTGGAAGAATATTGAGAAAATGACTATACCATCCAAAGCAAGAGAATGGGAAAGATTAGAGATCTCTTCAAGAAAATTAGAGATACTAAGGGAACATTTCATGCAAAGATGGGCACAATAAAGGACAGAAATGGTACAGACCTAACAGAAGCAGAAGATATTAAGAAGAGAATACAAGAATACACAGAACTGTACAAAAAAGATCTTCACGACCCAGATAAACACGATGGTGTGATCACTCACCTAGGCCAGATATCCTGGAATGGGAAGTCAAGTGGGCCTTAGGAAGTATCACTACAAACAAAGTTAGTGGAGGTGATGGAATTCCAGTTGAGCTATTTCAAATCCTAAAAGATGATGCTGTGAAAATGTTGCACTAAATATGGCAACAAATTTGGAAAACTAAGCAGTGGCCACAGGACTGGAAAGTCAGTTTTCATTCCAATCACAAAGAAAGGCAATGCCAAAGAATGCTCAAACTACCGCACAATTGCACTCATCTCACACTCTAGTAAAGTAATGCTGAAAATTCTGCAAGCCAGGCTTCAGCAGTACATGAACCGTGAACTTCCAGATGTTCAAACTGGTTTTAGAAAAGGCAGAGGAACCAGAGATCAAATTGTCAACGTCCATTAGATCATCGAAAAAGCAAAAGAGTTCCAGAAAAACATCTATTTCTGCTTTACTGACTATGCCAAAGACTTTGACTGTGTGGATCACAATAAACTGTGGAAAATTCTGAAAGAGATGGGAATACCAGACCATCTGACCTGTCTCTTGAGAAGCCTGTATGCAGGTCAGGAAGCAACAGTTAGAACTGGACATGGAACAGCAGACTGGTTCCAAATAGGAAAAGGAGCATGTCAAATTTGTATATCATCTCTCTGCTTACCTTATATGCAGAGTACATCATGAGAAACGCTGGGCTGGAAGAAGCACAAGCTGGAATCGAGATTTTTGGGAGAAATATCAATAGCCTCAGATATGCAGATGACACCACCCTTATGGCAGAAAGTGAAGAAGAACTAAAGAGCCTCTTGATGAAAGTGAAACAGGAGAGTGAAAAAGTTGGCTTAAAGCTCAACATTGAGAAAACTAAGATCATGGCACCCGTCCTAACACTTCATGACAAATAGATAGGGAAGCAGTGGAAACAGTAGCTGACTTTACTTTTTTGGGCTCCAAAATCATTGCAGATGGTGACTGCAGCCATGAAATTAAATGATGCTTACTCCTTGGAAGGAAAGTTATGACCAACCTAGACAGCATATTAAAAAGCAGAGACATTACATTGCCAACAAAGGTCCATCTAGTCAAGGCTATGGTTTTTCCAGTGGTCATGTATGGATGTGAGAGTTGGACTATAAAGAGAGCTGAGTGTTGAAGCATTGATGCTTTTGAACTGTGGTGTTGGAAAAGACTCTTGAGAGTCCTTTGGACTGCAAGGAGATCCAACCAGTCCCTCCTAAAGGAGATCAGTCTTGGGTGTTTATTGGAAGGACTGATGTTAAAGCTGAAACTCCAATCCTTTGGCCACCTGATGCGAAGAGCTGACTCATTTGAAAAGACCCTGATGCTGGGAAAGATTTTGGGCAGGAAGAGAAGGGGATGACAGAGGATGAGATGGTTGGATGGCATCACTGACTCAATGGACATGGGTCTGGGTGGACTCCAGGAGTTGGTGATGGACAGGGAGGCCTGGCATGCTGCAGTTCATGGGGTTGCAAAGAGTTGGACACGACTGAGAGACTGAACTCAGTCTACATATGCAATGCAATCCATATCAAGTTACCAATGGTATTTTTCGCAGAGTTAAAACAAATTTTTTTTACAATTTGTATGGAAACACAAGTGACCCTGAAGAGCAAAAGAAATCTTGAGAAAGAAAAAGAGAGCTGGAGGTACCAGGTTCCCTGACTTCAGACTCTACTACAAAGCTACAATAATTAAGACAGTATGGTACTGGCAAAAAAACAGAAATATAGATCAATGGAACAGGAAAGAAAGCCCAGAGATAAACCCAGATGCCTATGGTCACCTAATCTATGACAAAGGAAGCAAGAATATACAATGGAGAAAAGACAGCCTCTTTAAGAAGTTGTGCCTGGAAAGCTGGACAGGTACACGTAAAAAAAAAAAAAAAAAATGAAATTAGAACACTAACATTATAGACAAAAGCAAACTTAAAATGGATTAATGACCTAAACATAAAGATGGACACTGTAAAACTCTTAGAGAAAAACATAGAAGGAACACTCTTTGACATAAATCACAGCAAGATCTTTTTGACTCACCTCTAGAGTTAAGAAAATAAAAACAAAAGTAAATGACACCTAGCAAAACATCACAGCTTTTGAACAGAAAAAGAAACCACAAACAAGATGAAAGACAATCCTCAGAACGGTAGAAAATATTTGCAAATGAAGCAACTTACAAGGGATTAATCTCCAAAATACACAAACAGCTCACATGGCTCAACATCAAGAAATCAAACAACCCAATCAAAAAATGAGTAGATGATCTAAATAAACATTTCTCAAAAGACATACAGATGGCCAACAAACATGAAAAGATGCTCAACATCACTAATTATTAGAGAAATGCAAATCAAAACTACAGTAAGTTTTTCACCTCACACCAGTCAGAATAGCTATCATCAAAAAATCTACAAATAACAAATGGTGGAAAGCATGTGAAGAAAAAGGAAATCCCCTACACTGTTGGTGGAAATGTAAATTGGAACAGTTATTATGGAGAAAAGTATGGAGGTTCCTTATAAAACTACAAACAGAACTTCTATTATGATCCAGTAATTCTATCCCTAGGCATATATCCTGAGAAAATCACAATTCAGAAAGACACATATACCCCAGTGTTCATTTACAATAGTCAGGAGATAGAAACAACCTAAATGTCCATCAATAGAGGATTGGATAAAGAGATGTAGTACATATATACAATGGAATATTACTCAGCCACAAAAAATGAAACTGTGCCATTTGCAGAGACACAGATGGACCTAGAGTCTGTCATACAGAGTGAACTAAGTAAGAAAGAGAAAAACATCACGTATTAACATATATATTTGGAATCTAGGAAATGGTACAGATGAACCTATTTTCAAAGCAGAAATACAAACACAGATGTAGAGAGCAAACATACTATTAATCAGCTATATCCCAATATGAAATAGAAAGTTTTAATAAAAAAGATCTCTGGATGTTGCCAACACCAAATTTATCTTGAGTGGTAAAATCACAGAAGCATGGTAAAAGAGAGCACTTTTGAAACTATCCATAGTCAAAGACTGTATTTTTCTCCATGTTGCTGATGACTGATACTTTCCTAAAATACATTATAAATTAATTACTGAAATAAAATTATCATGCAATTAGACGTGCAATGATGTCAAAATGCTATAAAAATTCTGAACACTTCCTCACAATTTTCATAGTTACCACAGACCAGAACCAAAGAGTTTATGGGCTGGTACTATTTTTTCAGCCACACTTTGAATAACACTAGTCTAGAATGAAAATATATGATCATAAGATGTCCATGACTCAATTTTATCATCAGCCAGGTGGACAAATTCTAAAATATAATTATACCTAAACCTTGAATTAAATATAATTTTAATATTACATATAAAAATTCCAAGCTTCATGGCTGCAGGTGGTGAGGAGGTTATAAATGGAGAAAGAAAGAAAAATTTGTTTGAACCTGGATGAGGGTACATGCAGCTGCATTATCCTATTCTCTCTGCTTCTGCAAGTTTGAAATTTTCTTCATAAAATGTTAAAAGGGTTGTTTTTTTTTTTTTGCTTTCATGTTATTTTAAAACTTAAAATACTACCATTGCTTGAAAGATTCTGTCTTTTTTTTTAGAGGGACCACTTTTGACATCAGGAAGATGAACTGGGTAAAGACGGGCCACCTCAACAGTCAGAAACACTGTCTCAGAGACGCTTCTCAGAGACGACCCAGTGCTCCCCTGACTACCCTGACATCAGCAGCGAGACAAGGTCAGGCCAGCAACAGAGTCGGAAACCCAGCTCTGCTCTCCCAGCCCTGCATGCCCAGCTTGTTCGCTCAGACATGTGTCCAGAGCAAGGGTGCCTTGTGCTCCTACAGACCGGGGTCATCTGTGTAATGGGGTCAGCATCTGGACCTCACAAGGGATTCCATGTGCAGACCCTCCAAGGAGCAGGAAGAGCCGGGCGCGCTCCGCGGCAGCCCTGAGCAGACCGGAGGTCAGCCAGGACGTGCGTTTCTCGGCGTGGCACACACTGGGACGCCCACGCTGAGATTTGCAGACTGTTCTTCGGAGCCACCTGATTTTCAGTAACAATCAGCTTTGTGACCAAAAGGTGACAAATTGGGTGTATAAAACATCCAAGTTGCAACCGAACTGCAGGTGGAATTTTGAGGCGGGTTCCTATTACACACGAGGAAGGGACAGGCGGGCCGGCAGATGGCAGGCCGTGTATCCCACAGCTCCCCCTAGCTGCCCCGGTTCTGAGTGTGCACGGGCCACCAGCTGCACACAGTCAACATGCTCCCAGGTTCCCTCTAATGAGCAGCCTTGCCTAGAAAACTTCTTTTACAGATGTTTATAGCTTTTGTGGCTTTTTATTCACCATCTTATTTTATTAGCTAGTGTGATCTTTCAACATGTGACAAAACATACACATGGCCTAGTAAACAATGCACCTAAAAACTATAACTCTTAGGGAAGCCTGAAGAAAGCTAGGAGCATGTTTAGAGCAGGTTTCTGCACAATACATTCATAACTGATCTTGCACTGTAGCTAATGGAAAACACAGCTTCTGGAAACTAGGAAAATATATTGCACAATTCACATAAAGAAAACTTAAAACCTGCACAGTAAACAGAACATAATTTTTATATTGAAGTGTTGTATATAGACTTTAAATAGCAACAAGGAAGCACTCCATGGCTTTTTAATTCCTCCACTCTGGAGGCCCATAGAATAATGTGTGGAAGTGACATGGCTGGAAGAAAGGTCCTACCACTGACAGCACAGAGGTGACAAAGGAGCTTGCCTGGCATAAAGCAAGCAAAGAATTGCCTGAACTAGCTCACAAACCACGCTTTCTTGCCACCACAGGGGTCACTCAATCTGGTCCATTGGGACAGTCAGATAAGCCAAGGGAACTAAAATTTCCTTCACACCTTCACTCTTGTAATCTCTAGCCTAGAGGATTTCATACCTGCCTGCACATCCAAGTCATGTGAGAATTTTTTCTAAAATAGTGATGATGGTCTCACCCCAGGGAGAATGATTTAACTGGTCTTGAGTGGGACCAGGCACTGGCGTGTTTTAAAAGCTCCTGAGGTACTTCCAATGTGCAGCCAGCAGTGAAAACTTCTGATCTGGCTCTCCATCCTCTCAAGTAATAATTATCATAATAATATTACAACAGCAGCAATAACTTCTATTTCACCTTCTATTACTTATGCTTTACCACAAGGACACTGTGGTTATGCTAACAGACTGCCTACTTTGTGGTGGGCAAAGTGCTAGGAACTTTAGAGGAGGATTTTTCCCCCATTTAACTGTTAAGCCATACTGCAAATTTGGTATTGTTATTCTCATGTGAAGAAATCTTAATTGAAAACATGAGCAAGGTTCGCACACTAGGACAGAGAGGGCAGAACTCAAAATAAGCCCCTCTTACTCCAGGGCCAGGGACTGTGGTGACTCTGTGGCTCCTCTCCCCACACCCACCCTTCCCATGGTCAAAACACACCACAACAGATGACTCACAGCTCAGCCAAGAGCAGGAACATGCATCAGGCGCAGCCTTGGCCCCAAACCAGCCTGCCCTGGAATCACCCAGGGAGCTTCAAAAACTGCACATGCTGGTGACCCATCCCCCAGGGATTATGACTGCGCTGGGGTGGGATCTGGGGTCCAGCATTTTCAAATGATCCCCATGAGGTTCTCATATGCAGACTCATGTGGGAACTGCGAGGCTAAGCCAATAAATGCAACTCCATTTCCTTTGGATAGGTTTAGACTGGAGCATACGTCATGCTTGCGGTTACTGAAGAGAAAGTGAATCTGCAGGGGATTCAGAGAAAGGCCTCTTGTGTCTGCTGAGGCCTCCGTGTGTGGAGGTGGCGCCTGAGGAGCTGGCTAAGGACAGCAGGAGAGAGGAGAGGCCCTGGGTTACCTAAGACCCTGCTGAGCCCCTGCGTGAACCGATCACAGGCTGGCCTGACCTCTGAAAGTCTTGTAATGGGACTTAGTAAATGTCGCAGTTTAAGCCCTTTTAATTTAGGCTTTTGGTTATGTAGATATGAAGTCATTCTGCCTTAGATGAATACATTTCCCAATCATCACATCATATTTCAACATCCCTATTCCAGTGACAGAGAATATGTCACACTCACACTGAAGCATAATGCTATATGACAATGAACAAGAAACCTAAGTCAGTCGCTGCTATCAAAAGTGATAACGTACAACACAGTCTAAGAAGCCCAGCTCTGAAAATGGAAGGGAGTCCTCTTTTGGACAGCAGTATTTTTCTCATACACATGGAGTTCAAAAGGAGCTGAAAACATATTTGCTGATAAAGATTCTGAGAATAATATGAGATCTGTGCATTGTAAAGAATTTTCTTTGTAATCTTTGGAAGAAAAGGAATACTGGTTAAGTGAAAGAGTGTTATTTAAATTACCTAAAGGGAAACTATTTCTCTGCATAATAACTGTTTAGCTTTTTTATCCTCAAAAATAATACAAAAGAAGACTAATCATGTGAATAGGAATATTTTATAATAAGGAAAAAATTATGCTCATCACCTTTAAACTTCAAGATTAAATGTAAATCAATGAAAACATAAAGGAAAGATAACAGAAGGAAAATAAATACGGTCAAAAATATAAATATTGTGTTCAAGGCAAAAATGCTGAATTTCAAGTAACAATTTAAATGGAACCCAACTAGGAGAACAAATCGTCAGAGTTGTGAGGTCACAGGTTGGTAATGCACCTGCCTTCCTCTTGTCACATACAGTCTTCAATATTTTTGTTTGCTGTATCCCCAAAACCTGCTACTGAAAATCAAAGTAAGTCTTACAATTTTAAGACAGCCTAATATTGTTTCTGCATGTTCCAGGGATCTTCATTTACCAGTGGAATGTTCCTAAGAAATGTGTAGCCTCAGCCACAGTAATCCATCTCTAAAGGCAAATTTAGAGAGAAAAATAGCAACCACTTCCTCTAAAAGGCCCCTTCCTATATCTGAATTAGTATTTTAAGGTTAAAAACCAATTAATTTAAATGTTTCAAGCTTTATAAGTGAGCTGACAGCAATCAAGAAAATTGCCATGATCAGATGATGATGTAACCGAGGATAAACTTATCAGCAAAAGTCCTCAGGTATAATTAGCAAGACACTGTGTTAGGAACTGTGGGAAACACAGGACGTTTAAAATGTGGCCCTTATCCTCGAGAGAGTCCAACAGATCTGCGAAGCAAAGACAGGGCAGAGGGAGGAGATGGAGTTGGGGTGTACTCATCTATCAACCTGAGCTTTCATGGCTACACAAGCTGAAATATGGTATTCCGCACAGGGCTTCCCAGATGGCTCAGTGGTAAAGAATCTGCCTGCCAATGCAGGAGATGCAGGTTTGATCCCTGGGTGGGGAAGACCCGCTGGAGGAGGGAATGGCAACCCACTCCTCTATTCTTGCCTGGAAAATTTCCATGTACAACCCTGGCGGGCTACAGTCCATGGGGTGGCAAAGAGTCGGACACAACTGGGAACAGAGCACATTCAGCACACACCAAACCCCCCTGCTGATTTAGGGGGCATAATGTAGGGGTACAGAGAATAATGTGAATGAGAATTCAATACAGTCACAGATGACATTTAAGAGGCAGATCCAATCAGTCCACAGAGAATTTACTTGACTCAACCTGCCTACTTCCAAAAATAACAAGCATGCTTTCTGACAGATGTAAAGGCTGCAAGTATAATCCATCTTGAATAAAACCATAAAGCTTATTCAGAGATCTCCAGGAGAAAGGATTATGTAAATGCAAAGCCTCAGAAAAGAGGTTTTTAATTGTGAAGGAGTAACATACTTATCCCACTGCACAATTTTGAAAATAATCAGAACACAGCAGAAAGGTGCTATCACACATGCAACCAATTCACCCATGACCAACAGAGCGGTCATTCCAGCCAAGTTCACGTCAACAGGGGAAACAAAACCATCAAGGAGTGGGCAGAAGTCAGAGGAATTCATATCATCAATATAAATTACCTCTCTGAATCAACACGCTGCACAGATGGGAAGGAGCTAGTAGCATAAACCTGCCACTTTCAAACCTCAAAAATGCTGAGAAAACAGCCTGTCTATTTGCACAGGTGAGGATTCCACAGTTGTCCTGGCAGAGATCTCGCAAAATTTGAATGTACTCAAGTCAAAGTATTGTGACAAAAAGTAGGTCTGTGTAAAATGTTAAAAACGGAAGAATTCATAAAATTAGCATTTTTAACCTTTTCATCAGATACAGTTTAGTTCAGTAAGTAAATTAAGCTCAATCTTTCACAACTGGGTGAGTTCTTCATGAAAACTTTTTGTCTTCTCTGGAGTTAGTACACAGACTCCAGCAGACTTATGTGTACCAAATAGCTTCTGCAAATACCATTCCTACTCCTAAAAAGAATAACCTACTATCATCAAGAGTTCGGTTCACTTCACTCGCTCAGTTGTGTCCGACTCTTTACCACCCCATGAACCGCAGCATGCCAGGCCTCCCTGTCCATCACCAACTCCCGGAGTTTACCCAAACTCATGTTCGTTGAGTCGCTAATGCCATCCAACCATCTCATCATCCATCATCCCCTTCTCCTTCTGCCAATCTTTCCCAGCAGCAGAGTCTTTTCAAATGAGTCAGTTCTTCGCATCAGGTGGCCAAAGGATTGGAGTTTCAGTTTCAACATCAGTCCTTAAAATGAACACTCAAGACTGATCTCTACGACTGGCTGGATCTCCTTGCAGTCCAAGGGACTCTCAAGAGTCTTCTCCAACACTACAGTTCAAAAGCATCAATTCTTCGGCACTCAGATTTCTTTATAATCCAACTCTCACATCCATACGTGACTACTGGAAAAACCACAGCCTTGACTAGACAAACCTTTGTTGGCAAATGAATGTCTCTGCTTTTTAACATGCTGTCTAGGTTGGTCGTAACTTTCCTTCCAAGGAGTAAGCATCTTTTAATTTCATGGCTGCAATCACCATCAGCAGTGATTTTGGAGCCTAAAAAAGTAAAGTCAGCTACTGTTTCCACTGTTTCCCCATCTATTTGTCATGAAGTATAGGACTGGATGCCATGACCTTAGTTTTCTGAATCTTGAGCTTTAAGCCAACGTTTGCACTCTCCTGTTTCACTTTCATCAAGAGGCTCTTTAGTTCTTCTTCACTTTCTGACATAAGGGCGGTGTCATCTGCAAACTTCCCTGGTGGCTCAGATGGTAAAGCGTCTGCCTACAATGCGAGAGACCTAAGTTTGATCCCTGGATTGGGAAGATCCCCTGGAGAAGGAACTGGCAACCCACTCTAGTAATCTTGCTTGGAAGATCCCATGGACGGAGGAGTCTGGTAGGTTGCAGTCCATGGGGCCGCAAAGAGTTGGACAGGACTGAACGACTTCACTTACTCCCTTATACCTCCTGGAAATCTTGATTCCAGCTTGTGCTTCTTCCAGCCCACCGTTTCTCATGATGTCCTCTGCATATAAGTTAAATAAGCAGGGGACAATATACAGCCTTGATGTACTCCTTTTCCTATTTGGAACCAGTCTGTTGTTCCATGTCCAGTTCTAACTGTTGCTTCCTGACATGCATACAGGTTTCTCAAGAGGCAGGTCAGGTGGTCTGGTATTCCCATCTCTTTCAGAATTTTCCAGTTTATTGTAATCCACACAGTCAAAGGCTTTGGCATAGTCAATTAAGCAGAAATAGATGTTTTTATGAAACTCTCTTGCTTTTTTGATGATCCAGCAGATGTTAGCAATTTGATTTCTGGTTCCTCTGCCTTTTCAAAAACCAGCTTGAACATCTGGAATTTCATGGTTCACGTACTGCCGAAGCCTGGCTTGGAGAATTTTGAGCATTACTCTACTAGAGTGTGACATGAGTGCAATTGTGTGGTAGTTTGAGCATCCTTTGGCATTACCTTTCTTTGGGACTGGAATGAAAACTGACCTTTTCCAGTCCTATGGCCACTGCTGAGTTTTCCAAATTTGTTGACATATTGAGTGTTGCACTTTCACAGCATCACCTTTCAGGATTTGAAATAGCTCAACTGGCATTCCATCACCCCCACTAGCTTTGATCGTAGTGATGCTTCCTAAAGCCCACTTGACTTCCCATTCCAGGATGTCTGGCTCTAGGTGAGTGATCACACCATCATGATTATCTGGGTTGTGAAGATCTTTTTTGTACAGTTCTTCTGTGTATTCTTGCCACCTCTTCTTAATATCTTCTGCTTCTGTTAGGTCCATATCATTTTGGTGCTTTATTGAGCCCATCTTTGCATGACATGTTCCTTTGGTATCTCTAATTTTCTTGAAGAGATCTCCAGTCTTTCCCATTCTATTGTTTTCCTCTATTTCTTTGCATTGATTGCCGAGGAAGGCTTTTTACCTCTCCTTGCTATTCTTTGCAACTCTGCATTCAAATGGGTATATCTTTCCTTTTCTCCTTTGCCTTTCGCTTCTCTTCTTTTCACAGCTACTTGTAAGACCTCCTCAGACAGCCATTTTGCTTTTTTGCATTTCTTTTCGACGGGGATGGTCTTGATCCCTGTCTCCTGTACAACGTCACGAACCTCTGTCCATAGTTCATCAGGCACTCTGTCTATCAGATCTAGTCCCTTATATCTATTTCTCACTTCCACTGCATAATCATAAGGGATTTGATTTAGGTCATACCTGAATGGTCTAGTGGTTTTCCCCCCTTTCTTCAATTTAAGTCTGAATTTGGCAATCAGGAGTTCATGATTTGAGCCACAGTCAGCTCCCAGCCTTGTTTTTGCTGACTGTATAGAGCTTCTGCATCTTTGGCTGCAAAGGATGTAATCAATCTGATTTCAGTGTTGCCCATCTGGTGATGTCCTCGTGTAGAGTCTTCTCTTGTGTTGTTGGAAGAGTAACCAGAAACAATTTATATCCTGATTTTTTTTTGGAATAGTGGTGACTTTTTACCTAATAGCTTCTGATTATTTTGGGTTCAGTATGTTCCTCGAGGGACTTCCCAGGAGGTGCAGATAGTTAAGAACCAGCCTGCCAATGCAGGAGACATGAGAGACGTGGGTTCGATCCCTGAGTCGGGAAGATCCCCTGGAGAACGAAATGGCAACCCACTCCAGTATTCTTGCCTGGAGAATCCCATGGACAGAGGAGCCTGGCAGGCTACAGTCCACGGGGTCAGAAAGAATTGAACAGGAATGAAGTGACAGCACGCACGCGTGTTCCTTGAGAAGGGACTTCCCCATAGCTTATCTCAACCATGACTAACTGTCCTCATTTACACCTGATTAGCCTTAGTTTAGCCCTAAAGTCCCACATTCCAGGGGCAAATAGCAAGATGATGCCAAGCTGCTTTCTCTATTAAACAGCACTACATGAATTTAGGAACAACTGCAAAATATAATGTCCCATTTAGATACCATCTAGAGAACTATATGCATTGTCCCTGAAAATGCACTCAGCTGTCACTTGAGAGAGCAACATACTAACCAGGAGACACTGCTCACACAAACGCTGTGGATGCACCCCTCATCCTCTCTCCTGAGCTCTCATCCCAGGCGTAAAGAGCCACCATCTACCCTCTCCTGGCAGGATGGGCTCAGCTACCGGGAAAAGTACTGATGATCCCCACTGAGAAGAGTGGCTTCCATCCCAGCGGGCCTAAGTAGGGTCTTGGGGTCACAAGGACAAAGAAAAGCAGTGCCTCACAGTAAAGTGGCAAGTCTTTGCTCAGGACAAACAAAATGCTTTTCCCTCAAGAATTTGGTTTTTGTTTTGTTGTTTTGTATAAAGGAAGCGCATTTTGACAGAGATGAACTGTCAAAGAACTCAGAAACTGTCCCACTCAGTCTCTCAGAATATATTAGGTTAAAAAAGAAGATTTAATTGAGGCTATTTCCTTCTTTTTACTACATTCCAAGACACAAGGAACCTAATGGAATCACAGATCTCCATTTTGAACCATTTCTTTGCATACTGATCTTGTTTTATTTATTTAATTCTTTACATTTATTCTTTGGTTTAGAGACTCAGTCCCTTCAGAATACACTAACATGTAAGAAAGGAACTGTCAGTACAATCTCTTAGAAATTTTTTCTTTATTTATAAGTGCAGTGACAATGGTTTTTCTATAGTAGCCAGATACTAAGTCAAACCAACATAAATAATACACTTGCTGGGAGAGTCAGTTAACATAATCTTATTTTGCACAGAGAGGAACTTAGCCACAGTGAGATGCAAACAGTCAGGCAGAATTCAGTGAGTGCACGTACTTCTTTCCTATGAAAAAGGACAGCACCAATCTCCAAAGACCTCTTTTCACACAGGGATGAAAACAGGTGTCGATCATCTCAAGACACAAAAATGAGGCTGGGGACAGGGAGGGGAGCAGATTCCTGGGGCTCTAAGCCCAGTATTGCATAAGAAGGAACAGACATCTAGCCTGCAACAGCCTTGGCACTGGCAACAGCTCCTAACAGGACAGATGTTAGAGAACTCACTCATGTCCCACCAGTGCGGAAACACAAACAGAATTTAATATTTAACAAATTCAAAATTCAGGCATTCAGTCATATATTATTTGGTGACAAACTGTCCAGGATGTAAAAAGACTGCACTGTACATGGAATGTCATTTTTTTGGCAATGACTTGGTACACTGCTTACATGTCTATAAAAACACGCTAATTTTAGTTCCTTCACTTCTGTTGCCTCTACAAAGCCAAATAAACACACACATACACACACATAATAGATCCACAGCAGTTAGGCATATCCATTCTAGCAAAATGTTTATTTTAACTTACACTGGCACAGTGAGCCAAATATATTCATTCACTGAATAGACGGAGTAGCTGCAGTTGCAATAGTAAACTACATGCATAAGAAAGGTACTCGTATATGTGCATGTGTACATGATATGTAAACGTGTATATGCTATATATGGTAACGACAGAAGTTTGAGTTAAAGGGAAGTCAATTAATTCACTGTAGTGCTTATCGAGACTAGTCCCAGGAAAACCCCTAGAACTTCCCCCACTGATGTGCTGAGTTTTGGGGCTGATTCAGCCTGTCTCTGGTAGGAATACCAGAGTGTCTGAGAACTTGGTCAAGTCTAGTGCCATAGGCTTTAGAGCTCAGCAGCCAGGCACTCAGGGAGCCTCCAGGGTAGTCCTAAAGCTTAAGGAGGTTCTCAAATGTCTTCACATTTTGCTGAGGCAGACAGTAATTTATACTCTGAAAAGTACCACTGAGGAACCTCAGATCATCGGCTTTCCATCATTATAAGGAAGGGTCTTCTCGGATGAATGGTTTATATCACTCACAACTTGCCCGAGCTCAAATACTGACCCTGGAGTGAAGGGCTACAGATCTGATTAACCGTCCCCAAAGCCTCCTGCCCATTCCTCCCGCTTCATGATTTCCAGAACACCAAATCTCAAACCAGTAATCTATCCTGTGTTACAATCCAGTATCAAAGCCACAGGATATCAGCACCATCGTCATTGTAAATCAGAGTTTTACCAAAGGAAAAAAAAAAGCCTTAGAAACACAATCTATCTATCTGAGATGTCTTTAAAATCTTATACTATAAACATTAACATGTAAATAACATTACTGACAAAAGTTTATTTGCGAAAATTCTCTCAATTCTGGTTCCTATTATTTTTATTCTATCTTGAGCATATAATTATAGAGGACACTAAACTGAAAATACTATATATTTTAATATTTTATTTACATATTCTAAAAAAAAATATAAAAATTACAAATATATATATATATGTTTTCACTTGATCAAGGCTACATTTCTTTTTTAAATTATTTTAATTGGAGGATAATTACTTTACAATATTGTGACGGTTTTGCCATACATTAACATGAATCAGTCACAGGTATACATATGTCCCCCTAATTCTGAACCCCTCTCCCACATCCCTCCCCATCCTACCCCTCTGGGTTGTCCCAGAGCACCAGCTTTGGGTGCCCTGCATCATGCACCAAACTTGCACTGGTCATCTGTTTAACATATGGTAATAGACATGTTTCAATGCTATTCTCTGAGATCATCCCACCCCTGCCTTCTCCCACTGAGTCCAAAAGTCTGTTCTTTACACCTGTGCCTCCTTTGCTGTCCTGCATGTAGGATTGTCATTACCATCTTTCTGAATTTCATATCTATGTTTGCGTTATACATACATATATGGAATTTCATATATATGTTCCATATATATGCGTTAATACACAGCATTTGTCTTTTTCTGACTTACTTCACTCTGTATAATAGACTCTAGGTTCATCCACCTCATTAGGACTGACTCAAATGTGTTCCTTTTTATAGCTGAGTAATATTCCATTGTGTATATGTACCACAATTTCCTTATCCATTCATCTGCCGATGGACATCTAGTTTGCTACTACATATAAATCACATGTAACTATGTAATTATATATTTATCCCATATATAATATTAAATGTAAATATATATATATTCTTTCTGTTTCCATGCAATAATGATTTCAGAGAACACTTAGTTACATTTAATTATATCCAAATATTCACAAAAATGAAAAAGACCCACAGGTTTTGTTGTTTAAGTGAATGCCTGATTTCATTTTGCCAGGACACAACACTGCTGAAATGGTAGAGTCACTTTTTTGGTATAAACTCATCTTCAACTTTCCCATCAAATAACATCCACCACTATGTACATACTCTGCCCAGTGTTACTTTATAGGCATGGCATTAACCTTTTAATACTCGTACTTAAATCCTTTCTAAGAGAAATGAAGTCACAAGGAAGGGTAGCACCCACATTACACAGATTTCACATAATGAGGAGATAAACTAAATTGAAGGTACACACAAGAAATAGTATTTGACTGGAAAATAGCCAAATCGATGACCAAAAAAACATTCATTTACAATTGAGAATAGAAATAAAAATGAGATGAGAACTGACAATAAAGAATGGAATTTTACATGTTTAGTGTTTAAAATGTTTTAATAAATAATGTTAAAATAGCATGGCTAAATATTCCTCAAAACAGCAGTGCTAAAGCATCCTTACAAACTATCATCTAGGACTCCAATTTTTCTCTCTAACAAACCATGACTGATACAGAGCATAAGGATTTAGTCTTGGAAAAGTAAAGAAAGAGACATCCAAAGCCTCAATGTTTCTCAGGGGAAGCAGATTTTTACTTTAAAGTAAATATAATTTGGGTCAAATTATAAATGTTACCCATTTTCTGAGAACCACTACCTGCCTCTTTAAGGGTGAAAAATAAAAGAATATAGCTTCTTTTATGGAGAAAAAGGAAACATCCACATGATCATTTAAACTGAATCCAAACAAAAGACTTCTATCCTAAAACCCTGTTTCTTTCAGGATCAGAAGAATAAATTTCACTGTAATACCCAGAAATATTGAAATCAAAGCATTTTAAAAATATCCACAGCCCCTGGAGATGAAGGCAACATGACTGACAGGCCTAACAGGTCCTTCAAGCCATAGATCACAGATCCTGAGCACCAATCTTGTTATCAACGTGCTATGGGACCTCGTGAGTCATTCTTGGCCGAGATGTGTCTTTCTGGAAAAATATTTATACCTAAACTAGCCACCTTCAAAGATCTGGAAGGTTATTACACTGAAAATACTGTTTTAATTTCCAATGATGCAGAGTAACTGCAACATGAGGGATTTATATAAAATGTGGAATATATATCCCCACACTGAAATCTCACTTTTTAAAATAGATTACAAGGGACATGAAATATCTCTCCCTGGTGGTTTTCAAAATATTAGCAATATTTTCTTGAAAATGGTTTTAAAAGTGCAAATGAATGGAAGATGCCTGTAGAGGTCATACTGGTACTGCTGAATAATCTTCTATGAGGGGTGCTTTTGTGACAGTCATCTAGGAGCACTCTCCAGCAAGACCTTATGGCATGAATCCTGGGGACCTTGCAATGGAGGTGGGCAAGGGAGGAGTTCAGAGGATGTAGGAGGTTCAGTAGTAGCCATGAGTTGTTTCTGAACTGAATGAGAAATCAACACCAGTATTCCTGGAATTTTGTCAAAGACTGGTTCATGAAATATGGAACATAATCCTTGAACATCTTGATAAATGTGTGTGTGTGTGTTAGTTGCTCAATCGTGTCCAACTCTTTGCAACCCCACAGACTATAGCCCACCAGGCTCCTCTATCCATGGGATTCTCCAGGCAAGAATACTGGAGTGGGTTGCCATTTCCTTCTCCAGGGGATCTTCCCCACCCTGGGATCAAACCTAGGTCTCCTGCATAGCAGGTGGATTCTTTACCATCGGAGCCTTCCTTGATAGCTACATATGCAGTAATAAAGAACAAGAATCCAGCGATAAAGAAATCTGATTTCCAATCTCTGAACTGCTCACTACCAGTCATATGATTCTTGCTGCTACTGCTGCTGCTAAGTCGCTTCAGTCGTGTCCGATTCTGTGTGACCCCATAGACTATAGCCCATCAGGCTCCCCTGTCCCTGGGATTCTCCAGGCAAGAATACTGGAGTGGGTTGCCGTTTCCCTCTCCAGTGCATGAAAGGGAAAAGTGAAAGTAAAGTCGCTCAGTCATCCGACTCTTAGCGACCCCATGGACTGTAGCCTACAAGGCTCCTCCGTCCATGGGATTTTCCAGGCAAGAGTACTGGAGTGGGGTGCCATTGCCTTCTCCAATGATTCTTGACAGGCTACTTAATCTCCCAAGCCTCACTCCTCTCATTTTTAACATGAGATATTATAACTATTTCATAGGATTTTGCTTATCATAAGGCTTAGCCCATAATAAGAATTCAATAAGGGTATTAACCTGCTTTCTTCTATGTGGTATCAAAATATGCACATGAATAATATAATTCAAAACTGAAAAAGCACACAAATCATGAAAATATAAATGAGGTGATGTCGGGAGCCGCATTAGGCATTACTGACAAAATGGAGGCACGGCCCCAACCCCCTCTCCTCATCCCGCAGGCACGGTCCCGGGATGAAGGAGTTAGGTCTTGTGATTCTGACTTGTCCTTTCCTTCCTCCAGTTGAGTTGGCTGGAAAGTATGTTAAGGTGCTTATTGTTCTTGCATGAGAAAGCACAAAGCCTTCTGCAGTTGCCCAGGAAATAATCCATAAAGTTACATTTGTTCAAGGACCTTTACAAAGAATGTTCCAGGATGAGCACATAGGCCGCAGCTTGAGGCCATGGGAAACACTGTTATCTGAAACCTGCTTGTAAGGGAATGTTTATGGCAAAAGTAGTTTGCTGAGTTTAGGGGTTAGGAATAATTAAGAATAGTTAGAAGCTAAAAGTTTAAGGTATGTTGTAGTGTTGGCATATTTTACTACAGCTTATAGAAACTAGGAATTTTAGAGATACTAATAGCTAAAAGCTTTTATAGGAGATGATGAGCTTGAGTTACTAGGGGAAAGCAGGATTCAGAGAAATAAGAAATAAACTGAGGATGTGGTATACAGCCCAGAGACAAACTTGAGTTACAATGTTATCACAAGGGCACTTAAGAGGGAACTCTGAAGGACAACAATGATTTATGGAGACAGTAAATATGGGTGAGGGGATACTGGAGATGTCATAACTCTGACCTAATGCTTCTGTAAAAGTATAAAAGAAAACCTGATGCTTGAAATAAATATGCAGCCCAGTGCTTTGAGTGAGAGGCTGCATCATTTTTTTCTCCACCGACCCTGTTCATCCCTTCAACGTTTCCATGGCTGTCGGAGCTGGACTCCAGCAAGGTGACTTTATAAAGAAACGAAATTATGTATGAGTCTCAACACAGCGTTGTTCTTGAAATCCCTTAATGGGACAGTCACATAAATAGGAGGTCCTTTATTTCACGATTCTTATGATATTTTAGTAACTAAAACTCCCTGAATAGAGTGCACACTGAATATGAAACTCTCTTTCAGAGAGAAAAGAGTATAGAAAAGTATTGCTTTTCTAAGACTAATGGCCTCATTTCTTTTAAAAATTAATTGTATACTGCCTATCCCCAAAACAAAGAAAATTTCTCTTTACACATTTCCAACAGCATGTTCAGTTCAGTTCAGTTCAGTCGCTCAGTCATGTCCGACTCTTTGCGACCCCATGAATTGCAGCACGCCAGGCCTCTCTGTCCATCACCAACTCCTGGAGTCTACCCAAACCCATGTCCATCGAGTCGGTGATGCCATCCAACCATCTCATCCTCTGTCGTCCCCTTCTCCTCCCGCCCCCAATCCTACCCAGCATTAGGGTCTTTTCCAATGAGTCAACTCTTCGCATGAGGTGGCCAAAGTATTGGAGTTTCAGCTTCAACATCAGTCCTTCCAATGAACACCCAGGATTGATTTCTTTTAGGATGGATTGATTGGATCTCCTTGCAGTCCAAGGGAGTCTCAAGAGTATTCTCCAACACCACAGTTCAAAAGCATCAATTCTGCGGCGCTCAGCTTTCTTCACCGTCCAACTCTCACATCCATACATCACCACTGGAAAAACCATAGCCTTGACTAGACGAACTTTTGTTGGCAAAGTAATGTCTCTGCTTTTAAATATGCTGTCTAGGTTGGCCATGACCTTCCTTCCAAGGAGTAAGCGTCTTTTAATTTCATGGCTGCAATCACCATCAGCAGTGATTTTGGAGCCCCAAAAAATAAAGTCTGACACTGTTTCCACTGTTTCCCCATCTATTTTCCATGAAGTGATGGGACCAGATGCCATGATCTTAGTTTTCTGAACGTTGAGCTTTAAGCCAACTTTTTCACTCTCCTCTTTCACTTTCATCAAGAGGCTCTTTAGTTTTCATAAAGAGGCTCTTTAGTTCTTCACTTTCTGCCATAGTTTTCATAAAGAGGCTCTTCAGTTCTTCACTTTCTGCCATAAGGGTGGTGTCATCCGCATATCTGAGGTTATTGATATTTCTCCCAGCAATCTTGATTCCAGCTTGTGTTTCTTCCAGCCCAGCGTTTCTCATGATGTCCTCTGCATATAAGTTAAATAAGCAGGGTGACAATATACAGCCTTGACGTACTCCTTTTCCTATTTGGAACCAGTCTGTTGTTCCATGTCCAGTTCTAACTGTTGCTTCCTGACCTGCATACAGGTTTCTCAAGAGACACGTCAGATGGTCTGGTATTCCCATCTCTTTCAGGATTTTCCACAGTTTATTGTGATCCACACAGTCAAAGGCTTTGGCATAGTCAATAAAGCAGAAATAGATGTTTTTCTGGAACTCTCTTGCTTTTTCGATGATCCAGTGGATGTTGGCAATTTGATCTCTGGTTCCTCTGCCTTTTCTAAAACCAGCATGTACTTTCCTTTAACTCTTTAAGCATGTTATTAAAGTCTAAAGATAATACAGTGATGGCAAAGCAGCAATCAGCTGAAATGCTAAATATTTATTAAGTTTTATTTTAGCTAAATCTGCAAACTGCTCTCCATATACCCCTTGTTGATACACAGAGTTCACGAAGGAGTACAGCAGACATCTCTGAAATGCCTGCACTCCTTACAAAGAGCTGATGCTCTCTGAGAGCATTGTGACCCAGCCCAGCCTCTGAGACAAGTTCAGGAGGACCAGGAACCCTGAGCCAATACACCGGGCTTCTACCGCGGCTGCCAGGAGAGAGGAAGAGACAGCTGGACCACAATGCCACCGACGTAAAGCCCCATGACTCACACTTCATGCCACTTAGTGATCAGTTCAACAAATACCTAATGAGTTCCTACTATTTAGAAAGTTTCCCTTTTCATGAAAACAGGTTAAAAGATATATAAACATAAATAAGGCTGAGTATAAAGTTAAAAGACAAACAGTTACACTGCTGTACGACTGAATGAATAAATGAACAGAGTGCTAAGGAAAAAAAGACAAACTATGTCACAAAAGTGAAAAAAACTAAGTTAATATAGTATGATTAATGTCTGAGTAAGACATGTCCGTGGCAGAGGTGGCAGGGAAGGCTGTGGAAAACCTGATACCTGACCAGAAGTTTTAAGAAGAGCTAAGAGGTGGTGTTAGTGGTAAAGAATCCACCCACCAATTCAGGAGATCTAAGAGATGGGGGTTCGATCAATGGGCAACGCAACCCACTCTAGTGTTCTTGCCTGGAGAATCCAATGGACAGAGGAGCCTGGAGGAACCTGGCAGGCTACAGTCCACAGGTCACAAAGAGTCAGACGCAACTAAAGTGACTTAGCAAGTAAGATCTCCACAGGGAGAAGGAAAAAGCCAGAGAACAAGGATCATTTTATTGGCACCCTCAAGAAATACTGAGGCAGGTGCAGAAAACATGGTGAGCTGCAGGAGAAGGACACATGATTAGTGCTGGTCCAAAGTGCAGAGAGTGTTACTCAGAGAGAGGGGACTGGGCAAGGGGCAGGCAGCACAGCCAGAAGGGCACAGGGCACTCAGGTGATGGCGGGGGCGGGGTGCTGCTGTGCGCTTGCTGCCTTTTTTGTTTTCTTTAGGGACTGAGACATATCAAAGTTGACCTTTGTAACTATTATTGTGGCAGTCAATTATAGGATGAATTAGTCCAAGATTTCTTAAACAGTGTTCCATAGAACACAACATTCAGTGAGATATATAACACACACACTCACTCACTCATTCACTCTGACTCTGCTCCAATTATACTGGGAAATGCTAGGTTAAATGAACAATACATGAACTATCTTTGCTGAACTGGATGTTCCAACCTGTAGCATGCTTACAGGCCATGGAACTCCAGAGGAAGACAGCGCACGTGATTCTTCCCTGAAATGCTCAATCTCCTCCTCTCCTGCAGCTTTGCCATCACCTCTTTTCTGCTGGTTCTCTTCCAGCCTCTTTGGCTACTCCTTCTTGGTTTCCTCACAGGGAATCTCCTGTGGCTCTGCCTTTTTTTTTTTCTCATTTCATGGAAATCTCATGAATGAGCTTTCTCATCTGTGTTTCTCTTGACACCTTTTCTTGCCTGTACCCTTCTCCCATGGTAAAGTAGGTACTCCTCGTCTGTGTGTTTATTAACATCCTTGCAATATTTCTCTCACAGGCCTTGTTATCTGTGATCATCTATCTGCTCATCTCCTCCCCAGGATACTTAAGGGCTAATCCTTTTTCTTAACTCGCCCTTGAATACACAGCATGTAACACAGACATCAACTCTGTACTTGGGCAACTGAAACTAAATGTACGCTCTCCAAAATCTCAAGCGACACAATTAGAAATCTACTACATCTGTCAAATTTCTTCTTTAATCAGGAGCTCTCTAGGCAACAACTGAAGTCACTGTTAAGAACAAACAAACTGTCACAGAGTGCGCTAACGTAAAATTTTTAAGACATTATGTGAGCTAATCAAGAAAGGCCACATGTCCTAAGTATTTGCAACTTACAATCCAGGGATCTGATTTTATTCCTATTATTCAGGATAACAGCAATATACATCAGTTAACCAAATAATCCATAAATAATCCCTTCAAATGAAATTCTGCCCGAGTTTTATGTTACTCATAAGCTCAAATGACAATGCACTAAAAGCTCCAGCAGTACGTCAGTTAAAACATCATGCTGGTCCCTGCTGTGCTGACAGTCCCCCAGGGGTGTGACGGATGGGGGGAAAGGCATTCATATGATATACACATTTGTGTTACTTTACCCTGCTAGAGCAGAAAAGAGGGCATCATTTAAAATGCTCAGAAGGGCTCTCCTGTCAGGTCTGGAAGCTGGACGGGTGATACAGCCACTTGATTCTAGGCAGATGTTTTACTCCTTACTCTAAAGCAGTGGGAGAAAAGGAAGAGCAATCATAGACTAGGAAAAGGCAACTGGAAAGACTTTTATTGTTTGGACATATTGGACATTTTGGACATTTTCCTGAAGCACTCCCCTGTCCCTGCCCAAAACTACCTGGGCAAAATAGACAAGAGCTACCAGCAGGCTGAGCAGAGTCACAGGGATCACTGCCTGTTGAGGGTTATCGCAAACAGAGAGCTCTCTAAGACCCAAGAACAAGGTTACTTGCAAGAGCAGGACTGGTACTGTGCAGTAATGAGGGAGAAACAAAGCACTCAGCAGAGCCTGAAAAAGCCAACACTCTGAGGCCACTAACTAAAGTCTAAACACTTTCATCCAGGATCCAGAGAGCCCATATCATCTGTCCTCTAGTCACTCTGGAGGTGTCTTTTTTTATTAGACCTTCTCTACATCACCGTTCATCACATGGAAAGATCTGAAACCCCCAGACACCTTGCTCTATGTTGTTGTTTAGTCGCTAAGTCATGTCCAACTCTTTTGCAACCCCATGGACTGTAGCCTGCCAGGCTCCTCTGTCCATGGGATTTCCTAGGCAAGAATACTGGAATGGGTTGCCATTTTCTCCTCCAGGAGTGCTTCCCAACCCAGGGATCGAATCTGCATCTCCTGCACTGGCAGGCGGACTCTTCACCACTGAGCCACCAGGGAAGCCTACCTTGTACTACATAGTCAACTATATAACCTGGGATCTCTGTCGTCCTGGCACACAGTAGGGTTAATAAAGTCTTACAGAATAAATTAATTATCCTGTATCCTGTGATCTAGGAGGGACAATCTTTAGATCAACTGGCACAACGTCAAAGCCTAGGCACAGTGATATATTATAAATAGTGGTAAAGTGATTTCTCATGAATAGTTAAGTAGTACTACAGCAGTTTGCAAAAGATCTACTTCCTCTTCTACCAATGAGATGAGTTTTAATGTTATCCCCTAATAATGTGATAATTCATGTCCATCCCAGATGCTGTCTTCAGTGAGCAAATAAGCAGAAGGGGTTTAGGCTGGAGCCCAAAGCACTGTCCACCGACTACACTGTGTCTGGAGGTGGACAGTCCACCTGAGCTTCCTCTGCCAGGGGTGTCAGAGCAGATAAAAAAGGGTGTGAGTGGCTCCACCATAGGACCACAGACCTCCAGCTTCCCTCCGTGGTGAACAGATCTCTTAGAACAATGTCTTTAAAGCAGGATGACAAGAACAGTCCAAGAACACGGGCAGGGAAAGGTGGGCCCAGTGTACACTAATGTGGTCCATCGAGCACAGAGCAAGAGGAGGACAGGGGCCCATTCCTGCCTAGACAGGGAGAACTGTAACACGAGCAAGTTCAGAGGTGCACACGTAACAGAAGCCCAACAACATAGCTGGGAGGACCACCTTGAGACATGGGAGTACCACATGGAGTTTGCCAGGACCTCAGGATCAGGCGTAGCATCTGGTTACACACTAGGATCCAGTATCTTACTGCTCTGTCACTTTGTACATTTTATTTATCACTTAGAATGATGGTTTTAGTGTTCATCTGTCCTGCTGGACACAGATAGAGCCTGTGACACAGCAGTTTCTGGCACATGATGGACACATGACAAATACCTGATAAAGGGACCCTACTCCTGTCTTTTCAGACGAGATGAGTGTGAGAAGGCACTGCAGATTAAGTAAGAATTATACTTATTACAATAAACATACTCCAAGTTCCTCTGAGGATAGGGACAATGTCTGATTTGCTAATTGCTATATTCTCAATCATTTAATAACTGTTGAATAAATGAATGAATTCATATGTATTATTTATTGATATATTTGCTGAGTTAATTTGATAAATTTAATATAGTTTGCTATTGATATAATTTAACTTCATTCATTCAAAAAATTCAATAACCCACCAAGTTCTGGGCACACACAGATGCTGAGAAAAAGATGTAAAAATTCCTATCTGCAGGTCAAGTTAAGGTCTAGAAAAGAGGAACATAAAAATAAATCCTAACACTAAGTTCATTAAATTAAAAAATAGAGGTCTGTGCATTTTAAGCAGCTGCAGTAAGAAAGTGTTCAAATCAGACAAAGCCCTAAATAGGGAAGACCCAACTGTCTACTCACGTTCATTATCTTTGAGCAGAGACCACCCCTAAACAAGTTTGCCAGACCATGAGCTCCAAAGGCAAGAATTAACACATCAAAGGCCCCCAAACAGGTATCATTCCTGACTGTAATACCAATAGGTAATCCAGTTTTAGACTCTTTGGTTATCATTTATCTTCCTAAAAAGTATAGAAGGGAAAATGTTAGGATGGTTATGAGTCTAGTCACTTTAGCAGCTCACTGTCACACCAATTATAAGGCTGATTATTTAAATGAAAGCTCTTAATTTAGCTCATTAATGCAAATTTCAGTTACATAAGCAAATCTGCCACCAGACTTTCGACCTATGAATTAAATACAATCAAAGTATCATGAGAACTTTACATGTTTCGAGGTCTCTCAAATTTTTTTTCAGAACAGTGTATGCCTTTCTGAGCAACTGTATCATTTTTTAAACTGAATTTTAAGAATTATATTTTTCCAATTACAAAATACAGCTCTCATTACTAAGTAATAGTATTGTGATTCAACAACTAACCTCTGTAGGTGCTCATTTTATCACTTTGTCCAGAAGTGTCAAGGACTAAAATACAGAAGCATACTTCACAATTAAAACTGTACTTATTCAGCACTATGTGATAACGTAGCCTGGGTCACCATTATGAGGTAGCTGCATAATAAGCCACCTCAAAACTTAAGTGACCTAAAGGAAGTTATTTCTCATGGTTTTATGGACTGCTTGGAGGTTATTTTTTGTGTGTTGGGGGGCACTGACTGGGTCTGTGGATTGACTGTTACAGAGGCAAGGAGAGACTAAGATTTCAGCATCTCTCTTGCAGCTGTGGTCAGCTGGCTGCAGCTGAAGTCACCAGGCGTCCCCCACATGGCCTGCAGTTCCTGTGGGCTGCTGTGTGGTGTGCCTTTCTGCGCCCTCTCTAAATGACCTCGGGGCCTCACAGCATGTGGGGTGGTTCCAAGGGAGGTAGGCACAAACTGCAAGGTTTCTTACTACCTAGACTTACAGGAGTCAGAGTGTCACCTCTGCTGCATTTTATTGGTCAAGCAAGTCACCATGGCCAACTCAGATGCAAAGGGGGGTGAGGCTCTCCTGTTGACGTACAGAGCAGCATGCGCACATAGGGAGGGAAAAGACCAAGGGCAGCCACCTCGCTGTGCTACCTTATCAACACCATAATTTCAACTAATCATGTTATGTTTTATATGGACAGTACTGGCTTTTCTTTTCTCCTGAAAATCAAGTTCGGTACAACAATACTCAATGAAAATGTAAGTGCTAGTAAAAAAAAAAAAAAAAAAAAAAAAAAAAAGCACTGCAGAAAAATCACACATGACGCCAGGTCAGTTCGATCTCTCACACTGAAGGAACCCTACTCTTATAACCCTAAATACAGTGAAACAATTTCACTCCATAGAAAAGGCTTTTGCCTTTTTTTCTATTAGAATAATGTATCTCCCCAATAAGTTTGTCAAGAGTATGAAACCCAATTTAGCTTTAGTACGTCTTGCTCTCAAAGCCTAGGGAAATGCAGAGAATGCCTGGACCAAAGCCTAGCTTTAGGACCATCATTTAGTGTGCCGAAAAAGTACTCCTAACCAAGAAACTAAAAACTTTCCTTGCTGGTGATTTTAAGAGAGCTGACTAGCTTAAAAGCATAGTTACACAGAGAATGGGGGGAGGGGCACTTTGCCAAGTGGGCTGATGACCGTCAGAAAGAATTTTCACAAAAAGAAATGGAAAAGGGGAGCAAATGATGCTGTCAGCCCCTGAAAAGAAAGTTATTTTCCACACGGTCTGATTTTCCCTTTTACAGAGAAAACAGAGCTTACTGTGATAGAGTAAGAATGTTCAATTTCATGTAGGTGTGTTTTCTGAGCCAAATAAAATACAATGGAATCTGAAAGCCATTTATCTTAAACAATTCATTTGCAAGCCATACAAAATCCCCCAAGAAAAATGTGGGTTCTAGAAACAAAAGATTAATTCCAAAACCAAATTAAAGATGTTTTCAAATGATGGCAATGAGCCATATCCTCTTGCCCCTACACCACAATGTTTAGAAAAACAAAAATCAAATAATTCAAATTTTTCTCTAAAATCATAATCAACTTAAGTATTATTAAATTAAAAAAAAAATCTCTTCCTCTCGTCTAGATATAAAAACGGAAATACTGGGCATGTTCCTCACATACTTCCTCCCCTTGCCAACTACTTCTTCTCTCCTTCCAGCACTTCACCCATAATAACTCTTTTCTCTTTCCTTCGACGATAACTCTTTTCTCTTTCCTTCGACGACAAGCTTACACAGCTCCCACATGATTGCGGGATGCTCTGGTCAAGATTGGTCTGCACAGTTTTCCAGTTGCTACACTGCTGTACCACCATGGAGCCCCCAGATAAATCCAGCAGTGCCTGACGCCGAGGAACTCTGAGTCATCCACTCCAGTCTGAGCTTGGAGACCCAGGGTCTCATGCATGGTGTCTGAACAAAGTGCAGTGTGCACACATTCGTGAACCCACCAGAAACCTGAACTGCCCAAGGATCAGGGATAGGAAGTTTCACGGAAGAAAATTAACAAAATGCAAAATGATATAGAAGACTAGTCATTATCTTTAACCATGGGCAATAAATTCCATTTTAAATATTTTTAAAAGCTAATCTGGCTGTTCCTACAAACAAGGCTGGAGACACAGATGTGACCTTAGAACCCTGAAACCTGTGTGAGCTAATTAGGTGTTCTAACTGGTGTTCAAAAGATAGGGCATCGGAACTAGCTTTCTAATTGGTCCAGGTGTTTTCCATGCTAACAGTCAAAAGTGATTAGACAAGACATGAAGTTTCTGTGGTAAATGGTTACCAAAAAAAAAAATTCTTTTGAACTTAATGTTTACAAAATAGATATTTCTAAACATGTATGCTAACTTCCTGATGGTATTTTACTTCAATGTGTCTTCAACAATATAAACCAAAGGTCGATACATAATTTTCAGATGATCTTTACCTAAGTATCATGTACTAAAATGGACTTGAGACATTTCCCATAAAGAGTTAAGAAATGACATTTATACCTCAATGTAGTTTAGGATGGTCAAGGAGACTTTTTAGACAAAAGACAACAAGATGGGTGGAAGGGTACTGGCACAATGCCTGGAGCATCGCCAGGCCTAAGAGTCCTGCAAAAATTGGTGCTATCGCCGAGGCTGTGTTTTAAGTCTTGGTTGAAGCCAAACTGTCCAGACTAAGACCCACTGCCCACTCCCACCCAAAAGAGACCCTACTCCTTCCCAGAAGCGGTTTCCTCCATCACCCACACAAAGGAAAAAGCCAACAGAGGAGAGAAACTGGGTGAGGAACCTATAGAGATAAAGAAGAGCTCACCAGGCCAGGCCTTCACTGAGGCTCCCAGAGGCCGCCCCGTGCCCCCGGGCAGACTGCTCTCTCAGCACACTAGCAGACAGGAGCCTCCCTCAGAAACCTAATTCTACAGCGCAGAGCACACAGGTCCTGTCCACAGTCGTGCTTCCATGACTGAATGAAGGTGCTCGGCACGCAGTGTAACAATTCCTGCTTTTATCAGACCCCAGGCAGAGAATCAATCTAGAGCCATGAAGGGGAAGAAGCTATCCGAATGAACCTAGAGAGCTGAAAACAAACTACTGCTCTTAGGATGTGGGAAGTCACAAAGTATCTCACCCACTGCTGAGAGTGAGAGAAAAATCTGGATCATCAGCATCAATATTTAAACCTCAGGTCATCAGACACTTTGGTGAGCTGAGGTCGGCACACAAGCAGGGGAAGTGAACGTCACAGAGGAGACAAAAACTGCTGCACCTCTGTCAGAGCACAGAAGGAAGCAGCTGCTGAGAAACTGGGCAGATGAAACAGGAGAAATTTTAAATAATTTCAAAGGTCCATGGTGGGCCACAGAGACACTGCAGGCTCCTGGGGACCCAGATGCACTGCAAGTCCAAACCATTCATGACCTTTCCCATGGGCTCCACCAGTGCTCCTGAGAGAGATGAGAGGGAGGTCTGAGACAGCCCCCTCAGTGACCCAAGAGTGCCGGGCCTGACAAGGGTCTAAAGGTGAAGCAGGAGGGCTAGAAGGAACCCATCTGCGTTCTGGCTCCCGCACGGGTGCAAGGCGATCATCAGCCACTCCTGGGGAATAAGCACAAACATACAAGGCCACAGGCCCTTCTGACGTGGCAAACAAATGCCTTCTGTCTCTGAGTGAGGAGCAAGGCACTTGCTAAGCCCTAGTTCTCAACTCCTTTCAGGAGACAAAAGTCACCTGCTGCTAGGAGTAAGATAGGAAACCCTCCAGTCCAGGCAAAGGCCTCTGCCCTTGGGGAGGAAAAGAACCTGGCCCACCACGCACACCCAGTGCTGGCACTGATCCTCAGCGCTGCTAGAACAGGAGCAGGGGCCCTCCACGGAGACAAGGCCAAGTTCAGACACTGGGCTCCAGACCTGGGCTGCAGAACAGACTCTTTTGTGATGACAGGATCGTCCTGTATCTATGCTGCCCCACAGAGCAGCCACAGGCCACATGTTACAATAAGGATCAGAAAAGTGGCTACTGTGAATGGAAAAGTGAACCTTAAATGTTATTTCATTTCAATTCAGTTCAGTTCAGTTCAGTCGCTCAGTCTTGTCCGACTCTTTGTGACCCCATAAATTGCAGCACGCCAGGCCTCCCTGTCCATCACCAACTCCCGTAGTCTACCCAAACCCATGTCCATCGAGTCGGTGATGCCATCCAACCATCTCATCCTCTGTCATCCCCTTCTCCTCCCGCCCCCAATCCTACCCAGCATCAGGGTCTTTTCCAATGAGTCAACTCTTTGCATGAGGTGACCAAAGTATTGGAGTTTCAGCTTCAACATCAGACCTTCCAATGAACACCCAGGATTGATCTCTTTTAGGATGGATTGATTGGATCTCCTTGCAGTCCAAGGGACTCTCAAGAGTCTTCTCCAACACCATAGTTCAAAAGCATCAATTCTTCAGCGCTCAGCTTTCTTCACCGTCCAACTCTCACATCCATACATGACTACTGGAAAAACCATAGCCTTGACTAGACGGACTTTTGTTGGCAAAGTAACGTCTCTGCTTTTAAATATGCTATCTAGGTTGGCCATAACCTTCCTTCCAAGGAGTAAGCGTCTTTTAATTTCATGGCTGCAATCACCATCAGCAGTGATTTTGGAGCCCCAAAAAATAAAGTCTGCCAATGTTTCCACTGTTTCCCCATCTATTTTCCATGAAGTGATGGGACCAGATGCCATGATCTTAGTTTTCTGAACGATGAGATTTAAGCCAACTTTTTCACTCTCTCACTTTCATCAAGAGGCTCTTTAGTTTTTCTTCACTTTCTGCCATAAGGGTGGTGTCATCCGCATATCTGAAGTTATTGATATTTCTCCCGGCAATCTTGATTCTAGCTTGTGCTTCTTCCAGCCCAGCGTTTCTCATGATGTCCTCTGCATATAAGTTAAATAAGGAGGGTGACAATGTACAGCCTTGACATACTCCTTTTCCTATTTGGAACCAGTCTGTTGTTCCATGTCCAGTTCTAACTGTTGCTTCCTGACCTGCATACAGGTTTCTCAAGAGACAGGTCAGATGGTCTGGTATTCCCATGTCTTTCAGAATTTTCCACAGTTTCTTGTGATCCACACAGCCAAAGGCTTTGGCATAGTCAATAAAGCAGAAATAGATGTTTTTCTGGAACTCTCTTGCTTTTTCGATGATCCAGCGGATGTTGGCAATTTGATCTCTGGTTCCTCTGCCTTTTCTAAAACCAGCTTGAGGCAGGTGGGAGGGGGTTCAGGATGGGGAACACATGTAAACCCATGGCTGATTCATGTCAATGTATGGCAAATACCACTACAATATTGTAAAGTAATTAGCCCCCAACTAAAATAAATAAATTTATTTAAAAAAAAATAAAATAAAATAAAACCAGCTTGAACATCTAGAAGTTCACGGTTCATGTATTGCTGAAGCCTGGCTTGGAGAATTTTGAGCATTACTTTACTAGTGTGTGAGATGAGTGCAATTGTGTGGTAGTTTGAGCATTCTTTGGCATTGCCTTTCTTTGGAAATGGAATGAAAACTGACCTTTTCCAGTCCTGTGGCCACTGCTGAGTTTTTCAGATTTGCTGGCATATCACTCATTATCAGAGAAATGCAAATCAAAACCACAATGAGGCATCATTTCACACCAGTCAGAATGGCTGCTATTCAAAAGTCTAAAAACAATAAATGCTAGAGAGAGTGTGGAGAAAAGGGAACCCTCTTACACTGTTGGTGGGAATGCAAACTAGTATAGCGACTATGCAGAAGAGTCTGGCAATTAAAAAAAACTGGAAATAGAACTGCCATATGACCCAGCAATCCCACTACTGGGCATACACACTGAGGAAACCAGAATTGAAAGAGACACATGTACCCCAATGTTCATCACAGCACTGCCAAGACATGGAAGCAGCCTAGATTCCCATCAGCACACAAATGGATAAGGAAGCTGTGGTACATATACACAATGGAATATTACTCAGCCATTAAAAAGAATACATTTGAATCAGTTCTACTGAGGTGGATGAAACTGGAGCCTATTATACAGAGTGAAGTAAGCCTATTATACAGAGTGAAGTAAGCCAGAAGGAAAAACACCAATGAAGTATATGAATGCATATATATGGAATTTAGAAAGATGGCAACGATGACCCTATATGCAAAGACAGCAAAAGACACAAAGATACAAAGAACAGACTTTTGGACTCTGGGAGATGGTGAGGGTGGGATTATTTGAGAGAATAGCATTGAAACATGCATATTACCATATGTGAAATAGATCACCAGTCCAAGTTCGATGCATTAAACAGGGAACTCAAAGCCAGTGCACTCGGACAACCCTGAGGGATGAAATGGGGAGGCAGGCAGGTGGGGTTTCAGGATGGCGGACACATGTACAACCATGGCTGATTCATGTCAATGTACGGCAAAAACCACTACAATATTGTAAAGCAATTAGCCTCCAATTAAAATAAATAAATAAATTGAAAAAATAAAATAAAAAAAGAAGAGACAGCAAGAATACACAAAGGAACTGTACAAAAAGCTCTGAATGACTTAGATAACCACAGTGGTGTGATCACTCACCTAGAGCCTGACATCCTGGAATGTGAAGTCAAGCGGGCCTTAGGAAGCATCATAATGAACAAAAATAGTGGAGGTGATGGAATTCCAGCTTAGCTATTTCTAATACTAAAAAATTATGCTGTTAAGGTGCTACACTCAGTATGCCAGAAAATTTGGAAAACTCAGCAGTGGCCACAGGACTGGAAAAGGTCAATTGTCATTCCAATCCCAAAGAAACGCAATGCCAATTGCATTGTTCATTGCTCATTTCACATGTTAGCAAGGTAATGCTCAAAAACCTTCAAGGCAAGCTTCAAAGGTATGTGAACCAAGAACTTCCACATGTACAAGCTGGATTTAGAAAAGGTAAAGGAGCCAGAGATCAAATTGCCAACATTCACTAGACCACAGGAAAAGCAAAAGAATTCCAGAAAAACATCTACTTCTGCTTCATTGACTACACTAAAGCCTCTGACTGCATGGATCACAATAAACTGTGGAAAATTCTGAAGGAGATGGGAATACCAGACCACCTGACCTACCTCCTGAGAAACCTGTATGCAGGTCAGGAAGCAACAGTTAGAACTGGACATGGAACAATGGACTGGTTCAATATTGGGAAAGGAGAATGTCAAGGCTGTATATTATCACCCTGTTTATTTAACTCATATGCAGAGTACATCATGAGAAATGAAGGGCTGGATGAAGCACAAGTTGGATTCAAAATTGCCAGTAGAAATATCAATAACCTCAGATATGCAGATGACACCACCCTTATGGCAGAAAGTGAAGAAGTGAAGAGCCTCTTGATGAAGTTTGAAAGAGGAGAGTGAAAAAGATGTTTTAAAACTCGGCATTCAAAAACTAAGATCATGGCATCTGGTCCCATCACTTCATGGCAAATAAAACACGTAAAAACAGGAAACAGTGACAGTTTTTATATTCTTGGTCTCCCAAACACTATGGATGGTGACTGCAGTTATGAAATTAAAAGACACTTACTCCTTGGAAGAAAAGCTATGGCCAATCTAGACAGCATATTAAAAAGCAGAGATACCACTTTGCAGACAAAGGTCCAAACAGTCACAGCTATGGTTCTCCAGTATGACATAGGGATGTGAGAGTTGGACCATGGAGAAGGCTGAGTGCCGACGAACCGATGCTTTGGAACTGCAGTGTTCCAGAAGCCTCTGGGGAGTCCATTAGACAGTAAGGAGATCAAACCTGTCAATCTTAAAGGAAATCAGTCCTGAATATTCACTGGAAGGACTTGATGCTGAAGCTGAAGCTCAAATATTGACCACCTGATGAGAACAGCTGACTCACTAAAAAGACCCTGACGCTGGGAAAGTTTGAGGGCAAGAGGAGAAGGGAGTGATAGAGGATGAGATGGTTGGATGGCATCACTGACTCAATGGGCATGAATTTGAGCAAACTCTTAGGAGATAGTAAAGGACAGAGAAGCCTGGCATGCTACAGTTCATGGGGTCACAAAGAGTTGGACACGATGTAGTGACTGAACAACAACAACTCTATCACAAAGCAAACACACTTGAAATGTTACATTCTAGAAATTTCATAAAAGTGAAAAGTAATATCATAACCTAACAAGAAGAGTCAACCAAATGTAAGGTTAAATACAAGATTGAACTCAAAGTGTTAACAGTCCAAACATAATGGTACTTAATGAATTGAGTCTTACAAACCTAAATAATATTGGAAAAATATGAGCTTGCAGAAACTGTTCCTCTACAACATTTTTGTTAAATTTTATTTTGTATCTTGATATTAATTTGATTGCATTAGCTAACAATCCTAACTAGCTTTTCATAAGTTACACTGATTTACAAAATTATCTGTATCTATCCATTGCTTAGAAAACAGGATTTCAAAATGAATCCATCTATGATAAAATATAAATAGTGAATGAAAAAGAAAAATTAAAGAACAGTTTGAAGCAAAACCCAAAGGCCTCTTTGTACCTCTTTACCCTTTCCTTTGCTCATATTCTCTACTAAGTATATGAGATTCTGTCTGAAATCTAGTCGTGGCCTCTCTGGTGTCCCCTCAGTCAAAGGTTGGGGTTGGTCTGCTCTCTGTGCAGTCAGTGCCTGAGAGATGCTGAAAGGCATCACCAGCCCCTGGAAACCCTGAAGCATCCCAGAACCCTTGTCTCATGACCCAAAGATTCAAACGAACATGAGGCTTTCATATAAATTTTAAATGAACTTTTCGGGTCATTACTGAAGCTTGTTCATTTTGAAAATACACAGGAAAGTATATCAGAGTCAGTGGAACGAAAAAATTTTTAATTGAGTAAGAGGCACGTAATGTGTGTATCTAGAAGGTGAACAGGTGGTCTCTGAAGCCAGTCTACCTGGGTTCTAATCTTGATTGTGTTACTTTCTTGCTGTGCCTCAGTGTCTCATTTTTAAAGAACAGATCATAAAGGGGGAGATCCAAGATAGCAGAGGAGTAGATGGACCTGGAGTATTTCTCTCTCCACGGACACATCAGGAATAGACCTACAGACACAGAAGATCTTGTGGAACACCAGCTAAGAGCAGGCAGGAGTACCTGACCACCAGAAAAGAATATACATGGAACCACACAAAACTCAGTAGGAAGAAGGGCAAAAAAGAGGAGACTGAGCAGGACTGGATCTGCCCCTGGGGGGGTGGGGGGATGGAAGCAGGGGCAGGGGTCAGATCTCCACAAGGGGGCAACTGTTTGGGACAGAGAAGCAGCATTTGAGGCTTTGCAGAGTGAACCAGCTGATCTGTGACAGTCTAAATCGAATGAGAATCACTCAGGAAATCCTTGCTGCAGCCCTAAGTACCCCGGACAGGGTCATGGGTCCTCTAGAAGGCAGAGAGGCTGGGAGCTGGAGCACGGTGATTGCAGAGCAATCCCAGGGCGAGGTCTGCTGTTGACTGCGGACAGACCGCCCAAGGGGGCCTGAGGGAGGAAAGCGCAGTGGGAAATGCTTCTGAAGGAAAGACAGACAAACAAGGTGGAAGGGCAACGCTGCTGAGCCACATACAGAGGGTGGAGCCATCTCTATGCCTCCTACCACACCCCCCCACCCCAGCCAAACACGTGTCAACGCTAGACAGCTGAAAAGACCCCAGAGAAAGTGGCCCTTTAATCCCCTGACATGCCCAGCAAGAGAAGGACCCCAGCCAGGGTGGCCCCTTAAGGGTCCGGTGCGCCGAGAAACAGAGGAGGACCCCAGGCAGGGTGGCCCCTTAACGGCCCGGTGCGCCGAGAAACAGAGGAGGACCCCAGCCAGGATGGTCCCTTAAGGGCTCAGTGTGCCGAGAAACAGAGGAGGACCCTAGCCAGGGTGGCCCCTTAAGGGCCCAGTGCTCTGAGAAACAGAGGAGGACCCCAGCCAGGGTGGTCCCTTAAGGGCCTGGTGTGCCGAGAAACAGAGGAGGACCCCAGCCAGGATGGTCCCTTAAGGGCCTGGTGTGCCGAGAAACAGAGAAGGACCCCAGCCAGGGTGGCCCCTTAAGGGCCTGGTGCGCCGAGAAACAGAGGAGGACCCCAGCCAGGGTGGCCCCTTAAGGGCCCGGTGCGCCGAGAAACAGAGAAAGACCCCAGGCAGAGTGGTCCCCTTAAGGGCCCAGTGCGACGAGAAACAGAGGACGACCCCAAGCGGGGTCCTCTAAGTGCCTGAAATGGACCAAGTAACAGAAAAGAACCAGCCAAAGAGGCCCTCTGACTGCCAGCTGCCAGAGGCTAGGAAAAGACTCCAGTAGGACCACAGCTCTTGTAGCTAAGGCAGCTGGTGTCCCTGCACACTTGGCGCTGTCAGAGCTTCCATGATCCAAGCAGCTGTGCCACCTCCATGAACAATCCTCATTGGGGCAGAGCTGCCAGAAGCTAGGGCCATACCTCCTGTGACAATTGCTGCCAGCACCCCTGTGTATCTCGCGTTGCCAGGGTCCCCGTGATCCAAGCTCCCATGCCACCCCCTAGAGGGATCCCCACTGGGACAGAGCGGCCAGGGGCTAGAAAAGACCCTAAGAGCACCCTATTCGCCAACGTCCTAGCCACTGGCTCACCTGAGTACCCGGTACTGCCAGGGGCCCCTGTGCCCCATGTAGCTGCACCACCTCCACACCAGGAACTTCCTGGGGACAGACCCAAGTCCTCCAGGGCAGCCTCAGGAGCAAACCCTTATGGACGACTCACATGCAGAGGTGGATATAAAACCCCAAGTGAAACTAGGGGCAGTGTGGCTAAGGAAGAGAACACACAATCTTCCCACCAGTGGTAAAAGCTGCAGATTAAATCCACACAATCAACTAGGCAGACTTTGTATCTATGGAATATATAAAAGGACAATGAGAGGTCCTGCAAAAGAAACGCACCAGCATAGGCAGATTCAGACGTTAGAGGCAAGAACACCAAGTGCAGGACCAGATTAGAGTCTGAGCCGCCCCCACAACAGTTCTAGAGACCAGACCAGCTCAGTATTGGAGGGCATCCTAGGGAGACAATGTGACTGTGACTCACAGCAAGGGAAAAGATGGTGACAGCTGAGATCCAAGAAAAACATTTATTATTCTTAAAGTTTAACGTGTTCTGTAGTTCCTTGTGGATTTTCTTCTTTTTCCCTTTTTCCCCCCCTGTTGCTATAGTTGTTGATTTTATTAGTACTGTTAAATCTATTTACATTTTTGAGAAATTTTTTTGTCAATCACACTTTTTATTTCCTTTAAATATGTCTGTCTCTACATTGGCCTTTTGCAGTTTGGAGGGTTTTAACTCTTTTTTTTTTAATTTTTAAAATTTTTTAAAAATTTATTTTCTTTTGTACATATATTCTTTTGTTTTCTTATTCTTTCCCTGTTGTAGTTATTCTTTAATATATATAAATCTCCTTTATCTACCTCTATTTAACTTTGCTTTTCTATATTATCTTTTCTTTTCTCTCTTTTTCTCTCCATGCTTATTAGTCTGTTTTGCTTTTGTTTCTTTTTTCTGCAGTTGGCATACTACTTTGGTTCTGTTTTCAGTTTATGCTTTAGTTAGTTTTGTTTTTAACTGGTTGGTATCAATTTTGCCTTCCTTTGCTCGCTTGGTCAATCTCTCCTACTTTTTTTTTTTGGACTGTTTTGGTTTTGCTTATGTGTGTGTATATATATATTCTATTATTTTTGTTAGCACTTGCCTGATTTTGTAGTTGCCACTTGTCTGGGGTTTGCATTTTGTTTCTTGTTTTAGTGTGTTTGCTTTAATCCCCTTTTATGCCATAACAAACCACCTGTGGAATCTGTTCCCTGGAGAGAGATCGGGTCCTGAGCCTTTGGAGTGGGAGTACTGACAACAAGACTCTAGACTACCAGGAAACTCATAACCCCAAAGAGTATTAATTAGTGAGAACTCCCACAGAGGCTTCCACCTGTATACAAGACATGGAATCACCCTATTGCTGGCAGGATGCCTCACCCAAACAAAAGACAAAAAACAAACCCCTACATCAGCAAACGGAATTATCACCTCATCTCTCTGTCCACCAGAGGGGGCGGGGGAAGCTTACCTCCTCCCAACAGAGTACAAGTCACATCCAACAAAAGCCTACGCAAACCACTGGACCAACTTTACCCACCAAGAGCAGAAACCAAAAAGAAGAAATAATTTAACTTCAGAGCCTGAGAAAAGATCTTAAACACAATAAATTTTTTAGAAAATGAAAAGGCAGAGAGTATTGTGCAAATGATGGAACAAACTAGAAACACACAAGAGCAACTAATCAAAGAGGAAATAGGCAAACTATCTGAAAAAGAATTCAGAATAATGATAGTAAAGATGTTAAAAAATAGAATGGAGAAAATGCAAGAAGCAATCAACACAATTAACACAATTACCAAGGACACAGAAGAAATAAACAGATGAATAACTCAATTACTGAAATTAAAAATACTCTGGAAAGAATCAATAGTAGATTAACAGAAGTAGAAGAATAGATAAGTGAGCTGGAAGATAGAATGGTGAAAATAATCCTTGAAGAGCAGAATAAAAGAAGAAGCATGAAAAGAATCCTTGACAGCCTCAGAGACCTCTGGGACAACATTAATCAAACCAACATTCAAGTTATAGGGGTCCCAGAGGAAGAGGAGAAAAAGAAGGGCACTGAGAAAATTTTTGGAGAGATTATAGTTGAAAACTTCACCAGCATGCGAAAGGAAATAGTCAATCAAGTCCAAGAAGTGCAGAGAGTCCCCTACAGAATAAACTCAAGGAGAAACACATCAAAGCACATACTTAACAAGATAACAAAGATTAAACACAAAAAAAGAATATTAAAAACAGCAAGGGGAAAGCAACAAGTAACATACAAGGGAAAACCCATACGATTAACAGTTGATCTTTCAGCAGAAACTCTGCAGGCCAGAAGGGAATGTCAGGATATATTTAATAAGTACAGAAAGGGAAAAATCTACAACCAAGATTATTCTACTCGGCAAGGATCTCATTCAGAATTGATGGAAAAATCACAAGCTTTACAGTGACAAGCAAAAATTAAGAGAATTTAGGACCACCAAACCAGCTTTACCACAAATATTAACGGGACTTATATAGGCAATAAACACAAGAGAAAGGAAAGACCCTCAAAGACAAATCCAAAACAATTAAGAAAATTCCAATAGGAACATATATATCAATAATTACTTTAAATGTAAATGGATTAAACTCTCCAAAAGACACAGATTGGCTGAATGGATACAAAAACAAGACCCAAACATGTGGGTCACTGTCTACAAGAGACCCACTTCAGAGCTAGAGACACATATAGACTGATAGTAAAAGGATGGAAAAAGATATTCCATGCAAATGGAAACCAGAAGAAAGCTGGAGTGGCAATCTTCATTTTAGACAACATAGACCTTAAAGAATATTATAAGAGATAAAGAAGGACACTACATAATGATCAAGGGGATCGATCCAAGAAGAGATAACAATTGTAAATATCTGTGCACCCAACACAGGAGCACCTCAATACATAAGGCAAACACTGGCAATGGCAGCCCACTCCAGTACTCTTGCCTGGAAAATCCCATGGACGGAGGAGCCTGGTAGGCTACAGTCCATGGGGTCGCTCAGAGTCAGAAACGACTGAGTGACTTCACTTTCACTTTTCCCTTTCATGCACTGGAGAAGGAAATGGCAACCCACTCCAGTGTTCTTGCCTGGAGAATCCCAGGGACGGGGGAGCCTGGTGGGCTGCCGTCTATGGGGTCACACAGAGTAGGACATGACTGAAGCGACTTAGCAGCAACAGACATAAAGGGGGAAATTGACAGCAATAAAATAATAGTAGGGGACTTTAATACCCCACTTATACCAATGGACAGATCATCAAAACAGAAAATTAATAAGGAAACACAAACCTGAAATGAAACACTAGACCAAAAGGACCTAATTGATGTCTTAAGGATTTTCCACCCAAATGGAGAAGAACACACACTCTTTCTTCTCAAGTGTACATGGAACATTCTCCAGGACACACCATATCTTGTGTCACAAATCAAACCTCAGTAAATTAAAAGAAATAAAAAAAACTGAAATCATATCAATCATCTTTTCTGACAACACTATGAGACTAGATATCAATCACAGGGAAAAGAACTACAAAAAACACAAACACATGGAGATTAAACAGCATGTTTCTAAATAATGAACAAGTTACTAAAGAAATCAAAAGAGAAATCAACAAATCCTAGAAACAAATGACAAAGAAAACACAACAACTCAAAACCTGTTGGATGCAGCAAAAGCAGTTCTAAGAGGGAAGTTTATAGCAGTACAATCCTACCTCAAGAAACAAGAAAAATGTCAAACAGACAACCTAACTTTACACCTAAAACAACTGGGAAAAGAACAACAAAAACAACAAAAAGCCCAGTTTGTAGGAGGAAAGAAATCATAAAGATCAGAGAAGAAATAAATGAAAAATAAATGAAGGAAACACAGTAAAGATTAAGAAAACAAACAGCTGGTTCTTTGAGAAGATAAAAAAAAAAATGACAAACCATTAACCAGACTCATCAGGAAAAAAAAGGAGAAGAATGAAATCAACAAAACTAGAAATGAAAAAGGAGAGGTTACATCAGACAACACAGAAATACCAAGGACCATAAGAGACTATTACAAACAACTATATGCCAATAAAATGTACAACCTGGAAAAAGTGGACAGATTCTTAGAAAAGTTCTATCTTCCAAGACTGAACCAGGAAAAATAGAAATTATTAACAATTCAGTAACAAGCACATAAATTGAAATGTGATCAAAAATTTCTCCCAGAAACGCAGCCCAGGGTCACATGGCTTCACAGGTGAATTCTATCAAATATTTGGAGAAGAACTAATCCCTAGCCTTCTAAAGCTCTTCCAAAATTGCAGAGGAAGGAACACTTTTAAACTCATTTGATGAGGCCACCATCACCCTGATACCAAAACCAGACAAAGACAACACAAAACAAGAAAATGACAGGCCAATATCACTGACGTACATATATATATATGCAAAAATTCTCAACAAAATTCTAGCAAACAGAATTCAACAACACATTAAAAAGATCACACACCCTGATTAAGTTGGGTTTATCCCAGTGATGCAAGGATTCTTCAATATATGCAAATCAATGTGACACACCATATTAACAAACTGAAAGATAAAAACCATATGATAATCTCAACAGATGCAGAAAAACCTTTTGACAAAATTCAATACTCATATGTGATAAAAAAAAACTGTTCAAAAATGGGTATAGAAGGAACCTAGCTCAATATAATAAAGACCATATATGATAACCCCAGAGCAAACATTATTCTCAATGGTGAAAAACTGAAAGCATTCCCTCTAAGATCATGAACAAGACAAGGGTGCCAACTCTCACCACTATTATTTGTCGTAGTTTTGGAAGTCCTAGCTATGGCAATTAGAGAAGGAAAAGAAACAAAAGGAATCCAGATTAGAAAAGAAGAAGTAAAGCTCTTACGGTTTGCAGCTGATATGATAGTATATATAGAAAACCCTAAAGATACCATCAGGAAATTACTAGCCCTCATCAGTGAATTTAGCAAAGTGGCAGGATACAAAACCAATACAGAGAAATCACTTGCATTCCTATACACTAACAATGAAGTATGAGAAAGAGAAATTAAGGAATCAATACCATTTACCATTGCAACAAAAAGAATAAAATACCTAGGAATATACCTCCTTAAGGAGACAAAAGTGTGTATACAGAAAACTATAAGACACTAATGAAAGAAATTAAAGACAACATAAATAGATGGAGAGAGATTCCAGGTTCCTGGGTTGGAAGAATCAAAACTATGAAAATGACCATACTACCAAACGTAATCTGCAGGTTCAATGTGATCCCTATCAAATTACCAATGGCATTTTTCACAGAACTAGGACAATAAATCTCACAATTCATATGGAAACACAAAAGATCCCAGAGAGCCAAAGCAATTTTGAGAAAGAAGAATGAAGCTGAACGAATCAACCTTCCTGTCTTTACACTATACGACAAAGCTGTAGTCATCAAGACAGTATGGTACTGGCACAAAACCAGAAACCAATGAACAAGAATAGAAAGCCCAGAAATAAACCCACACACCTACGGATGCCTTATTTTTGGCAAAGGAAGCAAGAATATACAGTGGGGCAAAGACAGCCTCTTCAATAATTGGTGCTGGGAAAACTGGACAGCTACATGTAAAAGAATGAAATTAGAACACTTCCTAACACCACACACAAAGATAAACTCAAAATGGATTAAAGACCTAAATGTAAGGCCATAAACTATAAAACTCCTAGAGGAAAACATGGGCAGAACACTCGATGACATAAATCACAGCAAGATCCTCTATGACCCACCTCCTAGAGTAATGGGAATAAACAAGTGGGACTTAATTAAATTTAAAAATTTGCACAGCAAACTATAAACAAGAAGAAAAGACAACCCTCAGAATGGGAAAAAATAATAGCATATGAAACAACTGACAAAGGATTAATTTCCAAAATATACAAGCAGCTCATACAAGTCAATACCAGAAAAACAAACAACCAATCAAAAAATGGGCAAAAGACCTAAACAGACGTTTCTCCAAAGACAACATACAGATGGCTAACAAATACATGAAAAGATGTTCAATATCACTCATTAATAGAGAAATGCCAATCAAATTTACAATGAGGTATCACCTCACACCGGTCAGAATGGCCATCATCATAAAATCTACAAACAATAAATGCTGGAGATGGTGTTGAGCAAAGGGAACCCTCCTGCACTGTTGGTGGGAATGCAAATTGATACAGCCACTATGGAGAAGAGTATGGCAACTCATTAAAAAATTAGGAATAAAACCACCATATGACCCAGCTAGGCATATACTACTAGGCATCCTACTACTAGGCATATATCCTGAGGAAATAAAAACTGAAAAAGACACATGTAACCTAATGTTCACTGCAACTCTATTTACAATAGCTAGACATGGAAGCAATCTAGATGTCCATTGACAGATAAATAGATAAAGAAGCTGTGGTACCTATATACAATGGAATATCACCCTGCCATAAAAAGGAAGGCATCTGTGTCAGTCCTAATGAGGTGGATGAACCTAGAGCCTATTATACAGAGGAAAGTAAGTCAGAAAGAGAAAAACAATTATCGTATACTAATGCATATTTATATAGATTCTGAAAGATGGTGCTGATGAACCTATTTGCAGAGCAGCAACGGAGAACAGACTTTGAGAACAGACCCATGGACACAGGTGGGCAGGGAAGGAGGAGAGGGTGGGAGGTACAGAGAGTAACACGGAAACATACTTTACCATATGTAAAATAGATAGACAATGTGAATTTGCTGTATGACTCAGGAACTCAAACCGGGGCTCAGTAACAACCTAGAGGGTTAGGGTAGGGAGGCAGGTGGGAGGGATGTTCAAGTGACAGGGGACATGGGTAAACCTATGGCTGATTCATGTTTGGTAGAAACCAATGCAATACTGTAATGCAATTATCATTCAATTAAAAATAAATATATTAAAAAAAGAACAGATCAACAGATCATAATACCTATCTCATTGAGATTGAATGCATTAACGAACTGTTGTGAGGCTTACATGAATCAATAAACGTGAGCATCTAGAATATAGTACCTGACATGTGATTACTAGCCTTTGTATTTAACTATTAGCATTATTCTCATGAATAAACAAACACCATATTATTTGAACTGGAAATATTGCCCATTCTTGAGAACACCCAAAAGGTGTTCCTGAATTCAGTTTTTCCCTGAATTCAAACATCCTTTTCTGAGGTATAACTTTGTAAAACAGTTTAACATGCACTCATAAGGCCCAGATTTTGGTTAACATCATGAGTTTTGATAAAAGGAATCAGCACTCCTTTGCTCTGGTCTAAAACACATTATTGGCACTATTGTGACAACTGCACATACATAAAATAACCTCCTAAACAACATTAAATCTCTTTAATAGTGCTCACTGTGTAATAAATATTTGAATATGTACATAAGTCATATTAAGAGGAGTAATATTTATCTAACCCTTCACTGTCTATGAAGTACTTAGCAGTTACTCCAGTTCGAAATGTCCACATAATATGAGTACTGTATTTTAAATCAGAATGAGAAACCCAATGTGGATTTGCTCTAGTGAGCACACAAGCTGCCTCCCTCCTCCACCACAAACATAGGAGGAATATTTTCTTAACAGGACCTCAGAGGTTATCTTTTATAGCCTACAGAACTAAAGTGGAAAGCTGGACTATTATTACACTGGCAAGGATATTATTATTATTTGTTTTCTCTAAAGTTCTTATTTTACAGCTAAGGTAAAAAAAATGGAATTCAGGAGAAGCCTAAATTAGAACTGCTCTTAAGGGGATTAGGCATGTCTCTCAAAATCTGAAAAAATTTGGCATTTATGTACAGACCATAAGCACTTTTAAAAGGCCAAACTGAAAAGAACTGTGTGAAAGGCAATGTAGTGAAAAGGATGGATAGAGTGAAATCAAGAAGAGCTATTTAAAAACAAACCAAATTTTCAAGTGGGAAGTCCATGTAAATTTTGTGTCCTAAACTGAACGGTGAGCTAAGAAAGGTAGCTAGACACAGGGTGAGCTGCTCCCATTTTTTTTATTGCATGTGACGCAGATGCTTGGGTGTGAAAAAGCTGTGTATCACAGAACGACAACGATCCGGTGAGAGGTGCTGACAGCAGAGGCGCAAAGGGCATCCTTGGAAAAAGAATGAGAGACAGCAGTGGGCACAGCCTGGAGAGCCAGAAGCTGTGCTTCCTTGTCTGCCACCTCCCACAATAATGCAGATTGTCTTCAATATCTTTCCTGCAAATATACTTGCTCACATACATTAATTAATGATCACATGCTGACAGGTGCACCTCTGTTCAGGAAGTGCTGGCATCTGCATTATACTGGCAAATACTCAGCTACATTTACTTGGCTGTTTGACAGTCGTAACTCCTATTACTCCTAAGAACTAGCTCACAATTTAAAGAATGGGAAGGCTCTAGGGGTTTGGATTTTTGTTTCTTTCATTGTTATGTCTTTAAAAAAAAAGATATGCTCAAATATTCACCACAAGCATAAAGTTTCAGATATACCACCTTTGCTTTCTCAGGTAAAGTTAAATATCTTTAAAATAAGTGTGGATCTTATAAGAAATGAGATAGAATATTATCTTACCCTGGTGTGAGTACGAATGTGCATCTTCAGGCCGTCATTTTTACTGAATCCTTTCTCACAGTAAGGGCACTGATAGGGACGCTCACCTACAAGATAAAGGCAGGCTTCCTGTCAGAAAAATCTACAGCAGCAAAGCAGGCATGTACTATCACTCCTCCTGCACCAGGCCTTCGCAAATGCTTGTGTATGGCCAAGAAGAGACTCAGGCCCAGCCAGGTGACCCAGGGGCACTTCAGGGTAGAGGAGGAGCTTTCACTCTCGTGCAGAGGCAGTGAGCCCAGAGCATGTCCTGCACTCAGGCCCCAGCCACATTTACCAGCAGCAGGCTCACTCCCTGTGCCAAGTCACTTCAGTCAAGTCTGACTCCTTGTGACCCCATGGACTGTAGCCCACCAGGCTCGTCTGTCCATGGGACTCTCCAGGCAAGACTACTGGAGCGCGTTGCCATGCCCTTCTCCAGGGGATCTTCCCGACCCAGGGATCGAATCTGCATCTTTTACATCTCCTGCACTGGCAGGCGGGTTCTTTAGCACTGGTGCCACCAGGGAAGCCCTTTCCTTTTAGTATGTGAGACATCTCCTAATTGTAAGAATTTGTTAAGAAAATTTTGCATCAATGTGTTCTGTCACTGTACTGAACATACTAGGGATCTTTGTTTCACTGATGCTTTGTTTTTTAAAAAAAGTTTTCATAGTCGACCTCAATAAGGTGATGAGTTTTAAAAGGATTTCGTAAATCTGATATATGTTAAACAGAACTGGTTAAACTAAATAATAAATGATTCATACTTTCTTTTGTAACTGAGAAGAGGTTATATCTAGAGGTTATTATCTAGAAAATAGCTAAACCCATTTTTTTTTTAAACAAGCAAGCATACTCATCCACATCACACTTTCTAAAAAGTTTTACTATAAAAAAAAAAAATAAAGAAAAAATACGAGAAAATTTAATCTCCAGGATGAACGTGAAGCTACTCAGTCATCAAAGCTTAGCTATTCAGAATGCACAGTAACTCAAAATCACTAGTATGAAGAAATGACAATGTACTTACATGACAGTATGCTAGACCCCGGCTGCAATCAGACATCAATACAATAAAATATGTGCCTTCAGTAAATGTAAAATTTCTGTCTTCCCTTCTCCTCAGAGACAGGCCTTTGGACAAGTAGTATGCTGGTCCTCTGCTCCCTTACATCCCATCTGATTCTCATTCTCACTCAGTCTCATCCAAGCACAGGATACTTGAGTCATGCCACTGAATGTGTCCATCACGTCAACAATGAGCTTCTTGCGGCTTAAACCAATGGTCACTTCTCATCACGGCCTTGCCTGACCTCTGCCCAGTTGCTTTACAAAGCGTCCAGCCACGTTCCTGGGATTGGAGGCCCTGAAGCACAGGGAGACTTGCCCTGCTCTCTGGACCCTTGTCGACAGTAATGTCACCTGCAAACAACTGGGGCATAGTCTCCAGCTCAGCAACTCCCCCAGCCTCCCCTTGAGCTACACCCAGGATACTCCCTCTGAACTCTCTCTGAAGTGGACAGTGTGAAACAATGACAACTACTCAAGGAGGAAAAAAGAAAAACCGAAAAATAACAAAGGCAGCACAGACTGGAGCAGAACCCTTTAACAAACTATCTAGGCTTACCAATTTTTTTCTGGGAGACAAAATCAACTTTTGCACTAAGTAAATCAACTGAGAGTTCTTGACTTTATTATGGTTGTGAACCTGGGTAGGTGTGGCTTTTCATACACACAAAAAATAAAGACTTAGCAGGGTCCAATTTATTTGAACAACTAGGAAAAGATAATCTTATTTTAACCCTAAAATGATAGCATGTGTTTATCTTCATTCCAGATCTCTGTTGAGCTCCTATCTTGAGATATCTGTATACCCATTGGGTATCTTCATTTGTATATTTCACCAACAATTAAAATTCAGCATTCATGAACTTTATCCTCTGCAACTGTGTGTCCTGTGTATCCTGCCCTGATTAGTTATACCACATTCATCCACTTACCAAATAAGATACTTAAATAGGCATTTTTTACTTACTTCTTCCTACATCTAACCTCTAAGTTTTATTAATTTCAGTTCTCTGATATTTGTAGAATTTTTTTCCTTGACAAGAATGAAAAAAATATTCATAGCATCAGCCATAATAGTAAGAGCATCAGTGACAGAAGTAGTAACAGAAATTATCATTTATTGATTTCTTAATCACTGAACTTTAACAATGCAAACTCACTGAAACAAGACTAGAAGAAAACAGCAAGCTGATAATGCGCATGGAGGTAACTCCTATATCACAGAAGTCCAGATAATTTTATTTCCTTCTTCAGAAAGTATGAAAAGGAAGTAACTTTTTAGATTTTCAATGTAAATTCATTTTACATTAGTGATACGAAGAATGCTAAAATATTTCCTTCTTATCTATTAACAATTAAATCAATCTACATTATAGACAAAGCATGATAAACAGTAAAATTGTTGGTAAAGATGTTTCAGAAATTTTTAGCAATGATAAATTAACTTAATATTCATAGCTATTCTCTTTGTATCAAAGACAGAACTTTATGTGTGATTGCTCTCCAAATACAAATAGAATAGCCAGCAAAATATAAAAGAATCAAAGATTTCTAGCTGTTGGTTACATGAATTAAACCTAATGAAACACATCAAATTATTATTTTCTTTCATGACAGCCAAAATTGATTAAGCAAGGAAAAAGAGATAACAAATGCTAAGGAATTTTAGAGAATGGGGCAAAACAAATTAATTCCCTATTTTAGCTGGTGTCATAATGCAGAAATTTCCACTACAGACATGAGCTTTTTCTCCTCTTCTATAGTCTGATTGTTCTGAGTCTGAATACTGCTCATCCTCTTCTAGGTGTAACTCTGCAGAAGCCATGCAACCTTAGTGAACCTCCAAAAAATGGAATAAACTTTACCCATCTCCAAGATACTCTGACCAAACATTCAGGCTTGTTTAAAGCATTCTCTATGCTGGCAACCATGGAACAATTATTAACAGCACTCCTTTTCACTGACACAACTGGTCCAGTTGGGACAATAAAAATGTATGACCACCTATCTCAAATTGAACTGTGCTCTCCCCCCCAAAAATTCACATGTTGAAGTCCTAATTCCAGCATGTCAGAATATAGAATATGCCCTTATCTGGAAATAAGGCTGTTGCAAATGTCACTAGAGTTGTGTTATCCCTAATCTTATGTGACTGGTGTCCACACAAGAACATACCCATGAAGAGACAGAGACACAGGGAGAAGGCCCCGTGAATAGTGGAGTTATGCTGCCACAGCAGGAACTGCCAGAAGAAACCCCTGGCACAGATGCTTCCCTGGTGCCTTCAGAGGGAGTGAGGTCATGCCAACGCCTTGATCTCAGACTTCTAGCCTCCAGAACAGAATGTATTAGACAATACGTTTTCTGTTGTTTAAGCTACTCAGTTTGTGGTACTCTGTTACAGCAGTACTAGCAAACTCATAGAATCACCTTGTTCATAACGGAGGCAATTATTATCATCATTGATGTCTCTCTGTCTGCTGTCTGTGAGACCTAAGTAGAATGCTCAGAAGAGAAACCAGTACTCTAGACTATCAGTGTTTCCACCTCATTCCAACCCTGAGATCCCACAATACTGAGCTGACAGGTTTGGGTTGTGAGTAAGTCCCACTCTACTCATCCTACCACCCCAGAGTATAACTCCAGTTTTAAAGGCTGTCACTGGGTAAATGGCTTTGATAAATTTATTTAAAATTTAGAATTTATTTAAAAACCAGAGTATGTGGTTTGAGAACCAGCCTTGACAGACTACATTAAGCTGTCTACCCTTTTGGTTGGAGCATGTTTAGAGCAATCCTGCCTCTCTCAGACTCCAGGGACAAAGCTATCTGCTCTCCCACAAGATCAGAAGCTGAATGTTACCTGTACAAGCCAATATGCTGCTAAATATTAAAGCCATTTGCCTAATTTGCAAATTAAAGACAAGCTGTTATTCCTAGGTTTTTTTTCACATTATGCATGTGATATTTTCTGTCATTATTGCCAGTTACTGTGATGAGTATGTTTCCAGGAAATATTTTTGTCTACACATAAAATTATTATGGTGTGAATAGGAATTATCCTTCAATTTTGGTTAACTCTAACAATACAGATCTTTCTTTCTTACTTGATCACTGCCAGTACATAGTTTCTGATGTACAATATGATGTGAATCCAAACAATGATTATTTTTAAACATCTCTAGTAGATTTGAAGACTGACTGTTCACATTTTGTATAAGTTAATAGCAACGTTCAAATTCTAACATGAAAGTTAGTTAATCTGAAAATTAGCTTAAAAAAACTGAGCTAAAACCCAACCTAAATGGAAAAATAAAAGTAATGGTTGAAACATACTGTTCAGAACACTTGAGGTACATTAATAATTTTATTTCTTGTAACACATTATGATCTAGGAATTCATAGCTTGAGTTTACAAGTGAGGAAAGTAAGGCACAGGGAAGATAAGTGATTTGTTCATGATGACACAGCTGTTAAATGGTAGAATCAGAATTTTAATGCTTAATATTTAACCCTTACACCATCACATAAATTAATAATATGGCTAGTTTTTATATAAATGAGGTTGGACTTTCTAAAGTTACTATCAAAAACTCTGCTTCTTGCAATTACAGCTGATATTAACCAGATCTTTCCGACTGGGAGATTGAGGCATTCCTTTAGTTATCAAAGTTCATCAGGAAAATGTCAGGGGCAGGTTAGGAATGTATATCTCAAAGCAGATCCCAAGTGGATGCACATACTGACACAATATTGAACTAGACCTTCAGAACCACATTTAAGTAACCACCTTCAACATTTAGAAAGGAAAAATAGTATTGGCAAACATCCCATACTACATTATGAGATTTAGCTACCAATAGTTAAGATTCAATGAGCATAGTAGCATGAATAATACTGAAGCATATATAACAGCAAAATGTTTTCACTTAACTAAAGAAAATAGATGAGCTTTTTGCATCTGCTTCTTTCTTTAAATTATGTTCTGACACTGAATATCATTAAAGTCCACTTCTGTTTTCTTCAAACACATCAAGGAACACACAGAAACATGATGACAACTGTAGAAGGCTGATTTTAAGTTGACTTGAACAGGTGTCACAAAGTAGATAATCCTGGAAGCTAATTTATTCATTCATTAAACAGACATTTTTTGAGCACCCACCATCTTCTATTTACTGTCCTGGGCTTTAAGAACACAGTTGCAAATATATTCACAAAATCACTGCCTCTTCAATTTTACTAGTGTAATAAGACAAGAAAATGTTAAAGAAAAAACAAGATAATTTCAGATACTGACACTGTAAGAAGAAGATAAAACAAGGAGATGGATTGAAGAATGACCTGTGGTAGGTGATGACAGAAAAAGAACTTAGGAAAGGTCACTAGGAAAGGTGAAAGAATTGAATGTAATTTCTTGATGCCAATTTAAGCGCACTTTTTCTGTAACTCTTTATCATAGAATTACAAGCTTTTTAACTTACTGGACTTGAAATGGGTGCCCCCAAATTCTCACTGCTGCCACACCTGAGAAGGACGTAGCCTAAAAGTACTTGAAATACACAAAGGGAGTGTGTGTGGATATTTACAAAAGAACTCCAAAAATTGCAGATGGCTTTCCAAAGGCAGCTGTGGTAATGAAAGGGGGACATCTGGATGCCACATGAAGCACCCAGAGTCTCGCCTGGTCCCTAACACATTACCATGCATCTTTAACAAAGAAAATACATTATGACCAAAACTATTCACTGGCAAGTATGGTCAAACACAACAGGAAAAATCTGATTCTAGTTTAATATGTGCCATTGTTGTTTGTTTAATGTATGTCATTAAGATTATAATTTATTGACTTTACCATTTTTGTGCTATATAATTAAAGACATCAGAAGAACTTCAGGCCTCACTAAAGGATTAACATACTAATATTAAAATAGGGGAGTTTGGGGAAGAATGGATACATATATATGTATGGCTGAGTCCCTTCGATGTTCACCTGAAACTATCCAAACATTGTTAATCAGCTATACCTCAAGGCAAAATAAAAAGCTTAAAAAATAAAGTAAAATAAAATAGAATCCTAAAATTTGTGAAGGGAATTCAGGTAAGCATGAAACTTGATGATAAAAGGAAAGGCCTTAAAGCCACTGAATCACTGAATATCCATCTACTGCTACATAATCACTCCAGTGTCCACCTTGACAAGTCCTTTCTAAAGATCTGTGTTTATGCAACAGAAGTTAATAAAGAAAAATCTGGCAAACTTCGATATACCTATATTAGATATTTCGATATTCTTAAATTTAGACCATGGACTTAAATTTAGATACAAACTTGATCACTCTATCAGAAACTCAGATCAAATTTTATTTAATGCCACTGAACACACTGAATGCAAAAGACTTAATAATCTGGGCATGATCAACTCTGAAAATTAAAATGTACAGAACAAAGTTTAAAATGATTAAGTTTATGTTATGTATATTTTACCATACTTTTTTTTTTTTTAAAAAGTGTACAGCTAATGAGCCCTATACTTTTAGAGATTTTTTTTAAACAAGCAGAAAACTTTAATGAATGTTCTAAGAGATTTTTATTAAAATCAAATAAACTATCTCCAGAAAGCATTTTAATAATTTTAACTTTTATTTTATCAGTATATTTTTAATACCTATATAGATTTCAGGAATTCCCATAACTCCAAAAACATGAAAAGATGTATATACAGAGAAAATGTAATTTAAGATGGAATAAGGTCAAACTCTCATTTTTGATGAATTCAAATTAAATAATGTTTAAATAATTGAATTAAATAATGTTTAAGGAGTTTGGAGCCATAATTTTAATTTTTACTTTGATTTTTCTAACAAAAATCAAGTTTTGGAGATGGCAAATTTCAAATGAAGAAAGCAAGCCTCAGAAGTGTATGTTTCAAGAAAAATACTGTCAGGTGGTTCCACATGGTTGACCTTTAAAATATATATATAAATATATATATATATATATATATATATACACACACACACACACACACACACACACACACTATATGAGAATTCTTTAAAACTTGCTATTTGTTTTCCATGAATATCACAGGATTGGCTTATTTTTCTATTATGGAATAACGAAATTGTTATAAAACATCGAAGTGACTAATTCTAAATGAAAATTAAACCAAAAATTAGAATTGCTTAAGCATTACCCAATCACTGTTCCAATTTCACCATTTTAACCCCTTTAACCAGTGGAGAAACTGAATAAATTAGCAGTCCACTACCGAGAGAAGTAAAGTACTCCACTGAGAAAGGGAGGAGCTCAACTTCATCCTTGGCAATTTTCTATGAACTGAAATCTTTTTTTTCCTGCAGCCAAAAGAGTCACAAAACCCCACTCACTTCACTGAACCCCAAACTGTTACTCCTGGGATGCCGTTATTAATCAAATATTGCGGAATTTCATCGTCATCTTAGAAAGAAAGACAACAAAAATCTGAACTTGACATTTACTCCTTGAGTATTTAGAGATACTCTATTTTTTGAACTTTAAAGAGTTCACTGTTTGTAAAATGTAAAAATCGAAAGATGACCGAGGGGGACCTTTGTGTCCCAAAATACTGAACCAAAACAAATCAAGTCTTTTTTTTAAAAAATGCAAGTTTCTATGGCACTTCAAGAAAGTAAAAGATGCATTTTTTTCCTTAAGAACCTTCAGTTTCAGTATCAACAGTTCATTTCTGAAAAGATGGCAAAGCAAGTGAGGTGGGGTTCATTGGGAGGAAGTAAAACAGGAGAGCCTTGTTCTAACTTTCTAGTATGAAATAAAAAGGAGCCAGACCTATATATCGGTTGAGGGCAAAACAAAAAGCTTTACTGATGCTAACAAAATAGGATATGAGATGCAAAACAAAAAAGGACAAGACTTCACGAATACTTTAAAAATACAATTAACCAGGAAGAAAAAGTAAAAGGTTTCCTACTCCAGAAGCCCTGGCTTGGGTAGGAAACAGATGCAAATGTCACCCGTTCCATGTGATTTGTCTGAAGGGTGTAAGACACCTACCTTCCTGAGGTCCTTGACGTGGGTGCTGCCAGAAACAACGCAGGTTGTTCCACAAACAGCAGAAGCATCAGAAACAATCCAGACACTAGAAGTTTTACAGGTCTGACCAAGAAAGAAAACCTCCTACGTGAATTCTCCACACTGACATATGAGGCGCTTCACAGTAAGGTCACTAAGTAAACTAAGGTAACCACTGATTTGGTTTTGTTATAAGGGAGTCAGACTGTGGTGGAAAACCATTCATCTTTTTACCCAGCAGTTTTCCAGTTTTAAGAATTTCTACCCGAAGTTTTATTTAACCCAGTATTTAAGAGCATACTTTGCAAACAGTGGTCATGAAGTGATGAAGCAGTTAAACCTTAGGTGCCTGCAAACAGAGGAGTTTTCCTGTTCACAGTGCCAGCAAGGATGAATCAAGAGTATAAAACTCTGAGTAGCAAGAAGCCCAGAAAACTCTTCTCTTGTCTAAAACCTATAAAAGATATAAAACCTTCCTCAGGCCCAAGGCAGAACTCAGAGGTACAGAAAAACAGCACAGAGAGAAGCTGCTGCAGGGATGGGGCGGCACGGAAGTAATGGTAGGAGGAAGCACTCATCAGAGGAGATAAAATCTCCTTTGGTTTTCCTAAAGGAATATGCTGCGTTCCAAAGTTAACAGCAGCAGCTATTAATAATATTAGCTAATAATTTACCAACAAAGATGCTGAATTACAGTTTCAACAGTGAAAACTGTTGCACAGGCCACTTTCATTTTTGAGGATCCCAACAAAGCAAAGAAAAAAGAAATAATAAAAACAGTTACAGAAATGATAGTATATTTTAAATGATCATCTTATCAGAGTCTCTGTGACTGTTTATTCATTTGATAACTGTTCATCACATTATATTCCAAGACAATTGTCACTCCCTCCCTCTTCCCTATATACCTCGTACCTTAGCCTGTGACTTTGACATAAGCATTATAATCTTTGCATTAAAAAAACTACGGCCGTTGATATTTTTCCCAAAAAAGTAAAAAAAAAAAAAAAAATCCCATTATTATTGAAAGTCAAAATGAATGTCTCTCTCAATTGTTATATATGATTGTTACTAGCCCAAAATCAACAGGGGAAGAGATGAATACACACACAAAAAAAGGGGGAAATGGTTTATTTCACAGATGTGGTTGATCAGAAATTATCTGAAGTGTCAAAACCACAATGAGAGAATGAGAATTATACATACAGTTCAAGATTTTAGGTAAAATCTTAAACTGTATGTATAATTCTTATTCCTATGAGTATAGGTAAAATCTTGAACTGTATGTATAATTCTTATTCACTTTTCACTTGCACGCATTGGGAAAGGAAATGGCAACCCACTCCAGTGTTCTTGCCTGGAGAATCCCAGGGACGGGGGAGCCTGGTGGGCTGCCATCTATGGGGTCGCACAGAGTCGGACACGACTGAAGCGACTTAGCAGCAGCAGCATGAGTATAGGTAAAATCTTGAACTGTACGTATAATTCTTATTCTCTCAGTGTGGTTTTGACACTTCAGATAATTGCTGATCAACCACATCTGTGGAATAAACCATTTTCCCTCTTTTTTTCTGCCAGCAAATCTGGAAAACTCAGCAGTGGCCACAGGACTGGAAAAGGTCAGTTTTCATTCCAATCCCAAAGAAAGGCAATGCCCAAAGAATGCTCAAACTACCGCACAATTGCACTCATCTCACACACTAGTAAAGTAATGCTCAAAATTCTCCAAGTCAGGCTTCAGCAATACGTGAACCATGAATTTCCAAATGTTCAAGCTGGTTTTAGAAAAGGCAGAGGAACCAGAGATCAAATTTGTCAACATCCGCTGGACCATCGAAAAAGCAAGAGAGTTTCAGAAAAACATCTATTTCTGCTTTATTGACTATGCCAAAGCCTTTGACTGTGTGGATCACAATAAACTGTGGAAAATTCTGAAAGAGATGGGAAGACCAGACCATCTGACCTGTCTCTCGAGAAACCTGTATGCAGGTCAGGAAGCAACAGTTAGAACTGGACATGGAACAACAGACTGGTTCCAAATAGGAAAAGGAGTACATCAAGGCTATATATTGTCACCCTGCTTATTTAACTTACATGCAGAGGACATCAGAAACGCTGGGCTGGAAGAAACACAAGCTGGAATCAAGATTGCTGGGAGAAATATCAATAACCTCAGATATGCAGATGACACCACCCTTATGGCAGAAAGTGAAGAGGAACTAAAGAGCCTCTTGATGAAAGTGAAAGAGGAGAGTGAAAAAGTTGGGTTAAAGCTCAACGTTCAGAAAACTAAGATCATGGCATCTGGTCCCATCACTTCATGGGAAATAGATGGGGAAACGGTGGAAACAGTGGCTGACTTTATTTTGGGGGGCTCCAAAATCACTGCTGATGGTGATTGCAGCCATGAAATTAAAAGACGCTTACTCCTTGGAAGGAAGGTTATGACCAACCTAGAGAGCATATCTAAAAGCAGAGACATTACTTTGCCAACAGAGGTCCGTCTAGTCAAGGGTATGGTTTTTCCAGTGGTCATGTATGGACATGAGAGTTGGACGGTGAAGAAAGCTGAGCACCAAAGAATTGATGCTTTTGGACTGTGGTGTTGGAGAAGACTCTTGAGAGTCCCTTGAACTGCAAGGAGATCCAACCGGTCCATCCTAAAGGAGATCAGTCCTGGGTGTTCATTGGAAGGACTGATGTTGAAGCTGAAACTCCAATACTTTGGCCACCTCATGCAAAGAGTTGACTCATTGGAAAAGACCCTAATGCTGGGAAGGATTTGAGGCAGGAGGAGAAGGGGACGACAGAGGATGAGATGGTTGGATGGCATCACTGACTCGATGGACATGGGTTTGGGTAAACTCCGGGAGTTGGTGAAGGACAGGGAGGCCTGGCATGTTGTGATTCATGGGGTCGCAAAGAGTCAGACACGACTGAGTGACTGAACTGAACTGAACTGAAGACCTCTTAGGAAAAGTCTGAAGCTCTCGATATCAATCTCTGAAGTATGATGGGGGTGCAGAGGAAATTTTATTTCTATGCAGATTCTACACTCAACTATTCTGCTAACTCTTATATTACCTGTAGGTAAAAGAATATTTAGTTTGGCCTAATATTAGTAGTTAACCATTTAGAAAATAAATATAGCAAAATAAATTCTCTCTTAACATACAGAGGTTACCTAATTATAAAAATGTGAAAAGACATGCTTAAATTTTTGTGTATACAATGTCTTTTGTGTCTATTTTTGTTTATGAATAATTATCACTGTCTTCTAGTTACTTATAATTAGTTATACCTATTGTTTTCCTAACTCTGAACAAGTCTTCTACAAAGATGCTAAATTCCATTAGAAAAACTATGAGAGAAGAAGAAGTGGCTAAAATCCAAGGATAATCAAACCATAATATACCAACTCTTTTTATTTCTACGATGATAGCAGATAGCTACCAAAAAATTAAATTTTTCCTAAGACAGTGATTTATTACTACGTTCAAACAACAGTATGCAAGCAAGACTAGAACAGAAGGGCCAACACAGCCGGTATCTATTAACAAGGAAAGCTGGTAGGAACTGTAGGCAAGTAATTAACCTTCTGGCCCAGAGATTTAAAAGCCCAAACGCAGTTCCTAGAACTTCTTCCGTAACTTATGAACGGTTGATGGAATTCATGTCACAGTCCGTGGATTACCTTGTGGAATTAACCCCAGCTCTCACTGACCCTAAGAAGCTATAAACCAACAGGAGAACATGCTCTCCTATTTCAGCTGCCCTCAGAGTGCCATCTCTGTCAGTCCAGCATAGAAAGCTGGATGATAAATTACAGAGCTGCCTGCCAGGCATGGACCTACACACTCACCTCACTAACGATGATGGCAACCAGTCCACGCAACACTCACTCGCTCAAACTAAGCTGTCTGACAGCAAACCCTCATCCGTGTTCCAGAGATGACCTATATGCTGCTGCTAAAAGTTATGAAAAGATGATGATGACAACACTGGGACTAGAGGGTCGGGCAGTATATGGAGGGAGTATGAATCCATTTGTGATTAAATACAAGTAGGAAAAACAATAATAAAATGCAGCACAGTTAGCAGCAACAGCTCACGTTACAGCAAGCTTACACCAGGCTAGGCACTGTGCAAAATTCTCTGCCTTCACTTTAATCTGTGCCTTGAAACAATATATAAAGTCAGTGCTTTTATTATGCCTTCTTTTCAGGTGAGGAGACTAAGATTTGGAGAGGTTAAGCAATTTATAAAAGCTCATAAAAGGAGGAAATCAATAAAATGGAATTTGAAAACATGTAATCTATCAGAATACAGATTATCCATGGTTCACCCATATAAATGATATGAGCCATATGGTTCACCCGTATGAACCATGGATCCTGGTTATGAAAGTCAATCCTAAAGGAAATCAATCCTGAATATTCATTGGAAGGACTGATGTTGAAGCTCCAAAACTTTTGGCCACCTGATGTGAAAAGCTGACTCATCGGAAAACACCCTGAAGCTGGGAAAGACTGAGGGCAGGAGAAGGGGATGACAGAGGGTAAGATGGTTGGATTACATCAACAATTCAATGGACATGAGTTTGAGCAAACTCTGATAGATAGTGAAGGACAGGGAAGCCTGGTATGCTGCAGTCCATGGGGTCACGGAAAGTCAGATGCAACTGAGCAACAACAACATTAAGAAAACAAAATACAACAGAGATATAAATACTAAGATTCTTCCCAGCACTGAAAGACCAGTAGTAATCCAACAGCTAAGTGATCATTGCCTAACAGAATGACCACAGGCATGAGTCAATAAAACAAAACCTGTTCTAAGAAAATTAACATGAAGAAAACTGCATTTAATGCTACACAAAGCAATACTGTCCCTGAATCAGATAGGAAATGATGAAAGCTACCAACTGCCAAACTGGAAAGAATTATAAACTGAAGTCATATTTCCTCTTCATAAAACTCAGTGTTATCTAATGTTACAACAAAGAAAACTGGCTTCCCCAAATACTGATGGACAGTTTGAATACTATAAAAACAAAATGAAACTGACTCCTTCAACATAATGGGAAAATGATGAAAAGCCTACTACCTCTATAAAAATCTCATCACATTGCAGTGCATTCAAATGTACATCCATCTAAATGAAAGGGTCAACTATAAATAAACAGTCATTTCCCAGAAACAAAAGAAGTAATGTGTCCATCCATATGACATGCTGGAAAATGAAAAATTATGGAGACAATAAATAGATCAGTGGTTGCCAGGGGTTGAGAATGGTGGGATGAACAGATAAAGCAAAGTCAATGTTTAGGGCAGTGAAAATTCTCTGAATATTGTAATGGTGGATCCACATTTGTCCAAACCAAAAGAATGTACAACATCAACAGTGAACTGTAATGTAAACTAAAGACTTCAGGTGATTATTATGGGTCAGTGTAGTTTCATCAATTGTAAGACATGTACCATTCTGGTTGGGAATACTGATAGTAGGGGAAACTACGCATGTGTGGAGTGGGGAAAGTAGATGGGGAAATCTCTGTACCTTTCTCTCAATTTTGCCATGAACCTAAAACTGCTCTAAAAATAAAGTCATTTAAAAAAATAAAAAGAATCTGGTGAAACTAAATTTAATCATCATTTTCTGTTATTGCCCACTCTAAAGATGAGTCGGGAGAGTAAATCAACAAGTGATGGTTGCTTTAAAAAAAAAAAAATCAAAATGCCTTTCATTTGGCTCTAAAGCATAAACTTGCCATACCACAGAAATAAAATACTTCCAGAATTCCATTTCTCAACTTTTATACTGAAGAAGTTACTGAGTTTTTGTAATTTTTGTGGTGATAATAGTTGTGTAGCAGCTTACAGCTTCCTAGCAAAAAAGAGGTAACACCAAAATAAAATAGAATTTGAAATAAGAAGATTTGAATCTTATTACTTTGGCTGGATAGGTCATTTGCTTCTCTGAATCTCAGCTTCCTTTAGAAAATGAGAATGAATGATCTGAGAAACCTATCACATTGGCTATGAAGGATTAACTCAGGTAATATCTGAGAAAGCTTCCCTCCTTCAATAAACTTGATTAAAAAGCCAGATCTGCCTTGCCCTTCAGCTCAGAATCTAGTCAGGGAACAGATAAAAGCATAATACGGTAATACCAAACAATGGGAACCCTCAAAACCTCCTGTGAGAAGCAACATGGTACAAGAGACTGTGATATATCACACAACTGCTTGTAATTATCCCAGTTCCCACAGAATTAACTCATCAGACAACATGGATGACAGAAGGGGGGAGGAGGGAAGGACAGGTAACACGCCAGGAAGAGAGCGACATTAACTGGAGACTGGAGGGGACTGAAAGAAGCCCACTGACAGAACCTGGGATGCCAAGTATTAACACAAAGGATGGTCATCTGCACGAGGTAAAGGGAAACCACTGAAATGTTTCAATAGGATAACAGCTTGATTGGCTGAGCCTTTTCAATTTTTTACATTTTCTTTTCTAAAGAATACATATGCTTTCAAATGTATTTTAAAAAACTCCTGAATAATCCACGAGAATTGCAAGTTTCCTGGAATTCCTTTTTTAAAATGATTAAGCATGAAGCAGTGATATTCTGTTCTTTTAGAAGAATCTGGGATCTCTCTGAGCAGTACAACTGTAAGCAAAAAAGCGAAATAATAGAAGTCTGTTTATGTTTAAAGAATACAGTATTCCCTGATGAAAGAACCAGGCTCTGAGGGAGAGGGAGACATGAAGAAGATGTGAGCTATGACGCTGGATGTCCAAGAGACACATCTCAGTTGCCCCCAGCTGGTCTCCATGTCCATTCCATTGTTCTCATGGAATAAAACACTCCCCACTTTTAATTATGGAAAATTTCAAACATGAAGAAAACTTAGAAAAATGGTTCAGTGAACACTATATACCTTTACTTAGGTTTAATATTACCATATTTGCTTTCTCATTCTCATTTCTCTTTTCAACATGCATTTGTATATGTACTTCATGCTGGGCCATTTGATAGTAAGATGCAGAAATATGTAACACTTAAATAGTTAAACATGAACATTCTGATAGTAAGTTTCCTGCATAATCAGAACATTAATAGATTTTAAATATTTTGCTTACACAAGAAAATTATAGAAAAATTATAAAATACAGAAAGTCATGAAGAAAATTCAAGCTATCATATTTAAAATACAAAGAAATAACCACGATTAACAACTTATTATTTAACCTTTAAGACCTTAACATTAATTTTATTAAACCTTAACTTATGAGTACCATATTTTAATATTCTTAGCTATGAAATGGGAAATAACTTCCTTTAATGCATATTATATATGAAAAGATGTGTTAAGAAAAAGCACTTGAATGAATGATTCATGAGCTGAACTAACAGTTTTTTTCTCATGGAACATCATTCTTACTCGAAACAAAATGACAACAAAATATGGTTATTCAGATTTGGGTATTTGGTGAATATTTTTTTTAAATAAAAAGTCTGTCCTTTGAAAAGAAAAGAAGAACGGCAGGAAGGGAGGGAAATATGCCTTACCAAACATAAGAATTAGAGCAGTCAAAGCAAAATTGAGAATTTTGGAAAATCTGTATGTGCTACCATGCTTGAAGGCTTCCGAATACTCCAACTTGTCTAACAAGATCAGTGATGACGTTAACACGTGTGGAGGATCTATGTAACTCGGTGAGCCAACACTTTCCATGTGATCTGTGCATCATGTTACAGAAGCATGACAGGGTAAAAGATCATTCAAAGTACAAGACACACCAATGGATTTTAAAGTAACAGAACAGGAGAAGCTCACTGAGAAAATCTGAATTTCCACAATACAAGCCTTAAAAAAAAAAAAAAACTATTACTTTTTGAATTTTACTGTAGTAGTAAATAAGATGCAGAATTACTTACACGGTTAAGAACTCTAACCGCAAATCTGCATGAGGCCAGATTTTCTTTAAATTCTGCAACCAAAAGAACTTGCTGAGCAGGATGAACAATGAAGCAGACATGAGAACCTAGCTGTCTTCTCTTGAACCAGACAGTAAAGAAAGTTTCAGAAACGAACAGCAATGCCTCCCTTCTCACTGAATTATTTCTGACTAGGAAAATGTAGCTACTTTCTGTACAATTGTTGTTTATGTTAATATGTAATGGATTTATTACTGTTATTTTTAACAAATTAACAAATACTGTTAAATGTTCTCAGTTTGGGCTTCCCTGGTGACTCAGTGGTAAAGAATCCGCTTGCTAATGCAGCAGACATGGGTTTGATCCCTGCATCAGGAAGATCCCCTGGAGAAGGGAATGGCAACCCACTCCAGTATTCTCGCCTGGGAAACCCCAAGGACAGAGGAGCCTGGTGGGCTACAGTCCATAGGGTTGCAAAAGGGTTGGACATGACTTAGCAACTAAACAACAACAACAAACAAATATAACCCACACAAACACAAGGTTCCCAAGCCCCCAATTATGTCTAAGATGATAAGGAGGGTTGAGCCAAAGTGTGAGCACCAATGATCCAGAGTGCCTTGTTCCTCAGAGGCTGCATCAGCTGTCTGTCCTGACCATCCCACCCCATCTTCACTCAGGGTCCTTCTCACCTCACTGCGTAGTCCCTAACTGTACATACCTAAATGCTTCCTATAGAATAGGCTGTGATCCCATGCCCGTTACGCTGTAGCACAAACATAAACTGCGAAATCTAGTGTGAGAAAGGGCTGAATTAAATCACGTGATTTCATAAGAAAAAATAATAAAAGGAGAGAAAAAGTGAATTTACAGAACTCAAAATAAGGAAAGCTTTATCATCAAAGAAGCAACATAACTACACAAACTCATTTGGTCACTGAGCTAGCTTCCAGGAAGGGCAAATGGATGCACAAGATTTGGAGAATAGGACAAAGCCAATAAAAATGAAGCAAAAGCAACATCTGTCCACACCAAAAAACATATCCATGCCAGGACTGTTGTGGAAACCCAGACACCAGCAGCCCGCCACTTCTCCGCAGTCAGTGACCAAGTGCTTGGCACCAACCAGCTCAAATACAGCCCTGGCCGTGCTGCCAGGCAGCTGTCACAAAAACGCTGGCTTCACATCAGAGTGACTCAAAGAAGCACTGCGAACTGTGAAAATGAGCCTGATTTTAAGCAGAAAAAAAAATCTAGTTATAAGTAAATGTGCGTGCTAAGTCAGTTCATAAATAACAAGTATAAATAAACACGCAAATGTTTGTGTGGACATACACAAACACATAAACCACCTTCATATTTTCACTTTATTTATTTAAATTCATGTGTTGTCTGTGCCTTAGTATTGTTGGCTGAATTCAGGTGGCTTGTTTTCTTGATTAGCAACCAATAGAACAGAATCTGTACATTTAAATAGTCAGATCATATACAAAATGTTATGATTAAGTATTATTTAGATTACATATAATACAGAACATAATATATGACAACAAAAACCACTACACTTATTTAATATTTTTATAAGACAGAACTCTTGGAGCTCAAAAATCTTATTAATATAACTTTCTAATTAAAATTTTAGAAGAAATTACTAGTTTAAGTTTATTCTTCTCCACTGCCCATCATACATACAAGTAAAATAGAATGCAGGCACTTGGAATTCTCAAGGATGCAATATTTTTGAATAATCTAGTGTTCTATGATTAAATGAATGAGTCAATCAATCAATGAAAGTCACTCAGTCATGTCCAACTCTTTGCAATCCCATGGACTATACAGTCCATGGAATTCTCCAGGCCAAAAGACTGGAGTGGGTTGCCATGCCCACCTCCAGGGGATCTTCCCAACCCAGGGATCGAACCCAGGTCTCCCGCATTGCAGGCGGATTCTTGACCAGCTGAGCCACTAGGGGAAGAAGAACACTGGAGTAGGTAGCCTATCACTTCTCCAGCGGATCTTTCTGACCCAGGAATTGATCTGAGGTCTCTTGCATTGCAAGTGGATTCTTTACCAGCTGAGCCATAATTGGATTCATCTTTTCTGTGCTAAAATACACATTTTAATGCATTCTGAACAACAATCGTCGCCTTTTAAAAACATACTTGTGGGCTTCCTTGGTGGCTCAGTGGTAACAAGTCCGCCTGCCAATGCAGGAGACATGAGTTCAATCCCTGGTCCGAGAAGATTCCACATGCCACAGAACAACTACGCCTGTGTGCCACAGCTGTGGAACCTGTGCCTGAGCCCGGGAACCACAACCATGAGCCCACACGCCCCCAGTGAGAGCAGCTCGTGCACCACAGCCAGAGAGAGGGCCTCGCTCCCCATCATAAAGGAAAGCCCACGCAGCAATAAAGACCCGCACAGCCAGAAATAAATACAGTTATTAAAAAATAAAAACATACTCGGGACTTCCCTGCTGGTCCAGTAGCTAAGACTCTGCCCTCTCAACGCAGGGGTCCGGCTTCCATCCTGGGTCAGAGAACGAGGTCCCACATGCCATAACTAAAGATTCTGCATGCCACAACTGAGACCCGGCACAGCCAAATAAATAAATAAAATATTAAAAAAATCAAAACATACTATACCAACCATAATTCCATTACAGAGTAATGGCTTAAGGCATTATTATAAACTTACTACCACGATACGAAGAAATAACACACTTTCCCCATTTCCTACTTGCCCTCCTTGCATACGCAAATTACCCATATATATACAAGCACACACAGACATACATAAAATCCGCCGAGCAAACTGTAAGTTACATTTTCAGGATGGTGGCGCAAAGACGCAGTTCCAAGAATGACTGATTCAGAATGGAAGGTTGTTGGTCTCACTCTTGCCCTTCCCTGTCTCTACCACAATCCTACATGGCCTCCAACGCACAGAAGAGAATGGTGCCCGGTGACATCGAAGACCACACTGTCAGGGTACAGAGGGGGGCTCGGTGCTTCAGAGTGCTCTCTGCTCTCTCTCCATCATCTGCCCGCCTCTCCTGTACAATCAGGACATGGTGCTAACAGTCTGAGGCACTGTTTTAAGCCCACTTGTCCTCAACACGGCTCTCTGCTGCCCTTTCCTTTTTGCTTCTCCCTACTCTGCTTTCTGTTATATTCTTCTCCCGGACTCTGTCCTGGAAACCACATCTTCTCTAGGTACTTCTAAGCAACAAGACCTCTTTTTCTTCTTTAGGCCGCCCATTATTCCACAGTCATCATGTATAATGCTTCATCTCTTCTAGGTCACATATTTCATTTAAAGGTATTTAACAGGCTATTCGAAGATGACAGCTACTAAGCTGACCTAGGTCTTTCAGCTTTAGCCAGAAAATTAGAAATTATGCCGCAAAATAAGAAATCATGCTTCATGGCTGTCCTTTTTTCTCAATCTATGTGTAATAATCACCGTATTGATTCTTTGATCTGCTTAAACTAACTTTTTCTCATTCACCACACAGTTACTGTGCTAAACACTAAATTAGGTGCCAGGGACACAATGATAAAGTCAAATACTACAGCCCTTGAATAAAAAGCTTCATCAATGTAAGCTGGTTACACAGTTTACCAAACACATTCCAGCTACTGAGGACCCCTTAAGAGTCACATACATCTGTGACATCTGGCTATCAAAATTAAGGGCATTCTTTCCAGTCTTTTCAAGTAGTTCTCTACATGACAGACAAAACCCAAACAAAATTCTTTCAAGAGTATTCAGATGTTGCTTCACCCTTCACTAGGGCACAGCCCTCTTTCATGGCAGAAATTACATAGGAAGTTGTAAGAAATGAAGAAACCCTTTAGGAAGCAATTCATGGCGTAACAGAGACTGTGGTCACATCACCCTTGTATTCAACAAAATCCTACAGCATTCAAACCATATTCCAAGGACATCTAACATTTTAAAAGGGCATATCTAATGCAAGTTATAGGAAGAGTTTTAAGAGGAGGCCCTCAGCCTTCTATGAAACTGCTATTCCCTATTCCATCCATTAGCCTAGTATATAAAGTAAATCACAGTTATATCACCAACAAACATTTAAAAAGTTTCCACTTTAGATATTTAACTTGGTTTGGGAAAGGGTACTTATTCAAAATTTTTCTAGAGTAAGAAACAAGATGTTATAAAACTTTATAAGAGAGAAAACAGTCAAGATTAATTCTTAAATGTGGAGCCATTTTGTAAAATTATAAATTCCTTATCCTGGAGGAATTGATTTCTCTATCTTGTCTTTATCGCCAATTACAACCCACATACCTGTGTGGCTACGGATATGAACTCTCAGTGTACCACTGCTGGCAAATTTTTGGCCACAATATGGACAGATTTTCTCCTTTTCTCCTGTATGCGTCTAAACAGAAAGAGATAAAAAGGGTTGAGGATAATGTAAAGAATTAGGTAAAAATGATTAAGTGCCTCTGACAACAGTAAATCCTTTTTTCCCAGGATTACGTTTCTTTAAAATGATTTAATATCACAATGAGATTTTAAACAATTTATCATGGGTATACCCAGTGGTTCAAAAAAACCTCTTAGAATCACTCATTAGTGTAAATTTGAAAATAATTCTGCAGTTTACATTTTAAGCCTTTATGGAGCCCCCATCTAAAAATGATTAAGTTATACAAAACCAGTATATGTTAGCAAAACCACGTAATCAAAATGGGGCTACAGCTGCCCTAGACTGTGCCAAGAAACACTTCCTTAGAAGCATTTTTCACATTCTTTGTGTGCATTTAAAGCTCGAGGACAGAATTAATCTCAATAAAGTACTCTGTTACTTGCATGTTTGTTCAACTGAATTGATTTTACTACAAAGCAAAAAAAAGAATAAATCTGATTTCATCTTGAAAATCAGCAAGTGTTAAATGAACAGTCAGTCTGAAAGATCAATGTTGCCTTCAACATATCTTTCATCTGAGCATAAAACTACCATACAAGAAAAGGTGAATGAGTATTGTCAAAAGCCAGTTTCGATAAAATGTGAGAGTTCAAAGAAAAAAAAAAAAAAGAGTGACCTCTCCCAAAAGAGGAAGCAGATGGAATGTTGAAAACTTGTCTCGCAATCTCATCAGGTGACCAGTGTTTCTACCAACATCAAAATAGGTCATTTCAATATATGAGGGGTCAGAGCTACTCTTCAAGTTTCATTGTATTTTCAAACTTAGGAGAAGGGAAAAGAAGGGAGGAGGAGGCAATCACTTCAGATACCTGTACATTCTCTCAAATCATTTTTAGATTTTTGATTTCAATGATAACCCAAATATGAATAAAAGCATACCGTGGATCACCTGGGTTACCACTTACAAAACAACTTCCAGGACCTGTGTCGGGAAGCATTTGCTTTTATGCAAATTATTAGAAGTATCATTATTTGAATTGCCATGAGGTTGCAAAGAGTCAGACGTGACTTAGCAACTAAACAATAACTACAAGAAAATGTAAAAAGAACAGGAAAAGTTTTTAAAAATGATGTGTTCCCAGAAAGGAAAGATAGGCTGGCTGGAACACAGAAAAAGGGGTGGAGCAGTTATGTCATCACTTGACAAACCTGAAGAATCACAAACTCAGCAAAACATTCTCATCTTCCATATTAAAATGACTATTGTTGCTGTTGTTGAGCTACTAAGCTGTATCCGACTCTTTTCAACACCATGGACTGTAGCCCACCAGACTCCTCCATCCATGGGATTTTCCAGGTAAGAATACTGGAGTGGATGGCCATTTCCTCCTCCAGGGGATCTTCCAGACCTAGGGATTAAACCTGCATCTCCTGCATTGGCAGGTGGATTCTTTACCACTGAGCCACCAGGGAAGCCCCAAATTAATTGTTAACCTTAATATAATCAGCTTCATAACCTTAATGGTTGATATTTAATTTATAAATTTTCATATTTGAATTATAATCTGTATTTGTATATAAACTATCATATTTGTAATTTGTAAAAGTTATAAATGAAATATCTTCATTAACTTCAGTGTCCTTTAGGTCTTCTCCCTTGAAAAAGATTTATATTATCAGCAAGTTTGAGGAGTACAGTCTAATCAACAGCCATAACAGCCAATGATACTGTCTACAACAGACAGCTCCTTGATTCCGCATTTGGCAGGCACTTAACTTTCCATTTTCACTACAAGTTCTTGTACAAAACAGTTATACATTCTTTACATCTCAGCAAGAACTGTTACTCCCATAGTCCACATTATGGTTCAGTTTAAAGAAATGGTACAACATTTTAACATATAACAGACCTGTGTTCTTCTTAGTCCCTGACAGAAAGGGCAAAATATAGCCATTCTTTCTGATTAATGTAACACTGTTTAGAAATTTTATATACCTATAAAATATAGTTATTTCAATACTGGATTATTCCAAACAGGCAACTACCAAGTTATTTGTAATATCTTTATAAAATCCACAGGATCTCTCTTGCTGTTATGTAAGTATTTCATTGTTCCCTTACTTATAACTCAGTTACTTGTACTTCACTGGTATAAGTTTCAAATTAAAGGACATTAAGGCAATAGTAATGAAAAGAATTAAAATGTTCCTTTCAGCTTAATTCAAAAATATGTATTATTAGGTGCAGAATTTGATTGGATGGTATTAAAAGATACTGAAAGTATAACACTAAAAATCTTAAATATGGATAAGAAAGCCTGGAAACAAATCTATATGAGAACAATATTTGGATAAATACAGGAGTCGAAAATGAGCAATGCACTAGAAAAGATATTCTATGACAATCTGTTACTGCAGACAAACAACTGTATCTTTCTTGAAAACTCACTACATTTTCTCTCATTGATTAAAACACAACAAAAGGTTAATAAATTCATGAAAAAGTAATCCAGTCAACGGAAGTTAAAACATTATTCTATTCAGAGTTTTGAAAAGAGAAGACAGTATCACTGTTACTGAGCATTAAAGATGCAAGAGAAGAACGTTACTCAATTCAGTCCTTCTGAAACAGCTGTATTAAGGATAGGCACCAAAATAAGAGTTATAATGACAGAAGTCCCTGCAACGTTCACTCAGCAGGGCACACTGAGCAACAGAAACTACCTCACGTCACTGTCATTTCTAAAGTCATCACTAACACTTCAGCTTCATTAACCATAGTATGAATTTTGCTATTTTAAAAATATACTTAAAATGCATTTAACCAACAAGTAAAAACAACCTGTTTATTTGCTGGAGATAATTAGGATAACACAACTATGATAATCTCCAAATCACCATCAGTATGAACATCGTTTTATTTCAGTTGAGCAAATACTTATCAAGTCCCTGTTCTGTACCAGGAACTTCCCTAGGTCCTAGGGATGCAAGACGCAGAAGGAGCACTCCAACCCTAGAAGAGCTCAGTCTAACAATCTGTCAATAAGTATCTGAACTAGCTTTCAAAACTGAAGCTATTAAAAGTTCTACTCAATAGCTTTAAAAAAGAAACCTACATTCAAAACTGAAGCTATTAAAAGTTCTACTCAATAGCTTTAAAAAAGAAACCTACATTAATCAAAAAATGTATAGAAGTGAATAAACTCTCATTCAGTGAGCACTCTGTATAACTATCAGCATAGCTTAGGACTGCATAGCACCATACCTAAATCTAGGTTTGCTTTCAAACATATTCTCTTCTGATAAAACGAAGAAAACAGACATACGCTGAAGAGTTAGTATCAATCATGGGTTCCTTATCTGTCGTTCTGAGTAAATATGTTGATAGATTAATATAAAATTGATTATCATATAATTAACACATACACCTGTACAGTTAAAACACATAATCCTTTCAAACTCACAGAAGGTTTCTACTTACTTTCTTATGACTTCTAAGCACTGAAGGTGTAACAAATGCCTTATTACACAGCTCACATCGGTACTTCTTGTGTCTTTCGTGGACCACCTGGACATGAACATTCAAGGTGTCCTTTCTTTTAAAGGTAGCATCACAGTGATGACACTTGAATGTCCTCTCACCTTAGAAATGAAAAAAATCAAATTACAGAACCAGATGCAACAACAGGGTGCTGTTAACACCCCTTCATGTCTACTGGATTTAGTGTTGTTTTCTCCAAAAACTGAGCTTTACAGCTCTAACAATTTATCATAATCATAAAAGGTCATTCCTCCAACAACTTTTTCAGTTGCATATTTGCTATCCCCTGTGTCAATTAGATGGGGGACGGGGGGAGTCCTTTAACCTTCTTAGATTCTCAGTGCCTTTAACTGGGAAGTGTAGGGACTAAATTCACTAATTTTCTAAAGGTTCTAAGAACTTTAACAGCAGTATTTCTAGGGAAGGGGCTTGAGTGTGAGGTGCGCAGGCACTTGTCTTCAACAGTGAGCTGCCTTGCGCCCCTCCTGAAGTCCCCGCACTCCACCACTCTCCCTCCGGCCGTCAGAGGCAGGGGAAGAGCTGGCTCTCGGATAGGAAGCTGCTGTGAAGTCCCTGAAGGAGGAGGTCAGAGTGGGTCCTACACCCCGGGACAGGAGTGGGCTGCATCTCCCCTTTCTTCCTCAGCACTGTCTCAGGCACGAGGCCTGCAGGCCCACTAATGCTGTCCTTGGTTCACTGAGATAAGGCTGGGGAAGGGCTTCCACGTCCAGGTGCTCATCTGGGGCTACACCTCAGAGAGGCATCTGCATCAAGGCAGGGGGCCCAGAGTGGCAACCACCCTTTCCTACCCTAGAGCCCCTGGGTACCTGCGAGGGTTCTCACCTGCTCATTAAACAGCCTCGCCTTGCAGGAAAGTACTCCAGAAGCTATGTTTAGGGAGATGGTGGGACTTTTTAAACTTTCATATCATGCTATGTCTAAAGTCCATTTTAAATACATTTTAAGTGATCCATGTGCCCAATTAGAAGATAGTGATCTCTCCCAAAAAGTCATAAAACATATGTAACCTGTATAAAGACAGATTAGTGTTTGCATACATCCTCCCTTTTTAGAGACTAATTATAATAGCACAAATTATAGCCATTATAAGACAAAATATGCTGGTAAATTTCTTTATCTAAATAGGAGATTACCTCAATTTCAACCAAGTTCCTTTACCTTCCCCTCCATTTTAACTAGCATATATTTAGAAATTTGAAGGCCCTATCATTTCTTCACATCAATTTAAGGGAAGATAAGAAGAAAGAAAATAAAAAGGAAAAAGCAAATAACCTTCCCTTCGTCATTTCAAACAGAAGTTCGGCTCTTGAAAGTCTCAAAGTTTTTAAGGAAGCTGTTGAGTTGCTGAATTTGACACCTGAAATAGTCACACCAAACTGTACATGAACTATGCAGATTCCGAGAGTTGTGTTTATATCTTGCCTTTCTGCATTTTTGTTGCAGGGTGTTACTACTGTCATCTAGTTTTTCTTCACATATCTTTCGTGATTTAAAATTTTATTTGTATAAAATGTATAACCAGTGAGAGTGAAAGGACAACTGACATAGACTCTAAAAGTCAATGATACCAAATCTATTCAGGCACTGAATAAAACTACTTCAACACTGCTCTTGTCAAAGTGTTTCCCTTAAAGCATTAAGTGAATCAAAATATTGATTCTTGTACAAAAATCTCATCAAGCTATACCAAGGTAGTGCATACCTTTTTGTTTTCATATTTTAATTCCTGATTTTTTAAAGTTTATCAGAATTTTGAAATCCTCATGTGAGATTTTATCTGATTTTATCAGATTTCTTTACCTTAAATTTATCAGGATTTTTCCCTATCTTAAAACCAAGAAGCTAGGTAGCAACCTGCCTTTTGGTCTTTAGTGTATTAGGAAATAACAATAATTTCCAAAATAATTATGACAACTTATTCTTCATATTTGGAGCCATAGTGCTGATGATGTAAGTTTCTAAAACATATCTCATGTTTTGAAGTTAAATGCGCTATAACTTTTATATTGGATAAGACAAGATCTAGTCTTTTGTCCACTCTATTTTAGCCATTTTTGGTTTTTCCACCCTTTCAGCTCACTAGCCTTAAGTGATGTTTATCTCAGAGGACACATTTGCTCACCCCATTACCCAAGGTGACCTTCCTGGCTAAATGTCTTGATGTGGCTTCATAATGCCTCTGACTGGTGTGCTGACCAGCAGATCAGCATCGTGTGAAACAGAATGCACAAGCACTGTCTACACTCAGTCACTTCATCTTAGTCTCAAGTGGATGAGAACCAAAAAGCTGAAATCAAAAATATTTGCTTCAATTAAAGGCTCCTTGCTGCTACAAAAAATTTCATCCATCAAAAAAAATTTCCTGAGCATCAGACCAAGATTAGCCATGGAATTCTTAGCAATATAAATGAGATTCCCTTGTTTGAATCTCTATTCTAAAATCCCTTCAGCTCATAACAGGTTTTCTCTTAATCAAATGGCAGTGAAATGAGATGGAAATTCCTGCTGTTACATGAAAAAAATTATTTCTTACATGCATAGCTGTTCTTTATAAGGAAAATGGAAAGTGGTGCTAACAACTTCTCCAGAGCTGTAAGGTGACTATAGAATGGAGTCAAATCACAGCACTGTCTTTTCCGCAAGAAAAGATGCAGTTCATCACAACTGCTACCACTCCATAAATACAGAAACTTCAGTATCTTATTTTACATTTTAGATACTTTGACTTGACCAGAGAAAATTTCTTCCAAGAAAATATCTTATCTGTACAATAAAATGTCAAGATTGATTGTTTTGCTTTCTTCAGAAATATTAAAAATTTAATCAGCAGTAGAAACTACATGTTAGGGGATGTTCTCCTGATTAAAAAACTCAAATTAAAAGCAAGAAATGTAAGTATTACTTATGTTATACTATTTTTATTTAACTTTAGATATAGTAAAGCAGACACAAATCTCTGGTTAGTTCAACATCTGAACACAACTCACTTTAAAAGTTCATTCTGCAATTACATTAAAGTGTGGTATTCTAAAATCAGCTCGCAGTGTAACTGCTAGACACACTTTCACGGTATATATGTAAATAACTTAATTCTCACTTCCTCTCAAAAAATGCCCTTGCCAAAAGAAATAAGAAGGCAAAGCAGACTAACCGATGCTTGAATGCTACACCCACTCCCCCACCATGCTGTGCAACCCTGAGTGTATCACTATGCTTCTCTGAGCCTCAATTTTCTCAACTCTCCTCAAATGAAGAGGTTAAATTAGACGTTTACACTGATTCTTTCCCACTGTGAACTAATAAAATCATGCCAGGTATCTGCATGTTTTAAACAGTCCCTTAATTATTACATTGAAAAGGAAACATAAATGTCTGTTTCAGAGCAAATTTCAAAGATACTTTATTGACCATGACATGTTTTTATACACAATTTTAAATAGTGGGAAAAATGATATAAAATGATATGCCTCATAAAATGATTAACCCTACCTTGCAAAAATAAAGCAAGAATAGAGAAAGAAAAGGTGAAAGGCAGTAATCTTTTTTTTTTTAAGTTCAAAAGCAGATTACATAACTACTTTATAGTTCTGATTCTGTGATGTCTACATTTTAATAGGTTATAATTCCTTTGGTCTTCATCTGCCAGGATTGTGACTTACTGTTGTGTATAAGCAGGTGTCTCTGCAAAGAAAATGGAGTCCGGAAGAGAGCTTTACACTCCTCACACTGGAACGGCCTCTCCTCCGAGTGGGTCTGCAGAAGGAAGACATCCTGAGTCAGGAGGCTCTAGAATCAACCAGTCATTACAGTAACCAGAGCCTGGATTCACAATGGGAACCAGGAGAGAGAGGAAGGCAGACAATATCCTGTTTCTTCTTGGACCATTCCTCCATAAAATCAGAAACACAAATAGGCTGTGTTCACGGGAGAAAAACAACTGTGTTTTTAAGTTCTCATGTTAATTATACATTTGATAAGCAGTAAAAGACATTGTTCCTATAATCTCAAAGGCTAATCTGAATACACAATGAGATTTCTCAAGATCTACTTTGCAGAGTGAAAAGATATGTGATTTCTCTAAAGCCCAAATCTCCTTTACCACTAGACAGACTTTATGCTGGTACAATATTTTCAACACAAAGGACACTGGTAGCAGGGAGGCTGTTTCCATGCTTTCTCTCAACTTCACTGACTAACTTCAAATAATTTTCAGTCCTAAGAGCTGCTTTCCCCCTGAATTAAATTAGAGCATTTACTCACGTTATAATCAACAGCAGGTAAAATACATCATTTTTATTGAGTCAAATGCTATGCTAAACACTTTACAGGAATTTATTTCACTTAAATCTAACAGCAATTTAATAAATAAAATGCTATTAGGATCCCCATATTATAGATGAGAAAACTACAATTCAGAAAGTTTCAGTAACCTGCCAAATGTCAAGCAGCATACATGTGGTAAGCATCATTAATTACGTGACAGAGAAAAATATATGTGTAAACAAGAAACAACAGAAAACCACCTGCTAGATCTAAAAAATAAAACAAGAGTAAAAACAGCTTATCACCTCCCCTGTTTTCCATTACACATCAGTATTAACCCATTTGTTACAAATTCATAAAGAAAAATATATTCTACCATGGATGATGGCAAGATAACAATGCTCATAAATGATAATATATAAGAAACTGAACTATGTTCTCTTGTTAAAGTAAATCATACAATTGGTGGGCTGTCATGATACTGAGGTATAGAAATAAAGGGAATAATTTAAAGAGACGTCACTTTATAGCATATATATTTATACATTTTCTTAGTCTAATAGACATTATAATATTAAAGATATAAATATTACCTATTAACATAATGTTAGTGAAAAAGGGACTGTTGTGCCTTTGTGACTGTGAAAAATATACATAAAGCATGGGAGAAACAAATATTTAAAACTCAGGATAAACTACAGGTGTTCAAGTGTACTAGTTATAGAGATATTTAAATGAGAGGAAGGAATAAATGTGTCAACAAAATAGAACAAAGAGTTTCACAATACAAGATACAGGAACATTTAGTGTAGGAAAATATGACATTTCAAATTTGTATAAGAATACTGGATTGTTCTTGAGAAGGAAATGGCAACCCACTCCAGTACTCTTACCTGGAAAATCTCATGTACAGAGGAGCCTGGCAGACTATAGTCCACAAGGTCACAAAGAGTCAGACATGACTTAGCAACTAAACAACTGGATTGTTCAATAAATGGTTGTAAGGCAATTGAGACATCCAGAAAAAATTAAGTTGTGCCTATTCCCCACTTGTTACAAGAGACAAATCCCATTTCAATTCAGATGTTTTCCCAAATCTGAAGAATAAGATAATAGAAGAAAATAGGAGTAAATATTTAAATAATTTTTGTGTAGGGAAAGACTTTCTAAGGATGGTAGAAATCCAGCTATTCAGATGAGATAAAGAATTTAAAACTGCAGAGCAAAAATATTTGGGACAAAGAAAAATCAGCAACATAAACCAAAAGTTTTAAATTGCTAATATAAAGGGTTATAACAAATTAAAAAGAAAACATAAAAACTCCCTCCAAAAGGGCAAAAGGACTCTCCTCCAAATAGCACTCTTCACTCGTCTTTCATTATTTATTTTGTGCCAAGTCTATGACATGCATTTCATGTCAGTCTTATTTTATATTCTGTGGATATAGTTATGTAAAGAAAAGCAAATTCCCCACTCTCACTGGGCTCTTATGCTAGCAGAGAGAGAACAACTAGCAAATGATGAAATATCAGATACATACTACAGAGAAAAATAAAGCATGGCAGGAGGATGTCAAAGGTTTTAGAGGATGGGGTAGCCATTTTAAACAGTGGTCAGGGAAATTCTTGCTGAGAAGATGACATGTGAGCGGTTTGATGGAAGTTGGGGAGCTGGGCCAGGTCTCCTAGGTGCTCCAGGCAGGAAACTAACGGAGGCGAGTGTGATGGGAGCTGAGAGGAAGACACACAGAAATGAGATGAGGTCAGACAAATGGGAGAAGTATCCAGAGGAGAAATAAATCATGGAGCACTTGGTTACTCCCCTGCAGGAATTCTGTCTTTCACTGAGAGAGACACAAAATGTCTATAATGCATTTTGAGCAGGTAAGAGGTATGATTCACTTGGCATTTAGAATGCTAATAAGGTGACTGAGCTGAGAAGAGGTTATGCAAAGGAGACAAGGAAAAGCAGAGACACCAGAGAAGCAACAGCAATAAAGTAAGCAAGAGATGCGGAGAAGGCAATGGCACCCCACTCCAGTACTCTTGCCTGGAAAATCCCATGGACAGAGGAGCCTGGTGGGCTGCAGTCCAAGGGGTCACTAAGAGTCAGACACAACTGAGCAACTTCACTTTCACTTTTTACTTTCATGCACTGGAGAAGGAAATGGCAACCCACTCCAGTGTTCTTGCCTGGAGAATCCCAGGGACGGGGGAGCCTGGTGGGCTGCCATCTCTGGGGTCGCACAGAGTCGGACATGAGTGAAGTGACTTAGCAGCAGCAGCAGCAAGCAAGAGATGATTAAGGCCTACACCAGGGTGGTAGCTACCAATCTGAAGAGAAGTAGGAGGCTTCTGGATATATTATGAAAGCAAGCAAGCTTTCAGAGGGACTTGGATATGAAACATGAGACACAGAAGGAAGAAAGCAAGCATGCCTCCAAAATTATGACCTGAGCAATGGTAGTATGGATCAATCATTAACTAATACATGAAAGAGCAAGAAAGGAACAAGTTTGGGTAAAAGATAAGGGGTTTGATTTTGGACATCTTCAGATGACTATTAAGAGATGTCAACAGGCAGCTGAATATTTCACATCTGCATTATAATGGGTATAAAACTTGGGGATATCATATTATATACAGTATTAGTATTTCAAGCCATGAATGCAGTTAGAGAATGAAAAATTTAAAACAAAATATTACCTGTGGTCTATCAGACTGGCAAAAGTGAAGAAAATAGACATCATCTGGTGTTGACTAAAGGGTAAGACCAAGTAATCTCACATCTGGTAGACAGGAATGTAAATTTCTGAGTGCAGTGTGGCTCTAATTACAAAATGATAAATGTGTATATACCTTTTGACAAATCAATTCCCTTTATAAATATACACATGACAATTTTAGCATTTTAAAAAGGAAAACTCATAAATGTCCACCGATAGACGTAAACCCAGTTAACTAAATTCTAGTGACTATTACCTAAATACTTTTTCTTTGATATGGAAAAGCCTCCTTTAACATATTTTGAGTGTCTAAAGCACAATGCAAAGCATTATCTAATAGAATACTATTTATGGCACATACATACTCAGAGAACAGGATCTCGGAAGCTGTTTTACAAAACACTTCTGAGGGTTTTCATAGTAAAGTGGACAGTGGTATTTGACAGAATTTTTGCTATCTTCCTCAGACCTTTCTTTGATGTTCTAATTTTTCTACAATAAGTAGATAATGTCATTATAAAAAGAAGGAAACTTTCATTTTTAGAGCATCTACACTGGAAAGCAGGGTTGCTTTAATCTTCTAAAAATATGTTCTACACTAACTCTTTCTTTCTCTTTTTCTAAATCAAGGACAACACAACTTGTGGATATAATTTAGTTGCTTGATGATGAAAGAACTGGGACAGCATGATGCCTTGGATCTATGTGAACCAAACCAGAGCCTCAATGTCTAGATACTGGCCTGAAGTTGACAGCCTGTTTCAGGTAGTAAGCCATTAGTGCAGAGCCTGGTGAATAAACACTGTGTCAAAAAGATCCCAACACCCAACACCACCGAGCTGTGATGGCATAACTTATGAAAGTCTCAGCATTCAATCTCACTTAAGTAAGGCTGTAGTAAAATGCCTGTAAGCTGCTGATACAAGACTTCTGTCTCCAAGAAACATTTACAATTACCAAATAAAATTATATCTTTTAAAAGGCGTCTTACCCTTCAATTTTTCATCTAACAGGGTGCCAAACTTTCTACCAATTTATTAATCACATTATCCTTGAGTTACAGAACATCCTCCATTTAAATGCCAGGTCATGGAGAAACCACTATCTGATGATGTAACAAATGAACTACTCCATGAAGCAGTAAGATGAAACTTATCTTTTTATGTCCCATGTCTGATTATTGTTGCAGATGTAGAAAGTACATAAGAAAATGTGTTGCACTATTTATAACACTTGAAAAAATGTCTCAAAATGTTTCAGAAACTTCATAACATAATTTTATAAAACAGTTAACAACTTATCACATTTCTAGCCACTCAAACAAAACATTCATTTCATGAGAGCAGATTAATATTTTTATCAGGCCCATTCACATTTAAAAATGGTAACTTTCACTGTAAGGCATATATACTGCTCCAGAGTTAACAATATTACTGGAAATGACATTTCTTTCAGTCATGTGCAAAGCAAGAAAACTATGACAAATTTGAAGAAAACAACCAGAGATAAAATAAAACTGGAAAAATATTCCAGAGGTATATGTGTTAAAATTATTCTTTAAAAAATCTCGTAACTGACGTCTGCATATTTTAAGTATATTACTGTCCCACTGGGTCACATAACAAACCTAAAGCTACATAAAACCTATGTCATCTGGCTATTTAAAAGGTCTGTGGATTAAATTTGTACTGTAAGACTTACAACTGGCTTCCTTAAAAGAACTCCTCCTCCCTCACAAAAATGAACAGAATCTGAAGAAATATCGAAGAAATTAGACTCTTTAAGCTCAGTATAGGAAAAGATAACTCATTTCACACAGAGAAGTTTAGACATAAAATTTAGGTGATGTTCCTATGGAAGTACAGCCTCGAAGAGCCAAGCCCAAACTTTTCATTGCTGGAAAGCCACAGCTTATTAATACAAAACCATTAGCCCAAGGCACCAACTACTGAGGTCCCCGCAGTCCAAGGTACATTCCTCCCTGCAGATCTGCAGGGGACTGGCGCCAGGACCCGAGAGGACATCAAAAGCTGAGGATACACAGGTCCCTTATATAAAATGGCACAGTAGTTGCATACAACCTATGCACATCCTCTTATACATTTAAAATCATCTCTAGATTGCTTGTGGGCTTCCCTGGTGGCTCACCTGGTAAAGAAGCCTCCTGTAATGCAGGAGACCCAGGTTTGGTCCCCGGGTCAGGAAGATCCACTGGAGAAGGAAACAGCAATCTACTCCAGTACTCTTGCCTGAAGAATTCCATGGACAGAGAAGCCTGGCGGGCTGCAGTCCACAGGGTCTCAAGAGTTGGACACGACTCAGAGACTAAGCCAGCATCACTACCTTTTTTACAATACCTAATGACACCACCCTTATGGCAGAAAGTGAAGAACTAAAAAGCCTCTTGATGAAAGTGAAAGGAGAGTGAAAAAGTTGGCTTAAAGCTCAACGTTCAGAAAACTAAGATCATGGCATCTGGTCCCATCACTTCATGGCAAATAGATGGGGAAACAGTGGAAACAGTGTCAGACTTTATTTTTTTGGGCTGCAAAATCACTGCTGATGGTGATTGCAGCCATGAAATTAAAAGACGCTTACTCCTTGGAAGGAAGGTTATGGCCAACCTAGATAGCATATTTAAAAGCAGAGACATTACTTTGCCAACAAAAGTCCGTCTAGTCAAGGCTATGGTTTTTCCAGTGGTCATGTATGGATGTGAGAGTTGGACGGTGAAGAAAGCTGAGCGCCGCAGAATTGATGCTTTTGAACTGTGGTGTTGGAGAAGACTCTTGAGAGTCCCTTGGACTGCAAGGAGATCCAATCAATCCATCCTAACGGAGATCAATCCTGGGTGTTCATTGGAAGGACTGATGTTGAAGCTGAAACTCCAATACTTTAGCCACCTCATGCGAAGACTTGACTCATTGGAAAAGACCCTGATGCTAGGAAGGATTGGGGGCAGGAGGAGAAGGGGACGACAGAGGATGAGATGGTTGGATGGCATCACTGACTCGATGGACATGGGTTTGGGTAAACTCCTGGAGTTGGTGATGGACAGAGAGGCCTAGCGTGCTGCAATTCATGGGGTCACAAAGAGTCGGACACGACTGAGCGACTGAACTGAATATCAATACAATCTAAATAGTTGCCAGTGCACTGCAAATTCAAGTTCTATTGTTTGGAAATTTTAGAATTTTTTCCCAAAGACTTTCTATTTGCATTTTGATTCAATCCATGAATGTGGAACCTGCAGACACAAAGGGCCAACTACATACCCTCATCAAGGCAAAGGGAATTTGCAAAGAGAAGAAACAATCCCAGGCTTGCAGATGAAGTCTTTCTTGGGGAGTAGCAATTTAAGGTTCCCACTCAAGGTACTTCCCCCCTACATATTTCTTAACTAAGGATACCTCTAGCAAACATGGCTTGAACATGTCACTTTTCAGGCTTGCTAGTTTGACCCTTAATTTAAAAGTTCTGCCTCTGTATGGCCACTGCTTATTACAACTATGCTAGCGCCATACAGAACAAGTTATTCTCTCTTCCAAATGAAGCTCTTCAAATACCTGGAGACAGCAACCATGTCCTTCAGAAACTGTCCAGCTAACAGACACCTTTAGCTTTACTCAGGAAGACACAGCTTTCAGATGCATCACAGTAACTGTCAAATCAGAATTTTCTGCATTAAGTAGGTGTCCTCGTGTTTATAACTCATATATAACAAATCACAGCAGCTATAATGGCTTCTCTGGTTGACAACTTGTTTGCTAGGAAACATGGCTAGATAAATTGGTAATCATGTATTGAACTTTAAGTGACATCCCAAGAGGAATGAGTACAGATTCCTAAAGTAAAAACAGACAAATACACAACAATGGATCAATTCCAGTCCTATCTAAAAACCACCCTCTTTAAAATTTAATACCCGTCCTTCTACAGGAAATACTTTTCTTATAGTACAAACTCCTAGAAATTAACAGATAAAGAGAACATAGGATGACAACAGGATCCAAATATTTGGGATAGAAAGTAAAATGCCTGTGTGTGTGTCTGTGTGTGTCTGTGTGTGTGTGTACGCATGCTCATGTGTGCACATGTGCACATATATTTAAACCATTACCCAACTCTCTGTCAACATCACTAGAGGACATAGTCTCAATTGAAACCTTCATAAAAACTAAGCAAAGCTCTTTTCAACATAACACAGATGCAAACTAAGTCAAAAGATCAGACCTTGATTCTAAACTGATTATAGTTTCCAACTTTAAACATAAAACATTCAGTATGGGATACTAGGTTCAAAGCCTATTTTTTACCGAGAATACTGTACTTCAGCATATCTTAATTATGACATACAGTTCTCATTTGTACATTTCTCGTTGTCACTGGTTCAGGTTTGTGTAATACAAATTGCTATAGTGGAGAGAAGAGTTATCTCTTTTTAAAAAATGTGATAATTTTCCATTTAACTTAGCTTCTAAATTTATACTACCTACTCACTAATACTTTTGCATGACTTAAAATTCATTACTCTGTGTATTGAGGGTTCACATAAATACACTTCCTGCCCTCATGCTCAATCTCCCTCTCCCGTTTGCTATGCTCTATGAGTCACAGACTTTATTTTCAAAGTTTTTTTTTTTTTTTTCCCTCTCTGGGTGTAACCAACCATCACTAAGTCTAGGCTATGGCTAACCTATCTGAGTTTTTTTTTTCAATCCTCTTTTACTGAATCTTCTAATAGATCCTTTGGGCTGGAAAACAAGTAAACCCAAGCTTGGCAGAATTTCAGGTAGAACAGAAATGGAAGAGATGAAGGATCTCCATATTGTATGTAATTAAATGTTTTAATACATGAAAAAATAACAAATATACTGGTAATGGAGAATTTAACAATAACAGAGGAAAATGAACTCTTTTTACTTCCTGCTTTTTCCACCCTGAACAAAATTCTGAACCAAATCATTCACAAGAGCAAGAGTGTATATGAAGAATTTTTGTCAAGAGGAGCTGTTTTTTAATATACAATGTTGATTTCCAGGAAGATAAAAAGGAAGTGGTGATAAGATGTCTGATTATTAACATTAACTTTCCCAAACATCACGTAAGAGAACTTTGAAAAAGGGAAACTACAAAGCAGTATTTGTTCAAAAGATATTAAAAAATATTATAAACTGCAACTATTAAAATTCTCTGATATTGCAAGGGAATACAGATTAAGTGGGACAGAATGGAGTGCAAAAATAGATGTATTTATATGAGAGGCATTCATCATGATAGCTCGGTTATGAAGCAATATTTCAATCACCACACCTAAAAATAAAGTATTGATGGATTAAAATACCAATTAAAAAAGAAACAAAATTTTAAACGCATTAGTGAATATTTGCACCATCTTGGAAAAGGAAAGTTTTCTAAATAAGACATAAAATTCAGCACCTATACTCAGAAATCATAAAACTCACAATCCATGTCATACTTAAATATATAAAAATGTAAATCTTCTTTATTCAAAAGATGCAAGTTGATACATGGAGGAAACTATTACAAACAAAAACAGCAAAGTACTAATATTCATCTTTATAGGGCTCCTACAAATCAATGAAAAACAAGCAAATAGGCCAGTAGAAAAAGGACAAAGAGTACCTATAAGCATTTCTCAGAAGAAATGGAAAACAAACATAAAAAAATAGAGTTACACCTGCTATTGCTAAAGTGTGATGAAATATCACTTGTCAATTTTCAGACTGAAAAAAAGGCTGATAAAATAGACACTTGTGATGGCACCGATAAACGGCACTTTCATCACTGCTAAGTGAAAATAGAGCTTTTTCAGAAGACAGCTGCGCAGGAGTGATCAAAATTTAAAGTAAACTTGGTATCTGACCTATACGTTCCATACCTAAGATCTAACTGCATAAATACTCTTGGCAAAGTTACCAAGTTTTATGCAAAAGGATGTTCACTGAAGTATCAAATAGTGATGGTCACAAAAAATGAATAGCTTTATATGAATCTACCTGAAACACTCGCCGAGTCTAATGTTAAGGCAAAGAATAAGATCTTGAATGATACGTGTGTCATAAAACCATTTACATTTATATATACTTTTCTCCCAGATAGGCAGCAGTGTTTTTGCCAGTTCAGTTCAGTCGCTCAGTCGTGTCCGACTCTTTGTGACCCCATGGACTGCAGCATGCCAGGATTCCCTGTCCATGACCAACACCCCGAGCTTACTTAAACTCATGTCCATCGAGTCGGTGATGCCATCCAACCATCTCATCCTGTGTCGTCCCCTTTTCCTCCTAGGTTCAACCCTTCCCAGCATCAGGGTCTTTTCTAATGAGTCAGTTCTTTGCATCAGGTGGCCAAAGTACTGGAGTTTCAGCTTCAGCATCAGTCCTTCCAATGAATATTCAGGACTGATTTCCTTTAGGATGGACTGGCTGGATCTCCTCGCTGTCCAAAGGACTCTCAAGAGTCTTCTCCAACACCACAGTTCAAAAGCATCAATTCTTCAGTGTTCAGCTTTCTTTAGAGTCCAACTCTCACATCCATACACAACTACTGGAAAAACCATAGCTTTGACTAGACAGACTTTCGGTGGCAAAGTAACGTCTCTGCTTTTTAATATGCTGTCTGGGTTGGTCACAGCTTTTCTTCCAAGGAGCAAGCGTCTTTTAATTTCATGGCCGCAGTCACCATTTGCAGTAATTCTGGAGCTCAAGAAAATAAAGTCTCTCACTGTTCCCCTTTCTATTTGCCGTGAAGTGATGGGACCAGATGCCATGATCTTAGTTTCTGAATGTTAAGTTTTAACCAAACTTTTTCACTCTCCTCTTTCACTTTCATCAAGAGGCTCTTTAGTTCTTTGCTTTCTCCCATAGGGTGGTGTCATCAGCCTATCTGAGGTTATTGATATTTCTCCCGGCAATCTTGATTCCAGTTTGTGCTTTATCCAGCCTGGCATTTCACATGATGTACTCTGCATAAAGAATCCCATGGACAGAGAGCCTGGTGGGCTACAGTCTATGGGGTTGCAAAGAGTCAGACACGACTAAGCAAATAACACACACACACACACACACACACACTCTGTATGTAAATTAAATCAGCAGGGTGACAATAGTACAGCCTTGATGTACTCCTTTCCCGATTTGGAACCAGTCTGTTGTTCCATGTCTGGTTGTAACTGTTGCTTCCTGATCTGCATACAGATTTCTCAGGAGGCAGGTAAGGTGGTCTGGTATTCCCATCTCTTTAAGAACTTTCCAGTTTGTTTTTTCCAAGCTCCACCCAAAAGAACAACCTCTTACACAGAAACAGCAGCGTGCAATGTGGAAGTTCCTGGCAATCCACTATGATGAAGCAGGTGCTCTGTAGTTACTGCATTTGAAAACTTCCCACCCAACCTCACATTCCAGGCTGTCTTCTCCTTTTCTCTTCCCATTTCAATGGTCACCTTTCCCAGTTTCTTCTCCACCTTCCCAGCTCAGTCACCTAACCATCTCTATCTTACACCTTCCCATTTCTAATATTCCCTACTCCAATCCATGACAGTGACTTAAAGTATGTCAAAGGCCTTATGCTGAGGATAAAAAGTGAATTTTACTCAAGACTAAAAAATATGCTCCAAGTATTAGGATCACCAGCCTTTAAATATAGAAGTAGATGCGTAATAATGAACAAATAGTTTGTACAAGGGTATGGTTTTTAACACACTTGGGGAAAGCCCGGGGCTATCAGCTGAGCCTCCTCAGTCCCTTCCAGGCCCTCACTGAAATGCGGTGGGCAGGGTTCTCACCTAAACTGCGTGCCTGACTACCCATGCTTTCATGCATGCCCTCTGGGATTCATTTTCATACAATGTCTACTACAAATGAAAATAAGCAAAACAAAATTAATTTTTAAAAAGAACATTTCCCTTTGTGGCTTTAAGAAGGCTACTGGTGTGCACTCAATCAAGCGGGTCAAGTGAGGTGAACTCAAAACCCAGGGCTGGGCTAGGCTGGTAAAGAGCAGGGAGCAAAAGCGATATTCCATATAGGGTGAGCTCTGAAAGTTAAGAGGCAGCCTGAAGCTTTAAGGCAAAGGCAAGAATTAGAGGCTAGAGATTTGGGAGGCACCAGGGGAAGAACTGAAGTGACTTAGCAGCAGCAGCAGGGGAAGAAAGCTCTGAAGAGCAACAAGCGATGCTTTTGTTCTGGCAAGCACCAAGGCACAGTCCTCAGCTGATGGTTTTTAGTTAATATTGGGGGGTTGGAGGAGTGGAGGAAGTAGAAGGAAGTTGGGAGGGTGGTTCCTCTATTAATGTCCCTCAGAGGATAAAGGTTCATCACTGATTTGGCAGTAAGTGAGCTACGCTTCAAATATCTAACTCAGAGCCAGGAAAGGGTTCAGAAAATTAGAACAGTGCAGTTATCTTCAAATGAAAGGTCTGAAGAGTTCTTAGGTATCTTGGGCTGATAAACCCAGTGCAGAAGGAATACAACAATGATTTTTCAGTGCATCACTGATCACTAGTATGCTCATAAAGTCAAGAAAGAGAGTGCTCAGAAAGGCAAAAATGATGCAACACATATTTCAAATACATATTTAGAGAAATCACTTCTCACATTACAACCACTATAACAAAGAACATTAAATCTTATTTGGGATAATCTTTTCACAAACTTTTATTCATTCAGAAAGCGTCTGCCACATTCAAAGCACAATAAGGTAAGTAGGTGCTATGAGTCGAGCATCTGTCTTCAAAGCTTATTGTCTAGTTATAGGAAATAAGGTGTTTACATTGGAAACTATACAATGCTATCTCAATATCCATCTGAGAAAAATAATTTAAATATGGTAAGCAGTTTGCCATTAGCTAAACAAGCTTCAGAGAAACATCTGTATCTGTTGTTTCCCTTTTTCAGATTCAGTTCCTACAGGCCCCTCAAGTGAAAGTGTCTTGCCACTGGGAACATGCTTTCTAGGTCACTGCTGCTGCTGCTGCTAAGTCACTTCAGTCGTGTCCGACTCTGTGCGACCCCAGAGATGGCAGCCCACCAGGCTCCCCCGTCCCTGGGATTCTCCAGGCAAGAACACTGGAGTGGGTTGCCATTTCCTTCTCCAATGCATGAAAGGGAAAAGTGAAAAGTGAAGTCGTTCAGTTGTGTCCGACTCTTAGTGACCCCGTGGACTGCAGCCTGCCAGGCTCCTCCGTCCATGGGATTTTCCAGGCAAGAGTACCGGAGTGGGGTGCCATTGCCTTCTCCGTTCTAGGTCACAAAAACAGTAATTCTGGATATATACTAGCTTAAGCGAGCCACCAGCTACTTCACCTACAGCTCACCTGAAGAAGAAAAATTCGATGCAAAGTCGAAGGAAAAAGTGGTTGTGATGGAATAACTGAACAACTGTCTTTCAATCTACAACTTGGCACCTTCCTTCACTGTCAAAGATTTTTTTATTAAGTAAAATTTATGCTATGTATTATGGTTTTAGAATCCAATCCATGATTTCTTTATGGAGAGACTTGTTTTTTTTTTTTAAGGTTTAATAAAATATCACCTGAGTAAAGTCTAACTTGCAGAGTTTTTCAAACTGTTTGATTAAGACCAAAAATATAATTTTGTATCAAAAACATATACATATATACAGCTACTCAACACACTCGTGTATCATTTCATTAGATGACCCTTATTCTCGTATTTTCTATTCTATTTTTTCAATGGCTATTGATGACCCAGTTAAATTATTTCAAGACCCACAAAGCAGTCATGTCCCAGAAATGGGAAATCACTGGACAAGATGTTAATAAAAGATGCCCAATGGAATTATTTTTAGAGAGGTTTGTGACCAGAATCCTTCGTAGGCCTCTAGTGTTCATCCTTGGAAGGTTATGTAAAATGTCAGGAACAAAGGTCTTTTATTTGAATAGACACAGCTCTGCCCCCCCAAGAGCTTGTTTATGAACTTAATCAGGACAAAACCTCTCTGTACTCATTTCCATCATCAAGCAAGCAGTGCCAGCTCCAGGGTCAGGATGGTTCAGGCCATCCAGACACTCCACGTGCCACAGGAGGAGAAGAACACTGTACACGTATCTCAATTTGGCTATGCACTAACTTTGATAGGGACAAATAGAGGTTGAAGAATAACTAGTTTCTGTTTCCTGTGGTTCTGAGACGTTGGTCCAATTGTGATTTAAAGAGTTACAGAGTATAGTTGGGTCCAGATAAACAATCTTAATTTTAGGTAGACCCTAAAAAATTCATTTAACTTTGTAATAAGGTTAAGCGATTGTCACAGAGAATTAGGGAAAAGAAAAACTAGTTCTGACCTACTGAGCTTATATAACTGGCAAGATGACGTGTCCATCTCTTTGTGACTCTATGGACTTGTAATCCGCCAGGCTCCTCTGTCTTTGGGATTCTCCAGGCAAGAATACTGAAGTGGATTGCCATTCCCTTCTCCAGGGAATCTTCCCAGCCCAGTGATCAAACCCAGGTCTCCTGCACTACAGGCAGATTCTTTGCCATCTGAACCACCAGGGAAATCCAACAAGATGATGGAACAAGTAACTAAGATTTAGAAATAGAAATCACTCCTTCAGAACTTCCCTGATGGTCTAGTGGTGAGGAGTCTGCCTTCCACTGCAGGGACATAGGTTCAATCCCTGGTTGCAAAACTAATGACACAGGCAACTAAACCCTTGCCACACGAGAGAGAAGCTGGCGCATTAGAGCAGAAGATTCCGCCTGCCACAACTAAGGCAAGACGCAGCCAAAATGAACAAACAAATGCGTATCTCTAAAAAGTTGAATGCTAATCTGATAAAAAGTAAAACTCATCTTAAAACAGAAAAAGCAGTCTCTCAATGCGCAACATTCCCCATCACTCATTGCTCCTTAAAAAAGTGCATGCCGTATTGTCATAATCATAATGAAATATTCCCTTTTCATGCAAATCTATATGTAAAAGAATCAACCCCGAATAAATCAAATAGCTATAGTAAAAATGCACAAATTACATAATCAAAACCCCACAGAATAATTCATTTAAAACAACAAACTTTGGTCATGTTACATGATAAAGATTGGTCTCTTAATGAATTTTTTTTCTGCTTTCCTTGCCTATTTTTACTTTTTATTTTTGTAACTGGCCATTAGTGAATAATGATGGAAGAAAAAGTTGATTTGCTTCTTTCACCATAGCTTTTGATAAATACTTTGACATTTTCATGTAACTATACCAAATACATGCTAGGATCACAACACGATGAGAAGCACAACTGTCCACATACCAAATACATGCTGGGTCACAACACAGTGAGAAGCACATTGTCCACAGCAGAAGGACTGAATGTGCTTTCCACTTTGGAAATTACAGGCATCATTGTTTCTATCCTTCCCAAGACATCATTACTACTTTCATATGATTTATGGCTAAAAGTATGCGAGATGGTACAAAGATCCTGTGCCAAATTCCCATAAGGCATATAATACAAGCCAAACTGTGAAAAACTTGTAAATGTGGGGAGATCAGATTCATCAAAGAAAGGAACAAGAGGGTTCCAGAGACTGAGCAGGAAACTATCCAGATAATGCTTAATAGGCACGTAATTCCAAAGCAGCAGTAATGAATGTGGTCCTGCCTCTGAGCATACAACGCTTGACTTAAACATAAGGGCAGTCAGCAAGAAATTAGGCAGAGATGATTTGGTACAGCATCAATCAACCCTATTTATTCTTTCATTAATCTGTCTTTTTTTCTTTTTAGACTAAAGCTGAAACTGATATCATAACTTCTTAAATGATTTCAAAACAGACAAAATTATGTTTGGAAAGTCCCAATAAATACTAAAATAACCACAATTACAATGAATATTGCAAATAAAAAGGTAAGAAGTTCTTTGAAAATATATATGTATGTTGCTTAATAGCATCATAAAATATGTCAACCAAAATTAATAAGCAAGTGTTTATCATATCACAAATTTAAACATACATTTCTAAGATGTTGACTATCTTTGCACAGATTTCCTGAGTTCATTTCAAACATTATTTACTATCTACAGAAAATAGATTAGATAAAACTAACATTCTGAAACAAGAACTTGAGTAAAGGTAAAGTACAGGAAATGCAAACAAAAATCAATAGAGGAAATAAAAGATTATAACTTGAGAGTTTTACTACAAAGGAGGGAACAAACGGGGAAGCTAGAGAGATCATGCTGAGAAGCTAGAGAGGTCATGCTGAGTTGATATGGCTCGTGCAGAAAATAGAACAAAAAGCTGGAAAAGGAAACTGAGGTCATGGTGCAGGGAACTCCAAGTGACAGGGAAAAGAACACATACTGTACATAAGTGCTGGAAATCTACTTATAATATTAAGAGTACAAGAGTGATACAGCCGTGATTTGGGACGATTTATCTAGTTGTCTGAATAAGTAGGAAGTGATTAAATAACAAGAAGCTGAGTGAAATGGCTATTAAAAAATGAGACACGACCAGGATGTGAAAATGGTAAAGCAATGATTATGAAGATGGTAAGACAACGGAGAGGGCAGAATATTTAATTAGCTACTAATTCTAAAAAGGGTTAAAATTAAAGAGATAGGGATAAATATATGCTTTTGTCATTAACAGAAACTTCCAAAAGTGAAGTTATCTGTGTGTCAGTCACTCAGTCATGTCCGATTCTTTGCAACCCTGTGAAATACAGCCTGCCAGGCTCCTCTTTCCATGGAATTCTCTAGGCAAGAATACTGGGCTGCCATTTCCTTCCTGCCATTTCCTTCTCCAGGGGATCTTCCTGATCCAGGGATTGAACCCAGGTCTCCTGCATTGCAGGCAGACTCTTTACCACTGAGCCATCAGGGAAGCCATCAGGAAGCATGGTAAATCCATTAGGTCAAAAAGATGCCCAGTTATATATCAAACAAGTAGTGACAAGTGCGAGTCTAAAGCTTGAGATTAACAAAATAAATCATTTGGAATTCGTAAGTACAGAGTTTGCAGCATAATTCACAGATGTAGTCGACATAGAGAACACAGAAAAAGCCTACAGCCAAAGCATCCAGGATAATCCCTTGGGAACTCAGAGACCAAAGAAGTGTTCAGAGAAATTGGCAGAAGACCTAGCAAAGTTGCTAAAATGGCACAACAGACAAAGACGATTTCCAAATGGTAATATGAACAAGAATGACAAACTTTAAAGAAAGAAGGAAGAGAAGATTTTGCAATTATTACAATGCTGGAGAACACTGGATAACACTTTGCTTGTTAGGAGAATAGTTTCAGAAGGCAATTTAGACAGATACAAAGCCACAGTGGTGATGGCCTGAGTGGTTAGAAAGCAGAAGCAAAATATTCTCCACTTATTTCATATGTACAGCATGCCCAGATATCCAAAAACTTCTTTAAAAGATAAACAACGATAATTTTATTGGCAAATCAGCAAATATATTTATAACAATATTAACAAGCTTTTACCTTCTTATGATTCTTGTAAACATTTCTGTGAGCAAATCCCTTTCCACAGAGCTTGCACTTGTAAGGTTTATCTTCACTGTGTATCACTTTGTGGGCACCCACTTGGTCAAGCCTCTTGAAAGATTTATTACAAATCTCACAATTATAGGGTCGTTTTTCTGTAAAAAATGAGTGGAGACAATCATATCTATAAAGGTAAAGGATGAAAAGGGAAACAGCCTTACCTTGCATTATTAATTCTTATAGGCAAGTCAACAAAAATATCATTCAAAAAACTGGAAAAAAGTCTATTACCCAATCCATGAGACATGTGAGCCAACTCAAAACTCACAAAACATGAGCTTGCTCTTTTACTGACATATTCTGCCAACTAAATGTATAAAGTAGCTTAGATATGAAGATGAAGTTTTAATTCAAGGAAGAAATTCTACTTCCAGATGAAAACCTGCTGATTGGTATGTGCTGAAGTCAGGGTCACAACTCCGAATGTGAAGGGCGAGTGGTCTGACAGAGAGGAAGGTAAAGGACAGACCTGCCTCCTGCCCGGCCAAGGGCCCATGAGGCCAAGCTTCCAATCTCAGCAGGAATTACACACTTAGGTTGTTGTATAAAATCCATATGTGTACGATATTCATGTAATGTTGACAGCTAGATTTTTCAAGCAAAGCATATCTGAAGGCCACCGGTCTTTGATCTTCTATTTTCATTTGCCAAAATTATCTGTATCTGTCTCCTGATAAAGTGGCCATTCAAAAACATCCTGACTTCAATGGCCTCAAAGTACAGACATTCTAAACTTTACAGAGACTTCATTAAGCAAAAGTTACTTTCAGAGCTGAATGTTTTTAAGTCTGTGTGACAGACCTATTATTTAAACCTGCTTGAAATGAAATTACAGCTTTGAAAACTTAAGATTCTCAGAATGTATTTGTAAATTTCTCATTAACATTTATTAGTACCTTAGTTACAATGTAAATGTATCTAGAAATGTTGGGACTCTAATTATTGCATCCCTGCTAAATGTCAGACACTCTTGCTAGCAGGGTACGTAGATGGCCTCATTTAACCTCCACAGCCATTCTGAGAGGTAGGATGTCTTTACACAGATGAGGAACACAGAAACTAAGGCTCAAGCAGGATTTGTTGCTGGTGTTCAGTCCCTCAGGCGTGTCTGACTCTGTGAGCCCATGGACCGCAGCACGCCAGGCCTCCCTGTCCTTCACCATCTCCCAGAGCTTGCTCAAACTCGTTCATTGAGTCGGTGATGCCACCCAACCATCTCATCCTCTGTCGTCCCCTTCTCCTCCCACCTTCAATCTTTCCCACATCAGGGTCTTTTCCAGTGAGTCAGCTCTTTGCATTAGGTGGGCAAAGTACTGGAGATTCAGCTTCAGTTGTAGGAGTACGTAACAAATTACATGATAAATCTGAAGATTTTTTATTTCACTTAGTCCAACCACATTTGCTTCAGAAATAAACTAATGTCTAGAGAAGTAACTTGTTCAGAATCATATGGTCAGTCAGTGGCCAAGCCAGGTCTCCTGATTACCCCCTTCTCAGAGCTCCTAAAAATGACAACGTGAAGCTTTTGTACTGATTTCAATATAAATGGAAAAATATGTGTTTACCTGAGTGGGTGATCATATGACGCTTTAGCTGATTAGCTGAAATGAATTTCTTCATACATTCTTGACAATCAAATATCTCATGAATCTGCAAAAGATTAAATTAACAGTTAACTCAACTGGCAGAGCCACAAAATTGTATAGAACTCAAGTATAAACATGTGGACAGTTGCCATTACAATATCTAAACTATGCATTATACTTCAGCCCTGATTTGTTCATATTACCCTAAATAAGAAACTGAAAATGTAATGAACATGTTACCTAGTAGAACATGATCATTAAAAAATGTAAAACTGTATGATATTTAAATATGTAAAACAGATGACCTATTTCTGAAGTACATAAAAAGTTTATACTCTGCAAAAAATTATACCTAATATATATTAAGTCTCTGTTATACACAAATTTAGACTTGGAATATTTGGAATGGAATGGTAAAACTTGCCATTAAAAATATTCCCTTTCCAGCAGTCAACACTACTTAAAACTTAAACATACGTAGTAAAGATCTAAATATTAATTACCACGAAAGACAAAGATGTGATTCTGAAAACTGTGAGTTTAGCTCACAACAATACTCCTACAGGACAGGAGGCTAAAAATCTTCCAGTTTTATTAGTTTTTGTGAGTTTCGTTAAAAATATATATATATATATATATATATATATATATATATAAGGGTTATAACTTTGGCAATCAATCAGCTAAATAAAGGTTACAACTAAGTTCAGCTCTTTCGCTTTCAGATACTAAATCAGAGAAACTGGATAGGCAGTACAAAAAGTAGAAGTTTAGTTTGTTATCATAACTATGTAAAAAGATCAATGTGTTGCAAGCAGCCTTATATCAGAACTGTTGATCATCCCAATGAAGAGCATCCTACTGTTTTGCTGAAGACTGAAAAAACGTCTTGGTGAAGTCGTATTTTCGTTTCAAATTCATTCAAGGTAGAGCTCACAAAACTAAACCCCATACAAGCACTGGCCCTTCTGCAGGACACCAAGATATTATGGCTATCCTTGCAGAATATCTAAGGGCCACTACAGAGTAAAAGTCAAGGGAGAAGACCCTGAATTGGTACAGCAACGAGTAAAGAGAGGAGGACTGGAAAACGGCTCCCTTGACCTAAGTGACCACGGAAGAACTCAAGACAGGGACATTCAGAAGATGGCACTGGGAAGGGAAACAGAAGCTGGTGCAAGGATAACAGATCCCTAGTCTGCAGGGTGAGCCTTAATCCTATACCCATCCACACAGCAGTCTGAGGCTGCTGATCAGCCTTCTGCTTCTGTCAGGTCTGATTCCTGGCGAGTCAGTAAACAGAAAAGGGAAAAGCAGAGAAAAGATAAAGAAACAAGACAGAGCAGACTGACGTCATTCCGCTGGAGTCTGACTTACATCCTTGCTTACATGCGGTGGCTTCTAACCTTGAAGGGAGATGCACAGGGTCCAGGGAGTCCTATGGTTCCTCAGAAAACAGGGTGGGCTGTACACAAGTACTCAGATGGCAAGGACCACACAGTACTGAAGGGAAGCCTTCAGTCTAAGAAATTCTAAAGGGTACATCTTCATCATCAAAGATCCTCACAGCAATGATATGAAGTGTAATGTTTATTTAAAGATAGTGAGCACAGATTCATATTCTTAAAATCTGCAACATATATCTTTTATAATAACAAGCTACAAACTCATGACATGCCTTCTGAGACAAACATAAACGAAAACATATTTAGTTTATTTTAATTTTCAACATTCTATTTATATTAGTATATACAATTATCCATACAAAAATGGCAGCTGTTAAATTACTGCAAAATACACTTGTTAACTCTCATGGCTTTCAAAACGTGAAACATTTTTAAGGGTTGAACTGAACTTTGATATCTCCAAAATTATAAAATACAATATTTACATGAAAGCACTTTTGTGTTGATTCTCTTATTCATAGTGGAACCTCAACCAAAGCTATTTTCAAAACACCTATAAAAGTTTAATAACACAGATTTAAAGTGAAAATGATACTAATTATGCCTAATGTTAAGTAAAGCATTTTACAAAATGTTTATAGCTTATTAAATTGATATGAATAATAAAAATTCATAATCTGATGTCCAAAATTGAATAAGTTCCAAGGATCATACTATATCTTATTGTAATATAGGACAGCATACAGTAATATAAGGAATTAGTCTAGTTGTTGTTCAGTCAACAGAATGAACAACATTCTGATCATTCATTCAACAGAATGATCTCTGTTTGTTTCCAAGGTAAACCATTCAACATCACGGTAATCAAAGTTTATGCCCCAACCAGAAACGCCGAAGAAGCTGAAGTTGAACAGTTCTATGAAGACCTACAAGACCTTCTAGAACTAACACCCCAAAAAGATGTCCTTTTCATTATAGGGGACTGGAATGCAAAAGTAGGAAGTCAAGAAACACCTGGAGTAGCAGGCAAATTTGGCCTTGGACTACAGAATGAAGCAGGGCAAAGGCTAATAGAGTTCTGCCAAGAGAACGCACTGGTCATAGCAAACACCCTCTTCCAACAACACAAGAAAGACTCTACACATGGACATCACCAGCTGGTCGACACTGAGTCAGATTGATTATATTCTTTGCAGCCAAAGAAGGAGAAGCTCTATACAGTCAGCAAAAACAAGACCGGGAGCAGACTGTGGCTCAGATCATGAAATCCTTATTGCCAAATTCAGATTAAATTGAAGAAAGTAGGGAAAACCACTAGACCATTCAAGTATGACCTAAATCAAATCCCTTATGATTATACAGTGGAAGTGAGAAATAGATTTAAGGGACTAGATTTGATAGACAGAGTGCATGATGAACTATGGACAGAGGTTTGTGACAATGTACAGGAGGAGGCAGGGATCAAGACCAACTCCAAGAAAAAGAAATGCAAAAAAGAAAAATAGCTGTCTGAGGAGGTCTTACAAATAGATGTGAAAAGAAGGGAAGCGAAAGGCAAAGGAGAAAAGGAAAGATATACCCATTTGAATGCAGAGTTCCAAAGAATAGCAAGGAGAGATAAGAAAGCCTTCCTCAAGGATCAATGCAAAGAAATAGAGGAAAACAATAGAATGGGAAAGACTAGAGATCTCTTTAAGAAAATTAGAGATACCAAGGGAACATTTCATGCAAAGATGAGCTCAACAAAGGATAGAAATGGTATGGATCTAACAGAGGCAGAAGATATTAAGAAGAGGTGGCAAGAATACACAGAAGAACTGTACAAAAAAAATCTTCACGACCCAGATAATCACGATGGTGTGATCACTCACCTAGAGCCACACATACTGGAATGTGAAGTCAAATGGGCCTTAGAAAGCATCACTACAAAGTTAGTGGAGGTGATGGAATTCCAGTTGAGCTATTTCAAATCCTGAAAGATGATGCTGTTAAAGTGCTGCACTCAATATGCCAGCAAATTTGGAAAACTCAGCAGTGGCCACATGACTGGAAAAGGTCAGTTTTCATTCCAATCCCAAAGAAAGGCAATGCCAAAGAATGCTCAAACTACCGCACAATTGTACTCATCTCACACGCTAGTAAATTAACACTTAAAATTCTCCAAGCCAGGCTTCAACAATATGTGAACCATGAACTTCCAGATGTTCAAGCTGGTTTTAGAAAAGGCAGAGGAACCAGAGATCAAATTGCCAACAACCGCTGGATCATCGAAAAAGCAAGAGAGTTCCAGAATAACATCTATTTCTGCTTTATTGACTATGCCAAAGCCTTTGACTGTGTGGACCACAACAAACTGTGGAAAATTCTGAAAGAGATGGGAATACCAGACCACCTGACCTGCCTCATGAGAAATCTGTATGCAGGTCAGGAAGCAACAGTTAGAACTGCACATGGAGCAACAGACTGGTTCCAAATAGGAAAAGGAGTACATCAAGGCTGTATATTGTCACCCTGCTTATTTAACTTATATGCAGAGTACATCATGAGAAATACTGGGCTAAAGGAAGCACAAGCTGGAATCAAGATTGCCGGGAGAAATATCAATAACCTCAGATATGCAGATGACACCACCCTTATGGCAGAAAGTGAAGAGAAACTAAAGAGCCTCTTGATGAAAGTGAAAGAGGAGAGTGAAAAAGTTGGCTTAAAGCTCAACGTTCAGAAAACTAAAATCATGGCATCTGGTCCCATCACTTCATGGCAAATAGATGGGGAAACAGTGAAAACAGTGGCTGACTTTATTTTTCTGGGCTCCAAAATCACTGCAGATAGTGATTGCAGCCATGAAATTAAAAGACGCTTACTCCTTGGAAGGAAAGTTATGACCAACCTAGACAGCATATTAAAAAGCAGAGACATTCCTTTGTCAACAAAGGTCCTTCTAGTCAAGGTTATGGTTTTTCCAGTTTCATGTATGGATGTGAGAGTTGGACTGTGAAGAAAGCTGAGCGCCAAAGAATTGACGCTTTTGAACTGTCGTGTTGGAGAAGACGCTTGAGAGTCCCTTGGACTGCAAGGAGATGCAATCAGTCCATCCTAAAGGAGATCAGTCCTGGGTGTTCATTGGAAGGACTGATGTTGAGGCTGAAACTCCAATACTTTGGCCACCTGATGCCAAGAACTGACTCATTGGAAAAGACCGTGATGCTGGGAAAGATTAAAGGCAGGAGTAGAAGCGGACAACAGAGGATGAGATGTGGGATGGCATCACCAACTCAATGGACATGAGTTTGAGCAAATTTGGTGATGGACAGGAAAGCCTGGCATGCTGCAGTCCATGGGGTCACAGAGTCGTACACGACTGAGTGAGTGAACTCAGGTCTGTCATAGCTTTTCATCCAAGGAGTAAGCATCTTTTAATTTCGTGGCTGCCGTCACCATCCGCAGTGATTTTGGAGCCCAAGAATATAAAATCTATCACTATTTCCACTTTCTTCTTATCTATTTGCCATGAAGTAATAGGACTGGATGTTATGATCTTAGTTTTTTGAATGTTGAGTCTAGACTATAACGTAAATATGGCATATTCACAGATCACTATCTGCTATGAAGGTGAAATACTACCACCAAACTGTTAGACATTAGACACACCCCAGTATAAAAATGGGGGTTCTCTGGTGGCTCAGAGGTAAAGAATCCGCCTGCCAATGCAAGAGATGCAAGGGATGCAGGTTTGACCCCTGGGTTGGAACGATTCCCTGGAAAAAGAAATGGCAACCCACTTCAGTATTCTTGCCTCAGAAATCCCAGGACAGAGGAGCCTGGTGGGCTACAGCACATGGGGTTGCAAAAGTAGGACACAACTTAGTGAGTGAAGAACAATGACAATAAGAATAGACTCAAAAATGGAGTCTGTAGAAGCTGCTCCACAGGCAGGGTAAGTCAAAGGAGCTATGCTGTGATGGACAAAGAGCTACACTGAGCTACCAAGTTATTCACATCCTGCAGAGACAAGTTGGAGACTGTATTTCACCACCAGATGGGATTTAAATCTATAGAATATTCCCTGGGGGAAAAGTTCTTATATTATGAAGAGTATAAATGGAAAAGAGGACATTTTTCAGAATTATGTCCCACAACCAACTTTGTTGAAACATTCTACTTGGTAAAATCTTAAATTTGGTAAAACATCTTAATTTTCAACTTCTTAAAATCAGGGAAAGAAAACAGAATTATAGAACCATGAGGATATTTAGAAATGTCTATTCAGCTGGATTTTACACTTTTTGTCTCAGACTAGGTTCTGCTTCAGAAGCTTTAAGGGTGATGGGACAAAGATGTAAAAGAAGCAGGGTCTGGATTGGCTTCTGCACTAAACTTCTTTTAGAAAGTAGTTTCAGTGCTTGCTTCAGGAGCACTTATGCTAAATTTGCAATGATATAGAAGATGAGCACAGTCCTCAAATAAGAATCACATGTCAATTCCTGAAGGACTCTCTATTTTTAAAGAACCTGATAAGACAACCACTTGGAAACTGAAAAAACAAAGTAGTTTCACGGCATTAGGAAATTGGAAAACACTGATCAGTTCCATGCCACACTAACGAGAGGCTACATGGAGGGCTAGTGACAGAATGTGCCATCCACAGTCCTCACTCTGTCCACTTCTAGCTCCGTTGTTTCTCCCTAAAGATCGAAATCACTTAACATGCAGGATATAACCCTAGACAGCTTAATAATTTAACTATTTTATACGTTATAGGTCAAATCCACAGCCTAAATGGTTGAAGATATTGCACTGAATGTCATATGAATTTTAAGATCTGTCAAGTTATTTTGGAATATATCTATATACGAACAAAGAGACAAAATTCGATTTATAAACTATAATGTAAAATTTTACTTTCACTGGTACCATCTCCCCTTCTTTAGTATTAAATGATTAAAAGACAATATTATATGCTCCTAGACATTCTGAAAAAATCATATGTGAAATCAGGAAATAATCATTTGTATCATTGTTATAGTAATATAAAATAAATTTTTGGACTATCTCATGATATGAACAAAACTCTAAATTCTATTTTAACTCTATTCTGTCATAAATTTGATTAACAAGTGCTAATGCTGTTAGGGTTAATAACTGCCATTTTTTTCAGGTTAACTTTCATATTAAAATGGTAACTTAGTAAAATATTTTATGTTTATTACAGAATGTATTAAATTTATTTTCTTCTAATACAGCTGACCACTGAGCAACAGAGGGACCTGGGGGTTAGGCCCACTGCACCCCACTCTCACTCCTCCTCACCTTCCCTTTTAGTGGGAAAGCTGTATAACTTTACAGTGGGCCCTCCACAGCTGCAAATTCAACCAATCCCTGACTGTATAGTACTGGAGTACATATTAACTGAAAAATGCTTTCAGTGGACCAGCACAGCTCAAACCTGTGCTGTTCAAGGGTCAACTGTATGATCATTTGTTTCCGCTGACAACACTGACATTTTTGTACATTATTTTAAGCTCTTCAAAATAACAGAGCTCTTGTCTTTGTTTTTCCAGACTTAAATATAATACACATATATTTCAGGCTAAACGTCACTGTAGAGTATATTATAAATACACAAAAATATTGTGGTTTCCTCAAATATATAATATTTCCTGAGCAAACAGCAACTGATAAAGCATGAAACCAGCACGAGGTGTTGTAATGAAGGACTCGGACACTATACTGCATTGGAGAAATATTTCTACTTATTCTGAATAACAATAAACAACTCAAAATATTCTTTTGCAAGAGTTAGCTTTTCTGTATATCAGTCTTGCTTTTTAGAGTACACTGTGTGCCTAGTTGTTCAGCCATGTCCAACTCTGTGACCCCATGGACTGTAGCCCACCAGGCTCTTCTGTCTATGGGAATTCTCCAAGCAAGAATACTGGAGTGAATTGCCATGCCCTCTTCCAGGGGATCTTCCTGACCAAGGAATCGAACCGAGCTCTCCTGCATTGCAGGCGGATTCTTTACCAGCTAAGCTACCAGGGAAGCCCCTTAGAGTATATTAGTATAAAATTAATGACAAAGCTCTGTCTTCACAATATATAAACCAATTAAAATTTTTCCTGGCAGACACTATGACTTAAAGATCTCACACTATGACGAACATTAGTCTTCATTTTACTGACCTTCCTATGTTCCTGTAGGCTTGATGCTGTAGAACACTTTTTATTGCACACTGAACATATGAGTTTTTTCTTAGGATCCCCTAAAGAAAAACACAGATGAAATAAAATAAAATACAATCATGATTTACATGAAACTATTAAGAGGAGCATTAGATAAGTGTTTCTAGGTGATATATAATTTCTAACAGGGCACTTCATCTTCACTTGTAACTCCAAAATTGTCAGTTTTGTAAATATATCCATTAAACTCAGATAAAGAATAGGCTACGTTTTGAAACTGTTCTTTCAAAATCTGAGTACTATTTGGCTTGGTATACTACTTTCTACATATATAACATGGCTTTTCACCTCTGCATATACTAATTTACTATTAAAAGAGTAAAGCACATTTCCATGAAAAATTAAAATTAATCAAATGTGTGCATAAAACATTGGATTTATTCACTCATAAGATGATTTTGCCACTTCCTTTATATTTTAACAGAATATTTTATTTAATCAGCTGGGTTTTTAAAAATGGAATTCATAGGTTATTCTTCTCAGCACTATAAGCTTGCAAGATCATTGAGTATATAATTAACCCTCTTAATGTTAAAAAACAGAATAAAGTAAGATCAAGCATAGTAAAACATTACATGACATTCATAATATTACACAAATCCTAACAAAGCTTAATTTTTGTCTTCTTCATAGCAATCATAATTATAGTAGGTCATTTCAAATTTCACAGTAGCTATAGAAAACAAGAGAATGAATAAAACAAGATTTTCAAATACAATATAATAACAATATCATATACATTACAGGATATTTTTTCAACTTTTAACTGATTTCAAATAATCAATAAAGTAAACAATTAATAAATGAACTACCATGCATCCATCACTTGGCCCCCAAGTGATTAATCCATGCCTATTCCTGCCACAACCTCAACCCTATCCAGTCCTCTCCTTTTTTTGCAAGAAATTTAAAATCAGTAGAAAACAAGCTAACAAAATTATTTTTTTAAAAGATTGTGCTTGAGAGAGGAATACCTTCAGAAAAAGTAAAGTATTAATTGTTATCTTATCATTCAAGATACTTATTTCATATAATGCACTATTTTTAGCATGTTAAATAGTATAGCCAAGAAAAAATTTTTTTGGTGATTGACATGTAATATGGCCAATAAAGGAGAAAATTCTCCTGAGCAAAATGAGTATCTTACAGCATGCATTTGGTCATCAATTCTTTACACATATATATTAAAACACGAAGGGCCACTGAGAAAGAATATACCCTCTTTTCCAGCTTGCATAAAAGACAATGCATTAAAGAGCTGCACTCAGTATGTCATCAAATTTGGAAAACTTAGCAGTGGACACATGACTGGAAAAGGTTAGTTTTCATTACAATCCCAAAGAAAGGCAATGCCAAAGAATGTTCAAACTACCGCACAATAGTACTCATTTCAAATGCTAGCAAGGTAATGCTCAAAATCCTTCAAGCTAGGCTTCAACAGTATGTGAACCAAGAATTCCAGATGGACAAGCTAGATTTAGAAAAGGCAGAGGAACCAGTGATCAAATTGTAAACGTCCACTGGATCATAGGAAAAGCCAGAGAATTATAGAAAAACATCTAAGTCTGCTTCACTGACTACGCTGAAGTCTTTGACTTTGTGGATCACAATGAACTGTGGAAAACCATGAAAGAAATCGGAATACCAGACCACCCGACCTGTCTCCTGAGAAACCTGTATGCAGGTCAAGAAGCAACAGTTAGAACTGGACATGGAACAACTGACTGGTTCCAAACTGGGCAAGGAGTACATCAAGGCTGTATACTGTCACCCTGCTTACTTAACTTATATGCAGAGTAAATCATGCAAAACGCTGAGCTGGATGAAGCACAAACTGGAATCAAGACTGCCAGAAGTATCAATAACCTCAGATATGCAGATGATACCACCCTTATGGCAGAAAGCAAAGAGGAACTAAAGAGCCTCTTGATGAAGGTGAAAGAGGAGAGTGAAAAAGTTGTCTTAAAACTCAACACTCAAAAAACGAAGATCATGGCATCTGGTCCCATCACTTCATGGCAAATAGAAGGGGAAAATATAGAAATAGTGACAGCTTTTATATTCTTGGGCTCCAATATCACTACGGTGATTGCAGCCATGAAATTAAAAGACCACTTGCTTCTTGGAAGAAAAGCTATGACAAATGAGACAGTGTATTAAAAAGCACATCATTTTGCCGACAAAGGTCCATATAGTGACAGCTATGGTTTTTTCAATAGTCATGTATGGATGTGAGTGTTGGCCCATAAAGAAGGCTGAGGGCCAAAGAATTGATGCTTTAGAACTATGGTGTTGGATTAGATTCTTGAGAGTTCCTTGGACAGCAAGGAGATCAAACCAGTCAATCCTAAAGGAAATCAACCCTGACTATTCATTGGAAGGACTGATGTTGAAGCTGAAGCTCCAATACTCTGGCCACCTGATGCCAAGATCTGACTCATTGGAAAAGACCCTAATGCTGGGAAAGATTGAAGGCAGGAGGAGAAGGGGACCACAGAGAACGAGATTATTGAATAGCATCACCGACTCACTGGACATGAGTTCGAGCAAACTCCTGGAGACGGTGGAGAGCAGGGGAGCCTGGCCTGCTGCAGTCCATGGGGTCGCAAAGAGTCAGACGTAACTGAGCAACTGAACAATAAAACAATCTTACTTTAATCCACAGTCCTCTGTTGTCCCAGCTCATCCTTTAAACCAGCAACTCTTTGAGTTTAGACCTTTTTTTCTTTCCCACCAGTTAGGTCGATTTCCATAATCCCCCACTCCATCTTTCCCAATACTTCTGCCACTGCTCTACCAGCTGGAGTCAGAGACAATATACCATCCCTCCTCTTCAACCTTTTCTCTCCTTCTCATGGCTCCTAGTCTTTATCCCAGAACTAGAATCCTAGTCCTCAGAAGAAATATGGGGAAAGTTTATGACTGTTTGCCTGAGAATGTAGGTAAATGTTATCTCCTGTAAAATCAAAACTCTTGGTCAGCAACCACAGAATCAAATAAAAAGAGAAAAAGTGGTTAAGATGGTTAAGGTGGGTTAAGGGAATCAACCCCCTCACTGCTTCACCACCCTACACATTTCCCCAGGGTCAAGGACAAGAGCAACTACAAAGCTACAACCAGATTTTATGCCATTTTAGTTTACTAAATTCAGGTAAGTCTGATATTTGACTTTCCGATTCAGCTTTCAAAAACAGTCAGGAACACATTACTAACAAATGTGGGAGATGCATGAAAAATTAATTCAACAATACTGAATACAAAGTTACTTAAGTACTGTGAGTTTCAGCACAATGTGGGTTAAGTGTGCTTCCAGGAGCTGGTCTGAGAACCTACTCACCTTATGTTACAGTTGCTATGGAAAAATGTGATTCATATTTAAAAATTCAGCTTCTCTGTTCTCAGTATCTTCAGTTTGTATCACCTAACAAGGAACATTTGTCCTTGTCAGTAGTAAAAGCTGCACGATCTTCTCTTTCCCTGAATACCTTTGTCTTTCTAGAGTAAAGCATTCTACAACCATATGTACAAACATTGCTTTTTTCATTATTCTGAATATGGAACATTCTTTCCCGAAATGTCCATGTAGTTCACAGACAAAAGAGAAGCAAGACAGAGGCCATGAATAAGAGGCAGACTGTGTACCAATTCCAGCAAAAAGTATGCATGGGGCCTTTGGCTGAAATACAGTAAGTTTCATATTTTATAGAATCCACAACATAGAAAAATAAAAAACTTCCCTTTATAAATTCACTCCTACAAAATCACCATGAGTTTTCAGAATCAGTAATATTTTAATATCCAAGATCAACTACAAGAAGTCTTAAAGAAATTATGTTTACAGCACAGTCTGAAGACCACATGCCCAATAACAAGAATGTAAGTTTCCAGAGTTTTAGTGTGCATCTGGTTTTTCACTTAGTTCAGCAAAGTTAACTTTAAAAATGACACAAAAGATTTGTTATAATACATTGCAGACAAAGATGGGGAAAATTAAGAACAGCATTTTAAACCATAACAGCTATTAAAAAGCAAAAACTATGAAAAGACAGGTCTATCAAAAAGTTATGACTGCCTTTTGCAAACATAAAAAAGGCCCAAGTATAAAGAATTCAGAAAAATGCCACCTTCTCTACATCAGTCATGTATCATTCAAAAGGAAAGAGAGAAGTCAGGACACTGTGAAGTCTAAGTGCTGTACATCATTCTGAAGCTGTATTTCACAAGGCCATACCTCCTGCCACCCTGAGCTTTCATATATGGCTGGTACTGAGAGTCAGCCCAAACCGGTGATGTGAAGTTGGACCCAGTAGTCATGCTCATATGAGCTTTCCCAACTAGCATTAAAGGAGACACTTTTTGGACACTGAATAAATACAGGAATCGGAAGCTGAGTTCCAACTATTCTTTTCCCCTGCGTATGAGAATAAACAAGATAGAAGAAAATAAATAACACTTTCCTCCTATCCAGAAAGACATTTCCACCCTTAAGCCAACAGCAATAGTAATCACCTGAGAAAAATATCAATACAGATGGATATGAGAAGTGCCATGAATCTCAGTCTCCTTTAAGGAAAAGACACCGAGGAAACAAATCATTAATTCTGAAAATATTAATCTGTTAAATTTAGTGCAACAGATTCAACCCCTAAACCAAAATGCATTTACTGTGTGCTAGACAGATGAAATCTAAATAACAAAGCTTCTAACTGTTTAGCTATTGTTTAGCTAGCCATTAGAAAAAATTCAAATTGTATCTGCTTTATAAATCCAAATATATTCAATTTGCATGTCAAAATGTAGCCAGTAATTTTCTCCAGTATAGGAGAAATGTAAGAGCTTTTTAAAAATGAAATTTTACTGTGACAATATTAAGGCAGAAGAGCCATCAGTTAGTAGTTTTTAAATAGATCTAATATAAGAGAAATTTCACATGCTGAAGCATTAAAATTACTACTTAAAATACTAATTCTTAATACACCTGGCTACCAAGCACAAACAGATCCTAGCTTAGGCTTCCAGTTATGATTAATTCAGAAATGGGAAAAATGATGACTATCACTGAAATCAACTTAAAAAAAATAATGTTCAGTGAAAGGAAAAAAATTCCACTTCCAAAGCTCTACATCTGTGTGAAATACAATGGAAAAGCAAGCTCTGTCCTTGAGAGTGAGAATTAAGAACAGACCGTAGCAGCCTGGGGAGAGGAGGCCCCTTTAAACATGGTCCTCTGATGACTTCTCACCGGTGTGGATGTTCTCCTGGTGTCTCCTCAGGGCTTCCTTGCTCTTAAGCCTCTTCCCACAGCTGTCCGCCTTACACACAAACCTGGCATCTCCCTGGCAAGTCTCCTGGTGCTGTTCAAAACTACAAGACAAGCAGGACACGGGAACAGGGAGAAGAAATGGTGAGGACACCTACTCATTTCCAGCATCCTGGCTGGCTTTTGTAATGCATGCTCCCCAGGAGAGCTTCAAGGTCATTACAAGCATCACCTAGGCAGGGAGGAGGGAAAGCTCTGAGATTCTGTAGCCATATGACACTAAATCACTAAGAAGCATGAAAGCATGCACGCCAGTAATGACCCACAATCATGCAACAGCCATCTGATAACCCAGACACAAAACCTCGATGCTGAACTGAAGGAAGAATTGCAAACAGAGCACTGAAAACTTCGTGAAGAATCCTTCAGACTGCTTTTCGCTGAGCACTGAAGAACACTGAGGGGAAATAGAAAAAAGAAAAAAAAAAAAAAAAAAAAACCTGGAAGTCTAGGACAAAAACTTATGAAAATACCTCTACTCTGAATAAAGTCACATTCATGAGCTCTCTTTTTATTTTGTCTTTTGCCCTTTAAACTTTTTAGTAGCACCGGACAGTAAGACTCAGCTCAGCAAAAGTATGTCTGATGTAGTATATACAACATAAATTCAATAAAAACTGACTAGAATGCAGTTTTTAAATATATTCATTACAAAATATATAGCCTTTGCTTGTTTAAAAGTGTATAAGAGAATTTCCAAATGTATAATCTCCTGCCATTATAAAAGTTAAAACTTTTCAAGTTTTGAACAGAAATTTCTAATCTCAAATATCATAAGCAAAAGTGGATACATATATGAAAATTATTTTAATATGAAATACAGCATGTTTCAAAATTTTACTTTAATGAATAAAAAATGAAACATTAAGCCTATGTTAAAGATTTCTTGCTCATATGCAAGGTGACATTCTGTTAAAAATAAAAGTTGATAAATACATGTATACACTTTCTCATTTTTAGTAACTCATGATACTGTAAAAGACTTAAATAAAAGGATAAATTTATATGCTGTTAATATAAATAGTTAACATAATCAAGGGTGCCGAGCAATGGGTGGGACCATTTAATTATTTCATCCTTATATCCTGTACATATTCATCTTTAAAGTGATTTCTCCAACATCGCTATGAAATAAACAGTGCTTCCCAAAATGTCCCTGTATTCTTTATACTCCAAACTCTCTCCATTTCTTTAACTCTTTTTTTTTGACCTGATTTCAGAGGGAGTATCACATGCAGATCACTGAAACTCGATCTGCCACCTCAAAGCACCAGCTAAATTATGCATATCAGATTTCAGATTAGTACACCAATGAGCTTAATATTTAATGGCAAGTTATTAAACTTCATAAACAGAATGTTTGAAAAATCAATGTAAGAAAAGTTAATGACAATGACAACAAAGAATGCTTAATTTCTATACACACACCAGCACACAGGTTAGAAACTAACTATAAGACAAAACAAATAAAAGAGTTCAAGTGTCAGCTTTTAACTTCAGATATTATCTTTAATGTACGCACTGTCTCTGCAAAGCCTGCTTAACTGGGAATTTCTTCCCACAGCTCTTGCACTTATATTCTTTCTCCTCTGTGGGTTTCTGGTGCAATGTCTGAAGATGCTCGGAAAGAATTTCCTCACTGGTAAAACTCGATTCACACTGGGGACAGGCATAGTCCTCTTTACAGCCAAAGCGATCTGCATATTTACAAGCAAGCAGAATTATGAGACAAAAATGAAAAGCCAAGAACTGCTCAGTTTTGCCCTCATTTTAAAATCAAAATTAACTGTGCTAATGGTACCAGCTTAGTAAAATTTTATTATCTCTATAAGTATGAATAGGCTGCCCAAGAATAATAACAGAAAGTGTTATGAGAACATTTTTTAAAAACCATTTAATTTGTGTTTCACCAATTCAAAATCAACTTTTAATTTACCCTGTAACATTGACTTTTCACATCAAAGAGTTATTACAAACAATGAACTGGAAAGCCAAAGTCTTCCCTGAAACAGGTCATCTTGAGTTCACTTTTAGCTGCAAGAAGAGAGAAACCCAACCAAGACGAACTATGCTGAATTCCCAAGGGGAATCTCAAACACATGTGAAAAAAGACCAGGATCATAAAAGCAGCACTCTGCAGCATGTGGGGTGAGGCTCCACTGTCTCTCCAGCGTCAGTCCCACGTGGACTGCCATGGCTGCACCCACATTTTCAAAGGGCGCTAGTTAACTTACATATGTTTCCTGATTATCAAATACAATTAGACTTAGATAAAATGTAGAAAATATGAAGGAATAAAAATCACCAATAACCCCATAATAAAGAGACAACTATCTCTTTCCATGACTGATTTATCTTTTGTGAATTTGTATTTTATAGAGTCTAACAATAGCTACCTTTATGATCATACTTTTTATGTAGTTTCATACAGTTATTTTTTCCACTTAGTATTTTCTTAAGTTAATTCTTTTTAAACTTTAAGGTACCATAACGTATTTAACCAAACTCTCCACGGATTGACATTTGAGTGGATTCTTTGTTTCTTTTGCTAGCTGTTTTTGCATCTATTTTGGGGGATTCTTTTGTTTGTTTGGGGGATTTTATGTTTTGCTTTTATAAACAAAACTAAATTCTAAAGATCTATTTAAGTTTCTATTGATTCTTTTTTACAAAAGAAACTTATTTCATTATATATAAGTCATAGTGGTAACAAGCAGGAGACTTATTTTTAAGGTAAAACAGTGGACACAGTAGTACCACACTCTTGGGGCAATGTTGAAAATAAATACAAAAATAAAGAAAACACAAAATTATACAGAAATAATTCCCATCATCCCAAATCTGACATCCCAACAACATAATGCATATCGGAAAGACAAAACTGATAGCCTGTCCTCGTCCTCCTTTTAAATATTCCAGCCAAATTAAACAGAGGCATAATCTGGCAATACTGAGAACACTTACACTTTCTCAGTCAATGACATACAGCTAAAACAGAGTATCACACAAAAGACATTAATACCACGGTGACTAAAGAAACCCATGTCACTTCTGAAGTGGCTTTGTTGAACACAAGGAAAAATACTCTATAGAAAATATCAGCCTTTTACAAACCGTGAATGCCTACACCACCCTTCACAATTCCCTTGTAACCGATCAGCAGTGAAACACAAATGAGAGAAACAAGCCCTAATGACAAGGGATTATCCACGGCAGAGGACAAGCAAGTGACATGCATCTCCTAGACTGCGGGGCTGACAGGACCAAGTCCATTCACAGTCATTGCGCATTTCTGGCGACCCTACTAGTACAACCCCGCAATGCTATGGGTCTCTACAACCAGAACAGAGGAACATTTCCAGATGCTCCAGATTCTCAAAGGGTCTTAAACTAGAGTGAGGCCCAAGAAAGATCCCACAGGACCTCTACACACCTCTGCACTCGCCTTTCCCCACGTGCAGATGAGAGAGTAAAGCCTCGGAGTTAGTGCCCAGCCCGGTTAACGACAAAGTCAGGGATAGGGCACAAAAAACTCCCTCACTAGTCCCCTACCAGTGAGAGCAGGGAGCCGTCGCTGACCCTGGCAGCCTGCAGAACACATCCATTCCCCCTCCAGCCCACATTCCCTCCCTGCTGGAAGAGAGGCACACGGCTGGACACCCTCTTGGCATTCTGACGAAAACTAACTTTATTTTGAGAACACACTATTACAATGCCATGGTAATTCAAGCACATTTCATTTTATTTCTCCTACAACTTGCATTCTCCTGGCCCACCAGTTAGAGTTAATACCTTTTCTGCTAGCTGCTGACTGTCCGTTGGGATTTTTACCTTCCTCTTCACTGATCATTGTCCTCATCTGCTGCTCTTCTTCATCAGCCTCCATGTCGCTGTCCAGGTAGCCAATCAGAAGCTCTGTATCTGTGTCTATGTCTTCAATTGCCAAATAGAAAATGTTTTCTCCTTCCTAAGACAAAATTAAAAATATATGCTGTTGTAGGATCAATGTATCTCAATAATAAAAAAAAATGCTAAATCATTTCTTACAGTAAGAAATCATTTTTAAATACACTGAATCCCATGTGCTCATGTAAAGTTACTATTACTTTTTTAAATCTTTTTTTTAATCTGAACACAGAAAAAAGGAAACTGACAATATTTAGTCACCTGGCAAATAAAATACAAATATATATTAAAGATACTGACATTTATACCTAACAAATGAAATAAGGACAATTATTTAAATTTCTAAAAATAAATTTTGCACCATTAATTGGCTTTATGCAGTAACACCTTGTGGAGGTCCCCAAATGCAGTACAAAATAAATCTGTTAAGCAATGATACCATTTCTGAACCCAAAAAGAGAGCAATGAGATATCAATGATTTAATTATAATATAAAATGCAAAACTAAAACAAGAAAAAAATTTCAAGTTACAACACAAAACAGAGAAACTGCAAATGAACCCTGAAAGAATTTCCAGAAACAGAAGAAAGACTGCTGAGGATAAAGAGAAGTAAAGCATAGACTGAATTTACTGAACTTTCAAGGTGACCAAGTGAAGGAAAGAACAAAAACAATGAGTTCAACCAGGAGTGAAATCCAGCACAGAACAAAGCCTCCTCTCCTTGGACAATACCACAGTGCCTAAGCTAGGGAGGCAGAGAGAGGGGAAGGAGAAGAGGGAAGGGAGGAGGAGGAGGAGGAATGTGTAATGAATGCACACATGTATACAGAACAGAACTCCATGGAAAACTGGAAAATACCTATCAAATTGTTATGAAGTTATCATTTTGAGGTTGGGAGAAGTAGGAGTCTATATTGAATACTATTTCAGTTTCTTATAACAAAGATTTCTTTGTAATTTTGAAAATAATAAATATTAGAAAATTCCATGGATGAGACAGAAATTATGATCGCATTTATCAAATGCTGTGCAAGGGAGGACTGACTCAAAAGTTCAAAGCAATGAAGCACATCTAACTATTAGCTGCAGTTAATTAAATGGAAGTTTCTATAATATTTAGAGATTCTTGGAAGTTCATGAATTTAATACCTCCAGAAACACAAAAAAAGATATTACTAATTAAGAACACAGTAAATTTCTATACAATTGTTCCTCTTACTGCAATAACAACAAACAAAAAACCAATGTGGACACTCAGCAAAATGAAGATTTCTCTTTAAGTTAATTCAGAAGCAACACTTTCCAGGGTTTGGAAAGTACTCACTAAAACAGTCACCCAAAGCAACAAAGGACTCATCTAATAAGGATTTCAGAAAATAATTATAAATCTTAGTGCTTATCTGATCAATACCCAAGGAAGTTAATTGAAACGTCTTTCCAGTATATTTATCATTAATTCTATGAGGACCTTCAAAGCACTAAGAGAAGATAATAATTTTTAATTTTAAAATGTGATAGCATTAACTTAAACTGCAATCATAAGACACAGCATACCTATTTAGGGGTTCTATAATAAAAGAAAATTTTAATATACCAGTTAAAGCGTCAATTTAATGAAAGTAATGACAGCATTACAAGCTCCAAGGATCAAAACTACATGTTCCATCCGTACTCCAAACTTGTGATAAGAAGAGGAATGTCACAACAGGAATGTCTCCAACCTAATTATTTAATGGAGATGTTTAGATATATATATTTTTTTTACACATAATTCCTACCAGTACCCAGACCAAAAACCTCTTCCTTTACATTTGCCATTTAAGAAGCATCCTCTTAAACTGCTTCTTTGCCTACTCGTAGTTGATTCAATCACTCAGTAACCTTTCATGACATCATTCTCCCTCTTCAAAACCTCCGGCTATCAGAACCTGCTAGGTTTCCAATCCCTGGAGCTCTCTCAAGCTCTCTTGGGGTGTTTTTCCCCACCCATAGGCTCATCCCCGATAGCTCAGTTGGTAAAGAATCCGCCTGCAATGCGGGAGACCTGGCTTCAATCCCTGGGTTGAGAAGATCCCCTGGAGAAGGGAAAAGCTACCCGCTTCAGTATTCTGGCCTGGAGAATTCCATGGACTGTATAGTTCATGGGGTCGCAAACAGCTGGACATGACTGAGCGACTTTCACTTTCAGGCTCATCCCAGGCCCAATCTCCTGCCCTTTGAAGAGCTTGACCCAACACTCAGGGACTGAGCATCAGCTCCCAGCTGTCATTAACTGGCCATGACCTCCAGCTTTGATAACTACTTTAACATTCCTTTTTTTTTTTTTTTTTTTTTTGGCTATGCTAGGTCTTTGCTGCTTTCCAGACTTTCCTCTAGTTTGGCACTTGGGCTTCTCACTGCAGTGGCTTCAGTAGCTGCGGCTCCCAGGCTCTAGAGCACAGGCTCCTTAGTTGTGGCGTACAGGCTTAGCTGCTCCAGCAGCCCGTGGTATCTTCCCGGACCAGGGATCAAACCCGTGTCTCCTACATTAGCACGTGGATTCTTTACCACTGAGCCACAAGGGAAGCCCCTATTGTAATATTCTGATCCTGAAATTTACTTCTCTTTATTTCAGCTACGGTTTCTGGTTATGGGGTTTGTGGCTTATCCCCCTGAAGAGCAGGGAGACCACATACAGCCATGACATACTCCTTTCCCAATTTGGAACCAGTCAGTTGTCCCGTGTCCGGTTCTAACTATTGCTTCTTGACCTGCATACCTCCTGAGGTTTCTCAGGAGGCAGGTACGGTGGTCTAGTATTCGTATCTCTTTAAGTTTCCAGTTTTTTGTGATCCACACAGCCAAAGGCTTTAGCATAGTCAATGAAGCAGATGTTTTTCTAGAATTCTCTGGCTTTTCCTATGATCCAATGGATGTTTGCAATTTGATCTCTGGTTCCTCTGCCTTTTCTAAATCCAGCTTGAACATCTGGAAGTTCTCAGTTCATGTACTGTTGAAACCTCACTTGGAGGTTTTGAGCATTACATTCCTAGCGTGTGAAATGAGTGTCAACTGTGTAGTAGTTTGAACACTTTTGGCATTGCCTTTCTTTGGGACTGGAATGAAGACTGATCTTTTCCAGTCCTGTGGCCACTGCTGAGTTGTCCAAATTTGTTGGCATATTGAGTGCAGCACTTTCACAGAACCATCTTTTAGGATTTGAAATAGTTCAGCAGGGATTCTATCACTTTGTTGGTAGTGATGCTTCCTAAGACACACTGGACTTTGCACTCCAAGATGTCTGACTGGAGGTGAGTGATTACACCATCATGGTTATCTGGGTCATTAAGATCTTTTTTTGTATTGTCCTTCTGTGTATCCTTGCCACCTCTTCTTAATATCTCTTCTGCTTCTGTAAGGTCCATAAAGTTTCTGTCCTTTATTGTGCCCATCTTTGCATGAAATCTTCCCTTGGTATCGCTAATTTTCTAGAAGCAATCTCTGGTCTTTCCCATTCTATTGTTTTCCTCTGTTTCTTTGCATTGACTACTTAGGAAGGAGTACTCCAAGGCTATCTGCTGTCATCCTGTTTATTTAACTTATATTCAGAGTACATCATGTGAAATGCTGGGCTAGATGAAGCACACGCTGGAATCCAGACAACCGGGAGAAATATCATTAACCTCAGATACGCAGATGAAACCACCCTTATGGGAGAAAGCGAAGAGAAACTAAAGAGTCTCTTGATGAAGGCCAAAGAGCAGAGTGAAAAAGCTGGCTTAAAGCTCAACATTTAAAAAACTAAGATCATGGCATCGGTCCCATCACTCCATGGCAAATATGGGGAAACAATGAAAACAGTGACAGACTTATTTTCTTGGGCTCCAAAATCACTGCAGATGGTGACTGCAGCCATAAAATTAAAACACACTTGCTCCTTGGAAGAAAACCCAAGACAAATCTAAACAGCATATTAAAAAGCAAAGACATTACTTTGCTGACAAAGGTCCATAGTTAGTGCTATGGCTTTTCCAGTAGTCATGTATAGATGTGAGAGTTGGACTATAAAGAAAGCTGAGTGAAGAAGAATTGATGCTTTTGAACTGTGGTGTTGGAGAAGACTCTTGAGAGTCCCTTGGACTGCAAAGAGATCAAACCAGTCCATCCTAAATGAAACAGTCCTAAATAGTCATTGGAAGGACTGATGCTGAAGCTGAAACTCCAACACTTTGGCCACCTGATGTGAAGAGATGACTCACTGGAAAAGACCCTGATGCTGGGAAAGATTGAAGGCGGGAGGAGAAGGGGACGAAAGAAGGTTGAGATGGTTGGATGACATCACCAACTCAATGGACATGGGTTTGAGCAAGTTCAGGGAGATGGTGAAGGGCAGGGAGGCCTGGTGTGCTGCAGTTCGTGGGGCCACACAGAGTTGGACACCAACCCCTGAAGTGAGCTCCTCTGCAGCAGCCTCACCACCCGTGCTCACATTGTAGGGATCAAGCGCCTTCCTGGGACTTTGCCCGGGGCTGGGGTCCTACTGTGGTTTCTGCACCAGCTCTAGGTGATTTTGTTGAAAATTCAACTTTAACCGAAAGAGAGCTGTTCAACATAATGGTCTGTTCAAAAGCGAATATTCCTCAGTCATTGATTTTCATTGTACTGGTGATCCAAATACAAAATAGAGTGAGTGATTTTACAATCGTTATACATTTCCTGCATTACTGTCCATCACTATGAATTTTTGTTTCATTTTCCTTTATCTGTGTATCATCTTCAGCTAATTATGTTTATTGAAAGCTGTTTGTAGTATCAAAACGTTGCAAGAACCTAAATGTCCAAAAAAATACATTGAAAAAGAATAAATGTCTAACAACTGGTTTTAAAAGATTTATCAAATGTCATTTTTTATAGAAAAAATTATCAGTGTGCCCCCTCAAAGAAAAAGACATGAACAAAGATGTCAATAGACTTCGTTTCTAAACAGAAGGAATTGTATTTTGCATAGTTTTCTGCTAGTCCCTGTGTTTCAATTTTTCTAGAGTTAACAAGTGTTACTTTTGTAGTAAAAGGAAAACAATTAATAAAACAGAACAGGTTCCTTGATACCAGGAAATGGTACTACACAGTGGCTAAGAGTTTGGGGCTGGCCAGGGTTCAAATCTCCTTCTACTATTAATTAGCTGTGTAACTAAGCAAACAGCCTAATGTCTCAAACCACCAGTTTCCTCATCTATAAAAGAAAGAAAACAATGCCGCCTATCTCATAGGCTGATTGTGAGAATTAAACATGAAAATATCTGTAAAATCTAGCAAGGTACCTGGTACAAGTTAAGTATCCATTGCTGATAACTACTGCTATTATTATTATATTAGTTATTATTATGCAAAAGTCAGAAACCAATGGTTAAAATATTCATTTTTCAAAATCTGTTTCAATCAGACTGTCACATAAACAAAGTTGCTATGACAATGCTAAATTTCATTTGGCCAAATTGCTGTCAGCCAAGATATTTATATAATTCAACTCTACTGCCTGCCGATCAGACTTCTGAAATGCTCTGGATCTCTGATTCTCAAGTTCTGTTCACTTGATAACATGCTAATGTTTTACTCTGGTTTGTACCTCTGATACCAGTTGCTAGTCTAAACTATGCTATCCTTAAATGGCCAACCATCTGTTTTGCCTGAGGGGTTTCCACGACATGCGGTTTTCAGTGCTGAAACTGAGAGAGTCCTGGGCAAATCAGGATTCTAGATAACAGAGTCTAGATATCTAGAGTGACCTGTTATCAGGTCACTCTAGACAACACCCATGACACTCTCTAAAACCACATTCTAAGCTCTAATTCAGATTTCCTGGGACTCCCCTGGTGGTCCAGTGGTTAAGACTCCCTGTGCTTCCACTGCAGGGGGCACAGGTTCAATATCTAGTTGGGCAACTAACATCGCACATGCTGCACGGTGTGGGGAAAAAAAGACAATTTCCTAATAATAACATTTACTGTGCTCATCTGCTCTAGCCCCCATGTCCAACACTAGCTCAGGATTCTAACACAAAGAATGGCTCCAACAGCTTACCAACTGGTAATCTAAACCCACTTCATCCTCTCATCCCCAACAATCCTTCAAATGAACCTGTCTCCTGTTCTTCAGCCTAACTGGTGTAATGCCTCTCAGGAAAGACTGAGCTCATTCCTCCTTAATATTGATACAACTGCAGACACGCCACCTGGCCTCCCTGCCGCCTCCTCAGCATTGTGTGAGACACAGCTCATGCTCATCCTCCATGAAACTCACGTGGGTTCTAGGAGTTATTCAGTTGGACACTTGCAATTTATTTCTGTGGTTTTCATCATTAATTCATGTGATCAATGACATTCTAACATGTCTCCCCAAAGATGGTTTCCTCAAGGAAGTGAACAAGAATCACCATGTATCCCCCAAGGCATAACCTATACTCCTAATAGTTGCTCAGTATTTTACAAATAATGCACAGTAAAAGTGAACACAAAAATATAAGAAAAGCACTTACTAGTAAAAAGATTACTAATATCCTCCTTCGTTTACTTTTGGTGGGAGGCTATTACAGTAACCTAGGTCATGGATAATGGTAACTTGGGAGGATTACGGCAGGGAAATAGTGGAGATGGCGAGAAAGAATCAGATTCTGAGTATGATATGAAGAGAAAGCTGACACCATTTCCCGACGGGCTGAATATGGAGTGTGAGAGGAGGGGAACAGTCAAGGAGGAGTACAAGGTGATGAAGTTTTCCCTCAAGCATTCACAGATGTTACTCTATTTAATAATAATTCTTCTTACGGATTCAAACTGAAACACCAACTAAAACTTTTGCTTTAAAAGACATACCTTCTCTGTATGTATAAATGTATTTTCATGTGGTTTCACTCAGGTGCCGAAGAGTATTAGTCAATTCAGCTGTTACAAAGCTAGTAAGTACCATTTTTCTTTCCTCCTGTGGCCACACAGCTCAGGCTGCAAGATCCTAGTTCCCTGAGCAGGGATCGAACCCGGACCCTCAACACTGAAAGTGCAGAGTCCTGATCACTGGGCTTCCAGAGAGTTCCCTCAAGTTAATTACTCTTCTTCAACAAACTTGCAAAGTCAGAATCACTCAAAACACCCAACAGAAAAAAATTAGTTTAGATAATAAACTACTTGCAAAACTCTTTGGACAGCCAGTGCATTCCGATAAAAAAGCATAATAGAATTCCAATCTGTTTAAGATAGCTGAAAAAACAATGGCGGCTTGGAATTCATTACATTCATCACTTTGATAACATCATTACAGAATTCAGATTTACAGACAAATTTACACGCACAAAACTTCTCTGATGGGAATATTTTCTGATGTCAGGGCTTTCTGAACAAATTTATGTAATGAAGACAAACCCAGAAATGCAATAATCTGGCTGTGATGATTCAACAGGAAACTCAGGGGTAGTGTTATGTGGTATGGCCACTACAGAGCATTTTCTTGAGGCAGGAATGGGGAGGAAGCTCCACCAAAATTCATATGCACCAAAAGAATCATTTCTGAATTCAGAAAGTATAGAAGTATAGCCATATAAACAAATGTATTCACTGTCATGAATTTTGAGTGGATTAACTTAGTTGAAATGGTCTTCAATAGAAACACTACCATCAACATCAGTATCTCATCCCACACTAGTAACCTATTCTTGTCATACCAAGGTATCTTGCACAATGAATAGGAAATTTCATCACAGGAATCAATCCGTGGACAAAGGAATCCCAGCCCCTACTCCAGAGCAAGAATTCAGGCCTAGAAAGGAGTACAAGGATAGTGGGCTTTGTAATCACACTAGGAACTCAAGACTATTCTGCCACTTTCTGGTGTGTGGACATCTTCTTTATCCCTGCGGGCCTCAACTTCTGCATACACAGAGCAGAAAAAAAAACAATACTCCTAGACTTCTTTATGCCTTGGCCCTTAACTGCTAACTTCTGATAGTGGCTAAAGACACTTAGAAGAAATAACATCTCATGTTGACAAAGCACTTGCAGTTTTCTCATGTTTTTCATGTATCTTATTTCATCAGATCATCACAGTAGCCCTGCGACATACAGACAGAAATGTCAGGTACACTGGACAAACACTCTGCTTTGGGGTCAGAAAAACATGACTTGGGACCCAAGGACATAACTTACTAGCTGTACATTCTTCCGCCAGGTTATCTTAACTTCTCTCAGTCACCTAATAAACAAAATACAGCCAACAGTACATACAGCTCAAAGAGTTGTTTCAATGACTTAAAAATACAGACTATATAAATTGTGTCTAGTAGACTGTAGGCACTTAGGAGACGGTTGGCATCAGGGTTCCATCTCCAACAGAAACTCCATCAATCAGCCCACATTTTACATAGGGAAAAACTGAGGCTCAGAGATGAGAAATAAATTGTAAAGAATCATACACAGTAAATACTGGAGCCAGTCTAGAACTTGACACCAGAATTACAATGAGAAGAACTCACATGATTAAGCTATAAATGAGGTAGAATTAGTTAATGTATGCAGTTACAATTACAAGTTTAGTGAGTAAAACATTTTCCAAATGAACCTAAAATAGCCCAATGAATTTAAAGGTTAAAGGGAATTTATTCCCATATAACTCTTTGTTCTTTCTTTTTATTTTTCAATGACTCACAAAATAATTTTCTTTATTTGGTTAAACACCGGGCTCAGAAACTATTATTTACTATGTTTTCTCAATCTCATGTATAGGGGAAAAAAACCCCATGCCACTGTCTATCCACACCTGATTTTAATATATTCTTAGAGTAGGTGCTTACATGAACGGTAGTCATCAAAGAAAGCAACACTTAATCAGGAGGCAAAGATGGCTCTGGCTTTCCCACTCAGGGGCTCTTTCTCCTCAGGCAAGTCTCCTATCACCTCTGGAAAATGATGGAGGTGAACTTTATTATCTCACTCCTTCCAGAGCTAGATTCAAGCACAAGTAAACTACACTCATCTTTCTGAGAACCAAGTTAATGAATCTGAAGGGAACAGTGTGCCTACAGGCTGACGTGATCACTGGTTTTCCTCTTGGGCCTCAGCCAACCGGAAGGAAGGTTGGTATGGAATTGAGAGAAACATTTAATGAGGATGTCAAGGAAATGCTGGAATATACAACCTTGTGAGGTTAGAGGGCCCCTCTTTGAAAATGACATCAGATAATGTAAGGCATTGCTTGATAAGATTTTATCAATGTGACTGCTTCTGTACTGTGGCCATAGTTAGGATCAGATAAACTAACCATGTCTTCAGGCTAATCCTTTCTGAATCTATCACCATCTCAAAACATTTACTCCTGGATATCTAAGAGATGTAACTAAATTCCCTACCTCCCTTCAACATCCAACATTACTTACAAACTTCAACTTTCGCTGACAGTTTGCCCGTTGCCCCTTCTCTGGCAGCAGGCCTCATGAGGCTGGATCCCTAAACTCATGCGTGGGAGGTTCAGCTCTGCTATTTCAAAACAGCAAAAGTAACTGCCTCCTGTTTTGAAGAAAATACTAATCCTCACTGTGTGCAAATAAACATTAACTCCAGGAGTAGCCACGGGTGACTTGGTATTCCAGCCGCGTTGGTCTGCAACTTAACATGGTTTTTGTTTACTTGTTGGCAGACTATTGTATATATGTGGACTATGCAATAAAAACCATGATTCTGAAATTGGCAAAGGCCCAGTTCATTGTGTATCAGAAACGTAGTAAACTGAAAATTCAAACTATCTAGCTAAGATGACTTATGGGTAATCAGCACAAAAGGAAATAGCTCCAAAACAATTCTTGGTCTTAAAAATTCAAGCAATCAATACTAATGTGAGGAGGCTTCTACTTCCAAAGTTTGGACTTCTACTCAATAATCAATACAAGCGATAAAGGTGGAGAAAAGAAAATATAATGAAACAGTAAGATTTTACATTTAAATATCCTCTCACTTAACGTTTCCTTACTAAAATCCTGAATCAGTCTCCACATCAGTTCTATAGAGCTCCATACACAAAATCAAAAAAAAAAAAAATCAGGAAAAAAATCATTTCCACAGCAAAATTCACCAAACATGCCTATCAATCAATACTGATCTAACAATAAAACCTTAAATCCTTAAAATGAGACACAGCACCCCAATTTATCCACCACTCCCTTCCCAGCTGGGGCACTGTACCAAGTCGCTCTGTGGCTCTCCGGAGTGCTGCCTGGGGGGGTGCGGTTGACTGTTTCAGGTCTGACCAGGTGAGCTACACTGGATATTACTGGATATTACTGCAGGTAATATGCACTAATCATATTTTGTGACCCACAAAATATGATTAGAAGCAAAGTGAACCATGTCCAAGGGAGAGCTTTCAGAGTCATCACATGTTTGGGTCACTTTTTTTCCCCTCTGCCAGGAAAATGCAGGCCCTGTTAAGGGCTGTTCCTTCAGACCTATGTGGAATCGAGCTGTGGATACAATTGCAGCTTCCAGCAGCCCATACTTGTATGAACAAGAAATAAATCTTCACTGCTATAGATCACTAAGAGTTTAGGGTTGTCTTTTAGAGCAGTCTTCTTGGCAAAAGTTGACTTATACATAACTTAAGTAAAATTATATATTTTTAAAATATTTTCTTTAAGAGTAAGAAGAAAACATCTTGCAATCAAGGAAAGTTAATAGTGAACAGTGCAGGATAAGCTAATTTCATGTTCAGAATGCATCAAAGGTTCTGTAAGAAAAATGAAGTTTCAAACAAATGCAAATAAACATTGTTTCTTTTCTAATCCCAGTTCATAATCATTCACATGGCAAGAAAAAAACGTAATATGATTCCAAGAAACAGGATACTATATTAAACAAAAATTAAGTCTATAAACAAAGAACATCAATTACAAATACACATATCTTCCTTTGAGGGGTTCAAGTAAAAATAGTAATGTTTGAGGCATCTTAAGAAACAAATCTGACACCATAGAGAAAAAAACTCAACAGAAGCAGTGAGAAGAATAAAAAGAAAAATTTGCTATATAGAAAAGAAGCAAAGTGATCCTAAAAATCTAGCTCTTCACAGGGGGAAAAATGTATACTTCAGCTATTTTATCTAAAGATAAGTTATCAATATTGACAGGCTAAAAAATTTTAGAAGGCAATACTATGGACAATAGGGTACCTATTAAATATTTTATATACATTAGAACGTATAGTTTATTCCTACAGTATATCTGTACTATTTTTACGTACAATGTTTAAAGGTTTGTTTCCATTTACAGTTACTACAAAATATCCGCTATACTCCCTGTGTTGGACCATATAATTGTAAGCCTATCTTATACCCAACAGTCTGTACCTCTGACTTCCCCAGCCCTTCCCCTCTCCCACCACTGCTCTCTTTATCTCTGCATCTTCATGTTATATTCACTAGTTTGCTGTATTATTTTTTAGATCCCCCATGTAAGTGATATATCATACAGCATCTGTGTTTCTCTGTCTGATTTATTTCACTTAGCATATAATGCCATTTGAGTTCCATCATGTTGCTGCAAAAGGCAAGATTTCATGCCTTTATTTGCTCTATTTTATATTAGAAACCCTTTTAACTGACCTTCAACTGACTGACTCCCCAGATTTACCTGACACTCTGTATATCCTAAAATCTGCCTAATGATGTCCCGGGGCAGCTCTCCATGGTCAGCAGCCTGCTTCCTGGTGTGCCTGCACACTTCTGTCTTCATCCCTTGACTTGCTAGCTTGAGTCCGCTGAGTCAGTTGTGTTTGTTCCCACACCTGTTTATGCCACTGGTAAAAGTTACTACAATTATGTAACTTAGCTAAACATTACATATAGCAAAAATGTATGAGTCAGAAAAAACTCAATGGTTTCTAAGAAAATCAACTGACAGTTTTGAAAAGAACCCTGCAAAGCAACCTGAGTGCAGAATCTGTCCAGTTTTATGATTTCCTCCCATCTTTTATAATTGCTTGGTTTTGTGTAATTTAACACGTTTTTTAAGGCTTACCTTTTGGTGTTTTAGTGAAACTGGGTACTATACAGAGTGGTTATGAAAAAAAATATGGTAGCAAACTCTAGTGAAAGAACCTAAATGCAGAAGCAAAAAACCGGAAAATAAATGTATATTTATAAAACAAGATAAACTGGTTGAAACATCAGTTCTATCATTCCTACTAGGACAAACTGTCCCTATCACATCAGAATAGAGAGTTTAAACTGAATTATTATATAAGCAAGCTAGCGCTCAGTCGTGTCTGACTCTTTGTGACCCCATGGACTGTAGCCTACCAGGTTCCTCCATCCATGGGATTTTCCAGGCAAGAATACTGGAGTGGGTTGCCGTTTCCTTCCCCAGGAGATCTTCCCGACCCAGGGATTGAACCTGAGTCTCCCGCATTGTAGGCAGACGCTTTACCGTCTGAGCAACCAGGGGAGTTCTCAAGAGCTCTAGGTCCTGCAAACATTCCTCCCTAACCATCTAGGCTGGCCCTCTCAAAGTATTTACCACTATGGTCTGTATTTATTTAGCTGTATCCCCATTAGGGCTGTAAAGTGTATAGGGGAAGAGATGATTTACCCATATGATATAAAATTATCACTCACCAAATATTAATTAGTACAAGTTACATAAAAATTAGCTAAGCACAGACCTCTCTTTTCTCCTGCCTGCTCCCTTTTCCAAAGACTGTTAGCTCTCTGAGAGCAGGCCCTTTATCATATTTCTCCTTGTACAAATCTCAACACTGATGCAATGTCTTGCTTACTGAAGGCTGTCAAAAAAGGAGGGGAAAAACTGTAATTTCCTTTTGAATTAACATGACAGTAAAAGCAAGAATGTCATTCAGGAAAGTAGAACTCACCACAAAGAGAGTTGCAGAATCCATTTCCCATTCCTAACACATTCTTAAGAATTCAAAAGTTAGCCAAAAATGGGAATACTTTAACCAACTGGAAATAAGAGAACCACTTAGACAAGCAGATGTGCTCCCCCAAAAGAAGATGTGAGTCAGAGCAAGCATACCCAACTCAACACACCTCGAGTTAATCTGAAAACCTATTAGAGAAACTGAAGAGTCATTCAACACAGTTCCTGCAGTACATAATGTACAGAGGACTACAGGATACTCACACTCACAAGAAAGCCCATTTTTGTTCCTGCCCTTAAGGGCTTTAAGTGCGCTCAGTGCTAACAGAACAATTGAGTCAAATTAAAATGAAGAACAAGAAAGGGCCAAGACAGTTGTACAGAGTAGCAGCTGCAGAATTTTAGGAGGTAGTTTCACAACTGCATTTGAAATTCACAAGCTGGATGGGCTTTGGACAAGATAAGATCATGAGGAAATGGGCTTATTAAAGTAGGGAAAACAATATCAGCAAAGTCACTGCATCACAGAGTATACAGTCACTCTATGTAAAGAAAAATCGTAGCTAGAACACTAGGGATTACAGGAAAGTTGCAGAACACTAGACAGAAAAAGCAGCTTCAACACATGGAAGAGCTGAGAATTTAGGCACAGATTAAACCTGCCCTGTGAGAAAAATTACATTTTGAGGAAAATTTGAGGAATTTGAGGAATTCCTCAAATTTGAGCATTTGAGGAAAATTGCAAGGTAATCTTATCAGGCTAGAGTGACAGGAAAAAAAATTGAAAGTAGAAACCTGTGAGATATTTGAAAAATGTGATGGTATATTTCATGTGTCAACTTAACTGGAACCACAGGGTGCTCAGACATGTAATCAAACATTATTCTGGGTTTGTCAATGTGAGTGTTGCCGGATGCAATTAACATGTGGATTAGTAGATGGAGTAAAGTAGATTGCCCTTCATGGTATGGGTGGGCCTCATCTAATCAGCTGAAGACTTGAATAGAATAAAGGCTGACTTTCCAAAGAGTAACAGAGATTCCTCCTGCCTAACTGTCTTCAAAGAGGGACACTGGCCTCAAGGTGAAACACTGGCTCTTCCTGTGTCTCAAGCTTGAGGGCCTTTCAGACTTACACTACACCACTGGTTATCTGGGTCTCAGGCCCTCAGACTTAGACCAGAACTAGACCATCAGCTCCCCTAGTCTCCAGCTTGCTGACTCACCTGCAGCTCTTGGGACTTGCCAGCCTCCACAATCATGTGAAGCCAATTTCCTGCAAGGTATCTCTTTATATACATACAAACAAACATCCTATTCATTCTGTTTCTCTGGAGAACCCCAATAAAATCAAACTTAAAATTTAAGATGTTTGTTATACTGCTACAATAGAATCTACAGGAAAAAACTAAAGTAAAACCTAGACATTAGTTTTTATTTTAACTAAAATGAAACACTTCTGATAGAGGTAAGTAATTCATTGGGAAAAAAAAGTTTGAGCACTTTATGTACCAAGAACTACGGAAGTACTAAGTATAATGTAGTGAAATAAAACAGATACATTGCCTATCCTCAAACAGCTTACAGATTGAGAGTGGTATTAATCAACTCTCGGTGCCATTAATCAACCAACAGAGAAATGGAAAATGACTTTATGAGTATGAGGACACAGAGGAATGGTGCTTTTGGAGTAAGTAATGGGAGAGAGCTGACTTTGTCCAGGATGCAGGACAGTTAGCTCAGATTCCAAGGACACAAACAGGAAGAACCTAGCAAAGGAAAGAACTCAGACATTTAACAGCTGGCAAAAGAATATAAGCTGGAAGGAAAGAAAACAAAGGAGGAAAGGAAGGAAGGAAGGAAAGGAAGGAGAGAAAGAAAAAAAAAGAAAAAGAGTGGGTAGGATGGCAGATGGATTCAGAGAAGCCAAAAGAAGACATGTTTCAGGATAGAGGCACTTGTCAACACCACCTAATGCTCTGCAAAGATCTAGCAAAAGGAGGTCCAAAAAGCCTCAAGGGGCTAAGTGACCTGGAGGGGAGGGGTGACCTGAGAGAGAACCACTGGAAGGCTGAGAAAGGCAAAACCATGGTCAGTGTGGGTTGAGGAGTGTATTGATGGTGAGAAAAATGAAAACATGGCAAAGGGACAATTCAGGGAAGGAGAAAGGATCCACACTGGAAGGGAATATGGCATCAAGAGGGAAAGAAAGATTTCAAAACAGAAAGAAAAGCCTGAATATCTAAAAGCAATGAGAAGAATCCTGTTGAGTGTGAGAGTGTAAGTATCAAATGGAGAAAACGGATAATCTACATTGTAAATATTCATCAGAGGGAGGAACACAGATGGAAGGCTTATTCTTAAGAAAGAAAAGGGACCTTTTTCTGTGTGGGAGAAAAGAGTGAGAACCGGTATAGCTTTAAGTAGAGTGCACGTCTGATGTCAGAAGTTGGGGTAATCTACAAGCATTACTTATATCACTTTTTTTAACATTCACCAAAATAAATGGAAAGTGTATCTTCTCAGAACATCTTTTTAATTTTCAAGTATTTCCAAATATTAAAACAGGTTACTTATATTTTTTATAGAAACATATCCCTGACCACTGAACATCCCAAATAAAGTATACTCAATCCCAAATAACTTCTACCTGTGATTTCTCCTGTATGTTTCATAGTTACATATCTCACTAATTCTGGCAATAGGTCAACTGTAAACACTACTGCAACTTATTTAATAATGTATTTAATGGCTAAATGCGTGAAGCTGGTAAACAAGGTACAAACTTTCAGTTATGAAAGAACTAAGTCCTGGAGACACATGTACAGAATGGTGAAATTTAAAATGTTACTTGAAGTACATATTCATCACTGTTTTAAAAAGTGCATGTATTCCTCTGAGTCTTCTAGAGAAAAAATGACTATCAGGTTCAGCATCCCCCTCTTTCTGGGAAGATCTGAATACCAAAACTGCAAGTCAGACTAACTGGGGCAGAAAGCTCTGCTCTACCACTTCTAGATTTTTATAAACTTGAGCTCAGCTTTTTCATCTTCAAAATGGGTGTAATACTACTACTTTAGGGGAACTGTTGGAATTAAATGAAATAATGCCGATGCCAAAATTCTACACATTTTCATAATAGGTCAAAGTGGCATAGTTTGAAACTTCATTTCATAAGCATGGATAACTAGCTTTGTTTATTTTCATTAGTGATTGACTTTACAACACAATATTGGACCTACTGAATTGAAACAAATCAGAATATATTTAAAGAATTTGAATACAAGCATATAAATACAATATGCATTTTAGATATAGTAGAAAAAGATAGAAAGAAGGGAAAAATACCATGTGGATTCCTATGGGTTTTAAATGATGTCAACACAGTATTAACATGTTACTCAATAGCAAGGTACAAAAGATATCATGGGATTATTATGTGTCACTCCTGTATATCAAAACCAACACAGAACAAACAGCTGTGTAAACCACCATAAAGCGTACCCAGCCATATCTCAAAGGACTTCATTAACCACAGGAAAATAAACCAGGAAGTGCTGCCTTAATTTGTGCTCACTGAGGTGACTTTAATAAAATGTTCATTAAATACCAACTTAAGAGATCATAGATAATTAGCCTGATTGCCCATTTAATTAAGTACAATAGGCCCTCTGTATCCCATAGCCATGGGTTCTACATCCAAGGATACACAGGGCTGACTGTACTGTACCCTTTTATACATAAGGGATTTGAACACTTATGGATTTTGGTACACAGGGGTCCTGAAACCAACTCCCCAATGGATGCTGACGGATGTGCTCAGTCATGTCGGACTCTTTGCAAACCCACAGACTGTAGCCCGCCAGGCTCCTCTGTCCACGGGATTGTTCAGGTAAAAATACTGGATTGGGCTGCCATGCCCTTCTTCATGCTGAAGGATGACTGATACGTAAAAGATGTGCATAGTCCCGACATAAATCAGTCATGATAATGCCATACTTAATTACTTTCTAGATTCCTTTAAAGTTTCAAGTGAAGAGAAAGGCCACACTTAAATCCTAGAGCACCTCTTCTACTGTACTCCATCCCTTCTTGATGCAATGCAGCACCACAGACAGTAACCAACAACACAATCAGGAGTCTTCCTTCCCCCTTCTCCCATCCTGTCAGCTATGAGTCATGGGAGATTCTCAAAGAGCACCAAGACACAGTTAAGGATGAGTAGATTAGGTTCTACAGTAACATTTCTCCTAAGGCTTTGGGAAACAATTTCTTCCAAATCTAGAATTCAACCTAGCTGAATACAGTGTAACTTTGTTGTGCAGCTTATATTAACTGAAAAATATATAAATTATAAGAGAAACTGTACACCTTCTTTTGAATATTTCATCAGTTTTACTTTTTATTGCTTAGTAGTGGCTGAACTTTTTCTGAGAACCTATTCAGGAGAAGGCAATCCCATGGACGGAGGAGCCTGGTAGGCTGCAGTCCCATGGCACCCCAACTTAGCAGCATTCAGGAACTGGATAGTTTTCTCTGAATAGAAATTGCACTAGAAAACCTAACTTCCACTGATAAAGAACTGCTGTTGCTTTTATATGCACTCTTGCGACCCCACAAATTGTCCCTGTACTGGGTTGCAGTTTATTAACTATTTAATACCATTCATTAAGAAATAAATCTAAAACTCATCATAAAATGTATCTCCAATTCTGAAAAACAAAAACAAAGCCATTTCCTTCTTTATGGTCACACATACAAAAAAATCTTGCCTGGCAGCAACTGGTATATGTATACTTAATTTTAGGTGTCTAGATTATAGTTTTAACACTTACAAAGAAATCTCACATACAATATGTATATAATTTATATAACATTTATATCTGCTAGTTTCATTTCTTCCTCTGATAAATGAGGTATTCGTATTCTTTGCTTCACTGCATCAATAACCAATGCCCTTTCTTTTCACTATATTTTCAGCAGCTAAAAGATTTTAAACTTTCTTTTTTTCTAATATCTACCATATCTCTTCTTAAACCTTGTAATGATGTAGCCAGGTTCCAGTGTACCTTAAGCAATACTGATTAATTCTCAAATATTAATCTCCAATTATTTCATCTGTTAAGTATGCTTTGAAAGAACCCTACCACTTCACAGCAAAGCCCTCCTTTCCCTTTAACCTTTGCCATTTCATTATTCTATATCCCAAGTTTCTGAGTTAGTTCAGATTGGACTGTCTCGCTGTTACACAACAGAGTGCCTGAATTTAAGACTCTGACGGTCTGTGGTCATGTGTGTAAAAAAACTTGACATAACGATGAGGTGCTACTGGCCACAGAGTCGTCTGGCTAAGAGATAAAAATACCTACACTGTAGGCTGCAATGTGTACACACATACCATACACAGTCAGCATGGACAGAGTGAAAGTGTAACACTATGCCAGAACAAATATTCACATACACGTAAACTGCAGGCCAGAGTTCAAGCGGAAGCATTTGCTCTCTGTTATTTCAAAGGACCAGACATGAGGGTTTTCCAAACTGACAAGTCACATGCAACTAGGCGTACCACATCAGGAGAGAGGTGTAAGAGCTAGCAGGGGAGCCAGGTCGGCAAGCATACTCCCTGGGCCCCCACTAGACGCATCCGTGCAGGGTGGGCAGTGGGAAAACAAACAGAACTGACACAGGCTGTTCTTGAGGAACTCAGACCAGTGATGGGAATACATGTGTAAATAAATAATTTCTCTAAGTGAGACCACTGATATAGTACATAGTTTGGGTTTCTGTTCTAGAGGTAAAGGGAATATTTTTAATTAGACATTTTTTAAGTTTTCAGTTTTAAAAGTTTTAAATTAAATATTAAGTAGAATTTAATCCTAAATGAGTAACAAATTTAATTTAAATATTAAATAAAGGACTCAGCACTTTTGGTCCTCTGAGAAGAACCACTTCACAGAATTTCTATTTTCAATTCTACTTCATACATTCACTGTCACTAACCCTGTTACCAAAGGTCCCAAATCAATTAGGAAACACACCCTCTTCAACCCTCTGGCTTCCTTTAGGTTAATGCTTTGCGGAGTTACAAAACTATGAGCCTTTTAGATGATTTCTAGGGATACTCCCTTCTGGTAGTCAGCACTCTCCATTCTGAAAGACCTCTCACAGCAGACAGAATGTAGATGTGTTTCTGACGTAGCAACCGACTTGCACAAAACCTGCTTCTCTGAGAAAGCTGAAAAGTGGTAGCACAAATATAATGATCTCACAGCTAACTCTTAAGGTTGCCAAACCGCTGTATTCAGTAAAGCTCTCTGCACAGCACAGGAAGACACCTTCTCCTCAGGACATTTCTTGTGTCTGCAAAGCCCAAGTTGTCTTGGCAAAGAGGAGCCAGAGCGTACGGCCACAGCCAGCACGGCGTCACAGCAACAGTGCTCTGTCAGCCTAGGCAGACACATGCACAGCTGGGTCTCCAACAAGCAAGACGCCCGGGAGCCGGGCTGCGGCGGCCGGTCAGGAGGGGCCCCGAGGTCCCGTCATGCCCTCCAGTGCGTGTTTACTGAGAAGTCTTCTACATGCTTAGAGTTATAGTAGCTACCTTGAGAGGGATTTAGAAGAAATAAAACAGTTTGTTCTCAGAGACAAAACTATAAAGACAAGCACTATGGACCTGGCAGGGGTAGTGATGATGAAAATACTTGTTAACGTATACTGGTACCTACAGGGGCCTAGGCTTTTGCGTATATTATCTCATTTAATTTAATCTTCACAAAAATCCAGTGACGTGGGTGTCATTATCACAAAGAGGAACAGAATGTTATAGATTATTTTTCCTCCTATGGACACAGGAATAAGATCATCTTTTTAACTATCATATCTCCAATGCTGAGCACAGGCCCTGGCGCCCAGCAGATGCTTGGGAGCTATCAGCTGACTGACTGAACGAGTCAAATATGCTCAGCCAGTGAGGTTAAGGGTCAGGAACCTACTGTTTAAAACTGCCTTCCTTAATATTATCTGAGCTGGGCTGGGTTCTGCTTTCTTTCTGATTCTATACCAAGGCTTTGTTTCATCACTGATTCTAGCCTTACCTCTTCCCCCTCGCCACACTGATCATTGCAGTAGTCAGCCCTGAAGATGACCTCGGAGGATGACCCACCCCCTGGTACCCACACTCTGGTGCAGTCTCCTCCTGCATGGTACCAGCTCCAGCTGGTCCAGGGATTCCCTCAGGATGGACGGCGTCGGTGAATGCGAATGAGAAGACACAGCGAGTCTCGGTGTTTCCAAGTGTCTTCTGACTTTATTATTTTTTAAGACAGCTTTTATATCTTTAGTTGTATTTTTTTAAAGAATATAGGCACAGCAGATTATGACAAAGAAGGAATTCATTAACAGAAAGTTTTAAAGCAAAACCTGTTTTTCTATAATCTATCTTACGCCATGAGCCCAACAAAAAGGAATGTGGTCCTATAAAGTCATGGTACAGCAAGCTGAAACAATGTAGTACAAAGGTCAGTTCTTAGCAAAAATCACCGGCTAAATTAACAATCATCTTATTATTTGTATTAAGGCTAAACTTTATTTCCATAAGTTTTTAACTATTATACTTTCATTACGCAGGCTAAATACGTTAAGAGCAAAAACATAGTGAGTAAATATAGACTAAATAACAGTTTCATAAAGCAATATTTCTTATATTTCCTAACAAGCCTTTTTCCTACGAAGAGCTCCGTACCTATTGGGGCTTTTGTGTGTTAGGCTCTCAATGCTGTTTATTGTTAAAGGGCAGTCATGCACATTAGCTCCAAAAGCACAGGTACATTTATTAAATAAACCAATATGCCAGCAAGAAGAATTTAGATTAATATACTCCATATCCTAGACAATCCCATCAGGGTGCCACCGTTTTTTAGGGGCCTTGTCGATTGAGGTTTTAGATTGATCTATACTGGAAGAGAATCAGGAAAAGGCCTTTTACCTAAGTCATAGAAAATAGGAAGAGGTCTATTGTAGCAAACATCAGAAAGACAGACATCATCTTTAAGGTGAGCGCTGAGGCAGCCTTCCAAGAATCCCTGAGGCCTGAGAAGCCGTGCTCGATCAGTCCTGTCCCTCATGACACTGTCATGGGTGGGATCTCATGGGCTGGCTCCCAGCAGTTAAGGGTCAGGAATCTACTGTTTAAAACTGCCTTCCTTAATATTATCTGAGCTGGGCTGGGTTCTGCTTTCTTTCTGATTCTATACCAAGGCTTTGTTTCATCACTGATTCTAGCCTTACCTCTTCCCCCTCGCCACACTGATCATTGCAGTAGTCAGCCCTGAAGATGACCTCGGAGGATGACCCACCCCCTGGTACCCACACTCTGGTGCAGTCTCCTCCTGCATGGTACCATGCTGCTCTGCGTCTGCATCTGTGTGACTAGCAGCATCCTAAAGAAATGATAGAATGGTAGGTCACTTCCAAAATTAGGTTATAAAAGACTGCTGCTTTCTCTCTCTCACATGACTCTCTCAGGAAGCAGCAAGCTGCTTCTCTCTGTCATGAGGAGCCCTAGGGAAGGCTTACACGGTTAAGAAATGAAGCCACCTGCTGATGGCTATGTGAAAGAACTTGGAAGTTGAGTCTAACTTTTTTACGATGAGAAGGTGGTACAACACTTTGTAATGATTTATGGATAGTCTGGGAACTTAAAAAAAGCCAAGGAATATGTGATGTAAATAACTTTAAGTAGATATTCATTTTTTTAATCTATTTTTTTACTTTACAATGTTGTATTTGTTTTGCCATACATTGACATGAATCCGCCATGGGTGTACATGTGTTCCCCTTCCAGAACCCCCCTCCCACCTCCCTCTCCATCCCATCCCTCTGGGTCATCGCGGTGCTCCAGCCCCGAACACCCTGTATCATGCATCGAAACCTGGACTGGCGATTCGTTTCACATATGATAATTTACGTGCTTCAATGCCATTCTCCCATAGCATCCCACCCTCGCCCTCTCCCACAGAGTCCATAATACTGTTCTATATATCTGTGTCTCTTTTGCTGTCTCGCATACAGGGTTATCTTTACCGATTAACTAAATTCCACATATATGCGTTAGTATACTGTATTGGTGTTTTTCTTTCTGGCTTACTTCACTCTGTATAATAGGCTCCAGTTTCATCCACCTCATTAGAACTGATTCGAATGTATTCTTTTTAATGGCTGAGTAATATTCCACTGTGTATATGTACCACAGCTTCCTTATCCATTCGTTTGATGATGGGCATCTAGGCTGCTTCCATGTCCTGACAGTGCTGCAATGAACATTGGGGTACACGTGTCTCTTTCAATTCTGGTTTCCTCGGTGTGTATCCCCAGCAGTGGGATTGCTGGGTCATATGGCAGTTCTATTTCCAGGTTTTTTGAGGAATCGTCACACTCCTCCATAGTGGCTGTACTAGTTTGCATTCCCACCAACAGTGTAATAGGGTTCCCTATTCTCCACACCCTCTCCAGCATTTATTGCTTGTAGACTTTTGGATAGCAGCCACTCTGACTGGCGTGAAATGGTACCTCATTGTGGTTTTGATTTGCATTTCTCTGATATTGAGTGATGTTGAGCATTTTTTCATGTTTGTTAGCCATCTGTATGTCTTCTTTGGAGAAATGTCTGTTTAGTTCTTTGGCCCACTTTTTGATTGGGTCGTTTATTTTTCTGGAATTCAGCGTCAGGAGTTGCTTGTATATTTTTGAGATTAATTCTTTGTCCATTGCTTCCTTTGATATTATTTTCTCCCATTCTGAAGGCTGTCTTTTCACCTTGCTTATAGTTTCCTTTGTTGTGCAGAAGCTTTTAATTTTAATTAGGTCCCATTTGTTTATTTTTGCTTTTATTTCCAATATTCTGGGGGGTGGGTCATAGAGGATCCTGCTGTGGTTTATGTCAGAGAGTGTTTTGCCTGTTTTCCTCTAGGAGTTTTATAGTTTCTGGTCTTATGTTTAGATCTTTAATCCATTTTGAGTTTATTTGTGTGTATGGTGTTAGAAAGTGTTCTAGTTTCATTCTTCTACAGGTGGTTGACCAGTTTTCACAGCACCACTTGTTAAAGAGATTAATCTTTTCTCCATTGTATATTCTTGCCTCCTTTGTCAAAGATAAGGTGTCCATAGGTGCGTGGATTTATCTCTGGGCTTTCTATTTTGTTCCATTGATCTATATTTCTATCTTTGTGCCAGTACCATACTGTCTTGATGACTGTGGCTTTGTAGTAGAGCCTGAAGTCAGGCAGGTTGATTCCTCCAGTTCCATTCTTCTTTCTCAAGATTGCTTTGGCTATTTGAGGTTTTTTATATTTCCATACAACTTGTGAGATTATTTGTTCTAGTTCTCTGAAAAATACTGCTGGTAGCTTGATAGGGATTCCATTGAATCTATAGATTGCTTTGGTAGTATACTCATTTTCACTATATTGATTCTTCCAATCCATGAACACGGTATATTTCTCCATCTTTTTGTGTCCTCAAAAAATATATTTTAAAATAACTAAATTGTTTTGCAAATTTTCAGCAGTTTCAAAATATCTAATTGACAAGCTCAGATATATTTAAGGTTTTTTAAATCTGAAGTTACACCTTTATAATTTATCTCAACTCTAAGGTATTAGAGAACTGAGTCAGAGAGTAGGCAGTGAAGACAGAACACCAGGGTTTAAATCCTATCCAGCTACCCACAGGCTGAGTGGTTCAGGAACTTACTTAGACTCTCTGTGTGGTCAGCATCCTAGTGTGACAAAGAGAAATGGTAATTACAGCATCTTCCTCGTGCTTAGTTGCTTCAGTCACATCAAACTCTTTGAGACCCCATGGACTGTGGCCCACCAGGCTCCCCTGTCAGTGGGATTTCCCAGACAAGAATACTGGAGTGGGTTGTCTTCTCCAGGGGGTCTTCCCAACCCAGCGATCGAACCCACGTCTCCTTTGTCTCCTGCACTGCAGGCAGGTTCTTTACCACTGAGTCATTGTGGAAGCCCCACCGTGGTGGATGTGGAGGCAAAAAATGAAAGTAATTTACTCTGAGATATTCGAAACCTGAGGCTACACCCATGCAATAGCACCTCCCATCTTGAAATATCTTCATTCTTCAAGAACTTTTTCATGTTCTCACAGGAGAATGACGGACAAGTGATCAGAGGACATTCTGACAAATACTCAAGAAATGGACTCCCCAAGGGTCTTTCACTGAAGTGGCAGGCAGTGACTGATGTCTTAAATTTGGTCTCCTGTGAATGACTTAACATTGTATACAGAACTGAAGGCACAGGAAACTTGAAAATGCTGCTGCTGAAACTCAGGAACAAGACCAAGTTCTCAGCTCAAATTCTAAAAGAGAATGGAGAGTTACCCAGAAAGCAGTTTCTATGCCGACATGCAGCTGAGCAGAGAGCAGGGGGTGTCCATTCATACGTGGCTATAGATCTGTGATAAATGATTCCTTCTTTAAAGAAAGCTGATTATTATTTTCCTAAATAGTATTATCTACCATTCTCCTTTTCATTAGAACATTTATATACAATGAGGATCTGATGCAAAGATCAGACAACAGTTCAATTTACCATGGATCGCGACAGGAGCCTGAAAGAGCAGTGAAACTCAAGAAAGCTGGCAGAGTGGCCTATGGGCCAGCATGACTCTGCAACCCTCCTGACAGCAGACGTCATGGTGTCCAGCAGGTACTCTGGAACGCAATTATATAGTCAGGTCCTGAGGCTATCATCTCGGCCCTGAGGCTGTTCATACAACCCAGGCAAAGTTTTTCTCACAAAGAAAGGCGATTTCCCAGAGGCAATTTCACTTCAGACGTGAGTGACAGTAAATCATAAATACCAGCTGGGCTATATTTCAATTTCACTCTGGTTCAGGGTTCTTTGTTGAAACCTCAATTCTAGGCATTCCACAGTGAGGGGGTACACAGTGAACTCAAACGTGTAAGTTCTCAATACATATCACCACACTGGTGCACTGCAAGTGTTCAGAAAGTGTCAGCTGCCATCATCATTATTAGGAATTAACTTGTCCTTCAAGGCTATCACTGTATACATATCTTAAAGAGAGTTCTATACATATTCATGTTCCCTATGTATAAACTATAACATAATTGAAAATAATAAAATCGATAAGTAATAAAATATGCTGCTCTCTGCGGGAACACACAGCAACAGTAGGATTGGTATTTAAAACCTCACAGGTCCAATTACTTATAATTTTAATTTAGTTTAAATTTTAATCTTAGTGAAAGACAAATATGTACCTCACTTGAAGATAACTAAGATAGACAGACCTGTAAGTTATTTAACTGATATTTTACTGAAGAATATTGCTAGAGATCTGAACCTTACAATTCTGTAACTGACTCTACAACATACTGCAGAAACATAAATTTGTAAAAATGTGATAGAAAAAAACAGAAATAGGTAAGAGACAGAATTTGAGGAAACTAAGTATAATTTTGGGTATAGGTGAGAAATCCTTTTGATATTTCTTTTTGTTGGTTGCTTGGTTGGCATCACTGCTATTTGAACTTTGCATCAACGCTATCTGATAGGCCTGTCGATCTTGGTGGCTTGATGACACTGGGCATAGTTCTACTGGGCTCTAAAAAATCCAGGCTACTGCTCTCCTTGGAGACCATACCTGATCTCCCAGCTCTGTTGTACTAAAATGTCAGGTGGCACCAGGAAAGACTCTGGAATAAACTGCCTACAACTGTCCGTCCTCTCACAAGGCAGAGGTAGGACAGCAAATAATACATATTAGAACAGCCCTCCTGCTAGTGAGGAAACCAAACTGACATGGGAACTGGAGCGGAGCTGTGTCAGCATCACAAGCACAGCTTAACACTCAGTACCCTCCAGACTTCAAACCATCCCCAGTGCTCTGACACCCTCATGGAGTAGTGGACCAAGACCTAGATACTCTTCCATGTGCTCTTTTTTCTTAAAACAGCAAGCCACATTTCCAGTATGTTGATAATATATTGTGAGAAGCCCCAAGGAAAGTATGTTCGGAAACATGTCTTAAGAACATGATATATAATAACCAAAGAATTTCAAGTTTTAACTTCAAATGGCATTATTCTGTGTTTAAACAAATACTTTTCTACTGAAGGATCAGGAATTTTCAAAAGGTTGCAAAACACTATGTAGTTCAGTTACTCTTTCAAATACTGCATTTTTTTTTCTTTAGTGTAATAAAATAAGCATTTAATAAGAATCACTCATTTCTTATGTAGCCTAAGAATTCTTCTGGTTCATTTTAAGCCAAATCTTTCACGTTTAGAATTCTCTGGTTTAGCTGGAAGTATTTTTCATAGACATGAACACACATTTCAACTGAATGTTCTGAAATGTGTGCATGTGGGAGGAACTCTTTGCTTATAAGATCCTTCTTCAATTATTCAGACACTTAAATCATCATTTCCAAAGCAAATCCTCCAAAATTGAATAAACTGCAGAACTAGAAGTATAACTGAGTCTCCAAAAAGGAGCTCCAATCCTTTGCCAAATCAGACCTCGAATTCTTAATCCCTTGTCCAAAAAAATTGGACCAAGGATTGGCGTTTTCCACAAAGCAAGCCACATAACCACAAATGTTTCTCATTTACTCCACTCCTGGGACATACAGATAAAATAAAAAATTTCCTGAATACCCCAAATTTCAGATGCAACTTGGAATGCAAGTGATTCATAATGTTTTGCAGGAAACATTATCATCTTCTCTTACCAATTCAATGTTTCTGGAATGTAATCCTCGGGAGATTATCCCAGCAAATCAGAAGGCTGAATCACTATCTGCCATGTGATCCAAATATTAAGCTCTCTGTCCTAGCTCAGCTGTGATTGTGAACCCTAAGCAATCAGTTTCTCCAGCTACTGTTCCCATAAGAAAGTTTGTCACCTCAAGGGAGCTAGCAAAGTTCCATACTGTGCTCACAGCAAGAAGCATGGTAACAGGGCGCTCAACCCCCCTCCTAGGAAAGGATGAAATAGTGTTTAAAGCTTAAAATCATTATTTAAGCATAAGAAGAAAAGAATTAAGTTTAAATAGAATAATATTCTCTAAAATATGATAATGAAGCCCCTACAAAACAATGGGTTTGCCTAAATTAGATTTCATGGGTCTACAGGTAATTTTTATATTGGTAACATTTACACAGAAACAAACTGAGCCCTTTTCCAAATAGGAAAAGGAGAACATCAGGGCTGTGTATTGTCACCCTGCTGATTTAACTTATATGCAGAGTACATCATGAGGACTGCTGGGCTGGAGGAAGCACAAGCTGGAATCAAGATTGCTGGGAGAAATATCAATAACCTCAGATATGCAGATGACACCACCCTTATGGCAGAAAGTGAAGAAGAACTAAAGAGCCTCTTGATGAAAGTGAAAGAGGAGAGTGAAAAAGTTGGCTTAAAGCTCAACATTCAGAAAACTAAGATCACAGTATACGATCCCATCACTTAGATGGGGAAAGAGTGGAAACAGTGGCAGACTTCATTTTCTTGGGCTCCAAAATCATTGCAGATGGTGACTGCAGCCATGAAATTAAAAGACGCTTACTCCTTGGAAGAAAAGTTATGACCAACCTAGACAGCATATTAAAAAGCAGAGACATTACTTTGCCAACAAAGGTCCATCTAGTCAAGGCTATGGTTTTTCCAGTGATCATGTATGGATGTGAGAGCTGGACTATAAAGAAAGCTGAACACTGAAGAATTGATGCTTTTGAACTGTGGTGTTGGAGAAGACTCTTGAGAGTCCCTTGGACTGCAAGGAGATCCAATCAATCCATCCCAAAGGAAATCAGTCCTGAATATTCATTGGAAGGACTGATGTTGAAGATGAAACTCCAATACTTTGACCACCTGATGCAAAGAGCTGACTCATTTGAAAAGACACTGATGCTGGGAAAGATTGAGGGCAGGAGGAGAAGGGAACGACAGACAATGAGATGGTTGGATGGCATCACTGACTCAATGGACATGAGTTTAAGCAAACTCCGGGAGTTGGTGATGCACAGGGAGGCCTGGTGTGCTGCAATCCATGGGGTGGCAAAGAGTCGGACGCAAATGAACTAAAACTGAGCCCATAAATTACAATTAGGATATAACTGAAGATCCTGTGAGATGAGTATGCCTCAGAAAATCAATAGAAAATACTTGAAAATAATGTCTACGCATTTTTAAAAAGAGATCAATTTAAATGTGTGGTTGGATCAACACGTATCATGAGCAATCTAAAAAGTGGCTTGAATGCAGCTGGCTGCCGAAAGATCCTATGTTCCAAACCCAGTCGGCCCTTTGGTAAGTCATCACTAACTTGCCCGTACAAAAAGAACAGTAATCACATTGGTTATCCACTACCTATTTGTACTGAAAAAACCAGGCTAGCTAATAACATAAGGAAATGAAATATCCTAAATGACTGTTTTCCGGTTACTTGAAACCCTAATTCTGTACATTTTCCCTTTCATTCTTCCTCTTGCCACTGTTGGTTTTAGACTTGGATTGTGTGAAATCAGAATAACCCTCATGTTACACTATCAAGAGTTTGTTATGAATAAATGGCATGATGTACATGAAGCTTCTAGAATAGTGCACATGGAAAACACTCAAGGGATAGTGGGCTCCCTGACTCTTTTCCCTTCCCTCTTGCTCCTGCCAACCGTAGCTCTGCTTTCACTTCTGTAGTTTAAGTTCAGGAGCTGAGTTTTCACATGTGATATGGCAACTGCCAAACAGAATGTAAAGCTTCTTTAATTCTCTTAATGATCTGTCCAATGAACTTTAATTATAGCTCAGTTCAGTCATTCAGTCATGTGCAACCCCAGGCTTTCCTGTCCATCATTAACTCCCAGAGCTTGCTCAAACTCAAGTCCATCGAGTCAGTGAGGCCATCCAACCATCTCATCCTCTGTCGTCCTCTTCCCCTCCCACCTTCAATCTTTCCCAGCATCAGGGTCTTTTCAAATGAGTCTGCTCTTCACATCAGGGGGCCAAAGTATTGGAGCTTCAGCTTTAGAATGAGTCCTTCCAATGAATATTTAGGACTGATTTCCTTTAGGATGGACTAGTTTGATCTCCTTGCTGCCCAAGGGACTCTCAAGAGTCTTCTCCAACACCACAGTTCAAAAGCAGCAATTCTTTGGCACTCAGCTTTCTTTATAGTCCAACTTTCATATCCATACATGACTACTGGAAAAACCACAGCTTTGACTAGACAGACCTTTGTCAGCAATGTCTCTGCTTTTGAATATGCTATCTAGGTTGGTCATAGCTTTTCTTCCAGGGAGCAAGCATCTTTTAATTTCATGACTGCAGTCACCAACTGCAGTGATTTTGGAGCCCAAGAAAACAAAAATCTGTTACTGTTTTCCAAGTCCTTCTAAAAACTCCTTGTCTTGACTCTTTCTCCTTCCCTTCATTTCTACTGAGGGATCAATGGAGTTTAAGTCACAGTTAGTATCAGAGCCTGATGCTGTGTATAGGACTATTCTAAAATATAGAGATACAGAATTCAATAAAACATTGTTCCCACCTGGGAGAGTTAATTGCCTATGCTTGACTGGACCACAGGGCATCCAGATAGCTATTCCGACATTATTTTGTTTCTGTGAGGATGTTTTTGTGTGAGATTAACATTTTAATACATGAATTTGAGTAAAGCGAACTACCCTGTACAATGTAGGTGGCCCTCATCCAATCAGCTGAAGTCCTGAAAAGAACAAAAGGGTCTCCCTTCCCCCACCGAGTAAAAGAGAATTCTTCTTTTGGCCCCAAGCCGTGGCATGTGGAACCTTAGTTCCCTGACCAGGGATCAAACCTGTGCCCCCTGCACTGGAAGGCAGAGTCTTAATCCCTGGAGTACAGGGGAAGTTCCAAGAGAATTCTTTCGCCTAATCGCTTTTAAATTGGAAAATCCACTCTTCAGGCCCGAAAGCCTTTCAAGTGGAACACTGGCTCTTGCTGATTCTACAGCAGTTTTCATGTCATCAAACTTGAAATAGAACATCTGCTCTTCACTGTTCTACAGCAGCCTGTGGCCTCTGGACTTGCGGTGGGACACTAGCTCTGAAGGGATTGAACTTGCCAGCCTCCATAACTACATAAGCCAACTCCTTAAAATAAATCTCTTTCTCAGTCTCTGTCTCTTTCTGTCTTTCTAGATGGATGGATGGATAGATAGATATGTGCTAAGTCACTTCAGTCATGTCTAACTCTTTGTGAACTTGTGGACCATAGCCCACAGGCTCCTCTGTCCATGGGATTCTCCAGGCAAGAATGCTGAAGCGGGTTGCCATGTCCTCCTCCAGGGGATATTTCCGACCCAGGGATCAAACGCACGTCTCTTATGTCTCCTGCACTGGCAGGCGGGTTCCTTACATCAGAGATATTGGTACATAGATCCTACTGGCTCTGTTTCTCTGAAAACCCTGAGGAATACAACACCCTCAAGAAGCTCAGAGACACACCCAAATAAACTTTCTCCATGCATCCTTTCCCAAACAATAACATGGAACACTGTGCTATGAGCCAAATAAACCATCAAACAGAAACACTATCAATAAACATTCACTGAATGAATTAAAAGTACTTGAAAGCAGAATCTGCCAAGGATAATATCAGACCATGTAACTCATCCCCTCAAGAATTCTCATAAAGTCAGTGATCCGGTGTCAATTTACAGCTGGGCTTGCCCTTTCCTGCATATGCTGACTAGATGAGATTTCTTTGCTTTTATGAGTTAGTTACTGTTATTTGAAGCAGGTCATTTCGAAATAAATTTTAAACAGGGAGAACAGTTATAAATTAGTTCATTCCCCTCAAAGTACAGAGTACAAATAAGAAGCAAATAAGCTCACCTGAATGGCAGCCAAGTTCTTCTGCTCCTGAGATGGTGCCTCGTGGACAAAGCGAAGCCAGTTGGAATGTCGCGGGTTGGTAGCATCCAAAATGTACAGAACTTCTCCCTTACTCCCCCGAACCTGAAATATAAGAGCGCCTGAGTTTACACTTGAGGTTAGTATTAGCCGTACTAAACAGATTAGCCCAACTAAAAATAACATGGCATTTTTTCATAAGTATCACCTTTCTATTAACAGGTGTTGAATAGATGCTGGATTAACATCCATCCCTTAAACATACATACAAATAGAGCCTGCGCTTTCATTTGGCATATGTCTAGATGACTCACAAATGCAATCAATTCTCAGAAACATCCTGTGTTGATCGCTCTTTTCTGGTCAAAATTATTTATCTGTAGGTACATTTTAATATATGTGTGGCAAATGCAATTGTTCAGGGGATAAGCATAATTGCAACAGGTCCCTTTTTCCCACACAAGAGGGCAGTGCTGCTTGGTTCCTCAAGTGGCAGGGGGAGAGCTGGAACAGTCATTTCAGTTTCTCTCTCCACCTACATACTGAATCATTTCCACATGTGGAGAATTTGCTAATCTAACCAGTGGAACTGGACATCCACTGGGCTACAATTCACATTTTAACTAGTGGATAAATAAAAAAAGTTCAATTTTGTCTTTTCGTGGCCTGCTGAAGTGTTGCTGAGCAGGACAGTTGGCTCTGTTTTATGCCGTATTTCCTGTTTCATGCCATAAGCCCTCCTGTTCGGATCTACTCAAGTCTCAATCAAGGGAGGGGTGTAACCACCACAGGACCAAGGACTCCACTGGACACTCTTGAATCCAAGTTGCTTTGAATCTAGTTTCTTAAAACTGCTGCACTGTAAGCTACAGGCAATTGCTCAGTTTAATAAAACATATACTGATCTTCACCCAATGCTCATTTTGAGTTTATGTTCAACTGGAATCAAGGAGAGGAGGAGGGAAGGAATGAGTGATTAGCACTCCATATGGCCAATGCTTTACTGTCTGAGCCACCTGGGAAGCCCATTATCTCCAACACAAAGTAACAAAAATACTAATATGAAGACTATACCTTCACTGACTCAGGGTGGGGAAAAACAAACCCCAGATTCCTAAAATTTTATTTTATAAAGTAAAGAACAGGGTCACAAAGAGGTGGACATGACTGAAGCGACTGAGCACACATGTACCACAGTGCCAGGTACTACTAATGCCCTGGGAATTTTTCAGGGAACAAAACAGATAGATGAAGCCCGACCCCACAACACTTAAGAGCAAGCAAGCACAGACTAGACCTTCAGGGAGAGAGAAGTGCTGTGGAGAGAACTAAAGCACAGGAGGAGGACGTGGAGCAAGGGGAGAAGGGCTCTTCAGGACGGAGTGGTCAGGCAGAGCTGTGCTGACGAGCTGACCTGAAAAGCGTTCTCAGTGAAGACAGGGCACAGGCCAGTTGAGAGCTCAGAAAGACTGTCTCCAAGCCAGAGGGAACAGCCAGCAAAGGATACGTACACAGGCCCTGAGTTGGACACAAATTAAGAACAGCAAGAAGGCCATGAGGCTAGAACAGAATGAGCAATGCAGAAAACGGTGGGTGCTGAGATCAAACAGACTGACAGGCCAGATCACAGGCACTGACCTGGAGACAAGAAAGCTACCCCCAGAGGGTAAGTCATCCAAAAGCTGCTGTACAAAAATGCCTGCTGCCAGCTCTGTTGAACGACTCAGTAATTCATTTCCAGTCCATTAGATGTATGCACTTTCTGGTTATCTATTATCTTCTCACATCATATTTCAGCTTAAGAGACATGTACAATTTAATATTTTCGTAAATTCTTACAAGACTGTCACTTTCAATAATCTAAATCTATATATTATTGCTTATAGTCTCCTAACAACACTACAATTACATACTACAGTGGCCTACACATTTATATTTGAGATAACTTTTTGTTCATTAACAGAGCTGCTGCTCTTTTATTTTACTCTCAACATCTTTACCCAAATGACTCTAAGTTCCTACCTTACCGTCCTTACAGGCCACCTGCTTTCTCTAGTTTTCTAGTGGCTGGTCCTCTCCTCGTTTTCTCCATCCCGATCTTCAATATTTGACCGAAGCTGTTGGATTATTGCTCACATGACTTTTACCTTCCTACCCTAACCCCAGCATTCTCCTCACTGAAATATCTAAGAGAGATATCCAAGGATAATCTAATCCATCCTTCCTCTTTCCAAAGAAACCAAATCAAAAAAAACTCCAGACCGATGGCTATTATTAAAGGCTCCATTTATCTGTTTTGATACTGAACCCTGAGTAATATAAATTGAACATTTTTAAAGACTAATGAATAAAGAAGACTCAAAATTCTTCTTAGTATCATGTTCCAGCATCTGACCTTTGCAGTGAGTGTGTATTGCTTTTCCTTTAAAAACTAGTCTTCCCAATACCATCTTATTCTATTTGAATTTTCATGGAAATGAAGCATATTGGTTAATGTACTATTGAGGACTGTCTTCTGAATCCCAGAGTCTATAAAGAAATCAGAGGACAAGATAGTGTGACGGCATCACCAACTCAATGGACATGAGTCTGAGCAAGCTCTGGGAGATGGTGAGGGACAGGGAAGCCCGGTATGCTGCAGTCCATGGGGTGGCAAAGAGTGGGACAGGACTGAGCAACTGAACAACAACAATTAAGAAGTTAAATTTTCATTTTGCAACAAAAACCATCTCAATTCCAAACTCTGATTTGCACAGGCTTCCTAACCCAGTTACATAAAAATAAGTTAGCTAAATCAGGAAAGGGAAAGAAACTTTCACGTGAAAACGAAAACCTCCCCCCTTAATCTAGTCACTCATATCTCTAGGACTCTGTCACTGTACATTAAATGAAAATTATCATCGTGCAGGAACTTGGCAGGTTCTTGTCTCTGTCAAATGCTTCTGACATCACTTCTCAAGGTGCAAGACACTGTGCTGGATCTGTCTTTATTTCCAGATTAAAGATTAATGGCATTCATATAAAAGGAATGAAGTTACAGTATGAATGAACTCTGAAAACATTATGCTAAGTGAAAGAATATAGTCTTGAAAGAACATATATGATTCAGTGATACAAAATGTCCAGAATAGGCAGTAAATTAGTGGTTGCCTAGGTCTGTGGGGACTAGGAGGTAAAAAGGTCACAGCTAAAGAGTATAGGGGCTTCTTCTTGAGGCTGATAAAAACACTCTAAAATTGATTATTGTAATGATTGCAAAACTCTGTATATATACTAAAAACCAATTTGAATAGTAAAAAAAAGATTAATGGAATTAAATATATCACAATTTGCCTTCCCATCCAGCAAAGGACAGAAGAAACCACAAAAAGATTCAGCTCAACAACAACAAAAACCCTAAAATGCAAATGAAAGAAAAAATTGAAAATATATATAAACAATTTTTCCTTCCTTCAATTTAAATATCCTCTCTGTTAAACTGGGTCACCTATAAACAGAGAAGCTTATTTATTTTTTGGATGGTTCATGTTCATAGTAGAAGGGTCTACAATGTTAACTCTATTATTTTCCTTCAATGCCTGAGAAATTTTTCACTTAGTATATACAAGGCATCAGCCTTCCCAGGGCAAAGCTAATCTGCCAGATTTGTCCCCAGACATGGTAAAATGTAACCAACGGAATTTTACTTAACATATGGTAAAATTTAATGACAGTAAAATATAATTAGTTCCAAAAATATAGCAATAATTTCCTTAATTAGAAGTCACAATATGTTATGTTATATGATTTATTAAAGAAAATATATTTTCCTTTCTGTCTTTCAACAAGACTTTTCAAAGATGGTAATTTTAAAGAAGTAAGATTTAGAGCATGGATGTCTTTAGAGGATAAATTGTCATCATATTTTTGTATTTAAATTACAGGCATTGTTTCAGCAATTGTTTCTAAATGAAGTAAGGCCAGATGCCCTGCTTTCAGTATTTAATTACCCAGACTTCAGGATATCTTTAGGACCACAAAAAACTAAGTGTGCTCAAATAATCAATTCTGACAGCACCCTGTTGTCAGATTTAAACTAAAGAGAGACACACTTTCAGGAGTCAGCAAAGATCATCCCTAGGAAACTATAATGATTTATAGTTTCTAAGCGAAAGGTATGGTTTTTTTCCTGTTAATTTTTCAAAGACTTTGGTCTCAAATTCTTCCCAGCTTCGGTGCCTTTAAACACACACACACAATCACTGTAGCATACCTGCCTTTATCTCCCCACACACTATCCCAGAGTCCTGACTCGCAGACGAGAAAGCACATGGAGAGAAAACACAGGCCTTGACAGGCCTTCAGGAATGGCCTTTACTGAACACCGCCCAGAATATAATACACAAAATTAAATAACTTAAAAGGGCCAATGAGCAAAGTAAAGTCTCTTTTACATTACTAATAATTACTGCCCTAGATATTTCAAGCTGGCATTCTAGAGTGATAAAAATGCTGGACTAGAAATCAAAAAGCCAGATATGATCCAAACTCTGACTGTGAGTCATGAGGTGAGCTGGGCGACTCATTTCCTCCAGCTGAATTAAGCCATGGTCTCCTGACCTCTAAAATAGGGCAGGACAGTCCCTGTGCTGACTCCACTGTGGGAGCATCAAAGGACTAAGACGCATGACTGGCAAAGAACTTGCCTAACAACACAGGAGACAGGAGAGACAAGACACAGATTAGATCCCTGGGTCGGGAGGATCCCCTGGATCTTCAGGAGGGCATAGCAACACACTCCAGTATTCTTGGCTGGAGAACCCCATGGTCAGAGAAGCCTGACTGGCTACGATCCATAAAGTCACAGAGTCAGACATGACTGAGGAGACTGAGCATGGCATGGCACAGTGAGGAAAGTGAGGCTCATGGCAACTAACACGTTCTTAGAGACGATCACTGCTTCCAACAGCACAGCAGGGCACACGTGTACCATTTTTCTGTCATGTCAACTTTTTCAAAGAACATACGTGAAGGATATCCTAAGAATATCATCAAACCCAAACACATACAAGTAGCCTCTGCTTGAACACCTGAAGTAAGAGCAGGTGCCATCACCAGGCAGTAGCTAATCCAAGTGTAGTTCAGCAGAGCTGGTATTCTCCCTTAAGTCAAATTCCAACGTGCTGCCCTGTGACCAACTGCCCTCAACTCCAGTTCTGTCCCCTTCAATAGTTTTAATTTCTCTCCAAACTACAGCCCTTCAAATTTCTGAAGGCAGCAGTATGTACCTCTTTCTCCATAGTTTCTCTTCTCCCAGAAAATAACTCTCTCCTTGTCTGAGGTGATAAATGTTCCTCCACTATCCTGGCTGCCCTCTCATAGATGCATGCTGATTTCTCAAAACTCTCTTCACACAGTACAGAATTCAGCACACACAGAACTAGTGTGATGTGGGCACTATTAGATGGTAGCTCAGCTGGTAAAGAATCCGCCTGCGATGCAGGAGACCTGGGTTCGATCTCTGGGTTGGGAAGATCCCCTGGAGAAGGGAAAGGCTACCCACTCCAGTATTCTGGCCTGGAGAATTCCATGGACAGAGGAGCCTGGCAGGCTACAGTCCATGGGGGTCACAAAGAGTCAGACACGACTGAGTGATTTTCACATTCACTTTTCTACTGATGCAATTTAAAATCACAAAAGCTGTTTTGACTGCCACATCTTACATTTAGCTGAGGCTGCCTTTATAATCACCTAATCTATATCAAGAAAGCTCTCCTGATACTGTCAAAGATGTGAAGGCAAGTTTTAACTGAGGAACTCAGTCAGGTTTATGTACGTAAGCAAATCCTGTACTTGGGCACCTGACCACTCAGAGATGGAAATATTTTATCTGGTCCTGTCTCAATAAATATTTTATTCACTAAAAGCTCAGCTAATGTGTCTTCTTTTTTAAAACTGCCACTGCCCTCATTTCCTTTAAAAGTTAGAAAATATTTTATAAGAGGTAATGGGAGACTTAACTTCAAAACCACTCCATACCTTGCCTTTCAAAGCACTTGTAAAATGGGACTAATTTTTTTAAAGAAGAAATAACTGACATGACCATGTGAAAGACACCATGAAAAGCACATCATCTTTTTCACAGTAAATTCATGAAACAGCCTTAGCAGTGTAACCACTGTCCCTTCCTACAGTTTTACAAACATGTTCAGGCAGGCAGACTTCAGTGATATTTTGGATAGACAAGCTTTTACTGCATAAAAAAATAAAAAAAACATTTAGCTGACATTAGCTTATGATACCCACTGCTTTAGGGGTTTTCTATAAAGAACATGCAAAGGTTAGTGCATAAATACTGGCATCCATTTTGACTGCTTAGTGGCCTTTAGGTTTACTTCTTGATTTTGTCAATATCCTAAGGCAGGTGACTTCTCCGTAAGTGTTATTTCACTAAGGAATTAGAAAACCATATTAATAAAGTTAGCATGTCATTTCCCAATTTGGTATAATCCATCAAATCCATCATATACAATTCACAAAACTTTATATCTAGTTAACATTTTATGAGCTTATAGTGTTGTCAAAATTTTAATACAGATTTGAGACTTATACAGACACAAGAACCTTGAAGTCAGCTTATGGAGAATCCTCCCTATGGTATACTAAAAGGTACACAAAATATGCCAAATAGAAGAAAATTTTAGTAGCAAAATTCTAATTAACAGATACAAAAGCATTTCAAAGAATGCTTTGTGTAAAAAAGCAACGATAATCTCCAAGATCCTAAGATTACAGTCTTGATGCTGTTTTTAGAAGATGATGCCTTATATTTGAAAATTTCTGGGCAAGGTTAATAGACACACTGAGTAACAAAGAGCTCTGTGCAGTCCACAGGGAGGAAAAATGAGAAAAAAAAAGATCCAAGTTTCCTTTGATTCTAATTTGAGTTATTTCCTAACCCAAATTGCACTGGTAGTCACTGTTTTCAGATTTTTCCTAAATACACAGTTTTTCTACAGCTATTAATATTGAACCTACCCGGCCTATTTAAATTAATTGTACTTTTCATTCACATCTTCAAAATGTATGCAACTCAATAAAGAAACAAATAAATTATCTTAGTATGAGAATACACCTAAGGCAATAAAATATTTCCCAATTACTAATGTTCACCATTTCCTTTCTTAAAATCATCCAAAAATCACAGTTCTGTGCTGAAGAATTCTAAAAAGGTAACAGTTATCAGTAACAAACATTTATTGAACAACATCATCTGTGCAGTTCCTTACTGGCTATTTTAAAATATGCCATGCGAAGTTACAAATGAAATTCTAGAATTCTGTTCCTTTGTCCAACATCCTCAGTATTAATAAGGAAACAGAAAACACAATTTTTAAAAGAACAAAGCAAAGTCTGATTATCATAAGGTAGATACACACACAAACTTCATTCATTTCAAAAAAAGTACACACCAGTGTAAAATAACAAACTGTGCTGAGATCCTGAGGATGGACCAAAGTAAAAATGAAATGTTAGCAAAGGGTATGTTATAAGAAGCTTCCACTATTGTCTATACAAGGTTTGCAAAAAGAGTAAACCTAGCAGGCCCAAGACGATCATGTTTACAAAGGGCCTGCTTGTAAGTAAGACTGGCCCTTGCCTGGATGTTGGAGTTCTCAGGATGTCCCCGGTCAATAGTTAATGGATAAGGGCGGTTCACAGTGCCTAGACAGTATAAACACCATGGTTTATGCTGAAAACCTGTTTTTCTTCTGGGAATCTGGAATAGTGGTACATGCTAGGCAGAAGGTGGCTACAAGCCCCCAGTAAAAATCTTGGGTACTAAATTTCTAATGTGCTTCCTTGTACAGAAACATCATGTGTGTGTGCTGCCCCTTCAACGCCGGGGAAAAAGGTGAGCTCTGTGTGACCTCTCATGGGAAGGAGGGAGCGTGATGAAATCGAATCCCGGGTTCCTTCAGATTCTGCCTGTGCCTTCTGACCTCGCAAGCCAGCTGTGTTCATCACTGAAGTAAATCTTCCCCATGAGTACAACTACATGCTGAGCCTCATGAGTACCTTTAGTGAATCTCTGAATGTGGGGGTGAGCCTGGGAATCCCCAAAACATAAGATAAGGTTAGTTCCAGCTGCTGAATGGACGGCATATAAACTTGTCAACAGGAGAGAGAGGTAGAAAATCATCAAGAGATCAACAGAGTTTTTATCATACTTATACATAACTTACACAAATTAAACTACAACCATTCTATGAAAGGAAAAAATAAGTAAAAAAAAAAATCAAAGAAAAAAAAAATAAATTTAGACAGTAGGGACCATTTCTTTTCATGGCCCATAATGGAAAAGGTCAGTTTTCATTCCAATCCCAAAGAAAAGCAATGCCAAAGAATGCTCAAACTACCACACAATTGCACTCATCTCACATGCTAGTAAAATAATGCTCAAAATTCTCCATGCCAGGCTTCAGCAATACATGAACCATGAACTTCCAGATGTTCAAGCTGGTTTTAGGAAAGGCAGAGGAACCAGAGATCAAATTGCCAACATCCACTGCATCATCGAAAAAGTAAGAGAGTTCCAGAAAAATATCTATTTCTGCTTTATTGACTATGCCAAAGCCTTTGACTGTGTGGATCACAATAAACTGTGGAAAATTCTTAAAGAAATGGGAATACCAGACCACCTGACCTGCCTCTTGAGAAATCTGTATGCAGGTCAGGAAGCAACAGTTAGAACTGGACATGGGACAACAGACTGGTTCCAAATTGGGAAAGGAGTACATCAAGGCTGTATATTGTCACCCTGACTATTTAACTTATATGCAGAGTACACTTCAAGGCTGTATATTGTCACCCTGCCTATTTAACTTATATGCAGAGTACACCATGAGAAAAGCTGGGCTGGAGGAAGCACAAGCTGGAATCAAGATTGCCGGGAGAAATATCAATAACCTCAGATATGCAGATGACACCACCCTTATGGCAGAAAGTGAAGAAGAATTAAAGAGCCTCTTGATGAAAGTGAAAGAGGAGAGTGAAAAAGTTGGCTTAAAGCTCAACATTCAGAAAACTAAGATCATGGCATCCAGTCCCATCACTTCATGGCAAATAGATGTGGGGAAACAGTGGCTGACTTTATTTTCTTGGGCTCCAAAATCATTGCAGATGGTGATTGCAGCCATGAATTTAAAAGACGCTTACTCCTTGGAAGGAAAGTTATGACCAAGATAGACAGCATATTAAAAGCAGAGACATTACTTTGTCAACCAAGGTCCATTAGTCAAGGGTATGGTTTTTCCAGTGGTCATGTATGGGTGTGAGAGTTGGACTATAAATAAAGCTGAGCACAAAAGAACTGATGCTTTTGAACTGTGGTGTTGGAGAAGACTCTTGAGAGTCCCTTGGACTGCAAGGAGGTCCAATCAGTCCATCCTAAAGGAGAATAGTCCTGGGTGTTCATTGGAAGGACTGATGTTGAAGCTGAAACTCCAATACTTTGGCCACCTGATGAGAAGAGCTGACTCATTAGAAAAGACCCTGATGCTGGGAAAGATTGAAGGCAGGAGAAGAAGGGGACAACAGAGGATGAGATGGTTGGATGGCATCACTGACTCAATGGACATGGGTTTGGGTGGGCTCTAGGAGTTGGTGATGGACAGGGAGGCCTGGTGTGCTGCAGTCCATGGGGTCACAAAGAGTCAGACACAACTGAGTGACTGAACTGAACTGAATGGTAATGACGTGAGATCACTGCCTTATGAACTAGTTCTAAGTCCTGTATAGGCTGTGACTCCACACTAGAGAATATTATCACAATAAAAGAATGGTAGAGCATTTTAGTCATTTTCGGAGGAGGCGGCAAGATGAATGATACTAGTAAATTTGGTTGGGAAGACAGTAAAGAATGATGGGACTCAAATCTGTTGGTTCAAACAGCAAAATCAGAGAAATAATAGGAAATAAGTGGGAAAAGTGTCCATTAGGAAGTTTTGTGCTTCATCAAAAAGAAACTTCAAACATAACCACAAGTCAGGATCCACCCCAGCAGGGATCAGTTTCTCAATAACAATACACATGAAGAAAGAGGGAAAAGTAGAAAAGAGAATTTAGCTGGGAAAGACGAAGGAGAATGGATGATAGAAGGCAACCAACAACTTTAATATGCAGGACGGGCTGCGTATAGAGGAAAAATTTTATGAAAGGAAAAAGAATTAAGCAGGCTATTACAATGACCTAGATGTGAAGTAATAAGGCTCTGGAAAGAGGTAATGGCTATAAAAATGAAAATGATGGGTAACTGCAAAATAAACAGCTGGACAGAATCTGTTTATGGAACTGATTTAAGATGCAAGCCAAAGAAAGAGTGGCAAATACTCCAAAACTGCAAGCTCCAGTGGTCAATCTCACTGATACTAATGGGAGATTGAAAAGGTAATAACTATTTGAAAGGGAATAATAAACAGGAAGAGATTAATCTGACCCTCCACTTGGGGATTTTAATGTATAAAAAGAGGACTTAAAAAGAAATGTTCTTTTGAAATAAGATAACAGAGTTAAGGAGCTGATAAAAGATAAGGGTGGGAAGCTTATGTCTTAAAAGTTAGAACCTAATACCTGAAAAATAGAGTATAGAAGGAGAAAATAAGACAGCCCACTCCTCTAGAAGGTTTGAATCCAAAACAGACAAAACCAGATAGACATATTTAATGTAGTTATAGGAAGGAATACAAACACAAAATTTAAATAATATTTATGCCATATGCAAGCAAAGAAGACAGCAGAAAATTCTCAATTCCTCCTACACATCTAGCCCATCAGGTGGGTTTGCCAAGGATTCCTAACTCTCTATAGCTATCATGATACAGCAGAAAAATATTGAAGTATGACCTTCACACATAAAAGAAGGCCCTTGAGAAGGGCCTCACAGAAGGCCCTTGAGTGCCACCGGACAGTATTCATAAGGAATTACAAATTACCCTCCAAATCACACAATGTTCAGAAAAAGAAGCCCTCTCCAAGGAGCGGATCTCTACTTGCTCCTAAAAGATTTAGGTTCCTCATTCAAAATTTCCAGCTGTTTCCAAAATACACAAGCAGCTCATGCAATTCAATACCAGAAAAATCACCAACCCAATCCAAAAGTGGGGAGACGATCTAAACATACATTTCTCCAAACAAGACATACAAATGGCTAATAAGCTCTCAATGCTGCTCATTATGACAGAAATGCAAATCAAAACTATAACGAGATCACCTCACACTGGTCAGAATGGCCATCATCAAGAAACTTACAAACAATAAATTCCAGAGAAGGTATGGAGAAAAGGGAACCCTCTTCCACTGCTGGTGGGAATGTAAATTAAGACAGCCACTATGGAAGACAGTATGGAGATTTCTTTAAAAACTAGCAATAAAACTACCATGTTCTGTGCTGTGCTTAGTCGTGTCCAAATGCTTACAACCCCATGGACTATAGCCTTCCGGGCTCCTCTGTCCATCGGATTCTCCAGGCAAGAATACTGGAGTGGTTTGCCATCTCCTACTCCAGAGTATCTTCCCAACCCAGGGATCAAACCTACATCTCTCACATCCCCTGTATTGGCTGGTGGATTCTTTACCACTGTGCCATCTGGGTTTTCAGTAAAACTACCCTATGACCCAATAATCCCACTCCTGGGCATATACCCTGAGAAAGTCGTAACTGAGAAAGACACATATATCCCAATGTTCACTGCAGCACTATTTACTATAGCTAGGACATGGAAGCAACTTAGATGTCATCAACAGATGAATGGACAAAGAAAATGTGGTACATATATATAACTGAATACTACTTGGTCATAAAAGGGAATGCATTTGAGTCAGTGCTAATGAGGTGGATGAACACAAAGCCTATTATACAGAGTGAAGTAAAAAAAGAGAAAAACAAACATCATATATTAATACATATATGGAATCTAGAAAGATGGTCCTGATGAACCTATCTGCAGGGTACCAGTGGAGACACAGACATAGAGAACAGGCTTGTGGACACAGCGGTGGAGGAGGAGAGGGTGGGGCAGATGGAGAGAGCAGCATGGAAACATACACTAGCGTATGTAAGATGCACAGCCAGTGGGATTCTGCTGTAGGACTCGGCAATCATACCGGAGCTCTGGGACAGCTTAGAAGGGTGGGACTGGGTGAGAGGTGGGAGGGAGGTGGAAGAGAGGGGAGACATATGTATCCCTAAGGCTGATTCAGGTTGATGTCTGGCAGAAACCAACACTATATTGTAAAGCAATTATCCTTCAATTAAAAATAAATAGTTTAATTATGTATTTTAAATATATATATAAACAAACAAACAAAAAATAAACTTTCCAGTTGCAGTTCTTACTTCCTATCACCCAAATGTGAAGAGAAGGGTGGCCTCGGAAGGAGCCCCAACATTCATGTTACACATGCTCTTACTGTAGCTCATTCTCTAGAATTCTGCCAAAAGGCTCAAGTTGCCAGGAAGCAGGATCACTGGGACAGGGGAATCGCCCTGTTACAGACCAAATGTCTGGCATCAATAATGCTCTGGCAGCCAAAGGCCTGGCAAGGAATGCCATTCAAACCTGGGACACAAATACTGCAACAGAGGATGTTTTCGGATAAAGAAAGCTGGGGATTTTCCCCTGATCTGACTTCTTTGTAGTTGGACACGAATGCCCAGGCCTAGGGAGCTGACAGAAATGAGAACTCCCCTGGTAAGAGCCCATCAGAAAAAGAATCTTGGGTGTTCCAAGGGACCCATCAAGAATGTGACCCCTTCAGAGACCTGGTGCTTACCAGGCTGTTTTGGGGGCTCTCCAACTCCCCCACTCAGGCCACTGAGTCCTCACTCTCAAATCACCATGCCTTTGAGAACAGCACGTGGTCTGCTTGAGAAGAAGATGGGAGGACACTGAGATGATTCAGTCCTTGCTGTTGCTAAGTCCCAGGTGGCTCAGTGGTAAAGATTCCGCCTGCCAATGCAGGAGACACAGACCAGGGTTCAATCCCTGGGCTGGGAAGATCCCCTGAAGAAGGAAATGGTGACCCACTACAGTACTCTTGCCTGGAAAATTCCACATACAGAGGAGCCAGGTGGGCTACAGTCCATGGGGTCACAAAGAGTCAGATGTAACTGAGCACAAACATTGCTAAGTCAGCCCTAATGTCAATCCCGTTCCAACTCTGGTAACACAAAATCCTACAATTTCATTTTTGATTTGTTTTTCCATGGGACAACCTGATACCTCATTCCCAGGCTATTCCCCAAGTGACTGGGATCCTATCCAGCTTGCTTTATACTCAATATAGTCACTCTAGTCACTGGATTCCTTTCCCTCACCCCAACCTTTTTAAATAAGGCACAGTCATGCACTGTTATACTCATCCAAAGTCAGAGGAAGGACAGACCTGGTCCCTGCCAGCTGGTGCTCCTTGGTCCTCTACAGGCCAACAGTGCCACTCTTCATAGACACGTAATCTGGATGGCGGATTACAGTTTCCAGCCTATCAAGTGAGAGACTCCTCAGAGACCGATCTTCTACATCCTTCTCTACCTTGGGACTCAAATCCCAAACCTGAACCTGCTTCTGGATCAGATGCTCTGCCTTTTCCTGACCAAGAGCACAGGATTTGACCCTCCCTCCCCTCCCCTCAATCAGAGCATCCTAAACTTCTCTTGTTCTGATGTCAAGAAAAGCTCTTGGATTTGGGGCATGTTTTGACCATGATCTCCTAACTGAACAAAAAGAAAATTTCCTAATTGAGCATTTTTCCACACTGACTCAAAAACCTTGAAATCCATCCTCCTCACTGTCCTCAGAGTTCCCTCTGTAATTCACCCATCTCCCCATGCTAATGCCTACTTAAAAGCTGCCCATTTTCTGCCAGAAGTCCAAACTCCTTGGCATGACATGCTGACGTGTCTTGTCTCAGCTCAGGTTACTCTATTTCCCACTGCACTGCACCAAGGTACACATCTATACATACCTAGCCCAGATCATCTAAGAACACAATGTCTACAACCTGCAACACGGGGAAAGTACTCACACTTCCACCTAAGTGTGAAGTCAGAGGAGCTCACATGAGTCAGATTCCATAATGACAAAAGGCTCTCATTTCGGTATCATGTCACTCTTACTGGACACATGTCTTTGATTAAGTCAAATTCATTTTATGGAAACAGAAATATGAAAGAAAATGATACTGCTTCAAGTAACAATAATAGAAATACAACAGCTAACCACTGAGTGATTATTATGCATTGGCACTTTGCTGAGCACCTTTATAGATGTCGTATAATTTACTCCTCAAAACAATCCTAAGAAGTAGGTATTACATAGTTAACTACATTTAATAGATAAGGAAACTGAGGCACAAAGAGAATACCTTGTTTCACAGCTAGTTAAGTACTAGTGTGCATGTGTGCTAAGTCGCTTCAGCCTTGTCCAACTCTGTGCGACCCTATGGACTATAGCCCGTCAGGCTCCTCTGTCCATGGGATTCTCCAAGCAAGAATACTGGAGTGGGTTGCCATGCCCTCCTCCAGGGGACCTTCCCAACTCAGGGATCAAACCTGGGCCTCTTACGTCTCCTGCATTGGCAGGCAGATTCCTTACCACTAGCGCCACCTGGGAAGCACCCCCTGCCCGCCCCCACCCCGGGAAGTTAAGTACTAGAGCTAGAATTTGAACCAAGAGAATCTGATTCCTGTGCCCACTACATCACACCACCTCGATACACTTACGACCTGGGTCACCAGTTGCAGACTGATGAGCAGAATTCTAAGAGTAACTCCTCAGGACTCTCACCCCATAGAAGGCCGTCCTATTTGAGTGAAAGTGAAACCTTGAGTATGACAAGCTATCATTATGATTATGTTGTACTGCAAATGGAAGATTAATCCTGGGGAGACTAATCTAACCACAAGAGATGTTCAAAAGCAGAGTTTTCTCTGGTTGGTAGCAGAAACGAAGTCAGAGACCTGAGGGAATTCTCCACAGCTGAGATGGACAAGCATCAAGGCAATCTGAGAGCAACCTCCAAAGAGATCCAGGGACTAAAAGTAATCCCAGCAACAGAATAGAGAAATCAGTCTTATAACTTAACCTCAGGGAATTGACTTCAATCAACAACCTCAATGAGCTTGAAGCAAATTGATTCTCAAAGCCTCCAGATTAAGATTACCCAGACCTGCCAACACCTTGATATGACCTTGAAAGACCATTACATAGAGAATTCGCACAGACTTCTCACCATTAAAACTGTAAGATTAAAAAAAGGGGTGGGGATGTTGCTTAAAGCCACTAAATTTAAAGTGATTAGTTAAAGGCAAAAGCAGCAAACTAATAATTTCCTGGTACCAAAATCTGCATTAGTTTTCTATCACTAAACAATTACCACAAATAGCTTAAAAGTACACTTAATTTCTTATCTCTTCGGTTCTATAGGACCAAAGTCTGGATGAGCTTGACAGGATTCTCTGCTTAGAGTTTGTGGAGAAGACTGTATGCAGGAATCTGCTTTCAAGTTCACTCAGGTTGTTGGACAAATTCCAGTTCCATGAAGCTGTAGGACAAAGAGAGGCCTCAATTTCTTGCTTCTTTCACTCAGATGAGATGACGAACGATGATTTATAATCTACAAATGGGGTTTCCGTGGTGGCTCAGATGGTAAGGAATCTGCTTGCAATGCAGGAGACCCAGGTCCAATCTGTGGGTCAAGATCCCCTGGAGAAGGGAATGCCAAACCCACTCCAGTATTCCTGCCTGGAAAATTCTACAAAAAGAAGGAAGACAAGACTGAGCAACTAACACTTTCACTTTTATGTAAAAAGAATGTGAATGCCTTTAATAGACTTATGTTTAATGTAAGGAATTTAGTCTCACAGTAAGTGAAAGGAGGGGAGAGAAAGAATAGAGAAGGGACCTACTATGTATTCTTTTTCGATTTTAATACTAATTCTTGGGTTACAGAAACAATCAGTTCCTCTTACAGAATAAAAATTAAATGCTTCTACGTATCTCATTTCATCAGTTCTCTCTAAACCTTAAACTTTAAATTATGTTTTTTACATTTATTATAAAGCTGCCTGAGTACACTTCCACTAGTGTATATAGAGATATCAAACACGTATCAAGAATTTAACACATAAGGAAACTATTGGCCATAAATATTTTTCTATTACTTTTTCACCTCATAAAGACATATTAAATCATTAAAAATACAGACGCAGAACCCACTAAAGAGAAGAAGTTGGGGAAATTGAAGCCTAAAAGGTATTATGTAACATTGGCTTGAGTTTTTTCAAGTGTGCTTACAAATCTAGGACTTTGCTCAACGGAGTGTTTTTAATTTTGCAACAAACTACCTTTTAAGATAAGTCATCTAAAATTACAAAGTGACAAAAACACCTTCTTTGTCCAGAGATACCTCATTTTACTGGCAGCTGTTAGCTCAAAAATAAGAAACACTTGTCCCATGCACACACAAAAACCCTAATATTAAACTCTAATGACCATCTCACTGGGCCCAGGACTTCCCTTCCAAATGCGTTCACTGCGTGAAACGGAAACAACGTTGGAAAGTTGCCTGCAATGAACTCCTGCGTGTCAGAACAACTTAGGACACGTGGGCATTATGTTCTGTGTCATGAACAAGTAAGATTTTACTTTCATTAACAAAAAGTCCCTTACTGACTCTAAAATCACTGCTTTACTCATCTGTTGTTACACAGTTATACTTGCCTTTAATAGATCTCTACTACAGAAGTATCTATAGTTCTTGGTCTTTTACCTCAATAAGAACTGGAAATGTCCCTATACAATATCACAAGACCATATGTTATTGAAAGCAGATTTTTAAAAATTTTATTTTAGAAAGGTAATTTCGAGCATATACTTCATTTACATAATGTATTCTACAGGATTTTGAATACCAACCCATAATCAAACATACTCATGTTTCTGCAACTAGAAGTATCAATAGCCATGCTAAGTAGGTTAAGAACAGAAGGCTATAAATTGCCTCACATTAGTTCAAGTTAGACTCTACTACTGAACATGTTATCTAAAAACTAATTTGGTTTTCAGAGCATTTTAGATTCCTGATTTCCAGATAAAGATCTATAGACCTAGAGGTTAAAATGAGTAGTTAAACAACCCATAAGAGTCTTTTTTCTCCACAGAAATGGCATAAATGTCTTAGAATGATAACAGGCGTTCTGGCAATAGTACAGTGCCACAGAATTAAAGAGAAACATGCTAATTTACCTAGGAACAAAGACCTTTTTCTGTGATAAATCTGTGAAAGGTTGCATGGACAGCAGGGTATCTATAAAAGAGCTAAAAAAAAAAAATAGATTTTCTTTGTGGAGAATTATTCCCACATTCTCTATGACCTAGATATGAAGCACATAAATTAAAAACTGAGCACAAGATCTACAGTCTCTATCTACATAAGAATGCATTCCTCTTGGTTCACCTACAATCTACTTTCTAATATGCAAACTGAAGACAACATGCAATATCCCCTCCTCTGGGCTTTGAAAGGTCTGACCCTTGCAAAATGCAAAATTATCATCTTCAACAGGGACAAAAGAAGACGTATGTATTTCAACTGATCTCTGGGGCCGGAGAGAAGAAAAAGTATAATTTTAAAAACATGCTTCGTTAATCAAAAGTTTAAAAATAACAAATATGCACATCAAAACATTAATTACTTAAGCTATCCTAAAAATTCTTCAGAGAACAAAGTACTTTCGTAGCAGTCATTCATCTTAGAGTAAGGAAATTATAGGCCAGCCAAATTATTAAATGGAATTTATTCAAGCCCATGCGCATTAACCTTCTTTATAGAGAAAGAAAGCACAAAATTCTGCAGGTAGAAATTTAAGCAATCTTTCAGTAGTGTTTGGAGCCTCTCCACTGTGAACAGAGTGGTCACATCATGCTAGTGTTTCTGACTTGTAGAAATACCATACCTGTCCTGAGAAAAAATTCATTAAATTAGCTTTTGTATATTCAAAATAAATTAGACTTTCAATTTGTCACTAAAACAGACCTAAGTAACTACACAGCTTATATACTCAGATGCAAATAAATCACGTTGCTCATAAAGAGAATTCTAGCTTGCCTGTTGTTCTCACATTTAATTTACTACATAATAATAGCCAAAGGTCTTGGCAAACATAAAAATGTAAAGTACACTGAATACAAACAGAGCCTGTACTGCTATAATATTAAAGAATCAACAGATGGTTGGCACCAGGAGGCCGGCACATATACAAAAAATAAAAAACTAGAAAGAAAAGTAAATAAAAAGATAAATGTGTACAGATTCAACAAGGTATGTTTGAACCTCATTTGCCATACTGGAGAAAAAAACCCTCCTTGTCAACACACAAGTGATCTGGAATCTCTGTTAGGATCTATGATCTGAGGTCTTGGGGAAATACTCAGGCTTGGTTAACTGATACATGAACTACAGAGTAAAAAAGCCTACCAAACTCTGCAGGAGAACACTGTGTAAGGAGGTTGCATGGTTTTCAGGGCGAGGAGGGTGGTAGGAGGGAGAGGGAGGAAGTGGAGAATGAGGCAGATAGGAAGGAGGGAGGAGGCAGTGAGGAAGAGGAGGGAGCACGGGGTGAGCACAAGAGAGGGGAGGAGCGAGAGGAGCAGGAGAGAGGGCAGAAGGGGAGTGCCTGCCAGGCCCCCACTCTGACATCAAGCACACACACCCCAACCAGACTGTGTGCAGAACTACACAAAGATGTAACAACCTAAACTGAAAAGAAAGGATATAGTCAACTTTTCTATTATTTCAAAGTGATTAGTTGACTCGGTGTGTCAAGCACTGTACTAGGCACTGAGGCACACAGATAATAACTATGCCCCTTTTCACTTCATTCAATGAATATGTTTAGTTTACACTGAGAAATCAAAGATCAACAACAAATCATATTCAATTCCTGTGAGCAAGCTTAGGACCCAGTGAGCAGGGACAGACACCCCAATAAACGCTTTAAGAGTAACCTGCCTCAGGTATTCCAAGAGCAGTGAGGAGAGACCACCCTCCACCATCATCAGTTCAGTAGGAAAGCAGAGGGGATACAAGCAGGAAAGTAAGTAGAAGTCACTCAGTCGTGTACAACTCTTTGCAACCCCACAGACTATACAGTCTGTGGAGTTCTCCAGGCCAGAATACTGGAGTGGGTTGCCGTTTCTTTCTTCAGGGGATCTTCCTGATCCAGGGATGGAACCCAGGTCTCCCACACTACAGGAGAATTCTTTACCAGCTGAGCCATCAGGGAAGCCCTGGTGGCAAAACCAAAGGCACATGGAGAGGTTAATGAAATGTGAAACTGAAGAGCTCAGTGTGAAGCAAGTCCAGGAAGAGATGACCCTGAACAGGCAAAACTGGACACCTACTATGCTCTAGGCTTTTATGCACAGAACTGGTTTTTGTCTAGCTTTTCATAATCTCTAGGACATGGAAGAAGACACAGAAGTCACACAGACCCATTGTGCCAGGTTTCCATCTGGAAGAGGAACACCCTTTCCAGCAAAGCTCCTACCTTCATCCAGCTTAACTCAAACATTGCTTACAACAGAACTGTCTGTCAGAAAGGTTTTTCTCATGTTGACTAGAAACATGTTTCTCTCTACTTTCACATAATGATTTTTTTTTTCAGTTCTGTCCTCAAACAGGAAAGCTAAGCCTTCACCATCTTTCACACAACAACTTGTGGTTTAGTTGCTCAGCTGTGTCCAACTTTGGGACCCCATGGACTGTAGCCCACCAGGCTCCTCTGTCCATGGGATTCCCCAGGCAAGAATATTGGAGTGGGTTGCCATATCTTCCTCCAGGGGATCTTCCCGACCCAGGGATCGAACCTGTGTCTCCTACATTGGCAGGTGGACTCTTTACCACTGAGCCACCAGGAAAGCCTTCTCACACAACACCTTAAAACACACAAAGACAGCTATCTGATTCTGCTCCTGCTCTTCTTCAGGTGAAGAAACTCAGTTCCCTACTTACTGACTTCCAACTCACAGTTTTCAAGCCCTTTGTTGTGTGGCTGCACTCTGTTGAATGTCAGCTGTTTATCCATTTCCAGATCTGTATCTAACACCCAGAACTTGACATGACCCTCCTGAATGTGGTCTGACCAGCATATCATTAAATGGCATTCTCCTCTCCCATGATCGCACAATGCTATTTATTTGCAGTCTGGATTTTTGATCTAGCCACCAAGTAATATTGCTAACCAAAATGTCCACATAAAGCAAGTGAACCCTTAAGACATTTGCATATGAGTCAATGTCAAGTCTGGTATCCCCCATCTTGAACTTGGAAAACTGACTTTACACTGACCCTTGTTTAATCTCATCACAGAGGCATCTGATCTATCACTCTAGTTACTAACAGCTTTTGGATAGTGACTACATGTCTCAAAATATTATCTCTCCTGCACACCCATTAGATGGCTACTGTGAAAGAAATGGGAAACGGTGACGGGGGAGCTCTTCAAGACAGCAGCACAGGGAGAACCTGAGGTTAGCTCCTCCCGAAGACACAATGAATACACAGCTACATATGGATCAACCTCCTCTGGAAAGAACCTGAGAAGTAGGTGAACAGCTGCTCCACAACAAAGGATAAAAAGGACCCCATTAAGACAGAGAGGAGGGGCAAGAAGGGCTACTGCCAGAACCCCCACCCCAGCCTGAGGGCACACGATAAGAGGGAGCTCTTCAGGTGGGCACTTCTCCGGGAGGATCGAGGGGTTGGTCCCCACGGTGTTCACCGCGGCCCCTGTGACCTACACTGGAGAGACAATCTCCCAAAACACCTGCCTTAGAGAACCCAAAGGGTTGACATCTAAGGGTCCCAAAGTGCTATAGGAAACTAAGACTCTCTTCTTAAAGGGCTTTCAAGTAGTCTCACTCAGTTGAAACACACCAAAATAACAGCAGTTTGAAAAATGCCAAGACTATGTGATGGAGAGCCATTTTTGAATCTACAAGCATCAGCTTAAGGGGTGAGGAATGATGGAAATGTTCCCCACAGACAGAAGGCGGCCCTAGTAGACACTGTTGTTGTGTCCCCCACCTAATCTGCTAGCATGGGAGCTCCCCTTGGGCAGAGTGACTGCAGAACTGACCAGCCCCTCTGCTGAAGCCGGAGCACCCAGGCAGCTGCAGCACTCCCTTGTTCCCTGTGCTGGGGCTGGCAGGGACGAGAAGTCACAGTGCCTTCATACTCCCTGGTTAGGCTGACATGTGTGCACAGACGAGGCACTCTCCAGCTGCGATATGGAAGCCTGCAGGCCGGCATGCTCAATTCATGTTCCTGATGCCTTCCTGAAGCAAGAATGCAAGCCCCGCCCCTTACTCTCCAGCTGCCTCACTAAAGCCCAGGAGGGTGCGATCCACACAGGGGACACCCTGTGATTACCTGGCCACACTGGCCAAGGGGGCTGGTATTCCTGGGCCCCACAAGACTACAACAACAGGCCATTACCACCAGCACACTCCCCAGACAGCAGACTGAAACACAACCCCTGTCTTTCTGTGAAAGCCTGGAGCTTCACCCTGAGGAATAGGATTCAAGTTTCCCCATGTCTAGAGAGTAAGAGCAGCCTCCCAAGGAATGTTAAGTAAGGAAACACCATCCTCACAAATGCTCAACAAGACTCCCCAGAAAGCTGCTACACTTGTCAAAAGGCTTGATTTGATTTTTGCAACTGTCACCCAGGGGACAACTCTAGTCCTCCTGGTCTGGAGGTCATCACGGATTATAACTGCAGCCACACAGGGCTGCATATACCTGCAAAGCTTAAAAGTTGCTGCCTGAGGGTCTGGATTCTAATCAGCCTGAAACTAGGTGCTAAATGAGATTCCTTCCCTTGGAACACTGACAGGTCTTAACATGCCCTCAACAACAGTGACATTTCGAGAATAAAGCACGTGGGATATATAACCACAAAGAATCATGAAACAATCAACACCTACAGCAGAAATGAACACGAAGGATTATCACTTACAGAAGGACACTCCACCAACACCAACAAAGGTAGTAGTTTTGCCTAATGCATAGAAATAATGACAGACAGCCAAGCAAAATAAGGAAACAACAACAAAATGTTCCAAATGAAAAAAACAAGACAAAATTTCAGAAAAAGACTTTAGTGATATGAAAGTAAGTAATCTACCTGATAAAGAACTCAAAGTAATAGTCATAAAAATACTCATTAAACTCAGGAGATGAACAGATGAGCACAGTGAGAACTTCAAAGAGGAAACAGACAATATAAGAGTGAACCAATCAGGGTTTAAGAATAGAGTAACTGAAATGAAAAATAACATTAAATGGAATCAACAGTGGATCAGATAAAACAAAAGAACAGATCACCAATATGGAAGACAGAGTAATGGAAATCACTCAATCAGATCAGCCGAAAGAAAAGAACATTTTAAAAGGAAGACAGTTTAAGGGACCTCTGAGACAACACCACCCATACTAACATTTGCATTATAGGGGTCCTAGAAGAGAAAGTACTCGGCCTGGAGAATCCCATGGATGGAGGAGCCTGGTAGGCTGCAGTCCGTGGGGTCGCTAAGAGTCGGACACGACTGAGCGACTTCACTTTCACTTTTCACTTTCATGCATTGGAGAAGGAAATGGCAACCCACTCCAGTGTTCTTGCCTGGAGAATCCCAGGGACGGGGGAGCCTGGTGGGCTGCCGTATATGGGGTCGCACAGAGTCGGACACGACTGAAGCGACTTAGCAGCAGCAGCAGCAGAAGAGAAAGACAGAAAAATGGACAGAAAACCTGTTTGAAGAAATACAGCTCACAACTTCCCCTAATTTGGGGAAGGAAACAGACAACCAAGTCCAAGAAGCATAGAGAATCCCAAACAAGATAAACCTAAGGAGATCCTCACCAAGACATCACAATTAGTATGTCAAAAGTTAAAGAAAGAATTTGAAAAGAAACAAGAGAAAAATAACTAGTCACGTATAAGGAAGCACTCATAAGACCATCAGTGGGGTTCTCAGCAGAAATTGCACAAACCAGACAGGACTGGCATGATATCTTCAAAGTGTAGAAAGGAAAAAAGTTAACTTAAGAGTATACAACAAGGTCAGCATTCAGAACTGAAGAAGAGAGCAGAGCTTTTCAGACAAGCAAAAACTACAAGAGTATATCACCACTAAAGCAGCCTTATAGGAAATGTTAAAGAGAATTCAATGAAAAATGAAAGCCTATAACTAGAAATAAGAAAACATAAGAGAGAAAAATCTCTCGCTGGTAAGGGCAAAATATTTAGTGAAGTTAGTGACTCAACCACTTATAAAGCTAATAGGATGATTAAAAGATAAAAATAGTAAAATCAACTATAATAACTAGTAGTAAAGGGATACACAAAATAAAAAGATAATGACCTACAAAACATGAAATGTGGCCTGGGGAGTTAAAAATGTAGTGGTTTTAGAATGAAATGGAACTTCAGCAAATATCAACTTAAAGATGACTGCTTTAAATATAGATTGTTATATATGAACTTCATTGTAAAGAAAAATCAAAAGCCCAAATCAAAAACATAAGAGAAAGGAATCCAAACATAATACTAAAGAAAATCAACAAATCAGAAAGGAACAGATCAAGAGAAGAAAGTAACAGAAGAGTACAAAAACAACCAAAAAACAGTTAACAAAATGGAAGTAAGTGCATATCTATCAATAATTACTTTAAATGGGGGAAGGAAAGGGAAGGATGAATTGAGAAAGTAGCACTGACATACATACATCACCATGTGTAAAACAGCTAGTGAGAAGCTGCCACATGATACAGGGGGCCCAGCCTGGCACTGTGCGATGTCCTAGAGGAGTGGGACGGAGGGAGGGGGGAAGTATACTTTCTATGTTGTTCCATATATATTACATATTAAGATAACATATACTGTATGAATATATTGTGTATATTATATTTATTATCTGTTGTTACATATATAACATATAATATTTATATATAATATATATACATACATATTATATGTATACATATTAAATATTATATATTTTATAGATTAATATATATTAAATATATTGTATATTAAACATTGTACATTAATATATTATATATAATATATAGTATTTAATATATAATTGTATATATTATATAATATATATTTAATATATATGTATACATATATGTATATAAAATAAATTTATATAATTAGATATAGTATAAAAATATAGAAAATACATATATTTATATAATTATATATTTTTATATACATATTATATATGTAATATAGATCATATATTAGTATATAATATTACTATATATAATATAGTAATATATAATATATAAAATACATATTATATAATATAAAAATGTATATAATATATAGGTATATATTATGTATATGTAAATATGTATATTATATATAAATTTGTATATGATATAGAAATCTGTATATAATACAATGTATAATATACAGTATATTATATACTGTATATAATATATAGTATAGTATATACTATATATGATATATATGATATATACAACATATATATACATATAGATTATATATTATATTATATATAATAATGTATATTAATATACAATATGTATATAAATATATTTATATATTTTATATTAACATATATAAAACATAATATATGTATAATATATATTATATATGTAATATATATTAATATATTACATATATTATATATTTTATATATTAAATATAGTATATAATAATATATTATATAATATATAGTATAGTATACTATATTATATTATAATATAGTATAATGTATAATACAATAATATATTAAATATACTATATACTATATATATTATATAGTATATATTATACATATACATATAGTCTATATATATTATATATATTATAATATATTATATATAATATATATATATTATATTATGATATTATATTAGATATATTAAATATTATATATTATAATCATATATTCTATTTTATTTTATATAAAATACATATTAATATATATACATATACAAATACATATAAAAATATATTTATACACATCATATATTAATATATATTATAAACATATTAAATATAATTATAAATACATTAAAATATTATACATAAACATATACTATATAATATAAATTATATATATTATATTATGATATTATATTAAATATTGTATATTATAATAATATATGTTATATTTTATATTTAATATATATTAATATATACATATTATACATATAAATACATATAAAAATATATTTATACACATCATATATTAATATATATTATAAATATATTAAATATAATTATAAATACATTAATTATAAATACATTAAAATATACATAAGCATATAATATAGAATATATCATACATTATATAAATATAACATAGAGTATAATATATATTATATATTTAATATATTATTTAATTTTTATGTTGTTATGCATAACATTTATATATATGTTGTTGTACAGAACAAACCAACACAACATTGTAAAACAATTTTCCTCCAACAAAAAAATAAATGTAAAAAATATAAATGATCCACATTCTCCAATCAAGAAGCACAGGATAGTCGGAGGGATTTTTTTTTTTTTAAAGACTTACCTATATGCTGCCTATAAGAGACTTGCTTTAGATGTAAAGACTCACAGGCTGAAAATGAATGGATAGAAATAGACATTCCATTTAAATGTAATGAAAAGAAAGCTGGGATAGCAATACTTTTATAAAACAGACTTTAAAATAAAGACTATTAACAAAAGACATACAAGAGCATTACACAATCATAAGGGGTCAATCCAACAAGCACCTATAACATTTTTGAGTATTTACACATCCAACACAGGAGCAACTGAGTATATAAAGCAAGTATCAATGGACAAAAGAAAGAAGTTCTCAATAAGACGAAAATAGTAAAGGACTTTAACATGCCACTGTCATAAACAGATCATCCAGACAATCAAGGAAACATTGGCTTTAAATGACATCTCAGATAAATTTAATAGATATGTATATATATATATATATATACATTCCACCCAAAATCTGCAGATTATACATTCTTTTCAAGTGCACATACAACATTCTCCAGGATGTTAGGCCACAAAACAAATATCAATAAATATAAGAACACTAAAATCATATCAACCATCTTTGGGGGGCACAAAGGTATGAAATGAATAATCAGTTATAAGAAAACTGGAAACAATAAACACAGAGACACTGAACAGCATGCTACTACACAACCAAAGAATCAATGAAGCAATAAAGAGAATATCTTTAAATACCTTCAGACAAATAAAAATGGAAACACAACTTTCTAAAATTGAGAGGATGAAGCAAAAGCAGTTCTGAAAGGGAAGTTCATAGTGATACAGGCTTACTTCAAAAGCAAACAAAAATCTCAAACAAACTAACTTTATATCTAAACGAAATAGCAAAAGAACAAATGAATCCTACAGTTAGTACAGGCAAGAGGAAAGATCAGAGTGAAAAATACATGATATAGAGATTTTAAAGACAATAGAAAAGAACAATGAAACTAAGACACAAATGTTTGTGAAGAAAAATTTACAAACCTTCAGTTAAATTCACTAAGTGAAAAATAGAAAGGGTTCAAATAAAATCAGAAACAAAAGAGAAGTTCAAAGTCATACTTAAAAAATACAGTGGATCAAGAGAGATTACTATGAATAGTTCTACACCAAAAAATTCAACGGTCTAGAAGAAACAGGTAAATTCCCAGAGATACACAACCCTCCAAGACTTAATCATGATGAAACAGAAAATCTGAACAAACTGATTACAGGTAAGGAGATTAAATCAATAACCAAAAGCCACCCAACAAACAAGAGCCAATGATCAGAAGACTTCACTGATGAATTTTACCAAATATTCAAAGAAGACCAATCCTTCTCAAATTCTTTCAAAAAATTAAAGAGGAAGGAAGTCTTTCAAACTCATTTTATGAGCCAGCACTGCACTGATGCCAAAACCAGACAAGCATGCCACAGGAAAAAAAAAAATTACCGGCTAATAGCTCAGATGAATGTAAATGTAAAACTCCTCAACAAAGTACTACAAACCACATTCAACAATACATTCAAAGGATCATATACCATGATCTGCTAAGGCGCTTCAGTCGTGTCCGACTCTGTGCGACCCCACAGACGACAGCCCACCAGGCTCCCCCGTCCCTGGTCAAGTTGGATTTATTCCAGGGATACAGAGATGGTTTGACATCCACAAATCAATGTAATACAAAACATTAATAAAATTAAGGATAAAACCATATGATTATCTCAACAGATGCAGAAAAAGCATTTGACAAAATTCAATGCTCATTTATGATAAGAACTCTCAACAAAGTAGGTATAAATGGAACATACCAAAACATAATACAGGTCACATATGACAACATGTTCTCTTTATTTAAATGAACTGAAGTTGCCACTGTTTGCAGTCAAATGCATCTATTTCATAAACTGCCTATGGGGGCTGGAAGTTGTGATCAGAACCACAAAAATAATCAAAGTACTCTAACAATACAAATATTGTTTTGTTTTGTTTTCCTTTTTAATCAAACTACTCAGCCTGGATTCCCAACATTCTTCTAATCACACCTCGGGTTTGGCTGAATGACCAAAAGTTGGCTGACATACCCAAGTAGGAGCCACCTTGTGATGAGCAGACAAACCACCACAAAACAAACGCAGAGCTTCTGGAAGATGTGTAACACAGAATTGCTTTGCTATATTCCAAATTAAAGGATTAGTGTCGAGAGGAACACTCCATGATATTTGCTTTAGGATTCCCGACATTCTTCAAGGCTTCTTAGGTGGTATTTTTCCACTAATGTCTACACTAAGTGGTTCCATTTGGAACCTAAAACAAAATGCTATCATCTGCAAAAGAAAAACATTTGGTAAAGAAAATTCTTTGTTCCAAACACCTAAAAGGACTTCCATAAACAATAAAGAAAAATAAAAGATGTTAAACAATTGAAAACGTTTCTTCCAAAACTAAAACACATTGGAAACCTGGTACTGAATCAAATTCCCAAACAGCAGAACAGCTGTAATCACAAAGTAACTGCAAAGAAACAGAAAAACGTCTAAACAAAATGTCCAGTTTAATATCCAACCAATCAGCTTCTTTAATATCCTTACTTCACTCAAATCACCATCTTCATGACAAAAAAGAAATCTACAAAGTAGACAAACCCAAGGTAGCAAAATACTACGAAAATCAATAAATTAGTTTTTTTAACTCTTAAATTAAAGCTTTTCTAACGATGCCAATGGTAAAAATCACATACACGTATTCGATGTGTTTATTGAATGTGAATGATTACATATTAACTACATAATTAATCAAACTTTCAGCCACTTATATTTATGTTGCAGATACTGTGCTAAGACCTGAGGACTAAAGTGTCTTCTAAAGTTTATAATGCAGTAGACCACTCCAATCCTCCCAGCCCCTTCACTCTCCCTCTGCAACTGCCCTACCTTAGAAATGCTGTCCTGTGTTAGAAACGTAACCACCTTCCACCTATATGAGGCTTCCCTGTGACTCAAGTGGTAAAGAATCCACCTGCGATGCAGGAGACCTGGGTTCGATCGCTGGGTTGGGAAGATGCCCTGGAGAAGGGAAAGGACACCCACCTATTCTGGCCTGGAGAATTTCAAGGGCTGTATAGTTCATGGGGTCTCAAAGAGTCAGACACAACTGAGCAACTTTCACTTTCCACCTATATGACAGAGGCCAAACACTTAAAAGTCATTCTGGACTTTTCTCTTTCAACACACAATCCATCAGTAAGCCTTATTGGTGTTAGTTCCCCTTAGTCTCTAGCAACATACAACCAGAAGCCAAGCAATTCTCAACAAATCCACTGCAAAGGCACAAGTCCAGGTCACAATCAAATCACTCCTCCACTACCAACTCCTGCCTGGTGTGTCTGCTCCCTCCAGCCTGCTCTCCATCCAGCCAACACAGTGCCTTCTCAAAGCGTCAAGAGCATCCCACCAGTCTAACTACATCTTTCCCATGACTCCCTTCTGCTGCTGTAACACCTCATGATGTGAGCTATGCCCACCTCTCTAATGTGACGCCCCACCAGGGGCCCACCATTCAGTGACCGCTGGCCTCCATTCTTTCTGTCTTCTGACGTTCACTGCCATCTCTGCTACTACTGGGTTCTCATCCAGGTCTTCTTACGGCTTCACCTTCGCTGTGTCGTCTCAGAACAACCTGAGAGCCCACCCAGAGTGCTAAAGTAGAAAACCAAGGCGGGACCATTTTATCCCACTCTTCTGTTCTTTTAAAAAAAGCTTTTTGTGGAAGCATAATTGCAAAAAAAAAAAAAAAAAAAAAAGAAACTTTAAGTGCACAGTTCAATGAATTCTCACTAAGTAAACGCACCTAACTCACAAACCAGCACACAGATCAAGAAACAGTATGCCAGAAGTCTGCTCAGGTCCCCACATCCAGTCACTACCCTCAAAACAAGGTAACTACAACTCAGATTTATAGGTTACCTTGACCCAGTTTTGAACTTTATATAAACAAAACCATACAGTATGAACTCTCTTTTTCTCCAGCTTCTTTCACTCAGCCCTGTGTTTCTGAGACTCACCAACATTGCTAAGCAGAGTTGTAACACTCTCATTATCACAAAGCCTGGTCATCTTCCATTTCATGAATATGCATTTGTACAGCTTGAGATAACTATCCATAGTGCTGCTTTGAAAGTTCTTGCACAAATCTTTCAGTAAATGTATGAACGCATTTCTACTAGGATTATGTCTAATGGAATTGCTGTATCTCATCAAATACGTATATTCAGCTCTAGGAAAAATGACTAAGTGGTTTTTCAAACTGCCTATACCAATTTAAACACTCAGCACTGACATATGAGAGTTTCAGATAATTCCTGTAAATATGTGACATTATCTTTTTAAGTTTAGTCTTCCTGGTGAATATATCATGGCACCTCATTGTGCTTTTGGTTTGCACTGATGACGAAGCTGACCATTTTTCCACATTTATTGGCCATTTAGACATTTTCCTGTGTGAAGTACTTGCTCTAGTGTTCTGCCATTTTTTTTAAATCAATTTGTGGTTATCAATACATTCTGAATACAGTTCCTAGTTCAACAAATACATTACAAATATCTTCTCTCCCTCAGTTATTTGCTTTGTCATTTCCTTTGTAGTATTTACTGTTTTCCAACAGAGGGAAACAATAGAATGGAAAAGACTAGAGAGCTCAAGAAAACTGGAGATACCAAGGGAATATTCCATGCAAAGATGGGCACATAAAGGACAGAAACAGAAGAGATTAAGAAGAGGTGGCAAGAATACACAAAAGAACGATACAAAAAAAAGTCTTAACAACTGGGTAACCACAATGGTGTGGTCACTCACCTAGAGCCAGACATCCTGGAGTGTGAAGTCAAGTGGGCTGCAGGAAGCATTACCAGGAACAAAGCTAGTGGAGGTGATGGAATTCCAGCTGAACTACTTCAAATCCTAAAAGGTGATGATGTTAAAGTGCTGCACTCAGTATGACAGCAAATCTGGAAATCTCAGCAACGGCCACAGGACTAGAAAACATCAGTTTTCACTTCAATTTCAAAGAAGGCCAATGTCAAAGAATCCTCAAACTACTGTACAATTGCACACATTTCATATGCTAGCAAGATTAAGCTCAAAATACTTCAAGTTATGTTTCAGGAGTACGTGAACCAAGAACTTTCTGATGTACAAACTGGATTTAGAGAAAAGGGAGGAACCAGAGATCAAATTGTCAACATCCACAAGATCATAGAAAAAGCAAGGGAATTCCAAAAAAAAAAAAAGACACATCTACTTCTGCTTCATTAATTATGCTAAAGCCTTTCTGTGGATCACAACAAACTGTGGAAGATTCTTAAAGAGATGGGAACACCAGACTACCTTACCTATTCTCCTGAGAAACCTGTAGGCAGGACAAGAAGCAACAGTTAGAACCAGACATGGAACAACGAACTGATTCAAAATTGGGAAAAGAGTACATCAAGGCCATATATTGTCACCCTGCTCACTTCTATGCAGAGCTGCTGTTGTTTAGTTGCTCAGTTGTTTCTGACTCTTTGCGACCCCGTGGGCTGCAGCACACCAGGCTTCCCTGTCCTTCACCATCTCCCGGACCTTGCTCTGAGGCATGTCCATGGAGTCGGTGATGCCATCCAACCATCTTGTCCTCTGTCGTCCCCTTCTCCTCCTGGCTTCAATCTCTCCCAACATCAGGGTCTTTTCTAATGAGTCAGCCCTTTGCATCAGGTGGCCAAAGTATTGGAGTTTCAACTTCAGAATCAGTCCTTTCAGTGAATATTCAGGATTCACTTCCTTTATGATTGACTGGTTTGATCTTCTTGTGGTCCAAGGGACTCAAGAGCCATCTCCAACACCACAGTTCAAAAGCATCAATTCTTCAACACTCAGCCTTCTTTATGGTCCAACTCTCACATCCATACATGACTATTGGAAAAACAACAGCACTGATTATATGGACCTTGGTCGGTAATATAATGTCTCTGCTTTTTAATATGCGATCTAGGTTTGTCATAGCTTTTCTTCCAATGAACAAGTGTCTTTTAATTTCATGGCTGCAGTCACCATCTGCAGTGATTCTGGAGCCCAATAAAATAAAGTCTGTCACTGTTTCCATTGTTTCCCCAACTATTTGCCATGTGAAATGCCAGGCTGGATGAATCACAAGCTGGAGTCAAGACTGCCAGGAGACATATCAGTAACCTCAGATATGCAGATGACACCACCTTAATGGCAGAAAGCAAGGAGGAACCAAAGAGCTTTTTGAAGAAGGTGAAAGAAGAGAGTGAAAAAGTTGGCTTAAAACTCAACATTCAGAAAACTAAGATCATGGCATCTGGTCCCATGGCAAATAAATGGAGAAAAAGTGGAAACAGTGACAGATTTTCTTGGGCTTGAAAAATCACTGTGGACAGTGACTGCAGCCACGAAATTAAAAGATTTTCACTCCCTGGAAGAAAAGCTATTACAAATCTAGACAGCATATTCAAAAGCAGTGACATCACTGTGCCAACAAAGTTCCAAATAATCAAAGCTATAGCTTTTCCAGCAGTCATGCATGGATGTGAGAGTTGGACCATAAAGAAGGCTGAGCTCCAAAGAACTGATGCTTTCAAATCGTACTGGAGAAGACTTTTGAGAGTCCTTTGGACTGCAAGGAGATCAAACCAGTCAATCCTAAAGGAAATCAACTACGAAGATTCATTGCAAGGACTTTATGCTGAAGCTCTAATACTTTGGCCACCTGATGCAAAGAGCCGACTCATTAAAAAAAGAGCCTGATGCTGGGAAAAATTTGAGGGCAAGGGGAGTTGGGAGTGACAGAAGATGAGATGGTTAGATAGCATCACCGACTCAAAGGACATGAGTGAGCCAACTCTGGGAGATAGTGAAGGACAAGGAAGCCTGGTGTGCTGCAGTTCATGGGGTTGCAAAGAGTTGAACATGACTTAGCCACTGAACAATAACAAGAAACTCTTCACAGTGTTTATTATTTAAGAAAACTCGAAGTAACCTAGAAAAATGGTATTTAATATTTTCCTTTAAAGGCTAACATTTTTAATATGACTTTTACATTAATACTCAGATTAAACTGACTCTTTTCTATATGATGTGAGTTTGGGTAAAATACCCTTTTTCCATTAGAAAGTTATTTTTCTGGACACTATTATTGAAAATACCATCCTTTCCCCACCATATTGTTAATGACATCTTTGTCAGAAATAATGTCTGTTTGTCCATCCTGGTGTCAGCATAACAGCATTAAATTAGAATTCCTCTTTAATATATCTTGATGTTTAATAAGTTCTCCAGTTCATTCACTGTAAGGCTCCCTTGGGAATTAATGACCCCTTGAATTTTCACATAAATTTCAGAATCAAATTCCACACGCACAAAAACAGTAAATGGCTAGAACTTTTTAATGAGACTGCACCTTTTTAAATCAATCATCTTGTGCTTTATGACTCATCAGTTAATTTTGAAAAGTGTTTCACATTCATCATTTGATCAACTGAGTACAATGTTCTATATATGTTAATTAGACCATGGATGTTAACTTAATCAGATTCTCTGTCCTTTCCAGCTTTATCTTTCTACTTATTCTATCAGCATTTGAGAAAGATGTGCTTAGGTCTTCCATTTGGATTGCTTTCACATTTGAAACATACACATAGCTTTTTGTATACACCATCTTCATTTTTAGTAATGCCTTTTCCTTCAAGTCCACTTTGTCAAATACCAGTGAAGTTACACCCAATTTCCTGTCACTTGCATTGGCATGATACACCTTTTTCCATGCTTCCATTTCAGGCTTCCTGTATCTTTACATTTTAAACTTGTCTGCTAAAGGGGCATTGGTTGGTTTGGGGAACCAGTGCAGAACAGTGTTTTTCTGGAAGTACTTAGTATTTAATCTACATAAATTTTATATAATTATTGATTGAGTTGGATTTATACGTACAATCTTTGTATTTACTTTGTATATGACCTAGCTCTTTTTCCCCTGCTTCCTGGCTTTTAATCAATAAATTTTATGCTCCCACTTTCCCTTTATTAACTTGTTAGTCAAAACAATTATCTATTATTTTACACAATTTAGATAAATTTACCTGATAATGCTAGAACCTCAAAACTCTTTAATTCCATTAGCTTCCCACATGCCTTTCAAACTGCTCTTCAGTTCAGTTCAGTTGCTCAGTAATGTCCAACTTTTCGCAACCCAATGGACCACAAAATGCCAGGCCTCCCTGTCCTTCACCAACTCCCGAAGTTCACTCAAACTCATCTCCATTGAGTTGCTGATGCCATCCCAACATCTCATCCTCTGTCGTCCCCTTCTCCTCCCGCCTTCAATCTTTCCCGGCATCAGGGTCTTTTCAAATGAGTCAGCTCTTCGCATCAGGTGGCCAAAGTATTGGAGTTTCAGCTTCATCGGTCCCTCCAACGTACACTCAGGACTGATCTCCTTTAGGATGGACTGGTTGGATCTCCTTGCAGTCCAAGGGACTCTAAAGAGTCATCTCCAACACCACAGTTCAAAAGCAGCAATTCTTCGGCACTCAGCTTTCTTCACAGTCCAACTCTCACATCCATACATGACTACTGGAAAAACCATAGCCTTGACTGGACGGACCTTTGTTGGAAAAGTGATGTCTCTGCTTTTTAATACACGGTCTAGGTTGGTCATTAATTTTCTTCCAAGGAGTAAAGTGAAAGTGAAGTTGCTCAGTCGTGACCGACTCTTGCGACCCCATGAAACCTACCCAGGCTTCTCCGTTCATGGGATTTTCCAGGCAAGAGTACTAGAGTGGGTTGCCATTTCCTTCTCCAGGGGTTCTTCCTGACCCAGGGATCAAACCCAGGTTTCCCGCATTGTGGGCAGATGCTTTACCCTCTGAGCCACCAGGGAAGCCCTTCAAGGAGTAAGCGTCTTTTAATTTCATGGTTGCAATCACCATCTGCAGTGATTCTGGAGAACAAGAAAATAAAGTCAGCCACTGTTTCCCCTGTTTCCCCTGTTTCCCCATCTATGTGCCATGAAGTGATGGCAGCGGATGCCATGCTCTTAGTTTTCTGAATGATGAGCTTTAAGCCAACTTCTTCACTCTTCCTCTTTCACTTTCATTAGGAGGCTCTTTAGTTCTTCTTTACTTTCTGCCATAAGGGTGGTGTCATCTGCATATATAAGGTTATTGATTTCTCCCAGCAATCTTGATTCCAGCTTGTGCTTCCTCTAGCCCAGCATTTCTCATGATGTACTCTGCATATAACTTAAATAAGCAGGATCACAATATACAGCCTTGATGTACGCCTTTTCCTATTTGGAACCAGTCTGTTGTTCCATGTCCAGTTCTAACTGTTGCTTCCTAACCTGCATACAGATTTCTCAAGAGGCAGGTCAGGTGATCTGGTATTCCCATCTCTTTCAGAATTTTCCACAGTTTCTGGTGATCCACACAGTCAAAGGCTTTGGCATAGCCAATAAAGCAGAAATAAATGTTTTTCTGGAACACTCTTGCTTTTTTCTATGATCCAACAGATATTGGCAATTTGATCTCTGGTTCCTCTGCCTTTTCTAAAACCAGTTTGAACATCTGGAAGTTCCTGGTTCATGTACTGCTGAAGCCTGGCTTGGAGAATTTTGAGCATTACTTTACCAGCACGTCAGATGGGTGCAACTGTGCGGTAGTTTGAGCATTCTTTGGCATTGCCTTTCTTTGGAATTGGAATGAAAACCACCTTTTCCACTCCTGTGGCCACTGCTGAGTTTTCCAGATTTGCTGGCATATTGAGTGCAGCACTTTCACAGCATCATCTTTGAGGATTTGAAATAGCTCAACTGGAATTCCATCACCTCCACTAGCTTTGTTCGTAGTGAGGCTTCCTAAGGCCCACTTGACTTCACACTCCAGGATGCCTGGCTCTGACATCCTGGAATGTGAAGTCAATTGCTCTCGAAATTATATAAACTGTACACATTTTCAAACTCACGAATCACTTCTATAATTGGTTGGTACCATCAATATTTATGTTTATTCGCCCACATATTTACCCTTCATTGTTCTTCAATCTGTTCTGGATTTCCAAGTTTCCATCAAGATTCATTTTTCTTCTCCCAGAAGAATTCAGCTCAGTTGAGTTCAGTCGCTCAGTCGTGTCTGACTTTTTGCGACCCCATGAACTGCAGCACGCCAGGCCTCCCTGTCCATCACCAACTCCCGGAGTTTACCCAAACCCATGTCCATCGAGTCAGTGATGCCATACAACCATCTCATCCTCTGTCGTCCCCTTCTCCTCTTGCCCCCAATCCTACCCAGCATTAGGGTCTTTTCCAATGAGTCAACTCTTCACATGAGGTGGCCAAAGTATTGGAGTTTCAGCTTCAACATCAGTCTTTCCAATGAACACCCAGGACTGATCTCCTTTAGGATGGATTGATTGGATCTCCTTGCAGTCCAAGGGACTCTCAAGAGTCTTCTCCAACACCACAGTTCAAAAGCATCAATTCTTCGGTGCTCAGCTTTCTTCACTGTCCAACTCTCACATCCATACATGACCACTGGAAAAACCATAGCCTTGACTAGATGGATTTTTGTTGGCAAAGTAATGCCTCTGCTTTTAAATATGCTATCTAGGTTGGCCATAACCTTCCTTCCAAGGAGTAAGCATCTTTTAATTTCATGGCTGCAATCACCATCAGCAGTGATTTTGGAGCCCAAAAACATAAAGTCTGACACTGTTTCCACTGTTTCCCCATCTATTTCCCATGAAGTGATGGGACCAGATGCCATGATCTTAGTTTTCTGAACGTTGAGCTTTAAGCCAACTTTTTCACTCTCCTCTTTCACTTTCATCAAGAGGCTCTTTAGTTCTTCTTCACTTTCTGCCATAAGGCTGGTGTCATCTGCATATATGAGGTTATTGATATTTCTCCCGGCAATCTTGATTCTAGCTTGTGCTTCTTCCAGCCCAGCGTTTCTTATGATGTACTCTGCATATAAGTTAAATAAGCAGGGTGACAATATACAGCCTTGACATACTCCTTTTCCTATTTGGAACCAGTCTGTTGTTCCATGTCCAGTTCTAACTGTTGCTTCCTGACCTGCATACAGGTTTCTCAAGAGACAGGTCAGGTGATCTGGTATTCCCATCCCTTTCAGAATTTTCCACAGTTTACTGTGATCCACACAGTCAAAGGCTTTGGCATAGTCAATAAAGCAGAAATAGATGTTTTTCTGGAACTCTCTTGCTCTTTCGATGATCCAGCGAATTACCCAGAAGAATTACCTTTACTTTAATATTCCATTTGATGTAGGTCTGCTGGCTCTTGCTGCCTGAATATATCTTTTTTTTACAGTACCAGTTATTAAATAAATCTAATTTGGAAGGTCTGAAACTTATGTTGTAAAAATACACACTCTGATATTATTATCTTTTCAAACTTGCTTCTGCCCCATTCTCTCTCTCCTCTCCTACTGACACGCAAATGCCCTAACAATTCAAACTCATTCTTTCCTCACTTAACATAATTCCATTTTATTAGATTTTTTCAAAGTGCAAAAAATGCAGTTTGGGATTTTACATGGTGATAATGTTAAACGCCCATATTACAGAGTCACAGTGAAATCTATGAGCACTTTAAAGAAGTAAAAATCAGAAATAGGTCAGACAAAAAAAAGAGAAATAGGTCAGACAGAGAAGGAGAAATATCATATGATATCCTTTATGTGTGGAATCTAAAAAGAAATGATACAAGTGAACTTACTTGCAAAACAGAGAGAGACTCATGGACTTAGAGAATGAACTTATGGTTGCCAGGGGAAGGATGGGAGGAAGGGACAGTTAGGGAGTTTAGGAGAGACATGTACACACTGCTGTTTTTAAAATGGATAATCAACACGGACTTACTGTAAAGCACATGGAACTCTGCTCAATGTTAAGTGGCAACCTGGATGGGAGGGGAGTTTAGGGCAGACTGGATACGTGTAAAATGTATGGCTGAGTCTCTTCACTGTTCACCTTAAACTATCACAACACTGTTAACTGCCTATATCCCAGTACAAAATTAAAAGTCGTTAAAAAATTAAACTTAAAAAAAAAGTAAAAATCTAGAATTTTAAGCACAAGGAGGATGAAAACCCAACAAGGGGAGAAAATTTTCTTCTTCCTCACAGTGCATGGTGATGTGTTAATTCCACATCACTACATTCACATTTTTTGAGACAAGAAGGAATAAAAGGAATTTGAATAAGAAATAATTAGAGATGGTTCCCCATTGTATTTTGCTCAAGATAGTCTCCCACAAAATAAGTGGGCAATCATATAATAAAGAAACAAAAAAAAAAGACACCTAATTAGGACAAGACAACTGCGCATAAAAGGGAAAAACCAGAGATGGCAACTTGCTCCAAGAGAATATAAAACACTTAAAACTAAAAGGAAGGCTGGAGTCTATTAGTATTCTATTACTCATCTTGCTCTACAACCTTTCTTCTTCTTCATATTGTCACCATCTTCATCTTCTCTTTCACCTCCATCCTCTTCATCATCAGTATGTTCCCAGTCTCCATCACTATGAACTTCAGCTGCTTCTAATTTATCATCAATAAATTCAATAGACTTGGCCAAATATCATCTTTGATTAACTCTTTTAATTTGCCTTCACCTGCATCCAAATCATCAGTGAACCAAGTGAAGAAGGTCTGAGATTTTTCATGCTACCTCTTCAAGATACTACCTCTTTTGTGTCTGACACAAACATTTCATAAAGTCCTTTCCAGATTCCCATTTGATTTCAGTTAACACTGAACATGGGTTGCCACTCTTACTGAGATAAAATATACTGGAAAAAAAAATATTTTAAAGCAAGTATTTTTAGCAAAATTAAAACATGTTCAGTATATGATTTAATATCTTCAAATTCTGTCACTTCGGTTGAAAAAATAAATCAACATCTCTTCATTCTTGTCCCTATGCAGGGGAGTTATCTGCACATGGTCAATGAACATTACCCCTAAATTTGGGATTTGGGAGATCAATTATGACTTCCCTTGAAAAGACTTCAGGGTTTGTTACACTTTAGTTCTACTTGAAAATTTTCTCACTATTGTTAGTAAAGTCTGTCTATATCAATTCAAACAATACCTGTGTATTTAAATGTTCTTATCGTTCTTTCCCTCCCTTCGGTGAATTCAGAGTAGCAAATTTTTCCTCTGGCTGGGATTTGGCAGCGTCTCAGTTTCCACATTTGAAAAGTAAGTGAAGACAATGCTGAGGCTAGTGTTGTGAGGCAATTCCAAAGCATAGTCACTAGGGAGACGATCGCAAGTGAAGAGGCCCAGAGAACTATACCTTCATTTTAAATATGTTTACTGGGTATAGAATTCTGGATTCCAACGATGTTCCCTTAAAGACATATTTTGGTTGTTGATTATCTTTTTTATCCTTTCAGTTAAAAGAGAGCTTTCAGTCTTACTGTTTCTTTTTTGAAAGTAATGTCTCTTTTTTTCCTGCCTGCTTTAAAGATTGTCTTGGTTTTCTACAGTCTTACTAAGATATATCTAACAAGTGTGGCTTTCTTTATGGTGGTGGTACTTGAGGCTCACCGAGCTTCTTCAATTCACCAGGTAATTTTTTTTTGGGGGGGAGGGGGTTCCCTGGTGGCTCATGTGGTAAAGAATCCACCTTCAATGCAGGAGGACCTGGGTTCGATCTCTGGATTGGGAAGATTCCCTGGAGGAGGACATGGCAACCCACTCCAGTATTCTTATAACGAGGGGATCTTCCCAAACCAAGGATCGAACCCAGGTCTCCTGCATAAGTTTTGGAAAATTCTCAGCCATTATTACATCAAATTTGCATCTTCCCCATTTTCTCCTTCTTCTTCAAGTGCTAAAAGATCCTAACATTACAGATGTATTAATTCATTACTCATGTATCTATTTTTAGTCTCTGTGCTTCATTTTCAATATTTTCTATTGACTTATTTTACTCATCATTAATTCTGTCTTTTGCTGTGTCATATTTAATACCTAATTCAAACATTGAGTTCTCAATTTCAGTTGAATATTTTTGTCTAGTCCACCTGGTATTTATACCTCCCAATTTTTAGTAAAATTCTCCATCTTCTCATCTGTTTGCTTCATCTTTTCTTCCATTTGCTAGAACATACCAATCGCATTTATTTTAAGAGTTCTCATTTGCTAACTCCCATCAATATCTGAATCCTCCTAAGTCACTTTCCATTGTCCAGCCTTTCTTGTGGTTTTAGTCATACGGTCCATTTCTTAGCATCTAGTCATTTTTATTAAATGCTGGACATTATATAGTAAAAACAATTAGAGGATGCAGATATTATAAGGTTCGCCCCAACCTCTGCCAGACAAAGTGGCAACTGTTCACTGTAAGCTATTTCGGCAGTGAGCTGACTCAAAGCTAGCCGCAGTTAGGGCCGACTTCAGCCAGCCTCAGTTGATCCTCTTCCTACAGCACAACCCTACGGTGCTTCCTTACAAATGAAAGCATGATGTGCAACTGAGGGCCCCTCCACAGCAACACGAGATTGTAGAACACTGACTTTTAGAAGTACCATACACGGTTTAACTTTATAGCATTCTGTCATGCAGCTTCACAATTCTGCAAATGTTTTGAGGAGGCGCCAACAATGTTTCTGAGTTGCTTTGGGTCTCCAATAATGTCACTCCAACCTCACAACACTGCCCAAAGCTCTACTTGCTACGCTGTGCTCAAACACAAACCCTCTACTTGAGCTAAGGTCAAATTTTCAGCCTCTTGCCCATACCCAGAATCAGCAAAGCTCTGACCACTTCTCCAAAGGGGAGGAAAAAAGGCTATAGATTATCAATTTATCTGTTCAAAGTTTTCCTCTCTCCAGAGCCTTAGTCACTCTAGGACTCTTCTCTTGAACAGCTCTTTGATGGCCTTACACAAATCACTTTTATATTTAATCTGTTTTTTGTAGCTGTTCTCAGCAGTAACAACAGTGCATTCAAGTTCTCATCTGAGGTAAGTTTTCTTGCCCTATTTTATTTCTTTATATCCATATCACTACCTTTCTTTGTATTACTCATTAAAGGTGTTTTATGTTTCTCTTTCCCTGCTGAAACATAAACCCCAAGAAAGCAAAAGCTTTGCTGGATCCTCAGCACGAAATCACACTAAAGATTGCCTGACCCTGGTATCCTGGCTCCTTCTATCATGTTTCACTTATCATGCCTATTTCTGCTTTGTAAAGAATTTCTAACCTCATCATTTCTCAATATGAGAAAAAGAGAAAGGCTAATTCTGTGTGTGTGTGTGTGTGTGTGTGTATTCTCAGCAAACATTCCCTCGTTTTTTCCTCCATGACAGAGAAATGAGCAGAACTACACTTTTGAGTTTCTCTCCTTCACGACTCCCTCTCTTCAGCTGCTTGCTAAGACACTGCCAGTCCCTCCTCCCCAGGCCCAGCTCCCTACTGGGCAGCGAGCAGACCTACCATCAGACTCGGGACATGCCTTTCACCACAGGCTGCACACCTGTCTCTCTCCCATGCTCTCTGATACGCTGCAAACTGAACCTGTGAGTCAGGCCACAACTCTCCATGACATGACTGATGGCATTTACATTCTGAATCTAAACTGCAGGCCCAACTCTTGCCCACAAAGACCAAGATTTAAGAAGCAGAGTATCAAGTGTCCACGCTGTACACTTCTGGTCTACAGGGCAAGATTTAAGAAGCAGAGTATAAAGTCTCCATTCAAACAGAGGATCCCAGTCATATTCACCAATTCAACTTTTTGGAGCCATGAACTTAAAAGAGTTATTATATGCTCATGTAATATATACCACATATACACCTCATTAGTAAGGTGGGTATTTTAGTCTTCACCTGGCTCCTACCTGCTCTTTCTTTGTTAGAACCAAAGAGAGGTTATTAATGAGTAAGAATCATCAATGTGTAAGTGAAGTGGAGAAAGGAGGTTGGGAAGGAAGTTCCCAACAACAATCTATATTTATTTGGCCAATTAAAAAGGGGGCCCCAGTTCATCCGGTATGTACATTTATGATGAAATAACAGTTCTGTTACTGTAGGATATTAACAATTCTTACAATTCTGACAGAATGTGGTCCACTGGAGAAGGGCATGGCAAACCACTTCAGTATTCTTCCCTTGAGAACCCCATGAACAGTATGAAAAGGCAAAAAGATAGGAAACTGAAAGAGGAACTCCCCAGATCGGTAGGTGCCCAATATGCTACAGGAGATCAGTGGACAAATAACTCCATAAAGAATGAGGGGATGGAGCCAAAGCAAAAACGATACCCAACTGTGGATGTGACTGGTGATAGACGCAAAGTCCGATGCTGTAAAGAGCAACATTGCATAGGAACCTGGAATATTAGGTCCATGAATCAAGGCAAATTGGAAGTGGTCATACTGGAGATGGCAAGAGTGAACATCGACATTCTAGGAATCAGCAAACTAAGATGGACTGGAATGGGTGAATTTTACTCAGATGACCATTATATCTACTACTGTGGGCAGGAATCCCTTAGAAGAAATGGAGTAGCCATCACAGTCAACAAAAGAGTCCGAAATGCAGTACTTGGATGCAATCTCAAAAACGACAGAATGATCTCTGTTCGTTTCCAAGGCAAACCATTCAATATCACGGCAATCCAAGTCTATGCCCCGACCAGTAATGCTGAAGAAGCTGAACTTGAACGGTTCTATGAAGACATACAAGACCTTTTAGAACTAACACCCAAAAAAGATGTCCTTTTCATTATAGGGGACTGGAATGGAAAAGTAGGAAGTCAGGAAACACCTGGCGTAACAGGCAAACTTGGCCTTGGAGTACAAAATAAAGCAGGGCAAAGGCTAACAGTTTTGCCAAGAGAAACCACTGGTCATAGTAAACACCCTCTTCCAACAACACAACAGAAGACTCTACACATGGACATCACCAGATGGTCAGCACCGAAATCAGACTGATTATATTCTATGCAGCCAAAGATGGAGAAGCTTTATACAGTCAGCAAAAACAAGACCAGGAGCAGACTGTGGCTCAGATCATGAAGTCCTTATTGCCAAATTCATACTTAAATTGAAGAAAGTAGGGAAAACCACTAGACCATTCACATATGACCTAAGTTAAATCCCTTATGATTAAACAGTGGAAGTGACAAATAGATTTAAGGGACTAGATCTGATAGACAGAGTGCCTGATGAACTATGGACAGAGGTTCATGACATTGTACAGGAGACAGGGATCAAGATCATCCCCATGGAAAAGAAATGCAAAAAAGCAAAATGGCTGTCTTAGGAGGCCTTACATATAGCTGTGAAAAAAAGAGAAGTGAAAAGCAAAGGAGAAAAGGAAAGATATTCCCGTTTGAATGCAGAGTTCCAAAGGATAGCAAGGAGAGATAAGAAAGGCTTCCTCAGAAATCAATGCAAAGAAATAGAAGAAAAAACCGAGTGGGAAAGACTAGAGATCTCTTCAAGAAAATTAGAGATACCAAGGGAACATTTCATGCAAAGATGGGCTCGATAAAGGACAGAAATGGTATGGACCTAACAGAAGCAGAAGATATTAAGAAGAGGTGGCAAGAATACACAGAAGAACTATACAAAAATGATCTTCATGACCCAAATAATCACGATGGTGTGATCCCTCACCTAGAGCCAGACATCCTGGAATGTGAAGTCAAGTGGGCCTTAGAAAGCCTCACTACGAACAAAGCTAGTGGAGGTGATGGAATTCCAGTTGAGCTATTTCAAATCCTGAAAGATGATGCTGTGAAAGTGCTGCACTCAATATGCCAGCAAATCTGGAAAACTCAGCAGTGGCCACAGGACTGGAAAAGGTCAGTTTTCATTCCAATCCCAAAGAAAGGCAATGCCCAAGAATGCTCAAACTACTGCACAAGTGCACTCATCTCACACGCTAGTGAAGTAATGCTCAAACTTCTCCAAGCCAGGCTTCAGCAATACGTGAACTGTGAACTTCCAGATGTTCAAGCTGGTTTTAGAAAAGGCAGAGGAACCAGAGATCAAATTGCCAACATCTGCTGGATCGTCGAAAAAGCAAGAGAGTTCCAGAAAAACATCTATTTCTGCTTTATTGACTATGCCAAACCCTTTAACTGTGTGGATCACAATAAACTGTGGAAAATTCTTAAAGAGATGGGAATACCAGACCATCTGATCTGTCTCTTGAGAAACCTGTATGCAGGTCAGGAAGCAACAGTTAGTACTGGACATGGAACAACAGACTGGTTCCAAATAGGAAAAGGAGTACATCAAGGCTGTATATCATCAGCCTGCTTATTTAACTTATATGCAGAGTACATCATGAGAAATGCTGGGCTAGAGGATGCACAAGCTGGAATCAAGACTGCCAGGAGATATATCAATAACCTCTGATATGCAGATGACACCACCCTTATGGCAGAAAGTGAAGAAGAACTAAAGAGCCTCTTGATGAAAGTGAAAGAGGAGAGTGAAAAAGTTGACTTAAAGCTCAACATTCAGAAAACTAAGATTATGGCATCTGGTTCCATCACTTCATGGGAAATAAATGGGGAAACAGTGGAAACAGTGTCAGATTTTATTTCTGGGGGCTCCAAAATCACTGCTGATGGTGATTGCAGCCATGAAATTAAAAGACGCTTACTCCTTGGAAGGAAAGTTATGACCAAACTAGATAGCATATTTAAAAGCAGAGGCATTACTTTGCCAACAAAGGTCCTTCTAGTTAAGGCTATGGTTTTTACAGTATTCATGTATGGATGTGAGAGTTGGACGGTGAAGAAAGCTGAGCGCCAAAGAATTGATGCTTTTGGACTGTGGTGTTGGAGAAGACTCTTGAGAGTCCCTTGGACTGTAAGGAGATCCAACCAGTCCATCCTAAAGGAGATCAGTCCTGGGTGTTCACTGGAAAGACTGATGTTGAAGCTGAAACTCCAATACTTTGGCCACCTCATGTGAAGAGTTGACTCATTGGAAAAGACCTAATGCTGGGAAGGATTAGGGGCAGGAGGAGAAGGGGACGACAGAGGATGAGATGGCTGGATGGCATCACCGACTCAATGGACATGGGTTTGGGTAGAATCCAGGAATTGGTGATGGACAGGGAGGCCTGGCATGCTGCAATTCATAGGGTCATAACGAGTTGGACACGACTGAGTGACTGAACTGAACTGAATAGTTTACTATAATTGTAGGATATTAACAATTCTTACAAATACACCTGAAAATCTTGTCATAATTCTGATAGCTACATTTTTTAAAACATTTACTGAGAGGTACAGAATCATTTCTGCTGACTAAAATAAATAAAGCTATGATAATTTGATATTCTGCATTTTATAATTTGCAGCTATCTAGTAAACTGTAATGACTAATTGCCCTAGTAATTCCACTAGCCTAAGATCCCCTGTAGGAGGGCATGGCAACCCACTCCAGTGTTCTTGCCTGGAGAATCCCCAGACAAGGAGAGAGGAGCCTGGTGGGCTCTAGTCCATGGGGTCGCAAAGAGTAGGATGTAACTGATGGACTTTCACTTTCAGATGTAAAAAATACAGCTTTCCTCATTAATCTTCAAGGGAACAGATTCAGAAAAGTAAACAACAGTAAAACTGTTTAAACACCTTTAAGTCAGGCTCATGCAGGTGAAGCAGGCTATTCTTACTGTACTCGTGTTATCCCACCATGAGTTACCTCTGGAACCCTTACAAGACTGCAGTTCCTTTAGGTTAAGAGCAGGACAATTTAAGCAGCAAAGTTCAAACTGTGTTATGTTTTTTCCCTATTGTTCTTGTATTGAGATAGATATTTTTCTACTAAGTTATAGATGATACAATAGTAAAAAAGAATCAATCTAAGTAAAAGATTTGATTTTTTTTTAATAAAAACATCACCCAGGACTGGGATATTTCATTGGAATCTCCGGCTGTCATCTGGTTCTTTGGGATCCTGCATGTGAGTTTATAGCTAGCTAACTTCAAGAACTGTCTGCCCACAGAGGGACCACCCAGCAGTACTACACCCAGGGCAGGGTATCCTGCTTCAACCTGGCCCAGACCAGATCACACCACTGAACACCCTACCTTAGCTGAGATGTTCAAAGACTGACCAGAAAACAAACCCATAATGAGCAGGAGAGAGAGAGAGGAATGGGGTTGAGAACTTTGTGATCTCAGAATAGATGGAAAGTTTGGGAATAAATGACTCAACTGGAAACATCAGAATAAGGCCAAGTTGTGAGAACTTCCCAGGCCAGTTTCCACACAAAAAAAATCCCTTGCAGACAATGCAAGAGGATGCTCCAGGAAAAGAAGGGAAGATGCCCTGCCAACAGAGCAGAGCCATTTGCAGGCTTCAAGAAGACACTGGATTCATTGACAGCCACTTTTGAATACCTGAATAACAGACTGAGCAGGTAGCGATGAAATGCACAGTCTGTGTTGTAATCTATAGGAGGACTATGTTTAGTCACTATGTTGTGTCTGACCCTTTTGCAACCACAAGGACTGTGGCCCACCAGGCTCCTTCCGTCCACGGGTTTTCCCTAACAAGAATACTAGAGTGGTGGCCATTTCCTTCTCCAGGGGATCTTCCTGACCCAGAAATCAAACTCACATCTCCTGTGGATGCTTTACCGCTGAGCGACTAGGGAAGCCCACACAATACAAAGGTACTTAAAGATACGCGCTAGAATAAGAGACAGCGCCTGGAGAAAAGGTATTCGAGCTGTAGTTTGAAATACTGAAGAAAATACTATAAAAAGAGAAGATCCTGGAGATGTAAAAACAAAGATTATTGAGAGTTTTAGCAACATTACTTCAATGGATTTTGGTCTTAGACCAAGTCTGAGCAGGTAGAGAACAGAAGAAAATGTATCTCAGACTCCAAACCACCTGGGAAAAAGTATGCAGAAAGACTTCTACTTAAGGAAGAAATAGAATACAATACAGACAACTGCACACATTCCACCAAACTAACAATGAGAAGCATTTACGATGGAGCACTGGCTTCCAACTTCAAGCTCTATAGTTGGCCTGAGGCTTCAGAAATCCAGAATTCCTTTGCTAATATAGTTAATTTCAAAAGAAAACCCTGAGGTATCAAGGAGACTTAAGGACAGAGGGGACAGTCTCTTCAGACCCCAATCTCAAATCCTGGTGGCCAACACAGCCGGAGGCGGAGGTGCTGGTGAATGCCCTGAGCAGTGGACATCAGGCAGCACCAAGCTGCCCCTCAGCAGGGAGAGGGGAGGCTGCAGCAGACAAAGTCAGTGCTCCCAATGAACCCTCAGGCCCCTCTACTCCTGGCCCACACTAACGGACTCACACACACCAGTAAGCACAGTCCTCACTGGTCCCTCCAAGACTTCTGCTGTGAATGGCCACTTCAGGGCCCCTGGCCTTGTCCACCATAACTGCGGGCACCATAACCAAAAGAAAAACTGACAAAGAGCTCTTACACTACGTGCCCTCTTACATGGCGTCAGTTTGCAGACACCACACCACTCCCTGGCTCACGTTCCATAACCACAACACAGGTAATCACTGGCTTGAGAAGGGCCACACATCTGAGAGCTGCAAGTGGTTCACTCAGAGCTACTGGGTGTACTATGTGTATTTAGTCACTAAGTTGTGTCTGACTCTTTTGTGACCTCAGAGACTGAAGTCTGCCAGGCTCCTCTGTCCATGGGATTTCCCACATAAGATTACTGGAGGGGGTTACTATTCCCTTTTCCAGGGGATCTTCCCAACCCATGGATTGAACCTGCATCTCCTGCATTGGCAGGCGTATTCTTTACCACTGTTAGAAATGACTTAAGTAATTGGTCCCAATTTACCCACAGAGGAGGGAAGGCTCACTATCTCCCTTTGAGAGGGTTCAAAGGGTTCCAAGAGGGGAAGACTGAGGTAGACCCAGTCATCCTCCTTTCTCTGTGCACCCTCTGAATCCTAGCAGTTCCAAAGCTAAAATAGTAAAAATGGACTTTAAGAATACATCTCAAGGCTAGGAAGCCGCTCTCTCCATTGACATAATATGGAACAGAACTAAAGCTAGCAAGCAGCAAACCTTTGCTGCAGTTCAGATGGTGTGTTGATTGTTTTTCAAATGCTCCCCTAAGAAGATATAACACTGAGAGAGTCCTCTGCCCTGCCCAGCAGTGCAAGAGGACAGTGCAGAGCCCAGCAACAAGCCACCCTGAAGACCAGACTTGGAAGGAAGGAGTCCAAGAGGGAGAAGGCAAATGAACCATGGATTAAAGGAATCCAAGGTCTTAGGTGAAAAGAGAGGGCTTGTGGGGGACAGAGAGACTCTTTACCAATACCCTTCCGAACTGGGTCACAAGTACAAATATTGTTTAATCAAAACAGGCATAAAATAAAAAGTAAAAGAAAACAGAGAACAGCAATCATTACATGAGTATAACACTACCTGAACATAGAATGATTTTATAATCAATAGCTCTTTGGGTAGAAAAGCGAGAGAACTGGGTATATTATTGGTATGTAAAAACAAACAATAAAGATATCACAGAACCACAGGAATACATAATGCAAAGATGGTCTACTGTAGCACTGGCAGCCTCCTTAACTTTCCCATATGGAAGACTTCTTTTTCAAAATAAAAATGATATCATTATCTGCTTAGCATTACCAGCTGTGCAAGATATTAACCTGACCAATACATTAAAACTTTTAGAGACAATAAAACAAATATCAAAAGTCATTCATGGCCTCTTTAATAATTGATGTTTTATCATTTATGGCTTATTGAAGTTATTTTGTCACATAAATGTTTTATTTTTGAAAATCTTTATGGTAAAAAAAAATTAACTGCTGAGAAAGTTAAGATCTTATAGAAAAACAGAAACCCAGTGAAGTCGCTCAGCCATGTCCGACTCCTTGCGACCCCATGGACTGTAGGCTACCAGGCTCCTTCATCCATGGAATTTTCCAGGTAAGAGTACTGGAGTGGGTTGCCATTTCCTTCTCCAGGGGATCTTCCCAACCCAGGGATCAAACCCAGGTCTCCCACATTACAGGCAGACACGTTACCATCTAAGCCAACAGGGAAGCCCAGAAAAACAGTTAAGGGCATTAGAAATATTTTTAGGTTTATGCTAAGTCGCTTCAGTCGTGTCCGACTCTGTGTGACCCCATAGACAGCAGCCCACCAGGCTCCTCCTCCCATGGGATTTTCCAGGCAAGCGTACTGGAGTGGGGTACCACTGCCTTCTAAACATAAACAATTAAAACAGCATATTAAATTAAGGTAAACCAGTAACATTTTCCACTTAAAGACTATAAAATTTCCATCTTCCTTCACCTGCACTTCAGAAATCTTTCAAGAATCTCCTTCTCAAGCAACCCCAGTCCCTACATCCAGTAGTTTCAGCAATACAGTGATGCTTAAAAATCTATTTTGCTTACAGATAGTACAGTTTTGTGTGTCAATTTGGCCAGATGGCAGTATCCAGTTATTTAATCAAACAGTAATCTAGGTTTTGCTGAAGGTGTTTTATAGATGGGGCTAACATCTACCATCAGCTGACTTTAAATAAAGGAGATTACTATCAATACTGTGCGTGGCCTTTGACCAAAGCAAAGGACTTAACTGCAAAAACTGAAGTATGCTCGAGAAGTTCTTCCTCAAGACTGGAGTATTAACTCCTATCTGAGTTTCCAGCCTATAGGTTCCAACCAACAATCATGTGCCACACACACACCACACCACACACACACAACAATCACATACAGCCACACACACACAACACACAACACACACACACACACACACACACACACACACACACACACACACACACCCCTCTGTTTTTCTGGTGATCCTAACTGATCAATCACCAGAAAAACAGAGATGTGTGTGTGTGTCTGTGTGTCTGTGTGTCTGTGTGTCCTAACTGATCAATCGGAGAAGGCAATGGCACCCCACTCCAGTACTCTTGCCTGGAAAATTCCATAGACGGAGGATTTTCCGTCCATGAGGTCGCTAAGAGTCGGACACGACTGAGCGATTTCACTTTCATTTTTCACCTTCATGCGTTGGAGAAGGAAATGGCAACCCACTCCAGTGTTCTTGCCTGGAGAATCCCAGGGACGGCGGAGCCTGGTGGGCTGCCATCTATGGGATCACACAGAGTCGGACACGACTGAAGTGACTTAGCACTTAGCACTAACTGATCAATGCACGTTCAGGGAGACATTGTATGCATTGTATGCATAGCTCTCTGGTCCAGTAAATCCCTTTCCGATTTACTGATCCTACTCCTCGCAGCCCCATCTACACATATCTCAGCTCCCACCCTTCTCATGGAATCCACCAAATAAAATTCTTGGGACTGAGTTTTCTTTTCCAGCTTTTTGTTGAACAGTATCCACACCTGTTTTTCTATTTCCATCCCCTAGGCCCTTCTTTTTCTAAAGATTAGAAAAGAACAGTAATGAAAGTAAGTGGCATAAGCTAGGATGAAAATTCTCCAAATATATACATAATATATACACACGTGCATCCTGCATTAGAGAGACATTAGATTGCAAAAGACTATCTACAGTGTCATAGTTCTTTAAATATATGTTTTTAAAAGTAAGGTACATTTTAAGCTGGGATTTTCGTTCCCATATAAAGCTCAGAAATGTTTTTATGCAATCAGAACTGCAATTGGGAAATAAAAGTTAAAAAATATAATTTCATTCTCAGAAATCAAATTCTAAATCCATAGAAAGAATATGCTTATTTTGAAATCCAAACATCCTTATTCATGGACGACTTATTTTTAATGAAGTACAGTGACCTTCCTGGTGGTCCAATGGCTAAAATGCCAGGCTCCCCATGCAGGGGGTCCAGGTTTAATCCCTAGTCAGGGGACTGGATCCCATATGCCACAAGTAAGAGTTCACATGCAGCAGCTAAAAAAATTCCGCAAGCCACAGCAAAGATCAAAGATCTCACATGCTGCAAATAAGAACTGGCGAAGGCAAACAAACAAATTAATTAATTAAATATTTTCAATGATGAAGTATATAAACTGATTCAGAGTTATAAAATAATTATCTAGTTATATATTTCAACAGTTTTTTTTTAAATGCTAAACTCTCAAGGTACTCGGGTTCCTTAAAACTAAAACATTCAATGATTAAATAGTCAACTGGTATCCATATCTATTAACTTAACCTTATAAATGAATTAAATAGTACAAAGAGAAACATATTTTAAAATATTTAAATATAATCACATCCTCACCTCCCACATCAATCTGTAATCCATATTTTCATCCAAATCTTCAGGCATTCTCTTCTCTCCAGCAAATGGTCCAAACTTTTCACCCTGAGTAGTAATGATTATATTGAAAATGAATTGGTATAATAATCAATAATCAAGATACAAAAATAAACTATTATTTCTCTTCTGGAAAAAAATTTTTTCTAAATCTTACTGCCCAATGATTGAAACACATTTAAAATATTAAATAATTTACCCAACAGAAAATATTTACATATCTAAAATCCAACTTAATCTATTTTTAGCTAAAGAGCCTGAAATGACAACACAAGAGTCAACATAAAAGGGTTAAATTGCTCAACATTTAAATTCTGACAAGGCTCTGAACATCATACTTTAATGTTTCAAAGCTCCGCAGCCATGAGAAGCAGAGTATTACCTGACTTGAGAGACAAGCCTACCAGGCAGAAAATCACCTGATTTCCATAAAAATCATAAATTCATCCCAATTATGAGCAGAAAAGAAGTAGGCTTGCCATTCTCAAAGGAAGACTGTTCACAAAGTTTAAATTCTCCTGCCAATCTTTCAATCAACCAAGGAGGCACTCCATGAACCAGGGCTTTTCCAAGCAAGAGCTTTGAATCACCATCAAGAGATTCATTCACCAGGGTTGCTTGTTTCAAATTCAGAATCCTGAGCTTATTAAAATCAGAATCTCTGGGAGTGGGATGTGGGAAGCTGTGTATGGACAAATTCCCAGGTAAGAACGGCTGGCAAAACCAGGAGTGGCCCCAGTAGGGATCTGTGAGGCAGGGTGAATGGTGAGCAAAACTGTTTTCACAATTGAGGTAGTCAAGCAGGGACTGGAGGGACTGGGATGGGGTCATGCTTGTCCAGCCAAACATGTCACAGACATGGCACAGAGAAGACACGAGATCCACATGTCCTTGTGAGCCTCCTCCAGACCTTCCTGGGACTATTCTACAGTAGAACCCTTCCCTCCATAAGGACATGGAGGAACTTCTGATGAACACTGTTAAGGAGGGAAAAAACCACCAAAATAGTGTTTCAAGGAATATAAATGACTTAATGAACAACAGAAAACCCAACTCCTGGCAATAGTTAAGTGTCAAAGCTTAAAGAAGTACAATGAGCTAACCCAGTTCCCTGGTGGCTCAGTGATGAAGAATCTGCCTGCCAATGCAGGAGGCAGGAGTTCGATCCCTGGGTCAGGAAGATCCCCTGGAGAAGGAAATGGCAACCGACGCCAGTATTCTTGCCTGGAGAATCCCATGGGCAGAGGAACCTGGCAGGCCACAGTGCATGAGGTCACAGAGAGTCAGACACGACTTAGCGACTAAACAGTAACAACCACCCAGGCAGCTAAAGGAAAGAGGTTCTGAGAAGTCACAAGTAACAGCAGAGTCTGGAAGATCTATTGCTGAATGTTAACTAGGAGGCAGAAAATGCTAGAAAGACTCCTGAAATCAAAACTATAATCCTAAATAAACCAAAAACAAGTACACCAATAGGCAGATTGCTATTTGGCTATTTCAGCCAACCTCAAAGACAGAAACCAAGTATTAAGGTGTGTTTTGGGCAATAAATTTGAGGACTTGGTATTAATGCATATATAGTTCAACTTTTCACTCCACTTCGTCATATATTTAGCCTTTATCAACTACTGCAGAAGAAAACCATCTGAGTACACATTTTCCAAAGAGATCTACCCATGCCAGTCAGTTCCTCTCCATGGTACAAATCTAAAGGAAACAGAAAATTGTATTGAGCAATTAAGCAGTGTTCAAACGACTAAAAAGAGACAGAAACCCAAGTAAATGACTGGGAATAGGGGAAAAACGCCTACTTAGATGCAGACCTAGTAAGATTATTAAAGTTCTTAAGCTTTGAAAACTCAAAATAAGAATCAGGAATGTGAGTTTAAAGCTTTGCTACTAATAGTGAGCAATCACTTTGTCATAAAATCAAACTACCAAACTATAATAAACACGGCTTTCAAATTTTTTACTCGAGCCAAGAAATACATTCTGCATCTCGTTCCAGTATATTCACATACACACAACTGACCCTTAACACAGTTTGAACTGTGTGGGCCCACTTAAACATGGATACTTTAATCACATCATCCTGGTTGGCTGAATTCACAGGTGTGGAAGAACTGCAGATGTGGAGGGCCAACTATACGTTATGTGTGGATTAACTCCCATGTTGTTCAAAGGTCAACTGTACACAGAAACACACACTTTAAAAACTAAAATGTAAACTTCTTGAAATAACACTGCCTTTACTCTGTACAATGTATTTCATATTTTCTACTAGATTTTACTTCACTTTTGAAAAAACACTAGTTTTGACAAAAGTGAATAATAAAATTAATTTCACAATGCACCAATGGGCTGCAATTCAATTTGAAATACACTGACATAAAACTCAGATAGAGGAGATTAACTTATATTTAGCTCTCTGGATTTGGTAAAATTGCCTTCAAAGCATACTAGTCGATATACTGGGATGATGTGATCAAATACACGAGTTTCTGCAAGTGGTTGCAAGTGGTTTGGTTTCTGCAAGTGCTTGTTACTTGAGTGGCTGCAAGACTATAAAATATCAATCGTTAACTCTTAGCTATCCATATACTTGTGGTAAGAAACACTGAAGGTAATTAAAACACTTTATATTCAGCTTTTGATGAAATGTCCATACTTACTGAAGCCACTCTTAGCCTTCCGCTAAGAATCCTAGCACCTGCGATCCAGCCCCATTCTCTCTTTATCCACTGTCATTTCTACTACACAAGCTGCACTTTCTCATAATCATAATTTTAATGTACACACAGCTTTGTTCACTAATCATTGTCTATGATCCTTCTGAGAGTAAGCCTCTCCTGCCTCAGCAGGCTCAAGACTGGCTTGGGTTATGTACCGATGGAAGGGAGATTCAGGGCGCTCACTCCATGTACATGAAACTTTTTTCTTTTGTTTGAACTGTATGAAATTGCTAATATTTGACCATTTTTGATACATGAAAACTTCATAGGATTCATCATAATATAAATTATACATACATGTGTGTTTTCAGTTGCTCTTTGCAACCCCATGGACCACAGCCCACCAGACTCCTCTGTCCCTGGGATTTCCCAGGCAATACTGGAGTGGGTTGCCATTCCCCTCTCTAGGGGGTCTTTCTGACCAGGTGCATGAGCCTATTCAACACCTAATATGAGCTTCATAATTAATGACTAGAAGGAAAGCAACATTTCAAACTATCTCCTTGAAAATTTCAAAAATTTCTAGCTGACTTCTTGTCATCATTGGTTTTACTTTGTGATTTAGCTGTTGAAGATCTCATACTAGCAGCAAAAAAAAAACTATCAACTCTACCATTTTCTTGCTGTTAGTGTGTCTGACTATTACTACCTTCAACCTGTGACTATATTCAAGAAATCTTCCTAGAATTCCTTACTTCCAACCATCTAAAGAATCACTAATCCAAATGCTTACAAGATGAGGTGGGAAAGCAGCACAACATGAAACAAAAATATATACAGAATAGAGCAGGGAGTGGCCAGGAGGGGAGGTGGAGGGACATGCACATTTAAAAAGCTTTTCAACTCCAACTGAATGTTTTCAACTCCAACTGAATGTTTTTAGTGAAACCAACAATTTAAATTTGTATATGAAATCACTACTACTATTATATATATATATATATATATGTATAGGCAATGAATTTCAAGTTTCCAAAATTCTGTGCAGATCAAATTAAATGTGACTGTAAGACAAATTCAACCTGCAAACACCAAATTGTCCAAGTCAAACTCACTTCTCAGACGGCCTCAATGCTCAGACTACAACAGTGCTTCTTTGCTCTTTCTAAACCATGCAGATAAATACCCATTCAACTTGGGACCCACCAGACTAGACAATAACTTTTACTAAAGAAATGTATGACTGAAGACATGTGGGCCATTTTCTGTCATTTTGACTAATATTATTGGCAAGAATGTGAAAGCAAGCTTTACTGCAGAAAGCTTCACTCAGCGAGGGAAGCACTGAGGAGTCCAGAGATCTGCATCCTAACCCCTGCTCTACCACTGATTATCTGTGACACAATAGAGTGTAACAGACTTCTGAGCTTCAGTTTCCTCAGCTATAAAACTTGGAGATATAGATTTGCTGATTTCTAACATTCCTTGTTGTTTAGTCGCTCAGTCATTTCTGACTCTTCGTGACACCACGGACTGTAATCTGCCAGGCTCCTCCGTCCATGGGATTTTCCAGGCAAGAAGACTGGAGTGGGTTGTCATTTCCTTCTCCACAGGATCTTCCCGACCCAGGGATCAAACCCGTGTCTCCTGCACTGGCAAGCAGATCCTTTATAACTAAAGCACCTGGGAAGTCATAGATATGGATGAGCTGATTTCTAAGATTCCTTTCAGCTTTCAAATTCTAGTGTCCATAGGTCAAATTTAGAACAATTTGAGAATCAAAGAGAGTAAGAGTGTAATTGAAACATTAACAAATTCTTAAGCCAATCGTGATTGCCAGAAAGAGAAAAAAAGAATTTTTGAAACACCTCATTTGCCATAATAGCCAATAAAAAGTAATAAAGAGAAAGAACTAAGCATTTTGTCCTCTTTTGAACAATAATGCTATTGCAGGATAACCAGACGGCAGTCAACGATGAAGGCAAGCTCTTCTTTACAGAGGAAATCTAATTTACAAAAGGAGGAGGAACATTCAAGGGGAATCCCCAATAATGTAACTGATTCAGGCAAAGATTATCAAATGAATGCTAAAACCATTAGGTAAAAGCATGACAGTAAAATAGGTATTCATACAGTCTGAACCTACAGATTATCAGTTACATCTTTTCAGTGGAAAACTTGCATCAACGCAGTGTTGGTATTACTAAGAGAAAGACCACATTAGATGCCTGCTGCTAAAACACAGTATGAAGTAAATCATTCCAGCCCTTCATTCTCCAGTGTCTGTCACAGGGACATGTGACAGGGGTGTTTGCTAAACTCTCCAGGCACCTCCAGAGGGCAAGTGAGTGTGCACAGGCCTCTTCCCCTCCTCCTGTCTCTCACCAGGCGCCGGGGAGACCCTCCTATCTAGAAGGGAGCACAAGGCGAGACACCTAAGAGGGGAGCAGGAGATGCCGCCTATGTCCCTCCTGTCTCCCACCGCCGAGACCGCCCTGCTTCCTGCAACGGAAGCAGTATCCTGAGGGCAGAGAGAAGTGTTTAATACACGTCAGTGTGGTGTCGTTTTATATGTGTGGTTTTTTTTAAGTACATATCTAACTCTAAGATTAAAAGAAATACAGAAAACAAAGAAACAAATAGGGCTCCCTGGCGGCACAGTGGTAAAGAATCACCTGCGATGCAGGAGACGTGGCTTCAATCCCTGGGTTGGGAAGAACCCCTGGAGAAGGAAATGGCAACCCACTTCAGTATTCTTACCTAGAGAATCCCATGGACAGAGGAGCCTGTCTCCTGGACAGTCCATGGGATCGCAGAAGTGTCGACATGACTTAGCAACTGAACACCACAACCAACAAAGAAACACATTAAATAAAGTGATAGTGATATATACCACAAACAAAGAGCCCGTTCTCTTCAGAGAGTAACTGTTTTTTTGCTTTATTTTGTTTTTAAGGGAATGGGAAGAGGGAGACTGTTAAGAGAGATTTAATAGACATAACCAAGTATGAGAGGTGATCCGTGAGAATTCGGGTTCAAAAATAAACAGCTATAAAGACATTTTGGAGGTACTCAGAGTAATTTGAACATGGGCTGAAATTAGAAGACATTAAGAAATCACTTATTTTTGTTGGATGCTAAAATGATAGTATGGCTATTTAGGAAAATGTCCTTATGCTGAAATATGGAGGAATGAACGGTCATAATGTCTGTAATTTACTTTTGAAATGGTTCAGCAAATAAAACACATATACATATAAATGAAACAAGTTATATTAAAGTGAATCAATCTGCAGTTGAATCATTTATATGTAAAATAATGTTTTTCACAAAAGGAGTCTAGAGTCCCCACTTGGAATATAATTATATTTCAATGCTAAGTACTGTGCATGTGTGTGCTCTTGCAATTCAAGGAGGCCACCAATAAAGTGCATGTCTAAAAAGCTCAATATGAAAAATATCCAATCTTCTTTTCCTTTCTCCTTAGTATTAGAACAGTGACCTTTTTGAGGGTACTAACGTATCTAGGTAGAAAAACTACATTATCAGCTCTCCATCTAGGCAGAGAGGAGAGCTAACAACCTGAAAGCAGAAATCATAGTATGAACCTTCCATAAAAGCTCTTAAATGAGAGCTAAGTAAGCAGGTAACAAACACCCTAATGCCTTGGTTACTTCCTCTTTATCCTCATCTGGAATAAGATCATGATACCTGGGGCTAAAGCAGCCATTTTAAGCCCGAGAGAATTGCAAAAATTTCCACCCTGACATCTGGAGCCACTGAATTGATAGCAGCAAATGCCCACCTTGTTACTGAGAGAGCATAACCTCTGAGGTTTACATTACTGCAACTGTTACTCTGCGCTGATATAGCAAATATCAGGCAAAAGAACTGCACTAGTGGCCAGGATAAAGCAGAAACATCTTTATGAAATGCATCAGTTACAAAAGGAGTATGACGTGGGAAATGCAGGAGAGTTGTGAAGGAGAAGCGTTTCTGGAATACAGTAACCTGAACGGAGCAACTCTTCCTTCAACCCCAGCTCTAAGCCACTTGTTCTCTTGAGCAAAACAACTTCCACAAGCATGTATAGGAAGCTGTATAAGTGAAGCCTTAGGTCCTGGCACAGAACTGGTGTGAGGCATTGTCTCAAACAGCCCGAGTACTTCACTGGAAAACAGCAAAAGAGGCAGTGCTGAGGACTGGGAACTAGGAGATCCTGTAAAGAACCTGAAAGTCACAGAAGGCAGGGGCCACAGTCCACAGTCCATTCTATGCCTGCAGCCCAGGAAAGTGCAAGGAGACCAGAAAGCCAGTAGGAAACTGACACTCCACCTGCCACACAGGCCCACAGCAAAGAGGAGCCTTCTGCCTACAGGGCAGGGCTGATACCACCAGTGTTCTCCAGTAACCAGTCTTGAGCATCAGTAAAACAACCAAGGCAAACTGCCTATACAAAGGGTCCAGCTGCCTATGAGGGAGACCAAACAGAAAAATAAGATCCATACTTGTAAAACAGAACATCTATAGGAGAGAGTACTTTAATTAAAGGTAATTACGTTGGCAATATCCTGGTGATCCAGTGGTTAAGACTCCATGCTCTCACTGTTGATGGTCTTGGTTCAATCCCTGGTCGGGGAACTAAAATACCACAGGCCATGAAGCATGGCCAAATAAATAAATAAACGGAATATGTCAGTTCAGTTCAGTTCAGTCGCTCAGTCGTGTCCGACTCTTTGTGACCCCATGAATTGCAGCACGCCAGGCCTCCCTGTCCATCACCAACTCCCGGAGTTTACCCAAACCCATGTCCATCGAGTCGGTGATGCCATCCAACCATCTCATCCTCTGTCGTCCCCTTCTCCTCCTGCCCCCAATCCTTCCCAGCATTAGGGTCTTTTCCAATGAGTCAACTCTTCGCATGAGGGGGCCAAAGTATTGGAGTGTCAGCTTCAACATCAGTCCTTCCAATGAACACCCAGGACTGATCTCCTTTAGGATGGACTGACTGGATCTCCTTGCAGTCCAAGGGACTCTCAAGAGTCTTCTCCAACACCACAGTGCAAAAGCATATGTCAGTTACATAAGGGAATTTAAGGAGATTCAAGTGCAGCACTCAATAAAGAAACTTCTAAAACTGAAAAAACATAGTTGCCTAGTTAAATATTTTTGGAGAATAAGTTGAAAGAGAAATACAACAACCTGAGAATCACTTATCTAGTCAGGAAATCCTTCACAGTCAGATGGGAAGGAGAGCTACTTGATGATATACACAGATTCAAACAGAGTATTATCCACATGATATGAGAAAAAGAACTGCAAAAAGTTTCTAAACAAATGAGCCAGAACAAATGACAGAAATCAGAAGAATAAAATGAATAGCGTGTGCACAGACACACAAAATTAATGTAACACAATTAACTGGGTATGTAGAACATATAAGTTAAATAACAACTCCTGAAACAACAAGCATATAATTTTTAAAGAAATTAGATTAAGTAACACACCATTTCATCAAAACTTGGGATTGGGGTTGGGGGTGGGGGAGGGAGGGACGAAGATAAAATTATCTTCAAGGCTGCACAGGCAGAGGTTGAAAGAGAAGAATGGAACTGGAGAAATCAACCTTCCTGACTTCAGACTATACCACAAAGCTACAATCATTAAGACAGTATGGTACTGGCACAAAAACAAAAATATAGACCAATGGAAAAAGATAGTAAACCCAGAGATCAATCCATGGTCCTATGGCACCTTATCTCTGACAAAGGAGGCATGAACATACAGTGAAGAAAAGACAGCCTCTTCAATAAGCGGTGCTAGGAAAATTGGACAGCTACATGTAAAAAAATGAAACTAGAACACTTCCTAACACCATACACAAAAATAAACTCAAAAGGGATTAAAGATGCAAATAAAACATCAGAAACTATAAAGCTCTTAGAGGAATACACTCTTTGACAGGCATTACAGCAAGATCCTCTTTGACCCACCTCTTAGAATAATAGAAATAAAAACAAAAGTAAACAAGTGGGACTTAATTAAATGTAAAAGCTTTTACATAGCAAAGGAAAAAATAAATAAGATTAAAAGACAATCCTCAGAATGAGAGAAAATAATTGCAAGTGAAACAATAACTAAGGATTAATTTCCAAAATATACAAGCAGCTCATGCAACTCAATACTAGAAAAATAAACAATCCAATCAAAAAATGGGCAGAAGACCTAAACAGACATTTCCCCAAAGACATACAGATGGCCAACAAACACATGAAAAGATGCTCAACATCACTCAGTATTAGAGAAATGCAGATCAAAAGTACAAAGAGATTTCACCTCACACTGGTCAGAAAGGCCATCATTAAAATATCTACAAATAATAAATGCTGAAGAGGATGTGGGAAAAGGGAATCCTCTTGCACTGTTGGTGAGAATGTAAATTGGTACAGCCACTATGGAAGACAGTACGGAAATCCCTTAAAAAAACTAGGAACAGAACTACCATATGACCCAACAATCCCACTACTGGGCATATACCATGAAAAAACCATAACTGAAAGAGACACATGTACCCCAATGTTCACTGCAGCACATCTTACAAGAGCTAGGACATGGTAGCAGCCCAGATGTCCACCAACATATGAATGGATACAGAATTTGTGGTACATATATACAATGGAATATTACTTCAACTATAAAAAATAACACATTCAAGTCAATTCTAATGAGGTGGATGAACCTAGAGCCTATTATACAAAGTGAAGTAAGTCAGAGCAACACAAATATTGTATATTAAAGCATCCATATGGAATCTAGAAAGAAATTAGATTAAGTAACACACCATTTCATCAAAACTTAGGATTTTGGGGGGATGGAGGGCAGGCAGGAAGATAAAAGCATCTCCAAGGTTGTACAGTAGCCAGAGGTTGGAGGGAGCATTGGGTGACAGCAGGAGAAGAGGGAAGTAATACAGAAATGAACATCTTGTGACTGATCAAGTCAATTCTAATGAGGTGGATGAACCTAGAGCCTATTATACAAAGTGAAGTAAGTCAGAGCAACACAAATATTGTATATTAAAGCATCCATATGGAATCTAGAAATATGGTAATGCAGACACAGACATAGAGAACAGTAGCATGGAAATATATAATTACCATGTGTATAAATAGACAGCCAGTGAGAATTTGCTGTGTGACACAGAGAGCTCAACTCTGTTCTGTGACAACCTAGAGGGGTAGGGTGGGCTGGGAACTGGGAGGGGGCTCAGAAGGGAGGGAAACATGTATACCTACGGCTGATTCGTGATAATGTGTGGCAGAAGCCAATACAATGCTGTAGAGCAACTGTTCCCCAATAACTGTATTTTTTTCTATATTTTTCAATATTGTATAATTATGATCTTTGGTAATTATTAGCTACTCAAGAACAGTTATGTTTTATGAGTATTTTCAATTGTCATCATCAAAAAAATGATACTCAGACATGTTCTTTCTACGAAACTTTATATTTATAAGCAATAAAAAAATATATTTTTAAAGAAATTAGATTAAGTAACACACCATTTCATCAAAACTTAGGATTTTGGGGGGATGGAGGGCAGGCAGGAAGATAAAAGCATCTCCAAGGTTGTACGGTAGCCAGAGGTTGGAGGGAGCATTGGGTGACAGCAGGAGAAGAGGGAAGTAATACAGAAATGAACATCTTGTGGGGGAAAATCATGTTTTGTGGAGAAAATGGCTGAGCTCTAGCTATCAAATAAAAGTCACATGCATCTGATTATGAAAGGGGAAGAGTAAGTAAATCATCAAATAAAGGTATGAGTAGCACTTAGTAAGAGAGGGGAAAGGGATGAACAGTGACTTGGACAGCAAAAATAAGGAAAATTAAAATACAACAACAATAAAGTAATGAGCATAAAGATGACAAGAATAAAAATCAGTTATATCAGGCATTACACTAAACATGGAGTTTAAAATCTCTTATTAAATGAAGAGATTGTAGGTTATGAAATATAACCTAGCTACACATGATTACAAAAAGATAAAAGAAAGTAGTAAAAAATTTATTAAACTGGGTGGACAAAAACATACAGATAAAAGCCAAGAAAACAAAGGCAATGGTGCTTCAGACAAGGTTCAATTAATGGCTGAACTCACCAAATAGGGTAAAACAAAACATTATGTAATGATATAAAGTGTATGTATGAAGAACATAAAACCGTAAGAAACCAGCAGCATAAAAATATGAGAAATGCAAGAAAACTTGAGCGGTAGATTTTAAAATATTTTTCAAAACTGATAGATTTGTTAAGTAATAAAAACAGTAAGTAACAATACATAGAAATGGCATTAATGTTAAATTTTTCAAAGTTCAATATTAATCAAGGATTCACTCCTACCCTAAAAATAAGAAAGGTTGATTAACTATAAAATAATTACTTTTCTTGAGGAGAGCACTGGGTTATCTACGGCAAATCATAAGGAGGAGCTGCCCACTATCATACAAGCAAGAAATCAACTAACATTCTAAGTTTGCTACAGAATGCATGTGAAACAGCTTGCCTGTGTTAGAACCACCAGAAGCAGCAGACCCAAGGGAGTTCACACGCTTACAGACTCCTTTCCAAGGACTTCCCCATATAAAGGAAATTGGGGGACAGAAAGAAGGACAGAGACACACTCAGTGGTGCAGGCATATAAGAGAACGGCAGCTGCTGCAAAAACATACTGCACCCTGTATCTCCCACCCTCATCTGTAAGAAGAAAAGCAGCAAACTCTGTCACCTCCAAGACACAAATAAAGATCCACTGCCACTAAAGGAGGGACAGGAGGCTCAGGAGGCTCAGGAACCTATACCACAACCCTCAGAGGATTTCTACCATTGGGTGAGGGACAGGAAGCACTCTCCCACAAAATATCAACCACTGATGCAAACGTTTCGCTCTCATGGGAAAGAGAGACAGGAATGCTATGGAAATTCAACTCCCAGAGCTCAGGCTGATAAACCAACCCTAGATAAGAGTGAAGCTGAACCAAGACAGAGAACAGAGACCTCAAATAACAACACAGCAGTCTACTACAGGGGAAGGGCAGAGTGTGCCACTGGGTGAGAGGACCCCTCTATGGTGCAGGCACTCAGGGACAGAAAAAAACTGAGTCAGCTACAGACACTGAGAAAAACCTGGAGCACCGCCTGAACCTGGAGCACCGCCCGAGCCACAAGGCAACCTAGGAGAAGCTGAAGCCGGTGTTCTCTGACAGAAACAAAAGCACCACAACGAAACCCACCTTACCTCCCACCCAGTGAAGCCCTTGTTCACTGAGAGAAACAAAAGCAACGCAAACCCACCTTACCTCCCACCCAGACTGGTCCAAACTCCTCCACTAATGACGGGACAGAACACAAGCATATAGTTCAGAGCACAAATACTCTTTACTACACTCCTGATTGTTTTGCATGACACTGGCATTCAAAAAAAAAAAATTAAGAACATACAAGAAAGCAAAATCCTCAACAAAATTCCAGCAAACAGACTCCAGCAACACATTAAAAGGATCATACACCATGATCAAGTGGGATTTATCTCAGGGATGCAAAGATTCTTCAGTATACACAAATCAATCAATGTGATACACCATATCAACAAACTGAAAGATAAAAACCATATAATCTTCTCAATAGATACAGAAAAAGCTTTTGACAAAATTCAACACCCATTTAAAAAAAAAAACTCTCCAAAAAGTACACATAGAAGGAACCCACCTCAAAATAATAAAAGCCGTACACAACAAACCCACAGCCAACGTTATTCTCAGTGATGAAAGCCGTACACAACAAACCCACAGCCAACGTTATTCTCAGTGGTGAAAACGGAAAGCATTTCCTCTACGATCAGGAACAAGACAAGGGTGCCCACTCTTGCCACTATTATTCAACATAATTTTGGAAGTCCTAGCCACAACAATCAGAAGAAAAAAGAAATAAAAGGAATCCAGATCAGAAGAGGCAAAATCCTTACTAGTTGCAGGTAACATGATACTATACATAGAAAACCCTAAAGATTCCACCAGAAAATCACTAGAGCTAATCAATGAATATAGTAAAGTCACAGGATACAAAATTAACATACAGAAATCCCTTGCACTCCTATACACTAATAATGAAAAATGAGAAAGAGCAGTTAAGGAAACAATCCCATTCACCACTGAAATAAAAAGAATAACACACTTAGGGATTAACCTACCTAAAGAGACAAAAGACCTGTATGCAGACAACTATAAAAAAAAAAAAAAAAAAACGATGAAACAAATCAAAGATGACATAAACAGATGGAGAGATATAACATGGTTTTGGATTGGAACATTCAATATTGTGAAAATGACGATACTACCCAAAGTAATCTACAGACTCAAAGGAATCCCTATCAAACTACCAATGGTATTTTTCACAGAACAAGAATAAAAATATTTCACAATTTATATGGAAACACAAAAGACCCCAAATAGCCAAAGCAATCCTGAAAAAGAATGGAGCTGGAGGAATCAACCTTCCTGACTTCACACTATCCTACAAAGCTACAGTCATTAAGACAGTATGGTACTGGCACAAAAACAGAAATATAGACAAATGGAACAAGGCCGAAAACCCAGAGATAAACCCACACACTTATGGGCACCTTATCTTTGACAAAGGAGGCAAGAATATACAGTGGAGAAAAGACAGCCTCTTCAATAAGCGGTGCTAGGATGTGGGGACAGCTACATGTAAAAGAATGAAACTAGAGCACTTTCTAACACCATATACAAAAATAAATTCAAAATGGACTAAAGATTTAAATGTAAGGCCAGGAACTATAAAGCTCTTAGAGGAAAACACAGGCGGTACACTTTTTGATATACATCACAGCAAGATACTTTTTGATTCACCTCCTAGAATGGAAATAAAAACAAAAGTAAATAAATGGGACTTAATTAAACTTAAAAGCTTTGCACAGCAAAGGAAACAAAACACAAGATTAAAAGACAACCCTCAAAATGGGAGAAAATAATTGCAAATGAAACAATAACAAAGGATTAATCTCCAAAATATACAAGCAGCTCATGCAACTCAATACCAGAAAAACAAACAACTCAACAAAGAATGGGCAGAAGACCTAAACAGACATTTCCCTAAAGAAGACATATAGATGGCCAACAAACACATGGAAAGATGCTCAACATCACTTAGTATTGAAAAATGCAAATCAAAACTACAATGAGGTTATCACCTCACAGTCAGAATGACCATTATTAAAAATCGACAAACAATAATTGCTGGAGAGGCTGTGGAGAAAAGGGAATGCTCTTGCACTGTTGGTGGGAATGCAAATTGATACAGCCACTATGGAGAACAGTGTGGAGATTGCTTAAAAAACTGGAAATAGAACTGCCATTCGACCCAGCAATTCCACTGCTGGCCATACACACCAAGAAAACCATAACAGAAAGAGACACGTGTAGCTCAAAGTTCACTGCAGTTCTTTTCCCAACAGTAGGACACAGGAGAGGGCTCCTGAGAGTTCCTGGGCTGCAAGGAGACCCAACCAGTCCATCCTAAAGGCAATCAGTCGTGGGTGTTCACTGGAAGGACTGATGCTGAAGCTCCAATAATTTGGCCACCTGATGCGCAGAACTGACTCACTGGAAAAGACCCTGATGCTGGGAAAGATTGAGGGCAGGAGGAGAAGGAGATGACAGAGGATGAGATGGTTGGATGGCATCAATGACTCGATGGACATGAGTTTGAGTAAGCTCTGGGAGCTGGTGATGGACAGGGAGGCCTGGCGTGCTGCAGTCCATGAGGTCACAAAGAGTCAGACACGACTGAGTGACTGGACTGAACTGAGGACACAGAAGCAACTTACGTGTCCAACAACAGATGAATGGATACAGAATCTGTGGTACATGTATACACTGGAATATTACTCAGCTACAAAAAATGAATGCATCAGAGTCAGTTCTAATGAGGTGGATGAACCTAGAGTCTATTATACAGAGCGAAGTAAATCAGAAAGAGAAAGCCCAATATCGTATATTAAAGCACATATATGGAATCTAAAAGATGGTACTGATGAACCTATTTGCAGGGCAGCAATGGAGACCCAGACATAAAGAACAGGCTTGGGGACACAGAGGGGGAAGGAGAGGGTGGGATGATTTGAGAGAACAGCACTGAAACATATACATTACCATATGTAAAACAGATGACCAGTGAGAGTTCAATGCATAAAGCCAGTGCTCTGGGGAAACCTAGAGGGACAGGGTGGGGAGTTCAGGATAGGGGAGGGGGACACATGTATATCTATGGCCGATTCATGTTGATGCATAGCAAAAAAAAATCACAATATTGTAAAATAATTATCCCCCAATTAAAATAAATTAATTCTAAAAGAGAAAGAATAGCATGGAAACATACATCACCATATGTAAAATAGAGAGCAAGTGGGACTTCGCCGTGTGACACAGGGAGCTCAAACCAGCGCTCTATGACCACCGAGAGGAGTGGAATAGGGTGGCAGGTGGGAGGGACGTTCAAGAGGGAGGGGACATGTATGCTTGTGGCTGATTCATGCTGAGGTAGAGCACAGGCCGACACAATATTGTAAAGCAATTATCCTTCAAAAAAAAAAAAAAAAGAGTGAGAAAAAAAACATACAAGGAAGCAAGGAGAAAAAATACAGCCCATCGTTAAGAAACAGAGCAAGCAGCAGAATCAGATGCAGAGATGACACAGACATTAGAACCATCAGACAAGCCCCTTAATAGTGATTATGATTAATCTGTTAAAGAGTCTACTAGAAAAGGCAGATAACATGCAAGACTATAGTAGATTTCAACTAAGACATGGAAACTCCAAAAGGAAATCCAGTGGAAATGCTAGAAATAAAAAACATGGCTTCAAACATGAATTCCTTTGACAGAATCACCAGGTAATTCGACACACTGAGAAAAGCAGCAATAAACTTGAAGGAAATAGAAATTACCTATTAACCTGAAACACAGAGTGGGAAAAAAGGAAAAATAAAGCAGAACAAAGTATGTAAGAGCTGTGAGACAATATCATCAACTAGTCTGACATGCACGTAATTGGAGTCCCAGAAGAAGAAAGTAAGTTTAGGCCAGAAGTAATATTTGAAGAGAAAACGGCTAAGAATTTTCCAAAAGTGATAAAAGACATCAAACCTCACATAAAATAAGCAAGTTTTTTTAATTTTAAACACATCATATTCAAACTGCTAAAAGCCAAAGAAAACTAGAAAAATCTTGAAAACAGAGGGGGAAAAAAGAGAATATGTGAAGAACATAACAATATATGTTATAACCTCTGGAAAGCAAACTTTCCAGAAAAGTTGTAAGTCAAAAAAAGAACAAGTAATATCTCTAACATAATGAGAAAGAAAAAAACCTGTCAATCTGGAGAAGGTGTCTTTCAAACACAAATGCAATACTTTTTTCAGAAAACAAACACTGAGGAAACTCACTGCCATCAGACTTGTGATACAGAAATGCGCAAAGGGTATGGTTCTCACATGAGGAATACGATACCACACAAAAACGTAATTCACAACAAAGAAATGATGAGCTCCAGAAATCAAAATGAAGGTAAATAACACAATCTGTCTTATTTTTTAATTGCTCTAAAAGATAATTGATGGTATAAAGGGAAAAGAGTAAAAATGTACTATAATGTTTATGACACATAAAATAGACGAAAATGATGTTATAAAGGACAGGAAGGAGGAACTGCTGGCACAACAGCTATTAATCTCACTGCCTTTTTGATATCTGTTACCTAATAAACTTGCCAAAATCAACATGCCTTAAACCAAATTCCAGATCTCCCCCCTTCAAATCTGCTGCACCAAAATCTTCCCCATCTCAGTTGCTGGCTGACAATCCAATCCTCCCAATTTCTCAGGCTAAAACCCTTGGAATCATCTTTGATCCTTACCTTTTTTCCACTTATCTCATCAGCACATTCTGTCTTCAAACTACACTTCCAACATTGCCACCATCTTGGTCTAAACCACCATCACCTCTCACATGGATTACTGCAGAAGAATCCTACCAAGTTTCCCCATTTACTCTGAGGTCAACTATTTTCAACACAGCAGTCAAAGTGATCCTTGATAAACTCAAGTCAGATCATGTCCCTCCTTGGCCTAAAACCCTGCCGTGGCTTCCTAGTTCACTCAAAGTAGAGCCAACGGCTTCACAACAGCCTGAAAGGCCCTTCACTCTCTCTTGCCTCCTCTCCTAGCACCCAGCCCCCCAACAAGACTATTCCAGCCTCCCTGCTCCCCTTATTCCCTGAACACAGCAAGCAAACTCTCACCTTAGGGCCTTTGCTCTAACTGCTGCTTTTCTTCCTCTAGCAATGTCTAGCTCCTTTCCTCCCATCCTTTAAGTCACTGCCCACATCTCCCTTGCTTAGCGAGGATTACCTGGCCCAATCATCCATTTAGAAAACAAGCATCCACACACCCACACACTCTGCCAAGTCAACAATACTCAGCTCTACCTTTTCTTTTTGTCTGAAGGACTTTCAATGTTTTAGCACAGTATAAAATGTTTCTAATTTTTCATTGTCAATTTTCCGTCCTAGCTCCCCTCATTAAAACGCAAGCTAAGCAAGAGCCAGAATTTCTATTTTGCTCTGCATTCCAAATAGCTGGTTCAGATCTTGGCAATAAACATTTAGTGAATAATTGTGTAAAACAAGCCCCAAACAAATGAAAATTACGTCATATTCCCCTTATAGAATGTTATTAAAAATATTAGAGCCAAAGCGGATTACTTAGAAGGATACAAGCGACTGCTATATCTATAAGCGACTGCTGAAATGGTAGATGATGAAATGACTTTACTCTTTTCTCATTTTTGTAAAGTAACTTTATGAAAGAGTGTGTATAGTTATGTGTCTATACTAATAGAAATGAGCATGGATACAGCATTTTATCAACATGCAGAAAAATAATTTTTGGTTTTTCGTGAAAAAGGTACATGGAAAGATCTGAGTTCAGATTCTGATGAATTCCCTTCTTGGGATATACTCTTCATCACAGTTTCCTCATCTATAAAACAAGGACAATAACGGCCACCTTGCAGACTTATTGTAGGGCTCAACTACAAGCCATGGGACACATCTAGGGACTGCTTTTGTCACTCACCCTTCTGTCTCTAGCGACTAGCCCAGAGCCTAACAACTGCAGTTGCTCAATAAATATTTGCTGAAAGAATTAACTGAAGCTGTTACAATCACAAAAACCAACCAAAATCTGAATCTGTAATACCACCAAGAAATACAAAACTTCACTGAGTCACTTGTAGAGGGTGAACGTGTGAACACAGAAAAGAGATAGCACATATGGCAGGCATCAATGGAGATTATCTTCCCTCTGATTATGTTTCCAGGTTAGCTTTCACCAGCCACCTGGGGCACAAAGACCCCTTATGACTTCCTCACGAGAGTCACCTTCTAAGCTGATCAACAAAACACCTTACACCACAAAACCTACTCTTTTATTAACATTTATGCAAAGTGAGTTTTCCTCTGTGCTTTCACTTAATTTACTTTTTGGGACCACCCAGATAATGGGTGTTCTTCTCTTTCCCATGTTTTTCTAACCCTATACAACTTGCCTGTTTTTGTTTATTTTTAGCTTCCTGTATTTTCACAAATTCAAGATTTAAATATCAGAGATTTTCCTCTGTATTTTACCTTACCAAAAGTCTCCACTACAAAGCCCTCAGAGAGAATCAAGGTGCCTGCCTTGGCGTGAGAGAGATGGCACTGCAGAGGAACAGGAGTCCGTGATGCAGCTGTGAGTGGCAAGACTCTAGGCAAAGCTTACCTCAGCGTCAGTGTCTCATCTGTCAGATGAGAATGCGCAAACTGGATTCCCTCTGACATCCATCTAAACACCAGCACTTAGAACGGGATCAGAATCTAGTCTTTCTCCTTCTACTTCTAATGTACATGCACTCTCTTCCTCTATGTAAGAGAACCACTCACTCAGGTTTTACTGTGTGAATGCCAACCTTGTTGACCTCTGCCAGAATCAACACTGAACACAAGGCAAACAGTCATCAGTATGGTAGATGTGTAATCTGGACATTTCATTGGGACCAGCAGTTGAGGGATAATTCACTGAAAACGTTCTATATAACACAGACAAGAAGAATTACACTTTGGAGCTATGGTAGAGTGTATAATGTGTCTGTGCTAAGCCACTTCAGTCACACCTGACTTTTTGAAACTGTAGCCCAAGAGGCTCCTCTGTCCATGGAATTCTCCAGGCAAGAATACTGGAGTGGGTTGCCATTTCCTCCTCCAGGGGGTCTTTCGGACCCAGAGATTGAACCCATGTCTCCTGCATTGGCAGGTGGGATTCTCTATCACTGAGCCACCTGGGAAGCCCATGTAGCCTCTAGAAAACTGCAAAATTCAAGGAAGTAAATCTCTCTTTGGAGGCTCCAGAAGGAACCAGCCCTGACCACCCATTTTAGAACAGAAATGAATACAGTTCTCTTGTTTTAAGCCAGATAATCTGCCACAGTCGCAACAGGAAACTAACACTGTACCTCAGTGCCACCAAAACAGATGAGTTCCATCTGTGGAACCTCTATTTGTTCACGAGAAGAGCAAAGTTTACCTGTGTTAGCACGTTTCACTCGTCTCTCAACCCTACAAAGTAGATACTGTTACTGTACCCATTCTCAGATAAAGAAATTGAGGCAAAAAGTGGTTGGCCAGTGTGACTCGTTAAGTATTGCCTGGGTGTCAAGAATAAATGGTGGACCCATGATACTAATTTCAGGAAGTCTGACCTGATTTTGTGCTCTTAATCAGTTTGGAGTTGAATGATTTGTAGGTAGAATTACTGAAAATACAATTGAAACAGTCCTTTAAAGGTTAGACCTCGTGACATACCTTATTTCAGACTGAGGAAACTGCGAGACTGCCCTAGGGTTCATTGGTACAGGATGCCACTCAGGAACCCCTTAGGCAAAAATGCACAGTGATGAGAGGGAAGGAAGCCAGGAACTGAGCTATCCCAGAGGGGTCAATTCATTGCGGCTAATGTGTATCAAGTTAGGAGACCTCAGCCTCGTCAATGCTCTTAACTGCTTCTACAGGAATTAGGGGCCCAAAAATATGAGAAAGATACTATACTTACTTCATTTGTATTTATTTTCTTTTTTTGCTTGTCTTCAGCTTTCCTTTCAGTCTTTAGTTCTTTTTAGAAATACAAACCCCGCTCAGCTATGCTAAGGGCATGCAAGTTAATGAGCTTCTACATATAAAAGAAAACAACTACATGTCAGGTCAGGCAGGCTTTAGCCCGCTAATGAAGAAGGAATTGGAAAGGAGAAAAAAAAATTTTAAGTCTACATTAGGACAACTGAAAATTTTGACAAGAAGTAATCATTGAGGAAATATGTAATCTATAAACTGGGGATAATAGTAAACCCTTAAAGACTGTTACACAATAAAATAACAATGCAAGTGCATAGTAAACAAAAAAAAAAAGCAGAATTTAAGATGTGTGACTATGTGTGACAGTCCCAGGCAGGCCCACAGGCTCCAAGGCACAAGGTGACGCTTCAGTGGAAACATTTAACAACTTCCTCGGTCTGAAATAAGGTATGTCAGGAGGTCTAACCTTTAAAGGACTGTTTCAATTTTACTTTCAGTAATTCTACCTACAAATTATTCAACTCCAAACTGATTAAGAGCACAAAATCGGGTCAGACTCCGTGAAATTATTATCATGGATCCACCATTTACTCTATCACCCAGGCAATATTAACAAGTCACGCTAGCCAACCAATTTTTGCCTCAATTTCTTTATCTGAGAATGGGTAAAGTAACAATATCTACTTTGTAGGGTTGAGAGAAGAATAAAACGTACTAACACAGGCAAATTTAAAGTGCTTAATAAAAAGACAATAATAATGTGACCCCATAAATTCAACTCCATAAGGCCTTCTTTGATTCCCCCAGCACTTTCTGATGACTTACTATAACGACCACTGGGGTTTCTCCCTCTTAACTACCTTTTTTTTAATTAATTTATTTTTTATTGAAGGATAATTGATTTTCAGAATTTTGTTGTTCTCTGTCAAACCTTAACATGAATCAGCCATAGGTATACATATATCCCCTCCCTTTTGAAATTCCCTCCCATCTCCCTCCCCACCCCTTCTCCTGCCTTCAATCTTGCCCAGCATCAGGGTCTTTTCACATGAGTCAGCTCTTCGCATCAGGTGGCCAAAGTATTGGAGTTTCAGCTTCAACATCAGTCCTACCAATGAACACCCAGGGCTAATCTCCTTTAGGATGGACTGATTGGATCTCCTTGCAGTCCAAGGGAATCTCAAGAGTCTTCTCCAACACCACAGTTCAAAAGCAGCAATTCTTCAGTGCTCAGCTTTCTTTACAGTCCAACACTCACATCCATACATGACCACTGGAAAAACCATAGCCTTGACTGGACGGACCTTTGTTGACAAAGTAATGTCTCTGCTTTTCATACGCTGTCTAGGTTGGTCATAACTTTCCTTCCAAGGGTTGAGCATCTTATAAGCTCATGGATGCAATCACCACCTGCAGTGATTTTGGAGCCCAGAAAAATAAAGTCTATCACTGTTTCCACTGTTTCCCCATCTATTTGCCATGAAGTGATGGGACCAGATGCCATGATCTCAGTTTTCTGAATGTTAAATTTATGTTTTCTTATTATACTTTTCATTAGCAAATTGCAATGAGTACAAGTGTGAATGAACTCAGGCCTCTTTTTTCTACTCTAGGACTTTCCAAAAGACTCCCATCCATTCTTTCTCCAAAAGCAATAATGGCTCACATAGAAATATCTAACAAATGACCCTCTCTTCATCCAATCTCTAATTTCCTTAATGGTAAGAAAAGGGGCTTTCCAGGTGGCTCAGTGGTAAAGAATATGCTTGTCAAGCAGGAAACATAGGTTCAATCCCCAGGTCTGGAAGATCTTCTGAAGAAGGACATGGCAACCCACTCCAGTATTCTTGCCTGGGAAATCCCATGGACAGAGGAGCCTGGTAGGCTACAGTGAATGAGGTGGCAAAAGAGTGGGACACGACCTAGCGAATAAACAAGAAAAGGAAAGAGCATTCCATAATGGCCAAAAAAGGAAAAGAAGTCCCTTCCATCTCTTCTTCTTGTCATTTTATAGACTTTATAGCAAAAAAAGGGGGGTGGGGGCGGACAGCAACAGAAGCAGTACCAAGCCTACAAAAGCAAGACAACTGCCAAGGAAAAACCTAGTAGAACAAAGGTGGAATCAGGGTATTAGGTGATTTGGCTGCAAAGACCACCCCCCTACTCTAGGAAACACTCCACAAAAAGGGATGGTTCTAGAAAAGGATTAAATGATCCAATTGGTAAGGGATTTCCAGATCCGTAGGATGGATGCACTGCAAGTAGAAAGTCTAGCAAAATCTCCCAAGCTCAGTACAGGTCTACATTAAGATTCTCTAAAATCAACACATGACTTAAACTGCAATTTTTTAAAAAATCACAATTATTATGCAAGCATTAGTTCAGTTGCTCAGTCATGTCCGACTCTTTGTGACCCCATGGACTGCAGCACGACAGGCCTCCCTGTCCATCACCAACTCCCAGAGTTTACTCAAACTAATGTCCATTGAGTTGGTGATGCCATCCAACCATCTCATCCTCTCGCGTCCCCTTCTCCTCCCACCTTCAATCTTCCCCAGCATCAGGGTCTTTTCAAATGAGTCAGTTCTTGCATTAGGTGGCCAAAGTATTGGAGTTTCAGGTTCAACATTAGTCCTTCCAATGAATATTCAGGATTGACTGTCTTTAGGATGGACTGGTTAGATTTCTTCGCAGTCCAAGGGACTCTCAACAGTCTTCTCCAACATCACAATCAAAAACCATCATTTCTTCAGCGCTCAGCTTTCTTTAGAGTCCAAGTCTTACATCCAAACATGACTACTGGAAAAACCATAGCCTTGACTAGACAGACCTTTGTTAGCAAAGGAATGTCTCTGCTTTTTAATATGCTGTCTAGATTGGTCGTAATTTTTTTCCAAGGAGCAAGCATCTTTTAATTTCAAGGCTGCAGTCACCATCTGCAGTGATTTTGGAGCCCAAAAAAATAAAATCTGCAACTGTTTCCCCTGTTTCTTCATCTATTTGCTATGAAGTGATGGGACCAGATACCATGATCTTAGTTTTCTTAATGTTGAGCTTTAAGCCAGCTTTTTCACTCTCCTCTTTCACTTTCATCAAGAGGCTCTTTAATTCTTCTACGCTTTCTGCCATAAGGGGGGGGGGGGGGTGTCGTCTACGTATCTGAGTTTATTGATATTTTTCCTGGCAATATTTCTCATGATTCCAGCTTGTGCTTCATCCAGCCCAGTGTTTCTCATGATGTACTCTGCATATAAGTTAAATAAGCAGGGTGACAATATACAGCCTTGACATACTCCTTTCCCTATTTGGAACCAGTCTGTTGTTCCATGTCCAGTTCTAATTGTTGCTTCTTGACCTACATACAGGTTTCTCAAGAGGCAGGTCAGGTGGTCTGGTATTCCCATCTCTTTCAGAATTTTCTACAGTTTGTGGTGATCCACACAGTCAAAGGCTTTGGCATAGTCAATAAAGCAGAAATAGATGTTTTTCTGGAACTCTCTTGCTTTTTCGATGATCCAGCGGATGTTGGCAATTTGATCTCTGGTTCCCCTGCCTTTTCTAAAACCAGTTTGAACATCTGGAAGTTCACAGTTCACGTATTGTTGAAGCCTGGCTTGGAGAATTTTGAGCATTACTTTACTAGCATGTGAGATGAGCGCAATTGTGCAGTAGTTTAAGCATTCTTTGGCACTGCCTTTCTTTGGGATTGGAATGAAAACTGGCTTTTTCCAGTCCTGTGGTCACTGCTGAGTCTTCCAAATTTGCTGGCATATTGAGCGCAGCACTTTCACAGCATCATCTTTTCAGGATTTGAAATTGCTCAACTGGAATTCTATCACCTCCACTAGCTTTGTTTACAGTGATGCTTCCCAAGGCCCACTTGACTTCACATTCCAGGATGTCTGGCTCTAGATGAATGATCACACCATTATCATTATCTGGGTCGTGAAGATCTTTTTTGTATAGTTCTTCTGTGTATTCTTGCCACCTCTTATTATCTTCAGCTTCTTTTAGGTCCATACCATTTCTGTCCTTTATTGTGCCCACCTTTGCATGAAATGTTCCCTTGGTATCTCTGATTTTCTTAAAGAGATCTACAGTCTTTCCCATTCTATTATTTTCCTCTATTTCTTTGCACTGATTGCTGAGGAAGGCTTTCTTATCTCTCCTTGCTATTCTTTGGAACTCTGTATTCAAATGGGTATATTTTTTTCCCCTTTGCTTTTCGCTTCTCTTCCTTTCACAGCTATTTGTAAGGCCTCCTCAGACAACCATTTTGCTTTTTTGCATTTCTTTTTCTTGGGGATGGTCTTGATCCCTGCCTCCTGTACAATGTCATGAACCTCCTGTCCATAGTTCTTCAGGCACTCTGTCTATCATATCTAGTCCCTTGAATCTATTTCTCACTTCCACTGTATAATTATAAGGGATTTGATTTAGGTCATACCTGAATGGTCTAGTGGTTTTCCCTACTTTCTTCAATTTAAGTCTGAATTTGGCAATAATAACATGCAAGCATACATGTTATAATAGTGTATTAAACCATCTGTAACTTCCAACTTAAAAACCTAAAATGAGATTCCAAAATTTGTTCAGGATGAAGAACAAAAGACTTTTAAGTAAGATCCTTAATATAGCTGTTAAAATATTGTTTCCTCAGATCCTTTGATTAAAGGCCAGAGTTCAACCTAGTACAAGGTAACCTGAAAAATATTTAAGCATCTGGAAACTATATGCAAACAGGTAAGGGATGCACCGATATTCAGCTTCAGCTTTACAGCACAGCTAAAATCTGCCATTCAGCTTCAGCTTTAGACCTGTTTTTGGAAAGCAAAGGAGCTAAAACCTACAAGGTCATTTCTGGCATCAATGAACTTGCCCATGATCAATCACCTTATGACTGAGTATCTTGTGATCACAACTAAACTTAGTCACTACCAGTATATCATTTGAACTTACTGCAAACATCTGCATATTCCCTTGAAATACAGGTTAAGAATTCTAGTTATGACCCAGATGAAACCACATTTTACTTGCTGAAGTGACACAAACCAAGAAAACATAAGTATCTGTAAGTACTGCAGTAATAAAATACAGTAATATATAATTTTGGAAGCTGTTCACTCTACACCACAAAATAATTTAAAACTTCCAAATAACTTAATTCTTGGAAAAATAATTTGGAATAAAAATAACAAAAGAACATATATTTTCTAGAAATCTTAGTAAGGCAAAATAAGGATAATTTAGTAACTCTAATATTTCTACAATTTTAGTATATTACTAGATCCCTGGGTCTGCAAGATCCCCTGGAGAAAGAAATGGCAACCCAGTCCAGTATTCTTGCCTGGAAAATCCCATGAAGAGAGGAGCCTGGTGGACTACAGTCCATGGGGTCGCAAAAGTCAGATACGACTTAGCAACTAAACCACCACCATTAAACTAATGTTTAAGAACTATGCTTTTTAAGTACTTACATTCAGTCCTGAGACCTTCAAGAAAAATCCACTTGGGAATTTTCATGTCTTGTGAGAAAATCAAAAGCAGAATCTCAGCTTCCGCTGTGAAAGAGCAGAAGTTTACCATTTTGGCAAAAACACCTATTCAGATCAAGTGTTGACACTTGCTTTTCACCTTGGAGCATTCTCCCACTCTCCTATTTCAAAGAGTAAAGAGGGGGTTTATCATTCCCAATTTTACCCTGGGTGTTACTTATAGGCCCTGCTGTCAATGAAGGCCTTCTGAAGCACCTGTGTACCTTCCTTCACCTGCTCCTTAGGTGAGAGGTGGGGAAAACTCATACTCAAATGAAAGACACCCCTGTGTCTCAAGTGCATCTTGCGAAGCTCCTGTTAGCCCACCTTCACGGAACAAACCTGCTCTCGCCGAAACCTCACCCCTAACAGAGTTGGGGTGAAGGGTGATGGGAAGATGGCAGAAAAAGACCTGAAAACAACATGGGCTTTGGACCAAGAAGCAAGGGGTTTGCCTCCTACCTCACTAACTCAGCAGGAAATTCAACCTCCAAGTACTTCTGTTTTCTTCTCTCCTGCACGCAGATTAAACTGTTCTCGCAGGAGTGTTATGCCAGTGAAGCTACCAACAAAGATCAAATAGCCAGTATGGGCCCTAGCACCAAGTAGCTGCTCAGTAAACGCTGGCTCTCACTGTCCCGGACATTTCACTGCTGCCTCCACGGTTTCAGATACTACCTATCCTCCGGAATGGCGGCTGGAACACAGTCTCACCAGATACAAAGGCTTGGTATTTTCCAGTAATCTCTCCTCCTAAGCGTTTGCTCTCAACCTCCAGCATTTCCAAGCCATTCCCTGACGGCCACTGCCATGTGCTGGTCCTACTCACGTGTCTCTAAACTTCTGGAAGGAGAGAGGGAGAAAAATCCAGAAAAACTGAGAGAGACGTGCCGAGATTCAAACATTATCTAGACGGCACCTCCCAGAACTCACATTACACATTTTGAAAAGCGGGGAAGAACTGCTGGACGCCAGAACAGAGATGCCGAGGCCTGTGGTAAAGCGGAGCTCTGGCAGCGCTCCACCCCCATCCGCACAGGGAAAGCGAGGCGCTTCTGGGCACATCTGTACGTCCTGAGGCAAGAGAAGCGGCGGCGGGGCTGCGTGCGCGCCCGCACAGACAGCCGCCCGCGCGCGCCTCGGCCAGCGCCGGGACACAGCCCCCGCCGGGCCGAGGCGGAGGGAGGCAGCATCCCGCCCTACTTCCTGCGGCGGGGGGGAAAAACAGCTTGCCGCAGGGCGGACGGCGGCGGAGCGCGCCCCGCGGCTCCTACGTGGCGCCGCCGGCTCGCGAGGAGCGGGGCCCGGAAGGCGCCCCGGCTCCCCGCGGGGCTCCCGCAGAGAGGCGACGCGAGCGGCGCCCGCGGACGCGGCTGAGGAACGCGCGGGGCGGCGGGGGCGCGCAGGCCGCCGCGGGTCACCCACCTTCCTCACGCGGCGGGCCGTGTAGAGCCCCATGCCGTCCTGGACGCGGGAGGACTTCAGGGAGAACCTGTCCGGCACGTACATGCCCAGCATGCTCCCCGCCGCGGCCGCGGCCGCCCTCAGCGCCGGCACGGGCGAACCTGGGGTGCCGGGGCGGCGGGGGAGAGGCCGGCGGGCAGGAGGAAATGGAGCCTCCCTCCCAGAATCCCCACCTCCCCGCCGACTCCAGGATCCCCCGCGGCTCGGCCCCTCCTCGTCCCGGGTCCAGCTCGGCCGCAAGCGGAGGAGGCCGCGGCTGCCACGGCGGGCGCGGGGGCGTGGGGGGCGAGGGCCCCGGCGTTGCGGGCGCGGGGACGCCCCGGCGCGGGGACGCCGGGCACTGATTGGCCCGAAGTTAGCGGCTCTCGCACCCGCGCCCGGGCGCGGAGCCTCGAACCCGGAGGCCTGGAAGCCGACCCGCCCGCGCGCTGCGCCGGGCGGGGCAACGTTCCCGCCTGTCTGCAGCCTCTGCGGTTTGACTCTGAACTAGTGCTCCCAGTCGGGGAATTTTACACTCTTCAGATGCAAAACTAAATGGGTCTTGACAGAGCTGGGGCCATCCTCCAAAACAACTTTACAAGCTTTAGACCGAAATCATACTTAACCTTCTGCCTAACTACTGAGAGCAGTCCCTCAGCTCCAGGAAATTTCAGCCCTTTTACTTGTGAGGTCCGCATCTTTGGTTTACTTCATGCTTATTTCAGAGGCTTAACCTCATATAGGACTAATAAATACATTGATTAACCTTCAGAGAAAAGAGGGTATACGCAGCCTGCAAGTAATCCATTTCAAGTTAACTCGAAATTTGCTGTGAACAATTGAAGTAATATTTAAATCCAGTAGAAATTAGTTCTCTTATGGTGTCCTAAGTCCTGGGAATTTCTTACACTTCCAAAGATAAACTGTCCCCGCGTCTTCTCTTCCTTGAAAATCACCAGACCAATGACGGATTTTCAGTCAAAATATGAGATGGGGGAGATAAAAGGGAGTGGCCAAACAATGGAATCTGGAATTTCGACCGTAAATTAACAAGTCTTTTAGTGTTTTTAATAAAGTTAGTAGATACTGCAGTGGCATTCAGAATTTCAAAAGGATGTTTGCTTCTTCAAGAGGAACTGGAATCTCTCTACTCATTTCTCTTGATACACTTGATCATTTTCTGCACTGGGTTCTTTTCTCGGAAAGTATTTGATGTTCTCATTAAATATTGTTTCTTATAAACCGATAAAATAATAACAATTTTGACAAAATTAAAGGCACACTGCTCAGAAAAACTCACATGAATACATTTTAAAGATCTTATTGGCTTTATTCAACCATTCATGATTTAGACGACATCCAATGTGACTGAAAGAAAGGAGCTCCGAGGACCTATACAAAATGAAAGGCTTTTATGAGCAGAAGGGCTTAGGAACAAGGAAGTTATACCAGGCAAAAATCGGATTGCCTATTGAAAGGTATCTTTCTTTCAGGGGATGGTGGAGGTCTATTAGGCATATTACCTAACTAATGATGATCAAGCACCTACCTATTAGCTGGCCAAAGCTCCGATTTTCTAGGAGAGCCAAAATTTGGGATTGTCTCAGTTTTGGTGGAGAATTTAGCATAAGAACTCCATTTGGGGACTGTTGTCATGTTTTTAGCAACACAGGTGGAAATGATCCCTGTCTTCCAGGCTAAGGAAAACTATGGAACATAAACAGTCCTAATTTCCTAAGTAGGAGAATTTTATTAAAATTCAGAAAAAGGTTTTTGAAAAAGCATTATGAAGAAAATTATGTTAATAGCGATATTTGGAAATTTTAAAGAATTAAATAAATTATTAAAGAAAATGAAGGGTAGGTGGCTAGGGATGAGAACAGATGCCTTAATCATTCTCTGAGTTCTGATCTCTTTGACCTACCATTGAAGATATCTAACTTTTCATAGGGGTATGTGAATTAACTTGGGATTCCCAAGTAGCACAGTAGTGAAAAATCCAGCTGCCAGTGCTGGAGACTGGGGGGCGGGGTTCAGTCCCTGTCCCTGGGTTCAGAATATCCCCTGGGGGAGGAAATGGCTACCCATTCCAGTATTCTTGCCTGGGAAATTCCATCGAATGGGGAGCCTGGTAGGGTACAGTCAGTGGAGTCACAGAGTCAGACACGACTGAGTACACCCATATCAATAAATAAACGAAGTTTGTTCAGGGGAAATTTGAAATTATATGGCCTTGAAGCATGTAATATTGGTTAATAAATACGTCTTGATTAAAAGTTAACTGAGGGACTTCCCTGGTGGCCCAGTGGCTAAGACTCTGCTTCCAGTGCACGGGGCCCAGATTCGATCCTTGGTTGGGGAACTAGATCCCACATGCCGCAACTAAAGATCCACTGGGTGCTGCTGTGAAGACCCAGTGCAGCCAAATAATTAAATAATAAATAAAATAAATATTTTTTGAAAAGTCAATTCTGAGGATAATCCGAGATTTTCTAATTAGTCGATGGTGAGCCTAGAATCCATTTGTTGTTTGTTCCTCAAAGAATCTGGACTAAGCAGGTTTCTCTGGAGTCCCGTTCAGCCAGAGCAGGCCCACTGAACCCAGCTGGAAGCAGACCACAATCCAGAGGTGACCCGTGGCACTTTCCCCAGGGCACTCAGTCCTTTGTCACATGCAGCCTTTCAGCCCTGACCCTCAAGCCATCCTGGCTCATCTGTCAAATGCTCTACCATGTCTCTTTGGGTACAAAAGTTTCCACGGTTTTTGATCACTAGCGAGAAAAAAGTTTTCTGGACTTAGTCTAATATAAGCCTCATTCACTGATTACCCATACTCTGGCATAGCTCCCTTTTGATTGCTGCTACATTTCTGGGGAACTAAGTCTTCATCTTGAGAATGCTCATCTTTCTGAAAGTAGCTATCTTTACTAATTAGGAAGCAATAAAAAATAAATTAGTTTCTAAAGATAAATCTGAGATTAATAAAATGAGAAACTTTCCAGATCATCTATGAATCTCTATCAGAGATTTTGTTACAGCTAACACAAACAGTATATTTCATCAAAGCATGGAGTGTTCTTTTTATCTATTTGTTGGATTTTTCTGAAGATCTGCTACGTAAAACATAGAAACCAGAAACAAAAGCTCTTAAAAATAATCTCTCTTACAACACATAAAAAGGGATACATATTTGCCAAATCAAAATGAACAATACTGACCGGAAATTTGATTTTGAAGCCCTTAAGACAGTAGTGGTACAATGAGTCATTTCTTTAAGCTTTTAAAGCTAGAAGATGACCTTTTAATATTGTCTTTGAAAAACGGGAAATTAAAAGTCTGCTTTATATCAAGAGTTTAAATCCAGTCTTAAAAAGTAAGAAAATCAAAACATTGATATGAAACTACTACCGTGTATCTGATTTACTTATTCTAGAAAATACTGCACAATCTTGACACAAGAGAAACGACTCCAAATAAGTTTTTTCTTACTTTCAAATTTGTTTTTGGAGGACTTTTTTTTGTTGGTATGCCTAAATCAAGCTCTAGTTTTTTAATTCAAACTTGTATACTGGTATAGGCCTTGTTCTTTCACTACAGGGGGGAGACTTAAATTATAATTCTGGAATAATTAATTATTTTACCACATATACTATAAAATCTTTTCATTGTGTCTCAGTTATTAATTACTGTTACCAACTCTCATGATAGATTAAAAGCCTGATAGAAAAAAATACTGAAGTTTGTTTATCTTTAGTCACCTTAGAGTCAGAAGGATTGTAGTAAATGACTATAAAACCAAGTTGCCTGAGCAGAAAAGAATAAAGAAAATATTTTTTGTGACTCAGAAAAAAAAGAAGAAAGAAAAAAAATCTTAAGAGTAAAATCTAGAGTTTGGTTGCTGGATTCTTGCTCTGAAACCATCCTTTCCATGGCATTGATTCCATAGTAACAATAGTGCCATGAAAAGATAGCAGTGAAACCTGAAAATGTCTGCCCATTAAATTTTCTTTAGTCTCTCGACTTTGAATGATGACCACAAAAATTTGTATGCAGTACCAGAGAAGAATCATAAAACTCTTTGATTAGAAGAAACCTAGAAGTTGTTGGGACTAGAGTGAGTGATGTTATAAAAAGAAAAGCCAAAGGACAAATCAGTGGTCATCTCACCCCCAAAGTTAGATGCTATTCATGCAGCAGTTATGGAAAGGTAGCATGAAGCTAAAGGAAAGTAAGAGGAAGAGACTAAGAAGGATAATTATTTCATCAATATGCCAGAAACTTGACCAGGCTTTTCCTATTCATTATTTTAAAGCCCTAAAACAGCCCTACCATAATAGCCCTGCAAAGACAATGTATTAGCCCCATTTTATACCCAGAGATAGGTGATTGATCTTACTCAATTTCATGCACCCGTGAAATGGTGAAGGTAAAAAAACAAAAAAAACAAAAAACTCAGAACTGGCTGATTCCAATGTCCTTGGTTTTATCTCCAGCTAATTCAGTCTGACTCACTCTCCAGTGAGACTTAGTAGCACCTCTGGGCTTCCCAGATGGCTCAGTGGTAAAGAATCTACCTGCAACGCAGGAGACACAGGTTCAATCCCTGGGTCAGGAAGACCCCCTGGGGGAGGAGATGGCAACCCACTCCAGTATTCTTGCTGGGAAAATCCCATGGACAGAGGAACGTGCTGGCCAAAGTCCACAGGGTGGCAAAGAATTAGACCCAGCTGAGCCACTGAGCACACGCACACACAGGCACACGACACACAAGCACACACACTTGCACACACACACACGCACACACATGCACACACAAGCACCTCCAGAACAAACAGATCTCTCCCTCTCTCTCTTTTCTTTCATATCTCCTTTCCAATCCTCCAACTCCTCTAGATCTGACCAGAAAATCTGGCCAAGGTCAAGTAGATAGTTACCCTGTGCTCAGATGCTCCTATTTGATCCAAGTGACTGTGTCTAAGAAAAGACAGAGTTATGTGATTTTCCAAGGGCTATCTCTCGTCAGAGAGGACTATAAGACGCCGATTTTATGAAAAGTTTCTCTGAACCTGACAGATGTTTTGAGGATTAGCCAGTTCATAATCACAGCCTAGCTCATCCACAAATTTTTAATCCACACAAATAAGATTTAAAAGAATCAGTAATTAACCAAAAAGTAATACCAGTGCTCTTAGGTTTGTTAGAGCCACTCAATTTGTTCTACTGGTTTCCCTTTCCCTTTGCTAAAATAAAATAGTTACTGCTGCTGCTGCTGCTGCTAAGTCGCTTCAGTCGTGTCCAACTCTGTGCGACCCCATAGACGGCAGCCCACCAGGCTCCGCCATCTCTGGGATTCTCCAGGCAAGAATACTGGAGTGAGTTGCCATTTCCTTCTCCAGTGCATGAATGGGAAAACTGAAAGTGAAGTCGCTCAGTCGTGTCCGACTCCCAGTGACCCCATGGACTGTAGCCTACCAGGCTCCTCCGTCCATGGGATTTTCCAGGCAAGAGTACTGGAGGGGGGTGCCATTGCCTTCTCCAATAGTTACTGAAACATTGTTAAAAATACGTGGGTCACCTTAACACAGCATTCAAATGAGTAAGGAGAAACTTAGTTTAAGTGATTATTTTCTATAAAGTCTCTGATATAATGCAGGGAGTAAACGTAATTATTATTGTTATAATGCTTACTATTTAGCATGGAGGCAAAAATCAAATTTTTCCGTAGAAAACATTAATTTAAAATAAACATCACATCTGAGTCCTGATGTCTTGGTGACCTCTCAGTAAAAATGGGAGCATACATAACTGATGATGTAATTCCCTACTGAATTGGGGTCTCCATAAGGCCTCCTCCTCTGCCCATTGTTTCCTAGATTTGGCAGATTGAAGTTTCACATAGTATTTCATCATCAGAGAGGTAAGCTTCTAACTCTATCCTGTTATGCTGAGTATTAATGCAGTCATGGCAAATTAATATTGTTTGAAGATCATTAATTTTAGAACTTCCTCTGTTGTTTCCATTTGCAGCCAAGTACCATAGTAACATAAATTTACATATGAATGAAGAATATGTTATTTTTCTTAGCATTTTGGGTGAATTGAAGAAAATAATGTTCATCAACATTGGTTTACCTGTTTCAAAGTCTTTGTAACTAGCAATGGAATATGAGTGTCATTTATTTCTAACACATCAACAAAATCCTCTGTTGCTAAAATAGGTCCGTAGATCTTAAGCTTTCATATCCAAACCTAAGTTGTAAAGTATAATATTTTAATGGTAGATGTGACTGAAATAAGAAACAATGTGTTTTTTTTCCTGAAAGTTACTAACACTGCTTGCCCTGAAGGTAATTTAAAATCTTTGTTATAAAAACCTTGTCAACATATGGAAAACCAAATTGGAAGACTTCTGGCTATGTGACAGGTGTATTCTCTACAGAAAAGATACCAAAAATAAATAAATAATGAAATAAAGTAAAAACAACACTTATACCATGGGGTCAAATGTTTCCTCCACGAATTATAATCAAGCCAGTCTTTGCGCTCCTGTTCTCTCTGCCTGAGGAATTCAGTTATTTTAAGTCTCTCTTTGTAAAAGGCCACTATGCAGCTGCGAAGAAAAAATTGGCATCGTGCTGATTCCTCAAGTCATCATTTCTGAATGTTTCTGCAAAATTTTGCCACAAGGAACCTTTAGGCCCAAAGGAAGCAAAAAGACTTTTTCAAAAAATCACACAGATCGTGCCAGAGTTTGTGCTAAATTATACAGGCTACCCACAAAAATAACTTCGGGAAACCTCTTCCTCCAGACAGAACTGCCAGAAGATTGTCCCTCCATTGCTCCTACCACGGGGAACTCCCTTCCTGTTAGAAGAGCTTCCAGTCTCTCCGCAGGAGTGGTGAGGAGCCAGGGAGACAGCAAGAATTTTTGAATCAGGAAATATGGAGTTTTGAACCACATATCTGAGACATATTAACATGAAACCATAGGAAAGGTTAATAACCCCTGGAAAACTCTACTTCCTTGTCTGAACAATGATGCTGACAATGCCTACTTTGCAGAGACCCAAGCACAAAATAGTTTCAAAATAAATGGAAGTTGTTATCACCATGGATCAGAACTAAGCCTCATAGCTATACTTCAACATTTTTCAACAAGCCATCTGGATTTTGCTGGAATTACACAGAAGTGAGTCTATGAGCTTCTACTGTGGCACATGGAAGACCCCAATCATCCTTCCAGGGCAAGAAGGATGTCTTTAATATCTGTATAACACAGCCTATAAGATAATGCTGCTTCCACAGAGACAAGAGGTATTGTAAAAATTCCTAATGAGAGCTTGTAGAAAACTTTTTCTTACCTGGGCTCATGGATCACTTTTATCTCTCAAAGGAGGAGAAAATAAACCTGCAAGCACGTGTGCTAAGTCACTTCAGTCGTGTCCAACTCTTTGTGACCCTGTGGACCGCAACCTGCCAGGCTCCTCTATCCATGGGATTCTCCAGGAAAGAATACTGGAGTGAGGGGGTTGCCATGCCCTTTTCCAGGTCCTCTTCCCGACCCAGGAATCAAACCTCACGTCTCCTGCATTGGCAGGCAGATTCTTTACCACTAACACTACCTGGGAAAACCAAAAATAAACCCACCAGTAGTTAAATTGTGTCAAATATATTTTATCAGCTTGAAGTTCTTGATTATAGTCCCAATTTATTTAGAACTTCATAAATTCTTTGATCTTTAACTCAAATTATGTGTCATCCATTTAAAAAATAAATCTTTACCATCATTATATATTCCACAACAAGTATTTTAGAACTCCTAACCAAGGAGTGTGCCAAGCACAAGGAATATGTAATACAAGTTATCAGACTTTGCAAATTAAAGGGTGCATGGAAATATCACTGTCACAGACACTACTTCAGGGTGGGACAAGGAGAAAAGGAGCCTGTTTAATGTGGTACAAGAGATGTCCCATGGAGATCTTGCTTCTGTCCAGTTGGAGACAGTGAATTTGGGGGAAATAACGCCTTGCTGGGGCTTCCCAGGTGGCACTAGTGGTAAAGAACCCGCCTGCCAATGCAGGAGACCTAAGAGACCCGGGTTCCATCCTTGGATTGGGAAGATCCCCTGGAGGAAAGCAAGGCAACCCACTCCAGTATTCTTGCCTGGAGAATCCCATGGACAGAGGAGCCTGGCAGGGCTATTGACCAGAGGGTTGCAAAGAGTCAGACACAACTGAAGTGACTTAACACACACACAGCACAACATCTTCCTGACAAGGAAGCTTCAACATTATTTCTGTCTCTATGGCCTTTATTTTACTAGTAGAAAGGGAGGAGAAGTCACCTTAGAGACAGAGCACTGTAGTCTTGCATGGACACAGCAAACATCCTGCAGAGCCTACAGGAAAGAAGAAAGCCTTTTCTAAGCATCAACTGCTAACAACTCAGCTGCAACACACTGTGTTTGAGCAAGTATATGAGCAAAGAAGAGACTTGGCTGTAAAATTCCTAAAGGTAGAAGTTGATGGGACATTTTAACTGGAAAGAACAATTGTTAGGAACATATGAAACATGATAGACACAGAAGAGGATTTACAGTGGCCACAGCTGATTCTTTATACACCAGGAAATGGAAAGACATGGAACAAATACTTGAACCCAACACATCTAGCATGTGTAGTAAATCCTACACATAGACCAGGATATATTGGTGTGAGGACTAAACTGAAGATTGTTCTCATTAAGAGAATGAGCCCTATCATCTCAAACAGATCTTTCATTAGGTACTAAAAAAATTCTCCAAAATTATTTAAATATCGACACAGAACTGAATGATCTTTACCCATCCTTTGCCATAAAAGTTTGATGCCCACAGTAAACAATGAATAATAAGCACCATCCCTTGCAGAATTCTGAATACATAGGACCTAAATTTTTCTGGGTGTACTATGTTACTCCAAGATTTTTAGAAAATATAATTAGAGTCAATACCAAAGAAATAGAACTCTTTGGAATCTTTGTAATAGTTTTCACACAATGAGAATGTAAAGATGAAATAATATCAGTTACTCTTTAAACTGTTTGGCTCATTTATTTTGGATTCCTGTGTCCAGTATTTCACATATATTCCCCTCTTCCACTCTCTGTTTCCTTTCCCTTTTCCTGCCAGTCTCCTGGAGTGCCAGTATTATTATAGGCTATAAAAAATATTTTACTCATGCAGTTGAAATGCTTTTTAACTTGCAAGCTCAGTAGGGGAAAATGTGGAGGTGTTTAATTTTCCAGTTTTTTAAAATTTTTTATGGGAAATGAAAGTCAAAATCTGAAAAGTAGCAACCTGCAGTAAAACATTATTCTTCTTCTTTTCCCAACATGTCTAAATGGCATCGAGTTCAAATACTTTATTATAGATAATCCTAGCCAATTTAAATGTCCAATTTCTCAATAAAACATGAATCAGGAAAAGTCAATATCTTTGTAAATGTGCTTCCAAATTTTGCCCTCAGATAGCCTAACTAAATTTCCACACACTTCAGTGGGAGTTGTAAAAAGTACATCTGAGGGGAGAATTTGGCCCATGAAATTTAAAATGATTGTAGGGTAAGTAAAATATTTCTATACTTATGATTATATAGTAGCTGTGAAACTTTCAAAAGGAAGACCTTAAAAGCCTATAATATAGCAAAATTCTACTAAAAACAACTTGCTAATTTAATGAGCTTTGGAGAGTTTAAACTCATTTAAAAGAAAACATCTAATAAAGAATGCTTTATTCATTCATTCAAAAATATTTCATACCAACATCATTTTTTTTCAAAGTTTACGTATTTCCTAGCACAATAATATTCCATATGGTGATTAGCTCTAATGTAAAATCTGAAAAAGCTCCAACTCTTGCTTATATTAAGAAAGAGATATTTTGGTCCATGTGAAATATTTAGTTGCATCATATGATCCTCACACTTGTTCTAGAACTAGAGATAAATATTGAATAACTAAAATAATTTTAAAACTACAGAAAAACTGGCCTTAATTATTTTTAATTATTTTCTTCACTGGCTTCACGTACCAAAGCTTGTTTTAGACCTTTAGTGATACAACCTTATTATATTTAACAACTCCAATTTTCCTACTTTAGAAACAGTCCTGCCAGCATCTCTGCTTGAAATATGAACTCCCTGTTTACCAGCTGTCTTAGATTTATTTACTTTTTTTGGCCTTGCTACTCATTTGGGGTGGGATCTTAGTTCCCCAATCAAGGATCGAACACATGATCCCACAGTGGAAGCTCCAAGTTCTAACCAGTGGACCACCAGGAAATTCCCCAGATGTCTTGGATTTAGATTCACTTTATCGTTGTCTTACCTCTTCCCATGTCACTTCCCATGTAAATCATGGAGGCTCTCCATAGTTTAGACCCTCAAAGCCTCACATTTAACTATATATGCTGGCTTTTTTTTTTGCTTGAATGTATGGTAGATAATACAGCTAGATTAATACTCCTTATATATTATCTTGACACTTCTCTAATAATGTGAATAAATCCATATCATGTTCAGTCATTCAGTCAGTCACATCCAACTCTTTGTGACCCCATGGACTGTAGCGCACTATACTCCTCTGTCCATGGGATTTTTCCAGTAAGAATACTGGAATGGATAGCCATGCCCTCCTCCGGGGATCTTCCTGACCCAGGTATCAAACCTGTGTCTCCTTTGTCTCCTGCATTGGCAGGCAGATTCTTTACCACTGAGCCACCCACCTGGAAAGCCCATAAATCCACGTGAAAGTGAAAGTCGCTCAGTCGTGTCAACTCTTTGCCACTCCATGGACTATACAGTCCATGGAATTCTCTAGGCCAGAATACTGGAGTGGGTAGCCTTACCCTTCTCCAGGGGATCTTCCCAACCCAGGGATTGAGCCCAAGTCTCCCACATTAAAGATGGATTCTTTACCAGCTGAGCCACAAGGGAAGCTCAAGAATACTGGAGTGGGTAGCCTATGCCTTCTCCAGGGGATCTTCCCGATCCAGGAATCAAACTGGGGTCTCCTGCATTACAGGTGGATTCTTTACCAGTTGAGCTATCAGGGAAGCCTAACTGAATATCTCAAATCCTTTTTCAGAAATCAATGGCCTATCCACAATAATATTCCATCCTACCCTTCCACCCTTAACTCCCTCTATTCTTTTAGAATCCTCTGTTCAATTAATTTCTCTCTTCTCTAAAACTTTATGAAAGCTGGCTCAATGTTGTGCTTACAATTTTCCATTGTCTAAAATGTCCTCTTCATTGTTTTCCTCTCATTTAACTTCTGCCATCCTTCCCAGTCCAATCTGTATTTCTTTTCCATGAGACCATTTTTGATCATCACAGTTGGAAGTGATCTCTCCTGCTTTACACAGACATGGTTTGCTATGTCCATTCATATGTCACTTTAACAAGCATTATCTTATACTGCTAGGTGTGTGCGTAATCTCCTATTTACCTATCCAGATTTTAAGGTCTTTGAAGGTAGATACACTTACACTTACACTTACACTTTATATCCTTATTTATCTAGCATCTCACTGTAAAGATAGTGCCACAGTTCAGAGCAAGGCAGGTCATGCATTACACACCTCGAAGAGGTTTCAGTCACATTGTAGTTAGTGTGAATGGCTCCCTGTGGAGCTGGGCAGTGCACCACTGGCATGGTCATAAATGCCGACTGCTTGCACATAATACAGCATCAATGTAATATTGACGTATGATACTACTTCTCCTGTGTCATTTCTCTAATGTTTTATAACCAAAATTTCTCCATAGTTCACAGCTTTCTTTTACTCTTGCTACTGAAGTGGGTAGCAGAAAATGCCACCCCCTAATATGCCCTTTGGGCAAAAATGATTGCTTTGAGCTGGTAATTTTTGAGAAACAGCCTTCACAGAAGAAACTCTGAAAACAGAGTGGAAGTTACTCTTCTATAAGGGAAATTTACATTTATAAAGAAAATTTCCATTTGTAAGGTGCCTCCTTCCAGGTCCCTGTAAGAGAAAGTGGACTCTAAATCACGAGAAACTTATTGAGGCAAAGGCAGCTACTTGCATCTGAGTAACAAATCTAACCCTTTGCCATGCTTTACCTGCTAACCTCCTATAACTGGCTTCTCCCCTCTTCTTCTAGCATTTTTCCTTTGTCTTTAACTAAAGAAAGCATTTAAGGTGATGCCTCGGGCTTTGTGGGAATTGCTGAGTTTTCCTTGGTATCTCCCACATATATAAGAGGCATAGATGTTAATAAACTTCTGTTTGGTTTTCTCTTGTGATCTGTGTTTTATTAGTGGAGCTTCTCAGCCAAGAACTCAGAAAGATAGAAAAAAAATTATTTTTCCTCACTTACAATTTTGGTGACAAGAAAGGGACCTATTGTGACACCTCAGTTGCTCTAGAGCCTGAAGATTGTGTTAAAAGATAAACGAAAAATTTTAAGAGTGTATCTGAACAAAAATCAATTTGAACTGGGCAGTGCCAATTCAGTAGTGGTTAAGAGCATCTCATCAATAGGAGTGAGGGGGACTTTTATAGAGAAAATAAGATAATTATTGATTGGGTGTAACTTAAAGCCTACTTGACTGTTTGTGATTGCTTGTAGTTAGAGTTTTGATTTTGTAAACCTTGAGACATTTACCAGCTTCCCAGGTGGCACTAACTGCCAATGAAGGAGACATAAGTGAGGTTGGTTGGATTCCTGGGTCAGGAAGATCCCCTGGGGAGGGCATGGCAATCCACTTCAGTATTCTTTCCTGGAGAATCCCATGGATGGAGAAACCTGGCAGATGATGGTCCATAGAATAGCAAAGAGTTGGATATGACTAAAGCTACTTTGCACGCATGCATGGAGCATTTAGAGGCTTAGATTTTGGTTTTCTTCAGTGGGAGGCTACCTTGGTCTAATGGCCTCCTTGTTTAATTAAATTAACAATGGGATCCTTGGAAAACTAGCATAAGCCATCAAAAGGTAAAAACTCTTACCAAAGTCAGCTCTTCCAGATAGCCATCTGTATTGCCCAGTCTAGGAAGGAAGGTAAAGTTTCACTTTGATTAGCTTGTTTGAATTCATATAGGAGAAAAAACATTCATAAGAATTAGTTCTTTGAATTGTGACTCTTGTGAACTTGTTTTTGGGGTGCCCATTGGTTATTGATCCTTTCCCTCCCAAGAATAGCTTTGCTTTCCTGATTGTCCTAAGAACTTGACTTTCTGCCTGCCAACATGCATTGTTGTCAGGTTCTTGTATACACAGGTGGCTCAACCATCAGGTTGGAAACCCAAAAATATTACTGGAGAGATATGTGGGTTGCATTCATTTGAGATTAGCATCCTATGGACTGTTACCAGCTCTCAGAGGACTATTTTTCTTTCTTTGGGCTACCCTTGGGGGTGGCTCCAAGACCTTGGGAGAATTGCAACTTTTGCACATTCTTTGGAGATGCCTCTTACACCCATGTTTAAGGATCATAAAAGGATTTTTGGTTTTGGATTCAAGTCACTTGATAGGCATAGCTTCGGTTTAAAAAAAGAAGGGAAAGAATAACTTTGAAAGCTCAGTATTGCCAGTATTCTACAGTTTGTCCTGAATGAAACTTGATAGTAAAATCTTTGAAAGTATTTTTTTTTTAAGTAGCTCTAACATCAGAAGTTGGCATGATTGCAAGCTGATATTCAGAGCCTAGTACAAAGTTTTTTGGGAGAGCCTTCCCTTCTAAACTGAAATGAAACTGTATACCCAGAGGAAAGGAAAACATTCTGAATCTTTCGTAGAACAATTTATTAAAACATTCAGGAGACATACAGTTCTACATTCAAAACATATAAATCTTTTGCTTTCCCTATTAATTGGAAAATTTCTCTACAATGTAAGAGGGAAACTGAAGAGAGTACAGGTGGGTGGAGGGCTTAGCCCTTCGATATCATTCACGCTGCTGAAAAAGATCAGGACATCAGGATAAGTACCGTCTGATACAAAAGAAAAAACAGAAAAATTTTCACAGTAATTACCTTAGACTTCTGACAAGAAGCAAATATACACCAAACTCCTTCTTGGAGGAAACATATATTTTCTCTGTGCATTTGAGATGAATTTTTTACCACGTCTCCTCTAGGACTTGAGAGATATTTCTCATCAGAAGGGAAAAAAGGAACTATTTGGAAACTAAATAAGTGAGAAATCAAAACATCTCTACAAATACTAATAAAAATCTTTAGCCATCTGAGCAGGACATTTTATTTTATCTGTCAGAAACACAATTTAGATTTAATTTTTCTTTACTTATAAACTAGCGGAGTTTTGTATTATTCACCTGTCTTAATATCTCTTAGAAGAAATGTAATAGCCATCATAGTCAACAAATAGTCCTAAATGCAGTACTTGGATGCAATCTCAAAAATGACAGAATGATCTTGAATGATCTCTGTTCATTTCCAAGGCAAACCATTCAATATCACAGTAATTCTAGTCTATGCCCCAACCAGGAATCCTGAAAAAGTTGAAGTTGAATGGTTCTATGAAGACCTACAAGACCTTATAGAACTAACACCCAAAAGAGATGTCCTTTTAATTATAGAGGACTGGAATGTAAAAGTAGGAAATCAAGAGATACCTGGAGTAACAGGCAAATTTGGCCTTGGAGTACAAAATGAAGTAAGTCAAAGGCTAACAGAGTTTTACCATGAGAATGCACTGGTCATATAGCAAACACCCTCTTCCAACAACACAAGAGAAGACTCTACACATGGACATCACCAGATTGTCAGTACCGAAATCAGATTGATTATATTCTTTGCAGCCCAAGATGGAGAAGCTCTATACAGTCAGCAAAAACAAGACCAGGAGCTGACTGTGGCTCAGATTATGACTCCTTATTGCCAAATTCAGACTTAAATTGAAGAAAGTAGGGCAAACCACTAGACACAGAACTATACAAAAAAGATCTTCACGACCCAGATAATCATGATGGTGTGATCCCTCACCTAGAGCCAGACATCCTGGAATGTAAAGTCAAGTGGGCCTTAGGAAGCATCACTGTGAACAAAGCTAGTGGAGATGATGGAATTCCAGTTGAGCTATTTCAAATCCTAAAAGATGATGCTGTGAAAGTGCTGCACTCAATATGCCAGCAAATCTGGAAAACTCAACAGTAGCCACAAGACTGGAAAAAAGGTCAGTTTTCATTCCAATCCTAAAGAAAGGCAATGCCAAAGAATGCTCAAATTACCACACAATTGCACTCATCTCAGACGCTAGCAAATTAATTCTCAAAATTCTCCAAGCCAGGCTTCAAAAGCATGTGTATTGTAAACTTCCAGATGTTCAAGCTGGATTTAGAAAAGGCAAAGGAACCAGAGATCAAATTGCCCACATCCATTGGATCATTGAAAAAGCAAGAGAGTTCCAGAAAAAAACATCTATTTCTGCTTTATTGTCTATGCCAAAACCTTTGACTGTGTGGATCACAATTAACTGTGGAAAATTCTTCAAGCGATGGGAATAACAGACCACCTGACCTGCCTCTTGAGAAATCTGTATGCAGGTCAGGAAGCAACAGTTAGAACTGGACATGGAACAACGGACTGGTTCCAAATCAGGAAAGGAGTATGTCAAGGCTGTATACTGTCACCCTGCTTATTTAATTTATATGCAGAGCAGGGTACATCATGAGAAATGCTGGGCTGGATGAAGCACAAGCTGGAATCAAGGTTGCCAGGAGAAATATCAATTACCTCAGTTACCCAGATGGCACCACCCTTATGACAGAAAGTGAAGAAGAACTAAAGAGCCTCTTGATGAAAGTGAAAGAGGAGAGTGAAAAAGTTGGCTTAAAGCTCAACATTCAGAAAACTAAGATCATGGCATCTGGTCCCATCACTTCATGGCAAATAGATGGGGAAACAGTGGAAACAGTGACAGACTTTATTTTGGGGGGCTCCAAAATCACTGCAGGTGGTGACTGCAGCCATGGAATTAAAAGATGCTTACTCCTTGGAAGAAAAGTTATGACCAAACTAAACAGCATATTCAAAAGCAGAGACATTACTTTGCCAACAAATGTCCGTCTAGTCAAAGCTTTGGTTTTTCCAGTAGTTATGTATGGATGTGAGAGTTGGACTATAAAGAAAGCTAAGCACTGAAGAATTGATGCTTTTGAACTGTGGTGTTGGAGAAGACTCTTGAGAGTCCCTTGGACTGCAAGGAGATCCAACCAGTTCATCCTAAAGGAGATCAGTCTTGAGTGTTCATTGGAAAGACTGATGTTGAAGCTGAAACTCCAACACTTTGGCCACCTGATGCAAAGAGCTGACTCATTTGAAAAGACCCTGATGCTGGGAAAGATTGAAGGCAGGAGGAGAAGGGAATGACAGAGGATGAGATGGTTGGATGGCATCACAGACTCAGTGGGCATGAGTTTGGGTAGACTCCAGGAGTTGGTGATGGACAGGGGAGGCCTGTCGTGCTGCAGTCCATGGGGTTGCAAAGAGTCAGACACGACTGAGCAACTGAACTGTACTGAAGTAATATGGCTTCTTCAGGTGGCTCAGTGGTAAAGAATCTGCCTGCAAGGCAGGAGATGCAGGATATGTGGATTTGATCGCTGGATTGGGAAGATCTCCTGGGGAAGTGTCATTTGCACAATTGTGTCTGATTCTTTGTGACCCCATGGACTGTAACCCACCAGGCTCCTCTGTCCATGGAATTCTCCAGGCAAGGATACTGGAGTGGATAGCCAATCACTTCTCCAGGGGATCTTCCTGACTCAGAAATCGAATCCAGGTCTCCTGCATTGCAGGCAGATTCTTTACCATGTGAAACACCAGGGAAACCCAATAATATAATAAACAATAAGCAAATATAAGTAAATTTACATCATTATGGGTTATAAAACCTCAGCAATTGTTTAAAGTTAATGAAGACTTAAAATTCTAGTTATTATTGACACAGCCAAAGTTGTGTGTGGGTGTATGTGTGTGTGTGTGTGTGTGTGTGTGTGTGGAGGATGCAGAGAAAAACAAAGGTGAGTAAATGTATGTTAAATTTGGAGGCTTATTTTGATTGATTGGCTCTAAATGTTATTAGGGAAAATGTTTAGATGTATCTGTTAAAGTTCTCTAGGATACTGAGAAGTAGCAAAAGTAAAAAAAAAAAATATTGGGGGAAAAAGTAACGAAGAGAAAGCATATAATATAAAGCGTATACATAAATAAATGGAAAAGTTAAAACAAACACATAATTTCAATCAATATGAATGGGTTGAAAATAATCTGTGAGACGTGGAAGCAACCCAGATGTCCAACAGATGAATGTATAAACAAAATGTGGTATAAACATGTAATGGAATATTATTCAGCCTTATAAAAGAAGGACATTTTGACATACGCTATAGAATGGGTGAATCTTGAGGATATTATGGTGAAGTAAGCCAGTAACATGAAAACAAATACTGTATGATTCTAGTCATATGACCTATATAAAATTGTCAAATTCTGGAAACACAGAATAAAATCATGAAAGAGGAGAAAATGGGAAGTTGTTTTTTAATGGGCAAGCAGTTTCATTCTGCAGTGCGAAAAATAGTTCTATAAATACGTTGCATGATGTACATATACTTTCCTTCCAAGGAGCAAGTGTCTTTTAATTTCATGATTGCAGTCACCATCTGCAGTGATTTTGGAGCCCCCCCAAAATAGTCTCTGGCTGTTTGTGTTGTTTCCTTATCTATTTGCCATGAAGTGATGGGACCAGATGCCAAGATCTTAGTTTTTTGAATGTTGAATTTTAAGCCAACTTTTTCACTCTCCTCTTTCACTTTCATCACGAGGCTCCTTTCTTTTGGAAAAAAAGCTATGACAAACCTAGACAGCATATTCAAAAACAGAGACGTTACTTTGCCAACAATGGTCCATCTAGTCAAAGTTACGGTTTTTCCAGTAGTCACATATGGATGTGAAAGTTGGAATATAAAGAAAGCTGAGCACCGAAGAATTGATGCTTGTGAGCTGTGGTGTTGGAGAAGGCTCTTAAGAGTCCCTTGGACAGCAAGGAGATTAAATCAGTCAATTCTAAAGGAAATCAGTCCTGAATATTCATTGGAAGGACTGATGTTGAAGCTGAAACTCCAATACTTTGGCCACCTGATGCAAAGAACTGACTCATTGGAAAAGCCCCTGATGCTGGGAAAGATTGAAGCGGGGAGAAGGGGACGACAGAGTATGAGATTGGATGGCATCACCGACTCAGTGCACATGAGTTTGAGCAAGCTCAGGGAGTTGTGAGGGGCAGGGAAGCCTCGCATGCTGCAGTCCATGGGGTCACAAAGAGTCAGACATGACTGAGTGTCTGAACTGAACTGAGGACATAGAATCAACCTAGATGTCCATCAACAGATGAATGGATACAGAATTTGTGATACATATATACAATGAAATATTTCTCAGCTGCAAAAAAAAGAATGAATTAGAGTCCATGAATTACAGTCCATGGGGTTGCAAAGAGTCAGACACAACTGAGTGACTGAACTGAACTGAATTGAAATATACTTCACACTACTGAACTTTAGACTTATAATGTTAAGATGGTAATTTTTTATGTGTTATTTATAATTACTAAAAAAAGCTGTAAAAGACAGAATCACTGATTGGACTCAGAAATTAAAAGCAGAGCCCTCTAAAGCACAAGGCTCAAAACGGAGTTCCTCTTGCAAGAGTCTAAGAGCTAAACTGATTAGAATGTATATTAATTAAAAAAAAAAAACAACTGAAAGTTGTCACACAGACTGAACACACTGAACAGAACAATTAAATTAAATGTGAATGATAATAATAAACTTTAGAATTTATTAAAGTAAACTTATGAAGGGGGAAGCACAGTGGTAATTAATTGGAAAGATATGTAACCTTGATTATTAAAAAAAAAAGAAAAAGAAGGGTTGAAAATAAATAGACTACATCTTATAATCATGAAGCAATGGGGTGGAAAAGGAAAATAAAGTTCAAAGAAAGTGGAAGGATAAATACAACAATGGTAAAATGATAAATTAATAAAACAGAAAATATAGAAATTGAATAGAACTGATTAAAACAAAAAATGGTATTTTAAACCTTTTTAAAAGAAAAATTTAGGGCAATTACAATGAATAAAAATGTGAGGAAAACACTGATAACAATAAGGTCATAAACGAGAACATTCCTGATTCAAAGACTTTTATAACGTTATTAGATTTTGGGTTATTACCATCAGTGGTCTTTTATCAATGAATTTGGACACACCCTACATGAACTGGATGATTTTCCCAGGAAGATATAAATTACTAAAAGTGATCCAAGAAGTAATAGAAAACCCAAGAGAACAACAATAAGTTCAACAGGTAGTTAATGATCTACTTATATAAAAGTCACCTGACTCAAGACATATCCAAGATCAGGGATATGACTAACAATACCGTTCTTTTGTAAATAGGTCCAGAAAAATATCAGATCTAATCAACTAATCTCACAGCCTACAATATTCTTTTTTAAAAATGAATGAATATACTACAAAATAAGAAAAGTATAGTTCATTTTCACTTTTGAACATGAATGCAAAACTCGTAAATAATAAACTAACAAATAGAATCAAACAGTGTATGAAAAGAAAATATATAAGAATATGTTATATTTAAAATAGGCTTTAAGACTTTCCTGGCTTTCCAGTGGTTAAGACTCTGTGCTTCCATTGCAAGGGGCATGGGTTCAATCCCCAATCAGGGAACTAAGATCCCACAGGCCACACAGTGAGGCCTCAAAATAAGAAAAGACTTCAAATATGATGCAATATCAGAAAATCTATCATTTTGATTCCCTTCATTAACAAAGTAACAGAAAAATTTATCATAACTGTTGCCCCTATTTTTCAAATAAAAGCCAACATCCAATAACTTCTAAAAAGAAAATGTTTAGCAAATTAGAACTCAAAACAAATGTTCTTAATCAGAAAATGGATGTAAACCAGAAATCTAGAGCAAATATCAAACTTGGGGATCACACATTGCATAGTCTTTGAGAGGTCAATGTTGAAGTGTGACTGCCTGAATTTGAACCTGGCACACCCACCTCCTAGCTGTTGGATTTGCATTTCTGGCATCAGGAAGTGAAGAAGTGGAAGTTATGTTTTTCTACTCATCTCTTTTCTTTCTCTAATTGAACAGCCCTCTCATCCATTCGGTTTCCCCGGTAGCTCTAGTGGTAAAGAATTTGTCTGCCAATGCAGGAGACCTAAGATCTTGACGTGGGTTCAATCCCAGGGTTAAGAAGTTCCCCTGAAGGAGGTCATGGCAACCCACTCCAGTATTCTTGCCTGGAGAATCTCATGGACAAAGGAGCCTGCTGGGCTACAGTCCAAAAGTTCTCAGAGTCTGACACAACTGAAACAATTTAGCATGCACACACCCTTCCCTTCACTCTGAATTCCCTTACTGGCTTCTCTCCATATAGCAAATGATGAGGTGAAGAGGGAGGAGAAATAGGATCCATGGCGATGCTCAGTATATGTCTTTGATCTCCATTTTCTCAAGGACTGATTCAGCTTTACCTAGGCTGCCTCTATTGAATGATCTCTTTCCCTCTAGAGGGGCAACTTTCCTCCCTGCGGCACACGTGTCGGATTCCCCTGCCAATGTGCACGCTCATTGGGCTTGGTTTAGGGACCACCTGGGCAGTCCTGTGTCCTTCACCTCCCTCTGCAAGTCTCAATGCTCTTCTGGGTAAAGCCATCAAAAACGACTGCCATTCTTCTCCAGATACTCAGTCTCATAAGGAAATAGGGGAGTGTTGTGGCCCTTCCAGAGTATACCTTTGGACTCATACATACTAAACTCTGGTTTCTTCATGACTAGCAAGGGTGAGTTTCTATACCTGTCACTTCTGCAGAAACCTTCAGACAGGAAACTGACTTTAGTCTTTATGTTTTAGCGTACCATTAAATTTCACTAGATATACATCGCTTTCATTGCCCCCAACGTGTAGGGATGAGAACAAAATGAGATACTTCCAAGCATAAAGAACACTTTGTAGCAAGTAGTCAAAGCAAGTTAGCCCTATTGGCACCCAAGGTCAGACTAGGAACCTCCTAAGGCTATCTTTGAGCTTGACTTTGGAGAAATTAGTAACTTTGTTCTTGACACAGATACGTCTGTACTTTTAGCCTTACATTATTTGGTAATGTCAAAAGCCAGGAAAAAATTCAATTAATACTTCACAGCATCCTCTAACATCACTATGTATAAAAATGAAAACTTTAAAATCACTAGGAGAAAATAGGGAATATCTCTATGACCCTGGAGTAGAGAAATTCTTCTTAAAGAATAATTTTTAACGCAACAAATTAATACAATGGAGCACATTTGCTTAAAATTTCTGAACAATTCAAGAAACCATTACAATATTAAAAGATAAACTATGGAATAGGAAAAATATTTGCAATATATGTAACAGACAATGTGTCAGTAAGGAAAAAGACAAATACCTGAAAGAAAAATGGACAAAAATGAAAAAATAATTAATAGGAATAAAAGTAGAAACGGCCGTTGACAGATTGTCTACCTTCTTTAGTAATCAGGGAAAGACAAGTTGAAGCAACAGTGACATAACACTTCTGGTCTCATCAGTTAGACAAAAATCTAAAAGCTGAGCACAGCCCCCAAACTTGGTGAGGAACAGGGAAACGGGTGCTCATAGTGTTTGTCCATAAACATAGTGTTTGTGCATAAACCAGGAGATCCACTTTGAAGAGAAACTGAGCAGGAGCTATTAAACCCCAGCAGTTCTGTTTATGGGTTCCCCCTCAGACAGAAACACTAGCACATATGCTCAAGGAGAATTGTAACAGACTGTTGTCACAATAGTCGTTCTAGCTGCAATTATAAATTCAAATATGATATAGTCATAGAGCTGTTAAAATGAGTAAGCTAGATATGTGTGTCTCAAGATAAGTAGATCTCAAATTCATAATGTTGAGTGATAAAAAATGACTTACACAATTGTTTGTACACTATTACATAAAACATAATGAAACATACCAAACCATACATTTTTATGCGTGTATATATATATATGTGAACCAAATATTTTAAAGTTCTGAAAAATACACATTAAATGCATAAAATTATGTCAGCAGAGAGAAGAAAGAAACTGGGATTAGAGATGGTTTCAAAGGCATTTAAAACTTAATGACAACAGTTGAATTTTTTGCAAAAGGAACAGATTTTTATATTACTTATTTAAAATCTTAAAGTAAAAGTGAAGGTAAAGAGAATAGACTCTGGAGCCAGAAAGATTTGGTTTAGCTCTTAGCTTCTGATTCGACACTGAAAAAAATATTTAATGTCTGAAAATAAGGAAAAACTATATATAGATATGGCTATACAGATGCATATGTAAAAAATAGAGAGAGTCTATGGAATGAGTTAATGTGTGTAACACACAGAGTACCATGTCTGCTTGTAGTAGGTGCTCAAAAAATGCCAATTTCCTTCCCCTCCATTCAATGAAAACAGAGCATGCATAATGGTGCTTAGGCCTTTTATGAGGGTGCACCTAATTTGTGGGTTCACTGTCTTTCTTCAGTGTGTCTGAGAAATACTTGACCAAGAGAATGGGAAAGATCCCAAATCCTAAATTCAGACGTGATTCATTAACCTGTATACAGCCTTGACTTCTCTGTAAAACTCATTTGAAAGTTTTAAAACACATTCTTCAGTCAAAGGAACTGAAACATTATTGTACTAATTATCTTAGAAAACTGGAGGAAAAAGGCAAAAAAGTCTTTGAAAAAACATTTTCTTTGTGTCTTTGACAAATATTTCTAGGCATAGTGAAATAAAATATCCCATTGTAAAAGGATGAAGTGCCCCTAGTTGGGATATTACTTTCTGAATAATCCTGTGGATAGTCCCAGTTTGAGCACCAACCCGTAACTCATTCTTGGAGGTTTGTTAGAATCATAAACTGCCAAAGTACAGTTTTATGAAGGACAGTTTTATTCCTCCTCTGGGGTATCACGCCCCACCTAGGGATCAAGACTGAACTTCCCCAATTAAACAGATTAAAATTTAGCTGTGAATTCCGGCCAGGGCCATGCATTATTGTTTTAGTACAGAATAAACATAGATTTACCAATGCAGTGAAGCTTGCAACTGGTGAACGTCCTTTTTCCCAATTTCCCCAATGGAAACGTTTATTTATTTAACTCCAATTATAAAGTTAAAAAGGAATCAAATGCAACTAAGGCAGAAAAATGTAGAAAGAAAACATCTGTAACCTAGAGATAAACATTTGGGACTAAACAGATTCTCAGTTATTTGCGTACTATTTTAATTTGAGTTAGATGCAAAGTACTTGAATAAATACTACAGAGCAATAAAAATAAATAAATATACAGAGCAATAAAATATACTTTAAAAACATGATGTACCAGTGTACAAGTAGCCATGAAGATAATTTGTCTAGAAAAGTATTTGGCCTTGAGAACTGTATGCCCAAATATAATTATTGATGGAAGATGAATATGTTTGGTTTAAGTTGACCCATATATTTTTCTTTAAAAATGAATATAGTCTGAAAAGAATGAGAATAAACTAATATTTGTAAAATCTTTGACAATTTGGGATTTTGAGGACAGAGGTGTTTCTTTTAAAGATGAAGTATTATGTTTTACCTTGAGTTAGATTAGTTCATGGTTTAAAAATTAGTTTTTTCCCTCACACAACAACTTTAGATATCCAGAGTCATTAACATTTCATCTTGTGATAACCTGTATATTTATGAAAAACTAAGCCACCGTCATTCTATAGTAACTGCTACATGGTCAAAAGGGCTTGTGAGAAGTGCTTGCAAGGATGTGTGTGCTCAGTTGCTCAGTTGTCTCCAGCTCTTTGCCACCCCTATGGTCTATAGTCTGCCAGGCTCCTCTGTCCATGGGATTTCCCAGGCAAGAATACTTGGGAGTTGGAATGGGTTGCCATTTCCTCCTCTGGGGTATCACGCCCCACCTAGGGATCAAAACTGCATCTCCTGAGTCTCCTGCCTTGGCAGGTGGATTCTTTACCACTGCTATTAAATACAAAATTTGTACAATGACCTTGCAAGAACTCAATGTACATGCAATTAAAATGGCTATTAATGAGTAATTAATGCCTAGAAAGACATGGCATCAGCTAGAATATCCTGACACTTTTTGAACCAACGTGTGCTAATTTGGGGCTTTGCTTGGGGGCCTCTCTCTTGTGCACATACATAGATAAGCACACATGCATTCACTCAAATAACCAGGTTTGAGGAATCAAAAGCAGACAGAACATCATAGTAGTTCCCAGATGCTGTTATACAAATCTGAATTACCCACTGGCAAGTACCTCCTGTCAGGGAGAAGAGGAATGATTCCTGACAGATGGGACACCTGGGCCCAAAATCAAAGCAAAATCCTTACCCAGAAAGGCCTGATGGCGCTATCCATACAACACGGCCCTCCTTCCCCAGACTCCAACTCTTAGCAGCATGGCCTCTGTCACCTTTCCAGTTTTATTTGCTACTAAACCTCCATAAGGAGAAGGAAATGGCAACCCACTCCAGTGTTCTTGCCTGGAGAATCCCAGGGATGGAGGAGCCTGGTGGGCTGCCGTCTACGGGGTTGCACAGAGTTGGACAAGACTGAAGTGACTTAGCAGCAGCAGCAGCAGCAAACCTCCGTAGGAGCCTTATCCAGCAATCAAATGATTCCCTCACCTTTTCCAAACATGTCCAGTACATCCCTGCCTCCACCTATGGTGTTCCTGCCAATTCCACCTGAAAATGTTGTAACGTTGTCCTTTTACCACTCTGCCTACCAACTGGGTTATCCTTCAAACTTAAAAATTAAAATGAAACACAGACAAAACCACACACACACACACACACACACACACACACACACACACACACACAAATACACATTTGACTTCCTCTTTGGTGCCCTCCGTGATCTTCCCAGAAAAATGATCTTCATCTGTTCTATCAGATATACTCATCTATATTGTGTATTTTACTTATAATCTTTCTGGACTTTGGTTACAGGTCCTTTCTCTCTGAACATAGTAAGGAATGGAGAAAAGAGGACCAGGAATAGGACTTATATGAATGGACCTGCCTTATTCAATCTCTAACTTAAATGTGCTGCAGAGTTCTCTCTGTAAGTCAGTGTTCTCAGCTGTAGAACAAGAGGATTGGGCCAATTCATCTTTAAGATACCTTTGGGACTTCCCTGGTGGTCCAGCGGTTAAGATGCTGTTCTCCTAACACAGAGGACATGGGTTTGATACCTGGTTGTGGATGGGTCATGGAGAAGAGTTCTGACAAATGTGGTCCACTGGAGAAGGGAATAGCAAACCACTTTAGTATTCTTGCCTTGAGAACCCCATGAACAGTATGAAAAAGTGTAAGTTAAGACACTGAAAGATGAACTCCCCAGGTCAGTGTGCTACTGGAGATCAGTGGAGAAATAATTCCAGAAACAATGAAGAGATGCAGCCAAAGCAAAAACAACACCCAGTTGTGGACATGACAGGTAATGGAAGCAAGGTCCGATGCTGTGAAGAGCAATATTGCATAGGAACCTGGAATGTTAGGTCCATGAATCAAGGCAAATTGAAAGTGGTCAAACAGGAGATGGCAAGAGTGAACGTCAACATTTTAGGAATCAGCAAACTAAAATGGACTGGAATGGGTGAATTTAACTCAGATGATGATTATATCTACTACTGCGGGCAAGAATCCCTTAGAAGAAATGGAGCATCCCTCACAGTAAACAAAAGAGTCCAAAATGCAGTACTTGGATGCAGTCTCAAAAATGGCAGAATGATCTCTGTTCGTTTCCAAGTCAAACCATTCATTGTCACAGTAATCCAAGTCTATGTCCTAACCAGTAAAGCTGAAGAAACTCAAGTTGAACAGTTCTGTGAAGATCTACAAGACCTTCTAGAACTAACACCCAAAAAAGATGTATAAGGACTGGATTGCAAAAGTAGAAAGTCAAGAAACACCTGGAGTAACAGGCAAATTTGGCCTTGGAGTACAGAATGAAGCAGGGCAAAGGCTAAAGGAGTTTTGCCAAGAGAACGCACTGGTCATGCCAAACACCCTCTTTCAACAACACAAAAGAAGACTCCACACATGGACATCACCAGATGGTCAATACAGAAATCAGATTGATTATATTCTTTGCAGCCAAAGATGGAGAAGCTCTATACAGTCAACAAAAACAAGACTGAGAGCTGACTGTGGCTCAGATTGTGTACTCCTTATTGCCAAATTCAGACTTAAATTGAAGAAAGTAGGGAAGACCACTAGACAATTCAGGTATGACCTGAATCAAATCCTCATGATTATACAGTGGAAGTGACAAATAGATTTACGGGACTAGATCCGATAGACAGAGTGCCTGATGAACTATGAACAGAGGTTCGTGACATTGTACAGGAGGCAAGGATCAAGACCATCCCTAGAAAAAGGAATGCAAAAAAGCAAAATGGTTGTCTGAGGAGGCCTTACAAATAGCTGTGAAAAGAAGAGAAGCGAAAAGCAAAAGAGAAAAAGAAAGATATTCCCATTTGAATGCAGAGTTCCAAAGAATAGCAAGGAGAGATAAGAAAGCCTTCCTCAGTGCCCAATGCAAAGAAAAAGAGGAAAATAATAGAATGGGAAAGACTAGAGATCTCTTCAGGAAAATTTGAGATACCAAGGGAACATTTCTTGTGAAGATGGGCACAATAAGGACAGAAATGGTATGGATCTAACAGAAGCAGAAGATATTAAGAAGAGGTGGCAAGAATACACAAAAGAACTGTACAAAAAGATCTTCACGACCCAGATAATCATGATGGTGTGATCCCTCACCTAGAGCCAGACATCCTGGAATGTAAAGTCAAGTGGGCCTTAGGAAGAATCACTATGAACAAAGCTAGTGGAGGTGATGGAATTCCAGTTGAACTATTTCAAATCCTGAAAGATGATGCTGTGAAAGTGCTGTACTCAATATGCCAGCAAATTTGGAAAACTCAGCAGTAGCCACAGGAGTGGAAAAGGTCAGTTTTCATTCCAATCCCAAAGAAAGGCAATGCCAAAGAATGCTCAAACTACTGCACAATTGTACTCATTTCACACACTAGTAAAGTAATGGTCAAAATTCTCCAAGCCAGGCTTCAACAATATGTGAACCATGAACTTCCAGATGTTCAAGCTAGATTTAGAAAAGGCAGAGAAACCAGAGATCAAATTGCCAATATCTGCTGGATCATCGAAAAGCCAAGAGAGTTCCAGAAAAACATCTATCTCTGCTTTATTGACTATGCCAAAGCCTTTGACTGTGTGGATCACAATAAACTGTGGAAAATTCTGAATGAGATGGGAATACCAGACCACCTGACCGGCCTCCTGAGAAATCTGTATGCAGGTCAAGAAGCAACAGTTAGAACCGGACATGGAACAACAGACTGGTTCCAAATCGAGAAAGGAGTATGTCAAGGCTGTATATTGTCACCCTGCTTATTTAGCATATATGCAGAATACATCATGAGAAACACCGGGCTGGAGGAAACACAAGCTGGAATCAGGATTGCTGGGAGAAATATCAATAACCTCATATACGCAGATGACACCACCCTTATGACAGAAAGTGAAGAAGAACTAAAGAGCCTCTTGATGAAAGTGAAAGAGGAAAGTGAAAAATTTGGCTTAAAACTCAACATTCAGAAAACTGAGATCATGGCATCTGGTCCCATCACTTCATGGCAAATAGATGGGGAAACAATGGAAAGAGTGACACACTTTATTTTTTGTGGCTCCAAAAACACTACAGATGGTGACTGCAGCCATGAAATTAAAAGACGCTTATTCCATGGAAGAAAAGTTATGACCAACCTAGACTGCCTATTCAAGAGCAGAGACATTCCTTTGCCAACAAAGGTCCATCTAGTCAAGGCTATGATTTTTCCAGTAGTTATGTATGGATGTGAGAGTTGGACTATAAAGAAAGATGAGTGCCAAAGTATTGATGCTTGTGAACTGTGGTGTTGGAGAAGACTCTTGAGAGTTCCTTGAATTGCACAGAGATCCAACCAGTCCATCCTAAAGACAGTCAGTCCTGAATATTCATTGGAAGGACTGATGCTGAAGCTGAAACTCCAATACTTTTGCCACCTGATTTGAAGAACTGACTCATTGGAAAAGACCCTGATGCTGGGAAAGACTGAGGGCAGGAGGAGAAGGGGGCGACAGAGGATGAGGTGGTTGGATGGCGTCACCAACTCAATGGACATGAGTTTGGGTAAACTCCAGGAGTTGGTGATGGACAAGGAGGCCTGGTGTGCTGCAGTCCATGGGGTCGCAAAGAGTCGGAGATGACTGAGTGACTGAACTGAACTGAATTGGGGAACTAAGATCCCACATGCTGAACGGTGTGTCCAAAGAAAGAAAAGATAACTTTGAGTTCTAAAAATTACTGATTGTAGCATGTTACTGGAATTCATAAAATTTTCTTGATTTCTTATTTTTCATTCAATGTATTAGTTTCCTTGGGGTGCCATAACAAAATTTCCCAATTTTCTGTTATCCTTGCCTTCTGTTACTTAGATGTAATTGACAGTTGGCCATAATCACCTGTCTCAAAAGAATATAATGAGAACAATGTAAGAAGAAGGATTTTAAAGCACATTGGGGGACCACTTATCAGACCCTACCAATAAATAGGAGCTAAATTATTCTCGTTTCAAAGACACGTTAACTTTTTCAAGCCATAATAATGGGAGTAGTAATGTGGATCCTGATGTTAAGCCTAACTCTAATGATACTTATTTGAAAGATCCCTTTGAAAATCTGATCCTCAATGAAAAACAAGTGTAAAGTTGTATTACATTTCTTTCTCCAGTCTGATTGCTCCCTTTAATAGCTTGGAATTTGTGAAATGCAATATCTTTGTGCAGCTAACCTGGTGATGAAGATTTGAGAATGGATTTGTACCAAATATGAAGTATATTTCTCATGTAATAAATGTAACATTGATGGATTTTTAATAAACCTATTGTCAGAGTAATGTGGTTTCTGTCTTTCCATTCTTTTCTGGATCATTCAAGCCCATCTCAAAGCTTGTGGATTTAATAAAGCCACATTAATTTCTGCACCAAGAGAAACCTGGCCAAGACTCATACTGGGGCCTGCCAGTGTTCCTACAGCCCTCAACCTCCGTAGCAATGCATGCAAATTTTGAAGTCAAATTTCAGGAAGTGGTGTGAAGCTCTTACTGAAGCCTGAACCGTTTGTCAGTGTTTTCTTAAGAAGAAAATATGTATTCTGAATCAATCAGATTCTGAAAATAAATTTTCCAAAGAATTCTAAGTGCCAGAGAAACTAGATGAAATTGGTAAAAGAATTTAATAGGTTCCACAAGCATGGAATGTGAGTCCAGAGCCTTGTGGTCTAACCTGGGCCTCAGGGTTGCTCTTTCCTTGAGTTCTGCCTTCCCCAGCCCCACACACATCTTACCACATCTCCGCATCCCTATTCTTTACTTTCACAAAGAAAACTGGGAGACGCACCCTTGCCAAACTCCATAAAAGTGGAGTGTGTCCTCTCATCTGGTTGGCCAAGGTGCCAATATTCCCCAGTCTATCTTTGTTAAATCATTCACCTTGGATTCAAAGAAATTCATAAAAAATAAAATATACACTCTCACATGAACAAATATACAACTCAGCATTTCAGTTTTACTAACCAGGTAAGTATATATTGATTTTCTGGAATGGTGTTACCCAAATTTGAAGAACTAAACGTGCAAAAATGCATAAACTTTTATTCAAATAGTTTAACTTCCAATAAAAATATTTTACTACAAAATTAGATCTTATAAAGTACAGCACCCATGAAAGGTATCAACTAGATTTTAAAAAATTGCTATCATCTATTTTCTAGTTCATATTTAATGCCATACTTAACTCGCTGAAGACAATTTCGAGGCTGATTTTCTCTGCTAATTAAAATATTGCAATATGTATAATGTGTACTAATTTATAAGTCACCTCCATTTTGCATTGGTAAAGAGAGGACCTTAACTGATTGCCAATTCTAATAATTACATGTAAAGCTACTAAAAATTTTTCCTTTCCTTTCTACTCTTTTTCAAACAGATTTTGTTACTAAAAGTGTTCCAACACAAAATTGCAACCTCCCCTCCTAAAACAAAATCACAAAAGTCAACTATTGCTTACCATTCAACTATAGAAATTGCTCATCCCTCCTAGAACAAAATCACAAAAGTCAACTATTGCTTAGCATTCAACTACAGAAATTGCTCATCCCTAGATGAAGTAATCCACTGTGGAGGTTAATTTTTATAGATACATGCTGTTCTATATTTATTTCAATAAAATAAATATTGCTTGATAATGTAAAAAAGCAGTAGTTAAGTTTTTGTTATCCTTGATTCTGCAGTGAGCAAGCATGAATGATCTTCTTTGGGAGGTAAGTCATTCATTAAATTAGACAATTTCAATCAGATTCACACAAGAAGTTATCACCTTAATATAAAATTCTCCCTCATTTTCCCTCCAAGCAATAGAAAGCAATTCCAGTAAATACAGTATTTAACTTAATAGCTTTGCATCTAAACATCACCCAAATGTTCCTCTTATGGCTCAAATACAGTGTAGCAATCTAGATTATTTTCCCTAAAAAGCACAAGTCTTGTGGAACTGTTCATTGCTTTCACATTCAATGATGTTCAACAAACTTCCCAGAAAACACAGCTTCCACGCACTGGAGTTTACAAATGCTGGGGGGAAATTAACTGCAATGGTGAGCTCATCTGTTATATCAATCTCTTTGTTCGATAAATAATAGAACTTCCCCATTTAAAGTGAATGAGTATTAGCCTGCCTACGCAGAGGACATGGGTCTGGGGAGATTCTACACACCACGGAGAAACTAAGGCCATGTGCTACAGCTGCTGAGCCCAAGTGCTGCAGCTCCTGAAGCCTGTGAGCCTGGGGCCTGCGCTCAGCAGCAAGAGATGCCGCTGTGATGAGAAGCCGGCGCGGCGCAGCCAACCTAGAGCAGCCCCCGCTCTCCGCACCTAGACAGAGCCTGAGCGCAGCAAGAAGACCAGTGCAACCAAAGATAAAAACAAATTAATGAGTAAAAAATAAAATAAACGGTAAATACCTATCCATACTTCTTCACTCAAACTATCGCAAAGAGTAATTATAAATACCAAATATGAATAACCTGTAAGTGATTCATGAATTAATATGGTTGGAGGCATAGCCCACCTTAATTGGTTCTAAACAACCACTTTGTCCTGTTTTCCTTAGATACCTCTTCTCATAGTCAGTGAGTCTTCAATATTTTCTTGTTTTCGTTCATCTAAATCCCTCAGTCTGGAACACTCTTTCCATTTTCCTTTATCAATCTGAACTCTAAGTCTTCCTTGCTTCATCAGACCACAGAGCCTTCTTTCTGTACAAGTAGGTTAATATCTAAACAACTGCTGAGATGTGAATATGGTATCACCCTTTAGTTCTGGGGCTTCCCTGGTAGCTCAGATGGTAAAGAATCTGCTTGCAATGCAGGAGACCTGACTTCAATCCCTGGGTTGGCAAGATCCTCTGGGGAAGGAAATGGCTACCCAACTCCAGTATTCTTGCTTGGAGAATTCCATGGACAGAGGAGGCTGGCAGGCTACAGTCCATGGGGTTGCAAAGAGTCAGGTACGACTGAATGACTAACACACCTACACACTTTAGTTCTACTGCAGATAATCTATTCCCATGAACAAATAAAATTCTGATTACAAGCATCTTTATATTTATATTTTTAATTGGAGGATAATTGCTTTAAAATTTTGTGTTGGTTCCTGCTGTACAACAATATGAAACAGCTCTAAGTATACATACAACTCCTCCCTATTGAGTCTCCCTCCCAACCCCAAAACATAACTTTAATATGCATTGGGAAACAAAAATATTTGTGTGACTTGCTTTATTGTGGTGGTCTGGAGCCAAACTTACAGTATCTCTGAAGAATGCCTATATATTTCTGTTCTGATTAACAGAGTCACATATTTGTCACATAACTTCCAAAAGGAAATTCATAGCCGTGTTTCACTTTGTAATTTACTGGAGTATGTATACAATTTCTCAGATGTCTCTATATATTTAAAATCCAACAATATCTTTGGCCAGACTTTAAAAAGAAGTGGAGGTTTTACCCCAGTGGCAACTATGAGGCAAATGAACGGTAGCCTATGGTCAAGATTTTTCTTTCAGTTAAGAATATATGACTATGATAGTACTTATCCTCTTCAAACGTGATTCTCATTGTTTACTTGACTTTAACCATGGGCAGCCATGGGCAACTTTACTCATGGTTGGTTCACTACAAGTTATTCAAAGAAGGGGAGAGAAGTGTGATTGGTTGGAAGTCATGGTGATATTGGCAAGTATCAATAACCCACAAAAGTAAGTGTGCAACTAAAATGAAAAATGTAAAACAATGTTCAATTTTCCCTTGGAAAGATCAGCTTTACTTAGATGTGGATAAACTTAGCATTTGCTAATCCTCCTTTTGCAGAAAACAAGTAGAAGAAAACATATGGCTTCCAAACTCTTAGTGAACACTTTGACAAGAATGCTCAGGATAGACAAGGAACCATACTTAACACTTGGGCTTAAAAGATGTTTCTTGAAGTCGACTTAAATGAAAAGCCTCAGAATTTCAACTCCCTTGCCCTTTTAGTATCTATGACCAATGGCTTATGCATAAGAATATATGATAATAACATTTAGTGGATTAATATGGTAGAGGGAAAGATTGCATCTTTGAACCAGTGAAAATAAGCTTCTTCCTCTTAAACTGAAACAGCTAATACTAATGCCCTCTCTCTGGTAGCTGAACTGTTGTACTCCTTAACTTCCCAATCAACTTATTTAGGGAATTTATTAGTAAGAATAGTTAGTGATTTTTTTTAAAGTGTGTGAAGAATTTCCAGAGTTTAATTCAACTTTAACTTTCTATTCAAATTCATTTGCATATGCAAAACACATGAAAAACCTTCTGAGAAAGATAAGACAGACATCTCAGAAGGTCAAGCTCTTTAGTATAAATCCCAAACTGCGAAAGATGTTAGGTTATTAAAATACACATCATACTGAATCCAAATATTATCTCATAACACTTAATTTTCTACTACTATTGGTATTCATTATATAATAATGACTCTCTCTCTATTGACTAACTGGCCAAAAATCTATATCCAAGAGACAAGGCATTTAGTAGTAAGAACGGTAAGAAATAATTGTGTCAAACTTTTCTCCCATACTTACACTCTCCTTTTATTTTAGTGACTGGGACATTTCTGACAGAGAAAATCAGACAAGGAGCATCTAATATATGTTCTTGAAACAGAGTCAGAGATCCTTAGAAGCGTGCATATCCTTATATTTCACAATATAAGGAAAGTTACAGGTCCACGAGTTTTGAAAAACTGGTTCTTTTCTTACATATCTAACAGAGCAATGTAAACAGTTTCTTCAACCAATATGTGAATAATGCTTTCTGACACTCAGTTGTTTCCACTCATTGTCCATTAAAATGGCAAAGCAAATTAAGGTCAAGAAAGTTTTAGTAAATTGGGGAGGAACTTCTGGAAGGCTTAAGCTAATGTTCAAAAGGACAAAATTGGAGCCAGAAGTTGCAAGACAAACTCTCACTAAGCCTTTATGATGGGCAGAAAGTTTCCTTGGGTGCAGGTGAGAGTGTATGAAATTGCTGGGTCAGTTTTTGGCTGAGTCTTAGGGCTTGGGTCTGGAAGGTGACACCCTGCTTTATCAAATTGCTTTTGACAGCTCCTGGACTTCCCTGGCAATAGCTCACCACAAGGGGCATCCCCTTGTGACACCAAGAGGGATGAGGATTAAGGCAAGGATGTGGTACATAACATTCCATGTACTATATCCTATGTGCTGCATAGGATGTATTATGTACTACATAGTATACATAGCACATAACATCCAATGTACTACATTCTGCTTCTGACAGATCAAGCTTCATGACTCTTTTTTCTTCACAGACTGGTGTTGATAGGAAGGGGACAGTTGGATATATGAGGCCTGGAATGAATCGCATTGACATGAACTCAATACAAACCACATGTTCACTACCGATTTCAAACTTGTATTCCTCAAAAGAAATCAAAGACATAATCTACTTTCTTAAACAATTAAACAGGTCTTTTGTCAGTATTTAAGAGGGCCCTTCCATCCTTAGGGAAAATACTACTCCTTCCCCCCTCAGTTTCATAATGTTGTTTTTTCTTTGCCTATACTTTTGGTGATGTAAAAAACACGTTTTCCCCTCTACTTTGATTTGCTATGAGCAAATGATTTATAAAGATAATAATTGGTAGCATTTATATCCAGAAGTGATTTCAAAACCATTTTACTTCAATCTAGGCCATTAATTTCTTCTTTACCCAAGTACCATCACCCCCAACTAAAAGTTTGGGTAAATTCAGATTTGGAGAATTTTATTTTTGATCAGCATAAACATGCTTACTACAGTGATATGATGCTGTCAATTTGCTACTTCACAAGGAAGAGGCTTTCATTAAAATCCTTGCTCAACTTTCTTGTGTTTTCCCCCAGTCTATTCATATTTTAATTAATGTTGCAAAGAATATTGTCTTTCCTCTCATCCAAGAGTCCCTGACTCCCAGTCAGCCTCAGAAGTACATACATAAACAAAATTTTAAGAAGAACCAACTGTGTGGGTCCTCTGATGTTTTCAGCTGACTTTTATTTTCAGACATGCATGCTTTCATTCACCAAGTCATTTTATCTCCATTCCAAGCTTTTACTCTATACATTATTAAAAAGTTCTGTTTTCTTTTACCATAGGAACACAGACACTTAAGATAGTTAATTATTATCCTCATCAAATAATGGCAAAAACTATAAAGTAATTTAATTCAGGTACCTATCTTTAAAACACATTACAAACCTAAGCTAATTTGCCATCGTAATTCCCCCAGAAAGGCTATTATCCTCTCTTTACAAAGGGTGAGCTAAAAGGTTAAGTGAAGAGCTTAAAGCTACTGAATAAGTTAATACCATTTCTGGGAGCTGATCACAGGAATGCTAGGTTCCTGTCTTTAAATTCCAATTAGAATACAACTTTCATAATAATGGACCATTGAAAAGTCTTAATAAGGGCACATTTTATTCAAGGCACTTTCTCTTCTTTAAAAATAACCAGATAAAATACATCTGACCTATTTAATTTTAAGTATTTTTTCTGAATCAATGTTTATTGTAGAACACTAGGAATAAACAGGAATATATAAAGAGTAACATAATAACCACTCACCATTCAGAGAGAGCCATTAGTCAAATTGTACATAAATGCACATTTTCTGAACAAAAATTGACTTTTATTCTTATTTACATACTTGTGAGTATGTTTGAGATTTGTAAATACTTTTCCACTGAAATATACATTACATACATAACACATTTTCAGGTTAGTTTATTTTTTTCCTAAATGATAACAAAGGCAACATGTCAGTCATGAAAAGAACATAGGCAGAATAGAACCAAGGATACAACTTGAGGACAGTGGCAGATGTTTGCATAAAGGTAGCCTAGAATCAGAAAAATGAAGACTTTGACTATTAAGCAAGGGAATTTCAGTTTGATAAAGGAAACAATCACTCAGAAACCTGAATGCCCCTATCTTTTAGTGAATGATGTCACCAAGGCTAAGAAACCTAAAACATGAAGGAGAGAAAATACGGTGACCATTGACTGAGGGCTTCCTATGTTCCTGCCGTGTATTTCTCCCAAAGTGCCAGGGGCAGAGCCAGGTTTTGTGGGGTCTCACTCATATGCAATTGGGGGGGGGGTGGGGTACCTCCAGGGGAAAAAAATATTAAGACACAAAATTAGAGAGAGGAGACATATGTATGGTGGTGATTTAAGTTGCTAAGTGGTGTCCGATTGTTGCCACCCCATGGACAGTAGCCAACCAGGCTCCTCTGTCCATGGGATTTCCCAGGCAAAAATACTGGAGTGAGTTGCCATTTGTTCCCAGGGGATCTTCCCAATACAGAGATCGAAACCACATCTCCTGATTGCAGGCAGATTCTCCGGCATTGCAGGCTAATTCTTTACTGACTGAGCTACCAGGGAAGCCCTTGGACATATGCACACCTATTGCTGATTCGTGTTGATGTATGGCAGAAACCAACACATATTATAAAGCAATTATCCTCCAATTAAAAATAAATGAATTTTTAAAAAGACATCGTTAGTTATGAAGTGAACATTTATTCAGATGAAAAAGAAATAATAAATTATAAACTTTAAAGAGCTGAAAGTACAGATAAGTGCATTGTACAGTCATAGAAATTACATTTCAAAACAAAATTTTTCAATGAAACCACAAACAATCTAAAATCGAGGTGAAAAACACAATATGCCAGACACACTTCTGTGATTTTGTTGCCTCAGTTTTGGTGCACTCTATTTGATTGCTCTTTCTTATAGCAAAGAATTAGTGATGTTTTCCAAAAAGAGAAGAGAAAGATCATTTAAACTTTTCTCTAGCATGATTACTTCAAGTTGGCTTTAAGTACCAACAGTTTGGAAAAGCTATTTTTCAGCTTCACAAATTATTATTACTAAAATCATATAAATATTCTGGGATTGTTGTTTGCTAAAGATTCCTACTTTTAAAAACTATAAACTGTAGGATGTTGGGGCACTTAAAGTTGTTTGTGTGTGTGTGAGCGTGTCCTATTTGTGTGGATGTGTGTGCACAGAGAGATCGCATTAATTAAATGGATGATTAGCAAGCATTTAATTGGTGTCTTTGGTTGTAATGGTGACTATGAGTGTTTCATATATATATAGATAGATAGACAGATAGATATAGATATGTGTGTGTGTATATATATATTACTGTCAGTATCTAATATTTAATCAAGACATGTAACTTAACTTTTTCCAGTGTGTATCAGTTAAGTTCATTTGCTCAGTCGTGTGCAACTCTTTCAGACCCCATGGACTGCAGCACACCTGGCTTCCCTGTCCTTCACCAACTCCCGGAGCTTGCTCAAAATCGTGTCAGTGAGGCCATCCAACCATCTCATCCTCTGTCGTCCCCTTCTCATCCTGCCATCAGTCTTTCCCAGCATCAGGGTCTTTTCTGAGTCAGTTCCTTGCATCAGGTGACCAAAGTATTGGAGCTTCAGCTTCAGCATTAATCCTTCTAGTGAATATTCAGGGTTGATTTCCTTTACGATTGACTGGTTTGATCTCCTTGCAGTCCAAGGGACTCTAAAGAGTCTTCTCCAACACCACAGTTCAAAAGCAGCAATTCTTCGGTGCTCAGCTTTTTTTATAGTCCAACTCTCACATCCATACATGACCACTGGAAAAACCATAGCCTTGACTAGACGGACTTTTGCTGGCAAAGTGATGTCTCTGCTTTTGAATATGCTGTTTAGGTTGGTCATAGCTTTTCTTCCAAGGAGCAAACATCTTTTATTTCATGGCTGCAGTCACCATCTGCAGTGATTTTGAAGCCCAAGAAAATAAAGTCTCTCACTGTTTCCATTGTTTCCCCATCTGTTTGCTATGAAGTGATGGGACCAGATGCTATGATCTTAGTTTTCTGAAAGTTGAGTTTTAAGCCAGCTTTTTCACTCTCCTCTTTCCCTTTCATCAAAAGGCTGTTTTGTTCCTCTTCGCTTTCTGCCGTAAGTGTGGTGTCATCTGCATATCTGAGGTTATTGATATTTCTCCCAGCAATCTTGATTCCAGCTTATAATATCATTCAGCCAGGCATTTTGCATGTTGCACTCTGCATATAAGTTAAATAAGCAGGGTGACAATATACAGCCTTGACGTACTCTTTTACCAATTTGGAATCAATCCGTTGTACCATGTCTGGTTTTAACTGTTGCTTCTTGACCTGCATATAGGTTTCTCAGGAGGCAGGTATTCCTATCACTTGAAGAATTTTCCACAGTTTGTTGTGATCCCCACAGTCAAAGACTTTATCTTTGTCAATGAAGCAGAAGCAGATGTTTTTCTGAAATTCCCTTGCTTTTTCTCTGATCCAACAGATGTTGGCAATTTGATCTCTGGTTCCTCTGCCTTTTCTAAATCCAGCTTGAACATCTGGAAGTGCTCCATTCACATACTATTGAAACCTGGCTTGGAAAATATTGAGCATTACTTTGCTAGCATGTGGAATGAGTGCAAATGTGCGGTAGTTTGAACATTCTTTGGCATTCCCTTTCCTTGGGATTGTAATGAAAACTGATCTTTTCCAGTCCTGTGGCCACCAATGAATTGTCCAAATTTGCTGGCATATTGAGTGCAGCACTTTCACAGCATCATTTTTAAGGAGTTGAAATAGTTCAACTGGAGTTCCATCACCTCCGCTAGCTTTGTTCGTAGTGATGCTTCCTAAGGCCCATTTGACATCACATTCCTGGATGTCTGGCTCTAGGTGATTGATCACATCATCATGGTTATCTGAGTCATGAAGATCTTTTTTGCATAGTTCTTCTGTGTATTCTTGCCAACTCTTCTTAATATCTTCTGCTTCTGTTAGGTCCATATTGTTTCTGTCTTTTATTGTACCCATATTTTCATGAAATGTTTCTTTGGTATCTAATTTTCTTGAAGTGATCGCTAGTCTTTCCCATTCTATTGTTTTCCTCTATTTCTTTGCATTGATCATGTAGGAAGGCTTTATCTTTCCTTGCTATTCTTTAGAACTCTGCATTCAAAAGGATATAACTTTCCTTTTCTCCTTTGCCTTTTGCTTGTCTTCTTTTCTCAGCTATTTGTAAGGCCTCCTCAGACAATGTTTTTGCATTTTTTCTTGGGGATGGTTTTGATCACCAGCTCCTGTCAATGTTAAGAACCACCATTCATAATTCTTCAGGCACTTTCTCTATCACATCTAATCTCTTGAATCTAGTTGTCACTTCCACTGTAAAATCATAAGGGATTTGATTTAGGTCATACCTGAATAGTCTAGTGGTTTTCCCTACGTTCTTCAATTTAAGTCTAAATTTGGCAAGAAGGAGTTCATGATCTGAGCCACAGTCAGCTCCCAGTCTTGTTTTTGCTGACTGTATAGAGTTTCTCCATCTTCAGCTGCAAAGAATATAATCAATCTGATTTCTGTATTGACTATCTGGTGATGTCCATGTGTAGAGTATTCTCTTGTGCTGTTGGAAAAGAGTATTTGCTATGACTGGTGTATTCTCCTTGTAAAACTCTGTTAGCCTTTGCCCTGCTTCATTTTGTACTCCAAGGCCAAACTTGCCTGTTACTCCAGGTATCTCTTGACTTCCTACTTTTGCATTCCAGTCCCCTATGAGGAAAAGAGGATCTTTTTTTGGTGTTAGTTCTAGAAAGTCTTATAGTTCCTCATAGAACCATTCAACTTGAGTTTCTTCGGCGTTAGTGGTTGAGGCATAGCCTTGGATTACTCTTGTATTGAATGGTTTTGCCTTGGAAATGAACAAAGATCATTCTGCTGCTTTTGAGGTTGCACCCAAGTACTGCATTTTGGACTCTTGTTGACTATGAGGGCTACTCCATTTCTTCAAAGGGATTCTTGCCCACCGCAGTACATATAGTGGTGCCTGAATTAAATTCACCTATTCTGGTCTGTTTTAGTTCACTGATTCCTAAAATGTTGATGTTCACTCTTGCATCTCCTGTTTGACCACTTCTAATTTACTTGACTCATGGATCTAACATCCCAGGTTCCTATGCAATATTGTTCTTTACAGTATCTGACTTTACTTCCATCATCAGTCACATCCACAACTGGACCCACACATCACATCCAGTGTGTATATTGTATATAATTCACTTCTCTACATGAATTTTATTATTAAACAATCCAAGGATCTATTTATTATTATATTCAAACTTGTATTTTCTTTTTAATTAATTGCAACTTTTCAGAGTACTTTTTATTACAATTTGCTTCACAACATCAAAATAATTTAGATTTCATTACTCACCTTAATGTGGAACTCTATAGCAAGGTCACAGGTGTAGAGCCCTATACCAAGGTTATAGGACAAAAATCTCCAGAACTGATAGAGCCCCATAGCAACAGTTACCGTCAGCCTCCGGATCTAAACTGGTCAGTTCTCTGGCCCCATATTAGATAAAATGTTGTTATGGTATTGTTAAGTTGCTAAGTTGTGTAGGATTTTTTGTGACTCCATGAACTGTAACATGCCAGTCTTCCCTGTCCTTCACTATCTCCCAGCATATTAGATTAAATACCCATCTTATTACCACCCCCCTTAGCATCCTAACTGATCATCTTATGCCACTCTTATAGAAGGCATTTTCTGTCTTGAGGCATAAAAATTAGCTACTAGCCCATGAAAGGTGACAGCTCTCCCTTGAGCCGGCCCACTGTTATGTCTTCTGCTCTAATAAATTCCATTCTCCTCTCATTCTGCCTCAAGTCTGAAAATTATTTTCCAACCCTGCACACAGACTACGACACTCAACACTGTTGTTGAATCATATTTTGTTTTGCCATATCTCATTGATTTTTCTCTGAATATTCATTTAGTTAATAGGTAAATTTAAAGATAATAAAAGATATTACCAAATCAGAAGTTTATAATTTTCTCACTTACTTTATTGAAATACTCCAAAATGTCTTCACAACTTCCAATTAAAATGGTGTATTAGAGCTTTATTGAATAAGGCACCAAAAATAGAAATAAAAGTTTAATATCTCTATAATTATATCCTATGCATTATGGAGTATATTCCAGACAGGAGAGAAATTTCCATAGATTGGCTTCTGGTGCTATGCATTCAAACTTGGTTTATCCACCATTATCCACATACTTCAGAACCAGGCACTATAGAACATGCTCATACTATGACCTTTGACCCTGCAGGGTTCTGTCATGGCACAAGTGGTCAATTGTATATATATATACAATTTCTACACTGGGGACAACTAGCAATAGCTATGCATGTCCCCCAAAATGCCATGGGCCACTGCAACCTCACCCAACCAGAAAGAAATTGTGATGGAGGAAGTTGGAGTGAAACAGATCATCCATCTTAATCAAATAGAAAACATCTTATTTTGTAAATTTTGTAAAAACATATGCCCATATGAGTAGATTTCTAGTCACCTCCCTCACTCCCCTACCAAGCTATTGGAGTCTCACAAGGAACCTTTGGGAATGAGAGGCTTGGTTTCATGATAAATCCACCCTGGATTAGTTTATCTATCCTTTATGGAAAGCTTATGAAGTAAGTAATTATCATTACCTCTACACAAGGGAATTTGGGAAGGTTAAGCAACTTACCCAAGGTCTCATAGCTAGCAACAGCTGGAACCAAGATTTAACCCCAAGTGGTTGAGTACGGAGCACAAATTGTAACTAAGTCCCCTTACCTTGGACCAGGAGTTATGCTGAGCCCTTTACGTTCACTAGTTAATTCTCATAACAATATCATATTATATGTACAGTTATTATTCCTATTTGGTAGATGGAGATAATCAAGGAGCAGAGATTCTTATCTTCCCAAGGTCACTCAACTGGTAAGGAGTGGAGTGGGATTCAAATGCAGGTTTTGGAGTCCAAACAGTTAACCACTTCAGCACCAACCCCCACTCCCCACCCTCCACTCAATTCCCAAACATCATGGCTTTTATATGGATATATTATGAAGCAAACTGAAAAGTCCACTTCAAAACAAATCATTTAAAGAGAAATTTTGCCCTTGCAGAGAGCTCCTTGAACTAGGCTCCCATATCTCTTGTAAGCACACACTCTCTTTATCTATTAGGTCTGATTTGATGAAAGTTGACATTGACAATAAAAGCATTGTGAATTTTTACCCAGGGAATAGCATGATAAAAACACTGTTTTAGAAAAGGATAAAGTTTGGATTAGAAGGAGAAAGGAGACTAAATGAGGGCATAGCTGAAGTGGTAGAGGAAAGTAGCCCCCAGAATAAAGAAGATAGACAAGGTTTGAAGAGAGAAGTTGGTGAGAAATGCTATCAAAGATAGAAAAGAGTCAGAGGTAAAGTGAAATGGAAACTGGAGAGTGGGATAAGGATAGTGCTTTGATGAAGCAGAAGGAGATCAATTTAGATACGGAAATAAATTAGCATGAAATCTTCGGAATTCCACAAGACTTTTGAGATCTTCTGGTCCAACCTCCTCATTCTATGATGGAGGGATACAGAGACCTAGAAGGTGGCTCGGCTTATTCAAAGTTATCAAGCGGTGAGGCAGCACCAGCTTTTCAGCTATGGTGTCGTCCTGCTAATGCTGAGACTTGTCACAGCAGATGTTCAATCAGCACTCAAAAAATAGGGAACTGGAATGCAGGCAAAAGACAGAGGATATGATACTCACTTAGGAGTTATCTGGAAAGGTGATGGCTGAAGACCTGCAATCAGATGAGCTTAAGGTTGGTCACTTATAGAAGGATGCTCAGATGTACTCGGATAAAACTGGTTGCAAAGCCAGCATAAGAGATCCAACCAGGGAAGTTGGGAATGAAGGGAGAAGGTGTCAGTAAAGAGGATGGAAGAGCAAGAATTGGAACAAAGGGCAAATTGAAACACTGGAGAGAGCAGGAAGGCAAGGCAATGGAAGAAAAAGAATTGAAGAAAGTCTGTGTGGCACAAAGAAGCAAATACCTAGGAAGAATCAGAGATGGGGACTAAGGAAGGACTATTTCAATTTTTCAAGATGTGGTCAGAGCTTTTGCAATTATATTAGGGTTTTAAGAGTTGAGAATAAAGGGATTCCATTTGTCAGAAGTTATATGATGGATGTTCATGTAAGATTTTACATACCTTTCTACCTTTTAAGTTTTGTTGCTGTTTAGTCGCTAAGTCATGTCCAACTCTTTGACACCCTATGGGCGGTAGCTTGCCAAACTTCTCTGTCCATGGAATTTGCCAGTCAAGAAAGAACCTGCCTGCAATGCAGTTCAATCCCTGGGTCGGGAAGATCCCTGGAGAAGGGATTGGTAACCCACTCCAGTATTCTTGCCTGGAGAATTCCATGGACAGAGGAGCCTGGTGGGCTACAATCCACAAGGTCACAAAGAGTGAGAGTGAGACACAATTGAAGGACTAGCAATACTAGAGTGGATGGGCAGTTCTTTTTCCAGGGGATTTTCCCTACCCAGGGATCAAATCCATGTCTCCTGCATTGGCAGGAGGATTCTTTACCACTGAGCCATCAGGGAGGCTGCACTCTTAAGTTTACCATTCTTCAAAGATTTTTCTTTGCTTCAATTGCAAGATACACACAGAAGTGTGTAAGAAATATTTTCAATTTCAATACATATGCTAAATATAAGACTGTCAGTGGGAAGAATGCAAGCTTGGGTTCATTGAGGGCATGGACTGTTTATTTTATCTTTGTATTTTTTGTGCCCAGCACAGAACTTGTTACATACTGGGTTCCCAGAGAATGGCAAATAAATGAAACAGGCCTGGTCAGCAATTGAGTGGTTAGTGATCGAATCTTTGGTTTCTTAGTTTACTGACTCCTGCACTTCTTTTAGCTCCCGAGGATGGCCACCAAAGTTGAAATTGGTATTTATTCTATACACAGAGTGAGCTTCCCAGGTGGCTTGTGCTGTGCTTAGTTGCCAATCGTGTCTGACTCTTTGTGACCCCATGGACTTCACCCTCCAGGCTCCTCTGTCCATGGGATTCTCCAGGTAAGAATACTGGAGTGGGTTGCCATTTCCTTCCCCAGGGGATCTTCCCAACCCAGGGATCGAACCCAGGTCTCCTGCATGGCAGGTGGATTCTTTACCGACTGAACTACAAGGGAAGCTGGATGGCTTAGTGGTAAAGAATCCACCTGCCAAGCAGGAGATGCAGATTTGATTCCTGGGTTTGAAAGACCCCCTGGAGAAGGAAATGGTAACTTACTTCAGTATTCTTGCCTGGGAAATCCCATGGTCAGAGGAGCCTGGTGGGCTGCAGTCCATGGCATTGCAAAAGAGTTGGATATGGCTTAGTGACTAAACAGCAACAACAATATATAGAGTACCAGAAAATAATGTGAGGTTTGGGGATGAAAATAATAGTTTGTTATACCACGTAATGGACACATTAAAACTCTCTACCTAAACTCTCCTCTATGTAGTAGCTATTCAGTTTGGAGGGATGACCTCTAAATTCCAGAAGTGAACTTTGATTGATAATCAGTCAGGTTAGTTCTATCTTCTTTGCCACAAAAGTGACTCGTGCTTAGACCAGGTGAGTGTAAGACATTTGCCTGGACATAGAGATTATTTCAAGGGCTAGGGGGACATGCACAACCTCTGTCATAGAAATTCTTACATTTTTCCCATTGACTTAAATTGAGGCAATAAAAGGTGAATACCAGCGCAAAAGTCAGGACATTTTGTGGGGACTCTGGCATCTCTCTTCCCCCTTTTGGGATTGAGATTGATGTTATAAGGCAAAAAGCACAAACTGTCTGCTTGATGCTTCCTTTTATGGCTCATTTTCCCAAAGCCTGAGCCAATGACCACTACCCTGGAGGAGTGGACAGTAAAGAAAGTGATCATTTTGACCGGAGAAGGAATGGAGGTCCGAGGGAACTGCACTTTGCTCCCTGACCAAGCCCTTGGAAGGAATAGTCCCATAGGACACTGAGAGGCCAGTTTTGAGGGACTTAAACTTCCCTAAAACATCCTTGCCAAGGGTGACATCACAGAATCAGAATGGCCAGTCCTGTTGGTCAATTTAGGTTATAACCCTTGGTGTCTTTTCAGTGACCGGTATAGAAAAATGAGCAACAGTGAGCCATAGAACCTTATGATGTGCTATGAAATAAAACATATGCAGATGTTTACATAAAACTCTAGAGTATACATAAAACCCTAGAACCTTTCCACACCTTTGCCCAGGGGGACGTGGTAATGACTGAAGCTGAATTCTCTTCCAGCTTTATAAGAAATAAAGAAATACAACTTTAAAAAATTTTGCTCACTTGACTTTGTAAACTAAGAATTATACTCTTTTTAACTATTTTCTACAGTATGGTAAGACCCCTAACACCTAACACACAGTTGTCTAAATATAAGAAGTATCCACCAAATGTGTGATAGATGAATGTCATTTTCCAACTAGATTTGAAAGTTAGTGTTCTTACAGACAGTGTCATACTCCCCACTGGATAACTTTGAGAATAATGAACAATGATCAGAGATTGTCCAAGTCCTTAAAAAAGTCTGTAAGAGTCAAGCCTAGATTGAGGGAAGGAGGAGAAGCGGGAGACAGAGGATGAGATGGTTAGATAGCATCACTGACTCAATGGATATGAGTTTGAGCAAAATCCAAGAGACAATGAACAACAAGGAAGCCTGGTGTGCTGCAGTCCATGGGATTCAGAAAGAGTTGGACACCACTTAGCGAATGAACAACAACAAAGAATAGAGTCCTTGGTGGGTTATCCTTTCAATCACACTGAATATGATGAAAGTCCATAAATGTGGTGCTACCCTACAACTAGGTCACTCAGTTCAGTTCAGTTCAGTCGCTCAGTCGTGTCCGACTCTTTGTGACCCCATGAATCACAGCTTGCCAGGCCTCCCTGTCCATCACCAACTCCAGGAGTTTTCCCAAACCCATGTCCATTGAGTCGGTGATGCCATCCAGCCATCTCATCCTCTGTCGTCCCCTTCTCCTCCTGCCCCTAATCCTTCCCAGCATCAGGGTCTTTTCCAGTGAGTCAACTCTTTGCATGAGGTGGCCAAAGTATTGGAGTTTCAGCTTCAACATCAGTCCTACCAATGAACACCCAGGACTGATCTCCTTTAGGATGGACTGGTTGGATCTCCTTACAGTCCAAGGGACTCTCAAGAGTCTTCTCCAACACCACAGTCCAAAAGCATCAATTCTTCAGCGCTCAGCTTTCTTCACCGTCCAACTCTCACGTCCATACATGACCACTGGAAAAACCATAGCCTTGACTAGATGGACCTTTGTTGGCAAACAAATGTCTCTGCTTTTAAATATGCTATCTAGGTTGGTCATAACCTTCCTTCCAAGGGGTAAGTGTCTTTTAATTTCATGGCTGCAATCACCATCAGCAGTGATTTTGGAGCCCAAAAAAGTAAAGTCTGTCACCGTTTCCACTGTTTCCCCATCTATTTCCCATGAAGTGATGGGACTAGATGCCATGATCTTAGTTTTCTGAACATTGAGCTTTAAGCCAACTTTTTCACTCTCCTCTTTTACTTTCATCAAGAAGCTCTTTAGTTCTTCTTCACTTTCTGCCATAAGGGTGGTGTCATCTGCATATCTGAGGTTATTGATATTTCTCCTGGCAATCTTGATTCCAGCTTGTGTTTCTTCCAGCCCAGCGTTTCTCATGATGTACTCTGCATATAAGTTAAATAAGCAGGGTGACAATACACAGCCTTGACGTCCTCTTTTTCCTATTTGGAACCAGTCTGTTGTTCCATGTCCAGTTCTAACTGTTGCTTCTTGACCTGCATACAGGTTTCTCAAGAGACAGGTCAGATGGTCTGGTATTCCCATCTCTTTCAGAATTTTCCAGTTTATTGTGATCCACACAGTCAAAGGCTTTGGCATAGTCAATAAAGCAGAAATAGATGTTTTCTGGAACTCTCTTGGTTTTTCAATGATCCAGCGGATGTTGGCAATTTGATCTCTGATTCCTCTGCCTTTTCTAAAACCAGCTTAAACATCTGGAAGTTCACGGTTCACCAGGTCACTAAGGCCAGACAAAACTGAGTAGGAAAGAAAACAGGAGAACTCCAAATTGCACAGAGTACCTGATGATGTGAGTCAGAGCAGTCTGCTCTGGCATCCAAGCGTGACAGAAGGGCAGGTGCAGGCGCAGGAAGAGAAATGATGACAAAGAGCACGTGTAATCTGGAAAGTCACAGAGTGTGTTCTCTTGTAGAAGAGGTAACCAAGTGATTGAGTGGCTCCAGTGTGTTTCAGAAGTCTTGGCTTATTTCCCCCTATGCACGGATTGTCCTTTTGGAAAACTCTATAAATTAGGTACTGATCAAGGCACTATTTGAGTCTATCAGTTAGCTCTCTGCATTTGGCAGTACAATTGTACAATAAATTCATTAGGAACTCTTGAAAGAGCTTTAACAGCCTAAAGTAATGCTTTTGTAATGAGTAGGACATGGGAGTTTAAATTCCATGTTGGAAATTTCCCTAAGAAATAAGTCTATTGTAGAGCTGAAGGGTTCCTAATTGGTAAATGCCAATTGAGCTATATTCAGTGTGAAATGCTAAGTAAACTGATCACTCCATCATTTATTAAATTATATTTGGAAGTTGATAAATAGCTGCACAGGATAGATATAATTTGTAAGACACTTTACTCAATAGCTGCCAGAGAGGTAATATTTATATTGGCATGAAAATGGACACATTATGAGTGTTTTCATAACAGTACACTGGAAAAGACATTTGAAGGATGTACTACATGTTAAAAAATGACCTCAAACCTTTACAGATTCTTCTATACATTATGAAAAGTACCATGCAAAATTGTCCCCAAGACAGATTTCTCTAGATGAGAGATGAAGTGTCGAGTCACTGCATACTGACAGAAAGAAAGTCTTTGAAAATACTGTATGTAACTCCATAACAACCTTGGAGTGCTTGATAAGTCTAAAAATAATTGAAATTGAAAAGCAAGCTTATCAGTTGTACTCATGTTAAGGACAGCTTTCCATTGCTCTGGGTCCGTAGGGAATATCTGAAGAAAGTGTACCTGTCTGCAGTTGGGATGGTATCCTTCAAAATCTTTGTCTACACAATTCTATTCTGCTATACTCCTAAACTGTCTCATGTAGGTCTTATCCCTTACTTATAAAGTTCAAATGATAGAGGTGAGGGAACAACCACGCAGTGATAGGAAATAGCACATTATAGCAGCAGATCGAATTCTAACAGGTCTTTTGTTAAGAATGACCAGTCAATGGGCTTGCAGGGTGGACTTGTTAGTCAGTGGAAGGAGGTGTGAGGAGCAAGAAGAGACTGTGCAAATAGGTACTGTTTCCTGTTTTAGCTTTGTTTACAAAGCTGATCAGTGGCCAGTGAGAACTTATGATAACATTCCCTCTATTTTCCTTGGTGTCACTTCCCCCTTCCTTCGTTGGTAATGGGGGAAAGTTTTAACTCACCAAGAATGCTGTGGATGTTCAGAACAGGGTAAAGTCATCTTAGTGGAATGGCAATGGTTCTTAATTTTGGAGGTTCCTTCTGTAACCTGGAGGTCATTGACCCTAAACATGTAGAGGCGTCATATAAGTTACCCAGTCCATTTTTCCTTCCACTCTTCTTTACTGAAAGCATCCTTTTCAAAAGCACTTTAGGGACTGTAGTTTCACTATTTGAAGAGTAATCAAGAGAACGTGACCGCCAGTTGACCCACACAATTGGAAGTCGTTCTCTCCTGCCCCTGTCCTTGGAATGCACGCTCTGCCTGCTGTTCCCTCAGTGGGAGCTGTTCCCAGGATGTGGCCTTGGGAGAGGAAGCTGTTGCTGAGATCATCTGTATACTACATGTGACCAAACCCATCTAAGGCCTCTTTAAAAACTCTTAAAATTTGGCCACTGGGTGCACTACTCATCTTGTTAGCCACCAAAGATAAGTCTCTTATGGAAATTCCCTTGCTCATTAAAACTGCTCGTCTAGCAATCTGGAAGGCCTGCCTCTTTCTTTGGTCTCTCCCTGCCCTCCAGCTGGTTTCAGATTACTCTCAGGAAGCTCCCCAGGTTATGACACAACAATCACCTTAATTATTGCCCATTTTATTCCTGAAAGCAGTACATTCGCATATGACAATAACACAATATGGCAAAAAAAAATAGTCTTATTGTCACTATTAGTGTCCTGGTAAGAGATGACCCCTGGAGGAGGGCATGGCAACCCACTCTTTGTGGTTCCTGGAGGAGGGCATGGCAAGCCACTCCAGTCTTCTTGCCTGGAGAAGCCGGTGGATAGTGGAGCCTGGTGGGCTGCAATTAGACACAAGTGAAGTGACTTAGCACTCATGTAGGAGAGGATGGAAGGCTTCAAGGGCATTTCTATGAGCCTCATTTCGTTATATATTAAATACTGGTCTCAAGTCCTAGGAAGAAATAACTCTGCAATATAAGTGCTCTTTTTCCACTGAATTCTCCTAAAGTGACTGTGCTTCTCTATCCTATATCCTCTTAGCTACTAATTGACCAAAGCTTGGCAGCTGTCTTGGGCAATTTGCTGAACCAAATTTGGTCCAAGATATCTTCATTTGCATATTAGAGCCTCCAAGACATTGGAGTGGACTGCAGGGATACAAGAAGGCAGTGGAACAAGTCCTTTTGGAAGGATTTAATTCAAAGATTTAGTCAAAGGTTAAACGTAAAAAATGTTTTAATGTTAGAGACACCAAAAAATTTTTACTACAAGCAAATTTGCATTTTTTCCTTTGCTGAGCTATGCAGAGTGCACATGAAGACCTGCTTTTGTTAGAATGTAAATAAAGACAATGAACCTTAAAACTGAACATGCACAGCCTTTGTTTCCAAAGTCTCACTTTTCTTCCATTGATCTAAATTGAGGATGATTAAAGGGGAATGTGGGAATGACTAAAATTGCTTCATGTCCAGGATGACTATTTATAGGGACTGAGAAAGAAGTTAACCAGGTAGACTCACACAGTAGGCAGCCAGTGAACTGTAATTTGGAGAAGTCGGTGAACTGAAATCTCGAAGTCCTTTACTACTTTGTTAGCTTTGGGCTACTCTATATGATTAAGCTGTGAAAGGTGCTGATCAAAAGTGTTTGAACTCATGGGGAAACTTTCAAAGGGTAGAAGAAAAGAGGACAAAAATCTTAAATAAGGTAAATTAATTCATTGTTCATTTTAATGATAATTTTTAGCTCATTAAGTTGATCTAATGTCATAAAATTTCTGGTGGTATATTATTTCATGAAGCAAGACTGTTTCAACAAAAGTGAGGTTCAAATATCAGGTAAAGAATATTGATTATAGGGAATATAAAATTTCTATTTTTTCAGCCATTTAACATATTTAATGATAAAATATAGGCATATATTATGAAATGGAATGTAAAATTCACCTAGATGTTTATAATGAGCCATATTTTAAAGATTTTCTGTTAATATAGTGAGCTGCTTTGGGGTATGTCTACAGATCTTTTGAAGTAGGTTCTTAGATTATTTGTGCTTAACAAGAGTGTTTTTTTTTGTTTGTTTGTTTTTTATGTGGGTAGACTTCACAGAGAGATGATGGATAAGAGTAAGTGAGTTGGTGTGAAAGTCCAGCACTCTGTCTGGTGCATACCAAAAACTGGGTAAGCTTACTTATTGCTGCAGCCACTGCTACTGCTACTACTACTATTATCAACATTATCACCATCATCATTATTGTTATCAAAGTAGAAAAGATTATTTCCTTCACAGATTTTGGCATCTTAGGTTTGGTCACTCCCTCAGTCTCCATCGAGGGAAAACTTTCTTTCTGAGCCTACTTATTCTTCTATGCATGCTCCCGCGTGCATGTGTGCACGCTCAGTCCTGTTCGATTCTTTGTGACCCCATGGACTGTAACCTGCCAGGCTCCTCTGTCCATGGAATTTTCCTGGCAAGAATACTGGAATATATTTCAAGAATACTGGAATACAATACAGAATACAAGAATACATTTCTTTCTTCACAGGTTCTTCCCAATCTAGGGACTGAAACCCCGTCTCTTGCATCTCCTGCGTTGTAGGCAAATTCTTTACCACTGTGCCACCTGGGAAGCCCACTGTAATAGCTCTTGCTGCTGCTGCTAAGTCGCTTCAGTCGTGTCCGACTCTGTGCGACCCCATAGATGGCAACCCACCAGGCTCCTCTGTCCCTGGGATTCTCCAGGCAAGAATACTGGAGTGGGTTGCCATTTCCTTCTCCAGTGCATGAAAGGGAAAACTGAAAGTGAAGTTGCTCAGTCGTGTCCAACTCTTAGCGACCCCATGGGCTGTAGCCTACCAGGCTCCTCTGTCCATGGGATTTTCCAGGCAAGAGTACTGGAGTGGGGTGCCATTGCCTTCTGCGGTAATAGCTCTTAATTGTCTAAAATGAAGAAAATTGCAATATTGGATTCTCCTATATCACAATAGGTGATGTAGCTTCACTCTAAATTTGGAAGGATACAAGCCTGTGTTCTCTTAAGACTTCAGGGGAAGAATTTCCCCTAGTAATTATGTCTAGAATTTTAAAATAAAGTAAACATGTATGACTGATGCCTAACAATGTGCATACCTTAGTGTTGAAATATTTAGATATATGCACTAAATTCTTTCTACTTATGAATATTGCTAAAGAAAGTGAAGTTACCTTTGGAGCTTTTTCCCTTAGATACAACATCGAATTCTAACTTTACTCTTAAAAAAAAAAAATCTAAGACATGGAAACAAGTTGCTTTGAATAATTTTATTTATTAATGCTTTTGGTATTTTAATGAAACTTTGAATTGCTTAGATAATGGCAAATGCTTTTTATTGAAAACTCTACTTTTTAGCTTTGAGATAGGTATAAACCGACATGAATGCCTTCTCACCAGTAGAGAACTGCTCCAGGTTCCCACATCTTCTGAGTACTTATGAGAAGGTACCATTTTGTTTTTCCTGCATGGCTGGTAGAAAATGAGAGAGTCTTTTGACTATTATCTAACTAATTAACTTTTGAGGACAACCAATATGCATGCCACAAGCCAAAGAAATTATTTGAACATTTGGATTACATCTGGAACTGTCGGAATTTAGCAAGAAATAGTTAATTTTCTTCTGCCTTTTTAATTCATTTTACCAGGAAGAGAAAGAGAATTGGGCAATTGAGCTTACTTAGCAGTAAATGACAGACAAATCCTAGCCCTGGGAGTACTTCCACTTCCAATTCCCAAGTCTGATACTAGAGTGATATGGCCTCCTTCCCACCCTATTGTATGAAAGCATCTTTGGGAGTTACCTTATCCAAGTTCACAATAGAACACCTCATTAGTCATGAGCAACACCTATTAAAAAGCCAGATTCTTAGAATACCTCTATAAAATTATCCTCAGAATTTTTAATTTTTGACCTCCAAATATATCTTTAGGAACTCAAATTCTAGGCCACCACTAGAATTTGACTCATGACTTGATTCCTTTAACTTCCCGGCAATATACATTCTGAGCTTCTTTGAATTGTTTAGTGAGGAAACCCTGGCATGATGCTTGCTTCTCAAGGCTCAGACTTCCCACTGGCAAATCAGATGAATAATGACACAAGTTACTGCCCACAAAGGTATGCTTTGAGAAAATACAAAAATTTAAAATAAATATGGAGTATTAAAGCATTTAATTATATATGCTTCATAATTAGTCATTGAAGAGAAAATCAGTCCTTAAGTGTGACTAATAGAGGAGAATAGGAACCTGGAATATTAGGTCCATGTATCAAGGCAAATTGCTGCTGCTGCTGCTGCTGCTAAGTCACTTCAGGCGTGTCCGACTCTGTGCGACCCTATAGACGGCAGCCCACCAGGCTCTGCCGTCCCCGGGATTCTCCAGGCAAGAATACTGGAGTAGGTTGCCATTTCCTTCTCCAGCGCATGAAAGGGAAAAGTGAAAGTGAAGTCGCTCAGTCGTGTCAGTCTCTTAGCGACCCCATGGACTATAGCCTACCAGGCTCCTCCGTCCATGGGATTTTCCAGGCAGGAGTACTGGAGTGGGGTGCCATTGCCTTCTCCGCAAGGCAAACAGGAAGTGGTCAAACAGGAGATGGCAAGAGTGAACGTCGACATTCTAGGAATCAGCGAACTAAGACGGACTGGAATGGGTGAATTTAACTCAGATGACCATTATATCTACTACTGTGGGCAGGAATCCCTTAGAAGAAATGGAGTAGCCATCATGGGCAACTAAAGAGTCCGAAATGCAGTACTTGGCTGCAATCTCAAAAATGACAGAATGATCTCTGTTTGTTTCCAAGGCAAACCATTCAATATCACGGTAACCCAAGTCTATGCCCCGACCAGTAATGCTGAAGAAGCTGAACTTGAACAGTTCTATGAAGACCTACAAGACCTTTTAGAACTAACACCCAAAAAAGATGTCCTTTTCATTATAGGGGACTGGAATGGAAAAGTAGGAAGTCAGGAAATACCTGGCGTAACAGGCAAATTTCGCCTCGGAGTACAGAAAGAAGCAGGGCAAAGGCTAATAGAGTTTTGCCAAGAGAACCCACTTGTCATAGTAAACATCCTCTTCCAACAACACAAGAGAGGACTCTACACATGGACATCACCAGATGGTCAACACTGAAATCAGATTGATTATATTCTTTGCAGCCAAAGATGGAGAAGCTCTATAAAGTCAGCAAAAACAAGACCGGGAGCAGACTGTGGCTCAGATCATGAATTCCTTATCGCCAAATTCAAACTTAAATTGAATAAAGTAGGGAAAACCACTAGACCATTCAGGTATGACCTAAACCAAATCCCTTTTGATTACACAGTGGAAGTGACAAATAGATTTAAGGGACTAGATCTGATAAGCAGAGTTCCTGATGAACTATGGACAGAGGTTCGTGACATTGTACAGGAGACAGGGATCAAGACCATCCCCATGGAAAAGAAATGCAAAAAAGCAAAATGGCTGTCCGAGGAGGCCTTACAAATAGCTGTGAAAAGAAGAGAAGCAAAAAGCAAAGGAGAAAAGGAAAGATATTCCCATCTGAATGCAGAGTTCCAAAGAATAGCAAGGAGAGATAAGAAAGCCTTCCTCAGTGATCAATGCAAAGAAATAGAGGAAAACAACAGAATGGGAAAGACTAGAGATCTCTTCAAGAAAATTAGGGATACCAAGGGAACATTTCATGCAAAGATGGGCTCGATAAAGGACAGAAATGGTATGAACCTAATAGAAGCAGAAGATATTAAGAAGAGGTGGCAAGAATACACAGAAGAACTGTACAACAAAGATCTTCATGACCCAGATAATCACGATGGTGTGATCACTCACCTAGAGCCAGACATCCTGGAATGTGAAGTCAAGTGGGCCTTAGGAAGCATCACTGTGAGCAAAGCTAGTGGAGGTGATGGAATTCTAGTTGAACTATTTCAAATCCTGAAAGACGATGCTGTGAAAGTGCTGCACTCAATATGCCAGCAAATCTGGAAAACTCAGCAGTGGCCACAGGACTGGAAAAGGTCAGTTTTCATTCCAATCCCAAAAAAAGGCAACGCCAAAGAATGCACAAACTAACCCACAATTGCACTCATCTCACATGCTAGTAAAGTAATGCTCAAAATTCTCCAAGCCAGGCTTCAGCAATATGTGAACTGTGAACTTCCAGATGTTCAAGCTGGTTTTAGAAAAGGCAGAGGAACCAGAGATCAAATTGCCAACATCTGCTGGATCATTGAAAAAGCAAGAGAGTTCCAGAAAAATATCTATTTCTGCTTTATTGACTATGCCAAAGCCTTTGACTGTGTGGATCACAATAAACTGGAAAATTCTGAAAGAGAAGGGAATACCAGACCGCCTGACCTGCCTCTTGAGAAACCTGTATGCAGGTCAGGAAATCAACAGTTAGAACTGGACATGGAACAACAGACTGGTTCCAAATAGGAAAAGGAGTACGTCAAGGCTGTATATTGTCACCCTGCTTATTTAACTTATATGCAGAGTACATCATGAGAAACGCTGGGCTGGAAGAAACACAAGCTGGAATTAAGATTGCCGGGAGAAATATCAATAACCTCAGATATGCAGATGACACTACCTTTATGGCAGAAAGCAAAGAAGAACTAAAGAGCCTCTTGATGAAAGTGAAAGAGGAGAGTGAAAAAGTTGGCTTAAAGCTCAATGTTCAGAAAACTAAGATCATGGCATCTAGTCCCATCGCTTCATGGGAAATAGATGGGGAAACAGTGGAAACAGTGTCAGACTTTGTTTTTTTGGGCTCCAAAATCACTGCTGATGGTGATTGCAGCCATTGAAATTAAAAGACACTTACTCCTTGGAAGGAAGGTTATGAGCAACCTAGATAGCATATTTAAAAGAAGAGACATTACTTTGCCAACAAATGTCCGTCTAGTCAAGGCTATGGTTTTTCCATTGGTCATGTATGGATGTGAGAGTTGGATGGTGAAGAAAGCTGAGCACCGCAGAATTGATGCTTTTGGACTGTGGTGTTGGAGAAGACTCTTGAGAGTCCCTTGGACTGCAAGGAGATCCAACCAGTCCATCCTAAAGGATATTGGTCCTGGGTGTTCATTGGAAGGACTGATGTTGAAGCTGAAACTCCAATACTTTGGCCACCTGATGGGAAGAGTTGACTCATTGGAAAAGACCCTAATGTTGGGAAGGATTAGGGGCAGGAGGAGAAGGGTGCGACAGAGGATGAGATGGCTGGATGGCATCACTGACTCAATGGACCTGGGTTTGGGTAGACTCCAAGAGTTGATGATGGACAGGGAGGCCTGGTATGCTGCGATTCACGGGGTTGCAAAGAGTCGGACATGACTGAGCGACTGAACTGAACTGAGCTAACTGAATAGATGGGAGGAATGAGAGGTTTACATGTAACTATAGATGGTGCTATCAACTGCTATCCTGATAATCTGCTCTTCAGAAAATTCTGATCAGCTTTTCAATTCACAGCAGGACATGTTCAAATTATGAAGCTGCCAACTAGGCAAACCAAGGACATGTGAATCAACTAAGGAAAATATCCTTAGATCTTATTTTTGGCTGCAGTAGGTCATTATTAGTTTTGCTCTAAGTTTTAAGAAGAGTGTTTATTTTTCCTACTACAAATTCGATTTTATATATTTACAGTTAGACTTCTGAATTTAAAATAAAATTTTACTGACTAACCAGGAATGGAAAACTTGTACTTAAATCTGAAGGAAGTATTTTAACGTTGTTCTATATAAAACTTGCTTTCCATCTGGTATTATTTTTACATCAATGATTTTCTTATTCCTCAATAGGATCCCACTGCAGTATTCTTTGGCTTCACTTGTGGCTCAGCTGGTAAAGAATCTGCCTGCAATGTGGGAGACCTGGGTTTGATCCCTGAATTGGGAAGATCCTCTGGAGAAGCGAAAGGCTACCCACTCCAGTATTCTGGCCTAGAGTATTCTGTGGACTATACAGTCCATGGGGTTGCAAAGAGTCAGACACAACTGAGTGACTTTCACTTTCACTAGGATCCAAATATGACAGAAAATAGAATATGTTTGTTCAGTTCAGTCATTCAGTCATGTCCGACTCTTTGTGACCCCGTGAACTCCAGCACGCCAGGCCTCCCTGTCCATCACCAACTCCGAGTCCACCCAAACCCATGTCCATTGAGTCGGTGATGCCATCCAGCCATCTCATCCTCTGTCGTCCCCTTCTCCTCCTGCCTTCAATCTTTCCCAGCATCAGGGTCTTTTCCAATGAGTCAGCTCTTCGCATCAGGTGGCCAAAGTATTGGAGTTTCAGCTTCAACATCAGTCCTTCCAAAGAACACCCAGGACTGATTTCCTTTAGGATGGACTGGTTGGATCTCCTTGAAGTCCAAGGGACTCTCAAGAGTCTTCTCCAACACCACAGTTCAAAAGCATCAATTCTTCAGTGCTCAGCTTTCTTTATAGTGCAACTCTCACATCCATACATGACCACTAGAATATATTAGAATTATTATAAATTTATATTATGCTGAAATGAGCAATTTCATTTATTCCACTTGTTGTTGTGAGTGTCTGCTCAGTCTTGTCTGACTCTTTGCAACCACATGGACTGTAGTCTGCCAGGCTCCTCTGTCCATGGGATTTTCCAGGCAAGAATACTGGAGCAGGTTGCCATTTCCTATGGGATGCCATTTCCTTTTCCAGGGGAACTTTTGGACCCAGGGGTGGAATTCACATCTCTTGTGTCTCCTGCACTGGCAGGCAGATTCTTTTACCACTGCACTATCTTCCACTATGGACACCATAATGTGTCTAACAGAACAATTATATGAAATTTTAAAATAGGCGAAAGAGATGATTTGATGTCCTTTCAGTGTAGCAGTAAATTTGATGTTTGAATGACTGGGATATATTACAATTCTGTAGGAGCAAAAGTTTTATGAATACTTTCTGTCTGGTGGAACAGATAGTCACAAAAGTTAATCACGTTGGAAGATATTAACCAGTTTAGTATCTAATCTAGTAATTTTATCCTAATATTTCTTTTTAAATTTTCAGATAGATGTTTCTTAAATGTTTGAGTCAATTAAAATATCTTTTATTTATTAAAGAGTTAAATAACATCTTTGATACATATTCAGTTACATTTTCCTGACAGTCATAATTTTAAACTGTTTGATAATTATATTTAACAGGCCCTAAATTGTAAGTTTAAAATAATAATAACCATAAATAACAAAGCTATTAATGTACAAGCTTAAAATTACAAAATTATAGAATTTTACAACTAAGAGCTCTCAAGGATCTCTAAATCATATCTTCTAATTTCAGTTGATATTCGTGAGGCAAGATAAGCGGAAAGAAAAATCAAGTTCTTAACATCTCCTTCTCCTCTCAGTCTCACGTCAAATGAACCTATAAATTCTGAGGATCCTACTCCTTGTGAGCTGTGTGCTCAGTCACTTCAGTTGTGTCCAACTCTTTGCGACCCTATGGACTGTAGCCCGCCAAGCTTCTCAGTCCATGGGATTCACCAGGCAAGAATACTGGACTGGGTTGCCATGCCATTCTGCAGGAGATCTTCCCGACCCAAGGACTGAACTGAAGTCTCCTGAGTCTTCTGCGTTGCAGTTGGATTCTTTACTGCTGAGCCACCATGGAAGTCCATACTACTCCCTAATACTTCTTAAACTACATTTCATTGAAGCCGGGCAAGCTACCATCATCACTCTGCATTACCAAAATAACCTCCTATCTAGTCTCCTCTATCTTGTACAGAGGAGTCAGAGTGCTCTTTTAAAAATATGATAATGATGACATTTCCTGATGTCTGATGATGACACACCCTGTTTAAAACACTTTAGTGGCTTTCCATGGTATATAATATAAAGTCAAAATAGTTTAACTATGATGTTAGGTAAGGGTTAGTCATATATGTCCTTTGTTATGTTTAGGTTGGTTCTATCTACACCCACTTCACTGAGAGTTTTTGTAATTGATGCTGTTTTGTCACATGCTTTTTTGCAAATCTATTGAGATAATCTTACGGTTTTTATCCTTTGTTTTGTTAGTGTGGTAATCACATTGATTGATTTGTGGATATTAAACCATCCTTGCATCCATGAATATCTCACTTAATCATGGTGTATATTCCATCCAATATATTTTTGAATTTGGTTTGCAATATTTTATTGGGGTTTTTTAAAAGGATTTATTTATTTTAATTATTTATGTTTCTCTGCACTGGGTCTTCATTGCTGCACATGGGCTTTCTCTAGGTTCAGTGAGTGGGGGCTACTCTTCATTGCAATGCATGGGCTTATCATTGTGGTGGCTTCTCCTGTTGCAGAGTATGGGCTCAAGGCATACAGGCTTCACTAGTTGTGGTCCACGGGCTTAGTTACTCCATGGCTGTGGGATCTTCATAAACCAGGGATTGAATTCATGTCCCCTGCATTGGCAGGCAGACTTTTAACAACTGGACCACCAAGGACACCCTGTTGAGGAATTTTCCATCCTATGTTCATCAGGGATCAGTCAGTCATGTTCAGTCGCACAGTCATGTCTGATTCTTTGCAATCCCATGGACTGTAGCATGCCAGACTTCCCTGTCCATCATCAACTTCTGTAGCTTGCTCAACCTCACGTCCATCGAGTTGGTGATACCAACCAGCCATCTTATCTTCTGTCATCCCCTTCTCCTCCTGCCTTCAATCTTTCCCAGCATCAGAGTCTTTTCCAAAGCATCAGTTCTTCGCATAAGGAGGCTAAAGTATTGGACCTTCAGCTTGAACATCAATCCTTCCAATGAATATTCAGGACCAATTTCCTTTAGGATTGACTGGTTTGATCTCCTTGTAGTCCAAGGGACTCTCAAGAGTCTTCTCCAACACCACAGATCAAAAGCATTAGTTCTTCAGCACGCAGATTTCTTTATGGTCCAACTCTTACATACATGACTACTGGAAAAACCATAGCTTTGACTAGATGGACCTTTGTTGGCAAAGTAATGTCTCTGCTTTTTAATATTCTGTCTAGATTGGTCATAGCTTTTTTTCCAATTAAAAAAAATCAAGTGTCTTTTAATTTCATGGTTGCAGTCACCATCTACAGTGATTTTGGAGCCCAAGAAAAAAAATCTGTCACTGTTTCCATTGTTTCCCCATCTATTTGCCATGAATTGATAGGACAAGATGCCATTATCTTTGTTTTTTGAATACTGAGTTTTCAGCCAGCTTTTTCACTCACCTCTTTCACTTTCATCAAGAGGCTCTTTAGTTCTCTTTGATTTCTGCCATAAGGATGGTGTCATCTACATATCTGAGGTTACTGATATTTCTCCCAGGAATCTTGACTCCAGCTTGTGCTTCATCCAGCCTGACATTTCACATGATACACTCTGCATATAAGTTAAATAAACACAGTGACAATATAATACAGCCTTGATATATTTCTTTCCTGATTTGGAACCAGTTCATTGTTCTATGTTCAGTTCTGACTGTTGCTTCTTGACCTGCATATGGGTTTTCAGGAGGCAGGTCAGGTGATCTGGTATTCCCATTGCTTGAAGAATTTTCCACAGTTTGTTGTGATCCACACAATCAAAAGATAGTGAATAAAGCAGAGTGAATAAAGCAGAAGGAGATGTTTTTCTGGAATCCCCTTGCTTTTTCTCTGATCCAAGGGATGTTAGCAATTTGATCTCTGGTTCCTCTTTTCTAAATCCAGCTTGAACATCTAGAAGTTCTCAGTTCACATATTGTTGAAGCCTGGATTGGAGAATTTTGAGCATTACTTTGCTAGTGTGTGAGATGAATGAAATCGTGCCGTAGTTTGAACATTCTTTGGCATTTCCCTTCTTGCGATTGGAATGAAAACTGATCTTTTTCAGTCCTGGGGCCACTGCTGAGTTGTCCAAATTTGCAGGCATATTGAGTGCAGCACTTTCACAGCATCGTCTTTTAGGATTTGAAATAGCTCAACTGGAATTCCATCACCTCCATTAGCTTTGTTCGTAGTAATGCTTCCTAAGGCCCACTTGACTTCGCATTTCAGAATGTCTGGCTCTGGGTGAGTGATCACACCATCGTGGTTATCTGGGTCATGAAGATCTTTTTTGTACAGTTCTTCTGTGTATTCTTGCCACCTCTTCTTAATATCTTCTGCTTCTGTTAGGTCCATACCATTTCTGTCCTTTATCGAGCCCATCTTTGCATGAAATCTTCCCTTGGTTTCTCTAATTTTCTTGAAGAGATCTCTGGTCTTTCCGATTCTATTGTTTTTCTCTATTTCTTTGCATTGATCACCGAGGAAGGCTTTCTTATCTCTCCACGCTATTCTTTGGAACTCTGCATTCAAATGAGTATATCTTTCCTTTTCTCCTTTGCTTTTTGCTTCTCTTCTTTTCACAGCTATTTGTAAGTCCTCCTCAGACAACCATTTTGCCTTTTTGCATTTCTTTTTCTTGGGGATGGTCTTGGTCACTGCCTCCTGTACAATGTCATGAACCTCTGTCCATAGTTCTTCAGGCATTCTGTCTATCAGTTCTAGTCCCTTAATTCTACTTTCCACTTCCACTGTGTAATCGTAAGGGATTTGGTCTAGGTCATTCATGAATGTTCTAGTGGTTTTCCCTACTTTCTTCAATTTAAGTCTGAATTTGGCAATAAGGAGTACACGATCTGAGCCACAGTCAGCTCCTGGTCTTGTTTTTGCTGACTGTATAGAGCTTCTCCATCTTTGGCTGCAAAGAATATAACCAATCTGATTTCGATGTTGACCATCTGGTGATGTCCATGTGTAGAGTTTTCTCTTGTGTTGTTGGAAGAGGGTGTTTGCTATGACCAGTGCATTCTCCAGGCAAAACTCTACTAGCCTTTGTCCTGCTTCATTTTGTACTCCAAGGTCAAATTTGCCTGTTACTCCAAGTAGGTATCACTTGCCTTCCTACTTTTGCGTTCCAGTCCCCTATAATGAAAAGAACATCTTTTTTCAGTGTTAGTTCTAGAAGGTTTTGTAGGTCTTCATAGAGCCGTTCAATTTCAGCTTCTTCAGCATTACTGGTTGGGACATAGACTTAGATTACTGTGATATTGAATGGTCTGCCTTGGAATCGAAAAAAGATAATTCTGTCATTTTTGAGATTGCTCCAAAGTACTGCATTTCAGACTCTTTTGTGGGCTGGGGAGAGCATGCAGGCTGTCAGAAGGCAGTGTGACTAGTGAGAAACTTTGATGACAGGCTTCAGGTCAGGAATGAGGGATTTATAGGCAAATTGGCAAGATGGTGGAGTAGAAGGAGGTGTACTCATCTTCTTCTGTGAGAACTCCAAAATTACTACCCCCTGGTGAACAACCATTGACAGGAGAATGTTGGATCCCACCAAAAAAGATACCCACCTCCAAGGGCAAAGGAGAAGCCCCAGCAAGACAGTAGGAGGGGTGAAATCGCATTTAAAAATCTTCCTGTATCATTGAAGAGAAAGGGACCATATTCCTCTCCTCCCTTCCCTTCCCATCTCTTCCTCTCCTAAATAAGAAACTCTAAAGTTTCATATTTAACCTTTAAAATCCATTCATAATTAATTCCATAGAACCCTATGAATAAAGGATTCAACTTTATCTTTTATTTCTCAGATGGCTATCTAATTGCTCCAATACTATGTCTATCTTTATTTCATAGATTTGTCAAATTGAAATATAATTGACATATAACTTTATATTAGCTTCAGGTGTACAGCATAATGATTCAGTATTTGTGTACATTGCAAGATGATAATCACAGTAAGTCTAATTAATATTCATCACTTGCATAGTTATAATTTTTTTTCTTGAGATGATAACCTTAAGATCTCATTTTAAAGTCTACCCCTTTAATTGAAAGGGCTTCCTTGACAGCTCAATTGGTAAAGAATCTGCTTGCAATGCAGGAGACCCTGGTCCGATTCCTGAGTCGGGAAGATCCCCTGGAGAAGGAATAGGCTATCCACTCCAGTACTCTTGGGCTTTCCTTGTGGCTCAACTGGTAAACAATCAGCCTGCAATGTGGGAGACCTGGGTTTGATCCCTGGGTTGGGACGATAACCTGGAGAAGGGAAAGGCTGCCCAGTCCAGTATTTTGGGCCTGGAGAATTCCATGGACTGTATAGTCCATGGGATCACGAAGAGCTGGACATGACTGAGAGACTTTCACTTTCACTTTCCTTTAATTAAAAATGCTGCCTTTGACATATCCTAAACACTTGTATGTATTTGAGTCTATTTCTGGGTTTTTCTATTTTGTGTGATTGATCTGTCTACCTGTTCCTGCCCTAACATGTTTCTATTTTATTTATTTGAACGTTACATTTTTTTAAAAATGATTAACAGGTCTAATCAGTTCCCATTGCACTTATTTTTCGGTTTTCCTAAATATATTTACTTTGTTTATTCTTACACAATAACCTCAGGATTAACTTATTGGATTCTAAACATTTGCAATTTAACTGAAGTTGCACTGAATTCATAAATTAGAGAAAATTACATACTGAAAATGTTAAAATTTTCTACTAAAGAACATGTATTCCATATTATGTTTTTACTTGGATCTACATTATGTCCTCTAGAGTCTTGTAAAACTTTCCTCATATAACAGCATATCTTAACTCCTAATTTGCTTTTATTTTCCTGTTTTACCTTTCTGAATTTTTTTCTGTTTAACTTTTCTGAATCAGTTTTGTAGATCAGTCTTTAAATTTTGAAAGGAGTGGAGAATTGTCTAGTTACACTTACATATTGGTTTTAGCTTTTATAATACTTTTCCTATGTATAAAGCTTTTTCACTGTGTGATGTTTGCTTTTTTAAAAAATATATAGTTCTAAATCTTAGGAAATTTTTATTTTTGTTTTAGTGTTTTTCAGTTCCTACATGTTCAAAATCACCTACAGTCTCCAGATTTACTTTAAATTTTCAGATTGTAATTTTCTTCCCCCTTTTTGTATCCATTTCTCACTTTACTTATTGTACTTATGTTCTGTAGCCTTCCATGAGTTTTCAAAATTTCTGTAAGACCGTTGGAGTACAATATTATTATCTTTCATGTCATTATCTGAAATGGAAACTGATGCTGAAGCTGAAACTCCAATACTTTGGCCCCCTGATGCAAAGAACTGACTCATTAGAAAAGACCCTGATGATGGGAAAGATTGAAGGCGGGAGGAGAAGAAGATGACAGAGGATGAGATAGTTGGATGGCATCACCGACTCAATGGACATGAGTTTGAGCAAGCTCCGGGAGTTGGTGATGGACAGGGAGGCCTGGTGTGCTGCAGTCCATGGGGTCACAAAGAGTCGGACATGACTGAGTGACTGAACTGACCTGAAAATGGAAACACTGAGCCTCACTTTTTCAGTTTCCTTTATATCCTCTTCATATGATTCTGTACTTATTATTTTTTCAAATTATTTGAAATTATTTGGTTTTCTTGGACCATTGGCAGGAGCTTCCAGTGGAGGAAGAAATGAGCCAAGGTAGCATTCTAAAACTCGCAGCTTAGAGGCTCTCTTTTCTGCTACTAGACCAGAGGTTCTCACTCTTGGTAGCACTGACATTTAGCACTGGATGGTTCTTTGTCATGGAGGCTATCCTGTACATTGTATGATGCTCTCTCCAGTGTGACAACCACAATATCTCCTGACATTGACTGATATCCTCTGGAGGACAAAATTGGGCTGGGTTGAAAATCACTGTTTCTTTTTAATCTGTGCTACTTCCTCTGACAGCCAGAGTCATATTCGATTCAGGAGGGCTTTTGCCACCAGCCAAGGCTTTTCCCCTATTTCCCCTCTCCCTACCCGAGAGGCCTCCTCTTGAGCATCATCAAAAGTTATCAGTTTGCCTCCCAAGGTGATGAATGCACATCTATCTGATTTGTGCTTTGCCAGATCTTTTAAAGGTCTGCCGCCTATGTGCTCCCTTGGCTATAGTCCTCACCTTTTTCCTTCTCAGCCTCTCTCCTCAGTGTTTGGCTGAGTGTGAGTCTCATTCAGCCTTGATCTCTGTTTACATTCAGCCCAGATCTCTGCAGCTCTCTCTCATGATGATGCTGTCTGCTTCTGGGAGTGATGTTTTCTAGAGATCTCCTGGAATTTGCTCCCACTAGCATCCAGCACTCTGTTCTTCCATCTTGAAGTTTTCTTGCCTCTGGCTATGCCAACACCTCCTATCTGTAATCTGTAGTTTGGGGGTTCTCTATATTTTCTTGTTTTATAGAAAATGCAGTGTGTGGGAATTTTTTGTTTCCATTTTCTGCCTCTCCCCTCCCTTATTTGTCTATATAGATTTGAGGGGAAGCAGGACAATTCAGAAACACATTGGCTTTGTTCTTACTAGAAACAGAAGTCATAAAAATGTACTTCAAATATTTTTTTCTTTGTAGAAACGTATTTTTTTGTGGTGAATAGGATGGATTGGCACTTGCCATCCATTTAAACTCCTTCTGGTGAATCTTCCTATACGGCCTGCAAAAATGTCTAGAGGCTGGTTTGAGGATGTGGCTATCAGAAATAATCATTTAAAGTCAAAGAGGCAGAGGCAATCTGCCTACTGTTCTGCTTTTCTGCCAGAAGCACAATCCTTGAGGCATGGGATTTTTCCTTAACAGAAATCCGGTATTCAGTCATGCACTTTGTTGACAAGATGCAGTTATGGCCGTAACAGTGTCATGACCTCATACCTGGATCTCAGCTAAGGCAGTGTGCTTTTTCTTTTTAACTGCGGTAAAATACATGTAACATAAAAATTTACCGTCTTAATCATTTCTAAGTATATATTTCAGTAATGTTAAATGTATTCACGTTGTGTGCAACCAATCTCCAGGACTTTTCATCTTGCCAATCTGATACACTATGCCCATTAAATAGCAAGTCCTCATTTCCATCTCCCTGGAGGTGGCACTAGTAGTAAAGAACCTGCCTGCCAATCCAGGAGACATAAGAGTTGAGGGTTCAATCTCTGGGTCAAGAAGATCCCCTGGAGGAGGGCATGGCAACCCACTCCAGTGTTCTTGCCTGGAGAATCCCCATGGCCAGAGAAGCCTGATGGGCTATAGTTCATAGGGTCTCAAAGAGTCAGACACAACTGAAGAAACTTAGCATGCACACAGATTATATATAGCACCCTGAGCCCAAGTTTCACTGCACTTGTACTTGTCAAAAGTAGAGGAAGCTTTACCCTCCCTTTTCCCAGGGATGAACTTAGAAAATGTTGCTACTGAAGTGAGCTTATTGATTTCAATGCAGATGATGGTGGCAAAGGCTGAACAGAAACTCTTAATCACCAGGCTAAGATAGGCGTGGTTATTACAGTAGGCAGCAGGGTAGAAGTGATAATCAGAAAGGTTTTACCTGCAGAAAACTTTGGCAACATCTATTGGGTCAATAGGCATCATCAAACTGAAATAAAAAAGCAACTGTCCCAAATCTTCTCAGTACTCTCGATCTTACCAGAAAAGCAGCCTGACTTGAATGATCTCAGCAGAGACGGATGGTTTCTCATGCAATTCGCAGAAATTCATTAATAAAGAGTACATTAAAGGAAAAGCACTGTGATGAACCATAAAGTTTGTTTTGTAGATATTTAGGCTCTGTGTGTATGTGTTAGTTGCTTAGTTGTGTCTGACTCTCTGCAACTCTATAGACTGTAGCCCACTAAGTCCCTCCGTCCATGGGATTCTCCAGGCAAGAACACTGGAGTGGGTTGCCATTTCCTTCTCCAATTAGGCTGTACTTCACTAAAAGAACTTGTGACTGTTTATTAAAATTGTTGTGTACCTAGACTTTTCAAGAACTACTGGCTCTATTTGGATGCTGAGGCTTACTGTCTAAATAGCACTGCATTCTATCAAGTACAGTTGGGGTTTATGGTGCTCAGGCGACAAATGGAGTTTTGGCTTGAGGCTGTCTTAGTGGACACAGTGGCTCCACAAACATACCCTGGTTATTTTCCCCATTTATGAATGTAGATTTTAAAATAGGAACACTTGGCAAGTAGTAGAATATGTACATTGGCTTGCTAACTTCTGAAGTAAAGGTTATTTTGCTGAAACTGCCAAGAGGAAGCATTAGTTACCACCCTGCCCTATCAAAAGAGTTAACTAAGTGTAATATAGACTTTCTGGGTGATTACAGACGTTAATGTCATCTTTAAACACTTGAAATAAGCAGAAATGGTGTTTCCTAGCATGTTCCCTTTCAACTTGGTTTTTGGTCTTGGAGAATAAAAAGGAATTTTTCTGAAATTAATAAGGCACTGACTCAAATCATAATTGCTGTTCCAGATGTGTTCTGTTGACGGCACTGCTGTTAGCATCTGGTATGCAGCCATCGATTCAGAAAACGCTTACATTGAACCAGCTGCAAAGACTTCTCATGCCCAGAGCCAATCAAAGCTGGCAGCTTTATGACTTATCTGGGAGAGAGAAACACACACACATATTTATGTATGTAACGTATAAAATATGTTTAATATTTTATATATATATATGTATATGTATTATATATATTATATATTGGGTTGGCCAAAATGTTTGATTGGGTTTTTCCATATGATGTTATGGGAAAACTTGAGCAAACTTTTTGCCCACCTCCCACTCCACCGACACATTCACACACACACATCACAATTGTGACATACACTGCTTTCAAAATCCAAATCCTTAATAAAGGCCTTTCAAGTCTTAATTTCTTCATATTTGTGGTAGTGGGGAGTGGGGCAGCAATTTACGTTTCATACTTTTACTTTGGAGATCATATTCTGATATTTCCCAGGCTCCAAAAGGATCCTTGAGATTGAAAGACTCTGCACTTTCCCAGGTTATATCTCTTTCTGACACATAACTATTTTACTTAGGTGTTTAGGAAGTTAGTCTACATCCTGCTCCTAATGGCCTATTGAATGATATCATCAGTATAACTGATCAGCAGGATGTCCTGTGCGGTTGGTGATTCCATTAAAATGTGGCTATTATTTTAATGTGTAGCAAAGACTTTTATCTGTTTTACTTTTTTCTTATTTTATTTCAAATTATTTTATCAAGATAAAAAACTCATGACATTAAATTCACCATCTTTCTTTTTCTGTACATTCACATTGTTGTGCAATGGATCTCTAGAAAGTTTTCATCTTGCAAAACTGCAACTGTATGCCCGATAAGTACTAGTTTTACATGAACTAATAAATGTGAAAATAATTTGTAAATGAAAGAAAGTAATAGTTTACTTATCTTTTCAACTCTATTCTTTCGAAAGAAATTTCTTCACTCTAGTGAAGTGAAAATTTCACAAATTTCTTCACTCTAGTCATTGGGGGAAAATATCCTACTTCATGGTAACAGTTAATCCTAACACCTTCCTTTCTGAGTTTTCTGAATCATTTGCCCATAAATTATCTCCTATCTGGCTTGTATCTTCAGTGATATGCTCTCTACTGGCTGCCTTTCTTTGGAGTAAAGCATCTGAAAAAAAAAAGAAAAAGAAGCAAACAAACAAGAACCCCCCCCCTTTTTTTTTTACTGAGAAAAATGTCTAATGCTTAAACTTCCTCAGCCTGTGCCTTTAACTTTACTAACCTTTAACATTACTACTTTCACATACTTCCCCCTCTCTATCTGTCCTACTATAATCCATCTCTCACTCCACTTCTAAGCTGAAGTTGGATTGTTAAAGGTTGGCAATAGCCAACAATCATATACAATAAATATTAAAAATATTTACCCTCGCTATATTCATCTTCTCTGCAATTTTGGTCACTGTGAACTACCCCTTTTCTGATTATCTCTTTATTATTTCCCTATTCTTATCCTATAAATGCCCTGCCTCCAAACATCTGCCATGATGCTCTGTAAGAATACATACAACCTAGGTGTTTTCCTAGTGAGAAGGATGTAACTCATTCTAAATCTTAAATATATGAGAAGAATTGGGATTCCTTGATGATATGCTCTGCTATCATGATAAGCAGCAGTAAGAGGGAGAGAATCTGTAGAAAAATCTTTAAAAAGTAAAATTTTTTGCACAACTGAACATGCATGGGTAAAATATCCCATGTAGTAACATATTGTAGTTCAAATGTTGCGATACAACTCATTAGAGAGTATTTTATGTGTTGCATCCAGCATCTTTAAAATAAATAAAATATAATTTAAAATAAAATAGAAAATACAATGCCTCATGCATAGTAAAGGTGAGCATTATTTTAAAAAATTCCTTTTCAGTTTCATACATATACATACATATACTGGGTCACAATGTAAATATATTTCTTACCATAGACACAGTTTTAAAGGTGTAAAAACTCTTATATTGAAAGGTAGATAATTGAATTCAAAGGATAACTTTATTTGCTCCTCACAAAGGAAGTAGAAATAGTTATTAATCAAAAATGGGTATGGAAGGATTCTTAGTATGTATTTCTTTCATAGAATAGGGCCATTCCTAAAACTCCTTTTAATGTAGAAGGGGCTATTGAACTATCTGGTGCTACAATGTTTGTCCAATAGCATCTAAGATTCAGGGCAGGTCACATAGACTAACTTAAATACAGACATTTTCCAGAACCAGGGTGATTAGTATTTATTATAAGTTACTGAGATGTCAGGAAACTAGATTATGGCATCCAAGCCACAAAAACAAGACCCCTAATACAGCTGGGTCTGTTCTAGAGAAACAGGTTGAATTTTCCCCAATTCTAGTCACAGACTTTCCCACCTAACTAGTGGTATTTATACAGGTGCAACAGGAGTGTTGGTTATAACACATATTACCCCTAGTCCTGCCAAGACAAATCAAAGGCTACGTGATTATCCATGAAATCCTTGCTAGTAAATTTAAATTCATTTGGGGAGCACCTCAAGAGTACTTTGCAATACTAAAAATAACTTCTTCCTGGTTAGAAACAAATGTCATCCACTTTCTCTAATTTATGCCTACTGTTGAAGTAACAGTCCATGCACTACACATGGAGCGGGAGCCTGACACCCTTATGTACCTTTCATGTAGCTCTCCTAAGCGATCCTTATTTCACTCATTATGGAGGTACCTAGGTGTCCCCTGAAAGTCTCTAGCTATTATGCTGTATACCCAATAGAGTTTTGAGCATGTTAAGTAATTAAATCCTGGTGTCCACATGAGAGGGACTTTCTGGGTGGCACTAGTGGTAAAGAACCCACCTGCCAATGCAGGAGACTTAAGAGATGCGGGTTTGATCCCTGGGTTGGGATGATCTCCTGGAGGAGGGCATGGCAACCCACTCCAGTATTCTCACTTGGAGAATCCCATGGACAGAGGAGCCTGGTGGGCTACAGGCCATAGTGTCGGACATGACTGAAGCAACATAGCACACGCAGGACACACGTCCATGTAAGCAACGGTATCTTAATATGGCATGAATTACCAGAAAAGGAGAGGGTCAATTATTGACCCCTTGCATTGGTTGGTAAATTTCATGAGTGGAATTAAATAGGTCCTACAAAGCTGGCTGGAGAATATTAAAAATAATAATAATAGACTATGACAGCCAAAATGGTCAATCCAATACTTATTCTCAATTTGGTGAAGTCAGTGCCATGGAAATGGCTGTATAGATTTCAGTAGAATTATTTTGTTGTGTTGTGGTCCATGTCTGATTTCCTTAAGGCTGAAGTTTGGCCTAATAATGTGAGGAAACTTCAAGTAACTGAAAAAACCATTGAGAGGAAATATGCTTTCCGATATTGCAAACTAATAGTTATTACATGTTTGTCAGTAGGATCATATGGGAGAATAACAGATCCAGTGATCCTTTAGAGTCTCTCTACTTTGCTGACAGAGGCCAAACTTCTGAAAATAATGTGAATATGCAAAACATATTGATAAACTATTTGGGGGCAATTCTAGGGATTATCAGAGTACAAAAGCAAATAAGATTAACAATAAAGAAAGGATAAATAGGACAGCAATCCTATCAGAAAGATAATCTTGCTGCATACTCTAAGATGGGAACAGTCTACTTTGTCTTATCATCAGCTTGATCTAAAGATCTTGGGCTAACAACCTTGTTATGATTAGCTTCAATCTTCTGGATTCTGAAGAATCCTTGGTTTTAAAGTGTCCTGATGGAATGGATGTCCAGTGGTCCAGGGAAGATGATTTGTATTTTTTAAATTAGAAATCAGAAATCCAAGGGTTTCTAGGAGCTTACCATGATATTATTGTTAACAATATCTGATAAGGTAATTTTAATCAAAATTTGAGGGCCATCTCCTTCTAGAAGACTAAATCTCTGGATTTTAAATCATTCAGAGGCTAGTTAGTAGGATGGGGAATAATATATGGAAGCTGCTTGCACTTGCTGATATTAGGACTGAATATGTGAAGTCACCAACAAGGGATTAACCTCCAAAATATACGAACAGCTCAAAACAGCTAAAAAAACAATTCAATCACAAAACGGGGGGAAGATCTAAATAGACATTTCTCCAAAGAAGACATACAGATGGCCAAAAAGCACATGAAAAGATACTCAACATCACTAATTATTAGAGAAATTCAAATTAAAACTGCAATGATATATCACCTCATACCAGTTAGAATGGTCATCAACAAAAAATATACAAACAGTAAACGCTGGAAAGAGGGTGGAGAAGAGGGACTCCTCCTTCAGTGTTGGTGGGAATGTAAACTGCTAGACTCACTATGGAGAACAGTATGAAGGTTACTAAAAAAACTATAAATAGAGTTACCATATGATCCTGCAATCTCACTCCTGAGCATATATCCAGAGAAAACCATAATCTGAAGTGATATGTGCACCCCAATGTTCCTTACAGCACTATTTACAATAGCCAGGTCATGAAAGCAACCTAACTGTTCACCAATAAAGGGATGGATAGAGAAGACGTGGTACATATAAACAATGCAATATTACCCAGACACAAAAATAATGCAATAATGCCATTTGCAACAACATGGATGGACCTAGAGAACTTATCATACTACATGACGTAAGTCAGACAAAGACAAGTATCACATGATGTCGCTTAAGGTGGAATCTAAAAAAAAAAACAAAGAGTGGTACAGATGGATGTATTTACAAGATAGAAACAGAATCACAGATGTAGAAAACAAACTTATGGTTACCAGGGGAGAAACTGGAGGGGGAGGAAGAGAGAGAGGGAAAAATTTGGAGATTGGGATTGATATATAAGCACTGTTATATATGAAATGGGCTTCCCAAGTGGCGCTAGTGGTAAAGAGTCCACTTGCCATTGCAGGAGACATAAGAGACAGGGATTTGACTCATAGGTCAGGAAGATCCCCTGGAGGAGGACATGGCAACCCACTCCAGTATTGTTGCCTGGAGAATCCCATGGATAGAGGAGCCTAGTGGGCTATAGTCCATAGGGTCACAAAGAGTCAGACACGACTGAAGCGACTTGGCACACACGCATATTTAAAACAGATCACTAACAAGGACCTACTGAATAGCATGGGGAATTCTTCTCAATACTCTGTAATGACCCATGTGGGATAGGAATCCAAAAAAGCGTGAATACAAGTATATGCGCAACTGATTCACTTTGCTGTACAGCAGAAACTAACACAGATTTGTAAATTAACTATACTCCAATAAAAATTAAAAATAAAAAAAGACTGGATATGTGCAGGAGCCATTGCAGTGCTTGGCCCTATAGGCTTGTAACAAGGATTGGAAGTGACATTCCTACATGCAACAGCCACTTGTTAATGTAAAAAGATAAAGCTGATATATCCAGAAAGTAATTGATTTCATTATCATTAAAGCTAATGAAATGTCTTAGGCCAAGGGAAGTTGAATTATCTCTGAAAGCATTGCTAACCTTAGTCTAAGAACTTCATTTATTTGCTCTACTTTTCTTGAAGATTGAGAGTAAAGTTTTTGTTAATAAAAGCCAAGGCTTTGCAGAGCTTTTTAATAAGAGCCCCAGTGAAATGTGTGTCCTGTCACTGAGAGATGGGTGATATGAATATCTCCACACATCAGAAACAAACAAACAAAAAAATCAAACTAATTTTTCACTATCATCAAAGCCTTAACTTCCAGCAACAAAAAACTTGAAAGCATCCTGAAAAATTCTCCCATAAAGATCAAAAAATTAAAATAATATGCTTTCTTAGTCAAAGAGTTGCTGAGTTTGAGGTATTATATCAATGGATAGAGGTATTTATAATGGCCACATGTGTCCACTGTACAAGAAATCCATACTTCTTCTTTTTTTTTAATAAATTTATTTATTTTAGGTGGGGGCTAATTACTTTACAATATTGTAGTAGTTTTTGCCATACATTGACATGAATCCGCCATGGGTTTACATGTGTTCCCCATCCTGAACCCTCCTCCCACCTCCCTCCCCATCCCATCCCTCTGGGTCATCCCAATGCCCCAGCCCTGAGCATTTGTCTCATGCATCGAACATGGAATGGTGTTCTGTTTCACATATGATAATATACATGTTTCAATGTTATTGTCCCAAAATGTCCCACCCTCACCTTCTCTCTCAGAGTCCATAAGACTGTTCTATGCATCCGTGTCTCTTATTCTGCTTTGCATATAGGGTTATCGTTACCATCTTTCAAATTCCATATATATGCATTAGTATACTGTATTGGTGTTTTTCTTTCTGGCTTACTTCACTCTGTATAATGGGCTTCAGTTTCATCCATCTCAATAGAACCGATTCAAATGTATTTTTTTTAATGGCTGAGTAATATTACATTGTGTATATGTACCACAGCTTCCTTATCCATTCGTCTGCTGATGGACATCTAGGTTGCTTCCATGTCCTGGCTATTGTAAACAGTGCTGCGATGAACATTGGGGTACACGCGTCTCTTTCAATTCTGGTTTCCTCGGTGTGTATGCCCAGCAGTGGGATTGCTGGGTCATATGGCAGTTCTATTCCCAGGTTTTAAGGAATCTCCACACTGTTCTCCATAGTGGCTGTACTAGTTTGCATTCCCATCAACAGTGTAAGAGGGTTCCCTTTTCTCCACACCCTCTCCAGCATTTATTGCTTGTAGGCTTTTGGATAGCAGCCATTCTGACTGGTGTGTAATGGTACCTCATTGTGGTTTTGATTTGCATTTCTCTAATAATGAGTGATGTTGAGCATCTTTTCATGTGTTTGTTAGCCATCTGTATGTCTTCTTTGGAGAAATGTCTGTTTAGTTCTTTGGCCCATTTTTTGATTGGGTCGTTTATTTTTCTGGAATTGAGCTGCAGGAGTTGCTTGTATATTTTTGAGATTAATTGTTTGTCTGTTGCTTCATTTGCTATTATTTTCTCCCATTCTGAAGGCTGTCTTTTCACCTTGCTCATAGTTTCCTTTGTTGTGCAAAAGCTTTTAATTTTAATTAGGTCCCATTTGTTTATTTTTGCTTTTATTTCCAATATTCTGGGAGGTGGGTCATGGAGGATCCTGCTGTGATTTATGTCGGAGAGTGTTTTGCCTATGTTTTCCTCTAGGAGTTTTATAGTTTCTGGTCTTATGTTTAGATCTTTAATCCTTTTTGAGTTTATTTTTGTGTATGGTGTTAGGAAGTGTTCTAGTTTCATTCTTTTACAAGTGGTTAACCAGTTTTCCCAGCACCACTTGTAGAAGAGATTGTCTTTTCTCTGTTGTATACTCTTGCCTCCTTTGTCAAAGATAAGGTGTCCATAGGTGCATAGGTTTATCTCTGGGCTTTCTATTTTGTTCCATTGATCTATATTTCTGTCTTTGTGCCAGTACCACACTGTCTTGATGACTGTGGCTTTGTAGTAGAGCTTGAAGTCAGGCAGGTTGATTCCTCCAGTTCCATCTTCTTTCTCAAGATTGCTTTGGCTGTTCGAGGTTTCTTATATTCCCATACAAATTGTGAAATGATTTGTTCTAGTTCTGTGAAAAATACCATTGGTAGCTTGATAGGGATTGCATTGAATCTATAAATTGCTTTGGGTAGTATACTCGTTTTCACTATATTAATTCTTCCAATCCATGAACACGGTATATTTCACCATCTGTTTGTGTCCTCTTTGATTTCTTTCATCAGTGTTTTATAGTTTTCTATATATAAGTCTTTTGTTTCTTTAGGCAGATATATTCCTAAGTATTTTATTCTTTTTGTTGCAATGGTGAATGGTATTGTTTCCTTAATTTCTCTTTCTGTTTTCTCATTATTGGTGTATAGGAATGCAAGGGATTTCTGTGTGTTAATTTTGTATCCTGCAACTTTACTATATTCATTGATTAGCTCTAGCAGTTTTCTGGTAGAATCTTTAGGGTTTTCTATGTAGAGGATCATGTCATCTGGAAACAGTGAGAGTTTTACTTCTTCTTTTCCTATCTGTATTCCTTTTATTTCTTTTTCCGCTCTGATTGCTGTGGCCAATACTTCCAAAACTTTGTTGAATAGTAGTGGTGAAAGTGGGCATCCTTGCCTTGTTCCTGACTTTAGGGGAAATGCTTTCAATTTTTCACCATTGAGGATAATGCTTGCTGTGGGTTTGTCATATATAGCTTTTATTATGTTGAGGTATGTTCCTTCTATTCCTGCTTTCTGGAGGGTTTTTATCATAAATGGATGTTGAATTTTGTCAAAGGCTTTTTATGCATCTATTGAGATAATCCTATGGTTTTTATCTTTCAATTTGTTAATGTGGTGTATTACATTGATTGATTTGTGGATGTTAAAGAAACCTTGCATTCCTGGGATAAAGCCCACTTAGTCATGATGTATGATCTTTTTAATATGATGTTGGATTCTGTTTGCTAGAATTTTATTAAGGATTTTTGCATCTATGTTCATCAGTGATATTGGCCTGTAGTTTTCTTTTTTTGTGGCATCTTTGTCTGGTTTTGGAATTAGGGTGATGGTGGTCTCATAGAATGAGTTTGGGAGTTTACCATCTTCTGCAATTTTCTGGAAGAGGTTGAGTAGGATAGGTGTTAGTTCTTCTCTAAATTTTTGGTAGAATTCCGCTGTGAAGCCGTCTGGTCCTGGGCTTTTGTTTGCTGGAAGAAGAAAACCATACTTCTTTTTATTGTTCTTTTGATGTTCTGAGTATCCAATTTCCAGTATGAGAAGGTGGGGGGAGGTTCCCCATACCTCCAACAAGAAATTCTCAGGCAGCAGCAGGGAGTCCAAGAATTCAACTCAATTCTGACCCTATCTACTTGGAGATAGCATCAGATTCCACAGGTTGAGGGCTCAGTCCTACAAGACTGCTCTGCTCGATCCCCTTATAAGATTTCAGCCGCCAGTCACAAGCCCAGGTTGTTACCCGTACTTCTGACCAAATGACTGTAAATCAGAGTCCTTAAGACTCCATCCTTGGGTTTGAATAATTTGCTGCAGAGGCTCACAGAACTCAGGGAAACATTTTATTTACTAGATCACTGGTTTGTTATAAACCAGTATGTAACTCAGGAACAGCTAGATGGAAGAGATGCTTAAGACAGGTGTGAGGAAGGGTGTGGCGCCCCATGCCCTCTCTGAGCCACTCTCCCAGCACTTCCGTGTGTTTATCAGCCAAAAAGTGCTTCACACCCTGATCTTTTTGGTTTTTACAGAAGCTTCTTTACATAGGCATAATTGGTTATACCTTTACCCTGTCTCCCCTCCCCAGAGGTCAGGTGGTGGAATTGAAAGTTCCAACCTCTAATCACATTTTTGGTTCTCTTGGCAACCAGTCCCTGTCCTTAGGTGCTTTCCAAAAGTCACATCATTCACAAAACAAGACACTTTAATCACTCTCAACACTTAGGAAAGTCCAGAGGTATTGGGAGCTGTGAGCTAAGATCTATTGATGAAGACCAAATATATACGAAAGGTACACCTCGGTCATCTAAACGATCAAGTATAATTTCTTATAAATCACAATATCACAACTAGTTTCCTATTGTAGACACTGGGCTATTTCTGGCCTTTTGTTATTAAGTAGTAAAGTCTGAATTCCCTCGAATGTTCCACATGTGTCCCAGTTGAACTTAAAGTGAATATGGCTTCAGAAATTGCTCGAGCAGGGGCAAAAATATTGCTGGCAGAGCCTGCTCCTTGGCCCGGGCCCAGCTCTCCTTCTTTGGCTTTAGTCTTGAGCTGGCTTTTCCCACATTGCCTGGTGTGGGCTCTGCAGTCAGACTCCACAAGCTTAAATCTTACATCTACCACTTACTGGTTGTGTGATTTGTGGATGTTCCTGTATGTTTTATATTTCAGTTGCCTCATTTTGAAAATGAGAGTAAACATAATTATTATTTTATAGGTTTATTTGGGTGAATTAAATGAGATTATACATGCAATTTACTAATACATATTTACTAGAATTCCTAGAACATAGTAAGCACAGAATAAATAATAGCTTGATTATTATTGTTATTTTTGTTTTTCTAAATAATTGCTGAACCAATTACCATGACTAGGGTTAATTGCTCTTGAAAGAGAAAAATAAGCCCATCTCAAGTATATGGATTGAGAATGGTAGTTTCTCAAAAAATATGCTTGAAAGAATAAACATTTTACATATGTATATATGTGTGTATGTGCATATACAGAAACATACAGGCTTCCCTGGTGCCCTGGTGGCTCAGTGGTAAAGAATCCACCTGCCAATACAGGAAACACAGGAGATATGGGTTCGATCTCTGGGTGGGAAAGATCCCCTGGAGAAGGAAATGGCAACTCATTCCAGTATTCTTGCCTGGGAAATCCCAATAGGACAGAGGAGTCTGGCAGATTACAGTCCATGGGGTTGCAAAAGAGTTGGACACAACTTAGCAACTAAAATTACAACAAAAAACATAGGCATGCATACACGCATATGTCTAATACATCCTGTCATAATCACAGAGTACAACATAAAATTAAAATATGCATAAAGATGCAATGAGAAAGAAGCGATTGATAAGAAATGTACTAGTGATTGTCTTTGAATGGTTGAATATTGGTACCTTTTCTCAATTCTTTTTTTTTTTTTTTCTTCTTTTTATTTTAGTTGGGGGCTAATTACTTTACAATATTGTAGTAGTTTTTGCCATACATCGACATGACCTTTTCTCAATTCTTCTGTTTTAAAAACTGTCATCTGTGTATTACCTTTATATCAATAAAGTCACTAATAGTACATTCAATAAAAGCTTGTTGGCTGCCTGCTAGCTAGGCACTCATCTGGGCATTAGGGAAAGAAAAGTAAGCAAGACACAAAAAAACTCTCTGTCCTCTGGGGCTCATATTCTAAGGACAAGAGCACTCCACTGAAAATTAAGAGAAGTAGAACTGGATTTGATAACAGACCTCTCAGCACAATCTTAACACTTTTCCTTTCAGCTGTGTGCCCTCCTGGGAGTCACTGAATGTCTCTGAGCCTTACTATGCTGACCTAAGGGTAGGGATCGGAGTCCTATGTGACAAAGGGACTGTGACAACTAAGTAAAATAATGAGTATGTGACTGCTTTGAAGTGTGACTCATCATACAAATATATAAGGTGTTATTGTGGACTTTTCTAGGTTAAGAATAATATTATCAAGTTATTTTTATGACAAATTGTGTCTATAGGAAGTATTGAATGATACAATATTTGCTTAATAGGGTGAAGTGCTGTATGAATGAAAAATTGTGTCTCAAGTTTTATGCGATGAAGAAATTGGACATTGAAACATCCAAGACCTCTTTTATTGCTTCGAATTGGAAATATGAAAGAACATTTGGATAATGGTCATAGTGGAAGTTTTTATTATCCAGGAAAGACATTTGATTCCAATCCTAAAAAGCATTTCCTAAATTTTGCCTAATTTGCTAAAAATTCTATTCAAGTTAAATGGTAATAAGATTCTCTTGACTTAAACATTGTTGAATACATAGAATGTTGCTTTTTCGTTCTGCTTTTTCATTTTCACCAAATATTTCTTTTAGTGATCTCAGGCAAGTAAAGAGTTCATGGACTTACTTACATTATGAATCATAGAATTTTATTATTCAAAGGAACCCTTCCTTTTACACCAAGGAAATGAAGCTCCTGAAAAAGGAGGTGACTTTCATTCACAGTCAGTGAGGTTTCCACCTGGGCAGAGCCCCTCGGCTTTTGATTCCTAGTTCAGTGCTGGCAGCTTAGATGTTGACCCAGTATAGCCTGGCCTCTGAACAGTTTATGCCCTTTTATAAGTTTCACATGATCCTTGGAGCAGAGCACCCAGTGGTATAGGAAATGAAAACCTCACAGTCACTGTTAGGTAACATTAGTGTTTCCCCCTTCTCACTGAAATGTTAATACTTCTGGAGTTGAAGTTTTTAAGAATTTTCCTAGTAGAACTTGTTCTTTCTCTTTTTCTTGGTCCAAGTTGCATTAATTGTCACTCCAATGCTTCCCTTCTAGCAATCCTGCTCTGGCATTCAAGAGTAGAGCAATAAAACATCTCACCCTCCACTCTCCTTTTAGGTTAGATTTATATCTTCATTTAGAAGGAAATTAAAGGATATCTTTTGTACTATAAACTTTTATACTTACTTCTAAAGCAGCCCATGCCATTAGCTTATCACTAAGATTCTGGTTTGACCCACTACTGTTATTTGAAGTCCCTCAAATCTTTATCTTGGAGACAGGAAAAACAAACAAAGCAAACAACAAAACCTTCCAGTTTCACTCCTGACTGTTTACAGTGATATAAGAAACTACCCCTGGCCTGTTTCAGGCTCTCACTCAAACCCCTGTAACGTGGGACGCTCAGAGCCCTGGGCTGGCTTCATCTTGCTCTTGCTCTGCAAGACTCCTGCATTACTTCAAAATCGTCAGCAGCATGCTCTCTGAGGAGTCCATCCTTCTCCTGTTGTGTCGCCTGTGGCTTGTTCTTACTTTGAAGGACGGGAAATGTAGAGTTTCCCTTTCTGCACCAGTGCTGGCAGTCATCAGGCCGCACTGCCTTTAGTTTTGACAAGCAATGCTTTTAGTTTCATCCAGAGGCCTGCAAACCAACCAGTATTTTGTAAGTTTCACACAGTTGTTATTAATGATTATTACTCCTCAGATTCTCAATAAGTAAGAGCAGGTCAGAATTGTTTACCAAAAGAGACATTGGTTAGACATGGAAAGTCTTAAAGTACAGCTAAAATAGAAAATTAACTTATAGGCCAATATCTCATTTTAGTATTGTTTTAGTGAATCAGTATGTGCTATTTCTGAATTCATGCTCCACATATTTTTAATGATCAATGTTATTGTGAATTGGAAACATGTAGGGGAGTAGAAACCAGAAAAGGCAATGGCACCCCACTCCAGTACTCTTGCCTGGAAAATCCCATGGACGGAGGAGCCTGGTAGGCTGCAGCCCATGGGGTCGCTAAGAGTTGGACATGGCTGAGTGACTTCACTTTCACTTTCACTTTCTTGCATTGGAGAAGGACATGGCAACCCACTCCAGTGTTCTTGCCTGGAGAATCCCAGGGAGGGGGGAGCCTGGTGGGCTACCGTCTGTGGGGTCGCACAGAGTCGGACACGACTGAAGCGACTTAGCAGCAGCAGCAGCAGCAGCAGGGGAGTAGAAGTCTGTCCTCCTGACCATCAAATTTACCATTGAAATCTGAAATTTATATTTGCATGAAGTTTTGATTACTGAAGATAATTTTGAGAAATAATTATGACTATCAGGTCAAAGTTTGCTAATTTTGAAATTGTGCTAGTGAATGGAGGAGAAAACAAAGGAATACTATAGAATTGTAGAATACTGTAGAATAGCCTCTGTAACTTGCTGTCTGATCCTGGGCAACCTGCTTCATCATTCTAAGACTGTCTCATTAGCTTTAAACTTAGGGTGGTTGGATTAGCTGAGAGAGCTCTTCCAGGATTAATCATCTGCAGTGATCTCTCGCTGTGGTTTTATGACTTGCTAGAAATTATTGGTGTGGAGGGATGAGAGTGTTTCCACGATGTTTGTGTGTTGTTGACAGGATATATTCTTCATTTCTCATCATTTGAGCCCATCTGCTTCATAACATTGCAGATTTACAGCTCTTGTTTCAAGGCACCCACATTATCTATGTTATAAATGTGGAAGATCACAGAATGTTTTTAATAAGTGATGACTGAAATAGCAGGACCATTGCATAAGCTTTTTAGAACAGGCATGTGTTGAAGAAATTAATCACAGAAGCTCAAGTCATGACATTAAGCAGACCCAGAAGAAGGGCATTTACCTTTTATTTGCAAATAGTCATTTTTAGCTGGCTCTTGGTAGAGTATAATGTTTGGATAATACATTTAAATGGTAAAGTTTGCCAGATCCTGATGCACAGGTTATTAGTAATATATACTTTTTCTTCCTTTATCAAAGTAATACATTTTCTATGGTTATTTTGTGATATAGGCATTGGGAAGTCATTGAATTTGCATAGCTTCAAAATGCATGCACTTTTTAAGACTATGTTATAGCTATGTTTGCAGCAGGGGGAGGGGGGACTTCATTCTGGTTTAAAAGTAGGCAAAGGCAGTGTAAGAGGAAACTTTAGTAAAACAAATGTCAACAAAAAAAAAATTGAAGGCTAAAGTTTTCTTGTCTGAAATGAGGTTTAGTTTCAATGCGATTTCCTCTTTTGACCCTGATGTTTGCAGTGGTGTCAGCAACCTTGAGTTTATTTATGGCTCCTAGGTATAATCTAACTATGCGTGTGAAAGCCTGGTACCAGGCTTTCCTAATGTCTTGGGGATAAAGGTCAGTCCAGAGGAGAATCACAAGGGGAAGGAGCTATCTTTGTTCTGTTTGAGCAATAACATATCAACTAGAGTTAGAAGTGGGCTTCTACAAGAGATAAAAACTTAGAGGTGGATATATAGGACATGTCGCTTTGCAGCCCCATGGAGTATAGCCCGCCAGGCTCCTCTGTCCGTGGAATTCTCCAGCAAGAATACTGGAGTGGGTTGCCATTCCCTTCTCCAGGGGATCTTCCCCACCCAGGGATTGAACCTATGCCTCTTGGGTCTCCTGCATCTCCTACATTGGCAGCAGATCCTTTACCACTGTGCTATCTTGGAAGGACCTTATTATAGATAGACATATGTGGGCTTAGTTGCTCAGTTGTATCCGACTCTGTGACTCCATGGACTGTAGCCTGCCAGGCTCCTCTCTCTATGGGATTCTCCAGACAACAATACTGGAAGGGGTAGCCATTCCCTTCTCCAGGGGATTTTCTCCACCCAGGGACCGAACCCGGGTCTCCTGCATTACAGGCAGATTCTTTACTATCTGAGCCATAAGGGAAGCCCTATAGATAGACACATATAACCTAAATAGACATTTAAATATGGTATTCGAATCTGGGAAGAGACGGCTGAGGTAAAAATTAGTAAAAATAAAAGGATTTCAATGGCCCCAAATCAGCAATTTAGGATTGTGTCTTTGGATCTGCAATCAAAGCTAATGTCATCACCAAGGAAAGGAAGTCAACAGCACAGAAGTAGTTTCCACATTCATTTTTTTAAATTAACTTATTTATTTTAATTGGAGGCTAAAAACTTTACAATATTGTGGTGGTTTTTGCCCTACATCGATATGAATCAGCCATGGGTACACATGTGTCCTCCCATCCTGAACCCCCCTGCCACCTCCCTCCCTACTCCATCCCTCTGGGTTGTCCCAGAGCACGAGCTCTGAGTGCCCTGCTTCATGCATTGAACTTGCACTGGTCATCTATTTTACATATGGTAATATACATGCTTCAATGCTATTCTCTCAAATCATCCCACCCTTGCCTTCTCCCACAGAGTCCAAAAGTCTGTTCTTTACATCTGTGTCTCTTTTGCTGTCTCGCATATAGGGTCATCGTTACCATCTTTCTAAATTCCATACATATGCGTTAATATACTGTATTGGTGTTTCTCTTTCTGACTTACTTCACTCTGTATAATAAGTCCGGTTTCATCCACCTCATTGCTGCTGCTGCTGCTGCTAAGTCACGTCAGTCGTGTCCGACCCTGTGTGACCCCATAGACGGTAGCCCACCAGGCTCCCCCATCCCTGGGATTCTCCAGGCAAGAACACTGGAGTGGGTTGAGTTTCCACATTCTTGAGTTTCTGGCACTTAAATTCAATACCTAGTAGAAAACTCATCTGACTCTCTTAAAATTTTGACTTAATATTTGCAAAATTGTCTTAAACAATAGTCTTTACCTAAACTTGAAGATTAAATATTAAATACAGCTGAAATAACATGCTTAAAAGGTTTTTTGTTTGGTAGCATCTTTCTTTTATCAGTTGAAAATGATGAAAAGATATTTGCTTGGGTTTCTGAATCCCATTTGCTCTGTTAAAGCACCATCACAGCCAAAAGACCCTAATGAAAGTTTCCCCATTACAAGCCTAAACAATGATCCAATAGGAATGAAAAGCCAAACTAATGAGTAATGATGTAAAAGGCCAGCTTTCTGCTCTCCCCACAAGGATTTTAATCACAGAGAAATCAACAGCTGTGCCAGGGGTAACACAGGAGTGCTGCCCATGCAAAATAACACCTTGGAGTGGAGTGAATTTAAAGTAAATGGGCTGGAAATATTGGCTTTCCAAGCAATCAACAACAACACATGAGGGAAAACAGAGCCTTTAATTTGGTTGAGTGTGCTGATCCAGACTTCTCTGCAGCACCTGATTCTGGTGAGTGTGTGTGATCCCTGATTAAATAGGAAATAATCTTTCACATAAACTGCCCGTCACAAATCTGGGAAAGCAAGATGGCATTCAGCCCAGGCTCACATAAGCCCTGTATACGTTCCCCACTTGTGAAGGATATGTTATCTTGAGTCTCTGACTTACCGTGGGAATGTAATATTATTCTTTATTGTCATTGCTTTTGTATTGCTCAACTTATACAGAATATTTTAAATAAAACGTTTCCCCCCTCATTTGAAGAGGTCTTATATACTTTTCTCTTCCTGATTCTTTTCTATGAAGATTATAGTTGAACTTGGATAAATTACCTAAAACACGCTCTTATTAATCAGCCCTCTAATGAGCAGTCCAGATTTGTGGATGAGTACCCAAAACACTGTTGTGTCAACCAAGAGTGTCACAGATTTTCTCAAATGGTTTCAATGTAGTAAAATAACGTAAAATCCAAAAGAAAAGAGAAAAGTCAGGTTTGGGGACTAAACAGAAAACCTGAGCTTATTTTTTACAGGCTTATTTACAGTTGATCCACTTCTTGAATATTCCATCATATATTGCAAAATGAAAGAGAATCACTCTGGTTGAGGCCTGAAGAAACAACACACTTTAATTTACCAAAAAGTTCATGGCAAGATGTGGCTCTTTACACTCATGCTAGGCCTTCCTTTCTCAGGGACAGAGAACTGACCACACGTGGTGGCATTGCCCAGGTTCTCAGGGCTTTCTGCTCAGGGAGGTAGCTTTGGGAAGCAAAAAAGGACCTCTATGTTGGAGTCAGACTTGAGTTCAAGGATTGGCTGAACCATAACCAGGCAGTTTGCTTAACTAAGCAATTTGTTCCAGGTGACCTTCTTAGTAGGTTGGAGAAGCTGGCATTGGTACTTAACGCCAAATTAGCATGACTTTAAGATCATGCTAATTTATTTTCTTTTCAAAGAAGTATGTCTTTGAATGGAGTCAATATAGATGGGTTTAAATGTGTATAAGTTTCATTAGAAGGCTCTATTTCCTTCCTGAATCCTTTGCAACAGTCTAGCTGCTGCTCACTTCATAGCAAGCTAGCCCCGCGATGCCATAGCTCTTGGCTCTGACCAAGTGTTCTATGTCTACGCTCTCTACTGCTCCCATTTGCTCCCATGACTGAGGTTCTGCAGTATGCATGTCGAGCCCAGGTGAGAAACACAGAGGGGAAAAATTCTACCTTTTAACTGATATGCAAGCAGAAGCAGGTTCATAGTCTCCTAAACCTTGAAAAACAAGGCTATGTTGTATCGGTTCTTTCTCCTTTTCTTATTTTATATAAATTTATACCTTAATGATTGAAACTGCTTCTCAAGAATCAAACGTCTTTTTCTCCCTTTCCATGCCAAGCTAAAATACTTGGGATTCAGACAATTTGGGGGCTTCTCTCTGCTGGCTGTACATTGCTACTGCTGGAGCTAAAAGGAACCTCAAGAGGCATCTGCCTCCACTTGGTTGTCAGGAAGAATAGTTTAGTGTTTCCTAGACTAGATTTTCTGGGAGGGCAGTGAACATTTTTGTTTGTTTTCCCTTTTATATACCCAATACCCAGCATGGTGCCTAGTGCATGAAGGGCACTTACAAAATATTCATTGAGTGAATGAATTAATAAAAAATACTGCCTTTAGTGTCAGAGTGGTTTGTATACTCATTCACTCATTCAGCAAACATCTAGCAACTTCATAGAGTGGGTACATTAATTTAGATACTTAGCAGTACATTTAGAACTCGAAGACTTGGATTTATCAGAAAACAATTTTTTAATACTATACATGTGCTGGCAGCATTTTGGAGATTTTTCTAAGGTCATGAAACAACATTATTTAATGTACTTTATTTCTAGAATAGCTTCAGATTGACAGAAAAGGTGTGAAGATGGTACAGAAGGTTCCTCACACAAATTCTCTCATTATTAGCATATATATTAGTATGGCACATTTGTTTTAATGAATTTAAACCAATTGTTGCTGTTTAGTCACTAAGTCATGTCTGACTCTTTTGTGACCCCATGGACTGTAACCAACTAGGCTGTCTGTCCATGGGATTTCCCAGGCAAGAATACTGGAGTGCATAAGCCATTTCCTTCTTCAGGGGATCTTTCCCACTCTGGGATTAAACCCACATCTCCTGAATTGGCAGGTGGAATCTTTACCACTGAGTCACCTGGGAAGCCAGTGAATAAACCAATATTGATACATTATTTTAATCAAAGTCTATACTATACTGATATTTTCTTAGTTTTTACCTAATGTCCCTTTTCAAGAATTCCATCCAGGATACCACGTTACAACTACTTATTGTTTTTTAGACTCTTCTTGACTGTAACCAGATTTTCCTTGTTTTTGATGATCTTGAGAGTTTTGAGGCATTTTGAGACAATAATTGAAAGTTGTCTGATGATTTTCTCATGATTAGGTTGGGGTTATGGATTTTCCATATGAGTAATCATATGAGTAGCCCTCATGGTCAACAAAAGAGTCTGAAATGCAGTACTTGGATGCAATCTCAAAAATGACAGAATGATCTCTGTTCATTTCCAAGGCAAACCATTCAATATCACAGTAATCCAAGTCTGTGCCCCAAATGCTAATGCAGAAGAAGTAGAAGTTGAATGGTTTTATGAGGACCTACAAGATGTTCTGCTACTAACAGCAAGAAAAGATGTCCTTTTCATCATAGGGAACTGGAATACAAAAGTAGGAAGTCAAGAGATACCTAGAATAAAGGCAAGTTTGGCCTTGCAGTACAAAATGAAGCAGGGAAAAGGCTAACAGAGTTTTGCCAAGAGAATGCACTGGTCATAGTAAACACCCTCTTCCAACAACACAAGCTGTTGCTGCTGTTAGATCGCTTCAGTCGTGTCCGACTCTGTGCGACCCCATAGACGGCAGCCCACCAGGCTCCTCTGTCCCTGGGATTCTCCAGGCGAGAACACTGGAGTGGGTTGCCATTGCCTTCTCCAACACAAGAGATGACTCTATATATGCGCATTACAAGATGATCAGTACTGAAATCAGATTGATTATACTCTTTACAACTGAAGATGGAGAAGCTCTATATAGTCAGCAAAAATAAGACCGGGAGCTGACTGTGGCTCAGATCATGAACTCCTTATTGCATAATTCAGACTGAAATTGAAGAAAGTAGGGAAAACCACTAGGCCATTCAGCTATAACCTAAATCAAATCCCTTATGATTATACAGCGGAAGTGACAAATAGATTCAAGGGATTAGATCTGGTAGACATAGTGCCTGATGAGCTATGGATAGAGGTTTATAATGTTGTACAGGAGTCAGTGACCAAAGTCATCCCAGCGAAAGAAGGCAAAGTGGCTTATCTGAGGAGGCATCACAAACAGCTGAGGAAAGAAGAAAAGCAAGGGAGAATGGGAAAGATATACCCAACCAAATGCAGATTACAGAGAATAGCAAAAAGAGATAAGAAGGCCTTCTTCAATGAACAATGCAAAGAAATAGAAGAAAACAATAGAATGGGAAAGACTAGTGATCTCTTCAAGAAAATTGGAGATATTAAAATTGGGAAAGAAGTATGTCAAAGCTGTATATTGTCACCCTGCTTATTTAACTTAAATGCAGAGTACATCATGTAAAATGCTGGGCTGGATGACTCACAAGCTAGAATCAAGATAACCTGGAGAAATATTAACAACCTCAGATATGCAGATGATACCACTCTAATGGCAGAAAGCAAAGAGGAATTAAAGAGCTTCTTGAGCTCATTTGGTAAAGAATCCACCTGCAATGCAGGAGACCCTGGTTCAATCCCTGGTTCGGGAAGATCCCTTACGGTTTCCACTATGGCTCAGCTAGTAAAGAATCCACCTGCAGTGTGGGAAACCTAGGTTCTATACTTGGGTTGGGAAGATCCTCTTGAGAAGGGAAAGGTTACCCACTTCAGTATTCTGACCTGGAGAATTCCATGGACTGTATAGTCAGTCCATGGGGTCACAAAGAGTCAGACATGACTGAGGGACTTTCACTTGAAGAGGGTGAAAAAGGAGAGTAAAAATGCTGGCTTAAAACTCAACATTCAAAAAATTAAGATCATGGCATCTGGTCTCATCAGTTCAGTTCAGTTCAGTTCGGTCACTCAGCCGTGTCCGACTCTTTGTGACCCCATGAATTGCAGCACACCAGGCCTCCCTTTCCATCACCAACTCCTGGAGTTTACCCAAACTCATGTCCATTGAGTCGGTGATGCCATCTAACCATCTCATCCTCTGTCGTCCCCTTCTCCTCCTGCCTTCAATCTTGCCCAACATCAGGGTCTTTTCAAATGAGTCAGCTCTATTTGATGGCAAATAAAAGGAGAAAAAGTGGAAGCAGTGACAGTTTAAATTTTAAGGGACTTCAAAATCCCTGAAGATGGTGATTCAAGCCATGATATTAAAAGACAATTGCTCCTTGGCAGTAAAGCTATGACAAACCTAGACAGAGTGTTAAAAAGCAAAGACATCACTTTGCCACAAAGGTCCATACAGTTACAGCTATGTTTTTTTCCAGTAGTCATGTACGGATGTGAGAGATGGACCATAAAGAAGGCTGAGCGTGGAAGAATTGCTGCTTTTGAACTGTGGTGTTGGAGAAGACTCTTGAGTGTCCCTTGGACTGCAATGAGATCCAACCAGTCAATCGTAAAGGAAATCAACCCTGAATATTCATTGGATGGACTGATGGCTGAAGCTACAATACTTTGGCCCCTGATGCAAAGAGCTGACTTTTTGGAAAAGACCCTGATGCTGAGAAAGATCGAAGGCAGGAGAAGGGGATGACAGAGGATGATATGGTTGAAGTATCCCTGACTCAGTGGACATAAGTTTGGACAAACTCTGGGAAATAATGAAGGACAGGGAAGCCTGGTGTGCTTCATTACACCACGTTGCAAAAAGTCAGACAGGACTTAGCGACTGAACAACAGCAACATGGTAGTTTTATTCCTAGTTTTTTAAGGGATCTCTATAATGTTCTCCATACTGGCTGTATCAGTTTATAGAGGCGAGGATGAATCTAGAGTCTGTCAGACCTAGGCTCTGTCTTACATAGTAATTTAGAAAGAGAAAAAACAAATATCGTATATTAAGGCTTATACAAGGGCTTCCCAGATGGCGCTAGTGGTAAAGAACTTGCCTGCCAATGCACGAGATGACACAGTTGGATCCCTGGGTCGGGAATGTCCCCTGGAGCAAGGCATGGCAACCAACTCCAGTATTCTCGCCTGGAGAATCCCATGGACAGTGGATCCTGATAGGCATCAGTCCACAGGGTTGCAAAGAGACACAACTGAAGCGACTTAGTATGCAAAGCACACATGTCGAACCTAGGGAAATGGTATTGATGAACCTATTTGTGGGGCAGGAATAGAGACACAGACATAGAGAACGATTGAATTTGTGGACACGTTGTGGGAAGGAGAGGGTGGGACAATTTGACATAGTAGCTTTGACGTATACACGGCTACTGTGTGTAAAACAGATGGCTAGTGGAAAGCTGCTGTATTGTACAAGGAGTTCAGTTCAGTGCTCTGTGATGACCTAGAGGGGAGGGTGGGAAGGCGGGGAGGGAGGCTCCAGAGGGAAGGGATATGTGAATACATAAAGCTGATTCTCATTACTATATAACACAAACTAACATTAACATTGTAAAGCAATTATCCTCCAATTAAAAATAAATTAGAAAAAAAGAATACCAGTCACAAAAATGGAATGCACATTCACACACCAGAAGACAGATGCCACAAATCCTCTAAGAGGATGGTGGATATACACTTTCCTAACTCAAATGGCCCTCAGTATCAGACACACGTCAGAGCTAATTGGCAAAATGCCCACATGACACTCAGGGCTCAAACGGGAAGCTTGCCTGGGTGCACACTGGCGAGCTTAACTTGGTCTCGATGCTCATCAGCTTGTCCAGGTCATGTTTCTCTTCCACCAGGGAAAATCATGAGTTGGTAACCAGTGCCAATCAGAGCAGATGAGAAATAGGGAGGATCCCGGAAACGAATGATTTCAGCAGCTGCTAGGAATACCCTCTGAATTCCCTCTCAGGGCCAGCTAGCCGTGAGGCAGCAGGCTCTTCACAGCCCTCCTGACGTGGTGTCATGGCTGTGGCTCACCCGGGGAAACCAGGGCAGCCAAATGTCGAGAGAGCACAGTCGCCCCTGTGGGCTCCAAGCTGTTCCCAAAAGCGAGATCCAATAAAGAGGCAAGGTTGCTTTGAAGGAAAGTTCGCTTTACTTTAAACGCCTGCAAGAGCTTTTATAGACAGCGGGAGTGGGCTACATGCATAAACAGCACAGTCAGCTCTGACAGTCATGGGAAGTATGGCAGCTCAAGTCATGGCTACAGTCTGGTCATTATGTGGTTAACTTTGTCCACCTAGTGGGGTTTCAGTATCTGTAACAGGGGTCCCTAACCTCTGGACTGCAGACCGGTACCTCTGGTAAAATCAGTGGTAGCCTTAGACTAGAAATGAAGTGTACAATACATGCAATGCACTTGAATCATCCTGAAACCATCCCCCTCACCCCTGGTCCGTGGAAAAACTGTCTTCCACGAAATCGGTCCCTGGTGCCCAAAAGGTTGGGGGCCACTGATTTATGATATAGCTCTAAGGATAAGGCTCAGAATAGTATCTATAGCCCTTAAACAGGAACTAAAGCCCCCTGACTATGCTTAATGACCAAACTATTATTATTAATCTTGTTGGATTTTTCTCCTTTGTTCTTGCATCTTCTCACTTCTCTGATTAAACTTATGCTTTGGTTTTTGTTTTTCCACAGACAAAAGGCAGGCTGAGAACATGGGGAGTAAGGGTCATAGAGTCCTGTTCCATTTAACTAAGACAGAAACCAAGATCTGGGTGAGAGTCATGCTTATTGCTACAGAGGTGACATTTCTTCTATGCTTGCTCACTGACAGAGTATAGAAATATATGTGTGTATACTGGACTGAAGCTGAAGCTGAAGCTCCAATACTTTGGCCACCTGATGCGAAGAGCTGACTCACTGGAAAAGACCCAGATGCTGGGAAAGACTGAAGGCATGAGAAGGGGACGACAGAGGATGAAATGGTTGGATGGCATCACCAACTCAATGGACACGAGTTTGAGTAACTCCTGGGAGATAGTGAAGGACAGGGAAGCCTGGCGTGCTGCAGTCCACGTGTCAAAGTGTCAGACACAAATGAACGACTGAACAACAGTACTGATCCACATATTTACGCATATTGATAAATTTTTCTGTATATGACCAACCATATCTATATTTTTCTAAACATGAGTTTATGCTCCAGCTCTGTTTCATCACCATCATATGGATGATTCCAGACTCCTCTCCTTGTTTATCAGTAAACTCTCATTCCACCAGTGAGAATTCTGCTTCCCCCATCTGCAATACATTTATCCTATTGTCCGATTCTAGTATTTATTTACAGCAGTATCCGAATTGTTAATACTTATCCCCATGGGAAGCAACTCTACCAGCTGGACTATAGTGCTCATGTATATTTCTTCTGCTGTTAGTTTTACAAACTCCATTCATTTGCAAAGTTACTTAGATTAGCAACCTGCCCCTTCCATGGTGTTGTTTCACATACATTTGTAATACAGTTAGATCCTTTGGCCAAAATCTATATTCCCTTCTGGGATCCCCTGATAAATGATTTCTTAAAATTTGCATACATTAAACTGTACTGTTACAAAATGAAGAAAGTAAAAATAAATAAGCTAAGTGATCAACTCTGCAATTAAATGCAAAGAAAGCAGAAGGAAGAAAGCAATAGAGATAACATTAGAAATTAACAAAACATAAAGAAACAATTTAAAAGAGTAACAAAATTAAAAACTGCTTTTGTGGGGGGAATAAAACACTTGACAAGCTCTTGGGAAGAAATAAGACACAAAATGATAAAGATATAAAATATTTAAAGAACATAATACTATGAACAAATTTGAAACAATGCGTTTGGAAATTTAAGTAAAATGACAAATTTTAAAGAAATTACAAATTAAATTTTGCTTCAAGATAAAATAGAAAACCCAAGTGAATACTATCAGTAAATAGGATAAAGAATCACATTGCTCCAAAGGAAAATAGAACCAAATAGTTCACCAGTGTGTTTTTCCAAGGAACCAATAACTCCTAATAGTATACAAATTGTTTCTGAGGATATGGAGAGAAGGAAAGCTCTCTGATTAATTTTGTGAAGCAAAGAAAATCATTATAAGAAAATCAAACAAAGGCAAAAACATTCTCATTCTGGGACATGAAAGCATAAATCCAAGACAAATATTTTTTTGTTTATATTCCATATATGGTTTTGTAAATAACTTTACATCCTCTGTGTATTTATATAGATAAACAGAGTTTTTTTGCAAATATATATATAAAATCAGGACTTGTAAAAGAAACCAGATGTTGGCATAAGTTTATATTTTTATCTTACCCAAAATGCAGATTCAATAATCATTTTTATTATATAGTCTTTAAAAATACTCTCCAATTCTTAGTTCAGTCTTCTATGGATCCCTTGAGAGTAGTTTCAATTTAATTTTTATGGTTACTTCATTTAACCAGAATTTATAATGAGCATGAAATGGGATTTTTAAAGGTATTTGCTCAAGCTCCCAACAGAGAAGAGAGTCATGACGTTTAATCCTGAGAGGATCCAGATCCTGCCCTCGCTAGACCAGTCTCTGCCCTCATTGACGCCCGCAGTTCAGTTCCCTACCTGAACACTCCAAAGAGCTGCCTGTGGAGGAGAAAGTCTCAAGATGGCTTGAAGATGTTTGTTGTTTTCCCCCCTGACAGAATTGTTTGTGAGCGCTGGGTGAATACATAAGAGACACTTTCTTCACTATTCTTACCCCTCACACAAAACTGATTACAATTCAAGACACATGTAGACTGAAGCACTGCTTTGAAATGACTTGGTTCCTTGTTCTCATTGTTTTAAGTGGGTGGAGGGTGGCGGTTTATGAGGGTGATCACAAAAGAGAAGGCAGGCAATGACCTGCTTTTAACCCAACCTCCATGTCACGTGGACTCAGGGACAATTTCTACACGGAATCTCAGCTTTCCTTGCTAATGTCAATTTGATTGGTATGGAGCGGGAACACAGATCCTCCCAAAGAGTGTTAAATATAAATGCGAATATAAAAATCACTTAAACCGGGCTTTAGAAACATTTCCTTTGAAATTAGAATTGAATATAGTTGCCCAATTGTCAGCATCATGTGTGTGTGAACCCCTCAGCAGTATTCCACACTGTGGTGAGCACACCCACAGAGATACTGATGAGGCTACAGAAAAGGCAAGGTCTGAAAGTATTTATAAGTGTTACAAAAATTTATTCTGATACTTGTTCAAATAGTAGGTAGATTGCTTTCAGGACTATTGCAGTAGATGTAGGGACTTCTGCAAGGGGGGGTGCAGCACAGAGAGATTGGTCTTAACTACAGAGACAACAAGGACAAGTGGGGATGGACGGTTTAACAGCAGGGTGGGCGGAGGGGTCAGGGGAGGAAAAAATGTGATGAGAGGATGGTGATTCTTAGGCTTCCCAGGTGGCAATAGTGGTAAAGAACCTGCCTGCCAATACAGGAGACACAGGATGCGGGTTCCATCCCTGGGTCAGGAAGGGCATGGAGAAGGGCATGGCAACCCATTCCAGTATTCATGCCTGGAGAACCCATGGATGCAGGAACCTGGGGGGCTACAGTCCATGGGGTTGCAGAGTCAGACGCAACTGAAGCAATTGAGCATACATGCATGGTGATTCTTGCTAAACTGACCTACTGAGATTCTTGTCGAAAGCAGGCTGGGGTGATGTTATTATCTGGGGGTGGAAAGGGATGAGAGGCTGCCCTAGTAGCTCAGTCGGTAAAGAATCTGCCGGCACTGCAGGAGACCTGAGTTTGATCCCTGGGTCAGGAAGATCCCCTGGAGAAGGAAATGGCAACCCACTCCAGTATTCTTGTCTGGGGAATTCTATGGACAGAGGAGCCGGACTACAGAGGCTACAGGCCTTGGGATCGCAAAGAGTCGGACATGACAGAGTGACTAACTAACTAAAAGGATGAGAAGTTTGACCAGAGTCTTTTGATTCTAACATGAGGGATTCCTGCTAAATTGACTTATCAGGATTCTCGCTAAAACTGGGCTATGCAGGCCCTCGTGGGATGGAAACAGAATATCCAGGCCTAGGCAGCTCAGATAAGCCTAATGAGAGGTCAAAGAGAGAGCTTGTCACTTGGGAGAGGATGCCTATATGCAATAAAGAACACAGGAGAGGTCAGTGATGGTTCAGGCCTGAATTTGAGGATGGTTTAATATGTAACTGATAGAGACCATCATTGTGTGTTCATATTGATACACATTTTACACATCTGAGAATGTCTGGGAAGAACCAATGTTTAAAAAAGAAAGAGATCAATATCATTTTTCTAGATTCTAGCATTAATATATGATATTTCTGTTTCTCTTTCTGACTTACTTCACTCTGTATGACAAACTCTAGGTCCAACCACAGGGAGGAATAGAGACGCAGGTGTAGATAATAGACATATGGACACAGGGGCGGAAGGGGAGGGTGGGATGAGCTGGGAGAGTAGTATTGGCATATGTGGTAGAGTTGGTTTAATCACTAAGTTGTATCCAACTCTTTTAGACCCCATGAACTGCAGCCCTGCAGGCTCCTCTGTCCGTGGGATTTCCCAGGCAAGAATATTGGAGTGGGCTGCCATTTCCTTCTCCAGGGGATCTTCCTGGCCCAGGGATCGAGCCTGAATCTCCTTCAATGCAGACAGATTCTTTACCACTGAGCCACCAGGGAAGCCCCACATGTGAGTGAAGTGAAGTTGCTCAGTTGTGTCTGACTCTCTGAATTCCCGTGGATTGTAGCCTAGCAGGCTCCTCCATCCCTGGAATTTTCCAGCAAGAGTACTGGAGTGGGTTGCCATTTCCTTCTCCAGGGGATTTTTCTGACCCAGGGATAGAACCCAGGTCTAGCATTGCAGGCAGATGCTTTTACCATCTGAGCCACCAGGGAATCTGCCATATGTATACTACTGCATGTAAAATAGAGAGCTAGTGGGAAGCTGCTGTAGAGCACAGGGAGCTCAGCTTGGTGCTCTGTGGTGACTTAGATGGGTGAGTGAGGGTGGTGTGGGAGGGAGGGGGGTCCAAGAGAAAGGGGATACATGTAGTCATAGAGCTGATTCACTTTGCTGTACAACAGAAACCAACACAGCATTGTAAAGCAACTATACACCAATTCAAGAAAAGAATGAAATCAATAAGGGTGGGTCCCTGACCTGTGGGTGTGTTTGCAGATGATATGAAAGGTTTGGCAGAGAAACTGTAGATGTAGTTGCAGACGCGCTACAGGCGTGTTGCAGGAGAGGTGTGTTTCTGTGCAAATATGATGGAGATTGGTGCAGATGGCTATTGAGGTGCGCTGTAAGAGTAACAGACAGGCTGAATTTTCCAGCTGGGTATGACATAAAGAGTGTACAGCATTTCAAATGTAAAAATTAATTACACTTGAAATAATAATATTTTTGGTATGTTGAAATGAATAAAAATATGACTAAAACGTAAAAAAAAAACAACAACCGAGCATGAGCTCAAGCTGACACAGAATGTGGGCCCAAATACCAAGTTCAATGAAAAAAGCCAGGTGCAAAACTGTCAGTTTAGTACAATTCCATATTTGATAAAAATTAATGGTAATAATATTAGTTTATATACAGGCAAGGAAAAAGTATTGGAATGTATGTCAATGTAAACTAAGAATTGTTAAAAATAGTTTTCTTTGGGGAATACAATTAGAGTGAAGTTTCAAGTTTTATGTTTTAGAAATTTTTTAGGTTGTGTTTATTTTTTATAACAAACCCTACCTTAGCAATTAGAAAAAAAAATATTTTTAAATGAGGGAGGGGCTAAAGGGGCAACAGAGCCCTCATCTCTTCCTGGCACTGTCTAGGAAAGAGTTCAACCAAAGAAGCCATATCGGCTAACCCACTGACCCCAAAGGGGATGCTGGAATCTTCTCATCAGCTGCTGTTTCCCCAGGCAGGACACAGAGTTCACCAGCTTCCAAACTGAGACTGAAGTGGTGGCTGTGTGAGCTTCTTAAATGCCAAGTACATAGGAAAAATGTATATGGGAGCGAAGGCATAAAGAATTGAATCAGGAGACTCAGTAGCAAATACTCCATGTGCCAATAAAGCAAGTCCTTAGTAGAATGGGCACAAGTCCAGCAAACTTTAAAAGTAATTTGTGCCAGTGGATTCCTTGCAAAGCACAATCAGAAAGAAGTTCTTTCCCAAAGGCAGGAAGTGAGAATCTCCCCTTCTAGCACTGGCTTTATTTAGAGCCCTGGATTTGATAGTGGGTTGTGCTCCTTATTAGCTGTGTAATATCAAGGAAGTTACTTAACCTCTCTGACACTTGGTTTCTTCATCAGTAAAACATGGAAAATATCTACCTCAAAAGATTGTTGTGTGGATTATCACATTATGACTCAGCTCAGGGCCTGGCACATAATAAAGGCCCAGTAAATATCTCCTTGTGTTGTTGGAAGAGGGTGTTTGCTATGACCAGTGAGTTCTCTTGGCAGAACTCTATTAGCCTTTGCCTTGCTTTATTCTGTATTCCATGGCCAAATTTGCCTGTTACTCCAGGTGTTTCTTGACTTCCTACTTTTGCATTCCAGTCCCCTATAATAAAAAGGACTTCTCTTTTGGGTGTTGACCTTCTAGAAGGTCTTGTAGGTCTTCATAGAACTGTTCAACTTCAGCCTCTTCAGCAGTACTGGTCAGGGCATAGACTTGGATTATCGTGATATTGAATGATTTGCCTTGGAAACGAACAGAGATCATTCTGTCATTCTTGAGATTGCATCCAAGTACTGCATTTCAGACTCTTTTGTTGACTATGATGGCTACTCCATTTCTTTTAAGGGATTCCTGCCCACAATAGTGGATATAATGGTCATCTGAGTTAAATTCACCCATTCCAGTCCATCTTAGTTCACTGATTCTTAGAATGTCAACATTCACTCTTGCTATCTCCTGTTTGACCACTTCCAGTTTGCCTTGATTCATGGACCTAACATTCCAGGTTCCTATGCAATATTGCTCTTCAGCATCGGACCTTGCTTCTATCACCAGTCCCATCCACAACTGGGTGTTATTTTTGCTTTGGCTGCATCCCTTCATTCTTTCTGGAGTTATTTCTCCACTGATCACCAGTAGCATATTGGGCACCTACCGACCTGGGGAGTTCATCTTTCAGTGTCCTATTTTTTGCCTTTTCATGTTGTTCATGGGGTTCTCAAGGCAAGAATACTGAAGTGGTTTCCCATGCCCTTTTCCAGTGGACCACATTCTGACAGACCTCCGTACCATGACCCGTCCATCTTGGGTGGCCCCTTAAGGCATGGCTTAGTTTCATAGAGTTAGACAAGGCTGTGGTCTGTGTGATCAGATTGGCTAGTTGTCTGTGATTGTGGCTTCTGTCTGTCTGCCCTCTCTCAGTGCCTACCGTCTTACTTGGCAACAGTTAGAACTGGACATGGAACAGACTGGTTCCAAATAGGAAAAGGAGTACGTCAAGTCTGTGTATTGTCACCCTGCTTATTTAACTTATATGCAGAATACATCATGAGAAATGCTGGACTGGAGGAAGCACAAGCTGGAATCAAGATTGCCAGGGGAAATATCAATAACCTCAGATATGTAGATGACACCACCCTTATGGCAGAAAGTGAAGAAGAACTGAAGAGCCTCTTGATGAAAGTGAAAGAGGAGAGTGAAAAAGTTGGCTTAAAGCTCAACATTCAGAAAACTAAGATCATGGCATCTGGTCCCATCACTTCATGGCAAATAGATGGGGAAACAGTGGAAACAGTGGCTGACTTTATTTTTCTGGGCTCCAGAAACACTGCAGATGGTGACTGCATCTATGAAATTAAAAGACGCTTACTCCTTGGAAAGAAAGTTATGACCAACCTAGAAAGAATATTAAAAAGCAGAGACATTCCTTTGTCAACAAAGGTCCATCTAGTCAAGGCTATGGTTTTTCCAGTGGTCATGTATGGATGTGAGAGTTGGACTATAAAGAAAGCTGAGCGCCGAAGAATTGCTGCTTTTGAACTGTGGTGTTGGAGAAGACTCTTGAGAGTCCCCTGGACTGCAAGGAGATCCAAGCAGTCCATCCTAAAGGAGATCAGGCCTGGGTGTTCATTGGTAGGACTGATGTTGAAGCTGAAACTCCAATACTTTGGCCACCTGATGCAAAGAGCTGACTCGTTTGAAAAGACCCTGATGCTGGGAAAGACTGAGGGCAGGAGAAGAAGGGGACGACAGAGGATGAGATGATTGGATGGCATCACTGACTCAATGGACATGGGTTTGGGTGGGCTCTGGGAGTTGGTAATGGACAGGGAGGCCTGGCGTGCTGCGGTTCATGGAGTCGCAAAGAGTCGGACACAACTGAACGACTGAACTGAAATATCTCCTATGAGCAGAGCACTGAAGTATATACATTACAATTGTAGAATAGATAGCTAGTGGGAAGTTGCTGTATATACAAGGAGCTCAGCCTGGAGCTGTAAAATGACCTAGAAGGGTGAGATGGGGGTGGGGGTGGGAGAGAGGCTCAAGAGGGATGGAATGAGTGTATACTTATAGCTAATTCACGTTGTTGTACCGAAGAAACCAATACAACATTGTAAAGTAATTATCCTCCAATTAAATTTTTTTTTAAAACCCTATAACAAAAGAAAGAGAATATGTACAAAACAAAATCCCAAACAACCACAGACAAATCTATATGCTAAAACACAAAAGTATTAAATAAGGGTTTATTGGCCTCACATTACAGACAGATTTTATCATATGTAAGCATTACAGCAAGTTCTGTATAATGAGATACAGAAACAAACAAGAAAGGCTGTGATATAGTGTAAGACATCATTAAATGGAGAAATTCTACACAGTAAGAGGAAGTTAGTGATCATTGTGTGTTATTTCTCTTCTGTCTCTAGCTCTTCATATTTATCCATGTCAAAGATAATTTGTTGATAAATGTCCAGGCCAGCCTTTGAATATGTTTTAGCTTTCCCCATTTTTATGAATTTTCTCCTCCTTGTATTCTATTCTATAAGTTCACTAATAATATAAGTTCACTGTGTGCTAGAGCTCACACCACACAGAGGGAAAGAGAAAGATGCATACCTTTGGAGCTAGAGGTGTATCCAGTTTTTATTCTTCGTGACCTTGAGCACATTATGTGATTTCTTTGTTCTTTGTTCAAGGAGAATACAATGTCTTCATCTCAGGGTTGTTATGGGAATTAAGTAATTGTATTTCACATGCCTAGCACTCAGTATGAGCTTAAAGGTTGTTAGTTTCCCTGCTTTTTCCAAAAGGAATTTTAGAGATCATCACCCTTCTCATTTGACAAATGAGAAACCTTAAGACCACAGAAGTTTAAAAAACCCACACATCCTAAGTCCCATTTCTACACTCTTTCCATTGCTGTCCTGTCTCTTATTAGCTTGTTTAAATTCAATAGAGAAGAGAAAACTCCATGGAATCAAAAAGTATTCTTTTCCTCTTTTTAATATAGGTAAGCCACCAAGAGACGTTTAAAGTAGGAGTCAGTTTTATGAAAGGTAATAAGTCGTCTAAGAACTGTTCTAAATCCTCAGAGATATTAAAAACAGAAGTTCTGTTCTTCCAAGATTTCCATAGCAGACATAAGTATTCTGTGTGCTTTGGCACCAAGAACTCCAGCACTGAGTATTTATCTGCACACTTCAACTCAGGCCTCCGGAATTCTTGCCCATGGAATTGGCAAAGGAACCAGAGTTCAGTATTCAGAGCAGTCAAGTTTGCGCAGCACACAGCTGTATTTGAAGTCCAGCTCTCTTCCATTAGTCAAAATGCAAGTAATTTAAATTTAAGTGTTGGGATCTTACCCTGCTTTCATATCTTTGTCATCTTTTTCCAAACCTGAAGATCACCCATGGACAAACCAAGAGAACCCATGATCATGTGCATGATGGAAAAAAGGGCAAAACTGGGCAACCTGTAATTTAGCTCTTGGCCTCTTCATTTAAGGAAGAATGGCAAGCTTTATTCAGCAGGAAGGAGATATTCAATACTACCATTAAAAATAGCTATAAGAGTCTGTTATTTCTTTAAAAACATGTTTTTAAAATAACATATTACCATAGTAAAATAGGTCGAATTTTATTTAAAAAAATGTATATTAATTTGTCTCTTTCAGTTGTTTCAGTCACCTCTTCACCAGTCTCAAGTCAAGTTCTTACTCTGTTCAGAAGCACCAGGAAACCTTCAATGTCACTAAGGCCCCTTGTGGCTGCTGTGATACATCGAAACACAACCACTGGAAATAACCTGTATTTTTGACTACACCAGTTGCTCTCACCAAATTGCTAACACAGAAAACTCTGTCGGTTCTTATAACTCTTATTAAATGGTTCAGCCACAATCCATTATTTAGTCATATGGATCTACAGAAGGGCACAAATTGGTCAAATAAAGGCAGAGAGCTATGAGACATCGCTGTGGCTTTTGAGGGTAACGAACGGCTTCCAAAAACTGCTTGTTGCTTTGGCATTGGGGAACTATTCCAGCCTGCATGGTAAAAGTAGCCATATGTTAACTTTCTTTAATAGGTCTAAGCTCATTTTATAGGAAGAGACAAGACTAAACAGTGAAACCTCTAACCCTGCTATGTATTAATATACTTGGTGCTGTTTATCACAAATAATTTTTCTCAGAAGCAAAACCCTGTCCGAGTTATAACTAAACATGCACATTTGGGGGTCTTGTCAAGTGTATCTTAAAATAACTGCTTTTGTTATTCTGTGCTGCCGTATTTACGCCGTGTAGGAAGATTACCCCAAGGGCTAACTATAGACAAGAAATGGACATTTTTTCCTTTCCAAATTATGGTCATTTGATTGGCTATGAATCTTGGCATGATTCACACAAGAAGAGAGAGATTGGAAACATTTCGCTTCCTAAAGCTCACCAGTTTCTGACAGTAATACTGGACTCCAAAACGAAACAGTGTATTCATTGCTTCTCTTATTAATAGTTGTAAGATGGCTTTTTTTTTTCTTTTTTTTACTGTTCTAGCTGGATCTCATCACCCATAACAACAGCCCATATGCTGTGACTTCTCTGTCACACTAGTCTCAATTTATAAAACTATTTCAAATTCTGAAGTCTTGGGACATGTCCACATCATGGGAGGCTGCTCAATGTGTTTCTGCTTCGAAATTTCTAGCCTGTAAGTTTCTAAAAGTTTCCAGGAAACCTTATACTTTCTGAAAATTCTCTCCTGTAGGGCAATGGGATGAAGAGTTACATTCATTCTTGTTTCTGCTTTCGAAGGAATTCTTTCCAAGGACTCAAGTGTCTCACCTTGTACAACTCTCCTCCCCTCTAACACTTGATGCCACACGATCTTCATTAGTATTTGAATACAGACAATAAAGAAACGTAACTAAGGCCTTGCACTGTTCAATCTTGGAACCAACCATTTTCCCGTGATGGTGACTGATAGCCTTCAATTTCTTTTATACTTTAAAAGAATATTAGAAAATATCTGAAAGAGGTATCAGGGTGGATATGAAAAGTCATTCTAAGGAACTTCATCTCTAAACTTTGATTACTAACCTTAGTTCTCAAAGATGGAGGAAGAAGAATGCAAATAAATAGAAATGAAGGACACCTTACCCAGATACATGATCAATCATTCATAGCAAATAGTGTGATGCGATTTTAATAGAGTGGATGGTGATCTAAGTCAAATTTTCTAGTGTCAGGTTCTGTGTTAGACAGAATCCAAATTCTTAATAAAATTAAGCTATGTTAGCTCTCTTACTTTCCTTGATATCTCAGGCCAGTTAGAGAAAGAAAAGTACAGAAAACCTATACTTTCTTCTGGAAGGCTTCCCTGGTGGCTCACTGGTAAAGAATCCACCAGCTAATGCAGGAGATGCAAGAGATGTGGGTTTGATCCCTGGGTTGGGAGGATCCCTTGGAGCAGGGCATGGCAACCCACTCCAGTATTGTTGCCTGGAAAATTCCGCGGACAGAGGAGCCTGGCAGGCTACAGTCCATGAGTCACAAAAAAGTCAAACATGACTTAGCAACTAAACAACAACATACTTCCCTTCACACTCCATTTCCTCTCTCTGCTCTCATCTCTCCCATTTCCCACCTTCAAAACAATAACAAATATCCAAATCCCAAGCCATTGCATATTTTTCTGGCCAAAACTCTCTGGGAGAAACACAATGATGAGTGTGCCCTGATGTCTCCCAGGTCCCACAGACAACTTCAAACAAAGGACAGCTGAAATCTGGCCACGGTCACTTGCTTGGTCCTGAGGGGAGGACCCAAAGCGACTTTCCAGCTGACTTTACCTCTATTGCACTACATCTAAGTGGGGATGGAAGTGTATGGAGATGCTCCAAAGGGCCTTGCTCCTCAAATTAGATGCTAGTTTTATTCTGAAGCCAGTCAGTGAAGAGAGGCAAAGGCGCATAGTCTGGGTAAGCTGTTGCATGCCTTATGAAGTGAAGATGCGCTTACAATGAGCTGGGTGATCATTAAACGGAAAGTGCAGGAATCTGGGGTCTAGTCTTGGTTGGGCCTCATTGCCCTCATCTGTAAAATGAGAGTTGAACCAGATGATCTCTAAGAGGTGTTAGTAAAGGTTTGGAAGAGATCCCAATTTGTTTCAGGTCAAACAAAGTCCTTGAATTGTATTCAAAACTTGTGTGTATGTGTTTTCATTGAAGATGAACTATTCAGAACCATTAAAACTGGTTTCAAACTCTAAAGTTCCTCTAAATAATTTTTTTATTTTAAGTCACTCTTCATTTGGCTTTTCAGAATATAAAAATCATAACTTTTTCAAGTTTATTCTTAGTAACTAAAATGAGCAATGCATATGCCCTTTCCAGCAGTAATCCTTTGATGCATGTTTTAAAAATTTATCTAAACATTGATTATAAATTATTTTAACTAGGAAAATCACCCACTATACACTTTTTAAAAATAGATTCTAAATAGTTTTAGGTTAAAATAATTGACTAATGATGTTACAGCCTCCGTTTGTGTGCACATGCAAACCTAGATTAGAATACTTTCTGTCTCTAAAAATAACAGTATTTTTTTTTTTATTACAAGTTTGAAGTTGTCAGTTAAGGTTAGACACACATTCTTACGGAAATTTGGAATGGTCTGTAAGAACGAGTTGCTTTGAAATCATAAATACGAAAAAATTTTTATTTCCTTTTGGAAAATGATCTTTAAATGACTTTTCCCCCCCAAGAATTGGTGGTTTATATTCTAGTAAGCATTTTGGAATTGAAGCAATTCCACTACTTACTTGTTTTGACTATGAGAAATTTCCTTTCATTTCTCTGGTCTTCAATTTATTTTTGAACCTAAAAAATAAAGATACTGAACTTGAATGAAATGTCCTCAAAGATCCCTTCTCCTCCATGATACTATGGCTGTCCTTGGGATTCCAAATGCCCTGTTTTCAATATAGCTATTCTGGAGCTTAATGGAGAAAAGATGATGCTTTCATATTGGCTATCTTCTAGTTCTTTTATTAATTAAGAACAAATTTTCCTTTCTTGTCCTCAGTTCACCTGAATGCTCCTAAAATCTAAACACAGCAGGAACAAGAGAGCTTTATTTTTAATAGGTTTCTCTCTTCCTTTATGAGTGATAGAATTTTCACAATGTGTATTTAATTTTCCTATAATTTTTAAAAGGCAAAGTTCACTTGGACCATGAAAGAATTTTCTGATATATCCAGACTATACAGAAACCACCATTCCAGCTGGCTGAAAAGTAAAGGCTTGGTTAAATTGACTTGGCTTGGTTTCCAGGCCTTTAGCAATATCTGAGAGTCAAGTCCATCACCTTCAGAAGCTGCAATAACTCTTTGATTCACTGTAGTCCCATTTAGCACATTGCTCTATAATAACATATTTGTGAATAATATAAGAAAGTTGATTCTCCTTCCAAAGGCACTGAATTTATAACTTAGGATAGAACACCTCTGAGACAGTGTCAGTTTTAAAGTTCTCTCAAGCTGCTTAGTTATGTAGCCATTGGGCACACATTCTTTCTTCCTTTTCAAAAGTTATTTCAGGTGTCAAACTGTTTCATACAAATATGGTACATGTCGTTTTGATACCTTAACACTCATGAATTAGATGACACATTTTTAGGGGGGATATTTTCCACTAAGGTGGTCTTTTCATAAAAACCACCACTTCTACTCCCCAAGCCATAGTGATTCTGTACTCCAGAGGAATGCTGTTCATGCATGCCCACCATATGAAAGGTAGTGTCAGCATGTAGGTGAAAGGTTGTGGTTAAGGAATTACACCTGCCCCACTTGTAGTTACAGAAACATTTTATAATTCAGAATCACAGAATTCTACAAAAGACAACGTCATATGATAGAAGGTATCCTACAACATCATCTTATCCAAATCTACCATGCCTAATTTTATAAACAGGAAAGAGGGACAATGGGAGGTAACAGGTTTACCTGAAGCCACATAGCCTAGTTGACTTAAATCCCAGACTCTTGTGACTCCTTCAAAGTTCTCATGACACCTCATGTGTAGAACCTGTGGAGAGTGAAACTATCTAAAACTGCCCCGTGTGCAGAATTTTTGATAAATGTTTTCTATTATGATTTGCCTACTTTTTACCTTATATCTAAATTACTTCTTAAAGATTCATGAATGATCAAAGCTTAAAGTATGAGACCATTGATGTTACAAAACAGTAGCTTCCAGTTTTCTCATCATAGTCCTAATTGATGTTTGCTCCGCTGCTTCCACTAGAAATCAAAACAGTTATTTTGCTAACATTCAAGCAGTCGGAAAATTTCATCATATCCCAGTTTTTATACTTAAAAGAGATGCTTGTTTTTAAAATAGAGGCAATGTATTTTAGGTCATTAAGGAATACTTATCGGGCTACAGTATTCAGGGCTTGTCCTTTTCTTTTAAGTCCATTGGCGTGCTTTCAGGTCTCAACAGCTAGCTCCTATTCAAAATCAAAATACAAGTTGCAGTAACTCTCTAATGCTACGGTAACTTTAGAGAGATGCAGCATGCCTTCTGTTAGAAAAGAGTCAAATCTGGTGCCAAATTACATAAAAGCGCAGTTTTGGGGACAGAACAGAAATTGAATACACCAAGGTTGCTACTTGAGAAAATGATCAGTATATAATCTAATATCTTTAATTTTATATACAGGAATATAATGTATGTCAACTTTGTACATGAGATACATATAGTATTTAAACATTTTACTCAACAGATAAGAATTTACAATAACAATATAACTGACTAAAGAGCTGTCCACTTAATAAACTTAGATAAGTACTTTAACAGGAAAAGAATTTAATAGTTTACAATCATAGAAACACTGACATTTAAAACAAGACTTTATAAAATAATATATATATATATATATATATATATATATATATATCTCCTAGCATCTATTGAGAGGAATGATTTTCATTTGTGGCTGTGTGCAATGAATGGCATATTTTAAATTTTTAGGTAATAAAATAATTTAGAAGCAGTTCATGCAGTGGTCAAAGCAAGGGATGGCAGTTCCTTCAAGACATCCTCTCTCTCTGACGTCAGTGGACATCAGACACACACGCGGTACCACTGGGGCACATTAGAACAACGTCTCCTCCAGCAATTAGTTACATAAACACCCATATACACCAGCTGATACCCTTCCTTCCATAGTACAAGTATAGGTCACAACTTCTCTCAGCTGGGGGAGCAGTAGTCACTTTCTACTTAATGTGACTCTGTCTCTCCTGAAGTTCTATGTGATACATCTCCATACGAGGTGACTAACAGAACTTCCTGGTTTTCACGACTTTACTCTGATACTTCACTGAGTGCCCTCCATGTCCTGTGACATAAACATCCAGTAGGTAAGATTTTCCAGGCTGAAGACCTCTAATTGTTTCTGTGGTCACTGCTTTTTGCAGGTTCTGACTGTGGAAATATTTGCAGAGGACCTTCTCTGATTTCTTCCTCGTATCTGGGCCCAGGCATTGGTTTTGCTCTCTTTTCTTCTGGTCGTCATTGTAATTATCATCCACTTCCTTTCTGTAGATGCAGAACTTGTTCCTTTCCTGGGTGCCCAGCCAAGCCACTGTGACTGAAGCACAGGTGCGGAGCTTGTCGAAAGCTTTGATGCGCCTGTCTTCAGGAAGAGAGGGAAACGACTGCTTACTCGGCCGGGTGGTGGCCAGTATTTTCAACACAGACGCTCCCTTCTTGTTTCCCTTCAGTCGGATGAGATATTTGGCTTTTGGTTTTCCTCTCAGCTGAAACTGCCGAATGCCTTCCACATTCTGAGACAAAAGGAGCTTCCCATCTCTTCTCACTTGGATTTGGACGGCGTCCAGACAAGAGTGAATGAAGAAGGTGACCTTTTGGTGAGACGAGACTGGGGCAAACCGTAGGAGTTTGGCCCCCTTCCTCTTAATGAACACATCCGTGACTTTCCCGTCCTTCAGCTCCACTGTCTTCTGCTTGGCTTCCTCCTTGGTCCTGGCAAAGGTGCCCAGGTAAGCTGTGCTCGTGTTGCTGTTGCTGTTGGCCACGAAGACGTCGAAGTAGTACTGCGTGTCGGGTTTCAGATCCGAGACCGTGAAGATGTTCTTGTTCCCTATGCAGACCTTCTGAATGTCCGCCTTGGGCCTCGAGGAAGCGTGCCGGCCTAATTTGGGGGAAGGCTTTGTCAGGAAGCTGCGCTCTTTAGCTGAGTTCTCGGAAGCAAATCCGAAGTGGGCAAAGTCAAAAGGGCTGAAGTCCAGACCGGGTTTGGGGGCCATCATGAAAGCATCGTCCGCACTCAGCTTGGCCTCCACGGCGCAGAGGCTTTTAAAGTTGTGCTCCCTGTTGATGACCACGCAGTACTGAATGGGCTGTTTCAGCAGAGAGGCGGTGGGGCTCGGCTTCCAAGCCAACGTGACAGTGGTGCATCCCAGGGAGGTGACATCAACTCGCGGGTCATAAGGCAGTTCAGGGTAGGGCTGGTCAGACTCTGGAGTTGTGGTGGCATAGACTTTGAAATGCGTGTCTTTCTCTGTTGAAAGAAGCTCCAACTGATATAAACCAGATGGAGAACTGGAAGATATGAAGAACTCCACGTCGTTGCCTCTGTAGGAGAAAAGCTCTGTGCCTTCCTCATTAATGATCTGCTGCTTCTGCTGCTCGAGAGGCTCTGGATCACCTGAAGGACACAGAAGAGGCACAGGCTACATGTCAGGACGTGTGTACAACCTTAAATGGTGCTTTTAAAACAATTTAATTTGGTTTTTATCCATTATAAAAAGAATACATGTTCCTGTAGAAAATTGGGAGATACAAAAAGATAAAAAGACTATCCATTAATATATGATCCAGAGACAGTCCTTTATTAATAGTTTGATTTCTATCAGGTTTTCTTCTACATGTTTCATGCAATTGATATGATTGTATTTTTCTCTGTAACTTTATAACATTTATTATCATGTATATACATACCTAGAGAAACCTTCCTTTTTCTCATTTATTATTATATCATAGAAATAATACAGTTGGTTAACTTTTGAGCATTATAATAATGCTCTTATATATGTAAGGCTTTCTGATTTTAAATGGTTTCTTCAGAATAGACTCCAGTTAGTGGAATTTTTAGGTCAGAGGCTGCAAACCTCTTCGAGACTAATCCCTACTGTCAATCTGCTTACCAAAAAGATTCTACCAGTTTGCACTTGGATGGCTAGCCATTTCACTAATTTCACTTTTGTTTGTAGGACCGGACAGTCTCATTAGAATATAGGTTATAAAGCACCAGTAAGAGGATATAATTTTCAGTGTGTAGAACACTTGCCCAGGAGGAATGAAGGGAAAGCATTGAAACTAAAATGTTTTCCTTTATTTTTGTCACTGTTAATATCAGATATCACACAGACATTAGTGTGCACATAAGTCAGAGGACCCAGAAAATGACTGCATAGCCAGAGCAAAGTAGATCTTTTCCAACTGAGCACCGCAGGTTGAGTGTGAGGTATGTAGAATTTCATAGTCCTAAACCATGTGATGAACACAACCATCACATGACTATTCCTTTCCTCTATCTGTCTCATCACTCCCCATATGCTCTTTCAATATGCTCCTAATTACAGTTCCCCCATCACTGTAAATATCCAGCTTGCTAACATCCTGTCACATCATCAATCTCAAGCCTTACTTAAAGCTAGGATGCCTTTGCCCCTTAAGTGCGGGGGGTGGGGGGCAGTGGGCAGCATCAACCCAGGGCCTCAGACAGACTCTACTCATTTCTTTGTATTGCATTATTTGCTTTCCATCTTCTGAATCTTCTTTGAATGCCTAACCTACTTCTCCTTCTGACTTTCTTTTCATCCTGGACTTTCAGGCAGTGTTAAATGCCCTTCTGTTCTCTATTCCTATCTACCCTTTACTCCCCAGAGATCAGATACTCTCATCGTGGTTGCATATTAGAATCACCTATAGGGGCTTTTAACACACCAATGTCCAGATCACACACCAAGGCATTTAAATCACAACCTATGAGGCAGGATCCAGCATCTAAAGCCCCACTGGTGATTCCAAGGTTCAGGCAGGACTACAAACCACAGCCAGGGAAGTTAATCCGAACCTCTTGCCTTTCCCTGCTCCTTCAGTCCCCACACCTGTCTCTCTTTACTTTTTTTTTTTTTAACCAAATCATGGTCATCTGATGTCATCCCCATTTCCCACATCTCCTTCCTCAATGTCCAACTTCTCCTATGCATCCATGCTGTTCTGTCTTAGGAAGAGAAGGCTATATGTCTCATAAGTCTTTCAGCCAGCCATGCATCCAGAGGTCTGGGACCAGATCTGTGGTGGTACTCACCTGAGCCTTCCCCGCTTGCCTCCTCTGGCAGTTCCTGGAGGCTCAGCTTCCACTCTAAGGGTGCATCGCAGGGAGTCACTGTGACTGACAGTGGAGTGTTGTCTTCTTCAACCACAAAGAAATACCTGTGTGAAAGTGGACCACTTCAGACGGAGACAACTTATCCTAACACCGAACCACCAAGATTACTGGGAAAATCACTTGGTTTAATTTATGTTCATTTAACAGAAAATCAAATTGGCTGTTTGACACAAATCACGATACTTTCAGCATTAATTTGTGGAAGTCCATAGCCCAAAGTTCTGCAACCAGATTTACCATCAACATGGTATGAAATAATTAGATGTTGAACCAAAGTGTGTTGATTGGGTGTTACTTGGGTTAAGAATAAACACTTAACCCAGTTTGGGAGTGTTATTTAGCCCAGGCCCCGCCTGTGCAACAAAGGAATTTCCAGGTACATTACCCTACAGGTACTGCATTTTCCATAAATTTAGTGATAAATTTATAAGATACTGAGGGCACTCTAAGGCACTAAATATTCCAAAAGATAATTTTTACAGCAATGTCTTTCTAGAATGCATGTTGATCTCTAGCAAAATAACAGTCTTCATGTTTTTACATTGTTGATGTTGTTCAGTTGCTTAGGTGATCAGTCATGTGAGACTCTTTGTGACCCCATGGACTGCGGCATGCCAGACTCCCCTGTCCTTTACCATCTCCCGGAGTTTGCTCAAATTCTTGTCCATTGAGTCAGTGATGCTAGCTAACCATCTCATTCACTGCCGCCCCCGTCTTTTGCCCTCAATCTTTCCCAGCATCAAGGTCTTTTCCAATAAGCCAGGTTATCAGGTTTTTACATTAATGACTCTTATTCACAGCTTTACTATTCCATATCTATTTGGAGAGAGGTATCTAATCACCATTTGAGAAATATTTTTAAAAGGTAAAGATTACTGTGTTAGTCAGTGGAAAGACACATTTCTCTATCACTAAGATTTTCTGTTAATGTAAATAACCTAGTGATTTTAAAAGTTGGACTTCCCTGGTAACTCAGATGGTAAAGTATCTGCCTGCAGTGCAGGAGACCCGGGTTATAATCTCTGGGTTGGGAAGATTCTCTAGATAGAGGAATGGCTACCCACTTCATTATTCTTGCCTGGAGAGTCCCATGGACAAGAGAAGCCTGGGGACTCCAGGCCATGGGGTCACAAAGAGTCGGACACGACTGAGCGTGTCATAAGAGTTAAGTGATTTTAGAACAACATTTTAAAAGATTAAAGCATTCTGCTCTACACATTCTCATTATATTTTTAAAATGATGGTCTCAAAAGAACATTTTAGGGAGAATAAAAAATATTGCCTATGTATAATAATGCTATATCTTCTTACTCTGAATAATTTAGATGATTACGTTTATCTTTCAAAGCCCATAATCTTGCAAGGGAGGAAACAGTGGTTTCCTCACTGTTTTCACGGCAAAAGATAAGTTTCACCTCCTAGAGATTGTACCTCTTCAGTATCTCTTGCCTTTGATTCTCTCCACATCCACCCCGACACCCTCTCCAACCTGACCACCATGTCTATCTGCTCTATCAGTCTCCTTTGTGGTTCCTCTCCCCTCTCTGATCTCTAACCCACCAGGTGAACCAAGGCCCTGTGCCAGAACGTTCTTTTCTACCCATGCTCATGCCCTGTGTGAGCTCACCCAGGCTCACAGCTTTAACCTCTTGTATGTTAATGGTTACCAAGTTTAAATCATCTGCCTGAATTCTTTTTTTTTTTCATATAATTGAATTAATGTATTTATGGCTGCTCTGGGTCTTTGCTGCTGTGCGTGGTCTTTCTCTAGTTGCAGCACACTCTGTTGTGGAGCACAGGCTTCTCACTGAGGTTGAGTCTCCTGTTGCAGAGCATGGCCTTGAGCTTTAGCTCACTTGGGCTTTAGCAGTTGCAGCTCCCAGGCTTTAAAGCGATGGCTCAGTACTTGTGGCGTACGAGCCTAGTTGCTTCGTGGCATGTGGGATCTTCCTGGATCAGGGATCAAACACCTGTCTCCTGCATTGGCAGGCAGGTTCTTTGCCACTGAGCCACAAGGGAAGCCACAGCCTGAATTCTTAACTAAGTTTTAGAAATAACTGTTTTCTTGCTAGGTTGACTGGTGGCTCAGCTGGTAAAGAACCCACCTGCAATGCAGGAGACCCGAGTTCTATCTCTGGGTCAGGAAGATCCCCTGGAGAAGGAAACAGCAACCTGCTCCAGTATCCTTGCCTGGAGAATTCCATGGAGAGAGGAGCCTGGTGTGCTACAGTCCATGAGGTTGCAAAGAATAGGACACAATCTAGTGACCAAACCAAATCTTCTTGCTATTTTCCCTTAGATATTACTGAAAATTTCAAACTTAGGGTGTCTAATCTAAACTTCTCATTCTCTCCCCCAATCAGCCTCTCTGTCTCTTCTCAGTAAATGACAACCCTAACCTTCCAGTTGCTCAGGACAAACATTTTAGAGTCATTCTTGATATTTTCTTTCTCTTCCACTCCACATACACTGGATCAGCAGATATTTCTTGGCTTCATCTTGAAAACATACCGACTCCATCACTTTGTTCCACTTTCTCTGTTAACATCAGATCCAAGTCATCATTTTTTCTTTTTTGAGCACTGTAGTAGCCTTCTGAATGGTCTTATTTCCACTTTGACCTCCTTAGTTTATTTACCTCCTTCCAGCAGGCGATATCCTTGTAAGCCTAAATCTGAACACGCTTGCTGCAAACCCTCCAAGAGCTTCCTGTTTCACTCAGAATAAAAGCTGCAGAACTTGCCATGATCTGGGTCCCCAACCAAGCCTCTAAACTTGTCTCCTCCATCCATTCCCTTCTTTTCTCAGCTCCTTGCTCTCTTTGGAGTATTTATGGCACACTATTGCCTCAGGGCCTCTTACTTGCTATTCCTCCACTTGAGATGTGTGAGTTGGTCCATAAAGAAAGCTGAGCACTGAAGAATTGCTGCTTTTGAACTGTGGTGTTGGAGAAGACTCTTGAGAGTCCTTTGGACTAAAAGAGATCAAAGCAGTCGATTCTAAAGGAAACTAACTCTGAATATTCACTGGACGGATCAATGCTGAAGATGAAACTCCAATACTTTGGCCACCTGATGCGAAGAACCGACTCATTGGAAAAGACCCTGATACTGGGAAAGATTGAGGGCGGGAGGCAATGGGGACAACAGAGCTTGAGGTGGTTGGATGGCATCACCAACTTGATGGACATGAGTTCGAGCAAACTCTGGGAGGTAGTGAGAGACAGGGAAGCCTGGTGTGCTGCAGTCCATGGGGTCACAAAAAGTAGGACTGTGCTCAGCGACTGAATAACAACCACCTGAGATGCTCATCCTCTAGCTGTTGACCTTACTTGCTCAGTCACTGTATTGCACCATCTTGCCATAGACCTACTCTGACTCTTTATAGAAGATATTACCTTCCTACTCATGAAGTTCTTCTACGCTTCATTTTTCTTCAAAGCACTTATATCACTACCTAATGTATTACATATGCCTGTGTTTATTTTTTTTATTTTCCACCTCTCCTGACTAGAATGCAAACTACAAGAGGGCAGAACATTTGGTTCAACACTTAGGGAACAAAATAATTCTTCATAAATATTTATTGAATTAACTAATGAATAGGTTTAGCTTTTTGCTTTCAGAAAAAAGTGCTTAATTGGTCAGAGAGCCCGAAAATTCCTCAGTGGTGGGACCTCTGCCAATGTCACTGTCATGTCATTATCCCTTTTGCTTGAACCACACAGGGCTTCTTTTGTTTTCCAGACTCAACTCCATCTTTGAGTCATTGGGATGTTTTCTCTGCCTGAAACACACCCTTTAGTCCTTACTAATATCTATGAAAAAATAAATAATTTTAATTGAAATATACTTAATGTACACGCCCTTACTATATGTCACTTCTTCACTGCACTTTCTCTTACGGGTGTGGTTCAGGTTCTCGCACATACTCTGAGTGTCCTACACTTTTCACTTAGGGCACCTATTGAATTTGAGTAATGAATAAGTATACACTTATATTATTATTTGATTTATGTCATTTTCCCCACAAAGGCCCATTTAGGGTTCATTTTCCACGTCAGTTTATTCCTAGCATTTAGCAGAGACTTCTGCATGCAGAAGGTCTTGATAAACATTTTTTATGAATGAATTACTAAATGAATCAATAGAACAGAAGAATCATAACACCCACCTTATTCTAGCCTGAGGATACCTATGCTTAGAATCTACCTGAAGATACAAAATCTGAATGGAAAACTATGCTGCCCCCCCCCCCCCACCCCTATTCAAAGATGAATTAGGAATGGGAGGGTGGAGTTAGGGCTGTAGAAGGACAAATAAAGTGAAGCCCGTATAAAAGTAAAAACGACTTATTCAGAATAAAGATAGACAATCATCCGGACAAAATAACTAGATGACTGAATTGTTTACAGTATGGAAATTTTATGTATCTTAAGCATCCGTAAAGATGGCTGTCAAATGGTTTAATTTTCAATTCGGTCAGATTTGGACAGTAGAGTTTTGTTCCCTTGGCCAGGTTGCATAGGTGATACTAACCACATAAACACAACTGAACCTATCTACATTACAAAGAATGAGGTAAGACAAAATAATTTCTTTAGCATCATGTAATATAAAAGGTATTCAAAATTTTCTGCTTTTGTTTTTGGTTTTCACGTGGGTAGCAGAGCTAACCCGTGCTGAAATCCATGTGCAACTTCATTTATTACCTTCTTTTCTCATTTCAGTCAAGAAAGTAGTTTATTTCCCAAAGTAAACAACTGTGTCTTAGTAACTTGAATACAGGCCATAAGCAACCAATAACAAAGAAAACAATGCTTGCATTCCACAAGGTAATCATTATACATATAGAACATCAGGGAGTCCCTCTAAGTCAACATTTTCATATGGAAACACTTATGATTTAGGGATAAAAGATAATCTGAATAAACTTTAGCAATTTGACAAACATGTACGGTCTACCATGCACAGCACACTTGTGGAAGGGAGCTGCAATCAGAGATAATAGGATATGATTTACGAGCTTCAGGTATTCACTGGCTAGTGAGAGAGACAGAAATGTGATAAATATGCTCCAAATTACAATGCTGGAGCTGAGGGATAAACACTCCATGAACCATTTAGACTCTGGAATTTATGTATAAACATAAGAATAATTAATGAATTTGTTTTCTTTTGCTGTTCTCTGCTGCCAAACTTTATCTGGAATTTCATCTTTAGCTGTAATATCAACAATGCCTATGCGTATCTCCTGTCACATATTTTAGCTCTAGAAATGACTGTGGCTTCAACTCTTTAACTAGTATAAGTTAACATTACATCCAAATGTAGACATCAAAGTCTCCAATCATTATTTGTGGGGAAGAAAAGACCAAAAGAACGAACAAGTAAAAAGACTGAAAACATAGGGAGGAAAGGAGCACGTGCTGTTCTGAAACGTCTTATAATAAAACCATGTTACTTGAAAGGAAAAAAATGTAATTTTAAGACAGCTCTTGAAACCAAAACTTATTTAATCTTTAGGAGACTGGAAGATCAAGGATAAACTATTTATTTGATTAAGTGATATGATTACATAATAAAGAATGCTGTCTTTTCAAGAATGCTGCAAAGCAGTGTACAAGTCCATATGGGAAATCAAAGAAACCGTTAAAGAAAAATTTGGATTCACTCAAAAATTTCAAGAGACAAAAGGATATAAAAAGTAAAATGGTTTGGCATGAATTCAGCTGATATTTAAGAATAATTTGAATCATTAAAACTGTCTTCCCTGCCCTCCCCTGTTTTCACAGACTAAATCTCTGTAAATACTAAGACATCAAGTTCCTTCAGTGTAATTATCCTTGCATTTTGTGCCTTTATTTATTCTTATGAATGTCCTTGAAAGAGCCATAATTATTTTATGTATTACTGACAAATCAGTTCCTAATCTATTACCTTCATTAAAATGAATAATTTCATTCAGGTGGTGCTGAAATGATGCCCAAACAACAGGTCACAAGAGTCACAATATGAAAACTTATTATTTACTCTCATTCAGACTGTCCAGATGGCAACATGCCTTTGCCACTCAGTGGAAGGGGAGAACCACCTTCCATTCTTAGTGTCAATCAAAACTGAAGTGACAAGAGAAAAATGACCTAATGATTTGCTATTCCTCAATCTTTGGAAAATGAATTGTTGATGATGACACATAGTATTATCCTTTGGAATACCAAGATGCCCCAAGTTAAAAGGAGAAATTGTTCTTGAAATATGATAAAGAGGAGTTTGGGCACTGCAAAATAAGTAACTTTAAATATATGTAGTTTATATGATATATATATATATATCTATTTGTATGATGTATATGTAATTTTTAAAGGTCAAAATATTTAGAAGCATTACATGAACTCAATTTGTTGATGTTGGCATGAAGATAAATGAGCAATCACTTCTCATCACTGTTTGGTGTGATGCTTTCAAAACCCAATCATATAGATCAAAGAAATATCCTTACAAGAAAATGTAAACCCTTGAAGAATCACATGTATTAAATAATTTCATTTATCATCCAGAGTCATACTTAGAAATTTCCTACCACCCAGAAGAAAAGAAAATCTGCTCTCTCCACCCGAAAGATCACAATCAGTGAGAATCAAAGAGCTATCTGGTGACTATAAGTGGCACTACCTTTTTTTTTTTCTTACTTAGAGAAAAATACACAATGCTATTCAGAGACTGGGCTTCCCTGGTGGCTCAGATGGTAAAGAATCTGCCTGCAATGCAGGAGACCCAGGTTTGATCTCTGGGTCAGGAAGATTCCCTGGAGAAGGAAATGGCAACCCACTCCAGGATTCTTGCCTGGAGAATTCCATGGACAGAGGAGCCTGGCAGGCTACAGTCCATGGGGTCTCAAAGAGTCGGACATGACTGAGCAACTAACACTTTCACTTTCATTCAGAGATTGATTGCAAATCATCTAAACTAAGTAAGTCTAAAAGTTTACTTTCTATTTTAGAGACAACCTTTCTGAGTTTATTGATAAAGGAAGTACTGCAGGGAGAATACCTTTTAGGTGTGTCTCTAAAGAGATAACTGCTAATTTCAGCTCCATCTGGGATTACTGATGAATCATGAAAAAATGCCTTGTCTCGAATTTGCATCTGAAAGAGTTCCTCATCTCGAGTAGGCAACTTCTGGGTCCTTGAGCTGAGTGGTAACAGCAGCCACAGCATACACCAGTGGAGAGGCACCATCCTGGGGCAACAAAAATAATTGCTTATGTTAATTCAACAGGCAAAACACTTGGGCAATTTGCAAACTTTCTGATGGTTAACACTATTTTGGTTTCGACAGCAAGAACTGCATTATGTATTTTGGATACACACACATGAGCTTGAGGGCAACTTTGCTGGTTTGTTTTCCAAAGTATTTCATCGAGTTGATGATGAATTCACGAGAATTTCAGACACTAAATAGATTTTGAAGCAAAAGAACCCTTGGTGCATTAACTTCATTGGGTATTGAGACAGAAAATCTCCCCTTCAGTATGGCAGAAGCGGTCATTGTAGATATCTCCATACAACTGTCTCAAAGCTTGAAACTTGACATAAATCACAGAGACCCATTGAGAGCCAGGAAATTACCACTGCACGGTTATTTATATTCTTCCTTAAAATTTGACTAAGGATCCTACATATATAGAAATATTCTTAGTCTGCAAATCGAATTTTCATAAATCAGAGATTTTAAGACATGATAAGTTTAATTTTCTTATAGGTGAAACAATTTGTCCAAAATCACAAGGGGAGCTATTTGCCAGTGTCTAGTATTACAGATTTACCAGACTCTTAAACACAACATTTATATATAAACCTTCACCATATTAAAAAGCAGGCTTGGATTCCCACTTCAAATCAAGAAAGACCATTGGAAAACTCTATAGTTAGGCCATTTGCCTTAGTCTCCAGCAGTTATGTACTTACCACCCCCCCAGTCTAGTGTTTTCAATGAGTTACATTTTGGCATTAATCACTGACTTCTCATTAAAAAGCATAAACAGTCATGGACCATCCTCTAGGCACCTTGCCGGAGGGATGTTTTCAAGGACACCACCTTCTGCACGTGTCCTTCTCCCTATAGGAAGCGTCAGGTAGGTGAGTTTCTTTCCACATCAAGTGCTTGTGAAAGGCTTTGTTCCTTTGAGGATTTGGTGCTGGTTTTCCTCAGAAAAAATTTCTGAAAGGAGTTGTTTTCCCTTATCTCTTTGATAACATACATCAGGGAATTCAAGCATTAGGGAAATATATTGCTTTTAAACTGAAGTACTTTAAATAGTGCAGAGTCAAATGCAAATATTTGCAATAATTTGAGATGATTTGAATGCGTTTTGTTTCTAAAAGGCCATTGCTATAGCTATGAGGTCACTTCTACTTAAACCATCACTTGACTTTAATTTTATCTTTCATTGCTGTAGCTATGAGGTCACCTCTACTTAAACCATCACTTGACTTTAATTTTATCCTTCTTTGAGTGCTACCAAAAATATATTCATACAATTGAACATATTATTGAAGGGAATATGCTTTTCTTTCTTTCTTTTTTTTAATGAGAGTTTGAGAAGTAATTTTTCCCAGTGAGCTTGCTTGCTTTTTCAAAAGTCGTTATCTATCATTGCTCTGCAATTTTCCCTATAAAATATCTGCAGTATTTAAGAGTTATTGTGTGCAAAATACGCAGGCAATTGCATTTAATCTTCACAGTAACCTTATGAAGTATCTCCTGTTCTTATAATAAGAATAAACCTCCTTTAACATAAGCAGAGAAAGGATATAAACCCAGGAGAATCTGACTGCAAAGCCCAAACATTTATCCTCTATAATCTCTCTCAAGAAAGCAATAGAGGTTCTTATTTCCCATCTTATTTCTCAATTGTATTGAGATTGAATGAATATTCAATGCCATTGAATGACAGAATGTTAAGAAAGTTGGCTTTTTAGTTTTGGCTCCTAATTAGAAGTGTAATCTTAGGCAATTCACTTCACATTCTGGACCTCAATTTTATGAATGGTTTGGATGGAAGGTTTTTCTAAAATCTGAAAATGAACAATGACTGAGCACTAAAATCCTCTTCCCAAACAGCTAGCAGATTCCCTGGTGGCTGAGATGGTCAAGAGTCTGCCTGTAATGTGGGAGACCTGGGTTCGATCCCTGGGTCAGGAAGATCCCCTGGAGAAGGAAATGGCAACCCATTCCAGTATTCTTGTCTGGAAAAATCCCATGGACGGAGGTAGCCTGGCCAACTACAGTCCATGGGTCACAAAGAATCGGACACAACTGAGTGACTTCACTTTCCCTTTTTCCTTTCACTTTAGGAATAAAACCAGCCCTCTTTAAGTTTCATTAAATAATCTGTCCCTCAGATACCCAGCTGATTGTCAAGGAGGGGAGCCCAAGGAGGGCTGGGGGTGTTAATGGGAGCTTGCGTGACTTTCTTAGACACACATTATATCTATGAAAGATGGCTTGGCGGATCAAAATCAAAACTCAGTGAACCTATTCCAAATAAGTAGGGACATGGTGGAGAAAACTGAATGGAACCTCCAGTCGTGACACCTAATCCCTCCCCTTCCGATGCCCTTTGACCTGTAGATAACAGAAATGTAAAATCCAAATGGGATTTGATATGCTGCTCCTATAAAAGAGGTGGCAAAGATAAAGAATCCCCCTGCCAATGAAGAAGACATAAGGGATGCAGGTTCGATCCCTGGGTCAGCAAGATCCCCTGTAGGAGGGCCTGGCAACCCACTCCAGTATTCTTGCCTGGAGAATCCCATGTTCAGAGGAGCCTGGTGGCCTACAGTCCACAGGGTCACAAAGAGTTGGACACGACTGAAGTGACTTAGCACACACCGTGTAAAGAAATACTCATTATCAACATATTAAAAACAAAGTAACATTCAGTTTACTTTGTAGTGGCATCTCTGAATCTTTAGCAGAGGAGTCCAGATAACAAAATACATCTCTTTAGAAATGGTTAGAGTTTGACTTTCCATATTTATTAGGAACTTAGAGCCAACATGCCAGGGAAGCACTTGTGTGTGAGATACTCAGGCGTATTTGCCCTAGAACCACTCAAGGGCAGCCTTCCCTCATTAGCCCTGTATTTGCCCTGAAAGCTGTCAACTGCACACAACTGAACAGGACAAGGTGCCCAATGCCCCAGGATATTTGGGATATTTAGGTCATCCCCAGGGTTAGAGGGCTAGCTAGTTATGACTGGTGGGACTTTTTCCAGCACCCTCAGCTGCCCATGGGAGGAACTTTCTCTTATTAAATCAGCTAATTTTAAGAGATAAATTTTAAATTAATAAGAACAATATCAATAAATTTTGCTGTGTATGTGATGCATGCCAGGCACTCTTCTAAGTGCTTTATATCTATTATCTCATATAATGTTTGCAACAGCCATATGGTGTAGGCAATATTATTTTATCTCTCCTCAAAAAGAATCAAATTGAGGCTTGGACGAGTAAGATCACATAGTGATTACAACTTGAAATGAGGAATATAAAGTCTCAGGAGTGACTTTAAAAGTGTGGTAAATATGATTATTATATATTCCTCAGCATCAGCTACTTAGCAATGTAATGTTAGGTAAAGTGAACAACCTCAGGTGACAGGCTTATTCAAGTGTTAAAAGACAGTTCTCCATGGGACTCTGTACTTGTCTGTGCATAGGTGGGAAGCAGAATTGACTGTCTTTGTTCCAGATTATCATCTTTTTAAGGATGTTTGTGTAGTTCATAGCCTTGAAGATAATGCTTCTGGAGCAAAGAGCAGGTGTGATTATTACCCATTATGAAAACCTGAGTTCCCTAAGCTCAGGGCTGCTCTCTTGTAATAATCCCCACTATATGTACTGGTGCCAACAGGTCTCCTTTGCATCATCCTGTGCAATTTGAGGGTCAGGGAGCGAGTGGCAGAAAATGATATTGCTGTGGATCTGTGGATCCTGCTATTGCTCTGAGTAATAAAGTCCTTTGTCACTGACCCAGGAGTCTCATGCCACCTAGCATCCATGACAGGCTAACTTGATAGCTTGCGAGGAGGGTAGAATCTCAAACACTCTACAGTTCCTGACACCAAGCTTGTACTTGTTACGTTACTTGACTGGCTTGCTGACTTCACTGGCTCAGGCAGACATTTTTATTTAGATAACCACCAGCAGAGAATAGACTCAACTTTATCTTTTGCTTTCTTTATACAAATATATTTCCACAGCCTAAATTTTATCAGGCCACACTTTCTGTTTCTGAAACAGTTTTAACCATTTTAATTGGTACACCAGTTATGGGCAAAACAGACACTTTTCAGAAAAGTGTTTAAAATTAGTATGCTTTCTTTTATTTTTATTGTATTTACAGGAGAAGATGGGTGTTAACTATTGTGGTTATCATTTCACAAAGTATGTAAATCAAACCATCGTGCTGTATGCCTTAAACTTATACAGTGATGTATGTCAATCATTTTTCAACAAACCTGGAAAAAAGTTAGAATGATCCTCCAAACAGGAATTTATATCTATAGAATTATTGTTTTCAGAATGTTATCTAACAACATTTGTCTACTGCTGGGGAAAAAACATACTCAGTTATTAGGGAAACCTAATAATTTGTTCAATTTGACCAGGTTATGGGCAGAATTTTTCTAACAAAATGTATTTAAAAGAAGCATTGACTATAGTTAACCAAAAAACTATCATGCAGATATATTGTGCATAGTTTTACAATTTATATTCATTGATTCAAGTTTAAAGCTTTAAGTAAGTATTGTTTAAAGGATGAAATTTTATAGAATTTTTTTCTCTACCAAAAGTTCTTAAACAATTGACTTAAGAATTAGTCACTTTAAATAAGCAAGGGAAAATACATTCTTAGGAATAAGCTGTGGGTAAGCCAGTCTATAACAGACTTTTCTTCTAAGATTACAAAAGTGCCCTCTAATGGCATAACTTTTCCTTTCATTTCTTTTTGTTCCTTCTAGGTACCTAGAGCTCATCTAGGTTTAAAGTTTAATGTAAATAATATTTCTCAGAATTTCTCTTTCAGAATTATTACTTCTGTAATGGGTATCTGGTGGGTAATCTAGGAAATGTGTCTGCACATCAAGAAATATTGCTGTGTTTCTATGATCAAAGGTCTAGTTCCAGCAGAAGTAGAATGTTGCTAAGATAGTTGCAAATGTTTTTATTTTGCTAGACAGATTGATCAACTTGGTTGCACAATGATTCTCAGCCCAGAAAAACTAAGTGGTATTACACTATTAAACTGGGAAGACTGACTTCAACTGTTTCAGTTGTAAAGTTCTGATGAATCAGGTACGTGGATGTTAATCCCAAACTCTGAGATTGTTCGTTCGGTCGGAGGTTTTCTCTGTGTTTGGCATACTCCTTCCTATCTCACCTAGGCTGAGGTGAAAAAAGAAAAATGGCCTAATGATTTTATATACCTCAATCTCTAACCTAGATTATTGTAATTTAGAGTATTGGAGATGAGAAACAGTTTTATCCTTTGGAGTGCCAATGCATCCTAGAGTCAAAGAAGAAATTATTTTTGAAATATAATTGTTCAAAGAGATGTATCATGTATCCTATACTTAGAAATACGTAGAAAGGTAGACAGAGGTTTGGACACTGAAAAGTAAATAACTTTAAATGTTATTAGTTTACATACAGATTTTAAGGGTAAAAAAATTCAGACACATTTTTTATAACATCCCATTAGTTGATGATGATGTGTGTGTGTGTGTGTGTGTGTGTGTGTGTGTGTGTGTACATGTGTGCTAAGTCACTTCAGTCGTGTCCAACTCTTTGTGATCCTATGGACCACAGCCCGCCAGGCTCCTCTGTCCATGGGACTCTCCAGGCAAGAACACTGGAGTGGGTTGTCATGTTCCCTTCCAGGGATCTTCCCGACCCAGGGATCAAGCTGCGTCCCTTACCTCTCCCTCTCCTGCATTGACACATGGGTTCTTTACCATCAAAGTTGATGTTAGAGGAAACGAGCAGAGGTTCTACAAGAAGCACCTTTTATGTACACAGTTTTATTTCTATATTTGCTGCCCCCCCTCTGGAACATGAGTGAGCACTACTACTCTGGGAGGACGGAGAGGGACTGCTTTAAATGTCTGAGGACGTAATGAGCGGACTTGATTCTCCCACTTGCTCTTCCACCTTCTCTGCTGGGCTCTCTCTTGCCGGCCCTAGAGAGGGAAAGTGGAGTGTGGACCATAGCAGATGAACTGAGGACTAGTTTTAAAGAAAATGCCAGTGAAGAGATAGGAAGCATTTGTATTATTCCAAAAGAGGTAAGGAGTGGAGCAGCTGACGGGTAACTGAAGACACAGAAATAATCCTAAGACTTTATTTTTGGCATTAACATAAACTTTTTATTCTATGGGGCTTTCAGTATAGTTAAAAAAAATAGTCAAACTGACCTGGCATATCCTTTTCCCACACACCTTGAGAACTGTAAAATGGTCATATGGTAAGCAAGAAAAAAAATTAAAGGGACCTTGAACGATTTATCAATGTACTGACTAAAAACCCAGGATGACACTGGTCACCACAAAAAAACCACAATAGCCTAAAAGCAAATCAAACGTTCCCCAGGGAGTCAGTAGCAGCTCCCCCACTGTCATTTTGCAAAATTTATCTCCAATAACATAGTCAACTTGGTTAATCTACTGATTCACTTAGTGAAAATAAAAATGTATTATTGGAAATGGTGTAAACAGGATGATAAGTAAGTAAATCTGGTTAATTATTTTTACTTCTTTGAAATATGTATTAAATGCACTTAACCACAAATCCTAATTGAGAATCTTGTCTTAAGAGTAAAGAGAAATTTCAAACCACTAAAAAGCTTGCTTTTAATATTTATAGACTGCTGTTTAGTTACATTATCTTACTAATGTAACAAATTTGCAAGTCTGGTAAATAAAAAGTTCTTTCAGGTTTTCATGGAACTGTCCGAGGCTTTCTGAATAGAAGATGTCATATAAATTAAGGCATCGTGACCTTTTTCACTTTTGTTCATTCCTTAGAACAGCAGCGACAGCTCTACTTGTCTAGGAGAAACACGATCAAAGCAAATTCACCTTTCCATCAACCAAGGTCCTGCAAATTCCCTGTAGGACATGTGAACATATTTGTAAAAAATGTCATCAAGCTCTTATAGACATTATATTGTATAAAACTTAATAAGATCAGATTCGTCAGGATAAGTAGGCCACACGTAGTACACAATTAGAAAATTCATCGAGTCATTAAGATTCACTTAAAAACTATCCAATGAGCCCAATCGTGTGTCTGCCACAAACATGAAATAAATTTACAATGACCAAATAGAAGGATGGGCATTCTGAATTTACTTGAGACAAACGCATCTGGAATAAATAAAATCTAATGTTTAATTACAGAGACTGGAAAGTGCATGATTATAATTTAGTGAGGGTAATTTTAAGGAAAGGTCTGCCGCAGAGATTTCTGTTATTTTCTTTTCCTGTTTAAGTGCAAACATTTAGTCTTTAAACCTCTATTTTTAAACTCGAGGGCATTTGTTTTTGTTTGAATCATCCATGCCACATCTGATAATAAATCTGAAGCATCTGATCTAGCTGTAAAGAAAAAAATGTAGCTTTGGTCAGGGGAATGGCCCCCCATGTCTGCTAGGATCTGCTCGGTGAGCAAGGAGGGGTGGGTTGTGGTGGGGGCCGGGGGGTGGTGGTGCCAGTGGGGTTGTGCTGGTGGGTATTTTGACAAAGCAAAATGCCCATCCTGGACCTACAGATTCCCTCAAGGCAGAAAAAAAAAATGGAAAAAAACCCTGAATTCCCAGAAGCTGTTTTGTTCTCCTGTCTTTTGTAAAGAATGAAAATATTAACTGAAATTAATTGGTTGTCCCTATAAATATAGATAGCCTCTGCTATGGTTGAAAATTTGAGGGAAACCGAGCATATTGTGGTTTGGTATGTTTCCATATTTGATAAGGGTGAAAGAAGCAAGTAGAAGCCCAGGCCTCCCGGTCAGCACTGAGTGGTCCTCTGCCCTGGCTGGGTAAGCTCTTGTTCCCTGATAACCTCAAATGCAGCTGCAATATTTCTAACTCCTAAGGCCCTTTAGAGCAGAGTCAGGCTTGGGCACAGAATTCATAGGCTAAAGCTCTCTAAATGCAGGCTGTCATTACAGAGTGGAATGATTATTAAGGGTTTTAGAGTTCATTATGTCAATAATCTATGGATTAGGGACCTTCACGGGCATTTCAATGGCAATGATTCCAACCTCTTCTACCACTTCTCTAAATGATTGCCAACTTTCATTCTGGAAGGAAATTAAATTAGTATGAAAAAGCAATGTAAAATTAAAACATGCCAAAGATCTGAATAAAGTTTCCATTCTGTCATTCCCCTCCCCTCTGATCTTCATGGTATGCAGTTCATAGCAGGGCCAAGGCTGGGGCACTTTAATTTTAAAAGATAGCCAAGCCTACATAATAAGAATAGCTTGGAAGAGGATCAGGTTTTAAAGGAAGTAACCTTGTATTCCAGCACCATTAATGCCAATAGAATAATGAACAGTAGAAATGGCCAAAATAAATGTACTACAGATAGAGAGTAGTCTTAGATTTAAGAAGCCAGATTCATTTTACCAAAGGAAGGGGTAAATCTCCTAAAATGCATCTGATAGGTGATTCAAAGGTATGATAAATTCAAAAGCAATTTAGAAGATAATGCAAAGTAAAACTGAAACAAGATTCTAAATATCTTCCTCCAATCAGAATTTCCTCTGTAGTTACAACTGTGATAGCTGGGCTCATTTTCACTATCTTAGAAGCTAATGATTCCTGGAATAATGAAAGCTCCTAAGGGAGGAATAACATGCTCGGTTGCTTTTCTTACTTTAGTTTGGCAGCTAAGCCTTATTTCCTGTTGATCTGCAACAAAATGGAAATGACTTCCTGTGCAATGTTCCCCAAAGTTGTTCATAAACGGCACAGGCCATCCTCGACAGAAATTCAGCTAATGGAGCATGGCAATGTGCCAACAGCACCTAGCAGCATCACATATCAGCCTTGAAGATGGGATATGAACTGTCACGGTCAGCCGAGTCCCTGCTGTGTGAAACACGCTAAAAATACACTGAAAGTATAATGACCCTGAATACCCACTCATACTGGTCCACTGTTTACCACTGAGTTGCGTTGATGTTAATTATGCATAAGAGTAAGTGAACACCTACCAAGAGAGAAAGAGTGGCTGAGATTATAAATAAGCGCTTATTAGAGCTGGAGTGAAAAATCCCCAAAAACTGGTGAGGACAGAATAGGACTCAGAGTGGAAGTAAGAGGAGAATGAACTAGACTCAGGAAAGGGAGACGGAGGCAGGGAGGGCAGGGAGCTGATTCGACTGAGAGCCGCATCAGGGCGAGCTAAACAAATGTCAGCTGAGCCCCTGCATGTGCTGGACACTGAATGATATGCCACTTGTGCAAGACTTCCTCTCTTCTTGAGTTATTTACAGTCTAGCAAGAAGTGAGGAAGAAAATCTTCTTCTGCAGAAGTGAAGAGAGATCAGTAGGGAACTAATAGCAAAGATCTATAAAAGCAAAATGCATCTTTCTAAAGGATGTGAAAACTTAGCTAAAAGACCATCAAGTCCCATGGTTTACAACCTATGTTTCTTAGCAATTACTGAAATTCCTGGGCTGAGTTCTGAAGAGGGTCCTTAAAATGTCACCTCATGTGCCTGAGACCATGGAGAAAGACCCCAGAGGCAAGGACAAGTATTTCTTCAAGACAGGCTACTTTTTCAAAAATCACTATTCTCTTTTCCACACAAAATCTCTGTCCCCTGTCATCCTCAAGGTCAGGAAGCATGGTTCCGTGGAAAAACCACAGACTGAGAGTTAAGACACATCCCCTGTGGGCAGAAGAACTATCCTTGATGATGGCTTGTTCTCAAGGTACCCTGCAGCTGTGAGTCCATCTAGGGTTAGTCCATCCTATCTCTTACAAAAGCTGGCAGCACAGGGCAGAAACGAGACACACTGCAACTTGGGTTCCTCTGCATCTAATTCTAAGACAAGAAAGAACAGGCTATGGACAGAAGTGAAGGACAACCAACCTGCTTTTATGGAAACATGGGCATTCATTTCATGAACTGAATGGTTACTGTTGTAGGTTAACCTTGAGAAAGGGTTTCCACAACCACAGTAATAGCATAGAAGAATATCAGTGTGAAAGTCTACTGGCAAGTCAACCCAATTCTCCTTTCTTGGAAATGATCATTAACACACTAGAGGCGGGTTGTTGTAAACTTACTGGAGGTTGGGACTATAGTATATCAGCTACAAATTTTATATTTTTACAGTTATTTTAGCCTGTAAAATATTTTAGCCTGTAAAATAAATTCCTGTAAAAGTTCCAGGAAAGAAACTTTTCAGTAAGATACTCCATAGATTTCTTAGGATACCAAAAACAAAATATGGTCAAAAGAGCTGAAACTCAAAAGAATAAGAATTTTCTAAATTCTGACTCCATATTCCAAACTAAAGTGGGTAATGTGAAAGTCAAACTGTTAGTGGCCCAGCCATGTCCAACTCTTTGGGACACCATGGCCTGTAGCCCGCCAGGCTCCTCTGTCCATGGGATTTCCCAGGCAAGAATACTGGGGTGGGTAGCCACTCCCTTCTCCAGGGGATCTTCCCAATCCGTGGATCGAACCCAAGTCTTCTGCACTGCAGGCAGATTCTTTACTGTCTGAGCCACCAGGTTAATAATATGAGGATTCAAAAGAAATATCCTAGGAATATATAATCTACTTATGAAGACAAAAGTTACATACCCAGACACCAGAGTCCAGTCACGTCCATATCGCTCATTCACTGTCTTGTTCCTTAACATATATGCAATAGGCCCTTGCTGCATGCCTGGCACTCTTCTGAGGACACGGGTGACCTTGTGAATCTATGTTCTAGTGTGGATGATAGCAATATACAGATGCATAAATAAGAAAACACTATTGGCTGGTTTTCATTGCCATGCGGAGAGTTAGGAGAGGCCTGTGGGAAAGATAGTGTGGTGATTAAATGTACATTTATTTACACACTATTTTTCTGGCTGTGCCATGTGGTATGTGAAATCTTCTCTGACCAGTGATCAAACCCGTGTCCCTGCGTTAGAAGCACAGAGTCTCAACCACTGGACCACCAGGAAAGTCCTCTAGATAGCATATTTAGAGAAGGTTTCTTGGAGGAAATGACATTTAATGTGAGATATAAAGGAAAGGAAGCCAGCAAAACAAATGTCAGGGGAAAGAGCATTCCTGGCTCAGAAACAGCAGGTGCAAAGGCCCTAAGGTGGCACAGGCATGGGGTACCGCCAAGGGGAAAAGATGTCCATGCAGAACAGAGTGGGTGACGGGGAAAGCTGAAGGCAAAGGGAACACTACGCAGAGCCTTGCAAACCATATGAGGAAGTTAGGATTCTATCAGGATATGTTTAATAGGCGGGGTCCGAGAGGTGAGCTGAGCCAGATATAGAAGTTATGAAGAATATTTGACAAGAAAACACTGCAATTTGGCATATATGACCAGACCTCTTCCCAAGGTGTGTCCAAATGCATAGACAAAATAAAACTTTGAACTTTCTAATGAACCCACATCTGCCAAATGTCACCTAACGGATGCTACCAGGCACTTTTCTGGTGAACAGTACAGGAACAGTAGAGGAATTCCAAGACAGAGGGATAAGATGAGGTGGACTCCACAGGTGTGGGCAAGAGAGAGGCAGGCTGTGAGCTCACTGACAGGCAGGAAGAGGCTGTGGAGAAAGCAACGGTGTGACCCCAGCAGGTTACTGGGACAGCTGCCAAGCTCTGAAGTATAACAGTCCGAGGGAGAAAAACTAGCCATCTTTTCAGATATCCTGTAATACATATATTAAGCATTCACCAAGTACTGATTGACCAATGGACCAAATTTCACCATTTGTTTGGTCTGTGCTGGGTCTCCGTTGCTTCCCCTGGGCTTCCTTTAGTTGTGGCGAGTGGGGCTACTCTGGGTTGTGGAGCACGGGCTTCTCTTTGGGGTTGCTTCTCTTGCTGTGGAACACAGGCTCTAGGGTGAGCAGGCTCAGTAGTTGCGGTCTGCAGGCTGAATTGCTCTACCGTGTGTGGGATCTTCCCCAATCAGGAACTGAACCCGTATCCTCTGCATTGACAAGCAGAGTTTTAACCACTAGACCACCAGGGAAGACCCTTGTTACTGGTTTTGTGGGTTAGTGACAGCAAGCATAAAAACCAAAAGATGAAAGCAAAATACTGTAGCAGGATCCTAAAAATCCATCCATCTCTTCACACTTGCATCAGCAGCAACCTTGACACTTTCTGTCCTTTCCATCTATCCCAGAGCAGACATACTACCTTCTCAAAAGAACTTCAAATTCTAAAACGTTTTTTTAGTTCTACTCATCATACTGACAAAACCAGGTACTTCAATTACCCGAGTTCAGAGATATTCCTGTTCTCAGGACAAACCTGGTTTTAAAACTTGCTTTGATAATTCTGCCAGCTCTGTCTGCTGAACACATGGGCTGCATTTTCCATAGGCTATGATCAAAGAAATGTTTTATACCCGAGCTTCTAGTGATGTAATAAATAGTGATATTCATCCACAAGGCAGTGACAACAGAAACCTTTTTAGGAGAGCAAGCATGGTGGAATTGCAGAGCTCACTGGCTGATTCCACAGTTATTGGGCACTTTGTGCTAGGCACTCCTTGAGGTCTGGAAATGTAGCAGTGAACAAGATGCTCCCCTGAGGTTCTCAGGCTTGCAAAACTTACACTTTGTTGGGTTTAAGAGAGGCTCCACATAATGATTCCGGAGAGCAGGAGCACTGTGATGCAAATGAGACTGGTGAAGAGGCTGGAGGGGAAGCCACAGAGAGGGGAAGGCTAGAGGGAACAGAGCTACATGGAGTTGTCAGGGAAGACCTCTCTGAGAAAGTGTTATTTCAGCAGGGACGTGCATGGAGAGACTAAGCCCTGGAGAACCACCGAATATTGGGCCTAGAAAGGACCTTTCACAGATGAGTAAATTGAGGAAGACACAGGGGAAGGACCTGCTTCATCTCCCGGGCTTCACATTCAGGAATTTGCCTGCATGAACTGGGCTACCTTGGTGGCTCAGTGGTAAAGAATCTGGCTGCAGTTCAGGACACTGGGGTTTGATCCCTGGATTGGGAAGATCCCCTGGAGAAGAGCATGGCAACTCACTCCAGTATTGTTGCCACAGAAAATTCCATGGACAGAGGAGCCTGGTGGGCCACAGTCCATGGGATGGCACAGAGTAAAACCCTCAGCCACACAAAGGCTTGCACCCACACTGGCAAGCCTTGGGGACCACAGTGACAATAACATCAGGTGGGGAACAACTGACCAGTGTTAACCCCGAGGTGGGGGGGTGCTAGGAGGGGTGACACCACATTTTTTAAGGTCCATTATCAGATGAAAGAAGGATTAGAAGCCCTGTGGCTAGCCCAGCTAGTCCAGGGGCTGGCAGGGCATGACAGGGAAGGAGGCTGGAACGTGGTGAAATACTTCTCTGATAAAGCCGTGAAACTGAACAGAGCAGTTTAAAAAGTAGGAGGTGTTCCGACAGAGAAAAGATGCTGCCCGACTTTCCCTAGGGAGATTCCTAATAGGATTGCAGCAGTGTGGTGTTTACTTAGATGGCTTGTTATCTGAGCTCTTTCTGAACACTGTCAGTAAGTGAGCTAGTGTTTATTAAGTGCCTATTGTGAGTTCCCTGGGGACTTTGAAGGCAGATAAGGCAGAACCACAGTTCTCCTGTAAAAACCAGAGACTTTGGTTCTTCTGTACTTTCTTATCTCACTTGAATTATAGCTATTTTTGTTTTTTATCTTGTCCCTAAAAAAAAGCTCTTCATGAGGCTTATATAACATGAGTTTACCCAAGAATGTACCCCTTAGACAGAAATTACTTTTTTACTCTTTATATCCTCTATGTAGACTTTTTTAGTTCTTGCACAAAGTAGGCACTAAATAAATATTTGCTTAATGTTACTGCTTTCGAGAAGCTTATAGCTGGAAGTAAGGTAAATAACCTCAGATATGCAGATGACACCACCCTTATGGCAGAAAGTGAAGAACTAAAGAGCCTCTTGATGAAAGTGAAAAAGGAAAGTGAAAACGTTGGCTTAAAGCTCAACATTCAGAAAACTAAGATCATGGCATCTGGTCCCATCACTTCATGGCAAATAGATGGGGAAACAGTGGAAACAGTGGCTGACTTTATTTTTCTGGGCTCCAGAATCACTGCAGATGGTGACTGCAGCCATGAAATTAAAAGACGCCTACTCCTTCAAAGGAAAGTTATGACCAACCTAGACAGCATATTAAAAAGCAGAGACATTACTTTGCCAACAAAGGTCCGTCTAGTCAAGGCTATGGTTTTTCCAGTGATCATGTATGGATGTGAGAGCTGGACTATAAAGAAAGCTGAGCACAGAAGAATTGACGCTTTTGAACTGTGGTGTTGGAGAAGACTCTTGAGAGTCCCTTGGACTGCAAGGAGATCCAACCAGTCCATCCTAAAGGAGATCAGTCCTGAGTGTTCATTGGAAGGACTGATGTTGAAGCTGAAACTCCAGTACTTTGGCCACCTGATGCGAAGAGCTGACTCGTTTGAAAAGTCCCTGATGCTGGGAAAGATTGAAGGCGGGAGGAGAAGGGGATGACAGAGGATGAGATAGTTGGATGGCAGCACCAACGTGATGGACTTGAGTTTGAGTAAACTCCAGGAGTTGGTGATGGACAGGGAGGTCTTGCGTGCTGCGGTCCATGGAGTGGCTAAGAATCAGACACGACTGAGTGACTGAACTGAACTGAAGGTAATTTGAAATGTCTCCCATTAGAAAGATCCCTAAATGTTCTGGGCCATGCAAGGCCGCTGGGGATTGTTGTTGGCTACTTGCTCCAGGCTGATTGCTAGCTCCAGACCCATTTTCCTTCCTTTCCCAGGCATCTAACCCTCAAGGTGTGAAGTGGCCAACCTGAATCTGGGCTCTGTTCCTGGGAACCCTTCCACACCATTCCACTGTGGGCAGATTAAATATGTGGAACCACTCTGAACCTTGGTTTCCAAGTTTGCTCTCTGAAATGGCACAGTACCGGAGACACTGTGCCATTTCAGACAACAAACCCAGCGAGACTGCTGAAGGGCTACCTTGAAATCGGTACACACTGGTATTACTTCAGCAACACTCGTCCTGCCAGCTGCTAAATCAGGAACCTCAACGTTATCTGACTTTTTTATCCCCACGTTGCATGACCCATCAAATCCTGCCCCTCTCCCTGCTACATCTTCTCTCAAAGTCGCTCTCTCTTCTCTACCCAGATGCCCAGCACCTCACTGTCCACTTACTGACCCTCCCCTGCCTGCTCTCACACCCGTGTCCCCTGGATCTCTCCTCAGTCCTTCTACACAGCACTCCTTTGTCCCCGTGACAAACGAAATCTATTTCATTTTTCTGCTTAAAACAAAAGTCAGATGCTTCTCATGAAGCAGAGTCTGAAGGCCATGCCCGCGAGACCCTTCGGGTAACAGCCCCTCTGTTCATGCAGACGCACTTCTTGCACCCTCCTAGCACGCGGCTCACATTCATAGCGCCAGGAGGACCTGCCACCTCTGCGGCTGGGCCGCCGCCGCCCCCTCTCTGGCGGCAAACTACCACACACTCTTCATGACTCCAGCGTCTGCAACCACAGAGAAATAAAGTTGTGCACTTCTCTGTGCTCATACTTCTACTGCAAACCATTTTGCATTCCGTTTGTGTGTATTCTTGAGACCCCCCCAGAGTGGCACGGCCACGCGCCCCCTCGGCAGTGGTGACACAGAACCCAGCTTCAAGCAGAGGCGGTGATGTTTCATGGGTGTGTCACAGACAAATGACAGTAACAACACGGACAGTTGTTGCTGCTTTATGGAATCTGTTTCACGAGTGATAATAAAAGCTAAATAGGAAACAAGTTATGAATGCTTTGACAATTTTATTTTCCCCAATATCTGATGATCCTGAAGCTTTACTCCTTCCTCCCTGCCAGCAGCTGTTTTGATATGACAGCATTAAAGCCTGCTTGCTACCAAAGAGGATTTGGCTTCCATGCCAAAGCCCAGGACAAAATCAAAACAGTAATGTAAAAAAACTGTACTCATGATACTATAATGCAATGATAGGTGGGTGAGACAGATATACCAGGGACATGAGCATGGTTAAATGCTAGATTAGTCTTATTTCCAGAAAAAAGGGGCCACACGAGTATGTTGTTCTGGTAAAAAGAAGGAAGTTAAAGTATTTAAACTCTTTGGCCTTCAAATCCAAGGCCCAAAACAAACTATACACTTAGAGCCAAGCCTGTGGAGAGACGAGGTAACGTTCTTCAAGGACACTGTATGTGTACGTGCTCAGTCATGTCCAACTCTTTGCGACCCAGTGGACGGTAGCCCATCAGGCTCCTCTGTGCCTGGAATTCTCCAGGCAAGAATACTGGAGTGGGTTGCCATTTCCTGCTCCAGGGGATCTTCCTGACCCAGAGATCGAATCAGCGTCTGGTTCCTGACAGTCTAGTAGTTTAGAGATGCTCGTCTTTCACTGTCTCATTCTCCTGTCTCTTGCTTCTATCAATTCAGGATTATACGTTTCTTCAAAAACTTGAATTTAAGTTTGGTTTGTTTTTCTACTCCCTTCCATTCTCCCCTGTCATGCAATTTTTATGTATGTATTCATTTATTCATTCACATTTGGGGACTGTTAACAAAGCTGCTTAAAACAGAAAATAATCACCGGACTTAGAGGAAAAGGATCAGAGTTGCAGAAGTTCAGGCTGAACCGTTATTGGCTTTCGTACTTTGAGCAAAAGTGCAAACCTCTTAATTAATCTCTTTGAGTTTCAGTTCCCTCATCTACAAAATGAAGACAATTATTCCCAGGATTATAATAAGATTAAAAATGGTAGACATGAGTGCTCTTTTAAAAGTAAAGAAGGTTCTGTTCATTAACAAATAATATAAGCCAGCTTCCTAACTAGTTGCAAAATTTTATTCAACAGCAAAAGACACATGTTTTGACTCGCTCTTAAAACAGAGGTACGAGAAGGAGTTTCAGCATCAGATTATTCTATCTTTATTTACCTAATCGAACAGGTAAAAGGTTAGGTTCCTATTTAATAAGAGACTGACGAGAAACACAGAGGAAAGGGTGAGATGTTAAGTTTTTAACAATAATCACACAGACAGTAGGAAACTGTTACTATTCCCTTTGTTACCCTTGCTTGATATGCCTTATCTGAAGACATCAATATTGTTTAATAAAAAAATGTGGATTATAACTGATTCAAAGGTGAGTGTATGCAGGCTTTTTAGGCACCAGATCCAGCAAAGGCTTTACGAGGCATGTGTTGAGATTAGGGAGCTGAGGATTAGGCTCAGTTCCCGGGATGTTCTGCATTATTATTTCTGGATTAAGAGATGACTGAAGAACAGGACACTCAAAAGGCAGATGATGCAGAGAGGCCTCATGGTCACTTTTAATGAAGAGTTCATAGCAAATTATGATGAAATAATACAAACATATACACCTAGAACCATTAGAAAGATGATAAACTACAAAATACTGACCCAGTGTGGGAATTCACACCCACAACTATTTCATTCCTTCCTCCCCACCTCAAAAGTAAGAGATGTAGTTAGGTGTGGTTTTTATTCTTATTAAAATCTTTTTAAGGGAGACACTGAGGAAAAGCTGCAGCTGGTAAGCCTTGGGGGTCAAGGGTGTTCAGCGCTCATTACAAGATACACCCTGCCAAAGATGCTTCCAAACTGGCTCTTTGTGGTGCTTGCTTCTGTAAGTGTGAATAAACTTTAAACGTAGAGTTTTTTCAATTATAAGACTGAATCTGGTGGCTGAAGCATTAATATGGGTGTGTGTGTATAAATATTTTCATTATTTGAATTTACTTATTCCTCACTGTGTTTTAAAGGGCCTTAAACTTTTAGGATATTTGGAATATGTGGTATACATGTCTATAATAGCTTTCATTAGTCCACTGAAATGTGCAATTCCATCCAACTTTTTTGGAAATGCTGTTTTAAAAAAATCTTAAAATTGAACTAACTTCAAGTCTTACCTCTCAAAACTGTCACATTATTAGTGAAATAATAAAATAACTGTAGTACAGAATTGCTATTTGTTTTTCCATGCTGAGTCACTCAGTTGTGTCTGAGTCTTTGTGACCCCACGGACTGTAGCCCAACAAGCTACTCTGTCCGTGGAATTTTCCAGGCAGGAATACTGGAATGGGCTGCCATTCCCTTTTCCATGGGATCTTCCCTACCCAGGGATCAAACCAGTGTCTCCTGCATCTCCTGCATTCACAGGCAAATTCTTTACCACTGAGCCCCAAATCAAGATTGCCGGGAGAAATATCAATAACCTCAGATATGCAGATGACACCACCCTGACGGCAGAAAGTCAAGAAGAACTAAAGAGCCTCTTGATAAAATTGAAAGAGAGTGGAAAAGTTGTCTTAAAACTCAACATTCAGAAAACTAAGATCATGGCACCCGGTTCCACCACTTCATGGCAAATAGATGGGGAAACAACGGAAACAGTGAGAGCCTTTATTTTGGGGGGGCTCCAAGATCACTGCAGAGAAGGCAATGGCAACCCACTCCGGTACTCTTGCCTGGAAAATCCCATGGACAGAGGAGCCTGGTGGGCTGCAGTCCATGGGGTCTCGAAGAGTCGGACACGACTGAGGGACTTCACTTTCACTTTTCACTTTCATGCACTGGAGAAGGAAATGGCAACCCACTCCAGTGTTCGTGCCTGGAAAATCCCGGGGACGGCAGAGCCTGGTGGGCTGCCGTCTATGGGATCGCATAGAGTCGGACACAACTGAAGCGACTTAGCAGCAGCAGCAGCAAAATCACTGCAGATGGTGACTGCAGCCATGAAATTAAAAGATGCTTGCTCCTTGGAAGAAAAGCTATGACCAACGTAGACAGCATATTCAAAAGCAGAGACATTACTTTACCAACAAAGGTCCATCTAGTCAAAGCTATGGTTTTTCCAGTAGTCATGTATGGATGTGAGAGTTGGACTATAAAGAAAGCTGAGTGCCAAAGAATTGCTGCTTTTGAACTTCGGTGTTGGAGAAGACTCTCGAGAGTCCCTTGGACTGCAAGGAGATCCAGCCACTCCATCCTAAAGGAAATCAGTCCTGAATACTCATTGGAAGGACTGATGTTGAAGCTGAAACTCCAACTCTAGCCATCTGATGCGAAGAACTGACTCATTTGAAAAGACCCTGATGCTGGGAAAAATTGAAGGCGGGAGGAGAAGGGGATGACAGAGGATGAGATGGTTGGATGGCAGCACCGACGTGATGGACATGAGTTTGAGTAGGCTCCGGGAGTTGGTGATGGACAGGGAGGCCTGGTGTGCTGCAGTCCATGGGGTCACAAAGAGTTGGACACAACTGAGCCACTGAACTGACTGACTACTGATGTTACAATGGACTCGGTAACTTTCTGATTTTTCATTACTAAACCTACCATATATACTTGGAATATGTTTCAAAATTAGAGGGTATATGTCTCTAATACACTTATAACTCATTTTTTAATCTTTAATTTTCTCATTAGACTCCACTTTGTAAGGAAAATCTTTTATTGTTTCTTTTTCCAGACAACTTGTTTCTCAAATATGTTAAAATCTTTGTCTGTTACATACACATATATACATCAGACACAACAAATAGTGTACCTTAGGGCATTTTAACACCTAGGTTTGGATGGCTGGTCAGTGTAACTAATTAAGAGAAGGGCTCAAGAAAGGAAAAGAGATTCACCTACAAGAATTGATTCCATAGCTATGTGTAGACTTAATAAAGAAAAGTGATGAACTAGTTTGCCTTTTGTGATTGGGGTAGAATCTGTGTAGTGTTTGGGGATGTGGGGAGACAGGAGAGGTTTACATCAGACCTTACATACAGTCAGAAATCTTTACCCCATTTCACTTTCAAAAATTCTCCTTATTGAAAAAAAGCCTTTAGCCTTCTCAAAGACAGGTGTGGGGCGTTATTTTTCTACTTCTCCTTGCTTAAGCTTTGTGTTATTTTAAATTGGATGTGTTTACTCTCAAAGAAAAGTTAAGCATGACCTTAAACACAGATTTTAAAGTGGAAAATGTAATCATTTTCCCCTTAAAAATTTCCTAATAAGTTAAACTACTATCAAAACAAAGAAACATGTAGCACATAGGCAGCCTATGATTAAAGTCTTTTGGACTTATCCAATAATAATGGTATTTTTTTATCATTAAATTATTTTAAAAAACTAAGCAGATTGTGTCCTTGCAAATTAATTTGGCAATTAATCTAAATTTTAAAAATTAAGATATTTCTATCAATTTTACTTCTGAAAGCAAAGCGCTTTCACTTTTTTTATTTTTTTTAAATTTAAATTTATTTATCTATTTTTTACTTTACAATATTGTATTGGTTTTGCCATACATTGACATGAATCCGCCATGGCTGTACATATGTTCCCCTTCCAGAACCCCCCTCCCACCTCCCTCCCCATCCCATCCCTCTGGGTCATCCCGGTGCACCAGCCCCGAGCACCCTGTACCATGCATCGAACCCAGACTGGCAAGCTTTCACTTTATTTTAAAAGTTTGTAAGTTCGGATAAGTTTATCTCAGTTTGTCTGAAACTTGAGTCTCAGATTTCTCAGTAGGAGGATATAATAACTTCCTCACTGGGTTTCTGTGAAGATTAAGGAAAATGATAGATGTGGGAATACCTTACAAACAGTCAAGGGCTATGATAATATTAATAAATAGAATCTTTTCCATTCACATTGTGAAATCCAAAGCACAGAAACAGCTTTAACACATTTATAACTGACTACACTGTAAAACGATAAAATTTTAAAAAATTTCAGAATGTAACACAATATATGTTTTTATGAGCACAAAGATGAGACTTTTTTAACTTTTAAAATACCGAAATATTCAGAACATAATGGAGTACAATATCTAACTATTGATAACAGGAATTATGAGATGTTTGCACAAATAATTAAGAATACTTTTGAAGATTATGATGACTAATTTAACTGAGGCTTTTTCAGCTACCTGTTCACCTCCTTTCAGTATCTCTGGCTCCGTAATGTGCTGTCTCCAAATCTCCTACAGTTGTGATTAAAATACATTTATATTTCATGTATATAAACTAACAAGCCATTCCATACTGAGATAAATATCCTAATTAATTATAGTGGATGCAATTGTATATTTTAATTTTTTTCTAGTTAATTTGTGGGCAGAGCTTACTTCTTGTAAAGGCTGATTAGAATGTCATTTTCACTTCACATTATTTTTACTTCATAGAAGCTATCACCTTGGCCATTTTTTTAATTGTTCAATGACCATATGATATGGTGAGTTACACTGTCTTTTTCAATAGATATATTAAACAATATAAACAAAACTTATTTTCCTTCTTTATACATAAAAGTAAATACAAATAAAGCATCTGCTATTTTCTTCTTTCATCATAATGAGACATTGCGTTTCTGTAAAAACGAGAAACGAACACTTTTAGGGAATGCTCCTCTACAAGACTGACACTGTTAGAAACTGGATAACTAGTCAGTATAATTTTAGAGGCAATGGGAAACCTCTGCCTCAATTGTTTAAAAGAGTATCCTGTATCTTTTGGCTAAAATATTTTAAAATCAAATATTGATGTGTTTTTAAATTAAGTATTCACTGGATCTAACCTTGTAAAAACAATATCAAATGTCCTTTCCAATTCCTTAACATCAAGATTCTGTCTTAAATCCCCACCAAGGTAGGACGAAAGTGAGTTACACAGTTTGTGGGACCCAATATAAGATCTCTTATTCATAAATAAAGAATTTCAAGATTTCAACAACAGAATTTCAACAATGGCAGAGCATTCAACTGAGCACTGGGGTTCTCCTAAATGCAGCCCAAGAAGCTGGCCCTGGGTATAACTTTAATACTAGAGTATAAGAACCTGAGCATTGATCACCAGAGGAAGAGAACACAGAAGAGGTATATACTAAAGGTAGGCTGTCTAAAGAAGGAGAGGCTGAGAGAGCCCAAGACATACCCTCTCCAAAATTTTGTCTTAAACTAGCCTCATTCCAATCTGGCTTTATCTAGCTATTAACATCTTAGGAAGATATTAGCCAATTGCTGCTTACACTGTTTCCCATCCCAGGGATATTTTCATATTTATAGGGGACAGTGAAAAACAAAATTTCTTTAAAAAGGAAAAATCAAATTTTTTCAGGTCGTGCTTTAGTACCATGAGAGACCTCGTTGAGGCAAGGTCCCAATACCTCTCAGGCCACATCTTGGTGGACCCGTTCAGTTTATCTACTAGTACAGTTAATTCTGCTACTGCAATTGTTAGAGTGTTAAATTTGTATCTCCTATTAAAGAGGTGTTTTACTTTTCCACAGAAAGTAATATATTTTCATAGCAATTTTAGCAAACTTTGAAGGATCAGCGCTAGAACTGAGACGCTCTCCCACCGAGACTTGGAGCGGCTAAGAGTCAAGTGACCGCTGCATCTTCTCCATTTGCCAGGTGTTTTAGCCAGCACTGCTGTTTCTGATCTCTGTCACCACTGCGGGCAACAAATATCTCATCAATTACAGGATCTAGTTACTTCTGAATGAACCTGATTTGAAGCTTTTGATAATATCAGGGAATTTTAGTGAATGTTATAACTTAATATGAAATTATAACATTTACTGAGTACTATCAGCATATGAACAACATTTAGATTTAAATCATGATATATATGCTAGTATTTATTATTTACCTTTAATGTATTTTAAACATGATAACTAAGAAGGATCAAGTACATTGATGCTCATGGGTATGTGTTTGGTATGACCGATAATTTAATCAGAAGCACATCTTATTACTGGAATAAAATGCATAATGTCACACTTGGCAATGCCCGTGGGCTTAGAGTACATATGACTTGAGCAAAAGAAAATAATGAAAGCCATCTCCTAGGTTCACATGCATTGCTAGGGTTTACTTTTCACTGTGAGGTGCTATGAATTGCAACCATCTATCTACTCTAAGAGGCACCTACCTTGGAGAAATTAACCCTAAATAAATCAAGCTCTTTTACATTAGATTTTCCCCTTTTAAACATAATATTTCCATGTAAGAACCACAGCATTTGTCATTTTGTCCACTGTCGAGATACGGTATTATCTATCTTTGCATACAAACACTTGTTCATAGTTTCTATAACTTTAAAAATAATCATGGTGATTTCCAGAAGAAGGTATCATGCCTCACAAATCTTTCTAATTATGGATTCAGTTTTTACTACTTATTTTAGAAAATGATAAACTTTCATATTTTGTCTAGATCTGTATACATATATGGATGTTGCCACAGAGAGCAAGAGGTAGCTATGAAATATTTTGTTGTTGGTAAAACACCCATTTGAATGTAACCCATGTATTTTGGCTATATCTTTTGATTGTGGAATATATTGCTGTTTGAGTGTACAGCTGGAATAAGAGGGCTTTGACCTCGATTTCATGTTAGGGAGAAGAAAGACTGACAGACAAAAACTTAAACAGTCACTAGTTCCTTTAGTACTGGCTGAAACCATTCAGACTATTGGTTGAAATCATTTCAGCTAGAAAACAGCTATGAGTGCATATTGCTAACTTGATTTTTCTTATTTGGTTATTATATATGAGATCTCCACACTGCAGAGGCAGTGTCTAAGAGAAAACGCTGGACTTCCCTAGTGGCTCAGAGGGGAAAGAATCTGCATGCAGTGCAGGAGATCCAGGTTCAATCCCTGGATTGGGAAGATTCCTGGAGAAGGACATGGTTACCCACTTCAGCATTCTTGCCTGGAGAATCCCATGGACACAGGAGCCTGGCAGGATACAGTCCATGGGGTCACAAAGAGTCAGACACGACTGAGCATGTCATATGAGTTCCACTCAAATGAGTTGATTTTCAGTCCTCTATAATCATATTTTTGTAATGTTCCTTCCAAACCTTATATAACCCCATTATTTCTAAAAATATTTTTTCTTTCTCATAACTATGCAAAAGGCAGCAAATTCTTTCAAAAGAATAATTTAAAGAGACATTTGATAATTTAACTATATACATTCTGCCACATTTTTCTTTCTCAAAAGAGTCATTTCAGAATTTTTATAAGTGAAACTGAAAATAGATACTTCAGAGAAATATATGAAACATTAAATATGTGTCATTTCCAAATTTGCTACAAAGAAAAATTAACAAATGAAAGCCAAAATCTATTCACCAACTTACTAAAATAAATCAGTTTCCAAAGGATGCGGAACTTACTGGAGAAATAACATGTAATCTTGGAAGTTTCTATACTTACAAACTTGAAGTCTGCAGACTTTAAGCAAAGTTTAAATCAAATTTAGTTTGGTGAGTTCTTTAAAAAAAAATTGGCATTGTAATGGGACCCAATATCCAGCTGTTCTGTGGTCAAATCTGTTACTTCATCCCAAAGGGAAAAGTCTGCAGAAACATACTGCTAGTTTGCTTTTATTCCATACTGATCAAATGCCTTACTCTTACTTTTTAAAATGTAAAACAAGCAATGCCTTTTTTATTTTGGGTGAATTAATATTATATATTTCATATGCTCCAAATATTTCAAAAGACTAAAATGTGTGGATGTGTCAGTTTGCAGTTTTTGGTAAAAAAAAAAAATCAAAATGGAGGGGGCAGATATAGATATAGCATCTTTGAGTTTAAGAAGTGTGTTTAGGAAGTAAGCAGCCAAGAAACCACCTGCTTCTGATACTGGCTTAGGCATCAGTGGGATACAGAACAACAAATTTTCAGTTGTCAACTCAGAAGTGGCAACAGATACATACACACACATCCAAATAAATACAGATTTCACACTAAAATGGTGCTGGTTTCCCAAGCAATATAAACTGAATTTATGGTCAGTATACTACTTTGTGACTCAATAAAATATTAGCAATTCTGTTTTTCCATGTCATACTATATGATTCTTTTTTTTTTCCTTTAACCACAATGACAACAACAGCAGTATTTACTTTTCCTCCTAGGTAAAAATTAACATGTGGAAGAACAACTGCATGCATCTTAGGTATCGATTTGCATTGCAATACAGAGGAAAAATAAAGCAGAACTTAGCCTAAATTCAGGATTTAAATTGCAAAGTATTTTTAAATGGAGCAATACAGAGGAAAAATAAAGCAGAATTTAGCCTAATTCAGGATTTAAATTGCAAAGTATTTTTAAATGGAGTATTTAAATGTTGGAGGACTTGAATTTTAAAATCTGTTTCAACACAGATTTGGTGTGACTGACTATCCAACTAAAACTTATTAAGCTGTTGCTTCTATTAAATAATAGTGAACCAACGAGGAAGAATAAATTACATTTTTCAGAATAATCATTCCAAAACAAATATTCAGAGGTATTAGATACTGTTTCAAGGTCAAATGAATAATCTGAATGATCTTTGCAGGTTGTGCTTGCCTTTGATCCAGTACAGAGGATCATAGAGCATGCTCTCTTTCTGGTGTCTACCTAATGGCTACTGACATTGGCAAGTTTCATGTATTACCAGGCTGGTACTATGAATGCACTGGTCCCCAAAGCAACAACTGACAAGAAGACAGGGAGCAAATGAGTTTCAGAGAGCACAACCTGGTTACTATAGCCAACCACCTAATCACAGGGAAGGCTAAGGAAGAGGGATTAAAATAATTTAAATCAAGGCAAATTACGTGAAATCATACTACTCATACTATCTGTTAATTCAGACATAACTGTTCCATTTCTACTATCTCCTCATCTGTCACAGCAAAATGAAAAATAAGTTCTGTCATAAAAATGACAACAAAAACACAATGGCTTTAAAATAAAAATTCTAACGTGTAGACTGACTGAATAGAAAAACGAACATTGGAAGATAACACAGATACACTATTTCTATCTTTCCCCACCTTTGTTTCAAATCATGGAGGTTTACAACACATTTCCCCCACTATCCACAGTCTGGTCAGTAAATCCAAGTGAGAAAATGAAAATCTGAATCACCAGGCTCATGAAGCCAATTGAAAAAGTTGCAACATTAAGTTATCTGACCCACTGTGGCTATCTCAAATGTAGCGTTCCCTTAGCATGCCGTTCTTCCTAACTCTTTAACATTCACACTTTACTACCTGAATGTTCAATAAACTCAGGACAAATAAACTGAGGAAGGGGGCTTCTCTCATTCACAGAAAGGTATTTTTCAATTATATAATTTGTTACATTTTAAAGAGATAAAAGCCCTATCTGCAAGTGATTAAAAGATGTTTTGTATTCATGGTTTCATCTCTGCTGAAGTAAATGTGTAATTTAAACCACACATACTTCATAGCAATTTAGGCCCATTACAGAGTTCTAGCTTCTTTTTGATGATAGTTACTAATTTAAAAAGTGCTATTGCCACATTGAGCCTGCGACTTCGACTTCAATGTACAGGTTTAATGAATAAAATGTCCTGGCATAAAAAAGGAAAACAATAGTATGGACAAAGCTGCTAGCTGTTATGTTTCAAGTGTGTGGTAAAGATTAAGTCGATTCACTGAAGTTAAGAACTGTGCAAAGGAAAAAACTTATATCTTTTTTTAAGGAAGAAGTGAAGGGCTTTTGAGAGAAATATGAAATAGTATTTCTCAAAATTTCTGGGTCCCTCATTCCCAGCTCCCCACAGCCACCTCCACCCCTTCAAGAATTTAAACTCTTCAGAGTCACTTTTAAAGGATAAATGATGGGATATTTTAATATAATCCTGAATATAGGTTTAGATTGAAAATGGGAATTGGGACCATAATTAATTATGTTGCCAAGTTTTTTGAACTTTAAGAAGACAAATTGAGGCAAATGAGAACATTTACATGACTGCAACCTTATAAAAGTTCATGGGTTAAAACTTTGGTAAACTGACAGAACCTTTTTGACATTTGATTAATTCCATATGCAGAATGAGTGTGAGGAATTAATACCTTTTTGGTGTTTTCACTTTCTGAAACCACTGTAATAAGAGACTGACATCGAATCAAAACTAACTATAAACACAGCTTTCAGCTAGGGTTACGGGCTTTATTATCACTTTTAATAAACAATAATGAGTAATAAATCCCGATCGCCCTTAGTACACTCTGGTCTGTACGCATCTTTGCTCCTGCATCCATCCGTACGTCTTTCAGGATAATAAAACAATTCAATCCCATCAAATCCCGACAAGCGCTCCCTAGGGAGGGATGTTTTATCTCTACTTCTGCGAGCCCGGGGAGGATTTTACTTGTTTGAAGGAGGCGGAGAATGGAGCGGGGTCCTATTTATTCCCATTGACGACTCCCCTGGTTCTCACAGGCGCTCAGGGATCGGGTGGGAGGAGAGGAGGAGGAGGAGGTGCGGAGATTCCCTCCTTCAGAAAAGAAAAAAAGGTTCAGGAAGCGAGGCGGGAGGAGGAGGGGAGGAGCGGGGAAAGAGAGCTTCGTGTGTTCGGAGAGGTCAGAAACGAAAATACATACACGTGTATTTTGTGGGATTTAGCACGATCGAAAGATGAGAAGTAAAAAAACCTTACAACCCAACTAAGTTGCTAAAAAGAATTCTGTTACACCAATTAACAAACACACCCAGCAACATTTTCTCAGGTTCATTTCCCGCTCAAGGTCTCGGTTTCTGGGACCGACTTGTACCCAGGAGCGGGAGGTGGGCAGCGCCCCGAAGGGGACCCGGAGAGGACCCGCAACCCTCCCGAGGGCAGCTTAGCCGACCGCAGAGGTGCCCGCGCTGAGCTCCACGAGCCTCGGGGACCCGCGGGCAGCGGGCGCGGGGGCTGCGGGGAATCCTCCCGCCTCGACCTCCGCGGGAGGAGGTGTGCGGTGAGGAAGGGGGCACCGAGGGAGCAGAGTGTACCGAAACCGTACCCTCAGATCAGCAGTTTGCGAAGTGCATCCCCTCCAAGAGAACAGCTGGGACCTGGAGCCGCCCGTTCGGATTCCAAAGGGTCGGGGCCGCCCCGCCTGCAGCCCCGAAGGGAGGGCGGACTAGAGCGAACCCCGACTCCCGCATCGACGGGATTGGAGCGCTCCTTCAGCGGGAAGAAGCGTGCTCTCGGTGGCAGTTTTGCTTTCCCGGCAAAAGTAGGGTCGGGTCACCCCGCCCGGCTTGAGGAAGTTTCTCTAACGATGCTCGCCTTAACCCGCCAAGGACGCCTGAGGAGCCGGAGCGGTGGGAGGTCCTCCGGGGCAAGGCCGGGCAGAGACCCAGGGACGGTCCGCCAGGAGCCCGCCCCTCACACTAGCCTCGCTTCTCGACGGGCCCTGCGAGACCCCGGGTCCCGCAGGCTTCCTGCAGCGGCGGGCGGAGGGCACGAAGCCGGGGCGGGCGGCAGCGGCGCTCCCGGCGAGGGGGCGCAGAGCGCGTCCAGGCCAAGTAGGAGGTAAAGGCTCCGCGGCTCCCAGGACGCCGCCGCACCCCGGGCACCCGGCCCCGCGCGTCCCGGGCCTGCGCACCCGCTCCCTGCATCTCCGCGGCCGCCCAGCTGCGAAGCCAGCCTGGGGGACCCGCGGGGACCTGCTCCACGCTCCTGCTGCCCTCAGCTCCTCGGGAGCCGGCGCCCTCGCCGGCGGGGCCCTAGCGCCCGGCGGGGCCGGCAGACTCGCCTCGCCCTCTCCCCGACCAGCCCGCGGGGTGAGCGCTCCTCGCCCCAGGTCTCGGCGGCGGGACGAGGCAGCGGGACGTCGGCGGTTTTTTTTTTTTTTTTTTTTTCCTCCTCGCTACTTACCTTACAAAATGCATGTTTTTCTGAGGGGAAGAGGAAAGATCCCTCCCTGAGGTGTGGTGTGCGAACAAGTCCACGTCCCCGGCTGCTCCGGCCAAGATGCTGAACACCGGTACTCAGGAACCACAAGGACTTGGAGGAGGAGGCAGATAAAAGAGGGGGGGAAATAAAAAATTGAAATCACCCTAAGTGTCCCAACTTTGCGGCCAGCGCTGCAAACTTCAAAGGCGGGCGACAACCGGCGGCGCGCGGCAGCCGAAGTTGCTGAGAAGTAGAGCGCGGCGAAGCACGGGGCCGGGGCAAACCCCGGGGCAGAGCGCGCGAGCGGCGGGAGGTTCTTTTAAAAGGCCGGGGGCGTGCGGGGGGCCGGGCGGCCGGAGGAGGCTGCGGCGGAGCTGGGAGCGGCTGCGGGCTCGGCGGACGGCCGCTCGGGACGCCGGCGCCAGGCTGGAGCGCGGCGCGGGGAGGGTCGGGCGCACCCGGCGGCGGCGGCGGCGGGGGCGCGGCTGGGCTGGCTCCGCTCTCTCGCGCCGCTGAGCCAGAGTGCTGATCTCTCCCGAGCGTCACTGCTGAAGCCCGGAGCCGCTGCCCGCCCGCCCCTCCCGCCGCTGCCCACCGTCTCCCGCTCAGTTCCTCCCCTCCCTCCCGCTGCGCGCCATCGCGCGCGCGCGCTCGCACACACACACACACACACACACACAGACACACACACCCGGCGACCCAGCGCTCCTCAAACGGAGACCCTCGCGGGCGGCATCGCGGGAGACGTACTTCCCTCCTGACCTCCCAGCCAGCAGCAGAGCAGCAGAAGGAGGCCCGCAGAGACCCGGTCAGAGCTACGAAACCCAGAGAGACGCGTCCAAGGGCAGCGCACTGTCAGGGAGACCCGGGTGCACAATAACGGGGAACTCGTGTTGATTTGGGGGCGGGGCGGGGGGAGACCAGCTAAAATCGAGGTTGGAGGCGGAGAGCAGAGCGTGCAAACTGTGCATTCATGTCCCACTTTTCCCCCGGCCGCCTGCCTACCACAGTCTTCAGCCGGGCAGCGCTTCCCCCTCGGCGCGCTCCGAGCCTCCTCCGGTTGGAAACTCAGCAGCTGTTTTAACAATTGAAAAGCGGCCCTATGGGACCAGTGAGAGACAGAGCAGTGTGTGAAGCCATTAAGGCTGACTAGGCAATTATGATAAGAAGTTACCTAATTAGCAACCTGGCCTGGGCACAGGAAAACATAGGGGAAGCGAGCGGGGTGGTGTGCAAAAAACCTGGGTGATTTAGTGATCTCACTTTCGCAACTGCGAGCCTAGTTTTCAGCAAACCTGGTTTTTAGACCCTTGGATTTTAAGTTCTCAGCACATACAGTTTGTTAAGATATAGCGTCAGTAATGAAACCATGAAAAATACTTGCCCGCTTCTCATTGCCACGGAAAAACAAAGATAAGATGAAAATCAGCCTTACCCAGATCATATTGTTCTTAAATACCTGGTCACCAGAGAGAGCAGTCCAATGTAACTCCTTAAGTTTTGTGTCTCCTGGATAAGAACAGTGCAGTAGGTGGGTTTATTAAACTGATTTACTTCACAAAATCACTTTATAAAATCCTTAGAATTTTTAAGCGAAGGGACACTGAGATCATTGTACATATATTTTTAGCAGATGAGACAATGGAGAAAGTGGATCTCTGCTCAGAAGATCTGCAAGAATGACTTCTGCACTTATGAGATATGGTCCCAAACAGGTTACTGGAGAACTCAGTAACAAACCTTTATTAAGTGCCTGTTGGTGATGGTTTAGCTGCTAAGTCAAGTCCGACTATTGCGACCCCATGGGCCGGGGCCTGCCAGGCTCCTCTGTCCATGGAATTCTCCAGGCAAGAATACAGGAGTGTGTTGCCATTTCCTTCTCCAGGGGATCTTCCTAACACAGGGATCAAACTCTGGTCTCTTTCATCTCCTGCACTGACAGGTAGATTCTTGACCACTGAGTCACCAGGGAAGCCACCACTAAGTGCCTACTGTGTACCTTATATGTCTTGGTGCTGATATCAAGGTCGGACAGAATGCTGACCTTTAAGAAGTTCACAGCCTGGTGGGGGGACAGAAGCATCGGTGAAAATGTGATTAGTTCTATAAGGTATGTTTGTGCCTGTTTCTGTAGGAACGTGGAAAAAGAAGCAGCTGACTCCCTTTTAAAAGTTTCTTTCAGTAGAGATTTTAGTGTAGAGTTCTGAAGGACGAGGAAGAGAATGCCAGGCCAACAAGGATGGGGGAGGAGAGAGTTCCCACAAACTGAGAGGAGCAAGTGAAAAAGTCAGAAAAGTGTTCAAGTACATGGCTTGTCCTGGAAAGTGGGAGAAGTTAGGCGTGGCTGAAGCAAGCAAGGCCAGGCCAGACCACACTCTTTAGGCCCAAAGAGCCAAAACTTTCTGTAGGTGGCACATGGTTGGGGAAACCACCAAGGGTTTTAAGCAAAGACAGATTTTAAGGTTTTCAAATGTCATCAAATCTGAGTTTTGAAAAGTTACCGCTGGAATCACTCTGGAAGACAAGTAGATAGCAGTGAAGAGGTTTGTTTCCAGAGAAAAAATTAGGCCCTAGCTAAGGCAGTGAAAGCACCAGTTGGAATATTAGGACAGATCAGGAGATGTTTAGGAAATTGTAGTGATTGATTGGACATGGAGTGTCATGGAAAGGAGAAGGAGGCTAGACTGCCTCCCAGATTTCCGGTGGGGGCACCTGGGCAGGTGGCGGCACCCTTTCCCAAGAGACATACTGTGTATAGAGGAGCAGTCTGAGGAGGGATGGGCTGCGTTGTCTTAAACTTGTTGAGCTCCGGAGGCCTCAGGGACGTCTGGATGCAACACTGCATAAGCAGCCAGAAACAACGCTCCTAGCACAGACGGTCCACGCTGGATGCATCCATGAGGAGTCGGCAGCTTCAGGTACCTTTTGAAGCCAGGGAGAAGCGGACACGGCCAGGGAGGGAGACCGAGGAAGGAGCAGGGCAGAACACTGCTGGCCTAGGGCTGGATGGCGTAGGAGCAGCCTTCAGAAGAAACAGATGGGAGACTCGAGAGGGAAGAGGAGACCCAAGAGGGGGCAGCGCCAATGAAGCAGAGGAAGGGAAGGGCATTCGAGGGGCAGAGGCGGCAGAGGGGACGGTGCAACCAGGCTGAGAAGAGACTGGTGCTCTCCTCAGCAAGTCTGAGATCTGGACCCAAGGAATTGTTTCTGTTGTATGTGTGCAGTGGATCCAGATAGTAACAGGGAGAGAAGCTGCAATTATGAGGACAGAGGGTGAAGCTCACTTCTGTAGTACTTTGGCCCTGGAGGGAAGGAGAGAAATGGATGATGGTACTTTTGTTTGTTTTCCTTGTGAGACACCTGTTCTTAATTTCACAATGCTGAGGAAGAAGCAGGTGGAGAGGGAAAGTCTGTGAGTTTCTCTGAGGTTCAGTCCCTGCATCAGTATGGTGGTGGCAAGAGTACATATCCTGTGAATCTCACAGTGTTGGTGGAGGTCAGATAAACAGGGCCTTGAGATAGTGCTTTTACATTGCCATTGGGAAGGAACTGAGTCCAAAAGACATTAAAGTGACTTGTCATTGAATCGGCCAAGTAGTGACCGAGTCTCTAGGGAAAGTTCTATAAGAACTTGGTGAAAGATATTTTTTATGAAAGTTCCCCCAAATATCTCTGATTTTGAACATCAGGATTTGCATAACAATATAGCTGTCTTAAATATATGCTATTGGCAAATCCAATGGCATTGTATATGTTTATGTTTATATATGTACATTTCCTCTGTGTTTTGAGACATTTGGGTGTGGTAGTTAGAACATGCATTATTTAGTCAGACAGACTTGTATTTAATTCTAAACCCTAGTAATTATTTGCTGTGGGACAAGGTTAATCTCACTGAGCTTCAGTGTTTATTGTTTTCAAATATAAAAATGGAACAAATTATAGCTGACTTACAAATGTTTTGTGAGGATTAGGTGGTAGACTGTATTCAAGTATTTCAAAGATATTTGATTATATTTCAACTTACTTTTAAAGTATGAAATTCATAAATATTCAGTCATTGGGAAAAAATGGAAAGTCCAAAACTTTATAAACTTTAAAGTGTAATTAAAGACTTATTTAAGAGACATCCTAGTCCAAGCCCATGTCTTAAGGCAGCTGTTCTCAAAGTGTGGTCCGCAGACCCTTGGTAGGGGCATGAGAGCCTCTCAGGGAGGTCTGTAAGGCCAAAGCTATTATCATATTAACTCTAAGATGGTAATTTGCCTTTTTCTTTTTTTTGCTGTGTTGACATTTCCATTAATAGTACCAAAGCAGTGGTGAGTAAAGCTGCTAGCACCTTAGCATGAATCAAGGCAGTGACACCAAGATGTCCTAGGAGTTACTGTCAAATCCATCATCACAAATGTCAGTATCACTTAAGAGTGTCTTCAATGAAGCAGTGAAAATTATTCATTTTATTAAATTTAACCCATGACCCTATCTTTTTAACATTCTATATAGCAAAGCTAGTGGAGGTGACTGAATTCCAGCTGAGCTATTTAAAATCCTAAAAGATAATGCTGTTAAGGTGCTGCACTCAATATATGAGCAAATTTGGAAAACTCAGCAGTGGCCACAGGACTGGAAAAGGTTAGTTTTCATTCCAATTCCAAAGAAGGGAAATGCCAGAGAATGTTCAAACTACTGCACAGTTGCACTCATTTCACAGGCTAGCAAGGTAATGCTCAAAATCTTTCAAGCTAAGCTTCAATAGTACTTGAATTGAGAGCTTCCTGATGTGCAAGCTGGATTTAGTAAAGGCAGAGGAACTGGAGATCAAATTGCCAACATCCCTTGGATCATAGAAAAAGCAAGGCAATTCCAGAAAAACATCTACTTCTGCTTCATTGACTATGCTAAAGCCTTTGACTGTGTGGATCACAACAGACTCTAGAAAATTCTTGAAGAGATGGGAATACCAGACCACCTGACCTGCCTCCTGAGAAATCTGTATGCAGGTCAAGAAGCAACAGTTAGAGCCAGACATGGAACAACAGACTGGTTCCAAATTGGGCAAGGAGTGTGTCAAGGCTGTATATTGTCACCCTGCTTCTTTAACTTGTGTGCAGAGTACATCATGCAAAATGCCAGGCTAGATGACTCACAAGCTGGAATCAAGATTGTCAGGGAGAAATATCAATAACCTCAGATATTCAGATGATACCAACCACTCTAATGGCAGAAAGTGAAGAGGAACTAAAGAGGTTCTTGAGGGTGAAAGGAGTGTAAGAGCTGGCTTAAAACTCAGCATTCAAAAAACTAAGATCGTGGCATCCACTTCATGGCAAACAGAAGGGGAAAAAGTGGAAGTAGTGTCAGATTTTCTTTTCTTGGGCTCCAAAATCACTGCAGATTGTGACTGCAGCCATGAAATTAAAAGATGCTTACTCCCTGGAAGGAAAGCTATGACACATCTAGACAGCATATTAAAAAGCAGAGGCATCGCTTTGCTGACAAAGGTCTGTATAGTCAAAATTAGGGTTTTTCCAATAGTCATGTATGGACTTGAGAGTTGGACCATAAAGAAGGCTGAGTGCCGAAGAACTGATGCTTTTGAATTGTGGTGCTGGAGAAGATTCCTGAGAGTTCCTTGGATTGCAAGGAGATCAAACCAATCAATCCTAAAGGAAATCAACCCTGAATATTCATTGGAAGGACTGATGCTGAAGTTCCAATACTTTGGCCACCTGATACAAATAGCCGACTCATTGGGAAAGACCCTAATGGTAGGAAAGATTAAAGGCAAAAGGAGAAGGGGGTGACAGAGGATGAGATGGTTCGATATCATCAAGGACTCAATGGACATGACTTTGAGCAAACTCTAGGAGACAGTGGAGGACAGAGAAGTTACAGTCCATAGAGTCTCAAAGAGTTGGACGTGACTTAGTGACCAAACAATAGTGAAGTGGGAGGCACACATAAACCTTTTCTGCCACTTACCAAAGTACAGTATTTGTCCTAAATTAAAACTCCTGTGTAATTGAGTTGTGAGCTAAACTAGCTGGGGTTTTTTATTTTTTTTTTAAATTTTTCCCCACGAAACATGTTTTTTCTTGAGAGAATAACTCACAGACAAACTATAGTTATTCACACTTAGATATTTGGCAGACTTTTTTTTTAAATTATGCGAGCTCATCACTTCAAGGTAAACAACTGGCAGTACGTATTTTCAGTGAAAAATTTGAGCTTTCAATTAGTATAGAATTTAGAAAACTTGTATCTGCCACCATGAACTTGACAGCTTTCCAATACATAAACTATTTTGATAATAGGATTGTGGTCTTTTTAGTTAATGTGATTTTTTGATATTATACCCTGAAATATGTTGTCATTTGGAAGATCTGCATAATGCAGTGAAACAGTATTTTACAATGATCAATAATTCATGATCTAAAATCAGGCATGAGTTAAAGATCTATTCAAAACACAACATAGACTAGTGAATTTGAATATGATAATATGAATAGTATGCTTGTATGATTTCATATTTCATATTGCAATTATAAAGCTTAAGAGACTACCCCTTGTTGAGTTTTGTTGTATTACCAAAGAAAAAATATACAGAATTATTTGAAAAAGTTATTAAGCTGTTACCTCATTTTCCAACTACATATCTGTGTGAAACCAGATTTACTTCAAACATTATATTGAAACAGGTTAAATGTAGAAGTGATAGGAGAATCCAGCTCTCTTCCACCAAGTCAAACAGTAAAGAGGCTTGCAAAAATGTAAAACAATGCCATTTTTCTCACTGAATTATTTTCTTTGGAAAGTAGCTATTTTCATAAAAATGATGTTATTTATGTTAATGTAGAAGCTATTTATAGTTGTTTTAAAACAAATTAATAAATTTTTTAAAATTTCCATTTTGATTCCTCATATATTGAATACTGACAGAAATAACCCACATAAAAACTGCTCGGGATCCTCAATAATTCTAAGATCCTCAGTGATTTTAAGTGGTTCCTGAGAACCACTGCCTTATGAAACAGGCCTAATCATGAAAATAGATTGAAAGATCATCAAAGGCTTATCATAGTATTCTGCCTAATGATTGGCCACCACCTCATGTGCATTTATTTGTCCCAACATATTTCTACTTAACCCAAATGTAAAATGGTAAAGAATCCACCTGCCAATGACAAGAGACGAGTTTGATCCCTGGGTCGAGAAGATTCCTGGAGAAGGAAATGGCTACCCACTCCAGTATTCTTGCCTGGGAAATCCCATGGACAGAAGAGCCTGGCAGGCTACAGCCCATAGGGCTGCAAAAGAGTCAGACATGACTTAGCCACTGAACAACAACAACAAATTTATATACTAAACTCTGTGGAGTGCTGTAGTAGATATTTCTACACTGGGGACTGGAACCAATGAACTGGTGGAAACAATCACATAAATCTTGAAGTTTGGATAAAACAGTATCATGCCTGGACATTCTACTGAACCAGTGCCAGGCATTCTTTTGTTAGTTGGCTCAGTTTCAATCCTTTTCCTACCCCACCTTCTCCGTGGCAAAGGTTGTTACACAATTCTAGAAGTAGTTCTCTAAATTCCAGTTAAATTAATGATTACCTCTAATTTGATAACTCTTACACACGGAACCAATGTTGAGTGGAAACACTAAGGCACACTTCATTCCTCCCGAGGGCATTGATTCATTTAATACATACATGTTGAGCACCTACTATATGCTGGCACTATGCTAGCTGCTGGGAAGAAAAGGATAAGTAGAGATCCTGCTCTCAGGAATCTAGTCCAGTGGAAAATTAAATTATTATGTGATATAATAAAGAAGTAGTGGGATGCTTCAAATCCATGAGAAAGCTGGGAGTTGACTGTCAAGGGAAGATTCCTGGAAAAAGTAACATCTAAAGAGAGACACAAAAGATGGATCAGTCATCTTGGGTTAAAGGATGAGGGTGTGGAGTTAATGAGGGTTTGAAGAAAGAGGGAACAGCATAGACTTTGACGTATTCAGAAAGTACTACCATAAAACACACTACTATAGGAAATTATCTTAATTGTAAAGGTGTAGATAAAATCAACCTATTTTTCTAGAGTTTTAGTTTGTTTGAAAAGGAAGCTGGATATTTAAAAACCATTATGGTACATTTAAACACATTTAATTTAAACCATTATTGTACAAAAGAATCACTGGACTATAAAAAGACTAAAGGTTTTATTAGAAACCTCAAACACATTTTTGCATGGCTTTCCAAGATTAGTACCTTGAAAAAGAACTTTTTTTATTCTTACTTTGTTCACAGCACTGAACTCAATGCTAAAGAGATACACACACACACAAATCTAAAGCATAGTGTTTGCCTAGGAAAAGTCTGTAGGATGAGTTCCGACATATTTTCTTTCCTTCCTTTAGATATTCAATCGGTATTTGTTGAATGCCTATTACCTGACAGATCCTGAGGATGTATTATGAAACAGACAGATGCTGCTCCTGCCCGCAGAGAGCATAAGCACAACAGTGACAGGTCAGCTGGCTTTCAAATACTGGTCACAGCATCAGGCACCAAGAGGTAGTTGCCAAGGGAACAGCTAAAGGTGCAGGATATAACTTTTTCACTAGTGGGAAAGGTTTGAACAGATGGAGAGAAGAGTGAGAGAATCAAAGTCACAGAAATATCCTTGGGAAAACTTCAGAGGAAGGAAATATCAAGATGCACTAAGAGGTAGAAAACAGGGTAGTTTAGCCGGGATGGGTTTGGTCGTGGAATTAATACAGAAAAAGAAATTGCATATGTAGGTTGGGTAGATTGCAGTGACCAAGTTATAAGATGAGGTTTGGGCTTCATTCCTCTTGGCAAGGAGTAGGACCTAAACAAAATATTAAAGCAAGCATTGTTTGCCACACTTAAGAAGGACACTCCTGGTTTGTAAAAGAGGCATTCTTTTGATTATAGTAAATAGGTCCCTCTTACATAAAATCCCTTATTTGTTTTACTTCGAAGTACAGTCTTCCTGACTATCTTGGGGGATCCTTTCCAGGATCCACTGTGAGTATTGAAATCCTCCGATGCTCAGTCCCCATGGTCGGCTTTTTGTATCCGTAGTTCCTCACCAGTTGATTCAATCAATCCAGGTTCATATAGTACCATAGAATTTATTGAAAAAAAGATCCAAAATCTGCATATAAGTGGGCCTGCATACTTCAAACTCATGTTGTTCAGACGTCAACTGTATGTAGATGCTTCTGAATGCTTTTAATAATTGATATATTATACTTTATCAGTTATGTGATAGAAAAACTATGTATTAAACATTTTTTATTGAAATATAGTTGATTTACTAAAAGCTAAATTATTTTTTAATGTTGATCTAGAAAAACATTTCCTGAGTGCATCCTATGTCCTAGAAAAGAGAATCCGCTGGTGACACTGAGTCTCAGCCAGTGATATTCCACCACTATTGTTTGGTCCAGGCTTGCTGACCAGATCAGCGTGAATCTCTGTTTTCAGTTGCCTGCACTGTGGCAATTATGTATCGATGGCAGACCATGCAAGCCAAGCTAGCAGCACTGTTGTGAGGGTCCTGAAGCTGTTGTGTGCACACACACATGCACACACATACAAAAAATGCAAAAAACACAGGGCCAGTCTTGAGTAGAAAAAGGACTGAAAGAAACAGGAGTGGGATGGTGTTCTTAGATATAACAGGGAGTCCAGTATTATGTGATTAATACATCCTATAATTTGGGATCATTTAAAAATTGCTTTATTTTCTACCTCTCATGACTTGTTCAGACACAGCTAAAAAGGAAATTCTTTCATGCAAGAATTTTGACCCAAACGCCTGATAGCTACATGCCAGTGATAGCATACTGCCTTGAGGCCACTCAGACACAAATTCCAGTTATTTTTTAAATGTTGTGAAGCTGAGTGGCTTCAGACAGAACGGAAAGAAGACAGACTTCTGAATCAGAGGTCTTGTGCACAGTTTCTTACATTGCCCCTTAACAACTTGGAGACTGTGTGACTTGAAAAATTATTTAATCTCTCTCAAGTTCTGTTTTATCATCTGTAAAATGGGAATAATAAAATTTTCCTGAGAGGAATTTTATTGTCAGAATTGCATTTTTTTGAATATGTCAAGTGCTGGATACATAGATCGGCACTAAATAATTGCCCTTTCTTATTCCCTGGATTCATCTTGCCTTAAAATATGCAAAACATTTGCCCTGGCCTAATCAGAAAACCATTTATAAGTGGAAAAAAAAAAAGAAATGAATGGAATCATTCAGAACCTGGTTATTAGGATGAACAAAATGAACAGTTTCAAGTTTATAAAATGTGCTATGATACTCTTCCCTTTACAAATTTTACCTAGTTTATTCCTTAAAACAAAGACTGAAAAATATGATTTTCCACAATTCACAAATGAGGACACTGAAGTTTAGGGACACAAGTGACCTGAACCTCGCTCTGTCTGACTCGGAAGCCTCTGCTCTTTAACCAGCTCCCCTGGCTGTCCAGGTACAGTACTTGGAACCTTTCTATCAACTATTTTCACACATTCATTTCTCTTTTTGGTTCTGTCATGTTAATAGGTAATAACAATTACATAAAAAAAGATTTTACCACAGAATTTGAATTGGTGGCTCCTTGGCACTCTATAAGAGCAAATTTAACCACAAGTTCTGTTTTCACAAAGTATACCAATTCATCAGTTCTAGCCACAGACTTCTGCAGTCACAAGTCTGGAAGATTAAACCGGAGGGAAGTAGCATGGTCCAACCTGATTTAGCTGCCTGAGTCTTTTACTTGAAAACCATTTAATCTCCATCCAGTTGACACAGTATGGGTCCTCCCTAATGGTCCTTGACAATGGCTTGCCCATGAAAAACAGCGTGGCTAGGAAGGCTAACATAATTTTTCAAAACCTTCACATGTGCAACTCATAGAAAGCACACATATGACAATATATACCTTCGATTCAACCAGTTTCCGCAAGGAACTTGTTAACCCTAGAATGCTATTATTTAAAGGACATCCTGCATTAACCTTTTGACAGTCGAATTCCTGTTATTAATTGGGTGGTTTCCATGTGTCTGCTATTGTTACTGCTTTCTAGTCCCCCCAAGAGCTATCCTTAGTAGGTTTCAACATGATGCCCGCTTCAGAGAGGAGGCTGCTGAGACTGTCAGAGCTTGTCCTATTTCTTGCCAAGAAGAAATGTGAACCCAGGCAGTGCTTTTGGTTATGGCACCCCTTTTGGGATGGATTCAAGGTAGTTCCCTCAAAAATGTGGAGAATGAACTGAAGAATTTAAGAGTAAACCAAGTCCAGCCCCATCAACACCCATTTTAACTATTTCTTGACATGACTTGGCAACTAAAAACGAAGTAGTGTGGCTTATTAAAAAACTTTCCTTTGAAAAAATAAAACTTTTCTTGAATAGAATAGCACTTTGTCAAAATTCTGTTAGGTTTCTTGGTGTGCATTAACAGACTCAAACATATTAAATTCTTTATTGGATTAGACCACTTAACAAATGAAAATTTTGTCACATTTCTACTTTTAAATACCACATCTAGGAAACACATGTATTAATATTTACTGCATTGTGCCAAATCAGATTCTATTATAAAGCTAAATCAAACATGAATCATTACCCAAAAAATTCAAAATCTATATGTGCAGGGTAATGATAAACAGCTTTGGTGCTCATGTCCTGAGCATAACTGCTCAGATCTCATATGTTCAACTGAAGGGAAAAATTGTGGTATTTCAAGTCATTTAAAAGGAGCAAAGCCATTTTTCTAGATAATAAATTGTAAATGAACCACTGAAATTATTTTGGGAAAGCAACTTTTATTCTGATAGAGTCTGATGTGACTTTGAAAACTCTAGGTGTTATAAAAGAAAAATTTGATTTTCACTAATGTAAATTTAGATTATCTAGCCTAAATCAACTTCATTTCTTCAGATTAAGTATTAATCTCACCATATTCTCACCATAAAATATTACCACTTTACAACTTTGAATTTTTCTCTTTTGCTTTCCAAGCATTTTATCAATAACTATCTATATGTCCAAGCCCATAAATTTCTATTAATGTGATAATCATACTGGTATCATATCACTTCCAATCCCCAAGCCCTAAACTTCTCAGTCAAAATCTAAAGGAATTCTCAGAGGAAGGGAGTGAAAACTTAGGGTTTGGACATTTTCCTGCAATTTGAAGAGACAAACATCATGAAAATTCAAACTGGTTGGAAACTCGGTGGTCATCTGAAACACTAAACTCCAAAGAATACATTTGTACATCTGTCAAAACATAGAAAAATCAATTCTGATTTTGAAAGAAGTTTTTGAAGACCTTATCTATGTGGGGAATTTCACACCCACCTATGAGGAATATGTAATTGGTGTTGAACACAAAGTCTCATTCAAGAACTAAAGATAATCTTACATCTGATCAATTCTAGACCAGAATTTTTGTAATTTATTTTGAGTGAGAATGTTCTTAAGGGAATAGGTGATACAAATCAAGCGGATTCAAGTGCAAAAAAAAAAAAAAAAAAAAAAAACTTGAGAAGTGTTAAAAAGTCTGATTCTCTTCATCTTTACATATTTCCAAACTCCCCACTTTTTCTTCCTCTGTGTTTCAAGGCAAGTCTGGCAAAACACATGTCAGGGAAGAAAAAAAAATGATTAAAGGCAATGGGAGATAGGGATAAACAGGAGAGAAAACAGTGAAGAGAAGAAGAGATAGTAGTTAAGAAATTAAAGGTCGATGGAAAATAAAGACAGGTAGTAAGATAATTAGGGTTAAGGATAGTCAGGAGTGGGCATGCAGAGGATTTGAGACAAGAATGAGGCAGGAAATACAGAGGAGCAAGTGTGTCAGAGAAGCTGAGAAGCCCAAAAGATAAGGGATGGTGTGTGATTAGCCCCAAGGCTAGAGGTAACATCACAAAGTCAGTGTTCATGTAATGAGAAAATAACAAGATATAACAACATTTACTGGGAGGCAGAGTAACACATTTCAAGAATTTCCATCTCACTACCAGTGAGAAAAGCTTCCAAGAGTTGCTTGATGTTCATGGACAATTTGAGTGAAAGGAAGGACGATAGAAACCTGAAGTGAGGACGACTTTGAAATTAAAGGGGTTGTCTTGGTAAAAGGAGAGAAAGTAAATTGCTTTGTGTATTTACACCAAGTGGAATTTGAGCCAATATGCCTTAAACCAGAATTTCCAAAAAGTTTGCCATATTTCAGCCCAGTCTTTACTATTACTTACTGGATTTGTTTAAACTGTAGTCCTTCGTTTTTGTTTACTTGGTTTTTTTTTCTTACAAAATAGCTTATTTAAAAAGAACATTAACAACCTGAACAGTAATATCTGTTTCACATGCTAGTCATAATTTTTTTCTCATACACATTAAAATAAACAAAATAATTGCTATGGAACCACTTAAAATAATATTTCATGCCATTGCTGCTTTGCGTGCTTGGAAAGTGAGATAGTCCTAGTCTGCGGGGAAGGCAGGAGGGACTCTTGTCTGATCTACAGCAGTGGGAATCTCCTGAAAGACCCTAATTCAGTTCAGTTCAGTTGCTCAGTCATGTCCGACTCTTTGTGACCCTATGCACTGCAGCACGCCAGGCTTCCCTGTCCATCACCAACTCTCAGAGCTTACTCAAACTCACGTCTATCAAGCTGGTGATGCCATCCAACCATCTCATCCTCTGTCGTCCCCTTCAATCTTCTATTGAAGGCAGGAGCCTTCAATCTTTCCCAGCATCAGAGTCTTTTCCAATGAGTCAGTTCTTCGCATCAGGTGGCCAAAATAAGGAGCTTAAGCTTCAGCATCAGTCCTTCCAATGAATATTCAGGACTGATTTCCTTTAGGATTGACAGGTTCGATCTCCTTAAAAGACCCTAACAAGGCAGGAAATATAGGAGAGCAATGGGCAGTGAGCCCCCAAGGCCTGAAAGAAGGGGGCAGAGAGGAGGAAATAGCCCCTTGAGATCTGTCATGGAGGTCACACAGTGTTACTTCTGCCTCATTCTTTTGATCAAAGCCACTCATAAGCTAGCCCAGAGTCAATAGGCAAGTAAGTAGACTCCACTTCTTAATGTAAGAATCTGTAAAGAATTTGTGGCCATTTTTAATCTACCTCAACTCATATAATCACAGGCTCAAAAACTCAACAGAGAATCATCAACATAATTCAAAAGAGTGATATTAATTTGGAATGTTATTTTTGTGTTCTTTTGAATCTATTAAATATTTGGGGTTAAGTTTTACCAAATTAGGTCAGATAGGAGAAGAATATAGCCACAGTTTTATTCAACTCTCACTTCTATTTTGGGATGCCAATTCTTGTAGATTGTACACATACACAGAAATACACACACACCTCCAGGTCTATTATTGGTTTCTTGCACTATCTTTGTTCAAGTGAACTAGAAAATCAGTTTTATAATATGAATGGGAAGAATGAAATTAAAGGCCAACTTAATTTATTTAAGCAAAAGTAAACACAAAATGACTTATTTTTCTATGGTATCCCTCAATGGGTGAAACACCTAATTTGGGTATCTCAAGAGACAGATACTCATTTAGGGTAGAGGAATAGTCTGCTTCAGAGTGGAGGTGGAGAGAGGATTTATATTCCACCTAATTAATACTTAACTAGGAGTAATATTATGGTGTTTTATCAGACCCTTAAATAGATTTTTGTTATCTCAAAAACATAGAAGAGAATAATTTATAAATTCTACTAACCAATGTTTGAGAAGCTGTAGAAAGTTCACAGGTCTTCCTAAAATGATGATGGGCTTTTCATTTTTCACCTTATTGCTAGGGTTTAGGAATGATTTTCTTTTTGAAGTCTTACCTTGTATGAGGTTCCCCTTTGATCAGATAACATCTTGTGCCTGATCCTGGGCTTCCCAAGGTGGCACTAGTGGTAAAGAACCCGCCTGCCAATGCATGAGACCTAAGAGATGTAGGTTCGACCCCTGGGTCGGGGAGATCCTCTGGAGGAGAGCATGGCAACCCACTCCGGTATTCTTGCCTGGAGAATCTCATGGACAGAGGAACCTGGTGGGGCTACAGTCCATGGGGTCGCAAAGAGTCGGACATGACAGAGCAACTAAGCACAGCACAGCATGCCTGATACTAAGCTCTTTTCACTCCGCCCCATTCCCCACCTTCTTCCTCTTCCCCACTTTGTAATGTCGAGGTTGGGTTTGCTATCAGCTTCGGGCTTGGCTCTGCATGAATGATGGAGAGAGTGCAAGGCTGGAGGAGGGAGAAGGAGCACTTCCTTCCTGAGTGCTTCCTGTTTCACTCCTGCTGCGGCTTCGGCTTCGCGAGCTGGTCTTCACCACTTGCCCGTGGTGGTATTTTGCAGTAGCAGCAATTGATGCCCCTTCGTGGTTTTCCCAGCCTGCAGAGTCAGCCTCATCACATCCTGTCAGGGATACTGGCGTCCTGTCCTCAGAGGTACGGGTCACAGATCATGGGTCTAACACAGCAGTGTGAGTTTGCCTCTCATCCTCAGGGATTTGAGTTCCAACTGCATTGGGCTCCTTTATGCTTCTGACTCCAGGCTTGTAGGTTTTAACAGTTCCACCTCTCTGCGCTCAGCAGAAACCTCTGCTTTCTCAGTTGCTACCTCTGGGAGACCTCCAAGTTCCCTGTTTGCTCCTAGTTTGTCCTTTTCAGTTTTCTAATTCATGGTTATATTAAGTCCTCTCGATTTAAAGAACAGAGTTTCTGTCTTCTGATTGGACCCTGACTGAATAAGTGACCAAAAAGTAACACAAATAATCAGTTAAAACCTTAATCTTGATCATTTTCAGTGTGATCTTCAAAATTTAGGATGTACCTACCAGAAGACTTTAAACAATACAGTGTTTAAGTTTCAGGGTTTACAACCCTCATTTGAAGTAGTTTAATATTAAAGAAGTTGTCTGGTATTAAAGCCACATACATAACATTAGCAGACTTTTCACCTAAAAATTTGGAAGAGTTTGATGACACTTTTAGTTAATCTGCACAGTAATCTTGTGGATGGGATAGGATGTAAATATGGCATAAAAGTCAGTCAAAAATTAAGATTGTTTCAAGTATACAAACAACTATTTCAAGCAAATATAGGGGAAAATCCAAATAAGACATTTCACTTGTATCCAAGTTGAGCAAGAGCATGTAGGAGAAAAAAGAAAAACAATTGATTCTCCATGGCCTGGGGCTTCAGATGGGATGTGTGAAAAGAGTGACCCTTTAGTTATTGTGGTTCTGAGCAGAAGAAGTAGCAACTTTGGACTTCACTGTGCCCTCTGCTCCCTGCAGGGGGATTGTGTGCTGAAAATGATGGCTTTTTCAGGCTTAGAATCTTTCTCAATGACTGAGCACCTCTTAATAGTAAATACAGTCAGCAGTGCAAGTTGATCAACTCTAAGTGTCAGCTCTGGGTGCTGCTGGCTTTAAAAGTGTGAAGTGGAGCCTTAAGCTGGAAGAAAGTATGGGGGCTGTTAGAGAGTTTAATAGAAAGTTGCATAATATATTGCATATGACTATATAGGAAAGATAAGCAAAAATGATAACATCTGTGCTCCCACTGTGGAGAGCTGCGCTGCTGGGGGACAGGAAGGGGAGAAAGACGTGCCTTTCACTGTCTACCCATTTGTATTTTTAAAACTGTGTAAAAAGTTTATATAGTAACTATTCAAAAGTTTTAAGAAGCCAATTAAATGTTTCACTCATATTTGTATTTCTCTTTACAGTTTCCAAATAGCTCTCACTTCTGAAATTCTCTATACTTCTCACTGAAAGCCTGTGAGGCAAAATGGCAGGGTTCTTCTCATTTTATGTATGAAAACCTGAGGGTATAAATGTCTGACTTCCTCAGTATCATACAAACAATTAAAGCTTAGATTAAAAAAAATATTTTCTTGCTCCAAGTAGTTTTTTCCATTATATTGCACTGCCTTATATGTGGGCTTCCCTGGTAGCTCAGATGATAAAGAATTTGCCTGCAATGCCGGAGGCCCAGATTTGATCCCTGAGTTGGGGAGATCTTGTGGAGAAGGGAACGGCTACCCACTCCACTATTCTTGCCTTATGTGTGCTCAGGACTACAAAACAGATTAGGTAGAAAGACAGTGAGCCTTAACAAGACAGAGTTTACAGGTCAAGTCCTGGCCTAGGTATCTACATCTGTAAGGCTTGTACACCTGGTGGAAAGACTTTCACTGCAGCCTCAGCGACCTGTGGACCAAAGCTCCATGCTATATGAATTAATTCACGTATTCCTTGACTAGCCCAGGGCTGAGGACCTAATATGTATTATATGCTGCTATTGCTGCTAAGTCGCTTCAGTCGTGTCCGACTCCGTGCGACCCCATAGACGGCAGCCCACCAGACTCCTCTGTCCACGGGATTCTCCAGGCAAGAATACTGGAGTGGGTTGCCATTTCCTTCTCCAAGGCATGCACGCATGCTAAGTCGCTTCAGTCGTGTCTAACTCTGTGCGACCCCATGGACAGCAGCCCACCAGGCTGCTCTGTCCACGGGATTCTCTAGGCAAAAATACTGGAGTGGGTTGCCATTTCCTTCTCCAGCATTATATGCAATCTTAACCAAAAGATTATAAATAGGTATTCTCCCCATTTTGCAGATGGAGAAATTGAGATGCATAAAAGTTACCTAACCAACACATTAATTTAAAAAATTATAAGGCAAGGATTTTTCTTCAGTTTATCTTTCCCAAAGCCCATTCAATTTTTAAAGGCATTGGGCTAGTTTGTCCGATGGACACATAGGTAAGTAAGAAAGCTGGTATCTCAGAATCAGAAGTGTGCATTGTGAGGTGTGGAGAGGAGTGGATGACGGGGCAGAGAGGAGACCAGTACTGTGAAAAGTCCAAAGCTGATGAATCTAAGTATTATAAAAGAGGCCTGAGCCAATGCCATAAGGGTTTAAAGGAACAAGCAAATTTAATCTTCAGGTGAGTTAGACATGTCTTCATTCATGAGAGAGCAAGGGTCAAATAAACATTGAGCAATTACTAGGAGCTGAAATATGGAGTAGGCTAGGAGTTATGAATGGGAAGCAAGCAAAACAAGGCAGATGGAATGTGAGAATGTTGAAAGGATTAGCCGGTGTTTGTAACATAAATTATATTAATAGAAAATCTGTCTGTTGGCTCCCCTAGGACAGGTCTCTAAGTTGTAGGATCACTAACTGAGCTGCTGGTGACCAAAGCCCCTCCAGGGAAAATAGTACCAAAAATAGATATATAAACAATTTTTAAATTGTTGAATGAATGCATGTACGATGACAAGGCAAGAAAGCGTGAGAACCTCTTACTCTCAATTTTCTCTCATTTTGGATGAGCTCTGAATTACAGTATTATCTTATTGTAGTAATTATTCAATGCTTGATTGTGGTTAAAAAAATAAACACTACTGAAACACACATAATGCTAAAATAATGCTTTGCCATATAAGCAACTCTCTCTCCAAGTCCAAGGAGAATGGCAGAATCCAGAACTCCTGCTGCCAAATAGAAAAGTCTAGAAGGCTTTATGTAGATAGTTTAGAAGAGAAGTCTAGGCTGGAGATAAAAGAGAAATACAAAAGTCATTAGCCTAAAGGCATCTGAAACTGGATTAGATGGGCATTCACGGAAGTGTGTAGACTTAGAATCTGAGAGGAGGGCCAAGGCCAGAGCACGGTCAAAGTCCACATGTTAAGAGATGGCTGAAACTCAGGAAGAAACCAGGTCACAGAAACTCAAGGGAAGATGCACTCCAAAGAGTACTGAATGGTCCATCGCGTTAGGTGATGTAGAGAACACTGCCCTCCCAGGAGTTTTGAGATGTACCCATTGGATTAGCAACAAGAAGGTCATCAGCGTGCCTTGTGATAACAGTTTCATCTGAGGGAAGGGGATGAAAGTCAGATCACATAGGGCTCAGAAATGAGTGGAAACCATGGACATGGTGACAGCACATGGAGAAAATGTTTTCGAGAAGTGTGACTGTTAAGGGAGAAGAGAAATAGTGTGCTAGTTGAAACTGAACTGGGTTGAAAAGGTTTTATTTTTATTTATTTTTTTAAATCAACAGCTTTATTGAAAAGTGAAAGGAGACCCCCACCGCCCCCCACCCCTTCATGTTCTTGGTGGCGTTGGCCTCAGGTTCTGAGCATCCAGCCGGAAAAAGCCTGAAAAGGTTTTAGAAGAGACTTAAGCATGTGTGTATGCAGATGGGGAGAATTCAGTAAAGAAGGAGTGGCAGGAGATTCTTAAGGAGGTGGGAAGGAGGGTGTGAGATACTTGGTGGAAGCATTAGCTTTTACCAGGAAGAAGCAGGACCTCTGAAGATTGGGGGGATGCAAGGATGCTAGTCCAGCCAGTCTCAGGATGGGTAATGAGAGGTAGTGTGATAGGAGCTTTCAAGATGCCAAGACGAATGTGTCAGGACCCCAGCCCTCCCTCGGTTTGAAAGAGGGAGATAAAACATGTGCTAATAATTCTGTTATTAAGTAGAAAGTGATGGATGACATGACAGAGTTAGAAATAAAAGGCAAAAAATGGTAGCTTACTGAATGGAAAGGTTGTTTCTGACTTGGGATGGAGTAGAATCTCATAAAGGAGGTAAAATCTGAGATAAACCTGAAAGTATGTGGGAACTCAGAGGCATAGGCCATTACATTACAGGAGAGTAGTTTAAGCAAAGGGAAGTGAAGGTGATATTTAGGGAATGGAGACCAAATAAGATCTGAGTGAAATGTCAAATAGGTGGAATAATAGGTGATAAATCTCAAAAGGTGGAGCTGCATTGAGGAAAGCTACCATGTCAGACCAATGAGGTTGTAGTTCAATTTGTTGTCTGTAGGCAGTGGGAAATTATAGAATTTTTTTCTGTTTAAAAAGTAGAACATTTGGGAATCAAATTAGAAAGGCATGACAGTGTACTAAAAATAAAGACTTGGGAAACATCAGGTACTAAAAAAGGTATATTAGGAATTTGATAAATATTGATTAACAAGTGGAGGGGTAGTTGGATGGCTGAACAAATAAAGACTATGTAACCATTCTGACATTGGAGTCAAGGGCTCACATTGTCTTGAGTTTTCCAGTGAAGTTATGTGTAGGGGCTGACTTCAGTTTGACTTCTGCCGTTTATGCCAAACATCAACAGTGTCATCGCTTACCAATATATAACACACTGGCCCACCATCTCACAGTAGATTAATTTAGTTTAATTTAATTTAGATTAATTAATTTTAGTCTAGTTTTAGAACTGGAAAATGAGTTTCTATTTCATAAGTGAAATACATAGTGAGTGAACTGCTTTTGTATTTGTACATATAAGGTTAAATCAAAACCTAATGTATGATATCCCTGGGCTATAAAGATGGTTTGATATATACAAATCAATATAGCACATTAATAGAATGAAAGATAAAAATCATACAATCATCTCAATAGACATAGAAAAAGCTTTTTGACAAAATTCAACACCATTCATATCAAGCTATATATAAAGCTATAGTCATGAAAAAAATTATTGGAGTAAAAACAGACAAATATTTTAATGGAACAAAATCAAAAGCCCAGAAAGAAATCCAAGCATACATGGGAAATAGTTGACAAGGGAGCCAAGAATATAATAAGTAGTGCTGGGATAATTGTATATTCACATGAAAAAGAATGAAACTGGACCCATATCTTATACTCAAAAAAATTAACTCAAAATGTGTTGACTTAAATCTAAGATTTGAAACCATAAAACTCTTGGAAGATAAAGACATAAAGCTTCTTAACATGGCTCTTGGTAATGGTTTTCTGGATATAACACCTAAAGCACAGGTAATAAAATGTAAAAAAATAAACAAGTGGGATTATATCAAACTAAAAAGCTTCTGCAGAGAAAAAGAAACCATCAACAAAGAGAAAAGACAACATTATGAATGGGAAGAAATATTTGCAAACTATGTATCTGATAAGGGGTTACTATTCAAAATATATAAAGAACTCAATAGCAAAAAAACAAATAATGCAATTAAAAAATGGGCAAAGGACTGAATAGATATTTCTTCAAAGAATATATATGAAAGGCCAACAGAAGCTGGAAAGATGCTCAATATCACTAATCATTAGAGAAATGCAAATTAAAATCACAGTGAGATATTACCTATTAGAATGCCGTTATCAAAAAGATAAGAGATAATAAATGCTGGTGTGGATGTGGAGAAAAAGGAACCCTTGGGCACTGTTGCTGGGAATGCAGATTGGTACAGCTACCATAGAAAACAGCATGGAGGTTCCCTGAAAAATTAAAAATAGAACTACCATATAATCCAACAATTCCATTTCAGAGAATATATACAAAGGAACAAAAACACTAACTTGAAAAGATATCTGCACTCCAGTGTTCACAGCCACATTATTTACAATAGCCATGACATGAAAATGACCCACATCCTAAGTGTTCACTGATAGAAGAATGGATAAAGAAGTTATATTATATACACATATATGTATATATATGCTGCTACTGCTGCTAAGTCCCTTCAGTCGTGTCCGACTCTGTGCAACCCCATAGACGGCAGCCCACCAGGGTCCGCCATCCCTGGGATTCTCCAGGCAAGAACACTGGAGTGGGTTGCCATTTCCTTCTCCAGTGCATGAAAGTGAAAAGTGAAAGGGAAGTCGCTCAGTCGTGTCCGACTCTTAGTGACCCCATGGACTGCAGCCTACCAGGCTCCTCCGTCCATGGGATTTTCCAGGCAAGAGTACTGGAGTGGGTTGCCATTGCCTTCTCCTATGTATATATATACATACATGTATAATGGAATATTTATATATATAATGGAATATTATTCAGCTGTAAAATACAAAGAAATCCTACCATGTGTAACAACATGGATTGACTTTGTAGGCATTATGCTAAGTGAAATAAATCAACAAAGACAAATACTATCTGATCTTACTTATCTGTGGAATCTATTTTTAAAAAATCATAGAAAAAGAGATCTGACTGGTGGTTACCCAGAGGTGGGAGGGCAGGGTGAGGGGGAACTGGAGGAAGGAAATCAAAAGATACAAACCTCCAGTTATTAGAGATGTAAATACTAAGGATGTAATGTACTATATGATAACCATAGCTACTGCTGATGTGTGATATATAGGAAAGATGTTAAGAGAATAAATCTCAAGAGTTTTCATCACAAGGAGAATTTGTTTTCATTTCTTCTTTTCTGTTTATCGTCTCTAGGTAAGAAAATGGACATTAGCTGAATATCTAGTGGTAATCATTTCACAATATATGTAAATCAAGCCATCATGCTGTATGCCTTAAACTTATGCAGGGATTATGTCAATTATTTCTCTATAAACTGGAAAAACCCTAATATTTAAAATTTTATTTTGACAGATGATTAAGGAGAAGTCTATAAAACCACTTCCCAGGTTGACTCTGTGGTAGAGAATCTGCCTGCCAATGCAGGAGTCACAGGAGACATGGGTTCCATCCCTGGGTTGGGAAGATCCCCTGGAGAAGGAAATGGCAGCTCGCTCCTGTATTCTTGCCTGGAGAATCCCATGGACAGAGGAGCCTGGCAGGCTGCAGTCTGTGGGGTCACACAGAGTCAGTGGCAACTGAGCACACATGCTCCTTGCTATATAACCGCTGCCAGTTTGTACCTCAATTTATTTGCTAAATTCTACAGTTAAGTAAGTTATGTAAGGAAGAACATTTACTCTCAAGACTTTAAAAGTATTTTTAGTTGTGAGAGATTTGAAGAAATAATAAAGTATAACTATTTCAATTTTAAAAAGTCCCCTTAGGATCACCTGTATGGGGATGAATGGTAACTGGACTTATGGTAATGATCCCTTTGTAGCATATGCAGATGTTGAATTGTGATGCTCTACACCTGAAACTTACATAATAATGATAAAAATTCCCCCTCAGTTGTAATAGAGAAAAAAAAAGGAATCATGGTATTTTCAGTGACATCATGGTGACTCAGATTTGCTGTATGAAATATGCACTTTGATGTCTCCAATCACTTCCTCAAAGAATTTGCCAAGGAATTGATAGATTTCTCTTTATCAATTGTTGAAAGCTTACACTTGTGGGATAACATGAGAGGAAACTTATCATCATGTTGAAGGTTTGAACTAAAATGCTTTTAAATTGCATCATAACTTCCCTTTCTTAGAACTGTACTTCCTACAAGTAATAAGTTAGTAGTTAATTCCAAAGCCATGTTTAATTATAAAATGTAATATGCCATAAAACATTAAGTAAATACTTTTAAAATACTACTGATAAACATTGTAGTAGGAAAATGAATCAACTGCTTTATAATCTTAAGCTAAACTAAGGATAAATCATGACAAACTTCAGTTTACAAAGAGAATTTTTATATTCATGTCAGCAAATGCAAACAGGAATGGAAAGTAATCTATAATTTTACTATGCTATTTGCATTAGCAAATATTAAAATATGCAGTTTAAATACAATTGTGTAAACCAGTCAAGAGTGTGTGAATACACAGTCATATCTTTTTTTTGAAACTTGAGAAACATATAATAGTCACTCACATTTAATCTTTTTGTATGTGTTTTCACACTTGAGGCTTCATTATCTTTTTGTTAAGCACTGTAGTCTCACGATTTTTATTTACATCTCTAAGAATTGTATTTTTAAATTTTTGACCCATTAAGCAAGTTCCCTCTGTTTTTAAGGCACATTTTACAGCTAAGATACTTTTATTTGTTACATTAAACTTGGTGAAGTATATAGAGAAATATTTTAAGAAGAGAACTCTGCATTGAGACAGCTTAACTAAATAAAGTCTTAGAGATGCAAAGCTTCAAAATATAAGTCTTCAAGTGGCATGTGCTTTAAATGATACCGTCACTTATTAAAAAAAACAGAGAAAGTTAAAAAAAGAAAGAAAGAAAAGGCATTGTCTATCATCTATCAGTTTTTAGGAGGTGAAGTTCACTGGGAAAGCTCTAGAAGTGGATCATTTCCAAGGCATCAGCCTCTTCTTTTGAAGCAATAGTTCCATCTAGTGGACATTAACTTAGAAACAAAGCTTCAATTTCAAAAATTAGTTTTTTTTTTCTTTCTTGAATGAAATCAGCATTAAAGGAAAATAACAAGGATAATAGCAGAAAGAATTTGTTTAAAATACTAAATTCAAAAGTAACAAAGTAGAAACCAAATAATCTGCGAAACAAAAATATCTACTTGTAAATAAAACACTTTTCTTATGCTCAACACACTAGAAATTTGGTAAAAAAAAAAAAAAAAAAAGATAATTTAATGAGTGCAGAGAGCCAAACTAGGTAACACTGGAATGACTATGATAAGAAACAAACTACAAACTTGAATTTTTAAAAATCTGGCACATATTTCCAAAAATACAGAGTAATAGAAATCATTCATTTATTCATTTTCAAAGTGGTTTTCCAGGTGGCTAATGGTAAAGAATCTGCCTTCCAATGCAAGAGAGGTTAGAGATGCCGGTTCATTCCCTGGGTTGGGAATATCCTCTGGAGGAGGGCATGGCAGCCCACTCCAGTATTCTTGCCTGGAGAACCCCACGGACAGAGGAGCCTGGCCATAGTGTCGCACAAAGTTGGACATGACTGAAGCAACTTAGCACGCACGCATTCATTTCAACAACAATATTTATTGGCCTTCAAGGTCAAATATTTACTGTTCAGTTCCTAGCATTTCTGATACTGACAATTGCTTTTGTCCTATAGCACAGGAGGGTCTTCCTATCAATATCGGAGCCCATCTAAAGTGGATCTATTGGCAATGTGCAAAGGTAACCTCTGACAATGGCTCTCATTTGCAATACAGTAGCAAGATGGCTAGTCTAGTCAGGTATTTCTTTTAAATATTAATCATCTGGATGATTCCAAAACACTAATGTGGCTGGATTTTTTCTTTCTTTCTTTTTTTACTGATTTGGCAGAGTCTTACTTCTAATCACAGTATGTCTAAAAGCAGATTGGAAGCCTAGAGAGTATACCTCTAACCACTTGGAATAAAGGAAGTCTGAAGTCACAGTTCCTGTTACTGTTATCCTGTTCTCAAGAACTTGAAACCTAGCCTACAAATTGCTCTGTGTCACATAGATTTCTTATTTCAAAAGACCAAAATGGTTGACTATTTAGTGAGTACAGTTTGGGGTGAGGAAAAATTCTGGAAATAGATAGTAATGGTGGTTATACAACACAATGAATGTATTTAATGGTACTGAGTTGAACACTTAAAAAAGGTTAAAATGGTAGCTGGTACATCCTGAAAAGTCAGAGGACAGATCCTGAACATTTCTGGGACACATTTGGGATTCAGGGGTTCAGCCCAGTCTGGGTAGAAATCATCAAGGGAAAGAGGACAGACAAACAGCACATCAACATACCTGAGAAAGTGCATTTATTTGCCTAAGATCCTGGTGAAGGCTGAACTTGCTCCCAAATCAAGCCAGCAACAGGAGACGTGTTTTGCCTTCCCATATGTTATAGGCTCAATTATATTCTCCCCTCAAATTGTATATTAAGTCAGCAATGCCCAATACCTTAGACTGTGTCTATATTTAAGGTTAAGACCTTTAAAGAGCTTATTAGGTTAAAACGAGGCCATTCTAATGGGCTCTAATCCAATATGACTGGTGTCTTTCTAAGAAGAGGAAATTTGGACACACAAGAGTCTCCAGGATGCTCACCTATAGAGGAAAGACCATGTGAGGACAGCTTGCCATCTGCAAGCAAAGAAATCAAATTTGCTGACATGTTATCTTGGCCTTCCAGCCTCTGAAACTGTGAGAAAGCAGCTCTCTGATGTTTCAGGCCCCCAGTCTGTGGCGTTTGCTGTGGCAGCCCTAGCAAACTAAAACAAGCACAAAATGTGTCTCTTGAGACATTCTTGTTCTACGGTAGAATAGTTCCATAGGCACGAATTTTTCACACATGTGTGCTAAGTTGCTTCAGTCATTTCTGACCCTTTGTGACCCTATGGACTGAAACCCACCAGTCTCCTCTCTCCATGGGATTCTCCAGGTAAGAATACTGGAGTGGGTTGCCATGTCCTTCTCCAGGGGATCTTCCCGACCCAGGGACTGAACCTTCCACCCAGGGATCGAACTTACCACCCAGGGATTGAACCTGCATCTCTTACGTCTCCTGTATTGGCAGGTGGGTTCTTTACCACTAGCGCCACGTGGGAAGCCCCTAACCCTTCACAGGCTGTGCTGAAGAAGACTAAAGGGGAAGTGAAGGGGAACAACCCTGATAAACATTGCCTTTGGGGTGACTTGAACACTTGTCTAGACAGGAAGTTGTGAGGACCATCTTCTACAGTTGTCACACATTCTCTCAACCGGAGATTCACCCCTATGAGGCCAGCTCCCCAGTATCCTGTCCTCCTGCGGCTGACGGGATGACCATCATCAGGGTCCGGCCATCTTCATTCTCTGTCCCTGTTCCCATGCAGACCTAGAAATAGAAACAAGTTCTGCTCTAGACTCAAGCGGCTTAAATACCTGACAAAACAAATTTCATTATTAAACTAAAATTAAGCAAAACAACTGAACAAGAAAAAACAGCATATTATTTTTTTTCAAAGAGTCAAAGATCTTTTTGAACGAGTTTTTAATTGATTGGAATTTTTTAAAAGATTTTTTTGATGCGGACCATTTTAAAAGTCTTTATTGAATTTGTTAAAACATTCCTTTCGTCTTTTATGTTTCGGCTTTTTGGTCTAAGGCATGTGGGATCTTGGCTCCCCGACCAGGGGTCGAACCTGTACCCCCTGCATTGGAAGGGGAAGTTTTAGCCCCTCGACCACCAGGGAAGTCATGACTGGAATTTCATAGAAAGAAAGCTTCTAGCCTCTGGTACTTTGGGGAGTTACCAGTTCCTAGCCTGGTGACTACTTTACTCTCTGCCTGCTGGTTTGTTTGAATCTTCCCCCTTTGCTTCGTTCTATGTGAAATGAGTCCCTACTGCAGACAAAACACTATGTCGAGTCGGTCCAAAAATGAAGTTCAGTAAACACAGTTTCTACCCAATCCTCCTTTTGAAGGAGTGAAGTCATGTGAAGAGCCGAGTTGTCCAGTGATTTTCTGAAGTGTGTTGATTCTCCTTGTAATGCAGTGATGCAGGCTGAGAACAGAGAGCGGGTGTAGCCAGAGGAGATGGAGGCTCAGCGAGGCTCAGGAGAATGAAGCTTGAGCTTGATTTTGATGGAGACATTCTTTCACTCATTCAACCAACAAACATTTACTAAGTACCTGTTATGTGTCAGGTATTTTTTTTTTAATTAGTTTATTTTCTATTTTTTAACTTTACAATATTGTATTTGTTTTGCCATACATTGACATGAATCCACCATGGGTGTACATGTTTTCCCCTTCCAGAACCCCCCTTCCACCTCCCTACCCATCCCATCCCTCCAGGTCATCCCAGTAAGACCAAAAACTATAAAACTCCTAGAGGAAAACATAGGCAAAACACTCTCCGACATAAACCACAGCAGGATCCTCTATGACCCACCTCCCAGAATATTGGAAATAAAAGCAAAAATAAACAAATGGGCCCTAATTAAAATTAAAAGCTTCTGCACAACAAAGGAAACTATAAGCAAGGTGAAAAGACAGCCTTCAGAATGGGAGAACATAATAGCAAACAAAGCAAGGACAAACAATTAATCTCAAAAATATACAAGCAACTCCTGCAGCTCAATTCCAGAAAAATAAACGACCTAATCAAAAAGTGGGCCAAAGAACTAAACAGACATTTCTCCAAAGAAGACATACAGATGGCTAACAAACACATGAAAAGATGCTCAACATCACTCATTATTAGAGAAATGCAAATCAAAACCACAATGAGGTACCATTACACACCAGTCAGAATGGCTGCTATCCAAAAGTCTACAAGCAATAGATGCTGGAGAGGGTGTGGAGAAAAGGGAACCCTCTTACACTGTTGGTGGGAATGCAAACTAGTACAGCCACTATGGAGAACAGTGTGGAGATTCCTTAAAAAACTGGGAATAGAACTGCCATATGACCCAGCAATCCCACTGCTGGGCATACACACTGAGGAAACCAGACTTGAAAGAGACACATGTACCCCAATGTTCATCGCAGCACTGTTTATAATAGATAGGACATGCAAGCAGCCTAGATGTGTCAGGTATTTTTGTAGCGTTTCCAAACTTTAGTGTACATTAGAATCATCTGGAGGGCTTGGTTAAACGCAGATTGCTGCTTGCTAAGGCAGGAGATCTGCAGCAGGGTTTGTGACTGGGTTTCTAACACATTTCTAGGTGATGATGCTAGTGATTCAAGAATTGTACTTTGAGAACCACTGATTTAGGCAGAGCAGTAGGAAATGGGGAAAAGATAAGCAGTGCTAACTGTCGGGTTTTGCAATGTTAGCATAAAACAAAGGCACCAGCATGGCTAGTGGGGTGGCAGTGAGCTTGAAATCCAGCCCCAATTGCACTTGTTAAGCCCCTAGGGCTATGTAAACATAAGGGAAGGGCCACCTGTCTGTATTTGTCCTCCCAGAAGGTCCCCTTTGTTAAATGTCTGCCCTGTGGGTGTGTCTGCTCAGAGGGACCATTTTTTTTGTAACTTGCCCAAAGGCATGGGGTAAATCAAAGGCTGGAAGCAACAAACAAAGCAGGGTATGTGAGAGGGAAGTGGATGTGGCTCAGCGTGCCCGGAAGGAAACAGTGAGGATGAGGCCATGGTTCCACGCTGGCCGGCCTGACTTCCGTCTGTGGTCTATTTCCCTCAAAAATCTCCACCACTACACACAGATGGATTCTGTGTTCAGATATTTCACCCACAAGGAGATTGTCTGCATCTCAGCTTTTCTTGGGTTCATCCAGTCACTGTGGACAGCTCCTCGCTTATCTACATTTAGGCCAGGTGACGCTATCAGATACTAATTAGATGCCAGAGAAAGGCAGAGATAAGGGACTCAAAGGATTGATCAAAGGAAACTAATAGAATAATGGCTTGGGTTGAAGATGGTGCATGGATGGAGAAGACCACACAAGAGCAAGAAGCCTGAAGGTTACCGGAGAACACCAGGGCTCCAGGTACGAGCCTGGTGATTAGTGAGAAAGATGAAAGGCGATTACTCACATGTCAAGTCAAGAAACAACAGGAAAGATGATGACAGTGGCTGCATTTGGAACTGACCTGAGAGGATTAGCAAAACGCTGCCTGAGAAGAAAGCCAATTAAGACAAGGCTAGAGTCCTCCGGCAAAATAACATCTTAAAGAAGAGATCTAGCTTAGTACGGAAGAGAGAATAGCCACTGAGAAGCCCAAATAACCTACAGACGAGGAGTTTTAAATATCTACAAGAAGCACAGCCTGCTGCTTACTGTGTGGGAGCCATGCTTACTCACATATCTAGAGTGCTTCCACTGCCTGGAATGATTCACCTGCTTCTTTTCAACAGGACTTGGTTTCAGGGAATAAGATTCATGTAATACAATAGATTGGGCGGAGAACAAGAAAATATTGAGATGTCAACCTTTCTGTAGTAGAGGCAAAAGGCTTCAAAAAGATTTATTTAAGGTCCCCCACAGACTGCTTTGTTCAGACTTCCCTCAGCACAAGAGAGACTCTTGTCTGTGTAATCTTGTTACCGTGAAGGTAGAATCTGCTGTCTGCCCAGTATCCCACATGTGAAAGATCAGCAGGCATCAAGCTCCTGGGACGATTGTTCCAACACCCTCTGGAGCATCTGATTCAACTTCTTGGATATGACCTGACAGCTGGCATTTCTAACAAGTTCCCAGCTGATGCTGATGTAGCTAGTCTGGGGGCCACACTTTGAGAGCCACCGTTTGTAAACAGTGATAATATCAGTTCTTACAATCAAGAAATCAATATCTAAATGCCCGAAGTCACAGCTGTTGGACAGTTCATAAAGCATCCTGGTAAAGCCATTGGTTTAAGACAGCATCCTACGGGACTTCCCTGGCAGTGCAGCGGTTGATTTTGACTTCCAATGCAGGGGGTGCGGGTTTGATCCCCAGCTGGGGAATCAAGATCCCACATGCCTTGCAGCCAAAAAAACCAGGACATAAAACAGAAACAATATTGTGCCATGTTAAGTCGCTTTAGTCGTGTCTGACTCTGTGCGATGCTATGGACTGTGGTGATGTCCACAAGAAGGTCTGGGAGCCTGGAAATCAAAAGAGCCACTGCTGAGATGGGTTATAGCTCACCTGTGCATTATTTAAGCATGCCTAGATTAAGTGGCTTATTTGGCCCCAAATGAATCACTGAAATAATTGGAAGCAGGAAGAGCTTTTGCACACTGTCCTTCTTTATTTGATTCAGGACTCATCTCTTCAGTAAGCAGATTCCACCCAACATAATGATAAAAGGTGCAGAACTATGATGGAATAAGCTCAAACTGGTGAACCAACAGCAATGCTGACTCCAAAATAAAACTGTGTGGGCACTGAATAACTATTGTAGGAAAACATGACTGAGCCTTATTAGGAATGCTGCTGGAATTAGCTGTGATGGGAGGGAGGAGTCCTGTCCCTTTAAGAGGAAGGTTGGGACTATTGAGTTTGCCCTCCACTTCTCTCATTAAAGGAGACTTGAATGAAGACTCCTGACTGTGAAGGGGAGGCTGGCCAGACTGGGTGAAGGAGGAGGCTTCTGCTAACAAGCCTGGTGTGAGGCCTTACAGAGAAAATCATCACAATTGACTTCCTTTGTTGCTTCTATGTGGCCTGATGTATAGGAGAGAGGGCCTGATGGGTTTGTTAAGGACATCCCTTTGGAGGGAGCCCTGGAGAAGGAGCCAGATGGTGAAATAAAGACTGGCTGAGATCAGTGTGACAGCCTTCACAGCACCTTTAGTTATGGCTCTGTTATTCTGGGAAAACACGCGTTCCCCACTCGGTTACACACTTTGCTCGTGGGTGTGAGTGTCGTGAATGTGCCCCTGTAAATGCAAAATGTCAAAACCAATAAAGAGTGTTGTTTTAACTTGTACACACAGAAGCTCCTCAATCAGACCTCTTCCCATGATTTAAGTATTATGATGGTTGCCATTTTCTACTCTGCCTGTGGGGTAGATCTTGTTGTTCAGCTGCTCAGTCGTGTCCGACTCTTTGTGACTCCATGGACAGCAGCATGCCAGGTTTCCCTGTCCTTCACTGTCTCCCAGAATTTGCTAAAACTCATGTCCATTGGGTCGATGATGCCGTCCAACCATCTCATCCTCTGTTGTTTCCTACTTCTCCTGCCACTAGGTAACCGTAAATCCCAGATGGGCTGATCACAAAAGTTCACTCTAACCCACTTCAGTCATGCATCTTGTGTTCTTTAAAGCACTTAAGATGTGCTTAGCACGTTTGTGTCCTCAGTGCTTGTGAGTATTTGAGCTTCCCCAACATGGAGAATGAGCTGGTCCCTACAGTGTGTTCCCTACTGTGTGGCCTTCAGAGAGTGTGCTTATTATGGATGAGTTCAACTCAAAGACTGGATTTCAGATCAGATTCAAGGTTAAATGGAATCTGATTTGGTAAGGAAATATATTTACTTCTTAAATGTTAGCTCTGTCGTGTGTTTTGTCTGTTGTTTAGTCGCTAAGTCATGTCCGACTGTCTTGCAACCCCATGGACCATATCCCACCAGGCTTCTCTGTCTGTGGGATTTCCCAGGCAAGAACATGGGTGGTTATAGTGCACTAGAACAAATGAGAGTTAACTTTAATATTACTACTAGTGATACTAAGGGTCAGTATTACCACGTTTAATGCCATGGGGGTAATACAGTTTCTGAGGCTTTGCTGAAACACGACTACCGCTAATAACAACTGCTCTTTTAATGCCTACCATATGCTAGGAGATTTACATACATTATTAATCATCTAAAATCTCTATCAAATGTGTAAAACTTGGAATTAAGAAATAGGGACTGGCAAAAAAAACACAGAAAACAAAAAAAGCCCAGGTTAATTCCTTCCAACTGGCCAAGTAGTAAGCAGAAGAGATGGGCTCAAACTGAGATCTAACTCCAAATTCCATGAGTTTCCACAACACTGTGTTATTATTTTGGAGTTTTTCTTTAAAATGAAGGAAAATTATTTTAACGTATTTGAAAACAATTTTTTTATTTTAAAGTTTTGCAAGTCAGAAAAGGAACATAATCTATCATAAAAGTATGTTCGGTACTCCAAACTCCAGGAAAATAATGGACGCCTTTCCAAAGGACGCAGCCGTTCTCCTCCATTGACTGCACAGCATTCAGCTACAGAATGTATTTTCTAGACTTCTAGTGGAAAATATCCCGATTTTAAGCAAAGCTACTTTCTGCATCTTCTACATTAATGGCACTAATTTTAAAATGTACTAATTAGCTGATGGACAGTGAACTAAGGTAGTTTCACCTTCTAGTAAATTATGGGAAGTGGCGTCACCTACTGACGATATACGATATTGCAATCTGGTATCAGAAATTCTGAAGACTTTAGTACAGGAAGAAACTGTTTTGTTCAGGTTCTTTAAATTACAGAATGCATCTTCCTGGAGAAATATAGTATGTCTGGAGTATAAGTAGTTACATAATATGCATGGAACAGCTTTCTGACATCTCAATTTTATTCAACATTTTTATATGAAAATAAATACATATTATGACATAGGATGCACAATTAGCCTATTTTTAAAAAAATCTATGATGGAAATTTTCTAAAAGTGTCTCTTTCAAACACGTTCATTCTCATCTTGCCATTAGAGATTCTTCAGTGGAAAACTTTTAGAAATATTGGATCCAGCTCATTCCCTTTGTATGAAACATGAGAAAATCATGTTCCAGCTCTGGGTCAATTTCATGAAAGAGAAAGTTCCAGACTCTTATTTCCCATTTCTTTCATCTGAATTTGCCACAGGATCCCCATTTGTATTGCATATACCAAATCAAAATAAAAAAAAAATTCAATTTGGGGAATCACAAACTTGTGATTTGGGGTCAAAAAATTTGGAAAATATGAGAATTTCTATAACCTTAGAATCACTGAAAATTGATAGCAGTGCTAGAATAAAAATCTCTCATGGGAGAAATTCTGCAAGTCCTTAAAGGGCTGTGAGTGACATCTAGTGATTCCAATAGCAAGCATGTCTTCTTTTTGCTGGAAGATTTAAACTTCAATTCTTCCTGGAGGAATTTTTGGTTATGAATATATCTTTAATTTTATTATGTAAGACAGCTAATAAATCACCAGCATTAACATTATAGCAAGGTCTGCATTATGAAACACATCTAATCCATAGAATGAAGGACACTCACATTTAGGCCAAATTCTTAAGTTCAAAGAATAGTTTTAAAATAAGACTACCAACGAATCTATATTGTTTGATTTGCAGCTAGATATCTAGATTTTGGGGATCGTATATGTGTTCTACTTTGCTCTATCAGAAAGCAAAAGAACTTAGATATGGCCTAACAATAGATCACTTCAAAGTTTCCAAATGATCCTTCAAAATGAAATCATAGACTGAGGTTAGCAAAAATAAGAACTGAAAATATGTAAGGATCATTATGATAGCAAATAGCCAAGCCAGGCTCAAAAATGTGCAGATTAGCTGCTACCATATTGCTGAAGAGGCATGTTTTTTCTTTACTTACATTATATTATAAAAAATTAAAAAGTTATATTATTATTATATTTTCTTATCATGTTAAAGTTTTGTAAACCTTTTTGATAGTGACAAAATAGCTTACAAATTAAAAATTTATTAAATAAATATTAGGCATATGAGCCAATTGTTCACCATATTTGATGTGTATGTGTTTTCCTAGTTTAAGTTTACATATTTATGTTCTTAAAAAATATTTAAATATATTACATGTAAATACCACATATGATGTGGTGTCTACATAATTATGATTGCATTTGTAGACCAAATATATGGATGCTTTTAGTTGTTCCTTTCTTCTATTATGTTAAATATCACTTTTAAGGTTTTTACCTCTCAATTCATCCAGAATAATTCTTCAGCTACAATGTAACTTGCAAAACATGTTTTAAAGATACACTGTAGCTATATAGATGTTATAGATATATAGATACTGTAGCTATACATACATGAGCATCTGCACATGGTATAAGATTTCAGCAAGTACATTGGTTCTCAACATTGTCTCTTCAAAACGTGAGGATCCTTTTTGACTTTTGAGAATCAGTCTGGCTCAGAGAGCTGCTCTCAACCATATGGAAGGTTTAGGATTAGAGGCCTGACCCTGTCAGGAAGGACCACGTGGTCCAACACTGCAGTTGCTGGGTCAGTATGAGAAAGCTTCTTAGTCAAGAATTATCTTAAAAAAAACAAAGACAGTAATTTCAAGTGGATGAAAAAGTGAAGAAAGAAGTGAAGCTTTTTTCTTAAGAAAGCTTGTAAAGAGTGGAAAAAGAAAACCCAGTGATTTCAAGTGAAGAATCAGAGCAGAGGGAGCCCCTCTCTGTGTGGACTTTCAGAGCTAACATAATGCTAGTAAGGAACACAGAAGCATCTTAGGCCGTGAAATGTGTGCTAAGACTCAGAAACTTCAAAAAAGTACTTGATGACTCTTATCCCATAAAGAGCCATAACAGATGGCCTTTCTCAGAAAAGTGTTCGCTGCTGGCTTGGTTGATGATTATGCCATAGGTATACATAACTATGGCATAATCATACATGTATATGGGCTGCTAATTTACCAAAGAGGACCTGAATGCTTCAGACATTGACACCTGAGTATAAGGAACTTCTGGCTGTAATGCTCCTGAGGTTCCCAGTGAAGGGAAGGTGATTGGTTTTGCTCCTGGAGTGTCAGATGGTGGACATTCTTTGAGGTCATCCTTCCTCCATTTCACTAATAAACCCTCTTTCTGCGAACTGCCTCCTCCCCCTTGTCAAAGTCTAGTAAAATCAGAAGATTGTGACGAGGTCAATTTAGATAAGAATGGGAGAGCAGTGTTTTAAAGCTTACCACACTCTGAGTTCTGCTTCTTATCCTAGCAATTCTCAATCCCAGAATGTGTAAATGCCACACTGGCATGACTGTCGCTGCCATGTAACATCCTTACAATCACTTTGGACCTTGCTTCTAAAGAATTTGCAGTGCACTCAGGTGGCATGTTTATTGGTGCAAAAGAACTTTCAGAAAGTTATCAGGAGGGAAAAAAACCCGCCAAGTTCTGTGCTCTTTCTACAAAATTTGCTCACCCATTATATTCTTATTTGGTAAAAGTGAATCTCTTACAAGACCTCAGATAGAAGCTCTTAAACTATCTCAACTGTTCCTATCGGGAAGAAAACTTATTTTTACCTGATGGTTTTTTCCATTTTACTGGAAAGCAATCAGCAGAGGGTGAAGGAAATAGATGCTAAATTATTTGGTAACAAAGCAAGAATTAGTGTCCAGAGGTAAATTAAAAATTTGCTAACTATTGTTAATGACAATTTCTTTTGAAAAACATGATAAACCTGGAAAAATTAAATTTATGAATATAAATAAAATGTATATCAGAAACATTGGCCTATCACTTCCTTATAGTTAAAAATTCATTTTAACTTTGTAAATTATCTTAGTGATTAATCCATATCCTGGAGTTAGCTTTAATGTTTTATGGAAATGATACACATATGCCATACTGTTTGTTAGAGCCCTATTAAACTAAGAATAGTATGAAAATAAATTAAAGCCTAGTTATCCTTTTGGGGAAAACAGGTCTACATTTGCTAATTATTGAAATAATACATTTTGATAAAAATCTTACAAAATTTTGCTAGCTTATTTGAACATCATTATAGCTTGCTCAATTTAAATTGCCAAACTTTGACTGACTGTCTCCTGTGATTTATAGAAGGAAGATAATATTTATACTTCTAGAGACATTGAAGGGCCAAGGAATAGGTTGGAAATTAAAAGGAGAGTTAGTCTCCCCTGGCTTCAATGTATTCTCCCCACAGCTGCTAGAATATTTTTCCTCAGACCTCAGAAACAACAGGAACTGCCTCTGGTTGATATCACCCTCCCATCATGCCACACACAGTACAGTTTTATGCAAGCAAAAGAAATTTTCAGTAAAATTACACTGATAAATAATAACTGACCAAGATGAGAGTTAGCATATGTGTAGAACTGGCCAAATGTCCAAAAGTGTATTGACTGACAGAAAATTTTGCAGCCATCAGGAATTTTACCTTACCTTCTCACTAAGGAGCTGCACTGTAGTTGAATTAGCGTTTCGCTATAGAATAACTCAAAGCTTACAACGCTAGAGTTTAACTTTGCTGGAATGTGGCACCATCATCTCACTGATTTTTAAAGCAGAACCCATTCGGTATAGTGCTTTCACAAAGGAATACTATTTCCTATAATTTATTTATTAACAACCTATTAAAATGTAAATTATCAGTTACATGCAAGCAGGTACTTCATCGAAAGAAATAAGGAAATTAGACATGGGCTTTGGTGGTTTTCTTTCATTGGAACTTTTCCCAAAGTTGCTTCATTAAAATATTTTCTTAAGGGACTTTGTCAGATTTTGGAGGAAATTCAAATGAATAATTGTATTTTATTTGTATTAGTGTTTTCCACTTTAAAATATATTAAAATGTACTGTGCAATGGTCCTAGGTAATATGTTGTCAGACTTGGAAGCATAGCATTTGAATTAACTCAGCTGATTATATTATTTTAAGGCTACCACCAATGCTACTTTTGATTTTTTAAAATACAATAAGGAAAAAACAAAAAAATTTATATTGGATATGTACATACATTCGTCACAAGACCATTGACTTAAACTCTGAGCTACATCTTCCACATCTGTGGTTAAGATTCTTTTGTTTCAAACTGGAGAAACTAACTCTGGCTGACTTAAAGAATTGATTGGAGAGATACAGTTTACTCACAAGAATAACAGGGAAGTAGTAGACAATGGTCAGTCTTAAGGGGCCAGTATAGCAGCTACCGTTTCCTCAAAGCACCCTGCTGGCTTGAGGATCAAGTTCCAGCAAAGGCAAGTGCAGCTGGCCTGGTCTGGATCACAGGGTTGTTCCTTGCCTAGGAGAGGACAGGACATTTTAGATCAACCTGGGTCCAGTGGAAAATAATTTTTCTAAATGATATTAATGCACTATTCCAAAACCAAAATGGAAAAAATGTTTGCAAATCAAGGACAGAGACTGAATACTCAGTGGAAAAAGGCAGAAGAGAAAGGAAAATAAAAATAAGAAGGCGAAAAGCTATAGCAGAGGGCAAGGCATGGTACCTAAATACCGGATAGGAAACTGTGGTGGGATACTGTGAACACAGTCCCTGTGTCCCAGCAAATGTTCAGGACAGACTGTGCAAACCATGAGAAACTCACGGCAGGGATCTGGTGACTTGTGGACCCTCTGAGAGGTTCTAAATGTCATATCCAGGCTTACACACAGAGTGGCATGAGGCTTGGAGGTCACTGTGAGCTGGTACAACAGAGATGGCAAAATGGAGACAGCAAGTCATCCTAGAGGGTTATGAAGTTCATAGAAGCTGAGTGTTTTGGTCAGACTCACAGAGTTACCATGCTGTGTGTCAGAGGTTTAAAAATAACTATGATACCTCTCTCTAGGAGCAAAAAAACAAGCAAGGGAAACAGGCGCATAAACCAATAGTTTATAAAAGAGTGTTACTAGTCTAATATGTGAAGCAGGTGTGGGTGGGATCACAGAAGAGGAAATGAGCAAGACCAATGGAAGACTCCTCTGAGGGAAGCTCTCTTTGAGGCCAGGAAGGAGGCCACTGATTATTGGCAATGGGAGGATGCTTCAAGAAGAATTGTTTGGGTGTGAATTGTCTTGGAAGCCATAATGAGGATCTCTGTGTTATACTACAGGCTATTTTTTTAAAAGCATTTTAAAACCAGTTCAGTTCAGTCGCTCAGTTGTGTACAACTCTTTGCAACCCCATAGACTGCAGCACACCAGGCTTCCCTGTCCATCACCAACTCCCGGAGTTCACTCAAACTCACGTCCATTGAGTCAGTGATGCCATCCAACCATCTCATCCTCTGTTGTCCCCTTCTTCTCTTGCCCTCAATTTTCCCCAGCATCAGGGACTTTTCAAATGAGTCAGCTCTGTGCATCCGGTGGCCAAAGTATTGGAGTTTTAGCCTCAACATCAGTCCTTCCAATGAATATTCAGGACTGATTTCCTTTAGGATGGACTGGTTGGATCTCCTTGCAATCCAAGGGACTCTCAAGAGTCTTCTCCAACACCACAGTTCAAAAGCAGCAATTCTTTGGCTCTCAGCTTTCTTTATAGTCCAACTCTTACATCCATACATGATTACTGGAAAAACCATAGCCTTGACTAGATGGACCTTTGTCAGCAAAGTAATATCTCTGCTTTTTAATATGCTGTCATGGTTGGTCATAACTTTCCTTCCAAGGAGTAAGCGTCTTTTAATTTCATGGCTGCAGTCACCATCTGCAGTGACTTTGGAGCCCTTTTTGGGACATGAGGCTTTATTTTTTTAATAAAGTCTGCCACTGTTTCCACTGTTTCCCCATCTATTTCCCATGAAGTGATGGGACTGGATGCCATGATTTTAGTTTTCTGAGTGTTGAGCTTTAAGCCAACTTTTTCACTCTCCTCTTTCACTTTCATCAAGAGGCTCTTTAGTTCTTCTTCACTTTCTGCCATAAGGGTGGTGTCATCTGCATATCTGAGGTTATTGATATTTTTCCTGGCAATCTTGATTCCAGCTTGTGCTTCTTCCAGCCCAGCATTTCTCACGATGTACTCTACATACAAATTAAATAAGCAGGGTGACAATATACAGCCTTGACATACTCCTTCTCCTATTTGGAACCAGTCTGTTGTTCCATGTCCAGTTCTAACTACTGCTTCCTGACCTGCATACAGGTTTCTCAAGAGGCAGGTCAGGCAGTCTGGTATTCCCTTCTCTTTCAGAATTTTCCACAGTTTATTGTGATCCACACAGTCAGAGGCTTTTGCATAGTCAATAAAGCAGATATAGATGTTTTTCTGGACCTCTCTTGCTTTTTCGATGATCCAGAGGATGTTGGCAATTTGATCTCTGGTTCCTCTGCCTTTTCTAAGACCAGCTTGAACATCTGGAAGTTCATGGTTCACGTATTGCTGAAGCCTGGCTTGGAGAATTTTGAGCATTACTTTACTAAAGTGTGAGATGAGTGCAATTGTGCGGTAGTTTGAGCATTTCTTGGCATTGCCTTTCTTTGGGATTGGAATGAAAACTGACCTTTTCCTGTCCTGTGGCCAAAGCTAAGTTTTCCAAATTTGCTGGCATATTGAGTGCAGCACTTTCACAGCAAATAGTGCACACCTTTTGTCAAATAACAAAAGATAGAGCTCTTAATTAAAAGATGTGTGTGTTAGTCGCTCAGTCATGTCCGACACTTTGAGACCCCACCTACTGTAGCCTGCCAGGCTCCTATGTCCATGGAATTCTCCAGGCAAGAATACTGGAGTGGGTTGCCATTTCCTTCTCCAGGGGATCTTACCGACCCAGGGATCGAACCTGGGTCTCCTGCATTGCAGGCAAATGCTTTAACATATCAGCTACTAGGGAAGCTCAGTTAAAAGATAGAACAAGCATTAAAACTTTCCTTGGAAGGAAAGTTATGACCAACCTAGACAGCATATTAAAAATCAGAGACATTACTTTTCCGACAAGGGTCCATCTAGTCAAAGCTATGGCTTTTCCAGTAGTCATGTATGGATGTGAGAGTTGGACTATAAAGAAGGCTGAGCACCGAAGAACTGATGCTTTTGAACTGTGATGTTGGAGAAGACTCGCGAGTCCCTTGGACTGCAGGGCGATCCAACCAGTCCATCCTAAAGGAGATCAGTCCTGAATATTCATTGGAAGGACTGATGTCGAAGCTGAAACTCCAGTACTTTGGCACCCTGATGCGAAGAGCTGACTCATTTGAAAAGACCCTGATGCTGGGAAAGATTGGGGGCAGGAGGAGAAGGGGACAACAGAGGATGAGATGGTTGGATGGCATCACTAACTCAATGGACATGAGTTTGAGCAAGTTCCAGGAGATAGTGAAGGACAGGGAAGCCCTGGTGTGTTGCAGTTCATGGGGTCACAAAGAGTCAAATACGACTGAGCAACTGAACAACAACAGCAGAGCTCTTAAAGAAGGCTCTATTTCCATATCTATTGGAAGGCCGTGGAACTTCTCTCTGGATCAGGTAGAGGGTCCTTGGCCCTGAGCACTAACTAGTCTTTCTATCACTCCTAGTGGTGGCCCTTAGGATTGCATCAGGGGACTTCATGACCCCAATTTCAAAATTGTGACAGAGCCTCTGCCACTTTTACTGGGCTGCCAAAGAGTGAAATATAAACTATCTGATTCATTATTTGAAATCTATTATTTTCACTTTTCCCCTCTTCTTCTGTTCTTTGTGGCTCTATGTGAGCTGTACACAGATTTATTTTTCACCAACATGAATTATATTCCCTAAGCAATTGCAGAAAATGGTGATAAAAAATAATCTCTAGTATATAACATAGTGGGCTTCCCAGGTGGTGCTAGTGGTAAAGAACCCTCTTGCCAATGTAGGAGATATAAGATATGCAGGTTCGATCCCTAGGTCTAGAAGACCCCCTTATCTAACAGCGTCTTCACTGATCTCCCCAAGTCTCTTATTGTGTACCCACGTGCATGTGAGGGATGGTAGAGAAAAGAGGTTAGGTACCCCGGCTGGATGGGGAGGGTAGCTCAATTTGGAGCAGGGTTGAGATGATCCACAAAACTGATCTTACTTATCAGAAGCAGAAGCTCAGGGCCCAGTGTTGCTAAAAAAAAAAAAAAGTAAGTTACTCCTGGAGAGGTTAGGAGGGATGCAGGGTTGAACTACATTTGAACTACAGGTGAGGCATAATAGGTGAGAGCTGATGCAAGCATGAACAGATGTTGAAAGTGAATGATCTGAAGAGGAGCAGAGAGATGCAAGTGACACAGGGGCGGTGAAATGGGCAGTTTGAAGAGGCAGAGGGGAGAGGTGCTGCTGTTTCACAGGCCTCTGTCTTGTGTAGATGAAAATAAGGTATAGAAAATAGAGTGGGCTTGGAAGGGAAGATGTCATTCCTCACAGTTTGCGATGTGTTAAGCTCTGAACTAGGAACCAGGAGAGGGATCTGGATTGAGAAATAGGAATCTAGAAACCCCCATGTAAGAGAGAACTTGAGATCATACTGTTTACATGTTTGCTAGCATCCATCTTGCCTCTTTGAAACTTCCGTTACTTAAAAGGAATGTGAGATGAGTATGGAAAAAGAAATAGAGGACACTGAAGGGAAAGACATGTTTTTGATTCAAGTCATTCAGAAGCAGTCAGGAAACAGGAAGACATTAGGGCCTCCACCCAGGACAGAGAGAAAAACCTATGGAAGTTAAACAGACTCAAAGGAGGAGACAAGGCAGAAGTCTCATCCTTTACATGCTAAATTCTCTTTAACACTGTATCCCCTTGTGAGAAACGCAGAGTGTCTCAGCCTAGGCCGGACCCTGAGACCTTGCCCACGTGTTCTCCCAGCCCCCCTTCCAGGGCAGGTGGAGGATAGGGACTGAGCATGGCAAATGCACGTGAAGGGACCCACTGAGAGCTTCACCAGCGTGAAGCCCGCCCTCCTGCCTGCAGAGGGGTGTCTCAGCGGAGGGGGCCTCGCGCTTGCCAGCTGCCTGTGTGTCTGTGTTGGCCGATGTGGGCTGTCATCCGAGGGCTGCAGAGGAGCAAGAAGGGAGCTGTGAGGCTTCCCTGCAGATGTGCAAACGGGCTCACCAGGCCGCCCAAGCACACTCCCCACCAGTCAAGGGCAGACTCCAGAAAGTCAGTTCACAGGAGGGATTCTCCCAGCAAATTAATTCTCAGTAATAAATTAAGGGCATTGGGAAGCCCTATGGGTTGGGTTTAGTTTACCAAAGTCGTTACTTCATGAACCTCATCAACTGGGCTCTTCTTTTGGATATTGGAATGGAATAAAGTGGAAGAAGAGCAGAGAGAAATTATTTTAACTTCTGAGTGCAGGACACAAATTAGTGAAACTCACACCTTTCCACAAACATTAAATTCCCCTCATATAACTTGCAATTACTGGCAAGTTAATTGGTTTTAGATCTCAATGTTATCACTTCCTATAGGAAGCATAAGATAGAGTTTGTCAATATTCCTGGCAATATTATACACATGTGAGCATTTGAGGCAAAATTGGCAATATATTATACACATGCAAGCATTTGAGGCAAAATGGAAATAAATAGCTTTATTATGGAAATTTTTCCATTTGAACATATCTACCCAACCACAGATGGAGAAACGGGAGGCCCACAGTGTTGCCTGGGAGGATGGGGAGGCAGAGGCAGAGTGTGTGTGTGTGTGTGTGTGTGTGTGTGTGTGTGTGTGTGCGCGCATGTGTTTGCAGTGTATGTGGGTGTGTGTATGGCATGTGTGTATTAGCAGAACTTTCCTTTTTTATGGAATCACAAAGGCTAGAGGTGTAACTGTTTCCTCATAATACCATTCTCCCTTGGAGAGAAGACTGATGAAAGTGAAGAGGTATATACACAAAAAAGAAAGTAGGCAAGAGAAATTATTTCTACAATTATTGAAAAGTAAAAGTAAGGATTATAGCAAATATTTTTCTTTCCTTTTGAGCTTGTACTTGAAGCTTAAGCCAGATCACAGAAGAGTTGCAGCAGCAATGCAACTGATTTTATGTCTTCCGAGGATGTAATATCATCAGGTAATCGGGAAGTTTAGAAGGAAAATGAGAGAAATGAGATAAGGCAAAGAGAGCTTACATTGGGGAGAATAATGGCTGCTAAATGACTCTCCTCCCCTTCAGAGATGAACTCAATCAAAATTAGTGCATAGAGAAAGAAGTGTGATATTTTGAGCTGCCTGGACGTTTTTCTTTAAACAAGTGGGTATTTAAAGAATAATTGTTAAATTGAATGGTGGAATTGGGAGATATATGTCTTTTAGATTCAATTCTACCAGTGACTGAGGAATCTTTTAGGTTCAATTCTACCAGTGAAACAGTGTCAATATGTGAAAGCAACCTACAAGGCCCATACTTGTACCTTTAATGCATTTTAACGTTAAATGTTTATTTTCTTTTTCTACGTAGGAGCTTAAATGAGATAATTCTCTTTACTCAGGGGTTAGCATAAATTCTATACAATATATAGTATTTTTATAAAAATATTTTCTCCTCAGAAGTATGCTCTTGTACTGCCACTTGGTGAAGACCCAAAGAACTGTAAAACAAGTGGAACTTGCTGGAATAATTTAGAAGCAGGATTATAGCATGCACAGAACTGGGCAGCCCTGGAGAAGGTTTGAATCCTGGCTCTGTCATTTTCTTGCCATGAGATTTTGATTAATCACCTGTAGCAAGAGGATAATTATACCTCTTTTGCTTGGTGATGGAGCTCAATAAATAAACTAAGGAAAATCATCTGGAAGCTAGCCCACGCTTAATAATATTAGAAATTTAGTCTGAAATATTCTTTTCTGCTGATAAGGGAAGTGAAGTTAAAAAACTCTGCTAGTGAGTGAGCATTACAAGCTGGCCCCACTCCCAGACCTAACTAGACTCCAAGGAAGGTTTTCTGACGTCACCCCACAACCATGACAAAGTGAATACGCTTTTCTTTTAATGTGATACCTTCAAGTCAAAGATCAAATTCTCCATGATCACTGAAAATCTAAAATATGCCTGCTCTTACTTTTCCAAAGCAAAGGAGACTGAGACTGTGAGTTGTGACTTCCTCTCCTTTCAAAGGGACAAGGCTGTTCCTTACACAGTTTCTACACATTGTGTGTGATAAAGAAGCAAGTGCACTAGGGGTATGACCTTCACAAGAAGCTGAGGCAGAGAAGGCCCCTAATGATTCAGGGAGAAGGACACAGGAGGGACTGGCTGACTTGTAGATGAGGTATGTGGAAGTCGGTCTTCTCAGATTTACAGTAGTACTCTGAGCAAGGGTCCTCTTTGTACTTTTGCAGTCACCCACTGGGAGTTCAAAAGAAATTAGGTCTCACCTAAACTGGATTTTCTCCTAATACATCAGCATTTGTACAATCTTGCCAATGTTTGGCAACTTGCTAATTGGTAATAGGATGTCTTCAGTAAATTAATTCACGTGTTATTGCTGCTGAATTGACCTGTAACAAGCCTATCAAGGAGTACTTCTTGTATATATGTTCAATTTTTATTCTGGTGGGAACACCTCAGTTAGCAAACATAATCCAGTATTAGACGTTGGGTTACAATGACTTTTTCACTAATTCAAGGAAGTGGGAATTTACAAAAATATAGCAAAATGTCAGGAAGCAACTGTTGTTTTTCATATTCACTTACACTCAAGTATTGGCCAGGAATGATTTGTCTCTTTAACAAGTAGTAGAAAAAACAAAGCTTTAGTAAAACAAAGCTTTAGTAAGGAAAGGATAATTTTTTTCTCAAGAACCATTAAGAATTAAGCAACCAAAGACTGAGGTTGAAAAGTATTTTACTTCGTAAGATCCTTTAATCGTCCTATTATACAAAGCTTCAAGTATTTTCAAAGTTGAAGTAGAGAAGATTCAGCTGGAATTAAGCAGAATAACATCTGGAAGTTGGAGCTAGATACTCCCAGGTGTATCTCTGGATTATTTATTTGACTGCAGCTTCAACTGATGCTCCTGGTTTTCTTTAGATACTTAGAGAAATACAGATATTCATGAGTCTCACACTCTTGCTTTACACCTCCTCAAAAAGAGGATCTCCAGTTGGTCCTAGCAGAATCATTATTAAATGGATGAACTTAGTATTTTTAAATCTGCTTAATCTTTAGGCAGGCTTCCCTGGTGGTTCAGACGTTAAAGAATCCGCTGGCAATGCAGGAGACCTGGTTTCAATTCCTAGGTTGGGAAGATTCCCTGGAGGAGGGCATGGCAGCCCACTCTAGTTTTCTTGCCTGGAGAATCTCCGTGGACAGAGAAGCCTGGTGGGCTACAGTACTTGGGGTCATAAAGAGTCAGACATGACTGAATCACTAAGCATAGCACAGCACACCTGTAAATATTGTTGATCTGTGTTTGCTGAAAAGTTCTCAAAGGAATGAATTTGGGGCTTCCCAGGTGGTGTTAGAGGTAAAGAACCCACCTGCCAATGCAGGAGACATAAGAGATGTGGGTTCGATCCCTGGGTTGGGAAGATTCCCTGGAGTAGGAAATGGCAACCCACTCCGGTATTCTTGCGTGGAGAATCCCATGGACAGAGGAGCCTGGCAGGCTACAGTCCATAGGGTCACAAAGAGTCAGACATGACTGAAGCGACTTAGCACAATCTTTAGACATCTGTCATGTAACTGTATAATTTAACTGCAAATAAAATTTGGATACATCTGTTTTCCATTTTAATTGGTTTGAGAAGACAGAGTTATGCTTTTTGTTAGTAATTATGCAAATGCACAGGAAGGAAAACAGATTTAACTGCAAATTCATGTATTTTTGAACTACTTCTCTAAATACATATGTATGCAGCAAAGCCATCACCATCACATTAGGATTTTCTCTTTCATAACCTAGTCCACCTACAAATAAAGTAGGCTCACAATTTCTCATTTTAAAGAAATGATTTGTTTATAGTTTCAAGTTTACTATTTTCTTTAGGTTGAATCCATTTAAGAAAGTATATACACCTCTTTAATTCTGTTTATAGGTTCACTGAGGTGAACAATCATGAGCATAGCATCTAGATAAACTGGCTAAAGATCTAAGCCCCTATAAAAATAATGGGAGCGATGTTAAAATTTTATAACTGCAGAAACTTTTCCCCCAGGGAACACATTTAAATCAACACACAATATCACTGCATCACAAATGGAGCTGCTGAAATCATGAAATCATTCCTGAAAGTCCAACAGCAATATGCCGAAGAGAGTTTCAAGGCATCACCCATAATTCATCAGCCAAATCTCATTTCGAGGAAACTGGAAGTTGTGATAAGCTGTAAATTCTGGCTCCTTGGACGTGATCAGGATTTCAGCTGTCTCAGCCTTGTCCTCCATTCCTGCCAGGGGAACCATTCCTGGGCACCCGTAGTGAAGGCGGGGATGTGCAGAGGTAGCAGTCACAAGCCCCAGCAAGCAGGAGGACCAGGGCCCTCCACCAAGCTCTCCCCGGCCCCTGTGCTCCTCCACCGGTGTGTGCATCTACTGACTGGCTTTCTTTTCTGAGGGGAGACCTATGAAAACGAACGGGAAAATGTTTCAGATTGAAAATCAAAGATTCACTTCTCTTCTTCTGGCTTAGGGCTAACATAAACTTTGAGGCTGGCAAGAAGAGAACTCCTTAATTCATGAGCCCCACAAGTTTACACTGGGAAATGAAGAGGGGGCAAATGGAGCATTCAGCATTGACACATGCTTACTATTTCCCAAAACCACTTGTGGCCTAGTTCTAATCATGCCTGATGAGGAATGTTCTGTACTACTTCTCATTCTTGCTGGCATTTTGGTGGCTCTGGCATTTGCTTATGAAAGTGAGTTACGTATGTTACTATTAGGTTCAGTACTCAATCCACAAAGAGATAATTGCCAAATATACTACTTTAAAAATATGATACTGGATGCATTATTGCCAAAGCCATAGAAAAGATCAGAGTTGGTAAGATGTGAATGTGTATTATGAAAACCAATATGAAAAATTTGGAATTTTAGTAGGAGCAGGAAAAAAATGCCACAAACGGGTGCCATAGGGAAGACAAAATCAAAGGCATTTACTCACGGCAACAGAATTAAAAGATCATATGAATGCCAAGAAATGGAGTTTTCCTGATTGATGATAACAATTTAGTATGCTAAATGTTTTATATTTGCTGCCCTGCATTTGGCATTTCAAATATATGCTAAACTAACATTTTGGTAACAGGAAGATAAGAAGTTACTTTTTCATGTTTAAGAAATACTCTTCTGAGAACTGTGGTCACTACATAAAAAAATATCCACTGGAAACCACAAATCTTCTAGAAGAAAACATAGACAGAACTTCTTTGACATAAATCATAGCAATATTTTTTTTTTGATCTAAGGCAAAGGAACAAAAGCAAAAATAAACAAATGGGACTTAATTAAACTGAAAAGCATTTGCACAGCAAAGGAAACCATCAACAAAATGAAAAGACAAGCTACTGAATGGGAGGAAAATACTTGCAAATGATTTGAATAACATGGGGTTAAAGCTAACATATATAAATAGCTCATATAACACAACATTAATAAAAGACAATTGAAAATGGACACAAGACCTGAATAGACATTTTTCCAAAGAAAACAGACATTTGACCAATAGGCGCATGAAAAGATACTCACATCATTAATCATCAAAGAAATGATAATCAAAACCACAATGAGAAATCAGCTCACACCTGCCCAAATGACTGTCATCAAAAAGACCACGGATAACCAATGTTGGCAAGGAAGTGGGGAAATAGTAAAACTTAAACACAGTTGGTGAGAATGTTAGTTGGTATAGCCACTGTGGAAAACGGCATAGAAGTTCCTCAAAAAACTAAAAACAGAGCTACCATATGATCCAGCAATTCTACTCCTGGGTATATGGCCAAAGAAAACAAAAGCACTAATTTAAAGCGATATATGTATCCCAAAGTTCATCGCTTATAAAAATGAATGTTTGTCTAGGAATATATTTACTACTTGAATTTTCATATGTTCCTGTACATGTAAATGTACTTTTGCATTCTATTTAGTATTCTTGTAGCAAAATCACTTAGTTTACTGGTAGGTTGACCTTTAGAATATTAAAGGTGAGGTGGCATTTCTCCTATAATTCTTTTCTAACACTCTAGAAACAGGCATAAAATTATCTGCCTCTAAATTTCAATTAATTCTTCTCTATTCACTAAGAAAGTAAAATATGTTATAAAAGAAAAATATTATTTTGTCCACTGGTATTGAAAATTATACAATGCATAGTCTCTAAGTTTCTTTGGTTTCTTACATTTCTTGAGTAGTTGTTACTATTTACACTGGTTCTGTTATCTCTTCGTACAACTGGGAACTGTAAAAAGTCCAACTAATCCAAGCCATTTCCCAATGTAAAATCACCTGTAATGTTTAAATATAAAGACAGCTATAAAAAGACACAAACTGAGAAATACAGATTCTGACTTTCAGGACAGACCATTAGAATTTATTTAAATACAGTAAGTGCAAAGTATGATACTACTACATTTTACGTAATATGGCTTAGTGGTTGCAATGTGGGCTTTGGAGCTCGACTGTGTGGGTGTGTCTGCGTCCCAGCCAGTAACCAGCCATGTGGGCTTCGACAAGTTACACAATCTCTCTGCTCTTCAGTGTCCATATTTGCAAAACAGGGACAACGCAGTCCTCATTTCACATAGTTGCTATAAGGTTTTGATGAGATAATAAACAGAAAGCACCTAAAATAGTTTCTGGCATGTAGTTAGTGTTATAGGGTGAACTGTGCCCTCTTTAAAAGATATGTTTAAGTCCTTGCCCTGTAAACATGTCCTTATTTGGGAATAGGGGCTTTGCAGATTAACATAAGGCTTTACTGGATTAGCCTAATCCAATATGACTAGTGTCCTTATATATGTAAGAAGGGGGAAATTTAGACACAGACACACAGGGAAGATGGCCACAAGAAGAAAGAGACAGATTCAGGTTATGCTGCCCCAACCAGGGGACACCTGGGACTACTAAAAGCTGAAAGAGGCAAGGAAGGACCCTCCCCTCCCTGCAGGCTCTGAAGGGAGCTTGACCCTGTCAACACCTTGATTTCGGACTTCTAGTTCTGAGAATAAATTATGTGAGAGTATAATTTTTTGATGCTATTAGACACCTAGTTTGTGGTATTTTGTTATGGTCACCCTAGGAAACGAATTCAGCCATTATTTTATTAATTACTTATTACTTGACATTGCTAAAGGCCAATTGGAATGGTTGGGCTTTGATCTTCTGTATTGTAAAGAAATAATGATGTTTGCTTACAACACAATCTTGCATGCCTACATTCATGAGGTTCCAAATATGTAAGAACTGAACTCCAGCTTATTAGACAAAGTTTAACTCTACACCATATGAGAATTTTGGAAGGTACAGAAGTGATTGGCATACAATACAAAAACCATAGCCTTGTAACATTTCAGAAAGGAGGCAACAATGTGTTTTCAAGATTATACTAACTCTACTGTGCCATAATTGTTCTGGGAGCGTGGAAATCATTTTGCATCCCATTCTGATAACAGATAAAATGAGATTGAAATATTCTATGTAAAATCACACGTTTAAACAGAAACTGTAACCCATTAACATCTGTGGACTTCAAAGTAGAAAAATGCTATTACTTAATGCTATGCACAGAGAAACCAGAAAACTCTCAAAGATTTGAAAACCTTTATTTAAATCTTTAGTTCTAAAAGATTTGCTTTTCCGTGTGTCCCCAAAGCCTTCTAAAATAACCACGGATGTAACTGAGAGCAAGCCTGGGGGTCAGCTGACCCGACGACTGTACCATATGTACTAAATACCTGCTGACCTTACTGCTCGGCCAGGGAGCCCTTCACTGTGCCTGCTTACGTCTTCAGAGGACCCCGCTCTGGCCCTCTTCCAGCCAGACTCCTCTTCACTATGTGAGCCTGCCTCCCTTTACAACAAGCCCCAGCACCCACAAGTAGACCCGCAGATTCTCTGCCAGGTGACCCTGGGTCTGCTTCCAGGCCCCATGTGGTTCTCTTCTATTTGTAGGGTGGTGAGGGATATATGGATGAAGTTGGGATATGCCCGCTGGGCTGTTCTAAAATTCACACTCAAGACCCCTCCCAGGGGGAAGGTGAGAGGGCAAGGGGTGGGGTCACTGCCCAGGTCTTTCCATGCCACTGTGTTCTGGCACTGAACTGATTGAAATCTGAGTGTTCTCAATTTGACACTGGCCTTCCAGCTTCATTTATCAATAGGAAGATTGACTATACTTTGGGATTCCCTGGTGGCTCAGATGGTAGAGTCTGCCTGTAATGTGGGAGACCTGGGTTCGCTCCCTGGGTCAGGAAGATCCCCTGGAGGAATGCAAGGCAACCCACTCCAGTGTTCTAGCCTGGAGAATCCCATGGACAGAGGAGCCTCGCCGACTACAGTCCATGGGTCACAAAGAGTCGGACACGACTGAGTGACTTCACTTTCACTTTCTTTTGCACCCACTATACCTTTGAAAAATCAGAAGGCTACTGCTCTATGTGTAAAAATCAGAGTCACTATTTCAGGTTAAATTATAATAAGAGGAATCACAAAGGAAGATGCTAAGATAAAAATATCCTACATATATTGGGGTCAGAAAAATAGATCTGTCATGAGTTATAGGAAATTAATAAAAACCTAGAACTAGGACAATCTATAAAGCACATGTACTAATTAACATTAATTTAAATATCCATATTTTAAAAAGGATCTTTTTTATTTAAACAAATAAAATATTTAAAGTATTTATTATATGAGTAAAACTTAGAGCAATTTTCAGAAATAGTTTCTGTTTATAGATTATCAAAAACAGAGTCTCATTTTACTACTCAATTTTCTTTCCACTGCTTGAATTTTGGTATTTCTGGCCCCAAACACAGGCCATATTGACTAGCGCTATATTCTTGAATAGTGGAGAATAAATATATTAGTCATATAATGAGACAATAGAAATATCTTTATAATAAAAAGATTTTTAAACCTATATTTTTTAAACACTACCATAAAATTATTTTTAAGAATTCTGAGCAATTGCGTTGGATCTACAAAGCAAAAGGAGCTTTCCAATTAAATGAAACAAAAACTAACAAGAATCACTATTGAAATTAACTAATGGTACATGCTATGTCTGTTACAGGGTGATTTCAGAGCTTCTGCCAAGTCTCAAGACCTGGCTTGACCTTGGAAATAGCATCAGCTTTGGAAGCTAGAAGAGGAGCAGGTAGATTTTTAAGTAAGGAGTTTCTCTCTGTGATGGTCCTCTAGTCATGATCAATCCTTTTTCCTGCTATAGAGAAGCCACAGTTAGCTGCAGAGCTGTGTTGGTATGGAGGTCAGGTTTCAAATGGTAATGTCCCTTCAGTTTCCAACAGGACTGCTCAAGCAAGATTTATCTCATGACACATGTATTACACACTTCCTCTTACATGGGTTCCCTTGGTGGCTCAGTCGGTAAAGAATCTGCCTACAGTCTTGGGTTGGGAAGATTCCCTGGAGGAGGGCATGGCAACCCACTCCAGTATTCTTGCCTGGAGAATCCCCTTGGACAGAGAAGCCTGGTGGGCTACAGTCCATGGGGTTGCAAAGAGTCGGACATGACTGAGAGACTAAGCACATTCTTACATGTCTTTTTTCTGTGATAGTCTAAGTGTCAAATGGGAAACACAGATAATATATGCTATGACTTCTTAGGAAGAGGAGATTATTGAGGGTTAGGTACTAGTCCTATAACTATCCAAGATAAGATCCCAATTGTCATTTTCATATCTATCATTTCAGAAAATTTTTAGTATAGTGAGAGAGGTAGGTTTTCAAGGGCACTATAGGATGTGATTCAAAGCACAGGTTTTGAAGTCTTAATATGCCTGAAATCTAATTCCAGGGCTAAATCTTCCTAATCAGTTTCCTCATCTGTAAAATTGTCACTTTAGAGCATTGCTGTGAAGATTAAAACAATGTTTTAAAAGTACTCAGGTTGCTACACAATAAAGGCTAATTTTTTATTGTAATTTTACATCTGTAGACCATGTCACACAACATATTTTACATCACAAAGCTCTATATTTCTTATCAAAGACAAAAATCAGTAAGTCTCACACCCTGACCATAAAATTATATATTTGCATATTATTTAGTTTCTGAAGGTCATCACAATTCATTCCTGTTTTATATAGTTATTAGGTTCTATGATATTGGTCCAAGATGAATACAATAGTGATGTATAAATGGCTTTATGATATTATTGAATTTTCTACTGTATAATTTTTTGTCTAGTGATTAGACTCCAACTCGGAGAAAATATCTTTAATATTCATTCCAGATCAATATAATATAAAATGAGAAATTATAATTGGGTGGCAACTCAGCTATTATATAATAATGGATTTCAAAAACATAGACATTATGCAACAACCATTATGGTTAATAGCATTCCTTTCAATTAAAAGCTCTCCATTAAGACTTGAACGCAAGAACTTTATTAAAGCCAATGGTTATATTAGCAGTAGAAAAGAAAAAAGAAAGTACTACAGTTTTCAGATAAATATATAGACATTTTATTATAGAGTTCTCATTTTTTATCTTTCTTCTCCATAACGCTACTGTTAGTTGTGGCCTTTGCCACTCCTACTGCATCTGTGTACAGCTGTCAATGTTGTGTACTGCACAACTGTAGGAAGCTCCATTTATGCAGACTACCATGAAAAGGGCCTGGACTTGTGAAGAAAGTACAAATGGTATCCCTGGCCCCCTACTTCCACTCCATACTGGACTCCTTGCACTAGAAACTAGAATTCTGTGACCTCAGATATGAACTAAAGGAAAAAACATTTCAAGCATGGCCCGAAACTGGAATATGGCTCATTTTCAGCTTTTCTAGATAGATTCCAATATCTGGATACTAACAACTTAAAGAGTTACAGGTGTGTGTCATGTGGGATTTTTAAACAGGTAGCAGGGATTGGTGATTTTTGATTATATGTGATGAGAACAGAAGTGGGATTATGATTATAGTCTAGTTTATTCAGCCTACTTCTGGGTGGCCTCATGAGAGCAGAGAAACAAGCAGCAGAATGTCTAGCAGGTTCTGAACAGAAAGAGAAGCGTGATAAACCAGAGAAATATAAGACAAAAGAGTATTCTTATTTGTGAGTGCTTTGTAAGTGCGTTTTCACTGGTTTCCAGCACACTAAGAGTGGGTGTTGTGGGCCACTCTGGCCTAAACATGGAGTTTAGTCCTTAGGGAACACGGCCCTGAGCTCTTGGTTTCCTCTGTCTGTCTGCCAGTGACATTTGAAACACCTGTCTAGCAACCTCAACCTGAAATAGTGATGTGCATCTGTACTTTGTAGTAGAATCATGGAACTTTGCTGTTGCTGTTGGTATAACAGAGCTCTGCTGGAATTGCTAACCCCAGATGGAATACTGACTCTAAGACAGAATAGGAACAGAAGTCAGGACTGAGATCCATGCATTGCTGCACTCGAGCATTTTCTTTTTCTAAAGGAGTTTGATTTAACTCCAGGTGCATCACATTAGAGTTGTGTATGCAACACAACTTTATAGTGGGTCCTCCCCAAGTACAAGTGAGTGTATGTCGAGTAAACATCCCCCCCAAAGCTCCTATTAAAACGTAAACATGAAAGAATGCTCAATCCAGCTGGGGTCTTACCATTTGCCTTGTGCTGCACATCTGGCGGAAACTGGTCAGGAGCATACCACTGGTAGTCTGGCTGTGTGGAACAATAAAACATTATTATAGCAATATGGGCTGCAAACCAAACATGGTGGCATGTTAAAAACATAACTATCTTATGTGGCTTTATTACGCAGACAACACAAAAGTAGTTGCTACCCAAACCTGTTGCCCTCTTATCTCCCTGATCACTGTTACCATCTCCCTACCCACCCCCCTCCTAAATCCACTTAGTGTTCAGTCAGAATTTGGGATTCTGACTTTTTTTTTTTTGAAACAGATGTGTTTTGAATATGTGCAGAAGGATAAACACATTTGTGAAAACTTACTATAGCCCATAAATAAAACAAAAGAATTTATCATCAACAAATACTCTTTTTTAAAGCCCTCACACAGGAGGTAACAGGAAGACCAAGACAAAAATGTACAAGTTTAATGTTTTCCAGTGGTTCAAGGAAGAAATCTCAGCCATGAGGACGTGGCTTATAGAGGCTCAGGATGGTAAAGCAGGGAAAAATTTTCCTTTTGTACTGTTCCTCTGCAGAAACTGTTCTGAACTGCTTAGATAGTTTAGACTAGAGAGGCAGTGAGAAGACAGGGCACACTGGGATTCTTCTCTTGGGATTTCTCCTAGATGTATGCCAATTAAGAACAGCTAGATATTGAACCTCAGGAAACCTGTCAAATGAACTGCATTGAAACAAATATAAACTATGGGCTTCCCAGGTGGATCAACTAGTAAAGAATCTGCCTGCCAATTCAGGAGATGCAGGAGATGTGGGTTTGACCCCTGGGTTGGGAAGATCCCCTGGAGGAGGAAATGGCAACCCACTCCACTGTTCTTGCTGGGAAAATTCCACGGACAGAGGGGCCTGGTGGCTACAGCCCACGGGGTTGCAAAGGGTAGGACACAACTGAGCACAGACAAACAAAATATAAACTATAGACCTGAATTTCAAAATATAGGTCCAAGGCCAGAATATTTGTATTTACCCACTTAGAACAGAGTAGTCTCAGCTTTACCCATCCAGGAGGTTGGTCTGTCTTCCTCCTTCAGATGCTGATCCCTGCCTCCTCTACCTCTCTCCCTGAGACATAGTGGATATAAAGCTTTTGTTCTGTTATTCAATTACCACCTGAAAACAACTCAGGAACATTTTCTCTAACAACCAGCCAGTAGGGAGCATTTTACAGGGCTGCCAGACCACTGAAAGTAGCCTAAAATTTCAGTTCCTGACAAGATGCGAAGAGATACTGGATCTGGTGCAGTCTGACTCCACTTTACCCTCACTCAGACACCTAGGCTCTTGGCTCCTTTTGGTCCATGAAAAAACTAAAAGAGGATATGAGATCATCTCTGTTTTTCATCTCCTCATTTATTTTTAGATGTCTCAAATAACACTGGATAAGTGACGTGAGCCTTAGTTTTATATTCCAGGAGAGTTGCCAAAAAGAAGGTGAATATATCATAATTTTACAAACACTTTTGCATGGGCTTTAATTCAGGCTTAGAAATAAGCATGAAATATGAATATTCTTTTAAAATGAACTCTAGGAGTTTCTGTAATTTTTATCCTCATACTGAGATTTTGTTTAACTGAATACTGCTTGAAAATGTAGCCATTACATGACTTGGAATCCGGCTTCAAATACAGACCTTAATTTGGTGATAATTTTTTGTGATCTGGACTGCCTTGTTGCTTGTAATTGATAGAAAAAAACTCATGAGCTTTTGTAGTAGGTGAATTTCTGCCTTCTTGAAGATTTGAAGTAAACAGTCATTTTTACTTCCAGGCAAATTTGAATGACTCATTGGTTTTCTAGTTAACCTTCCACAAGAGCATTTTCCCCCCCATTCCCTAACCTGTAGACAAGTAAACTCCTTAGTAAATTTTTATCTCTTTATGTTTCCCACAATATTCATTTCCTTCTATATTCTGAAAAAAAAATTTAGAATGATAGCTGTGTTTGGAGATTCCCACAAATGTTTCTAATGAAAAGAAAAACGTAAGTAAATAGGTAAAGAAAAAAATGGAGTGGGGACAGTAGACAGAAGTAGCAATCAACAGCACCACAAAAAGAACCAAATTCTCATCTGTGCGCTGTGTCACACCAGGGTCAAATAAGAGATGCTCATTAAATTCTGACATCCTTCCGCCACCCAAAGAGTAATTATCTCCTCTCTTGGAAAAGGGCTTTTGAGTCACACTCAAATACAAAAGTGTGAGAAGTTTCAGGCAACTATGAGCTCCCTGACTGTTCTCCTAGGAAAATCCCAGCTAAAATTTCAGATTCTTTGCATAATCAGAAATATGGTTAATAATAACTAAGGGAAAAGAGATTGTCTGAGCCAATCTAAAATGAAGAAAAACGCATGATTTATTTCCTGCGTAACGATTCTGTCTATGTAGGCGAAATAGAGAATAGAGGCAAATTTCCAGACCATGGGGGAGGGTGGGTGGAATACTGCCATTGAGAAGGAAAGGGAAGGTGTTTGGGGTCTGACTTATTCAGGCTGACTGTTCAAATCAATTCCACTCACAAATAATTGCTTCACTGTTCACTTCATTTTGCCTGGGTAGACACAGCCATAGAAAGCAACTTAAGTGGGTCACTTTTTCTTGAATCCTTTAAGAATACCCTCTCAATTGGAAAATGTCAAAGACTATTTTGCACAGATGTAACCATATTCACAGTAGTTGAATATAAGTTTACAACTGAAAAAGGCATCTCCCAGACTGTTTTGTTATATTCACTTTGCTCTTCTTTATACACAGAAATGTCTTCTTTGGTAGAGTCAGATGTGTCATTAAAAATGACCCATATCAAATGGTATGTTTTCTCATGGAATTTTAGCTCAAATACCTTTCAGTGAATGTATTCATATCTATATGTCCTGTAGATGCAGGGTTGCAGATACTTACAGTGTACATTGACCACTGTAACTCTGCAAATCACAGGCTAAGATAAATAGAGGCTCTTTATGTAGAAAACAATATGTGCCAGTATTCCAGAGACAGACATCATTTCTACCAAAAGAAAGTATTAGCATATATTCGAGATATAAGCACTTGATTGTTGGAATGAAAGCGCTTACTTACTGGGTGCTTCTGTAGGTCCTGCACAGCCCCAGGGCCTTTCAGTAGGTGTGGATCCCTCAGGTGGAAATTCCAGCCGCAGTTACAGGTTGGGAAATACATCTGAGGAGAAGAAGGCTGTTAGTTCACTGAAAGCAGGTGAAACTGGGGAGTCACTCCGACCCTTGCTTTATACAACCCCAAGGTTTGGTTGAAATCTTAAGGTTTAGCCTAAATCTGGCATAATCCAAATTCAAGATAGGAGGTCTGTCAATGCAGATACTGAGATAGATGAAGCCACAGGCCAAATTTTATTCAGAATGAAACTATAGCTATTTTTCCATGTTGAAGATATTAAAAATACTTGAAAATGTATATAGAGTTAATTTTATGTTTCTGAGTTATCTCCACAGAGTCCTCACTTAAGAAGAACCAATCTTTAAGTCATAAAACAAATTTTCTTAAACTGTAGCCAGAGACTCCAATAACATAACTAATGTCCAGAGAGGAAATTAGGAATTAAGAGAAATAATATTCATTCCTAAATCTACTAGAGAACCAATGGAATGGAATGTTCTAATGCCCAAGAAGATATTCTTTCTCAAAAGAAGGCAGAAGTCGTCTTTGATGTAGTTTTCCACTGTCTTATAAGCAACTGTATGAACTATCAAGGGAATATATTTCTCAGGTATTTGTAGTATGAAGAAATTTCTATCTGTATGAACACATACTAAGGCGTGTGCTACTGTTGAAACATATTCTGTAAAGCATGTGCTTTTTTTGAGTGTTAGGGTCGAGAGGCCTTGGTACCTAAGTATTATCTCTCCACTGACATTTTAGTTGATAATGAAAAGCATGAGTTGTCCTAGGCCCTCTGTAGCAGAACTTGAATTTGCCTTTAATTGGGACCATGAGAAACTGCTGCATTTGGGAATAAATGTGAGTAAAACTCAGAGTCGGCATTTCTAACATGACAAGAAAATTGTAAGGATCAACATACCTGTTTTAATTGCCTCTCTAGTTTTTCTTTCTCCATCTGATAAGTTTTTATCTGTGAACAAGACAAAGGCATTTGTGTATCAGAAAGAGCTCAGATGTCTTAAAGCAACTCTTGGCCCATTTGGCAGGGATCTGCTCACAAATCCAGGGGGCGAAGCCCTGATAACAATAATGCCAATAAAAATAGTTGAGTTTTGGATTTTCCAGGCATAAATTGGTTCTATTGTGAAATTTCCAAATGAAGTTTGCAAAGTTTGATATTTTAAAATTGTTATTCCCAATTATTGGGACCACCGCAATTCTGTTTTAGGTTGATGTATTTAGCTCTAGGTATGAATGTAGATATAGACATAGATATGGGTATAGAAATAGCTTCTGCTGCTTATTGAATGTAATTGTACAGTCAATTGTACAGTCAAAGGTTTCCGCAATAAATTTTAGAAGTTGCATATGCACTTAATACATGCCAGACACTGATCTAAGTGCTTTACACTTAATAACTCACATTCAAGCCTCCCAATACCCCTAAATGACACTTAAAAATTATTATTGCTATTTTACAGAAGAGGTCACTGAGGTATGAGATGCTGAGTAACTCTTTTAAAGTCACACTGTTGTACTTCATCAGGCAGGGTCACCTCCCCTTAGTTCCCCCAACAACTGACACATCGAAGGAAAGCTGGTTTTTCTTGAACTCTTTAGTCATGCTGTTGTCATCCCTGAAGTGAAAGTGAAAGTGTTAGACACTCAGTTATGTCCGATTCTTTGTGATTTCATGGACTAAAGCCCACCAGGCTCCTCCATCCCTGGAATTTTCCAGGCAAGAATACTGGAACTGGTAGCCATTCCCTTCTTGAGAGGGTCTTCCCAAGCCAGGGACTGAACCCAGGTCTCCTGCATTGCAGGGGGATTCTTTACCAGCTGAGCCATCTGATACCTTTCCAAGTCCCACCCATTAGAATTAGTCTCTCCTTTCAGTTCAGTTCAGTTCAGTTCAGTCGCTCAGTCATGTCCAACTCTTTGCGACGCATGGACTGCAGCATGCCAGGCCTCCCTATCAATCACCAACAACTGGAGTTTACTCAAGCTCATGTCCATTGAGTCGGTGATGCCATCCAACCATCTCATCCTCTGTCGTCCCCTTCTCCTCCCACCTTCAATCTTTCCCAGCATCAGGGTCTTTTCAAATGAGTCAGTTCTCACATCAGGTGGCCAAAGTATTGGAGTTTCAGCCTCAACATCAGTCCTTCCAATGAACACCCAGGACTGATCTCTTTTAGGATGGACTGGTTGGATCTCCTTGAAGTCCAAGGGACTCTCAAAAGTCTTCTCCAACACCACAGTTCAAAAGCATCAATACTTTGGCGCTCAGCTTTCTTTATAGTCCAACTCTCACATCCATACATGACCACTGGAAAAACCATAGCTTGGACTAGATCGATCTTTGTTGGCAAAGTAATATCTCCGCTTATTAATATGCTGTCTAGGTTGGTCATAGCTTTTCTTCCAAGGAGTAAGCGTCTTTTAATTTCATGGCTGCAGTCACCATCTGCAGTGATTTTGGAGCTCTAAAAAATAAAGTCTGTCACTGTTTCCATTGTTTTCCCATCTATTTGCTATGAAGTGACAGGACCGGATGCCATGATCTTAGTTTTCTGAATGTTTAGTTTAAATCCAACTTTTTCACTCTCCTCTTTCACTTTCATCAAGAGGCTCTTTAGTTCTTCTTTGCTTTCTGCCATAAGGGTGGTGTCATCTGCATATCTGAGGTTATTGATATCTCTCCCAGCAATCTTGATTTCAGCTTGTGCTTCCTCCAGCCCAGCATTTCTCATGATGTACTCTGCATATAAGTTAAATAAGCAAGGTGACAATATACAGGTTTGACATACTCCTTTCCCAATTTGAAACCAGTCTGTTGTTCCATGTCCAGTTCTAACTGTTTCTTCTTGACCTGCATACAGATTTCTCAGGAGGCAGGTAAGGTGGCCTTGTATTCCCATGTCTTTAAGAATTTTCCACAGTTTCTTGTGATCCACACAGTCAAAGGCTTCAGTATAGTCAATAAAGCAGAAATAGCTGTTTTTCTGGCACTCTCTTGCTTTGTCTATGATCCAATATATGTTGGCAATTTGATCTCTGGTTCCTCTGCCTTTTCTAAATCTAGCTTGAACATCTGGAAGTTCTTGGTTCACCTACTGTTGAAGCCTGGCTTAGAGAATTTTGAGTATTACTTTGCTAGCGTGTGAGACCAGCGCAGTTGTGTGGTAGTTTGAACGTTTTTTGACTTTGTCTTCTTTGGGATTGAAATGAAAACTGACCTTTTCCAGTGCTGTGGCCACTGCTGAATTTTCCAAATTTGCTGGCATATTGAGTGCAGCACTTTCACAGCATCATATTTTAGGATTTAAAATAGCTCAATTGCAATTCTATCACCTCCGTTAGCTTTGTTCATAGTGATGCTTCCTAAGGCCCACTTGACTTTGCATTTCAAGATGTCTGGCTTTAGGTGAGTGATCACACCATCGTGATTATCTGGGGTGTGAAGATCTTTTTTGTACAGTTCTTCTGTATATTCTTGCCGCCTCTTCTTAATATCTTTTGCTTCTGTTAGATCCATACCATTTCTGTCCTTTATTGTGCCCATTTTGCATGAAATGTTCCCTTGGTATCTCTAATTTTCTTGGAAGAGATCTCTAGTCTTCCCCATTCTATTGTTTTCCTCTATCTCTTTGCACTGATCACTGAGGAAGGCTTTCTTAACTCTTCTTGTTATTCTTTGGAACTCTGCATTCAAACGAGTATATCTTTCCTTTTTTCCTTTGCCTTTCACTTCTCTTTTCTCAGCTATTTTTAAGGCCTCCTCAGTCAACCATTTTGGCTTCTTGCATTCCTTTTTCTTGGGGATGGTCTTGATCCCTGTCTCCTGTACAATGTCACGAACCTCTGTCCATAGTTCATCAGGCACTCTGTATATCAGAGCTAGTCCCTTGATTCTATTTGTCACTTCTACTGTATAATCATAAGGGATTTGATTTAGGTCATATTTGAATGGTCTAGTGGTTTTCCCTACTTTCTTCAATTTAAGTCTGAATTTGGCAATAAGGAGTTCATGATCTGAGCCACAGTCAGCTCCCAGTCTTGTTTTTGCTGACTGTATAGAGCTTCTCCATCTTTGGCTGCAAAGAATATAATCAATCTGACTTCAGTATTGATCATCTGGTGATGTACACGTGTAGTCTTCTCTTGTGTTGTTGGAAGAGGGTGTTTGCTATGACCAGTGCATTCTCTTGGCAAAACTCTATTAGCCTTTTCCCTGCTTCATTTTGTACTCCAAGGCCAAAGTTGCCTGTTACTCCCGGTGATTCTTGACTTCCTACTTTTGCATTCCAGTCCCCTATAATGAAAAGGACATCTTTTTTGGGTGTTAATTCTAGAAGATCTTGTAGGTCTTCATAGAACCATTCAACTTCAGCTTCTTCAGCATTACTGGTTGGGGCAGAGACTTGGATTACTGTGATATCGAATGGTTTGCCTTGGAAACGAACAGAGATCATACTATCGTTTTTGAGATTGCATCCAAGTACTGCATTTTGGACTCTTTTGTTGACTATGATGGCTACTCCATTTCTTCTAAGGGATTATTGCCCACAGTAGTAGATATAATGGTCATCTGAGTTTCCATTCCATTTTAGTTTGCTGATTTCTAAAATGTCAACATTACACTCTTGCCATCTCCTGTTTGACCACTTCTAATTTGCGTTAATTCGTGTACCTAACATTCCCGGTTCCTATTCAATATTGCTCTTTAGAGCATTGGACTTTGCTTCCATCACCAGTCACATCCACAACTGGGTGGTGTTGTTGCTTTGGCTCCATCTCTTCATTCCTTCTGTTGTTATTTCTCCACTGATATCCAGTAGCATATTGAGCACCTCCCGACCTGGGGAGTTCATCTTTCAGTGTCCTATCTTTTTGCCTTTTCATACTGTTCATGGGGTTCTCAAGGCAAGAATACTGAAGAAGTGAAGTCACTCAGTCGTGTCCTACTCTTTGTGACCCCATGGACTGCAGCCACCCAGGCTCCTCTATCCATGAGATTTTCCAGGCAAGAGTACTGGAGAGGGTTGCCAGTTCCTTCTCCAGGGGATCTTCCTGACTCAGGGATTGAACCCGGCTCTCCGCATTGCAGGCAGATGCTTTACCCTTTAAGCCACCAGGGAAGCCGGGTTTGCAATTCTCTTCTCCAATGAACCACATTTTGTCAGAACCCTCCACCATGACCTGTCCGTCTTGGGTGGCCCTACAGGGCATGGTTCCTAGTTTCATAGAGTTAGACAAGGCTATGGTCCATGTGATCAGATTCGTTAGCTTTCTGTGATTATGGTTTTCAGTCTGTCTGCCCTCTGATTGAGAAGGATAAGAGGCTTGTGGAAGCTTCCTGATGGGAGAGACTGACTGAGGGGGAACCTAGGTCTTGTTCTGATGGACAGGGGCATGCTCAGTAAATCTTTAATCCACGGCCCTGCACATCAACAGAAAATTGAATTAAAGATTCTCTCCTTTAAAGGGCCCTCCCATATAGGGTCTTACATTTATTACATGGCTTTTTGTACTCCAGTGTGTACTATGTTCAGTCAGTTGACATGATTCACAGTAGTTATATTCTATAAAGTAACCATGAACACTGAAGTAGCAAACACTGAATCATTGCTTCCAGGGAAATGCCAGCTTAGGTTCCTACCAGCCTCTGGTCGTGCAATTTTTTTTAATCAATCAATACACAATCTTGTTTTATGTGTGTTTCTGTTAAAGATAGTTTATTTGGTGTTCAGTCACTCAGTCATGTCCAACTCTTTGCGATCCCATGGACGGCAGCATGCCAGGTTTCCCTGTCCTTCACCATCTCCTGGAGCTTGCTCAAACTCATATCCATTTAGTCAGTGACAACATCCAACCATCTCATCCTCTGTCATCCCCTTTTCCTTCTGCCTTCTATCTTTCCCAGCATCAGAGCCTTTTTCCAATGAGTCAACTCTTCACATCAAGTGGCCAAAGTATTGGAGCTTCAGCTTCAGCATCAGTCCTTCCAATGAGTATTCAGGGTTGATTTCCTTCAGTACTGACTACTGTCAATACTTGCTGTCCAAGGGATTCTCAAGAGTCTTTCCAGCACCACAGTTCAAAGGCATCACTTCTTCGGCGCTCAGACTTTTTTATTGTCCAGCTCTCACATCTGTACATGACTACTGGAAAAACCATAGTTTTGACTATATGGACCTTTGTAGGCAAAGTAATCTCTCTGCTTTTTAATATGGTGTCTAGCTCGGTCATTGCTTTTCTTCCAAGGAGCAAGTGTCTTTTAATTTCATGGCTGCAGTCACCATGCAGAGTGATTTTTGAGGTGAAGAAAATAAAGTCTGTCACTGTTCCCATGATTTCCCCATCTACTTGCCATGAAGTTAGTAAGTATTATAGATCCGTAAACAATAGCACTATATTCGTCCCTGAATGAAGCTTATCTGACACATATCTTTGCTCCATCAGGCATTTTGCAGCCTTCCTGCACTTAGGAGCACTGGACAGCACTTCAACACTAGCTTGAGGGCCATTAAAAAATGAAATCCCCAACAGAAGCACAGAAATGTGAAAAATGTGGCACTGAATAGACCATGGAAAGAACACTGTTTACAGTGTGAGAGCTGAAAGAAGAGGGCAGCCTCACCTCTTGGACTTCCGCTGGGAATAAGCGTGTTAGGAGCTCAAGCATTTGGCTCTCTGTGCGAGTTCACAAATGAACTTAAAGATGGTCCAAGAATTGATTTGGGGGTGAAAAATATATTTTAGTGAGTAGGTGAATTCGCAAAATTGGAACCTGCAAACAATGAGGATAGGCTATACGAGTTCCCCTCACTATATTGTGGGCCTTTTCATAGCATGGATTATTTTTCAGTTCCTTCACAGCATATAGCAGAATGCCTTGCAGAAACAAAGCATCAAAATTAGATATCATGAGGCACTGAATGTGGCAGGCTAATTATAAAACTAAATGAAACTATTATAAATTCTCCCTTCCAATAAACTATTTATGAAATACCTGTGAGCCATGACTTGGGCTGGATGTTTTTGAATAGATTTTTTTTTTCACTTAATCCTGAGAATAAACTTGTGATATCATGAGGCAAGTATCATTATATTTTACAGGTGAGTATGGTGGTGGTAAAGAACCCGCCTGCGAATGCAGGAGACTTAAGAGACTCGGGTTTGATCCTCGGGTTGGGAAAATTACCTGGAGGAAAGTATGGCAACCCACTCTAGTATTCTTGCCTGGAGAATCCCCTGGACAGAGGAGCCTGGCGGGCTATAGTCCACAGGGTCACAAAGAATCAGAAACAACTGAAGCGACTTAGCATGCATATGGTGAGAGAAGTTAAGCAACTTATTTTAGAGCCAGAAGTTTTGGAGTTATATGAAACATTTTAGAGATCACCTAATTCAATTTTGTTGTTTTACAGATGAAGAAATGGAAGTACAGAAGAAATTTCAATATTTACTCAAGGTCCTCAACAACTGTTAAAGCAAGCATGAACATCAGACTTTGTTATCCTTAGATTTCTCCTAAGTATATTTCACTTGGCCACACTGACTGTTTTTACCAGTCATTGCCTTAAATGATGGGAGGCAGTGACAGGGGGTGATAGGGGGAATCACCGTTCTCAGAGACGGGAGGGATACACTCTGGTATGGAGGCAACTAGTACCAGACTGATTTGACCTAAAAATTCCTTTGGTCAAGTGGTCCATTTGGACCACAGGTAACATACTACTCAAATAAGTACTCTATTATATTATGGCATTTAATCAGCTGTTAATACATTTAACACAGATTGTTACACCATCTATTACATTTTGTGAATTCTATCGTACTTTTACCTGAGTAAACGAGACTTTTGAAGAATAAATGCTTGTACTATCATCATAAAGAAAATTTTGATAGTTTTAACATATTACGAAGATCTTCCTTTAGTTCATAAGCACAGTTATACAGCACTGTGATTAGACAGCACATTCATTTTGTTGATATCAAATAAAAATGACAGATGACACAGAAAATTACTTTGGATTAGAGTCTGTAGCACAAATAGATGATTGTGTGTTTCTAGCTGTACTAGAGTTTCTATAACAGGAAGAACACTGCCAATCTAGGTAAATACTTATCATCAATCTGATTTAATGTAGTAGGATGAATAAAATTAAAATATGGCAGGAAGTAAAATGATTTGTGCAGTGGCAAGTTCAAAGAAATTAAGACAGCTTTGCATGTAAGACATAAAAATTGAGAGCAATTTCCTAAGAACAATCAGAACATTTCTCACCCACTGTTGTAAAAGTAGGTTGCATGAATTACTTTCGGAAAAAGCATTTTATTATGTTTTAACCATGTTTTATTCCTTCCAATTTCTTAGAAAGGAAATGGTTGTTCCAAATAATTTTCCATGTGAAATTAGGAATTTAAAGTTAATCCTTAAAAAAGATGTCAAAGAAGAAACTGAATTCAATTCACAATCTGCTTTGTATTAGGAAGAAGAGTATGACAAAAAGTTTAAAATCTCCTCTGAGACTAAGAATCTCGAACTTATGGAGCTGTCACAGCATGTCTCACAACAATTTCCTATTTACTGAAACGCATTGCATAATTTTGCAAACTAAAAATTTGGTGGTTCCTTTTCTTTTCTTAAGCCTAAATTGTGTTAGCTATATTTCCCTCATCAACATCAATAATTTACCCATTACGTCAACTTCTTGAGTCTATGTTTAATAAATTCTATTGCACTTAATTTTAGCATGCTTACAGTTAATATTCTGTTCTAATAAAGTGGCTTACATTATCTGGCTTCCTTGAGAGCACTCCAGTTACATTAAATCTGGGAACCCACTGAACAAAATTCTTGGTCTCACTAGATATATAAAATGGCATTCATTATGCATGTTTTTGGAAGATAGGACCATTCCAATGTAGTCCTTCAAAGAAAAATGGTAATAATTGAGAAATAACTTCAATGTATTGGAGTGTTTCGGCTTTGAATTTAAGTGCTATTTAGTTTCAACTCTCATTCTACCAAGATAAATATTATGAGAAAAAAGATCAAAAGAATTGGATTTTGTAAAAGACTTTGGAATCCAATTTCTTGGATAACTCCTTAATATACTTAAGTTAAAAGGAATCGCCAGTCATTTTCATCTCTTTACAAAATCATTTACAAATGATTTCATCCCAGATGCTAATCTCTCTCAAAAAAAAAAATGGCCATTAACAGAAGCCAAAATGTCTTGATTTTTTAATGAGAAAATAAATATAAAATACATATGTGCTGGCAAAGGTTATTTGAACTTATACCTGAGAATTCAGACTGTTCAACTGGGATTGAGAAGTCTGAATAATTTTCTGTAGTTCCTCTTTTTCTTGATTAAGTCTTTCTCGGTCTGATCGTTCCTTTTTGAAGTCTTCTTCATATATTTGCACCTAGGAAATATTAACATGTTGTTACTGCTAGCTTCCTTTTCTCTTAAGCTATTTAAATGAGTTCAGAAGAGATGCTGTCTGGGTTTGTCCAATCTGAGACATGGATGTCCTCTTTCCATGAATATTTCTTTATGGTGGGACTCCATCTTGATACCTGTGACTATAATTTTGTCTTTTAGCTTGTTTAGAATGGCACTTTCTCAATTTTTTTTCTCACTGAGCAGTAATTCATAAGTAAATTCATGAATATTTTGAAAAAAATTCCCCTCGCCAATATTTCTATTGCATATTACAGACTGTGAGGAAACCTTGATCCCCCTGACTCCATCAATGTTAAGTGGCACTGTTTTGGAGCAAATCATTCATCTCTAAAACAAGGCTTTGATATATAAATATTGCTTGAAGTTCTTTAGTTAGTTTACTGACAATAGCTAAGTGAAGGCACTGAATACTGACATGTCAAAGTTTCTAAACAGAAATTATAAGTTGAGCACAAGTTAAAGATGAAAGGCTCATGTATGTGGGAAAGCAAGGGATGTTTATTAAAGGACATTCACCAGAGTTGCCCTTTATAAGTAACTGTGGGCGTATATCATAAAAAAGAGGAACATTTTAGTGGAATGCCTCTTGAGATGTACTCCAAATATTGTAGAAAAGTAATAAAAACAACCCTGCCCAGAACAGATTTAATTATTGTTTGTTTTAATTGGCATAGTGTTGACTGGTGGCTTGGAGACTAGAATGTGGAGTTATGGAAACAAATGAAGCTTAAGAAATGAAGCAAAGGAATTCCTCTAAAACTAGATTGAAATTATAACTTATATGAGAACCTACTAGTTGGAGGTTTGTCTATTACCATTAAACCAAATTGTACCATTATCACCAACAGTGCAACAGATTTTAACTGAAGGACTATCAATTTTAAGTTAATAGTCAAGAGAGGAAAAAATGAAACATTTTATATAGCTCTGTATGCAGATATACATATTTAATTTCAAGCCTTTCTTCATCAGAAGCATTGCAAAGGAACTATACGCAGCCAAGCTGACATTTTGTTTTCTGGTGTTGGTTTTGGTGTTTTTTTTTGGTTTAGAGTTGTGATCCAAAGGCACAGATACAGTTTAATCAATGTATAATTAATAGACAATTACCAGAGGCAACTGAAGTGGGAGAAGCCCATTGATTAGAACAGAACACACTTATAGCGATGTCATCACTTAGGTGGCCAATTCAAGCTCAGTTTCTTTGTGAATTTAAATTCTCTAGAGTTTCATGCAGCACTTGGCGGTGTAATGATTGTAGGTATCCAGTTAGAAACGTGCACAGTTAAAATGTGAATGCAGAAAGCTAGCAAAAGGGCCATACACAAATGAAGGAGATGAATTCTGGTCTACTCTTGGGGGTTATGAAAAAAAGAATATTTGCCACTGTCTCTATCAAATACAAACTAAATCATTACTGCAAACATTGCATGTAAGAGCAACTCTCCTGCATGAAATTTACATTATGTGAGAGCAGTGAAGATGACTCAAGTGTCTGAACATAAGCAGTCCTTTTTTCAGAGGAATCCTGGCTTGTGCCAATGATACTTCAGGGGTTGAGAATTTGGCAGAGTTTTAACACTCTGACTATACCCTTATTCTCTCCATGGGTTTATTTTTAAGTTGTATATTTGATCCTGAATGTAATGAAGCAGATTATTCAAATGGAGTGATAGAAGTAAAAAAATCCAACTTTACATCAAATGCTCTGGATACTTTAGATTTATAAATAGGTTACATCCTATTAAGTAATAAGAGTAACGTAAATAACAATATTACAGTTGCTCAATTCTTCTATGTATTGCATCAAGATTTCTTGTAATTAGCACTTGCTCAGAGCAAAACAGCCAAAAAGTTACTCCCAGGGACATCAGAAAATAATACATCTCCACTCTTTGTTCTATGACATCCTATCCCACAACCTGCCATTGTTAATATATCACCAACAATGTGTGCTTCGAGGATTGGAATTCCTGTATTTCCTATATTTATCAATATCACCTTGAACTGTTCCAGCCCTTTACCTATATTAGTTCATTTTACCTCTCATAGGAAAAGAGATGTGATATGCTCAAGTGGCCCCTTGGCTAAGCTAGTTCCAGCTAGATGAGCTAAATTTAGGCTCCGGTAGTTTAGGCAGTGCTATGTCCCCATAGCCCTATGCTGCTGATGCATGCAGGAGCTTATTAGAGCATCCTTGACTCTTGCCGTGTACTTGGCAACAGTGAGTGAAGCAGGGTGTGTGGGAAGGAGGAAGCCATAACTCATCAGTAAATTTCTAGGCAGTGCCATCCATATGTGGGAGTAGATAAACAGACGTGCCTCTTCTGTGATCATTGCAGAGTATTCCCTCTAAAACTGCCCTCATTGTTCCAAAGCCTGGAAGGTCTGCAGCTCCAGAGGAGCAGCCCAGCTGCTACCATTTTCTGAAAAGGTCCAGAGTTTGGGTTAATAGTGTCTTCAAAATAAATTGTGTCTCCAAGAAAATCTCTGGAACCAGTGCTAATAAAATTTCACTAAAAGGTTAATTAGCATGCCCTTCTTTTAAGTTGTGTGATCTTGGGCAAGCCACTCAACCCATCTGAAATTCAATTTTCTCTTTTACAAAGTGTGAGAGTTGGACTAGCTGATCTAAATTTTCCCATAAACTTTTAAAATTAGGTAATTATAATTAAATACATGCAAAAACTTTTGACACAAAGTGAAAAGCAAGACTTCTAGAAATGTCTAAAGCAGCACATGAACAACAGGCCCTAAGTTCTCCTCAAGATTGCTCCACTTTCAACTCCTCACCTGCTGTTTGAGAACTTCCATTTCTGTTCTCATCTCCTCACGGCTGCACCCCATTTCAGACTTCCCCAAACAGTTCTCAAGAGATGAAGAACACTCCATTTTCAAGGCATCCTGAAGAGCCTGTGTTATAAGATAAGCACACTTTTGACCTAAGAGTTGCCACATATGTATTTCTCTGCAATTATTACAATCATGTCAAATGCACTCACAAGGTAGAATTTCATTTTTAAGGCCTCACTAAATAACATTATTCTGATTTTCTAGCATATATGCATTTTTTCCAGAATCTCTGTCTTTTCTCCATGATAGTGCTTATGTTATTCAACTCTCATTGTTACTTAAGAAGGTTTTTGATATTACAGACCCTCCCTCCCACGTGGCTAATCATGGTTGGAAAACACAAACATAGTCTTTCTCTAGAGTCTCTGCTTCAGTCAAATATATGCTCCATCAATAAAGCTCAAACTTTAGGAAGCATCAAAATCACCTGGAGAGGTAGCAAATATGCCCATCCCTGGGCATTGTCCCCAAGGATCCTGAATCAGTATATGTGGGGGTAGGAATTGAAAATCTGCATTCTTCAAAAGCTGCAGCTGATGATCTCAGATGACATTTTGAGTAATATATTTCTGCTATATAACCATGTCCCCTACAGGAGAGATGGGAATCCATGAAGATTCGTTACCATTAAATCTGTGGCACTGTTCTGCTCTGCACTCTTTCAGCATACCATGCCCTGGCCTAGCTACAGTTATATTTATTTTCCAATAAAACATCCATTAACCCACCACAGGGTAGAGAGTTGTTGTTGTTTAGTTGCTAAGATGGGTCTGACTCTTTGTGACTCCATGCGCTGTAGCCTGCCCAGTTTCTCATCCATGGGATTTCCTGGGCAAGAGTACTGGAGTGGGTTGCCATTTGCTTCTCCAGAGTATCTTCCCGACCCAGGAATCAAACCCATGTCTCCTGCATTAGCCAGGTGGATTCTTTACCATTGAGCCACCAGGGAAGCCCACAAGGTGGAGAGAGTGCTCTGCTTTCTTGACATTCAGTACAATTTGGTGTTTTCACCATGGAGTGAGGAAGTGGAAGAAACAAGAGACTCTTAGATTTGCCAACCGGATCATCATCCTTACTCATAAATCCATGGCACTCTTACATATACTACACTTTGTCAGATTATATAAAAGATACTGTCTCTATTCTGAAGACCTTTGCTTTGTGACGAGTTAAATAAAGTTGCTTCAGTGATGTTCATTTGATGATTCTACTAGTAACTCACTTCCCTGTATTACTATGTAATATGGTTGTAAGGTTAGAAAAGCAAAGTAAATTTATGGTGTTAAATGTGTATATAGTTAAGACTAGAAACTTCCTAATAAGATGTCATCTAGTCTATGGATACTGTCTAGCCTGATGCAAATATCATTTTTCAGGAAGTTGTAAGAAAAGCAAGAACTTTTTTCTTCCTCCAGGAATTCTTAAAACAACAGAACTTGTTTAATAATTTATGTTTTGTTAGAATTTATTGCTAATCTATATAGTTCTAGGAATTATCATAATAGCTATATTAAAAAAAACATGTTAGTAGTATCAGAATCTAGGTGTGGTGAGTGAAGTGAGTCAAGGTAATCAAATATGCTGGCTCCATGTCCTACAGCTATAAATAGACTTCTTGTGGGTTGTGTAATATTTGAATTTCTTGATCTATCTTTCATGCTATTCAGACTTCTAGAAATTTTGCAAATGAATCATAAATGAAAGGTGAGTTTAGTAGATATTTATTTCATCTTGGGGTTTTCCCACTTCCCTGAACAAACACCTGTAACCTATTATAGAATAGCAGTTTACCATCAGCACAGATAAGATACACTAAACACATTGATGGTGAGATGTCAGACACATCAATTCTGCCCATGGGTAGCACTGGTTGACTATCCCAAGGTAATATTTTCTTAGATTAAACATCTGGATTCTCTTGTCTAGAACTTTATGAAAACAATACCCTTAGGTATCTCCTTCAAAGCAAAAAAGCAGAACTGAGTACATGTAGTTGTGTGAACTTGTGAAAACCATCTGCTAATTGCTAAGCTGACATGCTATGAATTTCTGCTGGGAGACTGGGTCAGCAGGCAGTAGGTTTGAGCAAGCAGGGTGGGCCCCAAATTTCATCCTGTGATGAATGGTGTGCACAATTAGCTACCCAAATCATCATTTTTGAGTAACTTCTATTTATTACAGCGGTAAAAGAGAAAAGAAAACTCTACAGTATAAAACAGAATAATTTCTTACATTTCATTAGACACTAAATGAGAAAACAATCTCTTTGTACTAAATGAAAAAAAAAAGAGAAAAAAGAGAAAAAAAATCTTTTTATAGCTCATCACTTTTTATCTGTGTTTTAAAAGTGACAGTTGAAGATATAGATGTGGGGGATGAAATCTCGTTTGAAGTACACTTTTATATTTTCTTACTACTCATAAGTAAGAGTAAAGCATTGTGCCTATTAAAGCATAAATGTCAGGATCAAAATTGGCGATTGAATATATTATGTTATCAGTAAATTACATTAGTTAGTTAATTTATCCATTCAACAAATATTTAAGAACATATTATGAGCAAGGCCCTGTTCTAGGCACTTCGAATACAGCAGTGAACAGAAGAGAAACTCAGGGCCCCATTATGACTATTGTCCTTGTGAGTCTCCTGCTTCAAATAAATATGTATTGATAGTAAATTTATATAATTGCATTATTACAAAGATAAATATGTTAATATTAATATGAAATGTTTTTTCGACCTAAAACTTTCAGTTTTTTTCCCTCTGACTTTAAGAGAAATTAAGCATCTCAATGAGCCACTAAAAGTATTGTGAGTACTCAACACTGGGTCTACCATGCCTAGGAGAGATGTCTGCCCTGCAAAAATCCTGCCCACATGGAGCTTACAATCAAGACTGGGAGACAGCAAGCAACTATGATAATAAACATGAGACATTTTGCATGTATTAAATAGCAATGAATTCCAAGGAAAAATTAAAACAGGAAATTTTAGAGGTGTAGTATGTAATTTTAGTTAGGATAACCAGAAAAAATCCTCTTTGAGAAGATGACATTTGTATCAAACTCTGAATTTTACTCAAATTAATTTTTCTCATTGAGATTTCAGGATTATAATCATGAGCTATAAAGTTTTTACTTATTAAAAGTTATTTTTTTTCTGTTGAATATAAAAATAGATACACACAAAATAAGGTTGTATATGGGCTTCTTGAGTTAAAAACAGAGTTCTTAACTGTTCTAACTTATACAGGCTTTATATCCTTAGGTCCACATTTAGAGAAACAGAGAAGAAAACTAATAAGCGATGACATACCAAAAGTGGGAGACATTTCAAATATAATCTCAATTAATGTCATTTCCTCTAATTCATTTGCAGAGAATCTCTAGCAGAGAATAAGAGAGAAAATCCATTTGCCCTGAATCTGTATCTCTGAACATTGTTTTTCTCTCTTAAAGGATAGAGAAGTACACTGTTTATGAAGTCAACCTCCAATTTTTCATATTACCCTGAATAATAGCTTGCCTCATAAATAGATCAAATACAGCATCACATTTGTAAAGCGTCCTATCAACTGTCCAGGCACATAGTTAATACTCTGGGAATCTTTAAGTTATACCTCTGAAAACTACTTAACTATAAGACAGCACGCAGTCCAAAATGCAAGCACTGAGCATGTGTTTAAGGCCAATCACCTACTTGTTTTAGAAGACAATTTCTGTTACTTTGGCCAAGAAATACCTAGCTTGAGAGATGAATATTTCAACTCCTACAGGTATTTCTATGGTCCATATATCAAAAAGTCAACAGCAAAGGGTTTAATTTTTTTCCCCTGAACAAGTCAGCAATCCCTTCCCACAGAAAATTAAGGTTTAGTCCATGAAACACACAGACACACTCACTCACTCACTCTCTCACTCACATGTCATTCTTTTGCAGCAATTCAAAGGTGGCCCCTTTGAATAGTTAAGTTGGAGCGAAGGCATTAAAATCACCAGCATTTTCTTAACAGATCTATCTCCACTCTCTCCTCTAACAGGCTTATTCTCAGAAAGGCCGCCACTCTTGGATTTGGCATTTAGCCTGCTTCCATATAGTGCGCTTCACACCCAGCAGCTCCACAGTGATGACTGTAAAGTGCAGTCTGTTTCCTCAGGAAACTTTTGTGGTTGACCAAGACATACGCTACCGTTCGCAAACGCCCACTTGCTTTATGTGGTTCTTTGAACTACCAAAAAAAGAAATTCTTCCTCTCTTTTATAATATCTCCTTATCTTTTTCATGACAATCTTTGCAAGGACATGAATTCCCCCAAAAAACCTTAGCCAAGTATAGCTGAACGAGGAATATAGAAGAGATTTATAAAATTACAGAGACCTTTTGTACAAGCCCCCAAGACTGTGAGCTGCATTGCAGCATGAGTGGATTTTGCTGTGTCTCAGCCCAGAATGTACTCTTTATACAGAAACCTCATATTTGACCTCTCCAACTTCACCTGGCTTGATACCTTATTGAGACGTTTAATTTCACATTCATAATGTTGCTTCTTGTGGTTCATGAGAGCATTTTTTTCCTTCAAAAGGTTATTCTCTATCTTCAATTCATGTAATTCTCCTTTTAGACTCTCCTTTTCCTTCTGAAATAGAAAGCAAGAAAACAAATTCCTAAATCAGTAAAATTCAGATGAGATGATTTTGTAGGACTACTTCTAAAATTAAAAAAAAAAACCAAGACCTACTAGATTTTCACTTAACATTCCACTTGAGTAATAGTCTCTGGGTGGGCTTCCCTCATGGTTCATCTGTAAAGAACCTGCCTGTGAATGCAGGTGATGCGGGTTTGATCCCTGGATAAGGAAGATACACTAGAGAAAGAAATGGCAACCCACTTCAGTATTCTTGCCTGGGAAATCCCATGGACATAGGAGCCTAGTAGGCTACAGTCCATGGGATCTTAAAAGGGTCAGATGTGACTTAGCAACCAAACAACAACTCTGGATGGAGGTCAGGATTAGGATAGAAGAAATCTTTATGTTATACTTACTGCTACTAAGTTTTGTGACCCCAGAACAAGATATCAAAATCCCCACTCCTCACTTTTAAGAATCGAATGAGTCTGCAGAATAAGCTAGTCCCTATGCACTGTTATAAGGTGGTGATGAAGGACTGATTCACTAAAAAATAATTGAAAGTTCTAAAATGCAAAATGGCATCTGGTCCCATCACTTTGTGGGAAATGGATGGGGAAACAGTGGAAACAGTGTCAAACTTTATTTTTGGGGGCTCCAAAATCACTGCAGATGGTGATTGCAGCCATGAAATTAAAAGACGCTTACTCCTTGGAAGGAAAGTTATGACCAACCTAGACAGCATATTAAAAAGCAGAGACATTACTTTGCCAACAAAGATCCATCTAGTCAAGGCTATGGTTTTCCCAGTGGTCATGTATGGATGTGAGAGTTGGACTATAAAGAAAGCTGAGCACCGAAGAATTGATGCTTTTGAACTGTGGTGTTGGAGAAGACTCTTGAGAGTCCCTTGGACTGCAAGGAGATCCAACCAGTCCATCCTAAAGGAGATCAGTCCTGAGTGTTCATTGGAAGGACTGATGTTGAAGCTGAAACTCCAATACTTTGGCCACCTCATGCGAAGAGTTGACTCATTGGAAAAGACCCTAATGCTGGGAAGGATTGGGGGCAGGAGGAGAAGGGGATGACAGAGGATGAGATGGCTGGACGGCATCACCGACTCAATGGACATGAGTTTGGGTAAACTCCGGGAGTTGGTGATAGACAGGGAGGCCTTGCGTGCTGCGATTCATGGGGTCACAAAGAGTCAGACACGACTGAGCAACTGAACTGAACTGAACTGAAAATGCAGAAAGTGTCACTGCAACAAAAAATACCAATATCTCAAAGCCCTGCTTCATTCTGGCCTGGAGAGAGACAGAAGAGGATAAAGGATAAAACCTCAGGCAATAAGACCCTACAGCACAGATAATTATTCAGCGTGCTGTATTTTTGTGATGATTACTTTTAAAATGTAGAGATGGGCTGGTCCAACTGCCATCACTCCTCCACTTTTCAGATCACCTTCAAGCAATCCAGTGTTTTAACTGCCTGAAGCAAGGCTCGTGGCTTAGACACATGTTCTGGATTCAGACAACAGCGGTCTCCTATCTCTTAATTTTATATTCTGGGAAGTAAACTTTTTGTGGAGTGAATTGGATTCTTAATGAAATGAAAATTTTAACCTAGTAAAATAAATATTCTGGAGTTTAGGTAAATCTATATGTTGAAGTATATTGTTTTAATAGCTATTCTTTCCAAAACAACGATTTAAGAAATCAATTTTAGGTGAGTTGTTTTCTTTAAAACTGGAAACATTTCTCTTTGCCTTTGATTAACCAGAATAGATCCATATGTACACCTAGGAAATTCACCAATCGTTTTCTAATTTAGCATAGCTTAAGAGAAAATTATTTCAACTAAAAAATGATCCAAATGGCATAGGGGAAAAAAATAACCATGATTCCTGTACTGGGTGTAGATGGAACAGAAAGGAACTTTTACATGGCAGAAAGGGAATTGCTAAACTTTGGACACTGCCAATGATGTCCTTAACAAGGTGGGAAATCTGAAGAGATGTTGTCATGTACTAATTTGTGAAACTGCTGTAAGACTGGTACATGTTGTAAAACGTAACCACTTCATCACAATATCAGTCACAAGACTTCACCTGACAAAATTAGCCTTATTCTTCTTTTTCCTGTCTGAAAAAATGAGGCCATTAGAGTTCAAGGGCCTCCACCCTTTTCCTACAATATTCATGAAGTCCCATCAGTTTAGTGCAGTTCAGTCTCTCAGTCGTGTCTGACTATCTGCGACCCCATGGATTGCAGCACGCCAGGATTCCCTGTCCATCACCAACTCCCGGAGCTTGCCCAAACTCATGTCTATTGAGTCGGTGATGCCATCCAACCATCTTATCCTCTGTCGTCCCCTTCTCCTCCTGCCTTCAATTTTTCCCAGCATCAGGGTCTTTTCAAATGAGTCAGTTCTTTGCATCAGGTGGCCAAAGTATTGGAGTTTCAGCTTCAACATCAGTACTTCCAATGAATATTCAGGACTGATTTCCTTGAGGATGGACTGGTTGGATCTCCTTGCAGTCCAAGGGACTCTCAAGAGTCTTCTCCAACACCACAGTTTAAAAGCATCAATTCTTTGGTGCTCAGCTTTCTTTATAGTCCAACTCTCACATCCATACATCACTACTGGAAAAACTTTGACTAGACTGACCTTTGTCAGCAAAGTAATGTCTCTGCTTTTTTTTAAATTTATTTTTATTGAAGGATAATTGCTTTACAGAATTTTGCTGTTTTCTGTCAAACCTCAACGTGAATCAGAGGGGTGGGATGGGGAGGGAGATGGGAGGGAGCTTCAAAAGGGAGGATATGTCTCTGCTCTTTAATATGCTGTCTAGGTTGGTCACAACTCTTCTTCCAAGTAGCAAGCATGTTTTAATCTCATGGCTGCAGTCACCATATGCAGTGATTTTGGAACCCCCCCCCAAATAAAGTATCTCACTGTTTCCATTGTTTCCCCATCTATTTGCCATCAAGTGATGGAACCGGATGCCATGAACTTAGTTTTCTGAATGTTGAGCTTTAAGCCAATTTTTTCACTCTCCTCTTTCACTTTCATCAAGAGGCTCTTTAGTTCTTCTTTGCTTTCTGCCATAAGGGTGGTGTCATCTATGTATCTGAAGTTATTGATATTTCTCCTGGCAATCTTGATTCCAGCTTGTGCTTCATCCAGCCCGGCATTTTGCATGATGTACTCTGCATATAAGTTAAATAAGCAGGGTGACAATATACAGCCTTGATGTACTCCTTTCCCAATTTTGAACCAGTCTGTTGTTCCACGTCCAGTTCTAGCTGTTGCTTCCTGACCTGCATACAGGTTTCTCAGGAGGCAGGTCAGTTGGTCTAGTATTCCCATCTCTTGAAGAATTTTCCACAGTTTGTTGTGATCCACACAGCCAAAGGCTTTGGCATTGTCAATAAAGCAGAAATAGCTGTTTTTCTGGAACTCTCTTGTTTTTTGATCCAGCGGATGTTGGCAATCTGATCTCTGGTTCCTCTGCCTTTTCTAAATCCAGCTTGAACATCTAGAAGTTCAAGTTTCACATACTTTTGAAGACTGGCTTGGAGAATTTTGAGCATTACTTTGCTAGTGTGTGAGATGAGTGCATTGTGCGGTGGTTTGAATGTTCTTTGGCATTGCCTTTCTTTGGGATTGGAATGAAGACTGACCTTTTTCAGTCCTGTGGCCACTGCTTAGTTTCCCAAATTTGCTGGCATATTGAGTGCAGCACTTTCACAGCATCATCTTTTAGGATTTGAAATAGCTCAACTGGAATTCCATCACCTCTACTAGCTTTGTTTTTAGTCCCATAAATGTAAAGTCCAATAACTAAAAGTAAAACCAGGAGTCCACATTAAGAAAAGGCATCATCTCAATGCCACCTTCTAGTTCTCAGGAGGATTAAAGGACCCTTCCAATCTGGAGACTGGGTTCAAGTCCCATTTTCCCATGTGCTACTTTTAGACATTGACAAGCTGTCTAAACTCTACACCTCAGCCTTCTCATCTCTAAAATGACAAACATAAGATTTTCCTCACAGATGGGCAGAGAATGTTAAATGAGATGAGGAGGATGAGGCACTTTTCAAAAATGTTTTCTTTTTAGGCTGACAAAAGTCATACTTATTTGTAAAGCTTCTTGTAAGCTGAAAAGCAGCTGAACAAAGATTTGTAATATTATCAACAATAGCAGTAAAAATAAATCAGTACGAGTAAAAGCATAAAAGCAAAATGATTTTTTTCCTAGGCTGCAATGCCCTAGAAAAACACCCCCAAATCTGTGGCTTGGTTCTCCCTGCGGAGGGAGCCTGCTGTATGACAAAAGAGGAAGCGAATGGGGCACCTCCTGCCTTCTGATACTAGAGACATGGACCCTGGTTTTGGGCGCTTGCGTAACCTGTACACCCTGGCCCGGGTCGCCGCTCTGCAGATGGTTGGCTGGAATGAAGCGTGGGTTTTCAACGGAGGGGTTTTCAACGGCAGGGGCCCCGCCCTCCTGGGGGCGGGGATTCGCTCCCGAGCCCCGCCCACCTCCGTAGGCCTCAGCGGCTCTCTGGTCCAGCAGCGCGGCGGGAAGCTCTCCCTCTGGCTCTGCCGCGGCTCCTTCTCCAGGGTTCCCAGGAATCTTTCTGCGGAATCCAGTTTCGATTTCAGCTCTGCGACCTGCAGGAGTGGTTCACAGACAGCTGCAGACACCTAGTCCGAAGCCCACCAACCCCTGTATTTTTTACCAACCTAACACCCCGGGACAGAACTGGCTCACTCCTGGGCGTCCCCTCGGGAGGGGCTGCTCTTCCCATTGCTCCAAACCAAGATCAGGTCTTTTGCTTTTTAAAAAAATGCTTCCTCTACAAGAGAAAAAAGCAAACACCAAAACAGCTTGTAGGCTCCTGTCTCCAGACTTCACCTCTTTGGAGGGAATAAACCCTTAGACCTTAAGGGAGCCATCGAGGCTTGTCATTCTATTTTCAACCGGCAAGGTGTGCCTTGCCTGATTTGAAGAGGGCAGCGAAGGATGGAGATCAGTGAACATGCTTACATTGCAGAAAAACAGATATGGCCTTTAACTCCTCAGTAACCTGCAGCACTTGACCTTCTGTGCAGTGCGTGCCAAGTCTCTTGACCTGCTATTCAATTCCAAATTAGGTGTCTGGGTGACAGGGGTCCAGCGAGAGAAGCCTTGGGAGCAAGCACTTCATCAAAGGTGGGGGGTGTGACCATTTTTAACCCTGGGTCTTCACGCAGCTGCAAGCCCTTTGGGAAGGTAACTAAATGTTTTCTCTGGGATCATGTGATTTAAAATTTGGAGACACAAAAGCTGCTCCTCTGAATATTATTATATAAGGTGGCTTGACCATGGCCTAGTGTAGTGAAAACTATCCTTTTTCTAAATGTAATACTTTGAGTATCAAAAAGGGGAAGAAAAGAGTAATTCTGCTGTATTTCTCACTTGTGGTCAAATTTTTAATTCTGAATTATTTAGGGAGCTTACTTTCTCTTCTCTCTCTTTTGAAATATGAAATGATTTTAAACAATAAATTGACTTTTCCTCTTTAAATTTGTATTTTTCCAAAAAAAATTATTTCTCACCAAAACAAAAGTTTCTTGTCTGAGAACATGCTTTAGAGAGAAGAGGGTTTGCCCCATTTCCCCTCACTCACTGTTAGCGTTCTTTCCTTATCTGTGGGGAACAGCTTATGCTATAAAGAATTAGGGAACTAGCCTTGTATAAAATAGTATGAACTTTAAGCCATCTCTCACCTCACATATAACTTGGTGCTTTTATGGCTGCTAGTAACAGAGCCAGGATGCTCTGTGAGCTATGATAAATGTGCCTAAGAACTTAGAGATATCTGGAGGCTATTTTTAGTATCTTTATTTTTACATTCTCAAGACAATTCACTGACACCTTTGCTTCCTTCATTAATCTTCAGTACCAAGAGGCTAGTAATACACTCAGCACCCTCCCCCTTACCATTTTTCAACAGATGGCTGGCTATTCGCAAATCTCCTGTAGCTGAAATCAAGGAAAATCTTCACATACTTGGCTCACTCAGATTATTGATTTAAAGCAAATACCAAACAGAGAGGTGTTTACCTTTCTTTCATATAACTCTTTCATGCTTCTAAATTGCTGATCCCATTGCTGGTTAACTTCCAGGAGCTGAAATTATTAGAATTTGGTAAATCAGCAAAGGATTCTGCCCATTTGGAAATTTAGTCAAAATGAAATCACTTTTTGAGGTAAGATTTTAGAAGTCATTGGTGAAGACAGTATTCTTTCCGCCAAGTTCTGGTAGATCTGGTATGAGTTAACACATTCACCTTTCATAATTGGCTCACATATGAAAAACTATTACATCTTAGGTATATCTTGACTAGTCAGCCAAACAATTTATTAGAAACTTTTAACTTTGCATACTTATTTGAGTTTTCATCTTTGTTCAATCCAACCAGAACCTGATACAAATTACATTAATGGTTTTCTGTAGTATTTATTCATATTTGAAGTCTTTTTTCAAATCTTTCCATATTTTTCTATGTATTTACCTTGACTATTATAATGTAATATTTCTTATAGCTTTAAAAGGCAGAATTTCTATTAAAAATTCCAAGTCTCATTAACTGATAATCATTTGCTAGCAATAATGTGTTTTTTTTTAAATCAGTACATGATTTGTATAATATACTCAACTAACAGATAATATCACTTTTTTGAAAGCTTAGATTATTCAAGGAATAATAGTTTTGTCGTAAGACAATTTTAGAAGCAATTTAGGCTGCGAACAATTTGAAACTTTGTTTCAAACTTCAAAACTATGTGCTAAATAGATGAAAGGAAAAACACTATGATCTATTTTTAGTTTTCTAGTCAGGGAAGTCTACGGCTTTCCACATTAAAAGAAATTCCAACAGCTATAAATATAGGACAGACATGGAGAAGATAGAATGACTAAAAAGGTAACAAAACATTCTCTTAGTTACAAAACAAAATATCTAATCCAGAGTGGCAGTAGCTAGGTAACTCTTATGCTAGAAATATATATGACTTTTTAGTATAAGACTAATATTATTTTATAAAGATCCCTGAGCTGCTGTCATTCTAAGGACTAACATTTCTATGCTCTGGTACTATTACTTTGCTGAAGTTCGGTACTTTTCCAGAAGAGCACGCTATTTTATGCAGTATCAAAGAAGGACGGAGGACACCATAGAAGAAAACAGAAAGGCTGTATGGTAGAAAATGATTTAGAAAAGGAAGTACCAAATTGACAACATAGTGCCAAAACTGGTGTTTTTTTTACCTTTTCCTCTGTCAAGGAGAATAAAGAAGTTCTAATATTCATTAAACTCAGAAAAATAGAACTCAAAATAATATCCATTACATACCCAATGATGTTCTAAAACAAACTTCTTTTGTGATAATGTTCCTTAACCCCTGTTGGTCAGATGCCAACTCATGATGTCATAGTACCCAAGTCAACTATACAATAAAGCCTTTGACAGTTTGAGTTTCAAGGTGTGTCAAGTTGCAGAGCATTAACAGCCCAGATGATAAACTCACCTGGCCCATGTGGAAGAAACATCTAATTAAAAAAATTAAATTATAATTATTGAATTTATGGGTTTGTCATTTTTTATTCATTTGCACAAACACTGAGAGACCGAGTAAGAGATATGTAGGTGAGTAAGAAATAAGCATTTGCTCTCAGTATAATGCAGTCTATCATCCTAAAGATAAATGCTGCAACCAATAACAAAAACAGAGGCCCTATGTGCCTCTTTTATTCTCAGCGTTAATCCAGGGCCCATGTTGCTTCATCCAATATTGCAAAATTACCTCTTTTCTCTGCTTTTCCAGACATCTTATCTTTTCTTCAAGAGAATTTAAGTTCTTTCTTCTTGACAATTGAGCACACTTTAAAAGAAAAGAGCAAAGCAGAATAGTCTATCAAGTAAACAGGAGAAATGCTGCCTTTCACAAGCTCTCGTGTTGTAATTTATAAAAATTTGCTAAAATATTATCTCTTTCATAGAGAACTGTTGATGAAAAAGCTTTATATTTTAGAAACTCTTTTATATAAATTAACTACCTAGACAATTATTGAATAAATTACAAATGTATCTATATAAGAGGTAAGCAAGAAATTAGAATTTTATAAATTTGGATTTCAATCATTTTCCCCCAAACATGAAAATACAGAATATAATGTATATATAAATCAGGCAAGTTTCATAGATACATGTTAGGTATTTACCTGGTAAAATTAAAAAAAAATTCATTTACGTAGACATGCCCATGATTTGGAGTGGCCCTGACAAAAGTCAAAGGAGTGATAGAACAAAGAAAAAGAGACTGACACAGTACATTACACGGAGACAAACTCATTCTGAAACAATAATAATATATTAACTACTGCAGTGACCATCATATGATTATCTTAGAGAGGTGAGCATAGGTTATCTGGTGTTGTGTAATTTTAACCAGCCCTATGTATAAAGTTGCTAGGTGACAAATTTAGATTAATAATCAATCATTGGCTTAGTGAAAAATTAATCACTTTTATTTTTAAGAAAATATTATTCATTGAAAGAAAGCACAAAAATTCTGGAAACTGCCTACCATCTGTCTGGAGCGATCACCAGCAAAGTTCACTAAAGTACTGTTTTCTCTGTTCTAACTCAATAGTCTTAAAACCACTGCATGGCTGAATCATAAAGTAATACAATGAATTGGACGATGAGGGTAGTTTCAGGCTCGATAATTATTGTGGACCAAGAAATTGCTTAAGGGTATTTATGAACAATAAGAAATATTTTCAAAACATGTTGACCTTTGCCAGAAATGTTACAAGAAGTGTTGTTTTATAATCATCATGGAATTTCAAGGACTTTTTTCATTAGAAATGATTTATAAAATTATTTTTCTATCTTTGCTAACTTTTGTCTCAGTGTTTTAGGGTTCCATGGTGTTTTACACCTCTATAGATGCTGTTCTTAGTTTTCCTAGTTTCTTCCTATTCAGACACATGTGTTAACTAAGACTGCATTTAAAAAGAGGCATTCTTCTGTAGGTCAACAAAAATCAGAATGATTATACCTGCTTCTTGACCTCAGACTGGTTTAGCCCAGTGCCAGAAGTGATATCAGTTTCCAGGTGACAAGTATGTTGGGTCCTGCAACTGAGATTTCTGTTTTTTCAGGAAGACTTCTAAGGGACAGAACTTATTCTGGATCAGAATAGACTAAAAATTAGTCAGAGTTGATTTGGAAAATGCTGTGAACCAATCCTCCTTTGTGTGTGCTGGGCTAAAGGAGCAGAGATGCAGTAAACCTGGATTTTAGACTAGTGGTTCGCTCACCACTAGGGTGCATTCACCCTGGGGGGTTGCTAAACATAGGGAACCCAGAACATTGATCAGAATTTCTTAAAGGGAGCTATAGCATTCTATCTTCTTTTTAATAGACTTTACTTTTTAGAGCAGTTTTAGGTTCATAGCAAAACTGAGTGGGGAGTATAGCGATTTCCCATGTACCTATCGCCCCAACACATGGGTACTTTCCCTACTGTTGGCATCCTCTACCAGAGGGGTAGATTTATTAATAGATGAGCTTGAATTGACACAGCATTATCACCCAAATCCACAGCCTACATTACGACCCCCTCTTGCTGTTGTGCATTCTGTGGCTGTAGATGAATATGTAATGACATGTATCTATCATTATAAGAGCCTGTAGAATGTTTTCACTGTCTTAAAATTCTCTCTGCTCCACCTATTTATCCCACCTCTATTTTTAATAAATACCACTGATTTTCATGATTCATATTAAAGTTCAAGTTTCCTCCATTCCACACCATGGTTCAAAACTTGAATTTGGGGTCCTCAAAAAGTCTTTTTTCTATTTACGACAAAGACAAAAAAAATTCTGTGACCAACAGACATTTGCATGACCCTGCCTTCTGGGAATTTAGACTGAGAGTAATCAGATAGTTTGCATTTTTTCCATATACAATTTTTTCTGAAAAATTATGAAGTATTTTGACCCTTGATTTTCTTTTAAAAATTATTTTGAGATAATTCTTTATAAAATTATTTATAAAATGATTTAGTAAATATATTAAATCTGCAAGACAGATAAAGCACAGCAATAGGTATGACTTACAAGTCATAAATATATCACAAAGAATTTCTGTGGAAATTAATTAACATTTTACCACCATTCATATGACTTGGATGTGTATTAAAATGAAACAAAACAGTCAAATACAAAGTTTTGGAGAAACTTTTTACTTGTTTTTGCTGTGCTTCTTATTTGCTAATAAAGGCACAGAAAGATTTTTAGGTCACTGGTCCTTCTAAGGGCTCCTTTAAAGAAAAATTACTCCCTATAAAATGTAATCTATGTGCAAAGTATTCAGACCTTGCTTTCTCATTTAACCTAATGCCTAGATCAGCTTTTAAGAGATTCAAGTTCTGGGACTGCTAAATTAAATACCTGAATGGACGAAAGAGTCTGTTTCCTATTATATCTTAGTTATCATTAAAAAATACTTTAAAAAAGCACTTTCAATTAGTATCTGTTGCAGTAAACAGTAACAGAACAAAGAATGTGATATTAATTGCATGTATATAAGTATTTTACCACAGATACTCTATTGCTGTAATAGATTTTATTTCTAAGCACACCAATATAATATTCTCTTAAATTTTACATTAAACCAAATTCGTTTTTAAGTCAAGAGCAAAATATGAAACATAGAATTGAAAAGCTGAAAGGGCAGAATTTTATTTCTCACTTTGTAAAAAAAAAAAAAGAAATGTAGCTCAGAGAAGTCAAAGAAAATGCAACCGGTCACCTCGATATTTTTTCTTTATTGAAGAGCATTGTTGAAATATATAGAGCATATCTTAGCTAAAGAAAGCAAACTAGCCATTTCTGTTCTTATTAATCATTGCGTAATTAGCCATTACCAATGCTATTGATGCTACGTATGGTCAATTCATCTCCCAGAAATGTGTTCTTACCTCTGCATGATCCGTAGAACTTTCTGCACCACTCATTCTAGTTGTGCTCTGGAAGAAATGTGCCACAGAAGCTGATTTTCCTGGAGGCTTGGAGAGCAGAAAGAAAAAAAGAAGAAAATGTTGTTTTAAAGTGAGAGCAAAATATATGTAATTTAAAAAATACTACAAAAATAGTTAACTCGTGACAGAAAATAACAGTAACAATTTTTCACTGAAACTGTACAGAAGTGACTCTGCATGTGGATTATACAGAATAAGGCTAAAAGCAACTGTGACGATAACTTTTCTTCTTTTCCAGCTAGGGATTTCCCAGGATGTCTCAAGCTGGCAGGTTGTGACTAACACACAAGGCAGATAGCCTTGCTATGGTATGTAAATTGTCTTTTCTTCCTTTACTGGCAGTTTCTCTCACTGGAGGAGGAAGTTACCACAGACTAGCCTAGGCACACCAAGTCTTTCCTCAGTTGCCGAACTGCCATAACTTCACTGTATTTCCCAGATCAATTAAGTAACTGTTGACTTTTTGATGACTCGGGGTACTTGCTTCCCTAAGGGCTGGATTTTCTGGCAATGTCTTATGTGTATCAGCTCAACTGTGCGAAATTTAATGTCATGCATAATTCTGTGAGAGCTACTAATTCTTATGAAACTAAAAAAGAAAATAATTCATTACAAAGTTATTGGGTATTGTTTGTAAAATAAATCTTCTATATTGGCAGAAAGTTTAAACTTGGTTCTCAAGCGTAAAGTCTCAAGACTGTTTTTTCTGTAGATGGTCCACATTTTCTCCATAACTCCAGGGAAGTAAAATCTCTTTTTTCACTAACATTCAGCTTTAATGAGTTGGCTTGTAGTTTTACGGGGAACTGAGGTAATGGAGCACTTGATAGGTAGTGTAGATAAAAGCATGGAAAGCAGATGCTCTGAGCTACACACAGGGGCCATGATGGAGCAGAAGACCTCATTCTTGACTTGGAGGAAAGGGAACAAAGGAACAGGCAAGAATATAGAAAGGAAAGAATGTGTGGCTGAAAGGAGAAAAGAATTTAGTTACTTAGGTTACATTTTTCTTTATACCTCTCTATTTGATATCAACATATACGTAGGATAAATCCTAAAATTCCTGAAATTCACACTCTTTAAAAGGGAATGAATGGGTGGCTAGGATTTGACTCTGCTTTGTCTCCTTCAGCTCTCCATCTCAATTCTTGTGTTCCTGCCACACTGAATTCCCTCTGCTTCCTGAACTGTCCACACCTCTGATATCTGTGGGTCTCTCCATCTGGGATGTGTGTGTGTGTGTGTGTTTGTGTGTGTGTGTGTGTGTGTGTGTACGTTCTGCTGGTTTCTTGGTCTGTTTAGGGGCTACACTTGAGTGAAATAGAATGATATCTCCTTAAGGCAATATCCAAAAGTACAAGTGAGAAACAAATTGTTCAGAGTTCTAAAGGTAAAATGACTCATGTGTGAATTGATTTTAAGGAATATAAGCAGGGGTTTACTGGAGACTGACACTTCATTAACTGTCAAATCCACTCATTAAAAAAAAAAAAAAGACAATAACATAAAAAAGTATTCTTTTCTCTCCCAACCCCTCCTCCCAAATACACACATACTCAAAGCATAGTTATATACGGTCAAAGTTCCCTTCAGCCTTATCTATATTTTTAGAAAGAATAATATAGTGGATGCGGTTCAGTTCAGTTCAGTCGCTCAGTAGTGTCCAACTCTTTGTGACCCCATGAACCACAGCATGCCAGGCCTCCCTGACCATCACCAACTCCCAGAGTCCACCCAAACCAATGTCATTGAGTTGGTGATGTCATCCAACCATCTCATCCACTGTCGTCCCCTTCTCCTCCTGCCCTTAATCTTTCCCAGCATCAGGGTCTTTTCAAATGAGTCAGCTCTTCACATCAGGTGGCCAGAGTATTGGAGTTTCAGCTTCAACATCAGTCCTTCCAATGAACACCCAGGACTGATCTCCTTTAGGATGGACTGATTGAATTTCCTTGCAGTCCAGGGACTCTCAAGAGTCTTCTCCAACACCACAGTTCAAAAGCATCAATTCTTCAGCGCTCATCTTGCTTTATAGTCCAACTCTCACATCCATACATGACCAATGGAAAAACCATAGCCTTGACTAGACGGACCTTTGTGGACAAAGTAATGTCTCTGCTTTTTAATATGCTATCTAGGTTGGTCATAGCTTTCCTTCCAAGCAGTAAGTGTCTTTTAATTTCATGGGTGCAATCACCATCTGCAGTGATTTTGGAGCCCAGAAAAATAAAGTCAGCCACTGTTTCCACTGTTTCCCCGTCTATTTGCCATGAAGTGATGGGACTGGATGCCATGATCTTAGTTTTCTGAATGTTGAGCTTTAAGCCAACTTTTTCACTCTCTTCTTTCACTTTCATCAAGAGGTTCTTTAGTTCTTCTTCACTTTCTGCCATAAGGGTGGTGTCATCTGCATATCTGAGGTTATTGATATTTTTCCCGGCAATCTTGATTCCAGCTTGTGCTTCTTCCAGCCCAGCGTTTCTCATGATGTACTCTGCATATAAGTTAAATAAGCAGGGTGACAATATAAAACCTGGATGTTCTCCTTTTCCTATTTGGAGCCAGTCTGTTGTTCCATGTCCAGTTCTAACTGTTGCTTCCTGACCTGCATACAGGTTTCTCAAGAGGCAGGTCAGGTGGTCTAGTATTCCCATCTCTTTCAGAATTTTCCACAGTTTATTGTGATCCACACAGTCAAAGGATTTGGCATAGTCAATAAAGCAGAAATAGATGTTTTTCTGGAACTCTCTTGCTTTTTCGGTGATCCAGCAGATGTTAGCAGTTTGATCTCCGGTTCCTCTGCCTTTTCTAAAACCAACTTGAACATCTGGAAGTTCACAGTTCACGTATTGCTGAAGCCTAGCTTGGAGAAGTTTAAGCATCACTTTACTAGCATGTGAGATGAGTGCATGTGGTAGCACTGTCCTAAAGATGTGGTTAGAAAGAACATTTGCTTGCCAGGCATTGCTGCCTGTAGGTCCTCTCTGTATGGGTATCCTGTTGAACATTCATTGGTGTAGTCCATCAGGGTGTGAGTGATTCTACTGAATCAAAATCCTGTATTTTTGCATTTTTCATTATATTATTTTTTGCCTCTCCTACCATAGCAGTTTAACAACAAATGGATTTTCTAGTAGATCCAGAGAGCCATGTGGTGATTTATGAATAAATAATAACTCTTCTGGAGTGCCCCAAGTTTGGTGGGAGAAAAAAAGGAATTTGCATTAGTACAGGCCTAGTAATAAACTGGATATTTTCTGTTATACATGCTCTTTTCACCTCACTCCACTGCCTCACATATGCTGTATACTTTCAGTGTCTGGCTTTTAGTCAAACTTTGTTCCCTGAGAAGCCTTAGTAGCTGCAATAACTTTCAGAGAAATGGACATGTCACTCCATGTTTCTAAAGCAAGTTTGAGGAGTTCTCATTTCTCAAGTGACTAAAATAATATTAATATCTAGAGGAAAATAACAAGCATAGGGAAATACAGTGAAGTAAAGGACCAGGGAACTACCAGTCAGTGGTCAGGAACTGTCATTCCGGTTGATGATAACTCCCTCAAAATTAGTCCAAGAGAAATCATCACATTTCTATAAATGCTTGGAGAGATTCTTTGGTATGTGAAATAAACATGGATTTTTCTTCAATATCCTTTTAGAATGGGGGTTGAAAAACTTCCTTTGCTTTCTGGATCTATTTGCATGGATTTTAAGTGAATGTGCTATCTAAGTGGGCTTCCCTGATAGCACAGTTGGTGAAGAATCCACCTGCAATGCAAGAGACCCCAGTTCTATTTCTGGGTAGGGAAGATCCGCTGGAGAAGGGATAGGCTACCCACTCGAAGCAGGAGTACTTACCTACTCTAAGCTATCTAACTAGGAGACAGAGTATCTAGTGGTGACTAAAACATCTGCCCCTGGAAAGCAGTCATTTGGATTCATATTTCATCTCTACCATTCACTGCTTATAAATTTGGGAACGATGTTTAAGGCCCTTAAGTCTCAAATTCCACATATTAAACTAGGGATAGTAGAGGTGTCCTCTTCCTAGGGTTGCTGTTCATAATAACACATATCAGAGCTTAGATATTAATAATAATATGGCCTTAGGAGAGGTTATTTACATATCGCTTACTATGCACATGGCCCTAAGTGGGTTCCAAAGGAAAATACAAGTTCAACGAAACACACGTATATATGAGCATGCTTGTAAGGATTCAGAGAGAGCTCATTCTGAGCCTTCATAGTTACTGCAGGAGTTGGAGTTTTTGCTGGGCCTTGAAGGATGGATTGGATGTTCATAGATGGTAAGAGCTGAGATATATTCCTGTTAAGGGGAGCAACTTAAAGGAAACAGAGATGGACAAGCCTAAGTATGAAGGATTCTTACAAGCCCAGTGTAACTAATGAGGGGCCCATGTGCTCTACCTAAAGTTGATTTGGATCAAATTGGGAAAAGCTTTTAATTTCAGACTAAGAAATTTTAGCTTCATTACATAGGCCATGGGGCGCTACTGAAGACCTCTGAGCAAAGGAATTACATAATCAAAGTGGCTTTTTAGTAAAAATAAACCTGGATATGCACATTATGTATTGAATGGGTTAGACTGACAACTCTAATACCACTTAATAGATATTATCAAAATTAATGGCCAAAATATTTAACAACACATGGTAATCAAACTGCTTAATAATCAGTTCACCTGGGGCATGTAGAATGAACCACAACTCTGAACTCCAAACACCTATATTAATTGCAAACACCTATATTATATCATCCTTGTTTGGATGCTTAATAGATACCTCCTTCACCACTTGTATGAAAGTTATTTCCTGATCTTCTCCCACAAAACTTGTCTTCCCCATCACAATCAGTGACAACTTTCATGCCCTGGACTAAGAATCTTGGAGTCATCCTTGACTTAACTTTTTCCTTGCAGATTTACCCAGTTCATCTGGATATTTTTTAGGGTCTCTGAAAATACATCCAGAAAGGAAAGCAGCACGTTGCCACAAAAGCCAAGAGTTTTCCCAGTTTAAGGAAAGAATGAAATAAACATGCCTTTTTATAAATTTTCAAAATGGAAATGTCAATAATTGCTTCCTGATTTTGTTCACATGAAAATTCTTAAAAGAGCATCAAGTAGTGACTGATATCTGTCCCTGCATCAAATCCTAGTTCGACCCTGTACTAGTTACATGACCTTGGCAGGATGCTTAGCATCTTAGCACTGACCAAGCCACCATCATCTCCCACCTGCATTACTGCAATAGCCTAACAGTTTCCTTGCTTCCACTCTTGCTCCTTTCCCGCCTTTTCTCAGTCCAGTAGCCACTGCAAGCTTTTAAAATATGTCATTTCATGTCACTCCTCTGCTCAGAACCTTTCGGTGGCTTCCTATTTCACTCGGAGTGAAAGCAGAACACTTTATAGCTATAGTGGCCCACAGGTCCTCCATGCTCTTGCCTGCGCTCCCTTGACCTCTTTCTCAGTATCTTCCTGTTTGTTTACTCCACCCTGCCCTGGCCACACTGCTGGTCCATGAACCTGTCATGTACACACCCTGTTCCGTCTGCTCAGAACTGTCTTTCTCTTAGATAACCCCATGGCTCATCCCCTCCCCTTCAATGGGTAATTACTTCAATGTCATCTCTTTACTGAGCTCTTACCTGGCCTTCTATTTAAAATTGCTCTCCATCTCAGCCCTTTCCTGCTCTATTTTTTCCATAGCACTCTATGCCATACCCTATATGTTTTTACTGACTGCTGTGTTTACTCCATATTTCTTAAACCTAAAATAGTGCCAACTATTTTAGTACCTGTGCAAGTCCATGCAGTGCTCAGACTCATGGAAAGCCTTTTCCCAATCCCAAACTAAATCTGCAGCGTTGGTGAAATGGGTACTCAAGAGTTTAAAAAAGATCTCAGGATCAGGAACATCAACTTCTTGGCTTCCAAACTAGTAAATGACCTCTGTTTCATCCCCCAGACCTGGGCTTGGACTAGATGAATCCCCTGAGAGGCATGTCCCAAATTCCACATCCTCCTGGGGGATACAGGCTTGTTTCCCTCCAGGTTGGAGTTTAAAGCCCTTCTTCCATGCAGTACATGTATGTCTATTTCCACTGCACACTTTTAGTTTTTAGTGCATCTCAGTTACATCATAGGGCAAATTGGACTTTGCTGACCATTCTCTAGTCTTTATGAAACTGCAGACTTTATGAAACTTCCAGTCTAAAGGTTTCTCAACACTGCCCAAATCAGTAACCCACCTGATCCAGTCTGACCACCAGCCCCTTTGAAGGCTTCTCTGGTTTGCCAGAGGAGTTAGTTACCTCCTCCTTGTGATCCCAGGTTGCTGTGTGAGGCATCAATTTCTGCACTTATCATAAAATCATCATTTTATGTACCTTTCTCTCTCAAGGCTGTAAGCTTCTTGAAGGTAGAGTCAATATCATTTTAGCCTTGGGAACTAACATAGTATCTTTAGAGCACAGGCTAGTGATATACACATTTTAAAAAAATCTGTTTATGTATAAATCTTTATTTCGTAGGAAATCACAGTACACTGCTACTTCTTAGAACACAATCCAGAGGAGAAAGGCCACAGGGATAAACAAAGATATATATTTTTGTCTCCAAATAAGTAAGGATCAAGGAGGAGTATCTACCCATTTTTAAAAAGCTGTTCTGTTTGAATGTGTTTTATTTTTATTCATTTTATAGGTAAATATTTCACCTTTATTTTGTTTAAATGATCAATATTAATTTCTCTCCATACAAACCCCTTAAATTTTTTTCTCCTAATCATAGTTAATATTTAATAGATACATAATATCAATGATTACACATGCTATGAGGGATTTTTTAAAAGGTATAAGTGTGGTTTTCAATAATATTTCCTACATTTGCATAGTGCTTTATTATATCTTATAAGTTAATATCCTGAAATATTAACTGATGATTCCCCCAAACATACATGGTTCTTTGTTTCATATAACTAATCCTTTTTTGCTCAGTGAGAAATACCTTTGGTCTCAGGGCTGAACAAGTTTGTCATTGAATGCAAAAGGAAAAACAGTCCCTATTCAGCCTTTGAATTTCAAAATAGACTCTTCAAACTCTAGAGGCCATCCTGAAAACTAAATCTTTGAATTGCAAGGCTAGTATTTCTAGTAATATATTTTTAAAAAGTTAAGATTAATTCCTTTTGTGTAATTTATTTTGAAATGTCTCAAAAAGCAACATGGATTGATGGATGAAATGAGCAGTAGGTAGATGGATAGACACATGATAAACAAGTAGAGTGAAATTTTTAATGGTGAAATCTATGGGTGTATAACACAAATTCTCTTGAAGTTTTCATTACAAAATGTTTGAGAAAAAAACAGAATCAAGGCATAAACTCTTGTGCCATAAATGTTAAAGAGGGAAGATGAAAAGATGGTATAACCTATTCCTTTACCTCTTCCAAACTCCCCGCTCCCACCCCCACCCAAGGAATAGTAGATAAAGGTAGATAATAGTAGATAAATAGTAGATAATAGCAGATAAAGGTCCTGAGGAAAAATGGGGAAGGGATCAGGGAAAGCCTGAATGTTGTGCCTCCTCTTGGGGAAACTCATCATCATTCATCATCTATCGAACTGCCCAGATTGAACATCAGAGGGCAGAGAGGCCTTACCCCCTGAGTTAAACCTGGGGAAGGGGCAAGTCTTGAAGAGAATTTCTGCAGAGTCTCAAGGCATCCAGTTGGGACTTTGTCTAGGTAGGGGGGTCCTTAGACAGACACCTCAACCCCAGAGTGTTGTGAAAGCACAATCAGAAATTTCCTGCATTCCTGAGAATGATATAAAAATGGTTAACTAGAGTTCTGTGGATTTAAGAATGCTTTGCTGTCAGATTGAGGAAAATGCAGTATTTATCACATGAATCTGGGGACAAGAGATGAGAAGAGGGACCTAGAAGCTTCAGTGATTGCCAGTGAAGATGTAAGCCAATGAAAAGACCATAAGGATTAGATTATACTGGTGCTAATGGCAGTGTAAGATGATGGATTATTGCAACTTGATGCTTTCCTCCTAAAGTTGCCAAAACAGCATAAGACATCCAGATAAATTTGAGTTTTAGATGCAGAGTAGTTTTTTAAAAACTATTTCCCATGAAATATTTTGTTGTTTTTATGAAATTTAAACTTAACTAGATATCCTATGGGCTTCCCAGGTGGTGCTAGTGGTAAAGAACCCACCAGTCATTGAAGGAGACCAAAGAGACCTGGGTTTGATCCCTGGGTTGGGAAGAGCCCCTGGAGGAGGGCATGGCAAACCACTCCAGTGTTCTTATCTAGAGAATCCCAGGGACAGAGGAGAATCCCAGGTGGGCTACAGTCCATGGGGTCGTAGAGAGTTGGACACGACTGAAATGACTTAGTACGCATGCAGACATTCTATATTCTTATTTACCACATCTGGCAACTCCACTCCAGCCGGATTTCTTCACAAATCTGCTTCACAGATTGTAGGTGCTGCTATGGGAAGAAGACAGAGGAGAGAATTCCTGCAAGTGACTGCACTGAAAATAGAAACTGTCTGAGCAAACACCAAAGTGGCTGAGATTTCCTACAGTCAACTGGATTAAATTATTTTCCAAAAGGTGGATGGGGGTCCTAGATTGAAACAAACAGTTCAAAAAATAAAGAAAATTATAATTTTGCACATGTGAGTTCTGTGGATTGCAATATTTTATCTGCTTCAATCTGAACTTCATAGTAGCCCTATAAGGCTGTCAGAAGAGGCATCTTTGATTTTAGTGAAGTGAAGTATTAGTTGCTCAGTCGTGTCCGACTCTTTGCGATCCCATGGACTAAAGCTCATCAAGCTCCACTTCCATGGAATTCTCTAGGCAAGAATACTGGAGTGGGTTGCCCTTCCCTTCTCCAGGGGATCGTCCCGACCCAGGGATTGAACTTGGGTCTCTTGCACTGCAGGCAGATTCTTTACCATCTGAGCCACCAGGGAAGCCTGAGCTTCTTTGATGTTAAGAAGGATTAAATTGAAGTTCAGAGATATGATGAGTGGGTAGCTGAACCCATACCAGAACTCAGCCCTGCTGGCTTATTCCCTGCAAAGAGCATTTTACCAATGTGAAAAGACATGAATAACATGGCTAAAATATCACTGGACAAAACATAATTTACTTTGTTTGATGCAGGAGCCTGAGCCATTAAGAAATATAATTCAGAAAACTTTTGAGGGAAGTGAGCTTTCTTGTGGGGTATATATAAACCAGATTGACCTTTAAGATCATATTCAAACAAAGTCTTACTACTTTCTACCACACTTGCTTAGAAAGTAATTTCTATTGCCGATGAATGGTACACAAAAAAGAGAAATTTAGCCTTAGAATATTGTAAGCCTGCAACTGAATTTTTAAAAAATGTTCTCTGTTCTTCAAAGACTTTAATCCATGATCACTCAGCATATTTGCAAATCACTTTTTTCTTGTACTTAACTTACATGTGTTGACTTCACCTTCATTCACGTACTCATTCTTAAATATTTACAGGTTATAGACTGTAAACTGGGTATGTGTTAAGTACTGGATAATCAAAACAGAGATGTCTTTTATGCATTTTATGGTTTTTGAACATAAATCTGAAGTTTAGAGGGGCCACTCCATTGATGATGAAATCCTTTCTGCATCACTTCATAATCACCAAGTGATTAGCCTGGAGACCTCAGGTGAAAGATATTACTTTCTTCCTGAGACAATGCATTTCAATAAGTCAGAGATTTTGATACTACTTTTAAATAGCAAAAACCATAGTTACATATAATAATTAAGAAAGGGGATGTACATATGAAGATGATGTAGGAATAACGGGAGACTACGGTGATGACTTCTGGAAACATAAGTGATCAAATAGTGTATATCAGGACTGTTTTGTCTGAAAATGAGCCTGACTCAAAGACAGTCTTTCAATATGATAGCCTGAAAAAAATTGCAGATATTTGCTAACTGATCTTTAGTGATTTAAGGAAAATTTATTTTAAAAAGTAAACCTTCCTCACTGGAGGGGGAAAAAAGGAATACATGGTTCTACTTTTTGCTGCTTATCCCAGAATCCCAAGATATTTATACACTTTGTGGGTCAAGTCTCACTTTCCTCACAAGTACAAAAATGGTAAAAAGAGCCTTAAGATGCATTTTACCTAGAAGGTAGACATTAGAATGCTATGAGCCTTTTTCAGTGAGAGCTGAAAATGCCCATTTTGCTGGTACTTTCCCCACACCCATTAAAGAAATTGTTTCTAATCAAACTAGAAATGGGAAGTCTTGCTTGAGGCAAAAAAAAAAAAAAAAAAAGGAATTTTGAGGCATTGGATTCCCAAACCCAGCTTAGGTTTGGAAGTCCCTATGAGAGACCCAAGTTCTGTCAGAAAGCTGTTGGGTTGGCCAAAATGTTAGTTTCCATAAGATCTTGAATAAAAAAAAATCTGCACAAGATTTTTGGCCACCCAGTGAACAGATCTAGAGCATAAAGAACACATAATCTGCTCAACAACTCTTAAACAAATGTGTTCATTCATGTTATCTTCCAAGCCAAGAATTTTGCTTCCTTTAGTAGTGTCACAAATTTACAAGTTTCTGAATCAAGAGGCTGATGTTATTCTTCCTTTGCATAACAAGAAAGACATCTTTTTCTTTTTTTTTTTCAAATGTGATTGCTGAAGTCATTTAAATCTAGGAGAGGACAATGATTCCAAAGGTGAAAGATAATACCTTTAGCTCAGAAAGTCTGTTCAGTGGAAACCCTGAGACTCTGAATTCTCTTTCTTCTCTTTGCAGGCTCCTGGATGCCTTATGTTTTTTTAATGTTAAAATGATAAAATCTGTTATAATTTCCACCCAGATGTCGCCCTTCCCTTCCAGGCTTGGTGCCCTCCTTCACCAATACCCACTAGGGTTGTTGTACTCCTCCTGGGGCCGCCAAAGTGGCCTGGATTGGAGCTTCTAGGATTATTATTTTCACGGAGGCAGAAGGAATCCTTTTGCACCTATCACTCACATCTTCCAAAGGACAACCTGCATCTTCCAGTGTTCTCTAATTCCATCTCTTGTGGAACTTTGGGCAAATCCTCCCAGTGATGGAAGAGAAAACTTTTGAGTAAGAAAGTGTCCTACTCAAAAGTGTCTCTTACATATCAAACAAGAGGAGCCTGAGTTTATTGCCCCATTTCTCCTCTCCTGTAGATAGACATCTGTCCAACAAATGGATGCCTCTCAAATGGGAGGCGAGCTTTTTCCCTCTTCTTTTATAAGAGTTTTAATTCTTGTGCCTTAGAGTTTGATTTTAGCTTACAGACTTGCGTCTCTGTTTTCCTGCAGTGTCTGGTGTTATACCTTATTACAAAAATAGAGTTCAAGGTGAACATACACAGCAAGATCTTCTCATCTAGACATATACCTGATATTTATGTATAGTGGAAGCTTTTAAAATCTTCAAAATGAATGGAAGGAGTCATATGTCATATATTAGGCATGGTGATAGCTTGGGAAACACATCTTGGTCTCTCTGTCCACCAACTTGTCTCTGTCTCGTTTAGTTTCGAGATTTGATTATACTTTTAGAATTATAAAGCTAAAAACTACGAGCTGAACTTAGAGGTGAAAGATACATAGCTCATTTAAATGACTTTACCCATATTGCCTACTGTGAGTTTCAAACACCTCAAAGTGCAGCAGCTGAGTTGAGACAGGCCTTCTTGTTGCCTAAGAACTTGCTGTTTTCCTAGCCAGCTATTCAGACATTTCCCAGGGAATAGTGAACAGCTGCTCCTGCAACAATGCAACTTATTTTTTCTAACAGAAAAAAAAGATCAAAATAATCCACAGTTGCCATGACACAAAATTAAATAACAAGATTCAAAGAGGAAGCTAGTAACTATGAGAAAAAATAAGAAGATTTTGAGGCTCAAGCTAATCTCACTATCGTCATCATCATAAGAATTGTTTTACCCCCTTTGGGCTTCCCAGGTGGCTCAGTGGTAAAAAATCTGCCTGAAAATACAGGACATGCAGGAGATGTGGGTTCAATCCCTGGGTCAGGAAGATGCTCTGGAGGAGGAAATGGCTACCTACTCCAGAATTCTTGCCTGAAAAATCCCATGGACAGAGGGGCCTGATGGGCCACAGTCCTTGAGGTCACAAAGAGCTGGACACGACTAAGCACATATGTATGCAAGCAATTTAGCCCTCTGCATTTACAAAATGCTTTCACATTTTCACTCACTTTATTCTTATCACATCCCAGTTTAGAGATGAGAAAACAAGATTTTGATAATGAAATAGCTTAACTTTTGAAAAAGGGAAACAAGGAAATGGAAATGAGTGTTTTTTCCTAACAAATGTTACAGAAAACGTTTGTCAACTTACTGTAGTTTTCAAGAAGTTTTTCTCTCATAATCTTTTAAAGTGTCATAAGTTCATATTGGGACACTTTAAAAGATTATACTCTCTGAGCCATTCAAAGCATTTTACCAAGACTTTAGGCCTTAGGAAGAATGTCCAGAGCTAGAATTTGTCTCCAGTTCCTGGGAAATTGCTCCTCAACTGGTACCAAAGTTATTAAAAGCCAATTTTTAGTGCTGTGTCTTAGTTAAAATAAGAAAAGCAAAATAGAATCTAAACACATGACAATGATCTTAAGTAAATTCAGTTTTGGAGGATCGTAAATTCGAACACTTTTCCTTCCCATCCCAGGTTGAACCCTGGTTTCCAAGCAGTACTGGAATATATTTGTTTGTCCAAGAAAACATCTCAAGTCTTCTATCATTTCCTTTTGTGTTTGAAGACACACAATTACAGGGTAATAAATTAATGTCCATATATTAATTTTGTCACTGTATTGAGACCACATCTTAGTTTAAGTTCCATTTAATGTCCACTTTGGAATTGAATACTATTCTCACTTAGAAAATGATTTGTTCTTTGCCTACAAGACTTTCAGTGCCTTCTGTTCACCAACTTTCTACTTTCAACTGTCTCAGAATATTGAAACCTGCTTTCATAGATTTCCTTCTGAGGAGTGCTATCGCAAATAGTAATTCAGCAGAGATTTCAGCTAGAAATTAAGTGTGTTTACTTAAGGAATCAAATATTTGAAGATACTTCAGATGACAATTGAGAAGGAGATGCCAGAAGTCTGGGAGGTGAGGAGACACTTCTGGGGATTGTTCCTGGGAGAACTTATCCTCAGAGAGAGAGTAAAGGCACTGCAGCTTGATGCAAGGGTGATGCCTCACACAGGAAAGGAGGGGTTGCTCTACAACAGCATCGTTCTTGATAACAGCTTGAGCTCAGGCCCAGTCACTTCAAATGATTCTTATTTGAGGAAGAGATAATTAAAAGCAGGATGTATAGCGTAACCCAGACAGATTTGGGTTTAGGTCCAGAATGCAATTCCTCCTAGCTATAGTAGAAACCACGAGAAATGTACTTAGCTTCACTGAACCTCAGTTTCCCCATTTGCAGAAAGATGAAAATCAAAAAGACGGTCACACATATTTCTGGCAAACACTGGATGTGTAAAGTAGTACTGGGGGCCCGTTTAGCTAAAGTTGGGAAAGAAGGGTCTTTCCATTGAAATGGAGAGGACAATAGTGTTTCGCTCCCTTTGGGCTCTGGAGAACACATTCACATATTAGGCTTACTTGTCACCATGAGTGGTACCACAAAGTGCCCTGGGAGTGGTATAGCTAACATCTTGAAGCAGCAGTGATGGGTAGGCATCTGACAATCACTGCCAGTCAAAGGCTTTAGGATGAGAAGCTGAGCTTTTAAGTGTATATTCAATATCCCCCATGTAGACTTTGATATTATTTGTGAAGGATTCTTAGAGATAAAGTGATTATAAGTCTACTTTTCTCATAGTTTATAAAACCAAACATGGTGCATAACGTGGGTACCTTCTAGAAAAACCTATGTTATGAGACTTTAGACACATTCTTGTGACACTTTACACTCCATCCTCAGGAAGTCTGTGACTAGTAAGGAAGACACATCTATACAGAAATGATTACCAAACCAAGGTGATAAAGCCTATGAATGAGGTTTAAAGAAGGTATTTATTTAGGACAGAGGAAAAGGGGACCAGAGAACTTGGTGAGACTAAAGAGGGAGGTCCTATGATTTCATGGTAATTCACATGAAAACACAGTTCGAAACACAGTTCATCCAATGGGCAAGGAGGCAAGGGTTTCCCTGAGGAATAAACAGCATGTGAAAAAGCATAGCACGTGCCACTGCTGGTCTGGTAAAAGATGGTGGGCTGGTGGGACATGGGTGTATTTTGGGAAGTGGGAAATGGAGAGTGGAGAAACAACAGTTTTAACAGGAAAGATACTCAGTGTATCTTTGAAAATGCTGAGTGAAGTTGATATGAATCTAGAAAAGAACTGCAAGTTTAGTAAGTGTATGTGTCGGAAGTCATCAGCATATGTTCTGAAGTTTCGTGAGCCAACCACTACGTACAGATCCCTGGGTGACACTAGTGTAACACAGACAGGTGATACAAGAGAAGCCAGTAACGGTGAGTGAAAAGAAAAGATCAGAGGGAAACGGAGGGTGTTGAAGGACACTTTTATAGATGTCAATGGAGTAAGACATTTCAAGAAAGTTAGTGAATAGTATCAAATGCAAATGAAAGGACAAGTGAAAAATCAGATACAAAATGGCTATGGATTTATCAAGGTGGAGCTTGTGAGTGGTGTGACAAGCGGTTGGAAAAACTTGGATGTCATGATCAACATTGGCTAGGATGTGAAAGAGTGAACTACATTAGTCATAACGTGAGGGGAGGGAGGGAGGGATTAATTAGGAGTTTGGGATTAATAGATACACAATGCTATATATAAAATAGATAAATAAGAAGGACCTACAATATAGCACGTGGAACTATATTCAATATCTTGCAATAATCTATAATGGAAACGAACCTGAAAAGAATATATACATATAACTTTGCTGTACACCTGAAACTAACACAACATTGTAAATCAAGTACACTTCAATAAAAGTTAATAAATAAAATCCTACTTACTGGTGAACAAAGAACATTACCCATAAAATAATATGAAGTCTCAATATTTAAAAGTTGAGGAGAATTAAGCTGGTAAGAAGTGATGGAGAGACTGAAGATTTAGGAGCCCAAACACTCGTTAGTGATTGGTCGTATCAAGTGATCCTCACTGCTACCCAGAAGCTCATTTTAGCTTCGCACTTCTCTCCTGTCTCTGTCTCTCAATGGCCATTTCATATTGTGTGTGTGTGCTCATTCAGTTATGTCTGACTCTTTGTGACCCCATGGACTAGAGCCCACCAGGCTCCTCTGCTCATAGAGTTTTTCCAGGCAAGAATACTGGAGTGGGTTGCCATTTTCTTCTCCAGTGGATCTTCCCACCAGGTCTCCTGAATTGCAGGCAGATTCTCTACCGCTAGAGCCACCTGGGTATCTCCCCCTATTTTAAGCACTGGACTTTACCTTTACTCTCTCGTTCTCTGTAGATGTCTTTACCTTACATTTCACAAAGAAAAGAAAAGAAAACAAAACAAAAATCAGCCAGATACCTGCTCTCCTTTGCCTGGAAATGTATAGGAAGATGAGCAAATTTCATCAAAGAAGAGATAGGGGAAACAATATCTTAAAGAGAGAGAGAAGTTCCAGTTAAGTCCCCAGAAGAGAAGGAACTAATTACCAAGAGCGTGGCAATAAGGCTGTGAGGTTTTCACCATATAAGGAGGAACCCAGAGAACAAGTGAACAGAATGGGCAGGGAAGTCAGTCATGAGCAAATGAGTCTTAGGAGCTGATAAGCAGAGAATACGAGGATCAGGCTACTGGAGGGGACTCAAATTCTCATCATTAAATTTCTTTTTGGGGTTAAACTACATGGCCACTACAAAACAGCACAATTTCCATGAAGGAAGCAAGTCTTAACTGGGAGTTAGAGGTATGTGTATGAGAGTGGGGGTGGGGATGAAAAGAAAAGGAGGGAAGTGGAGAGAAAAGCCTTTTTGGCCCCTCATCATTAGCAGAGAGGCATTTCTCACTTTGAAAACAAATGCTTCTTTTTCAGGGAGAAGTGGAAAGAACGTACACAATACTATTTGTTCATTAAGTGAATAAAAGAGGTACAGGAAGATCCACAACAAATTATTAAGTGAAAAAAGTGTTTGACAGAACAAGCTGTGTTTGTGTGTGAGTATGTGTGTCAGAGAGAGAGAGTGTGAATGTGAGTGTGTGTGTGTGTGTGTGTGTGTGTGTGTGTGTGTGTCAGAGAGAGAGAGTGCCAGAAGGAGACACACAGATCTCAAATGCTAAGTGAGGCTCTGTAGGAGCAGTGGACATGGAGGGGATTTCAGAGGCTGATCCATGTTTGGTGAGGCCAGAGGCTTATACAATTCCAGAACCTCCTTTAATAGAAAAGGACACAAATCTCTGAATGCAAATTAGTTATGAAAGAAAATATTCATTTAGGGGAATCCAAGCTCCATTAGCTCCCCAATAAATCTCTCTATACATGATTTCTATAGTTTTCTCTATGCTTAGTGTAGCTTTTCCATAACGAGCATGGATCATTTTAGAACTAAGAAACCAAAGCAGTAGTTATGTAAATATTTTTAAGGTCAGCCACATTCTCTAATTTACTTACATCAGAATTATTTTGAAATGATCATTAGAGATGGTTTCTAATTGGAAGGACTGCAGAGCTTAAGAGCTTGTGATGTCATCTATGATGTATTTCTAGAAAGTTATCTGCAAAATTCCTAGCTTGAGCTTACCCTTGAATTCTATTTGTTACATAAAGCACCACAGATAAATATCCTGAAACAAGAGAAAATTCAAAGAACTTATCTAATCAGGAAAATCTTGTTTTTTTCCTTTAAAAAATGGGCTTGAATTGTGCGGATTTTAGTAACCCAATGTAAGTGAGTTTACGTACGTTAAGTTAGCTCCTCCCAATAAAAGACTTGCTGCATTAAGCATTCTTTCTAATGGCTTGAGCTCTGCCTCCCTTTCCTGTAACGACGGTCCCCTGATATGACACTTTAAACTGGAAGGAGCTTCTGTGGAGGGTTTTTTTAGTAACAGGAAGTGACTGTGTAAGAGACGTTTGCACTGGTTCACTTTGTCCTCTCAGCCGTCAAGGAAGTGCCTTACTGGAAACGATTCGGGGACTCTCCCCTGCGTTCCTCTCAGTGACCATGCTGCTGAAGGGTGTATTGAGAAAAAGCAGGTTTTCCTTACCTTCACAGAACATGGACTTCTATGGCTCGACGTGGCCCCCAGGCTGACCCCTCTGGGATCAGAAGTGTTCCTCTCAATCAGACCGAGGATGTTATTATCGAGCTCCACGCTTTCACACCTGCCCCCGGGGGACATGGGAAAGCCACATTTTACAAAGGTAATTAAAAATTATTATGTTCGCGAATGACATGGAAGTGCTGTTTATGTATGATACCCCCCCCACCCCTAGAATTTCCAGGTCTCTAATCTCATATTCATTTGTTGCTGCCGTTAGAGAACTTTAAAGAGTATCGGAGTGTAATTTTCACCTACCTGCACATTTATTCTAAGTAATCTAGTAAGATACAAACAAATGGAGGGATTTTCACAGGCTGATAACAATGACCAGAATCAAACACTCCCAGTAGGCCAGGTGCTTTAGATTCATTTTCTTATTCATTACAGTAGTCAGCATTTACCTGCATTTTACGGATGAGCAAACTTGGATTTAGTAACTAACTTACTGATTTATGTGAAGTCAAACTCCAAAACAGTGGCAGGGCCAAGATCACACTCAGATCTGTAGGATTCTACAGCCTGTCTCTTGGCCATTTTACATTCCCATGACTATTAACTGATAATGTAAAAATTTAGATCAGATTTTCTGACCCTAGTCCATTTTGCTTTCTGTTGTATCATGCTGACATGATGGAGAAATCTTCTCGTTAAAAACATAATTCAAGAGGAAAATGTATTCATTATGTTATTTTTCTTCACATTTTTTTTTGCCTTCCTCATCATTTTTCATCCCCTGAAAACAAGCTGTGGGATTGTGGTAGTAATCTTTTTCAGGAATACTTCTCAAGGTTGTCTCCAAGTAAAATAAATAGGCGGATGATCTAATCACATGTCGATGTGGCGGAGGTTACTCAGGCTGTCTGCTCAGCCTTCTCCCTTCTTTGCGAGTGGCTCCCAGGTGGAGGCTCTGACAGCTATGCTTGTTGATATTACCTGATCTCATTTCCTTGGTTATAGCTGATTGGACCAAGAGTAAACAACTAATTCCAGCTTGGCCAGTGAGATTCTCTTCTGCGTGCAGAGGGAGCTAAGAATGAAGCAGCTGGGTAGGGAAATGCAGAGCTGTGAGATGGAGCGTCTTCGCAGTTTTCTAGTCTTGAATCAACCCTAAGGCATGACTGCCTTCCTACCCTTATATTCTGCTAATTACCCCATATCTTTTACAACGAATTATCTGTCTTTTCTTAAGCTAGCTTTTTGGTGTCTGTTACTTGTAGTAGGAAAAAAATCTCTGAATAATACACCTCAACCCTCATATTTCTATTTATACTTTCCTCAGGCTGTGGAATATCTGTGCCTCATGTCCCACATATGATGTCACCATATACAGCTACTGGGTGTACAGTAAACCCTTCATGGCCCAAAAGCTTATACATGTGTAGTATCAAGTTTGTTAGCCTATCCCCAAGGTTTCCTGTAATCCTCTGAGAAGAGTCTCAGAATTCCTTTAATAAGTGCCCCCAAATCCTTCAGGTTAATTAGATTACCAGTTAATTAATTAGTCCAATGGAATTGGACTAGACTGAATGTTAAGCCTCTGAGGCGGCTTTTCTGACCTATTCTGAACCAGACTTGCCCGCCAAGAGGTCACAATACTTTCTGGTGTTACATTCCTTTGTGACAAACATGTTATTGAGCCCAAACCCCAGAGGGGATCATTTTGATATGACCCTTTGTGACCTCCAAGACCCCAGATGACCCAGCTCTTGTGCTGTTTCTGAGCTCATATCACCCACTCCCCTCCACCTTGCCTTTCCAGGCACACTTACCCCATCACAGAGCACGCCAAGTGTGCTTCCCACACAGGAGCTTGGTGTCTGCACTTTCCTCCACATGTCTTGCTTCCCCCTTGCTTCCCCCTTGCTTCGCCCTTCAGAGTCTGTCTCAAATGTTACTTTGTTAAGAAAACCTCTGCTGATGAACTTATTTAAAATGGCTTTCTCATACCCATCACTACTGGCCTTTAATTCTAATTTTCTCCTTAGAATTTTTTATGATCTTGATATCTTATTTGTTTACTGTTCTCCCCAGTCCCCATACAGGCTTAATATATGTCCCATGAAAGAAGGGCATCTGTCTGCTTTTATTTGTTGCCCTCTTTCTTGGCACATAGTATGACCTCCCTCCATAAATATTTGTTGTTGAATAGATATGACAGTGTGATGAAGTTTAATTCAAAACATTAACTCAAATCTAACAGTAAATTAGATGCTTATTTAAAATATACTCAAATAACCTCAAATTCAAAGAACTGATAAAGTTGGGACACAAAGGAAGCCCTCTGCTTTCCTCTATAGATCACTAAATAATAGCAAGCAACAAAGTTATAGTCTTGATATGACATTATGACCCAAGGTTTGGAGTAGAGTAAAAGAAGAAAAACACTCTACCAAATTTTTAAACACAAACAGAACAAAGCCTTCAAAACCTTGCACCGGTTTTACTGGGTCTGTATTATCCTCACTGGGATCGTTCACTGATTCTGTAATACTTAGCAGATTAGGTCAGGGGAATGGCTCTAGATGTCTTTGTTCAGGGCCCTACCCCTTAATCATCCTGATTTTTCAATTAAACTTGAGCCTTAGTGAAGTTAAATACCTTTTCTTAAGGTCATTTGACTTATAAGGGGCAGGATAAGAATGTGTTCTGAAACCCATGACTTTTTAATCTACCTTTGAGTTGCTAGTGACTTGTCACTACAGCAGGACCATAGAGGACTGTGTTATTCCCAAATAATTGGGCTCAGGTTTTTCACTGTGAGGGGCATTTCTGCTTCAGTTCCAAAGAAAACAAACTATCATTGCCTGCACTGAAAGTTAGCTGACTTACAGAGTCGGATATCAGGAGAGGCTTGGGAGACAAGCTATGAGGACCACGTGCTTCACTGATGGCCTTTTAGGTGGCTCCTTGTTTTTCTCAGTTGGGAATTATAGATCAGGATCCAGGATGAGATGCAGGGGGTCCCTGAGTCACCCTAAGTCAAATTAAGTACAAAACTATATTATATCTGTTATATGTTCAATGTCTCTTTCTGAAGAGAGGGTCAAAATCTTTTTGACCTTCCTAAAAAGGTAAGAATCACTGACCCATTTTAAGTTATCGCCATGAGTGGCCACTTTAAATTCGAATCTTACTGTGGCTTTCTTTGTCTAAGAGTACACTTTGACTTAAAAAATTGCATTTTTTTTTTACCATGGAAAAACTATGAAAATTTTTAAAAAATGACTCGTTGCATTAAATACTATTAAGTAAATATTTGAGGTGGCCTCCTTGTGACATTTCAAGTGAACAGAGAATTATAGAGGCAGTATTCTTGGGCTGAGTTTTCCAAGATAATGGTGACAAAATTCTAAGAAGTCCAGTAAATCCCCGTTAGACCCTTGGCTTATTCATTGCTTGCTTTAAACTTACATCGACATAAACTTCCTGTTACTGTTGTTCCTTCCTACCCTTCACTCAAAGAATAAATCAGCCTAGAAAGTTAATAGAAATGATATTAATTTGGATTATATTTTACCAATAGGATAGTAGGTTAGGCCAATGTGACTATGAAGCTTATTTTACAAATAGTTTTCCCTAATTTATGTATGATTTTTGAACTACTTTTCCCTTAGACTTGAGAGGTAACAATCTGCCCAGTAGCCCAGCAATTGGAGGGATCAGAGAAAGAGGTGTATCAGAGAAAGTATATTTGGAGCCCTCAGACTTTTATTACATATTCAAGGGTCTTCAGTGCAAACGCCTCCAAAAAAACTTATCCAATAAAGTGAAGTCTTTTTATGCCATTGTTTAATAGGCTCATTCAAGGATTATTTAATTATTTAAATTCTACTATTTGATTAGAGCCAAGACATTGTTAATTTGTAGAATCCTCTCTGGTAGAAAAGAATCTCAAAATTTATGGCTTACTGCCTCTTGGGGCATTACCATTTTTGTATCTAGCCTAGCATCTTATTCCTAAAATTTCTTTGTTAAATTGCCTGTAAACACCCAACTCTTCAAATGTTCTTTGAATGGAAACCTCATTAATGAGTTGAATTAAAACTGTGGACATATGTTCATTTTATATTTGTAGAATAGTTGTGGTTTTAACTCTTTGTGCCTCGTACATTAACAGCACTGGATATCTATACTTTAAACCAGGGAATTTCCAGTCACCGAAAATGACTTCTGGTGAGCACACAATCCCAAAGCCCCAGACTTGGTTTTTATGGTTACATGCTATAGTTGCCTCATTAGTACTCACGAGAAGTATAAACTCCTAAGGAAAACAATTACACTCAATAGAGAAAACAGAAGCCACAATCTTGGGAATAACCTGAAGATCATTTAATTTCTCTCTTGCATTTGGAAGACAGAGAAATGAGATTCAGAGGGGTTAAGTGGCAGATAACAACACCAAGGCAAGAATTAAGGACACTAGTGTTCTTTTTCCCTCAAATGTCCACATTTCCTCCCAGCCTGCCACCAAGGTTGCATGTTATGCTTTGATCTTAAATCATAAGCCAAGTATTTTTAGGGAAGATTCTGGAGAACAAAGCATATTTTCACATATAAGACAAGGATAAATCAATAGCATGTTCTTCTATAATGGAAAAGCTTCCAGATGTTCACAGACCAGGACTGCAACCTCTGGAGACACAGAATGAGCGGTGTTGTCTGAAATACGACAATCAAGCAGTGACTTTTAGGTTTTACTTTTTGTTACTGTGATTAGTAGTCCGAGTGTGCTCCTGGCTATTTGGGGGAGAAACAAATTACTCAATAAAGAAATTACTCTGTGTAAATGTGTTTTAGATTCATAAGGCATGGTATCTGAATTATTTTAGTAACTGGGAGCGCTAACAGTTGTGGCTTAAGGAAGTAATAGAAGAGAAAAGGTCTGCTCATAACATTTCCAAAGTAGCATTGGCCTTGGGCAAGAATGAATATTTCAAGAGTTTAACCCAAAGCTATGTGGCTTAATAATTTTAAAAAGTGTCTAAATGTGGTCTTTGCATGTCTGAAAAGAAAGCCTAGAGAATGGCGATATTGCTTATACACATGAACTCTGTGACTGCCCTCAATCTGCATTCTTGGCTGGATCCCTATCTATTGCACCGCTGCTTTTATGATGTGCCAAGTCTCTGAGCTGATGCCACAGCCCTCTGCCAAAACTCTTGTGGCGGTGCTCTGGAGGAGCGTGCGGGCAGGGGAGCCAGATTGGACCGGAGATAAAGTGCGGCTGCAGGTGCTGGTCAGACCACGAAAGGTTACAGGTGAGCACAGTTCTGGAGAAACCACATCCTCTTACAACTATCCTGCGGCAATAAGGTTTGGCCTCCTTATTGGGACTGTTCTGAGCTAGTGAAACATTCTCGTTCACAAGGGCAGAGTGATAGGTTGAGACAGGATACAGCGTTGATGAATATACACTGTTTCAATAAGAGATACTGTGATACATGCAAGCCTTTTTTTCTGGCTAAATGTTAGCCATCGTGCAGTTCTCACCTTAGGTATGGGAGGGTCACATAAAATGTTCCAACTGTGTATTTCCATAGCAACCTGTATTTGCTACATTAGGCTGCTAATTACACTTGATTGTAATTGTGTGTTTGCTCTATTAGATTAGAAACCCCTGAAGGCAGGCACACATTTAGCTTGCTGATATCATTGTGCCTCCAGAGCCTCACAATGATCACTAAATGTTTGACAAGAGAACAAGGAGTCAGGAATAACTAGGACTGAGGTCAACAAGGATACCAGAGGATCCCGAAGCTGGGGATGCTTGTATTACAACGTCATGGGTAGGTTGCTCATCAGTTCTCTCTAGATGCCTTCTCTCCACGGAGTCCAGGTGATTTCTTCCCTCCTCATCTCAGTACTTCTGCTTGTAGGAGAAGGAACTGAGGAAGTCCTAACAGCTATGAAGACTCTAAGAGGGGACCTTTCTGCTGCAAGCCATAGAGCTTTAGGCATCAGCAAGCAGGGTGCATGCGTGCTAACATGTTTCAGTTGTGTTCAACTCTTTGCCACGCTATGGACTGTAGCCTGCCAGGCTCCTCTGTCCATGGGGATTCTCTAGGCAAGAATACTGGAGTGGGTTGCCATGCCCTCCTCCAGGGGATCTTTCCAACCCAGGGATCGACCCATGTCTTACATCTCCTGCACTGGCAGGTGGGTTCTTTTCGGCTTCCCTGGTGGCTCAGATGGTAAAGCCACCTGCAAAGAGGGAGACTCTGGTTTGATCCCTGGGTTGAGAACATCCCCTGGAGAAGGGAATGGCAACCCACTCCAGTATCCTTGCCTGGAGAATCCCATGGACAGAGGAGCCTGGAGGGCTACAGTTTGTGGGGTTGCACAGAGAGGGGCATGACTGAGCGACTCTCACACATACAGCGCTACCTGGGAAGCCCCCAGCAAGCAGGGTCCTGGAGGGATTTCAGAGTTGAGGGGTCCTTCCCAATTCCCTGGAATCAAACCTGCAGTCTGGTAGATGCTTGAGAAGTACAAATAAGGATAAAATCTTGTCCAAGAGCAAGTAGTAAGCATGATTCTCTCCTCTCCTAACAAGCTCTGAGTTTTTAAGAGAAAAATGACCCCGTTTTTAGATCTTAGATCTGCTGGATAGGCTGACATTGGAATACCAGGGTTTGTTACGATGTGAGTTTCTTTATAGGGACAGCAGCAGAGCAAAGAAGTCATCCAAACATTGCTACGCTACCATTTATTACCGGGTTGAAAATACACAAAATAACAGCCTCTAACAGGGCTATAGGAAGGACATAGCTTGAGAATTTTATGGGTCAATAGGAGCAGATTCCTTGGTGTTTTTTGTTATTATTGTTGTTTTACTGTGGCATACTACCATCAAGGTTGTTTTTTATTTACATAAAATTCCATTCTTTCAAAGAAGCAGAGAGTATAAAAAGTGAATACTCTTAAAGATTCAGGTGATAGGAAACATAATTCTCAACCAGCATTATAAATAAGTTAAACCTCTGTTTATACGTCGAGAAAACCTTGGCACTTACTCTAACATTTGTATCATGTGGTTAATGCTTTTGCACACTGTCTGCAGAGGAAATATGCTCATATTGATTTATTGAAAACAAAATTGAACTAGCTATATATGCAGAGCAAAATTATATGTTTTATTGTGAATGTGGAACAATGGTAGAGTATGCCACCTCAAAATATGTCACTTCAGCATAAGGATTATTTTGAACAAAAGATACTTGAAGAACAGAGGATACAAAAAATCATTCTGATCTCCCCTCTTTCTTCCTGCAAACAGGAGATAAAATTCACTAGTGAAAGATGCCCTCCATACACTAGGAAGAAAGAAGCATTTTTATTATCAAGGATGGGAAATTAAGAAGAGGAATCCATACGAACAGACCTCATTAAAATAATTCTTATCTTCCTTTAGCCTCATCATATGTTATAGTTATTTTTCCACAATTGTCTTTCTCTGATCAGTTTAGTATAAAAGTATTTAGATTTTGCCACTTCTTCAGGTCTTCATTTCCTAAGACGGGTCCCATGTCACAGAAAATTTGTGAGCTTGTTTCTTATTAAGCTGTTTTTTCTTACAGAGCCCAGACAAAAATTTTCCTCCTCTACACTGTTCTTGGAAATAAGCATTTCAGCAGGAACATTATATATTTTATAATTGTGTCTATATCAAAAAAGCAAAGTAGAAGATTAGATCAGGTTATATTCATATGAATATAACCACATTTTAGTGTCAACTATAGTTTTCCTTTAATTTATCAAAATGTACTGCTCAGATCTCTACATAATACCAAGTTATGACATTCTCTAGGAGGATTGGAAGACTTAATTTTAAGTCATGTCCAATAATTATAATATTTTCCCCAGTATCTCATTGCTATTTAATATTGACTGTGTGGATTTAGGTAAAAATATCATCAAATAAAACAATATGATCTTAAAATTATTCTCTTAAATCTATATTGTTAAAGTTGAATTTCATTGGGACAAATATTTGAAAGGACTTTTTTCTTAAGGAATAGCCATTGGCAAAATAATTTTATTCAAATTATTTTAAATTATTGCAAAGGAGGTGAGAAAGTGATACTTCCAATAACTATATCTGAAGTATTGAATAATTTAGACACCATATTCTTGAGAGCTATATAAAATTTTTATAATAGGAGAAATAGTTTACCTTTCTATTTAATTGTTCATTAAGTAATATTTATTTAAACTATATTGGTTTAAATGTGAATTTTTTACACCTGTGTTGGAGTTTCAAGACGTGACTACAGTTCTTGATTTAAATTCACCAGCAGTTTTGAAGTTTGCAGTGGCACAAGCAAGCAGAGCCAAGTGAAGACTGCCAAGTGAGGCAGTTTCCAAGTTGAATCCACCCTGATTCATCTATAGATGGTGAGGAGATAATAGAATAAATTATGGAGACATTTCTTCTGCATGAAATTTTGGGGAGATCTTGAATTTGCTAACAGCATTACCAAAAGTCACAAACTAACATATGACAATTTGATGTCTTATCTTGTGATCACACGTCCCAATTCTTTTTTCTAGCTGATAAAATGGAAGCCCGTTTTTTTGTTGGATCGCTTGCATTAGTTTTGTTAGAGGTGGCACACAATACATGGAAATCATGATGAGTTATTAGTATGTGTACAGTTGTTTAGTGGCTAAGTTGTGTCCGATTCCTTTGCGACTCTATGAATTCCAGTCTGCCAGGGTCCTCTGTCCATGAGATTTCCCAGGCAAGATTGCTGGAGTGGGTTGCCATTTCCTTTTCCAGGGGATCTTCCCGACCCACGGATTGAACCCACATCTCCTGTATTGGCAGGTGAGTTCTTTACCACTGAGCCACCAGGGAAGCCCATGTGTAGAGTAAAGCCTACATATTTAAAGAGAACTGTTTCTGAAAACTTTACATGGAGATACAAATAGGTTCACTTGCAGCTTCAAACGTTGGATTGCATTGATTAAATGGTGCCTCTAGAGGGCAGTCTGCATTCAGTTCAGGTAGAAACTACAGTTTTCTGATGTCGCTCACATTTTCTGTTGATACTGACTTTGAATTTTGAGATCAGGAGAGAGAAACCTGTGGTATGCACATTTGTACTAATTGTAGTTTGCTTCCTTTTTTTTTTTTTACTGAATTTGAAATTTAAAAATAATTTTTAATTCTTTTTTAATATGATTTTTAAATTTGCTGTCATTGTTTAACATTTATATAATAGACTTACACCAAATAGCTTTCCTCCTATAGTGGTACATAAATTTTGTTAAAGATTACAATGGTCCATATTCCTGTCTTCCTTCCTGTATTTCTTTCTTCTTTCACAATGTTCATATGCAGGTGAAAATGATGAGCCTAGAATTTCTTTTTGTGCCAGAATTAGGAAAGACTTAAAGAACTGGTTAGATATGGGACAATTTCAGCATCAAAGTAAGTAATAATAGAATATATTGTAACTCATTAAATAAAATAGGAATGGTTAATGTATACTTATAAAAATTTAGAAATAGACAAATAGGGACAGAAGAAATCTTTTCTTTACATTAGAATGGTGACTAATAAATGTAGAAGAAATTACGGTGTTAGAAAATCACTATTTGGCAGCCAGCACAGTAATAATTTAAATAGAAATCTCAATGGAGGCTAAAACTCGTGCCTGAAATTTTGGTGAGGAATGGGATCTTTACATAATTCCACAGGATCTCCCTCCCCCAGTACTTAGTGAACACTAAAAGAAATACTGAAGAATAATTTTACATAGGAGAATCTTGGCCGATTCCACCTTAATGAAATGATCAAGATTAAAATCACCTGTAATGAGAAAAATCCAGACATCTGATAAGATTCATTCAAAAACACAGCTTCACATCTGTGGTATTCCTGCTAAAAGTGTGGAAACTGTCAGGTCATGAAAATTAAGCAAAGACTGGGGAGCTGTCCCAGATTGAAAGAGGCTAAAAATCATGAAAACTACATGCAGCCTCTGATCCTGGGTTGGATCCTTCTTTTTTCTAGGAAGGACATGAATAGAATAATTGGCAAAAAATTGAATGACCGAGCATTATATGGTAGTATTTTAGCAGTGTTAATTTTCTGATTTTGATGTGAAGGGGATCAGAATACACCACCCTAAAAATATGCTACTGTAATACGAGGATTGTTATGGTCTCCCTGAAAGCAGGGCATCAATTTCCTTTTGTAAAGGCAGCATAAATTTGGTCCTTTTTCTGTACCAGGACGAGAAGAACAACTTGTCTCTGGAGATGAAGCACCAGCAGGCACAATGAGTCTGCGTAAATAAACCTTATATAAAATACTCCATTTATCTGCTAGTTACTTCCCTACAACTTATTGCCCCCTGAAGCCCAAATCTTACGTTATTTGCTAAGAAGGGTAAAGAAGTTCCTGAGTCTGTTTCTTTGAATTTCATTTCTTTTCTGTGAACTCCCATGCAAATAAAAATATTAATAAGTGTGTACTCCTTTTCTTCTGTTACTCAGTCTTTGTCAGCTAAATTAGCAGGCCCCCTGACACTGAACCTGAGAGGGTAAAGACAGTTTTTTCTTCCTTGTGTTTACATGGGAGAATGTCCTTGGTTGTAGGAGATGCACACTAAACAATCTAGTAGTAATTTATTTCTGAGTAATTCAGTAAAAATATAAAATGCTGTTATACTTAGAAATTCTTGAGAGTTTGAAATTACTTTAAAGCAAAAATACATGAATATTAAACCTAAAAAATCTGATTTGACACAAATTATCTTATATCCAATACAGAAATCATTTTATGAAAATGAAATTAGCATTTCATTATGCTACAGAAACTAAGACACAGGCCAATAGATCTTGTCTGAGATTTGTGAAATCAGTGAGAATCAGAACATAGCAAAGATGATTTGCTTTGCTTTTATAAAAGAATGTGGAAGAGCGTTTGTGTGAACCAAATTACTTTGATATTCTCTTCTAGCCCAAGGATTCCAAAAATTAAATGAGCTATTTTCACCATAATATTTAAAGCCCAGATAGGAAAATACACAGCATAAACTAACAGAGCCCCCAAATATTGAACGTCTTCATCTTTACTCTGTAATATCTGACATTTATATCCCTGTGGACTTCTCGTAGTAAACTTACTGAAAATTGTTCAAATACTCCGATTGTAGAAGACTGCTTTTGGAGATGTAGGTTAGTGCCAAAACTGATACCAGGTGGCTCAGTGATAAAGAATTCGCCTGCCAATGCAGGAGATGCAGTTCAGTCCCTGGGTTGGGGAGATCCACTAGAGGAGGCAATGCCAACCTCTTCTAGTATTCTTGCCTGGGAAATCCCATGGACAGAAGAGTCTGGTGGGCTACAGTCCATAGGGCTGCAAAGAGTGGGACGTGACTGACCATGCATGCACACTACGCACAATAGAACCAAAAACCCAAACTCAGAAAGGCTTTTTTCTCATTTAAGTCAACAAATATTTCTTTAAAATTTCTTTATGTAATAAAGTCCATTAACTTTCATAAGCCTATGTCCTCATGATTTTGAATGAGATTCCAAAAGAAAGAAATATGCATAAAATATTTTTATTCTTTTATTAATTACCTTTTTAAAACATAATGATATGACTTTGAGCATTGAAGAATATCACAGGATTTTAAAATGGATTTTTTTTATCACAGCATTATTTTTAGATACAAAAGCTATAAAAACTACTGTTGACCTTGTCTATTTCCTATTACAGAGAATGGATCATTTATCCTTGAATGAAATGGACAAAGAAACATTGGCTTCTCTTTGTTTCAAAACATCAAACCATTGTATTCAGTGGAAATTATTAAGGGTCATGAAAATGTGACAAACCAGCAAAGTGAAACAGTTATTTGGTATAAAATTGTTTTTTGTTCTTCAAAAGTCTTTACAGGATTGACATAAGAATAACTCAGGTGCTTGTATAAATGAAACCATACAAAGACTAGAGGAGGAATTCCTAAAACTAGGTAAGTTGGAATATCTGACAGAAGAAGCAAATCTCACATTTAACTGGCATTTCCAAGATCAAGTGAAAAAAAAAAATCATCTCTAAAGGCCAGGTAGCATTCTATAGTGAACAAGACCAGCAGGTGGGTGAGGTGACATTGTTCTTAGGAGTGATTGGAATAGATGGGAAACAGTGGCATGCTACTAAAAAATGACATTCACCCTTGCTCAGCTGACTTGTTGAAATATGTACAAACATGCAGTTGCTTGACAGTGATGGCAGTATCTGTTGAGCCAGGCTCTGCACTAAGCACGGCAGATGCTTGATCCCATTCACCTCACAGAAAGCCTCCTTGAGTCAGGAACTGCTTCTGCTGTCTTTCAGTTGAGAAAACTGAGGTTCACAGAGATGAGGTAACTTGCTCAAGGCAAGTTCTCCTCATTGCATTTCTTTGAGCAGAGCTTTTGTGTACACTGCCAAAGTAAAGAATTAGGACATATCAACTGTTCTAATACTGGAAGAGACAGATCTTTTTAACAAGTAGTTACTTTTTTCTTTAATAAGGACTTTTTAAAAAAGTAAGAGAAAAAGAGCCATGGACAGTGTTCAGTTTTTAAAAGCTAAAAATTAGGAACTTGTTCAGGAAGTAATTGTGTGTGCTTGACTGTAATGGAGATCATAAGACAATTAAATTCAGAATGCCAGTGAAATTTGAAAAACCAAACCATTGGTCAGACTTATTTTTTAAAAATGGGATTATAAATAGCCAGTATTTAGTTCTGAAGATGGAAAAATTAATAATTAATAGCATTAAAATTAGTAATTAATAATTGCTTAAATATTCATTCATATCAAATATAAGTATGCATATCTAGGAAATTTTTCTGTAATAAGTATTTTTATAATTATTATAATACTAACACAGTTTTAATATAGAAAATTTAGGATAAAATCTTGGAAAATTTACTCTTTTCCTTTATATGCACATACGTATTTTTGTAAATTGGGACTAGGGGTATATAAAGTATTTTATTTTTTCTAGTCAGAATATTAAAGGCCTTTGCTTTAGTAAGAGACCCATGGGTTTAATAGAAATTCAGTGTAAAACATTCAAGAACAAACATGAACAGACTTGGCTCAAAGTATTAGGTTTAATGAACTTTAATAAAATACGATGCATTTAAGGACATCAAAGACTGGGAAAAAACAGTTAGAAAGCAGTAGGGCTATCAGAATGTTGTACTGATGTATGATGAAAGTAAAAGTTGTACTCATCAAGTAGATGGCTGTTCAGAGTTGAGAAGCTTGATTTTTGACTTAACTGTTAAAGATTTTGAGTCTTCCTTAACATCTAGGTCCAAGCTTAAGTACACATAGGATCTATTGTAAGCCTAGCTATGATAGTGGGACTCACCCAAGAATTCTGAAGGAATATGGGACAAATTTAGGCTTCATTATATGTTAGCCACCAGAGACACAAGGATTGCTAATACTACTTTAGTTAATAAGAATAGCCATATAAGAATTTCAAAGACCTTGTCAGTGAGCAGTATAATTTATAATATAGTTTTAGTAACATGAAAGTAACAAGCTGTGGAAAGAAAAGTTTCTGTAAGGACAAATCTTGCTTGATTGATTAAATACACACATAAAATCTCTTCACTAAGATTATATTGCAAAGGCAATTCTAAAAATTGAATACATGTAAAAATGTTTTGTCATGTTTTAAAAAATAGATTCTAGTAAAGAACTAAAGGATGTAAGATTATAGACATTCTGGGTGAGCATAGGGATCTGGTTTCTCTTAGGATCTGGGCTAGGAAAGATTTCATTTTGGCTTTCTTGTAAACTACAGGAAAGAAAAGATGAACAATAACAATGACAGTACAGGAGCCTTTTCAAACCAAAAGGCTAAAACACAAGGGATGGACTATAGGAAAGATACATAAATTTAAGGGAATAGGCTGGAAAGTAGTACATCACCTTCATTGTAGAGAATCACATTCAGAGAAACTATAACCCAAAACATAGGAATTTGATGTGTGTGTGTGTGTTAGTCGCTCAGTCATGTCCAACTCTTTGCGACCCCATGGACTGTAGCCTGCCAGGCTCCTCTGTCCATGGAATTTTCCAGGAAAGAATACTGGAGTGGGTAACCATTCCCTTCTCCAGGGTATCTTCCCAACCCAAGCATAGAACCCGGGTCTCCTGCATTGCAGGCCGATTCTTTACTGTCTGAGCCATCAGGGAACCCCCAAGAATTTGATATCTGTGGCCCAAATTTTTAGTTACAAAGAGGTTTACATGGCATCAAAAGCATTGAAGATTTTTTGCCTATGAAATCATCCTCACAGTGCTACAGAGGTAAAAAAGTGAAATAAAAAATGACTGTTTTTATAGTTTATCCATTCAACAAATAACTATTGAACATCTGTTATATGCCAGACACTCTTTCTAGTGGTTGGCACAGGATATAAAGGAGCAGAAAAGAAAAAAGAAAATGCCCACATTTGCGGAGCTTACATTCTAGGATTTCTTTTAAATAGCAACTTTTCCTGCCTCCAAACAAACTGTAGAGAATTTGCTGTCAAGTTCGTTAATAAACATGGCTTAGAAGACCCAGTGAGGGCCAAATATGCTGATCAAAAAGATTAATTGCCTTAAGATTATCAAGAGATCAGTATACCTGCTTAAAAAACATGAGCTTTTAGGGCTTCCCTGGTACCTCAGTTGGTAAAGAATCTGCCTGCAATGAAGGAGACTGAGGTTAGACTCCTGGATTGGGAGGATTCCCTGAAGAAGGAAATCGCTACTCACTCCAGTATTCTTGCCTAGAAAATCCCATGGACACAGGAGTCTAGTGGGCTCCAGTCCATGGTGTCGCAAGAGTCAGACACAACTTAGTGACGAAACCACTACTACCATATCTGCTGAAAAAACATAAGTAGGTCCAGAGAGAGTGTTAACAAAATTGTGGAATATGTTATGAGAAGAACCCATCCTCTCAAAAGTGACATCAGCTCTGTGATCCTAGAGTTTTCCCTCATAAAATAACTCATACAGATCTGAGGTATTGAAATTAAAAAAAAAAAAGAATTATGGAGTATACGAAGAAAGAGATTATCTTTAACGTGTAATATTTTTAAAGAGGTCTTTTGAAACGGGTATAGATCTTCTATGATGGCTAGAGATACAAAATTGGAAAAAAAATTAGAAAGTTCAGTGAAACTCGAAAACAAATAAAAAACTTGAGGGAATCCAGATGCCACACAACAGGCCCAGTTGAGAGCACTGTGGAAGGACAGGGGAGAGGAGATAGTTCAAACTCAAAACAACAAAAAAGAAGAAGAAAATCTAGAGGAAATCCAGAGGAAAGGAAACCTGAGAAGCAATCAAGGAGATGGACATTGGCACAAACTTAAGGACCCATAAGTGATGAACGCAATAGCCAGGAAAAGTTTAATAAAATATTTGTAACATTGGTAGGATACTGAGCTCAAAGATACATAGATGAAGCTCATTGTTACTTTGACAGCATTTTCACTGAAAAGTAAAAGAAGTCAGGCATGGGGCCTACAAGAAAGGAGTCGTGCTGTTTGTGTAGCTTGGAAATACCCCTGCCTGGTAGAAATAAGTGGGCAAGGAGGAAAAGGACTCCAGGTGCCCACAAGTCAAGGTCAATGGATTGGAAAAGGAAGTGGCAACTGGGACCACTGATTGAAGGTTTCAACCATGACAAGCCGAGAGATGTGAGACTAAACTAATAACTGAACTGATTTTTATCTTCCAAATTCCCCTACGCTGAACTGGGACTACTTGTGTGTACCAAGCTGCAATGGCTGGGGAAGAATGTCCCAGAGAAGAGGAACGGATCATGTCAACCTCAAGTCACAATGTCCGGAGTGGAAACATCCTTCTGCCACCCTCAGATAAGACAGGAAGCTTCCTTCATTCTTTTGAGGTGATAGAGCAGGTGCCTTGTCAGGGCAGCTCAGTGACAGGAGCTGCGTGGGTGGCTGGGTCAGGGCACCTGGCAGGCGCTGGGCAGGCTGTGGTGAGGACCCGGCCTCCTCCTGCCAAGAGGGGCACCCCTGTGTGGGGCTGCACACACTCAGAAGAGAGAGCCCCTGTTTCTCAATCACACAGAGGCGCCCTCTGGGCTAGCGGTGCCCTGCTAACCCTATCTCCTCTTAAACCATTGTCACAGGCCGAGTCCTTACCTGGCAACTGGGGTGGAACCTGGCGTTTCTTCTGTGTCGAGACATGGCAACCACTTGGAACTGGTGCCTTTACTGCCCCCAAGTAGACACAGACACACTAAAGGAAACTCCTCTGGCCTTTGTTCTCACCCAAGTAGGTGGCACCATGGACTGCAAGGAGATCCAACCAGTCCATCCTAAAGGAAATCAACCCTGAATATTCACTGGTAGGACTGATGCTGAAGCTGAAGCTCCAGTCCTCTGGCCACCTGATGCAAAGAACTGACTCATTGGAAAAGGCCGTGATGCTGGGAAAGATTGAGGGCAGGAGAAGGGGGTGACAGAGGATGAGATGGTTGGATGGCAGCACCAATTCAATGGACATGAGTTTGAGCAAACTCCAGGAGATAATGAAGGACAGGGAAGCCTGGTGTGCTGCAGTCCACAGGGTGGCAAAGAACTGAACACGACTGAGCGACTCGACAACAGCAACAATAAGAACCGTACCTGAGAGTATTAAACAATGGGTTGACTGGGACAACTGCAGAAAAAGTTTTGATGAAGGAGACACTGTACAAATTACGAATTCCCTTTGCATAATCTTAAATTAAGAAGAGGACACTTTTGAGTCCAAGATTTGTCAAAAACCTCACAGTAGGGGCCTCAACTGTCTTTATTTAGACCCAATTTCTCAAAACTGTACCTAGTTAGAACTTGCTAGGCTCAGGGGGGTTTCCAGACTTCTGAGCAACATTTTTCATCTTTACACAAAGTTCTGGCAGCTGGCAGGTCTCGGATCACTGGCAGTCTCTGGATGCCAAAGGGGATCGCTGAACACACATGCCCTGACCAGCAGGCTCCCAGCTCCTGTGGTGCTGTAGTAACCACCAACTGCTGATTAAAAAACATCCTTTTCCTATGACTGAACAATCTAGTTCAAAGAGGGCTGTGGCTGACACCGACTGTGTGGTTGATTTAATGATCAGGGAATTACTGCCAGTGAACAAGCCTGTTGTCTATCTTTTTTCTCTCAACAGGTTTGTATTTATTTGTTTTTGTTTTTATTCCCTCGGAGAGCCTTTTGTTCCTTTTCATCCAGCAGATTTCTGGAACCCCTTGCCCTGCTGGCCATTTTAAGACCTCTGCTCAGACTCCATTTAGAGAAACAAAACAAAACTGTACTGGAAAATAACATACCTTTAGGTGGAACTAAACCCAGAGGGAAGTAATACAAAGTGAAACTAGTTCTTTGGATCTGCTAGGTGAGAGTGAAAGTAAAGGTCACTTTTTGGTAAGAGGCTCTGAATGTTAGTAAAAGCAGAACTATGTGTTGGGGAAAAAGAGTAGGAGTTGAAGGTCAAGGGGGAAATTTGGTGGCTGAAATAACTAGGGTTAATTTATGAATGGACTCTAAGCTACGTCAGTGGACACTTCTGACGAGCTTGAATGAATAGAGGGCAAGAGAAGAAGTTTCGGGGTGTGAGGAAAGTCCAGAAAACACGCTAATCAAATGTTCCACAAAAGGGAACAACTGGGTAGCTGCACTGATGCTTTATTTAGTGCTTGGAGGGCTCAGAGGAGGACTCAACACAGAAGCCACGAGGTCGTTCTGCTGGCCTGCTTCTAACAGAGCAGCAGGCCCCAGAGCACAACATTTGGCTGTCAGGCATTGTTTTGTGTCTCATGTGTTTAAAATGAGTTTCTGAAGCATTGTTCATATGCTTCAAAGAGCAAAACACAAAAGTAGAAACAAAAAGCCCGAAACAAAGAGTAATACGCTTTCTAAGAGGAAAAGATAGTCATGGACCTTTACTACGCACATCGTGATTTTTGCCTTAGGCAAATATACAGCCAGAGTTTATCACTGCCTTTGGATCTTCCTGACCCACTCATTTTTCAAGTTGCTTTCCCAAGTCTATGTCCCAAGGGAAAGAGCCCTGCAACTGGAATCTGAAGATCTGTATTCTAGATGTATCTCTGCCATTAACTAGCTGGGATTTAGGCAAGTACTTAGCTCGTGCTTTTTCTAGTGATTAATGCATCCATTCATTTATTCAGTGGCCTTATACTGTGAACCTACTTTGTGCATGATAATCTCATTTTCTTCATATGTAAATTAAAGGAACTACCCTAGATCAATTCAGCATTGGGATCATATAGTTAATTTTAAATGTCACCTTTTTTGGAGAACTATGATAAAAATCTAGGTCCTCTGATACGGTACATATTCTGCATTGATCAAAGTATTAGCCTATGTATTTTCAAATAATAGCCCATTTAATTTTTTCTTTATTGGATATTTTCACACTGTAAAAGTGTATTCACTTTAACAAGCCAACAACAGAGAAGATTAAAAAATAATAATCTTACTCTTCCCTCAGTTCCACTTTACTGTGATAATTAGTATTAGCACCAATATTTCACATTTTTCTCTATGCTCATGTAAATATGTATATGCTGCTAATATGAATTATAATTGTATTTGATTAATTTAATTATTTACTAATTATAATTATACATAATGATATTACTTTCCCTTTTATAAAAAAATAAAAATATAGTCACACATTACTCTGTCAATTACTTGGTTATTTTGTATTTTTCTGAACATTTCTTCAGGTTCATACATATTTTTATAGCCAAATAATATTGAAAATTATAAATAGGCCAAATTTATTTATTTCTCTATGATGGAATATCAAGTTGTTTCTAATAGTTTTTTCTTTTAATGTGTCACCATAATCAGTGCAATAAAAGAAATACTTGTCTATATATATTGTTACACACTGGTACTTTATTTACAGACAATAGACTTATCAAAGTTAGGTTGTTGAGTCAAAGGGTATAAAAGTTTAAACTTCTAATAATGCTTCTAGATGACTTTCCAAACTGGTTACAGCAATTTTCATTTCTATCAGCTATATATAAGAATTCTTATTTTCCTACTACTGACGTTGGCTCTAGATATATTAATATCTTTGCCAACAATGAGTGTTCCATTGTTATTTTAATTTGTATTTTCCTAATTACCAATGATGTTGATCATATTTCAATATATTTGTTTTTATCTGCTTGTTCTCTTCTTAATTGTTAGTCTTGGTTCTTGACTGACTTTTCTTTGTGGGTATCTTTTCACTCTCTCATTTGCAGTATTTCTTTGTCTAGTCATCATTTTAACAGCAAGAGGTGTTTTAGAAAATAACACCAATCAAGGTAAGTGGGGTCAGAACTATGGCGTGTTGGCCTGGGGAGGTAGGAATCGCAACTTTATATAAAGTGATCAAAGGCAGGACTTACTGAGAAGGTGACATTTGAGCACGCCTCGCAAGAAGTACAAGAGTGAGCCATGACGTGGTTTACTTAGGAAGCAATATTTCATTCTCTATTGAGGTAACTAGTGCCAAAACTCTGAGGCTGGAGCTTGTCTGGGATGTACAGTGAACACCAAGGAGGAAGGCATGCCTGCAGTAGAGGGAGATTGAAGGGGGAGTGGGAGTCAATAATACTAGCGATAAAAGAGAGCCAGCTCATGGAGGTCTGTGGGTATGAACAAAACCTTGCCTTTTACTCTGAGGATATGAGGATTTTGAGCAAAGGAGTAATAGGATGTGACTTATATTTTGGAAACATCACTGGTTGCTAGGTTTAGAGTTGCCTGCATGGAGACTAAGAAAGCTAGTCAGCAATCTAGCAGAGATGGCATTAACAGTTCCTCTTTACTGAAACAGAAGACTGACAGAGGAGCAAATTTGGGTAGTTTGAGAAACGAGAAGTCTACAAATTATTCATTATTGTCAGAGGCACTATATCATAGTCACATTGCTTAGCGTTCTGAGTGTTTAAATGCAAATTTACTTAAAGGTGTTGAAATGTTAGACTTGGATATGATCTGGATTTTTTTCTTGTACTAAGCCCCTGAGCTGGACTATAAAGAAAGCTGAGCACCGAAGAATTGATGCTTTTGAGCTGCGGTGTTGGAGAAGACTCTTGAGAGTCCCTTGGACTGCAAGGAGATCCAACCAGTTCATCCTAAAGGAAATCAGTCCTGAATATTCATTGGAAGGACTGATGTTGAAGCTGAAATTCCAATACTTTGGCCACCTGATGTGAAGAACTGACTCACTAGAAAAGACCCTGATGCTGGGAAAAATTGAAGGCGGGAGAAGGAGAAGGGGACGACAGAGGATGAGATGGTTGGATGGGATCAATGACTCAATGGACATGAGTTTGAGTAGGCTCCAGAAGTTGATGATGGACAGGGAAGCCTGGTGTGCTGCAGTCCATGGGGTCACAAAGAGTTGGACACGACTGAGAGACTGAACTGAACTGAAGCCCCTTAGGGTACAGAGCTAACTAATTTTATATATATGCAGGTTGCTTCTTAACATTTTACTTCAAAATAGAAATAAATTTAAGCTTGACTCCAAAGGGCAAAGAGCTAAAAGCAGAAAAAGTTGGTTAGGTAGAGGAAAATCTTCTCACTGGAAAAATGGAGAGCCACATTAGTGAGACTGGAGTTTTGTTTTGTTTTTTAAAATTTTTTTGCTGTTTGTTTGTTGGTGTTATTAAGTACCCACAACTGAAAAGATGAAGAGATCATGGAGTTTCAGAGAATTATTCATAAGAGCAGAGTAAAACATCCTTAAGATCAGTAAAAAAAAAAAAAAAAAAAAAAAAAATCAATGGTATATGACTGAGAACATAAAGAAGACATTAAGCTTTGACAGCAGGAACTTCTAAATCACAAAGATAAATTAATTTACAAGTCTTAGGAAAATAAAAGATTTTATTAACATTAAATCTATTCAGGTTTGTAGAAACCAATTAGCGTATACTAATACAGATCTGCCTCGATTTACAGTGGGGCTGCAGCTCAATAAACTCTTCATAAAAAAGGATTGAAAATACATTTAATATACTGAACCACCTACCTTAAAGGTGCTCAGAACACATATATTACTCTACAGTTGAATCAAATCATCTAACACAAAGCTTATTTTAATGAATACTTTAAGTGAAACACAGAATGATTGTATGGGGATGGAATGGTTATAGGTGTATTGGTCGTTTATCCTCATGATCACATTGCTGACCGGGAGCTGACACTTATTGTCACCACCCAGCCTGACAAGATGGCGTGGTACCACATATTGCTAGACAAGGAAAAGATCAAAACTCAAAATTCAATGTACAGTTTCTACTGAGTGCATATTGGTCTTGCACCATCATAAATTAAATAAATTATAAATTAAATCATCATAAGTTGGAGACCTCTGTACATGATTTATTAAATGTCAATTAATTAAGCAACTAATTCTATGTAGATGCTACATTTCTTTAAGTCTCTATACCCTACTTCAAAAGTCTAGTTATTTTTAAGTGTTCTATTTAACTGCTCTAACACTGAGTTAAAATTTCAATATTCTAGCAAATTATAGAACCTGAGGAGAGGTTTATGGGACATCCCCCCGCCCCCCAAATTGATAACCAGTCAGTCAAAAGTATAGCTGGCCCCTGTGACTGCAATTCAAAGTGAGATCAGCCTTGTGAGCCTGAGCCCTTAACCTGTGGAGTCAGTTCCAACTCCGGGTATTTAGGGTCAGATTGATTTGAATTGCTGGACACTCAGTTGGTGTTGGAGAATTGGTTATGGAAAAAGTCACTCATTTGGTGTCAGAAAAAAGTGTTACTAAATGGGCATAAATGATGCTTATATAAACACAAGCAGTGTTACACACAGAAGGAATACTGACCCCAGAGAAAATAACAAAGCTCCAAATTAGCCTTGTAAATTCAGATCAGGAAAGTTATGGAATGTGCTCTTGCTCAGTTGTGTTTGACTCTGCGACCCTTTGGACTATAGCCCGCCAAGCTCCTCTGTCCATGAGATTTTTCAGGCGAGAGTACTGGAGTGTGTTCCCATTTCCTCCTTCAGGGGATCCTCCTGACCCAGCGTTCAAACTCGTGTCTCCTTCGTCTCCTGTATTGCAGGAGCCACTGGGAAAAGTAAAGTATGGAAAGTCTTACCTGTACTCTTGTGTGGCTCTGAAGCTCTATAAAATAATTGTAGAAGAATCAAGGTCCTCTGTACTTTGGGGAGAAGGCAATGACACCCCACTCCAGTACTCTTGCCTGGAGAATCCCATGGACGGAGGAGCCTGGTAGGCTGCAGTCCATGGGGCCGCTAAGAGTCAGACACGACTGAGCGACTTCACTTTCACTTTTCACTCTCATGCATTGGAGAAGGAAATGGGAACCCACTCCAGTGTTCTTGCCTGGAGAATCCCAGCGACGGGGGAGCCTGGTGGGCTGCCGTCTATGGGGTTGCACAGAGTCGGACACGGCTGAAGCGACTTAGCAGCAGCAGCAGCAGCAGCAGCAGCAGTACTTTGATCCCAAATGGGGTGGGATAAAGATGACTTACATAGTTTATTATGTGATTTTAATTCACTCACTCAACAAATACTTATTGAAACTTATGATAGGCCAAGTACTGTCTTCGATGCTTCTTATATTTCTTATTGTAAGAAAAAAGTCAGTGACACATTTGGGAATATTAGATAGACTTATACCTAATTTTACATAACTGCTTCTAAGAATAGAGAAAATTATTGACATTTAAAATATTTTTAAGGCAAAACATTGTATGTAACATACCTAAGTTGGTTGTTTAAATACATCTGAAGGATGACTGAATGCTTACTATGTGTCAGAAGCTCTATGTGTATTATCTTATTTAATCCTCACAACAGTTATTACCCCCATCAGAAAGATGAGAAAATGAAGATTTTCAGAGAGATAAGTAACTTACCTAAAAAATGTGATTTGAACTCAAGCAGTCTAACTCAGCAGCAGCAGCAGCAGTCTAACTCAAGAAACCGCACTCTTAACCACAAAACTGTCTTTAAAAGGTGTCAGTGAGATAGTGGATGCTCTTTACTTGTCAATAAATAAGAATTTCTACCAGCTGAGCTCAAAAGGATAGGTAGGAGCTTCCCTGAGCCATTGATGAGGTGTCTCATCATCCTCTAATAAATTACACCATATAATAAAGAAGGATTACTACTGTATGGAGAGTGTGAGGCAAGTTGAGACAGTAGTATTGACACATATACAGTACCATGTGTAAAATAGATAGCTACTGGGAATCTGCTGTATAGCATAGGGAGCTCAATTGGGTGCTCTGTGATGGCCTAGAGAGGTGAGATGCAGGGGTGAGAGGGAGGTTCAAGAGAGAGGGGATATATGTATATTTATATCTTATTCATGTTGCTGTACAGCAGAAGCAACACTGTAAAGCAATTATACTCCAATTAAAAAATAAATGTAAAAAGATTGCCACTATATAGAGATGAACTAAATCCTTGTACTCTAGAATATTTCTAATAGTCTTAAATTAAACCAGGTTTGGTAATCATATTTTTTATGATAAAAGTCCACGTGTTTCTTTAGGAGAATATTTGTTAATACATTGCCTGGAATTCTAGCTTCCTGTTATATTTTAGCAGTTGCCCAATCCAAATTCTTTCATGCATCCTCCAAAGTTCTCACAGATCAACAAGAAGGGCAAATAAAACCCGTAATAGGTATCTGTAGCATAAATAAGTGTCTCAGCCTGCTTGAACTTTCCTAAGAAAATGCCACAGACAAGGTGGCTTCAACAACAATGTATTTCTCACAGATATGGAGGTTGGAATGTTCAAAATCAAGGTGCCAGTGAAGTAAGTTTAATTCTGAGGCCTCTTGTCTTGACTTGCAGACTGTGCCATATTGCTGTGTGCTCACTTGATCTCTTCTTTTTGTGTGTGTGTGTGGAGAGAGAGAGCTCAAGCCAGCTCTCTGATGTCTCTTCCCGTAAGGACACTAATCCTATTGCACTAGTACTCCACCCTTAAGACTTCGTGTGCGCTGTGTGCTAAGTCGCTTTGGTGGCATCTGACTCTTTGCTTCCCTTTGGACTGTAGCCCGCTGGGCTCCTCTGTCCATGGGATTCTCCAGGCAGGAATACTGGAGTGGGTTGCCATGCCCTCTTCCAGAGGATCTTCCCGACCCGGGATCAAACCTGCATCTTTTACATCTCCTGCATTGGCAGGCAGGTACACTACCACTAGTGCCACCTGGGAAGCCCCTTATGACTTCATTTAACCTTAATTATTTCCTAAGGGCCCTATCTCCAAATATAGTCACACTGGTTTAGGGATTCAACATAGGAACTTGGGGAAAACACAATTCAGTCCATAGCAATAGGGGTCAGCGAATACTACAAATTTTAACCTCAAACAAACAGAGCTAGGTTTGGGAACCATGCCAGGACAGGATCTGGTGAAGGATGGGTTGAAAAGAGGAGCACTGGGGTCTAGTGGTGATGAACATCAATAAAATCTTCCTGAGGAAAAAAGTCCTCATTATTTAAAAAGCAAGTACATGACAGAATCAACTTGTTTATATTGCCCCTCCTATATGATCTGTATCTCAGAATAGTCATATAGTTTTTAGAGAAACTTTTTAAATAGTAGAATGTTCTATGGCTATTTTAAAATCATAATGATAAATGAAGGATCTATACAAGTATCAGAGATTGATGATAGTAATCCAAACAAGAGATGAGCAAGCAATTATTTTCTGGTAGAAGTGTGTGATATCACTTATAAAATAAAGTAATCTTGCCAAATGGAATTGTTAGTTGCTCACTCATGTCTGACTCTTTGCAAACTTATAGACTGTAACCCACCAGGCTCCTCTGGCAATGGGATTTTTCAGGTAAGAATATTGGAGTGGGCTGCAATTCCCTGCTCCAGGGGATCTTCCCAACTCAGGGATTGAACCCACGTCTCCTGCATTGCAGGCAGTTTCTTTACCATCTGAATCAAATGAATAAATAAAATCTGATTCTGACCAAGCCTTTAGATCTAGGGAGCAATTTATAGTAAATACAGTGGACAGAGGAACATCTATTATACGATCAACATGATTGCTATTGGCAAACTGTACAAATTACCCAGTTCCTTCAAGGGACAACAACAGTAAAACAAAACAACAAAACTGAAAGAAAAATTAAAGAAGAAGATAGAGGAAGCTATAGACCAAAAGATAATTAGGAGCTATAAAAATCAAATTAAATATTTGACCCTAGTTCAATAAGCTGTAAGTAGAAACAAGTTAATTTGGAAAAATCTTAACACTGGGTATTTTGTGATGTTAAGGAGTTGTTAATATTGTTAAATACCCATTTGAATGCAGAGCTTTAAAGAATAGCAAGGAGAGGTAAGAAAGCCTTCCTCAGTGATCAATGCAAAGAAATAAAGGAAAACAATAGAAAGGGAAAGACTAGAGATCTCTTCAAGAAAATTAGAGATATCAAGGGAACATTTCCTGCAAAGATGGGCTCGATAAAGGACATAACAGAAGCAGAAGTTACTAAGAGAGGCGGCAAGAATATACAGAAGAACTATACAAAAAAGATCTTAATGACCAAGATAACCACGATGGTGTGATCACTCACCTAGAGCCAGACATCCTGGAATGGGAAGTCAAGTGGGCCCTAGGAAGCATCACTACAAACAAAGCTAGTGGAGGTAATGAAATTTCAACTGAGCTATCTCAAATCCTAAAAGATGATGCTATGAAAGTGCTGCACTCAATATGCCAGCAAATTTGTAAAACACAGCAGTGGCCACAGGACTGGAAAAGGTCAGTTTTCATTCCAATCCCAAAGAAAGGCAATGCCAAGGAATGCTCAAACTACTGCTAAATTGCACTCATATCACACGCTAGCACATTAATTCTTAAAATTCTCCAAGCCAGGCTTCAACAGTACGTAAACTGTGAGCTTCCAGATGTTCAAGCTGAATTAAGAAAAGGCAGAGGAACTAGAGGTCAAGTTGCCAACATCCGTTGGATCATCAAAAACGCAAGAGAGTTTCCGAAAAACATCTATTTCTGCTTTATTGACTATGCCAAAGCCTTTGACTGTGGGATCACAACAAACTATGGGAAATTCTGAAATAGATGGGAAAACCAGACCACCTGACCTGCCTCCTGAGAAATTTGTATGCAGGTCAGGAAGCAACAGTTAGAACTGGACATGGAACAACAGACTGGTTCCAAATTGGGAAAGGATTATGTCAAGGCTGTATATTGTCACCCTGCTTATTTAACTTACATGCAGAATACATTATGAGAAACTGGCTGGAGGAAGCACAAGCTGGAATCAAGATTGCCGGGAGAAATATCAACAACTGCAGATATACAAATGACACCACCCTTATGGCAGAAAGCAAAGAACTAAAGAGCCTCTTGATGAAAGTGAAAGAGAAGAGTGAAAAAGTTGGCTTAAAACTCAACATTCAGAAAACTAAGATCATGGCATCTGGTCCCATCACTTCATGGCAAATAGATGGGGAAACAATGGAAACAGTGGCTGACTTTATTTTTGGGGGCTCCAAAATCACTGCAGATGGTAACTGCAGCCATGAAATTAAAAGATGCTTGCTCCTTGGGAGAAAAGCAATGACCAACCTAGATAGCATATTAAAAAGCAGAGACATACATTACTTTGCCAACAAAGGTCCATCTAGTCAAAGCTATGGTTTTTCCAATAGTCATGTATGGATGTGAGAGTTGGATTATAAAGAAAGCTGGGTGCTGAAGAATTGATGCTTTTGAACTGTGGTGTTGGAGAAGACTCTTGAGCATCTCTTGGACTGCAAGGAAATCAAACCACTCAGTCCTAAAGGCAATCGGTTCTGAATATTCATTGGAAGGACTGATGCTGAAGCTGAAGCTCCAACACTTTGGCTGCCTGATGCAAGCAACTGACTCATTGGAAAAGACCCTGATTCTGGGAAAGATTGACGGCAGGAGGAGAAGAGGATGACAGAGGATGAGATGGTTGGATGGCATCACAGACTCGATGAACATGAGTTTGATCAAGCTCTGAGAGTTGGTGATGGACAGGGAAGCCTGGCATGCTACAGTCCATGGGGTTGCAAAGAGTCAGACATGACTGTGTGACTGAACTGAATAAAGATATTTTGGGTGTCTTTTTTTAAAAGAAAGTCTTATCTTTCAGAAATTCACAGATGAAATGAAATGACATCTTCAATTTTCTTCAAAATAATCCAAAGTTGGGGGTTAGGTGTGGATAGAACCTGAAATAAGATTTCCCCTGTAGTGAATATTATAAAAACTGCTATGATGATTAAGGGCTTCAATATAATGCTCTCTCTGCTTTTGTATATATTAGGAAATATTCATAATATATTTTAAAAAGGAATGTATCAGAATTTTGAGGGAAAAAAAGGAGGGGAAATTCCCATTCCAAATGAGAAAATACTCAGAATGTGTCTTAGAACTGGTTTCTGGGCACCCAGAGATCAAAAGGCCACCATCAAGAAGTGCGAAGAGGCTGATGCTTTCTACTTGCAGGCTAACAATTTAGCCTGTCAGTGTGTCATGGATATAGAAGCAATGAGACTTCTGTTTCAGAAACAAAAGACTTGAGTGCTCACAGAAATATCAGCTCACAGAGTATCAGTGTTTTTGATAAATCGGGCTAGTCCCTCAAGCCCAGTTCTCAGAGTGAGATGCAAAGGTGGACTTGTGACCAAGTTTATTGCACTACAGAGGAGGAGCTCTGATCTTAGAAAAGTGAATATTTTATACTGGACAGTAAATATGCCTGTCTCTGCTATTAAGAGAGACACTGTAATCTAAAACTGTAAGCAATTGTGCCCTTTAGTTCAGAGAAGACATTACTTTGGTCTTCTAAGAATGTTTTAAAATGAAAAGCTTGGAAAGGTAGCCCAGAACAAAGGCAGTCAGTGCCTCTGCTTGTAAGACATGCATGAATGTGGGAGCCTCATGGAGAACTGTCTCCTGGCAGTGACAGCCTTGAGAAGGCACCATTGTGAAGAAGAGGATAAGACTTAGAAGAAGGAAGCATTCTTGGAGTCTAGTGGTGAAGGGATATAAGAAAGAAGGCTGTGGAATTCAGCCCTATAAAAACAAAACCAGAAGATACATCAAATTTGACAACATAAACTAGCAAAAAACACCCCAAAAGTATTGATCTTATCAGCAACAGGTCCTCTTGAGCTAAGAAACCTAGTAAGATATTCTGAGCAAGTCTATACATAAAGAAAGTGAAGTCACTCAGTCTTGTCTGACTCTCTGCGACCCCGTGGACAGTAGCCTGCCAAGCTCCTCTCTCCATGGGATTCTCCAGGCAAGAATACTGGAGTGGGTTGCCATTTCCTTCTCCAGGGGATCTTCCCAACCCAGGGATTGAACCTGGGTCTCTCGCATTGCAGGCAGACAATTTAACCTCTGAGCCACCAGGGAAGACAACTATTATTCCCAGTCTATGAAATGATTATAAAATGGACTGTTGACAACCACTAAAAACTACAAGAAGAAAAACAGAAAGTGAGAATCAACAGATTTTAGCTGATCAAAATATTCTCTAAAAAGCCAAACATGAAGTCCAGGAAAACTGTAATAAAACAGCTATTCCAACAAACATTAAACATCTTCTAAATAAGCATTTTTAGATATAAAAGGGGACCTTAAATCATGAATTCAAGAAAACCCAGAATAGAAGTGAGCAAAATCACAATGTAAGATGAGATATGACCAAATTTAGGAAAGAAAATTGGAAAAAAAAAAAGATAAAAATAATCTCATAGGTAAAGGCCAAATTACATGGTATCCAAGGAGGGATAGATCTGACTACAAGTCTCATAAGAGATTTTGAGTAGAGGGACAAAAATATAATGAAATAAGTAGTATCCAAAAGAAAGTGCTCAATATAGAATAGCAAAAAAAAAAAAAAAAAAAAAAAAATCCAGTACATATTTGATTTTTCTGAACAAGAAAAATAAAACAATGAAATAAAACTAGCATTAAAACTATAATCAAAGTAAAAAAAGAAGTATTAATCTTATTGTTGAAAGGTTCCCCTTGCCCCCATATACCTTTGAAATTATAAGATAGAGTCTAGTAAGACTATTCAGTTTTTAAGAATCAGTCCTCTGGGGGAAAAAGGAAATACCAAGAAACTAGTTTCTTGACTGAAACAAAAGAAACAAGACAAAAATGACACAGCATTTAAAAAAACAATGAGGAAAATATGAGTAAAGAATCTTATATCCAAGTAAGCTGTTTTACATGTATCAAAACTAAGGGAAAATTTGGCAAAAGGACTGCTGATGAATATTAAAATATTAGATCTAAGAATATACTCAAGACTGAAACAAAAGTGGGAACAAGTGTGGAAAAGTATTATGTAAATGTGGGTTCGGACAAAATAAAAGTAATTTTAAAAGTTATAGGAGAAGGAAAAAAGTAAAAATTAGAATAAGTTCATTGCTGCATAGACTATAGATAGGAGTCAGAGTATCATTTAAATCTAACAATTTAAGGAGGAGAAACCTAACTAAGAGGGAAAAGAGATCAAGGAAATTTTAAGAGTTATTAGCAAAGAGTTAGGTACCCACTAGCATCAAAATACAAGCTTTTCTAAATGCAAAAGTAAGTACTAAAAATAAGCAAAGAAGACAGATCAAGTGGGGAAAGAAACACAATAAATCTAAAGTTAATATTAGTATTAAGTAATAAGACAGAACTGAGAACAAACATGCTGATCATATCGACAAATGTAAATGGGTTTAACTCATTTTTCATGAACAAGATTTTGATCATGGCTTACAAAGCAAAACCCATCTCTGTGCTAAGTAGAAAAGACACTCCAAAACCAAATGATCCTGAGAGGCTCACAGTTAGAGTTTGGGCTAAGAGACAAATAAAAACAACAGTAGGAGTGCTGGGGTTGATTTCTGCAAGGTAGAATTCGGGTGCCAATCATTAAATGAGACAAGTTAATACTTTCTGAAGTTAACTGAATATAAATACACTTGATGACATACCAAGTCTCTGGCCATTGAATTGAAAATGTCAGAAAACATGAAGCCTCAGCATCTAAACACCAAGTCTCACTTATGGAATTATTCTCAAAATTGATCTTGACTTACTGTTTCAGTAATGGGCAGATATTCCATAAGGTATATAGCACATATGAATTTCACTTTTTTCCTTAAATCCCTGTTAAAATACCAAGAAACAAACTATTTAAACCAACATTAATCCACAAGAACACAGAGAACTGGGAGAGAAGACAACTTAGATAAATTTTTTTTCAATCAGTTTTTGGAAAAAGAAAAGCAGAAGTTGTAACTGAACAATTGGAGCACAGGAAGTTAAAACCTATGTCTTTAGACAGAGACCCTTCCAAGAAGTGAGACCAATTTGCCACCATAGAATCTCTGAGATGCTGAGCATTTGAAAGGAGTGAAAAAAGTGTTGAAACAAGGGAATTGATTTGCTCTCTGATTTTGGAGCATTTGAATCCCTGAGGTCTGTTTTCAGGAGAACCTGGGCAGCCAGGCAACTATCTTAATACCCATGCATGGCCAGAGGCTGATTCTTCTGGGAAGATGAAACCCAAGGTCTCTGGATTCAGGGAGGAGAGGCACAGAAGAAGCCTGGGGAGGGGGCAAAGGGTTGCAAGAAAATCTACATAGTAAATAAACTGTAAATAGCCTGAGAGGTGTTCCCTCCCTTTCGCTCTAAATAGTACAGCCATTTGTATATCTCAAGACTGCTAGTTGGAAAAACCCTTACTAGAAAAACTGAAGAGTCAGAAAAGACCAATGATTGGAAGTTCTGAGGTAGTAAAGAAGGTTCTAGGAAAAAGACTGTATGGTTGGCCAAAGAGTAACAGTCCAGATTGGAGAAAAGGACAGAGAACTCAAGAAGTGAAGATGTTAGGTAAAAAGTAACTGATGGCATTGACTGTAGAGCAAAAAAACCTACTATGGGTAGGTTTTCTCAGTTTGTGAGAAGGGCTTCTAGAAAGACGACCAACTGAAGTGGCAGAGCAACTTTAACTCCAGTAAGGGATAGTATTCTCAGGAAAGACATTTTGACTGGAATGAATTACTTGGCTCAACAGTGAATAATATCTGGAGCACTAATAACAATGTAGAAAAATTACTCTATTTCTGGAGGGAAAGTGTTATTTTGCTTGAGTACATATCAAAACTTTTAAGTTTTTCTGTACTTTCACTCAATATTCCACTTTTAGGAATTTACCCTAAGAAAATAAAAGTGAATGTGTACAAAGATTTAAATATAACCCTGTCTGTTACAGCGCTGTTCCTAATAGTAAAAGATTAAGTACAATTGGAATGTCTCAAATAGGAAATCAGTGAAATCAGTAGTGATATGGCTTAATAATTGGATACTGTAGAGATGAATATTTACTCAGGAAGATATACCTACTTAAAATTTTTCATAAGCAACTTTTTCTCTATAGTCTCATTTTTATGAAAAAAAGATAAAAAAAGAAGTAGAGATCTGAAAACTTCAATTAGCAGACATTTCGAGGGTTCGTACTAAACTTGAGTTTTTCTTTCTTTCTTTTCATCTGTATTTGCAAACACTAAAGCTGTCTGCATAATTGAAGCAACTTTTAAAGTTGACACACACATAAAGAACTGACTTATAACTCATGTTTTAATTTTATAATTAGAAAATAGAAACTATTTTCAAAAGGAAAGAGAGAGACAAGAAGAAGAAGATGGCATGGCAGCAGGTTAATTTCTAATGATCAGAGAAATTTTCTGCTTAGCAGAGGAGTAATCTTTCAGGTTAAACTAGTCTCTACTCACTCAGTCATTCAATAAATATTTCAGGGCATTTACCACATTTACTCATTATGATCAGCTCTTTTCCTATAAAGAGCGACTAACCATTAGGCAGATAAGACAGAAGCTAATTGGAAATAACCAAGAATCATATACTGAAGTTAATATTTCCGTGTAACTTGTAATCTACTTTAAATTTAGATATAAGAGTGAAAGGACTATCCAAACTGCATAAAATACTAAGTAGTATAAATCCAATTACGAACAAGGGCACCCCAAGAGTGTCATATTCAAATATTGATAACAAGGACAGTGTAGAATGGGAAGTTCATCTAAGTTTTGTTGCTATTATGTTACATTTACTTTCCTGTTTATATTCTAAAATAAAGTGTGATATAGTACAGAGTAAAACAAAAAATTTTTAAAAGACAAATCATCCGAATGATTGGAGTCTTAAATTTTACTTCACTTTAATATTTTCTGCAATAATTGAAAACACTGAGCTGGTAATATCAGGAGAATAATGGAACTCACATGATTAGAACAATGTTAGTAATTGGGTTTGGAAAGCAGATATCTCCAGCTTAGAAATATATCCTAGATGTAAAACGGAAAATTGCTTCTATGTTGCAGTTGCCTTGGAAAGTGAGGTGATGCAACTTAAGTAATTACAATCCTTCCTTAACAGAGCGATGTATTCAGAATATAAAGTGAGCACAGCGTTTCGACATAAAAATTAGCGAATGACATAAATGACTAATAGCAGGGAAAAAAATTTTATTTCAAACAAATTCTGAACGTAACTTCCCTACTTTCTAAGGTAAACCTAGGTTTGAACAGAGACGTATGTAGTATTTGAAATATTAATAGAAGCCTACCAGCAATGAAAACACCCAGTTCACTAAGGGTATTAAACTTAATGGACAGAGCAACCTGGTGGGTTACAGTCCCTGGGATTGCAAAGAGTCAGACACGACTGAGAGGCTTTTCTTTCATTAAACTTCAGTTTTCACTTATATGAAGGAATAAAAGAGAAACACCCAAACTAAAACCAAATCAAATTTTCCAAACTCAAGTCTCTTCATTTTTCTGTGTTCTTTCCTCACTTAGTGCTTTGATACAACTTCCTGTCAGGGCAGCATAAAGAGCGTTGTCGATTTGTTACTTCTAAATTGCCCTGAAAACTGGGATTTTGCTAATGCAATGTCTTCTGTCCTGTTGCTTGCCTTTGAACTGCATCAAATTCAAGCCATGAAAACTAAATGTACTGCCTTAGAAGGGTCTATGTATTTAATAACCACATCGGAGGACAAGCCATTAGCTTAAACTGTGAAGCCTTCTGCAAAAAAAGGGCAACTCTTAAGAGCTGCCACACAGAAAGTGCAGACTCTTAACTCCTTCAGCTGGCTGTATGTTTTTTGTAGCCTGACTGGAGCCTAGTTAGACCTCCAAGAGAGCTCTATGCCTCTACAATTAATACCAAAAATGTTTCCACTGAGGTAAATTCTGGCAGATTCAATCTCCAGAGACAAAATTTCATGCTGAGAGGTAGTATCAGTTCTTCCTAGATAACTGACAACTAGCTCCTTTGGAGAATTCTAACTTGGTATTTTTTCCAACAGTATTTCTCCAAAAACCTCCTAGCATATAGTAGGAACTTTAGGAATGATAGTTGCATTGAATCAAACAAAAAGTTATGTAGGCATAAAGTGTTAAAAACATTCAGAACCAAAGATATACTGTGGATATCTTCTTGGGTATTTTGTTTAAGCTAGGCCTTAGAAAATGGAAAGTCTATGTTTATCCCATGGGTGCTGTTTGCGTGGAAAAAAAAACCTTTTCTGAAATGTGCTTTGTGGAGTCTGGCTGAAAACACAAGTTTCCTAAAAGCCCCCTGTTTTAAGTCTCTGTGAATGTATCCATCCAATAAAAGTTAATTTTATGCAATATATTACACATAAACACATGCTCAAGATGCTACTTTCTTATTTTGGAAAGAGAAGAGATTTAATTAGACTATTGTCTAGAAGCCCAATGTAACTTTGATGTTTATTAGTTTGAAGAACTATAATTTCTGAAAAACTGACAGATTTGTCTCATGAATTTTAATACTGAAACTATTTAAATTAAAGCATGACTAAGAGTTAGCAAAATTTATGAGAAAAAAACAGATGGTGATCTGTGAGGTTCAGTGAGTCTTTAAAATACTTATTCAGCACTTCAAAATTAATTTCTCCTTTATCTGACGAACCAATTTGAATGGATAGAAATATGTCTGTCTGAGCAAGTAGATGATACCATTAACTTCTCTCTTCACCATGTGGATAGCAACTGTATAACTGTATAACTGTATAACTGGTCTTTTATTCTGCCCTTCCAGAACAGTTTAATTTAGAGTCAGGTTAGAAGTAGGTTAAAAACAGAGGCCAAAAGAATTGTAAAAATGCTGATAATATCTTAAAAATGATCGTGTTAGCTCTTGCTTACCACATAGTCTTGCTCCAACCAAAACATCTGCCTATCACCCCATAAACGTCCCTACACTACTCTTCCCTCTATGAGCAAAAAATGAAGCTTTTAAGGGACCTTTAATAGTCAGCAGCTGTTTGTCTGCCAAATGCTACATCTGGAGGGGAGTGTACTATTTATGTGGCAAAAAAGCCTATTGTTTAATTTTCTTGAAGCCCACCAGTGTTTTACATAAAGACATTTAAATGCTTCGAACATGTGGAAAGACACGGGAGGTCCTTAACCAGTATATTGTTCAAAACCAGTATATTGTTCCCAGAAGACAATGAATAACAGAGATTGTAGTTGATCATGTTCAATACATAGGATGAACAAGTGCTAACATGAATGAGTTTGATGCCAGTTAAAGGGCGTACGTCATGGGAATTTAACATTCATTTTACTCTACTGAGATTACCTCTACTTGAGTCTATAATGAATCATAATAGTTCTTCTTGCTAGGTAATAATTATAATTTTCTGAATACATTATTTTAAAAAATACTTACATTTCTTAAAATGAACATTAGAACAAGGGGAAAAAAATCTGCTTTAGAAAAATTCAAACAGGAGCTGGTCTTATAAGAGAACATCAAAGCCAGGATGACCCCAGGATCATATGTTGAGTGGGCTTGTTTGTTTTTTTTTTTGATGTGGACCGTTTCTTTCCAAGTCTTTATCGAATTTGTTACAGTATTGTTTCTGATTTATGTTTTAGTTTTTCGGCCTTGAGGCATGTGGGACCTTAGTTCTCTGACCAGGGATAAAACCTGTACTCCTTGCATTGGAAGATGAAGTCTTAACCACTGGACAACCAGGGAAGTCCCCCGGGTTGCTTTTTAAATAATGTGACTTGAGATTATGTTAACAGGAAATATAAAAACCATAAAATATTATATTTAAAGTGATAGTTTCTCACTGGGATCAAAGTTGTTTCCTCTGCTTCTTTACTTTAAAAGGAAGTTTGGTATGCCAACCATACTAGTGTATCACCTTCATGAGGTGGCAAGTTTTACCCTTGCAGAACCTAAAACGGTTCAAGCAGAAAGGAGCTGGTTTAGGAGAGAAGTAGGGGAAGATGACCAGCACTCACTATTCAGTTCCTACCCTGTGGTCTCTCACAGCCCTCCTTTCTTCTGTCTTTCTCACCTCCCCTGAGATGAAGGCATGGACCGCAGCCTTCATCCACCTATTCCTCTTCTGGACCCCAAGTCATATACACTAAAAACAGTAACCTGAAAACCATCTCCTGAGCATTTTAAATCGCTGTTAAAGGACCTATCTCTCTCATTCTCTTAGAAAAACAAAAATTTTACTGCTGTAGAAAAAAATATGTTAACCACTAAATTCTGAGTAATTTTCATCATAGGTAAATGGAGAGAATCTAAACATTAATTTGGGTTGCTGAGGAGAGGAGGCAAGAGAATGGGACTCAGGAGCTTGCAATCTTTATAATTCTCCACATTCAAGAAAATGGTGTGTGTGTGGGAGATGGGGAGAGGGGGGTAATCCCGACCCTTTTGCATCATGGTTATACAGAAAGAAAAGCTTCGTAGGGTATATAAAGATACATAGGGTATATGTATCTTCAAAACACAGAAGCAATAGATTTGTCTACCTTCCTTCCTTCCTTCCTTTTTTCCTCTCTTCTTTCTCCCTTTCCTTTCTTTCGCTCACTTGCTTTTAAACTGGTAAAATTTGCCAAATATTGACCTTTGCTACCAAAGGAGAATGGGGTATCATCTTTCCTAGAAACCATTCAATGTCATATTTTGTCTTCTATAATATCTACAGTATCTTAGAAGTTGTCAATAAAATCAGTTAATCCTCAAACTACTCCTGTGAAGTGAATTCCTATTTTACTTACACATTGTATAACAATTTATATGAAATTGATCAATGCTTATTGTAGACCTACTGCTAAAGTGGGTTATATTGTTGTATGCCAATTTCTTTTCCTTGAGGTAGATAAAATCTTATTAAGAAGACATGACTTATATATACAGCACAAATTATAGAATAATAAAGAGTAGCACATAGTAAAATGTTTGTTATATAATTAAAGGCTAAAATGCTTGTTATTGATACTGAATACAATTAGTAGAGAGGAATGGGAGAAATCAGCATTTCTACATATATTCAAACTTCTGGTCGTCCCCCCTGCCAAATTCAGACACTGTGACCAGATTAGCTGATTGTGAACCCTTGTTCAGAAATCTTAATGGCTTCCCTTGTGCACAATTGTGATTTTCACAGTGGAAGTACACATGAGCTTCTTTTAATGAAAAAATTTCATAATCTAAGAATCCTGAGAATATGTCTCCAGATTCACAGGTTATGAGAATCCAAGTATGAGTACTCCTGAGTTGAGAACCTGAGGGTAATTATTTTAAATTACCCTTCACTTGAAAGAAATTGTCTTTATATACAGAGAAACGTTGGCCTGTATAATTAATTCTCAGCTATTTAGTCTCTCACTCAAGATGTAGTTTGTATTCCATACTGGATGTGGAAGTCAAACTGAACTGCTCACTGGTCCAATACAAGTCCTCAATTTACCTACACGACTTTTTTGTATACTTTCTGCCTTCAGCCTGGGATATGCTTTCATTTTTCTCTTTTTCCCTTTATCCCCCTATTTTTTTTTTTTTTTGCCAGAAATTAGGTCAAATAAATCCTTCATGCATATCTTAATGCTCATTAATAGGATTCTTACATTCCTCTCATATCTCAGGGCAGATTATCTGTGCCTCTTTTATGAGACAAAACATTCAACGTACATTATACTTAGGGGTGTGTGTGTATGCGTGATTTTTTACTTCTAAACTGGAAATAGCTAGAGGAAAAGGACTGGATCCAATTTACCATCTAGAAGCGGCTGGCACAACATCTTGTGCCAAATAAGAAGTTGAAGAAATAACTATATGAGTCAATGAATAGAGTGAAGCTTGAGAAAAGCCAGAAACGATCATAGAATATAGCAAGTGACTGGAGAAGGAGTTTTTTGATAAGGGGCTTAGTAAATTTCTCACCCTATATCTGAGCTAAGGATTTAATAACTCAGGAGAGAAGATATAGCTACTCCTCATCTTATTAATCGGAGAAGGCAATGGCACCCCACTCCAGTACTCTTGCCTGGAAAATCCCATGGACAGAGGAGCCTGGTAGGCTACAGTCCATGGGGTCGCTAAGAGTCAGACACGACAGAGCGACTTCACTTTCACTTTTCCCTTTCATGCACTGGAGAAGGCAATGGCAACCCACTCCAGTATTCTTGCCTGGAGAATCCTGTGGACAGGGGAGCCTGGTGGGCTGCCGTCTATGGGGTCGCACAGAGTCAGACACGACTGAAGTGACTTAGCAGCAGCAGCAGCAGCAGCATCTTATTAATGAAATAGGTTGCTACCTAGGAGAAAATGTGTGCTCTTGAAGAGAAATTATCTCAAGATCCAAATTTGTCAAGGGAAATTTACCAAACATGTTAAAAAATATCAAATGTGTTCAAATGCTCCATGCTGTTATCCACAATGTCAGCTTTCTTATCAACTAAAGAGTTGATACCTGTATCTGGATATTTGTATCCAGATAAGTTCCAGGGCTTCCTTGCTGGCTCAGATGGTAAAGAATCCGCCTGCAATGCAGGAGACCCCAGTTCGATCCCTGGGTCGGGAAGATCCCCTGGAGAAGGGAATGGCAACCCACTCCAGTATTCTTGCCTGGGATATCCCAAGGACAGAGGAGCCTGGCAGTCTAAAGTCCATGGGGGTTGCAAAGAGTCAGACATGACTGAATGACTAACACCAGATAAGTTCTCATCTACTCTTAATAGACTCACACCTTTTGTCTGAAAGCTGAAGTGCTCCAACTAGAATATTTCTATTAGAGGCATACATTCTCTAAATAAAGTATCTGCAATTACCTTTCAGAATCTTCTGACTGATTGGTGAACATAACCAGTTTCTCTCCGTGTTTCTTGTTTTTATTTAAGGGTGGTCCACATGGAATCTAAAAGAAAAAAAAATGAAAGACTTGAGACTTGGCCGTATCTCAAGGGAAGATAAATATATCCGTCAGTGGAGGAGAAACCACCTATTAAACACATATTTCCCAAAAGCCATGTTTTTATTCTCATGTCTTGTTTTCAGCACTGCCAGTTATGAGAAGACAGACTGTGAACTTGCCTTCTGTCTAGTTTCCATCAGAGGTAAAATACTGGGTGTAAACATAAGGACCCAGTCTTCCAGTTAAGGAAGAATCTCATGACAGGGAGAAATTGTCCAGGAGCAAGTGAAGAAAGCTGGACATTCCAGTGCGCGAGTCATAAACTGTTAGTGTTGTCAGACTGACATGTTTGTAGTTCAATTAGCCACAGTCTATGAATGAGTTTTCCAGGAGTGCCTAATGACCCAATGACACCAAGAGCTTTCTTCTCAGAACCACATTCATTCCAACTTTTTCTCCCATAGAAGTTAGTGATTATTTCCATGATTTTCAAGGTACAAAGAACTACTAATGTGATTATTAAAAAAGAAGTAGGAAATTTAGAGATGTATGTAACACACAAAGTTTTTTCCATTTTCCACTTTTTTTCTTATTTAATATTAATTGTAACTTAAGCAACCAACTGTGGCCAAACATTATACAGACATCATAGTCCCTCATGGGGATTAAAGTAGATTCTTGAGACTGAAGCATTGGAAGACTTGTGTATGTTTTAAAGGCCAATTCCTGCAGGCACTTAACACATTTGAAATGCATCTGGAAACCACTAATTGCTGTGATCCCATTAGAAAAGTTAGGCAGCTCAGGTCTGTGGGAAACATGAAGCCCTTTTGTTTGAGTTTTATGAGTTTCTATTTAAGTGTAACAACAACCAAAAAAAAGTTTGTTTGTTAAAATACTCCAAGAAGGATTTGTTTTAGGTATTGGCAAGCTGTCTTTACATAGTGTGGGAGGGTGGCTTTGAATTTTGTTTTGTTTTCAGCTTGTGACAGCTGTTTAAAAGTCATCCATTACCACCATGGTAGCCAGTTACTAGATGAAAGCAAATGCCTTTCAGGACTGCTGTAGGAATCAGGCCACCAAATAGTACAGTTATCTTTTATCTATATAAAATTGCAAACTTGCCCCATTTCTTCATGTGGCATTCTGGAAATACCATACAATTCTGCAAATATATTGAAAAGGCATGCCAATGATATGCTACCTGACAAAGCATGACTTGCAATAAGGGTGCACTCCATAATTTCTGGAAGATGAGGTTTTTAAAAGTTAATTCATTAATAAATTACAATTGAACTAAGGTTTAAAACATATCCTCAATGGTTCATTATTCCTAAAATTACTTTTAAAAAAATGTTAATTTCCCAGCAGATCTGAAATGGTACATGGAGTCCGAGTATTAGAGAATCATAGAATTTGAGGCATTGGAGAATACTGAGAATTATGACACCATCATTTTTACAGAGGAAACAGAAGCTCAAAGAGGACAAATGATTTGGCTAATTACCTAGGATAAGATGTTAAACCATTCAACCCCTAGTCCATGAATTTCTATTGTTGTCCCAGAGCTGAGCATTATACAGATATAAGCCACAAGTAATTTAAGTTTGAAATAGGTGAAATCTAGTGTTAATGTTAAAATATTTAAAAAGTAATATATAAATGAAACCTCATTAAAAAACATTTCTTAGGCAAGGACATTGCATCATTTGAACTCTGACAGTAAAAAAAGAAAACCTCCAAAACAGCCTGTGGAGAGGCAATTTCCAGACTTAAAATGTTATAGTTTAAAACTCATAGATAATAACTCCAAGGCACTAGAAGATGAAGATAGTCTCAAATGTGTAATTTACTGAACACTGTGTTTTCTTCTAAAGAGCCTTTTCATAGGCTGGAATTTTACATTTCTTATGCTTCTACCAACCCAGAAAGTCAAAATATCAAATAGTGATAATCAGAAAAGTCAATATTATGGGAATAATCATAATTGCCAATAATTTATCCATTTCTCCCATGGAGGGTATTTTTCCATTTGAAACAAAACCAGACAATCAGAGAAAGACACTCAGCAATTACAGTGATTCTCTTTCAAGTGGAAACAAATTAACCAAGTCAGCCCTGAAGACACAGGGTCTTTCTCAGTATCAGTGCCTCACTTTTTTTCAGTTGTAGAGAAAATGAACCACTTGAGAAGTTTCATAAGACTTAGGAAACATGTGTGTGCCTCTCAGCACTTTAGTAATTACAAGTTAGGGTGGCGTTAAACCATAAGATAAGGAATTCTTCTGAAGTCCTTGCTTCTTTAATTTTTCACAAAATCAGCCTGGAAGGGAGGGCATGGACTTCCCAGATTTGAGCTGGCTAATGTGGAGACATGAGAACAGGCATCTGTTACATAGAACTAGGAGACACTGTCTTCAGAACTCCCTATTCCAGAGCAGCACACCTCATCCTACTGCAGCTTAACTGAGGTTCATTCATTCCTTGTAAAATGTGTAACCCAAACTTTTTGCTTTGCTAAACATGTTCAATATTTGAGTCAGATCCTAATTGGGATAACTTAATCAGACATAGAGCATGGTGAGCTTTCATTAAAGAGAATTGTACCTGACTATCAAAAGATAAAGAAAAGATAGGATACCTCTTAACCTTGGTCTTGGCCCATTCAAGGTGAATTTCTCAGATAGCTTGTCCTGAAGTACTTAAAATATAAGCCAGTCAAGTTTACCCTGCTGATTTTGATGTCTGCTTGCTATACTCTTATTTCTATTAACTTTCAGGTAGAAATTAACAGATCTTTCCTTTCTTTCATAACTGTGACATTTGTCTCTACCCTGCAGGGACATCTGAGAAGCCATGGTTTCTCCCAGATATGTTGATGTATGTGGTCCATGAGACACAGAACCTTTGTACGCTATCATTCTTAATGAGAAGTGTAACCATAATATGACTGCTTCCTGCCAACAAAGCTACTATGCATTAAATACTAAGACCTCTCTTCTGAAATTACTTGTAGGACCCATGGAGCATTCTATTGGAAATTTTTGGAAAAAGCCTAAATTATTTTGGCCTTTTAAAGTTTGGTAAATAAAGTGAAGACAGTAAAGCTAAGTAATATTGGTGGTTTAAATACATAGGGTGAAAAACAATAGGTTGTGAACTTTTCTTTTTTTTTTAAACTTTTAAAATTTTACGAACTTTTTTTTTTTTTTTTTTTTTTTTTTGCATCTACAGGAGCAGAGTATAACATAGTGATTAAGAGCAGACTCGGAAATGAGACTGCCCAAGTGCAATCCTTTCCCCTCTGATGACTAGTTGACCAAGATGTTACAACCTTTGTGTCTCTGTTTTCTCTTACGGGAGATGGGGGTAATAATATTATTTTCCTCGTTAGGGCTGTAATGAGGCTAAAATATGTTGATACATGTAATATTTATACAGTAGTGCCTGGTGTTTCAGAGAAGGCAATGGCACCCCACTCCAGTACTCTTGCCTGGAAAATCCCATGGACAGAGGAGCCTGGTAGGCTACAGTCCATGGGGTCGCCAAGAGTCGGACACGACTGAGCGACTTCACTTTCACTTTCCCCTTTCATGCACTGGAGAAGGAAATGGCAACCCACTCCAGTATTCTTGCCTGGAGAATCCCAGCAACGGCGGAGCCTGGTGGGCTGCCGTCTATAGGGTCGCACGGAGTCGCACAACGACTGAGGCGACTTAGCAGCAGCAGCAGCAGCCTGGTGTTTAGTTAGCGCACTGTACTTGTCTATGGTGTCATTGTAACGGAGTCTTAGGAGGAAGGAGGCACATAACTGTGATCACTTCACCACCTTGCCTCATGGTGGGTGGAAGGATCTCATACTGGGAGAGCTTGGGGTATGGGGATTGGAATAGATGATATCTTTTAAGGTTCATTTTGACTCTAAGATTCTCTCTTCTAAGATTCCAAGTAAATAGGTGTTTGCTTTCAAAGAACTCATCATCCTGTTGAGAAAATAGGATGCTAAATCTTACAGGCCCAAGTCTAGGTGTCTCTCATTTTCCATATCCCCAGGATCCTACCTGGTACTTGTATCACAGTGAGGATCAAATATTTTAACAGTAGAATTAAGAAGGATACCTAATTGTATAAAAGATGTGTGAAATGTGAAAATGTGAGAGAGATGTGAAACTAAAAAAATAACTGATATTTCAAGTAAAAGTATGAGGATAATAGGTTTTACTATGGCCAACAGCAGTTTCTCAGATGTTTTTGGTGGATTATTTGTATTTATTTTTACCATTTGCATGAAAGAAATTTGGAAACAAAAGAACTTAAATTTTTACTTAAAGTTGTTTAATACTTTTGTTTTCCTGGGGGAAAATTAGTATAAGGCACGCGTAATTTCTGGAAACCAAAAGATTTACAATTAAAGACCACGGAAGTTAGAGTACCTAACTAGTTGGCAGCATCCTCTCGGCTAAAACCAAAAACATTTGTTGACATCATTTGGTTAATTTTTTCTTCCTCTACCAGTTTTTCCTCTTTTCAAGGAGCTTCTTACTGCTCAACAAACAGCTGTTGCTTTCTGTTTAACTAAACCGAAAGATGTCTTGGATTCTTGGATGGATTTCAGTACCTCAGTGAAGATCATAAACTGTTTGATTGTTTAAGCAGAAGTTTACAGAATTCACAGTTCCAAAATAACCCAACTTTAGAGGATAAACTTACTTTTGGAAGTAAACCAAGTTTTATGAATGTTTTGCCATTTGTGGTGACAGCTTTTAATACACTTGGCTTTTTTAAAGTCAGGTTCAAGGACTAGGGTGTGAGCATTACTAGTCATAGTCAACTATGCAGAAATGGGTTTTACAGACCTTGAAAATATCACATTAAAAAATTGCCAGAGAATTCTTCTACCATTGTATAAGTTTGTTTTGTTGATCAAGACTATGCTATAGCACCGAAACGTGTCAAAATAAATGTGCAATTAAAGGCATGAAAGTTTTACTTAAAACAGAATCTGAAGCTGACAAGTGATTTTTATCAACATAAAATGCTCTGCCCTCTGGGGTATACAATTTAGAACTCATAATACTTACCCAGAAAATCTGTTTCATTCCAGAGGCCACCTTAACTAAATTCAAAATTAAATGTTAACCAGGTTCAATACATTTAGGATGAAATGTCCTAGGCAAATATTAAACCATCATGAAAATTATTATCCTTATATCTATATCTGATAAATAATATTTTATAAGACAGTATGCTGAAAAACATACATACACATATATACACTCATATTTACATATATTAAATCAGTTATATTGATTTTAAAAGAAATGATATATTTTAGTCTAATATACATAAATGCTTTCTCATCATCACATAGGAGACTTACAGGTACTCAGTGGATCAAAAACTTGGTTAAAACTGAGACTTATGAAGAATCATACATTAATACCATATTCATTTATTGTCACTTAAGATACTCAAGTGTGCATGAGTCGCCAAGCCTTCTTTTCTCAGAAGGGTCTACTGATGGTATTCCACGTAGACATTCAGGCCCACAGCAAACCCTCCGTGAATTCTAGTTTTAGTTTCTTTACAAGGGAACTAGAATTGTAAGCCATTTCAATGCTGTCTGAAAATAGAATGCTTGTAGATCTTTATGATCTTTTTCCAATTTTTTAAATTTGCCTTACCCACATTTAATTTAAATTTGGCAAGTTACCTTCATTGGATGTTTCCAAGGTACTCAAATTAGCTTGCACTGAACAACTCTTTATCTTTTTTTGTACTCATGAATCATGAGCTTACACAAATTTTATTTAAATTATGTAATTACAAAATAAAATTAAACTGGTCACACGTCGCTTGGGGGAACAAATAAGACCTACTCTTGGTAAATGTGCCACTCAACTTTTAGAGGCAGAAATAAGTGAATGTCCTTAGCGATGAGCATGCAGTATGCCTTGAGTGCCAGTCTACATTTTAGAGAGAGAATAGACAGCATGGTTAGTCCATGCTGAGCTGGTTAAGTAGAATCTGGAAAAAGAGCAATGGTTTCAGTCAGGAGTGGGAAAATGCCTGCAGGGTCAGGAAGCTAAGGTAAATTGGTGATATTACGTGGCGGAAGGGCCTGTGGAGAACAAGCAAATGAATGTCCTGCCTAAAGGCTTTAAAATTCATTAAAAAAAAAAAATAAGCAAAGTGAAGAAACAAAAAACAATACTCTTAAAAAATATTTCTGTTGACTTTCAGCAACTATTAGGTCTATTTTTCATAACCGTTTATAATTTTCAAAGCATCAGTTTATTTGTTCCCAATATGCAGATAATCATGCATACTATTTGAGATCCTTGAAATTATTAGTAAGAAAGAAACATAAGAAAAACACTAAATTAGAAAGTAGAGTTTGAAGGAACTTTTATTATTTTTTTCTGGCTCCAATTCCTAAGTTAACTAGATGTAAAATTTTAAGCATGTTAATTATTTTGTCTAGATTTCAGCCCTCTTCTGCAGAATCAGGGCCCAATTGGATTACTTCTAATGTCCCTTGAATTCGAAAATTCTGTGATGATCACTGCCAAATATGCACTGTCAGCACTGGGGACGATGACCAGAATCACTACTGGGTTAACCTCTATAGGGGGAAGGAGACACGGGGGCTGCTCTTTTGTATTTGTGTGGGTGCTCAGTCACTCAGTTGTGCTCAACTGTTTGTGACCCCGTGGATTGGAGCCTACCAGTCTCCTCTGTCCTTGGGATTTCCCAGGCAAGAATACCGGAGTGGGTTGCCATTTCCTTCTCCAGGGGATCTCCCCAACCCAGGGATTGAACCTGTGTCTCTTTTGTCTCCTGCACTGACAGGTAGATTCTTTACCACTGTGGCACCTTGGAAGCCAGTCTTCTGTGTTTGGTTCTCCTTAAAATAGAATTAAGTGACTTGTACAAAACTCAAGAACAAATTGGGGAAAGAAAGGGCCAAATAAACTTCTCTTTATGCTTACTATTCAATTACATTGGCTGGTAAGAAATTATTTCAAGTATTTTATAGCTTCTTACCAATGCTTGCAAACCACTGGTGATATTTCACCTGGACCACTAAAGTTGCCTTCTAACTAGTTTGCTTCATCCCAGTTTTGGTTCCCTTCAGTCTGTTCTCTAAATTGTAGACCTAGTGGTCTTTCCAAAACACATATTTGAGCTTGTCATCTCCCTTCTCTCCACCCCTAAAATAAACCACCTTCATGGCTTTCCATTACAGTGACCAAAGTCCTTATCATCACTAAAAGGCTCTGCTTGTATCAAACTGGTCACTATTGGATATAGGAAGAGATGGTTCTTTCTTGTGTGGCAAATCTCCCAGTTTTGCAAGATGCTTGACATCACTGGCACCCAGTCATTATGATAACCGAAAATGCTCCCCTCTCCCCTATTGACCCAGAAGCACCTGCCAACCAGTTTTTTTTATCACCCACTAGACTTTTTGTCAGTTCCTTGAAGGTGCCGTTCTCCTTTCTGTTGCAAACTTTGAAGCTGCTGTCGCTTCCTTTTAGATGGCTCTTCCCCTCAAAGTAAATCTTTCCTGACTTCTATTGCACAAATTCCTTTAACATGATTGTTACAGCTGTATGCATCTTGCATTTATCATAACTGTAATTTCACTGTTTTGGTGTGTGAGCGAATATCTATTTAAGGCCATTCTTCTCCACTAGACTGTAAATTCTGTATTTTTTCATCTGTTTTGCGTACCCTGAATTCCCAGTGTCTGGTACAGTGCCTGTAATATGCTAAATGCACCACACTATTGAATGAAGAATATTAATTATACCAGTAGTTAGTTGTACATGGAACTGTAACATTTTTAATACAAAATCTTGAGTAAGATTTCCTAATAATACCTTGCGTGTGTGTGTGTCAGTCACTCAGTCATGTCCAACTCTGCGACGCCATGGACTGTAGCCTACCAGGCTCCTCTGTCCAAGGGATTCTCCAGGCAAGAGTACAAACTTAGTTTAGTCTAAATCACTCTTGAAACCTTTTTCTGTTCAAGAAGTTTTATCCCCAGAGCCCCCTATTAAAACCATTTTATATTGAAAAAGGAAAAGGAATTCCCTTAGCCTGGAAAAGGGACTATAAAGCATATCAAGTGTTTAAAAAACCAACCTAAATTTATAAGCAAACAGCTGAGATTTCACGGAAAATATTTCACAAAATTTCTATGCTAAATAAGACATATGCTCAAGGCTTTTAAAGAATACAATAATGCCATTCAAAAAAATGAGCATTTGTCCCAGGTTTTCATTCATTTCTTTTCTCTGGTAAGAAAGATTCCTATATATAACTCTCTTTTACAGTAATGGTGAGGGAAATTAAAAATAAGAAAGCGATTTTGGGGTACCCGTTGTTTGGCTAAACCAAAAAAAAAAAAAACTTAAAAGAAGGGCTGTGTTTTTTTTTTTTTTTTCTTTTCCACTTCATATTTCTGAGAAAGGTGCCAAATCAGGGGACTTTTATCATCTATTTCCTTCTAAGAAGCGTTTTTTTTTTTGTTTGTTTTGTTTTATGGCAGTGAAGTAAAATTCTTCACAACCACAGATTCTCTATTGTTCAAGCACTTCAGGGCACCTACACTACTTCTATATGAGACACTAATATTTGGGGACTGAAATTGGAAAAGTTCTTGAATCAGAAGTCCAGAGACCAAGATTCTGTCATCAAGGCTGTCACTAAACTCGCTCATCCCTGGATAAGTTGGTCCCTCAAACTTGAAGAGGTTGGATATCGCAATGGCTAAGAGCTCCCCCAACACTTAGGTGCTGTGAAGTTGGTCATCCTAGAATGACATATGTTGCAATATCACTTGTGACACGTAAATCTTAAAGCCTTGCTGAAATGTGACCAATGGCCAATTCTTACCCGGTAGAAAGGAATGTGTTGTCCATAGAATGACCCTTCATTCTACAGCACGACAAACGTGCTTACTCTGGGCCTTTATCCAGTTCTGTCTGAGGAATTATTCTCAAACTTTGGATTTCTGTTGAAGAACTTCATTGAGGTCCCCTAATTTATAAATTCACCTTTCTTAACACATATATTCTTCACCATCTGAGCCTATTACAAAAAATATTGGATTAAGTAAGTGTCAAAAGATGTGAGTTCCAGTCTATCCCTAACACTCAACAAACTCTGTGACTCTTGGCAAATTAAACTCTCTGAGCCCCAGTATCCTCATCTGTGAAGTAACAGTAATACTTCCTATCTTCAAACGGAAAAACATAAAGTTTAGACAAGAGGTTACTCTTGAAAGCTTTGCCAGTTTGCCTCCACTACAAGATTTGCCCTGACTTGTCTGGTGAATAGTAAGTTCTAAATAAATATTGTAGAATTTAAATATGCTTGAACATTCAAAACTCACTAGAAAACTGGTAGAGAAAGTGATTCTAATGGGACATGAATTCTTTATGTGTTATTATTTATGAAGGCTGATTGCTTTGTTGATAATCATGAAAGTGAGAGATTAAAGATGTATTGTTTTATGGCAATATGAACCAAATTTTTAGCAATAGAAGCCATATCAGTGACTATATTGTCAAAAGAATAATAATCACATGTTATTATCATTATTGCTAACATCAAGGAATTGTGATAATTCTAAGTATCCATGATTACATATAAATTACCTTGGAATTTTAAAGTCAAGGTAATTATCACCAGATTAACAAACGTATATATAAAGAACTAGGCTATCTCCATATGACTCAAACGAAAATAAATTACTGTTTAATAAAAATACATGTGTAATAAAAATTAATAATTACTAAGCTCAGTCCTGAGATTTTAACAAATATTTTCTGATTTAATAAGAAGTTGAGATGAAACCTGACCCCTGGACACAGGATTTCAAATAGAGAATCTATCCTTTCATTTTCGCTATGAAATTCAAGATCCTTTCAGACTAATTATAGTCTCTGTTACAGCCTTATCTAATGTAAATGTTTATGGTTTTGCTTTTTTATATTCTTTCTTGTTTTTAAATATGCAACAGAATAATCTCTAATTAGAAATCTATGTTATTTTTAACACACATTTAAGTAGGATTAAATTTGTCTACATGAAACATTTTAAGGTTAAGAATCTTCCTACTCATATTTTTCAATTATAAATCAAATTTGATTTTTTTAATACTCTTCCAATATTTTATGTTCCTCTCTACAAGAAAAATTCAAAAGGGGAGCACATTTTCCTACAGTTTAGACTGAACAGTTTTTTGCATGTTTTAATAACTTCAGTTGTTTTGCCTTTTGTAGTTAAAAAAAAGAGTAAGCTTTCTTCCCAGAACACTTTTCAACACTTGTCTTCTAGTAAAGAGTTGGTTAAAAAGTGATAATGTATTCCTTAAAACTGAAGGAAAAAATAGCGAATATGGCAAAGTACTGAGAATCTACTGATATACCTTGTAAGCATACAATCTGTCATTTGGACATAACTATTTATCAATATTTATTCACATCAAAAGGAAACATTTCACCATCTTTGTAATTTAAGATATCTTTTAAAACTGTGAAAAAAGTAATTTACTTTCAAATGTATTTTATGAATTACTCTACTTAATATGTTTCTTCTTGCAGAATTTAGTACGTCAGATTAGCAAAATCATCGAATAATTAACTTTGATTATTTACGATAATAATCTACTAACTGTGGACTAACTGCCCCACTGTGACTCTTTATCTGTCACCCAAGGTTTTTTACATTCTTAGATCAATCAGGGGATCCATTTGCTGTAACTGTGCTTTGCAGTCACTAGAATAATTACCACTCATATGTTGTTTTTATTTTAAAACCCTGGGAATGCTTCATGTTGGCAGTGTTTTCAAGTAAAATTGATTTTTTACTCTTTCTCTGGGCAATTTCAGTAGAAAGACATTTTTAAAATTCTCTCCTCTTTCTTAAAGACTTGAGGACATATGTGTGTAAAATATGTTTCCTTTTATTTTAAATCCTTCTTCCTTCATGAAAACAATATTTGCAGTATCTAAACTGTCACAACTCCAAACAGATGGCAGAATAATTGTGACTAACAGGTTTTCCTCTGAGATTTCTTTATTATCTAATCTTAACGAGGAAGCAATGTTTACAAATTGATAGCTAAAACACTTAAGAGTAAAACATTAAAAAGCAATTTTTTAAAGCTAACAGTTAAAATAAGGCCTCAGGCTTTATCCTTGGCAGGAAGTATTCAGCTGACAAAGAACTTAGTAAGCATCTTCATCCCCTCCTCCCCTTCCCCCCTCACTATGTAAAAAGATGCTTAACCCTAGTGGAAGAAGGTGGTCAAGAAGTCAGGACCTCGACTGATGAGGCATCTAGGATGGTGCCTATGTCTTCATTGTTCCTCAGGTCCCTCTGATGTCTGTGTTTCGGGTTCCTTTAGCAGGAGCAATTGAGTTTAATACTAAATTTCCTATGCTTAGGAAATACTAGTTCTTTCCCATTCATGCTTCATTTATCTCATTAAAATTGGGAACTTATTCAGTGGCTAAAAATTTCAATGGAAAAATTATACTGGAAGCCAATGATGTACTAATTAAAATGTAAACTTAGTGAAGAGTGAGGGAAACCAGCTGAGAGGGAGGCAGAGAGGAGAGAGAGACCGAAAGATGGGAACGAGTCAGAGATATAAAGAAAGTGAAAAAGAAAGAACATGAGAGGATTTGTGTCTCTTCATTTTCTGGATTTTAAAAATATGTTACAATTCTTATTAAAAAAAGTAGATTCCAAAATTTGAGGGGAACACTTCTGAAAATAGCCTGTGTTAACACTGATCCATTTTACAAACACTTGCTTGTCACTCATAACGTTAAGATCCTGTGCAGGCCTTCTGCTGTGAGAGCAAGTCCTTGGATGCTTTGCCACTTAAAAAAGGTCTTTTCAAGTTTCTGCAACAGGGCATTGCCTGAGATTCCCAAGAATGAAGTCTCTTAGTATTTCACAGTAGAAAATTTTATGACTAAACCAGACACTTAATATTGCTAGATCAGTGAAAAAATCATCGCTCTGTCATAGTCATCTTGAGGACATTTGTTCACTGTTGGCTTTTAGAATGAATGTTCCTGGGATGTCAATCTGATTGCTGACAGTAAAATTATACCTATGAAAGTTTGTTTTCCAATATCCTTTGGAAAATTTGACTAAATAAATCAGCCCAGTGACTTTATATTTAGAACTTTTTATGCTTTCCATCAACATGATGCTACATGAATCATACATGAAACATATAATGAAGGCTATCCACCACAGTGACACACACTGTCTGGATCCTTGCACTGATTACAGCATACTCAAGACTGCTGAACCCTGCAATATCTAAGAGGACAAACGTAATAAAACTATTCATGAGTGCCTAAATTTAGTTATTATTTAAAGATTTGTTAGAAATAGTAAATAGGATACTGTCGCTTAGTTAAATGTGTCATTTCAGAAGCTTCTCGTATCTGACATGCACCAAAGGACTGACTGGTGAAAGCTGTAAAAATTTTAAAGGAGAACATCACACAATATTACATTTTATAAATTTGATCTAATTTCCCACTGGAATACATGAAACCAGATCTTAGTTGCTAATACTACCAAACTCAAAAATCAATCATACATACCATTTTAACATGAAAGCTCCAGGCATTTTAAAAAGAAATTAAGTTGCAGTAAACTCTGATAAGTAAGCGAAATGAAAGTAAAGGCAGGAGAATACGTTACTTACCTTGTTCTACACTGAAAGTTCCTCTCAAATCTAGGTAAGTGTACTATAAGGTCTAACAGAGACGTGGAGAGGTTGTCTTTATGACAGCCTTTGAATCAAACAGTAACCAAGTGGTTTAAGTAGAAACATATATTTTGAAAGGTTAATCCACCCATACACAGGGAAACCCCTGTTTTAAGAAAGTCACTCTGCTGCCAAGAGGCTATTAATATTCACGTCTCAGATACAAACACAACCTACAGATAAAAGATTCATAACCTATGTGAAAATACCACAGAGGATTCCCTCTGAGTCTCTATGTTGTAATGGAAACACAAGAAAACAATACACCTCTTCAGGCACTTGGAGTACTACAGGAAATCCACCTGCCCACTTAATGGAAAAATTATATCAGCTTAATAGGGCCACAACACATAAACATCAATGTAGAATTAGTATAATTTACTGTAAAGACCACATAGGTCACACACTCATTTCTAGGAATGTTCCTCTGTTTCATCTTCCTATTTCTTTCCCTGAGAGAGCTAGCACCCAGGTTAACATTTAAATACTCATTCTTTAAAGTAATTTAGAAATAAGCCCACTCCCTTTAAAAAAAAAAAAAAAGGAGTTGCTGAGTGTTTTCTTAGAGGGGAAATTGTAGTTATGGCCTCTACGTTGCTTCATGGGCATTACAGGATAGGAATTATGTATATTTTTTCTTAGCATACGAGAAAATAGTTTATATAATTATTAGCAGTGGCAAACCTCTCCAAAGTAATAAAAAATTTGTATGAGTTCAGAAATGAAATCATTGTGGATAAAATACACAACAGGTATCATCAGTGGTTATTTCTATCATTTGATTATGCTGATGTATTAATTTATCTGGTAGTCATGGTGAGAGTAAGTAACAGCCAATAGCACGTGGGCAACACACTGGAGAAGACAAATTGTATCAGAGTTTGACTGTTGGTATATTTCAGCTTTTATCACAACAGGCATTATACTTCAGAAAAACAGACTGACATCATGAGAAGATCCCACTTCTATAATTACACTTCTACAAACACACTTTGGAAAGTCAATGAATTCCAAAGAGGGCTTCGACTGTTTTTGATGACAAAAATGTTAAAAATATCAATTTTGAGTGGCAAAATGATGAGCGTTTGTTGTATTTTTTGGCTTTTTTTCTCTGTATTTTCAAAAATTTTCAGAAGAAAAAAATCTATAATGCAGTGTCGATTGCACATACCATCAACTTAAAAAAATCTAAACAGAAACTAAGAGGTATGCGATCTGTCTTTAATCTGAGTTATCGAAGTAAACATATTTGATATGAAAATAACAATATTGTTATTTTAAGGTCTCCTAAAGTCTTTATAACGTGTCTTCTAAAAGGTCTTTTGAATTAACACAAAATTACATTTACCCAGTCAGTTTCTTTCACTGTGAGAAAAAGAATTACTTAGTATTTCACAAGAGTATGCCATTTTAGTGTAATACCAGAAGAACAAGGAGACATTTATCAACTGACAGCAATAAGGTGGAAAGTCAAGTTATTCTTATAGACTGGAAGTTTTAGACCTAACTGATATTTTCATTTTCTGAAATTTCTTTTAAAACTACAGAGTGCTATACAAATGCACACACAATTGCTACTAATTGCAGTTATTAAAACTTTGAATTGTTCCCAGAATGAGTCTCAGGACCAACTTTGGGATGATCCTATCAAGTATGTGGAGAGAACATAGAAGTTTCTTTCAGAATTTATTGAAGATTAAGCAAGATTATTTCCATTTAAATCTATGGGCTAGAGGACTTCCCTGGTGGTCTAGTGTTTAAGAATCTTCCTGCCAATGCAGGGGACATGGGCTCGATCTCTAGTGTAGGAAGCTTCCACGTGCCTCAGGGCATCTAAGCAGATAAGCTGCAACTGAGCCTGCGTGCCGAAACTAAGGAAATAAATTCAAAAAAAATATTGAAAAAACACACAAAGCTATGAGAGGGACAATGGCGGTGGTGGTTCTAGTCAACGGAAGATGGAGTAGACATCATTTTCTTTTACTTCATGAAAATGTTGGAGAAGGGAGAATCTCTAAAACACAAGGACAGATCTTCTTACCTTGACCTCCCACCACTCTGACTGTAAAAGGGAAGCTGGACCCTCCCTAGAATCCTGTCCTGAAGTAAAGGTATTACTGGTCCGTAAAGCACTGTAATGCTTCTGGTACACATCTAAGCCAGTTAACATCAACTGCAAGCAAAAGCTGGCGATCTGCCGACCAAACGATTTTTACTGTTCACAAAAGAGCATTTTGTTTAGAGATTTACCTTCGGGGAAAAAAAAAGGAAATGAGCTAGCCTAGTACCTAAAGTGATTGATCCAAAATTAATTTCACATGGTTTGAGGGCACAAGTGTCTGAGGCAAAAGGGGAGAAATGGAGAAAATGAGACTTGGTTAAGAAAGACAAGGCCATTGAGAGTTGAGTTTGGGAAAAGAAAAGTCATATCCAATATTTCATCCTTTGTCCGGAAGTAATATGAAGAGTATTAAAGAGGCTAAGGAAAGGAAGTTTCCCAGCTTTAGGTTTGAGAAAGGGCAAACCCAATCTGTCTTTAAAGATGAGCTGAATGTGTCACTCAATAATCAGGCTCCCATGGACCTCAGCTGCGCCTCCTGCGCAGCCGTCCACAGGCGTCCTCAGGAAGACAAAGTGTTTCCACATGCTTGCTCTCTGGCGTGATTCCAGACTTCTCTCCCTCTCTACCACCTACTCAGGTTCCTTTTCCTCTCAACTTCTTAATTTCCCAGATTCTCAATTGTAAGATTGGTGATCGAATGGAGACAATTCATGTAGGTACCACCATTGAGAAATTCACTTCTGAAGGCTTCATTGTCATAAGGTTGTTTTAAGAAATGTGGTAAAAACAACCCAGCAATATTTGTCCCATTAAAATACAGTGTCCTTGGGAGCTGTTCAAACTAGATTCTGTCTGTTTAAGAAATGTGGTAAAAACAACCCAGCAATATTTGTCCCATTAAAATACAGTGTCCTTGGGAGCTGTTCAAACTAGATTCTGTCTGTTGGGATTCTGCAGGTTGGAGACTTTTGAGAGTCCTCCAGAGTCCTTCAAGAGGGAGGCCATGGCCTCTTGCCAAACTTTGGTCATTGTTTCCCTGAGAGATTCAAACTAGAGAGTGTATTTCCATTACAACTTCAGGACGTCACCTGCAATATTACTTACAGGATGAGACGGTTGTGCCAGGAGCCTCAGCTGGATGGCTGTCAAACCAGAAGAGTAATATCATGACTTCTGCTCTACTGTCTCCTAGCGTAGTTTATGAAGAATAAACATTAGTATTAGTTTGGGCTTTTGTATCTCTGTTCATTCTGTTTCTGATGCCAATTGTCTCACTGTTTACACTCTTTGCACTGTTCACTGAACCCAGGGTAGGCAAGGTGTGAGCTAAGAGGCTGGAAGGAGACTAGAGGAGTTGTAGGAACTGCACACACATTTATTCTCTCCTGGCAACAGCCACAGCACAACCTAACACAACATAACCTCTCTCCTGACTGGCGCAGCAGCCACAGCAGTATTCTCTCCTGGCTGACGCCGCAGCCGCAACAGTAAACACACTATATTCTTTCCTCTCATGGCTGATCGAAGGGACACAGCCGCGAGGCAGCAGTAATTCCCGCCATCTTATGAGTGGAGCTCCTATATCCGTATCACCCAAAGCAGCTCCTAGCCATAGTGCTATAAGCGATCTCAGCCGTTACACAGTTAATTTACAAAACGTGGGGGGGGAGAGAGCCTGAACACGCCATCTTCGCTAATTTGCACTCTCCCCACAGCTTTCTACTACATACAAGATGGCATTTTTTTTCTCTCAAATTCCCATAACAACCAGGATTAGAGCTGATTTCTCTATTTGATAAAATTTCACCTGGGTAAAAACTGACACAGAAAACAAACAATTCTTGTCATCACGTGGTAAAATTGAATACTTGTTCATAAAGCTCTATGAACAGTTATACTCCTGGTGTAGTGGTAAAATCTGGTTTTTGTACATTCTTTTTTTTTTTCCAATAAAACTATCATTTTAAGAATGGAGTAGTTCCGTACATTTTCACTGAGTTCTTCCTCATTACCACGTGTATGTGCGTGTGTGTGTTTGCATGCTGTTTAAAAAAACAAAAAACTCCACTATAGATAACAAAGGGTTGGACAGCAAGTAACGTAAATTATTAAAATGTCACAGATCCACTTTTCCATAAGGATGCGATTCAACTTAAAAACAAATTCTGCCAAAAAGAATATATATCAGGCAAACAATTGGGTGGGAGAAGAGGCATAAATCTCATTTCTAAAGAGAATGAAAGAATGGATAGGAATCATGGGTCTAGATAAATAAAAAGCGCAGCTGTTTGGAACCTAAATCTCCTTATTGCTCTACACCAGGCCTAAAGACGTGACAACCTTTAAAGAGCAACCCCAGCTGTTGACAAAGCAGAGACATCTCAAGGGAACCCTTTGACACTCAACCCCTTAGACTTTCACCCTCAACAAAACTGTATCCCTTCTGTTTTTGACACTCATGAATAAAATTTCTCATCCAAATTCAGGAATCATACCTGTTTTCAACATTAAACTTGCTTTGATCATTCCTATCTTAACGGGAATTACCACCCAAAGAGCATTCACTTAGAAGTCAGACATTTTGGACCAAATTTTATAAGACCAACAGTGAATATACATTCTCCATCTGTGCAAAAGCTGAGTTTGGGTATTGGAAGGCCTACACATCCTATTGAAGAGACATTTTTCTTATAGCAGTTTCTTGTTTTCAATTGAAAATCTAAAACAGAAAAATAATTTCTAATCATAAACTCTGAGTTCCACCTTCTATGACCCTCATTTAAAGACAATTGTTTTCATGTGATCTTCTGATCTTAACTCCAAATCTATAGCGTCATGGGGTTCACACGCTTGGGAATAGACAGGAACTTTAAAGTTGTAGAAACAGTTCCTAAAATGGATATTTCAAGGAAAAGTCATTTACTTTGCTAAAGCTTGGGAGGGGCCTTAAGTGTTTTATCCCGTAGGACTCAGAAGGTTACATAACAAATGTAAGACTTCACCTTCAGCACTTTGAAGCTCACAAAATAATTTTGAAGCTTGTATTGGAAATAATTTTGTACACAAAAGAACGAAATGCTAAGATCTGTTTATAGAAGTTTAATCTAAGCCAATGCATTATTCTGTGGCATTCATCCTAACAACCTCACTACAAATTGTACTCATTTAATCCATGGAGATTTCGGTTCCTTTACCTAAAAATGAGACTGAAACAGATGATGCTTGAAAATTCCACTCAGGTCAAAGATACTATAATTTGATATCACCCTAAATAGTAAATAATACATTTCCATTTTGATTGGTTTTATACTTTTTAAATTATCTTGTATAGTTGAGGAAAAAAATTACAAAAATTTAACCCTCCTATTGTTGTGCAATGTGTCTACTCTGAGTTGATTCTACTCATGGAGTTATAGTAACTCTTTCAGCTCTTAAACCAAAGTATCAAAGACAGAAAAGTTGAACTCCCAGCACAATTAAAAAGCTGTATACCGGAATGCATAATCTACTGGCAAGTAGTAACTAGGCCTTGAGAAAAGCTTATCATGTCCTTCATTGTTCTGTAAAAATGTTTAACAGTAAAGGAAAGCACTTCCCTTTGAAGGATATTTTCTCTATTTTACAAAGATGTTAATTTGAGAAAGTCAAGAGTAAACAAGGGCCCCAAATAATAATTTTTCCTTTAATTTTTAAATTACAAATGTCAAACATATGACTTATGCAAAGTTTAAGAGTATAAAACTACATTATAGGACGAAAAAAATGGAGAGGTAACTCCTGATACAAAGCTGTGATTTCCAAATATAACCACATTTTTAGATAATTTAGGCCATGTTCCTCCAATTTTTTTCTTCTTGGTACACGTAACAATTGGCGTCATTATTGAGCATAATATTTTGTTACTGAATGAAACCAACCAGTATTACTATTGACAATAATATTTTTTGATTGGGTAAAGTAGGAATTGAACTTCTTGCAATTCAATAAATTATATTTTCTTCTTTATATACTAAAATGGACATAGATAATTTAAAAAATTATAAATTAAAGAAATTTTCATGGTCATTCTCTCTGGTTTTTAAAATTGTGCATAATGAGCCATGTAATATGAAAATAAACACATAGAGACAGAGGCCATTGCTGAGATTAAGCCAAGTTTATATGAAAAATTAGCTTGGGTAATTTGATAACTTATCATTGTTGTGTTGCATGATAATTAAATATAAATGGAAGCAGTTTACATTTATGAGTTCAATGAGGATAATTGGAATAATGACTAGCAGTAATTTCAGATCATCAGTTACTTCCCACATGCTTTACAAACATTATCACATTGCTACTTAATGTGAGGTCTTTGGACCATCAAAAAGCTTGTAAGAAAGGCAGAATCTCAGGCCCCATTCCAAACTTACTAAATGAAAATCTGCATTTTAACAAGATATCCAGGTAGGGATGAGACGGAATCTTATTAACGAATGGTAAAGTCTGAGATGATGAAAGTGAAAGGTGAGAGTGAAAAAGTTGGCTTAAAATTCAACATTCAGAAACTAAGAACATGGTATCCAGTCCCATCACTTCATGGTAAATAGATGGGGAAACAATGGGAACAGTGAGAGACTCCAAAAATCACTTCAGATGGTGACTGCAGCCATGAAATTAAAAGATGCTTGCTCCTTGGATGAAAAGCCATGACCAACCTAAACAACATATTAAAAAGCAGAGACATTACTTTGCCAACAAAGGTCTGTCTTGTCAAAGCTATGGTTTTTCCAGTAGTCATGTATGGATGTGAGAGTTGAACTATAAAGAAAGCTGAGAGTCGAAGAATTGATGCTTTTGAACTGTGGTGTTGGACAAGACTCTTGAGAGTCCCTTGAACAGCAAGGAAATCCAACCAGTCCATCCTAAAGGAAATCAGTCCTGAATATTCATTGGAAGGGCTGATGCTGAAGCTGAAACTCCAATATTTGGACACCTGATGTGAAGAGTCAACTCATTGGAAAAGACCCTGATGCTGGGAAAGATTGAAGGCAAGAGGAGAAGGGGACGAGAGAGGATGAGATGGTTGGATGTTGTCATTGACTTGATGAACATGAGTTTGAGCAAGCTCTGGGAGTTGGTGATGGACAGGGAGGCCTAGTGTGCTGCAGTCCATGGGGTCGCAAAGAGTCAGACATGACTGAGCAACTGAACTGAACTGAAAGGCTGAGAAGCAGCCCATTATCTCATTTATTCTTTTCAGTAACTAGCCCCCTGTTGGCTTCCCTGATGACTCAGTGGTAAAGAATCCACTCTCGATGCAGGAAAACCTGGTTCAATCCTTGGTTCAAGAAGATCCCCTGGAGAAGAAAATGACAACCCCCTCCAGTATTCTTGCCTGGGAAATCCCATGGGGAGAGGAGCCTGAACCACTAAGCACACACACATGTATGGGAAGATGCAAGAGCCTAGGCTCATTGAAATCTTTCCTTTGATGTGCACCTTAGCTATCTAGGGCCAGTGTCCTGTTTTTACTATCTTAAATCCCCTCCAATTGGAGTTGGAAGTTGAAGCCATGAGAATCCTAGTCACTGTACTCTGAATCACTTGTTCTTGGGAGTTGAGGTCATTCTACCTGGTGTTCATGTCTCTGAGATCATGAGCCACTGCAGCAATCTCTCTTTCAGCTCTTGGTTTTTCTCATCCTCTGAGACTTCCATACTGTCTTACGTCACTGATAGAGTTTAACAAGACTCAGTCTTCTCCTTAGGCTCTTAGAGATACATGCTCTGAATTTCTCCGGTTTATGGTGAAATATCTTATGCCCATAATTCAAAGCTTGCCTGATTACAAGTCACACGGTAATAGCCACCTCCATAAAGAATCTGGGATTGATTAGTGAAACAGAGCAACAGGTCTGCAATCATCAAATCAAGAAGCATACCCATATAGGTATATGTCACTTCTCAGGAAACAGAGCTTCATGGATGTTGGGTGAAAAGTGATGACAGCTCAACAGTTTCATAAGAGAAATACTGAGTTTTCCATAAGTTACTGAAGAAACACAATATCATGTAAATTTTATTTTCTATCTGATGGAGCCAATTATGAACTATGCATTTATCTGCTTATTGCAATTCCAATTTCAATAACATCTCGTTAGTGTTTCATTGGCTTCCCAGGTGGCTCAGTGGTAAAGAATTTGCTTGCCAATGCAGGAGACACAGGAGACATGGGTTCAATCCCTGGGATAGGAATAACCCCTGGAGGAGAAAATGGCAACCCACTCCAGCATTCTTGCATGGAGAATCCCATGGGCAGAGGAGACTGGGGGGACCTAGTTCCCACAAGGCTCCTCTGTGACTTGTAATCAAGGTTCTACAAAAAGAGAGCAAACAGGCTTAGAAATGATACAACTTGGCTTCCTACCTGTTAAATCAGCAAAGCAAGCTATACAGTCCAGATGCAGGGAGGAGAGAAATAGACTACCCCACTGTTGGGAGAAGAAAGGTGACTTTTCAGTTTCCCCCAATAAGAGCAGGAACATGTATCCTGGATGCCCCCATCTCCTGCCTCATTGATGGCCAGCAACCCCCCAAAGCCTAATTGCCTTCCTCAACCAGCTGCTGACTACCAACATACATGAGTCCCACTGAAACAAAAATTGCCTGTTTGAGCCCAGGACAATGCACAGAAATGTGAGTTAAACAATTAGCTGTTTTATTCCATCACTAAGTTTTAGAGTGATTTGTTTCACAGCAAAAACTAAGTGATAGACTGGCCTATGAGATACTAAAGAATGTACATTAACATTAAAATTTAATTCTGGTTTTATTTTTATCTTTTGAGAAACATGAAAGGGTATCCAACTCACAGCTCACAGCCTCACTTCTGAGAAAAATAAACAAAGCAGCACAAACCACCCCCTATGCTTTGCTCTCTAATCCCTCAAGCTGATCTGGAGCCTTCTTGCCTCATTCTGAAACCACTCCTCAAAATTCTGTCGAAGGCCCTGCCCACCCACGCTCCTCACTTCCTGTCTCTCAAAAAGTCACACTCCATGAGTGAGGGGGTGACTCTGCGGACCTGCCCTGCCTGCTCAGGGGCGCCCCAACGTCCAGCAGCCTGCCCTCCTGTCCTTGCCTGCTCATAGAGACAGCTGTGGCCCATGCTTCTTGGAAAAGCTGGGCTCTTTCCTCACTGATGGCTTTTCTTACAAAGAAACTCTTTAAAATCTTTCCAAAAAACCACCATTTCTCCACATTTGGAGATGAGATGTAGAAGGAGCCTGGGAGTGGGAAACTCACTCGCACCTTCAGATGCGGGCTGGCTAGACTCTCTGCTGGACATGTGGCTACGGTCATCCCTCAAGAACATACCCAGACTAAGAACTTGATTGGGGAAGAAAGGGTGAGGTGAGGCTATGAGCAAACAGAATTTGCAAATAGAAGATAACTTTTTAAGGTGGCTCAGATGGTAAAGCGTCTGCCTACAACACCAGAGACCTGGGTTCTATCCCTGGGTCGGGAAGATCACCTGGAGAAGGAAATGGCAACCCACTCCAGTACTTTTGCCTGGAAAATTCCATGGATGGAGGAGCCTGGTAGGCTACAGTCCATGGGATCACAAAGAGTCGAAGTCGACTGAGCAACTTCACTTTTAAATAAAAAATTCATAATGTCTTCAAATGGGTAAGTATCTCCAAAACAAGTGGAAATTAGAAAGCAGTGGTTATAGTAGTTGCCAGAACTTTAATGGGAATGCCTCAGCGTAGATTCACCTTTAGCTGCTAGCATTGCTAGACAGTATTAATACTCCCATGTAATACTGGTATTACTAGACTGAGGTACAGATGAACTGTGGGGAGTGGGGGCTCCTGTGGTAGACTGGGAGGTCTGACTTGCCAATTAGTACAGAAAAAAACTCAGTCAACACAACGAATCAGGATATTAAGTTACTGGAGAAATTCAGGAATGAGAACCAAGGGATAAACAAGCCAAAGTATTTAGATAGGGAACCGGGTCAGAGTCTGTTATCACATTTTGGAATCAGCCATGAAGGTTAGGAGTAAGAAAAACTATTGTAATCCAGACCTCATTGAGATGAGACGCTAAACTTTCTTACTTGGTTCTTTCCTTCCTAAAATGGGTCTGTATCTGTGAGTGGAAAGTTGTGCAGAGCTAAACGAATGTTCCTGCCCACTGTTAGGAAAGCCCCAGGGGGAGAGTGAGGTGAGGCTTTAAGCTTGCTGGGCATGAGCAGCAGAAGGTGGAAAAGGTCAGAGCCTCAAGTGAAATCATCCAATTCCCAGGTCCTTTCTTTGGGTCCACCTCATCATAGTCATGGAACAGAAGTGCTAGAGACTAAAGGTCTTATCCTGGACTGAATTCTTTTTTTGACTCTTCATTTGACGGTTATAAGTAAATGGCAAAACTAAGTTGGCCAAAAATGATGAAGAATAAAGGTAAACATAAGTGAAGCAGTTAAATAGAGTTGAAAATATCTGGAAGGGATCAATGAAATAATTGTTTACTTATCAGAAATCATATATATGTACTTTTTATAAATTATATATATATGTGTTATATATGTATATATATTTTCTAATAAGTAAACAATTACATATAACATACATATGCATTCCCAGGTGGCACAGTGGTAAAGAATCTGCCTGTCAATGCAGGAGATGCAAGAGATGCCGGTTCCATCCCTGGGTCAGGAAGACCTCCTGGAGAAGGAAATGGCAAACCACTCCAGTATTCTTGACTCAGAAATTCCACGGATAGAGGAGCCTGGTGGGTTACAAAGTCCATGGGGTCTCAAAGAGCCAGACATGACTGGGCATGCCTGCACAGAATGCATATATATACATGAAATAAGAAGCACAGTCTATCGCTGACTTGGAGAAATTCTCTCAGTATGATTTCATTCATTTGCCATTTTTTTAGTAATCTTGACCAATGAAAGGATGACTTGAGATCATGCATGTGGCTAGCTGAACAGAAGCACTAAATTGTACTGAGCCAGAGTCTGGAAAGTTTAGTAAAACATAACTTCCAGGGAAGGTCATTTTAGGTAGGGTAGGTTCTAGTGTTAGCACATGGACACTTCTCTTTAGGCAGGATTGTTGCCTGGCTGTTTGAACGATGCTCTTTGACTGTTAGTCAGAGAATTTGGATTTGTAGTCAAGTTTAGTTATACTTAGAGGATAGAGCTAAAATATGTTGTTCAGGAGTATTTGTATATCATTAGTAATCATCTATATAGCCTGTCTGGGGAAGAAGTGTGCTATTTTGGTTCTATTTTAATCATCTTGAAGACAGTAAATATTATATTGTTAGGATAGATTTCTGCAATAAAATCTCATGAAGCATTCTACTTTCTCAGCTTAGATTTTAACTTGAGCACACACTCCTTAAAATCTACAGTAATTGTTGTTACTATAGTTGATACTCAGTGCTTGCAAAATCTTGAAGGTAACAGTGCTGTGACTTGAAAGCTGTTGCATCAAGTAATTTGAGAGAGCAGAGAAATCGAAGTAATGAACCATTAAAAAGGCTGTATTTTCAGAGTAGTCGTATGCTCTACATGACAATACAAAGAATACCATCTCCAGTGAGTTTAATTATGCCAAATGGGCGTAACTACAAATTACTACTCATATTTTTGAGGAGGAGAGGATGTTCATTCCTGCCTGTCACTGATGAATATTTTGCATTGATCTTATTGCTTGACTCCTAACTGTCCACCAGGCATAGACCTACTGTTCCTTGTTCACCTCTGCCCTCTGTTCTCTCCAGGGGTAAACATCTTCTTGTGGAGTTCACACACCATATCCTCAGCCTTTGCCTTTGGGTCCCCAGGATCTGGTTTTTGGCTCTATAGCATCCACATCACTTTCCATGTCTCTGCAAGATAGCACTGTAACTTCTGATGTACACATATATTCACCTTCATAGGTCGAGCCAGCAGATGGCTCATGGCTTACTTGATGCTTACCTATAAGTATCTTTCTATTTTTTAGAACGAGAAGGAAGCTTTCTCAAGGAGAATAGAAATAACCCCGTCTATCATCTCTCTCTCTTTCTTCCCTGATACTCACGACACTGGGAGTGGAATATTAGGATATGTTGTGATTTTTGTCATAAGGTGAGGCAGATGGGGCTCAGTTGTGTGGCCAGAGGAAGGTCTTTTCCTCTGAATTCAGAGTGCATACTTTAACACTGAAAAGAGTGGAGGTGCTATTTCAGAGGCAGTGCTTCCTCCTAGCCCATCCAGAGTGTAGGGTGTTCCTCTCCCCCTCTCCTGACTCCCTTTTCATGGCCAAGTGCCCCCCTCATCCCCTTTACCCAATAATCTGTCAAAATTTCAATAAATCGTGTTTGAGGTTAGCTCTCTGAACACTGCCAGAATTGTAGTTGCCTCTAGATTCCCAAAGTGAGGGAGTTAGACACTTCTGGATTTCAAATCCTGGCTTTGTGATCTTGAGCAAGATGACTTTTAAGCTCTTTGGACCTGATTCTCCTCTGTTGTAAAGAGGATTGTTATGGTGGTGGTTATTATTATTGTCATTATTACATGGTTGCTGTGAGGATTGAAAATAGAGCATAAACAGCGATTAGAACACAGCAAGCATTCTGTCAGCTAGCCTGGGCCAGAGAGAGCACGTCCCTTCATCAGGGCCTGGAGCCTGGAGTGCCCAAAGTTTGAAGCCTCCTGTGAGTCAGGGGTTACACTGTCCTTAAACGCAGGCTCCCCAGAGTTATAAAGGGTTATCTCTGAGGTCTCTAGTGGTAGATGTAAAATACTTTGGGAGTTATGTGTCTGTTATCTTTAACTCTCCAGGAAATTCTTGGAAAAATCACATCTTGGTCTTAATTGTGTGCTGAAAATTAGGGAGAAGAGCACCCTTCCAAGGCCAAGGGGGGAGCCCCAGCTGAGTCACGCTGCAGGACTGTTCTCAAAGGACCACAAGACTGTGAGGGTCTCTCAGTCACAGCCGCTGAGTGACCGCAGGTCAACTCAGTCGGAATCTGAAAACCTGATTCTCATTGTGTAGGGTATGTACACGATTCCCTAGGGCTCTCAGATATAACTGGACTGATAATTGGAGCTAATTTATGGAAATTAGGCCAAAGAAATTTGTGCCATAATTGTGGATAAATAGGGAGTACCTCCTTACCTCCTCAGGTTGTGGTGACAGATCAAGGAAGTAAGCGTGTATTCAGTTGAAATGCCCTGTAATAATGAGGAGCGAGAGGGCTCCTTGAATGGCCGAGGGGCATGGCCTCACCATCATTCAAAGCTCTGGGGAAACCATGGGTGCATGCAGTCATCTCCATCTGCTCGGTTCTCCATGCCTACCAGTGATCTTTTCTGGGAGTGGTAGGATTGCAAAAATAACAGAAAAGTTGTGCGGATGTAACGTTCTAATTTGACTTCTGTTTTATTTTTTATTTCATTTACCTTTCTCTTTCTCTGTGTGTGTTTGTTTACATATGCAGAATAGCAGAATACATGTAAAGCCATAGAAATTTACACATATAAATACATTTACATAAAACACACATAATACAAAAGTTTGAGATTGGCTTTTGACAGAATAAAAGCTAATTTACATTTTAAATCAAGATTTAAAAACTAGTTCTTTTAAATTTTGACCCAAGACCTTGGAGAATTTCCTATTTTAAGAGGCAAAAATTAACATTCAGCATATTAATTCCTGTTTGATAAGTGTTTCTGTGGAAGAGTGCATTCTCTACCCAGGTAAATTTGAGCCACAATCTTAAATAGAACGATGCAAAAGATAGATATTATGTCCTTGGCAAAGCAAACAAACAAACAAAAAAAACAACATGGACACTATGACCCAAGGCCTTGGAGAATTTCAGATGAAATGCTGAATTTAATATGTTGAATGACACAGCATCTTTCTTTCTTTTTCAATGGAACAACTCAATAAGAAATTTACAGGAACACGTGGCTTGAATGATAAAATGTGTATGAATCAGCTCTTAATAATTTATTCCACTTGCTGATGCAGGTTGATACAAACGCAAGTGCTTTAGTGAGAACTGTTAGCTGTTTTGTGAACGTCTGTGTTGAAATCGAGGGACACACAGAGAGAGAACAGACCAGCCAAGCAATTGAACGTAGCTGGGAACTGCTAAAGTAGATGAGAAGGAGTACCCTCTTGGACTTTGAGGAGTCCCCAACCACCTACAGCTTCCTACAGAGATCGGAACCTCTTCCCACGCTGCCCCCACCACTACTTCGTGTGGGAGTTTATCTTTTCTAGCTATCACTATGGGTAGAGTAAAAACTACTTTTATAAAAACTACCTTCATGGTTACTGAAAACTGAGGAGGAATACTTCACTAATCGTGGCTCATGACTCATAAAGACTGAACTAGTAAGCATTTATAGCATTTCTAGGGGACTAGATTTTTTTCTCATATAAAGATTACTTTTATTTCATTTCATCCACATCATAGTGACACTTCCTGGATGAAGTACTTAAGCCTCTGAATTCAGCCCTTCACAGGGGCACAGAGAATTTTGATGGCTATTTCATTTATGCTTCCTCTAAAAAGTAGTTTTCTTTTTAGAAAAGGTCTTTCAAAAATGGCCACTGTGTGTGAAAGACTCAAAGGAGTTTACAAAGAGTTTTTAAAAAAAGAAAAAGACATTAGTTGACAAAAATTAACATACACAGTCCACTTCGGCTGTATATTAAGTAATTCATGTATCAAAGACAGTGCTAGAACTTAGGAGACTTGATGCAAGAAAAAATTAAGAATGAATGATGATTTTTGTGGGAAACTTCTTTTTTTATGACTGCTTTTCTAACTCGTGTGTGTGCGCGTGCTCTCTGTTGTGTCTGACTCTTTGCGACCCTGTGGACTGAGCCTTCTGGGCTCCTTTGTCCATGGAATTTTCCAGGAAACGATATTGGAGTGGGTTGCCATTTCCTCCTCTAGGTGATCCTCAGGAACCTGGAATCAAACTTGCATCTCTTCTGTCTCTTGTATCAGAAGGTGAATTCTTTACCACTGCTTCATCTGGGAAGCCTCTAACTCTTTAATTTGGGCAATTAAAATAAAGGGAATTTTACAAAAACCTGAAATGAGAAAGGAGCCTGGTCGTTAGATACCAAAATAATCTGTCTGCATTTTCTTTGAAGGGTGAGGATGTTCACTGGGGTACAGTTCTTATAGCCCAATGCCACAGACATAGGGAATTTCAAATTGTGCTAAGGTTAGACCTTATCCTTTGCCTTAGAGAAACAAACATTCTCATGTACAGTTCCCTGCTGTGATTCTCTCCTTTCTCTCACAAACTATTTGCTAAAAAGTTCCCTGATAGCTCAGTTGGTAAAGAGCCTCCAATGCGGGAGACGTGGGTTCGATCCCTGGGCTGGGAAGATCCCCTGGAGAAGGGGATGACTACCTATTCCAGGATTCTGGCCTGGAGAGTTCAACAGACTGTATAGTCCATAGGACTATACAGAGCTGAACACCGCTGAGTGACTTTCACTTTCCTAATATATTTATACATTTGTTGTTGTTGTTTTGCCGCTCAGTGGTGTCCGACTCTTTGCGACCATGTGGACTGTAGATTGAATAAAATATCCATTTCTACAATCTCCAGGAGACAAGGGATACATTCAAAGGAAAAAGCAGGGGGGTGGGGTGAAATCCCATTAACTAGAATAATAAGATAAGGAAAATTTAGAAAGTGTTAGTTGCTCAGTCGTTTCTGATTCTTTGCGACCCAATGGACTATAGCCTCTGTCCATGGAGTTCTTCAGGCAAGAACACTGGAGTGGGTTGCCATTTCCTTGTCTAGGAGATCCTTGGGACCCAGGGATTGAACCTGGGTCTCCTGCATTGCAGGCAGATTCTTTACTATCTGAGCCACCAGGGAAGCTCCAAATAACTTCAACAAATAATATTCTCAAGCAGATTATAACCTATCACTTATCTTTGTATCTTCACATATAACATTTCTTCAATGATTTGATATCAGTGAATTACATATAATTAACAATCCTATTAAACCTTTATTTTTCAATCTGAAATTAAGTATTTTACTTTTCAAAGTTTGTTGAGGTATAACTGACAAAATGGTAAGAGATGTGGATTTAATATTTCATTTTTCAGCTTCCTTTGTGACTCAGCGGTAAAGAATCTGCATGCCAATGCAGGACACATGTGTTCTGTCCCTGATCCAGGACAATCCCATATGCCATGGAGCAGTTAGGCTGTGTGCTACAACTACTAAGTCTGCATGCCCTAAAGCCCCTGCTCTGCAATAGAAGAAGTCAACACAATGAGAAGCTTGCTCACCGCAACTAGAGAAAAGCCTGCACAGCAACGAAGATCTGGCACAGACAAAAATAAATGAATACATAAAATTTTGCAAAAAATTTTAAATAACGTTTCATTTTTTAGCTTCCACCAGTGTTGGTCCTAAGGTCTATAAACTAGTTTATTGGTACTGTTGTCTATAGAAGCAGCATATATTGTAGTATAAAATGTATACGCATAGGATAAGACGTGTCTGTGTGTGTGTATGCATGTGAGTGTGAAGGAAGGGGTTGTGTATGCATAACATGCTTGCATCTGTTTAACTAAGAGTGCTTCTGGAAGTTGACTCCAGTGAGATAGGAGAAGATGCCAAGAGAGTAGGCCAAGATTGAGCGAAAGGAGGTAAACAGGGGAAGAAGGGTACTGCCTCACGGATTCCTTGGATATTTTTAGTTCTTGGAAGCCTCGGGTTGGTAGATACAAATATTATGCAATGGATTTGGCAGTAGAAAGGAAGCCAGACATTTACAGACTTACCCTTTGATTTACCTGTCATCTTCCCCTCAGTGTCCCTCCTCATTATTGTCAAGTTTAAACCTGCATCCTACCATCTCAGTCTCTTGGATTCCTGGCATTAAGCTCATATTATTGAAAACCAGTCTCTTGAGGATAATCTTAAATACTCCTTTTGTGAAAGAAAAAAAAACGGCTCTAGGATATATTTTACAAAAATCTATTTGAAAAAATCTCGAATTTAATTCATGTCTAGGTAAGCTATTCCCTAACCTGATTTTAATTTAACAAAGAAAAGTTTCTTGTCTCCAGCGATTAAAGTGATACTTCAATGGAATTTCCCTGTTTAACATTGAACTTTTCCTTTGCTCAGTGCCTTGGCTTAGATATCATTAATGCTTTAGCAGGAAAATGGTGATAAGACAAATCAATACCCTGTGTTAAAGTTGGTCAGAGGCTGTTGAATATAATAGTTTCAGGGCTCTTCCAGTTGGCATTATGTGGATGATGTAAAGCTTTTCTCGATTTAAGCAAAGCCTATTTTGGCTCCAATTACTATCTCATCCATAATCTAAAGACTTCATAGCAGATCAACAATAGGGATAAAAAATTGTCATCTGACTTCAATTTTTAAAAACATATTTGTATCTACTTGTTTAATTCTTTAAACACTTGCTTCCACTTTATATCCCCTCAATGTGATTTTTCCCTCAAATCTTTTATAATCATTGTCTATTTAAATTTTTGTTTATATTTAGTCTCCTGGAAACTTAGCTCTCATCAGACTTTTTTCCTTATCAACTTAATTTTTTTAAACACTTAAATGTCTTTAAACATATATGATAAAACCATGATAAAAAAACAAATGAGTGGGGAGAAAATGTGTCTTTAAAACCATCTACACAGAGTAACATTATTAATTGAATTTTTCTTTTTGGAGGAAGGAGGAAGGTCATGCAATAGAAATAGCAATTTATTTTTGTCACTCATTCATTCATTCAGCCAGTCTCCATTGGCACCTACTCTGTGCCAGACCTTGTTCTAGGTGGGGACCAGAAGATAACAGAACAAAATCCCAAGCCTTGCTGAAACACAAGATAAATTGGAGAGACAGAACATTAACTGGAGAGACAGAACAGGCAAGCAAAACATAGAATATGTCAGGTGGTGATAAATGATATGCAGAAACATAAAACCTAGAAGTGGTGGGGGTGTGGAATTTGATAGAGAAGGCACCATTGACAACGTGGTATTCAAGCCAAGACACAGAGGAGGTGAGGTGGGTGAGCATGTAGCTCTCAGGAGCGGAGTTCTCTGGGAAGATGGAACAGCAAGAGCAAACGTCCTGGGAGGGGGTGGGCTGGAGGGAGACAAGAAGTCAGACAGGTATGAGGAGCAGATTGTGTAGGGCTTCTTGGCCTTTGAAAAGCTGCTAGTTTTTACTCTGGGAGCCAATGAAAGACACTGAATAGTTTTGAAGAGGGAAACAACATAATCTGATTTTGAGACTATTTCTATTAATAGGTGGTTGCATATACTAGCTGGGAGTTAAGGAGAGATGTCCAGGTCAGATATATTAATTAAAGAAGCATTCATATATAGAAAGTACTTAAAGCCCTGAGACTAGATGAAATATTACCAACATAGTGAGTGTAGAAGAAAAAAAGTCCAGAGACTAAGCCCTGTGTTGAAAGAATGAGAAAGAGGAGGAGTCAGGAGAAAAAAAAAAACTGGAAGGAAGCACTACTTGGGGCAAGGAGGAGAGGATTAGAGTGTGTGGTGCCCTGGAAGGCAAGTGAAGCAAATGTATCCAGGAGGAGAGAGGACCTGGCAGGTTAAGTGAAGTGCCTCAACATTTCCCACCGGATTTTCAAAAGTTCATTTTGGTGACCTTGACATGAGCTGTTTCGTTGGAAAGCTGAGGTGAAGGCCAGATGGGGTGGAGTTACAGAAAAAATGGATTTGGGGAGTCAAAACAAGTTTTAATACTAACAGCATTCTGCTGTTCAGTTGACCCAGTGAACACTATGAAAGGAAGCCGCATTTAAGATGGAGTCTCGAAAGGGGAGCTCCCAGGCACTACCCATCATTGCCATTCGAAGAGGGCAAGCAGAAAGAGACCTGCATCTCCAACAAGAGCAGGGAAGTTTTTCTCCTTGATCAGCAGCAGCCCCAGCCAATGAGAAACTGTCAACACCCTGAACTCTCACTTTCTTCCAACGGACTTTTGTTTGAAGCATTTCCTCCCAACTTCCTCCCTTTTCTATATAAAGTAACCTTCCTCTTTGCCTGTGGTTTTGCCTTAGCCTGCCTATCCTAAAATGCAGTTCCTCTACTCTTCCCGAATAAACACACTTTGCTGGTAGAATAGCGGGCTGTTTTATTTTTAAAGTCAACAATCCTCTCTGCTTCAGCCTAGATGGGCCAGATGATAAAGGGGTAGAAACCATCATGGCAGCTCACCATCCTGAATCACTGGTGAATCATGACTAGAACTCTTCTACTAATCTTGGCAGATAGAATATAGGAAAACAGAGATCTTCCTTTCATGGAGAAAAAGTGAAAATCAATATTATTATCTTTAATTCCACTTTCCCACTCTCTTCCAAGCTGTGACTTCTCTCCATCCTTATATTTTCTCCTGGACTGAAACTTTAGTTACTACCACCCACTAGTTGGTAAAGCATTCTGCCTACAATGCAGGAGACCCGGGTTTGATTCCTGGGCCGGGAGGCTCCTCTGGAGAAGGAAATGCCAACCCACTCCAGTGTTCTCGCCTGGAGAATCCCATGGACAGAGGAGCAAGACAGGCTACGGTCCATGGGATCTCAAGGGTCAGACAACGACTTAGTGACTAAACCACCACCACCAGCCTCCATAGGGCTTCCCGGGTGGCTCAGTGGTAAAGAATCCACCTGCCCAAGCAGGATATGCAGGTCTGATCCCTGGGTCAGGAAGATGCCCTGAAGAATGAAATGGCAACCCCCCCTTCCTTCTTGCCTGGGAAATCCCACGGGTAGAGAAGCCTGACAGGCTATAGCCCACAAAGTTACAAGAGAGGCAGACACGACTTAGTAAGTAAACCACCACCACCAGGCTTTATAGATGACTTTCACAGTAGAAAATGGGATAAAAATCTCCAAAAGACCAAATTTAGTGCCTGGATAAACCTTGTGAGTGTTGGCCTGCAGGAGAAGGGAGCAAATGGTAAGAGTCTAAATCTTCAACCACAAACACAGAGAGGGAGGCATGGTCAGCCCAGTAGGGCCCAGCTTCAGCAATCTCCAGGGAGTTATGGGGAAGGAATGATTGTGCCAGCAGGGTCAAGGATGGAGTGGTGGCTCCAGCCAGGATCATGAATGGGAAGTAGGTGCAGTTAGGTGGGAAAAACTGGCTGAAGTATAGCCAAGATAGTAAGGTCAATGTCAGCTCAGTGGTAAGACCCAGATGTTTAGACCACGAATAACCTTAGCAATTCATTGTACACCTTTATATGGAATACTCACATCTTTCCTCCTCAGCCAGCTAAACCCCATCCATAAAGAACTTTCTCCCCAACTGATCTTCCACATTCAAGTCAACAGCTGGCTAGCTCCTCAATACTTAAGGCATGATTGAAGTTTAATAGAACATTTCTCTCATTGAGAAGTCCTTAGATTTCTTCCTCTTGCATTAAGCCTAGTGCTGAGACTAGAGGTTGACAATGATCAGACCCAAGTAGATAGGATGGCAAATTGCCTCAGCTACCAAATTCTTTCCTTTTAACTCTACCCTTTCTAGTCCCCATGACCCTCCTTGTCCTGACTGACCTATTGGTGATAACTAGAATTGTCCTTTGTGTTAAAAACAGGAGAGTTTTCATTGCAAGGGACAGAAATCCAAAGCAAACCAACTTGTTTACACAAGTTACAGTACTGTAGGTGTAAGGCACTTATGGAACTGTATTTATATATTCGAAAGTCCTTGCTCCCTGACAAACCCAGGGCAGGACATACTAAGCATTCTCTTTCAAATACTATAAAGCTCGCTTTCCTTAGAAAATTCAAGATTTTGTTCTATCTATACAAATTATGAGAGATTCTGGGTCTTAGATAAGAAAATGGTTCTCTGACTTGAAAATCATATCACTGAAATCCTTTCTGAGGCTTCCCTGGTGGTCCAGTGGTTAAGACTTCGCCGTGGAGTGTAGGGGTGCAGGTTTGATCCCTCTGGGGGAGCTAAGACCCCGCATGCCTGGGGGCCAGAAAACCAAAACATAAATCAGAAGCAATGTTGTCACAAATTCAATAAAGAAGCAAGAGCTAAGACCCCACAGGCCTCTAGGCCAAAAAGCTGAAACATAAAACAGAACCAATATTGTAACAAATTCAATAAAGACTAGATTTTTTTCCACATCAAAAAAATCTTTAAAAAAAAAAAAGAAATCCGTTCTCACCTCATATGTGATGTCTTCTGTGGACAGCTAGCAATGCAAATTTACTAATGATTTTGTAGAGGAGAAGACAGGAGAACTTGCAACAGGTAATGTATGATATTTCACTACAGCATCGCATTAACTTTTTCTCCATCAGCCTTTGATTATCAGCCTTTGATTCCCAGGCAAGAATACTGAAGGGGGTTGCCATTTCCTTCTGTGGTTGATTATCAGCCTTTGGGTCTCCCTCTTGCATCTTTCCCCAGTGAAGTCTCAGATCTCTCCCTGCAAACCTTTTATCTTTGGGAGGACTGTAACAGATTAATTGTTACTGTTTGTAGAATTTTGTATGTATGTATGTATATATTTATTTATATTGAAGTATAGTTGATCTGGGGCTTCCCAGGTGGTGCTAGTGGTAGAGAGCCTGCCTGCCAATGCAGGAGACATAAGAGTCCTGGGTTTGCTCCCTGGGTTGGGAAGATCCCCTGGAGGAGGGTGTGGCAACCCACTCCAGGATTCTTACCTGGAGAATCCCACGGACAGAGGAGCCTTGTGGGCTATAGTCCATGGGGTCCCAAAGAGTTGGGTACTTCTAAAGTGCCTTAGCACGCACGCACACATAGCTGATTTACAATATTGGGTGTGTTTCAGGCATACAGCACCCTCATTCAGTTATATGTGCGCGTGCGTGTGTGTGTGTGTGTGTGTGTGTGTATACACACATACTATGTGTATTCTTTTTCAGATTCTTTCCCTTGTAGATTATTACAAAGTATTGAGTGTAGTCCCATGTACTTTATAGTAGGTCTTTGTTGGTTATTTATTTTATATACTGTAGTGTGTTTACGTTAATCCCATCCTCCTAATTTAATCTCCTAATCCCCTCTCCCTCCTTCCCCTTTGATAACTAGAAATTTGTTTTCTATGTCTGTGGATCTATTTCTGTTTTGTAAATAAATTCATTTGTATCCTCTTTTCAGACTCTAGAGTTCTCTGTCATTCCTCTCAGTTCATCTCCTGTGCCAGCCAGCCTACAACCCTGGAAACTCCAGAGAGGCTTGTCTCAGCATTGACTCCAAAACTGAATCTGCCCCTATGGGAAACTTTTGTAACATGGCTAAGAAACTTGTTTCTTTGTTACTTACATTCATATTGATATCCTCAAATCAATCTCCAAGTCGTACTTTTTAAAATTTCTTTAGATAAAGCCTGCATGTGAATAATTTAATTACTCTCTATGTCTGAAAGAACTTTCAGTTAAGAGGCTGGTATCTATAGTTAGTGGGCTACCAAGAATCTTTATGAAGGTTTTCCAAAGAGCAAATCTAAATCGTGAGTAAGTAAGGAACTCACATAAACACTTTCTTTCTACTTTTATTCCCAGAACAAAAAACTTGAAGTGGTGGAAAGGGGTTTCATAGTTATATTTTATGATGATAATGGCAATGATTAATTGAGTCAAGGGTGGAATATGCATGGTTTGGCATGAAAAATGCAGCATCCCTCCCAGCCAAAAGAGTGAGACGGGACAGAAGAAGAGGAAGAATCCTTTTATTGTGATTCAAGACTATTCAGTGAAGAAGACAAAACTGAGAAAATTTGATATATAAATTTGCATGAATTATTAATATTTACCATCCAGTTCAATTTGATTAAAAGGAGTTAAGGGTAAATGAGCAAAAGGAATTGGATTTGCATATAATTTAAATTTAATTTTTATTAAATTGTTGCTAGCAAGGCTATTTTTAGTAACACTGCTTACTTTATTCATGCCCATCCACTGCATTCTATGCTTTCTTAAATCCACTATATATTCAGAGTTGCCATAGAAAGGGAAAAATGAAAATCCAAGCAATATACACAGTCTGATAATATATAACTTCACTCAGAGGGCCATTCAGTGGAATATAGTAGACTCTTTTTTTTTTTCCAGTTTTATTGAGATATTGTTGACATACAATACTGTATAAGTTTATGGTATACAAAGTATGACTTTTGTGTACACTGTGAAATGATTACCACCATAAGCTTATTTAACATACATGGCTTCATATGGTTATAAACTTTTCTTCCTGTGATAAGAACTTTAAGATCAACTCTCTTAGTAACTTTCAAACACAATACAGTATTGTTAACTATAGTCACCCCGTTGTACATTACATCCCCCAAACTTATTTATCTTATACATGAATAAGTTTATATCTTGACCACCTTCACCCAATTTTCCTGCTCCCCTAAACCCATAGTTTTTAGCAGAAGAAACTTTTAGGGAAAGTTAAGTAGTTTGTGAAAAAACCTTTCAACATTTTTTGTTGAATTACGTCATATTTTGAACTTTATCATATTAATGAGATTCATTTTGAAGGAGTGGAAGATGAAGCCTTGTAATAAGTATCAACCCACCTACTGACTGAAATTCGTACTCCAGATATTAGCAGGTTCTAATACTGAGCCTTGCTAGTGTCCAGATGTGTCAGAGTGGAAATAGTGCCATGGTTGCAGCTCTGAGCTCTCAAAAGACACGATGCCTTAGCCACAGATGCCCTGTTCCTCACTGACAATATGAAAAACTTGGCAAGGACACTTGGATTCACAATTTAAATTGTAGGAAATTAACTGGCTTCCTGAGAAGTGTTCCAGTAATCAGGAAACATGAGATTTTCTAAAATTAGCTTTTTTCTTCCTTTAGAAACAAAAAAGATTTTGGATGCTGTGGGTTTTTTGGTCTCTCTCCTCCATTCCTTACACCTGTAGTCAAATGAAGTAGACTGTTTGAATTCTTTAATAAATTAATATAAATTCTTATCTGTTTTTTACAAAAGTTTCCATTATTGAAAGATCATCGGGGCTGTAAGAGACTTCTTTTAGTTATGATAATAAAATCTTGTTATAACTAGATGTGTGTGTGTGTCTGTGTGTTTCTGTGTGTGTGTGTGCTCAGTCATGTCCGACTCTTTTTAAAAAGTCAGGATTAAAACGCAGGGTGGCATTATTTAAGGTTTGTGATTTACTTCCTGTTGGACCTATGCACGCAGCTGGCAAGACATCTGCAGGCATAATGTAAATCTCTCCAGGTCCCAACCGCAGAGTGGCGCCACCTGGTGGCAGTTATCCAAAACAGTTAAGCTATGGAGTGGTGGACTTTCCAGGAGAGGTCCAATGATTTCCAGGAATCCTCTGGTTGTTTGGCCCCTGTTTCCCTGGCTCTAACTGGGGAGGCCTGGGCTAGGAAGATGCTGAGGCTGCATGGATCCACTTATCACCTACTTCACCAGAAAACGTTGCCTATCATCCCAAGGTAAGAACTTTCACCTCTTCATTGAGAAAATAATAGGAACCAATTATCAGTTGTGTTCTTTCAAAATTTGCACTGTCTTGGTGCCATCGTGTGCAAGATTTTTACTTTAATTTAAACATATGAAAAACAGCAGAGGGCAAGAGCAAAATCCTGAGGCTTGGTTTCAGATGATTTTTCCATGTATTCCCAGTTTTGATATATGAAGAGAATGGGCGTTCTGCAGGTTGTCAAGAAGTACACTGTGTCATGGGGTGTGGATTCCTCATAGAACTGGAATGCTTCCCCCCTTTCCTACTGGTGTGAAATAATTGGGTTAACACTGCAGCTCAGTGCCTGGAAAGACTGAGCACAGGGGAGACCTGAGTATAGGCACCAGATATCAGGCCTGGCAGGTGCACCTGGGTGGGGGATATTGTGGACTCAGTAGTAGAATTCTCCACTCCACGGGCTGACCCTGACCCCAACCTGCCCTAGCCCAGGACTGTTACTATGACAGTCCTAGTGCGCGCCCTACTTGTGCGCACCTCCCTCCGTGGAATCAGTCTCTCTCCCAGGAGCCTGCTCCAGATCTCCTGGGCCTGTCTGGTCACTGCCAAAGGCAAAGTGTTTATTGTAGAGCCACTGTTATACTTTCAACACATAAAATTTAAAGAGAAATTTAAAATTCCCATAATCTCACCATTCCCTCAAGTTTATTCCTTAAAATACACATACATGTGTTTCAAAAATTCAAATAGTGCTAAGAACAATAAAATGAAAATTTATAACCCTTCTTTTTCTTAATTTCTCCCTCAAATAACCACTATCAACTATTACTAAGTTTCTTTTATACTTGCGCAGTTATATGCACATACCTGAACAGTTCTGAATTTTACTTTTGCACTTAATGATATATTTTGGAAATCTTTCTGGATCAACACATGTTCATACAGATTCACTTCACTGAAAAAAAAACATATGGAGAAAATCATTCATTGTCTTAGCACAGTTTCCACCCAAGAGCAGAGACCGAGATAAAGGTTTTTATACAAATAGTTTATTGGAAGTGACTCCAGGGATCATGAATGAGGGGTAGAAGAAGTATGGTAGGCAACTCCCGGTGTGTGCTAAGTCGCTTCAGTCATGTCTGACTCTTTGCAACCCTATGGACTGTAACCCACTAGGCTCTTATGTCCATGGGATTCTCCAGGCAAGAATACTAGAGTGAGTTGCCATTCCCTTCTCCAGGGGATCTTCCCGACCCAGGCATGAAACCTGCCTCTCTCACATCTCCTGCAGTGGCAAGCAGGTTCTTTACCACTAGCACCACCTGGGAAGCCCTAGCTGTCTCCCAAGACCGCCCAATGTCTCTACCTCTTGGTATTCACACTCCTGTGTAGTCTCCTCCCACACCACACCAGGGTTGACCTGTGTTGTCGAGAGCCTACAGCAGACGTGACGGTATGCCCCTTCCAAAGTGAGGTGACAAAAGACACTGTAGCTTCCTGCTTGCACTCTCCCTTGTCCTCTCTCTTGGTCACTCACTCTGGGGACGGCCAGCTTCCATGAAGTGAGCAGCAGTCCACACTGGAAGGAATGGAGTGCTCCTGCTTATGACCACAAGAGTAAGTTTAGAAGTGGATCCTCCAGCCTCAGTCAAGCCTTCCAATGAATGCAGCCCTGGCTGACATTTAAACTGCATTCTCATGAGAAACCTTGAGTCAGAACCACCACGTCCCATGGCATGAAGCTGCTTCTGATTTGTTGACCATGGAAACTGAGAATAAAAATTTGTTGTTTCAAGTCATTAAGTTTTGAGGTAACTTGTTACACAACAGTAGATAACTAATATGGCAAGTCAACCAGAAAGGGAGGAAAGTCAACATAAGGATGTGTTCATTGCTGCTATGATCAATGGCTGTTTTCAGCAGGACTTTCTGAGGAGAGTTATGAGGAAGGCTTATGTCAAGAGGAAGCATTCATTCCATCAGCCCCATACATCAGGGGTCAGTCATGCTCCATGTGTATGGACTCTCTAGCATTTCCGGAAAACACATATGTGAGTGCCATGTGAGTTTTTATGGGCTTCCCATGCCACATCTGAGGCACATGACAGGGTTCAAACCAAGACAGGCAGGTAGTGCCTGTGTAAACATGCTTGAAACCTGCTCCAAATTGCAGGCTTTGTAGCTTGAGAGGTGTATAAGATACAACCACACACTTGTAACCATACACATCATAAGGTATTTCCCATCCTCTTTATTTCTGCAAATATATGCCACATCTCATTTTTAAACTTTGTTTTAATGCATTTATTAATTTTTATTTTTGGTTGCACTGGGCCTCTGCTGCTCCTCGGGAGCCTTCTCTGGTCTCAGTGAGTGGGGATCTACTTACTCTCTCCTTGTGTTTGTGGGCTTCTCATTGTGATGGCTTCTCTTGCTGCAGAGCACAGGCTCGAGGAAGCCTGGACCTAGTTGTCCCATGGCATGTGGAATCTTCCTGGGCTAGGGATGGATCTCTTGTCCCCTGCATCGGTGGGCAGATTCTTAACCACTGGACCACCAGGGAAGTCCCACATGTCTCATTTGTAACAGAATATCCTTTTTTGGTGTGTGTGTGTGTGTGTGTGTGTTTAATACTGATATGGAATACATTTCTCTCAATTTTTCCTTCATATGATAAGTTAAGGTTTATTGTTAATGTGTCTCTGCTTAACTCTATATGAATTTATAAATTAACTATTTTCCTTTCAATTTGCAACCATTAAATTAATAAAGAGACGTATTTTCTAATTGATAGAACTAAAAGGAATCAAAAGAATTTCAAGTCTCCACGTTGTTCATCCACATCTCTGAGATTCCTCTGGAGTCTGTGATGAAGTAAAGCAAGAGAGGTTTTGCAGGTTGGGGGCCCGTTACGAGCCGAGATGAATCACCACTTCCTTTAACACATCAGAAATTGCAGTTAAACTCAACTGTGAGAGATGTTGAAATGTTGATACTTTTCTCTTAGTTTGAATTTTGTATGAATTTTCTTTTCAAAATAACCCTTCTATTTTGTGGAGGTCAGTCTTAAGAGTAGGAAGGCATTTTCCCTGCGCCAGGGAAAGCAAGATCCTGCTTCAGCGGGGACACTCTGACTTCGCGAATCTTGCTCTTCTGAAATTGGATGGAGAGATCCGTCGGCAGAAACAGCCTTTAAAAGAAAAGCAGCAGTGACTCACCTTCTGAAGCAGAGCCAGGTTCTCAGGCTGCAGAGTGCTGGGTTGGCTGAGAGAGAACTCGTCTCAGGAGCGCAGAGGAAGTTACTTAACGCTGCTTATGAGTCAGAAGAGAGTTGGATCGGTGACGACTGAACTCTTACCTCGTTACATGCATATGCAGATATTTTAGTATGTGTGTGTAGAACATGTATGTGTGTATTTCTATCCATCTTGGGTTCTGTGTTTTGCTTTGATAGGAACCTCTCCCCCCATCCTTCCTCAGCTCTTTGTAGGTTGTAGTAATGAGCCCAGGCTGCCTGTTGCTTTGAAAGTAAGGACTTTCTAGGTCAGAGGGTTTTGTTTGTTTGTTTGTTTAAACATTCCCCTTAATTCACTCCCCTCAGTGGGGTGTGATGTAAGTGTATGTAGTTCAGAGAATGCTTGCATGAGAAAAGAAAAGTTAATGTATATTCACAAGACATCTGCCACGTGCTGGGCACTTTAGACATTATTTTATTTAATTCATAAGTAGGTATTATGCTTTCCTCTGAAAGTTGTGAAAATGGTAACAGGGGCTTAGCTGTGCTAAGAGACTTCTCTGGCATAAACTAGGATGTGGCAAGCTGGAGGTGGAGTCAGGGTTTGCCTGAACACAGAACTTCTTCTCTTCCCACCACACCACACTCTCTTTCCTTCTTTGTAATCAGGCCTTTGCCAAGGTCCACTGCTGTGACATTGGTCAGGTCACTACCTCTCTATATAATTGTTTCTTTTGAAAAATGAGGTGCTTAAAGAACTCTAGAGCCAGTTCAGTTCCAACATTATTTAACTTCATTTTATTTTCTATCAGGGGCTTTTAGGGTCTGGCCACTGATAATAAACTTGCTGAATAATACTCATAAGCCATGTCTGGTACTACTATGTCTGCCTTTATTGAGATGCTGCCCCGTTTTCAGAAATCTGCACATTTGTTCAGATCTTTATATATAATTTTGTAAACAGAGGGGCCGCAGATAGTCTGCACTCAGTTGGGAATCAATTTAGGTTTTCTTCTCTTTTTTAAAGATTTTTTTTTATGTGCACCATTTTTTTTTTTTTTTTGTCTTTATTGAATTTGTTACAATATTCCTTCTGGTTTTTTGTTTTGTTTTGTTTTGTTGTTTTGGCCAGGAGGCCTGTGGAATCTTAGCCCCCGAACCAGGGATCAAACCCACACCCCCTGCACTGGAAGGCAAAGTTTCAACCACATTTTTAAAGATCCACTTTGAAAACCAAAGAAATAGAAAATGTGATCACTGTCAATTTCTGTTTGATAAGCCAGTAAAGAAAAAGGGCAAATGACAATAAGTGAAAACTAACAGGACATGACTGAGTGACTAACATGCACACACAACATTGGACAACTGAGTGCAAAGATTATTTCTTAAGTTTGTGTGCTTGATACTCTTAGCTTTGTTTGGCTTGAACAAGATAAAGTATCAGGCTTTGCATGTATTTTATGCTTTGCAGTCTCCTCTCTCTCCTTGAAATTAGAAGCCAGGATTCTGTATTCAGGTTGTGAGGGCAATTTGGCTGAAAATATACTGGAATCAAAGACAAGTTTCTGCTAAACGGAGTCAGTTAGATTCTAACAACAAAAAGCTCTTCTTTCTAAGCAAAATTGAGACAGCGGTTAAGACAACAGTAATTAACTTTCTCATAATTGGATTTTTAAGAACTCAGTGTGGTCAAATAAAGGAGGAATTGAACAGGTTCACTTTTATTTAAATTAGCCCCCCAATAATTCTATGACACAGATGAAAGAGCCACAAAATAAAAGATAACAGAACCACTATCACGAATATTGCTAGTACTTACTACTACACCTGTCACTACTAATAATTGCACTTTCTTATGCCCCGGCCATGTATCAGACACCGTGTATAGTGAAGCACTGCTTCTTGGCAGGGCTGAGCGCTTAATTTTTTCTACTCCACGTGTTCAAATCTGTGCTTCTGGAGGCATTTACAAATTAGACTGATGTTCTCAATAGCGGCACATGACTGGTGAGTAACATTTTGTAATATTAAACAATTCATATTCATGTGTGAAATGCAATACTGATATCTCACATCTGAAACTTGCTGAACCTTGACCTCTAGAATTGTGGGGTTTTTTTTTTTTAAGAAAAGGAAATTTAATTATATTTTCAAGCAACCAAATAAAAAGTTCAGTTCAGTTCAGTTGCTCAGTCGTGTCCGACTCTTTGCGACCCCATAGACTGCAGCACGCCAGGCCTCCCTGTCCATCACCAACTCCCAGAGCTTACTCAAACTCTTGTCCATAGAGTCAGTGATGCCATCCAACCATCTCATCCTCTGTCGTCCTCTTCTCCTCCTGTCTTCAATCTTTCCCAGCATCAGTTCAGCCTGATTTAAATAATTTTGATTTAAATATTTGATATCACTATTTTTACTTTGCATTTTAATTTTCTTGGCTATGAATATCTAGATGAAAACAACTTGAAATATTTGTGAAAAATAATTTTTATTCTTAATTTTTGCATTTCTTATATTTGTATAAAGCACATTAAAGTTTTGTACAGCTTGAATATGATTATATTTATTTTTAAATCATTTAGATCCCATCAGTAGGACACAAATTATGAAGAAGTATTGATGACGATAACATGATTAGTAGCCTTATTGAATTAAAAGCCAAAAAAATTAGAATTAATATAAAATTGGTGGAGGAACACATTTAAAGTGATCTCAGGATGAAAGAGCTGTGAGAAAAGTTCCCTAATTTCCCTCACCTAATTTTCTCCATCTCTGGCCAGGGCTCCCTATGGGTCAAGTCCAGCTAGAGGTCAGAGGGAACAGAAACTTTAAGGATGTAACACTTATCAGTCACAACCGGAGCACGTGAAAAGGGGTAGAAGTGCATTTACAAGGGCAAATGGCTGAGATTTGGCAGAGCAAGTGAGTCATTTTGTCATATCTTGGAACTTTTGATTGTCTCGCTAAGCAGAGTAAGTACCAACAAACAGTAGACGGCAGGACCAGAACACCCTGGGCAAACAGGCTGCCTGCTCAGATTGCCTTTCTCAAGTTTCCAAGACCCTTCTGGAGGTTGAGACCAGGTGAGACCGGCAGAACCACCTGGGAAGCACTCTGAGAGCAGTCCAGGACTTGTGTGGGCCTGGTGTTTGTCTCCTTCCGTCACTGCACTTTCTGGTGTTCTGTCACACACTCAAGGGGGCATTAGAGTTTGAGGAGCTTAGAGACGTGTGCTGTGGGATTGTTTCCAGTCATCCTGGCCAGATCCTAGCTGGAGGAAGGTAGCTGGACAGGAGGCTTACTCTGCTTGGCGTATTTCTTTTATGGGATCACATGAAATTGGGCCAGGGTGCGAGACCTCGCTGGGTACCAGTGGTGGGGAATACACAAGCCAAAGGGAGTCTTCTGCCACACCTACCACCCATGAGTTTTCTAGATGGGAGGCGGCAACATTGTAGGGAAGCCAAGGGTTTAGGCAACAGGGAAGAGAGGACATTCTAAGAATACAGGCCTAAAGAGTTCAAAATAAGATACAGTTGGAAAATGTGTTGTTTTGTATTTAAAATACAAAGTTCTGGATGGTAAATTTAGCATCATCATGCATAAATTATTGCTTATTTTCTTGTGTAGGTGGGGTGAGTCTTACACTTGTGGGCTTCTCCAACAAAGCATAGAAACAAACACAATTTCTAAGAGTCACTGGAAGCCAATCACAAATTCTCAGGTTATTCATATACAAAACTGTGGTAGTAATATGTGCCCTACGTACTGAGTAGGTTTATTCTATTGAAAACAGAAATTCATGTTTATGAACAAATCTTGTCAATTTTACAGTGATTTGAAATATATATTTTGGAATAGCAAATTTTGTACAAAGACAGTGAAAATTTTTTCCCTTAAAAGTAATTCAATACTCTGTTATGCAAATTGTGTTTGTTTTATTCTAATTAGACAGTAAGAAATAGTCTCTCTAAGGTCACCTTTTCCTTTCGGTGGTTCAAAGTAACATTCATTATGCCACTTTATGTAATAGAACCAGTCAAAATTGCATTAAAATTATTAAAAAGCCGTCTCTCCTCAAAAGCTATTTGATTTGGGCTTTCCAAACCACTGACAATTTCACGGCTGTGTGTTTTCAGCAAACTGTGCATTTAAAGCTTAGATAGAAGCTGACATTCTCCCCCAGGATATCAAAAACACCACAAGTTTCCTTTGGTGTCTTTTGTGTTATGAATTTGATTACTTCTCGACATTTCAGAAGAGAACACTTTGGCCTCCACACTCTATGCCTTCGAAAGATGGAACCCATTAGATCAGTAAGTGGGCCAAGGGACTGGAGCAGTATTTCATACTGCCATTGCCATTCAATTTCCTTTCTAGCCTGGAGTCTCTTTTACTCAGGAGAAGATGAAGACAAAGTGCTTCAGTCTAAACAGAAAGCCAAGTGGAGAAAAGACTGGGCTCTATTTTCATTATTTGGCTAAGAAAAACAGAGATAGTGCCTATCTCTGTCTCTGATTTATTACAGCTCTTCATTGCAAAGATGAGTCTACAGCCCATTTGTCATTGTAGACTTGGAGTGCATAAGCCCTTATCTCCTTGGAACAAGTTTATCTGGTTTAGACCTCATGTCAAAAACCACGAACACACAGCCATGAACTCCGGAAAGGAAGTCATGGTGATATTGACCAACTTACCCCTAAATTCTTGTGTATTGTGAAAAGGGCAGGTGATACAAGTGAGGCTGAGGCACCGTCACAGTAGCACAGATGTAAACAAACCCACTACTGTGGTTTACTGATAGAAATAAATATCTCTCTCTGTTTCTCACCTCGATTGGACCATTATTAGAAGATTGTGAAATAGACTCATTTGGAGACAATGTAATTAAAAATAAGAAAACCTAAGAAGAATTCAGAGGTCAAAAGTGACTATAAGGCTAGGAAGGTCCTTTGATAAAGACCTAAAGGTCTACTTTGGGTTAATGTATATATATTTAAGGGATTTTACAGTAACCTTCAAATCAGAGAAGGTTTTTAACAGGAGGCAATGAATTTCTTTCTCATTTTCTTATTTTGCCTTTATTACTTTGCTTGAAATTACTCTTTCCATTTTCTTCCCAACTTTCTGTTCTTTTAAAAATTAGTTCCTTCTTAATCCTAAAGACATTCATTTCAAAGTTATAATAAATTTAACTTACCATCACAACAAAGGGCCTTATATGTATACGACTCCATTTCCTAAAATCTGTGATTTTTGTCCTCTCAACCCACCTTTCAATCACTGCTTTCTTCAGCTCATTGTCCTGTCCTTTCCTCTTGACTACTTAATATGACTCCTACCCCAGGGTCAATCATCCTGCCACAGGACTTCTAGGTCCTGCTGGCTTTCTAGTCTCTGAGTCTCTGCCCTCCCTTAGTTGGAGATCTTTAATCCATGCCTGCAGATAGTCCTAGTTGAAACTCCAAGTCTTCCTCACCAGTTTACCCAGTTAGCAAAAACTTAGTCATTCTTTCTTCCAAATACTTCTTGTTCCTTCTTCATTATGCTTAACTCCAGCTCAGGTCATGGTAAACATTTTCCTGCAGCAAGAGTCAGAGTACTAGAGTGTCAAAAATGTTCACACCTTGAATTTAGACAGTTTGCCCCTTGCTAGCTCTGTGGCTTGGGACAAATTACTTAATCTCTTTAAACTATAAAGAAAAGGTATTGGTACCATGAACCTACAGAACCAAACAACACGAAACTAAGAACGCTTTAGCTTTAGGGTTCTTCTCTTACAGGAGTTCCTTTCAAAGTCTCTGGTGGCGGAGTCCTAACAACGTGTTTTACTTAGTCATACCTTCTTAAAAATTTTGCAACAGTAAGATGTGTTTGATGTCTGTCTTCCTCTGTTGTAATCCCCATCATTGTATGGTATCTGGAGTGGCCACAGACATTTCTGGGATCCAGATACAGGGAAATTCAGTTTGTTATACATTTTATTTGCATATGGAAGCATATAAGTATGTGTTTCACAATTACTTTGTCATATATGATTAAATGTTACTTGCTTCCAGGAATATTCTTACTGCAGAGTATGGCATCAGAAGTATGTGGATATAGGAGAAAAATCAAGATTGAAATGTACAAAGCCAGAAGATAATTTGCATAAAACTCTTCCAATTAGATTTATAAAATTTTAATTCCCATCCTGTAGAGAGCTATTTAAAGTGGAATAGGAATATATTCAGTAAGGCAGCAAATACCAATATGAATGTGTCGTATGCTCTTTGCTCTATTTTGATAAATATCATTTGAAATAGAGACTTCCAGAATTCCCGTGTTTGTAGGACACAAACCAATATAGCAGTTATTAATAGAGAAGGCAATTATGTCTGTGACAAGTATTAAAGAAGTTTCAGGTGTTTCCTGATCAGGCAGGGACTCATCTTTAGCCTCAACTCTTAGCACTCATCCTCATTCTTTTTTTTTTTTTTTTTATATCAAAGCCAACAGTCCAAACAAGGGGAGAAAGGGGGCTTTCCACCCCCTAACTGTCCTACAGTATCTTGCTGTTGATCACTTGGGCATATCATGCCTTCTGCATGAAACAACTTCCCTCCAACTCCCACCCTCACTCTGTCCTGCACCGAGTATATGTATGCATTTCCATCCATTACCTGTCCTTCCTATTCCTCCTTTAGGGCTAAACTCAGAACATATTTTTTCCAGAAAGTCTTTCTGGAAAGCAGCCCTTCTCAAACTGGCTTAGAGTCTGCCCTCTGGGAGTGCACTGACCTGTGTACTTGACCCCATTGTAGGCTTAATCACTTTGAAGTTGTCTCTATATTATATGTATCTGTCTCTCCTCTGGGTGCAAGCCTCCTATGGCCAGGGACTGCATCCTCCCCTCAGGACGGTAATCCAAGCACCTAGCACAGTGCCTGACACAGGAGAGGGACCAAATATTTGTTGTTTTAAACTTAGCACCAGAAGAGAAAAATAGGGATAATTTCATTTTTATATTATTGTAACCAGAGATCTTCTGAATGCAGTTAAGAATCAGCGTTACTCTCAACCCTTCTTGCTTAGTCATCTGTTCTTTCAGTATTTCAGGACAAAATGCCATCAGTATTCTAAGGATAAGGGAATACACATTGTGATTTTTTCATGCCTGAGGATGCAGTGAGTCATAACAGAATGCTAATGTTTGCTGGAAACACCATCTCTCTGTTCTGTTAAGCCATTGTCCTTTGTATTCAGTTGTGTTTTCTCTAGATGTGCTCTTTTGCTATAAGCCATCAATGGATGCTTCATCTGGGAAGCGCAATTATTCTCTCAGCCTACCTGTTAGTGGAACAGATCATATTCAGGGAATTCTTCTGTAACTGATCTCAGTATTTCTTTAGATCCAGGTTTTAAGTAATTACAAAAATTAGAACATATGTGTAGTGTTAGAGAGAAAGACAGAACATGTAAAGAGGAAAGAAATAACAGAAAATCTATGCCTTCTATCATTACAATAGGAAAAAAATCTATTATCTTTTGTATCAGATTTAGGGTTAGGTGGTGTGTTACCATTTTGCATTCCTGGGTAAGGAATTACCTCAAAACAAGTGTCTCCTTGATTGCAAATGGGACTGTGCATTTTCCTATTGTTATGCTAACCAGCTGTACTTCTTATAGTACTCAACTTTTGTTTCAAGACCCGTTATTCCCTCCCCCACCTTCCACGTTGGGTCTTAGTTGTGGCATGCAGAATCTTGGAATCCTTCCTTGCGCTAGTAGTCCTACAGTGGCCTGTGGGATCCTAGTTCCCCAACCAGCGATCTAACTCTCTCCCCTGCACTGGAAGGCAAATTCTTAATCACTGGAACACCAGAGAATTCCCTATATTTTTAAAAGTATTGAGGACTTCAAAGCTTTTGCTTATGTGGGTCATATCATCTATATTTTTACCATATTAGAAATAAATAAATTTATCATATTAGAAATAAAAACTATGAAGTTTTAAAATATATACTTATTAATTAGTTGAAAAAACTTATTACATGTTTTCATATATAAAATTTTAATGTAAAAGAATGATTTCCAAAACCAAAAATATTTGAGAAGAGTGATATTGTTTTACATTTTCACATATTAATGTGAAACTTGTTAGAAGAAAACTGAATCCTCATCTTTGCTTTGGTATGCAATCAGTCAAATGTGTTGTTTTGATTGAATTATAAGAAGAAAATTCAGTGTCTCTTAGATTTATAGTTGGAAAAGAGAGACTATTTTAATAATAGCCTTCAAAAAAATTTTTTTTGATACTACACAAAACTCATCAAGTGACTGTTTCTTAAAACTTATTTTCAAAACAGAATCTGAAACCATATCAATGAAATTTTGATGTTCTTTTCATTAAAATCCATTGGTGCCTCTAGGACTTTGAATAGATTTTTTTACCCATGCATGATTTCAAAATGTCTAAGCTGCTTAGAAAATGTTAGCTCATTGAGGTGTACAAAACTTCCAAATATTATCACATTTCATTACAAAGAATCAAAAAGTCAAATTTGTTAATATTATCACCAAGCTCATCAAGAAAAGTCTTGAAGAACTGGAAAGCAGCTCCAGTTCACATTTTAAAATATTTTGATTTTCACTGAAAACTCAGATTTTTGTCACTGGCAACAAATACATTTGTTTTCCTTAAAGTGACCACTTACTCACTTCAGCTTCAAGAAAAGGTATGCCAAACACCTAAGTTTGAATAACATAATTTGTCTATCAATTCTTTCAAGTACAAATGTTCCATGAAGAAAAAAATGGATAGTTTAGCTTGCAATTCGAATGTCGTGAAGTGCTTTCTGTAGACACTATTGTACTTTAGTATTCAGCAAAATGCTTTGTTCATGCTTCTCATTTTGTCACAGAGAAAACTAACAATATATGTCCTCAAGGACTGAGGTTTAGTAAAATTCATAACATCATGCTTACTGCTTCATCAAGGACATTATTCAGTAAAATTGGCCTTTTTGTTCTGCTTTGTTAATTTTTGCTTTGTTTACCATGAGTGCAGAGTGGTGAAAACAGTGACCGCAGGTTTGGTGCTGCTGTCTTGGTTTATTCTGAGGCACCAAGAGTTTGCCCACCATGCTTTTGTACAGTGTCAACATACAGGGTCTAGTATCAAAAGCATAAAGAACTCATACAACTCAGTAGCAGAAAAGCAAGCCGATTAAAAAACGGGCAGAAAATCTGAATAGACACTGTTACAAAGAAGACATACAGATGTCCAACAGGCACATGAAATGGTGCTCACCATCACTAATCATCAGGGAAATGAAAATCAAAGCCACAGTGAGGTACCACCTTATACCTGTCAGGATGACTATCATTAAAAGTATTGGCAAGGACTGGAAGGAAAGAACCCTTATGGAAAGCAGTATGGAAGTTCCTCAAAAAATAGAACTATCATATGATCCAGCAATTAGACTTCTGTCTATTTCATTCAAAAAGTGAAACATTAATTGGAAAAATATATTCACTTCCATGTTTTTTTGCAGCATTATTTATAATGGGCAGTATATGGAAGCAACCTAACTATCCATTGATGAATGAATGGATAAAGAAGATGTGATACACACACACACACAAAGAAAAATCTCTCTTGGCTGATATGGCTTGGGGTGAAAGTCAAATGACACTTGTAGTTCTCTCTACAAGCCTTACCTGGGAATATACCTTTCTTTCACCAGGGAAGAAGTGTGAGCTTGCCGAATAGAAGCACTTATCCAGGCTAGCGGCACTGTGTTGGTCTGCAGGTATGAGGAAGAAAGAGATGAAGCTCAAGACTTTTGATAGGCTACCTCCAACCACCTGAAAAACATGGACCCATGGCTGTTAACAATCAAGGAGGTAAATTTCTCAAAGATTTGAGGGATGAGTGCTTCCTGACTGGTTAGGATTATTGCTGCTGCTGTTATTAATAGTCGTAATAAACTATTTAAATAAAGTTAGAATTTATATTGGCCTATTGCATAAGGTAAGGATGAATGTGAAAGTGTTAGTCATTTAGCCTTGTCTGACTCTTTGTGACCCCATGGACTGTAGCCTGCCAGGCTTCTCTGCCCATGGGATTCTCCAGGCAAGAATGCTAGAATGGTTTGCCATTTCCTTCTCTAGGGGATCTTTCAGACCCAGGGATGGAACTAGGGTCCCCTGCATTTCAGGCAGATTCCTTTCCATCTGAGTCACCAGGGAAGCCCATAGCTGACAGGATTTATTTGCTTTTATGTTATTGTGACAGTAATTGTATAAGTGGCATGAAAGTTAAAAACAGGGGAAGTGTTAGTCATTCAGTCTTGTCTGACTCTTTGCGACCCCATGGACTGTAGCCCCCCAGGCTCCTCTGCCCATGGGACTCTCCAGGCAAGAATACTGGGGTGGGTTGCCATTCCCTTCTCCAGGGGATCTTCCTGACCCAGGGATCGAACCTGGATCTCCTGCATTGCAGGCAGATTCTTTACTGTCTGAGCCACCAGGGAAGCCCATAAGGTAAGGGTATGACTATATTTTTCTTCTAAATTGCTAGTCAACTATACTAATTCACAAATTATTCTCCTTTTCCTGACACATATCTTATAATTCCCATTTACAAAAAATACAATCTGTGTTAGGGCTTAACTATCAATTTTGTGACTCTGTCTCCAACTGTGTTGCAAATATACTGTACTCTTTATTTACCTTTATGTGTTTTATTAGCTTGTAAAACTAGTTTCTCCCACCTACACCCACTACTAGTTGCATTATTTCTTAAGAAATTTCTTTGCTATCATTTCCTGATTATTCTTTCAGATGACATGTTTTATAAAGAATGTAAGTTTCTATTATTTGAAAAAATTATTTTCTCTTTTTAAATATATCTTTGACCTCTTGACCCAGCAAATGTATTTGGGACCCAAAAGAGGGTACTGGCTCTTTTAGAAGGAGGTTGAAGATAAATTCCATTTGTCTCATCGTTATAAGCTGCTTTTTAAAACTTTGACATATTTGTATGGGCTTTTTCATTTAGAATGTGAACTCATTCACCACTTTCTTACATCTTAAGGAACCCTCAATTTTCTCTCCTGCCAATGTTTGAGGTCATTCTGCCACACAGAAAGTCAAAGCCACTGTGACAATTCAGAAACGATTACCACTTGCAAGTACTACACAGTTGAGACCATGATAAACACTAGCAATACAAACTCTTGCAACAATTGTGTTAGGTAAGTATGTGTTACTGAAGAGGAAACTGACTCTCAGAAAGATCAATTTACTTGTAACTCAAGAATTTCTGGCTGCTATTTCAGTGGAGTGATAATAAGACGGACTATTCATCATGCACTTCAGGTAAACTTGAATTCCTACTATCAATGAAACTTGTAAAAATGTCACTGCAGTAGGCAGAACTCTAATTTTATCCTTAATAAGTCTTGCCTTTGTGTAATTTCCTACCTTTGAGTTTGGGTGGACTCTGTAAATGTGATATCTCTCCTGTGATCCTGTGATTATCATGGGTTTTTCTTCCAGGAATCTCACCAAGTCTTAACAGTGAGGAGTTAGGAAAAAAAAAAAAAAAACAAAACCACAAAAAACCTTTGTGGTTCTGGCTAGGTGAAGGTAACTATTTTGAAATGTGCTTAAAAAGAATATTCTCCAAAAGAAAAAGCTATTCTCCAGGGGCAAATACATTACCAAAGCCTTATTCAATCTTGGGAGAAGAACATTCACCCTCCTCCAGCTCCCTTTCATTTTCCTGTCTTACTTTTAAAAAGTGGGAAAAAAAAAGAAATCTAAGAAACACTTGTCAAGGTAACAGTCTGGAGCATTGGTTCACTAAAAAAAAATAGAAATTTAATAAGAAGATTATAAAATTCTTCCCCTTACCAATAGCTTATCATCACAGCAACCGGACTCTAGAAAAATAACAAGCAGAAGATCTGGAAGGCTCAGACTTTATTTTAGAAGGAATTTCTAGGAAAGTCTAAAGACAGCAGTGGACAAATACAAATACACTAGAGAAATTTAAACCCTCTGTTACCTACAGTTACAAAAAACATTAAATATAGCCCAAGCCCTAGGTGTATTATGAAACTACACAATAAAGGCCTTTAACTTAGTTCTTACTACCCAGTGAATCACTACTCTAAGCATGCTTCAATAAAAAGGCATATTAAAAAGCACAGTCTAAAGAGACAAAGGAATCATCAGAACCAGACTCACATATGACACAGATATTGAAATTATCAGGCAGAGAATTTAACTAATTATTAATATGCTAAGCATTCTAATGGAAAATGTATAGAACATTCAATAACAGATGGCTAATGTAAGTAGAGAGAAACTCTAAGAAGGAATCAAAAAGATATACTAGAAATAAAAAAAAAAACTGTAAGAGAAATAATGAATTTGATGGGCTCATGATTAGACAAGGGAAGAATCAGTGAATTTCAAGATAAGTCAATTGAAACTTGCCAAAATGAAATGCAGAGAAAGAAAAATGGAAAAAAAAAACAACCTGGAACATCCATGAAATGTGGGACAATTTTTAAAAATGTAATATGTATATAATTGGAACACACACACACACACAAAGAAGAAGAGTGAAAAGAAAAAATATTTGAAATAAAAATGGCCAAGAATTTTCCAAAATGAATGACAGTCAGCAAACCATAGACCCAGGAGGCTCAAAGAACATCAAGCAAGATGTTGAAAGAAAAAGAACCCAAAACAAACCTCACATAGGCATATCATATTCAGAAAAAAGAAAGCCAAATCCAAAGAGAAAGCCTTGGGGGGGAAAAAACAGAGGGGGTAAAAAACACTTTAAATATATAGAAACAAGTATAAGAATTACAGTGGATTTTGTGGAGCCCTGTACCAAGGTCACAGGATAAAAATCTCTGGAACTGACCAAGTCCCATAGCAACTGTTGCCATGAGCCTCTGGATCAAAACCAGCCTGTTCCCTGATCGCATATCAGGTAAAGTGTCCACTGTATAGCATCCTAACCAATCACCTAATGCCACCATTTCAGTAGGAAGTTTCTGTCTTGAGGCTATAAAAATTGGCTGCTAGCCTGTGAAAGGTTCAGCTCTCCCTTGAGCTGGTCTGCTGTTCTAACAGTGTCTGCACTCTAATAAACTTTATCCTCTTTTCATTCTGCCTCATGGCTGGAAATTCTTTTCCAACTCACCCACAGACCACTACAGATTTCTCATCAGAAACCTTGTGAACAATGACTACAAGAATGAAATACTTATAGTCTTGGAAAAAAATTCCTACCAATCTGGAATTCTGTATCCAGGGAAATTATTCTCCAAAAGTGAAGGAGAAATAAAAGCTTTCTCAAGTAAACAATTAGGACTTCACCACCAGCAGAGCTGCCTTAAATGAAATGTTAAAAAGGAGTGATTTAGGGGAGAGGAAAACCAAGTAGATCAGAAACTATAATTACAAAAAGGAAGAGTGTTAGATGAGCATAAAGGTAAAATAAAATCTTTAACTTAAAAATTTTTAACTGATATAGAAGATTGCCATCTAAGGTAATAACACTAACAAAGTATTGGCTGATTATTACATATAGATAAGAAAATTAATGACATCAATGTCATAAGATGGAAGGTAGGAATTGAGAATAACTTGTTATGTTACCTTCTCTATCTGTGACATGGTATTTAAGTGTTTTTAAATGTACCCTGAGAGTATTTGTAAATGAAAATTACAAACTCTAAGGCAACCACTAAAAAAATTCAAAAGTAACTATAATATATATGACATGAAATATAATGGGCTTATATAAAATGTTCAATTAAACCCAGAAAAGACAGAAAAAAGGGGGAAGGAAAAAAACAAGTACAATGAAATAAAAAATAATTACTAACATGATAGGTATTTATCCAACTATATCAATACTTGCTTTAAATGTGAATGGCCTAAATTTACCAATTGAAAGTCAGAGATTGTCATAGTGGATAAAGAAATAAAACCCAATTATCAGTTCAGTTTAGTCACTCAGTTGTGTCTGACTCTTTGTGACCCCATGGACTGCAGCATGCCAGGCCTCCCTGTCCATCGCCAACTCCTGCAGTTTACTCAAACTCATGTCCATTGAGTCGGTGATGCCATCCAACCATCTCATCCTCTGTCATCCCCTTCTCCTGCCTACAATCTTTCCTAGCATCAGGGTCTTTTCCAATGAGTCTGCTCTTCACATCAGGTGGCCAAAGTATTGGAGTTTCAGCTTCAGCAACAGTCCTTCCAATGAATATTCTGGGCTGATTTCCTCGAGGATAGACTGGTTTGATCTCCTTGCAGTCCAGGGGACTCTCAAGAGTCTTCTCCAACACCACAGTTCAAAAGCATCCCCTCTCTACCTCAGGATCGTGAGGGAAAGGAATATGATCATGTTTTTTTATTTCCTGGTGCTCTGTATGCTTTTCTCTTCCATCATCTGAGTCTTCAGGATGCAGCCTGATGAAGAGAAGCTTAAAGGGAAAGGGTCAAGATGAGGATATTCAAATACAGGCAGTTTCTCAAGCATAGATGTGGGTTCCTTGGGAACCTCTGAACTGCAGTTTCTCAACACAGGCAGTACAGTCCCTAGCTGATGTCTTGTGACCCCTACTCAACTACTGTCTCTAGTGATTTATCCCGTAGCACTTTGTCCTTGTAGGAGACCCCTGCTGGGAGAAATAGTTTCCAGAAACTTGAGACTCTCTACCTTTGGAGGTATCTACTTGGCTAACAGGAGCAGTATTCCTGCCATAAACTTTTCTGTAAACGGGGCTGCTCACACCACTGTCTGGCTCATTGCCTTCCCTTTACAAGCTATTCCCACTGGCTCCCTGACTTTAGAGTTCTTCACATAGAAGAAGGGACCAGTCCGATGCCCACATTTCCTAAACCAGGGGAAACTCCATTGCTTCTCCTCAGAGCTCTTCCACTGCATTCACTCCCAACCTGGGGGTTGACTAGAGATGGTCTACAAATTTCCAGAGTTAAGCTATTCCTTCTTTAGGAGGTCCCCAAAGGTTTAAGGCAGGAAAGGGAGAAAAAAGCTAAGTATCCTCCACTCCCACATAAGCTCTTTACTGAATTCTCTCAAAGAATCTCCAGTCCTTTCTGATAAAGACTGGAGGTATACATTGGGGTAGAGGGCAAAGGACAGGTTAGCTACTTCTGAGTGGGTCCATAGAGATAACATCTTTCAATTTTCTTTAGAGAGTGAGGGTACTTGTTACCCATTCTCCACAGCTTTAGAGTTGGAGAAGTACTCTAGGGTAATAGAATAAATTTCATTTCCACAGAATTTTCTCTCCCCGAGTAATGTCTACAACTGCTGAATAAGTAAATATATGTAATATATATTGCTAGGCAGTATTCTAATAGCTTAACATGTATGTACCAATTTAATCTTTCCTATAGCTCTATGAAGTAAGGATATTTGTCATTTTACAAATGCATACAATAAGACACAAATGGATTATGCAAGTTGCTCAAAGTTAACCAGGTAGTAATTGCCAGAGTTGGAATGCAAATCCCTTTAATCTGCCTCAAAAATTCATGCTCTTAACCCATAAGCCATCCTGTTACATCAACATGCCACTGTAGTTTCTAGGATTTCTTAGTCCATAAAGAACTATGGAATTTTTTCACCACTGACAGGAAACATGAATTAATGGAAAAGATCATAGGAAAGCTGAAGTTTACCTTTCAGTTCAGTCCAGTTCAGTCTCTCAGTGGTGTCTAACTCTCTGTGACCCCATGGACTGCAGCACAACAGGCTTCCCTGACCATCACCAACTCCTGGAGCTTGCTCAAACTCATGTCCATTGAGTCAATGATGCCATCCAACCATCTCATCCTCTGTGGTCCCCTTCTCCTCCTGCCTTCAATCTTTCCCAGAATTAGGGTCTTTCCTGATGAGTCAGCTCTTTGCAGCAGATGGCAAAAGAAGTTTACCTTTATAATAGTTATTCAATAAAGAGCAACAACGTATTGAGTGGTACTGTCACCTGGGAAGTTACAGGACTGTAGAGGAAGACCAAAATAGACATGGAATCTACCCTGATGAAAGTTATATTATGAGGTGGTCTTTTCTCAAACTTGGTTATAACTATTACTAGGTAGTAAATCAGTTTTGTGCAACAAGATCTACATTAGTTTTTTTTTTTTTTTTTTTTAAAAAGAACCCAAAACTAGTATAGAATGAAACATAAATTATTAGAGGGTGTAATATCTAGTAAGGGTAAATTTTGTTTGTCATATACTTGTGTATGTGTACAGGATAATAATATCGGAAAACTATTATTTCTTATTGTGACTGTGTGTGTCAGAAAAGGGCACTGGGCTTCACAGGACAGTCTTGAAGATTAAAGAGGCCATTTTATGTATATATGTATATGTATATACATACGTATACACCACACACAAGCATATATACACACGTAAAGTTGATGCCTTCTTTTTCCAAAATATAAGGATATAAGGATTCAGGTCATTTTATAGAAAGATACAGAAAACAGAAAGATAATGTCAATTCAAAAATGATGTAGAGAGACAAGAGGGTAGTGACATGTATTAGAACCAGGAATGAGGGTGCGTGCATGCTAAGTTGCTTCAATCGTGTCTGACTCTTTGCAACTCTGTGGACTATAGCCTGCCAGGCTCCTCTGTCCATGGGATTCTCCAGACAAGGGTACTGAAGTCGGTTGCCAAGCCCTCCTCCAGGGGATCTTCCTGACCAGGGATCAAACTCAAGTCTCTTATGTCTCCTTCATTGGCGGGTGGGTTCTTTACCACTAGTGCCACCTGAGAAGCCTCAGATATGAGAGTGAACTTTCTCAAATGTATTCCACGAAGTTCTAAATACTTGTAAACTGGAGGACTCAATTTTAGCTTTAATTTTTGTAGTTAAGAAAAGAACAAGAAAGGGAAACATCAGCTCTATCGATTATCTAAAAGATCAATGCTCAGGGTTGCATGTAATACATCCAGGGAGACCAGAGAGAAGTTGGTCCCCAGGATTCTAATTAAGAGTAAATTCTAAAATGCAATATACAGTTTCACTGCAACAAGTAAACACTTAGCTCCATGACTAATTCAGGTAATTAATTAAGGCTATTGCTCTTCTTCCTATCCTATTCTATAATGCTCTTCAAGCTCAGATACACAAAGAAAAGAATTGCCTTATAAGTCTTAAGAAAAGCCAGGGAGAGTGCCATTTGAACACAAATTAAAATCAACGCAGAACCTACACTCCAGAATTGTCAAGTTTAAATAAGCTTTCTTAGGAATTTGTTCTTCAGGCAACAAAAATTTTACAAGCTGTCATACAATTGTAATCCATACAATTGTAATATGTAAATATAACTTTTGCCTCTTAAAACTAGCAAAATTTATACTCATAGGAAATAAAACTTCCTTAAAACACATTTATCATAAATTGCATAAGAACCAAAACTTGCTACTTAATAAATATGCAAAAACAAAGCACTCTTCAAGTAGCAGAAAATGAGATATCTTTGGCTCCTTATGAGTATTTCTTAAACCCAGTTCCATAGATAAAATGTCAAATTACTAACCTTGGTTACTCATAATCAAATTAAAAAATGATGGAAATCAATTTCCCTAGAGGAGAAAATGTTTGAAAGTTTTACAGGACGCAGAAGAAATCTATTGAAATGAGCTGCTCTGGGGCTGATTTGTGGTTGTTATGACCTAGAGAAAGGATTTGACAGGATTTTAACTTTCAAATCTTTCTCCTGTTGCCTACAAATATACCAACTTCCTGAGAAGTATTGACAGTACGTGGTTTGAGTATATTTTAAACAAATGCCCTCGCTTGATTACTAGCTGTCATGGGTCCTAAATCAGTACTTCCTGCCAGTCCTAGTGACATTTTGGTATGCAGCATAGGGACAATACCAGATTACTCACTCCGTGGCTGCATCCCCTGATTCCATCTTAGTTCCTGTTGTCTTCCAAAGACCAACTCAGCAACACAGTGGAGCTGTATGAAGGAGCAGAAGTCCTTGTACATGGAAGGGATTCCCAAAGGAGTAGGGTTTGTCCTACACCAGTTTCATAAAACAAACAAAAAAACAAGTTCTGTCTTCTTATGTGGTTATCTAATTGAGAGTCCCTGAATATTCTATTTTCTCTGACTTGGTTTAGAGAACACCCCTTGCAAGATGTGGCCAGGGGGTGGGAGAAAGGCTAGGGTGTGCCTAACACATGTTGCCAGAAGGGCCTAGTTACAGCATCTGCCAGCTCGCTGTTCAGAGCATGACCCTGATAAGGGTAAGTGACAATAGCATTTAGATTCCTGCTGCACCTGGTGAATAGAATGGGTTTATCTTGCAGAACATTCAGGAATTGACTACATTGTTCTCTCATCATGTCCTGTAGGCATCTCCACTGTCAGACATTCCCCTCAAAATCATCTTAGGTCCTGAAGCTTTTCATTATGCCTCTTTCCAGTAATTAGGGCTTGCTTTCAGGCTTTAGTCCAGCTCAGTCTAATGTAAAACGTCACTCTTATACTCTATAGTCAATGTAATACTCTTATGATGGCTTGGAAACTTCAGTGGGGAGGAGGGATAGCCTGTTTCCCCTACTGCTGTTCCAATTCTGCTATTTCCACACCTTGCTCCCTTCTCTGGCGTGCTGCAGCCAGAAGGTAGGTCTGGGGAGAGGCACAGACCTCTGCGTCCCTTCTGATGGGTGTGGTCACGGGCTGACAGCAGGGGCCTCTGTGAGGCGGGCAGGGCCAGATGCTCTGGAGCACTTCGTGAGTCTCTATGGGAGGCTTCCTGTGTAGCTTTCTGAAATGGTAAATGACTCTTCCAAACATGGCAAAGTACAATCTTCCCTTTATTTATTCAGGAGTTGTATTCCCTAAATATCAGACGATGTTAAAAAGGCACCCAAAATACGAGGTGTTTTCATGTACACTGGAGTTAAGCTCTGGGTTCAGGGAGGCATAAAGAGTCATTTCACCAACGGGACATCTGAAGGGGGTGGAGGAAGTCGGACAGCTCTCTCCTGTGGGGGAGAGTCCTATGTGTTGCAGGATGTCAAGCTTCCCCACCTCCTCCCACTAAATGTCAGAGGTGGCACCCCACCCCCTCATCATTGTGACAGACAAAATTACCCCTTCAAATTTCCAGAAACACCCCACTGGGGGTTGCACTGCCCTCACTGAGACCTCTAGCGGTTACTGTTTGAGCATGGGGACACATTATTGCCCCTTCTCAACTCTGAGCCTCTAGCTGAATCTTGAAGACAAGGTCCTGAGTAGGGAAATCACTACAAGGAATTTCAGATTAAGCTACACTTACTGTGATGTGCACTAAGAATACAGATTCTCACAAAACTGTGGTAGGGTAAACTTTTGCAAGTGAGGAAACTCAGGACAGTTAAATAATTTATCAGAGGCCGTTCAGTTCACAGGTAGCAATATCAGAGTTTGAATCACAGTCTTCTGACTCCAATGTATCACAACAACTCAGTTGGATTCATATGAGAAAGATAGAGCAAAGAAAAAACAAAAATCACGTTATAAAATGGAGCCACAGATCAAGTTTATACTTATAAAACCCTTGCCATAAAGTTCCATAGACTGCCTAAGGCTGGACCACAAATTTTGTCCTGAAATAAAAAAGAGGGAAACATTTTCAGTGGCACGATTTACAAAATCCAAAAGATAAAGAGAATCACTATTTTTAATTTTATTCTCACCTTTCTTTCTAAACTTCTGTTGTCCTAATTATCTATTGCCCTCACCTAGCATTTAGTGTGTGCTAGTTTGTACAGTTATTTATCTCTCTGTGCATGTTCTCCTAACTGTAGACTTCTCAGAGCCGAGACCATTTCTTACTGCTTTGTATTTTTTAGTGTATACATCATACCAGTTCTGCAAGTCAATGAGGTTTGGTTTTTTTTCATTTTGTAATTTTTATAAGAAACTTTACTAGAGTATAGATTGCCCTAATTGAAGCTGAGGTAGAGGTCCAAGCCCCTTTTTTTCACCATCCCCTGCACCTTCCTGCACACCCATGCACACCCATGCACACCCGTGCCCCACCCGCAGCCCCGCCCTGCTGCGGACGCACGGAGCTCTGTGGGGCACACTTTCAGGAGGCGGGCACTGTTAATTTTCCTGGAGAAGGCAATGGCACCCCACTGCAGTACTCTTGCCCAGAAAATTCCACAGACGGAGGAGCCTGGTGGGCTGCAGTCCACGGGGTCGCAAAGAGTCGGACATGACTGAGCGACTTCCCTTCACTGCCAGTTTCAGCAGGACGATGAGCAGCTACATCCCCTGGGCAGTCTCTCATCCAAAGCACCAGGAACTCCTCGCTCCCCTCGTCTTTTCTGGCCAAGGTGGGGGAGAGCATTTTTCCTGTCTCTTGCAGCTTCATTAGACCTTGTTGGTTTGAACTCAGTCCACCTCTTTCTAAACTGTTTCCTCATTAAATTCCCACCAGTTCTACCCCACGACTGTGCTATTTGCTTCCTGACAAACAGCAATTCACCACAAAGCAATGAAAACCCACTTGCCAAAAACTAATTTACTGTCTTACTGAAGCTGTTTTCCTCAAGATTTTCTCTCGCTGTGGTTCTCCCCCGACCCTCCTCAATCCTTACCCCAACCCCTGCATCTGCCCAGCCTCTCCTCTTCTGCATCTTCAGGCTGTCCTAGACTCACCTTCAATTGTCCTTTGGGGGAAAATTAACTTTCAGTTGGCTGGCTTTAAATAAGTTTGCCTTTGGCTAATTGATTTTCAGTGAACTGATCATTCAGAATCTTACTCTTTCTGAAAATTAGCTGTCAGTAAATTTGACTTTTTGAGAACTTCCTCCGAACTCGCTTTGAAAAACATTGTAGAACGTTGATTTTGAAAAAAAAAAAAAAAAAATGATGATGCTGTTGATGACAATCTTTCTCTTTAAACGGTATTCATTTACTTATGGCTGCACTGGGTCTTTGTGGCGGCACATGGGTGCTCTAGCTGGCATCTGGGCTCAATAGTTTCAGCATGTGGGCTTAACTGTCCCACGGCATGTGGTATCTTAGTTCCCCAACTAGGAATCGAACCCATGTCCCCTTCATTGGAAGCCAGGTTAAGCACTGGAGCACCAGGGAAGTCTCTAACTTCTCTACAGCCTGCATTCTCCTCTCCATCCTCATCACTGCTTGCCGATATCCTGACTTATCTCTTGCCTGGCTCCAACCCAGTCCCCCACATGCTAACTTCTTCTTTCTAAAATACAGATCTAACTATGTCTTTTATCTGCTTTAACTATTCCAATGGGTTCTTAATACCTATTGGATAGATGGTAAATGCTCATATTTGGCAATGAACCCTTCTTTGACATTCTGGTTCCTGATTATTCCTGTCTAATCCCACACCACACCCACACCCTGCGTTACAGCGCACAGCAGCATTTACAGAACTGAAGGAACATTTTTGTGCTGTTCTTTCTGCTTGGAAATCCTTTATACTCTAACTTCCTGATATGCATGTCTTCCCTATTTCGATCAGGGATCATCATGGTAGCCAGGTTTTAGTTGCTATAGGCTAGTAATAAAAAATCCATAAATTTTGTTTGACTGCAGCTGCCATTTATCTCAAGCTCACAAGTTGGCAGGTCAGCTAGGGAAGCTCTGTTTCGGGCTGTGGCTTACAGCTACCCTTCATGTCCCTTATTATGGGACCTGTGGCTACCAGGTGCCTATTTTTCTCCTGGTGCATGCCAGGTCAAGAGAAGCAGTCAATCACTAAAGCACATTTAAAGCTCATTAACATTCTATTGTTCAATGTGAGGCATATTGCCAAGCACAAAGTCAATGGGATGGAAAAATTTATTTTGCTGATTTCATAGTCAGAGTTACAGTTATGTCCCATGGATACGTAATTCTGTTAGAGAGAGGTAGTGAAGACCCAGGAACTATGATTCAATTGGTCCTAATCATCTTGGCATGAAGCTTCCCCTAACTACCCCTAGCCCTTAACAGAACAGCTGCTTCTTTCTCTGTGGATCCACTCCACCGTAGATATAAATTCTATGATAGCATCTTAACAATAGGCATAATTCTGTGATAGCATCTTAACAGTAAATATATGTCTTCTTCTGTTAGGTGATAAATTCTTATTTTATTCCTCTTTTGTTTTTACAGTTTATCACAAACCCTGGCAGACATTAATAAATTGTTGTTGAATCAACTATTCAATTTTATCACTAAATACATTGAGCAGACCATAAAGAGTCTAAATGGATCATGCTAACTTTGACCAGACACAAACAAGTTGTAGATCATTTAATCAAGTTCATAAAGAGAAGAGGACTTTTATAACCCATCTATCTTTGAATGATGTTGCTGTTGCTTAGTCACAAAGTCGTGTCTGACTCTTTGTGACCCCATGGACTGTAGCCCACCAGGCTCCTCTGTCAGTGGAATTCTCCAGGCAAGAATACTCGAGCGGGTTGCCATTTCTTTCTCCAGGGGATCTTCCCAAGCCAGGGATCAAACCTGAGTCTCCTGTGTCTCCTGCATTGGCAGACAAATTCTTTACCACTGAGCTACCTGGGAAGCCCGTGTCTTTGAATACATACAATACAGATAGCCAAAGCAAAGAGGTGGCACTTGGGACAGTGTGCTTGGTTTCTTGTCAGAAATGGGGCAAATGTTCAAAATTTTTTTAATCCAGACAGTAGGTGGACATGGTGGAAGAGAGAGTCAGGGAAAATGTGGTGAGGGGCTGTCAAGAGGAGGAAAACTCAGATGAGAAAATAGTCTTGAGACTGTATTTATGAGAACATTTTGTGGAGCTCTTTAAATAGGAAAATAGCTACTTTTTAAGCAAAAATCAGTCTGCTGACAAAAGAAAAATGTTCATTGGTTATAAAGTTTTATAGTTAATGCACAGCAAACTTAAAAATATCTCAGAAATATTGTACAGTGTTTATTTGTAAAATGAGATTAAATATATTTGTGAAACCACATTTTAATTAACATAACATTACGTTTTCAACAGGCCATAATATGTCTTCACAGGAATGTAATTTCCAATGTTTACTCAAGCTCTTTAAAGTGAATATTGATTATAATTACTTCTTTTTTTACCAAGTAATCACTCATTATGCCTCATTTAGTTAGATTGTGCAAGATGGGGAAAATATTGTCAAATCAAAAAGAAACTAGAGTTTTAAAACTAAAACATCAAACTCTTCTAATTTCTTATTCATCATAAGACCATTTTTCACTATCTGCCTTCCAGGTCCAGCAAAAGAGGCATAAGAGTAGAATTAACTTACTATAATTCTCTGGATTCAGTTTTTTTTTTTCATCATCTCTAAACTTGCAGAGTTCTCTCTGTAGAGTTAGGTCTCCTAGAGGCTAAGAAAGACCTCAAAGTAAGAGTTCAGATTGCCTGACAAAAATCTATTTTCCTTTGAGCTTTAATTTTTAATCTTTCCTGTTGGAAGATAAATTCTATCTTAAACTCCTAAGCTTCCAGGAAGAGTTTGCTTGCATTTAGTGTCATTTCTTACTGACCTCAACCTGTCTGGATCCAATTTCCACTACCTTTACTTCACCGAATCTGCTTTCATCAGAATCACCAAAAATCTCCCTGGCTTCTCCAAGGTCAGCACTTAACAATTAGTGTTCCTCACTCATCTGGCTTAGCATGTTTCCTCCTCTACACACTATTTTTCTGATGACTTAACTTGGCCCTCAACCATACCCCCATGGCTTCTGTTCCCACCTTTTTGCTCCTATCAAATTCATCACGGCAACTAAGACAACCTCACCCATGGCTGCCCAGTCCCCCAGCCCCGGATCAAGGTAGTCATGGCCAACCAGTCACATCCACGTAGTAGTTTCCAATGAAACTCAAATTCAGTTTGCTCCACACTTGGTGATATCACCATCCACATACAGGTCAAGTCAGAAATGTGAAAATCTTTCTTGACTCCTTTTTCTCCTTTGCCCATTACTTCCAATCAATGATTAATGAGTTTTTTCCCCTTAACATTTCTTGAATAAACCTACATCTTTTTGTCTTCACTGCCATTGCCTAAGGTCAGGCTCTCATTAACTCTCACCTGACTCGTAAAGACCAACTCATCCCTAAATCACTTTCTATGCTGCAACTGGGATATTTTTCTTTAATACAAATATGACTTTATTACATTCCTGCATTAAGCCTTTCCATAGTTCCCTACTGTCCTCACAATAATTCTTAACAGTATAAAAGACTCTCATGATAACAACTCAAATATGTCCCTGGTCTCATCAGATATTATGCTCTCCAAGCCATTTCCACAAAAAATTAATTTCTCCAGACATACTGAATGGCTTTCATTTCCTAAAATGAATCATACTTTCTCCTTCCAGGCTCTAAATGTGCTGCCTCCTTTGTCCTCCACATACCACCTCTTCCCGCATCAACTCAAATACCGCCTTCTTAGGTTCACCTTCTTGACTTCTATGAAAGCTCTTTACCTTACTATCTCCAAAAAGTAGCTTATAGAAACCAATCTACCTTTGCTTAAAGCAACACACATGATGCTCTTAATGCATCCCTTTACTTTGCCTTCTTCTCTGTAAAATTTTTGTTTTGATTCTAGACGTGAGATTAATCTTGTGCATTTATCTCTAGTACCTAAGTTTCATTACTGTCTGCTCTGAACTCCTGAGGTCCTCATGCAAAATGGCCAAATGATGTAGTTAGTTAGGAGCACAGACTCTGAAATGGGGGTCTTGCCTTCTCCACTTACTGATTTGTGACCTTTGACAAATTATTTAAATTCCTGTGCTTATAGTCCTCACCTGTGAAATAGGATTGTTTAGAGGTTTAAGTGAGTTACTAGATATAAAGTACTAAAAACAGAAGCTAGTACCTAGTAACTCTATACATGCACTATTATTATTTATGAACAATTAATGCTTCAATATACTCTTTTATTCTTGAACTGCATTGACTCTCTAATATTCAGCCTTAATAACTCCTTGTGGAGTTACTACAGCCATTAAATTAAAAAAATACTTGCTCCTTGGAAGGAAAGCTATGACAAACCTAGACAACATAGTAAAAGCAGAGTCATCACTTTGCCAACAAGGGTCTTTATAGTCAAAGCTATGGGTATTCCAGTAGTCATGTACAGATGTGAGACTTGGACCATAAAGAAGGCTGAGTGCTGAAGAATTGATGCTTTCGAACTACGGTGTTGGAAAAGATGCCTGAGAGTCCCTTGGACTGCAAGGAGATCAAACCAGTCAATCCTAAAGGAAATCAATCCTGAATATTCATTATAAGAACTGATGTTGAACTGAAGTTCTTATACTTTGGCCACCTGATATGAAGAGCTGACTCATTGGAAAAGATCCTGATTCTGGGAAAGATTGAAGGCAAAAGGAGAAGGAAGCAGTAGAGGATGAGATGGTTAGATAGCAACCAACTCAATGGACATCAATTTGAGCAAACTCTGGGAGGTAGTGGAGGACAGGGGAACCTGGTATGCTGCAGTCCATGGGGTCACAAAGAGTCGGACAAGACTTAGAAACTGAACAAAAATTCCTTGTGGACAGATACCATGTTTTAAACTTCTTTATACTCCTAAAAGCACCTAGACTAGGACGAGATGGATAGCAGTTCACTAAGTCTTGATTCTGGTGTGATTTATAACTTCGGTGTACTCATTCGCTAACTCAGGATACAAATATATTCACACCTCTTAGTTGTGTGCAGTTAATCCAGGCACCTTCTATTTGCCCTCAGGGACTGTGCCATCCAGAAAGAGTCAGCTCCACTTCCAAAACCATGCAGTGACTGCCCCATGGTTACTCAGACCCTGCACACTCTGGTGGCTGGAATTGCTTTAGTACAGGATGTCCTTGCTGGCCTAGATCCCTGTCCAAGGTCAGGTCTGCATGCTCAGTTATTGTTCCCAAGCACCATACTCTGGTTGAATCCACAGGGGCTTCTTATCATGAACAAACTTGTGACAGAATCAATCCCAGGCCATGAGCTTTGGGTCCTCAGCTTAAATCAGTCTACTTTCCCTTAAAGACTCAAAGATGCTTTTTTGTGTCCTCAGGTTCCAGTAAGGGCCATCTTGTTTCATCATGGCCTAATTGCCTAACTTCAGGTTTTAAGGCAGTGAGGGTAGTAGGGCTGGGGAGGGAAATTGACTCTGTCCTTTCCTAAAGACTTTTGGGATCATTATGCTCATTCATCCACTCCTTCCCTAAGCTTTGCACACCAAAGGTAAGGGCCACATTAAAAAATCAAATAAATAAAAAAAAAATCAAAATCTCCAAAAAATCAAAATTAGTCAAAAGACCCTGAATTTGAATCATACACTCCAGGGGTAAAGGGGGTCTCTTGTCCATTTAGAAAATTTTCAACTCCCCCTTCCAGCAACGCTCCATCAGAGAAGTTCTGGTCAAGATGACTTGGTAGATTTTGGAGTCAGTGAATGGAATAGGTAGCTGCTAGACTTCCTTTAAAGGTTATTTTTTAACAGTCACCTTTTGAAAGGCTTAATGTTTCTTATTCTTTCCTATTTTCTTCCTCATTTAGTCTTTAATGCAACACTAAAGCAAGAGACCGGGAGCTGACTGTGGCTCAGATCATGAACTCCTTGTTGCCAAATTCATACTTAAATTGAAGAAAGTAGGGAAAACCACTAGACCACTCAGGTATGACCTAAGTCAAATCCCTTATGATTATACAGTGGAAGTGAGAAATAGATTTAAGGGACTAAATGTGATAGACAGAGTGCCTGATGAACTATGGACGGAGGTTTGTGACTTGTACATGAGACAGGGATCAAGACCATCCTCATGGAAAAGAAATGCAAAAAAGCAAAATGATTTTCTGAGGAGGCCTTACAAATGCTGTGAAAAGAAGAGAAGCTAAAAGCAAAGCAGAAAATGAAAGATATTCCCATTTGAATGCAGAGTTCCAAAGAATAGCAAGGAGAGATAAGTAAGCCTTCCTCAGTGATCAGTGCAAAGAAATAGAGGAAAACAACAGAATGGGGAAGACTAGAGATCTCTTCAAGAAAATTAAAGATACTAAGGGAACATTTCATGCAAAGATGGGCTCGATGAAGGACAGAAATGGTATGGACCTAACAGAAGCAGAAGATATTAAGAAGAGGTGGCAAGAATACACAGAAGAACTATACAAAAGAGATCTTCATGACCCAGATAATCACGATGGTGTGATCACTCACCTAGAGCCAGACATGCTGGAATGTGAAGTCAAGTGGGCCTTAGAAAGCATCACTACGAACAAAGCTAGTGGAGGTGATGGAATTCCAGTTGAGCTATTTCAAATCCTGAAAGATGATGCTGTGAAAGTGCTGCACTCGATATGCTAGCAAATTTGGAAAACTCGGCAGTGGCCTCAGGACTGGAAAAGGTCAGTTTTCATCCCAATCCCAAAGAAAGGCAATGCCAAAGAATGCTCAAACTACCACACAACTGCACTCTTCTCACATGCTAGTAAAGTAATGCTCAAAATTCTCCAAGCCTGGCTTCAGCAATATGTGAACCATGAAGTTCCAGATGTTCAAGCTGGTTTTAGAAAAGGCAGAGCAACCAGAGATCAAATTGTCAACATCCACTGGATCATGGAAAAAGCAAGAGAGTTCCAGAAAAACATCTATTTCTGCTTTATTGACTATGCCAAAGCCTTTGACTGTGTGGATCACAATAAACTGTGGAAAATTCTGAAAGAGATGGGAATACCAGACCATCTGACCTGTCTCTTGAGAAACCTGTATGCAGGTCAGGAAGTAACAGTTAGAACTGGACATGGAACAACAGACTGGTTCCAAATGGGAAAAGGAGTACGTCAAGGCAGTATACTGTCACCCTGCTGATTTAACTTATGTGCAGAGTGCATCATGAGAAACGCTGGGCTGGAAGAAGCACAAGCTGAAATCAAGATTGCTGGGAGAAATATCAATAACCTCAGATATTCAGATGACACCACCCTTATGGCAGAAAGTAAAGAGGAACTAAAAAGCTTCTTGTTGAAAGTGAAAGAGGAGAGTCAAAAAGTTGGCTTAAAGCTCAACATTCAGAAAACTAAGATTATGGCCTCTGGTCCCATCACTTCATGGCAAATAGATGGGGAAACAGTAGAAACAGTGTCAGACTTCATTTTTCTGGGCTCCAAAATCACGGCAGATGGTGATTGCAGCCATGAAATTAAAAGACGCTTGCTCCTTGGAAGGAAAGTTATGACCAATCTAGATAGCATATTAAAAAGCAGAGACATTACTTTGCCAACAAAGGTCCGTCTAGTCAAGGCTATGGTTTTTCCAGTAGTCATGTATGGATGTGAGAGTTGGACTGTGAAGAAAGCTATACACCGAAGAATTGATGCTTTTGGACTGTGGTGTTGGAGAAGACTCTTGAGAGTCCCTTGGACTGCAAGGAGATTCAATCAGTCCATCCTAAAGGAGATCAGTCCTAGGTGTTCATTGGAAGGACTGATGTTGAAGCTGAAACTCCAATACTTTGGCCACCTCATGCGAAGAGTTGACTCATTGGAAAAGACCCTGATGCTGGGAAGGATTTGGGGCAGGAGGAGAAGGGGACGACAGAGGAAGAGATGGCTGGATGGCATCACCGACTAGATGGACATGAGTTTGGGTAAACTCCGGGAGTTGGTGTTGGACAGGGAAGACTGGCGTGCTGCGATTTATAGGGTTGCCAAGAATCGGACACAACTGAGCGACTGAACTGAACTGAACTGAACACAAGAGAATTAGAAGACTTTATAAAATGCTAAAAGCAATACATAAAATCCTGTTAGCACAAGCTGGATCTGGCAGGGACTTCTAGCTCTAACAGTGTGAAATTAGAATGTAATTTTACTTCAATTCTGGGTTTTAAATTAGTCATGATCTATACAAATGAGTATTTGAGGGAAAAATGCAAAGCAAGGAGTTTGCCTCAAGCAGCTGCTCATCTGAGAGAGTTAGTGCCATCTTCCACCAAGAAAAGATCGTGAACTACATTCACTCTATTCACTTAAGAGAATTGAAATTATTATTATTATCTGTATACCACTCACCTTTCTCAAGAGGAGAGCACGGCAACTCACTTGAGTATCCATGTCTGGAGAATTCCATGCCTGGTGGGCTACAGTGCCTGGGGTCACAAAGAGTTGGCCACGACTAAAGTGACTGAGCATGCATGCATGCAGCTCTCTCAAACTGCACTGAAAACAATGGAATGTCTGAACATCAGAAAGAAATGAATTTACAATATCATGTTCTAGATTTGATGGCAGAGGTAAGAAAAGTGTAGGAAGGCTCTCTTTCCTGTTTCTACTTGCATATAAGAAAAAGCAGAAATTTTCCCTCCTAGAGAAAGAAGGGCCTATAAGATGATGCTGTGTGTATGGCTTTCTCCTGATTAGTCATGGTTAAGATGGTTCTGAGGTTGTCTTTGGAAAATCACATCATCATTTATTCTTCCCACTCATGTGCTTATCTCCTCATTCCTCGTATTAAAGTTGAAGTCAGGTTTTATGATGTGGGGGTGCTTCTAGGCCCCATGAGGAAGCCAGAAAAAGAGGAAGGGGGTGGTCTGTGAACTGGTAGAGGGCCTGGCTAAGCCTGGGTTGTGAAAGAGGACACAGAAGAGACCTCAGCAGCTACTTCCTACTCTTGGAACAGGGATGGTATTTTTAGAAAAATAGAATGATGTATTTTATTTCTTCCTAGGAATCCTGCTCTGTTGAAGCCCCTAGGTTGAGTTCCAAGGCTCTGTAGGAAAGGAGAGAACAGACCCCTCCAAGAACAGAAGATCTGCCATCAAATCAACCTTGCCTCTTAAAGGTGGATTCTTTTTGGCCAGATCAAGACAATAGCACTGAAGCACAGACTTTATCAAAATGCAAAGGGATATTGTAATTTACTGTAATTTAGTCTAATCCTGGCCTGGTAGATCTGATCCTCCAGTTTTCAGGAAGGGAATTCTTTATGTGAGAGGAAGAGTGGGAAAGTCTGGCTTATGGGAGAAAGATGAGCAGAGAAGACTAGAAATAGGTAAGGTGACAGCATTTCTAGGTGTTCTGTCTCTGAGCAAAAGTCCTGGATGTAGAAAGCATGCTACATAAGTTAAAGGCAGTGCAACACACAAACACGTACACATCACCACCACCACCAATGACAAGAACAACAGTAGAGACTTTTGCACCTCTCCTTTGAGGATCCACAAACTTTGTGGGCATATTGAGTGGAGGGTCTGAGTCTCCATCTAACTCATGGCATGAATGTGTTCAAATCACCTTGAGTTCGTGGGGAAGGATGTGGAGAGCAGGCAATGGTCCTGGTTGACCAGCTCAGGTGAAGCAGGGGTGTCACTGAAGCACAGGCAAAATGCTGGGGGACCTAAGGCCACAAGCTTGTGCTCAAGTGGGAGTTATTGCCTGACTTCAGGAAGAGCAATGGAACCAATAGTAGTTGAGGTAGGGCTGAGTGAGAAGGGAGGGTCCTGAGAAAGCTGAGTTCATTGCCTGAAGAATTCAGCTTCCTATTCCAATAGGTTGCACAGTAATCAGGTAGAAGGGACCCTGTGTGAAAGCCGGAAGAGCTGCAGGGTCTATGCAGAGACCCCTTACCACCTCCCTAATCTGCTGCTATGAGAGTATGCTAACTCTCCACTCCCCACTGTACATGGCTGGTGAGTCTCTCTGACTGGTGAAGTCTATCTGTCTAGAGCACTGGGGTGGGGGAGGAGGCAATTTCTGGAAGACAGTTATGTAAGAAAATATTTGTATTATTAGATCAAATTTGTTTTTCCAAGTGGGGCTAAATGGTTTTCACTATGGCTCAGATAAGTAGGAGGTCATGAGAAGGATCACATGCGTTCTGGAAAAGGAAGAGACTGTATTTTTGCTTGAACATCTGAATTAATCTGCACCTCTGCTACACATCTCTGAAAATGCCCAGAAGGCAGTTCATATGTTCTCTTAAAGTGACTGACTCTCTGCAAGTAACTGAATTTGCCTCCACAAATGCCAGTTGGTGGATTGGTGTGCCGACTTGCCTCCAAGGAAGGTAACTTCCTGACTGGCTGCTCTTTACTTCATGTATTCTAAGCTTCCTGCCCTCTCAGGAGCACCCTGTTGGCAAACGAGTTAGCTGAACTAAGGAGAAAAGGACTGCTACTAGTTCCACTGTTTCTTCAGTCAAAACAACATGCAAAATCTTTAAGAAAAAGTCTTCAGCCTCTTATCTGGTGGGAACTGATATGACAGCTCTCACTGGTGAGGCTGACCCTACACAGGGGTCTCAGTGGGGGAGCCGGGTGAGGCTGAGGAGCCTGCGGGCTGGGGCAGTCCACACTGGCTGGAGCCCAGCCCACCTGTGGGGAACGTGAGGGCCCTGGCTGGTTCCTCCTTAAATGTGTCATGCTTCCTGGTGCTGCCAGTTTTAACTTCTGCAGTGTGGAAACAGAAATCTTGAGAGCCATTTAGATACACTGGCAGGGGTGTGATTTACTTGTAGATTTTTATCTGAAAGATTTTGTTTTATTAAGACTCAGCTCTCCCCAGCAGTTTTAACTTTGGTTGGTCGTGGTGTGAAACAAGGTCAAGGGAATAGACTAAATATAGACTTCCATCATCTTCATTTCTGGATTTAGTTTTTACACTGTATAGAGGAGTTGAGTCATGAAAAAAGCTCACATGTTTGGAAAATTGTTTGCGGGGAGGACGTGCCCCAGTAATTGCCTGGTTATCACACTTTATCAGGGCTTGTCGTATGTGTCAAACTGTGTGTGTAAAATTTAACAAGCCATTTTCCTTTCCTGCCTTGTCCCAATAGTAAATAATGAGTTCTCTTTTGAATAAGATGCTCTAGGGGACTCATCACCACAATGCCACGTATTAGTGATTGCTATTAACTCACCCACCCCCCCAACGGGCTCAAAAAGCACTTACTGATCATCCACTATGTTCCAGGGATGTCATAGGTAATGTACTTTCAGAGGTCAGCAAAATCTAGTTCTAGGCTTCAAACAGTTCACAGTCTCATTAAGGAGAAAAGTCTTCCAGAATGGAAAATGAACATCGTGCATAACTCATTACAACCAAGTGGCAAGACATCTGAATGCAATATAGCAGCCTGCAGTGAATGCCATCTGTGTCTGTGAGCCAGAAAAACCTGTACAAAAAGTCCAGAGGCCATATCTGGATCCATGTCATAATGCCACTCCCCAATTTACCCACACCCGGACAAACCTTTTTGACTGATATACAAGATATTTTTAGATTACACACAAAAAAGTTGTAGGTATTGGGGAACAGGTTCTTCTAAAATATTATTTTGTAAGAACAATCCAGGTGACCATGATGCATGGCAAGAATGACCCTAGTTTTGGTGACAGGTGACATGTATATGCTTCCTTTAAAGCTTCTTCTGAATTTGGTCCTCCTATTCTCCACTGTTGTCTGCCCCTTCCTTCCTATCTGTCCTTATTTCCTAATGACATGGTTTCTTCTTCCACTTCCTAGGTTTTCATCTAACTCCATTTTCCAAATTTGGAAGTTCTTTTTTTATCTACTTCACTATCTCCCACTTTTAAAATCTCAGATTAATTTTCCCCCTAAGCACTCCTCCCTTAGCCTCCTTCCACTGCCTTGAACAGGGAGTCAGGAGAACAAAGTTTTAATACAAGTTCTGCCACTGCCTAGCTGTGCAACAGCTTTGGATAACTCCCTAACCTCATGGGGTCTCATTAGCTCCATCTGTCAAGGGAGGGGACCTGCATCACTTGTCTCCAGGCTCCTTCCTGTCACTATGATCTCATGGTTCTGTGAAATTTCCTAGAAAAGTCAAGTCTCAGATGCTTTGTTAATGTTTTTATAGCCATCCTCTGACGTTCCTAAGCCCTTCTTCCTCTGACTCTTTGGGTGAAACTCGCAAACACAGAACTACATGGATCTCTATAATCCTTTATCTTTTGGGAATGCTGATATCCCAGAGCTAAGAAAGAGGAATGAGGGGTTTCCTAGATATTCTCAGACACATGGACATATTGATTACTGAAGCCTATGCGTCTTTCACTGTCATAGTTACTGCCATTCTCCCTGGCATTTTCATATTTTCAGAAATACAGGGCCTACCACACGCCAGGAACTATTTACAGATGCAGCCTTGCTCTTTCACAGTAGCTTTGAGGAAAGGACTCAAGTGTCTATGGCTACCTGAGAGTTCCTTTCTTCCCAAATTCCTATCTTGGTCTCATTAAACAAAAGTACCACCTAGGCCAGGGCTCCTTTGAGGCTCAAACGGTCCCTTTAGATGTATAATACATAGTAATCCAAGTCAGAGTCTTTTTTTCAGTTTAAAAACTTTTTCTGCATACTTGAATGTTGAGTCCATCAACTCAGGGTCTCCTGAGGATCTTCCTGACATCTGATTATTCTGTTAGAACTTCTGCACACACTTCTGTTTCACTTTCAGGTCACTATTCTCCATGGCTCTGCCAGACCTAGTTCATACTCCTGTGATAGTAGATACTCAGATGGGCCTGTGACTGAGGCAAAAACCCTGAAACATCTGGCATAGACTGAGCCCCAGGTAGGCTCAGCTGTTCCAATATAGTCCTGAAGAGTGTCCTCAGGGTTCACTCCCAGTACCTAACTCCTACTGGTAAATTCACTCACCTCCTCTGTAAAGTTTATTTTCTATAATAGATTGTACTTGTCCAACTAATGTGAAATGTTATCATCCAACTCCTTTAAAAAATTGTTTATTTATTTGGCTGTGCTGGGGCCTTGTTGCTGTATGGGCCTTTCTCTAGTTGCAGCGAGCGGGGACTGCTCTCGGGTTGCGGCCCCTGGGCTTCTCATTGTGGTGGCTTCTCTTGTTGTGAAGAACAAGTTTAGAGGCTTTGAGCTCCAATAGCTATGGTGCACGGGATTTGTTGCCCCATGGCATGTGGGGTCTTCCAGACCAGGGATCAGTCTGTGTCTCCTGCATTGGCATGAGTGCATGCTTGGTCTCTAAGTCATGTCAAATTCTTTGATACCCCATGAATTATAGCTCACTAGGCTCATTTGTACCTGGAGAAGGCAATGGCACCCCACTCCAGTACTCTTGCCTGGAAAACCCCATGGATGGAGGAGCCTGGTGGGCTGCAGTCCATGGGGTCTCAAAGAGTCGGACACGACTGAGCGACTTCACTTTCACTTTTCACTTTCATGCATTGGAGAAGGAAATGGCAACCCACTCCAGTATTCTTGCCTGGAGAATCCCAGAGACAGAGGAGCCTGGTGGGCTGCTGTCTATGGGGTCGCACAGAGTCGGACACGACTGAAGCGACTTAGCAGCAGCAGCAGCAGCAGCAGCAGGCTCATTTGTCCATGGGGTTTCCCAGGCAAGGATACTGGAGCAGGTTTCTATTTCCTTCTCCAGGGAATCTTCCTGATCCAAGGATTGAACTTGCATCTCTTGCATTGCAGGTAGGTTCTTTACCACTGAGCCACTAGGGAAATCCACCACCTAACTATTAGCACTACAGTTTGGTCCATCCTAGTATAGGTCTTTGGGATAGTTTGCAATGAAACAAAAGACATCCCATATCTTCCAATATTTTTTCCAAGCTTTTAGGGGGATTATAACTAAAGTGTATATATATCCCAGTTAACTGGGGATGAAACCAAGGATAGTCATCAGTCAGAACCACGAAACTGTAACTTGATTAATAATGAACTGCAACCCATCTTCCCTGATCAAATTCGTTTCAATTGTTTTTACCAAGCTTGCATATCCTCCAAGTGTCACCTAGCCTAAACAGTAAGATGTTTGTCCAAGTTGTTTTCCAGGAATTTGGAGTCACCTGAGTCTAGTTTGAGTTCCAGCCTTTTAAGACTGATTAGGACCACCAATCCTCCATCTGGGCATGCATGAGTGTCTTTGGTGGCCTTTTGATGTCAGAAGGCCAAAAACTTTACCTTCAGGACATGCTAATATGGCTGCCATTTTCTGAATGTGGGTTTGATGAAGTGGCCTGTAGCTTACTTGCAAGTGCCCAGAACAATAATTATTTCACCTTTTCTTGTTTCCAGTCACCTTTCCCCATCCTCCCCACACCTTGGCGTTATTCCATGAATGTCCCTAGTCCCTTGCCTTCGGAGAGGAAGATTTGAGATTCATTCTCCTGTCTCCTTGCTTGGCCCCTCATGAATACACCTTTTCTCTGCTGCCAATCTTGGCATCTCAGGGTTTGGCTTGCTGTGTGATTGGCAAGTAAACCTGGTTTGGTAGTAGGGACAGCCCCAGTTTGTGCCTGTTCTCACTTTGTCTTCGTGAATAGAGGCCCCTTTCATTATCTTAAAGTGTCTAAATTTGATTTGTTCATGCCCCATGGCATGTAGGAGTTCCCCAACAAGGGATCAATCAAACCCATGGCCCCAGCATCGTAAGCTCAAAGTCCTAACCACTGGACAACCAGAGAAGTCCCCCTAAAGTGTCCCAGTTTAGATAATACATGATACAGTCTCCCTGGTTCATGCATTGAGTGCGTGTTCTGTACATGTGTGGCTAAAATCCTGACTCCTCATTTCCACGCTGCTGTCAAGTAGCCCAAGGAGTTACATGTTGAAGCTAAAGAATGACATGGTCACTTGTGTTTCTGAAGCATATCTGACCTATGATAGAAAGAAAATCAATGAAATGAACCTTGTTAAATTTCTTTGATTCTTTACAGTAAAAACAATGGTAGAACTTCTACCAGTATGGAATTAGTTAAAAAGAAGAGACTGTTTGGTTGAATCTATTCATGATAAAATTATAAAGAAAACTTTCTAAGAGAATGCAAGCATGACCTGCTGTGTTTCCCACCTTCCATCACAACCTCATACACACCCCCACCCAACCCCAGGCGGGTTGTCTATTGATATGTTTGCATGCTGATAGATAACTCTTCATGGATTCATGGTCCATCAGTGAGCTGCACATTCATTCAGTCCTGGCATATTCCCACATCATGATGAAGTCAGGAGCCAGTTCCACCTTTGTCAACAAAGTAAGCCATTCCACTGAAAAGAAAAGATCAATTTAAAAATGTTGTTTCAACAAACAATGAATCAAACATTCAGGAGAGGATAGATTTTGCTTAACTGAGATAATTGAGTTATCATGTGCAATTTACTTACACTTTACAGAAAGACAGATTTTAATTAATGGCTCATGTTTTATCTGCAAAAGAACACATCAATGTCCCGAGAGATATGGCTATATGGATAAAGCACTGCCATCATATTTATAATGAAAATAATAAAGCTAAAGCTGATCAAGTTTCCTGAATGTAGCACATCACACTAAACATTTTGTGTGCCATTCTTCAGTTAATCCCACGGAAACCTGCATCAGAAGTGCTAGAGGGGACTGCCCTGGTGGCGTAGTGGATAGGAAAATGCCTGTTAATGAGGGGAACATGGGTTCGATCCCTGGTCCAGGAAGATTCCACCTGCTGCAGAACAATTACTGAGCCTGCTTGTTGCAACTCCCGAAGCCCATGCACTGTGAGCCTGTGCTGCACAAGAGAAGCCACTGCGATGAGAATCCCCCACCGCAATGGAGAGTAGCTCCAGCTCACTGCAACCAGAGACAGTCTGTGCAGAGCGACGAAGACCCAGAGCAGCCAAAAATAAAAACAAACGACATAGACACCAAAAATAAAATTAGTAAAAATAAAAAAAGTACTAGAGGGACATTGTAGGATCATATTTGTGGGAGGTCTCAATCTATCTACCAGTGATATATTCTAAAGATTTTTTCATGAATTTTCCAGTGATATACTTGAATGAGTCTCTGTTTCAGGGGTGGAAAAATATTCTTATGAACGTGAATGACTGTACATGGAGATTATAAATTATTTGTATCAGTCAGAAGGTAGATAGATGAATAATAGATAGACTATATTAAAGTCTCTCTCTCTAATCTCTGAAAGATAATATAAAGGTCGCTAATTAAAATTTTTGTGAATCTTAATCTGATGACTGAAATATTAATCAGAGGAAAATTGTGCATAGTATTAAATTAGAATTATATGTCAAGGTGTAGCCACGCGTTCCGGGAAACAAACTCACTCAGAAGGACAATGCAGATAGTGGAGTGCAGTTTATTACACTGGTGGGCCCAAGGCAGAGTCTCCTCTTAGCCAAGGACCCCGACCAGTTTTTGTGAAAACCTTATATACCCTAAGTGCACATGCCCAAACCCACCTCCCTAAATTCCCTGAAACTAGTCTGAATAAAGGAAAAGAAAGATACAATCAAAGTTAACCTGTGACTCATATGCCTTAAGCCTAGGGAGTTACCAGTGGGCAATTATCAATAGGCCTGAGGTCATACCCTAACAAGAATAATAGAATTTATGATTCTATTCGGTTACACAGATAACTAGGGTATTCTTTTAGATGGTGGAGAGTCTAGGTACGAGCCCTGGGGCTCTTCCTTCTGGGGGGTCTGGTTTTCCAGTTGCTATGTCGTTTCCATAGATACTGGGCATAGAGCTCAAAGTCCACAGTCCGGCCCAGGATGGAGTCCAGCTTTCAAGATGGAGCCTGTTCTGTCTGTTTCCTCCTTCAAAGGTAGGGAACCAGGGTTTGAGAAGGTGGGTGGGTATTACTGGGAACCCTTAGGAAAATCCCCTATGTGGGTCTGAGGCCCTCTTGACACTCCCATGTCCAATTTTTCCTTCTAAAATAACAAATTAGTTTACGTAGACAATGACTTTTATCTATTATTAAATAAAATGTGCCAAAGGTATGCATATTTTTTTTCAAGAGCAAGGTTAAACCAAATCAATCTTTTATTGCATGTAATTTTATATTTACATATATTTTCTCCCTATATAGTCCAAATATGACAAAAAATTGTTTGAATATAATTATGGGTTCGTAACGTGGCAAGTTAATAAAGAGGGTCAGAAGACTATCAGCTCCAACCACCTGCAGGAACAGACCCCAGTTATCCTAACAGTGGACTGGCCTTAGTCTGTATTAGGGTGAAGGATCCATCTAGATTCACACTGACCGACAAGTGAATGATGGGAACGGGAGGGGACCCAGAAACGTTAGCATCAAAAAAGAATCATCTCCATTTGTATAGCACTGCATACAAGAGAATAATGTAAAAATAAAAGACAGTCCAACCTTTTAAAGAGCCCATATCCCTTGGTATCTTTTATTTTCTAATATATGGCAATAAAAACAATCAGCTGCCAATATACCCCATAGGATGGAGGCATCCTTAATTTTGGCAGACTGTGCAACAGTGGGCAGCTCCACAGCCCAGACAAAAGGCAGGACTCTCCTCTTAGCCTAAGGGTCAAGCCCTGGAGATGTAAGGTAGATAATTTAGACTACCACCGTTCTACAATCTGATCACTCCCGATTGTGGGACTAAAGGTTTTGTGCAACACCTCACATTGGAAGCATCTAATTACAACTTCTGTCCTGAAATCCCGAGAATTTTCTCTATCATCTACTCATTCATGGATAACCATAGACTCATTTCTCAACAAAGCACATATCAGGATGGCTCTCAACCTCTAGACCTTTTGTTCTCTGGGTTCAAGTGATACAGAAGGAATGGACTCAAGAGGATGGATGAAGTCATTTAGAAAATGAAAAATCCCAGCCCATATTTTCTTTAGTTTTTCTCCTTGATTAAGTTCTAGGTAAAAATCAAAATTAAGGAGAAAATCTAGGGAAATGTTATTAGTTGCCTAAAGCTCTATGCAAATTCAAAGTATAAAAAAAGAGTATCATTCCTATTTTAGATATGAGAAATCTGAAGCTTATAGTTAGGTTGATTTGCTAAACCAGACTTTAACCCAAGTCTGCATTTATTCTAAAGTGAGTCCTGCAAAGCACTCAGATTTTTAACTCTTTATGGGTGTATTTATCACTTCAGACTTGATGGTGATCTTGGCGCAGAGAAAATGTGGCAAATACTCTTTTACTGCTTCCTCTACAGAATCAGGATAATTCTCCATGTATAAGCTAAAGGCTGGGATTGGCAAGTCCTTTCCTTGAGCACAAAGGCTAATATCACAAAGGACACCTTTTCCAGCATTTAGCTCCTAGTTGTTAATAATCTAAAAGGCTCATAATCTAAAACAAATTTATATTAATATATATGACCTAAAGGGGTATAAAGAATAAATAAATCTGGGACTATCATCTCCTGGAATTACAGAAGAGAGGGTGCCTTATAGTGAAGACATATTCCTTTATGAGTTATTCTTGACAGTACAGCTTTCATAAAATCTGATGGAAACAAAAGAAAATGAGTCTATTTAAAAATGTATGAGGCTGGTTTAAAATGGGTTCGGGGATTGCACTCTCTTGGATTCCTTAGATTTATTCTCCTTTCTGCCTTAGAATTAAGATCACCTCAGACAATGTTTGATTGAGGCTCTTCAAGTACAAAGCACATTAACATTTGCATTTCAGGGGAAATTCAGCTTGGACTAAATAAACCATTCTGGCATCAGTGTATAAATAAAGAATATTTGTGGAGTTCATATGGCTTTGAAGTAGCTTAAGTAATAAAAAGTTATAGCTAGAACAGAAGAAGTGGACTTGATAAATTAGGAAAGGAAAATGATTCTGTGTGAGCTATAATTTTTGAAAGAAAGAGATAATCTTTTTCATGTTGGAACAAATCTAGAAGATTTTCATCCCTTTTTTGAAAGTAAACAGTAAAATAAACATTTTTCTTGCCACTAGTAATAATAATGTCACAGAGAGAAATGTAGGCACAGACAAATGAAGCTCCTCCTGACCAGTAAGTGGCAGACAGCATTTTGCTGGATATATTTAGCAAGAAGGATCCTTAGATTCCAGCATTTCATCTTGCATGCAGTGGCCAGACATAGAAATATAGTGCCTTAAAACACTATTCTTAAGGTGTGACTTTTCGTCATCCTTGAAATACAAAGAACTGAGAATTCTCTGCAATTGGTATTGAAAGCTATGTTACAAAAAAGTTCTTTTTCCAGCACAGACCTCATGAGAAACAAATGGTATAGGAAGCAGACGAGAACCTGAAATACTATAAAAACACAAAATAAAGTGGTGGATATCAAGAGACATGAGATAAAGTAGACAGTAGACACAAGCTTTAAGATTAAGATAATCTGGAAGTTGTAGTTAGCAGGCAACACTTTAAGAAAACGTGATTAATAATTGCTTATTTTAAATTTATGCATAAATTAAACAAAATTATATTGTTAGAAGCATATTGTTTAGAGTTATAAAATCTTAATAGCAAATGGTTCAACTGTTGTTAAATTTTAGTAAAATATATATATAAATATTTTTTTACAAAGAAAAAATAAGTTAAAGAACAGAATATAGAGGGAAATATGGACAACAAGGATGAAAAGTTGGAGGGTAACAATAGAGAATTAGAATCCATAAAAAAGAACCCCAAAATTCTAGAAATGCAAAATACAGAGCAGGCTGAATTAGAAGTCAGTAGTTATATTATCAAAATTGGTTAATAGAAAACATTCGAGAAGTACAGACAGGAAATAAAGGAAGGAACAGAAGAGATGTAAGACCTGACTAAAATGCCTAACCAGCATGTACCTGGAGTCTCTAAAGGAGAGGAGAAAGATTGAGACTAAAGAACTATTTGAAGAAATTTTGGCTGAAAGCTTTTCAAATCTGATGAAAAATAATTCACAGATTCAACTTCAGTGGACTGCAAGCAAGATATATAACAAAGAAAATTTTAGCTCTTATTATTCTAAAAATTAAGAGAAAAATCTTTAAAACAGAAAAAAACACATCACCTTCATAAAAATAACAGTAAGAAATACCACTGACCAAATCTATATACTAGAAGACATGATTAAAGAACTGAATGAGAAAACCAAAACAAAATAATACCTTCTAATCTAGGATTCTATACAGAGTGAAAATACCCTTCAAAAAATAAGGAAGAAATTTTTCATATAACCAAAACTGAGAGGATTGTTGCTAGCAGATCTACAATAGAAGAAATACTGAAGAAAGTTTTTCATGTCAAAGGATAGTGGTTCCAGATAGTGTTATAGAAGTTCAAGAGTTTATAACTAATGCACAAGGAAAAATGTGACAGCTATAGCAAAAATGATAGTAAGGCAATAAATGGAATTAAACTATTATAATCTCCTTGAAATATTTAGGAAATAGGAAAAGTAGGTGGCTCACTGTTAAAGAATCTGCCTGCCAATGCAGGAGATGTGAGTGCGATCCCTGGGTCAGGAAGAACCCCTGGAGAAGGAGACGGTAACCCACTCCAGTATTCTTGCCTGGGAAATCTCATAGGCAGAGGAGCCTGGCAGGTTACACTCCGTGGGGTCCCAAAGAGTCAGACGTCACTTAGCAACTGAACAACAACAAAAGTAGACTGCAGTCATGGTTACATTTTGTAATTTCAGGCTAACTTCTAAAACAGTATTGCAAAAATGTTTAACAAAAATGCTAATGAAGAAGATAAAATCCAATAATAAAATGTAATTTGTTAATATTAAAAAATAGTACCTCTAGTCAGTAAAGAATAAAGAAATCATATGACTCTGACTCTTTTTTATGACAAAGCTGAAATATTTAAATTCTACTTTGGGTTTTTCATATTATTTTAATACACTGATAGAAGCAACACTTACCTTATTGCAGTCTTTATCTTCTGTCCCACTCCATATCGGTATGCACACAACCTAGGTCTATGTAAGTTTAAATTATACACTTGTGTGCCTTAGCTTCCACCACTTTCTCAATTCCAAGTTTATAACACTAAGATGAATAAGATAAGAGTGCAGCCAAAGAGACAAGCTTGTAAAGTATCTGGCCAGCACAAAATTTACTATATTTTTTACCAAAATTAATTTTATTCCTCTACTAGATATCAGAAGGTAATATTCTACTCTTAGTATATTAAAAAGAACTTGAGAGAGAAAACAATGTTGATCAAGGGGCCATTGGAAGTCAGAGTAAAAGGATTTAAATTCCAGAGTTTTGAAACTCAAATCTCCACTTCTCACTTTCAGCCCTTCCTTTTATTCATTTCCAAATTTTGAAAGTGCAGAGAGTTTTTTTTTTTTTTTTTTTTTTTTTTAGTATTGTATCACAAACACTGCGAGTGTAGCCATGCTGTTCCTGGTGTCTAGCATCACTTTTCTCATTCCTTTTGTATAGGCCAAGATCTATCAAATTTTTGGAGTGATTTATAGAGCATTTATGAATATAGATTTTCAAGTATTGCCTTAGAGCTAACCACATCGTAATCTTCATGGGTAGGGTTCACTTCCTGCAAATGTATTAGTGCTCTATAAAGTATTTTCTTTGAAGCATATAGCAGATCAACGTGTAGGAAAGATGGTAGACTTGCCTCAAAAGAGCTGACGCAGAGTCATCATTGGGTGGGTCTCTACTAAGTGTTTTTATTTTTGATAGGGCTAGCTATCAACCTAAGTATGTTATTAATGCGACTGCATACTTTCACAAATATGACTCAAACATATTTCTAAGTTACTGAGGTTTTCTAGGAACTTTTATTCTTGCACCTGTTTTCAAATTTGCTGGAGGATTTCAAGAGTTGAAAGGAAAGCAGTTACATTGTCTGGCTCCCTGAATAGGTCACTGAGCCTCAGACTTTATTTTTATTTGGGCTTTATTACTCACATTCATATTCTACTTTATGATTTCTTCCAAAAATAAAGTTTGGAGGGGATAATTTATTCCATAAAGCAAAAGTCAGAAAGAGACACAATGTTTTGTTACCAAGATAAGAAAGGGCATTTGAACAAGAGGAAGAAAGACCCTTGAGGAGTTTGTATGATAATGAAAGCATCTTCACTGTCATGTCTTCCTTTCCCAGGCAGCTGTCCTTGCCCACCTTCCCACAGGTGAAGATGGAAGCAAGCAGGGTGGCATGTTTTTATTCCAGCCCAGGGGAGCCCTGAAAGGAGCTGGGCTGTCAAGAGCATCCCTCTGAACTGCACCTTCTCTTTTGCTAACAAACTCAAGCTTGTTTTAACCTTTAATTCCCAGAGAGTAGAGGCACCCCACCAACATCTCAGCACAGATATAACTTGAAAATACTTAGTACATGTATATTATCATATGTGAAACAGAACACCATTCCAGGTTCAATGCATGAGACAAATGCTCAGGGCTGGGGCAATGGGATGACCCAGAGGGATGGGATGGGGAGGGAGGTGGGAGGGGGGTTCAGGATGGGGAACACAGGTAAACCCATGGCTGATTCATGTCAATGTATGGCAAAAACCACTACAATATTTCAAAGTAATTAGCCCCCAACTAAAATAAATAAATTTATTAAAAAAAAAAAAAAAAAAAAAAAACTTAGTTCTGACCCAACCACAAGCCAGAGTTCCAGAGGGATCCTTCAAATTAACCTGTTTCCAGTCCTCTTAAAGGCCAGTTCTTATGCAACTGACCTGGTGCTGTGCAGCAATGGCGCCACCTACAGGACAATGTGTGAAAAAAAGGACAAAGCATTGAAGGTCCCCTTTAGGGGGAGGGAGAGGAATAACACAACTTTTGTCAAGTGTAGCACTTTACAGTGTATTTGATATATGCATTTGGTAGGCTAATGTTATGGTTAAATTTAAAGGGAAGTTCTGTATTTTTCATCATTGATTATTTTAAAATGTGAAAAAGAGGGATACAAAAATAAAATAGAGAAAATAATGAGGTTGGAATGAATACATCACAATTCATTTAGTGCATGCGTGCTTGCTAAGTCACTTCAGTCATGTCCAATTCTTTGCGACCCTATGGACTGTAGCCCACCAGGCTCCTCTGTCCATGGGATTCTCCAGGCGAGAATACTGGAGTGGGTTGCCATGCCCTCCTCCAGGATGTTATAAGATGTTAAAGATGTTATAAGAATAAAAGAGAACTTATCCAATTTGATAAAGGACATAAATGAAAAGCCTATGATTAATATCATACTTCATGATGAAATACTGAAAGCTTTCCCCCCAAATCAGGAACAAGCCGAGATGCTGATTCTTATCATGTCTATTCAACATTATTCCAGAGATTCTAGCCAGGGAAATTAGACAAGAAAAAAAAAAAAGGCATCTAGATAGGAAAGGAAAAAGTAAAATTATTTCTATTTAGAGAAGATGCAGTATTATACATAAAATATCCTAGGAATCCACAAAAACTTTTCAAGCTAATAATTCAACAAGATGGCAGGGTGCAAGATCAATATGCAAAAATTAGTTGAATTTCTATACAGTAGCAATGACCAATCAGAAAAGAATTTTTAAAAAAATTCCATTTATAATCACATCAAAGTGTAAAATACTTGGAAAAAATTAATTAAAAAACTATAAGACTAATACACTGAAAACTATAAAACATTGTTTATCAATTAATCTGTTGATGCTGCTATGAACATTCATGTATAAGTTTTTTATATATAAATTAATTTTTTACTTGAAGGATAATTGCTTTACAGAATTTTGTTGTTTTCTGTCCAATCTCAACATGAATCACCCATCAGTTCAGCTCAGTTGCTCAGTTGCGTCCGACTCTTTGCGACCCCATGAACCGCAGCACTTCAGGCCTCCCTGTCCAGCACCAACTCCCAGAGTCCACCCAAACCCATGTCCATTGTGTCAATGATGCCATCCAGCCATCTCATCCTCTGTTGTCCTCTTCTCCTCCTGCCCTCAATCTTTCCCAGAATCAGGGCCTTTTCAAATGAGTCAACTCTCCGCATGAGGCGGCCAAAGTATTGGAGTTTCAGATTCAACAACAGTCCCTCCAATGGACACCCAGGACTGATCTCCTTTAGGATGGACTGGTTGGATCTCCTTGCATGTCACCCATAGGTATACATATGTCCCCTCCCTTTGAACCTCCCTCCCATCTCCCTCACCATCCCACCCCTCTAGGTTGATACAGAGCCCCTGTTTGCGTCTCCTGAGCCATATAGAAAATTCCCATTGGCTATTTTACATATGGTAATGTGAGTGTCCATGCTGCTCTCTCCATACAAATCACCCTCTCCTCCCCCTCCCCATGTCCATAAGTCTATTCTCTACGTCTATTTCTCCATTGCTGCCCTGTAAATAAATTCTTCAACCATTTTTTTTTAGATTCTGTATGTATGTGTTAGAATACAATATTTATCTTTCTCTTTCTGACTTATCTCACTCTGTATAATAGAGCTATATGTTCATCCACCTCATTAGAACTGACTCAAATGTGTTCCTGTTTATGGCTGAGTAATATTCCATTGTGTATATGTACCACACCTTCTTTATCCATTCATCTGTCGATGGACATCTAGGTTGCTTCCATATTTTAGCTATTCTAAATAGTGCTGCAGTGAGCAATGGGATACATGCGTCTTTTTCAATTTTGGTTTCCTCAGGGTATATGTTTAAGAGTGGGATTGCTGGGTTATATGGTGGTTTTATCCTAGTTTTTTGAGCAATCTCCGTACCATCTTCCATAGGGGCTGTATCAATTTACATTCCCATCGCACTAAAAGAGCATTCCCTTTTCTCCACACCTTCTCCAGCATTTATTGTTTGTAGACTTTTTGATGAGGGCCATTCTGACCAGTGTGAGGTGATATCTCATTATAGTTTTGATTTGCATTTCTCTAATAATGAGTGATGTTGAACATCTTTTCATGTGCTTGTTAGCCATCTGTATGTCTTCTTTGGAGAAATGTTTGTTTGGGTCTTTTTCCCACTTTTCGATTGGGTTGTTTTTCTGGTATTGAGTTGTATGAGCTGCTTGTATATTTTGGAAATTAATCCTTTGTCAGTTGTTTCATTTGTTATTATTTTTGTTTGCTATTACTTTCTCCCATTCAGATTCGCATTGGATCTGTAGATTGCATTTGGTAGTACAGTTGTTTCCACAATATTGTTTCTTGCTACCCAGGAACATGGAATAAAACTCTCCATCTGTTTATGTTGTCTTTGATTTCTTTCATCAGTGTCTTATAATTTTCTGTGTACTGTTCTTTTGCCTCCTTAGGTAAGTTTATTCCTAGATATTTAATTCTTTTTGTTACAATGGTGAATGGGATTGATTCCTTGATTTCTCTTTCTGACTTTTCATTGTTAGTATATAGAAATGCAAGTGATTTCTGTGCATTGATTTTCTATCCAGCAACTTTACTAAATTCATTGATTAGCTCTAGTAATTTTCTGATACTATCTTTAGGGTTTTCTACGTACAGTATTATGTCATCTGCAAACATGAGAGCTTTACTTCTTTTTTTTCCCAATCTAGATTCCTTTTATTTCTTTTTCTTCTCTGATTGCTGTAGCTAGGACTTCCAAAACTATGTTGAATAATAGTAGTGAAAGTGGACACCCTTATTTTCTTCCTGATCTTAGGGGAAATGCTTTCAGTATTTCACCATTGAGAATGTTTGCTGTAGGCTTACATATACAGCCTTTTCTATGTTGAGGTAGGTTCCTTCTATGCCCATTTTTTGAAGAGTTTTAATCATAAATGGGTGCTGAATTTTGTCAAAGGCTTTTTCTGCCTTTGAGATGGTCATATGGTTTTTATCTTTCAATTTGTTAATATGGTGTATCACATTGATTGATTTGCATATATTGAAGAATCCTTGCATCCCTGGAATAACCCAATTTGGTTATGGTGAATAAGCTTTTAAATGTGTTGCTGAATTCTGTTTGCTAAGATTTTGTTGAGGATTTTTGCATCTATGTTCATCAGTGATATTGACCTGTAGTTTTCTTTTTGTGTGTTGTCTTTGTCTGGTTTTGGTATCAGGGTGATGGTGGCCTCGCAGAATGAGTTTGGAAGTGTTCTTCCCTCTGCAGTTTTTTGAAAGAGTTTTAGAAGTATAGGCATTAGCTCTTCTCTAAATGTTTGATAGAATTCTCCTCTGAAGCCATCTGGTCCCGGGCTTTTGTTTTTTGGGAGATTTTTGATCACAGCTTCAATTTCAGTGCTTGTAACTGGGTCGTTCATAATTTCTATTTCTTCCTGGTTCAGTCTTGGAAGATTGAACTTTTCTAAGAATCTGTTCATTTCTTCTAGGTTATCCATTTTGTTGATCCTCAGTTCTTTTCATTCGTTTTACTTTATTCTGCTCTTCAGAAGTTATTTCCACCATTTTATCTTACAGCTCACTGATTCGTTCTTCTGCTTCAGGTATTCTGTTACTGATTCCTTCTAGAGTATTTTTAATTTTAGTAATTTTGTTGCTTGTCTCTGTATATTTATTCTTTAATTCTTCTGGGTCTTTGTTAATTGATTCTTGAATTTCTTCATTCTGTTTTCAAGGTTTTTGATCATCTTTGCTATCATCATTCTGAATTCTTTTTCAGGTAGTTTGCCTATTTCCTCCTCATTTATTTGGACTTCTGTGTTTCTAGTTTGTTCCTTCATTTGCATAGTGTTTCTCTGTCTTTTCATTATTTTTTTTTAAACTTACTGTGTTTGAGGTTTTCTTTTCCCAGGCTTCAAGGTTGAATTCTTTCTTCCTTTCGGTTTCTACCCTCCTAACGTTGGCCCAGTGGTTTGTATAAGCTTTATATAGGGTGAGATTTGTGCTGAGATGTTTGTTTGTTTTTCCTCTGATGGGCAAGGCTGAGTGAGGTGGAAATCCTGTCTGCTGATGATTAGGTTTGTACTTTTGTTTTGTTTGTTGTTTGGATGAGGCTTCCTGCACAGGGTGCTACTGGTGGTTGGGTGATGCTGGATCTTGTATTCAAGTGGGTTTCTTTGTGTGAGTTCTCACTATTTGATACTCCCTAGGTTCAGTTCTCTGGTAGTCTAGGGTCTTGAAGTCAGTGCTCCCACTCCAAAGGTTCAGGGCTTGATCTCTGAATATTGTGATGAAATGTTTGTGTTGGCAGGCTCGGGGCTCCTCTTATGGGTTTATTTGCATGGGGATGTTTTTTTCTGGGGAGAACATGCTAACAAGGAGGTGGTAGGAGTTGTCTTGAAGAAAGAGTTCCTTTTTCTCTTGGCACAAGTCTCCACTGTGTGGCATCAAAATCAGACCCAAGTAATGGCTCCTGAAAGCCTAGGCTCACTTCACTGTTATTACTGACCATTCTAGAAGAAAAGAGCCTCTGCCTGTTGCCCTAACAGGTGCAACTGCCCATGTATAAGTTTTTGTTTGAACATACATTTTCCATTCCCTTGGATATATATTCATAGGATGGAATTGCTGGGTCGTAAGGTAACTTTATGTTTAACTTTTGGAAGAACTGCCAAACTATCTCTCACCATATAACATTCCCATCAGCAAAGTTCCATTCAATGGAATATTATTTATCTATGAAAAGGAATGAACTAATGTTAATGTGACCACATGATAATCTTCATAAACATTATACTGCATGGAAGAAGCCAGACACAAAGGTCACATGTTATACGACTTCGTTTATATGAAATTCCCAGAAAAGACAAACCTATAGAAACAGAACATTAATTAGGGGTTTCCAGAAGGCACACCACTCCAGTACTCTTGCCTGGAAAATCCCATGGACGAGGAGCCTGGTAGGCTGCAGTCCATGGGGTCGCTAAGAGTCGGACACGACTGAGTGACTTCACTTTCACTTTTCACTTCCATGCATTGGAGAAGAAAATGGCAACCCACTCCAGTGTTCTTACCTGGAGAATCCCAGGGATGAGGGAGCCTGGTGGGCTGCCGTCTATGGGGTCGCACAGAGTAGGACACGACTGAAGCGACTTAGCAGCAGCAGCAGCAGCAGCAGAAACTAGAAGAAAGTCACAGTGAAGAATGGCTGCTAACAAGTACAGGATTTCAATTTAGGGTCATGAAAATATTCTGAAATTAGTTAGTGGCAATGATTGTACAACTTTGTGACTATACTGAAAGCTATCAGATTTCAAATTTTTAAGTGTCAAATTTTATGGTATGTGAAATACATTGCAATAAAAAATATTTAGGTCTTCTTTAGAAACAAAGGCAAATATTTTTTGCTAAGCATTAAGAAAAATAGTTTTGAACCAAATCTAACTCTTTTCATGACCTTTTAGAGATATTCTTCCCTTTCTCAGCCAGAAAGGAGTTAAATATTTCAAATTTTTCAGTTCCCAGAAATAATCTTTTGGGATAAGTGAGTTCTTAGAAAAATTCAGAGGTAGAATTCTGAAGAAAAGAAGCTAGCATCAGTGGAATAGCCAAGTGCTTTCATACGGATCATAATTTTGGTGTATTCACATAAATACTTTCTTAATTTTCACAACAGCATGATATGCTGCATTTATTTATTTCCATATTACATTACTATCATTATATACTTATATATTTATATTATTTAAAATATTATAATATTTATATTTAAAATATATAATTTATTTATATATAATATATTATATATTATATTTTTATATTATATATAATATATTTAATAAATATTAAAATATATTTATTACAATATTTATATTATTTATAAATATTTATTTATCATATTTATTATATTCATGGAGAATATAAGAAAAAGGCTACACAGTAAAATGCAATCAGGAGATTTTAATGAAGTAATCCCAGTTGGAAAAGTCTTAGTCTTAATTGAAAATTGGATAATGATTCTTATGCATAAAACATAAAGAAAAAATTCTTCAGAAAAGCCATGAGACAGAATAAATAGGAAAGTAATACAAACTGATGATAGATGGGAATAAAACACATCTGGAGACATTTTTAGGGCATAGAAATTCAATGTTTCATAAATCAGCTTCTGACTAAAAGTATTAAGTACTTTTAGAAAACACATCGAGTCATTCAAGGCCTTATTCTTTCATTTATGGTCAATTCTATCACAGGCTTATGCTTGATTGCTATTTATCACCATCTCCAGCATAGCTTCCTCCTCTGATTCCAAACCAGCTGACCTCTTTGTAGCTCTGATTGTTCTCTTCACTTGCCCATTTTACCTGAAGTTCCTCTCCCTTTCTTGCACCAATACAGATCATAAGCTCTCAGGGTGGGCACTTATTTTGTGTTGCATGCCCCGTGTTTAGCCACAGTTGGCACTTAATAAACACATTAAATAAATGGCTACACAAAGGACAACTTCCCTGTTTTGGTAAAGTAATAAAAATCCCAACATTAAGCACAGTCACAACACCAAGTACAATCGTGACTTAAATATACTCACATTCTACTCCTGAATATAAATGGGTCTGTCTATTTATCCTTTCCACCCTATCTTTCCAAATGTGAGGCAATAAAGATCTATAATCTGAGAAAAGTAATACTTCAATTTCAGTGGACAAAATAAGAGTATCTGGGAATTCCCTGGTGGTCCAGTGGTTAGGACTTCTCACTCTTACTGAGGAGGGCTCCAGTTCTGTCTCTGGTCAGGGAACAAAACTCCCACAAGCTGCATGACCCCCCCCCCCCAAAAAAAAAAATCTGCCTTCTTTTTAGGTCTTGACTTTTATATTCTCAATGATCTGTAAAAGTAAAAACAATTAGCAGATTAATGACTCTGAACAGCTACTGGAGATTCCTCACATCTCTATTCTTTTTACTAAAAGGAAGTTTATACTCTGCCTCTTTTTTTTTGTAATTATGTGCCTACTTTGTCTTTTTTTTTTTTTTTTTAATCATGTTCCTGGAAAAACTGAATAGGCATTTAAATTCAACCTGTACAATAAGACCAGTTCATGGACATGAACTTGAGAAAACTCTGAGAGAGAGAGGGACAGAGAGATCTGGTGTGTTGCAGTCCATGGGATCCCAACGAGCTGGACACAATTTAGTGACAGGACAGCAACAACAACAAGATACAAATGTCCATAACAGCAAAATATAAATAAATTATTACTTGCAGAAAGAGTTCCCAGTGACTCAATGTTTAAAATAAATTTCTCACCAACCTGGTAAAATGGAGACTGTGATGAGATTCAGTTTTATTAATTTTTGCATGTATTTAATTTTATTTAAAGCAAATAGATTAATAACCACACAATCTTGTTGAATCATCATAATCTAACCTCAAGCTATAAATAAGAAAGGTGAGAGACGAAGATATCAGGTGACTGACCCACGTCAAATCAGCAAATAAATGGCAAAGTGGGATTAGAACTCAAGAATATCACCTTAGCCCATGTTCCTTCACTATTCCACAGATGACTAACTAGAAAAGAAGTGGGGATGGGGTGCAGGGAAGGTATTTTAGGCCATCATGAATGTTCCTCCTCTCAGATTAAAAGCTTTTTTCCTCCTCTCGAAATGAGCAGAAGACCCCAGGTATTATCAACCCTGGATAAAGTCTTCATGATGACCAGTGAATTAACCAAGGGTTCTCCATCCTTCAATTCTTCCTATATACCACCTTGGACAAGAGAATCTACACTCTGACCCAGAACTTACATTCATCTTCTATGCCAGCTTCTTACCTTGACTAGCACAAATGTTTCATTATTGGAAAATCAGAGACCTCCCACAAAATTTTCAAGGATTTCATAACCAAGAGACATAAAATGTTAGGTAAATTGAGAGCTTTACTGCACCAACACTGCAGATGGTGACTTCAGCCATGAAATTAAAAGATACTTGCTCCTTGGAAGAAAAGCAATGACAAACCTAGGCAGCATATTAAAAAGCAGAGACATTACTTTGCTGACAAAGGTCCACCTAGTCAAAGCTATGGTTTTTCCAGTAGTCATGTATGGATGTGAGAGTTTTACCATAAAGAAAGCTGAGCATCAAAGAATTGATGCTTTTGAACTGGGTGTTTGGACTGCCAGTCAATCCTAAAGAAAATCAGTCCTGAATATTCATTGGAAGGACTGATGCTGAAGCTGAAACTGCAATACTTTGGACACCTGATATGAAGAACTGACTCATTGGAAAAGACCCTGATTCTGGGAAAGATTGAAGGCAGGAGAAGGGGATGACAGAGGATGAGATGGTTGGATGGCATCACCGACTCAATGGATAGGAGTTTGAGCAAGCTCCAGGAGATGGTGAAAGACAGGGAAGTCTGGCTTGCTGCAGTCCATGGAGTCACAAAGAGTCAGACACGACTGAGCAACTGAACAGAACTGAACCGAAATTGAGAGCTTATTACAAAGTTCTCAAAAGCAAGATTCAGTATCAGGTTTTATGTACTTGCAATTCTGTGTAGAAGAATGCAATTCTCCTACACTGCATTCCTATCTTTAGTAGGGCTTTAATAAGTATCACATGCATTTTAGAACTGCTACATTTCCTCTGTGCCATATGGATCAGGTTGTTGATAAATACAGAATGAAAATAAACTCATGTGATCCCTGGAGGAAAACAGGATGCATATCCATTAAAATAAACAAATAAATACTTCATCACTGTGAGGTACAAAGCACTGTGCTTTGTATATCAAATAAATGTGTGCATATATGTGTATATATAATATATATGTGCAAACATATGTGTGTATGTGTATGTATATAATATACACATACACACATGTGTTTTATATATGTATAAAATGTACATACATATATATGTGTGTATACATTAAGTGTGTATATATATATATATTCCCTTGAAAGGAGTCTATAAAATAAGGCATAAATCCAACTCATACAGTATTGAGCATGAAATAATTAAACAGCAATTTCTTAAGCCTTTGGCAAAGAAAATATTTAGTACTTTTACCAATATATTCAACTGGCTTTTTATGGTTTCTTGGAAGTTTCAAAACAACTCAAAATGTCTTAGAGAGGATTTCCATGCTCTTCTCCAGGGTCTTCCATCTCATCAAATGATACCACCATCTACCCTTACATTATGTGGGAACCTGGGATCCATCCCCCTATACCTACTCCCCATAACCAACGCACCAATAAATCATGTATATTCAGCCTACAAAGTCTCTCTTCAATCTCTTTAATTCTTCACATTTTGATTTGATGTGTGTCTCTCTTTAATAATGTCTGGCATCCCCACTGACAGTAAGCTCCACTGATCAGGAATCCCATCTTCTTTTGCTCACCACTTTATTCTCAGAATCCAGCAAAATATCTGATGCTGATTATGACCTCACTAGATGTATTGATAAATTAGTAAGTAAACATATAGAAAATATCAAATCAGTAGTAAGTCAGGGATCCATTTTCATTTTGAACTCCAAGCAGTCAGTAATATATTCATTAAATGTTTTTTGAAAATGTGTATCTACACAAACACCTTTATACGGATGTTTAAAGCAGCTTTACCCATCCATGGCTTATATTTTTTTCAGTTGTAAGTGACCAAAAAATGCAAGTAGCTTAAGCAAAATTGAATCTATTGAGACATGTATTTGAGCATTCCAGGAACTGATTTCTTTTAGTGAGTCTTGATCAGGTCTGATTTCTCCTTTTTTGTTTTGTGCCTTCACTTCCTCAGTGAACATTTTACTCTTAAGTCACCATTTGTCTCAGGATGGCTGAGCCAGCACTTGTCCTGAGTCCAGCAAGAATGTCAGAGCTTTTCTGTTTCACAGTCAGCAAAACTTCCAGTCCTAGGACTGACTCTCATTGGCCAGAATGGGACCATATGCCCATCCCTAAACTCATCATTGTGGTTAACAGTAGTCACGGAACATTACTGGAGTTGTGAGTAGGGACAATTCCAGTCAAATACCACAGTTTAAGCTGGAGAAAGAGTGATTTACCAAAGAAAATTTTTTTGCCATGAAAAAAGGATGAATATTTTAAATATGGCAGAACCTACAAACAACGAATGCCCACCTCAGGGTTTTTACATTTTTCAATTACTGCTGTCACAAGGAAAGAAAAATATTGATATCTATAATATCTCTATATTATATAAATAATGAATATACTCAGATGGGAGAGAAAGAACTGTAGCATACACCACAACTCTTCAATGGTATAGGTGGCAGGGTAGGGCAGGAGTATTAAAATATGGAACTCAGTATTTGGAAAAAATGAAATAAAGCAAAGCCACTAAATATGGGCCTCAAAACAAGGCTGGAAAAGCCCTCAGCAAACACAGCCTTGAGAACAGAGCACAAGGCACCACATAGGATGTGTTTCTTTACCCCCCCCCCCCCCCACAGGCAGGGTTACTATTGGCTGACTAAAAATTTAATGACTTACTGAAAAAAAAAAGCTCCAATACTTTGGCCACCTGATGCAGAGCCGACTCGTTGGAAAAAACCCTGACGCTGGGAAAGATTAAGGGCAAGATGATAAGGGGGCGGCAGAGGATGAGGTGGTGGGATGGCATCTCTGACTCAATGGACAGGAGTCTGAGCAAACTACGGGAGATAGTGAAGGACAGGGAAGCCTGGTGAGCTGCAGCCCATGGGGTCACAGAGAGTTGGACACAACTTAGTGACTGAACAACAGCAACTGAAAAATACTGTCACATTTACTTACGTATTTATGGTCATTTAGATTCTGGTATCCGGAGTGGGCAAAACCAGGTAAACAACCCACCCACTCCTTACTTTTACAGAAATTTGTCTATATTTTCCGTGTTAAACGAGGATACAGAAACTTAAGTCCTAAGTCAACGACAGAAGGCAGAGCAGGACAAGTTACCAGAGAAATGTGCTACAGGCAAAGATGCTTTTAGAGCTGGGAGAGAAATCAGTTCAAGCTGAGCTCTTCAGGAAGAAATACAGCCAATAATAGTTTGTCCTTCCCATATGAAGATGACACAGGAAAAATAAAAATATGTGCTTTTACTTCCTTCCTTCCCCTGGTAAACCGTTACATGAAATGACTCTGCTGCTGCTACTGCTGCTGCTGCTGCTGCTAAGTCGCTTCAGTCGTGTCCAACTCTGTGTGACCCCACAGACGGCAGCCCACCAGGCTCCCCCATCCCTGGGATTCTCGAGGCAAGAATACTGGAGTGGGTTGCCATTTCCTTGTCCAGTGCATGAAAGGGAAAAGTGAAAGTGAAGTCGCTCAGTCGTGTCCGACTCTTAGCGACCCCATGGACTGTTACCAGGCTCCTCCATCCATGGGATTTTCCAGGCAAGAGTACTGGAGTGGGGTGCCATCGTCTTCTCCGTGAAATGACTCAACCACATATTTTTACTTTGTCTCTCTTGTGACACAGGCATGTACTGATGAAATGATAAGTAAGAGGTAACATTTCTCCTACCCAGTTCTGAAAGCCTCGGTGAAGTTTCATTCTTGGAAGGCCTTATTACGAGCAAGGCCAGAGCCCAAAGGGGAGAAGCATCTTTCCCCTTCTCCCCCAAGGCAGGTGGGGAGGGAAAGAGGCTGTCTGGAAGCTCAGCCACGTCAAATTGTCAACTGCAACATTGATGCCAGACAACTCTCAATCTCACCTGCTCTCAAAAACCTGTGCTACCAATGTTTTCTGGGCCACAACTAACACTTCTTAACATCTAACCTCCTCCTGTGTCCATCCACTCTTATTATCTGTGCTTGATGACAGAGGGGTAACATTTCATATCTACTTGTTCCTTTATAAACCCTTATCAGTTCTCTGCCTCCTTCCTGTCTGTTTTCTTCTGCATTCTCATCATTTTTTCCATTATTAAAAATAGAACAGCTGTTACATTTTCAGGAAAACTCCTCTTAATTTATCATTCATTTTGTTTCACCTTCGCTGCTGATCTGAATTTCCCAGACAACACTGTTTACTCTTTGACATGGTTAGAAAATGTTACTAGACCCTGCTGCCTCCGTTGACCACTAAAACTTGTGAGATCTTGCTTTAATCTGGCCCACTTTGTCACACAGAAACTCTTTCAATCATTTCCTACTGACACATTCCCCATATCTGAGAGTTCTAGACAATTTCTACACAGTCTAACCATCCAAGCACTATTTGTTACTCATAGTAGAGGCCTTTCCTTTAAAACCATCTTATTAGAATTTCTATAAAATTCTCCCTCACCACCTCCAGGAACCTAGATTTGCACTAGTTTCCTTATGTAGAACATTCTTTCTTCCCCTGGTCATTCCACCCCCACATCTGCTCTAAATACTTCAAATGCCAGCTACTGTTCCTCTCCTGTCTCCTTGACTGCTCCAACACCGTCTCTAAATTTCTATATTAATGTTATATCTCTCATTTAACACATCCTTTGCTGTTTAGTGTTGTCTAAACCTCCAGACAGGAATCCTAACTCTTATTGCAGTATCTTACAGTTTACACTTAACCGGACTGTGTCTTAAAGTATAAATTATTTTTTACAGATATAAGTATTTTAGTTTTGGAAAATTTTATAAATTCTGGTTTTATCATATTCTTGAAAATTTAGCAAATGGCCACTAATAAAGTTATGAGCATGTACTTATCTTCAAGATGATAAGTTAGTTTTTTTTGAAGACCTAGCCTATTTTATGGACAGAGTCAGCAATAACTAGAATTAACTATCTTGCATATGCAAATTTGGCATATAGAAGTCATCCAACAGGTAGATATTGGATAGATACATAAATGGATATGGTAAAAATGTGTGTGGGTTCATCCTCACTGAAAAAAGGAATTCAGCTGACATCATAGTAAGATATCCAGGTTTGCTTGAGGATAAAAGGAACAACCCAGAATGGCATAGTCTAAACTGGGGCACTGATCTTCCCCTTTAGCACATTCTTTCTGCAAACTCACTAAAAGGGCCGTATTCAGGTCTTTTAGGTTCTCTGCATATTATGAACCAAGATCTCTAATACTTTAAGAGGGAAATAAACTCAAAAGGTAAATTAAGGAGACATCTAAAAAACACAGCTACTATTAAAGGAAGACAATAGACTGAACAATCTATGCAGTAATACAAAATAAATGGAATGAGGAGATCAAGAACTTAAAATATATCATCATAAGTATCCTTCAAGAAATGTTAAGGAGGATTTTGGTGACGTGTAAAGGAAACTAACAGTTGCAATGAAAAGTCAAGTGGATACGCTGCATATGACAAATAAAAAATTTGAAATAAAAGTATTGTAAAGCAGAGTGGGTTTAGAGCAAGAATGAATTATTGAGCAGGAATATTAAGATACTCTCTGAGAATGACATCAAGGAAGTTTTAATGGTTGAAAAAAATCATTAATTGAAACTTCAATGAAAAGGAGAACAGAAGTGTCAAATCCATACAGTAGAAATCCCAGATGGAAAAGTAAATAGAAGAAAGGAAATACTTGAACAAATAGTAACTGGAACTTTTCCAAAATATAGATTAGAAACCTCAGACTGAAAGTACTCAAAGGGTACCAAAAAAAAAAAAAAAAACAACACATATAGACATATGATAGTGAAATTTCATAGGATCAAAGGGTGAAGAGCTAGCCTTAAAATACCAAAGAGAAAGAGGGTATCTCAGACTTACATCAGAATTCTGAACAGCAACACTGGAATCAGAGACAAAACATTATAAGCTTAAATGTGTTGAAGGAAATGAACTTAGACCTTTTATATCCAGCAAAGCACCATTTAAATATGAACATGTGACTATCAAATGTTCAGGGACACATGTACTGGATATCTTGTTTGCCTACTCTGAATCATCTACCCTGCATCACTTTGCCCCATGCTTGGACCCAGGGGATCCCTAGGCATTTGATTGTGTTGAGGAACAGAGACCACTTATAGATCAAAGAGAGGGGGAGTCAGGTCAGTTATAAAGGGTCACAGGCCCTCACATGAGGACAGCATGGCCTGGCTTCATGCTTCTGCCCAAAGTCATCACTCCAATTCAGTTTCTCTCCCCACATAGCTTTCTCTCTCTCTCTCTCTCAGTCTCTTCTTTTCCTTCTTCTGCTACTCCTTTTCTCTCTCCTCTTCTTTGTTTTTCTCCTGCCTCTTGTCATCCCTCCTGGCCCAGGAATGGGAAGAGAGCCTTGCTTTTAGCAGCTGCTGCTGCACTAACCCCTCTATTTTTATGTAGCCTGTTCATTCCTTTGTGAATGGTCCCTTTGTTAATCTCACCTGAAGGTACTTGGTTTGAATGTGCCATCTGTCTCCAAACAGCACTCCAAATGATAAACATATGCTCATTGAGGTTGTCATACAAACATCCTTTGGAAAACATTTTTGCAGAAAGCTTTGCAGAGGCTCTTACTAAATATATGGGAAATAAAGATGAGTCAATTATCTGTTTTTAATCTCAGCAATCTATTTCTTAATTTCCCAGTGTTTTATCAATCCAATTGTTCTTTTTCACAGCATGCTTAGTTTTTTATTTTATAAAAGCAATAGTTTCTTAAATCTCTATGAGAATAGTAATTCAATTTATGTCCAAGTTCTCTTTTGTTACATTGTATTTGATTACTCTAGAGTTAGTTTTCTACTTATATTAATCTTATTCTTTCACTTTTCAGGATTTTTTAGAATGTCTAACAATCCTTTAAGAATGCAGAAATGTGAACTGACCAAGTCCTCTGTGGAACATGGGATGGTGATTGGGTGTGGATTCTGTCATCACAGTTGGCCATTCTAGCATTCCGGAACACTGCAGTTTCTGTCAATATTAACACTAAATGCTGTGGTTCTCCTCTAATTTTCTCTCAAGAGGAAACCCGTGCACCTGTGCATGCATGCGTGTGTGTTTGTGGAGGGAGCAAGTGTTGAGGCCTAAGGGGTAAATGCCTTCCTGATGCCCATTCTGTCCATGGTGAGTGCTCGAGTGGACTGGGGTGGCTAACTGTTCTGTAGACAAACCATCAGTGAATCTGCCCTCTTCGCCCATTTCTTTCTCTCACTCTCCAATTCAGATACTGTCTAAAATTTCCCGAGTCTCTCTAGGATTCTGCTGAAGAGACTAATTCTCTCTTGCTCCTGTGGTCTTCTCTGAGTTTATCTTAATCTCTGACTTCCACTGTTTTTCATCATATTTATGTTATTGACAAAGGCTCGATGATTTTGCTTGATGTGCAGCAAGCCGAACTCTGAGACACTGAGATTTGCAGCAGTGCATGCTTGCGTACTTAGTCACTTTGCTCGTGTCTGACACTTTGCGACCCCTAGGATTCTTCAGGCAAGAATACTGGAGTGGGTAACCATGCCCTCCTCCAGAGGATCTTCTCAACCTAGGGATCAAATCCATGTCTCCTGCATCTCCTGCATTTCAGGGGCATTCTTTACCCCTGAGCCACCAGGAAAGCCCTAAGTTTGCAGCAGAGAAAGGGTTTATAAATGAAGCAGCTGAGTGAGGAGACAGGAGAACAAATCTCAGATCTACCTCCCTGAAGGTGAGAGGCTCAGAACATTCATGGGTAAAGCTGAGGAGTGGGGAGTGTGGGGAAAGCTGACTGGAAACAAGAAAATGGTGAAGTGATCATCCTTCTATGGAGGAGCAACTAAGCTAAATGCTTCTCTATAGGATGCACGTTCAGAAAAATGTCCTGAAGATGGAGTTTTTGGCCCTCGATGATAAAAGGTCACCGAGGACACTCACACATGCCCAGGTGGAGGGCTGGTGGCCCAGTCCTAACTGGCTGGAGCTCAAACTAGACACAGCTGACTCCAAGTCCCTGGAAAATAACTCAGGCAAACATCTTACTGTTTAGGTTAGGGGACATTTGGAGGATATGCAAGCTTTGTAAAAACAATTACAGTAAGCTTGATCAGGGAAGACAGTTACAGTTTGTTATTAATTAAGCAAGTTACAGTAAATGGATCTAATTGATGATTACCCTCGGCTTCAACATGATGTTCATAATCAGCAGCCTATTTTTGTTTTCAAGAAATGTATTCAAAATTCTCATTCATGTGACTATTCTCTTTTCCTTTATTGTTGTGGATTTACACACTTTGTTTTCTTTCATTGTGACTCTGGTAGGATCTTGGGAGAAAAAATAAATATGTTTAGACAGTCTTAAGAAATTATTCCTTAATTAGTTTTTAAACCACTCATGTTGGTGGAGTCTGGGGTCTGTCACACTGAAATGCCCACTCCCTACAGAGAAGAAACGTAAATTGAAGGTTTCTTGGATGCTCTTTTCCCTTGTGATCTCCCTCTTTTAATTGCCTTTGCCAATGCATTAAAAGTTAATTTTAAAAATAGTTTCTTCATATCTATTTTCTAGGTTTTGCCAAGCTAACACAGTTTTATAAGCATATCAATAGTCAAGAAATCTGGCATAGTGACCAGAAACCAAAGGAGTCAGAACAGTAGCATTTCCTCGTATCATCTTATGGAATGCTGTATAGGAATATTTTGATTACTATCTCATTTCTTTCTGATTTTTTTTCCTTTATAGAGAACTCATATTCTCGGTTGTGGGAGGTTTTGCTGAGCAAGAGGAAAAAGAATTTGAGATCTAAGCCAGTAAAACTCTGTGTTTTTAAAAACTTATAGATTCAACTGATTTTTATGACTCTCCCCCCTCCCCCTGCCCCCCACAGCCATTCTCTAATTTGCCAGCCAACTCTTTTCAGCCTCATCTGATTCAGAATAGAAATGCTTTTGCTGATCCCAAAATGGAAAGAAGGTGTCTAGGAGCTCAAAAAATATTTGTTGACTCAGTTCTCTGGTGGTGAAAAACACTTTTTAATAGGTGGGTCTGTTTTTGTTTCAACATTTCAAGTCGTAGCTTACAGTGTCAGATTTTTGATCTCTGAAGAAGAAGATTTAGCTTTGGGACAAGGGACCAGGTTTGATCATGCAAGAGCTTTTGTGTAGCAGAATTTCATTAAAGTAAGAAAAGGGACAGAGGAAGCTTCTGACATGGACATCAGAAGGGAGATGGAGAGTTCCCCCCTCTCTAGTGTTAGCAAGGGAGTTATACAATTTTTAAATTCAGTTCAGTTCACCAACTCCCAGAGTCCACCCAAACCCATGTCCATTGAGTTGGTGATGCAATCCAACCATCTCATCCTCTGTTGACCCCTTCTCCTCCTGCCCCCAATCTTTCCCAGAATCAGGGTCTTTTCCAATGAGTCAACTCTTCACAAAAGTTGGTCAAAGTATTGGAGTTTCAGCTTCAATATCAGTCCTTCCAATGAACACCCAGGACTGATCTCCTTTAGGATGGAATGGTTGCATCTCCTTGCAGTCCAAGGGACTCTCAAGAGTCTTTTCCAACACCACAGTTCAAAAGCATCAATTCTTTGGTGCTCAGCTTTCTTCACAGTCCAACTCTCACATCCATACATGACTACTAGAAAAACCATAGCCTTGACTAGATGGACCTTTGTTGACAAAGTAATGTCTCTACTTTTCAATATGCTGTCTAGGTTGGCCATAACCTTCCTTTCAAGGAGCAAGCGTCTTTTAATTTCATGGCTGCAATCACCATCTGCAGTGATTTTGGAGCCCAGAAAAATAAAATCAGCCACTCTTCCCTCTGTTTCTCCATCTATTTGCTATGAAGTGATGGGACCAGAGGCCATGATCTTAGTTTTCTGAATGTTGAGCTTTAAGCCAGCTTTGTCACTCTCCTCTCTCACTTTCATCAAGTGGCTTTTTAGTTCCTCTTTACTTTCTGCCATAAGGGTGGTGTCATCTGCATATCTGAGGTTATTGATATTTCTCCTGGTAATCTTGATTCCAGCTTGTGCTTCCTCCAGCCCAGCGTTTCTCATGATGCACTCTGCATATAAGTTAAATAACCAGGGTGACAATATACAGCCTTGATGTACTCCTTTTCCTATTTGGAACCAGTCTGTTGTTCCATGTCCAGTTCTAACGGTTGCTTCCTGACCTGCATACAGGTTTCTCAAGAGGCAGGTCAAGTGGTCTGGTATTCCCATCTCTTTCAGGATTTTCCACAGTTTATTGTGATCCACACAGTCAAAGGTTTTGGCATAGTCGATAAAGCAGAAATAGATGTTTTTCTGGAACTCTCTTGCTTTTTCCATGATCCAGCGGATGTTGACAATTTAGTCTCTGGTTCCTCTGCCTTTTCTAAAACCAGCTTGAACATCTGGAAGTTCATGGTTCACTTATTGCTGAAGCCTGGCTTGGAGAATTTTAAGCATTACTTTACTAATGTGTGAGATGAGTGCAGTTGTGCGGTAGTTTGAGCATTCTTTGGCATTGCTTTTCTTTGGGATTGGAATGAAAACTGACTCTTTCCAGTCCTGTGGCCACTGCTGAGTTTTCCAGATTTGCTGGCATATTGAGTGCAGCACTTTCACAGAATCATCTTTCATGATTTGAAATAGTTCAACTGGAATTCCATCCCCTCCAATAGCTTTGTTCATAGTGATGCTTCCTAAGGCCCACTGACTTCCCATTCCAGGATGTCTGGCTCTAGGTGAGTGATCACACCATCGTCATTATCTAGGTCTTGAAGATCTTTTTTGTACAGTTCTTCTGTGTATTCTTGCCACCTCTTCTTAATATCTTCTACTTCTGTTAGGTCCATACCATTTCTGTCCTTTATCAAGCCCATCTTTGCATGAAATATTCCCTTGGTATCTCTAATTTTCTTGAAGAGATCTCTAGTCTTTTCCATTGGGCAAGAAAACGGAGAATCAAAAGGGGAAAGAGCAATCAAGCCAGTATTCACACCCCTAATAAAAATGCATACTGAGGATTTGATTCTTAAATGTACAAAATTGATAACAAATACCAAAAAGCAAAGATTAAAAATCTAGAGTAGAGGTTAGACTCTCAAAAAAAAAAATATTAAGACTACAAAACAAAATCAATCACAAAAATCATTAAAAAACATATGGAATTTGCTTTAAAAATAGGATCTATTTCTTTTTTGCAAGATAGTAGATTTTAAAAATGAAAATTAAAGGAGTAATAAAGAACTTTAAAAAAATTAAAAAATGGTAATAGTAAGAATATATCTAGGAACTTCTCTGGAGCTATTGAGTGCAGTGTAGGGTCAGTTCAGTTTCAGATAGTTCTTTGTTCCAGCTTATATTTCTGAAGGTCTATAGACCCCTTCCAATGCTTATTGAATGTTAACTACAGGGTTTTAATCTGTTGCACCCGTCACTTTCAGAGCAGTTCCCTCTTCTTTGTTTATTTTGGCTTCCTCTGTTTGCAAGTCTCTTCACTGTCTAATTTCCACCCTGACACAAGGGGGCAAAGGTGGTCACTTATTTAGGCTCACTTGTTCAGTTCTCTTGTGGGGAGGGAGGAACACTGCAAACAAATATCACTGGATGTGCAAAGAGTGCTTGCAGTGTGTAGGGACCACACTGGGTTTGCCCCAACTCACGACAGGGTGTACTTTCCTGGTCTACACGGCTCAGGCTCCAGGTTGCTCTGCAGGGGTGCTGTCCAAATCAGGCCCTGAGTTTCGTGCACTTCCCAGGTCTAAGCTGCTCAGGTTCAAGTTCTCGGGTACTCCACAAAGGCACAGACTTGGTTGGGCCTGTGTTTTGTGCCCTTCCAAGGTCTGAGCAGCTCAGGCAAGCAGGTGCTTGGCAAGTGCACCTTCCCAGGTGGGCTGTGAGTCTTAATCATCACCCCGTCCCGGCCACTCAGTTTCCTGGGTGCACCGCAAGAGCACCGTCTCAGGTGTGCCGTGTGTCTCCTCTGGGGAGCTGATCTCTGGCTGTGACCCTCCTATCAGATGTCAACCATCCAGGATTCCAGGAAGACATGGTTAGCAACTGGGAGCCTGCTCACAGTTTGGTGGAGGATGCCATCTCTGGGGTTCAAAATTGCCCCTCGCCTTCCGGCTCTCGCTGTCGCCCGCCTGCTGCTCTGCCTCTGGCGGGGGGAGGGGCCAGTCCACAGCTGGCTAGCTCGCCTTTGGTGTTTGCTCAATCCTTTGTTCTGTGAGTGGACCAGTCTGCGCCTTAGGTTAGAGATTTTTGAGGGAAAGTCCTCTCTTGTTTCTTTCTCTCTCTGGCTATCCCACAGTTTGGGCTGCTATCTCACGTTAGCTCCCTCAGATTGTCCTCAGGGCATTTTGGCCCGGTCCTTACCCTAAGCATGCAACCTGTGCCTCCCTGTCCAGCCTCTGCTCACTGGTGGCAGACGAGAGCGTTGGGACTACTTCTCCGCTGGGAGTTGCGGTTAGGCATGCATTCTGTTTTTTTTTTTTCCTCCTGGTTATATTGCCCTCTGAGATTTCAAAACTCCCCACAGACCCACCGGTGAGAGGGTTTCCTGCTGTTTGGAAACTTCTCCTTCACAATTCCCTCCTCAGGATGGGTCTCCATCCCTAACTCTTTTGTCTCTCTTTTTGTCTTTTATATTATGTCCTACCTCCTTTTGAAGAGAATGGGCTGCCTTTATGGGTGCCTGGTGTCCTCCGCCAGTGTTCAGAAGTTGTTTTGTAGAAGTTGCTCAGCGTTAAAATGATCTTTTGATGAATTTGTGGGGGAGAAGGTGGTCTCCCCATTCTATTCATCTGCCATCTTAGGACCAGCTCCCAGAATTTTGTTTTTAATGGAGTTCATTTTATTAGTTCTTTCTTTTAGCCTTTCTCCTTTTAGTGCTCTACTTATAAAATTTTGACCTCCCCTAATCTGGGTTGTAAAGATTATCTTCTATATTTTATTCTAGCATTACAGACTTAGCTTCTATATTTAAGTCTATGGTGCATTATGATTTAATTTTTATGTACAATGTAAAGATCAAGGTCCTATTTTTGGTACTTGGGTATTCAGTTGGTTTGGAAGCATTTGTTTGGAAGATTTTCCTCTCCCTTTTAAATTATGTTGCCACATTGGTCAATACACAGAGCTCTCTCTCTTTTTTCTTTTTTTAATAAATTTATTTATTTTAGTTGGGGGCTAATTACTTTACAATATTGTCGTAGTTTTTGCCATACATTGACATGAATCAGCCATGGGTTTACTTGTGTTCCCCATCCTGAACCCTCCTCCCACCTCCCTCCCCATCCCATCCCTCTGGATCATCCCATTGCCCCAGCCCTGAGCATTTGTCTCATGCATTGAACATGGAATGGTGTTCTGTTTCACATATGATAATACACATGTTTCAATGCTATTGTCCCAGAACGTCCCACCCTCACCTTCTCCCTCAGAGTCCATAAGACTGTTCTATGCATCTGTGTCTCTTATTCTGTCTCGCATATAGGGTTACCGTTACCATCTTTCAAATTCCATATATATGCATTAGTATACTGTATTGGTGTTTTTCTTTCTGGCTTACTTCACTCTGTATAATGGGCTCCAGTTTCATCCATCTCAATAGAACCTATTCAAATGTATTTTTTTTTTAATGGCTGAGTAATATTCCATTGAATACACAGAGCTCGTTTTGGCACAATGTTCCAGAGTGAAACAAAAGACTTAAGCATCTGAACAGGGGTACAGACCTTTTCACTGATTTCATAGACATTTTACCCAAAGGCTGGTAAATGGAAGAATAGTTTTCTTTACCCCTCCTTAACCATGGGCTTCCCAAATGGCTCATTGGTAAAGAATCACTGAGCAACCAGAATTTGTGTGGCTGCCATTTCTCTCTTACTTACCAGCTCTGTCTCTTCATCATGGTGATAAATAATCAACCTTTGGGAACTGGGCTTCCCTGCTGGCCCAGACGGTAGAGAATCTGCCTGCCAATACAGGAGACACAGGTTCAATCCCTGGATCAAGAAGATTGGCCTGGAGATGGGGATGGCAACCCACTCCAGTATTCTTACCTAGGAAATCCCATGGACAGAGGAGCCTGGCAGGCCTCAGTCCTTGGGGTCCAAAGGAGTTGACATGACTTAGCAATTAAACAACGACAATCTTAATAATAAATTGTCGGAAGCCATGTTAGGCATTACTGACAAAATGGAGGCATGGCACTAACCCCTTCTCCTCATCCCACAGGCACAGTCCCAGGATGAAGGAGTTATGTCTTGTGATTCTGACTTGTCCTTTCCTTCCTTCGGTTGAGTTGGCTGGAAAGAATGTTAAGGTGCTTATTGTTCTTGCATGAGAAAGCACAAAGCCTTCTGCAGTTATGCCCAGGAAATAATCCATAAAGTTATATTTGTTCAAGGACCTTTACAAAGAATGTTCCAGGATGAGCACACAGGCCACAGCTTCAGGCCATGGGAAAGATTGTTATTGAGACCTGCTTGTGAGGTATATGTTTATGGCAAAGGAAGTTTGCTGAGTTTAGGGTTTAGGAATAATTAAGAATAGTTAGAAGCTAAAAGTTTAAGATATGTTGTAGTGTTGGCATATTTTACTATAGCTTATAGAGACTAGGAATTTTAGAGATACTAATAGCTAGAAGCCTTTTTAGGAGATAATGAGCTTAGATACTAGGGGCTAGCAGGATTTAGAAAGATAAGAAATAAACTGAGGAATGTGGTATGCAGCCCAGAGACAAACATGAGTTACAATGTAATCACAAGGACACTTAAGAGGGAACTCTGAAGGACAACAATGATTTATGGAGACAGTAAATCTGGGTGAGGGGAACTGAAGATGTCAAACCTCTGACCTAATGCTTTTGTAAAAGTATAAAAGAAAACCTGATGCTTAAAATAAACATGCAGTCCCGTACTTTGAGTCAGAGGCTGCATCATTCTCCGCCAACACTGCTCATCCCTTCAGGCTGACTCCCTGGCTGCTGGAGCTGGACTCCGGCAAGTTAAATGGTCAGGAATAGTATTATTTGTTCTTCATTGACATATAAGGAGCATGTATAACATCAAATTTAGGAAAAGTCATATGGATATTGGCCAAATAACTATAACCAAAAGTCAGTGAATATGATTTATTTTTAATGGCATAACGATAATCACTGTTTTGTTACACGGTAACTAGGGAAAACAGGAGAACAGCATACGTAAAGAACCCATGATGAGGCCATTTTAACACAACCAAATAATCAGTTTTCCCTCTTGACTATTAATTTTTCTCTGTCATATTAACATTTCCCTCCGTATCACACACTGTTTCATCTTTTTTTTTTTAAACCATGCTCACATTAACATACATATAAAATTAAATGTATATATCTTGAAAGATATCAGGGGCCTGAATTCATTGGTTCCCAAACCTGAAAGCTCTACAAGTGAAACTTTAAGAATTTTTGAGCTTCGCTTTCTTTCTAATTCCTGGCTGGAGGAAGAAGCGTTGGAGGCAGAAGAAACACTTTCGCCATGAGGCTGTGATGAATGGAGTTTGGGAAGCTCAGATAATTAGGGGAAGCAACAGAGTATGGTGAGGGTGACCACTGGAACCATGACACTTGGGAGTAAGAGGAAAAGACAAAAAGGAGAGGGGTTGAGTTCAAGGGAGAATTAGGTCAGGAATACAGGCGAGGAACTCTGTTTTTCTTCCTGACCCAGCTCTCTTGGGGGTCAGTTTGGGGCATGATAAAATGCAGCTGATTCTCATTAACTGCAGCTAAAAGTCCTTTAACATGACAAAAAGTCTTTCATCCCACTAGTGAAAATAAAAGTTTTAAAAATATAAATATTTGTTATAGTTAAATTGGCCTAAATATATTATGTGCTTAGTCACTCAGTTGTGTCCAATTCTTTGTGACCCCATGGACTGTAGCCCCCCAGGCTTCTCTGTCAATGGGATTTCCCTGGCAAGAATACTGGAGTGGGTTGCCATTTTCTTCTCCAAAATATATTATAGTCAACTTATGAATGAGAATCCCAGGAATATTCTTCTTTTGATGAAAGAAACTAGCTACAAAACAGGGACATGTGAAAAGTTGAATAGGGTTGAGGTCAAGTCTCAGAAAGGAAAAGAGAACAGATGAGGGATGGGGCGGCACCAAGACATGAAGAACTACAATAATGCTTCAGAACTCGGGTGCTTCAGAGGCAAAGTGCGTTCCCACTGCAATCTCATTTTGTTTTGGTAGCAACTTCCTGGAGTAGGAGGAACCACCCCAGTTTATGCAAGAAGGAAAGGAGACTTCAAGAGGTTGAGTGACTGCTCAGTCATTACAACCATGGTGATGGGTAAGAAGCTGAAACCCAGGCATCTGCCTCTAAATCTAAGTTGTCACTTTGCTGTTTCTTCACTGTCTTTCGCTTTATGATTATTGGACAGATTTCATTTGCAAGAGACTATCAGCAATCTTCAAAGGTGCACTAAAAATTACATTATAAGTGTTTAACTATTAAACTTAGTCAAGAACAAAAAATACAAGTGTTGAGCTATCTCATCCAACTTAGCAATAAATAAAAAGCCGCATTACACTGACTGCACATGAAGAATACTTCTAGATAAAAAGCAAGTCTGTAACTTTTGCTCAAAATAATTTTCAGATTCAGCTATGAATAGCATGAATTGCGAAGACAGTTATAATTAATGCCCACTGCCTAAGCCAGAATTCTCAGAAAGTTCAGAATTAAAGAGGGTGAGGGGTCGTTTGAGATGTTTCTTCTCTTCAGGCTGTTCACACAACTTGACTTCAACGTTGCCATCACTGAAGGCTTCTCCTTTGGTCTCCTCAACTGGGTTCTCTTTCCGGGAAAACACTGCTTTCTTCTGCATCATCGTGATTCCTGAATTTCCATGCCTTTGTGCTGGGGATAAGGTTTCTTTTACGATGCAATAACAAACTGCAGATAAAAAATTCTTTTTGAAGTTTTCATTCATAAATGCATAAACAATTGGATTATAGATGGAATTGGAGAATCCAATTATTTGCACTATAGCAAAAATCATCTTGATTGTAACATCGTCATATTCCTTCTCAAAGTTGCCTGAAATAAAAAGCAATGCTTTAGAATGGATATTTGTTTGAATGAACAGAAAACAGCATTTTTGTTTATCTTCCATCTTTATGAAACAGTTACACTTGTACAATTGTGTAAAATTCTCTGTGAAAAATTCTCAAGATTTTGGGGAGAGCCATCTGATGTCTGAAGAAGACCCACCTTTGTGATGAGTCCTCCTTGTTAGAGAATCTAGGCTTACAAGCCCAGCACATATTAGAGGGCTTATTGCATTTCAACATGATTTCAAGCTTCATGTAAACTGGAAGATGCAGTCACCCTTCAAATGTCCACTTGTGTTACAGAAACACAATCATCTGAGAACCATGTTAAGGCTCAGATAATCAGAGAGAATATATTAAGTTGAAATATATCTAATTGAAATCCTAGGTGTTATTAAATTCATGTGGTTCAAGTGAGGGTTCCAAATAGGGAACACTCACAGGATGTCACACCTCTTCCAGGGTTTAAACGGCTTAAGGAGACCAGAAGGCATAGCATGGGAGATGCATCTCAAATGTTTTTCTTTATCTTCTATAATTATTAAAGTTTTGATCATACTCATATATAGTTACTCATCACATAACGATCTGGTTATCTTGAAAACTTGAAAGAAACCTAGTGAATGTTTGAGATTTGATCACCCAAGTGAATGGCTAAACATTTCAATGATTCACTGTCCATTCTAGCAGGGAATGAACCAGAACTTCCATCAAATGGGAAGGACAGTCACTCACTGTATTCGATCATCATGTGAACAATGTGGAAAGGGGCCCAGCACACAGCAAAGAGAGCCACTACTGTCACCATCATAACGACAGCTCGCTTCTTCTTCCTGGATCCACAAGGATACTCTGTATCAGTTAACTTTTCCTTGGCAGACGTGTCAAGCTATTGAATAAAAATTGAGTCTAGACCTCTCAGTGATAATTTTCAAATGTAAATGAAGCTCGTGCATGCTCAGGCTCTTCAGTCGTATCTGACTCTTTGTGACCCTAAGGACTGTAGCCCGCCAGGCTCCTCTGTCCATGGGATCCTCCAGGTCTTGCCTGGAGTGAGTTGTCATGCCCTTCTCCAGGGGATCTTCCCGACCCAGGGATCGAACCTCTGTCTCTTCCATCTCCTGCATTGCAAGTGAATTCTCTACCACTGAGCCACCAGGGAAGCCTCTAATGAAGCTCATGACAAGCTAACTGTGAACTGTTTATCATCTTTGCCCATTGTTATTACCCTCACTTCTGTATTTCTCATATTACGAATACTTTTAAGATACGTGCTCATTTTGAGTCTAGCAGCATGCTAGATGCTTGGCGCAGATTAATCTTCCTGAAAAGCCATTGGACAGATGCAGGAACTGAGGCACAGAGAAGGTTAAGTAACTTGCAAAGTCAGATGGCTTTGCAGATCAGAAAGTTGAGAATTTAAACTATAAAGTTTACTTTGGATTTAAACTTAGGCAGTCTAACTTCAGTGCCAAAGCTCGTATTCATATTATATCGAAGAACACTCATGCCTGTGATAGAAAAATATGGGAAGTCCTCAGGACAGAATTAAAATGTAATCTTCCATTAGATAATTAATATGATTAACCAGGGATTCAGAATTTTCTCTATTAGCCATATAAAGGAGATTAACGTCTGCAAGAGATCTGCAAATTTTCAAATTTTAATGAGTCACATTCATTATTTATTATCTCAACATGTTAGCCCTTTCTTCTGAGGAAAAGAGAGCTAAATCAGCAGTAAGTCCCAAGATGCTGAACAGTCTAGCACCCTGTACATGGAGCGGGAGTACGTCTTTATACAAATTGGGCACTAGAGGGCACTGCACACTTGAAGAAATGATCAACTTCGTCAAATCACTAGACTTCTAAGCAGGTGGTTGTGTTTGCTGGCCATGAAGTGTAGATTATAAAATAAATCAAATGGCCCACAAGTACCATAGCAGTAATTGTGCTTTTAAATTTTTGTTAGTCCATATGATCAGAAAGTAAAGCCTTTAGGTAAAAATAAAATATAAAATAATAATTTAAAATAGATAACATACTCTCATTTCCGAAGGACTTTCATACGTATCATCTCACGCTTTTTAGCATCATTCTTTGGGTGTGTATGTGTGTGTTAGTCGCTCAATCGCGTTGACTCTTTGTGACCCCGCTGTAGCCCGCCAGGCTCTTCTGTCCATGAGATTCTCCAGGCAAGAATGCTGGAGTGGGTTGCCATTCCCTTCTCTAGGGATCTTCCCAACTCAGGGATTAAACCCAAGTCTCCCGCATTGCAGGCAGATTCTTTACCAACTGAGCCAGCCATCAAGGAAGCCCAAAAATAAAATATAAGATAACAATTTAAAATAAATAACGTACTCTGGTTTCCAGAGTATTTTTATACACATCATCTCACATTTTTTAGCATCATTCCTTGTGTAGGAGGAAGTACGGGTGGATATTTTGATGCTTTCTGGTACATATGAGGAAAGTCGGGGGCTTGGGAGTAAGGAGATTTATCTACATCAAGTGGCTGGGGAGTAGCAGAAAGAGGAGAGAGTCACAGCAATTTGTATCAACATATGAGGAAAGTCGGGGGCTTGGGAGTAAGGAGATTTATCTACATCAAGTGGCTGGGGAGTAGCAGAAAGAGGAGAGAGTCACAGCAATTTGTATCAACATGCAGATGAAAATATAACAATTAAAAAAATTTTAGGCAACTATTTGTAACAGTGACCTCCCCCTCTGACTTGGAGCTGGTGATCTTGCTCTTTCTTTCTGTCGTATGTAAAATCAAAAGCTCAAAGTCAGCGCATGTGCTCCACATAAATTACCATGACACTTTGATTACATTACCCAGGCATCTGAGATCTCTGCCTACTGTCTCTAAAACAGGTGAATGTTTTAAACAGGTGAATGTTCCATGCAACACACCTGGCTATTTTTGACATTTCTTTTCCATGAATAGTTCGAAGCACAGAGCCATCCCCGACTCTTTTCTTTATCCAAAGTTCATAGCCAATCTTACTGTACAGGATAAGCATCACCATGAGAGGCAGGAGGAAGAGGATGACAAGGATGAAGGTGGTGTAGATTTTCTGGTGCACAGGGCTGCTCCACACTTCCAAGCAGCAGACGTGTTCTTTCTCATATAAGAAGTCATACTTAATCTTTAAAATAAGTATAATCAGTTAGAAGAGCCAGAGGCAACATCAAAGCACACAAAGGAACCAAGACTATTGGCAGGCAGCACTTCTCAGAGCCTCACATGTTTACTGTGGTACATATTTCAAATGAGATACAATTTTGCTTGTTCTTTTGTTGTGAAGTGTGCTTTCTCCCCTTCATTGTTTAAATTCTTGACAGTTTGATATTTCTTTTCTATTTTAAATGGAATCAAGGTCCATAGCCTGTTCACTTTTTAAAAAAATCTTCTCAGAAGATCAGTTCTTCTTTTTACATAATAGTCAAGGAAATGGCAACCCAGTCCAGTATTCTTGCCTGGAGAATCCCAGGGACCGAGAAGCCTGGTGGGCTGCCGTCTATGGGGTCTCACAGAGTCGGACACGACTGATGCGACTTAGCAGCAGCAGCAGCATTAAATTTTCAGTTGAGTGAAAGAAAGAACACTGGAATGACCAAAGTATGTACGAAAAGAAATATTTTATTCTAGCATGCCAGCTAGTTTGCATGCATGCTCCATCACTTAGTCACAGCTGACTCTTTGTGACCCCCTGGACAGTAGCCCACCAGGCTCCTGTGTTTATGGGATTTCCCAGGCAAGAATCTTGGAGTGGGTTGCCATTTCCTTCTCTGGGGGATCTTTCCAACCCAGGGATCAAACCCTGTCTCTTGCATCTCCTGCATTGGCAGGCAGATTCTTTACCACTGTGCCACATGGGAAGGCAACCAGCTAGTTTGCTGTTACATGATTTTGCTTCAATTGTTGATGAGATCAGTTTTGAGAAGGCATCAGACTTCTTCCAGTTGAATAAGTAATGAAAGTCTGCATTTTGTTTCTGAACTGAAAATCTGTATTTTGCTACTGCTGTTTCAGATTGCAGTGATCATGCTGTTTGCAAAGATTTTAGAGAGGAAACTTGTAGCTTTTAGATTTTGAGATGAATGAGAAATTAGGATTTGAACTAGTGCCAATGTACTAATATTCAGACCCAATTATAAGCCTTTAAGGTATATATTATACAGAAAGGCAATTTCTATTTATAAATACTATTTCTAGGAGACTGACTTATGAGTTCAAAAATTAATAATAACAATTAGAATTTGTTGCCGTTGTTTAGTTGCTCAGTCATGTCCAACTCTTGTCACCCCACGTACTGTAGTCTGCCAGGCTCCTCTGTCCGTGGGATTTCCCAGGCACAAATACTGGAGTGGGTTGCCGTTTCCTTCTCCAGGGAATTTTCTTGATCCAGGGATCAGACCCGTGTCTCCTGCATCGGCAAGTGGATTGTTTACAACCAAGCCACCAGGGAAACCATAGAAAATGCTAATATGAGACAAACTAAACATTTAAAGTACAAACAAAAATCATATACCTGGATAATAGGAATTAAAGTTAGAGAATTGATCAAAATTCTTGTCATCTGAGTCACTCTGGAGCTTTACACACGAGGACTACTTAAGTCTTAAGACATATTTCTGCCTCCATTCCCAGAGTATTATCACCAACCTTCAAAGTCAAATGAATGACAGGGGGGCGGGAAGCTTTCTGGTATTGTTATCAAAAGTATGACAATTCAAGTTTTGACCTAGGTATTATTTTTCAAATGCAACTAGGAATGAAAGTATTAAACGATAACTTCAAGGTCTGTACTCCCTGGGAAGAGGATATGAAGGTGAAACTTATTCTGACTCATGTAAGCAGAGCCCACAGGGCCCAAAACCACGGGGGTCACATACTGATGCGTTCTAAAGCACAAGGAGAGACTAACAGCCTCTGAACTGGTGCACGTTCCCCTGGGGACAAGCAGAGACCTTCTGAGGGCGTGCTCAATGGTTTCACGGGAACCGATTTCAGACCTTCTGTGTCCAAACTCAGAATTCTCCAAAAGTCCCACTGCCTAAGAGAACGTGTTGGGTGAGGTTGAAGAGTCATGCTGGGTCTACATTCCCAGTTCCTTTTTCATAATCACCCTTCTTTCAGTCTTCACAAGTCCTATCTCTCACCCAACTGTAACCGCACAATGGACCACCAAAATAAGAGGTGGTCCAAACTATGGATGTCAGTGAAGCCTCGTTGATCAAGGCACCATAAATCCATGACAGGGCTTTGTGCCTTTCCCTGTATTAAATGTATTTCTATTCAGGGGAAACTTGACATTAGAAAAAAGCAAAAGTGTTTTGACAGGTGAGGAGATGTTGTGAATTCCCATTATCCGCAGAGTAAAGGGCAGAAGTGAGGACAACTTTAACTTGACCTCCTGGTTGCTTCCATCCCCTGAAAGCTGTCAGGTACATCACTTCTGGGAGAGACAGTAGGAGCAAAGCAAAGTGAGCATCAGTGCAAATGGCAACATCACTGGCGCTTCCGTTCAGCTGGCTGAGGAATTAAAGCGTCTTGCATGCTTGCACTCTTGCTAATAGAAGTTAGGAGTGAGAAGGTGGCTGTGGGAGAGCATATTAATACATTTATTTGACTTGAAAAATGAAATCATACTTTTTCTTGACAGGAAGCAAATCTGATTAGGCTGATCCGTCTGACAGAGAGAACTGGTTTTGCCAATTAGATTTAATTAATTTTCTACAAACAGAGATTATGATAAAATAATTTTATTTTTAAAAATGGACACATCTCCTTGTGTTCTATGAGCCAGAATTAGACTCCATATGGGAACTGGGTTGGGTTATTTCTAAAGGTATGGGTTTCCTGCTGGAGATAAGGGCAGCCTAAGAGAAAGGAGTTGGCCACATCCAGCTGTGTGGAAGCTTAAAGATGGGAGTAGCCATTGGAAGCCCCAGGGATATTATTTGTGAGGAACCCAGGAAATAAAGAATCAGTCATGAGAAACAGTAATATGCAGAATAAACAGATCAAAGCTCCTCTCCTTATCCTAGGATTCTAGGCCTAAAATGGCTCAAACTGGGGAAAGGGAGACATCTTAAATTGATTGAAAGTATGGACTTGAGGGATTGTGACACTGGACTGGATATTTTGATAAGGGAACTAACAATATTCAGTGACCAGTTACTGTTCTTGTGACTGAAAGTGACCAGAGGAATTTTATTCTCTGAATGACCACAAGAGTTACAGGATCCACTCAAGGCTTCATCCATCGCATTTCATCAGAGGACTGGTAAGTCCTCTGATTGCATTTTAGAGGTGGGAAGAGACAGAATAAAACTGCCTTCCATTGTTACCTGTGCAGTCAAGCTCATTTATATACAGGTTGCATTGACCATCAAAGTGAAAAGTGAAAGTGTTAGTCACTCAGTCGTATCTGACTCTATGCAACCCCATGGGCTGCAGCCGGCCAGGCTCCTCTGTCCGTGGAATTCTCCAGGCAAGAATACTGGAGTGGGTAGCCATTCCCTTCTCCATGGGATCTTCCCAATACAGGGATCAAACCTGGGTCTCCTGCACTGCAGGCAGATTCTTTACCATCTGAGCCACCAGGGAAGCCTTAAGTCACTTTTTAAAGCGCACTCTTGCCTGAGGGCTCATTTGATATCCTTGCCAGTGGAACAGTGAGTGGCCAGTAGTTTCATGTTTGCCTACATTAATTTAAAAAGGTACAAGAGATAAGTAATTTTAAAAATTGCCTTAGAAGCTATGTGAGCAACTCCCTAGTGTCCTTGAAGACTACTGTCTACACTAGATCTCCCATGCAAGACACATTCAAGTAGGCCCCAGTAAAGAGACCAGGTCACCAAAAATGGTACAGTGTTTTCTTCATTGTGAATCACCACTGCAGGCTGGGCCCAGCTGACAGAGGTGTGGGGGGAACAGAGAGGTTTATCTTTATTATAAAGATATGCACAGACTGACACCACCTATAGAAAGTTGGTACGAATCAATGATTTAAGATCATTCTCAGGTTCACAAATCAATGGCTTACATGTTCCAGTTCAGATATTTGTCAGTGACTAAGAGGCAGGGGAAGTGCTTATGAAGGAGAATCAACCAATAAGTAGATAAATGGTTAACATTTTTTTGTGACTTAAAAACAAAAGAAAAATCTAGAGTGAGCATCAAACTCAGGATGTAACAAGACACTGAACAACAGTAGGAAAGGCATGTTTCTGCTGGCAGGCAAATGCAGAAAGTGACCCTGGAACATTTTATTTTAAGCATTAAAGTCTTAACAATATAAGTTCAAGGAAAAGCTGAATAAAGCAGAGAAAACTGTCTTAAAGCAAATTATTTTATTCCACTTGAAAAACCTCCAGTGAAAAAACTGAGATCACACAAATTTGCATTGCAATGGTTTCCTCACATTTTCCACTCTGTCTTCAAAATTGCCATTGGAACATAAAAGCAGACTTCTGGACACATTGGGAGAAGGAGAGGGAGGGATGATTTGCGAGAATAGCACTGAAACATATACATTACCATACGTAACATAGATAGCCGTGGGAGTTTGATATATGCGTGACACAGGGAACCCAACCTGGAGGGAAGGGGGGGGAGGTGAGGGGGGAGGTGGGGGGTGGGGAAGGTGAAGGGGGGGTGTGGAGGGGGTTCGGGAGGGAGGTGACAAGTGTATGCCTATGGCTGATGCATGCCTGGTGTATGGCAAAAACCATCACAATATAATTATCCTCCAGTTAAAATTAATTAAGTAATTAATTTAAAGAATAAGAAGCTGTTGCTGGATAAAGCGCAAATTCCTTAAAAGGGTCCCGGAGGTTCTCTACAATGTCGCTTGCCTCTCTGTCTCCTCTGACATTTCTGTTCACATTCTTCACGCCAGAGTCCTCTCATGAGGAATTTACAGAATTGGTTTCAGTTCCCATTTCCCTCAGAAGGAACAGATCAGGCACCTACTGCTTCTTTGTTGAATGGATGAATAACCTAAACATGATGGAGCGAATCCTCTATAGCTTCTTAAAGTTGAAATTATATTTATTTTAAGCATAATTATATGTATGCAGGTCAGGAAGCAACAGTTAGAACTGGGCATGGAACAACAGACTGGTTCCACATAGGAAAAGGAGTATGTCAAGGCTGTATATTGTCACCCTGCTTATTTAACTTATATGCAGAGTACATCATGAGAAACGCTGGGCTGGAAGAAACACAAGCTGGAATCAAGATTGCTGGGAGAAATATCAACAACCTCAGATACGCAGATGACACCACCCTTATGGCAGAAAGTGAAGAAGAACTAAAGACCCTCTTGATGAAAGTGAAAGAGGAGAGTGAAAAAGTTGGCTTAAAGCTCAATGTTCAGAAAACTAAGATCATGGCATATGGTCCCATCACTTCATGGGAAATAGATGGGGAAACAGTGGAAACAGTGTCAGACTTTATTTTTTTGGGCTCCAAAATCACTGCTGATGGTGATTGCAGCCATGAAATTAAAAGACGCTTACTCCTTGGAAGGAAGGTTATGACCAACCTACATAGCATATTGAAAAGCAGAGACAATACTTTGCCAGCAAAGGTCTGTCTAGTCAAGGCTATGGTTTTTCCAGCGGTCATGTATGGATGTGAGAGTTGGACAGTGAAGAAAGCTGAGCACCGAAGAATTGATGCTTTTGAACTGTGGTGCTGGAGAAGACTCTTGAGAGTCCCTTGGACTGCAACGAGATCTGACCAGTCCATCCTAAAGGAGATCAGTCCTGGGTGTTCATTGGAGGGACTGATGTTGAAGCTGAAACTCCAATACTTTGGCCACCTCATGTGAAGAGTTGACTCATTGGAAAAGACCCTAATGCTGGGAAGGATTGGGGGCAGGAGGAGAAGGGGACGACAGAGGATGAGATGGTTGGATGGCATCACCGACTCGATGGACATGGGTTTGGGTAAACTCCGGGAATTGGTGATGGACAGGGAGGCCTGGCGTGCTGCAATTCATGGGGTTGCAAAGAGTTGGACATGACTGAGTGACTGAACTGAACTGAACTGATATGAGCATTATTTTCTTGTTTACAAAACAAACATGTATAACATCAAAACCAGAGTACTTTTTTCCAAATTTCCCACTTTCCATGAGTTTGTTGAGGGGATTACTTTAATGATGCATTCCTTAGCAAAGAACAAAAGAGAATCTTAACACACTAGGGCAAGGCCAGAACCAACAGCACTGTTTCTGAAGAAAATTTCCCAGCTCAAACTCTGCTTGTTCTTTCTGTATTGAGTGTGAGCATTTAAAAAAAACACTGTATTGCTGTAGATCTCAAGGAAATGAGACGCACTTAAACTGTGATTGGAATTTATTATAAAGATACACATAGACTGACACCACCTATAGAAAGTTCTTATGAATCAATGATTCAAGGTTGTTCTCAGGCTCATAGATCATTGTCTCTGTTTCTTTCCCTCCCTCTCTCCAAATTCTCTCTTAGTCCAATCATTATTTTATTATGTTATCTCATATCCAATCATTTTTCCAGTCTTAGTAGAAATTCTGGAGGAACTGAGCCTATCTGGCTTAGCTCATTGCAGTTCTCTTGACTCCACTGCCTGCTCAGTGATAGAAGGACTATAACTGGTATAATCTGGGCAACGAAGTCTAGCAGGTTCTGCTGGCTGAGGCATGGGGGTGGGAGATTCATCTAGAGAGCGGACCTAGTGAAAGGGTGGACCCAGGGAGAGGGGGGACCCAGTGAGAGGGCGGACCCAGTGAGAAGGGGGACCCAGTGAGAAGGGGTACCCAGGGAGAGGACAGGGTGGTTTCCCGAGTGACAGAGACAGAGGGAGATGTCAGTCAGCGCTGCAAGAAAGCCTCCTTGGGAGATGAATCTTCTTGATTTAAAAACCTTTCTGTCTCCTATGACTTTTTTGAGTAGGAACTGCCTTGGCTGTCTATTATCAACTTTGCCTTCAAATATCAAAACCCTCTTTCCTCTCTGTCTTTTTTTAAATAACTTCCCTCCTCCATGTATTTCTTTCTTAACCCTCTTTCCACACCCACATGCTGTTTTCAGATGTTCTGATGGTGGAAACATGTCAATTATTAAATGCCAAGAGGTCTTTGAATTCTTTTACAGGGAAAATGTGACATAAATTTGAAAATTACTAACAATTTTTCCCTCTATTGGCTTATCAATTCAGCTCAAAATATTTCAGAGTTTAGTGTAGCAAAACCTTCAGGAGTTCTTTCTGTTATTCGACTATCCCATGCTGGCTAAATTCTTACAGCAGAAATAAATGTTTCCTCACTCCTCTCAAGTGAGATATTGGTAAAAATTGCTCTCTTTGATTATCATATTTGTTGTTCCAAAATCTCTCGTTATTCAGCTATAATGCATTCAAATCACTGAGAACCACATTGAAGTTTTAAATGGCTCAGTTATAATTAACAAATAAAGAAATTTTTCCATTTCACTGTGCTAGGCTTTAGGACATTGCTTTCGGTTTACATACATCACAGTACACACGGGGATTCAGAAATGGTTACAGCAAGCTGAGGATTCAGGAGTGCCTGAAGCAAAACTAGGATGTGAATGAAATCCATCTTTGTTAGGCATCTCCAGCACTCGGGACCCAGTGTTCTCACAGGTCCTGCTGCCTTCTGCTGTTGTGTATTCCGCACTGAGACCCGTCTGGGTAGCACGCATGCTCCCTACTCTTCTACACATACCTTCCTGGCCTCTGTCAAAAGCTACCTGTTGAAATCTACTTGCTTCTTACTTCAGGATAACAGCTGACTAATCTAATGAATATTAATATGGAGATGCCACTGATAGATGATCTTAGATGTGCTGTGTGTGTTAAGGCATTTCAGTTGTGTCTGACTCTTTGCAACGTTGTGGATGGTCACCCACCAGGCTCCTCTGCCCATGGGATTCTCCAGGCAAGAATACTGGAGTGGGTTGACGTGCCCTCCTCCAGGGGATCTTCCCAACCCAGGGACTGAACCTGCATCTCTTATGCCTACCTGCACCGGTAGGCGGGTTCTTTACCACTGCTGCTGCTGCTGCTAAGTCGCTTCAGTCGTGTCCGACTCTGTGCGACCCCATAGACGGCAGCCCACCAGACTTCCCCGTCCCTGGGATTCTTCAGGCAAGAATACTGGAGTGGGTTGCCATTTCCTTCTCCAGTGCATGCAAGGGAAAAGTGAAAGTGAAGTCGCTCAGTCGTGTCCGACTCTTAGCGACCCCATGGACTGTAGCCTACCAGGCTCCTCCGTCCATGGGATTTTCCAGGCAAGAGTACTGGAGTGGGGTGCCATTGCCTTCTCCTCTTTACCACGAGCGCCAGCTTAAAAAGTTAAGAACAGCAACTCAGGGAAATCGGAGAGGAGAGATTTTCAGTGCTGGGCTAGACCTCAAGGAAAGAGGGGGAGGGGAGGAGTAAGTTGGGAGATGAGTGAAACCCTGAAATGACACCCCAATGCCTACAGGACAGACAGGAGGTTCCTCCTCTAGTTCATAAACATGGCTCATGTTTCAGAAATTCTCTGTGTTCTGTAAAGAAGCATAGCTTTAATGCTGCCAGGGGCAGGTCCTCACCCAGCATTGTGAAAGCCCTTCGGTTGGTGTACTGCCACTTCATTTTAAAAGGATGCAGGAGCCCCTGGTGTCTCTCCACAGCAATGCAGGTCATCGTGAGGATTTCTGTCACGACAGCGGTGGACTGGACAAATGGCACCATCTTGCAAATGAAGGCACCTGGAGCAAGGAGCCAGGACAAGTTAAGCAGCAACAGGAATCAAAGTGTTATCTGTCTCTTTGTCATTATCACAGTGAAGTAGTTCTGAGCCTCTGTTTAAAAGTTTTATGACTATAATTACACAGTAGACACAAAATAATTGAGAAAGTCTGCACTGGCTGATATTTTCTTTTCCTAAGTGGATTTCAAGTTCCTAAATGATGTGTAATTATGTATAGTGGGATGATGAGAGGACAAGTAAGTATCTGGCCATTGACAATAAGCAGAAGAAAATCAGTGTGACCCTTCCCTGAGAAAAAGCAAAGTTGGTATTAACCGGTTTCTTGGGGTCTAAACCACAAAGTGGTTCTTGATTCTTTCTTCCTTTTTGGTTCCCTGTCAAACCATAACAAAGGAATAATTTTCACCAAAGACTCTCTGATTTCTTCTTTTATCTTTTATTGTCCTTTGACTTCCTGTCCAAGACTTAATATGCAGATTATACCATTATGCGCTTAACTGATTTCACATTCTCTAATGCAAAGGTCTCAAAGTCTGTGAGCATACTTCATTTGCTATACATAATATTTTAAATAAAAATATCTGAATGCATTGCCCGCATTTATAAACTTCTTACACTGCGTGTCCGGCCCCCTAACCACTGGTATGTGTGAGATATGGTCTGACATCTCTGCTCTTGAATCCACCCTGCTCATCAATACCAAATTAATTACTTTGAACTATCTGAAAAGCATAAGCTCAAGGAGTATGAAAAGTTGGAAGAGACTTCAGTCCACGTGCTCAAACCAGAGATCTTCTTTTCACCTCCTCTCCCAAATGCTCTGCCTGGCTCTGCTTAGAGACCTAAGGAAGCCCTCCTTGCTGGCACATCCTCACTTCAGGTCTTCACATGGCTTTTCCTTCTGCTTGGAATGTTCTTCTCCAGGAGAATAGTCCTCACACCTTTCACCGAAGTCTTTGCTCAGATGTCACCCTCTCAATGAGGCTGACCTATTTGAACAGCCCTGTTGTCACTACAGCATGCCCCTTTCCACCTCCTCTCATTCCTCCTCTCTTATTCTACTCTTTTCCCATAACTCTTCCAATTCCAACATGCTATGTAATTTACTGACTTGTTTTATTGTCTATGAAAGTTTCCTCACCCCTGTGCATGCATGCTTGCTTAGTCGCTTCAGTTCATGTCTGACTCTTTATGACCCTATGGACCTGAGCCCACCAGGCTCCTCTGTCCATGGGATTCTCCAGGCAAGAACACTGGAGTGGGTTGCCATGCCCTCCTCCAGGGGACCTTCCTGACTCTGTGTCTTCTTCTCCTGTGTCTCCTGCATTGGCAAGTGGGTTCTTTACTGCTAGGGACACCTGGGAAGCCCTTCCCCGCCCCTACCAGGATGTAAACACTCTGAGAGTAAGGATTTTTGTCTCTTTTTGCACTGACGTATTCCAAGCACTGAGAATGGCACACAGAAGCCTCTCAACTGACATTCACTGAGCTGAAGAGGATGAGTGACGAGTAACCTTGTTAAACTGACATCATTCAAGTTTGGAGAGGCTCTCTCTGGGAAAAGTATCTTTCAATAATTCCATCCACTTCTTCTAATTTTTCTTTCTGAGAGTTCTAGAATTAACCAACTTTATTTCCCAAAGAGTAACTCTTCATATATTTAAAAGATATTTTTATGTCACTCTTAAGTCTTTTCCAGTTGCCCCAGCTACTCCTCATGACATGCTCTTCAGATCTTTCAACTCCCTGGACACCTTCCATTGAACTTTCTCCAGTTTGTGACTATGTGGCCCAGAAGGGAGCCCGCCATGCTCAGGATGCCACCTGGACAAGGCAGAAACTGTAGGGCTGTACTGCTTCCTTGGGTCTGAACACCGTCTTCTGTGAGTGTAACTGAAATACACTTCAACCCTTTATGCTGAAATTTTCAAATGGTTGGTATCTGTTGAACTTGAACTCAATTTGAAATGAATTGGGTCCATTTAACAGAAAATTTCTTTTAACTCAAGATTTCCTTAATTTCAATCCTGTGATTTAGTTTAAAAAAAAAAAAAGACCTAATATCGCTAGAGATACTTCCATTCTAATCCTTCTTGGAAGCTCCAAATGGCAACCTAAGAGCCTGTCCCACACACTCCCAATCTCTGTTTCAGCTCCTCAAATTCCAACCCTGTTCAAAGTTAAAGCCCTTCCTTTCCAGCAAGATAGTTTGAGCTAAATGCAGTAATTTATCAATACTTTCAGTACCCATGTATTTCACTACTTGAACACTGACCATATTATGAATGAAACAGCTTACCTCAAATCCTGTTTTGGATGTGACATTTGAATAAATGAATATATGACCAAATTATTCATCTGGGTATTTCTCCTGTTATTTTTTTTTTTTGAAAATTATATCAGAATTTCCTTGATTCTTTCAGCCAAATTGATTCTTTCGGAACAAAAGTTGGACAGCGAAAGTTAAATACCAGAAGAAACTTCTCACGAAATGGACATGGATGCATTATCAACACATTTTAGGTATAACTACCCAAACAAAAAAGATTGTTGTAGTGTTATCTCGTTGCAATGCTATCCATCCTAAACCTACTCAACATGTCCATCACAATGGTATGGAAAATTGGTCAGCTGATTACCTGATACTAGGATGCACTCTGATCTTGATTCATCTACTCTATTGGTTAGCTACTCTAAACTTCCAATTCATCAGTTTTGTAAAACAGAATTAATAACACCCATCTGTTACAGGACCAATGTTTGTGCTTCATAAAATGACATAAACATCCAGTACAAGAATAAATGGCAGCTCGATTAAAAGAATTGTGGTAAATTCAGTACACGTGGAACTGATAGATTCTTTGTGGCTAAATGTCCCATTAAATAACATATACTTCAACAGCCTATTTTGCATATAAATATATTGCAGCTTAAAAGAGTTGTGATTTGCTCATGTCCAGAGAGCTGTTTAGTGACAAAATGAAGGCATGAATCCAGGTCGTCTGACTCTCGCTTTTTCCACGATGTCACTTTCACTTATCTGAACACATCCACGCTATGTGGCTGTTTTCTTGTCTACATGCTCAAAATTCATCTGTTTAACGATCCACTTGAAAATTTTGTATAAGAGGAGATCTGTAATCTGTCATTGTAACTTTTTTATGAATCTAGACAGCATTTGCCCAACTCATTACTTCTGACATTTCCTCCAATCAACTTTCTAAGAAATTACTGAGAAGTTTTTTTGACCACACTTCCAACTGTCTTCAGTGTTGTGGCATATAATTTATCTGCCCGGAAGATATGAGTTGTTTTAAAAAGAGGTAGATGATCTTTTGCTATTTACTCACTTATACCAGATCACCACACAGATAATCACGATGGTGTGATAACTCACCTAGAGCCAGACATCCTGGGATGTGAAGTCAAATGGGTCTTAGGAAGCATCACGATGAACAAAGCTAGTGGAGGTGATGGAATTCCAGTTGAGCTATTTCAAATACTGAAAGATGATGCTGTGAGAGTGCTGCACTCAATATGCCAGCAAATTTGGAAAACTCAGCAGTGGCCACAGGACTGGAAAAGGTCAGTTTTCATTCCAATCCCAAAGAAAGGCAATGCCAAAGAATGCTCAAACTACTGCACAATGGCACTCATCTCACATGCTAGTAAAGTAATGCTCCAAATTCTCAAATGCTCAAAATGCTCAGGCTTCAGCAATATGTGAGCTATGAAGTTCCAGATGTTCAAGCTGGTTTTAGAAAAGGCAGAGGAAGCAGAGATCAAATTGTCAACATCCACTGGATCATCGAAAGAGCAAGAGAGTTCCAGAAAAACATCTATTCCTGCTTTATTGATTTGCCAAAGCCTTTGACTGTGTGGATCACAATAAACTGTGGAAAATTCTGAAAGAGAAGGGAATACCAGACCATCTGACCTGCCTCTTGAGAAACCTGTATGCAGGTCAGGAAGCAACAGTTAGAACTGGACATGGAACAACAGACTGGTTCCAAATAGGAAAAGGAGTACGTCAAGGCTGTATATTGTCACTCTGCTTATTTAACTTATATGCAGAGTACATCATGAGAAACGCTGGGCTGGAGGAAGCACAAGCTGGAATCAAGATTGCTGGGAGAAATATCAATATCCTCAGATATGCAGATGACACCACCCTTATGGCAGAAAGTGAAGAGGAACAAAAGAGCCACTTGATGAAAGTGAGAGAGTGGAATGAAAATGTTGGCTTAAAGCTCAACTTTCAGAAAACTAAGATCATGGCATCCGGTCCCATCACTTCATGGCAAACAGATGGGGAAACAGTGGAAACAGTGGCTGACTTTATTTTTCTGGGCTCCAAAATCACTGCAGATTGTGATTGCAGCCATGAAATTAAAAGATGCTTACTCCTTGGAAGGAAAGTTATGACCAACCTAGACGGCATATCGAAAAGCAGAGACATTACTTTGTCAACAAAGGTCCATCTATTCAAGGCTATGATTTTTCCAGTGGTCATGTATGGATGTGAGAATTGGAGTATAAAGAAAGTTGAGGGCCGAAGAATTGATGCTTTTGAACTGTGGTGTTGGAGAAGACTCTTTAGAGTCCCTTGAACTGCAAGCAGATCCAACCAGTCCATCCTAAAGGAGATCAGTCCTGAATATTCATTGGTAGGACTGATGCTGAAGCTGAAACTCCAGTACTTGGCCACTTGATGTGAAGAGCTGACTCATTTGAAAAGTCCCTGATGCTGAGAAAGATTGAGGGCAGGAGGAGAAGGGGACGACAGAGGATGAGATGGCTGGATGGCATCACTGACTCAGTGGACATGGGTTTGGGTGGACTCAGGGAGTTGGTGATGGACAGGGAGGCCTGGCCTGCTGCAATTCATGGGATCGCAAAGAGTCGGACACGACTGAGCGACTGAACTGAACAGGATCTTTATTTTCATTCTAGCCTTTTTTGTTTTGCGCTTTTTAATTTGGAGGTCACTTTTCAAGATCTAGAAGACTGAAGCAAAAACAGACATTGAAGAGCTTGGTTTTTTCCCTCTGCCTTTCATTAAATTTCTATCAGTGACCTTCCCTTTTGTTTTTAGCTTCTTATTCTAATGATGAATGTTTCAGATGACTCTACAGTCAGCGTGTTCTACACTTCAGCCTTCCCAATGTGAACTAAATAGGTCTGTTATTTTGCGAGAATGTGTCCCTTATGACACTTCTTCCCACAAATGGCAATTTTAACCTGGGATAATAACCCTAGAATTTCCTATGGAGGGCATTGTTTTCTTGGGATGTTCTTCCCTTTGTTCTTAAGGGATTATCTGATCTTAATATAAGAGCTGTGTTTCTTACAGCCTGCCTGAATGGCTATTTCTCTTATTTTTAAGATGTGAATTATGATTACTTATATTTATTTATTTAGCTGCGCCCTGTGGCTTGTGGGTCAGTTTCCTAACCAGGGATCAAACCTGGGTCCTGGCAGTGAAAGTTCTGAGTACAAACCTCTAGACTGCCAAGAAATTCCCTATTTCTCACATTTTGATTGTTTACCATTCACCTTCATTTCCTAATAGAAGCACAATTTCCTCTGGTGCATGAACTCTCCTCTACGTGGGAAGGTTAGGGAAGAGGCCCTACTAGAGAAGACAAGGCAAACACAGGATGGATTCTCTTAAAGAATCTATTGGCTCCAAATGTGCCAAATTTATCTCAGTTCTTTGAACTTGCTGAGAGAGTGCAGTGAAGATGGAAGGGAGATTTGAGGTGGTGAGCCCTGTGCTCACCAGATCATGAGCATGAACAGAACACTGTTTAGTTATAGCTGCTCACCTCTGTGCACCCTTGGTCCCTGCCTGTTGCAAGTCCTCTCCTACAGATTCACTGATCCCATGAGCCTCCAACATCTTTCTGGTATATCCCCTTCTCTTAAGCTACTTAGCTATCAACTGTAGACCAAGTAAACTTATTTGGCTACTTCTCTTTCATCACTTTTTCTCTGGAAGGTAAATTCCCTAAAATGTAGAATACTCCAGTCAGCACTCCTTCTGGGTGTATTGTTAAGGCTTAGATAGCAGTCCAAATCCTACTATTACAGTTTGCTTCCATTGCTGTTCCATTTCTACTACATTAAATTCTTGCCCAAGAATTTACAATAATTCTCCTTTGCCTACTGGATTAGGAACAAATGCTTTGATTAAATATTTCCTTCTTTATTTATTGCCTTCTTTCCTGGTGGATCCTGCCTGCAAGGCGGGAGACCTGGGTTCAATCCCTGGGTTGGGAAGATTCCCCTGGAGGAAGGCATGGCAACTCATTCCAGTATTCTTGCCTGGAGAATCCCCATGGACAGAGGAGCCTGGCGGGCTACAGTCCATGGATTTGCAAAGAGTCGGACATGACTGAGTGATTAAGCACAGAAAGCCTTCTTTTTACCACCTTTTTATACAACTTAATTTTCCAGAAAAGGAACTCTTTGCTCTGGATATGGATGATATCCACTCTTCTACCTACCCACACCTGTCCTCACCTCCTACCATATGCAGTGTAGGTTTCAATGATTCAAACCGAAACAAGATCTCATTATTTCTAAAAATGATACTTGGAAATTGAAATCAACTTGGCCAGTATTTGTTTTCATGCTTGGGTAATAGTGGCTTTAAAAAGGATCCAAGTGGAAAGGACAGAGTGAAAAACAACCAGAGTTTTCATACTTAGAAAAGATTAAAAACATACCCTTATTAATTTAGCAAATGGTAGAATGAGCTCTGATTGCATGAAATGATGATAACTATTATGATGTCTATGAATAATTTGTTCCATGGTTGGTAATAAACAAAATGAATAGACATTTGTAGTTTTAAAGGAAAGATTACTTTATACAACCACTATTTGAAACAATAGTCTAACAAAACTACAAAATAATGTGGCATTTAATTTTCTGTACAAAAAAAATACTAAGCCATATTCAAACAATTGATGCATCCTATCCCATTATGGCTGTTAAGTTTCTAGTTTTTTTCTACAGCATTTCTTAAGCAGCTAGCTGCTAATAAACAAATTTACCAAATCCTGAATCCTAACCGCATTTCCCTCAACCACATCCAATGGTTGGGAACAAACTAAACACAGTCAGAGTCAGAATTGCTATACAACCTGTGGCTGAGAACCACAATGGAACAGAACTGTGGAATCCTTGGCAGGAAGGTCCTCTCAGCAAGGATCCAGGCTGAGGGTTTCCATCAGTGCTCCATGGAGCCCTGTGCTCCTGCAGGCTAGCTCTAGGAATGGCCAAGAAAGGAGAGGGGGCTCTGAGCTCCATTCCTGCTGCAGTTGGATCAGCTTCAACTGCATCCAACTTAACATGGTTCCAGCACATAAATCATTGGCAATTTCAAAGAAGTTATAGAACTCCAAAGTGGACTGGGAGATTCTGCCAATTTAAACCATAACAGACTACATTTTTAAAACAGATATGTGTTCTAGTTTCATTCTTCTACAAGTGGTTGACCAGTTTTCCCAGCACCACTTGTTAAAGAGATTGTCTTTTCTCCATTGTATACTCTTGCCTCCTTTGTCGAAGATAAGGTGTCCATAGGTGCGTGGGTTTATCTCTGGGCTTTCTATTTTGTTCCATTGATGTATATTTCTATCTTTGTGCCAGTACCACACTGTCTTGATGACTGCGGCTTTGTAGTAGAGCTTGAAGTCAGGCAGGTTGATTCCTCCAGTTCCATTCTTCTTTCTCAAGATTGCTTTGGCTATTCGAGGTTTCTTATATTTCCATACAAATTGTGAAATGATTTGTTCTAGTTCTGTGAAAAATACCATCGGTAGCTTGATAGGGATAAATCACAGCAGGATCCTCCATGATTCACCTCCCAGAATATTGGAAATAAGAGCAGAAATAAACAAATGGGACCTAATTAAAATTAAAAGCTTTTGCACAACAAAGGAAACTAGGAGCAAGGTGACAAGACAGCCTTCAGAATGGGAGAAAATAATAGCAAATGAAGCAACAGACAAACAATTAATCTCAAAAATATACAAGCAACTCCTGCAGCTGAATTCCAGAAAAATATACGACCCAATCAAAAAATGGGCCAAAGAACTAAACAGACATTTCTCCAAAGAAGACATACAGATGGCTAACAAACACATGAAAAGATGCTCAACATCACTCATTATTAGAGAAATGCAAATCAAAACCACAATGAGGTACCATTACACACCAGTCAGAATGGCTGCTATCCAAAAGTCTACAAGCAATAAATGCTGGAGAGGGTGTGGAGAAAAGGGAACCCTCTTACACTGTTGGTGGGAATGCAAACCAGTACAGCCACTATGGAGAACAGTGTGGAGATTCCTTAAAAAACTGGGAATAGAACTGCCATATGACCCAGCAATCCCACTGCTGGGCATACACACCAAGGAAACCAGAATTGAAAGAGACGTGTGTACCCCAATGTTCATCGCAGCACTGTTTACAATAGCCTAGATGTCCATCAGCAGATGAATGGATAAGGAAGCTGTGGTACATATACACAATGGAATATTACTCAGCCATAAAAAAAATACATTTGAATTGGTTCTATTGAGATGGATGAAACTGGAGCCCATTACACAGAGTGAAGTAAGCCAGAAAGAAAAACACCAATACAGTATACTAATGCATATATATGGAATTTGAAAGATGGTAATGGTAGCCCTATATGCGAGACAGAATAAGAGACACAGATGCATAGAACAGTCTTGTGGACTCTGAGGAAGAAGGTGAGGGTGGGACGTTCTGGGACAATAGCATTGAAACATGTATATTATCATATGTGAAGCGAACACCATTCCATGTTCTATGCATGAGACAAATGCTCAGGGCTGGGGCATTGGGATGACCCAGAGGGATGGGATGGGGAGGGAGGTGGGAGGAGGGTTCAGGATGGGGAACACATGTAAACCCATGACTGATTCATGTCAATGTATGGCAAAAACTACTACAATATTGTAAAGTAATTAGCCCCCAACTAAAATAAATAAATTTATTAAAAAAAAAAACAAACAGATATGTGACAAATCTCTCCTAGAATTTCAGCCCTCCTGATAATTACAGTTGACGCTTGAGTGACATAGGGGTTAGGGGCACTGACCAGGGCACAGCTGATTATCAGACAATAACTTCACAGTCAGCCTTCTACATCCAAGGAGTCAATCAACCTTGGATTGTACAGTACCATTGTGTTTATTATTGAAAATTTTGCATATAATTGGACGCTTGAAGTTCAAATCTGTGTTGTTCAAGGGTCAACTGTATCCCTAATTAGTGTAAGACCTTTACAAAGTGATCTAGTAATTATCCTCTGATTTACAAAATTTCTGATAATGCTGCATTTGTGCAGCAGAAAAGAGGGAGGAACTGAGCCCAGGGAAAGGAAATCCTGGCTCCAGGCAAAGGGGAAGGCTCAGAGGAGGCAGAAGGCACCTTGACTCCTGCAGAGTAGAGAGGCAAGGAGAAAAGTCTTACAGTTTCAGGTGCCAAGAAGAGAGAGTCTCTACTGAGAGACAGTAGGAGGAAACTGACAGCAAGGAAGATAAGCCACTTTGTTATACTTAGGGAAGGAGAGAGAAGGCCCCCAGCTGGCTCTGAGAGGAAGTATGTCCATTTGGGATGCTATAACAACATACCATGGATGGGCTGGCTTATAAAGCCAGAGATTTACTTCTCACAGTTGTGGAGGTTGGAAGCCCGAGGTCAAAGTGAACAGCATGGTTCAGTGAGGACCCCCTTGAGGGTTGCAGACCTCTCACAGTGTCCCCACCTGGCAGAAAGGGCCAGAGAGCTCTATGGGATCTCTTTTACAAGAGCACAAATCCCACTCATGAGGGCTCTACACTCAAGAAGGCTCTACTCTCCTGACCTCTTATTTTTTCTTTCCGTTTATTAATTGAAAACTTCATGAGATAATTGCAGAGTCACATGCAGTTGTAAGAAGTAATACAGAGAGACCCCTTGTACACTTTGCCCAGTTTTCCCAATGGTAACACTTTGTAAAACTACACAACCAAGACATTGACATTAATATAATCCACTGATCTTACTCAGATTTTGCTTGTACTCATTTGTGTTCTACGGATTTTTATTAATAGGTTCATGTATCTGCCACCACAGTTAAGATACTGAATAGTTCCTCCCATGGCCCTTTTATAATCACACCCATGTCCCTCCTGCCTCTGCCCCTCCCTGTCCCTAACCACTGGCAACCATTAGTCTGTTTTCCATTCCTAAAATTTTTCATTTCAAAAACATTATGTAAATATAGTAATATATAAATAACATTTGGGGATTGGCTTTTTTCTTTTAGCACAAACCCCTGAACACACATCCAAGTTGTTGCATTTATCAATAGTTTGTTCCTTTGTATGCTGCTGCTGCTGCTGCTGCTAAGTCGCTTCAGTCGTGTCTGACTCTGTGTGACCCCATAGACGCCAGCCCACCAGGCTCCGCCGTCCCTGGGATTCTCCAGGCAAGAACACTGGACTGGGTTGCCATTTCCTTCTCCAACTTTGTATGCTAATACTCCACAGAATGTATGTACCACAGTTTGCTTAATTCATCCACTGAGGACCATCTGGGGTATTCCAGTTTTTGACTATTACAAAAAAGCAGTTATGAATATTCATGCAAAAGTTTTGGTATGACCAAAACTTTTCATTTTTCTGGGATAAATACCCAAGAATTTAATTCTCTGACTGCGTGGTAATTGCATATTTAATTTTATAATAAATTGCAAAATTATTTTCCAGAATGGCTGTGTCACTTGACGTTCCTGCTGGCAATGTATAAGTGATTCAGTTTCTCCATATCCTTGCCAACATTCAATGTTGTCACTATTTTTTATTTTAGCCATTCTGATTTATGTGTATGATATTGTGGTTTCAATTTTCAATTCCCTGACTTATATAATGCTGAACATCTTTAGATGTATTCATTTGCCATCTGTATATCCTCTCTGATGAAATTGCTCTTCATGTGTTTTGCCCATTTTCTGATTACACTGTCTTTTCACTGCTGAATTTTGAGAGTTCTTTATATATTCTAGATATGAGTATTTTGTAAGATATACATTTTGTACATATTTTTTCTCCATCTGTAGCTTGTCCTTTCATCTTCCCACATGTACTTTAACAGGTCAAGTATTTAATTTTGATGAGGTCCAAATTATCAGTTTTTCCTTTTACACACTGAGCTTTTGGTGTCAGTTAAGGATCCCAAGAATTCTGTGCTCTGTGATCATTTTCTATGGTTTCCCCCAAAGTTTCATAGCCTTACATTTACTTTTAGGTCTATAATACATTTTGAGTAAATTTTTGTATTAAGTGTCCGATTTAAGATGAGTAGTTTTTGTTTGTTTTATTTTTGCCTACAAATGTCAAACTGCTCCAGCCCTGCTTGTGAAACTGGCATTCCTTCCTCCACTGAGTCACAGCTTTGTTAAAAATCAGTTGAGCACATTTGTGTAGGTCTATTTCTAAGTTCTCCATTCTGTTCCATTCATGTGTGTTTATCCCTCTGCCAATACCAGACTGTTTTGATTACTTTATCTACATAAGAAGTTTGACAACAGGCAAACTTCATTCTTCTTTGTCAAGATTATTTTAGCTCTTCTAGTCTCTGTGCCTATTATAAATTTTTGAACAAACTCATCTATGTTTTAAAAAATCCTTGCTAAGATTTTGGTAGGAATTACTTTAAACCTATTGATCACTTTTGGGAAAACTGACATCATTAATAAGTTGAGTATTCGAAACCATTAACACAGTATGTCTCACCATTTATTTATGATTCTTTGATTTTCTTCATCTGCATTTTGTCTTTTTCAAGCACACAGAATGGAAAACTGTGTTGTGTTTACTGTATACCTAAGTATTTCACTTTCTTGGAGCAGTTGGAAGTAGTATGGTATTTTTCATTTTATTTCCTGCATGTTACTTGTTAATATAGAAATACCACTGAGTTTTGTGTGTTGATCTTGTATACTTTGACATTGCTGAATTCACTTAATTCTCAGAGATTTTGGTAGATTCCCTGGGATTTTCTATGCCGAAAATAATGTCATCTGCAAATACAGGCAGTTTTATATTTCCTTTCCAAACTTAAAAATGTCTTTCTTTCTTTTTTTTGCCTCCCTGCAGTGGCTTGAACTTCAAACACTATATTACATAAGAGTGGTGAGAATAGACATCCTTTCTCTGTTCCAAGTCTAAGGATAGAAAACAGTCTTTCACCATTACATGTGATGTTAGCTGTAGGTTTTCATGGCTGTTCTTTATAAAGCTGAAAGTGAAAGTGAAGTCACTTAGTTGTGTCCGACTCTTTGTGACCCCATGGACTGTAGCCCACCAGGCACTTCCATTCATGGGGTTTTCCAGGCAAGAGAACTGCAGTGGGTTGCCATTTCTTTCTCCAGGGGATCTTCCTGACCCAGGCATCAAACCTGAGTCTCCCGGATTGTAGGCAGACGCTTTACCATATGAGACACCAGGGAAGTCTTATAAAGCTGAGAGTCTATTACTAACTTGCTGAGAACTTTTATCTAAATGGATGTTGGGTTTTGTCAAATGCTTTTTGTGTGTCATTTGCTATGCTTCTATGACTTTTCTTCTTTAGCTTGTTGATATGGTGGATTACATTGATTTTTGAATGCTGAGTCACACTTTCAGACCTGAGATAAATCCCACTTGATCATGTGTATAATCCTTATTATACACTGTTGGATTCTGTCTGCTAATATACTGAGCATTTTTATGTCTAAGTTCGTGAGAGATGTTGGTTTGCAGTTTTCTTTTCATTGTACTGTCTTTGTCTAGTTTATTTACTAGAGGAAAAAATGCCTCAGAAAATGGTTTAGGAAGTGCTTTTTCCTCTCCTATTTTCAGGAAGAGTTTGTATAAAAGTAGTAATTCTTCTTTATATATTTGGCAGAACTCTCCAGTGAAACCATCTGGTCTTTTCTTTGAAAAGATTTTGAGAAGTGTGCTTCCTAAATTCAAGTATGTGTTTCCCCCTATCTTTGACTCATAAAGTAATATACTTAACACACTATTCCTTGGTCTCTCAGCTTCCAACAGTTTATCTTGTCCCTCACTTTGTAAGATGATAATACCTCACCTCCTCACATCACCGCCTTCCTCCTTTTCTTCCTCTCTTCTTCCCTGTAACTTCTATCAGCCATACCTTTACATGTACTTTATCGAGACTAATAGCTTTCCATTCTGTTTCATAGCCATGTTAAGTCTTCCGCACTTGGCCTACATTTTAATTATGAAAGATTAAAACTATAAACAGCATTTTCATTAGTATGACTATGACTATTTAAATATTGTAAGTACAAAGGCAGTATGCATGCTCTAAATACACTTCTCTTTCTTTGATTTTATAGTCATGATCCTTGTGAATTTACTTACTGCTCTATAGTATGCCATAATTTAATGTGTTTTTGATCAGGGCTATGATCTTTTGTAGAGCATTTTCATTTATTTCATTTTCCCTAGAGTTTTAGATTGCATTTTCTTTTCTAGTTTGAAGCAGAAACCTTCTTCAGCATGATATAGCAGTTTAGAGTATGAGCTCTGTATTAGGGGCTTCCCTTGTGGCTCAGCTGGTGAAGAATCTGCATGCAATGTGGGAGAAGAAGAAGAAGAAGTGAAGTTGCTCAGTCGTGTCCGACTCTTTGCAACCCCATGGACTATAGCCCACCAGGCTCCTCCATCCATGGAATTTTCCAGGCAGGAATACTGGAGTTGGTTGCTATTTCCTTCTGGGTTCAATCCCTGGGTTGGGAAGATCCCTGGAGAAAAGAAAGGCTACCCCCTCCAGTATTTTGGCCTGGAGAATTCCATGGACTGTATAGTCCATGGGGTTGCAAAGAGTCAGACAGGACTCTTTCACTTTCACTTCACCTTTTGGAATTAGACTGCCTGGGTTTGAATATTGACTTAATCAGTAGTTAACTGTGTGTCCATCACTTCCCTGGTGGCTCAGACAGTAAAGAATCTGCCTACAATGTGGAAGACCCGGGTTCAATCCCTGAGTTGGGAAGATTCCCCTGAAGAAGGAAAATGCAACCCACTCCAGTATTCTTGCTTGGAAAATCCCATGGACGGAGGAGCCTGGTAGGCTACAGTCCATGGGGTCGCAAAGAGTCAGACATGACTGAGCGACTTCACTTTCCTTCACTTTCACTTTAACTGTATGTCCGACTCTTTGAGACCCCATGGACTGTAGCCCACCAGGCTCCTCTGTTCATGGAATTCTCCAGGCAAGAATACTGTAGAGGGTTGCCACTCCTTTCTCCAGGGGATCTTTCCAACCCAGGAATCGAACCCAGGCTCCTGCATTGCAGGCATATTTTTTACCATTTGAGCCACCAGGGAAGCCCCAAAGACATGACCTTTCTTCATTGTATCTTGGATTTTCTTACCTATAAAATGCAAATGACAAAACACTACTTGTTACAGAGGACTCTTAGAGAATTAAATGAAATCATATATACAGTGTGTTTAAAATAATCTCTAGCGCTAGTGGAAGAGCATTCATGACTGTTAGCTACATTGATTGTTGTCATCATCATCATCATCATCATCATTTTTACTATTACACCTCAACTTTTCACATAAACATATTCACTACCTGGAATCAATTCCAGTATTTTTTTTCTTTCTTTTTATAAAAATTTTATTGGCACGTAGTTGATTTATGATGTTACATTAGTTTCAGGTGAATCAGTTATACAAATACATATATTCACTCTTCTTAAGATTCTTTTCCATTTAGGATATTAGAGTATTGAGTAGAGTTCTCTCTGCTATATAGTAGGTCCTTATTTGTTACCTATTTTTCTAACAGTTTTTCTTTTAAAACTTTCCCCTAGAACACTACTGATTTCCAATTTTGATGACTGCAGCTCTTTATTTATTTAAGATTGTTCTATAGCCACAATTTTGAAATTCATTTAGAATGGATACCTTCTCCACTGTCCCTTTTATTTCATGGCTACTTAATTTGTGCATACATCTTCATTTTGCGTGAATATTTTTCACATAACTTCTTCAAAATAATGAGTTTAAAGTAAGTTCTTGCTTATCAGAAAGTGGCTATAATTTAACTTAAATTCAATATCATCTTCTTTGGAATCTTGAAAATCTTGCTTTATTGATCTCTAGCATCCACTTTTGGTGTTAACATATTTATACCATCAGACTGATTTTTTCTCCCTTATGAGTACCCTGGTTACTATTTGCATGCTTTTATGGATCTCTTTGTAATTGGTTTCTGAAATGTTATGGGAATATGTGTTGACGCATGGCCCATTTATTCTTCTGCTCTTTGTGTGCTTTTTGAATTTGGAGACTTCTGACTCCCTTCTCTCTGTTTTATCTCTGTTTTGTGCATTTTTTTGGGGGGATGAAACTCTTATTAATCAGATTTTGGAATTCCTGGGTGTATTCCCCCATGTTGAATATCTTTTGTTTATACATATTTTTTACCTTATAAATTCTCTTTGTCCTTTTGGTCCACATTATAAAAATTTTCTTGTCTTTATCTTCCAACTCTTATATATAAATTCAGTAATCATATTTTCATTTTTAAGAGCTTTTCTTATTCTCAAATTGTTTCTTTTCAGAAATGCTTGCTCTTGAATTATGAAGTCAATATCTTCTTAAATCAAGACACCTCCCACTTATCATCGGTAACTCATTCATGAAAATGAGACATTCTGTGTGAAAATGTGCACTTGGAGCCTACTCCCCATTATTTAAAATTCCAAATTAAACTTTCAACAGAATTCCTTAAGTGTAACTAAAACATAGAGAAGTCATCATTTAGCATGCAAAAGTGCTTAAAATATTGCTCCCTACTGCAAAAGCAATTAGAATGTTTTTATCAAATGGTTTGTGTGCATGTTGTTCTGTATGTAGCATTTTCATGGTACATCATGAATATTTTTTTCCAACAAGTCATAGCAACCAGCACAGAGACATTAATGAATATGTGAGAAAAATTCAGGTATAATTTGCAACAAAAACAGGACAATCACCTTGGATGACCTGGTATCCATGAAGAAAGGAACAGACTGGAAATTTGAAGAAAGTTGAGAGGCGAGGAGGGTTGCAGTGTAATCATTGTCATTGGTTGTGGAGAGTGATATCATGGGTAAGTTAGGGTGCAAAGATGCAATTTCAAGCAAACTATAAAATTCAGAAGCTGTCAGTTTTTTTTTTTTTTTTTTAATATCACCTCTGTGCTCAGGTAAAGACTCCTGAATGAATCTTCAGGGGAGATAGTTGATACTTTAGGATGAAAAATTTCAGAATAAAGCTTTACTTACTCTCCTCTAGTCTTATTGCATGGTGCTATAAGAAATATCTGGCAGTAATATCTCCACCAAGTTCAAAGATAATGATTATTATCGTATTTGCAGAACCTACAAATAATTTTTAGCAAGCGGTATCTAGTGGTTTAACTGAATACCATCTGGTTAGAACTGTGATTAAATTTTTCAGATTAATATTCTGAACAACTTCAGTACTTGTTAATTTCTCATCATGCAATTAAAGAATTCAATATCTTTTCCAGGGACCTCTTTGCAAAGCAAGTCTCATTTTCAAGACTAATAATTGCAAAGAATGGCTCAGTTGCAAAGAATGTGTTATGTGCTTAGTTGCTCGGTCATATCTGACTCTTTGCAACTCCATGGACTGTAGCCTGCCAGGCTTCTCTGTCCATGGGGGTTCTCCAGGCAAGAATACTGGAGTAGGTTGCCACACCCTCCTTCAGGGAATCTTCCCAAACCAGGGATTGAACCCAGGTCTCCTGCATTCCGGGCAGATCCTTTACTATCTGAGCCACCAGGGAAGCCCTAGTATTGAAATGGGTAGCCTATCCCTTCTCCAGGGGAACTTACCGACCCAGAAATTGAACTGGGGTCTTTTGTATTGCAGGCAGATTCTTTACCAGCTGAGCTACCTAGGAAGTCATGAGAATGTGTGAAATGGTGTGGTTTCTTTTATTAGTGTCAGCAACATTCTGTACACACATCCCTTTGTGGACACTAGGCATGCTGTTCAAAATATCCATGATATTGATGTTCTACCAAGTGTATTTGGAACATAGCTTGAGAATTTTTATTTTATAGATAAATCATTTTGTTTAAAATCTTTTATTAAGTTTTGGGACATAAATTTTTTCTTATATAAAAATCAGCTAAAAGAAAAGGTGTTGTATTTATTGTAGAAGTTTGAGACTTAAAAACCAATAGGAATTCCACTAGGAAAATATCAAATGAGGAGACCTTCTTCAGAATATGCAGATATAAACATACTACTAAGAATTTTTCTAATCTATAAATCACCCATTTATTCTAGTTACATTTATCTGTTTGTCTTATTCCCTTTTATTCTGCAAACTTTCTTCAACTGCCTAACAATCCTTGGTTGCCTTTACACATTTAAGAATGGAGCAACGTGAAAGACTTCTGGCTTCTCTGTGTGCATGAGCTGGAGTTGTCCTCAGAAAGACTTTGATTTAGGATGAATGGGCTTCCTCTAGAGGTCATACAAATTGCAAGACTCTGAGGTTTTTCCCTTGTGGAGCCAAGTTGGTACTAGTTCTGTAGTCCTGCTCAGAGTGCTTCCTTCAATTATTTTAGAAGAAGAACCTTCTGCATGTATATTTGTGCTAGAAAAAACAAGTAGACTAAAGTAAAATTATATCTCTTCTGGTATTTTTATTTTTATTTGCATTACTCTAATAGGTACAAATACTATTTTTAAAAAGTAACTGAATTGGCTTTTTACTTTCCATTAATGGCAACAGTCAGATTTTCAAATAATAGAATAAGGTAAACACAGGTTAAACATCGGGGTAATAAAACAGAAAGCAGAAACAATGTGGCTTCATTATGCCAAAATGTTAAAATAACTTACTATCAGACAATGAAGGAGGGATTTTTCTTTATTTCCTTTCCTTTCCTTTTTTTTTTTTCTTGTATACAAGGAAATAAATAGAGAAAGCCAGGTTAGGCATCAGGGAAAAATTCTTGAATGTAAAGGTTATCATGCAACAAAAGTGCATTATAAAGTGCTCTTCCCAGAAAAGCTTAATAAAAATATTAAACATTCATATAATTTATATACTCAGTTGCTCACCAAACATGAAACAATGTTAAATTAGTCTAAAGTAACGCAAAAAATAGCTGTATGAGTAAATAATTTATGTGTCAATATAATGTAAATTATTAAACCATCTTTCAATGGATGATTTAAAATGAAAACTAACTTAAATCAAGCAGTAAACAAGTGATACATATATTCAGACATACACACACACATACACTCAAAGATTGGAGTTTCTATTTTGCTAAAAATATATTCAGGAGAAAACTAAAGTGTAACACACTAAAATTCTCATTATAATTACCTCTGGATTTGAAATACATAAATTTTATTTTCTTTATATTTGTTTGTTCTGTATGTTAATTAGGGTGTTTTGGATTACAAATAAAAGAAAATTCAGCTCAACTGGCTGAAACAATAAGGAGGATGTACTGTTTCACATGAGAGCGATTCCAGAGGTAGAACAATAATGGGGCAATAAATTCTACAGCTGAATGATTTCACCATGGACTGGCGTTCTCTCCTTTGGATTACTTCATCCTCCACAGCATCGCTCTGCTTTTGTTCTTAGCATGCTCCCTTTGTGCAAATAGGATGACTGTACTATCTCTAAGCACTGCAAGTCAAACAATATTCAAAAGCCAAGAGAGGAAAGGAAAATATTTACTTTTCTCAAACCTTTTATGAAAGTGAGGAAAATCTTAGACCACCCCCCACCCACTGTGGCCAAAATGGTTTGTATGCCCATTTTATAACTCGTCATGGACAAGGGGAATGAAATTTAAAATACTGACCTAAATTAATGAAATCCAACCCTAGAGCTGAGAAGGATCCTAAACATCCTTGAAGAACATGTCCCCCCAATACCTAATATACCAGGTTTCTGCTTGGAAGGAATAATACCCAACAGGACCTAAATAAACAGAATTATTCTATATGCAAAGGGTGATAGTATTAGTTCTCTACTGCTGCTACAACAAATTACCACAATCTTAGTGGTTTAAAAGAACACACATTTATACTTTACAGTTCTGGAAGTCAGGTGTTTAAATGGATCTGCAGGGCTGCATTCCTTCTGAAGGCTCTAGAAAAGAATTTGTTTCCTGGCCTTTTCCAGTTTCTAGAGATTGCCTACATTTCTTGGCTCAAAGTCCTGCATCATTCTGACCTGTGACACAGTTGCCACATCTCCTTCTCTGCTTCTGACACTCCTGACTATACATATCCCTGTGATTAAGAAAGTCCAGCCAGATAATACAGGATGATCTCCCCATCTCCAGATGCTCAACTTGGTCACATTAGCAAAATCTCTTTTGCCAAGTAAAGTAACATAATCACAGTTTGTAAGGATTAGGATATAGACATCTTTGAAGGACCACTATTCTGTTTTATCACATAGAATTAACATGACTTAATATTGCACAGTGACTTATCATAAAAATGCCAATTATCTCCAAAACGACACATAAATTGAATACAATACCAATCAAGATTCCAGGGGAACAAACATTTTTGGGGGACTTCCCAGGTGGCACTAGTGGTAAAGAATCTGCCTACTAAGTCAGAAGACATAAGAGACGCAGGTTCGATCCCACAGGAAGATCCCCTGGAGAAGGGCATAGCAACCCACTCCAGTATTCTTGCCTGGAGAATCCTACGGACAGAGGAGCCTGGTGGGCTATGATCCACAGGGTCGCAAAGAGTCAGACACAGCTGAAGCAACTTAGTAAGCACAAACTTATTTTTAAACGCTTATGGAAAAATAAAGGTTCCTACACAGCTAAGTCAACTCTGAAAGAGAAGGTCAAAGAAATGAGGGGCTTTCCAAATACAATATTTAGATATCCTAAAAAGTCTTTTCAATAAACACTATAGCCCTGGTGTGGGCTTAGACACTAAACAATGTTTCAAAATAGAAAGAAAAGAAAATGGGAAATGGATTTATAATTTTTCTTTTTTCCCCCAGTTTCATTGAGATAAAATTGACATATAACCTTGCATTAGTTTAAGGTGTAAAACATGACTTGAAACAGCATATATTACAAAATGATTACCACAATCAATATAGTTAACATCTATCACCTCACAAGGACCTACTGTATAGCACAGGGAACTCTATTCAATACTCTGTGATACTTAATTTTATGTGTCAACTTGAATGGACCATGGTGCCCAGATGTCTGGTTAAACATTACTTCTGGGTGTTTCTGGGTGTGTTAAACATTACTTGAGGGTGTTTCCAGAGGAGATTAGTATTTGAATTGATGAACTGAGAAAAGCATATGGCCCTTCCCAATGTGGTTGGGCATCATCTGTCTGTTGAGGGCCTAAACAGACAAAAGGCTGGAGGAAGGCTGAATTTTTCTCTGCCTGACTGCTTGAGCTGAGAAACTGCTCTTCTGTCCTCAAGGCCCCTGGTTCTCAGGCCTTCAGATTCAGTCTGAAATCTGCAGTGTTGGTTCTGTGGCTCTCCGGCTTTTGAACGACCAGCACCACATGCTTTCTCGGTCTCTGATTACACACAACAGACTGTGGGGCTTCTCAGCCTCCATAATTGTGTGTGTGTCAATTCTTCACAATAGATCATACATACACACACATACTATTGGTTCTGTTTCCCAGCAGAACCCTGACTAACATGCTTGTCTTTCAACTCTTTCCTTGCACTGCTCTCATTGACTTCTGTAGTTCTGCAACATAATGAAAGTCTATCTCTGCTCACCTCTGCTCTCTCTTTTCTTTGCCCCTGTTTATGCTTTATGGGCTTCCCAGGTGATACTAGTGGTAAAGAACACGCCTGCCAGTACAGGAGACACAGGTTCGATCCCTGGGTCAGGATGATCCCCTGGAGGAGGGCATGGTAACCCACTCCAGTAATCTGGCCTGGTAAATTCCAAGGACAGAGGAGCCTCGTGGGCTACAGTCCATGGGGTCACAAAGAGATGGACACAACTGAGCAGACTGAGCACACACAAACACACACACACATACACACACACCATGTTTTTCTTTTTCCAGGAACAGCTCTGATTTTACTGCAGTAATAAAAATAGTCAGAGAGCTAGGTGGCCTGAGGCAAAAAACCATGTAAGATAGACATTCTTCCACGTAGCCACCACTTGCATCTTTTGGATATAATCTCATCTCAACAAATCTCATTTCAATCTCATCTCATCTCTTTGCCTTTGTCACGGTCAATTCCACACTCAAAATTAAAAGACACTTGCTCTTTAGAAGAAAAGCTATGACAAACCAAGACAGTGTATTAAAAAGCAGAGACATCACTTTGTCAACAAAGGTCCATATAGTCTAAGCTCTGGTTTTTCCAGTAGTCATGTATGGATGTGAGATTTGGACCATAAAGAAGGCTGAGCACTGAAGAACTGACACTTTTGAACTGTGGTGTTGGAGAAGATTCTTGAGAGTCCCTTAGACTGCAAGGAGATAAAACCAGTCCATCCTAAAGGAAATTAACCCTGAATATTCACTGGAAAGACAGATGCTGAAGTTGAAGCTCTAATACTTTGGTCACCTGGTGCAAAGAGCAGAGTCATTGGAAAAGACCCTGATGCTAGGAAAGATTGAAGGCATGAGGAGAAGGGGACGACAGAGGATGAGATGGTTGGATGGTACCACCGACTCAATGGACATGAGTTTGAGCAAGCTCCAGGAGATGATGAAGGACAGGGAAGTCTGTTGTGCTGCAGTCCATGGGGTCGCCAAGAGCTGGGCATGACTGAGCAACTGAACAAAAACAATTCCACACTCACACATTCCAAGATGAATACAAATTTCTACTTTATTAGCAACCCAAATCAATTTTTTTAAATTAACTGTGTTTCATAGAAGTTGCATCATCAATTCCTCTAGTTTAATAATCCAATTCTGAGAGTTGGCTGAAACAGGGTATTGCCACAGTGTAGCGATGGAACAAAACCATGATGCTGCTGAGTTCTGATGGGTTTAGTTTGCTTGTGGTCAACTGTACTTGCTCTAATTTGATTTCCTTTACAGTAGCGGTTTTGACTATGACCTACAATAGGAAATATCCTTACATTACTTACACACACATGAAATTTAATTTCTTATTACAATGTGTATACATATATGATTATACTTATATATACACACACAACCAAAATTTTACTATGTAAATGCTCTTTGAAATTCTCTATTCTATATCAGTTTTTTTCAAAAATTGCTAATCCTGATGCACAAATGACTAATTAACAGGTTGCAACTTCTAGCTTGAAATTCACTGCTCTAGAATAGTGATGTGTCTGCTTCAGAATAAAGTTCAAACTCCTTCGTATAGCACCAGAAGGCTCTTCATGATTCTCTTTTCCTCTCCAGCTTCATCTCTCACCACTTTCTCTTTGCACGCTAAACTTCAGGCATACAGAGCTACTCACATTTTCCAGGAAAATTGCTCTTTCCTCAAAATCTTACACAAAATACATTGTGTACAGTTCACCCTTGTATTTGATAATGACTAGCATAAACTAGGGATTCAAAAAATATTAGGTGAATCAGTAAGTGAATGAATAAATGAACCAAGGAAAAATTATATAAAAACCTATTCAAAGAATGTACTTTGACAATAACATTCCACAGACTTCACTCTGCAAATGCAGGCTTAGGCTACAGAAAGGCGAAAAAGCACTCAATAACCTAGAGATTTATTAAGGAAAATTATAATTTCTGGATCTGTGGTATAATAGACAATCAAAGAGAAATATTTAGCCTGTATATTTGCTAATGAAAAATGCTTAGTGGTGGTCTATTACCATCAGTGAAAATAATCTGTCCCAAAGTAGAACACAGGAATGGTGCATTAGAGATCAATGGTGTATTAGAGATCAGTAGTGTATTTCAGACCAATGGGTCTCAAACTTCCTTGTGAATTTGGATCACATGGACAGTTTTGTTAAAATTCACATTCTGATCCAGTAGGTCTGGAACAGAATCTGAGACTATTTCTAACAAGGTTCCAGGTGATACAATGCTACAGGTCTATTGCCCAGACTCTAAATAACAAGTTCAGTTCAATTCAGTCACTCGGTCGTGTCTGACTCTTTGTGACCCTCTGGACTGCAGCACCCCAGGCCTCCCTGTCCATCACCAACTCCTGGAGTTTACTCAAACTCATGTCCATTGAATCGGTGATGCCATCCAACCATCTCATCCTCTGTCTTCCCCTTCTCCTCCTGCCCTCAATCTTTCCCAGCATCAGGGGCTTTTCCAATGGGTCAGCTCTTCGCATCAGGTGGCCAAAGTATTGGAGCTTCAGCTTCAACATCAATCTTTCCAATGAATATTCAGGACTGATTTCCTTTAGGATGGACTGGTTGGATCTCCTTGCAGTCCAAGAGACTCTGAAGAGTCTTCTCCAACACCACAATTCAAAAGAATCAGTTCTTTGACACTCAGCTTTCCTTACGGTCCAACTCTCACATCCATACACGACTACTGGTAAAACCATAGCCTTGACTAGTTGGACCTTTGTTGGCAAAGTAATGTCTCTGCTTTCTAATATGCCATCTAGGTTGGTCATAACTTTTCTTTCAAGGAGTAAGTGTCTTTTAATTTCATGACTGCAGTCACCATCTGCAGTGATTTTGGAGTCCCCCAAAATAAAGTCTGTCACCGTTTCCACTGTCTCCCCATCTATTTGGCATGAAGTGATGGGACCGGATGCCATGAGCTTAGTTTTCTGAATGTTAAGCTTTAAGCTCAACAAGCAAGAAGAGCATTATTTAAGCCCAAATAGCAAGAAAAGCACACAATTTTTACTTTATTATTTTTTGCATACATCTATATTTAATGTCTACATTTTAAAAGTGGCAAGTTTGAGAAACAAAATTACAACTACAAAAGCCTCGCACTGGCATTACTGACCTGAAATACTAGTGTTTCTAATACAATAGTTTCTGCAAGACTATGGGATCATCATGTATGAAGCATTCATGAAAAGTACACAGCTTATTGAAGACATTTTCTTATGATCCTAGGCAGCATTACTTCCCAATTCAAATATTTTTGTTATCAAGGTAACTGGGCCACAAGTGGGTCCTATGACCGCTTGACCTAATGACTTGTGTTAGAGGAACTGTTTCAGCCAAACAGCAGCACTTCCTCCCTCCGCAGAATTCCAAATTAAAAGGAACCAGTACTATTCTTCCCAGAATAAGATATCTTCCAGTTACCAGTGAAGCAGCCATTTCTCATTTACATCAGGAACTTCAGTTGTCGGCAAATCTCTACATTGCTGCTACCTAGAACTGAAATATCTTAAAAACATATATAAAAGTCACATGGAAGGCAAACAGCTCACTATACTATTTTGGCTCATATTTCTCTAACTTAACTTTTTAGATTAGATTAGATTAGATTAGATTTCCTTCAAGCTTTTAATGGAAGATAATCAAATCCCAGTCTCATACAGTCAGCTTCCCATGTGACAGTAACATCTATAAGTCAAGAGTTTTTGACAATAATAGAAAAATGTGAGTGTAGTTTTCCCCCATTTCCTTTCCTTGATTAATTTTTTGTTTTGTTTTGTTTTTGCTATATACCTTTTTCCAAGGAGAGAAAAAATGGGGAATATATATAGAGATGCTTTAACTAAAGAGAAAGTCTTTCTCTGGAATGTTTACTACAATAAAGACTATTTGAAGTGAAGAAATCTGTAGATTCAAAGCAACCCCTATCAAGCTACCAACGGTATTTTTCAGAGAACTAGAACAAATAATTTCACAATTTGTATGGAAATATAAAAAAAACCTCGAATAGCCAAAGCAATCTTGAGAAAGAAGAATGGAATTGGAGGAGTCAACCTGCCTGACTTCAGGCTCTACTACAAAGCCACAGTCATCAAGACAGTATGGTACTGGCACAAAGATAGAAATATAGATCAATGGAACAAAATAGAAAGCCCAGAGATAAATCCACACATCTATGGACACCTTATCTTCGACAAAGGAGGCAAGAATATACAATGGAGAAAAGACAATCTCTTTAACAAGTGGTGTTGGGAAAACTGGTCAACCACTTGTAAAAGAATGAAACTAGAACACTTTCTAACACCATACACAAAAATAAACTCAAAATGGATTAAAGATCTAAACATAAGACAAGAAACTATAAAACTCCTAGAGGAAAACTTAGGCAGAACATCCTCTGACATAAATCACAGCAGGATCCTCTATGACCCACTTCCCAGAGTAATGGAAATAAATCAAAAATAAACAAATGGGACCTAATTAAACTTAAAAGCTTTTGCACAATGAAGGAAACTATAAGCAAGGTGAAAAGCCAGCCTTCAGAATGGGAGAAAAAATAGCAAACAAAGCAACTGATAAAGAATTAATATCAAAAATATGCAAGCAGCTCCTGCAGCTCAATTCCAGAAAAATAAACTACCCAATCAAAAAATGGGCCAAAGAACTAAATAGAGATTTCTCCAAAGAAGACATACAGATGGCTAACAAACACATGAAAAGATGCTCAACATCACTCATTTTCAGAGAAATGCAAACCAAAACCATCTCACAATGGTCAGAATGGCTGCTATCCAAAAGTCTCCAAGCAATAAATGCTGGAGAGGGTGTGGAGAAAAGGGAACCCTCTTACACCGTTGGTGGGAATGCAAACTAGTACAACCATTATGGAGAACAGTGTGGAGATTCCTTAAAAAACTAGAAATAGAACTGCTATATGACCCAGTAATTCCACTACTGGGCATACACACCGAGGAAGCCAAAATTGAAAGAGACACGTGTACCACAATGTTCATCGCAGCAGTGTTTACAATAGACAGAACATGGAAGCAACCTAGATGTCCATGAGCAGATGAATGGATAAGAAAGTTGTGGTTCAGTTCAGTTCAGTCGCTCAGTTGTGTCTGACTCTTTGCAACCCCATGAATCGCAGCACTCCAGGCCTCCCTGTCCATTACCAACTGCCAGAGTTTATGCAAACTCATGTCCATAGAGTCAGTGATGCCATCCAGCCATCTCATCCTTAGCCGTTCCCTTCTCCTCCTGCCCCCAATCCTTCCCAGCATCAGGGTCTTTTCCAGTGAGTCAACTCTTCCCATGAGGTGGCCAAAGTATTGGAGTTTCAGCTTCGACATCAGACCCTCCAATGAACACCCAGGACTGATCTCCTTTAGGATGGACTAGTTGGATCTGCTTGCAGTCCAAGGGACTCTCAAGAGTCTTCTCCAGCACCACAGTTCAAAAGCATCAATTCTTTGGTGCTTAGCTTTCTTCACAGTCCAACTCTCACATCCATACATGACCACTGGAAAAACCATAGCTTTGAATAGACAGACCTTTGTTGACAAAGTAATGTCTCTGCTTTTTAATATGCTGTCTAGGTTGGTCATAACTTTTCTTCCAAGGAGTAAGGATCTTTTAATTTCATGGCTGCAATCACCATCTGCAGTGATTTTGGAGCCCAGAAAAATGAAGTCTGACACTGTTTCCACTGTTTTCCCATCTATATCCCATGAAGTGATGGGACCAGATGCCATGATCTTAGTTTTCTGAATGTTGAGCTTTAAGCCAACTTTTTCACTCTCCTCTCTCACTTTCATCAAGAGGCTTTTTAGTTCCTCTTCACTTTCTGCCATAAGGGTGGTGTCATCTGCATATAAGAGGTTATTGATATTTCTCCCTGCAACCTTGATTCCAGCTTGTGCTTCTTCCAGCCCAGCATTTCTCACAATGTACTCTGCATATAAGTTAAATAAGCAGGATGACAATATACAGCCTTGACATACTCCTTTTCCTATTTGGAACCAGTCTGTTGTTCCATGTCCAGTTCTAACTGTTGCTTTCTGACTTGCATACAGGTTCCTGAAGAGGCAGGTCAGGTGGTGTGGCATTCCCATCTCTTTCAGAATTTTCCACAGTTTATTGTGATGCACACAGTCAAAGGCATTGGCATAGTCAATAAAGCAGAAATAGATGTTTTTCTGGAACTCTCTTGCTTTTTCGATGATGCAGCGGATGTTGGCAATTTGATCTCTGGTTCCTCTGCCTTTTCTAAAACCAGCTTGAACATCTGGAAGTTCACAGTTCACGTATTGCTGAAGCCTGGCTTGGAGAATTTTGAGCATTACTTTACTAGCGTGTGCTGCTGCTGCTGCTGCTATGTCACTTCAGTCGTGTCCGACTCTGGGCGACTCCACAGACAGCAGCCCACCAGGCTCCTCCGTCCCTGGTATTCTCCAGGCAAGAACACTGGAGTGGGTTGCCATTTCCTTCTTCAATGCATGAAAGTGAAGAGTGAAAGTGAAGTTGCTCAGTCATGTCCAACTCTCAGCGACCCCATGGATGGCAACTCACCAGGCTCCTTCATCCATGGGAGTTTCCAGGCAAGAGTACTGGAGTGGGTTGCCATTGCCTTCTCCTCCTAGCGTGTGAGATGAGTGCAATTGTGCAGTACTTTGAGCATTCTTTGGCATTGCCTTTCTTTGGGATTGGAATGAAAACTGACCTTTTCCAGTCCTGTGGCCACTGCTGAATTTTCCAGATTTGCTGGCATTTTGAGTGCAGCACTTTCACAGCATCATTTTTCAGGATTTGAAATAGCTCAACTGGAATTCCATCACCTCCAGTAGCTTTGTTCGTAGGGATGCTTTCTAAGGCCTACTTGACTTCACATTCCAGGATGTCTGGCTCTAGGTGAGTGATCACACCATCGTGATTATCTGGGTCATGAAGATCTTTTTTGTACAGTTCTTCTGTGTATTCTTGCTACCTCTTCTTAATATCTTCTGCTTCTCTTAGGTCCATACCATTTCTGTCCTTCATCGAGCCAATCTTTGCATGAAATGTTCCCTTGGCATCTCTAATTTTCTTGAAGAGATCTCTAGTCTTTTCCATTCTGTTGTTTTCCTCTATTTCTTTGCATTGATCGCTGAAGAAGGCTTTCTTATCTCTCCTCGCTATTCTTTGGAACTCTGCATTCAAATGGGTATATCTTTCCTTTTCTCCTTTGCTTTTCACTTCTCTTCTTTTCACAGCCATATGTAAGGCCTCCTCAGACAGCCATTTTGCTTTTTTTGCATTTCTTTTCCATGGGGATGGTCTTGATCCCTGTCTCCTGTACAATGTCACGAACCTCCACCCATAGTTCATCAGGCACTCTGTCTATCAGATCTAGTCTCTTAAACCTATTTCTCGCTTCCACTGTATAATCATAAGGGATTTGATTTAGGTCATACCTGAATGGTCTAGTGGTTTTCCCTACTTTCTTCAATTTAAGTCTGAATTTGACAATAAGGAGTTCATTATCTGAGCCACAGTCTGCTTCCGGTCTTGTTTTTGCTGACTATGTAGAGTTTCTCCATCTTTGGCTGCAAAGAATATCATCAATCTGATTTCTGTTGATAAAGTTGTGGTTCATATGCACAATGGAATATTTCTCAGCTCTTAAAAAGAATGCATTTGAATCAGTTCTAATGAGGTGGATGAAACTGGAGCCTATTATACAGAGTGAAGTGAGTCAGAAAGAAAAACACCAATACAGTATACTAACGCATATATATGAATTTAGAAAGATGGTAACGATAACCCTATATGTGAGACAGCAAAAGAGACACAGATGTAAAGAACAGACTTTTGGACTCTGTGGGAGAAGGTGAGGGTGGGATGATCTGAGAGGACAGCATTGAAACATGTATATTATCATATGTGAAACAGATGGCCAGTCCAGGTTCAATGCATGAGACAGGGTGCTCAGGGCTGGTGCACTGGGATGACCCAGAGGGATGGGATGGGGAGGGATGTGGGAGGGGGGTTCAGGATTGGGAACACATGTACACCCATGGCTGATTCACGTGAATGTATGGCAAAACCCACCACAATATTGTAAAGTAATTAGCCTCCAATTAAAATCAATTTTTAAAAAAGTGAAGTCTGTCAAGGAGAAACAGCAAATCAAATTTAGATAACTCACCAAGGTTTATACTTATCTGACATGAAATTCCCATCATAATTATTGAAATAACTCTGCAAATTATCACATAGAACAGTTCTTCCAGACTTGAGAATTTCATAGATAAATTTAAAGGAAACAAATCAGTCAATTAACCTCTTTGAAGTCCACACAAACCTAGTGTATTTTGCAGCCTCCAAGAATTTCCCAAGGAAGGAGACCAAACTACATCCTGCTTCATATGTCAACCTTGCCACCACAGGGCACTGCCCTTTTTCTCCAAGTCTGCTGAAGGAGATGCCTTGTGTGGGTCTCATGACCCTGCCCCTCCCCCCACAGCCCTTTGCTCACTGGATATTGTGCCCAGAGTCAAAGTCAAGGCCAAAGTCAAAGCATATTATGCTTCAAATCAAAGCTGCTCTTTGGGCTAAGATCTGGTAAAGTAAATAAAGATACAGAGTCAAATGAAGTCAGAGGATACACAGAAAAGACGTAAGCAACAGTGGAGACCACAAGAATTTGAGAAAATAGAAAACCTGAAGATGAGTAAATAGAATAGGATGAGTTTTCCTAGCTTTGTTCTCTCTTCAACACTTCACTGCTTAACTAAGGAAAATATTTGCTAGATATTTCCCTCTAGGGGCCATTTTGTTAACCAAATTGTGCGGGATAACTGGGGAGGGGGGTAGATATTAGGATGGGGTATTTGCATGAATAAGACTGAGATTTAAAGGAGAGAGAGAGGAAATGTAAGAAGGAAAAGGGACAGAGGAAAGGAAACAGGTGGAGAGAGAGAAGAAAAAAAAAAGAACAGGAATAGGAGAACAGTGAAGAAAGAAAAAAAGAGAAAAGACTGACCAGGCTGGAGAAAGGAAAGGACCTAAAGAGCAAGAATGTCCACAGTATAAGTGGAATATACTCAAGATAACTGGAACATACTCGAGATAACTGGAACGTAATCAAGGGAGCTTCTCTTGGGGAAGGATGGGGAGTGTAGCACAAAGGAGTTGAGGAGTCTAGAGGTCTGGCATTACAAAGGGGGAGGGCGAGAGTCAGTGGGAGGGCTTTGTATTCATACAAGATGGTAACATTGTGTCTACAGTACAGAGGGCCTGAAAAGACACCTGAGACTTGCAAGTTGAGAAGAGTCTTGTGGGACATGACAAATTGTGACAGAAAACACCTCAGTGGAAGAGAAGAAAGGAGTTTTAAGAAATAATCTTGTGAAAAGTGAGTTAAAACCTTAAAATTTTTTTGAAGTATGCAAGTAAAATTTTAAAATATTTTACATGAGTGTTGGTTACTGGACTATGTTTCTTAGAATTTGATGCTATACCTAGCCTGGGCTACCTAGAACACTAGGATTTAATCAGGTTACCAAGAGTAAAGCAGAAGGCAGACGATACAAGAGTAGAAAGACTTAATAAACCAAAAGATTAAAGACTGTGGTAGTAAAAAGCAACCAGATTTAAACAGCAGGCCTTTCAACTGCTGAAGGGAAGCAAAGTCACATTTGTGGCTAAGCTCTGGAGATTCATGACTTTTCATGGTGTGCTCCACACAGCTGCCTCTTTGGGTCCTACTTCAGTTTCCATGAAATCTACCTGTCACCATCCTTAAAATTGCTGGGGCAACAAACTAAGTGCTGGATAAACAAGACAGATGAAATCTTTGACCTTATGTATTCTAGTGAAAGCAGTCGCTCAGACTCTTTCCTCACTGTAGCCTGCCAGGTTCCTCTGTGCCAGAATTCTCCAGGAAAGAATACTGGAGTGGGTTGTCAGCTCATTCTAGTGTAAAGACACCAAAGCTACTAGTGAAAGACACCACACACACACACACACACACACACACACACACATATGTATGTATGCTTGCTTGCTATGTCGCTTCAGTCCTGTCTGACTCTTTGTGACCCTATGGGCTGTAGCCCACACCAGGCTCCTCTGTCCATGGGATTTTCCAAGCAAAAATTCTTGAGTGGGTAGCCATGCCCTCCTCCAGGGGATCTTCCTGATGCTGGTATCGAACCTGTGTCTCTTATGTCTCTTGCATTGACAGGTGGGTTCTTTACCACTAGTGCCACCTGGGAAGCCCATGTGTGTGTGTGTGTGTGTGTGTGTGTGTGTGTGTGTGTATGTATAAGTGTGTGTGTATATATATATATATATATATATATATATATGCAAATAAACTGTGTCTTCAAAGTCATAAAGTTTAGATATGTTATTTCTCCAACCCTGAAAATCTAATTTGAATAATGTGCTGGCTGAATCTACCAGCTGTTTTAGCATCTTGCAGACACAGTGTGAAGATCTACATTTTAAACCTAATGATTCTATTTATAGATAATGTGAAATTTTCAACAGGATCTACATCTTACTCAAAGCGTTATTTTATTTCATTAAGTCTCACTTACTTTGCTTTAAGCACTAGATCAGTGCTAATTTCTAAGCCTCCGTCACTGTTCTTGCAAAGAAAGTAAAACTGTTCTCTTAAAATGAATTTACTACTGTTTCTTTCTCAGAGTCCCCTTAAGACAATCCCTGCTTGGATCAGTTTCATATTGATACTAAGTCTACAGATTGATCCAATAAAATTCCTCCTCATAAAAAGAGGTCCTTTATTATCTGTGGATATTACAGGAAAGGAAAATTTTAAAAAGCCAAGCATGGGGTTTCATCTGCAGACCAACCTGACAGTTCCTTCTGTATCTCAATCAGTATGGACTCTGTGTGTGTATTAGTAGTCCAGTTGTTAGTGGACTGGTGGGAAGAGCTACTGAGAGTCAGTTTGCAGGAGCTTGAACATGAGTTTTCATGAACATGAGTTTGAGCAAGCTCCAGGAGATGGTGAGGAACAGGGAAGAACTGGCACGCTGCAGTCCACAGGGTTGCAAAGAGTCGGACATGACTGAGCAACTGAACAACAACAACTTCTCATCAAGTTTTCTGAGGAAAGTTCAGTTCAGTTGCTCAGTCGTGTCCGACTCTTTGTGACCCCATGAGCTGCAGCACACCAGGCCTCCCTGTCCAACACCCACTCCCGGAGCCCACCCAAACTCATGTCCATTGAGTCGAGATGACGGCAATTTTTTCATTTCAGGAAAAGTGGCCTCCAGGTCCCAAAACAGTATCTGACGTCTAGGGGTCAAACTGTGTAGGCCAATACCATAGGCAAATGGAGCAGAAGTAGATGATGAAGCATAATGCATTGTAGAAACTGTGCCAATTTCCAGTATGGCCACTATGTTAAAACCCCAACACTGAAGCAGATACCTTCAGATCCTGGAACCATCAATTCCTACCTGTATGAGTTTGGGCAATTTATTTAATGTGATGCATGACAAATTGTTAAAAAAAAAATGGCTACAGATTTTTCTTCCATGACTCTCTGCAACTCCCTGCACCCACCCTTAGCAATGTGACTATGCCAGGTCAAGTCGAGAGACCTCTATTTCTCCATTCTTTGAATCTGGGCTGATACTGTGACTTGCTTTTTCACAGAAGTAACATTTGCACAACTTACAGTCCTAGTCTCAAGCAGTCTTCAAGCTTCTGCTCTCACTCTCCTAGAACGTGATGCTTCCGCACAAGGAGTTCTGGGTTATCCTACTGGATAAGGAAACTGCATGGCCAGAGATGACCTGTCTCCACTGAGGCCATCTAAACAGTAAGCCTCCATTAGCTACTAGAGGAGTGGAGTCTTATGAATGACCCCAGGTGTGTGCTGTGTGCTCAGTCACTCAGTCACATCTGACACTATGACCTCAGGGACTGTAGCCCATCAGTTTCCTCTGTCCATGGGATTTCCCAGGCCAGAATACTGGAGTGGGTTGCCATTTCCTACTACAGGGGATCTTCCCCACCTAGGGATCAAACAGAAGTCTCTTGCATTTCCTGCATTGGCAGGATTATTATTTACCACTAGTGCTACCTGGAAAGCCCAGGTGAGACTAGCAAAAAACTGCCCAGCTGAGCCATGCTAAAACTACCAGCCCACTGAATTATGAGCAAATAAACAGACTATTTATTAATCCACCAGTGTGAGTAGTTATGCAGAACAGATAACTGATACATAGCACCATCTCTTTGTCCCTTCATTTTCTCCCATGTAAAATGGGGATAATAATAGACTTGCCACATAGAAAGCTCTATGTTAAGAGTTCAGTATTCATTTCAGTAATATTATTCTCTCTTCTCTACAGAGTCGAGTGAGATTCTAGCATCCAGAATTGCCTGTGCTAAGCTGCTTCACTCGTATCCGACTCTTTGTGACCCTAGGGACTGTAGCCCGCCAGGCCTCTCTATCCATGGGATGCTCTAGGCAAGAATATTGGAGTGGGTTGCCATGCCCTCCTCCAGGGGATTTTCCTGACCCAGGGATTAAACCCGCGTCTCTTACATCTCCTGCATTGGCAGGTGGGTTCTTTACCGCTAGTGTTACCTGGGAAGCCCCAAAATCGCCCAGATCCCAGCAATTCTCGCATGCCAGCAAGAGAGAGTAAAGGACAGCAGTCGTGACACTGATGTCATTGCTTCACCATGGCCATGACTCTGGTGGTCAAGTTCAGGAGCCTGATGTGCCTTTTCATGCCATCAGCTGGGCAGCAGGGATGTTCCCAAGGTAACCGGCAGCACAGATTCATAATCAAGGGAGGTTCAGGGGGTGGGGTGGGGAGGGTGGCACAGAGGAGTTGAGGGACCTTAAGACTCTGCATTATAAGAGGGGGCATGATTCAGTGGGACAGCTTGGCACTGACACGGGCATGGCAACACTGTGCCTGCAGCCTGGAGAGGCCTGGAAAGACACACGAGCTTTGCAAGGAATTATAAAAATCTGTATCATACCCAACAAACTTTTTACCACTTAATTCTCCTCTAGGGCTATATTAAATATTATTGCTTCAGAGACAAAAGAAATCAAGCACTCTTTTATTTTCTGAATATGAACGATTAGTTTGAATTTTTATAATAGTCTGCATGTAGAAGTGAATATCTTCAAGATTTTAATAACAAAAACATCAATGGGCCAGATTATTTGTAGTTGTTTTATATAAATACATTATCATATGTATCCGAGATATTAGTAACATGGTACATACAGCCTTTTAATTCTATCATCCTTATTGGTTATAAAACCATTCTACACATAAATGCACCTAACATTTTAAAGAATTTATTGGGGACATTGGCTTATACCATTATATAAATTTCATGTGTACACTATATTTTGACTTCTGTATGCACTACCAGGTCTGTGTGGTGTGGTGTTCAGTTGCTCTGTTGTGTCTGACTCTTTGCGACCCCATGGACTATAGCCTGCCGGGTTCCTCTGTCTGTGGAGTTTTCCAGGCAAGAATACTGGAGTGGGTTGCCACTTCCTTCTCCAGGTTATCTTTCTGACCCAGGGATTGAAACCATGTCTCTTGCGTTTCCTGCAATGGCAGGTGGATTCCTTACCACTGTGCCACCTGGGAAGCCTACGCTACAGTGTGCTCACCACCAAAAGTTTAGTTTCTACCCATCACCATATAGTTGACCCCCTTTACCCACTTCACCCTCCTCCCTTCCGCTTTGATAACCACTATTTTCTCCTATATATCTATGTGTTTGTTTTTTGTTTGCAGCTGTGAATCATACTCTGCTTCCTTTCATCAGATAGCCAGGAAGTGCCAGGTTCTTTAACATGAGGTCATTCATTCTCACAGCAGCCCTGTAAGGTGGGCATAGGATTTCCCAAGCCTACAGATGAGGAAACTACAGCAAACAAATTAAATAAATCTCCTAACATTAAACACTGTGTTTGCCAACCTATAATAGTTGCAAATAGCTCAATTTCATAAGAAAAAGTTTTTTTTAAATAATGTAAACACTTCATAAATGTATTCGAAGACACTTTGAAGTTTTATAGGTGAAAATATGCAAATACTAGCTGCTTCATACTGAAATCCAATGGGAAATCACAAGAACTGGATATACATTAATGTTTTTGTTAAAATATAGCATGATGTAAAAAATTCACCTTTATTGTAATTTTGGGGCCGCATTGACCACTGTGGCGTAGCATCATCCATTATTAACTTCTTTGCTTGGTCTACTGATAGGAGCAGATAGAATGCAAAGAAATGCAACTTATAACCTAGTTAATACAGGAACTGATAAACAGTGGAACAGAATTAGAAACAAGATTGTGTGGCTCTAAACTACATGCTCATTTTCACTGCACCAAACTACCTCATCTATTTCTCCCAGGATATGAGAACATGTTATCTTTTAAGGAGACTTCTATTAGTCCTTAATAAAGTTCAACCTTTCTAGAACGAAAGGTAATGTATTTCTCAGAAACCGAGCCATAAGAAGAACAAATTTAGTTTTGCATAGATAGATAAACATAATAAACACTTACTCGAGTACTTCAGAATCAGTCATTAGAAGTCTTTAGCTTTAAGACAGCAAAGGAGATAAGAAGTTTAGCTTCTGGTGAATCCTTTTTAGAGACACTGGCTGAGGGGGAATGGCCAAGATGACGACCTGTTCACTGACCTTTCAATAATTCCTTGGCAGGACTTCTCTGGTGGTCCAGTGATTGGGAATCTGCCTTCCATTGCAGGGGATGTGGATTTGATCCCTAGTCAAGGAGAAGGCAATGGCACCCCACTCCAGTACTCTTGCCTGGAAAATCCCATGGACAGAAGAGCCTGGTAGGCTGCAGTCTGTGGGGTTGCGAAGAGTCGGACACGACTGAGCGACTTCACTTTCACTTTTCACTTTCATGCACTGGAGAAGGAAATGGCAACCCACTCCAGTGTTCTTGCCTGGAGAATCCCAGGGACCGCAGAGCCTGGTGGGCTTCCGTCTATGGGGTCGCACAGAGTCGGACACGACTGTAGCGACGCAGCAGCAAGGAACTAAATGGCAACCCACTCCAGTATTCTTGCCTGGAGAATCCCAGGGACGGGGGAGCCTGGTGGGCTGCCGTCTATGGGGTCGCACAGAGTCGGACACGACTGAAGTGACTTAGCAGCAGCAGCAGCAGCAGCAAGGAACTAAGATCCCATGTGCTGTGGAGCAACTAAGCCTATGCGCGACAACTACTGAGCGTGTGTGCTCTAGAGCCCGGGCTCCACAAGAAAAGCAAGCCCATGTGCCGCCAGGAAGACCCAGTGCAGCCAAATTTAAATAAATAAACCTTGTAATAAACTCCTTAGCAGGAGAAGGCGTAGCTCCAGCACGGACCGTGGGGGTGGGGGGCAAGCAGCTGCATGGAGGCTGGTCCATCGGGGAGCGTGTAAATGTGATGGCAGCGGCGGAGAGAGATGTGAGAAGTAAGCAGGCGAGGCTATTCACGACTCTGATTGAGCTTGCTCCCACAGTACCTAGCCCGGAGCTTATGTCTGAGGGAGGGGATCAAAGAAATCACAGAGGCCTTATGTTCGGGAGCTCATAGATCCCATTAGCTGGGCTCAGTCCAGTAGACACAGGTAGGCAACCCTGTCAAGTGTCTTTATCTGCCTCGCATGTCTTCCTTCAGGACAACATCCTGTCAAGAGTCCAGTATTCCCAAGCTGCAGTGTGGTGGCTGAGAATCCACCCGTATTCCCACCACAGTTGTTAGGTTGGCTTGTCACACTTTCACAGATTCCGTCAGTAAAATTCTGTCAGACAATTCACAGAAACAAGCGACAACACGAGATCAACATGGCGTCAGCCCCTATGTCTCTAGCCCCACAGGAAGACCGCAAACCCGAAGGGCCAGGTGACCGACGGCACAGACAGCGGGTGCTCTGCGGGGAAGGATCCCCCCGGCACAACTTAAAGTACAGTCAAACAATTTTTACAGACTTACACAAAAGCCCATAGCTGGAACTTAAGTGGGAACATGGAAGGAAGTCCCGCATTTACCTAAAACCAAACTAGGGGGATGGATGAGAAACAGTCAGTCTCCCATGAGACAGGGAATGAAACCACCTCACACTGGCTACTCACTAGGCTTTTCTCCCTCTGCTCCAAGTGACATCACCCACAATTCTGCCAAGACTCAAGTCAGACGATGGTTGCTGTGCTGTGCTCAGTTGCTCAGTCATGTCCAACTCTTTGTGACAGCATGGGCTGTAGCCTGCCAGGCTCCCTGTCCATAGGCTTATACACTCCATGGAATTCTCTAGGCCAGAATACTGGAGTGGGTAGTCTTTCCCTTCTCCAGGGGATCTTCCCAACCCAGGGATTGAACCCAGGTCTCTCACATTGCAGGTGGATTCTTTACCAGGTGAGCCATGAGGGAAGCCCAAGAACACTGGAGCGGGTAGCCTATCCCTTCTCCAGCAGATCTTCCCAACCCATGAATCGAACCAGGGTCTCCTGAATTGCGGTGGATTCTTTACCAACTGAGCTATCAGGGAAGCCAAAAATACTGGAAAGGGTGGCTATTTCCTCCTCCACAGGATCTTCCCAATCTAGGGATCGAACCTGTGTCTTCCGCGTCTCCTGCATTGCAGGAAAATTCTTTACCAGTGAGCCACCAGAGAAGCCCCAGATGGAGGTTAAGCCTTGCCTTTGTGTCCTGTGTGAAGACCTATGTGCAAGGTTGCCAGGATGCCAGGGTGTAGCTGTCCCCTGCATCTCCCCACAGTGGTTCTACTCAATCCAAGTCATTCATGTAGGGCTGACACCACCCTTCCGTCCTTCAGTCTCCCCACTGGCATGTGTATATGACTGATATTTGAGCAGAGGATTTTGAAGCATGGGCCACGATGATTGATTCTATGGGTAAGAGAATGATACTAAGCTGCCTCAAGTCCTCAGAGTATTTTGCAGCTACCAGGAAGGATTCTCTCTCATCTTCTGATACAGATAGGACTTTTTTTTTTCAGTTTTTTTTTTTTTGAAAATTTTTTACTGTGGTAAAATATCTGTAACATAAAATTTGCAGTTTTAACAATTACTTCACAATGTTGTGCGACCATCACTACTGTGGCCAAAACGTTTTCATCCCCTCAAACAGAAACCAGTGCAATAACTCTCCTTCCCTTTCCTTTCAGCCGCTAATAATGTCTAATATATTTTCTATCTCTGTGAACTTGCGTATTCTAGATAGGCAAATATAGTGCTTCAGTTTCTCATTAGTGTCTGACTTTTTGCAACCCTTTGGACTGTAGCCCACCAGGCTCCTCTGTCCATGGAATTTTCCAGGCAAGGATACTGGAGTGGATTGCCATTTCTTTCTCCAGGGGATCTTTCCAGCCCAGGGATCGAACCCATGTCTCAGGTCTCCTGCACTGGCAGGTGGGTACTTTACCACTAATGCCACCTGGAAAGCCCAGGCAAATATAAATGAAACCATATAATTTATCTTTTGAGTATGGCCTATTTCACTTAGCATAATGCTTATTATCAGAACTTGGCTCATTATATATATGTACTATACTTTGTTCATTTATCTTCAGATAGGGAGTATTAAAAAAAAATTAAAGCCTATAGCTCCAGGGACCATCTTACACATACTTGACAGAAGACATCCCAAGAATGAAACCACAATATAGAAGAAAGTGAAGCTGGGCACAGAGGGAGACTGCCAATGCCCTGGAGCCATTGTCAGAGGACCTAGGTCCAGCTGTGCCTGAAGCTAATTCCTAATCCTGAGCTTTTCAGTTCTGTGAAGATATTTCCCACTTTTCTTAACTTAGTTTAAATTGGGTTTCTCTACTTGGAAACAGGAATCCTAACAAACCAACCACTTGTCAAAGAACATGCTGAGCTATGTTCCAGAAGAGCAAATTAAAAGAAGATTCTTTTTATTCTATGTGAACAATAAAGTTTTTCAAACTTTCTCATTGTTAAATCCTTTCCTTATTGTAACTGTAAAATGTTCTTGTCTTAAGTAGAGAGAATATTTTATACAAATCCCATTGCTGTTACTGCCAATCTCAACTTCTGAGAAAATTTAGTGATTTTCTGACCCCTGGCATCTTCTCAAAGTGTGCACATAATTGATTCCAGAGAAGATCACCCAGAGGCCAGCCCCATGGCACAATTTTTTATTTTATTTCCAAACTGCTGTTGCTGTTGGGCCTCCCTTTGATTTATTTCTTTTATACTTTAATGAGACTATTCTTCATCAATAGCTTTCATCATCCCTCTGAAAAGATTTTTTAAAGGCCCATAATACTGCTGATTTTACATCAATTTCACCATATTTAAATTTCCCCGGGACTCTGAAGTTTCTGAGCTGTTCTAGAACAAATTATTACAATAAGTACAAGTGACGTTTTCTAACCATGAATCAATCAATAATAAAACAATAATATAGACCTGAAGAAGTTCAGTCTAATCTCTCTGTTCTGAACTGGCCCAAAGAATTAAGATCTTTTCATCAAATAAAATTTTCACAACTTCTTTTAATAACCCACTTTGCAATTCATCAGCTCAAAATCTCTAAAAATTCACCTAAATTTGTCATGCTGTGTTCAGTGAGGGCTCTTTCTTTTCCTCCCTTACTCCTTTCAGTCCTCCTTTCAGTAAAACTGTTCTTTTTCATATGAAATCTTATGCAAAACTGTCAAAAAGAAAGAAAGGAGTTGTTCTGATGAAGCTTGAGAGCTTTACCTCATCTGTCACAAGTCACCCACCCACACCAGCCACTATGGCTCAGGGTAAAACAGACTGAAAAGCTGGTGTGCTAGTTAAGCATTAGAGTTCTATTCTCCAAATAACAGAAAACTTCTTCTAACCTTTCTTTGCATAGTTTAGATCCCAACCTTTTTTTTTGTTTTTTAATCATTTTTTACTTCTTTTCAAATCCATTAGGGAAGACTCCAAAAAAAGTTAAGGGCATCAGTATAGATGAAGTTGGCTGTGTACAGTAAAAGAATTGCCTCAGAGTTTCATGTTGGACTCAATTTTATGCAACCTGCTTCTGTATTTTCTGAGCATTCTGACTTCAACTGCTATTTAAAAAAATATAATAGCTACAATATATTATGCTGGTATATGTGACTGGTATCGTGCTATTTAAGCACTTTACATACCTTCTTTCTTTTCACCTTTATAACAGCCCAGTGTTGGTGCATTTATCCTACATCAGTGGTTTTCAACCTTGGTTATAAATTACAATATTTTCTATCAGGAAACTTGAAAATCAGATACCCAGCTATCACACTGATACTCAGGGATCAATTAAATCAGAATCTCTAGGGGAAAAGAATCAGGCATCATTTTCAAAACTTCCCAGGTGATTCCTGTGTTTTTCCAAGACTCAGAACCACTGCTCTAAGAGGAATTCTGATGTTTTACATTTTATCACCCAAGCTGGAAGTCCTCAAGTGTAGATGAGGATATACGCTTCCCTCACTGATGCAGCCATCACCTAGGATATTTTTGAAACTCCTTTTTTAGAAGTGCTTTTACTCAATTTGCCAACAACCATTAGAAAATTCTTTTCATTGCCCTAAGCAGGATTGCAGAGAGAGCCACGGAGCTCTCTGTACATTCAGGGAGACCATCCTTGCCCCTGGCTGTGACTACACCCACAGCAGGATGAAAGTGGGCACAGAGCCCTGCCAGCAAGGGACCACTCAAGCCTCTCCCCAAACACTCCTCACCTCACCTTATTAATGCTGAGAGCAATAGAGAAGCCTAGAATTAGAACTGAGTTTCTACCTTGAATAAAGACCAAAGATCCTGCCTGCTTCCACTAAGGCATGGTGCAGCCAAATAAATAAATAAAATAACTCCTCGGGCCTCAAGTTCACATGTGCCTCAGTCACCGTGAATCCCATTGTCTTTGACCATCCCTCGAACCTAGTCCCAATCCAGGCTCATCCCAATTTGACTCAAGCCCCTGCCACTCAACACTTCCACTGTGCTTTCTCCATTATGCACTCTGGAACCCTGACATCAACAAAATCCTCCGCGTTCTCCATCTTTTCTTTGAATGCTTCCTTCCCCTTCTTGCTCTAACTGAAACCTGGCTATTCCACCAGGGCACAGTTTTCTCAACTCCTACAATATCCTAATAAACAGAGCAGATACCTAGGAAATGCTGAATACAAGAATGACTCATAGTACTATTAATAGCTTAGACCCTGGGCAGAGGGACAAAGTAGGGTGAGAGAATGTTGGAGGCTAATAAGATATTCATGTGTAAATGCCTTCAAATTGAGTGAGGAACTATGGTTTAATATAATGATTAGATATTGATTTCAGAATCATCAGGAAAGTAAGGGAGAGTCCTGGCTGTAGCCTCAATGCAGAAATGAATGAGGAAAGAAAAGAGATTGCATGCTAGGCTTCAGTGGATACAGACACACAAAAACAAGGGTAAATGAGAATCATTCAAAAGGAAAGCATAAAGAAAGAGACAGAGACATAAAGGAAACAAAGATAGAAGGAAAAGAGAAGTTTATGGGAAAGCTAGAGAAGAGAGCAAAGTGTCCCAGAGCATTACTCAGAAGCCCAATTTATTACACTGAACTTAGTCTGGAAAAAAAATTGAACATGCTCAGTCAGTGAATGTGGATGAACGTGTAGATACTGTAAAGAAAGATACAAGGAGGAGGCGGAGGAGGAAAGAGACAAAATGAAGAAGAGCAGGCTACAGATAAGGATAGGTAAATTCCCGGGCCCCAAGAACACAGTGGGCAAGCTCACTGCTGGAGTCTGATCAAATGAATCAGAGAGTAGATGGGAGACAGAACTTTCCAGGCCCTACTGTTAATTGCTATGGTAATAACACAACCCCATCCTTGTATTAGTGATAAAAGAAAAGTTAGAAGCAAATGTTATTTATTATTTTGGGGGGAAGAGAATCTTCACTCCATGTGGGAAGAAGTTCTAGGGAGTAGCGTGGGAACAAGTCAATTGACAGGTCAAAGACAGTTGATATTGGGATGGTAAGACACAGTATATAAACAGGATTGTACATCAGCTTGCCACAATGCTGGGCAACACCTAGATGCTGAGGATCAGTTGTATCTCATACATAAACTAAATGTTTATGAATACACTTTGTCGTACTGTCATGGATGTGCCATCACTGGACAAAAGGAAACTGAATACCTCTGCTCAGTGGTATGCTGGAAAACAAGTGTATGGGTTTTTTTAAAGGACAAATATATAGCTAACAATTTCCATGGTTCAAATACTCCTGCCATGATCAGTTTCAAGATAACAACATCACGTCCTTCAGCAGGGAGCTGGGTAGAGATGCACACAGTGGCTCTAAGTCAGTTCTCCAGAGCGTCAGATGCAACCAGTCTGGACTGGGGCTGGCACGGCTCAGTTTTCACACTCCCTCAGGGGATTCTCTGTGCAGCGGGGTCTGAGAACCATTACCTAAAGCGGTATCTCTCAAACTTTCACGTGTGCATGAGTCACTTGAGGATCTTATCAAAACATAGGCTTTAACTCAGAAGGTGCTCTTGGTCCTGAGCAAGGGAGAGAGTAGACTAAAAGAAGAAACACAAGTCCTTCCCAGCCCTACTGCTCTCAGAAATGTCCGAGAGGCTTTGTAGAGAAGTCACAAACTGGAGGCCCGTGTTGTCATTGTTCAGTCACTCAGTCGTGTCCGACTTTTTGCAATCCCATGGACTTCATCACGCCAGGCTTCACTGTCCTTCACTGTCTTCCAGAGTTTGCTCAAACTCATGCCCAGTGAGTCAATGACGCCATCCAACCATCCCATCCTCTATCACCCCCTTCTCCTCCTGCCCTCAACCTTGCCCAGCATCAGGATCTTTTCCAATGAGTCGGCTCTTCACATCAGGTGGCCCATGATATGTGGCCAAACCTACAGAGAGGTTTGCTTTCACCCAACTGCATTTTATTTTTCAAATCTGAATGCCAACAGCATAAAAATCTGTATTTCCGGATTCTCTGAAATGCCTTCCTTAAACAGTGTTCTTGGACTACATCACTTTCTTTCTTTCCTCCACACTTTGAAGCCCCATTCCTAAAATGCACTCCACCTTTCTTTCTCTCCTGGAAACAGTATGAATTACCCTTCAAGATCCCTGCCTTGATGAAACCTTCCTGACTTTTCCATGCTGCAGGGCTAAATAATTTCTTACCATATCTAACTTTTGCCCAGGTTAGGTTATTTCCTGTTCTCCGAGGCCCATAGAGCCACATGTGGGCTTTATTCATTTTTGTATTCTCATAGTAAAATGTTTTCCCAACAAAGGACATCCTCAATAGGTTTATAAAGTAAAAAATGGTGAACTGATTTCAACTCTTGGATTACATTCCCTTTAACGCTCTTTTTGTAATTCATCAGGGGAGTTTTGCCATTATTATCCTATCCTATGAAGTACAAGTTAATTCTCCTTGTACTACTATCTCTAGTTGGCCTACAAGCTTTCTTTTCCCTTGAACTTCAATTTTGGTGTTGCTTATTCAATTTGTAAGAACATTTATTCTATAAATCTGGTTCCAGATGAACACAGACCATCTCTAAACACTTCTTCATAGAATTAATTCGTTACATATTCATGGAATGATAAATTTTTTCAAAGCACTTTTTATAATACACTTTACCCTCACACTAACTCTGAAATACATGTAAGCAATGTAGTATTCTTTTTCTGCATATGAAGTTAAAGTGAAATGTTCACCATGAACTAGGAAAACAGGAAGTTCAAAAAAATCTTTGCAATGCCCACCTAAATCCTCAGGAGGGAAGGTTCACCAAGTAATCTTCCCCAGGCATCATTCTCCAATGATAGGGGCTAAAGATTTGCCCCATTCCACTTCCAAGCTTCTAGAATCCCTAATACTTAATTGAAAAACTGAGGTCCAGACACGTTGCATTAACCTGCACTAATGCCAAAGTAGTAATCCAAGTCTTTTGATTCCCAGTATAAGAACCCACTTTGCTTAATTACATTCAACTTTATAAGTGCTGCTATCATCATCCAGCAACACAAACATGCTTAACAAATCTGTCTTTACAAACATTTAGAAATGAAAACTCCTGTGCCTTTTTCTCAAAAAAAAAAAAAAAAGCTATATATGATGGTCAAAGTTTTTCCATTAATTCTGTGGAGTTAGTCACAATGGGCAACTTTAAAATACTCAAGTATAATGATTTAAATCAGAGTGCATAAAAAAGTCAGTAATCCATAAATCAATTTATGACACTGAAGTATGTGTCACTTTTAAGCCAATGATGTGTACTCTAATGTTCAATGCACTTGGGGAAATACATACATCGTAGATGAGATGGGAATCAAAGATTTTAGCATCCTCATCCACTAACAATAAGTCCAGTACAAATTAATGAAAAAAAAAAAAAAACAATACCAGAGACTTAAACTAAGGATCTCAAGTTGGTGACTTGAGATGAAAGTAGGATGAAATATACACCTGCCATAAGAATAAAAGGGATTAGCTAAGGAACGGGTGGAAACAGCAGAGCTTCTCCCTGTTCTCCATGTATTTCCAACCACTTTCTAAGAATTTTGATGTGGTCACAAGAGTACATCCACCCATGAAAATACAGGTACAGCCAATGCTTCCTCCTCAGGGCACTCCATAAACATTGATAAGAATACAACCCACTACTATTTAGGATTACAAAATACATGCTCTAGTTATGTGTCTTTAGAAAGACTGGATCATTTAGGGGGAGTTTGGTGTCTATTTTTTCCCACATACTACTCTCAACAATGGTTCCAAGTGGTTCTCTTCCATTTCTGTTCTCTTTCTAAGGAAGAGAAATCAATCTCTTCTCTTTCAGGGGCACTATGTTTTCTGTATTCCTTCTTCAAGTATGACTCCCTTATGTTTGTTTGTTTTTTTTAAGAAGGACTAGATTTTTCTTTTTTTTTTTCTGCTAGCGCATTAGGTTTGTTTTAAAGTTTTAAGTCCATAAATATACTTACACTACAAATACCTGTATAGGCAAACTGGGGAGTGAGGCTGGAGATAAGAGGAATGTTGGGGCTTTTATCATCTGAAATGTTATCTCACTTTTATTTTAAAAATAGGAAAAAGTTTTGAAAATTATGGGAAGTGTGTGTTTGTCGCTCAGTCGTGTCCGACTCTTTGAGACCCCATGGCTCCTCTGTCCATGGAGTTCTCCAGGCAAGAATATTGGATTGGGTTGCCATTCCCTTCTCCAGGGGCTCTTCCCCACCCAGGAACTATGGAAAAGGAAGCTGAAATAACTAATGTTACTTCCCACCCCACTGTCTTGAGCCTCTCCTAAGTGCTTCCTAAGTTGAGTTTCTAAGCGACAGGAAGAAAAATGGTGGAACGGAAACAAAAGCAGCAAAAACTTAATCTCCAAGTGAGAGCAGGTAAGCAAGTTCTGAGAAAGGGCTCTGGATTCATTTCGTAGAGAAAAGAAAAAAAAAAGTAAGAAAGTCAAAAGCGCAGAGTGTGTGTTGTGGTGGGGGATTCCCTGGAAGGCTGGGGATTAGGGGCGAAGGAAAGGGCGCGAACTCACCCCCCAGCCAGTTGTCGGAGATGTTCTGGAGCATTGTGACCGGGATGCAGAAGAAGGCGATGAGCAGGTCGCTGAGCGCCAAGGAGCAGATGAAGATGTTGGTGACGGTGCGCATGGCCTTGCTGCGGGTCACCACGTAGACCACCAACCCGTTGCCAAAGAGTGCCAGGGCGAAGATGAGCACGCCGGTAAGCACGAAGGCCAGCTTAGCGCGCGCGGGCAGCTCTGGGGTGTAGACGAGCGGCCGCAGCCCGTAGAGCGAGATGAACTGCTCCCGCGTCAGGTTGTGGTCCCGCAGCAGCCGGGAGAACTGCTCCGGAGTGATGTTGAGAGATTGCATGCTGCGGGCTCCCCGAGCGCCATCCGCCTGCGAGGCACGGACTCCGGCGTGGCGGGGCGCGGGGTCCTGGAGGAGCAGCCCGGCGGCCGCCTTCGGCCCCTGAAGGCCTCGGCAGTCTCTGCTCTGCGCTCGGGCGCGCGGGAGGGCTCCCGTCAGCACTTCAGGAGGTTCGGGGGAGGGAAAACAGTGCGGGGCTTTAACTCATAATCAAGAGCCAAAGCGAGGGAGATTATCCCATTGACCAAAAATGTTCCTAGTTCAAAGTTCTGTTGCTCTTCTCTGAGGCCAGGCGCTGTGGCCGTCCGGAATGCCAGGGCGACAGTCCCCGCGCCTCTCGCTCCCCGGCCACGAGGTGAGGACGCGGTACCGGCTCCGGGAGCGGCGGAGTGTGGGGCGGAGCTCGGCTGCGCGCCGCTCACTCCCAGCTTCAGCTCGGGGACCCCGCCTCCGCACCCTCCCGGCGGGAGTGGGAAACTCCTCCCGGCTCTCCAATCTCTGGCGCGCAGACCCTGTCTGGTGCCCCAGGTCCTGCGTCTGTGTAAAATTGAGTACTGTGGTTTTCCACGGTCTCACGATTTCTCCTCTTATGCCAAGGCAAAATGAGATTTATTTTTGATTATTCTCCTGTGTTAAAAAATAATTACAGCTTCTAGGAAATCACACAGATAGTACAGAGAGGTCTCCTGTATCCTGCACCTGGTTTCTCCAATTGATTACATCTTGTTTAACTATAGTACAATACAAAACCAGGAATTTGATATGTGTGTGATATAGTGTGTGTAGGTCTGTGTCATTTTATACCAAGTATAGATGCCTGTAACCACCACCAAAACCAAGATAGAAAACTCTTCTCTCACCACAAAGATTTCCATAAAGCTATCCCTTTACAGTCACACCCAGTACTCCCCCTACCTCTAATCCCTGCTGATCACTAATTATTCTCTGGCTCTGTATTTTGGCAGGTTGTATAAACAGAATCATACAGTATATGATCTTTTGATACGATTTTTTCCCCACTCAGCATAATGCTCTTAAGATTCATCCAAGTTGTTAAGCGTATCAGCAGGTGCACTTTTATTACTGAGGATATATCACAGTTTAACCAGTCTCCCATAATAAGATATTTTGGTTGTTTCTAGTTTGGGGCTATTACAAATAAAGTTGCTATGAAGAGCAAGGTACAGATTTTTGTGTGAATGTTTTCATTTCTCTGAGAAATGACAAAAAGTTTGCTTGTCCAGTCTGGGCTTTCCTGGTGGCTCAAACGGTAAAGAATCTGCCTGCAATGCAGGAGACCTAGGTTTGATCCCTGGGTTAGGAAGATTACCTGGAGAATGGAACGGCTACCCACTCCAGTATTCTGGCCTGGAGAATTCCATGGACAGAGGAGCCAGGCGGACTACAGTTCATGGGGTTGCAAAGAGTCACACACAACTGAGCAACTAACACTTCTCTTCACTTTGCTTGTCCAGTCTATGGTTTGTATATTTAGGTTTTTTAAGAAATTGTCAAGGAGTACATCAAGGCTGTATATTGTCACCCTGCTTATTTAACTTACATACAGAGTACATCATATGAAATCCAAGGCTGGATGAATCACAAGCTGGAATCAAGATTGCCGGGAGAAATATCAATAATGTCAGATATGCAGATGACACCACCCATATGGCAGAAAACGAAGAAGAACTAAAGAGCCTCTTGATGAAAGTGAAAGAGGAGAGTGAAAAAGCTGCCTTAAAACTCAACATTCACAAAACTAATATTATGGCATCTGGTCCCATCATCTCATGTCAAATAGATGGGGGAACAATGGAAACAGTGACAGACTTTATTGTTCTTGGACTCCATAATCACTGTGGATGGTGCCTGTAGCCATGAAATTAAGATGCTTGCTCCTTGAAGAAAAGCTATGACTAACCTAGATAGCATGTTAAAAATCAGAGACATTACTTTGCCGACAAAGGTCCATCTAGTCAAAGCTGTATTTTTTCCATTGGTCATGTATGGATGTGAGATTTGGACTCTATAGAAAGCTGAGCACAGAGGAATTGATGCTTTTGAACTGTGGTGTTGGAGAAGACTCTTGAGAGTCCCTTGGACTGCAAGGAGATCCAACTAGTCCATCCTAAAGGAGATCAGTCTTGGGTGTTCATTGGAAGGACTGATGTTGAAGCTGAAACTCCAATACTTTGGCCACCTGATGTGGAGAGCTGACTTACTGGAAAAGACCCTGATCCTGGGAAAGATTGAGGGCAGGAGGAGAGGGGGACAACAGAGGATGAGATGGCTGGATGGCATCACCGACTCGATGGACATGAGTTTGGGTGGACTGCTGTAGTTGGTGATGGACAGGGAGGCCTGGCATGCTTCAGTTCACAGGGTTGCAAAGGGTCGTACATGACTGAGTGACTGAACTGCGCTGAACTGAATGCCTTGAATTCCATACATGTTGTCATAAATGGCACGATTTTCTTCCTTTTTATGGTTGAATAATATTCCAATGTGTTTGTGCATATTTGTGTGTGTGTGTATGTGTGCAACGTTTTCTTTATCTACTCATTCACTGATGGATACCTAGCTTGTTTCCATGTTTGGGCTGTTCTGAATAATGTTGCAATGAACACAAGGGTGTAGATATCTTCTTGAAATAGTGATTTTGTCCCTTTGAGTAAATACCCAGAATTAGAATTTTTGGATCAAAATTGTAGTTCTATTTTTAATTTTTTGAGGAATTGCCATACTGCCTTTCATAGTGGCTGAAACATTTTACATTTCTACCAATAATACATAAGTATTCCCTCTTCTCCATATCCTCATAACACTTATTATTTCTTATATTTTTGATGATAGCTATGCAAACAGATAAGAGATGAGATCTCATTATGGTTTTGTTTGCATTTTGCTCATGCTTAGTGATATTGAGCACTTTTCATGTACTTGTTGGGCATCTGTATGTCTTGGAAAAATGTCTATTCAGATCTTCCCATTTTAAAGTCAGATTGTTTCTGTTTGTGTGCTATTAAGCTATATGAGTTCTTAATATCCTTTGGATCTTAGCCTTTTGCCAGATAAATGATTTGCAAATAATTTTTTCCCATTCCATAGCTTGCCCTTTCATTTCATTAATGGTTTCCTTTGCTGTGTGGAAGCTTTTTAGTTTGATATAGTCCTGCTCCTTTATTTTACATTTATTGTCTTTGCTTTCATGTCAAATCCATGAAATCATTCCCAAGACTGATGTCAAGGATAGCATGTCTTAACAAGACTCTCTCAGAACATTTTCTGAATAGTCTTGTCTGGGCACTTTCTATCACTTTCTCCTGCTTTATTTATTTATTTTTATTTATTTATTACGTAGCACTACTTACTAATGGTGTTGTATATGCCCTTTCCCACTCTTTGTGCGTTTACTTCTCAAGGGCTGGGGCTTCATCTTGTATACCTGTTTCTCTAGTACCTAACAGCAGTCCTTTGAAAGGTCATAGAAACTTCAAAATTATTTGTTGAAGGAATGAATGACAGGATAGTTCCCATAAAAGGCCAAAGAATCAAGAGATTTTGGGGTGGTGATGGAGGCATATCAATCTAGGACATACTTCTCTTCTTCTCTTTATGTGTCTATAAAATTAATCTTGAACTTGCAAAACAGATAAATAGGCAAAGTTTTCCCTTGTTTCACCTTCTCATTTTTGGAAATAAGACAGTATATCTTAAACATTTAGTTTTGATTTGAACAAGGAGAGTAAAATGAAAGCTCGAGGTAATTATCTAATTCAAAATACAGGAGATTTGTAATTTCAACTATCTGAATATTCAGAATGTTTCAGGAGGGTTAAAATATTTCAGTAGCAGCTTGGTCTAAGTCATAAATACTACCTTGAGAAAGAACATGCTTTAATTAACATCCCTTTTCAACTGTGTCTCTTTCCTTTGTCTTTTACCAGTTTCCTTTTACCCAGGATTCAGTCCTTGCAAAACAGAATCTCCTTTCTGCTTAAAAGAATTTACACTGTATTTCCATTCCCACTAAAAGCTACTATCCCAAGGTTTCAGACCTAGGAACTGAGTCAACACATGGACGCAGGCAGTCTAGTGTTTAATCTGGACACAAACCCTGACAATTAGCAAAGTCTTATTTTTAATTTTCCCTGCTTGTGGTAATTAGTTTGTAACAGGGCTACTGGTATTTTTACTGTAGGCAAATGGAAATTTTCTCTTTTCCCATAGTGATATTTTGATGGTGGTTCTCTGCTAGATAGATGAAAAGAAGCCCTGAGCCAGGATGAGGATGGCAAATTGGAGGATGTGCACTCCTACCTCCCACCACCCACAGAGCAGCGGGTCTCAGGAGAAGTACAGCCACCTGAATTCAGTTCAAACTGTAGGGGTTTTTCTGATTATAAATAATTTTTAAAATTTTATATAATTTTTTTACATAATTCTCAAAGTTAAGATGCAGATTTCAAAGAAATGTACCTATAATGGGCCTCAAAATACTCAGACCCTGGGGTGCACCTTTACTCTCTGTGGGGAAGAGTGTTTCCATGGAGACATCTGAGTAGCACTGGAAGAAAGCACTGTGTTCCAGAAGTTTTGGTCCAGAGTATAATCTGTACCTGAACCAAATTTCCATTTCAATAGTTATTCCATTTGAATTAGAGTTTATAATAAGATATAAAATACCTACCTAGTATCTACAACTGAAAAGCAATTAAAATCAGAAGATGCAATCTTCCAACAAGAAGTATTTTAGACATTTTAGAGCTTGTAGATATATCCAGAAGTTCTTAAACAGAACTTTTTAAGAATCCTAGCCTTTAACACTTTGGAAAAAGGGTTGAAATCTAACGTTGGACTCTGGTATTTCCTTCTATGTAAAGAAAGTATTTAGTCAGAGGATAAAATACTTGGAATTTTAAATGCTTTTTCCTATCATTTTTATAAACTTTGGTCATTTTATAATTTCTTCATTTACTATTAAGTTCTGTGACTAATTGAACTAAATACTTTCATTGGTTGTGACTTACTATATAACCTAATTTAAAATTTATTACCCATTAGCTTGATGGAATTAAATAGATCCATATTCCTCAAAATAATACTGATTTACAAAACTTCTGAACAAGTTTGCGAACAGTTTATCAAGTCCAGTCACCTTGTTTTATATTAAACACGAATGTTAGAAATAATATAAAACCATATGTTAGAAATAAGGTCACAGAAAAAAAAAAAGATAAGACTATAACTTGAGTGTTCCACCTCATAGTAATCTTCCTTTCATTGCACTTGATACTTTTGTAGACTACAGAGATTCTTATTTCTTATGCTAACTGTCAAACTCAGCAGATTATAACCTTTTGTGCATGGAAAAATGGAAAACATATATACACAGCTACATTTGCCCTAAGAAATAGCTGTGCTTTCTCTGGAGTGTTTGTAGGTAAAAACGTAAACATAATTTAGACCTGGAAGGCCACTACTAAAAATCAAAATAAAGAAAATAAACATTCATGGCCACCAAAAGAAAAACACATCACAAGTATCCAGACTTGCCATGACATTTGGCTAAAAGAATAATCAATGCAGCCAAGGAAGAAATAAAGTAAAAATAAACAGCTCTGAAGGAGCAAAAGGACACCAATGAGTTTTTAGTTTCCCAAATTAGACAAATTAATCTCTGATTCTCAGAGGTGAAGGACGTTTATGCAGTATTTTGGAGCATTTAACAAAGATTGGGATCAGAGATGAATTAAAGCCTACCCTCATCTAGGTCACACTTGGGAACTTTCTTCCAACAGTAGATATGGTGTTTGCCTGTGGTCAACCCTAGTAGTAGTGGTGGTTTAGTCACTAAGTCATGTCTGATTCTTGAGACTCCATGGACAGTAGCCCATCAGGCTCCCCTGTCCTTGGGATTTCCCAGGCAAGAATACTGGAGTGGGTTACAATTTCCTTCTGCGGGGGATTTTCCCGACCCAGGGACCAAACCCATGGTCTCCGCAAGTAGTTCCCTGCATCGCAGGCAGATTCTTTACCAACTGAGCCACCAGGGAAGCCTGGTCAACCCTATTACTAGGACCTATCTATGAGTCAGATCCCCTGGCTTTAGTGGAGAACTAACAATGGAGAACTGTTAGTTTTGCAGGTGTAGGCAATTTAGCTCCTAAGGCTTGTATTTCTACAACAGGGAAAACTGTGCTTTTAATACATCTCTTCCAGCTGTATAATCTAGAAAGAGATCAGATGAAGCTCTTCTTGTCTCTCTTTCCAAAAGAAACCTCATTAACTTCTGGCTCAAGACAACAAAATTTGTTATCAAATTCAGATAATCAGTCAATGTTTAAGACTAGTGAGTATATTCATTCTCTGTTAATGAAAAAGATAATCCCAAAGATAATTTATTGATCAGGAATTTAATTATTTTAGTACTACTAGATTTTACTACATTCTAGGAGTTCAGGAAAGTTGCATTAAATACTAATTAAATTAATATCAAGTGGGAAACAAGATATGAATTGGCAATCATGGGATGGAAGGATGGATTACATTATGTAAAGGACTGTCTGAATTATCTGCAATAACAACTGATATTTATTCAGTGTCTATAATGTGTCAAAAGTTTCACATACATTCTCTCTGCTTCAAGCCAGAAAGTATGTATTGTTTTCTTTTTTAGCTGAAAAAAACCAAGTCTCATAACCTAGATCAAGCCCAGGTCTGTGTGGTCCCAAAGCTCTTTATACCTCATCACTCAGTCTCCCTGCTCAGTGGGGAAGTGGGAAAAGGGCTGGGAAAAGAGGATAGAAAGAGCTATGGTGGGGGAAAAGGCTCCAAATTTCAAAACCTGGGAGAAACAGACACCTTTACTTCCTGAGCCCCCTGGGAGTTGATCTCTAGCAGTACCAATGTGATTCAATGACTGTTGCTGGCCCCTTAAGGCTCTGCCTGCTTACAGATGCCCAACACAGACTGTACAGAGTTAGAAACTGAAGGCATAAAAGGGAAACAGAGATCAACATTTGAATGAATCATATCAAAATCTTCTCTATTCTAGAGAAGTAGAGGAAATCATAAAAAAAGGCAATGACTTTCTTTAAGTTAAGAAATATAGAAATAAAAGAAAATTTGGAAATCATAACTTTGTCTAGTTCAAAGTTGCGAACCGTCACTTGGGTGTGGCTACTAGAAGCTATACAGGGATTTAACCACTCAGGCCTGTGGATTGTGCAACTTTGCTTAAATGACCTATTGATTTTTGAGTTGAACTATTTTTTAAACTTTTTTGATAAATGAATTTCATTCATAAAAACGGGCTTATTATGGTTTCACTATATTCCCAATGTGCTTGGAGATGTAGGGGATATTAAAAGAGTGATCAGAAATTAAATACAGTTCTTTCTTTTGCTCAATGGGAAGAATTTTACTTCTATGATTATATAATCTTTGCTTTTCTCATGTAGGGGACTCAGCTCTGAGAAAATTTTGATTAACAGTTCAGCAGTTTGAGAATCCAAAGGCAATACCAAAATGAAGTCTATTGAAAGCTTCTTCCTTGTATTATTATTGGTAATAATATTATTATTATTATCTCTGGAAATTCTATTAACACTTTGAAATACCATAGCAGGGAGGGGCAGGCTGCATTGCATTGGGTAAGGACTGGGCCTGAATGCCCCAAGGGCAATCTGAGGGAACTAGATTGAGACAGCAACCTAGACCGTGGGATAGCTTTCCCGTGAAAAGTCTTAACCTAAGACACCGCCAGGCCCACTCATAGAACAAAGGACTGAGCAGAGCAAGCCGGCTGCAGACCAGCCCATCCCCTGCCGGAGGCAGGCAGGCGAGGGCAGCCAGAGCTGGAAGGGCGCAACTGTGGCCCCAGAGAGGCATCCTATACCAAACTGCAAGTGGACCTCGTAGTTAACCAGGACTTCTTGGGACTCTCAAGGGTCGAAACCCACTGAGAGTGTCGCAGCCAGAGATCAGCTCCCCAGAGGAGACACAAAGCACACCTGTGAAGCCATGCCTGTTGTACACCCAGGAAATCGAGCGGCTGGGACAGAGGAAGGGAAAAAGGCTCAGCCCCCGACCATGCTAGCCAAAAACCTGGTCACCTGAGCTGCTCGGACCTGGGAAGGGCACAAAACCCAGGATCAACCAAGTCTGCGCCTTTGTGAAGTATCCAGGAAACTGAACTTGAGAGGCTTAAACCTGGGAAGTAGAGGCAACCCCAGGGGCCCGCTTCAGACAGTTCCCAGCAGTGCAACCTAGAGCCTGAGCAGTATAGACTGGGAAAGCACACACGCCGTGAGTGGGGCAAACCCAGTGTGGCTGAATCATTGTGAGCACACCAGTGAGATTTGTTTTCAGTGTTCCTCCCTCCCCACAGCACGACTGAACAAGTGAGACTAAAAAAAAAAGTGACCATCACCGCCTCCGTTGTGTCAGGGTTGAAATTAGACACTGAAGAGACTAGCAAACAGAAGAAGCTAAAAGAAACAGAGGGAACCGCTTTGGAAGTGACAGGTGTAACAGATTAAAACCCTGTAGTTAGCACCGACTACATAGAAAGGGGCCTATAGACCTTGAGAAGTACAAGCTGGACCAAGGAACTATCTGAAAATGAACTGACCCCACACTGTCCATAACAGCTCCAGAGAAAGTGCTAGACATATTTTTATTATTATCATTTTTTAAATTAAAAAAAAATTATTTATTATTTTTTAAATTTTTTAAATTTTTCTTATTTTATTTTTATTTTTTATTTTTAAGTTACCTACTACTCTTTCAATTTTCATTTTTACAACCTACTATTACCATGCCAAAAAAAAGACCCTATTTTTAAAGCAAACTTCATATATATATATATTTTATAATTTTTGTGACTGTGCTGGGGTTTTTTTCTTTCTTTTTTTTCTTCTTTTTCTTTATTTCTTTATTTTCTTTTCTTTCCTTTTATTCCTCTGTTTTTTAATATTGTATTTTTGAGAACCTAACCTCTACTCTAGATTTTTAATCTTTGCTTTTTAGTATTTATTATCAACTTCGTATCTTCAAGAACCCAATCTTCAGTACCCATTTTTGCTTGGGAGTGAGATCACTGGCTTAATCGCTCTTTCCCTCTTTTAACTCTTTTTCTCCACGAGGTTGCCTCCATCTCCCCACTCCCCCTTTTCTTAACCCAACTCTGTGAATCTTTTTGTGTGTTCTGGGCTGTGGAGAACACTTAGAGAACTGATTACTGGCTGAATCTGTCTCTCCCCTTTTGATTTCCCCTTTTCTCCTCCTGGGCACCTCTGTCTCCTTCCTCCCTCTTCTCTTCCTTGTGTAACTCTGTGAACATCTCTGAGAGAGCCAGGCTGTGGAGAGCACATAGGGAAGTGATTACTGGCTAGGTTGCTCTCTCCCCTTTTGATTCCGCTTTTCTCCTCCTGGTCACCTCTATCTCCCTCCTCCCTCTGCTCTTCACCATGCAACTCTGAGAACCCCTCCAGGTGTTCCTCACTGTGGAGAAACTTACCATTAACCTAGATGTTTTATCATCAAAGCTGTATAGATGGAGAAGTCTTGAGGCTACTGTAAGAATAAGACTGAAAACCAGAGACAGGAGACTTAAGTCCAAATCTTGAGAACACCAGAGAACTCCTGAATCCAGGAAGCATTAAACAATAGGAGCTCATCAAACACCTCCATACCTACACTGAAACCAACACCACCCAAGGGCCAACAAGTTCCAGAGTAAGATATACCACACAAATTCTCCAGCAACACAGGAACATAGCTCTGAGCCTCAATATAGAGGCAGCCAAAGTCACACCAAACCCATTGACATCTCAAAACTCATTACTGGACACTTCATTGCACTCCAGAGAGAAGAAATCCAGCTCCACCCACCAGAACACCAACACAAGCTTCCCCAACTAGGAAACCTTGACAAGACACCCGTCTAACCCCACCCACAGCGAGGAACCTCCACAATAAAGAGGAACCACAAACTGCCAGAAAACAGAAAGGCCACCCCAAACACAGCAATATAAACAAGATGAAAAGGCAGAGAAATACCCAGCAGGTAAAGGAACAGGATAAATGCCCTCCAAATCAAACAAAAGAGGAAGAGATAGGGAATCTACCTGATAAAGAATCCCGAATAATGATAGTGAAAATGATCCAAATTCTGGAAAACAAATTGGAGTTACAGATAAATAACCTGGAGACAAGGATTGAGAAGATGCAAGAAAGGTTTAATAAGGACTTAGAAGAAATAAAAAAGAGTCAATATATAAGGAATAATGCAATAAATGAGATCAAAAACACTCTGGAGGGAACCAACAGTAGAATAACAGAGGCAGAAGATAGGATAAGTGAGGTAGAAGATAGAATGATAGAAGTAAATGAAACAGAGAGGAAAAAAGAAAAAATAATTAAAAGAAATGAGGACAATCTCAGATACCTCTGGGACAATGATAAATGCACCAACATACGAATCATAGGAGTCCCAGAAGAAGAAGACAAAAAAAAAGACCATGAGAAAATACTCGAGGAGATAATAGTTGAAAACTTGCCTAAAGTAGGGAAGGAAATAATCACCCAAGTCCAAGAAACCCAGAGAGTCCCAAACAGGATAAACCCAAGGTGAAACACCCCAAGACACGCAGTAGTCAAATTAACAAAGATCAAACACAAAGAACAAATATTAAAAGCAGCAAGGGAAAAACAACAAATAACACACAAAGGGATTCCCATAAGGATAACAGCTGATCTTTCAATAGAAACTCTTCAGGCCAGAAGGGAATGGCAGGACATAATTAAAGTGATGAAAGAAAATAATCTACAACCCAGATTACTGTATCCAGCAAGGATCTCATTCAAATACGAAGGAGAAATCAAAAGCTTTACAGGCAAGCAAAAGCTAAGAGAATTCAGCATCACCAAACCAGCTCCCCAACAAATGCTAAAGGATCTTCTCTAGGCAGAAAACACAGAAAGGGTGTATAATCTCAAACCCAAAACAATAAAGTAAATGGCAATGGGATCATATCTATCAATAACTACCTTAAATGTAAATGGGTTGAATGCCCCAACCAAAATATAGAGACTGGTTGAATGGATAAAAAACAAGACCCCTATATATGTTGTCTACAAGAGACCCACCTCGAAACAAGGGACACATACAGACTGAAAGTGAAAGGGTGGAAAAAGATATTTCATGCAAATAGAGATCAAAAGAAAGCAAGAGAAGCAATACTCATATCAGCTAAAATAGATTTTAAAACAAAGGCTGTGAAAAGAGACAAGGATGGACACTACCTAATGATCAAAGGATCAATCAAAGAAGAAGATATAACAGTTATAAATATATATGCAACCAACATAGGGGCACCGCAATATGTAAGGCAATTGCTAACAAGTATGAAAGGGGAAATTAACAATAACACAATAATAGTGGGAGTCTTTAATACCCCACTCACACCTATGGACAGATCAACTAAACAGAAAATTAACAAGGAAACACAAACTAAATGATACAACAGACCAGTTAGACCTAACTGATATCTATAGGACATTTCACACCAAAACAATTCCACTTTTTCTCAAGTGCACACAGAACCTTCTCCAGAATAGAGCACATCCTGGGCCATAAATCTAGTCTTAGTAAATTTAAAAAAAAATTGAAATCATTCCAAGCATCTTTTCTGACCACAATGCAGTAAGATTAGATGTCAATTACAGGAGAAAAACTATTAAAAATTCTAACATATGGAGGCTGAACAACACACTGCTGAATAACCAACAAATCACAGAAGAAATCAAAAAAGAAATCAAACTATGTGCAGAAAAGAGTGAAAATGAAAACAAAACAACACAAAACCTATGGGACACTGTAAAAGCAGCACTAAGGGGAGGATTCACAGCAATACAGGGTCACCTCAAGAAACAAGAAAAAAGTCAAATAAATAACCTAACTCTACACCTAAAGCAACTAGAAACGGAAGAAATGAAGAACCCCAGGGTTAGTAGAAGGAAAGAAATCTTAAAAAAATTAGGGCAGAAATAAATGCAAAAGAAACAAAAAAGACCATAGCAAAAATCAACAAAGCCAAAAGCTGGTACTTTGAGAAGATAAATAAAATTGACAAGCCATTAGCCAGACTCATCAAGAAACAAAGGGAGAAGAATCAAATCAAAATTAGAAATAAAAACGGAGAGATCACAACAGACAACACAGAAATACAAAGGATCATAAGAGACTGTTATCAGCAACTATATGCAAATAAAACCAACAACTTGGAAGAAATGGACAAATTCTTAGAAAAGTACGAATTCCCAAAACTGAACCAGGAAGAAATAGAAAATCTCAACAGACCCATCACAAGCACAGAAATTGAAACTGTAATCAGAAATCTTCCAGCAAACAAAAGCCCAGGACCAGATGGATTCACAGCTGAATTCTAACAAAAATTTAGAGAAGAGCTAACACCTATCTTACTCAAACTCTTCCAGAAAACTGCAGAGGAAGGTAAACTTCCAAACTCATTCTATGAGGCCACCATCACCCTAATACCAAAACTTGACAAAGATGCCACAAAAAAAAGAAAACTACAGGCCAATATCACTGAGGAACATACATGCAAAAATCCGTAACAAAATCCTAGCAAACAGAATCCAACAACATATTAAAAAGATCATACATCAATACCAAGTGGGCTTTATCCCAGGGATGCAAGGATTCTTCAATATCCACAAATCAATCAATGTAATACACCACATAAACAAATTGAAAAATAAAAACCATATGATTATCTCAATAGATGCAGAGAAAGCCTTTGACAAAATTCAACATCCATTTATGATAAAAACCCTCCAGAAAGAAGGAATAGAAGGAACATACCTCAACATAATAAAAGCTATATATGACAAACCCACAGCAAACATTATCCTAAATGGTGAAAAAATGAAAGCATTTTCCCTAAAGTCAGGAACAAGAAGAGGGTACCCACTCTCACCATCTTTCAAATAGTTTTCGAAGTTTTGGCCACAGCAATCAGAGCAGAAAAAGAAATAAAAGGACTCTAGATTGGAAAAGAAGAAGTAAAACTCTCACTGTTTGCAGATGACATGATCCTCTACATAGAAAACCCTAAAGACTCCACCAGAAAATTACTAGAGCTAATCAATGAATATAGTAAAGTTGCAGGATATAAAATTAACACACAGAAATCCCTTGCATTCCTATACACTAACAACAAGAAAACAGAAAGAGAACATAAGGAAACAATTCCATTCACCATCGCAATGAAAAGAATAAAATACTTAGGAATATATCTCCCTAAAGAAACAAAAGACCTATATATAGAAAACTATAAAACACTGCTGAAAGAAATCAAAGAGGACACAAATAGATGGAGAAATATACCATGTTCTTGGATCGGAAGAATCAATATAGTGAAAATGAGTATACTACCCAAAGTAATCTATAGATTCAATGCAATCCCTATCAAGTTACCAATGATATTTTTTCACAGAACTAGAACAAATAATTGCACAATTTGTATGGAAATACAAAAAAACCTCGGATAGCCAAAGCAATCTTGAGAAAGAAGAATGAAACTGGAGGAATCAACCTGCCTGACTTCAGGCTCTACTACAAAGCCACAGTCATCAAGATAATATGGTACTGGCACAAGGACAGAAACATAGATCAATGGAACAAATTGAAAGCCCAGAGACAAATCCACACACCTATGGACACCTTATCTTCGACATAGGAAGCAAGAATATACTATGGAGAAAAGACAATCTCTTTAACAAGTGGTGCTGGGAAAACTGGTCAAGCACCTGTAAAAGAATGACTCTAGAACACTTTCTAACACCATACACAAAAATAAACTCAAAATGCATTAAAGATCTAAACGTAAGACCAGAAACTATAAAATTCCTACAGGAAAACATAGGCAAAACACTCTCCGACATAAACCACAGCAGGATCCTCTATGACCCACCTCCCAGAATATTGGAAATAAAAGCAAAAATAAACAAATGGGACCTAATTAAAATTAAAAGCTTTTGCACAACAAAGGAAACCATAAGCAAGGTGAAAAGACACCCTTCAGAATGGGAGAAAATAATAGCAAACGAAGCAATGGACAAAGAATTAATCTCAAAAATATACAAGCAGCTCCTGAAGCTCAATTCCAGAAAAATAAACAACCCAATCAAAAAGTGGGCCAAAGAACTAAACAGACATTTCTCCAAAGAAGACATACCGATGGCTAACAAACACATGGAAAGATGCTCAACATCACTCATTATCAGAGAAATGCAAATCAAAACCACAATGAGGTACCATTACACACCTGTCAGAATGGCTGCTATCCAAAAGTCTACAAGCAATAAATGCTGGAGAGGGTGTAGAGAAAAGGGAACCCCCTTACACTGTTGGTGGGAATGCAAATTAGTACAGCTACTATGGAGAACAGTGTGGAGATTCCTCTAAAAACTGGGAATAGAACTGCCATATGACCCAGCAATCCCACTGCTGGGTATAAACACTGAGGAAATCAGAATTGAAAGAAACACATGTACCCCAATGTTCATCACAGCACTGTTTATAATAGCCAGGACATGGAAGCAGCCTACATGCCCATCAGCAGACGAATGGATAAGGAAGCTGTGGTACATATACACAATGGAATATTACTCAGCCATTAAAAAGAATATATTTGAATCAGTTCTAATGAGGTGGATGAAACTGGAGCCTATTATACAGAGTGAAGTAAGCCAGAAAGAAAAACACCAATACAGTATACTAACACATATATATGGAATTTAGTAAATCGGTAAAGATAACCTGTATGCGAGACAACAAAAGAGACACAGATATATAGAACAATATTATGGACTCTGTGGCAGAGGGCGAGGGCAGGATGATATGCAGAATGGCATTGGAGCTTGTAAATTATCATATGTGAAATGAATCGCCAGTCCAAGTTCGATGCATGATACAGGGTGCTTGGGGCTGGTGCACCAGGATGGCCCAGAGGGATGGGATGGGGAGGGAGGGTGGTAGGGGGGTTGTGGAAGGGAAACACATGTACACCCATGGTGGATTCATGTCAATGTATGGCAAAACAAATACAATATTGTAAAGAAAAAAAAATAGATAAATAAACTAATTTAATAAAAAAAGAAAAGGAAAGTAGGGATACCAAGGGAACATTTCATGCAAAGATGGGTTCAATAAAGGACAGAAATGGTAGGGACCTAACAGAAGCAGTAGATATTAAGAAGAGGTGGCAAGAATGCACAGAAGAATTGTACAAAAAAGCTCTTCATGACCCAGATAATCACGATGGTGTGATCACTCACCTAGAGCCAGACATCCTGGAATGTGAAGTCAAGTGGGCCTTAAGAAACATCACTACGAACAAAGCTAGTGGACGTGATAGAATTCCAGTTGAACTATTTCAAGTCCTGAAAGATGACACTGTAAAAGTGTTGCACTCAATATGCCAGCAAATATGGAAAACTCAGCAGTGGCCACAGGACTAAAAAAAGTCAGTTTTCATTCCAATCCCAAAGAAGGCAATGCCAAAGAATGCTCAAACTACCGCACAATTGCACTCATCAAACACGCTAGTAAAGTAATGCTTAAAATTCTCCAAGCCAGGTTTCAGCAATACATGAACCATGAACTTCCAGATGTTCAAGCTGGTTTTAGAAAAGGCAGAGAAACCAGAGATCAGCTTACCAATATCTGCTGGATCATTGAAAAAGCAAGCGAGCTTCAGAAAAACATCTATTTCTGCTTTATTGACTATGCCAAAGCCTTTGACTGTGTGGATCACAATAAACTGTGGAAAATTCTTAAAGTGATGGGAATACCAGACCACCTGACCTGTCTCTTGAGAAATCTGTATGCAGGTCAAGAAACAACAATTAGAACTGGACATGGAACAACAGACTGTTTCCAAATAGGAAAAGGAGTATGTCAAGGCTGTATATTGTCACTCTGTTTATTTAACTTATATGCAGAGTACATCATGAGAAATGCTGGGCTGGAGAAAACACAAGCTGGAATCAAGATTGCCGGGAGAAACATCAATAACCTCAGATATGCAGGTGACACCACCCTTATGGCAGAAAGTGAAGAAGAACTAAAGAGCCTCTTGATAAAAGTGAAAGAGGAGAGTGAAAACGTTGGCTTAAAACTCAACATTCAGAAAACTAAGATCATTGCATCTGGTCCCATCACTTCATGTTAGATAAATGGGGAAACAGTGGAAACAGTGGCTGACTTTATTGTTCTGGGCTCCCAAATCACTGCAGATGGTGATTGCAGCCATGAAATTAAAAGACACTTACTCCTTGGAAGGAAAGTTATGACCTACCTGGACAGCATATTAAAAAGCAGAGACATTACTTTGCCAACAAAAGTCCATATAGTCAGGGCTATGGTTTTTCCACTGGTTATGTATGGATGTGAGAGTTGGACTGTGAAGAAAGCTGAGCGCCAAAGAATCGATGCTTTTGAACTGTGGTGTTGGAGAAGACTCTTGAGAGTCCCTTGGACTGCAAGGAGATCCAAACAGTCCATCCTAAAGGAGATCGATTGTGAGTGTTTGTAGGAAGGACTGATGTTGAAGCTGAAACTCCAATCCTTTGGCCACCTGATGCAAAGATCTGACTCATAGGAAAAGACCCTGATGCTGGGAAAGATTGAGGGCAGGAGGAGAAGGGGACAACAGAGGATGAGATGGCTGGATGGAATCATCAACTCGATGGACATGGGTTTGGGTGGACTCTGGGAACTGGTGATGGACAGGGAGGCCTCGCGTGCTGTGGTTCATGGGGTTGCAAAGAGTCGGACATGACTGAGTGACTGAACTGAATTGAACCTTTTCAGTAAATAGCGCTGGGAAACTGGACAATCATATGTAAAAGAATGAAGCCAGATTACCATCCTACACCATACACAAAAATTAACTGAATTAAAGACTTGAATATAAGACCTTAAACACAAACTTTCTAGAGGAAAACGTAAATGGTAAGTAAATTCCTTTACATTGATCTTAATGATAACTTTCTGGATCTCACTCCAAAAGGAAAAGAAACAAAAGTGAAAATGAACAAGTGGGACTACATCAAACTAAAAAGCTTTTGCTATGCAAAGAAAACCATCAACCAAATGAAACAGCAATCCATTCAATGGGAGATAACATTTGCAAATCACATATCTAGCAATTAATATCCAAGATATATTTTAAAAAAGTCATACAACTCTAGAGCAGAAATCAATATTTTTAAAAAATAAGCAGAGGATTTGAACAGATATAGTTTCCAAGGACATATGGATGGCTAAAAGACACATGAGAAGATGCTCAACATCACTAATCATTGTGGGAAGGGGAGGGTGAGGCAAATTGGGAGAGTAGGTGATAAAAATTGGGAGAGTAGGACATCTATTCACTACCATGAGTAAAACAAAGAGCTAGTGAGAAGCTGCTATATAGCACAGGGAACTAAGCTCAGTGTTCTGTAATGACCTACAAGGCTGGGATGAGGGGTTGAAAGGGAAGTTCAAGAGAGAGGGAATATATTTATACATGCATCTGATTAACTTAATTGTACAGCAGAAATGAACATAATATTGTCAAGCAATTATACTCCAATAAAAAATCACTAATGCAAAGTGCAAATCAAATGCAAAGTGCAAATAAGTTATCATCTCATATTTTTCAAAATAGTTATTATTAGAAAGACAAGAAATAACAAGTGTTGGTGAGGATGTGGAGGAAGGGAAGTTCTGTGCACCATTGGGAAAATATAAATTGGTGCAACCACTATGGGAGCTAGTACATAGAGCCCTCAAAAAAGGAAAAACAGAACTGTAGTATGACCAACTAATTTCGCTTTTAGGTATTTTTCTGAAGAAAACAAAAACATTAATTTAAAAAGATATATGAACTCTTATGTTCATAGCAGCATTATTTACAATGATATGGGAACAACCTAAGTATATATTAATAGATGAATGGACAAAGAAGTTGTAATGCCTACACACACACATATATGTATACATGCACACACACACACACACATACACAGTGGAATATTACTCAGCTATAATAAAGGAAATCTTACCATTTGAAACAATATGAATGGACCTAAAAGGTTTATCTTAAGTGAAATAAACCAGAGAGAGAACTACATATACCACATGACTTTGTTTTCACATAAACTCTAAAAATCAGAACAAAAAAAATGAAATGAAAACAGACTCACAGATACAGAGAACAAAATGGTGGTTTCTCTGGGGAGGGTGTTTGGTGGAGGTTTAAATGGGTGAAGGTCAACAGGTACAAACTTCAGTAAGTCGGGGGGATGTAATCTACACCATGGTGACTATAGCAAAAAATATGGCAGTATTCTTGGAAAGGTGCCAAGAGAATACATCTTAAAAGTTCTGATCACAAGAAAAACAATTTTTTGTAACTTTTATGTGATAGATGGTAACTAGACTTATCATTGTGATCATTTCATAGTGTAGTCAAATAACTAATCTGAAACTAATATGTCAATTCTATCTAAACTTTTTAAAAAACATGAGTATGGTCCATATACAAAGCAGCTATTGAGGAGCCTTAAATCCACAGATATTTATCACTGCCTATCTAGTTAGGAGCCCTGCTTCTTGGGGTTACTAGAACTCAGCAAGAAAACAGAAAAACTGCAATAAAGCCTTCTGAAAGCCTCTGAAAACTGCATCAAAATCACAGGTGTTCAGGTAAATTGCCAAGGTGATGATGCATGTGAAAAATAATAGCATTTCCTATACACAGTAATAAGGAAATCCGAATTGGTATCCAGAAATATGGAAGGAAGACGAGGTCACTGGGCTGTGGGAGAGCCTGTCTGCTGAGGCCTGAGGCTCACCACTGTCCCATGGTCCAAGCTTGGCCTTTCTGGGGCACCCTGAGAGAGGATTACCACTAACCTTAGTCACTAACTCTGTTAGTCAGAGTTTTCCAGAAAAACAGATCAATAGGACACATATTCATATATGACAGAAGGATTTAAGGAATTATCTTATGAAATTGTGGGAGCAGACAAGTTCCAAATTCACAGGGCAAGCCAGCAGGCTGCAAATTCAGGTAAGAATTGATGCTGGAGTCTTGAATCTGAATTCCACAGAGAAGCAGACTTTTTGCCTTTCAGATAGGGTTTCTGTATTGTAACCTTGAGGAGAATTTCTTCTACTTTGGGAAACCTCAGTCTTTGTTCTGTTGTGCTGTGCTGTGCTTAGTCACTCAGTCGTGTCCAACTCTTTACAACCCCATGGATGGTAGCCTACCAGGCTCCTCCATCTTTGGGATTCTCCAGGCAAGAATACTGGAGTGGATTGCCATGGCTTCCTCCAGGGGATCTTACCAACCCAGGGGTTGAAGCCAGGTCTCCTGCATTGCAGGCAGATTATTTACCAGCTGAGCTACCAGGAAAGCCCATTTGGTCTGTTTAGGCCTTCAACTGATTCGATAAGTTTCACCCACATTATGGAGGATAATCTGGCTTACTCAAGTCTACTAATTCAAATGTTAATTATATCTAAAAAAATCTTCACAGTAATATCTAAACTGGCATTTGACCAACAACTGGACACCATAGCCTAGTCAAGTTGACACATACAATTGATCATCATGGTAGCTCACACATCTGGTTCATATAGTTTGTATTTGGAGGCCCTGGCTACACAGATCCCTAAGGTACAGAATAGCTTTACAGTATTTTGTAAGTTCTGCAAATGTATCTCCTTTTTAAGGGGAAAATTTTGTTTTTCTTTAAATGAAGATCTGATATTTAGCTGGTATTCACTCATACTTCATATCATTTTGTTAACTGTTGCTAACAGGTGTTAATTAATTAGAATACCCACCCTGTCTTACTAGGTAACATTTAGGTTTTTTTCTTTTAAAATGGTTAATTGCTTGCAGAAATAAACCCATGCCCTAAAGCCAATTATTCTTTGACAAAGGAGGCATGAATATAAAATGAGAAGGCAGTGTCTTCAGCAAGTGGTGCTGGGAAGTTGAATAGCTGCCTCTAAAGCAATGAAGTTAGAACACATCCTCACACCATGCACAAAAATAAACTCCAAATGACTTGAAGACTGAAACATAAGACAGGACATCGTAAAACTTTTAGAAGAGAGTATAGGCAAAACATTATCTGATATAAATCATACCAATGTTTTCTTAGGTCATAGAAATAAAAACAAGAATAAGCAATGGGAACCTAATCAAACTTACAAGCTTTTGTACAGCAAACGAAACCATTAAAAAAGTGAAAAGACAACCTATGGAATGGGAGAAAATATTTGCAAATGATGCTACCAACAAGGGCTTAATCTCCAAAATATACAAACAGCTTATACAACTCAACAACAAAAAACAAACAACCCAAATGGACAGAAGATCTAGATAGACATTTCTCCAAAGAAGACACATAGATGGCCAGTAGGCACTTGAAAGATGCTTATCATTACCATTATTAGAGAAATGCAAATCAAATCTACAATGAGGTACCACCTCACACCAATCAGAATGGCCATCATTAAAATGTCTACAACTAGTGAATGCTGGAGAGGATGTGGAGAAAAGAGAACACTTCTACACTGTTGGTGGGAATGTAAGTTGGTGCAGCCACTATGAAAAATAGTATGGAAGTTCCTCAGAAAACTAAAAATAAAATTACCATATGATCCAGCAATCCCACTCCTGGGCATATACATGGACAGAACCGTAATTCAAAAAGATATATGCACCCCTTTGTTTACGGCAGCCCTATTCACAATAGCCAAGACATGGAAACAACTTAGGTGTCCATCAACAGATGGATGGATACAGCATATGTGGTACATATATACAGTGGAATACTACTCAGTCATCTTCAGCACCATAGATGCAACTGGAGATTATCATACTAAGTCAAAAATGGAAAGACAAATATAATATGATATCACCTATACGTGGAATCTAAAACATGGCACAAATGAACCTGTCTACAAAACAGAAACAGAGTCACAGATACAGAGAACAGACTTCTGGCTGCCAAGGGGGAGGAGGTAGGGGAGGGGAGGTTAACATGTAAAATACTATACATAGGACAAACAAAAAACAAGGTCCTACTGCATTGCACAGGGAATTCTATTCAATATCCTGTGATAAACCATAACAGGAAAGAGTATTTTTAAAATGTCTAAACAAAATTAAACTACAAAATAATAAAAATTTTAATTGCTTAAACTGTCATTAAAGTGTAGAGTTTTAGGCTGTCCTCTAATGTGAGATTAAAGAAGCTTTGACATACACATAAGTATTGGGTTTACAGTAAATTTCCACGTATATGAATAACATTTATTTGACTGTTCTGGCTTTTTTGATTGAATGCCTTTTACTTAGGATATATTTTTAATTGGAGGTGGGGGGAGGAAGTCCATTTACATTCAAGGAGGAAATGGGTATTATAAGAACTTGAAGGGAATAAATAAGGTGTAGAAGCAGATAAATTGAGAAATATTTTCAAATAAAAGAAATTATATCGTAAAACAGAAGGAGAGACAATAAAAGAGGTTGCAAAAATCAATGAAACAGCTCTGCATTCTCTGGAAATTCTATTAACACTTTGAAATACCATAGCAATCATTCTTAAGTGCCACAATTTCTGTAAAGAGCAGTATTTTGGAGACTTGTCAGACTGGGTAATATTTCTAAACAAGATTAGAGAATCCTCAGACTATCAGAAGTATAGAATGAATATAATAATGACCAGGTTCTTGTTAACAGGATGAAGTACCAGTCAGCAAGATTTACTGTTCTCTTTGCACACTGCTCTAAGTATTGTGTATTGTTTTAGGCAGCACCACACAGATTGTGGGATCTTAGTTCTCTGACCGAGGAGGAAGCATGGAATCCTAACCACTGGACTGTCAGGGAATTCCCCTAAATATTATATCCTTATCCAACAAATAACGATGCTTGCAGAATAACTTTAAAGTCATGTGAGTGACCTTTAGCTATTTAATCTGCTAGTTTACAAACATTCTAAAATGTACTTCATTTCTTTGTGCAAGAAATATTGCTGAATTACCAATATGTTAGATTCCGTTTAATGGAAAGACTTCATATAGAAGAAAAGATATGGCAGATCATGAGCTAATTTTAAAAGAATAGACCCTTCAAATTTCTTTTCTGAGTCTGAGTCTGTTTCAAATAAGTTCATTTTTATCACTCTTTTGATACTTCACTTTCCTGTGTGGCTCAGCTGGTAAAGAACCACCTGCAATGTGGGAGACCTGGGTTCGATCTCTGGGTTGGGAAGATCCCCTGGAGAAGGAAAAGGTTACCCACTCCAGTATTCTGGCCTGGAGAATTCCATGGACTGTATATAGTCCATGGGGTCACAAAGGGTTGGACACGACTGACCTTCACTTTCACTTTAAATGATAGTATATCTGTCTTTGTCTGCTGACTTACTTGATTTAGTGTGATAATCTCCAGGTCCATCCATGTTGCTGCAAATGGCATTATTTCATTCTTTTTTATGGCTGAATAGTAGTCCAATGTGTATATGGACCACATCTTTACCCATTCATCCATCAGTGGACATTTAGGTTGTTTCCACATCTTGCCTATTGTAAACAGCACTGCAATGAACATTGGGGTGCATTATCCTTTTGAACAATGGTTTTCTCTGGGTGTATGACCAGGAGGGAGATTGCTAGATCATGTGGTAGCTCTATTTTTATTTTCCTAAGGAACTTCCATATTATTTTTCATAGTAGCTATAAAAATTTATTTTACCACCAACAGTATAAGAGGGTTCCCTTTTCTTCACACCCTCTCCAGCATTTACCATTTAGACTTTTTGATGATGGCCATTCTAAGCAATGTGAAGTGATACTTTATTGTAGTTTTGATTTGACTTGCATTTCTCTAATAATTATTGATGCTGAGCATTTTTCACATGCCTCTCTGCCATCTGTATATGTCTTCTTTGGAGAAATGTCTGTCTAGGTTTTCTGCCAATTTTTGGACTGGGTTGTTTGGTTTTTTTGACATAAAGCTGCATGAGCTGTTTGTGTATATTGGAGATTAATCCCTTGTCAGTTGCATCATTTGCAAATATTTCCCCCCATTCTGTGGGTTGTCTTTTCATTTTGTTTATGGTTTCTTTTGCTGTGCAAAAGCTGTTGAGTTTGATTAGGTCCCATTTGTTTATTTTTGCTCTTATTTCCATTATTCTAGGAGATAGATCAAAAAAGATATTGCAGCAATTTATGTCAGAGTATTCTGCCTCTGTTTTCCTCTAAGAAGGAAATACTTGGCAAAAGTTAAACAATGGCAGATCATGAGCTGATTGTAAAAGAACAGAGCCTGCAGTCCCAAGTCCAGGTGATCAGCCTTACTACCATGGCTGGTCAGTGAGGACTCAGGCATGTGACTAGAAGCTCTAATGTCTGTCTTTGGGGGAAGCCCCAGTAAATCCTTGCCCAACATGAAAGGATATTGCCATTCTGAACTACTTCAGAGAGTTCTAATTCATATTCATACAGGCTAGAGCAATCCAGCCAGGAAGCAAAGTTGATTCAGCAAAAATCACCATAAGGCACTGCTTCTCCAAAGACATACCTAGGGCAGTGGTCAGTGCCAGCAAAAACTTACCTGCAGAGCAGGGTCTTCTCTGATGGCCCAAAGGTTAAGAAACCACCTTCAATGCAGTGGACAAGGGTTCAAACCCTGGTTGGGGATCTAAGAACCTACATGATGAAAAGCAACTAAGCCTGTGGCCACAACTAGCGAGTCCCATGTGCCACAACAAGAGCTCCTGCAAGACGCAGCAAAGATCCCACACGCTGCAACCAAGGCCCAAGGCAGTCAGATAAACAGACACCAATACCTTTTAAAAAGAAGCTCCTGACAGCCTTGATCCAATAGGAATACCTAAAATCCTACTGTCCTGCTTCTTAATGAATAAATCATTCTCTTTCAGGGGTCCCTAGACAGTGTATTAAAAAGCAAAGACATCACTTTGCTGACAGGAACTTGGGCAAACTCTGGAAGATACTGAAGGACAGGGAAGCAGAGAGTCAGACACAACTGAGCAACTGAACAATGAACAGCAGGAAAGTAGTAAAATTTTAAAAAACATCCCTGCAGACCCAACACATTCTGTGCCCTTTATCCAGAGACTGGTTCCATGGAGGCAACTCAAATGAAATGAATTCCATCTCCCTCTAGACCATAGATTTGAACAGTCCAACCACCAATAATGTGCAACCATTCAAGGAACCCATGCACAAGGGGGAGTAATGAAAAGATTTGTGAAGCAGGAAGGCGAATGGCTCTCAATAAATCAATCACATGGAAAGAAGACTGATATAGTGGCAGTTTGGTCAGACTACCGAGAAACAAATGCGCCATTAAATTTTGTAACACAAGGGGACACATCTCAAGACATTTAAACAGTGACAATGAGGTCTTATATTTTCTGATCTCACTATTTGACGTAGTGTTTTTCCCACACAGAGAGAGAAACGTTAAGAAAAATTTACTGGCACTGGTACTTTTCAAAGAGTTATGACAAACTAAGGGCAACTGGATTGAATGAAACAACTGGGCACTATAGGCAAATTTTCAGGGTCTCAGGGAAGCACTCTAATCTTCAAAGAAACAAAGAGGAACCCTTGTAAAATCAACTGGTAAGCAATACCTAGGCCTAGGGCCAGGCCAGGTGATTGTCTTACAGAGATAGGACCTTTAGAAACAGAGGAAGACAAGCACAAACTACCATAAAAGTAAATGTTCTCAAGTTCTTTACCCAATACATTCCATCCAAAGCACCCTCAGTGCTATAGGGGGTGAGGGGTGGAACGGCTTAAGATTTGCTGTTGGCTCAAGCACTCCTCACTCTTGGAAATGGGGCCACTTCAATCTCATTTATAGATACAATTCTATTGCAACCTGCAGAGTCAGTGCCCTCCACAGGCAAGTAAAAATAAAAATAAACACATGGGCTTTCACTATGATCTTCTGTAGCAGAAAGAAATAATAAAGATCAAGCCAAACACTAAACCTGTACCATGGCTTGCCCTCTCTGACTCTGTTACCTTAGAAACAAACATCCATTTTCCTTACCTAAATTTTTCATCTATGAACTAGGAATAATACCCACACAATTTTTATGAGCACAAATGAGTTATGACACAATGATACATAAATTTCCAGCAAGTTTTCTCTAAGTCTAGTGTACAATATACACATCAATCAATGTGATGCACTATATTAATAAATTGAAGAATACAAACCACATGATACTATCAGTAGATGCAGTAAAAGCTTTTGACAAAATTCAACACCCATTTATAATAAAAACTCTCCAAATAGTGAGCAGAGAGGGAAAATACCTCAACACAATAAAGGCCATATAAGACAAACCCACAGCAAACATTATTCTTAATGGTGAAAAATTGAAAATGTATCCTCAAAGATCAAGAACAAGACAAGGGTGTTCACTATCACCAGTATTATTCAACATATCTTGGAGGTCCTAGCTACAGCAATGAGAAAAGAAAAAGAAATAAAGGAAATCCAACTTGGAAAAGAAGTAAAACTGTCACTTTTTGCAGATGACATGATACTACACATAGAAAATCCTAAATATGCCACCAAAAAACTACTAAAGTTAATCAATGAATTTAGTAAAGTCACAGGATACAAAATTAATACACAGAAATCTCTTAAATTCCTATACACTATCAACAAAAGATCAGAAAGAGAAATTAAGGGGGAAAATCTCATTTACCACTGCAACAGAAAGAATAAAACACCTAGAAATCAACCTACCTAAGAATAATTAATGCTTTCAAACTGTGGTGCTGGAGAAAACTCTTGAGTCCCCTGGAGAGCAAGGAGATCAACTCAGTCAGTCCTAAAGGAAATCAACCCTGAATATTCATTGGAAGGACTATAGCTGACGCTGAAGCTCCAATACTTTGATTACCTGATATGAAGAGCCAACTCATTGGAAAAATCCCTGGTGCTGGGAAAGGTTGAAGGCAAAAGGAGATGGGGTGGCAGAGAATGAGATGGTTAGATAGCATCACTGACTCAATGGACATGAATTTGAGAAAACTCCAGGAGATAGTGGAGGAGCCTGGTATGCTTCAATCTAAGGGGTCACAAAGAGTCAGACACAACTTATTGGCTGAACACAACAAACAAGGAGTCAAAAGATTTGTACTCAGAACACTAAAAATCTATACTGATGAAAGAAATAAAAGCTGACACGAACAGATGGAAAGATATACCATGTTCTTGGATTGGAAGAATCAATGCTGTGAAAAAGACTATACTACCCAAAGGAATCTACAAATCAAATGCAATCCCAATAAAATTACCAATGGCATTTGTCACAGAAATAGAACAGAAAAGTTTACAATTTGCATGAAAACACGTGAGATCCAGAAGCCAAAGCAGTCTTGAGAAAGAAAAATGGAGCTGGAGGAATCAGGCTCCCTGACCTCAGACTATACTAAGAAACTACCAAAATCAAGATAGTATAGTATCAGCTCATCACTTCATGGCAAATAGATAGGGAAACAATGGAAATAGTGACAGACTTTATTTTCTTGGGTTCCAAGATCACTTCAGATGCTGACTGCAGCCATGAAATTAAAAGACGCTTATTCCTTGGAAGGAAAGTTATGACCAACCTAGACAGCATATTGAAAAGCAGAGACATTACTTTGTCAACAAAGTTCTGTCTAGTCAAGGCTATGGTTTTTCCAGTGGTCATGTATGGATGTGAGAGTTGGACTATAAAGAAAGCTGAGTGCAGAAGAATTGATGCTTTTGAACTGTGGTGTTGGAGAAGACTCTTGAGAGTCCCTTGGACTGCAAGGAGATCCAATCAATCCATCCTAAAGGAGATCAGTCCTGGATGTTCATTGGAAGGGCTGATGCTAAAGCCGAAACTCCAATACTTTGGCCACTTGATGCAAAAAGCTGACTCATTGGAAAAGACCCTGAGTCTGGGAAAGATTGAGGGCAGGAGGAGAAGGGAATGACAGAGGATGAGATGGTTGGATGGTATTACTAACGATGGACATGAGTTTGCACAAGCTCTGGGAGTTGGTGATGGACAGGGAGGCCTGGCGTGCTGCGATTCATGGGGTTGCAAAGAGTCAGACACGACTGAGTGACGGAGCTGCACTGAACTGATGGCACTGGCACAAAAACAGAAATAAGACCAACGGAACAGGAGAGAAAGCCCAGAGACAAACCCACACACCTGTGGTCACCTGACCTATGACAAAAGAGGCAAAAATACACAATCAATAATAGACAGCCTCTTCAATAAGTAATGCTGGGAAAACTGGACAGCTATACATACAAGAATGAAATTAGAATACTCCCTAACACCATACACAAAAATAAACTTCAAATGGATTAAAGACCTGAATGTAAGGCCAGAAACTATATAACTCTCAGAGGAAAACATAGGCAGAACACTCAGTAAGATCCTTTTTTACCCACCTCCTAAAGTAATAAAAATAAAAACCAAAAACAAATAAATTCGGCCTAATTAAACTTAAAAGCTTTTTCACAGCAAAAGAAACCATAAACAAGATGAAAAAGCAACCCTCAGTGAGAGAAAATATTTGCAAATGAAGAAGACAAATCATCAATCTCCAAAATACACAAACAGTTCATGAAGCGCAATATAAAAAAACTAAAAAACAGAAGACCTAAATAGACATTTCTCAAAAATAGACATACAGATGGCCAAACACATGAAAAGATGCTCAACATCACTAATTATTAGAGAAATGCAAATCAAAACTACAATGAAGTATCACTTCACACCACTCAGAATGGCCATCATTAACAAATCTACCAACAATAAATTCTGGAGAAGGTATGGAGAAAAGAGAACCCTCTTGCTCTGTTGGTGAGAATGTAAACTGATATGGTCACTATTGAGAATAGTATAAAAGTCCTTAAAAAATTAAAAACAGAACTACTATATGACCCAGCAATCCCACTGCTGGGCATATACCCAGAGAAGATGTATGCACTACAGCACTATTTACAATGGCCAGGATATGAAAGTAACCTAATTTTCATCAACAGAGAAATGGATAAAGGAGATGCGGTACATATATACAATGGAATATTACTCAGCCATAAAAAGGAACGAAATTGGGTCATTTGTAGAGATGTGGATGGACCTAGAGGCTTTCACACAGAGTGAAGCAGAAAGAGAACAAATACAGTATATTAATGCATATATGTGGAATATAGAAAATGGCATAGATGCTGGCATAGATGATCCTATCTGCAAAGCAAAAATAGAGACATAGATGCAGAGAACAAATGTATGGACAGCAAGGAGGGAAAGGCAGGGGATGAACTGGGAGACTGGAGTTGACATACATACACTCTTGATGCTATGTATAAAATAACTAACGAGAACCTACAGTATAGCTCACATATGGTGACTTAAGTGAGAAGGAAATCCAAAAAAGAGGGCATATATACATACATATACACACACACATATTTATGGCTGATTCACTTTGCTATACAGTAGAAACTTATAAAACATTGTAAAGCTTAATCCAACAAAAATTAAGATAAAAAAATTGCACAACTGTTCACTGACTGTCAGAGAAATGTCTTCTGATCCTCTTATGGTTATCAAAGGGGAAAGTAAGGGGTATAAACAGGAACTTGAGACTAACATATACATATTCCTACATATGAAATAGGTAAATAGCAGTGACCTACTATATAGCATAGGGAACTCTACTCAATATTTTATAATAACTATATGAGAAAAGAATCTGAAAAAACTGTGTATATATATATATGAATCACTTTGCTGTACATCTGAAACTAATATCATATACCAACTACACTTCAATAAAAGGAAGAAATTCTTCCATCTAAGATAATATGAATGAACCTGGAGGAAATCATGCCATGTGAAATAAGCCTTGACAGAGTAACAAATGCCACATGATCCCACTTATATGAGGTATAAAATAATCAAATACACAGATGCAGAGAGTAGAATGTTGGCTGCCAGAGGCTGAGAGAGGTAAAAGAGAAGTTGCTATTCAAGGGGTATAAAGTTTCAATTATGCAGGATGGTTAATTTCCAGGTAATGGTATGCCTATAGTTAACAATACTGTACTGTATACTTAAGAATTTGTCAAGGGGAGAACAGTCAAGATGGCAGGGTAGGAAGACCCTGAATTCACTTCCTCCCATGGACACAGCAAAATTACAATTATCAGGTGGCATTAGTGTTAAAGAACTAGCTTGCCAATGCAGGAGATGTAAGAGATGGGGGTTTGACCCCTGGGTCAGGAAGATCCCCTGGAGGAGGGCATGGCAACCCACTCCAGTATTCTCTCCTGGAGAATTCCTTGGACAGATGAGCCTGGCGGGCTACAGTCCACAGGATCACAAAGAGTTGGATGCAAATAAAGCAACTTAGCACATACACAGAGCAACTATCAATCAGAATGACCTGAAGGCCACAGAAAACATTTTCTGCAACCAAAGATATAAAGAAGAAACCATAACAGGATGGGTAGGAGGGGCAGAAATGTGATATAGTCAAGACTCATACCCAGTCAGTCAGCATCAGTTCCAGGACCCAACAGGCCAAGCATGCAGAGAGCCAGGTCAAACAGCTACCTTAATGGAAACACAGGTCAAGCAGCCAGATGCGTGGGGACACCAGCGGGTTGAGGACCCAGACTCACCCACTTGCAGACCAGTGCAAGACAAAGGACCTCCCTGAGTCCTGACACCACCCACCAGCAGGAAACACCAGCCCCAGGACTCCCTGCCACTTGCCTGAGAATCAGCCATGCCCCCAGTGAAAAAGCACCAGCACTAAGATTCCCTGGACCCAGCAGCTGTTCACACCAGGACCCATCATCCTCACCAGCACAAGACCAGTACTCTCCAGACTGAGCTGCCAGCTGTGCCAGAACCCAGCTCTGCACACAGACCCTGGCAGCCTCCGCAGTGGGCAGGGCCTGGTAGCCACAGAGCCAGGGGCCAGGCCTGCTTACCAGCATACCCACAGTAGTCTGGCCCACCACAGCAGAAGGGTCATACAGCCTGCACAAAGGCACTTCGACAGCACACAGCTCTGGTGACAAGGGGAGAGTGCTGCTGGATCTAAGACATCTTCCTTGTTAACACTGCTTCTCCAAAACTGGGAAATACACCAACCTAACAAAGGACAAAACAAAAAACAGAGAATCAGGTGAAATGAGGCAACAAAGGAATATTTTCCAAACAAAGGAATAAGATAAAACCACAGAAAAAAAAAAAAAACTAAGGAAAGTAGAGGTAAGCAATCTATGCAATAAAGAGTTCAGGGTAATAAAGAGCTTAACAAACTTGAAGAAGAAATGAACACAGTGAATGAAAGTTGACCACAGTTATTCCTGAATAAAAATAAACCAACTCTTAACATGAAAAAAAAGTTTAACAAAGAATTAGAAAACATAAAGAGGGACCAAACAGAGCTGAATAATATAACCGAAATATTAAAATACACTAGAAGTAGCAGATTAGATGACACAGAGAAATGGATTAGTAAACTAGAAGAGAGAGTAGTAGAAATCACCCAAGCTGAATAGAAAATATTAAATTATTATATTATTTTATTTTTAAAGCAATTTTTAACATTTATTTTTATTTTATTTATTTGGCCACACTGGGCCTTAGTTGCAACATGTGGGATCTAGTTCCCTGACCAGACTGAACCGGAGACTCCTGCATTGGGGATACAGAGCCTTAGCCACTGGACCACCAGGGAAGTTCCTAAAATGATTTTTTAAATGAGGATAGTTTAAGAGACTACCAGGATGACATCAAGCATAAGAACATTCACATTATATGGGTCTGCAAAGAGTTGGAAATAACTGAGCAACTGAACTATATGGGTCCCAGAAAGAGAAGAAAGAGAAAAGGGGGCAGAGAACATAAATGATGATGCAATGGCTGAAAACTTACCTCACCTGGGGGAAGAGGCAGACAAATAGACCTAGGAAGCACAGAGAATTTCAAACAAGGTGAGCTCAGAGGTCCATACCAAGACACATTGTAATTAAAATAGTAAAAATTAAGAATAAAGAGAGAATACTAAAGGTAACAAGAGAAAAAACAACTAGTTAGTACAAGGGAATTTCCATAAGACTTTCAGTTAATTTTTCAGCAAAAAATCTGAAGACCAGCAGGGAGTGGTATAATACATTTAAAGTGATGAAAAGAAAAAACGTAAAAACAAGAATACTCAACCTGGCAAGTCTATCATTCATATTTTAAGAAGAAATAAAAAGTTTTACAGACAAGCAAAAGCTAAAAGAGTTCAGCGCCATCAAATCACCTTTACGATAAACATTAAAGGAACATTTCAAAGCGAAAAAGAAAAGACCACACTAGAAATACGAAATTATGAAAGGAAAAATCTTACTTGTATGGGCAAATATTCAGTAAAGTTAATAGATCAACCATGTATAAAGCTAGTAGAAGATTAAAACACAAAAGTAGTAAAATTATCTATATCCATAAAAATTAGTTAAGGGATACATAAAAAGATATAAAATATGATGTCAAAAACATTAAACATGGGTGTAAGGGTAAAAGTGCTGAGATACATTTGAACTCAAGATCATGAACTTTAAATAATTATATATATTGCTAAATATAAACCTCATGGTAACCACAACCAAAAACCTATAATATATACATATGGAAAAAGGAATACAAACATAATTCTAAGGTAGTCACCAAATCATAAAGGAAGATGTCAGGGGGAAGAAAAAGGAAGGAACAAAATGAACTAGAAAAACAACCCCAAACCATAAATAGAGTGACAGTAAGTACATTCCTATCAATAAGTACTTTAAATACAAATGGCCTAAATGCTCAAATGACAAAAAGTGACTGAATGGATTTTAAAAAGGAAAGATCTATATATATATGCTCACTATAAGAGCCTCACTTCTGATCTCAAGACACACAAACCAAAAGTGATGGCATGGATAAAAGCATTACATGCAAATAGAAATGCAAGAAGAGATGGAGTAGCAATGTTTATATGAGACAAAATAGACTTTAAAACAAAAAATGTGATGAGAGACAAAGAATTCATTACATAATGATCAAGGGATAAATCCAAGAAGATATGACAATTATAAATAAGCATGCACCCAACATAGGAGCACCTAAATACATAAAGCAAACATTAAGGGATATAAGTGGAGAAACAGACAGTAACAATAATAGAAGACCTTAACACTCCAATGACATCAACAGACAGACCACTCAGGTAGAAAATTAATAAGGAAACAGTGGTCTTAAGAAACACTTACATGTGATGGACTTATCATATACACCTGGAATATTTCATTCCAAAGCAGCAGAATAGACCTTCTTTTCAAGTGCACATAGAATATTCTCCAGCATAGAATATACGCTATGCCACAAAAAAAAGTCTCAGTAAATTTAAGAAACTGAAATACCAAGTATGTTTTCCAACCACAGTATTATGAGACTAGAAATGAACTAGAAGAAAGAGCTGCAAAAACCACAAACACATGGAGGCTAAACAATATGCAACTAAATTACCAATAGAGCATTGAGAAAATTAATGAGAAAATGAAAAACAGTTGGAGACAAATGAAGACCAAAACAAAGCAATCTAAAATCGATGGGTATGCTGCTGTATTTTCTATCTGAAACCTGCTAAAGGAGCAAATCCTAAGAGCTCTCAGCACAAGTAAAAAAATTTGTTTCTATTTCTCCAATTGTGTACCTATATGAGATGATGGATGTTCACTAAACTTTTAGTGGTAATCATTTCATAATGTATGTAAGTCAAGTCATTGTGCTCGACATCTTAAACATAGACAGTGCTGGATGTCAATTACATCTCAATAAAGCTGAAAGAAAGAATAAAATGGTTCCTGGGATGCAGCAAAAGCAAGTCTAAGAGGGAAGTTTATAATGGTAAAAGCAACTAAAAAAGAATAAACAATATTGAAAATTAGTGAAAGGAAAGGAATCATAAAGATGAGAATGGAAATAAAATGAAATAGAGACTAAGGAAACAGAAAGGATCAATGAAACCAAGAGCTAGTTCTTTAAAAAGATAGGCAAAATTGATAAACCTTTAGCCAGATTTATCATTAGTAAAAGGAAAGAAATCATAAGGTTCAGAGCAGAAATAAATGAAGAAGAGACTGAAAAACAACAGAAAAGATCAATGAAACTAAAAGCTGGCTCTTTAAAAGAAACACAAAATTGGTAAACCTTTATCTGTGTTCATTTAGAAAAAGAGAGCCCAAATAAAAACAGAAATGAAAAATGAGAAGTTATAAGCAAACCCACAGATGTACAAAGGATCGTAAGAGAATACTATGAATAATTATGCGCCAATAAAATGGACAAATTCCTAGAAATACACAATCTCCCAAGAATGAACCAGGAAGAAACAGCAAATATAAACAGACCAATTACCAGTAATGAAATTGAATCATAATTTTTAAAACTCCCCCAAAATAAAATTCCTGAACCAAATAGCTTCACAAATGAACTCTAGCACTTAGAGAACACCTATCCTTATCAAACGATTCCAAGAAATTGCATGAAAAGAATGCTTTCAAACTCATTCTAGGAGGTAGGCATCACTCTCATATGAAAACAAGATAGATAATCACAAGGAAAATAATTACAGACCAATATTACAGATGGATATAGAAGCAAACATCCTCAACAAAATATTAGCAACCTGAGTCCAACAATAAAAGAATCATACACAATGATCAAATGGGATTTATTCTATGGATGCAAACCAATATTTGCAAATCAATGTGGTATGCCACACTGACAAACTGAAGAGTAAAAATGGCATGATCATCCCAATATATGCAGAAAACTCGACAAAATTTAATATCCATTTATGATTTTTAAAAAACTCTCAATAAAGTGGATATAGAGGGAACATACCTAAACAAAGGCTACATATGGCAAGCCCACAGTTAAAACTATAATCAACAATGAAACATTTCCTCTAAAATCAGGGACAAGTCAAGGATGTCCATTCTTAACACTTCGCGTGTATGCATGCACAGCTCCACCTGGGAAGCCCAACATTCAACATAATATTCAAAGTATCAGTACTAGCCACAGCAATCACACAATAAAAAGAAATGAATCCAAATTGGAAAGAATATAAACAGTCACTTTTTACAGATGACATGATACTGAAGATAGAAAATCCTAAAGACAGCATCAAAAAATGGTTAGAACTCAATGAATTCAGTAAACTCGCAGGATACAAAATCAATGTATAAAAATGCAACATATTTCTGTATACTAACAGTGAACTATCATAAAGAAAAATTAAGAAAACAGTCTTACTTACAAGTTGCATCAATAAGAATAAAATATCTAGGAATAAAGCTAACCGAGGTAAAAGACTTGTATTCAAAAAACTCTAAGACACTGATAAAAGAAACTGAAGATGACAAACAAATGGAAATATATACTGGGCTCATGAATTGGAATAATCAATATCATTAAAATGACCATACTACCCAAGGCAATCTACAGATTCAATCTGAGTTTATCTCAAATCACCAGTGACATTTTTCTAATTTTTCTAATGACAGAATTAGAACAAATAATTCTAAAAATGTGTATGTGTGTGTCAAGTTGCTTCAGGTGTGTCCAACTCTTTGCAACCCTATGGATTGGAGCCCAAAGGGCTCCTCTGTCCATGGGATTCTCTAGGCAATAAATGTATATGGAAACACAAAAGACCCCAAGTAGCCAAAATGATCTTGAGCAAGAAGAGCAAAGCTGAAGGTATCATGCCCCCTAATTTCAAACTATGCTGCAAAGCCACAGTAATCGAAAGAGTATGGTACTGGCACAAAAACAGACACATAGATCAATCAAACAGAGTAGAGAGCACAGAAATAAATCCGTGTGTATATGGGCAATTAATTTACAACAGTGGAGGCAAGAATATATATAGTAAATAGTCTCTTCAATAAACGGTGTTGAGAAAAGTGGACAGTTACATGCAAAAGAATGTAACTATCCATAGTGTGAGACACTTTCCTCACACCAAGAGCAAATATAAATTCAAACTGGATTAAAGACTTAAATGGAAGACCTGAAACCATAAAACACCTAGAAGAAAACATGGCAATACGTACTCTGACCTTGACTTTGGCAAACTTTTTTTTTTATATGTCTCCTCAGTCAAGGGAAACAAACAAAAATCAATGGACTCTGGGGGAGAAGGTGAGGGTGGGACGTTCTGGGACAATAACATTGAAACATGTATATTGTCATATGTGAGGCGGAACACCATCCATGTTCTATGCATGGGACGGATGCTCAGGGATGGAGCGTTGGGATGACCCAGAGGGATGGGATGGGGTGGGAGGTGGGAGGAGGGTTCGGGAGGGGGAGCACATGTGAACCCATGGCTGATTCATGTCAATGTATGGCAGAAGCTACTACAATATTGTAAAGTAATTAGCCCCCAAATAAAATAAATTAATTAATTAATTAAAAAAAAATCAATGGGACTACATCAAACTATAAAACTTTTGTACAACAAAGGAAACTATCAATAAAGGAAAAAAATCCATATACTAAATGGAAGAAAATATTTGCAAATTACATTTATAATGAGGTTAATATCCAAAATATATAAAGAACTTATATACTCAACATCAAAATGCATCAAAATGCTAACGGTGGTTATCTCTGGGATTGAAGATTATCACTGACCATTATTTCTTTACTGTACACTTTTATGCATTTTTTTATTTTCTGTGAAAAAAAAAGAAAAATCATGTATTGCTTGTAAAGTTCAAAAGAAAATAATATCATTAAAAAGGAAAAAAATTGTTAAGAAGGTAGATCTCATGTTAAATGTTCTTACCACAATAAAAAATTAACAGTTAAACTACTAAAGACATACATACATACATACATAAAATGTTTGAGTTCTTACAGAGTCAAACTCAACATGTAGAAACCTTGGCAGAATTTCTTCAGGAATTAAGAAGACAAAAATCAAAAGAAAAACAGAGACTAGAATAAAGGAATCCCTACATAAGATCTTGCCATGTTATGACTGGTTTACTGGGATAATTAAAATGTACCAGAAAAGAGACGTAAATAGAAAGAAAGAATTAAAAAAAAATCTTTAAAGAGTCAAAAAATTAGGAAGTCTACAAAATTTAGTACATTTTTGTTTCAATCCATCTTTTCAGTTCCACATGAAGTTAAAGTTGAAAACAAAACAAAAAAATTAAAAATAACTAAACCATAAACAATCATGAAATCACTGCGCAAGTTCACTTAGGATTCTGATCTGAAAACGTAGTTGAGAAAAAAGAAAACTTCATTGTAAATAAATATACAACATTTTAAACATACAACAAAACCAAGTATACCCAATTCACATGAAAATCAAGAAAAGGGTCATTTGCTCACAGGTAAGAATTGATGCTTTTGAACTGTGGTGCTGCAAAAGACTTTTGAGAGTCCCATAGACAGCAAGGAGATCAAACCAGTCAACCCTAAGGGAAATCAACCCTGAATATCATTGGAAGGACTGGTGCTGAAGCTGAAGCTCCAATACTTTAGCCACCTGATGCAAAGAGCAGACTCATTGGAAGAGACCCTGATGCTGGGAAAGATTGAAGGCAAGAGAAGAAGAGGGCGACAGAGGATGAGCTGGTTGGATGGCATCACCGACTCAATGGATTTGAGTTTGAGCAAACTCTGGAAGATAGTGAAGGACAGGGAAGCCTGATATGCTGCAGTCCATGGGGTCACAAAGACTTGTGACTTAGACTTGACTTAATGACTGAACAACAACAAAATTCAAGGAAATCAGAGAACTCAGAGTAAGAATTGGGTAGAGGTAGTTAAAAGAAGAAAAGGCAGAAATCCAGGTGAGACAACAAAAAACAGTAACTCAGGGTATAAGTGAGAGAAATAATTTCCTAAGAACCCTTCCTAGGGTTCTGGGAAACAAAGTACTCTCATAGGATACAAAGCAACAGTCACAGAGTACCATATAAAGAATGGAGCTTAATACTCAGACCTTCTGAGTGGAGTACTTGTATACTTCCTGCCCAGGACCAGAACCTTTCAAATTAGAACTGATCTGAGCCTTTTAGTGCAAACAAGAAGGTATAGTAAACTAGAGAGAGCTAACGGAAGTGGGAAACTAAAATTTTTTAAACCATTACTTAGACTTCCAACAAATTTGAAAAAACAAGGTTCCTGCTTTCTGAACCTTCATGGATATTTAAAAATCAAGAGGTACTTCCATTCTTCAAATCCACTTTTCAATTCTTCCCTTTAAATGAGTTAGAGTTCTTACAGACCTATCTTTTAAGTATATGAGAACCCTACCAACCTACATTCAGTTGATCTACCTGGAAAATTCATGATTGATTCAGGAATGATTAAAGAGAAAGAAAAAAAATTTAGTGACTTACATATTTTAACTTGGAAAAAGAAGACAGAAAATTGACTTAGGGACAATCTGTACATTGAGCACTGTAGCACAATATGTAGAAACTGATTAGAAGGAGAGAGAATTTGATAATAAGAAAAAAGGAAAGCAATATTTTTTCTATGTGACCAGAGAAAACAGAATCCTAACACCCAGGGGTCTTGGGATGACATTACTCTTTTCTGAGGGTATGGAAAAGGCTGCCAACTGCCTACCCAAAATCTAGTCTCTTTTTCTTGCAATAAACCACCACATTGTTGGAATAGCATAGACTGCACTGTTATTTGCAGGTATGTTATTTAAGGCTTAGCAAGAATGACTGAGAGAAATAACTTTCTTTGGTGAGAGGATTTCAGAAATCTGTTCAATACATAGCATTTTTTAATATGTGAAAGGATATCAACAACCCAACAATAATAATTTGGAAAGTCCAAGCTTTACACAAAGCACTAGAAAAGGTCAAAAAGGTGGCAATAACCTTACTGGAATTATTCTTCTGTATCTTTCAGCCTCCTTTGCTAATATGACCTGTGGAACATAAACAGAAGTCACTGCATGGAGCTTCTGGGGAAGCTCTTTAAACAGGGCTGACTCATTTAAAAGGATTATCATTCTTCTTTTCCCCTTGCATCCTTGTAGAATACAGAAGCAATCACTAGAGCCCCTTTGTGATCATGGAATGATCTTGAAGAAGAAGAAACAAAAGAGAAGTTAATGATGGAGAAACAAAAAGAAAGCAGTCTGGAGTCACTCATCCCATCCAAGGCTGGCTGATTCTAGCTTTCACGTCAGTGAAGGGAAAGCAATCTCCCTATCTTATTTAAACCACTGTTTTGACATTTCTTTTGCTCCAGATGCTTGCAACTCCCAACTGGCTGAGAGGGCTTATGGAGCTAGGTAAGAGTGTTCTGTTAGATTCTCATAGGCTCTTGAATATATTATGACAGGCAAAGTCTAAAGCAAATACCATTTATAATGAAAAAGGAGTTGAAAGAACTCGCCTTTAACATACAGAGCTTTTTTCTCCAAGTTAATAAAGTGTACCAAATTTTTTTGATCAAAAAAATTCATATTTCCAAATATACTTTTACACTTGGAGATGAAATGTGAGTGATAGTCTGAGTTTAGAATAAACTAAACAAGCTTTATTTTCTAAATTTTTTTAAACTTTATTTTGTATTGGCATATAACTGATTAACAGTGTTGTGATACTTTCAGGTGAACAGTGAAGAAACTCAGCCATTCATGCACATGTATCCATTCTTCCCCAACCTCCCCTCCCACCCAGGCTGCCACATAACATTGACCAGAGTTCCACGTGCTCTACAGTAGGTCCTTGTTAGTTATCCATATTAAGTATAGCAGTGTGTACACGTGCATCCCAAACTCCCCCAAGCTGTAAAACCTGATTCTAGACCCCAGAAGGACAGGAAACAAAAGAAAATCTAGATAAATTAGATTTCATCAAAACTAAGTTTTGTGTACCAAGAATATGATCAAGAGTGAAAAGATGACCCACATAAGGGGAAAAATAATTGCAAATCATATCACTTATAAATGATTAATTTCAGAATATAAAGAACTAAAACTCAACAATGGAAAACCAAACAACTCAGTTTGAAAGTGTGTGAAGAAAACATTGGTATATCCACCACGATATACAAATGGCCAATAAGCACATGAAAAGATGTTCAGGATCACTAGTCATTAGGAGAACATAAAACCACAGTAAGATACTACTTCACACCCATTATAATACCTATTATTCAAAACAACAATTAACAAGGTTGATGAGGATATGGAGAAATTGGAAAATTTGTGCATTGCTAGTGTTAATGTAAAATGGCATAGCCACTGCAGAAAACAATATAGAGGTTCTTCAAAAAATTAAACATATAACTGTTGTAAGATCCAGTAATACCACTTCCTGATATATATCCAAAAGAATTGAAAGCAGTGACTCAGATATTTATATACCAGTATTCACAGCAGCATTATTCACTACAGAAACAAGGTGGAAACAACTCATTAACCCAAAGATGAACAAAACGCTATACACAAATGGAATGTTATTTTATCTTTAAAAAATGAAATTATTAAAATATGAATCAAAATATGCTGCAAGATGGATAAACTTTGCAAGCATTATGCTGAGTGAACCAGATGTGATGGTTAATTTTTATGTGTCAAATTGACTGAGCTAAGGGCTGCCCAGAGATCTGGTGATACATTATTGCTGGGTATGTCTGTGGAAAAATTAGCATTTTAATAGGTAGACTGTGTAAGGAACATCAGTTCAGTTCAGTTCAGTCACTCAGTCGTGTCCGACTCTTCACGACCCCATGGACTGCAGCATACCAGGCTTCCCTGTCCATCATCAACTCCCGGAGCCTACTCAAACTCACGTCTCCATCGCGTTGGTGATGTCATTCAACCATCTCATCCTCTGTCATCCCCTTTTCCTCCCGCTTTCAATCTTTCCCAGCATCAGGGTCTTTTCCAATGAGTTGGTTCTTCGCATCAGGTGGCCAAAGTATTGGAGTTTCAGCTTCAACATCAGTCCTTCCAATGAATATTCAGGACTGATTTCCTTTAGGATAGACTGGTTTGATATCCTTGCAGTCCAAGGGACTCTCAAGAGTCTTCTCCAACACCACAGTTCAAAAGCATCAATTCTTTGGCACTCAGCTTTCTTTATAGTCCAACTCTCACATCCATACATGACTACTGGAAAAACCATCACTTTGACTAGATGGACCTTTGTTGGTAGAGTGATGTTTCTGCTTTTTAATATGCTGTCTAGGTTGGTCATAACTTCCAAGGAGCAAGAGTCTTTTAATTTCATGGCTGTAATCACCATCTGCAGTGATTGTGGAGCCCCCGAGAATAAAGTCTGTCACTGAAGTGATGGGACCAGATGCCATGATCTTAGTTTTCTGAATGTTGAGTTTTAAGCCAACTTTTTCACTCTCCTCTTTCACTTTCATCAAAACGTTCTTTAGCTCTTCTTCACTTTCTGCCATAAGGGTGGTATCATCTGCATATCTGAGGTTATTGATATTTCTCCTGGCAGTCTTGATTCTAGCTTTTGCTTCATCCAGCCTGGCATTTCGAATGATGTTAAATAAGCATATAAGTTAAATAAACAGGGTGACAATATACATCCTTGATGTATTCTTTTCCTGATTTGGAACCAGTCTGTTATTCCACATCCAGTTCTGTTGTTTTTTGACCATACAGATTTCTCAAGAGGCAGGTCAGGTGGTCTGGTATTCCCATCTCCTTCAGAATTTTCTACAGTTTATTGTGATCCACACAGTCAAAAGCTTTGGCATAGTCAATAAAGCAGAAGTAGATGATTTTCTGGAACTCTCTTGCATTTTCAATGATCCAGCGGATGTTGGCAATTTGATCTCTGGTTCCTCTGCCTTTTCTAAATCCAGCTTGAACATCTGGTTGTTCATGGTTCACATATTGTTGAAGTCTCACTTGGAGAATTTTGAGCATTACTTTGCTAGCATGTGAGATGAGTGCAATTGTGTGGTAGTTTGAACATTCTTTGGCATTGCCTTTCTTTGGGATTGGAATGAAGACTGACCTTTTCCAGGCCTGTGGCCACCGCTGACTTTTCCAAATTTTCTTCCATATTGAGTGCAGCACTTTCACAGCATTATCGTTTAGGATTTGAAATAGCTCAACTGGAATTCCATCACCTTCACTAGCTTTGTTCATTGTGATGCTTTCTAAGGCCCACTTGACTTCAGATTCCAGGATGCCTGGCTCTAGGTGAGTAATCACACCATCGTGGTTATCTGGGTCCTGAAAGTCTTTTTTGTACAGTTCTTCCGTGTATTCTTGCCACCTCTTCTCAATATCTTCTGCTTCTGTTAGGTCCATGCCATTTCTGTCCTTTATTGTGCTCATCTTTGCATCAAATGTTCGCTTGGTTCTCTAATTTTCTTGAAGAGATCTCTAGTCTTTCCCAATTTGTTGTTTTCCTCTATTTCTTTGCATTGATCGCTGAGGAAGGTTTTCTTATCTCTCCTTGCTATTCTTTGGAAAATAGCCCTCCCCAATTTGGGTAAGATCATCCAATCCCTTGAAGGCCTAATAGAACAAGTGAAAGTGTTAGTCACTCCGTCATGTCTGACTCCTTCCGACCCCATGGACTATGGCCCACCAGGCTCCTCTATCCATGGGATTCTCCAGGCATGAATACTGGAGTGGGTTGCTATTCGCTTCTCCAGGGAATCTTCCCAATCCAGGGATTGAACCTGGATCCCCTGCATTGCAGGCAGATTCTTTACCATCTGAGCCATCAGGGAAGCCTGTAATAGAACAAAAGATAGAGGAAAGATGAGTTTACTATCTCAGCTTGAGATGAGATGTCCACCTTCTCCTGCCCTTGGACATGGATACTCCTGGTTCTCAGGCTTTAGGCCTCAGACCAGAACTTATACCTCTGGCACCCCATGTCTCAGGCCTTTGGCCTTGGACTGAATCACACCACCAGCTTTCCTGGCTCTTTATCTTGTAGACAACAGATCATAGAGTTTCTTAGCCTTAATAACTGCATGAGTCAATTCTTATAATAAATCTCACTTTATGTGTCTATATATATCCCACTGGTTCTGTTTCTCTGGACAACTCTGATTAATGCACTAATCAAATTCACAGAGACAGAGAGTAGATTAGAAATTGCCAGAGGTTGGGTAGAGGGGAAATGAGAAGGCAGAGGGGAAAATAAGAAGATATTAATACATATAGAAATGCTGTTTGGGATGATTATAAAGTTCTGAAAACAGATAATGGTGATGGTTGTACAACATCATGAATATACTTAATGTCACTGAATTATACACTTAAGCATCATTTAAGTGGTAACTTTTTTATTAAACATTTTAAAAAACTGGTTCTAACATGGATTAACTGTGAAACGAATGAAGTAAGTTAAACTTACAAGAGTTAAAGTTGAAAATACTACCCTGCCAGGACAATTAAGAATTAAACGAAATATAGAGTCTGATGCATGGAAGTTACCCAGTTATAAACTTGAATGAGATAATGTATAGAGCACTTAGCTCAGTAGCTGAAACATTGTAAGCGATTATAAAAGTTAGCCAACCATGGTAGGTAACAGGATCAGCAGCAGCAGCAATAGCAGCTACAGCAATAAAGGTGCCAGATCATTCAAATGAGGGATAGGGCAGAATCCAGATATTCAATAACGTGGGGGATTATCTTTAAAGAAGCCATTTGCCAGTTAATGACAAAATCAATAGGAATATCAGAGGTGTTAACCTTTGCTACCACATGAAGTTCTAGGACTGAATCTATGGACTGTCCTGAGCAGTGGTTCACAAGCCACTTACGTTGGTTTGTAGACTTCAAAAAGCCTAAAAATCCCTGCTTACTGGACTCTGGTGGTTCAGACAGTAAAGAATCTACATGCAATGCAGGAAACCTGGGTTTGATCCCCGGGTCGGGAGGTGGGGCACAGTGGTAAAGAATCTACCTGTCAATGCAGGAGACTCAAGAGATGCAGGTTCAATCCCTGGGTTGGGAAGATTCCATGGAGTAGGAAATGGCAACCCACTGCAATATTCTCACCTGGGAAATTCCATGGACAGAGGAGCCTGGCGGGCTACAGTTCATGGGGTTGTGCAGTCAAACAGATTGCCTGAGCATACCCAAAAACCCCTGCTTACTGACTGTATAAGAACTCTACTCCTAACTGGACCAAATGTTCTCCAAGAACCTGTTTGTTTTTTGTTGGCTTTCATTGGTGGTTTGTTTGTTTGTTGTTGTTGTTGTTGTTGTTTTTTGAGCACAGGGAGGTTTGAAAGTGAAAGTGAAGTTGCTCAGTCGTGTCTGACACTTTGCAACCCTATGGACTGTAGCCTACCAGGTTCCTCCATCCATGGGATTCTCCAGGCAAGAGTACTGGAGTGGGTTGCCTTCTCCTCCTCCAGGGGATCTTCCCCCAGGGATTGAACCCGGGTCTCCTGCATTGCAAGTAGATGCTTTACCCTCCGAGCCACCAGGGTTTAGTGGCTTATAAAAGCACTGGTTTATTATTTCACAATTTCTATAGATAAGAAGCCTGACACGGCATGGTAGGATTCTCTTCTTTGGGTCTCACCAGGCTAAACTCAAAGTCAGTTGACCCTTGAACACAGGGGAAAGAGGGTAGGGATACCAATACACACCCTTCCTGCCACCTTTCAAGCAGTTGAAAATCCACATATAATTTTTCCGTCTGCCTTCCACATCCATAGAGAGAACCTATTTGCATTACAGCGGCTTGAGAGCAGGAAGAGAAAGCGACACTGAGCCACAACTGAAACTTAAACAACTGAGTGACATGACCCGAAAGACAGAGATGGTGCGTGCTGGTGTTCACTGGTTCAGCACAAGGATGTGTGAGGACAGGCTGAGTTACGCTGAAAGCAGCCTATATGAAGTCCAGAGATAAATCAGAACCCACTCCAGTATCCTTGCCTGGAGAATCCCATGGACAGAGGAGCCTGGCAGGCCACAGTTCATAGCATCGCAAAGAGTCGGACACGAGTGAAGTGACTTAGCATGCATATAGTTCAGTCCTTGCAAGAAGTCACATTCAGAGAAGCACAGTTCAGACCAGCATACTGAATAGAACTCACATTTTTACAGGCATCTCTCTAGGAACATAAAGTGACACTGAATTTATAACTCACAAGAACGCTTCTCAAATACTTATTTCCTCCCATCTCCAAGTCTCTGTCATCCCACATGTTTTGCAACATCTCAGAGCCAAACCCTAACACATTCTCTAATCTCTGCCTGTATCTCTTTAAAAATCTCTGCAACTTTCCTGAGTCCTTGAAGATAATCCAATCCTTTTTTCACCCCATTTTCCTGAGTCCGCTTCACAAGTCCAGAGTCTGGCTGGTACAGACAAAACTTTTCAGGAGAGCAGGCAGGAAAAAGCAAGGAAGAAGGCAGTCTAGAAGCACACAAATTAATAAATCTCCCTATCATGTATTCGACTTTCAGTTAGTCAGAAATTGATAGACCAAATTTGATGTTAACTGCTACTATGTATTTGGGTACCTTTTAGTGCAGTTTCCATGGATGTAGCAATTATGTCTTGTCTTTGTGTTCCAGAAGCCATCACATCTAGAAGGCCTGACATACAGAAGCCATAAAATAGAGACACACAAGTTGATAAGACAGTTTGAGCAGTGTGGAGACTAGCAAAGAAATTTCCTCCAGTAGCATAGTTGTCTGTTAGTTAATTCCTTGAAGAGTGTCAGCTCCTGCCTTTCCTAGACCCTTATAAAGGAAGACTCTGAATGTTTCTGATCAAAAACACAAGATGACAATGTCTAAACCCTCAACCCATCCATGACTGGAATAGTCTTGTTGGCATATCCTGTGTTACATGGTAAACTGGGAGGAAGCCTCAAATCCAGACTCCCTTACTCGCTATCATGGTGTACTAAACATCATGCATGCTTTGGTCTCTTTTTTAAGAATGCTGATAAAGATGAATAAATACACGAAAACTTTGTTCCTAGGTTTCAAACGACAGTATTCCATTAGCCTGACTTCCCAGAAACAAGTTATATGCTATTTTATTCTATTAGTTCCAAAAGATCAAACACAAAGTTCAAAAATACATTAGATTAATGTTTTTCTTGCTTGACGTAGGTCAGCATGTGCCCAATGCTAATTCAGTTCATTTTGAATGATTACCTTTAGAGAATCTAAAAAATTGAAAAGAAAAACCTCAGACCAACCATATCAATTAAAATTCTCTTCTGCTTGGAAACCAGGTGATAATGAATAGCATGTATCTCCGAGAGACCGATAATGGGAAGATACATTTACAAAAAATAACAAATGGTTTATGAGTAATATAATTCAGAAAGACTGTTTGATTAAAGTTTCTAAATGTTTTAAGAAGTCTCCTCAGTGTTAAAATCAATTAATACAATAGTGGTTTCTATATACTGATGGATCCTTGTTAGGAAACAAAAATCACATACATTATTTTAATGGAGAAAATTTAGTATAAAGAATTAAACTAAGTAAAAGAATTTTTAACTGAAAAACTAAAAATTCAAAAGAAATTAAAGAACAATAAAGTGTCATGAAACTACCAACCAAAGGAAGCAGCTACCAGCTACCACCTCTAGGGTAAGGACAACAAAGGGAAGAGGTCGGAACCATTAAAATTAGAACTTTGAACAAGGGTCCCCATGGAGCTGATATTTAGATCTCTGAAGAAAGGATGCTCCTTACTTGACCAGGTGTCTGAATTTGGAGGGGGGATCCCCCATAGAGCAGGGATTCAGACTTCTCAGAGGGGATGCTTAATGACAGCTGCTGGTGTCTGAGAGGGACACAGTGAAACCTAATTCTGCAAAGGCTGGAAAATCTGCAAACTAATTCAATTGCTTCTATAAGAATGAAGTGCCTCTGTCAGATTGAAGAAAGGAGGCTCTTGTGATATTGACAAGAGCCCAAACTGACAAGAAAAAAAAGGGAAGAAACTCCTTTCTTCTTTCTCCTCCAGCTCTGTAGCTCTCTGTAGCGCCCCCTTTGTCTTGACTAACAGAAAGCCAGTGGCAAGGAAATCCTGCTTGCAGAATCCAGCCCTAACATTACAAAGCAGAGTATATAGAATGGATTTGGACCTGAGACACATAAGTTGCATAACTGGCCCAATTTGTCCTTTGGTATTCAACATCAATTCACACTTGTTCTACATATATTTGAATTTTCATACAACAACAAAAAGAACTCCACGTATGCACCTAACATGATGGAACCATCCTTTAGACAAGTTGAAAGCATTCTCATCCTCTCCCCCGAAATCTGGAGATGCTGAGTCCCGACTGTCATTATATCCCTCTCTGAGCTATGTTAATTACACTTCAAAATTCAGCCACAGCCATATGTGAAACATTCTGTTAATTAAAGACTGTGATGAAAGCTTGCCTCCAACAAAATTTGCATAAGGTTCTAAAGAAAAGGAAATTTACATGTGTATGTATACACATACACCCACAAGAAAGAAGTCAAGTGAAGTGAAAGTCACTCAGTTGTGTCTGACTCTTTGCGACCCCATGGACTATAGTCCATGGAATTCTCCAGACCAAAATACTGGAGTGGGTAGCCTTTCCCTTTTCCAGGAGATCTTCCCAACCCAGGGATCAAACCCAGGTCTCTCACATTGCAGGTGGATTCCTTACCAGCTGAACCACAACGGAAGCCCAAGAATACCGGGGTGGGTAGCCTCTCCCTTCCCCAGCGGATCTTCCCGACCCAGGAATTGAACCGGGGTCTTCCGCATTGCAGGTGGATTCTTTACCAACTGAGCTATGAGAGAAGCCCGTGGCTGCTACAAACCTCATTTTAGCCTCAGCTGATATTTATAAGCCCTCTCTTCTATATCCTGTTCATATTTCCTTTGTCCTCAGGGGCCCAGCTGCTTGGGACTCTGCCTCACACAGGGAACCAAACTTCATTTCTGAGGCTCTGAGTCTCTAGTTAGTTGTCCTACCTTTTTTGTTGTTCTTGTTTCTCTAGTTTCCTATTAACTTTTGTCCCTGAACAGGAAGTACCAAGAAAACTCCAAAGTATTTCCTGCTTTCCAAACTGATATAGCTTGAATGTTAATGTCCCTCCAAAATTCATGTTGAAAACCTAATGCCCGAGATAATGGTATTAGGAAGTAGGGCCTTTGAAAGGTGATTATGTCATGAGGGTGGAGCCCTCACAAATGGGATAGTCTTTTTACGAGAGACCCCAGAGAGATCTTCTACCCTTCCACCATGTGAGACTACACATGACAAGAAGTCTGCAACCCTGAAGAGGGCACTCACCTGATCATGTCTGAGACACTTCCTGATCTCAAACTTTCAGCATGCAGAACTGTGAGAAGCTTCTGTTCTTCATAAACCGTCTAGTTACATGTATTTTGTCACAGCAGCCCAAACAGACTGAGACATCCTCACTGCCACTGCTGTATCAGAGAAATGCAGTTTCCCACTGGAAATCAGGATCAAGCAGTAGAGTAACCTCCTTCATGACCTGTGAGTTCAACGACGGAGGACTCCAGTGGCCAAGTGGCCATCTCAACACTTAGTTCAATCGAACCACTGTGTTATGTAGGACACCTTAAGATTCTTACACATATAGTTCATATCGTAAAGTTAATGGTATTATTATGAATAAAGAACTTGGGATAAAATGTTACTTTGGGATTTATTTACATGGAGTACCAAAATAATTTAGGGCCCACACAGTCAAATAATTTATTTTTAAGTTAAACAAAGCAAATAAATGTATTAAAATACATTTAGAAAACAGAACCATTGTGATGTCCCCCTTGGGAACCAAGGTCACCAAACCATTTATAAACCAGACTGAGTCATAAGTTCCTAAGGCGTTCTCCATGAAGCCACAGGTATGGAAGAGAAAAACAATACAGCAGCAGGTAGTGCTGAAGGAGCCTGAGGCACCTGTTCCTGCAGCTGCCTTGTTGTGTCTTTTAACCAAAGTGAGGCTCAATTTCTTATTTACCATTTCCATTTGATAATTGGTTGCTATTGCCCATATCTAAATGGATGGCTCACTGGCTCAGAGAACACCTGATTATGATGGTCACCTAGTCACGTGATGTCCAATGATCAAACATTCAGTCTCTACTGGGGCCACGCAGCAAACCTGGAGTTATTTCTCAAAAGGATAGTTACCTGTAAAAGAAAGCATGGGTTTGCTATTTTATCTGCCCAATAATTCTCCTATTAGAGCTTGCCAAAATCTTCACAGTGCATACCTAGACGCCATAGGCATTTCAAGTACCATCAGATCATAGAGCCTCAGTAAAGAAGCAGCTTTCATTTGCCCTAAGGTAGAACCACAAAAGAACATTATAAGTCCTACTATGCAAAAACAAACTACTGTTGTGGTTCTTACAAATTACCATGGGGGGAGGGGAGCATATGCTGCACACCAGATGCTAGGCTGTGATTTGCTTTACTGATTGGCTTCAGTAAATATGCCACATCTTGAGCAGTAGCTGCAAGTACAGCCAATACCTGATTAAATGTATGCTATTCCATGGTCATTCTCCAAGATGCATCCCATCTCTACAGAGTCCAAACAAGCAAATTAAATAGAGATGCAACTAATATCAATACAGCAGAATTTCCAAGTCCTTGATAGTGGCAACAATCCCTGCAATTTCTCCAGAGATGCAGTATTGAGTTTACCATCCTGGCAAGAATGGGAAGTCCTAGGGGCCTTCCTACCTAATGTCTTTACTTCGTAAGTCAGAGAAGCTGTGTGATGACGCTTCCAGTTGAGAAGCATGTCTATTCATATTAAGCAGTCAGCAACTTAGGAGATAACAACAGGAGTCTGCAGGTCTATTGAGCCCACAGTGATTTAAATTTAGGCCCAAACCACCCATACACCCTACTTTGACTAATGAGCCACAATAGCATTTTCCTTCCCCTGGATTTAGCGTCAACTCAGAACCAATGTGTAATAATCCTTCAAAAGTCTGGGTATCTCCTTTTTCCCAGTGTTCATTCACTCCATTAAAACGCTACAGCTCCCTTTGGAGAAAGCTTTTCAGTACATGAAACATTTTTTTCTGACATGACTTCATAGTTCAAAAACATAAGGGTTTTTTGTGAAAGCATTTATGGTAAATCAGAGATGATGAAATATTCATTTTCATCCATTCATTCAGAAAATATTAAGTTTACCAGACATGATTAAAGCTGACATAAAGAAGTATCTTTAAGGATCTTACAATTTAGTAAACAGAAAAAGGAAATAATGTTTTACTTCATATAATTTCACACTGTGATAAATTGAACAAAAGGAATAAACAACATGATACAGATATTGGAAGGAGATTGAAGTGGGGGGAGTGGTTGACAAAGGCCAACCTAAAAATGTGAAACTGAAGTTAAAACCTGAGGAAAGCAATGGGACCAGCCATGACAAGCCGGGAGGATAACTTTCCAGGAGGAAAGAACGAGTCTGGAGGAGAGCTTGAGATGGGAGGAAACGGCTGAAGAACCTTGAGCCAAAGGAAAGGGTCGTATGAGCAGAGCTTGGAAAGACAAACTGGAGGCAAGGGGCAAGTCTTTTTTAAGTGAAGAATTATTGAAACAGTGAGTTCTACTATACCACAATGTACACATTTTAAAAAACCACAGTGCTATGCAAAATCCTACAGTAAAAACCACAAGGCATATGGGAAAACACGGGAGTAAAGGTAAAATATTCAAGATATCTGTGACGCTTTGAAAAAGGATAGAAACCAAATCAAAATAGCATATTTTGCATATTTGAAACAATGGACTACACAGATACTAAAAAAAAAAAAATCTGTGAAGCTTTACCTTTAAAAAGCCCTGAAGTTCGCGGGTCGAAGGAGGCATCTGAAGGGCTGCATTCTTCTGGAATGGCCGAGGGGGGGTTACATAAAACCCAGGAGAAGCCGCCAGTACCTAAGGGACGCAGGTGAGGCCTATACCCCTCCGTGAACCGAGGGGGCTGCTGGGTGTCAGAGGTGCGGGCAGGTGCGTCCCGATCAGCGGGGACGGTTCCTGCATTCTACCTGTATTTTTAATACAGAAGCAAATGTGAAATTTACTTTATGCTCAAAATTGTTCCTTTAGCTAGCTAGTTAGCTTTTATCATGCTAAAAGCATGATAGCAGAACTGACTGTATTTTATTTTAATTGCTGGGGAAGCTATGGGCAGGTTTTTAAGTAGCAAAATAGCCTGATGGGATTGTGTTTTAAAAGTTCACCCCGGCCCCCCGCGCCCGCCTCTGCGGCTGCGCGCTGGCCGGGCCGAGGCCCAGGCGAGGGGGGTCGCGCCGCGGGCCGGCGGAGCTGCTGTGGCGGCGTCGGCGGCTGCGGGAGACAGAGCGAGCCCGGCGGCTGGGCAGACGCCTAGGGAAGGGAGGAAGGGGTCATGTCTCGCTACACGAAGCCCCCCAACACCTCCCTGTTCGTCAGGAACGTCGCGGACGCCACCAGGCCCTAACCAATGAATGCAACAAGGCAAGAAAAATAAAGACATAAAAATTATAAAGGCCTGAGGACTTGCGCCGTGGGTTTGGTCGATATGGCCCTATAGCAGACGTTTACATTCCGCTTGACTTCTACACCCGTCGCCCAAGAGGATTTGCTTATGTTCAATTTGAAGATGTTCGTGATGCTGAAGACGCGCTTTATAACCTCAATAGAAAGTGGGTATGTGGCCGTCAGATTGAAATACAGTTTGCACAAGGTGATCGCAAAACACCAGGCCAGATGAAATCAAAAGAACGTCACCCTTGTTCTGCAAGTGATCATAGGAGATCAAGAAGCCCTAGCCAAAGGAGAACTCGAAGTAGAAGTTCCTCACAGGGAAGAAATAGGCGGCGGTCAGATAGCCTTAACGAGTCTCGACACAGGCCATTTTCTTACAGCCAATCTAAATCTCTCTCCACTACCTAGGCGGTCTACCTCAGCAAGGCAGTCAAGAACTCCAAGAAGGAATTCTGGTTCTAGAGAACGGTCAAGGTCCAAGTCCTTGCAGAAAAGGTCCAAGTCAATAGGAAAATCACAGTCAAGCTCACCTCAGAAGCAGACTAGCTCAGGAACAAAATCAAGATCACATGGAAGACATTCTGACTCCATAGCAAGATCCCCATGTAAATCTCCCAAAGCGTATACCAATTCTGAAACAAAAGCACGAACAGCGAAACACTCTCATTTTCGATCACATTCCAGATCGCGGAGTTATCGTCATAAAAACTGCTGGTGAACAGTAACAGAAGAATGCTCCGTAGTGTTAATACAGGTTATTAAACTTCTCATTATGTTGGATAAAAATTCTTGAAGGCTTACAGAAAATGTGAGTTGATATTAGTTACTTTGGGCATGTGTAAGAAATAAAGGCTCTCTCACTTGGGTTAATGAAGATTTGGTCTCAGTATAAGGGCCCACACCACAAATATGATGTGAGTGATGTCCCATTTTATGGACCATTTTTTGCTTACATCGTGGCAGAAGAGTACTCTTTAGAGGAAATGTATAAAGTGGAACTAACTTAGAAAATTTGATTTGGATATTAAGTATTAATAATAATGTAAAAAAATATTTTTTACTTTAAAGCACTTTACTTTCATGTAAAAGTAATGATGACTGTATAATCGCATAAGGCAAACTTGAGACTGTTTGACACTGTACGTCTCTTTGTGTTTTCTCTTTAAACTTGGGCCAATTCCTGATGGTATTAGTTCTGCATCACAAAAGACTGACATTTCTAAAAGTAGAGTTTATGTAGAGATCAAGCATTCAAAAGATATTCTTTCCTAAGCTCAAAAAATGTTCCTGAGTGGAACAGTATAGATAAATTGATATTAAGTTGCATCCTGTATCATGTTCATTCATGTCAGAAATACCAAAACGTTTTAAAAATAACTGAATTTTGAATGGTTTGAGACTACTATAAAAATGATGTGCAACACTCATAGTCCAGAAATATTCATATCAAGTCTTATACATATGAAGATTGGTACATTTTGTATAAAATCACATTTTATACCATAAATTCTACATACCTACTTTTCATCTGTTACTTATTGGTTTCTTTTTAGAGCTTTTGTTCAAGACTTTAAATTATATAGAATAAGTCTTGTTTATTTTTGAAAATGTTTAGTACCTTGTATTAAACTCAAGACTGCATTCTCAGAAAACAGCTTCGCAGTACTGGGATTAACATTACACTGCCCTTCATTTTTTTAAGCCAGACAGCTTTACTGATATTCTTTTGTAGTTGTTAAAACAGAATTTCTTTAAAAATGTGTTTGTAGTTTACGTTTTTCAGAGGGTTTGGTAGTATTTGTGATAAAATGGTTTTGCATATGGTTGTTATAGGGGATATATAGAGGGAGCTCTACTTGGGTACCTTGTTGAATTATATTGAAATTAAAAGTTCTCAGCCCATACAGTTAATATTTGTATCTAGAATGCCTAAGAAAAAAATCTGTCTTATATTTTCAGCATATAGGAGCCAGTGTTGCTTCTGTTTTGAATACAAATTCCATTTTTTTTTTTGCATTTTACATCCTGTGTGTAAGAAATAACTTTACAAAATAATTTATATGCTGGTGGTAATTGGCTAAGTACCGTAAATTTGTGTATTCTGTACTTTCTGAATAGATTTTCTCTGTTTAATCATAGCAAAATTTATTTCAAAACTACAGCTCTTTGAAATGTTCAGATGTAATAAAATTTAATTATCAAATTATGTGGCACTATTGAAAATTGAAAGGATAGTCTGAAGAAAGAGCAAGACAAACAGTAATTTTTTGTATTTTCTAAATAAATGTTTTGGTTTATGTAAAAATAAATAAATAAAATTCACCCTGGCAGGTCTGTGGGAAATAGGTACAGATGGGTAGAAATGCTGATTCCTGGTTTGGGAAAGACTGAGAGAAGGGCAGGTTGGAGGGAAGTGGTCTAGTGGGAATGACAAGTCAGCAGATGGATCTTTGCTTTCAGTCTCAGAGGGAAGGTCAGATACAACCAGCATCTGGAGAATATTTATGTAATGACACTACAGGAGATAAGCTGGGAGGGTGGGGGCCCGGGGCCTTTCTCCTCACTGCAAGGATGAATTAGAGATGCTATGCAGCTCACTTTTGTTGTTCTGATGGGTTGTTTGAGGTTTCTACATAAGGTCACAGCACCAGGACCAAAAGAAAAAAGAAAGAAAAGAGAGACGGAGGGATGGAAGGGGAAGAGAGACCGTTAGAGGGAAGGGGAGAGAAGGAGACGGGAGGAGACACTACGATACAGGTCTGTGACCCACAGCGCACTCAGGAAAGGAAGCTGCGGCGAGGGCGTGACCACGTCACAGCTGGCCCTTGAACAACACAAGCTTAAACTGTGCAGGTCCACTTATGTTTTGCAACAATAAATACTGCAGTACTACATGATCTGATTGGTTGAATCTGCCTATCAGGCTCCTGAGGAGCCAATTATAAATTATCTTCAGATCTTTGACTTTGCTGAGGGTCGGCGCCCCTATCACTGGTTCTATTCAAGGGTCAGCTGTATTTGATAAGGATCATCTATATGATGATCTATCTATCATCTACTATCCTTCCTTCCTCTACCCACAGTTCTTAACCCATTATTCAATCTGGGATATTTTATAGGGTTTTTGGTAGACAGAAAAATAAACACTGTTGTAGACCAAGTTTGTGTGTGTGTGTGTCTGTGTGTGTGTGAATACAGATGAATTTTTTTGTATTTTTCTCATCCATTTATCTACTCCTAAAGTAATAACTTTAGGTATTTAAAGTTTCTAAAAGAATGAAGAACCAGTCCCCACTGGAACCTATCTGATATTTTTTTCTCATAACTGAAGTTATAGATTTTAAGGAGCAAGACCATAGAAGTAAAATGCAATTTTCATCACATAAAATTCCTAGAAAAAAAAACAGAAAAAATCTCCTTGACATGGATTTTGGCAAGGATTTTTTGATACAACATCTAAAGCAGAAGCCACAAAATAAAAAATAAACAAGGGACTATATCAAACTAAAAGTCTCCTGCATAAGGAAACAATCAACAAAATGAAAAGACAACCTGCAGAATGAGAAAAAGTGTTTGCAAATCATATAACTGATAAGGGGTCAACATCCAAAATATAAAAGGAACTCATACAACTCCATAGCAAAACAAAATCACCATCCTCATCCAATTAAAATCCGGCAAAGGACACGAACAGACATTTTTCCAAAGACGAAATATAGAAGGCCAAGCAGTACATGGAAAGGTGTTCAATATCACGAATCATTAGAGTAATGCAAATGAAAACCACAATGAGATATTACTTAATGCCTATTAGAATGGCCATGATCAAAAAGACAAGAGATAATAAATGCTGGCAAAGATGTGGAGAGAAGGGAACCATTGCACAGTGTTGGTAGGAATGTAAATTGGTATAGGCACTATGGAAAACTTTCAGTATACAAGTTCCTCAAAAAATTGAAAATAGAGCTACTATTAAAAAGTGTTAGTAATTCAGTCGTGTCTGACTCTTTGTGACCCCATGGACTGTAGCCTCTGTGGAATTCTCCAGGCAAGCTGGAAAACTTTCAGTATGGAAGTTCCTCAAAAAATTAAAAATAGAGCTACTATAAGATCCAGAAATTCTACTTCTGGCAATATCTGTAAAGGAAACAAAAGCACTAACTCAAAAGGATATCATCACAATTATGTACATAGAAACATTATTTACAACAGCCAAGACATGGAAACAACCTAACTGTCCATCAGTGAATAGATGAATATAGAAATTGTAGTATGTAGAAATTGAGATAAATATCTATCTCTCTCTATATATATATCTCCTGCTATCTGCAACAACATGGGTGGACTTTGAAGGCATAATGCTAAGTGAAATGTCAGACAAACAAAGACATAATGTGATACATGTGGAATCTTAAAAACATAAGAAAACTCATAGAAAAACTCAGATTTGTGGTTACCAAAGCAGAGGTGGGGTGGGGAGGGAGAATTGGATGAAGGTGGACAAAAGGTACAAATATTTAAAGGAAAAGATCTACTAGGGATATATATATTCACTAGAGCATGACGACCATAGCTAACACTGCTTTATGTATATATGAAAGCTGTTAAGAGAGTAAATCCTAAGAGTTCTCATCACAAGGAAAAAAGCATTTTCTTTTCTTCTTCTCTTTTCTTGTATCCATACAAGATAGTGGATGTTAACTAAACTTATTGTGGTAGTCTTTGCATAACGTATATAAGTCTAACCATAATACTATACACCTTAAACTTATACAGTTCTATATGTCAGTTATACCTCAATAACACTTGGGGAAAAAACAAAACAGTCTCTTTGCCGTACTATATCTTTGTCTCTTACCAAATGCTTTGTAGACATGCTCATCCTCCTGGGGTGAATTTAGTCCCAGCTCCTGTGTTAGGGTCCATGTACTACACAGCTACACACTGCAGCCCACCTCTAGCATTGGACGTCTGGATCCAGGTTCTGGGTCCTTGAGTCGGCTCATTTCTGCATGATTTACTGGATCTTGTCTGGTAAAATTCTAAGATTTAACACTGTTCACCACTGTTTCTGTAGTCTTCACATAATGTTCTATTATATTCATCAGATACTTATCCCCAACTCTAGCTGTTTCTTCTTATCTTGAACAAGATTTATATTCTACACTCAGTTCAGTCAGCTCAGCCCTCTATTCAACTTCTGTGCTTCCTTTTCTTTCTTTCTTGTACGACTCATACACTGATATCTGGTAGCTGGTTTTGACCAATCACACTCTAACAACTAAGGAGTAATCAGATTCAGAACTAAGGTCAGAGAGTCAGTTAACTGATGTTATATAAAAACAGATTAAATAGCTGTCTGGGAGAAGTCCTTCCACACTGTCTCAGCCCAAGTTACAGACCTTAGCCTTGTGTATAGAAGATTATTCTGTCACTTTTTCTTAACACCACTTGATAAATCACTTTCAAGCTTGTACTTTCAAAGTTGTACATAGCAAGTATGGCATCTTCTGTATACTGACAAATATATTCCATACTTTAAAAGCCTATTAAGGGAATAAAAATGAGAGGCAAATGTCTATGGAGAATATATTTTTCAGCATTCTTAATGAATATTGGAAACAATTTAATTGTCCTATATAAATTATGATATAGATATATGATGGAATACCATGCTGTTGTCAAAGAAAACATATAGTCAAAGTATATGGATTGACTGGAAGCAAGTCAAAAAGTGAAAAAAATAGTTATGAAACATTTTGTAAACTATGATTCCCATTTTGGTAAAAACTACATGTGCACTCATAAAAAATTTTAAAAAGATATACTCTTTGAACACAACACAAAATATTAATCACAGTCATCACTGAGATGACTAATGACTTTTATGTCTTCTGTCATATCCATTTTTTCTAGTATTTCTACTATGAACATGTATAATCATATAACAATAGTTTTAACTCTTCTCTGAGCTGGGAACCATCAAGTCATATTGTTTTCATGTCATCTGTGGGCTGTAAGAGGTTGTATTTTTAATTCTAGTTCCATCCTTAGTTATAATTTAGTTGTAGTGATCTCAAAATTAAGGACTCACATATGTAGGGGAAAAAGAGACAGGCGAAATATATAACTTATTTTGTAAAACTATTCATATTGGAAAATACGGTAAATGGCTGTTTCAGAAGGAGAGTGTTGTACCCTAAAATGTGAAGAGTGGGTTGTTCTGGTTGTTATTGAGTGAGCTTTTCTTTTCTTCCCTTTGTTTTCTTATTTTTCAAAATATGCTACCCTTAAAAGGCTTTTAAAAACAGAAGTCAAATGAAAAGTTGTTAGTATTGTGTAATATGTCTTTATTCCATGGAATTCTGAAGATGCTCGAATAAACAGAACAGCCTGGGACAAGGAGCCTCCCAGCATGCCCTTTCCCTGGGGGGTACTTGACTACACACCATTAACTGAGTCAGAGTAAAAGACTTAAGGCAACTCGATTATAAACCACTTGATTGCAGAGACCACATCTCAGACAATTTGTGCCCACTGAGTGCTCCACATACAGTAAAGACACAGTATTTTTTTTTAACTTTTTATTTTGTACCGGGGTACAGACCATTAACAGTGCTGTGATAGTTTCAGGTGAACACCAAAGGGACTCTGCCATACATACACATGTATCCATTCTCCCCCAAACTCCCCTCCCATCCAGGCTGCCACATAACATTGGGCAGAGTTCCCTGTGCTATATGATAGGCCCTTTCTGGTCATCCATTTTAAATATAGCTGTGTGTACAGGGAACCATAAGTCTGTTCTCTAAGGAGGGCACAGTATTTTTGTTGGAAGAAATAAGGAAGCTCTCAAGATCCTAATCAGAAGTTTCAGGAGACTGACAGTCACCTGAATCCACCCTTATCAAAAATCACTTATGTATTCATTCTTTCTCCCTAGTCTTCAACCCGTCTCAATTAACCAGAATAGGCACCCAGTCCCCTGTAAGTGGCCCAGTTCCTACCCTTACCTCCACTCCGCCAATGTCTCCTGTATATCCAGAGTTGCTCTATTCCACCCAAGACTATCAGAGAAGGCTCAGACTTCTATCTCCAATATACAATTAGGGCCTGTCTCATTCAGGGGGGCTCCTCAAGCTATTGCAAAGGATAAACCTCTCCTCAAGTTCCAGGCCAGGACCTCAACAACCTATTGATATAAATAATTATGTAAGTACCATGATGTCCTGTTCTTCCTCCTACCACTAATATTTTTAGGATCAGGCTATTATAAAACATGCATCTTCTAGACAGACTAATAATATGGCACGCCTACAAAACTATATTTCACAAATACATGTTCAACATGTTTTAATAGTAGCAGGACTAGTGCCAGCAATGAATAATTTTTGTGAAGCTGCCATTTGTTTTCTTAATTTCTTCTTTAGAGAACTGCATATGTCAATGGGAATGAGATATAGCAGTCTTCTAAAAATAATACCCATGTTTTAAATAAGGTGATGAACCTTTTTGGCATCCTCTGTAACAAGTTAGCCTTCATGACCTCCATGAAAAAGGTGCAGTTGGCATAAAGAAAAACATGCTGAAATAAAATGGCTAGACAGGAAAGAAGCCAGGTAAGAGGACTGCAGAGAAAGCAAATATTCAATAACAGCTATAATTCACATTGGGAGAAGAAAAGATCAGAATTAATATCACAAAAACTTGAGATCATGAGGGAAAGGACAAGTTTGAGACATAGTTTCAAAGCACAGAGAAAAATGATAAAGAAATGAAAACCAAAGTAAATACAGAAGAGAGATCCAACCTAACGGGGATTATATATTATATTTTTCCCTCGGGAAGAGACTAAAACAATTGGAAAAACAATAAAACCTATAATTAAACAATCCTCTTAATTTTAAAAGGAGTCTTGCTATCTCAGATTAAAACAGTTGACCTCCTCCCAGGGAGATCATTTGACACAGCCTGGCAAATTTTTTAAATCGAAACAATAAAGAAAAGAAAATCTTATAAACTTTCAGTCTGATGGAAGTAAAGGGAGAAGGGAAAGTAACACAGATTGGTCTAATTTTTTTAATTTCTTCTACTGTACTCAAGGGAAAAAAAGAAACATCTACAGCTTTTGAACAATAACAAATTTTATAACAAATCAAGTTTTTTTCATGGGGAAGATAATAAAATGACATTCACAAATGCACAGACTTGAAAAATACTTCACAAATATTCTTGCTCAAAAAACTCATAGAATATATGCTGGCCAAGAATAAGACATGTCAAAAAAATTAACACTAATATCAGGAAATCATATATAATAATATTAATAAATCCTTGCTGGAATCAAATCCCAAATTCAGAAATTTGGTTGAATTATCTGTACTCAAGAGGACTCTGCCCTCTAGGGGTAGGTTTTAATGAGTCTCTGAGTTCCTCTTTGTTGATTTATTAAAAAAATAATTTGTAAGCACCTCCTTTGTGTCAGGCACTACATTGGGCCCTAAGACTATAGCGGTAAATAAGATAATTGTAGTTACTTCCCTTAAAAAACTTCAGTCTAGGTTTCACTTCTGTTCCTTTCTCAGAAAAGATTGTTCTTGGGTCACATTCTTCATACTACATTAGGCAAGAATCTCTCCTCATATCTACTGTCCACTTAAAATAATAATGTTATTATGTTCCAGCAACTTTAGTTAAATTCTTCTGTGCTGCCAGAATTATTCTATGAAAGACTTTTTGCTTCCCCTTAACAGAAGTAGAAATGCACAGGACAAAATAAGTCATTTTCATTGCTAAGAAAATCAGATAATGACTTTCTCCCTCTTTAAACATCATAATAATGAACACAGTCATTTGAACTTTTCAACTGGAAAAAATGCAGATATTATTTGTCACCAAGCACATTTTCATACAGCCTTATATCCAAGAGTCAGGGCTGTTTCTGTGTTGACTATATCTTAACCTTAACTCTTAGAGCAAGTAAGTACATGAAAATGTTCAGAGTTCACAGTGGGCCTTAACTGATCTTGACTTCATTACCCTCTCCATTAGCATCCATTTCATTTATCAAACAAGAACTTGGTCCTAAGACCTGGAATATTTTGATTCAGTGATCTTTCTCTCTCCCAAGCTTGCACTGGAGGTGGCACAGATCTAAACAAATGGAAAATAAATACCAAAATAGTACAGAATAGAGTGTTCCAATGCTTACACAAAATTAATAACTCAGAAAAATAAAGGTTATTTTCAAATCTAGTTCAATTTCACAAATCCCTCTTCCTTTTAGAATAATTAGACTGACTGCCCAAATATTTTTGTGCCCAAAATTCAGGTCTATAAATTATGTCTAACATACCCAATGTGAAATATTCTGCTGCCATTAAATAATATTTAATTAAATACTGATATTTATATTAAATATTATATTAATACAGAAAGAAACAATATAGAACATCAGGAGACTCATTAGCCTGGTTGTGAAGGGAACTATAACCATCACATTTGATCAGAGAAGCAGATCCACTACAGAATATATATAATTCATATTTTGGGGGGGGTGGATTTATTCCTACACACTTGTGGGATCTGATTAAACAATCTATGTGTGTCTGGTGCTTAAAGACCACAGAACCAACAGGAAGGGAAGGTGGAAACAAGGTGTGATCAGAGTCGAAGATTGTAACCTACTTACAAGCTCCTAAGTTAGCTTTTTACTGTTCAAGGATTCTGGCAGTAGACATGGGATGAAGTCCTCTTGTTACTCACAGCACAGCGAGCAGCATGAATGTGAAGTTTGGTTTGGTTCCCCTTGTTCCCCAATCCCATGCGGGGCGATGCAGAGAGTCCCAGACAGATGCTGCACACACAGTGAATTTACATCCCAGCTGAGAAACACTGAGTTTAGAAAATTCACCAAAATAAATAAGTATAATAAGCAGTAAGCAAACTGTTCTCCGTCCCAGAGGGAGATATTATCTCATCTTCAAGGTGGCTTGCTGTAAACACAGCCCTGAGGGGCAGACCTGTATTCCTGGCACTGTGAGCAGGATCGTCCATGGACACTCATAGCTCGTGGTGGATTGCCTCCCTCTGCCCCTGGGAGGCTGGGCTTGAAGCCACATGGATGGACTGGACCCTGCCTCAGTCCCTCACCATCTCCGAGTCTCCAACTTTGCAGGAGACACAGTTGCCCTTCACCATGAAGCTAAACACACATCTAAGCCAGGAGTAGAGGGCTGAAGGAGGACAAGGCAGGAGCTGCAGTTGACGTGAGCCCAGCTGCTGTCCCATGCCAACCAGATGAGCCTGTGGATAAATGACAGCATAACATGATCCGTAACAGTCCCTCACTAAGCTTTAGAGCATAAAAAGCAAGATCACTGGTGTTCCACTTCTGCCTTCCAAGTCCTGTGCAAAATCTCTCTCGTGACCCATGCTAACCTGGAATTATAGAGCAAAGGAAATACTGGAAAACACAAATGCATCTGAGCTAAATTAACCTAATATAATCCACCACAGGCCGTGGACACATGGTCTTCTTCATTAGCAGTGAGTTGTAGCAACACATGTGAAAAGTTGTGTGCCGGAGATGCTCATTAGAGATTCCCTGCCCGAAGTTTTCCCTGGGGGCTGGTCACATAGGCGCTCTCTGCCTGGCATCTACCCGAATTCCAGACTCCCAGAAGGAAAGCACCAGTTCAGCGTCAGCCATACTGTTTGTACAGCATGGGCCCAGTGAGCTGCTCTTAACAGTTGTAGCCACGATGGGAATCTTCTCAAAATTTAAGCTCCCAGATGCCAGCCGAAGGCCAAGCAGACGCGCTGGTTAAGAGCAAAGCAGGAGAGCAGAGGCTGCAGTTATGGGGCTGAGGGCAGCAGTCTGTCTATGTAGGCAGACAGTGGGGCCCAGGACTGCAAAGATGCTTGGGGGTTAAGGAGGAAGAGATTTGAACTACAGAACATGATTCGGGCTTTACAGAGTTGCCTGCAGGAAACTACTGAAGGCTTCTGGGCAAGCAGAAACAGGATGAATATGAGACCTCAAAAGTAAACCAGTGTTTTCTTCTTTTTTAAATCAATGTCCCCTAACACATACACACAAGCAGCTATCATAGACATTTTTTTTTTTTGCTAATCACCACTCCACATGAATTTTTAATACCACAGGTATTCTGCTTTTTTGCTTATGTACATATGTATATGTATCTATGCTTTATACACAAAAAGAGTAAATTCTTTTCAGCCCCCAAGAATCAACTTTCACCCTCTTAGGGGTGATATTGCCCCCATTGAGAATAAACAGATTGTAAGATGTGTAGAACTAGAGGGTGATTTATCAACACCTGGGATACAAAGGATTGTACAAAGGATTACAAAGGAATACAAAGGATTTCTGTATTCCTTGCAGCAAGCCAAGCAAGCACGCAGGGGAAGAGGCTGGGGCCGAACGAAAGAACACGCGTTGGGTCCAAGCACAGTCTGGCGGCAGACTGAGCCAAAGCAGGATGTGGAGCCAGGAGGCCAAGGAGCTGTTCGGAAGGTGGCCACTTCAGGGGCAATGCGGCAGCAGCTTGCAGCTGGATTACCAGGAGCAGGGGGAGTCCCAGTGAGGCAGAGGAACATGGTGCCAGGGTGTCCGAGAAGGTGACGGGGCCTGCCAGCTGTGATGGCCCTGCGCGTGTGCTGTGTGGTGGCCGACTCACGAGGCCACCAGCAGGCAGGAGAGAAACTGACGCGAGACAAGGATGCTGGGAGTAGCAAGGAGGCAGCAGTGAAGTGCTGGGGGCCCGGGGCAGAAGCTGCATCTGGAGGACAGATCTGGAGCCCAGAGGTCAGCATCAGGACAGCCCAGCAGGGTACCTTGTGACCACTCTCCGTGAGGCAGGCAGGGAGACAGTTTAGGTACTGTCTTCTTTATGTCACGTTGATCAGCCTGGGAACAGAAATGGAGTCAAGGGAAGGAACAACGCTGGTGGTGCCAAGGGAAGTAGAAAGAGCGAGGGCACGGGAACTCAGCAGCACGGGCCAGAGGCTCTCACAGCAGCGGTGCTTACGACAGCATTTCAGGACAGCTTTTTCCCCAAGGGAAATAAAAGTTTGCTTTATTTCAAAACAGTAACTTCCTTATATTGGAGCACTGGCTAAAATTCAATACTGATACAAATATAAATTCCTTATGAAGTCAAAGTATATATATCAGGTGAATTTTATGAATTTCTTTTAAAGGCAGCATTTTTAAACCATAGAAAACTAGAACTAATTTACATCAACACGTGTGTAAAATAAGCCACAGTTCAAATTTAAGCTGAATAATGGCACCCCACTCCAGTACTCTTGCCTGGAAAATCCCATGAATGGAGGAGCCTGGTGGGCTGCCGTCTATGGGGTCGCACAGAGTCGGACACGACTGAGGTGACTTAACAGCAACAGTAACCAAACCATGAAAATTACCTCAACTAATATTTGCTATTATTAAGAACATTGCATGGATTTTCAATAACTTAAATGTGAATATATATTCTTCACATCTAATTTCCCCAGGAAGTAGTTTTTTTTAAGTACATTTCATTAGATTCATTAGGTGAAAGTCTGAGCAGTTATGAAACCTGGACTCAAAAAACAAAAATTGAGGTGCTAAAAATCTCACAAAAGTGAGACTGGGAGGGAAGTCATCATCACGAGAGAAATGTCATCAAATGTCTGGGAACTGGAAGAAGGGACAGAGAGGTGGTGTCTCATGAACGAAAAATACACAGAAAAGAGGCTGCAGATGATGAGAGACAGTCTTCCCCACGGTACCCCAGAAAAAGCTTTTGACTCACAGGCATCAAGTACCATGGACATGAGAATGGCATGTAAGACGTAAAACAGAAGAATTAATTGAAAATCTGTATTTGAAACAAAGCACATACACACACAAAACACTGGAGCTCAAGAAACCTCTCACCAATTGCCTACCCCTATCCCTATCCCCAGCCACAAAAAAAGAAAAGAAGGAATGAAGGGAATGAAGGAAGGAGGAATGGGAAGAGAGGGGAAAGGAGTAGAGCACATGGAGGGAGAGGAGAGTCCTAAAAGACGGTAGGGCGTGTCTACAGAGAACCAAGTCAGTGAGTGAGTACGGCCACCCTTGGGGCTAAGCCACACACATGCTGGTATTTAGAGGTGCCCCGTATGTAGCACATCTAGAGAGAAATCAGCTTCAGGATAGAAATCCCAGGAGGAAAAACATGGGCAAGGTGCCACAGACTTCCAACAATATTACCAACACTTAAGAAACAACAAAGGCATGAGCATAAGGATGGAAGGTAAAAGTACACCAGGACGGAAATAAAATCACAGACCATGGCCAGCTTAGAGCTTAGTCAATAACTTTTTTATTTCAAATTGTAGAATCAATAAACTGACAAAAGACTTAATTGGGATCATTGACCAGAGTATATACAGGATGAACCCTGACCATTTAAAAAGTAAGAGGACAGTTGACAAGAGGTGGCAGATGGACACGGGAGAGAACTAGTGAAGAGTCGCATGTACCCTTACCTTCCAAGCAAGGGGTCTAGAGGTTCTTCCCATAGTTGTAGGAACAAGAAATATATCTTTTAACGATACATAGGTAACCTGAGAAGAACTAAGAGCAACGTAACTACACTGAGAGGAGGAAGAAGATACGAGGAAAGTGGGGTAAGTATTACCATCTATTACAGCACAGAACCAAGAGAAAGTCTTGATATGAATGAATGAGAAAATAGTGTACATACACATAGCAGTAGTATAAGTATTACAAATATGCATGTTTCTATCTCAGAGATAGATAGATATATAGGTTTTGTTGTTGTTCAGTTGCTCAGTCGTGTCCAACTTTTATGACCGCATGGATGCAGCACTCCAGGCCTCCCTGGCCTTCACCATCTCCTGGTGCTTGCTCAAACTCATGTCCATCGCGTCAGTGATGCCATCCAAACGTCTCATCCTCTGTCATCCGCTTTTCCTCCTGTCTTCAATCTTTCCCAGCATCAGGGTCTTTTCTAATGAGTCAGCTCTTCCAATCAGGTGGCCGAAGTATTGGAGTTTCAGCTTCAGCATCAGTCCTTCCAATGGACATTCAGGATTGATTTCCTCTAGGATTGACTGGTTTCATCTCCTTGCAGTCCAAGAGACTCTCAAGAGTCTTCTCCAACGCGACAGTCCAAAAGCATCAATTCTTTGGCATTCAGCCTTCTTTATGGTCTACTCTCATATTCATACATGACTACTGGAAAAACCCGAGCTTTGAAGATAGATCTTTGTCAACAAAGTGATGTCTCTGGTTTTTAATATGTTGTCTAGGTTTGTCATAGCTTTTCTTCCAAGGACAAGTGTCTTTTAATTTCACGGCTGCAGTTGCCATCTGCAGCAATTTTGGAGCCCAAGAAAATAAAATGTGTCACTGTTTCCATTGTTTCCCCATCTACTTGCCATGAAGTGATGGGACCAGATGCCATGATCTTAGTTTTCTGAACGTTGAGCTTTAAGCCAACTTTTTCACTCTCCTCTTTCACTTTCATCAAGAGGCTCTTTAGTGCTTCACTTTCTGCCATAAGGGTGGTGTCATCTGCATATCTGAGGTTATTGATATTTCTCCTGGTAATCTTGATTCCAGCTTGTGCTTAATCCAGCCCAGCAATTTGCATGATGTACTCTCCACATAAATTAAATAAGCAGGGTGAAAATATACAGACTTGACATACTCCTTTTCCAATGTGGAACCAGTCTGTTGTTCCATATCTGGTTCTAACTCTTGCTTCTTGACCTGCGTACATACAGGTTTCTCAGGAGGCAGGTAAAGTAGTGTGGTATTCCCATTTCTTTAAGAATTTCCATTTGTTGTGATCCACACAGTCCAAGGCTTTAGCGTAGTCAATGAAGCAGAAGTAGAATGCATGTGTGTGTGTGTGTGTATATATATATATATATATATATATCCATATCTCTTCCAGATGTTCAAGCTGGTTTTAGAAAAGGCAGCGAAAACAGAGATTAAATTGCCAACATCTGCTGGATTATTGAAAAAGCAAGAGAGTTCCAGAAAAACACCTATTTCTGCTTTATTGACTATGACAAAGCCTTGGACTGTGTGGATCACAACAAACTGTGGAAAATTCTTCAAGAAGTGGGAATACTAGACCACCTGATCTGCCTCTTGAGAAATCTGTATGCAGGTCAGGAAGCAACAGTTAGAACTGGACATGGAACAACAGACTGGTTCCAAATGGGAAAAGGAGTATGTCAAGGCTGTATATTGTCACCCTGCTTATTTAACTTACATGCAGAGTACATCATGAGAAACACTGGGCTGGATGAAGCACAAGCTGGAATCAAGATTGCCGGGAGAAATATCAATAACCTCAGATATGTAGATGACACCACCCTTATGGCAGAAAGTGAAGAAGAACTAAAGAGCCTCTTGATGAAAGTGAAAGAGGAGAGTGAAAAAGTTGGCTTAAAGTGCAACATTCAGAAGACTAAGATCATGGCATCCAGTCCCATTGCTTCATGGCAAATAGATGGGGAAACAGTGGAAACAGTGACACTTTCTCTTTTTGGGCTCCAAAATCACTGCAGATGGTGACTGCAGCCATGAAATTAAAAGACGATCCCTCCTTGGAAGGAAAGTTATGACCAACCTAGACAGCATATTAAAAAGCAGAGACATTACTTTGCTAACAAAGGTCCGTGTACTCAAGGCTATGGTTTTTCCAGTAGTTATGTATGGATGTGAGAGTCGGACTATAAAGAAAGCCGAGTGCCAAAGAATTGATGCTTTTGAACTGTAGTTGGAGAAGACTCTTGAGAGTCCTTTGGACTGCAAGGAGATCCAACCAGTCCATCCTAAAGGAGATCAGTCCTGGGTGTTCATTGGAAGGACTGATGTTGAAGCTGAAACTCCAGTACTTTGGCCAGCTGATGCGAAGAACTGATTCATTGGAAAAACCCTGATGCTGGGAAAGACTGAAGGCAGGAGGAGAAGGGGACGACAGAGGATGAGATGGTTGGATGGCATCACCGACTCAATGAACATGAGTTTGGGTGGACTTTGGGAGTTGGTGATGGACAGGGAGGCCTGGCGTGCTGCAATCCATGGGGTCGCAAAGAGCCAGACATGACTGAGCGACTGAACTGAACTGATCCATGTCTCAGATATATATATAGATATATATCCATATATGTATATGTATACATATATGTGCACATATATATATATCAGAAATATGGATAAAGTTTCACGGAAAATGATAAAAAAGTTTAAGGCTTTTGACACCCACCCCAATGGGGAATGCAATGGGCTGGGAAGTGAAAGCATAAGGATGTCTTCCTTATAGTTAGTTCCACCCTTTTTTGACAAGACAAAGAAAATTTTCTTTAATAAAAGAAGTTACTTTGTGCAGTAATAAGCTAGTTAGTTCCAGAAATAGAGGAGTAGCAGGAATGGAAAGGAGGGGGCAGATATGATAAACATATTGAAGGAAGAATTATTTGGACTTGATAATTAGTTTAACATGAAAGACAAGGAAAGGGAGGATATAAAAATATTCCCAAAATTTTGAGACTGAATAATTAGAAGAATTTTAGAGCCACTATCACAAATAGGGAATTTGGGAGGGCAAACTTGCCTGTGGGATATGTGATGAATATAGATTCAGACATTTGCGTATTAAAGCCAATGTTTTAAAAAAGTGAATTTAAATTTTTAAAATATTTCTCCATTTCAAATATCAAAATACCCATTTCAAATACAAACCCAGAAGGCAAGACTGGGAGAAAAACAAATTCATTCTGTAGAAGGTGCACCTTTTCTCTATGTAGAGCCTCCAGAAGGGGACACGGTCCTGCCGACACCTTGATTTTAGCCCAGTGAGAATGATTTTGGACTTCCAACCTCTCAAACTCTTAAGATAGTAATTTGTGTTATTTTAAGCCGCCAACTTCATGATTATGAAGAAAGCGGAGCGCCGAATTGATGCTTTTGAACCGTGGTGTTGGAGAAGACTCTTGAGAGTCCCTTGGACTGCAAGAAGATCCAGCCAGTCCATCCTAAAGGAGATCAGTCCTGGGTGTTCATTGGAAGGACTGATGCTGAAGCTGAAACTCCAATACTTTGTACACCTGATGTGAAGAACTGACTCATTTGAAAAGACCCTGATGCTGGGAAAGATGAGGGCAGGAGGAGAAGGGGACGACAGAGGATGAGATGGCTGGATGGCATCGCTGACTCGATGGACAATGGGTTTGGGTGGACTCCAGGAGTTGGTGATGGACAGGGAGGCCTGGCGTGCTGCGGTTCATGGGGTCACAAAGAGTCGGACACGACTGAGCGACTGAACTGAACCGAACTTCATGATATCTGATGTCTATGTATTAAAAGTCAGATGGATGAGAAATGGAATATTTCCTGCCATATAAGACAAAGGATGTCATGGTCATCAGTGACCGCGGCCCTTCAATGGGAGCCTTTGGGACCCCAGGGAGCCTCAGGAAGAAGACCTGCCATCCAGCAGCCAGTAGACCACAGCCACTCCCTGTCATGAGCCCTGAGGAAGCTCAGGGTGTGAGAACACAGGGTACTGGTCCCAGAGAGCCGGGGTGCATATCAAAGGAATGATTTCAAACAAGTATTAGAAAAAAATCCAGCAATATTTAAAAATGATAAAGCATTGTTGACAAAGTGCAGTTCCATCCTGGGAATGCAAGATTGTTCAAGATTTGAAAATTGTCAACAAAAAGCTGGCGCTCGCCAAGGGCGTTTGCCATCTACCTCCGTGGGGACTGAGTCCTGTGTGCTGCAGCTGTCAACCTTTCACAGGCCCTGAAAGGAGTTCAGGGTGGACAACAGGGATGAGGTGCTTTGTGCTCCAGGAAAACTGCTGAAACAGTTATTTTCGGGAACTGATTTTATGAGCCCAATCCTTGCATCTCTTCATATCCAATAAAAGCACTAACTCCCTTCATGGTGACATCAGCTCCTCATCACCAGCAGAAAACCTTTTGTATGATAAGTGCTTGGCTACATGAACTCTCCCTTCCCCCCAGTCACAGAAACTGACCTTCCCCCGCACCCCAGCTCTGGAGCAGTCTCTCAGAACCATCTGAAGTGCTGTCTCCGGGGTGGCAGTCCTCATTCTGCTCCAAACAAAACTTAACTCACACCTCTCATGTGTATCTTTTTTAAGTCAACAAAATCAGTTGATGTAATTCACCTTATCAACAGAAAAAGAAGAAAACCCAAGAGTCTGGTTCAAAATGGCAACATAGAAGGATCTTGAATTTATCTTCTCTAATGGACACTAAATCTATAGCTAAGGGAAAATTTTCCTCTGTGGGAGATAAAAAAAGAAAAAAAACGCCTAGCTAAGTGACTCCTATGCCATCAGACAAATGAAGAAACACCTACAATGAAGCCGGCAGGAGACTGAGACACAGTCTCACCATAAACCTCCCCCAGCACACTCACTCCGCCTTGCCCCAGACTGCCAGGATCTCCCAGGATTGCTTGTACACTCACTCCGCCTTGCCCCAGACCGCCAGGATCTCCCAGGATTGCTTGCACACTTGGTCTGGTGAGCAGTAACAGAAGCTGCTGCTCACGAGACACCTCCTGGTTGCCTGGCTCTGGTGGCCACTGGGACTTGCATGCAAATGTCTCACAGGAATGTTACAATCAATCAATCCTTGACTGCTTCCCCCTGCTCAGAGACAGCAGTTTGAAAGGAAGAAGTAAAACTGTCGTTATTTACAGATGACATGATACTAAAAAGAAAACCAGAAAGACACTACCAAAAACTGCTAGAATAAATGAATTCAGTAAAGTTACAGGATAAAAAAATATATACAAAAACCCCTTGCACTTCTATACCCTGTAACAAACTATCAGAAAGAGAAATTAAGAAAGCAATCCCATTTATTATTGCATCAAAAAAAAAAAAATATTTAGGAATAAATTTAACCAAGGAGGTGAAAATTCTAAGAAACTGATGAAAGAAGTTCAAGAAGACACAAATAAATGGAAAGATATATATTCCATTTATAGATTGAATAATTAATACTGTTAAAATGGTAAGATATATATTCCATACTTATAGATTGAATAATACTGTTAAAATGTCCATGTTACCCAAAGTAATCTACAGATTCAATGCAATCCCTATCAAAATCTCAACAGCATTTTTCACAGAAATAGAACAAACAATCCTAAAATTTTTAGGTAACCACAAGACTCCAAATAGCCAGAGCAATCTTGAGAAAGAAAAACAAAGTTGGAGACAACATGCTTCCTTATTTTCAACTATATTATACAGCTATGGTACCAAAACAGTAAGGCACTGGCTTAAAAGGGCTTCCCTAGTGGCTCAGCTGATAAAGAATCTGCCTGCAACGCAGGAGACCAGGGTTCAATCCCTGGATGGGGAAGATCCCCTGGAGAAGGGAATAGCAACCCACTCCAGTATTCTTGACTGAAGAATTCCACGGAGAGGGCCTGATATATAGTCCACGGGGTCACAAAGAGTTGGACACGACTGAGTGACTAACTATCGGCATAAAAACAGACATACAGTTTATATAGATCAACAAAGCAGACTAGAAAGCCCGGAGGTAAACCCAGGGATATATGGTCAACTAATGTTCGACAAAGGAGCCAAGATATAATAGGAAAAGAATAGTCTCTCCAGTAAACAGTGCTGGGAAAACTGGACACCACATGTAACTGGGCCTACACCATACATAAGACTTAACTCAGAACAGATTAAAGTTATGAATGCAAGACCTGAAACCACAAGACTCCTAGAAGAAAAACATGGATGGTCACCTCCTTGACATCAATCTTGGTGATGATTTCCTGGACACCAAAAGCAAATATAAACATGTGGGGTTACATTAATCGAAAAGCTTCTGCACAGCAAACGAAACCATCAACAAAATTAAGGGGCAACCTACAAATGGGAGAAAATATTTGCAAATCCTATGTCTGATAAGGGGCAAATACCCAAAATATTGGAAGGTAATATCCAAAATATATGAAGAGCTCAAATAATAGTAACAACAAAAAATAATCTGATTAAAAATGGGCAGAGGATCTGAATAGACATTTTTCTACTGAAGATATACAGATGTACAAGATATACATGGCGCGGGGCGTCTCCCCAGGCTCACGAGTCATCTTCGCCTCCACAGAGCAGCAGGAGGGCTTTCTGATAGTCCCCAGATGTGTCCCCTGAAACCCAAATGCACTGTTAACCTTCATGACTCATAGAAGCCACAGAAAAGAAAACATTAAGACATATCTGGTAACATGTTTTATTCATACGACTTTTCTCTGAGTGACTTTCACATCAGGAATGTTTGGGTTTTATTTTTTAGTTTAAGTTTTTAAATTAGCTTTTCCAATAAGCAACTAGTGTTAGCACTGCTTTAACTGATGCCCACATAAACATGCTACCAATAAATGAGAATGCTTAATGGCTTATTACACACTATGTATGTGCTTAGTTTGTAATTTGTGTCCGACTCTTTGCAACCCCATGAACTGTAGTCCACTAGGGTCCTCTGAGAGTCCAGGGGATTCTCCAGGCAAGAATACTGGAGTGGGTAGACACTCCCTTTTCCAGGGGATCTTCCCCACCCCAGCATCTCTTACGTCTCCTGAATTGGCAGGCGGGTGCTTTACCGTCTGAGTTACCAGGGAAGCCCTCCCCCTTCAACTCCTCCCTCATCCCCTACTGCACAGGAAATTCATTCTGCAGTGTTGTATTTCATGCTTTTCAACCAAAAGCCAACTTTTAATAACTTTTGACAATTCAGTTGTCAACCGGTAACACTGTCAACTGACCAGCCTGAAAAAAATATATTCTTGTTCAATGTGTAAATCAAGTAAGTTTTCCAGACATACACCCACGTGAAATTCAGGAAGACGGAAATGTTTATTATTCATTAATCTTTTGATTGCAACCACCATGATTTTTTAGGTTTAACTTGGTAGCAAACTTGATTAATAACACTTCCAAGAGTTCACAATTTCAAGGCTAAGGTTCCAATTAAAGTAATATGGTTATCAATTTAATATAAATGAAGCTTTTTAAAAAGCGTGAAAGCAGTCTGCCTCTTACAGGAAAATACAAACAATCCAGACTTTAGTCTTAGTAACATAAGTACACTTTAGTGCTACAACAGTTAAAGAGAAAGATCTTAACTAAAGAGTAGGAAGGAGCACCGCTATGTTCTTCTACAACGTGTATGTTTTGGCCATAGCGTGCTAGCGTGAGTAAGGCAGTGTGCTCAGCACTGGCGTGCAGAGTGCAGTGAGCTGCGCTGCAGGAAGGCAGTGGTGCCGGGCGGACACGGCGCAGGGCGGCTCCCCAGGCTCCCATCAGTCATCGTCGCCTCCACAGAGCAGCAGGAGGGCTTTCTTATAGTCCCCAGACGTGTCCCCCTGAAACCCAAATGCACTGTTAACCTTCATGACTCACAGAAGCCACAGAAAATAAAAAATTAAGACATATCTGGTATCATGTTTCATTCATACGACTTTTCTCCGAGTGACTTTCACATCAGGGATGTTATAGAGAGTATCCTATTGATGCAACTGATGTTTAACTTTATAATTTTACCCCTTAAAAGCTCAGTCCTATCAAAGACAGTGAATTATGTTTTCTCCTCCAGTAACACAGAGAACAGGGAAGCTTTTATAACCATGTTCAACTCAAGCTTTCTGAACACAGTCTAAATCTCTATCATACAGGATATGTCTGGCTATGGGGGGTGACTGCCCAGCTGTATGGCTTTGCCTCAGACAGGAGGGCAAGACACATTTTTGCCTCTGCTTGTCTCATGCACAGATATGTGTGATAAGTTATGTATGTTTCAAGCCATGAGTCACCGGGAGAACTCTGTAGTACCCATCAGCCAAGCCATATCTCACACACACACACACACACACACACACACACACACACACACAGGAAAAAGCTTGCTCAACTGAAATGCTGCTTTACACACAACCCACATTTCCCTTTATGAAACATAAAGACAAAGGCAGAGACAGGAAGGAAGGAGGGAAGGGATGAAGGGAGGGAGGAATGAAAAAGAAAGAAAAACTCAGACGGCTTTAAGCCAAATTTAATCACAAACCACAGTGTCCCTTGCTTTTAAAAGAACAAAAATGATAGCAATACTTAAGCTCTTTACTTGTTCCTAATATGACCTGTTTGGTTCTTTGCTGAACTATGAACCAATACTAGAAACCAGGTGATAACAGACAAGGAAGAAAAGACCGATAAATCAATAAAAGAAAGGACAAACTGATAAAGACAGTTGGAACTGATGAAAGGCAGACAGAACAAACATTATTGTGGACAAGACTGGATTTAGTGAGTCATCTGTCACCACCACTAAATAATGCTTCTAAGCTCACCCGGAGCCTCAGCCTCACCAAGAGCCAACCCTTCATTCGGGAGCCAGCATCTGCACTTCAGGAGACATTATGCCAAATTCTGTACCTCAGAGCTCTAATCACAGCACTAGAATTTTTAAGTTGACAGAAGAATCAGGTTCTCCCATTCATGTCTTCCACACTATTTATTGCCCTGCTGAGGATTTCCAAACATAATTTAAAGAAAGGTTTTACTACCTTAATCATAGAATAAAGAGAGGTGGCAAAATTCTTCCTAAACTCCTTCCTAATGTTATACAGATCAATCTCACTTCTGGAAACCACAACTCTGATGAGGGTATGATCATCTGTTCCAGCTCCCTTTAAAAAAGAAAAAGAGAGACACACATTGTTTAAAAATGTCAATTATAGCATCAAACTCTCCTGAGCTGGGTGAGTCAATAGAGTAAAACAATTTAGTAGAATTCAACCACCTGTTTCAAGGAGGGGAAAAAACCTCAAGGTCTATCCTCTAAAGCATATTAGAGAGATAAATTAATTAGATAGAAGATTCAAGGCATGCACTTACCTTCATAGCATAGTAGAGGGTTTCTGCAAGGTAGGCAGGTATACTGCGAATGGATTTCACTAAGAAAATAAACAATATAGTGGTCACATGCTATTCTAATGTGAAAAGGATTAAGTAATTAAAATCAAAAGTGCCTCATGCCTATCAGTTCAGTCGCTCAGTCGTGTCCGACTCTTTGCGACCCCATGGATTGCAGCACGCCAGGCCTCTCTGTCCATCACCAACTCCCGGAGTCCACCCAAACCCATGTCCATCGAGTCAGTGATGCCATCCAACCATCTCATGCCTATAGCTCTACTTAAAACAAGTATGAAAGTAACACAGGTTAACGAGCTGCTCATTCACAAGCTGCTCTGGTTTCCTTGCTACAGAGTATCTCCACAGACAGCAGCTTGAGTTCTCAGAGTTGTCAATTCTGCCCAGAAAGGCATGCAGCACAGGGGCTGCGGCTCGATTTTCAACAGCCCTTTCTGCTATGACCACCTTTGTGCTGAAGTTTTGGCAGCCTGGGCTGTTAAGCCACAACCTTCTTCATCCCCATGAATTATACAGATCTCCTAGGAGTTTTCATTTCAACATATTCAAGCAAATGTACACTGTTACCCTATGTAATCTGACCAACCTCAGACTATCTGCCTGTAATCTTAACCTAGGTATTCCCTCTGTATTCTACACCATCCATGACTCACACGGAGCAGTATGAGACTTGCCCATTTTGGTAGAAACACCCAAACAAACTGGGAACAGAAGAGTATCTTCCCTGAACATGTACACGTCTACTGTATGTTAGGACTCCTCAGAACGCAAGTCTACTAGTTTCAGAAACTATCACATAAAAATTCCTTAATATTCAAAAACAGGAAATTCCCCAGTGGTCCAGTGGTTAAGACCCCGTGCTCTCACTGCCAAAGGCTTGGGTTCAGTCCCTGGTTGGGGAACTAAGATCCCACAAGCTGCATGGTATGGCCAAAAAAAGAATAGGAACACTTAATACACAAAAATAACAAATCGCTGATTGGAGGCAGTATCTTCTATTTTCCAATGCTTAAGAAAAACAGCCACTGGTAACTAAAACTGTCATAATGTTTATGTGCATTCTATTTTGAACGGGCCATCTAAAAGATTTCTATTAAAATTCATTAACTACAGATTGAAATGAAAGGCTACTGTTAGTGCTGGTTTGTGCATACATTTAGCTTATTTTGCAGAAGACAGCACAAAAACTTCAGCTCAACACCACATACTTGGAACAAACAGCAGACAGAGGTTCACTCCAAACCCATATGAAAACTGGGACTACAGCAAATTCACAAACTAGATTTTCCCTGGATCTGGAGAATATGTAATAATACTACAATAAACTGCACAAACTCGGTCCTCCAATTTTCCACGTTATTGTGACTATTTAGCGAAAATAAAATTCTAAACTATTTACTCAGGTTAATAACCACTATCATATTTTCCATTATAGCAAAGATACTTTTTCTAAATCAGACCCCACCTTCTCAGTGTGCTTCAAAACTGTGAGAATGGTATTCTAAAGAAAAAACTCCACAGGTATCAGAAATAACATTTACAAGAAAAATGTTTACCTTTTGAGATAATAATGCCCATACTTCAAGTTCACAATGAAATAGTAATATTTTTAATGCCACTTCAAAATGATTTCTAAAAAAATTCTCTTAGTGTTTCCATAAGATAAAATGAAATAACCAGATATTTCACTTTTTTGCAACATCAAAACAGATTCTGAATTGGAAATCTAGGAGTTTGCTTCACCCATATGTCATGATTAAGCTCTCTTTTTATATAAAAAAATTGATGGTTATTTTTTACATATAGCTTCAACTGAATAAAATACTTTAGCTCTTAATACCATGAATATTATATACATTATAAAATTACTTACCAACAGCAAGGAGAAGTTGTTCCAAATTGCCAGAAGTCTCTCGGTCAATGGTTTCTTCAATTTGAAACCCTGATATAGTCATGTATTTGTCAAACACTAGAAGACATGAAAACAATTTCTTAATCACATAGGAATCCCTCTTTCCAGAAAGAAGATATTTACTCTAACCAGGTACTGTCTGACCAAACACAAATTTCCCCTTTATCCTTGCTGACAAACCTTGATTTTGCTCAGAGTCTCAATGTGCCAAGCTCAAAACAATAGATTATAAATGTTCTTCGTTCACTCATTTCTCAGCCCCTCCTTACTAGTTATAACCAGTAAGACCCAAAGGTAAATTTGCTGGGAAGGATTCTGAAAAATCTTTCTCTTTCCTTATTAATTAAAAGTAATGGACAGATAGGATTAGGTTACCCTTTTCTTCTCGCTGTGAAAATGGCTTGTACGTTTGGAGCAACATCAGCCATCTTGTGACAATGAGGTACCAAGCATGAGACAGAAAACCAAAGCACTGAGCCAACAGCGGAGCAGAAAAATAGAAAGAGCCCAGGTCCTGCCAAACCAGCCAAGCAATGCCACCTACATAAAGCCCAATCCTAAAGCCACTACCAGTAGGGTTTTCTGTAACTTGCAACTGAACTTACTACCACCTGATAGCAGAAGTACTGATGCATATTCAGAGCTGAGCTCTTAAGTACCACCTACAGCTCAGTGATTTGTGACTATGAGTAACAATCTAGCGGCCTATCTCCCTTATTACCCTGAGAGCAAAGAGCAGAATAAGGATCTTGAGTTTTGTAAAACCTACAATGGCAGCAAAGAGAATTATGAGATTTCCCAAGGTCACCAAAGGAAGAAAAAAACAAACTAGATTCATTCAGTAAAAGCCTGTTATATATTAGGTATTTTGGCATACTGGCTCTTTACTTTCAAAATTAATCAAAGTACCTGTATCATACACATTTTTATCACTCACCTCTTCTCAAATGAGATACACTTCGTGTTCCAAAGATGGTGATAAACTTTTCTTCATCTGTTCCCCATTTAAGTTCTCCAGCCTGGAACAAAACCTATAAAAAAATTCAACTTCAATTAATAAATTGTTCTCCCATCTCATTTCCAGGTTCTTAATCACACTTGTGTTGTATTCCCTGAATATTAACTTGCCTGATTCCTATTTATATTTCAATTCTAATGTTTCCTCCTCTGAAACTCAGTTCACTAAGTTTGGAGCCACTTCAAGGCTCACCACTGAACTCTCCCGCAGAAAATTAACGGGTCAGAACAAGAAAGCAGAACAACAGCGCTAGGTTAAATGTTTCCAAAGTGTCTACCATGACTTGGCAATCATTCAAGAGCGATGACATGTGCGGTGGGAAGTTCTGATTACCTCACTGCTCATACACCCATTTATGGACCAGGACGGGGTCTGTGATGTGTTACGCTTGCTCTGTAGTTGTTCAATAATATATGATAAAACTCCATAGTCTCTTTACAACTGAAATTTAGCCAGTGCTAGCTACAGTTTTCCCATTTGTCAGAGATCCCATGAATTTTTTTAAAGGCTGTGCATATAGCACAGTGCCTGCATACAGCAGGCACTTAACATGCATTTGTTGAGTAGTTTGAGTGTCTATATTTACTTTTTTACATGCAAAAGAATATACTTTCCAATATTCATATCTCTGCTGAAAGAATTATTTACAAACATCATCATTAAATATGAGTCCACATATTGAGATGTCGATAATTCATTAAAAGTCAAAGAACCAATCTTTACAATGTCTATATTACGCTTTTAACCATTTCAAGGTAAGTTTACCTATTACAACAAGCCAAATGCAACTTGCTGAGACTACTACTGAGCTGTCCTTATGCCCACAGGTGGCAAAATAATGACAGGAGGTGAGCAAAGCACATGTTTGGATGTAGAATTTTTGATCACAGTATGTTTAAGAATACAGGTGATACTACTGCTAGATCTATTTTCTTTTACACTTTCGGAGAAACATATTCACATCCAATATTGAAATTAATTTATTTTAATGATTAAAATAAAGCGTATCAATCCTGGTCATGTGAGCATGTTCTTCAAAACTAAAAAGTTATTACAAGAGTCTTGTAAGTATCTAAACTTTAGAACCATATCAGGATGCTATAGACCTCTTAAGGTAACTTTTTTAATCTAATTATAAAATAACACATTCACTGATAAATTTTATAAAACAGAGAAAAAATATAAGTAAGAAAATTTATATTACCAAGAATTATCAACTTCCTAAAGATACTGGCTACTACCTCTAGAATGTTTTCACATATAGGAAAGACATACACTTAACACTTAAAAGTGGGAAACTGCTCACCCTGTACAATAATCCATGCACTGCTGAAGCTCTTTTTTCTTATCAATTGTTTTATATTTCTAGGGTTATTCTCTAGTAGCTACAGCTTGCATGGGACTAACTGGTGAGGTGGCTATTTTTAACTACAGTCCCTTAATCTTCTTGTAAGAATTATGTTTGGGATCATTATCTAGTCTAAAACTACTACTAGGGGAACCTGGTGGCCCAAGGGTTGACTCGGCACTTCCATAGCAGGGGATATGGGATCCATACCTGGTCAGGAAACTAAGAACCCACAAGCCACCCAGCACATCCCAAGTATTTAAAAAAAAACCCCTAATACTAAATAAATCATATGCAATAATAATGATGGCACCATCAGAGCAATGTTTAAAAGTTTTTATTTTATCTTATTTTAAGGTAAGGGTTAAAATGAGGATGTCCAATATCCATGGAGCGGTTTTAGGTGAGGGAGCCTCACATCTCCTCACTCTCCCTCTTCTCTAAGAAGGGGCTTTTCAGTTTCCCCCAAGCAGTGTGATAACCTCAGATTCCCATGAAGAATACAGAGGTTTAGGAATCAAAAAAGAGACCTGGTCCTTGTATTTATCTGTGTTTGTATTTATTTATTTTAGATGAATTACTTAATCGATTCTTAAGCCTCAGTGTCTTCATCTACACAGGAATAATATTTCTATAGTTACTGATGGGGATTATATAGCTCACATAATGAATTCATGGAACAGTGTTAGGCAATCAACAGAAGGAATTCAATAAATATTGATTCCCTTCTCCCTCCTTCAAGAGCTCAAATTTCTCTCCACAGAAAGTTTTATAAAACAAAGATTTGGTGGCGGAAGAAGTAAAATCAGTTCAACATACTAAAAATGTTTTTTAAAAAAGTGAATTATCTACAGAATGTTCAGTTCCCAGGTGAATGACTCACTGAGGCTTACCAAATCCCTGAAACAATAGGAATCTTCTTGATGCCAGGTATCAGCAGAGAAAAAAATTCAAAAGCTTATGAAAGGGCCCTTTAGTTGTCTTGGATTACTCTGAATTATGAAATCTGAAATTCTCATTGGGGCTTCCCGTTGGCTCAGACAGTAAAGAATCTGCCTGCGATGCAGGTGACCAGGGTTCAATCCCTGGGTTGGCAAGACCGTTTGGAGAAGGAAATGGCAACTCACTCCAGTGTTCTTGCCTGAAGAATCCCATAGACAGAGGAGCCTGGCGGGCTACAGTCCATGGGGTCACAAAGAGTCGGACATGACTGAGTGACTAACACTTTCACTTTCAAGGGATTTACAGGCACACTGCAAGTCTGAGAAGCACCTCTTTACAGTGAGTGCTCCGAGCAGAAGAATCAAAAAAGGAGGTGAGAATGTCCTGTTTGCACTCTGCGGCTTCACCCTGCAGCAGCACTCCCATCACAGCAGCAGGCCTCGCTGCGGGTGCCAGAGACGACTGAAGCTGCCCCTCTCATGGCACCCACAGCCCCTGAGAAGCAGCCAGAATCCCACTCCTAAGACTTATGTGAGGACCAGCACACAGAAGCACACACAATGTCCGCCTGGAAGGCACGGGGCTCACCTCCACAACACGCAAACCCCTAACGTCAGGGAGTACGAGTCTGTGCGCTGCTTCAGCTCTGCTCCTTCAAGGCCAAGGTGAAGCTAGATCTTTCCTTCCAATCTGTATTTAATAAGCACGTTTTAGGGAGGGAGAAATAAGAGAGAGGAACTAACAGGTAAGAACAGCAAGACTGTAGCCTAGTGAGAGAGGAAGGGCTTCAGAGTCAGATAAGCCCAGGTGGAAATTCCAGCTCCACTACGACTCAGCGGGGGCCATGGGCTTGTTTCTCAAACCCCTGAGCTTCAGCTTCCTCATTTATAAAATGGAAATGATGCCCTCTATGTTAGAGTTATGCATCGGTTCACTCATTAGTTCTTTACTGAGTGCTAATTATATGCCCTGGGTGGGCACTCAAGTAAACAGGCAGCTTCCACGTCAGGTGGCAAGGACCATGACAGGAAGCTTGAGATGCTATAGTCTCCCCTGAAAGGAGCACCCGACACATACCTGGGCGTCAGGCAGGGCGACCTGGAAAGAGCTAATATGAGGACTGAGCCCTGAAGAGGAATGAGGTGACTGAGCGGAGAAGGGGTGGGAAGAGAAAGCTGGAGGTGTTAAGAAAGCAAGAGACAGATAATAAAACCACATTTAGGGGCCTGAACTTTATCCTGCAGACAGTCAGCTCCACTGAAGGTTTTTAACGTTTTAAACAGAGATGGGACACAACAGGTTTGCATTTTATAAGGGATAATGAGGAAAACGTCAAATACTTCACAGACAGCCCTCAGCACACATTCCTTTCCTTTTCCTTCTCCAGCCACACACAGAGATGATAGCATCCTAACACCATAACGAAATCAACCCAATGAAGATTAGAACAATGTTCTCCTCTTTTCTATTAACAAAGTCAGATCACACATCCAAAAGCTGCTTCACAGGGAACAGTCAAATGGAGGAGTGAATATAGCTTTTTCTCTTTCAATGGTGAATAACAATCAAAATTTTATATTTTATTACAGGCATACTTCTTTATTGCATGCTTTACAGATATTTCATTTTTCACAAACTGAAGGTTTGGAAACAACCCTGAGTCAGGCAAGTTTACCAGAACCATTTTTCCAACAATATTTGCTCACTTTTGTCTCTCTGGGTCACATTTTAGTAATTCTCACATTTCAAAACTTCTTTATTATTATTATGTTTGTCATGGTGATATGTGATCTGTGATCTTTGATGTTACTATGTAGTTGTTTTTGCATTTTTTTTAGCAATGAAGTATTTTTATTTAGGGCTTCACAGGTGGCACAGTGGTAAAGAATCTGCCTACCAATGCAGGAGACACAGGTTGAATATCTGGGTTGAGAAGATCCCCTGGAGAAGGAAATAGCAACCCACTCCAGTATTCTTGTCTGGAAAATCCCATGGACAGAGGTGCCTGGTGGGTTACAGTCCATTGGTTTGAAACGAGTTGGACACGACTTTGCAACTGAGCACAAGCACTGTTCATTTAAGGGAGATACACTGTTTTTAGATATAATACTGCTGCACACTTACTGAAGTATCGTGTAAACATAACTTTTATATGCACTGAGAAACCAAGACAATTTCTGTAACTTGCTTTGTCCTGATAGTCACTTTAGGGTGGTGGTCTAGAATCAAACCCACACTGTCTCCGAGGTATGCCTATATGGGAAACATGTGACCAGAGAGACAGGACTACGGTATGTGCTTCTAGGAACCCAAGTAATTCCTTTATTAACATTTTCCAGTTTTCAGGTCTCATGTTTCAAATTTCCCAACACTTATTTCCTACATTTGACTACTTTACAAACCACATTCAGACTGTAACGGGATTTAAAAGCAACTTAAGTACAAAAATTTCATTAGGGGGTCGCTGAAGAGCAACTGAAGAAAGGGCAATTCTATTTACAATTCTATCAAAGAAAAGGAGGTGGAGTCTTCAAATACTTCAAAAACACCATTTATCACTAAAATACTTTATTTTTTCTTCTTTGTCCTTTCCTGCCAAGAATACTGACTGCCACATTGCCGGTAGCATTCGTAACACCTGGTTTTCCTGTAAAATTCTCCATTGTGGGAGTGTTCCATAATCTAAAGAAAAGTAACACATCCAGGTGGAATTCAGTATTTATATGCAATTTATTTTTTTTTGTTTCAGCTTTGGGATAAAATATCTTGTTGCCCAGATGAAAATGAGCAACATTGACTTACACGTGTCTTGTGATTTGTAAATAACCCATTAGGTTACTTCTAGATGCTATTATAAGATGTTATGGTTTTCCATTAGCATGGTTTTCTCTTCATTTATGTCATAATAAAGTCATCACCTAAGTCTCACTTACCTGAGCATCTTGTTCAACCTGTGCTTCATCAATTCGAGCATCAGGGTCTCTATTAGCCTAGAAGAGATATGTCACGTTATTGGATGACATGAGTATTTTCATTCAAAAAAAAAAAAAGCAACAACAGTTCCAGCAGATGGTTATGCACATAAAGCTTTTTCTCTTAGGAATAATATGCTTTTATTAAGATCTTAACCAATTCTGCAATATTTTAGATTATCAGACAAGCACTGTTCAAAACCAACCTAACTAACCCTTTTGGTTTTAAAATCTATGAATAAAAGAGGATAGTGGTATTAAAAAAAAAGCAACAATGAGCTAGCTACTAAGAATTCAGGTCAGATATGCTGAAACACAAACACACACTGGCACCACACAGCCAGAATCAAGCAAGTACCAGAAATAATTAAAAGAATTTTAAGTGACCTTACTTAACCAATTTCAGACTAGTCCAGCTTCAGATTCTTAGTCAAACCACAAATAGTCTCTAGCCAATACCTGAAGGAGGACCACCAACATCCTCTGGTAGTAGCCTGAAGTATCGCCTACCACATCATCTTCCAGGCTCGAGCCATACTCTGCAACAGAATAATTTCACTTATTTACAGCTCTGTCAACTAGAAAAGGATATCTTGCCTCGTGAACCAAATGGAAGAGACATGAAGGAAGAAATATTTGATTAGCACAATAGTTTATCCTTCTCTGAGTGCTCTACAGACTGAAGGGTAAATGCTTTGAGTGAGAGGCTGATGAAAACAAATAGTCTCCCAAAAGCATTTGATTCAAACCTAAATCATGACTTAGTCATTTAGAAATGCTCTCAACTAATGCAGTTATTAATCTGTAGATACCGGATAGTGCTGGAAAGCCTCTAAAATATAATCAATCTTAATCTCAAATTTTTGCTTTGCTTTCCTTTCAAATGTTTTACATGATTCACCTCCTAAGGTCTCCCATTCTCTAATATTCTGAGTTTTTTTCCTTTGGGGAATGGCCTTTCCCTAACAAGATATTTCTCCTCTGCAACAGAGTTATTTCTGAGAGACAGCAGGGATATTTTTAAATATGTCTCCCCCCCCACCCCCATTTCCAGCTGTTCAACATAAAAACCCAGCCAAGGGGAGAACCAGGATTTGTACAAGTCTAAAGGCACCTTTCACTGTCTCTCAACCAGCTGCTATTAAAGGAACAGCTACTGAAGGTACTGAAAGTGAAAGTTTCTTGCTAACGGAGTCTTTCGTGATCCCATGGACGATACTGCACCAGGCTCCTCTGTCCACGGAATTCTCCAGGCAAGAATACGAGTGGGTTGCCATTTCCTTCTCCGGGGGATCTTCCCAACCCAGGAATCAAACCTGCATCGGCAGGCAGATGCTTTATCACTAAGCCACCGCAGAAGCCCACTGAAGGTGTTACTCCAAGGCATTTAAATACTTCGTTATTTGAAAGGAGAAGAAATTTAAAAGCTTGAAACTTCTACTTCTAGAGGTACAAAAAAGATATATATCTATTTCAATCAGTTGCTCAAATACAAAACTTTGATGGAATTTTTTATTTCTTCCTTTACTCCAACACCTATATATATATAATCAACCATCAAATGCTTTAAAATATTTCTCCTCTCTCTGATTTATTTGCCTCATACCTCCCACCAACCTAGGTTGAGCCATAACTGGCCTGCTTATCTCCCCTAATACAGCTACCTAATCAGTCTCTTAACTCAAGTCTCTCTCCTCCCTCAATTGTCCCTTTTGTCTCCCACTATCCATTCAGGAGCTTACACTGCCTTTGAAGCACGCCCAAGCTTCTACTCTAGTCATACAAAACCACTTGTAACAGAGCCTGACTGCAGTTGTTCAGTTTAGCCTACCTCCACAATGAACGTGCATATACCCCCCACCACAGTCAGGCTCTCTCTGTCCCTCAACCCTGTCTCCACACCACCGTGACCAAAAATGCCCGGTTCACCCACGCAAAGCCTATCCCGTCTGGAAACCCTGGCTCAGTGTCTGACTGCACTGTGAAGCCTCTCTTACCATCCAAAGCCACAATGACTTCTCTTCTCTGAATGAATTCTTGTATTAAACATGTTTGAATTTTACTAGCCTTTAACTCTGGAGAAGGCAATGGCACCCCACTCCAGTACTCTTGCCTGGAAAATCCCATGGATGGAGGAGCCTGGTAGGCTACAGTCCATGGGGTCGCTAAGAGTCGGGCATGACTGAGCGACTTCACTTTCACTTTTCACTTTCATGCATTGGAGAAGGAAATGGCAACCCACTCCAGTGTCCTTGCCTGGAGAATCCCAGGGACGGTGGAGCCTGGTGGGCTGCCGTCTATGGGGTCGCACAGAGTCGGACACGACTGAAGCGACTTAGCAGCAGCAGCAGCAGCAGCCTTTAACTCCTGAAGTTTTTCTAAGTCACGTCACCCCTAAAAAGACTACAAACTGCTTGAGGACAGGGGCATCTTTTGCATCCTTCATGACAGCCAGTACACTGCTGGACACAGAGCTAGTGCACAAGAACACAGGGAATGGACGGACCACACAGAGTTACTATGCTCTCAGGGCACCGCATCTGCCATCCAGCAGTACAAAGGCTCATTCAGCAGTGTCAACAGCCCCGCAAAGAGAGATCTGCATATTATATCAGGTAAGAATCAACAGTGATCAGCTGCAGCTGAGGTACATATATCCCCTTTGCTTTAGTGGTTTGGACCTGTCCAACTATAAAAATAGGAGCAGGAAAGGAAGATCCAGCACTTCAAAAGCTCATTATTTAGTTGCCACAGATTTCACAGTTCTAATCAGCTGGGTTCCAGTGTCATTTCTAAGATGAACAAACTAACGCCAAGACAGGGACCTGTTTCCCAAGCTGCAGGCACTAGGCTTGGAGGCCTGCTGACTGAGCCGACAACCTGGATGGTCTGAACCTCCTCAGTCAGGCAGAGGGCAGAATCTTCTACGGAAAATCTGATGAGAAAAGAACTCTCTACTTCTACTTCTCATTACATTCTTTTGGTTCCATTAACAGGATATGCTTCAGATCAAATCAAAGATTTTTTTTCCACACACACACAAAAATTTATTTAAAAAAAAAAAAACCCAAAATACACCAAAAAGAAAAGTCAAAATGCAGAGTACTCAAGTACTGTCCTTAGCTGAAACAACATACATGTACTTAGACATTATCACCTCTGATTTGGGCAAGGTTTCCTTTTCCTTTTCAGTAACTTTTAACTTCTACTAACATAAAACAATTTTCTTTAAGGAAGAAAGACCACTTACATCTTAAATTCAGCGTAAAAGAGACAACCTCTATATTCCTACACTGACTGTAAATCCTGTGTGAAAATAAGCTCCATCCTCATCAGAAGGTTCTTACAAATACTAAATAGTTACAGGTACAGAAAAAAAGCAGTCTTTTCCTACTGAAAAAGAAACTACTTTGAATTGTTGCTTATTTGGTTACTCATTCATTCACTCATCCATTTGTGTACGGCCTACCTCCTGGAACTCTAAAGAACTGCATTCACTTTAGAGAAATGACACAGTGACAGTAGAAATGAGGGAAATATAATTTGAAACATTTACCTTCTTCATATACTTGTTTTATGACTCTCAGTTCTTCAGGTGTCCTTGAAGCAATGATTTCTGTCAGGACTTTTTCATCTGTCCCAGCTCCCTGTTTGGAGATTTATTTTTTATAGAAAGAAAACCATGCTAATAAGATTAAAAAGAAAGTGATTTTCCCAGAATAGCTGTTATTCAAATTGCAAAAATATGGAAATATTATCCAACGTAACATTCACTTCTTGTATATGGGTTCTATTAATTATAGAAATACAAAATTTCATATTTTGTATTAATTTAATTTTCTTTCTAAGACAATTTTATCATTTTTTGTCTAATAAAAAATGTTTATTGTATGTTATGCGTATACATAATATTAACAGATCACATAAATTTGTAATTTTATCAGTTTAACTCTAAATAGTTTAAAAATGAAATATTTTAATGAAACAGGAAATAATAAAATGGTAAAATATTAAAATGAAAAATTTACATAAATTTACACAGATGAACACCGATACTTAAATCATATGTACCTCAAAGCATAAACAACTCTGCCCTCAAATTAAGTTCTCTATGGATCACAGGGAAACTCTATAATGAAGGTAACAATAAATAGTATGGATTAGTTATTAGGAATCAGTTATTGGATCAGTATAAAGGAACTGGCACTTGCTTTCTGTAGTTTTGAAGAATAATTGTAGTTTGTTTTCCTTCCTGATAAAAAGTCTTATCTACACTGCTAAACTAGAAGATACAAGTAATGACACAGCTGAACTTAATTTTAAAAGATAACATACTGAAGACTTATTTCTTTATATTTCTGTTTCTTTACCAAAAATGAAACACTGAAAAAAAACTAGGTTTATGCTCTGGCAAAATTTTAGCTTCTACTAACATTTCAGAAGGCTGAAAAAAGATTTTCTTTATTCCAGAGAATCACTGTAAGAAAATGAAGAAGCAAAGAAATGTTCTAACTTGACAAGCCCTCTCTTCCCTCCACCTGAGCTACATGATGATCTTAGTTATTAATTTCAGTCTGCCCATTCAAAACCTAAATACTAAGGACTGAGTTACTTCCAGTCCCATAAACCTAACCAAATGATTCAATGTAGTCATATTTTATACAACATTCCAAACACCAGGTAAGGGAATACACATTTAAGTTACTTGCTACAATGAAATTATATCATGCTTACAGGCTGCCTCATTTTAGTATTCAGAAGTACAGGATAGCACAAAAGGGTATTAGAAAATCTTTCTTATCTCAAAGTCTCAAAGTTCTCTTCAAAACTTCATCTTTTAAGCTAAAACAATTGACAATACTGTTTCCTAATAGGTAACTTTCCAAACTAAAGGACTGAATAATCTGTAACATTTTGAAAACATATCTTAAAATTAGGAAACGAGCATGAAATAAAACAGAAAAGCCTGTAAAATATATTAAAAATTAAAAAAAAACCACTATTATTAACTATACAAAAGAGTTAAATAACACACTTGCCATTTTTTTTCCCTTCTTTTCTTATTGCCTCCTACAATTCTGTCCTTCAAGAAACCCTCAGTGAAATCAATTTGTTTTAATAAAAAAAACACAATCAAGTAATTACCAACACGAAATAATATTATACATGACAAGAATGTTCCCTGCACTCATCTTTTTACCTTAAGAGCATGCTTCAGTTCATAGGCATCATAAAGCCGAGAGGGTTTCATCAGAGCCACGATTAATTTTTCAAATTTTCCAGTCAGTTCTGATTTCAGGTCATCCAGAAGGTCCTAAAAATATCAAGTTGTGAACCAGGTAGAATCTTTAAGGAGATTCTTCTTAAATATGAATGACAGCCCTTTGCCCTAATGAATTCTTTACATTGCTATCTCCAAGTAGAAGATACATGAGCTAAACAATACCCTATAGCTTTGCATGATGTACTTTTGACATCTGACCTACCACTTGAGAAAAGTAAAGACACTCACGTGTCAAGTTATTTGTTTTTAAGATGTTTTTCTTACTTTCAGAGATTTTTAAAAAAGACTGTTGTTAAAGTAAGCTAAAAATATTTTAAAAATACTGTTCTGAGAACCAATGCCTATTGCAAAAAAATACTCCCCCCCCAAAAAAATCATAAATGCGTTTTTACAAGGAACAAAATTTGGCCTATCGAATCTAAACAAAACAATGTTTTCTCTTCTCTCCATATCTAATAATATTCTAATACAAAACATACGATGTTCTAATACAGAATATGTTCTAATGCATAACAGATTATGTATTCCAGGACATAACAGATTATGTTCATTACTATGCCCCTGACTACTGCAGGACAGTTGCTATTATGGGTAACTTGTCTGTGTAATTTCGAAGATAAAAGCAGTACTTCGCATCCATTTCAGTTTCAGGACACAGGCAACCAGAAATTGTGTTTAAAATACTTCCTTTTTTTTCCCTTTTTATTTGTTTCTCGAAATAATGAACAAAAATTGTCAGAATAACAAAAGTACATTCACTTTTTCATGTCTGTACTAATTCACTTAGTAACAAATCTAGTTTTTACTTTGAGTTATTAATCAAATAACAACATTTAAACCAATGAATTAAAATTCATTTATTAAAACATCACTCCAACGGAAGCAGACTGTGACTGCATCATAACAAAACATGCTGCAATACAGGTTTACACCTGGGAGATAATACAACAATCCTGAGTGTGAAACACAGAAAGGAAGAGGGCTGTTAGCACCATGAGATATTTTTTAGCAACTATATAGTGTAAAGCAAGGAAAATCAATGATATGAAGGTAAGCTGGGTGAGCATCTTAACCAACAGCTCATAACTAAGAAACTAGAAAAGAAAAAAGGAGGAATAGGATGTCAGGTTCATAAAATAAATGATATTTACAAAAAAATGTCAGTAGATTTTCAAACCAGTCTTAAAAGATAAAACTGCTCTCACAGTTCTACCTTGGGATGAAGTATGGTCTTACCCTGCCAAACAGAGTTTTAAAAGCCACAGCGATCTCCTGGCGCTGAGCATTACTGCGGGATGTCAACAGAGTCAGGATGCTCTCCTCATCCGTGCCTGCAATTACATTCGAACCATTACACCTTGGCTCCCGTGCCCTCTCTCTCAAAAACCTTTGTAACCAGATCCCCAGTCACTTCAATTTCTTGCCTCATAAAATATGTTTTATTAAACCATTTATTAAACTGCAAAATTTACAACATGAAAATGTTATTATTTCCAACAATGCATACTACCCCTAAACATGATAAAGTAGATGCAAAAATTCTCCTTACTTTTTAAAAACTAATGCACCTAGTTTTTCTTGCAACAAAAATTATTCAAGTAACACTTCTTCACAAGGCACAATGTGTTGGGAGTTACAGGATATTGAGGAAGGAGAAAAGATACAGATCCTGGTTTCAAGTTACAAACAATGTAGGAAAAACAAAATACAAATAATTGTGAGCCGAGGTAGAACGTGACAAGGACCTTAGGAGAGGTCCAGGTGCTACACGGGGGTTCAGAGGAGGTTCTCTAAGCTGACAAGCAGTGGAAGACAGTTTGGGGAAAAGCTTCTTAGAAAAGGTAAATCCCACCCAAAAGGGTCTTAAAGGATGAAAATATTTTGACAGGCAGTGATATAAAGAAGGGAAACTGGCTTTTAGAATTCGGGGAAAGCTCAGCAGTAGGAAGATACAGGTCTTTCCTGATCACCTGAGAGCAGGTGGGTCAGGGGACACATCAGGCGATAATGTGAGCTGACGGAGAAAGTGGGCTGGAGTACCAGGGAAGGCCCTGCAAGGCCAGAAGGCCTGCACCTGATCCTGCTACAGCAGGAAACCTCACAAGATGTTCAGAACGCAGAGTGCTGGGGTCAGAGCATCAAGTCTGAGAAAGACGGAGCCCTTCTCAGGGCATTAGTATGGACAGAGCCTGAGGACCAGGGGAGCAGTTACCTGTGGAAATATCATGGTGAGAGGTTTCCAAAAAGGCAAAAAAAGAAAAACAAAAAACAGCAAGACAGTGGGATGTAAGACACTTATAGAACCAAATATCTGATCGGACACTGAGAACAAAAGGCTACACATCTCATCACCTTCAGAAATGTCTGCTTGTCTACTCAATCAGCTACTGTGCAGGTAAAGCTGAAAAGCTAAAAATAAAGAGGCTGAATTTAACTCCTGTCCAGTTCTAGAGACTGAATGCTAGGGATGGTTACTCATTATTTTTGTTATCTTAATTACCTATTCCTTCTATGTACATTCAGCTCAAAATATTCTAAAATTAGTCTTACTATAAAACAAGCCTTTTTGTTCAGAAAACAAGTGTCACATTTTTGTTAGAACAAAAAGAAGGCTGAACTTGCCCAGGCCTTTCATGGCCTTCCGGAGAGTTTCTGCATCAGCCCGCTCATCGAATCCAGGGAAGTCAGTCACAGTGCCTCTGAGAACCTGGCACGGGAACATTTTTTATTATTAACGGCGTGACTAAGACCACAAACAGCATAAACTTTCTCTGTATCATGTTCAGACTTTACATTAATTTGGTAAGATACATAGCTTCATTTGAAGTGGGAAACATATCGTTACAACGTGGATCAGCAGTGCACTGATTCAGCGCACAGGCTCTCCTGGCCCACAGGCACACCGGAAGTGGGAAGGCTGGTGTCCAGCCTCCAGGCGCTGCCCCAGTGATCAAGCCCCACCAGCACCTCCTGGTTCACGGAGGGCGCTTCCTTACAGGCTTCTTTCCCATTCAGTCTCTCATCACTTTGATCTGCATGCATGCTCAGCTTGTATTAGAATTTGATGCCTTACCCTAAGCACTCAACTCTAAGCGATGCTCTTAATACATCTAGTCCTGTCTCTTAGGGATTTGAAGATTCGGCAAAACCTGAAAGATACTCAGTTGCTCATGTGCCCAAAGAATACAAATTTCTGAATTTAGAGTTTTACAAAGATATATTAGAATTATTAGAATATTCTATTTATAAGATTTCCTATTTTATTATTATATACAGTACTTTTAATCATCCAAGTATTTTAATATTTAAAAAAGTGTTTATAATATCATTAGATTTTTAGAATCCAAATGCTTTACTAATCCTGAGCCATAAATTTTTATCTTGTGATAAAAGGAGGCTCCCAGGATTTATTTTTACGAACAAATGTTCCTGAAGTACCTCACAACTCCTGGAAGGGTTCCATCTAAAACTGACAAACAGCTTACAAGGAGTGGAGGTTGAGAATACTTGTCTGGTTTACAATCACTTGTGTTTTATTATGAAGGCATGGAAGCACAATCTCCTACAAGGAAAAAAATTTCTCTTCCACCTTAACATCCAATTGCTGTATTTGCCAACAATATGATAACACCAACCAACCAACCAAACAAAAAAAAAGAGAGCTAGCCTTGGGGAAGAACTCCCATGGGACACAGCAGCAGGGGTCAGCTCAGTGACCTCTCTTCAGTGGAGCGAATTACACCTCCTGAAGTAGCACTTGAGATTCAGGAGACAGATTCTCTCCTTGACCAAACTTTAGAGAGTTACCCTTCTTTTTGACAGGTGCTGGCATCAGCCTGCCAAGCCCAGTTGCACAAGAATCTTGCTGAGTCAGTTTACAGAGAATTCCCCCCGATACTTAGTAACTGTTCAAGTTCCTCATCTTCCATCTTTTATGTATGGATCTGTGGGCTGCCTTTAGCAAGAATCTTATTAGGCCAGTTCAAAAAGAATCCCTCTACCCTTGAAGTCTCCTCTTAGTAACTTTCCACCCACTGGCACCCTCAGTCTGCTCATTGGTTATACATCCCCAGCTGCCTTTGCTATATTTGGACTAAAACCCAATCTCTCTCTTCTACTGAAATAGTCATAACCCTTACTGCAATAGTCTTGAAAGTCTTCCTTACATTTTAACAAGTGTGAGAATAATTTTTTAACAGTAGTTTTCTCTCATTCAAGGAGAGAAGAAAGATTCTTCTTTCCTCTAAACAGAGTTAGCCTTGAGAGAACCTACAGGAAGACCTTACTGCTATAATGATGTGGCCAAAAGTATATAATCCCACGGAAGAGATATTTCCCAGTTTGATCTCCCAACCCAGAGTATTGACTGGTAGCAACTTTCATCCCCACCCCTACCCTCTCCTCACACATGGAAAACAATAATTTGTGGACCTAGCTTGACCATGTAGGCACAAGAAAACTCCCCTGCCCACCCGGAGGAGATGATGATGGAAACATGATGTCCACTCACAAAAACCAAAGAAGTCTTCTCCCTCTCCCCACTTTTCCTTTGGTTATAAAACTGTAGCCCAGTAAATTCTCGGTATGGCATTTCTCCCCCATCCATCTGTAAGCCTCACAAGCATCCTATTCTAATAAATCACTTCTTATCTATCACTTTACCTCTCACTGAATTCTTTTCTGCACTGAGACATAAAGGACTATGGTACCCGAGCTCTTCAGACCCCATAAATGACACATGATGCTTTCTTTGCCAGATACCTTGCCCTATGTATCTCATCATCTGGCTGTTCCTAAGTTGTATCCTTTTATAATAAACCAGTGATCTAGTAAAATAAAATGTTTCTCTGAGTTCTTTAAGCCAATGATGTGGTCACTGGAAACTCCAATCTATAGGCAGTCAGTTAGAAGCACAGGTGACAGTCTGGACTTGCAACTAGCATCTGAAATGGCTGGATACTGGAAGCTTCAAATGGTTCAATGTAATTAAAAAAAGAACATTAGGTTGGGAGAAAAACCAGTAAGATTTGAGGAAACAACCCTTCAAAATTAGTATGGGTTAGGAAATTACTTGTCTCAAGTCCAGCTGCAATTTCTGTTTAGTAAGACCACTTCAAATCGGTGAGAAAGATGCCATCAATATCACAAAAACAAATAAATACCATGGGTTTTCTCAATGTGAGAACTTGAATGACTTAGTTCACCAGCCTGCTTATTTATTTAAGCCATTTTTTGAATGGCTTCCTCTTGCCAAGTACCGTACTCATCACTAGGAAAAAGTCATGATCCCTTAAGAGAAAATGACAGACATGTAAATAATCAAATGCAATAGAGTATATTCACACAGAACTTTCATCAGGGTGACGTGAGCACATAAAGGAGGGACTAAGATGGAAAAAGTGGGAAGAAAAGAAATCAGAAAAACTTCCCCATAGCAAGGGATAGCTAAGGAGTTTGGAATAGATGTGTACACACTGCTATATTTAAAATGGATCAACCTACTATATAGCGCAGGGAACTCTGCTCAATTTTATGTGGCAGCCTGGATGGGAGGGGAATTTGGGAGAGAACAGATACATGTATATGTATGGCTTAGCCCTTTCACTGTTCACCTGAAATTATGACAACATTGTTAAATGGTTATATCCCAATATAAAATAAGGAGTTTAAAATGTGTCAAAAGAAAGAAGAAAGAAAGAAAAAAAAACTTTCCCCCAGTGTCTGAAAAGATGCCTGTGATTTTGTCAGGAAGGTTCAGGAAAGCAGAGAAGGACAGGCAGGTATTTCAAGGGGTATACAAACAGGAGAGAAGGAACCAATGTGGCACTTTGGACAATGGGTTAAGCATTTCAACAGACTGGAATAAGCAGGAAGACTGGAGAAAAAAACAAAGAGGGGAAAGGTCACCACGTGGGGAAAGGAAGGCTGGAAGCCACTGCGAAGTTGACTCTGCAGGGCAGCAGTGGGGACAACAGGACAGAACTGTGCATGAGTGGAGACAGAAGGACTGGTTTAAAAACTACTAAACCTAAGAAGGTTAAAAAAGACCTGATCTAAGTCAGGAGCAGGGGAAATGGAAAGGAAAAGGGAGCTTGGAACGGGGCCAAGGCAAAAGGAAACCATTTAGGATGATTTGTTTTTTGGAAAGCGAACAGGATGGCTGGTTTTGCCTTTCTCCACAAACTGAATGAACAGCAGGCTTGTCAGTTGCTGGGGCGCATCAGCGGTAACTGGAGCTGTGCGTGGAGCCTGTCACGAAAGACAATACTAATGGAACGGAAAGAAGAGCCAGAGGAGAGGGGAAAGTCATCTACAATCAAAAGAGCAGATAATATCAGCTAGGGTGGCAATGAGCTCAGAGCTTCACGGGGACCCTCTCAGTGAAACCCCATTTCACATATGAAGAAACACGCTGGCCTAGAAGGGTTTGGCAGATCACTCAAGTGGCCAGCAAGCAAACAAGCAACAGAGCTGGGGCTGAACACAGGCCACGGGACTGTGGGCTCTTGACTAGGATGCTACTCAGCCTCCCAAAGGCAAAAAGATAAAATTCAAAGAAGATGATGGAACAAACAGAAGCCAAAGGAGAAAAACATTCCAAGGAAAGGAAGAAAAGGCAGTGAGCAAACCACAGGGCATGAGTCACGTGAGAGAGAAGGTGGGAAAGGGTCCACTTGATCTGGCAACCAGGAGGTCTCTGGTGGTGGTGAAAGTCTGCATGAAGGACACCAACGACTGAATTGAGAGGCAGAGCATCTCTGTGGACTCCCATCCTTAAAAAATACTTTATCCAGCTTTCAGGCTCTGAAGAAGCTGCCAGTAGAAGGTGAAGTTATAAACAGGGAAGAGATTAAGAACAGGAGACAGGAGGGGTTTGCCTTAAAAAAGAGAGACATTTGACCCTTGATTCTGAAGAAAATGAGGTGAAGAATGGAAAAAAGAGACAGGGGTGTCTCCTCACATCTTAGCTACTGTGAAGAAGAAATAACTGCTGGTTGTATTTCTGAAAGTTTTCTAGAAACTGGGGAACATTCTTGCTACTTTCCATCGATCAGTCATCGTGAAAGCTCGCAAAGCCACGCAGCGGTAGTAAGGGACCAGATGTGAATCACAGGATGTGAGTCACACAGACAGAACCCTTTATGGACAGCCGTGTCCAGCTCCATCTCCACCCACACCCACACCAAACCGTCTATGTTGGGCCAGCGGGACTCTGAGTGACTCACAGAGGGCTTACCCTGCTTCCTAGCGTTGCTGCTAGCCTCAAGTATCACATGCACACCTTCCCCAGATGAACTCCAAGGCTAAGCAGCTACTGTTCCCTGTACCTGTCCTCAGTTCACCTCATTCACCTTGATTCTCTGCCACCAATGCCATAACCAAGGGAATTATCATATATGCTTAGACAATAGGTGGCCAAAACATGTAATTCACTCTGCTAACTCTCAACTTCAAAATTATCCATTCTTCTAGGTCTATAATTTTGTGGGCTTTTTTTGTTTGTTTGCTCTAAATGAAAAAGTTCATTACCTTCAAAGACTAAGTATGCAAAATAAAATGAATAAAATTAAACCAAAACACAAGTGGAGGGTTGCTTTTCTAGAATTTAAGACACAAGAAAATAATACAAAAATAGCCCTTCAAATTTAAAGATGAGAAAACATTCACCTGGGTCTGGAACATTTTAAACTGAAGGCACAAAGGAGAACTAAACTCTGTTTAAGTCTGTCATCTAGTTCTATGAAATCAATACCTAAACACCTACCAACCATTCCACATAGTATTAATTGAGCCAGAAATCACTAAGTAAAGCCCTGTAGCTGAGCAGCTGTACAGCGGGTTTTAAGTATGGTTCTTCTGAGGCTCAGTTCAGTTCAGTTCAGTCGTTCAGTCGTGTCCGACTCTTCGCGACCCCATGAACCGCAGCACGCCAGGCCTCCCTGTCCATCACCAACTCCCGGAGTCTACCCAAACCCATGTCCATCGAGTCGGTGATGCCATCCAACCATCTCATCCTCTGTCGTCCCTTTCTCCTCCTGCCCCCAATCCTTCCCAACATTAGGGTCTTTTCCAATGAGTCAACTCTTAGCATGAGGTGGCCAAAGTATTGGAGTTTCAGCTTCAACATCAGTCCTTCCAATGAACACCCAGGACTGATCTCCTTTAGGACGGACTGATTGGATCTCCTTGCAGTCTAAGGCTCAGGTTTTGCAAAAACCCTTCTGGAGGCCACCAAGAAAGGGGCAAGGCAGGAAGGCCAAGGGCAGAGTCCTGCCCTTCCTCTGGAGTCAGAGCAACTTAGGTCTTATCTAACGGACAAAGTACAGAACAGGCCCACTAATATTTCCTGCGATAATGGGACTTAGAGATCAGCAGAGGAAAAAAACCCTGAAAATTACTGTACTAGGAAAGAAATGAGGTAAGCAAGAAAAGAGGGAAAAGCCATGGCAACATGATTATGATTTGAGACACAAAGTAAATTAATATCAGAAAAAAGCAGAATTTCCAAGAGTATTGAGAGGTACAGTACAGACACCTATCACGAGGGCTCAGAAATAAGATCTCAAGCTCTTATCTTTGCCATTGCGCAATGCCATCAAAACAGGTAAAAGCTACAGTTCAAAGTCTCAAATTCAAACTGTCTATCACTATTGTTAAGTTTCACGTAGCTTCCTTTCATGCTCCTTTTTGGTTCCTTCAGTTATTCAACTACCTTTGAGCTTTGAATGTTAGGTGTAAGTAAAAAAAGCATCTCTATAAAGCAGCTTACACTCAGTGGTAAAGAATCCGCCTGCAATGGAGGAGATGCGGGTTCGATACCTGGGCTGGGAAGATCCCTGAGGCGGGCATAACAACCCACTCGAGTATTCTTGCCTGGAGAATCCCATGGACAGAAGAGCCTGGCGGGCTACAGTTCATGGGACTGCCAGGAGTCAGACATGACTGAAGGAACTGGGCACGCATGCACATACAGTAGAAGGAAAGGTTTAGTAACTTAATAAAGATTTTGTCAATATGTTAGACTTTTGCTGTATTTCTTTAATGCACCTATGGCTACCACCCTGCTAATTATAAGAATGCCTTCCCTTGGCAAATACTAATAAAATGGAAAGTTTAACTGTCTATGAATAATGGTGATACTTTTGAATCAGTTAAATGGGCAAATGCATTGACCTCTGATGAAGGGACTATTTTATCTAGTTGTTCAACTGGCCATTTTGCACACAGCACATGAACAGTTATTTTACTAACCAATTCATTCTCACCAAAGCTTCAGAAAATAATCAAGTTTATAGATTTCTCATATTAGAGAAGACTGTACATGGATTCCAAACTTCCTTTTGCATCGACACAAGAGACAGAAATCTAATGAACATGGCTGGTCCTAAACAGAGGTAGAAAATAAGCTTCAAATCTTTAGTTGCAAGAAGAGATAAATAATACATAAACAAAGGGATGACCTATAGAGATGGAAGATTATAGTCCATGGAATTCTCCAGGCCAGAATACTGACTGGGTAGCTTTTCTCTTCTCCAGGGGATCTTCCCAACCCAGGGATCATACCCAGGTCTCCCACATTGCAGGCGGGATTCCCTACCAGCTGAGCTACGAAGCCCAAGAATACTGGAGTGGGTAGCCTATCCCTTCTCCGCGGGATCTTCCTGACTCAGGAATCGAACCAGGGTCTCCTGCACTGCAGGCGGATTCCTTACCAGCTGAGCTATCAGGGAAGCCCTTATACATAAACAAAAGGATGATCTATAGAGATGAAAGGAGGTAAAATTATACACACCCTGCTACACAAACTAAATGTTTTATAAAGAACGCAAGGTCAACAAATCTACTAACTGTTTTTCTCTCACCTCAAACCTGCATTCCTTTCTCAAAAGAAAAACATTATCTACCACTTCATCAAGCAAGCCACTCATCCTGAAGGGTGGTGGCCCTTCACTAACTTGCATTCACTCATGTATCCAATTTGCCCGCTCTCTCCTACAGTCCCCTCCTACACAAAGTCCCAGCTACTGCCTAGGTTAAGCTCTTAAAATGTCACAGGGGTTACAGCAACGGATTCCCAAGCAGCCTTCCAGTCTCCCCGCCCCTCCTCAACTCCCGCATCACCACCAGGCCTCAAACCTGATCGGGGCACAGCCCAGCCTCTGACTCTACACTAGCTCCCCATTCCCTACAGAATGGTTCGTGTTAACTCTGGCTCCTGGACAGCCTCTCCAGCACTCTTTCCCAAGGCAGGCTCCATCACCCCACCTGCCTGCCCCTTCAATCCAGCAGTACCAGACTGCCTACAGCGCTTGTCCCTGCCTCTCAAACTCCTCTACACCCCTGAGCATGTGCTTTTGCTCTCTTTGCCTCAAGCTATCATGCCTTCCCTCTTTTGTCCCGTATGACTAACACCAGCTAGGGAACCTCCATTTCCTCTTCTGTGAAGCCGAAATAGTAATACTTATTTGCAAAACTGTATCCTGAGCACCAAATAATGCATACAAAGGACTTGGCAACAAAGGACAATGGCAACTTTGTATCAATAAATCTTAGTTCCATTTTCCTTTTTATATCCCGAGTCTAATACTGGCAAAGTGGAGGAACTCAAAAGCTTCAAACATTCACAAATATATGCATGAATGGCAAAGTAAAGAGAACAGTTAGGAACTGGAGTCCAAAGAAAACGACACCAACTGGAATATGAACTCCTTTCAAATAATCAACTGCTTATAGATTAACATATTCTACAAACCATAAAACACAAAGCAAAGGTGTTTAGGAGCACTAATTTTTGTTTAAAAAAATCAACTGATATATTTGTGAAGTTTTAGAGTAGTATACAGGTTATATGAACAAATTTTATTTCAGAACTAGACCTCTAACTTGCCACCTGTGTCAAAGGGACACTAGCTCAAGATAAGAGAATTAGATTTACTGAACAACAACAAATTGCTTTGCCAACAAAGGTCGGTATAGTCAAGCTATGGTTTTTCCAGTAGTCATATACGGATGTGAGAGTTGGACCAGAAAGAAGGCTGAGCGCTGAAGAAGTGCTGCTTCTGAACTGCAGTGCTGGAGAAGACTCTTGAGAGTCCCTTGGAGAGCAAGGAGATCAAACCAGTCCATCCTAAAGGAAATAAACTCTGAATATTCATTGGAAGGACTGATACGGAAGCTGAAGCTCCAATACTTGGGCCACCTGATGCAAAGAGCTGACTCATTGGAAAAGACCTTGATGCTGAGAAAGATTGAGGGCAGGAGGAGAAGGGGTGACAGAGAATGAGATGGTTGGATGGCATCACCAACTTAATGGACATGAGTTTGACTAAACTCCAGTAAATAGTGAAGGACAGGGAGGCCTGGCATGCTGCAGTCCATAGGGTCACAAAGTCTGTCAGACATAACTTGGCAACTGAACAACAACAATGAATTGTTTAGTGGCTTACAAAGTTGTCAAACAGCTTGGGATTGAGTTCTTTCTCAGCATCCAAAATGAAGACCAGAGTCAAAGGAATTAGGAACAGAGAGAGACTAACCCAAAGCAGCAGAGGCTATGGGTAAACAGGTAACGTAACCTCAGAACCACCAAGGGAGTAACTACAGAGAGATTTGACCTTAAAGTGAATGGCATGAAAAAAGGCACTCAAAATCCAGCCAGTTCCTCTGGAATGAAGATCATTTCAAATTTCTCCATTTCCATGGATACTGCTTGCTCTGCACAGGGCCTTTGTCAACTAACATTGAGCAAAGATGTCAAACCAACCAAAACAACTTCTTATTCAAATCTTAGACAGTTTAAACATGAATCAGGCTGATAACTATGACCTTCACGAAGCTTCTAGCCAAAAATTATGCAGCCTCCTTTTGCTTCATGACATTCCTAATGCCCTGAAGACATTAACTCTTTGTAAACAACACTATAAATAAAACTAAATTTAGACAGTCGAAAATCTAACTTTTTAAAGTTTCATTATCTTAAAAGATAACTAAAGGACATAAAAACCTTAAGTTGAATTAAAATGTATTATATGGATCATCTGTCTATGAAATAGAGCCAACTCTTGATTTTCCAAACCAAAGAACACAGAAGTACACAATATCCTTTTGAGTACTTAAATAAGTTAGAATATCTATGAAGTAATTTGGTTCTAGCTAAATACTGAGATTTAAAAAAACCTGTGTAAGCAAGTAAAGCCATAGGAGAGAAATAGGTCAGGACTCTATTTAAGAAATCCAACCCAAAATATGGCATATCAGATTAAAGAGATGACCCTAAAACATAACGAAAAATTCACTTTTATAATCAGAAAAGATAAAAAGATGAGAAAAGATTAAAAAATATTTACTATCTGTAGTAATTCAGGCAATTGTAACAGCTCTTTGGTTATTCCTTAGTGAATATCTTCAGCCAGCTTGTACCCCAAGTTACCATAGTAGAGTATGTGACTGATCCAATAATCATAATAATCTACTACTCATCTGGCACTTTATGTGAAAATAACATGAATGCTGTGGTTTCAAACCGTATGAATATAAAACCATCCAAATGGATCGTTTCAAACATAGAAAAAGTAAATATTACCCAGGAACTGTTTACACACAGGCACATCTGTGATTTATATTCTTGTCTGTCATGAGAAGTTTACATTAACCAGTGTGCTCTCTGAGCAAAACTGGGAAGCCCCAGGTTAGGCCACTTCTCTCCCCTAACAGTTAAATGGCTGAATCTCACATATTTCAATACTAACGGACAAGGACTGGGACCAGAAAGAGAAGGTCAGAGCTCAAGTAGTGGTCACCCCACAAATGCCTCTAACTCCACATGTATTTATCTCACATCATGTCACTTTTTAAAAATTTATTTTTTTATTGAAGGATAATTGCTTTACAGAATTTTGTTGTTTTCTGTCAAACATCAACATGAATCAGCCATAGGTATACATATGTCCCCTCCCTCTTGAATCTCCCTCCCCATCCCACCCCTCTAGGTTGATACAGAGCCCCTGTTTGAGTTTCCTGAGCCACACAGCAATTCCCGTTGGCTATCTATCTTCCATACGGTAATGTAAGTTTCCATGTTCCTCTCTCCATACATCTCACCTTCTCCTCCCCTCCTGTCATGTCTGTAGGTCTATTCTCTATGTCTATTTCTCCACTGCTGCCCTGTAAATAAATTCATCAGTACCATCTTTCTAGATTCCATATATATATATGCATTAGTATACAATATTTATCTTTCCCTTTCTGACTTACTTCACTCTGTATAATAAGCTCTAGGTTCACCCACCTCATTAGAATTGACTCAAATGTGTTCCTTTCCATGGCTGAGTAGTATCCCACTGTGTATACATCATGTCATTTTTTATGTAGTTTCCAACATTTGCTACAGCTCTGTCCCCCTACACTGACATCATTAGGGTAAAATTTAACTAAAAAGGTGGCATTGATATGGATTATATTAATTTTATTAATATAAATATGCACAAGAGTATAAAATATCCTTAGTATTTGTTTCCATAAAAAAGAAACTCTAGGGTATCTGTCAAAGATTCATTAATACCATCTGTCAAAGATCCATCAATACTGTTTTTCTTAATAAAACAGTCATGACATCTATATATGTGATAACTAATTCCTCGGTATCTGCTGTTATCTGCAGGGTGGTCTCAATATTAAGTAAAAAGAGAAAACCATAAGTATGGAAGATTTAGTTCATAAACGTGAAGCATTACTACGGCAGGACAATGTATTTTCATTTGGGTAAATAAGAGACACTCACATTTAACAATATATTTTAAACTGCCAGAATGTGCAGCTCTTCAAGTCAGGCATGATTCCATTACTCTACAGATGGCCACAGAGTGGAGGCCTTTGGTTCCCAAACCACACGTCAACAAATGGAACTACCATGGAAACTGTTTGAAACCTAAAACTGAAGTGCTTCAGCTTTCCTACAATTACATCAGAACCCAAAGGAAATTTTAGACAGTTAAAGTGCAATTCCATAACGTGTGCCTTCTGCACAGCATCAAATGTTAAGTACAAAGCCAACAAAACTTCCATCTTAATATTAAATATTTTACCTAACTATTTCACATCCATGGTTTCCAAGGATAATAACAAAGTTACTGTAAAATTCAACACTGTATCTTTCTTAATATTACTTGTAACTTTCATCATAACTAAAACCTGACCTGGCTAGAAAACAGTCCTGGTTATACTGTAATAGAGATCACGTACAAAATTCTATAATACAAGTCACCAATCTCCCAGGTTTTGCATATACAAAGGCTTTTACATTATTTTTACATTATTTTTAATTAATGTAATTACATTAATATTCTTTGAAATTATTAACATCCACATTTGGAAAAATGTGTTCATTTATGCTATTTTGGGTAAAGAGTCTACATAATTAAAGGAGTTGATTGGAAAACTTCAGGAATCACTGGGTAAACTTACAAAAGAGATAAGAGAAACAGCCGAATGAGCTAGAATAAAGAGAATTATTCTCTGATGCTTGCGAAATCATCATTCACATCCACACCAGCATTATCAAGATGGGAAAAATAATTCTCAGGGAAGTTAATCCCATATAAAAGTATCCTTTATACGGTTAAGAATCTAAACCAAAGTTTCCACTTGAAGTAATATGAGAATTCGTCTGTTGTAATTCTTAAGCGCAAAAGAGGAAGTAAGAATGGAAGTACTGTATAAATTTAATAAAATTACCAACTTCTCTTAATCCTCCCATTTTCTCTTGGAGAAGACTATGAAACCTTTTTCAATTTTGGTAAGTCGATTTGATTTTTTTTCTAAGTGAACTATACATGAAAGAGGGCATTGTTTGAGCAGTTTAAACACTTGTTTAAATAAAAGTTTCTGGACTCTAACAAGCCAGTTAGATCGATGAGATCTGTAAAATTAGTTTCAGGGTGGAGCTGTCTTAAGTACCGATTTTTTATTCACTGTTGAAGACTGTATGACACGGTCAGTTGTTACAGAGTTCTACATAATTTAGAAGACTTTCTCTTCCCTACACCTTTGATAAACGTATGCACAGCAAAGAAAGCAATATTATTAGGTAATCAAGTTCTGAAACAATTCAGAACTCGTTCCATGAGTTCGTTACTTAGGAAAAGCAGCTCTTTGGTCTCATCTTTTGGCATGGGGCCGGGTGGAATCAGTTCCTCTGGGTGAGGCTGGGTTGAGCAACTGGAAAAAGCTCCACTACAACTCTACTAGAAAAAGCCAAGGCCCACCCCTAGTATAAAAGTACAAGAAAGTTACAGAAAATAAAACAAAGTCAAAAGAAAAAAGAAATGCGTTCGCTTCACATGACCAGTGAGCTGCATTTGCTTTGGTTCTAACTTCAGCAACTCTGGGCTTTCTGGAAGGCTCCCTTTCACACATTTACTCACGAAAAAAAAGCGCACAAAAATCCGGCCACGTCACCGGCGGCCGCGCCCGCGGGGCTGCAGCGCCGGGTGGGAGCAGGTTCCGGTGGCCTTTCCGCAGGCAGGGGAGCGAAGGGGACACGAAACAGGAATATGAGATTTTCCGCAGGCAGATTCAGTTTACTCCTAAAGTTTTCTGACTTTGCAACAAATTCTGGAACTCCTGAGCAGTTTACAAAGTTGGTAAATCCGAGCGCTGCGCGGAGGCGCTCGGCCTTACCTGTGCCATGGCGCCTGCCCAGGTCAGGAGAAGGTGAGCGACGCAGGACTGCAAGAGAAGAAAAAGACCGCGGCTTCAGCGGGCCAGACACACCCCCCCCCCACCCCCGGCTCCCGGCGGCGCCCCGCCGCAGACCCGCCCTCCCCGCAACCGGAGACCGCTGTCCGTCCAGCGGCCGCGCCCGCCCGGCGCCCCCGCTCCCTCTGCGGGCGCGGCGAGCGCTCACTCACCCAGACCCGAACTGCGGGGAGCGCGGCGGGGCGCACAGAGCCGGCGTCGGTGAGCGGAGGACTGCGCGGCAGCTGCTTGCGGGCGGCTCCAGGCAACGGAAACACAGCGGCTCGGTCTCGCCAGCCCCGCCCCGGGCCCGGCCCGCCCCAGCCCCGCCCCGCCCTGCCCTGCCTGCGCGCCCCCGACCGCCTCAGGCCTCAGTGCGCCTGCGTGGGGCGCGGCTGCTCCCAGTCCTCGCGCCTGGGTGGAGGCCGGCCGCCGCTGCTTTGGAACTCGGAGGGGGCTCGGTTCCCCAGGACACCGGGGAAAGTCTGCTCTTCGCGCAGCGAGGAGGCCTTGGGGAGCAGTTTGGCGTGGGGGACCTTCCTCCGCTCCGTGGCCGCAGGAACGTGGGCCTCACCCAGTGCTCGGACTTCGCGGTGCATGCGCATCTGTTTGGAAGACCAGACAGTCACTGCCCTCTAGGACAGAGCGTCTTTGACCACGCTCTAAAATTACCAAGTTTATTTTTGTTTTAAAAAAAAGTGTCACTGCTTGCTTGTTAGATACCCATGTCTTTTCTTTGGCGTCTTACTTGGGAAATTTCAAAACCTCCGCCTGGGGTCGGTTGCTATATTCAGAACCAACTAGAGGCAATTTCCTATTATTAATTAAACATAAAATATATGAATATGTGGAGAAGGCAATGGCACCCCACTCTAGTACTCTTGCCTGGAAAATCCCATGGACAGAGGAGCCTGGTAGGCTACAATCCATGGGGTCGCTAAGAGTCGGACACGACTGAGCGACTTCACTTTCACTTTTCCCTTTCATGCACTGGAGAAGGAAATGGCAACCCACTCCAGTATTCTTGCCTGGAGAATCCCAGGGACGGCGGAGCCTGGTGGGCTGCCGTCTATGGGGTCGCACAGAGTCGGACACGACTGAAGCGACTTAGCAGCAGTAGCAGTATATGAATATGTGTGTATGCGGGGGGGTGGGGGGGGAACAGAAACAAAGACACAGACACAGAAGGATACTGTAGTAGGCTGATGCAAAGAAGGCAGACGGAAAGACGGTGCCGTTCTCAGACTCACAGGCCTCGGGGAGGGGAGACACTGGAGTGGGTTCCAGGAGGCAAGAGGACAGAGCTTGCAACTCTAGACACGGTAATGTAGTCTAGGATCAGAAGAGCAAAGTCCTGTGGCGGTACAAGATAGATAAGAAGCTAGGCTGCTTTGCAGAATAAAGAGGTTTTTCTCATAAATTATTAATAAATGTAGAACTAGTGTGGTTCTTTGTATGGATAAAACTTCTCCTTTCACTCACATGAGAGCCGCATGCTTAATCAGGCCCTGACAAAGTCACAACAGAGTGATTGCTTGCTGGAAATGGAGGCAAAATTAAGAAGTATGTGGAGCTTGCCACACACGAAGACACACACACATACACTCTCTCCCCTCTTTCAGCTTGCCTTTCCTCTTCCCTGGAAGCCTCTTCTCAGGCAGCCCAGCATTTCTCCAGTGGCCTCATGCTACCTAATTCAAACTGCTCCCCCAGCACTGTAGACAAGCACAAGAGTGTGAGGGCAGCCCTGCCCTCTGCATCTTTTTCTACTCAGAAAGGCTTTTAATCTTACTAAACTTCACCAAGAGGAGCTCCTTCAGCGTGGCCTGGAGCATTCCTTTCTCTTCACACATCCACTTACTTAAAGTTCTTTTCTTTATGGTCTTTCTCATTTTCTACTCTGAGAATAATGGAATGACACCAGACCCCAGCGGTTCTGTTTTTAACAATGTTGTTGATTTTATAGGAGAATGATGCCTGTTGTAGGTTAACAACTTGCTCTGTGTCCTGTAGCTAAATAATGATAAAGTCAATGAATTATTAAACAGTATTTTGATATACATACTCAGTTGGTATTTCTTTTATGTTCGGTCATGTGGATCTATTCAACTGCTACTCTGGATCAGGGATAGTCCTAGGCACTGGGGGTAGGAGGATAATGCAATAAATGAAACAAAGTGCTTGCCCTCATAAGTCATACATTCTATGGAGGAGACAGACAATAAAATAATACTTATGTCCATTATGAAGTTTTCTGTAAAGAAAATTAAGTGGGGCTGGGAAATGAGGCTGAAGGGAGAATTGTTTTGCAAAAGTGGTCTGAGGAGTTTCTGAGAGACTTGACAAGAAACCCGAATTGATATCATTTAATTATATTTGACGACAATTTACTAGGCACCTGTGGAAAAGGTCTACACAAGAGTCTAGCCTTTAGTATTACAGACAGAGAATGAATATGGATACTACAATGGGAGAACAAACTAAATCTTAAGAGATACATGAAACACAATCAAAATGCAGTTGGTGTCAGAAACTCAGTTCAGTTGCTCTGTCATGTCCCCCTCTTTGTGACCCCATGGACTACAGCACGCCAGGCCTCCCTGTCCAGTACCAACTTCCGGAGTTTGCTCAAACTCTTGTCCACTGAGTCGCTGATGCCATCCAACCATCTCATCCGCTGTCGTCCCCTTCTCCTCCTGCCCTGAATCCTTCCCAGCATCAGGATCTTTTCCAGTGAGTCAGCTCTTCACATCAGGTGGCCAAAGTATTGGAGTTTCAGCTTCAACATCAGTCCTTCCAATGAACACCCAGGACTGATCTCCTTTAGGATGAACTGGTTGGATCTCCTTGCAGTCCAAGGGACTCTCAAGAGTCTTCTCCAAAACCACAGTTCAAAAGCATCAATTCTTCAGCGCTCAGCTTTATAGTCCAACTCTCACATCCATACACAACTACTGGAAAAATCATAGCCTTGACTAGACGGACCTTTGTTGGCAAAGTAATGTCTTTGCTTTTTAATATGCTGTCTAGGTTGGTCATAACTTTTCTTCCAAGGATTAAGCATCTTTTAATTTCATGGCTGCAATCACCATCTGCAGTGATTTTGGAGCCCTCCCAAAATAAATTCAGCCACTGTTTTTACTGTTTCCCCATCTATTTGCCATGAAATGATGGAACTGGATGCCATGATCTTAGTTTTCTGAATGTTGAGCTTTAAGCCAACTTTTTCACTCTCCTCTTTCACTTTCATCAAGAGGCTTTTTAGTTCTTCTTCACTTTCTGCCATAAGGATGGTATCATCTGCATATCTGAGGTTATTGATATTTCTCCCGGCAATCTTGATTCCAGCTTGTGCTTCCTCCAGGCCAGGATTCTCATGATTTACTCTGCTGCCGGAGTCCAGCTCCAGCAGCCAGAGAATTGGCCTGAAGGGATGAGTGGTGTCGGTGGAGAATGATGCAGCCTCTGACTCAAGGTGTGGGACTGCATGTTTATTTCAAGCATCCGATTTTCTTTTATACTTTGACAAAGGCATTAGGTCAGAGGCTTGACATCTTCAGTTCCCCCTCACCCAGATTTATTGTCTCCAGAAATCACTGTTGCCCTTCAACCAGAGTTCCTGCTTTAGCGATTCTCTCAGAATCAGGTTTACTATCTACTATCTACTTTCTTGTAAGTATCCTATATTTAACTTGTGATTACACTGTAACTCATGCTTATATCTGGGCTGCATACCACATTCCTCAGTTTATTTCTTATCTTTATAAATCTTGCTAGCTCCTAGTATCCTAAGCTCACTATCTCCTAAAAAGTCTTCTAGCTATTAGTATCTCTAAAATTCCTAAGAATGGAATTAAGCTATATTAAATATGCTAACACTACAGCATTCCTTAAACTTTTAGCTTCTAACTATCCTTAATTATTCCTAAACCCTAAACTCAGCAAACTTCTTTTGCCATAAACATTTCCCTCACAAGCAGGTCTCAGATAACAATCCTTCCCATGGCCTCAAGCTGCAGCCTATGTGCTCATCCTGGAACATTCTTTGTAAAGATCCTTGAACAAATGTCAATGGTTAACTTTATGAATTATTTTCTGGGCACAACTGCAGAAGGCTTTGTGCTTTCTCACGCTCCTCTCAACGACAATAAGCACCTTAACATTCTTTCCAGACAACTCAACCGAAGAAAGGAAAGAACAAGCCAGAATCACAAGACCTAACTTCTTCATCCCGGGACCATGCCTGCGGGAAGAGGAGAGGGGGTTGGGGCCATGCCTCCATTTTGTCAGTAATGCCTAAAGTGGCTCCCAACACTCTGCATATAAGTTAAATAAGCAGGGTGACAATATACAGCCTTGATGTACTCCTTTCCCTGTTTGGAACCAGTCTGTTGTTCTATGTCCAGTTCTAACTGTTGCTTCCTGACCTAGATACAGATTTCTCAAGAGGCAGGTCAGGTAGTCTGGTGTTCTCATCTCTTTAGGAATTTGGTGATCCAGACAACCAAAGGCTTTGGCATAGTCAATAAAGCAGAAGTAGATGTTTTTCTGAAGCTCTCTTGCTTTTTCGATGATCCAGCGGATGTTGGCAATTTGATCTCTGGTTCCTCTGCCTTTTCCAAAACCAGCTTGAACAGATGGAAGTTCACAGTTCATGTACTGTTGAAACCTGGTTTGGAGAATTTTGAGCATTACTTTACTAGCGTGTGAGATGAGTGCAACTGTGCGGTAGTTTGAGCATTCTTTGGCATTGCCTTTCTTTGGGATTGCAATGAAAACTGACCTTTTCCAGTCCTGTGGCCACTGCTGAGTTTTCCAAATTTGCTGGCATATCGAGTGCAGCACTTTCACAGCATCATCTTTTAGGATTTGAGATAGCTCAACTGGAATTCCATTACCTCCAGTAGCTTTGTTTGTAGTGATGCTTCCTAAGGCCCACTTGACTTCACATTCCAGGATGTCTGGCTCTAGGTGAGTGATCACACCATCATGATTATCTGGATCATGAAGATCTTTTTTGTATAGGTCTTCTGTGTGTTCTTGCCACCTCTTCTTAATGTCTTCTACTTGTGTTAGGTCAGAAGAGGGACCGCTAATATTTTGTCAAAGGATTTAAAAAATTAATTAATGTGTCATCTGAATTGGGCTTTGTGGGAGGATATTTTGTCAGACAATGAAGAGAAGAAAGGGTGATCTAGTTAAGTGAATAGCAAAACCAAAATCAGCAAAGTTCCTTTGTGTGTGTGTGAACTGAATTTCTAAAATGGCTGGAGTGAAAAGGGCATAAAAACTGCCACTTAAAAACTGCTTTGTGAAGAACGACATGGCGACCCACTCCAGTATTCTTGCCTGGAGAATTCCATGGGCAGAGCAGACTGACAGGCTACAGTCCGTGGGTCCCAAAGAGTTGGGACACAGCTGAAGCGACTGAGGATGCACATATGCAGAAACTCTGCTTTGAATGGTATATTCAATGGATGCATTTTGAGTAAGTGGTATTTTTTTTAACTATTAAGTGTTGTAAATGATGCACACTCAGGAAATTCTTATTAACTCTCCAAAACAGTGTCTGCCATGTATCACAAAGGCCCTGATCAGTGTCCAGAAGTCATCTTCAGACTCTCCACTAGATGTTTTCATTCTAGTGAATGAAAACATGGGTTTGGGTAGACTCCGGGAGTTGGTGATGGACAGAGAGGCCTGGCGTACTGCAATTCATGGGGTCGCAAAGAGTCGAACATGACTGAGCGACTGAACTGAACTGAACTGAATGGGTCTAGTGGTTTTCCCTACTAGTGGTTTTCTTTCATTCTCCTAATTATACTTTCTTTCTTGAATTTAAAATTAAAATTACTCATGTGTTGTCTTTATGTTGTGTAAGTTTTAAGTATTTTGCAATAATTTTGGTTTGTTTGCTGTATTTCGTGTGTACAAATAATAGACTTTATCCATTTTCTGATAAGATAACCAGGTGGCAGCCATACTTAAAATTTTATTTCATTGGGGAAATATACCAAATGTCAGATAACTGATTTACAAACACAGTTTTGAACCTCGAGTTTATCTGTAAGCTCAAGATTTTCCTGATTTCCCTCTTTACCCCAATCAGTCAGGAACTAGCCAATTTATTCTAAATAGGTCACTAACTTCTTTGTGTTGCAATTTGTAAATGTTTAAAAAATAATATTTTCATCATATATTCATTAACTTACTGTTTCCCTTAATCAGACTGATCAATAAAGGGGAAAAAAATGAGTAATGGGCTTTGTATAAGTAAGTTCAAGACAAATTAACCTGATTCTAGAAGAGTTAGTCCTGTTTTGTAGAATATAAAATTTTCAACCAGTCTTTTAAAATTAATTTCATTTAATAATTTTATATGTATATACTAATTATGAAAAAAAGAAGAAGACTTGCAATATTAAAGTGAATTGCAAGAAGAATTAAAGAAGCTATTAAGCTAAGAATTAAATAAGCTAATCTAATAGAGTTTTGCCAAGAGAATGCACTAGTCATAGCAAACACCCTCTTCCAACAACACAAGAGAAGACTCTACACATGGACATTACCAGATGGCCAACACCGAAATCATATTGATTATATTCTTTGCAGCCACAGATGGAGAAGCAAAACAAGACTGGGATATGACTGTGGCTTAGATCATGAACTCCTTATTGCCAAATTCAGATTGGAATTGAAGAAAGTAGGGAAAACCACTAGACCCATTCAGTTCAGTTCAGTTCAGTCGCTCAGTCATGTTCGACTCTTTGCGACCCCATGAATTGCAGTACGCCAGGCCTCTCTGTCCATCACCAACTCCCGGAGTCTACCCAAACCCATGTCCATCGAGTCGGTGATGCCATCCAACCATCTCATCCTCTGTTGTCCCCTTCTCCTCCCGCCCCCAATCCTACCCAGCATTAGGGTCTTTTCCAATGAGTCAACCCTTCGCATGAGGTGGCCAAAGTATTGGAGTTTCAGCTTCAACATCAGTCCTTCCAATGAACACCCAGGATTGATCTCTTTTAGGATGGATTGATTGGATCTCCTTGCAGTCCAAGGGACTCTCAAGAGTTTTCTCCAACACCACAGCTCAAAAGCATCAATTCTTTGGTGCTCAGCTTTCTTCACCGTCCAACTCTCACATCCATACATGACCACTGGAAAAACCATAGCCTTGACTAGACGGACTTTTGTTGGCAAAGTAATGTCTCTGCTTTTAAATATGCTATCTAGGTTGGCCATAACCTTCCTTCCAAGGAGTAAGCGTCTTTTAATTTCATGGCTGCAATCACCATCAGCAGTGATTCTGGAGCCCAAAAAAATAAAGTCTGCCACTGTTTCCACTGTTTCCCCATCTATTTCCCATGAAGTGATGGGACCAGATGCCATGATCTTAGTTTCCTGAACGTTGAGCTTTAAGCCAACTTTTTCACTCTCCTCTTTCACTTTCATCAAGAGGCTCTTTAGTTCTTCTTCACTTTCTGCCATAAAAATGGTGTCATCCGCATATCTAAGGTAATTGATATTTCTCCCAGCAATCTTGATTCCAGCTTCTGTTTCTTCCAGCCCAGCGTTTCTCATGATGTACTCTGCATATAAGTTAAATAAGCAGGGTGACAATATACAGCCTTGACGTACTCCTTTTCCTATTTGGAACCAGTCTGTTGTTCCATGTCCAGTTCTAACTGTTGCTTCCTGACCTGCATACAGGTTTCTCAAGAGGCAAGTCAGATGGTCTGGTATTCCCATCTCTTTCAGAATTTTCCACAGTTTATTGTGATCCACACAGTCAAAGGCTTTGGCATAGTCAATAAAGCAGAAATAGATGTTTTTCTGGAACTCTCTTGCTTTTTCGATGATCCAGCGGATATTGGCAATTTGATCTCTGGTTCCTCTGCCTTTCCTAAAACCAGCTTGAACAGCTGGAAGTTCACGGTTCATGTATTGCTGAAGACTGGCTTGGAGAATTTTGAGCATTACTTTACTAGCGTGTGAGATGAGTGCAATTGTGCGGTAGTTTGAGCATTCTTTGGCATTGCCTTTCTTTGGGATTAGAATGAAAACTGATCTTTTCCAGTCCTGTGGCCACTGCTGAGTTTTCCAAATTTGCTGGCATATCGAGTGCAGCACTTTCACAGCATCACCTTTCAGGATTTGAAATAGCTCAACTGGAATTCCATCACCTCCACTAGCTTTGTTCGTAGTGATGCTTTCTAAGGCCCACTTGACTTCACATTCCAGGATGTCTGGCTCTAGGTGAGTGATCACACCATCGTGATTATCTGGGTCGTGAAGATATTTTTTGTACAGTTCTTCTGTTTATTCTTGCCACCTCTTCTTAATATCTTCTGCTTCTGTTAGGTCCATACCATTTCTGTCCTTTATCGAGCCTATCTTGCATGAAATGTTCCTTTGGTATCTCTAATTTTCTTGAAGAGATCTCTAGTCTTTCCCAATCTGTTGTTTTCCTCTATTTCTTTGCATTGATCGCTGAGGAAGTCTTTCTTATCTCTCCTTGCTATTCTTTGGAACTCTGCATTCAGATGGGAATATCTTTCCTTTTCTACTTTGCTTTTCGCTTCTCTTCTCTTCCCAGCTGTCTGTTAGGCCTTCCTTCTGAGTATACAGTGGAAGTGACAAATAGATTTAAGGGACTAGACCTGATAGACAGAGTGCCTGATGAACTATGGACGGAGGTTCGTGACATTGTACAGGAGACAGGGATCAAGACCATCCCCATGGAAAAGAAATGCAAAAAAGCAAAATGGCTGTCTGAGGAGGTCTTACAAATAGCTGTGAAAAGAAGAGAAATAAAAGGCAAAGGGGAAAAGGAAAGACATCCCCATTTGAATGCAGGGTTACAAAGAATAGCAAGGAGAGATAAGAAAGACTTCCTCAGCAATCAATGCAAAGAAATAGAGGAAAATAATAGAATGGGAAAGACTAGAGATCTCTTCAAGAAAATTAGAGATACCAAGCAAACATTTCAGGCAAAAATGGGCTTGATAAAGGACAGAAATGGTATGGACCTAACAGAAGCAGAAGTATTAAGAAGAGGTGGCAAGAATACACAGAAGAACTGTACAAAAAAGATCTTCACGACCCAGATAATCACGATGGTGTGATCGCTCACCTAGAGCCAGACATCCTGGAATGTGAAGTCAAGTGGGCCTTAGAAAGGAAGCATCAATATGCACAAAGCTAGTGGAGGTGATGGAATTCCAGTTGAGCTATTTCAAATCTTAAAAGATGATGCTGTGAAAGTGCTCCACTCAATATGCCAGCAAATTTGGAAAACTCAGCAGTGGGCAAGGGACCGGAAAAGGTCAATTTTCGTTCCAATCCCAAAGAAAGGCAATGCCAAAGAATGCTCAAACTACCACACAATTGCACTCATCTCACATGCTAGCAAATTAATAATCAAAATTCTCCATACCAGGCTTCAGCAATACATGAACTGTGAAATTCCAGCTGTTCAAGCTGGTTTTAGAAAAGGCAGAGGAACCAGAGATCAAATTGCCAACAACCGCTGGATCATCGAAAAAGCAAGAGAGTTCCAGAAAAACATCCATTTCTGCTTTATTGACTATGCCAAAGCCTTTGGTTTTGTGGATCACAATAAATGCGGAAAATTCTGAAAGAGATGGGAATACCAGACCATCTGACCTGCCTCTTAAGAAATCTGTATGCAAGTCAGGAAGCAGCAGTAGAAGTGGACATGGAACAACAGACTGGTTCCAAACAGGAAGAGGAGCACATCAAGGCTGTATATTGTCACCCTACTTATTTAACATATATGCAGAGTATATCATGAGAAATGCTGGGCTGGATGAAGCACAAGCTGGAATCAAGATTGCCGGGAGAAATATCAATAACCTCAGCTATGCAGATGATACCACCCTTATGGCAGAAAGTGAAGAGGAACTAAAGAGCCTCTTGATGAAAGTGAGAGAGCAGAGTGAAAAAGTTGGCTTAAAGCTCAACATTCAGAAAACTAAGATCATGGCATCTGGTCCCATCACTTCATGGCAAATAGATGGGGAAACAGTGGCTGACTTTATTTTCTTGGGCTCAAAATCACTGCAGATGGTGACTTCAGCCATGAAATTAAAAGACGCTTACTCCTTGGAAGTAAAGTTATGACCAATCTAGACAGCATATTAAAAAGCAGAGACATTACTTTGCCAACAAAGGTCCATCTAGTCAAGGCTATGGTTTTCCAGTGGTCATGTATGGATGTGAGAGCTGTAGTATAAAAGAAAGCTGAGTGCAGAAGAATTGTTGCTTTTGAACTATGGTTTTGGAGAAGACTCTTGCAAGTCCCTTGGACTGCAAGGAGATCCTAAAGGAGATCGGTTCTGGGTGTTCATAAGAAGGACTGATGTTGAAGCTGAAACTCCAATCCTTTGGCCACCTGATGCGAAGAGCTGACTCATTAGGAAAGACCCTGATGCTGGGAAAGATTGAGGGTAGGAGGAGAAGGGGATGACAGAGGATGAGATGGTTGGATGGCATCACCGACTCAATGGACATGAGTTAGGGTAAACTCCGGGAGTTGGTGATGGACAGGGAGGTCTGGCATGCTGAGATTCATAGGGTCACTAAGAGTCAGACACAACTGAGTGACTGAAGTGAACTGAACTGAATCTGTAAAAATGTCTAATAATGATAAGAGAATTGATGTTTCTCCGTTGAAAAACTGGATAATTCTCAGCCCCTAACCTGATGATTCAGACCCCATCTTCACATTTATAACAAATGAATCTCTGATGGTCCCACTGCTCCACTGCGCATGACCCATCCTATCTGCAGACAGTCGCTCAGACCTGACAGGCCCCAACTCTCCAGGGCTAATCTGATGCTTCCTGGTTCTCTCCTATCCTTCCTCACTAGAGTCTCCCATCAATGGCCTCCATCAAGTACAGGTAAACGAGACTCCCAGCCTCCACACTCCTCTCAACACGCAGGCCCCCACGGTCCCCATCTGATGGGGCCAAAGGCATCAGAAGCAACATCTCAAACTAAATTCAAGCCCCCTACCTGGCCTCATCTTGTCTGTCTCTGAACCGAGTGAGAGGGGAGATGAGTCCACATTGTTCTGCAGATTCTGCCCCATCCATTTTCACCAACACTTCTCTCTCCCAGAAGTGATACTGGAACATAGGAAGCATTCTAATGACTCCCCAACCTTTCCCTTTATATTTGAAGTGGTTGTAATGTCCCCTGGGGAAACAGGTTAGAGAAACTCGTCCTGAGCCAACAGTGTGAAATTATTAGGAGACTCCTTCATTTCCACCTTATGAGATCCACATGCTCACCAGTAACTAAAAGCAGAGACTCCTCGGGAGATTTTTAGCTTTAGAAGTCCCTCCACTGTTTTTATTCAAAATAATATTTGTGTTTATCCAGTAAAAGCTAAGTCAGTTTACCTAGCAGGAGACTGGAATGTAGGTCTTAGGTAAATAATTATGTAAAAAAGGTTCTTAAAAGAATCTTTCAGGCAGAATGTTTAAACCTAGTTAAATCTTCAGAGAAATTAGTAAAAAGAATCACAGAAGTACTCAGCATATTTATAAATGGACAAGGATCCTGTCCCTCTTGCTCATTGCTAAATCCCCAGCACCTAGCACAGTGCCCTTAGTAGCATTTAGTACCGACTGGGTAACAGTTTGGTGAATGTTTCGAATAGATGAGTGAATAGCTGAATGGATCCACTGTGGTTATTAACTGCAAACTGGTGATATTCAGAAAGATGAGGGAGATATGGAAAAAAGCTAAAAGGAAACCTTGTAAGTGAGAATTTTGCCAGTGGAATAGATGTATTGTCAGACTGGGATTCTGAATTCTGGAGAGGACTCATCTCTGGGTGGGTGAAGTTTTGTTTCATGATCTTATTCATGTGTGACCTTTGACAATGATTTGATTTTTCCTAATTTGGAGTGGTGGTTAGGATTAGATGAGCTCACTTGTTTAATGTTTAAAGATAGCAGGAGGGCTGGCTTCAATTTCTCATTACTCTTCCTCCTTCCAAAACCTCTCACCACTAAACCCCACCCTCATCTATTCCATGCAGATGATTCAGTCCCTACTAGTCTCCCTCAAAATCCCAAATTAAATCCCTGTGTATCCACTGCTCTACTGAGGCAGGCTTTACCCATCAACAGACAGCTTCTCAGCACTGGCCCCCTATACCCAGCCCACTCCCACTTCTAGGGCCAGTGTTAAGTCCTCTCAGCACTGGTTTCTTTATTTAAACTTTATCTTCATTCCTTCAGCGACTTTATTGTGTGTTACATCCTGTCATTGGCACTAAGGATACAGTAATTTAAAAAAAAAGAATCTAATTATAGTGCTCAGTCTAACAGATTAAATGAGATGACACAGCAGAATCTTGTTAACTTTAGGGTAGGAGGCAAGAGCAGGAAGTAGGCTTAAACAAGGCAAGCTTTGTATGGTGGGTATGTTTATGTGATTGGGGGGCTAGGGGTGTTGTCCTTCCCAGAAGTCAGCCTAACAGAGATGTCAAGGCATGTGATGGATGGAAGCAGTGTTCCTTCATTCCCCTTTATGCAGTCTGACTATGTGGATGAGATGGGCATGAGGGCTCATGTGTCATACCCCAAACACTGCTGTTCTCCACACGGTTCCTCCTCTAGTATCTTACTATTTCTCACCCCCAGTGGCTCCCTCCTGTCCTCCATGTTTTCTTCCCATTCCAATCATAAATCTGCTAGTATTCTCAGACCTCACCCACCTCTAGCCTCTCTCCCCACCCAGCCTACCATCCATGCTTTCTCCTGCTTTGTTTCTTCCCCATCCTACCTGTGGCCTGTAGAGTTCCCCACCATCCTGTCACTTTCTTTCAGTCTGCCTGCTCTCTTCACACATCCTGCTGACCACTACCCCACCGTCATATGCCCCTATCGATGCTGAAAGCTCAGCTTCTCTGCACACCAGTGCCAAAGCAAATCTCAGAGACAGAGTTTTGGGTGAAGTTCAGTTCAGTCGCTCAGTGATGGAACCCATGTCCCCTGAGTGGGCAGGTGGAATCTTAACCACTAGACCACCAGGGAAGCCAATGTGAACATTCTTCAGAAGAATGAGGTGGTAAGTAGGAGTCCACATCGTCAAACTTCAGGTCCAGCTAGTCTGGGGTTTCACATGCTTGTGGCAGCGTAGCATCATGAATCATTAACTTCTCCTACCTGAAGGGGGTTTCCGTATCTGCAAAATAGCTCAGAGATATTGTGTGTATCCATCGATGGGGAAACAGGACCTTGCCCCAAGGTTGCTCTTGACTGTTTCTCCTTGCCCTCCCATTCTCTCCCTTCCCTAATGAACAACTGCTTGAATCTGCCCATTGGAACTCAGGGAAGGTCATGAAGACTGCGGGAAGGCTGTTTCCTATAATCAAAGAAATGGGAGACACGAAGGCCTACACGCCCAGGAGCCCCACAGGGTATCACTATATGCATGCTGCTGAGCACAGTTAGACACGACAAAATCACACGACAGATCAGCCAGAAACTCAGCTTGGAGTCATCAGTCTCAACTGGGCCCTCAATATTCCTTAGTAACCCTTTAACATGTCCCTGCTTGGGTCTCTTACCATCCCGTATCATATTGAATCTTTACTGCTCTCCTTTAGATCCTCGCCCTTATCCTTTCTCCCAGCAGATGATCTTAATTCCTACTCAGCAAATCTGCTTGCCCTGAATTCTGGCCCATACCCATTCTTACCTCCTCATTCAGAGGGTGAGAAGACCCTCTTCCTATTGGATCTAAGATTTAAGGTTCATTCTCCAGGATCATGATCTTATTCCCACCTATATTTAAATATTTTCCATTCATTAGCTTCTTCTCAGGCTAAATTAAATAAGCTGTTTAAATCAGGACTCTCTTAGTTGCAATTGACAGAAATCCAACTCAAGCTAGTTTAGGTAAAAAGGCAGAGAGCTAAGAATTTGTCATCAGTCATACTTCAAGGTTTGGGGAAGTGAGTGCTAGTTTCAACTTTATGGAAGCAGGATCTTTCCTTCCTTCCCACACCAATTTCACAGAAGTTAAAACAGAAACAAAAAAGAAAGTTGAAGAAGAAACGTCAATAAAGGGAAAGTATGACTGATTGCACATTCTTAGCTCTCTCTCTGTTTCATTTTCCTGTCTCAGAGACCAGCTTTCTTCTTGTGGCAAAATATGGCTACAAGAAATAATAGTTCAGTATGAAACAGAGCCCTAGCTCATCCTCAAGGAACACACAACAATCTGCTACATATCTTTGGCATCTGCAAGAAATAAAGCCCCACCCAAGAGGAGGATGGAATGATGCTCCTGACCTTTTGCTGACTTCAATCTACAAAAGCTTGGCCTCTGTTGACCTATGCCCCAGTTCTACGCTGCATTTTCCTCTGCTCAAGCCCATTCATGAATATGCATGTACCCTTAGCTTAAAATTTCCCCAATCTTGCTGTTCAAGGAAACGCTGCTTCGCTGCTTTGGGAGAGATCGCCGGCGTTCTCTTTACTTGCTGTGTGTGTGCGTGTGAGCCTGCTCAGCTGCACAGTTCTGTGCGACCAGACTCCTCTGTCAGGAATACTAGCCATAGCAAAGTACACTTCCGCATCTTCATCTGCAGCTCAGACCTCTCTCCTGTGCTCTAGGCTCACATAGCTACCTGCTTGCTTGTCACGTTTCAGCCAGGGTGGGCCACAGATAAAACCAACACGTCCAAACCAAATTCATCATTTTTCCTTCAAGACCAGATTTTTTCATATTCCCTGTTCTGGTTAAAGAATCACTATTAACCAGGCACTCATGATGAATCCAGGCAATGCTTCTGGATTTTTCACTTTCCCTTACCAGCCCATGCCACCACCACATTTAAGGTGGTAGAGTCTAACAATACCCTTCCTTGTCTTGTCCTGGCTCACTTCTACTCATTTGCTACAGCAATCATTTTCTACTGGCCTCTTAGTTTCTCTTCTCTCTAATTTGTCTTCTAAATGCAAATCTGATTGTGTTACTCCATGCCTAAAATCAATAGTTTCTTTGCAAATCCAAATTCCTTGTAGGAAATATTCCAAATTCTCTGGCAAGAAGTACAAAGGCCTTCCAGAAATTTTCCTCCAACTTTACTGATACTCTCTACTTTTTTGCTAATGAACTACTTAAAACTCCATCTTTTGTATTTACCTCCTCTGCCTGGTTCAAACACACTCTCCCTTACATTCTCTTAGTTCTCCTGGTGAGTTCATATTTCTCTTAGGGCCCACTGTTAAGCATCTTCTCAATTTTTTCTCCTAAGACTCTTTTTAGGGGCTTCCCTGGTGGCTCAGTGGTAAAGACTCCACCTGTCAATGCAGGAGACACGGGTTCGATCCCTGATTGGGAAGACCTCACACGTCATGGAGCAACTAAGCCAGTGAAAGTGAAAGTCGAATCCGAATCTTTGCGACCCCATAGACTATACAGTGCATGGAATTCTCCAGGCCAGAATACTGGAGTGGGTAGCCTTTCTCTTCTCCAGGGGATCTTCCCAACTCAGGGATCGAATCCAGGTTTCCCGCATTGTGGGCAGATTTTTTACTAGCTGAGCCACAAGGGAAGCCCAAGAATACTGGGTAGCCTATCCCTTCTCAAGCAGATCTTTCTGACCCAGGAATCGAACCAGGATCTCTTGCATTGCAGGTGGATTCTTTACCAACTGAGCTATCAGGGAAGCGCAACTAAGCCTGTGGACCACAACAATTGCGCCTGTGCTCCAGAGCCCGGGAACTACAACTACTGAGCCCGCATGCTGCAGCTACTGAAACCTGTGCACCTGGAGTGTGTGCTCTGCAACAGGAGAAGCCACTGCAATGAGAAGCAGTGCACCACGGCTAGAGAGCATCTCAACTTGCCACAACTAGAGAAAGCATAAGCACAGCGCTGAAGACCCAGGATAGCCACAAATAAATAAAAGACTTCTTTGGCCCTGTGTCCCAACACCTTGACGGCAACCTCCCAAAAGACACTGAGCCTCACCTGGCTAAGCTGCTCCTGAATTCCTGACTGACAGAAATGAGGAAATAAAAAGTATTTACTGTTGTATAACAGCAAGGTTGTTTCGGGATAATCTGTGACACAGCAATAGAAAACCAACTGAAACAGTTTGCTTGCAGAGGTCAACATGAGTGAAATTCTAGACCCAAGTTTCAAGTGCAGGGGCTTGGTCTTCCCAACTCAATCCTCAGGGGTCTTTAAACAATACCAATCAACTGTCTTTTATTTCTCCAATTTCTTTTTGAAACATAATAAAACTAATTATGGATTAGTAGTGGATTAACTACTTAATGCTCATACAGTAATATGCAAAGTAAGAGTTCAAATTTCTATTATTATTATTTAATATGGCCTTAAAGACTCAGGATGGAAATTGAGAGAACATTAAGACATTTTGTTTTTCTTTTCTTTTTTGGCCACACCACTTGGCTTGCAGGATCTTAGTTCTTCAACCAGTGATTGAACCCAGGCTGTTGGCAGTAAGAGTGTGGTGTCTTAACAGTAGACCAGCAGGGAATTCCCAGGATATTCTTGTTTGACATTCAAGCATCTATTTTTTTCAATAATCAGAATCTATAGGATACAGAGAATCTAATTCCCGTATTTTAGATAATCAGCTAGGGATGTAATTTTCAAAAATTGATGTATAGGTGCCGTACAGTATAATACTGGCATACAATATAGTGATTCACTATTTTAAAGGTTATATTCCATGTATAATTATTATAATATATTGGTTATATTCCGCATGTTATATAAAAAGGAAAAAAGAGGCAAAAGAAAGCTTCTATCTGATCCCACTTATATGAAGTTTGGGAACATGAAAGCCAAGCTAAGGTGATAGAAATCAAGAATAGTTTTTTGTAGGATTGAATTAACAACATTTTTTTTCTGAAAAGGACCGAAAGGTTCTCTATCTTGATTTGTATTATAATTACATGGGTGTAAATATTTATCAAAAATCACAATTTACTTATGTTCATTTGACTCTATGTAATTTTTAGCTCCATCTTAAAAAGACAATGTTAAAAAAAAAATAATGCATAACTCGAAAACCAAATCATGTTTCCCTTTTGAAAGGATAACCTCTCTTTCAGAAGGAGAAAACTGGGAATTCAGAACACCAAATAGAAAGAGCTTTCACATCACACAAGTGGAACAAAGTAAATATTTCCAAATATTTTCCCAAATACTACCTTTGAGAAAAGGAAACCCCAGCCCCTGAGCCATGATAAATACCCACCAATTCTCAGCTAACTTGGGTAGGGAAATCAACATTCAACTCTCCTCACTTTGGACAGGCTCTGTCCAGATATTAATAGCACTCTGCAAGAAGGGGACCCTCCACGCAGCAGAAAACCCCAGAAAAAAAACTGGAGGCAGAGCAGAGTAGTTAGGGTAGAGGGCAGGGCGCCAGGTGTGACTCAGCATGCAGGAATCCCACAAGGATGGAGGAGGAGGCGCTTGGGCACAGAAAAGAGACTAAGAAGGAAAAATATATTGACAAGGGCTCCACAGTTGCGGACAGGGGCTGCCTGAGAGACAGGTGGGATGGCTAGAGAAATAGGAACCAAGCACCGGACGCTGAGCCCAGACTGGGGAAAGCTGGGCCTCAGAGGGACACAGATGAGGGGTGTGGGGCAGGGGGAGCAATTAGGAACAAGGGTCCCTCGCTCCCCTCTGTGGTGGAAGGCAGGAAAAGGCAAAAAAAGGAAACTTGCCAAGGCAGAAAAGGACCACGTTAGGGGGAAAGCACTTTGTAAAGAATCTGGTGGTGGTCGTGGTGTGGTTTCCTCCCTAAGTCTGTCTGGACTCTTGCAACCCCAAGAACTGTAACCCACCAGGCTCCTCTGTCCATGGGATTTTCCAGGCAAGAATACTGGAGTGGGTTGTCATGCCTTCCTCCAGGAGTTCTTACCCACCCAGGGATTAAACTGGTGTCTCTTATGTCTCCTGCATTGGTAGGCAGATTCTTTGTCATTAGCGCCACCTGAGAAGCCTTCACATATACTACAAATGTCCCTAACGCTTCAGTTCAGTTCAGTCGCTCAGTCGTGTCCAACTCTTTGTGATGCCATGGACTGCACCACACCAGGCCTCCCTGTCTGTCCATCACCAACTCCTGGAGCTTACTCAAACTCATGTCCATCGAGTCGGTGATGCCATCCAACCATCTCATCCTCTGTCATCCCCTTTTCTTCCTGCCTTCAATCTTTCCCAGCATCAGGATCTTTTCCAATGAGTCAGTTCTTTGTATCAGGTGGCCAAATTATTGGAGTTTCAGCTTCAACATCGGTCCTTCCAATGAACACCCAGGACTGATCTCCTTTATAATGAACTGGTTGGATCTCCTCGCAGTCCAAAGGACGCTCAAGAGTCTTCTCCAACACCACAGTTCAAAAACATCGATTCTTTGGCGCTCAGCTTTCTTTATAGTCCAACTCTCACATCCATGACTACTGGAAAAACCATAGCCTCGACTACACAGACCTTTGTTGGCAAAGTAATGTCTCTGTTTTTTAATATGCTGTCTAGGTTGGTCATAACTTTTCTTCCAAGGAGTAGCGTCTTTTAATATCATGGGTGTAGCCACCATCTGCAGTGATTTTGGAGCCCCCCAAAATAAAGTCTGTCACTGTTTTCACTGCTTCCCCATCTATTTGCCTTGAAGTGAAAGGACTGGATGCTATGATCTTAGTTTTCTGAATGTTGAGTTTTAAGCCAACTTTTTCACTCTCCCCTTTCACTTTCATCAAGAGGCTCTTTAGGTCTTCTTCACTTTCTGCCATAAGGGTGGTGTCACCTGCATATCTGAGGTTATTGATATTTCTCCCAGCAATCTTGATTCCAGTTTGTGCTTCCTCCAGCTCAGGGTTTCTTATGATGTACTCTGCATATAAGTTAAATAATCTGGGTGATAATATACATCCTTGATGTACTCCTTTCTCTACTTGGAACCAGTCTGTTTTTCTACGTCCAGTTCTAACTGTTGCTTCCTGACCTACATATAGTTTTCTCAAGAGGCAGGTCAGGTGGTCTGGTATTCCCATCTCTTGAAGAATTTTCCAGTTTGTTGTGATCCACACAGTCAAAGGCTTTGGCATAGTCAATAAAGCATAAGTAGATGTTTTTCTGGAACTCTCTTGCTTTTTCGATAATCCAGCGGATGTTGGCAATTTGATCTCTGGTTCCTCTGCTTTTTCTAAAACCAGCTTGAACAGCTGGAAGTTCATGGTTCACGTACTATTGAAGCCTGACTTGGAAATTTTGAGCAACACTGCCTGCTGTCTGCTCACATTTAAATATAAAGTGATTTTTAAAAACTGCCTGGAATAGACTGGTATCCATACCTGTAGGGCAATCTGATTTGGCTTTTCATTGTTTCTTTTAATATATTTATTTTTTAATTTTTAATAAATTTATTTATTTTTAATTGAAGGATAATTTCTTTACAATGTTGTGTTGGTCTCTGACATACAACGACATGAATCAGTCGTAGGTGTATATATATGCCGCCTCCCTCTTGAACCTCCTTTCCACCTCCTACCCTTTCATTGCTTCTTTGTTTTTGTTTTCGTCTGGCTTCCCACAGAGGACTCAACCACACTCTCACCAAGCAAGTAAAAGTCTGGTTGCCAATTAATTTCTTTTACAGACCTGCCTGCAACTAATCCTCCTATTGTCACCACCTCCTGCACCCTTATTCTGATAGTTCTAAGTATTTCTGAGATTCTGTAGTTCATATCAGCCTTCTTCTTAGCTTTCCTTACCGTCAGCTTTGGTTCAACTGTTAAGTCAGTTTTGTCACTAGTCCACCTAATTTAGTTTCCAACATTCCATTGCTGTCATATCCTCTGTTTACAACTATTTCATTTTTTGCCTTTATAAGTTCATGGCTTTTATTAATAAATAAAAAAATTCTTTACTATTACTTTTATGTAGTTTGGGGAGGGAGAAAAATGTGTTTACTCTGCCATATTTTAACCAAAAATCTTGAAATTGCTTCTTTCTTGTGTGCTGAGGACTGCAGCTCATTTATCATGACAGTCTGGAGTCCAGCCTATTGCCTGGCATAAATTAGGAGTTCAGTAAGAAAGTAAGGGTCTATTGAGTGAATACACGTGTAGCATGATAACTTTCTTGAAATAGTAACCAATGTTTTGCTTTGTTTTTCTCTCTAGTATTTCTTTTTCCCCTTTTCAGCTAGGCCAATATGTTATCTAGGCTTCAGGGAATGAATAGGACAACAGAAAGAAAATTCTGCCTGGATTTTGAATATCAAATATTTACGTCTTTAGGAAAATTCAAAGAGCTTGTAGCATAAACAAAATATTGGGGCAGAAAGTTGTGAAGTATACCTCTATCTCTCCTCTAAAACTGAAAGATTGATCCAAAAGATATTCAGAGCCCAGTTCTAGGGAGGCACCAAAGCCCTACAGAAAAAATAAATAGCATGCCCAGGCAGTGGGGATCATTTCTTCCCACTGGGCTGGCTTAGGAGCCCCAGAAAGTTTCCTTTGCATTCAAGGGTGAAAACAAAGTAAGCAGAGAAAGCCAGTGGACCTAAAGGGTACTTCACAGATAAGAATGAAGGTCAAGAAATGCCAGGCTGGACCACTGAATGGGGAGATAGGATGGTGTCATGTCAGAGATCATGGACTCTGGGATCAGGGCATCATGGACAGGTGATGCCCATGTGGGAAGATACATCATGGGAAGATGACACTGAGATCCCTCCAATCCCTGAGGCTTTGATACTTTGATGCTTTTGAACTGTGGTGTTGGAGAAGACTCTTGAGAGTCCCTTGGACTGCAAGGAGATCCAATCAATCCATCCTAAAAGAGATCAATCCTGGGTGTTCACTGGAAGGACTGATGTTTGAAGCTGAAACTCCAATACTTTGGCCACCTCATGTGAAGAGTTGACTCATTGGAAAAGACCCTAATGCTGGGTAGGATTGGGGGCGGGAGGAAAAGGGGACGACAGAGGATGAGATGGTTGGATGGCATCACCGACTCGATGGACATGGGTTTGGGTAGACTCTGGGAGTTGGTGCTGGACAGAGAGGCCTGGCGTGCTGCAATTCATGGGGTCGCAAAGAGTTGACACGACTGAGCGACTGAACTGAACTGAAATGAAGCCTCTCATTATTTAAACACAACCCGAGGGAGATCCTCAAACTGACTGAGATTAAGTTTATGCCACTCAAGTGAAATGGAAGCTCAAGACTGAAATTAACTTAAGTTATTAAAAAAAAAGTATCTGTACACCAGAAACTAACACAAAATTGTAAATCAACTATACTTCAGTTTAAAAAATTGTATTTTCCCAATATATTCTGCTGGTCAGTTAAAATTTGTGTACAGTACATAAAATATGGTGAGTATGACCATTAAATATTCATTTTTTTATCAATTTATGAAAAAATCCATAAGCATTTACATAACAGATGATCAAATATGTTAATATAGCAACATTCTAAATTAAAGTACAGATTTATATTGTGAAAGATAAATCATCCATAAAATCAAGCATGTAGGTAGACTGCTTCACTAAACTCTTTCTATTATTTGTTAATAATAACAAATAGTAGGATAAATTATAATTATAAAACAAATTAGATATATTTATATAATTCACATAATAATTTATATGATTAAAAAACAAGTTATAATTCTTAAATAACGTATTTGCCAATAGTAGAATAAATGAGAAAATATGGAAACATGTGTCAGGAATGTATGTCAGGACTTCTGCTTTCAGCTGAGATGAGGGCCAATGCTCTCACTGAGAATGACTCATTATTAGAGAAATGCAAATCAAAACCACAATGAGGTACCATTTCACACCAGTCAGAATGGCTGCTATCCAAAAGTCTACAAGCAATAAATGCTGGAGAGGGTGTGGAGAAAAGGGAACCCTCTTACACTGTTGGTGGGAATGCAAACTAGTACAGCCACTATGGAGAACAGTGTGGAGACTCCTTAAAAAACTGGGAATAGAACTGCCATATGACCCAGCGATCCCACTGCTGGGCATACACACCGAGGAAACAAGAATTGAAAGAGAGGCGTGTACCCCAATGTTCATCGCAGCACTGTTTACAATAGCCAGTACATGGAAGCAACCTAGACGTCCATCAGCAGACAAATGGATAAGGAAGCTGTGGTACATATACACAATGGAATATTACTCAGCCATTAAAAAAAATACATTTGAATCAGTTCTATTGAGATGGATGAAACTGGAGCCCATTATACAGAGTGAAGTAAGCCAGAAAGAAAAACACCAATACAGTATACTAATGCATATATATGGAATTTGAAAGATGGTAATGATAACCCTATATGCGAGACAGAATAAGAGACACAGATGCATAGAACAGTCTTAAGGACTCTGAGGGAGAAGGTGAGGGTGGGAGGTTCTGGGACAATAGCATTGAAACATGTATACTATCATATGTGAAACAGAACACCATACTAGGTTCGATGCATGAGACAAATGCTCAGAGCTGGGGCAATGGGATGACCCAGAGAGATGGGATGGGGAGGGAGGTGGGAGGGGGGTTCAGGATGGGGAACACATGTAAACCCATGGCTGATTCATGTCAATGTATGGCAAAAACCACTACAATATTGTACAGTAATTAGCCCCCAACTAAAATAAATAAATTTATTAAAAAAAAATACACAAAACAGTACCTGTTTGAAGGCAAAGAAGAACTGCAGGGGAAACTCAGGCTTGAGCTATCAGATTCTGGAGAAGGACGAGACTTGGAGAGGAGTGCTGACATTCTTCAATTGATTTTTCCTTTGGGGCACTTGCCAATTCTGAGTACCTGACAAGAGGCCAGGAATCCAGGCAAGAGATTTGGGCAGGAGGTCACCAAGGGCAGAGGGCAGCAGAATTCTTAGCAGTCTGGGGAGCTAGAGAGAAAAACTGGAATTTTCTGAGGCTGGGATGCCAGCAAGAAGGGTGCGTAGAAAAACGAGTCTAACACCCTCTTTACCCAGGTTCCAGTGCTACATGGATCAAGGTAAACTAAGCAGAAAGTCTCTGTAAAGTAAAGAAAAGATTTGGAAAACTCAAAAGACTCACCAGGAGGACAGGGCCACACAGTGAGAACCAAGTACCCAGGTGGAACCCCAGGAGGTGTTTTAGTTGGGTAGGATTGCTATACCAAAAATACCATGGCTGTGTGATTTAAACATTTATTTCTCACAGTCCTGGAGGGTGAAAAGTCCAAGATCAAGAGTCTGGCAGATTCAGTGTCTGGTCAGGGCCAACTGCTTGGTTTCTTCACTTGTTAGAGGGGACGAGCTCTACAGGGCCTGTTTTATATGGGCACTAATCACACTCATGAGGGATCCTCTGTCATGACCAAGTCACCTCTCAAGCCTGCACCTCCTGATACCACCACATTTGGGGGTTAGGATTTCAACATAATGGGCTTACCTGGTGGCTCAGACAGTAAAGAATTCGCCTGCAGGCAGGAGACATGGGTTCAATCCTTGGGTAGGGAAGATCCTCTGGAGAAGGGAATTTGGCAATCTGCTCAAGTCTTCTTGCCTGAGAATACCATGGACAGAGGAGCCTGGCAGGCTACAGTCCATGGGGTCGCAAAAAGTTGGACGTAACTGAGAGACTAACACACACACACAATATATTTCAACGTATGAATTTTGAGGGGAACACAAACATCCAGTCTACAGCAGAGGGCTACTGTCTAGGAACAGAGATGGACCAGAGATGGAATCATGGTGCTCCGAAGTGATCACTGTGCTTAGTAGCTCAGTTGTATCCGACTCTCTTCGACCCCATGGACTATAGAGATGGAATAAAGCCTCATAAAACTATGATGCATTATATGTCATTCTGGAAAAGGCAAAGCTAAAAAGACAAAAAAAAATCAGTAGCTTCCAGGGGTTAAGGATAGGGAGGAAAGAATAGATGGAACAAAAGGGATTTTTAGGGTGGTGAAACTACCCTGTGTGATACTACAATGATGAACATATGTTGGTATACATTTGTTAAAGCTTGTAGAGTGTACAACACCAAGAGTGAACGCTAATGTAAACTGTGGACTTTGTGATTAAAACTGTGTCAATGGAGAGTCATCCCTGGCTAAAAAAAGTCCCATTCTGGGATAAAGAAGATGTAGTACATACATACAATGGAATGCACTCAATCATAAGAAAAGAGATGAAATAATGGCATTTGCAGCAACATGAGTGGACCTAGAGATGATCATACTAAGTGAGGTATGAAAAAGAAAGTCAAATACCATATGATATAATTTCTATATGGAATCTAAAATGTGGCAAAAATGAACTTATCTATGAAACAGATGCACAGACAAGGGGGCAAGCTAGGAGAGGGATGGATTGGGAGTCTGTGATTAGCAGATACAAACTATTATACACCAAATGGATAAACAACAAGGTCATACTATATAGCACAGGAAACTATATTCAATATCCTGGGATAAATCATAATGGAAAAAAATTTGAAAAGAATATATATACATATATATATATAAAACTAAATCACTTTGCTCTACAGTAGAAATTAATACAATACTGTAAGTCAACTGTACTTAAGTAAAAACATTTTTTTAAAACTTACCATCCTGGCGAGGGATGTTGATAATGGAGGGGGCTATGCAAGGGTGAGGGCAAGAAGCAAAAGGGAACTTAGTACTTTCTTCTCAGTTTTTCTGTGAACTAAAAACAGCTCTAAAAATAAAAACCTGTAATGCAGCCTGCAGTTGGTTCTACCTTTGATTGAATTAAACTGACCAGTTCTCTAGTAGAAAAGGTAAGCCCTCTCTTTGTGGAAGATTTCACCCCAGAGCTCTCTAATTTTTGAAATACAACGTCTGGATCAAATTGGATAAATTCTTACCAGGCATTCCAGGACACAGAAACAGTTACTAAAAACCATAAAGAAAAAGATGGAAATAGATACACTGATCCAGATATTTTAGTTTTCAAGAAATACTTAAAATAAGTATGATTAATATGCTCAGGAAAAACAGATGAAAAGAATGTATGTCATTAGTTAAAACTACAAGCTATGAACTGTGGAGTGAAACACATGTCCAAAAAGTAACAATAACAGTATTTTACATTTACCAAATGACTAATTTATATCAGGCATCATTTTAAGTGGTTCTTTGATTTCTCACAATTCCATGAAGTAGTATTATTGCCCCCACTTTACAAATGAGGAAACTGAGACACAAAATGGTTAAATAAATGTTTATGGTCACAGAACTAGTAAATGGCAGAGCTAGAATTTAAACTCAGTGCAGTCCCAGAGCCCTCACTTTTAATCCCACTGCTGTGTGGAGTACACACCTTGTTCTGCTACAACAGCCATAGAATAGTGTATGTTTGGGTTAAAGAGATATAGAATTCTGACGGTTCAGACTATTTAGGTCAGCAAAATGTTATTTTGTTTTCTCAAGGCCCCGAAACATGAGAATGTGAGAGTTCCAATTTAGCCTAAATTGCATAGTGATGTATTCTCGAATCCAAGGAGCCCAATAATGTTTATCTGAAAGCACAAAAGGCCAAGGAGAAATGTCTAATTTTAAGTAGACAAAATATAGGAAATAAAAATAACCATGTGAAATCTGACCCAAAATAATACTCAATACTAACCACCACTTAAGTTATTTTTGTAAACTCTTGCCTGGACACCCTCTAATTATTGTAAGTGCCACCTATGAATTCTTAGCTGCAGAACTACAGTTAATTCACTTATCCCCCTATGGGTAGATAGCCATGACAGAAGATTCCCCCACATACATTAAGCCTCTACTCTTTCAGCTGTACTCCCGGAAGTACTCCCTGAAGTACATTCTCTAACACATGCTGTTCTTGTTGACAAACACACATACCTGGTAAACATTTAAGAAATGTTTTTGAAAGGAAGGTGGACTACACAGCAGGAAAGCCCACCCTATCTCCTGCACTCCCATTCCCAACAATGTCCTTTCACTGCCAGAAAAAAATCTACCATTAGATTTGATTTCTCCAAATCTTCTATATAGTTGAATTAAACATTCATTATCATGTTCATATTAGTGACTTGATCCCATGGGCAGCTAGCTGTGATCGGAAGCATGAAAGAGTTAGTTTTGACTGGGATGCAGCAAGCACAAGTCATGAAAATTGTGAACATAAACTACAGGTTGTTGCTTTCTTAATCGCTCAAAATGAAGACAATAATGCAATCTACCTCACAAAATAAAATGAAAATTGCATGAGATAATGAGCATAAATATGCTTAAGATAATATTAGCCACACAGTAGGTGGTGAATAAACGATGACTTTTATAATTAATTATAATGACTTTGGCAATGATGGAGAAATTGTTAAACATCAAATGCATTTTAAAAGAATTGGCAAGATGGTGATGACAGTAGGTCTGAATAAAGTTTAAAGAAAGAATAAAATTAACCCCTCCAGCCACTGTGCAAGAGCATTTTTGCTTCATAGGATGATGTATGAAAGACTTGCAAGTGTCTTGGGAGCTAACTGTTTAGCATAGAGACCTAAATAGTCATAGATTTACAAATCTAACATATTTAAGAAATTCTACGGAATCAAAATGTTGTTTATTTCTCCAAAATGTTGAATATTCTCTCTCCATTTATTGAGTGGTTCATCATCTCTCCACATGTCTATTTACTTGTGACCAAAATACTCACCTAACATAATGCCCACCCACACAAGATTAGGTGAATCGTTTTTGTCATGTGAAAGTTATCTTCCTAACTCATTATCAACATGATGTGCCCACTGACATATATTTTTCAATAATACTAGTGGATTGTACATGTAAACTCCAGCATTTTCTCACTGAGTCTTTTTGCGACCAGAAGGTCATTAAGAGGTTCTATCGGTGCCATTTGTATACAGATCAAAAATAAGCTAACTGTCTCCCAGGCTGCAAGAACTCAGGAGTTGCCTCATTAATGTTTTGCTCCAACCAACCTTCTCAGAATGATTTCCCCTGGGATGGTTTTCTGGTTAGCGTTGTGGAGGATACGTTTAGTCAGTCATCTGAGAAGTATGTGTTTATGAATCAGTATGACTGGAGAAAATGATGGAAAGAGGTGGAAGCTTCTTTTTAAACTAGGAGACCATGCAGGGTGACAGGCTTGGCTGTAGTCTTGAATGAACCATTGATCATTGGTTAGTGGTCCTACCACTTACCTGCTATTTGATCTTGAGTAAGTCATTCACAAGCATCTTCCCTTTTCTCACAAAATAAACAATACTGTTAGCCTGGAAGGTTTCTAAATTCTCTTTCTATTAATCATATCTAAGTAAGGAAAAATTGAAATTGAAGATTTTTATTTCTAACTAAGAGATGCCATATTCAATGGTTGAGATGATAGCTACCTATGTGGCAATAAAAGATCATGATAAAATTAAATTATGCAAACTAGTAGAAATAAAATCAGAGTCAATTAATTTTAAGAATCATTCTCAAGTGTACCTTCAACTAAATGAATTACCCACAAAAACATTGTCAACTAATTTTTACAAAGGCAATTTGAAGGGTAGTTTGTAAACAGTGCTGCAACTACTGAACATCCACATGCAAAAATAAATAAAACTAGATACAAACCTTGTGCATTCCACAAAAATCAGCTCAGAATGAATTATAGAGGGAACAAAATTCCTCACTATTTACAAGTGGGCTACAAATAGCCACTTCTTTCCACAGAGTACAATATGGAAAGGGAGAAAAAGAATGATGTTATGGTGGAGAAACCTAACAAATACCATCTCAGCTAAGTGATCAAAGTTAATATTAACAGCTGTAAGTCACAGTGACCACATATGCTCCTGATACAATGGCTGAGAAATGTGCTTTACCTCATAGCAAACACCCTCTTCCAACAACACAAGAGAAGCCTCTACACATGGACATCACCAGATGGTCAATACTGAAATCAGATTGATTATATTCTTTGCAGCCAAAGATGGAGAGGCTCTATACAGTCAGCAAAAACAAGACCGGGAGCTGACTGTGGCTCATATTATGAACTCCTTATTGCCAAATTCAGACTTAAACTGAAGAAAGTAGGGAAAACCACCAGGCCATTCGGGTATGACCTAAATCAAATCCCTTACGATTATACAGTGAAAGTGACAAATAGATTCAAGGGACTAGATCTGATAGACACAGTGCCTGATGAACTATGGAAGGAGGTTCGTGGCATTGTACAGGAGACAGGGATCAAGAACATCCCTAAGAAAAAAAAATGCAAAACATCAAAATGGCTGTCTGAGGAGGCCTTACAAATAGCTGTGAAAAGAAGAGAAGTGAAAGGCAAAGGAGAAAAGGAAAGATATACCCATTTGAACGCAGAGTTCCAAAGAATAGCAGGGAGAGATAAGAAAGCCTTCCTCAGTGATCAGTACAAAGAAATACAGCAAAGCAATAGAATGGGAAAGACTAGAGATCTCTTCAAGAAAATTAGAGATACAAAGAGAACATTTCATGCAAGTTCAGTTCAGTTCAGTCACTCAGTCGTGTCCGACTCTTTGCGACCCCATGAGCTGCAGCATGCCAGGCTTCCCTGAACATCACCAACTCCTGGAGTCCACCCAAACCCATGTCCATTTAGTCACTGATGCCATACAACCATCTCATCCTCTGTCATCCCCTTCTCCTCCTGCCCCCAATCCTTCCCAGCATCAGAGTCTTGTCAAATGAGTCAGCTCTTTGCATCAGGTGGCCAAAGTATTGGAGTTTCATCTTCAACATCAGTCCTTCAAATGAACACCCAGGACTGATCTCCTTTAGGATGGACTGGTTGGATCTCCTTGCAGTCCAAGGGACTCTCAAGAGTCTTCTCCAACACCACAGTTCAAAAGCATCAATTCTTCGACGCTCAGCTTTCTTCACAGTCCAACTCTCACATCCATACATGACTACTGGAAAAAACATAGCCTTGACTAGACGGACATTTGTTGACAAAAAGTAATGTCTGTGCTTTTTAATATGCTGTCTAGGTTGGTCATAACTTTCCTTCCAAGGAGTAAGCATCTTTTAATTTCACGGCTGCAATCACAATCAGCAGTGATTTTGGAGCCCCTCCAAAATAAAGTCTGGCACTGTTTCCACTGTTTTCCCATCTATCTGCCATGAAGTGATGGGACTGGATGCCATGATCTTAGTTTTCTGAATGTTGAGCTTTAAGCCAACATTTTCACTCTCCTCTTTCACTTTCATCAAGAGGCTCTTTAGTTCTTCACTTTCTGCCATCAGGGTGGTATCATCTGCATATCTGAGGTTATTGATATTTCTCCTGGCAATCTTGATTCCAGCTTGTGCTTCTTCCAGCCTAGCGTTTCTCATGATGTACTATGCATATAAGTTAAATCAGCAGGGGGACAATATACAGCCTTGATGTACTCCTTTTCCTATTTGGAACTAGTCTGTTGTTCCATGTTCAGCTCTAACTGTTGCTTCCTGACCTGCATACAGGTTTCTCAAGAGACAGGTCAGATGGTCTGGTATTCCCATCTCTTTCAGAATTTTCCACAGTTTATTGTGATCCACACAGTCAAAGGTTTTGGCATAGTCAATAAAGCAGAAATAGATGTTTTTCTGGAACTCTCTTGCTTTTTTGATGATTCAGCGGATGTTGGCAATTTGATCTCTGGTTCCTCTGCCTTGTCTAAAACCAGCTTGAACATCTGGAAGTTCATGGTTCACGTATTGCTGAAGCCTGGCTTGGATAATTTTGAGCATTACTTTACTAGCGTGTGAGATGAGTGCAATTGTGCGGTAGTTTGAGCATTCTTTGGCATTGCCTTTCTTTGGGATTGGAATGAAAGACATGATGACTAAATATAATGTCTATCCTTGGTGGAATCTTGTAACAGAAAAAGGCCGTTAGATAAAAACAAAGGAAATCTGAATGAAGAAAGGATTTTGATTAATAGTAATGTATTAGTGCTAGTTCATTAATTCTGTTATATGTATAATACTAATATGATCATTGTAAATTATTAATAATAGAAATTATATGTAGGGTATATGGAACTTTCTGTACTACCTTTGCAATTTTTTGTAAATCTTATACTATTTTAAAATTTATTTTAGAAAATTACATGAACTTCTTGTGTATTTTCAGCAAAATGTTTAGACTAATAATATTGCTTTGAAATTTTTTCTCTCTGTTTCCTTCAGAGTAAATGATACAGCTGTTATGTAATACAATCCTACTCTGTACTACTATTTGGTCCTTTAACGAGCTTTCAATTTTGAAAACAGTTTGCATCCGGAGAACTATATCTTTGAAGGTAAAATACCACCAACAGGAAATAAGGGTCAAAGCAACTTACTTTATGAGGATCTCATCAACAAAACAATAACCACCACAAACTATCAGTTTAATAATAAGAAACAAGTATCCTTAGGAGCCCCAGTGGTTTGAGGATGATCTTATCTTGTAAAATAGAAATATATGTAGTATGTCAACATAGGCAAAAGACTGCAGCATGGTGGATTCTATATAGCACTGTTAGTTAACCCCACCGTGTTCTTTGATTTGCTGCCTGTCAAACTGTTTCCCAGGAGTGTCATCTGACACATGCCCTGCTATGCTGAGGATTCAGAAATTTGTGTTGTGGTCCTAATTTACCCACCAACAACTTACGTGACACTGAACCTTCATGTGGAATGAAGCTTGGGTTGAGCTGATCTCAAAGGTCTCTTCCTGTTTTGTGATTATAGACTTAGGTGGCCTGGTGGTAATAAAGGAGACATTAAGAGACCCAGGTTCAATCCCTGGATCGAGAAGATCCCCTAGAGGAAGGCACAGCTGCCCACCCCAGTATTCTTGCCTGGAGAATCCCCATGAACAGAGGAGCCTGGAGAGCTATAGTCCATAGGGTCCCAAAGAGTCAGACATGACTGAAGCGACTTAGCACGCACTCAGACATAAGAGTAACTTATTACCACTCACTGGCACAGCATCATGGATTTGCTTTTCAGATTACCTGGCTTTACCCAACACAGAGTGGCGTTTGGAGGGATAAGAGTGTAGGATGGGTAAGAAAACAAATAGCAAGGATTTCCTTGACGGTCCAGTTGTTAAGACTCTGATCTCCCAACTCAGGAGACACAGATTTGATCCCTGGTCAGGGAACTATGATCCTGAATGCCACATGGCATGGCTAAAAATAAAAAATAAAAATTTTTAAAAAGATAATTGGCAAAATAATTGAAAAAAAATTTTTTTAATAACACAAGTTTAATGTGGAAAAGAGAAGTCTGACTCCTGGTATTTGAAGAAGGGTCATGTGGGAAGGAGTAGCAGATGTGTTTGGGGAAATTCCAGACAACTTAGGACCAGCAGATGTATAGAAGCGGTCTCCACGTGAACCAGCGTAACCTGAGGGGTGGTGGCAGCGGCCACAGACGCCCAAAGGAGAGGGGCTCCCTCGAGCACTGGTGATGCCTGGGAGGCTGAGGAGGCTGGTTCCCCCTCACCTGGTTGGGTTTTTAAGGTTGTCTTTCTTCCCTTCCCCACTTCATCCTTTTCCTGCCAGCGTCCTCATCTCCACCAGTTTCTGATACCCAGCCTTGCAACAGTTCCTACTACAAATGCTTTGCGTCTGACAAGCGTTTAGAGGCAGAGAAATAAGAAAAGGTGAGGAAAGGCACTGATCCAGAACATGGAAAAGCCCTTCGCCATGCTGAGAGTCTGTAGTTACACAGAAAGCGTCTGCTCTGTACCTTTCCCTGCCTCAGCAGTCCTCTTGTTCTGTTCCCTCAGCAGCCCCTTCTCTTTCTAATTCCCCACCACATCCCTGTGTAACATCTCCTTTCACAACACAAGGCATCGTATCATGATGAAGACAATTTCACCATGCTTAGAATTAGTTTTTATTGGTGTTTTTAAACGCTTAAAATTCCCACAAATTTTAACCCAGCTACCTAGGAGATCTATGTAAGAAGTCTCCCTTAAATTCACAAGGTTTTTTTTTTTTTCTCTGCAAAGTAAAGCCTGTGCTGCCAAACAGCAACACTGGAATCTAGGGAAGCTCATTTCTCTGCTCCTTTGGAAACCCACAGGCCCTGAGTACATGGACCGGTTTTCTGTCCTTTAAGTGATGCATTGGTTGCAAGCTACAGTGCATCATAAACTGGCGTTTCTGGAATCATGGCTTTTTCTCCAAGATGGCAGTTCTCTTCCACGACATCAGTAAAAATGAGAAGAGCACAAATATATGCTCAGTGGGCAGTTTTTTTGAGGAGTCCTGCCTTTTCACATTTTCCCTAATAACTCAGAGGACAAGCCCTCCCAAAGGGAGGACATAATCTGAAACGTTTCTTTCTAATCCCCTCCTGCTCAGAACAACCTCAAGACCAGCATTTTGCAGCCTAACATGGAAAAAACAGTGTCATCACAGAACATAAACATCGAAGGATAGCACTTTATTTCTATAGAACAAGTTGAGTACCTGCTTCACAGTTTATCAGTTTTACTGATTATGAAGACAATGGAAGGAACTACCTAGCTCTGAGTCACATGATATTGGATTATCATTCTTTCTCCAGACATAGATAATCCATCTGTACTCTAGCAACTGATGTCTGTGGTTTTCAATTCTGGCTCCCCCACTTTGAAGTGTATGAAATGGCATAATTAACCCATCTGTGGGTTATTTGAACTTAGTATATAGCATTGTTGAATTAGTGTATATGAAGCAGGCAGGCACACTAATGTTTAACACCTATTTACTGCAGCTGATATTGTCATTAATATGATTATGATTATATATAGGCAATACTAAACCCCTATTCAGTTCAGTTCAGTCACTCAGTCATGTCCGACTCTTTGCAACCCCATGAATCGCAGCATGGCAGGCCTCCCTGTCTATCACCAATTCCAGGAGTCCAACCAAACCCATGTCCATCAAGTCAATGATGCCATCTAGCCATCTCATCCTCTGTCGTCCCCTTCTCCTCCTGCCCCCAATCCTTCCCAGAATCAGGGTCTTTTCCAATGAGTCAGCTCTTCGCATTAGGTGGCCAAAGTATTGGAGTTTCAGTTTCAACATTAGTCCTTCCAATGAACACCCAGGATTAATCTCCTTTAGGATGGACTGGTTGGACCTCCTTGCAGTCCAAGGGACTCTCAAGAGTCTTCTCCAACACCACAATTCAAAAGTATCAATTCTTCGGTGCTCAGCTTTCTTCACAGTCCATCTCTCACATCCATACATGACCACTGGAAAAACCACAGCCTTGACTAGGTGGACCTTTGTTGGCAAAGTAATGTCTCTGCTTTTTAATATGCTGTTTAGGTTGGTCATAACTTTCCCTCCAAGAAGTAAGCATCTTTTAATTTCATGGCTGCAATCACCATCTGCAGTGATTTTGGAGCCCAGAAAAAGAAAGTCAGCCACTGTTTCCACTGTTTCCCCATCCATCTGCCATGAAATGATGGGACTGGATGCCATGATCTTAGTTTTCTGAATGTTGAGCTTTAAGCCAACGTTTTCACTCTCCTCTTTCATTTTTAGCAAGAGGCTCTTTAGTTCTTCTTCACTTTCTGCCAGAAGGGCGGTGTCATCTGCATATCTGAGGTTATTGATATTTCTCCTGGCAATCTTGATTCCAGCTTGTGCTTCCTCCAGCCCAGGATTTCTCATGATGTACTCTGCATATAAGTTAAATAAGCAGGGTGACAATATACAGCTTTGATGTACTCCTTTTCCTATTTGGAACCAGTCTGTTGTTCCATCTCCAGTTCTAACTGTTGCTTCCTGACCTGCATATAGATTTCTCAAGAGGCAGGTCAGGTGGTCTGGTATTCCCATCTCTTTAAGAATTTTCCACAGTTTTAACTCCTATTAATACTGGATTAATTCCTTACATGGGTTCATGGTTCTTTGCACCAGAGCCTTTGATAGTAAGGAGGCAAGTCAGCTGTATTCCACATAGTGGACACAGTGATGAGTGACGTTTGAAACGCACTCTGTCGTCTGTGAAAAAAATGTAGCTAATACTGGGCAAGTACTTCTTATGAGCTAGGCATAGATTAGATGTTTTATATATATGACCTCTTATTTTTAGTAGAGTTTACTTTTTAGAGCAGTTTTAGGTTCACAACAAAATTGAGGGGAAGGTATAGAGGGTTCTCGTTTATCCCCTGCCCCCACACATGCATAGCTTCTCCAATTATCAACACCCCAACCAAACAGTTACATTTGTTACAATTGATGACCCAACACTGACACATCACAATCACCCAAAACTATAGTTTGCCCTTGGGTTCACTCTTGGTGTTGTACATCCTATGAGTTTGGACAAATGTATAATGACATGTATACATTATACAGAGTAGTTTCACTGTCGTAAAAATCCATTGTATGTGACCTCTTTTCATTTTTAAAACAACTATGAGTTTCTATTATTATTATTCCCATGTTTAAAAGATGAGAAAAACAAGGCTTGGAGAGTTAAACAATTTACTAAAGACTATACATTAACAAGTGGATCATCTGGCCCCAGAGTCCATGATCTTTCTGTTCCTGGTTGCCTCCCTATGGACCATGAAGAGAGAAAATGAATCACAGGAGTATGGTAATATTCCCTATAGGAGCAACCAGTTTATGAGGATGTAAGCCAGTGTTACCAGGTAGCTTCAGCCTGTGGTGCTAATGAGGTCCCATGAACAGTCATATATACAAATAATGGTGGTTCTAGGCCTCCTTCCAGCCCTGCCCTGAATGAAGCCTCCTGGATACACTTCTGGGAGTTGAAGTACACAATTTTTATACACAATTCTTTTCAAAAAAAACATTTAATGTAAATGGTTATTAAATTATTACACAGTCAAAAATCAAATAATAATGCATAAAATTTCCCTAAGGAGTCCTCAGTCTGAACTATGCTCTGCCCAGCTCTAAGGATGGACTTCATATACTCTAGCCCCTTATCAGCCACAGCTCATTTCTCAAAGAAGCATTGATGTAACTGGGTGTTTTTAAATCACTAAATTATTAAGTTGTAAATACTATTATCTTCATTTTATGTGTGAAGAAGCTGCCTTTTTGAATTCACTGCCTTGTCTAAAGTTCTACAGTTAATAAGAAGCAGAGTAGAATCGAAGCTCAGATTTGTAGCTTCCACACTGCATCTCTGACAATCAGCTGTTAGCCATTTACTGTGGAAAAACTTTGTGACAGGCATTGTGCTAAGGGTTGGAGGTGGAAAAGTAAAGAAGACAAAACTCCTACCCTTTAGGGGAGACAGACCTATGAATAGTGATAATAATATGTAAGAATAGTGGTAGAATATATACACACATACCACTGGAACACATGGAATTCTTTTAAAGAATGTGACATTAGAGCTGGGTGTTGGAGGGTGAGTAGAAGTTTGCCCAGAAAGGGAAGTATACTGTAAGCAGAAGGCAAGGCTTGTGCATGGAGTGTACGGGGAGATTTCTTGATTCATGCTGCATTTTAAAAGGAGAGACATTTTAAATTATGTTATTCATGACACAATACTAATAAACCTTGCAAAAGTATCCTTTAAACATGTCTACTCAATAAGACCTAATATATATGTATGTATATATATAAATATATATAACTAATTAAAAGTCATTTAAGACTGGTGAATTTTAGGACTATATCTTGCCTTTTGTGCTTAATCTATCTCAGTGGTTTTCAAGTGGGACCATTTTGAACCTAGAGGCCATTTGGTAATGTCTGAAAGCATTTGCTGTTGTTATAACTTTGTAGGGAAGGGGAATGCTATCGGAATCTAGTGAACAGAGGTCAAAGATGCCACTAAACATTTTACAATGCACAAGCCAGTGCCCCACCTCAGAGAATTATCCCATTACAAATGTCAGTTGTGCCAAGGTTGGGAATCCCTGCTCATCTGCTTGGGAAGCTGTGATTCTGTCTCAGACTACCAGCCCAGGCCAGGGCACGAGCCCCTCTGGAACGAACCCACAGACACTGCAGTTTCAGAAGAGTCAGCACTGGAGCTTGTGAGCCTGTCCTTGCTTCACAACCTGGCAGAAATCCTGCTCTGCTTATCTGGTTACAGACGGAGCACAGAGAAGTGGGAAGGTCAGGGGTCCTGCGAACCGGTAGTAACACTGAAAAATCAAGTCATTGATGGTTTACCCAATAAACAGAAATACCAAGCTAAGTGCTAAATGCCCTTCCTCCTCCTGTGAAAAGACACAAAAGCCAACAATTTGTTCCTGTGTTGTTCTGCCTTTACTCTGTTTACTTAATAATGGCCACAGTTGACATTACTGAGCCCTTACCCAGTACCCAGCACTCTGCCAACTGCTTTATGTGAGCTCTAACTGAGCCCTCCTTCAGTGCAGTATTATTTCCAGAGTGTACATTTTCTCCTGCTGGAGAATTACCTTTGTTGTGAGAAAAAATACTGAAGTCATTCCACAAAGAGGGCAGTTACACCATAAGAAACAACAGGTGGGTATCAGTTTTCACAGGACTAAGCAGGAGAGAAAACACAGTCATCAGACCAGTGGAGTTCAACGAGCAGTTACCGAGGATGTCTACCTGTCAGCTTGCTGCTATTTTCTCAGAAGGCCCTTACCCTTAAGGAGCTTGCAGAGAGAGGAAAAAAAAAAAAAAAAAATATATATATATATATGTATCAGCTTCTATTCCATGAAAGTTCACATTTAGATACACTTATGATAGATGAGGGCTTCCCTGGTAGCTAAGCAGTAAAAAATCCACCTGCCAGTGCAGGAAATGCAGGTTTGATCCCTGGGTCGGGAAGATCCCCTGGAGGAGGAGATAGCAACCCACTCCAGTATTCTTGCTTGGTAAATCCCATGGACTGAGGAGCCTGGCGGGCTACAGTCCACGGGGTCTCAAAGTGTGGGACACAACTTAACAACTAAACAACAACAAATGTTAGACAAACTGCTTATATTCCTCAATGATTTCAGAGAAGAAAAGTGTTATCCTGTAAGCAAAGACAAGATGTTTCAGGGAACTTTGCTTTAGTCCCGGCCCAGTGCTAGGGTTCAAGTGGGATGAGTTTAATCGTAAGACTTGTGCTTTTAGAGAGCCTTAGTTAGGGTGAAAGGAGGCTGGAGCAGAGAACAACCTACAAGGAAAGCATACTGGCCTTTCCCAAAGTCCCCTCTGCAGGTTCGGCTCAGCCCGATAGAGCTGTGACTTTCAAATGTTTTCGTCTTTGACTCCAGTAAGAAATGGGTCTTACCTGCCCCCAACACATGTCGTTAAACACTATTCACACCTTGTATGGGCTTCCCTGGTGGTTCAAAGTGTAAAAATCTGCCTGCCATGTAGGAGACATGGGGATCCCTGGGTCAGGAAGATCCCCTGGAGGAGGAAATGGCACCCCACTTCAGTGGTCTTGCCTGGAGAACCCCATGGACAGAGGAACCTGCCAGACTACACTCCATGGGGTCACAGAGTCGGACATGACTTAGTGACTAATACTTTCACTTTCACACTTTCCATATATGACACACTGATATTTTCTGTTCTGATTTCACTTCATTTTCTTTCATTCTGATTTTGAGCTAGCAGGTAAGCATATGAATGGTTTGTCCAGGACAGTCTCAATTTACGCCTGCTGTCCCTGTGTAATTATTAATAATTCCGTCCTTACTCACTAAATTGGTTTCATAACCTATCAGGTCACGTTTGGAAAAATCCTGCTATGGAAAAAGAAGCCTTAACCAGCAGGTGAAGGACCAGATTTCACAGAAAGAGCTGCCTTGGGGCAGAAAATGACAAAAAAAAAAAAAATGAAGCAGTTTAGCAAGGGGCTGCCTTCTCCCAATTTTGAAACCAAGGTGTGGAGCTTCCTGGAGCCATCCCTTTTGCAGGGCTCAGGCAGCCACGACTGCAGTGAGATGTCGCCCCCAAGTGGTTTCTCATGTGGCAAAGGGACCCAGAGACTCACTGAGACACTAGAGGAAGCTCCTGAAGGGACTTGGGGCCTAAAGTATGCAGGTTGGGGCAATAATCCAGTAACATACTAATGTTTAAACCCAGGGTGTGAAGAAAACAGTTACCATTAATTTTCATAAATACCTAACCAAAGTATGCTAGAAATAAATGATAGTTGCTTAATGCTTATTTAACTTATATGCAGAATATATCATGAGAAACACTAGACTGGAAGAAACACAAGCTGGAATCAAGATTGCTGGGAGAAATATCAATAACCTCAGATATGCAGATGACACCACCCTTATGGCAGAAAGTGAAGAAGAACTAAAGAGCCTCTTGATGAAAGTGAAAGAAGAGAGTGAAGAAGTTGGCTTAAAGCTCAACGTTCAGAAAACTAAGATCATGGCATCTGGTCCCATCACTTCATGGGAAATAGATGGGGAAACAGTGGAAACAGTGGCTGACTTTCTTTTTCTGGGCTCAAAAATCACTGCTGATGGATTGCAGCCATGAAATTAAAAGACGCTTACTCCTTGGAAGGAAGGTTATGACCAACCTAGATAGCATATTTAAAAGCAGAGACATTACTTTGTTTGTCAACAAAGGTCCATCTAGTCAAGGCTATGGTTTTTCCAGTGGTCATGTATGGATGTGAGAGTTGGACTGTGAAGAAAGCTGAGCACCGAAGAATCGATGCTTTTGAACTGTGGTGTTGGAGAAGACTCTTGAGAGTCCCTTGGACTGCAAAGAGATCCAACCAGTCCATCCTAAAGGAGATCAGTCCTGGGTGTTCTTTGGAAGGACTGATGTTGAATCTGAAACTCCAATACTTTGGCCACCTCATGGGAAGAGCTGGCTCATTGGAAAAGACCCTGATGCTGGGAAGGATTGGGGGCAGGAGGAGAAGGGGATGACAGAGGATGAGATGGTTGGATGGCATCACCGACTTGATGGACATGGGTTTGGGTAAACTCCGGGAGTTGGTGATAGACAAGGGAGACCTGGCGTGCTGAGATTCATGGAGTCACAAAGAGTCGGACACGACTGAGTGACTGAACTGAACTGAACTGAATAAGCTACTCAAAAGCAAAAAAACAACAAAAAAAGTTTCCTTTAAAGAAGAAAATTTGCTCAGAGGTACAAACTTGCCAATAGCTGTCCTGTGAATAACATTTAAATTCGAAATGAACAACATTAAAAATAATTAAACATTAAAAAAGTATTACTTCCTATGGAAAACAAAATCCATTACTTTAAACTGCTTTGAATATTCATTTATTTAACTACTTCCTTCCATTTCCCTGTCTTAAAATCTATCTGAAGTTCATGAAATCATACCAAATGTATGATATAGTTATTCAGGAGGAAATATTTGATCAATATTCTCCCCAAATATTGTATTCGTATCAAGAAAAAAGTCATCTTCACTACAGTTTTTAAAAGTGCATTCACATTTCTGCTTGAAGTTACTAGTAAGAAAATATGTCAATCTTTTTGTCTTCTGAAAAAATTTGTTTTAAAATTCCTATTGCTCCTTCCCTCTCTTCAAAAGTCTTATTTAAGAAAAGAGAAAAGCATTCTCAAAGTCAGCTGGTACCAAATGAAATTTCCAGGTTGTTTTTATTTGGTACTGTCACTTCTGGGCATGGCTGTACCAGTGCCCCAATGGCTATTCACACATCCTTCTCATGTACTGTGCTAGGCTGCGGGCTCAAGAGAACAGACAGACAGCTTCTGGCTTTTTTTAGCTTTCCAGGCAAGAGTCCAAAAACAACTTGTTAAAATAGGTGCTTTCAGAAAAATAGAAATGAAAGAATTATAGTCCTGATAGAATGCTTTGAAACGTCTTCTATACCCTTGAGTCACCCCTCTAGAATATCAGGCTTGTTTTGGAAATGATGAGCTGGACTTTTATTGTCAATGCTCCAAAGGGATGCAAGCATGCATGCACGTTTGGTAACCCTTCACGTAAGTCTAGATGCTGGTTGATGTGGATCAGGTTTGGTAACCCTTCACATAAGCCTAGATGCTGGTTGATGTGGATCAGATTCAAACAGCCCAGGGAGCCAACTCTGGTAAAACATCCTTGAGACCGTGTGCCTGGTGCTTCATTCTCCTGTGTCTCCTGTTAAGGCACTTTCTCCACTTGGCTTCTGGGATAGCTGTCTGGCCTGGATTCTCCCACCTCTCAGACTGCTCCTGCTCTATCTCTTTTGCTGGAGCCACCTCATTTCCCCACACTCTGACCATGAAGTGCACTAGGTCCAGTCTTTGGCTTGGTTCAGTTTTTTCTTTCCTACCCACACTCACTCTAAGTAGTCTCACTCATTCTCACCATTCTTAGTAAGCCATCTCATTCATTCTTAAGGCTTAAAATGCCATCTCTATGGTAGAGATTTCCAAATGCACAACTCTGAACCCTTCCATGATTTCCAGGCTTACATATCTGGCTGCTGATAGTATGTCCAACAGGCACCGCAAGCTTAATGTGTCCACACCTGAGCTCCCATTATTGCCCCACCTCTCCAGCTGCTCCTGGCACTGTCTGCTCCATCTCAGTGAATGGCAACCCCATTGGCAGGTGTTGGCAATGCAAACTTGCCAAGGTGTCAGGCCAAGAACGTTGCAGCCTGGTTCTTCACACCACTTCAGAGCTCCCTGTGAGGCTGGCTGAGTCCTCTCTCCAGACTGTGTGACAGTCCAACTTTCCTCTCTGCCCAGCCATGCTTTATTCCCTTCCCTTCCATAGGTATTGACTCCAAGAGTTATCCTTAAACTGCTTGCACACTAAGCAGTTTTCATCTCAGATTCTTCTTCCAGGGGAACCCAATCTACCAGACCTTGAAACCCAGGAATCTTGACTGTTGCATAATACCTCATAATTGTACCTAGAAAACCAGTTGAGTTGACAGTGTACTATAAGTCTGTACAGTGTGCTCACTTATGGATTGTCTTTAAAATACAAGGAGGAGAAGGGAAAATACCACAATATTAGACCCTATATGTCCTTATTCATCAAAAAGTAAAATTTAAGAAAGGATTTTGCTGAAAATTATCAAGGACTATAGTCTTCAGCTGCACTTCTCTTGCATGACTAATATATTAAAGATATAATAGATACACTATATCAAAAACCATCTACCATTGCTCATGGATAGATAAAATTGCCTGATAAGATTTCACTGGTGTGTCACATGGCCATTGCTAGGTTATGTTGCTGTGATAAACAACCTCAGAATCTCAGTGGCTAACAAAACAGATTTGTTTCTCACTCATAGAGTCTGTTTCACATGATTTTCTGACTCCAGGATCCTGATTAAAGGAGATGCCCTTAACTTGGGCATCTTGTTCTCATGGTAGAGGGAAAGAACAGTGGAAAAACCACAGGGTGACTGTTACAGAATCTTCCTGAATGAGGCATGTGTTACTCCAGCTCACAGCTGTTTGGCTAAAGTAAGTTATGTGGCTAAGCCTGACCAATAAAATCCTTCCCCAGGAAGGGAGTTTGCAGGAATAAATCCACTAAAGAGGGGCAGGCAATGTTTTGAAGAAATTATACAATCTACCACAACTGGTAACATGAGAGTCTAGAATCTGACATTTATTAATGTTTCGCCTCCCTGAGTCATTCCATACCGAAATCTCATGAGAGTTCCTGTGTCAATCAAATCAACAAAATATTCTGCAGCACTCTTCCTGTACTCATTTATGAATTCCGACATCTCAACTTTATTAAAGGATGATGGGGGTGGGGGTAAATGAGGGCAGTAAAAAAGAGCTATAAATAAAACAGTGAAACAGCAACACACTTCTAAATTCACCCAAATGTGGTTGTAGTCATCAGTGGCATTTCTACTCTGAGTTTGGCAAAAATCCAGGAAGGCTGTCTGAAGATAAAGACGGCCTCTAAGTGAGCCCATGTGAATTCATGTTTTCCCTAGCTGCTTCGTATGTTTACTAGCCTTATTTACCATCATCATCATTATAGATATCATAAACAGTATAACTTTATTAGTCACTTCATGCCTTTCTTGTTCTCCCATTCATGAAGATCTTATGTGTATTTATAGGAATAATTTTAAATTTGTCCTGTAAAAAGATGTAAGGTTACTATACATATATTATTTAGTTATTTTTAAAACAGGATCTGACAATGTGAACAGTACTAAAATGAGAGAGTGGAAGAATGAAGACAAGCCCAAGTTTATTCAGATGGGTTTAATTCAGAGAAGGGTTTTGGAGTTATCTCGAGTTAAGGTAGCCTCAGGAATGGATGGGAGAAGGCAATGGCACCCCACTCCAGTACTCTTGCCTGGAAAATCCCATGGATGGAGGAGCCTGGTGGGCTGCAGTCCATGGGGTCGCTAAGAGTTGGACACGACTAAGTGACTTCACTTTCACTTTTCACTTTCATGCATTGGAGAAGGCAATGGCACCCCACTCCAGTACTCTTGCCTGGAGAATCCCAGGGACGGCACAGCCTGGTGGGCTGCCGTCTATGGGGTCGCACAGAGTTGGACACAACTGAGGTGACTTAGCAGCAGCAGCAACAGGAATGGACGAAAGGGCACTGCTGAAGGCTGGAAAGAAAGCCTTGTTTTTTCAAGACTCCATTTATTCAAAAAATAATCAAAATATTAATCAAAACAAATATGAAAGGCCAAGATGCAAAATGAAAGATAATCTAAGCAGCAAAGAGGGGTCAAACACGGAGAAGGTAAGCACGAGGACATCCTGATGGAGACACAGACTGAGGAGCTCTCCTTAGGGAAGGACACTGCGTGTCCGGCCCCTTCTCACCTTTCCAGAGGTTATAGCTCCTTGACCAGAAGTTAAACAGACCACATTGCCCAGCCATGTTACTCAAGGTTATTTGTGAAATTAAAAACACTTATATATACTAAGGAATAGAAAGCAAAACCCATACAGCTTGTGAAGTGAAACTTGGGACTTCAGAGACATTGCTTTTTTCCAAAGGATCACTTTAGGCTAGTCTGTAGTTCTTGGGATGCATGTTTACTCTCTCTCCTCTGCTGTTGGGAGCAAGTTGGCAAAGCATCAGCCCAGGAAATAATAATCCCAGTGTTCATGGAAACCATCAGAACTAGTAACAAGAACTGTAAATTGAAGCATGTTTGTGCTTAAAGGCAGATGTGTTATGGAGGTGTTATATTCTACAAAATCTTCAAAACAGTGCAGTATTTCTGATATATTCCACTCTGGTATTTTTGAAATAGCTAAAATACGCTTTTATAAAACAGGTTTGGCTTTGATTTTGATAAGCACTTTCACCCTTTGAAATCATAAGCAATCTGTTTAGGGTAGCTCACCTCACAATCACAGTGAGTCTATTTTCTGGAGAGTTCCTTACTATTCCAATACTCCCACCTGGGACTAGAAAGAGTTAAGGTTAGTCAGGGTGGCAGTGTGTTCCCCAAAACACATTTGGGGGTGCCGAGTCCTCTGGTCACAATGGGGAACCCTGGGCCCAAGGGTAAGGGCAAACTGGGGGTGCCCCATGTAATGGGTGCAAAATGTTACAAGGAAAGGAGGTACAGGGAGACAACAGGCATGAGAATAGTGCCTTCCTTGGGGTGATGTCAGAACTGAGTCACTGCGGAACAGAGCCTGAAACATGGTAAATACTTAATATTAGTAGATGCTTTTATTGTCATTAGTTTAAGAAGATATGTGGTAGATGCCCATGGAAATAAAAGACTATCCCAAGCTCCACTTTTGAAGGGAACTGCAGTTTTTGAGAGCAGGTCGGACAAGTAAGATGAAATACAAAAGGCAGACTCCCTCTCCTAGCACAGAAGTTTCACAGAGAAAATAAGAGACTGAGACTATGAATTTAATGAAATTTAATGAATGTGGAGAGAAGCTCTCATCAGAGGCAGGCCTGAGCTTACATCTCACTATACATCATAAATTCCCACAGGAGAAAGGACCCAGTTAAGATTATACATATGGTAAAGGCTTCTATTATAATTCAGAGTTTCTTTACATGGAATAAAACCTCCAGGTATAATGAATGTGAGAACACTTCAGTCCTTGTTCCCCTTATCCTTCATCACACAACCCATACTCTGTGCATCTCCAGCGCCTTGCTGGGCAGAAACCTCACAAGCATAATGAATGTATGACCCTTCAGATTCTCTTAGACATAAGAGAGCTCACATTACAAGTATTCAGAGTCCAACTTTGCATCTCTCTCTTCCCTGACCACTCAGATCCTCACTAGCTGTGTGCCCACATATTTTTGGCTTTTGATTATATTTGAGTTAGGACAAAGAGTCTGCTCTTGATCAAATCCTTTTAGGACTAACTTCTAATGGCTCACCTAGGCTTATAGACCATTGTCGGAACTGTCCGAAATGTCTCTCTGTGCAATTTTTAAGTTCTAGGCAGGAAGCTGAAGGACATCAGGCATAAGATGTGTTTGTGTCTTTCCTTCCAGGAAAAGACTGTGACTTTGCAAGATAAAGGAGCATGTGAGAAGTGACCAGTCAGCTTTCTTTATGGGTAGGGATGAGTTCAGATGTCTGGGACGGTGGTCTCCTGCAGAGGCCAGAACATTTTTGAATGGGCTGGAAGAAATACATTTGATAGAAGAGTGCCAACATGAATTCTGAAGTTTTCAGGAAAGGAAAAATGCCCAGATAAACCATATTCATACAGAGAATGTCAGGTAGGACATGAGAACAATGACATCAGAGAAGACTAATAAGTTCTGGCAGAAAATAAGGAATTGAATGGGAACAATATTATTATCTCACATGTGTATATATAAATTAACAAAGTATAGGTTATGAATCAAGTTACTTAAAATTTTAGCCAAAGGAAAGGAATGCTGTGTTAGAAAAAGAAGATATGGTGAAAAGGGAGGAACAGGTAGAATCAGTAATGGAAGAGTATATCTTGTCTAATAGAAACACTAGCTAACATTTATGGAGCACTTACTATACGTCACACATGATCCTGTCATATATATTCAAGGTATCTTACAGGTATTATTGTTACCAAAGTGCAAGTTCATGTACCCAATGCACAGTGAGACCAAACAATACCAAAACGTTGGAGTTTGGAACAGAGAAATGTTTACTGCAGGGCCATGCAAGGAGATGGGTGGCTCATGCTCTAAAGATCCCGCACTTCTGAAAGCTTTCAGCAAAGCCCTTTTCTAGGAAAGGTGAGGAAGAGGTGTGGTTATTTGTGGAAACTTCTCGTCAGATTCTTTGTTCCAGAGGTCAAGCCATGGGCAGCTAACCAAATTCCTATAAATGTCCACCAAACAAACATTATTCTCTATTCTGACAAGAAAGGGCCAGGTCAGAGGCCGGGATGGGGCAGAGGTCAGGTCCTCCAGCTGCAGCCCAAACAGATGGCTGCTGCTGTTAGAGCACAGAGGCTGGGATGGGCAGAGGTCAGGTCCTTCACACTGCAGCCCAAGTAGACGGCCGCTGCCATCAGGCACAGAGACCAGGATGGGCAGAGGTCAGGTCCTGCACACTGCAGCCCAAGCAGACAGCCGCTGCCATCAGGGCACAAAGGCTGGGATGGGCAGAGGTCAGGTCCTGTACACTGCAGCCCAAACAGACGGCTGCTTCCATCAGGGCACAGAGGCCAGGATGGGGGAGAGGGTCACTGTCGCCTGAAGGCCTGGGCCCGACTGATGGGCAGCCTTGGCAAGGGGTCTGGAGCCCCGCAGGGCACAGCCCCAACCTGTTCCCCCAGCCTGAGGCAGAGTGAGCTGGAGGCCTGGGGGAGGAGGCCAGGATTCGCCACTTGTCGCTCTCTTCACCTGACAACCACCACTCTGATGACCATTGGCTGAATGACCCACTTACGTTTGCTCACTGACAGTCGGTTATCTGGGGGAGGGGCTCACTGTGGCACTGACCGATGACCAAGCAGCGTCACTAACAGTCTCACTCATTGACAGCTAGTCGCTTGGGCGGTGGGCCCTTAGCAGCACTGACCAGCGGCTGAGGAGGACCACGATCGTCCCTCAGTAACTGCTGCCTGGTGAGGGGATACGGGGGAGTGGCCAGCAGCAGCGGCAACGTGCTAAGGGCTCCATTCTGCCCTGCGCTATTATATTATCATCTGTATTTTGCAGACAGTAGACTGAGGCAGAGAAAGGTGATACAGCGAGGATTTAAATGCAACAGTGTGGAATCAGTGTCTAAGTTCTTAAGCACTTTTTCTCTAAGATTAGAGCGACCAATGTGGGCTGAGAGAAATCCATAAACTAACAGAGTGGAATCACTGAGATGATCTCATTTGGAAGTAAAACGAGAGAGAGAGAAGTGAGATTCTTATAAGATTGGCATCCTGGCCAGACACCCGATATAATAATGCAGTTTAACTCAGAGGGAAAACTGGCACAGAGACAAATGTAGTAGAGTGATTGGCAATTTTGGCTGTGGGGAAAGCTGTTGTCCAAATGCCTTCCCTTCCTCTGCTTGAGTTCTGAGAAACCAAGGCTGGCAGAGGCGGTTTCACACCAAAACTGCAAGGGATGCAAAGGAGTCACAGGAACAGGGTAGAAATTGAGTTTGGAGGCAGGCAAATGGTCCTGTTTTCAAAAAGCAGGCAGAGTGGGTGGGGGTGAAGAGTCTGCAAATTATGAAGGAAGGCTTAATGTCAACCCACATCAAAATTCCATATTTAAAAATATAGTTTGTGCACATTAGAAATGAAGCCATCTGAAAGCTACTGAATTATACTTATTTTGCAGGGTGAAGATAATATTCTAGATGTAGGTCAATGGTTTCCCGTTCTTTCAACTTCAGCCATTCCTGGCTGGAATCTACTGTGCCCACCAGGTGAGACAGTATACCAGTCATCTCAGAGGCTGGGTGTGCTGGCAATGGGAATCTGGAATCAGTCCTTCTGTCACCAACTGGATATCCAATGATCCTGAAGTTCTGGTTGACTGCCTAATTCTACTCATCATGGGATAAGCCTAGATCCTATGACGAGGCTTCAAGTCCTGTTGCTTTGCCTTTGCCTTCCTCTCTAATTCTAGAGTGTCCTGGAGGCTTACCCTTTGCTCTCACCCACTGGTCCAGCTTCCTTTAGTTTCAGCCTCTGATCCATTGTAAATGGATCTGATGGCCAGACGCACAATGTTATCTATTTCACGTTTACGTGTTTCTCTATAACAGACAGGAAATGGTAGAATTGCTCCTCATGTGCAATTTCAGTGTTAGTAGATACTACCAAGCTGCCCTCCAATGTATCTGCTCAGGTTCACATGCCTGTCAGAGTGTATGAGAGGACTTGATCACCCACACCCATGACAACAGCACCACTTTTTAAGTGGAATGCTATCAAATTGAAGGCCTTCCAGAGAAGAGCAAACAGAATGGTAGACTGTGGCATATTCCAAAAGAAACTTCAGATGTTTAACCTAGAAGAGAGAAATTTTAAAGAGCTTTCATGTGAAAGAACTCAAATTATTCTTTATCACCTTTAATGAGGGTAAAGTTCTGCTTCCCCACACACATCCACAAGGCAAGTAAGTCCACTCACACCTGGTTCTAAATTCCATGGTGTGACTTGTTCCTAAAGATGCTAATGACTCAAATCATTTATTTAAATACTGTATTTTATTTAAATAATGACCTTAAAATGACCATGGTCTTTGTATAATGACCATAGGGCAAAATATCAACGGAATAACCTATCTTTCTCGGTATCATGTTTGTTAAGGAGCTGAGTCCATCTTATAAGGTAATTGTAACAATGTAATAATATCTCATTTTTTATTTGCACCCTGATATTAAGATGACATGTCCTAGATAAAAGTCATCCAATTAACCTGTGAAAATTTGTTCAATGTTACCGATAATTTTAAAATTGCAAGAGTTTGCTTTCAATCTATTAGATTGGAAAAGATATAAAAGACTGACAGAAGCTTTTTGCAAAGGTGTAAGGAAGTGAACACTTTGGTGTACTACTGAGTAGAATATAACTGGATATAACCCTTCTGAAAATAAATCATTAAATTTATGACAATTACAAAATGTGCAAATGCTCTAACTCAACAATTCTATTTCTAGGAATTCATCCTAAGAAAATAACTATGGATATGCACAATGACTGAGTTAACATGAACATCCAAAGTCATTCATTTATACTACTGAATAATTGAAAACAATTTAAAGATACATCTATGCAAGACTTGTTATGTAAATTATGTATTAGGTATAATGGAATCCCTTGGACTGCAAGGAGATCAAACCAGTCAATCCTAAAGGAAATCAGTCCCGAATATTCATTGTAAGGACTGATGCTGAAGCTGAAACTCCAATACTTTGGCCACCTGATGCAAAGAACTGATTCATTGGAAAAGACCCTGATGCTGGGAAAGATTGACAGAGGATGAGATGGTTGGATGGCATCACTGACTTGATGGCCATGAGTTTGAGCAAGCTCCAGGAGTTGGTGATGGACAGGGAAGCCTGGTGTGCTGCAGTGCATAGGGTCACAAAGAGTTGGACACAACTCTTAATAATGGAATACATGTGGCCTTTAAAATGTTGAAGTAGATCTATGTGCTGGATTAGTTCCCATTTGACCCGCCAGATCTACAGCCTTGTCTCTGACTTCTGGCTGGGTTTGGTCGTTGGGAGGAACTGGTAGAAAATGAATAGCTGGGCAGATTGTGCAATCTGAGTATTCCATTTCTGTTTCCTCTTTTCTGACTCACCCTGGGTGGTGCTGGCCCTCTTCTAAAGACCCTGGCCTCTGTCAAGAGACCCTCTCCTGCCGCTACCCTCCAGGGTCCTAGTAGCCACACTTCTCCTTACCCGTTAGACCTACGGTGGTCACAGCGCCAGTTCACCGTATGCTTTGGGTAGGGGCGTCACCAGCCTTTGTTGTTTCCCCCTGACCCTACCCTATAATACAGGTTTAGCTTCTGCCATCTACTGTTGACAGTTCAAAGGCAATGGAGTAAAGAAATGCAGAGAATTTCATCTTAGCTGGTCCAAAATTGTATATCGAAACATATGTTGCTGCTTATGGGACACAACAAAATTTAGATTCATTCAGAGTTTAAAATGCACAAAAATTTGCAGCTTTTTATACTAACTATTGTACCTTGTTTTAGAGTGCCACTTAAAAAGGAAAGTATCAAGCTGAGAGTTGAAGAAGGAAAAGCAATGTTACAAAACTCTTTTATAATCAAATGGGAACATGTCCTGGCATGTCACGGTGATAATAAGGACCCACCGACAAGCATGGATTTAAATAAAGCAGTAAGAACCCCATTGAGGGGAGTAAGGTCAGGTATCTAAATAGTCACATGATTACCCTCCAGTATACGTTTAAAATAAAAATATATGAGGTGTGCTAAGTTTCTTCAGTCATGTCTGACTCTGTGTGACCCTATGGACTGTAGATCTTCAGGCTCCTCTGTCCATGGGATTCTCCAGGCAAGAATATTGGAGTGGGTTGCCATGCCCTCCTCTGGGCACGCCTTCCCGACCCAGGGTTCGAACCCATGTCTCTTACGTCTCTTGCATTGGCAGGCAAGTTCTTTACCACTAGCATCACCTGGGAAGCCCCACATATAAGGTGATCAGACTTAATTTTAAAACTTCAGGAAGATTTTTAAATGAGAATAGCCTTTTTCTCAATATCAAGACATATTTCATATATATTATGTTTCAAGTTTTTTTTCTAAATATATAAGATCTTATCAAGATTATCTTTTAAACATTAATAATTTAGATTGTAACTGGGATAGGAACAATTTCTAAGCAGCATTGGATTTTATTTTCGTAGGTAGTATGGATTTCCTTTAGCAACAAGGCAGAAGTTACCTTTTAAATCTGTTTTATAAAATGTAGACCAAGGCCCAGAAGTAGGTCCTGAAATCAATTTAGCGGATGGAGTGGGAAGGGGCAAGCAGTATTTTTTTTTTTATGACATAAAATAGACTAGAATTATATTAAGCAAAAATATTGAAATGTATTTCATATAGGTATACTAGATAATGAAATACATTTAATTTATTCTCATGTACATGTCGTGTATTGGATAACAAGACAAAAATGCATTTTTTTTTACTATGAATCTTGGTCATAACTGTTTGAAAGTGTCTATTTTGGTCTAAGATAACCTCTGACAGTAATTTTACTGCTTTCAACCAAGGCTGTATAGTATGGTTAATAAAAGCAGCAGACAGAAGGAAAGGTGAAGATCAAAGCAGAACAAATTTATAGCAAGTGTGTTAGAAGAGAGAACATTTTAGTGTTATTATCCTAAAAAGAATCTTCACATGGATAAAAGCCATGTTATTTGATTGCCACGACTGTAACTTTTGAAGCAGAGTGAAGCAGATGAGTAGCTATATTGGATAATTAGTAACTTATCTTTTATGATAGTTCTCCATGACAGGCTATTTATTCAGTTATTTTCAAGAAATATCTGGTGTGATTACAAATAACATGGTTCAAATTAAAAAGTAAGTGAATAAAAATTGTCAGATCATTTTTATATAAGACAAGTAAATAAGAAAACAACATACAGAATAGGTTCCAATTTATGGTTCAAAAAATAATATTCAAATAGCCAACAGATATGTGGAAATGTACGCAACATCACTAATTATCTTACGTGATCAGTCACTCAGTTGTGTTGATTCTTTGCAACCCCCTGGACTGTATTCCACCAGGCTCTTCTGTCCATGGAATTTTCCAGGCAAGAATATTGGAGTGGGTTGCCATTTCCTCCTCTAGGGGATCTTCCTGATCTAAGGATTGAACCCGCATCACCCGCATTGGCAGGTAGATTACCAATTTACCACTGCACTACCTGGGAAGCCCATCACTAATTATCAAGGAAATGAAAATTAAACCCATGAGATATCACTTCACCTCTACTAGGACAGCTGTGTTTCTTCTTTTCTCTTTTGTGCATGCTGAGATTGGGCTCTTAGTCACTGACCAGGGGTCAAAGCTGTGCTTCCTGCAGTGGAAACGCAGAGTCTCAACTACTGGACTGCCAGGGAAGCTCCTAGGATGACTATTATCAAAATACAAAAGATAACAAGTGTGGGAGAGGAAAAAAAGGAACACTGGCAATGTTAACTGGTGTAGCCACTAAGGAAAACAGTATGGTGGGGAGATTCCTCAGAAAATTTAAAAGTAGAGCTACCATAAGACCCAGCAATTCCACTCCTGGGTATACATCCAAGAAAACCAGAAAAAACCCACTAATTTAAAAAGATACATGTACCCCAGTGTTCGTAGCAGCACTATTTACAATTACCAGGATACGGAAGCAGCCTAAGTGTCCCCATCAATAGAGGAATGGATAAAGAAGATGTGGTGTGTATATATACATATATGAAATGGAATACTACTCAGTGATTAAAAAAATTATGGAATTGTGTCATTTGCTGCAACATGGATGGTTTTGGAGGAGATAATGCTAAGTGAAGTAAGTCAGAGAAAGACAAATACTGCAAGCTATCACTAATATGTGGAATCTAGAAAATACAACAAACTATAAATATAACAAAGAAGAAGACTCAACAGATATAGAGAGCAAAAAATGGTCACCAAGTGCCAGGAGGTAGGGAACAATGTAAGGATGGAGGAGTGGCAAGTAAAAACTACCATAAGCTAATCTCAAGGAGGTATCACACAACATGAGGAATTATAATAACTGTAAATGGAGTACAACCTTAAAAACTGTGTAAAGCTTTTTTATAAACAAATAAATAAAGAACAACTTTAATAGCCCTATACTAATACTAAGGCTTTTTAAGTCTGAGCATAAAGACTTGTTTTTTATTATGTTTTGTTTGGGCAGCATGATACTTTACGAGCTTCTGAACTAGCACATCTAAAAAGAGCAGGTACCACGCAGCCAGCCATAGTGCTTACCTCTCACCTCATGCACATGGGCATGCGCATGTGTGTGTACACAGTCACACACACACACCTCTAAACACACACAGTCATGGAAACTCTACATATAATCACAATCACACAACTGGACATGTAATCCACAAACACAACCATACACACACACACAACCATATAAACACACATAACTACAGCACAGTGCACACACACAACCATACACACACACACAACTACAAACACACACAACCATATAAACACACACAACTACAGCACACTGCACAAACACAGACAACCATACACACACACAACTGCAGACACACACAACCATATAAACACACACAACTACAGCACGCTGCACAAACACACACAACCATACACACACAACTACAGACACACACAACTAAAACAGACACATAAAGACACAGCTACATATACACACACCTACAAACACATGTAACCATAGGCACACACAACCAAACACACACACACAACTACAAACACACACAACTAAAACAGACACATAAAGACACAGCTACAAACACACAACTACACACAACTACACACAACTACAAACACATGCAACCATAGATACACACAACCAAACATACAAAACTGAACGCACAATCAACAAACACATTCAATCGCACATACACATACAGGCACAACTGCATGCATACACCCATACATACATATGTATAGCACACAGACACACATACTTTTGTTTTATGCTACCTACCTGATTTTGAAGGAATTTGAGTTTATGTCCCTTTTTAGAATTTCAACCAAACAGAAGGGACATCAAACAACTGTTAAGAAGAAAATCTACGATCGACACAAAATTAGTAAATTTAGGAGATAATGTCATACAGAGTTGTAGAGAGGGGAATACTGGGTTATTAAATTAACCCAAACATATATTTATTGAGGATATGTAAAATTCCTATTTTTATTTGCTCTTCTTCAAAGATTATGCCTTTTATGATATTGTTTCAGACCAAAAGCTGGCAGGATAATGATATAGTCATGATCAGTTGTTCACATTTGTGAGTGCAATTTTAACTTTTCAAGTATTTTCACGTCTGGGCACAAGGCTCTAGGACAGAAAAAAAGCAATTAAAATAATGTATAAAGCTGACAAAAACTGAAATAGCCATATAATCAAAAAAACATATTTTAAAACTCATATTGAAACATCAAAAGAAAAATACTTTAAAAAGGAAATCTCATTACACTGCCCTCTTTACATTCCCAGACCTCTCCATTATATTCTCTAATTTCAAAGAAGTTCACTGCTTAATCTTCCTTCTCCTGGGATATTGTTGAGGAATAAATACATTTTCCAGAAGCCTCAGGACATAGTGAGTCCCCCCAAGGTGTCCTGAATCCTGATCATGTTTACCATGCACAGTTTGAAACGCAGTAAATATTATGACTAAGAAAACCATTTTCACTATTACAATGTGATTTCAGGTGATTCTTAGAAAAGTTTATTATGGTTTAATGAATAATTACAAGTGGTCCAATAAAAAGTCTATACGTACTTCATGCCCCACATAAAAATTAGCACTGTGGTAATCTAATGTGAGCAAAAATTCATATCCAATTAGTATCTATGTTGATTAGAAATTCATCTTTTCTAAATCTCAGAAGAATTCAGAAACACCAATACATTAATAGTATGTGGGAGGAATAAGTATGTTGAATAATTTAGGCATTTGTTACCTAAGAAATTTGAGGTAAACAGACTTTGTCCACATGAAATCATACACACATAGGTGACTACGAGGAGCACTCTTCCTGTACCTCTTCTATACGCTCTCTGTGGACACCTGCCATTCTCAGCACAGACTTCCATCACAATAGTGGGCTCGTGGTCCAGGGCCCTACTGGAGAGGAAGCCACCATGGCCACACTTCAAGCAATAGGAAAAAGAAAGACAGAAAGGGCCACAGGGTCTGCCTGAGCACATTCTCCTTTTAAAGAGAGAACACTGTCCAGCAATGTGAGGCTTTAATTCATTGGCAAGGGAGTCTCAAATGTACAACTCTGGATAAAATCGGGTTCACAGAGGTCCAAGAAACACGAATGTTGTAAAAGCTTGCCAGTTTGTCCTAATACATCCTAAATCCTAAAGAATTATGGTTAAAGAAATATCTTCTTGGAGAATTTTCTTAGTCAATCTCCCAAAAACATAATTAAAAAAGACATTTATCACTTGTCTCCCAGCATCCATTCTGCTTTTTCTCAACATCATCTCTGGTCTTCATTTGGCTACCTAGCCCCATCCCACTCTTAGTCCTTATGGTCCAAGCCCATCCCTAGTCTTAGGGATGGAACATTTTACCCAGGTTTAGGTCAGATCAGCCTACAGCTGGCCAAGTGACTGGTTCATCAGATGAGTACATGATCTGAGCTAGTCCAATCAGACTGAGTCTTGAAACTTTTACTGCTTCCCTGGTGGCTCAGATGGTAAAGCATCTGTCTGCAATTCAAGAGATCCGGGTTCGATCCCTGGGTTGGGAAGATCCCCTGGAGAAGGAAATGGCAACCCACTCCAGTATTCTTGCCTGGAGAATCCCATGGACGGCGGAGCCTGGTAGGCTACCGTCCATGGCCTCACAAAGAGTCGGACACAACTGAGCAACTTCACTTTCACTTTCAAACCGAATAAAAGTAGGGACCTTCCTTTCTTATTTCCACTGCTTCAGTCATCTTCCACTGACATACTTTGCTTTTTAAAAAATCAGTGAGTCTTTTCAACAAATTGTGCTAGACATTCACATGCAAAAAAAAAAAAAAGTGAATCTAGACACAGATCTTATTCCTTTCACAAAAATCACCTCAAAATGGATCATAGGCCTAAACATAAACTGTAAAATTATAAAGCTCCTAGATGGTAACATAGGAGAAAATATATATACAACACCAAAATCATGGCCCATAAAAGAAAAAAGTTGATACGATAGACTGTATTAAAATTAAAAACATCTGCTCTGCAAAAAACACTGTTAAGAGAACAAAAGGACAAGCCACAAACTGGGAGAAAATATTTACAAAGACATATCTTCAAATAAAGGTCTGATATCCAAAATACATAAAGAATCCTTAAAATTCAACAGTAAGAAAACAATCCAACTTAAAAATGAGCAAAAGATCTAAACAGACACCTCCACAAAACACCTTACCTCATCTATAATCCTCTTTGGCAGTTTCTTACAAAATTAAATATATTCTTACCATATGATCTGCAGCTGTGCTTCTTTCAACCCACATGGATTGAACACTATGTCCACATGAAAACCTGCATACAGAAGTTTGTTTCAGGTTTCATTATTATTTATTTTTATATTATTATTATTTCTTTAATAATTATTCATTATTACCCAAACATGAAAGTAGACATCCTTCAATAGTAAGTGGATAAACTATTTGTGGTACACTCAGACAATGGAATATTATTCAAAGAAAATAAATAAAAATCAATAAAATGTTTAAATAATCAATAAGAATAAAAATTTATAGCAATATTCCCTCATTTATATATCTTTCAAATTTCTATAACAAAAAATTTACATAATGCACATGTCTAGAGATTCCACATCTAGGATTTTATTCTTATAAATATATGGAAACATTTGTTAAAGATTTATGTCAAAGGATTATGTAGTATTTTTAGAAATAACAAATGCCTGGGAACAATTAAATACCCATTACAAAAGAAATAGATAAGTAAATGGTGCTTCCTTTACTCATGGAATACTACAGTGCATAGAATACTATAGTTAAAAAGAAGCAACCTCATTTGTAGAATGTACATAAACTCCATGAAGGAATGAGTCTATTGTCTTTTTTTTTTTTTTTTAACTACTAAATCAAAGAATCCACCTGCAATGCAGGAGACCCCAGTTCGATTCCTAGGTTGGGAAGATCTCTTTGAGAGGGGAAAAGCTACCCACTCCAGTATTCCGGCCTGGAGAATTCCACAGACAGTTTAGTCCATGGGGTCGCAAAGAGTCAGACAGGAATGAGCGACTTTCACTTTCACTTTCAAATTCCAAATAACTTGGATTGTGCCTAACACATGATGAGTGTTCAATAAATATTTTCTGGATAAATAAGTAAAGGATAATTGTTATACTTTTTTAAAGCAAGGAATAGAACAATGTGCATTTAGTGTGACCTCATTTATGTAAATTTAAAAGGCATAAATACATATGAATAAATATAATAAATATATTTTATAAGCCTACAAAAATACATAAGAATCTGGTATCCAAGAAGAAGAAACGGAAACTGGTAGTTATGGAGAGGCAGAAGACTTAACCTCATTGTGTTCACATTTATAAATAAAATCTTTAAGAAAAGAAAAGAAAAATAAATATCAACAAAAAATTCAATAAGGAACTAAAAAATGCACCAATAGAAAAAATGGGCAAGATATGAGTAAGCAACTCACAAAAGAAGAAAGAGAAATGATCAATACTCAAACTAATAATAGAATGAATTCTAATAAAAACAACAAATAATCACTTTTTTACCTATTAAATTTATAAATTAAAAAGATCTTCAAAATGCAGAATTAACAAGAGTAAAGGGAACACAGACAACCAGGAGAAAATATTTTAAACTTCCAGCTGATGAATGATTAATGATTGCATGTATATATATGCATATGCATTTAGTGATTTTAGATACCATATATGATCATTATAATAGTCTTCCCTGCTGGCTCAGTGGTAAAGAATCTGTCTGCAATGCAGGAGATGCAGGTTCAGTTCCTAGGTCGGGAAGATCCCCTTGGAGAAGGAAATAGCAACCCACTCCAGTATTCTTGCCTGGAGAATACAGTCATTATATATGTATCATCTTATGTATATGAATATATTATATATGTAGTCATTATATCTCTCTCTATATATAAATACTTATTAAAAGATAACTTATTAGAAAAATAGGTAAAATACATGAATAGGCACTTAGATTTGAGGAAATTAAAATTAACAATAAATATAAAACAAAAGGGACAAGGTCCCTCATGATCTTTCAAATCAAACCAATGAGGTTTTATTGTTTTTTGTTCATTACAACACAAAATTTTTAAAAGATCCATAATGTCAAATAGTGTAGGAACATGGATAAGTATATACTGGCATAGTCATTTAGGATGAAAATCGTCAGTATCTACCAACTCTTGAGATTTCTAAGCCAACTGACCCAGCATTCACACTTGTATAAATACAATCTGTAGAAAACTGGCAACAAATTTAATGTTCAAATGGCATATACTTTTTACATTGCTGAGTACTCTATACAACTTTCTGAGACATATTATCCTGTTACTATTGCTATAACAAACTCTCCCAAAGTTAGTGACTTAAGACAACCACCAAAAGTCAGACAGAGCACAGTGAGACGGCCTGGTCTATGCTCCAGGAAGCCTGGAAGCTCAGCTGGTAGGACTCATCATTCTTTGAGTTATTCATCTGTGGAAACATTCAACTACAGTACCTACATGGGACCTGGGCCTGAGATTCTTCAGAAAAATGACAATAGCCTCAGAATATTCCCATTATTACATGCTGACTCAGGGCTCCAAAAGTAGATACTGCACTGCCTGTCCTGATCTAGCTTCACAAGACTGTGTTGCTTCTGAAAATTTCTACTGTCACATGCCTGCCCAGATTCAAGGGGAAGGGACACAGACCTTGTCTCTCAATGTCAAAGTCACATTGTAAGACCATGAAAATACACAGGAAATCATCTCAAAAGATACGTAGCAAACTGTTAAGAACTGTTAGCTTCGAGGAACATAGTGAAATTACAGTTGTAGGAGATGGATGAGACCCTTTACTCTTCCTATAATGAGAAGACACTTCCAATGAGGCCCTAGTTGAGACATGTAAAGGACAAGAACATGTGAAAACTGGAAGTCTGGAAAACTGCATGCAAATAAAATGGGGCATGAGACATGATTTGGTGCCAATCAAACCACCTCAGCCAAATTTCTAAAAAGCACAATCCAATTACTCAAAGGTCAAGACACCACGCAGACAAGTGGAAAACATCAAAATGAATGTCCTGATACTTGAGCTAGGCAATCCATCTGTGTGTAGACTTCTATTGGTAAAGAAGCTGGGACCCTAACAACTCATGAGCTTCTGTGCTTCTTGCTTTGTTTTGTATCACTTTAAAGTACAGTTTTCTCTCAAGTGTAGTAACAGGGGGGAGAAAAGGATATTTTCTACCTATGATGATTTTTTTGACCATGTTCTACTCCAGATCTAGATTTAGATTATAGCTGGAGCTACAAGCTAGAATAAAGGAAGCATGGTATCAGGTGGGGGGTTGTTATTGAATTGAAATATTTTCAACTGAAATTATTCAAGTGTTTTTATGCACACAAAGTCTTCAGTGGAAGTTTATTACAAAAGTTAGGGTAGATAACATTTTGTGGTGAATACCAAGACTTATTGTGATAAGACAGTGAGGAAGACAGTGAGGTAGTAGTTTAGGATGACCCTATGGAACAGAAATGCAAGCCCAGAGATAGTCCCACATTTATATGGTCATTTGATTTTTGACAGAGGCCAAAGTAATCCAATGCAGAAAGGAAAGTCTTTTCAATAAAAGGGGGAAAAATATGAGGCGAGGGGAGAAAGAACCCAATCCTTACCTCATAGCATACACAAAAATTAACACTGAGGTGGATAACAGACATAGTAAAAGTTAAAACTATAAATGTCCAGTCTAGAAGAGAGCACTGGAGTATATTTCTGTGACTCAAAAGAAAGGAAGAACTCCATTAAAGAGTACACAGAAAGCAATAACACAACAGAGAAATTAAAGTTTAAAAATCCCTCTTTTTAAAAAATTTATTTTTAATTGAAGGATAATTGCTTTACAATATTGTGTTGGTTTCCGCCATATATCAACATGAATCAGCCATATAAAAATTTCTCTTTTAAAGACATATTAAGAAAATGAATAGGCTAGCCACAAACTAGAAAAAAAAAAGCACACACTAGATAAAGAAACAGTGTCCAGGATATTTTTAAGAATAATTCAATAAAAGACAAACAAACCCAAACAATTCAGGACACTAAAACAAGAGTCAAGTGACGCTCCGTGTAGAAAAACATCTAGAGACTTGAAGAAAGAGTTAACTCGATACCATTGCCACCCCATAGTTTACCCAAACTTTGTATACAATGAAAGAATCATTAAATATTTTTAAAAGGTAACATTAGCTGGCATATAGACACATCCACTATAAAGAAAATCTGATACAAAAATAAATATTTCCTTTCACACATTTATCTCATCCTAATTAACTCTTCAAAGGGTATGGGTAATAATAATTCACTTACACACAAGGCTGAGCTACTATTTTTTATTTCATAGCCTTTTAAAAAATATAAACCACAAGTATTTTGAAAAACAGACATGGAATAATCATTCAGCAGCCACAATATTACAAAAATAAAGAAACAGAATGAACTGCACAACAGAGTCTCTACCGACCATGACAAGGAACACATAATGTTCACTAGGAAAGTAAAGTGACCAGCACCAGCACTTTCCCATTATCCCTAAAATCAATCACAGGACCGTTCCCAGAAGACCACTCTATTCACACAGGAACACATACAAACACATATGTTCAATGTGTAAATGTCAAGTTAACATCTGAATTTTGTTCCAAAATACATTTTTCCTTTTCCTCCGGGAGACAAGTTTGATGGCAAGGTTGAATAGAATGGAATGCCAAGCACACAACTTATTCAACACCCCCCACCCACACACACCCAGCAAGTTCTAACACACAAGAAGACAAAGGTTTGTCTACAACACTAGTCACCCGCCACATGTGGCTATTTACATTTAAAATAACATACCATTAAAATGTACTTCCTCAGTCACAGTAGCGACATGTCAATTGTTCACTAGCCACAGGTAGCTAGCAGCTACTGTATCAGACACTGCAGATACAGAACATTTCTGTCATCACAGAAAGTTCTTTTGGACAGCCCTGCATGTGGGAAGTGTTTCTTCTCTCTTTGCTTAGCCAGGATGTAGGCTGTTTATGGAGGCAGCTCCGAGAAGCAATTCTTCTATGATATTCCTAGATGAGGTGGTGGAGAAACAGAAGGGAGTAAAGTAGCCTTTCTTTACATAGATTACCCTCCCCTGTACATAAAAAGAATGATTCTTTTATGGGGATCAAATACACAACTAGACTGCACCAAAAATTTTTTAGGACAATGAGAGAAAAGATAAACAACGCAGATGTGGATGCAGCCAGGTACAACATTCCTCATCTCATTTCAAGCCTCCAAGAAGCAAGCACGTCCTCCGAGAAAGCCCGAGGGTCCCCAGGGTCCTCATCTAGAGAAGCCTGATGGGGACAGGTATACCGGCTGAGAGAGCAGTCCGTCCTGTAAGTGTTTCATGAGAAAAACTGGCCTGTCTTCACTCTAGTCACTCTCGGCTCACAATAGTCTGCTTGCAGTGCTGCCAGCTGTGAAGGAGCTACTGTTTCAAACCATCTCAAGCATTATGCTTCTTTACCACTGTATTTTGTATTCGGGGCACAGACTGTAACTTGTTCACCCAAGATACACTGTTATCTTCTTCCTTATGAAGAGAACTCAGATTTTTGCTGAAGGTGGTTACATGTCCACCTACAAAAACTACATTTCTCAGGCAACTTTAGAGATAGCAGGGGCCAATGACACTGTCTGGCCAATGAGATGTAAGCAAAAGTTGTTGGACTGCTGAGAAAGTTCTTTAAAAAGAGGTAGCCTCACACTGGCATGCCCTGTTTTCCCCTTGGGCTTCCTCCATCTTCTTGCTGGGAACCGTAACAACCATCTTGGAACCTAAGGGAAGAGCCATGGGAACCTCAGGGGCCAGTGTGACCCTGACGTCTGTGAGCTGTTGAACCAGTCAGGACCAGCAATAGCTGACCTCTCAGCCTCCATGCTGAGAACAAAACAAAACCCCTATCGAAAAGAAAATTTTCATCTGAAAGTAAAAAATATCTTGCCTGAAGAATATGTGCATATGCAGTAAGTTTAAGTAACTTCATAGAATCATATTAATAGAACAAAAGTTTATTTGAACGCACCAAAGCCTCAACAGACCAGAGGTGGAGGAAATGAGCAGATTTATTCTGTAAGATAGCTGCTATTAAGGCAAATAAGAGGATTTTTAGCTTAATCCATCAGGAAGATTTTTTTTTAGTGTCTATCATGTTCTGATTACTCTTCTGAACACAGGTCTATCCTTCTGCTTATCCAAATTCTTATATGGTAAGATGCTAACTACTCAGATACTTAATCAGAATATTTCATCTATAACTTTATTTTGTATAGACAAAGTAAAAAATGAAGAATTTATAATTGATTTCCTTAATTCAAACCCCCCAAAAAGAAATATCAACATCAACAACCTACGACTCAATTTTTAATTCTCCCTTGTATGTAACATAGACATCTGACAGCAATTTCCTAATGGTCTGAGTTTTAGTTAATTGTGGATTTAGCTTAAATAAGCACAGGTAACTTAGAAGAGCTATAAAAATAAAAACAGAGTACAGTATTCTGCAAGTAATTTCTTTGTATTACATCAGTATACCCTTAGTATTCTGCAAGTCCCTATATTAATAGGTATGGATTAGAAAAAAAAAGCATTTACCACTATCCTAAATGGTTTTACCATTGACAATGTTCAGAATTTTGGCCATTAAAAATGTTTGACTCTATTGCACTTATTTTGAAACTATTGACAAAATTGGAAACATGAAATGTCAAGCTAAAATAGGGATATTGCATTTTTTTTTTTTACTTACCTAGTTCCAAGTTTCCACCCCTGCAAGTGAACCAAAAACAAATCCTGGCATCTTGTCATTCCCAGAAAAGCTAGTGCATGGCACACTCTGGGAAAACTTTCTTATTCTGTGGAATCACACCAGATGGCATCAGTCCTGCATCTACAGCTGTGCTTAAAACTGAAGTTCAGACGTAGGAATCGACTTTATTAGACATTTTAGATTTCAGGTGTGACTGTGATGTCATTCTTAGCCAACTTAAAATGTTTATCTTTTCAAGTAGAACTGCAGGTTCATTGCATTTTCAAGTTTGGAAATCAGTGAAACAATCAAGATCATCCTAATAAAATTTGAGTCATTTAAAATAGTTGAAATTTAGAAACAACAATGAAATAAGAACAGTTGAAATAGAATACTAATAAAACAACTGAATTATGGCCCATTTCCTTATAATGTAAGAAATTCAACTCAGCTTCTAACATTGCTGAAGAATCACTAAAAACCTCTTACTGAAAATAAAATATAGCAATTTTCTATAATCAAGTTATATAATGAGCGGTTATTTTATATGGTCCTGACTTTTCAAATGCTTTAATGTCTATGTACACTGTCTTCAGAAACAGACTTAGTGTACTGATTGTCAGGACCAGGGTGTGGTCAGTGGATGGAGCAATCAATATCTACAAGCCTATCACCTAAACCATTGTGGATGCTAGAGCACTAGATCAAGAATGTATACAGGTTGGGACTTCCCTCGTGGTCCAGTGACTAAGACTCTGAGCTCCCAGTGCAGGGGGCTTGGGTTCAATCCCTGGTCAGGGAACTATATACTGCATGCCACAACTAAGATATGCTGCAACTCACATGCCAATATGGGCACAGCCAAGTAAATACACAATTTTTTTTAAAAAAAAGAATGTATACAGGTAGCAAAAAATTTGAGTCCAAAAGTAGTTCTAATGTGAGAGATCAATGTATGCTGGGTTTTGAAAAACAACGACTGAATAAATGAATAGAACAAGGCAGTATGAAAATCTTTAATTCCCAGGGTTTAGGGCAGGCTCAAGGCAGAGATTGGACAATAGGAGTAAATATTCATTTTTGCCTGTAGAAATGGAAACTTAGTAACTCATGAATTAGATTCTGAGGAGGTCGTAAAATGGCACTGGCCACTAAAGAGAAAGGCAACCATTCCTTTCGTAGGAAGTTGAGTTAATAGAACCAGCAAAGAGATTGACTTAAAACTGGGACAGCAGCAAACTACTCATCCTGAGTTCTCTAGTCTCCTGTCTAGAAGAGTCAGGGGTGGTTCAAACCTTTGGACATCAGTGGCATTACTAGGAAGAATAAAGGATTATAAAATCAACTCAAACATGTGGTTAAAATAATTTGCATTCTGATTATTTATAAAGTAGGAAGTGATTGTTTTCATCCTTATAAACTATTACTGCTTATTAACTACTCCCACACTCTTCTTCAAAGTCTGTAATAACCATACAACTGTATAACTAAATGTCACTGTAGAGGTGTCAACCAATTAGAGAACTACAGTTTAAAGTGCAATTAAGAATCACTGTAGTTGATCCTGGGATTCAAGCTGGGAATTCAAATAAAGTCTTATTACACCTCCCATAAAAGAGGTATGTGTGTGCGTATATATATACATATATATGAATTCATATATATATATGTATGAATTTACTTATGACATATTTAAAATTCATATATATATATGAATTCATATATATAGATATATATGAATTTACTTATGACCCTACATTTAAAATAAACTGCTTACTTTATTCACAACAGCTCCATTCCAGTGAAGTGAAATAGAAAATGTAGGAAGTTATCTGAATGTCTCAGACCAAAACTTTCCCCATAAGTAGTGAGACTATTTTTCCTTCTCATGAATTATTAAAATAATTGTCTTCCACTTCACTTTCATGTTCTCAATCTAGGTTAACACTTAGTATTTTGTTGTTTTCAGCCTTTCTACATGGTCTGTCTTTATGCCTAAAACTAATAAGTGTTTTCCGTGTTACAGTCATGACATGGATGGCTTATCTTATCCTAAACATGGGTGAACCCAAATCTTCCCTTATTGAAAAGACAAATTATATCTGCATTACATATTTCAACTTCAAGAACCCCTGTTCTATTTTCTAAAAGGGTATATTTATCAATCGTAATCATTTCTCACATCCCATTCTAATTTTTATGATCCTCTACCTAGATACTGTACTAGATTGGGAATCAGATTGGCTCCTTGGTTCCTATAGAAGCTCACTGGCTCTGAGTACGAGAGAAAGCTTTATGTCACTGCACCCATTTCCTTCATCCTAAACCCTCACTTTTTTAAGGGCCTGGGTCTTTAGAAGTTTACCCAGGGACAAAGCAAAACCAAGGGTGGTCCCTGCTTACCATTGCAGAAGTCGTCTGTCTCTGGTTCCTCCCGCCTGGTTACTGGCCTGTAACTCCACCGTCCTCCACGCACCAGCCCAGGGCAGCAGCTCCGCTCCAGAACCTGAGATAGCAAAGACAGGAAAGAGCACCTGGAAGATGAAGTTATTTCCCAAACTAACATTGCCTGGAGGGTACTTAGGGCGCATGGGTGAGAAGTTACTTCAGCCCATCAATCTTTTTGAAAACATTCTAATCACCTAGGACAGCCTCGCAGAAATGTCAGCCTCGTTCTTCCCGTGCTATCTCTGTGGCCGTACAACGCGTAAATGACCTCATTTCTTCAGCCCTTCATGGCAACCCCAAGAAATTTCCCAATGACTCCCACTCTAACGCTCACCCTCCTGCTGATTCTAAACCTCCTCCTCGCAGATTCTAAACCTACCCGCCACAGCAATCCGCAGGCACCTACAGGGTCGAAGTCTAGAACAGGAGCAGGGATCGGGAGGAAGAGGAGATACCCCATAACAAATGGGCCACTGAATCCTCTCTCCCGCGCACCGCCACTTGAATTCCATATAGGGTCTACCACAGCACAGACATTCAAAGGAGTATGTGGAATACTCCGAGTGTGACCTGTTTTCTCCTGTCTCTTATCCCAAAAGTTAGGTTGACATTCGATTTTGTTTGACAGTGCCTGGACTGAATCATCTGAATAATTTAGTTTTGGATCCCTGGGGGTACAAGATAAAGAAGCAGTTGGACGGGAAAGAAGAGCTTGCGGGTGCTCAAAGCCATTCTGGCTTCAAAAGCTGAACTTCTCTCTTTTCTGTATCTCTCCCCGCCCCGGAAAAGCTTAGGGTCCCTCCCTAAAAGCACACCACCAGCCCAGACCCCAGGAACCCGCCATCCCTGACATCCCAGCGCGCCCTGAGCCCCTAGCTTCCCCGAGCCGCAGAGAAACTCGCCCATTTGCCAACAGCTCCCATGCCCAAACGGACCTGCCAGCGAGGCTGCCGAGCCTGGCCCTAGAACCCGGGCTGTCGTGCGGCCAGAAAATCGAGGCCGAGCCCCAGCCTGGTGCCCGCACAGTTCCATGCCCTCCCGCCAGTGTCCGCGCGGCGCCCGTCACACCGCTTGCTCGCGGGAGAAGCCCCAAGGCTCCCGGTGCAGGGAGAGGCGCCCGGGTTGGAGCGCCCCGGCTGTATTGGCCACCGAGTTCTTCAGCTGCTTGATGACCACGAAGAGCAGGAGGAAAAGTAAGAAGAGCAGAAAGAAGAAGAGCGCCAGGTAGAGCAGAAAGTTGAGCTCCCACTCCATGCTGGAGGCGCCGGCGCTCCGTGGCCGTGCGCGCTCCGCACGGGGTGCCTTTGCCGGAGAGGCGCGCCTTCAGGGTCCCACCTCCAGGCTCCTCCCGCCCGCGCAAGGGCGCCTCGTCTTGGGCCACGATTCGGAGGTCCACACGCAGCCTCGTCCAACTCGGAGGAAACGCGCCAAGGAGCCGGTGTAACCCTGGCTCTCACCCTCCCAGTAGGCACAACAGCCTCTCTACACCAAGATCCTCTCCAGAGCTTTTGGGGACATGAGCAGATTTTTCTAGGAGCGAACTTCAGTGGGTGGAGACACAGGGAGAAGAGGTGACAGCTCAGCCTCCCAGACGGTGTTGGGGCTGATGTTTTGCAAATGATTTTAAGATTTCCACTTCCAACATTTAGTGGGATCTCTACCCTCTCCCCTTCCTAGTAGATTTGTTTCGTTATCTTCCCAACGCCATGGCCCAGAGACCCAAAAGCAACAGTGAAGGTGGGGGTCCAAAGGGCTTTGAGATGACTTAAGGGTGTCTGAGTGAATGCCAGCTCAAGCTGCCTTGCTCTTCAGACTTGCAAACGTCCTCAGTATAGAGCGGCACTCATTTAGAAAAGCATTAAAGAGAAAATGCATTTCTAGTTAAACTGTACAAAAGGCCTCTAAGGTTGACTGAGAATCCAATTTCTTTGGTGGAAAACAAAAACAACACAAAAAACAATTCACTTAAAATGCTTCCTTAAGCCCATAACACCTCTCTGTAGTTAAGATTACCCACAGCACATACATACAGTACAGCTCTGAAAAAAAATCCAGTTTATCTACCACTGTGTAACAAATTATCCAAGAACCAAGTGGCTCAAAACAACATAAACATTGGTCATATCTCACAGTTTCTGTGGGTCAATAATTTGGGAGCACTTTGCTGGGTGATTCTGACTTGGGGTTTCTTATGAGCCTACCTTCAGGTGTTAGCCAAAGAGGCAGTCATCTGAAGGCTTGTCGGGAGCTGGAGAATCCACTTCCGAGGTGGCTCACTTACATGGCTGGCAAGTAGTGCTGGCTGTTTGGGGGTCTCAGTTCCTTCCAGCGTGGGCTTCCCCACAGGGCTGCTTGGGTGTTTGCACAACTCTCTGCTGGCAACCTGCAAAGCACAAGATCTGAGAGCTGAGGGCACTTCCCCCAGGGATCCAAAAGGAGGCAGAAGCTGCAGCGCCATTAACAGTTGGCTTCAGAAGGCATACACCGTCACTCTTGCAGTACCGAATCAGTCTCATAGGTCAGCTCTCTTCGATGTAGGGGTCCGAGGACATGAACACCAGGGTGTAAGGATCATTGGTAGCCAACGTGGGGTGCAGCTATCAAAGCTGCTAACACAATGGGTTATCAGTGCCCACTCTATGAGCCTCCAACTTTATTTCATTCTTCATTTGTGAAGACACCAGGAGGCCCCTGAAATGAATTTGGGGAATAAGGGCTGACGTACAACATCTCAGATTATTTAATGGGCTGTCTGTAATAAGTGGCTCTCCCAGTGAAGGCACGGGGTTAAAAGAAATAGGATGGCATGGGAAAAGCTGTGAAGTGGAAATCTCAAAGTCCCGATTCTAGTCTCAGCTCCACATGTCAGGGGTCACTTCAGCTCTCTGACTCTCCATCCCCTCACCTGTTACATATCTTGCTTCCTTTTTTCTTGAGTTTGTTGTGAGGATCAAAAATGGGTGGGATGCTGAGTAAGAATGTGTTTTGCTAAGTAAATGATAGACACTATTATTATTCTGTTACTGCGAGTTCCCATTGTTATAGACTGCTGTGCAAAATCCCCAGGCCCTAGGCCTCTCCACCAAGCATCTTACTGTGTAAGGAATCTCTCAAAACTCTCGATCTGTTTCTCTCAATAACATTATTGACCCATTTCATGGGCAACAGAAGCTGGAACTGGCTCAAAGTTTTTCTCAGAAGTTTTGCAAGCCATGTGCTAAAATATAGCTATCATTAAAAATAAAATCGTTAAGTGCATGCATGAGTGTCCTACTCTTTGTGACCCCATGGACTGTGGCCCACCAGGCTCCTCTGTCCATGGGATTTCCCAGGCAAGAATACTTGAGTGGGTTGCCATTTCCTCCTCCAGGTGATCTTCCCAACCCAGGGATCGAGCCCGTGTCTCCTGCAGCTCCTGCACCGGCAGGCAGATTCTTTACCACTTGAGCCACCTGGTCATTCTCTTATTGTATAAACTTACAATTAAATAAATCATGTTAACAAAGATAACAAATACTCAAAACTCATCACTTCCTAATTATTTCACCACACTTTACTATCATCTATGCACTGGAGATTATTTATATCTGTCAGAGCTATATAGCTGAAATGTTACATAGCAGTATACTATTGTGTATCTCCAGCTGCTCCGATGTCATGGAGGTAGCTTGAAATTGGCCACAGTAGGAGCATTTGCCCTGTGGAAATGTACAAGTGCTACAAATCGAGGCCAGAGAACCAGTTGTTAAACACTTACAGCATATCACTGCTCATAGAGTTACTGAGGAAAACCTGAAGTCTTACATAAGTAAAGCAGATAGCTGTGTTTTTTTTTTTTTTTTTTTTGACTACCCAGAATCCACACACCTCTGCTCTAGGCACCACATATTCCTACCGGTAGAATTCTCTATTTTACGTACTATTGGCAAAAGGACAGATCCCAGTGACTGCTCTCCATTGCCACCTCCCACTGTGGAAACCGAGGGGGTCAGATACATCTTTTACCCACTCTTGATACAGTGCAGGGAGGGCAGGAAGAGCCATGTCAGAAACTCCCCCACATATCCTTGATTCCAGGACTCTGAAGTTTGGGAGCAGATGGAACAGGACAAAATGCTTGGAGGTCAGACACATTAAGTGGCAGAGGGACTCCTAGGCCAGACCAGTTCCTGAAGTGACAGGCGTGGCTCTTGCTGCTGCTTCTGTGGCATTCTTGTCTCCTGCCCTTTTTCTAAACTCCCTCTTTCCCGTTCTGTGAACCCCCACTGGCTTTCCAGTAAATCTCTTTATTGCAAAAAAGCATTAGTGGTTAATGACAGCTTGCAGATGAGAATACTGACTGAAAAAGGAAGTATGACTTACACACTTTGCATATGTTAAACACTCATAATCAACAAGGTGTTTGGTAGAAAAGGCATATGCCACTTGGCACATTGCCATCTGGATAGTCAAGCCGTTAAAGGATGGACACTGAGGCACACAGAGGTTAAGTGACTTGCCCAAGACCACACAGCTGGTAAGTGTTAGCCTGCATTCTCAACCCTTATATTATTTCATGGGGGAAAGTGATCTTTTCTTCTCTTTGACTGTCAAATCAATGACCGTTTCTTTTTTTTGAGTGTCAAATTTGAAAGAAACAAAGAGACACATACCTTCTGCTTACATACATCTCGGCTCCTTCTTTTGAAATCTTGAAGGTTGAAGCTTCAAATGAACCAGTGTTTCCCTACAGAATGCTGAGGAAAGAGGCCAAGAAATGAGGATTTGATGTCACCAAACTCAAATCCACTTCAGCCTTCCTAACCGTAACTATTTAGATTATCCATTTATCTCAGCAGCTTAAATGAATTTACAAATATTGACTAATAAATCCTCATATTCACTCTCAAAAACTTTGTATTTAAAATAATATTGCTGCCACAAAAATAACATATTACATTTATTAGATGCTCCCAATGTTTTTTTGCCTCTGGTCATATTTATATATCTCATAAGATGGTGAATTTCAGTTCACATTATTACAAGTGATTCCATAGGAATAAGACAGCATCTTTCTCTGCCTAAATATGCATTCAATAGAAATCCTTAGGAAGCAAATCCATGAATTTTAAAAGCCAGAAAGGACATTCGCTGTAGATTAGAGCCTGACCAGTTCCATCATTTAAAGAGAAAGCCCTGGTGCACATACTGGTAAGGTGGAACAGCACTGCCCACAGAAGGGACTCTGTGTATGCTTTAATAACACAGCAAGCCTCATCCACCACTCAGAGGCACACTTTCAACTCCTTCATCCCCTGTTGATGAGTCTAAAAACAACTGCTCCAAGTCCCAGCCTATGGACATTCATGGTGTGTAGCAGGAGGGGGCTCTCCATCCCTTTGCCTCCTTTGTTCTTCCTTACCCTCACCTCCGAAAGCAAGGGGGGGTCTTTTATCATAAGGGGCATCAAAGATGTTTATGGGAAGTGATTAACAGTAACAGAAGAGATTGCCTTGTAATTGTGTCTCTAAAGAGCCTGGAGCCCTAAGAAGACACTCAGAAAGTTCTGTAAAAATCTGTCAAGATCCCAGGATGGGACCTACCTATTGGGAGTACCTGCTAGTTAGAAGCAACTTCCCTTATACAAAGGCAGGATAAGAGTAGGAGACTAGAGAAAAAGAGATTTGCAGGTAGCTTAACAAGGCTGACTCAATTTGGCCTGAAATAAACCCAAAGGAAATGAAAAAAATATTTTGTACCATGGCCTCAAAATGTATTATTGATCATGATTAGTAACACTGGGTCTTTAAGTAACAGATACTGTGGACCACACAAATTGGGTCATTGGTTTCTGCTTAGATGGAATGTCTTTTAAAGTGCCTGTGTGTGTGCTGGGAATGAGGTCCATGCTCTAGGGGAAGTTCCCAGCCCTAAGCAGCTTTGTCCTAGCTAGTCAGGGCCTGAATCTGTCCTAGTGATCCTGGCAACTCTGAATGGCTCCAAACTATCCATGTTCCTTCGACGCCTCATCTCCCTTGTTCCTGCCTCACGTACAGATGTAACACCATACTCATATGGGCCTCCCTGGAATTGCCTTTTATGTACTTTATCATCCCTAAAACCCTCAAGATCAGAATTAGAAAATCTATGAGAATGTTCACTACTGTAGGAGAGAAAAGCGAGTTGTTCAATCATGGCAAGTCATCTACAGTTAATCAACAGTTACTGTAACATTCCAACACCCTCACCTCTTCCCCCATTCCATCCCCAAAAGAATGAGCTGGGCAGTTATGCAATGCTTACAAAATGAGCTATAAGGAAATAAATAAAATGTGCATGATAGGCTGCTTAAATCTGATATAAACATTCAGAAATTCCAGTGCGTCAGCAGGAGGGAAGGAAGGAAGGGTAGAAGGAAGGGAAGGAAATCTATGGGAGAATTTATTTGAGGGGCATGTAGGAGATCATGCTATGTGGTAGACCATGAATCCATGATTCACCACTAAGAATAATTCTATGGAAACAATCACAACAGCAACTCTAGAGCCTGTCCTTAGCTTCAAATGTCTCAAAACACAAAGGAAGATCCCCAAGTCTGTCCAATATTAAAAAAGAAAAATATTAAGTGACAGATGTGGTAACATCCAAATGCTATTTCTTTAATTTATACTCTTTCCAGCAAGTTAACAGGAACATTGGAGAAAGTTAATGTGACTGTGACTGACCCTAGACTTGATCATTACCATGTCATGTGGCAAAATGAAATGCCTGAGCATTATAGAAAGCAATATGTCCTTTGTTCAGCACAACTTTAATAATGACAGTGGTGAAACTGTCACCACTAATGGAAGGTCTACAAGCTTCTATGTGAGCTGATAATGATCAGAGCTGTGGGCCTGCAGAATAATGTACATACACAAGGCTAAAACTGGATTGCCCCAAGGGAAAAAAGAATTAGGAAAAAGTAGAATTTGTTGTCATGCATACTCCCTTAGTGAAATGCCAACTTGTGAGCTCTGGCGACCCAACAAGGTGGGCCTGCATTCCCAGATCTGGGATCCAAGCTGTCCTCCATGTACACACAGACACAGGGGCGCAGACTGGCAGTGACAGACTTGGGCCCCCGTCCAGTATGCCCATCCCTGTACTACGCACTGTACAGTGTTTCCAGCCCGATGGACTTGGACACGTATCCAGGCTTCGTTTCTTGATAGCTGGGTGACCTTGGACATCCCTGGTTGCCTACCAAGCACCTCATATCTCTTTCTTATTAATAATATCCTACTGTTTTTCAAACTGGAACTACACCTTCAGCTCTTCTGGGTCTCTAGCTCACTGACTGTGGACCTTCTCAGCCTCCATAATGACATGAGCCAATTCATTATAATAAATCATATCTATCTGTCTCTATCTCACTAGATCTCCTATTTGCTGCTGTTTCTCTGGAGATCTTTGACTAATACATATTCCATTCTATACTCCATTCTATGTGTTTACCACCCATATAAATATGTTTTATTTTGAGTAAAACAAGAGCTTTACCACATGATGTAAAGTATTTAAATAATCTACTTTGACTGTAGGTTATAGGAAGGCACGTACATATCCTTCCTAAAGAACTATTTCCTGAGGAGTAGAATATTCTTAATGCAGAAAATCATACTGCTATTTAGTATATGTGAAAATAAGTCTCCTCTGGGTTTTCTGTATTTAGAGATGCCAATTCCACAGTGGTTAAGGTATAGGCTTGGTATTATTGTCTCTGTGATATGTCATATTAGAAGGCCTGCTATCATAAATGCTGGTTGGAATCCACAACAGAAACTCTTGGTGAGAGACTAAGGCCTTCACTAGGAAATATACCTCGGAGAAGGCAATGGCATCCCACTCCAGTACTCTTGCCTGGAAAATCCCATGGACAGAGGAGCCTGGTGGGCTGCAGTCCATGGGTTCGCTGAGGGTCGGACACGACTGAGTGACTTCGCTCTTACCTTTCACTCTCATGCATTGGAGAAGGAAATGGCAACCCACTCCAGTGTTCTTGCCTGGAGAATCCCAGGGACGGCGGAGCCTGGTGGGCTGCCGTCTATGGGGTCGCACAGAGTCGGACGACTGAAGCGACTTAGCAGCAGCAGGAAATATACCTGGATATTCCTTTTGTAATCATCATCATAAACCAGCCAACAAATGACTGCTTACCGAAGCTTCCCTGTGGCTTTTGCATCATCTGTGAATCAGTCTGAGGAATCTTCTAACCTCCTCTGCCATCCACCCAGAGAAATTGTTACTTCAGACTGGAGACTGCTGGCTTCGGACAGGCAAAGCCTCTGTATTGCTTCATTCACTTTCTTTAACTTAAGGAACTGAGCACCTAAACACCAAGAGGATCAGCATCCTGGAGACAGTAACCTTTAAGGCACATTTTCAAGAATTTAAATGTTACAGATGATAACTTCAGCAATATAGAGATCATCCCATCATTTCCTGTGCCCTGTGAAACACTGTATAAAGAGAGAGTTCAGGACGTGTGTGAATCTGGTGGCACTAGACTACTAATGCCGTTATGAGGTTTTCTTCTGCTGTTGCAGATCCTGTTGCTTGAACTAAGTGGTGTGATTACCGTGATTACTCAATAATGAGAACGAAGCTCTGTGACATCTGAAAAAAATGTATACTCCTTGTTGGCTGTTGTACACCTGGCTCTTCCGTGTGCCCTTCCTAATCATGGTCTCTTCATGGGGTGTATGGCTGAGCAAGCGGGTTCTGACTGTCACTAGACACCACCAAGAATTGCGCTTCTCCACCCACCCTCTTCTCTCCTATGAGAAGCAAAGAGCACACGACTCATTATGCAAAACTCAGCACCTGCTACCAACATATTTTTTGGTTCTTCATGTTTTCTTCTATCTTGTATATTTCCTCAGATGAAAAAGTCTGTTCCTAGAAGAAAACAGCCATTTATCAGCTTTGTCGTTTTTGCTGATGCCTTAGCTATACTTGCCAGTATGATTTTCCTCCTCCTTTTCCACATTTCTTCAACTTTTCTGTTGTTGTGGAAAGAACACTGGTGGGAAACAAAAGGCTTGGCTAACCATCCCATGCTTGCAGAGCCATGTAACACTGGGCATGTCTTTAACTTCTCTATGCTTCTGCTTCCTAAATTAGGGGACTTGAACATAACAATAGCCATGTTCCTTCTGGTTCCAAAATTCTAATGACTTATTTTTACTGCCCAAACCAGGGGTGGTGAAACAGTGAAATTATCAGAGTGAATTGCTCCCAGTTGCCATGATGATGGGGTAGGCTTGGAACCCAGGGCACCTTCTTTCCAGAAAGCAATTTGCTCTGGGAAGGGCCTCTGATACATTAACAGGAGAGGTTAGTGAACCGCTGCTCATTGCTCAACCCCCACCATGACATTTTTCCTTTTAACTTTAAGGAAGCAGAGCTTTTCACATGTAACCAATAGATCAGTGGCTTCCCAAAGCAGCCACTTTTTTCACTATGTGCAGGACTCAGCACAGCAGGGGTTCCTTCTAAAGGGAAAATCATGCTACAAAGCATCACTGAACAACACAGAACTTACTGAAGGAAGAATTTAGACTGCAGAGCCAACAATCATGCACTGGACATTTCTGTTGGTCCCAAAGGCCCTGATGGGCTTTTGGACAACTTCAGGTGTGCACTTCTTTTAACGCTTTCTTCCCCAGAGTCATTATTTCCCCTACTTGCTTTCTTTGTTAGGCAGGAAACCTGAACACCAATCTGAGGTAGCTTCTAACTGTAAGTTTATCAAATTCTCTTTTAAATAAAGTTCCTGCCCACAGGAATTCTCCTATCAGCTGCCAAGAAGATATTTTTTCCCATGAATATTACATGTAACTCTTGAACCTTTCTGATCAAGCCCAAATAATTTCCAAATAAGAAAGTATGTGTGAGAGAGATTATTATATTAAGAAGACCTCCCAGGTAAGATGCTGAGGAGAGGACTTCATGTCAGTGCAATTGCAGGCACTGTGTCTCTTCTCTTTCAGATTAGAATGAGCAAAACTCCATTGTACAGGCTTAAAAAGGAAGCTTTCTAAATACCCAGCACCCTAAGAAAAAGGCTTTATTAGTTTTTATCTAATTTTGAACCAAAATTGATCTTATCTTAAAGATTATTTAATACTAAAGAGTATTGAGTGTTTTTGTTTTTAAGCAGTTGACAGTCCATTATTATATTAATACATTGTCTTTAACATTACAATAATCATTTAATGACAGTATTATAAAGCTAGTGTTTTTGGGGTGCTATTTGGTATTCATGCTTTTCCAGTGAGGTTTACCCTACCAAGGAAATAATGGGACAACATTTGCACTCCACTTCAACACAAGCAGAATATTAATTTAAAGGACAATAGTTTGCTCATCAAACTATTGATAATCATGTATGTTAAACAGTTCATGCTTAATGGCAGTGTGTTTCTAAAACAAGTCTACACACTGTGATTTTTTAAAAATAAATACCATGAAATTAAATTGTGAAATAAACCTTGTAAAGATGTCAAAATTATACTCTCCAGTTACTGAAATACATAAGGGATAAAATAATTCTCTTTTTAATGAAAAACACTCTTTTTCCAAAGCTTTCCTAAAGGAAAGTAAATGCACAAATTGTTTAAACTTACTGCTGTGGATACAATAGTGTCAAAATTTAATATTAATCTGTGTATTTAGCATGTTTTAAAAGCACATAGAATTAAGCATTGCTTCATAATAGAGTATGGTGATTAAGTGCCTGGGTTCTAGAGTCAGGCTGTCTGAATTAATAAGTCTTGGCTTTCCTGACTAGCATGTGACTTAAACTCTGTGACTTAGTTGCCTCTTCTGTAAAATGGAGGTAGGAATGATACCCTCAGCTTTGGGTTGTGGTGAAAATTAAATGGATTAATACGTATTAAGAGCTTAGAACACTGCCAAAAACGTGGTAAGTGCCAATAAAAGTTAACTATTATTCTCATTACTATTTCACACGTCAGGATGGTAACACAGCAGCGACAGTGCTGATCTGTGATTACATAAACCACTGTGTGATTCACTGCCTACCTCACTAATCACATCTGGCAGTGTCTCCAGGTCATGTTTCTGCTATTACACTTATAGCTTTTTCTCCTGATGTTTAAAGTGTTGATACATCCAGAATTTAATTTTTGGTGAAGTGTAAGGTAGAGATCCACCCATATTTTTTCCATATGATTACCCTGTTTTCCCCAAACCATTTGTTCAATGAATAACTCATTTTTCATACTGCATTTCTGTGTCTATTCATCTCCCATAACCTTAAACCAAATCTTCAAACTAGGTTTCAGTTACGCTTGAGGATACATGAAGACTTTCGAAATGGCACATGAGCATGGATGGTTTTGGTGGTCATGTACAGATCTTCAACTTCCACTTACATTTTCCTAAAATCATTTGCCTAGGAAGATGCCAATCACCAAGGATCTCTCTCTTTCTCTCTTTAAAAAACTAGACTGTTTTTAAGAGCAGTTTCAGATACAAATAAAACTGACAGGAAGTACAGTTCCATACACCTCTGGCCCCAACACACGCACAGCATGCCCCACCATCAGTACCCTCCACCAGAGTGCAAGTGCTGAGTAGGCAGGGACACATTATCACCCATGGTCCATAGTTTACATTAAAGTTTACTCTTAACATTGGACATTCAATGGATTTTGACAAAAATAATATGTATTCACCATGATACTATCATACAGAATAGTTTCACCGCCCTAAAAATCCTCTGTGTTCTGCCTGTTTATTCCTCTCTCTCCCACCTTTTCCCTGGCAATCACTGATCTTTTCAGTCTCCACAGTTTTTTCTTCTCCAGAATGTCATGGTTGGAAACATACAGCATGCAGCTTTTTCAGATTGGTTTCTTTCACCTACCAATGTCAAGGGTCTCTTCTCATTCTCCTCTTTCCAAATTTCCTCCCATTTCAACAAGAAAGTCATATCTCTTACCTAGTCCTAATCTTAATACTGTACTTTGCCAAATGAATAATCCTTTAAAAAACTCCTTTAATGAAGAAACCATAACACAATTTCCTCTGTACATCTCATTAAGAAATATATTTCCAGTAAATTTTACTATTTAGGTGACAAGGAACATACCCTTTGCTGAAAGGCTTCAGTGGCTCTATCTCCCTGCCCCATTAGACAGCCTAGCAATGATTCAGCTAAAAATATTGGGAGGTAGCTTCTAGCTGAGGTCAACCTCACTAAGCTCCAACTACTTCTCTTTTTTAAGAAAGTCATCTCACCTCTAGAAAGCCCCTGTTGCTACATAGTCAAACAAATGCTTTCTGTCCATTCTCAGTGCCGTAATTTTACATAAGTGGGGTCCTAGGTCTAAATGCGTCTAATGGCAAGATGAGAGATGGACAAATCCTGTGTGCTCTTCTGCTGTGTCTTAGATAGAAGACTTCCCGTTAAGCCTTGTTGCATACTTTCTGTCTGTGTTGTTTGGGGATATTAGTGCCAACTAAAAGTCATCAAATAATTGTTTATCAGAATTCATAATTTATGATGTTCTAATCAAATGTGTATTACTGATATTTATAATAAGTCAACCCAAAAGAAATTGTTTCACACTTATGATCATAGGATACATATACGAGGGGAAAGCAGCATGATATGAATGCCAATAAAGCAAATTCAATAGAAAAGCCTATTAAGTTCAGTTCAGTTCAGTCGCTCAGTTGTGTCCAACTCTGTGACTACATGGGCCACAGCACGCCAGGCTTCCCTGTCCATCACCAACTCCTGGAGCCTGCTCAAACTCATCTCCGTCGAGTCAGTGATGCCATCCAACCATCTCATCCTCTGTCATCCCCTTCTCCTCCTGCCTTCAATTTTGCCCAGCATCAGGGTCTTTTCCAATGGGTCAGTTCTTCGCATCAGGTGGCCAAAGTACTGGAGTTTCATCTTTAGCATCAGTCCTTCCAATAAATATTCAGGATTGATTACCTTTAGAATTGGCTGCTTTGATCTCCTTTCAGACCAAGGAGCTCTCAAGAGTCTTCTCCAACTCCACAGTTCAAAAGCATCAGTTCTTCAGTGCTCAGCTTTCTTTATAGTCCAACTCTCACACCCATACATGACTACTGGAAAAACCATAGCCTTGACTAGACGGACCTTTGTTGACAAAGTAATACTTTGCTTTACAGAATTTTGTTGTTTTCTGTCAAACACCAGCATGAATCAGCCATAGGTATACATACATCCCTTACCTTTTGAACCTCCCTTCCATCTCCCTCCCCATCCCACCCCTCTGGGTTGATACAGAGACCCTGTTTGAGTCTCCTGAGACATATAGCAAATTCCCGTTGGCTATCTATATTACATATGGTAGTGTAAGTTTCTATGTCACTCTATCCATACATCTCACCCTCTCCTCCCCTCTCCGCATGTCCATAAGTCTATCCTCTATGCCTGTTTCCCCACTGTTGCCCTGCAAATAAATTCTTCAGTACCATTTCTCTAGATTGCGTATATATGCATTAGAATACAATATTTCTCTTTCTCCTTCTGACTTACTTCACTCTATATTATAGGCTCTAGTTTCATCCACCTCATTAGAACTGACTCAAATGTGTTCCCTTTTATGGCTGAGTAATATTCCATTGTGTATATGTACCACAACTTCTTTATCCATTCATCTGTTGATGGGCTTTGAGGTTGCTTTCATGTTCTAGCTATTGTAAATAGTGAGGAAATGAACAATGGGATACATGTGTCTTTTTCAATTTTGGTTTCCTCAGGGTATATGCCTAGGAGTGGGATTGCTGGGTCATATGGTGTGGTTTTATTCCCAGTTTTTTAAGGAATCTCCATACCATCTTCCATAGTGGCTGTAAATGTATATTGACATTCCCACCAACAGTGCAAGAGTGTTCCCTTTTCTCCACATGCTCTCCAGCATTTATTTTTTTGTAGACTTTTTGATGGTGGCAATTCTGACTGGTGTAAGGTGATATCTCATTGTAGTTTTGATTTGCATTTCTCTAATAATAAGCAATGTTTAGCATCTTTTCATGTGTTTGTTAGCCATCTGTATGTCTTCTTTGGAGAAATGTCTGTTTAGGTCTTTTTGATTGGGTTGTTTTTCTGGTATTGAGTTGTATGAGCTGCTGTATATTTTGGAAATTAATCCTTTGTGAGTTGCTTCATTTGCTATTATTTTCTCCCATTCTGAGGGTTGTCTTTTCAACTTGCTTATAGTTTCCTTTGCTGTGAAAATGCTTTTAAGCTTAATCAGGTCCCACCTGTTTACTTTTGTTTTTATTTCCATTACTCTAGTAGGTGGGTCATAGAGGATCTTGCTTTGATTTATGTCGAGTGTTCTGCCTATGTTTTCCTCTAAGAATTTTATAGTTTCTGATCTTACATTTAGGTCTTTAATCTATTTTGAGTTTATCTTTGTGTATGGTGTTAGGAAGTGTTCTAATTTCATTCTTTTACATGTAGCTGTTCAGTTTTCCCAGCACCATTTATTGAAGAGGCTGTCTTTGTCCCATTGTATATTCTTTCCTCCTTTGTCAAAAATAAGGTACCCAAATGTGCATGGGTTTATTTCTAGGCTTTCTACCTTGTTCCATTGGTCTATATTTCTGTTTTTGTGCCAGTACCACACTGTCTTGATGACTGTAGCTTTGTAGTATAATCTGAAGTCAGGAAGGTTGATTCCTTCAGCTCCATTCTTCTTTCTCAAGGTTGCTTCGGCTATTTGGGGTCTTTTGTGTTTCCATATGAATTGTGACATTTTTTATTCCAGTTCCATGAAAAATGACATTGGTAATTTGATATGGATCACACTGAATTTGTAGATTGCATTTGGTAGTATAGTCATCTTCACAATATTGTTTCTTGCTACCCAGGAATATGGAATATCTCTCCATCTGTTTATGTCATCTTTGATTTCTTTCATCAGTGTCTTATAATTTTCTGTGTACATTTCTTTTGTCTCCTTAGGTAAGTTTATTCCTAGATATTTTATTCTTATTGTTGCAATGGTGAATGGGATTGATTCCTTAATTTCTCTTTCTGCTTTTTCATTGTTAATATATACAAATGCAAGTGATTTCTCTGTATTGATTTTGTATCCTGCGACTTTGTTAAATTCACTGATTAGCTCTATCAATGTTCTGATACTATCTTCAGGGTTTTCTATGTACCGTATCATGTCATCTGCAAACAGTGAGAGCTTTACTTCTTCTTTTCCAATCTAGATTCCTTTTATTTCTTTTTCTTCTCTGACTGCTGTAGCTAGGACTTCCAGAACTATGTTGAATAATAGTGGTGAGAGTGGACACCCTTGTCTTGTTCCTGATCTTAGGGGGGATGCTTTCAGTTTTTCACCATTGAGAATAATGTTTGCTGTAGGCTTATCATATGTGGCCCTTACCACATTGAGGTAGCTTCCTTCTATGCCCATTTTTTGAAGAGCTTTAATCATAAATGTGTGCTGAATTTTGTTAAAGGCTTTTTCTGCATCTATTGAGATGACTATATTGTTATTCTTTTTCAATTTGTTAATATGGTGTATCACATTAATTGACTTGCATATATCAAAGAATCCTTGCATTCCTGGAACAAACCCAACTTTATCATGGTGTATGAGCTTTTTGATGTGTTGCTGAATTCTGTTTGCTATAAATTTTTGAGGATTTTTGCATGCATGTTCATCAGTGATATTGGCCTGTAGTTTTCTTTTTGTGTGTTGTCTTTGTCTGGTTTTGGTATCAGGGTGATGGTGGCCTTGTAGAATGAGTTTGGAAGTGTTCCTTCCTCTGCAATTTTTTGAAAGAGTTTTAGAAGGATAGGCATTAGCTTTTCTCTAAATGTTTGATAGAATTCTCCTGTGAAGCCATTTGGCCCTGGCTTTTTGTTTTTTGGGGAAATTTTTGATCACAGCTTCAATTTCAGTGCTTGTAACTGAGTTGTTCAAATTTCTATTACTTCCTGGCTTAGTCTTGGAAGATTGAACTTTTATAAGAATCTGTCCATTTATTCCAGGTTATCCATTTTATTGCCATATAGTCATTCATAATAGTCTCTGATAATCCTTTGTATTTCTGCATTGTCTGTTGTAACCTCTCCTTTTTCATTTCTAATTTTGTTGATTTGATTCTTCTCTCTTTTTCTTGATGAGTCTGGCTAAAGGTTTGTCCATTATTTTATCTTCTCCAAAAATCAGCTTTTAGTTTTATTTTTAGTTTTATTGATCTTTACTGTTTCTTTTACACTTATTTCTGCTCAGATCTTTATGATTTCTTTCCTTCTACTAATTTTGGGGTGTTTTTGTTCTTTTACCAGTTGTTTAAAGTGTAAAGTTAGCTTGTCTAATCGATGTTTTTCTTGTTTCTTGAGGTAGGATTGTATTGCTATAAACTTCCCTCTTAGAACTGCTTTTGCTGCATCCCATAGGTTTTGAGTTGTCGTGTTTTCATTGTTATTTGTTTCTAGGAATTTTTTGATTTCCCTTTTGATTTATTCAGTAACCTGTTGGTTATTTAGAAATGTATTGCTTAATCTCCATGTGCTTGTGTTTCTTACAGCTTTTTTTCTTGTAATTGATATCTAGTCTCCTAGCATGGTTGGAGAAGATGCTTGATACAATTTCAATTTTCTTAAATTTACTGAGGTTTGATTTGTGACCCAAGATGTGGTCTGTCCTGGAGAATGTTACATGTGCACTCGAGGAGAAGGTGTTTTCTTCTGCATTTGGATGGAATGTCCTGAAGATATCTATGAGATCCATCTCATCTAATGTATCATTTAAGACTTGTGTTTCCTTATTAATTTGCTGTTTTTATGATCTGTCCATAGGTGTGAGTGGGGTGTAAAAGTCTCCTCCTATTATTGTTACTGTCAATTTCTCCTTTTATATCTGTTAGTGTTTGTCTTATGTATTGAGGTGCTCCTATTTGGGTGCAAAGATATTTACAATTGTTATGTCTTCCTCTTGGATTGATCCCTTGATTAATATGTAGTGTCCTTCCTTATCTCTAGTAATATTCTATATTTTAAGGTCTATTTTGTCTGATATGAGGATTGCTACTCCAGCTTTCTTTTGCTTCCCATTTGCATGGAATATATTTTTCCATCCTCTCACTTTCAGTCTATATGTGTCTTTAGGTCTGAAGTACGTTTCTTGTTTTTGTATCCATTCAGCCAGCCTGTGCCTTTTGGTTGCAGCCTTTAATCCATTTACATTTAAAGTAATTATTTATATATATGTTCCTATTGCCATTTTCTTAACTGTTTGGGGTTTGATTTGGAGATCTTTTTCTTCTCTTGTATTTCTTGACTATATAAGTCCCTTTAACATTTGTTGTAAAGCTGGTTTGGTGGTACTGAATTCTCTTAACTTTTGCTTGTCTGAAAAGCTTTTGGTTTCTCCATTAATGAGACCCTTGCTGGGTACAATAATCTTGGTTGTTTATTTTTCACTTTCAATACTTTAAATATATCCTGTCATCTCCTTCTGGACGGCAGAGTTTCTGGCTGAAAGATCAGCTGTTAAAGTATGAGGTTTCCCTTGTGTGTTACTTGTTGCTTCTGTCTTGCTGCTTGTAATATTCTTTCTTTGTGTCTAATCTCTTTTAGTTTGACTAGTATGTGTCTTGGTGTGTTTCTCCTTGGGTTTATCCTGTATGGGATTCTTTGAACCTCTTGGATTTGATTGACTATTTCCTTTTCCATGTTGGGGAAATTTTCAACTATAATCTCTTCAAAATTTTTCTTGTATCTTTTCTTTTTCTCTTCTTCTGGGATGCCTATAATTCGAATGTTGGTGCATTTGATATTTTCCCAGAGGTCTCTGAGACCAGCCTCAGTTCTTTTCATTCTTTTTCCTTTTTCTGTTCCTCAGAAGTTATTTCCACCATTTTATCTTCCAGCTCACTGATTCGTTCTTCTCCTTCAGATATTCTGCTATTGAGTCCTACTAGAGTATTTTTAATTTCAATAATTGTTTTTCTGTGCATGCTTTATTCTTTAATTCTTGTAGGTCTTTGTTAAATGATTCCTGCATTTTCTCCATTCTGTTTTCAAGGTTTTTGATCATCCTTACTATCACTGTTCTGAATTCTTTTTCAGGTAGTTTCCCTATTTCCTCTTCATTTATTTGGACTTCTGTGCTTCTAGTTTGTTCCTTCATTTGTGTAGTATTTCTCTGCCTTTTCATTTTTTTTTAACTTATTGTGTTTGAGGTATCCTTTTCCCAGGCTTCAAGGCTGAATTCTTTCTTCCTTTTGGTTTCTGTCCTCTGAAGGTTGGTCCAATGGTTTGTGTAAACTACATATAGGGTGAGATTTGTGCTGAGTTTTTTTGTTGTTGTTTTTCCTCTGATGGGCAAGGCTGAGTAAGGCGGTAATCCTGTCTGCTGATGATTGGGTTTGTATTTTTATTTATTGCTTAGATGAGGTGACCTGTACAGGCTGCTACTGATGGTTGGGTGATGCCGGGTCTTGTATTCAGGTGGTTTCCCTTGTGTAAGTCCTCACTATTTGATACTTCCTAGGGTTAGCTCTCTGGTATTCTAGGGTCTTGGAGTTAGTGATCCCACTCCAAAGGCTCAGGAATTGATCTCTCCCTAGGATGCCCTCCAACACTATGCTGGTCTCTGAAACTGCTGTGGGGGCAGCTCAAATTCTAAACTGCTCCTGCTCTTGTGCATTCTTGCTTCCAGTGTCCACAGCCATCAGAACTAGTACTTTTTCTTTTGTGGGAGCTCTCAATGCCCTTTCACATATTCCATAGACGTCGAGTCTGCCTAGTTGACCATGTGGATATAATCTGCAGCTTGTGCACCTGGTGGAAAGGTTTTGGGTCTTCCCTAGCCACACCACCCCTGGGTTTCAATTGTGGTTTTATTCCCACCTCTGCATGTGGGTCATCCCACATACTTGGGTTTGCTCTTGAGGCTTCCCTGGAGGGCTTGGGTCTGCCCAGGCGAGGGTGAGGTGTGGAGGTGGTGAGGTGCTTGGGTCACAGGGGTTCTGGCAGTCACCAGGTACTCAGGGGAGTTGGCAGCTAGAGCAGCAGGAAATATAGTGCTCTAGAAAGGTATGGCAACCAGTATTGGCCAATACACTCCAGTATTCTTGCCTGAAGAACCCCTGACAGAGAGGCCTGGCAAGCCACAGTCCACAGGGTCGCAAAGAATTGGACACAACAGAAGCGACCTGAGTGCATAGAAGCAAGATTTTTTTTTTTTTTGCCTGTGGCAGCTCTGCCCCAGTGAGGGTTTAGCATGAAGGTGGCACCTGCTTCTCTCTCTGCTTTTTATTATGCTGTCTATGTTGGTCATAACTTTTCTTCTAAGGGGAAAGCGTCTTTTAATTTCATGGCCGCAGTCACCATCTACAGTGATTTTGGAGCCTAAGAAAATAAAGTCTCTCACTGTTGCCACTGTTTCCCCATCTATTTCCCATGAAGTGATGGGACCAGATGCCATGATCTTAGTTTTCTGAATGTTGAGCTGTAAGTCAACTTTTTCACTCTCCTTTCTTTTTCATCAAGAGGTTCTTGAGTTCCTCTTCACTTTCTGCCATAAAGGTGGTGTCATCTGCTGTTTTTGAGGTTATTAATACTTCTCCCAGCAATCTTGATCCCAGCTTGTGCTTCATCCAGCCTGGCATTTTGCATATGTACTCTGCATATAAGTTAAATAAGTAGAGTGACAATATACAGTCTTGACATACTCTTTCCCAGTTTGGAACCAGTCTGTTGTTCCATGTCCATTACTAACTGTTGCTTCTTGACCTGCATACAGATTTCTCAAGAGGCATGTAAGGTGGTCTGGTATTCTCATCTCTTGAAGAATTTTCCACAGTTTGTTGTGATCTGCACAGTCAAAGGCTCTGGCATAGTCAACAAAGCAGAAGTAGATTTTTTCTGGAATTCTCTGTCTTTTTCAATGATGCAATGGATGTTGGCAATTTGATCTCTGGTTCCTCTTCCTTTTCTAAATCCAGCTTGAACATCTGGAAGTTCATGTTTCACATACTGTTGAAGCCTCGCTTGGAGAATTTTGAGCATTACTTTGCTACTGTGAGAGATGAGTGCAATTGTGCGGTAGTTTGAACATTCTTTGGGATTGCCCTTCTTTAGGATTGGAATGAAAATTGACATTTTCCAGTCTTGTGGCCACTGCTAAATTTTCCAAATGTGCTGGCATGTTGAGTGCAGCACTTTCATAGCATCATCTTTTAGGATTTGAAATAGCTCTACTGTAATTCCATCACCTCCATTAGCTTTGTTCGTGGTGATGCTTCCTAAGGCCCACTTGATTTCGCGTTCCAGGATGTCTGGCTCTAGGTGAGTGATCACACCATCATGGTTATCTGTGTCATGAAGATCTTTTTTGTATAGGTCTTCTGTGTATTCTTGCCACCTCTTCTTAATATCTTCTCCTTCCATTAGGTCCATGCCATTTCTGTTCTTTACTGTGCCCATTTTTGCATGAAATGTTCCCTTGGTTTCTCTAATTTTCTTGAAGAGATCTCTAGTCTTTCCCATTCTACTGTTTTCCTCTATTTCTTTGCAGTGATCACTGACGAAGGCTTTCTTATCTCTCCTTGCTATTCTTTGGAACTCTGTATTCAAATGGGTATATCTTTCCTTTTCTCCTTTGCCTTTAGCTTCTCTGTTTTTCTCAGATATTTCTAAGGCCTCCTTACATTGATTCTTGCCCACAGTAGTAGATATAATGGTTATATGAACTAAATTCACCCATTCCAGTCTATTTTAGTTCACTGATTCTTAAAACGTTGATGTTCACTCTTCCCATCTCCTGTTTGACTAATTCTAATTTATCTTGATTTATGGACCTAACATTCCAGGTTCCTATGCAATATTGCTCTTTACAGCATTAGACTTTACTTCCATCACCAGTCACATTCACAACTGGGCACTGTTTTCGCTTTGGCTGCATCTCTTCATTCAACACTTATTTCAACGCTTTTCTCCCGTAGCATAATGGAATCCTACCAACTTGCAGAGTTCATCTTTCAGTGTCCTATCTTTTTGCCTTTTCACACTGTTCATGGGGTTCTCAGGGCAAGAATACTGAAGTGGCTTGCCATTCCCTTCTTCAGTGGGCCATATTTTGTCAGAACTCTCACCATGATCCGTCTGTCTTGGGTGGCCCTACATGGCAGGTAAAAGCCTATTACATTAGGATTAAAATCTATGGGAGAAATGTAGTAGAAATGGAAATTGAAGGAGAAAAAGAGGCAATATGAAATTTCTGACTGAAAGAAGCTCGTTTTAGTGTTTTAAATGGATGGTGTCAAGTTTAAATCACTGTGGTACTTTTATTTCCACTGAAGAGTGATAGTTTGCTTTAAAAAATAGATATTTGCAATGTGTCATAAACAACATACTTTACTATTATACATTTATAATGAAATTTTTTAGATGTCAATTTTAAATGTTTTTGGGAAAGAGGGTTTTTCAAGGAGCTTTTAGAGGGACTGTGATAAAAAAAATATCCTAAAAAGAATCTTAGGGACTTACCTGGTGGTCCAGTGGTTAAGAACCCATGCTTTTACTACAGGGAACATAGGTTGAACCCCTGGTCAGGGAACTGAGACCTCACATGTTTCCTGTTTTCTTTTTTGGTGTGTGGTGTGACCAAAAAAGAAAAAAAAAGAATCCTAGAGTGCAATATTTTTACACCACCACCACCTCCTCCTCCATTCTCACACTCAGCTGGAATTATTCAGGCACTTTGAGGGTGTGTGTGTTTGTGTTTAAGGGTGCCAGGTACAAAAGTTATGTAATTTGAGCCCACTCTCCCAATAGTTGCTCAGTAAATATTTTTGAGATCAATTGAATTGAAAATAAAATATTTACAATTTAAAACAAAGGCAAAATAGGATATAAAGATTCTTTCTCTGCCTGTTTTCATAAATTTGCTGTGATAATGGATTGGTCTGCACTCCAGAGAACATAGGCTTGGCTTTATTCTGCCAAATATTCTTTTTTTTTCCTATTCAGCAAACTTTATGAAGGCTTACAACCTTACTGATTGAAGTGTTTTCTTTGGATCATCAGTGATGGCATCACCTGGAAGCTTTTTGGAAATGAAGACACCCAGGCCAGACTCAAGATTTTTGAATCAGAAACAGTAGTTCAACAATATCACCAAATGATTTCTAGGTACATTCAATTTGAGACGCATTAGCTTGACAGCCCCTAGTTGTCGCATGGGTGACAGCCCCACCCAGTGAGGTTCTAGTTCCAAATGTGTCTAAATGTATTCTCGGCTGTTCCATGACTAACATCATCATTAATGATACTAATGACATATCTACAGAGGAATTAAAGGGCACTTTTATATACATTATCTAATTTGATCCCAACTACCTTCTCCAATTTAGAACAAAGTACCTTCTGCAAAGTGCACAAATTCAGTTTCAATAATGTGAAGAGATGAGTAGAGTTTCCTGAATTGTTTTCAAAGATGAACATACTTTAAGTCCAGACAGTCATTTATAATTATCTTAAAATTTAATAATGTCAATATTCTTCACCAAAATATACTTTGTTGTTATATTTCAGAATATTTTAGAAAAAAAACATAGTAAAGTAGTGATTTGGAGTGGGTTGGTTTTATTATTATATCATAAAAATCTAGATCTGGGAAGCATATTAATAAAACTATGCTGAAAGAGGTCAAACAGTTTATCCAAGAGAGGTTCACAGTTAAAAACACATAAAAGCCATCTAGTTAATAGACAAAAGGGTTTTAAAGGTCTAATTGCACATGTACTGTTTCAGGTACTAAGTAAAGAATTAAAAACACTTGGTATTAACATTATATCTGCATCATCCACACTTCAATCCTTATGCTTTGGATAGAACACCAAACAACAAAAATGCACCCACAACTTTCAGGAATTGTTATTTTCTGCATAAGAAACTACATTCAGAGATTTAAAAAAGTAGAAAACAATTACAGGGTAGAATATGGAAAAGAGCATTATAATTTAACATTGTGTGTATCAAAGTGATATAAACAAGCAGACTGAGGTGGAAATAGCAAGATAAAACTGAGATAAACATTTATTTCAAGATTTTCTAGTTGATTTCCTTTGGACCCATTGCTTATTTATTGAGCTGCCAAGAAAGAAGGTCTGCAGGGTAGGGGGAGGGAGAGGGTGCAGAACAAAAAGGCAGACAAATCAAATTACCAAGGAGTGGTGGGTAATTAGCAATGAGGGAGATGCCTGTAGAGATGGGAGGTGTTTCTTTGTGGAAGGTCAAAATATGTATTAAATGAACTACAGATAGGCAATCAATAGGCCGAATATTAGTATTTCATTAACCCTATCCGGAGGTCACTCATTCATAGTTAGACACGTTATTTTCAAGGGATCATACCTGGTAAACTGGACTTCTTAGTCTGCTTTGGCAAGCCTGGTGGATTCCTGGGGTTCTAATATCAGGCCTCCTTGAAACCCAAGAAGCCCTCTTCTGGACCAGGAGTCACATGAGAGCCTTGCAGTTCTAATGGGTTAATTCTTGTGCCAAGCTCATCCTGTCACAGAGATGCTCAGAGCCCTGTACTTGTCTCTAAACCTCTTGTGTAGAGTCAGAGTGAGCCCATGAACAAAGCCCATCTTGGCTTCACTGGAAGTTCCTCACTGTGTATCATCTCCTTACGCACACCGACCTTACCTTATATGTAATTCACTTACTATAGATTATGACCCCTGACCTCCCCACATACACACAGCCTCTAACATGTCACATCTCTGAAGGCATCTTCTCCATTGCTTATTTCCCATCCCTCCTTGGAAACAGGCTCACGTTCTTCCCTTTGCCTCTTTGTTCTACCCACCCACCAACAGTTGTTCTCTCTTGGCAGCCTGAAAGGATCTGGCACTCTTGATACAACTACCAACGGCACTCTGCTTAGCCAAATTGGGTTCTGACACCCTGCTCTGCTGCCAAGGGCCCTGTTTCGCTCCAGCTGTTTCCCTATTTTATCCCCAGCCACCCATGTGACGCCTACAGTGAGGAGTAGGGGAGAAATCAACCCCCAGCATCCCTGTTTCTATCCTTGGGCTCCACTCAAAGCTCTTAAGTACTCGACACAACCATGACTTACCGAGCATAGGGCATTTACAGAGTTTGGGCTAATCAGTATAATTTGCTTTGCACTGTGGAACAGAATGAATCTTGTTACTTGGTATCGTGAGTCTTGAGCCAAAATAGACATCATAGCCTGAGCAGAGTGATTGCAGGTTGAAGCCACCTACTTCCAGTCCACAGGGCTGCTTAATAAGAGTTTACGTAGATGTGAGCCAGATACTAGAGGCTGCCCAGGCATACACTGCTGGCAGACCTTGTACTTGTCCCTGGCTTTTATCGATGGCAAACACAGCATCTGTCAAATTATGGGAGGAAATATCCCACCACTCTAACACATTCACTAGTTTAAGTCTTCTATAATTCTTTTCAGTGCTTATTGCTATGGATTTATTTTCACACAAAGTTAATCAACTAGCTTGTAGTTCCTTCATGATAAAATTGAGAGTATTGCCATTTAAAATCACTTCAGGAAAATACATACTGATCACTGTCTCTGTGAAAAGCAGAATTTCAAACTGCCTTCTAAATCCTGATTACCAAAATATTGACTAATCTCTTACAGAAAAATAGAATGCACTAAGCAGCTGGTGAAATACATTTTAGATGGCTAAATATGTGTGTTTTTTTTTAATTCTGTAAAGTTTCCCAATACTGAACCAATTTATTTATGCATCTTAAATCAATGCTGCTGTTGCTGCTGCTAAGTCGCTTCAGTTGTGTCCGACTCCGTGCGACCCCATAGACGGCAGCCCACCAGGCTCTGCCATCCCTGGGATTCTCCAGGCAAGAATACTGGAGTGGGTTGCCATTTCCTTCTCCAGTGCATGAAAGGGAAAAGTGAAAGTGAAGTCGCTCAGTCGTGTCTGACTCTTAGCGACCCCATGGACTGTAGTCTACCAGGCTCCTCCATCCATGCGATTTTCCAGGCAAGAGTACTAGAGTGGGGTGCCATTGCCTTCTTCATCTTAAATCAATAGCCTGGTTGAAAGGTATGTGGTGCTTTGGTTCACCTTTGGTTTTGGTATAGTCCATACTATTGTTTACAATGAAAACACCATCCGTCCTTCTTGAGAAGGTTTCGAAACTATTTTGAAATTTTACTTAATTTATACAGTGTTGGCAAAGGTTCTTAAAAATAGTCTTAACAGTTTTCTCATAACAATGATGTATGGCTATTTAAAATGAAATGACGTTTTCTAATTTAAAGAATATATGTGTTTATTAAATCTATCATAATCATGTTGGTGGTACTTTTACGCAAAATACTGTTAGTAATCTGCCTTGTTAGACTTGGTGAACACACAGCTCCTCTACCAAAGAGGAGAAAGCCTCAAATTAAAGACGTCTGACTTTTGGCAAGTTACCTTATTTATCTAATCATCAAAATCCTCTTCTACTCAGGGTCATTGGGAAAGTTAAATGTAAATTAAATTAAATGTAAATTAAATGTTGCTTTGAACAGAGCCTGGACCACAGTAGGAAGGCAAAAGTAACTGAAGATTGCTTTTGCTGGTGGTGCAGGCCTTGTGGATCCCAGTAAATACATTCCCATCTCCATCCTATTCTTGTTCTTCTCTCACTTACTCAGTATTTACTAAGTACCTGCCTGAGTACGGGCTCAGGTGTTAACGATAGAAAAGTGAATGAAACAGGCCCTCCAGATGGTGATGAATGAGAGACACAGCCAGACAAATAGACCACTTAAAATGTATGCCTTGGATGCTCTAGGAACACAGAGAAGGGGCTCATCCAGTCTGGGTTTTCATGAAATATTTTTTCCTTTCTCTGAGCTGAGAAGTGAAGAATGGTTAGAAGTTGGCCAGAAACAAAAAAAGTGAGGTAAAATATTCATGCAGAGGGAATTCCAGTGCAACTGCTTGGAGGTGAGAGAGAATTTGGTGCCTCTGAGTAACTGAAAATAATTCAATATAGCTGAGGACTAGATAAAGACAGAAGAGTTCACAGAAGAGACTGGGGCAATAAATAGGAACTAAATTTTAAAAGGCTATATATTGTCACACTGCTTATTTAACTTATAAGCAGAGTACATCATGCAAAATGCCAGGCTGGATGAAGCACAAGTTGTAATCAAGACTGTGGGGAGAAATATCAATAACCTCAGATATGCAGATGACACCACCCTTATGACAGAAAGCTAAGAGGAACTGAAGAGCCTCTTGATGAAGGTGAAAGAGGAGAGTGAAAAAGCTTGCTTAAAACTCAACATTCAAAAAACCAAGATCATGGCATTTGGTCCCATCACTTCATGGCAAATAGATGGGGAGACAAAACAGTGACAGACTTTATCTTCTGGGGCTCCAAAATCACTGCAGATGGTGACTACAGCCATGAAATTAAAAGACACTTGCTCCTTGGAAGAAAAGCTATGACCAACCTAGACAGCATATTAAAAAGCAGAGACATTACTTTGTTGATAAAGGTCTGTATACTCAAAGCTATGGTTTTTCCAGTAGTCATGTATGGATGTGAGAGTTGGACCATAAAGAAGGCTGAGGGTTGAAGAATTGATGCTTTCAAACTGTGGTGTTGGAGAAGACTCTTGTGCATCCCCTGGACTGCAAGAAGATCAAATCAATCAATCCTAAAGGAAATCAATCCTAAATATTCATTGGAGGGACTGATGCTGAGGCTGAAACTCCAATACTTTGGCTACGTGATGCAAAGAGTCAACTCACTGGAAAAGACCCTGATGCTGGGAAGATTGAAGGCAAGAAGAGAAGAGGACGACAGAGGATGAGATGGTTGGATGGCATCACTGACCCAATGGGCATGAGTTTGAGCAAGCTCCAGGAGATGGTGACAGACAGGGAAGCCTGGTGTGCTGCAGTCCATGGGGTTGCAAAGAGTCGGATGTGACTGAGCGACTGAAAAAACAAACAAAAATTATAAAAGGCACTATAAACCACGGTGTAGAGTTTGGAATTTATCTTAAAACCAATGGGAAGTCATTGGTTGTTATGTAAAATAGCATGGTTAGCTTTGTGTTTGGGAAGCATCATAATGTGGAAAATGAACTTGAAGAAGAAAGACTGGAGACCAGGAGGCCATGTTTGTGGCTGGTACAATAATTTATGCAAAAGAAAACAGCAACCTGAATTTTGGTCATGATGATAGCATCAGAAAAAACAAATGGGTTAGGTGTTCAAGCAGATGTCATCCACTGGAATTGGTGATTTATGAGAGAGGTGGGTGTGGTGAGAAAGGATATGAGAATGCCACTCTGGCTTACCAGCAACCGGGGTGTTGGCATTTGCTAGAGAGACTATGAGGAAGAACAAGGTTGGGAAGAAAGATAATGAGTTCAGTTGTGGACAAAATAAATTTCAAATGTCCATAGAACATTTAGAGACCTTCAGAGTCCAGAAGAAGTCAGAGGTGGCACAGTATATTTGGGAGTAATCAGCAGATAGGTGGTCAGTGAAACCACGGAAGTGGAAAACTCAGAGTATAAAAATGGAGACATTCTCTGGGACAGAATCCCATGAAACATAGACACTTAACAAATGAACTGAGGAAGAGGAATTCCCACAAGGGATTGAAAAGGAATGGCCAAACAGGTAGAAAAATCAGATGAATTAGAAGTCACTATGGTTGTGAGAGCTTGACTGTAAAGAAGGAGGAGCCCCAAAGAACTGATGCCTTTGAACTGTGGTACTGGAGAAGACTCCTGCGAGTCCCCTGGACAGCAAGGAGATCAAACCAGTCAATCTTAAGGGAAATCAACCCTGAATACTCATTGGAAGGACTGATGCTGAAGCTGAAACTCCAGTATTTTGGTCATCTGATGACAACAACTGACTCATTGGAAAAGTCCCTGATGCTGGGAAATAATGAGGGCAGAAGGAGAAGAGGGCATCGGAGGATGAGATGGCTGGATGGCATCACCAATGCAATGGACATGAACTTGGGCAAACTTCAGGAGACGGTAAGGAACAGGGAGGCCTGGCGTACTGCAGACCATGGGGTCACAGAGTAGGACATGACTGGGCAACTCAAACAGCAACAACAAAGAGAAAAAAGTATTTCAAGAAGGTCACCAAAGTCATGGGAAATAAGTATCTCAAGAAGACAAATGATATCAAATGCTATTGAAAAACCAAGTAAGAGGCTTCAGATTTCTTTGTTTTTAACAGCAAGGAGGTGTAAGTCAATCTAACTTTCATACACACACACACACACACACTTACGTGCACATACATATACTCACATAGACTTTTAATCTTCAAATAATAGGTTAGGGTTCTTCTAAGATCCACCATCTCTGGTCTGTCCTGTTTTTCTTCTCTTCCCACCTCTATCCTTTGTAGTTGCACTGCAACTTACCTATAACCTTTATCAGACCAAAAGATAAAACAGGGGTGGTGAGCAACTTAAAGTTTGGTGACCAAGGCATAATCCATTTCAGTGGTACCTGGATTCCAGCTATGGTATAGAAACAGATGCCGCTTATCATTTTAAATGTACATTGTGTTAATAAAATGCTGACCTGACAAACTGAAGTTAGGACTTTTCATTTTTGTCTCTAATAACTCAATTGACCTTTGGAAGATTTAAGAAGGGAGACCATGGACTATACATTTTAACATTTAAGAAATTTTACTGCTAGCTTTTGATGTAGACGATACCATTTATAGACACAAACACAAACATGCATACCTTAATTTCTTTGCCATATTTAGATGATCAGAAATTAAGAAAAACATGCAGTTGAAAAGGTTTACTACAAAGAAGGCAAATGACGCATTTTTGAAGTCCAACTATAACTTAGAAATTCAAATGTCTAAAAGTTCTAATTGGTCAAAGGATTCAATGTATAAAAATTTTAGATTTTCTTCTTTTTTTTTTTACTCCTTTAAAGCATATGGTTTACTTAAAAGAAATAGGATTTATTTAGATAGCAGATGAATGTCAGATCATATGACTCATATCCTACCTAAATTTTTCTGTTCCTGCTGGAAAATTTCCTCTAACAGATGAGTAACCTTATTTTATGCTGGATCAGCCCCACAGTTTGATACAGCCATGGATTTGAAATAGGAGTGAGCTGCTAGTTGTATGATTCAAATGCTCTTTGAGAACAACACAGATATCTCATTACTTTAACAAAAAATTGAAATTATGTAGAAAATTTCTAACAGTTTTCATCACTAATGAAGTATACCAGTAACATAAACCAGATTTTCACCCTGAAGAGAGCTAGAGGTCCCCCAAATTCCAAAAGAATGAAAAAAAGGCAAATATGTAAATTATGAGCTTGACACTGATTGCATGCAAAATTCTAAAATAGAGTCTCAAACAGATGGTCTGTGAGCATTTAGAAATACAAGAGGTGATCATCAGGAACCAGCATGGGCTCAGTACAAACAAATTTCACTAGGTAAGTCAATGTTCTAACAAAATAGGGTTACTAGACTAATGGATTTGCAAAGCTGATGGAACACACACAAAGGAACCTTAAAAAGTAAAAACAGTTGAACTATTCAGCCATAATAGAGCATGTGTGCTTGCTAAGTCACTTCAGTTGTGTCCGACTTTTTGCGACCCTATGGACTGTAGCCTGCCAGCCTCCTCTGTCCATGGGATTCTCCAGGCAAACATACTGCAGTGGGTTGCCACTCCCTCTCCAGGGGATTTTCCCAACCCAGGAATTGAACTCATGTCTCTTACATCTCCTACATTGGCAGGTGGCTTCTTTACCACTAGAGCCACCTGGGAGGTGACCTATAACAGAGCATGCAGGTATTCTACTCACTATGATATAATTTACTATGACTTGTGACAAATATTTACTGAGCACCTACTCTGTGTCTTGCATCGTACTAAGAGCTTATACACCACTTGTTTTAACATGGTTTTACCTGATGCTGAAGCTGAAACTCCATTCCTTTGGCCACCTGATGCGAAGAACTGACTCACTGGAAAAGACCCTGAGGCTAGGCAAGATTGAAGGCAGGAGGAGAAGGAGAGAGACAGAGGATGAGATGGTTGGATGGCATCACCAACTCTAGGGACATGAGTTTGAGCAAGCTCTGGAGGTGGTGATGGACAGGGAAGCCTGGCGTGCTGCAGTCAATGGTGTCGCAAAGAGTCAGACATGACTGAGCGACTGAACTGAACTGAACCTATGAGGTAGAAACTGTTGTTACCAACAGGCAGTGGAGTGTATGGCTTACATGCACAGACTTGAAGCCAGATAGCATCCTTTCAAATCCTGACTCTATCACTTAAATGGCTGTGTGACCTTGAAAAGTCACTTGATCTCTGCCTTGTGTTGACCATCTGTAACATGATGATAATAATAGTAACTCCCTTCAAAAGGGGCTGTGAAGATTAAATGAGCTAATGTATGTACATGTCTTAAAAAAGTATCTGGTGCATAATAAATTCTATGAATGTCAGCTGTAACAACTCCACTTTGGAGAAGTAAGATTACACATCTAAAATGCTACAGTTCCTCTAGCCAGGATCTAAATCCAACACTGAGATCAAAGCCCATGCCCTGAACCTCCATAAAATTTACATTTTTTAAAATATGTGGGGTTCTTGAATGATTTTAAAGAATCTTTGATATCCACACACTTCTTTATACCTTTGTTCTAACAACTTACTTTATACCTAAGTTGTTTGGGAAGCTATTTCTGGGATCTTGTGCTGAAACTTTCCTAGATGCCAGAAAAGCTATTGAGGAAATTGGGTTTGCAGATTTGAAGGCTACAGCCGTCATATATCAAAGGCATATGGTTATACATCTGGAGAGTCACATGTGTTGACCTAATTTAATAAAAAATAAATACTGTATAGAAAATTGTGTGTGTGCTCAGTCATGTCCGACTTTGCGACCTTGTGCATTTTAGCCTTCCAGGCTCCTCTGTCCATGGAATTCTCCAGGCAAGAATACTGGGGTGGGTTGCCATTTCCTATTCCAGTATAGAGTATTACTTGGACATTAAAAATAGTGAAAGAATGCCATTCTCATAGAAGGAACTAGAGATTATCATACTAAGAGAAGCAAGTCAGAATGAGACAAATACCATATGATATCATTTATATGTAGAATCTAAAATATGACACAAATGAAAATACCTATGAAACAGAAACAGACTAAGGGACATAGAGAACATACTTGTGGTTGCAAAGGAGGGGTGGGGGAAAGAAGGACTGGGAGTTTGGGGTTAGTAGATGTAAACTATTATACATAAGATTGATAAAAAACAAGCTCCTATACTATAGCTCAGGGAACTATATTCAATATCCTGCGAAATGAAAAAGAATATATACAATTGATTTACTTTACTGTACAGCAGAAATTAATACAACATTGTAAATCAATGACACTTCAATAAAATTAAAAAAAAGAATATTGTAACAGAGGAAGTTTAGTAAGAGCCGTAGGCAGTGTTTATTACTGTTAAATATGAACTGAGGCCTCTCCTAAATGCTTTTCACATATTATTCAGTCCTCATGACCACTTTATTAGGGTATTATGAGCCCCATTTTTGTTTTCAGAGAGGTTTACAACCTGCCCGGGGTAACCCAGCAAGCAAGTTGAAGATCTGGAATTCAAACCAGGTAGTTGGAGCTCTTTATCTATTAAACTCCATCTCAAGAAACCACATCCAAGGGTACTAAGTACTGGCTAAAGAACCTCAAAGAAGTCACCCTGCTTGTTTCCAGCAAGCCTCTTCATAACCTCTGTGGTTATTTTGATTGCTAAAGTCCACGGACTTAATCATTCATTGTCCCCATTCCAGGTTTCCTCAAATGCCTCATCACTGGGAGGCCATCTTCCTGATGATGCTGACACCACAGTAACCTCCTAGCCACTCTTCCTCACCCATGCCTGGCTTGGCTTTACTTTTCTCTCTATCACTCACCCCTGCCAGGCATTTTTCATTTGTTTATTTGTTGATTCCTTTAGTGTCCACCAGTCTCTATAACAAACGCTCCAAGGGACTTTGTGTATTTTGTTTTACTACATTATCCTAGTATTTAGAATAAACCCTGATACATCATGTGGTCACAAAAATATTTCTATAAATGATTGAATTCTTACAAATGCTTGTTATATAATCTAACTTATCAGTAGTATATCAGAAACAAAGATTGAATAAAAGTACCACAATCAGATGTAATATATAATCCCTACTAATTTCAGTCTTTCCTTCCAGACCCTATTTATAAGCAGATACTATTTCTTCACAGTCCACTCCAGTATTCTTGCCTTGGAAATCCCATGGACACAGGAGCCTGGTGGGCTACTGTTCATGGGGTCGCAAAGAGTCAGGCACGACTGAGTGTGCACACACACATACACGCTCACACTCTCATAACAGAGCTTCCCATATGATTTTACTTCTTCAGATAACATTATCAGATCAAATAAAAAATTCAGTTCTGAATGGATTGTTCGTCAGTGACCTTCAATAAGTTACCCTTTCAGGCTCAGTTTTGTTTTACTTTTGTTTTCTTAAGTAAAAGCAAAGTTGGTCAAAGATTTCCCATTTGCACATTAGAAGTCACTTTTCCCTGCCTTTCATATTTTCAGAGGTAGAAATTATAGTTCTAACCCAGTAGTACTTAGCTAAAACAAGATTCCTGAAATGCAAACTATGCTTTCCTTTCAGGCCACCTCTTAGAGATCATTAAAAATTTTCCTAATCACTAAAGAAAGCACATTTCAATAATATAGATCTGACATTTTATGTTTTACAAACTTCTTCATAAAATAGTCCAGCAACATTTTGATGGACTGCAAAAAATATCAAATAGAGTTTTCTTTACATTTCTTTCTTTCCAAAAGATGAGACTAGGCCAGTGGAATTTGAAATCCAAAAGTGATGCTTATTGAGAACAATTAGTGGTAGAAATGGCACTAGCTGTCTATTCTTTCTTAGCAGCTTAAACAACACACATTTATTATCTCACAGTTTCTGTAAAGTCAAGAATACAGACAGAGCTCAGCTGGGTCTGCTTACAATTCTCTTTGAAGGCTGTGGTCAAGATATCGGCCAGAGCAATTCCCTGGTGGTCCAGTGGTTAAGAATCAGCCTTGCAGCGTAGAGGCCATCAGTTCAATCCCTGGTCTGGTAAGATCTCACATGCCATGGGGCAGCTAAGCTGCGTGCCAAAGCTAGTGAAGCCCACACGCCTTAGAGCCCACACTCTGCGATAAGAAGAGCCACTGCAAAGAGAAGCCTGCACACCACAGCTAGAGATCAGGTCCCACTTGTTGCAACTAGAGAAAGCCTGAGTGCAGCAACAAAGACAGTGCAGCAAAAAAAAAAAAAAAAAAAAAAGTCAGTCAGGGATGGGATCTCATCTGAAAGCTTAATCTGAGATGCATCTGTTTCCACAATCACTTATGTGATTGTTGGCAGTATTCAATTCCACTTGTGCTGTGGATTATGGGTCTCAATATCTACCAGGCTCTTGGCTGGAGGACACCTTTAGTTCCTTGCCACATGGAACTTTGCATCATCATAGAAATTTGCATCATCATAGAAATTTGCATCATCAAAACCAACACGGGAGAGAACCTGCTAGCAAGATGGAAACTGCAGTCCATCTAATCACAGAAGCATCATCCCCTTGGTGCTGAAATTTTCTGTTGGCCAGATGCAAGTCACTCAAAGGGAGAGGATTACACAGGCCGTGAATGCAAGCAGGTGGGGATCACTGGAGGTCATCTTAAAAGCTGTATACCACTGAAGTACTATCTCAAGATAAAACCATATTTCTTGTGAAAAACACGAGGCCACCTGATACCACCTTTTGGCCTTGGTCATCCACTGCTACCTCACTGGAGAGTCGGCATCATCTGGTGTATTCCCACTTCTGCTGACACTGATGCTTCTGAAACAACCTAAGCCTTTCTTCCTAGGCAACTTTAAAAAGAGGAAAACAGGGTGAAAACAAGCAAAGGTAGAAACTTTTCCCTTGAAGTCATAAATTTGAATGAAGAATTGGCCATGATGTAGGTGCAGCATCCTTGAGCTTTGGGCTAAAGGAGAGAGGGGGATGTTGTACAAATGACACAGTCTGTAAGAGGCTTTCAGTCAAGAACGGACACTACTTCTGCACATGCAGCTTCTTCTACTGCTTGTTAATAAACACTCAATACCCATCTCACTCTTGCCTATATTCAAGCTTTGGGATTACAGTTGGAGCTCATGTCTCTTTGCATTAATGAGCCCTACTTCTTGGTTGTACTTCTAACTATTTGTCAAACCCAAGCATAAAAAATTGAGTTTGATAATCTAAAAATTTTGTTGGTGTTTAGTCACTCATTTGCACTGGACTCTTTTGCAATCTCATGGACTGTAGCCCACCAGGCTCCTCTGCCCATGGTAGTAGCTTTCTTATCTATACAGATGTCAAAGGCAAAGTAATCAAGTGAGGAAACTTAAGATCCTCACAGCGAGAAAAAATAAGCAGGTTTAGTGTTAAGGTGAAGTTCACACACTTAGCATAGACATGGATTCTCATTTACAAGAAGCTCAATGGTGTAGTAGCTATGAACACAGTCTCCTGAGACAGAATGTTTGGGTATAAATGCTGGTTGTATGATTTACTAGCTGTGTGACCTTAAAGGAAAAAAATCACTCAGTTTCTCTGCGCCCTGGGTTTCCCCATCTGTAAAACAGATAATTTTACCTACCTCATGTTAAAGTGCTGCACTCAATCTGCCAGTAAATTTGGAAAACTCAGCTGTGGCCACAGGACTGGAAAAGGTAAGTTTTCATTCCAGTCCCAAAGAAAGGCAATGGCAAAGAATGTTCAAACTACCACAAAATTGCATTCATTTCACATAGCAAAGTAATGCTCAAAATCCTTCAAGCTAGGCTTCAACAGTATGTGAAGCGAGAACTTCCAGATGTACAAGTTGGTTTTAGACAAGGCAGAGGAACCAGAGATCAAACTGCCAACATGTGCTGGATCATAGAAAAAGCAAGAGAATTCCAGAAAAAGATCTACTTCTGCTTCATTGACTACATTAAAGCCTTTGACAGTGTGGATCACAACAAACTGTGGAAAATTCATAAAGAGGTGAGAATACCAGACCACATTACCTGCCTCCTGAGAAACGTTTATGTAGGTCAAGAAGCAATAGTTAGAATCAGACATGGAACAACGAACTGGTTAAAATTGGGAAAGAAGTATGTCGAGGCTATATATTGTCACACTGCTTATTTAACTTATATGCAGAGTACAACATGTGAAATGCCAGGCTGCATGAAGCACAAGCTGGAATCAAGATTGCCAGGAGAAGTATCAATAACCTCAGATATGCAGATACCACCACCCTTATGGCAGAAAGCCAAGAGGAACTAAAGAGCATCTTGATGAAGGTGAAAGAGGAAAGAGTGAAAAAGCTGGCTTAAAACTCAACGTTAAAAAAACCAAGATCACGGCATCCAATCCCATCATTTCATGACAAATAGATGGGCAAACAATGGAAACACTGAAAGACTCTATTTTCTTGAGTTCCAAAATCACTGCAGATGGTGACTGCAGCCATGAAATTAAAAGATGCTTAGTCCTTGGAAGAAAACCTATGACAAACCTAGACAGCATAATAAAAAGCAGAGACATTACTTTGTCAACAAGGTCTGTCTAGTCACGGCTATGGTTTTTCCAGTAGTCATGTATGGATGTGAGAGTTGGACTATAAAGAAAGCTGAGCGCCGAAGAATTGATGCTTTTGAACTGTGGTATTGGAAAAGACGCTTGAGAGTCCCTGGGACTGCAAGGAGATCCAGCCAGTCCGTCTTAAAGGAAATCAATCCTGAATATTCATTGGAGGGACTGATGTTGAAGCTGAAACTCCCAATACTTTGGCCACCTGATGTGAAGAGCTGACTCATTAGAAAAGACTCTGATGCTGGGAAAGACTGAAGGCAGGAGGAGAAGGGGATGACAGAGGAAGAGATGGTTGAATGGCATCACCGACTCAATGGACATGAGTTTGAGCAAGCTCCGGGAGATGGTGAGGGACAGGGAAGCCTGACGTGCTGCAGTCCATGGGGTCGCAAAGAGTTGGATGCGACTGAACAACAACATATGAAGACCTACAAGACCTTCTAGAACTAACACCCAAAAGAGATGTCCTTTTCATTATAGAGGACTGGAATGCAAAAGTAGGAAGTCAAGAAACACCACGCGTAACAGGCAAGTTTGGCCTTGGAGTACAGAATGAAGCAGGGCAAAGGCTAATAGAGTTTTGCCAAGAGAACGCACTGGTCATAGCAAACACCCTCTTCCAACAACACAAGAGAAGACTCTACACGTGGACATCACCAGATGGTCAACACCGAAATCAGATTGATTATATTCTTTGCAGCCAAAGATGGAGAAGCTCTATATAGTCAGCAAAAACAAGACCAGGTGCAGACTGTGGCTCAGATCATGAACTCCTTATTGCCAAATTCAGACTTAAATTGAAGAAAGTAGGGAAAACCACTAGTCCATTCAGGTATGACCTAGATCAAATCCCTTATGAGTATACAGTAGAAGTGACAAATAGATTTAAGGGACTAGATCTGATGGACAGAGTGCCTGATGAACTATGGACAGAGGTTCGTGACACTGTACAGGAGACACGGATCAAGACAATCCCCATGGAAAAGAAATGCAAAAAAGCAAAGTGGCTGTCTGAGGAGGCCTTACAGATAGCTGAGAAGAGGAGAGAAGTGAAAAGCAAAGGAGAAAAGGAAAGATATTCTCATCTGAATGCAGAGTTCCAAAGAACAGCAAGCAGAGATAAGAAAGCCTTCCTCAGCGATCATTGAAAAGAAATAGAGGAAAACAACAGATTGGGAAAGACTAGAGATCTCTTCAAGAAAATTAGAGATACCAAAGGAACATTTCATGCAAAGATAGGCTCGATAAAGGACAAAAATGGTATGGACCTAACAGAAGCAGAAGATATTAAGAAGAGGTGGCAAGAATACACAGAAGACCTGTACAAAAAAGATCTTCACGACCCAGATAATCACGATGGTGTGATCATTCACCTAGGGCCAGACATTCTGGAATGTGAAGTCAAGTGGGCCTTAGAAAGTATCACTACGAACAAAGCTAGTGGAGGTGATGGAATACCAGTTGAGCTATTTCAAATCCTAAAAGATGATGCTGTGAAAGTGCTGCACTCGATACACCAGCAAATTTGGAAAACTCAGCAGTGGCCACAGGACTGGAAAAGGTCAGTTTTCGTTCCAATCCCAAAGAAAGGCAATGCCAAAGAATGCTCAAACTACCGCACAATTTCACTCACCTCACATGCTAGTACAGTAATGCTCAAAATTCTCCAAGCCAGGCTTCAGCAATATGTGAACCGTGAACTTCCAGATGTTCAAGCTGGTTTTAGAAAAGGCAGAGGAACCAGATATCAAATTGCCAATATGTGTTGGATCATCAAAAAAGCAAGAGAGTTCCAGAAAAACATCTATTTCTGCTCTATTGACTATGCCAAAGCCTTTGACTGTGTGGATCACAATAAACTGTGGAAAATTCTGAAAGAGATGGGAATACCAGACCATTTAACCTGTCTCTTGAGAAACCTGTATGCAGATCAGGAAGCAACAGTTAGAACTGGACATGGAACAACAGACTGGTTCCAAATAGGAAGAGGAGTACATCAAGGCTGTATATTGTCACCTTGCTTATTTAACTTATATGCAGAGTACATCATGAGAAACGCTGGGCTGGAAGAAACACAAGCTGGAATCAAGATTGCCAGGAGAAATATCAATAACCTCAGATATGCAGATGACACCACCCTTATGGCAGAAAGTGAAGAAGAACTAAAGATCCTCTTGATGAAAGTGAAAGAGGAGAGTGAAAAAGTTGGCTTAAAGCTCAACGTTCAGAAAACTAAGATCATGGCATCTGGTCCCATCACTTCATGGGAAATAGATGGGGAAACAGTGGAAACAGTGGCAGACTTTATTTTTTTGGGCTCCAAAATCACTGCTGATGGTGATTGAAGCCATGAAATTAAAAGACACTTACTCCTTGGAAGGAAGGTTATGGCCAACCTAGATAGCATATTTAAAAGCAGAGACATTACTTTGCCAACAAAAGTCCGTCTAGTCAAGGTTATGGTTTTTCCAGTGGTCATGTATGGATGTGAGAGTTGGATGATGAAGAAAGCTGAACGCCGAAGAATTGATGCTTTTGAACTGTGGTGTTGGATAAGACTCTTGAGAGTCCCTTGGACTGCAAGGAGATCCAGTCAATCCATCCTAAAGGAGATCAGTCCTGGGTGTTCATTGGAAGGACTGATGTTGAAGCTGAAACTCCAATACTTTGGCCACCTCATGCGAAGAGACCCTAATGCTGGGTAGGATTGGGGGCAGGAGGAGAAGGGGACGACAGAGGATGAGATGGTTGGATGGCATCACTGACTCGATGGACATGGGTTTGGGTGGACTCCGGGAGTTGGTGATGGACAGAGAGGCCTGGCGTGCTGCAATTCATGGGGTCACAAAGAGTCGGACATGACTGAGCGACTGAACTGAACTGAACAACAACATAGGTTAATTATTAGAATTAATATTTATAACACATTAAATCAGGGCCTGGGATATAGTAAGTGTTCATGTTTCTCAAATTAAAAAAATCTATTTTAAGTTTTTATGTTATACAACTTCCAGTTTCTGGTCCAACACAAAGTCAGCTTAGAAATGTCATCCCCGTTCACACAATGAGAAGAAGCTGAACAAAGAAGAAGATACTGAACAAACTAAGTCAATAAATTTTCTTAGATTTATCATAGAAGTGAGGTCACAGGATAAGCCACTGCCACAGAATTTGGCCAGGCAGCCAGGCAGATACAGAAAACCACAATTTACTAGAGCAGAAACTCACACATATTAACAGAAACTACAGGAGATATGGGTTCGATTCCTGTAGATCACCTGCAGAAGGAAATGCCAACCCACTCCAGTATTCTTGCTTGGAGAATCCCATGGACAGAGGAGTCTGCTCATCTATAGTCCATAGAGTCACAAAGAGTCAGATACGACTGATGCAACCAAGCAGGCCTGCAAGCAGAGCCCAACAGATTGGGATTTTACCATAGCCTCACTAATCTGGGGAAAGAGAAAGACCTAACTTCATCCCTCCCAGCCTTATGGTTTCACCTAAGGACCACTTGTAAAGGTCACGCTGGCTCGCTAAAAATCTGAGACCAAAATGTAAGATTATAGAATGCTCCTTTCCCATACACCTTACCAACACTTCACAAAGCACTTATATAACTCATTTCCTTTTATCCTACATATGATGTCTCATTTTCAACAAAAAATTACAAGGCATACTGAAAGAGAAAAAGTACAGTTTGAAGAGACAGAGCAAACATCAGAACCGGTCTCAGTTATAGCAAGGATATTGGAATGATCAATCTAGCAATTTAAAATAACTCTCATTTATACTCTGGGGCTCGAGTAGAAAAAGTACACAACACACAGAACACAGGAGACAATCTAGATAATCTTGGTATTGGAGGTGAAGTTTTAGCTACAACACGAAAGAAACAATCCACAAAATAAATTTTGATAAATTGAATTTTGTTAGAATTAAAAATTTCTCTGTGAAAGCCATTGTAATTGAGAAGACAAGCCACAGACTGAGAGAAAATAATGCAAAATACAAATCTGCTGAGGTTCTATTATCCAAAATATGGAAAGAACTCAACAATAAGGAAGTATAACCAATGCAGATGTCCTTCAATAGGTGGATGGATAGACAAGATGTGGAACATCCTTACAACGGATTATTCAGTAATGAAAAGAAATGAACTACCAAGCCACAAAAAGACATGGAAGAACCTTAAATACATATTTGAAAGTGAAAGAAGCCAACCTGGAAAGGATAAATTCTGTATGATTCCAATCATATGACATTCTGGAAAAGGCAAAAAAGAGTCAGTAAAAAGATCAGTTGTTGCCAGGGTTTAGGGGAGAAGGAAGGATGACTAGATGACTGGGCAGAGCACAAATAAGTTTTAGGGCAGTAAAATTATTTTGTATTATATGGTAATAGTGGATGCATGTCATTAGCCGACTCTTTGCAACCCCATGGACTATATCCCACAGAGTTCTCTACCCAGAATACTCCCTTCTCCAGGGGATCTTCCCAACCCAGGGATCAAACCCAGGTCTCCTGCATTGCAGGTGGATTCTTTACCAGCTAAGCCACCAGGGAAGCCCAAGAATACTGGAGTGGGTAGCCTATCCTTTCTCCAGAGGATCTTCCTGACCCAGGAATAGAACTGGTGTCTCCTGCATTGCAGGTGGATTCTTTGACAGCTGAGCTACCAGGGAAGCGCATACATGTCATTATACATTTGTCAAAATCCACAAAATGCACATCAAAAGTGAACCATAAAATAAACTATGAACTTTTGGTGATACTGATGTAGGTTCCTCATCTGTAATAACTATAGCACACTGATAGGGGATGTTGACGGTGGGGGAAGTTATATGTATATTTGGAGGGGAGGTATATATGAACTCTGTATTTTCCACTCAGTCTTGCTGTGCTCTTAACAATGTCTATTAAGTTTTTAAAAATTCATGCTTTTAAAACATAGCTCAGGTTTAGATTGTGGCTTAAAGTTCTCCTGAGTAAAGAGCAAGTTGGAAATCATCCTAAGGAAGTCACAACTTTGCTGGCACCAATAGTACGAGGTCCATAAAAACTTCACTGTCTCTACCTCACTCCAGAAATCTGTAAGCCCTCCATTAGCAGTGTCCCCTGGGGAGAGAGGGGAGAAGGCAATGGAGACCCACTCCAGTACTCTTGCCTGGAAAATCCTGTGGACAGAGGAGCCTGGTAGGCTGCAGTCTATGGGGTCGCTAAGAGTCGGACATGACTGAGCAACTTCACTTTCACTTTTCACTTTCATGCATTGGAGAAGGAAATGGCAATCCACTCCAGTGTTCTTGTCTGGAGAATCCCAGGGACGGTGGAGCCTGGTGGGCTGCCATCTATGGGGTCGCACAGAGTCAGACGACTGACGCGACTTAGCAGCAGCAGCAGCAGCCTGGGGAGAGGGGAGTGGATGACACCTGCAGGCACATTTTGCACAAAACAGACTGGGAATCCCAGGGCTACGCGCCAGAATCGGATGTACCTTTTTTTCCTAAGACATTTAGATCAGGGCTTCTGACTTTAGTGCATGTAGGAATCACTTGGAGACGTTGTTAAAACAGACTGCAGGGCCTCTTCTGCAAAGATTCTGATTCAGTAAGTCTGCAGTTGGGCCTGAGAATTTAGATTGTCAGCTGGCACCCTGGTGATATTGATGCTAACGGTCAGTGGGTCACATTTAGAAGTTACAAAAATTAGAAGTTACAAAAATAACATTGAAACATGTATATTGTCATATGTGAAGCGGAACACCATTCCATGTTCTATGCATGGGACGGATGCTCAGGGATGGAGCGTTGGGATTACCCAGAGGGATGGGAAGGGGAGGGAGGTGGGAGGAGGGTTCGGGAGGGGGAGCACATGTGAACCCATGGCTGATTCATGTCAATGTATGGCAAAAACTACTACAATATTGTAAAGTAATTAGCCCCCAACTAAAATAAAAAAAAAAAAGAATAAAAAAAAATAGAAGTTACAAAAATTTTGATGGTTTTTAAAGATGAAATCTTCTCAGTAGACATTCTGGAATTTATATAGGAGGAGCTTGGGACCAGCAATCTGGCTGAAAGGGAATAAGGAACTGCTTAGAAGGCTGCATCTACTTGGCAAATACACTACATTTACTTAGAATAAGAGCTTATTTGGATGGACTGGGGTGATGGAGACTGTGAGAGGGAGACTAAGCAAACTAAGAGCCCATGTTTTGTTTTGCTCTCAGAAAGTTTTAATGATTTTTTGATCCATTTAGACAGGGCATGTGCCGTGTAGGTCACAACAGTCCCCATCACTTCCTAAGTCCCAAACTGACCAGGTTCACTCATTTATAACCTGCAAATCATTTGACTTTCCAAGTCCTATACTTAATGATCTATCAGATTCATTTTAGTTTTAAAATTATGAGATATTATCTGTAGGCTTTCCTATTGTACCTAGGGAAGAAGTTCCTACAAACATACAAAAAAGAGCCCTTGCCATCCAATACTTTTAGCTATGTGCTTGGATAAGATCGTTAGATAGCATCATTGACTCAATGAACATGAATTTGAGCAATCTCCAAGAGATAGTAGAGGACAGAGGAGCCTGCCGTGTTGCAGTCCATGGGATTGCAAAGAGTTGGACACGACTTGGAGACTGAACAACAACAGCAACTTTCAACTATGTATCTTCACACTGCAATGAGAAATATTCAGGTAAAAATTACTTTGTGAATACTATGACTCCCCATAACAATATAGCTTATGATGAACATAAGCATCTTCCTTTAAGAAAACTTGGCGTATAAAACTAGAGATAGAAATTAATACATATGTGAATAAATAAGGCAAACTATAATAGTTTAGGGTGGCCAGATTTTGTGTAAAAATATAGTATGCCCAGTTACATTTGAATTTCAGATATAAAACAAAGAATTTTTTTTCAGTATAAGTATGCCTTATGCAAATATTTGGAGAACAAATTGGACATGGGCTTCCCTGGTGGTTCAGATGGTAAAAAATCTTTCTGCAATGTGGAAAATCCAGGTTCGATCCCTGGGTCAGGATGATCCCTTGGAGAATGGAATGGCTACCCATTCCAGTATTCTTGCCTGGAGAATTCCATGGACAGAGGAGCCTGGTGGGCTTTACAGTCCATGGGGTTGCAAAGAGTCAGACATGACTGAGAAACTAAACTTTCACTTTTCCCTTTTCATACTAAACAAACAAAAAACAAAAAATTATTGTTTATTTGAAATTCAATTGTAACTTAGCATTCTGTATTTTATCTGGCAATCTATGTTAGTTTCCTATTGCTGCTGTTAACAAATCATTACAAACTTAATGGCTCAAAGCAACATAAAATTTATTATCTTACAGTTTTGGAGGTAAGAATCTAAAATATGTTCCCAAGGCCACTTTCATTTTGGAAAGGAGGCTCTAGAGGAAAATCCATTTTCTTGCCTATTCCAGCTTCTAGTGGCTTGCCCACATTCCTTGGTTTGCACACCCTCCTCAATCTTTAAAGCCAGAAGTATTTTTCTACAGATTTTTATCAACAAGTATGAATCTTCTTTTTGTAGAAGAGAATAAGTCAAAGGACTTCAGTCACATGCCTGAGACAGAGCCATATGCATAATTTACTTTGGCCTAGGATTACACACGTATTACAGTAGTCCAAGTACACTAAAAATCAACAGGTCCCCTGAATCTCTTCCCCCTCATTTTGTTGTATTTATGACAAGCTGAAGACTTAATTCCTCTGAACATACAGAAGAGCTTAATAATAACAGGAGAGATAGATTCCTGACATAGCGAATGATAAGAATGAAAGCAGAAACTCTTTCAATTATTCAACATAAACCAGAACCAAACTTGATAAGCTCAAGGTTTTTATTTATTACATGAAGTAAAAAATATGGAAGGAAAGTATATGCTACATCTGACTTGTTAGTGTTCAACTGTTGTTGTCTTAATCCATTCAAGCTGCTATAACCAAAATACTGCAGACTGGGTGGCTTATAAACAACAGAAATTTATTTTTCATAGTTCAGGAGACTGGAAGCCTGAGATCAGTGTGCCACCATGGCCACCATGCCACCCTGATGGTTGTGCCACCATCTCCTTCGAGTTGCAGAGTTCTTGTAGTATCCTCACATGGTGGCAGGAACCAGGGAGCTTTGTGGGACCTCTTTAATAAGGGCACTAATTTCATTCAGGAGGGCTCCACCCTCACCTCATCTCCCAAAGGCCCCACCTTCAACCACCATCAACTTTGGGGATTAGGATTTCAACATATGAATTTGGTGAGACACAAACATTCACACTATAGGAGTTGTCAAGGCATAACATCTTTTCAGATATTGATCATGTAGCTTCCTGTTTGAATCTTGAAAAACAGCAAAATCTCTGATAAAATGTTTGAATGCCAAAATTCCTTTAAATAAATAAATAGTAAAATGTGTCAGAACAAGAAAAGATATTGCTTTTAACTCTTTCTGATCATAAAAGCTACTCACATGCCTTACAGAAGATTTGGGAAATTCATAAAGAAAAAAATTCAAAAGGAAAAAAAATTTTTCCCCAAATCCCACTACGTAGAAATAATCATCTTAACATTTTGCATTATTTCTTTCCATGATAATTTACAGAAAACCAATTTCTATATAGACAAATTGCATAGCAGATGTATTATATTATACAGTAAATAAAGTGTACATTTCCATTTATTTATTTTGTGATCTGCCCATTGATTTCTTTCACAGATGTGCTATGAAATAGGCCTTCTGTCTGCTTCTTCACAAGGTACTCCACCAGTCTCAGTGGGTGCTATAAAGGTTAATACAACATGGCTATCTTTATACACTTCTAATAGAAGTATATGTGGTCAGTATTCTTTTGGACACATTTAACAAAAGACCAACTCAAATGTATTGACTCACCAACTGGGAAGTCCAAAAATTGGTACAAGCTACTTCTACGTAAAGGATCTACTTCTCTCTCTCTCTTCTAGAGAATATCTTCAAACAGGTTCTCTCCATGTGGTGGCAAGATGGCCCCTCATAGTTCTAGGCTTTCATGATCCTTAGTATTTATAATCTTAGAGAAGGAAAGACCTACTCCCATTCAGAGTTCACATATTCAAGACTGATGGAGGAACTTTTTTGGCCCAGCCTGGGTGTACATTCAATGAGGAGAGAGGGATGGGGTTCCACAATTAGCAAGGCCTGATCACACCCATGCCTGCTATTAACAATAACACCAGAATTACATAGGGTCAGGAAAAGGCATTTTACCAAGAAACAGAAGAATGCTGATCAGGCAAAGCAACAGATGTCCAATAAAGAGGAGAAAAGATCTATACTGAAAGATTTTGTTGAAAACCAGGTTATATTTAGATGGATCATCTAGGTCAAAATACTGACTCAAACTGATTCTTTTTAAGGAGAAGAATGTACATTATCTGAATCTCTTCTCAAATTACAAAAAAAATTTCCCCCTGAAAGCAAACAAATATTCCTTGGGCATTTCAAAAATTTCTTACTAAAAACAAGGTTATGAAGTAAACATATTTTATGATGGTATGTAGGTGGGAGTGGAAATGGCTTATACACCTTTGGATTAACTCCAATAAAAGGCAAATGCTGAAGTGCTAAAATTACAATCCTGTAACAGTAAAGAAGGAAGGAATGATGGAAATGATATAAAAGTGGAAGGTGCACAGGGGAAAGGTAGGCAAGCATAGGCAAAGTTATCAAGCAGCAATCTCTGAACAGCGATCAGACATGGCATATTGGGGCAGTTTCATGTAAAGCCTTGCCAAATCAAAAAAGGAAGGAAACGAACAATTTGAGTAGCTATTACATCAAAAACATGTCAGAGGCTTTCATTCAGACCACTTAACACAAAGCAATTGTTTCCAACCTAAAGACACAGAAGCTGAAGCTCAGAAGGATTATTTAACTCACCTAGAGTCCGTTTGATCTGAAGTTTATCTGAAGTCAAAGTCCATTCTTTTTCTACCACCAAGTTGTTTTCCAGGAAAGGACAGACTATTTCAATAAAGGCCTATATCCTTTCTGACAGGAAAGAGAAATTACCAAATGCCCACTAAAATAACCCAGAGATTTAAATGATAAACTTAGTAGCTAGGAGTTCTGTTGCAAAGCTATAAACATGAATTGTGTTGTTAAAGAACTTAAATGACCTATATCCTGCAATTGCCTTGGCCCTTTAAAAAAATCAGTCAGCTGTCTGAATATGTAGACATAAGATCTGTTCAATTCCCTTCTTCTTCACAATTTCTGTCTCCAGACAATGTCAAGCTCTTCCTTACCTCAGTCTTGGTTCACATGGGTCCTTCTTCTTGAAAGACTTTTCCTCTCCTGCAGATGACATTTTGGCTGATCCTTCTCATCATGAATGATTTACTTAACTCAGATGTCACCTCTACATAGTGACCTCTTCCAGCAACTAGTCCTATTAAAATAGACTCCTCAGATAAAGTTTAGTATGTGAAACTGTTTTATTTGTGTATGTTTTAATTGTTTATCTCCTCCAAAGAGAATATACATTTTTTTAAGGGTCAGGAGCTTGTCCACCCTGTTTATCCCAGCTCTTGAATTATTTTTAGGACACAAAAAGCTCTCACAAGTAATAGAAGTAATTAACTGAGTATACCTATTACAAGTGGTATAAATTGAGACTATAATGTGTCACTTATTCACACTTAAGAGGAGACAGAGGCGGAATGGGGCCTGTGTAGGAGTTACTACACAGGCCTATTACTAAAGCCTATTACTATTACTAATGCCAATAAAACAACAATAATAAGTGAATACTAGTGTCCAACTCCAAGCCAGGCACTGTTCTAAGCATTTGACATGTGCTAACCTGTTTTTCTCATAATCAATAATTTTGTCATTGCTATTTTGCAGATGAGTAAAAGTGAAATATATAGGCTACATTGGCGAAGGTCACAGAACAGTTAAAGGGCAGAGTCAGAATCTGGGCTCAGTGTGGAATTAATTCCTGGTTTTAACTACAGACGGTCCTGGACTACAACGGTTCCACTTTCAAACGGTTTCCATTTTTCCATGGCTTGAAAGCAGTATGTAGAAACCATACTCTCAAGTTTTGAGTTTTGACCTTTTCCCAGGCAATGGATATGCAGTTCGATACTCCATGGTCATGTCGGACACTGGTAGCAACCACAGCTCTGTTAGCCATCCACGAGTCCACCTGCAATGCAGGAAAACTTGGGTTTGATTCCTGGGTCAGGAAAATCCCCTGGAAAAGGAAATGGCAACCCACTCCAGTATTCTTGCCTGGGAAATCTCACAGACAGAGGATTTTGGCTGGCTACTGTCCATGGGGTCACAAGAGCTGGACATGACATAGTGACTAAACCACCACCAAACAACTGATACAACCGTTCTGTACCCATACATCTATTCTGCTTTTCACATTCAGGACAATATTTAGTAAATTACACGTAATATTTAACACTTTATTATAAAATAGTCTTTGTGTTGGATGACTTCGCACAACTGTAGGCTAATGTAGGTGTTCTGAGCAAGTTTAAGGTAGGCTGGGCTAAGCCATGATATTCTTAGGTTAGGTGTATTAATGTATTTTCGACTTAACATGGCTTTATCTGCACATGACTCTACCCTAAGCGGAGGAAGATCTGTACTGCTTGATTCTGTCTCTCCCCAAAAGCCAAGTGGTTGGCAGACAAACATACTAAAAGTCCTCTACACCTGCTATGCTGCTGCTAAGTCACCTCAGTCGTGTCCGACTCTGTGCGACCCCATAGACGGCAGCCCACCAGGCTCCGCCGTCCCTGGGATTCTCCAGGCAAGAACACTAGAGTGGGTTGCCATTTCCTTCTCCATTGCTTGAAAGTGAAGTCGCTCAGTCGTGTCCAACTCTTAGCGACCCCATGGACTGCAGCCTACCTGGCTCCTCCATCCACGGGATTTTCCAGGCAAGAGTACTGGAGTGGGGTGCCATTGCCTTCTCCATACGCCTGCTATAAAAGGAGGTTAATACCTTACAATAACTGAGGAGATTGTAAGAAATAAACAGCGGTATAACACGATTAGTTACAAACTGCGAATATTCTCAATTCTTGTCAGCTTTTCAAGGCTTACGAGGTTACACCGTCAGCCGGTAATACCCTAATTCACCATCTCAACTTTCTTCCTTCCCCTACTCTTCACTTACGGCGTTTCTCCAATTCCAGTGTTTCTCCAATGAATGTGCAGCAAACTCTGCCTCTGCAGCTTTTTAGTAGCCAAATCTCAACCTCCTCATCTGTAAAGTAGCAATAATACTTTCTAGGCTACTCCGCTAGAACTGAAGATAGAAGTGTAGAAGTGTGAGACTGCTCTACTGATATTAATTTCTATCACTGGTGGTTTTGTTGGGGTCCTTTTCTCGCTTACTTTGCAATAAAAGAAACAGATCTTTCCGTTTTTCTCTGAATTTCGTCTCCTTTTGCTTCTCCAGTCAGCAGGAAGAATTCAGTCAGGATGGCGTAACTTTGCTTTGAGCCTGCGCACTAGCGACGCCCCGCTAGCTTTTGCTTTCCCAGCTTCAGCCACCGCGCTTTGATGACGTAAATGCTCTGCGCCGCGGTGCGAGCTGGGCGCGCAGGAGGAGGTTCGAGTGCTGTTTTCCCTGCGGAATCCAGTACTTGTTGGTCTCCTGATTCGACAGCATGAAGGAGACGCCACTGTCAAACTGCGAGCGCCGCTTTCTACTCCGCGCAATTGAAGAGAAGAAGGTAAACTGGGAATTTAGCGCTGCGTCAGCGGTTGGGTTGCAGGCGGCTCGCAGCCTTCCGGCCTGGATGATTGGACTTAGCTCTCGTAGGCCCGGTGAGCCCCAGGAGAAGCCGCCGGTGCTTCCCCCAAACCCCCAGTATTTATTTGGCTCAAGTGGGGTCTTTTCAAGGCTCGGGTCATGCCAGCGACGGTCAGTACCCGGGCGCCTAGTTTCCACTCTCCCATGTGGAGTAGTTAGTATCACACTTAACCTCTAAGTCCTTAGCCCTGGGCCTGCCTAGCAAAAAGTAATAGATGTTTGTATTAGGAATAAACGAATGAATGTTCTGCTTACAGCGGCTGGATGGCAGGCAAACCTATGATTATAGGAACATCAAGATTTCATTTGGAACAGATTATGGGTGCTGCATTGTGGAGCTTGGGAAAACAAGGTAACTGAATTCAAATTAGGTTAAGCTCAATAGGGAGATATTTAAAAGAACTTTATTGACTCAGTTTACAAAGCAGATAAGAAGTCTGAACAGTACTTTGTTTAGCTGCCCCAAATAAGCATATTTTCTTTAATGTAGAACTTTAGTTTTATAACTACACTTTACATTTTTAATCATGAGTATATTTTCTGTCAACACGAGCCACACATAGTTGTTTCTGATCTCAGTGAATCATATATACAGCCAGCAGTGATTGCACTGAATTTGTTCCTTATATTTGTTGTGATTGAGAAGGGCCTGCTTTTCTCCTTTTCCTGAGTGACATGAGAATTTGATTTTTAACGTTCATTTGGAAGTTGTGGAGATATTGGTCAGATAATGTTAGTGAACAATGCCATGTGAAAACTTAAAGTGTCTCAAGGTTGCATGTCCAATTGTATCACTAAATATTTATGAAAAGAGGAGTAATGGTCATTGACGCTTAAAAATCTGTGGAATAGTAAATATTGTAATAAGTGATGTTTTGGGGTATGCCAATATATGTTTTATTTCTGTATATATTCTAGTACTGTACTTTGTGTGTAACTTCAACCATAGGGATATCTCATACCGAACATTTAATTAACAGATTTGCACTTTATTTTTGCAGAGTTCTTGGACAGGTTTCCTGTGAACTTGTTTCTCCAAAACTCAATAGGGCAACAGAAGGTATTCTTTTTTTTAACCTTGAACTCTCTCAGATGGCTGCCCCAGCTTTTGAACCTGGCAGGTATTTAAATCTTTTTTTAAAAAACTGATTTAACCAGAGGAAAGCCTAACAGGGATGAGCTATTGTTTTAATGCCTGGTGTTACATTTCATGACATTAGCCCATTCCTGTTTTCACAGGCAGTCAGATCTCTTGGTGAAGTTGAATCGCCTCTTGGAAAGATGTCTAAGAAATTCAAAATGTATAGACACTGAATCTCTCTGTGTTGTTGCTGGTGAAAAGGTGGGGAATATACCCAAAATTCTTAATCTTGAGATAAGTACTGTTGATTCGTGGATCTCTGTACCAGTAGTTTCATTCTCAGAGCTTCAGTTAATTCAGTTTTATTCTGGTTCACTTCAGATGTTACGGAGTGCTGTCTATAGAACTTTCTATAGAATCTTTCTTTGAAGGGACAAAAAACATTGGTGAAGATAGCAGCTTAGATTTGTATGCAAATTCCTTATCCAAAGAACTTGTGGTTTTTACGTATTCTCATGTCTCTTATGAGTTGATGGAAGCAGTTAATTTTCTCCTTCTTTATGGATGAAGAACTAAAGAACTGATTAGGTCCTTCATTTGGATAAGTTCATTGACCTACACAGGGCCTCATAGTGAGTCACTGGTAGTCTGACATTGGAAATACTACTGTCAACATATTGTACTGCTTAATAATATTAAAACTTTATTCTTGACTAGAGTATTTTAGCCATCTTTTTGGTTTCAGAGAAGTCACTTAATCTTTCCGCATTTCATACTTGAATATTATACTTCCTTTACTTATAAGGTTATCATAAATATTGTCCAGGAACCTAAGTGTTTGAGTTTTTTAAGTTAGGAGAGAATAAAAATACGTTAGTCTTGGGAGTTAGGGAAATCTTAGTACTAAACATAAGAGTGGTTCTGTTCAGTTGAAGTATATATTTTACTGTTGTCAAATGACTCATAGAAAGGTAAACTATTGGTATTTCAGGCGTTGGTCTGGATTAATATTTTTCTAAATATATTTTTATTGGTATACTGGAATAAAGGCATGTTTTAACAGCAAGAGAAAAATTTGCACACAGTGTTATCTTTCCTTATAAATAATCTGTGCTTGTGACCATTTGGGATTTATTTTTGTTTTAAATTCACATTCAGGTTTGGCAAATACGTGTGGACCTACATTTATTAAATCATGATGGAAATATTATCGATGCTGCCAGCATTGCTGCAATTGTAGCCTTATGTCACTTCCGAAGGCCTGATGTCTCTGTCCAAGGAGATGAAGTAACATTGGTAAGCTCCCGTGATGTGAGCCAGGCTCCTTCTTAAGAATGAATGACATGCAAGACAACTTGTTTTTAATGAAGTTTGTTGTAAATGGCAATTAGGTATGTTCTAAAATTTGTTCACAAGGCAAAAACTACATGTGCTCATAATTGCCCTTGAAATCTCTTAAATCTCCTATACAGAAGTTTTGTCAATGGAAGTACACGCTATCTTGATGTTCTAGAATATGACTAGATTGGATTGAGCATTAGATAAAGTGGCTGGCTTATGCTTAGGGGGTGTGTGAAAAATATACAATTCTCAGCATTTTCACAGGGAGATGCTTTTTCTTATTCTGTGGCAAAAGCCATCAGAAACGCTTGGAAAGATTGTTAAAACATATTGCTAGTCTCTACCCTCAGTGTAGGATGGGGATAGGATGTATGACTTTGTACTTCTAACAGCATTCCCAGGTGATATTGATAGTGGTGGTATAAGGATCCCATTTCGAAAACCATGGACTTACACTGTTTACATTGTCCTTTTTTGTGTGTACAGAGTATCGCAATTTCAATTTGTATAAATTACGTGCTAGGATAGTGAAAGTGCACTGTAGTGATAGTTTGATTTTTGAAGTTACAAAAGGAAACATGAGGCGCCCAAATTCTCTAAGCTGTCATTCATGATGCTATTTTTAGGAATTAAGTTGGAGCACTCTTGAAAGACAGAGATGTAGACAAAGTTTTGTTAACAATGGAGATGTTCCTTTAGAGAAAAGAGTTGGTATAAGGAAGTAAAAAAGAAAGTATAGTATGATTAGTAAGCAAAAAAGACACTGATTAAAAAATACTGTACAGGACTTCCCCGGTGGCTGGGTGGTAAAGAATCTGCCTGCCAATGCAGGAGACACAGGTTCGATCCCTGATCCAGGAAGATCTCACAGGCCATAGAGCACTTAAGCCCCCATGCCACAAATACTGAGCCAGCACTCTGGAGACAATAAGCTGCAGCTACTGAAGCTTGCTTGCCTAGAACCTGTGCTCTGTAACAAGAGAAGCCACCACAGTGAGAAGCCCGTGCAACTAGAGAATAACCCCTGAAAAGCCCATGCAGCAACAAAGACCCAGCACAGCCAAAACTAAATAAATTACTCATTAAAAAAAGATACTCAACAGATATTGATGGTGGTAAAGTGGTGCAGCCATGTTGGAAGAGTTTGGCAGTTTCTTAAAAAGTTAAGTATAAACTTAATAAAGCCCACCAATTCTGTCCCTAAGAGTGTACTCAAAGAGAATGAAAGTATACATTCACTCAAAGACTTCTCTGTGAATGTTCATAGCAGCATTGTTTGCTATAGCCAAAAACTGGAAACTATCCAAATGTTCATCAACTAGTGAATGGGAAAGCAAAGTGTGGTATATCTACACAGTGGAATATTATTTCACAGCAAAAAGGACCAAGCTGTTGATGTCATGTATAATTCAAGGTAGATGAAACAGGCTCAGTTGAAAGGAGGTGGATGCAGGAGATGGAAAATTGATTCCACTTACATGAAATGCCCAGAAAAGGCAGATTTCTAGAGACAAAGTAAATCAGTGGTTGCTTTGAGCTGAGAGTGAGAGTGATCAACTTCAGACATGCTAAAGGGATTTGAGGTGAGTAATGAGAATGTTTAAAAAAAAAACTGGATTGTGGTGATAATTACACAACTATGATATTGAAGCTGAAACTCCGATACTTTGGCCACCTGATGCATAGAACTGACTCATTGGAAAAGACTCTAATGCTGGGAAAGATTGAAGGCGGGAGGAGAAGGGGACGACAGAAGATGAAATGTTTGGATGGCATCACCGACTCAATGGACATGAGTTTGGGTAAACGCCGCGAGTTGGTGATGAAGAGGGAGGCCTGGCGTGCTGCAGTCCATGGGGTCACAAAGTGTCAGACACACCTGAACAACTGAACTGAACTGATATATTTACTAGAAACTGGATTATTTGCTGACAGTTAGTGGACTTTATGGTATGTAAATTATACCTCAATAAACCTTTTTGACAAATACATAAAGTTATAAGGAAGGTGAATGGCAAAGTCAAACAGGTAATTGGAAAAGAAGTTATTTAGGTACTCAGGATTAAAGGGATTTCATCTTTTACCTTAATATTTGATGTACAAGATGATTTTTTTGTATGTTTATAACTTAGTGACTGTAATTATTGAAACTTATTTTCAAACAGTATACACTTGAAGAACGTGATCCTGTACCATTGAGCATCCATCACATGCCCATTTGTGTCAGTTTTGCCTTCTTCCAGCAAGGGTAAGTCTCATCCTTGTCATGGCCAAAATTATTAATGAAGCTAGAAATTTTTTGTTCCACTCAAATGTGCCATAGGCAAATGAACAAATCCCTCCTTTAATATTAAAGTACTTTATAGTTCTTTTTTTTCTTTGTAAGAGCATTAGTTGACAAATGCTCGGTACTGAGAGTTTCGTCAATAAAAGTGATAAACTCTTCTCTAACGAAGAGACTTCACATTTTTCTTTTCATTGCATACTTAGAAATTTATGAGTTTACCACAACATATTAGTGTATCTTCCCTAGATACAGATACTAGGCTCTAATTTTGGAGCATGGGTGAGACTTACTGTGGATTAATGGAAGAAGACTTTGGAGTATATTTGAGGTGCATATTAGATAGAATAGTTATAGGATAAGAGCAGATCACAAGGGGGAATGGTTCACAGATGGGTAAAAATCTAGGTTCCTTCAGCTCTCCAGCAGTTTCTTCACAACTCACTGCTAATTTCTCCTACAACAGAAAACCTGAAATCTTAGGTCCTTTAAATGGTGTTTAGGTGCCTTTAAATGAAAACTTGAGCCTTAAGTCTCTTTGGAAACAAAGGTATAAATATTTTAGCAATTCTATAACTGAGAATTGGAGAAAAGCTTTCATCTTGCAGTCATTGAATTTTATTAGAGGGAAATAGCGCTGTCCAGTAGAATTACTACATAAGCCATATATGTAGTTTTAGTAGCCATATTAAATGGGTAAAAAGAAACAGGTAAAGTTAATTTTGATATAGTTTATTTTACTTAGTATATCTAAAATATTATTTTAATATGTAATCAGTATCTTAAAAATATCCTGAGATATTTTGCATTTTTTTAATAAGCCATAAGCAGAACCTGGAAGAATTTCAAGGTACAGAATATTAGGGAAGCTTTAAAATTAACCTAATTAATGTTTTAATAATTCTGTTGTCTCTTCACATTAAAGTGACTCAAATTCATAGGCTCAGACCTGCATACACTCTTTTGACTTTATTATAATGCTGTCTTTTAAAAATGGTGTGATTAGATTGATACTTCTCTGTCCATTGGATTTTCCAGGCGCAAATACTGAAGTGAGTTGCCATTTCCTTCTCCAGGAGATTGAACCCATGCCTCCTGCATTGGCAGGCGGATTGGATCAGTGGTAAAGAATGTGCCTGCAGTGCAGGAGATGTGGGTTCAGTCCCTGGGTTGAGAAGATTCCCCTTGGAGTAGGAAATGGCAACCTACTCCAGTATTCTTGCCTGGGAAATCCCATGAACAGAGGAGCTGGGTGGGCTACAGCTCATGTCAGACATGACTTGGCTGAACAATAACAAACTTTTTTAAAAAAATATCTTTTTTTTTTAAACGTCTTAGATAAAGATATCTTTATTTTTATAAATAAATATTTTTTTATTTATTTTTTTATCTTTATATTTTTATCTATCTTTATATATCTTTATATCTTTATCTTTATAAAAGATATCTTTTAAATATCTTAAAACTAACACAGAATGGGAGAAATAGTAGCAAACCTGACAGATGATTAATTTCCAGAATATACAAGCAGCTTGTTCAGCTCAATGGAGAAGGCAATAGCACCCCACTCCAGTACTCTTGCCTGGAAAATCCCATGGACAGAGGAGCCTGGTAGGCTGCAGTCCATGGGGTTGTGAAGAGTTGGACATGACTGAGCAACTTCACTTTCATGCATTGGAGAAGGAAATGGCAACCCACTCCAATGTTCTTGCCTGGAGAATCCCAGGGATGGGAGAGCCTGGTAGGCTGCAGTCCATGGGGTCGCAGAGAGTCGGACACGACTGAAGTGACTTAGCAGCAGCAGCAGCATTCAGCTCAATACCAGAAAAACAAACAACCCAATCAGAACATCAGCAGAAAACCTAAACAGACGTTTCTCCAAAGAAGACATACACATGGTGTATAAACACATAAAAAGATGCTCAACATTGCTCATTGCTATAAACGTAGTGTATAAACTGATGAAAAGATGCTCAACATTGCTCATTACTAGAGAAATGCAAATCAGAACTACAATGAGGTATCACCTCACACCAGTCAGAATGCCCATCATCAAAAAATCTAAAGACAATAAATGCTGGAAAAGGTATGGAGAAAAGGGAACCCTTTTGCACTGTTGGTGGGAATGCAAATTGATACAACTACTGTAGTATGGAATTGCCTTAAAAAATGAGGAATAAAACCACCACATAACCCAGCAATCCCATTACTGGGCATATATATGTATATATGTATACCCTGAGAAAACTATAATTGAAAGACGTTATGTACTGCAGTGTCATCACAGCACTATTTCCAATAGCTAGGACATGGAAGCAATCTGGATGATTATTGACAGATGAATGGATAAAGATGCTGTGGTACATATACACGATGGAATATTACTCAGTCAAAAAAAAAAAAACATTTAACTCAGTTCTAATGAGGTGGATGAACCTAGAGCCTATTATACAGGGTGAACTAAGTCAGAAAGAGAAAGACAAATTATATATATTAACACATACATATGGACTCTAGAAAGATGGTACTGATGAACCTATCTGCAGGGCAGTAATGGAGACGCAGACACAGAGAACAGACTTGTGGATACAGGGAAGGAGGGAGGGAACAAATTGAGAGTGGCTGTGAAACATATACTTAACCATACATAAAATTAGATAGCCAGTGGACACTTGCTATATGACGCAGGGAGCTCAAATCTGGTGCTCTGTGACACTCTAGAGGGGTGGGATGGGGTGGGAGGTGGGAGGGAGGGGACATAGGTATACCTATGGCTGATACGTGGTGATACATGGTAGAAACCAACACAGTATTGTAAAGCAATCATCCAGTTTAAAAAAACTGACAAGCACTCAGTATCACATTTGTTCAGGTACACTTAACATTCATTTCAGAACATATTTATTGGTGGATCCCAGTGAACGCGAAGAGCGTGTAATGGATGGCTTGCTGGTGATTGCCATGAATAAGCATCGAGAGATTTGTACCATCCAGTCCAGTGGTGGGATCATGCTGCTGAAAGATCAAGTCAGTATTTTGATTAATGTTCCATTAAGAATAGGTCTCTTATTTTTAGAAGCTTTTTCTTGTTTTTTGTCCAAAATCCAACAGGTATTTTCCATGATTGATCCTAGGCTCTGTTAGACTCTGGTTTCCTGACTGTCTTTATGCTCTGCTGACGTGTGGCTACAAGGGGTCCTTCCTCCCTTCCTCCCCGTTTGTGGCCCTCCACAGTCTAACCCCTCTACATAGAGGGATACTCTTCTTCCCAGTGAGGAAAGGGATTTATATCCCTATTTTTTTTAAAGTGTCGTAAAGTAGATTTAGGTAAAAAGTTTATTTTTGAGATTTGGGTACAGTGGACAGAAATTCTCAAATCAAGCTGCATATAAGGTTCATGTGGGGGCTTTTAGAAAATAGATTGCCACGTAGCACATGGTGCAATTGGTTAGGAGCACAAAGGCTACTTGGTTGGAATTCCAGCTCTGCCTTGTACTAACTGACCTTCGGCAGATTATTTCATCTTTTTGTGCTTCAGTCTCTTTATCTGTAAAATAGGAAGTAATCTTAATGTCAGTACCTTCTTGTTAGGAGAATGTAAGGATCAATATGGATACTTTGGACTGTATAGCGTAAATTAAGTATACAGTAAATGTTATTTCCAGAGATTCTGATCCACTGGTCCCTGAGGCCTGGGAATCTGCTTTATAAAAGCTTCTGAGGGGACACTTTGCATCTCTGTCTTGAACAGAGATAGGGATCACTCAAAGAAAGGAAGTGAGTGTATTTGTAGCCTTTTCAGTGGTATCTTACATTGTCGTAGAAAAGTTTTCGGGTCAGTTCCCTTAATTAAAAGTCTCTTACATCTTGCCTTAGTTTGTGTTTTTATATTGTATTATTTTCTAATTTGAAAAAAAAAGTAAGGCTTAAATTGCAAAGGTAGAAAAACTAATCTTATGTTTTTAGTTTTGCTAAAGAAAACTCTGATTTGTTGTCTTTAAATAATAACATTCACTTTTATAAATAGGTTTTGAGATGTAGTAAAATAGCTGGTGTGAAAGTAGTGGAAATTACAGAGCTAATACAAAAAGCTTTGGAGAACGACCAGAAAGTTAGGTAAGTTTAATTTTTTTAGAATTGAATGGTCTTGTTATAAATTTTTCTGTTAACGACTTTTCTCGCACAAGCATAACCATACAATTTTTACACTCAAATCTTTCCTTATGTAATAGTCTCAGTTGAATATAGTACTTAATGTTTTTGAAAGCTGATCTGTTTATTGTATTGCATTCTATTTAAGCATAATCTGTACTGAAAAGCCACACAATTCTTTTCTTTTAAAAAAAATTAACATTTTCTTAGGAAAAAGAGAATCTGGTAACTTATATTAACAGAACACAAGTGGGGGTTGATCCCCATCTCTTCTTACTCTGTGACATGAAGCGATAGCTGTGTCTTGGCACTTCAGTGTCTGCTATGGTCTGGGACGTTACTGCCTACCTGGTGGGGCTGGTTTAAGGATTGGAGAACAACATACCTCAAGCACATAGCACATGCTTGGCACGTGGTTTAATAAATGGTTAATTACAGTAGCTTTCCATTATCTCACTTGATAGGCCAAATAAATGGGTGAGATTAAGTTAGTCAAATAATTTCTCATCCAATGTCTCATCTATCAAAAGGATAAAATAGTTAACTTTTTTTTCCTTCCTGTCTTCTCTTCCATTTCATTCTCCCTTTCCCTCCCCACTCCCTAAAAAAATCCACATAGGAAAGAAGGTGGAAAGTTTGGCTTTGCAGAGTCTATGGCAAATCAAAGGATTACAGCATTTAAAATGGAAAAGGCCCCTATTGATACCTCCAATGTAGAAGAGAAAGCAGAAGAAATCATTTCTGAAGCTGAACCTCCTTCAGAAGTGTATCTTTACTGGGTGATTTTTTTTTTTTCAGTAAAAACAAGATTTATAATACTTGTGGCATGATTAGGGCTGTGTGAAGTGTGTGCATACTGAAATTTGTTTTCTGAAAACACTGTTAGAAAAAAACATTTACAAGACAAGATAGTGATGAGGTAAATTGATGGTGTAACATCTACCTTATCTTCAACTATCCTCAGAAATCAGGAAATTTTATATTTTAACAACAATTTACAGTGTTTCATTTTCCTTTGGAAAAATTCTTGAATCTCAGTGACATAGTCAGACACTATATATACATCATTACATTGTTCTTAAAATTGATTCATTCACCAAATTTATTGCTACAACTGAAATGTTCCAAGCCAGTGTGTGTGTCTTGATATTTGTCAAGACACCCGTATATGCACCCGTTCTGTACATAAAATCTTAACCTGAGTTACACATTTTTTTTTTCATTGTTCAGCCATCCATAGTATAGTTGTTAATTTTTTTTCCTAAGAATTTGAGGTGAACTTCAGACTTAATGGAAGAGAACTTTCATTCTCATTGTTTTCAACACTGCATCAAATAGCAGTATATTTGTTATTCAGTTTTCTTAACTTGCTAAGTGTTTCTAAACCTGTGCTGTGGACGCCTGGAACTGCCCAAATTGGAGAGGGAATAGAAAACTCCTGGGGTCATCTTGAAGACTCTGAGAAGGAAGACGAGGATGAAGGTGGCAGTGATGAAGCTATCATTCTTGATGGTATAAAAATGGACACAGGAGTAGAAGTCTCTAATATTGGAAGCCAAGGTATGTGACACTTTATGGCTATATGTAATGTGTGTGTGTGTGTGTGTGTGTGTATATATATATCTTAGGAATCTTATTTTTATATTAGCAATTACTTATTTAGAGGGACTAAATGTTAATTTAAATTTCAACTGTTGAGGCTAACTGCAATATTAATGCCCATTTCTTTGCTAAGAATATGCTTATATTTGTAGAATGGCGGTATTCTTTGATATGTGAGGAGAGTGGCATAAAAGTTTTTTTTTCTTTTGATTATATATCCGGGCCAGTTTTAAAAGGATACATTTCTTAAACCTCATTCATGCATGCTGTTTTTTCTTTGTATAGTTTTTAGTGCATGCTCAGCCCCCAAGTTGTATCTGATTGTTAACGACCCCGTGGACTGTAGCCCACCAGGCTCTGCCTGTGGGATTGCCCAGGCAAGAATACTGGAGCGGGTTGCCATTTCCTCTTCCAGGCAGTCTTCCCATCCCAGGGATGAAACCCCCATCTCCTGCATTGGCAGGTGGATTCTTTACCCCTGAGCCACTTGGGAAGCCTCAGATATAAAAAGGAAGTATCATAACGTGTATCAGAATAGTGCTGTCCATACAACTTTCTGCAATGTTAGAAATGTTCTGTCTACACTGTCCAGCATAGTAGCCCCTAGGCCAGTGCTGTTGAGCAGTGAAATGTGGCTTGTGTAACTGAATGCTGAATTTTAATTGAGATAGTTAAGTAGCCGCATGTGGCTACCATAGTAGAGCTGTATGAGAACCCACAACATTCTAAATGTGCATGAATAGTCCTAGATGTTCCTGGCATCCTGAAAGCAACAGAACTATAGAAATGGTTCTCACCTGTGGATATTTTAAGGAAAATCAAGTTCTATCATGAATTATTTATATAAAGTAGGTTGGTAGAGAACTAAAGGACAGTTACTAAATCTGGCTGAGAGCCTGCCTTTGAGGAAGATTATTGCCTGTAAATATTACTGAGAACCTACTGGGGTTTTTTTGTAAGGCAAAAAAAAAAAAAAAAAAAAATTCCCCATTGATTGGGACCCTTACTCAGCTTGATACTTTTTTTTAACTATATATGCCTTTATATATATAGGTGGCCCTCCTACATATGCCTTTATATATATAGGTGGCCCTCCTGCATATGCCTTTATATATATAGGTGGCCCGCCTGCCAGTGCAGGAAACCTAAGAGATGTGGGTTCGATCCCTGGGTGGGGAAGATCCCCGGGAGGTTTTCTTGCTTGGAGAATCCCACGGGCAGAGGAGCCTACAAGTCTGTAGGGTTGCAAAGAGTCACATGCAGCTGACACAACTTTGCACACACATAACAAAGGAAGAAATGGAAAACTCACACTGGTTTTTGGAATTTAAATTGACAGTTTCTGGAGGAGTTTGGCAAAAATCTTTGAGAAAGCACAAGGAATTCAGTTGGCATATTGACTTGTTTCCAGATTAGTTCTATAAAAGATGCACTGTATCTATAAAATATATAGATTTACTCCCTTTTCTGTGAAAACTTTTCTGTGAAAGCAGTACACATATGGTTTTTCAGACCTCCAAGGAATAAACTCAGAGAAGGGAAGAACCCAATAGATTTGTAAGCCTCCAGCCAAAATGCCACCTGGACTTCTTCTATCTGAAACCTAATTCCTCTAACATTTCCTTAAAGATGCCCCTATAGTGCTCTCAGACAGTGAAGAAGAAGAAATGATCATTTTAGAACCAGATAAGAATCCAAAGAAAATAAGGTAACAAATTTCTGATTTATTTCATGTGTACTCAAGACTCTTTAGAGGCTTGCTCTCTGGTTTATTGTCATCTTACCCTCCTCTAAACAGATACCTTTTTCATTAGCAACCCAGATGTTCTTTCTGTGGTTTCTCTGTATAACTGCATGGGTGCCTTTCTTCTGCCATAGTTGCCAAATATCCAACCTACTGGAAAAAGTAAAGTTTGGATCACCAAAGTAGGGGGCAGTGTAGGAAGTAAGGTTGGTAAACCGTTTGTGGAATCAGCTTATAGTCCTAATATACTGTTGAAACATTAATTTACTTTGTTCACAGAACACAGACCATCAGTGCAACACAAGTAAAAGCACCAAGTAAAAAGCCAGTAAAGAAGAGAAAAAAGAAGAGAGCGGCCAATTAAAGTTCACATAGTTGTATATTTGTGTATATAACTATTAAAAAGGTATTTATTCAGTGCTAACAATCTTGAGTATTTTATTCACAAATCCATCATAAAATCGACTTCTTTATACAGTTTTTTACATTAAGCTTTAAAATAAATGTCTGGAGAACTCTACAGGTTTTAAATAACTGTCATTTTGGTAGGTCAAGTGTACTAAAAGCTGACGAATGAAAAAGTATTTTCATAGTGTGTACACAGGCCTGAAAGAGTCTCAGATTATTTATTCCCAAGTCACAGCTGGCCCAGTTCCTTAAGGAAGTGAATGTTAGCACCTGTGTGTCAGAAGGAGAAGCCTTCCCAGTCCCAATGAATTTTTCTGAGTGAAATCCTGAAGTCAGATTTTTACTTCAAATTAAATTTGACTTACAAACCAAATTTTCCAAATCAATTTATTAATTATTATCCTGACAGCTGACATCATTAATACTTTAACAGAAACCACTTAAAATTAGCCAAATATCTAAGATAGTTACATGTACAAAAGATATACAAATTAAAACCATTTAAAAAGTAATAGATACCATAATTTGTACTGGACCATAACTTCTGTATTCAGAAATGATTGTAAAATTAAAACCTAAGATACAATCTGTACACCATATACTTAGAGTGATTTACATCTTGGAAAACAAAGGCAGTCTTTTCACTGTTACACATTTAGTGTCTCTGGTGGGTTGAGGAGAGAAACACCATGATACCTGTAAGTAGGGAAAAAAAACATTTTTAGTAAACATTCATTGGGTGAAGCAGATCATGGAATTATACACATACCAGGAACTCACAAATTTCTGCCTACTTGACTTAATATTTACAAAGCCAGTCTGGTTCCCCAAACATGCATGCATGCCCTGTTCCTCTCCCCTCTTCTCCCTCAAATATAGGACAGAAAGCTCAAAACACATGGCTGCTAAGAGAGCAGTCGCTTAAATAATAAAGTTAAAATATTAAGGAACTCTGAACTGTAGGATAACCTGGAAAAGCAAACTTGTGTAATATCTACTGCTGTGAATTCTTACTTTGCATTTTTGTACTTCTCTCTTATTGACTGTTGTGCATGCTGTGGTGCTCTGAGGTAGGTCTGGTGAAGGTCCAGGAGACAAGGCTTTAGAATTTCCAGAGTATATCCAGTCTTTTGTACTAACGACTCAGGCTGCAGGGGGGGAGGAGAAAACCATTGAACTTTGTTTTTGTAACAGACACTAAACACAAGTTAGTAGTTGGCATTAAGCTTGAGTTTTGTTAAACTTCAATATTTAACACCTCCAGTGGTGGACAGGGAAGCCTGGCATCCACGGGGTCACAAGGAGTCAGACACGCGACTGAACTGAACATTTTCCAGTTTTCTTAAGCTCCTTTTTGCTGACTTAAGCCAATTTTTTCTATTTTCCCTGCCAGTGGGAGGCCTTGTCACCCAAATTCTTTAAGCACATCTTTCAAATTAAGTAGTAACTAAGCTGTCTACCTAACAAAGACAAGGTAAGACAGGACGCTTTAAACAGGGTAGATGGTTGAACAACTCTTCCAGTTCAGTACATTTAGACAACTATCAATTGTCTAGGACAGTTACTTACCTGGCACAGGCATTTAAAATCACAAGGTAGATGTGTGAAGATGTTGTAATACATACCCAGCTTTGTCCTGTGACTGTGTAGAGTGCTAAATGAAAGGCCGCTGCAGCGATAATGGATGGCAAATACTTTAGATATGGGTCAGCATCTATCAAACTTAACTCTCCCAAAAACTGGAATGAAAAAGTAAATAACTTTATGATCATAAGAGCTCTGGAATTCAAACCTTAAATCCTCCCTTTCTGACCTAATTTTTTCCTGTCTTTTAAGACTGGCTCTATAGCAACCATATAAAAATTTTTCAGTCACATCTTTAAATATATCCATTACTGCATTGTTTTGCTTCATTCTCATCCTGTATTTTTCCTCTAGCCTTAAGAACAATCCTTCTGGCTACCATTCATTTTCCATTCTCATATTCCCAATGCTTTCTCAATTTATATTATCTTTTGCAAGTGATAGGCTTTCTTTCATGTGCTGCAGCACTAATCTGTCCTAGAATACTACATTCCTTGACCAAGACTGTATAATGAAACTAGAGCTTGCCCCAATTGTGACCTTAGAATCTTCAGTCAACAGAATGAAAAGAACTTACCATTGCTAAACTTTCAACTTTGCAGTTTGCAGGCTGCTGATGCAGAAAGTACTGGGTAAGAAACTGATGTATTGTTGGTGCAGCTAAGTCAAAAGCAAGGACTTTCAAAACTAGGTGCTCCATCCTCAGAACTTGTTTCTTGGTATAAGTGTCATCTGTAATGTATACAAACTCTGCTACTTCTGGCGGGTATATTTCTTCAAACTTTCTACAATGAAAGAAGTGATTAGTCCTTCTAAAAGAAAAGCAAGCTTGTTTATCCCAACTTGAAATCCCTTAAGCAGAATAAATGGAATGAATCTGAAACCAGTTGCTTGTTTCCACTGATACTTGACCATTTTTAGCCGAAACTGGGTAAATGCTAATTAAAAGCCCCAGATATATATGTCTTCCACTGAAGTCCAAGGAAATGAGAGACTGACTTCCCAAGATGGGAACAAGGTCATCAAGTAACTGAAAATGTAGGAAATTTCCTTAGAAAAAGAAACGGTTTATAGTTTAGTTTTCATGTCTTAATGGGGCAAAGGTAGTATTTTGCTTATATAACACAAGGTACTTTTCTGGGGAAGGGACCACACTGTTGGTAACCTGGTCCTAGTGTATTAAAATCTTGCCAGTCTGTAGGTTCAAGTGCCCTGAAAGACAGACCTAAGAAAATTAATGTTCTAAATTTATAGTTTCATCTACACTACTACCCCTCAAGTAGTTGTGAGTCCTGCTTTATGTTGTATGTTAAAAACATCACACTTGCCAAATATATGTATTTTAAATTACAATTTCTTCCCTATACAGAAAAATACTACTTATCACTTTTAACCCAATGAACCAAGTTGGACTTACGAGGCTAAAAGCATAGCAGCAGTGCCCACAAGTTGAAGTTTTCCTCTCAGCACAGACATGGATGAAAGAAATCTATCAATGTAGTTCACAGCCAAATGCAGGGTCTCGTTCTGCAGTTTATATTCTTCTCCTACTTCAACTAACCAGTCCACGAGGATAGCCCTCATACTGTTAGTAATGTCTGGCTGTTTCTTCATGTAACCCACTTTAGGCTTACATTTAACCTGTTGAGTGTTAAAATTGCAGTTAGATAGTCTATCATTAACAGATACCAGGTGCATGCTAGAAACTTAAATATAGTATTAGAGTAATTCACTGGCAGTTAAAAAATTTAAAAACATCATCTTAATTTCATTTCCCCACAGTAAATAAACAGCAGTATAAAGAGTAGATTTAGGGAGCAGTTACCTCCATTTCCCTAAGGTATGTGTGAATGTCCTCATGGTAGTCGGGCACTTGATTAACACTCACTGGCTTTTCATCTTCCAATACAACTGACATTTCCATAGTATGTGGAGACTCTGAGACAATTCAAAAATACAGTTAAGTTCACTTAGTTTTTGACTTAAGAGCTAAAAATGATTGTCCTTGTAAGGAGTCCCATACTACCAATGAGCTTATTTCATCCAACTAAAAGAGCTTTTTATGACAAAATACATAGAAGATTTAACTCTCATTTTAATACCTCTGTCCACTTAGTTTTGGAATGATTCTAATTAAAATATCGATAGACCGTTAACAGGAAAATGAATTTGAGGAGCAGGTTATTAAGTGAAACCATCATTCATCCCACATGATAGAAGACAGTGGTTCTGTTAGAACAAGGTTAAAACCCAAACTTTGAGACAATATCTAGTTATTTGTCATAAAAGAGTTTGCAGACCTCAAAGTCTAACATTTGCAAAGCATAATCCAGGCAACAATCAGAAGCAGGGCTAACAAGTGTGCTAAAGGGGAAATCAGATTTGTCATGGGCAGTTCAAACATAGTAATGCTGCAATCAATGGGTGATTTGTAAATTCATCTTTGGAGGCAACGAATGTTGTCCATTATTATTTCAGCTCAAAGTTTACTTTGAGGTTAAAATTTCCTGCGAATTTTAAATAAGAATACACAGATTACTGTATTTCCAAAGTACTTCTCTGCTATACCTCTCATTTATACAACTAAAACTGATACTGAATTCAGTGAGCTGTCCAGGGAACCCAAAGTCTGATGGTAGAGCAGCGCAGACTGTAGACAGAGCTGTCCACAGCAGTTACTCTGACTCACAGGAAGACAACTGTCCTTCTCTGATATCAGTCACTCAGATGGGTTTTACAGAAACAAAGTTTTAGAGCTGGAAGGGATGTTGGCTATCTGAATATTTAAAGCTGCATCCTCAGATGGCATTCTCTGAAATGGTATGAACAAAGTCTTAACTGAAATATATTCTCCCAACCAAGCAAAGGTCTTTGGTCAATTAAGTCTTTGGGATCTAATGAAATTGATGTGACTAGCAGTGTACCAGAAGGAGCATGGGATTAGAATCTTTTTGGAGGTCACCAGGTCACGGATTAGCTGTGAGGCCTGAGATAAGTCACACCCTTTCTAAACTTGTTACATTATGCCTAACTCATAATGTAGTAAGGCTCAGGTAAAATGTCTTGAAAATATTAATCCAACCTATTTAATAATTACATTTATTCAAGTTTTCTTTAAAACTTACCAAAACTACCATCCATTGGGTAATCAAGAGGTGCCAGTGGCTTTCTTGGTCCTGGTAAAGTAACAGCTGAATTAAAAGCCAAGACATCTTCACTTTCTGATTTTTTAGATTCAGTTGGCCTCTTTTGAGTCTCTTCTTCTGCTTCATCCACATGAATGGTAAATGCAGGCTGTTTATTGTTTGCTTTCCAGGGAGGAACAGTGACATGTTCATCATTTACAGGAAGATCCTTAAGAGGTGCAACCTAAAATGAAATAATTAACTGCTTTGAGCCTATTAAGTGGAATTTTACTTTCATTCCTTTATACTGCTGAGTTTAGTCCCAAATCCTTTATCAGGAAAATTAAAACTTGGGGGGGCAAAGTTCAGGCAAGGAAATTTAAGTAGCTGGAGAAAGAAGAGATGCTTCAATTTGTCACAGGCATTCCTGTGACACCAAAGATTTCAGAGTCACACCAAATGGAATTATGCAAAACCAGGCCACGAGATGGCTGGAGTGTCAGGCCGAAAGATGCCAAATTTAACAGAGATGGCAAAAAACAAAAGTGGCTTTCCTCTTTCACCCCAGGGTGGAGCAACAGAGCAAATTCAGTAAGATGGCGGAATTGACCAAAAGCAAAGTATTTTTTATACCTTTGCCCAAAGTAGAGGTAGTTTCTTTACCCATATGGGTAAGATGAAGAAGGTCGGAATAGTGCCTGGGATTTAAAGCAGAAAGGTGCGGAGGCGGGCAAAGACCATACTCAACGTTGTGGGGCTTGGTTTGATCCCATTATCTATGAAAAATACTCCCAATGGAGAGCTGAGAGGCAGCATGAACGCATAGCGCTGTCAGGGACAGTATGGGAGAGTAACTAATGGGAGTAATGGGGCATCCCACACTCCAGAAACCCAGGGATCAAGCGACTCCAGATCCCGGCCTCCCGCGAAAAGCCCAGAGAATGCTTTCTCTCCATTCTCCCCTGCCGGCTAAACCCGTGCAAAACCCCCGCTCGGCCCTCCCTCCTGAGGATACCGCTCATTGCTTTACCCGTCGCGTCTTAGGCCTCTGGGGCGCGGGACCCCGCGAGTTCCCGGCCTTCAGTACCGCCAGCCCAGCCCGGGTCCGGGGCTGCTGGGCGGGCGCCGCCTTCTCGGGGTTGACGTTCTCTTGGTTCTCCTGGAACGCCGTCTGCTGCAGTGTTAGCGCCGAACCCGCCTCGCGGGCCGCAGGCCCGTGCGCGGAGCTGCCCAACATCACTGCTCCCGGGGGCGCGGCGGGATCAGCCCGGCGCCAAGCAGCGTGCACTGCGTCCCGCCGACCAGCCGAGGAACACTCCAGCCGTACCCGCCCGCCGCAGCCCGAGCCAGCCTGCCCGTCCGCTCGGGACCGTGTAGGACCGAGGAGACTGAGAAAGGCGGAGGCAGGAACTGCCGGGCGTGGAGGGACAAGGACGCCCCCAAAATGAAGCGAGCAGCCCGCCGGAGCTGCGGCTGTTCCCGCAGTTCAAGTATCCCGCGACTATTGAAATGGACCAATGAAAGGTGCCAGTCTCCGTGACGTCACCGGGGCGCCACGGTCGCAGGCGAATGAAGGCGGCTGCGAAGGCACCGAGCAGGGGCGGAGCCGGGCGAAGAAACCACGAAGGGCGGCAGAAGGAAGGACGCCTGCGCCGGGCGGAGAGGCGGGGTCTGTGCTTACGGCGGCTTTAAATACCGCCGCCAAGCGGTTCCTGTCTTAGGGCAGGGGCTGCCGCTAGTACGAACTGAATGTCGTGCGGAGAGCTTGACGGGTTAGTCCGTGGGGTCGCAGAGTCAAACATGACTTAAAGACCACACCACCATCAACAGGCCTTTAGCCTTAGGACCTCCAGTTAGCTTGACTGACTAGTTTCTCAAGGTCTAAAATCGGATCCGGCCATACTGGCCTGGTGGTCTTGTTCAAGCTACTCAATGTTCTGATTCTCAGTTTTCCTGTTAACTGGGGTGATAATATCTACACATTATATCATTAGTATTAAATAACATGCATAAATCATTTCACACGCTGCTTATGTAATTGATACTCAAGTGGATGACTATAGTGTCACCATTTTCTTGCTTCTTCACAGTCTTATCCTTTTTATTTTTCTTCACGAAGATGCAATTAAAGTGCCACCTTGAATTACTGTTGATATATGTAACAAACTATTATACAAGAAATTCAACTAGACAGCCGTTAATTTTTATCCCTTTTCTTTCCCCCAAAGTATGGCAGCCAACAAAAAGCACGGAGTGAAATTCCAGTGACCTAGATATAATTGTGTTCCATTTAGAAATGAAGGTTGTTTAAATATAATAAAAATAATAAGGCCTTATTAAAATAAAACTGATAGAAATATGTGCCTTTAACAAATTTTCATATTTAATATACAACAAGGCTTGCACATAACTAATAAATATAATGGTATATAATTGAGGAGCATTGTTGTTTTCCAACAAATTCATAAGTGTGCTCTTCTTGAAAACACAGAGAATAGTTTATTTTCTATTATAATCCTTATGTCACTCTAAAATGTCACTTTAAAATAGCACAATCTTAAGTATAATATTCATCTGAATATGAATAAACATGAATTAAGATTGATGACTTCCATGGTCTTAAAGTTATATTTCCCTCCATGTATGATAAAAAAGGAAATTAGTTATTTATTAGCGCAGGAAAATCTTAAGAAGCCATCACTATTTCTGTACTATTCATATGGAGTACATTTGTATAGCCCTACTGGTTACAGCACATCAAGTTAAAATCCCCCTAATCTGTGCAAAGTCTGATTTCCCTGGCCACAATTTAAAGCAATGAGCCAACCCAAATATTTAACAAACTGAGTAGGAGTCACAAAACATTACCAAGCAACAGCAAAATCAGTTGTAAATCAATCTCAATTCCTAGAAAAAAAAATTTATAGGTTATATCGCCTATTTGACAACACACATAGTAACCAAAACAATTGAGGGACCAGAACTGGGGTCCCACCTTTATGAAATAATAACATGTCCTCTTAGACACTTAATCTCACTGAGAATCAGTTTTCTTATATCATTTGACAAAATAATCAACATGTTGTGAAGATCAATTGAGGTCACATATGTATATACATTTTGAAAACTGTAAAGCAGTTTAAACATATGTGTTAGCTTGTTAAAAATTTAAATATGTGTCTATTTTCCAAACAATATTTTTTGATTTGAAAGTTAAAACATCCACTTGAAACAAAATTCATTAAAATATGTCATAATCATTCCATTTTTTTAAAAAATAAAAATTCATTTAAAAAAAGTTACATTTGTCAAAAAAAATAAAAGTGCTACTAAAAACAAGTCATACTTCATTTATATTTAGACGGTATTAAAAAGCACTTGAAATAAAAGTATGTACAGTTAGCTTGTAATTCTATTTTAACAATTTTCATTTAAAGAGACAACTTCTTTGGAACTTTACCTTGTTTATATTTCATGCAGCATCAAAGAAAGCAATCAATGCATTTTGGTCATAACTGTCCAGAATTTCCAGTAAAAGAGGCACTTTGGTTTTTACATTGGTGCCTTTAAACTTGAACTTATCTATGAAAAGATCGGTGATCATGCCTACAAAGAAAAAAGAATAATTTTCTGTCATTGATTAATTCGATTAACTACACATTATTTAATGAAAGTGATTGCTTGAGAATTTCGAAGCACCTGTAATTTCCATTGTTTAACATACACTCCTAAAAGGATTGATGTATTAAAAAATATTTATTTGGGGGGTGGATTTTATGGCAAATTTCAAGACATAAATCAGTTGGCTAATAACTCTCTTAACAACTGGTTACAAGCTATTAGTTCAGACAATCAACTTCTGGCCAGTTTTGAATTCCTATTGGTATATACAAAATTACAAGTGGTTTTTTTTTTCCCCACCAGTTTGACATTTTGACATAGTGTAGACAGATTTTGTTCCTTACAGCTTTATTTGAAGTAAAATCCTTAGGATCTGACTTGACAAATATTTCTAGATTCAAAGATCTGGACATATGTATAGTAGAAATAATTCGAGCTATCAAACCTTTATCTAAAGCCTTTGATGTAAGTCGTGTTTCATAATTTTTCATATTTTAGTAAGACAATAAAAGGAATATACCATATGTATGGCATAATACTCATGCAAAGTAGGTGGCAGCATATGACAAAACAACATTTCTGCAACAAAATATATGAATATTCACACTAAGTGGAATTTAAAAAAACCACATAGCAGTTTACGTGAGGTTCTGTCATTAATTCAGATCAAGTTAGATTTATTGCCAAATGATTTATGAAAGAAAGCTTTTGATTTCAAAGCTTTCTGGACTGCAAAATTGGTGATAAGAGATGGCAGTTCTGTACCACCCATCTTCTAGGTTACTATGAGGATAAAAGATCATGTGCTTGCCATATGGTAAATATTAATATATCAGATATTATTGTTATAGCTTGTGAGCAAGTCTTTGGGCACAACATAAATTATTAGGAAGATCTTAAGGATCAGTATGGACAGATGATACCAACTGACTCCATGGAAGACTTGGCACAGTGCAAAAAGCATGCATCTTGGGGCAAGGAGGTCCTAATGAAGGCTTTGCCACTAGCTATTTATGTAGCAAATTCTTAAGTTCAGATTTCAGTTTTACAAAATGTGAGAAACAGAGACAGCACCATCTATCTTGCAGTGCTGTTGTAAGGATTAAATATCCCACCTGATTATAAAGATGCATAAATAAATAGGTATGCTATGCATATCAGGTCTTATGTAAAGATTGAAAAAAAATTTTCTTAAGCTGTTCTTTCCTTTCTCTCTGCCTCCTCACATCTCCCTCTTGTTCTTGCTTTTTCAATATAATGTGAACACTCAACTTCTTACCACCAAAGCAAAATGAGTTTTAAACTATAAACTGACACAACACATATTCAATTTTGCATAAAAATATTAAATGCTGTATTTTGATATTTCAAAATAGCAATGAAAACTGAAAATTATTTGTATGAAATATAGCCTAAATTATAATGTTTCATAAGGTTATTGTACCAGGTTTCTTCATATATATAAACTAATTGCATTACATTTACTTCATTTGTTAATGTCTACTTGCATATTATCAAGTAAAAATATTAAACATTAAAACCAACTTGACAAAATACACTGTGCAGTACACTGGCTGTTAACTGTTTCAGTCATGACTGCTGTAATCTTTGCTATCTCCTTCTGCCCAGCTTCCCTCATATGAGCCTTTGCAAACAGCCAATAGCAAAGCATATGACAAGGTACGCTAGAATAGTCCACTGACCATAGAGCCTTTCAAGATGTGCAGGTTGCTTTTTGTATTCTTCCTGTAGGTGATCTGCCTCTTCTAGAATACAGCGATATTCTGGTATCAGGAAGTTTGTGTTTCCCTCATGAACCTGCAATTCCTTATTTAAAATTAAAAATAAAAGAACCTTGATTTCAAAATTCAGTCCAGTGTAAAGTGGACTTAAAGTATAAAAATTCAAGTTCTTTACCATTTTAGAAATCCAATCACAATAAAATAATAATCATGAGGCCATGGCAGACATACTTACTTTTAAAGCATCAATTAACTGCACTTTCTTAGCCAAAAGCAACTGGTACTCCAGCTTTGGGTGGATTAGCTTTAATGTGTGTTTGACTGATACTTCATTTATCTCTAGAAGAAGGTGAGGCAGGCATGATTAGATAAGTCACTTTGATCAGGAACATTCTTATTGTAACAACAACCCCCCCAAAACAGAAAGAATGATTCTTTTTATGCTTTTCTTTTACCATAAGATATGTTGAGGTTAATTTTCCTTTTTGTAGCTTCTTTAGAGAGCACATCTTTTAGGATGGATATAGTAGAAATGTTGTCAGATTTAAAAACTCCTTCGCCTTTTCTATAAAATTAATATTTTTAAAGAAACAGTTTTAGAAGGAAGTACATCCAATAAATATGTCCAGTAAACACATATTTTGTGACTAGAACCTTGTGTTTAGACTTCATTTAATTTTAAATTTCTTTATATACACATCTCACTATTAATGTAAAGCATATTTAAACATGTAACCTATTACTGTTGTAGTAATTCAAGGTCTAAACATAGTTGTAAAACTGACTAAAAGATGTTAGACATAGGCCTCCTAAAGATATGAAAATTTAAGTCCTTCATTTAAAACTTTTTTATTCATTTTCACTAATAAAATTTCTAATAGCTAATGCCTTATATATAGAAAATGCATTTAGAATTGCTTACTTTCACACCAGTTCTTATGTAACACATAGATTAACAGTATGACTCCATGCTTCATCCTTAAATGTCAAACCTAAGAGTAACATCTATAATCACAGGACCCTTCTTCTTCTTTAGGGAACTCCTTTGTCCTCTCTCTCTTTTTCTCTCTCTTCCTCCTTCTCAATCTATCCAGTTTCACTGGCCTCAACTCTATTTCTTGGACTTCAGGAAGAAGCTTTTACCAGTGTGCTTCATGACCACAGTGGTTCATGGTTTAATGATGATACTCAATCGTGGGACTTTAATTGGAACTAGTGGAAAAGCAAGGCTATGGTAGCTGAAAAGACATAAAGCTGGATGGAGTTGTTGGTGGCCCCCATGGCACCACACAGGAAAGCCAAGAGAAGACAGAATCAGACTTGAGAAATGAAAAGGGATGAAGTCTTAGGATGGAAAGGGGTAAAGGGATCAGTTACGCTTCTGATCCAGTTGTGTTTGAAGCAGACTACTTAGACAAGCTGATAAATTCCTTTTATTTGGTTAAGCCTGCTTCCATTTGGTTCGTTTTTATGATGACCAAAATTTTCCTAATTAATATATACCACCTTTACATATTCAATGTGGCCTTTTTATTTGGTTTCATATTGACTAGCTGTAGACAAGTGCTAATTCTTTTTTCTAGAAAGATTAATAATACACACTTATTTTGATCCCAATTATATTTTAGAAATCATGAGAGTTTTCCCACTAGTCTTCAACTTTAATGAAATTTCACATTAAATACATATACAGTACCTGGCACTGTAGAATCACTGACACAGTTTACCTTCCTTTAAGCATTACAATTCAGTGAAGTAAGTGCTCTTATTTCCATTCCTCAGAAAAGAGACTGAAACTCAGAAAGTAACCTAGCTAAGGTCAAACAGCTGGTGAGTCACAGAACCAGATTCAAACCTAAGTATGTCTGTCTCCAAAGTATATACTTCTATACTTCTTCAATATATATTTCTTAAACAGGTACCCAAAAAACATTTATTGAGTGTACCACTATGTCCAAGGGGCTTCCCAGCTGGCTCAGTGGTAAAGAATCCGCCTGCAATGCAGGAGACCTGGGTTAGATCCTTGGGTTGGGAAGATTCCCTGGAGGACATGGGCAACCTACTCCAGTATTCTTGCCTGGAGAATCCTCATGGACAGAGGAGCCTGGCCAGGTGCAGTCCATGGGGTCACAAAGGAGCTGAACACAACTTAGCGACCAAACAACACTATGTTCAAAGCCACGTGTTAGACACATAAGGATACAAGCAAAAATAATAAAGAAATAAACTCTGCCCAGAAGCTTACAATCTGGTTTAGAGACTAGCTGGCATAAAAATTATTACATACTTCAAACAAGTAACAATAAAAATCTAAGACAGGTAAGAATAAAATGGTTTGGGAACAGAGAAGAGCATCCAAGAAAAACTTCAAAAATGTAGCTACTGAGTTGGACCTTCAAAGATAAGCTGAGTTTTGACTGTTAAGAAAAGAATATTTAAGGATACAGAATGATAAAAAGCAAAGATGCGCTATTATAAAAATTTATAACATGCCAGGGGCCTGTCAAATTGTCTACTATGATTAAAGTGTAAGGGTCTCTGTCACACTCCAAAACAGAAGTCATGATTCCAGGCTTAGACACAGATAAGATCCAGTGAAATGGCTCCTCAGAACTGATGCTAAAACCAATTATATAAGCAAGATTTGGGGAAATAAATATATAAAAAATAAAACCAATTAGATTTCTGGAGAGTTCTTGCTCTCAAAGGCTATATTCAAAGGTAAAATTATGTGTTCACTGCTGTTTGCTGAACTTAGCATGGTCAAGTCTCAGCTAGAAAGCAGAAGTAGAATACCTCAGTAAATTGCTCAGGGAAACAATCTTAAGAAACAGAGACAGAGACAGAGAGAAGATAAGAAGCCCTCTCCCCTCCAAACAACAAAATTACAATAAAAACAAAAGATCAAACAGACAATACCAACCTACAGCTGTGAGAGAATGAGAAAAAGTATAAGGGTACAAGGTCAAAGCAGATTACAGAGAAATCAGTCTTTCCCAACACATTCAGAAAAAGAACAAAGGAGAAGAAAATGTTGGCCTCCACTACATTCAGAAACAGAAAGTAGGGAAGCCTATGCCAGGGAATGACAGTGAAGAGGGCAGGAGGGCAACTGTGAGCTTGAGGAAGAGTGTAAGAGAATAATGACCTTCACTTCATAATGTGGTAGTTTCAAAATCCTGCATGTTCTAAGATTTCAAATTCTGAGCCATTTCTTATTTTTGCATAAAGACACTCAATGGTAATTCTTCTTGTAATTCAAAATGGAATTAGGATAAATGTTCAAGTCAATTTGGGAAGAACTTGCATGTTTACAATGTTTTCACATTAATAACCATGGAATATATTACTCCATTTAATCAAGTCTTTTATGTCAATAAAACGTTCAAGTTTTCTTCATTAAGTTATATGTATTTCTAAAAAAGAGCATTCCCACAGATTTTTATGAGTATTTTGTTATTGCTGCTCTGAAACATTTTTAAAAAATAATTTATTTTCTAATTGGTTATGGTTAAGAATGGGAAACATATTGATCTTTCATATTTATTGCTAGTCAATCATTAACCCCACTTGCTTTTCAATAGATTCTCTTTAACAGTATAGTTTTCAAATTACATTATTTGCAAATTACTGCCTTAAAACATATGAAATTTAGGAGCTCCATTTATGTAATGTGTGAACCACAAATAAATTTTATTCACCTGTATGTACTTTCAAGTTGTGTATCCAGGAAGGTGTTCTGAAAGTAAAATGTCACACATTCTCCTGCTGGAGGTTTTTCAGGAACTTCAGGCATGCAAAAAACCACCCAGGAGTGAAGTTCAGCAAAACTGAACTGGCCTGTCAAAGTCAGTGTATTCATGGGTCTGCAATTTAATAGAAGTACACATATTTGTGTGGGAACACATGGAGGTATTACATGTACTCAAGACATTAAAAAACAGAATTTTGCAATAGTTGTTACAAACATAAAACAAGCCATTTAATTTTTCTCAGGTTAATCTTACCCATCAGATAAACATTTTGCTATACCTGTACTTTAACAGTTAAATGACATAAATAGGTTGTTTTCATTATAATATGCCTTTACAAATAAAAATTCAGTTTACTTAGGTCAATTCTATTTTTTCACAAGTTCATCTAGTATTTTTACTATACAAACTACAAAACATACTTACACAAAGTAAGGAAAAAAATCAGCATAATGTGAAAGCAAAGAACTGGGCTTTTTTAAGACAGACAGATGTGGGTTTGAAATACTAGCTGCATGCCACTAGGAAAGTTAAGGAATGATACCTTCTATTTTGCAAGGATATGGAATTAACTTTCTATTCTGCAAATCACACATACATATAAAAGGTTGTAAAGTAAATTAAATAAATGTAAAATGAATCAAATGGATAGTTAAGAAAATACAAGTTTATCGAATTAAAGGTACAGAAAGAATTTTAAGAGAATACAGAGGAATCTTTTGCTCCACACCAACTTTATTTTCGGATAAAAAAACCAAAACCCAGAGAGATTAAATTATTTTCATAACGTCATGTAGGAACATATATAAGACTATAATTCAAGGAGAGCCCAGCTCAAATCAGCCTCTAAAAGAAGACAAAGACTCATCTCTATTAGAAATATTAACACAGGTATCCCCTGCTTTTTGAAAGCTCACTTTATGCCACTTTGATTTTATGAAAGGCCTACAGGAGTACCTATTTTCAGTAACCAAAAAAAATCCAAAGAGGATTTTTGCTTTTACAAAAAAAAGGTACCAAGCAAAAACAGCCTCGGTGTTTGTTCTGCAGCAAGCCGTTACAGAAGTATCCTGCACCCCAGCAGCGCTGAGAGTGGCCCCACCAAGCTCTTCCTCCAGGAGCTACACTCAGCTTCTGAGCATCAGGTGGCACAACTCTGAACTCTGTGAGCATCCGTGTTTTATCGCAATTTACTCTGAGCATCCATTAGCAAGATGTGCCCTAAGGTAACGGCTTCTCTGCTTTATGCTATTCTGGCTTATAAAAGGTTTCATTAAAATGCCCTACTTTCAGATAGCGGGGGAAACCTGTACATAGCATTTAATTTTTTGTTTTTTAAGTACAAATTTGCTACCAGAATTTACACTACTAAAATAACAAGAAAGTTTTATAGGCATCATGTAATATTCTGAAAATAAACTCTCCTTTTGTCCTACCTGTCATGATCAATAAAGTGAGTTCTTTGATGGAGTGAAAGGGGTTTGATATGGTACTGGCGGACCTGACATGTTTTGGGTTGAATTCTTGGAGTCACATATGCTTGAAGTGTGCCATACTGGCCTTCAATTGAGCGAATCTGATTCAACACAAAAGAGGAAAGAAAATAAGAATAATCTAGCAACATAATGGCTATCTTTAAAATGCTCAACACAAGTAATCAATTACTTAGGTCTTAATCTCTTCTGTAACATGCTGATGCAAATAATGACATTCTATTCAACAGGAACTTTTTACCACTATAGTAAAAGAAAATTTTAAAAGATTTTAGCAATCCAAAGCAAAATTAATCCATCTGTAAGTCATCCCTGACCCGTACCTCCACAGTTCAGTTCAGTTCAGTCGCTTAGTCGTGTCCGACTCTTTGCGACCCCATGAATTGCGGCACGCCAGGCCTCTCTGTCCATCACCAACTCCCGGAGTCTACCCAAACCCATGTCCATCGAGTCGGTGATGCCATCCAACCATCTCATCCTCTGTCGTCCCCTTCTCCTCCCACCCCCAATCCTACCCAGCATTAGCGTCTTTTCCAATGAGTCAACTCTTCGCATGAGGTGGCCAAAGTATTGGAGTTTCAGCTTCAACATCAGTCCTTCCAATGAACACCCAGGACTGATCTCTTTTAGGATGGATTGATTGGATCTCCTTGCAGTCCAAGGGACTCTCAAGAGTCTTCTCCAACACCACAGTTCAAGAGCATCAATTCTACGGCGCTCAGCTTTCTTCACCGTCCAACTCTCACATTCACACATGACCACTGGAAAAACCATAGCCTTGACTAGATGGACTTTTGTTGGCAAAGTAATGTCTCTGCTCTTAAATATGCTATCTACGTTGGCCATAACCTTCCTTCCAAGGAGTAAGCGTCTTTTAATTTCATGGCTGCAATCACCATCTGCAGTGATTCTGGAGCCCAAAAAAATAAAGTCTGACACTGTTTCCCCATCTATTTCCCATGAAGTGATGGGACTGGATGCCATGATCTTAGTTTTCCAAACGTTGAGCTTTAAGCCAACTTTTTCACTCTCCTCTTTCACCTTCATCAAGAGGCTCTTTAGTTCTTCTTCACTTTCTGCCATAAGGGTGGTGTCATCCGCATATCTGAGGTTATTGATATTTCTCCCGGCAATCTTGATTCCAGCTTGTGTTTCTTCCAGCCCAGCGTTTCTCATGATGTACTTTGCATATAAGTTAAATAAGCAGGGTGACAATATACAGCCTTGACGTACTCCTTTTCCTCTTTGGAACCAGTCTGTTGTTCCATGTCCAGTTCTAACTGTTGCTTCTTGACCTGCATACAGATTTCTCAAGAGACAGGTCAGATGGTCTGGTATTCCCATCTCTTTCAGAATTTTCCACAGTTTATTGTGATCTACACAGTCAAAGGCTTTGGCATAGTCAATAAAGCAGAAATAGATGTTTTTCTGGAACTCTCTTGCTTTTTCAATGATCCAGCAGATGTTGGTAATTTGATCTCTGGTTCCTCTGCCTTTTCTAAAACCAGCTTGAACATCTGGAAGTTCATGGTTCACGTATTGCTGAAGCCTGGCTTGGAGAATTTTGAGCATTACTTTACTAGCATGTGAGATGAGTGCAATTGTGCGGTAGTTTGAAAATTCTTTGGCATTGCCTTTCTTTGGCATTGGAATGAAAACTGACCTTTTCCAGTCCTGTGGCCACTGCTGAGTTTTCCAAATTTGCTGGCATATCGAGTGCAGCACTTTCACAGCATCACCTTTGAGGATTTGAAATAGCTCAACTGGAATGCCATCACCTCCACGAGCTTTGTTCGTAGTGATGCTTTCTAAGGCCCACTTGACTTCACACTCCAGGATGTCTGGCTCTAGGTGAGTGATCACACCATCGTGATTATCTGGGTTGTGAAGATCTTTTTTATACAGTTCTTCTCTGTATTCTTGCCACCTCTTCTTAATATCTTCTGCTTCTGTTAGGTTCATACCATTTCTGTCCTTTATCGAGCCTATCTTTGCATGAAATGTTCCTTTGGTATCTCTAATGTTCTTGAAGAGATCTCTAGTCTTTCCCAATCTGTTGTTTTCCTCTATTTCTTTGCACTGATCACTGAGGAAGGCTTTCTTATCTCTCCTTGCTATTCTTTGGAACTCTGCATTCAGATGGGAATATCTTTCCTTTTCTTCCTTGTTTGTCACTTCTCTTCTCTTCCCAGCTATCTGTAAGGCCTCCTCAGACAGCCATTTTGCTTTTTTGCATTTCTTTTCCATGGGAATTTTCTTGATCCGTGTCTCCTGTACAATGTCACGAACCTCTGTCCATAGTTCATCAGGCACTCTGTCTATCAGGTCTAGTCCCTTAAATCTATTTGTCACTTCCACTGTATACTCATAAGGGATTTGATCTAGGTCATACCTGAATGGACTAGTGGTTTTCCCTACTTTCTTCAATTTAAGTCTGAATTTTGCAATAAGCAGTTCATGATCTGAGCCACAGTCTGCTCCCGGTCTTGTTTTTGCTGACTGTATAGAGCTTCTCCATCTTTGGTTGTAAAGAATATAATCAATTTGATTTTGGTGCTGACCATCTGGTGATGTCCACGTGTAGAGTCTTCTCTTGTGTTGTTGGAATAGGGTGTTTGCTATTACCAGTGCGTTCTCGTGGCTTTTCTTCCAAGGAGCAAGCATACCTCCTTTGAGTGTTTGAGTACCTCCACAGGAGACACTCAAACACTCAAAGGAGGCATGCTTGCTCCTTGGAAGAAAAGCTATGACCAACCTAGACAGCATATTAAAAAGCAGAGGCATTACTTTGCCAACAAAGGTACATATAGTCAAAGCTGTTGCTTTTCCAGTAGTCATGTATGGATGTGAGAGTTGGACTATAAAAGAAAGCTGAGTGCCGAAGAATTGTTGCTTTTGAACTGTGGTGCTGGAGAAGACTCTTGAGAGTCCCTTGGACTGCAAAGAGATCCAACCAGTCCATCCTAAAGGAAATCAGTCTTGAATATTCATTGGAAGGACTGATGCTGAAGCTGAAACTCTAATACTTTTGTCACCTGATGCGAAGTACTGACTCCTTAGAAAAGACCCTGATGCTGGGAAAGATTGAAGGTGTGAGGAAAAGGGGACAACACAGGATGAGATGGTTGGATGGCATCACCGACTCGATGGACGAGTTTGAGCAAGCTCTGGGAGTTGGTGATGGACAGGGAAGCCTGGCATGCTTCCTGCCCGCCTTTCCTCCCTGCTCCAGTTCATGAAACGGGCTATAGAACCTCTTGTATTACAAAGGCAGCTTCTCTAATCTAACTGACATATCAAGTCATACTTTCCCTGGCATGTGAAGGGGGAAAAAAAAAAAATCAATGTTTTACCTAAATGGAAAACATAAATAAAAGTTGAAAGCAAGAACTTTTTGCAAATATTACACTGAAAATATTTCTCTGAATGCAAAGAGAGAAAACATAAGGAAAGGCTAAAGAATAAAAATACAGGAGGAAAATAAATAATCCATCTGATAAAGCTGTATCTCTAGGGCTTATTTTTAAGGGGTAAGCTTACACTGGCACATAAATTTTTCCACAATAAATTCATAATTAGTATCAGTTCAGTTCAGTCACTCAGTCGTGTCTGACTCTTTGCGACCCCATGAACCACAGCACGTCAGGCCTCCCTATCCATCAGCAACTCCCAGAGTTTACCCAAACTCATGTCCATTCAATCAGTGATGACATCCATCCATCTCACCCTCTGTTGTCTCCTTCTCCTCCCACCTTCAATCTTTCCCAGCATCAGGGTCTTTTCAATTGAGTCAGCTCTTCACATCAGGTGGCCAAAGTACTGGAGTTTCAGCTTCAACATCAGTCCTTCCAGTGAACATCCAGGACTGATCTCCTTTAGGATGATGGATTGGTTGGATCTCCTTGCCGTCCAAGGGACTCTCAAGAGTCTTCTCCAACACCACAGTTCAAAAGCATCAATTCTTCTGTGCTCAGCTTTCTTTATAGTCCAACTCTCACATCCACACATGACCACTGGAAAAACCACAGCCTTGACTAGACGGACCTTTTTTGGCAAAGTAATGTCTCTGCTTTTTAATATGCTGTCTAGGTTGGTCATAACTTTCCTTCCAAGGAGTAAGCGTCTTTTAATTTCATGGCTGCAATCACCATCTGCAGTGATTTTGGAGCCTCCCAAAATAAAGTCAGCCACTGTTTCCACTGTTTCCCCATCTATTTGCCATGAAGTGATGGAACTGGATGCTATGATCTTAGTTTTCTGAACGTTGTAATTGCTATAACACAGGGAATATAGCCAATATTTTATAATAACTATAAACAGAGTATAATTTTTAAAAAAGAACACAACTGTTCATAATATTTTTAAAAAGTCATAATATTTTCTCTGATTATATACTTCATATTCATTATTTTAAAAAGCCAAACAATGAAGAAAAATTAGGATTAACACTTGAGTCATCTGAAATCCTACCACCTAGAGATGATCATTATTGCTATTTTGATACTCAACTTCTCATATATCTCTCTCTGAAGATGCACAAAAATAAATGCATAATTTCACATGAATAAATTCTATTTAATCATAGATATCTTTGTTTTTATTTCTAGTAACTTCTGTTCCCTTATCTCTGCCTCTCCTAATACTATCACCTCCCTTCCCCTCCCACCCCACCCAAACCTTCCCCTATTGTATGACCTATCATATCAGACAGCTATGATTCTTTTTATATATTTCTTCATATTATAGATAATATGTATATACATATATAGAATTTTTATCTGCATTTTGTGTTTTTCATGGAATTTGCTCTACGTTAAAAGGAATAGATCAACTCATTCTTTATTGCAGCTGTGGAATATTCTATGGAATGGATAAATAGCTACTTATTCAAACATTAAATACTGAGTGTTCACTTTGGTTCCACCTTTTCTGCTTCTACAAACAATGCTGCAGTTAATTATACACATATCTGTGGGTAGAATACTATGACTTTATTGCTATGAAATAGATTCCAACAAGTAGGACTCTAGCCTGTTTTACCAACGTGGCTATAACAATTATTTCTCTCAGCTATGACTGACAGTGACCTTTTCCTCATCCTGTCACTAATGATACTGCTTTCTCTAAATAATTTTTTGCCAATCTGTTAGACAAGCAGCAACTGGAAGTTCCTTAACCAGATGTGAAAGAGTTATTGTGTAATAGCATCTCTCTTGAAAAAAATCTTACTTTGAGTCTCAGAACATCAGCAATACCAGGAAAAAGTTGTATAGTTCTTAATTTTTGGATCATAAATGTACCAAAAATTTTTTTTTAAATCTCACACTAAAAATTAAATAACTAAAATATATTTGTGTGCTACAAACAGTATTTAATTATAAAAGTGTTATCCTAGTACATTGCAAAAGGAAACTTCAAAGATTTTCCCTGGAATAGATAGATAGTAATGCCATCACTAGAATGCAATCAGAAAAATCCAAATAGGAAAATACAGGGCAACTGTGCAGATACTTCAGTAACCAAATTACCTTATTTGGACTATGAATGAATCAAACGTTAGATGAAAAGCAAAAACCACTACTAAACATTTGATAATACTAAGGAATTATTAATTTTTCTTTGGTGTGATAACAGTATTGTGATTATGTTTAAAAAGAATTCTTATCTGTTAAACATATATACTGAAATACTTACAAAAAGATTACATCCTGTATCTGCTTCAAAATAATTTGGAACAGAGAGTGACAGCATAAATAAGATTGTTATGAACTGATCATTGCTTAAGCAGGAATCATTACTCTTATGTATGTTTGAAACTTTCCATAATAGAAAATTAGAAAAAATATTTCCAGCTAGAGGAAATTTGGGATTGGTAAAAATTTTAGTGAATGTGATTAGTTGAGTGTTAATAGAAGAGACAGTGATTTGGGTTGAATTAAAATCAAATAGGTAAAGAATCCACCTGCAATGCAGGAGACCTGGGTTCAGTCCCTGGGTTGGAAAGATTCCCCTGGAGAAGGGAATGGCAACCCACTCCAAGATTCTTGCCTGGAGAATTCCATGGTTAGAGGAGCCTGGCAGGCTATGGTTCATGGGGTTGCAAGGAGTTGGATACATCTGAGCGACTAAGCACAGCACAGCACAGAAACCTCAGATTCTCAAGAACAGGCCATTCAAAAGACATTATTCAAAATGCTTGCTTCAGGGAGAAATTTAATGCAAAGAAATGATATCACACGTTGCAAGATTTATCAAGGAAAAAGAAAGTTCAAACTTTCACGTAAAGGTAATTTCAAACATTTTTACCTTGAGCTCTAGCCGTGTGGTGTTTGCCTGGCATCGGTAAGTGGCGAGGAGGAAATTGTCATTTGACTAGGAACAATTCAAAAGTTGAGGAGAAGAGTGAGTCCATGTCTTTAAGAGTAACAGCAGCATCAATAATAGTAACAACTGTTAGCATTTTACTGAGCACCTATCATTTGCATGGCACTGTGCTATGAGTTTTATGCTTATTCCTATAAACAACCCTATGTGGTAAGTTTTAACAGATGAAGAAAATGGGGCATGAAGGGCTAGGTAACTTTCCTAGAGGCAGTAAGCAATAACACTGGAACTCAGATTCACATCTATAGCTCAGTGCCCTTTCCACCCTGAATTTCTCCCATAACATTTTAAAATATTAATTGTCCTTCCAAAAATTTAACTGATAGTGAAAATTCCTAATGTTTATATTATAAAGGCAAAAAATATAAATGTTCAGTGTTGAACGTATTTGATTTTCACACATACTTACAGACAACTTAGAAATATCTCATCTATGTATTTCCAGCAAATAGCACAGTGTCAAGTAGACTATAGGCATTCAATACATGTTTGTTGAACAAAATTGGAGAGGTTACTTCATGTAATATAACTTCTTGAAATAGAATAATAAACTACTAAAAACAAAAAAAAAGTATATCTGGGTGCACGAATTGCAAAATCAGACAAAACAACATGAATTATTTGATATTAAATTTTCATGTACCACTATTTCCCTATTTTTAGTAAATACCTGAAGAAATAAAAAGAATGCTAATGCTAATATTAAAAGAAAATTCAAATGTTTTAAACTCAGCAAGCACAGAGGATAAGTCAACTTAAAAATAAATATACTTTTCTGTAATTAAAAACAAATGTTATGTATTTCAGTGTTTACAGATAAAATGACTAATTAAAAGAGATAAAATGTCTGGAGTTAGGTTTGGGATGAGGAAGGAGGGTAAAGAGCACAAAACAAGACTGGTTAAAGTTAGTGATGGCTAAAGTTAAAGACTGGTTAAAGTATGTTAAAGTTAGTGATGAGTTCATGGAGGTTATGCTATTCTTTCTCCCTTTGTATATGTCTGAAATCTCTATTTGTTTTTTAAGTCATCATTCTAGAAAACAGGTTTTAAATTAGTATAAAATACTCAAAGAATCCTGTATTGATACAAACAGGCTAATCTTTCACTGTAATTTAGGAATTAAAGATCTGAAGTTCATATTAACTTGATTTTTAAATGATCATAAAAACATAGGTCTTAATCTTTTGTATCTTATTCTCAGAGATGGTAAAGCACACACGATAATAATACAACTGCTATTAAATCTCTTATCAGAAAAAAGTCTTACTCTGAAATTATTTTGAAAATTATCCCCTAACATAACTATCAACTTTGTTCTTTATCTATTCTTTTTATCCTTCTCTTTTTAATGCCAGTTCCAGTCACACTTTCTTCTCTGGCTTTCCTTCTCCAGACCTTCTCTGTACCCTAACTTCTCCTCAGGAGCTACACCTAGCGCCGAGACTGCTAGTCAGCTAGTACCACACAGAGAGAAGTGATACAGCAAATGCATCCGAAAGCTCGGATATGGTCTCATCCCAGGTACTCTGTACAGAGTAAGTGTTCAATAAATGTCTACTGAATGAAGGGTAAGCAAGAGTCAGCAATAAAAAGTTAGGAAAGGCAGGCAGATGGAACATATCGTGTTTAACTGTAGGGATGTGTGAAACTATATAGCATTTTGAAGAAATTTTAAGAACTTCAGTTTGGCAGAAATCATGTGCATGGGAGGGAAGGTAGCAGCTGGTGAGAGATTAAGTTGGAGTTGTAATCAAGAGATGAATTACAGAAAGTTTTTTATGTTACAGTGAGACATCTAGACTTACATGCAGCTCAGGAAAGGTTTTGAAAGGTTTTAAAAGGTTTTGAGAAAAGAAATGACATGGTGATGTTTGTATTTTAGGAAGGCCTCTCAGATGGCAGTGCACAGCATCTCCTGTGATTGAGAGGCAGTACTGAAGGCAGAGAGACTGGTGGATGAGTAGTTCAAGCAGGCATGGTGAGAACTGGAAGGTTAACAGAAGTGGAAATGAAGCAAAGTAGACAGCTAAGAGCAAGGGAGGGAAAACTGACAGAAATCAGTGACTACAGTAGTTTCCCCTTTATCTGTGGTTTTGCTTTTTGGGGTTTTAGTTACCCATAGTCAACTGTGGTCTGAAGATATTAAATAGAAAATGCCAGAAATAAGCAAGTCATAAGTTTTGCTTACAGAATCACACATCATTCTGAGTAGTGTGATGAGAACTTGTAACATCCCACTCCATCTCATCTGGGACATGAATAAGACCTTTATCCTGCATATTCATGTCCTATATGCTACCTGCCCGTTAGCCACTTAGTAACCATCTCTGTTATCAGATGACATGTTGTGTTCAAGTAACCCATGTTTTACTTAATAATAGCTCCAAAGTGCAAAAGTAGTGATACTGAAAGAAACACAGTATTATTCAAGGGTTCCGTACTATTTGTAATTTCAGGCATCCACTGGGGCTTTTAGAATGCAGCAGATAAGAGGGAGGGATCTACTATACTTGGATTAAACAGATCAGAAGAAGGAAAGAATTTATGACAACACTCCAGTTTCTGGATTATCTGAATCCAGAGAAAGAGAATACAAAGAGATTTTGAGGGAAAGATTATGGAAGGAAATATTGAAGGAACATTGATCCTAATAGCATTTACAGGTTTTATACAAAATGGTATAAAGAAAATGAAAGCGTCTCAAGAATTCTTTATATTTTTTACTCACCTCAGAATCACAGCTGCTAAAGCTGACAACAGCAGAATTTTTATCCACGTCAAGTAAATCTATTGGAACATCACTCTACAATCAATATTAAAAGAAAAAGAAAGGTGCAGGTAGAAAACTAGAAATTTTCCAATGCATATTTTCTCTAAGGTTCTCTTTGGTTCTAGTTTATGTTAATCTCTAAATATGAGAGTATGAACTCTCTTAACTTATATTTGATAATATGTACTTCTAGAAAATAAATATGAATAAATATCATATTATGACATTTTTTTAATTTGGATTAATCAGAGATTACAGAATTTAATCTCTCACTGCTCTTCTTAAAGTATAGTCTTCTTAGACCTTTCTGTCAGTACTAAAAATGCTTCCATGGGCTACATATGGTCATGTTTATTATGTATGCTTGCATGATAAGTCGCTTCAGTAATGTCTGACTCTTTGCAACACCATGGACTGTATCCCGCCAGGCTCCTCTGTCCCTGGGATTCTCCAGGCAAGAATACTGGAGTGGGTTGCCATGCACTTCTCCAGAGGATCTTCCCGACCCAGGGATCGAACCCGAGTCTCTTACATCTCTTGCATTGGCAGGCAAGTTCTTTACCACTAGTACCACCTGGGAAGCCCATGCTTATTTATATCAGTTCATTTTTATAATTTTTTATTTCACTTGTAACACAGAAAGAGGGTGATTTTTAATCTACTCTGGAGAGGCAGCTTCTAGGACAATGAGTTTGCACTGTGCTCTATATAAATGATGCACCTAGAGTTGTTCAGTGTAGCAGTCCCTGAGCTAACATTACTTAAGAGAAATTTCTGCCTTTAAGTTTAAATTAATAGTCCTCCCTCTCCCCCATATCTTTTCACTTTGTCTTCTTCTTCCTCTTTACTCTTATTTTCCATTCATCCTACTATCATCCTTTTCCACTCTCTATCTTCTAGTATAAGAAAAAAATAATTAAATATATTGAAAAATGGTGCTATACATTATTATCTCTAGGTTTCACCCTTCGAAATCATCTGCTTTGCCTACTGACCTATCTGGAAACTGATGGTTAATGAGCAGTCTGTACTGTAAACTCTTATTTTAGTATTTGGAACTTAAAGATCCTAGTCAGGATATTAAATACTGAAGTTTTACAAATCACATCTCTGTTAAAATTTTCCTAAAGGGTATCCAAAGAACAAAATCCTAAATGTCCTTCCTGAATCTTTCTGAAACTTAAGTTCACTGGCCTTTTGTTTAATATGTATAGGGTGAAAGCAAAGATATAATTTAAACAATCTATAAGCAAACTGATTATCTAATGGAAGATTTAGATAAACGTTTAAAATCACTGCCTAAAAATAAAAGTGTCCAAAACAATTAGTGGACACTAAAATAGATCCAGTCATAAAACAAAGAAATTACGCGTTTTACTTGCCTGTATTAGGACGTTATCTATTGCTGTCTGCACCTCTAAGATCAGGCTGTAGCTGGCATCATCTTTATTTAATGTAAACTTGTCATTTACACTAAATGAAGGTACTGCTGATTTTGCTTTGCTTGACTGAGAAGACTGTTGATATTTCTCTCTCTCCTGTAGCACTTTATACTGCAGCTGTTCCAATTCATTCCTAGAGGAAAATATAGAACTTTGTCACCTATAACCATTTGAGGTCCTCAGAATGTTTACAAAAATTTGACAGACATTGACTTCTGCAAAATGGATTTTTTAATTGGTTGCATTTGAACTATAACACAAATAGAAACAAAATTGTTGCTTCTATCACTGACCAACTGGTTCCATATTATTTATCTATAATCTAAAAACTAAAATATCTTCTCAGCCCCATACCAGCAATATTAATAAAGAGTTGTAAGAATCAAGGCAAGCTGCAAATACACACGAGTCTGGTTTCAGTTACATGTAGTACTAATCAGAAGACAAACTGATTGTTCTGGGGTAGAATAACTTAGATTTAATGAGAAGAAACAAAATGTGTGAAATCAATAAACATGTACCTTTCAGAAAAACATTAGAGTAGACAGACAACATAGATTGCAGAGTATCAACGATAATCATGAGCCAGCTTAAGTTCTACCAAGTGTTGGAGACTGAACTGTGCAGGCACTGCTTTGAGTTGCTCCAGTTAAAGGGAAAGGCCAAATGTAAATGAAGCAAACAGTAATTGGAAGAGAACAATATGAGGTTTAGCTACCCCAAGTTTAGGGGGAGAAGTCTGGGAAGGATCTCAGAAGAGATCTGTGCAATTAACCAAGGAAAAGATTCATTCATTCAAGAAATATTTACTGAGTGACTCTATGAACAAAACAGACATAACCTTCTCATAAGCATACATTTCAATGAAATCAGGAAGGGGATGACTTAGTTATAAATATAAGGTATAGTACTGAGGGCATAAGATAGCAATTCATTAACTCTACTTGGTATCTTTACTGCAGAACATTAGAGCTTTCTCTCCTAGTGACTCTGGTGAACTGGTTTGTGGTGAATTGGTGGTGTGGCTTTAGTGAACTAGTACTTGTGGCAATTTGTTGCCTCAAAAACTTCTGTAGCAACTACCACCAAAAAGATTGGCTTTCACTCCCCTAAGAAGTTGGCAAGGGCTGAAGTAAGGAGAATAATCATTAAAAGTTTCAGCAACTCCTACTTCATTGTATGAAGCAATTTTTCTTGAGGCCCTTGTCATAGGACTTGTCAAACTGAACAGGCCATGAAAGCGATCCTTGTGTCTAAAGGAGTCAACATTACTCATTTATAAGCCAAAGCTATAGATTCAGAAAGGTCCACAATAGCAGTGGATGTTAGAATTAATGAGGAATAAATCCGTCTATATTGGCTACTTTCTAATGTCTATAAAAAGAAAACCTCTATAATAGACAAATACAAAAACATATTCTTAGATTTTTCTTAGATTCTTGATCTAAGAAAAAATCAACATAGAAAAAAACACATAAAAAGTGTATTTCTAACTCCAAATATTAATCAGCACTTATTGCTAATGTTCTCAAACTGATAAACTTTCACTTAAAAAGGTGATTAATTAATTATATAATTTCTTCCAGTAAAATATACAGTACCAATAAGTAAGAAAAAAACAACAATCACATACTTCATGAAATGGGAAAAAAAAAGGCAAACCAAAATCCAAAATTACCGTAAAGAAAAAATTTTATTCTGCATCTCCTGATTAATTTTTAATTCTTCTCCTGGTCCACTTTCCTTATGGACAGGCTCTGTTGTCAGACCTGTGACCCAGCCTGCAGAGATGAATGAAAGCATGTACCATTAAGTGCTGCCAGTGTTAAACCCAACATACATGCCCCTCTGTCCACCAACATCAACCTTATTTAGTTCTGGACCTATTCTTTTTCAAAAAAGCATATGCAAAACAAAACAAAATACAAAAGAAATCAAGCTGGAAGATATTCAAACTATAAAGAAATTACTTCGGATACCATTTTTGCTTTGCTTGAAATACTGTAATACTGCGATTAAAGAAATTCTTTACTTCTTAATTTATAACTTTAGTTTTCAGGGATGAAATAAGTCAACATAGTCTAGCAAATGCAAAAAAGGGCTGATAAGTAAGAGTTGTCTTTCAAAAATTACTTTCATGGAAAGTTAAAATCTCATACAACTATTGTGAAAATACAAAAATGACCAACTCAAAAGAAAGTAAGTTTTATAAGAAAAGTACATAGTAACAAAACAAACTAAATTTCAGTAAATAATAATTTTTAACTCAAAAGATATCATTTAATTTTTAAAGATACTAGAGATATACTAAGCACTTTTAAAAAGCATTAATAAAGAAATTATTTTATAAATCAATAACACTCCTTTCTTTCTTACTTTTAAACAATAAAGCTTTTAATGCTATAGGTAAGAGTTACTAATAAGCTTTAAAAAAATAATCAAAAGCAATTTATCAAATTTGTATTTTTTTATGATTGATTCTTTCAACTAGCTACTACCATTTCCATTTACCTTACCTGAGTATGTGGATACCACAATTTCGTCATAGCCATCTTTCCCTACACAACCACCCTGGATTGATGTGACACTCTCAGACAACGTCTACAACGAATTTAAGATCAAACACGTCATCAATAAAATTTCACAAAGTTAAATAAGCTACAAAACTTATTTTCCTATCTCCCAACATTCAATATATTTTTACTGACTACTCATTTGAAGACACAGAGATTGGAAAGGTGAAAATCCTGCACAAGTGGCCAGAAATTACAGTGTTTTTCCATATGAGGAAAGGAGACTGAAAATGACTCATGTATCTGTGTGTACCACTCAGTTACAGTAGTTATTAAGAAGCAAAGATCATTTATTTATATAAAGAAGTTCTTTTTTAAAAAACATTACATAAGCAAAACTCTTAACACATTTAGTTTATTATCTGAATTCCACAGACCACTTCTCATGTGTTTTCTCCAAGTAGCTTTTTAGAAGAATAAAGAAAATGATAGCTAACATGGGACCATTAGGGAATTTGCTATAATGGAGAGAAACCATGTTTTTCAGGAGTTTATATCTCTTTAAAGCAATACTTCCCAAACTTGTCTGACAATAATTACTTGGATGAGTTAACCAGGAATCTATGTTTTTAACAAACACTCTAAGTCAGTGGCTTTCAAGCTATTTGAAAAGTAACCAGTAAGTTTTATACTGCAATCTGGTATACTTCACATATGAACACATACAACAATAGAAATAACTTAAAAGGCTTAAGTATTGTACTCTGTATTGTACTCTGATATATTCTAATCTATTCTCTTTCATTAAGAAAAAAAAATGGGCTGGCAACCCATTAATGGGTTTGACCAGCAGCTCTGCTAGGTAACTCTTACTAGCCAAAGTCCAAAACCATTGTTCAAAAGGAGAAGCTACAGGGAATGGACACTAGCATCAAAAATGCTAGTCCTCTTCACCCTCCCTGTAGAAGGCAAACCACTGAGCTATTCCACAAATCAGACTATCTTAGCTGTTCCTGAGCTAATTACCTGACGGATTCAAGTAACAGAGGTTTGATTAAATATATGCATAAAGTTAGGTTCATAAGTGCATTTTTTTTTTCATTTGGCCATGCTGCATGGCTTGCAGGACCTTAGTTCCTCTACCAGAGATTGAACCCATGCCCCCTACAATAGAAGCAGAGTCCTAACCACTGGACTACCAGGAAGTCTTTGGTATAAGTGCATTTTTCATGAGTGTCCCAGTGTACTTAATATACACTAGAATTCTCTGAACTTTTTTGTTCATGTTCCTGCTAAAGTTAATTCTGAAAAAAACAAAACTGCATCCATTCCTGTGTACATTTTTAAACTTTCAGATTTTCATCACTACTTTATTTAAATTATTTAATTTTTAGTCTTTGCTTTCTGACTTCTTAAGTTTTTTGTTTTTGTTTTATCTTGCTCAGGAAATTCTCTTATCACCAATATTATAAGAACTATGTTCTTATTATTTCATTATATTACTGTTTTCGGCCATCTTCCTTTCTTCTCTGCCTTCCACCTTCCTTCCCTCCCCTCTCTTCTTTTATCTATTTATTTTTGGTTGCCCTGGGTCTTTGTTGCTGCCTGTGGGCTTTCTTTAATTGAGGAGAATGGGGGCCGCCCTTTGTTGGCATGTGGGGGCTTCTCACTGCGGTGGCTTCCCTTGTTGCAGACCACAGGCTGTAGTTGGGCTTCAGTAGTTGCGGCTCACAGGCTTAGCTGCTCTGAGGCATGTGACATCTTCCTGGAGCAGGGATTGAACACATGTCCCCTGCATTAGCAGGTGAATTCTTAACCACTGGAGCAACAGGGAAACCCCCTCAAGTGACTATTAATTATAACTTACTCTCTCACTCACTTAGAAGCACCTTATTTAACCTAATGTAATCAGAAAAAGTTAAAAAATTTAAAAAACTGTAATTTCTACATTTTTTTGCCAATACAACATTTTAATAAAATTCATTTACTTTATGTACTTCAAATATCCTTTTATGAAAGTCCTAGAGTTGTAGAATTAGTTAATTCAACTTACATTTTGTAAAACCAGTCACAAACTATAAAATAAGAGATCCTAGGTAACATAGTATAGACATGGTTTATGTAAGTAACAACATAGAATGCTAACTAGGGGAATTCACAAAAAAAGACCTTGGTCATGGTTCAAAATATTGGTGAGTAAATATATGTTTATAAGTTTAAGTTAAAATGTGATGTTTAGGATTTCCCAGGTGGTCCAGTGGTTGTGAGTCTACCTGCCGATACAGGGGACACAGGTTTGATCCCTGCCCCAGAAGGACTCCACATACTGTGGAGCAACTAAGTCCTTGTACCACAATCCCTGAGACCACACACCACAACTACTGAAGCCTGCACACTTAGAGCCCATGCTCTGCAACAAGGGAAGCCACCACAGTGAGAAGCCCATGCGCCCCAACTAGAGAGTAGCCCCCACTCGCTGCAACTGGAGAAAGCCTGCATACGGCGACAAAGACCCAATGCAGCCAAAAATAAATTAATTTAAAAATATATTTTTAAATGCAATGTTTAATGTACGTGTATATTATCTTTTTATGATCTGCTCCTTAACTTTTTTCATTAACCAACTGTCAATCCAGACTGTGTCAGATAAGAGGACTTCTCCTAATTAGGAAGACAACAAAGTGAGTGATGTCATGAATGAAGATGAGACAACGAATCTGCAGCCTTAACATACTGTGAAAGCAGCACCTCTATCATCAAACCAACAGAAGAAAGGCTTGAAAGACAGGACTCCTTAGTGCCACGCCTGGCAGAGGGGATACATGCTATGTCATTACTGGCATTTGGGAAAGAAATCAAAGAGGAGACTTGGGGTCTAAATAGGAAAGTTTCCCAGGGGTTAATGAGAAAAACCAAGAGATCCCCAACACAGGATTATTATGTACTTTTAAGCTTAAACTATTATTTGCATCATTATTAAGGTGACTTTTTATACCAAGTAAGATGAATATGAAATATATCTAGAAAATCTGTTGTATAATGTTTTTATCCCCATATTATCTATATAATACTATACTTTATCTGTGTACCAAAACATCTGTATTTACTGACATGCAATTAAAGCAGGTACTGGGAGAAGTTTTACCACAATTAGAGAAACTAGACAAAGAAAAGTTGATACTGAGTTGTGGCTTTTTGTTGTTCTTAAACAGCCTCAACACATCATGCATGAGGCAGAAGAGGGAAACCCTGGACAGGAGAACATCACTTTATGAAAATGAAAGATTCAGTTTATATGATAATACTTCTCCATGTGACTCTATATCTTGGGATAAAGAAGCCTAATTATGCTTAAAATTTGTGAGCTAAAAATTACTCTTATATAGTATTTCTTCTTATACAGTAGACCTTGGGTGACTAAAAGTGAAAGTGCTACTTCATTCTCTCTGTTTAAGGATATTTTTTATATCATCTTAACAATATGAAGTTTATTCTCCAAACCTTATTACTTTAAAACAACACAATCTCATTTATGTTAACCAAACATATAAATGTTACTCCTATAATATATTATGCATTATAGAAACTAAGGTAAAATATTTGATACTTTAGATATAGAATATTTAGAAATCAAATAAAAAATAATTTATTGTTCAGCTTGAGGGCAATATCTATTATTCAAACATAAGAGCAGTCTAGACAAGATTTTGATGATATCAAAGCAGCAATATTTTAAGCCAAACACAAGATTTTAACATAATCATTTAATAAAACACAAACTGTCAGCCATCTCTATAATTGTTTGATGAATGATAAACATATATAGTCTTCTTAAAAATGAACTTACACGATCAAATCGTAGAACAGGCTCATTAGCATTATCAAAACTATATACTTCCACCATTCCATCATCTCTTCCAACAAGTAAATCTTTAACCCCATCACCCACAATGTCAAAGCTGTCAACACACAAAATACCTTTAAAAAAAGGTTAAGTGATAAATTAGCAATAATACTGATATTGCAGTCAAATATACTAATTATGAATGAAAGAAATCTATATATCAGAGTAGGAAAAAAAAAACAGTAAATTACAACTATAGCAATAACTTCCTCATTCAATTCCCTGTCTCTAATTTCGACCTGCTTTCTGGCAAATCCACTCTCTATGGAATGTTTTGTTTTAGTTTTGGTAAATTAGATCACATCATATTTCCACTTACAGTTTTCCAGCGACTCCCCACTGCACCTAGACTGAAATTAAAACCCTTTACCAAGGCTCCCAAGGACCTACATGACTTGGCCTTAGCCTACCTCTGACTTCATTTCATGCCATATTTAGCCACACTGGTTTTCCTTCTGCTCCTCAAATGAATTGAATTTACCTCTGCCTCAAGTTCTCTGCCTTTATTTTTTCCTCTTCCCAGACATTCTTTTCCCTTAAATGTTTTGCACTGTTAACACATTTTCTCATCAATCAGATTTCACGCTGTACTTATGAACAGCCATCCAAATTTACCAACTCAGATAAAAATTCCCCTTAGAAAGGTATAAATTCCTTAGAAAAAAAGGAATATTCTCTGATCTCACTGTATTTCTTTGACTCATACCGAGTACTCCCAAATTCCAATTAATTCCCTACTGGATTTGAGCAGAGATTGATGTTATAGATAAACATTAGCCCATAAAAGCCTATCCATCCCAAATTACTATTAGTATATCTTGTGTGTGTTCAGTAGTTGAGTTATGTCTGACTCTTTCTCACCCCTTGGACTGTAGCCCACCAGGCTCCTCTGTCCATGGGATTTTTCCAGGCAAGAATACTGGAGTGGGTTGCCACATCCTACTCCAGGGGATCGTCCTGATCCACAGACTGAATCGGTGTCTCTTATGTTTCCTCACTGGCAGGTGGATCCTTTACCACTGAGCCACCTGGGAAGCCCCATTAGTATATCTTACTTTAAAAAATTACAGCCAAACTGATAGACCTGCTAAATAAACAAATAGTAAATAAACATGAGGTGGCTCTGTAAATCGCTAGGTCTGCTCTACATTATGAATAAAGAAAATAGAATGAACTCTCTCTATTTGTGACCATGCAGGGTCTTAGTTTTCTGACCAGGATCAAACTCATGCCCTTGGAAGTGAAAGCATGGAGTCCTAACCACTAGACTTCTAGGGAATTCCCAGGATATTTTATTCAATAATCACTAAAATTCAGAATCTGAGTTACATAAAAACATACCTCCCCTCTTTTTCTCATTTCGAATTTCCCACTTGTGTATTGGTTTGGATGTAGTGATCTGAATAAGCCCAAGTTTTCCATCTGACGTTCCAAACAAAAGGTCTTCTCCAGAGTCACCTAGTTACAATTAAAGTCAACATATTATGGTTATCTCACAGCTCACCTTATTCCTTTAAAATTAAAATACTTTCATATATATTGGCTTTCATATAAAAATATCATTTAAAATATTATGAAAAGACAGATTTTAATTAATTCACTTATTTTAGAAAGATGGTTATACATTCACAGAATTTTATAACCATAAGAGATGGTTTCCTCATCAACTAATTTTAAGATGAGGAAACTGAAAAGTAAACTTCAGTGACTCATTACTGTTAGCTACTGGCAAGTTAGAAGACAACTTTCTCTATTTCAGTTCATGTTCTTTTTACAGTTTCCCATTTTCACTTAATATATAATTAATGATTAAAACCCTGAAACATCTAAACTTAAATAACATAACTCACTCCCTTATTCGATTGTCAAAAATCAAACCCTGATTACCGCCATTTCCATTGTGTAGGGCTAAAACAGTAGGTGGGCCAGGAACTTCAATTTCATACATCACATCCGATCCCTGAAGGAGAACAAGTGTTTTAAAACTAAAACAGAATACAAATTGAAAATACTTATAATAAAAGGATTCATAGATAACATCAATATTCATATAAAGAACTCTAGAATAAAACTATTGAAAAAAACTAGATTGTGAATATTAACTTTTATTTGTTAGCAACTTTGCACGTTGACTCATAATATATATATATATATACACACACACACACATATATATATGTGTATATATATATATAAAGAGCAAGTAAATAAGTATTTCAAATATTCTCCACTTTGAATAATTTTCACTTTAGGTACTTTGCATGAAAACTTGACACTGGTAAATTTCCCTATCAAAACTTTCTAGGAACAAGCTTTTTCTTCTGTCCTAACTTGGAGCACATTCAAACAGACTCAAAGTTACTTCCTAAGGAAAATTCTGGCCTTGCCTTTGTGTATCTCCAAAACCCACTCTAGTAAGAGGCAGAATGCCCTGCTATTTAGATAAGAAAACAAGTTAAATTCTGTCTTTTTTTCAATTTTGTCACTTATAATGCTTTAATTTGGTGCATAGTATTTGTGAAGCTGTTAAAGAATGAGGTAGAAGTATTAAATTCACATAGAAAAAATATGATAAATCTCTCAATGAAGAAATATTTGCAAAATTACAGTAAATCTGATATATCATTTTGTTTAAAATTTTAAATACATATAGAATATGAGTCATATGCTTTATACTTTATTTAACATTAAATACTCACAGATATCTGTATCTAACTATATAAACACAAAACTATCTAATTATATAAACACAAACTGTTTTATAAAGGCTACCTTTGGGGTAATGGATTGCATACAAAGGCAGAGGGGGAGTAGGGAAAAAGTGTGCAGGTCAGAGGAAAGACTTCAACTTTTTACTTTCCACAGCAAGCACATAGATCACTGGTTAAACAAAGCAGAATCCTAGAATTCAGTCAGATCAATTTCTAAATGGATGTGAGTCAGCTCCTATTAAAAGCCTTACTCAAACAACTCATATTTGGGAGCATAGGTTAGGGGAGAAATTAATCATTCATGCTCCCAGAGAGAACCTTAAACATTACTTTAATTACCCATAGGGAAAAAAAAAAGAACTGATGTCTAAACATATAGCTGATTCATTTTGCTGTACAGCAGAAACTAGCACATCATAAAGCAAATATACATCAATAAAAATTAATTTTAAAAAAGGGGGGCTGATGCTGGGAAATGGCTATCTGGTAGTACAAAATAAATAGCTAGACTTTTTGTTCAGTTGCACTATCATCATCCTAAATTTTGATCCAATTAATTCATCCATTATATTTACATTTAAACTTTTATTACATTTTTGTCATTTACATTTAAACTTTGTTTTATGGGTCCTGGGTGTGTGTATGGGTGTGGGAGAGAGAGTCTGTCTATTTTACTGAAAGTCACTTTTGGAATTCTCTGGTGGTCCGGTGGTTAGGACGTTGCACTTTCACTGCCAAGGGTCTGAGTTCAGTCCTTGGTCAGGGAACTAACATCCCACAAGATGCACAGCAGGGTCAAAAAAAAAAAAAAGTCACTTTCAAGAAGACAGTTGTACTTAGATGGCCTTAAGTAGATGCTTTAGCCAATCACAGTTTTTAATAGAAATATAAAGATAATAAATGATTTTTTCAAATATTTACTGAGTGCTTATTCTGTTCAACATACTGTCATAAATGCTGGATAAATTCAAATGATACAATTTTGATCTCAATTCTCCCTTGTTAAAGCCTAACACCTTCTACCCAACCCAACTTCCTCCTTTAGCTTGATTTTTGGGGAGAGGGGAGGGTGATAGAAACATTCAGAAAACTAAGATCATGGCATCTGGTCCCATTACTTCACGGCAAATAGATGGGGAAACAATGGAAACAGTGACAGACTTTATTTTCTTGGGCTCCAAAATCACTGCAGATGGTGACTGCAGCTATGAAATTAAAAGACGCTTGCTCCCTGGAAGAAAAGCTATGACCAACCTAGACAGCATATCAAAAAGCAGAGACATTACTTTGTCGACAAAGGTCTGTATAGTCAAAGCTATGCTTTTTCTAGTGGTCATGTACAGATGTGAGAGTTGGACTATAAAAGCTGAGCGCCAAAGAATTGATGCTTTTGAACTGTGGTGTTGGAGAAGATTCTTGAGAGTCCCTTGGACTGCAAGGAGATCAAGCTAATCCATCCTAAAGGAAATCAGTCCTGAATATTCATTAGAAGGACTGATGCTGAAGCTGAAACTTCAATACTTTGACCACCTGATGGGAAGAACTGACTCATTAGGAAAAACCCTGCACTGGGCAAGATTGAAGGCAGGAGAAGGGGACGACAGAAGATGAGATGGTTGGATGGCATCACTGATTTGATGGACACGAGTTTGAGCGAGTTTCGGGAGTTGGTGATGGACAGGGAAGCCTGGTGTGCTGCAGTCCATGGGGTCGCAAAGAATCAGACACGACTGAGAGACTGAGCTGAACTGAGGGTGACAGATGGGAAGAAAAAAAAAAGTGGGGAAGCAAATGTAGCAAAGGTACTACATTCTAATTGAACTAACTCAGATATTATGTATGGGGTGAAGGGGAGAAAAGTGTCCTTTCTTCCATATATGCCTCTCTAAAAACATGCTAAAGATTTCAACACATTTGTCTCAAGTAAAAAAAAAGTTTAGTCAGATAAAACATTAAAAAAAATTTCAGATATAATTTTACGATATTTAAAGTGGTAGTGGTCACTAAAGTAACTTATCTCAATTATACATTGTTGATCAATATTTACATACCTAAATTATGAAAAACTATAAAAATGCAAAAAAACAGTAACCTGTAAAACTCGGAGTACTCTGTCCTGGCAGGCCAACACCGGTACTTCACAAAGTAGTCTTTCCACTGGAAGGCAGATGACATCATTGATTTTCTCCCCAGAAAGGTAATAATGTTGGTCTTTGCAGTCATAATAATGGTTATAGATGTAACTTGCACTGAGAAAAAGGTCTGAGCCAGATATGTGCCTGAGAGTATGAAAAGCAATTTAAGACATCCACATTTTTAAAAATAAGCATAGGAAGCTCCTGAATAGTTTTCAGAGATGAAAATAAAAGTTTATTTATATACAGTTTACTATCATTTTATCATGGACTCAGAGAACACAGTTTGTTTTCATTTCCCATACTTAATTTCTAGCCTTTTGTTATAGCCTTGATTTTGAAAGCTGAAAATAAGGTTCTTAAGGCCTCGGGCTTCTCAAAAATTGAGTTCAGAAAAACTGTAAACAAAGATATTGGTAACGGTAATTCACCTGTCTACACCTGAAGACAACTGATATATCAAAAAATAGTTTTTTTTTAACGTGTACTATGTGCCAAGCACTGTCCTAAGTGACTTAAATATATTAGCTCAATCCTCATAACTCTATAAACTAGGAACAATTATTCCTAGTTTATATAATTATCCCTTTTTAAGGGGAATAATATTAATAAACTGTTAAGTAACTTGCCTAAATGCACAGTCGACAGTAGATTGGATTGCAACTCAGGTAGCTTTAACTCTACAGTTATCTTTCTTGCATGCTCCGTCATTCAGTTGTGTCTGACTCTTTGCAATCCCATGGACTGTAGCCCACTAGGCTACTCTGTCCATGGAACTTTCCAGGCAAGAATACCGGAATGAGTGAGTGAGTTGCCATTTCCTACTTCATGTCTTAGTACCATACTAAATAGAATAAGGCTATCTAAACTGAATCTACCTGAAACTAAAAAATAAACAGTGGAAAAAAATGATTTCATTAGAATTTTAACTTAAAAAAAGAAATAATAAGTTCATTTCAAATTATATTTAATAAAATTTAGATAATAATCACAACTATATTCTAATTCTTAGAATGAATCAAGTTTTCATTGGGGGAGGTAAAATATTTGACAAAAATTATATACTAGTATATTATTTTCGCTAGATAGCTATCATCACCTGTGATCATAAAGAGGGTATTTATCTGAATGTAAATATCAGGAGGGTCCTTTCACTTCTTTTATACTTTGGTTATGAATCATAACTGAATATAAATACTATAAATGTCTTGAAAAGATTTCAATAACCAATTGATTATATATTGATTCCAGCTCAATTTCAATTTCTGACTCATAAAGTATTTTTAGTTATTTCCTAGATAACCTATTAAGATATGATACTTAATCAGATGCTTGTCACCTATACAAAATACTGTAAATGGACATGTAAAAATAAAAAAAGAGAATAAACATACATGGCTTTAATGCTTTCAGTGAGGTTTGTTTCAAAAGAGAGGAACTGTTTTCCTCTCTTTGTGAAGCCTCTAATTTCAGATCCTGCAGCAATAAAAATTTTCTCCTGGGGTGTATTAAGAACCCCTCCTAGCTCCAATCTTGCAATCTTCTGCCCAGGTAAAGTCTTGAACACTGTCTGCAAAAATTATTAAGGGAAAAATTAAGTACACAAACTTATTATAAATATTTTCCTTTACCATAAAAAATGTGGTGATTTTAAACTTACAAAAGTTTATAGTTTTACTATATAGGAACACCTGTAGATACAAATGTGCTTGCTTCAACCGTCCTGTGGATTTTTTTGCTAAATATCTTCAAACTTTATAATGTTTTTTCTCACACATATTTCAATAACATCATTAAAATCTGAATTCTTGCAACTCAAAGTAGGGCTCACTAAGCAGCAGCATAGCATCACTTTCCTTATTAGAAATTCAGACCCTCAGGCTCAACTGTAGATCTATTGAATGAGAATCTGCATTTTACCAAGATTCCCCATCTGGTTCCAATGGACATGTTTTTACACTTTAATCATCTTTTTGTGGGCTTTCCTGGTGACTCAGCTGGCTAAGAATCTGTCTGCAATACAGGAGACCTGGGTTTGGTCCCTGGATTGGGAAGATCCCCTGAAGAAAACGGCTACCTCCTCCAGTATTTTAATCATCTTTTTAAAAGTAATTTCTCATGGTTCCCTTACAATTTTACAAATTTTAGTAGTATAAACAAAGGACTACAGAATTTACTGAAAACCTGAGTTTATAACTTCATATCTATTTAATTGGAAGCATTTGCATTATTAATTTCTTTTTCCTTAATTTCTATTTTATTTTTGGCATCAGTTTCTTCCTTCACCCTCAATGACTTTATACACAGAGAATAAAGTATCTGGTAGAATATATGGATAACGGAAACACTGAGTTTCTGATAGTTTTTACCTGCTTCATCTTTTTGCAAATTCCATATAAGGTATAATGAAGATAAGAGTTCACATCTCAGACCTATCACTTTTAAACTACAGTCTGTGAATATGATAATGTAATAATCACTAACTTGACTAGGCTATATTAAGTGGTAAAGGTGATGCGATGGTCACTTCCAGGTTGCACTCTGTTATGTAAGACTCTATCTTAGCAGACTGGACAGATTTTTCCATTGGCCTGAAGAAGGAGGTTGCCGTGTTGTGAGAGGGCCTGTGAGAAGACCACATGGCAAGGAAGTGTGGGGGCCTCAAATGATTAAAGCAGGCCTTGGCTTATAGACAGCAATAAAATGGGGATCTCAGTTCATTAATAATAAGGAACTGAATTCTTCAAACAGCCACGTGGGCATGGAATAGGGCCCTGAGCTCCAGAAAGAAAGAGAGCCTGGCTAACATCTATGTTGTAGCCATATGAGGCCTCGAGGCTGAATTCCCGCCTCTGAGAGATAATAAATGTGTTTCATTGCTAGCCCCTAAATTTGAGGTAATTTGTTACACAGCAGAAAAAACTAATATATCACCTTAGGCTGTCAAAGATGTTTTACAAACAGCTAGCAAATGACTCTTATGCTGCCTAAAGTCTCATACTTCATATCACTACTTCCTTTAACCTATTTTTCATTGTGCTTTAGAAAAAGTTTAACCTGGGAGTATTCAAAATGTACACATACCACTGCTTCTCCCTTCTTCATGCCAAAGCACGTAACTACTCCATCATGATCTCCAACAACCACCTGTAACAGATTGAAAAGAATCTAAAATTACTGTTATTATGCCTTATTAACTTATACGGGGAAAACAAGATCCACAATATATAAATTATAATTAAAAAAATAGAGATCAGAAAACCTAGTAAAGACAGCCCTACAAAAAAATATTCACTAAAGAAGTATAAGAAAGGGCCGAAGAGAAGCCCGTGGGAGTTGTTACAGAGCACCTGGTTTTCTACAAGGTAAAGAGAACAAGAGAATACAGATGGAACTGGCAAGGAGGTGATTTTTTCCCCGTCACTGGGGCATAAGAATGTTGTAAGATTAATATTTAAAACATTATCAAAATAAGTTTGTGACAGACCCATTTGATATTTTTAAAAGCTTTTTTAGTTTTTTAATTTTTATTTAATATAGTTGATTTACCTAAATAAAAGCTTTTGCATAGCAAAGGGAACCATAGAAAAAAAGAAAAGAAAATCTATCGAATGGGAGAAAGTATTTGCAAATAATATGAGCAATAAGAGGTTAATATCCAAAATATATAGACAGCTCATACAACTTAATATCAGAAACACAACCTGATTACAAAATGGGCAGAAGACCTGAATAAACATTTTTCCAAAGAGGAAATGCAAATAGCCAACAGGGACATGAAAAGATGCTTAACATCACTAGTCGTCAGAGAAATACAAATCAAAACCACAATGAGATATCACCTCACACCTGTCAGAATGGCTATCATCAAAAATAACATAAATAAGAAATGCTGACAAAGATGTGGAGAAAAGGAACTCTTATACTCTGTCGGTGGCAATATAAACTGGTGCAGTCACTGTAGAAAACAATATCGAGGTTTCTCAAAAAACTAAAAATAGAACTACTATATGACCCAGAAATGCCACTCCTGGGCATATACCTGAAAATAACCAAAAACATGAATTCAAAAAGATATATGCACTCCAATGTTCATGGCACTGTTTATAATTGCCAAGATACAGAAACAATGTAAGGTCCATGAACAGATGAACGGATAAAGAATACTACTCAGTCAAAAAAAGAATGAAATTTTTCCATTTGCAACAACATGGACGGACATAGAGGGCATTATGCTAAGTGAAATAAGTCAGACAGAGAAAAACAAACCATATATTATTTGTATGTGGACTCTAGAAAACACAACAAATTAGTGAATATAACAAAAAGTAGCAGACTGACAAATATAGAAAACAAATTACCAGGGGTTACCAGTGGGGAGAGGGAAGGAGGCGGGGCAACACAGGAGTAGGGATTAAGAGATACAAACCAGTATGTACAAAATTAGGTACAAGGATATAGTGTATAACACAGAGAACAGAGCCAATATTTTATAATAACTATAAATGGAATATAATGTTTTAAAAATTATGAATCACTATATTGCACACCTGTGACTTACATAATATTGTACACCACCTATGTGTCAATAAAAAATAAACAAAACAATAAAATGATCTTAAAATATACTATCAATGAGTCCTAAGACCAAAAAGTTTGAAAAGTGTTGCTTTAGTAGACTGAATACAATAAATGATAATCAAAAATCTGTTGATTTATCTTGATAAAGTGTATTATATGGGAATACTGTATTTATTTTGCAGCTATTAAAGAATCCTATTAGTCTACTAAGAAATTATATTGTCTTACAGAAATTACAGGATTAATATTTCTATAAAAATAATCAATATTGTTAGTTAAATATAAAGTTTAAAATAAAAACTATTCTTAAAAATATGACAAAGTTTTTTTAAAGTATTTTCTCTTCAGTATATTGTGTTTTATATTTCTTTTTTCATATATACAATCTGGTAGGCACAAGTACACTCAGGGAAAATTATTCCCAGAAAAATGGAACATAGTTTTCAACTAGTTTGCTAATACTATTTACTCATTGTACATGATACTTATAATGTACAAGAAAATTACTGTATATAAGTGTCCCTTGTTATTCCAACCTCTGTTCAAATTAACAGAAATCCATTTCCACTTTAGCTTTGAAATTTAAAAAAACTTACCAATAAAGAAGGGCATATAAACTTCTCCTCTGTAAGAGTAGAGAGATAAGGAGGAATCAGTATCTCTACATTACCTTTTGTGTGGCTCTATGTTTTGAGGCAGGAAGTAGCTTCATAGTCTTCTGAGAGGTCACCCCCACCTAAGGAAACACATCAGCTGCCTAGTGAATGTTTTCTGATACTAATTTAAAGTTATACCTCAATGATTAAAAGGACCAGCAGATTCTAATCATAGTAAGCCTTAGTTTTTTAATTGCAATTAGTGATATGAAATAATTGTTATCAGCAGTGGACTTATTTTCTAATGAAATATGCCACAAAAGTCAGAATATAGGAAACAATCAAAAAACAGTAAAATTCATGCTATAAAGTTGTCAAGTCAAATATAATTATGTGACATTACTGGCAAGGTACTTCACACACAAAAAATTATATCTAATAGCCTTTTTTTACAACTTCATATAGCTGTTAAAGAAGAGTTTGTAATGAAAAATCTTTAGAAATAGATTCTCTATTATTGAAAATGGAACATAGAAGATTTTTGCTAAGACACCAACATGCTGATGACAATGACATCCAATCTAACTGATGATGAAGATTATTTTACAAAAGGTGCAGATGAAAACGGCATGGTTTGTTTAGCAGAGAAATGTCACTAGTTGGACATGATTAGGGGAGGAGAATGGGACCAAAGGGAGAGAAATTGAGACAACAGACCATGAAAGAATTTACATATTGTACAGATCTATCCTGTTATTCTGTATTCTATGGGATAGTGTTAAAGTTTAAAGTAATCTACTTAGATTTGTATTTTTGAAACATCAATCTAGCCAGTGTTGTGAAGGATGGGTTGGAGGAAGGTGAGGATGGAGGCTATTTCCATTATCCAAAAGATGAGGACTGAACTGGGGATAACAGAGATGGAGGGCGAAAACATGACAGATTCAACAGATATTTCCGGGATAGAAACAGCAAAATGTGGTGACCAGATGGATATGGAAGATATTAAGGTGGGAAGTATCTGGCATAAGTCTCAAGTAAAGTGGCAGGACAAACATTTGTACCATTAGCCAAAAGAGGATTACTGGGAAAGGGGATGGAGAAGAGGGAAAGTCTAGGGCTGAAATACTGAGAGGCAGGGTGGTGTAACTGAGAGACTTTGTTTCAAATAGGAACTGCATCCGTTTGGCTATTATGAAAATTACCTTCTCTGGATCCCTTTGATCCTCACGTACCGACTTTGAGAATTTTTGTAAAGGAAAATATATCTGAAATTCCAATACTTTGGCCACCTGATGCTAAGAGCTGACTCGCTGGAAAAGACCCTGATGCTAGGAGAGACTGAGGGCAGGAGAAGGGGACCACAGAGGATGAGATGGTTGGATGGCATCACCGACTCAATAGACATGGGTTTGCGTAAATTCCAGGAGATAGTGAAGGAGAGGGAAGCCTGGCGTGTTGCAGTCCATGGAGTCCCGAAGAGTCTGACACGACTGAGCGACGAACAACAATATAATATATGTACAAAAGGTGGGCTCTTCGAATAAACTAGACCCTCGAAAACGGCTACCATTGCTTTTATTATTATCCGGGTCGCCAGGTCCAGCTCACAGTAAGAAACAAGTGTCTGGCCCTAGGGACAAGAGACTGGGTAGGGAAGGAGAGTCAGGAGTTTGAAGCCCACAGGTAGCTGCTGCCAGGGAGGAGGAGAAGGGCCTCGGGAGGAATCCCGGATCGCGTCAATTCACTCGGAGCATCTTCAGGACGCCGGAACACTGGGGAAGGGGGGTGATTCTCCTTCTTCCCAAGTCCCCGTGGACCGGCCCCGCGGACAAGCCTGTGCGGAAGGCGTTTGGAGGGCTCCACTCACATCCACTCCTTCGCGGCTCGGCTCCCACAGACCCCAATAAACGGCAGTGGAAGGATAGAATCCTCTCATAGAGCGGGGCTCACCTCGCGCAGCGTCCGCCCAACCCCTCAGGTTTACCTGCAAATAATCCGCTCGGTTTAAATTCAGATCCATGACGGCGGCACGGACGCGGCGGACAGCGCCAGGCCAGGCTAGGTGGGTCAAAGAGTGCTGAATCCCAGACCTCTGAGGGGAAACTGCTCGCGACTCCTTTGAAGGGTAACGCCAGCTACTGCTAGCTCAGTGAAGGACGCAAAAGCGGAGCGTCAGGACAGCGGCGCCCTGAGTGACGTCAGTACGTTCCTGCGAGTGGGCTCTGGGGGGGGGGTAAGCCCCGCCCACCTCCCGACAGACCGCCCAATGATTGAACCCGCTCCAATGAGAGGCGGAGAGGAAAGGAGGGCGGGGTTCAGGAGACCTGAGAAGAGCGGTTTCCAGGGAGACCGAGACGCAGGCGCGCTACGACGCCACTGCTGACCTGAGCCCCAAGTCGAAGTCTTTCTGTGTGGAGCCCTGACTTGAAGCCCGGGTAGATTCTGACCTCTTTCACCGCCACTGGAAAGAATCCCTCAAAGAAATATGTTTCACCGCCGTAGGAGTTAGTTTACAAGCAGCAGTTGTCAAACTTTTGGCCCTAGGACCCCTTTACAAAACTCGTATAAACTGTTGAGGACCCCAAAGACCTTTGTTTATTTGAATTATTTGTTGATACTTACCAAATAGAACTAAATTTCTAAAAATAATATTGAAAAAATAATGAACTCATTATGTAAATATTTTAATGAGAAATCATTCTTTTCCAAAATAAAAGTAAAAAGACTGGCTTTGTTTGCACCTCTATTGCCCTGAAGAGTAAGCAAGGGAGTCCCAGATCTACTTCTGCATACAATCTATTGGTATATGTAGTTTTGTTGTTGTTACTGTAAGCATATGAAGAAAATGAGGCCCAAACTCAACAAGTGGTAGTTTTTGAAAAGTTAGTTGCCATGTGGAATGTGGCTTCACTTAACAAACAGACTTTTGAGGATTTTGTATGTGTCATCAAAGATTCCATCAGAAAACTTTTGAAGTGTTGGAAAGTTGTCAGCCTCAGATGATGGATACAAATTTTTGCAAAATTCTAATTTGTGCTTAAAAGTTTGAATTTTAAGCATTGGCAACAAATGTCAATTATTTTCCTTTAAATGATAGTTTTCCTTCTTGAATTAACAAGGAAGTGTATGCCAAGTACCCAAGTCTAAATAATCATAATTTGCCTGTCAGTCATGCTTTCAAAAAAATGTACCATGAAAAAAAAATCAGTGAATTCAGCCCAGCAACTCAAATAATCTTACAAGTGCTTTTCCTTGAAACAACTAATGTACATCTGTATTCACTAGAAATTCTTTGTGCATACTTCACATGTCAGCCCACAGAATATTAAAAAAAGATAATCTAGCATAGAGACTTAAAGTTAACTATTTCCACTGCTTCATAAAGAACATTTTTATTGATACATGAAGCATTGTTTCCTGTCAGTAACAAAGGAAAGAAGAATAAAATGACTACAACAGCAGTTTAAAGCCCTTGCTTTGATCCATGCTTTAGTACCAGCAGTATTAACCCTTGTTTTTGTACCATCAGTACAAATGTCAACAGAGTGACAAAAGCGAATCTTAGTATTGTGAAAATACCTTCAAAATCACAGATCTCCGAAAAGGCCTAAGGGATCCTCACACTGCAGCTGGCCTATAGTGGTGACCCAGATCTGAGCACTGACATCCGTTCACTGACTTTCATCAGTCCGTCCTTTGCGCCTATCATACTCTGCCTGCAGAAATACTGCAAATGAATAAGTGGTCTCTGTGGTCTGTGAGGAGAGGGTTCACAAATGATTTCTGTGGTCTACTAAGGGAGAGTTCAGAAATGTTTGTGAAACAAGAATTAATCCCTTGAGAAGAGTTTCTTAAGAAAAAATATGATATGCTACACAGAGATCTGAGAAGGTTCTACCTCGGTCCCAGGGTATTACGGACAATTTTTTTTTTTCTGAGACTAAAATAACTCTGTATGGAAATATACGACAATGCTTGAAGATGGTTTAGCTGTGTAGCAATTTAGACTCAATAAAAATACATATACATTGTAGAAGTTAATAAAAAAATAAAGCCATGAAGAAGATGAACTAGAAAAGTTATAGAATTTTATGGAATGTAGGGGGTTGGAAGGTATATTAGTTAAATAGGACCACCGTAATAAAGTACCACAAACTGAGTGGCTTACAGAACAGAAACTTATTTTCCTGTAAGACCTCACAGGCTAGGAGTACAAAATTAAGGTGCCAGCAGGGAGCCAAACCAGTCCTTGAAGGCATTTTTCTCCTCGGTGCATACACTGGCATCTTCTTGCTGTGTCATCACGTGGTCTTCCCTCTGTTCCTTCCATGTTTTAATCTCTTCTAATAAGGACACCAGTCATGAAGGATAAAGAATCACCCTAGTGACCTAATTTTAACTTAATTATCTCTTTCAAGGTCCTTTCTCCAAAAACAGTCACATTCTGAAGTACTAGGGGTTAGGACTTCAACAGATGAATTTGGAGACAGGAGGGGAGCAGGGGGGACACAATTCAACCCATAACAGAAAGAAATCTGTCTCATCTTAAAAAGAATAGAATGATCCCAAGCCCAAGGTGGGTGGTCTGTGGGAGTTCAATGGCTGCCTCTCAGAGGACATGTGAGAGAAGGGGTTGGGAGGGAAAGCAGGGGCTCTGGCAGCTGGAGGGCAACCACTGGATGTCAAAGAAAAAACAGTTTTATAACAACAACAACAACAAAAGGAATAGAAGCCACAAAGGAGAAAACAATATGAAAAATAAAGATTAGACATTTCATATGTCACAAAACTTTAAAATATAAAAATAAATGGGATGGAAGTGTGCAGTTATTATCCTTATAAACAATTCTTACAAACATTTTAAAAAGAAATGCAATTATTCCAATAAGAAAAACATGAACAGACAATTCACAAAGAAGATGGCTTCTGCACAACCATGTAAAAATGTGTTACCTTCACTTGTAATCAATAATACTAAAGTAAGATACATTTTTTTGCCTTTCGAATGAGAAAAACATTTAAACGATACCACTATATATGCTGTAGAGAGAACATGAGCTCAACCACGATGCTTTAAACTACTAATAAAACCATTTTCAAAAGCAACTTAGTAATATGTATCCAAATCTATAAATTATGTGGCTATATTTTTAACTCATAACACCAATTTTGGATATTTAGTCTATGAAAACCACAAAAAATAGGTTAGAGCCATACTCAAGACATTATTTAAAAGAGAGACCTAACTCTCCACTAAATAGGGAAATAGTGCATCCACTTTGTGGTGCAGCCATTGAAAGTGATAACAGGAAAGAAGCTAAACAGAGTTGGTCTCAGCTGGAGTCTGTGCTGTGCTGAGTGCTGTGCTCTTTGCGACCACATGAACTGTAGCCCTCCAGGCTCCTCTGTCCATGGGATTCTCCAGGCAAGAAAACTCGAGTGAGTTGCCATGTTCTCCTCCAGAGGATCTTCCCAACCCAGGGACCAAACTCAGGTCTCCCTCACTGCAGGTGAATTCTTGACCATCTGAGCCACCAGGGAAGGCCGGCTGGAATCTAGCCGTAGCCTAAATCCTTTCCAGAGTTCTGAAGCATGACTTGGACCAAAAGAGTTGGCTCCACCTTGACACAAGAAAACAGCTTTTCATGCCTTCACAGAAATTGGTTGTTTACTACCAGACCAGGACGAGGCTGCTTTCTTTCAGTTGATAGCAATTCCCTGGGGACCAGGATAGTTGGGCACTATTAAGAAGCAAACACTCAGGATCTCAGAGACACATGCGCTAGTCCATTAAAAGGGATCTGGGCAAGGGGCATCCATAGTAGCAACAGCATCTGCCACGCCTTGGCATCACATCCTTCTCTTGATGCTCACCCAGAAAGTATAAAGAGGGAAAATGTGAAGTATCAGTAACATACTAATTTTACACACGATGTTGAGATCGGAGCCCCTGGGGAGATGACCCAAGAAGAGACCCAAAGGTAACAGACCACCAGCATGGAAACTTTTGCTTCTGTGTGACATAAATGTTTGTTATATATCATTTTCATGTTAGACTGTGATTAATCTATAATATAAGCTCCAGGAGAATGGGGACTTTTTGTCTGCTATTTACACTGAGTTTTTCCCTTGAACATTATTAAACACCTATTAACATGCAATAAATATTGATTGAATAAATTAATTCCTAAACACTGAAAAAAATGCTAGTTTTACACAAACAATAAATAATGGAAAAACAAGTTATGTTGAGAGTTCTAGAACTGCAAAAGGTATGGACTAAAATACAAGATGTATGGACTTACATGAATTTTATCTTCACTCAAGACTCTAAGAATCCTAAACTAGCTGAATTTGACACTTTTACATTCAACGGCTTTCCATCCCTCAGTTAAAAATATTACTTAATATTCTGCTCCATAACTGTAATCAAAAACATTCACACTTGAAATCCTAAACAATACTGTATGTAAGACAAAGTGTTGTCTATCATGGAAACTTCACATCTTTACTGTTTTCATGGTAACATATAGCAATGAAAAAATTCAGTATTTATTCAGTTCTGAGGCATAACATAAAATACACAAAGTTTTTAAAATGTTTAAGGCAAAATACTATTAGCATAGCACAAAAGTTAATGAAATATCCTACAACGGTAACAAAATGTTAATGGTAATAAAGTTCTTTTCTTAATTTAATTAAGTCTCCAAAAGTAGAAATTAAGAAATAATCTTTAAAGGGCTTTACATAGTTCCTTTCATGTTCATTTTTGTTTTCATGTCTAGAAAGCCTTTCTGTGTGATGTAGTGACTTAAAAATATTATATATTTAATTGGCTTTCAGAACCTATAAAACGATCTTTGAGCTATGACCATAATTTGTATTCTGGTATAGATTTGATAGGAACAGATGGAAGAGAATCAGGATGGTAATGAAATATTTAAACCTAGCTGGTTAAAAAAATAATCCTTTGCGTATTTTATTGTCTTTGAAGAGATGAGGGAGCTTACCAGCCTGTATCCCCTTTCCTAGTAGTCAAGAAGCCTCATTATTACCAGTGTTCAGCCCACTTATATAGTAAGTCAGTTACAGACATATCACAATTTCTTCTGTGTAACAAGTGTAACTGAAATGCCTTGATTAAAAAAAAAAGATGTTAATCAGTATAAGCAATAATGGCAAGAGATGCCTCAAAGGGAAATGAAACACACCTGGTGATGCTTGGCCGTGCCTTTTCAGGTACATGGCCATTGCTCCATTTCTCCCCATAGTGTACCCTCCAAAACTCAGAGTGGAGCTAACAGCCAAGATATGAAGTCAGTTGTTGATAATTTATTAGCAATAAATCATCAGATGCAGAAATTAGGAGGTTATAACTAACAACCTCGACTTAAAAAAAAAATTCACCACCCTGCTGACTAAATTCACATTACTGAAAAACAACAGGTGAAAACCTAAGACAGTAAGCAAACAGCATATAATTTAGAAAAACCTTTAATGTGTTGCTTTGAACAATTCTATGAAACAAATATGTAATGTAATTATATTTTCTGTTAACCCATTTCATTGTGAAATTCTTCATTCAGGGGTCAAAGGTTCTAGGAGTATCATTGATGCCAAAAATCTAAGAAAATATGACCAAGTCATAGCAGTTTATAAATTTTTTCAGTTTCTATTAAAAAAAAAAAAGAAACCTCTTCAGGATTTGGACAGGGGAAGGTATGCTACATAGTGATGGCCTTTGAATTTTTATTTGTATTTTGTTGGCAGTTTGGTTGGTTTTGACAACATTTATTGAGTACCTACTGTGTGCCAGGCACTATACTAGATCCTGGAGACATAAAGATGAATAGGACATGGTTCCTGTTCCCAAGGAGCTTACAGTCACTTATAGACAAACAGGTAGTGCAAAAACAAATAGTGTTTATTTTAAAATGGACAAAAAATGTCAGTAATGTAGTTAATATTGGGCCTTTACATACAATGGCATGTCATTATTTGTAATGTCAAGGCAAGCCATTAAAATGAAGACCATTGCATGTGATAAAACAGTAAAATCATTAAGACCTAACTTTTAAAGATTCACATGGTAAAGGTAGTTAATACTAAAAATTTACACCATAGTTTTTCAAGTATTTTATACTTAGAAGTATTATTGCCCACAGTTGTGCTATAGTCAAAGATGCAATTCCAGGTCACTGAGTCATTCATACTCAACATGCTGGGGCTCAGTTTCCCACTGGCTTATGAATTAGAATGGCTAATTCTTCACTTGTCTGACTCTTGTCCTCCAAAAGTTCATAACAAAGGCTGGAGATATCTTGCTTGATTTCTTTTAATTCCCTGTAGTGTTTGTACTAAAAACATATAATTGGTCACTTGCTCTTTGGATTTAGAAAAAAAAAACAACGAAGAATGAAATTCATACAACGTGAATACATTCATCTCATAATGTCTCCAACATAGTTATTTTGGATTTTTTCATTTAAAATGTTTAAGAAATGCTTTGCTTTTAAAAATGCACTGACTTTGGAAAAAGGTATAACAGTAGCCCAGCTGTGTTTTAAAAGTAAACATCAACTAAAGTATTGTCCTGGCTCAGCCAATTTTTAACACAGGGTGATTTATCTGTTGGGGCTTCCCAGGTAGCAGATTTATCTGTTAACTAGTAGTCTATAATCAGGATGTAATCTATAATAAGGGTATCTCCTTTCTGTCTTCAGGGAGTTCCTCTGGCTCCCTGAGCCATAAGGGTTGACACCTGTATAGATCATTTCCCATTGCTAGGCTAGAAGGGAATCCTAGTCAAGGGAAATATTACTAAAATGGAATCAATCTATTTAACAGGCAAATGCTCACATGGAAGCAGTATATTTGAGGTTAAGGTTGAAGTAAGGGAAAGGAAGGAAAAAGAGTAAAGGTTTTTCTTAGGGAAGCCAATGGTAATGACTATGGAGTCAAGGAACAAACAAATCAGTGTGTGTGGCACAGGCAATGATGTGTTTAATAGAAGGAAATAACAAGCAATGGTGAAATTAAGAAGCTTAGATGTGATACCACACAAGATTTACGTACACCAAAGGCTATAGGAAACTTCTGGCTATTAAAACACAACTATTCCCATAATTTAGCTTGGCAATATTTTGAGAATGTGTAGATTTCAATTAAAAACTGGATTCTCTTGTGAAGAACTGAAATGTAGATGTCACTGACCTTGAAAGGTAACCTTTGGGGTATGAACTTATCTTGAATCCAAGAAATGATTCTTCAAATCATTGGCACTTTAATGGCATTTTGTAAATAGAATCATATGTAAAACATATCTTTTATGATATTTCCTGGTATCTTTATGATGTTTTAAAGTGTAATCCATGTTCTTTTTTTTATATAAAAGACATAACCTTTTATTTTAAGGAATCCTAACCCTTCTTCAAGAATACATACAAAAAACTTATTGATTCTTTTCATCTTTTCATGGCAAAGAAAAAAAAATGGAGGTGATTTTCCTTTCACATATGGCAATAGGAAATAAACTGATCAAATTTGAAATCACAAGGCTTCCGTGGAAGAAATGGATTCTCACACTATTTAGTATATGTGGACCATAAGCCAGTGAGCTTCCTCTTGCCTCCCTACTAACATATCCTTCTTCCTTGTTTTTGAGTTATGGAAAGCCTACACACCAAGTGTTGTTTTTATCAATATGGGAAACATATTTATTAAATGAGGGGGTTATGTTATATGATACACTCTTTTAGTTAGAACTTTGTCCAAAACTGTAAATTTTCTTTAATTCATTAATTCTCATTAATTCATTTTCCTCTTCTGTGTAAAAGGACTTAGAAGACAGCTCCTTTTTTCTGAAGCTGTCATGGTGGCCCAGTTCTCCACTTTACTTAATTTATTTGTTTTCAGGGAGGTTATGGCACAACTGGTAAGGTTTCTGCTTTCTAAACTAAAACTCAATTTCAATTATGTCTCTGAGCTGTTTCTAGATCACCATGATTGGATTTTTTGCTGGTTCCCAGACACACATTGTTAGATTTCTGTGCTACAAACACATACCTTTGTGTTGACTCAGATTTGCAAGGAATTCCTTGCATTAATCAAGTAACGGCTTCAAAGCTCATCAACAGTTTAGTTTAGCCCTTTCTTATCAGTGTAGATAGATCTAATTGCACATCATTGGTGTTGAAAGCTGTAGTCTTCATTAAAAACAAATTTTTTTTTTTTTTTTAATTTTTGGCTGTGCTCCAAGGCATGCAGGATCTTAGTTCCTAAACTAGGTTTGGAAGCCTTGTTGCCTGCAGTGGAAGCAGGCCCAACCACAGAACTGACAGGGAATCCCCTGTAGTTGCTATTTTTCAGTTCAGTTTAGTTCAGTCTCTCAGTCATGTCCTACTTTGAGACCCCATGAACTGTAGCACACCATGCCTCCCTGTCCATCACCAACTCTCGGAGTTTACCCAAAGTCATGTCCATTGAGTTGGTGACGCCATCCAACCATCTCATCCTCTGTCATCCCCTTCTCTTCCTGCCCTCAATCTTTCCCAGCATCTGGGTCTTTTGAAATGAGTCTGCTCTTTTCATCATGTGGCCAAAGTATTGGAGTCTCAGCTTCAACATCAGTCCTTCCAATGAACACCCAGGACTGGTCTCCTCTAGGATGGACTGGTTGGATCTCCTTGCAGTCCAAGGGACTCTCAAGAGTCTTCTCCAACACCATAGTTCAAAAGCATCAGTTCTTCAGCTCTCAGCTTTCCTTATAGTCCAACTCTCACATCCATACATGACTACTGGAAAAACCATAGCCTTGACTAGACGGACCTTTGTTGACAAAGTAATGTCTTTGCTTTTTAATGTGCTCTCTAGGTTGGTCATAACTTTCCTTTCAAAGAGTACGTGTCTTTTAATTTCATGGCTCCAGTCACCATCTGCAGTGATTTAGGAGCCCCAAAAGATAAAGTCTGTCACTGTTTCCATTGTTTTCCCATCTATTTGTCATGAAGTGATGGGACTGGATGCCATGATCTTAGTTTTCTGAATGTTGAGCTTTAAAGCCAACTTTTCACTCTCCTCTTTCACTTTCACCAAGAGGCTCTTTAGTTCTTCTTCGCTTTCTGCCGTAAGGGTGGTATCATCCACATATCTGAGGTTATTGATATTTCTCCCGGCAATCTTGATTCCAGCTTGTGCTTCTTCCAGCCCAGGGTTTCTCATGATGTACTCTGCATATAAGTTAAATAAGCAGGGTGACAATATACAGCCTTGACGTACTACTTTTCCTATTTGGAACCGGTCTGTTGTTCCATGTCCAGTTCTAACTGTTACTTCCTGACCTGCATACAGGTTTCTCAAGAGGCAGGTCAGGTGGTCTGGTATTCCCATGTCTTTCAGAATTTTCCACAGTTTATTGTGATCCACACAGTCAAAGGCTTTGGCATAGTCAATAAAGCAGAAATAGATGTTTTTCTGGAACTCTCTTGCTTTTATGATGATCCAGCGGATGTTGGCAATTTGATCTCTGGTTCCTCTGCCTTTTCTAAATCCAGCTTGAACATCTGGAAGTTCACGATTCACGTATTGCTGTAGCCTGGCTTGGAGAATTTTGAGCATTGCTTTGTTAGCGTGTGAGATGAGTGCAATTGCGTGGTAGTTTGAGCATTCTTTGGCATTGTCTTTCTTTGGGGTTGGAAATGAAAATTGACATTTTCCAGTCCTGTGGCCACTGCTGAGTTTTCCAAATTTGCTGACATATTGAGTGCAGCACTTTCACAGCATCATATTTTAGGATTTGAAATAGCGCAACTGGAATTCCATCACCTCCACTAGCTTTGTTTGTAGTGACACTTCCTAAGGCCCACTTGACTTCACATTCCTGGATGTCTGGCTCTAGGTGAGTGATCACATCATCATGATTATCTGGGTCATGAAAATCTTTCTTGTACAGGACTGTGTATTCTTGCCACCTCTTCTTAATATCTTCTGCTTCTGTTAGGTCATCTATAGACACTACTATATTTCTCACTGTTTAAAATATCTGTGAGCTTATGCTCAATACAGAGAATTTGGAGAGTAAAGAAAACAAAAATAAACAAAACTCATCAATTATTCTACCAGCCAAAGATAATCATTGTTGTTATTTTAGTGTATGTTTTTCCAACATCTTTTTAAAATTTTGTATATATACTAATTACTATATGTATTATGTTTCTATATACCACATGTTGTTATATTATGTTTACCTCTCACAGCAATATATACTGTGAATATATTTCAAATTAAATAAATGCTGTTATAATTGTTTATCCATATGGAAAATATTAAATTGGAGCCCTACTTCACAGAAGCCCACAAAAGTGAATCCCATGTGCATCTTAAATACGAAAAAGAGAGCTTTCAAATCATTTAAAGAAAGTAGAGAATAATATAAAGTCAGTGTACAACTGGATGTTTTTCAAACAGTATTAAAAATTCTAATATAGTAGAAAAGATTGATAAACTTAACTTCATTACAATTAAAACTTCTGTTTATAAAGATACCAGAAAGAAAGCAAGCTACACACTGGGAGAAAATATTGATGATACTTACAACCTGTAAAGAATTTGGATCCAAGATATGTGAAGAGCTTTATTGAGAAAAACTCTAATAATCCAACAGGAAAATGGGCAAAAAAAAAAAAAAACCCAGGCACTTCATTGAAGTGGAATTGTGAATGGTTCAACAAGCATATGAAACAATCTTTTTCAAAATTGCTTTCTTGGGGAAATGCAAATTACAAGTTAAAAGAGATACGGGTGGTAGTGGAAAGGAGACTTGGATGAATGCAGTCAAATGGTACAAACTTCCAGTTATAACGATAAGTAAGTACTAGGGATGTGATATACAACATAATAAATATGATTAATGCTCCAGTACGTTATATATGAAAGTTGGTAAGAGAGTGAATCTGAAGAGTTCTCATTCCAAGAAAAAATTTTTTTCTATTTTTTTAATTTTATATCTATATGAGATCATGGATGTTCACTGAACTTACTATGATAATCACTTCATGATGTATATAAATCAAATCATCATGCTGTACACCTTAACCTTGTACAGTGCTGTATGTCAATTATATCTCAATAAAACGGGAAAAAGAAACAAAGTGATACAATTTTATATCTAAAAAGGGAAAAATTAATAGATCTTACAATGTCAAGTATTGGAAAGGATGTGGATCAATGGAACTTTTGTACTTTACTAGCATGAGCATAAGATCATTTTGAAAAGCAATTCGGCATTATCTTTTTTTCTGAAATACAGTTGATTTACAATATTCTACTAGCTTCAGGTGTACAATACATTTAATATTGGTTATGAAAAAATGGCTATCTTTCCCTGTGCCATACAATATATCTTTGCAGCTTATTTTATACATAGTATTTTGTACCTCTTAATCCCCTGTCGATTTGGCATTATCTTTTAAAGTGGAACACTTGCATATTCTTTCACCCAGAAAGTCCACTCTTGGTACAAGGCCTAGAGAAACTGCACATGTGGACCAAGAGACATACATAGACAAGGTTTAGAAATGTCTGAGACACAAGAAAACCTGGAAACAATCCAAAAAAACACCAAATAGACAAATCATGGTATATTACACTATGCAATGTCATTGTGCTCACCACCCACAGAGATTCACAGAATTGGGTTGAGAAGAGAAGGAGGGGGGGAGATAGAGGTGCCCTGGGGTAGAAGAAAGCGAGTCAGTAGGGGTAGAGAGTAATCAAGCCAGTAATCACACTCCTGAGCAAAAATGGGTACTAAAGGTTGGGTTCTTAAATGTACAAAATTGATATCAAATATATAAAACAAAGATTAAAAATCTAGAGTAGAGATTAGACTCTTAAAAAAATACAATATTAAAAACAAAACAACACAACAACAACAACAAAAAAACAAAATCACAGAAAGTATAAGATATATGCATGCAGGTTGCTTTAAAAGTAGGGTCTTCTTTTTTTTTGCAAGGTAATAGTGGGTTATAAAAATGAAAATTAAAGGTGTAATAGAGGACTTAAAGAAAAAAAAAATGATAATAGTTACAATATATCCAGGACTTTCTCTGGAGCTGTTGCGAGCAGTGTGGAGTCAGTTCAGTTTCAGATAGTACCTTGTTCCTGCTTATATTTTTCAAGATCTATTGGCCCCTTTCAATGTAGTCAGTGTTAACTACAGGGATTTTAATCTGCTGACCTGTCACTGCCAAAGCGGTTCCCTCTGTTTATTTGGCTTCTGTTTGCAGGTCTCTTCACTGTCTGACTTCCACCCTGACACAAGGGGGCAGAGGTGGTCTCTTTAGGTTCCCTTGTTCAGTCGTGCTGTGGGGAGGGAGGAACACTGCAGACCAATATCACTGGCGTGTGTGTGGAGAGCTCGCGGTGTCTCGGCCACGCTGGGTTCGCCCCCACTCACGGCGTGTGTGCTTTCCCCGTCTACCCTGCTCAGGCTTCAGGTTACTCTGCCGGGTAGTGGGCCCTGAGATGCGTGCGCTTCCTAGGTCTAAGCCGCTCAGGTTCAGGTTCCCGGGTACTCCACAAAGGCGCAGACTCGGTTGGGCTCGCGGCTTGTGCCAATTCCCGGTCGGAGCAGCTCAGGCAGCCAGGAGTTTGGCGAACGCACTCTCCCCTGTTGGGGCGGTGCAACTTACCACCTCCCTGGTCCCCGCCTCGGTTTCTGGGCGCCCCCGGCTCCGGTGTGCCTTGTGTCAGTTCTGGGTAGCTGGTCTCTGTCTGTGACCCTACTGGCGGATGTCAACCATCCAGAATCTCAAGAAGTCTTTCCTCTCTGGGGCTGAGTTTGCCCCTTTCCAGCTCTGGCTGGCCCCGCCTGCCCGCTGTGTCCGGCGGGGGATGGGGCGGTCCGCTGCCGGCTAGCTCTTCTCTGGTATTGCTCAGCCCTTTGTTCTGTGAGCGGGCCGGCAGTGCCTTAGATTTGGCCTTTTCACGGGATAGTTCTCTCTCTCTGGCTGTCCCACAGTTTAGATTACTATCTCACGTTAGCTCCCTCCGATTGCCCTCAAGGCATTTTGCCCGGTCCTTACCCTAAGCAGTGCCGCCCGCTCCTCTCCATTCAGCCCCCACTTGCTGGTGGCGGATGCGAGCGTCTGGGGTACTTTGCTGGGAGTTGCCTTTAGTCACATAATCTGTGGGTTTTATTTATTTTTTCTCCTGGTTATGTTGCCCTCCGAGATTCGAAAACTTCCCCCAAACCCGCTGGTGAGAGGGTTTCCTGGTGTTTGGAAACTTCTCCTCTTTTACGACTCTCTCCCTGGGAGGGGTCTCCATCCCTAACTCTTTTGTCTCTCTTTTTATCTTTTATATTTTGTCCTCCCTCCTTTTGAAGACAATGGGCTGTTTTTCTGGATGCCCGATGTCCTCTGCCAGCGTTCAGAAGTTGTTTTGTGAAGTTTTGCTCAGCGTTCAGATGTTCTTTTGATGAATTTGTGGGGGAGAGAGTGGTCTCCCTGTCCTATTCCTCCGCCATCTTAGCCCACTCTCCTGGACTTTGCTTTAAAGTCCATTTTGTCTGATATGAACATTGCTACCCCAACTTTATTTTCATTTGCATAGAATATCTTTTTGTATCCCCTCATTTTCAGCTTGTGTGTTTCTTTAGTTAAGTGAGTCTTTCGTAGGCAGCATATGGGTGGGTCTTGATTTTTATCCAATCAGCCACTATAGGCCTTTTGATTTGAGTATTTAGTCTATCTACATTTAAAGTGATTATTGATAGTTATGCACTTATTACTATTTTGTTCCTTGCTTTCTGCTTGTTACTATAGTTGTTTTCTATTCTTTTTCTTCTCCTTTTATTCTCTTCCACTGTGGCTTGATGATTTTCTTTGGTGTTATATTTGTGCTCCTATTTTTTTTTTTTTTGGTTCTATAGTACATCATTTTTTTTAAGTTACCATAGTATTTATGTGTGTGTGTGTGTGTGTGTGTGTGTGTGTGTGTGTGTGTGTGTGTGTGTTTGCTTAGTCCTGTCTGACTCTTTGTGACCCCCATGGACTGTAGCCCGCCAGGCTCCTCTGTCCCTGGGATTCTCCATGGAAGAATACTAGAGTGGGTTGCCATTTCCTTCTCCAGGGGATCTTCTTGACCCAGGGATGGAACCTGGGTCTTCTGCATTGCAGGCAGATTCTTTACCACTTGAGCTACCCGGGAAGCTCCATACAGATATATCTAATCTTTAACTATATTTGTTTTACAGTGATTGAAATTAAGTTCAAACACATTCTAAAAGCTCTACATGTTTATCATAACATAAACCACTCCACTTTTATGTTTTTGATGTAATGTAGTGAATCTTTATCTGTATCTCTTAACTATTTATTGTAGTAATAGTTTATTTTTTTAATTTTTGTCTTTCATCCTTTGTACTAACTTTTTGCAGTGGTTTTTCCACCACCTATACTATGTATTTGCCTTTACCAGTGAAATTTTTTTCCTTAACATATTTTATTTTTACGGCCTTTTAAAAAATTTCTTTAAAGACATTTTAATATATCTTGTAGGCTAGTTCAGTGGTGATGAAATCTTAGTTTTTGTTTGTCTGAAAAAGTCTTTATCTCTCCTTCAATTGTGAATAATTCCCTGCTGAGTAGTGGTTTTTGTTTTCATGGTTTTTTTTTTTTTTTTTTTACTTTCAGTACTGTTAATATATCATGCCACTCCCTTTGGGCCTGCAAACCTTCTTCTGAAATATCAGCTTAAGAATCCTGTCTTATGAGGATTCTCTTGTATGTGACTCTCTGTTTTCGTTTTTCATCTTGCTATCTTTAAAATTCCATATCTTTAACTTTTGCCATTTAAATTATGATATATATTGGTGCAGGTCTCATTGGGTTCATCTTGTTTGGGACTCTGTGCTTCCTAACCGGGATATCTGTTTCCTTCTTCAAGTTAGGGGAGTTTTCTGCCATTATTTTCACCAAATATGTTTTCTGGCCCTTTCTCTCTCTCTCCTCCATTTAGGACCACTATAATGTGAGTGTTAGTATGTCTGATGTTTCACAGGTCCCTTAAACTATATACTGTTAGCTTTTTTGTTTGTTTTTGCTGTTTTTATAAGGTGACTTTTCCTCTTCTGTCTTCAGGTTGTTTATTTTTTCTTCTGTATCACTAAACTTCTGTTGATTCCTTCTAGTTTATTTTTCACTTTGTTTATTCTATTTTCAGCTCTGATTGCTTTTCTATCTATATCTATATATTTTAAAATTCTTTATTACAGCTCTGTGTTCCTCTATGATTTTCCCAAATTCACTTAATGTTTTTATGGTCATTGCTTTGAAACCTTTTTCAGGTCAATGGTTTATGTTTGCTTTATTAAGGTTTTTATTTTCTGAAATTTAATCTTGGTATTTCATTTAGAACTTATTTCTTGTCATATTATGTTTGAATATTTATCTGTCTCTATGAAATGAGGCAAAACAATGATCTATCTTGGTCCTAAAGGCATAGCCTTATGTGATAACTGTTTACCTGCATGTAGTGGCCATGGTGAGAGGATTGGATATGAAGTAAGTGCAGGCTGGGGCTTTTTTTGTTTTGGAAAGAGCTGAGGCCATTACCTTGGCAGGGTTGGGGGTGGGAATAGGAACTGTAGCCCTGCACAGGCCAGGATTTCTCCCAGGGTGTTTGTGGGGTCACTGCCTTGGTAGAAGTGGACTGGATCCAGGAAGGGTAAAGAGAGCATGACTCTAGCTGCAGTGTCTCCCAGGGTGCTGACAGTTCCCACATTAGCAGGAGGCAGGAGCCATAGCCTGGTATAGTCTGGGGGGTGCACTGAGCTGTTCTCTTAGCAGGCTGGCCAGAACAGCAGGTATGTTATAGTCTGCTGCCTTCACACTGGGATTGGGGAGCAAGTCTGTGCCTGCATGCTTTAAGAGCAGATCTCAGTTTCCCACAGCCCTTCTGTAAGCTCTACTGATTTACAAGCCAGGTAATGGGGTCACCTTCCTGGTGCCAGACTCCAGGGCTGGGGTACCCAATGTGGGGCTTGAATCTTTGCTCCTTAGGGAAAATCCCTGAGCTTGCAGTACTCCCTCCTTCCTCTGAGTCGCTTCCTGAGGGGGATGGGGCATGTGTGGGTCCTGATTAGATCAGTCTCTTCCCCTTTTGCTACTGTCAGTGTGTCTTTTTCTTTATATCTTTGGTTGTTGAAGAGTCCTCTGCTAGTTTTCAGGTCATTCTTAAAGGGAACTGTTCTATGTGTAGTTTTGGTGTGTTCATGAAAGGTAATGAGCTAAGGGTTTTCCTCCTCTACCATCTTGATCCTGCCTAGGCACATCTGATCTTTGCATAAGAATCTGTGTTACTTTTCACAGAGAACAGACCTTGGTAAGTTAAATTTGAACAGCATTATTGGGGAACTGGCATTGTTTAACTAAACCGTAGTAACTAAAATCTGTGCTTATCAGAATGGTACAACATGAGAAGTGCTAGTATATTAAAAGTTTTTAAACTTAAAGAATACTTTAAAAATTTGTTTTAAGTTAATAATGGGGAAATATAGAGTAAAAAACATAGTACACAGTACAAAGAAGAAAGGGAATATTTATTCTATGTAATTTTCTTGTGGAGGAAATCACAATTTGTTTTTAATGTGTGTTTATGAATTAGACAAAGTGTCTGTTGAAGTTTTATTTTGGAATGGTATGACTTTTTTGATGATGGAGGAAATATGATATAGATAGCCAAATTTTCTTATGAAATAGAGTGAGGTAATTTTTAAATTCTGTATCCAAGATTGTCTTCATAATTGGCAAGATGCAGTACAAAATGAAAGTTTGGACCCTATGTTCGAAAGTTATTAAGAATTTCAAAACAGCAACAGAAAAGAATTAAAAAAAACATATGCTCCTTCAGAGTATGGTGACTTGTGAGACTACAGATTACATGCCCAGGTAGCCCACTTTGCATGTAACAATTTAAGTTAGCATATTGTTAGCTAGCATTTTGGTATATTTTTAGTTAGTTGGACACCCTGAAGTAAACTGGTTGTTTTGGTGTGATTGTTTATACCTCAACTTTTCAAACTCAAAGCTGTCCAATTTAGATTCTAAATTCTGTAGTCACTTTGATTATAAGTTGGCTAAAGCCAACACGCTCTTGAAAAAAATGGTTTATAATTTTTAAAATAACTAATATTGATATTGATGGTTCATGAGTATTCTGTATATTCTTATACAGAATAATGGACTTCCCAGGTGGATCAGTGGAAAAGAATTCGCCTGCCAAGGCAGGAGACACAGGTTTGATCCCTGGGTCGGGAGGATCCCCTTGAGAAGGAAATGATAACACATTCCAGTATTCTTACAGGGAAAATCCCATGGACAGAGGAGCCTGGTGGGCTGCAGCCCATGGGGTGTCAAAAGAGTCAGACATGACTAGCCATAAACAACAACGATAGAGAATAGTAAGAACTTTTTGCTCTCTTAATGAGTCTTATATATAGGAATACAGCTGAGAAGAAGAGAGAAAGCAGAGCATCAGAAGGAGAACTCCTGGGTTACAGCCATAGCTCACTCGGGAGGATGGGAAAAGGAGCATCAGTGATCCCATTGTAAAGACTGTAATGCTCTCTTCATTTTCCTACTCCTAATTTTTTTCTCATAAACCAAGAGAGGTTGAAAATTTCGATAAATTGTGAATAGCAAATAGCTTTGTCTCTCTTTATATAGGTGTCAGTTGCTACAGTCGTGTCCAACTCTTTGTGACCCCATACACCCTAGCCCACCAGGATCCTCTGTCCATGGGGTTTTTCCTGCAAGAATACTGGAGCATGTTGCCTCCAGGGGATATTCCCGACCCAGGGATCAAACATTTGTCTCCTGTATCTCCTGCATTGCAGGTGGATTCTTTACCTGCTGAGTAATTGGGGAAGCCTGTATATATACAGCTATATATAAAAAGATATTATATATCCATATATCACATCTATATTTCTATTATAAATAAATATATAGAAGTATAAAATACATTTTATATGTACATTATAGATATGTATAGCTTTGGATAGTTTGTGCATTATATGTAGCAAGTTCTACATATAAGTTATATCATATAATATATATATATAGGTTGTACGTATATATATTATATATAGACAGAACTATATTATTTGTGTATGTGGCCACCATATATATGTATACATATCTGTGTGTATGTATATTTTAGCACAAGAAAGTATGTCTCATTATTTTATTTGCTCTAAAAATTATTTCTTAAGATGGTGACCTAATATTTAATTTTTAAAAGAAGTCTGATTTTCTAGATTCCCCTAGATGGTTAACCTAAAAAAAAATGGGCGACTTCTTTTCACTTCACTTCAATTCATTTTTCTATAACCACCAGGTGGCAGCAAAGGACAAGAGCACATGCATAGAGCCACTGCGCTCTGTAAAGGAAAACTTGAAACCACTAAAAAGTTCTGTAAAACAAGCTTACAATTAAAAATAGTTCTGTAGTATAGAATAATTTAGATTATATGGGGTTTTACAAGATATTAATTATTGAAATTCATATACCTGAGGTTTTTTTTTTTTAATTGAAGAATAGTTGATTTACAGTATTAGTTTCAGGTGCATAGCTTAGTGATTCAGTTATTTTTTTTTCTTGATTGGATTTCATTATAGGTCATTGCAACATATCAAATATAATTTACTTTTCTATACAATAAATCCTTGTTACTTATCTATTGTATGTGTAGTAGTTTGTATCTGTTAATCATGTACCACTAATTTATCCTTCTACTTTCCTCTTTGGTAATCATCAGTTTGTTTTCTGTCTGTGAGTTTGTTTTATATATATATATATATATATGTTTGTGTGTGTGTGTGTTATGTTTAAGTTCTATGTATGAAAAGTGAAAGTGAAAGTTCCTCAGTTGTGTCCGACTCTTTGCAACTCCCTGGACTCTACAGTCCATGGAATCCTCCAGGTCAGAATACTGGAGTGGGTAGCCTTTCCCTTCTCCAGAGGAACTTCCCAACCCAGGAATCGAACCAGGGTCTCTTGCATTGCAGGCAGATTCTTTACCAGCTGAACTGCCAGGGAAGTAAGTTCTACATATAAGTTATATCATGTATCATTTGTCTTTCTCTATCTGACTTACTTCACTAAGTTTATTGTCTAGGTCTACCCATGTTGCTGCAAAGGGAAATACTTCATAAAATGAATGAAATATTATATATATACCACATCTTCTTTTTTAAGGTTTTTAAATAACATTTATTTCATAAAAGTTAACATGTGTATAAGAGGAAACCAAAAAACACGAGGCAAAAAACAGTCATTCATAATCACAAGCAGTTTAGCATTTGATGTATCTTTCTATGTCTCATTTGTGTATTTTCACAGCTAAGCATCCATTTTTATGTAAGTCAGATCACACAGTTATGTATCATGCTGTTTTCACACATCATGCTGCTGCTGCTGCTGCTGCGTCGCTTCAGTCGTGTCCGACTCTGTGCGACCCCATAGACGGCAGCCCATCAGGCTCCGCCGTCCCTGGGATTCTCCAGGCAATAACACTGGAGTGGGTTGCCATTTCCTTCTCCAATGCATGAAAGTGAAAAGTGAAAGTGAAGTCGCTCAGTCGTGCCCGACTCTTCGCGACCCCACAGACTGCAGCCTACCAGGCCCTTCTGTCCATGGGATTTTCCAGGCAAGAGTACTGGAGTGGGGTGCCATCGTCTTCTTGAGTATTTACCATTTCAAAGTCCCAAAATTACGAATATTTTGATAACCAAGAATACACTACACCAATTCAATCTGGAAGGAAAAATATGTCATACTGCCTTTCTTGGCAACAAAAATTTCAGAAAAGCACAAAAATAGAAGTAGGCCTGTAGATAAAGATACTGGCAGAGTTATGATTAAAATAATATATTCCCTTAATGTTCAATTAAAAATGATACATAAAGCAACAGAGTACAGAAAATAGTACTTCTAAGAGGAGTCATTATCTGATTTAAACTATTAAAGTATTAGCAAAGAGGTATGTTTCCACTGAATTACTTAACAGTGCACCCCTATAGCAGAGCCAAGAGATACACACACATTCATGGTTATCATCAAAATATGAATGTGAACACATCCACATCCTTCCTTTATACTTCTTTCTGCCCTCTGCTGCCAACCTAGTGAACAAGTCCTGATGTACACTTCTCAGTGAAGATTTAACAATTCCATGTCCAAGATGCTGCTTTTTTTTTTTAATTAATTGTAACAAAGATATTTACAAATGTTGAAGCCAGCACACAGGATTCTGAGCATAACCTTATTAGCATGAGAGATGAGTACAATTGTCCGGTGGCTTGAACTTTCTTTGTACTGCGCTTCTTGGGAATTGACCTTGAGGATTGACGTTTTCCAGTCCTGTGGCCACTGCTGAGTTTTCCAGATCGTCTGACATACTGACTGCAGCACTTTGAGAGCATCATCTTTTAGGATTTTAAATAGCTCTGCTGGAATTCCATCATCTCCATAAGCTTTATTGATAGCAGTGCTTCCTAAGGCTCACTTGACTTCACACTCTAGAATGTCTGGCTCTGGGTAAATGATCACACCATCGTGATTACCTGAGTCATTAAGATCTCTTTTGTACAGTTCTTCTGTGTATTCTTTCCATTTCTTCTTGATCTCTTCTGCTTCTATTAGGTCTTTAAGGTTTCTGTCCTTTATTGTGCCCATGTTTGGATGAAACGTTCCTTCGATATTTCCAATTTTCTTGATGAAATTTGTAGTCTTTCCCCTTCTGTTGTTTTCCTCTGTTTCTTTGCATTGTTCATTGAAGGAGGCCTTCTTGTCTCTCCTTACTATTCTCTGGAACTCTGCATTTAGTTGGGTGTACCTTTCCCTTTCTTCCTTGCTTTTCACTTCTCTTCTTTCTTCCGCTATTTGTAAAGCCTCCTCAGATAACCACTTAAACTTCTTGCTCCTCTTTTTCTTTGGGATGGATTTATTAGCTGCCTCCTGTACAATATTATGGACCTTTGTCTTGTGACTTTGACATATTTGCTTATTAGTTCACAGTACAGATGTTCAAGATGGAGATTACATAATTTGCCACTGAATTGGTTGTTGTAAGAGAAAGAAGTGTCAAAGCCTTTTATCTAGGTAAATGCATTTGATGATTGGCATAATCAAAAGAGAGCCAGAGGAGAAGCTAAGGGAGTTTGATTTTAGAAATTAAATATTGAGTTACACATTATTCATCAAGTGGAGAAAATAGGTGGCCAGTTGAATACACAAATTTGTGGTTCATGAAAGAAATTTGACTTGGGAGATACACATTTGGTGTTAATTATCATGCGTGCATAATCTTAGACTAAAGATTTAAATGAAAAAACTTAATAAAGGCAGTTATAAAAAAGAATATTTCTTGGATTGAGATCTGAAACAGGTCAATAGTCAAAGGTCTAGAAAATGAGAAGAAATCAGCTGAGTTTCCAAATATGTAAAATGAAACACCAAAAGAGAGTATGGCCCTGAGAAGTAGTGAAGATATTGTTTCAATAAAAAAAATAAGGTAATCAACTACATCTAGCACAGCTGATAACTCATTTACAGAGACTTTGAGAAACTACAATTGATTTGGCAACATGGATGTCATCAGTTGTCCTAACAGTTACTTTGCTGGAGCAATAGGGAAAATAAATTGCCTATTTGAAGAGGGCCCAAGAAAAAACAAAAATATACAAAATGAGTACAGTTTGCATCAGCAACTCTTCAAGAAAGTTTTGCTATAAAGAGAAGTAGACATGTGAAGTAGATTGATTATTTTTAAAGAAAGATAATTTAGCTTATATATGTTGATGGAAATAATATAGTAATATGATCATGCAAGAGAAAAATGGGGTATTTACAGAGGAAGACCTTTGAAAATTGAGAAGTGGTTGGATCAAGTGCATTACAGTTGGTGATTGGCAACAGGGGAGCACCAACACAAATTCACATAACAGCTGTTAAGTCAGACTAGAGATTGGTACAGTAAATTGTTGATGTTGGTTATGGTCTATGTTAATGAATTAAATGAAGGATTTTGTAAACATAGTACTAATTTCATTTCATAAAGATAGCTAAAAGTAAATCTAAATTATATTTTATGCTAACAATGAAATTATACAATACCTCTGCTTGCATGTGTGAGTTTACAACCACAATACATAAGCCGTCAATACTCAAGGACCCCTACTCAGTGCTCTTTGGTGGCCTGAATGGGAAGGAAATCCAAAAAAGAGGGGGTATTTGTGTATATAAAGCTGATTCACTTTGCTGTACAGTATAAACACAGCCTTGTAAAATAACTATATTCCAATAAAAATTAATTTTAAAAAAGCATCAATAAAGATATTCAGTATTACATGATAGCTCAACATTTAAGAAATCTATACAACTTTTGAAAAATTTAGCTCTAAAATATATTATACATATATATATTTGTATATACACATGAAGAGAAAAGAAACTGGCTTTGGTTAGTAAAATTATGAAAAAATATTCACCCTCACAATAGTCAAAAGATTGTAAATAGAGAAAATGCAAAAAATGAGTCAATAAGCAAAATTTAACTCACAATTTCAGGCATTATTTAAGAAGTGCATTCAAAACCACTGGAACTTTTTAAAAGAATTTTAATTAGGGAATACATTTGAAAAGTGTTGGTACAATTTTAATTAAAACTAAAAACATAGCAGAATGAACATAGGTTAAAAACATAGCACAAGGCTCTATGACAAGTCTGTTAACAGTGGATATAGAATCTCTTTGTATTATAACCAATGATTATTTAAAGATTGTAGAATGGGTGACTCCCTTTGTTCCAGTTTTTGAATTTTTCAGATTTTATAAAGTTAGCATTTTTAGTGATCAGAAAGTAATTAATAAAAGGTATACAAATTTAGTCATTACTTTGATAATATAATATTATGAATTGTGATGATAGGGGAGTGGTCCATTATGGTTTGAACAGTCCACTGTTAGTAATACATCATAAGAATTATTTAAAAATAGGAAAATGTCATTTAGTCACTAAGCTGTGTCCAACTCTTTGCAACCCATAGAAAGAAGCCCATCAGTCTCTTCTGTCCATGGCATTTCCCAGATAAGAATACTAGAGGAGTTCACCATCTCCTTCTCCAGAGGATATTCCTGACCCAGGGATTGAACTCACATCTCCTGCTTTGGCAGGCAGATTCTTTACCACTGAGTTACCAGACAAGCCCTCAAATAGGGAAATACCCAGTGTATAATTCTAGGAAATAAAAAGATACTCTGGTACATTACTATGCTCGTATTCATGTCAGTGTGTACTGAAGAGACAGAGGCAGAGACAGAGAGAGATAGCAGGAGAGTGTCCTAATGAAGATAGGAAACTCATTTATCTGGTGTATTGTGTAGGCTCAAAGCTTGGGCCTGGGTCAAAGTCTGGAACAGAGTAGACACGGATATCTATTTGTCAAAAGAATGTATGCATGCAAAGATTAACACATTGAGGCTCAAGGAAATATACTAAAATGTTGTATACATTAATGTTGACTTTGGGTGGTGGAAAAATAGGTGATAGATAATTTTTGAAAAAAAATGTTTTCTTTTACATTTTTATATTATCTAATGTTTCTAAAATACTTATATAGTATATAATCTATTTCTTATCCTGATCTAAAGCACCTCAAAAAAAAGGTCAAATACATGTCAATGTGATTTTAGACACAATAAGAAAAGTAAATTGAAAATAACATCTTTATTCTTATAAAAAATGCTTTACTTTTTTTGTATATCACAATGAAATGGCCGCTCTGACTAAACTTAAATCCAAATATCTTTATTTTGATAGCAACCTCTTAAAAAATGTGACTATGAAAATCACTGCTGGTGGTTAATTATTGTCAGAGTTGAAATTAGTATTCCAGCTACCAACTCTTTAAGGGGACCGTAGTGCTAGAGAAAAGAAGCACCAGATGTTCAGATGGCTGCAATTTGGTCCTTAGCAAAGGTTATAATCAAGTTCATAATATAAGCCTCAATGAAGAAGCAATGTATTATAGAAGAAAAGAACATTGAGAAAAAACTCATAAAAATGAGCTTAGAATTGGTCTTCATCACTTAGTAATTGTGAGTTTGATTCATCCTTAACTGTTGTAAGCCTCAATTCCTTCAACTATATAATAGAGATCATGAAAACTGGCTTACTTGGTCATTTCGAGTATAGTTTAGAATATCTGTCAGACTTCAAAGAGCTTGTGTCAAATTTTTTTTTTTTGGCTGAGAATCTGTATATTACTTTCCTTTCCCTACCCAGCAAATCACATGCCATCCAAATCATTTTATTTCAAAAAAAAAAAAAAAGATCAACAGATCAACTATGTTGGAACAGTTTGCCGATGTCACAGACATAACTATTAGAAAAATATTTTGAGATGTGTGTTTATAGATTGCTTTACTTAAAATAACATTTTTAAAAGAATACTATAGTACCAAATTAAACGCAGCCTTTTTCATATCATATTGTTTACTTAATTTTACTTTAAAGGTGGTGTGGCTAAAAATAGTGTAAGATAATAGATCTTAACATTTCCACATGGTCAGAGTAGGAGGCGCCTGTAGGCTGTAGATCCTGCAGCCTCTGAGTCAGCCATCCCTTCAGCCAATAATTAGGCAATGTGCCCACATTTTTTAAAGAGATTTCTAAAGTATCTTCACAAGTCTCTTTTCCCATAAATTCTCCTTCCTGCTGATCTTCCATCATACCAGCACCCCAGGAGCATATGAATTTTCTTGAGCATTCCTCTTCACTTCTCTTTCTCTTGGTCCTTTAGAAATCTTTGTAATCAGTAAAAATCTTCAACTCTTTCTACTTGCCTCCCACCTCAGGTCCTAAGCAACCATGTTTTTGCTAGTCTTGAAGTGACAAGGATTATACGTATTTACTAAGGTTTCCTGTTAAAGGAGAGAACGCACAATTGAGATGACAGCAAGCTGATGACCTCACGAGTACTGAGGCTTCAGTTAGACTGAGGTGGGAGGAGGAATCTGGCCCCTTCCACCATATAAGTTACAGCAAGGAGTCTACAGCCAGGAATCTACAAGAAGGCCATCACTTGGCCATGTTGCCATCCTCATCTTGAACTCCCAGCCTCCAGGATTGTGAGAGATACATTCCTGTTGTTTATAAGCCATCCAGTATGCAATGCTTTGCTATAGTAACTGCAAAGAACTAAGACATGGTGTGAAATAATCATTTTAGGGAAAAGGAAAATGAATTTACAAGAAAAGTAAGTTATTCTGTTTATTGAACATCCACTTTTAATTTTTGCTTATAAATTTTAAATGAGTCTAGTGAGTTTTGTGGTATGTTTCTGTCAATGCTGGGCTGCTTTAACTGAATTACAATGTAGATGGTTGGGCTTAACAAAGTTTAGTGTTGCCAGATTTGAATGAGAGAGGGAAAGAGGAACAAGGGAAGCAAGGATATTTGCTATGAACTGTTAAAGAGCTGGGCCATGGAATCTTCGTTGGGTGCAAGATATGAAGTCCTACGGGGGACAAAAAGTTGTGAAAAATAGGGAAAAATAGTGCATTCACTGAATTGAGAGTCTTAATGAGGTCAAAGAGCTTTGGATTGGGGTCAAAAGTCTAAGTAGAATGGGAAGTAATCATGAATTGTGATCATGGATCAAGGTGTAAGGTCATGTCAATGTCTACGATATGAGTGTGTCAGTACACAGCTGTAGCAGCTTTTCTCTTTGGTGGTAGTGAGTGGGACCTGGAGAGGGCAGTGCTGATTCATCACAGAAATGATTTCAATAAGTCAGACAGAGAAGGAGAAATGTCATATGATATCCCTTATATGTGGAATCTAAAAAAAAAAAGTGATACAAATGAACTTATTTTTAGAACAGAAACAGACTCAGAGAAAGAACTTATGGTGGCCAGGAGAGAAGGGTGAGGGGAAGGGATAGTTGGGGAGTTTGGGATGGACACGCCACACTACTGTATTTAAAATGGATAGCCAGCATGGACCTGCTGTGCAGTACAGGGAACTCTGTTGAGTATTATGTGACATCCTGGAGGAAAGGGGAGTTTGGGGGAGAATTGATACATATATATGTATGGCCGAGTCCCTTTGCTGTCCACCCGAAACTATCACAACATTGTTAATTGGCTATATGCCAATATAAAATAAAAAGTTTAAAAAAATGACTTTAAGACTTGCTTTTTACCTGTTACCCTCTCCCTCTAAAACTAGCTCTAATTAATCATTGCAAGGAGAATGAGGCATTCCACAAACAAACTGCTCAGCTTACATATACCCTCAGCTTACAACTAGTCCTTGTTTCTAAATGTTCTTGGATAAAGAGCACAACTCTAAATATTTCCATATTGCCCAGTCTCTGCCTACCTTGTTAGCCTCATCTTAACCAAGTGACTCTCCTCGGCTTTACTGTGTACTCAATATGTAATGCACTCTTAGGATTCTCACTCTTTAAAAATCAGCCCCTTTCTTCCTTCAGAGGTCAGCTCAGTTAGTCTTTTCTTGGAAAATCTTCCCTAATTTTCCAAACTATCACAACCCCAATCTCCTTGCCTCTAGAATTCAGAAATGCACATTGAATAATGAAGATCATGCTCTGCATTTCAAAAAATCTAAAACATCGTATCATCCCCTTTTAGTGAGGATGTGGAAAAATATGAGTTCTTGCACAGTTGATGAAAGCATATATAAGCCTCAATTCAGGTTTGATACACCACTGGCATCGAAACATGTATATTATCATATGTGAAACAGAACACCATTCCAGGTTTGATGCATGAGACAAATGCTGAGGTTTGGGGCAATGGGATGACCCAGAGGGGTGGGATGGGGAGGAGGTGGGAGGGGGGTTCAGGATGGGGAACACATGTAAACCCATGGCTGATTCATGTCAATGTATGGCAAAAACCACTACAATATTGTACAGTAATTAGCCCCCAACTAAAATAAATAAATTTATTAAAAAAAAAAAGCACATAAGACACAGGAACGCCATGAAGCAAATTTTGTAATAACTTAATACTGATGAAAGTGAAGTTCTGTTATATGTTACTGGGGCAAAAAAAGATGGATAAACAGGTAGATAAGAACCACTCTTTCAGTGACATGTTTTAGTGGTAACAGGCACACTCAGAAACTGCACTATTATGCCATATTAAGGCAACTCAGATCATAGTTAGACTGATTTCAAAATTCACCAAAATGCTTAGAGTAAATATTTTTGTGGGTGAGTTTTGGGTGGAGAAACTTCAAATTAGTTTCTGGAAAATGAATTATTTGTGTTGAGTAGAATTATTAATAGACCACAAACACTCACTAAAAGCTAGACCTATTTTCTGGAAATTTCCGTTGACTGTAACTAATTCAGCCACTTACTCTAATGCAATGTTTAGCTGTTCCCTGTCACCATTCAGTTGTTTTCCTCTGGCATATCGTATGTGGTCACCCTCTCAGAGATGGCTATTCCAGGAAATTGCCTGTCAGACTTCTGAACATCTACTGTTCTGGGGGCAATCTGGCTTTTTCCTATATTAGGTGAAGTCAGCAAGGAGATTTTTGTCTTAAAGAAAAAAATGATGTTTTAACTAAAATATCAAACAGATTTTTTTTCTAAAATAATAAAGGATTAGATTAAGACTTGAAACATACAAAATTAGAAAACTAGAATGAATATATATATTGCATCTTAATATTCACCCAGAAAAATAATTGATAAAAGTATAGTACTTTTTAAATGGGGGAAAAACACCTAAAGTCAGAGAGGCAGGGGGAAGGAAGGAAAACAGACCTGAATTTTTTGATTCTACTTTGAATCCTATAGTACAAGCATTTATTTTTCTAGACTTGACTGTGAAGACTGAGGACAAGAATCATAATGTGTTACAGAAGAAGCTTCGGCTTTACCTTTTATCACTTGGGGTCAGATACTTACCAACTGTATTCTCTCAGGTCATTCACTTCTGTCTCTAATTCTTTGCTTCCCCTACATGAAAAGTGGAAATAATGAAAACATGTGTTCCCTATGCTTCCAGGGTAAAGTGGGACAGTGTGTTGAGGCACATGGAAATTATTTACAAATTGCCATGCAAGTTAACAATATATTACCATTTTTCTGGGATTGGATGTGGCTTCCCTACTAGCTCAGACAGTAAAGCGTCTGCCTGCAATGCAGGAGACATGGGTTTGATCCTTGGGTCAGGAAGATCCCCTGGAGAAGGAAATGGCCACCCACTCCAGTATTCTTGCCTGGGAAATTCCATGGACAGAGGAGCCTGGCGAGCTACAGTGTATGAGGTTGCAAAGAGTTGGATACAACTTAACGACAAAAACACACACACACACACATACACAGGATTGAGTGAGTTCCTCCTTGTCTCCACAAAAACTGATGCCACAAAGATGTATGAACACTGTTCTTATGGAGGAGAAAATAGAGAGAACACAGGGCACACTTCACCAGCAAGTCCCTTGTCAGAATTGTCTCTGATGGCAATTCTGACTGTAGGGGACTGTTCCTCCCAGAAGCGATAAACAAGGGAAAAGAAGCCAACCTGCACCTCTGGGTCACACCTCTGAGAACTATTCCATCTGATTAGGGAAACACGTAAAAAGCATGAGACTAGGCATGAGTTTGCAAAGAAAGGACAAGCAGATCTATAACATTAGCCTCTTGTGGGAAGTATCACATTTTCAGTTTGGATAAAGCACAATGTTTTCATTACAGCTCTCCATTTTAGTATATGGATAAATATGGTTGAAAAAGTATGAAAATTCAGTGATGTCAGAGTAAGTATTCAAAATACACAAATTACTAGAGTTTATCCTGAAGCTCAGCAAAACAGAATCTACCAGTCATCATCTTTATTTGTGGGTATTAGCCATAAAATACCCGTGGCTATTTGCTGTATGCAGCGATCTTACAGATATTATCTATCCCTGAGGTTGAAACATTGATTAAAGACTTACACATAATTCAAAGGACAGAATTCTTTGGGTTGGTCAGGAAGCATTTACATTTAATGTTCTTGGATGCATGTCTTTAGAGTAACAGAAAATACTAAGAAGGACAAAAATAATTAAAGACAACAGAGAAGGGAAATAATAAGCAATGTATACCTATTTTATAAGAAAAGGCCAAATTCAAATTGTCCTCTGAATTTCTGTAGCACTCTTTTCCTATCCCATCTCCCATCAGGATAATATGAATACTGAGTTGCATCATAAGTGGGTTATAAATGAGTACCATACAGATATAGTAAAATGCACATTAACCCCAAAGGATATAATTGCCTTCCACATAATGCAGTGATAATAGCAATAGGAAGGGAAATTTTCAAAAATTCTTTCATTTTATGGTAACACGATGCAGGTAACTATGGCAACATTTCCTACATCTTAATTTAAACAGTATATTCTGAAAAAAGTTCCAGATTGATTCCAGAAAAGAAATAGATTCACATTGACTACATAAGTCTAATTTAAAGGAATGCTTTATACAGTAATGGAAAGATTTTATCTAAATTATGATAATATATATTGTAGTTTTGTGTTCAACCTTGGCAACAATTAATTTACTTTTACATATATTTATTCATGATGATTCCTAGGTAAAGATCAAAAGCTATCTATCATTTCTCTACTCACTAGAATATATACAATGCCTATAAGACATAAAATTTTAGTATATTAAAAATGAAAGCAGTATTCAAATTCAGAACAATTTTGAATTGAGAATTACATTTAATCCAAATAGCTGGTTACTGGTGACACCACTGCTTAATTCCATGTGTTCACAAATAAAAACACCATGAAGCTATGCATTTACACAGAAGACATTTTCACAAATATACGTGTGTGTGTATATATATATATATATACACGTACATAAAGAGAACGAGAAGTAGTGGTTTACTCATTAAGTCATATCTGACTGTGACCCCGTGGACTGTAGCCTTCCAGGGTCCTCCATTCACGAGATTACCAAGGCGAGAATACTGGAGTGGGTTGTTGTTTCCTTCTCCAGGAAATCTTCCTAACCCAGGGATTGAACCCTCATCTCCTGCATTGCAGGTGGATTCTTTACTACTGAGCCTTATATAGGTACAAAATAGTCAAATTGAGAGAAAAAAAAATCACAAGAAATTAAATATTTAAAAAGCTGATAAATACCACAAACATCACAAAACCTAGAAATATTCATAATAACTTACTTATTTGCCTGACACACTTCACACTATAATTGCCATTTCATTTTGAACTATGTAAGAATATGATTATTAAATGTAATTTATGATATTTTCTATAGAGGGAATAGACAGTTCAGTCTTTCTTTTAGCATGGTGATCCAAATGTCTTTTAAGAAATTTTTAAAATACAGAAGAATTTTAGTTTTACAAAGATGTGAATATGGTTCAGAGTTCCTATATATCCTTCACCCAGTTTTCTCTATTATCTGTCACAATGAATAAATCATATTGAAACATCATCTTATAAAAACTTTTATTGGGGTATAGTTGATTTAAATGTTTTGTTAGTTTCTGCTATATGGAAAAGTGAATCAGTTATATGTATACATATATCCACTCTTTTTTAGATTCTTCATCTTTGTATATATTATATATTTTTAATTTATTTTTGTCAACCAAAGGAAAACTCATCTTAGGGGAGTGGAGCATGTCTACCTGCCCCATATTTTTGGAGGGTTGTTCCCTATTGAGCTCTTCCAGAAGACTCTAGTGATGTTGTTATTAACTAACTCAGGATACTGCGGATCCTCATGCAGCTGTGACTGTGATTCTGGGTCCAAGCTGGCCTCTTCCTGCTTCTACAAGAGATTCTACACCAGAGAGATGTAAGCTTGTGCCAAACACAGCTCTAGCTGTACTGCTGCTGCCAATCACTGGTCAGAAAGGTCTGATTTGGCTTTAAACATGTGTGTGTGCGCTCATTCGTGTCCAACCCTTTTGCGTAGCCGGCCAGGCTCCTCTTTCCATGGGATTTTCTAGGCAAGAATACAAGAGTCAGTTTCCATTTCCTATTTCAGGGGGTCTTCCCTACCCAGGAATCGAACCTATGTCTCTTGCATCTTCTGCATTGGCAGGCCAATTCTTTACCACTGTGCCACCTGGGCAGCCCTTGTTTTAAATGTGCTTTGTATAAATGTGCTTCAGAAGTAGGTCTCTGTCTGCCTTAATCTGTAAATTGAGTGTCTCCTAAGTGACATTCAACTGCTTTTTTTCTTTAATTCTAGCCTTATGATTTTTGCCCTCTGTACAGTCAAATTGTGAACTGATCTTTCCTGGGATCCTGATAGAATGTTTTTATCTATGTGAATTGTGCAAGTCTGTGCATTAACCCAAGAGCATTTCCTTCATCCACTAGTTAATTCGGACCTGCATTCTGAGCTCTAGGATTAGCTAAAACATTTTAGTCACTTCTATCAGCTGTTCATGAATCACAATTATATTACCCTAGGCCAGTAGACTTGACCTTCAAGTAAATGCCTGACATTTCACAAGTGTTTACTTTCCTGTAGTCTTCAGACTACCAGACTGATCAGGTTTGCATGATTACATTGATCTGGATTAAAATTTCTCTCTCAAATGACCTCACAAATATTATTTTCCATTTTAATCAAAAGACAACAAATGGCTTTAATAGTACTAGTTGTTTTAGTTTGTACCTATTAAACTTACCTTAGCAGTGTTCTATAATTCAATTTCACTCCCCAAATTGTTTGTGCCACAAATTATTACTGAAATTCTTAGTGAAGGAAATAAAATGTTTTTACATGTATAAAATTTTATCCATCATTCCTTTTCCCCAACTAAAGATACATTTTAAAATGTGTATTTTATAATATATAATTATAATTTAAAATGATAGATGACTTTTAAGAAATAAATATATCATATTACGGTAGAGCAAATTATGTTTTACTTTAATAAAATAGAAAATTTAATTTTCTGTTCTTCGGTTCAGTTCAGTTCAGTCGCTCAGTCATGTCCGACTCTTTGCGACCCCATGAATCGCAGCATGCCAGGACTCCCTGTCCATCACCAATTCCCGGAGTTTACCCAAACCCGTGTCCATCGAGTTGGTGATGCCATACACCCATCTCATCCTCTGTCATCCTCTTCTCCTCCTGCCCCCAGTCCTTCCCAGCATCAGGGTCTTTTCCAATGAGTTAACTTTTCACATGAGGTGGCCAAAGTATTGGAGTTTCAGCTTCAACATCAGTCCTTCCAATGAACATCCAGGACTGATCTCCTTTAGGATGGACTGGTTGGATCTCCTTGCAGTCCAAGGGACTCTCAAGAGTCTTCTCCAACACCACAGTTCAAAAGCATCAATTCTGCGGCACTCAGCTTTCTTCACTGTCCAACTCTCCCATCCATACATGACCGCTGGAAAAACCATAGCCTTGACTAGACGGACCTTTGTTGGCAGAGTAATGTCTCTGCTTTTAAATATGCTATCTAGGTTGGTCATAACCTTCCTTCCAAGGAGTAAGCGTCTTTTAATTTAATGGCTGCAATCACCATCAACAGTGATTTTGGAGCCCCCCAAAATAAAGTCTGACACTGTTTCCACTGTTTCCCCATCTACTTCCCATGAAGTGATGGGACCAGATGCCATGATCTTAGTCTTCTGAATGTTGAGCTTTAAGCCAACTTTTTCACTCTCCTCTTTCACATTTATCAAGAGGCTCTTTAGTTCTTTTTCACTTTCTGCCATAAGGGTGGTGTCATCTGCATATCTGAGGTTATTGATATTTCTCCCGGCAATCTTGATTCCAGCTTGTGTTTCTTCCAGCCCAGCGTTTCTCATGATGTACTCTGCATATAAGTTAAATAAGCAGGGTGACAATATATAGCCTTGACGTACTCCTTTTCCTATTTGGAACCAGTCAGTTGTTCCATGTCCCATTCTAACTGTTACTTCCCGACCTGCATACAGGTTTCTCAAGAGACAGGTCTTCCGTTGGTCATCTAAAATCCTCAAGCATGGTGCACTGCAGCACTTGCTGTATTTACACAGAATTGACATACAGGGTTATCTTTACCAATTAACTAAATACCACTTATGTGTGTTAGTATACTGTATTGGTGTTTTTCTTTCTGCTTAATTTCTCTCTGTATAATAGGCTCCAGTTTCATCCACCTCATTAGAACTGATTCGAATGTATTCTTTTTAATGGCTGAGTAATATTCCATTGTGTATACGTACCACAGCTTCCTTATCCATCTGTCTGCTGATGGGCATCTAGGCTGCTTCCATGTCCTGGCTATTATAAACAGTGCTGTGATGAACATAGGCAAAACACTCTCCGACATAAACCATAGCAGGATCCTCTATGATCCACCTCCCAGAATATTGGAAATAAAAGCAAAAATAAACAAATGGGACCTAATTAAAATTAAAAGCTTTTGCACAACAAAGGAAACTATAAGCAAGGTGAAAAGACAGCTTTCAGAATGGGAGAGAATAATAGCAAACGAAACAATGGACAAAAAATTCATCTCAAAAATATACAAGCAACTCCTGCAGCTTTGAGTCTATTTTAAATTGCAACTTTATTTCTCAATTATCCTCTTTATTTTTCTTATGTTTTAAATTGGTTCCAATTGTCATACATGACCGTGATGTATGTTTCATTTATTTATTAACCTGTCACTAAAAATGTAGCCCATTGAAAAATATTCCATAGGGTATGAAAATATAAATCATTCTCTTTAGCAACAGCATATCACTGGAGATATTTACATACTTCTAAACAAAACAGCCTGTGAAGAAGTTATTTCCAATGACTTTTGTGGATGAAGATGCTCAAGTGATCAAGTACTGACCAACAGAACATAAAGGCAAGACAGAACTCTTAAGAAATCTCTTTTAGACAGGGTAGGATCAGTTTTGGCCTTTATTTTCTACTTTATCTTGCCTGAAATGAGGGTTCAGTGCTGGCAATAGAGCAACAAATTTGTAGCCATTAGGTGATAATTATGAGGGCTAAACCACATGCTAAGAAAGGTTGGGCAGAAATATAGGTTGAACCTAAATCACTGATGAGATTGGCACTAGATTTCCTTTTTCTGGACTCCCTGGTTAAGTGAAAATAACAGGCCCTCACCTGATCAAGGTATTGTTATTTGGGTTCTCTATTGTTGTTCAGTTGCCTAAGTTGTATCTGACTCTTTTCAACTCCATGGACAACAGTACAGCAGGTTCCTCTCTCCTCCACTACCTCCTGGAGTTTGCTCAAATTCATGTCCACTGAGTCAGTGATGCTATCTAACCATCTCATCCTCTGCCACCCTCTTCTTTTGCCTTCAGTGTTTCCTAGCACCAGGATCTTTTCCAAAGAGTCAGTTCTCTGTGGCTCTCTACATCAGGAGACCAAAGTATTGGAGCTTCAGCTTCAACATCAGTCCTTCCAGTGAATATTCAAGGTTGATTTCCCTCATGATTTACAGATTGGATCCCCTTGCAGTCATTCAAAAGCATCAGTTCTTTGGCACTGAGCCTTCTTTATTGTCCAACTCTCACTCTGTACATGAATAAAGAATCCGCCTGCAATGCAAGAGACCTGAGTTCGATCCCTGGGTTGGAAAGATCCCTTGGAGGAAGACATGGAAACCCACTCCAGTATTCTTGCTTGGAGGATCCCCAAGGACAGAGGAGACTGGTGGGCTAGAGTCCGTGGGGTCACAAAGGGTCGGACACAACTGGGAGACTAAGCACATGTGCACTGGAAAATCCATAGGTTTGACTATATGGGCCTTTGTCGGGAAAGTGATGTCTCTTACAAAGTGTAATCACTTGTGTGTTCAGTCACTCAGTTTAACTCTTTGCGACCCCATGAACTGTAACCTACCAGACATGGTAGGTTATATGGAATTTTCTAGAATACTGGAGCAAGTTGCTATTTCCTATTCCAGGGTATTTTTCTGGCATCGGGATCAAACCTGCATCTCTTTGTGTCTCCTAGCATTGACAGGCAGGTTCTTTACCACTGTACCACCTGAGAAGACTTTCAGTTCTCTATTATAAGTGGTCAAAAACAAATCCTGGCCAATGCAAACCTAAAAATATCTCATAAAGTTCTACCTTATTTCTGCATTTCAAATGCTCCTCTGCCTGAGAGTTGCACTCTAGAATTAAAATTTATGCAACAAGTTTACATATAAAATATATCTCACAATAGTATGGGTTTATTTTAGGATCAATTTTTAACGGATCTGTAGGAAAATTTCATAAGTTCCTGAAAACAGCAAGACACAAAGATTAGAATTTGAACTTGCTAGTGAGTAGTATGGGACTTCAGGATGATTGTATAATCATTCTAGGTTTCAGTCTCCTAATTTGATTATGAGATTGAATTTAAAATCCTCTGAAATTTCCTCTACTTGTAATACTACTTGGCTGTTTCTGGGGTGTGCCATGGATGATTACTGTAAAGGTCTACATTAAGAGAAATGTTGCAGTTAAATTAGCTCAGAGTAGCCATCTTTAGGGCTTCTGAGGTGGTGCTCGAGTTAAAGAACCCGCCTGCCACTGCTGGAGAAATAAGAGATGTAGGTTTAACCCGTAGATTGGGAAGATCCCCTGGAGGAGGGCATGGCAACCCACTCAAGTATTCTTTCCTGGAGAATCCTATGAACAGAGGAGCCTGGAGGGTTACAGTTCATAGGGTCAACAAGAGTCAGACAGGACTGAAGTGACTTTGCATGCATGCACAGCCAAGTTTAAATTAGACAATTAAGGCTACCCTTTGCCCCACAAAACACAGTGTGAAGGCTGTGGGTCAGATATTTAATATGCTTTATTCACCAAATTAGAAAGCTATTATAACACTCTCTAATGACACCTGCTGTTTTTTATTGATGATTTTCTAAACTATTCCTGGCAGATTAGATTCTATTTGCTACATCTATTTCTAGTACATGGTCAGACTGACCTGGAGAAATTGTTGGTGAGAGTGGAAGATTAATGGGGCAGTATTTGTCAAATTGAAGAAGAACTGAGAAAATATAATTAGAAACATTTTATAAAGCAAAGGCTCTGAGTCACTCTAGAAGTTGCCTTTCTATCTGTATACCATTCTAGAACATTCATGCTATTGCCTTATGAAGGGGCAATTGCCTTGTTGAAAAATGTACTTCAAAGGTCAAGTGTATCCATCTCTTTTTCTCCATCCTAAACCCCTAGGCCACTGGCACAGAGTAGACACTCAAGAAATAGTGTTTTAATTGAACTTAATAAAAATGGCTTTGTTCTTAGCATTGCCTCTTTAGAAGAAAATTGGTTGTATTTAGAGTAGATAATTTCCAAATTTAAAAACTAACAACCCATTTGTATTGCTAAGCAGAAAGTCTGTCTTCCTATGAAACACAAAATATGTTTTAAGAATATATCAAATATGTTTTCTGATTTTTGCTCAAGTTACCATGACGTGGCATGGATTCCATGTCATAACAAATTTTAAGATGCATAAATATTAAATGCATAAATTGTACTTTCTTGTTTTGCTACGTTTTCACAGACAAGTGGCCCTAATAGTAAAGAACCTGACTGTCAATGCAGGAGACATAAGAGACATGAGTTTGATCCCTGGGTTGGGAAGATCTCCTGGAGGTGGGCATGGCAACCCACCCCAGTATTCTTGAATGGAGAATCCCATGGACAGAGGACCCTGGCGGGCTACAGTCCATGGAGTTGCAAAGAGTCAAATATGACTGAGAGAGTAACACTATCATTTTCACATACTAGGATCAAGGATTCAGCTCAGACACATGGGCATGAATAGGAGAGTATGAGGAAGACCTGGATCAGGTTTCCCAGTGTCTGTCAAAGGAGGGCAGCATTGCTATCAGGCTGCTGGCTGCTGATAATTTATCAGGAGAGAAGTAAACATAATGAAGCTATATTGCTGAGATGCAATACAGTTTTGCCACTACAGTGAGCAAAAAGGGCAGAGAAGTAAGATACAGATTGCAAGGCTTTCTCTCAAGTTCAGTTCAGTTCAGTCACACAGTTGTGTCCAACTCTTTGTGACCCCATGGACTGCAGCATGCCGGGCCTCCATGTCCATCACTAACTCCTGGAGTTTACCCAAACTCATGTCCATTGAATTAGTGATGCCATCCATCCATCTCATCCTCTGTTGTCTCCTCCTCCTGCCTTCAATCTTTCCCAACATCAGGGTCCTTTCAAATGAGTCAGCTCTTCACATCAGGTGGCCAAAATATTGGAGTTTCAGCTTCAACATCAGTTCTTCCAATGAATATTCAGGACTGATTTCCTTTAGGATGGACTGGTTGGATCTCCTTGCAGTCCAAGGGACTCTCAAGAGTCTTCTCCAACACCACAGTTCAAAAGCATCAATTCTTCAGTGTTCAGCTTTCTTTATAGTCCAACTCTCACATCCATACATGACTACTGGAAAAACCATAGCCTTCACTAGATGGACCTTTGTTCGCAAAGTAACATCTCTGCTTTTTAATATGCTGTCTAGGTTGGTCATAACTTTTCTTCCAAGGAGTAAGCGTCTTTTAATTTCATGGCAGCAGTCACCAACTGCAGTGATTTTGGAGCCCCCCAAAAATAGTCTGCCACTGTTTCCACTGTTTCTCCATCTATTTGCCATGAAATGATGGGACCAGATGCCATGATCTTAGTTTTCTGAATGTTGAGCTCTCTCAAGTTAGGCATTGATTATAAAAAAACTCACAGAGTGAAACAATGCTGCCTTATATTGAAATTTAGTGAAATAAACATAAAAGGAAACTACTATATTCTGCATTCTCCCATCATTACGGGGATATCAACTGCTATTGAAATATGATTTGATATTAATTCTAGATGATCTAGACTTAAGTTATTTGTTTCTATAGTGGAAGGGAATTAAATTTGCTAATCTTTTGTACTTAAAAATTTTTATCTCTAGGAATTCCATTATTAATAGCAGGTATTTCATGATAAAGTGCTCCAAACCTTTTTTTTTTAATATCATGTTTGAAATTAAAAATAGTAACATACTCACAAATGTATATGATACATACAACAAATTTTGTATGTTGGAGCTACTGATAATAGGAAAGAAGGGAAATACATCCGTTTTGATGGGTCATTTTGGGGGTTTAGAAGGTGGAAGATTGAGACTGGGCAGCAAGAGAAATATGGATGTCTCAACTCTTTGGTGGGATTTTCTCCAATAGCACCATTGTCTCCTGACTGTAGTGGTCACCCTGCTACTTATTCTGGCCCCATCCATCCCTCCAACTTCCTTTCCCACCCTCTCTCTCTCCAGCCAGCCTGGCTTTCTTGGTGCTCTTTGATGTCACACTTTCATCTTATAGTGTTTTCATCTTTGTTGTCTGGTGAGAATGGTATTCAGACATTTATCTTTGTAACTACTCCCTCGTGTATTCCTAGTTGATTGTCAAATATCACCATGTTATTAAAGGTTTCACCTACAGCCATATGTCAGGGAGCACTTTATGTCTCTCACTTTATATCTCCTGGTTTGATTTTGCTATCCTATCAATGTCACATGCATGCCTGCTAAGTCACTTCAATCACGTCTGATGATTCTAGTCTGATTTGTGACTCTATGGATCAGGCTCCTCTGTCCATGGGAATCCTCAGGCAAGAATACTGGAGTGAGTTACCATTTCCTTCTCCAAGGGGTCTTGTACATCCAGGGATCAAATCAACATCTCTTATATCTCCCAAATTGGTAGGCAGGTTCTTTACCACTAGCATCACCTAGGAAGCCAATCAATATCTCATATTATGTACTAATTTATTTCTGACTATTTTTTTCTGTAGTATATAAGCTCCACTGCATATACACAACACCTAGAATAGTCCCTTATGAGTAGCGGCTGCTCTCATAAATACACTTGGATAAATAAATGGGTGTAGTTTCAATGGCAGCCTACTCAAAACATGCTGCAATTCTGAGATAAGCCACTTTTTAGACTTAGTAGCCAAGGTTCTAGCTGACTCTCTAAGATCATTAAAAATGAAATATTCTGCTTAGATAGTTTTCTCCCATTTCAATGTGTCCTTTGATCATCTTTAGTTTTGGAATTGGGTCCAGTTTAATGAAGAGCTCAGACTCCAGGTGTTGTCCTATAAGACATGCTGAAGTTCACCTACGTTAATAAAGGTTTTAGGCTGCAATAAAAAGAATATGCCATCTTTTTCTTTTCTAAATTTAGATCAACTTTATTTTCAAAACTGTATCTCACTGTTAGCTTCTACTGATAGATAACTCTCTTGCCTGCAGACACTAACAATCTATTACAGGGTTTCTACTCAAATGTTACATCTCTTGCTGTATTTTCCAAGTATTGAACAGGATCTTTCCCTGGTATATGGGGTGTTTGAGGACATGGAACAGGGAAGAAAGTTTTAGGGGTCTGTGCTGAATGACTTTTGGCAATCTATTACCCTGTCTCTAGTCTTCCATACCAGCTTGTGTGAGAATTTTTTGTTTGTTTTCCCCTTGATAGCTAGAATATTAGAACTAACAGTTGACATTGACTTTAAGGTACTTTAGAGATCTGTGTATCAAAGGATGGAGAAAAGAAAATTTTGAATAATGGAAACATGAATGTGATTCCTGATTCTTCTACTAGATAAGAGAATTTTAAGAAAACCATTTAGTGTCGCTGAAATGGTTTTCTTCATCTGAGAAATTCTAGTCACATCATTATTTTATAGGAAATTTGCAATAATTATGTGAAATAATATATGCAAAATACCTGGAACATAGGTGATGCCTAGTAACTGTTGCCTATTAATTATTCATCTATGTAGAAATGTTAGCAAGTGCTGTGAAAATGAGGAGAAAATAAGATGCAAAAAAGCAAGAATGATAGAAAAAGAAAAGATCCCAAAATAAAAGAAAAGGAGGAAGGCAAATTCACATACACAGAAGACAGCAATGAGCATGAGAATGGGATCAGGAAGCCACTGAATTATCTATGTTACAAATCACATCCCTTATGATTATACAGTGCAAGTGAGAAATAGATTTAAGAGACTAGATATGATAGACAGAGTGCCTGATGAACTAAAGACAGAGGTTTGTGACATTGTACAGGAAACAGAAATCAAGACCATCCCCATGCAAAAAAGAAAAATGGCTGTCTGAGGAGGCCTTGCAAATAGCTGGGAAAGAAGAGAAGTGAAAAGAAAAGGAGAAAAGGAAAGATATTACCATTTGAATGTAGAGTCCCAAAGAATAGCAAGGAGAGATAAGAAAGCCTTTCTCAGTGATCAATGCAAAGAAATAGAGGAAAACAACAGAATGGGAAAGACTAGAGATCTCTTCAAGAAAATTAGAGATACCAAAGGAACATTTCATGCAAAAATGGGCTCGATAAAGGACAGAAATGGTATGAACCTAACAGAAGCAGAAGATATTATGAAGAGGTGGCAAGAATACACAGAAGAACTGTACAAAAAAGATCTTCACGACCCAGATAATCACGATGGTGTGATCACTCACCTAGAGCCAGACATCCTGGAATGTGAAGTCAAGTGGGCCTTAGAAAGCATCACTACGAACAAAGCTAGTGGAGGTGATGGAATTCCAGTTGAGCTATTTCAAATCCTGAAAGATGATGCTGTGAAAGTGCTTCACTTGATATGCCAGCAAATTTGGAAAATTCAGCAGTGGCCACGGGACTGGAAAAGGTCAGTTTTCATTCCAATCTCAAAGAAACGCAATGCCAAAGAATGCTCAAACTACCGCACAATTGCACTCATTTCACACGCTGGTAAAGTAATGCTAAAAATTCTCCAAGCCAGGCTTCAGCGATACGTGAACTGTGAACTTTCAGATGTTCAAGCTGGTTTTAGAAGAGACAGAGGAACCAGAGATCAAATTGCCAACATCTTCTGGATCATCGAAAAAGCAAGAGAGTTCCAGAAAAACATCTATTTCTGCTTTATTGACTATGCCAAAGCCTTTGACTGTGTGGATCACAATAAACTGTGGAAAATTCTGAAAGAGATGGGAATACCAGACCATCTGACCTGTCTCTTGAGAAATCTGTATGCAGGTCAGGAAGCAACAGTTATAACAACAGACTGGTTCCAAATAGGAAAAGGAGTATGTCAAGGCTGTATATTGTCACCCTGCTTATTTAACTTATATGCCGAGTACATCATGAGAAACGCTGGGCTGGAGGAAACACAAGCTGGAATGAAGATTGCCGGGAGAAATATCAATATGCAGATATGCAGATGATACCACCCTTATGGCAGAAAGCGAAGAAGAACTAAAGAGCCTCTTGATGAAAGTGAAAGAGGAGAGTGAAAAAGTTGGCTTAAAGCTCAACGTTCAGAAAACTAAGATCATGGCATCCAGTCCCATCACTTCATGGGAAATAGATGGGGAAACGGTGGAAACAGTGTCAGACTTTATTTTTTGGGGCTCCAAAATCACTGCAGATGGTGATTGCAGCCATGAAATTAAAAGACACTTACTCCTTGCAAGGAAAGTTATGACCAACCTAGATAGCATATTTAAAAGCAGAGACATTACTTTGCCAACAAAGTCCATCTAGTCAAGGTTATGGTTTTTCCAGTAGTCATGTATGGATGTGAAAGTTGGATTGTGAAGAAAGCTGAGTGCCGAAGGATTGATGCTTTTGAACTGTGGTGTTGGAGAAGACGCTTGAGAGTCCCTTGGACAGCTAGGAGATCCAACCAGTCCATCCTAAAGGAGATCAGTCTTGGGTGTTCATTGGAAGGACTGATGTTGAAGCTGAAACTCCAATACTTTGGCCACCTCATGCGAAGAGTTGACTCATTGGAAAAGACCCTAATGCTGGGAAGGGTTGGGGGCAGGAGGAGAAGGGGACGACAAAGAATGAGATGGCTTGATGGCATCACCGACTCGATGGACATGGGTTTGGGTAGACTCCTGGAGTTGGTGATGGACAGGGAGGCCTGCTGTGCTGCGATTCATGGGGTCGCAGAGTCTGACACGACTGAGCAACTGAACTGAACTGAACATTCTCTTTTCAATGGTTGTTCAGCAGTGAGTTGTAATTTTGGAGTTCTGGCAGGAGAAGTTGAGCACAAGTTCTTCTGCTCTGCAATTTAGGTAATGTACAATAGGTCTTTGTTAGTCTATTTTGTATATAATAGCTTATATCTATTAAACCTAAACTTCAAATTAACCCCCTTCCTTTCCCTTTTGGTAATCATAAATTTGTTTGTTTGTGTGTCTGTTCCTGCTTTGTAAATGCATTTATGTATCATTTTTTTAAATTTCACATATAAATGATATCATATCATGCTTGTCTTCCTCTGTCTTACTTCACTTGGCATGAGAATATCTAGATCCATCCATGTTGCTGCAAAATGCATTATTTCATTCTTTTCTTATGGATGGGTGGTATTACACTGTATGTATATATACCACATTTTAATTGATTAATCTGGTTTTTATTGACTAATAAATTATCAATTAATCTGTTCTTTTGATTATTAATCTGTTCTTGATGAGGGTGAAGGAGGAGAATGAAAGACATGGCTTAAAACTAAATATTAAAAAAACTAAATATTAAAAAACTATTAAAAACTAAAACTAAGACATGGAATCTGTCTTCATTACTTCATGGCAAATCGAAGGGAAAGAGGTAGAAGCAGTGACAGTTTTCCTCTTCTTGGGCTCTAAAGTCACTGCGGATGGTGACTGCAGCCATGAAATAAGATGATTGCTTCTTGGCAGGAAAGCTATGACAAACCTAGACAGTGTGTTGAAAAGCAGAGACATTGCTCTGCCAGCAAAGGTCCATATAGTCAAGGTTATGGTCTTCTCAGTGGTTATGTAGTGTTGTGAAAGCTGGACCATAAAGAAGGCAGAGTGCCAAAGAATTGATGCCTTCAAACTGTGGTGCTGGAGAAGACTCCTGAGAGTCCCTTGGACAGCAAAGAGATCAAACCAGTCAATCTTAAGGAAAACCAATCCTGAATACTCATTGGAAAGACTGATGCTGATGCTGAAGCTACAGTATTTTGGTCACCTGATTCAAACAACCACCTTATTGGAAAAGTCCCTGATGATGGGAAAGATCACGAGCAGGAGAAGAGGAGATGGCTTGATGGCATCACTGATGCAATGAACATGAACTTGGGCATGCTTCAGGAGATGGTGAGGACAGGGAGGCCTGGAGTGCTTCAGTCCATCAGGTCACAAAGAGTCGGACAAAACTGGGCAACTGAACAATAATCTGTTCTGTCACAAACACTGGGGTGCATATATCTTTAAAAGTTAGAGTTTCCTCCAGCTATATGCCCAGGAGTGGAGTTGCAGAATCATGTGGGAACTCTATTTTTGTTTTTTTTAAGGCAACTCCATACTGTTCCATTGATCCATATGTCTTTTTTTTTCCTTTAATATGTATCTTTGCATGTTTCTCCTTTGGTTTACCCTGTATTGGATGCTCTGTGCTTCTTGGACCTGGGTGTGTTTCCTTCACCAAGATAGGGAAATTTTCAGCCATTGTTTCTTCAAGTGAGTTTTTATCTTTCTCTCTCTCTTCTCCTTGAATCCCTATAATGTGAATGTTATTATGCTTGGTATTATCCACCAAATGCATTAAACTATCCTCAACTTTTTGGCTTATTTTTTTCTTTTTGGTGCTCAAAGTGGGTGATTTCCACTACTCTGTATTTCAGCTTACTGATCTGTCCTTCTGTGTCATCTAATCTGTTGACTCATCTGCTGTATTTCTCATGTCAGTTATTGTATTCTTCAGTTATAATCAGTTCTTTTTTATATTTATTGCCTCTTTGTGGAGGTTCTCATTCTGTTCTTTCATTCTTCCTGAGATGAGTAAATATCTTTTATTTACTTATTTAATGGGTCCACTGGGTCTTGTTGTGTCATTGGCTTTCTCCAGTTGCATAGAGTGGGAACTGCACTCTAGTTTTGGTGTGTGGGTTTCCCATTGCTCTGTCTTCTCTTGTTGTGGAGCACAGGCTCTAGGGTGCATGAGTTCAATAGCTGTGACACGCAGGTTTAGTCGCCCCACAGCCTGGGTTGATCCATATGTCTTTTTGTGCCAAGATTATGCTGTTCTGATTAGCTTGGAAAGATTGAAGGCAGAAGGAGAAGAGGGTGACAGAGGATGAGATGGTTGGATAGCATCACACAGATTCAACGGACACGAACTTGGGCAAACCATAGGAGATCTTGAGGGACAAGGAAGCCTGGTGTGCTGCAGTTCATGGGTTCTAAGAGTCAGACATGCCTTGACAAATGGACAACAACTGAAGTCTAAGAAGGTTATGTCTTCACTTTTGCTTTTTCTACAAAATTTCTTTGGCAATTCTGTGTCTTTATGGTTTCACATAAATCTTAGGATTATTTGTCCTAGTTCTGTGAAAAACTAGACAGCATCACTGAATCAATGGATATGAATCTGAGCAAACTCCAGGAGATAGTGAAAGACAGGGGAGGTTGACTGGTGTGTTACGGTCCACGGGGTTCCAAGGAATCCAGTACAGCTTATTGACTGAACAATAATTGTGAAAAATGTCATCAATAATTTGATAGGAATGCAATAAATTTATAGATTGCTTTGAGTTTGATGGCCAGTTTAACAATATTAATTCTTCTAAACAAACAGCGTGGAATATGTTTCCATTTCTTTGAACCATCTTCAATTTCCTTTATCAATGTTTTATAGTTCTCAGCAAATATGTCTTTTACCACCTAGGTCAGGTTTGTTCCTAAGTATTTTATTTCTGATGTGACTTTAAAAAGGATTTTTTTAAAACTTTTCCTTTCTGATATTTCACTGTTACTGTAAAGAAATGAATGGGTTTTGATATGTTAAGCATGTGTCCTGCTACCTTGTTGAATTTATTTATTAGTTTCAGTAGTTTTTGTTGGAGACTTTAGAACTTTCTATATAGAGTCTCATGTTATCTGCATAGCATGACCATTTTACATCTTCTGTTCCAATTTACACACTTTTTATTTCTTTTTCTTAACTGATTGCTGTGGCTAGGGCTTCCAATACTATGTTGAATAGAAGTCTTGAGAATGGACATCCTTGTCTTGTTTCAGATTTTAGTGGGAAGGCTTTTGGCTTTTCACCACTGAATATTATTTTGGCTGTGGTTTTGTCACAAATAGTTTTTATTGTGTTGAGCTACGTCCTCTCTATATCCACTTTGATGAGAGTTTTTTTTTTTTATAATGAATGGATGTTGAATTTTATCTAATGATTTTTTTTTTGCATTTATTGAGATCATCCTGTGATTTTTGTTCTCTTTTTTGTTGATGTTGTGTACCACATTAATTGGTTTGCATATACTGAGCCATTCTTTTGACACTGGGATTAATCCAATTTGATTAGAGCGTATAATGCTTTTCATGTGTTATTGAATTTGGTTAGCTAGTATTTTGTTAGGAATTTTTACATGTACACTCTTCAAGATATTGGCCTGTAAATCTGTTTTGTGGTAATGTCTTTACATGGTTTTGGTATCAGAATGACAGTGGTTTCATAGAATGACTTTGGGAGTGTTTCCTCCTTTTTTGATCTTTTGGAATTTTGAGAAGGACTTGTACATATTCTTCTTTGAATGTTTGGTAGAATTCCCCACTGAAGCCATCAATCCTAGACTTTGTTTGCAGGGAGTCGTTTTTTCTTTTTTTAATTATAGATTCTATTTCACTTCTAGTGATCAGTTTGTTAGTTATCTTTTCTTCTTGATTCATTTTTGTTGGGTTTTATGTTTTTAGAAACTTTTCCATTTCTTCTAGATTGTTCAGTTGGTTGGCAACAAGTTTTCATAGTATTCTGTTATTGTCTTTTTTATTTCTGAGATATTGGTTGTTATTTCAACTTTTTAATTTCTAATTTTGTTCATTTGCATTATATGTTCTTCTTGACCTGTCCAGAGGCTTGTTGACTGTGCTTAAAATTTCAAAAAAAAAAGACCAAAAAACCAAACAAAAAAACAGTTTTTGGTTTTATTAGCTTTTCTATTGGTTTTAATCTTTATTTAAGTTATTTCTTCTCTGATCTTTGCATTTCCTCCCTTCTGCTGACTTTAAGTTTTATTTGTTTGCTTTTTTTCTAATTCTTTCAGGTGATAGACTAGGTTGTTTAATTGAGACTTTTCTAATTTTTTGAGGAAAGCCTGTTTTTCTATGAACTTCCCTATAAGGACTGCTTTGGTGCATACCATAGATTTTTGTATGGTTGTGTTTCAGTTGTCATTTGTCTCAAGATATTTTTAAATTTCTTCTTTGATTTTATCTTGCCTCATTGGTTTTTCAGGAGTGTGTTGTTTAATCTCCATGTAATCACTTTGTCCTCCTTTTACTCTCTGTGTTTGATTTCTACTTCCAATCCATTGTGATCAGAAATAATGCTTCAAATAATTTCTCTCCAAGTTTGTTGAGACTTGTTTTTATCCCTGTGATGTTATCTATCCTAGAGAATACTCTGTTGCACTTGAAAAAAATGTGTATTCTGGATTTTTGAATGGAATATCCTAAGAATATAAATTAATTCTAACTGATGTATTGTATTGTAGTATCTCTGTTGTTGTTCAGTTGCCAAGTCATGTCCAACTCTTTGCGACCCCATGGACTGCAGCCTGCCAGGCTTCCCTGTCCCTCACCATCTCCCAGAGTTTACCCAAGTTCGTATTCGTTGAATAGGTGATGCCATTCAACCATCTCTTCCTCTGTCACCACTTCTCCTTATGCCTTCAGTCTTCCCCATCATCAGGGTCTTTTCCAAGGAGTCAGCTGTTTGTATCAGATGGCCAAAGTATTGGAACTTCGGCTTCAGCATCAGTCCTGCCATTGAGTATTCAGGGTTGATTTCCTTTAGTATTGACTGATTTGATCTCCTTGCTGTCCAAGAGACTCTCAAGAGTCTTCTCCAGCACCATGGTTTGAAAGCATCAATTATTCAGTGCTCTGCCATCTTTATGGTCCAGCTCTCACATCCATACGTGGCTACTGAAAAAACCATAGTTTGACTGTACGGACCTTTGTCAGCAACATGATGTCTTTGCTTTTTTATTGTCATAGCTTTCCTGCCAAGAAGCAATTGGCTTCTAATTTTATGGCTGCAGTCACCATCTGCAGTGATTTTAGAGCCCAAAAAAGAGAACCTAACACTGCTTCCACCTTTTCCCCTTCTATTTGCCATGAACTGATGGAGCCAGATGCCAAGATCTTAGTTTTTTTTATTTTTTTTTTAAATATTGACTTTTCAGCCAGCTTTTTCATTCTCCTCTTTCACTCTCATCAAGAGGCTTTTTAGTTCCTCTTCACTTTCTGCAATTAAAGTGGTACCATTTGCATATCTGAGATTGTTATTTCTCCTGACAACCTTGTAACTCATCCAGCCCAGTGTTTCATATGACGTGCTCTGCACATAAGTTAAATAAACAGGGTGACAATAAACAACCTTGTCATACTCCTTCCTCAATTTTGAACCAGTCAGTTGTTTCAAATAAGCTTCTTGACCTGCATACAGGTTTCTCAAGAGACAGGTAGAATGGTCTGGTATTCCTGTCTCTTTATTTTTCCACAGTTTGTTTTGATCTGCACAGTCAAAGGGTTTAGCATAGTCAGTGAAACAGAGGTAAATGTTTTTCTGGAAACAGTATCTCGGTTACCTTGTTGATTTTCTGACTGGAAGATCCATCCATTGATGTGAGTAGGGTGTTAAATTCTCCTACTGTTATTGCATTCCCATAAATTTCTCCCTTTGTTAGTGTTTAAGCCCTCCGATATTGGGTGCATACATGTTAATGAATGTAATGTCTTCTTGCAGTGATCCTTTTGTCATTATATTGTGTCCTTTACTTTTTGGCTTTTGTTTTCAAAACTATTTTATGTGTTATGAATATTGCTACCCTGAATTTCTTGTCATTTCCATTTACATGAAATATCTTTTTTCATACCCTCAGTTTCAGTCTATGTGTTTCCTTTGGCCTAAAATGGATGTCTTGTAGATAGCATTTTATAGGATTTTTTAAATCCAGTTGTCACTGTATATCTTCTAATTAGAGAATTTATTTCATTTACTTTTAAAGTAATTATTTATAGGTATGTATTTATTGCCATTTTAAACCTTGTTTTCCAATTGATTTTGCATTACTTCTTTGCTCCTTTCTTTTTTTCCCTTTTGTGGTTTGATGGTTTTCTTTTTATTGTGCTTGTGTTCTGTTATTTTTTGTTTTTGTGAATCTATTTTTTTTTTGTCATTAACCTGTTTTCTAAGTATTTTAACCCATTATTATATTTACCTACTTTATACTCATAGCCATGTAAGCTCAAACAAATTCTAAAAAAGAAAATCTAAATTTTCTTACTCTCCTCCCCCACATTTTGTGATTTTTATGTCCTCTTACAGTTTCGTGTTTACCTTTTTGCTGTTCTTTGTAGTTAACTTTGCTTTCACAAGAATTTGGTTTTTTTTTTTAATCTTTGTAAGTGTTATGGGATTCCCAGGTCATGTTAATGGTAAAGAATCCACCTGCCAATGCAGGAGATGCAGGAGACACAGGTTCAATACCTGTGTCAGTAAGATCCCCTGGGGGAGGGCATGGCAAGCCACTCCAATATTCTGTCTTGAAGAATACCATTGATAGAGAATCCTGGCGGGCTGCAGCCCGTAGGGTTGCAGAGTTGGACATGACTGAAGTGATTTAGCACACATGCACAAGTGTTATTTAAGTGATTTACTTTTTTATTTTCCATTGCTTATAGATTCTTGTTTCTTTTCTATTTAGATAAAGCCTTTCAATATTTCTTTTATGCTAGGTTTAGTATTGCTTTATTCTTCCCATTTTTGGTTGTCTGAGAAATTCTGTGTCTTTCCTTCTGTCCTAAATGATAATCTTGCTGGGCAGAATTTCTTAAGTTGCAGGTTTTTCCCCTTCAGCACTTCAGATATACCTTGCCACTTCCTTTTGGCCTGAAACACTTCTGTAGAGAAGTCAGCTGATAGTGTTATGGGTGTTCCCTTGTAACTAACTCTTTGTTTTTTTCTCTTGCTGTTTTTAGAATCCTCTCTTTAACTTTTGCCATTTTTTAAAAATATTATGTCTCGGAGTAGACCTGTTTAGTTTCACCTTGTTGGAGACTCTTTATGCTTCCTATAAGTGAATATCTGTTATTTCTTGAGGTTTGGGAAGTTTTCAGCCATAATTTATTCAACTACACTTTCAATCCTGTTTTCTCTTTCTTGTCCTTCTGAGATCCCTATTGTGTATAGATTGACACACTTTATACTATTCCATAAGTCTCATATATTATTTTTATTTTTTAAATTTGTCTTTCATTTGCTATTCTTATTGAGAGATTTCCATTATTCTCTCTTCCAGCTCACTTATTCATTCTTCTGTAATATTCAGTTCACTTTATTGCTTTTAGCTTAGCTTTCATCTTAGCAAATGCGTTCTCCAATCTTACGTGATTCTGTTTATGGTTTCTAGTTTTATTTTATGGAAATCTGCATTTCTATCAAAATGCTAATCTGCCTTTATAATAATCTTCCTTTCTTAATTCCTTCAGTATTTTTATTACCTCCTTTTTTGAACTCAGGCTATGGTAGACTGGGGAGATCTGTTTTCCTGCTCATTTATTCAGGAAAATTTTCTTGATCTTTTAGCTGGGAGTGGTTCCTCTTCTCCTTAATTGTACTTACGGTTTTCTGGCTTTACGAGGTTAGGGTTAACTATCCTCTACTGTGGTCTTAAAGGCTCTTTTTATGTGGGAACGTTCTGTATCAACCTCATGAGTTTAATACTTTGGTGCAAGGGCTCTTTATAGTATAAATGACTGCTACATTTTCCTCAATGTGTGCTGGGCATTATCCCTTTGACTGGAGGTGTGATTGTTGTTTTGGTGATCAGAGACTGCATTGGATATTAAGCAGTCCTCCTCTCTGTTCTGGGATCGTCACAGCCTTGTCTCGAGTAGGATCTGCTCCCCAGTTGTTGGAATAAAAAGTCTCACATCTGTTTCTGAGCTGTGATGTGAGGTAAGCAGGACTGGTGTGCTTCCACCTGGAGAGGAGCCACTAGGTATTTCTTCACAGGAGCTCTCCACTGTGAGGTGTGCTTTATGCTGTTGCCTGCCAGCCATTTTGTGGTCTTACAAAGTACATTGCTACTGCCTCCAGTTGAAATGATGCACTGCTCCCAGCCTCATTTCAACTATGGAAATGCAGGTAATCAGCCCAGGTGTCCTTCAAGCACTAGGGTCACAAAGCAACCAGCAAAGAATTGTTGCCACAGATCTGCTGGTGTCAGGCACCAGGACCACCACAGTCATGCTCTTGCATCCACTGTGTGAGGTACAGCATCAGTCAGGAGCCCAGCCCCGTGTTTGCATGTGGGAGCTGGCAGATCCAGTAGTCACTAACATTAGACCGGTAAGGACCCTGGTGTCCCAAAGGTGTTGAGTTTACAAAATGCCTGTCAGTGCCTAAATTTATGAATAGTACAGCTTCTGGAAGATGGCTCAGACTTCAGCCCTGCTTCAGAATACAAGGTCCCTGGAGACTGGCTCAGATTTCAGCCCCACCCCCACCTGTGGGTAACCTGCCATAGCATGTATCCTTTCAGGGTGGGGCCATGCTCACTCTGAGTATGCCAAGAATGAGGCTGCTTTGGCAGATTCCACACGTGCCAGCAATGGGACATTTGTGGCACACCTGTGTTCTGCTCTGTGCACATCTCTGACTGTGGCATGGACCACACTCCAGCCCCTTTAGGCTGTCTCTGCAGCCAATTCCAGTTCCCTTTGAGGTCTATTCACTAAAGCCTATGTTTTCCAGTGATTTTTTTTTTAATTTTTATAGTGTTGTGTTTGTTACTGCCATATAATGACATGAAGAAGCCATAATTATACATTTACTTCCTCCTCCTTGAGCCTCCTTCCCTTTATCCCATTACTCTTGATCATCAGAGAGCCTCAGACTGGGCTCCCTGTGTTACACAGCAGCTTCTCACCAACTATCCATTTTACACAGGATAGTGTTTTTAAGTTGCTTTATTTTGAGTATTCACTGTGCTGCTATAAACTTTTAACTGCTTTCCAAACTTTCAACTATTTTTCCATGAAAACGTTAATTTTGAAATTTTTTGCTTATATTTTCACTCTTTCTGTAGAAAGGTGGACCCAAGAGCTACCTACTCCACCAGTTCCACTGATGCCATCTTTTATTTCTTCTTGATATTTGCTTACTGCTTGCATTTTTCTGCTCACATAAACCACGTTTCTGTACTTTGTGTACTTTCCCCAGTTTATTCATTAACATACTGATCATACTTATTTTGAATTACTTTTTGATAATTACCACATCTGTGTCATATCTAAGCCTTCTGACATTTGCTTCATCTCTTCAGACTTTGTTTCTTGTACTTGCAATGCTTCATACCTTTTCATTGAAAGTTGGACATAATGAATTGGGTAATGGGAAGGTAAATAAGGTACTGATGTTAAGCAATTTTGTTAAGCTGACTGGGAATTTTTCTTCTTTTAATGTATTCTATAGCAATAAGTACCAGAGGCTTAAATTCCTCTAAAATATTTCCTTTTGGTTTTGTGACTCTTCTTTTTACTTCTCAAAAAAAGTCTGTGTCTTGAAGTTCTTTCTACTGTTATTTACTATCATTATCCTGGAAGCTTATTGATATGGTGGTAGGTTTAGGGAAGGGAAATATTCAGTCATTCTAAATAAGTCTCAGTGTTTAGTGAACCTGTTAATCAGGGCTGTGGCCTTCACAAGTTTGTATTTTTCCTCCAGGGGTACAGTTTTGTTCTTCCTTATCTATAGGGTTTCTAATCCATTTCCTGAAATCTTGAACACTTAACTATGTTTTCTTTTTTCCCCTTATACATGAAACAGGAAGGCTGGAGTGTGCTTAGTAGGGCAGAATTCTCTTCCCCCACATGAAATATCATTTTAGAATTTCCTTTGGTGAATCCTTTTGTCCTGACTGCTAGGCTCTTTTTTTAGGAAGAAAAAGTTTCAGAATGTTTACATTCCTGCCTCTCTCTGCTATGGCAATAAGGGGATATATTCATCTTAGCTCCCTCCTAGAAGATATCTGTTGGTTCCTGGAGTGAAAGTCAGTAAGAACCAGTGCCCCTAAAATGTCTGGAGTTCCCAGCAGCTCCTCATTCTCATGCTAGTCCACAGTTAGCTTACAGTAATTTGTTAAAAGGCCATTTAGATGTTCCTTCCAGTTTCTGCAGGGAGTATTGTTCCCATTAAGTAAATCTGGGGAACTGTTTCTGAATGTGACTCTAAAGATTTCAGGGTGGTGATTTGCCCTGAATCCTCAACTATTTGATGGGTCCAAGAAAAGTCATTGAATTTCTAGTTTGTCCATTTCTTTTTTCTTGTTTTATGAAGAAGAGTGACAAATTCCACCTTATTTACCTGATAAAGTGGAAAATGGAAGTTATGTTTAAATATTTTCAAATAGTCCTTGCAGTTTTTACTGTGATCTTAGAAATACTTATCTTTCTAAAACATAAATGTGCCTTTAAGTCTTTACATTTCAATTAAAGGAATAATAATAGTCTATGTTTTCCTATACTTAAGTTGTATCATATTTATTTATTCTTCACACTTTAGTTTCCTTAACTTTGGGTAATCATATGGCAATATGATTTAAGCTATCAGCTTATTTTCAGAAAACAGTATTAATAATCATAATATATATTTAGTTGATATAATATGAGAAATAAACTGTAAGTGATAAAAGCTCTATTTTAAAATTTTAGGTGGAAATTTGGGGCAGACTATGTAAGAAAAGACTACATTCTACAGTTAAATAAAAAGAAAAGCTTGTTTAGATTATTAATGAGATACACATTATTAAGGGCTTCCCAGGTGGCTCAGTAGTAAAGAATCTGCCTGCCAATGCAGGAGAAACAGGAGATATAGGTTTGATCCAGAATAGGAGATATAGGTTTGAGCTGGGGAGATCCCCTTGAAGACTGGAAACCCAGTCTAGTATTCTTGTCTGGAAAATCCCATGGGCAGAGAAGCCTGATGGGCTACAGTCCATAGGATTTCAGAGTTGGACACGATTGAGCAAGTGCACATGAACACATTACTATATACTGAATATTTCTAACTAAAACTATTCACAGTTTGAAGAATGTAGTTGTAATATTTAAAGTCTTCCTCAAGTCTTTGGAAATCAAATTGGAACATTTAAAACACGTTATAGTTTAAATGTAATGAAAAGAAGAGCATAAGAAGAAAACAAAGGAGAATTCTGCTGGACCATAAATTTAATTGGATTACTGCAACAGTGGCGAAGGAGAAGCCCAAAGAACGGCGAAAGAACAAAGGAGAAGGCAATGGCGACCCACCCCAGTACTCTTGCCTGGAAAATCCCATGGAGAGAGGAACCTGATAGGCTGCAGTCCATGGGGTCACGAAGAGTCGAACACGACTGAGCGACTTCACTTTCACTTTTCACTTTCATATATTGGACAAGGAAATGGCAACCCACTCCAGTGTTCTTGCCTGGAGAATCCCAGGGACGGAGGAGCCTGGTGGGCTGCCGTCTATGGGGTCGCACAGAGTCGGACACGACTGAAGCGACTTAGCAGCAGCAGCAGCTATAACAATGAGATTAGTTTAAATTTAAATCTAATACAACAAAATAATTTATCAAAATTGAGTACTAGCTATGTGTTAGAACTACTTAGCTGGTGATAGAGGTAAAGCTCAAAATACAAATTCACAAAAAGTGTTTAATATCTGGCAGAGCATAAGTAATTGCTCTGTGTTCCACTGAAAACTAGCCACAGTTCGTGTTATCCCATAAGTATGTATATGCAGCTTCCAAAACCCAAATATCCAGTGAGTAACATAATATGCTAAATGCTGCATAGTATATAATACTATATAGTATATGACAAGCTATAGCTGATATTATACTTAATGATGAAAAGCTGAAAACATTCCCTCTAAGATCAACAACAAGACACTCCTACACACTCTCACCACTTTATTTCAACATAGAATTGAAAGCCCTAACCAGAGCAAAAAAAAAATGTTGGTAAATGTCAGACAAAGACAAATATAGGCATACCTGGTTTTATTGTGCATTGTTTTATTGCACAGCAGCTAGATCAATTTTAATGAAAGGGATCCCTAGTGTTGAGTCTGTGCATAACCTCCACTTCTGCCTACCCTGCCCAGTCCATATATGAACTCATCTTACTAGTCCTGTAGTATATAAGAATAGAAACTGACCAATGTTTACTGGTTGAGTTAGTTTGTCCACTTTGCTAAGTGGGTATGGTTCTTGCTCTCAATAAGCATTAATATGTGATACAATATTCCTAATATGCTCTTCTTCCTCTAATTTGCCTTGCCAACTTCTCCTTCCCTAGTCTCCTTATCTCTAACCTTTTCATCCTCCTTATTGTACCCTGACCAATAAGCTGAGTCATTTGCTACTGACCATTATTCATAAATAATCTATTTTTCTCTTCATCCAGAGTGAGTAACAAACACTCTGTTTATTTGGAAGATTTCCATGAAAAATCATCTTTCAAACCACCTGTGTGGGGCTGCAGTACATTGGAAGTCCACTTTTATCTTCCATCTCTTTAATGAGCCAACACATTCATAAATAAAACTCAAGTACTTTCCTCCTCCAGAAGTTCCATGCGGACCATAGATGTGGGTTAAAGAAAAGTCCTTGCTGTACCTGTAGTGTGTGACATGAGGGTCACTTGTATCTGAACCTTATTTATATCTCTTAGACATGTACATCTTCAGCATACCGATCCACACCTATTAGACTTTACAACTTGGTGAATCTGACAGCATCCACTTCATGATGGGTAATAAGACTGCATGATCACTTTATATCTAATGTGCAAAAACTCAATCTCTACCCAGACCTAACACCATGTCAGTTTCTGCATTTCAAATGGTGCATAATCTTCTCCCAATGGCATGGCCTTGCCCTAGTACCCTATGAATCTATAATGCAAATCTCATATGGCACATGCAGCAGGAGAGCTTGTACTATGACGCTGACCCACTGAAGTGATTTCTCTTGCTCTGAGCTCCGCTCAAGACTAGCAACATTCCACACCACCCAGTAAATGGATGGCAGTAAAATATGCAGTTCCAAAGCTTCAAAAGTTACAGCAAATATTGTGCTTTTTTTTAAATGGTAATAGATTCAAAGAGCAGTAATATGTTCTTCACTTTGGAGATGTGTTAGCATTATCCAAAGCACTGTACTCTAAATAGTTCAATAATGTAGCAGATCTCTGAAACGTTTTGGGTTTAGCTACCCCTATCTAGAGCACATGTTCCTAACAAGGTATCCAGAGTACTAAACATATCTTGCCTATTAGGTCCAAATAACATGATGTCATCAATATGGTGAATCTCTGTTATGCTTTGAAGAATATTCTATTTGTTGGTCCAGATCTTTTCAGAGTATTTTATGACAGAGTACAAAAGAATTAACCGTTCTGGGACAAGACTGTAATACTACTATTGTCTGTTGCACATGATGTAATTTGCTTAATCTTTCTTTTTGATGAGTGTTGGAAATTATACACATTTAACATATTAATTGTTGCCTACAAAATATCAAAAATTCTGTTGGTAAAAAATAATATTTGGCACAACAAGTGCAACTGAGATTCCTACTTAGTTACATTTGTTCACTGTCATTCACTATTATTAATTCAATATTTGCAGGCATGAGACTTGTGAATTAAATAGGATAGAGACTACAAGTCTTTAAGATTTTTAGGATCATACTCACTTCCTTCCCTAGATGTAATAAATGTTTTATTATAGATTTATTCTGGGAATGGTGAGAAACATATTTAAGCGTTCCATTTGGCATTTCCTATTGCAATAGCTCTTACTCTAACAATCAATGTGTTTCCACAGTAATGTAACAATTATTTGTCCTATTGCTGTGAAACTTGCCACTGGAATTTTGATATAATTGTCTTGAATCTCTAGATTGCTTTGAGTATTTTGGACATTATAATAATATTTATTAATTTATTAATATTTATTAATTCTTCCCTTCTAGTGCTTCCCTTGTGGCTCAACTGGTTAAGAATCCACCTGCAATGCAAGAGATCTGGGTTCGATCCCTGGGTTGGGAAGATTCCCTGGAGAAGGTAAAGGCAACCCACTCCAGTATTCTGGCCTGGAGAATTCCATGGATTGCATAGTCAGTCCATGGGGTCGCAAAGAGTCGGACATGACTAAGCAACTTTCACTTTCACTATTAATTCTTCCAATCCATGAGAATATCTTTCCATCTATTTATGTCTTCCTCAAATCTCTCCATAAATCTTATAGTTTCCAGTCTACAGGTCTTTTATATTTTGTCCAGTTGTAGATATGCTTGAAATCAAGGTCATGTGTTTCTAAATTCATATCTTTCTCATTGTAATATAGGTATCACGTCTGTGGTGGAATTCTAGAAGTCTCACTAGAGACCAGCTCTGTAAAGCCCATCCTAAACTTTCTAATTTCTTATTTCAAGCACTTTCTGCTTAAAATGTCAATTGAATCCTGACTAGTATAATTATCATGCTCTTTCTCTTTGAAATTTGAGATATTCAGTGGTGGGGAAATAAACTTCCACAATAAATTGTTCTATCACACAATTCACTGAATATGATGCCAAAAGAAATTTCAGGTTGGAGTTCATCTAGATTTTCTTTCATATAAGTGACTCAGATAAGATAAAGAAGGCCATCGTGGAACATTTGTTATGATATTGTTCAACAGAGTCCTTGTTTATTTTACTGCTCCCAATTTATTAATCAATTTTATGGCATTTATACTGCTGTTCTAATGCTATAATTCTTTTGTAATTATCTTGGTAACTGTAAACATAGATATATTGGATATAATCTCAGTAGTTCTAATCACAAACAGGTTTCTAATGTCTATAATATATTTGCAATTTTGAGACACAATTCTATTTCCCTGAATTACTATTAATATTTCTGCCTGCATATGAAGACATTCATTTGCTCCACACCATCCTTTCTAAATATGCTTTAATAAAATTCCCAACTGATTGGATTTCTTTCAGTTTGCATTACCTTATTCAGAGATTGAGTAAATTGTTTTTTAGAAATTTTATTTACTCTGTGAGTTCTTCTGCTTTGCAGTTCTATATTGCTGTAATGTTTTCCAAGTTAATTTCATTTTTTTAGGCACCATGTTGGGGGAAAATAGGAGCAATATAACCTTCTGCATCAAGTTCAACAAAAGCAGACATAGAGTTTCTTTTGCAACATTCCTCCAAACGTATCGTGATGGCTTATGGCCTCCACCTTTAATTGGATCCTATATGCATTTCCAGCAAGTCACAGAGGCAGGGGAACATGGTATATTGCTCCCTGCTAATCAGGTTCCTGCCCTAGAGAGGTTAGACTATGTCAGGATTTGTTAGCAAGAGAACATAGAATAAATGGTGGGAGGAAATACAGCAGATAGCTACCAAATTATCTAATATAAAAATACTTTTTAATCCTCCATTTAATGTTTTCCTTCCTATTGTGAATTAGTAGTATTTTATTCATAAGGAATACAAGTTATATTATTTGCACCTTTTGGCGTTTGTTTCCAGCATTCTCACAAACCATTACCCACTTTACATATTCATACTTTTGGCTACCTAGATTAAGATTTCCAAGAAGGAACAAGGGCTTTTAAACATCTGCTGTTGCTGTTCAGTCGCTTCAGTCATGACCAACTCTTTGCAACCCCATGAACTGCAATCAGTTAATTTTAATTAAATATTAAAGTGAAAGTGTGAAAGTCTTAGTGGCTCAGCCATGTCTGACTCTTTGTGACCCCATGGACTGTAGCCCTCCAGGCTCCTCTGATGATGGGGTTTCCCAGACAAGAATACTGGAGTGGGTTGCTATTTCCTTCTCCAGGGGATCTTCCCCACCCAGGGATCTAACCTGGGTCTTCCACATTGCAGGTAGACTCTTTACTGTCTGATTATCCCATATTTTTCATTTTAGAGGTAAAAGGGAGTGACTTTCCTAATTTTAATGAGCACAATTTCATCATTAAGTAAATACAAAATAAAGAGTAAAAATAAAGTTGGAGGTAAGCATACAGATATTTGTTATAGGACAAAGAAATGAGATTTTTGAGCCAAATATATAAATTGAATCAAAACTCTGCCAGATATTTAGGAAAACATATTAAAGAGTTGCTTACAATGTGAGGATAGTAAAGATTAAGTATAATATAATTAAGTATAATATAATACAGGTAAATAGGCACTAATTTTAGTCTGACTCATAAAATGAGTTATTGGCATTATTTTATTAAAATGTTAATGTAGATTCAGGCTTGGCATGAATATACATTGAAAACTGTTTCCATAATTTTTAAAATTATCACTAAATGTTTAAAACTGTTTCATCCATAATTTCTCACTTTCTAATTCACTGCCTTTTTATGATTATAACATGCACATCAGTGCAGTTTTATCAGAATCATAAGCGAGCTGCTGTTGTTTGATTGCTAAGTCATGTTCAACTCTTTTGTGACCCCATGGACTGTAGCTCACCAGTTTTCTCTATCCACGGAATTTCCCAGGCAAGAACACTAGAGTGGGTTGCCATTTCTTTGTCCAGGGGATCTTCCTCACCCAGGAATCAAACCCACTTCTCCTGTATTGGCAGACAGTCTCTTTACCTCTGAGCCACCAGGGAAGCCCCATAAGCAAGGAGGCCAAGCCAGATTTTCTGATCATCGTGCTGCTATTGCTTGTGAACAAAAGGTCTATTTTCAACCATGATATCCAGATAGTTAATATTCTAAATAAATACTTATTTTTAATTGCTGTGTACTCAATCTCTAAAGTTACATAAATGCTAATGTTGATATCATCATGAGAGTGATTTGAAATGCAAAACCACAGTCAGTTCCACATATGATAACACAATCACTTCACTTTATCAGCTGTTGCTTCTTTACAGTTAATCTCAATGCTTATTTTTAATTTTAACATATACTTGAATTCAATTCACATTTTAATGCTCTTTTTATGCCTAAGTTGAGGTTTTTTTTAAATTATGAGGTAGTTTGATTTAATTAACATTCTTGTGTATGATTTATTGGTATATATTGACTATAATAGGAATAACATATTATTTTGAATGACGTATATCTAATTTCAAATTTCGGAAACCAGTGTGTCCCTTTCGACGTCTCATTTTTAGAATTCTTTAAATTAGGAAATATACTAATGTTGGAACACTTGTTTGTGTCTTACATGCTTTGTATCAGGCATTAGAAAACCATAACTTCTGTTACCATGAAATAAATTGATCCTTTATCTCCTGAGTCATGTACTAGTGCCTGTCCGTGGCATCATATTGAGTTGGTTGTGTGAACTGTGCATGCCACTCTGAATATTTATGTCATACTTGGGCATGAAATTCAGGTTTGGATTAGGTGGTGCATCAGAAAGTACCTAGTAATTAACACAAGCTACTAGTGACAGAGATTCAGGTTCTCAACACAGATATAACACATTAATGAACAAAGTGACTAAATGGCTAGTCTTCCTCTGTATTGAGTTGTCTTCTTAGTTACAAAATGTTGGTTATCATGTATATCTTGCATTGATAAAAATATCAGTTGAATTTATTACTTTTAAATACTTGGGAAATGTAAAAACACAAATGCAACATTCCACTACTTACGGAGTAAGGTAAATTTTTCACTTCTCCCTAATTTTGTACCACATTGAAAAGAGGTGATTTGCTAAAAATGAGACTAGCAAGTTACTGCAAAAATTGGATAGACTCAGACATCTGAAAACTAATATCTTTAAGAGATTTCTTGTAAATTAGAGTTATAAACTACCAAGTACATTGAGAATGCCTACCTCATAAACAGTAATTTTTTTAATTTTTTAATTGAAGGATAATTGCTTTACAGAATTTTGTGGTTTTCTGTCATACATCAACAAGAATCAGTCATAGGTACACCCACGTCCCCTCCCTGCCATCTCCCTCCCCACTCCAACCTTCAGACTGTCACAGATCCCCTGTTTGAGTTCCTTGAGTCATATGGCAAATTCCCATTGGCTACCTGTTTTGCACATGGTATTGTAAATTTCTATGTCACTCTCTCCATACATCTCCCCTTCTCCCTCCTCTCCTCCCACCTTGTCCATAGGTCTGTTCTCTATGTCTGTTTCTCCACTGCTGCCCTGAAAAAATAAATTCATCAGTGCCATCTCTTCAGATTCCATATATATGTCAGTATACAATATTTATATTTCTCTTTCTGACTTACTTCACTCTGTATAATGGGTTCTAGTTTCATCCATCTCATCAGAACAGATTCAAACGTATCCCTTTTTATGGCTGAGTGGTATACCATTGTACATATGTACTAGAACTTCTTTATCCACTCATCTGTCGATGGACATCTAGGTTGTTTCCATGTTCTAATTATTGTAAATAGTGCTGCAGTGTATATTGGAATACATGTGTCTTTTTCAGTTTTGATTTCCTCAGGGTATATGTCTTGGAGTGGGATTGCTGGGTCATATGGTGGTTTTATTGCTAGCTTTTTAAAGAGTCTCCATACTGTCTTCCATAGTGGCTGCGTCAGTTTACATTCCCAATAGCAATGCAAGTGTTCCCTTTTCTCCACATCCTCTCCAGCATTTGTTGTTTGTAGACTCTTTGATGATGGCCTTTCTGACTGGTATGAGGTGGTATCACACTGTAGTTTTGATTTGCATTTCTCTGATAATGAGTGATATTGAGCATCTTTTCATGTCCTTGTTATCCATCTGTATGTCTTCTTTGGAGAAATGTCTCTTCAGGTCCCTATCCCACTTTTTGATTGGGTTGTTTACTTTTTTAATATTGAGTTGTATAAGCTGCTTGTATATTTTGTAAATTAATTCTTTATCAGTTGTTTCCCTTGCTATTATTTTCTCCCATTCTGAGGGTTGTCTTTTCACCTTGTTTGTAGTTTCCTTTGCTATGCAAAAGCTTTTAAGTTTAATCAGGTCCCACTTGTTTATTTTTGTTTTTATTTCCATTACTCTAGGAGGTGGGTCATAGAAGATCTTGCCTTGATTTATGTCACTGAGTGTTTTGCCTGTGTTCTCCTCTAAGTGTTTAATAGTTTCTGGTCTTGCATTTAGGTCTTTTATCCATTTTGAGTTTATCTTTGTGTATGGCATTAGGTAGTGATATAATTTCATTCTTTTGCATGTAGCTGTCCAGTTTTCCCAGCACCACTTACTGAAGAGGCTGTCTTTGCCCCATTGTGTATTTTTGCCTCCTTTGTCAAAAATAAGGTACCCATAGGTGCATTTATCTCTGGGTTCTCTATCTTGTTCCAATGGTCTATGTTTCTGTTTTTGTGCCAGTAGCATACTGTCTTGATAACTGTAGCTTTGTAATATAGTCTGAAGTCAGGAAGGTTGTTTCCTCCAGCTCCATTCTTCTTTCTCAAGACTGCTTTGGCTATTCAGGGTCTTTTGTGTTTCCATATGAATTGTGGAATTTTTTGTTTTATTTCTGTGAAAACAGCCATTGGTAATTTGATACAGATTGTTTTAAACCTGTAGATTGCATTTTGTAGTATGTGTATTTTCACAATATTGATTCTTCCTACCCATGTACATGGAATATCTCTTTATCTCTTTGTGTCATCTTTGATTTCTGTCATCAGTGTCTTATAGTTTTCCATATATAGGTCTTTTGTTTCCTTAGGTAGCTTTATTCCTAGATATTTTATTCTTTTTGTTGCAAAGGTGTATGGTATTGATTCCTTAATTCCTCTTTCTGATTTTTCATTGTTAGTATATAGAAGTACAAATGATTTCTTTGTATTGATCTTGTATCCCGAAATGTTGCTGAATTTGCTGATTAGCTCTAGTAATTTTTGGTAGTTTCTTTTGGGTTTTCAGTGTATAGTATCATGTCATCTCCAAAGAGTGATGGTTTTACTTCTTCTTTTCTGATCTGTATTTCTTTTATTTCTTTTTCTTCTCTAATTGCTGTAGCTAGGACTTCCAAAACTATGTTGAATAATAGTGGTGAGAGCGGACAACCTTGTCTTGTTCCTGATCTTAGAGGAAAAGCCTTTAGTTTTTCACCATTGAGAATAATGTTTCGCTGTGGGCTTTTCATATATGGCCTTTACTATGTTGAGGTAGGTTCCTTCTATGCCCATTTTTTAAAGAGTTTTTACCATAAATGGATACTGGATTTTGTCAAAGGCTTTTTCTGCATCTATTGAGATGATCACATGGTTTTTATCTTTCAGTTTGTTGATATGGTGTATCACATTGATTTATTTGCATATATTGAAGAATCTTTGCATCCATGGTATGAAACCAACTTGATCATGGTGTATGAACTTTTTAATGTGTTGTTTGATTCTGTTTGCTAAAATTTTGTTGAGAATTTTTGCATCTATGTTCATCAGTGATATTGGCCTGTAATTTTGTTTTTTTGTGTTGTCTTTTTCTGGTTTTGGTATCAGGGTGATTGTGGCCTCATACAATGAGTTTGGAAGTGTTCCTTCTTCTGTGATTTTTTGGAAGAGTTTCAGAAAGATAGGCATTAGCTCTCTTCTAAATGTTTGGTAGAATTCCCCTGAGAAGCCATCTGGCCCTGGGCTTTTGTTTTGGGGAAGATTTTTGATCACTGTTTCAATTTCAGTGTTTGTAATTTGGTTGTTTATAATTTCTATTTCTTCCTGGTTCAGTCTTGGGAGGCTGATGTTTTCTAAGCATCTGTCCATTTCTTCTAGGTTATCCATTTTATTACCATACAGTTGTTCATAACATTCTCTTACGATCCTTCGTATTTCTGTGTTGTCTATTGTAACCTCTGCTCTTCCATTTCTAATTTTACTGATTCAATTTTTCTCCCTTTTTTTCTTGATGAGTTTGGCTAGTGGTTTGTCAATTTTGTTTATCTTCTCAAAGAACCAGCTTTTAGTGATATTCATCTTTGCCATTGTTTCCTTCATTTCTTTTTCATTTATTTCTGCTTGGAGCTTTATGATTTCTTTCCTTCTGCTACTTTTGAGGATTCTTTGTTCTTCTTTTTCCAGTTGTTTTAGGTGTAGAGCTAGGTTGTCTATTCAATGTTTTTCTTGTTTCTTGAGGTAGGATTGTGTCACTATAAACCTCCCTCTCAGAATTGTTTTTCCTGTGTCCCATAAGTTTTGGGTCATCATGTTTTCATTGTCATTTGTTTCTAGGAATCTTTTGATTTCTTTTCTTATTTCTTCAGTAACCTCTTTGTTAATTAGTAATGAATTGTTTAATCATCGTGAGTTTGTGTTTTTTCTGTTTCTTTTTTTTCCTTGTAGTTGATATCTAGTATCAGAGCATTGGGGTCAGAGAAGATACTTGATACAATTTCAATTTTCTTAAATTTACTGAGGCTTGATTTGTGGCCCAAGATGTGCTCTATCCTGGAGAATGTTCCATGTGCACTTGAGAAGAAAGTGTATTATTCTGCATTTGGATGGAAAGTCCTGAAGATATCAGTTAGGTCTGTTTGATCTAATAGTTTATTTAAGGTTTGTGTTTCCTTATTGATTCTTTGTTTTGATGATCTGTCCATTGGTGAAAGTGGGGTGTTAACATCCCCTACTATTATTGTGTTGCTGTTGATTTCTTCTCTTATGCCTGTTAGTGTTTGCCTTACATATTAAGGAGCTCCTATGTTGGGTGCATAGATATTTACAATTGTTATGTCTTCTTCTTGGGTTGATCCCTTGATCATTATGCAGTGCTCTTCTTTGTCTCTTATGATATTCTTTATTTTAAAGTCTATTTTGTCTAAAATAAGGATTGCCACTCCAGCTTTCTTTTGGTTTCCATTCACATGGAATATCTTTTTCCATCCTTTTACTTTCAGTCTGTACATGTCTCTAGGTCTGAAGTGGGTCTCCTGGAGGCAACATATATATGGGTTTTGGCTTTGTATCCATTCAGTCAGTCTATATTTTTGGTTAATGCATTTAATCCATTTACATTTAAGGTAATTATTGATTCATATGTTCCTATTGGCATTTTATTGATTGTTTTGGGTTTGTTTTTGTAGGTCTTTCATTTCTCTTGTGTTACTGGCTATATAAGTCCCTTTAGTATTTGTTGCAAGGCTGGCTTGGTGGTGTGGAATTCTCTTAACTTCTGCTTGTCTGCAAATATTTTGATTTCTGCATCAATTTTGAATGAGATCTTTACCTGGTATAGTAATTGTGGTTGTAGGTTTTTCTCTTTCATTACTTTAACTATATCCTACCGTTCCCTTCTAGCCTGTAGAGTTTATGCTGAAAGATCCACTGTTAATCATTTGGGTTTCCCCTTGTATGTTACTTGTTGCTCTTCCCTTGCTGCTTTTAATATTCTTTCTTTGTGCTTAATCTCTGTTAGCTTGATTAATATGTGTCTCAATGTGTTTCTCCTTGGGTTTAACCTGTAGGGGACACTATGCACTTCCTGGACTTGATTGACTATTTCCTTTCACATGTTGGGGATGTTTTCAACTATAATTTCTTCAAAAATTTTCTCAGTGCCTTTCTTTTTTTTCTTCTTCCTCTGGGACTCCTATAACATGAGTGTTGTTGTGTTTAATATTGTCCCAAAGGTCTCTGAAGCTTTCCTCAATTCTTTTAATTCCTTTCCCTTTATTCTGCTCTTCAGCAGTTATTTCCACCATTCTATCCTCCAGCTCACTTATGCATTCCTCTGCCTCAGTTATTCTGCTATTGGTTCCTTCTGGAGTATTTTTAATTTCAGTAATTGTGTTATTCATCTCTCTTTGTTTATTCTTTATTTTTTCTATGTCCTTGGTGATTGTATTAACTGTGTTAAATGCCTTTTGCATTTTCCCCATTCTATTTTCAAGTCTTTGGAGTGTATTTATTATCATTATTCTGAATTCTATTTCAGGGAGATTACTTATTTCCTCTTCATTTATTTGGTCCTGTGGGTTTCTACCTTGCTCTTTCATTTGTGCTGTATTTCTGTCTTTTCATCTTTTTTTTTCTAACTTGCTCCACTTGAGGTCTCCTGTTCCAAGGCTTTAGGGTTGTATTACTTGTTCCTTTTTATTTTTGCCTTGGGAGGGAAATGTTGGCTGGGTGGTTTGTGTTGACGTCTTGTTGGGGGTGACTTGTGCCTGTGTTCTAGTGGGAGGAGATCAAACATGTAATTACAGAAATACTGGGACATATACACACACACTTCCACACATAAAGTTATAACCGAAATGTTATAAAGAAAAGAGCACAGGACATTGACTTGGTGAGCAAAGGAAACCAAAAGTGATATCAACCACCTGAAAGCAGTTAGCTAATGCTCAATCTGGAAATCTGAGCATGAGCAGAGGGGAATATAGCCTAGAGAGCTCAACAATTTAACTTACTTGGTGAAAAAAGAAAGAGTGAAGGAGGAAAAGAGAGTGAAAAAGAAAGGAGAGAAAGGAGGAAAAAGAGAAAAGGAAGGGGTGGAGAAGAGGATTTAAAAAAATTTTAAAAGAGAAAGAAAAAAAAAACAGAAATGAAAAGATGATTAGACGTATGTGGAAAAGAGTTATAAGTATTCAGGAATAGCTACAGCCAGTAAAAAACAGTAGGAAAAGCAGTTGAATATATCAAAAACAAAATCTGAAAAACTCATCAAGAAAAAAAAGTGAGAAAGAGAAAAAAAAAGCTTAAAATGATTTTTTTTTCTTTCTTTTTTTGACAGGAAACATAAAGAGGAAAACTCCACAGCACCACAAAAGGCTAATATGGATGTGGAAACATGTAGGGGAAATAAACCGTGTGATTTATAAGAAAGAGAGAAAAACAAATCTTGATGATTTTTTTTTTTTTTTAACAAGGAAAGCTTCATAGCACCGCAAAAAGCTAATGTGATGGTGAAAATATGTTGGGAAATAAGCAATGTGATTTATAAGAAGAAAGAATCTTTAAAAGATTTTTAAAATTTTCATAATAAGAAAAACAAAGAGGAAAATTCCATAATACTTCTAAAGGCTAGTGTGAAGTTGGAGATATATTGGGGAAATAAACAGTGTGATTTATAAGAGAAAAAAAAAAAGGAAAAATTTTTAAAAAGGATTTTCAAGGTCGTAATTCTTGGCTGTGGAGTCTGCCCCTGTGGATGGAATTGGGTTAGGGCCCTGTGATGTTTTCTTGGTTGGTGGAGCTTGTGCCTGTGTTCTGATTGATAGAGCTGGATCTCGTCTCTCTGAAGGGCAGTGCAGTGTCCAGTAGTAGGTTTGGGAGTATCTGCGGGTTCAGCATGCCTTTGGGCAGTTGTTCTAGCTTTTGCGGTATTGCTGCTAAGTCGCTTCAGTCGTGTCCGACTCTGTGTGACCCCATAGACGGCAGCCCACCAGGCTCCGCCGTCCCTGGGATTCTCCAGGCAAGAATACTGGAGTGGGTTGCCGTTACCTTCTCCAGTGCATGAAAGGGAAAAGTGAAAAAGAAGTTGCTCAGTCATGTCCGACTCTTAGCGACCCCATGGACTGTAGCCCACCAGGCTCCTCCATCCATGGGATTTTCCAGGCAAGAGTACTGGAGTGGGGTGCCATTGCCTTCTCCGTTTGCGGTATTAGGTGCGTCTATTTCCGCAGCTGCTTCAAAGTGTGGGTTTCTCAGCATAACTTCAGTGCTGCCAGCCCTCTACTTGTCCCTGGGATCATTACTGGTACTTCTGTTCCTCTGTCCCACCCTGCGCTGCAGGCCGAAACTTGCTAGGTAGGTGTTTGTGTGGATCCTTCTGCGTTGCGGGAAACTTGTGTGGGTTTCCCTCAGCCCCCTAAGCTCATCCTTGGTGTCGTGGGACTTGTGGGCACTTGACTCAGTTCCCGAGGTCCACCCTCTGTGTGGCAGGCTTGTGTGCACTGATCTGGGCTTTCTGGACGCGCACTCTGTGTCGAGGGGCTTGTGTGCACCTGTTTCAGCTCCCCGGGCTGGCCTCTGTGTCGTAGGGCTAGTGTGGACTTGTTTTGGCTCCCTGTACCTGCCCTCTGGGTGGCGGGGTTTATGTGCACTGCTTCACTTCACTACCTGCACTCTTTGTCGCGGGGGGTTATTTGTTCTTCTTTCGGCTGTGCTGGAAGGGTTGTGTGCGCTGCCCAAGTTTGCATGTCCCCCCTCTATGACACCCCAGTCCCTCACTTTGCGCCGGCTGTGTTTGTCTGCCCCGTCACACTCGACCACCTGGGCCTGCCCTCTGTGTTGCAAGGGTTGTGTGTGCTGGCTGGGTGTGTATGCCGCGCCACTCTCAGTTCCCCGAGCTTCCATCTGTCTGGGGCCATAGTCCATGAGTTGTGAACGGGCTGAGAAGTACAGCTTTCTCTGCTTACTGCGCTCCAAGTTCCTGCTTTGCCTGGTTTTCCAAGACTTTACAGCTCCCCTTTGGGCCCGCCTGTCGGGGAGATTCCCTGTGCCCGGGAACTCCTGTTTCAGGGCTCCCTCCTCGCTCCTTGGGCCACAAGCTGCTGCCCAGAAGTTCTCCATCTTTTCCTTTTTGTGTCTCCCTCCTCTCTCCTACCTCATTTCAGGGAGCTCAGCCTGTCCCCCTGGAGGCCTCAGGTCTTCTGCTATTGCCTAGAGGTTGCTTTGGAGGAGTTGTTCCATATCTTGATGAGTTTTTGATGTATTTGGGAGGAGACTGGAGATCTCCCCATCTTACTCTTCCACCATCTTCCTCTGTCTCCTCCCTCATAAACAATAATTTTAATAAAATTTTTTCAAGCAAATCTTGTTAATAATAGGTGCAACAAACATGGACTTTAGAAGAGAAAATTCCTAAATTAAAATTTGTGAGACTTGCCCTAAGGGGAATATACTCTCTTACAGGCATGAAAATTTAGTTGTTGTTGTTCACTTTCCATATCATGCCCGACTCTTCACAACCCATGGACTGCAGCACACCTGTCCCTCACCATCTCTCTGAGTTTGCCCACCTTCATGTCCATTGAATCAGTGATGCATTCTAACCATCTCGTCCTCGGTGCCTCTTCTCCTTCTGCCTTCAACCTTTCCCAGCATCAGGGTCATTACCAATGAGTTAGCTATTTGCCTCCAGTAGCCAAAGTATTGGAGCTTCAACTCCAATGAGTATTCAGGGTTGACTTCCTTTAAGATTGGCTGGTTTGATATCTTTGCTTTACAAAGGACTCTCAGGAATCTTCTCCAGCACCACAGCTTGAAAGCATCAATTCTTTGGTGCTCTACCTTCTTTATTGTTCAGCTCTCACATCCATACATGACTGCTAGGAAGACCATAACCTTGACTATATGGAACTTTGTTCCCAAGTGTTGTCTTTGCTTTTTAACACACTGTCTAGCTTTTCATAGCTTTCATGCCAGGAAGCAATTATCTTTAATTTCATGGCTGCAGTCACTATCTGCAGTGATTTTAGAGCCCAAGAAGAGGAAATCTGTCTCTGCTTCCACCTTTTGCCCTACTATTTGCCAAGAAGTGATGGGACTGGATGCCATGATCTTAGTTTTTTTAACACTGAGTTTTTAGCTGGCTTTTTCACTGTCCTCCTTCACCTTCATCAGGAGGCTCTTTAGTTCCTCTTCGCTTTCTGCCATTACAGTGATATCATCCATGTATCTGAGGTTGTTGCTATTTCTCCTGGTAATCTTGATTCCAGCTTGTAATTCATCCAGCCCAACATTTCATGTGATGTGCTCTGTGTATAATTACATAAACAGGGTGACAATAAACAGCCTTGTTATACTCTTTTCTCAATCCTGAGCCAGTCAGTTGTTCCATATAGGGTTCTTTTTCTTCTTGACCCACATACAGGTTTCTCAGGAGGCAGGTAAGATGATCTGGTATTCCCATCTCTTTAAGAGTTTTCTACAGTTTGTTATAATTCATGCAGTCATAAGCTTTAGTATAGTGAATGAAACAGAAATAAATGTTTTCTGAAATTCCCTTGCTTTTTCCATGATTCAGCAAATGTTGGCAATTTGATCACTGGTTCCTCTACCTTTTCTAAACTCAGCTTGAACATCTGGAAGTTTTTGGTTCACATAATGCTAAAGCCTAGCTTGGAGAATTTTGAGCATAAACTTACTAGCATGGGAAATGAGTGCAATTGTCCAGTGGTTTGAACGTTCTTTAATACTGCCCTTCTTGGGAACTGGGATGTGGATTGACCTTTTCCCCACCTGTGGCCACTGCTGGCTTTTCCAAATTTGCTGACATAATGATTGCAGCACTTTAGAAACATCATCTTTTAGGATTTTAAATAGCTCTTCTGGAATTCCATCACCTCCACGAGCATTATTGGCAGCAGTGCTTCCTAAGGCCTACTTGACTTCACACTCCATAATGTCTGGCTCTGAGTGAGTGATTACACCACTGCGGCTATCCAGGTAATTAAGATGTTTTTTGTACAATTGTTCTTTGTATTCTTTACCTCTCTTCATGATCTCTTCTGCTTCTATTATGTCTTTACTATTCAGTTCAGTTCAGTTCAATCTCAGTCATGTCCAACTCTTTGTGACCCCATGGACTGCAGCATGCCAGGCTTCCCTGTCCATCACCAACTCCCGAAGCTTACTCAGACTCAAGTCTATCAAATCAGTGATGCCATCCAACCATCTCATCCTCTGTCATCCCCTTCTCCTCCTGCCTTCATTCTTTCCCAGCATCAGGGTCTTTTCCAAGTAATCAGTTCTTCACATCAGGTGGCCAAAGTATTGGAGTTTCAGTTTCAGTGTCAGTCCTTCTAATGACTATTCAGGACTGATTTTTATTAGGATGGACTGGTCAGATCTCCTTGTGGTCCAAGGGACTCTCAAGAGTCTTCTCCAACACCATAGTTCAAAAGCATCAATTCTTTGGTGCTCAGCTTTCTTTATAGTCCAACTCTCACATCCATACATGACTGCTGGAAAAACCATGGCTTTGACTATATGGACCTTTGTTGGCAAAGTAATGTCTCTGCTTTTTAATATGCTGCCTAGGTTGGTCATAGCTTTTCTTCCTTCCAAGGAGCAAGTATCTTTTAATATCATGGCTGCAGTCACCATCTGTAGTGATTTTGGAGCCCCCCCAAAATAAAGCTTTCACTGTTTCCATTGTTTCCCCATCTATTTGCCATGAAGTGATGGGACCAGATGCCATGATCTTAGTTTTCTGAATGCTGAGCTTTAAGCCAACTTTTTCACTCTCCTCTTTCACTTTCATCAAGAGGCTCTTTAGTTTTTCTTTGCTTTCTGCCATAAGGGTGGTATCATCTGCATGTCTGAGGTTATTGATATTTCTCCCAGCAATCTTGATTACAGCTTGTGCTTCATCCAGCCCAGGATTTCGCATGATGTATTCTGCATATATGTTTAATAAGCAGGGTGTCGACTAAAAAAAGATGTACAACTTGAGAGTTGTGAGTTAAGTTTTATTTGGGACAAAATGAGAACTGCAGCCCAGGAGGCAGCATCTCAGATAGCTCTGAGAGACTGTTCCAAAGTGGCAGTGGGGGAAAGTCAATATATAAGGTTTTGGTGAAGGGGGAGTTCAATACCATGAAGCACTCATTTTACAAAAGTCTTTTTGTTAGTCATGAGGATCTGATATCATCATGAAGGGATTTAGTGCTTCTGTAGTTATGAGGAGATGCAAGGATTGAGATCATAAAATCTGTTCCTAAAAAATCCAACTATCTAAAGACCTGTCCCACCAGATTCCCTGGAGCACAGAGTGCCTCACTCCACCCTGAACTCCCTCAAGGGTTGTTGAAGGTCACCAGCTGTAGCAGCATGGGTTTCAGTCTCCATAGAGGCAGATGGCAAATGCCTTTGTTGTTCAGTCATTGGCAATGCTCTTAGTAAGTGCCAATTTGTAGTTGACAAGGGTGACAATATACAGCCTTGATGTATTCCTTTCCTGATTTGCAGCCTGTCTGTTGTTCCATGTCCAGTTCTAACTCTTACTTCTTGACCTGCATACAGATTTCTCAGGAGGCAGGTAAGGTGGTCTGGTATTCCCATCTTCCCATCTCTTGTGCCCGTCTTCAGATAAAGTTTTCCTCTGATATTTCCAAGTTTCTTGAAGAGATCTCTAGTCTTACCCTTTCTGTAATTTTCCTTTTTCTTTGCATTGATCACTGGGGAAGGCTTTCTTATCTCTCCTTGCTATTCTTTAGAACTCTGCATTTAGTTGGGTGTACCTTTCCCTATCTCACTTGCTTTTCTCTTCTCTTCTTTCCTCTGCTATTTTTAAAGCCTCCTCAGACAACCTCTTTGCCTTTTTGCACAACTTTTTCTTTGGGATGATTTTGTTTGCTGCCTCCTGTGCAATATTATGGACCTCTGTCCATAGATCTTCAGTCACTCTGTTTACTAGATCTAATCCCTTGAATCTGTGGTCACCTCCACTGTATATTCATAGGGGATTTCATTTAAGTCATATCTGACTAGTCTAGTGGTTTTCCCTGCTTCCTTTAGTTTAAGCCTGAATTTTGCTATGAGGAGCTGATGATCTGAGCCACAGTCAGCTACAGGTCTTTTTCGGGAACTTTATACAGCTTCTCCATCTCCAGGTACAAAGAATGTAATCAACTCGATTTCAGTATTGACCATTTGGTGATGTCCATATGTAAAATCATCTTTTGTGTCATTGAAAAAGGGTGTTTGCTATGACCAGTTCATTTTCTTGGCAGAATTCTGTTAGTCTTTGCCCTGCTTCATTTTGTACTCCAAGGCCAAACTTGCCTGTTATTCCAGGTATCTCTTGACTTCCTACTTCTGCATTCCAATCCCCTATGATGATTAGGATATCTTATTTTTGTATTAGTTCTAGAGGTCTTCTAGGCCTTCATAGAACTGATCAACATCCGCTTCTTTGGCATCAGTGGTTGGGGCATAGACCTGGATTACTGTGATGTTGGATGGTTTGCCTTCTAAACAAACTGAGATCATTCTGTTGTTTTCAAGGTTGCACCTAAGTACTGCATTTTAGACTCTTTTGTTGATTATGAGGGCTACTCCACTTCTTCTATGGGATTTTTGCCCACAGTTGTAGATATAATTGTCATCTGAATTAAATACACCTATTCCTCACCAATTTAGTTCACTGATTCCTAAGATGGCCATGTTTACTCTTGCCATCTCCTGCTTGACCAATCCAGTTTATCTTGATTCACAGACCTAACATTCCAGGTTCCTATGAATTACTGTTCTTTACGGCATCATATTTTACTTTCATCACCAGACACAACCGCATTTCCACTCAGCATCATTTTCGCTTTGGCCCAGCCTCTTCATTCTTTCTAGAGCTATTAATAGTTATCCTCTGCTCTTCCCCAGTAGCATACTGGACACCTTCCAACCTGGGAGGACTCATCTTTTGGTGTCTTTTTTTTTTTGTTTTGCCTTTTTATACAGTTCATGGAGTTCTCATGACTAGTATACTGGGGTGGCATGCCATTCCCTCCTCCAGTGGAAAATTTTACTTGCAATTTATTTGTAATTTATTTGTAGAGGGGGTTAGAGAAGTACATTATTTTTCTACAGCTGCTATTAAAAATTATTACAAGGTTTCTGTTAACACTCATTTATCTTACACACTTATTTATCATTTTTGAGAAATGGAATATTTCCTGCCATATCAGTAAATAAGAATGTGTCAATCATCAGTGATTCCACTCCTTCAATGTGAGCCTAAGGGCATTCAGGAAGGAGAAAAATACCTGTGATTTAACAGCTGTTAGATTGAAGCCAATCCCTACAGTGAGCCCAAGGGAGCTCAGGATGTGAAAAACACAGGATACTGGCCCAGAATAGCTGAGATGCGTATGAAAGGAATGCTTTCAGTGAGCAGTCTCTTGTAACTTTTCATATATAGAAAAGCACGAAATACCTTAACTTGGGGTATCTGTGAATATGTGCTAAGTCATTTCAGTTGTGTCCAAATCTCTGTGACCCCATGGACTCTAGCCCACCAGGCTCCTCTGTCCATGGGCTATTCCAGGCAAGAATCCTGGAATGGGTTTCCATGTCCTCCTCCAGGGGATCTTCCTGACCCACAGTCAAACCTACATCTCCTGCAGCTCCTGCATTGCAAATGGAATCTTTATTGCTGAGCCACTGGGGAAGCCCTGGGATATCTTGTTTTCTTTAATTAAAAATAAAATTTTGGTGTTCAGACTACCTGGACATCCAAACTTCCTTTATTGCAAGACTTCTATACACCCTGGCTCCCCCGCCTCCTTTCTTGGAGCAGTTCTCTCAGGGCTACCTGTGATGCTGTCACCCAGAATTGAAGCTCTAAAAATTCCCACTGAATAAAACACAACTCTCAACTTTTAGGTTGTTACCATTTTTTAAGTTGATATCTTAAGCACACATTTACTTTCTTACAGTTCTGGAGGTCAGAAGTCCAAAATCAGATTCACTGGGATGAAATCAAGGTGTCAGCTTGGCCATTTTGCCTCTCAAATGTCTAGGCAAAGCCTTGGTTTCCTGGTCTTTCCCAGTTTGCAGAGATGCCTTCCCTAGCTCCTGTCTTTATCTCCGTGAGTTGGTGATGGACAGGGAAGCCTGGTGTACTGCAGTCCATGGGGTTGCAGAGTCAGACACGGCTGAGCGACTGAACTGAACTGAAGCCTTTCTCTTTTAAAGATACTTTGATTACCTCCAAGGCCTTTGCAGGTAATACAGGATCATTTTCCCATTTCAAGATCTTAATTTAACCACATCTGCAAAGTCCCTTGGGATATTTGTATATCATTCACAGATTTCAGAGTTTAGGACCTAGATATCACTGGGGCCTCTCACAGAGGGCAGAGGTGTTTCTTTTTTTCTTTTTCTGCAGTAGTCAAAGTAAACATTGTTCATGATGTATTAAATATATTTGCTTTAATACTGGGTGCACATAAAAATCAAAACTTCATCTTGCTTCTGTTTTCATAAACTATTCTATTAGAAATTTGGAGAATGAAGAGAGTACTGGCTGAAAAAAAAAAGTTGTATTCCAATCACTTTAAAGTTACAGTTTTCTCTCCTTTACAAATCAGTGAATGAGCAGTTAGTTTATTAAAATCTATATAACATATTAATAGCTGTAATTCAATCTTTGGGGAATTTTTTTTTTAAGATCTACATTTGCTTTTTGAGATCAAGAACACTTTTTGTTCCTCAATAAGGAACATCAAGCTTTTCCTTATTGAGAGGTCCTGTCTGAGCTCCAACACATTTCGTTTGACATTTGTAATGGTTAAATGATGAGGTAGGATGATATTTGCACAGTTACAAGTAATTTCCCACTACATATTTATCTTGATATTGCTTAGGTGATAATAAGATTTTAGACAAAACACACTACAATATGGCTGTGTTAACCAGACATTTAAAAATGCTGTTACTTTTATGTACTGGTTTGGAGTCTGCTGGAGGTAAGCATGTGTAATTACAGGAAAAAAAACTGATGGTTTTCAGCTTCTGAACTTAGTATCTATAGTATTATAATAATACATAGAATTTGTAGAACTTACATGAAGTAAGTTCTACATGTAGAACTAAGCTGCATTTTAAAATAATTTTTACATAATTTCAAGATGGAGGTTAGAGGGCTTCTCATATAAGAAAAAGAACAAGGATAAGAGAAGCTAAGAATTTGACAAATTATTACACAGCTCAGAAGAGGCAGAACTTGGACTTAACCCCACGTTTTCTTGACAATATAAGGTTAGAATTGCTGCTAATAATAATACCAAGGCAAACATTAATCTATTTTGTCTTTCATGTACAACTTATTTTACATAAATTTGGAGAGAAATAAAAATCTATCAGCATTATATGCTATACTTGCATTTTTCCTGCCTTCCTTTGGATTGAGTATTTCTTATGAGTATACTTTGTTCCTCCATAATTGGTTTTAGCTAATTACTTCATTTTTAGAAGTTACTCTGAGTTTTAAATATTGAAAATTTAACTTAATTCAATCTATTTTCAGAGAATGTTATACCATCTTTCATATAGGTAAAGAACTTTATAACAATAGACTTTCATTTTCTCCCTAAAGTCTTTTGTATTATTACCCTCATACATTTTATTTCTATGTATGTCATAAATCTTATATTCTATTTAGTCAATTTAATATCATTTAAACAATTTAAAGTGAAATTTTAAAATATATACCCCAATTTTTATGATTTCTGGTGCTATTCATTCCTTTCTGTAAAAGCACATATTCATTTGGTGTCATATTTCTTATGGCAGAATAACTTCTTCAACATTTCTTACAGTACAGTGTGTTGGTAATGACCTCATCCAGCTTTTTTTTTTTTTTTAAGTATTTTGCCTGAAGTTTTTGGAAGACATTTTTTTCCTGTGTTCAAGATTCCAAGATGACTTTTTTCCACTAGGTATTCATCTTGTCTTCTGCATATATAGTTTCTGATAAGAAAATTGTTGTGAAGTTCTCTAGGTTTAAATAGATTTGTGGACTTTCATTTACTTTGGAAATTCTTGGCTATTTTCAACTCAAGTAATTCTTCTGATCAATTCTCTCTTTTCTCCTTTCTACACTCTAGTAACACATATGTAGAGTTTTAGATATACTCCTCCAGCCCTTGAATGCTCTGTTTTGTTTGTTTGCATTATATGTTGCATTACATTTTGAGTACTACACATATTTATCTCTTCAAGTTCAGTGATTATTTCCTCTGCTGTATTCACCTCCTTGAAAAACTCATTAAGAGAGTTTTCATATTGTGTTTTTGTCTTCTTTTTATGGGTTCCATTTATCTGCAAAAATTTTATCTGCTGATGCTTGCTGTTTACTTTTTACACTGAAACATTTAATATATTGAATATAGTTATTTTTAAAGTCATAATTCTTATAGTTCTAGTGTTTTGTACATCTCTGAGTCTCAGATGACTTTATTTTTAATCATGAATCTGATTTTTGTCATCTTGCTTTTTTATAAATCCTGAAATTTTTACTTGAATTTTAAACACTGTGCAAAGAAAGAAAAACAAAACAAAACAAAAACAAAGACTTAGGTGTATTGTATTTCTGCCTGGAAATGGTCATATCTTATCTTCCATCAAACTGTTATTATAAGGATTGAGTCAATCTACTCGGTGACTAAACTGTTTAAGAGTTTTGCTTTTAATATAGTTATTTTCAGGGTACAAGAGAGTTCGTGTTCTTGGGCTGCAGTTACCTTGTGGTTAGCATGAAGCCTGGTAGGGGGATTTCTCAGTGTTCTTTCACTCTATTATTTTGGCAGGTTTTGCACATTTGTAACAAAAGAGGAGATGGTCTCTTCCCTTCTACCCTTCTCTATGTGAGACTGATATTCTTCTCTTGACAGTTACTCAGTAAATTACTCCAAAGCAGAAAAGGAGGTGTTTCTCTCTCTCTCTCTTTTTTTTTCTTTTTGGTTGAAGTATAGTATACTTTATTAGTTTTGGATGTGCACCAGAGTGACTTAATATTTTTGCACATTATACTCCATATAAAATTATTAGAAAATAGTGGCCATGTTCCCTGTGTTGTGCATTAAGGAGATGTTTCATCATTGTTCTGTTTCAGTTCAGTCTCTCAGTCATGTCCAACTCTTTTAGACCCCAAGGACTGCAGCATGCCAGGCTTCCCTGTCCATCACCAACTCCTGGAGTTTACTCAAACTCATGCCCATTGAGTCGGTGATGCCATCCAACCATCTCATCCTCTGTCGTCCCCTTCTCCTCCAGCCTTCAATCTTACACAGCATTAGAGTCATTTCAAATGAGTCAGTTCTTCCCATCAAATGGCCAAAGTGTTGGAGTTTCAGCTTCACATCAGTACTTCCACTCAATATTCAGAACTGATTTCCTTTAAGATGAACTGCTTAGGTCTCCTTGCTGTCCAAAGGACTCTAATGAGTCTTCTCCAATACCACATTTCAAATGAATCAATTCTTCAGCGCTCAGCTTTTTTTAATAGTCCAGCTGTCATATCTATACATAACTACTGGAAAAACCATAGCTTTGACTAGATGGACCTTTGTCAGCAAAGTAATGTCTCTGCTTTTTAATATGCTGTCTAGGTTGGTCATAGCTTTTCTTCCAAGGAGCAAGCGTCTTTTAATTTCATGGCTGCAATCACCATCTGCATCAGTTTTGGAGCCCAAGAAAATAAAGTCTGTCACTGTTTCCCCATCTATTTGCCATGGAGTGATGGAACCAGATGCCATATGCTTAGTTTTTGAATGATGAGTTTTAAGCCAGCTTTTTCACTCTCCTCTTTCACTTTCATCAAGAGGCTCTTTAGTTCCTCTTCACTTTCTGCCATAAGGGTGGTGCAATCTGCATATCTGAGGTTTTTGATATTTCTCCCGGCAATCTTGATTCCAGCTTGTGCTTCATATAGTCCAGCACTTCTCATGATGTACTCTGCATGTAAGTTAAAAAAATCAGGGTGACAATATACAGCCTTGACATACTTCTTACCCAATTTGGAACCAGTTTCTTGTTAATGTCCAGTTCTAACTGTTTATTCCTGACATGCATACAAATTTTTCAGGAGGCAGGTCAGGTGATCTGGTATTCCCATCTCTTTCAGAATTTTCCACAGTTTGTTATGATCCACACAGTCAAAGGCTTTGGCATAGTCAATAAAGCAGAAGTAGATGTTTTTATGGAACTCTCTTGCTTTTTCGATGATCCAACAGATGTTGGCAATTTGATCTCTTGTTCCTCTGCCTTCTGTAAATCCATCTTGAACATCTGGAAATTCATGGTTCATGTAATGTTGAAGCCTGGCTTGGAGAATTTTGAGCATTAATTTACTAGTGTGTGATATGAGTGCAATTGTGTAGTAGTTTGAGCATTTTTTGGCATTGCCTTTTTTGGGGATTGGAATGAAAACTGACCATTTCCAGCCCTATGGCCACTGCTGAGTTTTCCAAATTTGCTGGCATATTGAGTGCAGCACTTTCACAGCACCATCTTTCAGCATTTGAAATAGCTCAACTGGAATTCCATCACCTCCACTAGCTTTGTTCATAGTGATGCTTCCTAAGGCCCACTTGATTTCACATTCCAGAATGTCTGGCTCTAGGTAAGTTATCACACCATCGTGATTATCTGAGTCATGAAGATCATTTTTGTACAGTTCTTCTGTGTATTCTTGCCATCTCTTCCTAATATCTTCTGCTTCTGTTATGTCCATACCATTTCTGTCCTTTATCGAGCCCATCTTTGCATGAAATATTCCCTTGGTATCTCTGATTTTCTTGAAGAGATTTCTAGTCTTTCCAATTCTATTATTTTCCTCTATTTCTTGGCACCGATCACTGAGGAAGGCTTTCTTATCTCTCTTTGCTATTCTTTGGAACTCTGCATTCAAATGGGTATATCTTTCCTTTTCTCCTTTGCCTTTCACTTCTCTTCTTTTCACAGCTATTTGTAAGGCCTCCTCAGATAGCCATTTTGCCTTTTTTGCATTTCTTTTTCTTGGGGATGGTCTTGATCCCTGTCTCCTGTACAATGTCATGAACCTCTCCCCATAGTTCATCAGGCACTCTGTCTATCAGATCTAGTCCTTAAATCTATTCCTCAATTCCACTGTATAATCGTAAGGGATTTGATTTAGGTCATACTTGAATGGTCTAGTGGTTTTCCCCACTTTCTTCAATTTTTTTTTTTTTTTGATTTTTTATTTATTTTTTTACTTTACAATATTGTATTGGTTTTGCCATACATTGATATGACTCTGCCATGGGTGTACATGTGTTCCCCATCCAGAACCCCCCTCCCACCTCCCTCCCCATCCCATCTCTCTGGGTCATCCCAGTGCACCAGCTCTGAGCACCCTGTATCATGCATTGAAACTGGACTGGCAATTCGTTTCACATATGATAATTTACATGCTTCAGTGCCATTCTCCCATATCATCCCACCCTCGCCCTCCCACAGAGTCCAAAATACAGCTCAATACATCTGTCTCTTTTGCTGTCTTGCATACAGGGTTATCGTTACCATCTTTCTAAATTCCATATATATGCGTTAGTATACTGTATTGGTGTTTTTCTTTCTGGCTTACTTCACTCTGTATAATAGGCTCCAGTTTCATCCAGCTCATTAGAACTGATTCAAATGTATTCTTTTTAATGGCTGAATAATATTCCATTGTGTATATGTACCACTGCTTCCTTATCCATTCATCTGCTGATGGGCATCTAGGCTGCTTCCATGTCCTGGCTATTATAAACAGTGCTGTGATGAACACTGGGGTACTCATGTCTCTTTCAATTCTGGTTTCCTCAGTGTGTATGCCCAGCAGTGGGATTGCTGGGTCATAAGGCAGTTCTATTTCCAATTTTTAAGGAATCTCCACACTGTTCTCCATAGTGGTTGTACTAGTTTGCATTCCCACCAACAGTGTAATAGGGTTCCCTTTTCTCCACACCCTCTCCAGCATTTATTGCTTGTAGACTTTTGGACAGCAGCCATTCTGACGGCCGTGAAATGGTACCTCATTGTGGTTTTGATTTGCATTTCTCTGATAATGAGTGATGTTGAGCATCTTTTCATGTGTTTCTTAGCCATCTTTACGTCTTCTTTGGAGAAATGTCTATTTAGTTCTTTGGCCCACTTTTTGATTGGGTTGTTTATTTTTCTGAATTTGAGCTACAGGGGTTGGTTGTATATTTTTGAGATTAATTCTTTGTCCATTGCTTCGTTTGCTATTATTTTCTCCCATTCTGAAGGCTGTCTTTTCACCTTGCTTATAGTTTCCTTTGTTGTTCAAAAGCTTTTAAGTTTAAATAGGTCCCATTTGTTTATTTTTGCTTTTATTTCCAATATCCTGGGAGGTGGGTCATAGAGGATCCTGCTGTGGTTTATGTCAGAGAGTGTTTTGCCTATGTTTTCCTCTAGGAGTTTTATAGTTTCTGGTCTTACGTTTAGGTCTTTAATCCATTTTGAGTTTATTTTTCTGTATGGTGTTAGAAAGTGTTCTAGTTTCATTCTTTTACAAGTGGTTGACCAGTTTTCCCAGCACCATTTGTTAAAGAGATTGTCTTTTCTCCATTGTATATTCTTGCCTCCAATTTAAGTCTGAATTTTGCCACAAGGAGTTTATGAACTGAGCCACAGTCAGCTCCTGGTCTTATTTTTGCTGACTGTATAGAGCTTCTCCATCTTTGGGTGCAAAGAATATAATCAATCTGATTTCAGTGTTGGCCATCTGGTGATGTCCATGTGTCGAGTCTTCTCTTATGTTGTTGGGAGAGGATGTTTGCTATGACCAGTGCATTCACTTGGCAAAACTCTATTACCATTTGCCCTGCTGCATTATGTACTCCAAAGCCACATTTGCCTGTTACTCCAGGTATTTCTTGACTTCCTACTTTTGCATGCCAGTCCCCTATAATGAAAAGAACATCTTTTTGGGTATTAGTTCAAGAAGGTCTTGTAGGTCTTCATAGAACCGTTCAAATTCAGCTTCTTCAGCATTCTTGGTCAGGCCATAGGCTTAGATTGCTATAATATTGAATGGTTTGCCTTGGAAACGAACAGAGATCACTCTGTTGTTTTTGAGATTGCATCCAAGTACTGCATTTCAGACTCTTTTTTTGACTCTGAGGGCTACTCTATTTGTTCTAAGGGAATCTTGCCCACAGTAGTAGATATAATTGTCATCTGAGTTAAATTCACTGATTCCAGTCCATTTTAGTTCACTGATTCCTAAAATGTAAACATTCACTCTTGCCATCTCCTGTTTGACCGCTTCCAGTTTGCCTTGATTTATGGACCTGACATTCCAGGTTCCTATGCAATATTGCTCTTTACAGCATTGGACCTTGCTTCCATCACCAGTCACACCCACAACTGAGTGTTGTTTTTTCTTTGGCTCCATACCATCATTCTTTCTGGTGTTATTTCTCCACTGATTTCCAGTAGCACATTGGGCACCTCCCGACCTGGGGAGTTCATCTTTCAGTGTCCTATCTTTTTGCCTTTTCATACTGTTCATGGGGTTCTCAAGGCAAGAATACTGAAGTGGTTTGCCATTCCTTTCTCCATTGGACCACATTTTGTCAGACTCTCCACCATGACCCGTTCGTCTTGGGTGGCCCTACACGGGATGGCTCATAGTTTCAATGAGTTATACAATGCTGTGGTCCATGTGATAAGATTGGTTAGTTTCCTGTGATTGTGGTTTTCAGTCTGTCTGCTCTCTGATGGAGAAGGATAAGAGGCTTATGGAAGCTTCTTGATGGGAGAGACTGACTGACAGGGAAACTGGGTCTTGTTCTGATGGGCGGGGCCATGTTCATTAAATGTTTAATTTAATTTTCTGTTGATGCATGGGACTGTGTTTCCTCCCTTCTATTTACCTGGTGCCAATCTATGGTGGAGGTAATAAAGACAATGGCTACCTCCTTCCAAAGGTCCTATGCAGGTACTGCTACACTCAATGCCCCCAACACTGCAACAGGCCATAGGGAACCCACGCCTCTGCTGGAGACTCCTCGACACTCTTGGGCAAGTCATAGGTAGAGAACAACTTTGAGGTAATAGATTACATAATTTGTTCAGTCTCTATAGAATTTAGCTTTCTAGTCTACCATTTTGCAGTAAATGCTTTTCTGTTTTTTTCAAATTCACTGGAGTCATTTTGTTTGTTACTAATTTAATGTCTTCTTTTTCACACTTTCCAGCATTCACATAGATTTATGGTCCTTCTTTGATTTTATCTTCTATCACAGGACACAATGTTATCATCTGAGCTCTTTCATCTACCACCTCTTTCTTTCACCCCCTCCTTCTACACTCTATCTTATAATTGTGAGTTTTTCTTATCTCTGCATCTCTGACCTTTTATTTTCTTAATCATTCTCTCTGTCAGAGATTTAATTCTGAGAGTTCAATTTTTTTTCCTGTGTTGTGTTTTTAGAATCATTTGCTTTTAGTTCCAGAGATATAAAAAGCAATAGTATTTTATAAGAGGTGTACTTATTTATTCGTGCACTTTTTTAACAGCAACAATCACAATAGCAATTAGGAAGAGGGCTACTAGCTCACACAAAAGGGGATTTGGGGGCAGGTTCAAAGTAGGCCCACCATGAAATAAAGTACTAACAAAATTACACATTTAAAGAAGAGTGAGGATTTTCAGGAAAGACTGTTTATTACTTGCACAAATGCCATCAGAACCCATTGTCACTCTGTCAATGAAGGGAGGCAATGGATATTAACAAAACAGGAAAGTATGGTGTTTCTGAACTAATCTGTAGGGAATGAGAAATCATTCACAAATTTCTAAAGTACAAGTATTTACATTATTTCTCATCCAGTGTACTTTTATTTGTAAATAATTATTAGACCTAAACCTTGTAGTCTGTAGAAAAATAAGTACTATCAATCTTTTGAATCTTTAAACAAGTGAAATATATTTTTAATTGAGGTAATAAATTATGATATTAAGCAAAGTATGCACATAGTAAATCAGGTGAAGTTCAATTCAAAACAATCTAAACAGAGTTGTTTTATTAAAAAAAACTAATATATATTTCTGAAGTATTTTAAGGAATCCAAGGATATTTGTGGTAAAATGTATAATTTAATTGTGAAGAAAAATTGAGATGAAAATTTGGAAACTCATATATGTGTGTGTGTGTGAAAAGTTCATATAGACATATTGAAAAAACTTCACATTTTCTTAGATAATTTATATTTAATAAAATGTATTTCTTTCTGATAGTACATCATGCATACAAAAGTCAGCATATATCACTGAATTGTCCTCAGTACAAAATGTGCCATTTTAATAACATGATACAATAAAATAGCTATTTGACTTCAGAAACTTATGCATCTGATTTGATAGTATATTCAAATTAAATAGACACCAAATATTTTCTTCCACCCTTCCAATATAAAAAGGGGCCAAAACATTTGCATATGAAATACGTGAACTGTTATGAAAAACATCTTTACAGCCAGTTTCAGCAGACAATATTTATTTAATCATACGGTCATAATTCAAAAGGGAATTTAGTGACAATTTTATTTACGAACATTGTCATCTTGTTTCTGGAAAAAAACAATTGGGGCACTATTTCTGTCAAAGAGGTTTAGGAAATTCAAAGCTGCCAGTTATGCAAATTCATACAAAACACAACTCCAACGTCATTCAAGGATGCTGTGTTTGTAACGAATTCTTCTACTGTGACCATCTTTGTAATTGTGCATTTAAGAAGAAAAGTTAAATTTTCAACCCATTTAACACCAGGAAGAAAATAATGAATCTCAGGGGTGGTTGTTTTGATGATTACATTGAAACTGTTACAGATTTCGTTAGAGAAATGCCATTTTCCCCATGATGTAGTTTATCTTCTGGTTGCTTCGTTTCTCTTTCAGTTGCTTTGTTTAGCAGTAATGATGTGTAATGTCAGTAATGCATTATTACTCTACAACAAGTGAAAATATTGTAGATTTGGGGGTTTATAAGGAATGTGTTTTTCTTTTCTCCAAACTAATTCAGAACCATCTGAGAGAGAGATTCAGGATTTAGATTGATTGAGATCTAAACTTTACTTTTACCATTAATAAAGCTGAGTGAAGAGCATGATTTTACATATGTGTGAAGGGAATTTGTTACTACTTATCCCTGGTTTTGTTTATTAACTAACCTAATTAGAAGCACAACTAGAAAAATTACAGGATTTCCAAGAGAGAATTGTCCCATGCATCTTGTGAACAGGAAGCTCTCAAAGAATAAAATATTGAGCAATGTTTTATTACAGACTTATCCTAAACTTACTGTATTAACTGTCTATAACTGCATAGAAATCACTACAGACTTACTGACTTAAACCAACACTCATACCTCACACATATGTCAGAAGATCAGGCATGTCTATTATGGGTACTGGGTGCAGGGAATCATATCCTACAAAGTCACATTGGGCAGGGCTGAGGCTCAGGGTCCTCTCCTAAGCTCATGTGACTATGGACAGAGCTCATTTCTTGAACACATGGCAGCTTTTTTATTCAGGACCAGATGGAGCATCTCTCTGATCTCAACAAGAGCCTAAATAGTCTTTTAAGGATTCACCTGGTAAGGCAGGCCCACCTAGAATATTTTTTCCTTTTGATTAATTCAATGTCAAACTGATTAAAGACTGCTTTTATCTGCAAAATGCATTCACCTTTGTCATTTAATGTGACATCATCATGGGAGTGAATTCATTTATCAATTCTTCCTACAAACAAAGGAAAGAGATTATAGAGCAGGTTAACACCAAGGTCTGGGAATTTTGGGGGCCATCTTAGAATCCTTCCTACTACAATTGCTAATCATAAAGTCCACTCTTTCTTTTAAGCAGTTAATATGGAATAAAGAGAGAGTTCAAGAGTTACCATGTATATATATATATATATATATATATTTTTTTTTTTTTCCTGCTAGAAAGTATCAGCCTAAGGGAAAGATTATCTCCAATGAAGATCTTTGCTACATTTTATTTTAAACAGTTATTGAGTCAAATTTCCCTGGTAAAAACATGTTCCAGTAGTGTTCAATGTTTATTCTAAATTTCTCCAATTAGCACTTTAAGAATTTAAGAGAGATACAACTCATAACATTATATTTTAAAACTATGATTTTTCTATATAGTAGCTTCAATGTAGTTTGAGCTCGTGTTATGTACACACATAAAACTTTGGAAGAAACTATGCTAAACATTGCACTTCACTTAAAATTGTACAGATTCTCTGGTATTCTTTTTTTTTTTAACCTCTCTCTGTATTTCATTACAGATATTAAACACAGACACATTAAAATTCTTATCTTACTTCTGTTGACTGAGTTTTCTCTTATATTTTGGTCATTTGGTCCTCTCTTTTGGCAACTCTAGTAATTTCAATAAATATTTGATGTCGTTTGAAGAGTACATGTTCTAAATTGTGCCTTCTTCTATCAAAGCTTTATCCCAAATCTGTATTCCTAGCTGAGGAACTGATGAACTGAATCTAATTATGAACTTGCTGATTTTGAAATGAGCTACAGCTGCCCTAATAATATGTCTTATGTGTTTTACACTCACCACCCACTTCTCATCATATCCCTCCAGTGATTCCAAATCACTGAGATATTCACTGAGTTGGCCTCCCACTGGGATCTGAACCTTATAATCTTTGTGCATTCAGCACATTGAGACAAGAGAAAATTCTATTATGTTTTTCAGAAAGTTTTGACTCACTTTCTTCACATCTTACTTACATTGTTTATAATCTGAAAATATCTTGATTGAAAAAATCATCTGCATTTATGCTCAGTTCTCTAACTTTTCCTTCTACTAGAATCTTGTCCATTCTCATCTCCAAATTTCATGTCTTCAGTCTCACAAAAATTCAAAACACTTGCTGATCTTCTCTGATGCTCAACTGTCATCTTGTGCCTACAACAGCCTCTTTCCAAATACCTAGAAACAGAAATATCCTAAAAGAAGAAATGGCTGACATCTGTTCACCTCTCCACACTCACTCTCTATGAAATGTAGCCTTTCATAATTATCTCAGCAACATTCTGCTGCCTTTAAATAAAGCAAAAATTATTAAGCCATCGAATTAGTAAATAAATACATTTGCAATTTTTCTAAATTTCTAGATCATTCCCATGGAGGAATTATTTGGCTAAACACTACTTTTCTTAGCCAGAAGCAGAAGTTTTCTGCTGACCTAGTTTTGAAAGGGTGTGAATCCTCACCTCAAACTAATAAACAATGTAAGGAGAATACTGAATGTAAAGGTGTAAATTCAAGCATAGAGGTAAAATAGAGTGAATTGGATATATGTATTCAGTTCAGTTCTGTTCAGTTCAGTTCAGTCGCTTAGTCATGTCCGAATCTTTGCGACCCCATGAATTGCAGCACACCAGGCCTCTCTGTCCATCACCAACTCCCGGAGTCTACCCAAACCCATGTCCAACGAGTCGGTGATGCCATCCAACCATCTCATCCTCTGTCGTCCCCTTCTCCTCTCGCCCCCAATCCTACCCAGCATTAGGGTCTTTTCCAATGAGTCAACCCTTCGCATGAGGTGGCCAAAATATTGGAGTTTCAGCTTCAACATCAGACCTTCCAATGAACACCCAGGATTGATCTCTTTTAGGATGGATTGATTGGATCTCCTTGCAGTCCAAGGGACTCTCAAGAGTCTTCTCTGACACCACAGTTCAAAAGTATCAATTCTTCGGCGCTCAGCTTTCTTCACTGTCCAACTTTCACAACCATACATGACCACTGGAAAAACCATAGCCTTGACTAGACTGACTTTTGTTGGCAAAGTAATGTCTCTGCTTTTAAATATGCTATCTAGGTTGGCCATAACCTTCCTTCCAAGGAGTAAGCGTCTTTTAACTTCATGGCTGCAATCACCATCAGCAGTGATTCTGGAGCCCCCCAAAATAAAGTCTGACACTGTTTCCACTGTTTCTCCATCTATTTCCCACGAAGTGATGGGACCAGATGCCATGATCATAGTTTTCCGAACGTTGAGCTTTAAGCCAACTTTTTCACTCTCCTCTTTCACCTTCATCAAGAGGCTCTTTAGTTCTTCTTCACTTTCTGCCATAAGGGTGGTGTCATCCACATATCTGAGGTTATTGTATTACTACTGCCTAAATGACCTCCCTTCTGTTATCAAAGTCAAATCATTTGTGTAACTGAATGTTTAAGTGCTATTTTAAAATAGCACTAGTTGTCTGATTAGTATGCTACCAAGAATTTCTTGAGGAATATTGTCCAGTGGTAGGTGAAAAATTTTGAATTTACAAAGGCCATACAAAATTGTCAGATCATCTGCAGCATAATTAAGCATTTTTTGAAGTCCTAAAAGTTACTTTTTACTAGGTATACATTCTACTGCATAAGGAAAACTTATGACTGTTAAGATCATCATGTTTTCTATACCATTTGAGTATCATAAGTATAATTTAAATATAAATTTTGGGGAAAGCTCAACCATGAAGCTTTACTTTTTAGAAAAATAACCTAAAGAAGAGAGTTTCATTTAGAAAGAACTTTATTCAGAGGTCACTAAGAGTTAGATGCAATCGCTTTCATTAGAACAATAATTAGCATCAAGACTGCCTTGGAGGTCCAGTAGTTAAGACTTCAGTCTTCCACTGCCAGGGGCCTGGGTTCCATCTGTGGTGGGGGAACAATCCTGCATGCCTCACAGATTGCTCCTCCCAAAAAAGAACAGGATAATTAACAACTGTTGACTGTAATATGTATGCTTCTCAGAGCTCATCTGACCCTGCTATTTTATGTTAGGTAAGAGTAACCACATTTTAAACAGAATATCTATTTGTCCACATATACAAAAATAGATATTCACCTTATTTAAATATAAGGTGATAAATATTGCATTTCATCTGTCTCACATATAAAATTTCATATGTATATATGCATTAGTCACATTATTTACACATATTACTTTCTTATATGCTAACTTCTGATTTGATTTTCTTGAGGCATACAAAATTATGTCTCTGACTGAGGGTAAAAGTCTCCACTTCCACTGTAGGATCAAGAACATTATGATATAAATTATATAAATTGTAACAAAACAATGAATAAAGCCTAAATATATCACTGTAGATTACTATACAAAGTGAATTTATAGCAAAGGAATTTCCATTGTACATTTAGACAAAGACTGTGAGAGCAAAATATACCCTCTTAAAGCAGAGAGTTCGATCTACTATTAAAAGGTACCCATGTCAGACAATACACTGTATACAATAAACATAAAGACAAAATGTTGTTATTTTAAGAAGTCAACAGTCTTCAGTTTGGAAGAAAAATAGGTGGGAAACTAGACAGAGCCTTTTACATGTATAAAACATAACTTTAATTCAAAATGGAAAGTTTCCACTTGTCATGAGAGGTATGGGTGTGTGGACTGAAGGTATTGTTGTTGTGTTTGAGAATGTTTTTAAGGAAAACTTTCCAGTAGACTTAATATTTTAAGTAGGCCTAGAAGAAGAGGTAAGCTTTCATTTTGTAAGGAAGGAATGTACTTCAAACATAGCTTCTGCAATGAGCAGAAGCTGAGATGTGAGAGTGAATCTTAAGTGCATGATAGAAAGTATATGTACATGAAGATGGAAAGATTAGTCATGGTCAGGATATGGAGGCCTTAGATACAGACAAAAGGTTCTGACATCCTGCACACCAGAGGAATCATTGAGAAGTATATTATTTGGAGTTGTGTTTCAAGATAATATTCCTTAAAGCAGTCCTTGGGAATATAATTACAGATGAGAGAAACATCGCATTGGAAGGCCATTGTTAGCACTGGAATTTGACGTCTATTGTAATAGCCCAGCGGAGAAGGCAATGGCAACCCAGAAAACACCAAGTGTCTACAATTTGGCAGTTTACATCCACTGTGTTTACAATCTTAAAAATTATTAAATGGCAACAAGGCAAGAGATGGTAAATACTTTCCCAAGGGTCAGCACTACTTACAGTTCTAATCCCCTTCAAACATGTTATATAACATGTTTATTACAATGTGTGTGTGTATATACACATATATTAAAATTTTACATACATTTAAGGAAAATAAAGATTTGATATACATTTATTACAAATATGATAAAATAATTGTATTAAAAACTAATATGGTTTTTAAAAATATGGTTTTTAAAAGAGTACCTACTTCCAATTCAAGATGGTGGAGTTGAAGGATGTGAGCTCATTTCCTCCTAGGAGAGCACCAAAATTGAAGCTAACTGTTGAACAACTACGGACAGGAGAACACTGAACTCACCAAAAAACCCCCAAAAACCCCAAGGTCCAAAGACAAAGAAGAAGCTGCAGCAAGACAGGAGGAGGGGCTCAATCACGAAACAATCAAATCTCATATCTGCTGGATGGATGACCCATGAACTGGAAAACAGTAATACCCAAGAAGTTCTCCAACTGTTGTGAAGGTTCTGAACTCCACTTCCAGCCTGATCTGATCCAATAAAGGGACTGGGAATTCCAGGGAATCTGACCTTGACGACCAGTGGGATTTGCTTATAGGACTTCCATAGGACTAGGGGAAACAGAGACTCAGCTTTGGAGCGCACAAACAAAATCTTTCAAGCATCAAGACCCACAGCAAAGGAGCAGTAACCCCACAGGAGACTGAACCAAAACTATTTGCTAGTGTTGGAGGGATCTTCTGTGAAGAATTGGGTCAGCAGGGGCTCACCATAGGGACAGGGGCACAGGCAAGAGAAGTTTGGAAAGGTATCCCTTGGCATAAGCCTTCTCTGAAGTTGCCATTAATGCTATCTTAGAGCCCATAGACCACAGGGCTGGGTTCAGTTGAGTTCAGGAACTCAGTCGTGTCCAACTCTTTGCGACCCCATGAACTGCAGCACGCCAGGTCTCCCTTGTCCATCACCAAATCCCAGAGCCCACCAAAAATCATGTCCATTGAGTCGGTGATGCCATCCAACCATTTCATCCTCTGTTGTCCCCTTCTCCTCCTGCCCTCAATCTTTCCCAGCATCAGGGTCTTTTCCAATGAGTCAGCTCTTTGCATGAGGTGGCCAAAGTATTGGAGTTTCAGCTTCAACCTCAGTCCTTCCAAAGAACACCCAGGACTGATCTCCTTTAGGATGGACTGGTTGAATCTCCTTGCAGTCCAAGGGACTCTCAAGAGTCTTCCCCAACACCACAGTTCAAAAGCATCCATCCTTTGGCACTCAGCTTTCTTCACCGTCCAACTCTCACATCCATACATGACTACTGGAAAAACCATAGCCTTGACTAGACGGACCTTTGTTGGCAAAGTAATGTCTCTGCTTTTAAATATGCTGTTTAGGTTGGTCACAACTTTCCTTCCAAGGAGTGAGCATCTTTTAATTTCATGGCTGCAATCACCATCTGCAGTGATTTTGGAGCCCAGAAAAATAAAGTCTGACACTGTTTCCCCATCTGTTTGCCATGAAGTGATGGGACCGGATGCCATGATCTTAGTTTTCTGAAATTTGAGCTTTAAGCCAACTTTTTCACTCTCCTCTTTCACTTTCATCAAGAGATTCCTTAGTTCCACTTCCCTTTCTGCCATAAAGGTGGTGTCATCTGCATATCTGAGGTTATTGGTACTTCTCCTGGCAATCTTGATTCCAGCTTGTGTTTCTTCCAGCCCAGCGTTTCTCATGATGTACTCTGCATATAAGTTAATGAACCTAGGGCTGGGTTGCCTCAGGCCAAACAACTAACAGGGAGGGAGATAATTGGATTAAAGCCTTAGAATGATCTCTATTCCTTTCCAAGGCAAACCATTCAATATCAGTGTAATCCAAGTCTATGCCCCAACCAGTAATGCTGAAGAAGCTGAACTTGAACGGTTCTATGAAGACCTACAAGACCTATTAGAAATAACACCTAAAAAAGATGTCCTTTTCATTATAGGGCACTGGGATGCAAAAGTAGGAAGTCAAGAAACACCTTCCGTAACAGGGAAATTTGGCCTTGGAGTACAGAATGAAGCAGGGCAAAGGTTAATAGAGTTTTGCCAAAGGAACACACTGGTCATAGCAAACACTCTCTTCCAACAACACAAGAGAAGACTCTACACGTGGACATCACCAGATGGTCAACACCGAAATCAGATTGATTATATTCTTTGCAGTCAAAGATGGAGAAGCTGTATACAGTCAGCAAAAACAAGACTTGGAGCAGACTGTGGCTCAGATCATGAATTCCTTATTGCCAAATTCAGACTTCAATTGAAGAAAGTAGGGAAAACCACTAGATCATTCAGATCAGTCAGTTCAGTCGCTCATACGTGTCTGACTCTTTACGACCCCATGAACTGCAGCACGCCAGGCCTCCCTGTCCATCACCAACTCCCGGAGTCTACCCAAACCCATGTCCATCGAGTCGGTGATGCCATCCAACCATCTCATCCTCTGTCGTCCCCTTCTCCTCTCGCCCCCAATCCTACCCAGCATTAGGGTCTTTTCCAATGAGCCAACCCTTTGCATGAGGTGGCTAAAGTATTGGAATTTCAGCTTCAACATCAGACCTTCCAATGAACACCCAATATTGATCTCTTTTAGGATGGATTGATTTGATCTCCTTGCAGTCCAAGGGACTCTCAAGAGTCTTCTCCAACACCACAGCTCAAAAGCATCAATTCTTCAGCGATCAGCCTTCTTCACTGTCCAACTCTCACATCCATACATGATCACTGGAAAAACCATAGCCTTGACTAGACGGACTTTTGTTGGCAAAGTAATGTCTCTGCTTTTACATATGCTATCTAGGTTGGCCATAACCTTCCTTCCAAGGAGTAAGTGTCTTTTAATTTCATGGCTGCAGTCACCATCGGCAGTGATTCTGGAGCCCAAAAAAATAAAGTCTGCCACTGTTTCCACTGTTTCCCCATCTATTTCCCATGAAGTGATGGGACCAGATGCCATGATCTTAGTTTTTTGAACGTTGAGCTGTAAGCCAACTTTTTCACTCTCCTCTTTCACCTTCATCAAGAGGCTCTTTATTTCTTCTTCACTTTCTGCCATAAGGGTGGTGTCTTCTGCACATCTGAGGTTATAGATATTTCTCCCAGCAATCTTGATTACAGCTTGTGTTTCTTCCAGCCCAGCGTTTCTCATGATGTACTCTGCATATAAGTTAAATAAGCAGGGTGACAATATACAGCCTTGATGTACTCCTTTTCCTATTTGGAACCAGTCTGTTGTTCCATGTCCAGTTCTAACTGTTGCTTCCTGACCTGCATACGGGTTTCTGAAGAGACAGGTCAGGTAGTCTGGTATTCCCATCTCTTTCAGAATTTTCCACAGTTTATTGTGATCCACACAGTCAAAGGCATTGGCATAGTCAATAAAGCAGAAATAGATGTTTTTCTGGAACTCTCTTGCTTTTTCAATGATCCAGCGGATATTGGCAATTTGATCTTTGGTTCCTCTGCCTTTTCTAAAACCAGCTTGAACATCTGGAAGTTCACTGTTCACATATTGCTGAAGCCTGGCTTGGAGAATTTTGAGCATTACTTTACTAGCATGTGAGATGAGTGCAATTGTGCGGTAGTTTGAGCATTCTTTGGCATTGCCTTTCTTTGGGATTGGAACGAAAATTGACCTTTTCCAGTCCTGTGGCCACTGCTGAGTTTTCCAAATTTGCTGGCATATCGAGTTCAGCACTTTCACAGCATCATCTTTCAGGATCTGAAATAGCTCAACTGGAATTCCATCACCTCCACTAGCTTTGTTCGTAGTGATGTTTTCTAAGGCCCACTTGACTTCACATTCCAGGATGTCTGGCTCTAGGTGAGTGATCACACCATCGTGATTATCTGGGTCATGAAGATCTTTTTGTACAGTTCTTCTGTGTATTCTTGCCACCTCTTCTTAATATCTTCTGCTTCTGTTAGGTCCATACCATTTCTGTCCTTTATCGAGCCTATTTTTGCATGAAATGTTCCTTTGGTATCTCTAATTTTCTTGAAGAGATCTCTAGTCTTTCCCAATCTGTTGTTTTCCTCTATTCAGGTATGACCTAAATCAAATCAGGTATGACCATTCAGGTATGACCTAAATCAAATCCCTTATGATTATACAGTAGAAGTGACAAAAAGATTTAAGGGACTAGATGTGATAGACAGAGTGCCTGATGAGCTATGGTCAGAGGTTCGTGACATTGTACAGGAGACAGGGATCAAGACAATCCCCATGGAAAAGAAGTGCAAAAAAGCAAAATGGCTGCCTGAGGAGGCCTTACAAATAGCTGAGAAAAGAAGAGAAATGAAAAGCAAAGGAGAAAAGGAAAGATATTCCCATCTGAATGCAGAGTTCCAAAGAAGATCAAGGAGAGATAAGAAAGCCTTCCTCAGCGATCAATGCAAGGAAATAGAGGAAAACAACAGAATGGGAAAGACTAGAGTTCTCTTCAAGAAAATTAGAGATACCAAGGGAACTTTCATGCAAAGATGGGCTCGATAAAGCACAGAAATGGTATGGACCTAACAGAAGCAGAAGATATTAAGAAGAGGTGGCAAGAATTCACAGAGGAACTGTACAAAAAAGATCTTCACGACCCAGATAATCATAATGGTGTGATCACTCACCTAGAGCCAGATATCCTGGAATGTGAAGTCAAGTGGGCCTTAGAAAGCATCACTATGAAAAAAGCTAGTGGAGGTGATGGAATTCCAGATGAGCTATTTCAAATCCTGAATGATGATGCTGTGAAAGTGCTGCACTCGATATGCCAGCAAATCTGGAAAACTCAGCAATGGCCACAGGACTGGAAAAGGTCAGTTATCATTCCAATCCCAAAGAAAGACAATGCCAAAGAATGATCAAACTACTACACAATTGCACTCATCTCACACGCTAGTAAACTAATGCTCAAAATTCTCCAAGCCAGGCTTCAACAATATATGAACCGTGAACTTCCAGATGTTCAAGCTGGTTTTAGAAAAGGCAGAGGAACCAGAGATCAAATTGCCAATATCTGCTGGATCATTGAAAAAGCAAGAGAGTTCCAGAAAAAAAACGTCTATTTCTGTTTTATTGACTATGCCAAAGCCTTTGACTGTGTGGATCACAATAAACTGTGGAAAATTCTGAAAGAGATGGGAATACCAGACCATTTAAGCTGTCTCTTGAGAAACGTGTATGCAGGTCAGGAAGCAACAGTTAGAACTGGACATGGAACAACAGACTGGTTCCAAATAGGAAAAGGAGTACGTCAAGGCTGTATATTGTCACCCTGCTTATTTAACTTACATGCAGAGTACATCATGAGAAACACTGGGCTAGAAGAAGCACAAGCTGGTATCAAGATTGCCAGGAGAATTATCAATAACCTCAGATATGCAGAAGACACCACCCTTATGGCAGAAAGTGAAGAAGAACTAAAGAGCCTCTTGAAAGTGAAAGAGGAGAGTGAAAAAGTTGACTTAAAGCTCAACATTCAGAAAACTACTGTCATGGCATCTGGTCCCATCACTTCATGGTAAATAGATGGGGAAACAGTGGAAGCAGTTTCAGACTTTATTTTTCTGGGCTCCAAAATCACTGCTGCTGGTGATTGCAGCCATGAAATTAAAAGACGCTTACTCCTTGGAAGGAAGGTTATGGCCAACCTCGATAGCATACTGAAAAGCAGAGACATTACTCTGCCAACAAAGGTCCGTCTAGTCAAGGCTATGATTTTTCCAGTAGTCATGTATGGATGTGAGAGTTGGACGGTGAAGAAAGCTGAGTGCCGCAGAATTGATGCTTTTGAACTGTGGTGTTGGAGAAGACTCTTGAGAGTCCCTTGGACTGCAAGGAGATTTAACCAGTCCATCCTAAAGGGGATCAGTCCTGGGTGTTCACTGAAAGGACTGATGTTGAAGCTGAAACTCCAATGCTTTGGCCACCTCATGCGACGAGTTGACTCATTGGAAAAGATCCTAATGCTGGGAAGGATTGGGGTCAGGAGGAGAAGGGGACGACAGAGGATCAGATGGTTGGATGGCATCGCCGACTCGATGGGCAGGATTTTGGGTAGACTCTGGGAGTTGGTGATGGACAGGGAGGCCTGGCGTGCTGCGATTCATGGGGTTGCAAAGAGTAGGACATAACTGAGCCACTGAACTGAACTGAACTGAACTGAGCAAGGCCCTGCCCAGCAGAGCAAGAGCCAGTTTTTCCCACTGCCAGTTCTTCCCATCAGGTCCTCCTTCAGAGGGCAGACAGAATAGATGAGAAGAACAAGAGTCCAATAGCTACTAAAATGTAAACCATATTACAGAAAGATAATCACCATGAAAAAGCAGAAACTTATGTTCCAGGTTAAAAGTCAAGATAAAACCCCAGAAAAACAACAACATGAAGTAGAGATAGGCAGCCTTTCAGAAAAAGAATTCAGAATAATGATAGTGAAGATGATCTCGGATCTTGGGAAAAGAATGGAGAGGAAGCAGAAATGTTTACCAAAGACCTACAAGAACTAAAGAACAAACAAACAAAGATGGATAATATACTAGAAGGAACCAATTGCAAAATAACTGAGCCAGAAAAACAGATAAATGACCTGGAGAACAGAATGGTTGATATTACTGCCACAGAAAAGAATATAGGGGAAAAAAAAGAAAAGAAAAGAAAAGAAATGAAGACAACCGAAGAGACCTCTAGGACAACATTAAATACACCAAATTCATATACAGGAGTCCCAGAAGGAGAAGAGAGAGAGAAAGAATCTGACAAAATATTTGAAAAGATAATAGATGATATAAAACAGTCTCTTTTCCAAAACTTAATTACTGTCTCAATGTTTTGGATTGTCACTCTAAAATACTAATATATGTTAAAAAAAAAGAGAGAGATAAGAAGATGATTTTATTGGCAAACGTGGTTTGCTGTTTGGTTAATGATATGTTAAGTTAGGAAAGATGTAGTATTTTCTCTAAGGAATGTTACCTTGGAGGATACTACAGGAAGTTCCCTACATTTGAACCTTCAAGTTGTGACATTTCAAAGATGAGAACATGTCCCTGTATGCCAGCTGTTGTACTGTACTACTGTACCTTTCATGATACTATACTGTAAGATTAAAATGTTCTCTTTATTTTCTGTATTTTTCTTTTTAATGTATTATTTGTGTGAAAAATATTATACACCTATTACAATACAGTACTATATAGCTGATTGTGTTAATTGGGTACCTAGGTTAACTTTGTTGGACTTATGAACAAATTGGGCTTACAAACACTCTCAGAACAGAGTGCATTCATATGTAGTGGACATACTATAAGAGCTACTACAGAAAGTCTATCACATTCAGCCATTGCTTAAGCATTTTGTCTATCTCAACCTAGTTCACACTAATAATTACCCTGTGAAGTGGCTACTGTTATTTCAAAAGAAAATGAAAAACATAGAGGGTAAGTAATGTGCCTTAACAGTGTGTGAATGAGAGAAAGGGGATTCAAACCCAGGCAGACACCGATATCTCTGATTATAATTACTGTAACTGTATTTACTTTTATGGAAAAATATGATAGATATATTATTAATTAATAGAACTAAACTAATGCTTAAATATGGTAAATTTTTATGTTCCAAATCCTACTAAAACTTAAGTATCCAAATGGTTCAATGTCATGTCATGGCTAACTTTAAGGAGAAAAACCATAAGTACAAAACTAATCTTTAACATGGTACAATGACTTTGGGAAAAACTTTTCCACTTTCATCTAAAATTTATCCTTTTTGATGGTCTCATAAGTAAACCCACATTTGTTTATCATACTACTAAAATGGAGCTTTGTTTCTACGACTTTATTTTGTATTTTTATTTATAAGGCTATTCTTTTACCTTAGTCCTTTACTGTCTTCCTTTTTCTATTTTATCATGTTTGGTTTATTCATTTTTTCCATAATATTTGTATGAATTGAATTTGAGTGTTCAGGATGCAAGAGTTTGGTTTCAATCTGAGTAATAGTGACTGTTTACATTTTTCTTCTGATAAAATACCAGCTTTAATGCATAGAACACTAGTTCAAATCAAACATTTTCTGTTCTGGAATTCATTATAGGCACATATAGGAGCCATCTAATCTAGCTTCTATGTCTTATGGGAAGGTTTTTCATATGTTTTAGAATCTTTGTACAACTTTTGTTTTGTGTTACTTCGCATTAATGTATTTCAATTAGTCAATTTTATCTTAATTAATTTAAAATTTATTCTACTGTGTGACATGTTTATCTCAAGACTTCTTTTTATTTCTAGAATCTTTCAGGTGGACTTTATTTTCAGAACAGTTTTAAGTTAAAGCAAAATTGAGAGGAATGTGTACCCAAAGTGGTACATTAGTTACAATCCATGATCCTACTTGAATATATCATTTCATTTAGAGCCCATAGTTTACATTAGAGTTCACTCTTGGCATTGCGCATTCTATGTATTTGAACAAATGTACAGTGATGTGTAGGCACCATTATAGTATCATACAGAGTCATTTAGCTGCCCTAAAAACCCTCTCTGCCTCACCTATTTATCTCTCCCCACTAATGCCTGGTGACCACTGATCTTGTTATTAGCTCTGTAGTTTTGCCTTTTCCAGGAGGCCATATAGTTGGAAATAAAATATCCACTCTTTTCAGATTGGCTTATCTCCTTTAGCAAGATGCGTTCATGATTATTCCATGTCTTTTCACAGCTTGATAGCTGAATCATTTTTGGCTCTGAATAATATTTCATTTCTGGATGTATCAAAGTTTATTTATGCATTCACCTTTGGAAAGCCATCTTTGTTTGCATCTATATTCTGACAACTATGAATAAAGCTGCTATAAAGATCTGTGTGGGTTTTTGTGTCAACATAAATTTTCAACCCAAGAAGCATGATTGCTGAATTGTTTGGTAAGAGAATATTTACTTTTGTAAGAATCTGCCCAACTGTCTAACAAGGTGGCTGCATCATTTTGCATTCTTACCAGCAATAAATGAAAATTCCTGTCGCTCTACATCCTCACCAGTATTTGGTATTGTCAGTGTTTTGAATTTTGGTTATTTTAAAGGCATGTGGTGGTACTTATTATTGTTCGTTTTTCAAATTCTTTAATGACATATAATGTGGTATCTGTTTTCATAAGTTTATTTGCCATCTGTAGATCTTCTCTGGTGAAGTGTCCGTTAAAATATATGTCCCATTTTTAATTGAATTGTATGCTTGCTTACTTTTGAATGTTAAGAGTTCTTTAAATATTTTGGATAAATTCTTTGTTGCCTGTGGTTTGCAAATATTTTCTAGTCTAGAGTTTATTTCCCCATTGAGAGTGTTTTTTCAGAACAGAAGTTTTTCATTTTAATGAAGTCCAGCCAAGCAGTTCTTCATGGATTATGCTTTTGGTGGTGTAACTAAAAAGTTTTTGCAAATGCAAGGTTATCTAGATTTTCTGCTATATTATCTTCTAACAGTTTCACAGATTTGCATTTTACATTTAGGTCTATGATTCATTTTGAGTTAATCTTCTTAAAAGGTGTAAGTTCTGTATAGATTTTTAAAAATTTAGTTACATGTGTATGTCCAGTTGTCCAGCACAATTTGTTATATTACTTTTGCTTCTTTGTTAAATATTAGTTTGCTATATTTGTGTAAGTTTATTTCTGGACTCTCTATTCTGTTTCATTGATCTATTTGTCTCTTCTCTTACCAATATTACACTGTTTTGAAGGCTGTATTTCTAGTATTTTTAATTTGTCCATCTTCATTGCTACTGGCTTATGTCACTTGAAGTTAAGAGGATTTTTTCATAATTATTTGCATTTTCAATTAACTATATTTGTTATCACCTTGAGGATACATATATATTCATTGGATAATTCTTTTAAGGTTGTCTTGCTTAGAATTCTAAACAGATTTGTCTCAAATTTTTTTATTTGTTAGCTCTCTTAGTATCAAGTTTCATTACATATTTTGGGATGTATTTTGTAGACTCATCTTTAATGTGTATTTTTTGTGTTCTATATTATACTTCTTAAGGCTACTATTTTGATTTCAATTTAATCTGTCTTCCTAAGTTTCTCATATCAAAATTAAATTACACGTTTATATTTGTGTTTACCCATCTATAGTGATATTGACAATATTGCAGATTTTGTTGCAAAGGTTTTGTTCAAAGTGTAGCCTCTAAGCTCTATCTGCTTCACTTGTTACCTTTCCATGTGTAATGGAATTTTGTATGTCAACTTGACCAGGCTATGGTGCTCAGTTGTTTGGTAAACATCAGTTTAAATACAGCTATGAAAATATTTTGCAGATGTGATTAACATTTAAATCTGTAGACTTTGAGTAAAGAAGATTACCACCATAACCTGGATGGGTCTCATCTGATTAGCTGATGGTCTCTGTAAGACTGAGGTCACCAAGGAAGAAGGAATTCTGTACTCAGACTGCTTTAAACTCAAACTTGAGCATAGCTCTTCCCTGGGTCTTTAGGCTTCAGTCTGCCCTGAAGATCTCAAATCTGCCAGTCTCCATAATTGCATGAGCCAATTCCTTCAATGCTCTCTCTCTTTCATGTATAAACATCTACTGTTCTGGCTGTCTGAAGAACTCAACACCATGTACAGAGATTTATATTTCATATACATATTACATACAGCCTCATGAGGTGGTCAATTGCATTTTTTTGTTTTGTTTTTCAGAATAAATTTTTTTTTAGCTTTCTATTTTAATACCCAATATGCTTGGCATAGAGATAGAGGTGATGGTTGGGGGTGCATCACCATAAGTAGGCTTCCTCTGCTTTTTATCTATGTCAAATTTTGAGAATTATTATACCAATTCTTATATTCTATTGAAGAGTAAAAATATGGAAATATTAAATGTATTCTGCTTTTTTAGTGCTGCAATTTTCCTTAAAAATGAGTGACACTTGTATTCTATTATATCTAAATTACTATGAATATGTTAATATAATTTGATATTTAGTGTTTTGGTTTAATATTTTTATTACTCTTTGACAAAAAATTTAGCTTGTTGTAGATAAAAATAGTAAATTTCTTATTAGTATTTGATTTAGAATCTCAGAATTTATAGAGATCTTTTTAGAATATTTGTGGATTAAAACAGGTCAAGACAATAATCTTTCAAAACAAGAGGAAGTCCTGCAAGATGGTTTTTGAGGTATTTACATAGAAGCCCTTTGATGTCATTTTCTGTGATTTCAGCACATTTGTACTTTTATACATAACTGTAAAGTCAATCAAAACATTTTAGTCCAAAAGCCATTATGTATTATCTTAGGTTTATAATATTTTAATATGCAAAAAGTGTTGTCATACTATCACTACACTTAAAATTCTGAGTCTGCTCCATTTTACTATAAAATTCTCAAAATGTATTTGCTGAACTGGCTCAGGCATGGTAGCTACAGTCTGTAGTCTCCCAACTTGCAGTTTATGTCACTATGATGTAAAATTTGGTTGGTTTATTATTTTTATCAAATGGAATAAATTTAAGATTATGCTAATAATTATATCACTTTCAAGCACTTGCATCCTATTCAGATTCTTTAGGAGAAAGGAAAATATGGATTTATTGTTCATACAATGAAAATTATGTAAAGCTGTGATGTGTTCATTGGTGTGTATCATGAAAATGAAAGTATTTTTATAGAACATGCAAAGATTTCTACATATAACAAGTGGAAGTACTTCACTTATCTTCAAGAACATCCCTCTATAGACCTCTTTATGGAAATGTTGAAAGATTTTTGTTCAGTTTTCTTTGCAGATTCCAATTCATACCACCAATTAATCTTTTCCTGCCTAGATGGAATCCCGATCTCCTGCATTGCAGGCATATTCTTTACAGTCTGATCCACCAGGGAAGCCCCTAAAGCAGGGATGAACAAGAGGCACCAGCTAGAATCAACTCACCACCCTTGGTTTATAAGACTGGTGCTCTAACCACTGCGATATGAAGCCCTTAGATGATCTTATCCAACTAACTATCACCTATATCCATGATAGCATCTTCAGCCTCGACTCTTTCTTGATCTAAAGATTGATATACACACACTTTTCAGGTGCTGGAAATGCAAAGATGGGGAAAGAGATGATCTTATCCTTTGAAACACTTGGTTTAGTATGAGAAATAGATACTTCGACAGTGGACAAATATAAAAATATAGGAATTATATAAAAATTTTAAAATACAATGATACATGTTAATATAAAATGTTAGAGAAGTAATGAGAGAGACAGGACTTCAGCATGTTTAAAATGCAACAAAATATTTTTTTAATATTTTGTAAAATATTGTTCCAGACACTAATTAAAATTAAATGTCTAGATTTATGGTATACTTATTGATTTAAAGTATATGTTACACTTTGGCACTGTAGAGAAATATACTTTCTGAATATTATAGAGGACAAGTAAAGTGTTCATATAGTGGATTATATTCTTTATTCTATCATTTTTCCTTATGAGCTCTTCCTACTTTTCTATTCTTTTATTAAGTCATATAAGAAAAAATACATATATATATATTTCCTCATACATTCGTATGTATTATATGAGAATATTTCTAAGCCCACATGTATATTATACACACACAGAGTTATTACCAAATAAAGGTATAGAAATAATAGGAGGAGAACAAAGAGAGTTACACATTTTGTATCATTGCTTTCCATTTCCCTTATTTCAGTAAATCTATTAGTTGCCTATTAAAGGCAATCTCTGGTCACAGGGTTGTTTTATGAAACAAACATCTCAATTTTATGGAGAAACAGGGGAACAGCTGTCACATAATCTTACTCCAGTATTTTCAGGCCAGCAGAGCAATTATAAAGCAGGACACTCTGTCTAATGTAGCTGACATGTAATCAGCTTCCACTGTTGCTTTGGCCAAAATGATGTGCATTAAATTTTGTAAGGAAAACATCTTTATTGAACAAGAAATTATTTCTAAATGGCTTTGCATTAGGTGAAATAATACTCTTTTACAATCATAATGATGTTTGGGGGTGGTATGTGTGTGCTGTGCTTAGTCACTCAGTTGTGTCTGACTGTTTGTGACCCCATGGACTGTAGCCCACCAGGCTCCGGCCAGGCTTCTCTGTCTGTCAGGATTCTCCAGGCAAGAATATTAGGTTAACATGCCCGCCTCCAGGGGAATCTTCCCAACCTGGGGATTGCACCAAAGTCTCCCACATTGTGGGTGGATTCTTTACATTGTGAACCACCAGAGAAGAACAAGAAAACTGGACTAGGTAGCCTATCCTTTCTGCATGGGAACTTCCCGACCCAGGAATCCAACAGGGGTCTCCGGCATTGCAGGCGGATTCTTTACCAGCTGAACTACCCAGGAAGCCAGCACTTTGGAGAGTATACACAAATAAATTTTGTTGATGTAAACTACTTATCTGTAATCTATCACAGTTAATTCAGAGGTTATGTAAGTCAAAGATCTCTGTTTCCAGAAAAATTAGTACTCGCTTTTTCAAAATTCCAGCTTCTAAAAGCTTCTAGACATTTTTGATGATCAATTAATAAAACAACAAAAACATCAAATGAAGGGCTATTATAAAAAAAGGAACACTAAAGATCGGCACATTGGCCTCTTTTTATAGATTTATGTTTAATATTTATATAAAACTTACTATGTGCTATGCAAGTATTGATCAATTTGATCTTAGTACCAATACTATGAACGAGTTAACCTTATTGTTTTCATTTTATAGATGAAATGGAAGCACAGACAGTTTAAGTAATTTGCCCAAGATTGCACATCTAGTTCATGGCAAACCTGAAACCTGAATTTAGGCATGCTGATTCCAGAGTCTATGCTCTCCATTAGGACTATGCATCTTACTTAATGCAAACTGCAGAGATCAATTTCAAGAGGTCATCCATCATTGTTATCTCATATGATTAACAACCTTTCCACATATTAGGGGGAATTAAGATGTGAAGAATGAAAGGAGAAGAGCGAGAGAACACTATTAATGAAATTTGAATGATGGAAAATGAAAAAGATCATTATACAAAAAGGGAAAAAATGTCCTTTTCCTTTTTACATGAAAAAGGTCATTATACAAGCAATAAAATCTATTTTTTGGTCACATAGTAAAATAATCTCAGTTTGTGATAAAAGATTCATCATCAGCTTACCATTGTCTTTGTTATAATTTAGATAACACTGAATTAGAAAGTAGAGATTAAAATTCAAGCCCTATATCTGCCAAATAATACATGTGTTACCCAGGACAAATTGTTCTCTTTAGGACTGATTTTTTCATCTTTACAAAATTCATTGACAATCTACAATTCTTTACAGGGAGGTTCTCAATTGCCTAAACAAAGAAGTTGGCTTTTATGAAGACACTGACAAGTATAGCACATATTTATGAAATATGTATGTGAAATCATAGTGTTGCTATAATGGTGTACAATTCTATGAATCAAAAGAAGAAAAAAAATATGTTTAAAAATTTCCCCTAAATCTGTGTATCTTTTCATGAAATACTGAATTTCCTATGTGACTGAGAACAGTGGGTCCCATGTACAGACAGCATACATGAGCGTTTTTCCTTTGGTGTACTTCTCTTGTTTTCATCCACTAGTAGAAATATATTTTTGCTATCTCTTGTTACTGTTAGGAGATCAATTTTTAAAGTGAAATTTATAGTTTACACTGAAAGTAAATAACTTAAGTATGCATTTTCCCTCTTGTTTGCAAGGGGAAAATGACATTGTAAAAGATTTTGTCTTTGAACACTTTTTATCTCATACAACTTTTCAAGTTTTTGTCCCTGTGCCACTTCTATCCTAGAATTTTGTAATTATATTTGTATGTTGACTTTGCCTTGAAAACTTGGTGGTTTTCTGCATGTATTTATCAATTAAATATTTGAATACAGATTTCACTGTTAAAGTACAAGCTTCCTACTGACTTCATCTTCTTTTATGTTCAAATAGTCAATATTTTTATTTTATATTTCTCAAGAAGCCACTTCATTTATGAAAATCTAAAAAATTACTTTATTACATTTTATACATGGTTTTGTTATTCATAGATTTATATACCTGCTTTTCATAGGAGGACATGTTCAACTACTGACTTGAATCTTCTTATATTCTAGCTGTTCTATATTTGAGAACACTCAAAAGAGACACAAAGAATAAACCTTTCTTTGGACCAAATAAAAAGAATCTATATAATTAGAAACTATTTCCCACATAATTTGAAAACTGTTTTGGCACCTTTCAATAAGCAAATATTACTGAAATATTGAGAAAAATTCATCTGAGTCACCTAAACTTATTTTCCAAGAATGTAAGAAATATAGCTTTATAACTGAAGAACTTGCACATTTAAACAAATTTCAGTGGTTAAATTCTATGGTCATTCTGTTAGAAGAATCAAATGTTAATTTGTTAAATCATTCTTCTAGGCATGTGTATCAGTCAGAATTTCCAAAACAAACAAAAGAAAGAACCAATAGGATTTTTCCTATGAAAAGAGAAAGCAAATAATTTAATAGAAAATTTGTATATATATGTATGAAAATTGATATATATCTATATACAAATAACATATATAATACATATGTATATTCATCTTAGGTGGCTTTCAATAGTATGTCATAGATTTAAAAAATACCTATTTTCATTTTTCATTTCAGAAGATCATTGTTTTCAATAATTATTCTTTGCTTTTTCTTTTACACGCAAATATTTTTCCTGTTAAACTATCATTCATCATCTTCTCTAAGGAAAAACCTTTAAAAATATGAATTTGTAATTCACATACTTTCAGTTATTAAATCCATTCCTTCTGAAAAAAAGTAAACCTGTAATTTTAGAATATTTTAGTAGTTGAAAATAGGATGTGTTCATCTGATTAAAGAAATATTTCAGTTGTCTTTGGCTTTTTAGATAATTATATGATGGATACAAAATAATATCTTAATTTCTAATGGAACTAGGCATTTGTTACTATAACTGTAATGAGTAGGAAGCTAATCAGATGAGAAGTAGACTATGTGTGTCATTATTTCTATTATTCATATTTGGATTGAAACGAATTGGATAATCTAGAAGAACCCTTAAGATTGTTCTCACTTATCACTCTTAAGTCCAGAACAAACTCTTCACAAAGCATTTAGCCTCCTGTATCTTCTTTCTTTGTACCATACTCCAACATTGTGTCCATCTGTCCAGAACACAAAGGAAATAACAAATTAAAAGAACTAACAGACTCCAGTTGAAAGAGTGAAGGCAGAAGAAGAAAAGGGCAACAGGATAAGATGGTTGGAGGGATCACTGATGCAATGAATATGAATCTGAACAAACTCTGGGAGATGGTGAGGGACAGGGAGGCCTGGTATTCTGCAGTCCATGGGGACACAAAGAATTGGACCTGACTTGGCGACTGAACAATAATAGCAACAATAAACTAGCTCAAGTAGGAATAAAAAAGTACACACACGCACAGGCATACACATATGTGTGTGCAAACACACTGAATAGAAGAAACCAGAGAGAAAATGTCTATGATAATGCAGTCACCAAATGCAGTCCAATCACTATGACAGCTCCTCCAAAACCTTATGTTCTTTTGTTCAGTTATTTTTTCATTTAATTCATTTCAAGAAAAGAAAGAAAGTAAAACTGTCACTGTTGGCAAATGATAGGACACTATACCTAGAAAATCATTAACATGCTACCAGAAAACTACAAGAGTTTATCAATGAATTTTGCCAAATTGAAAGACACAAAATTAATGCACAGAAATCTGTTGCATTTCTAAATATTTAACAATGAAATATCAGAAAGAGAAATTAAGGAATTGATCCCATTTAGCATTGCATGAAAAATAATAAAATACATAGGAATAAACCTACCTAAGGAGGCAAAATGTCTGTATGCAGAAAACTGTAAGACACTGATGAAAGAAATCAAAGATGACATAAACAGTTGGAGAGACATATCATGTTCTTGATTGGAAGAAGCAATATTGTTAAGATGGCCATAATATCTAATACAATCTACAGTTCAATGCAATCCCTATCAAATTACCACTGGCATTTTTCACAGAACTAGAGCAAAACATTGCACAATTCGTATGAAAACACAAAGACCCCACCTAGCCAAACAATCTGAGAAAGAACAAAGCTGAAGGGATCAGGTTCCCTGATTTCAGACTATATACAAAGCTACAGTCATCAAAACAGTATGGCACTGGTACAAAAACAGACATATAGATGAGGGAACAGGACAGAAGGCCCAGAAATAAATCCATGCACTTATGGTCAATTAATCTACAACAAAAAATGCAATAATATATAAAAAAGAAAGACAGTTTTCTTCAGTAAGCGGTGCTGGGAAAACTGGACAGTTACATGTAAAAGAATAAAATTAGAACATTCTCCAAACCACACTTAAAAATAAACTCAAAATAGATAAGAGATCCAAATGTAAGACTGAATACTCCAAAACTCTGAGAGAAAAACCTAGGCAGAACATTCTTTGACGAAAATAGCAGCAATATTTTGGGGCGGGGGCGGGGGTTAATCTCCTAAAGTAATGGAAATAAAAACAAAAATAAATAAATGAAACCAGGTTAAACACAAAAGTTTTCAACAACAAAGTGATCCATAAATAAAACAAAAAGACAATCGATGGCCTCTGGGAGAAAATATTTGCAAACGACGCAACCAACAAGGGATTGGTTTCTAAAATACACAAATAGCTCGCATATCTTAATACGAAAAGAACAAACAGCAAAATCAAGAAGGCGGGCAGAAGACCTAAATAAAACTTTCTCCAAATAATACTTAAAGATGGGCAACAGGCACATGAAAAAAATGCTTATATTGCTAATTATTAGCGAAACAAAAATCGAAACTACAATGAGATATCACATAAGTCCAGTCAGAAGAGCAATCATCAAAAAGTCTACACACAATAAATGCTGGAGAGGATGTGGAGAAAAAATAATCCTCCTAAACTGTTTGTGGCAATGTAAATTTGTGAAACCACCATGAAGAATAGCATAGAGGTTTCTTACAAAACTAAAAATAGAACTACCAAATGACTCAGCAATTCCACTCCTGTGCATATATCTGGAGAAAACTCTAATATAAAAAGATATGTGAACCCCAATATGCATAGCAACACTGTTAGCAATAACCAAGAAATGTAGGCAAACTAAGTATCCACTGACAGAAATATGGAGGAAGAAGATGTGGTACATATATACAATGGAATATTACTTAGCAATAAAAAGTACCAAATAATGCCATTTGAAGCAACATGGATGGACTTAAGGATTATCATGCTATCTGAAATCAGCCAGAGAAAGACAAAGATCATATGTTATCACTTATATGTGGAATCTAAAACAATGATACAAGTGAACTTCAGTTTAGTTCAATTCAGTTGCTTAGTTATGTCCGACTCTTTGTGACCCCATGGACTGCAGCATGCCAGGCCTCCCTGACAATCAGCAACTCCCAGAATTTACTTAAACTCATGTCCATTGAGTCGGTGATGCCGTCCAACCATCTCATCCTCTGTCGTCCCCTTCTTCTCTTGGCCTCAACCTTTCCTAGTATCATCGTCTTTTCAAATGAGTCAAATCTTCGCATCAGGTTGCCAAAGTGTTGTAGTTTCAACTTCAGCATCAGTCCCTCCAATGAATATTCAGGGCTGATTTCCTTTAAGATAGACTGATTGGAACTCCTTGCAGTCCAAGGGACTCTCAAGAGTCTTCTCCAACACCACAGTTCAAAAGCATCAATTCTTCAGTGCTCAGCTTTATAGTCCAACTCTCACATCCATACATGACTACTAGAAAAACCATAGCTTTGACTAGATGGACCTATGTTGGCAAAGTAATGTCTCTGTTTTTTTTTTTTAATTAGTTATTTTCTATTTTTTAGCTTTACAATATTGTATTTGTTTTGCCATACATTGACATGAATCCACCATGGGTGTACATGTTTTCCCTTTTCAGAACCCCCCTTCCACCTCCCTCCCCATCCAATAGTTTTTTTTTCCAAGAAGCAAGCAGCTTTTAATTTCATGGCTGCAGTCACCATCTGCAGTGATTTTAGAGCCACCCCAAAATAAAATCTGTCACTGTTTCCACTGTTTCCCCATCTATTTGCCATGAAGTGATGGGACCAGATGCTATGGCCTTAGTTTTATGAACGTTGACATTAAGCTAACTTTTTCACTCTCCTCTTACACTTTCATCAAGAGGCTCTTTAGTTCTTCTTTACTTTCTGCCATAAGGGTGGTGTCATCTGCATATCTGAGGTTATTGATATTTCTCCCAGCAATCTTGATTCCACCTTGTGCTTCATCCAGCCTAACATTTCTCATGATGTAATCTGCATATATGTTAAAGGTATTATTTGTTATTCAATTCTAAAATATTGTCTACAGGCTTAAGAAAAATGAAAAATAAAAAGCCACATAAATGCAGAGAAAGGAGAAACTATGTTCTTTGTGAACACATTGTACTCCATTTATTTTGCTGAGCACTTCCCCCTGTGCTATCACCTTTAACCATCAAAACAACTTTGAAATAAGGATAAATAATCTTCTGAAATATGCAGAACTAAATAATCACAATGTCAATGATAGGTAATTTGGAAAATGTTACAAAGCTAGCAAGAAATAAAGTAGGATTTAAACTTAGCTCTTTATCCAAACCTGGGCTTCTCTTTAGGATATATTTATATAAAACCATATATTCCGTATATTCCCTGATGCTTCATCTGGTAAAGAATCTGCCTGAAATCCAGGAGACACAGGTTCAATCCCAAGATTAGGAAGATACCCTGGAGGAGGGCATGGAAACCCACTCCAGCATTCTTGCCTGGAGAATTCCACGGACAGAGGAACCCGGCGGGCTGCAGTCCATGGGGTCACAAAGAGTCTGACACAACTAAGCATGCACACATATATACATATAAAACCATAAGTGGCATTGTTTCAAGGTATCTGAAACAGTATAATTGTTTATTTCTTTATTTCGTTTATAAAGAAGAAATCAAAAGAAAATAAGATTTCAATTTTATTTTGTGTTAAAATTATCAATTATAAAAAAAATATTGCTTATTGCTGATCCTGCTCATTATGCCAATTGCCTCGCTGTTCATACTGTTTGTTGAACCTAGGGTAGGCAAGGCTAGAGCTAGGAGGCTGGAAGAAGATGGGAGGAGGTGTAGAAACTGAAGACATGCTTATTCTTTCCTGGCTGGCATGGCAGACAGCCAGCCTCTCTCCTTGCTGATGCAGCAGCTATAGCAGCAGCCATAACTTAACCATAATGTAGCCATAACATAACCTCACATAACATAACCATGATGTCACCCTAGTGTAGCCCTGGTGAAGCAGCAGCCAGGGCTTTTCAGGAAAAATTTATATATTCTTACAGAACAAATGTAGCCCATGGCCAAACGAGTACCTCGTGCTGCACTTGTGAAGTGCTATAAGTGATTTCAGCTATTATATAACCATGCAAAGTCATTGCTTACAGAACATGTGCCAGGAGGGCATGAGAGCATGGAGTGAGAGTGCCTGACTGGCGCTATCTTGTTAATTTCCCACAATTCTTACGCAATTTTTAGCACCTGCATGAAATATATTCATAAATAAATCTTTATTGTGAAATGTCACAACACTAAAATAAAAAATGCTTGAACATGGGATGTCTCAAAGACTAACTTGAAGAAAAGAAAATAGAATATTTAATCCCACATTAAGATAGTCCTCAAAATAACAGAATCCCCCAAACTTCATTTTTTCTCTATCAACCACTTTCTTTTGTTTGTTTTTTAACACTTAAATTTAATTTAAAAATTGTATACAAGTTTTAAAGGTAATTTTCCATTCACAGTTATTGCCTTTTTTATGGCTGAGAATATTCCATTATATATATTGCTTCTTTATCCATCCATCTATTGATAGACACTTAATTTTCTTACATGTCTTATCTATTATAGTGCTATTACATTAATTTTTTGATTAATTTATTTTTAATTGGAGGATAATTGCTTTACAAAGTTGTGCTGATTTCTTCCATACAGCAACATGAATCAGCCATAGATATATGTATTTCCCTTCCCTCTTAAGACTCCCTCCAACCTCCCACCCCATCCCACCTATCTAGGTTCTCACAGAGAATCAGGTAGAGCTCCTTGTATTATATAGAAACTACAAATAAGCTATTTATTTTACATATGGTAAAGTATATACTCTCTCAATTCATCTCACACTCTTCTGCCACCTCTGTGTCCATAAGTCTGCTCTCTATGTCTGAGTCTCTATCCCTGCCCTGAAAACAGGTTCATCATGCCATTTTTCTATATTCCATATATGTGTATGTATGTGTGTGTGTATATGTTAATATACAATGTTTGTCTTTCTTTTCTGACTTACCTTATTCTGTTAACAGGCTCTAGGTTCATCCAGCTTACTAGAACTAGATCGAATGTTTTCCTTTTTATGACTGAGAAATATTCCATTGTATATAAGTATCGCAACTTTATCCATTTATCTATTGACTGACATCTAGATTGCTTTCATGTCCTGGCTATTGTAAATATAGTGGTGCAGCGAATACTGGGATACATGTGTCTTTTTCAATTCTGGCTTCCTCAGGGTATATACTCAGTAGTTGAGACTGCTGGATCATATTGTAGTTTTATTCCACGTTTGTTTTTTTTTTTAAAGAGATCTCCATACTGTTCTCCATAGTGGCTGTATCAATTTACATTCTCACCAACAGAGCAAGAGGATTTCCTTTTCTCCACATCCTCTCCAGCATTTATTTGTAGATTTTTTGATGATGGCCATTCTGACCAGTGTGAGATGACACCTCATTGCAGTTTTGATTTGCATTTATCTAATAAGTGATATTGGATATTTTTAAAATGTGTTTATTATCTATCTGTATTCCAGAGAAACATCTACTTCTGCTTCCCTGAATATGCTAAAGCCTTTAACTGTGTTCAGTTCACTTTGGTTCAGGAACTCAGTTGTGTCCGACTCTTTGCGACCCCATGGACTGCAGCATGCCAGGCTTCCCTGTCCATCACCGACTCCCAGAGTGTACTCAAACTCATGTCCATTGAGTCAGTGATGCCAACTAAATATCTCATCCTCTGTCGTCCCTTTATCCTTCTGTCTTCAATCTTTCCCATCATAGGATCTTTTCCAAGGAGTCAGTTCTTCGCATCAGATGACTAAAGTATTGGAGTTTCAACTTCAGCATCAGTCCTTCCAATGAATATTCAGGACTGATTTCCTTTAGGATGGACTGTGTAGATCACAACAAACTATGGAAAATTCCTAAAGAGATGGGACACCAGACCAACTTACCTGCCTCCTGAGAAACCGGTACTCAGGTCAAGAAGAAACAGAACAGGAAATGGGAAAACAGATTGGTTCAAAATTGGGAAAGGAGTACATCAAGGCTTTTTATTGTCACCCTGCTTATTTAACTTGTATGCAGAGTACATCATGCGAAATGTCAGGCTGGATGAAGCACAAGCTGGAATCAAGATTGCCAGGACAAATATCAAAAACTAAAAATAGGCAGATGACACCACCCTTATGACAGAAAGCAAAGAGGAACTAAAGACCCTCTTTGATGAAAGTGAAGAGGAGACTGAAAAAGCTGTCTTAAAACCAACATTCTAAAAAACTAAGATCATTGCATTCAGTCCCATCACTTCATGGCAAATAGATGGGGAAACAATGGAAACAGGGACAGATTTCATTTTCTTGGGCTCTAAAATCACTGCAGATGGTGACTGCAGCCATGAAATTAAAAGATGCTTGCTCCTTGGAAGAAAAGCTATGACAAACCTAGACAGCATACTCAAAAAGCAGAGACATCACTTTGCTGACAAAGGTCTGTATAGTCAGAGGTTTGGTTTTTCCAAAAGTCAAGTATGCATGTGAGAGTTGGACCATAAAGAAAGGTGAGCACCAAAGAATGGATGTTTTTGAACTGTGGTGTTGGAGAAGACTCTTGAGAGTCCCTTGGACTGCAAGGAGATCAACCCAGTCAATCCTAAAGGAAATCAGTCCTGAAATTTATTGAAAGGACTGATGCTGAGGCTGAAGCTTCAATACTTTGGCCACCTGATGCGAAGAACTGACTCATTAGAAAAGATACTGGTGCTGGGAAAGATTGAAGGCAAGAGAAGAAGGGGATGACAGTGGTAGAGATGGATGGTTGGATGGCATCACTGACTCAATGGACATGAGTTTGAACAAGCTCCAGAAGTTGGTGATGAACAGGGAATTCTGGCATGCTGCAATCCACGGGGTTGCAAAGAGTCGGAAACAATTGAGCGGCCGAACTGAACTGAGGTTCCTTCTCTGCTAAGCCAGTTAATTTTATCACCTTATTTTTTCATTCTGGCCTTTCGTTTCATTGTTCAAATTTACTGATATTACTTATAATTTAAGATTGTAGCTAAAGGATATTCACCGAAATACCAATATTTTCACCATATTGGCTGTTTGTTCTAATAAGACTCTCAGTGTCTGGAAGATGACATTTTAATATATCAGTATTCCAATACAAGTCATCTGGAATTTATTTTAACAAATACACTGTGCAAAGCATCATAGTTGGGAGAATAAGTAAAGTACTTGCACTGCTTTTAGTATTTTATATTCTCTTAAAGAGGTTACTCTTTCTCTTCTTTGAGAATGATTTCTTTTTTCAAGTCATTATATCTATTCTACTCTTTACATGAAAGCTTTCGTCAGTAACTAGCTAGGATTTTTGCATTTTTAAATGTTTAATAGCACTTGATGAATGTCTAATGCATAATGAGTAGTTCCTCAGGGAGCAATACATTTTTTCCATGTCATTGCTCAGTCTATTGTGTCAGAGAACAAAAAGTAATAAAATAATTTGAAAGGAAAATATATTTTAAAAATAAAGGAGTTTCTAAGCCTAACTTTATGTTGCCAAATGACATGTCTCTAAGATATTTGCCAGAGAAGACAATATCATTAAGTCAAAGTTCAGTTCAGTTCGGTTCAGTCGTTCAGTCGTGTCCATCTCTGCGACCCTATGGATTGCAGCATGCCAAAATAATAAACTGTAGACAGTCTTTTATTTTTATGTGTGCTTATTAAATTAAAGATTGTAATTAATCTATTTCATGAAGTTTAAAATTTTTAAGTGCTCTAGGAGCTAAGAAATGCTTAGCATATATTTGATTGTTCAGAATAAGTCATGTTCACTTATCACCAGAGAACATTTACTAAAGGTTATGATGATTTTTTTAATTGAAGAGCCTAAGCAAGTGAGTGAATTTAAGTGTTTTAGCATATTAAAATAATTGTTTTCCCTTTTCTAATATTCATAATTTTTCCAAAGTGAAAAGAGAAAGGAAAGAAAGAAAGACAGGAAGGAAAGAAAGAAAGATAGCTAGAGAAGGAATGTATATTAGAAACTTTCCACATAAGAGCCAATAAGCCAGAGTTCCACAAGTGGCAATGGACAACCATTATCTAAACGGTTCAGGTTAATATTAAACATCAAAAACAAATAAACAGATTGAGAATTATATGATCAAAAACTACGTTGCTTTAGTACAACTCGGTAACTTTTCAAAAGGATCTATCCTGTTTTGCATGAAATTTAATGACTCAATTTGAAATTTCATCACAGAACTTTTGAAATTTATGTTATACTACATGTAATATTATTTAATATGTTTCAGAAGGTAAAGAGTCTGCCTGCAATGCAGGAGACCTGGGTTCATTCCCTGGGTTGGGGAGGTTGGGGAGATCCCCTGGAGAAGGGAATGGCTACCCACTCCAGTATTCTTGCTTGGAGAATCCCATGGACAGAGGAGCCTGGTGGGCTACACTCCATGGTGTCACAAAGAGTTGAACATCACTGAGTGACTAACAAGTTCACTTTTTTATTATTTAGGGAAACTAAGTAATAAGAATAAAGAAAAGAGAATAAAAATAGGCAAAAAGAAAAAAATAAAACAGTGTAGAAGTGTGAGGAAGACAAAGAAAGAAGAAAAAAATGGAAGAGAAGAGAATGAAAGCAAAGTGTGTGTGTGTGTGTGTGTGTGTGTGTGTGTGTGTGTGTATCTGTATGTGTGTGCTTTAGTGGATAATTTGGACTAATTAGATACATTGGACTATTCTCTACTCTCTCACTTCTCTAGTAACTATCTCAAAGCAAGATATTTTCCTTGTCATTTGACTTCCCTTGCCCCTATAACCTACATTATACCTCTTACTGTCAGTAGACACATTGATAATCTTCTTTGTATCATAACTCCACTACCTTGGAGTTTTAGGGCAGATATTAAAATTAAGTCACTTAATTTTAACCAACTATACCAATCTTTACTTCATGCTAGAATCTGGAGACTCAAATATCCTCCATCAACCAAATGACCTAAGGATTATGGTTTGATATGTTCACATAATTTTCAACTAGGAGCTATACCCACATGAAATTTTGGAAGGCAAGAGTAAACCCCTTGAAGTGAGGACTCTCATTTGAGGTGACAAGTACAGAAATGGACACATTTTCCCCTGCAACAGCTAAAGCAAGGGGTTGAGTGCTTGATTTTTTGTGTTGTTATATCAAGAAGTAGATGTAAGGCATGAATCATTCTGGCACAGGTGACAAAAGAAGCAATGTTTTTCTGGAGCCAGAAGCTGTGCTATGAATTTGTCATGTTCAGATCACAGCAGAAATGAATTTTAGGAACTCAGGTATGAAGAATAGAAAGCTGAAACCCTGTTTTGCAGAGGTAAATATATTAATCCAGGTATCACTTACAGTTTATAGGAAGGAAAACAACATGTAAACAAAAAGTACAGTGATAGGGAAATTGTTGAAAATTATATTAAATTATATTATTAATGTTTTCTGAATCTTTTTTTCTGGCTGTTTTTATCTCCTTTTTACAGTTTTTAGCAAAAATCTATGAGAAAAAGACAAAAGGCAGACCCAGGGCCTTTCCCCTAGCCTAAAGAAAGAACTTATTACCTTGAGAAATCAAAGATCTGTGAAGTTTCTGTAAGTGGTGTTTTATTACAGCTAGAAAGAAATCACTGATCATTTTCTACATTTACTTTTATTTTCTGATTTATACATTTTAAAAACATTTCTGCACTGTAAGAAGCCACATCTGAGTTGTATGAACAGGACAGTTTAGCATCTACAGATTTTCCATCTTGGGGAGGATAAAGTAGATGAATAAAATTATAAGACTGGTATGAGGAAGAATTATGAGATTTTCTTGGGGAATAAGGAATGTGTGGTATGTGAGAAAAATTTGCATCTGCCTTTGTTTGCCCTAATAATTTTTTTTTCCTTCTTTTTTTCTGGTTGCCTAACAATAGCAGCCCATTTTTAGCAAAGTATATGGCCACTGTGAGTAAATATGTTTCCCAGCCTGTCTTGAAGGTAGATGTCGCATGTAACAAATTTTGGCCAACCATATAGAAGGAAAAACTTGTGTCCAACATGCCAGAAATATCTTTAGTGTCATCCATTTCTCTTCTTTGTCCCTTCTCCCTTCATTAGACTGTATTAAGATGTCATGACTGGGTGACATCAGGAAAATAATGTAGAAAGAATTACTGAAATCAGCATAAGTAATATAGATAATATTTTGTAATAATTTTTGTGGACTATAATCTATAAAAAATTATCAAATCACTATGTTGCACAACTAAAGTAATGTAATATTGTAAGTCAACTAACTTCAATAAACAAACAAAAAAATTACTGAAAATTTTCCTTCCCGTAAAAGCAATGAGAAAGAACTTGTAAAAATTGTCAGAGTAAAAATTTTCAAAACTCAAAAAATTAGCCGATAGCTCTTAGCAACTTGAAAAACATTTATAAAGAACAAAGGCAGAATATCAGCAAGAACAGGGATTTTTAAGTTATTTTAACTACTAAAGACCCATCCCCTGCTTTCTAGCTCAGTGGAAGAATTGATAATAACATTACAGATTTCCATTACTGGTGAGAGAAGAATGAAACTAATTCATAAAAAAAATTATTATTGTTTCACATGTCTCATGGCTTCATGGCCGAGCTGCTTAAAAGGTTTGTCTTTATCAGATCTGACTCAGGACCTGCCTAGTGCTAAAAACTGCTTCTAGGCCCACATTTGCTGAAAACTCTAGCAGCTGTTTTAAAGGCATGGCTATTTAAGGTAATGCAAACATTAACAATGCAAAGAAATAGAGGAAAAAAATAGAATGGGAAAGACTAGAGATCTTGTGAAGAAAATTGCCTTGATGTTGGTGGCTGCTGACTGATCAGGTGGTGTTTGTTGAAGGTTTGGGGTGGCTGTGACAACTTCTTAAAATAAGACAACAATTGAATTAGCCGCATTGATTTACTCGTTCTTTCACAAAGAGGAGTGTCCGTGGTGGCTCAGTGGTAAAGTATCTGCCTGCCTGGAGAAGGGAATTGCAATCCATTCCAGTACTCTTGCCTGGAGAATTCCATGAACAGAGGAACCTAACAGGCTACAGTTCACAGGGTCTGTATCAAAGAGTCAGACACGACTGAGTGACTGACACTTTCATTTTCACAAATAATTCTTCTGTAGCACACGATTTTATTTGATAGCTTTTTACTCATAGAAATTCTTCCAAAATTGTAGTCAGTCCTCTCCAACTCTATGGTTGCTTTATCAGCTAAGTTTACGTCATATTCTAAATCCTGTGTTGCCATTTCACCAACCTTCACAGCACCATCACCAGTAGTAGATTCTATCTCAAAACACTTTCTTTGTTCATCCCAAAGAAGCAACTCCTCATCTGTTTAAATTTTATCACGACATTACAGCAATTCAGTTACTTCTTCAGGTTCCACTTCTAATTATAGTTCTCTTGCTATTTCTTCCATGCTTATAATTATTCCCTCCACTAAGTAACTTTAAACCCCTCAAAGTCATCCTTGAGTGTTGGAATCAACTTCTTCAAAATTGTTAATGTTTGTATTCGGACCTCTTTCCATGATTCAGCAATGTTCTTCATAGTATCTAAAATGGTGAATCCTTTCCAGAAGGTTTTCAATTTGCTTTGCCCAGGTCCATCAGAGGATTTGCTATCTACTGCAGGTATATTGTCTTATGGCATGTCTTTCTTAAAAAATAATACTTGAAAGTTGAGATTACTCCTTGATCTATGGGCTACAGAATAAATTAGGTTGTATTAGCAGGCATGTAAACATTAATCTCATTTCATTAATATATCTCTATTAGAGCGCTTTTGTGACCAGGAACATTGTCAACGAGCAATGATATTTTGAAAATAAGCTTCTTCCTCTGAGCAGTAGGTTTTAATAGTAGTCTTACAATATGCAGTAAGTCACATTGTAAACAAATATGCTATCATTCTGGGTTTGTTATCCATTTATAGAACACAGGCAGAGTAGATTTAGCATAACTTTTAAAATCCATAAGATTTTCAAAAGGTAAACAAACTTTGACTTCATCTTAAAGTCACCAGCTGCACTATTCCCTAACAAGAGAGTCAACCTGTTTTTTGAAACTTTCAAGCCGGGCTCTGACTTTTCTGTAGCTATGAAATTCCTTGATAACATCTTCCATTAGAAGACTGCTTCATCTATAAGGAAAATCTGGTTAGTGTGCTACCATCATCAATTATCTTACCTAGATCTGGATAACCTGTTGTAGCTTCCTCATCAGTGTACTTGCTTTCTGCTTCACCTTGTACTTTTATGTTATGAGTACAGCTTCTTTCCTTAAACCTCACAAATCAACCACTTCTAGCTTCAGGCATTTCTTCTATAGTTTCCTCACCTCTCTTGGCCTTCATAGAACTGAAGAGTTGAAGCCTTGCTCTGGATTAGGCTTTGGTTTAAGGGAATGTTATGAAATCTGATTGCCTATTCAAATCACTAAAACTTTTTCCATGTCAACAATAAAAATGTTAATACTTACTTTCTTACTTACATTCTCCTCACTTGTGTGTTCACTGGGGTAGCATTTTTAATTTCCTCTGAGAACTTTTCCTTTGCATTCACAACTTGGCTGTTTGGTACAAGAGGCCAACTTTTGTCCTTTTTCAGCTTTCAATTATTTATCTTAGCATAACAGCCTCCAATTTAGGAGAGACTTATCATTAATCTTTGAATTCAAAAATACATCAACCTGGTTCCATCACTGGGCTTTTACACTTGTTCTTCTCTGTACTGGATATTTTTTTCCCAGATCTTCATGTGGTCTTTTCCTTCAGCCACAGTTCAAATATTAACTCCTCAGAGAAGTCTTCTTTGACAAAATTACCTATAGCATCTAGTCCCTATATCTTAGTAATGTACTAACAAAGTTTTCCTGTTGTTTTTATAGAACTTATGATTTGAAAGCATTTGATTAATTTTTAGTTTTCTGTCACATCAACCACCAGAATAGCAGCTTGCTGAGGATAAGTCCTTGGCTTCTATTCATCTTTGTATTTCAATGCCCGAGTTTTTAAAACACTTTAAACAAAAGTATTTGGTAAACTAACAAACTAGTAGAAAATATGTACTGCTTATTTAAGTTGAAAATATACTGCTGACATATACCAGTTTGTTTTTATCACCTATAATTAACTAAGTGAGCTACAGAGTAAATGACAAGCATAAAGGTTGAATTGTTTTCAGTATGAGATCTTGAAAATACAAAATGTAGGTTACAATATTTAAACTGCTCCATGATATGAGGAAACTTATGATAATAGTACTGTTTTCTTCGCTACTTTTAATTAAACAATTGGTTTAAACAGTTTCTATGATTTCAAGTAGATAAACTTTATCTGCAGTCTGTCTCATTCAATTGTCAAATTAATTAGATATAATTCTTTATCCTCTGAAAGCAATAGAAATTTCACAAAACATTTTTTCAACCTAAAATAGATGTATACTTAAAACTTCTCTAAGTTTCAGGACAGTTTATTCCTGTAGTATTTTCCCTCATGCCATGTAATTAATTTTCTATTATAAATCAGTTCAGTTCAATTGCTCAGTTATGTCCAACTCTTTGCAACAACATGGACTGCAGCACACTTGGCTTCCCTGTCCATCACCAACTCCCGGAGCTTACTCAAACTCATGTCCAATGAGTTGATGATGCCATCCAATCATCTCATCCTCTGTCATCCCCTTCTCCTCCTGCCTTCAACATTTCCCAGCATCAGGGTTTTTTCCAAAGAGTCAGGTCTTTGCATGAGGTGGCCAAAGTATTGGACTTTCAGCTTCAGCATCAGTCTTTCCAATGACTCTTCAGGACTGATTTCCTTTAGGATGGACTGATTGGATCTCCTTGCATCCAAGGGACTCTCAAGAGTCTTCTCCAACACCGTAGTTCAAAAGCATCAATTCTTTGGTGCTCAGCTTTCTTTATGATCCAACTCTCAAATCCATACATGACTACTGGAAAAACCATACTTTTAATTAGATGGACCTTTGTTGACAAAGCAATGTCTCTGCTTTTTAATATGCTGTCTAGGTTGGTCTAACTTTTCTTAGAAGGAGCAAGCATCTTTTAATTTTATGGCTGTAGTCACCATCTGCAGTGGTTTTGGAGTCCGTCCCCCTAAATAAAGTCTGTCAGTGTTTCCAGTGTTTCCCATGTTTCCCCATCTATTTGCCATGAAGTTATGGGACCAGATGCCATGATCTTAGTTTTCTGAATGTTGAGTTTTAAGCCAGCTTTTCCACTCTTGTTTTTCACTTTCATCAAGCAGCTCTTTAGTTCTTCTTCGCTTTCTGCCATAAGGGTGGTATCATCTGCATATCTGAGGTTATTGATATTTCTCCCAGCAATCTTGATTCCAGCTTGTTCTTCATGCAGCCCTGCATTTTGCATAATGTACTATGCATCTAAGTTAAATAAGAAGGGTGACTATGTACAGCTTTGACTTATTCCTTTCCCTACTCGGAACCAGCCTGTTGTTCCATGTCCGGTTCTAACTGTTGCTTTTTGATCTGCATACAGATTTCTCAGATTTCTCAGGAGGCAGGTATTCCTATTTCTTTAAGAATTTTCCACAGGTTGTTGTGATCCACACAGTCAAAAGCTTTGGCATAGTCAATAAAACAGAAGTAGATGTTAGATGTAGCAAGTAAACTCTCTTGCTTTTTCAATGACCCAACAGATGTTGGCCGCTTGATCTCTGGTTCCTCTGCCTTTTCTAAATCCAGCTTGAACATCTGAAAGTTCACGGTTCACATATTACTGAAGCCTGGCTTGGAGAATTTTGAGCACTACTTTACTAGCATGTGAGATGAGTACAATTGTGTGGTAATTTGAACATTCTTTGGCATTGCCTTTCTTTGGGATTGGAATGAAAACTGACCTTTTCCAGTCCTGTGGCCATTGATGAGTTTTCCAATTTCCTGGCATATTGAGTGCAACACTTTCACAGCATCATCTTTAAGGATTTGAAATAGCTCAACTGGAATTCCATCACCTTCACTAGCTTTGTACATAGTGATGGTTCCTGAAGCCCACTTGACTTACTATTCCAGGATGTATGACTCTAGGTGAGTCATCATGATTATCTTGGTCATGAAGATCTTTTTTGTATAGTTCTTTTGTGTATTCTTGCCATCTCTTCTTAATATCTTCTGCTTCTGTTAGGTCCATACCATTTCTATCCTTTATTGAGCCCATCTTTACATGAAATGTTCCCTTGGTATCTCTAATTTTCCTGAAGAGATCTCTAGTCTTTCCAATTCTATTGTTTTCCTCTATTTCTTTGCTTTGATCACTGAGGAAGTCTTTCTTATTTCTCCTTTCTATTCTTTGGAACTCTACATTCAAATGGGTATCTCTTTCCTTTTCTCCTTTGCCTTTCACTTCTCTTCTTTTCTCAGCTATTTGTAAGACCTCCTCAGAAAACCATTTTGCCTATTTGCATTTCTTTTCCTTGGAGAATGTCTTGATCCCTGCCTCCTGTACAGTGTCTCAAACCTCCGTCCACAGTCCTTCAGGCGCTCTCTCTATCAGATCTAATCCCTTGAATCTGTTTGTCACTTCTACTCTATAGTCATAAGGGATTTGATTTTAAGTCATACCTGAATGGTCTAGTGGTTTTCTCCACTTTCTTCAATTTAAGTCTGAATTTGGCAATAAGGAGTTCATGGTCTGCACCACAGTCAGCTCCTGGTCTTGTTTTTGCTGACTGTATAGAAGTTCTCCATCTTTGGCTGCAAAGAATATAATCAATCTGATTTCGGTATTGACCATCTGGTGAAGTCCATGTGTAGAGTCTTCTTTTGTGTTATTGGAAGAGGGTATTTGCTATGACCAGTGCATTCTCTTGGCAAAACTCTATTAGCCTTTACCCTGCTTCATTCTGTACTCCAAGGCCAAATTTGCCTGTTACTCCAGGTGTTTCTTGACTTCCTACTTTTGCATTCCAGTCCCCTATAATGAAAAGGACATCTGTTTTGGGTGTTAGTTCTAGAAGATCTTGTAGGTCTTCACAGAACTTATCAACTTGAGCTTCTTCAGCATTCTCGGTCATGGTATAGACTTGGATTACTGTGATATTGAATCGTTTGCCTTGGAAATGAACAGAGATCATTCTGTCGCTTTTGAGATTGCATCCAAGTACTGCATTTCAGACTCTTTTGTTGACTATGAGGGCTACTCCATTTCTTCTTAGAGATTCTTGCCCACAGTAGTAGATATAATGGTCATCTAAGTTAAAGTCACCCATTCCAGTCCATTTTAGTTTGCTGATTCCTCAAATGCCAATGTTCACTCTTGCCATCTCCTGTTTGACCATTTCCAATTTGCCTTGATTCATGGACCTAACATTCCAGGTTCCTATACAATATTGCTCTTTACAGCATCGGGCTTTACTTCCATCACCAGTCACATCAACAACTGGGTGTTGTTTTTGTTTTGGTCTGTCTCTTGATTCTTTCTGGTGTTGTTTCTCCACTGATCTCCAGTAGCATATTGGGAAGCTACCAATCTTGGAAGTTCATCTTTCAGTGTTGTATCTTTTTGCCTTTTCATATTGTTCTGGGATTCTCAAGGCAGGAATATTGAAGTGGTGTGCCATTCCCTTCTCCAGTGGACCACGTTTTGTCAGAACTCTTCACCATGACTCATTTGTCTTGAGTTGTCCTACATGGCATGGCTCATTGTTTAATTGAGATAGACAAGGCTGTGGTCCATGTGATCAGATTGTTTAGTTTTCTGTGCTTGTGGTTTTCATTCTATCTGCCATCTGATGGAGATGGGTAAGAGGCTTATGGAAACTTCCTGATGGGAGAGACTGACTGAAGGGGAAATCTGGTCTTTTTCTGATGGACGGGGCCATGTTCAGTAAATCTTTAATTCAATTTTCCATTTCTCATTCCATTTTGGCTGCCATAAATCAGCTGCTTTACTCTCAGTCTCAAATGTTTTTCCTCTGACCCATTTAATTTCCTCAATTTGGGGATCGAACCCCTGTTTCAGTTCCCCTACCTGCTGAGGGAAGATCCAGTCCTACTAACACTCCTGTTCCCCCCCTCCTCCTAGTTCCTTCATCCCACCAAGTTTTGCATGGTTGTATATAGTCTTTTCCGGTGGTCAGGTACTCCTGCCCGTTCTCAGCTGGTGCTCTGCAGCACTTCTGTGTCTGAAGGTGTTTTCCTGATGTATCCATGGAGAGACATGTACTCCATGTCCACCTACTTGTCTGCTATCTCCTTCCTCCAAGAACATTGTTTATTATTTTAGTTGTGCTCACATGTCTAAGTACAGTCTTAAAAATTGATCCACATATGCAATTTATTTGTATATTTTATCTATGCAAGTTATTCCTTGATAAATAATTTACAAAATAAGCATGGTAATATGAGTAAACATCTATTCAGCTAAAAACAATAAAAATATTGTCATGTGCCTGGACCATAGGAAAAATATTCCGAAAAGAATTCCTAAATATAATATGCTGCATAGTCAAAACTAGAATAATCTAGCAATGAAAAAGGAAAAAAGTTTATATCAAGTTCACTTGTCTATACTTTCAAAAATCCATTTTATAATGTTATTTGTAAATCAAGATGGTGGAAAATTCTATTTTTTAGAATATTTTTTCCTTTCCATGAATTCTCAAGGATGCTCCACAATGCCTGAGTAATACCTGTAAATTAATACAGTACCACATAATAAAAATTGGACAAGTCTTGAAAGTGAATTAATTTTTATAAGCAATTGTGCTCTTTTCTAGAAAAAAAAGAGCTCTTTTCTCCACCTTTCATACAGCAGTTTTCTCTTTGAGTTCTTTGTACTGTGTTTCCAAGTTTGAAGATAAGTTTTCATGCATTTAGAAGATGGAAATAAAAAGGCAGTTGCCTTTTAATATTCAGTCTTGTTTCAAATCAGTGGATTGACATGATTATAGTTATTCACTCTAACATTAAAGATATGTTTTTAATTGAGAAAGGCAGTTTTCTCTGAGTTTCTGCTCATTTTCTCAGTTAAGGATTATATTGTGACCGAATTCTTAGGTTTAAGATCCTCCTATTTACATCATTTTAAAACTCTTAATATGTTATAGCTTCTTGAATGCAGAAATTTAAATTTTTATTTGATAAAACATTATGTTAGAATTTTTAGTATAAAGGTTAGGATATAGCAAAAAATTCTGAAATTCAGGAATAAAAATTATTTCAAAAATAATAAATGTTTATGATGAAAGAAACAGTCTCTTCTGGGCATATAGTTAAAGCAATAGAATTTAGAGATTGAAGTCAGATGACTTGCCAATATATAAAAAGATCATATACACTAGTCCAGAACATTCATGAAATTTTATTTTGTTAGATGTATACAAAGAAAACACTTTCTTTAAATTCCTAGACTTAAGCTTGTTCCTGGTATAAAGATTATGGAAGTTGCTGTTTTGTTGATCACAGACTATACTATAAAATCAAGGTACTCAGAGCTACCCTCTTTGTGACAAGCACTTTAAGCTATTCTCTTTTCTACTCTCTTTCTTAAATTTTAGAAGGAGTAATAATCATTGAGTATCATACGACAGACTGACTAATAAGCAGAGCAAATTTTATTCTAAAAAAGTATTATTTGTAGTCCAACTAAACTAATCAATCTGTGCTGTCAAAATTGTTTTGAAAATTCATTTTGAGCTCACTAAAATAACTTCAGATACTATAAACCAGAGAATTTTGAATTTGTTCCTTTAAATTCAGAATAAATATATAATGGAGCCTTCATAGTCAACAAAAGAGCCCAAAATGCAGTACTTGGGTGTGATCTCATGTGGCAGAATGATCTCAGTTCATTTCCAAGGCAAACCATTCAAAATTATAGTAATTCAAGTCTATGCCCCAAAACACTAATGATAAAGAAGCTGAAGCTGACTGGTTCTATGAAGATCTACAAGACCTCCTACAACTAACACAAAAAATGATGTACTTTTCATCATTGGGGATTAGAATGAAAAAATAAGGAAGGAAGTTGAGAGATATCTGGAGAAACACCCAAGCTTGGCCTTGGAGTACAAAATGAAACAGAGCAAACACTAACAGAGTTTAGTCAAGAGAACACACAGATCAGAGTAAACACCCTCTTCCAACAACCCAAAATATGATTCTACACATGGACATCACCATATAGTCAATACCAAAATCACATTGATTATATTCTATTAGCCAAAGGTGGAAAAGCTCTACACAGTCAGTAAAAGAAATACCTGGAGCTGACTGTGGTTCAGATCATAACCTCCGTACTGAGGGATGGGATGGGCAGGGAGGTGGGAGCGGGGTTCAGGATGGGGGACACATGTACACCCATGGCTGATTCATGTCAACGTATGGCAAAAACCACTACAATATTGTAAAGTAATGGCCTCCAATTAAAATAAATTAATTTTAAAAAATTCAGGCTTGAATTGAAGAAAGTAGGGAAAACTAGTAGGCCATCTAGGTATGACTAAATCAAATCCCTTATGATTATACAGTGGAGGTGACAAATAGATTCAAAGGATTAGATCTGGTAGACAGAGTGCCTGAACAACATGGGTGGAGGTTCATAACACTGTGCAGGAGGTGGTGATTAAAACCATCCTTAAGAAAAAGAAATGGAAGAAGGCAAGATGGTTGTCTAAGGAGGCCTTAAAAATAGCTGAGAAAAGAGGAGTGATAGGCAAAGCAGAAAGGGAAGATAAACCAAACTGAATACAGAGTTCCAGAAAATAGCAAGGAGAGATAAGAAAGCTTCTTAAGTGAACATTGCAAAGAAACAGAGGAAAACAATAGAATGGGAAAGACTGGAGATATCCTCAAGAAAATTATAGATACCAAGGGAATATTTCATGAATTTTAGTAATTGTTATAACTTCATTCTTTTACCTGTAGTTGTCCAGTTTTCACAGCACCACTTATTGAAGAGGCTCTCTTTGCCTCATGGGTTAATGACTTAAATGTTAGACCAGAAACTGTAAAAAGAAGAAAACATAGGCAGAACATTTGATGACATAAATCAAAGCAAGATCCTCTATGACCCACCTCCTAGAATAATGGAAATAAAAACAAAAATAAACATGTGGGACCTATTTAAACTCAAAAGCTTTTGCACAGCAAAGGAAAAGATAAGGTGAAAAGACAACTCTCAGAATGGGAGAAAATAAAAGCAAATTAAACAACTGGCAAAGGATTAACTTCTAAAACATACAAGCGGCTCATACAACTCAACACCAGAAAAACAGACCTAATCAAAAAGTGAGGAAAAGATCTAAACAGACGTTTTTCCAAAGAAGACATACAGATGGCAAATAAACACATGAAAAGATGCTTAACATTGCTCATTATTAGAGAAATGCAAATCAACACTACAATCAGGTATCACTTCACTCTTCCAGAATGGCCATCATCAAAAAGTCTACAAACAATAAATGCTGGAGAGAATGTGGAGAAAAGGGAGCACTCTTGAATTGTTGGTGGGAAAGTAAATTGATACAGTGACTATGGAAGATAGTATGGATATTCCTTAAAAACTAGGAATAAAACCAGCATATGACTCAGAAATCCCAGTCCTAGACATATACCCTGAGAAAACCAAAATTGAAAAAGACACATGCTCCCCAATGTTAATTTCAGTGCTATTTACAATAGCTAGAATATGGAAGCAACCTAGATATCCATCAAAAGATGGATGGATAAAGAATCTGGTACATATATGCAATGGAATATTACTCAGTCATAAAAAGGAATGCATTTGAGTAAGTTCTAATGAGGTGGATGAATCTAAAACCTTTTATACAGAGTGAAGTGGGTAAGAAAGTGAAAGATAAATATCAAATACTAACGCCTATATATGGAATCTAGAAAGATTTTAACAATGTATTTATTTGCAGGGCAGCAATGGAGAAACTTCACATTCCAGGATGTCTGGATCTAGGTGAGTGATCACACCATCGTGATTATCTGGGTCATGAAGATCCTTTTTGTACAGGTCTTCTGTGTATTCCTGCCACCCCTTCTTAATATCTTCTGCTTCTGTTAGGGCCATACCGATTCTGTCACATACCATTTTGTATTTATATTTCAATGCTTCGCATCATGACACTAAGAACTACATTTTATATATAGTATGTATAACTTGAAAACAGTGATTTTAATACTACTGTTAATATCATTATTGAAAACAGCTTAATGTATATTTAACATTATGATATATCCTACTGTGTATGTTGAATACAGTTTTTTAAAACTTTTTATTTTGTGTTGATATGTAGCTGATTAACAATGCTGTGATAGTTTCAAGTGAACAGCGAAGGGAATCAGCCATCCATATACATGTATTTATTCTCCTCCAAACTCCCCTCCCTTCCAGACTGGCACATAACATTGATCAGAGTTTACAATTATTTTGAAGTCATTTGAAATAAAACCTTTCTTTAATATTAAACCATAATATATTAATCATAATTATGTTATAGTCTCTGATATTTCCAATGAATCTGAGTCTGGTTTTATTGATTGCTTTTTCTAATGACAATTGGTAATTTTTTCATATTTTGTTGTCTCGTGGTTTTCATTATCAATACATATTGGGCATTGTATGTGGAGTAGAGATTGAGGGAAATAGTTTTAATGAACACCTTTTTTTCTGTCATACTGTCAGTGAGAGTGGTTGAGTCATTCTAGTGAGCAGTTAAGCTGAGTTTGAGGCACCACAGACTTCAAATTACTCCAGAGATGGAATTTTCTGCTTTGTGCTTATTAAGGATTCCAGAGGTCCTGAGAGTTTTTCACCAGTGCTCTTACTCTACCCTCAGTTTTCAGCAGGCAGGCATGACACAGGTGCAGAAGTTAAACATAAGCCTAAGCCTAGAGGTCAACTTCTGTTGCTTCTAACTTGAAGAGAAGCTCATGATGGGTGCCAGATGGCTCAGTTCTCTTGCTCCAGCTGTGGGCTCAGGCCATATGCGCTCTCATAAGAAGAATGGCCTGACCCTTCTCCCATGGCAGCTGAACAGTGTTTTGGGTCCCTGGACTACTTAGGGGAGGAGCTCCTGGATTGGAACAAGTGTCCTGTTCTCTAGTGATAGTGGACCTTCACTTTATAACAGTGCAAGACTCTTGGTAAGGGAGGGCTTTTGTCCTTGCCTCACCTGAAGATGGCTTTTTTTAATCTCAAATTTATATTTCAAACTTGTAGTTAAATGTTAGTCACATGGTTCTTTCAGCTGCAGTTGGGTCTGACAACATAGCTTTTATCCTACACAGCTAAAAAAACAGAATTTTGTTATGAATAAAGAAGCGGAAAATGAATATGTTAGTCAGCTATCATGGTCTGATCTGCAAAAAGTACTGTGTTAGGCATCTATAAACATAATATAAAATAATATTATTTTAACTTTTGTAAAATCTTTCAAGTAAATGTTACTTAATTCTTTTAACAACGCTGTGGGAAACAGAAAGACAATCCCCCACCCTAAGTGTTTTTGGGATACACACTATAAACCTCAGCCTCAAAAATTCTGCGAGATGCCTAAGACAATACTATTTTTGACAGAATTACATAATCCTTCTCTAGGGATATATGTAAAGTGCACTAAAATAGGTTTCACAAAAGCTGAAATTTTTCTAATTTTTTTTTCCCTTGTAATAGTTCTATAACCTTGTGCTTATTTGAGCCTCAATACTTGCAGCTAAAAATAAGCACTCTAATCCTTGAAAGTTTGAATTGCAAATGAGAAAATGCAGGAAAAATGCTTTGACAACTAGGGGCTACTGAAGAACAGTATGCAATAGGATGGTAGGATACATCCATCTGTTGTAAGGTATTGAAATAAGTAATATGTGTGAAATACTGTGCATGAGATTTCTGAGAATGTTGTTGGCAATTGATAAATATTTGTTAAAACATCAAAAGTGTGAATTTGTGATAGGTATGCTATTTTGTTTTTATTAAGGTACTTTCTTCTTTGCATTTTCCCCTACCCAGACTAGTTAGCCTCAGCCTCAGGGATCCACTTGGTCCAGGGCTGTGGGCAGTGCTGTTAAATTCATTAAACAGGAAGACGTTAGACTTAGGGAGATTGTATGGTCAGGCCACTCAACGTGGCTGTTCTCTTGTCTCTGAACAATACCTGCCAGACCAGTACCTGCATCAACTATACCTTAACAGACATGACTGACCTTCCTATACACTAGCCACAGCCCCCAAGCTATGACTGCCTTATCAAAAGATGGTGAGGGGCACGCCCCCCTCTGCTGGTTTTTCCCTAGAACTGATGAGCCAACCTGACACCATTTCTCTTATAACTAGCAATCTCCCCTTCCTCCTTGGTGCAAAGACTGCCACCAAGTCACCTGCCTTCTTGACCACAATATGTGGTGCTTATTGCCCCAGGACCCTGCTTCAACATGTAAGTTCCCCCATACATAAAATCATTGATATTTCTATGCTAATTCTAGGGCTCTTTCTCTGGTCTTGAAGTTGGGCAAGCACAGATCTCGTAGGCCTGCTGGGCTCAGTCCTAGCAGAACTCCTAAGGCTTAGCAGCCTGTAAAAATGGCAGGCTGAAATCCAAAGCCAGGAAGTCAATCCCAGTAAATGCCTCAAAATTAAAAAAAAAAAATCAAAACATAAGAAAAACCAAATCCATAATAGTCAGCTAGGTTTCCAAAAAAGGCAACAACCTTAGCTATAGCCAATCAAATAATTTCCTTTCTTTGCTTGCCATTTGCTTCCCACATTCCTGCTGGTGGAAAGCTCCAAAAGCCTTTTTTTTCTATTTGGCATTAGCCTGAATTCAATCGATGTTTGCACCAAATAAACTCCAAAATTTTAATGCACTAACTGTTTAACTTTTAACAGTGTAGAAATTCAGTTTGCTACAGTAACTATAAAAAAAAAAAGAAAATCTAGCTTACTAAATTAACAATTGAAGAAAGAATTTACTTTAGACAGAAAAGAATTCGGTAATTTTCATTATCTCCAATTTTTTACCATATTGCCCCACTAATTCATAGTTTGTTGGTTTGTTTTTTCCCATAGAAAACTGGTTGGATATCACTTCCTCTGAAAAAAAGTAGCCAATGAATCTTATTACACTCAAATAGAAGGGATCTTGAATAGAGAAAATAAAAAATTTGAAACCCTCACCTTCAAACTGAAAGGGATGAGGGTAACTGCTCAGATGTGTGGTACAGATCTTCTCAGACCATGAGGAAAAAGCTATACTAGTTACAACTTAGAGCACAGCAGTTCTTAAGTATAATCCCTGCAACTAATAGCAGTTTATTATCTGACATTTACCAAGAACACGAAACGTCCTGATTCTAACAAATAGGAAACAATAAACATCAGCTGTAACCTACTTGAAAAGTATGTCAGAATTAGCTACTTCCAGAAGGAAAAGTGGCCAGTACTAGATGGCCACAGGAGAGGAATGCTTTACAGACTGCAACTACAGTCAGATTTCATGGATTAAGCAAATGCTGAGGCTTTGTACTGAGTTGAATAGTGCCCCACCCCCCCAAAAAAAATTAATGCCCATCAGAACCTCATAATGTGATGTATTTAGAACATATGAATGTTTTGCAGATGAATAGTGAAGATAAAGTTATTGTAGATTAAGAAAGACCCTAAAAACAATGACTGATGATTTTTAATAATTAAGATCCCTGGTGAAATAGACAAGGAGACATGCAGAGAAGATGCTATTGAAGATGGAGGCATATTAGAATGATGCATCTACAAACCAAGGGATGCAAGGACTATTCCAACCATCAGGAGCTTGGAAAGAGAGGGTGTAGGGGCAGAGCCTCTCAAAGAAATCAAACTTACCAGCACCTTGAGTTCATATTTCTAGTCTCACTGATCTGTGACAGCATACATGATTGTAGTTTTAAACTACCAAGTTTGTGATTCAATTTTTACACTGCCCTACGAAATCCAAACCAATTTAAGTCAAAAAGAACATTAGGAAGAAGATGAAGCTAGGAAAAGAACCTAGCATAAATTCAGACAAAGATTTTCAGCGAGAAAAAATATTCAGCAAGTAAAATCTCAAACGAGACAAATTTGCACTAGAGAGTAGCAATTCAGTAGATTCCTGATTCAGTTCTTGTAATAAAAGTATAAAATTGGGGTACTAACAGTTTATAGCTCTGTCTCTTCCCATCACTTTGAGATCTTATAGCTACCCACCCTTTCTTAAATCATGCTCCATCTTGGATGTGAGAGGGAACAGAGAGAAATATGAAGACCACCAGTTAAAACTGAGGAATATTAAGCATTAAAAGCAACAACCTCAGACTAACTGAACTATCAAGATTACAGATTTTTCGAATTATTAATGATCAAAACAATAATTTTTTCTGTGACTTCTCCTTTGTCTCCTTCCCTGTGCTTGGGATTGGGACCCTCACCAGATGTGAGCCTGTGTAGTTGAGAAAGAATCCTTTCAACTGTTTGTCATGTTTTTCTAGGAAAAGAAGGAAAGGGTAGGATCAGGTTTTCAGGTCAGGGTCACAAAGACGATTAGTAAAATCCAAGAAAAGGGGCCCTGTTTACAGGATATTTTATGGGGCTTCAGTCTATAATTCCGCTTATTTATCCATTTATTTCTTTTTCCGTTTCTAAATTTTGATAGACACTTCCCTAAACAACCGACATTGTGTTCAATGTTTATTTTTTTTATTGTATTTATTGTTTATTTTTGTGTGTGTGGTCTGTCATTTTTATTTTTATTTTATTTTATTTTTTAAAATTATTTATTTTAGTTGGGGGCCTTAATACATTCACAATATTGTAGTTGATTTTTGCCATACATTACATGAATCAGCCATGGGTTTTACATTTTGTTCCCCTACTATCCTGACCCCCCCTCCCACCTCCCTCCCCATCCATCCTCTGGGTCATCCAATGCCCCAGCCCTGATCATTTGTCTCATGCATGGAAACAGGAATGGGACCTGTTTCACAATGATAATATACATGTTTCAATTGCTATCTTTTCCCCCACCCAGAACGTCCCCACCCTCACCTTTCTCACCTCAGAGACCCATAAGACTGTTCTATGCCATCTGTGTCCCCTCTTATTCTGTCCTCGCATATAGGTTATCGTTACCCATTCCTTTCAAATTCAATATATAAGCATTAGTATTTTCGGTATTGGTGTTTTTCTGTTCTGGCTTACTTCACCTCTGTATAATGGGGACTCCCGTTTTTCATCCATCTCAATAGAACTGATTCAAATGTATTCTTTTTGATGGCTGAGTAATATTCCATTGTGTATATGTACCACTGCTATCCTCATCCATTCATCTCATGAAATGGAACATCTAGGTTTGCTTCATGTCCAGGCTATTATAACAGTGCTGCTATGAACATTGGGGTACACGTATCTCTTTCAATTCTGGTTTCCCTTCAGTGTGTATCCCAGCCGTGGGATTGCTGGGTCATAATGGCAGTTTCTATTCTCCCCAGATTTTTAAGGAGTCTCCACACTGTCTCCATAGTGGCTATAATATTTTCATTCCCACCAACAGTGTAAGAGGGTTCCCTTTTCTCCCACACCCTCTCCAGCATTTATTTCTTGTAGACTTTGGATAGCAGCCATTCTGACAGGCTGAAATGGTACCTCATTGTGTTTTGAATTGCATTTCTCTAATAATAGTGATTGTTGACATCCTTTTCCGTGTGTTTGTTAGTCATCTGTATGGTCTTCTTTGGAGAAATGTCTGTTTAGGTTCTTTGGCCGCATTTTTTGAATTGGGTTGTTTATTTTTCTGGAATTGAAGCTGCAGAGGAGTTGCTTGTTTATTTTTGAGATTAATTGTTTGTCTGTTTGCTTCGTTTGCCTATTATTTTCTCCCATTCTGAAAGGCCGTCTTCACCTTGCTTATAGTTTCCTTTGGTTTTGCAAAGCTCTTAATTTAATTAGGTCCCATTTGTTTATTTTTGCTTGTTATTTCCAATATTCTGGGAGGGTGGTCATAGAGGATCCCTGCTGTGTTTATGTCGGAGATGTTTTGCCTATTGTCTTCCTTTAGGAGTTTCATAGTTTCTGGCCTTACGAGTTAAGGTCATAAATCCAATTTGAGTTTATTTTTGTGTATGAGTTAGAAAGTGTCTAGTTACCATTCATTTAACAAGAGGTTGACCATTTTTCCACAGCAACGCTTGTTAAATAGATTGCTTTTCTTCCATTGTATATTCTTGCCTCCTTTGTCGAAGATAAGGTTCCCATAGGTGTGTTGGTTTATCCTGGGGGCTTTCTATTTTGTTCCATTGATCTATATTTCTGTCTATGTGTGCCAGTACCATACTGTCTGGATATTGTGGCTTGTATATAAGCCCTGTAGTCAGTCATGTTTATTTTCCAGTTCCCATTCTTCTTCCTCAAGATTGCATTGGCTATTCGAGTTTTTTTATATTTCATACAAATTGTGAAATTAATTTGTTCTAGTTCTTTTGAATAATAACTTTGGTAGCTTGATAGGGGTTGCATTGAATCTATTAGATTGCCTTGTTAGTATACTCATTTTCACTATATTAATTCTTCCAATCCATGACCGGGTGAAACTTTCTCCATCTTTTGTGGCCCCTTTGGATTTCTTTCTTTTCAATCAGGGGTTTTATATTCCTTCATATAAGATCCCTTTGTTTCTTTTAGGAAGATATATTCCTAAGTAATTTTATTTCTTTTTTGTGCAATGATGAATGTATTGTTTCCGTTAATTTCTGTTTCTGTTTTTCTCATTGTTAAGTATAGAAATTCAAGGGATTTCTTGTGCATATTCTATAATCCTGCAACTTTGCTATATTAATTGATTAGCTCGTAGTAATTTCTGTAAAATCTTTAGGGTTTTTCTATGTAGAGGATCAGGTCATCACAAACCAGTGAGAGTTTACTCTTCTTTCCTATCTGGAGTCCTTTTATTTCTTTTTCTGCTCTGATTGCTGTGGCCAAAACTTCCAAACTTATGTGTGAATTGTAGGGTGAAGTAGGCTACCCTATGTCTTGTTCCTGACATTAGGGGAAATGCTTTCAATATTTCACCAATTAAGGATAATGTTTGCTGTGCGTTCATCAATATCGAGCTTTTATTAATGTTGAGGTATGTTCCCTCTATTGCCTGCTGCTCTGGAGGGTTTTTATCAAAAATGGATGTTGAATTTGTCCAAGGCCTTTTCATGCATCTATTGAGATAATCATATGGTTTTTTTATCTTTCAATTTGTTAATGTGGTGTAATACATTGATTGATTTGCAGATAATAAAGAAACCTTGCATTCCCTTGGATAAAGCCCACTTGGTCCATATGTGTGATCTTTTTAATAATGTTGTTTGATTCTGTTGCTAGAATTTTAATTAGGATTTTTTGCATCTATGTTCAATCAGTGATTATATTGGTCCTGTAGTTTTTCTTTTATGTGGCATCTTTTGTCTGGTTTGGAATTAGGGTGATGGGTGGCCTCGTAGAATGAGTCTTGGAAGTTTACCTTCTACTGCAATTTTTCTGGAAGAGTTTGAGTAGGATAGGTGGTTCTACTCTTCACCTCTACATTTTGGTAAGAATTCAGCCTTTGAACCATTCATGGGGGGTCCTGGGCTTTTGTTTGCTGGAAGATTTCTGATTACAGTTTCGATTTCCATGCTTGTGATGGGTCTGTTAAGATCTTCCTTGTTTCTTCCTGGTTCCGTTTGGAAGTTAACTTTTCTTAAGAATTTGTCCATTTCTTCCAAGTTGTCCATTTTATTGGCATATACTGTAGGTAGTAGGTCTCTTATTAACCTTTGTATTTCAGTAGTAGTCTGTTGTGATCTTCCATTTTCCATTACTAATTTTGTTGATTTTGTTTCTTCTTCCCTTTGTTTTCTGATGAGTCCTGGCTACTGGCTGTCAATTTGTTTAATCTTCCTCAAAAAACCAGCTTTTAATTTGTTGATTTTTGCTATGGTCTTTTTTGTTTCTTTTGCATTTATTTCTCCCAAATTAAAAGATCATCTTTCCTTCTGCTAACCCTGGGTTCTTAATCTCTTCCTTCTCTAGTTGCCTTAGTGTAGAGTTAGTTATTTGTTTGACTTGGTTCTTGTTTCTTGAGGTACCCTTTTGCTATGAACCTTCGCCTTAGCACTGATTTTACAGCGTCCCATAGGTTTTGGGTTTTTGTGTTTTCATTTTCATTTGTTTCTATGCATATTTTGAATTTATTTGTTGATTTTCTCTCTGTGATTATGTTGGTTATTCAGAAGCATGTTGTTTAAGCCTTCATATTTTGTAATTTTTAATAGTTTTTTTCCTGTAATTGAGTCTAATCTTACCTGCATTGTGGTCCAGAGAAGAGATCGGGATGATTTCAAATTTTTTTGGGAATTTACCAAGGTTAGATTTTATGGGGCAGAATGTGATCTATCCTAGAGAAGCTTCCGTGGGCACTTGAGAAAAAGGTGAAATTGATTGTTTTGTGGTGAAATGTCCTATAAATATCAATCTAAATCTATTTTTTCTATTTGTGTCATTTTAAAGTATGTGTTTCCTTGTAATTTTCTGTTTTAGATTATCTATCCATATGTGAGAGTGGGGTATTAAATCTACCACTATTATTAATGTTAATTGTTAATTTCCCCATTCATACGTTTGTTAGTATTTGCCTTACATATTGTGGTGCTCCATGTTTGGTGCATATATATTTCATAATTGTTTATAATCATCTTCTTGTATTGATCCTTTGATCCCATTATGCAGTGTCCTTCTTTGTCTCTTTTCACAGCCTTTTATTTTAAAGTCTATTTATCTGAAATGAGTATTGTGACTCTGGCTTTATTTTGGTCTCCTGTTTGAGTGAAATATCTTTTTTTAACCCTTCGACTTTCAGTCTGAATGTGTCCCTTTTTTGAGGTGGTCTCATTGTAAACACATATATAGGGGTCTTGTTTTTGTATCCATTCAGCAGTCTTCGTGTTTGGGTTGGCATTCCAACCCATTTATACTAAGGTAATTTATTGATAGTATGGGTCCCATTGCCATTTACTTTGTTGTTTTGAGTTCCATGATTTATACACCCTTTCTTGTGTTCCTGTCTAGAAAATCCTTTAAGCATTTGTTGGAGAGCTTGGTTTTGGTGGTGCTGAATTCGTCTCAACTTTGCTTGGTCTGTAAAAACTTTGAATGTTCCTTCATATCTGAATGAGATCCTTGCTTGGTAACAGTTATCTGGGTTGTAGCTTTATTCTCTTTCAAATACCTTGAAGTATGTCCTGACATTCCCTTCTACTGAAGAGTTTCTATTGAAAGGATCAGCAGCTGTTGTCCCTTATGGGGATCCCCTTGTTTATTATTTGTTGTTTTTCCCTTGACCCTTTTTTTGATATTTGTTCTTGTTTTTGATCTGTGGTTAATTTGATTAATATGTGTCTTTAGGGTGTTTCGCCTTGGGTTTATCCGTTTGGGACTCTCTGGGTTTCTTTCTTGGACTTGTGTGACTGTTTTCTTTCCCCATTTAGGGAAATTTTCACTGTTATTTCCTCAAGTATTTTTTCATGGGCTTTTTTCTTTTGTCTTCCTTCTTCTGTGACTCCTATGAATTCCGAATGTTGGAGCGTATTTCATATTGTCCCAGAGAGTCCCTGAGGTTGTTCCTCATTGAGGGGGAGAGGGGGGGGGGGGGGGTGGTAGATGGGGTGTGTTTTTTTTTTTTTCGAGGGGTGGGGGGGGGGGTGTTTAGTTTGTTTTCTCTCTGCCTCAATTATTTCCACATTCTGTCTTCTATCTCACATATTTCCCTATCTTCTGCCTCCATTATTCTACCTGGTTGTTCCCTTTCCAGAAGTGTTTTTTGATCTCATTATTGGCCATTATTCATTAATAATGACTCTTTTTTATTTCTTCTAGGTCCTTGTTAAGCAATTCTTTCATCTTCCTCAATCCTTGTCTCCAGGCTATTTATCTGTAAACTCCATTTTGTTTTCAAGATTTTGGATCATTTTTATTATCATTATTCGAAATTATTTTTCAGATAGATTCCTTATCTCCCCTCTTTTGTTTGGTTTTTGGTGGCATTTATCATTTTCCCTGTACTTGTTGAGTATTTCACCTGCCTTTTCATCTGTTTAGATGCTGTGTTTGGGTGGCCTTTTCCTGTATTCTGGTAGTTTAAGTTCCTCTTTATTGTGGAGTTCCTCCCTGTGGTGTGGGTTGGAGACCGATTTGGCTTGTCCAAGATTTTCCAGTTGGGGAAGCTTGTGTTGGGGTTCTGGTGGGTGGAGCTGATTTCTTCTCATCTGGAGTGCAATGGAGTGTCATGAGTGAGTTTGAGTTTGTCTTTGGGTTTTGGTGTACTTTGGGCAGCCCAGTAAATTATTGCTACAGGGCTATGTTTCCTGCGGTGCGGAGAATTTTCCTTTATGTCTTGGCTCTGGAACTTATTGGCTCTTGGGTTGAGCTTGGGTTTCAGTGTATGTAGGGGGTCTTTGGATGATCCTCTTATTATTAATGTTTTACCTGGAGTCTGGAGTTCTCGATGTTCTCAGGTTTGGGGCTTAAGCCTCCTGCTCTGGTTTTCAGTCCTTATTCTGCAGTAGCCTTCAAGACTTCTCCATAACATACAACAACTGAAAATAAAACTTCTAGGTTAATGGTGAAAAGATTCTCCACGGTGAGGGATATCTAGAGAGGTTCACCGAGTTACATGGAGAGGTGAAGAGGGAGGAGGGAGATAGAGGTGACCAGGAGGAGAAGAGGGGGACTCAAACGTGGAGAGAGCAGTCTAGCCAGTAAACACTTCCCTATGTGCTCTCCACAGTCTGGAACCCTCAGAGAGGTTCACCGGAGTTACATAAGATGAGGGAGGAAGATAAAGAGATAGCATGGGTAGAAAGAGAGGAAGCAAGAGGAAGAGAGAGGATCTGAGCAATACTCTATCCCGGGGTAAGTGTTCTCCCGTGCCCCAGAACACCCACAGATTTCACAGAAATGGGTTGAATAAGAGAGCGGGGGGGAGATAGAGGTGCCCTGGGTAGAAGAGAAGTCAGTAAGGTGAGAGAGTAATCAAGCCAGTAATCACCCATCCTGAGTAAAAAATGGGTACTAAGATTGGATTCATTTAACTGTACAAAATTGATATCAAATACTAATAAAACAAAGATTAAAAATCTAGAGTAGAGATTAGACCTCATAGAAAGAAAATGCAATATTAAAAAAACCCAAAATCACAAAAATGAAAGATATATGTATGCTGTTTGCCTTGTAAAATAGGGACTTTTTTTTTTGAAAGGTAGTAGTTGGTTTTAAAATGAAAATTAAAGGTATAATAGAGGAACTTAAGAAAAAGAAAAAAAATTCAAAAAATTTGAAAAAAATGTATAATAGTAAAAATATATCCAGTACTATTCTCGAGAGCTGTTGTGAGCAGTGTGTGGTCAGTTCAGTTTCAGATAGTTTCCTGTTGTTTCCAGCTTATACTTTCAAGATCTATAAGCCCCTTTCAATGTAGTTTGTGTTAACTAACAGGGATTTTTAATCTGCTGACCTGTCACTGCCCAAAGAGCGGTTTCCTTCTGTTTATTTGGCTTCTGTTTGCAGGTCTCTTCAGTGTCTGATTTCCTTCCACCTTGACACAAAGGGTGGAGGTGGTCTCTTTATGTTCCCTTTTTCATCCGTGCTGTGGGGAGGAGAACACTGCAGACCAATATCACTCACTGGCTGTGTGTGGAAACACGCTTGTCTCAGGCCGCACTGGGTTTGCCCCCAATTCAGGGCGTGTGTGCTTTCCCATCTACCCTGCTTCAGGCTTCAGTTTTCTCTGGCCCGGGGAGCGGGCCCTGAGATGCGCGCACTTTCCCAGGATCTAAGCGCTCATGTTCAGTTTACTCGGGTATTCCACAAAAGTTGCAGACTCGTTAGGCCACGGTTGTGGCCAATCCCCAGTCGGAGCAGCTCAGACTGTCCAGGTGTTTGCAAGCGTGGTGCAGCATATCACGCCTCCCGGTCCCCAGCCTGTGTTTCTGGGTTTGTGCCCCGGCTCCGGTGTGCCTTGTGTCAGTTCTGGGTAGCTGCCTCTGCCTGTGACCCTACCAGTGGAATCAAACCACCCGGAATCTCAAGAAGTCCTTTGCCTCTCTGGGCTTGAGTTCCCCTACTGGCTTTGGCTGGCCCCCTCCTGCCCACGCTTCTCCAGTGGGGGATGGAGCAGTCCACTGCCAGCTAACTTCTTTTTCTGTATTTTTCGTCCTTTTGTTCTTGAGTTGGGGCCGGCAGTGCCTTAGATTTGGGCTTTTCACTGGATAGTTTCCTCTCTCTCTCTGGCTATCCCACAGTTAAGGTTGCTATCTCACGTTAGCTGCCTCAAGTTGTCCTTAGGGCATTAGGCCCCGTCTTACCCTCCCTAAGCAGTGCCACCCGCTCCTCTCCGTTCAGCCCCTACTTGCTGGTAGCTGATGCGAGTGTCTGGGGTACTTTGCTGGGAGTTGCCTTTAGGCACGTAATTTGTGGGTTTTATTTATTTATTTTTCCTCCTGGTTATGTTGCCCTCCGAGATTCGAAATCTTCCCCCAAGTCCGCCGGTGAGAGGGTTTCCTGATGTTTGGAAACGTCTCCTCTTTTATGACTCCCTCCCTGGGACTGGTCTCCTTCCCTAATTCTTTTGTCTCTCTTTTTATCTTTTATATTTTGTCCTACCTCCTTTCGAAGACAATGGGCTGTTTTTCTGGATGTCTGATGTCCTCTGCCAGCATTCAGAAGTTATTTTGTGAAGTTTGCTCAGCGTTCAGATGTTCTTTTGATGAATTTGTGGGAGAAAGAGTGGTCTCCCCGTCCTATTCCTCAGCCATCTTAGCCCCCTTCCTCGTGCTCAATGCTTTACTATATTAAAAATGAACAAAGAGCATAAGCTTTCCAGGATTTAATAATGAAAATTTGCAAATAGGAAAACTTCAGACTTCTTCAGTGCATATCAATATACCCACCATTGCCTAGCTTATACATTTAAACATTTTGCTATGCTTCCTTAATAACATATTGATCCATCCCTCTATTCCTTATTCATAAATCTTATTTTTGATATATTTCAAAGTAAACTTCAGACAGCAATAGAATTTCTCTAAATACTTAATCTTGCATATAATTTACTAAGATTAAATATTTGCTTGCTGGTTTATTTTCTTTAGAGTTTAAACTTATATACATTGAAATACAGGATTAGTTTGTGAACATTCACTGAGTTTTGACAAGTGGATAGTTATATGTAACACCCAAATCTGCAGACCCCAGAGTCTTTCACTTTCCCACTCATTCTGGAGACAACCATTGTTTTTTTCTCACCATAGAAAAATTTTGCCAATTCTACAAGTTCATATGTACAGAAGAATATACATTGTGTTATTTTGTGTAATTTTTTTTTTACTCTTTTTATGTTGAGTTATATTATTTTTATCTAAATATGTTCCTTTTCATTCTGTTCATACTATTCATGGGGTTCTCAAGGCAAGAATATTGAAGTGGTTTGCAATTCTCTTCTCCAGTGAACCACATTTTGTCAGAATTCTCCACCATGGCCCGTCCATCTTGGGTGGCCCTACATGGCACGGCTTATAGTTTCACTGAGTTAGACAAGGCTGTGGTCCATGTGATAAGATTGGTTACTTTTCTGTGATTGTGGTTTCCAGTCTGTGTGCCCTCTGATGGAGAAGGATAAGAGGCTTATGGAAGCTTCCTGATGGGAGAGACTGACTGAGGGGGAAACTGGGTCTTGTTCTGATGGGTGGGGCCGTGCTCAGTAAATCTTGAATCCAATTTTCTGTTGATCGGTGGAGCTGTGTTCCCTCCCCGTTGTTTTACTTGAGGCCAAACTATGGTGGACACTGAATGATGAACTCCCCATGTTGGGAGGTGCCCAATATGCTACTGAAGATCAGTGGAGAAATAACTCCAGAAAGAATGAAGAGATGGAGCCAAAGCAAAAACAACACCCAGTTGTGGATGTGACCGGTGATGGAAGTAAAGTCCAATGCTGTAAAGAGCAATATTGCATAGCAACCCGGAATGTTAGGTCCATGAATCAAGGCAAATTGGAGGTGGTGAAACAGGAGATGGCAAGAGTGAACATCGACATTTGAGGAATCAGCGAACTAAAATGGACTGGAATGGGTGAATTTAATTTAGATGACCATTATATCTACTACTGTGGGCAAGAATCTCTTAGAAGAAACGGAGTAGCCCTCATAGCCAACAAAAGAGTCCGAAATGCAGTACTTGAATGCAATCTCAAAAGCAACAGAATGATCTCTGTTCATTTCCAAGGCAAACCATTCAATATCAAAGTAATTCAAATCTATGCCATGGCAAGTAACACTGAATAAGCTGAAGTTGAACGGCTCTATGGAGACATACAAGACCTTCTAGAACTAACACCCAAAACAGATGTCACGTTAATATAGGGGACTGGAATGCAAAAGTAGCAAGTCAAGAAATACCTGGAGTAACAGGCAAATTTGGCCTTGGAGTACAGAATGAAGCAGGGCAAAGGCTAATAGAGTTTTGCCAAGAGAACACACTGGTCATAGCAAACACCCTCTTCCAACAAAACAACAGAAGACTCTACACATGGACATCACCAGATGGTCAATACTGAAATCAGATTGATTACATTATTAGCAGCCAAAGATGGAGAAGCTCTATACAGTCAGCAAAAACAAGACTGGGAGCTGACTGTGGCTCAGATCATGAACTCTTTATTGCCAGATTCAGACTTAAATTGAAGAAAGTAGGGAAAACCACTAGACTATTCACATATGACCTAAATCAAATCCCTTATCATTATACAGTGGAGGTGATAAATAGGTTCAAAGGATTAGATCTGGTAGACAGAATGCCGAAAAAATATGGACAGGGGTTCCTGGCATTGTACAAGAGGCAGGGATCAAGATCATCCTCAACAAAAAGGAATGAAAAAAGTCAAAATGGTTGTCTGAGGAGGCCTTACAAATAGCTGGGAAAAGAAGAGAAGTGAAAAGAAAAGGAGAAAAGGAAAGATATTCCCATCTGAATGCAGAGTGCCAAAGAATAGCAAGGAGAGATAAGAAAGCCTTCCTCAGTGATCAGTGCAAGGAAATAGAGGAAAACAATAGAATGGGAAAAACTAGAGATCTGTTCAAGAAAATTAGAGATACAAAGGGAATATTTCATGCAAAGATGGGCAGACAGAAATGGTATGGACCTAACAGAAGCAGAAGATATTAAGAAGCTGAGGCAAGAATACACAGAGGAACTATACAGAAAAGATCTTCACAACCCAGTTAATGACGATGGTGTGATCACTCACCTAGAGCCAGACATCATGGAATGTGAAGTCAAGTGAGCCTTAGGAAGCATTACTGTGAGCAAAGCTAGTGGAGGTGATGCAATTCCAGTTGAGCTATTTCAAATCCTCAAAGACGATGCTGTGGAAGTGCTGCATTCAATATGCCAGCAAATCTGGAAAACTCAGCAGTGGCCACAGGACTGGAAAAGGTCAGTTTTCATTCCAATCCCAAAGAAAGGCAATGCCCAAGAATGCTCAGACTACTACACAATTGCACTCATCTCATATGCTAGGAAAGTAATGCTCAAAATTCTCCAAGCCAGGCTTCAGCAATACATGAACTGGTCTATAAAGAAAGCTGAGCACCGAAGAATTGATGCTTTTGAACTGTGTGGTGTTGGAGAAGACTCTTGAGAGTCCGTTGGACAGCAAGGAGATCCAATCAGTCCATCCTAAAGGAGATCAGTCCTGAATATTCATTGGAAGGACTGATGTTGAAGCTGAAACTCCAATACTTTGGTGTCCTAATGCGATGAACTGACACATTTGAAAAAACCCTGATGCTGGGAAAGACTGAAGGCAGGAGAAGAAGGGGACAACAGAGGATGAGAAGTTTGGATGGCATCACCGACTCAACGGACATGAGTTTGAGTAAACTCTGGAAGTCAGTAATGGACAATGAGGCCTGGGTGTGCTGCAGTGCATGGGGTCACAAATAGTTGGACAGGACTGAGCGACTGAATTGAAATGAAGTGAAATAGATTCCTTATTTATAGCATATTTAGAATTACATTGTGTAGAATTACATTGCATGTAATGTAATTGCCCCAATTTTCTATTTTTCTCATATTTATGGGCACTTAGACAGTTTCCAATTTGAGGCTGATATAAATCATGCTTCTATAAACATTCTATAAATGTCTTCTGGGGTATGTATCTGTGTGTGTGTGTGTGTGTGTGTGTGTGTGTGTGTGTGTGTATGTATGTGTTTGCCTGCAGGACTCTGGGATAATATGACATTTGATCTTATTTTTATGTGTGCATTTTTATATTTCAAAAATAAGAGAGATTGTTTAAAAAGATGTAGGCCATGGCATCAGCTGTTAGTATCACTGAGATAAGAATGTGCTCAAAAAGAAAAACAAAAAATGGTGGCTCTTACCTTTGTGATCCTTCTGGAATTCTCTGAAAATTTTTCTGTATAGTCATAATTAATAATCTTAGAGAATTCGTTTCCTTGCAGATGATAAGTACTTTAAAAGTCTCTGACAGCCCTAGATTTTCAAGATAGACAGTAACAAAGACTCCAGCATTTCTCAGCAGAAACAGTCATGTTCAACTAAATTAAAAAGAGAAAACTAAATGTCAAGCATTGTGTATAAACTTGGTTATCCTGTAAGGCTTAGAAACTTTTAATGACCAAACAGGGGAGAAGGTGTAACATCCCACCTGTTTTGGAAGTTAGGGAAACATTCTGTCACTCCTGTTGCTAAGTAATGTCCAGTTATTTTGAAGTATTTCAAACAACGTGTCTGAATAATATTTTACCTTGTGGTCCCTTGCTCCCGTCATGGCTTTTCTTTCTAAAGACCAGTATATTCAACATAAGTTGTGAAAGTTGGAATATATGGAGTTGTACCATATGAACTTAACCGCTTTTTGAGCTTTACAGCTGTCTTCATAAAATTTGTTGTTTCCGAAAATATTTGATTGCTTCTCTTTCCTAAAGACCCTTGTGCTTTACCTTTCCTCACTCCACACTTAGTTCCCATACAGTAATGCTGTAAAAGACTCTGGCTGTCTTTCCTGCTGACATTCCAAATGTAATTTCTCTTTCTTCTGAATTCTTACATCTTTTAATTGTGTATCTTTATCACTAGCATATGAAAGCTTGTATAATAGTGACATTTTTCATATGTGTCTTTACCACAAACTAGGTAGTAACATGGTTTACACATCATTGTCTTCCGTGTTGCCTCCTAATACCTAAACAATGCATTTACATCTATGAATAGACATCTGGTTGTGCAAAAAAATGAAAGAATCTACTTAGGATGTGTAACATCCTACCCACACCATTTCACATATAGCCTTAAGAGCCTCAATAAATAAACCTATCAAAAAAAAAAAAAAGAAACACACACACACACATTGAGCAGACTCTGTTGAGGCTGACATCAAATAAACAAGACGAAAAGGAAAACATACTAGTTCCGTGGTTAGATTTTTTTTTTAGTTTTCTACTTACTTCCAGACAGAATTGCATTGTTCTTGGTGGCTTAGATGGTAAAGAATCCACCTGCAATGCAGGAGACCTCAGTTTGATCCCTGGGCTGGGAAAATCCCCTGGAGAAGGGCATGGCAAACCACTCCAGTTATCTTGCCTGGAGAATCCCATGGACAGAGGAGCCAAAGAGTCGGACATGGCTGAGCAACTAACACTTTCACTTTCCAGACAGAATTATCCTCAGGTGTGTTCACTGCTGCTAGAGTCAGTGCTTTAATTGTATAAAAACAATTTAAAATTAATGTGTTAATCTCTGGTTGGGGAACTAAGATCTTATACGCTGCAAGGCAATTAAACCCATGTACTGCAACTACTGAAGCCACAGGCTACACCTAGAGAGAAGCCCTCACCCTACAGCAAAGATCATGCATGCTGCAGCTGAGACCTGACAAAATCGAAAATAAAAATAAAGAAATAAATAATTTAAAAAAATGGTATGACAAGACACTTGCTGAAATTTGAGAAACTCTGCCATGATTTTCCATTAATTAAATACTACCTTAGCACTCCTAGTACTGTTATTTTTTTTTTTATTAAAACACATAGGCTGTAGATCTACCACATCCTCCATGCATATAGTAATTTTTAACTGCTATAATTAGGTTTTTAGTTGATTAGTAATTGCTCATGAAGTCTCCCCAAAACCCATCATAGGCCTGAGTCCTCTGAATTTTCTTTTTAATCTTCACAGCTGAGTGAAGCTATGATGGGTAGTCTTTTGTAAATATAAGCAAGAATTTTTCTTAATTCTTTTAAAAACAATCCATGGATACTACTTATATTACTGTGCTCTGATAGAGGTTAATTTACTAAAAAAGTGTGTCTGCATTAACGGGAAAGTGATGTATGTCTATATTTGTCATAAACATCACACAAGGCTAACTGTAATAAAACTTGAGTTTCATTTTTCCAAGATTATTTAGACTTTGCTATTTTATCTTACCTGGAGAAGGGAATGGCTACCAACTCCAAAATATTATATGCTATTCCAATTTTACGTCACTTTCAGGTGGTATTGAGTTTTATGACCTCAATGTAAGATACTACAATTCAAAAAAATTTAGATTCAAAGACCATCTTATTTTTTATTTAGTTTTGATCACATCTTATAATATTTTATTATACTGGCCTAATTTTTTTTTCCATCTAGACAATACATTTTACTAAAAGAGCGAGAAGAATGTACCTCAAACTCACACCCAAAATTTTTTTTAGTCTAGAGAGCAATATCAGTCTGAAAGTTTTGCCCGGGTTCCACACATTTTTTTCATGCACACAAACAAATAAATCTGTTCAGATCAATTCCAAGTAACAAGAGATTTGGTGTATAGGATAATTCCCCGAAAAGAAACTGTGATAAACATTACTTTAGGGAAATTGCAAAGCCCTTTACTGTTCTTCCCATTACATCCAAAATTTTATGTCCTTTATCATATTTGCATCAAAATAGAAAAGATATTGTTATACGTAAACATCATATATATTTCTAAAGTACATACTGTGTGCTATGTAGATAATGATAAGGACCAGCATTGGCTAAAATATTATGTATAACATAAACATCAAGACAGTAGCCAGCAAATGCTTTATCCATCTAAGCTGGGGCCCAGAGAACGTGCAAGATAACTGTGAACACCCAAAACTCACTGGTGAGTAAGACTCCTTCCTTCAGGAGGGTCCAGCGGCTGGAATTAATGAATTTGATGTCTATTTTTCAGGTCATATTGGCTTCCCAGGTGGTGCAGTGATAAAGAATCCCCCTGCCAGTGCAGAAGACACAGGAGATTCAGGTTCAATCCCTGGGTCAGGAAGATCCTCTGGAGAAGGAAATGCAACCCACTCCAGTATTCTTGCCTGGAGAATTCTATGGACAGAGGAGGCTGGCAGGCTATAGTCCATGGGGTTGCAAAAAGTTGGACATGACTGAGCATACACACACACACGTCAGGTCAGACTTAATCCAGTTTGAGAATAGCTTGAGCAAATCAAAAAAGAGAGAACAGCTTCACATCCAACTTTTACCTAGAATCCCACAGAGGGTCCTCTCTCTGAACACTGCTCAAGAGAAGTTAATTCTCACAATGTCCCCTCCCCCACCTTCATCAAAAGCAAACAGCTCTTGCCTTCATGACCCAACATCTGGTAAGTAAGATGGTATTCCACTCCCTTCACTTTATATTCATTTTATTTACAACTGTAGTATAGGTAAAGGTATGCAGAGGAAGGAGAGAGTTGAAATGTTCCTTTAAGAATACCATGGGACTTTTGCTGGTGGTCCAATAACTAAGAATCCATACACCCAATGCAGGGGACTCATGTTTGAACCCTGGTCAGGGAACTAGATCTCACATGCCACGAAACAGACTGTAGCCTGCTGAGCTCCTCTCTCCACGGAATTCTCCAGGCAAGAAGACTCTTCTGCAAGGATCTTCCAGACTCAGGGATCAAAACTGGGTCTCCCACATTGCAGGCAGATTCTTTAAAATCTGAGCCCCAAGGAAGCCTGTGAGTTCATGTGCCACAACTGAAGATTTCATATGCTACTGCAACGAATACCCTGTGTGCCTCAACTAAGACTTGGCACAGCCAAATAAATGAACAAATATGAATTTAAAATTTAAAAATAAGTACATTTAAAGAAGGTATCTTTCTTTTGTTTTATTATCTATATAATCTCTGAGATAAAGCAATTTGTCACATTGGAAATTACAAAGCACATTAATTGAGTTTGTAAAAATCAAAGCCAAGCACAGAAATCACACACACAAAAAAAGGACACTATTGTTTTCACACACAGGCTCCCAGAGAACATACATTACATTACAGACGATATAATTCAGTCATTCCTGTAAAGAGCACTACCAAATCTTTGCATATTGAAAACCCCACTTATTGACCTACCTCCTTTCACAGCACACTAATTAACTGTTGAACCAATCACCACAAACGTTTTGGAAAAAAAAAATCACTGCAGTCAACAGCTAGTTTTTTTCAAAAGCCCTGTTCTCTATTTGAAACTAAACGTGAAAGCAGTAGGTGTGCACAATGAAAGTTCACTCCAGCCTACTTCAAAGGACAAGCAAAACAAGATAAAGAAAGAAGTCATTTCACTCCCTTTTGTTAATAGATCTAAGTGAAAGTGCTCCAAACAGTTTAGGACTTAATGATGATAGAGACCAGTGGAGAAGATCCATCATCTTTTTCTTCTGACTATGAATAGCGCAAGTCTTAAGCAGACTGAAGCAGAAATAAGGAAAAACTCTCTCTAGCCACTCTCATTTGCTGGCTGATGTCTTTGGAAATAGCATGTCATTTTACCAGAATGTTTTTTATTCAGTCTTATCCCTAAATAAAAGAAACTATATGCATGCTGTCATTTTAACACATCAGAAAATATTAAATTAATTAAAGATGCCATTAAGTTGAAGGCTTGCATGTGTGTTCGGTCTTGTCCAACTCTTTGCGACCCCATGGACTGTAGCCCACCAGGCTCCTCTGTCCATGGGATTATCCAGGCAAGAATACTGGAGTGGGGTGCCATTTCCTCTTCCCGAGGATCTTCCCTCCTAGGGGACTGAACCCCCGTTTATTATGCCTCCTGCATTGGCAGGTAGGATCTTTACCATTAGCCCCGCCCAGCAAGCCTAGGCTACCAAGACAAAAAGCCTCAAGGTTAGGAAATGGAAACCGAAGGAAATGGCAACCCACTCCAGTATTGCCCGGAGAATTCCACTGACAGAGGAGCCTGCCAGGCTACATACTGTCCATGGGGTCGCAAGAGTCAGACACGACTTAGTGACTAAACAACCAACCAACCAAGGACAACCAATCATAGCCAGCTAGACTTTAATTGCTAGCCAATCAGTAATCTCCTTAACTTTTCTTCCACCTTTTCTCTATTAAATTCTCTCTCTGAAGATCCTATGGGTCCTCCTAATCACTTCCTATTGATGCTACCTGACTGAAATGAATCTTTATTCAAATAAGCTATTAAAAATTTTAATATGCCTCAGATTATCTTTTTACAGAAACAAAAAGATTTTAAAGAAAAACATTTCTGTTTTTAGCAAATAAAGTACACTGGAAAAGTATCTTCACGTGCATATTAAGAATTTTACCGTGAATGTCTTTTATTTTATAGTATTGGAATACATTAGTGCTTTCTTGGGTCTTTGATATCAGCAAAGCTTGTATGTAATTCATACAGTTTATTCTGATGTTCTAGTGCGCTTCTGATGGGTCCAGATGCGATGGTCTCTCCAGAATACCTCCTATAATGTTTTAGTTAATGCTTCTGCTCTTCTTTTCTTGCAGCTGAAACCTTGGATTCAGCATTTCTATTGCTTTCCAAGCTTTCATTCTTTTTTAAAAAAATTATTAATTTATCTATTCTTTTACTTTTCAATATTGTATTGGTTTTGCCATACATTGACATGAATCTGCCATGGGTGTACATGTGTTCCCCTTCCAGAACCCCCCTCCCACCTCCCTCCCCATCCCATCCCTCTGGGTCATCCCGGTGCACCAGCCCCGAGCACCCTGTATCATGCATCGAACCTGGACTGGCGATTCATTCCGCATATGATAATTTATATGCTTCAATGCCATTCTCCCATATCATCCTGCCCTCGCCCTCTCCCATCTAATTTGGATCATCAGTTTGTAAAATCACTGCCCCAATTTCTGATTGTAATCTAAGGAAGTTGGTAAAAATAACAAAAACAGAAGATGCTGCATGATTCTTATTATAAAAAACAAATCCATCACTGTCTATAGTATATTCAGTAATAATGAATTTCTTCAACTTCTAAATTCTTGTTATAATTGTTTAACAATTTTCCACTTCTACTTCATTTTATGCATACTCTATGTATGCCTTAGCTTCCATACTAAATTTTAGTCTTTTTAAGGGCAGAAGCAAGTACATAATGATTTCTATCTTTCCTTACTAGTTCCAACGTAGTACCTTAAGATGAATGAATGAATAGTGGAAAGTGCATGTTCATTGAGACAAGATTTTATAGATTTAGAAAAAGAATGTTAAAAAAGTACCAGAACATGGAAAAACAAAAGTGCCAACAAACAAAAATAGTATGCTGTAATTGCTAAACACATGCATGTGTGCATGCTAAGTCACTTCAGTCGTGTCCAACTCAAATGCTAAACACAGTACCCGTAAAATAGGGTTTATAAAGAAAGGCAACAGTCCCCTGCCTCATCTTTCTTTAAAAACACAGACTTCCTCGGCGGAGTTGGCTATGGTTCCTTCACATAGCCAAATATATGCCTTTAATTCTTTGGATTTGTTTCATATTACAAATTAACTTGCTTATACTGCTATGTCTTAACTTTAAAGTTTTAAACATTGAAAATTGATGTGTTGTGGGAAGGAGAGCAAGACTGTGGAGTAGGAAACCCTCTGCCACCCTCTGCTCTCAGGCACACCAAAATTATAACTATTTATAACAAAACTACCTGTGGGAGTCACCTGAAGGTTAATAGAAAATATTTTATGCAAGTAAAGACATAAAGGAGTGACAATGACAGGCAGGAGGGGCAAAGATGCAGGCTACTCAGGTGTGACCCTCAGGCTGGATGGACACCCCCACTACAGAGATATTCCCCCCCGCCAGGGGCAAGGAGTCCAAGTCCCACACATGGGACCCCCAACTCTCAGGTCCTGCACAAGGAACACCAACCCCCAGAAAATCGGGCTTTGAAAACTGGTGGGGCTTATGTTCAGGAGAGCCACAGTGTTATAATGAGCAGACTCTGCTCGCAAAGTCTCACACTCAGAGTCCCAGTATAGAGGCACTAGTCTGAAAGGAGCTGGGGACATACCCACCAGGGAACTTGGGAGAGCTTCCTGAGAGTCAGGAGAGAGCTGGGACTCACCCTGGTGACTGAAACATGGTGTCAGCCATTTGGGGAGCTGCTCTGGTAACACTAGCTGTCAAGTGTTAATTTGAAATCCTTCCTTTAGCCTATTAGCGCTGCAGGCCAGCCCTAACCACCAATGAGTCCACAGCAGCCAAGAAGCAATAGGCCACATGCCTGCCTGCTCAGGAAACCAGCCTCACCCACCAGTGGCTGTAGCAGCCACAAGACCTGGCCTTGCAGCCTGCCGTGTGGGGGGCCAGCCTCACTGCATCCACAGAGGTCAGCCCTCCACAATGGAAGGGTTCACATAGCCCGCCTAAGGGACAACTCTGAAGCATCTAGCTCTGATGGTCAGAAGGGAACGTGTAGCTGGGTTGCAGAAGATGTCCTTATTCTACTGTGCTGTGCATTGTCACTCAGTCGTATCTGTTTCTGCGACCCCATGGACTGTAGCCCACCAGGCTCCTCTGTCCACGGGGATTCTCCAGGCAAGAATACTGGAGTGGGTTGCCATGCCCTCCTCCAGGGGATCTTCCCAAGCTGGGGATTGAACCCAGGTCTCCCACATTGCAGGTAGATTCTTTACCTTCTGAGCCACCAGGGAAGCCCCAGGAGATATACGAGACTTACTTGATACATAGAAAGAAACAGAATTAGAAAAATTGAGGAGACAGGGTAATATGTTCTAAATGAAGGAAAAAAGACAAAACTTCAGAAAAAGATCTAAACAATGATAAGCAACCTACTTGTTAAAGAGTTCAAGGTAATGATTATGATACTTAGTGAAATTGGGAGAGGAATGGATGAACACAGTGACGGTTTTAACAAAGAATTAGTTAATATAAATAACCATAAATAGCTGAAGAACACAATAATTAAAATCAACTACAGAAAAAAAAACTGAAAAAAACCCACAATCAAGTGGAGGATAAATAATATGCTACCAAACAAATAATGAATCAGTGAAGGAAGTGAAAAAATACCTAGAGAGAAATGAAAATGGAATCTCAATGATTGAATATTAAGGGACTCACAGGAAAAACCTTTAAAAAACAAAATCTAAGAGACACAGCAAAACAATTCTGAGAGAATTTATAGAGATACCTTCTTACTTCAAGAAACAAGAAAAATTTCCAATAAACAATCTAAACTTACACTTAAAAGAACTAGAAAAAAGTAACTAGAAGAAAAGAAACAATAAATATCAGCATAAGTAAGTAATACTGAGGCTAAAAAACAATAGGAAAGATCAATGAAACTAAGAACTGGTTCTTTGAAGAGACAGACAAAATTGATAAACCTTTAGTCAGACTCAACAAGAAGGGAGTCTGGCCCAAAGAGAGAAGGCCCAAATAAATAAAATCAGAAATGAAAGAGAAGTTATAATCAATACCACAGGAACACTAAGGGTCATAAGAGACTACTATGAACAATTGTACTCCAATAAAATGGACACCTAGAAGAATGAATAAATTCTTAGAAAATTACATGATCCTGAGATCAATGGAATAAAACATAGAGCCCAGAAATAAACCCACACATTTATGGAAGTGCAAAGAATATACAAATATACAAAGAATATACAGATGCAAAGAATATACAGATATATAGAATACAAAGAATATACAAACATACATACACAAATATACTAAGGAGGCAAAAATAGACAATAGGAAAAACACAGCATCTTCAAAAAATGATATTAGCAAAACTGGACAGTCACATGCAAAGAATCAAATTGCACTACTTTCTCACACTATATACAAAAATAATTGCAAGATGGATTAGATATTTTAACATAAAATCTGAAGCCATAAAACTTCTAGAAAAAAGCAAACATAGTAGGCTCTTTGACATTAGTCTTAACGATGATGATTTTTTTTTATCTGCCTCCTCAGGCAAGGGAAATAAAAGCAAAAATGGAACTACATCAACTGAACAGCTTTTGCAGAGCAAACTACAGCAAAGTCAAGAAGCATCCTGCTAAATGGGAAACAATATTTGTGGATAATATATCTCTGATAAGAGGTTAATATCCAAAATATACAAAAAAGTCATACAATTCAAATTCAAAACAAACGACTCAATTAAAAAATGGGCAGAAAGCCTGAATAGATTTTTTTCCCCCAAAGAAGACAAAAGGTGGCCCATAGGCACATGAAAAGATGCTCAGCAGTGCTAATCATCAGATAAACACAAATCAAATCCACAATGAAATATCACCTCACACCTGTCAGAATGGCCATCATCAAAAAGACCATAAAAACAAAATGTTGGCCAGGATATGGTGAAACGGGAACCTTGAACACTGTTGATGGGAATGTAAATTGATGCAGCCACTGTGGAAAACACACTATTCCTCAAAAGTTTAAAAACAAAGCTACCATATGAACTAGCAATTTCACTTCTGAGTAATTTTCCAAAGAACAAAAACACTAGTTCAAAAATGTATATGCACCCTGTGTTCATTGCAAGATATGTAAGCAACTTAAGGGTCTATAGATAGATTATTAGATATAGAAGTGGTAAATATGCACAACGAAATAATACTCAGCAACAAAGGAAGAATGAAATCTTGTCCTTTGTGACAACACAGATAGACCTAGAGAGTATTACACTAGGTTAAAATAAGTCAGAGTAGGAAAAGTATCATATGGTTTTACTGACATGTGCAATCTAAAAGGTAAAACAAATAAGCAAATATAATGAAACAGAAACAAACTCATAGGGAACAAATCAACCACTGTCTGAGGAAAGAGAAATGCGGGCATGAGTGACATAGTTGAGGGAAATTAATAGGTACAAACTTCCAATTATATATATATATATATTATATATATATATATATATATATATATATATATATATATATATATATACACACAAAGTCATGGGGATGTAAAGTACAATGTAGGAAATATAGTCAATAATATTATAACAGTTATGTATGGTGACAGATAATAACTAGACTTGGATGGTCATTTTGTGATATATAAAGCATTGCACCTGTCAGAATGGCTATCATAAAAAAGACTAGATGTAATAAGTGCTGGAGAGTGTGTGGAGAAAGGGACCCCTGTACACAGTTGGTTGGAATGTGAACTGGTGCAGCCACTATGGAAAACAGTTTGAAAGTTCCTCGAAAAACTAAAAATGCAGCTACCGTATGACCTGACACTTCTGCTTCTGAGCATTTACCAAAATAAGAATAATAATTACAAAAAGTATATGCATCCCTTATTATGTTCATTGCAGCATTGTTTACAGTTGCCAAGAAGCAACCTAAGAGCCCATCAAGAGATGAAGGAAGAAGAGGAATATATGAATATTACTTAGAATAAAAGGATAACTTCTTTAAAGAAATCGATAAACACTGAATCATTTATGTAGTACACCTGAGAGTAATATAGTATTGTGATTCAATTTTACTACAATAGAAAAGAAAAAAAAATTTAAGAAATTATAGAAGCCAAAATAAACCTCTTTATCTTTGTAAGATTTATGTCAATAAAATTATTATTACTTTCCACTTCAGACTCCAAGGAAGGTAAAGCTAGTTCTCACTTAAATAGATCTGGCAGTCCTCGGTGATGAAATAAGTGTGTGTGTGTGTGCTTGTGTGTGTGTGTGTGTGAGAGAGAGAGAGAGAAAGAGAGAGAGATAGAGTGTGCTATTTTAAAAATCTGCTATAATTCAAACTCTATACAGCATATGGTTTACTTTATGGCTAAAATAATGTACTATGAATTATATTACTTTAGATTTAGTAAATCTGTTCCTTAAATCAACCCTCCTATACAAACAGTATTATTTTCCTATTTGAGGAAACTTAGGTACAGAGCTTGTTATTTTCCCAAAGTCAGGGGACTAATAAATGGTTTTTCTACACAAATTCAGGCACAAGCAGTTTGTCTTCAGAAAAATTACATTTAACCTCCTGTCCTCTCATATCATACTTGATTCAACAACTAAGAAATAATTTTCAAGACATTTTCTTTAATAAACTCCTGCCAACCTATTCACTGGCCCTTGACCAGCTACCCCTTTCATATTTGTGTATTCTACAATCAGCTCGTTTGTCATACTGTATGAAACTATTTATAAATTGTCTCCCCAAAGGAAAATTCAATTCATTGAAGATTAAGCACTAGAGAACTATCAAAAATAAAGAAAATAAAGCTGTTGTAAAGATCACATAAAGATCGTATGTGAGTGTTTAATTAAATAAATTCATGGTTGTATGCTTTTATGCTAATATTCCTTCCAGCTCTGCACTCCCATGTCAATGATACAATGAAAACTTTCCAACGTTTTCACCATCTTGGTCCTGACTTTAAAATCAGCTTTTTCCTGTAAATAGAAGGAATTTTTAAAATGTTTCTTTTTATTATAACACTTTTAGCTCTATTTGCCTATTTATTCTTTATTTTTATTGAAGTATAGTTGATTCACAGACTTGTGTTAATTTCTGCCATGCAGCAAAGTGATTCAGCTATATGTGTGTGTATATATATGTATGTATATACATAAAATGTATACATATACATGTATATATATACATGTATATGTGTATATACTATATATAATGTATATATATATACATTTTTTTACATTATTTTCCTTTATTGTTTATCACATGAGATTGGCTATAGTTTCCTATATTATACAATAAGAACTTGTTGTTCATCCATTCTATAGATAATAGTTCATCTGCTAACCCTGACCTCCCACTGTATCTTTCTCACAACCCCCTCCCCCTTGGCAACCACAAGTCTGATCTCTATCTCTGTGATTTAGATTTATATGGAATATAAAATATGATATATTTTATCGTATGATATTTGTCTTTCACTTTTTGACTTAACGTCACTTAGTATGATAATATCAAGTTGCATCTGTGTTATAATAGTAACTGAAAATGGCATTATTTCATTCATTTTCATGGATGAGTAGTATTTCATTGCATATATGTACCACAGCTTCTTTATTCATCCATTTGTCAATGGACATTTAGGCTATTTCTATGTTCTATCTATTGTTAATAGAGCTTCTATGAACATAGCATGCATATATCTTTTTGAATTATAGTTTTGTCTAGATATATGCCTATGAGTGATATTGTTGGATCATAAAGTAATTCACTTTTAGTTTTGTGAGGACCTGCCATACTGTTTTCCACAGTGTTTGCACCAACTTGCAATCCCATCAGTGGTGCAGAAGGTTTCCTCTTTCTACACACCCTCTGCAGCATTTGTTATTTGTAGACTTTTTAATGATAAGGAATGGAATTTTCAAGTCAAGAATGCTGAAGTGGATTGCCATTCTCATCTCCAGCAAATTGCCAGCATCCATTGAATTAAAAGAAAATGCAAGGGAATTCCAGAAAAGCATCTACTTCTGTTTCATTGGCTATGCTAAAGCCTTTGACTGTGTGAATCACAACAAACTGTGGAAAATTCTTGAAGAGATGGGAATACCAGACTACCTTACCTGTCTCCTGAGGAACTTGTGTGCAAGTCAAGAAGCAGCAATTGGAAGCAGACATTGAACAATGCACTGATTCAAAAATGGGGAAGCAGTACATTGTCACCTGTTTATTTACCTTCTATGCATAATATATCATGTGAAATGCCAGGCTGGATGAATCACAAGCTGTAATCAAGTTGCCAGTAGAAATATCAATAACTTCAGATATGCAGATGACACTATCCTAATGGCAGAAAGTGAAGAGGAACAAAAGAGCCTCTTGATGAAGGTGAAAGATGAGAGTGAAAAAGCTGGCTTAAAACTCAACGTTCAAGAAACTAAGATCATGGCATTCAGTCCCATCACTTCATGACAAATAGATGGGGAAAAAACGGCAAAAGTGACAGACTTTATTTTCTTGGGCTTCAAAATCACTTTGGACAATGATTGCAGCCATGAAATTGAAAGATGCTTGCTCCTTGGAAGAAAAGCTATGACAATCCTAGATAGAATTTAGGTTGATTCTGTTCCTTGGGTACTGCAAATATTGCTGCAATAAAAATTGGGTTGCATATATCTTTTCTCTGGATACATGCCCAAGATTGGGATTGTAGTGTCATATGGTAACTTTATTTTTAATTTTTAAAGGAACTTGCATACTGTTCTCCATAGTGACTGCACCAGTTTATATTCTGAGCAGCAATATAGTGGGGATCCTTTTTTTATACATGCTTTTCAGGATTTATTGTTTGTAGATTTCTTGATGATGGCCATTCTGACTGAAGTGAGGTGATACCTTATTGCAGTTTTGATTTGCATTTCTCTAATAATTGGCTATATTGAGCATCTTTACATATGTCTTTTTGCATTTTCTATGTTTTCTTTGGAGAAATGTCTATATAGTGTATCTGCCCATTTTTGATTGGTTGTTTCTTTGCTTGTTTTTGCTTTTTACAATAAGTTGTATGAGCTGCTTGTGTATTTTGAAAATTAATCCATTGTTGGTTGCATCATTTACAAATATTTTTTTCCCATTCTATAGGTTGTGTTTCCTGTTTATGGCTTCCTTTGCTGTGCAAAAGCTTTTAAGCTGATTAAGTCCAATTTTCTTATTTTTGTTATTATTGTCATTACTCTAGGAGATGGATCCAAAAAAATGTTGCTACAGTTTATGTCAAACTAGTGTTCTGCCTATGTTTTCCTCTAGGAGTTTTAGAGTATCTGGTTTTAACATTTAGGTCTAGTCCATTTTGAGTTTATTTTTATATATAATATTTTAAAAAATGTTCTGATTTCAGTTTTTTACATGTGGCTATCCAGTTTTTCCAGCATCAGTTACTGAAGAGACAGTGTCTTTCCTCCTCTGTATATTTTTTTAAATTAATTTTTATTTTAGTATACAGTTGCTTTACAATGTTATGTCAATTTCTACTGTTCAGCACACTGAGGCACTGTAAATCTACCTGTATCTTCTCCTGTTGGGATCTCCTCCTCATTTAGGTCACCAAAGAGCACTGAGGAGCGTTCCCAGAGCTACACTGCAGGTTCTCTTCAGTCATCTATGTTACATGCAGTATCAGTAGTGTGCCTACATGCTGAGCTGCTTCAGTCGTGCCCAGCTCTTTGTGACTCTATGGACTGTAGCCTGCTAGGCTCTTCAGTCCATGGGATTCTCTCAGCAAGAATACTGGACTGGGTTGCCATGCCCTCCTTCAGGAAACTTTTCAATAGAGGGATTGAACCTTCATCTCCTACATCTCCTGCATTGGCCAGCTGGTTCCTTACCACTAGCGTCTTTCTGTAGACCATAAATGCCTGGATGTATTTCTGGACTTTCTGTCCTATTCCATGGGTCAATGTGTCGGTTTTTATGCCAGTACCATATTGTTTTGAGTACTGTAGCCTTGTAGTACAGTCTGAATCCAGGGAGCCTGATTAATTCAGCTTCATTCTTTTCTCTCAAGATTATTTTGACTTTTTGATGTCTTTCATGTTTCCATATAAATTGAAAGAAGTTTTGCTCTAGTTCTGTGAAAAAATGGCATTGATAATTTGATAGGATTGCATTGAATTTGTAGCTTGCCTTGTGTCATTTTAAACATAATAATTCTTCCAATATACCCAGAACATGGATATATCTTTCTATCCATTTGCGTGTTCTTCAATTTCTTTCATCAGCATGTTATAGTTTTTGAGTACAGATTTTTGCTTTCTTAAGTAGGTTTATCCCTGAGTATTTTATTTTTTGTTGATACCATTGTAAATGTAATTGCTTTCTTAATTTATCTTTCTGATATTTTGTTGTTAGTAAAATCAATTTTTAAATATATTTTTTATATTTCCTTCTGCACACTCTAGCACTGAAATTAGAAGTTCCTTTAGGTTTATTGTCCTTCCTCACTCAAGCTTTACAAATCTTTCTTTATACTAAATTACTTATGTGAATCTAGATTAAATTTTGTCATTGATAATCAAGTTTTTTTCTGCTCCCTCTATAGACAGTATCACTTTATACAAGCAAACACATGTTCTCTTATCTATGTCTCATTTTGTCCCCATCTAGTTTTCTTATTCCAATCATGAACCTGTCTTTTGCCAGTTTAATATTACCTGTCTCAGCCCATTACTCACACCCTCATCTATTTCCCTTAATCCTCTTTCTCCACTGTGCAACAAAAGTCTCCTTAAACCATTCCAAAAGGCAGAATGGAATGGTCTGGGACTTGAGACTTTGTCTAGTTATAAAGTTAAATAATCAAAAGATTCAAATGGAAGATATCATTTCATATTATTTAAGAAGAAAGAACAGAGACATAGTGGCTAAATGGCTAGTGATTGGATATAATTTTGAGTAATAAAGATTATTTAAAATCTCTTTCCTCTTTAATTTAAATAAGGTGCTATAAGCCCTTGCTTCTGGTTTCTGATAAATATTACTATCACAAATACTACTGCTATTACAACCTTTTTAATGAAAACATAAAATCTAGTGATACTTCCCTGCCAGAAATTTGAGATAAAATTTTTAGAAATAAAGAAGTCTAAGTAATTATACAAAATGATATTACAGTCTATCTTGCTAAATATTAACTAAGGTTTTAGGAGTATGTGTGGAAAAAAAGATTCATTTATATTTGAATGCTTTAGAGAAAAATGGAAAAAATCTTCAACTTAAGGAGAATGAATAGCAGGCATGGTTTGGAAAAGGAAGAGGTAGGATAGGAAAGAAAGGAATAAGAGAGGAAGTGGAAGGAGGTGGAAAGGGAATGATGTGCAGAGAAATTTTGAGAGTAGAAACCTACCAAAGAAATCAAACTCTTCCCTGTGATTTGATGACTCATTTTTCATAGCAAAAATTATAATTCTGTCCTAATTTTTTGTATTGAATTCCTGAAGCATTAACACTAACTGGGAAAAAATTCAGAGACAAAAATAATAGTATTCACAAAGCATTCTACAACAGTGCACAGAAATATGGGCAGCAGGGCTGGACATCAGATCCTGGACATGGAACCTTTGGCTATCGGGCTTTGAAAAAGCACAACCAAGGAAACACCAGCTCTTTCCCTGGTGAAACTGAGTACAGGGCACAAGCAATATGATATGGAGGGGAAAAAATATGATTTAGCTCATTATCCCATCTCAGGCTTTATGTTCGGGGGAAAAATGGCCTCCCCTTAGACCTATATCAAGCCAATGTCTGAGGCTCACAGCTGCAGCTCAGTAGCCTGGTAGAGCCTATATATTTGGAGGATACATCAGGCACCATCCAGGTGGGATGGAGCTTGAACTCAAACATTGCTGTTGACTGAGACTGAAATTCTGAAGCACAGGGCTCTAGTTAGTTTCTATGGATTTTTTCAGAAAGTCATTTCTCTTATGCGAGGCCAGCCAGAAGGCAATCTTACATAATTTTCCTTCCCCATACTCTGTTAGTTTTAGAGGAAGCAGCTGCTGTCTCATGCTTCTCAGACACTTCCAGACTGGCAAACACATGGTCGTCTTTAAATAATTAACACACTTTAATGTCCTAATGTTTGTAAAATTGTTCATCCCCATACTTTTCAAGATCAATGGAAACTTAAAACAAAATTTGAGTAAGAATGTATGCCTCTGGTATTCTGTTTTCTCCCTCAAATAGAGACATTGAGGTTGACATTATAAATTCTTTTCAAATAATCAGATCTTAAATTTAAAGAATCAAGTTTTCTGGTATATGTTTTAGAAATCATTTCATATTTATTGATTTTTCTTGTTTACCTTAATAACCTTTTTTTTCAAATTTTTAAACTTACACATTGATTTTCATTCTGACAAATATTATATTTTATCTTCTAAAATGGTACCTAATTAAACTTAGACACTTTTGAAAAGCAAACCATAAACACAATGAAAAGACCACACTTAAAATGGGAGAAAATATTTGCAAATTAAGCAAATAATATGGATTAATCTCCAAAATATACAAATAGTTCATGCAGTTCAATATCAAAAGAAAAATAACCCAAACAAAAAATGGATGGAAGATCTAAATAAATATTTCTCCAAAGAAAATATATGGATGGCTAAAAATGACATAAAAAGACAACAGCATCTCTAATCATTATAAAAATGTAACTCAAAACTACAGCGATATATCCCTTCACACTGGTCAGAATGGCCATCATCAAAACCCCCATTTTATTAGGGAGCTGTGGGGCTATGAAATGTACTTATCCAGGGAGTATTAACCTGTAGGATAATAGCAAACCATAGGCAAGAAGATATGACATTGAAAGATGAATTCCCTATGTCAGTAGGTACCCAATATGCTACTGGAGAAGAGTGGAGAAATAGCTACAGGAAGAATGAAGAGGGTGAGCCAGAGCAAAAACAATGCCCAGTTGTGGATGTGACTGGTGATGGAAGTAAAGTCCATTGCTGTAAAGAACAATATTGCTCAGGAATCTAGAATGTTAGGTCCATGAATCAAGGTAAATTGGAAGTAGTCAAACAGGAGATGGCAAGAATGAACATCAACATTTTAGGAATCAGTGAACTAAAATGGACTGGAATGGGTAAATTTAACTTAGATGACCATTATATCTACTACTGTGGGAAAGAATCCCTTAGAACAAATGGAGTAGCCATCATAGTCAACAAAAAAGTCCAAAATGCAGTACTTGGGTGCAATCTCAAAAACGACAAAATGATCTCTGTTCGTTTCCAAGGCAAATGATTCAATATCACAGAAATCCAAGTCTATGCACTAACCACTAATCCTGAAGAAGCTCAATGGTCCTGTGAAGACCTACAAGACATTCTACAACTAATACTAAAAAAAAGATGTCCTTTTCATTATAGGGGACTGGAATGCAAAAGTAGGAAGTCAAGAGATACCTGGAATAACAGGCAAATTTGGCCTTGGAGTACAAAATAAGGCAAGGCAAAGGCTAACAGAGTTTTGCCAAGAGAATGCACTGGTCATAGCAAACACCCTCTTCAAACAACATAAGAGATGACTACACATGGACATCACCAGATGGTCAATACTGATATCAGATTGATTATATTCTTTGCAGCCAAAGATGGAGAAGCTCTATAGAGTCAGCAAAAACAAGACAAGAAGCTGACTGTTGCTCAGATCATGAACTCCTTGTTGCAAAATTCAGACTTAAATTGAAGAGAGTAGTGAAGACCACTAGTGAAACACATTCAGGTATGGCCTATATCAAATCCCTTATGATTATACAGTAGAGGTGACAAATAGATTCAAGGGATTAGATCTGAGAGATAGAGTGCCTGAAGAACTATGGATGGAGATCCATAACATGGTACAGGAAGTGGTGATCAAAACAATCTCCAAGAAAAAGAATGCAAAAAGGCAAAATGGTTTTCTGAGGAAGCCTTACAGATAGCTGAGAAAAGAAGAGAAGCAAAAGGCAAAGGAGAAAAGGAAGATATACCCATTTGAATGCAAAGTTCTAAAGAATAGCAAGGAGAGATAAGAAAGCCTTCCTCAGTGATGAGTCAAAGAAATAGAGGAAAACAATAGAATGGGAAAGTCTAGAGGCGTCTTCAAGAAAATTAGAGATACCAAGGGAACATTTCATGCAAAGATGGGCTCAATAAACGACAGAAATGGTAGGGACCTAACAGAAGCAGAAGATATTAAGAAGAGGTGACAAGAATATACAGAAGAACTGTACAGAAAAATATCTTAATGACCCAGATAACCACGATGGTGTCATCAGTCATCTAGAGTCAGATATCCTGGAGTGCAAAGTCAAGTGGGCCTTAGGAAGCATCACTTCCAACAAAGCTAGTGAAGGTGTCAGAATTCCAGCTGAGCTATTTCACAGTGACTTTCACCTGTATCCCTGCCTTGCTTACTTCAAGGACCATTAACTCCCTGACTTCATGTAACAAGATTCAGACCCCATATCTATTGTCTTGTACTTTAGATTGTTGCTAGGGTTTACTGGATTCTTTTCTGGAGCGGTCATCAGCTCACAACAATCTCCAAAACTCCCTTAAAATTCCTTTTCTGTCTTTAACCTCCTAGTGGGATTTCTAAACTATTAATTAGCCTACTCTATCTCTATAGATATTTACGTTTTCAAGTAGATATAATTCACATATGAGGAAACCCTGGTGCAGGGTTTTAAGCAGGGAATTTAAGCAATTTGTTCAGGATTCTTTCAACAGTTAATGTCTACACTAGAATTTGATTCCACTTTCCTCAGCTTCTACATACACAAACACTACAATACACTGACTCTAGGAAGCCAAGAAGAAGAGAAAAAAGAAAATAAATTTTTGGGTTCTCCAGAAATCATATCATGTAAGCACCACATTGTCTGTTCCTAATGCCAGCCCAACCAGTCTTGTGGGAGTATGTGAATGTTTCTGTGTTCATTATAGGAAATGCAGGAAGCCTGTCTTCACATCCCTTGTTTATATTGATGGTCACCCAGAAGAACTGAAAAGCACCGAGGTGTCAATACACAGTCCTACAATAAAATTTTCCTACCTTATTAAAATGTACTAAATTTAGCTGGAGAATAATTGGATTCAATCATGAATTATGAAAGGCATTTACAGATTGAAAGTCATTATTTTTGTTCTCTTGTTGGCAGTGATTCCCTCCAGGAATCATTCCCCCACTTTCTCAAAAAATATTCTCCCATTATTTAGCTGCACTTGGTACAGAATGGAGGATTGTTCTAAAAATCAGCAGTGAAAAATCTCCCGAAAAAATGCACAACAGCATTGCAAAAGAATAGACCGTGCTATTAGTATCATTTTTATCACACTTGTTTTCTAAGAAAAAAAAAACTGCTATATATATTTCTGAAATAAAATATGTGTGCTTACTGAGTGAGCAGCTCTTAGAATGTACCAGTACTGTGAAATTTGTTAAAAAAAATATTATTAAAATAATTTAACTGAGTATAAATAAATGTAAGCCATATTTAAAAGTTTAACTTGAAGCCTCCAGATATGTTTTCACTGTTTTTTAGTTAGAAGTGAAGGCACTAGAAAAATAATGCAAATAAATAAAACGGTAATATTGTACAACCAGAAACTAAATGTTTAGTACTCCTGTCTACAGTGATAATCAGATCTGGGGAGTATCACTTCTCCACTTAAACAACAGAAAGACATGGTAAGTATTCATAATAACCACTCTGGCATTCCTTTCTTCTTTGTATTCCTATGAAAATATGTTTGCATAAATATATATAAATAGTCAAATTTTATGTGTAAATATTAGACAAGGACCATAAATCGGGATGATATTCAGAACCATATTCAAGTCGTTTCAAACTACAGACTGTCAGGATCTGCTCTAGTCATGCTGAGTCAGGATTCCAGCATTAGACACAGAACGTGAGTATGCAAGAAACCCCTGTAGAGGAGTCTGTTGATCAGCAGATCTTTCAGTAGGCTACTTAAGAGGACTTGTTTAATCCAATTCATGTTTATACTTTGTCAACTACAAATTGGCATTTGCCATGGCCACTTGAAGAGAAAGGCAAAGGAGAAAAGGAAAGATATACCCACCTGAAAGCAGAGTTCCAAATAATAGCAAGGAGACATAAAAAAGCCTTCTTTGGTGAACAACGCAAATAAATACAGGAAAACAATAGAATGGAAAATACTAAAATTTTATTCTAGAAAATTAGAGATACCAAGGGAACATTACATGCAAAGATGGGCACAATAAAGGACAGAAACAGTATGGGCCTAAAAGAAGCAGAAGATATTAAGAAGAGATGGCAAGAATATACAGAAGAGCTGTACAAAAAAGGTCTTAATGATACAGATAACCACTATAGTGTGATAACTCACATAGAGCCAGACATCTTAGAGTGTGAAGTCAAGTGGTCCTTAGGAAGCATCATTATGAACAAAGCTAATGAAGGTGATGGAATTCTAGCTGAACTATTTCAAATCCAGAAAGATGATGGTGTTAAAATACTGCACTCAATATGCCAGCAAATTTGGAAAGCTCAGCAGTGGCCACAGGACTGGAAAAAGTCAGTTTCCATTTAAATCCTAAAGAAGGGCAATTTAAAAGAATATTGAACTACCACAAAATTTCATTCATTTCACATGCTAGCAAGGTAACGCTCAAAATCTTTCAAGCTAGCCTTCAACAGTACATGAATTGAGAACTTGCAGATGCACAAAGTGTGGCGGCTGCAACAGTCCACGCAGAAGCGTGGCGGCTGCGAAGGTTGTGCAGAAGCGTGGCCTAGAGGAGCTACCTAGGGCTGGAGGCCGGGGGCGGTGGCCGAGAGAAGCTAGTCCATGCCCGAGGCCGGGGGCGGGGGCGAGAGGAGCTAGAGGAGTTGCCCCAGGTCCAAGGAGCGGCGGCTGCATGGGCACAGGAGGGCCGAGGGGAGTTACTCCACATTCAAGGTCAGGAGGGGCCGTTGTGAGTGGATACCGCTTGTCCAAGGTAAGGAGCAATGGCTGCACTTTGCTGGAGCAGCCATGAAGAGTTACCCCACGTCCAAGGTAAGAGAAACCCAAGTAAGACGGTAGGTGTTGTGAGAGGGCATCAGAGGGAAGACACACTGAAACTATAATCACAGAAAACTAGCCAATCTGATCACATGGACCACATCCTTGTCTAACTCAATGCAACTAAGCCATGCCATCTGGGGCCACCCAAGACGGACAGGTCATGGTGGAGAGGTCTGACAGAATATGGTCCACCGGAGAAGAGCATGGCAAACCACTTCAGTATTCTTGCCTTGAGAACCCCATGAACACTATGAAAAGGCAAAAAGATAAGACACTGAAAGAGGAACTCACCAGGTCAGTAGGTGCCCAATATGCTACTGGAGATCAGTAGAGAAATAACTCCAGAAAGAATGAGGGACTGGAGCCAAAGCAAAAACATTACCGAGCTGTGGATGTGACTGATGATAGAAGCAAAGTCTGATGCTGTAAAGAGCAATATTGCATAGGAACCTGGAATGTTAGGTCCATGAATCAAGGCAAGTTGGAAGTGGTCAAACAGGAGCCGGCAAGAGTGAACGTCGACGTTCTAGGAATCATAGAACTAAGATGGACTGGAATGGGTGAATTTAAATAAGATGACCATTGTATCTACTACTGTGGGCAGGAATTCCTTTAAAGAAATTGAGTAGCCATCATTGTCAACAAAAGATTCAGAAATGCAGTACTTGGATGCAATATCAAAAATGACAGAATGATCTCTGTTCCTTTCCAAGGCAAACCATTCAATATCATGGTAATCCAAGTCTATGCCCCGACCAGTAAAGCTGAAGAAGCTGAACTTGAATGGTTCTATGAAGACCTACAAGACCTTTTAGAACTAACACCCCCAAAAGATGTCATTTTCATTATAGGGGAATAGAATGCAAAGTAGGAAGTCAGGAAACACCTGGCGTAACAGGCAAATTTGGCCTTGGAGTACAGAATGAAGCAGGGCAAAGGCTAATAGAGTTCTGCCAAGAGAACGCACTGGTCATAACAAACACCCTCTTCCAACAACATAAGAGAAGACTCTACACGTGGACATCACCAGATGGTCAACACTGAAATCAGACTGATTATATTTTTTTGCAGCCAAAGATGGAGAAGCTCTATACAGTCAGCAAAAACAAGACTGGGAGCACACTGTGGCTCAGATCGTGAACTCCTTATTGACAAATTCAGACTTCAATTGAAGAAAGTAGGGAAAACCACTAGACCATTCAGGTATGACCTAAATCAAATCCCTTATGATTATACAGTGGAAGTGACAAATAGATTTAAGGGACTAGATCTGATAGACAGAGTGCCTGATGAACTATGGGCAGAGATTCATGACATTGTACAGGAGACAGGGATCAAGACCATCCCCATGGAAAAGAAATGCAAAAAAGCAAAATGGCTGTCTGAGGAGGTCCTACAAATAGCTGTGAAAAGAAGAGAAGTGAAAAGCAAAGGAGAAAAGGAAAAGATATTCCCATCTGAATGCAGAGTTCCAAAGAATAGCAAGGAGAGATAAGAAAGCCTTCCTCAGCGATCAGTGCAAAGAAATAGAGGAAAACAACAGAATGGGAAAGACTAGAGATCTCTTCAAGAAAATTAGAGATACCAAGGGAATATTTCACACAAAGATGGGCTCAATAAAGGACAGAAATGGTTTGGCCCAACAGAAGCAGAAGATATTAAGAAGAGGTGGCAAGAATACAGAGAAGAACTGTATAAAAAAGATCTTCATGACCCAGATAATCACGATGGTGTGATCACTCACCTAGAGCCAGACATCCTGGAATGTGAAGTCAAGTGGGCCTTAGAAAGCATCACTATGAACAAAGCTAGTGGAGGTGATGGAATTCCAGTTGAGCTATTTCAAATACTCAAAGATGATGTTGTGAAAGTACTGAACAATTGCGCTCATCTCACACGCTGGTAAAATAATGCTCAAAATTCTCCAAGCCAGGCTTCAGCAATACGTGAACTGTGAACTTCCAGATGTTCAAGTTGGTTTTAGAAAAGGCAGAGGAACCAGAGATCAAATTGCCAACATCCGCTGGATATGTTCCAGTAAAACATCTATATATATGACTATGCCAAAGCCTTTGACTGTGTGGATCACAGTAAACTATGGAAAATTCTGAAAGAGATGGGAATACCAGACCATCTGACCTGTCTCTTGAGAAACCTATACGCAGGTCAGAAAGCAAGTTAGAACTGGACATGGAACAACAGACTGGTTCCAAATAGGAAAAGGAGTACATCAAGGCTGCATATTGTCACCCTGCTTATTTAACTTATATGCAGAGTACATCATGAGAAACGCTGGGCTGGAAGAAACACAAGTTGGAATCAAGATTGCCAGGAGAAATATCAATAACCTCAGATATGCAGATGAAACCACCCCTTATGGCAGAAAGTGAAGAAGAACTAAAGAGCCTCTTGATGAAAGTGAAAGAAGAGAGTAAAAGCTCAACGTTCATAAAACTAAGATCATGGCATCTGGTCTCATAACTTCATGGGAAATAGATGGGGAAACAGTGGAAACAGTGTCAGACTTTATTTTTTTGGGCTCCAAAATCACTGCTGATGGTGATTGCAGCCATGAAATTAAAAGACGCTTACTCCTTGGAAGGAAGATTATGACCAACCTAGATAGCACATTTAAAAGCAGAGACATTACTTTGCCAACAAAGGTCCGTCTAGTCAAGGTTATGGTTTTTCCAGCGGTCATGTATGGATGTGAGAGTTGGACGGTGAAGAAAGCTGAGTGCCGCAGAGTTGATGCTTTTGAACTGTGATGTTGGAGAAGACTCTTGAGAGATCGTTGGACTGCAAGGAGATCCAACCAGTCCATCCTAAAAGAGATCAATCCTGGGTGTTCATTGGAGGGACTGATGTTGAAGTTGAAACTCCAATACTTTGTCCACCTCATGCAAAGATTTGACTCATTGGAAAAGACCCTAATGCTGGGAAGGATTGGGGGCAGGAGGAGAAGAGGACGACAGAGGATGAGATGGTTGGATGGCATCACCGACTCAATGGACATGGGTTTGGGTAAACTCCAGGAGTTGGTGATGGACAGGGAGCCCTGGCGTGCTGTGATTCATGGGGTCATAAAGAGTCAGACACGACTGAGTGACTGAACTGAACTGAGATGCACAAACTGGATTTAGAAAAGGCAGAGGAACCAGAGATCAAATTGCCAACTTCCTCTGGATCATAGAAAAAGCAAAGGAATTCCAGAGAAACATCCACTTCTGCTTCATTGACTATGCGATAGCCTTTGACTGTGTGGATCATGATAAACTGTAGAAATATCTTAAAGATATGGACATACCAGACCACCTTTCTGAGAAAGCTGAATGCAGGACAAGAAGCAAAAGTTAGAACTGGACAGTGAACAATGGACTGGCTCCAAATTGGGAAAGGAGTTTATTAAACTGTAATGGAAATCAATCCTGAGTATTCATTGGAAGGACTGATGATGAAGCTGAAGGTCCAATAATTTGACCACCTGATGTAAAGAGCCAACTCATTGGAAAAGACCCTGATGCTGGGAAAGATTGAGGGCAAGAGAGAAAGGGGCAGCAGAGGATGAGACGGTTGGATGGCATCACCAACTCAATGGACATGAGTTTGAGCAAGCTCTGGGAAACAGTGAAGGACAGGGAAGGCTGGAGCGCTGCAGTCCATGGGGTCGCAAAGAGCCAGACACAGATGAGTAAATGAACAGCAACAATGGCCACTTACCATCTACCTCTACAGGGACTGAATCATGTGCCTCTGCAGCTGCTGACCTGCAACACTCCATGAAACAAGATCAGGGTGGAGAGCAGAAATGAGGCTCTCTGTGTTGAGGGGGAGACTGATAGGGCAGGCCTTCAGATACTTAGATATTCTCAGGGAGCTGATTTTATGAGCCCAATTCTTGTATTTCCTCATATCTAGAAAAGCACTAAAATCCTTCATGGTGATGACTGTTCCTTGTGACTAGCAGAAAGTTTCACCAGTATAGCAGAAAGCTTCTGGAAAAATTGTGTTTGATTGCATGCATTCCACTTTCACCAAAATCACATATACAGTGACCTTCCCCCCTGCCTCTTGGAGCAGTCTCTCAGAGCTATCTGAAGTACTGCCTCCCAGGCTGCAGACCTCATTTTGCCCCAAATATAACTTAACTCCCAACTCGCACATTATACACTTCTTTTAAGCTGATAACTTCAGTTATAAGAAATATATATTTACCTCTTCACTGTTGCTCCTTAAAAAGACATTAAAAGTTTTCCACTATAATGGTGAGTTTAAACATAAGATGCCTTGGAATGCACTAATTTGTATTAATTTTAAGCACATCATACTTTACCTATAGGCAGAATTAGAACCATGCCATTTAAGCTGATAGATACTTTGACTGGTAATAGAATTATACATGTAGAAGTCCTTCAGTATCTTCCCAATATTTGTCTATATCTAGCCTTCAGTTCTTACATACATGGATAGAAAAGTTTAACTTCTTTTAGGAGTATATTATCTTAGAAATTTCAACATAAAAATAAAAATATGGCAGCCTATGGGTGCTTAGTAATTTAGTTAACAGACATCTTTTATTCAATGAGATTGAAACAACAAAAATGATTTTTTATAATTTATTAGGTACACTTTCATAGACAGACATATCACAAGAAATAAAGTAGACAATGGAAATGAATTTCACATTATGAAATGTGATGAAGGATATAGAGTTATTTCATTATAGATGATACTTATACAGATTCAACTTAATATGGCTATAAGGTAATCAGACTGCATCATATCAATAACTATATCAACAGTCTTATTTTTATAGTCACATTCACTTGTATCTAGGTTTGTTAGCTTAGCTCACAAACAAGAGATAAAAATGATGCTTTCATTCATTCATTCCATCATTTTTAAAAAATCGAAAGAAAAAGAAAAATACTTACTGAGCACTGATACACACAAGGAGGATGCTAACTGTCACACGTAGAACAAGCATGGTGCCTGCCTTCAGTTAGTTTCACTCAGTGAGGGAAGTAATCAGGAAACCACTAGTCAGCAAGCAGCTACAAGTGTGACAAGTGGTAGAAGGGAAAGAACTTGCTATGGAGATGTCAGGAGGACATAGAAACAGCCACAGAGAAGTTCAAGATTCTCCATCATCAATGACATTCAAACTAATCCATTGAGACTGCTGTGGTGCAGAATTTAGCCAATTAGGAAAGGGAGCAAGGAAGTACCCCAGAAAGAGTAAACAGCACGTGTGAAGAATGAGAGATGTAAAAATTCCCTGGCATCCCAGTGGTGAAGATTCTACAAGACTCTACATTTTCATTGCCAAGGTTGCAAGTTCGATCCTTGGTTAAGGACCTAAAATCCTGCAAGCTGCGTGGCATGGCCAAAAGAAGAAGAAAAAAAAAATGAAGTGGAAAGAGCTACATGGAGTCTCCCAACAATTTCTGCATTGTTTCTTACTGATCTGTTTCTTACTGATCTGCATCATCCATTTCTAGAGATGCAAATAATCACACACCTTCTTAATGGCCTGTCCTAGTTTCCCATTCACTTGCCCCTCCCCCATTCCTACTCAGTTCGATCCTTTCCATGTAAACCTTTATCTCAGGTCTGCTTTTAGAGGATCCTAGATTTTAAAGCAAATTATCAAAGCCTCAGGGCTTCTCTGGTGGCTCAGTGGTAAAAATCCGCTTGTCAGTGCAGGAGACATGGGTTCAATCCCTGGGTTGAGAAGATCCCCTGGTAGAGAAGGAAATGGCAAAACACTTCAGTGTTCTTGGCTGAGGAAACCCCACAGACAGAGGAGCATGGTGGTCTACAGTCCATAAAGTCGCAAAAGAGTCAGACACAACTTAGCAACTAAACAACAATGACTCAGATAAAGTTTCGAAAAATGTTTACATAGGCACAAGCATTTGACATAGAGCATTTCAGAACATTCATACTAGAAAAGCATTAAGGGATATTTTCTTTTCATCATTTCAGTGAGATTTTACAGTATCCAAGACAATTGTAAAATAAAGGAGAATAATAAAAATGGAGAATTTACATTCTATTGTTATTGAGACACATTTCAAGTAACTATGAGAGGTCCCCTTCATGGATCACAGCTTTGTTGCAGTAAAGGGGTTTGCATAACTCAATGAAGCTATGAGCCGTGATGTGCAGAGCCACCCAATACAGATGGGTCAGAGTGGAGGGGTCTGAGAAAACATGGTGCACTAGAGGAGGGAATGGCAAACCTCTTCAGTATTCTTGCCATGAGAACCCCATGAACAGTATGATAAGGCACGAAGATATGAAACCAGAAGATAAGCCCCCCAGGTCAGAAGGTGTCCAGTATGCTACAGGGGAAGAGCAGAGGACAATTACTAATAGCTCCAAAAAGAATGAAGCAGCTGGGCCAAAGCGGAAATGATGCTAAGTTGTGGATGGGTCTGGTGGTGAACGTACAGTCTGAAGCTATAAAGAACAATATTGCATAGGGACCTAGACTGTTAGGTCCATGAATAAAGGTAAATTGGATGTGCTCAAGCAGGAGATGACAAGATTGAACATCAACATCTTAGGAATCAGTGAATTAAAATGGACCAGAATGGGTGAATTTAATTCAGGTGACCATTGTATCTACTATTGTGAGCAAGAATCCTTTAGAAGAAATTGAATAGCCCTCATAGTCAACACAAGGGTCTGAAATCTCAAAAATGACAGAATGATCTTGGTTTGTTTCCAAGGCAAGCCATTCAACATCACAGTGATCCAACTCTGTGCCACAACCCTTCATGCTGAAGAAGCTGAATGGTTCTGTGAAGACTACAAGACCTTCCAGAACTAAAACCAAAAAAGATGTCCTTTTCATCATAGGGGACTGGAATGCAAAAGTATGAAGTCAAGAGATACCTGGAGTAACAGGCAAGTCAGGCCTTGGAGTACAGAATGAAGAGTATTGTCAAGAGAATCACTAGTCATAGCAAACAGACTTTTCCAACAACACAAGAGACGACTCTACACATGGACATGACAAAATTGTCAATACTGAAGTCAGATTGATTATACTTTTTGCAAGTGAAGATGGAAAAGCTCTATACAGTTAGCACATACAAGACCTGGAGCTGACTGTGGTTCACATCATGAGCTCCTTATTGTAAAACTCAGGCTTAAACTTAGATTCAAGGGATTAGGTCTGGTAAACAGAGTGCCTGAAGAACTATGGACAGAGGTTCATAATATTCTACAGGAGGCAGTTTCCATAACCATCCCAAAGAAAAAGGAATGTGAGAAGGCAAAGTGGTTGTCTGAGGAGGCTTTATACATAGCAGAGGAAAGAAGAGAAACAAAATGCAAGGGAGAAAGGGAAAGATATACCCAATTGAATGCAGAATTCCAGAGAATCATAAGGAGAGATTAGAAGGCCTTCCTCAATGAACAGTGAAAAGAAGAGGACAACAATAGAATCAGGAAGACTAGCGATCTCTTCATTTAAACTGGAGATAAGGGAGAGTTGCTGTTGGACTGAATATGACATGATTCTAATGGGTCTATCATCTATACTATCAAGAAGTGACTCAGGTCATGCTGCCTACATCTGCCAGGCAAAAAGCAGAAACATCATTCTGAATGCAGAAAACCCAAATCAAACTGACACTCATCTGCTATTCTAGCCAATATTGATTAGATGCTGTAAGAGGACCCTATTGTATAATGCTCTAATCATATTAAACTTGATGTTTGTTTTATTTTGGTAATTACCTTAACATTTCAAAGTCAAATAGAGATGGTTCAGTACCAGAAATGTAATCATTGCTAATGAGCTGATTGATCATATTCACACACAAGAGAGATGGTGCAAAATGATTTCTTCTTTATTCCCCGATATCTATCAATAACTCTTAAAATGGTGTTAGGGAAAACTTTCTCTGACACCCCTCTGTCCTTCATCCCTCCTCACAGTTTCCCTGGATCTGACAGCCCACTGTTCCACAATACAAATCCTCTATCTGTCCTGCCCCCAGCCACTGGGTATGGTGTCAGTCCAAAACTGCCTAAGTTTCTCCTGGATGAAGATTGGAATCATGAAGTTACATCTTTCAAAGTCCTGTCCATAGAAGGAGTAAATGAGTAAAATAGTTTGCCTCATCCCATTTTGCACTTATAGATATAAAATACAAAATAAGTTGCTTACTAAAATTATCTGCTTGTCCTATAAGAAAACACTTATATCAATCTAGATTGCAACAGCCATTGTTTGGAAGTATGAGTGAGTGAGCACACAGCTTTAGAAGAGAAAGTGGGAAATAAAATTCCATTCTAGTATAAATTCCCCCTGTGAAACTTTTTTGGAGAAAACTCCTTAAAGAATAGACTTTAGAGAAGATCCCGATTTATCTGCACTATCTTACAGGGTATATTTGCTCAATATAGATCAATGGGTGGGTCTCTCTGTGCCCTCAGTTTGGAATTGACACTGATCTTTCATTTCATTATCCAAAATATACCTCCACCCTCAGAAATATACTTTATCTGCATCATTTTAAATCTGAAATATCACCAAGTGCTTGCATTTCAAACACTGAAACCTCAAAGTTCTGAGGAGGGTGCTTGCCTATATGGATTGAGGCTTGTCCTACGCAACCTAAGGATTGAGAACACTGGGTTCCTGCCCTAGACAGTTTCCTCATCCTCTAATTTACTGTCAAAAATCCACAAATTCACTTATGGAAGGGAAGATCAACTCTCTTTCACGTTCTTCCTTTACTAAGGGCTTTGCATAGGTTTGAAAAAGACAGTCACTTAGAAGAAAGGGTCTAACTCTCCCAAAATATTTATTTTTGTGAATCTGATGGAACAGGCAAGAGGGTAAGAAATCTTTTCAATATATCTCCTCAAGAACAAGGAGAGCAGTAGAGGAGATATGGAGATAATTCATTTATATGGAACAGTTGTAACCTACAGCATGTGTGAGGGTAGAAGAAAGATGACTTGTCTTGAAGGATACCGGAGAGATTTGGGCAGGGAGACAGCAGCTATGGTAGAGAGTTGGGGTCCATCAAAATATGAAAGATGGAAGAGAGTGTAGGCTGAAAGTCAATATGGATCAGCTGACCCTTTGCCTTCCTTAGTTTATAGGAGTCTAACCTCACACACTCCAACCAATGGGAAGGTGAGACCGAAGAATACAACACAAATAAATACTCAGAAATGGTAGGCCTCAGAAGTGAAGAGGATGCAGGTGACATAGGTTTTGAACTGGGAAATAATTCAAATCAACAGAAAGAAACAATAGCCAAATCTTAAGGCCCCTGTCACTATGGTAGGCAGAAAACATGTAAAAGCAGCCCTTTGGGGAACCAGCCTCTGCTTCAGTGGGTAGAGTCTATTAAAAATTGAAGAAAAGAGAGAAGGAAGGGAAGGAGGAAGGGTGGGAGAGAAGAAATAATTGTAGTTTTATTATTATTTTTTTTAAATTAGAGAGATCATCCTCAGCAACTTGTTGGTCCTTCCTTAGTTCTGATCTTACAGATTGAGCAGTATCACTATTTGTTGCTTGAGGGATGCATGCATTGTTAACAGTTTCCTATATATCTATACTTGTTGTAGGTTATTGGCTTCCCTTCATTGCATTAATTGCCTCCACAGTTAAATACTGCAGCCAGGCCTCCTTTGGTGGCGGGGGGAGGAGGAGGGCGGGGGGCAGCTTCTATAAACTTTCTTGCTATTTGTAAGCCCAGGTTTCCAATGGTGTATTCCTCATCAGCCCTATCCTAAATTGATCATTGAGCTCCTTCTCAATACTAACTCATCATTGCTTTGAAAAATGGTACCTCATCCAGGATGTATAATGAAGTAAAGTCTTGGGTAAATTTTCAGCTTGCATGAACTTTAATTATTAAATTAAATTTAAAGATTAAATTAACAGATTAAATTAACAATTTAATTTAATTTAATTATTAACTTAATAATTAAATTTATTAAATGCACTTTAATACATATATGCCAACCTGCCCACCTCTGCCTTTAATCCCTATTTCCACAGTCTCTCACATCAAATCTGGCCAGCGTTTATTCTCATATAGATCACAATTTTTCCACCCTTATGGGATATTCTAGACTGTATGCTTCATTTTCCAGGGTCCTTGCTGGGGTATTTAATCATACATCTGAAAAGGACCCCCTTATATCAATAACATACTTTTTATTCAGGATTAAGTTAAACCTCTCTTCATCCAGTACCCTCAGAATATAGTCCTGTATTCACTTTCACAGCTCCTGCCAGTTTGTGATGTCTGAGTCCTGCGGTTTCACAGGGCCTTTCCTCCATTAGTGGACCCACCACATCCCCAACCAGGTTATGCTGAGACTTACCTATGCACTGGCCATTTGTGGCCATGTCTTGATATCTTGTAAACAAGAGAGACTTGCATCATCTTCAAGCAATGGCAAGGCTCCAGCCCTTAGAGCATAAAAGTGAGTGACTTTTGCAAGCTCACAGAGTTCTGGGAAAATGAAAGATTCAAGACTTTTTACCCATCCATACATGTACCAGTGCCATGCTTTCTGAGTAGGACCCTAATCTTCATATGGGTAATCTACCTTGATTGAGAATTTGATATTCACAGGAGCTTTATCTACTTTTCTGCTGCAGATGATGAATACCACTTTATACCCTGCCAAGGAGGCCTTGAACTTTTACCCTTGGCTTCTAGCTGGCAAATTGTCTCTGCTCTTACTCACCTTTTTATCGGAGCATCAGTTGAGCAGAGTAATAACCACCCAATTACACTGCCTTACAGTACTGTGTCCTGCCTATTTCTAAATTCATGATAGAGAATTCAGTCCTTCTGGGTGGGAATTTTGTTCATAGCACCTGGTCAGCAGTAATACTAAGCAAAGCACGGGTGCTGACACCACCTTCCTCTCCTCCTGGCTCTCTCCAACTTGTCCTATCCCTCTCCCATAAATGCCAGGTAGGTCCTGAAGGATGTGTGTTTGACACCATTCATCTCATTTCCCACAAGACTGCATATCCTCTGCCACAGTACCCAGGACATCGTGTGGAAGATGTCTACATGCGGATTTCTTCCCCACTCTACAGACTCAGCTGGAGGTAGGGCCCCATGTCTGTCTTACTCCCTGTTAGCTATACCTGTAGCAAGGAGCACAGCACCAGAGACCTACCAGATGATCAATAAAGGATTGTTTAGAGAATAAGTCAATGTTGCTCAATACCCTGGCATTCTATTATCTAGATGTCCCGTGATTCAGTATTCTGTTCTCATCAAAGAAAAAAACATGGAAACAGTGAGTTAACCGTTAATAAGAATATTCATTAGATTTAGTGACAAATCTCTTTACACATCTTTAGCGTAGCTAGGCAGCATCCCCTAATCCTACTTTTCAGAGTTAGCTATATATATCAATAAAACATCACTTGTTATTATTTTATTAAGTTTGTAGACTTTCAATTTAGGATCTATCAGCATCATCACCATTGTTTAAAAATGTACTGCTGTTGTATTATCTAAAATGGTCCTGTAATGACCTAGCCATCTTACTCACTTTCTCTGACTATTCAGTGAGTCATATCATAATTCCTTTCAAAATCTTTCATCTCATTTTTCACTATCCAAATGCTTAAATAACTGGCATTATTTATGGAAATGAAGCATGGCGAAAGTAAGTTGAAAGTTAGTCAAAATCTAGTCCATTTTATAAGGTACAATTATTTAAGAGGTGCACAGTTTTGCCACAGTTTTATGACAATACATGTGTGTCCAACTCTTTGCAACTCCATGGACTATAGCCCACCAGGCTCCTCTTGTCCAGAGGATTCTCCAGACAAGAATACTGCAGTGTGCTGCTATTTCCTTCTCTAGGAAATCTGCCTGACCCAGAGATTGAACCCAGGTCTTCTACATTGCAGGCAGATTCTTTAATATCTGAGCTACCACAGAAGACCATTATGTCAATAGGAATAATTATGTCATCTTCTTGTTTAAAATGGTTATATTATCTTTTTTCTATATACAAATAAAATATATACATGTATCATATACATATAATACACATATATATTTACACACGTATGGGCATAATTGTGTATTCATAATAAAAATGGTATTTTCTTTATTTTAACATCCACTCTGAAAGTTCTATGAGCTGTTCTGTGATACACTCCTTTACAAACACTAAATCTATTCTTTGACTTGAAGTAATGTCTGTTCTGTTGATCTTTGCACCTACTGGCTGTAAATCTTAGCGCCCACCTTACTTTCAACTATCTTAGATCAATTTATCCTGTAACAACTGGCTTCTGGACTCCCGTGGAGAATTTCAAAGTTCATTGCCTTTGAAATAGAATCATTTTCCAGACCTCCATAGTTATAGATACAGCTAACTACTTAGAGTTGCATACAGAATATGGTTTATATTTGCTGGTGAGGAAACTGCTCAAAAAATTGGAACCGAAAGAAATGTCAAAAGCAGATCCATGTGTATCAGTTATGTACAAAGAAAATACCAATTTAGTCTCCCAATTAAATCCCATTGATTTGTTCCAGTGATAGAAGCCACATCTTTGTCCTGCTTTGCTGTTAGCCCAAAGTGTGTGCATGCTGACTAACATGATTTGGTTTTCTATTCTGTCAATTAAAGTTTTAGCCACCATGTAACAAAATTCTCTACTAGGAATGAGAGTGTAAGTTTTAGCTTTTATTTTTCCATGGAATGAAGCTACCCAATCTAGTTCAGTTCACTTTAGTTTGTTGTTCTCTAAGCATATTGATTATATTATATATCAGATTGACTATATTCTTTACAGCCAAAGATGGAGAAGCTATATACAGTCAGAAAAAACAAGACTGGGAGCTGACTGCGGCTCAGATCATGAACTCCTTATTGACAAATTCGGACTTAAATTAAAGAAAGTAGGGAGAACCACTAGACCATTCATGTATGACCTAAATCAAATTTCTTATGATTATACAGTGGAAGTGAGAAATAGATTTAAGAGATTAGATCTGATAGACAGAGTGCCTGATGAACTATGGATGAAGGTTCATGACACTGTACAGGAGATAAGGATCAAGACCATCCCCAAGAAAAAGAAATGCAAAAAAGCAAAATGATTGTCTGAGGAGGCCTTACAAATAGCTGTGGAAAGAAGTGAAAGGCAAAGGAGAAAAGGTAACATACACCCATTTAAATATAGAGTTCCAAAGAATAGCAAGGAGAGATAAGATAGCCTTCCTCAGTGATCAGTGCAAAGAAATAGAGGAAAACAATAGAATGGGAAAGTCTAGAGATCTCTTGAATAAAATTAGAGATACCAAGGGAATATTTCATGCAAATATAGGCTCAATAAAGGACAGAAATGGTATGGATCTAACAGAAACAGAAGATATTAAGAAAAGGTGGCAAGAATACACAGAAGAACTGTACAAAAAAGATCTTCATGACCCAGATAATCATGATGGTGTGATCACTCAGCTAGAGCCAGACACCCTGGAATGTGAAGTCAAGTGGGCATTAGGAAGCATCACTACAAACAAAGCTAGTGAAGGTGATGGAATTCCAGTTGAGCTATTTCACATTCTAAAAGATGATGCTGTGAAAGTGTTGCACTTAATATGGAAGCAAATCTGGAAAACTCAGCAGTGGCCACAGGACTGGAAAAGGTCAGTTTTCATTCCAATCCCAAAGAAAGGCAATGCCAAAGAATGCTCAAACTACCACACAATTGCACTCATCTCACATGCTAGTAAAGTAATGCTCAAAATTCTCCAAGCCAGACTTCAGCAATATGTGAACCATAAATTTCCAGATATTCAAGCTGGTTTTAGAAAAGGCAGAGGAACCAGAGATCACATCATCAACATCCACTGGATTATTGAAAATGCAAGAGAGTTCCAGAAAAACATCTACTTCTGCTTTATTTACTATGCCAAAGCCTTTGATTGTGTGGATCACAACAAACTGTGGAAAATTCTGAAAGAGGTGGAAATACCAGGCCACCTGCCTGTCTCTTAAGAAATCTGTATGTAGATCAGGAAGCAACAGTTATAACTTGACATGGAACAACAGACTGGTTCCAAATAGGAAAAGGAGTACGCCAAGGCTGTATATTGTCACCCTGCTTATCTGGTGGGTCAGATGGTAAAGCATCTGCCTGCAATGCAGAAGACCCAGGTTCGATTCCTGGGTTGGGAAGATCCCCTGGAGAAGGAAATGGAAACCCACTCCAGTATTCTTGCCTGGAAAGTTCCATGGAGATAGGAGCCTGGTAGGCTACAGTCCATTAGATTGCAAAGAGTTGGATACAACTAAGCGACTTCACCTCTTTTATTTAACTTATATGAAGAGTACATCATGAGAAATGCTGGGCTGGATGAAGCACAAGCTGGATTCAAGATTGCTGGGAGAAACATCAATAACCTCAGGTATGCAGATGACACCACCCTTATGGCAGAAAGTGAAGAAGAACTAAAGAGCTTCTTGATGAAAGTGAAAGAGGAGAGTGAAAAAGTTGGTTTAAAGCTCAAATTTCAGAAAACTAAGATCATGGCATCCAGTCCCATCACTTCATGGCAAATAGATGGAGAAACAGTGGAAACAGTGGCTGACTTTATTTTGGGGGGCTCCAAAATCACTGCAGATGGTGACTGCAGCCTGAAATTAAAAGACGCTTACTCTTTGGAAGGAAAGTTATGACCAACCTAGACAGCATATTAAAAAGCAGAGACATTACTTTGTCAACAAAGGTCCATCTAGTCAAGGCTATGGTTTTTCCGGTAGTCATGTATGGATGTGAGATTTGGACTGTAAAGAAAGCTGAGGGCCGCAGAATTGATGCTTTTGAACAGTGGTGTTGGAAAAGGCTCTTTAGAGTCCTTTGGACTGCAAGGGGATCCAACCAGTCCATCCTAAAGGAGATCAGTCCTGGGTGTTCATTGGAAGGACTGAAGTTGAAGCTGAAACTCCAATACTTTGGCCACCTGATACGAAGAACTGACTCATTTGAAAAGACCCTCATACTTGGAAAGATAGAGGGCAGGAAAAGAAGGGGATGACAGAGGATGAGATGGTTGGATGGCATCACCAACTCAATGGACATGAGTTTGAGTAAACTCCTTGAGTTGGTGATGGACAGGGAGTTTTGACGTGCTGTGGTCCATGGGGTTGCAAAGAGTCGGACACAACTGAGCGACTGAACTGAACTGAGGCATATTAATGGCACATTTACAAATAAAAAGTGATGTTGGCACTTTCTCCTTTGTGAAATATAAGACTATATTGGTCATTCAGCAGGTCAACCTTGATTATCTAAAAGAGTTTTGAGGGTGAAATGGCCAACTCTATTGGAAATTGTTCCAAAGATCAAGAATAATATTTTAAGCTGAGCAACAAAGCATCTCATTTTTTAAAGTATTGATGATTTAATAATTTGAATGAGTAATATACTTATAGCATGGTTACATCCTGTATATCATTGTTAAAAAGCAGTGGCATCATAGAGTTTGAGTTTATTTTACTATTTCTGATTTGGCCATAGTGTCATCTTACCCACCATAGGATGTCAGCAGAGTCAGTAGTGGAATTCTCCAAAGTTTGAATCCATGTTACTTTATCTCAGGAATAAAAAATATTTTCTAGAGTGTATCCTAAGATGAAAATAAAATTAATGATAAATTATACATTTAGTGATATATAAATTAACAAAAGCCTATTCTTAAATTCATTGACCTTTACCTCCCTAAAATTTGTCATATTAAGCAGACATAGTTCTACTTCTCATAAAAAAACTTTTAGATATCAAAATCTCTATTTTTGTATATGAACAGAGTTTGGGGGAGAAGGAATAGATGTATATGTATGTTTGAACCCTTTTACTGACCTGAAAACTATCACAACATTGTTAATCTGCTATAATCCAATGTAAAGTAAAAATGTTTAATAAAACTGGGAAAAAAATCTCTATCCTGGAATAATGTCTGTAAAACAGCTATGAAAGCTGAAAGTCCTTGTATTTGCTAATCATCTAAGATCAAGCATCATGTGATTGAGAATTCCTCTGTATTAAAACTATTGACTCTAGAGCCTTTGGACTTCCATTGTGGCCTCTTTTTTTTAACTGGTTTGTAGGTGCCAAGGCTTTGCTCTCCTTGGAATATATTAGCTAAAGGTCTTATCAAACTCCAGAGGAAATGATCAAAAGTTGAAGAGTTTGTCTCATCTCTGTTAATCAACTGGGAGATATTCAAACTACTTAAATTTGACCCACGGAACCTTAGAAAGTAGCATACATACGTATTAAGATACAGTGATTAGACAAAATGGTATAATGCAGCCATGGGTGCCCATCTAACCCTCATGCCCTGCTCTCCACTTTTCCACAGCATCACCAAATGGCCTGCTCAGTGTTTCCCAATGGCTGTGTGTGTATGAAAGTTGCTCAGTTGTGTCTCACTCCTTGATCCCATGGGCTGTAACCCGCCAGGCACCTCTGTCCATGGGATTTCCCAGCAAGAAAACTGGAGTGGATAACCATTGCCTTCTCCAAGGGATCTTCCCAACCCAAGGATGGAACATTGCAGGCAGATTCTTTATCATCTGGGCCACCAGGAAAGGCCCTCCTAATTGCTGCTGTGCTGTGCTGTGCTCAGTCGCTTCAGTCATGTCCAACTCTTTGCAACCCTATGGACTGTAGCCCACCAGGCTCCTCTGTCCATGGGGATTCTCCAGGCAAGAATACTGTAGTGGGTTGCCACACCCTCCCTCAGGGGGTCTTCCTGACACAGGGATCAAACCTGAGTCTCCTGCATTGCAGACAGATTCTTTAACTCTGAGCCACCAGAGAAGCCCCTCCTAATGGCTACTTAGTAGCAAATAACCAAAGTCCAGTTCCTCTGTCAGTCATGATTAGAGAGTACTGCCTTTGGAACTTTCTTGTCCTTCCTATTTCCACACAAAGGACTATCTAGATATATTTAATCCTTGCCCCCTTAGCACAAGCTATCCGGCATGCCCGTCCAATATACCATCATCTGACACAAGACATTCTAAGGAGTAGAGTAACACATTTTTATGATTATTATCTTGTCAGCACTGACAACAGTGTATGAAACATCTTTTATGGTCTAGTTAGCAAATTTCAGTATAAGCAACACTATTATTTGGAAGATTATGCTCAAAATAGTTTATACCATGAATCCTTTCATGGCTTACTTGCCTATTAAATTATTTCTTTTTATCTAAGGCTGTGTGTTAGTTGAACAGTCATGTCCGACCCTTTGTGACCCCATGGACTGTAGCCCACCAGGCTCCTCTGTCCATGAGATTCTCCAGGCAAGAATACTGGAGTGGGTTGCCATTCCCTTCTCCAGGGGATCTTCCTGACCCAGGGAGAGAACTCCGGTCTCCTGTATTGCCAAGCTGATTCTTTACCATGTGAGCCACCAGGGAAGTCGTAAGTGAAACTAAAAACAAAACAAATAATCTTTTTCTTTAGTTTTAGCATGCATGTAGTAGGCAGCCACAAGATATTTTATAATTAAATATATCAAACTGAGTCAACTGCTTCATATTTTAGAAGTTTCACTACAAATCTCTTTGCAGTAAACCTAACATTAGTCCATCCATATCTATGAGCTGCATAATCCCTAAAGTCAATTACCTTAGAGTATACTTATCTGGACTTCCTTGGTGGCTCAGATGGTGAAGCATCTGCCAACAACGGGGGAGACCCGGGTTCGATCCCTGGGTCGGGAAGATCCTCTGAAGAAGGAACTGGCAACCCACTCCAGTATTCTTGCCTGGAAAATCTTATGGATGGAGGATCCGGTAGGCTGCAGTCCATGGGGTCCCAGAGTCAGACACAACTGAGCGACTTCACTTCACATACTTATTTTAAAAATGCAGTCTTAGAAACAACACAGTACATATTGAAATTATGTTAGGTAATATAAACCATGTGAATCTAACAATTAATAAATACTGTAGTATATTTTAATATCCCTAAAGATTGCATTTAATAATTCTCTAAAGCTGTTTGAGTTACATGATCCTTTCAAAAGGTAATCATTTGCATTTCAAAAGGAGCTTTTGTCGTTTAAGGCTATGAGAGCCCATCTGAAATAAAACCTGACTGGGATAAGATTCACTATAGAAGATGAAGCAGTGTTAATGTTTACTTAATGCCTGCAGAGAAAGCAACCAGATAATATCTCTATATTGTAGTTTAATGCAAATGCTTGTAGCTTTTTTCAACTTAATTTTTATTTAGACAGTGAAGGAATAATAAAAAAAAAAAGACTGAAATTTTTTATGATGACAGCTTTCAAGACAAAGGTTAACATTCATATACCTTTGGCTCAGGAAAATAAATAAATAAATAAATAGGACCAAAGAGATTTATTGACCAGATTTTTCTTAATACATGTCAAATTGGATTTTAAATCATCAGATCGAAATGCACAGCTAGATCCTTGGCCCGTAGCAACCATCAAAATGAAAACAGTTTCATTCAGCTAACATTTCTATCAAATCTAGGGACACAGAGTTTCCTAATTTACATAATTATGGATGTAAAATTTCATGCATTTAAATAACTGTAACATTTCAAACAGATTTGACTTCCAGTTTTTTAAATAAAGTGAGACAAACTAAGAATTTATCCTCAAATTATATACATTCACTGCTATTGAAAGTGATAGAAAAAATAGCTGTCCGTGAAGTAAGAAATTTCATTTTAGAAGCTAAATGCTACAACAAGAAAGTGTGACTAACGACTCATAGTCTTCAACTGGCTGTTAAGATGCAATGCCCGGTTAGCATCTGGAAATCCTGAGTGCATTTTCTGCAGTTCTCCCCAGTAGTTCTCTCAAATCTTCACCAATCCAGCTATGTATCATCCGCCTCTCTCAGCACATGACCATTTTCCTGACTTCTGTGAGAAAAGATAGTTCATTAGGTGTGAAACCCCACATCTTTCTCTTAATATCATTCTAATTTGACTTCATCAGTTTCTCTTTCCTTCTGCTTTTTTAATTGTAATGGCCAATCACTCCACGTGTAACCTGGATTTCATTATCTGCTGCCTGTTCAGTGGACTTACTCTACTTTTTTTTTTTTTAATTATTGGAGTCTAGTTGCTTTACAATGTTGTTAGTTTCTGTGCTCTGCTGTGCTTAGTTGCTCAGTTGTGTCTGGCTCTTTGTGACCCCAAGAACTGTAGCCCGCCAGGCTCCTCTGTCCATGGGATTCTCTACTGGACTGGGTTGCCATGCCCTCCTCCAGGGAATCTTCCCAACCCAGGGATTGAACCCAGGTCTCTCACATTGCAGGCAGATTCTTCACCATCTGAGCCTGTGTTCATTTCTAATGTACAGCAAAGTGAATCAGTCATATGTATGCTTATATACCTTCTTTTTGGATTTTTCTTCCCATTTAGGTGACCACAGGGCAGTGAATACAATCCCTGTGCTGTGCAGTAAGTCCTCATTAGTCATCCATTGTACACATAGTACCAGTAGTGTCTGTATGTCAATCCCAGTCTCCCAACTCATCCTACCCACCCCTCTCCCTGCTTGGTGTGCAAGAATTTGTTCTCTATGTCTGTGTCTCTATTTCTGCTTTGCAAATAAAATAGTCTATACCATTTTCCCAAATTCCACACATATGTGGTAATATACAGTATTTATTCTTCTCTTTCTGACTCACGTCATTCTGTATGACAATCTCTAGTCTCCAGTCAGGTTATTTGTCTTTTGTGTATGTTATGTTCACCATCTTCCTCCAGACTTGTTTCTTAAACTCAGTATGCAAGTCTGCTCATGCTTAATGTAAGTGTTAAATAATGCACTTTTCCTGGGCTTGCCTGGTGGCTCAGCAGTAAAGAACCTGCCTGCAATGCAGGAGACCTGGGTTTGATCGCTGGGTCAGGGAGATCCCCTGGAGGAGGGCATAGCAACCCACTCTAAGTACTCTTGCCTAGAGAATCTCATGGACAGAGGAGCCTGACAGGCTGCAGTCCATAGGGTCAAACAGAGTAGGACACAACTGAAGAGACTAAGCAGCAGCAGCAGTGAACTTTCCTTATGCCTGCATCTCCCTACATCTAGTCTTAAATGTACATCTTCCTACACTTCCATTCATGGCCATGGCTCCACGTGGGGCTAATTTATATAGTTTATATTCTGGGTCCACATTTCCTCACCTCATCCTTTCATACCTCTACACTTTGTTCTTAATCTTGCATCTAAACTATCTTTGCCAGAGATATTAATAAGGCCTGACTACTAAGCAAAATAGTTGTATAATCCTTTTTTTCATGTCACTTTCCTGCATTTTACAATTGACCATCTCATCCTTGAAATTCCATGTTCCTCTGCCTTCAATGACTGCACTTTCTTCTGGTTTTCCAGCTGCTCTTTCAAAAACACTTTCCTAACTTCCTCATTCTCTAACCAGCTCTTAAACAGCAGTGTTGTCCAGGGTTTCACTCTTAATCATTTTATTTAAATTCTGTATCTCCTCCACAAGTGATCATATTATACACATCCCTTTAATAAAGTTAATAACTAAAGTTTAACCCCTCACTCTATTTATAAGGGTGATGGCTATGTTCTCTACTGCGAAATATTAGAGATTACTAAAATACCACCAATTAATATACAAGAGAATTTGGCCACCTGATCCAATAGATTGGCCACTGATGTGAAGAACTGACTCATTGGAAAATACTCTGTTGCTGGGAAAGATTTAAGGCAGGAGGAGAAGGGGATGACAGAGGATGAGATGGTTGGATGGCATCACCAACTCGATGGACATGAGCTTGAGCAAGCTCCGGAAGTTGGTGATGGACAGGGAAGCCTGGTGTGCTACAGTCCATGGGATTACAAAGAGACACGACTGAACTGAACTGAATACATAAGATACTTGATTGTTCTGTCATTCCAAAATTCCAGATGACTAGTAAAAAGTGAGTGTAATAAACATAGATGTGTGTCCAATCTGCTGTTGGAGAAACTTGGGTTAAAATCTTAGGTCTGCCATACAGTAGTTGAGTGACTTGTATCTCAGCTTAAGCCTCATTCAATTTAAATTCCCTCATTTGCGTGGCTCAGCTGGAAAAGAATCCACCTGCAATGTGGGAGTCCTAGGTTTGATCCCTAGGTTGGGAAGATCCCCTGGAGAAGAGAAAGGCTACCCACTCCAGTATTCTGGCCTGGTGAATTTCATGGACTATACAGTCTCAAAGAGTTGGACACGACTGAGCAACTTTCACTTCACTTCACTTCATTTGTAAAGTGGGTCTAAGTGGTAATACCCACTCTACTGCTGTAAGATACATACTTAATGAAGTCCTTGGCATTTATAAATTTTCAAAAAAACAAAAAATTAGAAAGACAAGCTGCTAACATCTTCATCCACAATTTTACCAAACAAATTAAGCACTTACTTTTAAGTATATTAGCTATGTCCTGAAATTAATAAAGTTGAATTTTATTGTCACTTTGAAAAGGAAAGTGAAGAGAGTTGGAGAAAACGTTCACTTCTCTAAGAGGCTGCAGACTTAGAGATTCTCTCGTCAAGCAAAAGACCAGTTCAGAATGAAATGAGAGACTTTATTCAAAAAGACTGTTGGGATAAGGGAAAAGTGACAACTACCATACAGAAAATTTTCCATTGTAAGTCCTGCACATTTTTCAAAGATTAGGCAGAAAAGGTTTCATTTATAGGAAATGAAATAAATTTTCATATATTAAGACACAGGGAAGTCATTCAGGCTTGTACATGAGTTAACTTGAAACAGCCTGTCTGTGCCCTATCAAACATACACTATATCTCTGCTTTAATTATGTTTATGTATTTATGGCTGTGCTGGGTCTTGTTTGCAGCACACTAGCTCTTTGCTGCTATGTGCAGGCTTTTTCTAGCTGCTGCAAGCGAGCACTACTCTCTAGTTTTGGAGCATGGTCTTCTCATTGCAGTGACTTCTCCTCTCATGGAGCATAGGCTTAGTTCTTCCATGGCATGTGAGATCTTATTTCTGGACAAGGGATCAGACCCTTGTCCCCTGCATTGGCAGGAGGATTCTTAACCACTGGACCACCAGGAAAGTCCCTGCTTTAATTATTAAAGAAAAGGGCATACTGACCACAAGTAAAGAATGTCCGTGTAAAAAATGACTCCCTTCTCATGTCCCAAGGCCTTACTGTAGGTGCTGTACATGCAAGTGCTGATATGTTTCTTTGAAACTTTGGAGAAATGCATCTCTGATTTATTTAATGTCTTTTGTTCTGATAAGATATACAGCTAGGGTGAAAACCCTGCTTCTCTGGAGCAGTTTTGAGTTATCTGGGAAGCAAGCTTCCGGGCTAGTTCTCAGTTGGCTCAAATAAAACTCCTTTTATTTTTATTATTGATTATTTTCATTGACAGGGGAGTAGGATGAGCAGGAGGCAAGATTGGGTAGTTGAGCAGGGAGTGTCTGTTTTGCTGTCAGGCAGTACGACTGAAGCGACTTAGCAGCAGCAGCAGCAGCAGTTCTCAGGACGAGGCATTGAGAATGGAGAGAGCTGTTTCTCATTCCAGTATCTGCCGAGTTCCCAATGCTTGCTTAAAATTTAGGGTGGGTCAAAGGTCAGAGCCCTTAGAAGAGAGAAGCCTGTCTGGTATTTGGTAAGGTCAAGCTAAGGGGCATTTTGTCCAGATTGGTCAGCTACTCATTGAAGAGACACAGAAGGGGATGTGTATCCAGCCTTGTCCAAGGTCAACCAGAGGGCGGCCTCCAAGTCCCACCTAGATTCTTTAGGGCAAGTGTGGTTCTTAAAGTAAGTCCTTTCCTGGAACACACAGCGGAAAGAATTCCTAATCATCCTTGTTTTCCTATGTATAGGGATTAGGTGAAGTTCAACATTTATCTAACATGTAACAAAATGTGTTACATCTTTGGTACAACCCATTCCATCCCACAGTTAGTATCTGACCAGAGCAATGTGGGGAATCTGGTTTCACCTGGTCACTGCACACATGGTATCAAGTTAAGGCATGAATTTTGCAAGAACTTGTACAGTTTTTATTTTGAAAGCTTTCACCTTCTAAATGTTAGGCCTTTGTTGTTGTTTTTCAGTGTGAGGCACTCTCAGCTATATACTTTGGATATCTATTGCTGTTGTTACTATTTGTGCAGCCTTCTTCTTGCTATTAGGCTTGTCACCAGCCCCAAGTCCAGTGGAAAATTGCTTCTAGACATGCTCTACTTGTTGTTAGGACTAGACCATTATGAGAATAGACTTTTCCTGGAGAAATATCTTCTTGCAGATCCTTATAGAGAAATAAGTTGAAGTTCATTAAAGGGATTCATGCATAGTTTACAAAATGTCTTTACCTCTAAGGCCTTCTTTAAGAAACTTCAAGTTTCTGTCATATTAACAATTATGCTATTATTTTTCCATTTTTGAAAAATTGATTTAATATTTTATACCTCTTTTTCCCCAAAAAACTAATTAATGTAACTATGTAATACATGTAAGAAATAAGTATTGTGTTTTAGTGAGTTCACTGGTAATTTTCCCAGCATTCCTATTGAAATGTGGTCACCAGATTCCAAATGTCCAAACGTGTTAGTCACACTCACAATAGATGTGTGCATTTTACTGGTAATCTTCTCCCTTAAAGTTTCAATCCTGTGCTGATCTAGACTGCTTCTCCCTTACTTGCCACATGGCTGTCCTGTGAATTCTCTCAGCCTCTGTATTGGTTATACTGTATCGTGATCATTCATGTTTTTCCTTTCTGAATTTACTCCTTTGTTTTGATAGAACACATCTTCTAGTATCTTCCTCCTTATCCCCATTGTTATAAGTTTAAAACTATTTTATTCCTTTAGTTAGTAGGTGGAAAGAAAAGGAACACACATGTGATCAATCCATATTTTTAATACTTTTTCTCTCATAAATAATATTTTAAAAGGAATTTGGAAATCGGGCCTAAGTGATAAGACTACTTTCATCATCAAATTAAAAATACAGAAAATTCTACAAATTCAAAACTAATTGCATTTGCTAACCATTATCTTTTCAACCTAGAAATAGTATTTGTATTATCTTATCAATCTAAGAGTAAAAATTATTTGACATGCCAATATTTCATATAACAAAAGAAAGGGAATTGGTGAGAAAAAATGAAATAAACTGTTAATCAATGTCAAAGGAATAAACATTAATTCCAACTATTATAAGATTGGTTTCTACTTACAATACAGGATGGCCAGAACTGTGGAGAAATACAAATAAATAAATAAATTTAAAAAAAACTAAAAAGTGTTTGTTTATTTTGCATCCCAGTTTTAATCTTTTCATGCTTAACTTTGTTAACTAGATAAGTGACAGCATCCTTTTCCTTTCTTCATGTATCTTTTTTTCCCTTTATTTTTAAAATTTTCATTGGAGTATAGTTGATCTACAAAGGAGTGAAGGATTAGTTTGGAGGCTGCGATTGACATATACACACTATATATAATATAGATAACCAACAAGGACCTACTGTATAGCATGGGGAACTGCACTCAATGTTCTCTAATGGCCTATGTGGGAAAAGAATCTTCAGGCATGTTTAACAGACATGCATACATCAAAGAAAAATATTTCCTAGGTGACTAAGTTGTGATTGGAAAGAGGCATATATGAATATATGAGATCAGCATTTAAACTAATTCTCAGTTGACTTTATTGAATAACCAAGAATAACTACAAGAAAAACAATAATAATCCTGTTCATAAGCTATTCAAACTCTCATGAATGAAAGCAGTTAAAAAGGAGGCCCTGACTGCTTTGCCCACTGCGTAGCCTCAAAATTCCTTTGAGCGCCCAGTGTCTCAGGAAATGCCTGCCCAGTCACACTGCTGTGCTCAACAATTTGTGACCCATAGCCCACCAGGCTCCTCTGTCCATGGGATTCTCCAGGCAAGAATACTGGAGTGGGTTGTCATGTATTTATTCAGGGGATCATCCTAACCAGGGATCAAATCTGTGTCTACTGCATCTCCTGCATTGGCAGGTGAATTCTTTATCACTAAACCATCTGGGAAGCCCAAGTTAGTAAATATTTTCAGCTAAATGAATACTCTTATAACTAGCTTTCAAAATTATTGTTGTTATCTGAGGATTCTATGTTATATAAGCTAGTTTTCTAATTCCTTTTATTGTTTCCTTATTTATGTATCTCCAGAATAAGTTTTTTCCACTAACGTTAGAATTGTGGCTTTGTCATAAACTGGGCATTACTTCCCAATGTGAACATAAAAATAAATACTTCTGCTGCCGTATGTAACATTCTTACTAAGAATTTTGCAGATGCTAGTGCTGTTACTATTATTATAATGATATATTATGGTGAGTAGTCATGTATTGTTGTGAGAGCTGGACTATAAAGAAAGCTGAGCACTGAAGAATTAATGCTTTTAAACTGTGGTGTTGGAGAAGACTCTTGAGAGTCTCTTGGACTGCAAGGAGATCCAACCAGTCAACCCTGAAGGAAATCAGTCCTGAATATTCATTGGAAGGACTGATTCTGAAGCTGAAACTCTGACACTTTGGCCACCTTGATGAGAAGAACTGACTCATTTGAAAAGACCCTGATGCTGGGTAAGATTGAAGGCAGGAGGAGAAGGGGATGACAGAGGATGAGACGGTTGGATGGCATCACCGACTCAATGGACATGAGTTTGAGTAAACTCCAGCAATTGGTGATGGACAGGGAGGCCTGGAATGCTGCAGCCCATGGGGTTGCAAAGAGTTGGACACAACTGAGTGACTGAACTGAACTGAACTGATAATCCTAAAAGATGATGCTGTTAATGTACTGCACTCAATATATCAGCAAATTTGGAAAACTCAGCAGTGGCCACAGGACTGGAAAACATCAGTTTTCATTTCAATCCCAAGGAAGGGGAATGCCAAAGAATGTTCAAACTACTGCACAATTGCACTCATCTCACACACTAGCAAAATAATGCTCAAAATTCTCCAAGCTAGTCTTCAACAGTACATGAATCAAGAACATCCAGATATTCAAGCTGGATTTAGAAAAAGCAGAAGAACCAGAGATCAAATTGCTTACATCTGTTGGATAATAGAAAAAGCAAGAGAATTCCAGAGAAATATCTACTTCTACTTCATTGACTATGCTAAAGCCTTTGACTGTGGATCACAGCAAACTGTGGAAAATTCTTAAAGAAATGAAAATACCAGACCACCTAACCTTTCTCCTGAGAAATCTCTATGCAGGACAAGAAGCAGTAGTTAGAATCAGACATGGAGCAATGGACTGGTTCCAAATTGGGAAAAGAGTATGTCAAGGCTATATAGTGTCACCCTGCTTATTTAACTTCTATGCAGAGTATGTCATGAGAAATGCCTGCTAGATGAAGCACAACTGGAATCAAGATTGCTGGGAGAAATATCAATAACCTCAGATATGCAGATGACATCACCCTTATGGCAGAAAGTGTAGAGGAACTAAAGAGCCTCTTGATGAAGGTGAAAGAGGAGAGTGAAAAAGCTTGCTTAAAGCTCAACATTCAAAAAACGATCATGGCATCTGGCCCCATCACTTCATGGCAAATAGATCGTGAAACAATGGAAACAGTGAGAGACTTGATTTTCTTGGGCTCCAAAATCACTGCAGATGGTGACTGCAGCCATGAAATTAAAAGACACTTGCTTCTTGGAAGAAAAACTATGACAAACCTAGACAGTGTATTTAAAAGTAGAGAGTAAAAGTAACTTTTGCCAGCAAAAGTTAAAGTGATGGTTTTTCCAGTAGCCATGTAAGAATGTGAGAGTTGGACCATAAAGAAGTCTGAGTCCCAAAGAATTGGCGTTTTTGAACTGTGGTGTTGGAGAAGACTCTTAAGAGTCCCTTGGACTGCAAGGTAATCAAGCCAGTTGACCCTAAAGGAGATCAATGCTGAATAGTCACTGGAAGGACTAATGCTGAAGCTGCAGCTTCAATACTGTGGTCACCTGATTGGAAGAGTCGACTCAATAGAAAACACCCTGATGCTGGGAAAGACTGAAAGCAGGAGAAGGGGACGCCAGAGGATGAGATGGTTGGATGGCATCAGTGACTCAATGGAGATAAGTTTGAGGAAGCTCCAGGTGATGGTGAAGGACAGGGAAGCCTGGAGTGCTGCAGTCCATGGGGTTACAGAGTCAGACATGACTGAGTGACTGAAGGAAGACCAGGCTGCTAATAATAACAAGAATGATCATTATCAAGATGATATAAAAACATCACATTCTTCTTAAAACTTGGATCCATCTCATCTGCTTTCATGGAGGGTTCACTGTACCTCTAATAAGAGCAAAGCCCTTCAGCATCCACTTTACCTTCTTTCACATAGACATATGCAAATCATCTCAATTCTTTCTTTTTTTTCTATTCAAAGGTCTTCTCTGTCTCCTAGTTGCATGCGCCCTTCTTCAATCCCCCACTAGAGCAACCAACACACTCCTTTTTTACATTTTTGGGTCAATTCCAACAGGAGAGAGATGATACAGGAGAATCATTTGAAGAATGTATATTTACAAAGAGACTAACACACACACACACACAAAGATTAAAAGAAGTACCTAAATAGAGGAGGAAGCAGAGGCCAACAGTAGCAGAGCTGCCACCACCCCTATGTGCTGGGGAACAAGGGGAGGAAAAGGAAGAGAGCTGGGTAGAGTCTTGAGAGAACCAACATCCTTCAGTAAAGGGACACCACCAGGTCGAGGCAAACTCTCTGGACAGGAGCCAGAGAAATAAGCAGAAAATTGCCAGAGAAGTACCCTCCCATCAGCCTCTTCCCTTCTACTGATCCCAGCCTGCAGTTTAATCCCCAAAGATGCCAGACTGCACAGGAGTTTGTGATGTGATTAATGTGAGTTAGGAACCTGGAGGAGAGAATGAGGTGGAAGGGTGGAGACCAGGTGTGGAGTGGAGTCTTCTGGCACAGTCTGTACCTCCGTTCCTCAGCATCCATTCTCTTATTCCATCCTGCTTAGTCATAAATCCTGAAGAGCAGGAAAACTTATACTACAGACTAAAACTGTTTCAAGGTCCTTTCTTTATCTGGGAACCACATAAAACTGAAATACATATCATGTGATAAAAAGGTTGGGATAACATGTCCAAATGTGACATATGTTGCTTCTGAAACCCAAAAAGTTTTCCAGGCACGGTGTCACTTTCCTTCATGAGGGGATATTAAATGCACCTTCAGAGCTCATCTTGATTCTGGTGGTGGAATGGCTTAAAAGAGGACCTTGGTCCTTGACTTTTTGAAGAAAGAGTTCAGCAGACAGACCAGGGATGTGTAACAGAGACAGCGTTTATTAGAAGCAAAGTGTGGAAGATCACATGGGTGAAAACGCGAGTTTGCACACAATAGGGCAGCTTAGTTTGCTTACATGGGGGCGGTTTTCCAGATTTTCTCTGGCCAGTCCTCTCACTGGTGCCCATGTTTGGTCTGGCAAAGGGCAGGGGGAGACCAGTTGCAGCTGCTCAGCCTGGGGCCTGTCTATTTTCTACCTCAGCCTGACAAGCACTCGGTTATATACTCTTACAAACTTCACTAACAGATTGGGTTTCTGAGTTTTTCCAGAGTTTATTTTCAAACCCCAAGACAGAAATGTCTTATTAAGTTGTAGAGGGTGCTTCCTGATTACTAGATCTTAGCATCATGAAGTCATCAGTGCCATGAGCCAATGTGATATTTTATGGAATATCAAGTTGGTTAAGGTCCCTCTAGATGATATAATAAAACAGGCCCAAAGAAAGGCCATAGAAGGAGCAGAGCAGGAAATAGGAAGAATTGTCAGTACTCTGTACATGCAGACTAGTTTTGATTTTGTATACTGACTGCACTAGAAAGAACATATCTGACAAATAAATAGCTAAAGATCAGGTGTAAGATACGGAGTTTGAGTAGGCGAGGTTCAGAAAAAGAATGAGACCGGCACTCTACAGGAACAGATCACCTTTAATGAGGATAGAAGGGGCAGCAGTCAGATTAGAGAGCTGCTGCATTTCTCTAAGAAAAACGTAAGTATATATATGTATGTATGTAGAAAGCTACTGTCTTAAGGGGGTCTGTTCTTCTCCAAGGTTGCTGGGAGTAGTTACGTCTTAAACGGCTGGGGCAAGGGGTTCTGGAGATTGGCCAGAGGCTGGACCGGCTTGGAGCTGGGTGTAACCAACCTAATGTTTATTTTAATTCGGGTGAGAGTTCTTTGTTTTGCCTAGAATGGTGGGGAGGCCCTGAGGGAAGTTTTAACTCCAGGCTACCTTGAGCCATGCAACTTTCCTTCATCAGGAACCAGAAATTGTACTGAAGTATGCCACTAAAACATTAAACAAGCAAACCAACAAACACAAAACGACAGCAAAACAACCCCAACAAATCCATAATGGGTTGTAAATTGCATCATTACCTGGTTTAGATCATGACAAGATGCTCCATGATGCATCTGGTCTTTTTTCCTGACATGTAACTTATATGTAAAGTGAGTGTGTGTTAAGAATCACCATCCCTGCATCTATAGACTTTGATAGTATATCTCATCTCTACCTATGTCAGGAGCATGGAATTACTTTTTGTACACTCTCTCTGACGGTAAATGTCTGGGAGCTTTAACTTGGCTTTAACTTCTTTTTTAGCCCTTCCTTTATTACTCAGATAATCAATTTTAGTATTCTGCTAGTTGCTAAAAATATCCATTTCAACTGTACATTCCTGAGATTGTGGAAATAATAACATGATTGAATGATAGGTAGTTTGCTGCTGCTTTGTTGCTTCAGTCATGTCCAGCTCTGTGCGACCCTATGGATTGTAGCCTACCAGGCTCCTCTGTCCATGGAATTCTCCAGACAAAGAGTACAGGAGTGCGTTGCCAGGCCCTCCTCCAGAGTTCTTTCCATCCTAGAAATCGAACCTGAGTCTCCTGCATCGCAGGCAGATTCTTTACCACTGATCACCAGGGGAGCCCAAATGATAATCTAATCTCACATATAAAATCCATTCCAATATTGTCAAGTTCCTGAATTTTACCCTCCTTCTTCTACAATATGCCAACATCTCAGGTTCACTGAGTTCATTAAGTGTAGGCTGTTGCTGAGTTCAGTCTGATTCTGGCATGTTTTTATTATAATTTCTAGATACTTGCATCTAAATTCTAAATTCTAATTTGGTTCACTGTTATTAACAAATTTGAGTTATCTAAGATTTACATTATTTCCCCCTTTGTCTAGTATCCTCACAGTCTTCAGCTCTCATGCTCCTTGGGATACTACAGATAAATACCGGAAAGTTCTTGTAATTCTCTTAAGTTCTCTGGTGGTTCAGATGGTAAAGCTTCTGCCTGCAATGCGAGAGACCTGGGTTCGATCCCTGGGTTGGAAAGATCCCCTGGAGAAGGAAATGGCAACCCACTCCAGTATTCTTGCCTGGAGAATCCCATGGACAGAGGAGCCTGGTAGGCTACAGTCCATGGGGTCGCAAGGAGTCAGACATGACTGAGCAACTTCACTTTTCTTTCACTTTGTGATTCTCTTAATGTTCAGATAATATGTCTCCTCCTGGACCATGTTTTATATCCTTTGATCACTGTAGACAATGTCAAGTTCAAACTAAAATATTGCCCTCAAGAAAAAGAAAGGAAAGTAGTATCTGGAGAGTTGGTACTGAGCTTGAACACCTATAGGAAAGATTCAATGTAAAGGTGGACTAGGATCCCTCAGATAGGAGGATAACTTGCCACCTATAGCATGAGCATTTAACGAAGATTTTAGATGTTTAGTTTCTGCACTTTAGTTCTGTTTGCCCAAATGTCCTAAGGCCTCAATCTTTTCCCATCAGCATCATTACTGTAATGAAAGAGACTTATTAGGATACAGGGTATCATCCATGTTGTTGCTTTGAGACCCTCACAAAGCCAGGCTGATTTCCAGGTGTATCTTCCCATCTATGACTATTAAAGATGAGAAATGTCAGAAGTACTATGGAGTCTTTTGGTCTCCACAAGTGTCTTAATTTTAGAGTCTTAATTTTCAATTTGTCTTTTTTTTTCCATGTATGTCCTTTAGGATGTTATGGAGTAACCAGTTGATTCCACAGTCACTGAAGAATTTTTGTTACTATGTTGTGTTGAGGAACCCCAAACCACCCCCTGGCTCAGTGATTATCCAGGAAGATTATAGGACTCTCCTATAGTCACATGAATGCTATGATTTATTATAACTAAAGAATACAAAGCAAGTACACAAAGGGAAAATCATATTGGGTGAAGTAGAGGACTTCGGGCATAAACTCTCTCTTCCCAGTGGAGTCACACGGGGACTGCTTAATTATTACAGTGAGATTGTGACAAAAAGTATGCAATGTATCTCAGGGGAGCTCATTAGACACTCTGTTCCCAGGAGTTTTATTAAGGGCTGGCCATGCAGGTACTCATTGGAGATCAAGTGCTGAAATTCCAGACTCCCAAAGGAAAGCAGGTGCTCAACAAAAAGTACATTGTTGTGTACATCAGAAAACATCATGGTGCGTACTTAAGTACATAGTTTTGTCAATCAAGCATCAAATAAACCTGAGGGGAAACACATTTTTCAAACAGTTTAGGCATAGAGAAACACTCTTGGAAGTTCTGGGAATAGTAAGAACACTCTCCCACAATCTAAATTTCCAGATGTCAGCTAACAGCTTGTCTTGCAAGCAGGCCTTGGAAAGGGTGGGGGTCTCAGTAACATTTGTGTGAAGCCCACTAACTCAGTGCATAGAAACCTGTTCTTCCGAGACCTTGCTTTCTGATTGCACTTTATCCCAGGTCCCTCTGATAATTTGAAAAATTATAGTATTTTTCAGTGCTATGAATTTCTTGTGTCTTATTTTCACCTGCAATGGAAGTTATCTATGTATTCTTTAAATCTATGACAAACAAAACCCCAGAATCCCATTTTTATTAGCTTTTATTATAATATAGTTGCTTTATAACATTGTGTTAATTTCTACTGTATAGCAAAATTAATCAGCTATACATACACACACATCCCCTCTTTTTTGGATTTCCTTCCCATTTAGGTCACCACAGTGTATTAAGTACAATCCTCTGTGCTATACAGTAGATTCTCCTTAGTTATCTATCTTATATATAGTACTGAATATACGTCAGTCTCAGTCTCCCAATTCAACCCACCTTCATCCCCCCGCCAGGTCCATATGTTTATTCTCTATGTCTATGTCTCTGTTTTGTTTTGCAAATAAGACTGTCTATACCATTTTTCTAGATTCCACATATATGTGTTATTAATAATATATATTTGGTTTTCTCTTTCTGACTTACTTCACTTTGTGTGCAAATCTCTAGGTCCCATCCATGTTTCTACATACGACCCAATTTTGTTCCTTCTTATGACTGAGTAATATTCTATCATATGCATGGGTCACATCTTCTTTACCCATTCCTCTGTTGATGGGCATTTATGTTGTTTCCATGTCTTGAGTGTTGTAAACAGTGCTACAGTGAACACTGGTGCACATGTGTCTTTTTGAATTATGTTTCTCTCAGGAAATTCTCTGGCAGTCCAGTCATTAAGACTTCATCCTCCCCCTGCTGGGGTGCCGGTTTTATACCAGTTTGAGGAAATAAGAATCCTATATGCAGTGTGGACAAAAAAAAAAAAAAACAAAAAACAGAATCCCATTTTAAAGACCTTTTTATTCAGCCCACTTCTGGTGGTAGTTATTATACCAATCTGTGACCCAACAGGAAACAAATGAAATAATGACATTTGAGACATGCCAGAGGGGAGGTATTTACAAAGGTCAGAGCAGGGAGACTTCACAGGATGGTACAGAAACACAGGACCACCACCAGCAGAATTGCAAACCACCCAGGCACTAGGAGACATTAGAAGCATAGTTTTCTGAACCCACAAAAACAAAGGGGACACCTTAGGAGAACCAGTGGTCCTATGCTGGGGGATGCAGCCACCTGAAGCCATCCAGGCAAGAAGCACTCTGCTCACTCTCCTCCTATACTTATGATCTCTCACAGTACTGTATGTAGGTTCAAACCAGTTAGAGCCCACAAGCCAGAAGGCCTGACATAATCAATATGAGGCAGATCTTCAGGACACGGGACAATTTGCAAAAGATTACAGAGATTGACTTGGAATAACAAACAGAAGATTTGGGGGCATGAATTATACTTCCGTTCCATTTGCCACAAATTCTGCATCCTTTGATTCAAATATAATCTGACATCTCACCTTCTCAAAGAATAATTCTAAAAATGAATTACAAGTAATGAACTTCCTTTCTCCTCCTTGTCTAAACATTCAAGTCTCATCACTACCTACCAGTTTTCCCAAAATATACCATTAAAATGTACTTCTGTGTTTTAAAAAGATTGCAGTTTAATTTCTCACCATTTTCTCATTTTGTTATTCATTGAGAGTATCTTAATGCCCTTAATAACTATTCATTTTGTACTGTATAAAACAAATCCTTTGTTTTAAAGCTCCTAATTAGCAAGTGCTCTATGTGTTTTGCTAAATTAATACAAGGTATCGCCCAGCATTCTGAGCATGTAAATTTGGCATTCATGTTTTTTTTCTATCCTTGCCAAAATCTAGCTCAGTAAAATGTTTACCAGAAAATAAGAGGCATTAGCTTATGTCAAGAGACTGGGAGTCTAACCACTTCTTTTGCTTGCCAGAAACACATCTTGATCTGGGAAATTTCTCTCAATCTCAGCATCCTCACTTGCAGCTTGGATGTTATCACCTCTGATACCTCTTCCAAGTTTAAGAGTCTGTTTGCTGATTTCAGTTCAATCATCATTAGAAATTTTTTCTATCCTTCCCCTTAACTGGGAATACAGAGTCTTTTTAAGAGGACATAAAAATTTCTATGCCAATTATTCTACAGATTTGAAGTGTTCTTCTGAGAGTCAACTTGTCCAAAATCAACTTTTGTGATATAATGTTCTCATCTGATTTTAAGTGTTAAAATTATAAAACAAACTTCTACCAATATTGACATTTCCTCATGATCCCATTATATTCTTTATTGGTTTACATCTTAATGATACAACAGTTCTCATGTCTGGACCTTAATATGCCAGTTTTCATGTTTATAGAAAAACATTACTGCATCTAAACTATACATTAAACATTTTAGACTTTATTTCAATGAACAGATATCAACAGGACAAGTTTCAAAGTTCATGAGGTGGCCTACACATTTGATGAGAATATAAAAGGTTAAGACAGTCTGAAGTTATTAGCTGCCATCAAATTTAGGTAACTAGCCCAGACTCTTCATGCGAGTAGCTGTATTCATATCTAAAGCAATTTCCCTACAGAGAAGTCGCTAGTTACTTATCCAAATAGCTGTTTAGCAGTTGCTCACTTTGTATTGTATATTGTGCTAAGAGCTAAAGACACAAACAAATCAAAATTAAAATGACACAGTTATCATAGAACTTACCATCTTTTAAGTTAAAATGTACTTTTAAAAATACACATAAATGAGTTAATCATAGTAAAAATTTGTTACGTAAATAAACTAAGAAGGACCCAACAAACTGAGAGACAAAGGAAAAATATCCAGAAAAGATTCATTAAAATTAGATAAAAAGAACAAGTAATCATTAACTGGGTAGAGAGAGAAAGGAAACTCCAGTCTAAGGGAACAATAAGTATGAAGAATTTACAGGTCAATAAGTGTGGCTGGAAGAAAGAGATGAAGAGGGAGGCAGTTCTGGGTAAAAATGGAGAGATCAGACTTTGGGGCATACTAAGGATTTTGGCTTTTATCTGATGGGAATAGGGTTTTAACAGGCAACACCATGTCTGTATCTCCACTTTAAAAACATCATTCTGACAAAATATCCATTTATTACTAACATTATTTTGTTTTCTTTTCTGAAAACAAATTATTAGAAAAATTTAGAAGAAGCTAAGGTTAAAAACTTTGAGATCTCAGTTGGAAGGCTATGGTAGTCCAAGTGGGACATGGATGTAGCCTGGCTAGGTGCTATAACAGTAGAGATGGGATTAATAGTATAGCGTCAATAAATACATAGAACATAAAGTTGGAGGAGCTTACTGATTTATTGGATAGTTGGAAGTGAAAGAAAGAGAAAAGAATAAGGAATAACTCTTAGGATTTTATCTTCAGCTTCTAGTACATGATGCTGTCTTATATTGATACTTGAAGCAATGAATATTAAATACATTGAGTAGCTGTGAGTGGGGAAAATGAATCAAGATTTGCATATGTTTCTTGGAGATGGTCGTGTGATACTCAAAGCAGCTTAATATCGTGTCTAAGCTGAAGTTGCAGATATAAGAATCATTGAAGTTTAGATAACTTAAGCAACCGAAAAGGGGGAGATATAAGTCTGTATCAATTCAGTTCAGTTGCTCAGTCGTGTCCGACTCTCTGTGACCCCATGAACCGCAGCATGCCAGGCCTGTCCATCACCAACTCCTGGAGTCCACCCAAACCCATGGCCATCGAGTCGATAATGCCATCCAGCCATCTCATCCTCTGTCATCCCCTTCTCCTGCCACCAATCTTCCCCAGCATTAGGGCCTTTTCCAATGAGTAAGCTCTTCACATAAGGTGGCCAAAGTATTGGAGTTTCAGCTTTAGCATCAGTCCTTCCAATGAACACCCAGGACTGATCTCCTTTAGGATGGACTGGTTGGAACTCCTTGCAGTCCAAGGGACTCTCAAGAGTCTTCTCCAACACCACAGTTCAAAAGCATCAATTCTTCAGCAGTCAGCTTTCTTTATAGTCCAACTCTCACATCCATACATGACCACTGGAAAAACCATAGCCTTGACTAGGTGGACCTTTGTTGGCAAAGTAATGTCACTGCTTTTTAATATGCTGTCTAGGTTGGTCATAACTTTCATTCCAAGGAGTAAGCATCTTTTAATTTCATTGCTGCAATCACCATCTGCAGTGATCTTTGAACCCAGAAAGATAAAATCAGCCACTATTTCCACTGTTTCCCCATCTATCTGCCATGAAGTGATGGGACTGGATGCCATGATGTTCGTTTTCTGAAATTTGAGCTTTAAGCCAACTTTTTCACTCTCCTCTTTCACTTTCATCAAGAGGCTCTTTAGTTTCTTCTTCGCATTCTGCCATAAGGGTGGTGTCATCTGCATATCTGAGGTTATTGATATTTCTCCTGGCAATCTTGATTCCAGATTGTGTTTCTTCCAGCCCAGCATTTCTCATGATGTACCCTGCATATAAGTTAAATAAGCAGGGTGACAATATACAGCCTTGATGTATTCCTTTTCCTATTTGGAACCAGTCTGTTGTTCCATGTCCAGTTCTAACTGTTGCTTCCTGACCTGCATACAGGTATCTCAAGAGGCAGGACAAGTGGTCTGATATGCCCATCTCTTTCAGAATTTTCCACAGTTTATTGTGATCCACACAGTCAAAGACTTCGGCATAGTCAATAAAGCAGAAATAGATGCTTTTCTGAAACTCTCTTGCTTTTTCAATGATCCATCAGATGTTGACAATTTTATCTCTGGTTCCTCTGCCTTTTGTAAAACCAGCTTGAATATCTGGAATTTCATGGTTCACGTACTGCTGAAGCCTAGCTTGGAGAATTTTGAGCATTACTTTCCTAGAGTGTGACATTAGTGCAATTGTGTGGTAATTTGAGCATTCTTTGACACTGCTTTTCTTTGGGATTGGAATGAAAATTGACCTTTTCCAGTCCTGTGGCCACTGCTGAGTTTTTCAAATTTGCTGGCATATTGAGTGAAGCACTTTCACAGCATCATCTTTCAGGATTTGAAACAGCTCAACTGGATTCCCATCACTTCCACTCGCTTTGTTTGTAGTGATGCTTTCTAAGGCCCACTTGACTTCACATTCCAGGATGTCTGGCTCTAGGTGAGTGATCACACCATCATGATTATCTGGGTCATGAAGATCGTTTTTGTACAGTTCTTCTGTGTATTCTTTCCACCTCTTCTTAACATCTTCTGCTTCTTTTAGGTCCATACCATTTCTGTCCTTTATCAAACCCATCTTTGCATGAAATGTTCCTTTGATATCTCTAATTTTCTTTAAGAGATCTCTAGTCTTTCCCATTCTATTGTTTTCCTCTATTTCTTTGCACTGATCACTGAGGAAGGCTATCTTATCTCTCCTTGCTATTCTTTGGAACTCTATATTCAAATGGGTATATGTTTCCTTTTCTCCTTTGCCTTTCACTTCTTTCCACAGCTATTTGTAAGGCCTCCTCAGATGATCATTTTGCTTTTTTGCATTTCTTTTTCTTGGTGATGGTCTTGATCCTTATCTCCTGTACTGTGTCATGAACCTTCATCCATAGTTCCTCAGGCACTCTGTCTATCAGATCTAGTCCCTTAAATCTCTTTCTCACTTTCACTGTATAATCATAAGAAATTTGATTTAGGTCATACCTGAATGATCTAGTGGTTTTCTCCACTTTCTTCAATTGAAGTCTGAATTTTTCAATAAGGAGTTCATGATCTGAGCCACAGTCAGCTCCCAGTCTTGTTTTTGCTGCCTGTATAGAGCTTCTCCATCTTTGGCTGCAAAGAATATAATCAATCTGATTTCGGTGTTGACCATCTGGTGATGTCCATATGTAGAGTCTTCTCTTGTGTTGTTGAAAGAGGGTGGTTGCTATGACCAGTGCATTCTCTTGGCAGAACTGTATTAGCCTTTGCCCTGCTTCATTCTGTACTCCAAGGCCAAATTTTCCTGTTACTCCAGGTGTTTCTTGACTTCCTACTTTTGCATTCCAGTGTCCTATAATAAAAAAGACATCTTTTGGGGGTGTTAGTTCTAGAAGGTCTTGCAGGGTTTCATAAAACTGTTCAACTTCAGCTTCTTCGGCATTACTGGTCGGGGCATAGACTTGGATTGCCGTGATATTGAATGGTTTGCCTTGGAAATGAACAGAGATCATTCTGTCGTTTTTGAGACTGCATCCAAGTACTGCATTTCAGACTCTTTTGTTGACTATGATGGCCACTACATTTCTTCTAAGGGATTTCTGCCCACAGTAGTAGATATAATGGTCATCTGAGTTAAATTCACCCATTCTAGTCCATCTTAGTTCACTGATGCCTAGAATGTTGATGTTCACTCTTGTCATCTCCTGTTTGACCACTTACAATTTGCCTTGACTCATGGACCTAACATTCCATGTTCCTATGCAATATTGCTGTTTACAGCATCGAATCTTGCTTCTATTACCAGTGTCATTCCCAACTGGGTGTTGTTTTTGCCTTGGCTCCATGCCTTCATTATTTCTGGAGTTATTTCTTCACTGATCTCCAGCAGCATGTTGGGCACCTACTGACCTGGGGAGTTCATCTTTCAGTGTCCTATCTTTTTGCCTTTTCATACTGTTCATGGAGTTCTCAAGGCAAGAATACTGAAGTGGTTTGCCGTGCCCTTCTCCAGTGGATCACATTCTGTCAGACCTCTCCACCATGACCTGCCTGTCTTGGGTGGCCCCACACGGCATGGCTTAGTTTCACTGAGTTAGACAAGGCTGTGGTCCATGTGATCAGATTGTCTAATTGTCCGTGACTATAGTTTCAGTCTGTCTGCCTCCTGATCCCCTCTCTCAGTGCCTACCTTCTTACCTGGGTTTCTCTTACCTTGGACATATGGTCTCTCTTCACGGCTGCTCCAGCAATGCACAGCTGCTGCTCTTGACCTCGGGCGTGGTGTATCTCCTCTAGGCCCTCGCCCCTGACCTCTGACCCAGACAGTATAAGTCTGTATACAGCATTCTTTAAGATAGTGGAGAAAAGCATGAATTCTGGCTTCAGATTGACTAGTGCTGAGATTCTAATCTTCATCTAACATGCATCAGCTAGATTAGCTTGAGTAAGATTATTAACCTGTATTTAGTATTCTCATTTTTTAAAGGGAATAATGATAGTGGACAGCATATAGAGATATTAAGAGTATGTCATTAATTAAAATATACTAAGAGCATAGGATAGCATCTGGCAGAAAAGGACATGCTCAATAAATGCCAGATTACTGTCACCAGCATCATTTCCTAAAAGTACGCTGAGTAAAAAGAGGTTCAGGACAGTTATGAGAAGTCTCAACATTTGACAATCAGGAGAGAGAAATGAAGATTGTGGAGAGAAATCAGAGAGACCTGAAAAAATGTACACCAGATTTAATAGTATGAAAGCTTTTCTACCTCAAGGCCACCTAAACAAAATGGCGAGAGTAAAACTCTAATGATTCTGTTTTGGAGAGTATACAAAACTCTTTAAGAAGTTACCTGTGAAAGGTAGGTAGTTGGAATGAAAGCAGGATAGGCAGCATGTTTAAATACAGATTGGAGTATTGTAATCATAGCAGAGAGAGTGAAGCTAGGCAAAGTGAAAGGAGGTCATGGAAGGGTGATTAATAGTCAAAGTCTCTAGAATAGAAAAATGAGACTGTTCTCAGTTACCAATAGGGCAACTGGGGAGGGATTATACATTTATCTGGAAAGAGATACAGCTCCCTCCTTGTCATAGAAAAAAATAAAGGAAAGAAGAAGTTAATATTTAGAATTATTTGTAAACCTAGCTGTTAAAAATGAGGCAAATTCTCTTTAATCATTTTTTTGCTCTCACTAAAAATAGTAGTCAAAGATAAGGTCAGATGTTCGTAGTTTGGAAATTTTAGGGGAATTTTGTTATGATAAATACAAAAAGATTGAACTGAGAATCAGATACAGGTATTTAGTTGATTATAAAGCAATTAATGAGTAGAATTCTGAAATTAATGATTATGAATTTTTGGTACCATCAATGTGCCCAAATATATAAGAATCTCCAGTTTTGCTTAGCTATTTGGGTGAACACATGTATAAGGTGATCACTTTCATCCACAGTTACAATTTTTAATGTGCTAAATACAGAGAACTTAAAAATACAGGCTTAGGTAATTATCTTTATTAGAAAATAAGTGATGCAAAGAAGATTCTGCTGAATATGGAATGTCAGGGAGAGTTTAACAGGAGACTTCCTGTGTGCTGTTTTTGATCTGTCATGAATCCTTTGTTCCTTATTAATTCCTGAATATTCAGGAATGAGAGGAGTAGCAAGCTGCTCCTAGGACTGAGGAATGCATGCATTTCCTTCATTAGCTTTTCCATACAGAGAAAAGTAATTATTTATGACACTCTTCCTTTTTGATATGGATCATATGGTAAAAGTGATTATTTACAACCCTCTCTCTTTGATATGGATTGTCTTCTAGCCTTATGTTTCCTTGGTAATTTGTAAGTCTGGTCTTTTGATCTTTATCTTTGCTGAAATAGCTACCTTGTAAGACAGTATATATACCCACATTATGTTGAATAAAGTACCCTTGTTCCATCAGAGCTTGGGTCCCCGTGTCTTTCTGTCTCTCTCTCTCTCTCTCTCTCCCCCTCAGGCTAATTCTCTGGAGCATAGAAGCCTGCTGAGCTCACTTCCTTGCCCAGACTTTCAAGACCTCCTCAAGAGGGCGCCCTGTGCCTTCATGAAGCAGTGCAAGCCTTGCGTCAAAGACTTTATTGGCTCTCTGCATAAACCAGTAAATATCAGCCTCTTCCTCTCTTACTTTCTTATCGTCGACTCTGGACCACCAGGTTCTGGCCCATTAAAGGACCTCAACAATGGAGAAATAAGAAGAGTTGGTATTCTGGCATTTTCCATTGCCCCCAAAAATGAAGATGACGGATTTAATAAGTGAATGATATGGAAGCAGAGCATGTTGCATTAAGACATTGGGATTTCAAGGCTTACATTCAGAAAGGACTAATAGATTTGAGTGATATAAAGATACTGGGTATGGTCCTGGGACCAGAGCCGCATCCATTCAGCCTGCATGAGTTCAGCTTTTGATCAACCCCTTGTGTTTTTGCTCAGTTAACACAGTGTATGGCCTGCTTCCTGGGTATAGTTAGTAAAGGTCAAGTAAAGGTCAAGTAAAGGAAAGATTATTATAGTTGAGAAAAAAAAAAAAAAAACAACTGAGGAGCCAGTGTGAAGAACTGGCCAACTATGGATTTTATAGTTTACAGTGATGGCAGGACTTAAAAATAAAAGGAAGATTTTAATGTACTGACCAAAGTATTATGAGGAAAGATGAATGAATAGGTGCTCATCTGTAATGCAGAGTAAAAGAGGATGTGAACAACTTCCTCAGATAATATGACACTTGGTTTTTCTGAGACAAACACCAGCCTATCCTTCCTACTCAGAGGTAGATAGGCTCTTATTTGATTTTTTATTTTTTTAGTGAACATTTGCATAAGACTGCATCTCACAAACTTCTCTAATCTCTTTAGAAATATTAACATATTTAATCTCATAACAATTTTATGAGGACCACTCTCATACTTGAAACCGTATTCCTTTGAATGAGCCTTGAACCCACAATCCCTGACTTAGGAGGAAACTTGAACCCACTATCTTTTAATTGAAGCTTCTCATCTGGTCTCAGGACTTACTGAAGCTCAGGTTCTTTGTTTCAATGCAGAAAGAATTCAGCATTAGGCAAAGTGATAAGCAAAGAGTAAGTTTATTAGCACAGGACACTTGTGAGAGATACAAGTGGGCAGACAAGGGGAAACAGCCTTGAGAACACTGAGGGCTGTATCTTTATAATCAAAGGAGAAGTGGAAAGGAGGAAAGAGCACCTTCCTCTTCATTTTTGGACAGATGTCAAGGCTTACATCATTAGCTGCTCCTTTAGCCCTATATGGCCTAAGCAGGACTGTCGTGGTACTATTTAAATTATATTATATTAGCAGAAGGGTGACATATATTAAAATATGGTAATTCATCTCAGGTTTCAGTATAATGTCCCATTTTCCTAATTTTTTTTTCCCCCTTTCACCTGTAATCCTGTTTTTGGCAATGGGCAGGAAGGCAGTTTTTTTCAGGGCCTGTTATCTTATAGACTTACCAAGGTCGAATGCAGGTCTTGCATCCATTTTTCTGTGAATAGTTTAAGTATGTCTGTTTAGTTTCAAAATGTTTTTATTGTTGCTTGGTTTCCAGATGTTCTGGTTGGTGTCTAGTTTATTGTGATCTCTTGAAGTTCCTGTCTATCCATCTTTCCCTAGTGGGATTTCTAGCTGTGTAACTATTAGGTTGGTGCAACTGTAATTGCTTTTGGACCTTGTATTTTAAATCATTATAACTACACTCAAACACATCTTTATTAACCAAAATAGGAACAATTACAATCAACACATTTTTTTTTTTTTTGCCAATGAGAAATAAGTTTGCTTATTCCTGTAGCATAAAAATCTGTGCTTCAGGATTTGACAAGCTCTTGGAAAGCATTTTCTGCCTCCTTTTCCAGGTGGCACTGGTGGTAAAGTACCCACCTGCCAATGCAGGAGACACAAGAAACACGGATTCTATTCTTGAGTTTGGAAGACTCCCTGGAGGAGGGCATGGAAACCCACTCCAGTATTCTTTCTTGGAGAACCCCATGGACAGAGGAGCCTGGTGGGCCACAGTTCATAGGGTCACAAAGAGTCAGACATGACTGAACGACTAAACACACACACATGCTGGTTGTGGAAGCATTTTCCCTGGAAAAAGTTATCAAGATGGTTGAAGAAGTGGTAGTCGGTTGGTGAATGTGAACAGGTAGTCGGTCAGGTGAATGTGGCAGATGAGGCAAAACATCTTAGCCTAATTTGTTCATCTTTTGAAGCCTTGGTTGTGCTATGTACGTGAGGTCAGGTGTCATCGTGTAGAAGAATCGGGCCCTTTCTGTTGACCAATGCAGGCTGCAGGCATGGTAGTTTTCAGTGCATCTCAAAGATTTGCTGAGCATACTTCTCAGATATAATGGTTTCTCTGGGATTTAGAAAGCTATAATGGATCAGATTGGCAGCAGACCATCAAACAGCAACCATGACTTTTTTTGGTGCAAGTCTGGGTTTGGGAAGTGCTTTGGCATTTCTTCTCAGTTGAACCACTGAATTGGTCTCCTCCAGTTGTTATAAAAAATCTACATTTTGTCACAAGTAACAATCTGAAAAATGGTTTGTTGTTGTTGCGTACAATAAGAAAAGACGACACTTCAAATGATATTTTTTTTTATTTAGAGTCAGCTGATGAGGCACTCACTTATCAAGTTTTTTCACCTTTCCAATTTGCTTCAAATCCAAATGACCATAGAATGGTCGCCATTGAATTCTTTGGCAACTTCTCTTGCAGTTATAAGAGGGTCAGCTTTATGATGCTCTTAACTGGTCATTGTCAACTTCCAATGGCCAGCCACTGTGCTCCTCGTCTTCAAAGCTACAGTCTCCTTTGTAAAACTCCTTGAACCACCACTGTACTGTACATTCATTAGCAGTTCCTGGGCGAAATGTGTTTTTGATATTGCGAGTTGTCTCTGATGCTTAATGATCTATTTTGAACTCTAATAAGAAAACCTCTCATATTTGCTTTTTGTCTAACATAATTTCCAGTCTAAAATAAATATAAAATAAACAGAAATAACTCATTAGCAAACACACACACACACACACACACACACACACACAGAGCAAGAAATGCACATTAAAATAATGTATAAAATAACCACATTTACTTAAGAACGTATTCCTGTATCAAATGGCTAATTTCAACAATGCAAAAACCGTGATTACTTTTGCACCAATCTAGTATCTTATTCTATCTCTATCATAATCATTCAGCAGATAAAGATATGTAAACCGAAAAAGTTAGGTAAGTTGGCTAAAGTGATATTGCCAACTAACAGCATAGCTGAGATTCAATCCACTTGGGGAGAGGGAGAGAGAGAGAGAGAGAAAAAAGCTACTTCTTAATTAAATCAAGGATTGTGAAGGGTAGAGAATCCAGTGGTATTTATGGTTAGTATAAATAAATACCGAGTGGTTAGAAAGATGGCAAAGAGACAAAGATTATGGGAGGAAAATAAGAAGTGGAAGGCTGACTTTTGAAAATAATCTGATGCTGGAGTAAGAGCAAAAAGGAGGAAATGAGGAAATGTCACTGAGAAAAATAAAAAGTAAAACACTCTAAATTGTGTTGGGACAATTCTTTAATAAAAAGTGACTGTTAAAACTGACTTAGATCAAGGCTTGTGCCATGATCTGAAACAATGTTTGGAGTTGTTGTGTTTGGTTGGATCTTTTCCGTTCATGTCCCAAAGATGCAAATGATTCCTATTCTCAGACAAGAGTTGTGGCCTTGGGGTCCAGCACAGGAACAGGGAGTAGTTAGTTGGAACTAATCATGCTGTTGATCGTCCTCCCATCAAAGAAAAAGGCTTTTTCCCATGGCCCTGTTCACCGCCCTCCACTGCGGTGTGTCTCTGCTGGTGTTTATGTTCTATTCCACAATATGTGGGTGGTAAATTCCCATTATCTGCATCACACTAAAAATGATTAAGGTGCATTGCTTTCTGCTTCTCAAGTTTTTCTGTTTGGGCAACAGGACTGCCAGGCAATTGTTGAGTAAAGTTTTTAAGAACCTTAATAAGAGCTAAGCCTCAGGCTGCCATGGTGACTAATCAAACATGAGAGATTAGTGGCACCACTGCGGGGACACTGTGCCAGGCCAATATTTAGCGATGATTTTAATTTGTTAGGAAGAAGGATTCAGACTCCCCACTGCTAATCTCACATCCATATTAAAAAAAAAAAATAATAAAGCAATGAAAATCACTGGGGAAAAAAGAATATCCAAGATAGAATACAGTTATAAAAGAGCTAAAGAAGATTTAGACGTCACAGAATAAAGGACCATGGGAGTCATCTGATCAGAGAAGTCCAGGGCAGTCATATGACATCTGCTTTTTTCATAGCCACAGCAAACCTCCAAGACAAACCCTAGTATTCTTCCTGCTGATCACAAATCTGACCTTAAAAAACTAAAAACAGAGCTTCAGATAGTGTCAGAAAATTAATGTATGGAGCTGGTGCATATTAATTTACACTCATCTGTGAGGTATTATTTCTCCATCTAAGAGAAAAGGAAGCCAAGAAAAGGAAACGATGCTAAGTGACCAGTGAGTCCAAGTGACTGAGAGAGAAAGTCAGACTCAAACTCAGATTCACCCCCTGGGCCATCTTGTTCTCTGCAGACCATGTCCATTTCAACTATACAATAGTTGGCTTATCTTTTGATGAGGGAAATACATAAATTTTCCTAATAGAAGGAAAAAATGAAGTCTTCTCTGCAGTCTGAGCCCCCATGGTCCTGTTTATTGAATGACAGACCCATGTAAGGAATGTCAAGCCACTAGACTGCTTCATTTGTATGACAGATGAAATGTGAGTTTCAGAAGCATAAGTTCAATACTCTCTTCTGAAATTACACATCCAATAACTAAAGGTGGTGGTCGTTTGGATTTGGGTAGAGCATTTTTTTTTAATCAGCTTTCCTGAAGTATGGCTGATAAAATTATATCACACTTAAGTGTATGACGTGATGATTTGATATGTGTATACATTGTGAAGGATCCCACTGATCCTTCACTGCTTTCATTGCTTATCAAATTTGACTCTAATTGATAATACTTCTAACAGTATAACATAAATGTCCTCACCAACAAAGAAAGACTAAAAATGACTAGAGCAATATTTTGAACTTCATGGACTAGGACTTGCTAAACACATCATGCTGGAGACATTTTAATATGTCTTTTGTTATGCAAACATTATTGACCAGAGTATTTCAATATTCACTTACATAGTGATGGCCACACGCATTAGTTTCTGCAAAAATCTGCTGGTTAATAATGTAACAGTTAGTTGAAAGCATGGTCTTTATGAGGGTGGGAAATGTGTATTTCCTGGTGGGAAAAAAGAAATGAACTGGAAATTTAAAATATGGCACTTTGACATTTCATGCCACTGTTTTCCCTGCCCAGGTCCTACCTTTATTCCTAGGAGTAAGTGTAACAGTACCAATATCTCTTAGGATTGAGGATTTTGCAACAGAAGTGGCATTCATTTTCTTTCAGAAGAGTGTGATGTTGGATTGTGAAAATTATGATGATTTGGCATTCATTTCATTCTAGAACAGTGTGTGTCTTAACCCACAACTTTCCTCCTTTTTGAGTGCCTTATAGACAGTGTTATTGTTTTCCCCTTCTCATTATCACCTGAACTGTGCTTAAAATGGACCCTAGGAACAGGACTCTGTTTTTTCCAACTCTCTATTTTCTAGCATCTAATTTGTTCCAGGTAATGCAAATGTTCCCTTGCAGTTTAGGAATAACCTACAAGCAATAAGGTGTTCAAACCCTGTAACTGTATCTCCTCAGATTTTCTTCTAAGTTAACTTTCATATATTTCTGCTTTCTTTTCCCTATTCTGTTATGTGCATTATGCTTGCAAGATGTCTCAAATCCTTAGGGAATTTGAAAGTGAGGGGGATAAATGCTGTCATCTTCCCAAACGATTCTCATCACCCTTAGGCTATCTTTGATTCATGGCTATTTAAAAATAATTGCAGTGCCTATTAATTCTTAATTGGCAGGTAGGAAAAGATTTTATTTTTTGATTACCTATTTGCTTTGATGGGACTTCCCAGGTGGCTCAATGGGTAAAGAATCTGCCTGCAATGCAAGAGACGCAGGAGACAAGGGTTCAATTCCTGGGTAGGGAAGATCCCCTGGAGGAGGGCAGGGCAATACACAACAGTATTCTTGCCTGAGAATCCCATAGACAGAGGAGCCCAGCAGGCTATAGTCCATAAGATTGAAAAGAGTTGGACACAACTAAAGCGACTGAGCATCCACACGTATATTTTGCTAAGCTTTGAAATTTAAAAATATTTTTATGTATAACAAAGAGCTTAATAAATTGGACAATACTGAAGACCAGTGAAATTTAAGCTTAAATATAGAGGGGGAAAGTTGTTGATCAGTGTAATCTAATGGTCTACTTTCTCCCTGTGAAAAGCTCATATCTCTAATATGTTCTCACTCTCAAGTGCTAGCAGTCTTTATGATCTTTTCTCTCAGTGTACAAGCAAGGACTTTTAATTTTGTTCCTAGAGTTTGAAATAAAAGGATATGGTGATAGAATGCCATAGAGCAAGCTGTCTTTTTAATGCTTTGAAATTTCCTTTCCCTTCTCTAATTGTGAAGAAAATTACTCTTGGCTTAAACTTCAATTTTCCTTCAAAAGTCCACTTTCCTACCACCAAATTCAATTAATTTGTTCAACATATTAATTTTTTTTTTTGGTCCTAATTCAACAAAGCTTTTCATAGGGCTATATGGCCATTCCATTCTGTGCAAAGTGCTATCAACTCACAGATATACCAGCCGCTGAACCACATAATATATCTCTAAGTCCAGTGTAGGGAAAACTAACAGGTTACATGTAGAAAATAGAGTATTCAAGTCAGAATTTTTCATCATGGCCAAAACCTGTAAGTAATATCAAAAATCATCATTGCAAAACAGAATAAATACATGTTCTTTGTTCTTGTACATGAACATGGCATGTTCACGTACCAGAAAACCACGAAGCAATGGAAATGAAGAAACTACAGCTATATTCAGCAACATGGGTTAATCTTACAAACAATGTTAAATGAAAAAAGCTGTAGGAAAAAATGCATATTATGTAATTCCCCTTTACGTGTATTTCAACAGTTGACAGAAAGTGAAAGTGTGAGTTGCTCAGTTGTTTTTGACTCTTTGGACCTCATGGACTGTAGCCCACCAGGCTCCTCAGTCCATGGGATTCTCCAGGCAAGAATACTGGAGTGGGTTCCCATGCCCTCCTCCAGGGTATCTTCCCCACCCAGGGATTGAACCTGGGTCTCCTGCATTGCAGGCAGATTCTTTACCATCTTAGCCAACAGGGAAGCCCCATAGGAAGGTAAATGTAAGTGTTAAAATGACAAAGAAAAGTAAAGAAATTATGAATAATAAATGTTGTGATAGTGGTAACTTTTGAGGAAAAAGGAGACAATACAATTTTAACAATTATAAAGAAAGACATAGTGTCCTTGCTCAGGTGTCCAGATGTTTGTTCTATACTAGTTTGAGGTTGTGCATATTGCTTTATTTTAGATGTGTGTTATTTTTCAAAAATAAAAATATTTTTACAACAAAAAACATGTAACATATCCTGAAAATGAATACATGTTTCTTTATTACATGTTTTTCAAAATAGAGTCTATGTCCTGTCATAGTGTAAACTGCTTTCTTTAGCTCTGGATACTCAATGCCTAGCACTTAGCTTGTGCTTTAGATATTTCTGTTGAATAAATGAACATTTATTGAGTATTGGAAGGTAATAAAATTTTATATACTTCAAGAACATTTAGTATACATTTTAAAGTATTGGTCAAAATTATGGAGGCTTAAAAATATTAAATATCGGGACTTCCTGGTGTTCCAGTGATTGAGACTTCACCTTCCAATGCAGAGGACACAGGTTCAATCCCTGGTTGTGGAACTAAGATCCCACATGCCATGGGGCAACTAAGCCTGTGCCCTCTGGAGCCTGCATGCCACAACTAAAGAAAGAGGTTCACATGCCACAGTGAAAAGATCTTACATGCCACAATGAAGATGCCCTGTGCTGCAGTTAAGACCCAACACAATCAAATAAATAAATAAATATTTAAAATATATAGAAATATTTATTATATGATATTATATATATATATATATAAACTATTATGTATTATGGATTCCCAGGTAACTCATACAGTGAATAATTTGCCTACAGTGCAGAAGACCTGAGTTCCATCCCTGGATCGGGAAGATCCCCTGGAGAAGAGCATGGCAACCCACTCCAGTATTCTTGCCTGGAGAATCCCATGGACAGAAGAGCCTGGTAGGTCTACAGTCCATGGGGTCAAAAAGAGTCAGACACAACTGAGCGACTAACACTTTCTCAATAATTTTTAGCTTTTTTAAGATTTTTTTTTTATGTCGACCATTTTTAAAGTCTTTATTGAATTTGTTACAATATTGCTTCTGTTTTCTGTTTGGTTTTTTAGTTGCAAGGCACGTGGGATCTTAATTCCCCACCAGGGATCAAATACTCACCTGTGCATTGGAACACAGAGTCTTCACCACTGGACCAGCAGGGAAGTCCCTAACTTAATAGTTGAATTGAAGAGAGTGAGGAGAGAAGATATTGGCATCACAGCATTTACAGACAATCCTCGGAGGGTCTATCACATTTCTGCATGTGTTGAAAGCAGAGATGTTGCTACCTTGATTCCAGACTATCCTCTAAGAGATGTTTCTCTCCTTCCAAAATCAAGGGCAGGTTTGCCTAGAGCCCTTTGTAAATGATTTGGGTTCTCTAAACTCAGGACTCCTTTCTATGATGCAAACTGCTGAGTGTTCAGCCAACACCTGGTCCCCTAACCATTGCTTCGTGGGCATCAGCACTTGGGTAGCCAACAGAAATGTTGATATTCTGGCTGTTGCCTTTGTCATGAGTAACGGACATTCCTTTCTTTTTGGAACAGGCATCTTGTGTCTTCCACAGCGTCTTTGGAACTGTGGCAGGCTAACTTGTGGAGAGAAAAACCTGACCCTTGACAGCACTTGACACACAGTTATTACCTTAAGGAGCTGCAAAGACACTAGAAAACCCCAATGAAATATATCAACATCTGTGGTTTATTTTGAAAATAGATTTTTAGTAGGAAATCATATGAAGTTCTGGGAGTTTATTTTAATGAATAATTGTACTTACTATTTCTAAGTTGTCACATTAAAACTGAGTTTTTCCCTTTACCCCAAACAAGTGTTTTCAATGAAAATGGAATGATATAAGTGAAAAAGAATATAGAAAGTATTTTTTCACTACCTTCCTGTTTATTTATGAAGTGTTAGATTTTTCCTCACTTATTTGGCATATTTAACTAGCTATTGAAAAATGATTCAAGAGTTTTATTCCTTAAGTGAAGTCCTGAAAAACAGTATTTCTTTATGCACAGGATGCTAAAAGTGAATTCACAGCTAATGCTTCACAAAATATGACACAGCTGAATGTGACTTACAGGAAATTACACAGAAAGGTCTTTGGGTATAAAAATGTCAGAACAACAGGACACCAAAATGCAAAGGCTTTTGCTTTACTTTCTGAAAACAAAAATGACTTGAAAATGAATATAAATACTACACAGAAACATTAAAAACTCTCAGAATAACTTCCATGAAGATTATCAGTGTTCCCATTTTTCTTAAATGTCATGAAATATTCTGTATCTAATTAACTATTGCCAATGAAATTTTCCTCTTAGATTTTTTTGATGGCCCATTCGTCCCATGCCATAATGTGCTGTGTGTGCTCTGTCATTCAGGCGTGCCTGACTCTTTGCAGCCCTATAAACTATAGCCCACCAGGCTCTGTCCATGGAATTTTCAAGACAAGAATACTGGAGCAGGTTGTGATTTCCTACTCCAGGGGATCCTCCCAATCCAGGGATTGAATCTGCATCTCCTGCATTGGCAGGCAGATTCTTTACCACTGAGCTACCTGGGATGCCACCCTTCATATCATAATACTTTGATATTTTAAAAGTCACTCATATTAATGAAACCATTTCCTATTTGCCAAGCTCTTACGCCTTACGTGTCTTATCCTACTTAATCTCCAAGACTGCATAACATTATTAGGTACTATGCCAAAGTGATTATTTTGGCATAACCATGCAGCATGTGAGATCCTAGTTCCCCAACCAGGGATTGAACTGGCACTTTCAGCATTTGAAGTGAAAAGTCTTAACTACTGGACCCGAGAAACGGGTATTACAGCTCCACTAGCACCAGACCCACTCACACAGACAGAGAGCAGGAGTGCAGCCCCCAAAGATCCCAGCAACAATCATCTAGATGTAAGCCTACCCACTTGTGAGCAGCAGGACAACAGGCATCACACAGCTCCATCACTCAACCATTACCCTCAGGACACACAGGAAGTATGCCTGTGGGCAAAAAATCAAGACAAAGGGAATAGACTGTGGAAGACAGGGAAAAATCGTTCAGTATCTTAAATATGAAAAACAAAACCTCTTCCCTACCTAGTAAGGGATAGATATGCTCATTTGTCACATGTTTTTAAACACTCGTCTTTTTTCAGACATTCAGGCTGCACGCATACAGGCTGTCATAAATTTTTATGACTTAGAGAAGGACACTGAAGTTGAGTCCCTGGCAAACAAGAATAGGGGTACGACATATTTAATAGAAAATATTGGAAGAACAGTTCTGCAAAAAAGAGTTGTCTTGAGAATTGATTAACGCTTTAAATTTTACCTGTGTTTGTGAAATGTTAAAATGTGAATTTCATCTTTGAATAAAATTTGATTCACATAGAGTTCTGGGTAGTTCATATATACTGCTGCTGCTTTGTCTGATAATTGTAAAAACTTACCAAAGTGATTGCAATCAGAATCTGACCCCAACTCAACACAAACATATACACTACATGAAACAGGGAGGGGAATTTCTTTTACTTTTGGTTAGAAACTATAACTGGACTTGGCATTTCCCTAGGAAACAAAGAACCCAGTTTTGCATAATTTTGAATCAATCAATAGTCTTTTTAATAAAAAGGGTGAAGGGTTTCATGAGAGACCACTGTCATTTAATCAGTAAATGTGTAAACACATTTGAGAACATTAATTAGAAATTTATAATCATCATTGTAGGAATTCAATTACTTTTTGGATTCAGTTTGGTTGCAGATAAATTTTCATTGGTAATTTTAATTATCAATCGGAAATGTTTATTTTTGGAGTAAACAGATATCTCTTAATATCCTTCATGTTCAAGCTGTGTACCATCACAGAACACAATATAGCAAAGTAAGAATATGGTGTTTCACCTCTGCAAGTATTACCAAATCAGGTCTGCTGTTCACTACTCAAAAATCAATCCTCAAGAGGGAAAAATGTTGGTAGGAAGAAAAGTTGCTTTGAATTCTGGCAATCTGGGGGAGAAAGTGGACTCATGTCCATCAGTGTCCCCAAAAAACATCTCCAAAGATTCTGCTGGGCCATGAGAGTTTTTAAGGGAAACAGAAGTAATTTCAGTTAATCATTGATACAGAGGATTAGAGTCATTGGCATCTCCCATTGTGTGCAGGCTTGTCACTTTTTGTGATCTTTAGATATTATCTTATTCACATAGTTCGTGAGATGGATGAAGGGGAAGCTGGAGGAGAGATCTGGTTTGAGTTAATAACTTATTCTTCATTTCTACTACTTTGATCTGTGGGAAGCATCAACATCTTAGGCAAAGTATGGTGTGATGAAAGGATTTGAAAGGTGTGTTTGGGCTGAAGACAAGCAGAGCCTGGGGGCAGCTGGTTTAAGGTTAGTGAGAGACAAAGGGGCCACTGCAGGGAGTGCTTCCCTGCCAAAAGCTGCTTACACAAACTGTTTATAAGCCTTGAAATCCATTTGCAATTTAATTGATTGGGAATGTTTAAGAGGAGGCGGATTAAATGACCTCAACCTATCCCTCAACCTATGTGTCATTCAGTTTGAGCATCACTCATCAGTTTGAACATCAGCAGCCCAGGTCAAAAGGAAAAGCACCAAGATAATACCACTACCTTTCTGACTCCTTATCCACAAAGCTTGGAGTCCAGTCTCACTTATGGCTCCCTCTTGCTAAGGATACCTGAAAAAACAAATGTGAAACTGCATTCCTTCTTGGATGGGACTTGAACCCAGCCAAAACTCAGACTGGGGCTTGGATCCAAGAACCCTGACTTAGGAGGGGACTCGAGCCCACTGTCTTTTAATTGAAACTGCTCACCTGGCATCAGGACTTACTGAAACTCAGGTTCTTTTGTCTTGAAAGAGAAAAAATTCAATGTCAGTCAAAGCAATAGGTAAAGAGTGAGTTTATTAGCATAGGGTGCTTATTAGCATAGTGAGCAAGCAAGGAAGCACAGCCCTGAGAACACACAGGACTACATTTTTATAATCTAAGAAAAAGTAAGCAGGGGAGAAGACCACCTTCATCTTCATTTTTGAGTGGATGTCAAAGCTTGCATCATTAGTTTCCCCTTTGACTCTACACAGTCTCACCAGGACAGTAATGAGCTATTTAAATCATATATTAACAAAGGAGTGATGATAAACACTAACATATGGCAATTCATCCCAAGTTTCAGTACAATGCTCCCCTTCACCTGGTTTCTTTCCGCTTTCGCCTATGTTTCTGTCTTGGCTACATCTAGAAATGTTACTCTTCAAGGACCATTAGCTCCCTGGCTTCACCTTATGACATTCAGACTTCCTATTTATTGTCTTCTGTTTTGACTATCAGGATTTGTGGCTTAAGTGTGCCTGGTGCTTAAAGGCACCTGGTCTTTCTTCAAGGCAGAGTGAATTGTTGGTAGGCTACTCGATTATCTTCTTGTCATTAGTTTACAACAGTCTCCCACACTCTCTTAAAATTCCCTTTCTATCATTAATTCCTTGTATGATTTCTAAACTATTGAATCGTCCTACTCTATCCCTATCAAATGTAATAAAGTAATTCAGTGACATCACACAGTAGTGAAAATGATTGACAGCTACTCACATCAACACGGATGAGTCTCAGGAACACTGAGAAAAAAAAGAAAGCCTCAGAAGTCTCTAGTGCATACTTCCTTTTATATGAATTTTCCAAACTAAACAATATATTGGACAAATTAAGTATATAGCACTTAAACACATACTTAAGCAAGCTAAAAAATACTGTTAAAAATAAATAAGTAGGTGTAAAATATATAGAAAATAAATGAGAATGATTGGAAAACAGTCCAGGGTTTGGTCGTTCTCCAGACGAAAGAGGATGTGCTCAGACCTGGGCTCCTGGGGTCTTTCAGGCTGCGAGTGATGTGTATGTTCTCCTCTGAGGCCAGGCAGTCACTTTTCCTTACTCGCTTTTCAACTCTATGTATGTATTCATTATTTCTACACCAAGTCTACAGTTTTTGTTATGACATTGTGAGAAGAATAAAACAGGAACTTAAGCTCTTGAGGGCAAAATTTTACTAGTGATTTTATTTATATTTAGAGTGCTACCCTTCCTATTCCTCTCCATCTACTCACAAGCAACTTCATAATATATATCTTTGCATCCTGCAAATCCATGTCAGGTGACCTCTCTTCCACAGTGCCTTTGTTGATCTTTCCTTGTATGTCATCCTGCTAGCAACTGAAATTAATAGCATGTTTCACCATTCATAACTTATGTTCCAGTGATCTGTGTGCGTAATTACAAGCATTATCACTATTCCTGTTGTTATCCTGTCAGAAAAAGGGAGTTGCTGAGAACAGAAACTTTTCTTTCCTTCATATTGAATATATTGGCAAGTTTTGCCAGCCCTGTGTCAACATATTGCTTGAGACTGAGCATGTTGCCTCAGATCCATCTGTTGAATTTTAACTACATTGCCTGTCACTTGGACAATGTCAGTAACTTCCTAGACACACTTATCTTCCACAGTTCTAGTTTCCTTACATGCTAATCTTTTCATAGAAGCCCTTGTGATCTTTTTAAAATGTAAGTCATATAGCATCACTTATCTGCTTAACCACCAATGCCACCATCTTGCTGCAAGTCACAGTAAAAAATCAAAGGTTGTCCTAACTGGGGTCATTTAACTTATCTTGTTTGGTCATTTCAGAAGTGAAGGACTGAGAATGTTGGAGTGGGCAAGAGTCTTCCTGAGTCACATTCAACATATCAGCTGCAGAACTGTGACTATACCTAATGCCAGTGCCAATCATTTATCACACCATATGGGGTACAATGTTTCCTCTTAGTAGGGATGAAAGAAAGACAAGCTTTGAGAAAGCAGAGATTAACAGAAGGAAATGCCAGGTTGGAGGACAGAAATTTGTGATAAATAATATCTTCTATTCTGGCTTCCAGAATCTATCTGAAAGAATGAGTTTCCATTATGTGTTTTTCATTGAAAATTAATTTGTAAGTTTCATGCAAATTATAGCTATTATTAATAAACAGCACATTAAATCCATTTGTTGATTCAATTCTCAGATATTGTTGTATATCTCCTAAATCCCAGACATTATTGTAGGTATTAGGGAAAAGTAGTTAACAAAATATGCACATATGTATAAATTCAGTTAAATACAATTATAAAACTTAATTGGTTTAGAACTATTATATGAAAGAAATCAAAACTAAAAAATTAGTGATTTACATCTGTACAATGTACAAAAGATAGACAGTGTACAGAAACTTCAGTAAAACATGGAGTATGCCAGATCCAAATAAGTGTTGAAAAGTAAAATCAAATAGGGAAGAGCTAAGAATAATTTGGGGGTGGAAAAAAGATGTAATTTAGGTTGAGGATCCAGGAGAGTTTTCCTTGACAAGTTCAGTCATTTGACTACAAATCTGAAAGAAAGGAAGGGGCGATCCACTTGGATACACGCAAAGGAACAGCTGGCAGACTAATTTTAATAATTGATTATTTTATTCATTGATTTATTGTGTAATTCAAACAAATATTATGTAAATAAATTAAACGTGTATACAAAAACATTGTTTATATGAAAATCACATGAAATTCTTTGAAAAAAATGATAAAAGTAGTGTATTTTAAAAATACTGAATTAGGTGAAGGAGATGATTTTAAAGACTAGGGACAAGAAAAAGCTATAAATATGCTTTACTCAGATTGTTTTATAAATCTATTTAAGTACAGTGTCTACTTTTAAAGAAACCAAACTAAATGCAAATATTGATAAATATATGTGCAATTATTTTTAATTAAAATAAAATATCTAAGCCTAACTCAATATCTCTAAATGATTCTTTACTTTAAATGTATGTTTTCAGTTACTCAATCTATAATCTCTACTCCTGATAGAGAGAAGTTTCCTATTAAAATATGTGTAATGTTAAGTAATTAAGGAAAACTATAAAAATTAAGTATTTGGAATTTTTATCTGAAAACAAACATAACAAAGAATAGTGATTGATGCTATTTACAAAGCATAGAAATATTGAAACAAGTCTTTGCCACAGACTGTTGTGCTATATTCATATATGCTTTCCATTTTGTTCAGTCGCTTAGTCGTGTCTGATTCCTTGCGATCCCATGAACTACAGCACGCCAGGCCTCCCTGTGCATCACCAACTCCCAGAGCTTGCCCAAACTTATGTCCATCCAGTTGGTGATGCCATTCAACCATCTCATCCTCTGTTGTCTCTTTCTCCTCCTTCCCTCAATCTTTCCCAGCATTAGGGTCTTTTCCAATGAGTCAGCTCTTTGCATCAGGTGGCCAAAGTATTGGAGTTTCAGCTTCAACATCAGTCCTTCCAATGGACACCCAGGACTGATCTCCTTTAGGATAGACTGGTTGGATCTCCTTGCAGTCCAAGGGACTCTCAAGAGTCTTTTCCAACACAACAGTTCAAAAGCATCAATTCTTCAGCACTCAGCTTTCTTTATAGTCCAACTCTCACATCCATACATGACCGCTGGAAAAACCATAGCCTTTTCTAGACCAATCTTTGTTGACAAAATAATGGCTCTGCTTTTTTAATATGCTGTCTAGGTTGGTCATAACTTTCCTTCCAAGGATTAATCACCTTTTAATTTCATGGCTGAAATCACCATCTGCAGTGATTTTGAAGCCCCCCAAAATGAAGTCAGCCACTGTTTCCACTGTTTCCCCATCTATTTGCCATGAAGTGATGGGACTGGATGCCATGATCTTAGTTTTCTGAAGGTTGAGCTTTAAGGCAGTTTTTTCAGTCTCCTCTTTCACTTTCTTCAAGAGGCTCTTTAGTTCTTCTTCACTTTCTGCCATAAGGGTGGTGTCATCTGCATATCTGAGGATATTGATGTTTCTCCCGGCAATCTTGATTCCAGCTTGTGTTTCTTCCAGACCAGCATTTCTCATGATGTACTCTGTATATAAGTTAAATAAGTAGGGTGACAATATACAGCCTTTTCCTATTTGGAACCAATCCGTTGTTCCATGTCCAGTTCTAACTGTTGCTTCCTGACCTGCATACAGGTTTCTCAAGAGGCAGGTCAGGTGGTCTGGTATGCCTATCTCTTTCAGAATTTCCCACAGTTTATTGTGATCCACACAGTCAAAGGCTTTGGCATAGTCAATAAAGCAGAAGTAGATGTTTTTCTGGAGCTCTCTTGCTTTTTTGATGATCCATCGGATGTTGACGATTTGATCTCTGGTTCCTCTGCTTTTTCTAAAACTAGCTTGAACATCTGAAAGCTCATGGTTCACGTATTGCTGAAATATATGCTTTAGCTAACTGGAAACAAAACTTTAAGGCAGAATTTCTGTGATTCAGTCTTTCCTCATAAAAATAGAGACCAGCAAATATACAAAATATGTAAAGCTAAATCTACCAAATTAAAAAAAAAAACAAAAAACTAGCCTTCTCCTCACAAATTTCCATAGTGTTTTGTGTCAGTATTGTGAATATTCAAATGATACGTTAAAGCAATCTACAGATTCAATGCACTTAATATCAAATTACCAATGGCATTCTTCACAAAATTAGAACAATAACTTTTACGATTTGTATGGAAACACAGAAGACCCTGAATAGCCAACATAATCTTGAGATAGAAGAACAGAGCAGGAGGAATGAGGAGTCCCAACTTCAAACTATACTACAAAGCTACAGTAATCAAAACAGTATGGTATTGGCACAAAAACAGAAACATAGGCAAATTGTACAGGATAGAAAGCTCAGAGATAAACCCATGCACCTATGGTCAACAAATCTATGGTAAAAGGGACAAGAATATACAATGGAAAAAAGACAGCATCTTCAATAAGTGGTGTTTGAAATCTGGAAAGGTACATGTAAAATAATGAAATTAGAACACTACCTCACACCATAAACAAAAATAAACTCAAAATAGATTTAAAACCTAAATGTAAGACTAGACAGTATAAAACTCTTAGAGGGGGGAAAAAAAGGGAAAGCATTCTTTGACATAAAACACAACAAGATATTTTTTGACCCACCTTCTAAAATAATAAAAATAAAAGCAAAAATAAACAATTGGGACCTAATCTGCCTCCAATGTGGGAGACCTGGGTTCAATCCCTGGGGTGAGAAGATCCCCTGGATCTTCCAGTCTGCTATTCTGCCCTGGAGAATGCCATGGACTGTATAGCAAAGAGTTGGAAACGACTGAACCACTTTCACTTTCTTTGGGACCTAATTAAATTTTAAATCTTTTGCACAGCCAAGGAAACCGTAAACAAGATGAAAGACAATGATCAGAATGGGAGAAAATATTTTCAAAGGAAGCAATAGACAAGGGATTAATCTCCAAAATATACAAACAGCTTATGGAACTCAAGATTAAAAAAAAAAATCCGATCAAAAAATGGGTGGAAGATCTAAATAGACATCTCTCTAAAGATGACATATGGATGGCCAAGAGACACATGAAATGATGCTCAATATCACTAATTATTAAAGAAATGAAAATCAAAACTATAGTGAGTTATCACCTCGTACTAGCCAGAATGCTGCTGCTACTGCTAAGTCGCTTCAGTCGTCTCCGACTCTGTGTGACCCCATAGACGGCAGCCCACCAGGCTCTGCCATCCCCAGGATTCTCCAGGCAAGAACACTGGAGTGGGTTGCCATTGCCTTCTCCAGTGCATGAAAGGGAAAAGTGAAAGTGAAATCGCACAGTCATGTCCGACTCTTAGCGACCCCATGGACTAGCCTACCAGGCTCCTCCATCCATGGGATTTTTAGGCAAGAGTACTGGAGTGGGGTGCCATTGCCTTCTCCACTAGCCAGAATAGCCAGCATCCAAAAATCTACAAACAATAAATGCTGGAGAGGGTGTGGATAAAAAGGAAACATTTTACACTGTTGGTGGGAATGCAAAATGGTACATCCACTGTGGAGAATAGCATGGAGGTTCCTTGAAAATCTAAAAATAAAACTGCTATATGACCCAGAAATCCCACTACAGTAAATATACCCCGATAAAAGCATAACTCAAAAAGTCACATGTAACCCAGTGTTCACTGCAGCACTCTTTACAGTAGCCAGGACATGCGAGCAGCCTAGATGTCCATCAACAGATGAATCAGTTAAGAAATGTGGTACATACATACAATGGAGTATTTCTCAGCCATAAAAAAGAATGAATTTGAGTCAGTTCTAGTGAGGTAGATGAACCTAGAGGCTGTTACACAGAGTGAAGCAAGTTATAAAGAGAAAAACAAATATTGCATATTAATGTGTGTGTGTGTGTATACCATTATCCAGGATAATGGTATTGATTAACCTATTTGAAGGGAAAGAATGGAGATGCAGATATAGAGAATGGACTTGTGGACACAATAGGAGGAGAGAGAGGGACAGATGAAGAAAATAGTTTTGACATATATACACTACCATGTGTAACAGTAATTGGTTGGTGTGATTAATAGATAACTAGTGGAAAGCTGCTATATAACAGAGGAGCTCAATTCTGTGCTGTGGTGATTTAGATGGGTGGAATGAGGGAGAAGGGTGTGGGGCAGGATGGGGAAAAACAAAAGAGGGTGGTGATATATGTATACTTATGGCTGATTCACAATGTGGCAGCAGAAACAGCACAACATTGCAAAGCAATTTTTCTCCAATTAAAAAAAAAATCCGATCACATCCAAAAAAAAAAAAAGTGAAAACTAAGAATGTTTAGAAAATAGAGATTCTTCGATGGCTAGTGTTCAAAGGTTTGTATTCAGTGTGTTTTATTGTATCACAATACTTAGGGAACATTATGACCTTTCACAGACTCTTTCTAACTGAGGGGAAATTATGGAAATTGTACAATAAGTGAAGCAAATGTAGCATAGGTACTGTACTCCCAGAGCCAACTTCCTCTCTCTTTTTTCTGGTGAATAGATACATGTCTTTTATTGAATCAAATCCACCCTCTAACCTGGATACTTCCCTAACTCTGGCTACACAGTATCTCTGCTGGTTCAATGTTGTCCTCAGAACATTTTTTTTTTTAATATCCAACAGAGTTATGGGAAATAGAGCATAAAAAGTACACACTGTACACAGAAAATAATAAGCATTCGATCAATGGTAACTGCAGTTGTAAATTTTTAAAATAATTTTACTTGTTTGTTTTTTTGCTGCAGTCTTCAATTTAAAATTTTTAGGGCAGACTGGCAGACTGTAAAGTTGGGAGAGAATTGATGTTACAGTCTTCTTATTTTCCAGACAACCTCAGCATTGCTCTAAAGGCCTCCACTGATGGGGTGAGCCCCACCCTCATTGTTGAGGTTCATCTCCTTTACTTGACGTCAGTTGACTGTAAATGTGGACCACGTCTTCAAAATACTTAGATTAATGTTGGATTAAACAATTGAATACTATAGCCTAATGAATTTAGCACATGAAACAGACCATCACATACCACTAAGGCAGCCACACACAATATGTAAACAAACAGATGTGTAGATGTTGCTGTTTCAATAAAACTTGATTCAGTTTGAATTTCATTAACTTTTCACATGTTACCTATTTTTTTCCCTAAAACACTCCAAAATATACAAACCATCTTTAGCTCACAGACAGACTATATATATCAAGCAGTGTGCCAAATTTGTCCTAGTTGCTGACCCTCTACTCCAAGACAATGCACTGCATGTTATCTACATTAATTATAAATATATTAAATTTTATATTACTCACACTGAGTGACATTAAGAGAGGTTTTGATAATATGTCCAAACTCAAAGCAGTGTAATGCAGAAGTCAGAGCATGGTCTTGGTTTCTGACATAGGTTGTACTCTTGAACCAGGAGGTGCTTCTTGAGCATTTTAAAGCAACAGTCTAAGCCTCAGTAAATGTTTGGGAAATCCCATGGACAGAGGAACTTGAAGGGCTACAGTTCATGGGGTTGCAATTGAGTCAGACATGACTGAGCCACTAAACAACAATAACAAGAAAGTATTTTGTGTGTTTTCCCTATGAATTAAATGGTATAAAGAAAAAATTAAAAGTGGATCTATAGACAGAATAAGCACTAAGCAAAGGATAGTTTCTGTTATTATCAGAGATAGCATCTTTTGACCTTATTGTGGCCAAAACCCTGGTTATATAATTATCAGTTTTGGCAATTTAATGACCTAACAATGCAAAAGAAACATCATTAAGAAAGAAAAGTAGTGTTTCATACAAAATACATAATCAAAAATATTCTTAAATTAGCACATAATTTTCCCCTAGAGAAGGGAAAGGCAACTCACTTCAGTATTCTTGCCTGGAGAATTCCATTGGATAGAGGAGCCTGGTGGGCTCCATGGAGTCTCAAAGAGATGGACACGACTAAATGACTGACACATACATACACATTTGTAACTGAGCAAACAATAGTTTCAAAGTATAAAAGATAAGATCTTTATTAGAAGTGCCTTCATTTTTTCCATATATCCACTTGACTTCTCCAGAGTCTCTTAAAATCAAGCAAAATGTAAAATATGTATTTTTTCACAGTTCTCATCCTTTACCTGTCTTCCAGCAGCCCCTTGCTTCTGCACGTTTAATCTTTAGATAGTACTTCCCGAGTTCTCGTGCTTGTGCCATGCAGTGGGCCAACACTCTCCTTGAGAATACCTACGAGGGGAAAATAAACTTCCTTTCACTGATTCTGTTTAAAATGAAATCTCATGTGCACATATTCTTAATAGCTACCTTCTTGTACAACTAAATTTTTCTACACAGTTAAAGAATCATTTTCTTCTTCCATAAATTTGACCATTTCAGCACTGACAATTTTATTAGTAGGTAAATAATGTCCTCTATGATACTTAAATAATCTATCATGGGCTTTTAGCATCCATTTTTAGTCTCCCTCTTACCTATTTCAATTTTTTATGCAAGAAAGAGTCTCAGTTTCCACACATCACATTTTTAACCTCCTGAGACACTGCAAATTGAATTTCTCTTTCTGAAATGAATGACAGTTTGGTACTGACGTTAAAATTCTCCTTCCTTTCAAAATGCTCCATAATCTCTGTCTTCTATGAAGGCCTTGAACTCCAGCAACTCCTGTAGACTTCAGCACCCTTCTCTGTGCTCCACATCATCTTCCTTCCCATCACAGTTCAGTTTAGTTCAGTTGCTCAGTCGTGTCCAACTCTTTGCGACCCCATGGACTGCAGCATGCCAGGCTTCCCTACCATCACCAATTCCGAGAGCCTGCTCAAACTCATGTCCATCATGTCAGTGATGCCATCCAACAATCTCATCCTCTGTCAATCTCTTCTCCTCCTGCCTTCAGTCTTTCCCAGAATCAGGGTCTTTTCTAAGGAGTCAGTGCTTCGCATCAGGTGGCCAAAGTATTGGATCTTCAGCTTCAGTATCAGTCTTTCCAAAGAATATTCAGAACTGATTTCCTTTAGGATTGACTAGTTGGATCTCCTTGCAGTCCAAGAGACTTTCAAGACTCTTCTCAACAATACAGTTCAAAAGCATCAATTCTTCAGTGTTCAGCTTTATTTATGACCCAACTCTCACATCCATACATGACTCCTGGAAAAACCATAGCTTTGACTAGACGGACCTTTGTTGGCGAAGTAATATCTCTGATTTTTAATATGCTACATGTGTCAGTCCACACCAAATTAATACTCTAAAGGTGGTGAAAATCATCTCAGATTGAACTGCTCCAAGAGAGGTGGGGTTGTGAATATTTAGATCTCTCTTACCTACTAGTATTCTATTTACTCTAGCTTGGATAATTGTCATTTCCACATATACGTTGCTAGCTTTATATTTAAGAGATTAACCAGACTTCCCCAAAGTTCATTTTGTATACATCATATAGTCAATATTTAGTCAGTCCACCCCATACATGCCCTTCAGTTTGGGTAAATATTCATACACTCTTCTAAAGCGATGGAGAATTAGGAGACAGTTCTTCCTTTTTTTAATAGTTGACCCTTGAAGAAAGTGGTTTGAACTGTGTGGTTTCACTTATATATATGGATATTTTCAACAGTATATATTAGAGTACCACATGGTCCAAATTATACTTGGATTAACCCTCACAGTGTTCAAGGGTCAACTGTATATATAAATTATGGGACATTGAAAAATCAAGTGCAATTGAATAAAAATATAGCTACTTTCATTTCTATTATTTGTTTTTATTGGCAAAATAAAATATATTTTATTGTGAACACATTATAATACTAACTCTTTACTGCTCATAATTTTTCTATATGCTTTTCTAGTAGTTTTCTTAGGTTCTCTCCTCAGACACTTCTTTTTATCACACCTATTGTCTTTTCATTATGTCTTTAATTTTAAAGTATAATCACTTTCTTGAATTTTCTACAGACTTTTAAAAAATTTAAACATTTTTTTTATCTTATAAAATCTTTACAAACTACAATTTCAAATTAATTTTGAATTTTACAGTCATGAAAACTGTACTATAAACATGAAATGTTACACATGTTTCATACAGATATTTGATTAACAGAAAAGTTATTAGTCTATCTAGTCTAAGCATATATTTTAAGAATTAGTTCAATCTAGAAAACAAAGGAAAACATTTTGGAACAGGCATCTCCATGATATCAAAGTAAAGGTTAATCTTTATCAACTTATTTGGACTCTAACATTGTTAAATGAGTGCTGATTTTTTCCAAAGCAGAGATATCAAGTCACCCTGATTTACAGTGAGACGGTAACACTGAATGCAGACCAAATGGAGAAATTCCCATAACCTGTGTGTTATAGAAAAGACCTCATAACTCAATTTGGAAATATATACTGGCAACAGTATGAAATAAATTGTCGAAAGGCAACTGGGGATTCTAGAAAAAAATCTATTTAGCTCACACAATATATGACTTTCATTATTGTCAGGTCTCACCAAGTTGGAAAGCAAAGTAAACACACTTGTTTGTATGTGTGCTCCTTCTTAAAATATTAAATATCATAAAGACTTTATAAGCATTAATATTTCAATAGAATAAAAGACATTAACCTACATAAAATTTTCAAATATTTTAAAGTGGCTTTGCATATTATTTGATATACTAACTGAAACAGTGATTATTAAAAGAAGAGTCACCAAGAAGTTCTACCTGTCAACATTTTTAAGAGATAAGAGGTGTTATGGATATAGTTGTAATCTCATTAATTCAGACTTTTACCCTCCCAATATTTTGTTCTTAATAGCAGAATATTTTCTATACTAAACAAATTCTATTTTTGGACTTTGTCTTTGATCATTCTTTAAAAGTAAAATATCAAGGCAATTTATTCTTGAAGTGAAGAGATAAGCATATTTTCTTTAAAGGTAGAGGATTATCTGATTAGATACTTAAATAGCACAAAAATGGAAAATAATCTCTTAAAAGTGTTGATTGAAAGTTGAAAATAAATATAGAGGACCAATATTTGAATTAGGTGGTGCTCCTATCACAACCTTTATATTTGCAATGAGTAAAAGCCTATGCAAATTAGCATAAAAGTAAATGTGAAGATACAGCACATAGCAGGTGAGTGCTGTACCCCCCACCTCCTTGGTCCAATAGGTCTCAGCACAGCTGTCTTGGACTGTTCCTGTTTCAGGCACGTTGCAGCCTCCCACCTTGGTGTCACAAGGTGTCTGTTTTACTTTCTAGTGGCTCTTTCCACAATCGAGACAAGCCAGCTCATCAGCAGAACCCAGAGTTCAGGAGATGGGTGCCCACCACGGGAAACAGAACTTGCTGGGTCATTTACTTAGCTTCATGGTCTTTGGTGAAAAACTGTAAAGTATGCATGGGCTCCTCAGGAGGCCCCTAAAGGAAGTAAGTGTCATTTGCCGTAGCTTATAATGCTTCCTTATCAGGTTTTCCATTTCTTGTCTCATTCTCCCCTTTAATTCCACTTCCAGGAATCACTTCCCAAATATTATGTCGAAGGCCATGATTCAGGCTCTGCTTTCAATGGAATCTGAGGATACAGGACACAGACCTCTCTCCCAAATTTCAGCAAGTACTTATGGGCTTGCAGGGCATGAAGAATGTACTAGTCCCTCAAGAGTGTTCTCTGTTATGTCCACTTGGGGGGGGGGGGGGGGGGAGGGAACACACCATCTAAAAATTGACAATTGTGTTTGGTCTGCAGACATGCTGAGGACTCAAACCCAGGACATAGCCTCTCAGGTAACTCTGAGGGACTGCTCCACAGAGAGGAGACGAGATATATAGGGGACTTTGCAACAAAAACCAGGTGGTTGAAACATCAAAAGATTACAGCTAATTAAAGTAAATCAGGTATCTTGGATCTTCCCAGGTGGTGCTAGTGGTAAAGAACCCATCTGCCAGTACAGGAGACATAAGAGACATGAGTTCGATCCCTGCATCAGGAAGAGCCAGTGGAAGAGGACAAGGCAACCCGTTGCATTTATTCTTGCCTGGACAATCCCATGGACAGAGGAGCCTGGTGAGCTACAGTCCATAGTCCATAGAGTCACAGAGAGTCGGACACGACTGAAGGGACTCACCAGGCACACACAAACACACACACAGATGTCTTTAGTTAAGGAATTTAGCACTTTTCTATGTATGGGGAGTTGCAAGAGTCTGGGCTCATCAAAATAGTTCTTTTGATATGCATCTCACCCATCTGGGGTGTATAGCCTCTGTTTTCACACCCTGAGTCATCTCAGTGTACACCGTTGGGAACAGCTGAGTGACTAATGACTTTATGTTCCAGCATCCTTTATTTACTGATTTGGCAGTTAACAATCTTAGTCTACATTTATATCTCCCTCTCTTGAGTCTCTCTGTCTCTATGTCATTTTTTTTTTCTTCAGAAGCTGAGCAGTTTAATTCTGTCTTTGGCTTGTTTATCTTCTGTAAATCCATACAATCAAGATCTCATCATCTAGTCCAGGCAACTTATAAACACATTATCCTAAACAAAGACAACTTTGCCATGAGAAGAATTTTCATTAACTGTTAGCTTTTTAATGTGTTCATAAATAAGTAGTATGCTTAAGGTAGAACTTGTTTATATTTATCAGACGTCTTTATTCCCTTCCTATGCCAGGAGATATATGCCATATTTTTAAAAATTATTTACTTGTGGTGGAGCAGTGGATGCACAGTGCTGGAGCGACTTTGAGGAGATATCCCATGTCCAAGGGCAAAGGAGAAGCCCCAGCAAGACGGTAGGAGGGGCGAAATCGAGTTTAGAATCAAACCCCACAACTGCCAGAGATGCTCAGAGGGCTCAAACATACCTTGTGCACACCAGGACCCAGAGACCTCACAGAGACTGAGTCAGAACTGTGTTTGAATGTCTCCTGAGGAGGAATGGGTCAACAGTGGGCTGATGCAGTGGCAGGGGCTCTGGGTGCAGTAGACCCGGGTATGGCATAAGCCCTCTTGGAGGAGGTTGCCTTAACCCCACCATAGAGCTGCCAGAACTTACAGAGGACTGGGGAAACAGACTTTTGTAAGGCACAAACAGAAGCTTGTGTGCACCAGAACCCAGGAGAAAGGAGCAGTAACCCTACAGGAGACTGACCCAGACTTGCCCATGAGTGTCCAGGAGTCTTTGACAGAGGTGTGGGTCGGTGTTGGCCTGCAGCAGGGTTGGGGACACTGAATGTAGCAGTGCCTGCATAGGACCTTTTGAAGGAGGTCGCCATTATCTTCATTACCTCCATCATAGTTTGGGCTTAGGTCAAATAACATTGAGGAAACATAGCCCTGCCCATCAGCAGAAAACTGAGTTAAAGATTTACAGAACATAGCCCCCACCCATCAGAACAAGACCTAATTTCCCCCTCAGTCTCTCCCATCAGGAAGTTTCAATAAGCCTCTTATCCTTATTCATCAGAGGGCAGACAGGATGAAAATCACAATCACAGAAAACTAACCAAACTGATCAAATGGACCACAGCCTTGTCTAACTCAGTGAAACCATGAGCCATGCTGTGTAGGGCCACCCAAGACAAACGGGTCATGGTGGAAAGTTCTGACAAAACGTGGTCCACTGGAGAAAGGAATGGCAAACCACATCAATATTCTTCCATTGAGAACCCCATGAACAGTATGAAAAGGAAAAAAAACGATAGGACACTGAAAGATGAACTGTCGGTAAGTGCCCAATATGCTACTAGAGATCAGTGGAGAAATAACTCCAGAAAGAATGAAGAGACGGAGCCAAAGCAAAAACAACATCCAGTTGTGGATGTGACTGGTGATGGAAGCAAGGTCTGATGCTGTAAAGAACAATATTGCATAGGAACCTGGAATGTTAGGTCCATGAATCAAGGTAAATTGGAAGTGGTCAAACAGGAGATGGCAAGAGTGAACGTCGACATTCTAGGAATCAGTGAACTAAAATTAAACTCAACATTCAGAAAACTAAGATCATGGCATCCAGTCCCATCACTTCATCGGAAATAGATGGGGAAACAGTGGAAACAGTGTTAGACTTTATTTTTGGGGGCTCCAAAATCACTGCAGATGGTGACTGCAGCCATGAAATTAAAAGGTACTTGCTCCTTGGAAGAAAAGTTATGACCAACCTAAACAGCATATTAAAAAGCAGAGACATTACTTTGCAACAAAGGTCCGTGTAGTCAAGGCTATGATTTTTCCAGTAGTCATGTATGGATGTGAGAGTTGGACTATAAAGAAAGCTGAGCGCTGAAGAATTGATGCTTTTGAACTGTGATGTTGGAGAAGACTCTTGAGAGTCCCTTGGACTGCAAGGAGATCAAACTAGTCCATCCTAAAGGAAATCAGTCCTGAATGTTCATTGGAAGGACTGATACTGAAGCTGAAACTCCAATACTTTGGCTACCTGATGCGAAGAACTGACTCATTTGAAAAGACCCTGACGCTGGGAAACAGTGAAGGTGGGAGGAGAAGGGGATGGCAGAGGATGAGATGGTTGGATGGCATCACCGACTCAATGGACATGAGTTTGTGCAAACTCCGGGAGTTGGTGATGGACAGGGAGGCTTGGTGTGCTGCAGTCTATGCCTTGGTGTGCTGCAGTCTATGGGGTGGCAAAGAGTTGGACACAACTGAGCTCCTGTACTGACTTACTGATTGTAAGTTCAGCGATAATAACTATGATTTACTGTCCATTAAAGAAAAGAAATAAGTGAAGTAAGTCAGACAGAGAAAGAAAAATATCATATCACTTATATGTGGAATCTAAAAATATGATACAAATGAACTTATTTACAAAACAGAAACAGACTCGCAGACAGAAAACAAATTTAGGATTAGCAAGGGGAAGAGTGGAGGGATAAATTAGGAGTTTAGGAATAAGATATACCCACTATTATATATATATACAATATAAACAAAAAAGACCTACTCTATAGCATAGAGAGCTATACTGAATATGTTTTAATAATTTAATATTTTATAATGAAAAAGAATCTGGAAAATAATATATATATATATATTTATTCATATATGGAGAAGGAACAGCAACCTATTCCAGTACTCTTGCCTGCAAAATCCCATAGAGAGAGAAGACTGGCAGGCTACAGTCCATGAGGTTGTAAAGGGTAAGACATGCCTGAGTAGCTAAACAACAACAACAGCACCATATATATACACATATATATATATGAATAACTGCTGTACATTTGAAATAACACAGCATTGTAAATTAGCTTCGATTAAAAAAAAGTCAAATTCAGAAACACTTTTCAAATAACAGGAGATATATTTAGTTGATACACACACACACATATGTATATATACATTTGTCATGCAGAGGTTATTTTTTTCCCTATGAGATTATATAAACTTTGCCTTTCTGTTTGTACTTGTTAGCAAAATATCATCAACAGTTCTTTATTTTTCTTCCCCTAAATGCTGCACATGATTTTTGACCACATTCTTTCTATACACATCAGTAAGATGTTAACACATTTTTACCTTGGACATTTTTACATATATAGACTTTTGAATTGTTAACTAAAAGATGATGCTGTTAAAGTGCTGCTCTCAATATGCCAGAAAATTTGGAAAACTCAGCAGTGGCCACAGGACTGGAAAAGGTCAGTTTGCATTCCAATCCCAAAGAAAGGCAATGCCAAAGAATATTCAAACTACTGCACAATTGCACTCATCTCACATGCTAGCAAAGTAATTTTCAAGATTCTCCAAGCTAGACTTCAACAGTACATGAACTGAGAAGTTCCAAATGTTCAAGCTGGATTTAGAAAAGGCAGAGTAACCAGAGATCAAGTTGCCAACATCCATTGGATCATCAACAATGCAAGAGAATTCCAGAAAAAAAACATCTACTTCTGCTTCATTGGGCTTCTTTGATAGCTGGGTTGGTAAAGAATCTGCCTGCAGTGCAGGAGACCCCGGTTCGATTCTTGGGTCGGGAAGATCCACCGGAGAAGGGATAGGCTACCCACTCCAGCATTCTTGGGTTTCCCTTGTGGCTCAGCTGGTAAACAATCTGCCTACAATGTGGGAGAGCTGGGTTCAGTCTCTGGGTTGGGAAGATCCCCTGGAGAAGGGAAAGGCTACCCACTCAAGTATTCTGGTCTGGAGAATTTCATGGACAGTATGGTCCATGGGGTCGCAAAGAGTCGGAAACCATTGAGGGACTTTCACTTTCACTTTCTGCTTCATTGACTATAGCAAAGCCTTTCACTTTCTGGATCACAGCAAACTGTGGAAAACTCTTTAAGAGATGGGAATACCGGAACACCTTACCTGTCTCCTGAGAAATCTGTATGCAGGTCAAGAAGCAACAATTAGAACCAGACATGGAACAATGGACTGGTTCCAAATTGGGAAAGGAGTATGTCAAGGCTGCATATTGTCATCCTGCTTATTTAGCTTAATACAGAGCATATCATGTGAAATGCCAGGCTGGATGAAGCACAAGCTGGATCGACGTTGCTGGGAGAAATATCAATAGCCTCAGATATGCAAATGACAGTACCCTTATGGCAGAAAGTGAAGAGAAACTAAAGAGCCTCTTGATGAAAGTGAAAGAAGAGAATGAAAAAGCTGGCTTAAAACTCAGCATTCAAAAAACTAAGATCATGGCATCCGGTCCCATGCTTCACGACAATGGAAACAGTGAGACTTTATTTTTTTGGAGATCCAAAATCACTACAGATGGTGACTGAAGCCAGGAAATTAAAAGACACTTGCTCCTTGGGAAAAAATCTCTGACCAACCTCAGTTCAGTTCAATTCAGTCTCTCAGTCGTATCTGACTCTTTGTGACCCCATGGACTGCAGAACGCCAGGCCTCCCTGTCCATCACCAACTCCCAGAGTTTACTCAAACTCATGCCCATTGAGTCGAGGATGCCATCCAACCATCCCATCCTCTGTCATCTCCTTCTCTTCCCACCTTCAATCCTTCCCATCATCAGGGACTTTTCAAATGAGTCAGCTCTTTGAATCAGGTGGTGAAAATACTGGAGTTTCAGCTTTAGCATCAGTCCTTCCAATGAATATCAGGACTGATTTCCTTTAGGATGACCAACCTAGACAGCATATTGAAAAGCAGAGAGATTGCTTTGCTGACAAAGGTCTATCTAGTGAAAGCTATGGTTTTTCCAGTAGTCATGTATGGATGTGAGAGCTCGACTATAAAGAAAGCTGAGCGCTGAAGAATTGATGCTTTTGAACTGTGGTGTTGGAGAAGACTCTTAAGAGTCCCTTGGACAGCAAGGAGATCCAATCAGTCCATCCTAAAGGAAATCAGTCTGCATATTCATTGGAAGGACTGATGCTGAAACTGAAACTCCAATACTTTGGCCACCTGACGTGAAGAGCTGACTCATTTGAAAAGACCCTGATGTTGGAAAAGATTGAAGGCGGGAGGAGAAGGGGATGACAGGGGATGAGATGGTTGTATGGCATCTCTGACTGGATGGACGCGAGTTTGAGCAAGCTCAGGGAGATGGTGAAGGGCAGGGAGGCCTGGTGTGCTGCAGTCCATGGGGTGCTAAGTCAGATGCGACTGAGCAACTGAACTGAACTGAACTGGTGAATTTTAAGGAAAGATGATTTTAAATTGTTTATTAACTATCAATCATAGCCCTATCTACCAAACAGTCAATACGGAAAGACCTACGTTTAAAGGCATTTTAGAACCAACATTCCTGATGTGGGGTATAATTCAGCTACTAACCATAGGCTACAGAAACAGAACGGTTCAGGTGGCATCCTCCACCTGACTACTGGCCCTGGGACCCAGAGTCTAACATTTTCTGTCGCTACCTCTGCAATGAGTCCTCACACTTCCAGTTTAGTACACAAAGCTCCCCGATTGCCAGGGCTCTGATGTCTTCCACACCATAATTACAGACCTAGACTTGACTCTGGACGAATCCCTCTCTCCCTACCCTTTGGGGAAGAGGCTCGAAGGAGCGCGCCAATCCCAGTTCACTGCTGCCACCTTCTGGTCTTGAGTAGTAATTCTGACTGCCCCCTTCCCACCTATCCCATGTGGGCCTTAAGACCTGAAAATTAGCTTTGTAAACTCAGATTAAAGCGATTTATTTGATTTTGCATTAAAAGCTTGAATTCTTAACAGGGCCACATTCCCCTGATTATCTTGTCATGTCTTATCTAATAGGGTTATTTTAGGCTTTACTAACGGGCACAGTGTAGTCGTAGCAACATAGCTTTCTTCTTTGTCTCAGGTTGATGGAAACTACTCTGAAGTCAATACTGCTAATTTCATTTCTAAATTGTTGCACCTACTATTCCAGTTAGATTTACCTTCTGTGCCAGAGATTTAGAATCCATTGAGTGCCACTGACAGGTTGGGGGAGATTAGAGAAGGGTACTTTGATATGGACTAACATTTCTTGAACCAAGGGTACCAGCATCAGTCTAATGTGCCTTGAGTGGCTCACGGGCTCAGGGCCAAGGACAGTGGTGACATGGGTGGACAGCTATGAAGGAGTCTAGTCTCCGTCCCAAGTACTCATGCACTCTGCAGATGCAGCAGAATGCTGCTGATGGAACTGTGGCTATTATTAAAGCAAAGGTGTGGGAAAACTTGGAAGGATAAGACCAAACAACACCAATCATGTCAAAAGGAGTCTTAAGATATTCTTTCAATGGTTAAACAGTGAATCTGAGCTGGGGAGAATATTTTCTTCTTTGTGCTTCTGCTGCTGCTGCTAAGACACAAGTACTTTTACAAAACGATGGAAATCCAAGAACACTGTCATATGAACCTTAGCTTCTTCAACAAAACTGCAGACCCAGCTGCACCGTCTCTATCCCCAGTAAAGAACCTCAGTCCCATTACTTAGGGTGGAAGCCCGAGAGGGCTCATCACCTTCTCTAACAGGAAGCTGAGGCTGGGCCTCATCTCAACCACATATCAGGCTGCAGGACCAGAGTCACAAGCAAACAGTTTAAGGCAGGGCTTGTAAACTGAAATGCCTGGAGGGACTAATCTGGTAAGCTAATCAAGGAAACAATGTCTACTATGCAGATTAGCTGAAAATGGGAGCAAAAGTGATAAATGACTTGATGCCTCAGTTTTGAAGGAGCAATATAGAACAGTCAAGAACTGTCACAAGTGTAAAAACTCACTACGTGAGTGAGCAGACCCAAATCTTGACATCTAAAAATGTGGGTTTAGTGTACTAGAGGTTTTGTTTTTTCAACAAAAGTCATTTATTTGACTCTTTAAGTGAATTTTCCTGGAGTTGCAATTTTCTAAACAAGTATGAGAATCAAAGAGCTGTCTGACAAGTTGGTAACTCCTGGAATAGAAGCTGTTGTCTTCAAAAGACATCACCTTCTCAGGGTTATGTCCACTTAGTGTTTGTTCTGTGGTTCAATCTGGGGTCTTTCAACTTTTGAGCCTCTCTCTCTGAAAGTCGGATATGACTTGTTTGACTCCAGTTTCGAATGGATCACAGGCCTTAGGAAAACTGGGCAGGTGGCAAGAAAAAGAGGTACTGTCTGAATCCACCACAGTTGTTCAGAAAACTGAATTGGGATTTTGGCCAAAGCCTTACAGACCCCATAATTTTCTCCAGAATACCTCCTTAACCGAGACAGAAGTAGTCATCTGTTAATAAGACAGTGATTCCTTCCTGTTAGTCTTTTTTAGTTTTTTTCTTTCATTTTGCATCTGTAAAATATGTTAATAATATCTGTATCCTATAAGACCAATATAAAATTATAGACAATTGTTTCCCATACCCTGTGTTGATATTAATGTCTACGTGTATCAGATGATAGATTGTGATTATGACACACACATGTCTAAACACTGGTAGTCTCACACGACTGTACTTCACCATGGACCATGTCAACTGTCTGTTGAGACGCAATCCTCCTCAGATCTCTTGTGTTTCCACGTAGCTTATTAGTGAAGTACTGACTGTCCTTTTTTGGCATAAACCATGCTGGATGCTTGTCTAGTGAACAGTCTTGGAAGACAGAGACAGTATCTCCTTCTGGAACAAAGGGTGAGCATGCACCTGCCCATTATAAGACAAGAATGTTCTCAAGTTCAACACACCTTTGTGTGAGTTGACATCCACGTGGCCCATTCATATCATCTCCGTGAGAGTAGAGGCCATAGAAAACCGACACACATGTGTTAATGCTGATGCTGTTGGTCATGTCCTGAATGATAGAGTTGAGTCCTCTGTGCCTGACCTGAAGTCTTGTGTCTACTATCAGCATCCATGAAACTGGCTGGCCACTGTCTCAACTCCCACGGAAGGTAGAACCTCAGACTCTCCCCGTGCTGGACAGTGCTGTGCTTGTAAGAGAATGCTGGCCTATTACATGCAGCTGGCCTTTTGCTGTTTGCTCGAGTTTGCCCTTTCCACTTGTCTAACCTGAGACTGTGTTACTGTTATGCAAGCTAGAGGTTAGTGTCTTCCACCCACCTGTGATATTAGAGGATTTTAATTAATGTCATTTCATTTTATTGCTAACTCTTCATGACAATGACAGAGGGCAAGGACTGTGGGTCCCTGCAGAGGCTGAAACACCACTTATTTCTTCATCTTTTCATAAAACTATAGAATAATTTAATACCCTCAAATATATATTTAACAACAGCTTTCGTTTGTTTCCAATCCGGATAGCAACTATGTTCTACAACTAACATGTGGCTGTCCCAAGAAACTTGCCTTTCACTGTTTGCAGAAAATCCAAACCATGTTCTTCCAAAATTTGTTCTGAATCTTTACATGTCTTGTGTCCTTCTCCAATTCTTCTGTCCTATTTTCTTACAGTTATTTTTTTTATCACTGTTCTTGCATTAAATCAAATATGATAATCAGGCCCTTATCTTGATTTTCACTGAGGGTAAAATATACTGTATGAGATCAATGTACATATATGAAATTTATTAAAGATTTGAAGAAAGTTCATGCTGCATCAAAGACATAGGGGTGAGGAGATGTCTTGTCCTTCCTATTAGGGAATGAATGTCTAATACCCACTGTACAGTTCAGTGATAGTGGTGTCTATTCTCAATCGGTATCACCCTTATGTCCACTCGGCCTTTCTCTGCTGTGCGCTGAGCTCCAGAACACTGGGAAGTTCCTCACTCAGGTTCATGTGTCCATTAGGAGGAAAGCTGAAGATCAGAGCTCAGTAGAGAGAGGGAAGATTCTCGCTCCTTTGCTCTCTCTTTCGCTCACTGTCATCGGGCAGAAGCAGCATTCCCCTATCAAGGCCCACAGGTCCTGTCTAGCCGTTCAGGCAGTGGCTTAGTGCCTCTGCTACCCTCCAGGCATCTCAACATCCCTATTCATTCCCCTGCCCAAAGTTCAGAAAATACATCTTTCACTGAGCCATATGTAGCTAACTTTTTGAATGTATCATCTATTTCCTTCTGGTATCCCACCTGATACATCTATGCTGGAGTCCGGCTCCAGCAGCCAGGGAATTGCCCTGAAGGGAGGAGCAGTGTCGGCAGAGAATGATGCAGGCTCTCACTCAAAGTACTGGACTGCATGTTTATTTCAAGCATCATATTTTCTTTTATATTTTTACAAAAGCATTAGGTCAGAGGTTTGACATCTTCAGTTTCTCCTCACCCAGATTTACTGTCTCCATAAATCATTGTTGTCCTTCAGAGTTCCCTCTTAAGTGTCCTTGTGATTACATTGTAACTCATGTTTGTCTCTGGGCTGCATACCACATTCCTCAGTTTATTTCTTATCTTTCTAAATCCTGCTATCCCCTAGTAACTTAAGCTCATTATCTCCTAAAAAGGCTTTTAGCTATTAGTATCTCTAAAATTCCTAGTTTCTCTAAGCTATAGTAAAATATGTCAACACTACAACATTCCTTAAACTTTTAGCCTCTAACTATTCTTAATTATTCCTAAACCCTAAACTCAGCAAAATACTTTTGCCATAAACATTTCCCTTACAAGCAGGTTTCAGACAACAATGTTTCCCATGGCCTCAAGCTGCGGCCTATGTGCTCATCCAGGAACATTCTTTGTAAAGATCCTTGAACAAATGTCAATAGTTAACTTTATGGATTATAACATTCTTTCCAGCCAACTCAACTGGAGGAAGGAAAGGACAAGTCAGAATCGCAAGACCTAACTCCTTCATCCCGGGACTGTGCCTGCGGGATGAGGAGAGGGGGTTGGGGCCGTGCCTCCATTTTGTCAGTAATGCCTAACGCGGCTCCCAACACATCCAAGCACTGAGAATTTATTATTTCTAATCCCAGTTTTCCAGAGAAGAAGCTAAAGCTCAAGAGACTAAGTGATCTAGCCCTAGATCATTCAACCCTCAAGGGAAACATCCAAGATGTAATGATGAATGGGTTGTTTTCAAATCCTGCACAGTTGTCATCATGTCAGGCTGCCTGTCCTACAGTGCTCTATAATTCCAGTGATTGGTTTCAATAATGGATATGCTATAATAGCAAGAGTGCTGTAAGGTACTTTTCTAAACATGGTTCTATTGCTTCTATAAACTGCATAACAATGAAAGCTCCATATGAAGCTTCTTTAGTCTTGAATGATCTACATGGTTTATACTAAATAAATAAATGTTACTAGATAGATAAGCTTTTTAAAGAATGTAGTCCAGATGTCATTCAATTATTGCTTTATGTTTCCTCATAGAGCATTTATTTCTCAACCAGAATGAAGCAGAATCTAAAAAGTTTTCTCAGTTAATTAACCAGTATTAAGATCAAAAACACTTTATTCATATTTATCTCCATCCATCACTTTATCAAGAAAAAAAATTGATACAAGTGTGAATATTTAAAGTCAGAAAAGCAAGTAGTAGAGTGTCAGTAAAAGATACTCTTGAGGATGATTTTAGATTTGCTTTCATTGTAACCTACCAAGGAAGTCTGGGAGAATCCAGAGAAAAAACCATCAAGGTTGACTTCTGGGAGAATGTAATTAAAGATTGGTCTCATTAGTTGTTCAGGAACACAGACTGCATCACTGTTCTCTGCGTAACTAGTGAACAAATGGATGTCCTTGATGGCAGGCTAACAGATACCACAGATATCTTATGGAAATTTAAAATCACTTGCTTCTGATTTCCTCAGCCATGCTCAGTGTATCCCTCTGCATATTGATGTTCACATTTTTCTCTAATTCCTAAGCCTAACTTTACTTAAAGTAATTTTCTTTTAGAAATTCAGTTGATAATTTGGCCATATTTTTAAGACACTTTATTAGGTACTTTTTTTGTTCGTTGCATACATAGCATGAAAATATTGTTTCCTAACATATTTGGAGGAAAAAGCAACTCCCTCTCTTTTGGTGGCAGTTCCAGTTAGATATACAATATGCATTCCATTAAATACAAATATCTATCAAAACTCACCTGACTAGAATGATTCAAAAGCATTCCCAGGTTACATAGTCAGTTCCCTATAGATAAGAGTGACTTTTAGATATTAGTTTTCAATAAATATATTTTTTCAGGCATTTCAGGGAAAATAGAATTTTAAGGCTAAATAATTGGATTTTATTGAATTTTCTGCTACATCTGATAGGAGTTCTCTAAACAAAAATGTTCAACAATAACAATAATGGAAGCATGTTCAATAATAAATGGTCAAAAGGCATGGTAAATACAGGGGACATAAAAAAGATCACTTCAAGTACCATTAAAGAACCATAAAGTGTCTGTGTCAGAAGGACCCAAAACAAAGGAATTATTGGACTTTTTAAGCACAATCTCTGGAACACAAGTGAGTCATACCCAGATCCATCTTGAAGTCCATCTTTCCCTGCCCAGCACATGTTATTCTGATTCCAAGCAGCTAAGCTTTACAATTGGGCTCGGCAAGGTGGAAATGCATCAGGTCAACGTGACAGGAAGAAAAAGAACACCTTTCAGAGGAGGACAGCCAGCTCGCTCTTTTCCTGCTTTTGATGCTCTTAACAGGACTGAAGATTGTGCTGTTCCTTTCAGATAAACACCCACAGACTGATCTTCTGAATCTCCTCTCTGAGCTACAGTCATCATCACTGCTTTCTTGTTAGAGCCCAGAACGATCCTCTCCTTTTCTTTCATCCTGTTAGTGGATCGCCATCTATGTGTCTTTGTATAAGAGAAGGTGAGCAAGAGTACCTATCGATGTGCATGTGTGTAGAGATGTCTTTTTGTGCTGGGTGGATAATAGATAATGGATAGAGAGAGTGCTAATGGATAGATGATAGATAGATAGATAACGGATAGAGAGAGATACAGAGATAGGTAACTAATAGATTATAGACAGATAATGGATAGAGAGAGTGCTAATGGATAAATAGTGGATGGATAGATAGATAGATAGTGGATAGATGAAGAGGTAGATAGTTAAATAGATATAATGGATAGATAGATTCATATACAGAAAGATAGATAACTAATAGATAATGGAGAGATAGACAAATAGATAATGGATAACTAGACTATGGATAGATGGATAGATTTATAGAAATGGAGAGGTAGATATAATGGACAGATAGATGATGGATGGATGATAGATGAATAGGTAGATAGATGTTAGATAGAAAAGCCTTTCAAAAATTTGAAAAATATGACTAGAATATGACTAGATTTTAACATATTTTCAGAAGTTCTGGTTTATACACAAGGTTTTTTTCCCCCCAGTTAATATGTATCTCTGTCTCTCAAAGTCACTTAGTCATGTCTAACTGTTAGTGACCCCATGGAATGTAGCCCACCAGTTTCCTCTGTCCATGAAATTCTCCAGGCAAGAATACTGGAGTGGGTAGGCCTTTCCTCTCCAGGAGATTCCCCTGACCCAGGGATTGAACCAAGGTCTCCTGCATTGGAGGCAGATTCTTTACTGTCTAAGCTACCAGGGGTAGACTTTATAAGATTTTTTAATTTATATTTACTTAATGTATATTAGAAAAAATGACTAGCACCTTAAATCCATAATTTCATTGCTTATGTATTCATGCTTTCAACTATAAATACCAAGTCTATTTAAATAAAAATATTAAACAGTATTACAGTTCAAATGCAGTTAAGCAAAAATCACAAAAGCAGTTAATGACTAAGTTTGGAATGTTTCAGATGTTCAAGCTGGATTTAGAAAAGGGAGAGGAACCAGAGATCAAATTGCCAACATCTGTTGGATCATTGAAAAAGCAAGAGAGTTCCAGAAAAACATCTACTTCTGCTTTGTTGACCATGTCAAAGCCTTTGACTATGTGGATCACAACAAATGTGGGGAAATTCTTAAAGAGATGGGAATACCAGACCACCTGACCTGCCTTCTGAGAAATCTGGATTCAGGTCAAGAAAAAACAGTTAGAACTGGACATGGAACAATAGACTGGTTTCAAACAGGGAAAGGAGTACATCAAGGTTGAATATTGTCACCTGCCTATCTAACTTATATGCAGAGTACATCATGAGAAATGCCAGGCTGGATGAAGCACAAGCTGGAATCAAGATTGCTGGGAAAAATATCAATAACCTCAGATATGCAGATGACACCACCCTTATGGCAGAAAGTGAAGAAGAGCTAAAGAGCCTCTTGATGAAAGTGAAAGAGGAGAGTGAAAAAGTTGGCTTAAAGCTCAACACTCGGAAAACTAAGATCATGGCATCCAGTTCCATCACTTCATGGGAAATAGATGGGGAAACAGTGGAAACAGTGGCAGCCTTTATATTTTTGGGCTCCAAAATCACTGCAGATGGTGACTGCAGCCATGAAATTAAAAGACACTTGCTCATTGGAAGAAAAGTTATGACAAACCTAGACAGCATATTAAAAAGCAGAGACATTCCTTTGCTAACAAAGGTCTGTGTAGTCAAAGCTATGGTTTTTCCAGTAGTCATGTAGGGATGTGAGAATTGAACTATAAAGAAAGCTGAGCACTGAAGAATTGATGCTCTTACAGAAAGGAGATCCAACCAGTCCGTCCTAAAGGAAATCAGTCCTGGGTGTTCACTGGAAGGACTGATGCTGAAGCTGAAACTCCAATACTTTGGCCACCTGATGTGAGGAACTGGCTCATTTGAAAAGACCCTGATGTTGGGAAAGATTGAAGAAGAGGATGACAGAGGATGAGATGGTTGGATGGCATCACCGACTCAATGGACATGAGTTTGGGTAGGCTCTGGGAGTTGGTGATGGACAGGGACGCCTGACGTAATGCAGTCCATAGGTCGAGAAGAGTCGGAAATGACTGAGCAACTGAACTGAAGTGAATTACATAATATTGATTCCTAAAAAGGCATGCTTTCTCTGACCTAGATCTGAGCCAAAATTAAAGTCTTTCTATTATATAGAAAGGAAAAATATATTTAGCTCCTGAAGAACTGACCTCTGTAAATCTATTTTGGACCAAAACAGAAAGTCTTGAGCTGTTATTTTAAATCAGTATTATTTACATTTATCATTTTATAAGGAAAGGATCAAAACCTGCAATTACATTATTTCTAGTTTTGAGAAGCCCTCCAACTCCAAATATATTAATTCTCCTCTCCTTAGATCCTCTATCCTGAACAAAGTAAGATTACTTCCTAGAAGATAATGTCTTTTTCATGGACTGTTCTCTGTCATTCTCCATTTGTTTTGTATGTATCTATTTGTCTGTCTACTTACAACTTGTACCAAAGTTGTAGAATTCACAATGAGAAAAAAAAATTCAAGGCAAAGAATCATATTACAATTACATATTAATAATTTTCCTCCTTTGAAAATAGCTTTTACCATACCATACTGAAAAAACATCTTCTAACACCAAAATATGTATTGTCGTTGTTGTTGCTGTTTAGTTGCTCAGCTATGTCCAACTATTTGTGACTCCATGGACTGCAGCATGCCTGGTTTCCCTGTCCTTCACCACATCCCAGAGTTTGCCCAAGTTCATGTCCATTGAATCAGTGATGCCATCCAACCATCTCATCTTCTGTAGCCCTCTTCTCCTTCTGTCTTCAATTATTCCCAGCATCAGGGTCTTTTCTAATGAGTTAGACCTTTGCATCAGGTGGACAAAATATTGGAGCTTCAACTTCAGCATCAACCCGGCCAGGTATTCAGGGTTGATTTCCTTTAATATTGACTAATTTGATCTCCTTGCTTCCCAAAGAATGCTCAAGACTCTTAAGAGTCTTCTCCAGCACCACCATTCCAAAGCATCAATTCTTCAGTGCGCTGCCTTCTTTATAGTCCAGCTCTCATATTCTTACAGGACTACCAGAAAAAACATAGCCTTGACTTTTTTTTTTTAGTCAAAATGGCAGAGCAGAAGGATGTGTGCTCATCTTCTCCTGCAAGAACTCCAAAATTACAACTTGCTGCTGAACAATGATCGACAGGAGAATGTTGGATCCCACCAAAAAAAGATACCCCAAATCCAAGGGAAAAGGAGAAGCCCCAGCAAGATGTTAGGAGGGGCAAAATCACGTTTAGAATCAAACCCCATACCCATGAGAGATGCTCGGAGGTCTCAAACAAAACTTTGTTGCACACCAGGAGACCCCACAGAGACTGTGTTTGAGTGTCTCCTGCAGAGGTAGGGGTCAGCAGTGGCTTGCCTCAGGGGCAGGGGCTCTGGGTGCAGCAGTCCTGGGTGTGGCACAAGCCCTCTTGGAGGAGGTCGCCATTAACCCCACCATAGAGCTGCCAAGCAGAAGAACCACAAACTACACAACAATTATACCAAATAAATTCTCGTACTGTTAAGAAAGTTCTAGGACCCAACAGATTTCCCAACTGGGAATCTGGCACAGGCACTGAGAACCACGAGGGAATTTGACTTTGGAGGCGAGTGGGATTTGATTACTGAACTTACACAGGACTAGGGAAACAGACTCTTGGAGGGCACAAACAAAACCTTCTGTGCACCAGGACCCAAGAGAAAGGAGCAGTGACCCCACAAGAGACTGACCCAGACTTGCCTGTGAGTGTCCAGGAGTCTCCAGTGGAGGCATGGGTCGGCAGGGGCCTGCTACAAGGTAGTGGGCACTGAGTGTGGCAGTGCATGCACAGAACCTTTTGAAGGAGTTTGACATTATCTTCATTACCTCAGCCATAGTTTGGTCTCAGGCCAAACAACAGGGAGGGAACAGAGCCCTACCAATCAAGAAAAAATCGGATTGAAGATTTACTGTGCATGGCCATCAGAACAACACCCAGTTTCCCCCACAGTCAGTTTCTCCATTCAGGAAGGTTCCATAAGCCTTCCTGATCCTTCTCTATCAGAGGGCAGACAGAATGAAAACCACAATCACAGAAAGCTAACCAAACATTACATGAACCACAGCCTTGTCTAACTCAATGAAACTATGAGCCATGCTGTGTAGGGCCACCCAAGGTGGATGGGTCACGGTGGAGAGTTCTGACAAAATGTGGTCCACTGGAGAAGGGGATGGCAAACCACTACGATAGTCTTGCCTTAAGAACCCAAAGAATAGTATGAAAAGGCAAAAAGATAGGACACTGAAAGATGAACTTCCCAGGTCTGTAGGTGCCTAATATACTACTGGAGATCAGTGGAGAAATAACACCAGAAAGAATGAAGAGACAGAGCCAAAGCAAAAACAACACCCAGTCGTGGATCTGTCTAGTGATGGACGTAAAGTCTGATGCTGTAAAGAACAATATTACATAGGAACTTGGAATGTTAGGTCCATGAATCAAGGCAAATTGGAAGTGGTCAAGCAGGAGATGGCAAGAGTAAACATTGACATTTTAGGAATTAGTGAAAAATAGACTGGAATGGAAAACCAACTCATATGACCATTATTTCTACTACCATGGGCAAGAATCCTTTGGAAGAAATGGAGTACCCATCATAGACAACAAAGAAATTAAAAATGCAGTACTTGGGTGAAATCACAAAAATGACAGAATGATCTCTGTTCATTTCCAAGGCAAACCAATCCATATCACAGTAATCCAAGTTTATGCTCCAACCAGTATTCTGAAAAAGGTGAAGTTGAATGGTTATATGAAGACCTACAAGACAATCTAGGACTAACACCCCCAAAAAGATGTCCTTTTCATTATAGGGGACTGGAATGCAAAATAGGCAGTCAAGAGATACCTGGAGTAACAGGCAATTTGGCTTTGGAGTACAAACTGAAGCAGGGCAAAGATTAACAGATTTTGCCAAGATAACACACTGTTCATAGCAAATACTCTTTCACAAACAGAGAGAAGACTCTACACATGGACATCACCAGATGGTCATTATCAAAGTCAGATTGATTATATTCTTTGTAGCTGAAGATGGATAAGCTCTATACAGTGAGCAAAAATAAGACTGGGAGCTGACGATGGCTCAGATCATTAGCTTCTTGTTGCCAAATTCAGATTTAATTGAAGAAAATAGGAAAAATCATTAGACTATTCAGGTATGACCTAAATCAAATCCCTTATGATTATACACTGGAAGTGGCAAATAGATTCAAAGGATTAGATCTGATAGGCAGAGTGCTTGATGAACTATGAGCTGAGGTTCGTGTGAAATGCCAGGCTGGATGAAGCACAAGCTGAAATCAAGATTGCCGGGAGAAATATCAAAAACCTCAGGTATGCAGATGGCACCCCTCTTAAGGCAGAAAGTGAAAAAGAACTAAAGAGCCTCTTGATAAAAGTGAAAGAGGAGAGTGAAAAAGTTTGCTTAAAGCTCAACATTCAGAAAACTAAGATCATGGCATCAGGTCCCACACTTCATGGCAAATAGATGGGGAAACAATGGAAACAGTGAGAGACTTGAGACTTTTTATTTCGAGGGGCTCCAAAATCACTGCAGATGGTGACTGCAGCCAAGAAATTAAGACACTTGCAGAGGGCCAACACAGAGTCCTGCTGACAGACCATTGTAAGGACCATGGCCTTCACTTTGACGGAAGTGGGAAACTACTGGACAGTCTTAAGCACAACAGTGGTGGGATCTGATTCATAGTTTTAAAGGTGGGATGTAGGTAAGGTTACAAGAATGGAGACCAGTGAGGAGTCTAATGCAGTAACTCAGGCATGAGATGGGGATGATTGTACCAGAATAACAGCAGGGAAGGTGGTTCACACAAAATAAGATTAAAATCTGAGAACATTTTAATAATAATGCAACACAAATTTCCCAACAGATTTTATGTGAATTATGATATAAAGAGAGAGGAATGAAGAATTCTACATTTTCAGAGACTAGCTAAAATTATTGACCTACAATTCCTACTTATAAAGGGTTGTATTTCAATACTTAAAAGTGAAGAAAACTAAAATCTAAGTAGATTAATGAGACTTGGCATTGAGGTACAATTATTTTGTGATGCAACAAGGCATCCAGACTCAAAATCTACATTTTTTCACTATACCTACTTTGCTTCTCAGTTCATTGTTTATGCCATTTAACCTTAAATCATAAGCATTTACCCAATTCAAGCTGAGTAACATCTGCCTTCTGGGGTTTACTGTTTTGGCATGAGCTAGTGTAAGACTATCAAATGGTTCACAGATTCAATAGGAGGCAATTTCTCAAATTACAATGCATTTGCTCAGTTGCTGAGGCTGAAGAATGACTGTTATGATAAAGTATGAAGGAACTAATCCTTTCTTGAATGAAAAGAACAATTCTGAGTGAAAATGCTTTCATTTTTCCTCCTCACTGTTTATAAGCTCCATTGCCACTGACAACAAATGAAAAATATTGTGGAAAAGCTGAGACAAACAACTCTTTTACAAAACAGCTGTGTGAACTTTTGTACTAATGACTCCCTACCCAGCTCCTTCTCCTTGAGAGGGTAGAGATTCTCATTTTATACAAGAAAGCAATTTGTCATAAGAGTCCTTGAATTAAATCTTCAGAATAAAAGGAAGTTCAGAAACTCTTTGAAGAGTCTTAGAAGCAATGCAAGCCATACTCTCAGGTCTATGTCAATTGATCCAGTAATAAATTCCCAAGAGCTCTTTCCCAAGACCTCTGATTGCAGGCAGCGTTCAGAACTGAAGGATGATGACACGCCAGTGTTACAAGCATCCTAGAAGGATATGGGGGCAAGTTGTCGGCAGCAAACTACACCCACCTGGTTCAGTCCATGAACTGGCTGAACCCATTTGAGGCTTTCTATACTTGAGTTTAGCAGAAAAATGGTATATTGAAGTGAGTTCAAGGAAAACAGCCATTTCCAAAATTAAAGTAATCATTTGGGCTTAACTAATATGCCTTACAAGTTAACCGATAGTGTTTCCTGACCTGGATTTTTCATATATAAGCTTTAGATCATAAGGTCCAAATATATCTATAATTATAAGACAACCTTATACAGCTTCTATAATCACTTAGATGACCATGAACACAGGCCAAAAAGAGCAAGGAACAAGTTTTAAAATGAGAAGGAGACAGTGACAGAAAAGTAATAAGATTGGTTTCTATATATTTATGAAGACCTATCACATCAACTTAAGGCTATGCCTTATGCACATCTGTTTTGTAGACAATGTAGATGACTGAAAAGTGAACTAGTGCCACAAAGAGAAAAAATGAACATAAAACTTAAAGCTGTTTCTAAAACACTACTGGGATAAATTAGATTGCCAGATAAAACACAGGGTGCTTGGTTCAACTTGAATTTCAGATAGACAATAAATATTTTTAGTATAAATGTGTTGGAAGTATTGCAATTTTTAGTTTGTTATAGTTTGTATATTTTAGTGTTTAGTATCACATAATATGTATTATGCATATTGCATATTTCATATTGAAGTGTGTCCTAAATATTGCGTGGAACATAGTTAAACTAAAAAGTTAGTTGATATCTATATGAGATTGAAATTTAAACACACTGTATTTTTGTTTGCTTAATCTGCAAACCTAGATGGAGAGAGATCATTCTGGATAAGCCAGCAAGGTTTTTGGGAGAATATATTTTCTACGAACTTGGGAAACTTTTATGTCTCCAATCAGCTGTGTGATCTTGAGCTTGTCTGACTCTTAGTTTTCAGTTGTCAGTTAAATCATTTAAAGTATTATTGGTTTCAATTTTGTAATTTATAAATATTTAAAATTAAAATGTCTTATTATAAGAAAACTGTCAGTCTGGAATATCAAGCTAAATACCACCAGCAAGCACTAATTTAGATCTTATCAGGATCCAAGCAAAGCACCGTATTTATAGGGTATTCACCACTTAACCCCTAAATAATCTAATAACACAATAGCATCAGTGGAATTATCTCCCATTTTGCAGGTGAGAAACTCTGCTTCAAAGTTTAAATAGCTTTCTTTGAGAACACAAATATACTAAGTGTCAGATCCAGGATTTAAACAGAGATCTTGACCTCAGGAAACCTCATACTCAGTAACACTGTACTATGTCCTTTCCAGTGATGCTTAAATTGAACCAGACAACTATTCAGTCTTCTTTGTTGCCTTAAATACATGTTATAGAGAGCCAACTTTGGATGTATTTTTTACATGAAAAAGTGAAAACAAAACAGTGATTTTTACCGTGTGTATTAAACAGAAAATATAGTTCAACTGGAGCTTCCCAGGTGGTGCTAGTGGTAAAGAATCTGACTTCTAATGCAGGAGACATGAGATATGGGTTCGATCCTTGGGCTGGGAAAATCCCCTGGAGGAGGGCATGGCAACCCACTCCAGTATTCTTGCCTAGAGAATCCTATGGACAGAGGAACCTGACAGACTATAGTCCATAGGGTTGCACAGAGTCAGACATGACTGAAGTGACTTAGCATGCACACGTACATGCATAGATCAACTGCCATCTTACCAACTTGCCCTGAAACCTAGAAGCCATCTTCCCTTGGTAGTTGCACTTCCTTTGGGCCCTTACTTCAAAAGAAAATTACCAGCCACTTGGTGGAACCTAAACTAGCTTCAGTTGTCAGGCAAAGCATCTGTTGAAAACCCACGAATTGACAGTTTGAGTCAATAAAGATACAGCACTTGCTGTGGTGCCCGCCAATTTTCAGTGTGGCTGGAGAATGGGAAATGTCAAGTGTATATTAGAACATGCAATTAATATTGTCCAGTGATAAAACAATTAATGGTAAAATAAGTCATATGATTCCAAGTTATTGGAAACTGAAAGCAATATTTACTCAGTCTTCTAAGCATCAAACACAAATATTGTTTGATTAATTGTTATGTCTAAAAGATGACAGGCCAAATAAGAAAATATTCCAAAACTAGCATGCTATCCAGAATATAGCATAAAATACTTTATAAAGTTATTAAAAAGTCAACACGACTTTATTAAAATCTAATGGTTTTAAAATATAAAACCTCTCATAGCATGTTACGACCCTTTCTGGAGTGAGAAGAATGTTAGAAGAATGTAGCAAATGTTGTAAGAAACAAAATCACGTTTAAGGCAGATCTGATATAATATATATTATATATATATATATTATGTAATATAAATAAAATGTATTTATATTATATATAAATATATAATATATTCTTATAATATATAATGGATATAATATGTTATATATATTATAAATTATAATATATATAAATATATATTATATATAAAATGTATATTATATATTATATATTATATAATCATATTATTTATATTATATACAAAATTATATATTATGTATTATAATTAATAATTATAATGTTAAGCATATTAATATAATTAATATATATTGATATAATTATTGTATATAATATATAATAATATATAATATAGTAATATAATTATATAATATAATATATATTCTGATATATAATTATATATATATATTATATATATTATGGTGGAGGAATAATTTTGAGATTTCAGATTAGTAGATCATTCTTGTATAAACGAGGTTGCTGACACATGACACAGCTTGTCACCTAAAGTATTGGCTCACCAAGTCTCAAGATTAATGGTGCCAGGTATTCAGCTTTGTTTACTTGCCCAGAGCAACTATAAAAATTTGCCACAAACTTAGTGGCTTTAAACAGCAGAAATTTATTCCCCCATAGTTCTGGAGGCTGGAGTCTGAAATCAAGGTGTCAGCAGAGCCATTTTCCTTCCAAAGTTTCCAGGGAACAGTCTGTTCCTTGCCTTTCTCGGCTTCTGGAAGCTCTGGGAATTCTTCAACTTGTGGTTCTGCCATCCCCATTTCTGCCTCTGTGCTCATGTTTCTTCTTTTCTTTTTTCCTTATGTCTCTTATAAAGACAGATCATCCATATTTTTCTTGTATAAGACCCTTTACCTTGATTACACCTGCAAGGACTACCTCATCACTGCTTCTAAGGTGTAACTTTCAGGGTGTAATGTTCCAGCTCAAACTTAAAAGATTCTGTATGTCTATACAAATGTCTTGCTTCTACAGGAAGGAAAGTTGGCCTCTGTACCTGGTCCAGCATTTCTCAACACCAAACATTCACAAGCTAATTTATACATTATCATAGAGATTACTAAGACAGAAAAATAAAATAGTATATTTGTAGATAAATTTTGGGCTTCCTGGTGGCTCAGCAGTAAAGAATCTCCTTGCCAATGAAGGAGATGCAGTTTTGATCCCTGGGTCAGGAAGATCTCCCAGAGAAGAAAATGGCAACCCACTCCAGTATTCTTGCCTAGGAAAACCCATGGAGAGAGGAGCCTGGTGGGGTACACTCTATGGAGTCACAGAGTCGGACATGACTTAGCAAACAACAACAGATATATTTTATATACATAAGCTGTAAGAGACAAGTGTGTGGAATGATGAAATATCAGTTTTAAGTTCTAATCTTTGCAAGAGTATATGCAAATGATTAACTGTACCAATAAGCAAATTATTATATAAATAATTATAACCATTTTATACAGAGAAAAAGATGAGGATACTTACATTGAGAAGACATAAATTATGAAGAAACATTTGGGTTGCAAATTGGAAACTGTCAAATGTGGCATGCTTTTAATTTGATCTGCCCAGATTTCTCTTAATTTTTATTATTCACTAAAACTCTAAATTATGATTACTTAGTCTGCAGAGTAGGCAGTCTCTTTCTCAGTCAGCATTGCTTTTACTAGTTAGTCAGGTTATTTAAATCAATTTTAAATGGAGGGGAAAACACACATCAAGTTGAAAGGGAACAAATAAAGGAGAATTTCTTTCATGCAGATGATTGAGACGTTACAAAACCTTCTCTAAGCATTTTAATCATTCATTTAAAAGTTTGGACAAATGTGGAAATGAGCAAGCTCCTCTCTGTATTGTATTATTCATTTGAACATAGAAATGATCAAGCTGATGTTTTTACTTTTTCCTCCAAAAAACATCTCTAGAGAGATTATCCCTCTCGACTTGTCAGTGAAAGAGAAAGAGCTCATTTTGATCACAGATGACCAAGGACTGCTTCAGAGATCATCCTGGCTTTTTCTGAAGCATCTGTGGTACTCAGTTCGCGCATCAAAAAAGTCAATAAGATTATATATCATCATAAATACCTTAAAATACAAGATTCTGTGATATAATTTTTTAAAAATCACATGCAAGTCTTAAAGGAAAGAGGATTACTAATAAAACAAATATGTCTACTATTTTTATATTATTATTTTCAATAAATTATTCAGAAAAGTCATTTCAGTACGATATGCTTGGCATTTTGAAATAATAATGACTGGAAATCACTGAGCTATTAATATGTCCAAGACAAAGAGCTTAGCATTTTACATGAATCATTATAATTAATCTTCATAACATTATTAGTAGGTAGAAATTTGTATGAAAACTTTATATATGTCAGCTTATGTATGTATGTGTGAGGATGTAGAAAGAGAGGGAAGAGAAGAGGGAGAGAGGAAGTGAGGAAGCAAGCTTGTGAAAAATAAACAGAGGATGGAAGAAAGAGAAAGAAAATAATAATTTGAACCATGTAATTCCAGGGAAAATGCACATTCGAAAGTGATCAGTTACAAATATCATTGATTTGTACCATGTGCTAAGCTCAGAAAGTGAGAAAACTTTCCCAAAGTTCCCCAACCATGAGGCTGCAAAGCTGACAATAAAATGTCCATTTGCCTGGCCTGGAAATCAAGTCACTTCATTGCTATGCTACACTGCCTTTTACTGTTTCAAGACATAGATACTTTACATATAAATACATTTCTGACTGTATTTCCTTTCCTAAAAATAAGAACACAAAAAGTCTAGTTAAAAAATAAGGTTAATAACAGACTGTAGTATATCCATAAGGTTCTTTTTTTTTTTTTTTACTGATATTTTATGTATTCCTTCCCCCACATGATTAAACACTCTTTTTTTAATTGAATGATAATGACAATTTTGTGTTAGTTTCTGCTTTACAACAATATGAATCTGCAATAAGTATAGTTAGCCCCTCTCTCTTGAGCCTCCCTCCAACCCACTGATCCAACCCCTCTAGATCATCACAGAAGATTGAACTGAGATCCCTGTATTATAGAGAGAGTTCCCACATGATAGTGTATATACGTCAGTGCTATTCTCCCTATTTGTCCTACCCTCCCCTTCCCCCCACCGCGTTCACAAGTCCATTCTCTATATCTGTATCTCTATTTATGTCCTGTAAACCAAAACTACAAATAGAGGATAAAGCAACAACAACAGAAACCTAATACTTACTTTAAGTAAGAAATGAGTCCAAGAGCTACTGTTCAAGCTGGCGAAATAATCTGACCTGATTCCAGGAATATGATACGTCCTCTAACTGAGCTCTTCTAATTCTTAGGCTTTGTGAGTGCACAAGCTACACACACACACACACACACACACACATACATACAAATTAACACTCAAGAACGTTCTTATCTGATCTGATTCTGATAAGTCATCTTAGCACTAATTACTTGCTGGTGCTTTACTTCATGTTTTATAGCTCTTTTTTAAGCAGGATGGAGTGGCCCCTATTTGTTTTGGAGCATGAGAACCAGAATCTTAGGATCAAAAGTGCTTTTCAGAGAGGTCAGAGCAAAGTCATCATTTAACAAATGGTCTATCCCGAACCAAGTTATAAACAGAAAAATTAAACCTCAAGACACAAATTGTCCTAAAGGTGATGTTGTTAAGTGCTGCACCCAATATGCCAGCAAATTGGAAAACTCAGAAGTGACCACAGAACTGGAAAAGGTCAGTTTTCATTCCAATCCCAAAGAAAGACAATGCCAAAGAATGCTCAAACTACCATACAATTGCACTCATCTCACATACTAGTGAAGTAATGCTCAAAATGCTCCAAGCAAGGCTTCAACAGTATGTGAAACATGAAATTTCAGATGTTCAAGCTGGATTTAGAAAAGGTAGAGGAACCAGAGATCAAATTGCCAACATCCATTGGGTCATCGAAAAAGCAAGAGAGTTCGAGATAAACATCTACTTCTGCTTTACTGACTATGCCAAAACCTTTGGCTATGTAGATTACAACAATTCTTAAAGAAATTCTTAAAGAGATGGGAATACCAGACCATCTGACCTGTCTCCTGAGAAATCTATATGTAGGTGAAGAAGCAACAGTTAGAACCAGACATGGAACAACAGACAGGTTGTAAATTGGGAAAGGAGTACATCAAGGCAGTATATTGTCATCCAGCTTATTTAACTTATATGCAAAGTACATCATGGGAAATGTCAGGCTGGATGAAGCGCAAGCTAGAATCAAGATTGCCAGGAGAAATATCGAAAACCTCAGGTACGCAGAAGACACCACCCTTTTGGTAGAAAACAAAGAAGAACTAAAGAGCCTCTTGATGAAAGTGAAAGAGGAGAGTGAAACAGTTGGCTTAAAACTCAACACTCAGAAAACTAAGATCATGGCATCTGGTCCCATCACTTCATTGCAAATAGATGGGGAAAGAATGGAAACAGTGGCAGACTTTATATTTTGGGGGCTCCAAAATCACTGCAGATGGTGACTGCAGCCATGAAATTAAAAGACGCTTGCTCCTTGGAAGAAAAGCTATGACCAACCTAGGCAGCATATTAAAAAGCAGAGACATTACTTTGTCAACAAAGGTCCAACTAGTCAAGCAAATGGTTTTTCCAGTAGTCATGTATGAATGTGAGAGCTGGACTATAAAGAAAGCTGAGCTCTGAAGAATTGATGCTTTAGAACTGTGGTGATGGAGAAGACTCTTGAGAGTCCCTTCGACTACAAGGAGATCCAACCAGCCCATCCTAAAAGAAATCAGTCCTGAACATTCATTGGAAAGACTGATGCTGAAGCTGAAACTCCAATACTTTGGCCACCTGTTGAGAAGAACTGACTCATTGGAAAAGACCCTGATGCTGGGAAAGATTGAAGGTGGGAGGAGAAGGGGATGACAGAGGATGAGATTGTTGGATGGCATCACTGACTCGATGGACATGAATTTGAGCAAGCTCTGGGAGTTGGTGATGGACAGGAAAGCCTGGTGTGCTTCAGTCCATGGGGTCGCAAGGAGTTGGACATGACTGAGAAACTGAACTGAACTGAAGACAGTAATTAAATTGAAATGTATCACCATATAGAGAAAATATATTATTAGTCAGGTACAAAATGTACTACATTTAGAATGTTGTAATTATTGCGTGTGGGGAATATATTTCTCCAGTGAAGATATCAAAAATTACCTTCAATAATATCCAAAAGGAGTCTGTTCCATTTATATAGTTTATTTCTTCTCAAACTCCATCATCATATTTCTCAGGACTAGTTTTTTAGAGATGAAATCAAGCTAAAATGAACATCCAGGGTGGACTCCATGGTATTGAGGGAGGATTTTTGAAAAAGTCGGCATGAAGCGTACAAATTAAGAGAAAAGCTGTTTCCATTTGCCTTAGAGCACTGGTTCTCCACCTCTGCACTAATGACATCTTGGTATAAACAGTCCTTTGTTTTGGTGGCCTGTGGTGGTCACTGATGGATGTTTAGCATACTTCTTGTTTCTGCCCACTGGATGCTACTTCCAATTTCCCATTCCTCACTGTGATAAACAAAAGCGTCTCCAGACATTGCCTTTGTCCTCTGATTGAGAACCTTGCCTTAGAGAAAAGGTTAATGGTGACTTTTACGGAAAAGAGCCATATCTCTGGTCTGTTATTGATGACAGGCTATTGAAACTGGGATATGTGTGGTCAGTCACTGAGTGGAGGTTCACCCTCTTACAAAGGTCCTTGCCTCTTTTCCCAGAGGCACTTTTATCCCCATTTCACTTCCCCCAGATCTGACCAAGCCATTAAATGTTTCCTGATTTTATGAAAACTAACATTTTCCTGTCACATGGATTTGAAATACCAATCTTTGTGCATACATGTATCTTAAATACTCTTTCCAAACTTTGGCCACTGTATGTCTTTTCTTATTATACCTGAATTTTTCACCATGGATATGTTAAGTAAATACTTTGAGGAGCTTTCTATGTAAGAATTCTTTTTTTAGTTGTATAAGGGAATATAATTATTATAAAACTTCATGTTGGGCATGGAGATTAAAACAAGTAGCCCAAAGAGTGCTATAGAGTCATAAAGACAGCAGATGAAATTACAAAATACTAGTACTGATAATTTTAATATTTAAAAAAGCAACTACTTTAATTCATACTACAACTCCAAATTATTTCGGAGAAATCTGACTTTATGTATGTGGTCAATATACTAGAAAAGAAAAATTTAATAGGTAGATTTTTTTTTCAGTACTAATATAAACATATTTTAAGTACCTTGGAAAATGTCCTTACTTTGAAGTCAATAATCTTCCACTAAAGGGATAACTTATGAAAGTATCATTTATGATAAAATTAAAAATGACAATTTAAGGGTAACCAGCATTCAACTCATAATTAAATGTTAGTAAATTAAAAAAATTATGCTGACTATAAACAGCATTATAATTGAATTGTAAAACATTGTAAAAATGGATGCTATAACATTTTTATCAATTGTAGAACTTCTAGGTTGACTCTCACATGTATTTGAGAAAAATACAATGTAGAATGTTCATGTCTTCCCTAGAAACTCAGACCAATGTGTCATAAACTGGTTTTCCAATATGCTGCAGAACAAACTAACAAAATTGGACCCTGCAGACAACTCTAAAGAGTCAAACCATTTTTCAAGAAGACCTCTCTCTCTCTTACTGACTGAAAATGAAATTTGGAGCTTACCTAAGCTTTGAAGGTGCCCTTAGCACCTGAGAATTAGATCCAGGCTTACTCACAGTGAGAGCTGTTCTCAGAGGGTCAGCACACCAGTGGTTCACATCAATATGAATTTTGATGTGAATATGAATATGAATATTCACATCAATATGAATTTTTCTGCCTCAGTTGTGTATACAGGTTCAGTTTCTACAAATGCAATTTTTAAAGTGAACAATGATATGAAAACCCCCATTTATTCAAGAAGTCTTTAGATCATGGAAATAAATATTTCTGTGTTATTTTACTTCAAAATAGCTTTTTTTTTCTCTCTTGATATACTTTGGTTGTGCTTCTCAACAGATTACTTTATATATCACTTATAGTGAAATTGAAGCTGTTAAGTTCAATCTTTTAGGTACCTCCCATTCATCTTTCACCATACAAATAATTCATCATCACTACGTTTTTCTTCTCTCAGAAGATGTAATTTATCTGTTACATCATTTCATCCTTTCAAACATGAGTTCCACACTTGCTGGCCTCATTCACAAAGAATGAACACTGATGTGAACTGTGGATTTGGTTAATGATAATGACAAGACTTAGCTGGTGATCCAGTGGTTAAGAATCCACCTTGCAATGTAAGGGACACCGGTTTGATCCCTGGTCCCAGAAGATCCCACATACCGCGGAATAACTAAGTCCATGCACCACAACTACTGAAGTCTGTGTGACTAGATCCTGTGCTCTGCACAACAGAAGCCAATGCAATGAGAAAACCATGCACTGGAATGAAGAGTAGCCCCTGCTCACCTCAACTAGAAAAAGCCCTGTGCAGCACAAAGATCCATCATGATGAAAAAATGTTAAATAAATAAACCTTAAAAAAAAAAAAAATGACAATACTGGTTCATCAGTGGTAACACATCATCTGAATAACTAACGAACACTCATCAACCTCCTTGACCTAATTTACATTTTAAGGAAAATCCACACAACACACTATTTTCAAGTGCACATATATTAATAGCAGTCGCTGAGTTTTGCTATACTCTAAGTATAAAATGAATCATGGTGAACTTAAGAGGTATGAAATTAATACAAAATGTGTTTGCCAACCACAAGATATTAAACTGAAATCCATAACTCTAGGTACTAGAAGTAGAAGTTCCAAAATGTTTGGCTCAAATTAACTCTACTCACTCTAGGAATCTGAAATTTAAGACAAACTTAACAAAAACTAAAACCAGTAGAGAAGTATCAAAGAAATGAGCAGTTAGTTTTCTGAAAAGATTAGTAAATGTTCCTGACCTGATTTCAACTTAAGAAAGAGTTTTAGATAATCAGGAAATGTAATGAACATAGTTCTTTGCCTACACTGGAGATGTGTAACATTTAGGAGTCAGGAATCCCTTTGTTCCAATTATCAGTATACTGCCTCTTGGCTTTAAATTCAGTCTTCATTACCTGCTTTGCAAGAATGGAGCTGGACACTGTGCTTATTTCTCCTTTGCCAGGTGGAACAGAAGTCAGTTTAACCAGTATGGGTACTAGAAGGACCACTGGCCCTGGGTCAGGGATGCTTGTTTAGGAAAACTCTTGCAGCCCATGCAACTTTCCCAGGAGTTCAGCCTGAAAGCACACCTTGCTTCTGCAGTGTCCAGCATGGGTTTCCTGGCATGCACCTGAGTGTCTTCCCAAAGGACAGCCACAGTCTAAGAAACTTCTATGAACTTCTGCTCATTACCTTCTTGGAGAATTCTGCAGCAGAGTGCTATCACTCATGAATGGCTTCCCTAGAACCTCAAGTGGCTTCACATTGGTGTGTCAACAGCATACATCGTCCAACAGACACCCCTCTCTTTAGGATCCTCTTGTACAACCTCATAGTTTCTGCGAGTTTCATGATCCAGAGTCCATTCCAACAATGTCCAGATTTCAATCCTGGGCTAGAGTTGAGATCAGTAAGAACTCATTTCTTCCTTGGAGCTCTATCTCAGCCTTAAGACTGGTGGATATTTTCAACTTTACTTCTTTGGATTTTATTTACTCTTTACTAGCAAATTCTTTACTGTTCCAATCTTTATTTTTAATAAGTTTTGTATTAACTTTCCCTGTATGATTCATTGATTGGTCTTGCCTTCTGATCAACCCTTGACTGACACACACTATGCAGCCTATTGTAGCCTAAATATCCCATTTCATAGTGATGTTTTAAAACGCATTAAATAAAGTACATGGAAAAGAAAAAAATATTTTAATTTGAAAATCAAATGAAAATATTTTCAAATAATTTGTGGTATAGCATATATGAGCTTCTTGATACTACATTAAAGACATACTGGAATTTCAAAATAGGTATATAAATAATGTTTTAAGAAATCTTCATCAACTCTAATGTGATAAGAACATAGCTTTAATTTTTGTTGTGATGACTTTGAAAAAACACCCCTCCTGTGTTTCTCCTTTACTCTCAGACTACTACCATATCCAGAACACTTCTGACATCAGATGTGTGGGGTTCTCTGTACATCTGAAACCAACTAAAAGTCCTATAATTCAGTGCAGTTCTGACGCTAACTGAAATTAGTGAAGACACCACAAGTTAAGAGCTCACTCCTATGAGGTTGTCCCCGACTTCAGATGCCAATTGCAAAGAGTAGGCCCACATGTTGTCCAGAATTTCTGCCCCACTTGGTTACAAATCGTAGGTTTCTATGACCTTCTGCCTTGGATTCACGTACAAAACACCTCACATAACTCAAGGAAACACTTCTGTTTGCCAGTTGATTTTATAATAGAGAATATTGATAAAGAATACAGATAAGCAGACAGATAAAGAGATGCATAGAAATGTTTATCCCCATGGAGTTGGCCTGACCACTTTCCAAGTGTGATTATGTTCATCAACTTGAAAACTATCTGAACCCACACAGTATTTGGATTTTTATGGAGGCCTATGTTAGGACCTTGACATAGAGACCAATATACTGGGTTAGCTACGAAGTTCCTTTGGATTTTAAGTAAAAATTAAAGATTTTTTTTTTCATTTTCACAAAGAACTTTATTGAACAATGGATTAACCCATTTTATTACACTTTATTGTTCAGTCACTCCATCGTGTCTGCCTCATTGTGACCCCATGGACTGCAGCATGCCAGGCTTCCCTGTCCTTCATAATCACCTGGAGCTTGCTCAAACTCATGTCCATTGAGTCAGTGATGCCATCCAACCATCTTGCCCTCTGTCATTCCCTTCTACTCCTGCCTTCCATCTTTCCCAACATCAGGGTTCTTTCTAATGCATCGGCTCTTCACATCAGGTGGCCAAAGTTTTGTAGCTTCAGCTTTAGCATCAGTCCTTTCAATGAATATTCAGGGCTGATTTCCTTTAGGATTGACTGGCTTGATTTCCTTGCTGTCCAAGGGAGTCTCAAGAGTCTTCCCAATAACACAGTTCAAAAGCATCAATTCTCCATGCTCAGCCTTCTTTATGGTTCATTTCTCACATCCATACATGACTGCTGGAAAAACCATAGCCTTGACTACATGGATCTTTTCAGCAGAGTAATATCTCTGTTTTTTAATATGCTGTCTAGGTTTGTCATAGCTTTTCTTCCAAGGAGCAAGCCTCTTTTAATCTCATGGCTGCAGTCACCATCTGAAGTGATTTTTAGCCCAAGAAAATAAAGTCTCTCAATGTTTCCATTGAATCCCCATCTATTTGCCATGAACAGATGGGACCAGATGCCATGATCTTCGCTTTTTGAATGTTGAGTTCTAAGCCAGGTTTTTCACTAACCTCTTTCACCATCATCAAGAGGCTCTTTAGTTTCTCTTTGCTTTCTGCCATAAGAGAGGTGTCATCTGTATACCTGAGATTATTGATATTTCTCCCAGCAATCTTGATTCCAGCTCATGCTTCATCCAGCCGGCATTTCTCATGATGTACTTGGCATATTAGCAGGGTGACAATATACACCCTTGACGTATCCCTTTCCAATTTTGAATCAATCCATTGTTCCATGTTTAACTGTTGTTTCTTGACTCATATACAGGTTTTGCAGGAGGCAGGTAAGGTTGTCTGGTATTCCCATCTATTTCAGAATTTTCCAGTTTGTTGTGATCCACACATTCAAAGGATTTAGTCTAGTCAATGAAGCAGAAGTAGATGTTTTTGTGGAATTTTCTTGCTTTTAATATGATCCAACTGATGTTGGCAATTTGATCTCTGATTCTTCCACCTTTTCTAAATCCAGTTTGAACATCTGGAAGTTCTTGGTTCAAGTATTGTTGAAGCCTAGCTTGGAGAATTTTGAACATTACTTTGCTAGCATGTGGAATGAGTGCAATTGTGCAGTAGTTTGAACATTCTTTGACATTGCCCTTCTTTGGGATTGGAATAAAAACTGATCTTTTCCAGTCCTTTGGACAGTATGAAAAGGCAAAAAAAAAAAATGTGATACTGAAAGATGAACTGCCCAGGTAGGTAGGTGCCCACTAGACTACTGGAGAATAGCAGAGAAATAGCTATAGAATGAATGAAGAGGCTGAGCCAAAGAGGAAACAGCCCCCAGTCCTAGATGCAGTCAAAAGAAATTCTGATGTTGTAAAGAACAATATTGCATGGGAACCTGGAATGTTAAGTCCATGAATCAAGGTAAATTGGAAGTGGTCAAACAGGTGACGGCAAGAGTGAAAGAGTGAACATCACCATTTTAGGAATGAGTGAACTAAAATGGACAGGAATGGGTGAATTCAGATAACTGACCATTATACCTACTATTGTGGACAAAAATCCCTTAGAAGAAATGAAGTAGCCCTCATAGTCAACAAAATCCAGTATGCAGTACTTCAGTGCAATTTCAAAAATGATAGAATAATCTCAGTTCACTTCCAAGGCAAACCATTCAATACCACAGTAACCCAAGTCTATGCTCCAAGCACAAATGCCAAAGAAGCTGAAATTGAATGGTTCTATGAAGACCTACAAGGTCTTCTAGATCTAATATGAAAAAGAGATGTCTTTTTCATGATAGGGGACTGGAATGCAAAAGTAGGAAGTCAAGAAATACCTGGAGTAACAAGCAAGTTTGGCCTTGGAGTACAAAATGAAGCAGGGCAAAGACTAACAGAGTTTTACCAAAAGAGCATACAGTTCATAGCAAACACTCTTTTCCAACAACACAAGAGATGACTCTACACATGGACATCAACAGATGGTCAATACCAAACAGACTGATTATATTCTTCACAACCAAAGATGGGGAAGCTGTATACAGTCAGCAGAAACAAGACTGGGAGCTGACTATGGCTCAGATCATGAACTGCTTATTTTAAAATTCAGACTTAAATTGAAGAAAGTAGGGAAGACCACTAGGTCATTCATGTATGACCTAAATCAAATCCCTCATGACTATACAGTGGAAGTGACAAATAGATTGAAGGGAATAGATCTGATAGAGTGCCCAGAGAACCATGAATGGATACTCATAATATTGTAGAGGAGGTGGTAATAAAAACCATACCCAAGAGAAAAAATGCAAAAAGGCAAAATGGTTGTCTGAGGAGGCCTTACAAATAGTGAGAAAAGAAGACAATTGAAAGGCAAAGGAGAAAAGGAAAGATATACCCATTTGAATGCAGAGTTCCAAAGAATAGCAAGAAGAGATAAGAAAGCATTCCTCAGCTATCAATGCAAATAAATAGAGGAAAACAATAGAATGGAAAAGATTAAAGATCTCTTCAAGAAATTTAGATATACCAAGGGAACATTTCATGCAATAATGGGCACAATAAAGGACAGAAATGGTATGGACCTAACAGAAACAGAAGATATTAAGAAGAGATCACAAGAATACACAGAAGAACTATACAAAAAAGATCTTCAAGATCCAGATAATCACGATGGTGTGATCACTCACCTAGAGCCAGATCTTCTGGAGTGTGAAGTCAAGTGGGCCTTAGGAAGCATCACTATGAACAAAGCTAGTGGAGGTGATGGAATTCCAGTTGAGCTCTTTCAAATCCTGAAAGATGATGCTGTGACAGTGCTGCTCTCAATATGCCTGCAAATTTGGAAAACTCAGCAGTGGCCACAGGACTGGAAAGGTCAGATTTCATCCCAAAGAAAGACAATGTCAAAGAATGCTCAAACCACCACACAATGGCACTCATCTCACATGCTAGCAAAGTAATGCTCAAAATTCTCCAAGCTGGGCTTCAATTCAACAGTATGTGAACCATGAACTTCCAGATGTTCAAGCTGGATTTAGAAAAGGCAGAGGAACCAGAGAGCAAATTGTCAACACTCACTGGATTATCAAAAAAGCAAGAGAGTTCCTGAAAAACATCTATTTCTGCTTTATTGAATATGCCAAAGCCTTTGACTGTGTGTACCACAACAAATGCTGGAAAATTCTTAAAGAGATGGAAATACCTGACCACCTGACCTGCCTCCTGAGAAATCTGTATGCAGGTCAGAAAGCAACAGTTAGAACTGGACATGGAACAACAGACTGGTTCCAAATAGGAAAAGGAGTACATCAAGGCTGTATATTGTCACCCTGTGTATTTAACTTATATGCAGAGTACATCATGAGAAATGCTGGGCTGGAGGAAGCACAAGCTGGAATCAAGATTGCTGGGAGAAATATCAATAACATCAGATATGCAGATGACACCACTCTTATGGCAGAAAGTGAAGAAGAACTAAAGAGCCTTTCGGTGAAAGTGAAAGAGGAGAGTGAAAAAGTTGGCTTAAAACTCAACATTCAGAAAACTAAGATCATGGCATCCAGTCCCATCACTTCACGGCAAATAAATGGGGAAACAGTGGAAACAGTGACAGACTTAATTTTGGGGGGCTCCAAAGTCACTGCAGATGGTGACAGCAGCCATGAAATTAAAAGATGCTTGTTCCTTGAAGAAAAGTTATGACCAACCTAAGACAGCATATTAAAAAGTAGAGACCTTTCTTTGCCAATAAAGGCCCATCCATGTAGTCAAAACTATGGTTTTTCCACTAGTCATCTATGGATGTGAGAGTTGGACAATAAAGAAAGCTGAGCGCCAAAGAATTGATGCTTTTGAACTTTGGTGTTGCATAAGATGCTTGAGAGTCCCTTGGACTTCAAGGAGATCCAACCAGTCCTGAATATTCATCGCAAGGACTGATGCTGAAGCTGAAACTCCAGTACTTTGGCTACCTGATGTAAAAATCTGACTTTTTAGAAAACACCCTGATGCTGGGAAAGATTGAAGGCGGAAGGAGATGGGGATGACAGAGGATGAGATGGTTGGATGGCATCACCGACTTGATGGACATGAGTTTGAGTAAACTCTGGGAGTTGGCAATGGACAGGGAGGCCTGGAGTGCTGCAGTACATGGGGTTGCAACGAGTCGGACATGACAGAGCAACTGAAGTGATAAAGGGAGTCAAACAGCTGTTTGGCTGGCATTTATGGCTGATTATTTGTAACATTAATAGATGATAATGAATGCAGTTGTGGATTGTTCATTCTCATTGCTCTGTATCTTTCTGTAGGAATGTTCTACAATTCATTCTTTTATAGATTATTTTTTTTGTTAGTTTATTTTTATTTACAATGTTGTGTTACTTTCTCTTGAACAGCAAAGTGATTCAATTATACATATATATATATATATTATTTTGTATATTCTTTTCCATTATGATTGATCACAATATATTGAGATAGTTCCCTCTGCTTTACAGTAGGACCTTGTTTTTTCTCCTTTTTTATATAACAATTTGCAAATTCTATTATAGATTCTATTTTTAGTGAGACTTTTTATTTCTCCTTCACTCATAGACTCTCTTTTGATGTGCCTTTTTGTGTCTACATGAGCATATTACTATGCAGTAATATGTAACTAGAAATGAAATCACTGGGTTTCATAAAATGAGTTAAAAAATTATGCTTTTTCTCCCCTAATCTATTTTCTGAACATATTTGAGTAATGTTGGTATGATTTCTCCCTTAATGTTTTATAGAAATCATTCATGAATGAAGCTATCTAGTCCTGGAATTTTTTCCATGGAAAGATTTTTAGTGATGGATTTGGTTTATGTAATACTTTTATAATACAATATGTTTCCTAATGTATAACATACATAGATAAAAGCACATATTTTTTAAGCAAGTGAGGGTAAAATAAATAAGAACATGTAAGAAGTTTGAGTTTTACTCTAAATTGAATAGTATATTTCTGTTAAGGCATTTGCTTGGATAAGTCCAATAATTTCTTGGGTATTCTCATTTTACCTTGAAGGTGGTTACTTGACTTTCAGAGCTGTGCTGTGTTACAGATTATGTATGTAGTGATTATGTCACCTACTACAGTGTAGTTATTATTATTATTAATGTTCTCTGTCATAGGCATAAATGACATCTGGTGGTTATCATCTTTAGCTAAAATGAAAATAATTCCTTATGAAGTCACAGAATAACTAACATTTTAAATAATTTTAGAGTCAACATTTTTAGCAATGGTAATTCATGTTGATCTTCTGCAATACTTACTCCTTTTAGCTCCCCCATAAGCAAGATGAACTGAGACTTTCATGGTAGCAGGCTCTTGAAGGAGCAGTTCCTTGAATGGAGAAAGGTAGAGCTTGAACAGAAACTTTGGAATTTCTAAGAACAAGTATTTTCATATTAAAAACCTTTGCAATTTCTAAAAATTCCATGACATATTTAAAACAGAGAAATGTTTGTTTTATCATTTTATGAAGAAAATTGATTCCAGAAGAACCAGAACCATATGAAAGAGAAGATAGTATGTACAGAATTAGGTAGTTATAGTTGTGAGAACATAAGTACATTTACAAAACATACACACACATTTGGAGAAAGAGAGCAGAATAAATGATGTGAACACAGAAACCAGAAGCAAGTTGTCTCTTGCTGAGAAAGTTAATTCTTAGATAGGTTGATAAGGAGTCTGGGGCCCTCAAGGAGAAAAGGGTCCAGGGCCCTGGAGAAAAAGAAAGGGGTCTGGGGTTCTTGAGGAGGAGGAAAGAACAAACGTTTATTTTTTACATTCCTTTGTCTTAGTCACATAAGAGGTATTTTCTTTAAGCCCAGAGCTAATGATTATACAACAAAACAACTCATCTTGCTCAAGGATATGTTTTCCTTAAGCTCTGTACTAATGATTATATGTCAACAGTGTATCTTGCTTGAGGTTCTTCTCAACAAGAACTTTGCACCCTAGAGCTGGTGCTCCACAACAAGAGACAATGAGAATGCGATGAGAAGCCCACACACCACAACTAGAGAGTAGCCCTCGCTCATGCAACTAGAGAAGGGCCTGTGCACAGTGAAGATCCAGCACAGCTAAAATTAATTAATCAAGTTATTTAAATATAAAAAATTAAACTATTTCCTTTTAAAAAAGAGAAATAATACTTGATGAAATAAAGAGCTTTTTTTCCCTCAGAAAATTGAATATGTATATATGTGTGTGTGTGTGTGTGTATATATATATATATTAAAACAAGTGGGAGAAATACACCACAGTATATAAAATTATACATCTAGTTTCTTTCTGAGATTGAGAGAGAGCTTTATTCTCTTCTGCTGAAAAAGAAGCAAACTAAATTGAAGAGAATTCAACTGCCACTAGTTTAGATTTCAGTCTCATCCATTTCAGTGGGCCAGTTGCAACTTAGGATTTCTGAATCCTTCATTAAAAAGAAAATGAAACATCCCTACTCATCTAATGAAAATCCAAGAAGACATATGTAGCATCACAAGTTTTAATGAGAAATCATGGTAATCATGAATGGTAACCATCTTGGCTTATTCTTAAAATAGATGCATACATTTGAATGCCCTTTAAAAATGTATTGTGCTTTTACTCCAACAGTTTCCCCTCTGTGCTGAGTCCTACCAGTGACAACCAGATCCACACAAGCTCCTATTCACTTCAAGCCAAGGCAACCTGGCATGTCTGAGCTTGGTCCCTGTTTCAGCAGCAGCTGTTTCATGCCCTCAGGACCACTCTGGTCATGCAGGGACCCTCTCTTCACTCAGAAGACACAAATAGTCAGAGGAGCTCTACTTATGGTACATCTTTGGCTGATGGAGGACAGGGGACATGGGTAAAGATTTCCTCCTTTTCTCCTTCAGGAAGAAAATTCAGATAAGTTTCATAAAGGTCCTTAGAAGGAAGATAGTACAGTAAACTTGAAGGTGAACAACTTGTGCATTTTGGGGTTTTTTTTGTTTTTTTGTCTTGTTCTTTTTTTATGTAATGGTAAAGTTTATTTCATTTTTAATAACAGAGAACAAAATGTTTAAAATTTGCAGTTTAAAACATGCACATTCACAAAAGGCCAATGACACATAATGCTGCATAGAACTGAATATAACTTGACTTTAATAACTCTAAAACACAGTGTATTGGACATCAAAATATGCACATCTGAGAAAACTATTATAATCACAGACTCAACATTCTTTATTCAGGCAACTTTTGCATGTGTATGTGGCTTTTTCTCCTTCACAGGTTACTTTCAGTCCCTCAAAGCTACTTCCTGGGAGCACATTCCTAAATGAACTCCTATCACAGCTTTGATTAAGCTCTACTTTTAGAGAAGGTAGAACTCAACAGCTTGCCTTTGGTGGGGATCTTACATGACTACTTGCAGGCTGCCTGGTCAAACTTTCTTCACCAGTGCCTTGAATCACTTCAGTAAGTGTTCTAGAGTTTGTCCACTTTTCAGGTCTGGTTCACAGCCCATCAAGGCTTCTGCTTGGGTTTGTTACTGTATTCTTTATCTTGGACCCTTAATAATAATAATAACAATAACTAAAGTCCCATTCTCTGCTATTTAAGATTCTCCATTAAAGACCCTGACTCCCTTTCCTGATAGTGGATCTTCACCTAACTGTGTGGATGAGCCATCAGACCAGCTGGCTTCCCACACACCACTCAAGGGCAGCACCGTCTCCCCCAACCCCCCACACTGACTCAGACCCCTTCATGAGTACTAGGCCAGCTCTGCTTGCTTAATGACATCCCTGCTGGGGCAAAGCATAGCCTGTTTTGTTCAAAAGAAAAGCAAGAACAACACTGAAATAAATTCTTCACTTTCCTTTCTTTGAAGTCTATTTTATTTTCTCTTCCCCCAACTTGTATCCACAGTTTTGAAAATGTGTTATCAAGTTCACTGTGATTGGGGCATGATGGGCGAATTAACTGAGAGATGAGGTGTTGAGGAAAGGAACACAACTTTATTTGAAAACCCTGCTGGCCAAAAAGATAGTAGACTAATGTCTCAAAAGAACCTTTTTATGGGGTCTGGATGCCAGGTTCTTTTATAGAACAGTTATGGGAGGAGTTGAAGAGGCAAAGTAGAAAGCTCATTAAACTTGCAAATGTCTCCTAGAATGGCAAGCCTTAGGGAGAGGATGTGCTAATTTCTTCCTCCTGTAGACATCCACAGGTGGAGAGGGTCTGAAACAAAGGCACTTTAGCTTAACAGTTAGAAAGAGAGGCAGGATTCTCCAAGGCAGGCCATCGTGCATGAATATAATAACAAAACAATAACAAGCAAGTCAAAGAAACAGTTCCAATATGGAATCAAAATTGGCTGTTCCCTGCAACAATATCACATTTAAAATGTTGTTAAAATAGCTGTGTTTAGTTTGAATATCTAACCTTCTGCATCCCTTCTTAAGCCCCAGTCAAATCTGTTCTTTAAAACCCAAAGCCCCGAGATTTTGCCAGGCAAAATTAAATATATAACACATATGTAATAATTGCAAATTGTAAAACTCGTTTGCATATGTAATCTTATTTGACTCCCTCAACATCAGAAGTGGAAGAAGATAGTACAGGCAATAACATCTCTATTTTACAAATAAAGACACTGAAATTCAGAGAATAGAATTGCATATGGCTACAGTCATCAGGGTGGTAGTAAATATTGAAGCCAGGCTGTGAACTCACATCTTCTGACTTCCTGGTCAAATGCCATTTCCACATTCAAAACAGATGACCCTTCAGCTGTTGCCATCTGATGCTATAATGGAGAACACAATCCAAACTCACTTCTTCCTCCAAGAAAACATAACAAGAATAAAATTCATCAGTCACTTTCTTCCTGAAGGAAGGGAACATGAGGCAGAAATATGCTGTTTTGTGAACAATGCTGTCATCTTTGTTGATGGTTAAAGACAACGTTTTAAAATAGTCAGAAGTCAGGATCCTCTTTCCAAAAGGTTTGTTTATTGATGAGTTTCCATGCTATCCTGGAGGTACAACAGATGCCTGGAGTGTGTGTAGTGAACTTTACATACATGAGTGTGCTTTGTAATTAGAATTTTCTGCAAGTTCTCACAGATTTTTGTTCACTCTTTTTTATTGATACATTTCAGTTTCATTATGAAACATTTAATAGTGGCACCCCTACCTGGAGCAGGGTTATCAGCACTCAGTGTTTGACAAGAAAGGACAATCAATTATAATGTGTGATAAAAAAGGAAAATTAATACCATTTTCAGAAACATGGGAAGACTTGGAGATTATCATACTAAGTGATGTAAACCAGACAGAGAAAGACAAATACCATATGATATCATTTATATGTGGAATCTAAAACAGTGATGCAAATAAACTTATTCACAAAATAGAAACAGACTCACAGATACAGAAAACAAATTTATGGTTACCAAAGAGGAGGGATAAATTAGGAGAGGAGGGATAAATTAAGAATTTGGGATTGCTATATACACATTGCTATATGTAAAAGAGATAATCAACAAAGACCTGCTGAATATCATAGGGAACTATACTCAATATTTTGTAAAAACCTTTAATGGAAGAGAACATATATATATATATATATATATATATGTGTGTGTGTGTGTGTGTGTGTGTGTGTGTGTATATATATATATATACACATATATATATATGAAGTTATATGTAATCATATGAGTATATATATATATGAATATATATAAATAGATCATTTTGCTGTATACCTGAAAATAGCACACCATTGTAAATCCACTATATTTCAATAAAAAACAAAAATATTATCTGTATAATAGCTACACAGAGCCCCACTCCCCCTGCCTGGGAGATTGGGAATGGACTTCAGAGACTACCAAACACTCTCATTGGCCTAGAATGCACACCCACACAGATGAATTAGTTTCCATGACATCACTGAATAATGTGCCTTCAAAGATGAGTGAAATCAAAGTTGTTTTTTTTTTAATCAAGAATTTAGCTTCAGATACACCTAGAGAAATATTGCAAATGGAATTCCTAAAGTAACCATGAAGAAATCCAAGACATTCTTTTAGTTTCTAAAAATCTGTATGCAGTTTTAACAATTTTTGGTTTCTGGTCAGTTTGATTTCATAGGTTGCAAACTTAAAGTCATCTTTAATTTATACACTTAGTTCTCTATATCTCAACAGTTTCAGGTCTACTGACTTATTCTTCAAAATGCCTCAAACCTTTGCTATTCTTGCCGCTTTCATACATAGCATTCTAATTTATCCCTGACAGCTGGCTAGAATAATGGCATAAAGAAGATAAACATTTGAGAAAGAAAACCTGAACTAATCTTGGAGGCTGCATTTAAAAAAAAAATAGTAAGAAAAACTGCCAATGGAAAAACTAAAATCTTACAGAAAATATAGTTTTAGAAGATTCATTTTTATGGCATTAACTATATTTGAGAAACACAAGTAAGTGAAATTTTAGAAGTCATCAGTTTTCAAAACAAGCCATACTCACCAATTTTATTAGTCTGCTCTGGTAGGTAGCTTTCACCAGTACTGATCTTCTATAGTTCTTTGAGTCAACTGTTTCCAAGTGATGGAGGAAAGGGTTGAACCATTGGATGCTGCAGTCATCACACATTGCTGCACCATTTTTGCTGCATAATTTCTGAGATCTTACATCAATCTATCAGGTATTCTTAAGTTCTAGGATGTTGCTCTGTACATCTGGCAGATGACAAAGAGAAGATGAGCCTATTACTGGACTATGTATCAACAGAACTGGCTACATAATTTGTGGGGCCCGGTGCAAATTGAAAGTGCAGGCTCCTTTGCTCAAAAAGTGTAAGGATTTCACAACAATGACACCACAGCAGTAAGCCAAGCACACGGTCCTGTGCACAGGTCATAAGCCCTTGAGGAGGCTGGCCTTTGTATCAGATCTGACAAGAATGAATTGATGGCCTCTCCAGATGCAGAAGATGTCAACTCAAAAAAAGATGCACAATTTAAAATTTAAATTGAAAAGTTGAGAATTATGTTTTATTCGGAGGACAAAACTGAGGACTTAGTCTGGAATGTGGCTTCTCAGACAGCTCTGAGAGACTGCTCTGAAGAGGAAAAGGAGGACCCAGGATATACAGGAGTTTTTGCAGCAAAGGCCAAGTGGTCAGAACTTCAAAAGATTACTGTTAATTAAAGAATCCCAAGTTAAGGAAGTTAACACTTTTCTATGTATGTGAAGATGCAAAGTCTGGTCTCACTGATATCACCCCTTTGATAGGCACGTAGGCTGTCTAGTGCCAGCATCCTGTTCTTTTCCATCCAGAAGCCTCTCAGGGAGCACAGCTGGGAACGGCTGCAGGGGCTGAGGGCTTGGTGGTAAGCAACCCATTAGTCTCCACCCTGAGTTCCTTCAAGGTTCACCACGAGGGCAGCTGTAGTGGCTTGAAGGCTGCAACATCCTTTGTTTACTGATATGGCAGGCAGTGATTTTTTTCATTGACAAAGTGTCTAATATAATAAACTCACTGTCAAGGTTAACTGGAGTCCTTGAGAGATGGCACCACTTTGACGGTTCTGAGCTGGTCTCTGCTATTGGCAGCTCAGGGCTTCAGCTGAGGCAAGAGATACATCAGCCTTGGAGAGGAAAACCATGCTACTGGGCCTATAGTCTCCATTATAGCTTCATGGACACTAAGTTCAGGATCTCATCAAGCACCAGGGGGTCAATGAGGCAGGCTGATGACAAGCTGGTTGATGACTTCTTCTTCAGGAACAGATACTCTCTGATGGGCATTAATATGAGACTCATAGTTCTTCCCACTTTATAGATCTAGCCACATGTCTGCTCCTCTAGATGTTCTTATCTTTGTCTTCCATTAGTGCTCATTTGTGACATAATAAATGTTTGTTTTTTAATCCAACAAGTTTGGGGGTAATTTGTTATGTAGCAATAGATAATTGATACAAGAAGAAAAGAGATTTCCTTATCAATATTGTAATACAGAAGAACAAATCTGACTCCATACTGGACCTGTTTCTTTAAATTTAATCCTTGTATTCTATTACTTCTGATACAAGTTAAACACTAAAGAGATGTTGCCTACAGCTCAAAGTACACGTAATGGCCCATCTCTGGGAAACCTGCCTCCGAAGCCTGAGAGTTAAGCCAAAATACCTTTACTCAGCTCACAGGAAACATCCTGACCAGGCCCACCTGTGAATGACTTCAGGAAAGAAGAAATTAACATGTCCTCTCCAGAGTCTGGCTGGAACCAGGAAATAGTTCCAATTTATCAACATATTTTTACTTTATTTTACCACCTTAACTCCCCTCTGTCCTGTTTGTTCTATAAAATAAACTAGCACCCAAACTCAGGCAAGATGGTTTCTTGGAACACTAGTCTGCCAACTTCTTTGTCTGTTGGCTTTCCAAATAAAATCACTATTACTTGCCTTAGCAACTGACTTGTCACATGGTGAACAGTACGAGCTTGGACTCAGTAACAAAATCGTCTCCCCTTACCTCTCCTATGACCCAACATAGATCAGCATGTCTATTGGAACAGTGACTGGCAGCAGAAAAAAAAAACAAACAAAAAAACCCTGCCCTCATGGAGGAAGATATAAATTATATAATTAGGCAAAGTGTTCCTTTTCTACATTTTATTAAGATCTACTGACTTAGCAACTCTTAAATATACTATATAGTATTATTGAGTATAGTGACTATATTATATATTACATTCTGAGGACTTATTTTATAATAGAATTCTGTGTCTTTTTACTCCTTCACCTATTCTGCCCATCTCTCCTCAAAATAAATTTATCTTGTTTGCTATGTTCATTGATCCCGTGACTGAATATGATTATCTATTTTTTTAAATGCTTGGAGTATCCTTGACTGAATAAACTCAGGTTAAGTAAACTAGAGTACGTTAGTAAGAACAATTTATGGAGCAATAATCCATACTCTGATACAAAACATAAAGAAATGCAGAAAACAATGCATGTTCTAACACACCACCCAGCTTTAACACAGCTAACAAATGTCAGAGGACAGAAACAATTTTGAATTTGAGAAGAGACAGGAGGAAATCACCTCTGTTTTTAATCACATCTCTAAAGTCTGGAGAGTCTTTGTCATTTCTTTCAGACTTCACTTGAGTAAGAAGAGAGATTTATTTCTTTAACTTTTTTTCAGCTTCCGGTGCCTATTCAGTTCAGTTGAGTTCAGTCACTCAGTTGTGTCCAACTCTTTGAGATCCCATGGACCATAGCACGCCAGGCCTCCCTGTCCATCACCAACTCCTGGAGTCCACCCAAACCCATGTCCATTGAGTCGGTGATGCCATCCAACCATCTCATCCTCTGTCGTCCCCTTCTTCTCCTGCCTTCAATCTTTCCTAGCATCAGGGTCTTTTTCAATGAGTCAGCTCTTTGCATCAGGTGGCCGAAGTACTGGAGTTTCAGCTTCAACATCAGTCCTTCCAATGAACACCCAGGACTGATCTCCTTTAGGATGGACTGGTTGGATCACCTTGTAGTCCAAGGGACTCTCGAGTCTTCTCCAACACGACAGTTCAAAAGCATCAGTTCTTCGGTGCTCAGCTATCTTTATAGTCCAACTCTCACATCCATACATGACCACTGGAAAAACCATAGCCTTCACTAGATGGACCTTTGTTGGCAAAGTAATGTCACTGCTTTTTAATATGCTGGCTAGGTTGGTCATAACTTTCCTTCCAAGGAGTAAGCGTCTTTTAATATCATGGCTGCAGTCACCATCTGCAGTGATTTTGGAGCCCAGAAAAATAAAGTCAGCCACTGTTCCCCCTGTTTCCCCATCTATTTGCCATGAAGTGATGGGACCAGATGCCATGATCTTAGTTTTCTGAATGTTGAGCTCTAAGCCAAATTTTTTACTCTCCTCTTTCACTTTCATCAAGAGGCTCTTTAGTTCTTCTTCACTTTCTGCCATAAGGGTGGTGTCATCCGCATATCTGAGGTTATTGATATTTCTGCCGGCAATCTTGATTCCAGCTTGTGCTCCCTCCAGCCCAGCATTTCTCATGATGTACTCTGCATATAAGTTAAATAAGCAGGGTGACAATATACAAAGCCTTGACGTACTCCTTTTCCTATTTGGAACCAGTCTGTTGTTCCATGTCCAGTTCTAACTGTTGCTTCCTGACCTGCATACAGGTTTCTCAAGAGACAGGTCAGGTGGTCTGATATTCCTATCTCTTTCAGGATTTTCCACAGTTTATTGTGATCCACACAGTCAAAGGCTTTGGCATAGTCAATAAAGCAGAAATAAATGTTTTTCTGGAACTGTCTTGCTTTTTCGATGATACATCGGATGTTGGCAATTTGATCTCTGGTTCCTCTGCCTTTTCTAAAACCAGCTTGAACATCTGGAAATTCACAGTTCATGTATTGCTGAAGCCTGGCTTGGAGAATTTTCAGCATTACTTTACTAGCATGTGAGATGAGTGCAACTGTGTGGTAGTTTGAGCATTCTTTGGCATTGCCTTTCCTTGGGATTGGAATGAAAACTGACCTTTTCCAGTCCTGTGGCCACTGCTGAGTTTTCCAAATTTACTGGCATATTGAGAGCAGCATTTTTACAGCGTCGTTTTTCAGGATTTGAAATAGCTCAACTGGAATTCCATCACCTCCACTAGCTTTGATCACAGTGATGCTTGCTAAGGCCCACTTGACTTCGCATTCCAGGATGTCTGGTTCTAGGTGAGTGATCACACCATCGTGATTATCTGGGTCATGAAGATGTTTTTTGTACAGTTCTTCTGTGTATTCTTGCCACCCCTTCTTAATATCTTCTGCTTCTTTTAGTTCCCTACCATTTCTGTCCTTTATTGAGCCCACCTTTGCATAAAATATTCTCTTGATATCCCTAATTTTTTTTGAAGAGACCTCTAGTCTTTCCCATTCTATTGTTTTCCCCTCTTTCTTTGCATCAATCGCTGAGGAAGTCTTTCTTATCTCTCCTTGCTATTCTTTGGAAATCTGCATTCAAATGGGTATATCTTTCCTTTTCTCCTTTGCTTTTCGCTTCCCTTCTTTTCACAGCTTTTTGTAAGGCCTCCTCAGACAGCCGTTTTGCTTTTTTGCATTTATTTTTATTGGGGATGGTCTTGATTCCTGTCTCCTGTACAATGTCATGAACCTCCATCCATAGTTCATCAGGCACTCTGTCTATCAGATCTAGTCCCTTAAATCTATTTCTCAGTTCCACTGTATAGTCATAAGGGGTTTGATTTAAGTCATACCTGAATGGTCTAGTGGTTTTCTCCACTTTCTTCAATTTCAGTCTGAATTTAACAATAAAGAGTTCATGATCTGAGCCACAGTCAGCTCCCAGTCTTGTTTTTGCTGACTGTAGAGAGGTTGTCCATCTCTGGCTTCAAAGAGCATAATCAGTCTGATTTCGGTGTCGACCGTCTGGTGATGTCCATGTGTAGAGTCTTCTCTTGTGTTTTTGGAAGAGCCTATTAAACCTTTGAAAGACCATCACCATAGAAAATAACAAAGACTCTTCAATGTTGCTCTTGAAAAACAAGGGGGATTGTGTATGCTTGTAATTTACTAAAGGAGACTCTCTGAAAAGGTAAGAGCCTCAGCAGGACAGCCTAGAGAACTAACTGCTCTCTAGCTGGAAAGGATGATTCTTGTTCTAAGTTAGAGCTTTCCTTGAAGGATTATTCAGGGAACAACATGGCATACACAGCATTTTATATATATATATATATATATATATATATATATATATACACACACACACACACACAATATAGAAAGCACTAAACAAAAAAATTTATTCAAAGAATTAATATTAAACTTCAGAGAAATCACTTGGAAAAGAAAAAAAAGTTGAATGGAACGTTCAGAAAACACCTGTGCTAGTGACATCAGAGAATGGACAACCATGAAATGGAGCAAGAGATTCTGCAAACACAGATGTGTAATGCTTACAAAGTTGCGTTTGAAGTGTGCTTTGTAACTAAAGGATTTCCCCGTTTTTCTCTAATTGTATTCTTATAAAAAGACTGTGAGGAAGGAAAAGCTGGTAGAATTTTATTACAGGTGAGAAAAAAATGAGATCCTCTGAGGCTAAGCAATTTGCCTAAGAATAAATAAGTTTCCTGGAGTTAGTCTTTTATTATTTTTTTCAGCATTATTTATTATGACACTAAATTCTATTAAACCTTTGTTTTAGGGCATCATGAAATTATGTCATTTATGATTTTCTTTTCACAAGTGAAATTTAGAAAGAGAATAATTTTGAAGAAGTGCCTGTCATAAAGCTTTCTTGAGGAAACTTTAGGCTATTGTGCAAAACTTTACATTACTCCAGGAAGTCAGAAGTGGATTTTCAGAGACATTTTAGAACAAAATCATTGCTTCCAAATGGTTTCTCTTCTGTGTCCTGGATATCTTCTCCACTCTAGGAGTTTAAAAAAGAGGGCCACAATATGATAGAAAAAGATATTTTTAAAATAAAAACAGAAAACAAAATCCTGATATTCAACACTGATACCTTTCAAAAACTTCTCAGAAGAGTATGGCCAAATTATATATCCACATTTCCAAATAACATTTTACAAAATGTTAGTCCCTTTTCTTCTTACTAGAATCTTCTTCTTCTTTTTAGTAATAGACTCATTATCTGCTGTAGTTACAAATATGCTTTATAATAGAGAGAATATATCTTTAGATATGAATTAAATACAGGTGGCTTAATTCATAGTATAATTTAGTTACCTTTAAGGCTATGCATGTTTCAGGAGAAAAAATAGATTTTGTTGCCAAAATCTTGGCTCTCTGTGTACCAAGGACAAATAAATATACAAGAGACAGAGTTTTGAAGAAAAGAGAAAGAGTAGCTTTATTTCTTTGCCAAGCAAAGAGGGAACATAGCAGACTACCACCTCGAGAACTGTGCCCCCCTTGACGGGGAGTAAAGAGATTTATAGTCAGGGCCCATAGTCTGAGGTAGGCAATAAGTCTCAAAGTAGTGAAGGGCTTGTAGTCTTCTTTTTTTTTGCAAAATTTCAAAATGGCCACAGCTGGCATCAGGCAACTTGGTAATCGGGATTGGTGTTTTCCAAACTTATTATGCTGTGACCTTCTTTATTAAATGAAAAATACTGCAAGGGAGTGTTACAATGGAGTCTGGGGAATGGAGATGATGTCAGATGTAGGATAGAGTTCATACGTAGTCAGATAGTAAATAGCCTTGTGAAGGACCAGTCTAGCTACATGTTTGTTAGTAGTAACAGCTAAAGAATAACCAGGATCGCTTAAGTCTTACTGGGCTGTTTGGTTTGCACCTAAGGCTGTTGACTCATTTCTGTTTTTGCTGCAAAAGTCTCAGAGTCAGAAAGAAATTCAAATCTTGACATTGCTTCTGTAAAGATAGCAGTGAACCTCTTTCAATTTTTCTTTAGAAAAGCTTTCTTCAGATCATTATCTAAAATCTACTCCAAAATATTAATTTGCAGTTCTTAATTTTTTTCTTAAAGTGTATTTTCCTTATATTTATATGCTTTAATTTGACCTTCCTGGATACTACCCTAGTATTTACTCAGTATCTTTTCCTTTTACAATTTAATTTTTAAAGCAACATTCAATTTCTTAATCATCCTACTTCAAATGGATACATATCCCACTCAACCAAGAAATTGGTTTACAAGACTTAATCCTATAATTACAAACTCTTGTATGCAAGAAACGTCTCAGGAATATATTTTTGTTAATAAAATAGGTCTATGAACCAATCTGTCCCACATTAGCAGACAACTCAGTCCCAATTCTGAATACCATCTTTGCCCACTTAACTCCACAGGATGGAGCAAATGGCCTGGCCTAATTTTTGAAATTTGAAGCAAAAACTAGGGATGTGCAAAACTCAAACATTGCATTAGTAACATTCCTCAACCCTAATTTTTCATTTAATAACTGACTCTGTTTATTTGTTTTACTATGCCACACACAGAGGCACACTCAGTTTACCTCAAGTTATGTAGAAAAAAAAAAATTCTTGTATTGTAAAAAATACACTAAAATATATGGGCAATAAAATCATTGAAAAATGGTAAAAAGTGCTAATACTAAGTTTAATGTTTTTAGTAAATAAGGACATCTTATCTACTATCATTACTAGTAGTACTTATCTACTTATTGTTTTGACATCCTGGAATGTGAGGACATCCATTGATCCTTATCTATGGGCAGAGATAAAGCTATACTAATTTTCCTAATGCTTTGTTTCTTCCATTGTCTCCTGACACACAATCAATCTCTCTCCCTCATACAAACACTCTAAGAAATGGATTTAATTGAGTCACTTAGTCACTAATATGGAGTACCACTTTAGTGCAGAAATATGACAGGTCACCTGATAGACTATTGATACCTTTTGTGCTCACCATGTAAATGACCAACTTTGAATCAGGTCCTGATGTTAAGGCCACTCAACCTTGCTCCACAAAGAACATTCAACTTAATATATCAGGAAGCCCCTGTGACTGCTTTGGTCAAAATGGGTCAAAAAATCTACAAATTACTTTTAGGCTTCAAAGTCTGCCAATATAAAAATACAACATCACAGAAGTTGAAGAAGCATATTTGAAGATGTTCTGTATTATCAGAATGAGTGGCCAATAGAATCTACTTAAATGGAAAAGGGAAAAAATAGTAGAAAATAAAATGGACTCATCTTCCAGCTTTCCAGGGCCTTGTTGTTGTTCAATGTTCAGTCGCCCAGTCATGTCCAACTCTTTTGTGACCCCATGGACTGCAGCCTACCCTTGTGAAATCTTGTGAAGACCTGCTTTCCATAAGAAGCTGTGACCTTTAATATTTGCAGTTTTGTTTTCTCACTTTTTTAAAAAGTTATGCCTCTTAGATCCTATTGCTAAGACATTCAAACTTTTACTAACTAAATCAAAAGTCAAAATATAGTATAGCATTAATGGATAATCGTGGGTTAATGGGTTAATATTCCCATGTTTGTATTTTTGAAGAATTCAATGCTGCTGCTGCTGCTAAGTCGCATCAGTTGTGTCCAACTCTGTGCAACCCCATAGACAGCAGCCCACCAGGCTCCTCCATCCCTGGGATTCTCCAGGCAAAAACACTGGAGTGGGTTGCCATTTCCTTCTCCAGTGCATGAAAGTGAAAAGTGAAAGTGAAGTTGCTCAGTCGTGTCCTACTCTTAGCAACCCCCTATGGACTGCAGCCCACCAGGCTCCTCTGTCCATGGGATTTTCCAGGCAACAGGACTGGAGTTGGTCTCCAGTGCCTTCTCTGGAAGAATTCGATGACTTAAGCCCAATAATAGGAACATTAAACACTGTAATAGAGTTAGGAAACATACTGTATGGATGGGAGACCATTCTGATCAAATAATATCACTTAAGTAGATAGCATTATTACCTTGTGAGTTGTATGGTGATGTTAATAATAATGGTCTCACTTCTAGGGTCAATGGAATAAACATCTCCAAAAGCACCACAATTACTGTATAAATCCAATACTGACACTACGAGATTTTATATCTTTCAAAATCTTCATATATTATGTTTTCCAACTTTATTTTACAGTGCTTGATAGGAAATAAAATATGATAAAGCACTAAGCACAGTCTCTGGCACATACAATAAATCAATACATGTTAGAAGACTTGGAACCTGAAAAATATGAAACTGATAGTAATGAAGTTAATTGACAAAGCTCACAAAGCTAGATAATAAAAAATCTGAAAGAAGAAGCTGAATCTCTAAAACATTTGCTGCACGATTCTTTCTGCTTCATCATGTTGCATTTCTTTAGCCCAAAGCTGTTACTTCCTCCCTGACTGCCCCATATATTACAGGATAGTCCTGATTTGTTTACTAATACTCTTAATTTTTTGAGTACTAAATGACTTCCACATTGAGGAAAATGATTGCTTTCAAAAATTATAGTTCATTATAAAGCTTTTATATTTTATCTTTAACTTAGTAAAATGAAGCTTTCAAAAAGTTTCAAGAAAAAATAAACAAACCAGAAATACAGCACTTAAACTTCTTAATAAATAAAACATCAAGTGACCCTATGAATTTGCTCTTGCTGCAAATAAATTTTGCATAAACATAAGCTCAAAGGTTTTACATCAACTTGATATTTGAGATCAGTCCAATCAGTAGATCAAATATCTTTTTATCTATATGTCATGGTGTATAAGCAAAAGTTAAAGAAAATAGGAAGAGGAAAAATAAGAGATAATGGAAAGAAAGAAAAGAAGTAATTGCTCTCAAGATAATTTTAAAATATTGAACTAAATGGAAATGAAAGCACTACTTATCAAAATTTGCTGGGTGCAGCAAAAATTTTACTTGGAATTTCATAACAATAAATGCATATTGTCAGAAAATAAGAAAGTTATTTAAAAAAAAACATTGAGTTTTCACTTTAGGAAGCTACAGTAATAAGGAGAATTTACCCCTGAATAAGCAGAAGAGAATTTGAAAATGGAACGGAAATCAATGAAATTAAACCAAGAACGTGTTAATCACTGAGTCATGTCCTACTTTTTGTGACCTCATAGACTGTAGCCCGCTAGTCTTCTCTGTCTATGGAATTCTCCAGGCAAGAATACTGGAGTGGATAGCCATTCCTTTCTCTAGAGGATTTTCCTGACCCAGGGATCCAAGCCCAGTCTCCTGTATTTGTATTGCAAGTGGATTCTTTAGCATCTGAGCCATCAGGGAAGCATCACCTCCACCCCCAAAAGGCAATCGTAAAGATTTTTAAAAATCAAAAGCTAATTATCTGAAAAGATCAATAAATTTGACAAAACTCTTGCCAGATTAAGATTAAAAGAAAAAAAAAGATACAAATTACCAGTATCAGAAATGAAGAAGTATCACCACTGACTCTATAAACATTAAAGGGAAAATAAAACACTATGGACACCTCTATTGTCACAAATTTGCTAACTTAGATAACTTGAATCTCTTCTTTAGAGGGCACAAAGTATCAAAGCTCACACAAGGAAAAGAGCTCTATAGCTATTAAAAATATTGAAGAAATAGTTTTTAAGTCTTCCAAAAAAGAAAGCAACAGCTCCAGATATTTTTCACTGGTGAATTCTACCAGACACTTAAGACATGATACACATTCTTACAATTTCTTCCAGAAAACAGAACGAAGGAACACCTCACAACTGCTTGTAAGAGGCCAGCATTGCCTAATGTTAAAATCATATAAAGGTATTCCACAAAAAGAAAACTACAGACAAATATCACTCATGAACATAGACTTTTATGTCTTTAATAAAATTCCTTTGTTAAGCTCCTAGTTAGTATGAACCCAGAGTAGATCCTCCTGATATTTTGTAGGATGGTTGGCTTCCTTTTTGTCGAATATATTAGCTCTGCTGATCTGCTAACTTACCTCAATGGCAGGAAGCAGCAGCTAGACCAGATGTGTGGATTTGCTTTGTGAGGCCTCAGCTTCTAGAGGATACCCTTGTCGTCAAAGACAGGATGATGGGAAGGTAGGCAAGTTTCAGCCTATCCTTGTGGGTTTAAATGCATGCTGGTGGGATTCTAGCCTGTTCTTGATCTCTCCCTCCTGACTTCCCATGCAGTGAACTTCAAATTTCAGCTCAGTCATGCTGAGACAGTCCTGCAGGAACTATTTAACTAGTGTCCTCAATGATGCAAGTCAGTTATGTTGTAGCTATACATTATACATATAAAATATCCTATTGGTTCTATTTTTCTGACAGACTTCCTTTGAACCATGAAGATGGGAAACCAAGTGAACCAGCATGGCGAGATAAAAGGGTGACTCGGAAGAAATGGCATTTGTTAGGAATAAGAGATTGGTGAGATTCAGATGATGACTGGGCTGGTGTGCTGTGCTACAGATTAGACTTATTCTGATAGAAAACAGGAAGTCACTGAACATGAAAGTGATGTTTATATAAGGAAGGCCCATTGTCTATTTGGTTATTATTACACTATAGGAAATTGCCAATATATCTTCACCAAGTTTGGGGTGGGGGGACAGTGAGGATGGCTTATGAAAGTGTAGATTTTAATCCATCCTTAAAATTATGAGATGGAAAGCACTTTGGAGGGCTTCCCGATTAGAATGGTTTAAAACTTAGTTATGACATGAGCCTCGCTGTAGTCTAATAGGAGGAGATATGGCATATCTAACAGGATGATTTGAAATTTTGTTTCCAATATAAGCCCTAAATTGCAAATCATAAAGACATAGTACTTCAGCAGTAGTCCAGGCCTTGATCTTCCAACACCTGCTTCTTGAAGCCAGGTTCAAGGTAGAATGTTAAAAATAAGATCATCAAATACCATGACTCAGATGAAGAAGGGAAGTATTGAGATGCTCCTATCAGGAAATGTTCAGAAGTAACGGGCATATACAAAAGATGAAAGATGACATAAAGAAGAATTTGTTGTTGCTGTTAAGTTGCTAAGTCAGATCTGACTCTTTTGTGACCTTGTGGGCTGTGGTCTGCAAGGCTCCTGGTTCCATGGGATTTCCCAGGCAAGAATACTGGAGTGGATTGTCATTTCCTTCTCTAGGGAATCTTCCTGACCCAGGGATCTGCCCAAGTCTCCTGCATTGTAGGTAGATGCTTTCTCACTGAGCCACCAGGGAAGCCCAAAGAAGCATTAGCTGAGAGCAGAATATGGCATGGAAAGAAAACACTAAAATCATTTTTTTATTTATATTAAAAAAAAAAAAAGAACAACTAGCACCAATGGATAGAGTGATTCTGTCCCACCCATTATATATTGACTTGAACCAAAGCGTAATCACCTAAATTTCATTATGCTAACATTCTTTGTCAATAATACCCTTGGCAGGCTTGCAAATGGCACACTAACAGTAGAAGCAGGAAATCAAAAGTCTCAGGTTGATATTACAAATGATCACTTAACTACTCTAAATGAACTGTGTGTGTGTGTGTGTGTGTGTGAAACAGAGGGTGGAGTACCCACATAAGACAGATACCAAATTAATGAAAACCAATGAGGAAAACTAAAATAGATTTCAGCAAAATAAAGCAAATTCTCTAATAATGATATATTAGCTTATAGAGGAACTTCCTGCTTTCACTCAGGATTTCCTCCAAAGTGAAAATGGTCACATGAAAACTGAATGATGGGACTTCCCTGATGCTCTGGTGGTTAAGAATCTGTCTTGCAATGTAAGGGATATGGGTTCAATCCCTGGTAGGGGAGCTAAGATCTCATACATTATGGAGGAACTAAGCATGTGTGCTGCAACTACCAAAGTCTGCATGGTCTGGACCTTGCACACTACAACTCGAGTGTCTGCTTGCCACAAGGAAAGATCCCACAGGCTGCAATGAAGACCTAATGCACCCAAATAAATAAATGAATAAGCTGAATGACTTCTTGGTGATGATACTCCAAAAGAGAGTCATGTGTCCACTCTGAGACTGTGATTCTGTCAGCCCCTGATTCTTAATGTGCAGGGTTTAAATCAAGAATGCCAAAATTTTAGGTAAATCAAGTAAGTTCCTCATTCAGTAATTAAGATTATGGGCGAAATATATATAGATCAATAAAGACAATTATCTTGGTATATTTATTTTTTAATTTATTTATTCATTTAACAAAATATAAAGTTATCCAGATAATTAACAAATTTAAAATCATTTCTATGTGAAGTATATAATACCACACATGAAAAGATCAAAATTAACTTCATAGTAAAAATAGAACATATAAACAAATATCCAAATACAAGTAAAATGCAAGTCTTACAAGGTACAAAGAAGAGTATGCATTTAGTTGGAAAAGAAAATATTTTTGGAGCAGCTAGAATTTGAGCTGTATCTTGAGGATATGTAGTGTATTTTCCAATTGATCTGATGGTAAAGCATGTGGGAGGAGAGACTAGTAAAAGCAAAGGAAGGAGAGAAATATTTAATTTTACAAAATATCAGGTAAAATTTGGAAATAAGGCTGGAATGTCACTGATACACAGACAAGAAAGCTAGTCTAATTCTGGGCATGTAGTTTTGACTTTGCTTCATAGGTAGTGGAGTTTTCGTTCAGGACAGGGCCTTGGTCTGACAATATGTTTTGGTCTGTTTTGTTTTGCCTTTTTTTTTTTTTTTTTTTTTTGGCCATGCCACATGGCTTGCAGAATCTCAGTTCCCTAAACAGGGATTGAACCCAGGCCCTTAGCAGTGAAATTTCAGAGTCCTAACTACTGGTTCACTAGGGCATTTTCAGGACAGCACTTTTTGAAGATTAAGACATTTACAAATTGACAGATGAATATAGCAGAGTTTTGTTATCTCTTTAGATTCAGAGGGAGAACAGAAAAGCCTAATGGTCTGATCCTGATTGCTGTTTTGTCCACATTATCCCTTTTTTTTTTTTTTTGGCCTAACCTGTCAGCCTTCTACTACCCACATTTTACAGAAGAGGAAACAGGTTCAGAAATACCAGATCACTTCCAAGGGACACACAGTTGGCATTTGGCTGAGTTAGGATTTGAATTCATATCCAATAAGATTCAGTTTCTTAAACACTACTTCATATTTCAAAAAACAGTGATAGTGAGAGTGAAAAGAAGAGAAAAGACAAGCAAAACATTTCTGAGGGGAATATCCAGAAAACAACTCTTAATAGTAAGAGGAGGGATTAAGAGAAAAGCAAAAGATAAATTGAAGAGTCACTATTCCACCTGACTAAAAACCTTTAAAGACAGAACTGACATTTTAAATAAGCAGTTAGAAATTATCCTTAAATGGAATGTACATAACTCTGACTTTTATTTTTCTATAAACAAAAATTTTTCTAGAGATGCTGGGTTTAGCTTAATTAGCATACACTTCTTATTTATATTCAATGACCATTTGTGATAAATCATTTCCCAATGAATTGTCCTTATCCAATATTTTAATTAGTCCTCTGAATAGTGAATGTGTGGTAGAAGCTGACCATTTCATCTCTGAACTTCAGAGAATTAAATTAAGTAGGAAGACTATAACCATGGTGCATTTATCAAAAATCTACCCCTAGGACAGAGCTTATTAGCCGAGGTTTCATAGCCAGTGCTCTAGCAGCCCCCATATTTTCCAGTCATATAATAGAAGAATTCATGGAAAAAAAAGGTTAAGTGTTTCAAGTGTTTCAAGCTATTTTTTCCCTGGGGCACAAGAGAGTAAAAGGACACAGAAGTAATGTCATTGCATGAAAAAGATCTGCAATAAATATTCCTTCATTAAGTCTTTTCCTTCAACATGTCTCCCTCTCAAAACCAGATAGCACAACATCTTACTTAAGAAAGAGATCATAAAAGTAAGGCGATGTTATGCCAGAACTCAGAACTCTTGCATCATTCTACCATATGTTAAAATTTTTGTATTTAAGCCATCATACACACAAACATACACACATACACAGACTAATTCACTCACTCATGCACAGATTGTTGGCACTGTGGTCTCTTCCCACAATTTCATCAATAGATCAGACACCAGTAGGATCTTATAATAAAACCAAAACTGCTCCTTCAGTACCCACTGAGGACTTCACTGGAGAATAATATAATGATACCAAATAAGTTAACTGCTGTGTCAATATAAATGAAAAAAGAAAGTAATGCACGGTTATTTCTATAAAATGCAGAGTGCAAAAATTCAGCACAAGTCCTAGTACCTGAGAACCTTGCTCTTAATAGTTTGGGTCTTTGTTTTTCCTTGTCCTTTAAAAGGAAAACCACAAATCACTGGAAGGCTGTGAGGATTTTCCTGATGAACCATGCAAGTCTTGCCTTTAAATATTAGGAATGAATTATCAGCAGTTTCACAAATTTTGTTTTGGCTTATAAAAGAGAGCTCCTTGTTATTAATATAAAGTGAAATTACTAAGAGTTACTAGAAGTGAATAATGGTTAAGATTTACTGAGGGCTTTCTACATGCCAAATATTGTACATTTGAACTGTTAACTAATTTTTCTCACAACAGCTGTGAAACAGGCACCTCCTAGTTTACAGGTGAACAGGAGGTTGGGTTTCCACACCTGCCACACATTTGTAAATTGTGGTGCCTGTATTCAGACCCACCGAGTCTAACTCTAGAACCCTCAGGACTGCTTCTCCACGGCACTGCATCCTTAACACATAAACATATGAAATGCACTTTAGAAAATTTCAGTGAAGTGTAAAGACTAGAAAGTTTAACAAGAATCTCCTGACAGTAAAAATCACTGTTACCTTTTCATATCAGACAAAGAAACTAGGGGTCACTCACAGATTGGCATGGACACTGGATTCACAGACACAGACATGGATTAAAACTGTCCTTCATTTTCTAATCATAAGTAGAAAATCAGATGTGTGTGTCCCGGGGCACAAATGGAGATGGAGTTTGTTTAGAAGTTCAACAAGCATATATCTCCTTTCTGGCACAGAGCAAGGCTATATTTTCCACTATCCTTCAAGGTTAAGTTTGGCCATTTGAAAAAAGTCTCAACAGTAGGACATGCACAGAAAAGAGCCATTGCAGTGGAGAAGATATTTAAGGAGGAGGGCACCTTCTCCACTGTCTAACCCAGTCTCCCAACTTGACGGAATAAGCATAGAAATCCTGAGAGAAACATTTTGAGGAGAGCAGAGGAATAAAATGGAAAAAACCTGAGCTATAAATCATTATTTGGAAGAGATATCTAAAATTCTTCTACTGGATGGGAACACATGTACACCCATGGCTGATTCATGTGAATGTATGGCAAAAACCACCACAATATTGTAAAGTAATTAGCCTTAAATTAAAATTAAAAAAAAAAAAATCTTCTACTGAACCGAACTTGGGTCTGCTCACCCATGCACAATAAAGCCAACCTACTGACACCAGGTTGTGGTGAAGGAAAGTGCAGCATTTAGTGCAAAACCCTACACTTCCCAAAGGATTTCAGCAAAATATTTTTAAAGTCAAAGTAAGGAAGGAGTGTCTCAGTATGTGTGATCAGCTGGTGCACAGTTCTCTGATTGGTTTAATGGTGAGGTAACAGGGTCACAGGGGTTAACATTGTCAATCCTTAGGCACCTATGAGCTCAAGATAATCACGTAGTTAATTCTTACATTTGGTGGTGGTTTTAGCATCTGTAAAAGAACTCAGGAAATATGCATCAGATAATGTTATCTAGGTCCTTCAGAGAGGAGCTAAAGCAAAAGATATGGAGGAGGGGGTCTGTCCTGCAAAGGCCCCACATGGTCCTGCTCAGTTACAATTCAGCAACAATTTATATGAGCAAGAAACAAATGTTTATTGTGTTTAAGCCAGTATACCTATTGTTTGTTTTTACAGCAGCTAGCACCTCACTTATAAGTTTCTCTATTATAGTCCTATTAAACATAAACAATAGACTTAAGGGACTAGATCTGATACAGAGTGCCTGATGAACTATGGATGGAGGTTCGTGACATTGTATATGAGACAGGAATCAAGACCATCCCCAAGAAAAAGAAATGCAAAAAAGCAAAATAACTGTCTGAGCAGGCCTTATAGATAGCTGTGAAAAGAAGAGAAGCGAAAAGCAAAGGAGAAAAGGAAAGATATACCCATTTGAATGCAGAGTTCCAAAGAATAGCAAGGAGAGATAAGAGAGCCTTTCTTAGGCTTTCTTAGATCAATGCAAAGAAATAGAGGAAAACAATAGAATGGGAAAGACTAGGGATCTCTTCAGGAAAATTAGAGATACCAAGGGGACATTTCATGCAAAGATGGGCTCAATAAAGGACAGAAATGGTAGGGACCTAACAGAAGCAGAAGATATTAAGAAGAAGTGGCAATAATACACAGAATATACAAAAAAGATCTTCACGACCCAGATAAACATGATGGTGTGATCATTCACACTCACCTAGAGCCAGACATACTGGAATGGGAAGTTGGAATGGCAGTTGGTGATGGACAAGGAGGCCTGGCGTGCTGTGGTTCATGGGGTCGCAAAGAGGCAGACCCGGCTGAGTGACTGAACTGAACCGAACTGAACTGAAACATAAACAATAAAAACATTGCTGAGCTTTCAATCCTAGTTCCGACATACTTGCTGTGTTATCTTGGGCAACTCATATAAATTCTTTGAGCTTAAATTTCTTTATTTGTCCAAAAAAGAGAGAGAGAGAGAGAAAGAGAAATTATTATAGCATTTACCCTAAAAATTTTCGTGAAAATTAAGTTAATATTATAAATTCCTTGGCATAATGCCTGCCTTATAATTAATAAATATATATATATATAGTAATAAAGTGCTATTATACTCCATGTGATTTTGAAGCTACTTATAATTAGTAAGTTTCTTTAAAACCTCATCTCATGGATGAAACTGGAGCCCATTATACAGAGTGAAGTAAGCCAGAAAGAAAAACGCCAATACAGTATACTAATGCATATATATGGAATTTGAAAGATGGTAACGATAACCCTGCATGCGAGACAGAATGAGAGACATAGATGCATAGAACAGTCTTATGGACTCTTAGGGAGAAGGTGAGGGTGGGACATTCTGGGAGAATAGCATTGAAACATGTATATTATCATATGTGAAACAGAACACCATTCCAGGTTCGATGCATGAGACAAATGCTCAGGGCTGGGGCAATGGGATGACCCAGAGGGATGGGATGGGGAGGGTGTGGGAGGAGGGTTCAGGATGGGGAACATATGTAAACCTATGGCTGATTCATGTCAATGTATGGCAAAAACCACTACAATATTGTAAGTAATTAGCCCCCAACTAAAATAAATAAATTTATAAAAAAAAAAAAAAAACACAACTCATCTCAGACAAGCTATTTATTCATTTCACAGCGCCCTCTAATTAAATTAAATAAATTTTAGCTTATCCACATTAATCACATTTCTAAAGAAAAACTAAATAAAACAACCTCTCTGAGCTTTTGATTAAAAACTGTCAGTTACTGTTCATAGTAAGTTTTACTCTCACTTTCTCCCACCATCTGTGAAAATTGCTAAAAGGGAGTTTTAAAAAAAACCATAGTGATGAAACTCTTAAGTGGCTTTTGGGGGGGTTCCAAGGAGCACCGAGGAGCTCCGGTTCTTTATGTTTCAGCACCGAAGAATTCAGAGATAGGCAAAGTGATAGATAAAAGGTGATTTATTAGAATAGAACTCTTGTGAGACTTACAAGCAGGCTGGAGAGATAGTGTCACACACCAAGATCCTAGTGGGCTACAGTTTTATAATCAAAGGAAAAGAGGGGACAAATGAACGAAAATCTTCATCCTCCTGCTTGAGTAGAAGTCAAGTTTCATTCATCAGCTACTCCTCCAGGTTGAGCAGAGGAGTTTTCTTGTCCCTACATGGTCAAGTTGAGACTGTTATAACACTATGGAAAAATTATTTCAGGTCTCAGTACAATGAGAGTCTTTCACTTTGAAATGTCACTTTTCCATAAATAATTGTTTTTTATGTGTGCAGAGAGCATGCCCTAGGGGTCATTAACTTACTGAGCTTACTGAGAATGGTTTGGGTCTCATACCACCATTGTTTTGTTGTTTAAAGGCATGTCTCAGGCTTATGTTGTATGGTTTTGTTGATAAGCAAGTCTGCTTGACTCCTTAGTTAAGTTAACCTGCTTTCTTGAGTGATCATTAACTTACAAGGGGTTTCCCATATTTTTTTCTTTACTAATAATCCCCTGTGGGATTAAGTGTTTAATCATCTACTTTGTCTCTTTAACCTATCCCTATTGAAGCCGCAAAAATAAAAATTGAATAGAAAAGGAGTCAACAAAACAAATTTGATGTCTGGAAAGCAAATGGATGAATGGTAAATAACTTGTAAGCCAGTAGTGTGGAAAGCTGATACTGAGCCCATTAACACTGTGGAGCTAGTACCAGCTACCTCTGGAATGGAACAGAAAACAGTAGAACTGATTAAAGACTCTAGGAACATTCAGATTCCTAAGTATTCTTTCTACTCTGTGTTTGAATAAGCCCTCCACCTCACATGGAAGCAGAAGCCTGAAGAGTTATTTTCTAGCCATAGTTATAGAAAAACACAAAAAGATTACCAAGTAAGCATAGAGACCTCCACGAACTAGAGGTCCAGAACTGATATCCAGAACTCTGGTCACCAGGCTTGTACTAGCTCCAATGGAAGGTCACAGATAATATGCTGCTGCTGCTGCTAAGTCGCTTCAGTCGTGTCCAATTCTGTGCGACCCCGTAGACGGCAGCCCACCAGGCTCCGCCGTCCCTGGGATTCTCCAGGCAAGAATACTGGAGTGGGTTACCATTTCCTTCTCCAGTGCATGAAAGGGAAAAGTGAAAGTGAAGTTGCTCAGTCGTGTCTGACTCTTAGCGACCACATGGACTGTAGCCTACCAGGCTCCTCCGTACATGAGATTTTCCAGGCAAGAGTACTGGAGTGGCGTGCCATTGCCTTCTCTGATAATAATATGACCAGACTATTATTGCCAAAATCTGGCTTCTTTCATCCAGCACACCACTGTTGTATTAAATCTCAGAGATGGAGTTTTGGGTGAAATAGAATGAAATAGCTTTATCGTTTTGCCAAGCAAAGGGGGCCACAACTGGCTAATGCCCAAAAGACTCTATGTCCTCCCTACAAAGTTCAAGGAGCTGGGTGTGGTCAGCTCATGGACATTTTTCTGATTGGTTGGTGATGAGGTAATTGAGAGTCAACATCATCAACCTTCTGGTTCCAACCGGTCTGAGGTATACATGTTTGTGGGCAGCATACAGCTAACTTCTTCCATCTGATGGGTGTTTCAGTATCTGCAAAACAGCTCAAAGGACATGGGTCAGAATATTATCTATAGTCTTTGAAGAAGAAGTCTGACTCTGTTTAGTGGCTGAAATATTATTATTTTGTCTTGCTTGATTTTCTTTCCTTTATGCATTTCTCACTTCTCTGATTAAATTTATACTTTGCTTAAAGTTTTTCTACAGGCAAAAGGCAGGTGGAGAACAAGGATTGAGGTGGGGCTGGGGCATCTATTCTGGGAAGGGTTCATAGGGTCCTGCTCAGTTACACCATGAGAACAGCATCTAAAGATAATGAAACAGGAAGATAGTCAATAAACCATCCAGTCTGATTATCTTTTGATAAAAATCCAGTCAATATTCACACGGGGTCTCAATCAGCTTTTTATTCTCACACACATAAATAAAAGCAGAAAATTAAATAGTATCAGGTATTTACAAAAAAAAAAAAAAACTCTATTATATAACATATGGAGAACAAAATGAAAACAACTGGAGAAGTGGAAACTAAAGAGGAAGAGGGAAACTTCAAATATATATATTTACTTTGTGCTGGCATTTCAGTTGTGTCCAACTCTTTGTGACCCCATGGACTGTAACTCACCAGGCTCCTGTCCATGAGATTTTCCTAGGCAAGAATACTGCGGTGGGTTGACATTCCCCTCTCCAGGGATCTTCCCGACCCAGGGATTGAATCCACATCTCTTATGTCTCCTGCACTGGCAGGTGGGTCCTTTTACTCCTAGTGTCACCTGGGAATTACATATATATTAACCTCAGGAATCTACCTGCAATGCAGGAGACCCCGGTTCAATTTCTGGGTTGGGAAGGCCCACTGCAGAAGGGATAGGCTACCCACTCCAGTATTCTTGGGCTTCCACTGTGGCTCAGCTGGAGTTCACCTGGAGAAAGGGAAGGCTACCCACTTCTGTATTCTGGCCTGGAGAATTACATGGACTATGTAGTCCGTGGGGTTGCAAAGAGTCAGACACGACTGAGTGACTTTCACACTAACCTCAAAAATATGACAGGTTATTTAACAACTGAACAAGAAAAAAGATGTTATTTAAAGTAAAAAGTAATAATAAGACCAAGAATTTAGTGTATAAGAAAATAGTGATATATATTAAATTTTGGTAGCTAAAAAGAAAGAAAAAATAAAATTCAACAAAAGATTTATAAAAAATATAAGGATTTTTGGGAAACTTTCTCAGAAAATAATAAGAAGATAAAGAAATACAAGGAAATTACAGAAAGTGATTTTTAAAAATAGAATAATATTTCAGAAGGTGCCAAAAATGCATTTCAAGAGTTTCAAAATAAGATAACAGCAAAATGAAGAAACTGATAATAAAATAATGCAAGAAACATTTTCAGAACTACTTCAATTTTCAGATAGAAAGGGGCTACTAATGGCCCTGAAAACAGATTAAACTAGAACCAAGCCAATAAACATCACTATAAATCTTCGGAACACTAGAGCAAAGAGAAAATCTTGACACTATCCAGGAAGGAAAATTTGGCTTTTAGAATAAGATTGAACTTGATAATAGAATTAGATTTAAGAACAACAATAAAAGCTAGGAGATAATGGGACACCATGTTCAAAATCCAGGGGAAATTTATTTACAAATCGGAATTCTTTATTAAGTCAATTTATTAACTGAAAGTAAGAGAAGAAAGAAGATATTTTCAGATATGGAAAATCTCAGCAGCAACAGCAAAAATACCTATTATGAATCCTTTCTCAGGATGCTCCTGGCAGAAATTTTCCATTAAAAAAGAGAATTTAAGAAAGAGGAAAGCTTGAATACTAGGAAACAAACCAAGAAATGTATTTCTACAGAGACTCCCTAGTATGAGGTTGAAGGGAGGCCTAAAACAACGTCTGTGTAGATGCCTTAAATCAATTATTTCAGACTAGCATAATCAGAGGTGAGAAAACATTCAGTTCAATTTAATTCTGTTTAATGAAGTTAAATTCTGTGTAAAAAGACAAGATGACTAGAAATTTATATTCCAAACACTAAAAAAGTTAAATAAACATGGATCTAATATACATGTGTTTTTTTTATTTTATTTTAAATGTCAAATCTGTCTTAATGAGATTCTACTAACATATGTTCTCTTTAATCTTAATTAAATCTTGAGAACTAAAAAAAAAATGGCCTTTGGTCTTTCATTTTCTAATCTAAAGAATACTAAATTATTTAGCCTCTCTTCAAGCTAAATCAATACTGATATTTTATAAGCAATCAATTTTATTAATTAAAACTACTTTTTGAAATGGAGTTAAAACGCTTTTCTGTAACTTGAAAAATATAGCCCTTTTTCTCTGATTCAAATTGCAATTTCTCTTTTATGTGATGACATCACATACACAACTTCCTATCTTATTTTTTTAGATAAGAAAAAATTGTTATGCTTAGGGATTATAATTCACTCATTCATTTCAATTGTTCGGTCATGTCCGGCTCTTTGTGAACCCATATACTGCAGCACACCAGGCTTCCCTGGCCCCCAACTTCCCAACTCACAGAGCTTGCTCAAACTCATGTCCATTGAGTTGGTAATACTATCCAACCATGTCATCCTCTGTTGTCCCCTTTTCTTCATACATTCAATCTTTCCCAGCATCAGGGTCATTTCCAATGAATCAGTTCTTTGCATCAGGTGGCCAAAGTATTGGAACTGCATCTTCAGCATCAGTCCTTCCAATGAATATGCAGCACTGATTTCCTTTGAATTCACTGGTTTGATATCCTTGATGTCCAAGGGACTCTCAACAGTCTTCTCCAACACCACAGTTCAAAAGCATCAGTTCTTCGATGCTCAGCTTCCTTTATAGTCCAACTCTCAGATCCATAAATGACTAATAGAAAGGCCATAGCTTTGACTACACATACCTTTGTCCGAAAGTGGTGTCTCTCCTTTTAAAAATGCCGTCTAGGTTTGTCATAGATTTTCTCCCAAGGAGAAATTGTCTTTTAATTTCACAGCTGCAGTTACCATATGCAGTGATTTTGGAGCCCAAGAAAATAAAGTCTGTCACTGTTTCCACTGTCTCTCCATCTATTTTCCATGAAGTGATGGGACCAGATAGGACACTGAAAGATGAACTCCCCAGATCGGTAAATGCCCAATATGCTGCTGGAGATCAGTTGAGAAATAACTCCAGAAAGAATGAAGGGATGCAGCCAAAGAAAAAATAACACCCAGTTGTGGCTGGGACTGGTGATAGAAGCAAGGTTCGATGCTGTAAAGAGCAGTATTGCATAGGAACCTGGAATGTTAGGTCCATGGATCGAGGCAAATTGGAAGTGGTCAAACAGGAGATGGCAAGAGTGAACATAGACATTCTAGGAATCAGCGAACTAAGATGGACTGGAATGGGTGAATTTAAATCAGGTGACCATTATATCTACTACTGTGGGCAGGAATCCCTTAGAAGAAATGGAGTAGCCATCATAGTCAACAACAGAGTCTGAAATGCAGTACTTGGATGCAATCTCAAAAATGACGGAATGACCTCTGTTCGTTTCCAAAGCAAACCATTCAGTCTCATGGTAATCCAAGTCTATGCCCCAACCAGTAATGCTGAAGAAGTTGAGGTTGAACAGTTCTGTGAAGATCTACAATACCTTCTAGAACTAGCACCCAAAAAATATGTCCTTTTCATTATAGGGGACTGAAATGCAGAAGTAGAAAGTCAAGAAACACCTGGACTAACAGGCAAATTTGTCCTTGGAGTACAGAGTGAAGCAGGGCAAAGGCTAATAGAGTTTTGCCAAGAGAACACACCAGTCATAGCAAACACCCTCTTCCAACAACACAAGAGAAGACTCTACACATGGACATCACCGTGTGATGGTCAACATTGAAATCAGATTGATTATATTCTTTGCAGCCAAAAATGGAGAAGCTCTATACAGTCAGCAAAAACAAGACTGGGAGCTGACTGTGGCTCAGATCGTGAACTCCTTATTGACAAATTCAGACTGAAATTGAAGAAAGTGGAGAAAATCACTAGACCATTCAGGTATGACCTAAAATAAATCTCTTACAACTATACAGTGGAAGTGAGAAATAGATTTAAAGGACTAGATCTGATAGACAGAATGCCTGATGAACTATGGACGGAGGTTCATGACATTGTACATGAGACAGGAATCAAGACCATCCCCAAGAAAAAGAAATGCAAAAAAGCAAATGGCTGTCTGAGGAGGTCTTACAGATAGCTGTGAAAATAAGGGAAGCGAAAAGCAAAGGAGAAAAGCAAAGATATTCCCATCTGAATGCAGAGTTCCAAAGAATAGCAAGGAAAGATAAGAAAGCCTTCCTCAGCGATCAATGCAAAGAAATAGAGGAAGACAAAAGAGTGGGAAAGACTACAGATCTCTTCAAGAAAATTAGAGATACCACGGTACCTTTCATGCAAAGATGGGCTCAAAAAGGACAGAAATGGTAGGGACCTAACAGATGTAGAAGATATCAAGAAGAGGTGGCAAGAATACACAGAAGAACTATACAAAAAAGATCTTTACGATCCATATAATCATGATGGTGTGATCATTCACACTCACCTAGAGCCAGACATACTGGAATGTGAAGCAAGGGCCTTAGGAAGCATAAATATGAACAAAGCTAGTGGAGGTGATGGAATTCCAGTTGAGCTATTTCAAATCCTGAAAGATGATACTGTGAAAGTGCTGCACTCAGTATGTCAGCAAATTTGGAAAACTCAGCAGTGGCCACAGGACTGGAAAAGGTCAGTTTTCATTCCAATCCCAAAGAAAGGCAATGTCAAAGAATGCTCAAACTACCACACAATGGCACTCATCTCACACGCAAGTAAAGTAATGCTCAAAATTCTCCAAGCCAGGCTTCAGCAATACGTGAACCATGAACTTCCAGATGTTCAAGCTGGTTTTAGAAAAGGCAGAGGACCCAGAGATCAAATTGCCAACATCTGCTGGATCATCGAAAAAGCAAGAGAGTTTCAAAAAAAACATCTATTTCTGCTTTATTGACTATGCCAAAGCCTTTGACTGTGTGGATTACAATAAACTGTGGAAAATTCTGAAAGAGATGGAAATACCAGACCACCTGACCTGCCTCTTGAGAAACTTGTATGCAGGTCGGGAAGCAAGAGTTAGAACTGGACATGGAACAACAGACTGGTTCCAAATAGGAAAAGAAGTACGTCAAAGCTGTATATTGTCACCCTGCTTATTTAACTTATATGCAGAGTACATCATGAGAAACGCTGGGCTGGAAGAAGCACAAGCTGGAATCAAGATTGTTGGGAGAAATATCAATAACCTTAGATATGCAGATGACACCACCCTTATGGCAGCAAGTGAAGAACTAAAAAGCCTCTTGATGAAAGTGAAAGAGGAGAGTGAAAAAGTTGGCTTAAAGCTCAACCCTCAGAAAACTAAGATCACGGCATATGGTCCCATCACTTCATGGTAAATAGATGGGGAAGTAGTGGAAACAGTGGCTGACTTTATTTTTCTGGGCTCCAAAATCACTGCAGATGGTGATTGCAACCATAAAATTAAAAGACGCTTATATGCAGAGTACATCACGAGAGATGCTGGGCTGGAAGAAACACAAGCTGGAATCAAGATTGCCGGGAGAAATATCAATAACCTCAGATATTCGGATGACACCACCCTTATGGCAGAAAGCGAAGAAGAACTAAAGAGCCTCTCGATGAAAGTGAAAGAGGAGAGTGAAAAAGTTGGCTTAAAGTTCAAATTCACAAAACTAAGATCATGGCATCTGGTCCCATCACTTCATGGGAAATAGATGGGGAAACAGTTAAAACAGTGTCAGACTTTATTTTTGGGGGCTCCAAGATCACTGCTGATGGTGATTGCAGCCATGAAATTAAAAGATGCTTACTCCTTAGAAGGAATGTTATGGCCAACCTAGATAGCATATTTAAAAGCAGAGACATTACTTCGCCAACAAAAGTCCGTCTTGTCAAGGCTATGGTTTTTCCAGTGGTCATGTATGGATGTGAGAGTTGGATGGTGAAGAAAGCTGAGCACCGCAGAATTGATGCTTTTGAACTGAGGTGTTGGAGAAGACTCTTGAGAGTCCCTTGGACTGAAAGGAGATCCAATCAATCCATCCTAAAGGAGATCAATCCTGGGTGTTCATTGGAAGGACTGATGTTGAAGCTGAAACTCCAATACTTTGGCCACCTCGTGTGAAGAGTTGACTCATTGGAAAAGACTCTAATGCTGGGTAGGATTGGGGGCAGGAGGAGAAGGGGACGACAGAGGATGAGATGGTTGGATGGCATCACTGACTCAATGGACATGGGTTTGGGTAGACTCCGGGAGTTGGTGATGGACAGAGAGGCCTGGCGTGCCGCAATTCATGGGGTTGCAAAGAGTCGGACACGACTGAGCGACTGAACTGAACTGAACTACTCCCTAGAATGAAAGTTATGACCAAACTTGACAGCTTATTGAAAAGCAGAGACATTGCTTTGTCAACAAAAGTCCATCTAGTCCAGGCTGTGGTTTTTCCAGTGGTCATGTGTGGATGTGAGAGTTGGACTATAAAGAAAGCTGAGCACAGAAGAATTGATGCTTTTGAACTGTGGTGTTGGAGACGACTCTTGAGAGTCCCTTGGACTGCAAGAAGATCCAACAAGTCCATCCTAAAGGAGATCAGTCCTGGGTGTTCGTTTGTAGGACTGATGTTGAAGCTGAAACTCCAATACTTTGGCCACCTGATGCGAAGAGCTGACTCATTTGAAAAGACCCTGATGCTGGGAAAGATTGAGGGCATGAGGAGAAGGAGACGACAGAGGATGAGATGGTTGGATGGCACCACTGACTCAATGGACTTGCGTTTCAGTAAACTCCGGAAGTTGGTGATGGACAGGGAGGCCTGACGTGCTGCAGTTCATGGGGTCGCAAAGAGTTGGACACGATTGAGCAAGTGAACTGAACTGACCTGACGGGACCAGATATTTTGATCCTTGTTTTTTGAAAGTTGAGTTTTAAGCCAGCCTTTTCACTCTTCTCTTTCACTTTCATCAAGAGGCTCTTTAGTTCCTCTTCACTTCCTGCCATAAGGGTATTGTCATCTGCATATCTGAGGTTATTGACATTTCTCCCAGCAATCTTGATTCCAGCTTACACCTTCATCCAGTCAGGAATTTCGCATGATGTACTCTGCATATAAGTTAAATAAGCAGGGTGACAATATGCAGGCTTAACATATTCCTTTTCCAATTTGGAATAAGTCTGTTTTTCCATGTCTGGTTCTAACTCTTGCTTCTTGACATGAACACAAATTTCTGAAGAGAAAGGTCAGGTGGTCTGGTATCCTCATCACTTTCAGAATTTTACGCAGTTTGTTGTGATCCGCACAGTCAAAGGCTTTGGCACAGTCAATGAAGCAGAAGTAGATGTTTTTTCTGGAATCCTCTTTCTTTTCCTATGATCCAATTGATGCTGGCAATATGATCTCTGGTTCCTCTCCCTTTTTTAAATCCAGCTTAAATATCTGGAAGTTCTTGGTTCATTTACTGTTGAAACCTAACTTGGAGAATTTTGAGAATTACTTTTCTAGCATGTGAAATGAGTGTGTGGTACTTTGAACATTCTTTCATTTTGCCTTTCTTTGTGATTAGAATGTAAGCTGACTTTTCCAGGCCTGTGGCCACTGTTGAGTTTTGTAAATTTGCTGGCATATTGAATGCAGCACTTTCACAGCATCATCTTTCAGGATTTGAAATAACTCAGCTGGAAATCCATCACCTCCCCTAGCTTTGTTCATAGTGGAGCTTCCTAAGGCCCACTTGACTTTACACTCCAGGATGTCTGGTTCTAGGTGAGTGATCACACCATCATGGAAGTAAAGTCTGATGCTGTAAAGAACAATATTGCTTAGGAACCTGGAATGTTAGGTACATTGCCAGAGTCCAACTCCAGCAGGCAGGGAATCAGCCTGAAGGGATGAGCGGTGTCTGCGGAGAATGATGCACCCTCTGACTCAAAGTGCGAGACTGCATGTTTATTTTAAGCATCAGGTTTTCTTTTATACTTTTACCTAAGCATTAGGTCAGAAGTTTGACATCTTCAGTTTCCCCTCACCCAGATTTACTGTCTCCATAAATCATTGTTGTCCTTCAGAGTTCCCTCTTAAGTGTCCTTGTGATTACATTGTAACTCATGTTTGTCTCTGGGCTGCATATCACATTCCTCAGTTTATTTCTTATCTTTCTAAATCCTGCTAGCCCCTAGTATCTTAAGCTCATTATCTCCTAAAAAGGCTTCTAGCTATTAGTATCTCTAAAATTCCTAGTTTCTATAAGCTATAGTAAAATATGCCAACACTACAACATTCCTTAAACTTTTAGCTTCTAACTGTTCTTAATTATTCCTAAACCCTAAACTCAGCAAACTTCTTTTGCCATAAACATTTCCTTCACAAGCATGTCTCAGATAACAATCTTTCCCATGGCCTCAGGTTGCGGCCTACGTGCTCATCCTGGAACATTCTTTGTAAAGATCCTTGAACAAATGTAACTTTATGGATTATTTCCTGGGCATAACTGCAGAAGGCTTTGTGCTTTCTCATGCTCCTCGCAAGAACAATAAGCACCTTAACATTCTTTCCAGCCAACTCAACGGAAGGAAGGAAAGGACAAGTCAGAATCACAAGACCTAACTCCTTAACCCCGGGACCATGCCTGCGGGATGAGGAGAGGGGGTTGGGGCCGTGCCTCCATTTTGTCAGTAATACCTAACTCTGCTCCCGACAGTACATGAATTGGGGTAAATTGAAAGTGGTCAAAGAGAAGATGGTGAGAGTGAACATTGACGTTTTAGGAATCAATGAACTAAACTGGACTGGAATGCTGCTGCTGCTAAGTCGCTTCATTCGTGTCCAATTCTGTGCAACCCCACAGTCAGCAGCCCACCAGGCTCCGCCGTCCCTGGGATTCTCCAGGCAAGAGTACTGGAGTGGGTTGCCATTTCCTTCTCCAGTGCATGAAAGGGAAAAGTGAAAGTGAAGTAGCTCAGTCGTGTCCGCCTCTTAGCGATCGCACGGACTATAGCCTACCAGGCTCCTCCATCCATGGGATTTTCCAGGCAAGAGTACTGGAGTGGGGTGCCATTGCCTTGAATTTAATTCAGGGATTGTAATCATCATTTTAATATAAAATAATCTCTTCCAGGTTAACACTAACTTAAGTTAAAAATTATATAAAAATTTTAGTCTACTCTACCTCTATTCCTTTCCCCATCTTTTGTGCTATTATATCTTTATAAATTGTAAGTCCACTAAGATAGTTTTATAATTATTGCTTTATGAATTATGTTTTCAATCATATAGGAGATGAAAAGAGTTACAAAAATACAGTTATGCTGCCTTTTATATTGACCTATATGGTTATCTTTTCTATTGCCTTTTATCGCTTCCCAGACATTCAAGTTACCATGCACTGTCCCTTCATTTCAGTCTGAAGAACTTCCTTTGCTATTTCTTGTATGACAGATCTTCTAGTAATGTGTTCTGTTGGATTGTTTATCTAGGAATATCTTAATTTCTCCTTCATTATTGAAAGAGAGTTTTGCTGAATACAGAATCCTTGGTTGACTTTTTGTTTTTTTAATTCACTTTGAATTTGCCATCCATCTGCCTTCTGGCTTCTGTGAAAAGTCACCTGCTGATATTATTGAACATTCCTGTACATGCTTGTTTTCCTTGCTTTCAAGATTGTCTTGTCTTGTACTTTGGTCAGTTTGACTATGATGTGATGGATGTGGATCTCTTTGAGCTTACTTGAAGTCTGTTGAGATTCTTGGACCTATAGATTAATGTTTTTCATCACACTTGGGAAATTTGGGGCTGTTATTTTTTTTTTTTCAAATAATGTTTGTGCCTCTTTCTCTTCTCCTCTTCTTGTACAATCCTCATTATATATATATATAATATATATATATATGCTCAATGGTGTCCCATAGTTCTCCAAGGTTCTCTTTATTTTTCTTCGTATTTTTATTTCTGTTCTTCATTCTAGAAATTCTATGTTGATGTATCTTAAAGTCAAATGGTCATTTTCTGCCAAAACAAATCTAATGTTACACTCCTCTAGTGAGTTTTTTCATTTTAATTATTGTTCTTTCAACTCCTGAGTTTATATTTGATTCTGCTACATTATTTCTTTGTATTTATTGGTTATGTATGTTTGTATGTATATTTGTTATACTTCCCTGCAATTTTTTAGTCATAGTGTCCTTTAGTTCCTTGAACATGTGTACAATAACTGTTTCAAAGTCCTTGTCCACTAACTACAATATCTGGGCCTCCTGAAGAATGCTATCTACAATGCTGACTTTTTTCCTGTGTATGTAATGTATTTTTCTATCTCATAAGTTTTGGTTGAAAACTGGACATTGCAATTATTATATTGTAACAACTCTTGTGTCAATTCCTTTCCTCAGCCCCCAGGCTTATTTTAATTGCTGTTACTGCTATTTTCTTGTTACTGCTTATTTTTTAATTGACTTTCCAAGGTTAATTATGCAGATTCTCTATTCCCTCCCTGTAGTATGTGGCCACTGAGTTCTTAGCTAGCATTTTTTAAGTTCTTGCTTTTATTTTTAAGCCTCACTTAGTAAGATTCAGTGCAAAGTCAGTATAATTTGTTAGTCAGCCCAATGGTAAGATAGAAGAATTCCTTAAATGCTTGCCAACCATGTCCCTTTGCCAAGGGAATTTGTGTGAGAAGGCATGCCTTCAAATTTTTAGGCATCTTATAATCTACTTTCTATTTGCACAGGGTTATCATCTACTTTCTATTTGCACAGGGTCTCAAGTTCAGAGAGCAGTGAGTGAGTGGAATGCTCATTTCTCATGTTTTTCCTGGGCAAAGCCATGCATATGAATGCAACTTTCTCAATTGCAGGAACATGTTGGAAATTTTCAAAGCTCCCTATGGTCATCTAATTCTCCTGGATTTTCCTTCATATTTTTGACCAAGCTCTTGTTTCTCCAGCTGAAATCACAGCCTTTGGCAGCATTGATGCTGCCAGCAGACTGCTATTATTTTCAGACTGTTATGCCCAAGGCAGAGGGATTTTTGTACTGCACTGAGCTCTGAGTGAAATTAAATAGCCACAACACATTAAGAATGGATATTTTCCAAAAGGCTACTAACAAAATATTGACTGTGCTTTGAGGATGGAATTTTTACCATAAATCCAGAAAAGAAAAAAAAAAAAGGTAATGTTCTTACCTTTGGATGCAAGACTGTTGGCTTTCATAAGTAAAATATCACTAGAACTAGAGGTGGAGATGTGATGGGAATAGGTCAAGAGTTAAACACTACTGCCCTGGGTGTCTTACAAAGATTCAGTACTTTCTCATGGATGGATGCTTTTCAGTTTGTTTGATGGTTTGAGATAATTTTCAAAGTTATGAATGGTTGATTTTAGTCATATTGTCATTTTTCCATTTCTGTGGGAGAGCAGCTCACCAAGGTTCCCAGAGTTCCAGTCCATAAATCGTTACTTTCTTATTGCTCTTATCTTACCTCCAATTACCTATAAAATTTAGTATTCTAAGAATAAAGGCCCAATCCTTTTCACTCACAAGTGTGTCATCAGAACTAGCACAGCATTTTTACACAGAAAGTTCTCAAAGAGAGAGATTTATATAGAGACATAGGTAATGTATAGATTAGTAGAGAAAGAGAAAAAGAGAAAGATATGTGTATATGTATGGGCACTTCTGAGCATAAATAATTTCTATAATATACAAGACATTAAACAATGATAATGCTTAGAAATGAAAGTTAGTGGAGGAAAATACACTTGATTTAACTTTTTATGCTTTTTTTACTGCTTGAATTTTTAGAGAAATATGAATTATACCTATAGTTAATATAGATAGATTGATAAATGGATGAGTAGAACTAAATTATAAAAAAAACTTTTAGGACTTTTACTTTCATGATTATTCTCTAACATTTTTCATTGATGCTCATTTGAAAATATGGATTTTGGTTTTTACAGCTCAATAAAAATATATGAGAAAAGCAAATTGAATAGCCTAGTCTCCCTTGTCATAGATTAACTGATCACAGTTGTATGGGTTTATTTTGTGGGCTTTTTCTCCTGTTCCATTGATCTATATTTCTATGCTTGTGCCAGTTAGTGAGTGAGTGAAAGTTTCTCAGTCATGTCCAACTCTTTGCGACCCTATGTACTGTAGCTTGCCAGGATCCTCTGTCTATGGAGTTCTCCAGGCAAGAATACTGGAGTGGGTAGCCATTCCCTTTTCCAGGGGATCTTCCCAACCCAGAGATCGAATCCAGGTCTCCTGTATTGCAGGCAGGTTCTTTACTGACTGAGCCACCAGGGAAGCCCATGTTTGTGCCAGTACCATATTATTTTGATAACTATAATTTTGCAGTATTGTCTGAAGTCAGGAGGCCTGACTCAACCAGCTCCACTGGAAGTTCCTGAAGAAACTAAAACTGGAGATACCTTATGATCTACAATCCCATAGGTAGAGGTATACCCAGAGAAAAACATGGTCTGAAAGAGCATATGCACCCCAATGTTCATTGCAGTGCTGTTTACAAAAGCCAAGACATGAAAGCAGCCTAAATGTCTACCAGGAGGAGAATAGATAGAGAAGATGTGGTACATATTTCAGCCACTGAAAAGAATAAAATTATGTCATTTGCAGCAACATGAATAGACCTAGATATTGTCATACTGAGTGAAGTAAGTCAGACAGAAAAAGATAAATATCATATGATATAACTTATATGTGCAATCTAAAAAAAAAAGATGCAAATGAATTTATTTATAAAACAGAAACAGACTCACAGACTTAGAGAACGAACTAATGGTTACTAAGAGGGAAGAGTGTGGGGGAGGTATGGTTAAGGAGTTTGGGACTGACATGTAAATACTGCTATATTTAAAATGAATAGCCAAAAGGGACCTACTGCATAGTACAGGGAACTCTGCTCAATATTCTGTAACAACCTAAGTGAGAAAAGAATTTTTAAAAGAACAGATACATGTACATAAGTATAACTGAACCACTTTGTTGTACACTTGAAACTAATACAACATTGTACTTATATAGAATAAAAAGATTTTTTAAAAAATGGGGAAAAAGCGAATTGAGCTATCACACTGAGTATGATGTGGCTTTTTTTTTCTCATTTGTAAAGAGTTTGTCTTAAGGATGAGGTCCTTTGGAAACTTTGATAATGAAATATCTAACAAAGGCCCAAGAGATATGCTCTGTAGAAACAGTTATACTTCGCAGTGCTAGTGACACGTACATAAAATACAAAATAGATGGGGAGGATTTTACCTGGATGTTGCAATTCCAGATAGATGAAAGTTGCTAAGGCTCAAGGTGTTCTTCTCCAGAACAGCAGGACTCAAAGTACATCCCACAGCTCTCAAGATCTTCTGGGGGATACACAAACTCAAAACACTTTTGTAATAATATTAAAATGTTATTTGTCATTTTCACTTTCACACCGTCTGGAAAAACACAGTGGATTTTTCCAGAGGCTATCCATTATGTGATATCACAACAGTTTGAATGCAGAAGCATATGTGGGGATTCAGCTGTCCTCTACTAAGCCAGACTTTAAAGAGAATTGCAAAAATGTGAAATAATATCACTTTTCTCAATAATCTTGGTCTGGAAATGATAGCTATTTTTATAAAAACTTTATCTATATTAACCTGTTATGAGCTTGCTGATATTTTTGTGGGTTGTTTTTTTTTTTTTTTTAGTTTTAATTTATCCTTATGCGAAGAGTTGACTCATTGGAAAAGACCCTAATGCTTGGTAGGATTGGGGGCAGGAGGAGAAGGGGACGACAGAGGATGAGATGGTTGGATGGCATCACCGACTCGATGGAGATGGGTTTGGGTAGACTGCAGGAGTTGGTGATGGACAGAGAGGCCTGGCGTGCTGCAATTCATGGGGTCGCAAAGAGCTGGACACTATTGAGCGACTGAACTGAACTGAACTGAATATGGATAGATATAACTATCATTCATAAAAAGCTCCTTAAGGTCCTCAAGAATTTTGTTAGTGTAATGAGGGCCTGAGGCCAAAATTTTGAGAATTGCAGTGCTAGGTTAGTCAGTCAAAGACTTCATAAATGACAAGAAAAAAAAAATTACAAGAAGAATTGATTTACTTGAATATTTTACCAAATGAAAAATATAAGACAGAGAAAAATTACACTGATTGAGAAACAATCTCAATATGGGGACATGGTGAAAAAAAAAAATCAAGTATCCACAGAAAAAGAAACAAAAACTAAAGATATTCTAAAATGCTGACGCATGAAATTCTTTAATTTTTAAACTTGTAATTATCTAAAAAAATACTACAATAATTTGGATGAACAGTAAGAATTGACAATGTTTAAAAAGATAAACTTCAAAATTAATTTTGACAAAACAGATATTTCTCCTTCAGGAATGTTAAAATACTTATTTGGGGATTATCTAGCGTAAAAAAAGTTCTGAGAGTATAGAGAATAATAATTATATCAGCCCATAAATTGGCAAATGTAATAATACATGCAAAGTATCTTATTGGCTAAGGAAATTAAAATCTGTATACTGATTTATTCAGAAATGACATAAACTAGTTGATTAAATTAAAAAATACATATATGTTAATGTGTGCCTATAACTTTGTGTGAGTCCATATGTGTTGCATATTTTTGACTCAGAGCTAGTATGGGGTCTTCAATCCATTTTAAAATGTCCTTCAGATACATTCCCTCCAACTGGCTTAAAACAAAGGGTCAGATGAATGAAGGTACTGAGTTTAGCTGGAGACTTAAAATCAGCCACACTCAGAGGATCCTGATCATCTGATCAGGTCAAGAGGCTTGGTTTTTTGTTAGTTTGGAAGAATTTTTTTCCCTTAGCACAGAAGAATATTAACCTGAATGGTTACTATTAATTAAAGTAGTGTTCCCTGCAAAATAATAATACATGAATACAGGGTTACATTGAGACTATTTTTAAGGGCTTTGAATTTATTAACAATGTTAACGATCAGTTCAAGATGTGTTTCATGTCATAATCAGTGATTCTTAAACTCTATTGTGTACAGGAAATTCAAGCAAATATTGCTAAAGCAAAATTTCATAGAAATTTCACTTTAATAGAGTCTATATATACAGTGAAGCAGAAGCCTAGGAATTTACATGTTTACAGGCATCTGAGTTGATTATAATACCTGTGAATTAGGTAACACTTTGAGAAAATGTTCTGGTAAAAATCTCAGTATTTTAAAACCTTGAAGTTTTAAAATTTTTTCATTTAAATTTTGATAAATTGGTTCATAAATTTAATTTATTAAAGCTACACAGCATTAAATGCAATCATATTAAGAGACTTGGACATGGTACATAATATGTAGTTAAAAATCATCTCAATACATCAACTATGATAAAATTACCCTATTTTTTAAATGTCCTTCCATACATGTGTGGGTTTCCCTGGTAGTTCAGGTGGTAAAGAATCCGCCTGCAATGCAGGAGACTCTGGTTTGAATCCTGGGTCAGGAAGTTCCCCTGGAGAAGGGATAGGCCACCCACTCTGGTATTCTTGGGCTTCCGTGGTGGCTCAGAGGTTAAAGAATCCATCTGAACAGTTGTGCTTAGCTGTTCAGTCGTATCCCACTCTTTGCCACCCCATGGACTGTAGCCCACCAGGCTTTCTGTCTATGGGGATTCTTCAGACAAGAGAGGAGTGGGTAGCCAGTTCCCTTCTCCAGGGAAACTTCCTGACCCAGGATTCAACCTGGGGTCTCCTGCATTGCAGGTGGATTCTTTACCAGCTGAGCTACCAGGGGAGCCCCATATGTACATGTGAAAGTGAAAGTGAAGTCGCTCAGTTGTGTCCGACTCTGTGTGACTCCATGGACTGTAGCCCACCAGGCTCCTCTGTCCGTGGAATTCTCAAGGCAAAAGTACTGGAGTGGGTTGCCATTTCCTTCTCCACATATGTACATGAATGTGTGTTAAAAAATAGTTTCATCACATTGATCACTATTAAATTATTCAACTTTGACAACTACTACACTAATGTTTCTAGTTTAATGATTTGTCAAAGTACAGTTAATCAACACCCCCTTGTTTCAAAACTCATTTGGGATTTACAAGTATGTTCTTTACTTTAATAACATTATTAGTCCTATCTTTAGGGACTTGGTTTTGTATAGTGCATGTAGATATAAATGTTTAATGTATTTTTGATGTCCTTAATATTTATGAAGACATGAAAACATGTGTTATGTAAGTTATAGAAAAACTATTCAAAGATTTTATAAATTCTATCAGAATATTACATGATCTGAAGGTCTAATAAAGTAATAATCTTTATCATACTTTGAAGTCGTTCTTTTTAGGACAGTGATTACTGTATTCCTCCAAACTTAACACTAATTTCATTTTCTAAAATAAATGTCATAGTTTGGTTTAGACTTTGGCTGGAAGCTTATCATTTTGCTTGTGAGTTTGAATCAAGACATTTAACCAACATTCCATTGAATATCTCCTACATGCAAGATAGGAGACAGGCACAGAGATACTAACTTGTATGTATGTCCAAACTGAATCTAAATGCATATATCTAACCTGTAGTAACCTGAGCTTACATGCTTTAATAAGGGCATAAAAGACGTGAAAATAGAGGGAGAAAATCACTAAATCCAGGAGAAGGCAAGGAGAGAGGCATGGAAAGCTTTGTAGAAGCTTGAAAGTGAAGTCGCTCAGTCGTGTCCGACTCTTTGCAACCGCATGGACTGTAGCCTACCAGGCTCCTCCGTCCATGGGATTCTCCAGGCAAGAATACTGGAGCAGGTTACCATTTCCTTCGCCAGGGGATCTTCCCGACCCAGGGATCGAACCCAGGTCTCACTCATTGGAGGCAGACGCTTTAACCTCTGAGCCACCAGAGAAAGGTGCTCAAAGGAAAATATGGGAATTCTCTGGCGATCTAATGGTTAGAACTCAGTGCTCTCACTGCCGACGTCCTAAGTTCACAAGAGAAAAAAAGAAGATTGTACAAAAGACAATGAATCTGGCTTTAAGGATTCATGGGGATTTTTAACCAACTAAAACACACAAGGACAGAAAGGACAACAGGATCAAATGCATGCAGTCTAAAAATTGTTTCCTATTGTGTCAAAGGAAGTGAAATGTATAAGATCCATGACATGGGAAGATGAGGTTGGAATGCTGATCTTGTTGGTTAAGTTCAAATTCTAAATAAGCATTAAAAAATGTCTTGAGTAATGATTTGAGTCTATAGAATGTTTAAAGCCATGAAAATGTTCTAAAAACAAATTGGCATAGTGGTATGTGTACCCTGGAAATATTCCAGTGAGGGCAGTGTTGAGAATTAACCTTAAAGGGAAAACTTGGTGCACGGAGGTTATTAGGAGAATAATGCTTTAGGTACCTGAATTAGGATAGTAGTGGTGAGAAAGAAAGAGAGATAGAAGGGAGGGAGGGAGGGTAAGAGGATGTATTTCACAAATATTGGCAAAGTAAAATTAGGATAAAATAAGATAAATTAGTGACTCCTTATATATAAGATGAATCAAATATGACTCAAAAGTTTGATTTAAAAACATCTAGCTTAAACTGTAAGGTTAAATTTTAGTGCCTTAAACATCTTTTGAATTTATTTTGTTTTCTCTTAAAAGTACTTAGGACATTAAGATGACATATTTTCAATATTTCTCTACCTGTTGATGTGAAGTTACAGATTTCTTACCAAAACAAACAAAATAGCTATTTAATTAGTTTGCTCCCTATACATTAGAACCTATTTTATTTCATTTCCAAATTTTATTGAGATCTATTGCCATTTCACCTCACTGTCTCTTTCAAATATCTTTTCAGCATTACTTTAATATAATTAAGATTTATCATAGTCAAAGTACATTTTTGTACTGCTAACCATTAGGCAACTATAAATTGTAAATGACAGCATCCCATATGCCTCAATAACTGAAAAATTATTAGTGCTTTGTATTGCATTTGTTTCTACATAGCTGACCATTATTCTCTCTCACAGAAATTTAGCACAGTCTCTACTGCAGAGGCAGACAACAACCATATGCATTTTCTCATGACTCACCCATGTCCCCTCCCCTCAGCGGTGGCTAATTGTGATGTCCTGCCTGGCTGAAAAATAAGAACAGAGCCACATTTTCTCCCTTGGAATGTGAGCTAAGTGACATCAAGACAATAAATTGTATTAAGAGACATCTGGAGCTTGAAGTTTCTGTTCCAAATCAAAGAGATAAAAGTAAAACCAGTAAGTAACCTGAGGAAACCACTCAGGGGAGAAAAATGGACTGAAAAACAGAGGAAATTGGAACAGCTTTAAAGAAAAAGACAATGTGAGTTCAACAAGGCTGATGCTTTCCCAATTCTATCTGAAATACACCTTTTTTAAAAGTAAACTGCAGGTATATTCTGCTTCTTACACCCAAACTGGTCTACTCAAAATTTTAGACAAATCTCTTCCTACTCTCCACGTCTAATTAATCAAAATACGCCTAAACTCTATTCTCAGAAGCATAGCGGAGGATGAGGGGATGCACAACTGTCCTTTCAGTTCAGTTCAGTTCCTCAGTTGTGTCCGACTCTTTGCAACCCCCATAGACTGCAGCACTCCAGGCCTCCATGTCCATCACCAACTCCGACATCTTTCTCAAACTCATGTCCATTAGTCAGTGATGCCATCCAGCCATCTCATTCTCTTTAGTCCCTTTCTCCTCCCGCCTTCAATCTTTCCCAATATCAGAATCCTTTAAAACGAGTCAGTTTTTAACATCAGTGGCCAAAATATTGGAGTTTCAGCTTCAGCATCACCTATCAATAGTCCTATCAATAGTCAGGACTGATTTCATTTAGGATTCACTGGTTTGATGTCCTTGCAGTCCAAGTGACTCTCAAGTCTTCTCCAATAACACAGTTCAAAAGCATCAATTCTTCGGTGCTCAGCTTTCTTTATGGTCCAGCACTCACATCCATACATGACTACTGGAAAAACAATAGCTTTGACTAGATGGACCTTTGTCAGGAAAGTGATGGCTCTGCTTTTTAATATGTTGCCTACGTTGGTCATAGCTTTTCTTCCAAGGAGCATTTCAGTTCAGTTCAGTTCAGTTCAGTCTCTCAGTCTTGTCCAACTCTTTGCAACCCCATGAATCACAGAACGCCAGGCCTCCTTGTCCAACTCCGAGAGTCTACCCAAACCCATGTCCATCGAGTCAGTGATACCATCCAACCATCTCATCCTCTGTCGTCCCCTTCTCCTCCTGCCCCCAATCCTTCCTAGCACTGGGGTCTTTTCCAATGAATCAGCTCTTCACATCAGGTGGCCAAAGTATTGGAGTTTCAGCTTTAACATCAGTCCTTCCAATGAACACCCAGGACTGATCTCCTTTAGGATGGACTGGCTGGATCTTCTTGCAGTCCAAGGGACTCTCAAGATTCTCCTCCAACATCACAGTTCAAAAGCATCAATTCTTCAGCTCTCAGCTTTCTTCACCGTCCAACTCTCACATCTATACATGACCACTGGAAAAACCATAGCCTTGACTAGATGGACCTTTGTTGGCAAAGTAATGTCTCTGCTTTTAAATATGCTATCTAGGTTGGCCATAACCTTCCTTCCAAGGAGTAAGCGTCTTTTAATATCATGGCTGCAATCAGCATCAGCAGTGATTTTAGAGCCCCAAAAAATAAAGTCTGACACTGTTTCCACTGTTTCCCCATCTATTTGCAATGAAGTGATGGGACCAGATGCCATGATCTTAGTTTTCTGAACGTTGAGCTTTAAGCCAACTTTTTCACTCTCCTCTTTCACTTTCATCAAGAAGCTCTTGAGTTCTTCTTCACTTTCTGCCATAAGGGTGGTGTCATCTGCATGTCTGAGATTATTGATATTTCTCCCGGCAATCTTGATTCCATCTTGTGTTTCTTCCAGCCCAGTGTTTCTCATGATGTACTCTGCATATAAGTTAAATAAGCAGGGTGACAATATACAGCCTAGATGTACTTCTTTTCATATTTGGAACCAGTCTGTTGTTGCATGTCCACTTCTAACTGTTGCTTCCTGACCTGCATACAGGTTTCTCAAGAGACAGATCAGATGGTCTGGTACTCCCATCTCTTTCAGAATTTTCCATAGTTTATTGTGATCAACACAGTCAAAGGCTTTGGCATAGTCAATAAAGCAGAAATAGATGTTTTTCCAGAACTCTTGCTTTTTCGATGATCCAACAGATATTGGCAATTTAGTCTCTGGTTCCTCTGTTTTTTCTAAAACCAGCTTGAACATCTGGAAGTTCACGGTTCATGTATTGCTGAAGCCTGGCTTGGAGAATTTTGAGCATTACTTTACTAGTGTGTGAGATGAGTGTAATCACCAAGAGAACGCACCGGTCATAGCAAACACCCTCTTCCAACAACACAAGAGAAGACTCTACACATGGACATCACCAAATGGTCAACATCGAAATCAGATTGATTATATTCTTTGCAGCCAAAGATGGACAAGCTCTATACAGTCAGCAAAAACCGGGAGCAGACTGTGGCTCAGATCATGAACTCCTTATTGTCAAATTCAGACTTAAATTGAAGAAAATAGGGAAAACCACTAGACCATTCACATATGACCTAAATCAAATCCCTTATGATTATACAGTGGAAGTGACAAATAGATTTAAGGGACTAGATCTGATAGGCAGAGTGCCTGATGAACTATGGACAGAAGTTCGTGACATTGTACAGGAGACAGGGATCAATACCATCCCCATGGAAAAGAAATGCAAAAAAGCAAAATGGCTGTCTGAGGAGGCCTGACAAATAGCTGTGAAAAGAAGAGAAGTGAAAAGCAAATGAGAAAATGCAAGATATTCCCATCTGAACGCAGAGTTCCAAAGAATAGCAAGGAGAGATAAGAAAGCCTTCCTCAGTGATCAGTGTAAAGAAATTGAGGAAAACAACAGAATGGGAAAGACTAGAGATCTCTTCAAGAAAATTAGAGATACCAAAGGAACATTTCATGCAAAGATGGGCTCGATAAAGGACAGAAATGGTATGGACCTAACAGAAGCAGAAGATATTAAGAAGAAGTGGCAAGAATACACAGAAGAACTGTACAGAAAAGATCTTCACAACCCAGATAATCACGATGGTGTGATCACTCACCTAGAGCCAGACATCCTGGAATGTGAAGTCAAGTGGGCGTTAGAAAGCATCACTACGAACAAAGCTAGTGGAGGTGATGGAATTCCAGTTGAGCTACTTCAAATCCTGAAAGATGATGCTGTGAAAGTGCTGTACTCAATATGCCAGCAAATATGGAAAAGTCAGCAGTGGCCACAGGACTGGAAAAGGTCAGTTTTCATTCCAATCCCAAAGAAAAGCAATGCCAAAGAATGCTCAAACTACTGCACAATTGCACTCATCTCACATGCTAATAAAGTAATGCTCGAAATTCTCCAATGAGCAAGCGTCTTTTAATTTCATGGCTGCAGTCACCACATGCAGTGGTTTTGAAGGCCAAGAAAAAGTATTTTCCATTATTGCCCCATTTATTTTCCATGAAGTGATGGGACTGGATGCCATGATTTTCATTTTTTGAATGTTGAGTTTTAAGCCAGCTTTGTCACTCTCCTCTTTCACTTTCATCAAGAGGTTCTTTGGTTCCTGTTTGCTTTCTGCCATAAGGGTGTTGTCATCTGCATATCTGAGGTTATTGATATTTCCTCCAGCAATCTTGCTTCCAATTGTGCTTCATCCATCCTGGAATTTCACATGATATACTCTGCATAGATGTTAAATAAGCAGGGTGACAATATACAGCCTTGACATACTCCTTTCCCAATTTGGAACCAGTCTGTTGTTCCATGTCTGGTTCTAACTGTTACTTCTGGACCTGCATACAGGTTTCTCAGTAGGCAGGTAAGGTGGTCTGGTATTCCCATCTGTTTAAGAATTTTCCAGTTTGTAGCAATCCACACAAAGGCTTTGTTGTAGTCAATGAAGCAGAAGTAGATGTTTTTCTGGAATTTTCTGGCTTTTTGATGATTCAATGCAATTTGAGCTCTGGTTCCTCTGCCTTTTCTGAATCCAGCTTGAATATCTGGAAGTTCTTCGTTCACTTACTTTTGAAGCCTAGCTTGGAGAATTTTGACCATTACTTTGCTAGCGTGTCAGATGAGTGTAATTGTGTGATAGGTTGAACATTCTTTGGCATTGCCTTTCTTTGGGATTGGAATGAAAACTGACCTTTTCCATTCCTGTGGCCACTGCTGAGTGTCCCTGGTCATAACTCATGAAAGGATATAAGGTGATAACCAAGTTTTGTGGGTTTTTTATTCTTTTTTTAATTTAATTTTTATTTTGTATTACAGTACTGTTGATATACAAGATTGAGTTCATTTCTGGTGTTCAGCAAGTTGATTCAGTTATACGTATACATATATCTATTTTTTTTTTCAGATTCTTTTCCCATATAGGTTACTACAGAATATTGAGTTGAGTTCTCTGTGCTATACAGTAAGTCTTTGTTGATTATTTCATATATAATAGTGTGTACATGTCAATCCCCAACTCCTAATTTATTCTTCCCCTCACCTTTCCTCTTTGGTAACTATAATATATTTTCAGCATCTATGAGTCTGTTTTTGTTTTGTAAATTTTTCATATTTTTTTAGACTCCATGTATAAGTGATATCTATGATTTATTTCTCTGTCTGACTTAATTCACTTATTATGATCATTTCTAGGTCCATCCATGTTGTTGCAAGTGGCATTATTTCATTCATTTTATGACTGATGTAATGTAATATTCCATTGTATATATGCATCCCCTCTTCTTTTTCAATTCATCTTTTGATGGACAGTTAAGTTTTATCCATATCTTGTCTGTGTAAATAGTGCTGCAATGAGCATTGAAGCACATGTATCTTTTACAATCATGATTTTCTCTGAATATATGCTCAGGTGTGGAATTGCTGAATCATAAGATAGCTCTCTTTTTAGTTTTTGTGTTTAAGAGCATTTGCATTATAAATATTATCTATAACCCTTTATTTACAACACAATGTAAGTTCAAATCTCTATTTCATTTTCCAAAAGAAATGCAAAATCCCTCCATGTCCTGTACATACTTGTCCACTCTTGAAGTTGGTTAGTTCTTTATTATTTGAACAAAAAGACAAGAAAAAAAAGGCAGATGTTTTCCAGACATAGCAGCAGTACTTTTTAGCTTTAGAATAAAATCAGGAAATATCATTAATTCCACTGTTGCCTGAGAAAACAAGCCAATATTTGCTTTCAAGTCCCCTTATATCATAGACTGCCGTAGAAAATTATAAGCCTTCCTTTGGGAGTTCTGAAAACATTTCTGAAGAACACTGGCATGGTATTAAAAAGCAAAGCAATTTTGACTTAACTGGATAAGCAAAATTGGACCTCCTCAATGAGGGAAAAAACTGTCATCAGAGGAGACATTTCAGAGGACTAATTTTAATTCTACTAATTGTAGAATATATTTTTATGACAGAAGATCATTTTGTTAAAACATGGGATAAGAAAATTAAAGTAAAATGTCAGTATCACATTATAATTATTTTGTTCTTATATTTTCAAACTACAAAATGTTTGGAAGCTACTATACTGTAACTTCAGTATTTCAAATCCTACTTGAATATAGGGGAAGTAAATATCTAAGCAAATAAATCACATGTATGTCATATCTAATAAATATCCAAGAACACAAATTGTAAGCACTTATTCCAGTAATTACTATTTATCAAAGCTTCCATTTATACTTCCTTTGAGCAACTGTCAAGCCACATAATGAAATCTTACTTGTGCCACATCCTACATTTTACCCCAAGTGATATTGCCTAGCTTGAAAGTTTCATCAGACTTTAGATAATAAATTTTTATTTTCAAAAATTGTAAACTTGCAAAAGATAAAGATTCGTTTTTTAAAGTGCTACAAATTCTGAAGTCATTAAACAGTTCCAAAATATTTTGGCTACCAACTGTTTCCTTGGAGATCAATCAAGATGATGGAATAACCTATTTTTATGGGCTAGTCTCCCCACAAAATATCAAAATATGCATGTACATATGGAAAAATTCTCACTAAAAACTAACTAGAAGAAAGCCTCCTGTACAAATAAGGCTGTAAAAAAGATATATTTGTGACAGGGTAAGAAGAGAAGGTAAGTGGTTAGTTTGGGACCTGTGCCCCTGGTGGGGAACTCAGAGGAAAAGGAAGGATATGTGGGTGAAGAACTTCCCTGAAAAGTGAACTGTTCCAACCTCAGTCCTGGGGTCTGAAACTGAGGAGACAAGCTGCCTTGTTGGATGTAGGACTGCTGAGATGAAAAGGAGGACAATGGGAATCCTGAACTCTTCTCATGAGCAGTGCGTGTTATCTTGCCCCTGAGGAAGGGCACAGAGAGATCTGCTCTAGTGGCTGCCAGGTTTCATGCAACCACCTCAGCACATGCCCCAGCCCAAGCCAAGAAAACGCCCCAGCCCCACTCAGTCCATGTCACAGTGTGACACTGAATGTGGGCAGGTCATGACTGGGAAATGACTCTACTATAGGATACAGTGGTGACCTGGTTCCAGGGCAGAGCCTGCATGGGGCAGTGGTGTCCAACGTTGGCTCTTACTCAAACAGTGTATTGGAAGCTGCCCTGGTCTCTTACAGCTGATGCTATACTGCAGCTCACCCACCAATAAACGCAGAGTCCACACAGGCCTTGCAGATCCACAACAAGGCAGAGGAGGCAGAAACTGGGGGCAGTGACAGGCTGTGAGGGACAAAGGGAACGTATGCCTGAGGTTGCATGTGAGCAGAGCAAGGGGAAAAAATACAGACAACTGTACAGGTAGTGCATTTGGAAACAGCTTCAACTTCTGTATGCAGCCAGCCCAAGCTGAGAGGTTGCATGGGGCCCAATTGCTCCAGCATTTTATCCCTCTGGAGTAGGAATCCCAGTTCAAGGAAGGGGAAAACACGTTTAAAGGGGACAAAACCAGCTTGTGCCTGATTCTAGCAACTTAGGATCAGTCACCACACCTAGCAGGACAGCAATGGCCACTGAGCATAGAGGATGCCCTGCCTCATGCCCAGTTCCAGCTCTAGCTTCTCCATCTCCAGCCCCACCTCCTACTAAGGTGATAGTTGCCAACACACCCTGGGAAAACCTGTGCCTGGCATCCACATCAAATCCAAATCTCCCACAAAAGGCATTGGGCACACAGTCTGCAAAGGCATGCCTCCACGTAAGAACACACCTTCAAGACTGCAGTCGGTAAATGTTTGACCTAGATTCATAGAAACAGAGAAAGCTAAGCAAAATGAAACTGCTCTCAATTTGAAGAGTAAAATAAAAAACCTGAGAAAAATAATGAAACACAATTTACAAGATGAATTTTAAAAAAATGGTAATAAAACTATTAACTAAATCATGGGAAAGAATAAATGTACACAGGGAAAATTTTATCAAGGAATCAGAAAATACAAGAAGACCCAATTGGAAATAAAGAATTCAAAAGCTGAAATAAACACACACACACACACACAGAGGAATGAATTTGCAAATGATGCTTTATATAATAAATGCTAGTCTCCACCCAACAACTACTAGAACTAATAAATGAATTCAGCAAAGTTGCAAGATGCAAGATTAATATATAGAAATCTGCTGACAAATATATAAAAATTCTTCTCTCCTCCTGTCCCCATCCCCTGGTTCTATTTCTCTGGAGAGCCTGACTACACATTTACCTTGATAGAAATCAGCATTTAAGCTATGTCCAGGTTTACCAAAACCTTCTCTCTTTAGTTCCATATGTATATTAGCAAAACAAACAGTATCAGATATCCGGTACTGAATGATAGTATCTTGCAAATATACGACCTAAAAAATTGTTCTTTTCTAGTAGTTTCATTTTTGTTTTTCTGTTTTTGTTAACTGATATCCAATTTATGGTTAAAATGTTCTCTAAAATTTTGAGTATTTAGATAGATCACTAGTCCATCTCTATTTTCCTAAATGTACTAATGAAAATGAGTGAGTTTTCTTTTTTTATTATTATTATTTTAATTTATTTATTTTAATTGGAGGCTAATTACTTTACAATACTGTAGTGGTTTTTGCCATGCATTGACATGAATCTGCCATGGGTGTACATGTGTCCCCCATCCTGAACCCCCTCTGACCTCCCTGCCCACCCCACCCCTCAGGGTTTTGTGCCTGAATTATCTAAAGAATCTGTATCTTTCAACATTGAAAATTTCTATGCTTAATTTGGCACATGTCATCCTAGATGAAGAGATTATTATTCAAAGTCTAATTAAAATAGGAAAAACATGTGCCAAGTTTCAAGAAAAATAATATATAGAAAGTGTGTTGGGGGCAACTATGAGGAACATAAAATTATGTCACTCAGTTGCTTACATCAAGCATTTCCAGTAAATGAAATTTAATCTAAAATATTAGCCCACAATTATGTCATTCCTTTCTTTTTTTGTATAGCTAGAGAATCGAATGAGTGCTACTATTGTCTGTTACTGTGTAGCACATGGGGTAGTGGAAAATGAGGAAGAATTCAAATATAAAAATAATTATCTTGCCATTTTTATTAGAACTATTATAATTGCAATTATAGAAATCTATCTAAACTAATTTCAGCTTTATACAAAAGATTTATTGGCTCATGTAACCAATCTTTTTCAAGAAGAGTAGTATACCTGGGCCATAGGGTAACAGGATCAGAGGACTTGAAAATTGCCAGAATTCACTCCCATATCTCTTGCCCTTTTTTATCTGTATGCATTCTCTTTATTCAGTCAATCTAGTATTTTCCCACTGGCTTAGAAATGAGAGTATCAAAAATCTTATTGATATTGTTCATCTTTCTTCTGAAAAAGAACTGAAACTCTTTTAATGTTAATGCCTAAGGTTAATTCTAAAAAATCTCCACGAAGTGTTATTCTTGACACAGATTGAATAAAATCCTATCTTCGGACAAATAATAGTCAGGGAGGTGGAGTATCATAATGGAGCCAACTTCAGTCAGCTACTTCTTCCTAGACCAATCCTTGTAGACACAGAAGTCTGTACCAGAAACATACAATGGAAGGGACAACGGTAGTACATGTATAACTAAGGGGAAGAAGTATGAGCAGAGAATCATTAGGTGTCTACTACACCGTCCTCAGAAGTTAAAATAATTGAGTTGGCATACACAACATTCTATTAACTTTTAGAGTCAAATCTTAGGACATCAATTCGTTTTTTGACATAGAATTTGCTTTTAAACACAAATATTTCAGGAATGGGAATAAAGTGAATCATACCCAGAGTACAGAGACCAATGAGAAATGTGACATTACAGTGCTGAAATGCCTGTATTCAAGGAAATAACTGCTATTTTCTCAAGACACCTAATTTGACAGCTCACAAAGCTCTGCCACACTTGATGTTTATAATCCTAATTATGAGGGCATAGAAGAAATTACCAACATTGTATTATCAACAAGTAATACATCAGAATATCTCAAAGAATAGACTCAAAATGAAAGGTTCTCATACAGTAAGAAGACTAAAGTTGTGGTATCTAAAATGGCACAATCATTTCCCCTGAATTATGTTCCAGAAAATAAATAACACTTTAAAAGAAACATAGCATTGCCTGCAGAGTTTGAAATTGCAGCCTCCAACAACATTACTTCCTGTTGATATCAATTTGGCTCAGGGGCAAGATGTTTAACTAGCAGTTTGTCCCCACTGAGTAACAACACTGTCTGCTGATAACCACATCTGTACACATGGTCTGATGTTGGGTCAAGGCTTTGTTACATAGCTCAGTGACTGCGTTCTGCTTGCATCAAATGGCCCAGTCTCTAAGTGAGCAAATATCCACCATCATGCTCTTGTATCTAAGCTGACACTGTTTGCACTGCTTCCAACTGTTTCAATAATCCTCACATGAGGATTATTCCTCCCTTATTGAATACTTAAAGGGGTTGGAAATCTTTAGAGGTCATAATCCATGATCGTGAGTGCAATATTTTTTATACAGCAGTTTTGTTTTGTTGGTTTGCTTTCTTTTGTCTTAGCCACATTCACTGACTCTCAGGAAGATCACAAAGATTTTTGTCTCATGTTTTGAGGAAGCTTTAACCATTCCATACCATCTGTTATTGTTTAGTCACTAAGTCTCATCTAACTCTTTGTGACACCATGGACTGTAGCCCTCCAGGCTCCTCTATCCATGGAATTTCCCAAGCAAGAATACTGGAGTGGGTTGCCATGCCTTCCTCCAGGGGATCTTCCCAACCCAGGGATCAAACTCATCTCTTGCATTTCTTGCATTGGCAGATGGATTCTTTATCACCAAGTGATCAGGGAAACCCTCTTCAACCATCTACTACAGGAAAATCTTCCAGAGGATTGTGAATGTAAATTATTTATCTTTTCTTTCCCTCCACAGATTCTATTCAAGTAAGCACTTGAGAAAGGTTTGTTGATTAAATGAATACAATCAGCTCTTCATATCCACAGATTTTGCATCCATGGATTCAACTAACCATGGATTGAAATTATTCCAAAAACTTCCAGAAAATTCCCAAAAGCATAATTTGAATTTGTTCCATGTTGACACTATTCACGTTATATTTATATTGCATTTACCATTATTTATATAGCATTTCCATTGTATTAGGCAGTTTCTAATACTATCTAACCTAGAGATGACAAAGTATATAGAAATACATTTATAGGTTATGTGCAAATGCACAAAGGGCTTGAGTGTCCACAGATTCTGGTATCCGCAGAGGTCCTGAAAGCAATTCCCTGCAGACACCAAGGGGCAATTGTAAACAAATGGCACTTCCGACTAGGAAAAAATAACCCCACTGGAAGTGCAGGGGATGATTTTCCACAATCCAGTGGCAACTGTATCCATCTTTAGGATTAAATGAATGTTCATTGTATAAAAACACAATAATGATAAATGTTAATTATAACTCATTCTTCATTGCATTTATAATGAATGGAAAACTGACAACAACAATTAAAGAAACAAGCAAACAAAATGAACAAAAAAACAACAGAAAAACAAACAGAGGGTTGTTGTAGGAGTCCTTCAAAAGGTAGCAATGACTTGGACATAGTGGCAACATTTGATCTGAAGGGGTGAGAAGTGAACTAGCTCTGAATATACACTGGAAGTACAAACAGCAAGATTTTCTTATTAACTAGACATGCTGTGTAAGAAAAATTCTTACATATTTTGTGTAACAGAAGAGTACACACACACACAGGGATAGACAGAAAGACAGACAGATAAACAGGGATAGAAACAGAGACAGAAAGAGACATCAGGAAATGAGATAACATATGGAAGCAACTGGCACATTGTTTTTACTAAAATCAGGAGACCTAAGGGGTAGATAGAGAAAGAAGCACGTGAGGGTCAAATATAACATTCGAGAGGCGACTGAAAAGGATCTGCCAGGGAGGAAGGGAAAATCCAGGTAAAGAAAACAGTTTCAGAGGAGAAAATAATACATTCTGTTAAATACTACTTGTAAGTCAAGTCAAATGAAGGACTAAAAATTGGTCATTGTTCTTATAAAGTAGAAGTCACTTGTTAACCTCGCCATGAGTGTTTCAGAAGAGAATTGAGGAGAAAAATCTGCTCAAAAGGTCTGTTAAAGAGAATGCGAGGTAAGAAGAAAGAGTTTTTAAGCAATGCTTACGATGAGCTTTTCTCTAAGAGGTGGCAGAATACAGGAAGAAAAGGATTCATGGGGGCCAGAGGCAAAGGCAGGAAAGTTACATGATGTTTGTGTGATGTGATAATAAAAACAAGTGAGGAGAGATGGATGAAAGATAAAGATCATGGCTGTGATTGAAGAAGTAAATTTGCAGTGAGTGCTCACAATGTTTTAGAGAGATTTATTTACTTCCTCAAATTTAATTATTAAAACAACCCCTGAGGTAAATATTCTTATGTTGTTTACAGATAAGTACATGGATTACAGAGGTTTGGTAGCTTTCTAGTCACATAGCTAGTAAGAGGCAGAATCAAGAGTTAAACTGAAGACTGTGTTGATATTCCATGAGCTTAATCTATTATTATTTACTTTGTCAAGTCACTAAAGTACAGTCATTAATTTTATATGAACTCAGGGCCATGAAATTCTTTATACAGCTTTCCAAGTACCTAAGAATTATGTTTGGTTCTAAGAAAATAACCAGAAATAATATTTTTAGTAAATCTCAGCTATATAATTTTTCATTCTTAAGATACAGAAAATAAATATAAATATTTAGTTATATCAACTTAGGTATAATGTTTATACATCTCTGTCCAGTTTTTTCAACCTTGACCACACAGAGTCAGAGAGAACTTAGCCATTTATCTCCCAGAGTCAAATAACATGATTGTGGATACCAAGGCAAGGAGAGGCTGAATCATTTACCCATGATAAAGATGAAATTAGAGGGATTTCCCTGGTGATCCAGTGGCTGAGACTCCATGTTCCCAATATAAGCTGCACAGGTTTGATCCCTGGTCAATCAGCAAAGATCCTGCATGCTGCAGAGTAGTCAAAAGGCAGGGTGGGAAGACGAAATTAGAACCAGAGAAAAGAGGAAAAAATTCATTGAGAAATTAAAATAAATACATTTTTCTTTTTCTTCTTAGTATGTTACATACACTTACCTTAAAATGACCAATTAATGAGGCTGAAATCATATCTTAACCAAATAAGAAAGGTAAATAGTTGAAAAATTGAAACCTAAGAAAGTTATAAATTAGAAAAATTTGCTTTGACTGCTACAGATGAAAGTGAAGAGACTAAACTCAACTATTTCTTTTATTTCTGAGGTAGAACTTGTTAAACAAAATTAACTGAGTACATTTTAGGGATCTTATTGGCTTTTTCAATGATTCATGAATTGGACAGCATCCCATTTGCAAAATAATAATGCTCTAAGAAACTGTAAAAATGAAATACTTTTATAGGCAGAAGGAATCAGGAGCAAGGAAATCATACTAGCAAAATGTGGATTGGTTGTGGCAAGGTCACTTTCTTCAGTGGCTGGTGGATGACCTCACCAGTGTGGGTCAGGTAATTCCTGATTGACTGAATTAACATTCCATTTCTAAGAGTTTGTCTCAGTTTGGTGATGTGGAGCTTAGCATAAGAGACTCCATTCGGGAGTCACAGTTGTCTTGTTTTTGACAATTACCTTTTATTGATCAGACTCAGCTTCACTTAGAGATGTGATCAAAACTTAAAGCATTAGTGCCTCTCCAAGCTACTGCTCTGAAGTTCTCACAAGTTTTTGCTGATCCCTGTGTAGTATTCACAACTTATGAGACTTTCTACTGAATCTCTGAGGTGTTCACAGGTCACTACTTAGGGTTCACCTACTTTAGTTAGGTTTTCTCTTCCTTGTTTGTCTGATGTTCCAAGGAAACATCAGGAAACAATTGCTTGGTGGTTAGTGACTTTGAAACTGCATTTAAAGCTCTTGAGAGAATACAGTTCACTGGGGAGACTATTATGATTGTTATAAGCAGGATAATTCCCAAAGTTTGGAGTGCGCTTCAGAGCCACGGTTCTCAAGAGCCAAATCAATCAGAATCAAGTAAGTAAAAAAAAAAAAAAAAAAAAATTAAAGATCCCATTGAAAGAATCACTTTGTTGTTCAGTGACTTTATATAGCTAAGTCTCAGCCTCCCCAGATGTGTCAATTCAAGGGTAGAGGAGGTGGTGGCAACACATAAACATCTCTTTGCTCAGCTAAAAGATAATCAAGGGCTTTTTTATCATCAAGAGCAATTTTGGTAAGAGAGTCTAGGAACTTTTTTTGAACAACTATTGCTTTAGCAATAGATTCTTAAGTATCTTCAGAGTTAAAATAGAGATTCCTAATCATAGCCACATTTATACTTATTAACCAGGGAAGTAGAGGTCTACCAAAGAAAGTGAATCTGAATCATGAATGCCTCCTGGTAGATCCCTTCTAGCTCAACAATGCAAATTCTAGGGAGCTGATCAATGTGCTATCTCAGTTTGGTTGTGGACAGTTAGAGCCACAGTTCAGATCAAGTTTATAGGGATATTTGCATTTGTTCATTCAAACCAGGGGTCAGTTAAGTTTTTAGAACATACAAGAAGTAAATCTCAGAGAACAAGATGGCGGAAGAGTAGGTGGATGTGGAGTACATCTCTCTCTAGGGATACATCAAGAATACACCTTCAGACACAGAAGTGCTTGCAGAACACCAGCTGAGAACAGACAGGAGCACCTGACCACTGGAAAAGAATATATAGAACCATGCAAAACTTGGTAGGATGAAGGAACTAGGAAGAAAAACAGGAATGTTAGTAGGACTGGACCTGCCCTTGGCAGGTGGGGGAACTGAAGCAGGGGTCCAATCCCCATATCAGGGCAATTGTCTGCTTCAGAAGAGAAATATTTAAGGCTGAGAGTGAAACAGCTGATCTGTGGCAGCCTAAATGGAATGAGAATCAGACAGTCCTTGCTGCAGCCATACATACTCCAGACAGGGACGCAGGTCCCCTAGAAGGCACAGTGATTGGAAGCTGGAGTTTAGGGACTGTGGAGCAATCCCAGGGTGAAGGCTGCTGTTGACTGTGGAGAGACAGAGAGGATGTGAGGGAGGAGATTGTGGTGGGAAATGCCTGAGGAGGAAAGCCAGGACGCCAAGGAAGCAAGGTGAAACTGCTGAGTCATGCATAGGGGGTGGAGCCATCACCATAGCCCCTCTCTCCCCACACACCAGCACTGACAGCTGAACAATAAAGAGGCTGGCCCATCAACAGCCTGGTGCACCGAACTGCAGAGTAGAACACCACCCTCCAGGGTGTCCTTTAAGTGACTGATGTGTCATCTACAGAATAGGACCTCAGCCAGGGGTGGGAGTCGGGGGCACTCTATATGCCTAACTCATTGAACAACAGAGAAGAACCCCAGGCAAGAGAGCCCTCTAAGTGCCTGAAAGGGTGGAGCTATGGAGAAAGACTAGCCAAAGAGGTCTTCTGGTCGCTAGTTACCAGACAGTTGAAAAAAAGACTCTGATAGGGCCATAACTCCTGTGGATGAGGCAGCCCATCTCCCTGTATACTTGGTGCCACCAGGGTTGCTGTGACACAAGCAGCCACGCCACCTTCAGGCTCAACCCTCATTGAGGCAGAGCTGGCACAGGCAAGAAAAGTCTTGGGTCTATGCATGAAGGGTTGCTTTGGTCATTTTCAACTCTTTGTGACCCTGTGGACTGTGGCCTGCCAGGCTTCTCTGACAGTGGAGTCCTCCAGACAAGAATACTGGAATGTATTGGCCAGTGCTGGTTGCCATACCCTTCTAGAGCACTATATTTCCTGCTGCCTTAGCCGCCAACTCACCTGAATACCTGGTGCTGCCAGAACCCCTGTGACCCAAGCAGCTGCACCACTTCCACCTCCTGGCCCTCATAGGGGCAAACCCAAGTCCTCCACTTTCTTTTGGATTTTTCTTTTTTTTCTTTTTTTACCTCTGTTGTAGTTATCTATTTTATTAGCACAAAGAAATCAAATTAAGCTTTTCAGTTTTGTTTTGTCAATTACGCTTTTTATTGTTGTTACAAACTTCTACATTGACCTTTTGCAGTTCTGTGGAGTTTTCCTTTCTTTTTTTTTTTTTTCTCTTTTTTTTAATTTTCATTAAAAATTTTTTTAAACCTATTATTATTTTTTCTACACTTATTCTTTGTTTTTCCTACTGTTCTTTTCCCCTTGCAGTTAATATTTAATGTATATAAATCATCTTTATCTACCTCTTTTTAACTTTGCATACTATTGTTTCTTTTCTTTCTTTCCTTTCTTCTCACCATGTTTGTTAGTTTTATTTTCATTGTTTTCTTCCCCACTTGGCACCTTGCCTTAGTTTTGTTTTCCAGTTTGTGCTTTAGTTAGTTTTATTCTTAACTGGTACATATCATTTTTGGTTTTCTTTGTTCGCAGGGTCAATCTGTTGTAGTTTATTTTAGGGGGACTGTTTTGATTTTGCTTATGGGAGTATATGTATATGTATATATTCCATTATTTTAATTATTATTTGCCTGATTTTGTAACTCCCCTTTGTCTGGGGTTCATCTTTGGCTTCTAGTTTTGGGGTATCTGTTTAATCTCACTTAACGTCATAACAAACCACCTGTGGAATCTTCGTTCCTGGCCAGAGGTCAAGCTCTGAGGCTTTGGAGTGGGAGCACTGACTCCAAGACTCTAGACTAGCAGAGAACTCCTAACCCTAGGGAGTATCAAACTCCCACAAAGGAAACCACTTGAACACAAGACCCAGCATCATGCAACCATCAGTAGCACCCTGTGCAGGATGCTTCATCCAAACAAGAAACAAGGCAAAAATACAAACACAATCATCAGCAGACAGGATGACCACCTCACTCAGCCCTGCCCATCAGAGGAAAAACAAAAATAACTCAGCACAAATTTCACCCTATATGAAACTTACACAAACCACTGGACCAACCTTAGGAGGGCAGAAACCAAAAGGAAGAAAGAATTCAACCTTGAAGCATGGGAAAAGGAGACCTCAAACATAATAAGCTTAAAAAAAAAAATAAAGAAAAGGCAGAGAAATACTGCATAAATGAAGGAACAAAATAGAAGCACAGATGTCCAAATAAATGAAGAGGAAATAGGCTAACTACCTGAAAAAGAATTTAGAATAATGGTAGTAAAGATGATCAAAAACCATGAAAACAGAATAGAGAAAATGCAAGAATCAATTAACAAAGACCTAGAAGAATTAAAAATAAATATTCAGAGGCAAACAACACAGTTACTGAAATTAAAAAATACTCTAAGGAATCAATAGCAGAATATCTGAAGCAGAAGAATGACACAGGGAGCTGGAAGATAAAAAGGTGGAAATAACTGCTGAAGAGCAGAGTAAAGTGAAAAGAATGAAAAGAAATGAGGATAGTCTCAGAGACCTCCAGACAATATTAAATGCACCAGCGTTTGAACTGTAGGGACCTGAGATAAAGAAGAGAAAAAGAAAGGGTATGAGAAAAATTTTGAAGAGATTACAGTTGAAAATTTCCCCAACATGGAAAAGGAAATAGTCAATCAAGTGTAAGAGGTGCAAAGAGCCCCATACAGGATGAACCCAAGAAGAAACATGCCAAGACACATATAATCAAATTAACAAAGATTAAACACAAAGAATATGAAAAGCAGCAAAGGAAAAGCAACAAGTGACATGCAAGTAACTCCCATACAATTAACAGCTGATCTTTCAGCAGAAACTCTGCAGGCCAGAAGGGAATGACAGGATGTATTGAAAGAACTGAAAAGGAGACTTCTACAGCTAAGATTATTTTACCTGGCAAGGATCTCATTCAAAACTGATGGAGAAATAAAAAGCGTTTCAGAGAAGCAAAAGTTAAGGGAACAGTATCACCAAACCAGCTTTACAATAAATGTTAAAGGAACTCATATAGTCAGGAAATACAAGAAAAGAAAAAGATCTACAAAAACAAACCCCAAACAACTAAGAAAATGGCAATAGAAACATACGGATCAATAATTACTTTAAATGTGAACTGATTAAATTCTCCAACCAAAAGACACAAACTGGTTGAATCAAGCCTCAGTAAATTTAAGAAAATGGAAATTGTATCAATCATCTTTTCCAACCACAACACTATGAGACCAGATATCAATTACAAGAAAAACACCGTAAAAAACACAAATACATGGAGATTAAAAGTACATTTCTAAATAACCAACAGGTTACTGAAGAAATCAAAAGGGAAATAAAAAAAATTTCTAGAAACAAATGACAATGAAAACACGACAACTCAAAATCTATGGGATGCAGCAAAAGCAGTTCTAAGAGGGAAGTTTATAGCAATACAATCGTACTTCAAGAAACAAGAAAATAAGATAGCCTAGCTTTACACCTAAAACAACTGGAAAAAGAACAAAGAAGCCTCAAAGGTAGCAGAAGGAAAGAAATCATAAAGATCCGAGAAGAAATAAATGAAACAGAAATGAAAGAAATAATAGTAAAAATTAGCAAAAATAAAAGCTGATTCTTTGAGAAGATAAACAAAACTGACAAACCTTTAGCCAGACTCACCAAGAAAAAAAGGAGAGAAAAATCAAATCAACAAAATTAGAAATGAAAAATGAGAGGTTACATCAGACAGTGCAGAAATACAAAGGATTATAAGAGATTTTTATGAACAATTAGGTGGCAATAAAATAGAGAACCTGGATGAAATGGACAGATTCTTAGAAAGGTTCAATCTTCCAAGATTAAACCAGGAAGAAATATAATTATGAACAACACAACTATGTGCAGTGAAATTGAAACTGTGATCAAAAATTTCCCAAAAAACAAAAGCCCAGGAACAGATGGCTTCACAGCTGAATTCTGTCAAACATTTAGAAAAGAGCTAATGCCTATCCTTCTAAAACTCTTTCAAAAAAATTGAAGAAGAAGGAACACTTCCAAACTCATTCTACAAGTCCACCATCACCCTGATACCAAAACCAGACAAAGAGAACACAAAAGGACAGAGAACAAGATGGCAGGGTGTATGTGGAGTGTGTCTCTCTTCACGGATACCTCAGGAATACACCTTCAGACACAGAAATGCATGCAGAACACCAGCTGAGAGTGTACAGGAGTACCTGACCAGCAGAACAGAATATATTGAACCACTCAAAACTCAGTAGGATGAAGGAACTAGGGGAAAAAACAGGAGTGTTAGTAGGACTGGACCTGCCATTGATGGGTAGAGGAAATGAAGCAGGGGTCCGATCTCCACACTGGGGCAATTGTCTGGTTCAGAAGAGAAATATTTAAGGCTGAGAATGAAACAGCTGATCTGTGACAGCCTAAATGGAATGAGAATAAGACAGTCCTTGCAGCAGCCAAACATACCACGGACAGGAACAATAGTCCCCTGGAAGCACAGAGGCTGGGAGCTTGAGTTTAGGGATTTTGGAGCAATCCCAGGGAGAGTGCTGCTGTTGACTGCAGAGAGACGGATTGAGGGATTCCAGGAGAGGAAATTGTGGTGGGAAATGCCAGTGGAGGAAAACTAGGAAGCCATGAAAGCAAGGTGAAACTGCTGAGTCATGCATAGGGGGTGGAGTCATCACCATAGCCTCTCTCTCCCCACACACCAGCATCGGCAGCTGAACCATAGAGAGGCTGACCCATCAAATGCTTGAGGAACTGAACTACAGAGTAGGACACCACCCAGGGTGCCCCTTTAAGTGACTGAAGCACTGAACTACAGAGTAGGACCCCACCCAGGATGCCCCTTTAAGTGCCTGATACATCAATCTACAGAATAGGACCCCAGCCAGGGAGGTGGGGAGCCCTTTATGTGCCTGACGTGCCCAACAACGAGAAGAACCCCAGGCAAGGGAGCCCTCTAAGTGCCTGAACGTGCGGAGCTATAGATAAAGACTAGCCAAAGAGGCCTTCTGATCACCAGCTACAAGAGGCCCAAAAAAAGACTCTGATAGGGCCATAACTCCTGCGGCAGGGCAGTCTGTGGCCCTGAACACTTGGCACCACAAGGGTCCCCACAAGCCAAGCAGTTGTGCCACCTTCATGCTCAACCCTCAGTGGGGCAGTGTTGCCACAGGGAAAAAAAGGCTTGCATCAATGTGGGCAGGTCACTTCAGTCATGTTCGACTCTTTGCAGCCCTGTAGACTGTGGCCTGCCAGACTTCTGTTAGGAAGTAGGGTTCTCCAGCTAAGAATACTGGAGTGTATTGGCCAATACTGATTGCCATACCCTTCTAGAGCACTGTATTTCCTGCTGCCCTAGCTGCCAACTCCCTGAGTACCTGGTGCTGCCAGAACCTCTGTGACCCAAGCAGCTGCACCACCTTAACACCTGGCCCTCACAGGGGCAAACCCAAATCCTCCAGGGCAGCCTCAGGAGCAAACCCAAGTGGATGACCCATATGCAGAGGTGGAAATAAAATCACAATTAAAACCCAGGGGCAGTGTGGCTAAGGAAGAAGACCCAAAACCTTCCCACCAGCTGTACAAGCTGAAGATTAAATCCACATGATCAATTAGGTAGACACTGTGTCTATGGAATATATAAAAGGTCATAGAGAGCTCCCACAAAAGAAAACACACTAGTTCTGATAGCTGTGGACATTGGAAGCAAGAACACGCAGGGGATGGACCGCATTAGAGTCTGAGCTGCCCCCAAAACATGTCCAGAGAACAGCACAGTGTTGAAGGGCATCCTAGGGAGGTAGGGTGAACTGTGACTCCCAGCGAGGGAAAGGACTCTGTGACTCAAGAAAAACATTTATTATTCTTATTTTTTGACTTGTTCTGTAGATGCTTTTGGATTTCTTTTTTTTTTTTATCCTTTTCCTCCCCTCTCTGTATTAGTTGTCAATTTTATTGGCACTATGAAATCCAATTAAGCTTTTGAGCTTTTCTTTTTTTTTTCTTTTTTCTCAATCAAATATTTTATCGTTGTTACAAACCTCTGCTTCAACACTGGCCTTTTGCAGTTCTGTGGAGCTTTCCTCTTTTTGTTGTTGTTTATTTCTCCTTTTTAATTTTTAATTTTTTTAACCTATTATTATTTTTTTCTACATTTATTCCTTTGCTTTTCCTACTGTTCTTTCCCGCTTGCAGCTAAACTTTAATGTATGTAAATCGTCTTTATCTACCTCTATCTAACTTGGCTTATCTATTCTTTCTTTTTTTCTTTCTCTCCTTTCCTCACAACATATTTGTTAGTTTTATTTCCATTGCTTTACTCTCCAATTGGCAACTTGATTTAGTTTTGTATTCCAGTTTTTGCTTTAATTAGTTTTGTTCTGATAAATATAAGTTTTGGTTTCCTTTATTCACTGGGTCAATCAGTACTTTATTTTTGTTGGGTTTGTTTTGATTTTGCTTACGGGTGGATATGCACATGTGTATATTCATTCACACTTTTTATTGTTGTTATAAACCTCTGCCTCTACATTGGGCTTTTGCAGTTCTATGGAGTTTTTCTTTTTTTGTTGTTGTTGCTTTTTTCTTTCTTCTTTTTTTTTTCTTTCTTCTAATTTTAATTTTTTTAACATATTATATTTGTTCTACAATTATTCCTTTGTTTTCCTTTCCTACTGTTCTTTTTCCCTTGCAGTTAATCTTTAATGTATGTAAATCTTCTAAATCTACCTCTGTTTCAATTTTCGTATCTATTCTTTCTTTCTTTTCTTTCCTTCCCTTCCTGTTAATATATTTGTTAGTTTTGTTTTCATCGCTTTCTTCCCTATTTGGCACCTTGCTTTTGTTTTGTTTTCCAGTTTGTGCCTTAGTTAGTTTTGTTCTTAACTGGTAAATATAATTTATGATTTCCTTTGTTCACCAGGTCAATCTACTGTACTTTATTTTTGTTGGACTGTTTTGACTTTGCTCATGGGTGTATATGTATATATGTATATTCTATTATTTTAATTATTTTTTGCCCAATTTTGTAACTGCCATTTGTCTGGGGTTCATCTTTGGTTTCTCATTTTTGGATATTTGTTTTAATCTCAATGCCATAACAAGCCACTTGTGGAATTTTTCCTGACCAGACATCAAGCCCTGAGCCACTGGAGTGGGTGCACTGACTCCAAGACCTTAGACTACCAGACCTAGGGAGTATCAGATAGTGAGAACTCACACAAACTAAACCACCTGAATAAAAGACAGAGCATCACACAACCACCAGCAGCACTCTGTGCAGGACGCCTCATCTAAACAACAAGCAAAACAAAGATACAAGCCCAATCATCAGCAGACAGGATCACCACCTCACTCAGCCTTGCCCAGCAGAGGGAAAGCAAACAAACAACCAAAAACTAAGCACAAATCTCACCCTATACCAAGCTGACACAAACCACTAGATCGACCTTAGGAGGGCAGTATCAAAAGGAGGAAATAATTCAACCTTCAAGAAAAGAATTAACTTTTCTTGACACTTGGGAAAAGGAGACCTGAAACACAATATGTTAAAAAAAAAAAAAAAAAAAACTGGGCAGCTACCTATAAAAGAATGAAATTAGAACATTTCCTAGCATCATACAAAAAGATAAACTCAAAATGGATTAAAGACCTAAATATAAGACTAGAAACTATAAAACTCTTAGAGGAAAACGTAGGCAGAACACTCGATGACATAAATCAAAGCAAGATCCTCTATGACCCACCTCCTAGGGTAATGGAAGTAAAAGCAAAAGTAAACAAGTGGGACTTGATTTAACTTAAAAGCTTTTGCACAGCAAAGGAAACTATAAGCTAGGTGAAAAGACAACCCTTGGAACAGGAGAAAATAATAGCAAATGAAACAACTGAAAAAGGATTAATTTACAAAATATACAAGCAGCTCATACAACTCAATACCAGACAAACAAACAATGCAGTCAAAAAGTGGGAAGACCTAAACAGACATTTCTCCAAAGAAGACATACAGATGGCTAACAAACACATGAAAAGATGCTCAGTATTGCTTATTATTAGAGAAATGCAAATCAAAACTGCTATGAGATATCACTTCACACCAGTCAGAATGGCCATGATCAAAAAGTCTACGAACAATAAATGCTGGAGAGGGTGTGGAGAAAAGGGAATGTTCTTGTACTTGTAAGAATGTTCTTACATTCTTGTGGGAATATAAATTGATACAGCCACGATGGAAGATGGTATGGAGATTCCTTAAAAATCTAGGAATAAAACCACCATATGACCCAGCAATCCCACTCCTAGTTATATACCTTGAGGAAATCAAAATTGAAAAAGACACACATATCCAATTGCTCATTACAGCACTATTTACAATAGCTGGAACATGGAAGCAACCTAGATGTCCATTGACACTTGAATGGATAAAGAAGGTGTGGTGCATATACACACTGGAATATCAGTTCAGTTCAGTGGGGTCCGGCAATTTGCGACCCCATAGCCTGCAGCATGGCAGGCTTCCCTGTCCATCACCAACTTCCGGAGTTTACTCAAACTCACGCCCATTGAGTCAGTGATGCCATCCAACCATCTCATCCTCTTTCATCCCCTTCTCCTCCTGCCTTCAATCTTTCCCAGCATCAGGGTCTTCTCAAACGAAAAGTGGTTTGCCATTCCCTCCTCCGGTGGACCACATTTTGTCAGAACTCTTCACTATAACCATTTCTTTTTGAGTGGATCTGCACAGCATGGCTCGTAGCTTCACTGAGTTATGCAAGCACCTTTACCATAACAAAGCCGTGATCCATGAAGTTTGAGCACCAAAGAATTTACACTTTCAAATTGTGGGGCTGGGGAAGTCTATTCAGAGTCCCTTGGACTGCAAGGAGATCAAATCAATCAATCCTAAAGTAAACATTCCCTGAACATTCAGTGGAAGGATTTATGCTGAAGCTGAAGCTCCAATACTTTGGCCACCTGATTGGAAGAGCTGACTTACTGGGAAAGACCCCGATGCTAGGAAAGATTGAAGGGAAAAGGAGAAGGGGGCGGTGGAGGATAAGATGGTTAGACTGCATCACTGATTCAATAGACATGAATTTTAGCAAATTCGGAGAAATAGTGAAGAACAGAGGAGCCTGGCGTGCTGTAGTCCATCAGGTGGCAAAGAGTCAGACACAACTGAACAATAATATTATAAACCATCCTGAGAGACAGTTGAACAAATCCAATAAAGATGCTCAAATGGTGCAGAGGGAAGAGGTTTGAGGCCTCTGGAAACAAAAATAGTTTTTCTGGAATTATGGAATTGACTGGTCAAACGTTGGTAGTAAATTACTTTTACAATTTTAAAGAAGTCTCCCCACCAAGTTCAATTCAGTTCAGTCTCTCAGCTGTGTCTGACTCTTTGCAACCCCATGGACTGCAGCATGCCAGGCCTCCTTGTCCATCACCAACTCCCGGAGTTTACTCAAACTCATGCCCATAGAGTCAGTGATGCCATCCAACCATCTCATCCTCTATCGTCCCCTTCTCCTCCTGCCTTCAATCTTTCTAAGGGTCTTTTCCAATGAGTCACTTCTTAGCAACAGGTGGCCAAAGTACTGGAGTTTCAGCTTCAGCATCAGTCCTTCCAATGAATGTTCAGGACTGATTTCTTTTAGGATGGACTAGTTGGATCTCCTTGCAGTCCAAGGGACTCTCAAGAGTCTTCTGCAACACCACAGTTCAAAAGAATCAATTCTTCGGTGCTCAGCTTCCTTTATAATCCGACTCTCACATCCATACATAACTACTAGAAAAACCATAGCTTTGACTACACGGACCTTTGTTAGCGAAGTAATGTCTCTGCTTTTTAATATGCTGTCTAGGTTGACCATAGCATTTCGTCCTTCCAAGGAGCAAGCGTCTTTTTAGTTTCATGGCAGCAGTCACCATCAGTCCTGCATCTGTCGTGATGTACTCCTCATATAAGTTAAATAATCAGAGTGACAATATACAGCCTTGATGTACCCATTTCCCGATTTGGAACCAGTCTGTTGTTCCATGTACAGTTCTAACTGTTGCTTCCTGACCAGCATACAGATTTCTCAGGAGGCAGGTCAGGTTGTCTGGTACTTCCATCTCTTTAAGAATTTTCCAGTTTTTTTGTGATCCACACAGCCAAAGGCTTTGGCATAGTCAATAAAGAAGAAGCACATGTTTTTTTGGAACTCTCTTGCTTTTTTGATGATCCAACAGACATTGGCAATTTGATCTCTGGTTCCTTTGTTTTCCTAAAACCAGCTTGAACATCTGGAAGTTCACGGTTCACATACTGTTGAAGCCTGACCTGGAGAATTTTGAGCATTACTTTGCTAGCGTGTGAGATGAGTGCAATTGTGCAGTAGTTTAGCATTCTTTGGCATTTCCTTTCTTTGGGATTGGAATGAAAACTGACCATTTCCAGTCCTGTGGCCACTGCTGAGTTTTCCATATTTGCTGGCATATTCAGTGCAGCATCTTCACAGCATCATCTTTTAGGATTTGAAATAGCTCAACTGGAATTCCATCACCTCCACTAGCTTTTTTCATAGTGATGCTTCCTAAGGCCCACTTTACTTCCCATTCCAGGATGTCTGGCTCTAGGTGACTGATCACACCATTGTGGTTATCTGGGTCATGAAGATCTTTTTTGTACAGTTCTTCTGTGTATTCTTGCCATCTCTTCTTGACATCTTCTGCTTCTTTTAGGTCCACACCATTTCTGTCCTTTATTTGCCCATCTTTGCATGAAATGTTTCCTTGAAATCTCTAGTTTTCTTGAAGAGATCTCGTTTTTCCCATTCTGTTGTTTTCCTCTATTTCTTTGCATTGATCGTTGAGAAAGGCTTTCTTATCTCTCCTTGCTCTTCTTTGGAACTCTGCATTCAAATGGGTGTATCTTTCCTTTTCTCTTTTGCCTTTCACTTCTCTTCTTTTCTCAGCCGTTTATAAGGCCTCCTCAGACAACCATTTTGCCTTTTTGCATTTCTTTTTCTTGGGGATGGTCTTGACCCTTGCCTCCTGTAAATGTCACAAACCTCCATCCATAGTTCTTCAGGCACTCTATCAGATCTAATCCCTTGAATCTATTTGTCACTTACACTGTATAATAATAGTAAGGGATTTGATTTAGGTCATACCTGAATGGTTTCATAGTTTTCCCTACTTTCTCAATTTAAGTGTGAATTTGGCAATAAGGAGTTCATGATCTGAGCCACAGTCAGCTCCCAGTCTTGTTTTTGCTGTCTGCACAGAGCTTTTCCATGTTTAGCTGCAAAGAGTATAATCCATTCGATTTCAGTACTGACCACCTGGTGATGTACATGTGTAGAATCTTCTCTTGTGTTGTTGGAAGATGATGTTTGCCATGACCAGTGTGTTCTCTTGGCAAAACTCTGTTAGCCTTTTACCTGCTTTATTTTGTACTCCAAGGCCAAATGTGCCTGTTACTCCAGGTATCTCTTGACTTCCTCCTTTTGCATTCCACTCCCCTATAATGAAAAGGACATCTTTTGGGGTGTTAGTTCTAGATGGTTTTGTGTGTCCTCATAGAACCATTCAACTTCAGCTTCTTCAGCATTACTAGTAGGAGCATAGACTTGGATTACTGTGATATTGAATGGTTTTCCTTGAAAATGAACAGAGATCATTCTGTCTCTTTTGAAATTGCATCCAAGTACTGCATTTGGGACTCTTCTGTTGACTGTGATTGCTACTCCATTTCTTCTAAGGGATTCTTGCCCACAGTAGTAGATATAATGGTCATCTGAGTTAAATTCACCCATTTCAGTCCATTTTAGTTCGCTATTCCTCAAATGTCAATGTTCACTCTCGCCATCTCCTGTTTGACCACTTCCAATTTTCCTTGATTCATGGACCTAACATTCTAGGTTCCTATGACATATTGTTGTTTACAGCATCAGACTTTACTTCCACCACCAGTCACTTCCACAACTGGGTGTTGTTTTTGCTTTGGCTTTGTCTCCTCATTCTTTCTGGAGTTGTTTCTCCACTGATCTCCAGTAGCATATTGGGCATCTACTGGCCTGGGGAGTTAATCTTTCAGTGTCATATCTTTTTCCTTTTTCATACTGTTCATGGGGTTCTCAAGGCAAGAATACTGAAGTGGTTTATTCCATTCTCCATTTGCAACACTTTTTGTCAGAACTCTCCACCATGACCCGTCCATCTTGGGTGGCCTTACAGGGCATGGCTCATAGTTCCACTGAGTTTGATAAGACTGTGGTCCATGTGATCAGACTGGTTAGTTTTCTCAGACTGTGGTTTTCATCCTGTCTGCCTCTGATGGGGAAGGATAAAAGGTTTATGAAAGCTTCCTGATGGGAGAGACTGATGAGGGGGAAAGTGGCTCTTATTCTGATGGGCAGGGTCATGCTCAGTAAATCTTTAATCCACTTTTCTGTTGATGGGTAGAGCTGTGTTCCCTTCCTGTTGTTTGACCTGAGGCCAAAATGTGGTGGAGGTAATGGAGGTGATGGTACCTCCTTCAAAAGGTCCCATGCACACACTGCTACACTCAGTGCTCCCAACCCTGAAGCAGGCCATCACCGACCCATGCCTCCACCAGAGACTCCTGGACGTTCATGGGCAAGTCTGAGTCAGTCTCTTCTGGAGTCACTGCTCCTTTCTCCTGGATCCTGGTGCACACAAGCTTTTGTTTGTGTCCTCCAAGAGTCTGTTTCCCCAGTCCTGTGTAAGTTCTGGTGGCTCTATGGTGGGGTTAATGGTGACCTTCTCCAAGAGGGCTTATGCCACACCCGAGGTCTTCTGAACCCAGATCCTCTGCCTCTGTAGAAGTCCACTGCTCACCCATATCTCTGCAGAAGACACTCAAACACAGCTCTGGCTCAGTCTCTGGGGTCTCTGAGTCCTAGTGTGCACAAGGTTTGTTTGAACCCTCTGAAGATCTCTGTTGGGTATGGGGTTTGATTCTAAACATGATTTCGCCCCTCCTACCAGCTTGCTGGGTCTTCTTCTTTTCCCTCCCCACCGAAATCTGTTCATAATTTGAGTCATTTTGGCTGTACTATGGGAAGTGAGAGTGCTGCCAAAATCTTGGCTCTCTGTGCAACAATCCTGAATAGAAATATAGAGTCAGAGTTTCAGAAGAAAATGTAACTTTATTTTTTTGCCAGAAAAAAGGGAACACAGCAGGCTACCACCTCAAGAACTGTGTTACCCTCCGGAGCAAGTAGTGAGGAGTTTTATATTTAGAGCATATAGTTTGGGGTAGGAGATGAATCTCAAGGCAGTGACAGGCTTGAATTCTCTTTTATTTTGCATATTTTATGGCCAAAGCTGGCATAAGCAGCTCAGCAACTGGGCCTTGTGTCCCTGTGATCTTCTGTTTGAAATATATTATGCTCCAAAGGAGAGTAAAGGTAGAAGGATGCAAAATACAGAGTGTAATTCATATGGAGTCAGAGAGTAATTAGCTTTATGAAAGACAATTCTAGCTACAAGTGTTTGCTAGTAGTAACAGCTAAAGAATAATCAAGATGCCTTAGCTCTTGCAGGTATATTTGGCTGTTTTCCATCTAAAGCCATTTACTCATTTCTGTTTTTGCTGCAACAAAAACATGCAAATTGAAAAATCAGGTTTACCAGGGATCTGGGAAGAACCAAGCAATAGTCTTGGGTTTCCCATAGCCCTGAATATACAACCACTGTTTACCCATTGTGATTTCTCTGATGCAAAACCAGACTGTTGTCATGTCACAGGACATCAAGATGGTGAAAGTCTGGTGACAAAGGGTCACTTTTGCAGAAGCAGCACAGATGTCCTATTCACATGTGGCACACTGTTTGGATTCTGTTGCTGCTGCTTTTGTTTGAAAGTCAAGCAAGCAGGGTGTTTCCCTGACGCTCAGGTTCAGTCTTTTCAGTGTTGACCTCAACTTTGATGAGAACAACCTTAGAAGGTAAGAGAATAGCAATAAGAAGGTTGTTCATTTTCTGTCCATTTTTTATTGTAGACCCAGAGGGCATAAGAAAACCCCTTTGTTTCCATAACCTCCACCATATCATGGAGGCATATTGACTATCAGCATACTAAAAGTTTGTCCTTCTCATAGCTGGCAGGTTTAGGGCATAGAGCACTGCTTTCTGGGCTGATTTAGCCTGTGGGAGATTTACCCTCTCAGGTAGTTTATACTGGGAAGTAACAGCATAACCAGCTTAGAAATCCTCTCTTTCATTTTTACAGTATGAACATGACCCATCAATAAACAAAATTAGATCAGGATTAGTCACACACACACACACACACACACACACAGAGTTTTGCAAATCAAGTCACAGTTCACAAAATGGGACCTTACCTCACAGTATTGGGGTTTGACCTGGTCAAGAAAGGGTCATTACATAAGATTAAGAAAATTGTAACATTTAAAATGCAGGTAAGTTGGTAAAAGCAGAAAAATCTCATAGGAGATGGGGCTGCTTGAGAGAAATGCTGAGTCAATTCAGAATTAAGAAGACTTTGGTCAGCCTGTGGAGATTGTCAACAAATGTCACTATTAAGAGTTAAGTTCACTGAGGTTTCTACTAACCTTGCAGCTACAGCTATAGCCTTAAGGCAGTTGGTGTAGACATGAGCCACTGAATCAAGCTGCATGTGTCAAGTTAGTCTATCAGCACCCTTTTTTCCAACAGCATTTACTCACTTCATGTTTCTGTGTCACTATTTTTTTTTTTTTTTGGTAATTCTTGCACTATTTTAAAATTTTTAATTGTTATTATATTTTTATGATGATCTATAATTAGTGACCTTTGATGTTACTATTGCAATTGTTCTGGAGTGCCACAAACTTCACTCATATAAGATAACAAGTTTTATTTGTAGTTGAAATGACAGCAAAGGACTTATAATATAACATAAACATAGTTGATAAAGCAGCTTCAGGTTTTGAGAGGCGTTACACCAGTTTTGAGAAAAGCTACTATGGGTAAATGTTATCAAACATCGTTGCATGCTACAGAGAAATCATTCATGAGAGAGTTGATCAATGCAGCAGATTTCACCATCTTATTTCAAGAAATTGCCGCAGCCATCTCAACCATCAGCAATCATTTCCCTTATCAGTCATCAGCCACTAACATCAAGACAAGACCCGTTACCAGAAAAAAGTTTAGGACACACTGAAGGCTCAGATGATGGTTAACATCTTTTAGCAATAACATATTATTTAATTAAGGTATGTATATGACTTGTAGACATAACGCTATCACACACTTAGTAGACTACAGTATAGTGTGAACAGAAATTTTATATGCAATAGGAAACCAAAAGAATTCATATGACTTGCTTTATCGCCATATTCATTTTATTGCAGTAAATAGGAACCAAATCCACAATATCTCCTAAGTCTGCCTATATTGGCTTTTGGGATCTACAGGAATACTGAAAAAGACTGAACATGGGACCACAGTAGTGAACCTATTTTGAGTGTGGTGGAACTTGTGACAAAAGAATGTTCAAGTTTGGAATAACTGGGAAATGGGAAATAATTATCTCATAATAATGACACTGTTAATAGCTTTCAAGCATTAAACAAAATGCCATCATCTCCTACTAGGATTCTAGACTGGCAGACTAGAAGTATTATAGTGTCTAGTACAAAGGGTGATTATCCCCTAGGCCATTGGGATTTCTGCTATTGGTATGAGACCATATATGGCCTCAGCCTTTAATGGATATTGGAGTCATTTTTGACTTAGTTATGTCTATCTGGAGTTTCCCTGGTGGCTCAGATGTTAAAGAATTCACCTGCCAAGCAGGAGACCTGAGTTCGATCCCTGGGTCAGGAAGATTCCCCTGGAGCAAGGCAAGGCACTCCACTCCAGTATTCTTTCCTGGAGAATTCCATGGACAGAGAAGCCTGGCGGGTTACAGTTTATAGGATCACAAAAGAGTCAGACACGACTGAGAAAGTAATACTACTACTCTGTCTATCTGAATTTTTATAGGTTCAAAACCTTTTATTTTCCCAATGTCAGTATTAGAGAGCTAATATGTTTTGTCTCCATAATAGGCCCCACTTCAGAAGTTTTTGATCAAAGAAACAATCAGCTTTAGATTGGTCAAAACTTCTGAAGTGGGACCTAGTATGGAGAGAAAATATATTAGCTCTTTTAATTTGGAGAGGTTGTCTCTACCTAATAGATTAATTAGGGATGTCTCACACAGAAAAAGGGAATGCTTCTCAGTGAAAGGTCTAAGAGTCATTTGCACTGGTTGAGAGAAAAACTCGCTGAATTTTATTATATACCCCCGGACTACGGGAATGTCTTTTTTACTCTGAAGGATTTGTTGTCCTATGACAGTGGAGATTAAAGTAGATAGCTTAGCCCCAATATCTACCAGCATTTGGGCAAGTTTTCCAGTAACTTTAATTTTAGTTGGTTGTTTGAAGAAAATACTGGTAGCAATTCGCAGAGAACTCAGGGCCTCATCAGCTCTGGGAAGGGTACAAAGAGGGGCAGATATGGAAGCCTTCAAGCTGGTGTTGAAGAATCTGTATAAGGCCTTTGAGGACTGTGTGGAGAGAACAAATTGGCCAAGATGGCATGTTCAGGCTCTCTCGCCCAAGTTTTGTAAATAATGACTATGTAACAGCTGGGATCATTTACAGCACTGCACATACACATCAAAAGGTTCTCGCCTGGTCACAGGTTGTGTGCAGTAGGCTTATATGTGAGCTCCACTCAGAAAGTGGGGGGAATTACTGAAGCATAATGGCTGTGTCCTTTGGGCCAGCCATGAGAGGAGAGAATTGTGGTGTGGCTGCTGTGCCATCCAGGAGGGAATAAATGTGTCTGCAGTTCCTATGGCTCCTCGCATTTTTTTCCAGCCTCTTAGCTCATGCTTTGCCTACCCTGAGTTCAGCGAACAGTGTGCACAGTGAGATACAGCAAGAAAATTAGCACAGTGAACAGAATCAGCAATACAGGGACAATCTCATTTCCAATGCCCCAGTTGACAACAAATGGGAGACACATTACTGGACCAGTGTTTGATGATTTGCTCTGGGCAGTGTAATTTGAGAAAACCAGGTGTTGTTTTAATTTTCTGGCCATGGAACCCTTGCCACTGTAGGGCTAATAACTTGGCAGACTTTTCTCTGTGGCCTTGTTCCAAGGTTGTTTCAAAGTGTTCAGCTATGGTCCACATTCAGCCAGTCCTTTGTCTTCTCATCCTATTTTCTGCCTTCTAATCAACCCATTAATCTCAGGAGATAATCAGTTTACAAATAAGGGAGCAAGAAAAGGTTGAGGAAGTTCCTTTGTTATGTGGAATCCAAAATGCTGTAGGAAGAGAGCTTCCAGACTTTGAAGTTAGCCACAGATGCATTTTTCTTTTGTTTGCAGGTTTGAACAGTGCACCAATTACTGTGGGCAGGAAAGAATCTAGGAATGGCTCTTAACAGATTGCTTTCTATTTTTCAAGTTTTGTTTTGTTTTGTTTTCCTGTCTTTCAAGGGAACAGTATTGAAGATTGAGGATCTCAAATATCTTCATTGGAGTTATGCCAGTCTGCCTCCAGCATCTGTTTAGGGGCTTCCCCAGATTTTACTAGGCTTTCCTGGTGGCTCGGAGTAAAGAATCCATCTGCAATGCAGGAGCCACAGGAGACTCGAGTCTGATTCCTGGGTTAGGAAGATCCCCTGGGGGAGGGCATGGCAACCCACTTCAGTATTCTTGCCTGGGGAAGACTGGCAGGCTACAGTCCATTGGGTTGCAAAGAGTCATACATGACTGAAGTGACTGAGAATGCTCACATACACAGATCCTACCAGCATGTACACAGCTGACAAAGAGCTGGCAACCTGGAGTCATAGGTCCCAATAAGGATTCTAAATACTTCAGAAAATGTTGGGGGATCCTCCATGGGTTCAGGAAATTATTTAACTATGGCCCTTAATTTTGTATTATTTTAAAAGGAGCTGTTAAATAATCTCTTCAGAATGAAAATACAATGGATAGAGGACTAGTGGAACATGAAAACTCAAGGAGGGTAGAAGGGAACAGTAGAAGTCTCGGAAATCTTATTTTCTATAGTTTTAGGTACCTCTTGTGACTTTAATGTTTTATTAGCCTGTTGCAACAAAATTTTCAACGAAGTTATTCTGGAAACTTAAAGTTTTTTTGAAAGTGTCTGCATATGAATTAAAATAGGTATCCCATTCTTTTTCTTTGGTTTGGGATCCCTTGCTTTCCAATGCACTTTTTAAATAAAACATTCCTCAAATGTTCCCCATAATGGTCGCTGTAATTCTCAGTTATATTTAGTAAGTTTTGCTAGTTCTCCAGATATCTACAGCTTTGGAGAGACGCAAAATAAGCAGGTGTGTCAGAAAGCACTGTGCTCAGTTCTTTGAAGCTCAAGGATTCCAATTTTTGAGCTAAACTTTGGGTTTCTTGGAGCCAAAATTAATACCTATGAGGAATGTGCTGCTGAGTTGGAAATTTCATGGTGTCTTACAGTGTATGTCACTGCACAAGAATTTTCTTGAGATTGACCAGTGACCTGGTGTCAACCTGATTTATCCTGTAACCAACTAATCATAGCACAGGGGCCTTTGAGTTAAATGGTGAGTGTACAACAAGCAGGTTTTAAATGCTCCATCTCTCCCACCAATTTCAGAGTTTTTGGCTTTCAACATTCCCATTAGCAATAACACTTAACTTCTCGTGCACATTAACAGAAGCCAACAGTAACCAAGAAGACAGAGTTGTGGACACCAGTAGTAACCAGGGAGTTGGCCCTGCAATCTCTGAACTAACTGGCCAAGAGAAGGCCTTAGGTGCACATAAGCAGCATTTCCCAGTGTGGAACAAGGGTCTGAACCGGCAGACCTTAGCAAATGGACTACAGGCCGAACCAAGGGCTATGGGGAGGGCTTCTGAATGGAACCCTCAGCCTTTCAAGCTGACCCACCTTAAAATGGAAATCCAATTAGATGAGGAGATCAACACAAAGAGAGCTGATCTCAGAACTCAGCCCTTGGAAAGAGCGAGAGAGAATCCAAAGGGTTCATGGGTTCCAATGACTCTGTTTCTTACCATCCCCAAAGCGATCAGAAGTCACCTTGAGATCCCACTGCAACTACCAAATCTGTTAAAAAGCAAAATTCACCTAAGTAACTTCTAAAGATACTATTGGCTTTATTCAGCAATTCATGAATCAAGCAGTCTCTCACCTAGCAGATCAAAGGAGCTCTAAAAACTCCACAGAACAAAGGACTTTTATAAGCAGAAGGCAGAAGAAGTAAGGAAGTCATAGTAACAGAGAATGGACTGGTCAGGGCAAGGTCACTTTTTTTATGGGAGGCAGGGTTCTATCAGGCAGATTACCTCATGAGTGTTGATCAGGTAGTCTTGACTAAATATTTTAAAATGCTCTTTTAAGAGTTAAAACTGTAATTAAGTCTCAATTTAATAATGCTGAGCTCAGCATAAATGATTCCACTGGGGCCTGTTGTCCTGTTTCAAACACATGTGAGTGACTGAGAATATTTTTCCTCCATAAACTCAATTTCTAATTTGAAATAACAAGAGAGGAGCATTTTTCAAAAAGCTGCAGAGATGATGCAAGATCATCTTGATGGGACATACAGCCTAACCCATACTAAACACTGCAGTATGTCTACTAATTTGACTGCCTCCTACACTTGTACGTGTTTCTTTTACTTGAACACCACTGCAATTTAAAATGAATTTTTCTATACTCCAATAAAAATTAAAAAAAATAAAATGAATTATGGTCTTCCTTAATTAATCTTAAAATTTAAAGAGGTATAAATTAATATCTGAATAATAGTTTAGAAAGATAAAAACGTTGAGAGAATTAGACACAACAAAGCCTACTTTTAAATCCATATGTTCTTATTCCTATATATCAAGTAACAGTTTCTTTGTCTTTAATATTTTTGTGATTTTTAAAACTAAAATACATTTAAGTATAACTAAACTTATTCAAAAACATTACTGATACACAACTAATTTTTCCCCTTCCAGAATAGAGCTCTAAAAAGGTAAAATTCAAAATGCATAGTAGAGAGAAACTGGGCTTTGAGGGTAGACAGACATGGCTTCACTCACCTCTCCAAGGGCATATAATGTATTTACTATGTGGATCTGGAGTTGGTTAGCTTTGTGTTAGTGTGCAACCAATTTCACTCTATACACTTCATCTCCATCATCTTTTAAATTGATAAAAATATAATTTATCTCCCAAAAGGTTTGGTAAAAATTAACCATAAAGCTAATAGTAGTACTGTACTGCCTAACTGAAAGTTGCCAAGAGAGTATATCTTAAAAGTTCTCATCACACTCCAAAGTTTGTAACTATGTATGATGACAGATGTTAACTAGAATTTTTGTGTTGATCATTTTGCAGTGTATAAAAACATCAAATCATTGTGTTACATACCTGAAACTAATATACTGTTATGTAACAATTAAATCTCAACAAAAAAAAATTTGTTTTAAATCCACATGTTCTTAGAAACGAAGATTCTTAACAAGTTGATAGTAGACTTATCTTTATGATGTTCACAATTATCTTAAGAATTCCACAGTGGTAAAACATGCACATTGAAATATTGGTAAAGAACCTGCCTGCCAATGCAGGAGACTTGAGAGATGCAGGTTCAGTCCCTGCATTGGGAAGATCCTCTGGAGGAGGGCATGGCAACTCACTTCAGTATTCTTGCCTGGAGAATCCCATGGACAGAGGAGCTTGGTGGGCTATGGTCCATAGGGTCACAAAAAGTTGGACATGACTGAAGTGACTTAGCAGCAGCTGCATATATGCTATATATTTAATACTATATACATGTCAAGTACTTTCTTTATCCAAGGACTTTGATTCAAATAATCACTTGGCAGACTCATTAAATTTTAATATGTGACAGTTCAAGAAACGTTCAACTGAAGAGCATTTTTAATACTACTGTCCCCATATTTCGGGGTTTCCCAGGTGGTGCTAGTGGTAAAGAATCTGCCCAACCATGCAGGAGACTTCAGGGACACAGATTCGATCCTTGAGTCAGGAAGATCCCCTAGAGGAGGAAATAGAAATCCACTCCAGTAGTCTTGCCTAGAAAATTCCACGGACAGAGGAGCCTTGTGGGCTACAGTCCATGGGGTCACAATGAGTCAGATACAAAGAGTCAGAACACCAGCACCCCATATTTTGAGAGCAGAGAGAGTATCTCCAACTGCCAGATACAGAAATGAGAGTTTTAAATCTCTGAGAGAAAAGTGTTCTACATTTCCATCATTAGAAATGGATTATAGTGTGTTTAATTTTATGTTTCATTTAATGAAAATATTTAAACTTTCTTTCTTGTGTCTTACCAAAATTCATCAGAAATTCATTCACTATGACTGTTGGTCATAGTGGTATGTTACTAATTATTAGTGCATGCGTGCTGTGCTAAGTTGCTTCAGTCATGTCCAACTCTGTAAATATCTAGTATTTCAGAAATGTTACATCACTATATGATTGTAACTAAGTACACCTTATACCCAAATCTCCATTAATATGTAACATTGAATTTAGTCTGTGCTCAGTTGTGTCTGACTCTTTGTGACCCCAAGGACTGTAGCCAACCAGGCTCCACTGTCCATGGAATTCTCCAGGCAAGAATACTGGAGTGGGTTGCCATTTCCTATTCCAGGGAATCTGCTTAACCCAGGGATGGAACTTGCATTTCCTATATCTCTTGAATTGGCAGGTGGATTCTTTACCACTGAGCCACCAGAGAAGCCCCATTATCCTGTGATTGAAAAATAAAAAGAAAGCTGAACTGATGGACTACTGTAAAAAGAATATGAAAAAAAGACCGTAAAGTAGTAAAATTTTACCCAAATAACTTCCTCATTTTTTCTCTTGATTTAGAAAGCTTTTTTGTTCTGCTACCTATTGCCTGGCTCTATTGATCTAAATTGTTGTCTTTAAAATGATTTAGTTTAACATTAATTCACTGTATCTGTTGAAGTTAATTTCTCACATCTTTCTACAAAATTCTTGTGTTCTAATCAGAGTTTATTTGTCATACAACTTAAGTGATCCTTAAGGTCCTTAAGTAAAGGACATAAGTTTTCACACTACTTCTTATTTTGACAATATAATATTTGACATAAGGATATCTCACTACTCTAATAGGTCTTCAGTTAGAACGTGGTGAACAGCTCTTCTTGTCCATGTTTTCTGGATCTGGATATGAACACACACTCAGAAGAGTACGGGGGAAAATGCCATTTCCACCTTGCAGTACTAATTCCATCAGAGAAATAAAATTTATTTTTTTATGAAACATCAGATGACCATTATATCACTACTGTGGGCAAGAATCCCTTAGAAGAAATGGAATAGCCCTCATAGTCAACAAAAGAGTCTAAAATGCAGTGGGGAGCAATCTCAAAACAACAGGATTATCTCTTCGTTTTCATGGCAAGCTATTCAATATCACAGTAATCCAAGTCTATACTCCAACCAATAATGCCGAAGAGGCTGAAGTTGAATGGTTCTATGAATACCTAAAAGACCTTCTAGAACAAACATCCAAAAAAGAAGTCCATTTCATCATAGGGGACTGGAATGCAAAAGGAGAAAGTCAAGAGATACCTGGAGTAACAGGCAAGTTTGGCTTTGGAGTACTTAATGAAGCAGGGCAAAGGCTGACCGAGTTTTGTCGAGAATGCACTGGTGATAGAAAATGCTCTTTTCCAGCAACACAAGAGATAACTTTGCACAAGGACATCACCAGATGGCCAATACTGAAAACAGGCTGATTATATTCTTTACAGTTGAAGATGGAGAAGCTCTATACAGTCATGAAAAACAAGACTAGAGCTGACTGTGGCTCAGATCATGAACTCCTTATTGCCAAATTCAGACTTAAATTGAAGAAAGTAAGGGAAACCACTAGTCCATTCAGGAATGACCTAAATGCAGTAACCAAAGAGGAACTAAAGAGACTCTTAATGTAAGTGAAAGAGGAGAGTGAAAAAGCCGGCTTAAACTCAATATTCAAAAAACTAAGATCATGGCATCCGGTTCCACCACTTCATTGCAAATAGATGGGAAAACAATGGAAACAGTTATAGACTTTACTATCTTGGGCTCCAAAATCACTGCAGATGGTGACTGCACCCACAAAATTAAAAGACACTTGCTCCTTGGAAGAAAAGCTATGACAAACCTAGATAGCATATTAAAAAGCAGAGACATTACTTTGCTGACAAAGGTCCACCTAGTCAAAGCTATGTTTTTCCCAGTAGTCATGTATGGAGGTGAGAGTTTGATCATAAAAAGGCTAAGTGGGGGAGAATTGTTGCTTTTGAACTGTGGTGTTGGAGAAGATTCTTAAGATTCCCTTAGACTGCAAGGAGATCCAGCCAGTCAATCCTAAAGGAAATCAATCTTGAATTTTCATTAGAAGGACTAATGCTGAAGCTGAATCTCCAATATTTTGACCACCTGAAGTAAAGAGCCAATTCATTGAAAAGATCCTAATGCTGGAAAAAATTGAAGACAGAAGGAGAAGGGGATAACAGAGGATGAGATGGTTGGATGTTATCACTGACTCAATGGACATGTGCTTGAGCAAGCTCTGGGTGAAGGACAGGGAAGCCTGGTGTGCTGCAGTCCATCAGGTTGCAAAGAGTCAGACATGATTGAGAAACTGAAAAACAACAGTGAAACATCTACTCAGATTACCTCTTCTTTCATCATCTGTTATTAAAATCTGTCTGCTATATGTCTTCATATAGTCATTTTATGAGCTAGATATCAAGAGAAAAATTTATCCAATTGCTATGCAAAATAAAAGCTCCAGGAGATGGTGAAAGACAGGGAAACCTGATGTGTTGCCCTTCATGGGGTCGCAAAGAGTCAGACACAACTGAATGACTGAACAACAACAACAATGAAAAATCAAGGTTAAGAAACTAGAATGAATAATGTTAAACTTCTCAGTGCTCTTTTCAATATTCTTTGGAGACTGAGCAAATAGATTTCTATGTTTTAGGTTATTTAAGGAGGCTTATTATTAATGAATATATTTTATTGAAAACTTGATCTCACCTCTGTGTTTTTCATGTCTTATTTTCAATATGAACCCCTAACTTCTCTTTCAATGGGATAATAAGTATGTTTAACACTTGCTGTGTTAGTAAATATAGAAGAGTTACACAGGAACACAAAGGATTTAAGCAATTCCCTTTTCTTAGGCCCAATTTAAAGCCATAAAGGAAAACCAAACAACTAATCAAAATCTTAACCTCTCAGGACTCCTTTCCTTGGACGCATCCTAAAACTATTCCACAAGTCATTTGGTGGTGAAGATGCAAATAGAAAGATACTATCTAGTAACAAACACTAGGTACTTGGATATGTCTAGTGTTTTATTAACCAATTCTATTCATTTCAGCAAGTGCTAATTGAAAACCTATGAGGTCTATTTTTCTTGACAAAGAAAAATGGAAATAATTGAAACATGAGCAAGAATTTTTTGAATATTGACAAAAGAAGAACAATATTTTCAATGAAGGAAATACCTAAAAAGAGATGAGTATGGAAGAAAGGTGTGCAGAAGATAGAAATAAAATCAGAGATGAAAGCCCTATCTGGAAGTTAGTGCAAGTTATGACAGATTTGGTAAAGTGAGTCAGACTACAGGTGATCTTCAAAGATGTGTCAGGATGATTTGTTAAGGTTTAAAAGCATATTTTGTTTGCATTATTTTTTGTGGTTTTCTTTTGCCAGTGCATATCAAAAAAAGGAAGCCAAACTACTTGGGAAAACAATTGTCAACCACCTTACTTTCTCTCACTCTACTCTCTAGCACCAAAGGAAATCTGGGATTGTTTCTTAATCTAATGGGTGGGCAGAGGAAATCTTGGTAATGGTGGTTATTTAATTTTCCCCCAGCTGCATACATGAGCTCATGAGATGAACACAAAATTAATGAAATACAGTGTCTCTGATATTTGCTAGAGATTTGCTCTAAAACAGATTTCATATCCACCAAGCAAGTTGAAGAGTTTTCTTCTTCAGTAAATTTCATATATTTCCAAAGTTATTGAAACACACAATAATGTAGCCAAATATAATATTGGCTCAAAATCCAATAACATTTCAACCACTAGCACCACCTGGGAAACCCTTTCAATCACTAGCAATAATCAAATCGTAAATATAATAGGAAAAAATAATACTATCACAATTACTACAAAATTTAAAAAAAAGGAGGAATTCCAAAAACTCTACAGGATGACAACTGCACTAAAAATATTGAAATGTATAAAAAATAAAATAAAGACAAAAAAATTAAAGATGGTAAGTATATGTTTTAATTGCATCACGATTTAGGACCCAAGATTCTTGGTTCAACTGTTAGTTCAAGTTGCACAAGCCTGTACAATGTAGGCCAGGCAAAAAACTGGGGTAAGTCAGAGAATTCAAGGAAAAATTGAGCAGACATGTCTGTTAGGTAGAAACTGACAATTAATATAATGTCTTTTTTCTTTTTGTTTTTATAATAGAGCAATTCCTTTTAAACTGCACCAGTAGGAGTGTCCAGTATATTTTCCAGCTATCACCCTACCCTTGGATCTTAAGATAAATTCTGCTATGGTGAAATATGGTGTGCACTAAATTTTACAACATACACAGTGAAAATTTTCTTAGAGATACAGGAGCACAGGATGGAACGAATCATTCTGTGTATGACTTCAGAGCAGAATCTTTCTTCCACTCTTCGCTGCTTGCTTACAGCTCGACTATTACAATAGAAAGAAATAAAATGCCAACTTGTTGGAGGCACTGAATTTTTGTTTCTCTTTGTTATAACAGTTTGGTCTATACACTAACTAAAACGCTGTGGTAATTAATACAGAAGCAAGGAAAGTTTTAGGAAACCCCAGAGTTGGAACCAGAAACTTGAAAGACTGTGTGTACATTGCAGGCAACATGGCACTGGAGTTCCTGTATCACCACTTTGCTTCTCTCCTCTCATTGTATCTAAAAGTTTTGGTTACGAATTCTAACTGGCCCCTTATATGTCACATGCCCTTTTCCTATACCAAGTACTGTGACTGGGAAAAGTGAGATTCTAGGATTCGTTCTGTTTAGCTGCTGAGATTCCACTCTCATGATTGACACCCATATGTGAAAACATGATGTTCACATTGCATCTTGATGGTGAAGGAGTTTCAGAATGGTCAGTTCCTTATCATAACATAAGATTCATCCACCAATGACTTTGTTCAATCCAAACCACTAGATTTCCCAAAATTCCAACATCGTCATTTTTCAGAGTGCCTGAAATAAGTATAAACTGTTACGTTATCCCTCTACGATTATCATCTTGGTGTTACAAAGGAAATACCATCAATATATTTTCAGGCAGAAATGCTAAAATATGCCCTTGATCACTCAGAGATCACTAAAGCTGTGTTTCTCAATTAACTATCTTTATCATATGTTAAATCGTTAAATTAATTAATATGCTAATTTAACATAATTAATATGTTAAATATATTAAAAATTAAAAAATAATTTTATGGTCCATTTATTATTTGCATATTCTTAACTGTTAGATGTGACATACTATCACTGTTTAGAAAAGCTTTACTGAGACCCACTTCAACTTTTGACAAAAATTCTACTCCTGGAGTAAATCAATATCAACTAGCGTTTACCTGAAGCTTTGACCATCTGAGGCTCTGATAAAAATATAGCATTTAGTTAACACTAAGCAGTTTAAAATCTAGATTTGGGAGGTTTAAAATCAAGTTCAACAGTGACTGAGAACTTTGCCTGAGAATTTGCTGGTTTAATCACTGGAATTTAATCCTATGTTCCAGAAGCCCCTCAATTCCAAGAAAACCCTGATAGTAACCCTACAGTATAACTTCATATCTGAATTATAATGGGGTCTCAGCTCCCATTTTCTGCCCAGTTTCATTGACTGACCTGCATTCTAATGACATGACATTCATGTACCCTAGGACTAGAATCCCAAGCATATTTACACTCTCATAGTAATAATGTTAATGTAAAGTCTTAGACCCATGGTTGTAACTATACTCTGGTTCCTATTGACTGAAAATTTGTTACCCCATTTGAAATACAAGCAAGAAAACCATTTTATAGACGGTACTTCCAGAACCTCCCACATGTGTGCAAGTGTGCTCAGTCACTCAATTGTTCCCAACTCATTGTGATTCCATGGACTGTGGCCCATCAGATGCTGAAAGGATTATTTTTGTAAGCTTTAGTTTATCTTGAATCAAGATAACCAGATATTTTCCATAATATTACAGGAAAAGGACTGAATTCACTTTCATGGCCTTGAGTTCCTATAGGATAAAGAAAAAAAATTATATTTTACTTAGTATTTTAATATTCCAATTCTATGAAGTTTGGTAAATCATTTGTGGGTTGCTTTATGCTGCAAGTTAAAGAAAGCTCCCTTGGAATTTTTATAAATAAGGAGGTTTAGTATCTCTATCACAGGAAGCACAGAGACAAGTATTCCCTGAGCACTTGAATGAGAGCATGTCTCTTCTCAGCTTTCTATTCAGCCAGCTTCTTGGCATCAGCTTGTTTGGGGGATCAGTTCTTCTCATCTTCCCAAGATAGTTGCCACAGTTTTAGATGTTACATGCATATGGCTAACTTCAGGGCAAAAAATGTAGGATTCCCACCCATGCATCATTGTTTAGCATCAAGATTGACCTAGAATCTGTCCTACAGAGTGAAATAAGTCAGAAAGAGAAAAGCAAATATCATATATTAATGCATGTAGGCAGAACCTAGAAAAACAGTACTGATGAACCTATTTGCAGGGCAGGAATAGAGATGCAGATATAGAGAATGGATGTGTGGACATGGAGGGGGAAAGTAGGTGGAAAGAATTGGGAGGTTAGGGTTGACATATATACACTAGTATGTGTAAAATAGATAGCTGGTTGGAACCTGCTGTCTAGCACAGAGAACTCAGCTTGGTGCTCTGTGACAATTTAGAGAGGTGGGATAGGAGTAGGGGGTGGGAGGGAGGTCCAAGAGAGAGGAGATATATGTATACATGTAGCTGATTCACTTCATTGTACAGCAGAAATTAATACAACATTGCAAAGCAACTATACCCCAATTTTTTTTAAAAAAGAGAAAAAATAGCCTTGGATAGAAACCTTCAAACAGATTTCCCAGTTTACCTGGTTGGTCAGGATTCTGACACATGGGGTTATCATGGTTGTTTTGACCAATTGTGATTTACACAGTGGAGCATAATCCAACCTGTTCCATTGCTTTATTCAAATAAGTTCCTCTCTGATCTCTAGCTTTTATTTGTGGCATTTGGATTACTATAACCTCAGTCTGAGACATTTATGCTCAGAACTTCATTCTCACCCAAACATATTTCCTTTTGAGGTTTACTTCTCCCACATCTTCTTTTAAATGTGTGGTGGCCGTGTCAAGATCATGCGCTGCTATACTGCTGGAGAGAGATGATTAGATCAAGAGTGGACACATACAACAGTGGAAATCCACATATATTACTTGTTCGGTTGACCAGATTTTTTCCCATATCAAAAATATGAACTATGAGACATAGAGCTTGAATGAGTCTGGTGATTTGGGACATGAGTTTATTTGGACTTGGGGCCAAAATTAGCACTGGGGCAAGCCACATCACGAGGAGGTCAAATTTATAGGAAATCAGAAGTGGAATCTTGCAGCAACAACAATATGCTAGCCAATAGATTTTGAAATAGAACAGATGGACAGAGAGAAGCACATTATGACCAAGGGAGCAAAAGAAGCAGAGAAAGAGAGAAATTTCCACTAACATTTGTATTTCCAATGACACTGGGCTGCAGTTCCTGGGGTGAATTACATGAAGCCCCCTGTATCCTGAAAGCCGGCACCACTCTTGCTAGAATCTCTTTGAATGCTCTGTTCACTGAAACCAAATGATTTCCATCCTGGAAATCGGTCTTCCTGTCTTTTCTCTTTCAGATAACCAGACATCAGTACCAAGCTAAAGTTCTGAATAACTAAACTTAGTGTTTGCCATGTGCATAATACTGTCACCTTTATCTTTAGAGATTAAGATCAGAGTATGCTGGCACTGCATAGGACTTCCCACTCACTTACTTCACTCCTCTTATTTTGCAAAAGGGTAAACAGACCCGTAGAACTGGAGTGATACACTATCTGTGAAAGATGACAGGGACAGAGTTAGAGGCTTTCAGTCAACTTTCCCAGCCTAGAATTCTTTACTCTACCAACCATATGATTGTCTCACATACATCTGAGTTTTTCTGACAAGCTAAGTACAGTCCCTTTTCTCTGGCCACCAGCAGCAGCCACTGAGCATGTGGGTCACACGTTTGCTGTTTGTGTTGCTATGCCTTTATCTGAGTCAGCTCAGGGAGTCAGAGCTCCCCAAGAGCTTCTATCCTATTTGTGATGTGTCTAACTATGGCTCCAAGCCTCAGGCAGCTGGCACTTTGGTTTACATTGTGCTCCTCTTGAAACACACTTTCTGTTGCTCTGCTCATAGGCTCACACATGGCTCACTGTTTCTCTTTTGGTACCTGCTACTGCCATCATTGTTCCTTGCATATCTCCATGAGGAAAGACGAAGCACCCACTTCATGTTTTGTGTACCCACTTTGTGGCTATTTCCTATGCCCCTGAGTACATGATGGTGCAACCTTACAGCAGGCATTTGACATATGAGATTAAGGAACATCTTAGTGAGGAAAGCTAAGTGCAAACCACAAAGCAGCCCCAGAACTGCAAGGACAGCCCCTCTAAATTATAAATTAAAGGATTGAAGTTTGCATGTTCTACACCTAAGTCATAAGGATGGATGAGTTCAGAAGTAAAGACCTCCATCTGCCATGTGATAAGTGTAGAAGGGTTCTGGACCAAGGCTCTGCCAGATGCAATGGAGAATTACAGCTTTTTGGAAAACCAAACTCAAGCATGACTCAGAGAGAAGGACCCGAGGAATTTGCCCAACTCATGCCCATTGCCACATCTATAATAGGGGATCCATTATGACCCTGGTTTATCGATGGGTCATACTGAGGATGAAAGCTGAGAACGGCAGCAGGATGACTCAGGAATGATCTTAAAAGACAATGGGGAGTGAAAAACAATATCCTCAGAATTCACAGAGCTTCACGTGGTAAACCTGACCATCCACTTTGTAAACACAGAGGTCAGGATGTACACAGAGCTCTAGGTGATGCATACAACACTTTTTCAGGGGTTCTAAAGGAGAGGTTCTAAAAGACCTTCTTTACAGCAAAGGAGCTATGGGAGTGGGTCCATGACCATGTGACCCAACAGTTTAGCACACTTACACCAATAGAAGCTGATAAAAGAGCATTGGAAAGTAGAGTTAACCAGCTAAGAAGCAGTATTATGTGAAAGTCAGGCTTCAATCTCCAGGATGCAGTATACACACTGAAGCAAAAACTTAAGAAAGCATCATGTAGGTGGCATACGTCTGAGAACCAAGGAGTGAATACAGGAGGGACTCCATTAATTGTCTTCTTTATGACCCACCGGCGGATTTGTGCCTCACATCCCTGCAACTCTAGGCTCTGCAACTTGTACTGTGTGGTTGGGAGTTTTCGTCTCCAAAGGGTGCGAAGTGTTGCCACGGAAAAGCAGTAGGAACCCTATTGAACTGTAAGGTATGGTTGACGCTTGGACACTCAAGCTCTTTGGGCCCATAGACCAGTAGGAAAGAAGCTATAATCTTGGCAGGAATAATCAACAGTAACCACCATGAAGTGGTAGGGCTTCTGCCACACAGAAGGAGTGGGGAGAAATATGTGTGGCACTGGGTGATCCTTGTGCAAAAATATATTGCTACTTCCTTGCCCAATAATAATAAGTGAAAAAGGCCAGCAAGAGCAACGTGGGAAGTTTATGGTTACCGAGGATGGTACAGGACATCACACGCCAAGCAAACCATCAAGACAAGCAACTGTGGCCTGTCTGAGGTTAGAGGAATCCACATGCATAGCTGAAGAAGAGGCTGATGAGTGTCAGATGGAGCCCCCAGACAAACTTGATAGTAGGGGCTGTACTTTATACTGCTAACCTCCCCTTCTGTGCTTCCTTTAAAAAAGAGAGGTCCTCTGGAACCCCAGTCTCTCTCCTCCCCAAATTTCTTGGCGGAAATCAAGACAATCAGCTCAAGGGGCAGAGTGTTGTGGACATGAATGAGGAACACTGCTCAGATCCCACTGCAAGCAGACTCCCTCCAGCATATGATGTGTCAATATCTTCAGAGTCTTCCTCAGCAGCAGAGAGCTATGAAGTTCAAGAACATAATCTTCTCTGGGTGGGCCACCCCCAGGGATGAGCATGAGGTGGCTATGAAGGCCTAGCCACCGCCCTCACTGTGAGGTGTCAGCTTATCACAGCAATACACACTCAGAAGCCTGTGGGATCAGCTGAGGCTGCATTGTACCTGCGCCCATGGAGGCCTTTAAAATAAGGTTTCTATTTTTAATGTCTATTTTCCACATCTCTAATAATATTCCTTATAATTTCCTCTTTTATATTCATTTTACATGCAAAAGCCTGAGACTGTCACTTGGTGAAAACCATGTATCAGAATTTGAGTCCCTCTGTTTTAGCCCAGAACTTGTGATATGATATAATCTGAAAATAAATAAAATAAATTAAACAAATTATACAGAAAAGAATCTGACCGTGCTAATAGATGGAAATTCTGTTTTGAAGTATGGTTGATTTGCTGTATTATATTAGTTTCTGGTGTACAGCACAGTGATTCAATGTTTTACAGATTCTGCTCTACTTAATGTTTTATACCAGTGATATTCCCTCTGTTGTACAATATATCCTGTGCCTTATTTATTTTATACATAGTAATTTGTACTTCTTAATCCCTTTCCCTGTGTGGCTCCTCCCCTCCCCACTCTCCCCACTGGTAACCATAAGGTTGTTCTTTCTATCTATGAATCTTATAAAATATTATTTTTCTCTGAAACTCAAATTCTTATTTTAAAAATCAAGAATGAATACAGTATCCCTGTGGTATGGATTTTGATTCCACAGGGGAATGTATTTCACTTGTAGTAAATTCAAGACATCATTCAAAGGCATCTAGAGTATAATTACTCTCTTGGGAAATCCCAATTCCTATTTGTTTATGATCTATCTATTGTATTTCTGTGTGACAATAGTGCGTGGACTATTGCATGTCTCCTAGAGTTTTTCTGAAAAGCAAATTTAAGGTAATCAGATTGCCATTCCAGCTCTGCTTTTGATTCTGAGTTATTTTCTTTTTAATTTGTCTTGTAACAACACTGTGCATGCATGTGTGCTAAGTTTCTTCAGTCATGTCCAACTCTTTGTGACTCCATGGACAGTAGCCCACCAGGCTCCTCTGCCCATGGAATTCTCTAGGCAAGAATACTCCAGTGGGTTGCTATTTCCTCCTCCAGGAGATCTTCCCAACCCAGGGATCAAAACTGTTTCTCCTGTGGCTGCTGCATTGCAGGAGGGTTCTTTGCCCCGGAGCCACTGGGGAAGCCCTAGTAACAACACTAGCATTTCACAAATGGCTGCAGTTAAATCCTTATATATATTTATTATTTTCTTCTTCTTGAAAGCATGATAAAGCACATATATGCTTTATATATAAATTAGTATCCACAGTTTTAAATTGAATGATGATTCATTTATTCTGTTACAACCAAGTTTAGTGAATGCCTACCAGGTGTCAGACCCTTGGTTAGGTGTTAGGGACACAAAATTGAATTAAGATATGGTTATTCCTTTTAGAAATTATTCCCTAAGAATACACAGTGGATGGTTTTTTAAATGGGCTTTATTGCTCTGCCACCAGTCTTAAATTGTTTGTTATTGTGATGGACTGAGCTGCGTGTCTCCAAAAATTCATATACCAAAACCCTAATCTTCAGTGTGACTCTAGTTGAACATAGGGCGTTAAAGAGGGAGTTAAGATTAAATGAGCTCATAAGTCTGGGGCCCTAATCCAGTAAGACTGGTGTCCTTGTACGAAAAAGGAAGAGGTACCAGGGGTACATGCACAAAAAGAAAAAGGCCAAATGAGTACTCACAGAAGAGGGCTGTCTGCAAGTCAGGGAAAGAGGTCACAGGAGACACCAAACCTGCCCACATCTTGATGATGAACCTCCAACCTCCAATTGAGTTCAGTTCAGTTCAGTCACTCAGTTGTGTCCAACTCTTTGAGACCCCATGGACTGCAGCACACCCAGGCCTCCCTGTCCATCACCAACTCCCAGAGTTGACTCAAACTCACATCCATTGAGTCAGTGATGCCATCCAGCCATCTCACCCTCTGTCATCCCCTTCTCCTCCCACCTTCAATCTTCAGGCTCTTTTCAAATGGGTCAGTTCTTCGCATCGGGTGGCCAAAGTATTACATTTTCAGTGTCCAGAACCGTGGAAAAAAACAAATGTTTGTTGTTTAAGCCACCCAGTCTCTGGTATTTTGTTATGGCAGTCTCAAAACTAATGCAGTCAGATATTCCTTTTTGACCAATTGATCAGAAATTCACTCTTGTAAACTGCAATGATATGACATCACTTTACCGCTAAGAACATCCTCTTTTTAGCATTAAAAATAAAATCAGCTGCAGATTATTTTAATTGTATATTCCTTTTCTCTGGCATGTCCCTCTCAGCAGAAGGAAGGGAAAGGGATGCGTCTTTCTGTGGCTCCTCCTCTCCCCAATGCCCCCTTCAGCTTCCACTATTATTCCTCCTCCACTTGCTCTGATTCTTCTGACTCATCTTGGGTTGAGGACAGAAGAAAGGCAATGGTACAGGGACTAAATGTGACATTTTGCTTCTATGATATCCCAATTACCATGCCCTCTTTCCTGGTGTTAAAAGTGGTAGACTTGCCGAACTCTTCAGAGACCCTCGGAAACTGCCCTGAGAACCTTTCACTTTTCTGTCACTGACCCTGACATGTGCTTATTTATAAAGAAGCCAATATAAATTTTCATAGCAACCACACATTTGTGTTTGTGTGCTCTATTCATTACAGGCAATTAGAGTGGATTTTTCTCCAGTAAAACAGAAATTAGAACTTATGCTTTCACATGATATACAAGAAGCAGACATATAATCACTATCCAGCCTAAGAACTATATCTATATATTCATATATGCAAAACAATGTCCAGTTGTGGATGTGACTGATGATGGAAGCAAAGTCCGATGCTGTAAATAACAATACTGTATAGGAACCTGGAATGTCAGGTCCATGAATCAAGCTAAATTGGAATTGGTCAAACAGGAGATGACAAGAGTGAACATTGACATTTTAGGAATCAGTGAACTAAAATGGACAGGAATAGGTGAATTTAATTCAGATGACCATTATATCTACTATTGTGGGCAAGAATCCGTTAGAAGAAATGAAGTAGTCCTCATAGTCAACAAAAGAGTCCCAAATGCAGTGCTTGGGTACAATCTCAAAAGCAACAGAATGATCTCTGTTCATTTCCAAGGCAAACCATTCAATATCACAGTGATCCAAGTCTATGCTCTAATCACCAATGCTAAAGAAGCCGAAGTTGGATGGTTCTATGACCTACAAGTCCTTCTAGAACTAACACCTAAAAATATGTCCTTTTCATCCTAGGGTACTGGAATGCAAAAGTAGAAAGTCAGGAGATACCTGGAGTAACAAGCAAGTTTGGCCTTGGAGTACAAACTGAAGCAGGGCAAAGGCTAATAGAGTTTTGCCAAGAGAATGCACTGGGCATAGCAAACACCCTCTTCCAACAACACAAGTGACAACCCTACACATGGACATCACCAGATGGTCAATAGTGAAATCATATTGATTGTATTCTTTGCAGTCGAAGATGGAGAAGCTCTATACAGTCACCAAAAACAAGACTAGGAGCTAACTGTGGCTCAAATCATGAACACCTTATTGCAATATTCAGACATAAACTGAAGAAAGTAGGGAAAGCCACTAGACCATTCAGGTATGACCTAAAATAAATCCCTTATAATTATACAGTGGAAGTGACAAATAGATTCAAGAGATTAGATCTGATAGAGTGCCTGAAGAACTACGGATGGAGATTCGTGACATTGTACAGGAGGTGGTCATCAAAACCATCATGAAGAAAAAGAAATGCAAAAAGCAAAATGGTTGTCTGAGGAGGCCTTACAAGTAGCTGAGAAAACAAGAGAAGCAAAAGGCAAAGGATAAAAGGGAAGATATATCTATCAGAATGCGGAGTTCCAAAGAATAGCACGGAGAGACAAGAAAGCCTTCCTAACTGAACAATGCAAATAAATAGAGGAAAACAATAGAAGATCCCTTCAAAAAAATTAGAGATACCAAGGGAACATTTCATGCAAATACAGGCACAGTAAAGGATGGAAACAGTATGGACATAATAGAAGCATAAGATACTAAAAAGTGGTGATAAGAATAAACAGAAGAACTATACAAAAAAGATCTTAGTGACCCAGAGAGCCACAATGGTGTGATCACTCACCTGGAGTCAGACATCCTAGAGTGTGAGGTCAGGTGGGCCTTAGGAAGCATCACTACAAACAAAACTAGTGGAGGTGATGGAATTCCAGTTGAGCTATCTCAAATCCTTAAAAATGATGCTGTGAAAGTGCTGCACTCAATATGCCAACAAATTTGGAAAACTTAGCATTCCAATCCTGAAGAAAGGCAATGCCAAAGAATGTTCAAACTACTGCACAATTGTACTCATCTCACACAAGTAATGCTGAGAATTCCCCAAGCTAGGCTAGTACTTGAACTGAGAAATTCCAGATGTTCAAGCTAGATTTAGAAAAGGCAAAGGACCCAGAGATCAAATTGCCAACATCTGTTGCATCATAGAAAAAGCAAGAGAATTCCAGAAAAACATCTACTTTTGCTTCATTGATTATGCTAAAACCTTCAATTGTGTGGATCACAAAAAACTGTGGAAAGTTCTTAAAGAAATGGGAACACCAGATCGCCTTGCCTGCCTCTTGAGAAATCTGTATGCAGGACAAGAGGCAACTGTTAGAACTGGACATGGAACACTGGGAAAGGATTATGTCAAGGCTGTATATTGTCACCCTGCTTATTTAACTTATATGCAGAGTACATCATGAGAGATGTTAGGCTGGATGAAGCACAAGCTGGAATCAAATTACCAGGAAAAGTATCAATAACCTCAGATATGCAGATGACACCACACTTATGGCAGAAACCAAAGAGGAATTAAAGAGCCTCTTGATAAAAGTAAAAGAGGAGAATGAAAAAGCTGGCTTAACTCAACATTCAAAAAACTAAGATCATGGCATCCAGTCCCATCATTTCATGGCAAATAGACGGGAAAAAAATGGAAACAGTGACAGACTTTATATTTTTGTATTCCAAAATAACTGCAGATGGTGCCTGCAGCAATGAAATTAAAAGACACTTGCTCCTTGGAAGAATAGCTATGACAAACTTAGAAAGCATGAAAAAGCTGAGACATTACTTTGCTGACAAAGGTCTGCATAGTCAAAGCTATGATTTTTCCAGTAGTCATGTATGAATGTGAGAGTTGGACTATAAAGAAAGCTGAGCACTGAAGAATTGGTGTTTTTGAACTGTGGTGTTGGAGAAGACTGTTGAGAGTCTCTTGGACTGCAAGGAGATCAAACCAGTCAATCCTAAAGGAAATCAATCCTTAATATTCATTGGAAAGACTGATACTGAAGCTGAAGCTCCAATACTTTACGCACCTGATACAAAGTACTGACTCCTTAGACAAGACCTTGATGCTGGGAAAGACTGAAGGCAGGAAGAGAAGGGATTGGCAGAGGATGAGACAGTTGGATGTTATCACTGACTCGATGGACATGAGTTTGAGTAAGCTCTGGGAGCTGGCGATGGTCAGCTGCAGTCTATGTGATCACAAAGAGTCAGACATGACTGAGCCAGTGAACTGAACTGATAAAGATTTATATAAATATAAATATATAAATATATGCATACATAAAGCATCCTGTCTTCTGAAGTCTTCTACGTAATCCTGTTCAATTCCATTTTCTTGTTTCTCTCCAGAAATAACAATTTTTTTGACTTTGTGTTTATAATTTATTTTTATTTTTTTCAATGTGGTTTTACCATCTGGTACTACCTATTTTTTTTTGTTGTTGTTGTTATTTTCCAGTCATTAAGTCATGTTCGACTCTTTGTGACTCCATGGACTGCAGCACATCAGGCTTCCCTGTCCTTCACTATCTCCTGGAATTTGCTCAAACTCATGTCCATTGTGTTGGTGATACTATCCAACCATCTCATCCTCTGCTGTCCCCTTCTCCTCCTGCCTTCAATCTTTCCCAGTCTTTTCCAGTGAGTCAGTTCTTTGCATCAGGTGGCCAAAGTCTAGGAGCTTCAGCTTCAGCACCAGTCCTTCCAATGAATATTCGGAGTTGATTTCCTTATAACTGGCTTATTTGATTTCCTTTCAGTCCAAGGGACTCTCAAGAGTCCTCTCCAACACCACAATTTGAAAGCATCAGTTCTTCACTGTTTAGACTTCTTAATGGTCCAGCTCTCACATCCGTACATGACTACTTGAAAAACCATAACTTTGACTATATGGACCTTTTTCAGCAAAGCGATGTCTCTAGTTTTTAATATACTGTCTAGATTTGTCAAGGCTTTTCTTCCAAGGAGTAAGCATCTTTTAATTTCATGGTTGCTATAACCAGCTGTGGTGATTTTGGAGCCCAAGAAAATAAAGTCTGTCACTGTTTCCATTTTTTTCCCGTGTATTTGCCATGAAGTGTGGACTGGATGCCATGATCTTAGTTTTTGAATGTTGAGTTTTGAGCCCATATTTTTTTTATTACCTATGTGTGCAACCTTAAATAACTGATTGCTTAATGTTCTGTTCTTCCATTTTACTTAAGTGGAATCATCTGTGTATTTTTCTCACCTCTTTCACTCAATAGTGCATTAAGGGAGTTCAAATATGCTGCATCTGTAGATCTATTTAGTTCACTTTCCTCGTTACCCATACTTCATTATAGGACTATCACAAAAATTTTTGATCTATTGTAGCGTTCATAGACTATTGCCCTTTTCCCATGTATTGTTTCAATGAGAAACAGCCATGAGCAATGTGCATCAGGAATCTTGCTGAACCCTAGAGAATGTATCATCAACTTCAACAGGTTATGTAAATTTTCTAAAGGAACTGCACAAGTTTAAACAACCATAAGCAGGTGAGGAGCATCATTTCTCCATATCCTGGAAAACACTTGTACCATCAAGTTCTTTCATCTTGGCAGGCTGGTCAGTATGAGATAGTTGGCTTTAATATTCTTCTCACTACTCAGTAATGATGTATTAAAAAAAAACTTCTCACATAATTCATGGACCATTTGTGCTTTCTGAACTATTACTCATAACTCTTAATAAGTTTAGTATTAAGTTGTTTTTCTTTATCTCTTTAATATGTAAAAGGTCTTGTATATTTCAGACAACAATCATTTGTCAATTGTACATTAAGCAAATATCTTCTTTGAAGCTTGTCATTTCACTCCTTTTATGGTGTCTTTTGACAGACAGTTTTAATGAACTCACTTACAAATCTTAGCTTTTATGCTTTTGTGCATTAAGAATAATGATTTTTTCTTTGTTAGTCAATGCATAATAATTACTGTCATTATTCTCTTTGTGGTGTGCAAATTGCCGAATTTATCTAGTGGAGACCACTTCAAGATGGGCCTTGAGCCATTTTTTATATTACCTCATTTACATTTGGGCTCTTTCTGGCACAGACTACCTCAGCCTCATTGTGCGCTTTTCTGTCTCAGGCCTGGAATTAACCAATTCTGTAAGTCCTAATTCTTTTGTATAAGCAATTATATTAGGTTGGTGCAAAAGTAATTCCTTGGAAACCAAGATCCAGGCGATGGGTGTGCTAACTACCTCCAAGGTGTCTTTTGGGACCTTTTTTTGTGAAGAGAAAAGATTATAAAATATGCTTTAACAAGCATAAGGTCTCATTAATGAAATATCCAAAATCAAAATCCAAAATCAATTTCAGAGAGGGTTTTCTTTGTTGTATTCTTTTAAATTCATATATCCTTTTTCCTACAGTGGAAAGCTCTAGTACCTAATAATATCAATACATTTGTTTATTTTATTGTATTCTATAATATAGAGTGCTCTCAAAATTACCAACATTGATATTAACAATAAATCCATAAGTACCCCATAAATAATATTTAACATATTTTTTGCAGTACTTTAATCCTGAGAATACATCTCACTAAGGATGTGCAGTCAGGGCTATTTTTTTTCAAACGTTGACAGAAATAATCCTTTTCTTCAAATGATTGTGCTATCAGTGTGATATACAGATACACTGGTTTGCTTGTATTTCATTTTAGGAGGGTCTTTCATCCTTTTTGGATACAAATTAATCTTGGCATGTGCAATGTTCAAGAGTGAAAATAGCTTAATGTTTGTTTGGGAAAACCCTGATGTGTTCTAACACCATTTATATAAATGAGCATGAGGTAAAATTATCTTTGCTTATACACAATATGGGGTTTCCCAGATGGCTCAGCTGGTAAAGAACCTGCTGGCCAATGCAGGAGACATGAGAGATGAAGGTTCAGCTCCTCAGTTGGGAAGACCCCCTGGAGAAGGAAATGGCGGTATGCTCCAGTATTCTTGCCTGGAGAATTCCATGGACAGGGGAGCTTGGTGGGCTACAGTCCATGGGGTCGCAAAGAGTAAGACACAGCTGAGTGCATGAGCACACATACACACACACACGGTGAATCAACAGGAAACCTCACCCAGTTGACCCTGGTGAAGTAAGAATCCACAGAAGCAAACATGCACAGACCTGAAACATCCGCTTGCAGCCTCAGCTTATGACTGAGGCTGTTGGGTTGCAAATCCCATCATCCACATTTGCTGGTACAACTTTTCTTCCACACCCCCTCCCCCATCTCACAGTAACTCACATGCTGCAACCCTGCTGAGAGCCACTTTCGCATGTCAACTTTAGGTCTGTTTCATGATAGAGTGCCATGTTTACTATAATAGTTATGTATTTCTTATACATTTTACATGTTTACCACCTTTTTTGGATTCCTACTTTTTTTAACAGGTCCCTGATGATTTTTTGAGTTTTGTGCCTCTAACCTTGTATTTTCCACAGCCCTGTGGATTTCATTATGCAATTTTGTACATCCCAATGATTTAAGGGAATGCTATGTCTTGTTAGAGCAGAACTAATAAGAACCCAGGCTCTCATGCTCCCTGCCACACTCCTTCCTTTCCTACTCTTATAGGTAGAATTTTCATTAGGTACTGCACTAGATTCTGGTTTATCCTCCCCATGTTTCATTTTGAAAAATGAATAATTAATAATTATATGGTGAATAGGTAGATATTCTTATTTCCCCTTCTCTCTTACCAAAATCGGTCACACTAACTACGGACACGATTGAGCGACTGAACTGAACTGCACTATACCCTCTGCTCCTTGAATTATTTTTCACTTAACAATGTGTCATGAACATCACTATCTATAAGATCATAGAGATTTGTCTCTCCTTTTTTTTAGCTCCACAGAATTTCATTATGAGATTGTGCCACAGTTCATTTAATCAACCTCCTTTTGATGGATGGATATTTGTTGTTGTTAATCATTTGTTATTTTAATCGATGCTGCAATAAGTAAGTTTGTGCATATGTCAATTTATATTTGTGGAGCCAAATCTTCGAGGTAGATGCAGAGAAGTAAAATGTGAGAGTGCCTATTTCTTCATAATCTTGATTTCACAGTGAGTTGACAAGTCATTTTTGTTTGTCAGTATTATATGTGAAAAAATGATATCTATGTAGCTTTAATTTGTATATTTCTTATTCTGAGCAAAGCTGAGGTTCTTTTTGTATATTTAAGAAACATTTGTTTATCTTTTCCCACGTTCTGTCTGTTCATAGTTTTTGTCCATTTGTTAATATGGTTTTTGCTCTTTCCTTCTTCATATTCTTATATATTGAGAATATTAGTCAATATTCTCAATATATAAAGATTAGCCATCTATCTGTCATATAAGTTATAAAATTGCAAATATACTTTCCATTTTATTTGGGCTATGATTTTGCTTTGTTTTGTTGTTGTCAAAAATCAAGTGTTTTTCTTATTTTATACAGTTGAATCTATAAACTTTTTCTTTTTTAAAAAAATGTTTATGTATTGATGTATTTATTTACTTTTGGCCATGCTGGATCTTTGTTGCTGTGCAGGCTTTTCTCTAGTTGTGGTGAGAGGGCTACTCTCTAGTTGTGATGAAAGGGCTTCTCATTGTGGTGACTTTTCCTGTTGTGGAGTTCAGGCTCTAGGGCACACAAGCTTCAGTAGTTGTGGCACCTGAGCTCAGTAATTGTGGTTCCTGGGCTCTAGAGCACAGGCTTAGCTGCTCCATGGCTTATGGGATCTTCCCGAACCAGGGGTCAAACCTGTGTCTCCGTCATTAGCCGGTGGATTCTTTACTGCTGTGCCACCAGGGAAGCCCCAACTTTTTCCTTTATTGCTTTTATACACTGAGTCATAGTTTGAACAGCTCTCCAAATATCAAAGTTATCATAGGGTTTATTTCAGTGTATGGTGTGAGTTATAGAATCTAATTTTTACCTTTTCTCCTGATGGCTACTGGTGTATTAACAACATTTATTTTCAAGTCTATTTTCCTGAGGGATTTGAGATATTTCCTTTACCATAAACTAAATGTCCATGAGTACCTGGACATGCTTTTCTATTTTACTCTATTATTTTGTCTGTTTACATCCATTCAACACTGTTTCAATTATAGAAGCTTTTAATGTGTTTAATAGCTGGCCTTAGCTATTCTTACATGTTTGATTTCCCACATTAACTTTAAAGTAAACTTGGAAGTAAAGTAAAATAGGAATTGAACTTTGTTGAAGGGTTTTTCAAAAATTGTGAAAAAGGTCGTATGATTTTCTTCTTAGGTGTCTAGATAGAATGAGTTATATTAATGTAAATCAATATTAAATTATTTGTATCCTCCTGGAATAAACCCTACTTAGTATAAAAATATGCTGATGGATTCTCTTTGCTTATTCTATTTGCCAGAGAAAGAGATACATATGTGTGTGTATACATACACATGCATACATATATCTGCCTACACATACATGCATATACCTATGCATACATGTATGCGTATACCTAGACAGAGATGGATTAAAAGATAAAAAAGTAGATACATAGGTAGAGAGAAATATTTATTACAAGAAGTTGACTCGTTCAATTACCGGTGTTGGCTAAACAAGTCCTTGCACAGCACAGGCAGTCAGGAAGAGGAAATCCTCACCAGACTGTCAGTGGTGAGCTGTGGGGAGCCTCTGAGTGCAGGGAAGGCCTGACTCTGTTTTCAGAAAACTCTCTTGGTTAGATCAGACTCCTCGGACAGAATCTCCTTTTTCATACCTTAAAATCACCTGAAATCAGAGATGCAAAGTCCTTTCATAGCAACACCTAGTTTAGTTGGATTGGTTAACTGGTAACAGTGATTCATGCTAGTCAATTGTAAGAAGGCTTGTATTTTTGTTCTAGAAGCAACATTTATGTACAAATAACTGTCTTTGGTGTTCATAATATTTATTTTCCTTTCTTGTGCTTCTCTCAACTATGCAGAGAAGTTGGGAGGTGCAAAGCCATCAATGAGGGCATTCTACTCTCCCATTCTTCTTGTTTTTTTCATCCTCTTAGTTGTGGTATCTTGCTGTGTTATAATTCAAAACATTTGCATATTATTTTCCACCCACATCCCTAACATTGTTTTAATCTTAGAATTGTTATTAAATGTACTCAGTTCTCTGGCACCAGTTTTCCCAGTCATTTTGGGGATTAATGAAGTTTGTCCTTTAGTAGATCCCTCATAAAGTGCACATATATGAAGCAATCCTTAAATTATATTTATATGTTTCCAGCCTGCATTGTCTTTCTGTAGTCTTGAAACATCAAAAAGAGCTTGGCCACATTTAAAATCCTTGGCTCATACTTGCCGTCTTTGGAGTTCTAGAAAATTTTGCTCTACTTTCGCTAATGAGAAGTTTCGGCCAAACAGATAATTTTTTCTCTCCCATAAAGAAATCTGCTATCTTTTTCTCCTGTGTGCTCAGAGAATATCAATAAATTTTTATCATTAAAAGTAGTTAAAAGTAAAATAAATTATATCCTATCTGGGTCTCATTTTTAAATGTCACAAAGGATAAATTCTGTTTTATTTCTTAGTGAGCAGTCTGCCGTGCATTTTTTCAGAGTCTTAAAATCTTATTAATTTTGCATAATTAAAAATCAATTCAGAGCACAATTTCAATCAAATTTCAATCAAATTTTCATTTGCATTGTTAGTCTGAATTTTTTAATCTTAATACAGTCTGGTTTAGCTGTTTGTTTAAGTTGATAAAAACCTATTACTTTGGTTTCCATATTCTTTAATTAAAATTAAAATGAAAGCGGAATAGTTTTTGCCCTCAAGTTGAGTTTTTATCTCATCCTAAAGAATCGTCTAGAAGCCATTATGCTTGGAATATGATTACTCTTCAATGAATTAGATTCCAATTGTCAACTATGATTGTTAGCCTTGAAGTAGCCACGTAATGAAACATCTAACCATTTTCAAAAGCTTAAAAGTTTTCAAGAGATTAGCCTGAATTTTTTTTCCATTTTAATTGGTTTCATTTATGACTACAGGGCTGGCTGAAAGACTGGCAGAGTGTAAAGGAAAATTTTTATTTTAAAAGTAAATCAAAATAAAGCCCTCTTGCTTATTGAACTGTTTTGAGGCAAAACAAGCTACTGTCTGGTAATTGCTAAAAGAAGAACAGGGGACAAATAATAAATCTTGAAACTAGGAAAGTTTTGAAGAATTTTATTAATGAAGATTCTTTTAAACAGAATTTTTATATTTATGCAGCTTACCTTAATATTGTTCACTCATATGTACCAACAGTAGGTAAGATGAGAGCTATTTGAAGATATATGTATAAAGATATATAAGATATAGATATACATTTTTAGTGTTATAAAGTCATTAATGTGAATGCTCCTCTAGTATACTTCTTCCTCCAATTTTGAATTCTTATTTTAGAAGGTTTGGTAGATAAAGATGAGTTATCTTTCACTCATTAATTTCAGTAAACAGAACTAAAACAGACATTGCTCTCTGACCTTAAACTAACCAGTCACTAGCACCATTCTGTAATCACAATTACAATGGGGAGATCAAGATGGATGAGGTCACCTCCCCCAGAACCCATCAAAAATACATCTATGTGTGGAATAATTCTCACTGAAAAATAACTGAAGACTAGCAGAAGGCTCCTATACAACCAAGGCCATAAAAAAAATATACACATAAAATCAGATAAAAAGGGAAGAGAAGCAATCAGGTCTGGACCTGTGCCCCAGGGAGGGGATTCATTAGAGAAGGGAGATTGTGTGAGTGAGCATCCTCCCCAGGAAGTGAACAGTTTTAGCCACACACTGGGTCCCCCAGGCTGGTGTCTGACACCAGGAAGACAAGACCCTGGGCTGGGTAGAGGGCCAGTGGGACTAATGAGAGGGTTGTGGGAAGCCTGGACTCTGCTGCTGACGAATGCCTGCCTGTGGCTGTTGCTTCACAATGAAGCTCCACACAGGAGCCAGGGCTACCTCAGTTGATAGAAATCTCAGCTGTGAGACACAAAAGCAGCTCAGACCCAAAGTGGCATCTTAGCAGGGGTCAGACATTCCCAGCACTCACACAAACAGCATATCAGAAGTCCCATTGGCAGTCTGCCACCAGACCCAAACCAAGTGCCCCCACCAGCCTTTCTTGCCCCATCATTTCTGCCCTCTAGGGCAGGTATGTTCTCCTGGGAGAGGAGAGAGCACACACTTAAAAGGAATGGAGCCAGTTCATCCCTGAACCTTAGGGCTTTTGCTTCAGCAACTTGGGACCCAGTCCCAGCCCCCGTAAGGTGATGCTGGCCACTGGGCAGAGAGGAAGCCCTGGCTCATACTGCCTCTGGCTCTAGCTGCCCCTTCTCCAGCCCTGCCTCCTCCCAATGTGATAACTGCCAGTACACCCTGGGAAAAGATGTGACTTGTCTTCATGTCAGATCCAGCTCTTCCACCAAAGCCACTGGCACATGCAGTCTGTATAGGGATGCTCCCTCATAAGAACATATGAACATATATTCAAGATCACAAGAATAGGTAACTGTTTCACCTAATTTTATATAGGCAGAGAAACTTAAGCAAAATTAGGATACAAAAGAGTTTGTTCAAAAACTAGTTGTTCAAAAACAACTAGTGAAGCAGAAACAATTTACCAAATCAAGAACTCAATGCATTAGTAATAAAAATCCTAACTGAATTAGGGAAAAGAATAAATGAACACAGAGAACTAGAAAATATGAAAATAATCAGGTAGAACTGAAGAACAAAATAACAGATATGAAAAACAACATCCAAAGTGATACAGAATTCTTAAGTGATCCGGAAGATAGTATAATGTAAATCACCCAATCAGAGCAGCAGGAGGAAAAAAGAAGAACACTTAAAGAGATCTCTGGCACAATATCAAACTTGCCAACACTATTATAGGGGTCCTGGGAGGAGAACAGAGAGACAGAGGAGATTGAAAATGTACTTACTGATATTATGGTTGAGAAGTTTCCAAACAAGAAGGAAACAGATACCTAGAAATAAGAAGCATAGAGGGTCCCAAATAAGATAAATCCAAATGGACTTACACCAAAATTTACCATAATTAAAATGGCAAAAGTTAAAGAAAGAATTCGAAAAGCAGTGGGAGAAAAACAGTCAGTCATATAGGAGGGAATCCTCATAAGACCATCATCTGATTTTTCTATAGAAATTTTGCATGCCAGAAAGGAGTGGCATGTTATATTCAAAGTGCTGAAAAGGAAAAACCTGCAAAGTAAGATGCTCTACACATCAAGATTATCATCTAAATTTGAAGAAGAGATGAAGAATTTCTCATGCAAGCAACAAATAAAAGAGTTTATTAATACTAAACCTACCCTAAAAGAAACGTTGAAAATCTTCTCTAAGTGGAAAAGACTTTAAGAACTAAGAATCTACCAGAGTCTTTGGGCAGTGGCTTCAAGGTAATTTTCCAACTACTTAGTTCACTGTAGACATCTGGTGATCTTTAAAAATACAAATGTCTGATTCCTACACAAGGATATACTGCTTGAATTGTTTGGGCATGAGACCTAAGCTCCCCAGGTACTGCAAAGCTCGTGAACCTTTGGGTTGGTGTAATGGCCCAGGTCAGAAGTAAGATCTATAGACCATTGGCTAGTCTGAAGAATCTGTCATCCTACCAAAAAAAAAAAAAAGCAAATCTAGATTATAAGGGCTGGGAATAAGTACTTCAACAATGCAATGAACATGAACTCGGGCAAACTCCAGAAGATGGTAAGGGACAGGGAGGCTTGGCATGCTACAGTCCAGGGGGTCTCAAAGAGTCGGACACAACTGGATGACTGAACATCAACAATAAATACTACTGCCAGGAGAAACTCTTGTACGATTGCTAAATAGTTTGTAAAAACATGAAGATATAGCCATTTACTGGCCAAGTCATCCAGTGCTAAGATGACTCCCAGAAGTTTGGCTGACTGTACTGATGGTTGGATCTAGTCCTTTATCAGGGACAACCAAGTGAAGGCATGGAACTCAGCAACATCCCTATGAATGTTGCCTCAGTACATATATGAAGGTGTTATCAGTTCAACCGACATCAACTCAACTGAACCCAAAGGGCTCCCTGAGTAATCAAAGGGTCGGGAAAGGGGTGTCCTCCTCCAGTTTTATGCCATCTGGCAAGGGTTTGAGGACAGGGGAGCCACCTCCTCTTTCAGGTCCAGATATGGCTCCATTCTATAAAGAACAAGTTTGTGGGATGCGGTTTACATGACCTAAGACATAATAGGCAGCTGGGTATAGAGGGTCACAGGCTTGGGATCTTTAAGATCCTCTATTTCCAGGAGAGGACAGTATGTGGCCAGCAATTTCTCTTCTATTGGTAGATAGTATGGGGTCCTGGAGTGTAGTTTCTTGCATCAGAAGTCCATGGCCAATTTACCAACACAGGTGACCCAAAGGTTCCAGGAGGGAAGACAGTAAGGTACTAATGCCTCTGCAGTGAAGGTATCTCATAAGGCACTAAGAGGAGTGCCCTTTGGTTTCAAATTGGAGCCTTTTGTTTGAGTGGGGAACGTACCACGTGAGCTTATTTATAACTTATAACATCAGGAAAGTTAAATGAAATTTGTAAATAAGGAATATATTGTCTACAAAACCAACAAGGGCTAAAAGATACTGGACTTATATCAATCTTGTGGGGTTATGATGATGTTTCTTGATAATATCAAGCTTTTTCTTGATAATGACAGAGATGAAGAAGCCTTCTGTTAACCAAATAATTGTCAGAAAGTTAAGGGAGGTGGTGGGGCCTTGAACTCTGTGTGGGGCAATAGCCCATTCCATTCTGTGAGCTCCTCTGTGACTATTTGTATTTTGTTTGTTGCTTTTTAAATTGTAGTTGATTTATAATGTTTTAGGTGTACATCAAGTGAAGTGAAAGTTGCCAGTTGTGTCCGACTCTTTGTGATCCCACAGATTACATCCTCTGTTCATGGAGTTTTCCAGGCAAGAATATTGGAGTGGGTTGCCATTTCTTTCTCCAAGTACATCAAAGTGATAGTTTATATTTGTATTATTTTTTCAGATTCTTTACTATTATAGATTAATACATGTTATTAAATATAGTTCCCTGTGCTATACAGTAGGTGCTCATTGGTTATCCATTTTATATATAGTAGTATGTACCTGTTAATCCCAAACTCCCAATTCATCCTCCCCCTGTCTCCTTTGTAACCACACATTTGTTTTCTGTGTGTATGAATCTGTTTTGTAAAAAATTCCATTTGTGTTTTTTTTAGATCCCATATATCAGCTATATCATATAATATTTTTCTTTATCTTTCTGACTTACTTCACTTAGTATGTTAATCTCTAGGTTCAACACTGTTGCTACAAATGGCATTATTTCTACTCTTTTATGACTTTGGTTTTTCCAGTAGTCTTGTATGGATGTGAGAGTTGAACCATAAAGAAAACTTGAGTGCTAAAGAATTGGCCCTTTCAAATAGTGCTATTGGAGAAGACTCTTGAGAGTCTTTTAGACAGCAAGGAGATCAAACCAGTCAATTCTAAAGGAATTCAATCCTGAATATTCATTGGAAGGACTGATGCTGAAGCTCCAATACTTTGGCCACCTGGTGGAAATAATAGACTCATTGGAAAAGACCTCAATGCTGGGAAAGATTGAAGGCAAAAGGAGAAGGTGGTGGCAGTGGATGAAATGGTTAGATAACATCACTGACTCAGGGTACATGAAATTGAGCAAACTCTGGGAGATAATGGAAGACAGAGGAGCCTGGCATGCTGCAATGCAACAGGTGGTAAAGAATCAGATATGACTTAGTGACTGAACAACAAGAAGAATATTCCATTTTATGTGTATATATACACACATGTCTTTATTCATTTATCTGTTGATGGACATTTAGGTTGCTGCCATGTCTTGGCTATTCTAAAAATGCTGCCATGAACATTGCAGTGAAAGTACCTTTTCAAGTTAGTTTTTGTCTTTTCCACATATATGCCCAGGAATAGGATTGCTGTATTACATGGTAACTCTACTTTCAATTAAAATAAATTTTCAATTAAAATAAATAAATTAAAAAACAAAAAAAGAACCTGCATCTGTTCTCCATAGTGGCTGCACCAATTTACATTCCCACCAACAATGTAGGAGGGTTTCCTTTCCTCTACACCCTCTCCAGCATTTACTATTTGTAGATTTTTTGATGATGGCCACTCTGACTGGAGTGAGCCGATACCTCATTGCAGCTTTGCTTTTCATTTATCTAATAATTAATGATGTTGATCACCTTTTCATGTGCCTGTTGGCCTTATGTATGTCTTCTATGGAGAAGTGTCTATTTAGATCTACCCATTTTTGATTAGGTTATTTGATTTATATATGTATGTATATATATATATATATATATATATATGTATGTGTGTGTGTGTGTGTGTACATATATAGAGAGAGGGAGAGCAGTATAAGCTGTTTGTATATTTTGGAGGTAAGTACTTTATCAGTCTCATAGTTTGCAAACATTTTCTCCTATTTCATAGGTTGTCTCTTCGTTTCATTTTAATTTCCTTCAAAATTTTCTTCCTTTAATTTCTTGCAAAACTTTTAAGTTAAATAGGTTTTTCTTGCTTATTTTTACTTTTGTTTCCATTACTCTAGGAGACAGATCCAAAACAGTATCACTGTGATGTTTGTTAGAGTGTTCTGCTTACCTTTTCCTCTAGGAGTTTTAGAGTATCCTGTTTTACATTTAGCTCTTTAATCCAATTTGAGATTATTTTTTGTATATGGTGTTTGAGAGTGTTCTAATTTTATTCTCTTACATGTTGCTATCTAGTTTTCCCAACACTGCTTACTGAGGAGATTGTCTTTTGTCCATTGTATATTCTTGCCTCCTTTGTCATAGATTAATTGACCATAAGTGTGTGGCTTTCTTTTCTCTTCCACTGATATGTCTGTTTTTGTTCCAGTACCATACTGTTTTGATTACTATAGCTTTGTAGTCTGAAGTCATGACTGTGATTCCTCCAGCTCCATTCTCCTTTCTCAAGATTATTGTGGCTATTCAAGGAATTATTCCATTGAATTCTTTACTTATGCAATTCTAAATTAATTGATGTATTAAACTTTCTAAATACACCAGTCTTCAGAGTAAATGGGTTATGCAATACTTTAAATGTATTACAAAAAGCTAATGTCAGTAATATATTAATATAGTGAAAAACAAATATGTATACATGGGAAGGAAACTATATTTTATAACTAGACTTCTAAGGTTCCAGTTAGTGGTTTATAGAAACACGTTAATTACACTACTTCAATCTTGTAACAATGGAATACCTGAAAACTTTGTATGAAAAGATTTAGTCATTGCTACAGAATCTGAAAAAACATACTTTATTCCTTCCTTCTTCATTTTCAGCATTGACATTTTATCATGCAGGAACATCAAATGTCACATAATTTGCATATTTGAAGAAATTAACAACATATTTATTTCTACTTGATTCAACAGACTAACCTTAAACCATCTCAGAATAACCTTTATTAATTGTTCTCAGTTATCAAGCACTTATTAACATGCTAGAGATGATATAGTCAGGTTGTAGAAAACCATAATTCTGTTGATATTTAAAAAGTATTGTTTTCATAGCGGTAAGTTTGAAAAGAAATGTAAATTGTAAATTTCCCTTCTTATAAAATGAAGTTTGCTTAATTCTTCTTTTTATGTTAACATTGACTGATATGTGTGATGGCTGTATATGTGTTCTCTTTTAAGTAAGGGGGATACCCAAAAGCATTTGATAAAGGGAATCATCCCGAACTAACTGACCAGTGGAAAAGGAAATTGATTAAGAAGCTACAGAAAATTGCGTGAATTTGTTTGAATATAAGTTCTCTTCATCAATGAATCAGTGGTTTCTAACAAGCTAGTAATTACTTTTTAATGAGAGGACTATTCCTGCTCTTTGACGTGTTCAGAATATCTATTCGTTTTATCACAATGAAGGGAGAGGCTGTCTCCTCACTTCCTTCCAGAGTTGGAGACTACTAGACTGACTAACCAGCTGTTTATAAATGCTTCAGACCACTTTCCTAAAGGCATAATTTCCTCTGAACACTCTATTTTCCTGTTTTCAGGCCCACAGGACCAGATACTCCATACTCTGGATTTTAAAGACAGTTTTATTCTTTTCTGCATATATCATTTGTTTGATGCACAACTGAAAGTTATTTGAATTTATACATTTTTGTGAAGCTTATCACATCACTTACCTTAGTTTTAATTCTCAAACATACTCACTGTTTCCATAAGACAATAATTTTCTGAGAAATAAGTTACACAGTCAACTGCTTAAGAGAGAAAGGGTTTGCAGTCAGCTATTAGTTCTTCTTGTGTAAAGTAGAACTCAGCAAGTTATAGAGTAAAGTGAAAATAGCAACAGGCATATAATATGTCTATTTTGGAGAATGTCAATAAACATAGAACAATAATATTAGGAGACATTAAGTGCTTACTATATGCCAAACATTTTAACTGCATTATCTCATCTTTAATCCTCTTAGCATCCTCAGATCTGAGTGGTCCTTATATCATCAAACCACAGAAGAGATCATGGAGGAATGAAGATTCAGTCACATGTTCAGGTCTAGTGAGCAGTGAGTAGGGTGAGGGTTCAAACTGACATGTTCCATCTGCAGAGCTTGGGCTCTTAACATTTAGCTGTCAATCACAGTTTCCTGAGAAATTTTACTAACATGAATTTATTTTGTCCACACAGCAATCACGTTGTTGTTGTTGTTCAGTCACTCAGTCGGGTCCAACTTTTTGCGACCCCATGGACTGCAGCACGCCAGGCTTCCTTGTCCTTCACCATCTCCTAGAGCTTGCTCAAAATCATGTCTATGAAAAAAGATTCCATGCAACCATCTCGTCCTCTGACACCTCTTCTCCTCCTGCCTTCAATCTTTCCCAGCATCAGGGTCTTTTCTAATGAATGAGCTCTTCCCACTAGGTGGCAAAAGTGTTGGAGTTTCACTTTCAGCATCAGTTCTTCTAATGAATATTCAGGATTGATTTCCTTTAGAATTGACTGGTTTGATCTCCTTGCAGTCTAAGAGACTCTCAAGAGTCTTCTCCAACACGGCAGTTCCGAAGCATCAATTCTTCAGTGCTCAGCCTTCTCTATCGTCCAAATCTTACATGCATACATGGCTACTGGGAAAACTATAGCTTTGACTATAAAGACCTTTGTCTGAAATAATATCTTTGCTTTTTATTACGCTGTCTAGGTTGGTCATAGCTTTTCTTCCAAGCAGCAAGTGTCTTTTAATTTTGTGGCTGCAGTAACAATCTGCAGTGATTTTAGAGCCCAAGAAAATAAAGTCTGTAAATATTTCTATTCTTTCTTCATCTATTTGCCATAAAGTGAAGGGACAGGATGCCATGATCTTCATTTTTTGAATGTTGGGTTTAAAGCCAGCTTTTTCCACTCACCTCTTTCACCTTCACAGGAAGCTATTTAGTTCCTCTTTGCTTTCTGCCATAGGGTGATGTCATTGGCAGATCTGAGGTTATTGATATTTCTCCCAGAAATCTCAATTACAGCTTGTGCTTCATCCTGTCTGGCATTTTACATGATGTACTCTGCATATAAGTTAAATAAGCAGGATGACAGTATACAGCCTTGATGTACTCCTTTCCCAATTTGGAACCAGTCCATCATTTCATGTCTGGTTCTAACTGTTGCTTCCTGACCTGCATACAGATTTCTCAGGAGGCAGGCAAGGTGATCTGGTATTCCCATCTCTTTAAGAATTTTCCACAGCTTGTTCCACACAGTCAAAAGCTTTAGCATAGTCAATGAAGCAGAAGTAGATGTTTTGTCCTGGAATTCCCTTGCTTTTCCTATGATCCAACAATGCCGGCAATTTGATCTCTGGCTCCTCTGTATTTTATAAATCCAGCCCGAACACCTGGAATTTCTCAGTTCACATGCTGTTGAAGTCTGACTTGGAGGATTTTGAGCTTTACTTTGCTAGCATGTGAGATGAGTGAAATTTTGTAGTGGTTTGAACATACTTTGGCACTGCCTTTCTTTGAAATTGGAATGAAAACTGATCTTTCAGTCCTGTGGCCACTGCTAAGTTTCCCAAATTTGCTGGCATATTGAGTGCAGCACTTTCACAGCATTATCTTTTAGGATTTGAAATAGCTTAGCTGGAAATCCATGACTTGCACTAACTTTGTTCCTGGTGATGCTTTCTAAGGCCCACTTGACTTTGCACTCCAGGATGTCTGGCTCTAGGTGAGTGATCATACCGTCATGGTTATCTGAGTCATGAAGATCTATTTTGCACATTTCTTCTACATATTCTTGCCACCTCTTCTTAATATCTTCTGCTTCTATTAGTTCCATACCATTTCTTCCTTTATTGAGCCCATCTTTGCATGAAATGTTCCCTTGGTGTCTCTAATTTTTTTGAAGAGATCTATAGTTTTTCCTATTCTATTGTTGTCCTCTATTTCTTTGCATCATTCTCTTAGGAAGGCTTTCTTATCTCTCCTTGCTATTCTATGGAACTCTGTGTTCAGATGGATATTTCTTTCCTTTTCTCCTTTGCCTGTCACTTCTCTTCTTTTCACACCTGTTTGTAAGGTCTCCTCAGACAACCATTTTGCCTTTTTGCATTTCTTTTTCTTTCTGATGGTTTTGATCACCACCTCCTGTATAATGTCATCAACCTCCATCCTTAATTCTTCAGGTACTCAGTCTATCAAATCTAATCTTGTGAATCTATTTGTCACTTCCACTGTATAATCATAAGGGATTTGATTTAGGTCATACATTAAAGGCCTTGGGGTTTTCCCTACTTTCTTCAATTTAAGTCTGAATTTTGCAATAAGCGGTTCATGATCTGAGCCACAGTTAGCTCCAGTCTTGTTTTTGCTAACTGTATAGAACTTCTCCATCTTCAACTGCAAAGAATGCTTTCAATCTAATTTCAGTATTGACCTTCTGGTGATGTCCATGTGTAGAGTCATCTCTCGTGTTGTTGGAGCAGGGTGTTTGCTATGACTAGTGCATTCTCTTGGCAAAACTCTGTAAGCCTTTGCTCTGCTCCATTTTTCACTCCAAGGGCCAAACTTGCCTGTTACTCCAGGTATCTCTTAACTTCCTATTTTGCATTCCAGTCCCCTATGATGAAAAGGACATCTTTTATTGGCTAGTTCTACAAAGTCTTTTAGGTCTCTATAGCTCTGTTTAACTTCAGCTTCTATGGCATTAGTGTTTGTTGTATAGACTTGGATTATTCTGATATTGAATGGTTTGCCTTGGAAATGAACAGAGATCCTTCTGTCGTTTTTGAGATTGCACCCAAGTACTGAATTTTGGACTCTTGTGTTGACTATGAGGGCTATTCCATTTTTTCTAAGGGTTCTTGCCCACAGTAGTAGGTACAATGGTCAACTGAATTAAATTCACCCATTCCAGTCCATTTTAGTTCACTGATTCCTAAAATGTTGATGCTCACTCTTGCCATCTCCTGCCATCTCCACTGCCAATTTACCTTGATTCACAGGCGTAACATTCCAGGTCCCTATGCGATATTGTTCTTTATAGCATCAGACTTCACTTTCACCACCGGACACATCCACAACTGGGCTTTGTTTTCACTTTGGCTCAGACTCTTCATTCTTTCTGGACTTATTTCTCTGCTCTTCTCCAGTAGCGTATTGGGCACCTACCAACCTGGGGAATTCATGTTCTAGTGTCATATCTTTGCCTTCTCTTACTATTCATAGGATTCTCAAAGTAAAAATGCTGAAGTGGTTTGCCACTCCCCTCTTTGGTGGACCACGTTTTGTCATGTTACACAGGCGTTTACTCCATTTTACACATAAGACTCAGAGTTGTTTGCCCAGGGATTACCCAATTATTAAAAGCCTATGGTAAGACTCAAGCACAACTTTATATATAAAATTCAGTGCCCTTTCATCCACACCAAAGAATTACCTAGTTGGCCTATAGTTTTACTTTTGTTTTAAGTTTGAAGGATCTGTTAACAAAAGTAACCACTAATAAACAATTCCTGTATTTAATAAAGGATTATTTGACTTAATTTCAATATATAGTCATTAAAAGAAAGAACGGAAACAATAGAAAGAAGTAACAGTGTATATATCATCAAATTGCGATGAAACCTACATCCAGACTTGAACATGACTGGGAAGTGTCAAGTAACAGCAATCTGGAGTCCCAACTGGGAAAAGGGTGGTGCTTCCATCCCAGGGGTGAGACTTCAAATTTCAGCTTTGTGGGCTCCCACTTATATTCCCAGGCCACAGTGTGATATCATCATCAGTTTGAGTACAAAAAAATACAGCTCTGTGTTTTTTTTTGTTTTTGTCTTTTTTTAACTTTTACAATGATGCTTGTTTCACCTTGTGAGTTGTAAGACTTTTTAAACTCCAGGGGACTGGCTAGCTCCTCAAGGAATAAGAAATTCCAAGATTCACTCTTTTTCTTTTCTAAAGCACTGCTTGACTTGGTGGTAATAATTGGTGTGCTTGCAGGCAAGCATGTAGTCCAGGCAAGGTTCAAGCAAAGTCAGAATTCGGTCAGAGCCCTGCTCCCCCTCTTCTGAAGCCTGAGCAAGACTACCTCTATTTTAATTCCCCTAACACCATCTCCACTTAGTACCTATTGGGCAATCAGTATAGCAATGACATTGATTTGATTTTGAAAATTAACCATAGTTTGGATTTTTATAGTTAACATAAGAACATACATAGCACACGTCTTTATCCTTTGAGACCGGAAGCATGTTTTCTAACCTTTTAATTCTTTCATCCACCTAAAGTAAATCAACACATTCAAAAATAGTATGATACATTGTTATATTTCAATAAGACTGTTTAAAAAGAAATCGGTTCTAAAATCCTTCTCTACTTAAGATCCTTGTGGAGGGGACATGGGCTCTTTCTGTTTATCCTTTGAAAATTTGAGGCCTGGTAAATTAATTAATAAAAAGAATAGATAATAAACAAAAGTAATTAAGAATATACAAGAAAGAAAAATAGTTGCACCAATAAAGGCAAATATATAGCAAAAGCTAAGGATCAATCACTTAAATAAGCTAGTGGACTGCAGCCTACCAGGCTCCTCCGTCCATGGGATTTTCCAGGCAAGAGTACTGGAGTGGGGTGCCATTGCCTTCTCCGAGTACAAAGATTAAAAACAACAAAATCATAAAATCAACTGCAACAACCAGTAAAGGGATAAACATGAAGATGTAAAGTATAACATTAAAAGCAACATGTGAGAGAGGGGAGTAAAAAGTGTAGATTCTTTAGAATGCAATTGAACTTAAAGAACTACATGATTAAAACAACTCTATAGAGTTCTGGGTCAATATAAATGAACCCATAATAACCACAAGTCGAAAATCTACAATAGATACACAAAAACTAAAGAGAAAGGAACACAAGTATACCACTAAATAAAATAATCAAACCACAATGGAAAAACATAAAAGAAGCAATGAATGGAGAAGAACTACAAAAACAACTTAAAAAAGAAACAAAACAGGAAACAAAATGTCTGAGAAGGCCTTAAAAATAGCTGTGAAAAGAAGAGAAGTGAAAAACAAAGGAGAAAAGGAAAGATATATCGACTTGAATGCAGAGTTCCAAAGAAGAGCAAGGAGAGATAAGAAAGCCTTCCTCAGCGATCAGTGCAAAGAAATAGAGGAAAACAGTAGAATGGAAAAGATTAGAGATCTAAATTTCAAGAAAATTGGAGACACCAAGGGAATATTTCATGCAAAGATGGACACAATAAAGGACAGAAATTGTATGGACCTAACAGAAGCAGAAGATATTAAGAAGAGGTGGCAAGAATACACAGAAGAACTGTACAAGAAAGATCTTCACGACCCAGATAATCATGATGATATGATCACTTACCCAGAGCCAGACATCCTGGAATGTGAAGTCAAGTGGCCTTAGGAAGCATCACTATGAACAAAGTTAGTGGAGGTGATGGAATTCCAGATGAGCTATTTCAAATCCTAAAAGATGATGCTGTGAAAGTGCTGCACTCAATACGCCAGCAAATCTGGAAAACTCAGCAGTGGCCACAGAACTGGAAAAGGTCAGCTTTCATTCCAATCACAAAGAAAGGCAATGCCAAAGAACGCTCAAACTACCACACAGTTGCACTCATCTCACATGCTAGTAAAGTAATGCTTAGAATTCTCCAAGCCGGGCTTCAACAGTACATGAACCGCGAACTTCCAGATGTTGAAGCTGGTTTCAGAAAAGGCAGAGGAACCAGAGATCAAATTGCCAACATCTGCTGGATCATTGAAAAAGCAAGAGAGTTCCAGAAAAACATCTATTTCTGCTTTATTGACTGTGCCGAAACCTTTGACTATGTGGATCACGACAAACTGTGGAAAATTCTGAAAGAGATGTGAATACCAGACCACCTGACCTGCCTCTTGAGAAACCTGTATGCAGGTCAGGAAGCAACAGTTAGAACTGGACATGGAACAACAGACTGGTTCCAAATAGGAAAAGGAGTACATCAAGGCTGTATATTGTCACCCTGCTTATTTAACTTATATAAAGAGTACATCATGAGAAATTCTGGGCTGGAGGAAGCGCAAGCTGGAATCAAGATTGCTGGGAGAAATATCAATAACCTCAGATATGCAGATGACACCACCCTTATGGTAGAAAGTGAAGAAGAACTCAAGAGCCTCTTGATGAAAGTGAAAGAGGAGAGTGAAAAAGTTGGCTTAAAGCTCAGCTTTCAGAAAACTAAGATCATGGCATCCAGTCCCATCACTTCATGGCAAATAGATGGGGAAACAATGGAAACAGTGACAGACTTTATTTTGGGGGGCTCCAAAATTACTGCAGATTGTGACTGCAGCCATGAAATTAAAAGACACTTGCTCATTAGAAGAAAAGTTTATGACCAACCTAGACAGCGTATTAAAAAGGAGATATGTCACTTTGCCAACAAAGGTCCATCTAGTCAAAGCTATGTTTTTTCCATTAGTCACGTATGGATTTGATTGTTGGACTATAATGACAGCTGAGCACCGAAGAATTGATGCTTTTGAACTGTGGTGTTGGAGAAGACTCTTGAGAGTCCCTTGGACTGCAAGGAGATCCAACCAGTCCATCCTAAAGGAGATCAGTCCTGAATATTCATTGGAAGGACTGATGCAGAAGCTGAAACATCAATACTTTGGCCACCTGATGCGAAGAACTGAATCCTTTGAAAAGACACTGATGCTGGGAAAGATTGAAGGCTGGAGAAGAAGGGGACGACAGAGGATGAGATGATTGGACGGCATCACCGACTCAATGCACATGAGTCTGAGCAAACTCTGGGAGTTGGTGATGGACAGGGGGAGGCCTGGCGTGCTTCAGCCCATGGGGTCGCAAAGAGTCAGACATGACTGAGTGACTGAACTGACTGAACAAAATGGTAATAAGTACATATCTGTCACTAATTACTTGAAATGTCAATGGACTAAATGCTCCAGTAAAAAGATATAGGGTGGCTGATAGGATTAAAAAAAAAAAAAGGACCTATTCTGCTGCTGCTGCTGCTAAGTCGCTTCAGTTGTGTCCGACTCCGTGCTATCCTGTAGACAGCAGCCCACCAGGCTCAGCCGTCCCTGGGATTCTCCAGGCAAGAACACTGGCGTGGGCTGCCATTTCCTTCTCCAGTGCATGAAAGTGAAAAGTGAAAGTGAAGTCGCTCAGTAGTGTCCGACTCTTCGTGACCCCGTGGATTGCAGCTTACCAGGCTCCTCCGTCCATGGGATTTTCCAGGCAAGAGTACTGGAGTGGGGTGCCATCGCCTTCTCCGAGACCTATTCTATATGCTACTTAATAGAGATACACTAAGAGCTAAAGACCGGCACAGGCTGAAAATGAGGGGATGAAAAGAGATATTTCTTACAAATTGAAATAACAAGAAGTACTCATATTGGACAAAATAGAGTTTGAAACAAAGTTTGTAATAAAAGGGAAAGAATGCCATTATATAATAACAAAGAGATAAGTTGAGAAGAGGATATTACATTCAGTAGTATATATGAACTTAATACAAGAGCACTTAAATGTATAAAGCAAATTTTAACAAACATAAAGGATGACACTGACAATAATACAGTAACAGTCAAAGAGTTGAACACCCCAGTGACATCAATCCGCAGATCATCCAGACAGGAAATCAATAAGGCAACAATGGTCATGAAAACACAATAAACCAGACTTCACAGATGTGCACAGAATATTCTACTCCAAAACAGCAGAATAGACATTCTTTTAAAGTGCATATGGACTGTTCTTCAGGATAGATCACATTTAAGACACAACAGAAGCCTTGACAAATTTAAGACAGAATTTATACTTAGCATTAATTCTGACCACAAAACATAGAACTAGAAATTAATTAGAGAAAAAAATGGGAAAAGTACAAGCACATGGAGACTATTAAACAACCAATGGTTAAATGATGAAATCAAAGAGGAAATTAGAAAATAACTCAAGACAAATGAAAACTGAAACACAAATTTCCAACATCTATGGGATACAGCAGGTCAATTCCAAGAGGAAATCTTATAGCAATACAGGGCTATTTCTAGAAATGAGAAATATCTCAAATAAGCAACCTAACTTTCCATCTGAAGAAATTTAAAGAGAGCAAAGCCCAAAGTCAGCAGAAAGGGGTAAATAAAATTCCGAAAGAAAAAATATAGAGATTTTAAAAGAAAAACAATGGGAAAGAGCAATAAAACTCAGAGTTTTTAAAAATATAAACAAAATTGAAAAGTTTTAACTAGGCTCATCAAGAAGAAAAGAGAGAGAATCTAAATAAACTACCACTTCCTAGAGTAATGAAAATAAAAATAAACAAATAGGACCTAATTAAACTTAAGTCTTTTGCACAACAAAGGAAATCATAAAAAAAATAAAAAGACAACCCTCAGAATGGAAGAAAATAGTTGCAAATGAACAAACTGACAAGAAATTGGTCTCCAAAAATATACAAACAGCTCATACAACTTAATATCAAGAAACAAACAACCCAGTCAAAAAATAGGCAGAAGTTTTAATAGATATTTCTCCAAAGAAGACATACAATAGCTAAAAAGCATGTGAAAATATGCTCACCATCACTAATTACTGGAGAAATGCAAATCAAAACTGCAATGAGGTATCACCTCACACCAGTCAAAATCGGCCATCATCAAAAAATCTACAGCCAGTAAATGCTGGAGAAGATGTGGAGAAAATGGAACCTTCCTACACTGTTGGTGGAAAAGTAAACTAGTATAGCCACTATGGAGAACAGCAGGGAGGATACTTAAAAAAATAAAAATAGAGCCATTATATGATTCAATAATCCCACTCCTGGGCATATATCCAGATAAAACCATAATTTAAAAAGAGATGCACCCCAATATTCACTGTGAACTATTTACAATAGCCAGGGTATGGAAGCAACCTAAATATTCATCAACAGAAGACTGGATAAAGATGTGAGATATATATATAATGGAATATTAGCCATAAAAAAGAACAAAATAATGCCATTTGCAGTAATGAGGGTAGACCTAGAGATTGTCATACTGAGTGAAGTAAGTCAGACAGAAAAAAACAAATATGATTTTGCTTACATGTGGAATCTTAAAAAAAAAAAGAGTAGAAATGAACTTATCTACAAACCAAAATGGAGTTACAGATGTAGAAAGCAAACTTATTATTACCAGGGGATAAGGGTGGAGGTAAGGATAAATTGGAAGATTGGGACTGACATATACATACTATCATATATAAAATAACTAATAAGGACCTACCTTAAGTACAAATAACTCTACTTAATACTCTATAATGGCCTATATGGGAAAATAATTTTAAAAATAGTGTATATATGTATATACATATATATAACTGATTCATTTGCTGTACACTTGAGACTAGTGCAATATTGTAAACCAACCATACTCCAATAAAAGTAAAATAGGAGAGGGTCATCTTTAAAAAAAAGAAATGAATAATTAGAATATCAACCTATATCACAGAGATATAAAAATTATAAACAAATACAATGAAATTATGTATCAACAAATTCAATAAACAAGAAAAAAATCGACAAATGTCTAGAAATGTACAAACTTCCAAGACTGAATCAGGAAGAAATAGACAACTGAACAGCTCAATTACTAGAAGTGAAATTGAATTTTAAAAAATGAAAAAACAAAACAAAACACCCAGCAAACAAAAATCCAGGGACAGTTGACATTACAGAGGAATTTTACCAAACATATAAAGAAGAGCAAGTATCTATCCTTCTCAAGCTATTCCAAAATATGGGATAGGATTATGGGCCAACATCTCTCATGAATATGAATGCAAAAATCCTAAACAAAATACTAGCATACTGACTTCAACAATATATAAAAAGGGTCATTCATCATGACCAAATTGGATTTACTGCAGGGATTCAAGGGCTTCCCTGGTGGCTCAGTCGGTAAAGAATTGCCTGCAATGCAGGAGACAAGGGTTTGATCCCTGGGTCTGGAAGATCCTCTGGAAAAGGGAATGGCAACCCACTCCAGTATTCTTGCCTGGGAAATCCCATGTACAGAGGAACCTGGAGGGCTACAGTCACGGAGTCACAAGAGTCAGGCACAACTTAGAGACTAAACTATCACACCAGGGATTCAAGTATGGTTCAATATCCACAAATTAATCAATGTAATATACCACATTGACCAAAATAAAGATAAAAATAACATGATCATCTCAGTAGACAAAGAAAGAATATTTGACAAAATTTAGCATTCATTCACAATTTTAAAAAAGCCTTACCAAAATATGAATAGGGGGAACATATCTCAACATTATAGAAACCATGTAAGACAAACATGGAGCCAACCTAACACTCAATGATGAAAAGCTGATAGTCTTCCTTCTAAATTTGGGAACAAGACAAGGATGCCCACTTTCACTACTTCTGTTTAAGATAGTACTGAAAGTCAGCAATCAAAAAAAAAAAAATTTAAAAGACATCTAAAGTGGAAGGGAAAGAAATAAAACACACTATTTGCAGATGACATGATACTATTAATATACAGAAATCCCTAATATCTCCACCAAATAACTTATTAGAATAAATTAATTCAATAAAGTTTCAGTTCAGTTCAGTTCAGTTGCTCAGTCATGTCCGACTTTTTGAGACCCCATGAATTGCAGCACGCCAGGCCTCTCTGTCCATCATCAACTCCCGGAGTCCACCCAAACCCATGTCCATCGAGTTGGTGATGCCAACCAACCATCTCATCCTCTGTCATCCCCTTCTCCTCCTGCCCCCAATCCTACCCAGCATTAGGGTCTTTTCCGATGAGTCAACTCTTCGCATGAGGTGGCCAAAGTATTGGAGTTTCAGCTTCAACATCAGTCCTTCCAATGAACACCCAGGATTGATCTCCTTTAGGATGGATTGATTGGATCTCCTTGCAGTCCAAGGGACTCTCAAGAGTCTTCTCCAACACCACAGTTCAAAAGCATCAATTCTACGGCGCTCAGCTTTCTTTACCGTCCAACTCTCACATCCATACATGACCACTGGAAAAACCATAGCCTTGACTAGACGGACTTTTGTTGGCAAAGTAATGTCTCTGCTTTTAAATATGCTATCTAGGTTGGCCATAACCTTCCTTCCAAGGAGTAAGCATCTTTTAATTTCATGGCTGCAGTCACCATCTGCAGTGATTCTGGAGTCCCAAAAAATAAAGTCTGACACTGTTTCCACTGTTTCCCCATCTATTTCCCATGAAGTGATGGGACCAGATGCCATGATCTTAGTTTTCTGAATGTTGAGCTTTAAGCCAACTTTTTCACTCTCCTCTTTCACCTTCATCAAGAGGCTCTTCAGTTCTTCTTTACTTTCTGCCATAAGGGTGGTGTCATCCACATATCTGAGGTTATTGATGTTTCTCCCGGCAATCTTAATTCCAGCTTGTGTTTCTTCCAGCCCAGCGTTTCTCATGATGTACTCTTTATATAAGTTAAATAAGCAGGGTGACAATATACAGCCTTGACGTACTCCTTTTCCTATTTGGAACCAGTCTGTTGTTCCATGTCCAGTTCTAACTGTTGCTTCCTGACCTGCATACAGGTTTCTCAATAAAGTTTCAGGATACAATAATATTATATAGAAATCTGTTGCTTTTCCAAACACTAATAATCAACTATCTGAAAGAGAGAGCAGGAAAATAATTCCATTTAAAATCCCATTAAAAAGAATAAATAACCTAAGAATAAACTTAACCAAGGAGTTGAAAAACCTATGCTCTGAAAACTCTAAAACACTGATGAAGGAATTTGAAGATGATTCAAAGAAATGGAAAGCTACCCAGTGTTCTTGGGTTGGAGGAATTAACATTATTAAAATGCTTATACTGCTCAAAGAAATCCACAGACTTACTGTGATCCCCAACAAAATAAGATGACATTTTCACAAAACTAGAACAAACAATCCTAAAATTAATATGGAATTCCAAAAACCCCAAATTGCCAAAGCACTTTAAGAATAAAGAACAAAACTGCCCCCCGACTTCAGAGAGTACTATAAAGCTACAGTAATTAAAGCAGCACAGTACTGACACAAAAACAGACACTTAGATCAAAATAGAGGAATAAATAGATCAAAATAGTGGAGCAAAATAGAGATCCCACAAATAAACTCACACACCTATTTTCAATTAATCTACAGCAAATAAGTCAAAAATATACAATGGAGAAAAATAGTCTCCTCAATAAGTGGTGCTAGTAGAACTGGACAGCTGCATGTAAAACAATGAAATTAAAATATTGTATCATATCATAAAAAAATATGTGTATCATGCATGTTATCATATCATAACACAAAATGGATTAAATATCTAGATATAATACCCGAAAGGATACAATTCCTAAAAATGAACATAGGTAGTACACTCTTTGACATAAATCATGACAATTTTTTTTCTGAATCTGTCTCCTAAGGCAAAGTAAACAAAAGCTAAAATAAACAAGTGAGACCTAAATAAACATGAAAACTTTTGCACAGCAAAAGAAACTATAAATAAAATGAAAAAACGTACTGAATGGGAGAAGTATTTGCAAATGATATGACTGACAAGGGGTTAATATAAAAAGTATCTGACAGTTCATACAACTCAACATCAGAAAAACAACCCAATTATATAAAAAATGGGCAGATGACATGAATAGCATCTTCCCAAAGAAGATATACAGAGGCCAACAGACATGTGAAAAAATGTTCAACATCACCAATTATTAGAGAACCAAATCAACCTCACAATGAGATATCACTGGTCGGAGTGGGTATCATTGAAAAGTCTGCAAGTAACAAATGTTGTCAAGCATGTGAGAAAGAGAACCCTTATACTGTTGGTAAGCTTGTAAACTGGTGAAGCTACAATGGAAGAAAGTATGGAGGCTTCTCAAAATATTAAAAATACAACTACCATATGATCCAGCAATTCCATTCTTGTGTATATATCTGATGAAAATAAAAGCACTAATTCAAAAAGATGCATGCATCTCAGTGTTCATAACAATATTATTTATAGTTGCCAAGATATGGAAGAATCCCAAGCATTCATCAACAGATGAATGGGTAAAGAAGTAGTGTATACATACAGTGGAATGCTACTAGGCCAAAAAATTGAATGAAATTTGGCCATTTGCAACAGGAATGTACTTTGAGTGTATTATGCTTGATGAAATAAGACAAAAACTAATAAGCAATAAGTATATATTGTACAGCAGAGGGAAATATATCCAGTATTTTGTAATAACTTTAAATGGTATATAATATCAAAATGCTGAGTAACTATTTTGTACACCTGAAGCTGATATAATGTAACTCAATTATACTTCAATAATTTAAATTTAAAAACTTAAAGTTAAAAAATCACCTGAAGAATCTCATACACTGATAGGTGATAACCATAATCTCTAAAGTAGTGTACAAAATTCTAGAAGAGATGTTTTTGCATTAAATTTTATTAGTTTAAGTAGTATCATAGCCAATAAGATTTATCTGAGATGAGATTATTGTTAACTGAAAACTATTCCTAATATGCACTTAATCTAATGTATTTTTAATTAAAATTTTTAAATTATTCTAGATATCCCTCTGTAAAATATCTCAAGCCCATTACAAGGAAATTACATATATAATCTATTTCAGCCATCTTTTTCCTAAAGGAATTCATATAATCCTGTTATAATTATGTTACTGAACATACAATGTATAATAGTTGCTTGCAGATTGTCTTAGTGTTTATGAGGAAATACTTCGTGTCTAGTTGCACTAAATTATCTGTAATTAGCACTCGAGAAGCTAAACATTTTCAGGAAAAACGACGCCAACAAGCTGATTGATTTAGGCTTAAATCTATCACTATCAGTTACAAATAAGCACTCAAATTTACCGGGTAACCCCACCTTATTTCCTTAGGGAATATAGTTTTTATTCTCAAAATATTTATTTCACATGGTATCCTCTCTTCTCATGCTATCAGCATCTACTTGGGCATTCTCAAACACAACTGATTGCTTCCTTCCTTAAGAAAATAAAAATCAGGCAGAAACCAGATTATCTCCACACACCAAATCCAAACTGTATTCTTAGCAATTTCTCATATTGTGAAGTAAAAAGACAAATCTGACTTAGGTAATGAGAGAGCTTATTCAAAAGGCATACACTAAATGGAGGGAACCTATTGTAATAGGGAGAACACTCATACTACGAGACCTGCAAGTGCCTCGCAGGTCCAGCAGAAAAGACATTTCTTTTATAAGAGCTAGAGACAAGGCTAGAATAGAAGGGGCTGGGTGTGGGAAAGTGTGTGGTATGATTATAATGGGAAAGTTAATCTCTCCACTTGTGGCCAGCTGATTCTTAGGAAGAGACATTAAGGGGAATCTGTATGCTAGCTTAGGCTGGGTCAAAGGTCAAGGACATGGGGGATGTAGAAGAGCAGACTTTGGTCAAATCAATTAATAAGCAGTTCATTTAAACTGATCAGTGTTGACAAACAGTTCTGCTTATCTTTTATAACAAAAGAATGGAATTTGAAAGATCTTTGCCCTTATCAGATATAACAAAAGGGGAGACATGCATGCATGCATGCTGCATGCTCAGTTGTTTAGGCATGTGTGACTCTTTGCAACCCTAAGGACTGTACCCCACCAGGCTCCTCTGTCCATGGGATTCTCCAGGTGAGAATAGTGGAGTGAGTTTCCATTTCCTTTTCCAGGGGATCTTCCCAACCCAGGGATCAAATCTATGTCTCCTGCATCTCCTGCATTGGCAGGCAAATTCTTTACCACTGAACCAGCTGGAAAGTTCTCAGGGGAAATATGGACCTTATCTAAGTCCAAGGGAAAAGGGTAGTTTCTTGCAGTAAGAAACAAGAAGAGGAGAGGATTTTTGTAACCATTACTGTTTCCCAGAAGCACAGGACTCAAGTAAAGTTAAACTTTGCCAATGAATATTTGCATCTATTAAAACAGAATATCTCCAGTTCATTATCTCCATTTTTTATTTCCATTCCCTTGTGTTCTTATCTCCATTTCCTTTGTATCTTCTAAATATTTATTTTACTATCTTTCCTCTCTTTCACAAATATCTGCCTTTCCAGTAAATTGTTTCCAAAAGTTCTTAAGTCATGCCTAGGTATATGCAATTTGAAAACAAATGAGGATGAACAAACCATCTCCTCATTGCTCTTGGCCCTTTGGCTAAATACATATTTCTCCTTTCCCCTAAACTCAGGTTATCTCTGCTCCTTCTGCTCATCCTCACTTTCTGACACACTGCAGTATGGAGCTTATCCTTCTCATCATTCTGAACTCACTAATAACTTGGATGTTACTGTTTCCAATAGAGATACTTATTTTCACAACTTTTGGTACCTCTCAGCAGAATTTGGACACAGGCAACTATTCCTTCCTTCCTTAAATATTCTTTGCCAAGTCACTTCTGTCATGTCCAACTCTTTGTGATCCTATAGACTGTAACCAGCCAGGCTCCTCTGTCCATGGAATTCTCCAGTCAAGAATAGTGGAGTGGGTTGCCATGCCCTCCTTCAGGGGATCTTCTCAACCCAATAATCAAACCCATTTCTCTTTCATCTACCTGCATTGGCAGATGGATTCTTTACCACTAGCACCACCTGTATTCTTTATCCACCTTCTGATATGGCATATTTTAATCTAATTTATCCAGCTGAGACAAGAAAGGTGCAGGGCACAATGTTTAAAAGATTGAGAGCCATTGAAGACACAATATAAACTGATTAGAATCAATTAGAACCAAGATGGAGGATAAGTTGACTTCCTCTAGATTTTGAATCTCAGTATATGCTCATTGTAACACATCAGGAAGCTAAATTTCATACCCACAGGCACCATGACAGTTCTGAGACTGACCAAAAAAGGCCAAAAAGTGGGTGGGGGCCCAATTCCTGGAAATTCCATCCCTTCCCCAAATAGTTGGAATACTCCTCTGACTCATTAGCCTATGAAATTACCCAGCCCTATAAAAACTGACAACTCCATATCCTGGGGCCTCTTGTCTTCTGAGACAGACCACTCTCCATCTATGGAGTCTGTATATCCCTGAATAAACCTTTTCTTTACTATGGCTCTCTCTTGAATTCTTTCCTGTGAGAAGCCAAGAACCCACACTCAGTGGCCATTCCATGGACTTGACTGAGACCTAGAATGTGGCCTTCCTCTCATGCACCATCATTCTTTCCTACAGCACGACATCACTGGAAACTTATTTTCATTCTTCACTGTTGACTCCTTTCCTATACAACTTCCAAATGTTAAAATCTTCAGGAAATTTTTTAGACCTTCTTGCATTTTCATCTTAATTGCTCCCTCAATGACTTCATCCAGTCCCAGTGCTTTAAAAACCATCTCTGTTTTACTGTTTCAAAATTTGTGTGTTCAACCAAAGTGTCTACCGAGAGCTCTAGACTCATAGACCCAATTTCTAAGTTGACATCTCTATTTGGATACCAGATATTAAGAGAACTTCTTAAACCACATGACCCAGTTCTGCTACTATTTCTGCAGATGATGCTACTGTTCTGGGAACTTTCAGACACCCTACCAATGTGAATCATCAATTCAGAAGATGACTTCCAAAACATTCTAGTGCTTTATTTGCAGATGACAACAAATGAAGAATATGAGAGGGATCCCTGCTTCTACTGTGTTAATCCTCAGTCGAGAGAAACATATTACTCTACTTAATGATACCTGGTTGAATTGAGTCCTTACCTGCGTGGCAGTCAAAATGAATTCTGTAACTCAATTTTCAAATGGACAAAAATGTTTTTCTTCAGACAGTATGGCCAACTTTTTGAGATTGGGAGAAGGTAGGCATGAATTTCAGCCAAGAAAGATTGCATGGATTTGCAAGCAAAATTTTTAAAATGATGACTAAGTAGCAATAAAAATAATCAAAGTAGAAAAGTGGAAATTCAACTCTTTCTGAGTGTTGCATAAGTCAACATAATCTTTGTAAGACAGAGAATGACCAATTCATATTTGTAGTTTAGAAACTTGTGTTCCATCGAATCAAAAATTCACACACTTGGAGAATCATCCATGGTTTCTCCATTCTTTAGTGGTGTTGATATTTACCTTTTCTGCCTTATTTCTGGCTACTGGTTCACTCTTGCAGTTTTCATCTTTATTTTAGTTTGGGAATCTAAGATGATCCAGTTTTCTCATTCCGTTCCAATTTTGTTTAAATCCTCCCTCTTCTAGGGTTTATTTTAACAAGCTTATAATCCTTTTACTATCTTGGAACAATAAGGAATAGCTGCTGAAAATCGATACGGTTAAATAACGCTGGTCACTTTGATGTCTATCTAGCATCTAATTAGAACTGTTTCAGAGACCAGATATTAGCTTCCCTCAGGTTTGACAAAGCCAGTGCCTTGAAGGCCATCACCTTTATTGATTAAGCAGCTGTATCCTTTCATTATCTGTTCCCCTTGCCTTTTGAAATTAGCTCCTAGAGAATGTGACTGGAAGACACAGTCACAGTAAGTACCAGTTCTTGGTTTCATTACTGGCACCACAGAAAATGTGAGCCTTATGAGCACTTTTCCAGTCCCAAGGTTTACATCACCTGAGATATCCTGACCTAACTGAACTTAGACTTTTTTTCCACTCCATGGGCATTTACGTAACTTTGTTCTGCTTTAAGAATAAAAGTCAAACCCATTAAAGCCTAGCACAGAAGGCTCTCTATTTTCCTGTCTTGCTTCCATAGTTTTCTTACCTAAACCTCTGCCCCCACAGGCTAACAGAACCCTCCCTCTCTCTCTTTCTTAATTAGCACTTGCTGCTCAGTGATACACAATGTACCTTGAAAAGTATAGCATGTTTTAGTGATTTATTGCTGCAAATCATCGTTTCATTGCTGCCTCTGGAATACAAATTATATATGCCTTTTTCTCTTTTAACTCAAACCATAACATCAGAATAATTATCTGCTAATCAGATAAAACATAAGAAAACAGAAGTATTTCTTCTTCTTCAATTTCTGATTAGCCATAAATATAAACCATGCTCTTGGAATTCTGTGAATTAATGTCTCCCACACATCATTCCCAAAGAGACCTTTATTTTCTCTCATGGTGGTTGTACTTCTGAAGGCAAGGATCTCTGTCCCCAGCAAAAGCAGAATATTTAGCACATATAAGAGCTTCATAATTGCTTGTGAATGAATGTTACTTCATTATTGCAAGTAACAAATGGAAAAACTAGGATTTACTATAATGACCTCTTCAAGAAAATGAGAGATATCAAGAGAACATTTCACGCAAAGATGGGCACAATAAAGGACAGAAATGGCATGGACCTAACAGAAGCAGAAGATATTAAGAAGAGGTGGCAAGAATACACAAGAGAACTGTACAAAAAAGTCTTAATGACCTGGACAACCACGACGGTGGAGTCACTTACCTACAGCCAGACATCCTGGAGTGTGAAGTCAAGTGGGTCTTAGGAAGCATTACTATGAACAAAGCTAATGGAAGGAGATGGAATTCCAGCTGAGCTATTTCAAATCCTAAAAGATGATACTGTGAAAGTTCTGCACTCAATATGCCAGCAAGTTTGAAACACTCAGCAGTGGCCATAGGACTGGAAAAGGTCAATGTTCATTCTAATCTCAAAGACGAGAAATCCCAAAGAATGTTCAAACTACTGCACAATTGTGCTCATTTCACATGCTAGCAAAGTAATGCTCAAAATCCTCCAAGCTAGACTTCAAAAGTATATGAACTCAGAACTTTCAGATGTTCAAGCTGGATTTAGAAAAGGCAGAGGAACCAGAGATCAAATTGCCAACATCTGCTGGATTATAGAAAAACCAAGAGAATTCCAGAAAATCATCTACTTCTTCTTCATTGACTAGACTAAAGCCTTTGACTGTGTGGATCACAACAAACTTAAAGAGATGGGAATTCTTAAAGAGATGGGAATACCTGACCACTTTATCTGACACCTGGGTAACCTGTATGCAGGTCAAGAAGCAAGAATTTGAACTGGACTTGGAACAATGGACTAGATTCAAGTTGGGAAAAGGAGTACGTCAAGGCTGTATATTGTCACCCCGCTTATTTAACTTATATGCAGAGTACATTATGCAAAATGTTGGGCTGGATGAATCACAAGCTGGAATAAAGATGGCTGGGAGAAATAGCAATAACCTCACAAATGCAGATGATACCAGCCTAATGGCAGAAAACAAAGAGAAACTAAAGAGCCTTTTGATGAAGTTAAAAGAGGAGCGTAAAGAAGCTAGCTTAAAAATCAGCATTCAAAAAAGTAAGACCATGGCATCTGGTCCCATCACTTTATGGCAAATAGATGGGGAAAAAATGGAAATAATGAGAGACTATTTTCTTGGGCTCCAAAATCACAGTAGAGAGTGACTGCGGCCTTGAAATTAAAAGACACTTGCTGCTTGGAAGTAAAGTTATGATGAACCTCAACAAAGTATTAAAAAGCAGAGATATCACTTTGCAGACAAAGTTCCTTATAGTTAAAGCTGTAGTTTTTCCAGTAGTCATATACAGATGTGAGTGTTGGACCATAAAGGAGGCTAAGTGCTGAAGAATTGAGGCTTTTGAACTGTGGTGCTGGGGAAAACTCTTGAGAGTCCCTTGGACAGCAAGGAGATCAAATCAGTCAATCCTAAAGGAAATCAACCCTGAATACTCATTGGAAGGACTGATGCTGAAACTGAAACTGAAATACTTTGGCGACCTGATGCCAAGAGCCAACTCATTGGCAAAGACCCTGATCCTGGGAAAGATTGAAGGCAGGAGGAGAAGGAGGAGACAGAGGATGAGATGGTTGGATGGCATGAGTCTGAGCAAACTCTGGTAAATAGTGAAGGACAAGAAAGCCTGGAGTGCTGCATCTTTGGGGTGGAAAAGAATCAGACATGACTGAGCAACTGAACACACAAGTGTTTATAAGGTCTAGGAAAAGGGATGAAGAAAGCCCAGAAGATGGAAATGGAAATGGGATTACTCAGAGTCTTTATATTTAATTTCTACTTCTTTCATCTAATCTGCCTCATTTTTCTTTGCCCTAGATTATTTCTCTCCCTCTCTTCTTTCTCTGTCTCTCCCTAGCCCTCTGATCCAGTTTATTTTGTTTCTCCAATCCACATGGCATGATCCCATATCTCTACAACTATTTTTTTACAATCTATATTCAAAAATATAAGCTGATCTGCCTCTTCTAGGTCAAACTTCTATACCTGAAATAACTAAGACCAAAGGGCTAGATGCACATGGAACAAATATAGTTAAAATCATGCAGATGGAGGAGGGAAATAGTTAAATTCTAAAAATAGGTGGTAGGCACACAATGTAAAAGATCTAGTGTGAAAATGTTAGTCAGTCAGTCGTGTTCAACTCTTTGTGATCCCATGGACTGTAGCCTGCCAGGCTCCTCTGTCCATGGAATTCTCCAAGCAGAATACTAGAGTGTGCTGCCATTCCCTTCTCCAGGGGATCCTCCCCATCCAGGGACTGAACCTGTGTCTCCTGCTCTGCAGGCAGATTCTTTACTGTCTGAGACACCAGGGATCTAAGAGGAGTCTATTAGTGGAAAAAATTGAATAATTTTTATTTTGACTTTATTAATATTGATTCCTAGACAATTTCTTAGAATGTGCCAAGAAACTATAGAATTCCCATTTTTAAAATTTGCTTGAAATATTCTAAGGATCTCATCAAATATTGCCCTTGATCCTGCTTAATCCCCCCAGTCTGTCCTTGAGATTACAAGAAACCTCAAAGTCCATGATATTGTTACCAAACCAACTTGAGTCTGCTCATCCACATGCAGCAAAACAAGTCTACTGACAATCAAAATCACTGGGTTGTGCTGAAGAGAAATTCAGCGTTTATTGTATGGTAATATACAAGGAGTCTGAAACAGACAGTGCTCAAAAAGACTGGACTACCTGAGGGTTTTAGCAAAGCATTTTTAAAGACTGATCAAGGGAGTCATCCTATTCCTGAGAATTTATCAGGTCATGAACTATTCTCTGATTGGTTGATGGCGAGGTAAGTAAAAAAGGAAGTTATGTTGTTGCAAATGTTTCTTGGTTCTGGCCAGACTCCTGAGAAGAAGTGTTAATTTCTTCCACTTGGTGGGGGCCCTGGCATCTGCAAAATAACTCAGGAAATGTGCATCAGGTACTATCATCTAGGTACTTCAGAGAGGAGCTACAGCAGGGCATAAGGGGAAGAGGTCTGTTTCCTGAAGGCCCCATAGTGTCCTACTTGGTTACCATATTATCTCTTTCTTGCCACACCATTTTCAGGGTTGAACATCAAAGCTCTTTCCAGCCAAACAATTTAAAGTTTGGATTCTCTCCCCTCCCCCATGGTTTTGAATCTATAATGTAGTTGTTTGACAACACTGTTACTGAACCAACTCGTCCCCTCCCAGCTCCTTGTTTCCACCCATAAAGCTCCTGATGCTGTATTCTCCTATTTCCCAACTTTGAAAATGAACCTAATTTCACCATGGAAAACAACAGGCTAGTTTGAAGTACCAGCTGGTTTTGTCCAACTCTTTGAAATGCCTGTCTCTAAACTCAGGTCATCGTTATTGTTCCAGCTCTTCAGAAACATTCACATTTAGGCAATTCCAGTTGTTTATATAAGGAAGAAGGTTTTTGAATGCCTTATGAGTGTTTCAGTCCTCTTTCCCCCAATGTTTTGATTCTTCTCTTTACCTTCTATGTTTTACATCTTTCCTCCAGCCTCCGCAGCTGTTCATCTCCTGGGAAATTTTAGACTAGCCACCTGTTTTTTACTGTTTTCCTTGGACTTATAAATGAATCTATTAGTATTTAAACCAACCGAAGTTTCAAGTATTTAACAATCCTCTTGCTTTTCATACTTAAGTGTGATAAGAATTTCATGAAGATACAGTTTACAAAACCAGCAGTAGATAAAGGTAATAAGGCACCTCCTATGTGCCCGTTACCTTCTACACACTTCATGGCCATCAGCTAAATACCATCCAATGGCTCAGATGGTTAACAGTCTGCCTGAAATGCAAGAGATCCGAGTTTGATCTCTGGGTCAGGAAGATCCCCTGGAGAAGGGAATGGCTACCCACTCCAGTATGCTTGCCTGGAGAATTTCATGGACAGAGGAGCCTGGCAGGTTACAGTTTATGGGGTCAGAAAGAGTCAGACATGACTGAAACACTTTTACTTCATTTTCATGGTTAGAAAACTCCCCAATTCAAGAGGAGAAAGCTGAGGCTCAAGTAACTTTCCTAAGGTCACATGACTCGTAAGTAAAGAAAATCATCTTCAGACATAGATCTGGGTCACTCCAAAGCCTGTACAGTTTCTAGAACAAAATATTATCAATAGATTATACCTTCCCCTCAGTGATTACATATTCATACATGCCCTGTTTTCTAGTTTCCTGACTCACTTATTATTCTTAATTTTTTAAAAAGTAATGTTAGGCCATAAGTGGAGAAGGAAGTGACAAAGCACTCCAGTATTCTTGCCTGGAGAATCCCATGGACAGAAGAGCCTGGTGGGCCCCAGTCCATGATGTTGCAAAGAGTCAGACATTACTCAGTGATTAACACTTCACACTTCACACTTCACTTCGCAGACCATAAGAACATACAGACACAAAATGTTGCTTTCTTAAAAACAGATATATTAGTGTCCCAATTGCTACTGTAACAGATTGTCAGAAATTTAGTGTTTTAAAACAACAAAAATTTATGTTATAGTTCTAGAAGTCAGAATTCCAGAAATGGGTCTCACTGGCTCTTATCTATACGACGGATAAGCAAGAAGATCCTACTGTATAGTACAAGGAACTGTATTCAATATTCTATGATAAATCATAATCAGTTCAGTTCAGTAGCTCAGTCATGTCCGACTCTTTGCAACCCCATGGACTGCAGCACGCCCGGCTTCCCTGTCCCGTCACCAGCTCTCGGAGCTTACTCAAACTCATGTCCATTGAGCCGGTGATGCTATCCAACCATCTCATCCTCCATCATCCCCTTCTCCTCCTCCCTTCAATCTTTTACAGAACCAGGGTCTTTTCAAATGAGTCAGTTCCTCGCATCAGGCAGCCAAAGTATTGGGGTTTTCAGCTTCAACATCAGTTCTTCCAGTGAATATTCAGGACTGACTTCCTTTAGGATGGACTGGTTGATTCTCCTTGCATTCCAAGAAATTCTCAAGAGTCTTCTCCAACACCACTGTTCAAAAGCATCAATTCTTCAACGCTCAGCTTTCTTTATAGCCCAACTCTCACATCCATACATGACTACTGGAAAAACCATAGCTTTGACTATACGGACCTTTGTTGGTAAAGTAATATCTCTGCTTTTTAATACACTGTCTAGGTTGGTCATAGCTTTTCTTCCAAGGAATAAGTGTCTTTTAATTTCATGGCTGCATTCACCATCTGCAGTGATTTGAGAGCCCAAGAAAATAAAGTCTGTCACTGTTTCCATGGTTTCCCCATCTATTTGCCATGAATTGATGGGACGAGATGCCATGATCTTTGTTTTCTGAATGTTGAGCTTTAAGCCAGCTTTTTTCACTCTCCTTTTTCACTTTCATCAAGAGGCTCTTGAGTTCTTCTTCACTTTCTGCCATAAGGGTGGTGTCATCTGCATATCTGAGGTTATTGATATTTCTCCTGGCAAACTTGATTCCAGTTTGTGCTTCCTCGAGCCCAGCATTTCTCATGATGTACACTGCAAATAAGTTAAATAATCAGGGTGACAATATATAGCCTTGACGTACTCCTTTCCTGATTTGGAACCAGTCTGTTGCTCATAATAGAATATTTTTGGAAATGTATATTATATATATATATGAATCACTTCACTGCACAGCAGAAATTAACACAACATTGTAAATCAACTATATGTACTTATTCTTAATGGCTCAATGATGTCCGATTCTTTGTGACCCTTTAGAGTGTAGCCCTCCAGTCTTCACTGTCCATGGGATTTTTCAGTCAGGAAATACTGGAGTGGGTTGTCATTTCCTTCTGCAGGGGATCTTCCCAACCCAGGGATTGATCCCAGGTAAAGAAAAGTGTCAGCTGGTAAAGAATCTGCCTGCAAGGCAGGAGACCTGGGTTCCAGGAAAGGCTACCCTGTCCAGTATTCTGACCTGGAGAATTTCGTGGGTTGCAAAGAGTCGGACACAACTGAGTGACTTTCACTTTTACTTTCTCCTGGGGCTACTGCAATGCAGGCAAATTCTCTACCTTCTGAGCCATTGAAGAAGTTGAATCAACAATGCTTCAATTTTTAGAAAAATTAAATTGTCAGTAGGGCTGTGTTTCTTTGAAGCCTTGAAGGCTTTAGGGAAAAATTTATTTTTGTTTTTTCCAATTTCAGAGGCTGTGAACATTCTTTGGCTTGTGGCTTTGCATCACTCGGACTCTGTTTCTGTAATAAATAGAAAAAGCCTCCTTCAATGTCTTCAAAGTCTCCTTCAATGACTATCTCTCCTTCCTCTTTCTTTCGTTAATAATCCAGGAAAATCTCCTCATCCTTAATGACATCTGTATAATGTAACATATTTACAGGACTTGCGTCTTAAAACATCTTTGGGTAAACCATTATTCCTTCTAACAAAATAGCATGGGATCTTTCCTTAATTAAGATAACAATGTTATGGTAAGAACTATTCCTTGCAGTGTGACTGATACACATGATAATGAGAGTATTTGTTGCTTGATATTAGAAAATAAATTTTCTAATATATGTTTAAGCAATATATTATATTTTATCTGCTTTTACAGTGAACAAAACTGACTTTTCCTTTATGTTCCTTGTTCACGTCTTTTCAAACTTTTTTCTGATTATTTTTATTAGTAAAGGTTATAGGTTGAATGTGTCCTATTATCTTTCCCCTCTCCTCTCCCAAAGCAAATAAAGACCAAAAGATGAGTTTTAGTGTTAGAACAGCTACATTGGAGAGACACAACAAATCTCTTACTACTTCTTTCCCAAGTTGGTCTCATCCAAGCATTCCCAGAGGCTGGGCAGATGGAAATCTCCCCCAGCAGAAGCAGCACTTGCACAAATAAACTTACTACATGGCAGAAGCAGGATCAGGGAAGAGCAAATACCATTACAGGCAGGCAGTTCCTAAGGGGAAGCCATGAGTCTTGGCCAACCTGCCCCTATTCCACAAATAAAAAGAGAAAATAAGGAATGAAAGAGAGTAGGAGCTATCTCCCTAATATTTTCAAGAGAATATCATTGGTAATTTGAGGAACTCTTAGAGATACAAAGAGGGAAGAAAAGATTCCCCTTGTAAACAATGTCTTTTCTATGTCCTCCTACTCACATATGCTTCTAGCCTGAAATTGTGATAAAGAAGAGAAGGCCAAAAATTAAATAGCCGAGACTTTAAACAGTTTGAAAGCATTTGTTGTACAATAACTATGGGACACACTCTTCCAGGAAATGTGCAAAGTGCAAAAATATTGTTAAAAGATAAGTTGCATATGCTGACAAGAGTGTGCTGGATAGCACTAAGGAGCATCAGGAGTACATAGAATATCCAGAATCACCTGTACCTGAGCAGAACCATGCTAGGCAGACAGAGGTAAAGAAGATAAAAAGGAGCACAGATGACCTTGACTTAGGATGCAGATAATCTGATGTCAGGTGTAGGGGTATTAAAAGTCAGCCAGTAAAAGTCACTCAGTTGTGTCTGACTGTTTGCAACCCCATGGACTGCAGCACACCAGGCTTCCCTATCCATCACCAAGTCCCAGAGCCTACCAAAACTCACTGAGTTGATGATGCCACCCAACTCATCCTCTGTCATCCCCTTCTCCTCCTCCCTTCAATCTTTCCCAGAATCAGGGTCTTTTCCAGTGAGACAGTTCTTCACATCAGGTGGCCACAGTATTGGAGTTTCAGCTTTAGCATCAGTCCTTCCAATGAACACTCAGGACTGATCTCCTTTAGAATGGATTGGTTGGATCTCCTTGCAGTCCAAGGGACTCTCAAGAGTCTTTTCCAGCACCACAGTTCAAAAGCATCAATTCTTCAGCTCTCAGATTTCTTTATGATCCAACTCTCACATTCATGCATGACTACTGGAAAAGCCATAGCTTTGACTAGACAGATCTTTGTCAGCAAAGTAATGTCTCTGCTTTTTAATGTGTTCTCTAGGTTTTTCGTAGATTTTTCTTCCAAGCAGCAAGCGTCTTTTAATTTCATGCCTTTGGTCACCATCTGTAGTGACTTTGGAGCCCAAGAAAACAAAGTCTGTCACTATTTCCATGGTTTCTGCATCTATTTGCCATAAAGTGATGGGACTAGATGCCATGATCTTCATTTTTTGAATGTTGAGTTTTAAGCCAGATTTTTCACTTTCCTCTTTCACTTGCATCAAGAGGCTCTTTAGCTCCTCTTCACTTCCTGCCATAAAGGTGGTGTCATCTGCATATCTGAAGTTATTGATATTTCTCCCAGCAATCTTGATTCCAGTTTGTGCTTCATCCAGTCTGGCATTTCTCATGATGTGCTCTGCATATAAGTTAAATAAACAGAGAGACTATATACAGCCTTGATGAGCTCCTTTCCCAATTTTGAAGCAGTCCATTGTTTCATGTCTGGTTCTAACTGTTGCTTCTTGACCTGCATACAGGTATTAAAAGATAGGAAGCTAAATAAATGAAAAAGGATAAATTGTATAAATGAAGAAATTATATAAAGATGAATTATTTTGACATAGTTTCCTTTAGTTCTTTAAATATATTTAAAATAACTGATCTATTTTTTTTCTATTAAGCCCAACATCCATGCTTCCTTGGAAATAGTTTCTATTAATTGTTTTCTCTTTCAGTGTGTGGGCCTGCTTTCCTGCTTCTTTGCAGTTCTTTTGTTTTTGTCAAAAACTGGAAATTTTAGATAACACAATGTAAATCCTGAAAATCAAGAGTCCTTCCCTCTCCCCACCTATTTGTTGTTGCTGTTTGTTGTTTTTATTACTTGTTCAGTGACTTTTCTGAACTAATCCTGTAAAAGATTGTATGTCATGTGTGACCACTGGCTAGCTTAACATTCATAGCAGTTGGGAAGAGATTTCTCCAAATACCTGATACCAGTAAATCTCCTAGCCTTTCCCTAGGGGTTCTGTGTGCATGTTCAGGTAGCCTCTTGCTAAGATGTGCAGCAGACAAACTGTTTTATCTTCATTTTCTAATTTCACAGAACCTTGGGATCACCAAAAGTTGGGTTCCTAGGGCTTTCTCGGGGCTTTTTTCAAAGAAAAAATGCCCTGGACATGCACCCAACACTATGCCTGTATATAGTCTAGATTCCCAGGAATACAATCGAGATTTTTGTTCTCTATGTACACCTCTTTGAGGCTCTTTAGTTTCTCTTCACTTTCTGCCATCAGGCTGGTATCATTTGCATATCTGAGGTTATTGATATTTCTCCCAGCAATCTTGATTTCAGCTTGGGCTTCATCCAGCCCAGCATTTTGCATGATGTACTCTGCATAAAAGTTAAATAGGCAGGATGAAAATATACAGCCTGATGTAATATTTTCCCAATTTAGGGAAATTTAGTCCATTGTTCCACGTCTAGTTCTAACTGTTGCTTCTTGTCCTATATACAGGTTTCTCAAGAGGCAGATAAGATAGTCTGATATTCCCATCTCTTTAAGAATTTTCCAGTTTGTTGTGATCCACAAATTAAAAAAAAATGTCCTTTTCATCATAGAGGACTGGAATGCAAAAGGAGGAAGTCAAGAAATACCTAGAGTAACAGTTAAGTCTGGTCTTGGAGTACAGAATGAAGGAGGGCAAAGGCTAACAGTTTTACCAAGAGAATGCATTGGTCATAGCAAACACCATCTTCCAACAATACAAGAGAAGATTCTACACATGGACATCACCAGATGGTAAATACTGAAATCAGGCTGATTATATTTTTCGCAGCCAAAGATGGAGAAGCTCTATACAGTCAGCAAAAACAAGACTGGGAGCTGACTGTGGCTCAGTTCATGAACTCCTTGTTGCCAAATTCAGACTTAAATTGGAGAAAGTAGGGAAAACCACTAGACCATTCAGGTATGACTTAAATCAAATCCTTTATGATTATATAGTAGACATGACAAATAGATTCAAAGGATTAGATCTGATAGACAGAGTGCCTGAAGAACTACGGAAAGAGGTCCGTGACATTGTACAGGAGGCAGTGATCAAGACCATCCCCAAGAAAAACAAATGCAAAAAGGCAAAGTAATTGTCTGAGGAGGCCTTACAAATAGCTGAGGAAAGAAGAGAAGCTAAAGTCAAAGGAGAAAAGGAAAAATATACCCATCTGAATGCAGAGTTCCAAAGAATAGCAAGGAGAGATAAGAAAGAATTCCTCAGCGATCAATGCAAAGAAATAGAGGAAAATAATAGAAAAGGAAAGACTAGAGGTCTCTTCAAGAAAATTATAGATACCAAGGGAATATTTCATGTAATGATGGGCACAATAAAGGACAAAAATGACATAGACCTAATAAGAGCAGCAGATATTAAGAAAAGGCGGCAAGCATACACAGATGAACTATATAAAAAAGATTTTCATGACCCAGATAACCCCAATGGTGTTATCACTCACCTAGAGCCAGACATCCTGGAGTCTGAAATCAAGTGGGTCTTAGGGAAGCATCACTATGAACAAAGCTGGTGGAGGTGATGGAATTCCAGCTGAACTATTTCAAATCTTAAAAGATGATCCTTTGAAAGTGCTGCACTCACTATGCCAGCAAATTTGGAAAATGCAGCAGTAGCCACAGGACTGGAAAAGGGCAGTTTTCATTCCAAACTCAAAGAGGAATCATGTCAAAGAATGTTCAAACTACTGCACAATTGCACTCATCTCACATGCTAGCAAAGTAATGCTCAAAATTCTCCAAGCCAGGCTTCAACAGTATGTAAACTGAGAACTTCCAGATGTTTAAACTGGATTTAGAAAAGGCAGAGGAATCACAGATCAAATGCTAACATCCATTGGATCATAGAAAAAGCAAGATAATTCCAGGAAAACATCTATTTCTGTTTTATTGACTATGCCAAATTCTTTGACTGTGTGGATCACAACAAACTGGAAAATTCTTAAAGAGGTGGAAATAGCAAACCACCTTACCTTCTTCCTGAGAAATATGTATGCAGGTCAAGAAGCAATAGTTAGAACTGGACATGGAACAATGGACTTATTTTAAATTGGGAAAGGAGTATGTCAAGGCTGTATACTGTCACCCTGCTTATTTAACTTATATGCAGAGTACATCATATGAAATGCCAGGCTGGAGGAAGCACAAGCTGGAATCAAGATTGCTGGCAGAAATTTCAATAACCTCAGACATGCAGATGACACTCCCCTTGTGGCAGAAAGTGAAGATGAACTGAAGAGCTTCTTGATGAAAGTGAAAGAGGAGAGTGAAAAAGCTGGCTTAAAACTCAACATTTAAAAAACTAAGATCATGGCATCCAGACCCATCACTTCATGGCAAATAGATTGGGAAATAATGGAAACAGTGACAGACTTTATTTTGGGGGGGCTCAAAAATCACAGCTGATGGTGACTAAACCCATAAAAGACAGCTGCTTCTTAAAGAAAAGCTATGACCAACCTAGACAGCATATTAAAAAGTAAAGACATTACTTTGCCAACAAGGGTCCATCTAGTCAAAGCTATGGTTTTTCTAGTAGTCATGTGTGAATGTGAGAGTTGGACTGTAAAGAAAGCTGAGAGCAGAAGAATTGATGCTTTTGAACTGTGGTGCTGGTGAAGACTTTTGAGAGTCCCTATACTGTTAGGAGATCAAACCAGTCAATCCTAAAAGAAATCAGTCCTGAATATTTACTGGAAGGACTGATGCTGAAGCTGTAGCTCCAATACTTGGGCCACCTGATGCAAAGAACTGCCTGACCGGGAAAGACCCTGATGCTGGGAAAGATTGAAGGCAGGAGGAGAAGGGGACGACCGAGGTTGAGATGTTTGGATGGTAACACCAACTTGATGGACGTGAGTTTTAGCAAGTTCTGGGAGTTGGTGATGGACAGGGAAGCCTGGTGTGCTGCTTTCGTGTTGCAAAGAACTGGACACCACTGAGCGACTGAACTGACCACATTCAAAGGCTTTAGCATAGTAAATAAAGCAGAAGTAGATGTCTTTTTTTCTGGAATTCCTTTGCTTTTTAATTGATCGACTGGATGTTGACAATTTGATCTCTGGTTTCTCTGCCTTTTCTAAATGCAGCTTTAACATCTGGAAGTTCTCAATTCACATACTGTTGAAGCCTAGCTTAAAGGAGTTTGAACACTGGTTTGCTAGTATGTGAAATGAGTGCAATTGTGCACTAGTTTGAACACTATTTCCCATCTTGATATTGAAACAAAAACTGACCTTTTCCAGTCCTGTGGTCACTGCTGAATTTTCCAAATTTGCTGGCATATTGAGTGCAGCACTTTAATAGCACTATCTTATAGGATTTGAAATAGCTTGGCTGGAATTCCATCACCTGCACCAGCTTTGTTTCTAGTGAAACTTCTCAAGGTCCACTTGACTTCACACTCCAGGATATCTGGCTCTAGGTGAGTGATTCCAACACTGTGATTGTCCAGGTCTCTAAGATCTATTTTTAACAGTTCTTTTGTGTAATCTTGCCACCTCTTCTTAACATCTTCTGCTTCTGTTAGGTCCATATCATTTCTGTCCTTTATTGTTTCCATCTTTGCATGGTATGTTCCCTTGGTATCTCTAATTTTCTTGAAGAGATCTCTAGTCTTTCCCATTCTATTGTTTTCCTCTATTACTTTGCATTATTCACTTAAGAATTCTTTTTTATATCATTTTCATCTATAGAAACTCTTTCTCAATAGTCATTGGGGAATTTTGAGCATGAGTTGCCCATTCTCCTTGCTTGACCTTTGCAATAAACTTTTTATGCTCCAGACTCTGATGTTTTATTTTTTTTTTGGCCTCCCTCTGTGTCAGGCACACAAACTTTGGTTCAATGACTACTCTGCCAACAATTGTGAGTTTAGAAGGGAACCCTGAGAACCAGAGACCTGGATGCTGCCTTGTTTAAACTCACTGAGCCCCTGAACAGAGAATTCACATGATACCAGATGTCTACCTACACAACTATGAGGCAATAAAATAACCTTGGTAACATGGTATGACAGCAACAGAAAACTAAGACAGTGGTGAAAAAGAGGAGACAGTAAGGATAAAAGCTTGTCTTGTAGCGTATACAACTGCATGGAAACTTGTGACAACATTATGAGATAAGAACAGGTCAGGGAGTGAGCCACTGAGTCAAATGGGAAGAAAGGGTCACGAGTTCACTTGTGGACATGTTCAGTTTTCAGTACTTTTGGAAGTTCAGGTGAAAAAAAAAAGTTAATCTATTTCTTTCATAGACCTCAAGCTCAGAGAGTAAATCAAGGCTAAAAATGAGACTATCCTAACATCTAGCTATTAACTGAGGCCAAATGTGTGGATAAAATTGTCTAGGCAGAATACAGAGTGAGAAGTGACACATGACTATCTGAAGCTGTGTTGTCTTGCACTTCTAGTTACAGACTAAAACAAGTCTCCTCTGTTCAAACCTATGTATTTGCTTTGTGTTCCCCCATCTACTTTAGGATGGTTATATTAAGCCTGGAGTAAAGCTGGTCTTTCCTGAAGCTCTTCAAGGGTCAAGACTAGCCTACATATTCCTATAGTATCACATGAAAATATATAGTCTAGCATGTCTCCTGAAAAGCTCCAGTTTAAACAGCAACTTCACTAGCACATATCAAGGATGGACAACTTAGCACACTGGAATATTGAAATTCACTGTCTCCCCTTCTCTCAGCACAGTTGTATGACTGAACATTTAAATACATATCCCACTTCTAAGTATTAACATCTGCATTTTCCAGGAGTCCTTCATTTGAAAAACATAGAAACTTAACCTCAAACAGCCTAGGCAAAAATGGAAAATTCCTTGAGAGGATTTATTCAATAAACAAACATCTATTGTTTTATCAATATATTTATATATTATATTGCATTTATATCATGCATTAAAAATATATTTACTATATTATATATTTTAATTATACTATATTTTATATATAATATGACACTATGTTTATATTGCATTATATTTATTATATTATATCATATATACTAAATAAGACTATATTTATAAGACATATTAAAAATATTTTATAAAATATTATATATAGCAATTATATACTTATAAGCAATATAAATATATTTTATTATATTATATATTATTACATAATATATATTATGTTATATTATACCTGATTATTTATAACACATCAGACACTGCACTCTGCCAGATATGCAAAGATGAACAATGAAGCCCTGGTCCCCAGCATCCCAAGCCAAGAATATCACGGAATGCAGCTAGCTGGGTAACACACAACAGGAAGAAGAGTTGAATAACCAAGGTGGGGCCAGAATAGTGCTGGAGCCAAACTTTAGAAAGCACTGAGACAAGAAATCACTCCAAGAGTAACAATACTGAGGGCCAGAATTGTCATAGAAACTTTTCTATTCACCATCTGATGTAGTTCTCACAGTTTAAATAGTCTTAGCTCCATTTTGCAGATGAGGAAACTAAAATCAACAAATTGTCTAAACTAATCTAAGTAATAAAATTGAGAGCTAAGATCTGAACCCAAATCTCATAGTCTTAACATCTATGCTTTTCCCCTATACGTTGCTTCCACACCAAAACCCAAGGAAAGGAGGAAATGGCATTTATGTTCAATTTTATTAAAAAAATTTTTTGATGATATTCTCATTAATTCATGCCACTGACTAAGTGAATCTTGTGACTATTTCTACAACTGACTCCATAGCATTGAATACATCCTACACCTATATAATTAATCCAATAGCATAGAAACAGTATATGTTCAATCTTCATAGATATGTTAAAGCCTGAAGTAAACAGCATTGCTTCATCAATGCAAGTTTAAAACAACCTATCTTCATGTTTATGTCTGAAAATGACAAGAAAGTGTAAGAGATATTAGTATATTTTTAAAGGTAAATTTCAGTTAGAGTAACATATGTAAGCATACTACAACACTGATAAATTTAAAACTGCTATTATTAAGTCACTTCAGTTGTGTCCAGCTCTTTGCGACCCAATGAGCTGTAGCCTGTCAGACTCCTTTGTCCATGGGATTCTCCAGGCAAGAATACTGGAGTGGTTTGCCATTTCCGTCTCCAAAAAATGTTATCAGGCCAGACTATGTGGTGGTGCTAGTCATAAAGAACCCATCTGCCAATGCAGGAGATGCAGAAGATGCGGGAAGGATTCCTGGGTTGGGAAGATCCTGTGGAGGAGACATAACAACTCACCCCAGTATTCTTGCCTGGAGAATTCCATGGACAGAGGAGCCTGCAGGCTACAGTCCAGGGGGTTGAAAAGAGTCAGACACGACTAAATCAACTTAGCATGCATGCATGCATGTTAAAACAAACCCTACCTGACAGATTATGCATTGTTTGTATAGCCTCTCATTTACCCAACATTTATGAAAACAAGACCATTTGAGTTGGTTCAGCAGTATAAAGTATAAACCGCACTGTATGGATGCTGTTAGCAAATATGCTCCCAAAGGGAATCGTGCTTCTAAAGAATATTATGTTTGAGGAAAGTCCATATTACAGCTTTCTCATATCTCACAAATGCAATTTTTAAAATATGAAAAAAATAAACTGTATAAATATAACATATGTTAGTGCCCATCTTGATCTATGTCTTTCATTTTCTTCTGACAGCAGTGCAAAGCTCGGAAATCCCAGAATCTACCATGAATAATGCATAAGCAACAACACTAGCTATGTGAAAAATCCTCCGATTCATGTTGGCATAAGGTAGGGGAGAGAGGATTCTTTATTTTCTAGTTCCATGGACTACTTTAGCTCCTTCCTTGTTAAAGTGCACACACTAACACAGGTACATGTGCATGACACCTACCTACACACACACATACAGGAACAGCAAGCAATTATTTCAAGCTAAGATATTCAAATCCTAAACTGTGAGCTACTAACAATAATGTTGGATGACTCATTGGATACAAGATAATATATATGTTACTTCAAAGAGCAAAATCATTATCCAAAGTGAATATGTCATTTTGAATATATTGTATTTAATTAAGTATATTCTCCTGACAATAATTTGCATTGTGTTTGCTCACTTAAGCTTAACAAATAACACTACATCCAAAATGAGACAGGAGCACTGGAGTCTGATATATTCCATGTGCTGCAGGCAGAAGGACAAGTGATACCCAAGTGGTCTCAAGTCCTCTCACTTCCTGGGTTCCTTCTTTTTTTCAGAATAAAGTACCTTAATACGTTTGCATTTCAAGTACTCTAAGAACTGCACCACTGCCCCAATTATTTCTGAAGTTCTTGAGGGAGATGCTTTAGTTTCCTTTGTCAACTTTATGCCCAGATGTTAATTCCAACGATTCCTGCGTTGTTGGACCCCTGCCTGCCACTCACCTCCTGTAGCATCTTTCTTCTCTCTCTGTTCTATTGCTTTATGGGTGGGTCTAATAAAGGAGAAAAGGAAAGATATTCCCATCTGAATGCAGAGTTCCAAAGAACAGCAAGGAGAGATAAGAAAGCCTTCCTCAGTGATCAATGCAAAGAAATAGAGGAAAAAAACAGAATGAGAAAGACTAGAGATCTCTTCAAGAAAATTAGAGATTCCAAGGGAATATTTCATGCAAAGATGGGCTCAATAAAGGACAGAAATGGTATGGACCTAACAGAAGCAGAAGATATTAAGAAGAGGTGGCAAGAATACACAGAAGAACTGTACAAAAAAGGTCTTCACAACTCAGATAATCACGATGGTGTGATCACTCACCTAGAGCCAGACATCCTGGAATGTGAAGTCAAGTGGGCCTTAGAAAGCATCACTATGAACAAAGCTAGTAGAGGTGATGGAATTCCAGTTGAGCTATTTCAAATCCTTAAATATGATGCTGTGAAAGTGTTGCACTAGATATGCCAGCAAATCTGGAAAACTCAGCAGTGGCCACAGGACCAGAAAAGGTCAGTTTTCATTGCAATCCCAAAGAAAGGCAATGCCAAAGAATGCTCAAACTACTGCATGATTGCACTCATCTCACACGCTAGTAAAGTAATGCTCAAAATTCTCCAAGCCAGGATTCAACAATACGTGAACCGTGAACTTCCAGATGTTCAAGCTCGTTTTAGGAAAGGCAGAGGAACCAGAGATCAAATTGCTAACATCTGCTGGATCATCGAAAAAGCAAGAGAGTTCCAGAAAAACATCTATTTCTGTTTTATTGACTATGCCAAAGCCTTTGACTGTGTGGATCACAATAAACTGTGGAAAGTTCTGAAAGAGATGGGAATACCAGACCACCTGACCTGTCTCTTGAGAAACCTGTATGCAGATCAGGAAGCAACAGTTAGAACTGGACATGGAACAACAGAATAGTTCCAAACAGGAAAAAGAGTATGTCAAGGCTGTATATTGTCACCCTGCTTATTTACTTATATGCAGAGTACATCATGAGAAACACTGGGCTGGAAGAAACACAAGTTGGAATCAAGATTGCTGGGAGAAATATCAATAACCTCAGATATGCAGATGACACCACCCTTATGGCAAAAGGTGAAGAAGAACTCAAGAACCTCTTGATGAAAGTGAAAGAGGAGAGTGAAAAAGTTGGCTTAAAACTCAACGTTCAGGAAACTAAGATCGTGTCATCTGGTCCCATCACTTCATGGGAAGTAGATGGGGAAACAGTGGAAACAGTGTCAGACTTTATTTTGGGGGGCTTCAAAATCACTGCTGATGGTGATTGCAGCCATGAAATTAAAAGACACTTACTCCTTTGAAGGAAGGTTATGACCAACCTAGATACATGTTTAAAAGCAGAGACATTACTTTGCCAGCAAAGGTCTGTCTAGTCAAGGCTATGGTTTTTCCACTGGTCATGTATGGATGTGAGAGTTGGCCTATAAAGAAAGCTGAGTGCAGAATTGATGCTTTTGAACTGTGGTGTTGGAGAAGACTCTTGAGAGTCCCTTGGACTGCAAGGAGATCCAACCAGTCCATCCTAAAGGAGATCAGTCCTGGATGTTCATTGGAAGGACTGATGTTGAAGCTGAAACTCCAATACTTTGGCCATCTGATGGGAAGAACTGACTCATTTGAACAGACCGTAATGCTGGGAAGGATTGGGGGCAGGAGGAGAAGGGGACGACAGAAGATGAGATAGTTGGATGGCATCACCAACTCGATGGACATGGGTTTGTGTAAACTCTGGGAGTTGGTGATGGACAGGGAGGCCTGGCGTGCTGCGATTCGTGGAGTCGCAAAGAGTCGGACACGACTGAGCGACTGAACTGAACTGAACTGAATCTCTCATCCTCATTCCTTTTCTCAAACCTCCATTAGCATCCTTTGGTATCACCAACTTTGACTCTAGACTTTGGCAGAATGATGGGACACTAACAGAGTACATACAAGAAAGCAATTTTTAATTGGTTTAATTTAATGTATTATCTATAATTTCTAGTTTTGTTGTTATTCAGTTGCTCAGTCGTGTCCAGTTCTCTGTGACCCAATGGACTGCATCCCTGTCCTTCATCATCTCCCAGAGTTTGCTCAAATTCATGTCCACTGAGTCAGTGATGCCATGCAACCATCTCATCCTCTGTTGCCTCCTTCTTCTCCTGCCTTCAATCTTTCCCAGCATCAGGGTTATTTCTAATGAACTGGCTCTTAGCATCAGGTGACCAAAAGTATTGGAGCTTCAGTTTCAGCATCAGTTCTTCCAATGAGTATTCAGGACTGATTTCCTTTAGGATTGACTGGTTTGATCTCCTAACAGTCCAAGGGACTCTCAAGAGTCTTTTCCAACACCACAGTTCAAAAGCATCAATTCTTTGGTGCTCAGCTTTCTTTATGGTCTAACTCTCACATCCGCACATGACTACTAGATAAACCATAGCTTTGTCTAGATGGACCTTTGTTGGCAAAGCGATGTCTCTGCTTTTTAACATGCTGTCTAGGTTGGTCATAGCTTTTCTTCCAAGGATCAAGCTCCTTTTAATTTCATGGCTGCAGTCACTGTCCACAGTGATTTTGGAGCCCAAGAAAATAAAGTCTATCATTATTGTAGTTGTTTCCCCATCTATTTGCCATGAAGTGATGGGACCAGATGCCATGATCTTAGTTTTCTGAATGTTGAGTTTTAAGCCAGATTAAATTGACAATTTCTAGTTAATTTTACTTATTTCACAAAATATTTGGGATTGACTTTCTAACAAAAGTCAGAAAATAACAAAGAACCCAAGGCTTGTTTACTGGATGACTAAGAAGCCAAATTGAAAAGTCACCAAGCAGTTAGTAGAAAGAGTTGACCACAGAGAAATAAAACAGGGAATTCACAAAAATATTGGATCAAGCCATGGAACTGGGAGTTCCTTACAAGCTTTTCTCAGTCTTTTAAAACTTCCTGAGTCAGACATGACTTAGGTACTAAACCACCACCATCATGGTCTTACTTATTTTATGCATAGTTAACTCTCAGAGATAAGCATGTTAAAGTCTCTCACTGGTATCCATCAGTAAAAAGATCCTTTCTGTTCTGTTTAATGTTAAAGGAAAGCAATTTCAAAGTTATTACTAGATATCAGTGCCATTTATTGTATTGGTCCAACATGGACACAAAAAACTTCCTACTGGTTGCTCTTATTCTAAACCTGATTACTTGCTTATTTTTAAAGAATTTGTTTGTTTTCATTTCCTCTAACCAGAGCCTTCTCTCATCGTGTCCTCTTTGCATTGTGGCCTCCTGTCCTCTTCTTCACATTGCCCAGTCAAGAGCTCAAAACTCCAGGTTTCTGTTATTTTATTAATATTAAGCAATTAAGGAGAGGGAATTAGTTCTCTCAGCTTTATTGTTATTCATACCAAAAGTTCATTGAAAGATTTCCCTAAACAAAAGGTCTGTCACCTGTGAACTCCAGCTTAAGACATACCCAAACAATCGAAAGTGAAGTTTTCCTTTCATATAAGATGAAAAGCAAACTCTGCTCTACACAGTCACTGAAAATGTAAAGGCAGTTTTAGGAAATTGACTCTTTGTGCACTGAGAAAATCTGAATCATGATTGGTTGGTTGATTACTTCTTACCATTTTACACAAAATTAAATTAGGAACATTAACCCTCTTGATTCTAAACTACAGTTCCAGAAAAGTTCAATTGTAAAAATATTTTGGAGTGGATTTACAGCAAAAAGAAAGCCACTGGGTTTGTTTAGAGAGAAGACTACTGCCTCTTTTCCCCCTGGTTCCCTCAAAAGCCCATGGTTTCACAATTACCTTCCCCATTTTGAGGCCAGTCTCAGAAATGCTGGCATGGTATGTGTTGTGCAAAGTCAATGGAAGATTCCTGCCCAAATAAGTCAGGGTGTTATAGAGTCCCTGCAGTCTGTATCAGCAAATTCAAAAAAAAAGCAGCCCTTTTGAACCAAGATTTTCTATGGGTATGTGCCCCGGAGTGGGATTGCTAAGTAATATGATAGTTCTATTTTTAATTTTTTAAGGAACCTCCATACACTTCTCCATAGTGGCTATATTGATTTGCACTCCCACCAACAGTGTAAGAGGATTGCCGTCCTCCTCCACCAGCATTTATTGTTTGCAGATTTTGTGATGATGGTAATTCTGACCACTGCACCCCAATGTCCATTGGAGCACTGTTTACAATAGCCAGGATATGGGAAGAACCTAAATGTCCATCAACACAAGAATAAATAAAAATGTGGCATATATATAAAATGGAATATTACTCATTCATAAAGGATAAGGAAATTGGGTCATTTGTAGAGATGTGGATAGATCTAGAGACTGTCATACAGAGCGAAGTAAGTCAAAAAGAGGAAAACAAATATAGTATGTTAATGCATGTATGTGAAATCTGAAAAAAATTAGTATAGCCAATCTTATTTACAAAGCAGAAATAGAGACACAGACACAGAGAATAAACTTATGGATACCAAAGTGAAAGAGAAGGGTGGAAGGCATTGGGAAATTGGGATTGACAGATATACATTATTGATATTATGTATAAAATAGATAACTAATGAGAATATACTGTTTATCACAGGAAACTCTACTCAATGCCTTGTGGTGACCTAAAAGTGAAGAAAATTAAAAATTAAAAAAACGGAATATATGTATAGGTGTAGCTGATTCCCTTTGCTGTACAGCAGAAACTAACACAATGTTGTAAAGCAACTATATTCCATTAAAAATGCAAAAAGAAAAAAGAAACACAGCCCTTTCTGAATGATTCCCAGGTTCACCCAAACATCGCCTTTAATATTTTTTCCAAAAAACTGCCTTATCTTTTTTTAGCTATAGAAATAAACCAAATTCCCATTTCCTCAATCTATAAAATATATAGCAATGGAATATGGAGCAAATGAGGATGAAGGGTCTGTTTCTGTCCTTTTCATCACTTCTTGACGTGACCATAGCACAAAGCAAGGACGACAATTCAATCTTTTGGCAAGAGCAGCGTTATGAGCTGGGACGAAAAAAGAAAAAAACGCGTATTAGATTCGACCTGTCAGTCTGGGTTATATGAAAGCACACTCTAGGAACATGCTGTTGATGCATTTCCCTTCATAAATTGACATGAAGAGACTCCAAGTTTAAGACTCCTCTTCACCACCTTCTTAACAAATGACATAGACTCTGAAATATTTATGTTTGGATTTCCTCCTTAGCACCTTTAGTGAGTCTTCTTCGATTTGCATATTTCTTCATTACCTTTTTGCCTATTTACATTTTCTTCTTGTTGTTCTTTTGACATTGCTGATGTGAAAACAAAAGTTAATTCACTGCAACTTTAAAATCTCAGAGATTATTTTTGTTGCTATTATTCCAGAAAAGCGGTTTTTAATTTAGACTAAATTCTAGCCTTTATTTTACAGAATAGGAAGCTGAAATCTGAAGAGATTAAGTAAGAGTTGCCTAGAATTTTTCAGTTAAATTTTCTGAAAAACAGGAATCCAGCTCTAAGAGAGCTGCCTCCTTGTCCCTAATTTGTCACACTCAGTAACACAATAACAACTAATATGCTGCATTGTGTTCGTTACTATTATTTTATGCTTGTAATTTTTGTCTAAACTGTTAACAATTTTCTTGAGGGCACAGTTTGTATTTGATACCTTTCATGCTGGTACAAGTGCATCACAGTGTGTACACACCTTGCATTGACTATGAAAGAAAGTGAAAAAAATAAACTCAAAATGGATTAAAGATCTAAACGTAAGACCAGAAACTATAAAACTCCCAGAGGAAAACATAGGCAAAACACTCTCCAACATAAATCACAGCAGGATCCTCTATGATCCACCTCCCAGAATATTGGAAATAAAAGCAAAAATAAACAAACGGGACCTAATTAAAATTAAAAGCTTTTGCACAACAAAGGAAATATAAGCAAAGTGAAAAGACAGCCTTCAGCGAATGGGAGAAAATAATAGCAAACGAAGCAACAGACAAACAATTAATCTCAAAAATATATAAGCAACTCCTGCAGCTCAATTTCAGAAAAATAAACGATCCAATCAAAAAATGGGCCAAAGAACTAAACAGACATTTCTCCAAAGAAGACATACAGATGGCTAACAAACACATGAAAAGATGCTCAACATCACTCATTATCAGAGAAATGCAAATCAAAACCACAATGAGGTACCATTTCACACCAGTCAGAATGGCTGCTATCCAAAAGTCTACAAGCAATAAATGCTGGAGAGGGTGTGGAGAAAAGGGAACCCTCTTACACTATTGGTGGGAATGCAAACTAGTACAGCCACTATGGAGAACAGTGTGGAGATTCCTTTAAAAACTGGGAATAGAACTGCCATATGACCCAGCAATCCCACTGCTGGGCATACACACTGAGGAAACCAGAATTGAAAGAGACATGTGTACTCCAGTGTTTATAATAGCCAGGACATGGAAGCAACCTAGATGTCCATCATCAGACGAATGGATAAGGAAGCAGTGGTACATATACACAATGGAATATTACTCAGCCATTAAAAAGAATACATTTGAATCAGTTCTATTGAGATGGATGAAACTGGAGCCCATTATACAGAGTGAAGTAAGCCAGAAAGAAAAACACCAATACAGTATACTAATGCATATATATAGAAATTGAAAGATGGTAATGATAACCCTATATGTGAGACAGAAAAACACAGATGCATAGAACAGTCTTATGGACTCTGTGGGAGAAGGTGAGGGTGGGACGATCTGATAGAATAGTAATGAAACCTGTATATTATCATATGTGAAATAGAACGCCAGTCTAGGTTCAATGCATGAGACAAGTGCTCAGGGCTGGTGCAATGAAATGACCCAGAGGGATGGAATGGGGAAGGAGATGGGAGGGGGGTTCAAGATGGGGAACACATGTAAACCCATGGCTGATTCATGTCAATGTATGGCAAAAACCACTATAATATTGTAAAGTAATTAGACTCCAACTAAAATAAATAAATTAATTTAAAAAAAACCTAAAAAATAAAATAAAATAAACACAGAAAGATCTCTCATAAAAAAAAAAAGAAAGAAAGAAAGTGAAAAAGTTGCTCAGTCGTGTCCAGCTCTTTGCAACCCCATGGATTGTCCATGGAATTCTCTATGCCAGAATACTGGAGTGGGTAGCCTTTCCCTTCTCCAGGGGATCTTCCCAACCCAGTGATCAAACCTAGATCTCCTGCATTGCAGGTGGATTCTTTACTAGCTGAGTCACAGAGGAAGTCCAAGAATACTGGAGTGGGTAGCCTATCCCTTCTCCAGGGGATCTTCCCGACCCAGGAATTGAACTGGGGTCTCCTGCATTGCAGGAGGATTCTTTACCAACTGAGCTATCAGGGAAGCACTGACTATACTTGCTGGGCAATTTTAATATATCTTTTTTTTTTGCAAGTACTTTTGAAATTGACCAGGACTCTGTGAGATCCCTCAGCATGGCAGCTTTCCTGTGCCCTCCATTTCTTGTTTGTAGGGAACAGGCTTCACCTCCATGACCCTCCCTGAGTCCCAAAGGGCAGATTAAAATAGTTTCTAATCACCAAAGGGAGGGGAGGCAGTGACAAGGGAGGAGCAGACAAGAAACAATAGTGCAGCCTTAGGGCAGGGTCCTGGTTCCACTTCAGGGGATATACATAACAATATCTTTGAGTCCTTTATGGTTCTTTACAGAACTAAACCCCTAACAAATGGAATTAGCATTCTTCATTCCAGAGAAGACCATCTGAAGTCAAATTAAAGGAACCAGAGAAACTCATCAAGGATTGCCTGAGAACAGATTAAAGGAATATAGGCCCTGCACACACCCTAATCTTATCAGCAACCTCACCCTTGCTATACTCAGTTCAGTTCAGTTCAGTCTAAGTCGTGTCCGACTCTTTGCAACCCCATGAATCGCAGCACGCCAGGCGTCTCTGTCCATCACCAACTCCCGGAGTCTACCCAAACCCATGTCCATCGAGTCAGTGGTACCATCCAACCATCTCATCCTCTGTCGTCCCCTTCTCCTCCTGCCTCCAATCCTACCCAGCATTAGGGTCTTTTCCAATGAGTCAACTCTTCGCATGAGGTGGCCAAATTATTGGAGTTTCAGCTTCAACATCAGTCCTTCCAGTGAACACCCAGGATTGATCTCCTTTAGGATGAATTGATTGGATCTCCTTTCAGTCCAAGGGACTCTCAAGAGTCTTCTCCAACACCACAGTTCAAAAGCATCAATTCTGCGGCACTCAGCTTATACTACTCCCCACCAAATTCCCCCAGGCTGAGACAAACAGTTTTTTCAGGAACATGAGCCTGCTGACCCCTCCTCCCTTTGCTTGGCAAAGCAATAAAGCTATTGTTTTACTTCACCCAAAACTCTGTCTTCAAAATTTGATTCAGCACCAGAGCACACAGTCTGAATTTTTGGTATCATCTTTGCAAGTTTTCATTCTTTCCATACTGAGTAAGTGATGTTAAAACTAAGATCAAATTAACTTCAGGAGTGAGTGATAAGTCTTTTTCTATCTCTTCTCTAATGTTAATGTGAGAAAATGATGCCGCATCAAATGAAATCTTTAGGAACAGTAACCCTCTGGGTGTTGATGTTTCCTTATGGTAGGAACTCCACTAAAGGAACACTCCGATCTCTTTTACCTAATACTCCTCACCTCTGGGAGGAAGGTAAGGAAACCACCTTCAGGATGGAACTTCTGTTTTCACAACCCCATGGAGATACTATTTACACTGTAATCTATAGACTCTTTAGGGAATTATCGGTGAAACTAACCCTTCTTTAAGGGTCTAATTAGCTACAGAGAAGTTGTTCTCTGCAAATAAACTCAACAGGGTATAGTCTTATAGTTTAAGGGGGTAAATTTAATGACAAGGAGCAAAATTAACAAAAACACTTGTCTGCAAATCTAGGCTGTGTTCTCCACACAGTTTCCTCACAGATGAAACTGATATTTTTTTTAACGTATTTATTTTTTAATTGAAGGATAATTGCTTTACAGAATTTTGCTGTTTTCTGCTAAACTTCAACATGAATCAACCATAGGTATACATATATCCTCTCCCTTTTGAACCTCCCTCTCATATCCTGCCCCATCCCACCCCTCTAGGTTGATACACAGCCCCTGTTTGAGTTAGAAACTGATATTTTTGACTCATGTTATTTGCTTTCAAATTCAGGTGCCAGGAAAGGGAATTTATTTCTTTAATAAGCCTTCTTAAGTATCAATAATGGTTGCCTCTTTTTGTAAATCACTTCCAAAGCCCCAAAAGAGGACAGCAGATGTGATCTTGGCTGTTGGCTGTCTGACTGTCTCTGAAGATAGATATAGGCAACCACTGACTGTGAAATGAGGAATGGAGTGTTGTTTCTTGTCTCATTTTCTATGATAGCAGAAGCTGACAAACTCAACCTTTACATTTCTAGCATTTCTGTATTTTTAGCATCAAGAAGTCTTATACAAAACAATACAGTCATTCATTTCATCCAAGTTAATATTCTAGCAGAGCTGGAAGCTACAGTTTTTCACATGAAGGCTCTTTAACGAGATTGTCATAAGAAAAATTTTGTCCACCTGGAACATTGCTGAACTAATGTGATATGATATATCAAGCATTGACAATTTGTCTCTTGTTATTACAATGTTTTGGAAAACCATTGGGTTAATTAATTAGTAAGCATAACTAGTTCAAAACATTCAACAATAAATCAATTAATTTCCTTTTAGTAGAAACAGTATGGATACTAAATACCTCCCAGGAGAAAATGGAAAAATGGGCTGTAATGTTAGACAGGTTAGTCAAAATAACAAAGAGAGTTGGGTAATTTCTCAGTTGCTTTCCTAGTGAGACCTTTCTAACCACTCTTTCTAAAATTTCAACCTGATATCCTGACACTTTATAAGCCCCTTCTCTGTTTCTTTGTTTGTTTGCTTGCTTTTTCTTCTTGGGTACTTATCACTGATTAAAGTGATATGTATATTGTTAATCTTTTTTTCTCCAAAATACACACTCCATGAAAACAAGGATCTTTTGCTCATTTCTGTGTCTCCAGATCCTGGAACAATACTTGACACATTAGAGGCTGTTAATAAACATTTTTAAATGAATGAACAGATACATGAAGGACAGAGTTCTGAAAAGTTCCTTTAAATTCCTCTTCCTCGCAGTGAAGAAAATTGGCTTTTCTGCAGGAAAGAAAACTGCTTTTCCCTGCCCCAACCTTGTCCCTGCAGAGTTCCTTTAACTTCACTCCATCACTCTGGTCTACATCTTTTCCAATAAAAACAACAATACAGACAGTTAGAAAAGTGTGAGATTGTGTACCTAAAAACATAGATTTGTTTTACCTCTCTCACTGAGGAGCTGTTTAATGTGAGCCTGTTATCTCACTTGTGAAGTGGAAATACAAATACATTCACAAAGATGTAGAAAAGATTAAATTAGCATTGGAAAGTGCTTTGCAAACCTCAAAACCCTATATAAATATTTACAATAACAGGCCAACTGTCATATCTACAAGAGCTTTTTCTTCTCCTTTCTGCCAAATAGTATTCTCCAATCCATATGTATGTGTTTTAATTGTAAATAAACCATTCCATGAACTCTTTATTTGGAAACGGACAGAATGGCAGTACAGGAGCTCTGCACCGCTGGCTGTAAAGGTAAAGGCCATGCCATTGTCCATCATGTGTGTTACCGCTGCTACTTGCAGACCTCTGACAACCAGGTGTAAATCCATGAGGCAATAGAAAAGATAATAACACATTAAAGGGTTCAACAGCCAAAGATCAAAACACCAGACAAAGGAAACAAAGTACATGCATGGTAAATAATAGCAGAAGTGGAATAAGTAATATAATTAGAAGGGTGCTAGGAAGATCTTTCCTCATATGCTGTGGACTCTGAAATTACAAAATGAGATATTGATTTATTTGTTCCACGGCATTTCTCTTCAGAAGTCTTCTATTAGTGAGTAAATGCCATCTGAGAGAGACACATAAAAGCCAGTAGCAATCTTCAATATCTTTGCATAAATTAGGTTTTATAACTAGCCCTCTCATTGAGAGTATGGAAGGGTTTTTTGCTTCTGTAGGGTTTTTTTTTTTTTTTTTTTTTTTTGGCTGTGTTGGGTGTTAGTTGCAGTATACAGACTTCTGTAGTTGCAGAATGTGAGTTTCTCTCTAGTTGTTGCATGGGGGTCCCAGAGTGCACTGGCTCAATAGTTGTGGCAAGCAGGCTCAGTTGCCCCACAGCATGTGGGATCTTTATTTCCCCAACCAGGAATCAAAGCTGTGTCCCCTGCATTGGAAGGTGGACTCTTAAGCACTGAACCACCAGGGAAGTCTCAAAAAGATTATGTCAACCTATAGCAAGGTTCAGTAAATTTTTTCCATAAAGGATCAGATAGCAACTATTTTAGGCTTTTCAGATTTGGTCTCTATTACAACTACTCATCTCTGAGATTGCAGCTGTCAAAGACAATAAATATATGAATGAGCATGTCTGTGTCCCAATAAAATTTTAGTACTTACAAAAACAGGTATTGGACTGAATTGGCTGCTGGGCCATAGTTTACCAACTATGGAGGTTTGGCCTGGAGGTTCAAAATGGGCAGCCACAATTGGGATGCACCAGGGAGTGCCTGGGGCAGTAGAGACCTGTTGGATGTTGTTACAGTTTGAGGTGGTCGTGAGCTCTCCCAGAGGAAGATTCCTCAATTCACGGCTCCCTGTGAGGAGCCATGCTGTTTAAGCCCCCAGCAAGGTGCGGGCAGTAGCCTGTGCCTGCTCACAGTCTGGTGGTAGCTCCACCTCAGGCATCAGGACCGCATCAGCAGGGTTTTGTCCACTGCCTCAGGCACCTTCCCTGGGTTTGGCAGCGGCAGTCACATCTAATTCTGTAGCTGGGTCAAAGTAGTCTTTTCAGCATATCCTCATGGCCACCAGCTCCCAGCCTCTCCCCAGGATCTTGGTTGGAGCCTCTTGCCACCTCCACCCTCTGATACAGGCAGAGGCTTGCTAGCCGTTTCACTTGGCAACCTGTCCCCACCCTCTGGTCTGGGCTGAGGCCTGTGAGAAGTGTTGTTGGTTAGTGGCAGTGATTGTTGTGGTGAATTTTCTCTCTGTTTTGCCCTCTGAGCTCCTACTCAGAGGATGATGCACTCTGAGGCTCCATAGCTCCCCCTCGGCCCCTCCTGTGAGGTGGTTTCCTAGTGCATGGAAACTTTTCCTTCACGACTCCCTCCCCCACTAGAGGCATGAGTCCCCTTCCTGAAATACTTAGTCTCTTTTGTGTCTCTTATCTTTTGTCCTACCTCATTCTAAGGAGATTGACTTGCGGAAGTTTGTGGCAGTTTGGTGTCTTCTGCTATTGTTCAGAAGGTGTGTTTGGCAGGAATTGTTCCATATTCCAGTGAATTTTTGATATATTTGTGGAGAGGCAGGTGATCTCCCTGTCTTACTCCTCTGCCATCTAATTGAGACCATTTTTAAGAGTCCCTCCTTCTTTTGAGGGATTCAGAATGGCACACTCCTTAAATGAGTGTCCAGGGGATTCTGTAACTGTGATCTCTGAAGAATGACTATAGCAGAATCAAGATAATAAGAGCGCTCTGGCTAATGATGAGCTTGCTATTGTTCAGTTGTGTCCAACATTTTGCAAGCCCATGGACTGCAGCACCTCAGGCTCTTCTGTCCTCCGCTATCTCCTGGAGATTGCTTAAATTCATGTCCATTGAGTTGATGGTGATATCTAGCCATCTCATCTTCTGTCATACCCTTCTTTTGCCTTCAATTTTCCCCAGCGTTAGAGTCTTTTCCAATGAGTTGGCTTTTCACATCAGGTGGCCAAAATATCGGAGCTTCAACTTTAGCATCAGTTTTTCCAATGCATATTCAGGATTGATTTCGTTTAGGATTGACTGTTTTAATCTCCTTGTAGTCCAAGGGGCTCTCAAAAGTCTTCTCCAGCACCACAGTTCAAAAGCATCAACTCTTTAGCGTTCAGCTTTCTTTATGGTCCAATTTTCACACCTGTACATAACTACTGGAAAAACTGTAGCTTTGACTATATGAACTTTTGTCAGCAAAGTGATGTCTCTGCTTTTTAATAAGGAGCTTAGCAGCATCCCAAAGCCTGTTTCAAGGCTGCACTTGAAATTATAAGATGTCTTAGCATTTTCTAGTCTTTGAAATGCATTTTGAAGAAGACCTTTCAAGTAACATGGATTCGTTTCTCAGGGCTACCATAACAGTGTACTACAAGCTAAGTAGCTTAAAACAAGAAAAATGTATCTTTTCAGTTCTGGAGCTAGAAGTCCACCCAGAAAGCTCTTGTGGAGGATTCTTTCTGACTTCTTTCAGCTTTTCCCAGCTCCAGGCGTTCCTCAGCTTCTGTTATCTGCTTCATCTTCACATGGCACACTTTTCTCTGTGTCCTTCCTCTTACAGACATCGCTCATGTTATATTACCCACCCAAAGACCCCTTCTTAATTTGGTTACATCTTAAAGACTCTACATAAGGTCACATTCACAGGTACCAGGAGTTAGGATTTCAATATTTCTGAGGGACATAATTCAATCCATAAGATAAGCAACAAACTTGTACAAATTTCACTTGTGTTGTGTTGGGCTTTGAAGACATTGATTAACATTCTCTGCCACAAAGTAATCACGTGTAGCCTTGGCTTATTATTAGGACAACTTGGGGGCTTTTAAACATCCCAGTGCTCAAGACTGCACCATAAAATAATTAAATCAGCATCTCTGTTCTTAGGTGATTCCAATATGTATCTAAGGTTGAAAATTACTGTAGCAGACACAGGAGACCACTAAGTATAAAGAAAATCTGCTTTATTATTGAAGAGCATAGTTTCACCCATGAGGTCAAAATACTTTCATATTTTTTTGCACATGAATCCAAGTTAAATCCTCAGTGGTAGAACATCTTGATAATAGCAGGCTGCCCCCTGCAAGGGCAGAGCTTGGCCCAGTTGGCTTTTAGCATCTGGGCTGCCAGCAGTCAAGTCTGGGGAGTGAGAGGATCAGGCTAAGCCAGCACACACAGAGATTTCAGTCACATCAATTGGATCAATCTCCCATGAGAGTTGTGAGGGGAGGAAAAAAGAATAGAAAGTTACTGCTGCTTCCAAGTATCAGATACTCATTTGGTTTTCCCCTCTAAATAAGTAAACATAGTTTCCAGTTATAACTGCAAAAGTACAATCTATTGATTGTTTTCATTCCCCACAAAATATTGTTAATTTAAAACTTAGTTTCTCCCCAATTGACTTATGTGACTTTTAATGGACTCCCTTTTTCCTATCCAATGGAATCCTCCTCAAATAAGACTTTCTACAGGGCATGGAATGTCCTTTTTATTTTCACAGCATTTTAACTATGATTATCCATCCAAGGAACATATAAATTGATTGGTTCCTTTATGATTGCTCACGTTCTGCTCATGAATTTCAGGTACTGTGCTCTGAGCCAGCAGGCATCTTTCTCATCCCTGTCTTGGATTTTAGATTCTGTTGGGAAAGACAGAAAATAACAAGCAGACAATTAAATATTTTTGGTAGTGATAAGTGCTTTGGAAAAGCATAAAGCAGAATCAAGAAAAGAGTGACAAAACCCACGGGAGTGTGTGCTAACTGCTGTCTCACAGGTACCAGGTCTGGTACCTGCCCTATAACTTTACCAGGATTCAGAGAAGAAGATCCATCTCCAGACTGCCTTTTCACAGCTCCTAAACACTTTAGGAGTGGTTTGGGTTCTACCAGGAAGATGTTCTTACAACAGATGTGGAACATTAAATGAATGAGAACCTTGCAGAACCAACTACCAGGCAAGTAGATGTGAGCAAGTCCTAAGTACCAAAGTCCACTGTCTAATACTGTCTTCAGGGAGGGTGTATAGTAACATGAAAGTAACAGTGCATCAGCTGTTTCCTAACCTCTACAGGGGTGTGACCCAAAGTCAGGGGTGCTGTGCTGAACCCCTGATTTCTTTTCCATCTATTAACTTTGTAAGCTCCTAATTTTTAAAATAAATTTCTTTCTGCTTGAAATACCTACTGTTATTTCTGTTTCCTGCCCTAAGTAAAGGTGGCTTCTTTAAAAAAAAAAAAAATGTAGCTAGGAAAGTGTCTAAAATGAGCTGACCTCTGGGTGGAGAAAGACCTCTGAATGAAGTCAGGGCTGTACTCATGCAATGACCAAGGGAAGAGAGTTCTAGGGGAAAATGATTAAAATTGCAAAGATGGGAGTTGAGTTCAACATGTCTGCAACACTGCATCAAGTCCAGCACTTGGAAAAAAATTGAGTAAAAAGAAGGTTAACACTTAATATAGAAGATAACCAAAGATAAGATAGTGTCAGGCCCTATAAGGCATGAAAAGATGGTACTTTATTTATGGTAATTTATTCTTAGAGGGAAAGTTATTGGAAAGTTGTAATGAGGGTGTGACATAAGCTTTCTCCTGGGCTGAGTGAAAGTGAAAGTCGCTCAGTCGTGTCTGACTCTTTGTGACCCCATGGATATATAGTCCATGGAATTCTCCAGGCCAGAATACTGGAGTCGGTAGCCTTCCCTTCTCCAGGGGATCTTCCCAACCCAGGGGTCAAACCCAGGTCTCCCTCATTGCAGGCAGATTCTTTACCAGCTGAACCACGAGGGAAGACCTGGGCTGAGAGTAGAATATAATTGGAGCAATTATAAAAGTAGGAAGACCAGTTTAAAGGCTGTTGCCATAATTCAAGTAAGAAAGAAGAATGTGGACAATGATAGTGTGTTGGAAATGGGGAGAAATGAATGAATACTTGATATTAAGATATTTTAAAAGTAACGCCAGTAAGAATTTGATGTGTTGTATAGGACTATTCCATAGAATTGAAATTGGGTAAAGCCAAAAGACCTTGAAAATGAATAAGGATCTTAATATTTCTGCTAGGAATACAAACGTAAACTGAGACTGTCCTAAGCAAACTAGGTGTATCAGCCCCCTAAGTATAAAGAAAATAAACAATTCAAGAATTACACAGAAGTTCTTAGTTTTTAGCCACTGGATGATAAGATTGTCATTTTCAGGAAAAGAGGTGAGTGAAGTAGCTTAAATCAAAAATCCTCTCAGGGCTGGCCTCATGAACATGTGATCCCTGACGTCACACAGATACTATGCTAAGAAAGAGGTCTCCAAACCAGGGCTGCAGAGAAGATGTAGAAAATTAAACTCACTCTAATTGTCTGAAAAGTGCTCATATGACTAGTAACAGAGCAGTTTGACTGTGAGTCTCAGGAGGTTGAAAAAAGGATTTTCCTTTTGTCTAAATACAGAATTGGTTTTAGATCTGGGGAAGCAACTAAACCTGCAAGTGACAGTCAGTTGTTCTTATTATTGGGTTTAAGCAAGAAGGTACCCTAGTGAACAGGAATGGGTACTGACTTGGATGCATGTTCTGCCATTACACACACACACACACACACACACACACACACACACACACACACACACACACGGGTGGGAGTGGCAAAGAAGAGGGTTTGAAAACGCCAAAGCTATACTAGATGTTACAGGTCACTAAAATTTTCTACTTAATTTTTTTGGGTAAACGTACAAATATGCTTCAAGACTGTGCTTTGAGGAACTGAAAGTAATTGCTTTTAAAAAATTACCTAAACATATCATTTTATGGCTAATTTGTATTTTTTCTTTTTTAGTTTTGCTGTTTCTTATTTTCTTTCACTTTTTTATTCTCTCCCAACTTGATATCTCCTCCCTTTGTACAAGAGCATGTCTCATTGGGTTATTTAAATGTAAACACCATCATTAATATTTGAAAGAAATGTGGTCACCATAATTTCTACTTAATACTTTGATTAGTCATTTTATATAAGTCTGTTCTTAAGTGAAATATTAGTATTTGAATATCGATAATAAATCTGGGTTTGATCCTGGTCAGGAAGATTACCTGGAGAAGGGCATGGCTACCCAGTCCAGTATTCTTTCCTGGAGAATTCCATGGACAGAAGAGCCTCACAGATTATAGTCCATGGGGTCACAAAATGTTGGACATGACTATGAGACTAAGCAGCATGCATGAATAATAAGTAGAAAATTTGCCATTATTTCAATAATTTTAAAATAAATCTAGATTTCTCTAACTGGTTAATTTTAAAGGAAAATTATGAATAATCTGTTTAATTTTATATCATGTAAAATAACATAAAAAGTCTTTAGTCTAGCCGAAACATTCCCTATCTAGATATTTCTGTCATAAATTCTAAAATTTTATCATAATTGACTCATATTAGCTGTGAATTGACAACTATTACAATGCTCAGAAATAGGACACATCACATTTCTCTGATTTCTCTAAATAAATTTTAACAAGATCTGACCCCCTTTCCTGCCAAATTGGTAAAAATTTTGTGCTCAGTCTTTTTTGGGATCCTGTTCTCCCTCTGAGAACTTACAGTGTAAAGGTCACTGGGCAGACCCCCAAAGCTCTTGAGAGTGTGAAACTCTTGTGCTTTCCAACCACTCTTGAGCACAAAGTGTGTGTGTGTGTGTGTGTGTGTATGTGTGTGTGTGTTGAAAAGAGGCGTGGTGACCCCAAGAGTCAGCTTCTTCTTTGTGACTCTGCAAACTCAGGTAAAGTGCTGCACTCAATATGGCAGCAAATTTGGGAAACTCAGCAGTGGTCACAGGACTGGAAAAGGGCAGTTTTCATTCCAATCGCAATGAAGGGCAATGCCAAAGAATCTTTAAACTACTGCACAATTGCACTCATCTCACACGCTAGCAAAGTAATGCTCAAAATTCTCTGAGTGAGGCTTCAGCAGTATGTGAACTATGAACTCCCAGATGTTCCAGATGAATTTAGAAAAGGCAGAGGAACCAGAGATCAAATTGCCAACATCCATTGGATCACAGAAAAAGCAAGAGAGTTCCAGAAAAACATCTACTTATACTTTATTGACTATGCCAAAGCCTTTGACTGTGTGGATCACAACCAACTGTGGAAAATTCTGAAAGAGATGGGAATACAAGACCACCTGACCTGCCTCCTGAGAAACCTGTATGCAGATCAGGAAGCAACAGTTAGAACTGGACATGGAACAACAGACTGGTTCCAAATAGGAAAAGGAGTATGTCAAGGCTGTATATTGTCACCATGCTTATTTAACTTCTATGCAGAGTACATCATGTGAAATGCTGGACTGGATGAAGCACAAGCTGAAATTAAGATTTCTAGTTGAAATATCAGTAACCTCAGATATGTAGATAACACCACCCTAATGGCTTAGGGTGAAATGCTGGACTGGATGAAGCACAAGCTGGAATTAAGATTTCTAGTTGAAATATCAGTAACCTCAGATATGTAGATAACACCACCCTAATGGCAGAAATGAAGAGGAATTGAATCTCTTGATGAAGGTGAAAGAGGAGAGTGAAAAAGCTGGCTTAAAAATCAATATTCAAAAAACGAAGGTCATGGCATCTAGTCCCAACACTTGATGGAAAATAGATGGGGAAACAATGGAAACAGTGACAGACTTTATTTTCTTGGGCTCCCAAATCACTGCAGATGGTGACTGCAGCCATGAAATTTAAAGACTCTTGTTCCTTGGAAGAAAAGCAATGACAAAACTAGATAACATATTAAAAAGCAGAGACATTATTTTGCCTACAAAGTTCCATATAGTCAAATACTGGTTTTTCCAGTAGTCATGTACAGATATGAGAGCCAGACAATAAAAAAGACTGAGTGCTGAAGAGGTGATGCCTTCAAACTGTCATGCTAGACAAGACTCTTGAGATTCCCTTGGACAGCAAGGAGATCAAACCAGTCAATCCTAAAGGAAATCAACCTTGAATATCCATTGAAAAGTCTGTTGCTGAAGCCGAAACTCCAATATTTTGGCCGTCTAATGGGAAGAACTGACTCATTGGAAAAGCCCCTGATACCGGGAAAGATTGAAGGCAGGAGGAGAAGGGGACAACAGAAGATTAGATGGTTGGATGGCATCACTGACTCAATGGACATGAGTTTGATCAATCTCCGGGAGATGGTGAAAGACAGGAAAACCTGGCATGCTGCAGTACATGGGGTCGCAAAGAGTCGGGCAAGACCGAGCAACTGAACAACAACAACAAACACAGTGGGAGCAAGACCCTGACCCCTGATCCCACAGGATCCTATCCTGCTACCTGGCTCATCTTTGAACTAACTCACTCAGGTATTCCAGTCAGTTTGAACAATATCAGAACCCTTTGTAAAACACTACTCTTATTCACATTTTCACTTTGTTGAAAGATGATTTTATGACCATCTTAAATCCACAAGCAGTTGTATTTTAAATGACTGCAGCTGTATATATATATATATATATATATATATATATATATATATATATATATATATATCCTCCAGTGGGTTGCCTGGGCTGGTGACTGGTTTCTAAGGTCTGACTCTCTCAGCACATAGCAAGTTTTCTGAACCATGCCTATGCAGCTGCTTCTCCTGGGAAGAGGATTCTACTGTCTCCCTGGGGATTCTACCTTCTCAATGTGGAGTGTCCCCTTAGTGCTCCTCAAAGAAAGCATGATACTACAGGCGCCTGGGCACTTATAAAGCTGAGATAAAAGAGCAAACAAGGAGAGAACTATTGTCTGAGAAAAACAACTTCTCAAGTCCTGTGACTTTTGTGTCTCTGTATGAACCAGACATGTAGAAGCTGCCCACACCTTTAATGACTGCAGATTTGTACATTATGAAGACATCAGATACAAATAGACTTATATGTAGTTAACAGCTTTTATTTTTATTGAAAAGAGATTATTTGAAGGTTAACCTGGATCCATGCTAAGTACCCACTAACTCTGAAAATTCAATAGTCTATGAGGGCTGTCTTGAGTATGTATGGAAAATGTTTCTATAGTTTGAGTGTCTTGAAAAAGTCATAAAATTGCATAAATGGAATAAAGATCGTAAAATGGAAAAAAATGGGAATAATGTTCGGAAACATCTTTTATGTTGGGCAAAATTCCCTGCTTAGAACCGTGATTCCTAATTTCCTCAATGGGATGCTTGGTGTCACTAAGAAAGAAAACATAATTTGTCCTTTTGTTCTCTGAGTGATAGCAATGAGTGGTCCTGAAACAAGATCTTAGTTCCCTACCCAGGAATTGAATCTGGGTAGCCTGGATGACGATCAGGAATCCTAGCCACCAGCCCACCAGGGACTAGAGGCTAGAAAAAAATTGTCTGACTCTTGCCCCAGTTTGAAAAATGAATTTCCCAAAAACAGATGTAAACTTTATTATCAGAGATCCAGCATAATATGTGGGAGAGCACACAGATGAGTGGTTTACTTATTTAGGACAGAAGCACGGCAGAGATGCATATGCATAGACAGAGATTGTGTCATCCTCCCTGATGAGGAGAAGTGCAATAAAGAGGTGGTTAAAGCATTTATATAGGGCAGTTCTTCTGGATCCTTTTTTTACTTTTAGCCAATTATCTCATTTCTCTTCCATACTTGACTTGCTTTAGTACCCTTCCCAACATGTGTGTTCATCTTTTTGCCAAGATGAATTCCAGAGTAGAGGCTTGTGGGAGGTTTAACAACACTTAGGCGATGGCGCTCTCTCCTTTTTTGACCCCTGAGAAGTCTTTCTGTACATGCGCAGTCAAGGAGATTTCCCTGACCTCCTGAGTGATAGCTATGTCATCTTATCTCTTTATTCCAGCAGAGTTCAGCCCCTGCCACTAACTTTGTCCTTGAAGTGTCTAGGGGAAACAAAACTCCAATTTACTCCACTTAAATTCCGGCTGCTCTGCCCAGAGGTCCATCTGTCTCCTCAGTTCAGTGCAGTCAACTCAGTAATGTCTGACTCTTTGTGACCCCATGGACTGCAGCACGCCAGGCTTCCCTGTCCATCATCAACTCCCAGAGCTTACTCAAACTCATGTCCATCAAGTTGGTGATGCCATCCAACCATCTCATCCTCTGTTGTCCCCTTCTCCTCCCACCTTCAATCTTTCCCAGCATCAGGGTGTTTTCCAAGGAGTCAGTTCTTCACATCAGGTGGCCAAAGTATTGGAGTTTCAGCTTCAGCATCAGTCCTTCCAATGAATATTCAGGACTGATTTCCTTTAGGATTGACTGGTTGAATCTCCTTGCAGTCCAAGGGACTCTCTCAAGAGTCTTCTCCAACACCAGAGTTCAAAAGCATCAATTCTTTGGTGCTCAGCTTTCTTTATAGTCCAACTGTATATATAGTCCAACTTTATAGTCCAATCTGTCTCCTACTTCACTCTAAATCCCTGACTTTCCTACCCTCACCCAGATATGGGCAGTTTTTAGACAAGAGGAGGGGCAAATTACAAATTTTTAAAAATAATTTGCTAGAATATGAGCTCAACTGAAGAGAGTTGATTTGATCTTCTTCACTGCTATCTCCATGACCTACCACATGCAGGCAAATAGCTGACATTGTAAATATTTGTTGGATTAATTAATTAATTAACCGAAAGGAATGGGAGATAGTTATGGATATATGAGTTTCTTTCTCTCTTTTTAGGAACATTTGGAAGCTTCTGCTAGCATAGTTTATCTGCATCTTGCAGCAGGCTAATTAAGAACTCCTCCATTGCAAACACTATTCTCAATTCCAAATATTTAGCCTTGCTTCTGCCTTGAAGGAACAGCTCTCTCTCATGGCCAACAACACAGCCTCTTGCAGTCTTCACTGAAGTCTGTCCTTCTAAATTAGCCCTGAAAACTGAGATTATATGTATTTTGGATATTTTACAGTTGCATGTTTTACTAATGGCCTCTAAGCCTTATCTCTTTAATTAATGAATATTTATATCATTGTTGTTGTTCAGTCAGTAAGTTGTGTCAAACTCTGCAATTCCATGGACTCCACCATGCCAGTCCTCCTGTCTTGCACAATTTCCCAGAGTTGGCTCAAAGTCATGCTCACTGAGTTGCTGATAGCTATCTAACCCCCTCGTTCTGTGCTGCCTCCTTCTCCTTCAGGGTATTTTGTCTTATGAATATCTCCATCAGGATATTTTCCAGTGTATTGGCTCTTCACATCATGTGGTCAACACCTTGATCTTGGACTTCTAGCTTCCAGAACTCTGAAACACTAAATTCTGTTGTCCAAAGCTACCCAAGTTTTGGGACTTCATTATGGCAGGCCTAGGAAACAAAGGCACTGCTATTCTTTAGTCAAGCTGCTGACTCTCAGTTACATCTGAAACTATTTGGTATTAGAAGAGAAAGGAAAGACACCCACAAAAATATACAATCAAATACTTCTGGCACTGTGGATGGAGAAGCATTTTTAGAAATGAGAACACTTCCAAGAAAGGTCGATTTCTAGATGGACGTTCTGGTTATAAAGCTTGACCAACCATACACAGGTAAAAACTTGATTATTCTGAATATATGTTCTATTAGTTTAAATTTTATATTGTTTCAAAGACATAATATTCAGACCTTCCCAGGCAAACACAGCCTGGGATTGTACTGCTTGTAGGGAGTTGGGATGTAACACAAAGCATACCTCTTACAACCACAGAGAAGGGAAGGCAGTTACTATACCTACACAGCTGGGTATTAGAAGGGAGCTCATGTTCTCTCTCATGGCTCTCGGGGAAAATGCATCCCTGCCTCTTCCAGCTTCTGGGGTCCACTGGCAATCCTTTGTGCTTCTTGGATTGTAAATGTATCACTCCAGTCACATGGCTGTCTTCCTCCTGAGGGTCTTTATATCATCTTCCCTCTGTTTGTGTCTGTCTCTCTGTACAAACTACCTTTTTTATTTAAGGACATCAATCACACAAAAATAAGACCCAGCCAGTAACTTAATTTTAACTTGATCAACTCTATGATCAAGGGTCTATATCCAAATAAGGTCACATTCAGAGATACTGGGGGTTAGGACGTCCACATATGTTGCAGGGATGAGGGGGGCACAGCTCAACCCACAACACACAGGAAGGATGAAGAGGGGACTGGGCACCATTAAGAAAGATGATGAGAGCTGAGTTTTCTTTGTGCCAGATTAGAAAGACCAAGGAGTCAATCACACCCCCATCCCCCACTGTGTGATGAGAAAAGAGGGGCGACCTGCCGTTTGCCCTGAATTCATGTTCCTGGGACCACTGCTCTGTTTCCTGCTACCCAGGGCAGTGGGTTATCTGCAGGTGCCCACAGCTCTATACCCTGGCTCTCAAGCTTCAGCATGCATCAGAATGACCTGGAAAGTTCTGGGCCCACCTCAGAGTTTCGTTCAAAAGGCCTAGAATGGTGCCAAGATGATTAGGTCCCAGTTTCCCAGCAACCACACATGGAAAACCACTGCTTTAGTGTAAATTGGGATATGGTAAACAACAAAATTTTATAACACTTATTAATTTATCTTCTAATTCCACTCACTTGAATGTAATGTCCCATCCTGCAACATACTATAGGCCTCCATCAATTTCAGTACAAGGTTTTTCTAATCAAATTTGAAGTCATATTGTCAGAAACGATCATATAAAAACCCCTCCTAGAACTCCTCCAGTCTGTGTTTACTTTCTGCATTTATCTTCTGTAAATGCTGACTTAATATTCTTAAAGACTCAACCTTCCCTCAGCTGCCTCCTACGCAGTCCGTTTGTCTAGCTTTAGTAATCCTATTTTTAACACTCCAATGTGACATTATCTCACAAGTACCTCAAACTCAGTCTGTCCAGAACTCACCTCCAGCTTCACCTGTCCCTGCCTGCCCTGCTAATGGCCCTCTAGTCACAAGACTGGCCCAGGAGGATATCTCTGACTGCTTGTGTCATTTGCCAGGCTGACTGTCCTGCCTCTCTGGGTCTCCACCACCCCTTCCATTTCTGCTGTGACCCACATGCAGCCCTCAGCGCCTCACCTAGGTGATCTCAAGCGTTACAGCCTCACCACATCTTCAGCTTCCCTGACTCCAGGCTGGAGTCCGTCCAGACCCCGCCAGGTGGCCGGTGCTGGGGGACACAGTGCTGGTCACCGAGCTTCCTGCTGGGAACCTTCTGCGGTGCCTGCACTGAAAACCCCCAGCCCAGTACTCATGGTCCCCTGCATTCTAGCCCTCCCTACCTTTCCTTAAATTCATTTTTATTGGAATATAGTAGCTTTACAATGTTATGTTAGTTTCTGCTCTGTAGCAATGTGAATCAGTTATATGTATACATATATCCCCTCTTTTTTGGATTTCCTTCCCATTTAGGTCACCACAGAGCACTGAATAGAGTTCCCTGTGATATACAATAAGTTTTCATTAATTATCTCTTATACATAGTAGTGTATATATGTCAATTCCAATCTCCCAATTCTTCCCACACCCCTGCATTCCATGGTATAGATAAATTTGCTCTCTACAGCTATGTGTCTATTTCTGCTTTGCGAATAAGTTCCTCTGTACCATTATATATGTATATTGCTTGTGTGCATGCTAAGCGGCTTCAGTCATTTCCGGCTTTTTGCAACCCTATGGACTGTAGGCAACAATACTGGATAGGGTTGCCATGTCTTCCTCCAAGAGATCTTTGCCACCCAGGGGTTGAAACCACGTCTCTTACATCTCCTGCATTGGTAGACTGGTTATTTGCCACTAGCACGACCTGGGGAGCCTATGTGTGTGTGTGTGTGTATATATATATGTATTCTTTTTCAGATTCTTTTCCCTTAAAAGTTATTACAAGAAATTGAGTATAGTTCCCTGTGCTATATAATATGACCTTGTTGATTATCTATTGTATTAATAGGATGTATATGTTAATCCCAAACTCCTATTTTATCCCTCCCCCCACCTTTCCCCTGTGGTAACCATAAGTTTGTTTTCTTAGTCTATAAGTCTATTCCTGTTTTGTAAATAATTTCATTTGGATAGTTCTTAGATTCCACATATGAGTAATATCATATGATATTACTGTTTGACTGACTTCATTTAATACTATATAGATCTTAGTCTCTAATACCATTCTCCAATAAAAGTCATCAATGCTCTTTAAAGAAATGCTAATCTTAGAAATAGGGTAGGAAATACACAAGATGAGCCTGAAGAATCTTGTAGTGACAGAAAGTAAGAGAGTGCTCAAAAAAGAACGCCCACAATGATGGTATTATGACAAATGCTCTGACTTAAAGAGCTCCCAATGGCCAAAGTTGGAGCCACGTGAGCAACACAATAAATAAATAGCATTGGATTGTAACCCAAGCTATAAATAGATGTAATGAGTAAATAATGATATAAATTAACAATTGACTAAATCAATACATGGGGGAAGAAGAAACAAATCTCCCGCATAAAAGAATTTCGAATAATTTATGTAAATACTGTGTCCTCATGGAGGAAGAATATAACTCCCTACTCACATGGGTTGCATAATTTTTTTCTAAAAAGTACAGTATGGAAGAGAGGAAGACTAAGTGATGAAATATGACAAAATCTCAGTGTGTGATCAAGGTCAAGGCTAACAGTGATAAATCAAGATAGTCATGTATCCTTTTATGTAAATCACAATAGTGTGTACCCTTTGTATGATGTGACAAAATGGTGCTGTATCTCTGTAGTGTTGCTCCTGTAAAACCTGTAACTCCCATCTAATCATAAGACAAACATCTGATAAATTCTAGCTGGGAGACATAGTACAATATATCTGACCAATCTGACTGATCAAAACTGTCATGATCATCAAAAACAAAGGAAGTCTGAGAAACTCTCACAGCCAAGAGGAGCCTAAATAGACATGGCAACTAAATGTCATGTGGTGTCCTGGATGCTATCCTGGAGAAAAAGATGTTATGCTAACACTAAGGAGATAAGAATCAAGTATGGACTTTAGTTTAATATTAGTAATAATTCATCAATACTGGTCCATCAGTTAAAACAAATGAGCCATATGTATGTAAGATACTAACTATAAGGGAAACTGGATGAAAGCATATGATAACTCTCTGTAATATTTACAGTTTTCCTATATATCTAAAATTGATGTAAACAAAGATGTTAAATAAATGCACTGGCCCGTTTCTGTGGAAGTATATAAATATCACTCATTTATCCTCACTTACTTCTAGTTTTTATTAACATGAGTACAATTTTTTAAGGTATCATAAATCTCTGTTTCACCATCATCCAGTACAAAACAAAAGAAAGAGGACTAACACCTCCCTGGATCAATATATCCTACAGGTCTAATAGATAGTGAGCATTCACAGACCAATGATGGGAAATTCAGAGGCTCCCAGACTTAGACGCATTACTCCAATCGCTTGTGGACAACTCTCACAAGACCAGCTAGTGTCACATCAGCAACATCTTCCATCTTCAGACTCTCCCCTGGACCACAGGACATTCTGCTGATGGAAACTCTTACCAGCAGAGTCACAGTTCATAGTCCATCAGTGAGAAGCTTCGGCAGCAGAAAAGATGACACCATTATTTGCATCACCTTCTGGGTGTTCTTTACTTCAGTTCTTCAAGAGGTTGTGGCCACAGGCACTGCTTTTCTGCAAATCATGCAGTTTCTTGATTTCTTGTATAACAGTGGTTGTTTCTCTTGACTTGCCCTCCTCTGATCTTCCAAAGATTCTGCAGGTAACCAATTTCTTACATTAAATTTATTCTCATTTGACACACCTCGAATATTAGCTGGTTTACTAACCAAACACTGACTAATTCAATTCATTAGTAGTTTGGTCGATGAATGCAGCTATCTTCTTTTCAGGGTCATTTAATTTCCAAATACGTGTGTGTGTATGCTCAGTCACTCAGTCATATTTGACTCTTTGCAGCCTCATGAACTGTAGCCCTCTAGTCTTCTCTGTCCATGGAATTTTCCAGACAAGAATACTGGAGCAGGTTGCCATTTCCTACTCCAGAGGATCTTTCAAACCCAGGGATTGAAACCACGTCTCTTTCTTCTTCTGAATTGGCAAGCAGATTCTTTACAGCTGCATCACCTGGTAAGCCCAAATATACTGCCTCAAAATCTAGTAGTAATTTATTGTATTCCCATACCAGAAAAGGTTATTCAATCTGATATACAGGAGACTGATATACAACTGATATAGCTTGTAATTCACTCATCCTTTGGTTCCAAAGATTGTAATTCTGGCCCACATAACTTTTAACCCAATCTCTACATAATCATTCTGAGTTGTATCATTTATTTGAGTAATTAAATCTCTGATATACAATAAAAAGTAAAATTTCAAACCAGGTTAGAGCTCTTCAGTATTTCCCCACTGACAGGGATGAACCCAACATGGCATTCAGAGGTCCATGTAGTAAAAATAGGTATTTTTACAAAATCATCTTTAATATATTCCAAAGTTCTTGAATTAAGCTAGAAAATAAACTCAACATAGATACACCTCAACAGTGCTAACAGGTACAGCAGCCCCCAAAAAAACACACATTAGAAGAACGAAAATCCAATCAGGCCCTGACTCGGCTTCCTTGGAATGTCATGTCTTAACACGAGAACAGAGTGTGCTTTTGTGTTCTGCAGATATCTGTATAAAGAAATATGTTAAAAAAAAAAAAAAAGAAATACGTTGTATTCATAAACCCCAGTTCTGAAGCATGCAGAGGAGGTAAAATGTGCATCAGCCTTTGAGCAATAGTAACCATCTAATAAGATAATAACCATCATCTTGGAGCAATAATAACCATAATAAGAAGAAAGAAGAGAGGGACAAGGAAGGAGTAAAGAAAGAAAAAAAAATTACTTCCATAAAAGAGAATAGAAAGGGAAGAATTGGAGAGAGAAAAAGAATGAATAAAAAATAAAAAAATATATAATGTTTTCTTTATCCATAGTAATTTTTTAATGAGATTTCGTGACTCAAGCTAAGAGCTCACTTACTCTAGCTAAGATAAATATTTTTAAGTTCATTTCAATAGTACTACATGAATTTCCCAGAAAGGTTTGTCTGTAAAAATTCAAGCATGCATGATTATATGGTATGCAAATTATATATTACTTATCAATTATAAGTTATGAAACTGGACTACTGAGAATATACAAAGTAAGTTTTACTATATCTATATCTGCTACAAAATAGGTGCTCAGATTTTTGAACATTAATAAACACTTCTAATTACAACATTAATTAAAATATCTAAATTTATTTTCTACTTATTACAATCATTATCCTGTTTAAGTCTCAAAGATGTCATTTAATGCTGGAGAGGGTGTGGAGAAAAGGGAACCCTCTTACACTGTTGGTGGGAATGCAAACTAGTACAGCCACTATGGAGAAGAGTGTGGAGATTCCTTAAAAAACTGGGAATAGAACTGCCATATGACCCAGCAATCCCACTGCTAGGCATACACACCGAGGAAACCAGAATTGAAAGAGACGCATGTACCCCAATGTTCATCGCAGCACTGTTTACAATAGCCAGGACATGGAAGCAACCTAGATGTCCATCGGCAGACGAATGGATAAGGAAGCTGTGGTACATATACACAATGGAATATTACTCAGCCATTAAAAAAATACATTTGAATCGGTTCTATTGAGATGGATGAAACTGGAGCCCATTATACAGAGTGAAGTGAGCCAGAAAGAAAAGCACCAATACAGTATACTAATGCATGTATATGGAATTTGAAAGATGGTAATGGTAACCCTATATGTGAGACAGAATAAGAGACACAGATGCATAGAACAGTCCTGTGGACTCTGAGGGAGAAGGTGAGGGTGGGATGTTCTGGGACAATAACATTGAAACATGTATATTGTCATATGTGAAGCGGAACACCATTCCATGTTCTACGCATGGGACGGATGCTCAGGGATGGAGCGTCGGGATGACCCAGAGGGATGGGAGGGGGAGGGAGGTGGGAGGAGGGTTCGGGAGGGGGAGCACCTGTGAACCCATGGCTGATTCATGTCAATGTATGGCAAAAACTACTACAATATTGTAAAGTAATTAGCCCCCAACTAAAATAAATAAAAATAAAATAAAATAAAATTCTTTAAAAAAAAAAAAAGATGTCATTTAAGGTATGTTGATACTATTACTCCCTTTATATAAGTATCAAACATGATGCACAGAGTTTTAACAACATAAACACACAATCCACATACACACACACTTTTTTGTCAAGGTTTTATTTATTTATTTGGACTAAGGAAAGACCATAGAATCAATCTTTGAAAAGATGCAGACTTAAGACAAACTAAACTGCCCAACCCGTGAGTATGGCTACAAAATGAGATGAAATTCCATTAAACAACATTAGAACTTCTGTTATGCTATGTACAACACTGCTCAGTAAAGAACTTAACCACAAGAATTTTAGTGGACCAAAAAGCATTAAGCAGAAATTAGTTAGTTTATGACTAAATAACAACTTAGCTGTTAACAAGGAAAATTTGACTCTACTACTTTCATTATTTCTTTCAGTTTGGATTATGACAATTAAGCTAGACTTCTAAAAGCAATCAAAACCTCCCCCATGCTTGTATTTTTGTAAAAATGAAGTTCTGACTATTCTTTGGGATAATTAAAATTTATTACACAGTTTTCACATATTTCTGAAGCTTGGAATACACAGACATAGTTCACATTTACTTAAAAGTGTTTTAGTTTTTTACCTCTCCCATTTTTTTTTCCAAGTCCTATTTTCCAGTAAATTATTTATAGCAGCAGACCTGAAAAACCAAGTCTTCTGTTTCATCCTAATTGCTATAATCATTTTTCCTATATATTTAGATGAGATGAATCACATTTTAGAAATGTGATGTGTGTATATGAATTTAGTATGAATTCATGTCTTAAATTTACTAAGGAAGACACAATATCCTGAAATAGTCATCGTATATTATAACAGATTTAATGTTACTTTGACATGTCAAAAATACTTACTGTATCCTAATCAAGCTTTCCTGAAGTATTTCACTATTACCATTCAGTTTCTCTCAAGTTAAATAACTCAGTAAATAGCATGAGTTCTAATGATTCACCTAAACTTCTTGTAGGGGAACATGTAAGTATATTTGAAAGCTTACATTAGTTACATTTGACTAGAAGTACCTGTAGCTCAATTTAGAAAAGAATAATTTATGATTCTTCTTCACCAGCTTGGAAAAAAATTGTTCTTGATGTCTTTCCTGGGTTCATCAGAAACTTCTAGAGCAGAATTCCTGCTAGAGAGGTGACCTTAACAAATTTTGATATCTATTATATAAAAATAGGATTTCAATCAGAGATTGCCAATTCTGTTAAGCCACACAAGACAGGATGGACATTTAGAGTAAGCAGTGGAACTTGGGGAAAGCTGAAGAGGAATAAATGTGTGTGTGAGAAGTCATTTCAGTCATGTCTGACTCTGTGTGACCCCATAGACTGTAACCCGCCAGGCTCCTCTGTCCATGGGATTCTCCACGCAAGAATACTGGAGTGGGTTGCCATTTCCTCCTCCAGGGAATCTTCCCAAGCCAGGGATTGAACCTGCATGTTTTGGATCTCCTGCCATTAGCAGGAAGATTCTTTACCACAGTGCCCCCTGGGAAGCTAGCGAAGAGGAATAAATCCTCTTTTATTTCACCAAAACTCACATAGGTCTTTGCAGTTGTTGTTCTATTAACAAAAGGAAAAAAATAAAATGCCCTTTTGACTTTTACTGTTTTAAAATGTCCTTAAATGGAAGCCAAAGATTTCTCCTATGTGTTTCCTTTGAAAGGAAAGAGAAATTAACAATTAACATTACTTTTAACATTTTAACTTTTCAGAAAAAACAAAAATTCTTTATTATTATTTTTTAAAATATAAAGCACTAAACTTTTAGAGGACTGCCTAATAATAAACATACACTAATATTATTAAGCCCTTTAGGTACTCTCTGGAGACCCAGGACTAATCTGGAAATCTTTTCATCTCTGATGTAAAACTTGGCCAATTCAGTTTCCCAGAGACTTTGGTAACTAAAAATGGTCAAGGAGAGAAATAAAGTGTGATGCCATCATGTACTCTGAAAACACACTCTGAAACTCTCCCAGGCCTCCTTCTAACAGGCTGGGGTTGGACATGAGCAATGTTTTCTGAGTTAGAAATAGGAACTGACAAGCAATATGAATTATTTAGGCCTTAAGTTAGCAATTTTAGCTGTGATGTTTGCAAATGGTGTCTCCTTTTTTAAAGTGAATTAGCAAATGTAAAAATCGAAATGTGGTCGATATTGATGAATGTACTTGCACCTCTGATTAATCCCTGGTTTTTAGAGAAGTCTAACTTTGTTTCCATTCCATGGGACCATCTCATCTGGAGGGTAACTTCAATGCCAGGGCTTAGCAAAGGAAAAAGCACCATAAGCAGGAATGGTGAGGACATATTAATTTTTTTTTTTAAGTTTGAAGGGACCTCAGGAGAGCAACTGGGCTTCCCTGGTGGCTCAGTGGTAAACAATCTCCCTGCCAATGTAGGAGACACAAATTCAATCCCTGTGTCAGGAAGATTTCCTGGCGAAGGAAATGGCAACTCACTCCAGTATTCTTGCCTGGAAAATCCCATAATCAGAGAAGCTTGGAGTGCTACAGTCTATGGGTTTGCAAAGAGCCAGCCATGACTTAGTGACTGAGCAACAACAACAGAAGGCAACTGACTGAGACATGCTCTATCCTTAGTTTCTAGTCTGACCAATTTTAACAAGAAAGGATCAGACACCAGCAGCCAAGCCCTGCTGGAACACAGGAGGCTCTCACACTATCCTCCAAGGACTTAGGCTTTTGCCATTGTCCTATTAACAAAAGGAAAAAAAGACAGTGCCTTTTAGCCTTTTGCTATTTTAAAATGTCCTTAAAAGGAAGCCAAAGGGTTCTCCTATGTGTTTCTAGGTGAAAGAGAAATTAACAATTAATATTGATTCTATCTATACCATAAATACATCTTTGCAAGCACTTACAGTGCAAGGGGATTATGCACCAAGACATTCACTTATAACAGGAAGTAACTTCTTTGTTTTTTTTTTAATTAACCTTCTTTTAATTTTCAAAAATTATTCATAATATTTTAACTATATTTTCCCCAATAAAAGTAACTTTGCAGATTTTCTCTGCCAGAAATCATTTTTGTAACATTTACAGCTGGTTAAACTAAACTAAAAAGAGGTCAAATGCCTTGTCCCCAAAAGAATACCAAATTAGTTACAGTGTCAGAAAATAGAAACCAAGTCTCATGATTCTCTACCCAGTATTCTAGTTCACACTGAAAATCTGAATTATTAAAAATAGTTCTAGAGAAGAAGTACTCTTATAGGGCTTATACAGTTGAAATAAGACAACTGCCCCAGTGTTAACTATAAAGAATAAGAATTTGATTCTTCTTTAAGTTAAACTATAATTAAAAAGTAATTATGTGTTCCTTCTATAGAAAGGCATAATAAAAAGCTATTTAAACATTAGCTTCAGATGGATACCCTTGTGGCTCAGCTGGAAAAGAAACTGCCTGCAATGCAGGAGACCTGGGTTCCATCCCTGGGTTGGGAAGATCCCCTAGAGAAGGGAAAGGCTACCCACTCCAGTATTCTGGCCTGGAGAATTCCATGGACTAGAGAAATCCATGGGGTCAAAAGAGTTGGACATGACTGAGCGACTTTCATTTTTCACTTTCAGATGGATACACAGAGGTTTTTGTGTTTTTTCTTTAAACCACAATAGCACTCTGAGTCAAAGCAACTGCATAGTATCTGCAGTGATAGTGTGTTAAATCTCACAAAATGCATTACCTGTAATACAAAGTCACTGACATTTTATAGGTGAGGAAAATGAGGCTAGGAAAAGAAGATTAAATGCATTCCCTACAGGCTTCCCTAGTGGTTCAGTGGTAAAGAATCTGCCTGCTAAGGCAGGAGACACGGGTTCAATCCCTGATCCAGAAAGATCGCACATGCCGCAGAGTAACTAAGCCTGTGCCCTGTAACCACTGAGCCTGTGCTCTACAGCCCTGGAGCTGCAACTACAGTGCCCACGTGTCCCGGCTACTGAAGCCCGAGTGTTAGAGCCCGTATTCCACAAGAGGGGTCACTGTAGTGAGAAGCCTGTGCACTGCAACTGGAGAATAGCCCCTGCTCATAGCAGCTAGAAATGAAGACCCAGCACAGACAAAATTATAAATAAATAATTATAAATGCATTTCCTAAGTCGAACTGCTGGGAAATGACATATTTGTGACTTGAAACTATGGGGAGTTTAAATCTCATTGTGTGCTCTATGTAGAATACTTGTTTATTCTATAATGAAGATTCCAAGACCAATAATAAGGTTCACTTATACAGTAAGTGATATAAAAATCATTAAGACAATTTATATGTAGAGATAAAGCTTGGAATTTGCCAATATTTGTTTAATCTAGAACAAGATGGAAAAATTTTTAAAAATGCATTCATACAACATCAGCCTTAAAAAGTTATAGAAGCAATCATATTTTCAAATAAAAATAAATGATGAATGAGTAACTTTCCACCGGGACGTTTAAGGACATTTATTTCAACCAACATCTATTGAGCACTGCCATATGCCAGGTCACAACCTCACATGGCCCTTAAGTCCCATCTGTTTTGTCTCAAGAGACAAGACCCTCATCAGGACCTGGGTCTGTCTTACCTGCTCTGACATGGGACACACTTAGGTATGGTAACATTAGCACAAATTATCACTAGGGATATCACCTGGTCCACATGAGGCATCAACTCACAAAAAAACAAATGCCTTTTTTTTTTAAATTTATTTTATTGAAGTATAGTTGATTTACAATGTTGTGTTAATTTCTGCTTCACAGCAAAGTGACTCAGAGAAATATATATATATATATACACACACACAAACACACACACACATACATTCTTTGTTGTATTCTTTTTCATTATGGTTTATCATATGATATTTTATACAGTACACTGTGCTATACAGTAAGACATTAGGTGCAGATAAATACTGTTTAAGACAAAAAATTAGTAAGTCAAAAATCAATGCTAAGAGTCTTGGCAGGCTGGTAAGGCTTCACCAAGTTTATAAAAGTACGAAAGTGGAAGTCGCTCAGTCATGTCTGACTCTTTGCGACCCCATGGACTATACAGTCCATGGAATTCTCCAGGCCAGAATACTGGAGTAGATAGCCTTTCCCTTCTCCAGGAGATCTTTCCAACCCAGGGATCGAATCCAGGTCTCCAGCATTGCAGGTGAATTCTTTACCAGCTAAGCCACAAGAGAAACCAAATTTAAGTAGTGTCATAACAACCTTCCTACCCAGTGAGATAGAAAGATGAAGTGGATTGTTTAATTGAAAGTCACCTAAAACAGTATTAACAAAGATACACATTTCCAATTTTTTCTTAACACCTGTATATTTATGGTCATTTGTAATCTTTAGGTTGTCAGACTTAAGACTGCTTTTGTTAAACATCTGTGATCAGATACTCAAGTTGCCTTTCTTGCCTAAACCACAATCATAATATATTATCCTAAGATTTATAGTTTATGACTCTTAAAAGTAGAACAAGAACATTAAGATCCTTACAGGCAACGTAATGCAGAATCCCTCTGACCTTTTTTTCATCATTTACCTTCCATTACTTAGAATTGTCTAGTACACAGCTAACTTGTTTCTCTTTTAATATATATTTAAAAAAATATTCTATTTTATATGGAAGTGTAGTTGATCAACAACTTTGTGTTAGCTTCAGGTATACAGCAGAGTGATTCTGCTTTTCATCTACATGTATCTATAAGAATAGAGAAGAACTACACAAAAAGTGGCCTTAATGACCTGGATAACCAAGATGGTATGGTCACTCACCTAGAGTCAGACATCCTAAAGTGTGAAGTCAAGAGGGCCTTAGGAAAAATTACTACAAACAAAACTAGAAGAGGTGACAGAATTCCATCTGAGCTATTTAATATTCAATATGTATTCAATATGTCAACAAATTTGGGAAACTTACCAGTGGCCACAGGACTGAAAGAGGTCAGTTTTCATTCCAATCCCAAAGGAGGGCATGGTAATGTTCAAATTACCATACAGCTGTGCTCATTTCACATGCTATCAAGGTAATGCTCAAAATCCTTCAAGTTAGGCTTCAGCAGGGCTTCCCTGATAGCTCAGTTGGTAAAGAGTCCACCTGCAATGCAGGAGACCCTGGTTCAATTCCTGGGTCAGGAAGATCCCCTAGAGAAGGGAAAGGCTACCCACTCCAGCTTTCTGGCCTGGAGAATGCCATGGACAGTCCACGGGGTCACAAAGAGTCGGACACGACTGAGCAAGTTTCACTTTCAGGCTTCAGCAATTCTTCAAGCTAGACTTTAGTAGCATGTGAACAGAGAACCTTAAGATGTTCAAGCAGGGTTTTGAAGAGGCAGAGGAATGAGAGATCAAATTGCCAGCATTTGGTGGATCATGGAGAAAGCAAGGGAATTCCAGAAAAACAGCTACTTCTGCTTCATTGACTATGCATAAAGACTTCGATTGTGTGAATCACAACGAACTGTGGAAAATTCTGATAGAAATGGGAATGCTAGACCACCTTACCTGTCTCCTGAGAAACCTGAATGAGAATCAAGAAGCAATAGTTAGAACTGGACATGGAACAACTGACGGATTCAAAATTGGGAAAAGAGTATGACAAAACTTTATATTGTCACTCAGCTTATTTAATTTATATGCAGAGTACATCATGCATAATGCTGGGCTGGATTAATCACAAGCTGGAATCGAGATTGCCAGGAGAAAAATCAACCTCAGATATACAGATGATACCACTATAATGGCAGAAAGCAAAGAGAAACTAAAGAGCCTCCTCATATAGGTGAAAGAGGAGAGGGAAAAAGCTGGCTTGAAGCTGAACGTTAAAAAAACTAAGATCATGGCTTCCAGACTTGGTTTTTCACGGCTTCATGGCTATGGTTTTTCTAGTAGTTGTATACAGATCTGAGAGTTGGACCATAAATAAGGCTGAGCGCCAAAGAATTGATGTTTTTGAATTATGCTGGAGAAGACTCCTGAGACAGTCTCTTGTACAGTTAAGAGATCAGATCAGTCAATCCTAAAGGAAATCAACCCTGAATATTCATTGGAAAGTCTGTTGCTAAAGCTGAAACTCCAATACTTTGGCCACCTGATGTGACAAGCTGACTCATTGGAAAAGACTCTGATGTTGAGAAAGACTGAAGGCAAAAGGATAAAGGGGGTGGCAGAGGATGAGATGGTTAGATAGCATCACTGACCCAATGGACACGAATTTGAGACAACTCCAGGGGATAATGGAGGACAGAGGAGCCTGGCGTGCTAAAGTCAATGAGGTCGCAAATAGTGGGACATGACTTTGTGACTGAACAACAATAACACTTTTTTCAAATTCTTTTCCCATTTAGATTACTAAAGAATATTGAGCAGAGTTCCCTGTGCTATACAGTAGGTCCTTGTTGGTTCTTTATTTTGAATATAGCATTGTATGCATGTCAGTACCAAACTTCCAACCTATCCCTCCACCTGGTAATCATAAGCTTGTTCTCTAAGTCTGTATGTCTGCCGCCATACACCTAATTTGAATGTGCTTATTAAGTTTTCCAAAATATTAAAAGTAATGGCAACCACAAGTTTTTTCCAATCCATTTTACCATATTATGTAATATCTAAATTACAGAGTTAAAATAGTGATTCAACCATTATCAGCAGATTTAATTGCTAATTGTATGTTAATTAAAACACAGTTGACTCTTAGTAAGCCCAATAGGAGCAGAAGAGCACAGGGATGCTCAGAAAATGCCTATTAGTGGTAAATATTTGTTGTGTGATGGGTATCTGTCAGTATCACACAAAAGGAAAGGAAAACATCATGATGTCCAATGAAAGACACCAAAAAGCAATCATTTCAATAAGACACATCAGGATCTACAGTTTTATGCAGGTCAGTTCAGAACAATTTCAGCTTTCCTGAGCTAAATGAATTAAATAGAGTTAGCCTAAGGGAGCTCTGATTTTTCTGAAAGTGAGCTTGCTCTCAACATTAAGGCTGAAATCATCAGCCTATCAAAATAAACTCCTGGTGCCTCTAGACAATGCTTGGAAGCTCTTGCAGTTTATCTCTTATATTTGCCCTAAAAAATGCTGTTCATTTCATAATTATTATATTCATACTGAATCCATAAGAGATAGTAGTGCTGTGCTTGTATTTGAAGACATTTAGTGTTGAAGGTATTTTGGAATGCCTGAACAGCAAAATGATATAAAATATTTATAGAGATAATGTTCATAATATCTTTCTAGAACATAAAAAGTATTCATGTATGTTCCACTTCAGTAAATTAAATACTAGTCATCTTCTCTGCCATGCATCCTGAAAGCTTTTCTACATGACAAAAATTCCACATGGCAGAAGCTTTTAGAGAGAAAATGGTAACAAAATGTTCAGTATTTATCATTCAAGAAATTCCCTAAGGAAACCAGCAGTCCTTCTAAGTATCTCCTAATGAAAATACATTTCTCTATGATATGACTCATAAAAACTTGTGAATATTTCTGAAAAGGCAATCAGTCAAGCACAATAAGTATAGAGCAGTCCAGGTCCTTCTTAGTGTTCTGAATGAGCTTATGTTCAATTGCTTTTAAATACAATAAGTTAAAAGAGTGTGGGCCACGCTTGCCCTCTGCGATGGCCCACACTTTGTCTGTGGAGGGTGCTTCTCTCTGAATCTGAATAAATCTACTTCTTACCTATCACTTTGTCTCTCACTGAATTCTTTCTGCGATGAGACATCAAGAACCTGAGCTTCATTAAGTCCTGAAACAAGCCAAGAGAGAAGGCTCTAGAAAGAAGAATTCCCAGGACCAATCTCTGGGGCCAGAGGCAGCCTGGGTCTGGGGACCAAGTGTCTCAAGGACTCTGTTCCTGCCACTTTGGAATCCAGACCTTCAACCTACAGAGATCTGGGCCTTGACAAGCTGGTTATTTTGAGGCACTACCCTGCCATCTTCTCCGTTGGTTGTCTCCCCAGTTGAAGTCCCTTCCTTGCCTCAGCACCTCTTCTCTCGGATTCTTTGGCCTGTCACATGGCGACCAGAGCAAACTTGACTCAGTAACACTTCCAGAGCCCGTTCCATGCGTTTACATCCATATGTATGAATGTATACAGGTGCAGAGTGGTGCTTTGTGGGTGTTCTTTTACATAAATTAGATCACACTAATTCTCGTTGTTCTGCAACTTGTGTTTGTCACTTACCAGTCCATCTGGGAGATTAACAAACATATATGGAGCACTCACCTGTGCCAGACACTGTTCTAAGAGTTGGAGAGACTTTGGCATACAGCCTAAAAATCCTTACCCTCATGGAGCTGACATGGTGGGGGTGCAGGGAGAATAACATAAGTGAGTGAAACATATAGTATGCTAGGTGATAATGAGCCCTGGGGAGAATAGGAAAGCAGGGAGGGAAAATAAAAGAGAGGGGATGGCAGGAGGGGCTGCAATTTTAAATAGAATGATCAGGGAAGGCCTCACAAGAAGATCTGCAGAAGTTGAGTGAGCAAGCCAACCAGACACCTGGGGAAGGAGCATTCCATACCAGGAGCACGGCTGGGGTCCTGAAACAAAAATCAACTGATTTACAGAGCAGGTGAGTGATGGGGAGACTAGTTGGAGAGGAGGACTTTGGCTTTAAGTAAAATGGAGCCATTGGGCCATTGTCGGCAGAGAAGTGATGTGATCTGAGTTACATTTTACCCAGAACTGACAAATGGCTGGATTCGAATACCTATTGCAGAGAGAACTGACAGCATTTGTTGAGGAACTCGCTGTGGGATGTGTGATGAATGTTGGGGAGGAAAAGACTTCCCCTCTCTCCTTTTAGGTTGTTTTTGTTGGTCTAGTCATTAAATTGTTGTAAGTCAGATTATCAGGAGAAGATCAAATTTTGACTTGGTACTTACAGGAATTCATAGATATATGAGGCTTAAAGAAATGACCAAGCAAGCAGCTATTATACCTTTTAGACAAAGAAACAACAAATGTGTGAAGAACTGACAGGACAAAGAAACTTAGGCTTGGATACTAATCAGTGAAGTAACTCAGCAGAGTTTGTTAACACAGCACTTACCCTGTGCCAAGCACTGTTCTAACGGCTGAAGAGACCTCCCTAGCACTGGCAATGAGGATGTCTCCCTACCTTCTGATTTCAGGGAGACAGAGAGGAGGGTCATAGTGTGCTTTCTGCACTGGCTGTTTCTTGGATAACTTTAATTCAACATAATAATATGCCAAAATGGCATATTTGGGGGTGGCCTGCCCCATCTTGACCCCAAGTTTTTTTGCTCTGAGTGCTCCATTGAAAGCACGGAGTCCCCATTTCAGAAATGAAGAAGACTGTGAGAGAAGCAGGTTTGCGGGAGGCATCGAGTATTTGGTGTTGCACCTGCTAAATGCGATGTAACAACTAGATATCCAGGTGGTGAAGCCAAGGAGGCCACTGGTTATACAGGTGTGGAGTTCAAGATAGAGGTCCCTCACAAATGAACCTGTCGACTAATGAGAAACAAGGGGAGGGTTGGATTGGGAGTTTAGGATTAGCAGATGCAAACTACTGTATTGAGAATGGATAAACAATAAGGTCCTATTGTGTAACACAGGAACTATATTCAATATCCTGTGACAAAACATCATGGAAAAGAATATATATATATATATATACACACACACACACGTATATATATATATATGTATAACTAAATCACTTTGCTGTACAGCAGAAGGTAGCACAACATTGTAAATCAACTATATTTCAATAAAAACCTTTTTAAAAAGAAAAAAAAAGAGTGTGTGTATATTGTTATGTGTGTGTGTATATATATATTATATATAATATATATATATATATATATATACAATTTAAAAACTGTCAATCCATTTTATTGGCATTTTAAATGTCTTCTAAAATATTGTCCAAGGGTGTGAAATCTACCTATTAAGAGCTGTATTTGAACTGAAGTAAAAGATGTAATTTCTCCTTTTAGCATTAACTTTTCATTAAAAATCAGTAGGTTCAATTTCTACCACATTATTTTAACAAATCATTGTTTTATACAAACAAAAGTAAATCAGTAATTTTTTAAGGCATAATGTGTTTTGGATTCACTTTATACAGAAACTTAACTGTACAAAGTGCTGAATATATGTGAATATTTTTTTTTAAATTTTTTGATACCTTTTCTTAACATTTGCTTCAGTTCAGTTAAGTTCAGTCACTCAGTCATGTCTGACTCTTTGCAACCCCATGGACTGCAGCATGCCCACGCCTCCCTGTCCATCACCAACTCCCAGAGTTTACTCAAATTCATGTCCTTTGAGTCGATGATGCCATCCAACCATCTCATCCTCTGTCATCCCCTTCTCCTCCTGCCTTCAATCTTTCCCATCATCAGGGTCTTTTCAAAAGAGTCAGTTCTTTGCATCAGGTGGCCAAAGTATTGGAGTTTCAGGGTTAATTCCTGTAAGTTTCAACATCAGTCCTTCCAATGAATATTCAGGACTGATTTCCTTTAGGATGGACTGGTTGGATCTCCTTGCAGTCCAAGGGACTCTCAAGAGTCTTCTCCAACACCACAGTTCAAAAGCATCAATTCTTTGGCGCTCAGCTTTCTTTATAGTCCAACTCTCACATCTATACATGACTAATGGAAAAACCATAGCCTTGACTAGACGGACCTTTGTTGGCAAAGTAAGGAAAGAAAGAAAGTGAAGTTGCTCACTTCACTTGTGTGAAGTTGTGTCCAACTCTTTGCAACCCCATGGACTGTTGCCTACCAGGCTCCTCCGTCCATGGAATTTTCCAGACAAGAATACTGGAATGGGTTGCCATTTCCTTCTCCAGAGGATTTTCCCGACCCAGGGATCGAACCTGGGTCTCCTGCATTGGGGGCAGATGCTTTACCATCTAAGCCACCAGGGAAGCCTTGGCAAAGTGATGTTTCTGCTTTTTAATATGCTGTCTAGGTTGATCACATTTACTATGCTGTCTAGGTTGGTCATGTACTATGCACCATAATATACACACTATAAATTATATAAAATTGCATTTTAGAAAACTTAAAGGTGATTGATGCTTTTTAATTTAATTATTAATATAGTTAATAAAATATATATGTTTATATTTTATAAATTATAATTAATATTTGAATATTGAGAATTCACACTGAACATTTTTAATGTTGGTATTTTGGCTACCCACTGCTCTATAATGAACTACCAAAAACTCGGTAGTTTAATACATCACAAACTTACTATCTCACTGTTTGTAAGGGTCAAGGTTTTGGATGAAGCTGATCCAGGGTCCCCCACGTGGGGTCCACAGACTGAAGACAAGGTCTCAGTCAGGCTTGTTGTCTTCTGAAAGCTGGAGTGCAGAAACCATTTCCAAGTTCACCCAGGTTGGTTTCCTTGCAGAAAAAAATATAGCCTTAGAAATAAAAGTATAAGATAAAAGGCAGTGGGTAACTGGCGCCCTGGCTTTTTCTTTGCTGCTAACTAGAAGCTGCATGCAGGTCCCAGAGGCCTCCTCATTTCCCTGCCACATGCACCACCCAACATGGCTATGTGCTTCTTTCAGGCCATTGAGTGAAAAAGAGTTTCTACCTAGAATAGGGCTCTGATATGATGAAACAACTAGAGAAGAAAATGGCAACCTGCTCTAGTACTCTTACCTGGAAAATCCCATGTACAGAGAAGCCTGGAGGGCTACAGTTCATGGAGTTGCAAAGAGTCAGACATGACTTAGTGACTGAGCACACATGCACCCTGATAAAACTAACGGTGGGATATGCCATCCCTTCTGCAATGTCCTGTCAATTACAAGCAAGTTACAAATCCCATCCACATTTAAGGGGAGTGAATTACATGAAATGTGAATGCCAGGGGTAAGGATCTTTGAACATCACATTAGGGTCTGACCCTCAGTTGTGTCGTTTAAAAAAAAAAATGAAGGTTTGAAGATCACCGTTTTAGACTAATATGTGACAATCTGGATATTCCTACTAAAAGTATGTCAGAAAATCATATTGAATAATTTGATTAGCCTTTCCATATTCTAATGAATTTTTAATTTTTAAGTTGCTAAATATTTAAGGTTTATTGGTTTTAACATTCTTCTCTACCCTAAACAGACTACTTCGTTCTTCTCTATCTTTAGCTTGCAAGATTATTGAATTAATTCAATGTGATCCTATTAAGAGCTCAATTCATAGGAAATTTTTAAACAGTTTTACCATCTTGTCAGTCATCTATTGATGTATAAAAAGCCACCTAGGCCATAGTGATATAAAGCAACAAGAATTTATTATTTCTCATCATTGTGTAGGGTGTCCAATCTCACATGAGGAGATTTTCTGCTGCACATTGTGTTAGGTGGGGATATTCATGAACTACATTTAACTGAAGCTAAGCTGGAGTTGAAATGTCCAAGATGCTTTTCTCATATGTCTAAGACTTCACCTGGGGATACCATTTAATGTTTAGAGATTTATTTTGTTAAGTCTACAAAGAATAGATGCTGTAGAAGGTGTGAAGAAAAAGGAACCCTCCCATAGTGTTTCTGGAAATGTAAATTGGTGCAACCACAATGGAGAACAGTATGGAGATTCCCCAGAAAATTAAAAATAAACTACCATATGATCCAGCAATCCCACTCCTGAGCACATATCTGAAAATGATAATTCTAAAGGATACATTCACCCCAATGTTTATAGGGGCACTGTTTATAGTAGCCAAGACGTGTCAGCAGCCTAAATGTCCACAGACAGATGAATGGATAACAAAGACGCTGTACATATACATAATGGAATATCACTGAGCTATAAGAAAGAACGAAATAATACCATTTGCAGCAACACGGATGGACCTAGAGATGATTGTACTAAGTGCAGCAAATCAGACAGAGAAAGACTAATATCATATGATATCATTTATATGTGGAATCTAAAACAATGATACACAGGTACTTATTTATAAAACAGACTCACAGACATAGAAAACTAACTTATGGTTACCAAAGGGGAAAAGTAAGGGGAGAGATAAATTGGAAGATTGGGCTTGACACACACACACTACTATATATAAGAGATAAACAACAAGAACCTACTGGGACTTCCCAGGTGGTGCAGTGGTTAAGGATCTGCCTTCCAATGCAGGGGACATGGGTTCAATACCTGGTTGGGGAAATAAGATTCCACATGCTGCAGGGCAACTAAGCCTGCATGCCACAACTAGAAAGAAACCGCCATGTAGCCGTTAAGATGCAATGCAGCCCAAAATAAATTGATGAATTAAAGAAAAAAAAAGGGCCTACTCTATAGCACAGGGACCTATGCTCAATATTTTGCAATAATCTATATGGGAAAATATAGAATGTATCCTTTAGAATTATCATTTTCTCAGATATGTGCTCAGGAGTGGGATTGCTGGATCGTATAGTAGCTTTATTTTTAATTTTCTGAGGAATCTCCATACTGTTCTCCATTGTGGTTGCACCAATTTACATTTCCAGAAACACTATGGGAGGGTTCCTGTTTCTTCACACCTTCTACAGCATCTATTCTTTGTAGACTTAACAGACTGGTTCCAAATAGGAAAAGGAGTACATCAAGCTGTATATTGTCACCCTGGTTATTTAACTTATATGCAGAGTACATCATGAGAAACGCTGGGCTGGAGGAAGCACAAGCTGGAATCAAGATTGCCAGGAGAAATATCAATAACCTCAGATATGCAGATGACACCACCCTTATGACAGAAAGTGAAGAACTAAAGAGCCCCTTGATGAAAGTGAAAGAGGAGAGTGAAAAATTTGACTTAAAGGTCAACATTCAGAAAACTAAAATCATGGCATCTGGTCCCATCACTTCATGGCAGATAGATGGGAAAACAGTGGAAAGAGTGGCTGACTATTTTTCTGGGCTCCAAAATCACTGCAGACGGTGACTGCAGCCATGAAACTAAAAGATGCTTACACATGAAAACTACATAATGGAAACTGGGCCTGAACTACCGCCCTCTGTTCTCCACATTTAGTGAATTTTCACATGTTCATACTGGTGTAAATCCCAGACTAAATTATATACATCACAGATTGAATTGTATATATCACATGAATTATATATCACCATGGGCTGAATTATACATATGAGCCATATACATATGTACTTAAGGTATCTTCTTTAGCTATAATGATGATGATATTAAATGAAATTATTAAAAGATGGTTTTATTCAGCCTAAGAGCAATTAACTAAAAAAAAAAAAATTAAAGTTACACTATAAGGAAAAAGTACTACAATAATAAGTATTTATCATGTATTGTTCTGCCAACTATGAGATGGTTAGAGTCTCTAAAAATATTAGGGAAGGGGCTTCCCTGGAGGTCCAGTGGTTGGGACTCTGAGCTTCCACTGAAGCAATTGGGGGTTTGATCATTGATCAGGGAAATAAGATCTTGCCTGCCTCACAGCATGGCCAACATTTTTTGGCTAAAATAAATAGGGGATTCTAATAGCATTAATTTAATTTTTGTAAGTTTTTACAATGTAAATTATTTAATTTCCATGAACATGAACTTTTTTAATGTAAGAGACAAAAGATGTAAGAATATTTCTCCATTATGTCGCTGTAATAAATGTGATTTATATTACTGTGGGGGGATATTTGCTACCTATAAAATCACTCTTTGCAAAAGTTGCTACAATTTAATCCATAGACAATAACAGGGACCCATATTTTTTTAACTTAAATGAAACATAGGCAAATAGGAAATATCAAAAAATGCAAATAGTTGTTTATAAACATTATTGTATATAAAAAAGAATTTTAATGAAATTGTTTTGATATCAAGCAAATAGAATAACTGAAGATCTGTAAGGGCAAAGTAACTACTAGGGAACATGAAAAAGTATTATAAAACTTGCAAAGCAGAGGGCTAGGTATAACCCACCTTTGAGCTCCAATGCATCCATTTTTTTACCACTGACATTTCCAAAAGCTTTCATTTTAATATATGACTCCTCTACTTAAAGACTTTTAATTCCATATTTCCCACAGTGCAAAATCCATATTCTTTATTGTAACACATGGAACTCTACATAGAACCCCACCAATAAAAGCAGCACCTTTAAATGTTTGATGGGTTGTGAACTCTACCTTATTTGTTCTTCCCACAAGATCTGCTCCACCAGTTTGTTCTGGTGGGAAAACACCATAATAAATCCCATCTTCCTGAGTTTTCTCTGACTTTTCTGCTCACATCATCAGGAGCATCTTCTTCCTCTTCAGACACATCCATATCCTGTTTTTCTGCAAATTCACTTCTTCCAGGAAACTCCTCCTGACCATATCACTGAATTACTCTAATGATGCAAGCAATAATTTAGCTATTTTTGTCATCATAAATAACTATCCTGGTGGATATCACAGCCTGTTTGAGCAAGAATAATTGTTATTCTACTGAGCATCTCAAAAGGTGCATTGTACAGCACGTGAGCATCATAGTTATTCAATAAATAGTGAATACGTAAATAATAGGTTTTAGAAAGGGACATATCTTTAGGTAACTGAAGGGAAAATGTAATTGATGATTGTCAATTTTATGCTTGAAATTCAGCATTTATTTTCTGACTTGTAGACTTTTTCTAAGTTCTCCCCTCTTATGGAAGAGGATAAAAAAATAAACAGTAACCCAAGAACATGAGAAGTTCTAATACCCCATAGTTCAGTTCAGTTTCAGTTCAGTCACTCAGTCGTGTCCGACTCTTTGTGACCCCATGACCTGCAGCACGCCAGGCCTCTCTGTCCATCACCAACTGCCGGAGTCCACCCAACCTATGTCCACTGACTCGGTGATGCCATGCAACCATCTCATCCTCTGTCGTCCCCTTCTCCTCCTGCCCTCAATCTTTCCCAGCATCAGGGTCTTTTCCAATGAGCCAGCTCTTCACATCAGGTGGCCAAAGTATTGGAGTTTCAGCTTCAACATCAGTCCTTCCAATGAATATTCAGGACTGATTTCCTTTAGGATGGACTGGTTAGATCTCGTGCATTCCAAGGGACTGTCAAGAGTCTTCTCCAACACCACAGTTCAAAGGCATCAATTCTTTGGTGCTCAGCTTTCTTTATAGTCCAACTCTCACATCCATACATGACCACTGGAAAAACCATAGCCTTGACTAACCGGATCTTTGTTGGCAAAGTAATTTCTCTGCTTTTCATTATGCTGTCTAGGTTGGTCATAACTTTCCTTCCAAGGAGTAAGTGTCTTTTAATTTCATGTCTGCAATCACCATCAGCAGTAATTTTGGAGCCCAGAAAAATAAAGTCAGCCACTGTTTCCACTGTTTCCCCATCTATTTGCTATGAAGTGATGGGACCAGATGCCATGATCTTAGTTTTCTGAATGTTGACCTTTAAGCCAACTTTTTCTCTCTCCTCTTTCACCTTCATCAAGAGGTTCTTTAGTTCTTCTTCACTGGTGTCATCTGCATATCTGAGGTTACTGATATTTCTCCCAGCAATCGTGATTCCAGCTTGTGCTTCCTCCAGCCTAGCGTTTCTCATGATGTACTCTGCATAGAAGTTAAATAAGCAGGGTGACAATATACAGCCCTAATGTACTCCTTTTCCTATTTGGAACCCGTCTGTTGTTCCATGTCCAGTTCTATCTGTTGCTTCCTGACCTGCATACAGATTTCTCAAGAAGCATGTCAGGTGGTATGGTATTCCCATCTCTTTCAGAATTTTCCACAGTTTATTTTGATCCACACAGTCAAAGGCTTTGGCATAGTCAATAAAGCAGAAATAGATGTTTTTCTGGAACGCTCTTGTTTTTTTGATGATCCAGCAGATGTTGGCAATTTGATCTCTGGTTCCTCTGCCTTTTCTAAAACCAGCTTGATCATCTGGAAGTTCGCGGTTCATGTTTTGCTGAAGCCTGGCTTGGAGAATTTTAAGCATTACCCTTATAAACTGGACATAAATCCAAGACTAAAATACTGGGGAGAAAAGTCCTTGTCTTACATTGAATCTAGAGAAGATAAGTAAAGTGTAAGCAATGGAGACTATTGGCATGAGAAACAGTAATAATACAGAAAACAGATCTCCTGTACATTTTTTTTTTCAGATTTCTACAAAATTTTCTTAACAGCAGAAGTAGCCAACTGTCTCCTGATCTACAGATATCAAATGATTTTCAAAGTTTTGCATATAATCTTGAATTTAGCTTTTAAATCAAGGCAATATGAGCTGATATTTTAAAACACTAAATAGGACAAAGATGAGTCACCCTTCCTACATGACTCTATTACTGTCCTGCCTCCCATGAGTGATTGCTTTTATCCTTCCTGTTTCAATTTTTCTAGCGGTCATCTCCAACATTCTGAGCTTGTCCCCTATTTCTTGATTCATAAACTTTCAACTTTATTCATTAGCATCCTGATATGATAAATGAGTTTTTTTCACTTGTAAGGATGCCCTACCACCTCCTCCAAATTTGAGAATATCATAATACTCATTTCTTAACTGGTTACTACTGAAAACTTTAAAATCTATTCAACCTGCTGTTTCTCTTTTCTATTGGTCATGGATTTTTTTGTCTGGACTCCCTACTTTGTGAGATGAGAACATAAGCTTCAGCTTATTTTTAAGGGTGCTTAAAATACGAAATTCTAATGAACATGTGAAAAGATGACTTAAGATGAATTTAAAATAGAAAACTAAGTCATATATGTCTTAACACTCTTTCACAACTGTACATTTTTTATTCTGTGTTCAAGAAAATGGGCTTTTAATGCAATGCAATACGGAAAATACATAGTATGCTAATATCTATGAAAAATATAATTTTAATATATTCTATAATATAGGATAAAATATAATTTTAGAGCTGTGAGAGTATGAGACAAAAGTGATTAAAGAACTTATTCCATCTCAATTTTTATTATTATTTTTAATAGGAAGAAAAAATTGTTTTGCTTTTCTCTTTGAATATTCTATCAATTACAGTGAGTTCATATGTAATTCATATGTAACTAGATAATTACTGCAAAATGTTATACACATTATAACAAATGCAAACAGAGTAGCAGAGAAATAATATATGGCTGTCACAGGTAGATTTCCAAGAGGCAAACTCTTGAGATGTAGAGCCATGTTCAGGTGTATTACCATTTAGAATGTGCTCTCAGGATCAACTCTTGGGATGGTAGTAGTATTTGCAGAGGGAATAGTTTTGCTGTCCTAAAGAGGGACATCCTGAAGTTGGAAGCTGGGATGCCACTGAGAGATTTCCTTAACTGGGACAAAGACATCAAGCTTTTATAACCCACTCCTCATCCCTAGCATCCAAATTAACTCCAGGTTGAATGCAGGCTGCCCTGAAGAAGAGGTGTCACTATGACCCATTAACAGGAAAGGCAAGAGAATTGATGATATCTGCAGACATCATTCCCTGCAGTTGGGAGAATAGGCTACAGTTCTGAGATTGGGGCTGGGCAGGGTACCACAGCATCCAACATGGTAATCCTTCTGATCTGAGGTTTCACTTTCCATAATTTTAGTTGTGGTAAAATGGAGTCTGAAAATATTAAAAGGAAAAATACAGAAATAAACTCATAAGTTTTAGTTTGTGCACAATTCTGAGCAGCATGATGAAATCTCATGCCATTCAGCTCCATCCCAATGGGAAACCCAACGAGGGACATCATGTTGTCTGATGTTCAACTGTTAACATCCGGGATAACCCAAAGCAGATGATCTCCCTCTGATATGGCCTCAGAAGGTCAGTAGTAGTAGCCTAACCCTATGTCACAATGCCTATGTCAGTCACCTCATTTAATCTCATCACTTAGGCATTTTATTATATAACCTCACATAATCACAAGAAGATTGAGTACGATACAACATGATATTTTGAGAGACAGAGAGATGCTTCACATAAATTTTAATGCAGTATTTTTTATAATTATTCAATTGTATTATTGGTTATTGTTGCTAATCCCTTACTGTGCCTAATTTATATTGGGTTGCTGCAAAAGTAATTGTACTTTTGCATTATTGGAATTTGCCACTTGATATTGGAATATATTTTTAAATAAATGTGGTTATGTTATGTGTAATTTTAATGTTCATTTTTTTGCTAATAACTTTTTGCTTGCTGTTTATTTTTTATTTATTTTAGACTAGGGAAATGTTAGACAAAAAGCAAATTCAAGAAATTTTCTTATACAAGTTCATAATAGGTTGCAAAGCAGTGGAGACAACTCGCAACGCATTTGGCCCAGGAACTGTTAACGAATGGACAGTGAAGTGGTGATTTAAGAAGTTTTGCAAAGGAAAGGAGAGCCTTGAAGATGAGGAGCACAGTGAGCTGGGCATCAGAAGCTGATGATGATCAACTGAGAGCAATCATCAAGCTGATCCTCTTACAACTACAGGAGAAGTTGCCAAAGAACTCAAGGTGGACCATCTTATGGTTGTTTGGCCTTTGAAGCAAATTGGAAAGGTGAAAAAGCTCAATAAGTGGCTGCCTCATGAGATGACCAAAAAATAAAAAAACTTGACATTTTAAAGTGTCATCTCTTATTCTACAGAACAAAAGCGAATCATTTCTCAGATTATGACATGCGACGAAAAGCAGATTTTATACACCAATCAGTGATGACCAGTTCAGTGGTTGGACCTAAAAGAAGCTCCAAAGCACTTCCCAAAGCCAAACTTGCACCCCAGAAAGGTCATGGTCACTGTTTGGTGGTCTGCTGCTGGTCTGATCCACTATAGCTTTTTGAATCCTGACAAAACCATTACGTATGAAAAGTATGCTCAGCAAATCGATGAGATGCACTGAAAACTGCAATGCCTGCGGCCAGCACTGGTCAACACAGCAGTCGTCATGTTCTCCACGACGACACTCAACCTTGTGTCACACAACAAATGCTTCAAAAGTTGAACAAATTGGGCTACAAAGTTTTGCCTCATCTGCCATATTCACCTGCCCTCTCACCAACTGACTACAACTTTCTCAACCATCTCAATAAATTTTTGCAAGGAATATGCTTCCAGAGCCAGCAGGAGGCAGAATATGCTTTTCAAGAGTTCATTGAATCCCAAAGCATGGGATTTTACACTATAGGAAAATGCAAACTTATTTCTATTTGGCAAAAATGTGTTGATTATAACGGTTGCTATTTTGATTAACAAAGTTGTGTTTGAACCTAGTTACGATGATTTAAAATTCATGGTCCAAAACTGCAATTACTTTTGCACCTAACTAATAATATTTTAACTTAAAATCCATTGTATTACGGTCAATGGTAGGAACATTATGTCAACTCTGAAATATCCCCATTCTAATTACAAATTATGAGACTGAGGAAGTGACCACAGATGGATCCATGTGATAATGAGTCCACTGTGAACGGGACCTCATGTGACTCCCATTATAAGAAAGCGTCTGAAAAGATTCACGTCTCTGGTATCAGTGATAATTCAGACACTTAAATCAATAATACTAAAAAATTCTGTTATTATCTTTTCTCCAGTATGCGCCTTCAAGGATAAATGAATATTATCCCTGTGGGGAAGACGAGAGGAATTATTACTCTGTATATTTGCTGTAGTGCTGCAAGCTCCTTCCTCCCAGGAATCTGGAAGAAAGTTTGGTATGAAACTTTCTGAAAGTTTCTGCTAGAAACCTGTATGAAAATCAGCTGAGGTATAAAAATTAACCAACAAATCCCGATTTCTTAATTGGGATGCCTGTACTCAATCTCTCGATCATACAGTCATCAGTCTTTTCGGTTAAATGAAGTGAGAAATACTCTTGCTGGCTGACAATCTATCTGGTCCCTAGAAAGATCATGTACAATTAATAACTCCTAGAGCTCTCTGTGGGTCAAGCCTTCCTGGCCACCACTAAGGCCTCACCACTCACTGTGATCATTGTACCTGCCTGACTTTTACTTGCCTCTATTATTTCAGAATCCTACCTGTAAACCTGCTTTAGTGATAGTGCCTCTCAGCATCAGCCCTGGCTTATGGGTGACAGCTATGGCCCAGTTTCTCAGTGATACTGACACCCCTCACCAAGCCATTCCTTTTGTGTGGGAAGCAGAATGTCCCCAGAAACCCCCCAGAGGGACTCCAGCCCCCGGTAACATACCCACCTCAGCATGTGCACTTATCTAAGCTTCTTGACCTTTCTTTCTTTCTCCATGGCCGTTCTTGAATTTTTACTTTATTTGGCATGGGATAACACTTTCTCCAAGCTTCTAAGATGCATTCTAGAAACACAGTAGCACCATCTCTTGCTCAGCATGTCAAGTCCTTGTATCTCAGGAAAAAATGCTCCCATATTGATAAATTCCTTTATGTTCCATCGACCTTGACCCAAGACATCCGAGTCCAGTCCAATGTCCTCTCCCTGTTCCTGCTAATACTCAGGAAATATGTCCTATCCACTCTGAGGCTCCTCTAGAATAGAGTCCTTTTCCCTCTAACCAAACCCAGCACTTGGCTAATCAGGTAACTGTGACTCAGCCCTAGTCCTGGCCTCATGGCCAGGAGGAGAGATAGGGGCGATTCAGAGAATGGCACAAAGTAACATTGTCTTCCACCTTATCTCCAAGGTCAGTGGAGGGAGGATTTGCCTTTAACATAAAGGAGTGGGTTGTGTCTTAAGCTTGAAAGGTTCAGAAGAAGCTCAGAGAGCCCCATCTCTTGTCTCCGGATCCCGTTCTTCCCCAGACTACCTAGCTCAGGAATTTAACATTACATGTAACTGTGGTGTACTTTTACTAAGTCCTGGGCTCTGCTCCAGTTGTCTGTGTCCTCAGGAGGCCTGTCTTCCATTGTTACCCTCTAATTAACAACTGACTCTCCTCAGCTTTTCATTGTCTCTCTCCAGAGGATCAATCACCCCTAGAAAATATCATCCAATTTAATTGTCCTTATATTTGCTCTCTCTTTTATATTTTATTTATTTTTTAAAGAATTTATTGGAGTATAGTTTCTTAACAATAATGTGTCAGTGTCTACTGCACAGCAAAGTGAATCAGTTATGTGTGTATATATATACGTACACCCTCTTCTTTGGATTTCCTTCCCATTTAGGTCACCACAGAGCACTGAGTAGAGTTCCCTGTGCTATACCGCAGGTTCTTATCAGTTTTGTTTTGTACATAGTAGTGTACAGATGTCAGTCCCTATCTCCCAATTCACCACATCCTCCCTTTTCCCCTTCATCTCCATTAGTTTGTTCTCTACATCTGTGTCTCTATTTCTGCTTTGCAAATAAGTTCCTCCATACCATTTTTCTAGATTTCACATATAAGTGATATCATATGATATTTGTTATTCCCTTTCTGACTTACTTCACTCTATATGACAGTCTCTAGCTCTATCCCTATAATTTTAATGTGTCTGAAACATTATTGCCACTAACGCATATCCTTCAACTGATCCATCATCCCAAATTACCATCACTGAAAGTTTTAATAATTCCATCATCACCTTGTGTCCAGGGCTGTGTGTCCTCCACAGATACCCCCTCCACCCCCTACTAATGTGATTGTGTCCTCACCAACAGTGAGTGTGACAGCTTCCCAACCTCATTACTGCCCTTGCTTTCCCAGACCACACTTGGCACCGACTGCTGCAAGATGAGGTGCCCAGGAAGCAGAGGGATGAGCGTGCAAGAGTTTCACTGGGGAATGAACATTCTTGGAGCCCACAACTCTGGTGAGATGAGAGGAAGCAGGATTTGGTAGAACAAGTAAGGCAGCTGTGCATTCATGACTAGGTCTCAGCCAGCTTTGCAGAGACGGTGCAGGAGTGAGGTGACTCCAGATAAACTCCTGACTGTGGTGAGGATGAGAGTGTTTACACTCCATGACAGCTTCCCTCTATAATTTTCTGGGAACTTAGTCAAGGTAGTTCTCTTCAGCAAAGAGCAAGTCCCAGAAAACACGGAGAGCTAAAGGTGGCTGGCACTTGGCAGTACACCATGCAACAGGGGAAGAATCTTCCAATCCTGAAGGAAATCCAGATTGTACACCACAGCATCCACTTCAGCCAGCACCAAAGAGAATTCAGGGAAAGTAATTATAGAATCAAGCTCCACTGTTTCTACTTCTTGTTGAAGATGCCTTGGGGGAAAAACAAATAAATTCAATACTTGCCCATTTCTCTTGCATTTTCTGTGGTTTTCCTCTCCCGTCATCTTTTCCGTGGCATCATCATGTCATTATCCTCACTCTGCATTACTGCTAGATTCATGTTCCTGAAGCACTGATTACAGATCTGCTCCTCTACCAAGAGCCTCCTTTTCTCCTAAAGAATCAATAAAAGCCAACATTTAGAACCTCCTCCAACCTAATTCCAGCTAACCTCTCAACTCCATACACAAAACATCTTCTTGAGCCAAATGGTCTATATTATTGTCCCTTGACTCCCCCCCCCCCACAAAGCATCTACTCTGCATCGCCTCTTCCATGTTTTGCTCATATTGATCTACCCTTTTGAAAAGCACGTTCTTCTCCTATTCATCCTTCAAGATGACTTGGGTCAAAATTCACATGGCATTTTTTAAAGGCAGGCAATGATTTCTCTTTCCTATCGTTTTGTCATCAGCTCTCCACTAATAAAGAACTCTTTCAGAAACTTTTTACATGTAACCTCTTAGTTCAGTTCAGATCAGTTGCTCAGTCATGTCCAATTCTTTGCAACCCCATGAATTGCAGCCCACCAGGCCTCTCTGTCCATCACCAACTCCTGGAGTCCACCCAAACCCATGTCCATCGAGTCGATGATGCCATCCAGCCATCTCATCCTCTGTCATCCCCTTCTCCTCCTGCCCTCAATCTTTCCCAGCATCAGGGTCTTTTCCATTGAGTCAACTCTTCAAATCAGGTGGCCAAAGTATTGGAGTTTCAGCTTCAACACCAGTCCTTCCAATGAACACCCAGGACTGATCTCCTTTAGGATGGACTGGTTGTAACCTCTCATCAGCAATTAAATCACTGTTCTGCTTTGTGACTTAACGTTTTCACAAAATTAAGACTTTTCTCTCTGTTTAGAGAATAGATAATTTTAGGACAAGCTCCACTTTGATCCTGTGTGCCTGGGATCAATAAACCATAGATGAATGGACATGGCAAAGCACCTGCCATAAGGCAAAACCTGTGTACTTGTTCACTGAGAATGGAGCCCTTTCAAATTCAGTGACTCCCAAATTTAGGATTTATCCTGTTCTAGCCACTATAGCACTTAACATGATGTCGAATTACATTCCATCCCCACTAGGTCTATTTGTAGCAAAAGCAGGTATTGGTTCATTTAACTTGTGAAAAAGAAAAATCATTCTTACAACTTAGAATTCATGCAGGTTCTTTGTGTGAAAAAGAAAGCAAAAACTCACTCGCTACACATATAATAGCTATAAAAGCTTTTTGTAGCCCTTTACCAGTTAAAGGCGTCAGGAACAACATGCCAAATGGTAAGTGATTACCCAGTGAACAAAAGACAACCACCAAACACTTAAGGCAACATGCCAGTGGATTTTATGATTATAGCTATTATTCGTGTTGAGCACCAAAGTGCTTCAAGATTGAGTAGTTCATATGGAAGAAGTTTTCCCATTTTTGATGGCCAATAAAGCTGTGAATTTAATTTCTTTTACTAATTTAAAGTAATAAACTTTTAAACCACTTTTCCTTAATTTTTCAAAGAGTGGAGTGATTGGGTAGATTGAAAACAATATTTTTCACCATTTAATAGCATTCTTTAAGTGGTGCTGGGATTTCTGACCACATGATCCCAGACAAACATGTTCAGAGGATCACAATCCAGGGCAGCAGCTCTCAGCTTGAGGAGGTTTCCCACAGAGGACATTGGGAGATGTCTGGCAACAATTCAGGTGTCACAACTGGGTGGTGGAGGTGCTATTGACGTCTCATAGCTGAAAAATATCCCTGTAGCAGAGACTTCTCCAGTCTAACCATCCCTAGCACTAAGGTAGAGAAACTCCGATCTGGAGCAAAGTGCTGTTTTTGATTATTTTACTTACACATCAAAGAAAAAGAAAGTTTCACCTAAAATTTTGCCTCGAAATGTTTTATTGCATGCCACACAGTGATGTGGAATCAAAACCTTAGCAAATTTTTCTTTAGTTTCTTTTACTCCAAGGACTTACTTTAATAGCTCCATAATTAAAGTTGCCACAGTTGAAACTACAGAACATTTTGAAGCCTTTTACTTTCCCAGGGCTGAAACACTGTTACTATTACCATTTAAAGAAAAAGAAAGTGAAAGTCTCTCAGTCCTGTCCGACTCTTTGCAACCCTATGAACTATACAGTCCAAGTTCATGCCACAGTACTAGAGTGGGTCGCCTTTCCCTTCCCCAGGGGATCTTCCCAACCCATGGATCGAACCCAGGTCTCCCATACTGCGGGTAGATTCTTTACCAGCTGAGCGACCAAGGAAGCCCAAGAATACTGGAGTGGGTAGCTTATCCCTTCTCCAGAGGATCTTCCCAATCCAGGAATCGAACTGGGGTCTCCTGGGTTGCAGACGGATTCTTTACCAGATAAGCTATGAAGGAAGCCCATTTGGATCCTTTAAATGTATTCCAACCTAGTGGTGTCTAGAATCTGCTGCACTGTAATTCTTCCATGGTTACAGGCTGTTCATCTCTCCTTGCAACTGGTGCTCTCAGCCTGGTTTTATGCTTTCAGTGTATTTCAAGTACACAAAGGTGGACTGAACATCTGCTGTATTTCTGTAATCAAAGTATTTTCTCTGAAGCAGTGACAGCTCACAGCCACTACCATTAGGTAGCTTCCTAAAAGCCATTCATACAGTGCTTTCAATAAAACAGAGTTGTTTTCCCAATAAGTGATATTCCTTCCAGCAGCAAAACAAAAAAGACAAGTAGAGTCAACTGTTTTCATTGTATGTTTCATTAGCAGCAAATTTCCCCAGTGTTTATATCAATAATATTTTTAGCAAGGAAAACAAAAGGAGAAGCACAACCGAAAAAGAAAATGTAGAATGTGATTACCCTCAATGTTCAGATTATTTTTTAATAATAATCAATTAATGACAGCAGATAATAAAAAAATTTCATGATGTGGGTAAATAGTCTTACTTATTTACCTATAAGAAATTTTTATGGGATAAAAAAAATGAGTTCTTGCATTTCTTCTCTGGAAAAAAGAATAAAATAATAATCAAACTAATAAATTACATGTTAATTTGTATATATGTTCTTCACGAGCTCTTATTTTGTGCTAAATAGGGTGTCATGATATAATACACTGTATTTATTCATGAAGAATCAGTACCTGGTATGCAGATTGTATGAAACTGGTAAGGAAAGTGTGATCAGGAAAGAGCAATGAAGCAGTTTTATTTCAACCAACCAAATGACAATATAACCAGAAATAGAGAAGAATTAATAACAGCTTCTGGTTTAACAGTTTGATAAATCTCTGGGTGTTGATGACAACTGAAATGGAGAACAGAATATTTTAGTAGACATCCAGAACTTGGTCAAAGATATGCCCATGAATATTAGTAAGAATTTTTTGTTTAAATTGGTGTTGTTTCCATGTCTGTCTCTTTGCGACTCCATGCACTGCAGCACATCAGGCTTCCCTGTCCTTCACTATCTCCTGGAGCTTGCTCAAACTCATGTCCATTGAGTCAGTGATGCCATCCAACCATCTCATTCTCTGTTGCCCCCTTCTCCTCATGCTGTCAATCTTTCCCAGCATCAGTTCAGTTTAGTTCAGTCACTCAGTCATGTCTGACTTTTTGCGACCCCATGAACCGCAGCATGCCAGGCCTCCCTGTCCATCACCAACTCCCGGAGTCTACCCCAACCCAAGTCCATTGAGTTGGTGATGCCATCCAGCTATCTCATCCTCTGTCGGCCCCTTCTCCTCATGCCCTCAATCTTTCCCAGCATCAGGGTCTTTTCAAATGAGTCAGCTCTTCGCATCAGGTGGCCAAAGTATTGGAGTTTCAGCTTCAACATCAGTCCTCCATTGAACACCCAGGATTGATCTCCTTTTGGATGGACTGGTTGGATCGCCCTGCAGTCCAATGGACTCTCAAGAGTCTTCTCCAACACCACAGTTCAAAAGCATCAATTCTTCTGCGCTCAGCTTTCTTATAGTCCAACTCTCACATCCATACATGACTACTGGAAAAATCATAGCCTTGACTAGATGGATCTTTGTTGGCAAAGTAATGTCTCTGCTTTTTAATATGCTGTCTAGGCTTGTCATAGCTTTTCTTCCAAGGAGTAAGAGTCTTTAAATTTCACAGCTGCAATCACTATCTGCAGTGATTTTGGAGCTCAAGAAAATAAAATCTGTCACTGTTTTCATTGTTTCCCCATCTATTTGCCATGAAGTGGTGGGACTGGATGCCATGATCTTAGTTTTATGAATGTTGAGTTTTAAGCCAGTTTTTCCCCTCTCCTCTTTCACTTTCTTCAAGAGGCTCTTTAGTTCTTCTTCACTTTCTGCCATAAGGGTGGTGTCATCTGCATATCTGAGGTTATTGATATTTCTCCCAGCAATCTCGATTCCAGCTTGTGTTTCTTCCAGCCCTGCATTTCACATGATGTACTCTGCATATAAGTTAAATAACCAGGGTGAAAATATACAGTCTTGACATACTCCTTTTCCTATTTGGAACCAGTCTCTTGTTCCATATCTGGTTCTAACTGTTGCTTCTTGACCTGTATGCAGGTTTCTCAGGAAGCAGGTCAGGTGGTCTGGTATTCCCATCTCTTTAAAAATTTTCCACAGGTTGTTGTGATACACACAGTCCAAGGCTTCAGCATAGTCAGTGAAGCAGAAGCAGATGTTTTTCCTGGAATTCACTTGCTTTTTCTATGATCCAATGGATATTGGCAATTTGATCTCTTGTTCCTCTGACTTTTCTAAATCCAGTTTAAACGTCTGGAAGTTATCAGTTTATGTACTGTTGAAGCCTAACTTGGAGAATTTTGAGCATTACTTTGCTAGCGTGTGAGATGAGTACATTTGCAAATAAGAGAAAAGAAGATACAGTGTCTTTTCTGCTCGCAAATTATGATAAATGTTATTTTTCATTTGAATATTACAAGATGAGGTAATTGACTAGAAAACCATCCTAGAAGTATCAAAGCAAGATCAAAAGGAATGAAGTCAAAAAGAGAAAAATAGTGTATATTGACACATATATGTGGAATCTAAAAAACAGTACAGATGAACCCATATTCAAAGCAGAAAAGAGACACAGACGTAGAGAACAAACATATGAACACCATAATAGGATGGGATGGTGGGATGAATTGGGAGATTGGGATTGGCATGTATATACTACTATGTATAAGACACCAATGAGAACCTGCTGTATAACCTAAGGGGAGAAAAGTTACAACCTGTTTGTAGGATATATTTTAAGTTAACCTTAAAAATGCATTCCAATATACATAGTGTCTGTGTGTGTGGGCATGTGTGTGTTCAGTCACTTCAGTGGTGTCTGACTCTTTGTGATCCCATGGACTGTAACCTGCCAGGCTCCTCTGTCCATGGGATTCTCCAGGCAGGAATATTGGGGTAAGTTGCCATGCCTTCATCCAGGGGATCTTCCTGACCCAGGGATCAAACCTGAGTCTCCTGCGTGTCCCTTGCATTGCAGAAATATTCTTTAACATTGAGCCACCAGGAAAACCCCTCCCATATAAATGGGCACAGACAAATACTGCTTCCTTCCACTTAATACAAGATACCTAAAACAGTCAAATTCATCGAATCAGAATTTACACTGGTAGATGCCAGGAGCCAGTGGCGGGGGTGGGGGGCATTAGCATTTAATGGGGACAGCATTTCAGTTTAGGAAGGTGAAAAATTTGGGAGATGGATGATGGTGAGAGTTGCACAACAATGTGAATGTACTTAGGGCCACTGAACTCTACAGTTGAAATAGTATATTTTATATTACATGACTTTTACCACAATTAAAAAAAAACACTAAAAAAAAAAGTATTTGAAATAGAGAGAAAGTGCCTTGAGTTCAGGGTGGGAGGGGAAACTTATGTAATTGATCATCAAATATTTAACATTAAACACAGACATTCCTCTTGACTTATTACTGGCCAGGTTCTAAGGATTTCATCATGAATGCTCTAAAATATCATCCTGCATGTAAGCCTCACTCAGGTGTGCAACAAGCAGCAGTGAAGTGAAAGGGGAATGAACTTTGACCCTCTGCTTGTCACATGGACTAATCATTGTGGTTCAAAAGGATCTAGGAAAAAGGGGGAAAAGAGGACCAGGGAACAAGTGATTGGTGGCTTCTCTCCCTCCCACAGGTTCACTGACTGTTTGTCTGAAGTCCATGAGCCACTCAGCACACGTGAGGTGTGAATGTGAGGTGATTTCCATCCAACACTTGTCAAAGGCAGGCTTGAGACCTTTGATATCACAGAGAAAGTTTAAGCCGCCTTTTAATACACATTTTTCCAGATACTGTAAGTTCATCCAGACAGATCACCAGATGGTAAACATTCAGTTCTGTTCTATTCACTTTCTACAAATGACATCTATGAGCTAACATATACCATACTCTCAACACACAGAGATAATACATATCTATGCTAGAGAGGTCATTTAGAAGCTTTTTTCTCCAATCATGAACTAACCTTTTCTCACCAATCTCTAAATCTTTGACTCTCATTGACCTGAGATATTTAACTGAATTTCAGTGAATCCACGATCTACCCAAAATGTAATGCAAAAAAATAAAATAAAAAACTATTTTTTTCTGAGCCAGACTGAGATGGATCTGGTGCTTTCATCATATTTCTGAAGGAGTCTGTAATCTTTTAAAAGCATTTTAAAATAACTCAGTCCCTGTACTTCTCAGAAGTCCTAGGTTTAGAGGAAGAATATTATATTCTAAGCACGATTTGTTCCTAAATAATCATCCTAACAGTTCAGAGTCATAAATATGACCCTACACTTCTTCCCACAATGAGAATAATAGTAGTTTTCATGTTTTGTATATATTTCTGTGGAGTGTAGGACTAAGAAAGGGTTGGGATAGGAAGATGCCTCACCATTGATGGTCGAGTTATCATGTAATTACAATTAGAGATACATTTCTGGGATTCTCAGCCTGGATATATGAGCAAGAGATTGGAGAGACATAGCTGGAATTCTGATGTGATCTTCTTGCTTTTAGTGGAAGCAGTACATAATTATATCCTAACTGATGATTGCAAATCAAGCTCCAGACCCTATTCAGGCAGGCCACCCTTATTATGTTTGCATGCTCCTCCAGCTTCAGGAGATAAGTCAAGAACTGCAGCTTTCCTCCCTTGGATTCTCAAATCTTCACATCAGTCATCTCAATTTCTTGCCTCACTATCCAACTGACTCCCAGAACCTAAAGCTACTTTCTAACTCTATGGAGTGCCCTTCACCTCTCATAGGTTAACAATTCAGTAGGTTTTCCAGAGAAGTTTGGAACTTGCTATAGTCAGAAATGATTTCCAGAGGAATATAATAGGGATACACTTGTACTTCATTCTATTACATTAAAATTTTGTTTTTTAAATTGAAGTACAGTTGATATACAATGTTGTATTAGTTTCTGTGCATGTGTGTGCTAAGTTGCTTCAGTCATGTCTGATGCTTTGCAACCCCATGGATTGTAACCCATGAGGCTTCTCTGTCCATGGGGATTCTCCAGGGAAGAATACTGGAGTGGGTTGCCATTTTCTCCTCCAGGAGGATCTTCCCAACCCAGGGATCGAAACTGTGTCTCTATGTGTCTTGCATTGACAGGAGGGTTCTTTACCACTAACAACTCAGATGTAGAGAAAAATGGTTCAATTATACATATATATATGTATATATATATATAAATTTTTCATATTCTTTTCTGTATGGTTTATTACAAGATACTGAATATAGTTCCTTGTGCTAAAAGTATTAATAAGATTATGTTGGTATAATATATAATATTTATATATTTACATATATACATATTTTATGTATAGTGATATCTGTTAGCCCAAAATTTCTAATTTATGCCTCTCCCCATTCCCTCTTTGGTAACCATGGTTTATTTTCCATGTCTGTGAGTCTGTTTCAATTTTGTAAATAAATTAATTAGTATCATATGTAGATCTTTTTAGATTCCATATATAAGTGATATCTTATGCTACTTGTCTTTCTCTGCCTGACTTACTTCACTTAGTATCATAATCTCTAGGTCCATCAATGTTTCTGTAAATGGCATCATTTCATTCTTCTTTATGGATGAGTAGTATTCCATTGTATATATGTGCCACATCTTCTCTATCCATTCATCTGTCTATGGACATTTAGGTGGCTTCCATTTCTGCCATTTATTGTAAATAGTGTTCCTATGAACACTGGGGTGCTTGTGTCTTTTCAAATTATAGATTTCTCTGGATATATGGCCAGGAGTGGGATTGCTAAATCACATAGCAACTCTATTTTTAATTTTTCAAGGAACATCCACACTGTTCTTCATAGTGGCTGCACCAGTTTACATTCCCACTAACAGTGTAGGGTGGTTCCCTTTTCTTCACACCCTCTTCAGCATTTTAAAATGTATATTTAATATCACTTTGGTTATGAATTTGATTAACATCCTATTTCCATGTTTTGTAGTGAACAGAAAGTTAAACATGACTTTATTGTTGTTCTACAACAGGGTTGTCATTTTCTTTGCCCTGATATATGATTAACTACCATCACAACACTTCCCTCTTGGCTCAGTGGTAAAGAATCTGCCTGAAGTACAGGAGCTGCAGGAGACACAGGTTTGATCCCTGGGTCAGAAAGGTCCCCTGAAGACGGAAAAGGCAACCCATTCCAGTATTCTTGCCTGTAGAATCCCATGGACAGAGGAGCCTGGTAGGCTGTCCATGAGGTCAAAAAGAGTTGGACACAACTGAAGGGATTTAGCACACACACTGCCACAAGGCATGACTTATTTAACTTATATACAGAGTATGGCATGCAAAGCGCTGGGTTGGATGACTCACAAGCTGGAATCAAGATTGTGGGAGAAATATCAACAACTTCAGATATGCAGGTGTACCATAATGGCAGAAAATGAGGAAGAACTAAAGGGCCTCTTAATGAAAGTGAAAAAGCTGGCTTAAAAATGCAGCATTCAAAAAACTAAGATCATGGCATCTGGTCCCATTACTTCATGGCAAATAGATGGGAAAAAGGTGGAAACAGTGGCAGAATTTATCTTCTTGGGCTCCAAAATCTCTGCAGACAGTGACCTCAGCCATGAAATTAAAAGACACTTGTTCCTTGGAAGAAAAGCTATGTTAAACCTGTGTACTTAGTCTCTCAGTCATGTCTGACTCTTTGCAAGCCCATGGACTATAGCCCACCAGGCTCCTCTGTCCATAGGATTCTCCAGGCAAGAATACTGGAGTGGGTTGCCAAGCCCTTCTCCAGAGGATCTTCCTGACTCAGGGAGTAAACCAGGTCTCCTGCATTGCAAGCAGATTCTTTACCATATGAGCTACAGGGAAGTTCCTAGAAGGTGTATTAAAAAGCAGAGACATCACTTTTCTGACAAAGGTCCATATAATCAAAGCTATGGTTTTTCCAGTAGTCATGTAGCCATAAAGAAGGCTGAATGACAAAAAATCAATGCTTTTGAAATATGGTGCTAGAGAAGACTCGTTGGAATCCCTTGGACAGTAAGGAGATCCAGTCAGTCAATCCTAAAGGAAATCAACCCTGAATATTCATTGGAAGGACTGATGCTTCAGCTGAAGCTCCAACGCTTTGGTCACCTGATTCAAAGAGCTGACTCATTGGAAAAGACCTGATGCTTGGAAAGATTCAGGGAAAGAGGAGAAGGGGGAAATAGAGGATCAGATGGTTGGATGGCATCACTGACTCAATGGACATGAGCTTGAGCAAACTAAGGGAGATAGTAAAGGACAGGGAAGCCTTGTGTGCTGCAGTTCACAGGGTCAGAAACAGTTGGACACGATTTAGCAACTGAACAGCCACAACAACAAGGTATGGCTCAAGATTAACTATTCCAAATCTCAAATGATTAGTTTTAGTAGCAAACCTCCAACATTTATTATCGTAAAGCTAATAAAACAGGCATTTCATGCCCTAGATATTCTAAATATTCTTGGCGTATGCCATTACTATAATGAAACATACCTAAAGAAATGTTGACACACATGGGAAACAACAGATCTTGGCACTAGCTTATATTTACAGGTCAGGTCTCATTCATGTTTATACCCAGTTTACAGTAACTTTGAAGCCCTTCTCAAATCACTGGCATAATTTCTAATTTCATAGGTTTCCTTCCAGATACTAGGATCTCCCAGGGGGCTAACACAGATTAAGAACACTTGCTGATATTTACCAAGGTAATGGAGGAACATAGGCTCTCACCTCGAAGCCAGACTCCAGAGGATGGCCCCTCTGCTGGACTTGATGGCTTTTACCATTACTCTGGGTTTGGTAGTCAGGCACCATGGACACATATGCTGGTGCTGGAATTCTGAGTAGGAAGATGAGGTAAGAAATTTCACTTAATACTCATTTGGGGATCCTATACAAAATTCCTGACCTAAGCTCTCAGAGCTGCTTGAACTCAGAAACGTGCAGCTACAATCATTATACACCTTAGATTCACATATTTCTATCTAGAGGTTGTGCTGCATTCAATAAACTCAACAGAATGCTTAAATTTAGCTTAAAGCAAAGAATATTAAGGACATCCAAAGAAAGAGTCCACACTGTAATTTATGAAAATACTATTCTTTCTTCTACACATTTCCCTTAGTCTCCACAGCTATTCCTATATGTTGTTCCTCAAACTCTTCAAAATCTTTCCACAACCTCTGAATTAAGCAGGTTTTTTTTTTTTTCGCTTTTTTTTTTACAAAATTTACTCTTTCTGTGTTTTCTCATATTGATTGACTCAGGCCTTTTATCAGCAAGAAGGACCTTCTTATTTGTAAGAGAAAGAAAAATAGGTGACTACCAGTGAGCAATTTTCAGATTCTCTGTGATAGCTGCAGGAGAAGGAAAATTTAATTTTTGTACCATAAACACAGGCATTTTCCTCAATGTGAATCTCACCATTATGGGGTGAGTTAGTATGAATGCTATAAGGATATGAAGCAACCTTAGAGTAAGTTTACACAAGACATACATGTAATATATTCACAATAACACCTCCCTTAGTGGTTTGTATGAGTCAGATGTCTACATGCAATCCTTTAATTGTATAAATTCCCCTTTGTTTGTAGCTATCTCAGTTTAAATGATAAGCTGTTGGTAAGTTGAATATCTCAGTTTTAATGATATCTTAATTTTATGGTAGAGGGAAATTCAAAGGCAAAACTCTTTTCTTTCTCTTAAATTGTATGTTCAAATGAATATACATTGGCAGGAATCCAAAATGTTTCTCTCATGCACTGCAACTATTAAAATGAAAAGTGGATATATCAATTAAAGGATGACACGGTGCCACTCACTAACAATTCCATCTACAAGTATTGTCCAGCCAATGTAGCTGGATGTATCTGGAACAAAAATGGATATCTGTTCACAAACCCAGGAATGTTAGAAATAAAGTATTATTCACCTTCTTGTATTATTCAGATTAATTTCCCTTAACATCCTGTTCTACTACAATAATGGGAAACAATGTCCTTCCATTTGCAATTTCCTGTCACTTCTTCAAGATTGTATCTAAGTTCTGAAGAGCTTACAAAATACCAGGGAATCAGTACATCCCAATTTCAGTGTCTTCTAGGCAAGCAGGCGTCTGCCCACATATTCTTCCTCATGTCTGATCCACAAGATGCCTTAAGTCAAAGGATTTCTCCTTTACTTAAGTCTAAGAACCACAGATCTTGTCCGGTGCTGGTGCGGAGTCTGGAAGCCACATCCAGCCTCAGTGCCATGCGGCATCCCTGGGATTCTGACAAGAGCTCAATCCCCTTTGCAGTCAATTTCTCCAAAAGTCTCAAGGATCTTGCCGGTTCTGAAGACTCTGGGGCCCTCTGATAACTGTCCATCCTCATTTTAAATGGAAAGAAAAAGGAAGAGGAAAGTCATCCATTTCTTCAGAATGCTCTCAAGTATTCTGTGTATCTTTCACTTACTGAGAGGCCAGTAAGGAACAAAACTCTAAGAAACATTATAAATATTTTCTTATCACAAAAACATATTCAGACAAGGAAATTACTACTGTGTGTAACACAGACCTCCACCAGAGAGAATCAAGGTGGAATCGGGAGTTGGAAGTCGGGGGGAGGATTTTGGACCAGTGCCAGTTGCCTGCTTTCATGATCAAATCTTGTATTTGCTTTTTCCTCTTCATCTGGCAAACACAAACTTATAAGGAAAAATCAGTTTTATCTTTCAGTTGAGCTCACAAAATAGATGAGCCAGCTCTGTGTAAGCCTGTCCTTTTCTGTAAAACTCTGTGTGTGTGTGTGTGTGTTTTAATCTTGTGAAGACATTTGAAGAAGCATTGAAATTTTCTACAGATTTCTTTTTAGGAAAGGTTAAACCAGAAGATAATGAAGCATGAGAGATCTCACACCTTCCTCTCCTTTTTCAATCGCATTCCAAGATAAGAAGGAACACATGAAATAGAACAAGAACCTCCTTTCTGATGGGATGAAGATGCACCTAGAGCCCAAATCCACTCAGGATGGATTATGCTGGACAGGGAAACTTGGACCACAGTGAAATACACACACACAGGATTCCAGCAGCTAAAGTGTCTGAGAGGGCACAGGGTTCTCTGAAGTCATGGATGGCTGGCGGATAAGGTCATCTACAAGAATGGGGCACATGGACTGTCTAAAATGCTACCCTAGATTCCTTTCTATATTCCTCTGACATCACAATGTGCACAAGCACCAGCTAAATTTGAAACATACAGAAAACACTATTCTGCAAATGTGCTGTGATACGGGATGTGAGAAAGATCAGGAGTTCTAAAGCTTCTAATTTTCCCCAGCTGAACAGCTGGAGGCCTCCCCAGGGAGGTAGGAAGTTTTTGAATCCAGATAGCAGAGCTTTCTTTCTACAAAATATCTTTTAATAAACTGCTAGCTCAGGGAGAAATCTCCTGTTTGAACGTGATCTTTTTAATGATATAATATCTAAAAATATATACATATGAAACAAAAGAAATAAAAATGAGGGATAAAAAATAAATAAAAATGTAGCCTTGAGTAAACAAAAATATTGAGTAAAAACCATTTCCAATAACTTAAAAACAGTAATAAAAATATTGCACCTAAAAGGTAAGAGATCAAGAAAGATACAAAATCTGATGATTAATTGAGAAAACAGTGGAATAAAAAATCTCATGTGGAGCTTTTGAAAAACATAGAGGAGAAAATAAAATACATCAGGACAGAAATTAAGTCTAAGAAATTTTAATTCAAGAAATCTTTCTTGAAGTAAAAATACACTTAAAATAATAGATTATAAGAAATTATAGATTAAAGGGGTACACGATGGGTCAGAAAATATCAATACAGAATTTTAAGCTTCAATACAAGTACTAGAAGTTACTAGCATTCCAAAAACAGAAGGAACTCTTGCAAATCCCAGAAAAAACGGCACCATTTTCCTCCCAAAACTCAGAGCGCCCTCTCGTCTCTGACAGTGGCATTCACTTCTGGGAGAGGACTGAATGCACACATCTTCAGAAGGAAAATCATTACCTGGTTAATTACAAGAAAAATTTACCAGACTAAGCTATCTTATCAATTTAAAGATCACAGGAAAATATTTGTAATATATAGAACTCAGGAAATGTGATTCACACGATCTTTTATTGAAAAAATGCATTAAAGGAAAAAGTTAAAGTGAAAAAAAGGACCAGAAACAGTGTGGTAAAAATTGCGGACATGGAGCATTAAATCCATTTCAATACAGGACATAGGCTAAATAATGAAGGGAGTTAGTTACAGAGGAGGATTTTAGTGTTATGAACTATGACACAGTGGAAACAGTACTGTAGTGAATAAAAGTTGATATGGCAAAGTACAGAGAACACCTAAAAAAGGATGAGTATGTATCTGGCTTCATCTTTTTATAACTTGAGACCAAAAGATGTAGTTTAAAGCTATAAATAAAGTAACAGAGATATGCATGCTAAGTCACTTCAGTCATGTCCAATTCTTTGTGACCCTGTGGACTGTAGCCCACCAGGCTCCTTAATCCATGGGATTCTCCAGGCAAAAATAATGGAGTGGGTGTCCGGGCCCTCCTCCAGGGGATCTTCACGACCCAAGGATGGAACCCACATCTCTTATGTGTCCTGCATTGGCAGGTGGGTTCTTTACCACAAGCACCACCTGGAAAGTCCAATAGAGATATACTCAGTTATAAAGATTAAATACAAAAATAAATCATATTAACATATGATATCAGGCAACATAAAAATAAAACTCAGAGGAGGAAACAGAAGTATGAGGATGTCAAATTATGCTAATTGTAGTAATTCATCATTCAAGTCATTACTAACTCCTGCTTAGTCCCTCAGTCTTGTCCAACACTTTGCAACCCCATGGACTGCAGCCTGCCAGGTTCCTCTGTCCATAGGGATTCTCCAGGCAAGAATACTGGAATGGGTTGGCATGCCCTCCTCCAGGGGATCTTCCCAACTCAGGAATCAAACCCAGATCTCCCTCACTGCAAGCAGATTCTTTACCATCTGAGCCACCAGGGAAGCCCATTACCAACTAAATAAAAACTAAAATTATGTCACACAGTAACAGTAGGAACATATATAACTACATGAGAAACTGAAATCAGAGTGCAAAAGTTTCAGAATATCAAAAGAATAAACACATAAAACCAAATAAAGAGAAAAAGCACTGGCTTATTTCCATCTATAAAGACTGATTGTGAAATGATAAGCAAGGAACCAATAATAAGATCAGGGGGATGGAAAGTGTTGGCAAGATTAAATTTAAACCAATAAGAATAATTTAATAAAAAGGGTGCCATATTTTTTAATAGAAGGGTAATTGCTTTACAGAATTGTGTTGGTTTCTGCCAAAAGGTTTTTAAATTATGAAGGTATAAACAAAATCCATAGTGGCTTCACACAGTGTCATCTACCTAGTGGAACTAGACACCATTCTCTGTACAATTCCAGGCAGACTGGACACAAGGATTTGCACGAGCTTAATAAGGATATGGGAGCTGGTCTAAGGCTCCAGGTGATGGCTGCCGTTCACACTGACCCTTCTTTTCTGATTTGCCATTAACAAAGGGTTTCCACTGAGCCTGTAGCTCTTCCACTCCCTATGAGAGTTTCTCTTTCAGCTTCTCCAAGTCCAGGACCAGAAGCATGTTCAGCTCTAGTGAAAAAAGTCACCAGATTCCTCTACAGATGACTGCGACGTTGAAACTGGAGGCAGTAACAGGTGGTTTCCAGCTGGTCTCGTGAATCCCAGAGCATCCTTGTTCTCTCTTTCTTTGCATCCAGCTTTTCTTCTTGACTGTTGGCCTCTCTGATTCACAGTAACTTCAGGACTCCAACAGAGGCAATGATTTTCCAGATCTTCATCAGATCTCACAATTATGTGAGGTCATATGCCTATACATCCATGCATCATTCACAGTGGTTCTGTGTCTCTGAATGAATCTAACTTATACAAAAGCAATGGTAACAAAAGAGGTTTCAGGGAAGCAGCCTTAAAGATGAGTTCTCCGAATTTATCCTGAGTTTTCTGGAACTGGTTCTCTGGTCTGATCAAATTTAAAGACCTTAGTGACTCATTTGCCAGGGGTAAAGAAACATAGCAGGCAGTGGAAAGTAACTTAAGCCAGCACCTTCAGAAACTTCTGGTATAGTGTCTATAGATGGCAGGGCTTAGATTTACCAATAGTTGCTCTCAGTGAACATTTTAGAAAAATCTAGAGTTCAGTAGGGTTGCTTGCTTGCTTTTAAGGGCACTGGAGAAGAAGTAGGTGGTATGGATCTTAAACCTTGACTCTTTAACTTCCAAGCTCTAGGTCAAAGTGAGTAGATGCTTTCTTTGATAATCCTAAAAAAAAAAAAAAGACTTTTATTTTCTATTTCTGAAGGATGAAATTTTTGAAAGGGGCCAGTGATTGAATTATAATGCAAATTGAATTCCTAAACTCACAGAGTCTCGAGAATAGGCTAAAGTTAGAACACTGATTGGAAAGGACATGGACCCCAAATATCCGGGCTGGTATATAAAGCTAGGAACCCTTGAAACCCTGCATTCTGCTGCCTCCTTTGCCAATAAAAGAAACACTGATTCCTGAGATTAGTTTCCGGCTGCCAGAAGGAAATGTTGTCAGTTCAATTCAGTTCACTCACTCAGTCATTTCCAACTCTTTGCAACCCCATAGACTGAAGCACACCAGGCTTCCCTGTCCATCACCAACTCCCAGAGCTTACTCAAATTCATGTCCATGGAGTCAGTGATGCCATCCAACCATCTCATCCTCTGTCATCCCCTTCTCCTCCTGCCTTCAATCTTTCCCATCACCAGGGTCTTTTCCAGTGAGTCAGTTCTTTGCATCAGGTGGCCAAAGTATTAGAGTTTCAGCTTCAGCATAGTTCTTCCAATGAATATTCAGCACTGATCTCCTTTAGGATGGACTGGTTGGATCTCCTTGCAGTCTAAGGGACTCTCTCAAGAGTCTTCTCCAGCATCACAGTTCAAAAGCATCAATTCTTTGGCGCTCAGCTTCCTTTATAGTCCAACTCTCACACCCATACATGTCTACTGGAAAAACCATAGATTTGACTAGACGGACTTTGGTTTGCAACGTAATGTCTCTGCTTTTTAATATGCTGTCTAGGTGAGTCACAGCTTTTCTTCCAAAGAACAAGCATCTTCATTTCATGGCAGCAGTCACCATCTGCAGTGATTTTGGAGCCCAAGAAAATAAAGTTTGTCACTGTTTCCATTGTTTCCCCATCTATTTGCCATGAAGTGATGGGACCGGATGCCATGATCTTAGTTTTCTGGATGTTGAGTTTAAAGCCAAATTTTTCACTCTCATCTTTTACTTTCATCAAGAGGCTCCTTAGTTCTTCTTCACTTTCTGCCATAAGAGTGGTGTTATCTGCATATCTGAGGTTATTGATATTTCTCCCAGCAATCTGGATTCCAGCTCATGGTTCGTCCAGCCCAGCATTTCACATGATATACTCTGCATATAAGTTAAACATACAGACAATATACAGTGACAGTATACAGACTTGACATATTTCTTTTCCTATTTGGAAGCAGTCTGTTGTTCCATATTCAATTCTAACTGATGCTTCTTGACCTGCACACAGATTTCTCAGGAGGCAGGTCAGGTGGTCTGGTATTCCCATCTCTTAAAGAATTTTCCAGTTTGTTGAGCCACACAGTCAAAGATTTTAGCATAGTCAACAAAGCATAAGTAGATTTTTTTTCTTGAACTCTCTTGCTTTTTCAATGATCCAACAGATGTTGACAATTTGATCTCTGGTTCTTCTGCCTTTTCTAAAACCAGTTTGAACATCTGGAAGTTCACAGTTCACCTACTGTTAAAGCCTGGGTTGGAGAATTTTGAGCATTATTTTGCTAGTGTGTGAGATGAGTGCAATTGTGTCGTAGTTTGAGGATTCTTTGGCATTGCCTTTCTTTGAGACTGGAATGAAAACTGACCTTTTCCAGCCCTGTGGTCACTTCTGAGTTTTCCAGATTTTCTGGCATATTGAGTGCAGCACTTTCACAGCATCATCTTTTAGGATTTGAAATAGCTCAACTTGAATTCCATCACCTCCACTAGCTTTGTTCATAGTGGTACTTCCTAAGGCCCACTTGACTTCACATTCCAGGATGTCTGGCTGTAGGTGAGTTTTCACACCATCGTGGTTTTCTGGGTCATGAAATCTTTTTTGTGTAGCTCTTCTGTGTATTCTTGCCACCTTTTCTTAATATCTTCTGCTTCTGTTAGGTCCATACTATTTCTGTCCTTTATTGTGCCCATTTTTGTATGAACAACAGACTGGTTCCAAACAGGAAAAGGAGTACGTCAAGGCTGTATATTGTCACCCTGCTTATTTAACTTATATGCAGAGTACGTCATGAGAAATGCTGGGCTGGAAGAAACACAAGCTGGAATCAAGATTGCCAGGAGAAACATCAATAACCTCAGATATGCAGATGACACCACCCTTATGGCAGAAAGTGAAGAAAAACTAAAGAGCCTCTTGATGAAAGTGAAAGAGGAGAGTGAAAAAGTTGGCTTAAAGCTCAAAGTTCAGAAAACTAAGATCATGGCATCACTTCATGGGAAATAGAAGGGGAAACAGGGGAAACAGTGTCAGACTTTATTTTTTGGGCTCCAAAATCACTGCTGATGGTGATTGCAGCCATGAAATTAAAAGACGCTTACTCCTTGGAAGGAAGGTTTTGGCGAACCTAGATAGCATATTTAAAAGCAGAGACATCACTTTGCCAACAAAAGTCCATCTAGTCAAGGCTATGGTTTTTCCAGTGGCCATGTATGGATATGAGAGTTGGATGGTGAAGAAAGCTGAGCACCGCAGAATTGATGCTTTTGAACTGTGGTGTTGGAGAAGACTCTTGAGAGTCCCTTGGACTGCAAGGAGATCCAATCAATCCATCCTAAAAGAGATCAATCCTGGGTGTTCATTGGAAGGACTGATGTTGAAGCTGAAACTCCAATACTTTGGCCACCTCATGCAAAGAGTTGACTCATTGGAAAAACCCTAATGCTGGGTAGGATTGGGGGCAGGAGGAGAAGGGAATGACAGAGGACGAGATGGTTGGATGGCATTACCGACTCGATGGACATGGGTTTGGGTAGACTCCAGGAGTTGTCGATGGACAGAGAGGTCTGGCGTGCTGCAATTCATGGAGTCGCAAAGAGTCGGACACGACTGAGCGACTGAACTGAACTGAACTTGCATGAAATGTTCTCTTGGTGTCTCTAATTTTCCTGAAGAGATCTCTAATCTTTCCTATTCTATTATTTTTGTCTATTTCTTTGCACTGACCAAGGAAGGCTTTTTTTTTTTTATCTCTCCTTGCTATTCTTTGGAACTCTGCATTCAAATGGGTGTATCTTTCCTTTTCTCCTTTGCCTTTAACTTCTCGTCTTTTCTCAGCTATTGTAAGACCTCCTCAGACAACCATTTTTCCTTTTAGCATTTCTTTTTCTTGGGCATGATCTTGATCACTGCCTCTTTTTCAGTGTCATGAACCTCCATCCATAGTTCTTCAGGCACTCTATCAGATCTGATCCCTTGAATCAATCTGTCATTTACACTGTATAATCACGAGGGATTTGATTTGGTTATACCTGAATGGTCTAGTGATTTCCCCCACCGTCTTCAATTTCAGTCTGAATTTGGCAATAAGGAGTTCATGATCTGAGCCACAGTCAGCTCTTAGTCTTGTTTTTGCCGACTGTATAGAGTTTCTCCATCTTTGGCTTCAAAGAAAATAATCAATATGATTTTGATATTGACCATCTGGTGATGTCCACGTGTAGAGTCTTCTCTTGTGTTGTTGGAAGAGTGTGTTTGCTATGACAACCCCTTGCAGTTGCCTTAGAAAAAGTTACTTATTAACCTTTTTATTGTCCTATCCCCACAATCTTTGTTGTTTCTAGATTTTGTTGTTAAGTCACTAAATCCCGTCTGACTCTTTGCGATCCTATGAATTGCAGCGGCCAGGTTTCCCTGTCCTTCACTATCTCCCTGAGTTTGCTCAAACTTATGTCCATTGAGTCGGTGATGCCATCCAACCATCTTATCCTCTGTTGATCGTTTCTCCTCTTGCCCTCAATCTTTCCCAGCATCAGCGTCTCTTCCAGTGAGTCAGCTCTTTGAATCAGATAGCCAAATATTGGAGCTTACGCTTCAGTATCAGTTCTTCCAATGTATATTCAGGGTTGATTTCCTTTAGGATTGACTGATTGGATCTCCTTGCAGTCCAAGGGACTCTCAAGAGTCTTCTCCAGCATCACAGTTTGAAAGCATCAATTTTTTTGGCACTCAGCCTTCTTTATGGTCAACTCTCACATCCCTACATGACTACTGGAAAAACCATGGCTTTGACTGTATGGACCATTTTTGGCAAAGCAATGTCGCTTGTTTTTAATACACTGTCTAGGTTTGTCATAGCTTTTCTTCCAAGGAGCAAGTGTCTTTTAATTTCACAGCTGCAGTCACTGTCAGTTATTTAGGGGCCCAAGAAGGAGAAATCTGTCACTGTTTCCACTTTTTCCCCATCTAATGGCCATGAAGTGATGGGACCATATGCCATGATCTTTGTTTTTTTCAATATTGAGTTTCTAGTTTAGCTTTTTCACTCTCCTCTTTCACATTCTTCAAAAAGCTCTTTTAGTTCCTCTTTGCTTTCTGCCCTTAGTGTGGTATCATCTGCATATCTGAAGTTATTGCTATTTCTTCCAGCAATCTTGATTCCAGCTTGTGCTTCATCCAGCCCTGGATTTCACATGATATACTCTGCATGTAAGTTAAATAAGCAAGGTGACAATATACAGCCTTGACATACTCCTTTTCCTATTTGGAAGCAGTCTGTTGTTCCATGTCCAGTTCTAACTGATGCTTCTTGACCTGCGTACAGATTTCTTAGGAGGCAGGTAAGGTGGTCTGGTATTCCCCTCTCTTGAAGAATTTTCCACAGTTTGTTGTGATCCACATAGTCAAGGGTTTTAGCATAGTCAGTGAAGCAGAAGTAGATATTTTTTTCTGGAATTTCCTTGCTTTCTCTATGATCCAGTGGATGTTGGCAATTTGATTTCTGGTTCCTCTGCCTTTTCTAAATCCAGCTTGTGTATCTGGAAGTTCTCAGTTCACGTACTGTTGAAGCCTAGCTTGTAGAATTGTGAGCATTACCTTGCTAGCTTGTGAAATGAGTGCAATTATGCAGTAGTTTGAACATTCCTTGGCAATGCCCTTCTTTGGGATTGAAATGAAAATACATTTCCCAGGCCTGTGGCCACAGCTGAGTTTTCCACATTTGCTGGCATATTTCTAGAGCTACAACCAGAGAAATCTTGGAAGGCACCAGAGGATAAGGTGAAAATGTAGCCCCTGAGGAGATACAAGATATATCATCACAGGAGTCACGGGATGTTGCCATTATATATCAGTAGAAACCTGAGGAGCACTTAAGAGAATGAATCCCAGTGTTTCTGCATCTTGGGGGGTGGGGAGGGAATGTAATGCTGGACCAAGCTCAAGTTATTAATATGGGCTTACAAAAGAGAAATTCCAGCTTGAATGAGTCAAAAAGTCACTGGCCATGGCTCTAACATTTTCCTGATTGGTTGACAGAAATCTAGACCCAGTGCTGGCCTACACTAAGTAAGGCAAGATGCTAGAATTTTCTTGGTATACTGTAGAGCAATAGTTCTCAGTGTATTTCACAGATGACTGGAGTCCCTAAGAACCTTATATGAGGCTTGCAAGACCCAAACTAATTTCATAATAATTTTACATATTATTTACTTTTTTCACCAGCTTGACATTTATACTGATAATGTACAAAAATAAAAGTATGTATAACTGCTGACATATTACCATAAATCACAGCAATGGCACTACACTGTACTAACAGTTTTTGTATGCTTTACCACCATGAACTTGTACCAAAAAAAAAAACATGTCAGTTTCACTTAATAATATTTTTGATGAAGTAGTAAAAACTGTTAACATTGTAAAGCTCCACTATTTGAATACATTCATTTTTAATATTTTGTGTAATGGAAAAGGAAGCATGCATAAAGGATTTGATGTTGGTACTGATGTTATCAAAAGTTAATTTTTAATATTGTATAATGGAACATATCAATATTTGGAAAATCTGAATAACTCAGAGAATCAATGCATGGTGCTACAAAATCATGCATGGATAAGAGATATATTCAAAGTGCAAGGCAGAGCAATGGATGTTAATGTTGTTACAGAATAGAAAATTTTATTTATGTGGTTTCATTGTTACAGTGAAATTAATCCTTAAGAAATTATTATGGGGCTGTTTGGGGCTCCCTTGTGGCTCAGCTGGTAAAGAATCTGCCTGCAATGTGGGAGATGAGGGTTCAATCCCTGGGTTGGGAAGATCCCTGGAGAAGGAAAAAGTTACCCACTCCAGTATTGTGGCCTGGAGAATTCCATGGACTGTATAGTCCGTGAGACTGCAAAGAGTCGGACATGACTGAGCAACTTTCACTTCACTTTCACTTTGGTGTTAAATCAAAGAAGAGTACCTAAAAATATCTGAGAAAACTATTAAAATATTCCTCCATTTTCCAACTAAACATCCATGTCAATCAATTATTTCATCTGTTCCATCCAAAGTAACCTATGTCAAAAAACTGAATACAGGAGCAGATATGAAACCTAGCTATCTTCTCTTGTTTTCAAAGATATTTCCAAAAATATAAAGCAATATTATTTTTCTCATTATTTTTGTTTGAGAAAATATAGCTATTTCCATTAAAAGTATGCTATTTATGTCAATATGTGATGAATTTATTGTCGTTATTTTAAATAAATTATTGATAAACATTGTTAACATTTAACAATTTTAATTTTGGTACTCAGTAAGTCACATAAGTAAAATTCTTTGAGTTTCTCAATAATTTTTAAGGATATAAAGGGAGGGGACATCCCTTGTGGTCCAGCAGTTAAGAATTCACCTTCCAGTGCAGGGGACGTGGGTTTGGTCCCTGGCCTGGGACCTAAATTCACACCCAGCAACTACTGAGCCCCCACACTCTAGAGCTGGCACGCCACAAAGAAGAGCCCACATGCTGTAGTGGAGGTCCCACACGCTGCAACTAAGACCCAATGCAGCCAGATAAATAAATAAATGCATACTTTTAAAGACTGTGAAGGGAAACTGAGACGAGATGAGACATTCTGAGAGTTGATGTTACACAGGAAGATTTTAAAGCCTTAGGAAGACTGGAAGAGGCTGGAGTAAATTTTCACATACACATTCTCCACATATTCAGGAGTATCAAGAGGACATGGCCAGCTCAGCATAGGCCATGGATGACCATGTTAATTGCTGCCTTGGGGATGGGCTCCCTGAATTTCATGGTTATTGCAGGATCTTAGGGCCAGGAACAAAGTGGATATTTTACCATAATGGGTAATAGGGCCCAAATCATACTCAGAAGGGACTAATCCAGAGGAATCTTTTGCATGAGCTAACCAAAATCATGGAGTCCTTAAAACTGAAATAGACAGGTTCTAGCAAAAGCGCTCCTTGACATAGAGGACAGAGAGCTGTACAGATCTGGCAAAAGTTAGGATGTATGAGAGTCACCACGGAGAGCTGCAGCCCCTCTGGCAAGTGAGGACCGTAGCCAACAGATAGACCCCAGACTGTGCACATGAAAGATGTTATCCTGTTCCTCATAAGGAGTGATCCTTCTTCCCTGTTTATAGATGATGCTGTAAATCTTCTGGCCGGACCCCCCACATACATGCAAAAAGAACTTGTAGCCATTTTCCAGGATGGCTGTGCACTGAAGTAGGTGAAATAAACAGACTTTTAAGAGACAACTGAACACCAGTTTAAAACTGAAAATCATTACATGTAGAGAAAAAACTGTGCAAATTAAAATACTAGTCACAGAGTGGGAAGATATTTGTGACACCTGTAACAATAGAGGATCACATTTAGAATATCTTCAGAACTATAGGAAAAGATTGTCAATGTGTGTTCTTTTTTTTGTTTTTTAATTTGGCAAGAGATTTGAACAGCTACTGATTAAAAGAGAATATCTAAATGGCCAGTAAGTATATATGAAGAGCAAACTCATTAGCAATCAAGGGAAATAAAATTTCAATGTGACACCACTGCATATCAACAAGAATAGCTAATTTTTTAATAAATATGCAAATTTTGGCAAGAATATAGAGAAAACAGAAATTTCATATATCCATGATCCAGGTTATATAAACTAGTATATACTCTTTGAAAACTTAGAGAACTACTACATTTGAGCCTATGTATACCCCATGATCAACAGAAATGCCTTCACATATGCATCAGATTGTGCACAGGAATGTTTATAATACTGTTATTTGTAGTAGTCTTTCTGCAGAAGGAGTAAATGGTATTGCAATAGGAAAGAAAGTTTGTGTTCTATAACAGATTAATTACTAAAGGGATGTTGCCTATAAGCTTGAATTACACACAATGGCCCATCTCTGGGAACTCTGTCTCCCAGGTAATGAGCGTTCACTAAGCTAAAACACCTTGGTTTGGCTCAGAGGAAACATTCTGACCAGGCCCTGTGAATGACTACAGGGAGGAAGAAATGAATACATTCACTCCTGAGGCTGACCCAAACCAGAAATTGTCTGACTTTACTCCCTCCCCTTTCTATATAAAAGAAGCCTGAATTCTAACTCAGGGAAGTTGGTCCTCTGGGACACTGGTTCACCATGTTCTCAGTCTGACATCTTTCCAAATGAAGTCACTATTCCTTGCCCCAACAGCTTAGTCTCTTGATCTGTTGGCCCTGTCATGCGGCAAGCAGTACTGAGTTTGGCCTTGATAACAGTCATCTATTTATACAATGAAATACAGTATGAAAATGAAAGAAATACCGCTCCGTGCAACAAAATATGATACTCAAAAAAATAAATATTGATTAAAAGAAACTGGACATCAAAGAATACATAGCACAAGATTCAATTATAATAGAACTAATACAAAGTGTTAGAAGTAAGAGTAGTGGTTACCTTTTGGAACAGAGGCTGGAGATCCCAGCACCATTTGTTGAAGAGCACCATTTGTTTGTCCTTTCCCCCACTGTGTATTCTTAATATTCTCATTGAAAATCAGTTGATCATCTATGTTAGGATTTATTTCTAGGCCTTCTATGCTATTCCATTGATCTATATGTCTGTCTTTATGCTAACACCATGATGACTACAGCTTTGAACAGGAAAACCTCACTTTATTGAGCTTTACTTTATTGTACTTCACCACCAGTTTAAAAAGTTATGACTCACTGAAGGATTGGATGATTTTTAGCATTTTTCAGCAGTAAAGTATATTTTAATTAAGATATGTACATTGTTTTTCTAGACATAACACTATTGTCCATTTAATAGACTACAGTATAGTATAAACATAACTTTTATATGCACAGGAAAACCAAAAACTTCACATGACTCACTTTATTATGATATTTGCTTTATCGTTGTGATCTGGCACCAAGTCTCCATATCTCCATGGTATGCCTGCAATTCATTTTAAAATCAGAAAGCACAATGCTACAGCCTTGTTCTTCTTTCTCAAAATTGCTTTTACTGTTTACAACCTTTTGCAGTTCCACATGAATTGTATAATTGCTTCTTTTCTATTTCTATTAGAAAATGTCATTGGAATTTTGATGAAGATTGAATTGAATCTGTAGATTGCTTTGGGTCATGTCGATGTTTTAACAAAATCAGTTCTTCTGATACATTAACAGAGGCTATCTTTATATTCATTCATCTCCTTAGTAAGTTTATTTCCAAGTATTTTACTCCTTTTGATGCTATTGTACATGGGATTGTTTTCCTACTTTCCTTTTCAGACAGATCATTGTTAGTGTATAGAAACACAACTGATTTTTGTATGTTGATCTTGTATCCTACAACTTTTTTTAAATTAATTTATTAGTCCTAGAAGTTATTTTAAAATAACTCAGTGAGTTATTCTGTTCAATTATTTGTTTTTCAGGATCATGTATTCTGTTTGGTATTTTTAAAATATTTTCTATCTCGTGAAATTCTCTCTTTGTTCATGTGTTTTTCTATGGATCCTTGTGAGAGCTATTTTTAGTTTTCTGTTAGGTAAATCATACAACTCCACTTAATTAGAGTTGGTTTCTGAGGCTCATCTTGTTCTGTTGTTTGGAACGTCTTTGCCTGGTTCTTCGTTTTCCTTGACTCTGTGTATCAGTGTCTATGTGTTGGACAAAGCAGGTCTGGATTTCAGTCTTCATTATCTACTTTTGTACAGGAGAAATGCTTCACCAACAAGCCTGACTAGAGATTCTGGGGGTCTGTACCAACCCTCCCCAGGGAGAAGCAGGCCGCTGTGGCTTTTGCTTGCTCATTCTGTACTAAAGCAGGTGGGAGGTAAAGCATTTAGCAGTCCACACCATGCCTTCATTCCCCCTGTGGCAGCTACACTGTCCCAGAACCATCAGAGCTCCAAGAGAGATAAGACAGAAGCCAGTCCTCTAAGTGAGGAACCCCTCAGAAAAACCGGGACCCTGGACCAAGTCCTCTTTTCCCCATGGTGAAGCCGGGTGGAGCTAGGGAGTCTCTTCCTGATCATATGGCACTGCAATAGGTGCAGGGTCTCTGGCAGGAAGACATCCCATATCTTCCTACCAGCTTTGGTCAGTCTGGTTTTGCATTCCCCCATGATGCAGAAGACTTACAGTTAGTTCCTGATTTATTGCAAAGGGAATTTGTCCATGAAATATTGCTGACTTGATGTGTTGAGGGTGGGGGGGATATGAAGGGTCCAGAGCCGATTGCCATTCAGTTGATGTCACTGAAATTGACATATTATGTTGATTGTAAAACATGAAAATAACTGTTTTAAAATCAGGAACAAAACAAGAATATCTATTGTTCTAGGCCGAGTTGTGTCCCCACAAAATTTTATGTTGAAGTTCTAACCCCCAGTACCATAGAAGGTATTTGAAGATAGTATCTTGCACAGTAATTAGGTTAAAATGAGGCTATTAGGGTGTGCCTTAATCAACTCTGATGGATGTCATTATAAGAAGGGGATATTAGGACACAGGCACACACTGAGGGAAAAACCACGTGAAGATTCTAGAAGAAGACACACTGGACAAGCCAAGGAAAGAAGACCCAGAAGAAGTCAGCTGTGTCAACACTGACGAGGACTGTTAGATCTAGAACTGTGAAAAATTAAATTTCTTTAGTTTCAGCCACATAGTCTGTGGTATTTTGTATGGCAGCCACAGCAGACTGACCTTCATGACACTGAAGGTGCTAAACAGTACAATGATAAGTTAAATATTAACAGATAATTAATTTAAAAATGTAAAAAATAAAACTGTAATTTGAAAAATTTATTATTACATACAAAAAGTTCAAAGGAATCCACCATTAAATTAGAAAAATTAATAAGATAACTTAAAATTTTTACAAACTACAAAATATACAAAGTCAGTATACAAGATTTGAGGAGGATGTGGATTGCAGTCCTCTGACAGCCCAACTTCACAGTTGAAGACTGAAGAATCTCCCAGAGTTCAGTTCCCATTTCTTCCAGGAAAAATGAAAGATAAAAAAGAAACAACACTTTCATGTTCAAAGGAGTGAATTACCTCTTTCCTTTCACTAATTCAAATAAATCATCTTTTTCACTTTATCATTAAGGACTAAGTAAATTTAGCATACCAAGCCTGAAGTTCCATCTTTTTTATTCAGTCAATAATACTCCCGTCAGTTTTTTAGTGTGAGGTTAACCACCTATAATACGAAATTTCGTAAAATCATGAAAAATTTTAAGACCATTTAAAAATTTCAAAATTTAAGGTGCTCTTAAAGCAAAAATCCCCCAAAATCCTTTCTCAGAGATCATTTCAGAATAGCTTGAGGAATTAATGCATTATTATAATAATTAATGGATTATTAGTTCATTCAACTAGTTGAGAGAGGCTGGATGATGTCACAGGACAGTTGTACATATACGCAAACACAACATCTCACCAGTTTGTTTATTAAATTGCCTGGTGACACAAATACTTAACTTCTTCATCTCCCAACCTCAATGCCATGGTGTGGTCTACATAAACCGAAGGTCACCTGGGTCTTCAGTCATCTGTCTCCTCATTCAACCCATTCAGTGCATCTGGATTTGCACTGCCTGGACCTCCCACTTCAAGATGGAAGAACTCTTCCCTGGAATCTAGGAAGACTGACAGTTATTGGGTCATGGGATCCCCCTCCATGTGACCACCCTTGGCTAAAGACAACATCTTTGCCCGACATAACACTCCTTTCATGCGCAGCTCTCTGACTGGTCCTCAGGTATAGGAAGGGCTGTGAAGGCATATCTTTATTGCCCATATTCAGGCCAATTCCCTGTACGATCAGCTAGTGTTTCCATGGTGATTCCCTCCTGGGTCCTGCCTCTTTCTCTCCCCACCTCTTCTAATCTTGAGAACACTTCCTGACTCCATGCAAGCCAATCACAGTCTCACAGTTGACTTCTCATGGAACCTCACCTCTGACTAAGCAGTTTCTTAGCAGATAAATGATATAAAGTGTTAAAGTCTGCTTATCTTGGGTCTCCTGGTTTTATGTTGCTGTTGCTCAGTCACTAAGTTGTGTTCAACTCTTCATGACCCCATGAACAGAAGCATGCCAAACTTCCCTGTCCTTCACTGTGTCCCAGAGTTTGCTCAAACTTATGTTCATTGAGTTGGTGATGCCATCCAACCATCTCATCCTCTGTCATCCCTCTTCTCCTCTTGCCTTCAATCTTTCCCAGCATCAGGGCCTTTTCCAACGAGTCTGTTATTTCCATCAGGTGGCCAAAGTATTGGAGCTTCAGCTTCAGTATCAGTCATTCCAGTGAATATGAGCTGATTTCTTTGCCTCATCTGGTAAAGAATCCTCCGGAAATGCAGGAGACCTGGGTTCAATCCCTGGGTTGGAAAGATCCCCTGGAGAAGGGAAAGGCTACCCACTCCAGTATTCTGGCCTGGAGAATTCCATGACTCTATAGTCCATGTGTTGCAAAGAATCAGACACGACTGAGTGACTTTCACTTTCAATTTCCTTTAAGATTGACTAGCCTGATTTCCTAGCTGTCCAAGGGACTCTCAAGAGTTTTCTCCAGCTCCAAAAACTGATTCAAAAGGTGATAGATTGGGAAATTAACAAGTTAAGGTAAAATAACCAAATGTTGTATAGAAATATTATTTTTATCCTAATCAGTTCCAAAGCATCTTTAGTTCACTTTGAAAAGTTCTCCACTGCTGTTTTATTGCTGTTGTTTTTTTTTAAAGATAGGTTACAAATTATTTTTACTATCCTTTTTTCATAAGCTGGAATGGGGGTAGTAAGGAGAACCTCTTTGTAACTATTTCCCAATGATAGAAAAATAAGCCTGTAAGTAAAATTGCTCCCTGGAATCTTTTTTAATGTCCATTTCTTTTTATCAAGCAAGAAAGTTTGAATCCTACTTTTTAAACAAAGAAAACATTACCAGTGGGAAAGAGATAATAGGATCCATTTATGAAGATATTTCGATGTTTCAAGCATACTTTAAGCATAAAATACATTTGTATTTCATGGCTTCAGCAAATCATAAGGCAAAAAAGTAGACTGATATTTTGAATTCTGGGAAACTGGTATATTACAAAAAAGAAAGAATCATGCCCAGTCCTTATTAGTGCTAAACTCTCAAGGCAGTTTTGAGCACATAATAAATGCTTAATAGTACTTGTTAAGTAGATAATCAAATGAGTGGATGTCTAAGTATATTATTAACCTTCTGAAGATAAGTCTCCATTCATCCTCATTTGGAATATATTTTCCTCATCTCTAACAAAATTAAACATGTTTTTTCTTCTCACTTTTAATTTGATTTATCAATAGGGGATAATGCCATATTCCCTTTGAAAAGAACATATTCTGTCCTCTCTGTTAGAAGTAGAATAAGTCAACCTAGAAGGAGAAACCACAGCTGTCATCCTTAAAATGAGATTTAAAGAAGTTGTTGAGACAATTAATTTACTTGGCATTAGTTTCACAATTCTCCTACTCTCAAGGCTTATATCATAATAACAGAAACCATAATCCAGAGAGATGGAAAGATGTTCCTTGTATTCTTCCACTGTTTTTAAAAAACACTTACCTTACTTCTTCTGTGAACCAGACACTGCACATAGGATGTAAAAATAGATGAAACAATACTCAAGAGCTCACACTCTAGAGAGGAAAAGATATAGGACTCAAGTAGATGGATAATGCTGAGAAGCACAAAAGTAAGGTGTAGGGCACAGAATTCAGAAGGCAGAAGGGGCCAAGTCCCCATAGAGGGGAGAGGGCTTCTCAGAGGAGGTGGCCCCAGGAGTGAATCTTAAATGATGAGTTAGGATTCACCAGATTTGGGTCAAAGAAGCTGTTCTAAGGACTTCCCTGGTGGTCCAATGGTTAAGTATCTGCCTTATAATCCAGGGAACACAGGTTCAATTCCTGGTCAGGGAACTAAGATCCCACATCCTGCAGAGCAACTAACCCTGTGCCACAACTAGAGAATCTACGAGCCATAATGAGAGATCTCGAGTGCTGCAACTAAGACCAATACTACTAAATAAATAAATAAATATTTTTCTTTTAAGAAGCTATTCTAATCAAGGGTGATAAAAGCAATCGTAGTGAAATTGGCCAGGAGTACACAGGGAGATTTTTAGGTGTTGGGATTTGTAGGAAGTGGTGATGAGATGAATGAGCCAAAAAGAGTCAAAGGAAAAGAAGAAAGGATGGCCAGTGCAAATCTGATGCATGAAGCAGGGCACCCAAAGCCAGTGCTCTGGGAAAAAGCAGAGAGATGGGTGGGGAGGATGGTGGAAGGGGGTTTCTGGATAGCGGGGACACATGTATACCTATGGCTGATTCATGTTGATGTATGGCAAAAACCACCACAACAAATGTAAAGTAATTATTCTCCAATTAAAATGATTTTTTTAAAAGAGAGAAAAGGCAATAATGGATACACAGATGTCTAGGACAGAGGCAAAATTCAACCTGATCTTGTCCACTGAAAGCTCACTTTTCAAGCGTTGTAAAGAAGAAGGCAGAGTAGCATTAGAGACCAGAAAGACTGAAAGTTAACTCTCTGGGCTTTTATTGAAAATTTTTATTGAAACTTGTTCTAGAGGGTGGGCTCAAGATTTCATACAGATTATTCTTATAAAATTAACAATTTTTATGTTTATGAAATGCAAAAATTTAAGAATGAATGAAGTTAGAGAGAAAAAGAAAATAGAGAAGTAAATAATTTTCTCCTGACAGCTTCAACTTATATATGTATATATATCTATAAGTTCATCTGTTGAGACTGAGGGTGAAAGGTCTTTATTTAGGGTGGTGATTTTGAATACAATTACTTCAGACCTGTGTGCTTACTTTTCTGTTGTTATCCAGTAAATAGCAAATCAAAATACCATCAGAATTTGTATACCAAAAAGAATATATAACCAGCTTTTCCTAAGACACCAGTCTAAAGGAAGATAATCAATAGGATACAAACAAATCTCTCTTATTTTGAAAGACATTTTAATAATCAATCTCCCCCTCCAGTCTCACCTTTAGAGATGCAATCATCAAAGAGCTCTTAGCCATGGTTGTTGAACCACAGCTGTCCTTTCTACCCCGCATATTTTTTACTTCTCAGAGGAATGGACATGCTTTCTTTGCCAAAGGCTGGCAATGAGCAGGACCAAAAGACATTGCAAAATTGGCTGATTAACTTTTTGACTTTGTTCTCCCTGATGAGAAATTGCAGCTTCATTGTTATCAAACTCACGTCTGGCTGCTCATCATTCAAGAATCCAACATTGAGAGACAAGCACTGGGTAAGAGGTTGTTGTTGTTGTTCACTCGCCAAGTTGTGTCTGACTCTTTGCCACCCCATGGACTGCAGCACACAAGGCTCCTCTGTCCTTCACTATCTCCTGAACTTTGCTCAAATTCATGTCCATTGAGTAAATGATGTTATCTAACCATCTCATCTTCTGCCATCCCCTTCTTCTTTTCCCTTCAATCTTTCCCAGCATCAGGGTCTTTTCCCCAATGATTTGGCTCTTCGCATCAAGTAGCTAAAGTATCAGAGCTTCAGCTTCGGCATCTGTCTCTCCAGTGATTATTCACAGTTGACTTCCTTCAGATTTGACTGATTTGATGTCCTTGCAGTCCAAGAGACTCTCAAGAGTTTTCTCCAGCACCACAAATCGAAAGCATCAATTCTTCGGCATTTAGCCTTCTTTGTGGTTCAACTCTCACATCCCTACAAGACTACTGGAAAAACCATAGCTTTGACTACATGGACCTTTGTCGGCAAAGTAATGTCTCCGCTTTTTAATACCTTGTCTAGGTGTGAGATAGCTTTTCTTCCAAGGAGCAAGTGTCTTTTAATTTCATGGCTGCAGTCACCATCTGCAGTGATTTTGGAGCCCCCCAAAATAAAGTCTGTCACTGTTTCCATTGTTTCCCCATCTATTTGCCATGAAGTGATAGGATCAGATGCCATGATCTTAATGTTTGAATGCTGAGTTTTAAGCCAACATCTTCACTCTACCCTTTCACCTTCATCAAGAGCCTCTTTAATTCTTCTTCACTTTCTGCCATAAGGGTGGTGTCATCTGCATATCTGAGGTTATTGATATTTCTCCCGGCAATCTTTATTCCATCTTGTGTTTCATAAAGTTGGCATTTCGCATGATGTACTCTGCATATGTTAAATAAATAGGGTGACAAGCTTCTTGACATGCATACAGATTTTTAGAAGAAATAGGTGTACTAGTGTTGAATCACATTCATTTTGTTTAGCCGTATCTTTTAAATAAGCGGGTCAGGTCGTCTGGTATTCCCATCTCTTTAAGAATTTTCCACAGTTTGTTGTGATCCACACAGTCAAAGGCTTTAGTGAAAGTGAAAATGAAAGTCCCTCAGTCGTGTACGACTCTTTGTGACCCCATGGACTATACAGTCCATGGAATTCTCCAGGCCAGAATACTGTAGTGGGTAGCCTTTCCCTTTTCCAGGGATCTTCCCAACCCAGAAATCGAACTCAGGTCTCCCGCATTGCAGGCGGATTGTTTTACCAACTGAGCCCCAAGGGAAGCCCAAGAATACTGGAATGGGTAGCCTATCCCTTCTCCAGCGGATCTTCCCAACCCAGAAATAGGGGTTTCCTGCATTGCAGGCAGATTCTTCACCAACTGAGCTATGAGGGAAGTAGTCAATAAAGCAGAAGTAGATGTTTTTCTGGAACTCTCTTACTTTTTTGAGCCTGAATTTTGTAATGAGGAGCTCATGATCTGAGCCACAGTCAGCTCCAGGTCTTGTTTTACTGACTATATAGATCTTATCCATCTTTGGCTGCAAAGAACATAATGAATCTGATTTAACATTGACCACATGGTGATGTCCATGTGTAGAGTTCTCTCTCATGTTGTCGGAAAATGTGTGTTTGCTATAACCAATGTGTTCTCCTGACAAAACTCTGGGAAGAGGAAAAATAGCTTTATTAAGGAAGCCAACAATATAGGGAAGAAGGTGGAGTCTTGCCCCAAAGAACCAACTCCTTCAGTCTCCATATTTTGCTGGGAGATTCTAGAGGGAAAGAGGAAGGGGCTATATGCTGGGAAGAGGGTCGTGGGGCATGTGATAAGCTCATGCACATTCTTCTGGTGGTGAGATAATCGGAAGTCAACATCATCAACCTTCTGGTTTCAACCTGTCTTGGTTCTATGTGCATACAGTTAATTTTTCCCACCTGGTAGGGATTTCAATGTCTGCAAAACAGCTCAAAGGGCATGGCTCAGAATATCTAGAGCCCTTGAGGAGGAACGAAAAATCCTTGACTTTGTTTAAGTGCTAAGCTATTTTTATTTTGTCTTGATTGACTATCTTCCTTTGTTTCTGCACTCTCTCATTTCTCTGTCTAAATTTATTCTTCAGAACTCAAGGAAGGCCTAGGAGGCCAAAAGTTTTCTACAGACAAGAGGCAGGGGGAGGGCTTGGGGTGGGGTCTGTCCCAGGAAGGTCCCTTGGGGTCTTGCTTGGTTACAACTGGAGACATGGGGAGAGCTTCTGCTCTTATAACCCAAAGTGAACTTTTCCTGAGAGGTAACTTTCTCACCCTGGTCTCTCAGCCACAAGTCCCAGGCACAGGGTGAGCCAGTGTGCCTCCCCTTCAGAAGCCAGATCTCTTTGGTTTCTCTCCATAAACTGCCACCAGGGCCACTCAGTACTCCTCTCTTTCTCCTCTTTCTTTCTCACAGATCTCTTTCTGCTGCTCTTCATGCTCCTTCCAGCTAGTCACCACTCCCTTTGAGGTTTAGTTGCTTGATGAGGCTCCTGCTTATTTAAAAGATACGGCTAAACAAAATGAATGTGATTCAACACTAGTACACTTATTTCTTCTAAAGAAAGGGAGTGGTTCTAGTATTTCCTTAAATCCTCTCAAGGTGTTCATAATTGGTATACAAGATAGAGAAATACTGCTATTAAAGGAAGAGTATGTTTAACAGGGAATGACATTCTGAAATAAGTCAATAATATCAGCAAAGAAAAAGCAAAATGAAAGTATTGAGATGAGCCACAATTTGAGCACAGTAGAAAAAGTGAGAGACAGTGTATAAGGAGTAGGCAAAAGGAGAAGTTGGTGGATTTTACAGTTGTTTCAGAAAATCAAGTGAACTTCCTACCAATCTTCAGATTTCCTGTTTCGGCAAGCAGATCTAGGCTTGTGAGGAAAAAAAATTAGCAACCCACTGTTACTCTTGCTGAGTAGTTGTCCATGCAAACCTCCTTGTTGTTCAGTCACTCAGTCACGTCTGACTCTTTATGACTTCATGGACTGCAGCACGCCAGGCTTCCCTGTCCTACACCATCTCCCAAAGATTGCTGAAATTCAGGTCCATTGAGTCAGTGATACCATTCAACCATCTCATCCTCTATCATCTCCTTCTCCTCCTACCTTCAAGCTTTCCCCAAATCAGGGTCTTTTCCAATGAGTCAACTCTTTGCATCAAGTGACCAAAGTATTAGAGCTTCAGAAACAGCATCAGTCCCTCCAATGAATATTCAGGATTGATTTCCTTTAGGATTGACTTGTTTCATCTCCTTGCAGTCCAAGGGACTCTTAAGAGTCTTCTTCAACACCACAGTTCAAAAGCAACAATCCTTCGGCGCTCAGCCTTCTTTACGGCCCACTGTCACATTCATACATGACTGCTGCAAAAACCATAGCTTGACTATACAGACACTTGTCAACAAAGTAATGTCTCTACTTTTTAATACCCTGCCTAGGTGTGAGATAGCTTTTCTTCCAAGGAGCAAACATCTTTTAATTTCATGGCTTCAGTCGCCATCTGCAGTGACTGTGGAGCCCAATAAAATAAAATCTGTCACTGTTTCCATTGTTTCCCCATCATTTTTGCCATGAAGTGATGAGACTGGATCGCATGATCTTAGCGTTTGAATGTTGAGTTCAAGCCAGCTTTTTCACTCTCCTCTTTCACATTCTTCAAGAGGGTCTTTAGTTCATCTTCACTTTCTGCCATAAGAGTAGTGTCATCTACATATCTGAGGTTATTGATATTTCTCCCAGCAATCTTTATTTCACCCTGTGCTTCATCCAGACCAGAATTTCGCATGATGCACTCTGCAAATAAGGTAAATAAGCAGGGTGACAATATACCGCCTTGATGTACTCTTTTCCCAATTTTGAACCAGTCTGTTGTTTCATATCTGGTTCTAACTGTTGCTTGTTGACCTGCATATAGGTTTCATAGGAGGCAGGTAAGGTGGTCTGATATTCCCATCTATTTAAGAATTTTCCACAGTTTGTTGTTGTCCACACAGTCAAAGGCTTTGGTATAGTTAATAAAGCAGAAGTAGATATTTTCTTGAATTTCTTTGCTTTCTCTATGATCCAGTGGATGTTGGCAATTTGATCTCTGGTTCCTCTGCCTTTTCTAAATCCAGCTTGAACAACTGGAAGTTCTTGATGGCACGTACTGTTGAAGCCTGGCTTGGAGAATTTTGAGCATTACTTTACTAGCACGTGAAATGAGTGCAATTCTGTGGTAGTGTGAATATTCTTTGGCAATGCTCTGCTTTGGGATTGGAGTGAAAACTGACATTTTCCAGTCCTGTGGCCACTGCTGAGTTTTCCAACTTTGCTTGCATATTGAGTGCAGCACTTAAATAGCATTATCTTCTGTATTTGAAATAGCTCAGCTGCAGTTTCATCACCTCCTCTAGCTTTGTTCATAATGATGCTTCCTAAGTCCCACTTGACTTCCCACTCCAATATATCTAGATCTAGGTGGGTGATCACACCATCATGGTTACGTGGGTGATTAAGATCTTTTTTGTACAGTTTTTCTGTGTATTCTTGCCTCCTCTTCTTAATATCTTTGCTTCTATTAGATCCATAGTGTTTCTGTCCTTTATTGTGTCCATCTTTGCATGAAATACTTCCTTGGTATCTCTAATTTTCTTGAAGATATCTCTAATCTTTCCCATTCTACAGTTTTCCTCTATTTCTTTCCATTAATCACTGAGTAAGGCTTTCTTATCTCTCCTTGTTATTCTTTGGAACTCTGCATTCAGATGGGTATATCTTTCTTTTTCTCTTTTGCCTTTCACTTCTTTCCTTTTCTCACCCATTTGTAAGGCCTCCTCAGACATCCATTCTGCCTTTTTGCATTTCTTTTTCTTGGGGATGATTTTGATTACCACTTTCCGTACAATGTTACAAACCTCTGTCTGTAGTTCTTCATGGGCTCTGTCTATCAGATCTAATCCCTTGAACCTATTGGTCACTTCCACTGTATAATCATAAAGGATTTGATTTAGGCCATACCTGGATGGCCTAGTGATTCTCCCTACTTTCTTCAATTTAAGTCTGAATTTGGCAATAAGGAGCTTATGATCTGAGCCACAATCAGCTCCTGGTCTTGTTTTTCCTGACCATATAGAGCTTCTCCGTCTTCATCTGCAAAGAATAAAATCAATCTGATTTTGTTATTGACCATCTGGTGTTGTCCATGTTGGAAGTCATCTCTTGTGTTGTTGGAAGAGTGTGTATGCTATGACCAGTGTGTTATCTTGGCAAAACTCTGTTAGCCTTTGTCCTGCTTCATTTTGTACTCCAAGGCCAAACTTGCCTGTTACCCCTAGTATTTCTTGATTTCCTCCTTTTGCATTACAATCCCCTATGATGAAAAGGACATCTTGTTCTGGTGTTTTTGTTCTAGAAGATCTTGTATGTCTTCATAGAACTGTTCAAGTTCAACTTCTTCAACATTAGTCATTGGGGCATAGACTTGAAGCACTGTAATATTGAATAGTTTGCCTTGGAAACAAACCAAAAGCATTTTATCTTTTTTGAGATTGCACCCAAGAACTGCATTTTTGGACTCTCTTATTAACTGTGAGGGCTACTCCATTTCTTCTAAGGGATTCTTGCCCACAGTAGTAGATATAATGGTCATCCAAATTAAATTCATCCTTTCTGGTCTGTTTTAGTTCAGTTCAGTTCAGTTCAGTTCAGTCACTCGGTCGTGTCTGACTCTTTGCGATCCCATGAACTGCAGCATGCCAGGCCTCTCTGTCCATCACCAACTCCCAGAGTCTACCCAAACCCATGTCCATCGAGACAATGATGCCATCCAACCATGTCATCCTCTGACGTCCCCTTCTCCTCCTGCCCCCAATCCTACTCAGCATTAGGGTCTTTTCCAATGAGTCAACTCTTCGCATGAGGTGGCCAAAGTATTTGAGTTTCAGCTTCAACATCAGTGCTTCCAATGAAGACCCAGGATTGATCTCTTTTAGGATGGATTGATTGGACCTCCTTGCAGTCCAAGGGACTCTCAAGAGTCTTCTCCAACACCACAGTTCAAAAGCATCAATTCTGCGGTGCTCAGCTTTCTTCACTGTCCAACTCTCACATCCATACATGACCACTGGAAAAACCATAGCCTTGACTAGATGGACTTTTGTTGACAAAGTAATGTCTCTGCTTTTAAATATGCTTTCTAGGTTGGCCATAACCTTCCTTCCAAGGAGTAAACGTCTTTTAATTTTATGGTTTCAATCACCATCAGCAGTGATTTTGGAGCCCCACAAAATAAAGTCTGACACTGTTTCCACTGTTTCCCCATATATTTCCCATGATGTGATGGGACCAGATGCCCTGATCTTAGTTTTCTGAACATTGAGCTTTAAGCCAACTTTTTCACTCTCCTCTTTCACTTTCATCAAGAGGCTCTTTAGTTTTTCTTCACTTTCTGCCATAAGGGTGGTGTCCTCTGCATATCTGAGGTTACTGATATTTCTCCCGGCAATCTTGATTCCAGCTTGTGTTTCTTCCAGCCCAGCATTTCTCATGATGTACTCTGCATATAAGTTAAATAAGCAGGGTGACGATATACAGCCTTGACGTACTCCTTTTCCTATTTGGAACCAGTCTGTTGTTCCATGTCCAGTTCTAACTGTTGCTTCCTGACCTGCATACAGGTTTCTCAAGAGACAGGTCAGATGGTCTGGTATTCCCATCTCTTTCAGAATTTTCCATAGTTTATTGTGATCTGCACAGTCAAAGGCTTTGGCATAGTCAATAAAACAGAAATAGATGTTTTTCTGGAACTCTCTTGCTTTTTTGATGATCCAGCAGATATTGGCAATTTGATCTCTGGTTCCTCTGCCTTTTCTAAAACCAGCTTGAACATCTGGAAGTTCACGGTTCACGTATTGCTGAAGCCTGGCTTGGGGAATTTTGAGCATTACTTTAGCAGCATGTGAGATGAGTGCAATTGTGCGGTAGTTTGAGCATTCTTTGTCATTGCCTTTCTTTGGGATTGGAACGAAAACTGACCTTTTCCAGTCCTGTGGCCACTGCTGAGTTTTCCAAATTTGCTGGCATTTTAGTTCACTTACTCCTAAAATGTCCGTGTTCACTCTTGTCATTTCGTATTTGACCACTTCTAATTTACATTGATTCATGGAGCTAACATTCTAGATTCCTGTGCAATATTGGTCTTATGACATTTGACTTTACTTTCACCACCAGACACATCCACAACTGGATGTTGTTTCCACTTTGGCTCAGCTTCTTCATTCCTTCTGGAGCTAATCCTCTGCTCTTCTCCAACATCATGCTGAGGATCTACAGACCTGGGGAGTCCATCTTTCAGTGTGCTATATTTTTGCCTTTTCCTACTGTTCATGGGGTTCTCAAGGCAGGAATGCTGAAGTGGTTTGCCATTCCCATCGCCAGTGGACCATGTTTTGTCAGAACTTCCCACCATGACCCATCCATCTTGGGCAGCCCTACATGGCATGGGTCATAGTTCCATTGAGTTAGACAAGCCTGTGATCCATGTGATCCGTGGTTAGTTTTTTGTGATTGTGGTTTTCATTCTGTCTGCCCTCTGATAGATGAGAATAAGAGGCTTGTAGAAGCTTCCTGATGGGAGGGACTGGCTGTGGGGGAAACTGAGTCTAGTCTGGTGGGCAAGGCCATGCTCAGTAAGTCTTCAATCCAATTTTCTTCTGATGGGTGGGGCTGTGTTTCCTCCTTGTAGTTTGGCCTGAAGCCAAACTTTGGTAGATGTAATGGCGGTAATGGCAACCTCCTTCCAAACGACTTATGCCAGCATGCCATGGCTCCCAGGACCTTTGTAGTCAGTGCCACTGACCCCGTGTCAGGTCACTGTTGACCCACGCCTCCGCCGGAGTCGCCTGGGCCCTCACAGGCAAGTCTGGCTCAGTCTCTTGTGGGAGTCAATGTTACTCTCTCCTGGGTCCTGGTGAGAACAAGGTTTTGTTTGAGCCCTCCAAGAGTCTCCCTTTCCCCAGTCCTGTAGAAGTTCTGTAATCAAATCCCACTGGCCTTCAAAGTCAAATTCCCTGGGGGTTCTCAATCCCTTTGCCGGATCCCCAGGATGGGAAATCTGTTGTGGGCCCTAGAACTTTTTGCAACAATATGAGAAATTCTTTGGCATAATTGTTCTCCTGTTTGTGGCTTGCCTGCTCAGCAGCTCTGTAGTAGAGCTAGTGGCAATCTCTTCCAAGAGGACTTATGCCAGCATGCTATGCCTCCCAGGATTGCTACAGCCAGAGCCCCTGTCCCTGAAGCAAGCCACTGTCGACCCATTCCTCTTCAGGAGACACTCACTCAAAGGCAGGTCTGGCTCAGTCTCTTGTGGAGGTCATGGCTCTTTTCCCTGGGTCCTGGTCACACAAGGTTTTGTTTGTGCCCTCCGAGCATCTCTGGCGGGTATGAAATTTGATTTTAAATGCAATTAAGCCCCTCCTATCATCTTGTTGGGGCTTCTGCTTTGATCTTGTACACAGAGTATTATTTTTTGGTGGGATACAACATTCTCCTGTCAGCAGCTAGTTGCTGTTTTGATGTTCTCGCAGAAGATTAATTCACATTCTTCTACTCTGACATCTTTTGAAGAAAGAGTCAACCTCCTGCTGAACCTAAATATTGCACAGGACATCAACATCAGCAGGTTTCTCTGTGATCATGATGGTAAAAGACAGAATCATGACTGCAGGCATAACTGAGCACAGACAGAGTAAGAACAGCATACAACCCAAATAAATGGTCAAAAAACATCATCTCCTTCCAGCAATCATGAGTACATGACTGTTGCTTCTCCACCAACCACAGCATCCTCCTGCCTACTTCATCCTTCCTGCCCCATATATACGAAGTATTAAGATACCCAGTTACAGACCCGCCCTAATGAACACACCCAATACAGAACCAGAACAACTTCTGTGAACCGTCTCCACAGTCACCTCACCCAAGCCTGTCTTCCATGTCTGCCCTCCCAGACCACCTCTGCTGAGAAACCCGCATTCCTTGTATAAGCACCCACATTTGTCCAGTGTCTCCTGGGGATCTTTAGTGATATTCACTGAGAAGAAAAATACCGATTAATTGAGGGTAAGAGGCTATTTTTGTGCACATTGAATGTGAAGTACATTATTTTTTCATTTACTATTTTTGAACTATAATTGCTTTACAAGGTTGTGTTAGTTTCTGCTGTACAACAAAGTATATCAGCTATATGTATACATGTATCCCCTCCCTCCTGAGTCTCTCTCCTGAGGAGCATTATTCTTGGAGGGAACTAAATGTATTGATCTGAGATTCAGAAAAGGAGTTTGTGCTGACAAATAAATCTGTGAGTCATCAGCATAGAGGTGTAAGTGAAGTCAGAAGGAGGGGGACATATAAGTAGATCTGGAGTATATCTGGATAAACTCTGTACATCGAGGGGGATAAATAGGTCCAACACAAATCTTTAGGAAAGAGGGGAAAAGACAATGGTAACAAAAGGATCAGGAATGACAAGGGATTTACGTGAAAAATACATGTCACCTAGGAGTGATGTCATAGAAGACAAGCAAAGAAATCTCTTCAAGGAAGAGTAATTAACCAAATCTGTAAAATTTGTTTAATATAATGTTAAATTTTATGCTAATTATTTTCACTTGCAGCCTACCCTATGAACTCTTACAGCTATCTTATCATAAAAGCAATGCATGAACTTAATTTTTAAAAAGTACAGACACAGGCACTCTACATATTTCTCTTGTGTCTACTGTTAACAGTATTATGTATTCATAAAGTATTTTTTCTTGAACTTATTATATGGAAGTATACATGTATTTTTGTTTTTACATAAATAGGAACATATTACAAGTGCTTTGTACTTTTATACAGTTCATGAGATTCTCACAGAAAGTACATTGGGGTGGTTTGCCATTCCTTCCTCCAGTGGATCACGTTTTGTCAGAACTCTGTGCTCTGACCCGTCATCTTGGGTGGCCCTACAGGGCATGGCTCATAGCTTCATCAAGTTTCACAGGCCCCTTCACCATGACAGGGCAGTGATCCATGAAGATCAATCCTCATACCGATTCAAAAGAAGAGTAGTACTAAAGAATGTGCTAACCATCGGACAATTGCACTCATCTCCCATGCTAGTAGTTCAGGTCAGTTCAGTCCTCAGTCGTGTCTGACTCTTTGCAATCCCATGGACTGCAGCACGCCAGGCTTCCCTGTGGATCACCAACTCCTGGAGCTTGCTCAAACTCAAGTCCATGGAGTCAGTGATGCCATCCAACCAACTCATCCTCTGTCATCCCCTTCTCCTCCTGCCTTCAATCTTTCCCAGCATCAGGGTCTTTTCTAGCGAGTCAGCTCTTTGAATCAGATGGCCAAAGTATTGGAGTTTCAGCTTCAGCGTCAGTCCATCCAATGACTATTCAGGACTGATTTCCTTTAGGATGGACTGCTTGGATCTCCTTGCTGTCCAAGGGACTCTCAGGAGTCTTCTCTAACACCACAGTTTAAAAGCATCAATTCTTCGGTGCTCAGCTCTCTTTATAGTCCAACTCTCACATCCATACATGACTACTGGAAAAACCAAAGCTTTGACTAGATGGACCTTTGTCAGCAAAGTAATGTCTCTGCTTTTTAATATGCTGTCTAGATTGGTCATAGCTTTTCTTCAAAAGAGAAGCATCTTTTAATTTCACGGCTGAAGTCACCATCTTCAGTGATTTTGGAACCCCCCAAAATAAAGACTGTCACTTTTTCCATTGTTTCCCCATCTATTTGCCATGAAGTAATGAGACCGGATGCCATGGTGTTAGTTTTTTGAATGTTGAGTTTTACGCCAGCTTTTTCACTCTCCTCTTTCACTTTCATCAAGAGCCTCTTTAGTTCTTCTTTACTTTCTCCCATAATGGTGGTGTCATCTGTATATTTGAGGTTATTGAAATTTCTGCCAGCAGTGTTGATTCCAGCTTGTGCTTCATCCAGCATGACATTTTGCATGATGTACTCTGCATATAAGTTAAATAAACAGAAGGACAATATACAGCCTTGATGTACTCCTTTCCCAATTTAGAATCAGTCTGTTGTTCCATGTCCAGGTCTAGTAAGGTCTATGCTTAAAGATAGAGGTCTATGCTTAAACAGGTCTATGCTTAAAACATGCTAGTAAGGTTATGCTTAAAATCTTGCATGCTAGGCTTCAGCATTATGCAAACCAAGAACTTCCAGATGTCCAAGCTGGATTTAGAAAAGGAAGAGGAACCGGAGATCAAATTGCCAACATTCTCTGGATCATAGAGAAAGGTAGGGAATTCCAGAAGAACATCTTCCTCTGTTTCCTCAGCTACTCCAAAGCTTTGACTGTTTGGATCATTATAAACTGTGGAAAGCTTTTAAAGAGATGAGAATACCAGACCGTCTCATCTGTTTCCTGAGAAACCTGTATGTGGGTCAAGAAGCAACAGTTAGAATCCTGTATGGAACAACTAATTGGTTCAAGATTGAGAAAATAGTATGACAGGACTGTCTGCTGTCACCCTGTTTGTTTAATCTATACACTGAGCACATCATGAGAAATGAAAGGCTGGATGAGTTACAAGCTAGAATCAAGATAGGTGGGAGAAACATCAACAACCTCAGATATGTGGATGATACCACTCTAATGGCAGAAAGTGAAGAGGAACTAAAGAGCCTCTTGATGAGGGTGAAGTAGAGTGAAAGAAATGGCTTAAATCTAAATATTAAAAAAAAATCCTTAAGATCATGGCATCCATTCCCATTACTTCTTAGCAAATAGAGAGGGAAAAGGTGGAAGTAGTGACAGATTTCCTCTTCTTGGGCTCTAAGATCACTGCAGATGGTGAATGTAGCCAGGAAATCAGAAGACGTTTGTTTCTTGGCAGGAAAGCTATGACAAACCTAGACAGTGTGTTGAAAAGCAGAGACATTACTCTACTGACAAAGGTAGGTCCATATAGTTAAGACTATGGTCTTCCCAGTGGTCACGTACAGTTGTGAAAGTTGGACCATAAAGAAAGCAGAGCACTGAAGAATTAATTGATGCCTTTGAACACCTTGAGATTTCCTTGGACATCAAGGAGACCAAACCAGTCTATCTGAAGGGAAATCAACCCTGAATTCATTGGAAGGACTGATGCTGAAGCTGAAACTTCAGTATTCTGGTCATCTAATGAGAACAGCTGACTCATGGGAAAAGTCCCTGATGCTGGGAAAGATTGAGGGCAGAAGGAGAAGAGGGCATCACAGGATGAGATGGCTGGATGGCATCACTGATGCAATGAACATGAACTTGGGCAAACTTCGGGAGAGGGTGAGGGACAGGAAGAGCTGGCATGCTGCAGTTCATGGGGTCACAATGTCAGATGTGAATGGATGACTGAACAACAAGTGCTTTGTACCTTGCTTTTTTATTTAATAACAAATTTCTGCACAGTAAATATGACCACATAGTATCATCCTTTTCAATGTCTGTTTGATATTCTTTTGTACAATGCATCATACATTATTGTGTCATTTTTAGTCAATTTATTATTATTATCTGGGTTATTTTCAGTCTTACAGAATTGCAATGAAGATCTTCATACACAAAAATTTAACTGCTTCTGCAAGTATATTTGAAGGATAAATACCTCAGACTGGAATTTCTGGATTAATGGCATTGTCTATCCAATCTGTAATATTCACTAAAGGGTTACATGAAGTAGCATATTCACAATATGAGTTCTTATGAGTTCTTATTTCCCCAAACCTCAGCAAATTCCAGATATATTTTCCCCAGCCTCGATTTCTTCTCTTGATTGTCTGAAGCGTGGCCTCCATCCGCTGACCCTACATTGCCCTTACCTCTCCAGATGCAGTTTGGTTTCCAGAGGCTAGTTGCATTATTTCACTTCCCAGCCCGCTGACACTGTACCAGAAAGTTAGGAATTAAAAGCATACTCTTAATAGTATTTGGCACATTGTGTTAATTGCTCAATTGTGTCCAACTCTTTGCGACCCCAGGAACTGTAGCCCACTAGGCTCCTCCATCCATGGAATTCTCCAGACAAGAATACTGGAATGGGTTGCCTTTCCCTTTTCGAGAGGATCTTCTAGACCCAGGGATTGATCCCAGTTCTCCCACATTTTAGGCAGATTCTTTACTGCCTGAACCACCAGGGAAGCCCTAAAGTGTTAGTGGCTCAGTCGTGTCCAACTCTTTGCCACCCCATAGGCTGTAAACTGCCAGGCTCCTCTGTCCATGGAATTCTCTAGGCAAGAATATTGGAGTGGGTTGCCATTACCTTCTCCAGAGGATCTTCCCCACCCAGGGATTGAACCCAGGTTTCCTGTATTGTAGGCAGATTTTTTATCATCTGAGGGAAGCCCTTCATGAAGGTTTCATTTAATTTAGGCAGCCAGTGTGGACATTTGTGGGGAGCAATAGTTCTGCCAGGCTCCTCTGTCCCTGGAATTCTCCAGGCAAGAGTACTGGAGTGGGTAGCAATTCCCTTCTCCAGGGTATCTTCCCAACCCAAGGATAGAACCTGGGTCTCCTGCATTGCAGGCAGATTTTTTTTTTTTTTTTTTTTACCATCTGAGACACCAAGGAAGCATATAATTGTTTTTATCTTTGTTTTGACACAAGTGGAAGGAAAATATAATGTAAAATGTTTAGATGAAACTGAACTTCATTCTTAATCTAAGGATGAACTTCACTGTCAAAGATCAGTGTATCAAAATACATAAAATGTGCCACTGGTTTCAATTTTTTAGAAATTACAACTTACCAAAGATAAAATGATTCTGATTTTGCCTAGAGTCAGCAGAACATAACTAAAATAAAGATGTGCCCTCAGACTCATGCTTATTCATACTCTCTGCCATACCACATGTTGTAGACTATTCCGAAGGTTCTTCCTTCTGTCAACCTGGAAAACTCCTACTCATCCATCAAGACACAGAACGTGTGACACCTCCTCTGTACTGCCTTCCCTGCTCTTTCCTTTTTTTCTCACTCTAGCTCATAATTATTTCTACCAAGGCACTCATCTCACTGAACAAAAACCAATTTTTCCTTTTCCTGCCATCCCCACTAGACAGTCTGGTCCTTAAGAGTATAGTTTGTGGTTCAGTCACTGTGTTTCTAGAATTGAAAGCATTACCTGGAACACAGATACTCACTAATTATTTATAAAATAAAAAAAGAAAAATGTATGACCACCTATGCCTCTGGCTCATTAATTGGAACCAGAAATGACAAGGAAACTTAAAGAATACATTTTCTATTAAAAGATTGTATAGAGGAAGAATTCCATTCCCATAGAATAGAGAACTCACAAAATATGAAAATTGATACCTTAATAAAAATTCAGGAATATTTGTAGCTTCTGGACACCTGGTAAGAACTTAGGAGGAAAGAAATGATTTCCATCTTCTGGATCCATAGGAGCATTAAGTGACTTTTAGTGAGTTTCAGCCATTTGCTGACAAGGTTTATAAGTTCTAAAAACTCTTACCTCCTTTTTGTTTTAATCATCTCTAAGATTTACTGGCAATCAGAGATAGCTGTTTAAGAAGAAAATCAACGCTCCTGCTTAAGAATTTCTCTGTAGCTCATTCAACTTGCTCTTTTTGGTTTAACAATTCCCTGGATCAATGCAAGATGATAAGCACTTACCTAATATAAGAGTTTATGAACTCAAATGAAAAACATTTCTCTTCTTGTTACATGAAATAGAGTGTCTTGAGTTGCAAGTTCTACTTTACTTTGTACACATAGCAAATGTTTTATTTCTCCTTGTGATTGTTTTTGCTTTTGTTTCAGTCACATAAAAAATGAATCACATCAATATATATTATCTAAGTAGGTTTAAACTTATTATTGCAAAATAAGATTATGCAGCAAGATAATAACTCGATTGACAGAATAGAAAGACAAATTAAAAAAATTTTTTTTCTTCCCGCTATCCGATCAACAACCAATTTAGAAGAATGCAGCTCACGGGTATTTTTTCATGTACAGAAGGAACTGCTATCTATTCTTAAGTTTTAGCTAGAATCAGAAGCAGGAGGTGAGAGGAAGTCTGAAGAAATGATGTAAAGAAAATCCTCTTACTGAGATCGTGGGGAGAACAGAAAAAGAGGACAGTGAGGTGCTCATATGTGTGTCTAATTTTGGGTTCTCTAGGGAGAGAGAGAGAGAACACACACACACACACATACACACACACACGAGACCAAGGGAAGAGAGGGCACTAGGAGAAGGCAGCTGTGTCCACAAGCTGCCCATCTGCCCATATCTGCCTGGGCACAAGCCACATCAAAATACACTTGGCAGCGTGAATAAAAATTGCTGCCTGCCACATTAGCAAATAAAGGATGTTGCAACTCTCAAGCCACTACAGTCTCCCCACCAGTGAGCCCGGATACTATCAGGCTGGAAACAAAGAACGCTTACCATGTAGCAGTCAGCTGCTGCAGTCAACCATATGTTGCACCCTGATGGAAGTCAGGATGCAGACAAATAGGCTGCTCACTGCCAAGCCCTACTGTACTGCAGCTGCTCCCTGTGGTGTTCCCTGTGGGGACTCAAGATGAGAAAACACAGGACTCAGGCCCCAGATAGCAGAGGTGCATGGCAAAGTAATGATTTCAGTGAGCCCAGACTCTTGTATGTATGTTCCCATACATTGAAAAGCGTTAAATTCCTTAGCTTCTTTAATTAACAATAATCTTTTGATGTTCTGACTAACTGGTTTTTGTTGCAGAAACTCCTATATATCTTTGCTCTTCCTTTACCTCTTCAGAGCAGCTCCTCAAAGCTACTTGAGAGGCTGCCTGTTGGATTTGAGCATTCAGTTCAGTTCAGTTCAGTCGCTCAGTCATGTCCGACTCTTTGTGACCCCATGGATTGCAGCACTCCAGGCCTCCCTGTCCATCACCAACTCCCGGAGTTTACTCAAACCCCTGTCCATTGAGTCAGTGATGCCATCCAACCATCTCATCCTCTGTCGTCCTCTTCTCCTCCTGCCTTCAATTGTTCCCAGCATCAGGGTCTTTTCCATGAGTCAGTTCTTTGCATCCAGTGGCCAAAGTATGTGAGTCCTCAGAAAATCTGAATAAAACAGAATTCTCAATTTTCGTTGTGCATTTTTTTTTTCAGTCTCCAGCAGCACAGTGTCATCAAGTAGATGGAAGATGTTATGGGCTTAACATTTCCCAAATTTCGATTTTTCCCAAAATTTACATGTCCAAGCCTTCATGTTACTGAATTCAAGTTTGATCTGCTCGCCGCGTGACAGGCCAGTAATTTGAAGCTGAGGTGTTGAGACAAGGAATAGCGAGTTTATTCGGAAAGCTGGGTGTTTGAGAAGATGGTAGACTAATGTCCCAGAGTACCATCTTATCTAGGTCTGAATGTCAGTTTCTATTATAGAACAAAGGGGGGTGGGGAGTGAAAAAAAGTTAAGTAAAAAGGCCATAAATGTTGCAAATATCTCCTGGCTTGGCCACATTGGGGAGGGAATGTATTAATTTCTTCTTTTCTGCAGCCATGTCTCCCTGTGAACTGAACCTTAACATGTAGGCAAAGAAGTAAGATTCCCTATGTCAGGTCATTATGTATGCTCACAGCTATAGACAGTCTTCCCAGTGGCTCAGCTGGTAAAGAACATGAAGGAGGAAACAGAACAGGCTCCATCTTGAAAGCAGGACTCCATCTTGGGCTGGACTGTGGACTTTGAGCTCTATGCCCAGTATCTATGGAAACGACATACCAACTGGAAAACCAGGCCCCCAGAAGGAAGAGCTCCAGGGCTCGTACCTAGACTCTCTATCGCCTAAAAGAATATCCTAATTATCTGTGTAACTGAATAGAATCATACATTCTATTATGCTTATTGGGGTACTACCACAAGCTATTGATAATTGTTCACTGTTAACTCCCTAGGCTTAAGGCATATGAACCACTGGTTAACTTTGATTCTATCCTTCTTTTTCCTTTGTTCAGACTAGTTTTGGGAAATTTGGGGAGGTGGGTTTGGGCACGTACGTTTAAGGTATATAAGATTTTCACAAAAATTGGTCGGGGTCCTTGGCTAAGAGGAGACTCTGCCTTGGGCCCGCTGGTGTGATAAACTGCACTTCATTATCTGCATTGTCCTTCTGAGTGAGTTTGTTTCTGGGAACACATGGCTACAACAAACATACATGCCAATGCAGGAGACACAGAGACATGGAGAGTTTGACCCCTGGGTTGGGAAGATCCCCTGGAGAAGGAAATGGCAATCCACTCCAGTATTCCTGCCTGGAATATCCCACGGACAGAGGAACCTGGCGGGCTACAGTCTATAGGGGTGCAAAGAGTCAGACATGACTGAGCGTGCATGCACGCACACAATTATAGACAGCATCCTTTTAGCGATCATGTTAGGGGAAGCACACTGACTGAAACAGCCCACCCTGCCCAAGCACCATAGTAACTATTTGCGTGAGTTGTTTTACAACAGTAAGTTCTGATAAGGAACACTGAACAAATAAGCCACCACCAACTAGAAGAGTTTGGGAAGTTTCAAAAGGCGACACCACGTGTCCAACCAGGTTGTGTTTCCTGTGGCTGTGACTTCAAACTCCAGTTCCTCCTCTTTCATCTGTCAGACGATGAGCTATGAAGAAGAAGAGGAATCTTCCTGGCTTCCCTTCCCCATGGGTCCCCTTCAATGTGAGGCAGGGAGAGTGATAGGGTCCTCATGGGGGCTCATTGTTAACACAGCTCATTAGGTTGACCTTGCAAACAGAGAATAAAATCACAGTGACCCTTGAGACTGACCAAATTGCCCAAACAACATTCTGTTTTCTCACTGGCGCCTGCCTTCTCAAAGCTACAAGACCACCAGATTCCAGACCTCTGGCTACGTGATCACACAGGACTCAACTACAGGCTAATAATTAACCATCCCTTCAGAGAATTCTTTATTGGCGGGGTATAAGAAAGACCCTGTCAGGAAGGGAGGACACTGTTTCTCCTTCAGGGCCAGTCATCCTATTGTTTCCCTCTAATAAATTTCCCTTTTCTTGCCTCACTGCCTGGCTCTCTTTCTTTTTCTCTCCACTTGCCTTACAGAAAAGAAGGGAATCATCTCAGGTTCTGTTTCAGCACTGAAAGACCAAAGCTGCCAGGCTTGGTCCCCCACCTTTGAAAATGACTCGCAGCCTCCAGAAGCTCACGTGTGCTTTCTATTATTTAGTATTCCAGTTGCTTGAATCTTGGCTGACTGTTCTATTGTTAAAACAACAGTGGCAGCACTGCTGCATTTCGGTAGAGACACCCAAGTTATGACTGTCGGAGTTTGAGTTATTAGCGGCATTGCCTTGGAAATTTCCTGATTGTTTCTTAGACATTTGTTTCTAACCAGATTGTCAGCTTGTTGCAGACTTAGAATATATCTTCTCCCTGCCTGGCCCAGTTACTCTGCTTCAACAATACACTCGCTGGGTGATTTTATTAGCTCCTTGGACATATATGGCTAAGACTGCAGTTTCTGTTCATGCCGTATCTGGTGTAACTAGCATTTTTGTAACAGGGAAGAACAGAATCTGACTCCCTGTTGGATCTATCACTAGCATTTTTGTAACAGGGAAGAACAAAATCTGACTCCCTGTTGGATCTATTTCTTATATTTTAACCTTTGCTCCCTGCTGCTTTTGTTACTATAATCACTAAAAGGATGCTATCTGTAGCTGTGAGCATACATAATGCGCTGCCTTGGGGAACATGGCCCCTTTGCCTGGATGTTAAAATAAATTGCCTTTGTTAAGTTGGCAGGGAGATATTCAGACTCTGCCCACTTGAATGGCTACAGAAAAGAAGAAATTAACATGTCCGCTCCCGGAGGCTGGCCAAGCCAGTAGACATTTTGCAAAAGTTAAGGCCTTTTTACTTTACTTTCTCATCTCCTCCTCCTCCTCTCTGTTCTATAAAAGAAACTGGCATCCAGACCCTGGTAAGATGTTACTCTGGGACGCTAGTCCACACCTCTTCCGATACCTGGCTTTCTGAATAAAGTTGCTGCTCCCTGTCACGACACCTTGTCTCCTGATTGTTGACCTATCATGCAACGAGCGGACTGAACTCGGATTTGGTAACATCTTGTAAAATGGGCTTTTAATAAAATTGAATACACCGTTTGCTGTTGTTCAGTCGCTCAGTCATGTCTGACTCTGCGACCCCGTGGACTGCAGCACGCCAGGCTTCCCTGTCCTTCAGCATCTCCTTGCTCAAACCCATATCCATTGAGTTGGTGATGTATACTTACTTAATGAGAAAAAAAAACAACAACAACTAGATGCTATTATAGAGATGTCCATAAAAATATAGTTAGTTTGGACTGTTTCTGTTATATTTCATACATGTGATTAATTTTTGTTCTAGTTTTACTGATAACAAAACATGTCTGCAATTACTCATATATATTAAAGTAGCAAGGATGGACATTTATACTTATGGAGACACGTCCATCCCAATCTCTAAGGTCATTAACTTATCAACCAGAGTCATGATAAATGATCACTAAGAATCAACTTACAATGCTGAAAATGATAAGCTTCACTTTCTTTTTTTTAAAATTAATTTTCTAATTTTTAACTTTACAATATTATATTTCTTTTTTCATACATTGACATGAATCCACCATGGGTGTACATGTTTTCCCCTTCCAGAACCCCCCTTCCACCACCCTCCCCATCCAATCCCTCTGGGTCATCCCGGTGCACCAGCCCCGAGCACTCCGAGGTTGTAGGTCAACCCAGTATCATGCGTTGAACCTAGACTGGCGATTCGTTTCACATATGATAATTTACATGCTTCAGTGCCATTCTCCCATATCCTCCCGCCCTCGCCCTCTCCCATAGAGTCCATAATACTGTTCTATTTATCTGTGTCTCTTTTGGTGTCTCGCATACAGGGTTATCTTTACTGATTGACTAAATACCATACATATGTGTTAGGAGAAGGCAATGGCACCCCACTCCAGTACTCTTGCCAGAAAATCCCATGGACGGAGGAGCCTGGTAGGCTACGGTCCGTGGAGTTGCTAAGAGTCGGATACGACTGAACGACTTCACTTTCACTTTGCCCTTTCATGCACTGGAGAAGGAAATGGCAACCCACTCCAGTGTTCTTGCCTGGAGAATCCCAGGGACGGCGGAGCCTGGTGGGCTGTTGTCTATGGGGTCACACAGAGTCGGACACGACTGAAGTGACTTAGACTTAGATACTGTATTGGTGTTTTTCCTTCTGGCTTACTTCACTCTGTATAATAGGCTCCAGTTTCATCCAGCTCATTAGAACTGATTCAAATGTATTCTTTTTAATGGCTGAGTAATATACCATTGTATATGTACCACAGCTTCCTTATCCATTCATCTGCTGATGGGCATCTAGGCTGCTTCCATGTCCTGGCTATTATAAACAGTGCTGCGATGAACATTGGGGTACACGTGTCTCTTTCAATTTTGGTTTCTTCAGTGTGTATGCCCAGCAGAGGGATTGCTGGGTCATATGGCAGTTCTATTTTCAGTTTTTTAAGGAATCTCCACACTGTTCTCCATAGTGGCTGTACTAGTTTACATTCCCACCAACAGTGTAAGAGAGTTCCCTTGTCTCCACACCCTCTCCAGCATTTATTGCTTGTAGTCTTTTGGATAGCAGCCATTCTGACGGGCGTGAAATGGTACCTCATTTTGGTTTTGATTTGTATTTCTCTGATAATGAGTGACGTTGAGCATCTTTTCATGTGTTTGTTAGCCATCTATATGTCTTCTTTGGAGAAGTGTCTGTTTAATTCTTTGGCCCATTTTTTTATTGGGTCGTTTGTTTTTCTGGAATCGAGCTGAAGGAGTTGCTTGTATATTTTTGAGATTAATTGTTTGTCTGTTGCTTCGTTTGCTATTATTTTCTCCCATTCTGAAGGCCGTCTTTTCACCTTGCTTATAGTTTCCTTTGTTGTGCAAAAGCTTTTAATTTTAATTAGGTCCCATTTGTTTGTTTTTGCTTTTATTTCCAATATTCTGGGAGATGGGTCATAGAGGATCCTGCTGTGGTTTATGTCGGAGAGTGTTTTGCCTATGTTTTCTTCTAGGAGTTTTATAGTTTCTGGTCTTACGTTTAGATCTTTAATCCATTTTGAGTTTATTTTTGTGTATGGTGTTAGAAAGTGTTCTAGTTTCATTCGTTTACAAGTGGTTGACCAGTTTTCCCAGCACCACTTGTTAAAGAGATTGTCTTTTCTCCATTGTATATTCTTGCCTCCTTTGTCAAAGATAAGGTGTCCATAGGTGCATGGATTTATCTCTGGGCTTTCTATTTTGTTCCTTTGATCTATATTTCTGTCCTTGTGCCAGTACCATACTGTCTTGATGACTTGGGTTTGTAGTATAGCCTGAAGTCAAGCAGGTTGATTCCTCCAGTTCCATTCTTCTTTCTCAAGATTGCTTTGTCTATTCGAGGTTTTTTATATTTCCATACAAATTGTGAAATTATTTGTTCTAGTATTCTGAAGAATACCGTTGGAAGCTTGATAGGGGTTGCATTGAATCTATAGATTGCTTTGGGTAGTATACTCTTTTTTCACTATATTGATTCTTCCAATCCATGAACACGGTATATTTCTCCATCTATTTGTTTCCTCTTTGATTTCTTTCACCAGTGTTTTATAGTTTTCTATATATAGGTCTTTTGTTTCTTTAGGTAGATATATTCCTAAGTATTTTATTCTTTTCGTTGCGATAGTGAATGGAATTGTTTCCTTAATTTCTCTTTCTGTTTTCTCATTGTTAGTGTATAGGAATGCAAGGGATTTCTGTGTGTTAATTTTATATCCTGCAACTTTACTATATTCATTGATTAGCTCTAGTAATTTTCTGGTGAAGTCTTTAGGGTTTTCTATGTAGAGGATCATGTCATCTGCAAACAGTAAGAGTTTTACTTCTTCTTTTCCAATCTGGATTCCTTTTATTTCTTTTTCTGCTCTGATTGCTGTGGCCAAAACTTCCAAAACTATGTTGAATAGTAGTGGTGAGAGTGGGCACCCTTGTCTTGTTCCTAATTTTAGGGGAAATGCTTTCAGTTTTTCACCATTGAGGATAATGTTTCAGTGGGTTTGCCATATATAACTTTTATTATGTTGAGGTATGTTCCTTCTATTCCTGCTTTCTGGAGGGTTTTTATCATAAATGGATGTTGAACTTTGTCAAAGGCTTCCTCTGCATCTATTGAAATAATCATATGGCTTTTATTTTTCAATTTGTTTATGTGGTGTATTACATTGATTGATTTGTGGATATTGAAGAATCCTTGCATTCCTGGGATAAAGCCCACTTGGTCATGATGTATGATCTTTTTAATATGTTGTTGGATTCTGTTTGCTAGGATTTTGTTAAGGATTTTTGCATCTATGTTCATCAGTGATATTGGCCTGTAGTTTTCTTTTTTGTGGCATCTTTGTCTGGTTTTTGTATTAGGGTGATGGTGGCCTCATAGAATGAGTCTGGAAGTTTACCTTCCTCTTCAATCTTCTGGAAGAGTTTGAGTAATATAGATGTTAGCTCTTCTCTAAATTTTTGATAGAATTCAGCTATGAAGCCATCTGGTCCTGGGCTTTTGTTTGCTGGAAGATTTCTGATTACAGTTTCAATTTCCATGCTTGTGATGGTGTGTCTGTTGAGATACTCTATTTCTTCCTGGTTCAGTTTTGGGAAGTTGTACATTTCTGAGAATTTATCCATTTCTTCCAAGTTGTCCAATTTAGTTGCATATAGTTGCTGATAACAGTCTCTTATGATCCTTTGTATTTCTCTGTTGTCTGTTGTGATCTCTCTGTTTTCGTTTCTAATTTTGTTGATTTGATTCTTCTCCCTTTGTTTCTTGATGAGTCTGGCTAATGGCTTCTCAATTTTATTTATCTTCTCAAATAACCAGCTTTTGGCTTTGTTGATTTTTGCTATGGTCTCTTTTGTTTCTTTTGCATTTATTTCTGCCCTAATTTTTAAGATTTCTTTCCTTCTACTAACCCTGGGGTTATTCATTTTTTCCTTTTCTAGTTGCTTTAGGTGTAGAGTTGGGTTATTTATTTGACTTTTTTCTTGTTTCTTGAGGTGAGCCTGTATTGCTATGAGTCTTCCCCTTAGCACTGCTTTTACCGTGCCCCATAAATTTTGGGTTGTTGTGTTTTCATTTTCATTCGTTTCTATGCATATTTTGATTTCTTCTGTGATTTGTTGGTCATTCAGCAGTGTGTTGTTCAGCCTCCATATGTTGGAGTTTTTAATTGTTTTTCTCCTGTAATTGACATCCAATCTTACTGCATTGTGGTCAGAAAAGACGCTTGGGATGATTTCAATTTTTTTGAATTTACCAAGACTAGATTTATGGCCCAGGATGTGATCTATTCTGGAGAAGGTTATGTGTGCACTTGAGAAAAAGGTGAAATTCATTGTTTTGGGGTGAAATAAAGATCTTCACGACCCAGATAATCACGATGGTGTGATCACTCACGTAGAGCCTGACATCCTGGAATGGGAAGTCAAGTGGGCCTTAGGAAGCATCACTATGAACAAAGCTAGTGGAGGTGATGGAATTCCAGTTGAGCTATTCCAAATCCTCAAAGGTGATGCTGTGAAAGTGCTGCACTTGATATGCCAGCAAATTTGGAAAACTCAGCAGTGGCCACAGGACTGGAAAAGGTCAGTTTTCGTTCCAATCCCAAAGAAAGGCAATGCCAAAGAATGCTCAAACTACTGCACAATTGCACTCATCTCACATGCTATTAAAGTAATGCTCAAAATTCTCCAAGTCAGGCTTCAGTGATACATCAACCGTGAACTTCCAGATGTTCAAGCTGGTTTTAGAAAAGGCAGAGGAGCCAGAGATCAAATTGCCAATATCCACTGGATCATCGAAAAAGCAAGAGATGTCCAGAAAAACATCTATTTCTGCTTTATTGACTATGCCAAAGCCTTTGTGTGGATCACAATAAACTGTGGAAAGTTCTGAAAGAGATGGGGATACCAGACCACCTGACCTGTCTCTTGAGAAACCTGTATGCAGGTCAGGAAGCAACAGTTAGAACTGGACATGGAACAATAGACTGGTTCCAAATAGGAAAAGGAGTACGCCAAGGCTGTATATTGTCACCCTGCTTATTTAACTTATATACAGAGTACCTCATGAGAAACGCTGGGCTGGAAGAAACACAAGCTGGAATCAAGATTGCCAGGAGAAATATCAGTAACCTCAGATATGCGGATGACACCACCTTTATGGAAGAAAGTGAAGAAGAACTAAAGAGCCTCTTGATGAAGGTGAAAGAGGAGAGTGAAAAAGTTGGCTTAAAGCTCAACATTCAGAAAACTAAGATCAGGGCATCTGGTCCCATCACTTCATGGGAAATAGATGGGGAAACAGTGGAAAGAGTGTCAGACTTTATTTTGTGGGGCTCCAGAATCACTGCAGATGGTGATTGCAGCCATGAAATTAAAAGACGCTTACTTCTTGGAAGGAAGGTTATGACCAACATAGATAGCATATTTAAAAGCAGAGACATTACTTTGCCAACAAAAGTCCGTCTAGTCAAGGCTATGGTTTTTCCAGTGGTCATGTATGGATGTGAGAGTTAGACGGTGAAGAAAGCTGAGCGCCGAAGAATTGATGCTTTTGAACTGTGGTGTTGGAGAAGACTCTTGAGAGTCCCTTGGACTGCAAGGAGATCCAATCAATCCATCCTAAAAGAGATCAATCTTGGGTGTTCATTGGAAGGTCTGATGTTGAAGATGAAACTCCAATACTTTGGCCACCTCATGCGAAGGGTTGACTCATTGGAAAAGACCCTAATGCTGGGTAGGATTGGGGGAAGGAGGAAAAGGGGATGACAGGGGATGAGATGGTTGGATGGCATCACCGACTCAATGGACATGGATTTGGGTAGACTCCGGGAGTTGGTGATGGACAGAGAGGCCTGGCGTGCTGCAGTTCATGGGGTCGCAAAGAGTCAGACACGACTGAGCGACTGAACTGAAGTGTCCTATAGATATCAATTAGGTCTAACTGGTCTATTGTATCATTTAAAGTTTGTGTTTCCTTGTTAACTTTCTGTTTAGCTGATCTGTCCATAAATGTGAGTGGGGTATTAAAGTCTCCCACTATTATTGTGTTATTGTTAATTTCCCCTTTCATACTTGTTAGCATTTGCCTTACACATTGCGGTGCTCTTATCTCCTATGTTGGGTGCATATATATTTATAATTGTTATACCTTCTTCTTGGATTGATCCTTTGATCATTATGTAGTGTCCATCTTTGTCTCTTTTCACTGCCTTTGTTTTAAAGTGTATTTTATCTGATATGAGTATTGTTACTCCTGCTTCTTTTGGTATCTATTTGCATGAAATATCTTTTTCCAGCCCTTCACTTTCAGTCTGTATGTGTCCCTTGTTTCGAGGTGGGTCTCTTGTAGGCAACATATATAGGAGTCTTGTTTTTTTTAATCCATTCAGCCAGTCTTTGTATTTTCGTTGGGGCATTCAACCCATTTATATTTAAGGTAGTTATTGATAAGTATGATCCCATTGCCATTTACTTTATTTTTTTGGGTTCAAGATTATACACCCTTTCTGTGTTTCCTGTCTAGAGAAGATCCTTTAGCATTTGTTGGCGAGCTGGTTTGGTGGTGCTGAATTCTCTGAGCTTTTGCTTGTCTATAAAGCTTTGGATTTCTCCTTCATATTTGAATGAGACTCTTGCAAGATACAGTAATCTGGGCTGTAGATTATTTTCTTTCATCACTTTAGGTATGTCCTACCATTCCCTTCTGGCCTGAAGAGTTTCTATTGAAAGATCAGCTGTCACCCTTATGGGAATCCCCTTGTGTGTTATTTGTTGTTTTTCCCTTGCTGCTTTTAATATTTGTTCTTTGTGTTTGATCTTTGTTAATTTGATTATTATGTGTCTTGGAGTATTTCGCCTTGAGTTTATCCTGTTTGGGACTCTCTGGGTTTCTTGGGCTTGGGTGATTATTTCCTTCTCCACTTTAGGGAAGTTTTCAACTGTTATCTCCTCGAGTATTTTCTCATGGTCTTTCTTTTTGTCCTCTTCTTCTGGGACTCCTATGATTCGTATGTTGGTGCGTTTAACATTGTCCCAGAGGTCTCTGAATTGTCCTCATTTCTTTTAATTATTTTTTTCTTTTTTCCTCTCTGTTTCATTTATTTCTATCATTCTATCTTCTACCTCACTTATCCTATCTTCTGCCTCCGTTATTCTACTGTTGGTTCCCTCCAGAGTGTTTTTGATCTCATTTATTGCATTATTCATTATATAATGACTCCTTTTTTATTTCTTCTAAGTCCTTGTTAAACCTTTCTTGCATCTTCTCAATCCTTGTCTCCAGGTTATTTATCTGTAACTCCAATTTGTTTTCCAGATTTTGGATCATTTTCACTATCATTATTTGGAATTCTTTATCAGGTAGATGCCCTATCTCTTCCTCTTTTGTTTGATTTGGAGGGCATTTATCCTATACCTTTACCTGCTGGATATTTCTCTGCTTTATCATCTTGTTTATATTGCTATGTTTGGGGTGGCCTTTCTGTTTTCTGGCAGTTTGTGGTTTCTCCTAATTGTGGAGGTTCCTCGCTGTGGGTGGGGTTAGACGGGTGGCTTGTCAAGGTTTCCTGGTTGGGAATGCTTATGTCGGTGTTCTGGTGAGTGGAGCTTGATTTCTTCTCTCTGGAGTGCAATGAAGTGTCCAGTAATGAGTTTTGAGATGTCAGTGGGTTTGGTGTGACTTAGAGCAGCCTGTATATTGAAGTTCAGGCCTATGTTCCTGTGTTGCTGGAGAATTTGCGTGGTATATCTTACTCTGGGACTTGTTGGCCCTTGGGTGGTGCTTGGTTTCAGTGTAGGTATGGAGGCGTTTGATGAGATCCTATCATTTAATGCTTCCTGGATTCAGGAGTTCTCTGGTGTTCTCAATTTTGGACTTAAGTCTCCTGTCTCTGGTTTTCAGTCCTATTCTTCCAGTAGCCTCAAGACTTCTCCATCTATACAGCACCAATGATAAAATACCTAGATTATGATGAAAAGTTTCTCCACAGTGAGGGACACCTGGAGAGGTTCACAGAGTTACATGGAGAAGAGAAGAAGAGGAGGGAGATAGAGGTGGCCAAGAGGAGAAGAGGGGAATCAAAAGGGGAGAGAGCAAGCTAGCCAGTAATCACTTCCCTATGTGCTCTCCACTATCTGGATCTCTCAGAGATGTTCATGGAGTTACACAGGGAACAGAATAGGGAGGAAGGAGACAGAGGTGCCCAGGAGGAGAAAAGAGGGAATCAAAAGGGGAGAGACAGATCCAGCCAAGTTCTCTAAGTGTTCTCCACAGCCCAGAGAACACAAAGAGATTCACAGAGTTGGGTAGAGAAGTAAAGGGGGAGTGGAGAGATGGAAGCGACCTGGTGGAGAAAAAGAGAGTTAAAAGGGGTAGAGAGCAATCAAGCCAGTGATCCCGCTCCCAAGTAAAAATGGGTACTGAAGATTGGATTCTTGAAGATACAACTGCTGCTGCTGCTGCTAAGTCGCTTCAGTCGTGTCCGACTCTGTGCGACCCCATAGACGGCAGCCCACCAGGCTCCACCGTCCCTAGGATTCTCCAGGCAAGAATACTGGAGTGGGTCGCCATTTCCTTCTCCAGTGCATGAAAGGGAAAAGTGAAAGTGAAGTCGCTCAGTCATGTCTGACTCTTAGCGACCCCATGGACTGTAGCCTACCAGGTTCCTCCGTCCATGGGATTTTCCAGGCAAGAGTACTGGAGTGGAGTGCCATTGCCTTCTCCGTGAAGATACAAAGTTGATAACAAATACTAAAAAGCAAAGATTAAAAATCTAGAGTAGAGGTTAAGTTCTCAAAAATATCTTATTAAAAAAAGAGAGAAAAAAAAGAAAAAAAACCCCACCAAAGTCACAAAAATTGTAATATATATATATATATATATATATATATATATATATATATATATATGAAGTTTACTTTAAAATAGGTCTTAAAGAAAAAAGAAATAAAAATAAGGTCTTTTTTTTTTTTTGCAAGGTAATGCTGCTAAGTCACTTCAGTCGTGTCCGACTCTGTGGACCCCATAGATGGCAGCCCACCAGGCTCCCCCATTCCTGGGATTCTCCAGGCAAGAATACTGGAGTGGGTTTCCATTTCCTTCTCCAATGCATGAAAGTGAAAAGTGAAAGTGAAGTTGCTCAGTCGTGTCCGAATCCTAGCGACCCCATGGACTGCAGCCTACTAGGCTCCTCCGTTCATGGAATTTTCCACGCAAGAGTACTGGAGTGGGTTGCCATTGCCTTCTCCTTTCAAGGTAATAGTAGGTTATAAAAATGAAAATTGAAGGAGTAATAGGGGACTTAAAAATAAAAATAAAATAAGAAAATAAAATAAAAATTTAAAAATTTAAAAAATAATAAAAAAAAGGTTTAAAAAATTTAAAAAAAATGATAATAGTAGAAATATATCTAGGACTTTCTCTGGAGCTGTTATGGACAGTGTGGGGTCAGTTCATTTTCAGATAGTTCCTTGGTCCAGCTTGTGCTTCTCAAGGTCTCTAGGCCCCTTCCCGTGTAGTCGGTGCTAATTACAGCGTTTTAATCTGTTGCATCTGTCACTTCCAAAGCGATTCCCTCAGTTTCTTTTAGCTTTTTCTGTTTGCTGGTCTCTTCATTGTCTAATTTCTGCCCTAACACAAGGGGGACGGTGGTGATCACTTTTTTTTCTTTTTTTAGTCTCACTTGCTCAGTCGTGCTGTGGGGAGGGAGGAACACTGAAAACAAATCTCATTGGCGTGTGCTCACAATGTTTTGGCCACACGGGGTTTGCCCCGCTCATAGCGTGTGTGCTTTCCCAGTCTACACTGCTCAGGCTCTAGGTTGCACTGCTGAGAACTGTCTGAAGCGGCCCCTGGGGTTGCCTATACTTCCCATGTCTAAGCCACTCAGGTTCTGGTTCCCGGGTACTTCACAAAGGCGCAGACTTGGTTGAGCCTGGGTTTTGTGCCCTTTCCAGGTCTGAGCAGCTCCAGTGACCAGGTTTTTGGCTAGCGTGGTTGGAGGCTGCATCTTTTTCCCTTCCCCTGTCCCACCCACTCGGCTTTCTGGGTGTACAACAGGAGCAGCTTCCCAGGTGTGCTGTGCTCTCCCCTGGGGAGCTGATCTCTGGCTGTGACCCTCTCGGTGGGTGTCAACCCTCCAGAGTCCCAAGAAGTCCTGGTTAGCAGTGAGGTCTGTTTGCAGTTTGGTATAGAATACCTCTCTGGGGCTGCGATTCCGCCCTTCTGGCTCTGGCTGCCCTCGCCTGCCTGTCTCCTATGGGGGATGGGCTGGTCTGCGGCTGGTTTACTCTGCTCAGTCCTTTGTTCTGTGAGCAGGCCTGGCGGTGTCTTAGGTTAAGGCTTTTCGTGGGAAAGCTATCCCACGGTCTAGGTTGCTATCTCAATCTAGTTCTCTCAGATTGGCCGTGGGGCATTCAGGCTCAGTCCTTACCCAAAGCAATGCCGCCCACCCCTCCTTGCCCAGCCTCCACTTGCCAGTTGGGGATGCGCGCATCTGCACTGTGCGTCCACTGGGAATTCCTGTTAGGTACGTAAACCACAGGTTTTAATTATTTATTTATTTTTCCTCCCCGTTATTTTGCCCTTTGTGATTCCAAGGCTCGCCACAGACCCCCCGGAGAGAGTGTTTCCTGGTGTTTGGAAACTTCTCTCTTTTTTAAGCCTCCCTTCCCAGGACGGATCTCCGTCCCTACCTCTTTTGTCTCTCTTTTTATCTTTTATATTTTGTCCTACCTCCTTTCAAAGACTATGAGCTGCCTGTCTGGGTGCCTGATGTACTCCGCCAGCATTCAGAAGTTGTTTTGTGGAATTTGCTCAAAGTCTAAATGTTCTTTCAGTGAATTTGTGGGAGAGAAAGTCGTCTCCCCGTCCTATTCTTCCGCTATCTTAGGACCGCCTCCCCAAGCTTCACTTTCTGAAAGAAGACAGGGCAGTAGTTCCAAGAGAATGACAGTGGAATGTCTTTCCAACCTTAGTAGTGAAGTCTTGTGAAATTCTCAGTGATTTACTATATACGACTAGATAAGCTACTATTTGGCATTAAGATAAACCCAACTTAATTATAGCCACAACTCAACAATTTGTTCAGTGTCTTTTCATGCATTAGGACATTTTAAGTTAAAAAAAATATAGAAGAGAAAGCCAGCACTTAAAATTATAATTATTAGGCTTACTACAAATCTTTCTTCCTGATGTTATCCCAGGTCAGACTTACACTGTTACACCAAGACATCATTAGCCCCTTCCTTCATAATCACTTGTTTCCAGGGTTCTTATTATTGTTCCTGTCCTGTGTGTATTAGAAAAATTTTAAGAGGCAGTTGGTGCTGAGATTTAAGATATGAGCCTTGTGCTCTGGACTGAGGCAGGGTCTGATGCAAAACTCAGCTCTGCCATTTGCTGTCCGTGGAGCCTTAGCAAATTAATCATTGCGAAGGGTGGTTTACACTACTCCTGGGTATAATTCAGATAATAATAGCTGATACATAAGCATTTAGTGAGATAACATCTAAAAATTAGCATTTAACATGATGTCTGGCATATAATTTTAAATAATTAATATTTATTACTTATAATTAGATCACAAAATGAAAATTATAACAAAACAAGGGAGATAATCACAAGCTGAAACTTTTGAACATATGATTCTTAACCAAAACAGTTATTTAATATTTGAACAATGTGAATAGTCTCTCATGATGTATTTAGACTTAAAAGATAGACTTTTATAATGGCTATCAAATTGTTAGAAATGATCACTTCTTTTTTACTTTTTAATCATATTGAAGTATAGTTATGATTTACATTGTATTAGGTGTTATACGTAAAATCCAGAGATTATTTAAAGTGTATAGGAAGATGTACTTAGGTTACGTGCAAGAACCATTTTGAGCACCCATGGATTTCAGGCTCCATGAGAGTCCTGGATAAACCCCACCTAGGATACCAAGGAACCACCAGGCCATAGCAATGAAAGTGCCAAGTCCTAACCACTAGACAGCCAGGGAATTCCCAAGAACTACTGTCCTCTAATGTGCTAAGACAATAGACCTTAATTGTTCTCATCACACACACACACAAAAAAGGTTATTATATGATGGGATGGAGGTGTTAACTAACACTATGTTGGTAATCTTTTCCCAGTAGCTAAATGTATCAAATCAATACACTGTACACCTTAGACTTATACAATGTTATCTGTCAACTACATCTCAGTAAAGCTGGGAAATTAAACAAGAAACTAAAAATACACTTACCTTTGACCAAACTAATATATTTACTTTTATAAATAAAATACATGTACATTTGTATCTGATTTGTATTTATCTAAAATCTTGGAAGGAAAGTTATGACCAACCTAGACAGCTTATTAAAAAGCAGAGACATTACTTTGTCAACAAAGGTCCGTCTAGTCAAGGCTATGGTTTTTCCAGTAGTCATGTATGGATGTGAGAGTTGGACTATAAAGAAAGCTGAATACAGAAGAATTGATGCTTTTGAACTGTGGTGTTGGAGAAGACTCTTGAGAGTCCCTTGGACTGCAAGGAGATCCAACTAGTCCATCCTAAAGGAGATCAGTCCTGGGTGTTCATTGGAAGGACTGATGTTAAAGCTGAAACTCCAATACTTTGGACACCTGATGTGAATAGCTGACTCATTTGAAAAGACCCTGATGCTGGGAAAGATTGAGGGCAGGAGGAGAAGGGGACGACAGAGGATGAGATGGTTGGATGGCATCACTGACTCAGTGGACATGGGTTTGGATAGACTCCGGGAGTTGGTGATGGACAGGGAGGCCTGGCATGCTGTGGTTCATGGGGTCGCAAAGAGTAGGACACGACTGAGTGACTGAATTGAACTGAACTGAAAATCTTTTAGTAGATGTGGGGAACACGCATATTTTTCAGTGTTTAATCATTGTCTGCTAGGTTCTGTCACTGAATGAGAGTCTTGGTTTCATTCGTATTGAGAAATAAGCTTAAGTAATGGTTGAGAATAAGAAAAATGATAATGAATAAGATGCCACATTATGCATGAAATGTGTATTTGTTAACATTTTGTTCTAAATTAATTGCATATTTCATTTCAATATAATGCCTAAGCAATGTTTTTAATATTAAGCTTAATCATTTAAAGGATTTCAATTTTTTATTTAAGAAATGTACTATGAATCCATGCTTTCCTATCAGCTACCCTTGTGGGAAGTCTCTTTTTGTGGACTGTGAACCAGGGCTTTACTACTGACAATTTTCCCAGAAGAAAACTAGGTGTTAGCCTGTAGTGAGGAAAACTTGCAGTGATTTGTCAGTGTCCTTATTAGAGTGCTTCAAAGTAAGTAGTTTGACTGTGTAAATTAAATATACTAAACTTCCTCATATTCCTGGGGTGGCATTGACCTATATGGTAGCACTAGTCCCAAGCAAGTATATAAATTCAAATATAAATTAATTAAAATTAAATACATTTAGATTGAATTCCTTGGTCCCACCAGCCATACTTCCAGTGCCATGCAGCCCATTTCCATTATGGTAAGAAGGTCTCCTGGGTGGCACTAGACTTGAGTTACCATTTTCCATTGTAATGAAGACTAAGGTTAAAAAAGAATTACTGAAATAACAGGAAGACTAAACATTCATTTCTTTCTCTTTTTCGTTCCTTTAATTTCTTTTTTTCCCGTTTTCTTCTGCCTGTGTTCCTCATCTCAATATAGTATCAGCCATTATGGTTTCAGTTTCAAAATGGAATAAACTAATTTATTTTAAATAAAAAATTAATTTAGAAAAACAACTTGAAGTAAAAAGGTTTCCTGAGAAATTTAGAGAACAATATGGAAATGGATATTTTAAACACTGTATGTTAGGTTACGGAGAAGGCAATGGCACCCCACTCCAGTACTCTTGCCTGGAAAATTCCATGGACGGAGGAACCTGGTAGGCTACAGTCATGGGGTCGCTAAGAGTCGGACACGACTGAGCGACTTCACTTTCACTTTTCCCTTTCATGCACTGGAGAAGGCAATGGCAACCCACTCCAGTACTCTTGCCTGGAAAATCCCATGGATGGAGGAACCTGGTAGGCTACAGTCATGGGGTCGTTAAGAGTCGGACACGACTGAGCGACTTCACTTTCACTTTTCACGTTCATGCATTGGAGAAGGAAATGGCAACCCACTCCAGTATTCTTGCCTGGAGAATCCTAGGGACGGTGGAGCCTGGTGGGCTGCCGTCTATGGGGTCGCACAGAGTCGGACATGACTGAAGCGACTTAACAGCAGCAGCAGCAGCATGTTAGGTTAACATACTGTATGTTAGGTTAACATCTAGTTAACAAGCAATTTCAAAATAAAAATCTGTTAATTCATCCTTGGTGAATTAGGCAAAACTCACTTTGATTTTTAGTTCTTCATGTTATAGAGAATTCTCCATTCTCTTCCAATTATTGTAAAGAATATTACACTTCAGAATTATTTCTCCAGACTGTCTTAAGAGAGATGACCAGGCTTGGTGCTCACTGGGCCATCTTGCTGTTAGTGGGGACCACTGGCTCCCGCAGCAGAGCCCTCTGCTTCTGTGAGCTCTGATCAATGGTGTTGGGATACGGAGTCTCCCTGCTGCTCCATCACTGTAAGACAAGATAAGATGGGTTGTGTTCTCCCCAGGGCATCTTCCCTCCAGGTCTCTTTCTCTTTCAAGTTTAGGCCATCTTGCAGGAATAAACTGACTCCAATTCAGATAAGAGCGACCTCACACCAGTCCCAGATTCAGGCATAGCTTACAAATAAGCTTTTACCTGAAAGCCCTGCATTGGCTCAACTATTTAAAAAACTAGTTTCCATACTTCTCTACCATTTGCTCCATCAGCCAAAACACGGGAGAGGATAACTACATTTAATTAACAAAATGTACAATGCACAATAGTGTTTCTTCACCCCCCACCCAAATCCCCATTTCACTAGGGCTTCCCTGATAGTCCAGCTGGCAAAGAATCCGCCTGCAATGCAGGAGACCTGGGTTCAATCCCTGGACTGGGAAGATCCCCTGGAGAAGGGAAAGGCTACCCACTCTAATATTCTGGCCTGGAGAATTCCATGGACTGTATAGTTCATGGGGTCACAAAGAGTCAATTGGACATGACTGAGTGATTTTCACATAGTTCCCCTAGTGGGGGTCTTTTCTAGACTTTTTAAAATAGTTCCCCTAGAGGGAGCCTTTTCAGATTTTTTTTTTTTTTTTTTTTTTTTTTTTAAATTCACTGAGCACACTGTTGGATCTTACTTCCTTGACGGCCACAGCAGTGAAAGCATGAGTCCTAACCACTGGACTGCCATGGAATTCCTGCTTTTTGGACATTTTTAACTAATCTTCCCAGGATGAAATTTTAATACTTCAGATATATTGTGTATCTAATTATAATTATATATATTTAGTACATAATTACTGTAGGTATATCTGCTTTGTACTGAGAGGATAGCAGGCAGGAAAGCTAGGGGTCTCCAAACAGAGGAAATAGGCTGCAAGTGTCAGACGTTTTTATATCTCTGTCTTAAGTGGCAGGAGGAAACAAACTGCAAGTGTCAGATTTTTTTCCTTCTCTATACAAAATTAAAAGGAGGTTTCTCTTAAAATTCTGTGTTGCCATGACAACACTTGGCTCCACCTGAACTTAACTTTTCTCAAACCTTGAGCTAACCAATGCGTTTTTCTTATGGAAATGTTTTTCTTAAGCTATGTTAATGAACTATGTATTTATCCTAGACTCTGTCTTTCTTCAAGTCAGTTCCACTTAAGACTCAGAACTGATAAGGGCTCAACAAACCAGTATATTTTACTCATACATTGTTCTCCTAATCTATGTTAATAAAACTATATATTTACTTGGAAACCTGCCTTTCTTCAAGATTCATGTCAATCGTTTTATGGCCCGGATGACTCACCTTGTGCCAATGTTATCTCAATGCATGTTGTGGGTGAGGGGCCTGGTACCACTCTGAGTTTTGAGACATTTCCTCTCGCTAATTATCAGCTTGCTGATAGGTATATAACATACTGCTAAAGGTTAGCAGTCGGGTATTCTTTCTTTCCCCTTCTGATATCTATGTCAGAAGATTTCTCTATCTCTTTTATACTTTAATAAAACTTTATTACACAAAAGCTCAGAGCGACCAAGCCTCATCACTGACCCCAGATTGAATCTCCTCTCCTCCGGAGGCCAAGAATCCCGTCACCTTTCATGGCTCAGCAACAACCTTTCAGTACATAAAAAGATTAAGATATTTTTCACTTTCCAAGAATCAAGTTTTATCCTGTTGGGGGTGATGTTTCTCCCTTCGATAATTTCTGATTAATGGGAATTGAAATATCAGAAATAGGTACCATTTTCTAGATATTTTGTCTATGTTACAGTGTATGCATTTCAAAGATTATAGCTCACTTGAGTGTCAGGATTCAGAAAATATTTATTTTTTCCTGCATACAACATATTTGCATACTTTGGTAGGTTAGTGAGGAAATAAACTCTCTGGGATTTCTGAGAGGTTAAAGACATAGTGTCTGAAGTCCTTGGATTTGCCCTTGGAGATCTTGAGTCATTCTACTCTGTTTTCAGCGTAACTGCTTACAGGAAGGGGAGGACTGGGAAAGAGTATGGAAACAGGGGAGGAAGTAGATGAAGACACTTAGATAATAGCACATTTTTTATCTCCCATATTTACTCAAGCTCATCATCTAATAGCTTACCCTGTCTTTTCTGAAACTCTCTAACTTAATAGGTTAGTGTTTAGAAAGCATCTCTTATTTCCTTTTTCTCAGTTAATATAATCCCCCACTATTTCCTAAAAAAGGAAAATAATATTCAAATATTGAACACTGAATTCAATATGAGAAAGTCATCATACTTCACTAATCTGCATGTTTTAACTTAGTCAAAGCTTTCTCCCATCATGTTAGTTGATAAATCAACACATGTTTACAATTAAGACAATAAATAAGGTGTTTTGTTTATATTTTCCTTTATTACGATACACACTTGTAACAATTAGGAATATGAAATTTTAAAATGTAGTGAGATATTATTCTTAAAATGTATTGAACTAAAGTAGCAGATGAAAATATACTCTTTGAATTATTCTTTCATTTATTCCACAAACATTCTTTGTGCGCACCATGTGCTGGAGGAAGCAGGTGCACCTAAAGGAGCTGAGTGACCATCCTGCTCATCTGTCGAGCCTCTCTCTTCCCAGGAGAGAGCCTCACAAGCAGAGGGCTTTCCCTTGGGTTACAGCTCCTTAATGAAATTAGGCTCATGGACACATGGTTCTCCATTCCCTCCTTTTTCTCCCCTAATTTTCACTGTATGTGGACAACAACTTCTTTAGAAAGCTCCACCCTCTCACATTCTGAGTCATTTCTGTTTGGAGCAGAAACAAGCTCTTCATTAAAATAGCTCCACAAGTTTTTTTTTTTTTATTAATTTATTTATTTTAATTGGAGGCTAATTAATTTATAATATTGTAGTGTTTTTGCCATATATTGACATTCAGCCATGGGTGTACATGTGTCCCCATTCTGAACACCCTCCCATCTCCCTCCCCATCCCATCCCTCTGGGCCATCACAGTGCACCAGCCCTGAGCACTTTTTGATACTTTTCTTCCAGCTTCTTTTTGCCCAAGTAGAGCCTTGACTTCAAAAGGGCTGATAGAAGATGACTAGAGGCAATAGCTTCTTTCAAGTACAGTTCAGGAGCATGTCATTCTTCTCCCTCCATGACCTCTTACCCTCATATACTCCACCTCAATATAAAAGTCACAAGTAAGCCAAAAATTAAGTGCTTAAAATAATTTCATACTTAAAAAGCTTATACAATCTGACTAGATTGTCCTAAAATGTGAGCCTACAATTGACACTTATTCATTTGGTGGAAGGAGGAAAAGAAGTTGGAAATATTCACTCTGAATTCATTAAAATTCTTTTATTTCTACTGTCTAAAGCATTTCCGTTTGTCTAGGAAGAAAAAAATTCTCACTGTGAGTCTAATATTTATTTAAAGTATTTTCCTACCTGAATAAAGGAAATAACATTTAGGGACTCAGAGAAAGAACACAGGTGTAACTATGAAGGCACAATGTCATAATGACTGAGCTCACAGAACCAAGAAAAACCTGCCACAACTTGTTTCTGTGGCAACAACGGGATCCACTGTAAGAAGGAGAGAGCTTCTCCACAGGGAGTGGAAACCTGACATCAGTTGACACAGAAAGGTGTCTCTAGGGATCACTCACACTCAATATTTGTTTAAAGGTCATTGCCAGCCTCTGAGAGTGAGTGGCAGGCTCTTAACTTTAAAAGGAACTTGAAAGGTTTTTGACTCTTTTTTCTGCTCTGGAAACTTAAGATAAAGCAAAGGTGGTGCACATGTGTTTCAACGCATTTCTACACATTTCAAGCTGAATTTTAGTTTTGCTTTTGCTTTTTTCCCTTCTTTTTAAACTTATTTTATTGAAGTACAGTTGATTTAAAATGGTGTATTAATTTCTACTGCATAGCAAAGTGACTCAGTTATATGTTTATATACGTTTTTCTTTGTATTCTTTTCCATGATGGTTTATCACAGGATACTATTGAATATAGTTAGCTCCCTGTGCTACATGGTAGGACCTTGTTGCTGATCCATCTTATGTGTCATAGTTTACATCTGCCAAGCCCAAACTCCCACTCCATCTCCCCCTCTCCCCGCCCCCTTTGTCAACCACAAGTCTGTTCTCTATGTGAGTCTGTTTCTGGTTTATAGATAGGTTCATTTGTGTCATATTCCAAACATTATCGTACTCAGTGAAATAATTCAGAAAGAGAGACGAATACCATACGATATCACTTGTATATGTGTTTTTCTCTTTTTGTTTCCATTAAGTTAAACTCTAGGGTAGATATTTTGAACCCACCAATGATGAGCTCTAACCAGTTTATAACAAGGTATTTATATCTGTATTCCCAGGGGTCATGCAGTCCCAGGGACTATTTGTATTTAGAAAATGGATTAAAGGCCGCCTGAGTTTGTTTCTTCCCTTTTTCAATAACTAGAATAACTAGTTGAGGCCAGGAATTACTCTTTAAAGGCTCTTAAGAAAACTCCTTATCTAAGTGGATTTTGCAAAAATCTCTCATTTTGGGGTAGATTTTTGGATGTGACTCTATTGCACACCTATCCTTTATTTATTTTATTTTTCAATAACAGGGGTAGAATATATTCTTCTAGATATAAAGCAGAAAGATTTATTTGATGCTAAGCAAATAGATGAATATCCTTGTAAGCAGCTCTCTGCAGAAGCCCTTTTGTTTGTCACTAACATTAAACCAGGGACCCCATGCTCTACTCTTCTCCTGTCCAAGCACACCTTTCAAATCTTTGGAGCACACAATACCTTGCCTATCTTGTTGGTTCTTTCTGTAGATCAAAGAAGTAGAACTGAAGAATAAGTATTTAACAGATGACCAAGTCTCTTCAGCTTCCCCTTCAGCAACCTTGGGAGCAAACCATGTGAACAAGATAGCATCTGAAGAAAGACAGCAGGGAGTTGACAAGCCTGCACATTGTGGGAGACGGTGATGACTCTGACCTCCATCTCAATGATGAGCTGGGATCACTTGCCTGTTTCCTTTTATAAACCTTCATGGCCCAATGGAATCTTCAGAGATGATTATGGGGAACACCGAGTCCACCATCTCCCCAGATGCCGGCATTCTGATTAAAAGCAACTTTACTTTTCACCAACATTTCTCTCTCTCATATACTGCTTTTTAAGTGTGGCAAGCAGTCAGACCCGAGTTTGGTAACATCTTAGTCAAAGGAGGGAGGAAAGATTATCAGTGGAAAGGGATGTAAAAGAGTTAATTACTTTGGTCTTGCCAAGTTGTCAACCCATTTGAAGTATTGAAACCCAGAGAATTTCTCCTAGAAAATTGGAAAGTAGCTTACTTCTCTACCTTAACCATCATTCCCTCCCCATCTCTGAGCATAAAGTAAAACATGCAATCCATATTGATTTTCTCTTTGTCTTGTTTTGAATCAGGTATCTGAGGCTTGAGTCACTGGAGGATGGAGTTGTCACCACTGAGAATGTAGACCCTTCTAGTGGAGCAAGTGGGAACAGAGACCTCTGTGGTGGTGCGCTAAGGACACTTTAAGGTGCTGATCAGTTGTCCAAGTGGAAATGTCAGAACTCTGTGGAATTCCAACATGGAGTAAAGTCTGGGGTAGAGATGAGTATAATTGGAAACTAGAAATGCATCAAGCACAGAGCTCTGTCACTCTGCCCTATAAGACTCAGAGCAAAGAGCAAACCAGGAAAGGAGACTGACAGCAGAGCCCCTCACTGCACATTTCCAGGACACCGTGTGTTTTCTTCCAGGCAACCGGCACACCTTGGAATTGTGGAACAGGTGCCCCATCTGAGAAAGCCAGTGGCCAGTGAGGTAGAGTAAACAAGAGAGCCTGACATCCTAGAAGCCAACTGGAATAAGTTTCAAAGAGCAGAAAATTATCAACCATGAAAAGAAGTGAAGTATGAAGGCTGAGGCCAGAGCATGGCAGTTGGCATTGTAGGAGGCATGGAATGACTTTAACAAGAGTAGGAGTATCAGTGGGAGCAAAATCCTGATTAGAATAAATTAAAGAGAGATGAGAGAAGAATTGGGAACTGGGATTATAAATCATGCTTAAAATCTTTTTTTTTTTTTTTTTTGCAAAAGAGAGCAGAGAAATAGAGCAGTAGCTGGTGAAGTGGGCCAAAAGAATGATTTTTTTTTTTAAATTATAGGATGGGACAAACAATAGCAATTTTTTCAATAAGGAAAGATTGATGATGTCAGAGAGGAGAGGAGAGAATTGCTGGAGTGATGTTTTTGAGTAAGCAACAGAGCACAAATGATGTGATTGTTTTAAATAAGAGCTCTACTTAAAGAAGATAGTCATAGGACTTTACAACAGAAGCAGCGCAGTAGATGGACATGGTGATGGGAGTCTGGATGCTCTGTGTCACAGACAGTTCTCAGGAAGAAAATTAAGTTGGAGTTTGGAATACTGAATATTTATGAGGGATCAACACCTATGGAGAGAAGAGGGAGGGAACAGGATTGACTGGCAGGAAAACTCAAAGTACAATGCATGCCTGGAAAAGCCTTAACCAACTCCACCACCTGATGCAAAGACCCTGATGCTGGGAAAGATCGAAGGCAGGAGGAGAAGGGGACGACAGAGGATGAGATGGTTGGATGGCGTCACTGACTCAATGGGCATGAGTTTGGGTAAACTCTGGGAGTTGGTGATGGACAGGGAGGCTGGCGTGCTGTGGTTCATGGGGTCGCAAAGAGTCGGACACGACTGAGCCACTGAACTGAACTGAACTGTCTTACATTGCTGCTACCCACTTCCCCCCAAACTTTTCTTTTCTTTCTTCCCTCTTCCCCCCTCCCCTCCCTCCCTTCCTTTCCTTTGCTGTGTCAGGTCTTAGTTGTGGCACATGAGATCTTTGATCTCCACGCGAGATCTTTAGTTGTGAACTCCTAGTTGCAGCATGTGGGATCTAGTTCCTTGAACAGGTATCAAAACTGGGCTTTCAATATTGGGAGTGTGGTGTCTTAGTAGCTGGACCATTGGGGAAGTCTCAATGACTCTTTTTGAAGGGGTGATGTGGATAATACATCTGCATGTTCACCACAAAGAATTTTTTCCATTTTCTCAGTACAGAGGCATTCAAAATCGGTATCCAGAAGACAGCGAAATATGGGGTGAGGGAAGTGGAGGGCTTGGAGACTGAGTGGTGTAAAATTGCCACCTAGGTGGGACTGGTGAATGGGAAACTGATGTGTTTCCAGGCAAATCTAAGGGTGCATTTTAGGGGTGGTACTGAGGAATTTCAAGTGATACCAGACAGCATGATAGTTTGGTTTTATCCAGTCACATTCATGTTGCAGCTTCAGGAACAGAATGAGAAAAAAGGAAGAACTGAGAAATCAGTTAAGAGGGGGGCCAGATCATTAGGGACTTGCAGGTCATTTAAGAACCTTGTCTTTTTTCTCTGAATGGGATGTGAAGCCATCCAGGGTTGTTTAATCCTTTTGACTTTGAAGAATAATACACACATCTGGAATTTCATAGAACATAAATGTACAGCCAAATAAATTATCACAGAGCAATCACCCACATAACTCTATCCAGAGGAATAAACAGGGCATAGCCAGCACCATAGAAGAGCCCCCCCTGCCCTTCTCCACCAGTTATTCCCTTCCTCACTGTAGATGACATTTACTTTCCTAACATTCATAGTTAATTATTTCTTGCAATTGTTTTTCCCATTTTTAATAGCTATCAAAGCTTGTATCCCTAAAGTTTAAACATTAGATTAGCTGGCTTTAACTTTGCCTTCTTCATCTTTTCTTAAGTGGAATCAATGTAATTTTACTCTTTTTGTATATGGCAGTTTTGCTTTACAGTTTTTGTTTTTAATTTTTTTGATGTGGGCAACTTTTTTCTAAAGTCTTCACTGAATTTGTTACAATTCTGTTTCTTCTTTATGTTTTGGTTTTTTGGCCTCAAGGCATGCAGGGTCTTAGCTCCTTGACCAGGGATCAAATCTGCACCCCCTGCATTATAAGGCAAAGACTTAACCATTGGACCATCGGAAAGTCCCTACAATATGTTTCTGAGGTTCATTCACAGTGCTGTATTTTTAACTTCAGGCAACCACAGGATCAGTCCTAGGTCTGGTTTTCAGAAATCCCAGCACAGTTATCAGGAGATAGTGAAGGGAGTTGGTTTTATCTTCACGACCCAGATAATCACGTTGGTGTGATCACTCACCTAGAGCCAGACATCCTGGAATGTGAAGTCAAGTGGGCCTTAGAAAGCATCACGACAAACAAAGCTACTGGAGGTGATGGAATTCTAGTTGAGCTATTTCAAATCCTGAAAGATGATGCTGTGAAAGTGCTGCACTCGATATGCCAGCAAATCTGGAAAACTCAGCAGTGGCCACAGGACTGGAAATGTCAGTTTTCGTTCCAATCCCAAAGAAAGGCAATGCCAAAGAATGCTCAAACTACTGCACAATTGCACTCATCTCACATGCTAGTCAAGTAATGCTCAAAATTCTCCAAGCCAGGCTTCAGCAATACGTGAACCGTGAACTTCCAGATGTTCAAGCTGGTTTTAGAAAAGGCAGAGGAACCAGAGATCAAATTGCCAATATCCGCTGGAGCATCGAAAAAGCAAGAGAGTTCCAGAAAAAACATCTATTTCTGCTTTATTGACTATGCCAAGGCCTTTGACTGTGTGGATCACAATAAACTGTGGAAAATTCTGAAAGAGATGGGAATACCAGACCATCTGACCTGCCTCTTGAGAAATCTGTATGCAGGTCAGGAAGCAACAGTTAGAACTGGACATGGAACAACAGACTGGTTCCAAATAGGAAAAGGGGTAAGTCAAGGCTGTATGTTGTCACCCTGCTTAGTTAACTTATATGCAGAGTACATCATGAGAAATGCTGGGCTGGAAAAAGCACAGGCTGGAATCAAGATTGCCAGGAGAAAATTCAATAACCTCAGATATGCAGATGACACCACCCTTATGACAGAAAGTGAAGAAGAACGAAAGAGCCTCTTGATGAAAGTGAAAGAGGAGAGTGAAAAGGTTGGCTTAAAGCTCAATGTTCGAAAACTAAGATCATGGCATTTGGTCCAATGTTCAGGAAACCGTAAGATCATCACTTCATGGGAAATAGATGGGGAAACAGTGGAAACAGTGTCAGAATTTATTCTTTTGGGCTCTAAAATCACTGTTGATGGTGATTGCAGCCATGAAATTAAAAGACGCTTACTCCTTGGAAGGAAGGTTATGGCCAACCTAGATAGCATATTTAAAAGCAGAGACATTACTTTGCCAACAAAAATCCATCTAGTCAAGGCTATGGTTTTTCCAGTGGTCATGTATGGATGTGAGAGTTGAACGGTGAAGAAAGCTGAGCGCCGCAGAATTGATGCTTTTGAACTGTGGTGTTGGAGGAGTCTCTTGAGCATCCCTTGGACTGCAAGGAGATCCAATCAATCCATCCTAAAGGAGATCAATCCTGGCTGTTCATTGGAAGGATTGATGTTGAAGCTGAAACTCCAATACTTTGGCCACATCATGTGAAGGGTTGACTCATTGGAAAAGACCCTAATGCTGGGTAGGATTGGGGGCAGGAGGAGGAGGGGACGACAGAGGGTGAGATGGTTGGATGGCATCACTGACTCGATGGACATGGATTTGGGTAGACTCTGGGAGTTGGTGATGGACAGAGAGGCCTGGTGTGCTGCAATTCATGGGATCGCAAAGAGTCGGACACGACTGAGCGACTGAACTGAACTGAAGTGACACCAGGGTAAGAACAATTTTCTTGGTCCTTACTCAGGTTGAAGTATTAGAATTTAAAGCCCTGAGTTCATCTCTTTTTTCCTCCAAACTCTCCAGTCAACTACAATAATCCTAATGCAAAGTCCTTAATCTTTACTTCCACAGTAATGTTTTCTGCCAGCAGCTACTTGATCACTTAAAGCTTTGTCTTCTCTGGACACCAGCTGTCTAGTGACCGCGTGGACTGCTGTTGTGTTGTTCTTGTGCACAGACATCTTTTGTCTTTGTAGAATGTTCTTAGATTCTGCAAGTAAAATATCACTCTTCATCACAGTATGCCCAGAGAGAGCTTTATAAAATGGAGACTGACAATTAAATTTGTTAAGCTATAGATGATTCTCCTTTGTTTTAGTGTAAGAATGATTTCCTGTTCAGTCTAAATTATAAATTTACCATTGGGCAGAAACATTGGGAAGACATTATCTAGATGTGTAAGACCATTACATATTTCCTCTTCTCCTGGCTACAATTATTTGGAAGTTTTGTCTATAAAGCCATTTGAAATCGAACACTGTTGAGGCCAAAGTTTCTTTAATTTGAATGTATCCACAGATACAGTTTTGCAGATATAAAAATTCTATAAGAAATCAGAAGCAATTTTGTAGAAAGAAATTTTAGCTTCATAATTCATTGTCTCCCAATGTCAACTATGAGTACAGCTTTGGGGATTCATAAATTTTTTTAAAAGGACTTGTGAACTATCAAATTTGAAAACCATTTGTTATATACACTTGCTCTAAAAGTAGAAAAACTTGAGACTCTCTCCAACTGTCTTTCAACTGTCTCCAACTGTCTCTCTCCTTCTGTCTTTAAAAACAAAAGGAAAGAAGTGCCTGAATTGGGGCTATGGAGAAAGGTTATGGAGAAAGACTGGCCAAAGAGGCCTTTTGATTGCCAGCTACATGAGGCTTGAGAAAAGACTCTGATAGGGCTATAACTTCTGCAGCAGAGGCAGTCCATGTCCTGCACATTTGACGCTGCCAGGGTCCCCACAAGCCAAGCAGCTGCGCCACTTTCACGCTCAACACTCACTGGGACAGAGCTGCCACAGGGAAAAAAAAGTCGTGTGTCTATGCATGCAGAGTCGCTTTGGTTGTGTCCAACTCTTTTCGATCCTGTAGACTGTGGCCTGCCAGACTTCTGTCAGGGAAGGGGGATTCTCCAGTTAAGAATACTGGAGTGTATTGGCCAACACTGGTTGCCATACCCTTCTAGAGCACTATATTTCCTGCTGCCCTAGCTGCCAACTCCCCTGAGTACCTGGTGCTGCCAGAACCCCTGCGACCCAAGCACCTGCACCACCTCCACACCTGGTCTTCACTGGGGTAGACCCAAGTCCTCCAGGGCAGCCTCAGGAGCAAACCCCAGTGGACGATCCACATGCAGAGTTGGAAGTAAAACCACAGTTGAAACCCAGGGGCAATGTGGCTAAGGAATAAGACCCAAAACCTTTCCACCAGCTGCACAAGCTGCAGATTAAATCCACATAATCAACTAGGCTATAAATCCACATGATCAACTAAGCAGACTCTGTGTCTATGGAATATATAAAAGGACATTGACAGCTCCCACAAAAGAAAAGGCACTAGATCTGATAGCTGTGGACATCGGAGGCAGGAACACACAGGAGTAGGTCCAGATTAGAATCTGAGCTGCCCCCACAGAAGGTCCAGAGATCACCACACGGTTGGAAAGCATCCCAGAAAAGGTGAGGTGGACTGTGACTCCCAGCCTGGGGAAGTACTCTGACAGCAGTGACTCAAGAAAAACATACATTATTCTTACGTTTTGACTTGTTCTGTAGATACTTGTGGATTTTTTTTTTTTTCTTTTCTTTCCCTCCTCGGTTGTGGTTTTGGATTTTATTGGCACTATGAAATCTATTAAGCTTTTGAGCTTTTTGTTTCTTAGTCACATTTTTTGTTGTTGTTATAAACTTCTGCCTCTATGTTGGGCTTTTGCAGTTCCGTGGAGTTTTCCTCTTTTTTTTTCTTTTCTCTTTTTTAAACCTATTATTTTTTCTATATTTATTACTTTGTTTGCTTTTCCTACTGTTCTTTTCCCCTTGCAGTTAATCTTCAATGTATATAAATCTTCTTCATCTACCTCTATTTAAATTTGCATATTTTTCTCTTTTCTTTCTCTCCTTTCCTCTCACCATGTTTGTCAGTTTTGTTTTCGTTGCTTTCTTCCCCACTTGGCACCTTGCTTTAGTTTTGTTTTCCAGTTTGTGCCTTAGTTTTGTTCTTAACTGGTAGATATAATCCTTGGTTTCCTTTGTTTACGGGCTCAATATATTGTACTTTATTTTTGTTGGAGTGGTTTGACTTTGCTTATGGGTATATATGTATATGTATATATTCCATTATTTTAATTATTTTTTGCCGATTTTGTAACTGCCATTTGTCTGGGGTTCACCTTTGGTTTCTTGCTTTTGAGTATTTGTTTTAATCTCACTTCATGCTATAACAAACCACTTGTGGAATCTTTGTTCCTGACCAGAGATCAAGCCCCGAGCCTTTGGAGTGGGAGACCCTAGACTACCAGAGAACTAACCCGAGGGAGTATCAAACAGTGAGAACTCACACAAAGGAAACCACTTAAATACAAGACCGGCAAAACCCAACCACCAGTAGCACCCTGTGTAGGACGCCTCACCTAAACAACAAACAAAACAAAACTACAAACCCAATCATCAGCAGAAGGATCAGCACCTCACTCAGCCTTGCCAGGAAAAACAAGGAAACAACAAAAAAACTCAGCACAAATCCTACCCTATATAAAGCTTATACAAACCACTAGACCAACCTTCAGAGGGCAGAAACTAAAAGGAAGAAAGAATTCAACCTTGAAGCCTAGGAAAAGGTGACCTCAAACACAGTAAGTTAAAAAAAAAAAAAAAAAACATAACAATAATGAAAAGGCAGAGAAATACTACACAAATGAAGGAACAAATTAGAAACACAGAAGTCAAAAAAAAAAAAAAAAAAATGAAGAGGATCTAGGCAAACTACCTGAAAAAGAATTCAGAACAATGATAGTGAAGATGATCAAAAACCTTGAAAACAAAATGGAGAAAATGCAAGAATCAATTAACAAAGACCTAGAAGAATTAAAGAATAAATATACAGAGACAAACAACACAATTACCGAAATTAAAAAATACTCTGGAAGGAATCAATAGCAGAATATCTGAAGCAGAAGAACGAATCAGTGAGCTGGAAGATAAAATGGTGGAAACAACTTCTGAAGAGCAGAACAAAGTAAAAAGAATGAAAAGAACTGACGGGAGTCTCAGAGACCTCTGGGAAAATATCAAATACACCAACATTTAAATTACTAGTAGTCCCCCAGAAGAAGAAGAGAAAAAGAAAGGGTTTGAGAAAATTTTTGAAGAGATTATAATTGTTGAAAATATCTCCAACATGGAAAAGGAAATAGTCGATCAAGTCCAAGAGATGCAGAGTCCCATACAAGATAAACCCAAGGAGAAACACACCAAGACACATACTAATCAAATTAACAAAGACTAAACACAAAGAAAGAACATGAAAAGCAGCAAAGGAAAAACAATAAGTAACATACAAGGGAAACCCCATACGTTTAACAGCTGATCTTTCAGCAGAAACTCTGCTGGCCAGAAGGGAATGGCAAGATATATTTAATGTACTGAAAGGAAAAAATCTAAAACCAAGATAAATGTACCCGGCAAGAATCTCATTCAAAATTGATAAAGAAATCAAAAGCTTTTCAGACAAGCAAAAGAGAATTCAGTACCACCATACCAGCATTACAACAAATGTTAAAGGGACTTATATAGTCAAGAAATACAAGAGAAGAAAAAAGATCTCCAAAATCAACCCCAAACAATTAAGAAAATGGCAATAGGAACATATATATCAATAATTTCTTTAAATGCAATCAGATTAAATTCTCCAACCAAAAGACACACACTGGCTGAATGGATACAAAAACAAGACCCATATATATGCTATCTACAAGAAACCCAATTCAGACCTAAAGACACATATAGGCTGAAGGTGAGAGGATAGAAAAATATATTTCATGCAAATGAGAAGCAAAAGAATGCTGGGAGTAGCAATTCTCATATTAGACAAAATAGACCTTAAAGAATATTACAACAGATAAGGAAGGACACTACAGAATGATCAAGGGATAAATCCAAGAGGAAGACATAACAACTGTAAATACCTATGCACCCAACATAGGAGCACCTCAATACATAAGACAAACACTAACAGACATAAAAAGAGAAATTGACAGGATAGTCAATATTGACAAATTGACAGAATAGTAGGAGACTTTAACACCCTACTCACACCAATGGACAGATCATCAAAACAGAAAATTAATAAGGAAACACAAGTCTTAAATGATACATTAGATGAGATGGATCTCACTGATATCTTCAGGACATTCCATCCAAATGCAGAAGAATACACTTTCTTCTCAAGTGCACATGGAACATTCTCCAGGATAGACTTTGATCAAACCTCAGTAAACTTAAGAAAATTGAAACTGTATCAAGCCTCTTCTCCAACCACAACACTAGGAGACAAGATATCAATTACAAGAAAAAAAAAAAAAACCTGTAAGAAACAGAAACACATGGAGACTAAACAACATGTTTCTAAATAACCAACAGGTTACTGAAGAAATCAAAAGGGAAATTTAAAAATTTCTAGAAAAAAATGACAATGAAAACATGATAACTCAAAACCTATGGGATGCAGCAAAGGCAGTTCAAAGAGGGAAGTTTATAGCAATACAATCCTACCTCAAGAAACAAGAAAAACATCAGACAACCTAACTTTATACCTAAAACAACTGGAAAAAGAAGAAAAAAATCCCAAAGTTAGTAGAGGGAAAGAAATCATAAAGGTCTGAGTAGAAATAAGTGAAAAAGAAATGAAAGAAACAATAGTAAATATTAGTAAAACTAAAAGCTGGCTCTTTGAGAAGATAAACAAAATTGACAAGCCTTTAGCCAGACTCATAAAGAAAAAAAAAAAGAGAGAAGAATCAAATCAGCAAACTTAAAAATGAAAAAGGAGAGGTTACAACAGACAATGCAGAAATACAAAGGTTTATAATATAATATATATAATATAATATATTGTCGGGAGCCGCCATAGGCATTACTGACAAAATGGAGGCACGGCCCCAACCCCCTCTCCTCATCCCGAAGGCACGGTCCCGGGATGAAGGAGTTAGGTCTTGTGATTCTGACTTGTCCTTTCCTTCCTCCGGTTGAGTTGGCTGGAAAGAATGTTATAATCCATAAAGTTAACTATTGACATTTGTTCAAGGATCTTTACAGAGAATGTTCCAGGATGAGCACATAGGCTGCAGCTTGAGACCATGGGAAACATTGTTATCTGAAACCTGCCTTTAAGGAGAACGTTTATGGCAAAAGAAGTTTGCTGAGTTTAGGGTTTAGGAATAATTAAGAATAGTTAAAAGCTAAAAGTTTAAGGTATGTTGTAGTGTTGGCATATTTTACTATAGCTTATGGAAACTAGGTCTTTTAGAGATACTAATAGCTAAAAGCCTTTTTAGGAGATGATGAGCTTATGTTACTAGGGGATAGCAGGATTTAAAGAGATAAGAAATAAACTGAGGAATGTAATATACAGCCCAGAGACAAACTTGAGTTACAATGTTATCACAAGGACACTTAAGAGGGAACTCTGAAGGACAACAATGGTTTATGGAGACAGTAAATATGGGTGAGGGGAAACTGAAGATGTCATACCTCTGACCTAATGCTTTTGTGTAAGTATAAAAGAAAACCTGATGCTTAAAATAAACATGCAGCCCAGTGCTTTGAGCGAGAGACTGCATCATTTTCTCCACCGACGCCATCCATCCTGAGGGAACCCCTGGACCAGCTGGAGCAGGACTCCAGCAATATATATAATATTATGAACAACTATATGGCAACAAAATGGATAACCTGGAAGAAATGGACAGATTCTTAGAAAAGTCCAATCTTCCAAGACTGAACCAGGAAGAAATAGAAATTATGGACAACCCAATTATAAGCAGTGAAACTGAAGCTGTGATCAAAAATTTCCCAAAAAACAAAAGCCCAGGACCAGATGGCTTCACAGGAGAATTCTATCAAACATTTAGAGAAGAGCTAATGCCTATCTTTCTAAAACTCTTTCAAAAATTTGCAGAGGAAGGAACCCTTTCAAACTCATTCTACGAGGCCACCAGCATCCTGATACCAAAATCAAACAAAGACAACACAAAAAAAGAAACCTACAGGCCAATATCACTGAAGAACACACATGCAAAAATCCTCAACAAAATTTTAGCTAACAGAATTCAGCAACACATCAAAAAGCTCATACACTATGATAAAGTTGGATTTATTCCAGGGATGAAAGGATTCTTCAATATACATAAATCAATTTGATACACCTTATTAACAAACTGAAAGGTAAAAACCATATGACAATCTCAATAAATGCAGAAAAGCCTTTCACAAAATTCAGCACCCTTTTATGATTAAAACGCTTCAAAAAATGGGCATAGAAGGAACCTACCTCAACATAGTAAAGGCCATCTATAAGCCTATAGCAAACATTATTCTCAATGGTGAAAAACTGAAAGCATTCCTCCTAAGATCAGGAACAAGACAAGGGTGTCCACTTTCACTACTATTCAACATAGTTCTGAAAGTCTTAACTATAGCAATCAGAGAAGAAAAAGAAATAAAAGGAATCCAGATTGGAAAAGAAGTAAAGCTCTCACTGTTTGCAGATGACATGATATGGTACATAGAAAACCCTAAAGATAGTATCAGAAAATTACTAGAGCTAATCAGTGAATTTAACAAAGTCACAGGATACAAAATCAATACACAGAAATCACTTGCATTTCTATATACTAACAATGAAAAATCGGAAAGAGAAATTAAGGAATCAATTCCATTCACCACTGCAAGAAAAAGAATAAAATATCTAGGAATAAACTTACCTAAGGAGACAAAAGTACTGTATACAGAAAATTATAAGACACTGATGATAGAAATCAAAGATGACATAAACAGATGGAGAGATACTCCATGTTCCTGGGTAGGAAGAATCAATATTGTGAAAATGACTATACTACCAAATGCAATCTATAGATTCAATATGATCCTTATCAAATTAACAATGACATTTTTCACAGAACTAAAACAAAAAATTCCACAATTCATATGGAAACACAAAAGACACCCCAACAGCCAAAGCAGTCTTGAGAAAGTAGAATGGAGCTGGAATAATCAACCTTCCTAACTTCAGATTATACTACAAAGCTACAGTCATCAAGACAGTATGGTACTGCCACAAAAACAGAAATATAGACCAATGGAACAAGATAGAAAGCCCAGAAATAAACCCATGCACCTATGGGTACATTATTTTTGACAAAGGAGGCAAGAATATACAATGGAGCAAAGACAGCCTCTTCAATAAATGATGCTGGGAAAACTGGACAGCTACATGCAACAGAATGAAATTAAAACACTTTCTAACATGATACACAAAGATAAACTCAAAATGGATTAAAGATCTAAATGTAAGACCAGAAACTATAAAACTTTAGAGGAAAACATATCAAAACATTCATTGACATTAATCAAAGCAAGATCTTCTATGACCCACCTCCTAGAGTAACGGAAATAAAAACAAAAGTAAACAAGTGGGATCTGATTAAGCTTAAAAGCTTTTGCACAGCAAAGGAAACTGTAAGTGAAAAGACAACCTTCACAATGGGAGAACATAATAGCAAATGAAACAACTGACAAATAATTTACAAAATATACAAGCAGCTCATACAACTCAATACCAGAAAAACAAACAACCCAATCAAAAAGTGGGGGAAAAGACCTAAACATACATTTCTCCAAAGACATACAGGTGGCAAACAAACACATGAAAAGATGCTCAACACTGCTTATTATTAGAGAAATGCAGATCAAAAGTACAATGAGATATCACCTCACACCAGTCAGAATGGCCTGGTGATCAAAAAGTCTACAAACAATAGATGCTGGAGAGGGTGTGGAGGAAAGGGAACACTCTTGCACTGTTGGTGGGAATGTAAATTGATAAAGCTACTATGGAAGATGGTATGGAAATTCCTTAAAAAACTAGGAATAAAACCACCATATGACCCAGCAATACCACTCCTAGGCATATACCCTGAGGAAACCAAAACTGAAAAAGATACATGTATCCCATTGTTCATTACAGCATTATTTACAACAGCTAAAACATGGAAGGAACCTAGATGTCCATCAACAGATATATGGATAAAGAATTGTGGTACATATACACAATGGAATAATACTCAACCATAAAAAGGAATGCCTTTGAGGTAATTCTAATGAGGTAGATGAAGCTAGAATTATACAGAATGAAGTCAGAAAGAGAAAGACAAATATTGTATTCTAATGCAAATACACGAAATCTAGACAAATGGTTCTGAAGAATTAATTTATTTACAGTCCAGGAATGGAGAAACAGACATAGAGTATAGACTTATGGACATGGGGAGAGGGGAAGAGAGGGTGAGATGTATGAAAAAAGTAACATGGAAACTTACATTACCATATGTAAAATAGATAGCCAATGGGAATTTGCTGTATGGCTCAGGAAACTCAAACAGGGGCTCTGTATCAATCCAGAGGGGTGGGATGGGGAGGGAGGTGGCAGGGAGGTTCAAGAGGGAGGGGATATATGTATACCTACAACTGATGTTGAGGTTTGACAGAAAACTCAAAATTCTGTAAAGCAATTATCCTTCAATAAAAAAAATAAATAAATTTTTTAAAAAGAGGAAAGCTTCTCTTCTAGAAAAATGTAACTGTCACAGGTTTTTAGTGGGTTCTAGTACACTGTGGGAGGCGGGGGGTGAGAACAGGTTAAGAACCAGAGTCTACATTAAATAGTGATTTCCTAACCTAAGACAAAGTATTTAACATTACTGCCAGACTCCAGGATCAACTGTAACTCCAATAAATTGTCTTAGCAAGACCAGGTATATCTGAGAAATGTGCTCCACCATGAGCTTCCCCAGTTAACATCTATGACAGTGTTTCTAAAATGTGTCCTGTAGGATATGGGACAGGGAAATGCTCACTGGAGAAAAATAAATGTGGGAAGTAACACATTCTAGAGTCCATATATTAGATTGAACCAAATGAATGTTGTAGGCAATTTCATAGATTTCAAACAGTATCTGAATGTGTTAATGCCTACAGATATTTTCTTCTGCCCTTGAATTTTAAACCCCTAATTTTGCTGAACAGAATTTATTTTGAAATGATACTGGCAATAAATATATAGTACCAGGAATTATTAAAGAGCAGAGACATCCCTTTGCTGACAAAGGTCTGTACAGTCAAAGCTATGGTTTTTCCAGTGGTCACGTATGGATGTGTGAGTTGAACCATAAAGACTGAGTGCCAAAGAATTGATGCTTTTGAACTGTGGTGCTGGAGAAGACTCTTGAGAGTTCCTGAGACAGCAAGGAGATCAAATCAGTCAATCATAAAGGAAATCAACCCTGAATACTCATTGGAAGGACTGATGCTCCAATGTTCTGGTCACCTGATGCAAAGAGCCAACTCATTGGAAAAGACCTGATGCTGTGAAAGACTGAGGGTAGGAGAAGCGGTCAACAGAGGATAAGATCGTTAGACAGCATTACCAACTTAATGGACATGCCTGGTGTGCCACAGTCCATGGGGTTGCTGAGTTGGACATGACTTAGCGACTGAACAACCAGGAATTACAGTTGGTCAAAAACCAAACTGCTATTAAAGAAAATTAATCATTTGCTTTGAATGAATCAGCTACCAAGACAGCTGGCACACCTGAGGATAACACTGCCATGTCCTGACACAAAGCACTGCATGATGCACGGTCAGGCAGACATTTGGAGAGTGGTGTGATGAGGAAAAACATCTCTCCCGTGTGTCACAGGAGCACATGTGAAAGGTTTCAAGAGCTGCAGCAATGGTTCTGCCAGTGGCTATGGATACTGAGAACATATTAGTTCATTTCTACCATCTAAACATTACAGACCACCACCATCTATATATCACATTTTAATAAGGATTCTCTGCTAAAAAATTTAATTCCTTTGTATCTGTCCCACTATTTGGATCACATTTTGTGTTAGAAACAATGTTTAGCCCCTCTATTTTCAATATAAATAAAAAGCTTTTACCGTATCACATCAGTTTGTTCTTTCTGGGGGATGTTATAGTGCAACTAACTACAAAATAAGTCAATATAACATTTATTCCCATTTCATCAACCTTATGAGTAGAAATAAAAGGTACTGAACTAAAATATGCATAACAATCAGGCTTTTGTACTAGCTTTCAAATGTATATATTTGTAAGTACACATATAAAATATAATTAAATATACTTCTTTATTGAATGTACAGAAGAAACTTCATTGGCTATTTTCATTACCACTTGATACACAACTGTGTACCTCATTTCCAGAACACTAAGTAATTGTACATGTCTCGAGTGCAGAGTCAAAGATGACAGATAATTTTATCGCTGCTAGTAGCTCAAAACAAGTACTTTGGCCTGATAGGTAGTATTAGGAAGGTATTTCTCAACTTTAATTTCAGAACAGTATAGTAACTGTTTCCATGGTTTTCTGGAACATAATTGCTACATAAATTTAGGATCTGACTGGGTCAGATTGATGAGTAAGGCTTTTGGAATAAGGGCAATTTATCTGCAGAAAAGGACACAAGTGTGTACTGCTGTTGCTTTTACCCTGACTGTATTGTCATAAACACAGTGTAGACTGTATTAAATCACAGAGTACCTGCAACATAACTGGACAATTTCTCATAATCATTTTTATTTTCCAGCTTGCATTCATTCTATTGTCTATTTTTTTTTTTTATAGACCTGAGAGCTTATTCACTGGAATCAAATAGGCAATGTCAGAAAGATTTTATGAACACATATTGTAAGAACATACAAACTGACTCTACAAAATGTTTATCTAGTTGTTAATTAATTCCTTTCTTAAAAAGACATAGTGTTTAACAACATACTTATTTTCCCTTGGGTTTCCCTGGTAGCGCAGATGGTAAAAGAATCATCTCTCAACAACGGGATCATTAAACCAGTTAATCATATCGTCTTAAAATGTTTAAATTCATAGTATTGAAAGCAAATGCCAATTATTGCTGAAATAGAATATACATAAATGATACATTTGTCCAAGATTTTCTCCCTCCCCAAATCCTTAAGAAAACTTGTTCTTAGAAACACGAGGATTTTTAGCATATGGGGATTTTAAATACCATTTCTTTTTTTTAATCACATAGTTTTAAATGATAGATTGGACTCAAGATTGTACTCATTATTTACTGAAGTCTTTACTGAATTTGTTACAACACTGCTTCTGTGTCCTGCTTTTGCTCTTTGGCTGGGGGCATGTGGGGTCCTAGCTCCCTGAACAGGCCTGAGCCCACACCGCCAGCACTGAGAGGCAAAGTCTTTCCTGGACCTCTAGGGAAGTCCCTCCACTCTTTCCCTATGTCTTGACATTTTAATGTACTTAAGTTTCACCAACTCTAAACAAGCAAGGAGAAAGTAGCAAAAGACGAGGCGGGGTGGAGGGTGGGGAGTACAAGTCAGAATGGGTGGGAAGAGGGGAAGGGAAAGAGGGAAGAGCAAGCATCCCGCAGTCTTCAACGTCCGCAAAGCTGAGACCCCTGTACACAGGCTCCGCCAGTGCATCCAACTGGTAAGATAACTAGGGCCTACTAATCATTCAGTTACACAGCAGGGATGGGGACATTTTAGAACTTAACTTTATGACTTAACCATAAGGCTTCTGAGAAATGTATTTTGCAAAGTTCTGTACTGCACCTCCTATTCTAGGTCTACACTAAAGTCTCAACCCAGATCTTTCAGTCTTTATTTCTAACATGAGGACAAGTCATACAATTATCAAGGACTTCACTATCTTTTCCATTAAAGTAAGGAAGAGGAGGAAGACAGTTACTCATCAAATAAAATAAACATATTATCTTAGGCTATAATTTTAATTTCATTTTATCATTATTTATAACTGTAGACATGCAAAAGGCTTCCTTGATGGCTCAGACGTAAAGACTCTGCCTGCAGTGCAGGAGATTTGGGTTCAATCCCTGGGTCAGGAAAAACCCCTGGAGAAGGAAATGGCAACCCACTCCAGTATTCTTGCCTGGAAAACCCCATGGACAGAGGAGCCTGGCGGGCTACTGCCCATGTGTTGCAGCATCAGACAAGACTGAGCAATCAACACACACAGACATGCAAAAGCATTATCTGTATGCAATCATGTGAATGACAATCTATTTCATTGTAGAAAAAGGCTTTTATAAACAATAGCCTATTTCAGATGACAAATGGTGTGTGAAGAATATTCTAAGTATTTACATCGGCTGGTAATTTAAGGATCTAGGGCCATATGATTTTGAAAGCAGCACTCTAAGATTAAGATGATGAAAATTGTAATATTTCTTTTTTCCAAACTTGGGATCCTCCTCTTAAACTCCAAAGATGTGTACAGCTAAAAAAAAATATAACTCTGAGAACCAAGTGAGTGAGATGTCATGGAACAATTCAAGTAGCCAGTTTTATCTCTCTCTTCTTCCCCAACACCCTCCACAGCCTCACTACCACCCTAAACAGAACTCCCTTTAGTCCCAGAATGAAGGGCCTAGAAGTTGCAATAGACATGTACCCTGAAATCCATACACACTAAGAATAAATCCTGAAATTCATCACCCGGGGGTACCTGTTAAAAGTGGTTTCCTAGATTTTCTCTCAGATTTACTGAATTTGAATCTTGGGATAAAACCCAAGAATGTGCACTTTTAATAAATCATTCAAAGCTTAGGTCATTACTGAAGTTTCAAAGGCCTTGAAATAAGTATAGGGAGGAAGACAAGTTGGACTTAAGTGCTTAAGGTAACAGCTTAATTGAAAGCAGAAATCAAATGGTATCACTCAGCTCTAAGTTTCTTCAGGTATTAAATAGATACTGTCAATATCTACAGTCTACTTTTGAATAGAGGTCTAAAGAATTTTTACATGGCTTCATGATTATAACAGCTCACTAACTTGTTCTAACTGGATGGCAACATCTCACTCTTTCCATTTTGGGGTTTCCTTAGTGCTTTTAGATGTAGCCTCACATAACTCTTAAAATATTTCATCAACCAAAAGAAGACTGTGTCTTACTATGCTGTAAGACTGTGCCATAATCTATGAAGGCAACTCCTAAACAGAAGCTGCAATAGCATCTCAAAACAGAAACATGAAATACAACACATGTTTAAGCCAGTGTTATCATCAAAGCAAGAACCTCTCATCTCATTACCCAAGAACCCTGAAGAGAGTCTCCTCAGCCCTTAGGGGTGGCGGGGGGAGGGGAGGGAGGAGGTAGAAAATGGGGACCTGCAACTAGAATCCACACGCTTGTGATAAATTACCAGATTACCCCAACCAGCAAACAAATATTATTTTCTAAGACTGCCAAGGAATGGAAGATTGGAAAACACCACTTCAATATGAAGTGCAGTCTGAAGATCAGAATTCAGTTTATCTTCTTGCCACCTCACTGGCAACCTTAATGACTTGACTTCTCTGGAGTCCTTAGGCTGCTCCAAGGTTATTAAATTAGGACTACTCTAGGCTACTTCTAAAGCCTCTTCTATCTCTAAAATTCAAAGATTTCCTTACACTTATGTTTCATGAGTACATAATCATGTAAAATAATATTCACTGGTTATTTAATTAAAAGTCTACATTCAGTCTGTCATTTGATAATTTTTTTTTATTAAGCACTTAATCTGTGCCAGGGATCCAGACACACAAGTCTCCTTGCTGTGGGTAAATGCATATTACTGTGAATGAATAATGCATTTTACTGCGAATACTCCTTGTGTCTCTTTAAGCAGTTAAACAGTAAACCTTACTGTATTATGCCTGAATAACGGAAATCTGCAGAGATAATGGAAAGCCAGTCAATGCAAAATAAATAAATATTAACTTTAATTATACACATGACTTCTGCTAAGACATAATAAGGCTTTTCTTCTCTTACCTTTCACTTACTTAAAAAAAAAAAGTACATTTTAATTTATTGGTAAATTGCATTTACAACCAAAATCAATTTTTAAAATATATTTATAAAAATAGTTTATTTTAAAGGCTCTCAATAGGACTTAACATTTTATTTTCAGGTATACTAAGAAGATAATCAGTATGGTCACTATATTTTAATCCATGATGAAAGGTGCCCCAGATTATTAGATCGAGGCATACTATTTAATTAGGCAAGGTTCAAAGTATTAATTAAATATTACATAATTGGATTCCCCTCCACAGGTTTAACATTAAATTTTCAAAGGTTACAATATAGATGAACTTACAACTGAAGGAACTATTTTTTAAATTTATAATGCTTTAAAAATCTAGCTCCATAATCTCTTTTTAAAAAATGCTTTCACATATATATGCATGTGTGTATATAAAAGTCCACATTTCTCAGGAATACATACATCCACCTAATAGTAAGATCCAAAATGAGCAGAATTACCATCTTCAGAAGAGGAGGGCAGAGGCAGGGGTGGGGGGGGGGGGGGGTGGGGCCAGGGAGTAGGGCAGGGGGATTAAAGGGTGAGGGGCCACAGCAGGGGCAGCCCAGCCCATGTTTGCAGAGGCAGGTGGTGGAGGTGGAGGGGGTGGAGGGGGAGGGAGGGAGAAGTTATGCATGTCAAACCCTGGAGGAGGGAAGGGATACTGTGGCATCATGGGGCTATCCTGTCTCTGTGGTGGAAATCCTGAAGTGTCCTGAGGAACCATGTGTTCTGCGTTATAAAACTGTGGAGGTGGGGGCCTGCCAGGGCAAGATCGAGGATATCTACCCTGGGAAAATCCTCTTGTGAATTCTCTGTTGTGATATCCTTTGGGATGCTCTGAAGCAGAGCTATGAACATTCCAATTGTGATGTACTTCTGCAAAATCTTCACCTTTGAAGGAAAGAGCATAAAGACAAAATTAATTTTAATACATCAAAAAACACTTTAAAATTTCAAGAATGCCTTATTTAACTTCCAGAGTATCTTACAGTAGTTATAATTTTGTAAGGCTTGAAGTCAAGTTGCTCAGTTGTGTCCGACTCTTTGTGATCCCATGAACTGTAGCCTGTCAGGCTCCTCTGCCCATGGGATTTTCCAGGCAAGAATACTGGAGTGGGTTGCCATTTCCTTCTCCAGGGGATCTTCCCAACCCAGGGATCGAACCCGGGTCTCCTGCATTGCAGGCAGACTCCTTACTGGCTGAGTCACGAGGGAAGGCTTAACACGATCAATTTTAAATGAATCCTAAACGTCAGAAGACCAGGAGAGGGAAAGTTTATCAAGACAAACTTTGAGACAATAACCATTTGATTTCAGCCAAACACCACAGAGAAAACTGGACACCACTTCCACTCACACACTCAAAGGGTGGTCAAATAGGCTGAGCAGGGAGCCGGTCAGCACGTCCCCTCAATGACAATGCAGATCACATGGGGAACACAAACTTTTGTCTCCACTGGCAATAACCCCCTAAAAGCCTTCCTACACTTCCTGCACTGGGGGTGGAGTCAGAGAAAACCCAGGAGAGTCAGGACTTTCATCACTGCCCAACATAACAAGGCCAGCCCTTACAGTGTCAGGAGCAGTAATGAAGCACTCTTACATTCAGCAGGAACAAGAGGAAGCCCGCCTGTGCCCAGCAGTAATGAGACACCCCCAGCCTAAGATGTCAACTGAAGCCAAAAAGAAAAGCTTAACTCTTATCCTCACCTGGAAGTAAACAGTAATAATGTAACCTCCTTCCTTTCCCCGAAAGAACAAAACAACGTGGTGCAAAGGTGACTGTGGTTTTGCATTGTTGAACATTTGCCATTTCACACTGGAATATTCTTAAATAAATGTGGTTATGTTATACATCATTTTAATGAATATTTCTCACTTTATATTTTTTCCTAATTATTTGCTCTTTATTTTATATTTATTTTTAGACTGGAGAAATGATGTTAGACAAAAAGCAAATACAGGCAATTTTATTATTTGAGATCAAAATGGGTCATAAAGCAGTGGAGACAACTCGCAACATCAGCAATGCATTTATGGCCCAGCAACTACTAATGGACAGTGCAGTGGTGGTTCAAGGAGTTTTGCAAAGGAGCCTTGAAGATAAGGAGCACAGCGGCTGGCTGCTAGAAGCTGACAATGGCTGAGGATCATCAAAGCCGATCCTCTCAACAACTGTACAAGATTGCCAAAGAACTCAATATCAACCAATCTATGGTCATTTGCCATTTGAAGCAAATTGGAAAGATGAAAAAGCTCAGTAAGTGGCTGCCTCACGAGTTGACAATCAAAAAAATCATTGTTTTGAAGTGTTATCTTCTCTTATTCTATTCAACAACAACAAACCATTTCTCGGTCAGATTGTGACATGCGATGAAAAGTAGATTTTACACAACAGCTGGCAAAGATCAGCTCAGTGGCTGGACCAAGAAGCTCCAAAGCACTTCCCAAAGCCAAACCTGAACCAAAAACAGGTCATGGTCACTGTTTGGTGGTGAGCTTTCAGTCTGATCCACTACAACTTTCTGAATCTCAGTGAAACCATTACATCTGAGAAGTATGCTCAGCAAATCGAACTGATGCACTGAAAACTGCAACACTAGCAGCCAGCATTGGTCAAAAGAAAGGGCCCAATTTTTATCCACAACAATGTCCAACCACACGCCACACAACAAAAGCTTCAAAAGTTGAATGAACTGGGCTATGAAGTTTTGCCTCATTTACCATATTCAAAAAACCTCTCGCCAACTGAGGACCACTTCTTTAAGTATCTTGACAACTTTTTGCAGGGAAAATCCTTCCACAGCACAAGGCAGAAAATGCTTTCCAGGAGTTTGTTGAATCCCAAAGGACAGATTTTTATGTTACAGGAATAAACAAACTTGTTTCTTCTAGTTGGGAAAATGTGTTCTTTGTTAACGGTTGCAATTTTGACTAATAAAAGTTGTGTTTGAGCCTAGTTATAATGATTTAAAATTCAGTCATAGATTGCAATCTAACTGGTAAAACAACAACAGTAGATTGTGATAATTAAAGACCTAAACCAACCACTGAAAAAGCTATACTCTATAATCAACACTGCAGATAAATGCAAACAGAATTCTAAAAAAATTTATAACCACAAGAAGGCAGAAGAAAGACAACAGAGAAATAAAAACTACAAAGAATACAGAAAAGGGCAGATTTAAGCCCAAACATATCAATAATTACATTAAATATAAATGGTCTAAATATACTAATCAAAACACAGTAGTTGGCAGAGTGGATTAGAAAACATAACTACAGTCTGTAAAAAGCTTATTTCAAATGACAGTCACACGTTGAATGTAAGAGAATGGAACAAGCTACAATATGCAGTATAACTAATTAATTATATTAATATCAGATAAAATAGGCTTCAGATATAGGGACATTTTATGATAAAGGGGTCACCTACCAAGAAGATTTAGCCATGCTCTCTCTCAACAACTGACAAGATAGCTAGATGGAAAATCATTAAGAATAGAGAAAATTTCAAAACCACAAACTAACAAGATCTAATTGACATTTATAGAACATTCCATCACACAACAGCAAAATATACATTACTTTCAAGTGCCCAAAACTATGTATTAAAATAGACCATATTTCATAAAACTTTTTAAAAAATGTAGAATTGAAATCATACAGGTTCTTAATCCACAATGGAATCAAAAACAAAAATCAATTATAGAAAGATTTTAGTTTTTCCAAGAGTTTCCAAACTCTTGGAAACTAAATAATACTCTTCTAAATAATCCAGTGGTCAAAGAGACTGTGTCAAGAGGAATAAAAACAAAGAAATATTAAGCTAAATCACAATAAATAAAATATATGAGTATCTGTGGAACAGATTCAAGGAGTAAAGTCTTTAATAACATAAATTCCCACCTTAAGAACCTATAAAAACCGAAACAAAATAAACTCAAAGCAAGCAGTAGAAAGTTAATGATGAAGAGTTAAAAGAATGCAAATGCTAATAGAAAAATAATAAATAAAAATCAATAACAGAATTGGCTCTGTGAAAGATCAATATAATTTGCAATATTCTAGACAAAACTGAAAAAATACAAGACATAAATGAACAATATCAAAGACATCAAAATGAAGAAAATCTTGCAAACCAACTCTACATACATAATTTGACAAATTAGATGAAATCAAGACACCCCCAAGAAAAATTCCTTGAAAAATACAAGCTACTATAACCTATTCAACATGAAAAAGTAAGCAAACTATTAAGTAAACTAAATTTGTAATTAAGTCTCCCCAAAAAGCTATCTCCAGTCTGAAGTGGTACACTGGAGAGTTTTTTAACAAATACAAAAAAATTAACAGCAAGTCTACATAATGTTTTCAAGTATACAAAAAAAGAAAACCCAAATCATTTTTATGAAGCTACTTTGCTGACAAAAAAAAGTTAAAAATAGTCTGAAAGAAAACTAGACCAATACCTCTCATGAATATAAACATAAAAATCCTTATCAAAATATGAGCAAAATTCAGCAATATTTACAAAGAATTACACACCATGGCTAACTGGTTTATGCCAGTGATGCTCATTCAATATTCTAAAACCAATGTAATCTACTTTATTAACAAGTTAATGGAGTCATGTGATATTATCAATCAATGCAGAAAAACAATTTTCAAAATTATTATTCATGATTTCTGAAAAAACGTTCAGGAAGACCAGACAGAAGACTAGACAGAAACTTCCTCAACTTGATGAAGAACACCTACAATAACCCTATACCTAATATTATACTTAATGGTAAAATACTGAAAGTTTCCTTCTATGATCAGGAATAAAACATAGTTCCTGAATATAGTGCCAGATGTTACAGCCAGTACAGATACAAAAGAGAGCTAAAAAAGCATACAGATTGGGAGGGAAAAGACAACACTTTCTATGCCACTGACATAACTGTCTACATTGAAACCTCAGGAGAAAAACTCCTAGAACTAGTGAGTTCAGCAAAGTCACAAGACACAAGCTAAACATACAAATAATTATTTCTGTATTCTAGAAAAGAACACATGAGCACAAATTAAAAATGCAATAGCAGTTACAATGATTTCCCCCAAATTGAAATACTCAGGTGTATATCTAACAAAAAGATGTACAGAACTTGCATTCTGAAACCTACATAATGCTGGTGAAAGAAATTTTTAAAAAATCTAAATTAATGGAGATGTATACCATGTTTGTGGAATGGAACATTCAATCCAGTTAAGATGTCAATTCTCTTCAAACCAATACACAGGTTCAATCCAATTCTATTAAAAGCCAAGCAAGACTTTCTGTCAACATAAGGAAGTTTACTTCAGAAGTCATATGGAAAGGCAAAGGAATTAAAATGGCTAAAAATAATTATGAAAACTTTTAGGAAATAAAAAAGAGAAAATCTTTGGAATGTAAGTCTAGGAAAGGAATTCTCAGACTCCATCAAAGAAAAGCAGATAAATTGGGCTTTGTCAAAACGAAAAATTTTGTTTCTGCAAAAGCTCCTTTATAAGGATGAAAACTCAAGCTAAAGAAATATTAGCAATTAAATACAAACTCTCATAACTCAAGAGTAAAGCAGAAATACAATTAGAAAATGGGCACAATATGAACAAAAAAGCATTGAAGGGATATAGATAGCTAATGAGCACATGGAACGCTGGTCAATATCACTAGCCATTAGGAAAATGCAAGTTAAAATCACAACTAAGTATCATTACACACTTATTAGAACGGCTAAAATAAAAAATGATGACAAAGACAAATGCTGGTGAGAATGCAGACAAACTGGGCCATTCATACACTAGTGATAAGAATGTAAAGTGGTAAAACCACACGAAAAACAATATGACATTCTCAAGAAACTAAACACATTAACTACAGTGGGCCATTAAATAACACAGATTTGAACTACATAGGTCCACTTTTAAGCCGATTTTTCTCAATAAAAACATACTATATGATCCATGGTTGGCTGAATCCACAGATGTGTAACCATGGATACAGAGGGCCAACTGTAAGTCATACAGATTTTCAACTGCATGGAAGGGAGGGGGATGTCAGTACCCCTAACCCCAAAGTTGTTCACTTGTCAACTGTATTATATAACCCAACTGTACTCTTGGACATTTATCCCAGAGAAATGTGAAAATTTGTGTTCACATAAAAATCTATGCACAAATGTATAAAACAGCTTTATTCATAAAACCCAAAACTGTAAACACAAATGCCCTTAAATGGATGAATGGTTAAACCACCTGCAGTATATTCATACCACAGACCACCACCATGGAATGAAAAAAAACTTAATACATACAACAATCTAGATGAACTCCAGAAAAATATGCTCAGTAACAAAACCCAACTGATAATTTATCATAAACCATTCCTGGCAGGACAAAATATATCACAGAAATGGCACACAGATGAGTGGCTGTCGGGAGCTGAGGAAGAAGAAGGAAGGAAGTGGGTGTGGATATAAAAAAGGCAACACAAGGAACTTCTTCTGTGACTGCACTGGTGTCAATAGCTAATAAAACACCTTGATTTTAGCTTAAGCACCATATCATTTAATTCTAAAAATGGAAGCAAACAGGTTTCTTAAAAAAAAAAAAAAAAAAAAAAAGGACTGATACACATAGATGATTCCTCTACCTTTTACCCCAAGGGGACATTTTCACACTCACAAGCTTGAAAACCATGCGAGTGTCCCTGTGCCTCTTTTACCACACCCCAAGCTAAGTGATGCCTCCAATGCTGGCAGATGCCAGAAAGTGTAGAGAAAACCCCTAGACAGTTCCCTCAGTTTCATTATTGAGGAATCGATATAGATATAAATGAAGACTAAAAATTACTGTACACTACACTGAGGAGTGCCAAATAAGGTTCAAACTACCACAAATCACACTCATCTTACACGCTAGCAAAGTAATGCTCAAAATTCTCCAAGCCAGGCTTCAACAGTATGTGAACAGTGAACTTGCAGATGTTCAAGCTGGACTTAGGAAAGGCAGAGGAACCAGAGATCAAATTGCCAACATCTGCTGGATCATCAAAAAAGCAACAGAGTTCAAGAAAAACATCTACTTCTGCTTTATTGACTATGCCAAAGCCTTTGACTGTGTGGATCACAACAAACTGTGGAAAATTCTGAAAGAGATGGGAATACCAGACCACCTGATCTGTCAAGAAGCAACAGTTAGAACTGGACATGGAACAATAGACTGGTTCCAAATCGGGAAAGGAGTACATCAAGGCTGTATAGTGTCACCCTGCTTATTTAACTTATATGCAGAGTACATCATGAGAAATGCTGGGCTGGAAGAAGCACAAGCTGTAATGAAGATTTCTGGGAGAAATATCAATAACCTCAAATACGCAGATGACACCACCCTTATGGCAGAAAGAAAAGAACTAAAGAGCCTCTTGATGAAAGTGAAAGAGGAGAATGAAAAAGCTGGCTGAAAGCTCAACATTCGGAAAACTAAGATCATGGCATCTGGTCCCATCACTTCATGGCAAATAGGTGGGGAAACAGTGACACTTTATTGTTGGGGCCTCCAAAATCACTGCAGATGGTGACTGCAGCCATGAAATTAAAAGATGCTTGCTCCTTAGAAGAAAAACTATGACCAACCTAGACAGCATATTAAAAAGCAGAGACATTCCTTTGCCAACAAAGGTGTGTCTAGTCAAAGCTATGGTTTTTCCAGTAGTCATGTATGGATGTGCGAGTTGGGACTATAAAGAAAGCTAAGTGCCGAAAGAATTGATGCTTTTGAATTGTGGTGTTGGAGAAGTCTCCCGAGAGTCCCTTGGACAGCAAGGAGATCCAACCAGTCCACCCTAAAGGAAATCAGTCCTGAATATTCACTGATGCTGAAACTGCAAGTCCAACACTTTGGCCACCTGACGTGAAAAACTGACTCATTTGAAAAGACCCTGAGGCTGGGAAAGACTGAAGGCAGGAGAAGGGGACGACAGAGGATGAGATGGTTGGATGGCATCACCAACTCAATGGACATGAGTTTGAGACATGAGTCTGGGAGTTGGTGATGGACAGGGAAGCCTGGCATGCTGCAGTCCATGGGGTTTCAAAGAGTCGGACACAACTGAGCGACTGAACTGAACGTTGAGCAGGGCGTGGCAACCCACTCTAGTATTCTTTCCTGGAGAATCCTATGGACAGAGGAGCCTAACAGGTTCCAGTCCATGGGGTCGCAAAAGTTGGACACAACAGCAGAGACTTAACATGCATGCACATCTACATTTAACTCACCAGGTTCATTAAGTTCAGATCTGAATTTTTTCCGACCTTGAATCTGAGATTTCTTCCTCTGTTTGGCTTCTTTTTCCTTTTCATCATCACTAAAATCCAAGGCCTTACAAATATAGAAAAAATAGACAGATTTATGTCATATGCATTTACCAATTCAATGGTACATTATCAGAGGTAAAGAGAATAAAGCACTTGAAGTGACCCTGAAAGTTAACACATGTACACATGACACAAATCAGAAGGCATGACCCTGTGGCAATGTGGATGCTAAAAGAGGACTGCTTCTGATTAAGTAATCCTCTAAGTGGGCATTCCCTGACTCACACAGCTTCAGCAAAATCACAAATTAACACAGATCATGAACCTTTAGCACTGCTTGAGAACATCTTCAATGACTAAAGTTAAATCTATAAATATCAAGAATTTACAAAATTGAGAAACTTCATCAGAACTTCTGAGCGCACTGAAAAACTCTTCTAATTGTATTTTTCTTTTATAAAATAAAAATACACAAGTGTAAATTCATGCTATTTTTAAGAATGTATATACTCATTGCTGTAATTTTTATGTTTTAATAAAGACCATATATATCAAGCTACTTTGAAATGTAAAATATTGCTGACAAGAAAAAGAACACTCTTTTTTAGGAAGGTGAGTATACTGTAAAAAATGGAGAAGTAGGTAGACTATAATTATTTTGTACCTCCAAAAGAAAAGCAGCTTATTAAAAGTATCATCAATAAATGTCTTCAAGTCCCATGTGGTGAATTTACTAAACTAAAAAATATTGTTTTAAATGATGATAATTTTGCCTTTACCAGGTAACAACAAAATTGATAAAAACAAGACACTATAAGGAAAATGATAATCTGATAATAATTAAAATGTGACTGAAAATATTTTTTTCTGAAATGACCATAAACTCTAATTGCAAGGGATAAAAGGGGTCTGAGGGAGGGGAGAGCACGCAGGTTGGCAGAAGGCAGTGTGACTAGTGAGCAGTTTTGAGGACATCCTTCAGGTCAGGAATGAGGGATGTATAAGACTGAGTCCTGTCTTCCTTTCTCAAATACCATGTGAAAAGACACTTACCTCTGGTGGTGGTTCTTGATCATTCTTCCATGAAGCATCTGATCCCCTATCCCTAGGGGAACAAACAAAGGTCAAAGGGTCAAAGTACTTATTAAGATTCTGTTAAGTGCTTATAACCTAATAACATGGAAAATAAAAAAGCAAAAGACCTAAGCTCAATCTTAATTTGCAATACATAAGACAATAAGAGAAAAGAATAAAGACTCATTCTGTGTTCTTTATTTAAGAAGATGTGGGAAGAGCACACATATATGTTAGCAGTGGAGAATGAGAAGCCGACACCACACTGTGCAGGGCAAAGTGGTTCTGCAATTCTTCAGCAGCTCCAGGTGCTCTGACTCTGACTGATACTCTTGTCATATCTGAGCTCAGCTCATAAACCTCCTTCAGTAAATACCTATCCAAGACCACAGTCAGATGTTCCAGTTGCCAAGGACACAAAAGGGGAATACGAGGCATTTCCTTGTTTAAGACTTTACAGGTTCAACAACAGAGATCACAACATGAAATGCTTCTTCCTTGAGAATTATCAATGATCCTCCATGAGTAAGCAAGGCTTGCTCCAAGAGTGACTCTCAGAGCAGAGGGTGAGACAAAGGCATCTAGAGTTTGGGGAGGAGGAGCTGCGAAGATCCTATAGGACACTAACTCTTTTTGGTGAAAAGTTTTATACTCTATGACCAGCAAAAGCATGTAGATCTATTATGATTATAATTTCTGACAGCTCATTTTTAATCAATTCTGATTTCACAGTTTGACAATATTTGTTATTCAATTACATTAAAATATTACAAAGTATTAGGAGTAGATGTTGTCCTCATTGCTTGACACCAAATCTCAAGTGAAACTCCCAGGAATTAATTAATCCATTAAAATCAATTTACAGATGTCTGTGGGCTTGCACAACATGAAATCTTTTTTTCTGAGTCTGCTCTACTGTTTTAATTTGGAATTCTGTTATTATACATTAAGCATTATCAATGGCTTTTTCTATTTTTAATTATTATCTTCTACCTATGCATTTATCATAGCTCCAGGGCTCCTTTCTGCATGGATACCATCTCATGGCCTGCAGTGACCTTAGAATGAAATCTTCTAAAGACAGACATGGGAAAAGTTCCCTAACTGGAGCATTACCACAGAAGATCAAAAACTACTACATAAAAGAACAAGCAACATTTAAAACAGCACCTTTAACAAGAGTAAGTTCATGGGAAGCTAAGATTAAAATAACCCAACTAAAAGCAGGTAAGCTGGCTGCTGCTGCTGCTAAGTCACTTCAGTCGTGGCCGACTCTGTGCGACCCCATAGACGGAAGCCCACCAGGCTCCCCCATCCCTGGGATTCTCCAGGCAAGAACACTGGAGTGGGTTGCCATTGCCTTCTCCAATGCATGAAAGTGAAAAGTGAAAATGAAGTCACTCAGGCTTGTCCGACTCTCAGCAACCCCATGGACTGCAGCCTACCAGGCTCCTCCGTCCATGGGATTTTCCAGGCAAGAGTACTGGAGTGGGGTGCCATTGCCTTCTCTGCAGGTAAGCTGGAGAGAAGTTCAATTTCTCCACCTCAAAGGCAAAGGAGTTCCCTTGACCAACAGAAAATATGCAGTCTAGAACAGAATGGACTTCTTCAAGCAGGGCTTCTGCAGACTGGGCTCAATTTCCCAATTCTTTAGTTTCTCATTCTTTCTTTGCAAAAAAAGACAAAAATTCTTGTTCTTGCAAATCAGAACAAAGACTGCTTCTAAGTCTATCTAAAAAGATCTTCAGAAAAATCTCTTCAACCTATTTTAAGCTAAAATATTTTACCCGTTAAAAGCTAATATATGGAATATCCAAAGAAACAACTTAAAATTCAAACAGAACGAAATGCTAATTATTTAAGGCATGATTTTAAAGCATACTAAAATCTTTATAACTTTGCTATATTTAATTCACCTTTCATGTTAACGGTTATTTAGAAAAATCAACCTTACGTAGCCTGAAGAACAACTCAAGTTCCTGCAGGTACTTCTGTGTTTTCCTAAACATGAGTTTAACAAATTATCAGGAACAAAATGTTCATCTCATTTCAGAGATTATTTCCAAATATTAAAACTCAGACTGGATTTAGTATGTAAGTGGTAAAGAGGCCTTCTCCCAGCTGGGACTAGTACCATGGTTTGACAAGCACAAAAGTTACTACTCACGGTATCTTCTGCAAAAACCACACTCCTAATTATTCACTTATATTTCAAGTTTCAACTGCAAGACAGCTAGATTTCAAAGGGACTTTTGTGTCAAACTGAGTGCAAAATCTTTTCAGATTTAAGATCTCTTCCCCAATCCTTTGCAGGATTTTCCTCCACTCCTAAATGGGCAATATTTTATTGGTTCATATTTATTACATCTTTCCAAAGTATTCAATTTACATTTACAGAAAAAGTTATTCTACTTTAATTCATATGCCACTGGTTTGTGCAAAAATTAATTATGTAATTATAATAACAAGTCTGATATAAATAGCTCTACAGCTAACACCTGGCAACAAAATGTATACCTGACAAACATACAGCTCATCAGTGGAAACAAGAAATATCACCAGATACACACCACAGGATATCATACAGCACATTTACAGATAGAATGGAGACCACTGGTTTACTGGTTAAGTCAACTTTGTTAGTCGCAGCTTGAGACACAACACATATATATGTTCTTCTATAAATGTACAGTTTATAAGCAACCTAAAATTCACTCATTTTATTTTTTCTTTTTAAGAATTATAAAGTTGCATTAAATAGTGAAGCCTATTAATGCAATCCAAAGAAATCTTTCTTTAAAATGGAAAAGTTGTAGCACATATATGCAGGAAAGTATATAGTGGAAAAAGTAATGAATTAAAATTCAGAAAATGTATATGGCCCAAATGTACTCTTACCAGTTGATCATGTCATTTTGGGCAAAAAATATAAATGGTCTCTACCTTGTAAAATTTGATAACAGCTGTAGCTTTCAGAGATGTTACCAGGAAGACAAATGAGCTCTTTGGAAGACAGATATCATCTTAACTGCAAGAAACTACATCACTAAGAGTTACTCCTAAAACAGAAGCACTAGATAAGCAAAGAAGTAACATGCCAGTAAAGTACTTACTGTTTAAGCTTCTCTGTGAATATATACTGGGTGAAATCTTTCATTGATGGAGCAAAATACATAAGGTCCTTTATTTTAATACCTTTATTTTCAATATGCTCTGAAGAATTAAACCGTAATACATAAAATGGATGTGCAACAGGTCCAAATATCTCAAATATCTATAAAAGAGAAGAAACATGAAGTCCTCCTTTGATAGTAAAATAAGGACTTCAAAAGTTAGTACTATTGGCACTTCCCTGGCAGCCCAGGGAAGCCTTCCTCTTCCAATGCAGAGGGTGCAGGCTGAATCCCTGGTTGGGAAGTTAAGATCCCACAAGCCTCTTGACCAAAAAACCAAAACAAAGAACAGAAACAATACTGTGTGTGTGTGTGACTTTTCAGATTCCAGTCATCTGTCAATGGACACGTAAGTGGCTTCCAAGTCTCAGCCACTGTAAATAGTGCTGCTATGAACTCAGGCGTACATGTACCTTTGCAAATTATAGTTTTCTCTGGATATACACTCAGAAATAAGACTGTTGGATCATACATTAACTCTACAGATTTTTAAGGAACCTCCATACCACTGTCCATAGTGGCTGCACCAATTTACATTCCCACCAACAATGAAAGAGAGTTCCTTTTACTCTCCACCCTCTCCAGCATTTATTATCTATCAACTTTCTAGTGATGGCCATTCTGATTGGTATGAGGTAATACCTCACTGTAGTTTTTTTATTTTATTTTAATTGGAGGCTAATTACTTTCCAATATTGTGGTGGGTTTTGACATACATTCACATGAATCAGCCATGGGTGTACATGTGTTCTCCATCCTGAAGCCCCCTCCCACCTCCCTCCCCATCCCATCTCTCAGGGTCATCCCAGGGTACCAGCCCTGAGCACCCTGTCTCATGCATCGAACCTGGACTGGCGATCTGTTTCACATATGATAATATACACGTTTCAATGCTATTCTCGCAAATCATCCCACCCTCGCCTTCTCCCACAAAGTCCAAAAGTCTGTTCTTTACATCTGTGTCTCTTTTGCTATCTCGTATATAGGGTCATCATTACCATCTTTCTAAATTCCATATATATATGCATTAATATACTCTACTGGTGTTTTTCTTTCTGACTTACTTCACTCTGTATAATAGGCTCCAGTTTCATCCACCTCATTAGAACTGATTCAAATGCATTCTTTTTAATAGCTGAGTAATATTCCATTGTGTATATGTTGACTTGAATTTCTCCAATAATTAGAGGCATCGAGCCTCTTTTCATGAGCCTATTAGCCATCTGTATGTCTTCTTTAGAAAAATGTCTATTTTGGTCTTCTGCTCATTTTTGATTGGGTTGTTTGATATTGACCTGTATGAGCTATTTGTGTATTTTGAAATTAATCCCATTGGTAATATCCCATTTGCAAATATTTTCTCCCAGTCTATAGGCTGTCTTTTTGTTTTGTTTATAGTTTCCTTTAATGTGTAAAAGCTTTTAAGTTTAATCAGGCCCCTTTTGCTTATTTTTGCCTTTCCTTCCATTACTCTAGGAGACAGAGCTAAAAAAGACACTGTTGTGATTTATGTCAAACAGTGTTCTGCCCATGTTATCCTTTAAAAGTTTGATCATATCCTGTCTTGTATTTAGGTCTTCAATCCCTTCTGACTTTACTTTTGCAACATGGTGTTAGAGAATGTTCTAATTTCAATCTTTACATATAGCTGTCCAGATTTCCCACTTACTGAAGAGACTGTCTTTTCTTCATTGCATATTCTTGCCTCTTTCATAGTCAAATTAATCGACCATAAGTGCATGAGCTTATTTTCCAGCTTTCTATTCTGTTCCACTGATCTATTGCTCCCTTTTAAAGCCTAAAGTTTCCTTTAGTTTTTTTCATGTTAAATATATTTTTCATAATATATAATTTCTGTGGTTATTTAACACCCCTTTATAGATCTAGCAGAATTTAACATATCTTACATTGAAGAATACTGAGACAGCTCCCAATTTGTTCAGTGTAAGAAATGATGCCATAATGAACACCTTTATCTGTAAATCTCTGTACTTCAGAATTCCTGAAAACTAGTTTGTAAGAGATGGAACTATCAAAGCTAAAAGTATGATTACTACTAAAACTCTTGATGCATATTACTAAATAATGCTCCAAATAACAATTTAAATCAACTTCATTGAAAGGATCTATTTTATTACAGTCTCAGTTGCTGACTGACTGAAAAGTCCTCATTTGTTAAAAAGTAAAACAAAAAACAATAAAAACTAAACGTAGGGAAAATGATCAAGAAATCCAAATTATAGGTGGCATAAGTTAGTAATGTTTTAAAAATTCCCTAATATAAGAATTCAACATTAAAAATGGAATTTCATTCATTAATTATCAACAGGAACTAACCATTTCTAGGATTAAAGTGCAAAGGGCAGAATTTCAAATCTGAAGTTGCTCCTTTAAATCAGTGGGAAACAAGGAAGAAGATGGGAAGGGGGAAAAACATCAGACCACCTGTGTTATAAACTGCATTTTGCTCCTTTTTAACTATGGTGATTTTTGAATAAATGATGATTATTCTATTTCCTTACAGTTTCAGTGAATTTAAAAAGATACAGAAAATATTTGACACTGTAGCTGATTATTACTGTTACTGAAAAGGAGAGGGAAAAGGAAGGATGTCATAAATAAAAGGAATTATGGAAATAACCAGCTTTAATTCAGTCAGAAAAGCAGGAAGTGCATTTCCCTAGCCTCTTCTCCCTGGTCTCTCCAAGAGGTACAGCAGCGTCCCTGTGATCAAGAGGTCCCTCCTCAGCCATCTCCACTCCTCTCTCTCAACAGCCAGCTAAGCCCCTAGACTCTAGCCCCTTACAAAGGTATCAGCAGTAAATAGGGTTTATTCTATATTTCAGTACTAAAAGTCAACACCACACTTCAGGTATTAAAGTCTTGCTCCTCTTCACAAATTTTTTCAAAAATTGTCATAAAGCATTAGCTCTCGACTCCAATTAATTCTGTCACTGATTGCTTTGCAATTCTAAGAGACTCATTTATTTTGGTAAATTAGTCTATCAACCTAAAAAGTAGGCAGTGCAGGGTGGCAGAACCCTCATAAAAGCTGGATCCCTTTCTAATCTGAGTCAGAACAGAACAGCAGGAAAAGGCACAGAAAAGGGAAAGTTATGTGAGTTGCTCTAATAATATAATTCAAAATAAATGCTTTTTTCTGATTAAACACAAATTAATTCTATTTCTTAAAACAAAAAAGATGTCAACTGTTGCTTATCTAGGAAAAATTAAACCCCAAAAAGTTTCCTCCAGAGACAGCATCTGGTTTCTCAATTGTCTGTTATCAACTCAATACTTATTTACTTAGCCCATATAATCTACAAAGGACTCTAACGATACACAGTGGAATATCCCGAGGTGAATAAAACTCTGCCCCTGCTGCCAGAAAAAGAATACTTGGTTGATATTTATATTCTTCATCTTGGAAGATTTTATGTCCTCCGATGACCACTCAGAATTATATATTTGTTGGGTAAAATGCAGACATGCAGCATGCAGGATTGTTCCCTGCATGTAAAGATGTTGAAAGGGACCTAATCTTACGATGGTACTAAAGTACACATTCACAGTTCCCCAGAAAGTGCTTACAGTGACACTTTACTGGTATCACCGAAAACTTTTTCCATTTGAAAGATTCCACTCTCAGCTTCCACGTGAGGAAGTCAGTATAAAAAGTTTCAAGAGCCACTATTCAAAGGGCCACACAAAGCAAAAAGTTTTATGAACTACTATGCATCGCAAAGTCACCTGCACCCAACTGAGTACCTGGAAGAACTGTCTTATTCAAAACACAGACTCACTGCCTGGCAAAGAACCTGACAAATGTCAGGAAAAAATTTCTATACAACAACAACAAATTAAACCAATTTACAGACAGACACAAATTACTGAAGAAAATCAGGAATGTACTAAAATTTGAGAGCTCTAGATTGCTCACATACTAAAACCAATAAACTTAAGATACTAAAGTCAGAAAATTCAATCAACAAAGAAACAGGGTAATTAGTAGAATTTGAGTATTGTTTTACAAACCTTTCCTGCTGCCTGTCGATCAGTTTTAAAGATTACAGTCTCTTCATTAACTGGAGGTACGTTAGTCATAGATTCAATTATTACTGAAAATGAAACAAAATAGATTATTTCAAGATTTAACCGGAAGATAATGTAGAATTCAAATCAGAATTTAGGCTTTAATTTCCACATAATTTAAAATGAAATTTAAGGTGAGATAATATACCTTGGTAGCTATTCCCCCTGGATAAACAAACAGCATAAGGAAATATAGTCATCGTATTCTTTTATACGAAAGCTACAATTCTGGGAAAACAGATTAAAGTACAAAATCTCACAGAAAGTAGGAACTACCCATTAGTCAAAAGTCAACAAATTCAAGCTGTGTACATTTTCACAAGCAAGTTTTATCCAAAAAATAATAATCACATTTAGTCACATAACTCCTATTTTAGAAGAAATTAGTCTTCTTTGTCACCCTAGAAATTATTTTCTGCAAAGTACCGATTACATACCAACATATGAAAAAGTTAAAGACTTCACAAAAACATTTTCCTCTGAACAGACGAAGAAAGAATGATAGAGCTCCCAGTAACGTGGCTCCTAGGTGTACTTGGACAACCCTGAGAGATGGGATGGGGAGGGAGGGAGGGAGGTGGGAGGGGGTTCAGGATGGGGGACACATGTACACCCATGGCAGATTCATGTCAATGCATGGTAAAAACCACTACAATATTGTAAAGAAATTAGCCTCCAATTAAAATAGTAAATAAATAAAAAGACAAAAAGCATTATCCCCCCAGTCTAGCACATTCTCCTGTTCTTGTAAGTGCCACAAATGTCAAACTAACAATCTACAAGAGCAAAACAAAAACAAACACACATATACATTCACAAAGACACACATACACACTAGATTCTTAGAAAATTAAAGCAACAAACAAAAATACTTTGTCACATTACACAGATAATGCCATCTCCACTTGGAAAATGAAATGTTAGTTGATTATTAAAATCCATTCAAGGATTTTCAGTTGTATAGCAATTAATTTCAAGAGTTAGTACTTCTAAGTTGGAACATGTACTAAGGGATAGGCAACAATTTTTAGTTAGATCTGCTTCTGGAATAAAGACAAAAATTGATAGTAATACTGAATACTGACAGAATTTCCCAGGGTCAAATTACGTGAAAATAACAACTATCTAATTCAAAACCCTCACATCTGATAGGAAGGTAAGAGTGCCTGAAGAACTATGGACAGAAGTTCGTGACATGGTACAGGAAGGAATGATCAAGACCATCCCCAAAAACAGAAATGCAAAGAGGCAAAATGGTTGTCTGAGGAGGACTTACAAATAGCTGAGAAAAGAAAAGATGCGAAAGGCAAAGGAGAAACGGAAAGATATACCCATTTGAATACATTTTCAAAGAATAGCAAGGAGAGATAAGAAAGCCTTACTCAGTGATCAATGCAAAGAAACAGAGGAAACCAATAGAATAGGAAAGACTAGAGATGTCTTGAAGAAAATTGTAGATACCAAGGGAACATTTCATGCAAAGATGGGGACAATAAAGGACAGAAGTGGTACAGACCTAACAGAAGCAGAAGATATAAAGAAGAGGTGGCAAGAATACACAGAAGAACTATACAAAAAAGTTCTTCATGACGCAGATAACCACGATGATGTGAACACTCACCTAGAGCCAGACATCCTGGAATGCAAAGTCAAGTGGACCTTAGGAAGCATCACTAGGAACAAAGCTAGTGGAGGTGATTTCAACAGTTCAGCTATTTCAAATCCTAAAAGATGATGTTGTGAAAGTGCTGCACTCAATATGCCAGCAAATTTGGACAACTCAGCAGTGGCCACAGGACTGGAAAAGGTCAGTTTCCATTCCAATCCCAAAGAAAGGCAATGCCAAAGAATGGTCAAACTACCACATAATTGCACTCATCTCACACGCTAGTAAAGTAATACTCAAAATTCTCCAAGCCAGGCTTCAGTGATACATCAACCGTGAATTTCCAGATGTTCAAGCTGGTTTTAGAAAAGGCAGAGGAACCAGAGATCAAATTGCCAACATCCAATGGATCATGGAAAAAGCAAGAGAGTTCCAGAAAAAACATCTATTTCTGCTTTATTGACTATGCAAAGCCTTTGACTGTGTGGATCACAACAAACCGTGGAAAATTCTGAAAGAGATGGGAATACCAGACCACTTGACCTACCTCTTGAGAAACCTGTATGCAGGTCAGGAAGCAACAGTTAGAACTGGACATGGAACAACAGACGGGTTCCAAATAGGGAAAGGAGTACATCAAGGCTGCATATTGTCACCCTGCTTATTTAACTTATATGCAGAGTACCTCATGAGAAATGCTGGGCTGGACGAAGCACAAGCTGGAATCAAGATGGCTCAGAGAAATATCAATAACCTTGGATAGGCAGATGACACCACCATTATAGCAGAAAGCGAAGAACTAAAGAGCCACTGGATGAAAGTGAAAGAGGAGAGTGAACAAGTTGGCTTAAAGCTCAACATTCAGAAAACTAAGATCATGGCATCTGGTCCCATCACTTCATGGCAAATAGATGGGGAAACAATGGAAACAGTGACAGACTTTATTTTGGGAGGCTCCAAAATTACTGCAGATAGTGACAACAGCCACAAAATTAAAAGACACTTACTCTATGGAAGAAACATTATGAACAACCTAGACAGCATATTAAATGGCAGAGACACTACTTTGCCAACAAATGTCTGTCTAGTCAAAGCTATGGTTTTTCCAGTAGTCATGTATGGATATGAAAGTTGGACTAAAGAAAGCTGAGTGCTGAGGAATTGATGCTTTTGAACTGTGGTGTTAGAGAAGACTCTTGAGAGTCCCTTGGACTACAAGGAGATCCAACCAGTCTTCCTAAAGGAAAGCAGTCCTGAATATTCATTGAAAGGACTGATGCTGAAGCTGAAACTCCAATACTTTGACCACCTGATGGGAAGAAATGACTCACTGGAAAAGACCCTGATGTTGCGAAAGACTGAAGGCGGGAGGAGAAAAGGATGACAGAGGATAGCATCACCGACTCAATGGACATGAGTTTGAGCAAGCTCCAGTGGTTGCTGATGGACAGGGAAGCCTGGCATGCTGCAGTCCATGGGGTCGCAAAGAGTCGGACACGACTGAGCGACTGTGAACTGAAGAAAACAGTACATAAAAGATTTTAACATGATCATATGGTCAAACCCATACAGAACTATCACCACAACGCAGGTGACTGATATTTAATGTACTTTCCTTTTTGTAAAAGGTCCAAATAATGTTACATGTTTTAAGTTTTCGAAACAGAGTGTAACAAGCATGTTCAATAGCAGCATGTGCTCTGTTTGATTCATTAATCTTTATTCCCACCAGGTTGAGAATTTTGTTAGTCTATTAGGATGTGTTAGTCAAAATAGTATCTTTAAAAAGGATTATTTCATATGTATCACATAATTTACTTTTCTTTCCTTTGAGAATAAACATTATGACCTAAATTTTTTCTATACACATCAAGTCCAATAAATAGCTGACTCATACTATGTAATCAAGAAATTACCTTTCTCATTTATTTTTGCATATTATTAAATACCATAAGATAGTAAATGTAATGACTCAAGAATCATGGAAAGAGTTTTAGTAATTATGATTTTTATTAAAAAGTCTCATTTAATTGGAATTTTTATTAATAAACTGCCAAATTATAAGTAAGAATTATTTTTTAAAGCAGTGATATAGACAATTTAAAAAAAAGATGAAAAGAACAGTTTCAGAAGGATAGGTGTTAACTCTTCTCTCAAATTTGATAAAATTCACCTGTGAAGCTGTCATGTCCTGGACTTTTGTTTGTTGGGAGGTTTTTAATCATGGTTTCAATGACCGTGTAATTCCACTCCTGGGCATATATCCAGAGAAAAACATGGTCCCAAAAGATGCACGCATCCCAATGTTCACTGCAGCTCTGTTTACAAAAGCCAAGACATGGAAGCAACCTAAATGTTGATTCACAGAGGAATGGATAGAGATGTGGTACATATATTCAATGGAATATTACTTAACCATTAAAAAGAATGAAATAATGTCATTTGCAAGCAACATGGATGGACCTAGAGAGTGTCATACTGAGTGAAGTCAGAGAGAGAAGGAGAAATATCATATGACATTCCTTATAAGCGGAATTTAAAAAGAAATGATACAAATGAACTCACTTATAAAACAGATAGAGACTTACAGACTTAGAAAACGAACTTATGACTGCCTGGAGAGAAGGGATAGTTAGGGACTTTGGGAAGGTCATGTACACACTGCTATATTTAAAATGGATAACACACAAAGATCTACTGTAGAGCACATGGAACTCTGCTCAATGTTATGTGGCAGCCTGGATGGGAGTAGGGTTTGGGGGAGAATGGATACAGGTATATAAATGGCTGAGTCCCTTCCCTGTTCACCTGAAAGTACTAGAACACTGTTACCTGGCTATACCTCAGTGTCAGGGGACGTTAACTTTAAGGAATCCAATATGTTGCACTTTTCTTCCTCTGTGTGCCATTTCTCAAGGATTCTCTGTTCCTTATCAGTTCCCATTCCGGAATGAGTAGAGCTGAATGCAGCTCTCAGGACAGATCTGAGATCATGGGAGACGATATCTACTTGGATTCCTTTTAGTTACTCCTTTCTGTGATTTCTTTCAGCATCAGCGACCTTATATGTATTAGACTATCCATTCTGTTGCAATTAACGGCACTTCATCCTGTATAATCATTTCACCAAAGATATATAAGCCTGCATTTATGCTAATAAAACACCCTTGCTCCACTAGAGACCTGGGTCCCCCGCATCCTTCCTTCTCTTTCTTTTCGTCAACTCCAGTCCACCTGGTCCTGGTCTGATAAGAAGACCACAAGTGGTGCCCGAATACAGGGACTCAGGAATTCAAGGTGTTCAGGACGGAGTGACTGAGACCTACTGAGGTCAGGTAAGTGTGGGGTTATGGGACAGAAGGCTGGAAAGCCTCACCATTTTTCTACTTTACTTCATCATTTCACATCAGTGAATAGAGGCTTATCTCCAAATGGTGGAAAACTATCTTGACTGTAATAATTGTAGTCATCTTATTCTTGCTGTTTGCTTTTTTATATCTATAACTATATAATAAATTTTCTATCTAAGAGGTTTGAGGCATTTAAGTTACCAAGGATTATTCAAGCTCCTAAGATTGCCACAGGCTCTTCCAGCTGTTGCTTGGGGCCCCTTGATGAGAGATCGTCGGTGTGAAGATAAAGAAAATATATTGCCTCAACAAGTTAGGGTCTGTACTCCTTTCCAAGAGGAAAAAGTTACAGAATGATTTCTCCACCCCTTTCCCTGACAACCATATTCTCCTAAAAGCAGGAAGAAATGAAAGAGTTAAAGCTTAAACAGACAATACAAGGCCCTATAAAGCAGAAGCAAACATTCTCACTCATACTTCCCCTTAAGCCTTATGAAGTAATATATCTTGCCAGAAAACTGACCTTTCTTTAGGTCCAGAACTAGTGATTACACAGCACAATGTCTTACTCATGGGAATGCTTTTCTTAGGCTCGATGTTAATGATTATAATTGTAGCAAATCTTGCCTGGGAACTTATAGCTCAAGACTCATACCCCTGATTACACAGCAACAATATATCTTGCCCAAAGACATTATCTGGAACCTGTTCTCCCTGGCTAATCTTGTGCCAGTTATCTGAAAATATATGTCTTGAGAAAATCAGAATTGTCAAAGAGCTATCACTTCAATTCATAAGACTAGGACTATTACTGATTATTTGAAGGCTTATCATCATAAAAAAAAATACAAATATTAACTGAAACAATGGCTACTACTTTTAACAAGAAAATAAAAAATATTTTACATATGAGGACTAAACCCATTTAAAAGGAAATTACCCTAAAAGGCATACAATTAGACCAAAAAATATCAATCTAAATATGATATTGAAGGAAGGCCTATTTTAAGAAACTCCAAGCTGAGGACTCTCCAGATCCCCTTCAACAAACACCAAGGACAAACTCCATCTCTTCCCTCAAATAATCCCTTCTAAAATACCTACTGGACTTTTTGAACCCCTACCTCCACAAACTTTCGGCCTTTTAATGACCCATCTAACCTGACTTCTAAGGGAATTAGTTCACCCTGAAATAATTGATTCAAATTATAAGAGAAAAAATTCAAATTATGATATCATCTCAGATACTATGGCAATTTAATAAGGGAAATAAAATTGCCCAATTACTTCTTTTACCCTTATATTTCTATCAACTCCTCTAATGATACATAGACAAATGAATTAGGATATACGGATCAAAAACAATCCTTATAGATATCATTGATATCTAAATATGCCTGACCAAATATAAATACCAAAATTAATGATAAAAAATTTTCTGGTCTCCTCAATACTGGATCTAACATCACTATTATTTCCAAACACTTATGACCTAAATCTTGGCCTATACAAAAAATTTCTCACCAAATTACAAAAATTTCTCAAACAAAAATACAAAAAATTTATCAAAAGATTCAAATTTATCCTTATGAGGGACCAAAAGGCCAACTTGCTACATTACAACTTTATATAATAGATGCACCCCTTAGTCTAATAGGAAGAGATTTACTTATGCAATAGCAAACTCAAATATACATTCCACATTTTTCTTAGGGGCCACTGCTCATTTAACAAACAAAACAATTATTAAAATAAAATACTGATGAACCTATTTAGACAAAACAATTACAAACTGCTAAAAAACTTATAGATACACAATTAAAATTAAAACACTGAGGAATCTTATTCCCCTTGGAACTCTCCCATTTTTGTTATAAAAAAGAAATTTAACGAATGGTGTCTCTTGACAGATCTTAAGAAAATTAATGCATCTATGAAACCTAGAGATACATTACAACCAGGAATCCCAACACCTACTATTATTCCTTAAAACTGGCACATTATTATTATTGACTTACAGGATTGTTTTTGTAGTATACCTTTACATCCTCTAGACCAATAGAGATTTGCTTTCTCTCTTTCTTATCCTAATCACACCAGGCCTCATAAACAATACCAATGGACTATACTACCTCAAATGCTAGGGAGCATTTAACAGGAGGTTTCCTGTGTGCTGTTTTTTGATCTGTCATGAATCCTCTGTCCCTTATTAATCCTTGAGGAGCTGGCAAGCTGCTCCTGAGGACTGAGGAATGCATGCATCTCCTTCGTTAGCTTTTCCATACAGTGAAAAGTAACTATTTACAACCCTCTTCCTTTCTGATATGCAAAGTGATTATTTACAACCCTCTCCCTTCGATATGGATTCTAGTCTTATGTTTCTTTGATAATTTGTAAGATTTTTGACCCTTATCTTTGCTGAAAAAGCTACCTTGTAAGACAGTATATATACCCACATTATGCAAAAAAAAAAACCCCCAAAAAAGGGGGGTTTTTTTTTTTTTAAAAAAAAACCCAATTTTTTTTTTTTTTAAAAAAATTAAAAAAAAATTTTTAAAAAAAAATTTTTGGGTTTTTTTAAAAAAGGGGAAAAAAAATTTTTTTTTTAAAAAAGTTTTAAACCCTTAAAAACCCCCCTTTTTTTCCCCCCCTTTTTTTTTTTTTTAATTTTTCCCCCCCAAAATTAATTTTTTGGGGGGGTTTTTTTTCCCCCGGTTTTTCCCCCCCCCCCAAAATTTTTTTTTTTTTCCCCAAAATTTTTTTTTTTTTTTTTAAAAAAGGGGTTTTTTTTTTTCCCCTTTTTTTTTTTCCCCCGGAAAAGGGGGGAAAAAAAAAAAAGGGGGGGAAAAAAAAAACCCCCCTTTGGGGGGGGCCTTTTTTTTTTTTTAAAAAAAAAAGGGGGTTTTAAAAAAACCCCAAATTTCCAAAACCTTATACTTAAAATTTTTTTTTTTCCCCAAAAAAGGGAAAAAAAAAAATTTTTTTTTTTTTGGGTTTTTTTGAAAAAACCCCCCAAAAAAAATTTTTTTTTTTAAAAAAAAAAATTTTTTTTGGGGGGGGTTTTTTGGGAATTTTGTTTAAAGGTAACCCGGGTTTTTTTAAAAGGGGGGAAAAAAAATTTTTTAAAAAATTTTTAAAAAAGAAAAAAAAAAAAAAAAAAAAAAATTTTTTTTCCCCCCAAAAAAATTTTTTTTTTTTCCCCCCCTTTTTCCCCAAAATTTTTTTCCCCCCCAAATTTTTTCCCCCCGGGGGAAAAAAAAAAAAAAATTTTTTTTTTAAAAAAAAAAAATTTTTTAAAACAACTTTATCTTTTCATTTACTTAAATAAATCAAATTTATTTTCTAACAATAATATTAAAAACCCAATACTTTCAATCCATCAAATTTAAAAATAAACCTTATCTCATCTTATAATTCTCCATTTTATTATAATTCTATCTTTTAATATACTTATTATTACTCGTTTCTACTTCAATATATAATATATATAATACTTTCTAATAAAATTAATAAATATTTGATATTTTTAATAAATTAAATAAATATAAAAAAAAAAAAATTTAAAATAATATAATTTCTTAATTAATTATATCAACCTTAAAAGAATTATATAAATTTTTTACATACTATTAATATTAAATAAAAATAATTAAATCAATAATAAAATATTCTATAAATACTCATATAAAAATCACATTAATTAATTAGTAAATATCTATAATAATATACTCACATAATCTACTCTACACCTAAAAATATAACAAATCACTAATAATAATAATATAAAATTATCAATTTTTATATTAACATTGATTAAAATTATATAATTCATATTATAAAACTTTTCAATCAATTTTTATAAAATTAAACTTAAAATATAAATAAAAATAAAATTCTATGTTAATTATCAATTAACAAATATTTAATATTTAATAATTAAAACATTAAATTTTCTAATTATAATTTAAATAATCAATCATTCCTCTTAATATTTAGAAACTTGTATTTCTAATATTAAAAATAATTATTATTTCTTTAAAAATCTTAATTCCCACTTTAATATATATAAAAAAAAATAATTTATTCAATATTATTAAACACAATCATTTTCTCTAATTCAATTAATAAAAAAAAACCAATAAAAAAAAAAACTAAAAAAATAAAAAATAATTTTAATAAAAATAACTTATCCACAAAATAATAAAAAAATATACAAAAAATTAAAAAATAAAATAAAAATAAATTATTAAAATATAAAACAAAAAAAATACTCTAAAAAAAAATAAACTAAAAATATCAACCAAAAATATTCAAAAATTCGAATCCCAACATTCCAAAAAAGTATAATAAAATATTAAAAATTAAAAAATAAATCAAAATTATATTATAAATAAAAAATAAAAATATTCAAATTAAAAAAATTCACTATCTTTTAAACACCCAATTATACCCAAAAAAAATTTTAATAATATAAAAAATTAAATAAAATTCAATAATCAACTCCTAAACATCTACAATATTAGACCAATAAAAAACCTAATCATATATAACTGTATCCTATTCTTCCCCCCATATTTCAATAATCTAAATAAACATACACCTTCTATCCTACAATCCAATTATTAAAAAAATACTATATACAAGGTAAAAAAATTAATAATAATATATACAATCTAACCAATCTAATCAAATCACCAACACAAAAAAATTCGGACCAAAGGACTAAAAAAATATTAAAATTTATAAAAAAAATTATAAATAAATCAAATAATAAAATTAAACACATATATTATCTTACATTCTTAAATAAATAATCAAAATCTATAATAAATAATATATCAATCCTAACAACTCACTAAAAACTCAAAAACCAAAATTATAAAACCGCTAAAATAAACAATCCATAACAACAATACTCACAACAACCATAATAATTTAAACATATATAAAAATTTAACAAATATCAAAATAAAACCCAACTCCAAAAACTGGTAGATAAATAATCCATAAATAAACGGAGTAAAATACAAATACAATTAAAAACCTGACAAATTCATAATCCAAACAAAACAAAAATCCAAAAATATTAAAACATTAAAATAAATAACAAAAAAAAATCAAATAATTAACCAATAATTCAAATCTCATCACTCATAATAAAAATTTATTAAACCAATATATTAAAAAATTATAAACACGAAACAACACAAAAAAATTATATTTTAAAAAAAACTTCATAAATAAATACCTTAATATACCCATTAATATAAAACATTAATATTAAAAAATTACCACAAAAATATAAATTATACAATAAAGAAACCTACACAATTTATAACTACAAAATCATTAATAAATTAATAAATAACAAAAAATATAAAACCATACAATAATACTATAATATAAAATATAACATTAAAAACGTAAAATATAAATAAAAAAATACACCCAAAACATTACAACAATAAACACAAAAAATACACCCAACCAAAAAATTCAATAAAAATGATAATACAAGTAATAACTAAAAATATACAATAAAAACAATTATACACCATAAAAAAAAACTTCATAACCTAAACAATTAAACCCCTAAATTAATTACAATAAATAATTCCTTATAAACTATCAAATAACAACATAAAACCCATTATTTAACCAAAACAATACAAACTACCACAAAAAAAACACAAACACAAACCATTAAACAAAACTATCACACAACCAAAAAATAAAAAATAGAATATAATATCTAAAACCCAATAAATAGGTGAAACTATTGTATAAAAACCAACATAATTCAAAATTTATCAACAATTAAATTGTTGCAATTATAACAAAATTTAACATCAACCTCCTCACAAAAATAATATATAATCATCCTAAAAAAAATAACCTTCTACACAATTTAATCACAATAAAAAAATTCAAAATTAAAAAAAACGAAAAATCCTCTCAATATACACAAACTCATTATAAATATAAAATTATAAATCCTAATTATATACCCACAATTCACCTCTATATACCATAAAAAACCAATACTTATCACAAAAAATACAACAATTAATACTCAATAAATTAACATAATACTCTATACTATTAACCAAAATACATATAAATAAAAACAAAAAAAAAAAATATATCAAAAAAAACAAAAAACTATTACTACACATTAAACTCAATTAATTACTAAAATCCTCTCAAACACAAAAAATTATAAAATATCAATATTAATATATACCACTCCTTTACATAAATAATAACATCTTAACACAATCTCAATAAATCATCACAATAATCAAATAACAAATCCTAAAATAAAAATTACAAAAATACTCAAACATAAATCTTATTATTATCTAATTTCTTCACATTAAATAATATACTTCCAATAACATAAAAAATAACTTACCAAATCTAAAACAAATATTAGTAATTATAATTTTTTAACTTCAAAATTAATATATTTTTAATAATTATAATTAATTATAATTAAACTAATAATTAAACATTTAACAAAAAAATTATCCAAAACAAAATAAAATAAATACTATAAAACATCCATATAAAAACCCCATAAACTCACAACTCTCCACAAAAACAATTTCATTTTTATCAAAAATTATTAATATAAAAAATTTAATAAATAAACTTCATCTTTATATTATTCCAAAAATTTATCAAAAAAACATATTATAATAACTAAATCTTTCCTATATAACAAAAAAAAAAAAAAAAATAATAAATAATATTAAAAAAAATAAAAATATATCACAAAAAAAAAAAAAATCCTTAAAATATTATAAAAACATAATGTAAAAAAAAAAAAAAATACAACTATAAAAACAAAAATTAAAAAAAACATCTCAAAATACATAAAACAAAAAAAAATAAAAATCTTATACTACTATAAAAAATCCAAATCAATACTAATAATCTAATACATCCAATACCATCAAAACAATAAAAAAACTACAAAATTTATAACAACAATTCAAAAATAATAAATAAATTATAAAAAAAAAAAAAAAATAAATTATATATAATTCTAAAAAATCCTCTAAAAAATAACTCAATAAAAAAAATTAATAATAAAAAAATAAATAAATTAATATTATATTTATAAAAAATAATAAAATATATATCAAAAATTTACAAAAAAAAAAAAATTTATAAAATAAATAAAAATAATCTATAATTAAATATATAAATATCATATCAAAACACATTTTATATCTTTAATAATAAAAAAAATTAATAAATAAACAAAAAAATACAAATAAAAACTATAAAAATATAAAAATATAAAAAAAACGGCTAAACAAATCAAAAAAAAAATTAATCAAAAAATAATTTAAAAAAATTAAAATCCATTAAAAAATAAAAATAAAATCTCAAAATAAAAAAAAATAATAAAATATACAAACAAATTATAAAAAAAAATAAATTATTAAAATAAAACAAAAAAACAAAAAAATAAAAACATAACAATAATTCAAAATACAATAAACAAATAAATAAATATAAAAAACAAAAAAAAATCTAAAACCTTAATTATATAAAAAAAATTTAAAAAAATAAAAAAAAATAAAACAATAAATTAAAAAATAAAAAAAAAATAAACTATAAAAATAATAATAAAAAAAAAATAAAAAAAACCAAAAAAATAAATATTCAAATATAAAAAAAATAATTTAAAAAAAAAAAATTTTATTATAATAAATAATAATCTTTAAAATAATAAAATACAAATAATTCAAAAAAAAAATAAAAAAAAATAATACAAAAAATTATTCCATTCACAAAAATAATATTAAAAATCAAAAAAAAAACAAAAAATATTTACAAATAATCAAAAAATTAATACATATTTAAAAAAATAAATCATAAATAAAAATAATAATAAATCAAATTTAATTATAAAACAACTAAAAAAATTTAAAAATAAAAATAAATTTTATTTTAAATATAAATCAAAATAAAATTAATAACAAATCCAATTCAAAAACTCTTAAACAAAATTTTCAAAAAAAACAACTCAAAAACTTTAAATAAAAAAATTGTCTTGGTGATTAAATTTGTTGTTTACCGTTGCCTTTCTTTAAAAATGGTTAATACTAAACAAACTCAAATGGTCAGGACCTTTTTACAAATATAATAAAATAGGGGGAATTGTTAAAAGCATTTAACAGGAGGATTATTTCTGGTGTGCTGTTTTTTTGATCTTTCATGAATCTTCTGTTCCCTCATTAATCCTTGAATATTCAAAAATTAAGAGGAGCTGGCAAAATGCTCCTGGGGAACTGAGGAAATGCATGCATTTTCTCTTCGTTAGCTTTTCCATACAGTGAAAAGTAAACTATTTATGACCCTCTTCTTCTGATATGCAAAGTGATTATTTACAACCCTCTCTCTTTGATATGGATTCTAGCCTTATGTTTCCTTGGTAATTTGTAAGATTTCTGATCCTTATCTTTGCTGAAAAAGCTACCTTGTAAGACAGTATATATACCCACACTATGTTAAATAAAACACCCTTGTTCCATCAGAGCTTGGGTCCCTGTGTCCTTCTTCATCTCTCTCTCTCTCTCTCTCTCTGTCTCTCTCTCCTTCAGGCTAATTCTTTGGAGTGCAGAGGCCCGCTGAGCTTACTTACTTGCCCGGGCTTTCAAGATCTCCTCGAGAGGGCACCCTGAGCCTACGTAAGTGGCGCAAACCCTTTGTATTAGGGTTTTATTGGTTCTCCACGTAAACCAGGGAATATCAGCCTCTTTCTTTCTTTTACTTTCTTATCATCCACTCCGTACCACCAGGTTCCAGTCCATTAAAGGACCTCAACACTCAAAGAATGATGAATTCTCCTACCATATGTCAATATTATATAAACAAAGCCCTTAAACATATAAAAAGAATTTCCTAACTATCTTATTATTCATTATATGAATGCTATATTGTTCTCAGCTCCATCTATTTTAGAAACTCAACAATACTTAAAAGACTCTAGATTACTTATTGCCCCTCAAAAAATTCAAACCTTTACACCTTATCATTACTTTGGATTTATTATTAATAGAAAACATATTATTCCTCAACTAACACAGATTCATACTGATAAGTTATCAACTTTAAATGATTTTCAAAAACTTTTAGGAAATATTAATTGGATTGGGTCTTCCTCAGGCATCGCTAATTATCAACTGATTAATTTAATACTTTGAAAGGAGATCCTAATTTAAATAACCCTCACTCATTATACCAAGAGGCACAAGAAAAACTTTATTTAATACAAAATAAATTACAACAGCAATTTCTTACCCGAATTAGACTTGATTTATCTCTAGAATTATTTGTACTCCCTTCTCTCCATTCCCTCACAGGCCTTCTTGCTCAACTAGAATACCCAATAGAATGGATCTATACCCATTTTAGAGGGACAAAATCACTTACACCCTATCTTGATGTAATCACTCTAATTGTTATCAATGAAAGAAATAGAACTAAAACATTAACTAGCTCTGATCCTCATAAAATACCTATTAATAAATCTGAATTCAAGAACACATTACAAACTTCTACTGATTTCCAAATAGCCTTTTTGGAATGTTTTGGAGAGATTTCATTTCATTATCCTTCTAACAAACTTTAGAATGTCTTCAAAAATACTAAATTTATTATCTCCCACATCATCAACTCACAGCCTATAACTCAAACTGATGTTTTCTATATCGATGGGACTAAAAACACCAAAGCCTTATTCTGGTCTCTTAAAGAATATAAAATCTTTTATATTAAATTACATTCTACTCAACAAAATAAATTATATGCTCTTATTCGAGTTATCCACCTACATCCTTACCCCATTAATGTAATCTGTTTCCTTATATTCAATTTTTATATTAAAAAATATAAAAACCTCCACCATAAACTCCAATCAACCTGTTATTAAATAACTTTTTTTCAAACTACAATCTATTATTTGAAAACATGCTTCTTCCATTTGTATTGCTCATATTCAAACACATTGCCACCTTCCTGGCCCTATGACTTATAATAATGAACAAGCTGATAAACTCATTTCTTTTGCTACTCCTGAAGAACAGCATGCCTTATTACATAATAACGCTGGCTCCTTACACCAAATATGGAAGATTCCATACCACCAAACTAAAGAAATTATTAATAAATGCTCTACTTGTAAACCCTTACACCTTCGGTCCTTTACACAAAATACCAATCCTCAAGGATTACAACCTAATAAATATAACAAATAAATATTATAACAAATAGATATAACTCATTGCACTGAACTCTCTCCATCTTCTTTCTTACATGTCTACATCGACACAAACTCTTCTTTTATCTGGGCCACACCTCTTCGAGGTGAAACTATACAACACATTATAACTCATTTATTAACTTGTTTTGCTATAATGGGAACTCCTAATTCTATAAAAACAATGGCCCTACCTATATTTCTAAGCATTTCAAACAATATTTACAATCATTTTCTCCTACACATATTACAGATATTCCCTATAATCCACAAACACAAGATATAATCAACCAAACACATCACACACGAAAACTACAAATAAAAAAATTTAAAAGGGGGGAATACATAGGAACACTTCTATCTTCCTTATCCAGAGCAGACTTTCCTAAATTCCAATGCAATACATTCTTTAATCCTATAACTATTGTTAATACAGCTTAATTTGTTTTACGTTTTTTAAACTTACTGCAAAGAGATATTTTGACAAAAACAGAAAAACCACTTCAAGAAACTGAAAGACACTCCTCCTCTGCCCATTTGGTATCAAGATGGGCTGACTAAACAATGGAAATCTAGAAAAGTAATATTACAGGAAAAAAGGTATGCTTATATTTCTCCAGATGGATCCTACGGAGTCAGCTGGCTGCCTCTTCAGAAGATCTACCTCCAGGAAACCACCAGCATTCAAGATAGAGAGGAAAAGGCAAAATCCCCGGAAAGAGGAAATTCCAATACAAGCCATGGTGGCTTTAGAGATTTCCAAAAAATGCTGCACTCGAAGTCATCTACTTCATGATCTCCCTACTTGGGGATAGATAAAAACCCTTACTAATCAAGCTGAAAATCTGGTTTCTCAACAGGGAATGCCTTGGAATCCAGAAAATATTTTTGTTGCTATGCTTGCTTTGCTTGTTTCTGCTTCCCCTGCTCAAGCTGAATTAATGAAGCACACTTATTGGGCTTACACACCTAACCCCACTTTTATTGCAGGTTATAATATGGAGAGACATAAGACCAATCATATCCACTAATGACTCAATACATATGCCTCCTCCTTGGAGTCTGGAGGGGCCCTCACACCCTGAGGAAAAAGGAAAACTAATTAATATTTCTCTATGTTATGAAATTCTTCCTTTATACATGGGCCCAGCAGAATTATGCATAAACGTTAGCCAACAAACCTGGGCTTTCATCCTGCCTCCAAAAAAGAACTTTCGGACATGACTTGGATTATTTACTGCCCTTTATTTTTATAAGAAACATGTCAACACTACTGAAACTCTAGGGAAAGGACAAAAAACATTATGCAAAGGGTTTACTTATAAGAACTCTAAACATATTCCTGTTCATTGTGACAGATGTCAAGCCAAATCAGGAAAGTTAATATTGGTGGCCAATTACACCATTGTTGATTAGGGACCCCACGGTATGTGGTTATCTGACTGTTTATATGATATTAACAGCACTCAATGTGATTATGCTACTCAAGTAACATGAAAGATCACCAATATTACAATGAAACAAGACCATGACAAAGGACTTCTTCCATGGCATGATGGTGGAATGACACCCCCTCACCCTCGAATCATCCTCAACAAACTGATTGGGCCTGAACAATGGGACATTTGAAAGCTTGCCGCGAGCACCAAAGAACTTGTAACTTGGGCTGGATACTTCACAGGGACTAGTCATGGTTCTAGTCATTATTCCTTTCATTATAATCATTCATATTTTATACAAGCTTGTGATCCCCTTCCTTTTGTTGTAACTATAAAAAACTTGCAATTTAATAAGACTTTACATTCTGTAACTTATATAAACTGCAAACTATATACCTGTCTTAACTCCTCCAAGTCTATAAAAAATGAATCCCTTCTGATTCTTCGATCTCGATGTAACCTATGGTTGCCAATAGATCTCCAACAACCCTGGGAAGGTCCCATGACCGGACTTGCTTCCCGGTTACTTACTAAATTACTTCGACGATCTAAACGATTCATTGGATGGCTAATTTTTAGCATTTTGGGATTAATAGCCATTTATACTGCTGTTGCTGTTGCCAGCGTTGCCTTATAAACCTCAATTCAAACACACAATTTTATCCAAAATTGGACCAAAGATGCTCATACTATGTGGACCACTCAGGCTCAGATAAATGAAGAAATTCAAGATGAAATACAGGAAATGAAAATAGCCCTCCAATGGGTCGGAGATCACTTAACAGATTTACAAAAACAGACTTCGCTAAAATGTGGCTGGAATTTTACTCAGTTTTATATTACTCCTGTTCGGTTCAACTATACTGCTTACAATTGGAAACAAATCAAATCTCATTTACAAGACTTACATGATAATGCTTCCTTAAATGTACAATTATTACAAAAAGAAATCTTTGAAGCCTTCTGTAAAAAATCTACCTTTTTCCTATAATCTAGAAACTTTAGCTGAACAACTAGCTGATCAACTAGCCGAGCTGGACCCTTGAAGACGGTTGCAAAGTATTATGCATAGTATTAGATCTGAAATTGTAACACTAATAATAGTGCTAATGCTTATATATGTACTATACCGATGCCTTTCAACTAAGATTTATCAAACTAAACAAACTCATTTGGTCAGAGCCTTTTTCACTAAAGTACCTACAGTCACCCCCAATTATAAAAAATAATAAAAAAGGGGGAATTGTCAGGGGACGTTTAACTTTAAGGAATCCAATATGTTGCACTTTTCTTCCTCTGTGTGCCATTTCTCAAGGATTCTGTTCCTTATCAGTTCCCATTCCAGAACGAGTAGAGCTGAACGCAGTTCTTAGGACTGAGATCATGAGAAAGGGTATCTACTTGGAACTCCCTTCCGTGAGGACTGAGATCATGGGAGAGGATATCTACTTGGATTCCTTTTAGTTACTTCTTTCTGTGATTTCTGTCAGCATCAGAGACCTTATATGTATTAGACTATCCATTCTGTTGCAATTAATGGCCCTTCATCCTGTGTAATCATTTCACTAAAGATATATAAGCCTGCATTTCTGCTAATAAAACACCCTTGCTCCACTAGAGACCTAGGTCCCCCGCGTCCTTCTTTCTCTCTTTCTTTTCGTCGACTCCAGTCCACCTGGTCCCGGTCTGATAAGACCACACCCCAGTACAAAATGTTTTTGGTGTTAAAAATAAATAAGGAAAAATAAAAAAGATCAAAAGATAAATTTTCATTTCTACCACTGATTGGTTATACAACAAATCAGAGGAGCAAGTGAAACTCAAATTTTTCTAAATCCTATGACTTTGTCAACTTGGAGTCCTATTTTTTGGCGTCACTTATAAGAGTTAATAGTAGCAATATTAATTTCAAAGTCTCTCCTATACTGACATCATATCTTGGGGCTAAAAGAAATCTGTAAAATTTATTTCCCATATACTCCAATGGGTTCATATTTCATGACATTAATGTCAGTGTTAAACCATAGAACGTTCTAATTTACTTGTTTGTAGGATAAAATCAAAGGCAGTAGGCAGAGTACCAGCTCTCTACCCACAAAAAAAGATATCCACACACCCAAATCCCTGAACCTGTGAATGTTATTTTGTATTAAAAAGATAGACTTTGCTGATGTGAGTAACGCTAAGCACCCTGAAGTGCAAAATTACCCTGGTTAACAGTGGGTAGACCCAATCTAAGGAGTCCTTAGAAGCAGAGAATCTTCCCAGTCTGTGGTGATACAACAGAGGGAGATGTGATGATGAAGAAGGTCAGAGAAGCTACAGTATGGACTTTGAAAATGAAGGGAGGGGGCCATGAGCAAAGGAATGTGAGAGACTTCCAGATGCTAGAAAAGGTCAAGAAATGCATTCTCCCTCAGAGCCTCTAGAGAGCAACCTGGCCCTGAAGGACTCCTTGATTTTAGCCAGTGGGACCCATCACACTTCTGGCCCATAGTACTGTAAAGTAATAAATGTGTGGCTTTAAACCACTCAATCTGTAGTAATTTAACAGCAATAGAAAACACATGTATCATTCAAAGAAATTTTGGAGAAATTTCTATGTCAGTAAAAGCACACTTTAAATTTTTATAAAGACACTGTATTTATGTACTACTTGTGTAAGTAAAAACTGAATTTATCTGTTCAAACCTAACAGCTATAAACTGAAGTATTATTACATATTTTGGAGAAAATTCCCTACCCATAAGTCTTTGATTATTAGTATATGCTTAGATATAAATTGTAATTTTTACTAATAAAAATATATACATACCTAATTGTTCAATAATACTTGAAACCATCCCAAGAGGCTTTAATTCAATATCTTCAGGCAGAACAATAGTGAGTTCTTCAACAGAAGGTAGTTCCTGTAATATAAAAAAGCAGTGATCTTCCTCCAGCTTCAAGGAATTAACCTTTTTTTTTTTTAAAAAGAGGACAGTTTCCATGTAGTGTGCTACATCTGTTTCTGAGATGTGACATTAAGTATTTATCATCTCTTGGATGTCGTCCTTTCTAGTGTCTGAGCATTTCTCCCCTCTTCAACATCTCCCCACCTATGTGGTGAGTGAGAGGTGAGCTGTCTTCAGGGACTTAAAGGAGTGATTCAAGAGATCTAGTACTTACACCTTAACCCATAACACAGACCTAAATACCACTCTAGATTTTTCCAATCATACTTGAACAAGAGACCATCCTAAAAGAGACAATATAAAATAACTCCCAGAGACACTCCATTTGAAGAGAATTAATTCTATTGGCTCTGATTTCTCCACAGGAGAGTTCTCTGATCTGTCTTAATGTGGTTAGTTAATTTGACTATGATTAAACAATTTAACAGAGGAACAGCTAACTTTCCTGAGGCTGTGTGAAAAGAAGATGAATTTCTGGTCTCTTCAAGACAAAATATATAATTCCTGGAAACAATGTAGTAAGTTTCAGCTCAAGAAGGCATGAAGCTGTTGCCTGGTATCCTCCTCCCTGTCTAGGTTAAAACCAAAACCAAATTTCTTCACATTCTGCCCCATGTGCTAACTGTTTGTCAGTTGCTACAGAAACTAGATATTGAAGTGAAGAGGAAGTTGAAGAAAAATCTAAGAAAGCAGACCTTAGGTTTTAAATTAAATAAACAGAGCTTTCTGTTCACCTTTGTCAAATAATCACAACTGACTCTCCCAAGAAAGTTTTTCCCTAAGAGGTGCTTAAGGAAAGTGCAAAGATCCTATTAATGGTATATTAGGGTTAGTCTGGGAGAGAAAAGATGACTTTTGGAGAACCGTTAGAAAAGACAGGAAAACCTAAATTACACAGAGCATTTGAGATGAGTGTATCTCAGGTACTCATTTTCCTCTACAGGATCTCCAGTCGAGATTTTTAACAAAAATCACCCAACCAGAACTGAAGCATAACTTTCCTCTGGGGATGCTGCTTTGTGATCAAGGACTAGTTACGAAGAGCACACTGAGGATCTCAACCAACTCAGCACAGAAGACTTATCTCTGTATGGTTATTCTGGCCTGTATTGAAGGAAATGACTATATTTTACACATCAGAATCTTCCTGAATACTTCTAGGGAAAGGACAACTACTTGTCATTTTATCATATTAAATATGGAAGCCTTTTCTAGATAAGACCATGGTTTGAAAGTGCTAAAATGGGGTGTGTATCAGAATAGAGAAGGGAGTTCAGCTGTTATCACAAACTGGTAAATGTGACAGAAACAATCTTGTTTAAGAAGTTCCAAGCTAAACAGAAATCCCACACCCTGTTAAATATGCAACTAGAGAACTGTATAATACTGGGGGCTGACACCGGTCTCACATGGGCTCTGGGAATGGCAACTCTTACGAGTGGTGACTGGCATTTTCTAATGCAGCAGCTCTGGCTGCAGCAGATGTGGGAGGTTCAGTGTGTGGCATTAAGTTCTCCTGAAGGAGGTTGCCATTAGCCCCGACACAGAGCCTCTGAGCAGACAACCCACAAACTAGAGACAAATTATACTAAGGAGTTCTCACACTGTTCCAAAGAGTTCTTGCCCTGTTGCAAAAAGTTCTAGGTCCCACGACAGATTACCCAACCTGGGGATCTGGCAAAAGGACAGAGAACCCACAGGGAATTTGACTTTGAAGGCCAGTGGGATTCGGTTATAGAACTACCACAGGACACGGGAAACAGACTCTTGAAAAGCTCAAACAAAACCTTGTGGACACCAGGACCCAGGAGAAAGGTACAGTGACCCCAAAAGAGACTGAACCAGACCTGCCTGAAAGTGCCCAGGAGTCTCTGGCAGATGCGGGGTTGATAGCGGCCTGCCACAGGGTAAAGGGCATGGAATACAACAGTCCTGGGAGCCCAGGCATGCTGACACAGGTCCTTTTGAAGGAGGTCACCATTACTGCCACAACCCCTACCATACAGGGAGGGAACTCAGCCCCATCCATCTGCAGAAAATTGGATTAAAGATTTACGAAGCATGGCCCCTCCCATCATAGCAAGACCCAGTTTGCCACACAGTGAGTCCCTCCCATCAGGAACTTCCACAAGTCTCTTATCCTCATCCATCAGAGAGCAGATAGAATGAAAATCACAATCACAGAAAACTAACCAAACTGATCATATGGATCACAGCCTTGTCTAACACAATGATAATTATGAGCCATGCCACGTAGGGCCACCAGACGGGTCATGGTGTAGAGTTCTGACAAAACATGGTCCACTGGAGAAGGCAAGGGCAAACCACTTCAGCATCCTTGCCTTGAGAAACCCATGAACAGTATGAAAAGGCAAAAAGATATGGCACTGAAAGATGAACTTCCCAGGTTGGTTGGTGCCCAATATGCCACTAGAGAAGTGCAAAGAAAGAGCTCTTTCTTTCTTTGAATGAAAGGTTGACCAAAGTGGAAAGGATGCCCACCTGTGGATTTGTCTGGTGATGGAAGTAAAGTCAAATGCTGTAAAGAACAATATGCATAAGAACCTGGAATGACACGTCCATGAATCAAGGTAAACTGGAAGTGGTCAAACAGAACATCAAAAGTGAACATCGACATTTTAGGAATCAGTGAATTAAAATGGATGGAAATGGGCAAATTTAATTCAGATGACCATTATATCTACTACTGTGGGCAAGAATCCCTTAGAAGAAATGGAGTAGTTTTCACAGTCAAAAGAGAGAGTCCAAAATGCAGTACTTGGGTGCAATCTCAAAAACAACAGAATGATTTCTATTTGCTTTCAAGGCAAACGATTCAACATCACAGTAATCCAAGCTTATGTGCCCATCACTAATGACAAAGAAGTTGATGTTGAATGGTTTCTTGATGACCTACAAGACCTTCTAAAACAAACACCAAAAAAAGATGGTCTTTTCATCATAGGTGACTGGAATGCAAAAGTAGGAAGTCAAGAGATACCTGGAGTAACAGGCAAGTTTGGCCTTGGGGAGTATAAAATGAAGCAGGACAAAGGCTAAGTTTGCCAAGAGAACACACTGGTCATAGCAAACACCCTCTTCCACCAACACAAGAGAAGACTCTACACATGGACATCACCAGATGGTCAATACCGAAATCAGATTGATTATATTCTTTGCAGCCAAAGATGGAGAAGCTCTATACAGTCAGCAAAAACAAGACCAGGAGGTGACTGTGGCTCAGATCATGAACTCCTTATTGCAAAATTCAGACTTCAATTGACGAAAGTAAGGAAAACCACTAAGCCATTCAGGTATGACATAATCAAATCTCTTACGATTACACAGTGGAAGTAACAAATACATTCAAGGGATTAGATCTGATAGAGTGCCTGAGGACTATGGATGCAGGTTCGTAACAATGTACAGGCAGTGGTGATCAAAACCATCTCCAAGAAGAAGAAATGCAAAAAGGCAAAATGCTTGTCTTAGGAGGCCTTACAAATAGCTGAGAAAAGAAGAGAAGCAAAAGGCAGAGGAGTAAAGGAAAGATATACCCATCTGAATGCAGAGTTCCAAAGACTAGCAAGCAGAGATAAGAAAGCATTCCTAACGCATCAATGTGAAGCACAGAGGAAAACAACAGAATGGGAAAGACTAGAGATCTCTTCAAGAAAACTGGAGATACCAAGGAAACATTTCATGCAAAGATGAGCAAATGAAGAACAGAAACAGTATGGACCTAACAGAAGCAGAAGATATTAAGAAGAGGTGGCAAGAATACACAGAAGAACTCTACAAAAAAGATCTTCATGACCCATATAACCACAAAGGTGTGATCACTCACCTAGAACTAGACACCCTGAAATGCGAAGTCAAGTGGGCCTTAGGAAGCACTACTATGAACAAAGCCAGTAGAGGTGATGCAATTTCAGCTGACCTATTTCAAATAGATGATGATGCTGTTAAAGTGCTGCACTCACTATGCCAGAGAATTTGGAAAACTCAGTAGTGGCCACAGGACTGGAAAACGTAAGTTTTCATTCCAATCCCAAAGAATCCTCAAACTACTGTACAGTTGCACTCATTTCACACGCTAGCAAAGTAATGCTCAAAATTCTCCAAACTAGGCAACAACAGTACATGCACTGAGAACTTCCAGATGTTCAAGCTGGATTTAGAAAAGGCAGAGGAACTGCTAAAATCAACTGCTAAAATCCACTGAATCACAGAAAAAGCAAGAGAGTTCCAGGAAAACATCTACTTCTGCTTCATTGATTATGCTAAAGCCTTTGACTGTGTGGATCACAACAAACTGTGGAAAACTCTTCAAGAGATGGGAATACAAGACCACCTTAACTGCCTCCTGAGAAACTTACATGTAGGTCAAGAAGCAACAGTTAGAACCGGACATGGAACAAGACTGATTCCAAATTGGGAAAGAAGTACATCAAGGCTACATACTGTCACCCTGCTTATTTAACTTATAGTCAGAGTACATCATGAGAAATACCAGGCTGGATGATGCACAAGCTGGAATCAAGACTGACAAGAGAAATATCAATAACCTCAGATATGCAGATGACACCACCCTTATGGCAGAAAATGAAGAAAAACTACAGAGGCTCCTGATGAAAGTAAAAGAGGATTGTGAAAAGGCTGACTTAAAACTCAACATTCAAAAAACGAAGATCATGGCATCTGGTCCTATCACCTCATGGCAAATAGATCGTGAAACAATGGAAACAGTAAGAGACTTTATTTTCTTGGGCTCCCAAATCCCTGCAGATGGTGACTGCTTCCATGAAATTAAAAGACACTTGCTCCCTGGGAGAAAAACTATGACCAGCCTAGACAGCATATTAAAAAGCAGAGACACTACTCAGCCAACAAAGGTCCATCTAGTCAAAGCTATGGTTTTTCCAGTAGTCATGTATGGATGTGAGAGTTGGACCATGAAGAAAGCTGAGCACTGAAGAACTGATGCTTTAGAATTGTGTTGGAAAAGACGGTTGAGAGTCTCTTCGACGGCAAGGAGATCAAACCAGTCAATCCTAACGGAAATCAATCCTGAATATTCACTGGAAGGGCTGGTGCTGAAGATCCAATACTCTGGCCATCTGATTGGAAGAGCCGACTCATTAGGTAAGACCCTGATGCTGGGAAAGATTGAAGGCAAGAAGAGGGGACGACAGAGGATGAGATGGTTGGATGGCATCACCGACTCAATTGACATGAGTCTGAGCAAACTCTGGGAGATGGTGAAAGACAGGGAAGTCTGGCGTGCAGCAGTCCACGGGATGGGAAAGAGTCAGACACGATTCAGTGACAGAACAACAGCAATGCAGCCACACAACGATGAAAACTGTTCGCTGTTTCACCAAACTACAGGAAGGTACAGAGTAAATCTTTCGTTACTTTTAGACTGTAATAAAGCCTGTTGGTTAAATAAAGCCAGGAGTTTGTAAGTAGAGGAAAGGAAGAAAAGCAGAAATGCTGTTAGATCTTTTATGGAAACCTCCAAACCAGGTAGGAGGGCAGATTGCATGCCAGTAACACTTAGGACACAAATCAATGTTATTCTCAAATAAATAAATGAACGCTATTTTTTGACTACAAAATGGAAGGCTCCTTGTTTTGTATTTTCTGTAAGGAGGAATAAAGGCCCATGCAATATAATTATGTTTTGATCCAAACTGAAACTCTGGTACTGTTTTGATCGTTTTTAACTTTAAATATTAAAGTTACACGTGTTCCTGCTTTTTTTCTTTTAATAAAAACTTCAGTACTACAGAAGAATACAAAAATATTTAAAACATGAACAGCAAATAAATTTAAAACATAAAGGCAGAAAAAAAAAAGCAAAAATCTCCCCCTACCCTATTCCTTCACCTTCTTCCAATTCCTCTCCATAGACAGCTGTTAACAGTCTTTCAAATATGTTTACTAGGCAGATACAAAGTTTACATTTAACTTTAATATGTCTAATTTAAATAAAATATCCATACTGTAATATAAGCTATCCTTTTCATGTTATATCTTGCACATCTTTCTATACCAAAAATAAGTATCTATTTTATTTAAACACTCTTATGGTGTTCCACTATATAGATGGACTATAACTTCGTATACTAATCATCCTATATAATAATAATCTGCACAGCTTTAATTTTCATTATTACACAAAATGATACAATGAACATTCTTTAATATATACCTTTGTGTAACTCCCATGATAAATTCTTCTAAGTGGAACTGCTAGATCCAAAGGTATAAACATTTTTAATTTCGACAAATACTGCTAAATCTCTTCAAAAAGGCTGCATCAATGCACAGTTTCATGAATGATGTATGAGAGATTTTCCTATCATCAATGTCATCACTCAGAAGCAAACTTTAAATCTCTGCCCATCCAATAGGTCCAAAATAGTATCCTGCCGTAAATCTAAATTGCTTCATTAATCAAGACAACATGTTTCCTGGCTATCTGAATGTATTTATGAATTGTTGTATACTTTACACATAGTTCTTCTGAAAGGTTTATCTTTTTATCAGTTTGTAAGAAAATTTGGGGTTTTTAAGACCATTTGCCCATTATCAACTATACAGCAAATATCCACTCCCTTATTTCCCAAATATATCAATCTTTTTCCTTTTTTTCGATTTTAACCTTGTATCACATTTATGGAGACCTCTATAACAAGATCACTTTTGAAAAATTGTTCCTTTCCCCACTTTAGTTTCACTTTTAAAGTTATATGTATGATGAATGGAGAGAGTGACATGGAAACTTACATTACCATATGTAAAACAGCCAATGGGACTTTGCATTCTGTCTCAGGGAACTCAAACAGGGACTCTGTATCAACCTAGAGGGGTCTCATGGGGAGGGAGATGGGAGGGAGGTTCAAGAGGGAAGGGACATAGTATAGCTATGGGTGATTCATGTTGATGCTTGAAAGAAAACAACAAAATTCTGTAAAGCAATTATTTTTCAATTAAAAACCTAATAACAAATAAATAAAAGTACTCTTATCAAAAAATAAAAATTACATGAACACAATATCATGCTGAAATTCATGTCCAGTGCTTTTCTTGTGTAGTCACTCTATTACCATATCTTCAAAAAAATAAGTTCTCCTACTTTTCAATATTAGGACATTGTATTCTGCACTGTTCAAATAACCGTGGTTGGTATGACTACAATATAAATGTCAAGCAAGTGTGATGATCGTGGGCTTGTATCTCTATCAGGAATGTTTCAAATGTCAAGCATAAGAATGCATTTTGATTGGGATTTTTTTTTAATAAGGTTAAGAAAAGTATCCATATATTCCTATTTTTGTGTCTTTTTTTTTAAGTGAGAAATGATGACTGTTAAACGTTCCCAAATGCCTTTTCATCATCTTTTGGTATTATCATCACATAAATCACTCTCAAGTTGAGCATGTCAAACTATACAGGGTCTGACGGAGTCCTGACATCCTGCTCCAACGATGTCTGTGAGATAGCCAGCATGAGACAAGGGAAGGTAAGAAAAGCCAGACTGTTTGCAGTGAAGTGGGGACTCGCACCTGTGGTTAAAATATAGGCTGGCAGGTTCCCTGAACTCCTGTTACTACCTCATTTCTAATCTATGTATTAATAAAACAGCAAGTTTTGCCTACTAATGGGGAGCATTTCTAATCTCATATAGAACCCAACTTAGAATACAGACATCATACTTCTAACTCCAGCTCACTGACCCCAGTACTCTGAAATGTGGGAATGTATACAGTTTTCTGTGATTCCTATAGAAGGCCAATGAAGACATTCAATTGCTTCTTGATGGTAAAAGACCCTACCTATAGAAGTGATATGCATGACGTCTGTATCACAGATGCTCGGCAAAACACAAAAGGTATGTAGAGTACATATAATTTAAGAGATAAATGGAATCGGCCTATTACAATTCCAGGTTAACAGCCTGTTTTGGAATTTGCTTTTGAAAGTCTAGTTAAGCCAACCAGTATATTTGCTTTGGAAATGGCAGACATTCTGGAAACTGAATCAAGGGAGAAAAGAGATATTTGTCCTTTTCAAACAAGCATGCTAGGAAACAAGGGATAAAGGATAAAGGGGGCAAAAATGTCCCAAACTCCCTCAACAATTCATCCAAAGGATGTGCTTTCCATGAAGATTTTTGACAGGTTTGAAGGCATAATTTTAGAAGGGTCAAAGGGAAAGTTTCTTGGACTACAATGTCAGACCATCAATATAAGACCCTGTATTGATATGTAGATGTCTCAAGTTATCTTCCACTAAGCTAAAGAACTGCACCACCCCAAGCCTACTCATTCTTTATCAAATTATCCAGTGGCTTTGCTTTCTTGTGAATATATTACTGTCTAACATACTATTCTTTTACCTGCTTAAAGTCTATGTCCCAAACTAGACAACAAATCCAACAAAAACTAGGACCAGGTCTGCCTTGCTTCTTGCTATGGTAGGAACAATGACTATCACAAACTAGGTGTTTAGTATATATTTATTAAATGAATTGATTTAGCTCATCAATCCAAGCTAAAAATAAACAAATAAAAAATTTAAATCGGAGTTTTTCAGTCAAAGCAGAAATCAGATAATGAAACTACAATTCTTAAGATTCAAAAGAGAATCCTCAAGGAATGAAAAGGATCTCAACCCAGCCTTCTCAAAAAGCAAGTAAAAAAGGGTGGCTTCCAACTAAGCTTCACTGCACAGAACTGACACACAGGTACCTCAGGTTTGCAGTAGCAAGTATTACTGTAGCCAGGAGATTAACACCTGGTCCTCTAGTAATATAGCAGTTGCCGTGGTAAGATAATGAATAAATCTGCTCAGTCTCATAATCTCCTTCAAATAAAAACCAATACCTTTGTTTTCCACAAGTGGAGAAAGGATGTGTGCGTGATAGAGACAAGGAGAAACACACTCCAGTGACAAAAAACAAAAGAAACGGACCAAAACACATGGTAAACGACACCAGTGCCTCGACAGTGCACAGAGTGTATAAAGAATCAGAAATAAGACGTAACGGCGACAGACTAAAAACTGAAGGAGAGATGAGAGGGAAATCTGGGCCCTTCATCATATAAACAAAACCAAGTGTAATGAAAACAAAAGGCAAAAAGGCTATTTACATCTAGTTAGGAAGATTAAAGCATGAGCCTGGTTTACCTATGACCCTCATAGAAAGATTAATGAGTGAGTAGGAAAGACTCCTATTCTGTTTACCTAATACAAGACACTAATTAATTTGATTATTGAAATTTCATTAATTAAAATTAAATAAAATTTACAATGAAGTCTTCAGGAGCACTAGCTACATTCAAGTGCTCTGTTGCTGTGGTATGAAGACAGGGTTAATATAAGAGGACATGTCCATCACTGCAGGAAGACTGGCTGGACAGCACTGCTTTACACTCTCATACATCCAAAGAGCCCTCCATCACTAAATATATACCCAAGTATAAGAGGACCAATCTATTTTTAGCCATTAATACAATTTTAGGACCACACTGTAACAGTATGCACCATATTAGGTCTTGATGTTAACCTGAATACCTGGGTGTGTGAAGGAGGTGTGTGATAAATCTTTGTCATTATTGTTATTTGTTATTTTCTGAAATTAAAAAGAAACTAACACCTTATTCTGGATATATACTATCTGCAGCTAAAAGTAAATATCTGTGCTTCCATGTGTGCTTAGTTGCTAAGTCGTGTCCGACTCTGTGACTCCATGGACTCTAGCCCACCAGGTTCCAAGAATGCTGGAGTGGGTTGCCATTTCCCACTCCAGGGGATTTTTCTGACCCAGGGACTGAACCCACATCTCCTGCATTGGCAGGCAGATTCTCTACCACTGAGTCACCAAAAAAAGTCACAGCATTCAGCAAAATGCTGAAAGTTGACATACTAATGAAATCCAATCATCTACTTCTGGCACATCTACAGGTCCAAGTCAAAGGCTTTATTAAAAGGCAACGGAGGGTTTCTTACAATAATGTAGGAAAGCTTAAATTAGACAAGAGAATCATCTTTCACCATTACAAATTATGCTCATTATTCAAAAACCAAATAATCGGGAAGTTCAAATGATCAAATTCCAGTGCTGTGAAAAAGGCCTCCGCAGGAATTGAAAAACAGAGCTGACTAGACTCCATCTGATGCCAGTTCTGAATCTGCTCTTCCTCACTCACTACATCAAGAAAGTCATTTTTGGGGTATCAGTTTTCTTATCTATAAGTAGTGAGAAACTAAGCAAAAAAAAGTTCTCAACAATTCATACAAGTGATTAATAGTACAATTTTTAAAAATGTTTAACAGCATGCAATCAAAAAGACAGAACATTAATATAGAAATTACATAACAGACTTGAACAAAGTTACTCTGATTCTGAAGAACAGATGTTATGATCTTCAGCTATGGCATTAAAGAAATGCAAGGTCCTAATCACATCTCGAGTAGCCATGAAAGATCAACAATTGTCTGTCATGAGAATATGATTATATTCTGATTCTTGGAAATCTGTATGGCCTACATGGATGCTCAGTTAAACAAAATATTCAAATGTGTAGCATTTAACATTAAAAATGCATCCTATTAAAAATTAAACTGTAGACACGCCAGTCAAAAAATGGTGTCTAAGACTTCTATCACAAAAATGGAAGGAGCTAATCGGTCAGAAATGGCCCTCTGAAAAAACAATATTTTACAATGGCCCTGACTTCCCCAGTTCTAGGAAGGCTTATCGCTGCGGAAGAAGGGGGAAAAATCAGTAATTCGTGATCTTTCAGGTAGAATTATCTATAAAGAACCTTGATTTGGGTTTTCACTCCCAAACACAGAAAAAGGGCAGCAAATAGTGAGAAAGAAATCAAACATTCCAAATGGCGACTAACCCATTTGGTGTCAGTTTGGGGAGAACTTTAAAAACTGAGGAAAGTGGAACAAAGCTATCCAACCACTTTCTCATGTTACCCAAGAATAGAGGACATGCATGTGGCAGCCAATTACCTGATACTATCAAGTGAGCCTTCACTTTTCAAATATGGTTGGAAAGTAGGAGAAAATCCCTGGAGTACTGAGAGACATGATCGGAAACTTTTTTTTTCCTATAGTTGGTAAAACATGTTGGAAAAAAGAATGGATTAGGTCTGTACACTGTGTGTCAACTATGACCACATAAAACATTTAGTCGAATTCACCAACTTCTCCAGGGAAATTATTTTTACAACATTCCAGAGTTCAGCTATTTTTTAAGCTATCACCAACAGTAATTAATTTGTCCTCATCAATTCTATCATACATGACACTAAGATTCATACTAGCCCATCAAATATTTTCACCTAATAAATGAAAGTACCACTTCTTTGAAGCGTCTTTATATTTTTCTTTTTTAATAAAATACATGTTCTCATCCCATTTTTCTCTAAAATTACTATCACAAAAACAAAATTCAAAAGAATACCTTAAAACCTGACATGAATATAAAATAAAACCATAATCCATCTCCATAAGAAAAAACTTTAAATGATGAATATAGCCCTAAACATTTATCTTTTATGTCAACTGAGGAATCCATACCTCATGGAATCTAAGACACTGACTCCATGTACCACAAAGATAAATGCGCTACCAAGTAACTGTAAAGCTAATCACTGCCAACAATTATTAGTACCAACTTTTCAGAAGTGTTAAAGGGTTAAAAAGTGTCCATTTTAGAACTGACAACATTTTAACTGCAGGGAAGATAAATGAAAAAGAAACATTCCCTGAGCCCCTAAATGTAACTGACACTGGAAACATAACTCTCCTGCAACAGACATGGTCCTTTCTGGGAAAGTTCCTATTCTGTTCACCTGTCCCTTTCCAAGGAGATCCTATCCACCTTTCAATCTAAGGTCAAGCCATGATGCCTTCCCGACCACTACAATGCAAGTTAACTCCCCTTCCTCTCAATCCTTCAGCTTCTGGTATCTGAATAATTTACAAGTCATTCAGTGGTTAGCTCTCTGGTGTTATTCTGCTTTCAGCCAGTTGTGTATGCTCACTTTCCAGCTGGAGTCTTCTTTACAAACATTGATCTTTATCCTCTAAAACAGCCACAACTCACTCATTAAATCTACAGGGGTCAGGGAACCTAATAGAATGTTTTTCTGTAATAATGATCATATACATGTATATACAGAAGACACATATGGATACTCTACTGAATAAATCAGTATTTATTCAGGATCATTTGTGCTTCATAGAAGCTTCCTGAAATAACTGTGCAATGAAGTACAAAATTTTAATTTTTAAAAAAATGTGAGCACTGTTTTTAAAAAGCACCAAATATTACCAAAAACCTACCTCCTTTCAACTATATAAGCCATTTAAATATCTGGCATTTTGAGAATATTATCAAGAAGTCATCAATAGTCTAAGGTATGATATGCTAATTCCACATATACTAGACTCAACAAAAGCTGAAGCTAAATAAGGTCTACATATTTAGGACAAAACTTATAAAGCAAGTTAGGCCCTGAAAACACCACAGTCAATCAACGATATTAAGAGTAGAACAAGGTGCAATACAATTTCAAGATTGTGAGAAGTAAAAAAAAAAAACTGAACTAATCCACTGTAACTTCTGATCACTTCAGGTGGCCTAGGTATTTCCAGATCCTCACATTAGGAAGTTTCATGATATGTGTCTTCACTGTCACAAACAGAAAAACTGTACTCACAGAAAAACTGTGTAGTTGTAACTACAACTACACAAAGTGCCAACCTAATTATACTGCATAATTATATTGTCTACTGTATATTCCATATATAGTACAATATAGGCAGTCTCTAAATTATGAAAGTAAATTTACCAAGAGTTACCTACAAGTACTTAACTTTTTTCTTGGTCATGCTATATTACACACATAAATACACATTATCTCTACTGCAGTATTATTCATGTTTTATCCTCATAAACACTGCAATCATAATTTTTAAATATTATGTAACTTCAGGTTTTCAGAAGAGAAAACAATAGGCACAATTAACTTCTGATTAAGACTTAGAAATGTCACAATCCCATAAATGTTCTTATGATTCTAAATCTTAATCACATCTAATTTATTTGAAAGAAGAGTTGAGGACATTCTGAACTGAGAACTGAGAGAAAATTCTTCAGAAAGAATCTAATTTTCCAATTCATTGAAACACTTCATAAACCCTATGTGGCTTAAATGTAGTTCCAAAACTGTAATATGTGTGCTGCTTTACATTTATTGTATAGATTATATATAAACCTTCTCTGCTTTGAAGTGTTTATGTTTTAAAAGAATGATTCCCCTTGGTTAACTTTTAAGTCCTATACCGCATTCCTACACTAAGAGATAACTACGACTACTCTCCTTTCCAATCTGTCTATGGCTGACCAATCCCTCTGAGTTTCTCCTCTTCCTCTCAGCTTTTCTAAAATCAGGTTATAACAACATCTTGTCATCCCAAAGGACCGTTGCAACTCTGTTTAACTCTAAAAGGACAATCTTGAGGTCACTTTACTTTAGTTCCCACATACTTACAAATACAGATCTGCAATAGTTAGTACGCAGATTATCAGGATCTAACTGCCCAACAATGGAAAAGATTTAAAAAGCTAGATCCAGGAAGGCAACATTCCTGCTTAACAAACAGACTAAAGAGGCAAAAATTAAGCTCAGCATGCCTAAACAAAAGCTAACAGAGTTTTGCCAAGAGAACACACTGGTCATAGCAAACATTCGCTTCCAACAACACAAAAGACGACTCTACACATGGACATCATTACATGGTCAATACTGAAATGAGACTGATTACACTCTTCGCAGCTGAAGATGGAGAAGCTCTATACAGTCAGCAAAACAAGACCTGGAGCTCAGTGTGGCTCAGATTATGACCTCTTTTTCGCAAAATTCGGGCTTAAATTGAAGAAAGTAGGGAAAACCACTAGACCATTCAGGTATGACCTAAATCATCAAATCCTTTATGATTATACAGTGGAGGTGACAAATCCTTTATGATTATACAGTGGAGGTGACAAATAGATTCAAGGGATTAGATCTGATAGACAGAGTGCCTGGAGAATTATGGACAAAACAGGTTCATAATACTGTACAGGAGATGGTAACCAAAATCATCTTCAAGATAAACAAATGCAAAAAGGCAAAATGGTTGTCTGAGGAGGACTTACAAATAGCTGAGAAAAGAAGAGATGTGAGATGAGGAAAGATATACCCAACTGAATGCAGAGTTCCAGAGCACAGTAAAGAGAGATAAGGCAGCCTTCTTAAATGAACAATGAAAAGAAAGAGGAAAACAACAGAATGGGAAAGACTAGCAATCTATTCAAGAAATTTGGAGATAAAAAGAGAACATTTCATGCAAACATGAGCACAATGAAGGACAGAAGCAGAACGGACCTAAGAGAAGCAGAAGATATTAAAAAGAGGTGTCAAGAATACACAGAAGAGCTATACAAAAGGTCTTAATGACCTGGATAACCACCATGGTGTGTCAATCACCTAGAGCCAGACATCCTGGAATGTGAAGTCAAGTGGGCCTGAGGAAGCATTATTACAAAGTTAGTGGAGGTTATGAAATCCCAACTGAGCTATTTAAAATCCTAAAAGATGATGCTGTTAGAGTGCTGCACTCAGTATGTCAGCAAATTTGGAAAACTTAGCAGTGACCCCAGGACTGGAAATGGTCAGTTTCCATTCCAATTTCAAAGAAAGGCAATGCCAAAGAACATTCAAAGTACCATACAACTGTGCTCATTTCACATGCTAGCAAGTTAATGCTCAAAATTCTTCAAGCTAGACTTAAACACTACTTGAGAACTTTCAGATGTACAACCTGGATTTAGAAAAGGCAGAGGAATCAAAGACCAAATTGCCAACATTCCGTGGATCATGGAAAAGACAAGGGAATATCAGAAAAACATCTATTTCTGCTTCACTGACTATGCTAAAGTCTTGGACTGTGTGGATCACAACAAACTGGAAAATTCTTAAAAGAGATAGGTATACTAGACCAACTTACTTGTCTCCTAAGAAACCTGTATGCAGATCAAGCAGCAACAGTTAGAACCAAACATGGAACAACAGACTGGTTCAAAATTGGGAAAGCAGTATGTCAAGGTCATATGCTGTCACCCTACTTATTTAAATTATATGCAGAGTACATTATGTGAAATACCACGCTGGATGAATCACAAGCTGGAATCAACATTGCCTGGAGAAATATCAACAACCTCAGATATGCAGATGATACCACTTTAATGGCAGAAAGCAAAGAGGAACTAAAGAGCCTCTTGATGAATGAAAAAGGAGAGTGAAAAAGCTGACTTAAATCTCAATCTTCAAAAAACAAAGATCATGGCATCTGATCCCCTCACTTCATGGCAAATAGAAAGGGAAAAACTGGAAACAATGACAAATTCTATCTTGGGGGGCTCCAAAATCACTGCAAATGGTGAGTGCAGCCATGAAATTAAAAGACACTTGTTCCTTGGAAGAAAAGCTATGAGGAACCTCCACAGCATATTAAAAAGCAGAGACATCACTTCACTGAGAAAGGTCCGTATAGTCAAAGCTATGGTTTTTCCAGTAGTCATGTATGGATGTGAGAGCTGGACCATAAGGAAGACTGAGCGGTGAAGAATCATTTGATGCTTTTGAACTGTGGTGCCAGAGAAGACTCTTCAAAGTCTCTTAAGACTCCGAGGAGATGAAACCAGTGAATTCTAAAGAAAATAAACCCTGAATATCCATTGGAAGGACTGATGCTGAAGCTGAAGCTCCAATACTTTGGCCACCTGATGCAAAGAGCTGACTCACTGGAAAAGACCCTGATGCTGGGAAAGACTGAGGGTAGGAGAAGCAGGCAAAAGAGGATGAGATGGTTGGATAGCATCACCGACTCAATGGACATGAATTTGAGCAAACTCTGGAAGATAAAGACAGACAAGGAAGCCTAGCATGCTACAGTCCATGGGGTAACAAAGAGTGGGACATGACTTAGCATCTGAACAACAAATGCCTCAACAATAGGAGACAGTCCAGAATATGAGAAACTTTATGAAGAGTTAGGCCATAAAACCAGTAAAGCTGGTCTTTGTTCTAAAGATCTCATAGATGCATCACAAACTCTGAAACTGGTACTCAATGTTTGACCCATTTGAATTTAGGTACACCTTTTCACAAAGACAACACAGAATACTGCACTGGTCTTCCTCAGAATTTCATTAGGAAATTAGTAGACTACACACAGCAAACAGTTCCACTGCACAGACCTGCTGCCTGAGAAGATGCACAGCAGCAGACCTGAACAAAGGTACATTCAATACCAGCTAGAGCTACTTTATGTAACAAAGGAGGGGACGCTTCCCAAGAAGCGTGAACTGTCATCTGAAAAAAGACAAATTCAAAGCTAAGTAATACGACTGTCTTAAAAGGTGGCAAAGAATATGGCATGAATAGCCAGTTTATGGAGAAGGTGAAAGTAGAACATATCAAATGTTCTACAGACCTAGTAATAAGAAATCCAAGTGCAAGCTAGAGGTAAAATGATTGAATCTACAGGCAAACAGAAGTTAAGTCAGAAAATAAAATGACACTCAGAGATATGAGAATGCCAAGAAGCACATAAAAGAAACAGCACTGCCATCCTCAACAGCTACCTTGGTTCCCAATGGCTTTTCTATCCAAGTAAGTTTACAGCAAATCCCCCTTCTCTCCTGACGTAATCTGGTCTCTGTTGCAGCTCCAAGAGTCCAACCTATGTCACATGTGATTAACTGCTTCCACATATTTCCCTCTTTCCCTCCAACAGAAGATAAATATTACTACTGACTGAACAATAGCTGCAGTGTTCCAAGCCTCCCCTTCCTGTGATAGAGAACTCATCCCTTGTAGTTTGTATGGGGTTGATACTACCCATACTCTTCAAAATTCACACACTTTCACACTCCCTTTCTGTCACTTATCTCACACACTCCCAGCCTCACACTTGCCCATACGCTTTCTCTCAAGTACACTTTCCTACACACCCTCCACACAAAGAGTATAGGAGTGACTGTGCAGCTCATGTCCAGGCAATCAGAATACCCATCTCACGAGCTTCAATTATTTGTTCAGACCCATGAACCAGGCCCCCAGTAAACCAATCTAAGTTCTGTCCATGACATTCATTCAGGAGTATCAGAGGCCAAGCCGCCAGCCACGCGCAGAAACATCTACTGAACAACAAAGAGAAGATCCTAAAGACAATGAGTAGTTGTAGCCACACCATTCTTGATATTCAGGGCCAAGTCATTCTCTTCCCTTGAACTTGAGAATGCAAGTCCCGAAGGAGTCCTCATATACTCTTTTAAAGCCCTGAAGGATTTATGGCAGACCAGGGAACTCATTCCTCTACATATCTCCAGTACCATATGTAGGAGTAGGAACTTCTAGTACATTTGCTTTCTAACCATAAGAATATAAAATAGTGTGAGGAGCTAGTTAAGAATCCAAAATTTAAAAAAAAAAAAAAAAAAAAAGACTACAATTGCCCCTTCCATCCTTCCCAAAGATCCTTCAGAACTAGCACAAAAAGGAAGAGACCCTCTTACTACTTCAAGTTTTAAAAACTAACATATTTTCCTAGCAAAAAAGGAATTTTGATATGAGCTAAGCATGCATTCACATAATTCAACAGCATTTCCAGCACTTCTCTCCATCATTTACTGTCTGCCTCTCCAGTAGGTATAGAGGAGAAACCAGAATGGTCTTGTTTTCAGCACCTGGCACATGGTAGGTGTGTTGTAATAGTTTAAACATGAGTGAATGTCAGATGCCCACTCACTCATCCATGCCACAAGTCACATACTACTCTTGACTGACAGGCCGATATCTGAAAAGCACTCTGATGGGCACTACATGAGCCACGAAGATCAGCTATGAACCAGTCCTCAAAAATGTGGACACAGACTCTTTTTGACTTTCTGATGAAAATATGGGCACTCTATCCAGCTGCTGCTGCTGCTGCTGCTGCTGCTAAGTCACATCAGTCGTGTCCGACTCTGTGCGACCCCATAGACGGCAGCCAATCAGGCTCTGCCGTCCCTGGGATTCTCCAAGCAAGAACACTGGAGTGGGTTGCCATTTCCTTCTCCAATGCATGAAAGTGAAAACTGAAAGTGAAGTTGCTCAGTCATGTAAGACTCTTAGCGACCCCATGGACTGCAGCCCACCAGGCTCCTCCGTCCATGGGATTCTCCAGGCAAGTGTACTGGAGTGGGTCGCCAGTGCCTTCTCCCATTCTACCCAGAAAAATACTCTGTCCAGAAAAATACTTAAATAAATTGACTAAGATTTTGCATTAAATTTCAAGCAATTCCCAAGGGAAGAATTTCAGATCTAGTAGGATAAATAAGAAAACGAAACACATGTACACACCAAAGTACTATGATCCTTTATTTGTTGATTCTTATATTCTAAGAGAGATTTAAGTAGAAAAGTGATTAAGATACAGGGATAAGACCAAACAAATCTGCCAATAACTTCAGAAAATAATCATAAGTTGTGAGAGCCTCTGTGTAAAAAGCCACTGAGATTAAGGTCCGTAGTATGAAAACATAAATCACTGATTAATTCACACACAAATTCCAGGGTTCTCAATACACAAGGCATAACTGAGATAGAAAATTCCTAATTACAAGCAGAGAAAAAGGAAATAATCGATCCAGTATGGTCATGAAAAGGTTCCTGAATGTCTCTAGGCTTTGAAAATTTCTCTCAAATCTTGCTTTACTACTTCACTGGTTTAAGTGTTTTATAACTATAATTCAGTTCAGTTCAGTTGCTCAGTCGTGTCCGACTCTTAGCGACCCCATGAACTGCAGCACGCCAGGCCTCTCTGTTCATCACCAACTCCCGGAGTCTACCCAAACCCATGTCCATCGAGTCGGTGATGCCATCCAACCATCTCATCCTCTGTCGTCCCCTTTTCCTCCCGCCCCCAATCCTACCCAGCATTAGGGTCTTTTCCAATGAGTCAACTCTTCGCATGAGGTGGCCAAAGTATTGGAGTTTCAGCTTCAACATCAGACCTTCCAGTGAACACCCAGGATTGATCTCTTTTAGGATGGATTGATTGGATCTCCTTGCAGTCCAAGGGACTCTCAAGAGTCTTCTCCAACACCACAGTTCAAAAGTATCAATTCTTCGGCGCTCAGCTTTCTTCACTGTCCAACTCTCACATCCATACATGACCACTGGAAAAACCATAGCCTTGACTACACGGACTTTTGTTGGCAAAGTAATGTCTCTGCTTTTAAATATGCTATCTAGGTTGGCCATAACCTTCCTTCCAAGGTATAATTAGGGACCATTAAATTTCTTAAAAACATTAATAATAACTAAAAGTACACATGGGAGTAGAAAGAATAAACATATGGCAATACAGTCCATACTGTGAAATTCTGAGACTTTCCTCTTATACCATAAGGCTTCAACCAGACTATCATTAACCTCCTAGGAACAGCATACAGTCTAAGAGGAAATGCATTCAAATGCCAATAAATATCAATCCACAATAAACAAGTTTTCTTTAACTGTAATAATGAAAACACTCCAAAAACTTCCAGTAAACAGAAATCCTCAAAAGTGCAACTGATCTAATTTTACTTTCTATTTCTCCAAATGCAATTGGTTAAAAAAATAGTTTCAACTGCTACTGAACTAAGGTTTCTCTGAGTTTTGGACCCCTTCCCAAAAAAAGAATCGTACATCTACAATCTTTAGGGAAGATAAGAACGAAAGGCAGCAAGCTAAACCAGATGCCTAGTACATTATCAAATATTAGCACTAGAAGCAACCTGAGAAATTATTCAGAATCAATCCTTTCTTTCACTTAAGAAAGCCAAGGTATGGCAAAAGTATGACCCGTAAAAGTTGAGAGCGGTCTTCAAATTCATGGAGCAGATATAGGCCAAGTGAGATCATATCAGTATCATATTTTAGAACATAGAAATTAAGTTTAGTAACAAATCTAAGTACTTACACTAAGAAGTAACTCATCTTTTGTTTTAAGAGGAAAATTCTTATTTTCCTTCTCAACTAGTAAGTCATCTTCTCCATCTGACAGAACTGGAGGAAGGGACATACGGGAGGAAGACGATGAGGACGATGAGGAAGAGGAGGAGCTTGAACTATCGGAATCTGTTTCACTATAGAGAAGAAAAAGTTGAAAACAATACAAAAGCATTATTACAATGGTATTAAAATATGATTATTCAACTAGAAAATATCTGCTTTACTCGATGTTTATGGCTGCTGGTATAATTCAAAAGCTAGCATTTTTGAAGTTGACTATGGTATTTGGAAAGCATTCCAATCCACTGATCACAAAACCCCTGCTCTAACCCAAACCCTCTTTTCACAACTGTCTCTTATGTTATGCATCAGTCTGAAGCATGTGACAAATCACTGACAGAAGAGAATTCTGGGCCAGGTACCTGTCTTACTAGTCATCAAGGATCAGATCAATTAAGCAAAGAGCGTTTCTTCTCAGTCTTCAATTTGGAACCTTTTTCAAGTTACCATCCATGCTGAACACTTCACTCTCTGAAAACCCCTTTAGCCCTTGACTTCCACAACAATTCTCAGAGCCAGAAACTATCCTCTTAGCTTGAATTGTTTGCTGGTACCCCCTTCAGCTCATTTTATGTGCTGTTTCTACAAGTTCTATACTCATGTTCTCTTCTCTCCAGTACTCTTTCCATGTATAACCTCCAATGAGTTCAGTCATTACCGATGTGCAGATAACTGCTAAATCTTCAGTCTTGATATCCCTAAGCTCCACCCCTAAACTCTTAATAACAACTGCTGAATTAATGACCTACACACTCACAAGTTAAAAACAGTGCATTCTCCCTACTAATTCTGTTTTTCTCCTTCAGTTTCTATTGTATTTCATTGTTTAGTCCTGAATCCAGTCACTAGAGGTAGAAACCTTGGAACTGTATCAAAGTATTGCATGCTCAGTCAGTGATGAAATTGGTAAACATGACTCCTATTCCACTAGAAAAATCTAAATACAGAGTGCTATTAGCTGATATTAAGGAATTAGGGTTCATTCTACTACAGCTGATAACGACATGGTTGTTATGTAAAAAGTATTTTATCAGAAATGCACAGTAAAGAATTTACAGGGAAGGTGGCATGCTGTCTGAGGCTTGTTTGAAAGCTATCAAGTTAAAAGAAAAAGTCAGAAATGTTAGGTAAAACAAAGTTAAGGGGACTTCCCTGGTGCTCCAGTGATTGGGAATCCACCTGTCAATGAAGGGGACATGAGTTCAATCCCCTGTCCAGGAGGATTCCACACGTTGTGGAGCAACTAAGCCCACTGTACCACAACTACTTACCTTGCACACCTAGAGTCCGTGCTCCACAAGGAGGCCATGACAATGAGAAGCCCACGTACCACAATCAAGAGCAGCGCCATCCCCCCCAACCTCGCTTAACTAGAGGAAAGCCATGCCTGCACAACACAGCCAAAAATAACTAGATAAAGCTAGGAGATAATGGAAACTGGTAAACTTGGCAATGGCTGTGTGTACATTCATTATATTACTCTGAGTTTGAAAATGTCCACAATAAAAATTTAAAGTATAGAGTGTGGGATAGGATGGGAGGTGGGAGGGAGGTTCAAGAGGGAGGGGATATATGTATACCTATGACTGATTCATGTCAATGTACAGCAGCAACCAGCCAACACAACATTGTAAAGCAACTATCCTTCAATTAAAAGTAAATAAATTCAAAAATATGTATCAAAAAAAAGTTTAAAGTAAGTTTTACCTGTAATCTGATGTTCAAATTTACATTTCCATACCAGAATTGTCCTCCTACTGCTTCCCTGACACCTCCAATTTGCTGACAGTGAAATCTCAAATTAACTGTCTAAATTTAACATTCCTATTGGTTTACAGCCCCCACCCCAGTAAAGGTTTCTCTTCTCAGTAAACAGCACCACCATTCACCCAGTTGATGCCCCTCTTCATAGGCCACTACCACATCTATCAGCGATCCAAATCTGGGAAGTTTCAAAATATTCAACCCAAACACCTTCACACGGTAGACTAATACAACATCTTTCCCACTGCTCTCACACTAAGCCAACCACTCTGCTTTCACTCTTGAATACAGTTCAGTTTCTTCTTCACAGAGCAAAACATTAAAATGCTAACTTGAGCATATAAATCATCTGCTTAAAATTCTTCAAATTTCTCTAGCAGTTAGAATGAAAACATAGCCAGAGGGTCCTACCTGGTTGGGTTCTCCTACTACAAGTGTTTTGCTTGTTCCTTCCTCGTAATTTTCAACAACTCACTTTTTTTTTTTTTCCTACTTCATTTTTCGTCCCTCTCACCATAATGTAAGGCAAGGATCTTGCCTATATTGTTCACCGATACAGCATGGCATAAAACACACTCAAACACTTGCAGACAAGGTTCAGCGTGGTTCAGTAAACTCGCCTCCCACCACAGAACTTTCCTATATTAAAGACATGAGGTAGGACGGGAGAAGCCTCAAAAAAGCTACGCAAAGCATGCAGTAATAGTTGAATCACTTTCCTCTAACTTCATGAAAAATTCACCACAGAAATTCTAAGAACTAACAAACCTGTCAGGAGTCAAGCTGAAAAAAGACAAAATCGTTTATCTGATGCTCCATTTACCTGGTTCAACCAGCAAGAGTATACACTAAACTTGAGAAAAAGATTTGCCACAAGCTTTAAATTATAACCCCCAAAGACATACCACATAGAGTGGTCACGGGAATAAGCCCCCAGTCTCAGGTGTTCTACACTGTAACTGAAAAAAACGACAAAATGTCCCCAGAGGCCTCTCGGACCCCCCAGCCTTAGAGGAGGGACCCCCGACCGCCACGCTCCCTCCCGGGGGCACTGCAGGGGCGGCGAGGAACGCGCCCCCGCTCCAGCGTCCTCCTGCCTCCTCGGCCCAGGCCTCCCGCTACCAGAGCCGCCCCCGCGCGCCCGGCCGCCGGGGGCACGACCTGTCCGAGTCCGAATCTGAGTCCGAGTCCGACGTCTCCAGGCCTCTCCCTTCCGGAGGCGGCCCCGGGGAGCGACGGCGGCAGGGGCTGAGGCGACTGTTCGCCCGCAGGCTCCGTGGCCCCCGCGTCCGCCGGCGGCGCTGCGACCGGAGCGGGGTCCGGGGCCGGCGCGGCCAGATCCTGGCCAATTCCGACGCCGGCGCCACCGAACTTCAGTGTCTGCAGCTGAGCGGCGGCGGCCTCCACCACCTCCATGGCGCAAACTTAGGACGCTCGCGCCGGGAGACGAACCACCTCGCCGACAGAGGTTGCGGAAACGAACCACAGGACCGCTTCACGCGCTGCTCCTGTAACTACACGAGGAACCGTCCGAAGATGCACCCCCGCTGCAGACGCAGCGGCACTTCCGGGCAGCGTGTGACGTAATGGGACGCACCGGCGAGCCCTGGGGCAGGGCGGTCCGAAGGCCTTTGCACGCGGAACCGCGCGGTCCTAAAGCCGCTGGTTTCCCTGCATCTTGGGAAACACCGCTCACCGTGAGAGGCCTGATGGAGAGACTTTCCTGCTGCTGGATCCGGGGCAGTTACACGGAGGCTGAGATGGGAAAGAGAGATGGCAAGACTAGGAGACGCCTGATGGGGCGAGGCCCTGCGCATTGAAAACTTGAGTCAGGAAGCCTTGAACCAACACTTCCAGGAAACTTTATTAAAATTAAATGGAACTACAGTCGTGGATAGGCAACAAACACAATGACCATCCATCCCCAAAATTACAACTCATATTTGTTTGCTTGTTTGTTGTTTTCTCCAAAGCACTCCCAATTTAAAGAGCACTAATCGTGGGGGAAACATGTTGCTGCCTGTTAATGTTTTAGTTGACACTTTCGTAGAAAGGGTGGAATGGGGCTGAAATGACTAATGGCCTGAGAAACCATTACTCTAGGTCTTAAGGAAGGCAAGCAAGAAGTTCTTAGGATAGAAGAAAAGATAAGAATTTTCTTGTTTTTCTGTTAGAACTTCAATTTGATGCATTAGCCCCTCAGATAATAATAAATAGTAATCATTGTGACCCTTTAGTAAGCACACATATGTGCCAAAGACTGTGCCTAAGACATTATCAGTATTCACGCAGTTTCATTATGTGCCCTCCACAGTACCAGACCTTCACAGAAATTACGACAAAAGTAATACATTGTCTCTGGTTTTAAGGAGTTTACCATTTAATTGAAATAAAAAGGTCAATGCACAGGAGATAGAGATATTTGAAATGTGGAATAGAATTTGCTAGTTCAGCAGTGATAGAAAGTTAAAGACTGACAAGAAGTATCTATAGAATTCTTCCAAGCAGAAGCAGGAATTTAAAGTCGAGGTACTTGCTAATACAGTGATTAAGCACAAATTAAGCTCAGTGTCTCCAGCTGAATTGACCCGTGTTTGAATCTTAGCTCTACCATTGCCATGTTGGTGTAACTAATTTGGGAAAGAAAGCCTGGCATAACTAAATTTCATTTTCCTTATCTATAAAATGGAGGTAAAAACACTATCTCAATTTTGTTGTTGTTCAGTTGCTCAGTTGTGCCTAAGCTCTTTGCAAACCACATAGACTCCAGCAGGCCAGGCTTCCCTGCCCTTCGCTGTCTCCTGGAGTTTGCTCAAACTCATGTCCATTGAGTCAGTGATACTATCCAACCACCCCATCACAGTCTCCCCTTTCTCATCTTCACTCAGTCTTTGCCAGCATCAGATTCTTTTCCAATGAGTCAGCTCTTCACATCAGGTGGCCAGCGTATTGGAGCTTTAGCTTCAGCATCAGTCCTTCCAATGAAAATTCTGGGTTGATTTCCTGTAGGAGAAATCAACATATCCTCTGCATATCTGAGGTTATGGATGTTTCTCTGAGAAATCTTGATTCCAGCTTGTGATTCATCCAGCCAGGCATTTCTTATGATGTACTCTGCATATAAGTTAAATAAGTAGGGTGACAATATACAGCCTTGAAGTTCTCCTTTCACAATTTTGAACCAGGCCGTTGTTCCATGTCTTGTTCTAACTGTTGCTTCTTGAGTTGCATACAGGTTTCTCATGAGGCAAGATGGTCTGGTATTCCCATCTCTTTAAGAGTTTTACACAGTTTTGTGTGATCCACACAGTCAAATGATTCAACTATCTTATTTAGTTCATATGAATATTAATTAAGGTTTTATACAAAAGAATGGCATGTGTCATATACATATTTAGCACACAAAATTCCATGGAAAATAGAATAATACATGGATATGAATAAAATGATGCTTCATTGACAATCATCTTGTAGATCTATGCAGTATAATCTTAAGCAGAGAACAAATCTGGGTCAGAGTGATCCTCCAGTTAGCAAAAAAAGTCTTGAGTTTTTCCAGAAATTGAGTGTCAAAAGTCTTAATGAACGATACAGTCAGTGAAATAGAGTAAAGGAAATCCCGAGCATCAGAAGAATCAAAGTACTCTAAACTGTCTAACTTAGAAAACTGGCAAGAAGTTGGCATTACTAATAAACATGAAGGACTTGGAACTAGATAATGAGTTTGTGATGTTGAATTTGAGGAAAAACTGGACAATTGAAAAATACCCATAGTCCTTTGAGAGGAGTTGAATATAAAGGTCAAGACCAGAAGCATAGGTTTGAGAACAATCCAGATACATATTTCTTCACTCAGTGATCATTTACTTACTAGTGTGCATCATGAACTGGGCAAATAGAAATAAACACAGGCCCTGCCCTTAAGTAGCTAACAATTTAGTAGAAAAGACAGGTTGAAAACAAAGGATAAGTACTTTAATAGAAAACTGTATTGTAGCACAGGCATGCACTACAGAAAAGGGATAAACGGAAGGAATACTAAACGGAAAACAATAGAGATTAAAGAGGCTTTACAATGAGCATGGCAAATGAACTGGACTTTTAAAGAGAACCAGGAATCGAAGAAAGTAGAAGATGTCATATTGATGTTGATCTGAAAGAAATGACTGATATTTCTTCAGCAAAGATGGATCAGGATCAGCAGAGAATTGCAATTCTGGATCTGCAAAAAAGGCAAAATGGTTGTCTGAGGAGGCCTTACAAATAGCTGAGAAAAGAAGAGAAGCTAAAGGGAAAGGAGAAAAGGAAAGATATATCCATCAGAATGCAGCGTTCCAAAGAATAGCAAGGAGAGATGAGAAAGCCTTCCTCAGTGATCAATAGAAAGAGAGGAAAACAATAGAATGGGAAAGACTAGAGATCTCTTCAAAAAATTTAGAGATACCAAGGAACATTTCATACAAAGATGGGCACAATAAAGAACAGAAATGGTATGGATGTAACAGAAGCAAAAAATATTTGAAGAGGTGGCAAGGATACACAGAAGAACTATACAAAAAAGAGTGTAATGACCCAGAAAACCATCATGGTGTGATCATTCACCTAGAGCCGTACATCCTGGAATGCGAAGTCAAGTGGACCTTAGGAAGCATCACTATGGACAAAGCTAGTGGAGGTGATGGAATTCTGGTTGAGCTATTTCAAATCCTAAAAGATGATGCTGTAAAAGTGCTGCACTCAATATGCCAGTAAATTTAGAAAACTCAGCAGTGGCCACAGGACTGGAAAAGGCAAGTTTTCACTCAATCCCAAAGAAAGGCAATGCCAAGGAATGTTCAAACAATTGCACTCATCTCACATGTTAACAAAGTAATACTCAAAATTCTCCAAGCCAGGCTTTAATAGTACATTAACTGAGAACTTCCAGATATTCAAGCTGGACTTAGAAAAGGCAGAGGAACCAGAGATCAAATTGCCAACATCTTTTGGATCATTGAAAAAGCAAGAGAGTTCCAGAAAAACATCTACTCCTGCTTTATTGACTATGCCAAAGCCTTTGACTGTGTGAATCACAACAAACTGGAAAATTCTTAAAGAGACAGGAATACAAGAGCACCTTACCTGCTTCCTGAGAACGTGTATACAGGTCAGGAAGCAACAGTTAGAACTGGACATGGAACAGCAGACTGGTTCCAAATTGGGAAAGGAGTATGGTAAGACAGTATATTGTTACCCTGCTTATTTAACTTATATGCAGAGTACATCATGCAAAATGCTGGGCTGGATGAAGTACAAGCTGGAATCAAGATTGCCAGGAGAAATATCAATAACCTCAGATATGCAGATGACACCACCCTTATGGCAGAAAGTGAAGAAGAACTCAAGAACCTCTTGATGAAAGTGAAAGAGAAGAGTGGAAAAGTTGGCTTAAATCTCAGCATTCAAAAAACTAAGATCATGACATCAGATCCCAACACTTCATGACAAATGGATGGGGAAACAATGGGAACAGTGACAGACTTTATTTTCTTGGGCTCCCAAGTCACTGCAGATGGTGACTGCAACCATGAAATTAAAAGACACTTGCCACTTAGAAGAAAAACTATGACCAATCAAGACAGCACATTAAAAAGCAGAGACATTACTTTGCAACAAAGGTCCATCTAGTCAAAGCTATGTTTTTTCCAGTAGTCATGTATGGATGTGAGAGTTGGACTATAAAGAAAGCTGAGTGGTGAGGAATTGATGCTTTTGAACTGTGGTGTTGGAGAAGACTCTTGAGAGTCCCTTGGACTACAAGGAGATCCAACCAATCCATCCTAAAGGAAATCAGTCCTGAATGTTCATTAAAAGGACTGATGTTGAAGCTGAAACTCCAATTCTTTGGCCACCTGATGTGAAGAACTGACTCATTAGAAAAGACCCTGATGCTGGGAAGGATTGAAGGCAGGAGGAGAAGGGGAGGACAGAAGATGAGATGGTTGGATGGCATCACCAACTTGATGGACATATATTTGAGCAAGCTCTGGGAGTTGGTGATGGACAGGAAAGCCTGGCATGCTGCAATCCATCAGGTCACAAAGAGTCGGACATAACTGAGCGACTGAACTGAACTGATATGTTATCAAGAGCATAGACATTGGAAATCATCTGAAGTGCTATGTCATCTTCAAAGGTTTGGTGACAAGCTTCCAACAGGCTTAATCTGGATCTCTTGGGAAAGTTGTCTCATCAGATGTCATCTGTTTCATTTCCAGGAAATCTTTACTTTCAAATCACCAGATTATATGCAGCTCCAGTCAGGATTGTGGGCTTTCTGTAGGTGTGTCATGTGAATCCAGGAGCCTGTGCCCTGGAGTTTGGCTCCACAAGGCTTGATAAGCAATACCTGATAGGAGCTTTCCACTGAGGTTGAGAAGAGTTCTGCTAGAGCTTTCCCAACAGATGAAATCTCCAGTTTACAAAGGGTGAAGCTTAGGGTTTTTGTCTCTCAAGAGCACACTCTGAAAAGGTAGTTCTACCAAAACATGGCTATTTTTAATAGAAGCAAGTAGCCTTTATAATATTGGAGTATCTCCCCTTTATTAGTTATGGCTCAAAACAAACAGGAGCCAAAGTGTGTTGGGCATCCTCTGACCATCCTCAAAGCTGAGTGTTTATGAGGTCCAAAGGTGATGGAGCTGAGATTTAGAAGGACCAACAGCAATGCTTTTGGCCAAAGTATTTGGAGTACCTCTACAAAGGTTGCCAACTGAGTCTTCCAATAATGCCTTTAATGTATTAAACCGAGGGCTAAGGAAAGCACAGTGAAAGTGCTAAAAAACTGGCAAAACAGCACAGACTTGTCAAAGTACCTGGATGGTACAATGGGTTCCTCCATCACTATGGAGTTTGAGAGGAGTTCCTCAGGTAGAGGTACAAAGGACCTTAGCCACAGAAGAGGCAGTAGCCTGTTTGCAAAGGAAGGCTTCAGTGCAGTGTGAAAATATACACACCATGACTGAAACATATTTCTATCCATAAGACGAGGAAGATATATGAAATTCATTTTCCAGACCTTGAATTGTCCATTAGGTAGTTTAAAATGTCTAAGAGAAATATGAACAGGCTTCCCTGGGTGGTAATTCAGACAAGTAGAACAAGTGAGTTCAGCTCAGTTCAGTCACTCAGTCATGTCCAACTCTTTGCAACCCCATGGACTGCAGCACACCAGGCCTCCCTGTCCATCACCAACTCCCGGAGTTTACCCAAACTCATGTCCATTGAGTCGGTGATGCTATCCAACCATCTCATCCTCTATCGTCCCCTTCTCCTCCTGCCTTCAACCTTTCCCAACATCAGGGTCTTTTCAAATGAGTCAGCTCTTCGCATCAGGTGGCGAAAGTATTGGAGTTTCAGCTTCAACATCAGTCCTTCCAATGAACACCCAGGGCTGATCTCCTTTAGGATGTACTGGTTGGATCTCCTTGAAGTCCAAGAGACTCTCAAGAGTCTTCTCCAACACCACAGTTCAAAAGCATTAATTCTTCTGTGCTCAGCTTTCTTTATAGTCAAACTATCACGTCCATACATGACCACTGGAAAACTCATAGCCTTGACTAGACGGACCTTTGTTGACAAAGTAATGTCTCTGCTTTTTAATATGCTATCTAAGTTGGTCATAACTTTCCTTCCAAAGAGTAAGTGTCTTTTAATTTCATAGCTGCAAGCACCATCTGCAGTGATTTTGGAGCCCAAAAAAATAAAGTCTGACACTGTTTCCACTGTTTCCCCATCTATCTGCCATGAAGTGATGGGGCTGGATGCCACGATCTTAGTTTTCTGAATGTTGAGCTTTAAGCCAACTTTTTCACTCTCCTCTTTCATTTTCATCAAGAGGCTCTTCGGTTCTTTGCTTTCTGCCATAAGAGTGGTGTCATCTGCATATCTGAGGTTATTGATATTTCTCCTGGCAATCTTGATTCCAGCTTGTGCTTCCTCCAGCCCAGAATTTCTCATGATGTACTCTGCATATAAGTTAAATAAGCAGGGTGACAATATACAGCCTTGACGGACTCCTTTTCCTACTTGGAACCAGTCTGTTGTTCCATGTCCACTTCTAACTGTTGCTTCCTGACCTGTCTACAGTTTTTTCAAGAGCCAGGTCAGGTGGTCGGGTATTCCCATCTCTTTCAGAATTTTCCAGTTTATTGTGATCCACACAGTCAAAGGCTTTGTCATAGATCTATGTTAGAGTCACATCAAATCAGGAGGTCAGCACTGTTCTGGTGATCCAGTCCCTTATGACCCAAGGAAGAAATGCTGCACAGACCTGTTGAAGTCATTGCTTATCAGGCCATCCTCCTCAAATTGGAGCTTGATCATCGACCCCCAGGATGACCTTAGAGCCTCATGTTCCTTGAAGCACCTTGTCAAACCTACGCCTAGGTTGGGAAGTTAGATAATGCTTCAAAGAGAAGAGATTGGAACCACACTTCAAGTCCCTTCATGGCACACCTGGCCCCAGGAAATCCTAAATTTTAGGAACTTGAAACATTTCAAGGGGATTCAAAATATGATGAACCCTGAGGCATGGGACTGGGTCAAGGATCTAACTACCATACTGATAATCAGATCAACTTCTCTAATTTCCTTATTTAAAAATTTTCCCTCAATTCCTAGTGCTCTTAGTCTTTCTTCTGCTTTGTTTTACTACACAGTGCTTACAGCCGTATGATATACAAGTTATTCATCTTAAAAAATTGGTATCTCTTTCTTTCCTCTAAAATGCAGGCTCCAAGCAGGTATTTTGGCTGTTTGTTTGTTCACACTGGTATACCTATCACCTAACAGTTACAAGTGGACATGGAACAACAGCCTGGTTCCAAATAGGAAAAGGAGTACGTCAAGGCTGTATATTGTCACCCTGCTTATTTAACTTATAGTACATCATGAGAAATGCTGGACTGGAAGAGGCACAAACTGGAATCAAGATTGCTGGGAGAAATAACAATAACCTCAGATATGCAGATGACTCCACCCTTATGGCAGAAAGTGAAGAGGAACTAAAAAACCTCTTGATGAAAGTGAGAGAGGAGAGTGAAAAAGTTGACTTAAAACTCAACATTCAGAAAACTAAGATCATGGCATCTGATCCCATCACTTCGTGGCAAATATATGGGGAAACAGTGGAAACAGTGTCAGACTTTATTTTTTTGGCTCCAAAATCACTGCTGATGGTGATTGCAGCCATGAAATTAAAAGACGCTTACTCCTTGGAAGGAAGGTTATGACCAACCTAGATAGCATATTTAAAAGCAGAGACATTACTTTGCCAACAAAGGTCCGTCTAGTCAAGGCTGTGGTTTTTCCAGTGGTCATGTATGGATGTGAGAGTTGGACGGTGAAGAAAGCTGAGTGATGCAGAATTGATGCTTTTGAACTGTGGTGTTGGAGAAGACTCTTGAGAGTCCCTTGGTCTGCAAGGAGATCCAACCAGTCCATCCTAAAGGAGATCAGTCCTGGGTGTTCATTGGAAGGACTGATGTTGAAGCTGAAACTCCAATACTTTGGCCACCTCATGCGAAGAGTTGATTCATTGGAAAAGACCCTGATGCTGGGAAGGATTGGGGGCAGGAGGAGAAGGGGACGACAGAGGATGAGATGGATGGATATCATCACCGACTCGATGGACATGAATTTGAGTAAACTCCGGGTGTTGGTGATGGAAGGGAGGGTCTGGCATGCTGCGATTCATGGGGTCGCAAAGTGTCAGACATGACTGAGTGACTGAACTGAACTGATATCTATCACCTAGAATAATTCCTGGAGCATGACATCTATTCAATAATATCAGGTAGTGATGACTGTTAAGAAGGAAAAAAGAAGGCGTAAGGGCATAGAGAAACACGAGAATAGAGGGCTACTCTAGCTGGGGAAGCCAGGGATGGTCTCTCTGATGACATGATGTGTGAAGAGAAGCCTGAATGAAAAGATGCAGATACCTAAAGACATTGGGACAGAGGATTTCCAAGCAGCAGGAGTAAAGCTGCAAAGATCCTGTTATGGAGATGGTTAGTGTGTTTGAAGAATAGAGAAAGATGTGGTCAGAGCAATGGGGGATGGTGGAATGAAGTGAGGTTGTGATTGCATCAAGACTTAGAAAATAAAGAGCTTTATAAGCCAATGTAGGACAGCTGTATATTAGTCTAAAGTCACTGAAAGCCACTGAAGTCCTCTTGGGCAGGAGACAGCATGATCAATGAAAAGTGAGTGGGTGGGCAGTGAGAAGATGTACCCCAGTGGAATAAGAGGGCTCCAGTGGGAGGATATAATGGAAGCATTTAAATGTGGACAAACCAGTTGAATTTGGAAATGTTTGGAGAAGAAAATCATTGAACAAGCACTTATCAGTTATAGTGTGCTTCCTGACAGTATGCTAGGTTTTAGAGATATAGAAGTTAATAAAATACTGCTATAAAACTCACATTCAATGGAAGCAAAAGCAAAACCAAATAATAATAAGACCCTGTGCTGTCATAGATATCATCACACTTGATTGTAATATCATTGTCTATTTTCTTTACTGATCTAAAAAGAGCCATCGCTATTTTGTCTTGCTTGACATTCACTTCTGTTATCTTTAGCTTTGAGCATAGTGAGTACAGTGACTATATGACATAGTGGACACTATGTACTTTAAGAATGAATGAGCCTAATATTGTTACTGGGCATTCGTTCATCTCTAGAGTTTGTTCCCTGCAGTTTGGCTGTTTAGTCATAGCCAGTTTGTCATTTGTACAGTATTTGTCACCTGTTAGTTTGTTTTTTCCCGTGACAGGGCAGGACTGGAACCCTTCATATCTCCCAAGATTTTTCTACAATGCTGAACTTACAGTTACAAATAAATATTATATATAATTACATTTTTGGATGGAGGGATTGATTGAAGCAGCCACAGAGTGTTCTTAGTGACCAGGGGAGTCCCATTTGGATGAAAAAAATCAAGTGTAGATTAAGTACTTTGTGAATTCAGTGTCACATGGATAATTAAGAATTGACTGCAATTTGCCCTCACATGGAGTTCATCAATTTCAAGTTACTTTATGCTAAATTTTAAAATAAATTAAAATGTTTTCTTTAAGTAGCATAATCAAATTTCAAAACTGTTGGAAAATAAAGAATAGAAAATAAACCCATCTATACCTCTCTTATTTTATTTATTTATTTAAAATTTTGTTGGAGTGTAGTAGATTTACAATATTGTGTGTAGTTTCTGCTGTTCAACAAAGACTGGGAGCTGGTATTAGCAGATGCAAACTAATCTATATAGGATGGGTAAACAAGATCCTATTGTATAGCACAAGGAGCTATATTCAATATCCTATCATAAACCATAATGGAAAATAATATGAAAAATAACATGTAGATATATAGCACACACACAAACAAAACAAAAAGAATGAATGAATAATTATAAAAGCAATGATGGAGATACATATGGGCATGGAGAACACAAGGGAAGGGACATCAGGAGAGACTTGCTAAGTCTCTAGATGGTACCACCTGAGCCAGTGGGAAGCAAGTTTGGCATTTCAGGAAAATAGGCCGATTGGGAATTTCTAGGAGAAATTCATTTGATGCTATAAAGTTGAGATGTGTGGAAACCTCAATGAAATAGGGTTTAAGAAACAGGCATGCATATATCATGGATGCATTTATAAGGCACTTTAGGGTTTATTCTATACATAGTGGGGAAATAACAAAGAGCTGTCAGCAAAGGAGGCATGTGCTTAGGCTGCTGTGGCGTGGCTCTGATTTGCAGGATGCATTCTAGTAGGTCACACCAGATTTAGGAAATCAATCATTGACTGCTTTTATGGGCACACAACAGAATGTTTTGCTGTCCATTAATCTGGAGTTCTGGGGTGGAGGCAAACCAGGAGGCTGACATAATGGCCTCCCTCATTGCCCACTCCCCCTGCTCCTTTTATACTTGTATTGGAGCCATTTGACTCCCACTTGAGTCTTGCCCTTGCCCTGAGACTTGAGATCAAATCTATCTACAGTCAGAAGTAACTAAGAAGGAGATCTGAGAGTCCAAGGGACAGAACTAGGTTCACCCTGCTGCTCCTCTCATTCAGAATTTTTGCCCTAAATTTAGTGATCTGGCTATTACTTTATTCCTATAATCAAGACCAGAAATTTACTCATATATCCACTGGGACTGGGCCCATGTCTTACCATTACTACTTGCCTTGGTTGCAGAGCCTCTAGCATGTTTCTGTGTGAATTAGCTAAAGGTAAGTTCTCTGGGGGGCTTCCCAGGTGGCCCAGTGAGTAAAGAATCTGCCTGCAATGTGGGAGATGCAGGAGACGTATGTTCAGTCTCTGGTGGGGAAGATCCCCTGGAGGAGGGCATGGCAACCCACTCCAGTATTCTTGCCTGAGGAAAACCCATGGACAGAGGAGTCTGGTGGTCTATAGGACATAGGTTGGCAAAGAGACAGGCACAACCTGAAGTCACTGAACACACATATCTTCTCTGGGAAGAAACAGCTGGAATTTAAGACTCACAGGATGAGTAGGTAGTCCTGATTGACTTCCTTGCTGGACGCCTGAGTGCTGTTTACAAACTGTGCCCAGCTCCAGGATATGCTGGGGCTGCCTGAATGCCATGTCCTATCTCTGAACCTCAGCATCATGACCCTCATCTGGAGACCAGATCATACAAACCTGTTTGGCCATCTGCATGGTTCTCCCACTACCACCTTCTCCCTGAAACCCAGCTAAGTAACTCTCTTCTGCTAAGACAGTTTAGGATTTTAGGGGAAAATGGTTTTAATTCAAGTTTCATTTTAGAGAGATATATTTGTAAACATTTTTCAATTTGGTTTAGAAACCATATTATTAAAAATTACACTTACTTATCTTTCTTTTATAAATTATCTTCTATTATTAGAAAATTAATACTTAGTTTTACTATATACTTAGTTAAGTTTCTTCTCAATGGTTGGTCTAACTGTTCACTGTAATATTTTATTTCTTAAGAATGTCACCTGTATTATGTCAGGCATTCATATATATCTGTGGATATCTTTTTGTGATCTCTAGTCTGTTCCTTTGTCTACGCATACATTGTTATACCAATACAACATTGTGCTAATCTTAATGTATATATAATAATAATATATATAATATATATATTCCTCTTTATTTGAACTAATGTTTTGGAGGATTTTTACTTGAAAATCTACTGGTTAGATTTTAATATGGATACAACAATTTCTTTTAGGTATTGTTTACATGGTGCATTTTTTTCAATCCTATTTTTCCTTACTTTTCAGTATTTTTATATCTTATGTGAACTTCTTATAAATAGCATACAGTTGACTTTGTTGTCCAGTACGATCATTTTGGGGCTTCCCGGGTGGTGCTAGTGGTAAAGAACTCACCTGCCAATGCAGGAGACGTAAGACATGGGAGTTCTATCCCTGGGTCGGGAAGATTCTCTGGAGCAGGGCATGACAACTCACTACAGTATTCTTGCCTGGAGTATCCCCATGGACAGAGAAACCTGGGGGGCTACAGTCCATAGAGTCGCACAGAGTTGGACACGGCACAAAGCAACTTAGCATGCACACATGATCATTGTTGTCTTTTAATTGGAGAAATTAATTTATTTTCATTTATATTAATAATTTTTATGTTTGAACTGGGTCTTCCCAGGTGATGCAGAGGTAAAGAATCCTTCTGCCAATGCAAGAGATGCTTGCTTGAGATGTGGATTTAATCCATGGATCTAGAAGATCCCCTGGAATAGGAAATGACAACCTGCTTGGAAATGGTATTCTTGCTTGGAAATCCTCATGGACAGAGAAGCCTGGTGTGCTATAGTCCATGGAGTTGCAAAGAATTGGACACAACTGAGCGACAGGATCACTCATACATGTTTGAATTTAAATCTATCACTTTGCCATTTGTTAAGTGTTTATTTTATTTGCTCTGCATTCCCTTTCTCTCATTTAGGTCAAATATTTGCTCTCTCTCTCTCTCGCTCTCTCGCTCTCTCTCTCTCTCTCTCTCTCTCTCTCTCTCTCTCATGGACTATAGCCTACCAGGCTCCTCCGTCCATGGGATTTTCCAGGCAAGAGCACTGGAGTGGGGTGCCATTGCTTTCCTCTATATGTATGTGATTTTAAGTTACATTATCCCATCAGGATCCCTGTACCAAGATACAAATATTCTCAGAAATAGAGAATTTTAACAAATATAAAACCTAGAGTCTGTCATACAGAGTAAAGTAAGTCAGGAAGATAAAAACAATTATCATATAGTAACACTTATATGGGAGAAGGCAATGGCACCCGCTCCAGTACTCTTGCCTGGAACATCCCATGGACAGAAGAGCCTGGTAGGCTGCAGTCCATGGGGTCACTAGGAGTTGGACACGACTGAGCGACTTCACTTTCACCTTTCACTTTCATGCATTGGAGAAGAAAATGGCAACCCACTCCAGTGTTCTTACCTGGAGAATCCCAGGGATGGTGGAGCCTGGTGGGCTGCCATCTATGGGGTCCACAGAGTCAGACATGACTGAACTGACTTAGCAGCAGCAGCAGCAGCAGCAACACTTATATGTGGAATGTAGAAAAGTGGTACCAATGAAACTTTATGCAGGGCAGGAGTAGAGACACAGACATAGAGAATGGATGGCATACAAGATGGGGGGGGGGAGGGGATGGAATGAATTAGGAGATAGGGATTGACATAGATACACTACCATGTGTAAAATAGATAGCTAGCAAGAAGCTGTTATATACACAGGGATATTAGCTCAGTGCTCTGTGATGACCTAGATGGGTGGGATGGGGTGAATGAGAGGGAGGTCTAACAGGAAGGAGATAGCTATATTTATCTATCTATCTACCTATCTATCTATATATGTGTGTATATATATATATATATATATATATAGAGAGAGAGAGAGAGAGAGAGAGAGAGAGCATATATGCTCTATGTATATATATATATAGAGAGAGAGATAGCTGATTCACTTCATAGTACAGCAGAAACTAACACAACACTGTAAAGCAGCTATACACCAATTAAAAAAAAATAACTTGAATGAGGCAGGATGTAAGGTAAGGACTAGTAAGGGTCCAAAAAGTCCAGAATTGGAGAAACAATGGATGGGAAGCTTTTAAGGAGACACAGTAAGTTATAAGAGAAAATTAGCCTCTATTCAATCCCAGTATTGGAGGGACTTAGATTATAGCTGGAAAAGTGTCCAATGATCAAGGCTGTGGTGAGTAAACAAGAAGCCTTCTGATTAATTCCTACAGTCATGGACGTGTCTTGTCTGCACACAAAACAACCTCAGCCTTGCTATATCCTATAAAAATAAGCGTTTGTTCTCATGCTGGAGATCACAAAGATCAATCTCTGTGACTCTGCTTCTGAAGGGACTCCACACCATGAGAGTTCATTCTGGGGTCTAGGAAGTAAGAATAGTAGCTACTTTGGGAGAGGTCAGAGTCAGCCCTGAATAAGTGTAAATAGATACTGGTATTTCAGACCTTGACTTGGACTTTTACAGTCTCACCTCCACTTGTGTCCATTGACCAAAACAAATCACATGGAGAAGGCCAGCATACAAATCACAGGAAAGTATCCTCTGCCAAAGGTGGTTTGGGGTTAAGGAATAGATGTTTGCTGGACAGCAGGTTAATTGACCTCAGTGTCTAACTAGAAATGCTTTTAAAGCGCACTCATCAGTATTTTCTGTGCTTTTTGCTCATGCAAGGGGGAAAAAAAGTCATCCTTGGGCTTATGGGCCTTCTAATCTTGGTCTTTATGAATCTTTAAATGAAATCTGGGAAGCAGCTGGGTCCTTTCTTTATGAAGTCTGCTTGCAATACCCTACTATATATTTTAGAACTTGAAAAAATTCATATAAAATATATGACTCCTTTCCTCGTCCCCCCACAACAGGGTCTTCTCTAGGGCTCTTCATACTCAGTGACCTCAGTTTTGGTAGGCAGCTTCAGTTAGCTCCCATTAAATGTAGGAATTTGTTCTTGAGCATGTTTGCAATTACTGTCTTGAATTATAGTATTTTGAAATTGATTAATATAATAGGTATTAGAATATAGAAATTCATAATGTAGATACAGAATAATACTTTAATCATTTCATTATTTTTAATATTAGAGAAAATTCCTGATGTATTGGAAATATAGTGTAGGGAATAAAATGAAGGTACTCCTCTGCACTCACGTAAATATTGTGCATCATGTTGTCTTCTTGCCAGTAAAACACCCAAATAGAAATCCTTGCATACAAGAAACACCTAAAGATGAATAGCAGCGAAATGTATATCTAAAAGAGCATAAATATACTACCATGTATAAAATAGATAACCAATAAGGATCTACTTTATAGCACAGGAAACTATACTCAATATTTCATAATAAATTCTAATGAAAAAGAAACCAAAAAAGAGTATATGTGTATATATATGTATGTATATACAGCAAAGTATATACTTTGGTGTACACCTGAAACTAAAACAGCATTGTAAATCAACTATCTTTCAATTAAAAAAAAGTTTTTAAAAAGAGTATGGATAAAACAAACACCTCCAATCCATTGAATGTATGTAGCAAAACCAAAAGTATAGGATACTATTGCAGAATACTGAAACAGTGGTAGTTTTTTTCATTACCTAATATCTTCAGATAAAAGGAATTCATATTAGTCACTTCAAAAGAAATAAAAGGAAAATGGCAAAGAAAGATTTATGATAAAGGTGGAAATGGCATTGTATTTGTAGAAATTGTGAAAAACAAAACAGACTCTACGAGGGTTTTAATTTGCTTGGTTGACCCAGAATGGCAAAGCATCACTGATGCTACAAAGTCACAAGCAGCAAAGACAAGGGCACAATGTATACACCTGGATAGAAGATAAAGTCAAAAAAGATACCAAGAGACTTGGGAAAAAGGAGAAAAAAAGAGAGAGTGAGGAAATAGCTCAGGGCCATTGTTGGCTTTAGCATTCATGTGCTCCTATTGATTTTTGCTTTGTTGTTGTTTTTATTCAATAAGGATTTTCTTACTTTTTTGCTCTATAAAGAATGTCTTAAAAATATTTGTATTTTGTATGTATCATAGTGGAAAGATTCCTCTGAAGCTTTAAGTTCTTTGTTGTCAGAAATAAAATCTCTCCTTCTGAAAATCTTCACCAAATCTTAGGCAGAAACAAGGCTCTCACATTGTCATCAAGTTTCCCAAATCTTTTTGCTTTACTTTAGAGATAATTTAAATACTTAGATATGTAAAATACATCATACCACAAAAAAATTCCAAGAATTGTTCTCCTGCCCTCTGTTTCTATAGTACATCACTTTTTTTTTTTTTTTTAATATTTTGAACTCAGTAAGATGTAATCTGCAGCAGCCTGGACTGTAGGGATGATCCAAAGGAACAATGCAAGGAACTTCTGGAGGAAAATTATTTGGTCAACAACCAAATTTCATTTTATCAAATTTTAGTTTTATGAAGCTCAGATTTAAGAAGGCCAGGACTTCAAGTATTAACATAAAGCATAGCTCACTCTTACAGTGCCTTACAGTCAGGCTCTAGGGTCAGTAAGCGTTCTTCTTCCTGCTGCCTTCCTCCAAAATCAGCAGCTTCTTTGAAGCTTTTGCATTTTGATATACCACCCACCAACTTCCTTCATTTCTGTCATAGCCATTTTCTAGGTCATTTTCTTTCATTCATGAAAATAGAAATCTTCATCTTTCATGTGGTCATTCTCAGGTAAATGTATTGGCCTCTCAGTGGTTTGATCTAATTATCTTCAGTTTTCTTCCCCTTCCCTCATCTTTGCTAGGTACACCCATCATTCCTCATGAAAACAGCTCTTTTGCCCATTTCCTATTTGCCCATTTCTGTTCCCTTCTAACCTTGAAAGAACCTAATTAACCTGTTGATTCTTTCCTAGATAGAAGTAAGAACGAAGAGTTAAGTGGTTAAAGAATGACTAGCTCTCTACCCTTAATTGCCTCCTTAGCAATCTTGCAGGCAGATCACACAGACAAAATAACATCTGTAGTGACAGCCAGTCAGCCTTCATGCGATGGAGAAGAATACAGCACCCAGGCTCCTACCTCCACGATTCAGAGATTCTTCTCATACTTTCCCTTAAAAATTGTCCCAAGTGAGCAAAATCTTTGGATTTGGTCTCAAGACATGAATCCACCTTCTCCCCAGATTGCCAGCTTTTCTGATGAAACCATCTTCACTTTCTATTGACACTTGGCCTCTTAAATTACTGGCTTCAAGTGGCAAGGAGCTGAATTTGAGTTCCGTAACACTCCTACCCTAGACCCTATCACTACACCATCACAGAAATTTTTATTTCAAGCATCTCAAGCTTTGGCCTATTCACATATCATTCCGGTAACTTCTACCAGCTCAATTACTGCAATAATCCTATCAGCCCCAATTTTTTTGTACCTTTTCAATATCACTGCTTCCTTCTTTCTTCAGTTGTCTATTTAACTCGTGTCTGATGCTCATCGTATCACTTTCATGCAAACACACCAAAATCTTTTGCTTTCCCTCTGTTATATAGACTAAAAAATTATGTCCAACCTTTCTTGAATCAGCTATGTTCACTGATTACAGAAAAACATATACTCATATAACTCGTGATTGAGTATACAATGAAGCCCTCAAACAGGTATTCAAACATGTCCCCAAATCCTATTATTTTGTGCCTTCTCTCTTCAAACTTCTAATACTACTTTCTTCATTCACTTTTGTGATGCACCCACTTTTTACCTTACTGTAAAAATACTCACAACCAGACATAATCAATACATCAATAAAGTCACATGCATCCCTGTTCAAAGCATATATGCCTTCCCTCTTGCCACACAAGAATAACTGTTTCTACTCCCCAATAAAGTCAACCCACTGTGATGCTCTGGATCATGTCCCCTTTTCCTTTTCCCCTCTCTCCTTCAGCAACTTTCTTGTCTATTGGGTCTTTCTTATTTTTCCTGCCCAGGTGTGCTAACTCAGGTTCTATGTCTTTATTTGCCTTCCCATGGACTCCTCTGGCAGTCTGTGGAATCCTACTGTCTTCTTCTCAGAAATATGTTTTAAATATATAAAGGAAAATACTGAAGATCACAAAGCAAATAAACTGTATAGAAATCTCACAATGTAAATATGTGCTGCTTTATTAATGCTTTTAATGACGAAAATACGTTTAAAATGAAGGAAAGCTAAAATTAATTTTTTAGGTAGTTGCAGAGCATCAGGCTGGTCTCCCTGTGCTATGCAGTAATTTCCCACCAGTTATCTATTTTACACAAGAGAGTGTAGATATGTCAATGCCACTTTCTTAGTTTGCCCTACCTTCTCCTTCCCCTGCTATATCCACAGGTTTGTCTCCATTCTTTCCCTGTAAATATGTTCATCAGTACTATTTTTCTAGATTCCATATATGTGTGTTAATATATGATATTTGCTGAGACTCAAAAGGGAGATGATATATATATATTATATAAATTTCAGTTCAGTCACTCAGTCGTGTACAACTCTGCGACCCCATGAACTGCAGCATGCCAGGCCTCCCTGTCCATCACCAACTCCCGGAGTTTACCCAAACTCATGTCTATTGAGTCTATGATGCCATCCAACCATCTCACTTTCTGTTATCCCCTTCTCCTCCCACCTTCAATCTTTACCAGCATCAGGGTCTTTTCCAATGAGTCAGATCTTCGCAACAGGTGGCCAAAGGTATTGAAGTTTCACCTTCAGCATCAGTCCTAGCAATGAATATTCAGGACTGATTTCCTTTAGGATGGACTGGTTGGATCTCCTTGCAGTCCAAGGGACTCTCAAGAGTCTTCTCCACACTGCAGTTCAAAAGCATCAATTATTTGGTGCTCAGCTTTCTTTAACTCTTACATCCATACATGACTACTGGAAAAACCATAGCTTTGACTAGATGGACCTTCGTTGGCAAAGTAATGTCTCTGCTTTTTAATATGCTGTCTAGGTTGGTAATAACTTTTCTTCCAAGGAGCAAGCGTCTTTTAATTTCATGGCTGCAGTCACCATCTGCAGTGACTTTGGAGCCCCCCAAAATAAAGCCTGTCACTGTTTCCACTGTTTCACCATCTATTTACCATGAAGTGATGGACCAGATGCCATAATGTTAGTTTTTTGAATGTTGAGTTTTAAGTCAATTTTTTCACTCTCCTCTTTCATTTTTGTCCTGAGGCTCTTTAGTTCTTCTTCACTTTCTTCCATAAGGGTGGTATCATCTGCGTATCTGAGGTTATTGTTATTTCTCCCAGGAATCTTGATTCCAGCTTGTGCTTCATCCATCCTGGCATTTTGCATGATGTACTCTGCATATAAGTTAAATAAGCAAGGTGACACTATACAGCTATGACGTACTCCTTTCCAGACTTGGAACCAGTCTGTTGTTCCATGTCCAGTTCTAACTGTTGCTTCCTGAACTGCATACAGATTTCTCAGGAGGCAGATCAGGTGGTCTTGTATTCCCATCTCTTTCAGAATTTTCCACAGTTTGTTATGATCCACACAGTCAAAGGCTTTGGTATAGTCAATAAAGCAGATGTTTTTCTGGAGCTCTCTTGCTTTTTTGATGATCCAGTGGATGTTGGCAACTTCATCTCTGGTTCCTCTGCCTTTTCTAAATCCAACTTGAACATCTGGAAGTTCATGGTTCATGTACTGTTGAAACCTGACTTGCAGAATTTTGAGCATTACTTTGCTAGCATGTGAGATGAGTGGAATTGCATGGGGGTTTGAACATTCTTTGGCATTGCCTTTCTTTGGGCTTGGAATGAAAACTGACATTTTCCAGTTCTGTGGCCACTGCTGAGTTTTCCAGATTTGCTGACATAATGAGAGCACCACTTTTACAACATCATCTTCTAGGATTTGAAATAGCTCAACTGGAATTTCATCACTTTCACTAGCTTTGTTTGTAGTGATGCTTCCTAGGGTCCACTTGAATTAAACTCCAGGTCTAATTCTAGGTGAGTAATCACACCACCTATAATAAAGTGGGCTAAATGCTAAAAAATAGAAAAAGCTGGTGCCAAGAGTGTTTTATAAAGGGATCCAATTTATTCTCATGGAGTTAAGAAAATTTGCATAAGGGGGAGATATTGAGTTGCAATATAAAAGTTGGATACAAATGAATAAAGCAAGGAAGTGGGCAGGATGGGAAGGAAAGAAGAAGCAGGAGATAGGAATGAATAAAGGGAGATGGTGGGGAATGGCTTTCCAGGGATAACCAATAGCATATACAAAGATTCTGAATTCAGAAATATACATGTTATGTTTGAGAAACTAAAAAAAGACTAGTATCTTCTGGTAAGTTCTATGGCACATGGAAAACTTTCAGAAAAGGGACCAGTTAATAAATGGGATTTTATCACAAGAGTAATGGAAAATTACTGAAAAGTTTTAGAGAATTGATAAGATTAAATTTGCATTGTTAACAGCCTTATAGATGGACCTTGTAAACAGATTCTGCCTTCCATCAGAACAGTAACATAAAGGCTAATTCTATTCTTGATGAAGAACTCAAAATTAATTGTTAAAATGACTAAAAATTTACCTTAAATCAAAGTTGAAATACACAGAAATCTTTGAATCAATTTAAATGTGTCCTGGCTTCCAGAAATTAGCATATATATATATATATATATACATATATATATGTATATATGTGTTTGATTATTGTATATATATGTATATGTGTATATATAATGCACAATAATCAAATTATTATTAAATTATGTTAAAGAATATACTTTAAAATGTAAAATGATGACTCTCATATAAATATAAAATGAACACATCATCTATTTTAACTCCTTATCAAATGAAATTAGTAAGATGCTAAAACCAGTTTCAAAGGAAAATTCAAAAAGCAATGCATATGTAGGAAAATAAGATATGGTGAAATAAATTTACAAATAGATGCACAATGAGTCTACTCACAAGCAATAATCAATTCCACTCCACCTGGAACAACTGATTTACATTCTATGGGGAAGGATCTTTGCATTGTTATTATGTACTCATAACTTGTAAGGCATCAAGAGAGTGCTGAAATGATGAAAGAGTGAGAAAAAAATGGAAGAACACATTTTGGGTCAATTTCAAGTCTTTGAAAATTTTTCCTACACATATATGAATATAAATTTTATATAATAATGGTGCACTAATGCTGGTCAAAAAAGTACTGCTCTGTCCTATAATAGATTTGACCTGAAATCAATGCTCTTATTTTTAGCAAAGCTCTATGGGCTTCTGGAACACTTCTACTTTATTATTGATATAGGTCAGCTTCAGAATCTAGGAATCCAGACAAATTTCAGTCATGTGAGACTCTGAGCAGAGAATTCAGTCCCCAAATCCAGGATTCCTGATCCATGGAAATTGTGAGATAATAAATTCATATTGTTTTAAGTCATTAAAGTTGTGAAATTTTTACACAGAGTATAAAACTAATGTAAATATATACAGTATGAGTCCACCTATATGGAGCTCAAAACTGGGCAAAACTGAATTATGGTTTAAATAATAATATGCAGCTATCTCTGGAGTAAGGAGGGTATTAATTGGGTGGGTCTGTGTGGACTTCTGGAATCTGATGATACTCATTTATTGATCTGGAGAGGTGCACTTACTTGGTAGAAATTCATTAAGCTGTACACTGGGAAAAGTACTTTGTATACTTTTGTTAGCCATTCCCTTCTCTAGGGGATCTTCCCGACCCAGGAGTTGAACCCAGGTCCCTTGCATTGCAGGCGGATTCTTTACCATCTGAGCTACCAGGGAGGCCATCTGCATGTATACTTCAGTTAAATATTATTGAAGTGAGATAGGATTTAGCTTTTCTATGAGTTATATATTTTTTATGTTTCTTATTCTATTGCAAAAAAAACCAAACCCTGATAATATTAACATATATTAAGCGCTTAAAATGCTCGAGACATGTTTCTAGGGGCTTCATATGAATTTACCTTTTTATATTTTAATTTTGGTTTTGACACTCTTTTTAATATAGAAATTTGTTAATCTGATATAGTCAGATGTAAAAATACTTGCGCTTTGAGATACACAGTTGACCCTTGAATAACACGGATTTGAACTATGCAGGCCCATTTATACATGGCTTTTTTTTCCAATATACTATTTTCATATAACAGATACTTAAATTAAGTATGGGGGAAAGTGTTCCATTAGGGATCACAATATGAGAAATAAAAAGAGCTAGGGTCTGGGTCCTGATTCTACCTAAACTGTTTCAATTTTCTGCCCTTGGGTAAGTCTTATAACAATCCCTTTGTTTTTGAGGCAGAGACAGTAATACTTAGATTTGGGCTGTGGAGACTGTGAGGGGTGAAGGGCAGTAGATACTCTTAAACTCCACCTTGTTTGAGGGTCCACTGTACTCAGTTCTTGTTTAAGAATCTTTCCCTAATCTGCAATGTTTTTAGAGTTAAATTAACAGAATCGATTAAACTGTATCTAGGGATAAATAAAATGTTTCTAACATATGATAATTAGTTTAATAGTCTCTATTTTTGTTAAAGATAAGATCAAGATCTTTGGAGTATATGAAAGGAAGTTTCCTCTTCTACACAGACACCTATAATTAAAGAATATTTCATTAACTATATCGAACCTATTTTTCTCATTCCCTTTTGATAAGTGACATCACTTCTTAGGCCTAACATATAAAGACCCTATGGTGGAAATCACTGCTGATGAACAGGAAAAAAGTCACACAAGTCCATGAACCAATGATTACACACAGAATTAACTCAACAGGAACATACCAAGACACATTTAAATAAAGTGACAAAAATTAAAGAGAGTATTAAAAGCAGTAAGGGAAAAGCAACATATAACATACAGTGAAAGTGAAGTCGCTCAGTCATGTCTGACTCTTTGTGACCCCATGGACTGTAGCCTACCAGGCTCCTCAGTCCATGGAATTTTCCAGGCAAGAGTGCTGGAGTGCGTTTCCATTTCCTTCTCCAGGGGATCTTCCTGACCCAGGGATCGAACCCCAGTCTCCCTCATTGCAGGCAGACGCTTTACTGTCTGAGCCACCAGGGAAGCCCATAACATACAGAGGAATCCCCATAAGACTCTCAGTTGCTTTTCTCAGTGGTGACTCTGTAGGCCAGAAGAAAGTGGCATGATATACTTAAAGTGATGAGAGGGAAAAACTAACAGCCAAGAATACCCTACCTAAACAAGCGCTTGTTCAGTTTTGATGGAAGAATCAAAAGTTTTCCATACAAGCAAAAGCTAAGAGAATTAAGTTTTGCAACAAATATTAAAGGTGAAAAAGAAAAGGTCACAGCTGGAAGCAAGAAAATTATAAAATGAAAAGCTCACCAATAAAGGTAAACATACACAAAGGTAGAAAATCATTCACACGCAAAACCAGTAGAGAAGTTAAAAGACAAAATTAGTAAAGTCATCTGTATCCACAATAAGCACTTAAGGGATACACAAAACAATTAGATGTAAAATATTAAATCAAAAACAGTAATCATGAAGGGAGGAGATTATAAATGCAGGGTTTAAAAAATGCATTTGAAATTAAGAGATCAGCAACTCAAAATGCTCGCATATATAGAGAGAAACTGCTACTAAAAATGCACTCAAGGTAACTGGAAACCAAAAATCTGTAATAGATAGATGTATGACATAAATCATAACAATATTTTTTTATCAATCTCCTAAAGGAAATAAAAACAAAAAATGAATGAATGGAAGCTAATTAAAATTAAAAACTTCTGCACAGCAAAGGAAATGTCTGACAAAAAGACAACCTACGGAATGGGAGAAAATATATGCTAATGATGTAACTTAAGCCACCGATATCCAACATATAAAAACAGCTCATACAATTTGAGATCCCCAAAATAAACAACCTGTTTAAAAAATGAGCAGAAGAACTGAATAGACATTTTTCAAAAGGAGGAAATGCTGCAGGTCTATGGGCACACAGAAAGCTAGCTCAACACTGTTCAAAATCAGAGAAATGCAAATAAAAACCACAGTGGAATATCACCTCACACCTATAAGAATAGCCATGATCAAAAAGAGCATAAATAATAAATGCTGGTGAGAATGTGGAGAAAAGGTAACCCGCCATATACTATTGGTGGGAACATAAAGTGGTGTGGTTACTCCGGGAAGCAATATGCAGATTTTCTGAAAAACTAAAAGTAGCACTACAATATGACCCAGCCATTCCACTCCTGGGTGTATATATATATATATAAAGACTAAACCACTAATTTGAAAATATGCAAGCATTCAAGTGTTCATAGCATCATTATTTATAATTGCCAAGAAATGAAAACAACCTTAGTGTGCAACAGATGAAAAAGTAAAGGTGTTTTATATATATATATATATAAAAAACATAGATATAGATATAGATCTATATATGTATAAAACATAGATATAGATCTATATCTATAGATATATAAAACATAGATATATATATAGATATATAAAACATAGATATATGTTTATATAAACATATATATGTATGTATATATACATATATATAAAGATATCTCTATCTATAGATATATACAACATATATATACACACACACCCACACATACATACATGGAGGCAGACCTTGGTTTGATCCCTGGGTTGGGAAGACCTGTTGGAGAAGGGAATGGCTACCCACTCCAGTAGTCTTGCCTGGAGAATTTCATGCACCAGGGCTACAGTCTGTTAGATGGCAAAGAATCAGACTCCACTGAGCAACTAACATTTTTACTTTCATTTCAGATGCATATGTATAAAAGAGGGCTTTTCTGGTGTCTTAGATGGTAAAGAATTTGCCTTCAGTGTGTGAGACCTGGGTTCAATCACTGGGTTGGGAAGATCTCCTGGAGGAGAGCATGGCAACCCACTCCAGTATGCTTGCCTGGAGAATCCCCATGGACAGAGGAGCCTGGTAGGCTGCAGTCCATGCGGTGGCAAAGAGTTGGACATGACTGAGTGAAAACACACAACATGAATAAAAGAAAGTAGGGAAAACCACTAGACCATTCAAGTATGACCTAAATCAAATCCCTTATACAATCCCAAATCCCTTTTACAGTGGAGGTGAGGAATAGGTTCAAGTGATTAGGTCTGGTAGAACAAGTGTCTGAAGAACTATGGATGGAGGTTTGTAACACTGTACAGGAAGTGGTAACCAAGACCTTCCCAAAGAAAAAGAAATGCAAGAAGGAAAGGTGGTTGTCTGAAGAGGCTTTACAAATAGCTGAGGAAAGAAGAAAAGTGAAAGGTAAAGGAGAAAGGGAAGATACCCCCAAGTGAATGCAGAGTTCCAGAGAATAGCAAGGAGAGACAAGAAGGCTTTCTTCAATGAAAGATGCAAAGAAATAGAGGAAAACAATAGAATGGGAAAGACTAGAGATCTCTTTAAGAAATTGAGTGATATCAAGGGAACATTTCATGCAAGAATGGGCATGATGAAGGATAGAAATGATGAGGACCTAATAGAATCAGAAGAAATAAAGAAGAGGTGGCAAGAATATACAGAAGAACTATATGAAAAATGTCTTAATGCCTCTGATAACCAAGATGGTGTAGTTCCTCACCTAGAGCCAGACAATCTGAAGTGTGAAGTCAAGTGGACCTTAGGAAGCATTACTATGAACAAAGCTAGTGGAGGTGATTGAATTCCAGGTGAACTATTTAAAATCCTAAGAGATAATGCTGTTAAAGTGTTTCACTCAACTAGAAAACTCAGCAGTGACTATAGGAATAGAAAAGCTCAGTTTTCATTCCAACCCCAAATAAGGGCAATGCCAAAGAATGTTCAAACTACCATGCTTATTTCACAGGCTGACAAGGTTATGCTAAAAATTCTTCAAGCTAGGCTTCAGCAGTATGTGAATCAAGAACTTCCAGATGCACAAGCTGGGTTTAGAAAAGACAGAGGAATCAGAGGTCAAATTGGCAATTTTCAATGTATCATAGAGAAAGCAAGGGAATTCGAGAAAAAAACATCTACTTCTGCTTCATTGACTATGCTAAAAGCTTTGACTGTGTGGATCATAACAAACTGAAAAATTGTTAAAGAGATGGGAGTACCAGACCACCTTACCTGTCTCCTGAGAAACGTGTATGTGGGTTAAGAAGCAACGGTTAGACCCAGACATGGAAAAATGGACTCTTGAAATTTGGAAAAGAATATGTCAAGGCTGTGTATTGTCACCCTGTTTATTTAACTTGTATGCAGAGTACATCATGTGACATGCTGGGCTGGATTAAGCACAGGCTGGAATCAAGATTGCCAGGAGAAATATCAATAACCTCAGATATACAGATGATACCACTCTAATGGCAGAAAGTGAAGAGAAACTAAACAGCCTCTTGATGAAGGTGAAAGAGGAGAGTGAAAAAACTAGCTTGAAATGAAAAAATCAAAAAACTAAGATCATAACTTCCAGTCCCATTACTTCATGGCAAATAGAAGGGGAATAAATGGAAATAGTGATAGATTTTATTTTCTTGGTCTCAAAAATCACTGTGGATGTTGACTGCAGCCATTAAACTAAAAGACGCTGTTCCTTGGAAGAAAAGCTATGAAAAACCTAAACAGCATATTAGAAAGCAGATACATCACTTTGCCGACAAAAGTCCATACAGTTCAAAGCTATGGTTTTTCCAGTAGTCATGGATGGATGTGAGAGTTGGACCAGAAAGTAGGTTGACCACTGAAGAATCGATGTTTTCAAATTGTGGTGCTGGAGAAGATGTTTGAGCATCCCTTGGACTGCAAGGAAATCAAACTAGTCGATTCTAAAGGAAATCAACCCTGAACATTCATTGAAAGAACTGATACTGAAGCTGAAGCTCCAATATTTTGCAACACAGTGGGAAGACCCAAATCATTGGGACAGATCCTGATAGTGGGGAAGATTGAAGCAAATGGAGAAAGGAGTGACAGAGGATGAGATGGTTAGATAGAATCACTGACTCAATGGGCATGTATTTGAGTACATTCCAGGAGATGGTAGAGGGCAGAAGAGTCTGGCATGCTGCAGTCCATTGGGTCACAAAGAGTCATACATAACTGAGTGACTGAAAAACAGCAACAGCATAAATATATGTGGGACTTTCCCAGGTGTCTCAGTGGTAAAGAATTCACCTGCCATTCAGAAGTTACAGGTTTGATTCCTGGGTTGGGAAATTCCCTGAAGAAAGAAATGACAACTCACTCCAGTATTCTGGACTAGAAAATTCCATGGAAATAAGATGCTAGAGAGCTACAGTCCATGGGTTTGCAAACAGTCAGACCCAACTTAGAAACTAAACAGCAGCATATATATATATATATATATATATATATATATATATATATATATATATATAGCATGTACAGACATACAATGAAATATGTATATACGTACACACATACTTATAATGAAATACAGCCATTTAAAAAAATATACTTTTGCCATTTTCAACAACATTGATGGATTTGGAAGGAATTATGCTCAGTGAAAGAAGTCAGACAAAAAAAGACAAATACTGCATGATATCACTTATATGTAGAATCTAAATAATACACATACTAGTGAATATAACAGAGGAGAATCAGACTCATATATACAGAGAACAAACTCAGTTCAGCTAAGCTGCTTAGTCATGTTTGACTCTTTGCGACCCTATGGACTGCAGCATGCCAGGCTTCCCTGCCCATCACCAACTCCTGGAGTTTGCTTAAACTCATGTCCATCGAGTCAGTGATGCCATATAACAATCTCATCATCTGTCGTCCTCTTCTCCTCCCGCCTTCAATCTTTCCCAGCATCAGGGTCTCTTCCAATGAGTCAGTTCTTTACATCAGGTGGCCAGAGTATTGGAGTTTCAGCTTCAGCATCAGTCTTTCCAATGAATATTCAGGACTGATTTACTCCAGGATTGACTGGTTTGATCTCCTCGCAGTCCAAGGGACTCTCAAGAGTCTTCTCCAACACCACAGTTCAAAAGCATCATTTCTTCAGCACTCAGCTTTCTTTATAGTCCAACTCTCACATCCATACATGACTACTGGAAAAACCGTAGCTTTGACTAGATGGACATTTGTCGGCAATATCTCTGCTTTTTAATATGCTCTCTAGGTTGGTCATAGCTTTTCTTCCAAGGAGCAAGGGTCTTTTAAACTAGTGGTTTAAACTAGAACAAACTGCTGCTGCTGCTTCTGCTGCTGCTAAGTCGCTTCAGTCGTGTCCGACTCTGTGCGACCCCATAGACGGCAGCCCACCAGGCTCTCCCGTCCCTGGGATTCTCCAGGCAAGAACACTGGAGTGGGTTGCCATTTCCTTCTCCAATGCATGAAAGTGAAAAGTGAAAGGGAAGTCGCTAAGAGTTCTGGTTCAAGACAGCAGAGTAGAAAGATGTACGCTTATCTCCTCTTGCGAGAGCACCAAAATTGCAGCTAGCTGTTGACCAACCATCGACAAGAGGACATTGGAACCCACCAAAAAAGATCCCCCATGTCTAAAGACAAAGAAGAAGCCACAGGGAGATGATAGGAGACGTGCAATCACAATAAAATCAAATCCCATATTGCTGGTTGGGTCACCCACAGACTGGTGAACAAATAATATCAAAGAAGTTCTCACACTATTGTTTAGGTTCTGAACCCCATGTCATGCTTCCCAACATTGGGATCTGACAAGGGGACTGGGAATCTCCAGAGAATCTGGCCTTGAGGGCCAGTGGGATTTGATTATGGGTCTTCCAGAGGACTGAGGGAAACAGAGACTCCAGTATTGAAGGGCACAAACAAAATTTTGCACACATTAAGACCCAGAGGAAAGGAGCAGTGACCCCACAGGAGACTGAACCAAAGCTACTTGCTAGTGTTGGAGGGCCTCCTGTGGAGGTGTGGGTGGCATGGGTTGGCAGGGGTTCACCACAGGGAGAGGGGCACTGGAAAGTCCCCCTTGGCATAAACCTTCTTGAAGTTCACCATTAACCCTACCAAAGAGCCCATAGACCCCATGGCTGGGTTGCCTCAGGCCAAACAACTACCAGGGAGGAGGGCAACCCCATTAATCAGCAGATACTTGGATTAAAACTTTATTGAGCAAAGCCCTGCCCACCAGAACAAGACCCAGTTTTTCCTACTGCCAATTCTTCCCATCAAGAAGCTTACACAAGCCTTTTAGCCTCATTCATTAGAGGACAGACATAAAAACCAAGAAGAACAGTCTCACAGTGGCTAAAACAAAAACCATATTACAGAAAGTTAATTACAATGAAAAAGCAGAAAGTTGTGTCCCAGATGAAGGGTCAGGATGAAATCCCAGAAAAACAACTAAATGAAGTGGAGATAGGCAACCTTTCAGGAAAAGAATTCAGAATAATGATAGTGAAGATGATGCAGGATCTTGAAAAAGAATGGAGGCAAAGAAGATGCAAGAAACATTTACCAAAGACCTTGGATAACTAAAGAACAAACAAACAGAGATGAATAATACTCTGCTGCTGCTGCTGCTGCTAAGTCACTTCAGTCGTGTCCGACTCTGTGCGACCCCATAGATGGCAGCCCACCAGGCTCCGCTGTCTGTGAGATTCAAGGAATCAATAGCAGAGTAGCTGAGGCAGAAGAACAGATAAATGATCTGTAGGATGGAATGGTGGAAATCTCTGCTACAGAACAGAATATAGAAAAAAAAGAAAAGAAATGAGGACCACCTAAGAGACTTCTTGGACAACATTAAATGCATCAATATTTGCATTATAGGGATTCCAGAGGAGAAGAAAGAGAGAAAGGACTTGAAAAAATATTTGAAAAGATAATAGCTGAACAATTTCCGAACATGAGGAAAGAAATAGTCAAGCAAATCCAGGAAGCACAGAGAGTCCCCGAAAGGATAAACCCAAGGAGTAACACACCAAGACATATAGTAATCAAACTGACAAAAATTAAAGACAGAGATAAAATGTTAAAAGCAACAAGGGAAAAACAACAAATAACCTACAAGGGAACTCCCATCAGGCTATCAACTGATTTCACAATAGAAACTCTGAAAACCAGAAAGGAATGGCATGATATTTTTAAAGTGATTAAAGGGAAGAACCTACACCATGAATACTCTAGCCAGCAAGACTCTCTTTCATATTTGATGGAGAAATCAAAAGCTTTCCAGACAGGCAAAAGTTAAGAGAATTCAACATCACCAAATCAGCTTTACAACAAATGCTAGAGGAACTTCTCTATGCAGGAAACACAAAGGAAGGAAAAGATCTACACAAAATAAACCCAAAACATCAAGAAAACAGTAATAGGATCATACATTACCTGAAGTGTAAATGTATTAAATGCACCAACTGGCTGGATGGAAAAAAACATGTGCATGTATGCACTTCCACTTACTGCATCACTCTGCTTAACCCCTCCTCAAATTATATGTCATTATTTTATATTGTTAAGTTAATCATGTTCCCATTATGGCTTATAATTATAATTATCTTTTATTTTTTTCTGGCTATTGATTGTGAAAAATGCTAAAAATCTTTTACTATTGTGGTTATGTAACTATGACTCACTTAATACCATTGTATTATGATTGGTCAACAGAAAATAATAGAACTTTATATCACCAAAACAGGATCTAATAGTAAAACCTGTAATCATTTTTTAAAATCCAGATGTATATCAGAATTATCTTGAAATATTTTGAAAACTACAAGCACTCAGGTATTGTTTCTTTTTCTCCAAGGCTCCAGGTATGTTTCTAATGAGCAGTCATGTTTAAAAAAATTTGGATTGTATGATGATTTTTTATTTTTATTTAGTTTTGTTTCATTTTTTCTATTTCATATTCAGTGCTCCCATTTTATTCAGTTTATGTTCTCCAATTGCTCCATCTCTTCCCTCCCCGCCTTTTTTTGATGTTCTTTCTAAACCCTTCAACGAGTATAGTAGAAAAGCTTTTGTATACATACTAGTCAGTTCAGTTCAGTCACTCAGTCGTGTCCGACTCTTGTGACCCCATGGACTGCATCATGCCAGGCTTTCCTGTCCATCACTAACTCCCAGAGCTTGCTCAAACTCATGTCCATCGAGTCAGTGATGCCATCCAACGATCTCATCCTCTGTCATCCCCTTCTCCTCCTGCCTTCAATCAGCATATTGGGCACCTACCAACCTGGGGAGTTCATCTTTCAGTGTTACATCTTTTTGCTTTTTCATGTTGTTCACGGGGTTCTCAAGGCAAGAATACTGAGGTGGTTTGCCACTCATCAGTCCTTCCAATGAATATTCAGGACTGATTTGATCCAATGGATGTTGGCAACTTAATCTCTGGTTCCTCTGCTTTTTTCATCCAAATCCAGCTTGAACATCTGGAAGTTCATGGTTCATGTACTGTTGAAGCCTGGCTTGGAGAATTTTGAGCATTACTTTGCTAGTGTGTGAGATGAGTGGAATTGTGCAGTAGTTTGAACATTCTTTGGCATTACCTTTCTTTGGGATTGGAATGAAAACAGACCTTTTTCTGAAAAGTTTTCTCTTTTCTTTTTTGTATACATCTATATATGTATGATATATATATATATATTATAAAACATAAGTTTTACCTGACTAAGAATATTATGACATTTTGATTTCACTTGACTTAGTATGAATGCAAGGCTAGATTTTAATTAAAAAATAGATATCTAACAGTCAACAGAGGTTTACTGTATAGCCTAGGGAACTATAGTCAATATCCCTGAATTCTGAATGAATTCCAATACTGCACTCTTGAGTGAGGGGATTCTAACATTGCACTCTTGTTACTTCTTTATAAGCACCCTAAAGGTCATGTCGATCATAATCATCCAGCACAGAAGGAAACTAAATATTTAATGAAAAAATTCTTACACATGGGCAGTCTTGTCAACTTTCACTTGTTAAATGTAAGTATTTACTGAAGTATAATAAGTTAAAGATACTGCAATAGAACCGACATGTATGAGCAATTCCAAAAATGTTTACTACCTGAAAATACGAAGATTATTTCTGCTGTAGAACCAGGAGAAAATAAAACCTACAAACACAAAGGGACGGATATTTTTATTAAAATTTCCATAGAAGTATGCTAAAAATTTTAATTTTTTGAGACTTCTGTTTTTTAAGTAGTTTAGAATTTATCTTGCAATGCAGGGGAAAGAGGTTTGATTCCTGGAACTAAGATCTCACATGCCACAAGATCTGGGTTGGCAAACTAAGCCAACCCAGGCACGGCAACTACTGAAGTACATGCACAACAACCAGGGCTCAATGTGTGGAGCCCAGGTGCCACAACCAGAGAGTCCGTGTGCCACAGTGAAAGATCCTGTGTGCTGTGACTAAAGGCCCAATGCAACCAAATAAATAAACTGTTTTTTAAAAGTTTTAATTTTCCCATAAGAGACCACTGTCTAAATAATTGAGGGGTTTTTTTGCATGAATAACTAATTTTTCTTAGTAATTGTTTCTATTTCCTCATTATAGTTTTGGTTTAAATAAGTTCTCTGGTTTGGCATTCCAAACAATTTTAATCATATTTATGCATAATTTTAATAAATAAATTAGTCCTTTGAGTCAAAATTCAAAAATACAAGAACAAATACAGAGAAAAACACCTACTTACTTCTGTCTCCAAGACCCTAGAAGTTCCCCTAGGCAGTACATAGTATCATTGATGTATTTTTACAGAATATTTTATGCATATATAAGAAAATATGTACAAATTATATAAAAATGCTATAAAGGAACAAAATTTTTCACCCCACAATGTGTCTTTTTTGCATGGGGATTAATTTAGGCTGATTATTTTTAAGAAGTAGAAGAGCGAGAAGTTTTTCTTGTTACCTCCCCTTAACCGCACAAAAGATATCAGATAAAGGGTCTGTTCCTAGTGTAGAGCGATCTCTGTTGATATGCACAAAGAATATGGCCAGGTGTGGAGGGGAACAGAGCCTAGATATCAGAGTCCACTTTGTGTCCCATTGTCTCCGCCTGGCCCAGCAAACATTTTTTATCAAACATTTGCTTTTCCATCTCCCTGTGAAGTCCCAAAATACTACCCATGACATCTTCTTTTGTGTTTAGTTGAAGACAGTATTTAAGGTGAGGATTTCAGCCATTTTGCTGAGTTACTCAGTTTTCCTGTGTCTCTCTCATGTTATTAAAAATTTGCTTGATTTTATCTTGTTAATCTATCTCATGTCAGTTTAATTTTTAGACCAGCCAGAAAAACTTGAAAGGGAAGAAGGAAATCTCTTCCTCCCTGACAGTTGGCAAACCCAGCAGGAATTGACTTTGCCTGCTGGACAATACCTGCCCCAGGGCTGCTGCCGCTCAGAGATCCTGGGACAGCTGACAAAAGCTGACAGAAGTTAAGAATTAAAAAATAAAGAATTCTTATCCTGTCAGTTAGTCTTCTGGAGCTCTGTCTGCATAGTCTGTTGGAAATGAGAGGGGTACGAGCCCTTTTTATCTTCTCTAAAATTAGATTAGCTGGAGAAAATATTTGTGCAGCTAGTACTTTGAACTTAAGAGACTCTTGATAAGTTTGGTAAAATACTCTTGAAATTGTTAGGTTTCATTCTGGGGGGCTCTGAAGAGCTTTGGTCCTTTATGTCTCAGTGCAGAAAGAATTCGAAGTGAAGTGAAGTCACTCATGTCAGTCATGTCTGACTCCAGGCTTCTCCGTCCATGGACCGCATGGACTGTATTTCCTTCTCTAGGGAATCCTACCAGGCACTCTTGTCTTTACTGATCCTTCTCCTTCCACACATGGTAATTGTTTTTCTTAGTCTCTGTCTATGTGGCATTTGTTCATAAAAAGGAAATTCTTTACGGTAGGATGCAGGCATACACCCTGTAAGCCTGTTGTTCAGGCTACCCCCAAAGACTGATGAGTCTGTGGGTCTCACCAGACTGTTGTCTGTTTGGACACTCTGCTGTGGGTCATTATGCCCACGATGAGGTAAAGGTGATTGTTAAAGGACATCTTGGAAACACAGCCACAGAGTTGGTGGGTACAGGTTGAGCATTTGAGTCATTAGGCCACTCATCAACTCAGGAAGGCATCCATGATAAGTTAGTCATGAAACAGGTTAGACAAACATTAAGTTGTTCCAGCAGACAGATATCTAGATATGAGCAGAGAATTAGGGGCAGGGGCCAGGTTGCAGGAAACCACCCATCTTGTAAATAGCAGGAGTCCAAAGGCAGACAAAGAAAAGTTGGAATCTCAAGACTGATAGAAACCACACATTTTGGGTTGTAACTGGAGGCAGACAATGGGAAAGGCTGCATCTCCTGCATCTGAATGAAATCTGTTGCTTATTATACTTTCATTACAATAAAATTAGCATTGTAAATAAGTTTCCATCATGCACCAAAGGCATGACGCTACTGATCAAAGCTAAATAAGGGTAAAAATCCCTCCTCCCATCTGGAAGGTGGAGCTGGGAAGAAAATCAGGGAATATTGCCCCCAAACCCTTTCTTCTCCAGTGACTATTCTTCCCTTCCATTTGTATGTCCCCCATAACTGCGACGGAGAAGGCAATGGCACCCCACTCCAGTACTCTTGCCTGGAAAATCCCATGGACAGAAGAGCCTGGTAGGCTGCAGTCCATGGGATCGCGAAGAGTCGGACATGACTGAGCGAATTCACTTTCACTTTTCACTTTCATGCATTGGAGAAGGAAATGGCAACCCACTCCAGTGTTCTTGCCTGGAGAATCCCAGGGACGGGAGAGCCTGGTGGGCTGCCGTCTATGGGGTCGCACAGAGTCGGACACGACTGAAGCGCCTTAGCAGCAGCAATAGCAGCATAACTGCGAGGAGAAGGCAATGGCAACCCACTCCAGTACTCTTGCCTGGAATATCCCATGGACTGAGGAGCCTGGTAGGCTGCAGTCCATGGGGTCGCGAAGAGTCGGACACGACTGAGCGACTTCACTTTCACTTTTCACTTTCATGCGTTGGAGAAGGAAATGGCAACCCACTCCAGTGTTCTTGCCTGGAGAATCCCAGGGATGGCGGAGCCTGGTGGGCTCCCGTCTGTGGGGTCGCACAGAGTCAGACACGACTGAAACGACTTAGCAGCAGCAGCATAACTGCAAAGAATCACTGAACTCATCACAACAGGGTGGAAATATTTAGATTGTTATCAAGAAATGAGATGAATAAAACAGATATTCAGTTCAGTACAATTCAATCACTCAGTTGTGCCTGACTCTTTGTAACTCCATGGACTGCAGGACACCAGGCCTCCCTGTCCATCACCAACTCCTGGAGCTTACTCAGACTCATGTCCATCGAGTCGGTGATGTCATCCAATCACCTCATCTTCTGTCATCCTCTTCTCCTCCCACCCTCAATCTTTCGCAATATCAGGGTCTTTTCCAGTGAGTCAGCTCTTCACATTAGATGGCCAAAATATTGGAGTTTCAGCTTCAATATCAGTCCTTCCAGTGAACACTCAGGACTGATTTCCTTTAGGATGGATTGGTTGGGTCTCCTTGCAGGCCAAGGGACTCAAGAGTCTTCTTCAACACCACAGTTCGAAAGCATCAATTCTTCAGTGCTCAGCTTTCTTTATAGTCCAAACCTCACATCCATACATGACTACTGGAAAAGCCATCACTTTGACTAGACTGACCTTTGTTGGCAAAGTGATATCTCTGCTTTTTAATACACATCCAGGTTGGTCATAGCTTTTCTTCCAAGAAGCAAGCATCTTTCAATTTCAGAGAGTTCAGATTTTGACTACAGCAGTAGCTAAGTATGGAGGGCTCCCTATTGGTCCCACCAACATTAATAAACCCTAACAAGTCCACTTAATTTATCACTTTTTGGAGAAATTTATAAAGCTAGAATGCACAAACTACAATGAAAAATGACCAGCAATCACTTGCGGCAACAGTTAAACTGAATAATCAAGTTAAAAACTGACAAAAGACCTTGTCACTTGGCTTGACCCCTCAGTGGAGACCCAAAGCCTTTTACACAGGAATGGATAAAATGTAAAGGGGATGAAAAGAAGTTTCTGGGACTCTTTGATTCTGGAACCTCACATGCTGTGGTACCACAATCTACTGGTGGAACCCAGACTCAGCCTACCATAGGGTTGCAAAGAGTCTGACACAACTGAGCAATTGAACTGAAATGATGGGACCAGATGCCATGATCTTAGTTTTATGAATGTTGACTTTTAAGCCAGCTTTTTCAATTTCACTCTCCTCTTTCACTTTCACCCTGAAGCTCTTTAGTTTTTCTTCACTTTCTGTCATAAGGGTGATGTCATCTGCATATCTGAGGTTATTGATATTTCTCCTAGCAATCTTGATTCCAGCTTGTGTTTCATCCATCCTGGCATTTCACATGATATACTCTGCATATAAGTTAGATAAGCAGGGTGACAATATACAGCCTTGATGTACTCATTTCCCGATTTGGAGCCAGTCTGTTGTTCCATGTCCAGTTCTAACTGTTGCTTCTTGACCAGCATACAGATTTCTCAGGAGGCAGGTCAGGTGGTCTGGTATTCCCATCTCTTTCAGAATTATCCACAGTTTTTTGTGATCCACCCAGTCAAAAGCATAGTCAATAAAGCAGAAGTAGATGTTTTTCTGGAACTCTCTTGCTTTTTTGATGATCCAACGGATGTTGGCAACTTAATTTCTGGTTCCTCTGCCTTTTCTAAATCCAGCTTGAACATCTAGAAATTCATGGTTTATGTACTGTTGAAGTCTGGCTTGGAGAATTTTGAGCATTACTTTGCTAGCATGTGAGAGGAGTGGAATTGTTTTGGAGTTTGATTATTCTTTGGCATTGCCTTTCTTTGGGATTGGAATGAAAACTGACCTTTTCCAGTCCTGTGTCCACTTCTGAGTTTTCCAGATTTGCTGGCATATTGAGTGCAGTACTTTCACAGCATCATCTTTCAGAATTTGAAATAGCTCAACTGGGATTCCATCACCTCCACTAGCTTTGTTTGTAGTGATGCTTCCTAAGGTCCACTTGACTTCACATTTCAGGATGTCTGGCTCTAGGTGAGTGGTCACACCATCGTGGTAATCTGGGTCATGAAGATCTTTTCTGTAAAGCTCTTCTGCATATTCTTGCCACCTCTTCTTAATATCTTCTGCTTCTGTTAGGTCCATACCATTTCTGTCTTTTATTGTGTGCATCTTTGCATGAAATGTTCCTTTGGTATCTCTAATTTTCTTGAAGAGATTTCTAGTCTTTCCCATTCTGCTGTTTTCCTCTATTTCTTTGCATTGATCGCTGAGGATTTGCCTGAGATTGAGCCCAGTTAATTCAGTCTGTAGAATTTGAAACCAGAAATAAACAATGTGGGAAAGGCCTTTTTAAACACCAACTGCTAAAAGAGCTCTCTTGTCCGAATTGTAAATCACAGTCTCCTTAAGATTATTTGTCAAGAGCAAATACAGATCTTAAAAGTCTCCTCCACAAATGATAAAAGACTTTAGCCATAAATAAACTAAATTTATTACAACTGTTACTTATAAACTAGTGTGTTACTACTAATTCATCAATAATGTTTGAAAATGAAAACTGTAAGAACTCTGTCAATATCTATCCGTATGCATGTAGGTCCATGTATGTACTTTACAGATATGATATTTTTCTACATCTAAACAGTACTGCCAAAATTAATTTGTAAAAAGAGCTCTACTTAGTTGGCTAAAACAAACAAGAGTTTATATTAAAGTTTTCAAATACAGTTTAAAATAACCCAAATGTTTTTCACATTCATATGATCTAGGGTTAATCTTTAGTAAACAAAACCAACTTAAAGTATTTGGTTTAATTAAAATTGGTGTCTTTAGTGCTATGAGCATTAAATATAAAACTTTTATTCTACCTAGATTTACCAAAGTCATGTTTGTTTTTTCTGCTATAAAATTTATCAGTAAGAAAATAAGTTGGGATGATGGCTGACTTTGTATAACGTATCATGAAATTTTCATGGGCAATCTAAACATGATTGTTGAGTAACAAATGATTTAGGTAGATGTGAGTGGTATAAAACTTAAAAATAGCTTCCAAAATCTTTTTGTAACTTAAAACTTTAGAATTTTGCTAAATTAAGTTAAATGATGGGAATTCATTGACTGTCTGCTGCTAAGTTGCTTCAGTCGTGTCCGACTCTGTGCAACCCCATAGACGGCAGCCCACCAGGCTCCGCCATCCCTGGGATTCTCCAGGCAAGAACATTGGAGTGGGCTGCCATTTCCTTCTCCAGTGCATGAACGGGAAAAGTGAAAGTGGAGTCGCTCAGTAGTGTCCGACTCTTAGCGACCCCATGGACTGCAGCCTACCAGGCTCCTCCGTCCATGGGATCCTCCAGGCAAGAGTACTGGAGTGGGGTGCTGTTGCCTTCTCCGTCATTGACTGTCTAGATCATTTCAAAATAAGTTAATTATTGAAACATTAATTGCTAAATGAGTGTAAGTTACTACTTTTGTCATTTTATTACAGAAAAACTAAAGATGTTTAGTTCCATTAGTAAGCATTTATTCTACCACATTGAATTTAAAATGCTATGAGGAAATATATGCTTCTAGAAATTACAAAACAAGTTTGCCAATCATAAAGTGCTGGTATAACAATTCACAATTACTTACTTCTTAGTTTTCCCAGAAATTAACATTTCTAAGAGTTAAGAATTCTAATTAACACATGTAATTAAAACTATTAAAATTAACAAGAAAATAATTTTGTACACAAGCAATTTTTTTTTAAAGGTATAAGGAATGGAAATACATTTTGTTAAGGCGGGGAGGGGCGGGGGGAGTAATTTTGTCCCAAAGAGAGGTTAAAATGGAGAGAGATAGAGATAGATAGATGGAGAGGAAGAGCGGGAAAGAAAGACAGGGAGATCAAGCATAGGACGAAGGCTGAATATAAAAGGAAAGCTATAGAAGGTTTTGGAGAAGGAACCCTGAGAAAAGAGTTTTGTGCGTGATTAAGAGTGGTTAAGATTAGAATTAATTTGATTGAGTGAATAATTTTTAACATCAACAATGAAATGAAGTGAAGTGAATCGCTCAGTGGTGTCCGACTCTTTGCGACCCCATGAACTGTAGCCCACCAGGCTCCTCGGTCCATGGGATTTTCCAGGCATGAATACCAGAGTGGGTTGCCATTTCCTTCTCCAGGGGATCTTCCGGACCCAAGGGTCGAACCCAGGTCTCCAACATTGTAGGCAGACACTTTACCGTCTGAGTTACCAGGGAATAATTTTAACATCAAAAGTAAGCTGATGTAAAATTAGAATTTGGTTTTCTCTCTATTGAGGGCAAAGTTATATTGGACTATTAATCTGCTTTTATAACAGACAGTAAAAGTTTCTTTGCCTTTGAAGTAATATGGTATAACTTTTTTATTTGCTTTTGAAATCTTTTATTATCAGTTTCATTAAGTGGATAGCTAAGTATTATTTCTCAGTGATCTATGATCCTACTTGACCAAGTATTTTAAGACCTTTTGACATCTTTGATAATCTTCCCTAAATCAAACACTAAATAAAATACTTTTGATATTTAGCTAACTTTGGGATTTTTTCAGAGGATCCCTGAAAAATCTCAAAGAGAGATATTAAACTATTAGAATTATTTGGCATGGCAAATTAAATGGGAAGCATTGTCAAATAGGTAACAATAAGCCTTCTTAGGTTATATTGCATAGATTAATATTTGCAATATGTGTTGTGCAAATCATATGTAATTCCCCCAAATATGCATGTTCTGGTAAAATGTTATCAATAATAATTCTAGTTAGTTTAAAATGTATGTTGCAGAAATAACTAAGTTCCTTGTCAGTTGCATTATAATCAGATCTATAGCCATGCCTTTTGCCATTTACAGATAACTACTGTTTCACTCTAATGCCTTTATAAAACATGCTTCATCTTCAAAAATGATTCGTAGAAAGTGCTTTTTGACAATTAAGGGCTTTGAAAAATATTAGATCCTACCACTGAACTACATAAGAGTGCACACACATCCACAATAGAAAAATAGACAGCTTCATAAAAAACTGCTAGCAAAAGGTCAAGATCAATAAGAATTAATTACACAGGACTGAATGAAATGATGAATATGATTATAATTTTTATGACTCTTATCTGAAATACCACATCTTTTTAATCTTTGCTTTCCTAATATAAGGAAACATTTTCTCTTAAGCTAACTATGATTTATAGCAATTTGCTGAATTATGACTTTGTAAACAGAATTGAAACATTTATATTTATTCTCCCTGCCTGTTCTCTCCAGAATTTGGAAACTCTTAGTGAGTATTCTTATTTTCATGACAATATGATTATTTACATAAGTTCACTAAGAATCTGTTCTCCTTGTAACAGGGCACAATTGGAAACATTGGTTATATTACCAAGGCTTTGACCACAATATTGTATTTGAAAGAGGCATACATGGACTCAGAGATGACTAGACTGCTTTAAGGAACTAAGACTGACTTTATGGCTCCATAAAACCCCTTGCTTACAGGGTTCCCAATAGCCTTTCCAGGTGAGTAAGGAAGGTCATTCCCTGAAGGAGCAGGAACCTCGGGATATTTGGGGGACCTCAGGAAGAGAGGAAACTAACCTAAATCTAAATCTATTATAGGTGAATCTGATGGCAATTCCTTAGCACGGTTTCCTGATTTTGCAATACTATTAAAATTTAAGTCTGTAGATTCCTTATGAAAAGTTCTAGCAAATCATATTCAAAGTGTCTGTTGGGTCAGCTACTATTTTTGCTTTGTTATGTATGTTAGTCTCTCAGTTGTGTCCGACTCTTTGCAACTCCATGGACTGTAACCAGCCAGGCTCCCCTGTCAGTGGAATTCTCCAGGCAAGAGTATTGGAGTGGGTAACCATTCCCTTCTCCAGGGGATCTTCCCGACCCAGGGATTGAACCCAGGTCTCCTGCACTGCAGGCAGATTCTCTACCATCTGAGGCACCAGGGTAGCCTATTCTTGCTGGACTTATGTAAATATATAAGTTTAGTGAAACTAAGATTATTTTGCAAAGAAATTAGTCTTCACTTGTGTATCTTTGGTAGAAATGTGGGTGACTTTTAGAGAAAAAAATGTGTTTCAGTAGAACTATAATACCCAGTTGTGGATATTAGATTCTAGTTCTGCTAGTCATCTCTGAAGTTTTTTTTTCCACCTGTAAACTGGACTGCATTCTGCATTCTTCTAGTTTCCTCAAATATCTGACTACAGCTCTCCAAACTAACACATCCATTTTTTTCTCCACTTTTGAAAGAAATTAGTATCCTTTTCCTGAAACCCTGAAAGCTGAAGCTGAACAACTTGATTTAAACTTAAGGAAGATTATCACAATAGCCCATGTTTAGACAATCTTCATGCCTATTTCTGTGTGAATGACTCAAAAGTTTACTTGAACACCTGATGACATCATAAGGAACATTTCAAACTATAAAAGGTACTTGGACTTTGACATCTAGAAATTTTGCCTGCTGGGTGCTCCATGGGCTCAGATGGTGAAGGTGATGTGTATGCTCAGTTGTGTCCAGCTTTTTGTGGCCCCGTGGACTGTAGCCTGCCAGGATCCTCTGTCTATAGAATTTTCCAGGCAGAATACTGGAGCAGGTTCTCATTTCCTCCTCCAAGATCTTCCTGACCCAGGGACTGAACCAGAGTCTCTTGTGATTCCTGCATTGGCAGACAGATTCTTTACCACTTATATGCAGAGTACATCATGAGAAATGCTGGGCTGGATGAAGCACAAGCTGGAATCAAGATTGCTGGGAGAAATATCGATAACCTCAGATATGGAGATGATACCACCCTTATGGCAGAAAGTGAAGAAGAACTAAAGAGCCTCTTGATGAAAGTGAAACAGGAGAGTGAAAAAGTTGGCTTAAAACTAAGATCATGGCATCGGGTCCCATCACTTCACGGCAAATAGATGGGGAAACAGTGGAAACAGTGACAGACTTTTTTTTCTGGGCTCCAAAATCACTGCATATGGTGATTAAAGCCATGAAATTAAAAGACACTTGCTCCTTGGCTGGAAAGTTATAACCAACCTAGACAGCATATTAAAAAGCAGAGACATTGCTTTGCCAACAAATGTCTATCTAGTCAAAGCTATGGTTTTTCCAGTAGTCATGTATGAATGTGAGAGTTGGACTATAAAGAAAGCTGAGTGCAGAAGAATTGATGCTTTTGAACTGTGGTGTTAGAGAAGACTCTTGAGAGTCCCTTGGACTGCAAGGAGATCCATCCAGTCCATCCTAAAGGAAATCAGTCCTGAGTATTCATTGGAAGGACTGATGTTGAAGCTGAAGCTCCAATACTTTGGCCACCTTATATGAAGAATTGACTCATTGGAAAAGACCCTGATTCTGGGAAAGATTGAGGGCGGGAGAGGAAGAGGATGACAGAAGATGAGATGGTTGGATGGCATCATTGACTCAGTGAACATGAGTTTGGGTAAACTCCAGGAGTTAGTGATGAACAGGGAGGCCTGGTGTGCTGCAGTCTATGGGGTCACGAAGAGTCGGACACGACTGAAGTGACTTAGCAGCAGCAGCAGCAGACTGAGCGACTGAACTGAACTCAACTCAACTGAACCACCTGGGAAGCTCTTTTGCTCAGAAACTGGTTTATAATTTGCTTCAACCAGTAATCTGTTTTTCTTTTGTCTCCATAGAGATATCTCTTGTTAAATACCTGGTTTCGAGTGCCACATAGGCCTAACTTTCAGAGCCCATCTCCATCACCACCTCCCAAAATGAATTTAACTGGATTGACCTACTGTCAAGACTAAGAGACTGGTTCAATGGGATGGAATAACTTACCAACTCAGCTTCTGGACTGTAAGCCTTTTGGTGCAGTTTCTAAAGTCCAGGTGGGACTGTACGCAGTGCAATTTGCCACCCCAAAATGTGTCTCTTTGGCAAGAGGATTAATCTAGGTGGGTTATTTTTAAGAATCAGTAAACTCCAGAAAGTTTCTTGTTATCTCCTCCTTTTCTTGTCTAAAAAAAAATAGATAATGGGCCTGTTCCCAGAATAGAGTTATCCCCAGAGGTATGTGCAGAGAACCTGGCTGGCTGTGGTGAGGGAACAAAGTCTATCCATTAGTTCATTCTGTGTTCCATGGTAATCTGCCTGGCCCAGCAAACATTTGCTTACCAAACATCTGCTTTCTCATCTCCAGGTAAATTGCCTTCTTCACGTTTGAAGTACCAAACCACTACCCCCCAAATCCTCTTCTGTCTTTAGCTGAAGATGGTGTTTAAGGTGAGGGTTGCAGGCATTTGGGCAAGTTACACAGTTTTTCTAGGTCTTTCCCATGTATACATATTATCAAACTTTGTTTAACTGTCTCCTGTCAATCTTTCTCATGTCAGTTTAATTCTTAGACCAGCCAAAAGAACCTAAAAGGCAGAAGCAAATGTCTTCCTCTTGAATTAGGTATACATATATCTAGAAAGATAAAGATATAGTTAAATCCTGTTACTCAGAAATTACCGGGCTGTTTTAACACATTCAACAAACTCCTCAAGATGTGAGTCTGTATCTGATTTTCCTGTGTGATCTCTCCAGCCTGAAGAAAATGCATATGAATTGCTTCCTTTCTTTTTCATACAAGGCAGCATATATGCCGACTCTGCACTATAATTTGTTTCTTTTTTAAAAAAAAATTTATTTATTTTAATTGGAGGCTAACTATTTTACAGTATTGTAGTGTTTTTTGCCATACATTGGCATGAATGAGCCATGGGTGTACATGTGTCCCCCATTTTTTATTTACTTATTTTTGGCTGTGCTGAATCTTTATTGCTGTGCATGGGCTTTTCTCTAGTTGCGGCGAGCAGGGTCTGTGCTTCGTTGTGGTGGACAGGCTTGCTGTTGTACTGGCTTCTTTTGTTGTAGAGCACAGGCTCCAGGGTATGTGGGCTCAGTTGTTGTGGTGCATGAGCCTAGTTGCTCCGTGGCTATGGAATCCTCCCAGAGCAGGGATGAAACCCCTGTCACCTGTATTGGCAGGTAGATTCCTATCCACTGTACTACCAGGAAATTCATGGTTTGGATTTTTAGACAATAGCATTACTTGTAGTGAATTCCATATCAGTACCTAAAACATTTTCTTATTCATTTGGCTGATGGTATAACATTCTATGTATTTTTTCAACGATTTCCTCTAGATGATATTTAGGTTTTTCCCTATAGTTCACCATTCTATTATACATGTGATCATGAAAAACATTTTGTTATCTTTATTTATTAATAGCGACCTGCAGGTGAGTACTTCGAATGGTTTTGGCACAATATTAAGTGCTTGACACACATTATCTTATTCAATTCTCAAGCTAACTCTATGGGGGCTGAATTTTTTTTTTTACTTCTTCAGAGATGATGCAAGTAAGAGGTTGACTAATTGCCTAAAGTGATTAAGTGGAAAGCTCAGAATCAGATTGCTTGTCTGTTGTCTCCAAATCTCTTATAACAGAAAATAATTACTTGTTTATTTGACATCCTGTTTGTATGCAACCTGCTAGGGAGATCACATAGATGAATCAGACACAGACCGTCAATCTGAAGTGCTTATTGTCTGTAAGTGTTAAGAATGGCCTGACCATTTCTGAGTAACAGTAAATCAATTAATTATAGCTGATTTCAATACAAGCGGTTGGTCAGTAGCAAAGATATTCTGTGTACATCAAAATTACAGTTTAAAATCATAATCTCAAGGTCAAGTTTTGTAATTTAACTAAAGAGTACCACATTCACAAAGAAGTAAATTCAACATTTAATCAAAACTCCCAATCTGCTTTTGATATAATCATAGTAGAGTATAAGATTGAGAGCTAAATTTCCGAGATGAACTTCAGTGGTTCCAAGATGGACTACTTTCTAGAGGTGACTAGGAAACAGCTCTAAATCATTAATTAACTCTAGAAATAAATCATCCAAAGGAGAAGTTTCAACAAATTGGAAAAATTCTTAACATGTCCTGTCTGTTTCTAGGACAGAAGTTAAGCTTCCTTTGATTATTGAAATTTGTAAGTTTCCATTTTATTTCTTTACGCTGCCAATTCCCTCCGGGAATAAGATTAGAAATATCAAAAATGACATGTCACAGACATTCCTGCCAAATGCTGGAGTTTCTGTGGGGATGGAAAGTGTTGTGAAGAAACATGCTTTCAAATTTCTAGCCCAGTTCAGAATGCTAAAAAAGATAAAAACAGTGATAGTAAGAACAAAAATCATAGTTTGTAGAGAGAAATTTATATCTGAAATGTAGTTTTAACAATTAAATTTCTCTTCTCACTCTAGTTCAGTAACTGCCCGTGCTACGGAATTTACTCCTAAGACTTCAATGCTTGGCTGCCATATTTCTTATCTAATAATTTCTGTAATTTGCCTATAAATAATTTTAAAAATATTATAGAATTAGAACATAAGAAAATTTTTAATTTGGGCCTTTGAATTTGCAGTTGAAACAATAGATATGAGTATCAAAATACAGATTATTTGACTCCAATCGTGAATTTTAAGACAAAGTATCATGAAACATGCTTTTTGATAATTTTTGTGCACTTGAGTTTTTGAACTGTAACTGAGCAGGAACCTATAGGACCTTCCTAGGCCAGACCACTTTCCCTATGTCCTCTTCCTGCATCTTGTTTGTAGAAAAGTTGTAGTCTCCCAGGCATCCTTTGAGTCAAAAAAGCCTGACTTACGAATTAAAGAATTAAAAGGATGTGCACGCATAGTGACAAAAGTAGCAATTGGGCCAGGAGAACTAGTGACAATTTAAATAGTAAATCAGCCATATGGCAGTCACAGAATCTTCAGTTCCTCCCTGAAGTACCTAGATAACAATATCTGCTACACAGATGCTGTTCTGCAGATGCTAAAACCTCCACCAAATGGAAGAACTTAACTACTTGAAGACCTTGAGTGTGTAGCCTGAGGATTGACGATGTTAACCCAGGTGACCCTGTCTTATTACCTCACCGTCAACTAAGCAGAGGATAGTTCATGGGCTGACCACACACCCTGAGCCTCCCCTCCCTCACCTGGCCTTGAAATCCATCAGGGATTTTGAGCTTAAGCCACACTATTCTCCTTGCATGGCCCTTGCAATAAATCTTTCTCTGCTCCAAACTCTAACATTTTGGTTTGTTTGGCCTCACTGTGTATCAGGCATGTGAACTTGGGTTCAATGATAGAGCTACAGCCCTGAAAGAAAGAAAGGGATTACCTATGTCTTCCTCATGCATTTAGAGACAAATCAGAGGGTAGAAAGTGCACTAACTTAAGAGACTGGAGAAGTGTGCTCTATACCTGAATCTCTGACTTCTAGCAGACTGACCGTGAACACCTATAACCCCCATAGTCCTCCTGTTCCTCTTGGTGATAGTGGGGTTAAAATAACATATGTGCAGGCCCTTTCTCTCCTGCCATAAAAAATGTATGATATTCATAGTGTTACTAATCTCAGAATAGGTTAAAGAATAAGGTGTTTTTAAAAATATATGCATTTTTATTTCCAACAGAAAAGAATAAAAAACAAAGAAAAAATATTAACTTTTGTAAATTTATGACAATGCTAAATACAAATTTTCTCCTAATTATTCTTCATCTTAATTTAACAGGTGCCATTTGGGTTACTTTTTCACATGGAAACAAAAAGTACATTTGTTTCCACTGGTTAAAAATTTCACAAGTTGTGACACATTCCACAACATTAAGTATTATCTATTTTATGATACAATTAATTTCCACGAAGTTTCTGAAAATCTTTTTTGCTGTTGTTGAAGCTTGTTTGCCTTGGGAATTATAATGTCTTTTGCTTTTTATTTAGACAAGAAGCATGACTTATTTTGATCTGTGTGACTAATATGATCATAACCCTTGGGAAAATAGATGGTTTTCTGGAAATATCAGTAAGCAGTACCGACAGGAACTTTTCCTGTCTGATGCATGAACTGCTCTGCACACCAAGGCCACAAACTGTCAGGATGAACAAATACTAGGGTATATTTAGCTAGTTGCTCAAACTGGTCAAGTTATTGATGAGTCAGTGAACTCATCTGCCAGTTGCACACGCTTCTCACCATTTTGAAACCTCAGGAACCATGTAGAAAATGAAAAAAGAGGGTCAGGAAAAGGAGGCACTGTCAAGGATGAGGGTTCTGTGGTGTACTTGATATCAACATGATCTGAAAATAGGGATGCTTCAGCTAACAATAAGCGGTTGAGAGGAAAAATAGAAAGGAAAAGTCTAAAACTGCAAAGAAATGAAAGAAGCGCCATGTATTTCTATAACTGAAGAGAGAGGGTGAGAAAGAGGAAGGAGGGAGAAGAAAAAGCAGAAGAAAGTAGAAGGAGGAAGAGAAGGAGGAGGAAAAAGAAGGGGAAGGAGGAGGAGGAGAGTAAGAGAAGGAGAGGGCTGAGGGGAAGAAGGGGGGAGATGCAGGGGTGGGAGGAGAAGAAGGGGAAGAGGAAGAAGAAGTGCAGGAGGAAGGAGGAAGGGGCAGGGGGTAAGACAGAGGAGGAGAGGAAGGAGAGGAGAAAACAAGATGCAGCGGCAAGTTTAGTTCAAGGGCAGAATGGCCAGATGGCTTTGTGGTGAAGCGTGAAGTCTTCAGAGACAGGCTGCCCCTGTCAGAATCACAGTTCTGCATCTCTAGCTGTGTGATCTTGTGCAAGTGGCTCAGCCTCTCTGTGTTTCAAATCTGTAAAATGGGAATAGTGCTAAACAGTGCTTAAAGGTTAATTTTATCACTCACTATAATAAAGTGCTCAGATGTTAACTTTATCAACACTATTAAAATGGATTTTATAGTTAATATTCAAAGTTATCCATGAATAGTGTATAAGCACTTGGCAAATAAATATTGATTTAGTTATTATTATTTTTAATTTGAAGTCTCAGGCCCTTCTAAGCTTTGTTCTGAAAGTTAATATATTACAAAATTTGAAAATAAGTTTTATTTTGATTTTTTAACATACCCTGAATAGAAAGACATTTTCCTTTTATTAATATGCTGTATTTTTACTCAATTATGTTGTTGTTTCAATATAATTACGCTCAACATTATTCTAAGTTTGCATAAATAAAAAATAAAAGGCATATTTTAAAAAATGTTAAAAACATATTTGCTGATGGGGTCATTGATTTTATTATTCCATTTAGTTTATCTTTTTAAGGCCAAAATCATAATTCAAAGGCTTCTGGGTGGATATATGACATTTAAAAAGTAGCTAATTAAATGAATCAATGGGAGCTATGCATACTCATATAAGACTGTATTGTGAGCCCCACCTTATACTTTTATGGCTGAAATATTTCATTGATATGATTCCTATTGGAACTTCTTAATGGGCTCTGGAGAGGGACAGTTGCATTGCTGCTGGATTATGCAGATGTGCTGTGCAGTTTACAAGGGAAACAAGGACGCTCGAGCTTGCTGCCATTTGTCTGCTTTGGTGTTCTGGCCACAGTTCTGTGAACACTGTGGAAACTGCTCATACATGTCACAGCAGTATTTAATGGCTATGAGCTGAATTCATCAGCAGTAAGGGAAAAGACTGACAGAAATTCAAAACAAGATCTATTTGGCATTAGGAGAATACCAAAGGAACATTGGCATGGTACCTACTATTCCTTTCCAAGGACATAATTGAAAGATAGTTGGACAACCCACGCCACCCACAGTCCCCAGGTGGCTAACAAATAAGTGGATCATTATTGAATAGAAAAGTTTCATGATATTTGAAACAAACTGTCCATGACTATTTTTCAGGTTTAAAAACCACTAGGAATTAATTCTCTGACATGTGAAAAATAGCCTTAGTTATTTTCAAAGGAAGAAAGTGACCTAATGTGAGGTGAGGGTAAACTAACTTGTATTGCTGCTGCTGCGGTTTTTCTCCTACTCCTGGCAAAGCAAATGATTTATTTTGAAATTGAGAATGCCTGTATTCTACTTTGCATAAGTTATATAATTTGGTTAATATAGCTTTAACCTTAACAGAATTGTGGGCCCAGTAATTAATAGAAATTTGTTGCATTTTTGCTAAATTTAATATACTTCAAATCTGTTTACACATGTAACAGAAATCATGGTTCAACATGCATGACTGGTTTTGATACAACAGAACTAAGAGAATGAATTACATTTTTATTTTAAAACCATCTAGACATAATTATATGGACAAACAATGGTTTGATTTATCTGCAATGGCTAAATGTATGACCGTTTAAAAGTTAAAAAGTCTATTGTATTGGGCAACAAATGTTTTTTACACAGGTGTAAAAGCTCCCCTTCATCCAGTTTACAATTCAATTATTTTTTAAAGAACAGCTTTATTGCAGCATGAATCATATCAGTAGTTCATTCCTTTTTATCATCAAATCATTCCTTATTCACAAAAGGATTGTCATGTATGTACATACCACATTTTGTTTATTCATTCATCAGTTGATGGACATTTGGGTTATTTCCACCATTTGGCTTTTGTGGATAGCGCTGCTATGAACATGATGCGTGTTTTTATGTGGCATGTGTTTCTGTTTCCCCAGCATATACCTATGAGTGGGTCTTGCTGGATCTTTCGGAAATGTTATGTTTAACATTTTGAGGAGCTTGTAAAGTATATTTCAGGGTGGCCTATTTCACATTTCTATCAGCACTGTAGGAGAGTTCCATTTTTCCACATTCTTGTTAACACATATTATTGTCCTTTTAATTTTATGATTTCAGAGTATGGGATGGTATCTTGTGATTTTTACTTATATTTCCTTTGTAATAAATAATGCTGAGCATCTTTTTGTGTACTTGTTGGACATTTGTGTCTTTTTTTGTAAATGCTTATTTACTTAGTCAATTTTTAAATTGGCTTATTTGTATTTTTTAATTGATTTTTAAAAATCATTTTTAGGTTCATAGCAAAATTTAGGGAAGACACAGAGATACGCTATGTGTATATCCCCTCCCCTGCACATGCATCACTTCCCCATTATCAACATCTCCCATCAGAGTGATACATTTGTTAAAACTGATGAACCTACACTGACTCATCATAGTCACTCAAAGTCCATAGTTTATATCACAGTTCACTCTTGGTTTTATATATTCCGTGGGTTTGATAATAATGACATCTGTTAATCATTATGGCATCATATGGAATATTTTCACCACTTGGAAAAATTGTCTGTGCTACACCTATTCATCTCCTCCACCCCTACAACCCAACCTCTGATAACCACTTATCTTTTTGCTGTCTCCATAGTTTTGCTTTTCCAGAATGTCAAATAATTGGAATCACATCATACGTAGCCTTTTCAGATTGGCTTCTTTCACTTAGTAATGTGCATTTAAGGCTGTCCTGTGTCTTTTCATGGCATGATAGCTCTTTTCTTCTTTTAGCACTGGCTAATATTCTATTGTCTGAATGTAACGCAGTAATTTATTCATTCGTCTACTGAAGGACATCTTTCAGTTACCCAGTCATGTCTGACTCTTTTGTTTCCATGGACTGCAGCACGCCAAGCTTCTCTGTCCCTCACCATCTCTCAGAAGAACATCTTAGTTGCTCCCAAGTTTTGGCAATTATGAAAAAAGCTGTTATAAATACCTGTATGTAGGTTTTTTTAAAAATATTTATTTATTTTTAATTGATTGATGATTGCTTTACAATATTGGTTTGATATCTGTCACACTTCAGTATGAATTAACCATAGGTATACATATGTCCCCTCCCTTTTGAATTTCCCTCCCACCTTCTGTCCATTCCCACCCCTCTAAGTTATTACAGATTCCCAATTTGAATTTCCTGAGTCATAGAGCAAATTCCCATTGACTATCTATTTACATATGTTAGTGTGTATGAATCCATGCTGCTCTCTCCATTCGTATCACTCTCTCCCTCTTCTCTGCCATCCTTGTCCATAAGTCAGTTCTCTATGTCTGCATCTCCACTGCTGCTCTGCAAACAGGTTCATTTGCACCATCCTTCTAGATTTCATATATATGTGCTATATGTGCTAATATGCGATATTTGTTTTTCTCTTTCTGACTTACTTTACTCTGTATAATAGGCTCTAGGTTCGTCCACTTCACTAGAACTGACTCAGATGTGTCCCTTTTATGGCTGAGTAGTATTCCATGGTATATGTGTACCACAGCTTCTTTATCCATTCATCTGTCAATGGACATCTAGACTGCTTCCATGTCTTGGCTATTGGAAATAGTACTGGAATGAACATTAGGGTACATTTTTTTGTTGTTGTTGCGGTTCTGGTTTCTTCAGGGTATATGCCTAGAAGTGGTATTGCTGGGTCATATGGTTGTTTTATTCCTAGTTTTTTAAGGAATCTCCATACTGTCTTCCATAGTGGCTGTATCAATTTACATTTCCACCAGCAGTGTAGGAAGCTTCCCTTTTCTCCACACCCTCTCCAGCACTGGTTGTTTGCGGATTTTTTGATTATGGCCATTCTGTCTGGTGTGAGGTAATATATCATTGTGTATTTGATTTGCATTTCTCTGATAATGAGTGATGTTGAGCATCTCTTCATGTGCTTATTATCCATCTGTATGTCTTCTTTGAAGAAATTTCTATTGAGGTCTTTTGCCCACTTTTTGATTGGATTGTTTGTTTTCTGTTTGTATTGAGTTGTGTGAGCTGCTTGTGTATTTTGGAAATTAATCCTTTGTCAGTTGTTTCATTTGCTATTATTTTCTCCCGTTCTGAGGGTTGTCTTTTCACCGTGTTTATAGTTTCCTTTGCTGTGCAAAAGCTTTTGAGTTTATTTAGGTCCCACTTGTTTATTTTTGTTTTTATTTCCTTTATTTTAGGAGGTGGGTCATAAAGGATCTTTCTATGATTTATGTCATACAACACCTGCATGTAGATTTTTTGTATGGACCTATGTTTTCAGTCTTCATAAATCTATGAGGTATATACTATTGTTATCTTCATTTGTCTTTCTATTTTATATGTTTAAAAAGAAAGATACACAAATAAATGATTTATTTTGGTAGATAGGCTCTTAGGTAACCTACTATTAAACCCTATCTTCTGTTATGAGCATGATGGGACCTGTGATTTGCTTCAAATGATAGAGTATGACCTAGTGTTAGGATATCATGTCTGTGTTTAGGATGTATGAGATTGTAACTCTCATCTTGCTACCAGATTTTCCGTATTGATTTTTTCCTGTCCTGACTTTGATGAAGTATAGCTGCCATAGGAAAAAGCCCACGTGGCAGGGAGCTAAGGATGGCCTCCTGCTGACAGCTAGCAAGAAACTAGCGTTTAATAACCTGTAAGGAATTGAATCCTACTAACAATCATGTGAACCTGGAATTGTATCTTTCCCCCAGTCTAGCATCATATGAGATCCCAAACCTGGCCAATAGCTTTAGTTTCAACTTTATGAAACACCCCGGAGTGAGGAACCTAGTCAAGTCCTGCCTAGATTTCCAACTGAGAAAAACTGTAGGATAATAAATACAGGGTATTTTAAGGTACTAATTCTGTGGTTATTTGTTACACAGCAGTAAATAGCTGACACTTCCCCAAGGTCATACGTGTAGTAAGTTGATGAGTAAGAATATAAAACTTGGTAGTCAGGCTCTGATTTGAGAAGTTTATGCTGAGAGCTGTAATTTTAGAAATTTCTACATCAGGATTTTTTTTCCTCTATTTTAGCAGTCATTTCTCTAATACTGGTTATAATTATAAATTTTTTTATGATAAAAGCCAAAGTTAATGGGTTAAGTATAGGAGTCAGATATTTCACTCTGGTTGAAGTATTGGATATCTATTTGCATCCATTGATGAATAGAGATTTTGAAGCGGGGAGATCCTGGGTAGGGGGAAGACTTGGAATTCACCCATAGCCCATAGCATTCAGATAAATACAAGTTTAACAGAGGACCAGTGGCAGTCATTATGCATGGGAGATGACAGGGTTTCTGATATTAGGCCAGCTATAAGACAGGGAAGCATCTGGAATGATCACCCATACTTTAAACATGGCACCAGATGTTCAGAGTACAGCTTGAAGGCAGACTTTAATGGCATCTATATGCTTTGTAAAGAAGATGACTTTGTGAGAGTTGAAAGAGCTGCTTCCCTTGATTCTGCAAATCTTTGGCACTTATGTAAACTTTTTGTGGGACCCAACTGAGTACGAAACAGAGCAGAGGCGTTTTCTCACCTGGCAAGTGTGTCAAGAGAGTTCCAGGTCCGTAGAACTGGGGCTCAGATAATTCTTCCCCCACTGGCATCTTCACTGAGCATCAGGTGCAGAGGTCCCACTCCTGGTGCAATGTCTGTTGACCACCTGTGCCCAGGTCAGGGGAGCCCAGGACAGCGACTTTTGGCAAAAATCAGCAAGCAGTACCCATAAATATTTGAGTGGAGGTGGTGATGGGGAACTTGGCAGTCAAGCAGATGAGAGTTTAGGGATTCAAGTTTAATATAGTTGAGAGGACATTTTCTATGTAGGCTGATGAAGCTGGGAGAAAATTAAACGATCAAATGCCACAGCACAATCACTCTGTCGCCTTGCATAACTAGTGATCATTTCCTGAAGAAAGCTGTTTCTGAATATTTTCTGCTGACTTGGAGTCTGAAAATACCCAACAAAATCATTAAATTATCTTTGAAAATGAATGTTTGTTATGTCAGTCTATGGTTGCTACTGACTAAATGCCTGTTACTGAAGAGAGATAAGAGACTGAGACAGAGACAGAGGCTAGGGCAGGCTAAGGGGAGAAGGAAATACTCCCACTGAGAAGCTGCCAGCCCATTGAGCCAGACTGAGACTGGTAACTTGGTCATGATGTTTGTCAAGTTAATGTCTAAAGACTGTAGTCCGTGAAAGATAGTGAAGCAGTTATGCAAATTTATGCATAAAAATAAAAACTCCATATGCGCCTAGAGGGAGAGGTTTCCAGCCAAAATGTTAATGATACGAGGTAACAATACTCAGCATCTCTACAGATTTTAATTCACCAAGCTCAAAAATGTATTATAAATTTATTATCTACTAAATGGGAGTAGGCTATGTTACTTACCTCTGTTATATATTTCAAAAGTGACTACATTTTAATTGAACAAACATATACACACAATAATGAAATCTTTGAAAGGGAAAACACAAGAAGACATCTAAAATCAACATTATAGGATTCAAAAAGATCTCAATGACCCAACTGAACCAAATGCATGAACAAAACTGCATGCAAATGCAAATTTTAGCACTATAAACATTTTAAAGATTATCCTATTGCACAGCATTTGCATTTTTACTATACACACTACAATAATTTTTTTTAAATTAGTGTGAATTCTGAACAAACTACGACTACTGTCTTAAGATATTTACAAACTAATAGAAAAAGTGAAAGAATGTTTCTAACACTGATCAGATGTTATATGCTAAAGAGTTCTAAAGGAGACACCTTAAGGGAATTGAAAAGGAAATAATTATCTGTGGCAATGTAAAGGGCAATTGAGCCAGATTTTGAAGTATATATAGCATTTCCCAACTCTATTTTAGAGGAAGTAAATTTAAGGAAAGTAAAATACTCTTAGGGCTTCCCTGGTGGCTCAGTGGTAAAGAATTTGTCTTCCAATGCAGGAGACTTGGCTTAATCCCTGGGTAGGGAAGATCTGAAGAAGGAAATGGTAACCCACTCCAGTATTCTTGCCTGGAGAATTCCATAGACAGAGGAGCCTGGTGGGCTATAGTCCACGGGGTCGCAAAAGAGTCAATCATGACTTAGCAATTGAACAAGAACAAAATACTGTTAACAAACTTCCAGAATGTGAAGTGTGATTGGTGGATGGTAGGGATCAGTGGATGGTAGAGGTGAGACTGAAAAGGCAGGTCAAGGTCAGATAATTTTGTTTTTGTTTTCTATGGAGAAATATATAACATTCAGCTTGTTTTTGTATAAAAAACACAAAACTTTGATGATGCTAGAAATTATTATGTTTAATTTCTGTATTGCAAGCAGAAAAATAATCAGGAATAAAATGAACAAGCTAAGTAAAGACAAAATGAAAAGAATTAGAAAAATAGAAACAGGAAAACAATTGAGAGGAAAAAAGAGACATGAGGGGAAATTTGTAGATGAAAATGTATTGACTCCTCCTCTGCACCAGATACCCTGCATGTGGTGGGAGCACCTATTGAACCAGCTCCCTCTTCCCCACTGTCACAACTCTGCACTATGACAGACATTAAAGCTGCCTGATACTTACTTTTCCAAGTTCCCTAATAGCTGTGGCTTGAAAGCAGACATAAAGAGATATATGAAGAGAAATCAGCCTTTTGCTTAGTTGCCATTGTGTGGACGACCAAGCCTGGCATTTTAGCAGCTACCAGGCAGGTTCAAATAAAAGGATAAAAGCCAAGAGAAGTATGAAAAAGCCTCCATTCTCCATGACATTCTCCATTCTCCACTAGACTAGCCCCTAGGTTTGATGGTTACTTAACCCCTAGGCTCCTTGTCTGATAAAATAATGCATATAGTCATTGCATTGTGCTGTGCTTAGTTGCTCAGTCATGTCTGCCTCTTTGCAACTCTATGGACTGTAGACTGCCAGGCTCCTCTGTCCATGGAGATTCTCCACACAGGAATTTTAGCCTCTTTTAATTAAGTATTCTGTGAATTGTGACTGAAAGGGTCTCCATCTCCCTGACATTCACTGAATTTGAATTCACTGATATTAAAACACATAATCATGGTGAATCTGCAAAGATTCTTGGGGTGTTGGGAATGCTGCCTGTTGCGGATTCACCAGGGGCTCCACAGTGAGGGCAGGGAACATGGCTGGCACTGAGATCGCTGCCTCAAGCCCTCTGGTTAGTCCTTGGTTGGGCTCTGATAGAGAGTGCGACAAACACAGCCCATGTATGTGTGCTCGGTTGCTCAGTCAGTTCGACTCTTTGAGGCCTCATGGAATGTAGCCCGCAAGTTTTCTCTCTCCATGGGATTCTCCAGGCAAGAATACTGGATCGGGTTTCCATTTCCTACTCCAGGGGATCTTCCCCACCCAGGGATTGAACCCACATCTCTTGAGACTCCTGAATTGGCAGGTGGCCACCTGGAACTAACCATAGCCTGAGAAGGGCAAAGGCCCCTCTGCTAAATCTCAGCCTCTAGCTTGCAGCTTGTTCAACAAATTGTCTCCACTAAAAACTGTTGCCAAGCCCAAGGTCATGCCCCTTCCTGTACAGCTGCAGCCCTTGACTTGGAGGAAAAAGGCCCTGCTCCCTGACTCCAATAGAGGACAGCTCAGAGAGATCACCCCAACTTCAGAGATGCCAGTGGAGTTAAAGGGCACTTTTTTGGAAACGGCATTTGAGTGCACACTGTTTTCCTCCACAGATGCTTATCCCAAGAGTGCTTTGGAATAAACTACTTGTAAACTGGACGGGACCCTAGGGTCCACTTGTCATCCACCTGCCTTTTGTCTGCAGAAAAACTTTAGTCAAAGGATAAGTTTAATAAGAGAAGTGAGAACATCCAGAAGCAAAGAAAGCAGTCCAACAAGATTAAATAACAATAATTTAGTCAGTAGCCTGGTCAAGGACCTTCAGTTCTTCTTCAAGGATTACAGATAATATTCTGAGCGATATCCTATGATCTGTCTTATAGATGTTGAAACACTCACCAGGTGGAAGAAGTATATTCACAGTGGCCATGACATAAGCTGCCACAGTGATGAGAATCAGCCTCAAAGAAATGGAAACAAACCAACCCTGGAACTGAAGACTAACTGTACTTAAAAGAATCAAGAAGACCCTGGTCAGACCACCAATGACCAATTTCAAGGTGACTGTCAGGGCTGACTGTGCTTTCCTACATGTAGCCCACTTCCCTCCTCCCATACACCCCTGAAACTCCTCTTTAAAAGCTGTTGCCCACTGATTGTTGGCTGGGGATGTCAGTCTTTGTACACAAGTCTGCCCTGCCCCACACCCAGCCCCCCCATTGCCAACCTCTAAAATCAAGCCAACTTTCCACCAACCTTGCCTCTCAAGTATTGGCTTTTGAGTGGGGAGCCGTCAGACTCTAATTTCAGTTATGCTTTCACAGAGACTGCTTCCTGGGGAATCCAACCTGTGATATTTGGTCCAAAATCAGAAAAGGCTTTTCTGAAGAAGTGACCTTGGCTGCTTAGTTTGGAAGAGTGAATACTGTACAAATGAACCAATAGATGGGCCAGGATACTTAAGGTCAAGGCAATGCTTCTAAATAGGGGGGGATTTGCACACACACACACACACACACACACACACACACACACACATCCACACACGAGAACATTTGACTATGTCTAGAGACATGATTTCATTGTTAAAAGTATGGGTTATTACTGACATCTATTTGTATAGGGGTCAGGAATGTTGCTAAACATCTTACAATTCACAGAACAGCCTCTGCACCAAAGAGCTCTTTTCCAGTCCAAATGTTGACGGTGCTGAGGTTGGGACATTTCAGGCTAAGAGAATGGGATTGGAGAGGTTCTGAAGAAGCATAGAGGATCCAAGAAATTGGAAGTATATGGGACTCAGAGATACAGACAGGGAGTGGAGGGTACAGAAACTGCCAAGCACGCAATGCAAGGGAAATTGACTTTTACCCTGGAAAGCCATGGAGAGTTTCTATGTTATGAACTAAAATGATCAAATTATATCTTTGAGAAATTGCACAGTCTGATCATGGGTATCTGGAGTTAGATGGCACTGGAGGGAGGAGAGGAAGGTTTGAAGATCATGGGAAATGTGATGGTGCTTGATCAGAATGACATCAGGGGGTGGGGAGAAAGGATTGAGAAATATATATGAGAAGATATGATAAAACTTACTACTGTGTTGGAGAGGCAAAACTAATTCATGTTTGAGTGCATGGTCCCTGGAGTCAGAGATTATACCATTAAATTCCAGCTTTGCCCAGTACTAGTTTTGCAAACTTGAACAACTTATATTTAATTTATCTATGCTTGGTTTTTGACCTGTTGTTCATTTCAGTTCAGTTCAGTTGCTCAGTCGTGTCCAGCTCTTTGTGACCCCATGGACTGCAGCACACCAGGTCTCCCTGTCCATCACTAACCCCTGGAGTTTACTCAAACTCATTCCATTGAGTCGGTGATGCCATCCAACCATCTCATCCTCTGTCGTCCCCTTCGCCTCCCGCCCTCAATCTTTCCCAACATCAGGATCTTTTCCAATGAGTCAGCTCTTCGCATCAGGTGGCCAAAGTATTGGAGTTTCAGCTTCAACATCAGTCCCTCCAATGAACACCCAGGACTGATCTCCTTTAGGATGGACTGGTTGGATCTCCTTGCTGTCCAAGGGACTCTCAAGAGTCTTCTCCAACACCACACTTCAAAAGCATCAATTCTTCAGTGCTCAGCTTTCTTTATAGTCCAACTCTCACATCCATACATGACTACTGGAAAAACCATAGCTTTAACTAGATGGACCTTTGTTGGCAAGGTAATGTCTCTGCTTTTTAATAAGCTATCTAGGTTGGCTACAACGTTTCTTCCAAGGAGCAAGCATCTTTTAAATTCATGGTTGCAGTCACCATCTGCAGTGATTTTTGGAGCCCAGAAAAATAAAGTCTGTCACTGTTTCCACTGTTTCCCCATCTATTTGCCATGAAGTGATGACACTAGATGCCATGATCTTAGTTTTCTGAATGCTGAGCTTTAAGCCAACTTTTTCACTGTCCTCTTTCACTTTCATCAAGAGGCTCTTTAGTTCTTCTTCACTTTCTGTATAAGGGTGGTGTCATCTGCATATCTGAGGTTATTGATATTTCTCCTGGCAATCTTGATTCCAGCTCGTGCTTCATTTAACCTGGGATTTTTAATGATGTACTCTGCATATAAGTTAAATAAGCAGGGTGACAATATACAGCCTTGATGTACTCCTTTCCTGATTTGGAAACAGTCTGTTGTTCCATGTCCAGTTCTGTTACTTCTTGACCTGCATACATTGTACAGGAGGCAGTGATCAAGACCATCCCCAAGAAAAAGAAATGCAAAAAGGCAAAATGGTTGTCTGAGGAGGCCTTACAAATAGCTGAGAAAAGAAGAGAAGCAAAAGGCAAAGGAGAAAAGGAAAGATATACTTATTTGAATGCCGAGTTTCAAAGAATAGCAAGGAGAGATAAGAAAGCCTTCCTCAGTGATCAGTACAAAGAAATAGAGGAAAACAATAGGATGGGAAAGACTAGAGATATCTTCAAAAAAATTAGAGATGCCAAGGGAAATTTTCATGCAAAGATGAGCACAATAAAGGACAGAAATTGTATCGACCTAAGAGAAGCAGAAGATATTAAGAAGATATTAAATCTTTTTAAATCAGTCAGGTAAATACCAACACATAGGCTGTCTCCAAGGGTTCTGACTTTTCTGCTGTATAGTTAGTGGATGATTACACACTCACTGAGCTGAAGAATGAGGCTGAGAATATTCTGGTTTTGTTTCTTGGCAGTTGGAGAGATGGGTACTGTCATAAATTCACAAGTGTTTCATTGAAGAAGCTCCAGATATGAAGTTCCAACGTGGTCAAAACACCTGAGAAGGCTGGTGAGATGACTGAATAAATGAGGGCCATTTTAGAAAGCACATCCTGAATATATTCTAAAAAACGTGAGACCTTGTTCTAAACAAATCACTTTGCTGTACACAAGGAATTTTCAGTAAATATTGCCTGCTCATCTTTCACTGAAAGAAGATGCTCTATGCTTCATTCCTCTTCTTCTCAGGAGGTAACTCAGCAGTAAGCTGATACTAATTCAATTACATTTTACCACTATGTGACGTTAACTGTTACTATTTTATGTGATCAAGCAAATGAAAGAAATTCTGAACAAAATATATCCAGAATTCCATGAACACCGAAGACAGTTTTAAGTCTCTGTTAATAATGAACTTATTAAAAACAATGGTTTTAACTTTTTCCTTTCCTTTGGATACATAATCACATTTCTTTGTGCAGAACCAGGATTGTAAGAGTATGTTAAAAAATATATATAAATATATATATATATATATATATATATATGAACTATATTTCACCTGGGTGCTGGGATGCAAATTTAAATTTGCAAAACTTTCTAACCATGTGGATACCAAGGGAACATTTCATGAAAAGATGGGCTCAATTAAGGGCAGAAATGGTAGGGACCTAACAGAAGCAGAAGATATTAAGAAGAGGTGGCAAAAATACACAGAAGAATTGTACAAAAAAGTTTTACACAACCCAGACAATCAAGATGGTGTGATCACTCACTTAGAGCCAGACATCCTGGAATGTGAAGTCAAGTGGGCCTTAGGAAGCATCACTATGAACAAAGCTAGTGGAGGTGATGGAATTCCAGTTGAGCTATTTCAATCCTAAAAGATGATGCTGTGAAAGTGCTGCACTCAATATGCCAACAAAATGGAAAACACAGTAGTGGCCACAGGACTGGAAAATGTCAGTTTTCATCCCAATCCCAAAGAAAGACAATGCCAAAGAATGCTCACACTACCACACAATTGCACTCATCTCACACGCTAGTAAAGTAATGCTTAAAATTCTCCAAGCCAGACTTCAGCAATACGTGAACCGTGAACTTCCAGATATTCAAGCTGGTTTTAGAAAAGGCAGAAGAACCAGAGATCAAATTTCCAACATCCGATGGAACATCGAAAAAGCAAGAGAGTACCAGAAAAATGTCTATTTCTGCTTTACTGTCTATGCCAAAGACTTTGACTGTGTGGATCACAATAAACTGTGGAAAATTCTGAAAGAGATGGGAATACCAGACCACCTGACCTGCCCCTTGAGAAATCTGTATGCAGGTCAGGAAGCAACAGTTAGAACTGGACATGGAACAACAGACTGGTTCCAAACAGGAAAAGGAGTACGTCAAGGCTGTATATTCTCACCCTGCTTATTTAACTTCTATGCAGAATACAACATGAGAAATGCTGGACTGCAGGAAGCACAAGCTGGAATCAAGATTGCCAGGAGAAATATCAATAACCTCAGATATGCAGATGACACCATCCTTATGGCAGAAAGTGAAGAAGAACTAAAGAGCCTCTTGATGAAAGTGAGAGAGGAGAGTGAAAAAGTTGGCTTAAAGCTCAATATTCAGAAAACTAAGATCATGACATCTGGTCCCATCACTTCATGGGAAATAGATGGGAAAACAGTGGAAACAGTGTCAGACTTTATTTTTCTGGGCTCCAAAATCACTGCTGATGGTGATTGCAGCCATGAAATTAAAAGATGCTTACTCCTTGGAAGAAAATTTATGACCATCCTAGACAGCATATTAAAAAGCAGAGACATTACTTTGCCACCAAAGATCCGTCTAGTCAAGGCTATGGTTTTTCCGGTGGTCATGTATGGATGTGAGAGTTGGAGCACAGAAGAACTGATGTTTTTGAACTGTGGTGTAGGAGAAGACTCCTGAGAGTCCCTTGGACTGCAAGGAGATCCAACCAGTCTATCCTAAACGGGACCAGTCCTGAGTGTTCATTGGAAGGACTAATGTTGAAGCTGAAACTTCAATACTTTGGCCACCTGATGCGAAGAGCTGACCCATTGGAAAAGACCCTGATGTTGGGAAAGATTGAGGGCAGAAGGTGAAGGGGACAACAGAGGATGAGGTGGCTTGATGGCATCATCGACTTGATGGACATGGGTTTGGGTGGACTCAGGGATTTGGTGATGAACTGGGAGGCCTGCTGTGCTGCAGTTCATGGGGTTGCAAAAAGTCGGACACGACTGAGCTGCTGAACTGAACTGAACTACCCATGTGGAGACATGAAAGAAAGATACGTTTGAGGTTCAATTATCCAAAACTATAATGCTATGGGCTATAGAAATCAGCCTGAAATTTCTTACTACAAATTGCTAAGAATCTTTGTTTTTGTCCAACTGTTTATTTAGACCATGATTTTTTGATCCAAGAGAAAAGATTTGTGGAAGCATTGTCTCTGGCAAAAATATTCGGTTTCTTTACTTGAACAAACACATTTGGTTAATTCCATGCATTACTGACATGAATATCTTTTAAAAAAAAGTATCACATAGGGCTTGGGGAGCTTGTTTTATGTACTGAAATCCTGGAATAGAAAAAAAAGAAAAAATAAGGCCCAGTGACAAATTTTAAGTGTTAATTGTATATAGGAGAGTAGAAATAGTTTTACTTGCATAAAGAGACTTATTTGGAATTTTGTGAATTTACACAAGTTGAAAAAAGAGAAAATCGCACCTTATGTCTCTTAGAGCATAGAAAAGATCATCATTGCACAGACCACTTTCTTTGTTCCTTATATTTCACACAGATTTTGAAGCATAACAAATATTATTAAAAAGATAAGTTAACTTGGTTCTCAAAAGAACTCAATTGTTGTTGCTGTTCAGTCATTAAGTCATGTCCGAAACTTTAGTAACCCCATGGACTGTAGCCCACCAGGCTCATCTGTCCATGGGATTTCCCAAGTAAGAATACTGGAGTGAGTTGCCATTTCCTTCTTCAGGGGATCTTCCTAACACAAGTCTACTGCATTGAAGGCACACACTTTACCATCTGAGGCACCAGGGAAGCCCTCAATGGTATAGATCAGTTCAGTTCAGTGGCTCAGTCATTTTCAACCCTTTGAGACCCCACGGACTGTAGCATGCCAGGCTTCCCTGTCCAACAACAAATCCCAGAGCTTGCCCAAACTCATGTCCATTGAGTCAGTGATGCCATCCAACCATCTCATGCTCTGTCATCTGCTTCTCCTTCTACCCTCAATCTTTCACAGCATCAAGGTCTTTTCCAGTGAGTCAGTTTTTCTCATCAGGTGGCCAAAGTATTGGAGTTTCAGCTTCAGCATCAGTCCTTCCAATGAATATTCAGAACTGATCTCCTTTAGGATGGACTTGTTGTATCTCCTTGCTGTCCAAGGGACTCTCAAGAGTCTTCTCCAACACCACAGTTCAAAAGCATCAATTCTTCAGCTCTCAGCTTTCTTTATAGACAAACACTCACATCCCTACAAGACTATTGGAAAAACAATAGCTTTTACTAGACTGACCTTTGTTAGCAAAGTAATGTCTCTGTTTTTTATAATATACTGTCTAGGTTGGTCATGGCTTTTCTTCCAAGGAGCAAGTGTCTTTTAATTTCATGGCTACAGTCCCCTCTGCAGTGATCTTGGAACCCAAGAAAATAAAGTGTGTCACTGTTTCCATTGTTTCCCCATCTACTTGCCATGAAGTGATGGGACTGGATGCCATGATGATAGTTTTTTGAATGTTGAGTTTTATTCCAGCTTCTGAACTCTCCTCTTTCACTTTTGTCAAGAGGCTCTTTCGTTCCTCTTTACTTTCTGCCATAAGGGTGGTATCATCTGCATATCTGAGGCTATTGATATTTCTCCTGGCAATCTTGATTCCAGCTTGTGCTTCATCCAGCCCAGCATTTCTCATGATGCACACTGCATATAAGTTAAATGAGCAGGGTGCCAATATACAGCCTTGATGCACTCCTTTCCTGATTTAGAACTAGTCTGTTGTTCCACTTCCAGTTGCAACTTTTGCTTCTTGTCCTGCATACAGATGGAATTCTCTTCCTTTTTCTGTGATCCAACAGATGTTGGCAATTTGATCTCTGGTTCATCTGCCTTTTCTAAGTCCAACTTGAACATCTGGAAGTTCACAATTCACATACCATTGAAGCCTGGCTTGGAGAATTTTGAGCATCATTTTGCTAGTATGTGAGATGAGTGCAATTGTGAGGTAGTTTGAACATCCTTTGGCCTTGCCTTTCTTTGGGATAGAAAAGAAAACTGACCTTTTCTAGTGCTGAGGCAACAGTTGAGTTCTCCAAATTTGCTGGAGTAATGAGAGCAGCACTTTCACAGCAACATCTTTTAGGATTTGAAATAGCTCCACTGGAATTCCATCACTTCCACTAGCTTTATTTGTAGTGATGCTTCCTAAGGTCCACTTGACTTCACATTCCAGGATGTCTGGCCCTAGGTGAGTGATCACACCATTGTGATTATCTGGGTCATGAAGTTCTTTTTTGTACAATTCTTCTGTGTATTCTTGCCACCTGTCCTTAATATCTTCTGCTTCTGTTAGGATGAAGCACGAGCTGGAATCAAGATTGCTGGGAGAAATATCAATAACCTCAGATAAGCAGATGACACCACTCTTATGGCATAAAATGAAGAGGAACTAAAGAGCCACTTGATGAAAGTGTAAGAAAAGAGTGAAAAGTTTGGCTTAAAGCTCAACATTCAGAAAACTAAGATCATGGCATCTGGTCCCATCACTTCATGGCAAATATATGGGGAAACAGTGGGAACAGTGGCTAACTTTATTTTTTTGGGTTCCCAAATCACTGCAGATGGTGATTGTAGCCATGAAATTAAAAGATGCTTACTCCTTGGAAGGAAAGTTATCACCAACCTAGACAGCATATTAAAAAGCAGAGATATTACTTTGTCAACAAAGGTCCATCTAGTCAAGGCTATAGTTTTTCCAGTAGTCACGTATGGATGTGAGAGTTGGACTCTATAGAAAGCTGAGCACAGAAGAATTGATGCTTTTAAACTGTGGTGTTGGAGAAGACTCTTGAGAGTCCCTTTTAATGCAAGGAGATCCAACCAGTCCATCCTAAAGGAAATCAGTCCTGGGTGTTCATTGGAAGGACTGATGTTGAAGCTGAAACTCCAATACTTTGGCTACCTGATGCAAAGAGTTGACTCATTGGAAAAGACCCTGATGTTGGGAAAGATTGAGGGCAGGAGGAGAAGAGGATGACAGAGGATGAGATGGTTGGATGGTATCACCAATTCAATGGACGTAAGTTTGGGTAAACTCCGGGAGTTGGTGATGGACAGGGTGGCCTGGCGTGCTGTGGTTCATGGGGTCACAAAGAGTCAGACACGACTGAGTGACTGAACTGAACTGAAAAGGTCAGCATTCCATTATAAGCCTGCAAATTAGAAAAGGATGTAAATTTCAAGATCTGAATTTAGTTGCCAAAACCATGAAATGGAGATATCAATAGTTTCCATAGGTTGAAGAGGTTCTTGGCTTCTCTGACTGCAATGTCTAAACCAATCCAACACTCCCTATCTCAATATTTTGACTTAATTTTTTAGCTTCTCATCACCAACTGCCATATTAAATGTCATTTATTGCTGCCTCTTGCCTCTAGAATATAAAATTTGTGAACTTTTCCACCTATATATCTCCGCACTTGAAATAATTTGGCATGTAAAAAGTACAGTCAATCAAAAAAAATAACACAACTTAGTTATTAAGTCATGTCTGACTCTTTTGTCGGAGACGGCAATGGCAACCCACTCCAATGTTCTTGCCTGGAGAATCCCAGGGACGGGGGAGCCTGGTGGGCTGCTGTCTATGGGGTCGCACAGAGTCGGACACGACTGAAGCGACTTAGCAGCAGCAGCAGCAGACTCTTTTGTGACCCTATGGACTGTAGCCCACTAGGTTCCTCTGTCCATGAAATTTCCCAGCCATGAATACTGGAATCAGTTGCCATTTCCTTCTCCAACTGACTTTTGACTGACTGAATGAATGATTGCTGAATTGGAAGTTAAAGGGACTTTTATGAGAAGTTCCATTTTAAAGGCTGTCCTCTAATAATGACCCAGTAGGACACCTGGTGTCCTAATGTGTTTTAGACAGATTCCTGGTGTTGGGATGTTGTCTAAATTAAACTTAAGAAGCTCACAGTCACAGACAAATTGAATCTTCTGACAAATGAGATTCTAAAATTTTGAGTAATTTTTTCAATTATTGGAAAAGTTAAAATACTTATAAAAGTTCAGAATTTAAATTTTTGAAGTTTTTCCCTCACCATTATATTCATGGTGACTTCCCAGGTGGCCCAGCAGTAAAGAATCTGCCTGCAATGAAGGAGCTGCAAGAGACATGGGTTCGATCCCTGGGTCAGGTAGATCACCTGGAGAAGGGAATGACAGCCCACTCCAGTATTCTTGCCTGGAGAATTCCATGGACGGAGGAGTCTGGTGAATTGCAAAGAGTCAGACATGACTGAAGCGACTTAGCAAGCATTATATTCATGATTATTGTTCAGTGTATTGTGTCCCTTCTAATTCCCTAGCGTCTTAGTCAGCTCAGGCAGCCATAACAAAATACCATAGACTGGGTGGTTAAAACAACAAGTTGAGAAAGTCCAAGGTCAAAGTGCCAGCTGTGTCAAGGCCTGGTGAGGACTCTCTGTGCATGAACATGGAGAGAGAGAAAGAGGTCACTCTTTCTATTCTTGTAAGGCCACCAATCCTATTGGATTTGGATTCTATGCTTATGAACCTCATTTAACCTTAATTATACCCTAAAAGCACTACCTCCAAATACAATTACATTAGAGACTAGGGCATCAAAATATGAATTTTTTAGGGGAGGAGCACAATTCAGTCCATAGCAAAAGCAATGCATACAAATTATTCAACGAGTATTTATTGAGCATCTGATCTGTGCCAAACATTATTCTAGGCATTTAGGTTATATAGATGAACAAAGCAAAGATCTCTGCCCTCATGGAACACATATTTTTTCAGGCATATATTTAAATGGATTTTAGTAATCTAAATAATATCCAGTTGATTTCTTATTTATCTCTTACTGAAGTCTTGCTTGATGATTAATAATTTTTAGAATATCGGCAGAAAAGGAAAAATCAGACACTTTGCAAAAAAGCATTACTAAAAGTACTGTACAATATATGGTGATAAATATGTAACAAAATTCTACTAAATACCAAAGCTTGTACCACAGAACTTTATTAAATAAGCTGAGTTTATGGATCCATGAGTTAAGAAAATATTTTCCTTATGAAGAACTGAATAGTATTTCAGAGCATTTTTCCAGCAGACATGAATAGTATTAGAAAGTCTTGGTTGGAATGAGAAATAAATAGCAATGATATGTTACATTTGGAAATCAGTGAACCAGCCCAAGAATAACAGTGAAATAGCAAGGGAGTCTTTAAAGTATTATTTATTAGGGACTAAAAACATTTGAAATGCTTATTTTATTATGTCACTAAGACTCTAAAAAGGCATCAAATCTGACAGACCTAAAATCCGAAAGTATAAATTTCTTAAGATTTAAAAAAAAAAATCAAGTTGTATCACTACTTACATAGCCTTTAACAAACAATAGTTGACAATATATTTAAATGTCATAATATTGTACCAGATCCATTTCTAAATATGTTTGGTTAAACAAAAGTAAAATCAATTTTGTCAAATGTGTTCATAGGTAGTAAAATGATTTAAAATTTTGAGAGTTCAACCAACATCCAGTCATGTTTGTTTACTTGAAGAGCTCCTTCCAAGGCACAAGATGTGCTCCTGTGTGTCTGAAGACCTAATTCTGCTCTGAAGACCTAATTCTGCTCTGAAGACCTGCAGCACTAGATGAAACCAATTGGGAAATGAAGGAAAGAAAGAAGTGAGGGAGAAGGAAGGAGGGAGGTAAAGGAGGGAGTGGAGAAGGAAAGGAAGGAGAGAGGAAAAGAAAAGAAAGGGAAGAAAGAAAGATATCAAGTAGTGATGTGAGAATTCGATCCTAAGGAAGACTGAGCATCAAAGAATTGATGCTTTTGAATTGTGGTGCTGGAGAAGACTCTTGAGAGTCCCTTGGACTGCAATGAAATCAAACTGGCCAATCCTAAAGGAAATCAACCCTGAATATTCATTGGAAGTATTGATGCTGAAGCTCCAATACATTGGCCACCTGATGAGAGGAGCCAACTCATTGGAAAAGACTCTGATGCTGGGAAAGATTGAAGGCAAAAGGAGAAGGGGGTGACAGAGGATGAGATGGTATCACTGACTCAATGGATGTGAATTTGAGCAAACTTAAAGAAATAGTGGAGGACAGAGGAACCTTGCCTGCTACAGTCCGTGGAGTTGCAAAGAGTTGGACACAACTTAGCAACTGAAGAAGAAGAACAACAACATTCTCTAAGTCACCTTTCTTTCCCCATCCCCATCGTTTTGTCACCATCAATGCTATCCAAAGATACCTAATACATGATCAGCAGTACAGCACACTGTGGGAAAAGATGTCTTCATATTCTAAAATTTCAGCATTTAAGACCTCTGTAGGGTTGGCGGTTTTTATCTCCTCCAGTTCCAGCTGGTACAGAATAGTAGTCTTACTTTATTTGGAGGGTTATTGAAACCTCCCTTTCTTTCTCTTCAAATCACAGAGTTTGTATTTTAGAGTAAATTCCAGAGTCTATAACTTTCCATCATTTAAGGAATAATTTAAGGAAATTAAAAAAAAAGATATTATAGTTCATTACTTCTGTGTTTTTTCTCTGAAATCCTTCTATAACACACTTCTAAATGGGAAATAAAAAATAGTATTACCAAAAATATATGGAGCACATTATGGCTACCTTGTATTCTTTAAATTATTCATTCTTAAATAAAATTTCAATTGCAGCTATGGAATGATCAATAAATTTTGTGCAATGGAATTTACCTTATTTCTGAAACCAATTCTCCTTCACCCCCAGCTTTATTTAAATTGACATATAATAATTTGTAAGTTTAAAGTGTACAAAGTGATGATTTGATAAGTATTGTGATATGATTCCCTGGTGGCTCTGATGGTAAAGAATCCACCTGCAATGCAGGAGACCTGGGTTTGATCCCTGGGTTAGAAAGATCCCCTGGAGGAGGACATGAAAACCCACTCCAGATTCTTGCCTGGAGAATCCCCATGGACAGAGGAACCTTGTGGGCTACAGTCCATCAACTAAGCACAGTGATATGATTACCATAATAAGGTTAAAACATCAATTATCTTGCACTCTTACCAGTTTTAAAACTCATCTTAAAAATTTTATTTTTTTCTGAATTAAAAAAAAATTGAAACACAGTGGATTTACAATGTTTCAGGTTTATAGCTAAGTGGGAGAAGGCAATGGCACCCCACTCCAGTACTCTTGCCTGGAAAATCCCACGGATGGCGGAGCCTAGTGGGCTGCCATCTATGGGGTCGCACAGAGTCGGACACGACTGAAGCGACTTAGCAGCAGCAGCAGCAACAGTAGTTAAGTGACTCAGTTATATATCTATTTATCTATAGATACCTAGATGGATTTAGATATACTTTTTTCAGATTTGTTTTCATTATAGTTTGTTACAAGATGTTGAATATAGTTCCCTGTGCTGTATAATAGGTTCTTATTGTTTATCTATTTTATATATAGTAGTGGTATCTGCTAATTTCAAATTCTCCAATTTAATCCCCCTCCCCTCTTCAGCTTTGATAACCATAAACTTATTCTCTATCTCTGAGTCTGTTTCTGTTTGTAAATAAGTTTGTTTGCATCAATTTTTAGATTCCACAAATAAGTGATAGCATATATTTGTCTTTATCTGATTTACTTCACTTAATATAATAATCTCTAGGTCCATCCATGTTGCTGCAAATGGCATTATTTCATTTCTTATGGCTGAGTAATAGTTCATTGCATATATATATATACCGCATCTTTTTTACCCATTCATCTATCAGTAGAAACTCAGACTGCTTCCATGTCTTTGCTGTTGTAAATAATGCTGCTATGAACATTGGACTGTATGTAGCTTTTTGAATTAGACTTTTTGTCTTTTCCAGATATATGCCCAGGAATGGGATTGTTGGATCATATGATAACTCTAGTTTTAGTTTTTTAAGGAATCTCCGTACTATTCTAGACAGTGGCTGCACCAATTTACATTCCCATCAACAGTGTAGAAGAGTTCCCTTTTCTCTATACCCTCTCCAGTGTTTGTTGGTTGTAGACTTTTTGATTGATGGCCATTCTGATTGGTGTGAGGTGGTACCTCATTGTAAATTTGATTTGCATTTCTCTAATAATTAGCAATGTTGAGCATCTTTTCATGTACCTATTATCTATCTGTGTGTCTTCCTTGGAGAAATTTCTAATTTGGTTTTCTGCCCATTTTGATTGTGTTATTAGTTTTTATGATATTGAGTTTTATAAACTGTATATTTTGCAAATTAATCCCCTGCCAGTTGCATAGTTTCTAAATATTTTCTCCCAGTCTGTAGATTGCTTTTTTTCATTTTGTTTATGGTTTCCTTTTTTGTACAAAGTTTTAAGTTAAATTAGGTCTACCTATAAAAAGAATAGATTCCTTTATATGTAGCTGTCCACTTTTCCCAGGGTCATTTATTCAAGAGACTGTTTTTTCTCCGATTCATATTCTTGCCTCCTTTGTTGTAGATTAATTGACCATAAGTGCACGGATTTATTTCTGAGTTCTCTAGCCTGTTCTATTGATCTTCCTGTTTTTCTTTGTGCCAGTACCGTACAGTTTTGATTACTGCAGCATTGTAGTATAGCCTTAAGTTGAGAACTTGAATCTTCCAGCTCTGTTCTTACTCAAGATTGTTCTAGCTATTTGGGATCTTTTGTGTTTCCATCAGTTCAGTTCAGTTCACTCACTCAGTCATGTCCAGCTCTTTGCAACCCTGTGGGCTGCAGCACGCCAGGCTTCCCTGTCTATCACCAAATCCCAGAGTTTACTCAAACTCGTGTCCATTGAGTCAGTGATGCCATCCAACCATCTCATCCTCTGTCATCCCCTTCTCCTCCTGCCTTCAATCTTTCCCAGCATCAGGGTCATTTCCAGTGAGTCAGTTCTTCGCATCAGGTGGCCAAAGTGTTGGAGTTTCAGCTTCAGCATCAGTCCTTCCAATGAATATTCAGGACTGATTTCCTTTAGGATTGACTGGTTTGATCACCTGTAGTCCAAGGGACTCTCAAGAGTCTTCTCCAACACCACAGTTCAAAAGCATCGATTCTTCTGTGCTCAGCTTTCTTTATAGTCCAACTCTCACATCCATACATGACTACTGGAAAAACCATAGCTTTGACTAGATGGACCTTTGTTGGCAAAGTAATGTTTCTGCCTGTTAATATGCTGTCTAGGTTGGTCATAACTTTTCTTCCAAATTATTTGCTCTGGTTCTGTGAAAAATGTCATTGGTATTTTGATGATGATTGCATTAAATCTGTACATTGCCTTAGGTTGTATGATCATCTTTAAAATATTGATTTTAAAAAGATGATATTTAAAATATTGTTCCAGTTCAGGAACAATGATGCCAACTCTTGCCACTTTTATTCACCACAGTTTTGAAAGTGCTAACAACAGCAACCAGAGAAGAAAAACAAATAAAAGTAATCTAAATTGCAAAAGAAGAAGTAAAACTCACTGTTTGCAGATGACATGATACAATATGGAAAAAATCCTAGAGGCTACCAGAAAACTACTAGTGTTCATCAATGAATTTAGTAAAGTAGCAGGATAGAAAATTATAGAAATTATTTACATTTCTGTATGCTAACAAGGAAAGATCAAAAAAAAGAAATTAATGAAGAAATTCCACTTACCATTGCATCTAAAAGAGTAAACTGCCTAGGAATAAACCTACTTAAGAAAGCAAAAGACCTCTCCTCTGTAAAACTACAAGATCCTAATGAAAGAAATTGAAGACAACAAAAACAGATGGAAACATGTACCATGTTCTTGAAATTGAAATTTTTTTAATATAAAACCATATGAAAATTACATTGCACAAAAGTTAACTCAGTTCTATCTCATTAAAAATAACTCCTTTAGGAATTAACAAGAGATAAATCATAGCTTCTGAAGTATCTGTTATCAGTTGCAGTGATATTTTCCAGTGAGTGACTATTTCAGTCTTGAGTCATAAAAAACAGGGAGAGAATTATGAATGAATTAATACAGAAAATCTTAAAAAGCAAAGATTTTACTTATTAAAAACTGAATTTTCACTGAAACTTCAGTCCAGGTGGTGCTCCCCAGATTCCTATTCAAGTTAGATGACCTTGGCTCCTGAAGTCACATGTACTCTGGTGGTGCTGGGAGCACAGGAAATAATGTCTTGCTTGTTGTAGCTCAGAAACAGAATGCTTCTGGATATGCTCTGTCATATTCCTTTGCAAATTTGAGTTTACTGTTTAATTGCATTTCCTCAACACATTTTATTTATAGACTCACAGACCATATATATTTTAAACAGAATTGTTTTGCTTATAAATATCACCATTGCTGTTTCAGTCTACAGTTATTAAACTGTAAACATAGCCTTGTTAGGAGGAATAGGATGGGGCTCTGACTGTCCAGTAGTTAAGACTCTGTGCTTTCACTGCTGAAGCCCAGGTTCAATCCCTGATTGGGGAACTAAGATCCTGAAAGCCACAATATGTGACTCCCCACCCCCACCAAAAAAAAAAAAAAGTGAGTAGCATGACTTGAGTTAATTCTGTTGAGATCCAAGCTTCTTAAATTTCTTTTATAGTTTTTCCTAAAATTTTTCCTAAAATTCTTTTTTCCTTACAAAGAATTCCACCAGGTTCTCATTTCTAAAGCTAAATCACAAACATTGGAAATACTTGGATGATTGCTGGAGATTAATTATGTCAATGAAGCCAAAAACCAACCTGAAGCAATAATACTGATGGCTGGTGTAGAAGAGCCAGTCAGAGCATGGAGCAGTCTGGGAAGGCTGTCTTAACAGCGCAGAAAATGGAGAAGGGTCACAGCTGCCAAGAGCAGTAACACACACACAAAATATATGGCCTTAGTGTCTGTACTATGAAGGGGAAAATGTTGGCCCACCCAAGACATCCTTGTACTCACAGGGCAGCAATTTCAATCAGTAGGGTTGTTTCTAGATTTATAGAAAACAGTGAAATGGATAAATTATATGCACTTTCATTTTTATTTCTACCTAGTCAATGATAGTTTATTCTCCCAAGAAAAATCAAAGCTGAGCATTTTTTTTTCTTTTGTTTGTCTTTGAAGGAAACAGGGGAAGTAAGTAGTGTGTAATTTAGTTGTATTGCTGAATAGAATCATAACCTTCTAGCTCGATCAGTTTTAGATTCACTTTTTATGATATTTGTCAACTTAGCCTAATAATAACCTCTGCCACTCTGTGGAAAGTTAAGAAATAGAGTAGTCAATTTACTTTACAAATATCCTAGGCCACTCTAAGGCAATTTATCCTATAAACTAATCTCCAGCACTTAACAAAATGGAATAATACTGACAAAATATGGCCCTCAAATAAAATTTCTAAATTTTGACTGATCCCTTCTTCTCTGTTCTTCCCTATATTCATGTTCCTATTTAAATATTCAGCTCATCCAGCAATTCCACTCCTGGACATATATCTGGAAAAGACAAAAACTCTAATTCTAAAAAATAGTTGCACTCCAGTGTTCATAGTAGCACTATTTATAATAGACAAGACATGGAAGCAACTGAAATGTCCATCCACAGAGAAATGGATAAAGAAGATGTGGTACATATGTATAATGGAATATTACTTAGCATAAAAAATGAAAGAATGCCATTTGCAGCAACCTAGATAGACCTAGATATTATCATACTAACTGAAGTAAGCCAGACAAAGACTAATGTCATATGGTGTCACATATATGTGGAATCTAAAAAAGAATAATACAGACTCACAGATATAGAAAAGAAACTTATGGTTTCCAAAGGGGGAATGAAGGGAAGGATAAATTGGGAATTTGGGATTAACATATATATACTACCATATACAAAATAGATAACCAACAAGGATCTACTGCACAGCACGGGGAACTATATTCAATATATTGTAATAACCTATAATGGAGAAGAATCTGAAAAAGAATATATACACATGTATATATATATATATGTATAACTGAATCATGTTGCTGCATACCTGAAATATGGTATATCAGTGATACTTCAATAAATAAATTCTCAGTCCAAATACTTTCTCCTTGTAGTCTTCCTGAATTCCTCCAAATCAGTATTATCCCCTTCTCTGCCATTCTCCTATATTTTGTGCATGTTTCTATGATATTTATTTAATTCTGTCTTCATTCTACCATATTATAAGGAATCTACAGTTACAAAAGTAACCAGTGTCTCCTCTGTGATGATACCCTTGGCCATCTTCATGCTCATAGAACTAAAGGTATTCCCCAGGACTTTATCACTTTTCCTCGATAGCTTTTATTGTCATTTATTTTGCTCTCCATTTAACTTATCTGCCTATAGTATCCAACAAGTACATGCTCATAATAAACAGCTCTGGGGTTATTATATTGTAATTCTTTGCATATATATCACATTCAAAATTCAAAATTAGGAGTCTTGAGGTGTAAAATTGTTCTTGGCTGAAAGAGAAATATACAAAATATAGCACTGAATGTCTACTGGAACTTCATAGACAATCTCCTAAAAGTGCAATGACTATGAAACCAGTATCAGATTCTAAAGGAAGTGACTTGAAAACTCACATAATCCTGGTCAGAAAATAGTTATCTGATTTGTAAAAGCAAAAGAATGAATGAAAATTGAAGGCTTTCAGGAAGTCAGCATTTCCAAATAGTCCCATCCCTCTATAATGTTAGTGAAACAATAGAAGCTGCTTTTTCATGCTACGGGCAACAATCTGTAACCCTGAGAGGCTGTACTAAGAAAGAAAGAAAGGAAGAAAAAAACAAAAAAGAAAGAAAGGGAGAAATGGAGAAAGAAAGAAAAGGTAGAGAAAGCCTGCTGATATTGTTTTAATTGGCATAGATATTGACTAAAGGTTGTTTGGAAGACGTTTTCGTTCTATCACCATGAATATCATAGGTAATGATTTTATATTTTGATGGCAATGGTATCATTTGGACGTAATGGCCCTCTACAACTGAATAGTCCATATGTGATTTCAACCCAAGTGATTTGCAGAAGTGTCATAGTGACAGCTCACGCATCCCTGCAAACTTTGTTATTCTTCCATCAAATGTTTATTGTTTCCTTTGTATCTAGGAACTGAGGGCACCAGGTTGCACACAATGCAAACAAACAGATAAATTCAGGTGCTCTTAGAAGGTGTCATAGCAGAAGTGATTGATTTTGCTTGTCAGTGTAGAGGAAAGCCTGGGAAAACAGGAGCAGTCTGACCTGGTCTCAAGAATGATTAGTTTGCCAAGTAGATGGAGATGGGTGGAGACAGACAGATTTTTTTCAGACTGAAGGGGTGAGGAAAAGGCCCAGAGAGGTGAAAGGACAGGTGTATTCTGAGAGCTCTGAGTAGAAAGATTTTACTGGAGCAAAGTTCAACAGATAGAATTGCAACTCAGAGTAGTTTGAGGTGTGAACCATACTAGAAGGCCCTGGATCTGAAGCTGTGGAATTGGCCTTCATCCCACTGGCTAGTGGTTTTCTTCAATGTGTGTCAGAGTCACCTGGGGAGCTTGTTATAATGTCCCACTTCTGACAATCTCATTCAGCAGGTCCAGGGTAGGTACAGAAACATTTATAGGAAAAATCCTTAGTATCATTTTTGAAGGTCATTTTTGTTTGCACCTCAAGGAAATAGCCGGAGAAGGCAATGGCACCCCACTCCAGTACTCTTGCCTGGAAAATACCATGGAGAGAGGAGCCTGGTAGGCTACAGTCCATGGGGTCGCTAAGAGTCGGACATGACTGAAGCGACTTAGCAGCAGCAGCAGCAACAGCGGCAAGGAAATAACCGTAATGATTAGAGAATGTTGAGGTAGTATGGGTTCCTGGTGGCTCAGACGGTAAAGAATCTGCCTGCAATGTGGGAGACCCAGGTTTGATCCCTAGCCAGAAGCATGACATTCTACAGAATAACTTGTGGTGGGGAAGAGGAGGAAACTGGGCACGTGGGATACGATCTGATAGCACAACTGTCTGTAAAACCCTTGGTCTGGGATTAAGAATACCTGTAATCCTAGTTTGGCTCCATTACCTCTAGATGTGCTTCTTTCAAGCCCTTTTCCGTTTTGTCCCTCACTTGCATCATCCATTAAAGAGTGTAATATTTATGAACCTTCCTTCTAAGTAGATAAGTAATTAAGTTAGAAATACTTTAAAAATGTTTATGCTTTATTCAATTCAAATGGAAAGTTTTTATCTTTTTTTTTTTTTTTTTACTGAAGGATAGTTGATTTACAATGTGGTAACTTCTGCTGTACAGCATAGTGATTCAGTTATATATTATATATATATATATATACACAAGTATGTATGTTTTTCTATTATGATTTATCACAGAATATTAAACATATTCCCCGTGCTCAAATGTAAGTTTTATGATTGTAAACTATGTACATGTTACTGGCTGACTAAATCAAGAATCTAGCCGAGATTAGAGAATATGCAGTATTAACGGATAGCAGCTAACAGTTAAATGTATGGTTTTGAAGAAATTACAGCATTACTTTTTACTTTTTTTTTAAATTGGAGTACAGTTGCTTTGCAATGTTGTATCAGTTTCTGCTGTACAGGAAAGGGAATCAGCTATGCTGCCACTGCTTAGTTGCTTCAGTGGTGTCCAATTCTGTGTGACCCTATGACTGTAGCCTGCCAGGCTCCTCTGTCCATGGAATTCTACATGCAAGAGTACTGGAATGGGTTCCATGCCCTACTCCAGGGGATCTTCTCGACCCAGGGATCAAACCCAGGTCTCCTGCGTTATAGGCAGATTCTTTACCACTGAGCCACCAGGGAAACCCAAATCAGCTATATGTATACATATATCTGCACATTTTTAGATTTCTTTTGCATTTAGGTCACCACAGAGCATTGAGTAGAGTTCTCTGTGCTATACAGTTAGGTTCTCATCAGTTATCTATTATATATGTCAATCCCAAATCTCTCAACTCATCCTGCCCTCCCCTTTCCCCTTTGGTAGTCATAAATTTGTTTTTTACATCTGTGATTCTATTTCTTAATTTAAAATAAGTTCACCTGCACCGTTTTTTCTAGATTCTACGATTCCACATATAAACAATATTGCACAATATTTTTCTTTTTTTCACATTCCTTCTTACTGTTAAATATCAATGTAGGCTTTTAAAAAAAGCCTATATTAGTTAAAAATCACTTTAAGTTAGTTAAAAATCTTCTTCATTTATTCTCTATGTTCCATTTGGAATTGTAAAAGATATCGATCTTAATTTTTGTAATAATTTTTAAATAGCCCAATAGTTTTAACAACAGTTCTTAATGATTTATCAATAATGCATTGGTGTACAGAGACTATCTGCACACCATTTTCAATGTTTCTTACTTTCCTGAACCTTCACTTCATTTTATAGATTGCCTTGTAGTCTGACGACTAATGTTTGATTTTCAGTTCAGTTCAGTTCAGTCGCTCAGTCGTGCCGGACTCTTTGCGACCCCATGAATTGCAGCACGCCAGGCCACCCTGCCCATCACCAACTCTCAGAGTTTACCCAAACACATGTCCATCGAGTCGGTGAAGTCATCCAACCATCTCATCCTCTGTCGTCCCCTTCTCCTCCTGCCCCCAGTCCTTCCCAGAATTAGGGTCTTTTCCAATGAGTCAACTCTTCGCATGAGGTGGCCAAAGTATTGGAGTTTCAGTTTCAACACCAGTCCTTCCAATGAACATCCAGGACTGATCTCCTTTAGGATGGATTGGTTGGCTCTCCTTGCAGTCCAAGGGACTCTCAAGAGTCTTCTCCAACACCACAGTTCAAAAGCATCAATTCTTCGGCACTCAGCTTTCTTCACCGTCCACCTCTCACATCCATACATGACCACTGGAAAAACTATAGCCTTGACTAGACGGACTTTTGTTGGCAAAGTAATGTCTCTGCTTTTAAATATGATATCTAGGTTGGCCATAACTTTCCTTCCAAGGAGTAAGTGTCTTTTAATTTCATGGCTGCAATCACCATCTGCAGTGATTTTGGAGCCCCCCAAAATAAAGTCTGATACTGTTTCCACTGTTTCTCCATCTATTTCCCATGAAGTGATGGGACAAGATGCCATGATCTTAGTTTTCTGAACGTTGAGCTTTAAGCCAGCTTTTCACTCTCCTCTTTCACTTTCATCAAGAGGCTCTTTAGTTCTTCTTCACTTTCTGCCATAAGGGTGGTGTCATCTGCATATCTGAGGTTATTGATATTTCTCCCAGCAATTTTGATTCCAGCTTGTGTTTCTTCCAGGCCAGTGTTTCTCATGATGTACTCTGCATATAAGTTAAATAAGCAGGGTGACAATATACAGCCTTGATGTTCTCCTTTTCCTATTTGGAATCAGTCTGTTGTTCCATGTCTAGTTCTAACTGTTGCTTCCTGACCTGCATACAGGTTCCTCAAGAGACAGGTCAGATGGTCTGGTATTCCCATCTCTTTCAGAATTTTCCACAGTTTATTGTGATCCACACAGTCAAAGGCTTTGGCATAGTCAATAAAGCAGAAAAAGATGTTTTTCTGGAACCCTCTTTCTTTTTTGATGATCCAGTGGATATTGGCAATTGGATCTCTGGTTCCTCTGCCTTTTCTAAAGCCGGCTTGAACATCTGGAATTTCACGGTTCACTATTGCTGAAGCCTGGCTTGGAGAATCTTGAGCATTACTTTACTAGCGTGTGCTGCTAACTGCTAAGTCGCTTCAGTCGTGTCCGACTCTGTGCGACCCCATAGACGGCAGCCCACCAGGCTCCGCCATCCCTGGGATTCTCCAGGCAAGAATACTGGAGTGGGTTGCCATTTCCTTCTCCAGTGCATGAAAGGGAAAAGTGAAAGTGAAGTCGCTTCAGTCGTGTCCGACTCTGTGCGACCCCATAGACGGCAGCCCACCAGGCTCCGCCATCCCTGGGATTCTCCAGGCAAGAATACTGGAGTGGGTTGCCATTTCCTTCTCCAGTGCATGAAAGGGAAAAGTGAAAGTGAAGTCGCTCAGTCGTGTCCGACGCTTAGCGACCCCATGGACTGTAGCCTACCAGGCTCCTCCGTCCATGGGATTTTCCAGGCAAGAGTACTGGAGTGGGGTGCCATTGCCTTCTCCAAATACTAGCGTGTGAGATGAGTGCAATTGTGCGGTAGTTTGAGCATTCTTTGGCATTATCTTTCTTTGGTATTGGGATGAAAACTGACTTTTTCTAGTCCTGTGGCCACTGCTGAGTTTTCAAAATTTGCTGGCATATCAAGTGCAGCACTTTCACAGCATCATCTTTCAGGATTTGAAATAGCTGAACTGGAATTCCATCACCTCCACTAGCTTTGCTTGTAGTGATGCTTTCTAAGGCCCACTTGACTTCACATTCCAGGGTGTCTGGCTCTAGGTGAGTGATCACACCATCGTGATTATCTGGGTCATGAAGATCTTTTTTGTAGAGTTCTTCTGTATATTCTTCCCACCTCTTCTTAATATCTTCTGATTCTGTTAGGTCCATACCATTTCTGTCCTTTATCGAGCCTATCTTTGCATGAAATGCTCCCTTGGTATCTCTAATTTTCTTGAAGAGATCTCTAGTCTTTCCCGTTCTGTTGTTTTCCTCTATTTCTTTGCACTGATCTCTGAGGAAGGCTTTCTTATCTCTCCTTGCTATTCTTTGGAACTCTGCATTCAGATGGGAATATTTTTCCCTTTCTCCTTTGCTTTTTGCTTCTCTTCTCTTTCCAGCTATCTGTAAGGCCTCCTCAGACGGCCATTTTGCTTTTCTGCATTTTTTGCATTTCTTTTCCATGGGGATTGTCTTGATTCCTGTCTCCTGTACAATGTCACGAACCTCTGTCCATAGTTCATCAGGCACTCTATCAGATCTAGTCCCTTAAATCTATTTGTCACTTCTCCTGTATACTCATAAGGGATTTGATCTAGGTCATACCTGAATGGACTAGTGGTTTTCCCTCCTTTCTTCAATTTAAGTCTGAATTTGGCAATAAGGAGTTCATGATCTTAGTCACAGTCTGCTCCCGGTCTTGTTTTTGCTGACTGTATAGAGCTTCTCCATCTTCGGCTGCCAAGAATATAATCAATCTGATTTTGGTGTTGACCATCTGGTGATGTCCACGTGTAGAGTGTTCTCTCGTGTTGTTGGAAGAGGGTGTTTGCTATGACCAGTGCGTTCTCTTGGCAAAACTCTATTAGCCTTTGCCCTGCTTCATTCTGTACTCCGAGGCCAAATTTGCCTGTTACGCCAGGTGTTTCCTGACTTCCTACTTTTGCATTCCAGTCCCCTATAATGAAAAGGACATCTTTTTTGGGTGTTAATTCTAATAGGTCTTCTAGGTCTTCATAGAACCATTCAACCTCAGCTTCTTCAACGTTACTGATCGGGGCATAGACTTGGATTACTGTTATATTGCATGGTTTGCCTTGGAAACGAACAGAGATCATTCTGTCGTTTTTGAGATTGCATCCAAGTACTGCTTTTCGGACTCTTTTGTTGACCATGATGGCTACTCTATTTCTTCTAAGGGATTCTTGCCCACAGTAGTAGATATAATGGTCATCTGAGTTAAATTCACCCATTCCAGTCCATCTTAGTTTGCTGATTCCTAGAATGTCTATGTTCACTCTTGCCATCTCCTGTTTGACCACTTTCAATTTGCCTTGATTCATGGACCTAACATTCCAGGTTCCTATGCAATATTTCTCTTTACAGCATCGAACTTTGCTTCTATCACCAATCACATCCACAGCTGGGTATTGTTTTTGCTTTGTCTCCATCCCATCATTCTTTCTGGAATTATTTTTCCACTGATCTCCAGTAGCATATTGGGCACCTACTGACCTGGGGAGTTCATCTTTCAGTGTCCTATCTTTTTGCCTTTTCATACTGTTCATGGGGTTCTCAAGGCAAGAATACTGAAGTGGTTTGCCATTCCCTTCTCCAGTGGACCACATTCTGTCAGATCTCTCCACCATGACCCATCCATCTTGGGTGGCCCCACACAGCATGGCTTAGTCTCATGAAAATGTATGAAAATAGCAAGAGATTGCTTATTTCATTCATGAATAAAAACTGAAAATGTAGAGTTTTGATTTAATATTCCTTTGAGGAGGTGGGAAAATTAAACAAAATATTTATTGGTTTTGGCCCAAGAATCTTTTAAGGTTTATAGATCAAAGACTGGAATCAACAGAATTTTTTTTTTAAGGGGTAAGACTTGAAACAAAACTAAGAATGAGGTTTTGAGCATGAGAGAATGTTATATTTTAGAAACTGATAACATCAGAGAAGACATCAGAGCAATACTTTCTTATACAATTTTAATCGTTACTTTGATTAGAATATACAATTGTCAGTCCAGATGAAACCTTTAATAACTTCACTTGGAATTAACCCTTAGCCATCTGTTTGGCTAACTATGGATATCATTATAATTGTGTTAGCAAATTACACCACCTCATCAGATTGTTAAGATTAAACAAATTAATACACATGAAACATTTAGAACAGGACCTATTAAGTGTTAAGGCTCCATACATTTAGTTATCATTTTTATTACCAAACTCACCACTTCAAAATATACTTCTTTTTAATATTTAATATTAAATTTAATATTCCTTTTAATGCAATGATGTTGCAATTGAAGACTGACTGGGCTTATTTTTACTTAGAATAAACAGTTTAACATCTAGGGAACTGTTTCTTTTTTATCTTATTTTTAATTAAAATTTCAGTATATGTTTTTTAAACTGGCTGATTAAGTTTTTTGAACATCATATTAATGGGGTCAAGCTCACAGATTCTTAAGTCATATGAAAAGTGTTTTTGTCATTTTTTTCTCTTTATTTTAAGACCACAGATTGTAACCTGGTTAGTCATCTTAAAAATAAATCTATTGTTTATCAAAGAATTTTTTTAAAAAAGGAAATGAGTGAAAACTGTTTGCCCTTGATTTTGGAATGGGCATTCAGAGCATCCTCAATAATAAAGCTATATGCTTAAATTTTATTTTATTTTATTTTATTTTATTTTTTATTTTTTTTTTAATATAGGTTCTCAGACCAATAAAAGAACGATGTGGTCAGAACTTACCTTTAGCATCCTCCAAATAACTTCCTTACAATTACAAATTAAAACAGCTAACAGATATTTATGTGCTATTTGCCAGGAACTGTTATAAGCACTTTGAATAAATTATCTAATTGATCACAAAGCTGCTACAAATATGAATTTATCTCCAATTTTTTAGATTTACAGAGGTGTCAAGTAACTTTCCGAAAGCAACTTTAGGAATTAGCAGAGCTGGAACTCATATCAAAGAAGTTCAATTCTAAACACTTGTGACTACATTCCACTAAACTGGATAAGTCTCTCTTAATTCAGATGTGTGCATACAAATAGATTTTATCATGGTTCACAAAGAGTTACCTAGATTTTACTGGTATGTGAGGTTCTCAACTTCAGTGATCTCTGCCTAGGTAATAATATTGGGCTATGAATTATGTAAAATGAGATTACCATTTGCTTATTTTTTTTCACACACAAAAAAGCTTCTTCAAATCCATATTCATACATTTGAAATAATTCATTCAGATGCCTATTTTAAAAGTGGGAATTTAGATGGATCCATGTGAAATAAAGACCCAATAGCTGTTCTCATACAATGTTTTCTGGAGTTACTGGACCAAAAGTCAGGAAACCTGATTTCTTAAACCAGCTCTGCTACTAGCCAGCTGTGTGCTTTGAAGAAATCAAGTTATCTTTCTTTTCCTAATTTATTTTTTTTCCTATTTTAATGTCACAGTACTGGACTAAGCAGCCTTTAATAACTCTTTCAGCACTAAAACTTTATGATTCTATAATTAGGAATAAACAGTGTTGCCCATCCCTTAGATTAAACATGAATAATGGATCATTTCGGATCTGAAAAATATGCCTTTAATCTCTTGTGACACCTCAGGCTCTTGGTATCACAGGAAAACTATACTGATCACATTTGGCTGCTTTTCTGCTATAGTTTATGACCAGAATTGGTTTGCTTTAGATAAAACACTCTTGTGCTGTGCCACTGTTGCTAAGATACAGTTTTGTAAATAAAAGTTATTTTAAATATATATCCTGGTGTGGGGAGGGAAAAACATAGAAAGTGATTGGTCAAAGATTTAAAGTATTTTCTGAGAGGCCAGAGACAACGCTTTAGATAAATCTTTAAAAGACCTATTTTCAAGTGTGTCCTAAAATTATTTTGCTTTACCCTGAAACTGAATGAAGAGAGGGTAAGGACCTGGAGTAGGAGAGAGCCCTCAAGGGCTAGTAAGTATGATGAATTGTTTTGCAGCAGTGATTTCATCTGTTTGAAAGACTCTGATATTGTTTCAACGTGGTCTGTAAATATATTTTGTCCTTGACATTTAAGCCTATCTTTTCACCAGAAAGAGGAGGGATTTGATTGTCATCATCCATAATAGATCAAAAAAGGTATCTTAGGAATCCCTGTTGAAGACTGAAGGGATTCCAACTGAACAGCCCCTTCTCAAGAGCAGGGGCCATGTATGCTCCCTGATAGAGACTCACTCACTTGCAGCAGCAAACCAACTAGGAACTCTTCCATAATCTGTTACCACAGGCAGCTCTTTTCTACCACCCCAGGGTCTCTGTCTTCTGTTATCATTATCATCATCAGTACTATTATTACCATTATCGCCATTGCTATTATTATGACCAATATCATTATTATTATTACTATTATTAATACTATCATCATTTTTACTATTATTATTAATACTTTGCTGTTATATTGTTATAATTTTTAATACTATTGTACTATTATTTTTTTTGCACGTCCATCTTCTTCACCGGACTCTAGGATATCTCTGGTCACAGCCTGGACATCACATGTCTCAGCACCCACTTCTCTCCCCCCACCCACCTTCTGTCCCACCAGTGTTAGGCTCAGTACTTGGCTCAGGGTTACTTTTTGGTAAATATCTCCTAAGTAAATAAATATAGCAGCAGATCATTTCACCATTATCTGAAATAATATCTGAAGGCTAGGGACAGTCTTAGTATTTCTCTCTTAGTATTAGTTTCTTAGAGGGGAATATAGGCTTGAAACTTTCAACCAGGATGTGGCTGATTCTATACGTGCTGCTCTGAGTAATGAAGAGCTTAGATCCCATCACAGGAGGTGGAGCTCAAAATGGTAGGTGATGAGTGTTATTAAAATGCACAGAGTTTTGCTTTCCTTTGCTACCTTGGTTTTGCCCCAGTCTGTCCTTTTTTCTTTCTGTCCCATTTTATTCAGGATCACTCATCTCCTTGCCTTTCTCTCTCTCCTTTGTCCAGGTCATGAAAATAAATGGAAAAAGAGGACAATAAAAAACTACTCTCCTAGTGAATAAAAGGTTAACTTTGAAATTGTTGACTTCTGTACTACTTCACTAATATAAGGACATAATGTGAACTTCTCTTGTACATACCCCTGGGAAAATCCCAGAGGAAAGTGTTGGACTCTGGGTTTCAGCCTGTTTCACAGAAATGGAACTAAAAACAAAACAAGTATCTCTCAATGCCAAAAAAGAACACGGATCACAAAGCCTGCCAAGAGGGACACTAAAAAGTAGGAGAATATAGCATAACAAACTTAGGAGTTCAAACTTATGGTTGTCAAATAATTATATGATTTTTAAGATGTGGATATGTTACATACAGCCATTTCATAGAATTTTCAATAAGGCACCCTATGCAAATGTGTGTTTAAAACACAAGATACTTGCAGTCAACTGTACCTATGGTTGAGTATTTCCACAACTAATGAGTCTAGCTGTCCTGGGTTTCTGAGCTCTTTAGCATCTGTTGAACATGAAATAAAGGATCATGTATTCTGTACAGGAGAAGTAAAGGCTAAATGAGTTCTACCTGTGCTATGTATCCAATTACATACATACATAGCATACATCCTGTGCTATCCCAGTTACATAAACCGTCTCATTCATTCCTCTTCAGGACCATTCTTTGAACATTTCCTGATGCCATAGTTGAGATACATAAAAGGTAAAGTGAAAGTCGCTCAGTCGTGTCCAATTCTTTGCGACCACATGGACTACACAGTCCATGGAATTCTCCAGGCCAGAATACTGGAGTGGATAACTGTTCCCTTCTCCAGGGGATCTTCCCAACCCAGTGATCGAATGTAGGTATCCCACATTGCAGGCAGATTCTTTACCAGTTGAACCACGAGGGAACCCATCAAAGGTAAGTTACTCACCAAGTGTCACATAGATGATAAGTGGGAGAGCTCAGGCTCTAGCCTAGGCTAAGGGCTGAGATCCCACTCTCTTAATTGCTGTTTGTTCAATCAATATGTTTGCAAAATCTTGGAAATGGAAAAGCCCTTAAAAAGAGTATAGTAGAATCTATCATTTCCATGTGAGAAACCTGGACCTTGGAGACTGGGACAGAATCACTAGAGAATGACAGACCCAGGAGAAGGAGCCAGGTCTACAGTCTCTGCATCATCCACACGCGAGCCCCACTCTGCATGGAGAGGGCACTTCTGCATATGGGAGACACCTATCGGGTTGTCTGAGCAGGTTAGACAAGAAACAAAAGAATATGCACTTCAAGAAAGGGTTTTTCAATGGTTTAGATATTTTATATAAACTAGTACAATAGATAAGATTTGACCTGCAGGGATTTCATGTCATCTACAGCATCAGAATAAAAAAGTCAATAATCAGAAGGGGTCATAGAAAGGTAGAAATGAACAGACAGACAGCTGATTTTGAGTAATCCCTGTATTCCCAAACATGAGAAGGTGTGACCATTGGAGTTTTCACCCTCAATACATCAAATACTTCCTAGAACTTTATCTGTCTGTCTAGATGGATAGAAAGATAAAAGGGAAGATAACAAAAGCCTTTAAATTTTCTTAACCCTTTTTGTCTGTGTGCATTTGCGGAACATATGTTTATTTTTCTCAGTTACCCTGGTCTCCTGCTGGATGTATAATAACACTTCATGAACATCTCTCACTAGAGAAGCTTGAGACAATTCACACTGTGTAATTTTTTCCTCATAACTACCCTGAGATATGTGCAGTGGAGACTTAATTGTCTCCTTTAGTTCAAGAGGAAAGTAAGGCTTAGAGAAGTTAAATGTCATATATGCCAAGTCCCTGTGTTGACTTTTGATGCTCATAGTCTCTTGGAGAACAGTTTCATAGACCACACTTTTGGTGACCTGTGGTCCAGGAATGTACTGTCATTTGCATCTGTATCTCTCTGAATATTACTTTAGAATGTTTGTCTCCATCCTATCAATGATAAAGATAGAAAAATAATAGAGGAGTGGGATGGGGGCATAGGAGGGAGGCTCAAGAGGGGGGTGATACATGTATCCTTATAGCCGATTCACACTGTTGTACAACAGAAACCAATGCAGCTTTGTAAAACAATTATCCTCCAATTAAAAATAAAATAAAGTGGATAACCAACAAGGACCTATTATATAGCATAGGGGATTCTGCTCAATGTTATGTAACAACCTAAATGGGGAAATAATTTTTTAAAAAATGGATACATGTTTAGTAAAAAACAAACAAAAAAACAAATCTTTTTAGTTTTCTTCCACTGCAAACAAAGAAAAGAAAACTAATAGAGATGAGAGTCATTCCCTCTGAAAAATGGAGTTGAAACACTCAGCTACTGAAGACCTTGTCACAACAAGGGCTAATACGTTTATATTTACTCTCAGACTCAAAGGGAAACTCTCAAGCAAGAGGTCGTTTAATGACTATAGAAATATGTACCAGCCCAGAGATAAAGACTAACAGGAAACTTTCAATCACAAGTTTACTAAGTAGGAATACATCACAAGGGCTTCCTTATGGACTAAGCAACAACATACATCATAAACTAGACTTAACTCAGAACTAATGCACCCTCAGAGCTCTGAGCAGCAAGTTATAAGGGAAAGGAAAGAAGGTGCAGGTATGAATAAAGTATGTATGACATCAGCCCAGCCAATCAAATTCCCCCAATACAATATCAGAGTGTCCAATATCAGAACAGTCTTCATTTTCTGAGTAATTTTTGATAGAAATGCCTTTGTCTGCTGGTTGCTTAAGATTGGGTTGGCCAAAAAGTTCATTTGAGTTTTGCATAATATCTTATTGAAAAATCTGAACAAATTTTTTGGCCAACCCAATGAATAGGTAAACAATTGCTTTCTGACCATAATAGCATTCAGGATTGCACTGGGCAATTAAAAGTCTTGTTTTATTAAAATAAATAAAAGTATTTAATTATTTAAATACTTTTTGATTGGCATTATTCAGAGTACAGACTAAGTTGCTTTAACAAGGATATCACAAAATATTTAGACACTTTATTATGCTCACAGATATCATGACTCAGGAACTGGGACAGGACAGAGAAGAAATCGGTAGCTTCATTCAAAGGTATTCTCCCTTTGAGGTGTCAGCTGCTCAGTAATGTCCTACTCTTTGTGACTGACTCTTTGGGTCCGACTCTGCAACTCCATAGACTGGGGCTTGCCAGGCTTTTCTGCTCATGGGATTCTCCAGGCAAGAACAATGGAGTTGGTTGTCATTTCCTTCTCCAGGAGGTTCTCCCTTTATATCTATTAATATTTGCTTTATATATTTAGGTGCTCCTGTATTAAGTGCATGCTGTGCTAAGTCACTTCAGTTATGTTCAAGTCTGTGAACCTCATGGACTGTAGCCCTCCAGGCTCCTTTGTCCATGGGATTCTTCAGGCAAGAATACTGGAGTGGGTTACTGTCCCCTCCTCCTGGGGGTCTTCCTGACCCAGGGATCGAACCCATATCTCTTACAACTCCTGCATTGGCGGGTGGGTTCTTTACCACTAGCACCACCTGGGAAGCCCTGTATTAAGTTTGTATAATGTTGTAAATGTTGTATCATTTTCTTCTATTGATCCCTTTATCATTATATAATGACCTTATTTGTCTTTTACTATAGACTCTTAACTATTTATTTATTTTTGTCTGTGTGGGGTCTTAGTTGCAGCACTTGCATTCTTTGTTGCAATGCACAGGTTTCTCTATAATTGTGGCATGCAGGCTTAGTTGCCCCACAACCTGGGAAATCTTGGTTCCCCAAAGAAAGATCAAACCCATGTCCTTTGCGTTGGAAGGCAGATTCTTAACCACAGGACCATCAGGGAAGTCCCTAGACTTTGGTTTTTGCATTTACATTACATTACATTACATTACATTTACACTCAGTTCAGTCACTCAGTCATGTCTGACTCTTTGCAACCCCATGAACCGCAGCAGGCCAGGCCTCCCTGTCCATCACCAACTCCAACTCCCAGAGTTAACTCAAATTCATGTCCATTGAGTCAGTGATGCCATCCAGCCATCTCATCCTCTATCATCCCCTTCTCCTCCCACCTTCAATATTTTCCAGCATCAGGGTCTTTTCCAATGAGTCAGTTCTTCATATAAGGTGGCCAAAGTAATGGAGCTTCAGCTCCAGCATCAATCCTTCCAATGAATATTCAGGACTTATCTCCTTTAGGATGAACTGTTTGGATCTCCTAGAAGTCCAAGGGACTCTCAAGAGTCTTCTCCAACACCACAGTTCAAAAATATCAATTCTTTGGTGCTCAGCTTTCTTTATAGTCCAACTTTCACATCCATACATGACTACTGGAAAACCATAGCTTTGACTAGATGGAAATTTGTTGGCAAAGTAATGTCTCTGCTTTTTAACATGCTGTCCAGGTTGTTCAAAACTTTTCTTCCAAGGAGCAAACATCTTTTCATTTCATGGTTGCAGTCACCATCCGCAGTGATTTTGGAGCCCAAAAAATAAAGTCTGTCAGTTTCCACTGTTTCCCTATTTATTTGCCATGAAGTAATGGGACCAGATACCATGATCTTAGTTTTCTGAATGTTGAGTTTTAAGCCAACTCTTTCACTCTCCTCTTTTACTTTCATCAAGAGGCTCCTTAGTTCTTCTTCACTTTCTGCCATAAGAGTGATTTACATTACAAGAAAAGTTCATGTTTTCTTATATGAGTATTGTTACCCCAGATTTCTTTTATTTTCCATTTGCATGAAACATCTTTTTCCATCCCCTCACTTTCAGTCTGTGTGTGCCTTTAGTTCTAAAGTGACTTTTCTTTTTTTTTTTCTTTTTGCAATCAGCATATAGATGGGTCTTGTTTTTTATCCAATCATCCACTCCATGTCTTTTGATTAGAGGATTTAATCCACTGACTTTTAAAGTGATTATAGATAAATATATATTAATATTTATTGATATTTTGTTACTTGTTTTCTGGTTGTTTTTGTAGTTCTTCTTTGCTGTTTTGTCCTTCTGGTTGTTTTTTTTTCTTGTTCTTCTTTATTTCTGTTTTGTCCTTATGCTTTTTTTCATCTTTTTTTCTATGTAGTTTTTGATGTGCATTATGGTGATCATATATGTTGACTTATACCTGTATCTACTTATTTCAAACATGTAGTCCTTTAAGTTCTTTAACAGTAACATGCTTTTATACCACCCCAATCTTTTTCTAGTTTTCACATACTGTAGCTATTTTACATTTTTTTATACCTATTCCTTAATTATTTTAGTTATACTTGATTTTACAATTTTTGATATTTATATGTTGATCTTATACTATATATTTACTTATTTTATTACATTTTTCCCTTTAAGTTCTTATCCCTTTATAACATATTTTTGACCTTAAAGAAAACTCTTTAACCCTTCTTTAGGGTCAGTTTAGTATTGATGAACTATTTTAGTTTTTGCTTTTCTGAGAAGCTTTGTCTTTCCTTCAATTCTCAATGATAACCTTGCTGTGTAGAGTACACTCTATGCTAAGTTTTTTTTCCTTCATATTATCCTTATGTATCATGGCTCTATTAAATGTATCATGGCTTTTGGGGTTTCATTTCTTTATCTGTTTACCTGCAAAGTCTGTACACCCCATGAGAACTTTGTCCCTTCCTTCCTTTCTTTGTGGAGTTCATTTCTTATGGGGACTATTTTAGGTCTGAAATCTGTATGTAGCCCAAGTTTTTTCTGAGCTATCAGGGAAGCCCCTTTGCTTTAGTAGAGCTGTTTTTAAAATTCTCTCTTTAACTTTAACTTGTATCATTTTAATTATGATATGTCTTTGTGTGGGTCTGTTTTGGTTCATCTTGTTTGGGACATTCTGTGTTTCCAGTACCTGCATAGTTTCCTTCTTCAGGCTTAGGAAAGATTCAGTCATGATTTCACCAAATATAATTTCTACCCTTTCTCCTTCTCTTCTCCTCTCAGACTCTTATAATGCAAATGTTGGCACGCTTGATGTTGTTGCAGAGGTCCCTTATACTATCCTAATTTTTACAATTTGTTTTTTTTTCTTCCTGTTCTGATCAGATGATTTCTTATTCTATATTCCAGTTCATTTATCCATTCTTATGTATCACATGCTGTGATTACTTCTACTGTATTTTTTAATTTCAGTTTTCTTATTCTTCATGTCTGACTGATCCTTTTTTATATTTTATAGTTCTTTGTTAAAATTCTCATTGTGTTCATCTATTTGTTTCCTATGTTCAGTTAATGTCTTATTACTATTTCTTTGTACTCTTTATCAGGTAAATTGTTTCTTTTTATATCATTAGATTTTTTTCAGAGGTTTTCTTCTTGTTCTTTTGTTTTAAGCATATTCTTCTGTCTTCTCACTTTGTTTAACTTTCTCTGTTTCTATGAAATTAGGTGAAACAGTTGCCTGTCCCCATCTTGAAGGCATGTCCTGTGTAAGAATATCCCTATGCAGTCTGTTTGTGCCTAGTAGCTCAAGTGGGAGAGCTGGATCTGAAGTCAGGAGGGACTCTGTCTCTGCTGGGGTATGCAAGCAGCAATCATCTTGGTAGGAGGTGGGGCTGGAGACGGAGGGGTAAGAACCAGAGTTAAATGTGAGCCAGGGCTTCTCCTCTGCTCAGTAGCAGCTACTGCTCTATTTGGGGTGGGAGTGTGAAGGCAAGGCCCAAGGGACTGCAGTAGATGCTTCAGGAAACTGGGTTTCTCAAGGACAAAGGCAGTCTCTACCTTGGTTAGGACTTTTCCCTGGACCCCAGGACTTGGGGCTACATTTCAGTGCTGGTTTTACTTTTTCCTTGGTGTGCACATCTTAGTTAGAGGCTTGGGTGGGGCTGGAGGGGTTGGAGCCACACTATTGAGGTAGGTTGCTCCCTCTCAGGGCTGTGATATACTGGCAGTGGTTGCCTCCACCCTAGTCAGGGACAGGGCTGTGGTTCTCTGGGGAACAGAGTGGGCTCTGATTCCTCCAAGTGTGCACCCTCTTTGTTGGCAACAGCAGCCTCCACCTCGTGGGGAGCAGCACTAGAGCAAAAGACTGGAGTAGGAACCCAGGATTTACTGGGGAGTGTGTGCTGGGGTGTCCTGGCAAGCCAGCTAGAACACCAAGCAGTTTTCACTGCTTCCTCAGTGCTGTGACTGGGACTGAGCAAATGTGTGTCTGTGATCTTCACAAGTGGAATCTCAGTTTCCTGCAGCCCTCTGGTAAGCTGCACTGGTTTTCAAACAAGCCAAGGGGGCCTGTTTTCGTGATTTTGGACCACAGGGCTGGGGTGTCTAAACACTGGCTTGAATCCCTCATTTCCCACAGAGAATCCCTGACCTTGTAACATCCTCCTCCTGGTAAGGGTGGGGGTTTTGAGCAAATTGATTCTCTTTTCCTCTTATCAGACTCTGTGTGGTTCTTTCTTTATAGGCTTCATTGTAAAAGAGCCGTTCTGCTAGTCCCTAGGTCAATTTCAGAGAGAGCTGTTCCATATGTAGTCAACATTTTGATGTGTTTTTGAGAGAAGATGATCTCAGCATCCTCTTACTCTGCCATCCTGATTCCACCTCAGTTGTCACCACTTTCTAGACAACAGAAAAGGGAGTAGGCCGTGTAAGTATCCATGAGATGACCTGGAAATGGCCCAATTCAGATTCTTTCCTACCACATCAACTTGAACTTGCAGCCTCACATGATTGTAAAAAAGTCTGGGAGAAAGGCTTAGATGACTTCTCAAACAATAAGACTCTGTAGTTTAGCAGTTTAGGGAAGTGATGTCTGTATTGCTTATTCTCAGTTATCTCTTTCAATGATCCCAACAGACTCTATTATACAGAGCACAAAGAGAAAAACAGATCGCCTGGTGAAAGAATCAAAGTGAATTTGGCTCTCGTTCTCACTGTCACTGTTACTTCTCTTGCTTTTAAATGAGAAAAATTGTTACGTTTTTTTGAAAATCTCCCTACGAACTCTGTAAAACCTGGGGATGTTCTGAGGTAAGGATGACAGGGAAATCCTCTCATCCTTACCCACTTATTGTCTGATCTTGTGATGCTGCTGCTGCTGCTGCTAAGTCGCTTCAGTCGTGTCTGACTCTGTGCGACCCCATAGACAGCAGCCCACCAGGCTCCCCTGTCCCTGGGATTCTCTAGGCAAGAATACTGGAGTGGGTTGCCGTTTCTTTCTCCAATGCATGAAAGTGAAAAGTGAAAGCGAAGTCGCTCAGCCGTGTCCGACTCTTCGTGACCCCATGGACTGCAGCCTACCAGGCTCCTCCATCCATGGGATGTTCCAGGCAACAGTACTGGAGTGGGTTGCCACTGCCTTCTCATAATCTTGTGATGAGGCCACCTGAATATTGAGTGTGGAAAAATTAGGTGAGGATTGTGTATGCACCCATTGACTTCTGCAAGTCCTACTCAACCCCTGACTTTCTAGGGAGAATTCAGACACCTACAATATGTGACATGTATCAAAATAATTTTCTAGGCCCAAAAGGCAGCCACTCCCACTTTGAGTGCCTCATCAAAAAACTGAAACTTAAGTGACTGCAGTTCTCTGTAGTTGTTCTTCTTGACCAGAAACACAGTATATCCAGTCAACCAATCCCCAAATGTCCAGCCAACTCTGAATTCTGTAGTTGCTTCCTTATTTCTTGTTCTTTATTCTATAAAAGCTCCTGCCTTTTCCCCTTGCAGTTGTCTGGCTGCCTGGGGATGGAGACTGTCTGCCTTATGAAGTGTTTAGTAAAGTTTGTTTGTATCACCTGCCTTGTCTGCCTTGTCTCCTTTAATTATTTTTAATACAAGTTAAATTTATCTTTTGGAAGGATTTGTTTCTTATATATTTTAAAGTCCTCAAATGTTCATTTTAAAATTCTGAGATTAAAATGATACAGTAACACTTCAGTTAAACAGATTTCCTGGATAAGGAACTGTCCTGTTAACTAGAGTTTAATAAAAGAAAATGTTATTTTCTTTTCAAAAAGTATCACTGAAAAATATTTATGAGCTTATTAGTGGCCCAGCATTTCCATACAAAACCTAGCTCCCATGCTTGTGTGTATGCATAGTTTCCTCAGTCGTGTCCTACTCTTTGTGACCACATGGACTGTAGCCCGCCAGGCTCCTCTGTACATGGGATTCTCCAGGCAAGAATGCTGGAGCAGGTTGCTGTGCCCTCCTCCAGAGGGTCTTCCTGATGCAAGGATCAAATGCACATCTTTTACATCTCCTGCATTGGCAGCCAGGTTCTTTACCACTAGCACACCTGGGAAGGCCCCTCGCTCTCATGAGCCTTGTATTAAACCTACCTGGAGTGACAAGGAAGGAGGGGACATCTATCCAAAGTCTAGGTAGAAACCACCAAGATTCCTCGCTGAAAGAGAAATCCTAAGAGAAAAGCATCGCCAAGGAAAAGACCAAAGTAGGAGAAGGATGCTCTGAATACTGTTATCTGAATCACTTTTAGTTCAGTCTCCAAGAACTCACACAAGAGTCTTACATCAAGGGAGTAGCAATAAAAATAGAATACAAAGAAAATAAAGATCTGGGAAATGTCCAGCACATGTTTGGGCTTCAGATGTGAGCTGGGGCCAGGAGCACAGACACTGATGCCATCCCCACTGGGCAGTGGAGGCTGCTGCCTGGACACCAGTGTGTGTTAATGTCAAGAAGGGCTGCCTTAAGATTTCTAGAATATTTGAGACTCAAAAGATTATGATATTCTCCCACACAGATGTGAAATAATAATTACAAACTGTTAAATAAATGTAAGAAAATTTAAATAAAGTATGATTTCACCAAAAAAAAACCTAAATCAATGAATTTTTGAAAAGCAAATGAGTGATTTACAAAAGTTTTCTGACTCCTGTACTTTGTTAGTGCTCTAAGCGTGTGCTTACCCTGTCCATTGGGTAATCCAGATTGGCTTTGATAGCATTCTCTCTGGAGGGAGAGGGTTGGGCATTACTACTCTTGGCACAGACACCATCTTGCTCAGCACCAAGACCAATAAAACGGAGATGGTATCGAGAGATGTAAAGGCATGGTCAAGGAACGCTGAGCAGGAGACCAGAAACCTGACTAGTACCTTGGGTAGTCAAGAATACTAGTTTATTCAGCACACTTGGGAACCTACACAAGATCTCCCAGAATTATTTGGAGGAATTTGTGAGGAGTCTAGGGTTTCTGCAGAGCAGTTTAGAGAAAAGAGGAAAATGGGTTTATAATAACTGTGATTCGATTTTTGCTTCCAAGTTGATGCAATCTGGGTTGCATTTATATATATGCACACACATAAAATGTATGTGTGATAGAAGATAAAGTATATTGCAATACTTGAATCTTGGTAATATAACATCTTAAGGTACCATAATCAGAAATCTTTGAGCATCGCTTGTATTATAAATTAGAACAGATCCATAAAAAGAATATGGAGGCAGTTAGATTTAATGTGCAAAGTGCCATAGCAAGTCCTGAATGTTATTTTATTTTTTTTAAATGTACCATTTTAATCATTTTAAAGTGTACTGTTCTTTGGCATTAAGTACATTCATATTGTTGTGCAACCTTGCCCACCATCCACCTCCAGAAATTTTTTATCTTCCCTGTATCCATTAAGCAACTCTCCACTACCACATATCCTCATCCCCTGGCAAACACCATTCTACTTTGTATCTCTATGAATTTGACTAGTCTAGGTACCTCATATAACCAGAATCACAATATTTGACATTTGGTGACTCAAAACTTCTGAACGCCATCAAATATGTGGGTTTTTTCAACCAGTTCTCTGACTGCCCAGACATTGTGTCCTACAATTTAAGTTAATCCTGGCACTATCTACCTGAAGTCAGTGTCAGACCTTGCAGGTTAAGTGTTCAGTTCCACAAGACTGCCCCTCTTTTCTAATTTCAGAAGCCAAGCCTGAGTCCAGGGGTTACCTGTGCTTCTTATGCACTGATCATAAACCAGGGTTCCCATAACCCCTTTCTTAGGTTTGACGATTTTCTAAAGTGGCTCAAGGAACTCAGGAAAATAATATACTATACAAGGATTCAACTCATGGGACTTCCCAGGTGGTCCAATGGCTAAGACTTCATGTTTCTAATGCAGGGGATGTGGGTTTGATCCCTGGACAGGGAACCAGAATCCCACATCTCGCATGGTGTGCAAAAAAAAAAAAAAAAAAAAAAGGCATGGGAGAAAGGGCAGGAGCTTCCAAGCCCTATTCAGGGGAGTCACCCTCCTAGAAATTTCATATGTTCACCAATTTGGAAGCTCAGACTTCTTGCCTTGAGATTCCCATGAACAGTATGAAAAGGCAAAAAGATAGGACACTGAAAGATGAACTCCCCAGGTCAGTAGGTGCCCAATATGCTATTGGAGATGAGAGGAGAAATAAATCCAGAAAGAATGAAGGGATGGAGCCAAAACAAAAACAACACCCAGTTGTGGATGGGACTGGTGAGAGAAGCAAGGTTCGATGCTGTAAACAGCAATATTACATAGGAACCTGGAATATTTGGTCCATGAATAAAGGCAAATTGGAAGCGGTTAAACAGGAGATGATAAGAGTGAACATCGACATTCTAGGAATCAGCAAACTAAGATGGACTGGAATGGGTGATTTTAACTCAGATGACCATTATATCTACTACTGTGGGCAAGAATCCCTTAGAAGAAATGGAGTAGCCATCATAGTCAACAAAAGAGTCCGAAAAGCAGTACTTGGATGCAGTCTCAAAAACAACAGAATGATCTCTGTTCCTTTCCAAGGCAAACCATTCAATATCACGGTAATCCAAGTATATGCCCCAACCAGTAACGCTCAAGAAGCTGAAGTTGAACGGTTCTATGAAGACCTACAAGACCTTCTAGAACTAGCACCCAAAAAAAAGGTGTCCTTTTCATTATAGGAGACTGGAATGCAAAAGTAAGAAGTCAAGAAACACCTGGAGTAACAGGCAAATTTGGCCTTGGAGTACACAATGAAGGAGGGCAAAGGCAAATAGAGTTCTGCCAAGAGAACGCCCTGGTCATAGCAAACATCCTCTTCCACCAACACAAGAGAAGACTCTACACATGGACATCACCAGATGGTTGATACCAAAATCAGATTGATTATATTCTTTGCAGCCAAAGATGGAGAAGCTCTATACAGTCAGCAAAAACAAGACCGGGAGCTGACTGTGGATCAGATCATGAACTCCTTAATATCAAATTCAGACTGAAATTGAAGAAAGTGAAGAAAACCACTAGACCATCCAGGTACAACCTGAATCAAATCCCTTATGACTATACATTGGAAGTGAGAAATAGATTTAAGGAACTAGATCTGATAGACAGGGTGCCTGATGAACTATGGACAGAGGTTCATGACATTGTACAGGAGACAGGAATCAAGACCATACCCAAGGAAAAAAAATGCAAAAAAGCAAAATGGCTGTCTGAGAAGGCCTTACAGATAGCTGTGAAAAGAAGGGAAGCGAAAGGCAAAGGTAAAAAGGAAAGTTATACTTATTTGAATGCAGAGTTCCAAAGAATAGCAAGGAGAGATAAGAAAACCTTCCTCAGTGATCATGGCAAAGAAATAGGAGAAAACAACAGATTGGGAAAGACTAGAGATCTCTTCAAGAAATTAGAGACACCAAGAGAACATTTTATGCAAAGATGGGATCAATAAAGTACAGAAATGTTATGGACCTTACAGAACAGAAGATATTAAGAAGAGGTGGCAAGAATACATAGAAGAACTGTACAAAAAAGATCTTCAAGACCCAAGTAATCACAATGGTGTGATCACTCACCTAGAGCCAGACATCCTGGAATGTAAAGTCAAGTGGGCCTTAGGAAGTATCACTATGAACAAAACTAGTGGATGTGATGGAATTCCAGTTGAGCTACTTCAAATTCTGAAAGATGATGCTGTGAAAGTGCTGCACTCGATATGCCAGCAAATTTAGAAAACTCAGCAGTGGCCACAGGACTGGAAAAGGTCAGTTTTCATTCCAATACCAAAGAAAGGCAATGCCAGAGAATGCCCAAACTACCGCACAATTGCACTCATCTCAAACACTAGTAAAGTAATGCTCAAAATTCTCCAAGCCAGGCTTCAGCAATACGTGAACCACCAACTTCCATATGCTCAAGCTGGTTTTAGAAAAGGCAGAGAAACCAGAGATCAAATTGCCAACATCTGCGGGATCATCGAAAAAGCAAGAGAGTTCCAGAAAAATATCTACCTCTGCTTTATTGACTATGCAAAACCTTTGACTGTGTGGATCACAATAAACTGTGGAAAATTCTGAAAGAGATGGGAATATCAGACCACCTGACCTGCCTGTTGAGAAACCTGTATGCAGGTCAGGAAGCAACAGTTAGAACTGGACATGGAACAACAGACTGGTTACAAATAGGAAAAGGAGAACATCAAGGCTGTATATTGTCACCCTGCTTATTTAACTTATATGCAGAGTACATCATGAGAAATACTGGGCTGGAGGAAGCACAACCTGGAATCAAGATTGCCTCAGATATGTAGATGACACCATCCTTATGGCAGAAAGTGAAGAAGAACTAAAGAGCCTCTTGATGAAAGTGAAAGAGGAGAGTGAACAAGTTGGCTTAAAGCTCAACATTCAGAAAACTAAGATTATGGCATCTGGTCCCATCACTTCATGGGAAATAGATGGGGTAACAGTGAAAACAGTGGCTGACTTTATTTTTCTGGGCTCCAAAATCACTGCAGATGGTGATTGCACTCATGAAATTAAAAGATGCTTACTCCTTGGAAGGAAAGTTATGACCAACCTGGACAGCATATTAAATAGCAGAGATGTTACCTTGCCAACAAACATCCATCTAGTCCAAGCTGTGGTTTTTCCAGTGGTCATGTATGGACGTGAGAGTTGAACTATAAAGAAAGGTGAGTGCCGAAGAATTGATGCTTTTGAACTGTGGTGTTGGAGAAGACTCTTGAGAGTCCCTTGGACTGCCAGGAGATCCAACCAGTCCATCCTAAAGGAGATCAGTCCTGGGTGTTCATTGGAAGGACTGATGTTGAAGCTGAAACTCCAATACTTTGGCCAACCTGATGCGAAGAGCTGACTCATTGGAAAAGATCCTGTTGCTGGGCAAGATTGAGGGCAGAAGAAGGGGACGACAGAGGATGAGATGGTTGGATGGCATCATCGACTCATGGACATGGGTTTTGGTGGACTCTATGAGTTGGTGATGGATAGGGAGGCCTTCCGTGATGCTGTTCATGGAGTTGCAAAGAGTTGGACACGACTGAGCAATTGAAGTGAATTGAAGTGAACCCATCCTTTTGGATTTTTTTATAGCAACTTCATTACTTAGGCAGATTTGATTAAATCATTGGCCACTGATGATTGAACTCAGTCTCTACCCTCTCACCTCCCTGGAGGTGGGAGGTAGGGGTGAAAGTTCCAACTCTTTAATCAAGTATTTGGTTTCCCTGTCAAACAGACCTCTGAATGTCATTTTGTGAACATTGAATTTTTTTGTCATTTCACTTTTTTCTTATTGCTCTGGGCAGCCAACAAGATTTCTGTTTATTGTTAATCACACATTTAGCACATGTGTTAAAATTTCAGTTCAATTCAGCAAACATGTATTGAGTACTTCAAACATGCCAGACACAGTTCAAGGTGCCGGGATCCAGAGGTGATGGACACATAGACTGTGTCTTCTTCATCCTCACACTGAGAAGATACATCATAAAAAAAAAAAAAAAAAAAAAAACAGTGATTAGAGACAGTATGGTTTGGTGGAGGAATAGGGTGGAGAGATCGATTTCTCCCCCACAAATTCATCAAAAGATCATTTGAACACTGAGCAAATACCACAAAACAGCTTCTGAACACTGACAGAGGACACCAGGCACCCAGAAATGCACCCCATTGTCTTCCAAAGGAGGTAGGACAAAATATAAAAAGATAAAAAGGGAGACAAAAGAGTTATGGACTGTGACCCATCCCAGGGAAGGAGTCTTAAAAGGGAAGTTTCCAAACACCAAGAGACCTTCTCACCAGCGGGTCTGTGGGGAGTTTTGGAATCTCAGAGGGCAACATAACCAGGAGGAAAAAATAAGTACATAAACCCCACAGATTATGGGTCTAACTACAACTCCCAGAGGAGAAGTATCCCAGACACTTGTGCCCGCCACCAGCAAGCGGGGTCTGAACAGGGAGGCACGGGCTGCACTGCTTAGGATAAGGACCAGGCCTGAATGCCCTGAGGGCAATGTGGGGGAGCTAACGTGAGATAGTAACCCAAACTGTGTGATAGCCAAAGAGGGGGGAAAAAGGGGGTGGGGAGAGAGGACAGAGAGACAGAGAGAAAGCACTTTCCTGTGAAAAGCTCTAACCTAAGGCACTGACGGGCCTCTCACAGAACAAAGGACTGAGCGAATACCAGAGGAAAGCTAGCCAGCAGCTGATCGGCCCATTCCCTGACGGAGGCAGGTGGGCACCAGCCAGAGCCAGAAGGAAAGGGACAAATTCGGCCCCAGAGACAGCATCCTCTACCAAACTGCGATCAGGTTCTCAGTCGCTAACCAAGTCTTCCTGGGATCCTGGACAGTTGACACACGTCAGGGTGGTCACAGCCAGAGATCAGCTCCCCAGAAGAGACACACGGCACATTTGAGATGCAGCTGCACACCCAGGAAACCCAGCGGCTGGGACCAGGGAGGTAATAAGATGCACCACACCTGGGGAGTGTGCACTTGCCAAGCACCTGGTCGCCTGAGCTGCTCAGACCTGGGAAGGGCACAAAACGCAGGCACAACTCAGTCTGTGCCTTTATGGAGTACCCGAGAACCTGAACTTGAATGGCTTAGATCTGGGAAGTGCACGCAACCCAGGGCCCGCCCCAGAAAGTTTCCCAGCAGAGCAACCTGGAGCCTAAACAGTGTAGACTGGGAAAGCACACACACCATGAGCTGGGGCAAACCCAGTGTGACCCAGACACTGAGAACACTCCCAACACCCGCCAGTGATATTTGTTTGCAGTATCCCTCCCTCCCCGCAACACAATTGAACAAGTAAGCCTAAATAAATGACCACCTTCACCCTCTTGTGTCAGGGCAGAAGTTAGATACTGAAGAGACTTACAAATAGTCAGTTCAGTCGCTCAGTTGTGTCTGACTCTTTGCGACACCATGAACCACAGCACAGAAGGCCACCCTGTCCATCCGCAACTCCCAGAGTCTACCAAAACCCATGTCTATTTAGTCGATAATGCCATCCAACCATCTCATCCTCTGTTGTCCCCTTCTTCTCCTGCGCTCAATCCTTCCCAGAATCAGGGTCTTTTCAAATGAGTCAGCTCTTAGCATCAGGTGGCCAAAGTATTGGAGTTTAAGCTTCAACATCAGTCCTTCCAATGAACATCCAGTACTGATCTTCTTTAGGATGGACTGGTTGGATCTCCTGGCAGTCCAAGGGACTCTCAAGAGTCTTCTCCAACACCACAGTTCAAAAGCATCAATTCTTCAGCACTCAGATTTCTTTATAGACCAACTCTCACATCCATATATGACCACTGGAAAAACCATAGCCTTGACTAAACTGACCTTTGTTGGCAAAGTAATGTCTCTACTTTTTAATATGCTGTCTAGGTTGGTCATAACTTTCCTTCCAAGTGTTGGGGTCCTTTAATGGACCGGAACTTGGGGGTACAGAGTTGACCGATAAGAAAGTGAAAGAAGGAAGAAAAGAGGCTGAGCAGCCTGAACGGCACAGAGAGAGAGAGAGAGAGATGAAGAAAGACATGGGGACCAGTGTTCTGATGGAACAAACACGTTTATTCAACATATTGTGGGCATATATATACTCTTTTACAAGATAGCCCTTTTTAGCAGAGACAGGAATAAAAAAAAAATCTTACAAGTTAATTGGGAAGCTGGAGGCTAGAATCATTTTCAAGGGAGGGGATTGTAAAAGTTACTTTCCATATCAGAAGGGAAAAGAGTAGTAAATGGCCGCTATTCACCGTATGGAGAGGCTACATTCCATACAGACGAGATGCATAAATTCCTATTATTTCGGGAACTGCGTGCAGCTCCTCTAGCACCTGCATTCAGGTGCTAATGAGGAACAAAGGATTTATGCAAGATCGAAAGCAGCATACGGGAAGCCTTCTGTTAAATGCTACATTACAATTCCCCCTATTTTTTTACATTTGTAAAAAAGGCCCTGACCATTTGAGTTTGTTTAGTATTAATCAATCTTATAGAAAGGCAATGGTAAACAACAAATAAAGTCACCAAGACAAACATCAAAGTTATAGTTTCAGACCTGATGCTGTGAATATTTTGAAATCAACCTTGTGGGTTTAGCCCAGATAATTAAACTGCTAGTTGCTCAGCTGAAGCCTCTAGATTAGTGGAAGAAGACAGACGTTTTAATAAGGAGTTCTTTTTTACATACAAGGAGGCATTATTATGTTTCATAAATGAATTTTGATTTGTACCCAGTTGTAGGTACTATGATTAGATTGAACAGGAGTAACACAATATTGAGTAGAATCCGAATCACAATCAAAAGGGAATCATTTCTTAACAAGTATATAGTTAGCAATTAATACAAGTTATAGAAGGTAAAGTCTTATTAGCATGTAAGTTTCCTATAACAAAAGGAAGTGGAGCACAGGCCTATTAAAAATAGGATTGATTATAGCAAAGGAATAATTATTAAAACCACGGCTAGTCATTGTAAAATGTCCGTTTTAAGTTTCAAGTTTTTCGGTGCTCGCAACAGGTTTGTGTCTTGTAGCTTAGGCCCAATCTGTTTATTGATTTGAAGGCGAGGTGGGGAGATTTTTCTGTCAAGTCACTCAAGAAGTTCTTTGTCATGGTAATGAATTCTTTCCCTAAGGTTTTCATAGTATAACCATGGTTCATAATTCAAGCAAAGTCCGAAATTCTTTTTTGGGAGGCACGGCGAAAGCCCAAGTTTGTTGGAATTCTGTTGGTCCCATGCACAAAAGAAGGACTTCATAACCTAGAGAAATGTTAATTAGTTTTTTCTTCTGCTTCAGGGTGTGAGGGCCCTTTAATGCTCTAAGGAGAAGGCATGTGTATAGAGTCATTAGTAGAGACAATTGATCTTCTCTCCATCTATTTTACCACCTGTAGTAAGAAAGGGGGTTGGGTATGAATAATTAATTTGCCTTGGGCGATGGGGAGGCACAGGTGACCAAGCTAAGCATGGATAGGAAAATGTTTTCTGGATTCTGTGGCATTCCCTGTTGAGAGACCAAATCTTCAGCTCGATTAGTAAGGGTTTTTATTTGTCCCCAAGTGGGGAGGTTATAAGGTTGATGTCGCTGAGGGCGGCACTTCCTGGAGATCTTTAGAGTCACCATGGCCTGTATTGGAATTTCTTCTTCCTGTGGTTTTTGTTGTTTTGTCTCTGTTTTGAAGGCTGTGGGCCCCCTTGGGTTGAATTTTCTGAAGATGAAGCTATGTGAGTTCGTAGAATCCATCTGAGGAGAAAGAAACATACCCCTTTCCCTGTAAGATTAGTTTCCCAGATTTCCACTGTTTTGTTAACCCGTCTTGGTACCAAATGGGCAGAGGAAGAGAAGTGTCCTTCAATACCTCAAAATGTTTTTCTGCTCTAGTTAAGATATCTCCCTGTGGTAAATTAAAAAAAAAAAAACAAATAAAGCTGTATTAACAATAGTTATGGGTTTAGAAAGTATCTTATGTTGGAATCTAGTAAAGTCTTCTTTAGATGGGGAAGACAGTACTGTTCCTGTGTATTCTCCCTTTTTTAATTAATCTTTTTTATTTGTAATTTTAGTGTGTGATGTGCTCATTCAATTATGCTTTGTGCCTGTGGATTATAAGGAATATCTGTAATATGTTTAATAGAGAATGATTATAAAAATTGTTTAAAGTGCCTAGAAATATAGGCAGGGCCATAGTTCAACAGACTGCAAACTGCGAGGATTAGTTTCTTGCGTGATGGGTTAAAGATGTCCTTAAGAGACCAGAATGAGGCTTTGGCATTTTTAGTCCCATCTATATAAAAGACCTCAGCTTGTGGTATAGGCTGTGAGCTGATAATGAGGGAAATAATAAATTTAGTATTTTTGAAGAAATTTTACAGCTTACCAGAAAGATAGTGAAATGAAATTTCTCCAAAATATTTTAGAAAAGCTACTTGGAAATCGGTAGAAGTTTGTAATGCGTTCTCAAATTGAGATTTATGGATTGGTATTACAATTTTATGAGGATCAGAGACAATTAGAGTTTTAGTCCTATTTTTACCATTGATAATGATTAGAGCAATTAAATCAAGATAGGGTGTAAGTGACTTTATTCCCATAAAACGGGTATAGATCCATTCTATTGGGTGTTCTTGTTGACCAAGAAGTCCTGTGGGAGAATGGAAAGAGGGGAGTATAAATAAATCTAGAGGTAAATCTAGTCCGACGCGAGTAAGAAACTATTGTTGTAATTTATTTTGTACTAAATAGAGTTACTCTAATGCCTCTTGAGAAAGTGAACGAGGGCTATTTAAATAAGGATCTCCTTTTAAAGTATTAAATAGATTATTCAGTTGGTAATTAGCAATGCCTAAAGAAGGTCTAATCCAATTTATATAACCTAAGAGCTTTAGCTACCTAGTATTGACACATGGAACAAGATTTTTTAATATGTTTTAATTTCAGTTGTGTATCTGTAAGTTTTTTAGCCGCCTGTAACTTCTTTTTTGTGAGGGGCCACTGCTCTGTCCAAATAGACTCGTCATTTTTCCAAGTTATTTTAATAATTGCATTGTTTGTTAATGAACAGTGGTCCCTAGGAAAAATGTGGAATGTAAATTTGAGTTTGCCATTGCATAAGTAAGTCTCTCTCTCTATTAAATTAAGGGGTGCATCTATCACATAAGGTTTTAATGTTGCAGGTTGGCCTTCTGGTCCTTTACATGGATATATTTGAGTACTTTGATAAACCTCTTGTACTTTAGTTTGAGAAATTCCTGAAATTTGACAAGGAATTTTTTGTATAGGCCAGGATTTGGGCCATAAATGTTTGGAAATAATAGTGATATCAGATGCAGTGTTGAGGAGACCAGAAAATCTTTTACCATTAATTTTGATATTTATATTCGGTTGGGCAAATTCAGATATTGATGATGTCCACAAGGATTGTTTTTGATCTGTACTGCTGAATCTGCCCGTCCATACATCTTTAGAGGAGTTAATAGAAATGTAAGGTAAAAGAAGTAATTGAGCAATTTTGTCCCCCTTTTTGAGCTTTAAGCCAACTTTTTCACTCTCCTCTTTCACTTTCATCTAGAGACTCTTTAGTTCTTCTTCACTTTCTGCCATAAGGGTGGTGTCATCTGCATATCTGAGGTTATTGATATTTCTCCTGGAAATCTTGATTCCAAGTTGTGATTCCTCCAGCCCAGCATTTCTCATGATGTACTCTGCATATAAGTTAAATAAGCAGGGTGACAATATACAGCTTTGACCTAGTCCTTTCCTATTTGGAACCAGTCTGTTGTTCCATGTCCAGTTCTAACTGTTGCTTCCTGACCTGCCTACAGGTTTCTCAACAGGCAGGTCAGGTGGTCTGGTATTCCCATCTCTTTCAGCATTTTCCAGTTTATTGTGATCCACACAGTCAAAGGCTTTGGCATAGTCAATAAAGCTGAGGTAGATATTTTTCTGGAACTCTCTTGCTTTTTCGATGATCCAGCGGATGTTGGCAATTTGATCTCTAGTTCCTCTGCCATTTCTAAAACCAGCTTGAGCATCTGGAAGTTCGTGGTTCACGTATTGCTGAAAGCTTGAGGTTGCAAACATAGAAAGCCAAAAATAAACCAAGAGGGAATGGCTCTGGAAGTGACAGGTGCAACAGATTAAAGCCCTGTAGTTAACACTGAATACATTGGAAGGAACCTATAGACTTTGAGAAGAAGTATAAGGTGGAACAAGGAACTATCTGAAACTGAACTGACCACCCACTGCCCTCAACATCTCCAGAGAAATTCCTAGATATAGCTTACTCTTACCATTTTTTAATTTAGTTTTAATTTTTTTATTTTTAAGTTAATTAATAATCCTTTAATTTTCATTTTTAAAGCAAATTACTTTTTTTTATATATAACTTTTGCGATTTTGTTTTGTTTTTTTAATATTGTAATTTTTGAGAGTCTAACCTCTACTCTAGATTTTTAATCTTTGTTTTTTGGTAATCGTTATCAATTTTGTACCTTTAAGAATCCAATCTTCAGTATCCATTTTTACTTAGGAGTGTGATTACTGGCTAGATGGCTTGCTGATCTTTTGATTCCCCCTTCTCCTCCTCGTCACCTCTATCTCCCTCCTCCCTCTTCTCGTCTTCATGTAACTCTGTGAACCTTTCTGGGTGTCCTTCACTGTGGAGAGTCTTTTCACCATTAACCTAGATGTTTTGTCATCAATGCTGTATGGATGGAGAAGTCTTGAGGCTGCTACAAGAATAAGACTGAAAGCCAGAGGCAGGAGGCCTAAATCCAAAACTTGAGATCACCAGAAATCTCCTGACTCCAGGGACCATTAATTGACAAAAGCTCATCCAAAAGCCTCCATACCGACACTGAAACCAAACTCCACCCAAGAACCAACAAGTTTCAGAGCAAGACATACCAAGCTAATTCTCCAACAAAGCAGGAACATAACCACATGCACAAAAATACAGGCAGCCAAAAGTCACACCAATCCATAGGCACCTCAGAACTCACTACTGGACACTTCATTTCACTCCAGAGAGAAGAGATCCAGCTCCACCCACCAGAACACAGACGCAAGCTTCCCTAACCAGAAAACCTTGACAAGCCACTCGTCCAACACTACTTACAGGGAGGAACCTCCACAATAAAGACGAACCTCAAACTTCCAGCACACAGAAAGGTCACCCCAAACACAGCAACCTAAACAAGATGAAAATGTAGAGAAATATTCAGCAGGTAAAGGAACGTGATAAAAGCCTGCCAAACCGACCAAAAGAGGAGGAGATAGGGAGTCTAACTGAAAAAGAATTCAGAATAATGATAGTAAAAATAATCCAAAATTTTGAAAACAAAATGGAGTTACAGATAAATAGTCTGGAGACAAGGATTGAGAAGTTGCAAGAAAAGTTTAACATGGAGCTAGAAGAAATAAAAAAGAATCAATCAATAATGAATAATGCAATAGCTGAGATCAAGAGCACATTGGAGGGAACCAATAGTAGAATAACTGAAGCAGAAGATAGGATAAGTGAGGAGGAAGATAGAATGGTGGAAACAAATGAAGCAGAGAGGAAAAAATAAAAAAGAATTAAAAGAAATGAGGACAACCTTAGAGACCTCTGGGACAATGACAAATGCCCCAACATTCAAATCATAGGAGTCTCAGAAGAAGAAGACAAAAAGAAAGATCATGAGAAAATACTTGAGGAGATAATAGTTGAAAAGTTCCTTAAAATGGGGAAGGAAATAGCCACCCAAGTCCAAGAAACCTAGAGAGTCCCAAACAGGATTAACCCAAGGTGAAACACCCCAAGATACATATTAATCAAATTAACAAAGATCAAACACAAAGAACAGATATTAAAAGCACCAAGGGAAAAACAACAATTAACCCGCAAGGGGATCCCGATAAGGATAACAGCTGTCTTTCAGTAGAAACTCTTCAAGCCAGAAGGGAATGGCAGAACATACTTAAAGTAATGAAAGAGAAAAACCTACAATCCAGATTACTGTACCCAGCAAAGATCTCATTCAAATATGAAGGAGAAATCAAAATCTTTACAGACAAGCAAAAGCTGGGAGAATTCAGCACCATCAAACCAGCTCTCCAACAAATGCTAAAGGATCTTCTCTAGACAGGAAACACAGAAAAGGTTTATCAACCCGAACCCAAAACAACAAAGTAAATGGCAATAGGATCATACTTATCAAGAATTACCTTAAATGTAAATGGGTTGAATGCCCCATCCAAAAGACAAAGACTGGCTGAATGGATACAAAAACAAGACCCCTATATATGCTGTATACAAGAGACCCATCTCAAAACAAGGGACACATAAGACTGAAAGTGAAGGGCTGGAAAAAAATATTTCATGCAAGTGGAGACCAAAAAAAAGCAGGAGTAGTAATACTCATATCAGATAAAATAGATTTGAAATAAAGGCTGTGAAAAGAGACAAAGAAGGACACTATGTAATGATCAAAGGATCATCCAAGAAGAAGATATAACAATTGTAAATATATATGCACCCAGTGTAGGACCAACGCAATATGTAACGCAAATGCTAACAAGTATGAAAGGGGAAATTAACAGTAAGACAATAATAGTGGGAGACTTTAATACCCCACTCACACCTATGGATAGATTAATTAATCAGAAAATTAGCAAGGAAACGCAAGCTTTAATTGATACAATGGATCAGTTAAACCTAATTGATATCTGTAGGACATTTCACCCTAAAACAATCAATTTTACCTTTTCTCAAGTGCACACGCAACCTTCTCCAGGATAGATTACATTCTGGGCCATAAATCTAGCCTTGGTAAATTCAAAAAAAATGAAATAATCTCAAGCATCTTTTCTGATCACAATGCAGTAAGATTAGACGTCAACTAAAGGGAAAAAAAAACTATGAAAAATACAAACATATGGAGGCTAAAGAACACACTTCTGAATAACCAACAAATCACAGAATAAATAAAAAAAAAATCAAAATATGCATAGCAACAAATGAAAATGAAAACACAACAACCCAAAACCTATGGGATTCAGTAAAAGCAGTGCTAAGGGGATGGTTCATAGCAATACAGGCCTATGTCAAGAAACAGGAGAGAAATCAAATAAATAACATAACTCTACACCTAAAGCAACTAGAAAAGGAAGAAATGAAGAACCCTAGGGTTAGTAGAAACAAAGAAATCACAAAATTAGGGAAGAAATAAATGCAAAAGAAACAAAAGAGACCATAGCAAAAATCAACAAAGCTAAAAGCTGGTTCTTTGTGAGGATAAATAAAATAGACAAACCGTTAGCCAGACTCATCAAGAAACAAAGGGAGAAGAATCAAATCAACAAAATTGGAAATGAAAATGGAGAAATCACAACAGACAGCAAAGAAATACAAAGGATCATAAGAGACTATTATCAGCACCTACATGCCAATAAAATGGACAACTTGGAAGAAATGGACAAATTCTTAGAAAAGTATAACTTTCCAAAACTGAACCAGGAAGAAATAGAAAATCTTAACGGACCCATAACAAGCACAGAAATCAAAACCATAATCAGAAATCTTCCAACAATTAGATGGCTTCACAGCTGAATTCTACCAAAAATTTAGAGAAGAGCTAACACCTATCCTACTCAAACTCTTCCAGAAAATTGCAGAGGAAGGTAAACTTCCAAACTCATTCTATGAGGCCACCATCACCCTAATACCAAAACCTGACAAAGATGCCACAAAAGAAGTAGAATACAGGCCAATATCACTGATGAACATAGATGCAAAAATCCTTAACAAATTTCTAGCAAGCAGAATCCAACAACATATTAAAAAAATCATATATCATGACCAAGTGGGCTTTATCCCAGGGATGCAAGGATTCTTCAATATCCACAAATCAATCAATGTGACACATCGCACTAACAAATTAAAAAATAAAAACCATATGAGTATCTCAATAGATGCAGAGAAGTCCTTTGACAAAATCCAACATCCATTTATGATAAAAACCCTCCAGAAAGCTGGCAGAGAAGGAACATGCCTCAACATAATAAAAGCCATATATGATAAACCCACAGCAAACATTATCCTCAAAGGTGAAAAATTGAAAGCATTTACCCTAAAGTCAGGAACAAGACAAGGATGCCCACTCTTACCACTACTATTCAACATAGTTTTGGAAGTTTTGGCCACAGCAATCAGAGCAGAAAAAGAAATAAAAGGAATCCAGATTGGAAAAGAAGAAGTAAAACTCTCACTGTTTGCAGATGACATGATCCTCTACATAGAAAACCCTAAAGACTCCACCAGAAAATTAATAGAGCTAATTAATGAATATAGTAAAGCTGCAGGATGTAAAATTAATGCACAGAAATCCCTTGCATTCCTATACACTAACAATGAGAAAACAGAATGAGAAATTAAGGAAACAATTCCATTCACCATTGCAATGAAAAGAATAAAATACTTAGGAATATACCTACCTAAAGAAGTAAAAGACCTATATATAGAAAACTATAAAACACTGATGAAGGAAATAAAAGATGACACAAATAGATGGAGAAATATACCATGTTCATGAATTGGAAGAATCAATATAGTGAAAATGAGCATACTATCCAAAGCAATCTATGGATTCAATGCAATCTCTATCAAGCTACCAACAGTATTTGTCAGAGAACTAGAACAAATAATTTCACAATTTGTATGGAATTACAAAAAACCTCGAATAGCCAAAGCAATCTTGAGAAATAAGAATGGAACTGGAGGAATCAACCTGCCTGACTTCAGGCTATACTACATAGCAACAGTCATCAAAACATTATGGTACTGACACAAAGACAGAAACATAGATCAATGGAACAAAATAGAAAGCCAGAGATAAATCCACACACCTATGGACACCTTATCTTTGACAAAGGAGGCAAGAATATACAATGGAGAAAAGACAATCTCTTTAACAAGTGGTGCTGGGAAAACTGGTCAACCACTTGCAAAAGAGTGAAACTAGAACACTTTCTAACACCATACACAAAAATAAACTCAAAATGGATTAAAGATCTAAATGTAATACCAGAAACCACAAATCTCCTAGAGGAAAACATAGGCAAAACACTCTCTGACATAAATCACAGCAGGATCCTCTATGACCAACCTCCCAGAGTAATGGAAATAAAAGCAAAAATAAACAAATGGGACCTAATTAAACTTAAAAGCTTTTGCACAACGAAGGAAGGCTATAAGCAAGGTGAAATGACAACCTTCAGAATGGGAGAAAATAATAGAAACTGAAACAACTGACAAAGAATTAATTTCAAAAATATACAAGTATCTCATGCAGCTCAATTTCAGAAAAATAAGCAACCCAATCTAAAAATGGGCCAAAGAACTAAACAAATATTTTCCAAGAAGACATACAGATGGCTAACAAACACATGAAAAGATACTCAACATCACTCATTATCAGAGAAATGCAAATCAAAACCACAATGAAGTACCATCACATGCCAGTCAGAATGGCTGCTATCAAAAAGTCTACAAACAGTAAATGCTGGTGGGGGTGTGGAGAAAAAGGAACCCTCTTACACTGTTGGTGGGAATGCAAACTAGTATGGCCACTATGGAGAACAGTGTGGAGATTCCTGAAAAAGCTGAAAACAGAACTGCCATACGACCCAGCAATCCCACTGCTGGGCATACACACTGAGGAAACCAGAATTGAAAGAGACACGTACACCCCAATGTTCATTGCAGCACTGTTTAAAATAGCCAGGACATGGAAGCAACCTAGATGTCCATCAGCAGACGAATGGATAAGAAAGCTGTAGTACATATGCACAATGGAATATTACTCAGCTATTAAAAAGAATGCATTTGAATCAGTTCTAATGAGGTGGATGAAACTGTAGCCTATTATACAGAGCAAAGTAAGTCAGAAAGAAAAACACCAATATAGTATATTAACTCATATATATGAAATTTAGAAAGATGGTAATGATAACCCTATATGTGAGGCAAAAGAGACACAGATGTAAAGAACAGACTCTTGGGCTCTGAGGGAGAAGGCGAGGGTGGGATGATTTGAGAGGATAAGATTGAAACATATATATTATCATATGTGAAATAGATCACCAGTCCAGGTTTGATGCATGAGGCAGGGTGCTCAGGGCTGGTACACTGGGATGACCCTGAGAGATGGGATGGGGAGGGAGGTGGCAGGGAGGGTCAGGATGAGGAACACATGTACAGCCATGGCTGATTCATGTGAATGTATGACAAAACCACCACAATATTGTAAAGTAATTAGCCTCCAATCAAAATAAAATAAAAATAAAAAATTAAAAAAGAAAGAGACAGTATGGTTTAACTCCATCACATATAAACAAAGTAAATAGAAGTGCCGCAGTAAAGTAGCAGCACACGGAAAGAATATTATTTAGTTGAAGGAGATTAAGTTTTGGGAAGAAAGTGTTTCTAGAAGGAGGTGATAATTGATTTGTTCTGAGGGAAGAACCAAAGTCACCAGCCAATTAAGTAGGGGCTGGAAATCATAGGATTATAACAAAATCACAGAATGTTTGGCCTCATGAGAAACTGAGTGTGCTTTGGTGAAATTGAAGGGAAAGCTATGATGTATGGACATTTAGGGAGGTAAGCCTGAAAGGGTTGCAGGAGATTGAACTTAATTCTGTAAGTCTGAGCATCTACTAAGAAATGAAGGGAATGAATAACATGATGGGATTTGCATGTTAGGAACTTCACCTGTTAGCTTTTTGGAAGGAACTAGGATTGATAACTAAGTATTCTTTGTTGTTGTTGTTTGAAAGTGAAAAGAAAGTGAAAGTGAAAGTGAAAAGAAAGTGAAACTGAAAGTCAGATATGTCTAACTCTTTGCGACCCAATGGACTATAGCCCGCCAGGCTCCTCTGTCCATGGAGTTCTCCAGGCAAGAATACTTAAGCTGATTGCCACTCCCTTCTCCAGGGTATCTTTCCCACCCAGGGATTGAACTACATTGACAGGTGGAATCTTTACCACTGAGCCACCAAGGAAGCTCAGGGTGCTCTTGTGTATGACTAATCAACACATGACAGGGTGTCAGGTAGGACTTGCACTGAAGTACAAAGAGGAAAGAACATCTTTCAGAGGAAATGTCTGGGGGAGAAGAGGAAGGAAATTAAGATAATTCTCACTTTCTTCTAGTAATTGGTAGTTCCACTCACTGAGACAAGAAAAACTAAAAGAAAAGGTGGATTTGGGTTTGTGTTCAAGGTGGAGGCAGGTGGCAGCTGTCACAGAAGGTAGAACATGAGAGGCCCAAGTGGAGGTGCCCAGGAGGACCATATAAATGGGTCTACAGAGGAGTCCAGGATCGAAAAAGAGATACCATAACTGATCCTGTAGTCTTTTGCAGAGACTATCTTACACACTGCATTTAAGCATCCCTTCTCCAAGCATAATCTTTTCTTATTCCTTGTCCCATTGCATATGAAACACCTTATAAGTTTTTTAACCTCTAAGTAAGCTACATGTAAAAACTAACTAAACAGAATCATAAAAAAGAATCGGTTTCATAATACTTAAAAGATACATGCAGTCCTACGTTAATAGCAATGGTATTCACAATAGCCAAGCCATGGAAGCAACCTAAATGTCCATCAACAGATGAGTGGATAAAGAAGATGTGGAACATATATACAGTGGACCATTACTCAGCCATGAAAATAATGAAATTATGTCATTTGCAACAACATGAATGGAACTAGAGATTATCATAGTAAGTGAAGTAAGTCACAGAGAAAGATAAATATCATATGACACCACTTATATGTAGAATCTAAAAACTGATACAAATTAAGTTATATACAAAATAGAAAATATAAATACATTACCATATGTAAAACAGAGAGCTAATGGGAAGCTGCTGTATAACTCTGCTTCTCTGTGAAAACCTAGAGGGGTGGGATGGGGTGGAAAGTGGGAGGGAGGTTCAAGAGGGAGGGGAACATATGCATATCTATGGCTGACTCATGTTGATATATGGCAAGACCAACACAATATTGTAAAGCAACTATCCTTCAATTAAAAATAAATAAATTTTTTAAAAAAGAAACAGACTCAGACATAGAAAACAAAATTATGGCTACCAAAGGGGATAGTGAGGGGGGAAGAGATTAATTAGGAATTTGGGATTAATATATACACACTATTGTATATACAATAAATAAGAAACAAGGACCTACTGAATAGCACAGGGAACTATACTCAATATCTTGTAATAATCTACAAAAAGAAACAACTAGTTATATATATATATAGTTATATTATATATACTAGTTATATACATATAGTTCTATAATATATATTATATATTTTTATATTATATATTATAATATAATTAATATAATAAATCAATACAATTATAATTATATAATTATATACAATATAATATATAACATTTATATATTATATATATTTATATAATTACATTATATAATGAATATAATGAATATATAAATATAATGAATGAATACATATATTTATTATTATATAATTATATATAATAATATATATATGATATATATGATATATAATATGTATTATATAAATATATATAAATATAATATAAAATGTTATTTATTACTATTTTTAATATATTATAATATATACTATATTATATAACAAATATAATATATATTATATATAGTAATATATTATCTATATTATATACTCGTATAATATATATAACATTATATAATATATTATATATAATAATGTAATTATAATATAATAATATAATTATACTATAATTATATTATTATATATATTATATATTTACATAATATATAATATATATAATACTATAATATATTATAATAATATTATAATTAATAAAAACAATAATATAATAATAACATAATAATAGTTAATTATATTAGATATTATATATTATGTATAATATATATACTACATATAATTAGTATAATAAATTATACATATTTAATTTATTAAAATATATATATATTTATATATTTATATAATTATATATATATATATAATTCTTCTTTCCTCTGACACAAGGTACACAAACGGGTCTTTTTTTTGGCGGAAGGACTGATGCCGAAGCTGAAATTCCAATACTTTGGCCACCTGATAATCATAATATATATTATAATATATAATTTATATTTTAATATTAATTATATTAATATATTATATATATTTATATATTTAATATATTTTATATATAATAGTATATAATATATTATATATATATATATTATAATATAATATAATATATATATATATTATAATTATATATTATAATTATCAAGTGGCCAAAGTATTGGCATTTCAGCTTCAGCATCAGTCCTTCCACCAGAAAAAAACTCCCATTTGTGTACCTTGTGTCAGAGGAAAGAAATAAGAGCTGTGCAGAGATGGTTAAGGAGCTGTATCACCCCCTGTTATGTGATGCTCAATTCAGCTTGTGGACTGTAAACATGATCTAAGTCTTTCTTAACTTTCTTTATATTTATATGCCTTCTTCTGAATAGTCAACAATTTTTTAAAGCTTTGTTTATGTCTTAGATGATAATTTCTTGAAATAGACACTGTGTTGAACAGTGTGTAAAGAGTGACAAGGCAACCTCTGACACCATTTTCTTTCCCTCCTAGATTGTGTGCATTTGGAATATTCATTCCTGATGAAAGGAGTGTGAAAGATAAAAGTGATAAGGTACAATGTAGAGGATATGAAAGGGTGAAAACATGAAAGGACATGAAAGCATATTTCAATCTATTTAACATAGCTTCATATAAGGCACAACAATTAGCTACATCTTTTGCAAAAAAAAGAAAAAAAATACAAAAAGTTCCCACCATGTGTTATACTTTGCTCCCAGAAAACCACCCACAGTTCTCAATTTAGAATTTATCCTTCGGGTATTTTTGCCAGAAATAGTTTATCCTTCTCCTTGGTCACGTGTTCAAAGAGATCTTTCTTTATTTCTTTCTACTTTACAGGAAAATTAATACTTATGAACCCAAATTAACCTATGTTCTGATCCATTTTCCATTGCAAAATACAAAATTGGCATTCATTATCTTTGGCTTCATAGAAAATTAGTCTAAATAGATTCCAGGAATGTTGGCCAAAGATAACTTCCACATGGTAACAGCCATGCTGCCAGGTGTCTGCCCTTGGGATCACTGACATTGTTTAATTCAGATTCCAAAGTTGAGGGAGAGACAAGAGAATAGGAAGAGCTGGGATCACACATCCATCTCTGGTTCATCCAGGGCTGGAAGGGGTAAGAACAAGGTCACTACAAAAAATTCAAGAGTATGGCCGTGGCCTGAGGGGAAACTCCAACATGATCATTTCTTGACATAGACACTGTGTTGAATAGTGTGCATGTAAAGAGCAACAAGGCAACCTCTGACACCATTTTCTTTCCCTCCTAGATTGTGTACATTTGGAATATTCATTCCTGATGAAATTCCTGATGAAAGGAAAAGTGATAAGGTACAATGTAGAGGATATGAAAGAGTGAAAACATGAGAGGACATGAAAGCATATTTCAATCTATTTAATATAGCTTCATATAAGGCACAACAATTAGCTACATCTTTTGCAAAAAAAAAGAAAAAAAATTCAAAAATCCAGGCTCTAGTCAGGGTTTATTCCAAGCAGGATTAAAAGAATCAGGGCAAGAAATTGCTTGCCAGAGTTATTTTTCAGATGTGATTAAAAAAAAAAGTTTTTCTCCAGACTGAAAGATTTAGTATTGTGACAATGACAAAACAGAAAACCCAAAGATGGAGAAGTGCCTGCACTCAGAAAAAAAAACCTATGATGCAGAAACCAGCTGGGACAGAAACAAACATTCAGGGGATCAGTGGAGAACACAGCAACCAGTTTGTGGAAGGCAGAACAAAGTAAGAACTGTGCACATGGTCCATGCGGCAGCCCTGTGTGCCCTAGACTGTACTGTATGTCTCCTGGTGCAGAACTGGGCTGGGTGCTGAAAATTAGGATTTGGAGAGCAGACCCAGGGAGAGGATGGCTATTGGTTGTGAAAAGACATGCTGAAGGGAAGGGGATAAGGATTCCCACAGCTGGGGAAGTTTCTGAAGGCCAGGGCACTACAGAAGCAAGGTGCCATTGTTGAGTGATACACAAGGGCCAGGACCACCACTGCAACCATGTTCCCCAACCACCAGTTTTGGCCTCTACCAGCACCGGGAGGAGCACCCTCCTGAGCAGGCTCACCCATCACTGAAGCCAAGGCCTCCTCCACCCACATAGGCTCTGGGGTCCTGAATGCCACCCATGCCAAGGCCTCCTCAGGAATCAGTCCTGATCTCTCCTGCCTGAGACAGGAAGCCACCAATGCTGGCAGGGGCTGAGTGCTAAATTGTGGGGTTAAGAGAGCAGATCCAGGGAGAGGACCACTGTTTGTTGTGCAAATACAACAGAAGGGATGGGAGTGAGGGTCTCCATGGCCAGGAAAACCCCTAGAGGAAGTGTGGTCTGCCTAGGAAGTGAGGCACCATTGTTGTGGGGCACACAAGAGGGGGGCCTGCCACAGCCCCCACATACCAGCCCCTGCCTCCACGAGCACTGGAAGGGACTCATCAGAGCATGCATGCCCCAGCCAGTTACAACTGCCTACCAGTCCCCACCACTGAAGGGACTTCAGGTACACCCCAGCTGTAGGTGCTGCACCCCTCACCAGCCCGAGGGAGCAAGTGTGCCTCCGTCAGGCTATTTTTGTCCTCTTCACTTGGATGGGGAACAAATCACTGAGGGTGCACATGCAGAGGTGGGGTCAAAACCAAAACAGCCTCAGGAGCACCGCGACTAAGGAAGAGAAAGGAAACGTCTCTGTGCAGCTGCACAAGCCACAGTGTAAACCACCATAATCAGCATGGTAAACCCATTGTCTGTGGAACACCTAAACAGACAATGAATGCTCCCATAACTGAGACTGATCTAGGTTTAGCAGCCATGGACTGTGTTTTATGTTTTCTTTGCTTTTTTAGTTTGCTTTCTGTTTTTGTTTTTAGCTTTTGTTTTGGTTAATTTACTCTTGATTCTTTTCAATTTTTAGTTCTGTTGTTTTTTCTCTCCTTTTTTATTCTATGTTTTTCTTTTCTGTTTTTTCATTGTTTATGTTTGGATTGTTTTTATCATTAGTCTCGGGCTTGGCTTGTCTGTTTGCCTCTTTTTTGTTGTTTTTGTTTCCTTGTGTGTGTTGTTGTTGCTGGGTTTTTTGTGATTGTTATTTGTCTTGGGTTTCATTTGCCTGTTAAACAACCAGCAAGAGAAAGACACAACCCCACCCATAAGTAGCACAGACTGTGTAGAGTCACATTAAGCCCACAGACAACCCCCAAAACAGCACCAGATGTGGCTCCGACCATTGAAGGGTAAAGACAGCTCCACCCACCAGAAACAGAATTCAGAAAACCTTCACAATCCCCTGAATCAATGCCAGAAAAAAGATTATACCCTGCCCACCAGCGGGATCTTGGAAGAATAAAATGAGAAATATGTTGCATAAGAATCAAATAGAAACTCACAACAAAATGAAGAGGAAATTACCATCTAGGACAGAATTCAGAGTAGAAGAACTAAAGAGCAAATCAAACCTAGAAGAACTAAAGAGCAAACAAACAGTGATGAACAACACAATAACAGAAATGAAAAATACACTAGAAAGCATCAACAGCAGAATAACTGAGGCAGAAAAACAGAAAAGTGAGCTGGAGGATAAGATGGTGGAAATAACAGCCACAGAGCAGAATAAAGAATGAAAGAGTGAAAAGAAATGAGAACAGTCTCAGGGACCTCTGGGACAACATTAAACACACCAACATTCAAATTATAGGTACTCAGAAGAAGGGGAGAAAGAGGAAGGTTTTTAGAAAATATTTGAAGATTCTGTAGTTGAAAACTTCCTTAATACAGGAAGAGAAATAGTCAGTCAAGTCCAGGAAGTGCAGAGAGTACCATACAGGATAATCCCCAAGGAGAAACATGCTGAGACACATATTAATCAAATTAGTAAAAGTTAAATACAAAGAAAAACTATTAATAGCAGCAAAGGAAAAACAATAAGTAACATATAAGGAAATCCCCATAAGATTATCAGCTGATTTTTCAGCAGAAACTGCAGGATAGAAGGGAATGGCAGGATATATTTAAAGTGATGAAAGAGAAAAACCTAAAACCAAGATTACCCTATCCAGCAAGGATCTCATTCAGATTTGATGAAGAAATCAAGAGCTTTACAGACAAGCAAAAGCTAAGAAAATTTAGCACCACCAAAACAGCTTTACAACAAATGCTAAAGGAACTTCTACAGGAGGAAATACAAGAGAAGAAAAAGATCTACTAAAGCAAACCTAAAATAATTAATAAAATGGTAATAGTAACATATATATCAATGGGGCTTCCCTGGTGGCTCAGTGGTAAAGTATCTGCCTGAAATGTAGGAGATACAAGAGATGCAGTTTCAATCCCTGGGTCCAGAAGATCCTTTCCCTGGAGGAGTACATGGCAACCCACTCTAGCATTCTTGCTGGGAATATTCCATGGACAGGGGAGCCTGGTGGGCTATGGTCCATGGGGTTGCAAAGAGTTGGACACAGCTGAAGTGACTGAACAAGCACACACACATGCACGTATCAGTAATTATCTTAAGTGCAAGTAGGTTAAATATTCCAACCAAAAGACACAGACTAGATGAATGGAAATGAAAACAAAATTAATATATATATGCTGTTTACAAGAGATCCGCTTCTGACCTAGGAACATACACACACTGAAAAGAGGGGATGGAAAAAGATATTCCATGAAAATGGAAATCAAAAGAGAACTGGAGTAGCAATCCTTGTTTCAGACAAGATAGACTCTAAAGACTATTGCAATAACAAAGGAAGGACACTATATAATGATCAAGGCATCAATTGAAGAAAATATAAAAATTGTAAATATTTATGTACCCAACATAGGAACACCTCAATAAATAATGCAAATGCTACCAGCCATAAAAAGGGAAGCTTTCTTTAACACAGTAAGAGTGGGGACTTTAACACCTCATTTACAGCAACTAACAGATAATCCAGAGATAAAATTAATAAGGAAATATGAGTCATAATAAACACATTAAACCAGATAGAATTAATTGATATTTATAGGAAATTCCATCCAAAATTAGCAGAATGCACCTTCTTCTCAAGTGCACATGGAATATCTCCAGGATAGATCACATCTTGGGTCACAAACCAAGCCTCAGTAAAGTTAAGAAAATTGAAATCTTATCAGGCATTTTTTCTAACCACAAGGCTATGAGCTTAGAATTCAATGACAGTGGAAAAATTGTAAAAAACACAAACACAAGGAGCTTAAAAATATGCTACTAAATAACCAAAAGATCACTGAAGAAATCAAAGAGTAAATCTAGAAACATCTAGAAATAAATGACCATGAAAACATGATGACCCAAAACCTATGGAATACAGCAAAACCAATTCTAAGAGGGAAGATTATGACAATACAATCCTACTTCAGGAAACTAGATAAATATCAAATAAACAACCTAAACTTACACCTAAAGAAACTAGAGAAAGAACAACAAGAGAAGAAAACTCCACAACTAGCAGAAGGAAAGACATCATAAAGATCACAGCAAAAGTAAATGAAATATAAATGAAGAAAACAATAGCAAAGATCAGTGAAACTAAAAGCGGGTTCTTTAAAAAGATAAGCAAAATAGATAAACATTTAGCCAGACTCATCAAGAAAAAAAAAAAGGGAGGAGAATACCCAAATCAGTAAAATTAGAAATGAAAAAGGAGAAGTTACAATTGACACCTCAGAAACACAATCATAAGAGACTACTACAAGCAACTAGGTGGCATTAAAATGGAGAACCTGGAAGAAATGGACAAATTCTTAGAAAAATACAATCTTCCAAGACTGAACCAAGAAGAAATAAAAAATATGAACAGATCAGTCACAAGCAATAAAATTAAAACTGTGATTAAAAATCTTCCAACAAACAAAAACCCAAGGCCAGATAGTCCACTGGCAAATTCTTTCAAACATTTACAGAACCTGCTGCTGCTGCTGCTGCTGCTGCCAAGTCACTTCAGTCATATCTGACTCTGTGAGACCCCATAGACAGCAGCCCATCAGGCTCCTCTGTCCCTGGGATTCTCCAGGCAAGAATACTGGAGTGGGTTGCCATTTCCTTCTTTAATGCATGAATGCATGTTAAGTTGCTTCAGTCGTGTCTGACTCCATGGGACCCTATGGACAGCAGCCCACCAGGCTCCTTTGTCCACAGGATTCTCTAGGCAAGAATACTGGGGTGGGTTGCCATTTCCTTCTCCAAAGAGATAACACCTATTCTCTCAAGCCCCTCCAAAAAAATTGCAGAAGAAGGAACAATCCCAAACTTTTATTCTACAAGACCACTATCACCCTGATACCAAAACCAGACAAAGGCATCACAAAAACAGAAAATTACATGCCAGTATCATTGATGACCATGGATACAAAAATCCTCAACAAAATACTAACAAATTGAATCCAACAGCACGTTAAAAAAGACCATATATCATGATCAAGTGAGATCTATCCTAGGGATTCAAGGATTCTTCAATATACAAAAATCAATCAATGTGATACACCATATTAACAAATTGAAGGATAAAAACTGTATGATTATCTCAGTAGATGCAGAAATAGCTTTTGACAAAATTCAACACCTATTTATGAAAAAAGAAACTCTTCAGAAAAAGGGCATAGAGGAACCTACCTCAACATGATACAGCAAACATCATTCTCAGTGGTGAAAAACTGAAGGCATTTTCTCTAAGATTAGGAACAAGACAAGGGTATCCAATCTTGCCACTATTACTCAACATCATTTTGGAAGTCTTAGTCATGGCAATGTGAGAACAAAAGGGAATAAAAGGAATCCAAATTGGAAAAGAAGTAAAACTGTCGCTCTTTACAGATGACCTGATACTACACACAGAAAATCCTAAAGATCCCACAAGGAAACTACTAGAGCTAATCAATGAATTTAGTGAAGTTGCAAGATACAAAATGAGTACACAGAAATATCTTGCATTCTTGTACACAAACAATGAAAGATTAGAAAGAGAAATTAAGGAAACAATCCCATTTACCACTGCAACAAAAAGAATAAATACCTAAGAATAAAACTACCTGAGGAGGCAAAAGTCCTCTACTCAGAAAACTATAAGATACTGATGAAAGAAATCAAAGACAACACAAGCAAATGAAGAGATATACCATGTTCTTTAACTGGAAGAGTCAATATTGTGGAAACAACTAAACTCTCCAAAGCAATATACAGATTCAACGCAATCCTTAACTAGAGCAAACAAAAAAATTACAATATATATGGAAACACAAAAAACTCTGAATAGCCAAGGCAATAGTGAGGAAGAAAAATGGAGCTGGAGGAATCAGGCTCCCTGACTTCAGGCTATACTACAAAGCGGCAGTAATGAAGACAGTATGATACCAGCACAAAACAGAAACGGAACAGCATAGAAAGCCTAGAGATAAACTCATGCGCCTATGGTCACTTAAACTATGATAAAGGAGGCAAGAGTGTACAATACAATGGAGAAAAGAAAAGTCTCTTTAATAAGTGGTGCTGGGAATATCAAACAGCTACATGTAAAAGAATGAAATTAGAACATCCCTTAACACCATGCACAAAAAATAAATTCAAAATTGATTAAAGAACTAAATGCAAGGCAAGACACTGTAAAACTCTTAGATGAAAGCGTAAGAACACTTTTTGACATAAACGGCAGCAAAATCTTTTTTGACCCATTACACATTCTTGAGTAATGAAAATAAAAACAAAACTAAATAAATGGGCTACAGTCCATGGGGTCGCTAAGAGTCGGACACGACTGAGCGACTTCACTTTCACTTTTCCCTTTCATGCACTGGAGAAGGAAATGGCAACCCACTCCAGTATTCTTGCCTGGAGAATCCCAGGGAAGGCGGAGCCTGATGGGCTGCCGTCTATGGGGTCGCACAGAGTCGGACACGACTGAAGCGACTTAGCAGCAGCAGCAAACAAATGAGATCTAATTAAACTTAAAAGCTTTTGCACAGCGAAGGAAACCTTAAGTAAGACAAAAAGGCAACTCTAAGAATGGGAGAAAACATTTGCAAATGAAGCAGCTGACCAAAGATTAATCTCCAAAATATGCAAATGGTTCATGCATCTCACTATCAAAAAACAAATAATCCAATCAAAAATGGGCAGAATTCCTAAACAGACGTTTCTCCAAAGAAGATACACAGATGACCAACAAACACACAAAACAAGCACATGAAACACATGAAACATCACTATTAGAGAAATGCAAACCAAAACGACAATGAGGTGTCACCTCACATCAGTCAGATGGCCATCATCAAAACGTCTACAGACAGTAAATGCTGGAGAGGGTGTGGAGAAAACAGAGCATTACTACACTGTTGGGAATATAAATCAACACATGGCTATGGAAAATAACATGGAGGTTCCTTTAAAAAGTGAAATTAGAACTACCAGATGATTTAGCAATCTCACTCCTGATCATACACCCAGAGAAAATCATAATTCCAAAAGATCCATGCACCCAAATGTTCATTGCAGCAGTATTTACAATAGCCAGGACATGGAAGTGACCTAAATATCCATCAGCAGAGGAATGGATGAGGATATGCAATAGAATATTACTCAGCATAAAAAGGAACAAAATTGTGCCATTTGCAGAAATGTGGATGGATCTATAAGCTGTCACACAGAGTGAAGTAAGTCAGAAACAGAAAAACAAATATCATACTGCGTTGACCAAAAAGTTAATTTGGGTTTTCTGTAACATCTTATGAAAAAATCTGAATGAACTTTTTGACCAACCCAATATATCAATGCATATATGTGGAATCTAGAAAAATGGTACAGACAATTTCATTTTCAAAGCAGAAACAGACACGCATATGTATAGAACAAACATGAGGATGGTTACCAAGGAGAAAAAGAGGGGTGGGATGAATTGGGAGGTTGAGACTGACATATATATACAATTGGTGAGTGCATGCATGCTAAGTTGCTTCATCCATGACTGACTTTTCATGACCCTATGGACTGTAGCCCGCCAGGATCCTCTGTCCATGGGATTCTCCATGCAAGAATACTGGAGTATTCTCTGCCAGGAGATCTTCTTGATCCAGGGAAGACGTTTCTTTACCACTAGCACCTCCTGGGAAGGCCCCTATACACAATTGGTACTATGTATAAAATAGACAACCAATGAGAACCTACTGTATAGCACAAGGAACTCTACTTGGTGCCCTGCAGTGACCTAAATGGAAAGGAAATCCAAAAAAAGAGGGAATAGATGTACACATATGGCTGATTCACTTTGCTGTACAGCAGAAACAGACACAGCAATGTAAAGCAATGATACTCCAATAAAAAAGATAATCAACCTACCATATATTACTGGGAGCTCTGCTCAATATTCTAAAATTGAGAAAGGAATTTGAAAAAGAATAAATAGATGTATTGTATAACTGAATCAGTTTGTTGTACACCTGAAACTAGCACAACATTGTTAATCATTTATGCTCCATTATAAGATTAACAAGTAAAAAAAAAAAATGAAGATAATGGAGTTCAAGTAAGACTTCCTAGAGAAAGCAACGCATATGCTTCTTGACGGATGAACAAGGACTAGTGCTTCAGGTAGAACAGAGATGGAAGAACATCCTGTGCATGAACAGACTTGCAAGAGATTGGCTATGTGGTAGGGAAGTAGAGGGTGCTTGCATTAGAAGTAGGAGATGAGTCTCAAGAGGAACAGATTGTAAGGACCTTTATTCAATAATAGAAGAAATAAAATAAGTTTTTGTATTTTATTTTCTAGACCAGAAATTTTCTTAAATATCTTAAATATGCTGCAGTATGTTTGCTGTATTGTTTAAGATTATTCAATTTTGCTATGGATTATAATAAAAGAAAATAGGCTGAATAAAACTCAAGAAAAAAAAAGACATAACTTTTTTGGAACTGAAGAGCATATTGTTAAGACAATATTGCTAACGATTATACATATGTATACAATTTCAGCAGTAAACCAAGTACAGGCTCTCTCCTTATCAATTCCTAATCCCAAATTCTTATGCTCAATTTGATGACATTTATGTGAGCTATTTCTTCTTAAGCAGTCTTTTGAAAGTCTTTTCAAAACTGTGAAGTAGAACACACATATAGCATAACTGCACCATAGAAACTGTAATTGAAAAGCATAAGGAAGAACTATAAAGATGACACTCGGAATGAGGAAATCTGCTGCCCTCCAAGGACTCTGCACCCTGTCTCTGTGTGCCTCTTCCAGAGCCTGCTGCTTCCCTGCCCGTTTGCGAGAATCATTGCCCTGATTTTATAGCTTTCCGAAATATATGTGCATCCCTAAAATGTAGTTTAACTTTGTGTTTTTCTGAAATTCATACGGATGAAACCATACGAAAGGTATGATTTCTCGTCTGCAGTAGTTTCTTTTATTCAGTATTACCTGTGGAAGACTCGGAATGCAGACAGACTCTATTGAGTTTTGTTGCTAGAAAATGTCCTGATCTATGAATATATTATGATTATTCATTCTAATTGGGCATTCAGTTTGCTTCTAGTTTGGATAATTAAAGGGCAATGATGCTACAGACATTTTTATACCAAATGTATTCTGCTCCACATGCACAAGAGTTCTATCTTAAGTCTAAAATTGTAAGATGGTCAAATATGCAGTTTTTCAACTTTACTAGCTAATCTCAAATAGTTTTCCAAAGTGGTTGCACCCATTTACAGTCCTGCCAGCAATGTATACAACTCACACCATTCCCGTATGTCAATCTTATGGATGTGTAATGATATTTTATTGTACTTTTCACTCACATTTTCCTGACTACTAATGCCACTGAATACCTCATTTATTTAGGAACACTTGAATTTCCTTTTTTGTGAAGTTTAAATATTTTGCCCATTTTTCTATAGAAGGTTTCCCTTTTCTTAACAGTATTTTTAATATAATATCTGGATATCCAGAGAAGGCAATGGCATCCCACTCCAGTACTCTCATCTGGAGTACTGTCCTTCACCATCTCCTGAGGCTTGGTCAAACTCATGTTCATCAAGTCGGCAATGCCATCCAACCATCTCATCCTCTGTCATCTCCTTCTCCTGCTCTCAATCTTTTCCAGCATCAGGATCTTTTCCAGTGAGTCAGTTCTTTGCATCAGGTGGCCAGAGTATTGGAGCTTCAGGTTTAACTTGCATCAGCCCTTTCAATGAATATTCAGGATTGATTTCCTTTAGAATTGACTGGTTTAATCTCCTTGCAGTCCAAGGGACTCTCAAAAGTCTTCTCTAGCACCACAATTTTAAAGAATCAGTTCTTCAGCATTCATCCTTCTTTATGGTCCAACTCACAGATATGTACATAACTACTGGAAAAATCATAGCTTTGATTATCCAGACCTTTGTCAACAAAGTGATATCTCTGCTCTTTAATACACTGTCAACATTTGTCTTAGCTTTCCTTCTAAGAGTAAGCAAACATCTTTTCATCTCATGGCTGCAGTCACCATCCACAGTGATACTGGAGCCCAAGAAAATAAAATCTGTCACTGTTTCCACTTTTTCTGGATAATATTAAATGGGTATGATGAATTCTAGTGGTTAACAAGTTGCTATGGTTCTTATGCTCTTTATTTTACAGGTGGAGATTAGATAGTTTGATCCTTTCCAGGAAAATTCATTTTTCAGTTGGCAGTGCAGGCCAGACTATGGAATGTGGGGTTTCCTGAGACTATGTGTTTTTAAAAGGTCACTCTACCTGAGCTTGTGTAATGAATGGAAGAAGTCCAAGAGTAGATGTGGAGGCTTTGTAAATAGTTCTAGGGAAAAAAAAAAATGATGAGACAGAAGTCAAGTGAGTGAAACTCTTCTACAGTTTTTAAGAATTTAAAGACATTTTGAGGTAAAACTTTACAAATTTTACAAATATAACTCTTTTTATAGTTAATACTCACATAGACATTTAGAGAGAGAACAACTTTGCTGTCAATGTAAACATTTTTATGGTTAATTCTCTAACAGACATTTAGAGATAAAACTTTGTCTTCAAATCTAACCTTTTTATAGTTAATATTCAAATAGAAACAAATCCTTTATTTCACTTCTTTTAAGGTTTTTGCACACTTACATTTGCTCCTACTTTTTATAAAGTTGTACTTACACAGTCCATTTGGCTTCATTTTAAGAATATTTAAAATAGGCCATCCTTTAGAAGATTATTCTTAAAAATAGAATTTGTGGAATATTTCTGAAGCATATGCATTTCATTTGTTACTCTAGGTAATCTTTTCTTCTTGTACACCAGGCCAAAAAAGAGTTGTGTGCCTGTACCACAAGATAAAAAGATTTTGTGAAACTTACCCTGCTTTTGCAACGTCCCCATGACTTTCATTGAGGAGCACTGCAAGAAATAATCTTAGGAAGCTCCTTGTTAAACTAATTGCCAGGAAGTTGTATAATTATTGTTTCTTCTGGTATACAATGTTGCTTTTAAGAGGACCTTAAGAGAAATTCCTCACTGGTCTCAGTATAATAAATGAGTTTCTTCTAGAAACTAATTGCCTTTTGTTGCCTAGACCCTAAACCACAGCTCAACTGGTTTTGCTGCTGGACACTTTCATACGTCTTCTATCAAAGGTGCAGAAACTTATGGAATAATTCTAATAATTACCCAACTGTCTACTAAGAATTCAAGCTTGAGGATGTTTGACCAGGGGTTCCCAGGTCCTGGCTGCCCAGAGAATGGTAGAAGGAGGGACACGGACTCCATGTGGGCGGGCCATTTTGCCTGTGATCTCCTTCCACTACAAGTGGAGCAGGGCTGGAACAGTTATCAGCAAAGGCAAGATGTATCAGCAACCAGCTCCCAGAAGCTGAAGGGAATTCATGTTTGGGTCTCGCGGGAGAAATTGTCTGTCTGGCACGCCCTACAAGAACAAATCAATACCCACATTTCTAAAATATGTCTTCCATGAGTGAGAAAACAGGCTTCATGGTTAATATCCACACCTAGGAAACAAGGTAAGAAAGCACTGGTAACTTAAATCCACTTAGGGGAAAAGAAACAACTCCTGAAAATCTACGAGAGTTAAATACACTTCAGAATAGAAATCTGAAGCACTGCACTTCTTTGTTTGTAAGCCTGCTCTTTGAATCCACTATCTAGGTATTGGATAAATAACCTGGGTATATGAGTGAACAGTGTTTGCACATGCCCTTTAAGAAGCAACTTGTGTTAGAGGCTTGGAATAAAATTTACAAATCTCTATTAAGTTAAAGAGAAGTTGGTTTAAAAGGGTGAGGGGGTACGTTTAATCCACTGAATGTGAAAGCTTAGCCTTAGATTCAAAAGCTAGGATCACTGAAAAGGAGAAAAATTACTCCCTTCTGAATGGAAATGAATGAATATAAATGACAAACCCTGGGACTGCATTTGTTGAGAATCCTTTTTTTAAAATGTAGCTAATTTGTGTTGAGTGTCTTACTCTACAGAATGATTCAGACAAAGCAGCAAAGACAAATGAAAGCCATGCATAAGTATTTCCAAGTAGTCGCACAGGGGAAAACTAGGATAAGTAAGCTAGCCTTCTTAAAATTTTCATATTTGAGACTCCTTTCACATTTCTGATAAGAGCCATGGACTCTTTCTTGAAAATGTTGCCTGCACTAAAATATTTACATACGAGGTGCCAGGGGCATCTGCATCCTTGGAGATATTTCCACAGACTTTATCATTTCAAGACCAGATTTGTCATCCATTATTTTCCATTCCTATTGTCACTATCCTAACTTAAGCCAATTTTATAACACTTCTATTCTATGTTTTCTTGCCGAGTTCCCCTGCAGAGTTTATACTTCTTGTTGAACACATTACTATCCAAATTAAAACAGCAAATTGTTTTGATTCAACTACCCAACAAAGTGCAAACACTGACTGGGTGGATCACAAGAAACTGTGAAAAATTCTTAAGGAGATGGGAATACCAGACTATCTCACCTGCCTCCCGAGAAACAAGTATGCAGGTCAGGAAGCAACAGTTAGAACTGGACACAGAACAATGAACTGGTTCAAAACTGGGAAAGGAGTACATCAAGGCTATATATTGTCACCCTACTTATTTAATTTATATGCAGAGTACATCATGAGAAATGCCAGGCTGGATGAAGTGCAAGCTGGAATCAAGATTGCAGGGGAAAATATCAATAACCTCAGATATGCACATAACACCACTCTTGTTGGAAAGCGAAGAAGAACTAAAGAGCCTCTTGATGAAGGTGAAAGAGGAAAGTGAAAAAATTGGCTTAAAACTCAACACTCAAAAAACTAAGATCATGGTATTTGGTCCCATCACATCATGGCAGGTAGATGGGGAAACAATGACAGACTTTATCTTCTTGGGCTCCAAAATCACTGCAGATGGTGACTGCAGCCATGAAATTAAAAGAAGCTTGCTCTTTGGAAGAAAGGCTATGACAAACCTAGACAGCATATTATAAAGCAAAAACATTACTTTACCAACAAATGTTCATATAGTCAAATCTGTGGTTTTTCCTGTAGTCATGTATGGATGTGAGAGTCAGACCGTAAAGAAAGCTGAGTGCAGAAAAATTGATGTTTTTGAACTGTGGTGTTGGAGAAGACTCTTGAGAGTCCCTTGGACAACAAGGGGATCAAACCAGTCAATCCTGAAGGAAATCAGTCCTGAATATTCATTGGAAGGACTGATGCTGAAGCTCTCCAATACTTTGGCCACCTGCCTCATTGAAAAAGACCCTGATGCTGGGAAAGATTGAAGCCAGGAGAAGGGGACATAGAGGATAAAATGATTGGGTGGCATCACCGACTTGATGGACATGAGTTTGAGCAAGCTCTGGGAGTTGGTGAAGAACAGGGAAGCCTGGTGTGCTGCAGTTCATGGGGTTGCAAAGTGTTGGACATGACTGAGTGGCTGAACTGTCTGAACTGAACTACCTTATATCCCTATTAATCCTACTGTTCTACCTGCTTTATTTCTTGTATATACCTAATAGAATTTTTTCATCACCTTTTACTTTGAAAGCTATTTTTTGCTTTTAAATGCCTTCCTCTCTTTCTCTGAATATCGAGCTTAAAGTTCAATTCAAACATCAAATAGTCTTTAATATTGCCTTCATAGATTTCCATATTCTGTCCATATTTCCATAGTATTTAATATATGTCTTTCATATGGTAGTTGGTATTTATTTATATTATAGTCAATTTTACATATGATTTCTCTCCTTTTAAGATAGTCAATGTTGGAAACTCACATTGTGATGGTGGAATAGGAGGATATGGAGCTCACCTCCCCTGAGAAACAAATCAAAAGGTGGAATGATTCTCAATGAAAATGAACTGGAGACTGACAGAAAGACTCCTGTACATCACAGAGAGTCAGGTAGAAAGGAAAGAAAAGTGATTAGGTCGGGACCTGTGGCCCTGGGAGGGGACTCAGAGGAAATCGAGATTAATTATGCAGAGGCCCTCATGAGTGGTTCAAGCCATACTGGGCCTGCCAGCCCTGGGGTCTGACACAGGGAAGGCAAGCATCCTTGGTTGGTGGGATGAACAGAATGGCTGCGGGAAGCCTGGACTCTACCTGTGAGGAGCACAGGCTTGCTTGCCTGAAGCTGAGGCAGGGGGAGAGGGCAAGCTGAAACCACATGGGTGGCTGACTGGTTTCCTGCAGCTGCCCAGCCCATGGCTCAGCCTGAACTGAGCAGATGCTCCAGCTCCACTTGCCCCACATCACACTCCACACAGCTGAGGACAGAACCAAGCTGTGAGATCCTGAGCTGGCTCAAACCTGAGGTGGAGTCTTAGCAGGGTAGGGACAGCCACTGTTGGTGGTTACCCAGGCATCAGAGGCAGTCTGGATCTCTGATGGTGACCAGACTACCACATCTTGCAACCCAGCCCTGAGCAAATACCCAAATACCCCAAGTCAGACACAACTTAGCAACTAAACCACCTCTACCACCACTCACATTGGAGGGAGTCAGAGAAAGAGAAGAGAAAGAAAAGAGGATTGTAAATGTATTTAATGAAATCATTGCTGATAGTCAATGCTTTGGGTTTGGTATGTGTTTTTAATATCATTTTTTACCTACATTTAGTTATTTAATAAAACTTTATTAATATTAATCCTGTGTTTGGTAGCAAAACATATATGGTACTTGCTATCATAATACATACAGATAAACAAACAAAACACAGGCAATAAATTAGCCAAGAAATAATCACAAGATGTAAAATTTTATGAAAGAAAGAGTTTAGTTAAAAATTAATAGGAAAGGACTAACCTAGAATGACCAAAAAAGACCTTCCCAGGTAAGAAACATTCAACCAGGAGCTGTGAATGAGCAGAGACCCAGTGTAATCATAGCCTCGGGAAGAACATTCCAGAAGGAAGAAACAGCATGAGCAGAAACCCTAAGATGAGAAAAAGAAAAGCTTAGAATGGTCTAGAAACTGAATTAGAGTTCATGTGAATAAAGTACAGTGAATAGGAGGAGGAATTGCACCAGGTGTCCAGATGTGGTTGTAGAGATATAGGGGCTAAATGTGAGTGTCTTTTTTTTTTTTTAAGTAAAAAATACTCATAAGCTCTTATGTGGAAAATAAACTAAAGATTCCAGAGCAACAAAGAATCTGGAAAACTTGCCAGAAGGCTGGCGCTCCAACAAAGTGGTGAAGAGAGACAGTGACAGAAAGGCAAAGTGCAAGTTTTGAGATGATATACAAAGGTAAAATAATAGACCATAAGGATGAATTTGGAATATGATGAGAAAAAAAGAAGAATCAGGTGTGACCTCTAAGCAACTGGGTGAGTAAGGATTAAATTCCTGTCTTCTAGAGTAAAAGTGGATTTGAGGAATTAATAATTACCTTCCCATTTCTTCAAAATCACTAGGAGATTCTACGAGGATTGTAGTGTGAAGATGACTCTGCCGACTCTCCTGCTACCTCAGTCCGTTGCTAACTGGAACCCTCAGAAGGACAATGGCTGGAGCTGGTTTGGGCCCTTCCCCTCCAGGTAGGCAAGAACTTTAGAAGCTCTTGGAGAAGATCTAAACTCCATGGAAAAATTATGAACTCACTCCAAAACAAGGGGAAGATTGTTTCTGAGAGGATATGTTGGTCCTTCTGACCTCCCCAGGGAAAAGGAGAATATTGGCCAGAGTCCTGCTTTACTCCAAGTCTGCATAAAGAGTGGATGTTAGACACAGAGACAGGGTGTCTGTGTAGCAATGAATACTACAACACACACATGTAATTTTGAGTTAATGGTGTGTCCTATTGTTACCAAGCCAAACTTTGGTCCACTTGCCCACACACTGTAAAGCCAATCTACTGACCGAGGTTGTGGTGAATGAAAGTTCAACTTTTATTGCAGGTGCTAAGCAAGGAGTCCAGGGCAGTTAGTGTTTATAAAACTAACTCCTGAAGGCTTTCAGGAAAAGGTTTTTAAAGACAGTGAGGGAAGAAGATTGTGGAGTATGTGATCAGCTCATGGACATTCTAATATTTGGTTGTCTGTAAGGTAATTGGGAGTCACCATCATCAACCCTTCTGGTTGATATAGTTAACTTCTTCCATCTGGTGGGAGTTTCAGTATCTACAAAACAGTTCAAAGGACGGCCCAGAATATTATCTACAGCCCTTGAGGAAGAACTAAAGGCTTTGTTTAATGGTTAAACCATTATAATTTTAGTTTGCTTTACTGTTTTCATTTCTTTCTACCTTGTCTCACTTCTCTGATTAAATTCACTCTTCGGAACTCAGGGAAGGCCCAGAAGGCTAAAGTTTTTCTACAGATAAGAGGCAGGCAACAGACATAGTTTGGGAGTTCTGTCCCAGGAAGCCCTCATAGAGTCCTGTTTGGTTACAATATGTTCAATAATGGCTCTTAACAGAAAAGACACATCAGGGAAATACTGATAAACCAAGAATATCTAGACTTACAAGTACAAAATCATCTCAGCTAAAATCTAGCATATTTAGAATAAAAAATTATAATTTAGTTAAATCTCAGAAAAACCTCAACAATTGCACTGTCAAGACCCTCTTGTTACAGATACAGACACTGAAGCACAGAGAGAATAAAGTCACATGGCTGTGAGGTGTCGGACTGAGTTCTGAAGTCAGTCAAAACAAATCTGGTCATGAATTGTTTACAATGATAAAGATGGCCTTAGTGAGCAAATCATTCAATCTTTGGTCAGTCATTTATTAGTATAATATACAGTGTGTGGATTGGATAATTCTTACAGTCTTTTCCAACCCCATCATTCCGTGAGAAGCACATATTAATACCCTTAAATAAATGAACATTATGAATTTGACATAAGGATCATGATCTATTTAGGCTAGATTTTATAAAATTATAAATTTCTTAAATCAGGCCTTTTGTCTTCTCAATTAAGAAGAAAATTTTACTCACATTCTATTGCACTCAAAATGATTCAATCAACATTGACAATCTTTAAATGAATCAGTACACATGTTCTGAATGAATAATATCAGGCAAAGCTAAAGATCAACCCAATATGGAGGTTTAGGTACCTAAATGGTACAAAAAATGGCCTGAATTAATGAAAAAATATTTAATTCACTTGTTTATGAAGTTTATATTGGGAGTAAGTCTGCATTGTATTCCTGATAGTGCTAAAAAATTAGCATGTAGCAGCAGTAGCAAAAGACCAGCTGACACTAACACAGTAGTAATTGCTATAATATTAACGTCATGAAATGATGTGTAATGAGTGTGCATTCATTAACTTTCTCAAGAGTTAGTGGGTTTTTTATTTGGAAATAATTATAGATTCATAGGAAGTTGCCTTACACCAAGTTTTCTTTGATTGCATCTTAAATAATTATTATACTATTTCAAAATTAGGAATTTGACATTGGTAGAATGTGTGTGTGTACAGCTCTATGTCATAAAAGTTTGTTTTAAACCTTAGAACAGAATGTCTTCACTTCTGAATAATTAAAATGCCTTTCAACCAATGCTGTTTGCTGAAATTTTCACTTTGAGATTTTCACAGAATAAAGCCTGTTTGTGAATAATGGGTCTACTTCTTGCCCTTGTTGCTATATTTAGCACTGATTAAGGTATTTTTAGCACTAGCTAAGTTATATCCTCATTTGTCCAACAGTCATATTTTCTCCTATTTTTATAGGTAGAGTTGCTGCAAAGAAAAGTATTTAGAAAGTCCATTAAAACATTTTTTAAATGGTAGAATTAGTTCTAAAGTCAAAACAGGTGTTTCAAATTCTACATAATCTCAATTTACAATTCTTTTTTTCTGCAGCTGCTCTGTGGTCTTACCTGCTTCAGAATTGCTCAGAGCACTTTCCTCTGTAACCTCTGCTTTTGTGAAATTCATTTTATTGTTATCGTTGGAAAAAGCGGTGCCTGAGTTCCTGTCAACACAGAGGGTTACTGACCCTTGGCTGGCTCCAGAGCCTGGAGTGAAGGACAACATTGCAGGAAGGGCCCACGGCAGCCCTAAATCCAACTGAAACCCAACCCAACTCAGACTGCTGAGCCTCCATGTCTCCATCTCTAAAGTGTAAATTGTAAGTACAAGATCTTCCAAGATACTTTCTCTGTCTAATTCAATAATTCTGTGAGTCTTCAACTCAGGTGGATTGCTGGAGTCCTGCTCCAGCTGGTCAGGGTTCCCTCAGGATGGACGGCGTCGGCGATACGAATGAGAAGACACAGCGAGTCTCGGTGTTTCCAAGTGTCTCCTGACTTTATTGTTTTTAAGACAGTTTTTATATTTTTTGTGGTACATAGAAACAAATGTAAAGTATAGAATCATACCAATTCAGCTTAGTGGGCATACCAATTTAGCTTAATGGGCATATGAATTCAGCTTAACGGGCCTATCAATTCAGCTTAATAGGCCAGCAGTTTTTGACCTTCATCGAAACTGTTTGCCTGTTTTTAGTTACAAAAAGCCTCATTTTGTTTACATCATCTTCCGGCCTGGGGGCCTGCTAACATCTTGTGACTCTCCATTGATAAGGGTTGAGCAGTCAGAACACTTTTGTATCAGGCACAGCAGGAAAGAATTTATCAATAGAAAGTTTCAAGGTAAAACCTGTTTTCGGTAATTTACTCTAGCCTTGAGCTTAACAGAAAAGAATGTGGTCCCATAAGGTCATAGAACAGCAAGCTGAAGGTCAGCTCTAAGTAAGAATCATCAGTTAAATTCAACAATTGTCTTATTATTTGCATTAAAAGCTAAAACTTCTATTTATATAAATTTTTTACTATTATGCTTTCATTATATAGGCTAAATACGTTAAGAGTAAAAACATAGTGAGTAAATATAGACTAAGTAACAGTTTCATAAAGCAATATTTCTTATATTTCCTAACAAGCCCTTTTTTCCTGTGAAGGGTTTTGTGCCCACAGGGGCTCTCTGTGCGGAGGCTCTCAATGCGGTTTTGTTACTAGGGAGCAGTTATGTACATTAGCTCCAAAGGCATTTATTAAACAAACTAATATGTTAGCAAAAGGAATTTAGATCAGCATATTCTATATCCCAGATAATTTTATTTAGGGTGCTACCGTTCAGGGACCTTGTTGATTTGAGGTTTCAGAATGATCTGTTTTAGAAGGGAATCAGGAAAGGCCTTTTGCCTAAATCACAGAAAATAAGAAGAGGTCTATTATAGCAAGCATCAGAAAGAGAGATCTTATTTCTAAGGTGAGCGCTGAGGCAGCCTCTCGAGAATCCCTGAGGCCTGAGTTGCTCTGCTCGTCAGTCCTTCTCCTCATGACTCTGTCATGAGTGGGGATCTCGTGAGCTGGCTCCAGGCAGGTGATGCATGCAAATTCAGTTCCATAGCCAGCATTCCCTAGTGTAGGATATTATCAGCAGGAATGCGGTTTCATTTCTTTGAAAGGATACAGCTGATACTTTGGGGGCATCCATGGTAACTTGGATGATGCGTCAGAGGATCTTTTGGGCTATAACAGTCTGGCTTGGCCATGGCTTTAACCTTTGTACCCCTCAGGCTTTGAGCTATGCCAGGACAGGAGAAATAAATGAAAATTCTGCTGCTGAATTGCTGAAAATCTAGGATAATTGCTGACGTGTGGTGCAATAGAAACATGAGATTTGGAGACAGACTTTGGTTTGGATGCCAGCCCAACTTTCACCAGCTGTGTCTATAAATAGAGAGGTGGATCAAGACTGAAGAAAGACCAGGGTAGGCCAACACTGGACAAGTACAAAGATGGCTTTACCCTCTGCCCTGTATCAAGCTGCCTCTGGACAGAACTTCTCCTGGACCCAGCAGAGAGATTTCTGGCCAGAAGGAGTCAAAGACCTGAGAGTAGATTCTGCCCTTTAAAAGACAAAGTCAGGGGAGGGTAGGAGGATCTCACAGAAGGAGGACACAAGCCAGGGGCACAAATGAGAAACATAGACCCACAGATTGGGAAAGGCTATAACTATGACCTAATCCTTGACATCCTGGTCCATGGGGGTTGGTACTCTGCTTCAGTATCCCAGTCGTAGGTAATTCACCACCTCCCAATGTACATGGTTTAATTTTCTTCCTGCCTAATTTAATCCTTCCTGATTGAGGACTGTCTTTAATTTTGTTCTATTTTCTTGCACAATCATTTGAATGGGAAGTAAAAAGGAGAATGGAAGGAAAAACAACAGCAGCTCTTATTAAATATTGGCCTAGTAGTTTGACAGCATTACAGTTTCATTGGTTTTATTTGCAGGAATAATACACCTCAGAACCCATAAGTTACTGTGGATATGCGATTCTTGGCGAACATTTCCTTTGGACTGTTTTTGAATTGTATCACTTTAGAGAAAACTACTTTATATTTCTCAAGATTTCACATCATTGTGACTAAAGTTTGAAGAAATTTCAGGACAAGTGATTTTTTTTTTTTTTTTGCATCTATTTCAAATGCAAAGTTTGATGTTTTTACCAAGCTCTTGCTTGAAGTGTGAAATTGTTCTCATAGCTCTGGTAATGTTCCTTAAATTTCTCATTAACAAAAAGTAGGAAGCATACTGTAGAGAAAAAATTAACTTTAATAAATACGGTCAGTCTTAGATGAAACCAGACCACAATGTCTGTATCATATTCCAGATGATTAATGGGGATGATTTTCTTCTTTCCTCAAACTGTAGTATTATTTTTTTTAAAAAAATTGGAGTGTTCTTTGAATGATTCTTTGTTACCTTAAATAAGCAGAGATTGTATTTGAGGACAATCAGAACTACTAAAAGTGAAGCACCGAATTTCAGAAGAATAATTTGTGTTTTCTGTCATCCAGTGCCACTGTATTCAGATATCTAATATGCAGTCAGCAGGGATGTGCATTCACCAACTAGCTCTTCAATCTTTGTCCTCCAGAAAGAAGCGTCACTAATTTCTCTCTACATACCATTACAAAAGATGGTCACAACCAGGTTGAAGGGTCTAACTCTTAAGGAATCATCCATTCAGGAAATTAAAGATATTTCAAGAGGCATATTTTACATACTTACCTACAGAATGAAGATTAGCATGAAAGTGAAAGTGAAAGTCACTCGTTCGTGTCTGACTCTTTGTGACCCCATGCACTATACATTCCATGGAATTCTCCAGGCCAGAATACTGGAGCGGGTAGCCTTTCCCTTCTCCAGGGAATCTTCCCAACCCAGTGATAGAATCCAGGTCTCCTGCATTGCAGGTGGATTCTTTACCAGCTGAGCCAAAAGGGAACCCAGAAGATTACCATAAAGTCATATAAAACAGAGAATGTACCAAGCATGACTAATTTTTTCTAATAAATGCTACTTCTTTAAGACATGAGAATAGGACAGTTGCAGAGTTTGAGAGGGAAGGCTCCAGAATTAAACAGCTCTGAGTCTGGATTCTAGCTTCATTTTTACTACCTATATGACCCTGAGCAAGTTATTCATAGTTAAATCTAAGCCTATAATTAAATGCTTAAAGATAAGGCTAATAGAAGAATTTCACCCCTTAAATTTTGTGAGAAATAAATGAGGTAACACACAGGAATGATCCCTTATAGCACCTGACACACGGTAGTGCTTAACAAATGTAAGCACCATTACAGTAAGTCCTCTACATATGAACATTCAAGTTGCAAGCTTTTGAAGATGTAAATGTGTGTTCATTCCATCAATATCAGGCATGAGTAAAATTGCAGCTTGCCCTCTATCTCCTATTGTTGATGATCTTTCAGCTCTACCATCTCCCACCTCCTCCAGTCAGTGACTGCTCTTGCTTGTTCACTGGATGCCAGCCCCTGTGTGCCAGCTATTGTATTGTACTACTGTACTCTTCAAGGTACTGTACTGTAAGATTAAATATGTTTTCTTTATTTTTTCTGTTTGCTTTTTATGTATTATTATGTGAAAAGCATTATAAACCTATTATAGTACAGTACTATATGGCTGACTGTGTCAGTTGGGTACCTAAGCCAACTTTGTTGAACTTACAAACGCCCTCTTGGAATGGATATCATTTGCATGTGGGAGATTTACTGTATATTATTGCTTAATGCTGGATTCTAGAAATACATATCATGTCTGCTATATTCCAGATCCTGTGTGAGGTACTGAGGACATAAAAATTTAAAGTTCCTTCCTTTAAGTGTTCTCAAGATCGAGTAGACACAAGCAGAAGATAAACATATGACCAGATAATGTGAGAAGTGCAGTGACAGGGAGACGTGGGAACATAGCTGGTGGGGGCAGGGGGTCACAGACAAGGCAACATGGAGCTTTTGATGGGTTTACAAATGAAAGTCTGTTAATGCAAACTTCTAGAACTGTTTCTGGTTTTTATCGTCTATGCTAAACTCTCCATGGATAAATTTCTGAGTAAATTATGTGCTTCTAAAACCTGCTATCATTTCTTGAGACTGTTAAGGATGCTGTCCAGGCAGTATCCTAGTGATGAGCTTTAAAGTGTGGCCTCTGGAATTAGGCTTCTGGGATTAGCTTCCAGCTTCCCTGAACACTGGTTTGCCTTGTGCCAAACACTCAATATCTCTAAACCTCAGTTTCTTTCCTGAAAAAGTAGGGAGCGTACTGTTGCTTATCTTATAAAATTTTGTGAGGATTAAAGGAAACAATATACGTAAGACACTTGAGAGATGTCAAGTGACAAATGGATGTTGGCTGCTACCCTCAGTTAAAGAGCTAAAAACTGCTCTCATTTCAGAAAAGTCATCATTTTCTGTTTAGTTTGTTAGGACCACAACCCATGAATCTGAACTAGAAAGGGAATAGTACATCTCTTGGTAAAACAAAAAACTTAAACACGCTGGACATGACACACCTATTTGTTTGTAATTTGGTTCTTTTCTGTTTTCCCAGATGGTGAAGGGTGAAGGATTTTGTAAGTGTCAAATTAGATAAGGACTGGTTTCCATTTACATTGTCATGATTGCTCTATTCTCTGTGTGCATTCATAATGTTCTCATTTAATGTGTAAATATGCTTTAGTCCTAACACTGTGTGCTCCTGGTTTTATGACCAAATCTGTTGCCATGTTGCCCATAGTATTATATTTTACATTTTAATAAGAATCCATCGGTTGATTCTTTTTATCAGACTCTTATGAAAATATTCATGTGAGAATCAGCCATAAGGTAAATCACAACCCTTTCCTAAATACCCAAGACAACAAAAAAAGAAAGGCGAGATCTTGGAAGAAAGATATGCTACCCATAGAAATATTAATAAGAGATTCTGGACACAGGAAGTGGTGGCAGTATCATTCATATCTAGATAAACATGCTCATTAATTAAAATCTTGCTCCCCTGGTGGGTGCCTCATTGTTACTTTTACCAGCAGCAATGCTTGATTGTCATTCTCTGATTTCTAGAGATTATTGTCTGAAATTTGTATTTTAGCTGAAAAAAGCAGCTCCAGAATCCCCAACCACGCCTACTACATGAAGTACAAAGGTAAGGCTGTTGATGGATGCTAACGATTATACATATGTATACAATTTCAGCAGTAAACCAAGTACAGGCTCTCTCCTTATCAATTCCTAATCCCAAATTCTTATTATGTTCAATTTGATGACATTTATGTGAGCTAATTCTTCTTAAGCAGTCTTTTGAAAGCCTTTTCACAATTGTGAAATAGAATATACATATATAGCATAACCACACCATAGAAACTGTAATTGAAAAGCATAAGGAAGAACTATAAAGATGACACTCGGAATGAGGAAATCTGCTGCCCTCCAAGGACTCTGCACCCTGTCACTGTGTGCCTCTTCCAGAGCCTGCTGCTTCCCTGCCCGTTCGAGAGAATCATTGCCCTGATTTTATAGCTTTCCCAAATATATGTGCATCCCTAAAATGTAGTTTAACTTTGTGTTTTTTTGAAATTCATACGGATGAAACCATACGAAAGGTATGATTTCTTGTCTGCAGTAGTTTCTTTTATTCAGTATTACCTGTGGAAGACTCGGAATGCAGACAGACTCTATTGAGTTTTGTTGCTAGAAAATGTCCTGATCTATGAATATATTATGATTATTCATTCTAATTGGGCATTCAGTTTGCTTCTAGTTTGGATAATTAAAGGGCAATGATGCTACAGACATTTTTATACCAAATGTATTCTGCTCCACATGCACGAGAGTTCTATCTTAAGTCTAAAATTGTAAGATGGTCAAATATGCAGTTTTTCAACTTTACTAGCTAATCTCAGATAGTTTTCCAAAGTGGCTGTACCCATTTACAGTCCTGCCAGCAGTGTATACAACTCACACCATTCCTGTATGTCAATCTTATGGATGTGTAATGATATTTTATTGTACTTTTCACTCACATTTTCCTGACTACTAATGCCACTGAATACCTCATTTATTTAGTAACACTTGAATTTCCTTTTTTGTGAAGTTTAAATATTTTGCCCATTTTTCTATAGAAGATTTCCGTTTTCTTAACACTGGATATCAGCACTTTGCCCCACGCTCCCCCCCCCCAAAAGTTTTACTGAGGTATAGTTGACAAAATTTAAGATATTTAAATTGTGCAATGTGATGATTTGATATATGTACACACTGTGAAAAGATCTCCCATGAAATTAATTTACACATCCATCACCTCCTATATTTAACCTTCTCCTTTTTTCCAGTCAGAACACTTAAGTTCCACTTTCTTCAGTTCAGTTCAGTCACTCAGTTGTGTCCAACTCTTTGTGACCCCATGGACTACAGCACGCCAGGCTTCCCTGTCCTTCACCATCTCCTGAGGCTTGCTCAAAGTCATTTTCATCAAGTCGGCAATGCCATCCAACCATCTCATCCTCTGTCGTCTCCTTCTCCTGCTCTCCATCTTTCCCAGCATCAGGATCTTTTCCAGTGAATGAGTTCTTTGCATCAGGTGGCCGGAGTATTGGAGCTTCAGGTTCAACTTCAGCATCAGTATTTCCAATGAATATTCAGGATTGATTTCCTTTAGAATTGACTGGTTTGATTTCCTTCCTGTCCAAGGGACTCTCAAGAGTTTCCTCCAACACCACAGTTCAAAAGCATTAATTTTTTGGCCCTCAGCTTTCTTGATGGTCCAACTCTCACCTCCATATATGACTACTGGAAAAACTATAGCTTTGAATAGATGGGCCTTTGTTGGTGAAGTAATGTCTCTGCTTTTTAATATGCTGTCTAGGTTTGTCATAGCTTTTCTTCCAAGGAACAAGCATATTTTAATTTCATGGCTGCAGTCACCATCTGCAGTGATTTTGGAGCCCAAGAAAATAAAGTCTGTCCTTATTTCCATTGTTTCCCTATCTATTTGCCAGGAAGTGATGGGAACGGATGCCATGATCTTGGTTTTCTGACTGTTGAGTTTTAAGCCAGCTTTTCCCCTCTCCTATTACACTTTCATCACGAGGCTCTTTAATTCTTCTTCGCTTTCTGCCATAAGAGTGGTGTTATGTGCCTTTGTTGGTGAAGTAATGTCTCTGCTTTTTAAATATGAGGTTGATATTTCTCCCAGTAACAAGCATTGATTCCATGGCTGCAGTCAACTTTTTGCTTCTGTCCTTATCCCATTGTTTCCCTAGCTATTTCCAGGAAGTGATGGGGAACATGATGTACTCCAGCTTTTCCCCTGCATTTCTGCCCATAGTGTTAAATAAACCCAGATTCCAACTTTTGTTCATCCTGCCCAGCATTTCTCATGTGTACTCTGCACACAGCCTTGATGTACTCCTTTCCCAAATTGGAATCAGTCCATTGTTTCATGGCCGGTTCTAACTACTGCTTCTTGACCTGCGTACAGATTTCTCAGGAGGCAGATCAGGTAGTCTGGTACTCCCATCTCTTTAAAAATTTTCCACAATTTGTTGTGATCCACCCAGTCAAAGGCTTTCGCATAGTCAATAAAGAAGAAGTAGATGTTTTTCTGGAACTCTCTTGCTTTTCCTATGATGCAACAGGTGTTGGCAATTTGATCTCTGGTCCCTCTGCCTTTTATAAATCCATCTTGAACATCTGAAAATTTTCAGTTCACGTACTGTTGAAGGCTCACTTGGAAAATTTTGAGCATTACTTTGCTAGTTTGTGAGATGAAGGAAATTGTGCAGTAGTTTGAACATTCTTTGGCATTGCCTTTCTTTGAGATTGGAATGAAAACTTATGTTTTCCAGTTTTGTTGCCACTGCTGAGTTTTCCAAATTTGCTGGCATATTGAGTGCAGCACTTTAACAGCATCATCATCTTTTAGGACTTGAAATAGCTCATCTGGAATTCTATCACCTCCACTTTCTTAGCAAAGTTTAATTATTCTCTACAATGTTATCAGCTATAGTCACAACATTATCCATTAGATCTTCAGACTTAGTTCATCCTCCACCACTGTTCTAGTGGTGCTCACATGATGATAGCTGTATCCAAGGAAGAAACATCACATCTATGACTGGACTTGGAACTAGCACATGCAAAAGAAACAGGATTCTTGGATATGTTATTTTTCCAGTACTGGGAACATCAGCTTATGCTTCATTTGCATTTGTTTTTGTTTAATGTTAACTCCTTTCTCCATTAAAATAATTATTCTTATTGTTAAATAAAGATAACTTTTGTGTCAACTGAATAAATTATGTATGACATATGCAAAAAAAAGCAAAAAAAAAATCTGAAAATTTTGCTGTGTGCTCTACAACCTGGCCAAGTGAAGATCCTTTGTAATTCTTCCTGTCAGACAGTATACAGATTTATACTGCTATTGCTCTGACTCACTTTTGAGGCTTTTTTCAAGTGTCTTCAAGAAGCTTCCTTCAGTTTTGACTTAAGTACTTCCCAGAAAACCATGACAATACATCTGGATTTATGCTTACCATCTGTTACATGTTAAAAAGATGTATTTCTGTGTATGTCTCTCATGAATTCAATGCCTGTCAAGAGTAAGGACAGTCTTGTTTTATTGCCAGTATCTTCCACAAAACCTGGCATCATTGGGACTGCTCATTAAATGTCAATTGAATAGTATTGAACTGCTACTACCTTCTTCTGAGATCCAGTCTTTTGCTCCTCAGATAAACTGATAGTGAGGTGAACATATTCTGCTAAGCAAAGGTTGGATATAAATTCTTAACTTCATAGTCCACTGTTTCTTCCTCACCCAGTCTCCAGCCAAGACTATTGTGTCAAACTGCTCAGGTAAAGCTATCTGGCAAGAGAATATTATGTGCAAACTACAGAAAGCATAAAAAATAAATAAAAGAAGCATTAGGATGACTTAGAAACCAAAAGCAATTGAAATATTTTCAAAGCGCCAACTTTGTGATTTCCTCAAAAGGAAAATTGTGAATAGAACTATTAAATGAGCCCTATTATACAGCTACTAGCCTTTCAGCTTATTTTATTTTCCCACTATTTTTCTTATTTGGGTGATTTTTTTCTAATACACTCTAGTTATACTGACATATTTAGAGTATTAATCATGGCTATTATCAATTCTAACTTTGAGATGTGATTTTTAAAGTTTTAAAACATTATTTAATTATGTTCAGGTGCAATTTTCCCTAAAGAAATACTTAAAAGGGAAGATAATATTTGCTTGAAAACTGTTTCATTTTTTTCAAAATTGTATTGTATTCTTGTTTTTTCAATTTACTTTACTAAAGTAGAGTTGATTTACAATCTTGTGGTAGGTTCTGGTGTACAACAAAGTGATTCAGTTTATACATATATATATATATATATATATATATATATACACACACACACACACATATACGTTCTTCCTCATATTCCTTTCCATTCTGGTTTATGACAGGGTATTAAATATAGTTCCCTGTGCTGTGAAGTAGGGCCTAGCTGTTTATCCACTCTACTCATAATGGCTTACATCTGCTAATCTCAAGCTCTCTTCCCACCCCTCCTTCCCCTCCCAGCCCCTTGGCAACCACAAGTCTATTCTCCATGCCTGTACGTTTCTGTTTCATAGATACGTTCATTTGTGTCATGTTTTAGATTCTACAGACAAGGATATCATACGGTATTTGTCTTTCCCTTTCTGAATTATCTTGTTTTCTTATTCAGCATTAAATACAGTCTAACAATAATATCTTGAGATTGAGAAGAAAGAGACTCATTGTGTGTGAAGGAGCTCAAGCTGAAAGCCAGGTATGTAACTTAAAAGAACTTCCATTTGGCTTGAGTGAGAAGTAGTAATCCAGAGTTTAGGTAAACATGCTCTGGAGTCACCTAGATGTGGGATTAAATTTACCTTTTTCAAATTATTAACTGTGACTTTGGGGGTTGCTCTATAGTCTGAGAGCTGCAGCTTTCTTATCTGTAAAATAGTAACATTATCTAATTTATGGATTGTGAGGCACTAAATGCTCTATTGGTAACTATTGATGTAGCCTCTATGAAACAACTTTTATTACTAGTCTCTTCATGACAAAGGCTTTCTTTGTCCACAACTATTTTCCTCCATTCAGGATGAAACTGTTTTATCGCTATTGTTATTTTTTTTTTGTCATTTTGCATTACTACTTTATAATTGAATATTTTCAAATTTCAAGCCTTTGATTGGAAAAACAGATCATATCTTCCTTTTAATACTTGCCATAGATTTTCTCAGTTTCCCCGAGCCTCACCACAGTCCCTAGCTTCTGTGACCCTATGCTTAGTAAAAGACACATCAATTCTGAGTTCCATCTTGAGTATAGTTTGGTCAACTTGCTTACCTCTCTGCAACTTCATCCATATCCAGATATATTTCTAAATGTATTATTCTGTTCCCAGTTGCAAAATATCCTTTAAATGACCTTTAGAATTGTTGTCTATTTTGCAAATAGATCCATTCTCCTATCAGCCCCACCACACCCTCCCTCAGTCAACTTCAGCCTCACACCCTCCATCTTTCACTGTCTGCTCATGTACAGCACAGGTGTCTCTCTTACTTTGCTAAACTATGTCCCTCTTTATTTTTCAGGATACCTCCTCTTATAGGATTTGTTATATGTAGAATATTGTATTACAAACAATCCCTGACCAGGTCTCCCCTTTCTATTAACCCATTCATAAATTTATTTAAATGTGATCATATAATTTTTGTTTATATCTAACTTGGGGCTTCACTGGTGGCTCAGTTGTAAAGCATTTGCTTGCCAAGCAGGAGATGTGGGTTCATTCCCTGGGTTGGGAAGATCACCTGGAGAAGGAAATGGCAACCCACTCTAGTATTCTTGCCTGGGAAATCCCATCGACAGAGAACCTTGCTGGACTGTTGTCTATGGGGTTGCAAAGAGTAGGATATGACTTAGCGATAGATTTTCACTCTCTCACATATCTATGTTAGATATTGTTTAGTCTAATCCCTTCATGTTTCAAATGAGAGTGCAGAGGCTCAGAGAGACTGGTGCACAAAAATCATTGCCTGCCTTTTCTTTTAACTGAATTAAATGTCAATTGAAATTACTCCTTGAATGCAAAGATTACTTTTTATGCACATCCCATGTGTCTATAAAATCTAAGTTGCTTTGGTGCTAATAAAATAAATCAATACTATAAAAGATTTTGATATAATTTTTGTACCTAGTTATCAAAGCACTGCCTATAACAGGTATTGCAGTGGAGAAACATCCCAGATCACTTCTTTTTTTCTTTAAGGAGTGATGTTGCACTGCAACATTCCCCCTTTAAGCTCAAACAGAACACATCATTTTCACTTTTGGAAATTAAATTTTTTTATAATGTAATTGCATAAGACAAATATTCTTTTATTTATGTTAAACTGAATATACAATTATTGTTCCCAAGGTAACCAACTTTTGCTTATAATTGCTGTTTAATTTCATGTTAACAAAACACAGACAGTGAAAAGATAACTTTGATTGTGTAGCTCTAATGATAATAATAAATAAAATAATTTATTAAAAAAAGGTGGCACTTGTTTCAGTAGATAATGACAATAGCAGAAGATGACTTGGAAGTTTTGCATAAGCTGTATTTCTATGGTTGTCGCCTGCCCTCTGTTAGGCCTTGGGATAAAATCTATACCCAAAAAGGAAACAGTGTTATGTTATAGAACACAGTTCATGGCCTTTGGAGGTGGATGTATCTAGATCAGAATTTACCACTTGCTGCCTCATGGCCTTGGTTAGGTCATGAAATCTCGAAGAGTCTTAATGGGAACAATAACACGAACCTGAAGTAGGAATTAGAAATAAATTATGATAACCACCCAACAGATAAGTGCTTCATATCTGGAAGCTATTATTTTCAAAGTTCATTTGATATTACTTAGGGGGAATGCATATATAGATAGATACAGCAGTCTCCAAAATAGTCTTCCAAAAGGAAGTAAGAGACAAAACAAAACTTATGGAACTAGAGAAAATGTTTGATATGGATGCTCAGTCATTTCATTAATGTTTTTAAAAAGTCATCAAATACTAAGGCTCAAGATGAACACATGTATACATAAAGGAATAGGGACCACAACAATCTGTAAAATGTAGTTTAGAAATAAAAACAAAACCAAGAAAAACTATTGATAAACATGCAATTATATCTCTGCATTGCTCTTTATGAACTTAAGTAAGTTTGGAATATTATTTAATCTTTTTGAGTCTCAGTTTCCTTATCTGTGAAATAAGGATAAAAGAGGCTGCTTTGAAGATATTCTGTGAAGATCAAATGAGATAATGAGATAACACATAAAATTTTCAGAACATAGTAGGTGCTCAAATATTTTCTCTCTTCTCGCTTTCTGTACCTTTTTCTCCCCTTAAGAAATTATTGTAAAATGAAATAAGATTTTGATGATAATTCAAGTAACTCATGTCAGTTTTTTTTAATTAAATTAAGAAAGTAACTCACAGAATGAGACAAAATATTTGCAAAGCAAATGCCTGATAAAAGACTAGTATCCAGAAAATATAAAGAACTCCCTGGTGGCTCAGTTGGTAAAGCGTCTGCCTACAATGCGGGAGACCCAGGTTTGATCCCTGGGTTGGGAAGATCCTCTGGAGAAGGAAATGACAACCCACTCCAGTTCTCTTGCCTGGAAAATCCCATGGACGGAGGAGCCTGGTAGGCTGCAGTCCATGGGGTCGCAAGGAGTCGGACACGACTGAGCGACTTCACTTTCACTTTTCACTTTTTGTTACAACTCAAAAATAAAAAGAGAAATAATTTAAAGATGGGTTAAAGACTTGAATAAATATTCTTTCAGGAAAGAAATATAAATCCTCACTAAGCACATGAAATGATGCACAACAATGTTAGTCATTAGGGAAATACAAAGCAAAACTACAATGAGATATCACTTTACAAACTTTACATGACAGTGATCAAAATGACAGACAAGTGGGGAGAAACTGGGAAACTCATACATTGCTGTAGGGATGCAAAATGTGCAGCTGCTTTGGAAAACAGTTTGGTAGTTCCTCAAAAAGATAAACATAGAGTTAACAGATGATCCAACCATTTCACCTTTAGGTACATATCCAGGAAAAATGGAAACATTTGTCTATACAAAAACTTATACATGAATGTTCGTAACAGCATTATTCATAGTAACCAAAGCAGTGGAGACAACCCAAATGTCCATCAACATGTGAATACATAAACAAAATATGGTACATCCAATATTATTTGCAGTAAAAAAGAAATAAAGTATTGATATATGTTGCAACATGGATGAGCCTTAGAAACATTATGCTAAGTGAGTCAAGTCGAAAAAACACCACATACTGGATAATTTCATTTAAAGAAATGCCCAGAATTGGCAATTCGTATTTACAGAAACTGAACTAGTGGTTGCCAAAGAGGAAGGAGGATAAAGGCATAAAAAGCAACTGCGAATGGGGATGGGGTTTTTAACTTCAAATTCTACTTATTCACTGCTGGTGTGCTGCTGCTGCTCAGACACTCAGTTATGTATGATTCTTTGTGACCCCATAGATTGTAGCCCATCAGGCTACTCAGTCCATGGGAATCTCCCAGCAAGAATTCTGGAGTGGGATGACATTTCCTCCTCCAAGGAATCTTCCCAACCCACTTCTCTTATGTCTTCTGCATTGGCAGGCATATTCTTTACCACTGTACCAGCTGGAAAGCCTATATAGGGTATAGATTTGGCCAGAAATCGCCTTCGTCTTTTTAAGTAAAAATAAAAGACACAATTTTCATATTCATATTCATATTCACCAAGAACTTTATTGAAGAACTTTATGGCTGCTTTGTTCCACTACCTTCTGCCATTTTTCAGGCAATTCATGATTACGTCTTCCCAAAACGTTTTATTTTTTTGAACAAAAAACTGTTCCCAGTCTCTTTTACAATGTTCTAGGGAATTAATTTTTTTTTTTTCTGTTGAGGGAATTTTGTAAATACTGAAATAAATGGACATCTGAAGGTGCAATGACTGGTGAATACACTGAATGAATCAGAACTTCCCAGCCAAGCTATAACAGCTTTTGCCTGGTTATCAAAGAAACACACGATCTTGCAGTCTCCTAATGGAAGATTATCCATTTTCTATTGACTAATTCCGGATGCTTTTTGTCAAGTGCTGCCTTCAGTTGGTCTAATGGGAGCAGTTCTTGTTGGAATTAACCCTTTGGTTCCCAGAGGACTCCTTTCCAATTCCAGCATATAAACAACATCACCTTCTTTGAATGAAAGCCAGCCTTTGGTGGAGTTGGTGGTGGTGGTGGTTCATTTTGCTTGCCCCATGATCTCTTTCATTCCGTGATTTTGTACAGTATCCACTTTTCATCCTCCATCACAATTCGTTTTAAAAAACAGAATGTTCTCATTACATTCAAGGAGAGAATTGCATGTAGAAATACAGTGAAGAACATTTTTTTGCTTAACTTATGTGGAGCGCAAACATCAAAGTGATAAAAATAACAAAGCTGGGGCTGATTTCAGCTCTTGATTTAGATATTTTGAGTATGTCAGCTATCTCCCAACTGCTTGTTATCAGTTAATGCCTTGATTAGATCGCTATCAGCTTCAACTGGTCCATTTGACCATGGAGCATTTTCCAATGAGAAATCACCAGCATGAAACTTCACAAACCACTCTTGACATGTTCAATCAGTCATAGCACCATCTTTATATGCTACATAAAAATTTTTTGTGTCTCAGTTTGCATTTTTACATTTCTTGAGATAATAAACCATAATATGGCAAAAATGTTATTATTATTATTTTTTTTGCTTCCATCTTCAGTATTAAAGTGGCTGGACAAAAACTCCCCCTTCATGGGTCACAGGGGCTTGTGTACCACCCAAGACAGATGGGTCATAGTGGAGAGTTCTGACAAAACATGACCCACTGGAGAAGGGAAGACAAACCATCCAGTACACTTGCTGCTAGAACCCTGTGAACAGTATGAAAAAGCAAAAAGATATGACCCTGGAAGATGAACCTCTGGTCAGAAGGTGTCCAATATGCTACTGGGGAAGAGTGGAGGGGAATTACTAACAGCTCCAGAAAGAATGAAGTGGCTGGGCCACAGCAGAAATGATGCTGAGTTGTGGATGTGTCTGGTAGTGAAAGTAAAGCCCAATGCTGTAAATAACAATATTGCATAGAAACCTGGAATATTAGGTCCATGAATCAAGATAAATTGGAGGTGGTCAAGCAAGAGATGGCAAGAGTGCACATCAACGTCTCAGGAATCAAGAAATAAAATGGACAGAAATAGGTGAAATTAATTCGGATGACCTTTATATCTGCTATAATGGGCAAGGATCCCTAAGAAGAAATATAGTCCTCAGAGTCAACAAAAGAGTCTGAAATGCAGTACTTGGGCACAATCTCAAAAATGACAGAATGACTTTGGTTCATTTCCAAGGTAAACCATTCAATATCACAGTAATCCTAGACTATGCCCCAACCACTGATGAGGAAGAAGCTGGAGTTGAACGACTCTATGAAGACCTAAGACCTTTTAGAACTAACACCAAAAATAAGATGTCCTTTTCATCATCAGTCAGTTCAGCTCAGTCGCTCAGTCATGTCCAACTCTTTGCGACCCCATGGACTGCAGTGTTCTAGGCTTCCCTGTCCATCACCAATTCCCGGATATTGCTCAAACTCATGTCCATTGAGTCAGTGATGCCATCCAATCATCTCACCTTCTGTCGTCCCCTTCTCCTGCCGCCTTCAATCTTTCCTGGCATCAGGGTTTTTTCCAATGATTCAGCTCTTTGAATCAGGTGGCCAAAGTACCTGATGTTTCAGCTTCAGCATTAGTCCTTCCCATGAATATTCAGGACTGATTTACTTTAGGATTGACTGGTTTGATCTCCCTGCAGTCCAAGAAACTCTCATGAGTCCTCTCCAACACCACAGTTCAAAAGCATCAATTCTTCAGTGCTCAGCTTTCTTTACAGTCCAACTCTCACATCCATACATAAACAACTGGAAAAGCCATGGCCTTGACTAGATGGACCTTTGTTGGCAAAGTAATGTCTCTGCTTTTTAATATAGGGGATTGGAATACAAATGGGATTGGATTCCCTTTTCATCATAGGGGATTGGGATACAAAAGTTGGAAGTCAAGAGATACCTGGAGTAGCAGGCATGTTTGGCATTAGAGCACAAAATGAAGCAGGGCCAAACATGAAAGAGTTTCATCAAAATAACACACATGTCATAGTAAACACACTTTTCAAACAAAGAAGAGATGGCTCTACACATGGACATCACCAAATGGTCAACACCAAAATCAGATTGATTATATTCTTTGCAGCAAAAGATGGACGCTCTATACAATTAGCAAAAACAAGACCTGGAGCTGACTGTGGCTCAGATAATCAGCTCCTAATTGTAAAATTCAGGCTTAAATTGAAGAAAGTAGGGAAAAACACTAGCCAACTTAATTATGATCTAAATAAAATCCCTCATGATTATACAGTGAGAGTGACCAATAGATTCAAAGGTAGAGAGAGTATATGAAGATCTATGAAGAGAGGTTTGTAACACTGTAAAGAGGTGGTGATCAAAGCCAACACAAACGAAAAGAAATGTTAGAAGGAAAAGTGGTTATCTGAGGACGCATGACATACAGCTGAGGAAAGAAGAGAAGCAAAAAACAAGGAAGAAAGGGAAACATACATGTAACTAAGTGCAGAGTTCCAAAGAATAGCAAAGAAAGATAAGAGCCTTCTTAAATGAAAAGTGTAACGAAGTCAAGGAAAATAATAGAATGGGAAAGACTGGATAACTCTGTAAGAAAATTAGAGACATCAAGGGAATATTTCATGCAAGGATGGGCACAATAAAGGATAGAAACAGCAAGGACCTAACAGAAATGATTAAAAAGAGGTGGCAAGAACATACAGAAGACCATACAAAAAAGGCTTTAATTACACAGATAACCAAGATGGTGTGGTCACTCACCTAAAGCCAGACATCCTGGAATGTGATGTCTGCTTAGGAAGCATCACTACAAACACTGCTAGTAGAGGTGATGGAATTCCAGCTGAGCTTAAAATCCTAAAAGATGATGCTGTTAAAGTGCTGTGCTCAATATGTCAGCAAATTTGGAAAACTCAACAGTGGCCACAGGACTGGATAAAGGTCAGTTTTCATTGCAATACCAAAGAAGAGGAGTGCCAAACAATGTACAAACTATCTTACCATGACACTCATTTCTCACAGTTGTGAAGCTATATTTGAAATCCTTCAAGCTAGGCTTCAGCGGCACATGAACCAAGAAGTTACAGATGTACAAGTGAGGTTTAGAAAAGGAAGAGGAACCAGAGATCAAATTTCCAACATTCAATGGATCATAGAAAAAGCTAGAGAATTCCAGAAAAAGCATCTACTTCTGTTTCATTGACTATGCTAAAGCCTTTGACCATGTGGATCACAACAAACTGTAGAAAATTCTTAAAGAGATGGGAATACCAGACCACCTTACCTGCTTCCTGAGAAACCTGTATGTGGGTCAAGAAGCAACAATTAGAACCTTACATGAAACAACAGGCTGGTTCAAATTCTTGAAAGGAGAACATCAAGGCTGTATATTGTCACCCTACTTATTTAATTTATATGCAGAGTACATCATGCAAAATGCTGGGATGGATGAATCACAACCTGGAATCGAGATTGCTGGGAGAAATATTAACAGCCTTATATTTGCAGATGATACCACTCTAATGGCAGAAAATGAAGAGGAAATTTTCACTTGATGAAAAAGCCTCTTGATGAGGGTGAAAGAGGATAGTGAAAAAGTTGGCTTAAAACTCAATATTCAAAAAACTTAAGCTCACAGCATGTGGTCCCATCACTTTATGGCAAACAGAAGAGGAAAAAGTGGAAGCAGTTGACAGATTTTTCTTTTCCTGGGCTCCAAAATCACTGCAGATGGTGACTGTAGCCATGAAATTAAAAAAAGCTTGCTCCTTGGAAGGAAAACTATGACAAATGTAGACAATGTATTGAAAAGCAGAGACATCACTTTGCCAGCAAAAGTCTGTATAGTCAAAGCTATGGTTTTTCCAGTAGTCATGTATGGATGTGAGAATTGGACCATAAAGAACTGATTCTTTCAAATTGTGGTGCTGGAGAAGACTCTTGAGAGTCCCTTGGACTGCAAGGAGATCAAAGTAGTCAATCATAAAGGAAATCATCCCTGAATATTATTTGGAAGGGCTGATGTTGAAGCTGAAGCTCCAATACTTTGGCCACTTGATGAGAAGAGCTGACTCATCAGAAAAGACCCTGATACTGGGAAGGATTGAAGACAAAAAGAGAAGAGGGCAGCAGAGGATGAGATGATTAGATAGCATCACCAACTCAATTGACATGAATCTGGACAAACACTGGGAGGCAGTAAAGGACAGGGAGGCCAAGTGTGCTGCAGTCCATGGGGTCTCAAATAGTCAGACACAACTTAGCAACTGAAAAACAACACACAAAAATTCCTCATTTTTGATAAGATTTTAAAATTAATGTTGGTATTATAGCTGTCACAATACAATCTAACAAATTTTTTTTGATTGAAGTTAAAGACAACTATGTACTACTAGAGCCATCTTATGGAAAAAAATGAACATCTCTTTTGGCCAACTTAATATACAGGAAAGCAATTGACTTGTATACTTCCTTATATCCTGCCACATCTGATTATTAGATTCCAAAAGTTGTTTAATTGATTCTTTTGTATTTCTACATAAATGATGACATCACCTGCAAACAAAAACAGTCCTATTTCTTCTTTCCCAATCAATAATGCAATACTGCAAGGAGATCCAACTAGTCTATCCTAAAGGAAATCAGTCCTGAATATTCATTGGAAGGACTGATGCTGAAGCTGAAACTCCAATACTTTGGCCACCTGATGCGAAGAACTGACTCATTGGAAAGATTGAAGGCGGAAAGAGAAGGGGAAGACAGAGGATGAGATGGTTGGATGGCATCACCGACTCAGTGGACATGAGTTTGAGTAAACTCTGGGAGTCGGTGATGGACAGGGAGGCCTGGCGTGCTGCAGTCCATGGGGTCGCAAAGAGTCAGACATGACTGAGCGACTGAACTGAACTGAACTGAATCAATAATGCCCTAAATTTCCTTTTCTTGTCGTATCACTTTAGCTAGGACTTTCAATACTGCACAAATGGGTCTTCGCTGGTGGCTCAGACAGTAAAGAATCTGCCTGCCATGCAGGAGATACAAGAGACCCATGTTCAATCCCTGTGTCAGGAGAGCCCCCAGAGTAAGAAATGGCAACCCATTGTAGTATTCTTACCTGGAGAATTCCATGGACAGGGGGCCTGGTGGGCTATAGTTCATGGTGTCGCAAAGAGTGGGACATGACTGAGCAACTAGCACTTTCTTTTCCAATATTATGTTAAAAAGAAGTGGTGAGAAGGAACATCCTTGTCTTGTTCTACACCTATATGAGAAGGCTTCGGGTTTCTCATCATTAAGCTTGATTTTAACTATAGGTTTGTGTGTGAATATTCTTTATTAAATTGAGGAAATCTCTATTCCTAGTTCGCTGAGTTTTTATTGTGAGTAAGTGTTGGGTATTGTCAGATATCTTTTTCTATATCAATTGATACGATACTTATGTTTTTTATCCTATTGATGTGATGGATTACATTAATTGATTTTTAAATACTGAATCAGCCTTGCATACTTGGGGTAAAACCCAGTTGATCCTGGTGAAATGTTCTTTTTGTACTTTGATTCAATTTGCTAAAATATTTTAGGATTTTTGAATCTATTTTCATAAGATATATTGATATGTACTTTTCTTTTCTTGTAATGACTGTATCTCATTTTGGTATTTGGCAATGATAGTTTTGTAGAATTAATTAGAAGGTATTCTCTCTGCTCCTATCTTCTGAAAGACATTGCATAGATGTAGTGTAATTTCGAACTTGAATTTTCAATAGAATTCACTAGTGAATTCATCTGCGCCTGGTCCTTTCTGTTTTGGAAGTTTTTTAACTGTTGATTCAATTTCTTTAATAGATACAGGTATATTCATACTGTCTATTTCTTCTTTTGGGAGCTTTGACTAATTGTGTCTTTCAAGTATTTGTCCATTTGAACTAGGTTAGCAAACTTGTGCGATTGAGCTGTTTATAATATTCTTTTTATCCTTTCAATATCTGTAAGATCTGTAGCTATTCAATCTCTTTTATTTCTAACATTAGTAATTTGTGTCCTCTGTTTTGTTCTTACTTAGCCTGACTATAGTCTTATCAACCTTATTATTTTTTTCAAAGAATGAGCTTTCAGCTTTATTTATTTTCCTTATTGATTCCCCGTTTTCAATTTCATTGATTTCTGCTCTAATTTTAATTTCTTATTCTTATGCTTATTTTGGATTTATTTGCCCTTCTTTTTAAAGTGCATAGGGTGAAGGGTTATACTATTAATTTTAGATATTTCTATTTTTTAAATACATACATTTAATGTCATAATTTTTTCTGTAAACATTGCTTTCACTGCATTGCAAAAATTTTGATAAGCTGTACTTTCACTGTAATTTACTTCAATACATATATTTTTTCTTCTGATATTTCTTCTTTAATTGTGTGTTACTTCAAACTATTTTGTTTAACCTCCAAGTATTCTGGGATTTTCCAGCCATGTTTCTACTATTGATGTCTAGCTTAATTCGATTTTGATCTCAGAGCAGGCATTGTATGAGTTCTGATTGTTTTAAATTTGCCAAGATGTTTTGCTTGTTTTTGCATAGCCAGAATGTGGTATATCTTGGTGACTGTTCTACATGAGCTTGTAAAGAATTTGTAGCCTGCTGTTATTAGATAAAGTAGTCAATAGATGGCAATTTAATCCAGTTGATCGATGGTGCTTTTAAGTTCACCGAAGTTCTAAATGACTTTTTGCCTACTATATTTATCCCTTCCTGACAGGAGAGTCTTTAAGTATCCAACTATAATAACAGATATAGTTTCTCCTTGGAGTTCTATACATTTTTGCCTCACATACTTTGTTAGGTGTGTGAACATCAAAGATCATTAAATCTTCTAGGAGATAGTATTATTTCATGTAATAATGCATGTTACATAATTATTATTATGAAATGCGTCTCCATAGCCCTCGTAACTATCCTTGCTCTGATGTATGCTCTGTTTTGAAATTAATATAGTTATGCCTGCTTTCTTTTGATTAGTGTCAACATGGTTTATGGTACACCCCTTCTTCACCTTTCACTTTTATTCCACTTTTTTATTGTGATAAAATACAATATCACAGTAATTCAAGTCTATGCCCTGACCAGTAAGGCTGAAGAAGCTGAAGTTGAACAGTTCTATGAAGACCAAAAAGACCTTCTAGAACTAACACCCCAAAAAAGATGTCCTTTTCATTATATAGGGGACTGGAATGCAAAAGTAAGAAGTCAAGAAACACCTGGAGTAACAGGCAAATTTGGCCTTGGAGTCCACAATGAAGCAGGGCAAATGCTAATAGAGTTCTGCCAAGAGAACACACTTGTCATAGCAAACATCCTCTTCCACCAACACAAGAGAAGACTCTACACATGGACATCATCAGATGGTCGACACTGAAATCAGATTGACTATATTCTTTGCAGCAAAGATGGAGAAGCTCTATACAGTCAGCAAAAACAAGACTGGGAGCTGACTGTGGCTCAGATCATGAAATCCTTATTGCCAAATTCAGACTTAAATTGGAAAACCACTAGACCATTCAGATATGACCTAAATCAAATCCCTTATGACTATGCAGTGGAAGTGAGAAATAGATTTAAAGGACTAGATCTGAAAGACCGAATGCCTGATGAACTATGGATGGAGGTTTGTGACATTGTACAGGAGATAGGAATCAAGTCCATCCTCAAGAAAAAGAAATGAAAAAAAGCAAAATGGCTGTCTGAGGAGGCCTTACAGATAGCTGTGAAAAGAAGGGAAGCAAAAAGCAAAGGAGAAAAGGAAAGATATTCCCATCTGAATGCAGAGTTCCAAAGAATAGCAAGGAAAGATAAGAAAGCCTTCCTCAGTGATCAGTGCAAAGAGATAGAGGAAAACAATAGAATGGGAAAGACTAGAGATCTCTTTAAGAAAATTAGAGATACCAAAGGAACATTTTATGCAACGATGGGCTCAATAAAGGACAGAAACGATAGGGACCTAACAGAAGCAGAAGATATTAAGAAGAGGTGTCAAGAATACACACAAGAACTGTACAAAAAAGATCTTCATGACCCAGATAATCACAATGGTGTGATCACTCACCTAGAGCCAGACATCCTGGAATGTGAAGCCAAGTGGAACTTAGGAAGCATCACTATGAACAAAGCTAGTGGAGGTGATGGAATTCCAGTTGAGCTACTACTTACATCCTGAAAGATGACACTGTGAAAATGTTGCACTCAATATGCTAGCAAATATGGAAAACTCAGCAGTGGCTACAGGACTGGAAAAGGTCAGTTTTCATTCCAATCCCAAAGAAAGGCAATGCCAAAGAATGCTCAAACTACCACACATTTGCACTCATCTCACACCTTAGTAAAGTAATGATTAAAATTCTTCAAGCCAGGCTTCAGCAATTCGTGAACTGTGAACTTCCAGATGTTCAAGCTGGTTTTAGAAAAGGCAGAGGAACCAGAGATCAGATTGCCAACATCCACTGGATCATCAAAAAAGCAAGAGAGTTCCAGAAAAACATCTATTTCTGCTTTATTGACTATGCCAAAGCCTTTGACTGTGTGGATCACAATAACCTGTGGAAAATTCTGAAAGAGAGGGGAATACCATACCACCTGACTTGCCTCTTGAGAAATCTGTATGCAGGTCAGGAAGCAACAGTTAGAACTGGACATGGAACAACAGACTGGTTCCAAAGAGGAAAAGGAGTACGTCAAGGCTGTATATTGTCACCCTGCTTATTTAACTTATATGCAGGGTACAATATGAGAACCACTGGGCTGGAGGAAACACAAGCTGGAATCAAGATTGCTGGGAGAAATATCAATAACCTCAGATATGCAGATGACACCACCCTTATGGCAGAAAGTGAAGAAGAACTAAAGAGCCTCTTGATGAAAGTGAGAGAGGAGAGTGAAAAAGTTGGCTTAAAGCTCAACATTCAGTAAACTAAGATCATGGCATCTGGTCCCATCACTTCTTGGCAAATAGATGGGAAAACAGTGGAAACAGTGTCAAACTTTATTTTTTGAGGCTCCAAAATCACTACAGATGGTGATTGCAGCCATGAAATTAAAAGACAAACTCCTTGGAAGGAAGGTTATGACCAACCTAGATAGCATATTAAAAAGCAGAGACATTACTTTGTCAACAAAGGTCCATCTAGTCAAGGCTATGGTTTTTCCAGTGGTCATGTATGGATGTGAGAGTTGGACTATAAAGAAAGCTGAGCGCCGAAGAATTGATGCTTTTGAACTGTGGTGTTGGAGAAGACTCTTGAGAGTCCCTTGGACTGCAAGGAGATCCAACCAGTCCATCCTTAAGAAGATCAGTCCTGGGTGTTCATTGGAAGGACTGGTGTTGAAGCTGAAACTCCAATACTTTGGCCACCTGATGCGGAGAGAGAACTCATTGGAAAAGACCCTGATGCTGTGAAAGATTGAGGGCAGGAGGAGAAGGGGACGATGGAGGATGAGATGGCTGGATGGCATGATCGACTCGATGGACATGAGTTTGGGTGGACTCCAGGAGTTGGTGATGGACAGACTGGCCTAGCGTGCTGCGCTTCATGGGGGTGCAAAGAGTCGGACATGACTGAGTGACTGAAGTGAACTGAATACATAGTATAAAATTTACTATCTTAACCTCTTTTCCATGTACAGTTTAATGCCATTAAGTACACTCATACTATTGTGCAATCATCACCACTATCACCAGAACTCTTTTCATCTTGCAAAACTGAAACTCTATACCCGTTAAACAATAATTTTTAATTGCCTTCTCCCCCAGCCCAGGGAACCACCATTCTACTTTTTGTGTCTATGATTTTTATTACCCTAAACTCATATGAATGGAATCACACAGTATTTGTGCTTTTATGACTGATTCATTTCACTTAGCATTATGTCTTCAAGGTTCATACATATCATAGCACATGTCAGAATGTCCTTCCTTTTCAAGGCTGAATAATAGTTCATTTTATATATATATATATATACACATACATACATACATATATATACATACATATGTATATATCACATTTTGCTTATCTATTCATCTGTCAATGGACACTTGCCTTGCTTCCATGATTTAGCTATTGTGAGTAATTCTGCTATGAACATAAGAGTACAAATATCTTTTTAGACCCTGTTTTCAATTCTTTTGAGTATATACCCACTAATGGGATACTGTCTCATATAGTAGTTCTATTTCTAATTAGTTTAGGAACCACCACACTGTTTTCCACAGCAGCTATTTATATTTCCACTAACAGTGCATAAGGGCTCCAATTTCTTCACATGCTTGTCTACACTTTATTATCATTATTATTTTATAGTAACCCTCCTAATGATATTAGGTGGTATTTATTGTAGGTTTGGTTTGTATTTTCCTAATGATTAGTAATATTAAGCATCTTTTCAGGCATTTATTGCTTAATTTTTGTCAGTTGGTATTTTCTCTTTAGAGAAATGTCTATTCAAGTCCTTAGCCCATTTGTTTTTTGTTACCATTCTCTTACTTTTAACGTAAATTATCTTTCTATTTAAAATTGGTCTCTTATAGACAACATATAATTGGACCTTGTGTTCTTTTTTAATCTGTTCTGGAAACCTCTGCTTTTTAAGGGGTATATTTAGACCACTGGCATTTAAAGTGATTATTGATATAGTTAATATCCACTATACCTTTTACTGTTTTCTATTTGTTTCTCTCATTCTTTGTTTTTATTTTATTCTTCCACTCTTTTACTATCATTTCTAGATTTAATTGAACATTCTGTATGACTCAATTTTCTCTTTTTTTCCTAGCATATTGTTTATACTACATTTTTAAACTTTTACAAAATGATTGCCCTAGTGTTTGTAATATACATTTACAACTAATCCAAGTCCAGACTCAAATAGCACTATGCCACTTTGTAAGTAGTTAAAGTATCTTACAATAGCAATTTTCTTTTTTACTTTCTCTTTCTGATATTTCATTGTTGGTATAAAGTGATACAACCAATTTCTGTATGTTAATTTTGTATCCTGCTACTTTGTTGAATTCATTTATCAGTTCTAATAGTTTTGTGTGAAGTTTTTAGGGTTTTCTAAAGCCTGAAGTCTTTAGAATATCATGCCATCAGCATATAATGACAATTTTACCTCTTCCCTTCCAAGTTGGATAACTTTATTTCTTTTTCTTGTCTGAATGCTATGGCTGGCACTTCCAGTACTATATTAAATAGAAGTAGTGAGAGTTGGTATCCTTGTCTTGTTCCAGATTTTAGCAAGAAGGCTTTCAGCTTTTCACTGTTGAATATTACATTGGCTATTATTATGTTGAGATATGTGCCTTCCATATTCAGTTTGGTAAGAATTTTTATCATGAATGGATGTTGAATTTTATCAAACATTTTTCCTGCATCTATTGAAATGATCATGTGTTTTTTTTTAATCTTTTGTTCATGTGGTGATAATAGCAAAATAATCTTAATTCCTCCCTACTGTTCCTTGTAACATTGCTGTTACTCACTTTACTTATACATAAATGTGTTCGTGCATAAGGATATATACTGATATGTACTCAATCATGCATGTTTACATATGTAGATAAAATAATAACTGCAACCGTGTAAATGATTTTGTATGTTTATATAGATATACATTAGTGCTATTATTGTGGCCATTACTAGTTTTAACAGACTGCTATTTGTTAGAATAAGAAAAACAAAAGCTTTTATTTTATAATCACTTACTTCTTCTCTGCTGTTCTTCCATTATTTATACAGACCTGAGTTTATGACCTATCATTTTTTCTATGACCTATCTCATATTCAAATCAAAAGCAGGAAGAACTTTTAATTTGAATATGATATACTTAGGTATAGCATTGTATGTGTGTGTTTCTTGGCATTTATCCTCCTCAGTGGTCTTCATGTTTCCCAGGTCTGTGGTTTGGTGTCTGACATTAATTTTGAAGAAATTCTCCCTGATTATTGTTTCAAATATTTATTCTGTTATATTTTCTCTTATTCTGTTTTTGGTATTCCCATTATACATAGGTTATGCCTTTTGTAATTGTCCCACATTTCCTGGATGTTCTGTTCTGATTTTTTTATTTGTTTCCTTGCTTATTTTGTCTTTTTTTCTCTTTGCTCTTCAATGTTGGACATTTCTATTGACTTACTCTCAAGTGTAGAGATGCTTTCCTCAGCTGTGTCCAATCTAATAATGAAACCTTTAAAGATATTCTTCATTTCTCTTACAGTGTTAATTATCTCTGGCATTCCTTTTTTAAGCTTTCTTAGAATTTCCACCTCTCTGCTTACATAGACCATATGTTCTTCCATGATGTCTATTTTATTCATTATATCCCTTAGCATATTCATCATAATAGTTACTTTGAATGCCAGTCTGACAATATCAATATTCTTGCCATGTCTGAGTCTGGCTCTGTTGCTTGCACTGTCTCTTCAAACTGTGTTTTTTTTATTTCAAGTATGCTTTGTAATTTTTTCTTAACAACTGGACGTTATGGGTAAAAGTAACGAGTAAACAGCCTTTAATGATGTAGTGTTAAACTGTGAGGAGAGGGGATGTACTCAACTGTCCTAAAATTAGGTCTTACTCTTTGAGTGAGTCTCTGAACTGTGAACTTCACAAGTTCTTCTCAGGTTGTTCTCCCCTCTTAGGAGAGATAGGTACTTATATTTGGCTGGTGTTGGGTATATCCCATCTCTACTATGGGAGACTAAAGGTAACTGGAAGTGGGTGTTACCCTTCCCCCAGGCCAGTTAGCCTCTGATAAAAATCCAGCAGGTTAGGCTCTGATAAAATAATTCTCCTAAAAAGCAGGCCTTGTTAGGAAGTATAGAATGCTCTGGCATATTTTAAAATGGTTCCTCTTCCTCAACTTCTGCTAGAAGCACAAGAGGATTTTTTTCCAATATTCACTGTAAAAGTGCAGTTAAGCTCCTGAAGGTAAACAACACAGCATGCCTGTCCCCTCCCATATGACTGGAGTTTTTAACTATCAGACTTGTCTACTCTAAAGTGAAAGTGAAAGTTGCTCAGTAGTGTCTGACTCTGCAACCCCATGGACTATACAGTCCATGGAATTCTCCAGGCAAGAATACTGGAGTGGGTAGCCGTTCTCTTCTCCAGGGGATCTTCCTAACCCAGGGATAGAGCCCAGGTCTCCCGCACTGCAGGCAGATTCTTTACCAGCTGAGCCCTGTCTGCTGCTAGGGAAGCCCTGTCCACTCTAAGGCTCCATTAGAGTTCAAGTTTTTTTTGCCCCAGTACTGCTTCCAGTAGAAGTTTCTTCTCCAGTAACTTGTGATTCTCTGTATCTGCTTGTCCCTTCAATTTGGGTCCAGCAGTTTGTTCAGTGACCTCATTCCTCTGATGGAGCAAAAGAGAATTTCTGGTTTTCAGTTGCTCGGTATTTTACTTCTTAGGGCAAGGTGACAACTTCTAAGCTTCTTACTTGCCAGACTGGAGACCAGACTTTAGGGTTTCTTTTTGGAGTGATGGAATAAAACCCGGAATCATATAGTGATATTGATTGCACAACTCTGTGAATATACAAAAGACCAGTGGAAAGTACTTCTAAATAGTTACTTTTATAGTATGCCTATTATATCTCAATAAACAATAAAGAAAAAGATTTCCCAGAAATCCAAATGACCCTCACAGTTTTCATTTCTGATGCTAAAACAAACAGAATTTTAGGCAAGGCTACTTTTGACAAAAGAATAAAAGTATAATAAAATATAATTGCTTTAAAAATATGTCAGAAGTCACAGTTCATGATGTAATTCTGCTTAGTGAAGGAGCAGTTGTAAACTTCCATCAAAACTGCTTCAATATAAAATACTGAAGATTTAATTTAAAAAACAGGTTTAATAAAATACTGTTCACCTCGGTCAGCAGTTTTAATTGACGGTTCTTCACGTTGTCTACTAGGCAGGATTCAAAATTTAGGAGTCACGTAGGTACAGTCCTTGTAACAAGACTCCACACATGAGACCCTATATGATGATGCCATAGGGTCCAAAGAGGAAGATTGGCAGAAATTAGTCAGGCTTCAACTTTACCTACCTATTGGTAAAATGATCCTAGAAGATGACTCAAGCTGGGAGACCAGAAAGACTAGGGGTTGTATAGATCAGGAGGGCAGAAGAGATCAAGACCTGGAGAAAATGAAAGCAGATTTGTATTGATAATCCTTGGGTGAGGGAGATCTGTGTCTCAGCTCTGCAACTGGGCTTGAATCACCATAATTAGGAATGTGTATTAGCTCTCAGAGGATGGCTTTGAAAATATCTAACTTTTGCCTTTCTGATGTTGTGAAGGATTAAGGCCAGTGTGGACTAGAGATACAGGTCAGGAATGGAAAGATAGGGGATGCAGAGGTGGGGGAATCAGGCAGAATCTGGCATGTGGGAAACATTCTCAGTGTAGGTCAAAGGCTCATCATCAGAAGCCAAATTGCCCAGTTTAGAATCCTGGCTGTCATTTACCAGCTGAGCAACATTGGGTGAGTTACATAACATCTCCATGCCTCAGTTTTATCTTCAGATATGTGAGGAAAGCATTAGTGGTGCTTTATAGAATGATTTGAGATAAGTGCCATGTATGTGATCATTTTTATTAGAAATTAAAAAATAAATAGCAATGAAAATAAGCCCATTGTAGAAATATGTTATATATATATATAATATATATATATTCATATCCATACAATGTGTTGCATGTACACACACACACACACACTCACACAAATATATTAATAAAGGAATCATTAAATGAAATTTGAGAAATCTTATCCACTTTCCCTAGAAAGCTATGATCTCATTCTCATGGGCTCCAATTCTTAAGTGTAATGTGTTGTTTGATGGACCACAGGGATAAGTAGATGAAGAAAATAGGGAGACTGTGAAAGAATTCATGCTTCACTGAGAAACTACATTCCAGGAGAATCTCTGATTGCTGAGAAAAACAACCCTGGCTGTAAAAAAAAGGCCTAGCAGTACCTCTAAACTCACTGAACAAGGCCAGTTATCCCTGGGACCCCAGCTTAAATTTACTTCTTTCTGCCACTTTCACTGTTCATGGAAAAATACCTTGTCAAAATAAATATTTACTTGCTTGTCAAATTTTGAAAGTATGGTAAAATGTGCCTGCACATATATGTCTTGGAAATTTGTGGAGTAGAGAAGGGAATGACAATATCCAGTCAACAGTAAAGACATAAAGGTGGTATGAATAACCAGTTCCATTTTAAATGGAATTCTCTCAGAAGGGAATTTTGGATACAAATAATCGTCATGGCCATATTCTCTCCACTCTTCCATGTCAATCCTTTCTGCAACTGAATCAGAAAGAAGGTGAATGATATTGTTATGCCTTAATAATGTTACTTGTAAGGAGGGAAAGAGAAATCACTTCCTAAAGCTCTATCATAGGTTCAGCACATTGACGGGTTTGATAGCACTGGCCAGACCTTAGTCTGGTTTCTGCTGCATCTGCTGCTCAGTGTGTGAGGCTCAAATATTTCAGCTTGAGCTTTGGTTGCCTATCCTGTGAAGTGGTCACACCAGTCACACAACCTCACAAGTACTTGATATACTACTTGCTTAGGCTAAGTGCTTGAAACTCTAGCTATTATCATTTTCTTCCTATTTTATATAAGATTCATTATAATTATGCTCTTGTACTAAACCGGCAATTGATTTTTGTTCTTGAGTTTAAGAAAACTCAATGATTTGTATTTAACATGAATGTTTATTTCTTCTTGAATCATAATGGATCTGTGGTTGAGTCTAGACTTTACTACTAGCTCATGGATATCTTTGGATGAAAGAAAAGAATTTGGTATTTAGTTTATTATTTATGAAAACCTAAAGAATGAGCAGCCTATACAGCTGAATGAAGATTCTAGAAATGGCATCTCAGCAAATATGCTGACAAAAAAGCACCTGCATATTCAGGCTGTTCTCAAGCAGCTATTTGTTTCCATAGCACCTAAGTAGACAAAGACAAAATCTCCCATTTGTCCCCCAAAGAGGAAAACACCAGTTAGTATCAAATTTCAGGTTTTGGTAAGGAAAGATGTTGCTTTTCATTATGCATTAAATGATGGTTTTAGAATTTTTTTTCAGTTAACTAAAAGTCATTCTTCGGTTATAATTTGAATTTATATTAATATTCAATGAAAAGACTGATATTTGTCTTACAAGACAAATCACATAAGTTTCTAAAATATCATTTTGGCTAGTTTAGAAAGAAAAATGATATAATAAAAGAGAAAACACTTCCATGGTAAAAATGAACTTAGGAGGAGTCCAATAAAATTTCACCATGTTAAGTCAATTCAATAACATGAGAAAGAAGGATTTGGACCATTATTTATTCATTTTTCAGAAATTTTTTTAAAAACCTTCTGTGTACTTGCTTGCGCTTTGCTAAATACACTGGGACACAGAGTCATATAAAACAGTTGCTGTCTTCATTAAGCTTCAGGAAGCCAGGGAGAGAGGCTGGACCACCAAGGGTTATATCACAAGGTAGAAAATGCTTTATTGGCAAGCAGATAGAGGATGCTTCACAGGAGGAAAGACAAGGGACCAAAAAAGAAAAAATAAATGAAGCTAAAGAGAGACACAAAACAGACTGTTCAGGAAATGCAGAAACAATTTTAGTAAAGAAAATGTCTGCCCTTCTAAAATCAGACACATTTAATATTTTGTATGATACATCAAAGATATGCTTATTTTTTAAAATATCTCTCCTCCCAATGATTCTGAGGCTCAATCATGATTACAGGGTACATGAAATGAAGTATCAATATATTAACGTGACAAAATGCCTTGGTACACAGTGCCTGATTGGTAAGACTCCACAAGGCACACAGTTCACACAAGTTAACATGAGCTACAAGGTGTCCTCAGTGTTCTGGTACTTACCCCTTCTAGGCAAGGTGGACAATTTTTCAACACTGTTCACCTTGGTGCCTTTGAAATATGGCCATTGAACGTTAAAAATGAGTAACTATGTATAGAAAATACACTTTGTAGTAATATATATTATAAGCTGGAAATAAATGCTTTTAAGTTACATATATATTTATTTATGCCAGAAAGCTTAACAAACACTGAACAGTCCATGAAGAACAGAAGCCTCTTGACCATTCATTCAAATAAATATATTCCAACTCTATGCAGCAATACTAATTTACTTGTTAAACTCTGAAATCCTTTGGTTGTCAGGAACCAAAATAGTTTTGAGGTTAGGGAACTGGTTTTCCACTTAATTCTTGTGGGTGACCCAATTCCCCATGATATTCACCACTGAGTATTTTGAAGAGCATTTTTTCATCTGAAGTGATAATCAATTAGGAGCAAACTAAATCCTGTCTTAAAATTTCAAAAACAATGCAAGTCACTTCTGAATGACCTCAGACTAGGCATTCACATCTTGAATGCTGCTTTTACAAGCTGTCACCTATAACAGGCTGAAGGGATGTGTATCCTGCACAGGACTGCCCAATCTATTGACAATCAGATTCATCTAAGCAGGACTGTCTGATCTACCAACAATCTCACCGAGCCAGGGTGGCTCAATGGAGAGAGAACATCGGGTACAGTGCATTTAAAGTCAGTTTATACAAATATATGAAAGAAATTTCTTTCTAATAAATACAATATAAAAGCCTTTCTACTCTATGCATAAGTTTACAAAAAAGCACTTCAAAGATGTCTGGTCAAAGCTATTGCCAAAAGATTCTAAAGCCCACACATTTTGTTCCAGATATAATTATGACAGCGACTACAAAAGCAGTAAAAAGCAACACAAGAAAATCTTGATCTTCCTTAAATGATTTCAATCCCATTCCATAAGAGAACAGGTAATGAAAGTCTGTTCAGGTTGTGCTTGTTTTTAAGCAGATATCAATCATTTAGGACCAAATGCTATGGCAGGTTCAGATTTTTTCATTATCATCAGTGTGGATCTTTTTAAGTGCGACTGGGCTTGCTTGCTTCAGAGATGTCTTAGAAACATCCGTGTGCATGGTGGACATGGCGATGGTCTCATAGTCGTCATCCCGAGACCGGAAATCACAAAAGTTAAAGAAGAACTGCAGGTCTCTCTGGAAATTTTTGTTCAGGAAGCCATAAAATATGGGGTTGACACAAGTGGAGATCATGGCTGTGAGGTGGCAGAGAAGGAATAACAGATTATGGTTGCAGGTAGCAATGATCTGATGGTTCCAGTCAAACACAGTGTTGAAGATGGTGAGAGGCAGCCAGCAGACAGCAAACGCCACCACGATGGACAGCAGCATGACGTTGATTCTTTTGGTCTCACTGGACCTGTACTTATTGTCTCTCATCTTGTCCATCATGTTGTTCCTTCTTTTTAAGCGTACGTATATCTATAGGAGGGAAAAAATAAAGAATTCAAATAGAACCATTCATTGAATGAATACTCGTAGGGAAAGAAGGTAAAAATGAAAATGGTAGGGGAAAAGGTTTTCCTACCTTGAAGTAGCAAATAAATATAAAACAGAGTGGGCCAAAGTACTGTAGCACCAAGAGGAGAGTGGTGTAAGACAGCCGGTGAGAGTCTGATGGAAATTTATCAAAGCAGACGTATTTGTCCTTGAACGCATCAAGGGTCACATTTTGGAATGGCTCATCTGTCAATACTTGATAGATCAGGAACGGCAGAGAAGAAGCCACAGCAAGGACCCAGATGACAGCGATACCTACATATGCATGTCTATTACTTGGTCTCCAACCCCGAGGATTGATAATCAGCTGGTGCCGCTCCACGGCTATAAGGACCAGAGAGAAGATGGACACGGTGATGGAAACGCACTGCACAAAAGGGTTCAACTTGCACATTGCCTTGCCAAAAACCCAGTGGTCCATCAGCGTGTAGACAAATGTGAAGGGAAGACACATGATGGCCACGAGCAAGTCTGAGAAGGAAAGGTTCACAATCAGGATGTTGGTGACATTTCTCATCTCTTTTTGTTTCAAGATGATGATGATCAAAGCCAGGTTTCCAGAGACCCCAAGAATGATCACAGCTCCGTAAGCAAGTGCTAACGTGAATATCATGGCCAAGGGTAGATGACAATCATCATTTTCAAAAGCCAAAAGCCGGGAATTCTTCTCTGAGAAGTTGTAATACACTGAATGATTTTCCACCTGAGAAAATGATGTTGAATTCATTTTGACTGGTTTGGCTGTTACAGACGACTTTAGACAAATGGACAGTATGTTTCTTCAAAGCAGGTCAAAGACTCAACTTATTTTTATTCTCTATATTGAAATCCATTTATCAAAATTATTCTGAATTCTTCATTCCCTTGAACTGAACAATCTGTAAAGAGAAAATGACCAATTGTTTAGTTAATTTTATTGAAGGCAGTCGCAACAAGTTTTCACTCATTGTACAATTTAAAGTGAAGACACTGAAATAAACAAAATGTATTCTATATATACATCTTTTTTAAATAGTAGAAATGGTGCAAACAAGTTGAAAAAACTACTAATACTTTTAACTGAATGTACTTATGTATTGAGTTTCAGGAAAATGTAGTGCTCTGTGCATTAGTAAAGTATGTATAAATCTGCCTATAAGTTTTACATAAAGGACCAGCACATTCCTAAACACTGTAGGAATATTAATGTATAAAAAAACAATGCACAGGTTAGAACATGTGAAAAAGATATGAAACTAACAAGGGAAAACAAAAAAAAAGGTACCTAATTCTTTCTCTTATTCTAAAAAAGAAATTATCAAATTGTATTGATAGCAATAGCCCCATCATACACCGAACTGCTTTTTAGAGAGGACTATTTGGCACAAGTACATTAAGAAAATGATCCGTTCAGTGAACCATCAAGAAACTTTGTCTATGAAGGACTGCTGAAAGAACAGGAGATGTTTAATCCAGAAAAGACTTCTTAGGAATCATACACACATCTTCTCCCATTTGAATGGATAGCATTGGGTCCATGGCTTCTGGTTCAGCATATTATGTCCACTCAAGTTAGAAGTAGGATCAAGGGAAGTGGATTATATTAAAAATATTTCACATCATTATGAGGAACAAGAGTTTAATCAAATGGAACACACTGCCTGCAAACTGCTCCCTACACATAATTTGTAACTGCTACTAGAAAGGCTGGGAAAGGTCTCATGGTGTGTAGGGGATTCAACTGGGGCAACTCTGAAGCTATTTCTGACTTAAAGATTCAATAATTTGAAAACATGTCAGAAGCTTTCTATGGATTTCTAAGATTTTGTTCATGTAAATATATTCCCTCCCCACTAGACTGTATATAGATACAAGGCTGAGATGTAAATTTTAGTTGTACTTTTGATTTTTCACAGCATTTTGTAATAGGAATACTCTTTTCTTACCAACAAAACAAATCACAGACAACAGTCTTGTAGACCTTAAAACCTCCTTTAAAAAAATAAAAAACCTCCAATTTCTCTTAGTTTACTAAGTAAATATATGAGATGGGGTTTCTTATGTTAATTAACAAGCCATTGTGCCTGTGTTAAGAAAGGGAATTGAAGGTTCTTTTCTTTCTTCTGTGAGAACAATAAAGAAAATCATGCAGATTTACTTCCATTGAAAAGGAAATAAGAAATTTCATGAATAAAATATGCTTTTGCCTTTTAAGTGGTGCCACTATTGACTCTTTCCTTGAGTGCTTTTGCTCTCTAGAAATGAGGTGTTGTCTGTTATAAAACCACAACTTATAAAACTGAAGAGTAAAAGTAAAGGTTTCTACCATGTAATGAGAATGAAAGTATCAGGGCTATGAAAGGCAGTGGAATGATAACAAGTAAAAATGTTATAGAAACTCGCTCCTCTGTCAGCAGCCTGGAAAGACTCCTGAACTTCCCTGGTATCACGCTTTTCTTTAAGAATACCAAAGAGAGAGGATATCTGTGTCTCTCAGTGTCTGAAAATGAACCGAGAGGAAGCAAGTGCTAATCTAAAAATTATTTGGAAATTTTGAACTTAAGAATTCAAGAAAAACAATTTTTAAGTGGAGGGTAATTGCTTTCCAATGTTGTGTTGGTTTCTGCTGTACAACAACGTGAATCAGTCACATGTATACATATATTCTCTCCCTCCTGAGCCTCTCTGCCCGCCCCCTCCCCATCCCACACCTCTAGATCATTACAGAGCAGCAGGCTGAGCTCCCTGTGCTATACAGCAACTTTCTACTAGCTGTTTTACACATGGTAGTGTATATACTTCAGTGCTACTCTCTTAGGAATACAAGAAAATTTTGCATCATACTTCAGAGTCAAGTTGCTAGCAAGATATTTAACATTACTGCTCAGTTATCTGACTTTTTCTTTATTGGTAGAACTAGCATGGCAGGAAACTGCATCCTCTAACTGCACAGCTCCCTGTCAGCACACAGTACCAGGTGACACAGCGATCACTGAGCTTCCTGGGCTGGCCTGACACCTGAACACCTCTATCCTGTCCTTCACTCCTGGTCTAACAACCCCACAGGGCATGCTCTGTCCCAGCAGGGCCAGCCCCTTTACAGTTAACACGGGCACTGGCCTGCTATAGCTTCTGCACCTTTGCCTCTGCTACTCCTCATCATCCATCCAAATTCTACCCACCTTTCAAAGCACTATATAGTCCCTTGAATCTTAACTGGCTCCTCTCAATTGTAATATTATCTCTTGAGGTAGATATTATGTGTATTTCATAATACCTTGCAAATATCAGCTTTAGAATAAAAATGGCTGATGAAGTAGTAGACACTTGGATGGAAAGCTTTTATGTGCGTTAATACTACCATCAATAGCTGAATTCTATTGTTGACTGGAAAAAATGCATGACCTAAAAGCTGAGAATTATGTTTTATTTGGTGGACACACTGAGGACTTAAGCCCCGTAGACACCCTCTCAGATCATTCTGAGGGACTGCTCCAGAGAGGTAAGGGAGGAGCCAGCATATATAGGAGTTTTTGCAACAAAAACCAAGTAGTTGGAACATCAAAATATTACTGTTAATTAAAGAAAACAAGACACCTGAAGTTAACAAATTTAATGCCTTTCTATGTATGGGAAGATACAAGAGTTTGGGCTCACTGAAATACTGTCAGGGCCAGTATCCAGTTTTTTCCTGTGTGAATTCCCTCAGGGTACACAGTCCAGGGCAGCTGCAGTGGCTGGTGGCTTGATGGCCCAGCATTCTTTCTTTGCTGATACGGAGATGACTTCCTTGTCTACACTATCATAGTTCTTTTATATGCAAAATGGATGCTAGTTAAAAGAATCATTTTACTAGGTCAGGTGTGGGGGATGTTCCACTTGGTGAAAAATTTAAAAAGGAATTGTTTCTGAAAGAGAATTCATTCTTCATCCAAGAAATATTTATTGGACACAATTTTGTGTCAGACATGGTTTTCATGGAAACAACAGTGACCTTCCTACTGGGTTTCTAGTCTTATGGACAGAGAAAGACATGAAAAAATAAATCAGTAAAAGAGATAGTACACAAAGTGCAGTGGAGAAGAACAAAGCAAGGCAGGGGGCCTGGGATTGTTGGGAGGGCATTGCTACTGGGTGGCTTGGAAGGCATCTGACTGCACGAGAAGAGGGCGTATGAGCTGAGACCCCACAGTGAGGGAGGAAGCCAGGCAGACGCCTCAGGGAAGCAGCCCATTATGAATGGAGTGTGTGTGGTACAAGTAGATGAGAAGTGAAACAAGGAAGGGAGGGACTGTGGGGCAGTAGTTGGAGGGTAAGCAGAGGAGAAACAGACTCTGCAGAGTGTTACTCCATGGATAGTATTTGACTTGTCTCTGAGAAAAGAGGAGGACTCACTGGAGAGTTTCTGGAAAAGACGTGAAGTCCTATGATAGTGTTTTAAAATTCTTACTCTAGCTATTGTTTTCAAGGACTTAAGACAGGAGAGAGAAGTAGATAGGTTCATTTAGAGGCTAGTACATTAATCCAGGCAACAGGTTATGGAGGCACCAAGATGTTTGCAGTAAAAACAGAGAAAAATACAAAGTTTATATCTATTTTATGTCTATATCTAAGTTAAAATTTATTTTGACTTTGACAAAAGTCACTACATATGGGACTTACTGCAAATACTTGTTAAATTATTATAGTTTATGGGCTACAAAGCTTTCTTGCAGATGAATTTAGGTTAAATCTACTGAAACTCCAGTCTTTGAAATGATCTTTGAATTTATATTTGAAATTTATATCCCTTTGAAATTATATTCACTAGACATACCCGTTGAGGAATAGCAGTTTTCTTATTAAGTAGAAGTTACTTTAGCTACATAGAAAATGAAAACTATTTTTTTTAGAGTATTCGAAAGACTCCTTTGCTAAGTGCATGTCATTCCACTTGTGTAAAATGGTTCTGCATTAGATAAAATGTGTATTTTCAGCCTGCTGCTGCTGCTGCTAAGTCACGTCAGTCGTGTCCGACTCTGTGCGATCCCATAGATGGCAGCCCACCAGGCTCCGCCGTCCCTGGGATTCTCCAGGCAAAAACACTGGAGTGGGTTGCCATTTCCTTCTCCAATGCATGAAAGTGAAAAGTGGAAGTGAAGTCGCTCAGTCGTGTCTGACTCTTAGCGACCCCATGGACTGCAGCCTACCAGGCTCCTCCATCCATGGGATTTTCCAGGCAAGAGTACTGGAGTGGGGTGCCATTGCCTTCTCCGATTTTCAGCCTACCGAAACATAATCTCAAGGATGATAATTGTCAAAAAATAACAATATTGAGAATTTACATACATCATCTTTGAGAAAGAAAATGATTTAATATTTATTATTTCAATATACACCTGTAAAATGAAGTAGGGACCTAAAGACACTGCAAAATAAAAATGAATGGTTGTTAAATCTCAATATGCCGTGCTCCTAGGGAAAAAACAAACACACTACATATATCACCAGTTGACAAATTAGCCCCCTTCCAAATGGAAATGTTTCTCCATTCCAGTTAGGGTACTGGCCTTTAGGGTTTGCTGTTCCTAGAGCTGTTACAACCTGAGAAAACAGCTCTCTGGTCATAACCTGCTGCAGATACATTTTATCATTTATTCAAAACTGGCTCCTCAACTGCCTAGTTTTTGGAAAAGAAGTATCAGCCTTGTTATTTACCAAATTAACTTTGTTAATAGCCAAAGTTATTGCTAGTTCATGAACATGAGTTACATAATTCTGTTTTTTTCCCTTCCGGGAGGGCTTGCTCAACAGACAGCTGCCTTATAACAATAAGGAAAGACTAATAAAGCAGTAGTCATCCACCGAAAAGCAGTAGGTCTTTGGTCATCTGTATGCAACCCGTCAGACAGCTTTCTGCTCTCACCGGGGAAGCAACACTGTTGCTGGGGTTTCCCGTTCAGGCAGAGCCAGGCAAGCTCTGTGCTTCCCCCGGCCTGTGTGACACCTGGCAAGTTATGCTTTCCCTGGGGTCTTGGTGGGAAGGCAAATCCCACCAAGGGCTTTCAAGCCCCTTAAAAAAAGAAAAGAAAAAATAATAATAATAAAGGAATGTCAAAATACATTCCCTCACTTTCCCCTCCCCTAGATTTTCCTGAGTTATCAAAGAACAAATGGGATGTGTTAAATCAAAATTCCTGTCGGCACGCTTACGCGCCCACGTTTTTCATATTGTGTAACTAGGTGAATTGCCCCAAACTGTCCTCATTCCTAACACTTCCACCCCCTCCCTCTCCGCCACACACACACACACACACACACACACACACACACACACACACGCCTTCCATTTGTCTGAAGATGTCTCTACCAATAACGATGAGACTGGCAAAGCAGAAAACATCCACAACAACCAGAAACAAACAAGCAGAGCCCAAACTCAGTTCTCTCTGGCCCATTGTGAAAAGTCGACGTATTAGTTGCTCAGTCTCATCCGACTCTTTGCGACCCCATGGACTGTAGCCCACCAGGCTCCTCAGTCCATTGAATTCTCCAGGCAAAAACACCGGGGTGAGCAGCCATTCCCTTCTCAGGAGATTTTACCCACCCAGAGATCGAACCCGGTATCAGTCCTTAAAACATTCTCCCCTCTCCAGTCTACCTGGAGACCAGTGGACCACTTTGGCCACCTCCATCTCCAGTTCATCCACAATTTCCTACCCAGTGGTGCTCCACCAGCACCACCAGTTTAAAAGGAGCTCAAGAGTTGGGTGCTGGAAACTCGGAAGTAGGGAACAGGGTGTCTCTCAGTGCGCGGCGCCAGACCGGAGAGGCCGGCTCCCGGGGGTAGGGCTCCACCCAGGCAGCGCGCTGGGCGCCCACCTGGCCCAGGGCGGCTCCCCGCGGACGCGCGCGGAACGCAGGGCCAAGGCGGACCCGCAAGCCTTGCTCCTCCTGATGTCCCAGCGGCGCGTTCCTTCGCAAAAGCCCAGCGCAGCCGCCCGGCGGAGGCTCGGGAAAGATGTCAAACACAGCGAAGGAAGGGGGACGCAGTCTCACCATGGCCAGAGGAGGGGCACTCGGACCCCGAACAGAACCTGGGTCACCGACGTCCACCCCACACCGCGGCGGTCCCGGGTGGCGGGTGGTAGGGAGCATCTCGCTACCGCCTGCGCGGGACTGAACCGAAGGTTGCCTGTGCGCCCGCGGCTCCTCATTTTGGGACTCGCAAGCCTTTCCTTCCTCTCTCATCCTTCATATCATTAGGGAGAGATTTCTCAAAAGTCAGTCCCTTCAAAAGTGTACACTTGAAACTTACCCTCTCTTCTGGATCCGTCTTTTGGCCCGTTTATTAAAGCGAAAAGGACGGTCGCGGAAGGGAACGGAGTAGAGTGGAAAGATCGCGGGTGTTTCTCCGGTACAAACCCTAAAGATCGGTGGAGGGGGGAAAGAGCCGCCCCTGAAGCTGAGCTCCACCTAGTCCTGGACACGTGACAGCCCCGGGTGGGCCGCAGCCCTCCGCACCCCTCTCCGCCGTCTCGCTGGAGGCTCGCGGGGAATCTGAGAGGCAGCGGGGAGAACCGCGTGCACTGTCTGTCCGCGCGCCCCGGCCGGGGGAGCGCGCTGGGAGGGGCGGGCAGGGAGGCGCGGCGCCGGCTGAGGTCCCGCCCGCGCGCCGTCGCTGGCGGTCGGTGCCACCTCGCGGCCGAGGCTGTGCGGGAAGCCGAGAGAAACCCAGCTCCGGGGAAGTGGGCACTAAGCCCATCCCGACGGCGCCGCTCCCGTGTCTCTCGCCTCTCTTGTGATGTTCGGAAGCTTCTTACGCCAGACCAGAAGTTGTTTTTTTTTTTTTTTTTTTTTTTTTTTTTAAACAGGGAACAAAGAGAAGACCTTAAAAAAGCACTAGTAGCAAATCTCAGATAAGACTAGCTGTTTTTGAAGGTTTTCTTTTTTTTCCGTTAGGAAAACGCGTTGACTCAGATGTGTTCCCAGCATCGAGCTACTCCTTTCGGGGAGCATGAGGAATGGAACATTTTGCGGGTCAGAAAGAGTCAGTGCCGTTTCCTAGGTACTTAATCTACTACCGTGCGGAACGCTATCAAAGAATAAAACAATAGAGTGTACATAGAGTGCGTTGATGGAGCAAAGTCATCCTGGTGCCTGATGATTCAGGCTAATGTGATACACTGATCTCAGATGTTTTACATAGTTCTAGTGTACTTGGAAAAGCCAAAGTTGTCTCTCTCACACACCCACACTGTTTATTGATGTAGAAGACTACAACTTCTTCCAAATCAAACTGTTAAATAATAAAAAGTCTTCCTAATAAAGATACAGGACACTGCCTAGGAGATACATATAAGCTTTATTACTATAACAACTATGATTGCAATCTGCTTTCAAACTAAACACAGAACAAAATTCCAAGACAAATGAAATTACTTAAACTTTGTTGGAAAACGTTTTATTTTTCCAATTGTTAGACTGATTAAATACTATTTAAAGTCCAATAGAAATTATATTTCATTATTTATATAAGTAGTGTTGTACATAATCTCTGTAGTCCCTCCCCCTCAAAAAAGGTTTCTAAAGTATTTGTCACTAGGTATATTTTTATAAGGGGACCTCTCAAGTGGCCCTAGTGGTAAAGAATTCGCCTACCAATGCAGGAGAGAAAAGAGACACAGGTAAGATCCCTGGGTTAAGATCCCCTGAATAGGAAATGGCAACTTGCTCCAGTATCTTATCTGGAAAATTCCATGGACAGAGGAGCCTGGTGAGCTACAGTCCATGGGGGCACAGTCATACATGACTGAGCACTGTATTTTTATAACGTTGGAAAGGGATTACGATTAAGAATCAAAATACCACCATCAGGTAATAAATGTACTATAACAATACATATGATCATATTTTTAAAAAACCCACTAATGATTAAAGAATAGTAAAATGGCATATATACTTTCTTTTTTCTAAACTAAGGATGAAAATATAAGACACTTGAAGAGTTTCAATTGTTTAAAGAGAAATAACTCATTTAGGTTTCTATTCACTCTCTGTTTACTCCATCCCTTAAGTCACATTCTGTTCATAGAAACAAATTTACCCCAGCTCCTCCTCATCAAATTGGCTGTTTTTACTCTGCTGCAAGAATTATAAATGAAATAATTTAATTCTCTAAAAAGAATACATTTTTATGTTCAAATTTTCTATATCAGCAAATATTTTAGATTTAAGAATATAATTTGAAGTCATTAGACACTTTCCTTTCTGCGTTTTCCAGGAATACTAATAAAAGCATGTCTGCAAGAGTGCCCCAACTACAGTGTCCATTATATTTAGTCATCTTCTTAAGTTTTTATAAAGTGTCCCCACTAAAGCCAGTTTATAAAGCTGCATTCTTGAGACATTAATGTCAAATACTAATCTTTGAAAAATTGTTGGTCTCAAAGACTTTTTTCCATTTCAAATTTTGTGATACAAAGGGAGGTTTTGAAACTGAATTAAAACAGATTTATACAGTTTTCTAAGAATATCATTTATTAAAGACTTTGCAATATGTGAAATAAAAAACTTATAAGCACAGTATAATAAGATCCTCTTTTAATGTAATCTTACAGAAGATCTGAAATAAGCAAAATAGTATGAGTTGCTCAGAAAATGTGTTAAACAATAATCTGAATTCCTCAAAAAGATTAAAAAGTATGAGTGTTAAAGATCTTTTCTTTGTACTATTAAGTGAACGGTCAGTTGCATACTTTCCTACTTGAGATTAAAGCTAGGTAAAACCTAACCTTTGCTAGAGAGAGAGAATTTTTTGCATCTTATGAAATTTCACAACAGCCAGATCTATAAATCATGACTGGGAGAATTAAATTAGTGACTTATTCTCATGTTCTCTCAGGCAACAGTCTTGTTCTATCATTTAAACAGAAGCATAGGATCTACACCTTAAATCTCTGTAGATCTTAGTTTTATCATTTAAAAATTGGAAGAACTTTATGGTCTGGTGCTTTAAATTCCATGATTCACTACTTGGCTAGATAAAAGTCTGTCACTATATTCACTCTGGAATTTACCCACTGTAATTACTTTATTGGCTGCCTGATGAATTTCTACTATAAGGGTTAAAGTTCCTGAAATGTTGTTAGGTCTTGATACATGAGAATTATCACAACATCATTCAGAAAAATATTTTTTACTTAATTTTGTTGAAGTGTGGTTGACTAACAATGTTGTGTCAACAGAAAAATCTTGATAGGAATTAATACGACATGTGAAAATTAGAATGTAGGTAATATCGATTAGAAGAAAATTCCACTTGGATGGAACTTACTATGAAGTATGTTGGTGAATCAGTTCATTATTCTATGAATTATTAGATGCCAATTTTTCCTTCTTTCTGTGACTTACCTACTGCTTTTCTTTGAATCTATGATGCCATAGAATGTAAGTTGCAATCTTATTTTATGGACCACCAAGAAAGAAAAAATGCTTCTAGTAAAGAAATGACATACAATCAATTGTAATTAAATCTCAGAGTATTAAAATATTTTTTAAAGTCTTCATCTTTGAGCCAATAAAATATAGTAGGTAAAGAACTTTGACTAAATTGGTTAGTATAAATGGTCAATACAATCACTTTATTCAGCTATCTTTTTGAGAGAATTAACAGGAAGAAGTGACAATTAATTTAATTAAAATGTTACTATGCAAGTATATAGACAATTCAATTATCTTCATAGTATAGAAGAAACCAAACACTAGTCATAGTTTTCCTCTTGGTTTGAAATGGGAATGTACTCAAGGAAGTAGGCTACAAATTTAGAGCATTTGTTATAAAACTCTGTCAAAATAGATCCTATCTGACAATGATCTTAAAATTACTTAGTAAATATTTGAACATTTTTCTGCAGATTTCGTCCTGTTAGACACTCTTTAAACATTCAACAAATGTGTAATGTTATTTTACAAAAGTGCAATGCTATGTATGTATTACATGGTGTAATGAAAAGAGCTTTGTCATTGTACTACTATCATTTTTTATTGTAATCACTACCACTCCCTTCATATCTCCTTTCAAACAGGAGTAGGTATAGCTAGAGAGAAGGGCTAGGATGAATACCACCACTGACCTTCCATCATCATGACAAAGGTCTCTGTTCATCCCGCCCCACCCCACTGCACCCCACCCCAGCTCTGAAATCTCAGGCTTGGCATTAGACCCCTTCTCAACATAGCGAATCAGAAGATCAGACTTGGCCCCATGAAGTAAAGCTAATTCCCATCTTGAGACTGGGCAGTTTTTCCCAAAAATAGGAGAAAGATTCATTTATATGCATTTAAATAATATGACAAATGGGCACAGAGGTGGTATGAAAAGTTCCCGGTATCACTTTGCTAGGATAACTATTCCTCATTCACCCCTTTGTTTAAGGTATAGCTAGAGCTTTTCTTTCCTCAGGTACACATATCAGTAAATCTAGAATGAGGTTTATATCCAAGTATGGTCTGTGATATAACCCAACCCTTCTTATCCTAGGAAACTGCATAGCCACCACTCCCCACTAGTACTGTATGTTGCAGGAAATAACTCAACTGTGCAGAGTATTGCAACAACGACTTCAAAATCTCAGTTGAGCCTTAAATATTACTCAGAAATTCTCAGGCTTGGGGACTCCCAATTCCTCTCCTCTTAGAAGCTATTTCAATTTGCCACCCCTCTCCTCCAGCCTGCTACGTCATACCCTCAGCCTCAGTGGACTTCCCCTTCTTTCTGAAGGGAGTAAAAGCCGCTAGGGTATTTTTTTAATTGAATCAAACCGGGATCTCCTGTGTTGCAGGTGGATTCTTTACCAACTGAGCTATAAGGGAAGCCCTCAATTATATGTATGTGTATATATATATATATAGAGAGAGAGAAAGAGATTATTTTCCTTATGAGGGCTTCCCAGGTGGCGCTGCTGCTGCTGCTAAGTCGCTTCAGTCATGTTCGACTCTGTGTGACCCCATAGACGGCAGCCCACCAGGCTCCGCAGTCCCTGGGATTCTCCAGGCAAGAACATTGGAGTGGGTTGCCATTTCCTTCTCCAATGTATGAAAGTGAAAAGTGAAAGTGAAGTCGCTCAGTCGTGTCCGACTCTTCTCAATCCCTTGGACTGCAGCCTACCAGGCTCCTCTGTCCATGGGATTTTCCAGGCAAGAGTACTGGAGTGGGGTGCCATTGCCTTCTCAGGTGGCGCTAGTGGTAAACAGCCTGCCTGCCAGTGCAGGAGAGGTAGGAGACACAGCTTCCATCCCTGGGTCAGGAATATCTCCTAGAGAAGGAAATGGCACCCCACTCCAGTATTCTTGCCTGGGAAATCCCATGCACAGAGGAGCCTAGTGGGCTACAGTCCATGGGGTCGCAAAGAGTCCTAGAGAGAGATTCTTTTCCTTGTAGATTATTACAAAACATTGAGTATAGTTCCTTGTTCTATACGGTAGAGCCTTGTTGGTTACCTATCTTATATCAAGTAGTGTGTATATGTTAACCTCAAACTCCTAATTTGTCCCTGCCTCCTCTTTCCCCTTTGGTAAGCATAAATTTACTTTCTATTTCTGTGAGTCTATTTCTGAGTTGTAAATAAGTTCATCTGCATAAATTTTAAGATTCATATATAAGTGGTATCATCAGATTTGTCTTTTTCTGTCTGCCTTTCTTCACTTAGTATAATCATCTCTAGGTCCATCCATGTTGTAAAAATAGAGTTACCAGATGATCCTGCAATCTCACTCCTGGGGATGTATCTGGAGAAAATCTTATGCACCCCAATGTTTATTGCAGCATATTTACAACAGCCAGGACATGGAAGCAACCTGAATGTCCACTGACAGAAGAATGGATAAAGAAGATGTGGTGGCAATAAAAAAGAGGAAATAATACTGTCTATCATAGGGTATTTATTTTCTTTCACATCCTTCATTTTGGCAGTGGGTCCTCCAGCCTAGCTGATCCAGACTCCAGGCATTAAGTCATACCAACCCACTGAATTTTCCCAGATGATGCCCCAAATACCATGTCACAGACAAGCTATCGCCATTGTCCTCTCCTGAGATGCTGACTGACTTAATCCATAAGCATAGATCCCATGAGTTGTTGTTTTCCTATTAAAGTTCTGAGAAGCTTGTTACAGAACAATAACATAACCAAAAACACTAGCTTGTTCAACAGCTCACTTTTCTTGACTCAACACTTAAAAACAACTCCTCACCCTTGTCCACCCCCGTCAGAGATTCTCTAGCTGCCTTGTCTCTCTTGGCCACTCCTCCAGGAATGAACCCTTTCACTCAGGTCTTCTCACTGTGCCTCAAGTGGCCCACTGGAACCTACTTTTGCCTGTGTCATCAATGACTACACCAGGGGACAGAATTCAGACTTTCTTTATGATGCATTTGTCTCATTTGACCATCCTCTCCTGGACTTTTATTCTCCTTTGACTTTACTAAGTACACTTCAGGTGGCTCTCTTTCCTTACTTGCTATTTGTCAGCCTTCTTCCCCAGGATTTGCATTTCCATCTCCTTCTTAGGTGTCTTTCTCCCTAGGAACCTCTAATATCAATGAGCCAGTGCTGGCCCCTGAGTATTAGCCTAAAATGGTCCCCATACTGTTTAGTTCTTCACAGCAGACCAAGACACCAATGCCAGACCGCACAATCTCAAATTCTCACACATCTAATTGTTTTAATAGAGTCCAAATAAACATATTTTTAGCTATTTAGAGCCTACCTACTTTATGTACTCTGTGAAACTGCACTCAACATCTGCTAACCATGAATGACAAATTCTGCAGTGATGAAACACACTCATCTGATGCTGCCCTTCAGAGCTTTCTGACCCAAGTCTCCCCATCTTGCTGGTGAGTGGCATTTTCCAAATGTCTCTAAACCACTCTCTATTTTCTTCTTCTCCCCAGGGGTCTCCTTGTCCCATCCTCCTGAGTGGTAGCCCACACTGCTATCTCTGGGAGGTGTCTTGCTGAGAGAAACTTCCCTGGCATGCAAGCCTGTTCAAGACCAACCAAATAAAACTTGTGAGCCATGCTTTTCCTGCTACTGTCTCTCCCCTGATCAGCTCTGAGATTCCCAAATTTAACAGAGCTCTTAATCTATATTTTTTCACATTGAAGCATAGTCATACCCTCTGCCATCAACGACTCTCTGTCCTCCTTGTGAAGTGCAGACCTCTCCCAGGCCTCCTTGGCAGATGTGCTGCACAGCTGGTGGACATGATCCAAACCAGTGCCATCATCTCTGCCCCTCAAGCCAGAACCTGAGGGTCATTCCTGGCATTTCCCTTTCTTACACACACTCAGATTCAACTGGTCTCAAATGCAATGGGTCAGTTGGCAACTGGTCACACAGTACCCTTGATTTCACAGCATGATATCTCTGAAATGTGTTCTTTTATATCCATCAAGTTCTAGTTAATTCTCTACTGAATAGTCCTTGTGCCACCAGCTGTTGTCACAGCAGTTCAGTGATAAAACTTCTCAGCTGAAATCATCTAGTTGCTCTCCAGATCCTTCAAGAAAAGTGCAAACAATGTTCTTTTGAACAAACATTTTCAGTATGATCCTCTGCCCCCTTCCCAAACTTTGTCTTCAGGTCTCTGAATGTCACTGTTTATCACCTTTGTGTTTTCTCCCCTACTTCTTACTTGCCCATCCCCTCCATCTGCTGGTTTAACTTTCACCAATTCTTTCAACTTCAGTCCAAGTATCTTCTCAACTGCAAAGCCCTCTCTTAGATCTATCTCCCATCTCTACAGATTCCCACCATGGGCTGAATTTGTATTTATATTCCTATTTTTATTCCTACTGCACTCCGAGTTTATTTCAAACACATATATTGCAGACAGTTATATATTCCACAGATCTAAAACTATACTGTAATCTCTGGATGGCAGTAACTCTTTTTTTTTTTTTCACTTCTTAAAGCTTAGAGTCTAGAATAATATCTGATGTATCATAAGATACTGAAAACAGTTTTGTTGAGGGATAGAAGAATGAAAAATAGGATAGGACTATATAAATTATGAATATCACAAATCAAGTCCACTTGTTCACCTCAAACATTAAAAAATATCTTTAGCATTTGTACCTATGATGATTATTATCATTTTTTACATATGAATCATACATGTATACATTTTTTACATATGATTGCTAGATTCTTCTTGATTCTTCTTATACTTTTTGATTTTCCTAAGTCTTGAATTCTGCTTTCCTCATTCAGTGTAGGCTTGAGTAATGGACCTCGCTGCCTTTGAAAATGAATATAATGTCTAGTAACGAAAATGTTGCATACCTTTTTCTACTTGCTGAATAATATACTTTCAAAAGCTGGATTATCCATGAGCATAAAAGTAAGAAGATGGTAACAGATACATTTTTGAAGAGCATTCAACCATATCCACTTTTGATTCTGAGCTTATGCTTTGAACCATTCTCTAAACATCCTTTTTAAAGACTTAAAAATAAACTGACATACCAAAAATAAATAAGTAAACTATTTCATTTCCACTTAAAGACAACAAAGCTATATTTAGACTGAAAACTAGCTTTAATATTTTAGCCATGAAAATTCACTAAGAAATGGAAATTTATCTTAAAATAATATTGAGGTGATATTTATCAACACTTTTTGTGAGGGGTTTTAACCTACAAAAGGGAAGAATATATGACCTATTTGTGAATTTTCTTGATAGAATATTGTGTCTCTAAAGGAATCCACGTTCTCATTTTTTTATATTTTTTGTAATGAAATTCTTAAATAATGTAATTAGATATAGAATAATTTGCTTTAAGAAACACTACAACTTTTAAGAATGAATTAAATATTACTATAAGTTATTACCAGTTGCAGGGTAGAGAAGGTACAAAAAGAATAGGAAATTTTATCCACAATATTTCTTTCTTCTTTTTCTTCCCCCTTACCCAATATGAAGGGGAAACAAATAATGTTTATGACCATCAGATTTTTCTACAGATCCAAAAAAGCTATTTTTCTACCCATATATTTGTAATGTGTGCTTGTTAATGGCGTAGGTATTCAGAACTCAAAAGTGTTAGTGGAGACCTCCTCCATGGGCTTTGGTTCTCCGTAAGGACACAAAAAACCCAAGTTCTTACCTGTTGCAAGAAAGTTTATTGACAATAAGGAAAGAAAGAACAGAAGAACACCTTAAGAGAGAGGTGGGTCTCGCCAAGGGAGGCAATGGCCCTGAAGAGCTGGGGTACAGAGATTTTAAGGCCATTTGCCTAATCCAGGGAGTTGTTCATTGGCAGTCTTGATTGACAGCTGCAGGTTATATAACAAGATGCTCTACTGCAGCATGTCCTTCCCATAACTCAGTCTGTTATAACTAGATGTATGTATTCATGGAATATTTATCAGCAGTTAATAAATCCAATGGCCATCGAAGGTTACTTTAGTACGTGATAGTGTGAAGTGTGGGCATGTCCCAGAGTAGGGAAGGTCCTGCCAGAAGGCCTGTGGGGAATTTTTCCAGCCTCCTGACTACTTTGGAGTACTGCCGGGGGTATATTAGGGGCGGGGCTAGTAAATTGCTCGGTGAGGGTGGGATTAGGTGGCTATTGGATGTTTAGCTGAAGGGGCACCTCTCCTTGCTCTCAGCTAACTTCTTGCCTAATGAGAGGGAGTTCCAGATCTACTAGTCAAAATATTTTGTTTTATAGACAAAAAAGTAAAGACTAAACAGATAAAATTGTATGTCTAAAGCCACATGATTAATTTGGGATAAAACCTAGCTACAATCCAGGTATTTTGACAAATGATGAGTATACAAATACATAGGTGATATGTGATTATATAACTATATGAATGTGTGTCACATGTAAGTATGTAGGTGTTTTCAACATGAAAAATTACTTTAAGAAAAAAACTGGCATCAGTCACTGATTTATATTTAGTGCTTTAACTATTAGGGCATCAAAAAGATAGAGTTTTGCTTACTTAAGTAGCACAGTGCTCATCAGAAGACTGTGAAATGTTCATAGTTTCCTCTTAGCACCCTAAAGTTATAATTGAATTCCCTGAGAAAACAACTCTATGCATGTAAATACTTTGGAGTAACTTTTAAAACAATCTAGTTTTCGTTAGTTAAATTGCATGTATTTCACAATTATAAGTTAGATCCTTGTTTTAAGTCCTGAATATTGATTAAATGACAATCTACTATGATTCCAAAGAAATCAATGTATCAGCGAGCATCATAAAAATGTTTTTAATACACCGAAATGGCCCTTTCCATAACTTTTAAGAATTAAAGATTTAAATTTATCATGATAGAAACAGTGGACAAAGAAACATTTACCCTTAGTGAATATAACAAAAATTCTCAGAGAAAAAAATACAACTAAAATAATATTTTCCTTCATTTATTTACTCGCACTATAACTAATGTTTGAGATCACATATCATTTGAGATTATATCAAAGCACTTCAGTAACTAGTCTCCACAAATGGTAGTTGTTATTAAAAAGCAGCAATAACTTTGATAAAAACAACATACGTTCCTCAGAGAAAAGTTAATTCAGGCATTGTCTGGAGTGTTTTATTATTCAATAATTTGTCTTATGAGTTCCCGAGCAATTTTAACTTTTAGCTTTATAGATATGCTTCCTTCCATAACTGATAAAGAACCATGAGAACTGGAAAATGGCCAGTTTAATTTTGTAACACACATAAAACCCAACTTAATTCCCCAAATGAGCATTTTGCAAATAGTGAGTGGGAAAAATACATAGAACAGAGGTGGACATTACTATGTCTGTTCCCAGGGGTGGTATTGATACTTCCTCTGTTTGAATGACAGTCTGTCAAATAGAAACAAAATTACACTATTATACTCTACAGAATTATAATGATTCATCTTGAATCCTTCCTGGGAAATTTGAAAATAAAAGCACAGTTATCTTCATATTTTCTTCTTTATGTAATATATTGTTGAAATTTTACAAATTGACAATTCTTTTCAAAAGAAAGGGTTTCTAATGATGAATGGCAAATGTGTATTTCAAGAAGAAATTCTGACTCTCTTTTTGAGGGTTGCTTGTTTGTGCGTGTGGTGAGAACAGAAATGGTGGCTTAAACAAAATCTGCATCTCAAAGACATGTTGCCCTTTTGTTTTTACTCTAATAATTACTTCCAACCTAAAGGTTCATATCATCAAAAGAAAAAAACAGAAATTTGTGGAAAAGAACAAAATACAATTTTTTTTTAAACATACAAAAGCTTATTGCATAGACCAGCTATATTTGTTTTTGGAAGATAGTGTTAGGGCTCATGGTGGGCCACGTCAAAGTATACCAAGATGGCATGTTTGTTACCTCTAATTAAAGTTACTTAAATGACCGATGTGAGGCTTCCCTGGTGGTCCAGTGGTTAACACTTCGCCTTCCAGTGCAGGGGGTGAAGGTTTGATCCCTGGTAGGGGAGCTAGGATCCCGCATGACTCCTGGTCAAAAAACCAAAACGTAAAACAGAAACAATATTACAACAGATTCAATAATTCTTAAAATGGTCCTCATCAAAAAAATTCTCAAAAAAAAAAAAAAAAAAAGACCAGTGTGAGAGAGCCACTCTAACTCTTCTTTCTGTCTCTCTGGAATCAAGAAATAAATCTCAACCTGTGACAGGTCCTCTCCCTGCCTGTGGAGGAAGAAAGACACCTTTATCACCAGAGAGAGGAAATTTGGGCAGAGAAACCACGTTGTTTCTTGTATTTACTACCCCAAGCACAAACTCTATTTAGATGCCTTACTAGTTAAGCACCCAAAGCCTAAACTCCCTTGTCCTGTCAATTTCTCACAAATTTATTGTTTGTCTATAAAATGTAAAAGCTGCCTGCCTTGGCCACTTCTGAGGTCTCATTTCTATGAGTTCTCCATGCAAATGAATTAAAATATGCTTCTTTTTCTCCTGTTAATCCACCTTGTGTCCATTTTATCTTTAGTTCGGCCACAAGGACTCCAAAAGTGAGAGGGGGGACATTCCCCCCTTCCAGACAATAGTCACAAGGGGCCTCTTTTGGAAGTTGTTTTAAAGCCCATGTGCCCCAGAAGTAGGCATGTATTGTAACTGTACAGGGGATAGAAGGGTAGAAATTTACATGGCAGGTATGGCACTATACTGTATAGAAGCTGGAGTTAAGGAAGTCTAAGGACCAAGCTTTCTTTTCTTCCCAGGCATAGTTTTTTGACACTTTCATCTTTCCTTTCAGCCACTACACAAGTCTATGGGCGTTCTCAGAATGCCTGTTGTGTTAAAATGATGACAAATGAAATAGGATGTTTATATACTTGAGCTCTTGGATGGCTCTGACTGCTGCAACAACAGTCTGTACAGGTCCCCTGAGTATCAAATACTAAAATTCAGCAGAAAGGGGGCACAGGATTTTTTTTATCTGACTTCTGGGGTAATAGCTAATATTTAATGCCCCCAGAAATTAGATTTACAAGTAACATTGTTCCCAAGGGATACAATCCTCTCCAGTTTAAAGTGTGCTGTTCCCAGGGGATTGCACTCATCACTAGACGTGGGATACTGTGACTATCACATAGCAGCTTTCAGTTTTAAAGTGTACAATAAGCACACCCCTTCTCAGACCTGGCTATGGTCAAAGACATATGACCCTCTCCCTGTTACAGAAGAAAACTTGATTCTGCTCACCCTAGCAAGTAAAGCCAGTCTTCTGACACTAGGTTGTGGTGAAGGAACTTGCAGTGTTTATTGCAGGTGCCAGGCAAGGAGAATGGGCAGCTCAAAATCAAATACCAGATGGCTTTCAGAGAGAGGATTTTAAAAGCAATGTGAGAGGGAGTGCTGCTGGGTGAGTGACCAGCTTATGCATGATTCTTGACTTGGTTGCCATCAATATTAAGTTTCAAGCATCATCAACCTTCTGGTTTCAAACAGTCCAGTGTCTATATTCTCACAGTCATAAATTTTCTTCTGGTGGGGATCTGCTTCCTATAAAAACAACTTAGGAATGTGTCAGCCCTTTGTCTGTATCTTTCAGGGACTTAGTGATTCCGCCATGTGGTCCATTTATTCTAAATTGTTACCAATTCCCCAGTCCAACAGCTCTTCTTTATTTCTACATCTTCACATTCCTAATTATTAGCTCTGAAGCAGCCTTTAGAGACTCAGAGGAGATCTGGTAGCCTAAAAGAAAAGACTTACTTCAAAGGACAGGGACACAGGGATTTATTACCGGTTCATCCTTAATCTCTCTCTCTCTCTCTCTCTCATACACACACACACACACACACACACACACACACACACACACACACACACCCTCTCACACAGAGAAACCATAGGCTCCTGACACACACACACACACACACACACACACACACACTCTCACACAGAGAAACCATAGGCTCCTGACAACTGATAACCAAAAATAAGGCAAACCTACAGGATGGATACAGATTTGGACATCCTGAGGACGGAAATCAGGTTGAGCACAAACGGAGGACAAGTTTTGTTTGCCTGGTCTTTTTAACCTATGACAACTCTTTCCCTCCCCGTCGTCTGTAGCTGCCAGGCGCAGCTCGTGGAAGCGAGGGTTCGGCGGCAGCCTCCCCGCCGGGCGCCCACGCGTCGCCCGCGCCGCGCCGGGGAGAAGCTGGCCCTGCTCTGCCCGGTGCCTCCGCAACCCCGCGCCCGCGAAGGTTAGGCGACCCCCGCCCAGACGCCTCCCCGCCTCACTCTGGAAGGTGCGAGAGAGCGGCGCTCTTCTGGCTTTGGGTTTTTTATTATTAGAAATGGGGAGAGAGGGTGGCTCGTGCCTGCGTGTTTATCAGCTGAGCGGAACAGTATTTCTTTACAATTCACATTTTGCCAGATTCTAGCTTTAAAAGTAGATCATGGGGATATTTGAGAACGTGAAATATAGCAATTGTCCCAGGATCAAAGTAGGCAATAGGTGATATTTTATCATTGCTAGAGGGAAAAAATTGCAAGTATTTTATTCTTTTGTGTGATTAGGAACCTTTTTGAGAAGAAAGATGTGCATTTCCATGAGGCAGGAAACGATCACAGCAAAGCGACCTTATTTAAATGTAAAGCTCAGTCCTTCTATGTCCTGTGAGTTCCATGCAGCTCCGCCCATTCTTTTTGAGAACTATCTATTAAAATAGTTAAAGTCTTGTTCACAAGATTCCATTTGTCTTGGTGTCATCTGTAGATCGATATTTATAAACAATTACAATATAACAAAATTACATTGTCTTTACAAGATACTGCTTTTTAAAAAAATTCACCACAGTTGGACCAGGAGCATTTGTTTCTTTCACTTGTTGCTATGAGGATAAAAGTTTGATGTTTCAGCCTGGGAATTCTGAGCAGGGGAAGTGGGTTAAAACCAGGTATAAAAGAGTGAACAAAAATTAGGCACCACAAAAAAAGGTTTCACACAGTCAATATCGGATTTCTTCTAAAATAGTATTTCATTTTAAAAACATTCTTTATTTCATAATTTCTCTAGTGATCTAAGACGAAGAGAAGTCCACATTTAATATTATTTTTATTATCTGTAAAACATTTATGCTGCATAAAATTGTACAACATTCATTACAACACTTGTTGAAAAGCAGATCATTATTAAAGAGATTTCCATTTCCATTATAGGCTTGTTTATTACGCTTTTCAGGAAGAAAGAGAAATTAGGGGGTAAGTTTAAGGAAGGAAACCCTCTATGCTTTTCCCCCTTTCATTTTAAAGTTATTCCTATACTATAAATTTTTTCAAGCAAAGAAACGGAAGACTTGAATCTTATTAGACAGAATTTTCCTGATGTTCAGAATGTTCCCAGGCAGCAAGGAGGCACTTTGGGAAACAGTTTAACATCCCCTCTTTGCCCCCTTCTCTCATTTGCAATATCCATTATTTAGTTGTGAGAAGTTATCCATCCAAGAAAAAATTTACAGAAGTTTCCTTTATTGTCGAGCATGATCTTAGCTGTTATGTGTGTACTTGGGGTGGAGTGGCACTACAGGAAGAGCACAAAAAGTTTAACTATATAGTCACAGCAAAATAAAATGAATAAATGAATGGTGAATGAATGAATGAATGTAACGTGAGAGAAAGCATAAGGGAAAAAATATAATTTAATCTATCAGTAGGTACAAATAAATATTCATAGGATTCCCCAGAAATACAAGTGTTCAAGCTGTAGTGAAAAAAAGACATCAGGAGAAGGCCATTCGTTCATTTATTCATCATCCATCGAGGGCCTTTCATGTATGCGACAATTGTAACCTGCAACAACTCATCAGAGACCTTTAATTAATCTCTCAGAATATTCTTCACATTGTACCTTGTATCAGTTATCTTTCTTCTTCCAGAGCCTAGCAAAGCACCTAGCATATTAGATGTTCAATAAATGCTAGTTGAATGAATAAAGGAACAACTGATCTTTCTTAGCTATTCATTAACAAAAAAAGGCCTCCCTTTTAAATTATGTGTAAATTAGTGTCTTTTGGAGAAGGATAGAAGTGTTGCCTTCAGTTTGTCATGTCCAGTGAATATTCAGGATGACATTTCTTTCATCTGATTAATTACGAACACGAACGCGAATTCGCTCAGTTGTGTCTGATTCTTTGTGACCCCCAAGGACTGTAGCCTACCAGGCTCCTCAGTCCATGGAAGTTTTCCAGGCAAGAGTACTGGAGTGGGTTGCCATTTCCTTCTCCAGATTAATTATGAGACAGTGTTTTTTTTCCTTATTTAATGAGTTCAATATTTATGTGCATATATTATAATAAAATTGTACCAGCCACCAACTGTACAACCTGATGTACTTCTTTTTCATTTAAGTAAAAATGTTATAAATATATTTTACCTTTTCAGTTTTGTGTTCTTATGAGGTAGTCTTCATCAATGAAGATATTTTGGGGCAAACCTCATACATATTGCAGACTTGGTTCCAGACCATTACAACAAGGCAAGTCACATGAGTGTTTCATTTTCCAGTGTATATAAAACTTATGTTTGCACTATAGTCTATTAAGCATGCAATAATATTATGTCTAATAAAACAATGTGTGTGCATGCATGCTAGGTAGCTTCAGTTGTGTCCAACTCTTTGCAAGCCTATGGACTGTAGCCTACCAGGCTCCTCTGTCCATGGGATTCTCCAAACCCCATGGAGAATTTGGGGTGGCTGTGGCAGTTTTGTTTTTTTTAAAAATTAGTTTATTTATCTATTTTTTAACTTTACAATATTGTATTTGTTTTGCCATACATTGACATGAATCCACCATGGGTGTACATGTTTTCCCCTTCCAGATCCCCCCTCCCACTTCCCTCCCCATTCCATCCCTCTGGGTCATCCCGGTGCATCAGCCCCAAGCACCCTGTGTCATGCATCGAACCTGGACTGGCGATTGTGTGGCAGTTTTTTAAAGTAAGACACAATGAAATTTGTCCCATTAATTGTATCTTTCAGGAATGACTTCTCTGTAGCAAACAATGCTGTCCAATAGTATTTTACCTGCAGTAGAACTCCTTTCAAAGTTGGAGTCAGTCCTCTCAAGCCCTGCTGCTGTTTTATCAACTAAATTTAAGTCATATTCTAATTTGGTCTTTGTTGTCATTTCAACAACCTTCACAACATTTCCACTGGGAGAAGATTCCATCTTGAGAAACAACTTTCTTTGCTCATCCATAAGAAGCAACTCCTCACCCCTTAAAGTTTTATCATGAGATTATAACAATTCAGTTAGCTCTTCAGGCTCCACTTGTTATTTCCACCACATGTGCAGTTACCTCCTCCACTGAAGTCTTGACTCCTCATAGTCATCATGATGGTTGAAATCAACTTCTTCCAAACTCCTGTTCATATTGACATGTTGACTGTTCTCATAAATCACAAATATTCTTAATGGTATCTAGAATGGTGAATACTTTCTAAAAGTTTTTCAACTGACTTTGCCCAAATCCATCAGAGGAATCATTATCTATGGCAGCTATAGCTTTACAAAATTCACTATCTTAAGTAATGAGACTTGAAAATTGAAATTACTCTTTGATCCGTGGGCTGCAGAATGGATATCATGTTAGCAGGCATGGAAACAACATGAATTCTCTTACATCTCATCAGCCTTTTGGGTGACCAGTTGTATTGTCAATGTGCAGTGATATTTTGATAGGAACTTTTTTTTTCTGAGCAGTAGATCTCAACAGCAGGCTTAAAAAATTTGGTAGCTCATGTTGTCAATAGACATGCTATTAGACAGGTTTTATTGTTCCATTTATTAAGCACAGAGAGAGTAGACTGAGCAGAATTCTTAAGGGCCCCAGTATTTTCTGAATAATAAACATGCATTGGCTCAATTTAAAGTCATTAGAGCATTAGCCCTTAACAAGAGAGTCAGCCTGTCCTTTGAAACTTTGAAGCCAGGTACTGACTTGTCCTCTCTAGTTATGGAAGTCCTAGAGGGCATCTTCTTCCAATATAAGATTGTTTTGTCTACATTGAAAAAGTGTAAGTGTAAGTGTAACCACCTTCATTATTTATATGAGCTAGATCTTCTGGGTTACTTGCTGCAGCTTCTACATCAGTACTTGATGCTTCCCCTTGCACTTTGAGGTTATAGAGAAGGTTTCTTTTCTTAAACCCCATGAACCAATCTCTGCTAGCTTTAGACTCTTTTTCTGCAGCTTCCTCACCTCTCTTAGCCTTGACAGAACTGAAGAGAGTTAGAGCCTTGCTCTGGAGAAGGCAATGGCATCCCACTCCAGTACTCTTGCCTGGAAAATCCCATGGATGGAGGAGCCTGGTAGGCTGCAGTCCATGGGGTAGAGAAGAGTCAGACACGACTGAGCAACTTCACTTTCACTTTTCACTTTCATGCTTTGGAGAAGGAAATGGCAACCCACTCCAGCGTTCTTGCCTGGAGAATCCCAGGGACGGGGGAGCCTGATGGGCTGCGGTCTGTGGGGTCTCACAGAGTCAGACACGACTGAAGCGACTTAGCAGCAGCAGCAGAGCCTTGCTCTGGATTAGGGTTTGGTTTAAGGGAATGTCACTGGTTTGATCTTTTATCCAGACCATTAAAACTTCCTCTGTATCTACAATAACACAGTTTCTTTACTAATCATTCATGTATTAACTGGAGCAGCACTTTAGCACTTTTAATTTCCTTCAAGAACTTCTCCTTTGGATTCACAAGTTGGCTAACTCTTTGGCACAAGAAACCTAGCTTTCAGCCTATCTGGGCCTTTGACATGCCTTGCTTACTAAGCTTAATTTTTTCTAGGTTTTGATTTATTTATTTATTTTTATTTTTTAATTTTTTAAATTTATTTATTTTAGTCGGAGGCCAATTACTTTACAATATTGTAGTGGTTTTTGCCATACACTGATACGAATCAGCCATGGATTTACATGTGTTCCCCATCCTGAACCCCCCTCCCACCTCCCTCCCCATCCCATCCCTCTGGGTCATTCCAGTGCTTTTGATTTAAAGTGAAAGGCTTGAAACTCTTCCTTTCACTTGAATGCTTAGAGGCCATTGTAGAATTAACAATTGGCCTAATTTCAATATTGTTGTGTCTCAGAGAATAGGGAGGCCTGAGGAGAGGGAGAGAGGTGGGGGAACAGATAGTGAAGCAGTCAAAACAGACAATGTGTATGGATTAAGTCATTATCTTATATGGATACAGTTCATGGTGTCCCCAAACAATTACAATAGTGCATCAACAATCCCTGATTACAGATCAACATAACAAATAATAATGAAAAATTCAAAATATCGAGAGAATTACCGAATGTGACACAGAGACACAAAGTAAGCATGTGCTGTTGGAAAAATGGTGCTGATATACTTGCTCTATGCAGGGTTGCCACAAACCTTTAATTTGTAAAAACACCCTATAAGTGAAATAAAGTGAAGGACTCATTTTATAATGAGGCCTGATCATAATTTAAAGTTGAAATGTGGTAAATTGTCACAATTGTCTATGTAGGTACTCTTCATTTCATTTTGAGGTCTTTTTAAAACCTTGTCTAATTTCAGTGGTTCTAATATATGTATATATGTGAATAGACATACATACATATGCATATATATTCAATATTCTATATATTCATATATCAAATATTAAATATGTATGAATGTAGAATGTAAATGGACATTCAATACTCAATGTATGAATATATATTAATATATCTGTATATATTCAATACATGAATATATACATATATTATTGTATATATACAACATGTTTATACATATATACATATATGTATGTATGTATGTTTACATATACACATATACTAGAACCATGGCTCAGATGGTAAAGAATCTGCCTGCAATGCAGGAGACCCAGGTTCCATCCCTGAGTTGGGAAGATTCTGTGTAAGAGAAAATGGCAACCCGCTCCAGTATTCTTGCTTGGAAATTTCCATGGACAGAGGAGTCTGGCAGTCCATGGGGTTGCAAGGAGTCAGACATGACTAAGCATACATGAACACACATATATACACATATAGTCATCAGTTCAGTTCAGTTCAGTTACTCAGTCATGTTCGACTCTTTGCGACCCCATGAATCACAGCACGCCAGGCCTCCCTGTCCATCACCAACTCTTGGAGTTTACCCAAACCCATGTCCTTTGAGTCAGTGATGCCATCCAGCCATTTCATCCTCTGTCGTCCCCTTCTCCTCCTGCCCTCAATCCTTCCCAGCATTAGGGTCTTTTCCAATGAGTCAACTCTTTGCATAAGGGAGCCAAAGTATTGGAGTTTCAGCTTCAACATCAGTCCTTCCAATGAACACCCAGGACTGATCTCCTTTAGGATGGACTGGTTGGATCTCCTTGCAGTCCAAGGGGCTCTCAAGAGTCTTCTCCAACACCACAGTTCAAAAGCATCAATTCTTTGGTGCTCAGCTTTCTTCACCATCCAACTCTCATATCCATACATGACCACTGAAAAAACCATAGCCTTGACTAGATGGACCTTTGTTGGCAAAGTAATGTCTCTGCTTTTAAATATGCTATCTAGGTTGGCCATAACCTTCCTTCCAAGGAGTAAGCATCTTTTAATTTCATGGCTGCAATCACCATCAGCAGTGATTTTGGAGCCCAAAATAATGAAGTCTGACACTGTTTCCACTGTTTCCCCATCTATTTCCCATAAAGTGATGGGACCAGATGCCATAATCTTAGTTTTCTGAACGTTGAGCTTTAAGCCAACTTTTCACTCTCCTCTTTCACTTTCATCAAGAGGCTCTTTAGTTCTTCTTCACTTTCTGCCATAAGGGTGGTGCCATCTGCATATCTGAGGTTATTGATATTTCTCCTGGCAATCTTGATTCCAGTCATACTTTATGCTAAATTTGTCCATATTCCCAGGATGACTCATTTCTGTTATTTTAAAGCTGAGAAAATTAAACTACTTTTCTAAATTGATTGAAATTGATTAAAAGTAGTTTAATTTTCTGGAGAAGGCAATGGCACCCCACTCCAGTACTCTTGCCTAGAAAATCCCATGGACGGAGGAGCCTGGTAGGCTGCAGTCCATGGGGTTGCTAAGAGTCGGACACGACTGAGCACTTCACTTTCACTTTTCCCTTTCATGCACTGGAGAAGGAAATGGCAACCCACTCCAGTATTCTTGCCTGGAGAATTCCAGGGACAGCGGAGCCTGGTGGGCTGCCGTCTATGGGGTCGCATAGAGTCGGACACGACTGAAGCGATTTAGCAGCAGCAGCAGCAGTTTAATTTTCTCAGCTTTAAAATAACAGAAACGAGTCATCCTCCATACTCTAATAAGCATCATTAAAATCATGAAAATACTTAAGACATTTTCCCTTTTCTCCATCAGAGTGTCACAGAGAGAACTGACCATGCACTAGAGGCACTCTGAATTTTAGACTCACACCACATTCTTCTATCATCACCAGTAGTGCTGCATATCCTCTTACTGCAAATTTGGGACAGTAATTTTTACTCTCAAGATGTTTTATCCTACAATTACATGTCCCTAGAAAACACGAAGCCATTATAGAGTATACTGTCCAGTTTCTCTTCTGTCCTTGCCTTTGTCAAAGGGGGGACAATCAGCAGCTACTGATGTACAACTAAAAAGGACTGTTTTCAAAAAGTGAATCCAGAGAAGAATAGCTGAGTATAAAGCACCTAAGAATAAACGAATAAGATCCTGAACTTTTGAATTCATTTATCTTTAAAAGTGGCTTACCTGGTGGCTCAACTGGTAAAGAATCCGCCTGCAATATGGGAGACCATGGTTCGATCCCTGGGTTGGGAAGATCCCCTGGAGAAGGGAAGACTACCCACTCCAGTATTCTGACCAAGACAATTCCATGGACAAAGAGTCAGACACGACTGAGTGACTTTCACACATCTTTAAAGGAATGCAATTGGCCTTCAGAAATTTAATAATATAGAATCTGTTATAGAAGTTGTGAAACAAACTTTTAAATTTCTCATAGCGCAACAATGCTTATATCATGCTATTTGAAAATTGCTGTATGTATACTTGAAAAGTTATTTATGACAAAGGTATGTGCACAATAAGATTTGCCCTTTGGAAATTTACTGGCCCAGGATCTATATGTCCCTTATAAATAGAAGATAATTGTTTACTATTAGTTTAAATATATGTGTATTTTTATAGTTTTAAACATAATTACCCAACTATAGATCTAGAAAGAGGAAATGGCAACCCACTCCAGTACTCTTGCCTGGAAAATCCTATGGACAGAGGAGCCTGGTAGGCTGCAGTCCATGGGTTCGCTAAGGGTCAGACACGACTGAGCGACTTCACTTTCACTTTTCACTTTCATGCATTGGAGAAGGAAATGGCAACCCACTCCAGTGTTCTTGCCTGGAGAATCCCAGGGACGGGGGAGCCTGGTGGGCTGCCGTCTGTGGGGTCGCACAGAGTCGGATACGACTGAAGTGACTTAGCAGCAGATCTAGAAATCGATTGATAAACATACACTGATTTTTTAAGATGTATATATCTAAAATATATGTATCTCCATATATATCCATATACATATATCTGTCTATCTATATCAGGATCTCTGTTACAAGGTATACTCATCAGAATTAATGAACTGTTGCTATCCTGAGTATTTTGTAGGATATTCTTGTTTAGAAAAAAATGGGAAGTGCTTGCTTTTTTAAAGGGGAGAAGGTTTTCCTTTTGCCTCTTCTTGATATATTATAGGCAATTGTGTACTTCATTAGACAATAATGTCAAGTCTGTAATATGTAACAGTAAATAAGTAATATCATTGTGGTATTAATATTATTAATATCCTTGAGGTGACAAAACCTATGGAATGTTATATTAGTATCACTTCTACATTTAACTTTATGCTATAATATCTTCCTTAAACAAAATGAATTTATTCAATCTCTTTAAGGCTGAAATTTATTTTCAATTTTTAAATTAAAAAATAAACAAGTAAATTTTGTTTCTAAAAATACCAGCAGCAGTGATAATCTGCAGGTCTCAGGAAACTGGGAATTGATCACAGGATGATTTTGCTGTCAAGATTGTGTTCACATAGTCAACAGTATCACATGATAAACATTTATTGAGTGCCTACTCTGTACATGTAGGTTCTAAGATAGTGTATCTACACTTGAGAAGCTCAAATCTGAAGATTTTATGACTTTGATATATTTGGGATATTAGACTCTGGTTTGAATTTTTCATTTTCCCACATATATTTACTTAACAGGGCCATGATGAAGTTATTGTACCATGTTTTATGGTCGATATCACAGTGAGTAAAGGACAGTTTCTGCTTTCCCATTGCTTATACATAAATAAGATAAACTGGTTTTTATTATGCTTGCAGTGCAAAGCAAATTGTGTCATATAGTATCAGACTCTATAAACAGAAATATGTGGGGATTCAAAGGAGATCACATTCAATTGAATAGATCAAGGAATAGTTTAGGGCAGGTTACTTTTAAGTTTAACCTTGATGTAGGATAGAAAGAAATGTTTAAGATAAGATTATATGACTACAACATGTATCTCCACTAGACAAAAGGATTAATTAGCTATTATAATTAGATATCTTGAAGTTCTTATCCACATTTTCCTTTTCCTTCCCTTACATTTTTCCTACATAAGTGAAAAAAAAGTCCTTTTTATTTTTGGTCTACTGTTTTAACATGAGAATACATCATAGAAATGATGATGATAGATTTAAACTTACTATAATTGTTATGGCTGATATTTGCACTGTACTTGGTGCCAGGTAAAGACTTCACTAATGTTTCTTAGTAAATTGATAAGGTAACAGGAGAAAATGGTAAAATTTTGTTTCCTTCTCAATGGATTAATTTATAGTTGTCATGATTTTTTTTTTAGTTCCTAACTAGTGTCTTTCTATTCCAAGCAGGAATATAATATGGATTCAGAGCTCAAGGATTATTATAACAAGACATTTGCTGGCGAGAACAATACTGCTGCCCTTCAAAATTCTGATTTCCCAGTCTGGGATGACTATAAAAGCAGTGTTGATGACTTGCAGTATTTTTTGATTGGACTCTATACACTTGTAAGTCTTCTTGGTTTTATGGGGAATCTACTTATTTTGATGGCTCTCATGAGGAAGCGAAATCAGAAGACTACAGTCAACTTCCTCATAGGGAACCTGGCCTTCTCCGATATCTTGGTTGTGCTGTTTTGCTCACCTTTCACTCTGACCTCAGTCTTGCTGGATCAGTGGATGTTTGGCAGGGTCATGTGTCACATTATGCCTTTCCTTCAATGTGTGACGGTTCTGGTTTCCACTTTAATTTTAATATCCATCGCCATTGTCAGGTATCATATGATAAAACATCCTGTATCTAATCATTTAACGGCTAACCATGGCTATTTCCTGATCGCCACTGTCTGGACACTGGGTTTTGCAATGTGTTCTCCTCTCCCAGTGTTTCACAGCCTCGTGGAACTTCAGGAGACCTTTGGCTCAGCATTGCTGGGCAACAGGTATCTATGTGTCGAGTCGTGGCCCTCTGATGCATACCGAATTGCTTTCACTATCTCTTTATTGCTTGTTCAGTATATTCTGCCCTTAGTTTGTCTAACTGTAAGTCATACTAGTGTCTGCAGGAGTATAAGCTGTGGATTGTCCAACAAAGAAAACCAGCTGGAAGAAAAAGAGATGATCAACTTAACTCTCCACCCTTCCAAAAAGATTGGGCCCCAAGTGAAGCTCCCCAGCAGCCAGAAGTGGAGCTACTCATTCATCAGGAAGCACAGAAGGCGGTACAGCAAGAAGACGGCCTGTGTGCTGCCCGCCCCAGCCAGGCAGCCTCTGGAGAATCAGCCAGGAAGGCTTCTGGAACACGCGGGCTCCAAGAAGAGTCAGCTCCCTCCATCCAGTAAGTTCATACCTGGGGTGCCCACCTGCTTTGAGGTGAAACCAGAAGAAAACTCAGATGTTCATGAGATGAGAGTAAACCAGTCTATCATGAGAATAAAAAAGAGATCTCGAAGTGTTTTCTACAGACTGACTATCTTGATACTAGTGTTTGCGGTGAGCTGGATGCCTCTACACCTTTTCCACGTGGTGACCGATTTTAATGATAACCTGATTTCAAACAGACATTTCAAGTTGGTGTATTGCATATGTCACTTGCTAGGCATGATGTCCTGTTGTCTTAATCCAATTCTGTATGGATTTCTTAATAATGGGATCAAAGCCGACTTAAGGTCTCTTATACACTGTCTGCATATGTCATAATTCTCAGTGTTTACTAAGGAGAAAAAAAGTGTGGTGATCACCTAAAATGTATTCATAGTAACTATGTATTTATAATCAACAAATTGTGTTAACATGTGGAATTTATGTATAAGAGCTGTGAATTTGGATGTCAGTTTATAATATATAGAAGATAATTTTTAATGTGTTATATAAGACAAATTCATTTAGTTGTGTAAAGTCATTGTCAATCCAATCTGTAATTCCATTTTAAAGAGTTATATTATCTTCCGTTTCAGCATGTCTGTAAACCAATGAATTGTAAGTTCTTGCTTAAAATAAAAATTGTATTTAACCATCTCAGTATTTTTTGTTCAAAATTTTAAGTAAAAAAAAAATTCTTATTTTCCTAAGACATTTAGTTTCAAATATGAGGAATATCTATTAGTCTTCATTTTTACTTCAAAGATTTCTTAATATTTTACTTCTGAAAATACCAAAAACTTTTAGTATGCCCAGCAAACCATAACTAAATGACAGATATATGTTGTTGTTCTTGTTTAGTTCCTAAGTCATGTCTGACTTTTTGAGACCACATGCTCCTCTGTCCATGGGATTTCCCACACAAGAATACTGGATGGGTTGCCATTTCATTCTCCAGGGGATCTTCCTGACTCATGGATGGAACCCCATCTCCTGCATTGCCAGGTGGATTCTTTATCACTAAGTCACTAGGGAATTTCCCCATGGATATAGGCCTAAGTCATAAATTTAATTGCCAACAGTGGGTATAGTTTTGGAACCTCTACAGGAAAATATTTATTTCCTATCATTGATGATTGCTCAAGTTATCAATTTATTCCTCATTATTCTAGTTGTTGTTCAGTCGCTAAGTCGTGTCCAACTCTTTGCAACCCCATAGACTGCTGTATGAAAGGCTTACCTGTCTTTCACTACCTCCAGGAGTTTGCTCAAACTCATGTCCATTGAGTTGGTGATGCCATCCAACCATCTCATCCTCTGTTGACCCCTTCTCCACCTGCCCTCAATCTTGCTCAGCATCAGGGAAAGAGCTGTGTTTGTTTTGCTTTTCCAGTGAGTTGGCTCTTCATGTCAATTGTCCAAAGTATTGATGGTTCAGCTTCAGCATCAGTCCTTCCAATGAACATTCAGGATTGATTTCCTTTAGGGTTGACTGATTAGAACTCCTGCTATCCAAGAGACTCTCAAGAGGCTTCCCCAGCACCATAGTTTGAAAGCATCAATTCTTTGGCACTCAGCCTTCTGTATGGTTCAACTCTCACATCTGTACATGACTACTGCAAAAACCATAGCGTTGACTATATGGACCTTTGTCGGCAAAGTAATGTCTCTGCTTTTTAATACCCTGTCTAGTTTTGTCATAGCTTTTCTTCCAAAGAGCAAGGATCTTTTAATTTCAGGGCTGCAGTCACCATCTGCAGTGATTTTGGAGCCCAGGAAAATAAAGTTTGTCACTGTTTCCACTGTTTCCCCATCTATTTGCCATGAAGTGATGGGACTGATGCCGTGATCGTAGTTTTTTGAATGTTGGGTTTTAAGTCAGCTTTTTCACTTATCTCTTTCACCATCAGGAGGCTCTTTAGGTTCCTCTTTACTTTCACCCACTAGGGTGGTATCATCTGCTTATCTGAGGTTATTACTATTTCTAACTGTTGCTTTTTGACCTGCATACAGGTTTCTCAGGAAGCAGGTAAGGTGGTCTGATATTCCCATCTCTTTAAGAATATTCCACAGTTGTGATCCACATAGTCAAAGGCTTTAACACAATCAATGAAGCAAAAGAGAATGTTTCTCTGGATTTCTCTTGCTTTTCCTGTGATCCAGCAGATGTTGGCAATTTGATTTCTGGCTTCTCTGCCTTTACTAAGTCCAGTTTGTACATCTGGAAGTTCTCGGTTCATGTACTGTTATAGCCTAGCTTGAAGGACTACCTTGTTAGCATGTGAAATGAGCACAATTGTGCTGTAGTTTGAACATTCTTTGGTATTGCCCTTCTTTGGGGTTGGAATGAAAACTGATCTTTTGTAGTCCTGTGGCCACTGCTGAGTTCTCCAAATTTGCTGGCATATTGAGTGCAGCATTTCAACAGCATCACTGTTTAGGATTTTAAATAACTCAGCTGGAATTCCATTACCTCCACTACCCTTGTTTGTAGTAATGCTTCCTAGTGGTTTTCCCTACTTTCTTCAATTTAAATCTGAATTTTCCAGTGAGGAGTTCATGATCTGAGCCACAGTCAGCTCCCAGTCTTGTTCTTCCTGACTGTATAGAGCTTCTCCATCTTCAGCTGCAAAGAATATAATCAATCTGATTTTGATATCGACCTCTGGTGATGTCCATGTGTAGAGCTATTTCTTGTGTTGTTGGAAGAGGATTTTTATTATGATCAGAGCACTCTCTTGGCAAAACTCTGTTAGTCTTTGCCCTGCTTCATTTTGTTCTACAAGGCCAAACCTTCCTGTTCCTCAAGGCACTTCTTGACTTCCTCCTTTTACATTCCAGTTCCCTATAATGAAAAGGACACCTACTTTTGGTGTTAGTTCTAGATGGAATTTTAGGTCTTCAGAGAACCATTCTACTTCAGCTTCTTCAGCCTTAGTGGCGGGGCATAGACTACATAGCTCACCTAGAAACGAGGCAGCTTGGTGTTCCCAGGGCATTCTCCGCCAATCACTACAAGCCACCCCATCCACACTGTTATGTCATCTCATGTTGTGACAAAAAACATCTGCTTTTCAGTTCCTTTCTAGATTTTCTAACACAAAACTAGGTACAAGCCTCTCTGCTTTTAGCTTCCCTCTAATCTGTTTGGGGTTATGTGAGTGTCCTAAATTTTGACATGATAGCAGAGAAAACTTTGGTTCACTTTTCTTTTCTCTTTCCTTTTTCTTACTGTAAGGTCTTCTGCTTCTTTCTGCCTACTAAAAATGTCTCTTGCTAATAAAATCTTCATTTTTCTCTGCTCTGTGGCTTGTGGTAAAACTATGTACAGAATATCAAGGTTGGTTTTTGGAAAAGAAAGCTTTTGGGACTTAAAATCTTTCCCCCAGGACTTCCCTATTGGTCCAGTGGTGCAGACTTTGCCTTCTAGTGAGCGAGTATGAGTTCAACCCCTGGTCAAGCAGCTAAGACCCCCTGTGCCTTGTGATCAAAAAAAGTCAAGAAAACAGAGGCAATATTGTAACATATTCAATAAAGATTTTAAAAATGGTCTACATTAAAAAAAATGCTTTCCCTTCTAAATACTTAAACTCAAGAGTATAGTGTCACCCCAGACCCAAACCAAAAAAGTCTCAGTTGAAGAATGACCTCTTATTTAAAAGAAATAGCTATTTTCATTTTCATTAGGGCGATCAATTTAACACTAGTGTCCAAAGGGGGAAAACTTGCTGATAAGGACAAATATGAAAACATAGGGAGGTATTTTATCCTGTTCAGCTCTGTTCAGTCGCTCAGTCCTGTCCTATTTTGCAACCCTATGGACTGCAGCACACCAGGCCTCCCGGTCAATAACCAACTCCCAGAGTTTACTCAAACTCATGTCCATTGGGTTGGTGATGCCATCCAACCATCCCATCCTCTGTCATCCCCTTCTCCTCCCACCTTCAATCTTTCCCAGCATCAGGGTCTTTTCAAATGAGTCAGTTTTTCGCATCAGGTGGCCAAAGTATTGGAGTTTCAGCTTCAGCATCAGCCCTTCCAATGAATATTCAGGACTGATTTCCTTTAGGATAGACTGGCTGGATCTCCTTGCAGTCCAAGGGACTGTCAAGAGTCTTCTCCAATACCACAGTTCAAAAGCATCAATTCTTCAGCTCTCAGCCTTCAGCTCTCAGCTTTCTTTATAGTCCAACTCTCACATCCATACATGACCACTGAAAAAACCATAGCTTTGACTAGACAGACCTTTGTTGGTAAAGTAATGTCTCTGCTTTTTAATATGCTGTCTAGGTTGGTCATAACTTTTCTTCCAAGGAGCAAGTGTCTTTTAATTTCATGGCTGCAGTCACCATGTGGAGTGATTTTGGAGCCCAAGAAGATAAAGTCTGCCACTCTTTCCACTGTTTCCCCAACTATTTTCCATGAAGTGATGGGACCAGATGCCATGATCTTAGTTTTCTGAATGTTGAGTTTTAAGCCAGCTTTTTCACTTTCCTCTTTTACTTTCATCAAGAGGCTCTTTAGTTTTTGCTTTCTGCCATAAGGGTGGGTTTATCCTGTTAGAGTAACTTATTTAGCAAATGTACAATAATTGTCAAACCACAGATTTTATGGTTCCTAATAGATGAGTTTAAACAGGATTAACTAATTTAATCTTAATCTATTGAAGCTCTTAAACTATTGAACTCAAAGGAAGCCATTTATCTTCCCTAACCAGGAATGACTGAATGTTCTTAATAATTGAAAGTTGAGAAGTTTGAATGGATTGTTAGACAGAGGTCATTAGGGGAGAATTAATGGTTTTAGAAGGCATTATGAATAATAATTTCCTCCATGGAGACTTGCTTAGTGAGTTAAACATTTTATGTTCAGTCTACTCTCAGTTGCTCAAGAGTTGCTTATCTTTTTTTTCCCTTTTCTCTCCTGGTTTTGACTTGATTGCCGCTTTTATAACATCTCCACAAAGAAAGCATGGCTAAAATAAATGAAATGAAATTAGAAACAGTCACCCTCACTAAATTTTAACAATAATTTTAAAATATTCAATTAAGAAAAAGATGATAAATTAAATTTTAATGGTTATTTAAATTTTCCTGCTAGGCATGTTGCCCATTATTATGGATAATAAAGCACTAAGTGGGAAAAAAAAAAAGCTGGAGAATGGACAAGTGAAGTTGCTCAGTCATGTGCAACTCTTTGTGATCCCATAGACTGTAGCCTACCAGGCTCCTCCATCCATGGAATTTTCCAGGCAAGAATACTGGAGAGGGTTGCCATTTCTTTCTCCAGTGGATTTTCACAACCCAGGGCTTGAACCCAGGTCTCTTACATTGCAGGCAGACGCTTTACCATCTGAACCACCAGGAAAACCCAAAGATCAAAAGCCCAAAGGGAAATGCACAAAGAGCATCTAAAATGGTTAAATGGTGAAGAAACATATATGAGGATGACTCTATTCAGATATGTATTGAATACCTGCTGTCTACCAAGACCTCTTCTAGGTATTTGGGATACAACAATGAAAAAGATCCCTTCTGGTCTGTTGTTTGCCTTCTGGTGAGGAGGGAGGGAGAACCAGTGGATTGATAGAGATCATTAGTAAGCAATATGAACAATAAAAGGTGAATTATATAGTAATTGTATAATATATAGATAGATGTATTCATTTGCTATGTCTTAATAAAGTACCACAAGCTGAGTGGCCTAAAACAGTAGAAACTTATTGTCTGACAGTTCTGTAGACTAAAAATGTGAAATCAATGTGTCTGTTCCAGTGAAAGTTGTGAATTCTCCTTGTCTCTTCCCGCTTCTGTTAGTCAGCAGTCTTTGATGGTCCTTGCCAGTGGACTATGTCACAGGACGAAGATCATGGCATCAGGTCCCATCACTTCATGACAAATAGGCAAAAAGTGGAAGTGGTGACAGGTTTTATTTTCTTGGGCTCCAAAATCACTACATACAGTGACTGCAGCCATAAAATTAGCTTTTTTTGTGGGTACAGGATTGCTATAAGAAATTCACACCTCTAAACTAACATGACTAACATTATATGACAACTAAAGAAAGGTGAATGATCTAAAGCTGGATAATTTAATGCCAGTAAAGAATGGTTTGATAATTTTAGAAAAGAAGTTTGCTTTTAAAAATGTCAAGATAACAGGAGCAAGACCCCAGTTGAAGCTGAAACTCCAATATTTGGCCACCCAGTGTGAAGAACTGACTCATTGGAAAAGACCCTGATGCTGGGAAAGATTGAAGGCAGGAGGAGAAGGGGAGGACAGAGGATGAGAAGGTTGGATGGCATCACTGCCTAGATGGACATGAGTTTGAGCAAGCTCCGGGACTTGGTGATGGACAGGGAAGCCTGGCGTGCTGCAGTCCATGGAGTCACTAAGAGTTGGACATGACTGAGCGGCTGAACTGAACTGAAGAAACTTCTGCATGCCAAGAGTCAGCCGATGAGTTCCAAAATAACATTAAGACAATTATTGAGAAGAAAGGGTATCTTCCTGAACAGGTTTTTAATGCAGATAAAATGGTCCTTTTCTGGAAAAATTGCCATAAAATATATTCACTAGTAAGCAAGAGAAGGGAGAAGTGTTTGAGGCAGGAAGGTGTAAACTTACTCTACTGTTTTGTGCAAATGAAGCTAGATTTATGATCAGTTCAGCCTTTATCTATAAAGCTGCTAATCTTTGAGCCTTCAAGGGAGAAGATAAACACCAGCCACCAGTCTTCAGGCTGAACAACAAGAAGGCCAGGACAATGAGAACACTTTTTTTGAAGTAGTTCCATTGGTGCTTTGTCTCTAAAGTCAGAAAATATCTCTTGAGGAAAAGGGACTGATTTTTAAAGATCTTTTGATATTGGGCAACGTCTCTGGCCACCCAAAACTGCATGAGTTCAAGAATGAAGGCACTGAAGCTGTCTACTTGCTCTTAAACACAGTATCTTTGCTCAGACCTTAGATCAGAGGGTGATAATGACAGGTGGAAAGGATATGGAAAGGATTTTCCATAGATATAATATCTATGGAAAGGATTTTCAGTACTGTAGAAGAGAACTCTGATAGAAGATTGTGGAAGTCTAGGAAGGATTACACCATGAAAGTTGCCATTGTTGTTATAGTAAAAACTGTGAACACCCTTGAGTCTGAAACAACAAACTCCTGCTGGAGAAATCTATATCCAGATATTGTACATGACTTCATAGGATTTCTGATAGAGCCAAGCAAGGAGGTCATGAGAGAGTTTATGAATGTGGCAAAAAAAAATGATAAGAGGGAGGGCTTTCAAGATATGGATCTTTGAGAAATTCAAGAGCTAATAGACATCACACAAGAGAAATGAACAGAAGATGACTTGACAGAGATAAGTGCTTGCAAAACAGTGCCAGACAAGGAGGAGGAGGATGTAGAAGAAGCAGTGCCAGGAAACAAGTTGGCATCAGACTGTCAGAATGGTTCCAATTATCCTAGACTCCTTTTGACTTCTTCTATGACATGGACCCTTCTATGAAACAAAGCAAATAGCAAAAGGATTGGAGTTTGTAGAGAAATTGTGGGGAGAGAGCAAATTGGCCAAGATGGCATATTCAGGCTCTTCCACCTCACGTTTTGTAAATAATGATTGCTGCTAAGTCTCTTCAGTCGTGCCTAACTCTGCAACCCCACGGATGGCAGCCCACCAGGCTCCTCCGTCCCTGGGATTCTCCAGGCAAGAACACTGGAGTGGGTTGCCATTTCCTTCTCCAATGCATGAAAGTGAAAAGTGAAAGTGAAGTCGCTTAGTCGTGTCCAACTCTTCGCGACCCCATGGAGTGCAGCCTACCAGGCTCCTCCGCCCATGGGCTTTTCCAGGCAAAAGTACTGCAGTGGGTGTCATTGCCTTCTCCGAAATAATGATTATGTTAGAAGCTAAGATCATTTAACAGCTGAGATAGCACTGCGCATGTGCGTCACAAGGTACTCACTAGGTCACGGGTTTTGTGTGCGGTATGGATATACGGGCTCCACTTAAGAAAGCGGTGACATTTCTGCTGTGTCAGGGCTGTGTCCGCTGCGTCAGCCACGAGGGAAGAGAATACAGCATGTCTACTGCTACAGCTGCAGCGTCAGCCGGGAGAGGATACTGCTATGGCTACTTCGTCAGCCAGGAGAGAGGTTGTGTGTGGCTATGTTGTGCTGTGTTATGTCTGCTGGTACAGCTTCTGTGCCAGCCCAAAGAGAATAAACGTGTCTGCAGTTCCTACAGCTCGAGTCTCCTTCCAGACTCTTAACTCACCCCTTGCCTACCCTGGATTCAATGAACAGTATGCACAGCAAGACAACTGGTGTCACAAACAGGATGAAGAGTAATGCAAAAATATATTTAGAGAAATGACAAAAGCGAAAAAATCAGACATAGATTGCAATGTATTTCTTCAAAGTTACACCCGCATCCCCTTCTACATCCTCTGCCGCCCCTGAGACAGCGAGACTAACCCTTCCTCTTCCTCCTCCTCCTCAGCTTACTGAAGGTGACGAGGATGAAGACCTTTATGGTGATCCACTACCATCTACTGATTAGTAACTAATCTTCATGCCTCTTTTGTGTGTGTGAGTGCCTTCATGTGAAAATCTAATAGCTGTACAGTAAGAATTGTAAGAGACATTTCTGTCATCGTTATCATCATAGCCTAAGTATCATGTAGAATATCGTGTGCAAGAGGTACTAAAGTGTATAACGTACCCTTACATAAGCATAAGGTAAGTGATATTTAATATAAGATTAATAATGTGGAACTTCGCTTTCAAAGAATTACATTACTATACAATATGCCTGTCTCTATTTGGAAAATTTGCATCTCAGACTGTCATCATAGATGAGGCTTTTAAAAACTGTAATGAATATGAATAACACTGTATGCTACAAAATTTTATGGTTTATTCATTAGTGTGTAGTCTTCACTGATGGCTACTGTGAAACAACTGTATTGATTACACTAGGTCACCACAAAACAACCATATTGCTGCTACCTCATTATCAATACATAAATCTTCATACTTATAAATACATAAGAATTTCTTTTCACATCATCTTTTCATTTTTGATGTCTAGTGTTACTCGTACATATAATATCTACAGTGTTTTGTATCATACAAGAAAATATTAACAGATAATTCATCTTGTAAATGGACAATGTAAACTTACGGTGTCAATAAACCCAATACAGTACTGTAGATGTATTTTCTCTTCCTTAAGATTTTATTAATACTATTTTCTTTTCTGTAGGTTACTTTATTGTAAGAATACAGTATATAATACATATAACACTCAAAATATGTATTAATTGATTATGTTATCAGTAAGACTTCTAGTCAACAGTAGCCTATGAATAGTTAAGTTTGGGGGAGCCAAATTTACATGCAGACTTTTGACTATGTGGGTATTGGCACCCCAACCCCCATGTTGTTCAAGGGTCAAATGTGTATATATGTATATACAGAGAGAGATAGATGCATAAAGCATATGTATGTGTGCATATGCATATAGAGGCATTAAATATGTGTGTGTGGGGGGCAGGTATGGGTGTATCTGTAGAGAGGACATTAAGCATTCATTTTTCCTAATACCACATATATAACACGTATATTCCTAACACCATATACATGTATATATACAGTACACACACACACACACACACACACACACACACACATATATATTATATACTGTACAGTATAGTATATGTTGACTATATATATGTAGATAGATACTTTAAAGGGATATAAGGCTTCCTGGTGGCTCAGTGGTAAAGGATCCACCCTGCAGTGTAGGCAACCCATGAAATGAGAGTTCGATCCCTGGGTTGGGAAGATCCCCTGGAGGAGAGCATGGCAACCCACTGCAGTATTCTTGCCTGGAGAATCCCATGTACAGAGGAGCCTGGAGGGCTGTAGCCCATGGGTTCGCAAAGAATCAGACGTGACTGAAGTGACTACATAAAGGGATATAAGGGATATAAAGGGATATAAAATGGTGATATTTTAGTTTTATCATTTCTTTTACATGTATTAGTTAAATAGACTAATGAAAAGGTACTCTCTTTTTATGCATTATTTTGATAACTAAAGGTACAGTTTTCTCAGGAAATAAGATGAATGTTTGATACTATCTCTTTGCTTACTGACTGTCAAAAAGTGATCAACTTGTGAATTTAAACACATTTGATGGGGTCTGATTCATTGGCTTTACTGTCATTATTGAAGAAGCTCAAATAGTTTCATCTTTGGCAGGTGAAAGCCTCTTCAAGTTGGCTCTGTGTCATCTTTTTTTTTTTTTTTGGCTGTCTAATATATGTAATTGTTATCTGTGGGAAGGTCAGGTCTAATAGTAAGTGAATATTTTTCAGTTGTGTCCGATTCTTTGCGACCCCACGGACTATACAATCCATGGAATTCTTCAGGGCAGAATTCTGGAGTGGGTAGCCTTTCCCTTCTCCAGGGGATCTTCCCAACCCAGGGATCTAACCCGGGTCTGCCGCACTGCAGGTGGATTCTTTACCAGCTGAGCCACAAGGTCCAATAGAAGCTATTTATTTATATCAGATGTGGAATTCCATTATGTGCATTCTAAATCACAAATGATAAAGACTTTAATGAGAATGAATTCTCATTCATAGCATTTCAAATCTCTCTCTGTCTTTCTCTCAGTATTAATAAGTTTACTAAGGGGTGGAATGTCAAGGGCTAGGCAGTACAATATTGAACCAGATAACCTTGAGCGAGTTTAATGATTCTCTTATACTCCATCTAATTTGTTTATAAGTCAGGCTCATGCTGTAGACACAGTTCAATGTAAATGAGACACATTCACACGGAGTTAAAACCCAGAACTTCATGGTAGTAGGTATTCAGGAAACAATTTAAGAAGTAACTTTTTCACACGGTATGGTGGCCAGAGTCCTGCACAATTTTCAAATTGACCCTAGAAGTGTTTTTGAGGATAGTGATTTTTTAAAAATCTGTTTCTCTACCCACAGATTTTGACACCAAAATTTGGGGTTTTCTTTCACATCAGCTACCAATTCTCCATCTCTTGGGACATAAGTTGAGTGTCCAACAATTCAAATTCTGACACTAATTATTCAGTTCTGCACTAACCTGGAATTAGTGCAGATCCTGTAGGCAAGGACCTAGTCCCACAAAGTTGCCCCCATTTCAGACACCAGTCAGAAGCCTCCAATTATCAGTCAATGGACTGTAAATCTGGGGTTACCATAATCCTTCCTCAGTTTGTTAGGATTCTGTAATGCCTAATAGAACTTAGGGACACTTTTTACAATTATTGGTTAATTTTAAAAGATGTTATAAAGATACAGATGAGTATCCTGATGAAGAGGCATTATTATGTATATAGGAAGAGGTCCAGGATGGTCCCAAGTGCAGGAGCATCTGTCCCTTGGAGCTGGGGTGCCCCATCCTCTCAGCATGTGAACATGTTCACTAACCCAGAAGCTCTTCAAATCTGGGAATTTACAGATTTACGGAGATAATTTATGGAACTTCTTCATGTAGGCATAATCAGTCATCAATTCAGTTTCCAGCCTCTCATACCCCCCTCCCAGAAGATGATTTATAACTATGTCATAGTCTTTCTGGTGACCAGCCCCATCCCAAAGCTATCTAATAGCCCACCAAAAATAGTGTCATTTGAACAAAAGATGTCTGTATTATGCAGGAAATTCCAAGGGATTAAGGAGCTCTGTGTCAGAAACCAGGGAGGAGACAAAATGCATATTTATTATTATTTCACAGTGATAAATGAATACCAAAATATTGGAAGTATACTCTTGTGGATTATACAGTAAAATTCTTCCTAGTATTTCATCCGGAGTAGATGTCAACAAACTCTTATCTACAATTTTTGACGTGAAATTATCTAAGCTCCACATAAAACTAGTAATGAGCCTTATACATACCATTTAACAGATATAGCCACACATTTTCCTGCAGAAATATTAATATTTTTATTATGGAATGCTGCCTCAGACCATACTGGTGGTAGCAAATAATATAGATATTCTAATATTTACTTTTCTAAACACATCTGACCCCAGATTTTGGATGAAAGTTTGTGGCTATGTAATCTATGCATCTACCACTTATTCCCCATCAAACACATTTTAGCAAATAATTTCTTTGAATAAAGCCTTTATCCCTTATATACATATGTTTGTATACATTTACTTCCCAGGTGGCTCAGTGGTGAAGAATCCACCTTCCAAGCAGGAGACCCGGGTTTGATCCCTGGGTCGAGAGGATCTCCTGGAGAAGGAAATGGCAACCCACTCCAGTATTCTTGCCTGCAAAATCCCATGGAGAGAGGAGCCTAGCAGGGCAAAGTCCATGAAGTTGCGAAGAGTCAGACACACCTGAAAGACTTAGCACTCAGTCAGTAGGTCTGTCACACAATTTTAAATTTTCTGGCTCTTAATGTGAATGATTTTGTTTGCAACTTCACCTTCAAGGACAGTGCTATCTGGCATGGCATTGGACCCAGGGGTTCCTTACTATGTCTGTAAATCTTCATGGCACTTATGAAGTGTTTGGGGCCATTAAAATCACTAAAGGTACAAATAGATGCTGTTAAAATATTTGCTTAAATAATATGTTTTATTTGCCCTCTTTTCTTTTATTAGATCAGTTCTCAGAGCAAGTTCAGGCTGGTAGCTGAGGCAAGAGCATGCTGGTGACTCAGTCATTCAGTTGATAAAGCACTTGGCTGGACACCCAAAACCGCAGTGGTACTTTGACCATTATAAAATTTTTGGTTTTAGTCTTAGATTTAAGTTAATAGACACCATTGTTTCATAGGAAGAAGAAGGAACACTGTGTTAAACTACAACTTAATGAGGAGGAACATGATGATAATTTTGCAAATCTGTCTCAGGATGCTACTCAGCAGCTTTAGAAGTTTGCATTATCTACTTTAAAAGTTTATGTGGCCCAGTAAGATGTCTCTAAGCCTAATAAAAGCATTATTAAAATGAGAAAATGACTGGGCCTATTTGATACTTGATTTATTAGGAATAAAGAGTATCCAAACAAAAGCTGCAGCTTTGGAGTAAAATGCTGTATAAATGGAAACCTAAATGTCTAATATATTTAATCATTTAGAATAAAGGCACAAAAGTATTGTTATTAAAAAATTGAATATATGAAGTGCAAATTGAAGCAGTTCCAAAATCAGGTTATGAAAGCAGGAAGTTTTAAAATATTATTGACATCATAAACATCTAGTTGCATTTAAATCTATAGTTTAAAATGCACCTATCATCAAAAAATATTTTAATTGGTGAAGTTATACCAACTTATTTTAAAGTAAGAAAGTATTATGTGTTAGATATTAAAAACCCTAAATATCTCTAGAGATGTAGTGAATATTGTTAAAGTTCATTTAAAATAATATCTTCATGCTCCTAAAATGCAATATAATACAATACCATAAAAAGATTATATTAGGCAGCAGCTTTGGTGGTCTCTACGAGTACTTTTCTTGTGGATATGTATGTAGTGCTGAGCTAAGAGTTTTGGTGGCAGTTCCAAAGATAGGAAAGAAAGGGGCAAATAGACTCATCATAATCGTGGGCTTTTTGTTTGCTCTTTTTCTCCATTCAAGTGTGCTGCCTGAGGCTCCTTGCATCAAGAATAACAGATTTGAAGTCCTCTTCCCCACTTAATCTGTCTCACTTCTTTTCTCCTTAGAGTTAGTCAAGCATCTTTCACTTCATTTTTTTCTTTGTTCTGTAACTTTTTCTATGTCTTCTCCTCTAATTCTCTTTTGCAACTTGATTAAAACGGTGATAGCTTTTCCCTGCCCTCATGTAGATGATATTTTTAAGGGTTCTTATCAGAAAGAGATTCCTTCTTTGACTTCTTAGAACATGATAAAGGAAAGATTTATTTCTTGTTTGAACCTGACCATTTTCATGGATGATCTTTGCCAGAAACAGTACCATTTTTCAGATCACCTTATTGATAATCAGAGTTTAAACAGCAGACACCTGGATTTGGGTTTGTCCTTCCATTCCTAAATCCTTTAAGAAATGTACTCCACTCTTTCTGCCCCTAGTTAGTCAAAATTCAAGTTTCTTTGCTTCTTATCTTCCAATAGGACAGATAACTTTAGATATCCATAGATAGCTGGAATCTTTCTCTTCATATTTGCAAATATTTGAAAAGCTGTGAAATGGTATGGATCTAACAGAAGCAGGAGATATTAAGAAGAGGTGGCAAGAATACACAGAAGAACTACACAAAAAAGATCTTCACAACCCAGATAACCATGATGGTGTGATCACTCACCTAGACCCAGACATTCTGGAATGTGAAGTCAAGTGGGCCTTAGAAAGCATCACTACGAACAAAGCTAGTGGAGGTGATGGAATTCCAGTCGAGCTATTTCAAATCCTGAAAGATGACACTGTGAAAGTGCTGCACACAATATGCCAGCAAATATGGAAAACTCAGCAGTGGCCACAGGACTGGAAGAGGTCAGTTTTCATTCCAATCCCAAAGAAAGACAATGCCAAAGAATGCTCAAACTACCGCACAATTGCACTCATCTCACACGCTAGCAAAGTAATGCTCAAAATTCTCCAAGTCAGGCTTCAGCAATACGTGAACCATGAACTTCCAGATGTTCAAGCCAGTTTTAGAAAAGGCAGAAGAACCAGAGATCAAATTGTCAACGTCTGATGGATCATCAAAAAAGCAAGAGAGTACCAGAAAAACATCTATTTCTGCTTTATTGACTATGCCAAAGCCTTTGACTGTGTGGATCCCAATAAACTGTGGAAAATTCTGAAAGACATGGGAATATCAGACCACCTGACCTGTCTCTTGAGAAACCTGTATGCAGGTCAGGAAGCAACAGTTAGAACTGGACATGGAACAACAGACTTGTTCCAAATAGGAAAAGGAGTATGTCAAGGCTGTATATTGTCACCCTGTTTATTTAACTTATATGCAGAGTACATCATGAGAAATGCTGGGCTGGAGGAAGCACAAGCTGGAATCAGGATTGCTGGGAGAATTATCAATAACCTCAGATATGCAGATGACACCACCTTTATGGCAGAAAGTGAAGGAGAACTAAAGAGCCTCTTGATGAAAGTGAAAGAGGAGAGTGAAAAAGTTGGCTTAAAGCTCAACATTCAGAAATCTAAGATCATGGCATCTGGTCCCATCACTTCATGGGAAATAGATGGGGAAACAGTGGCTGACTATTTTTCTGAGCTCCAAAATCACTGCAGATGGTGATTGCAGCCATGAAAAGAAAAGACGCTTACTCCTTGGAAGAAAAGTTATGACCAACCTAGACAGCATATTAAAAACCAGAGACATTACTTTGTCAACAAAGGTCCATCTAGTCAAGGCTATGGTTTTTCCAGCAGTCATGTATGGATGTGAGAGTTGGACTATAAAGAAAGCTGAGCCCTGAAGAATTGATGCTTTTGAACTGTGGTGTTGGAGAAGACTCTTGAGAGTCCCTTGGACTGCAAGGAGATCCAACCAGTCCATCCTAAAGGAGATCAGTCCTGGGTGTTCATTGGAAGGACTGATGTTGAAGCTGAAACTCCAATACTTTGGCCACCTGATGTGAAGAGCTGACTCATTTGAAAAGACCCTGATGCTGGGAAAGATTGAGGGCAGAAGGAGAAGGGGACGACAGAGGATGAGATCGTTGGATGGCATCACCAACTCAATGGACATGGGTTTGGGTGGACTCCAGGAGTTGGTGATGGACAGGGAGGCCTGGCAGGCTTCAGTTCATGCGGTCACAAAGAGTTGGACATGACTGAGTGACTGAACTGAACTGGAGAGCTGTAGTAATTTCATATAAAATCTAAAGGAATAGGAATCAGAGAGGGGTGACCTAGAGAGAGAGAGCTAATCCAAAGGTGTTGCCTACTTGATTTTGTTGTGCTTTTTTTGCTTTGGAAAGTGTACTTGTTTAAAAATTTGCTTAGAGTCCTGACAAAGTAGCTGTGTTTATTCACCTAATAACACTATGCCAGGTAACGTAAGGAGTGGTAAGGAGAAGGCTTCCTACTGCTTAGGTGGGTGATAAAAGTTTTACGGTGATCAATACCAGAAATTGATACTTCCACTGAGTCATTTATAGGTAGCCACAGAAAGCTTTGAATTACCTGATAGGAAAAAAGTCAACATATCTGCATTATACTCATTTTATACTTTTCCAAAAACTAAGCTAAAAATCTACTTTTTAAATTAATTTATTTTTTTAATTGGAGGATAACTACTTTGCAATATTGTGATGGTTTTTTGCCATACATCAGTATGAATCAGCCATAGGTATACATATCCCCTTCACCCTGAATACCCCTCCCACCTCCCTCCCCACCCTAACCCTCCATGTTGTCACAGAGCACCAGCTTTGTGTATCCTGCTTCATGCATCAAACTCACACTGGTTATCTGTTTTACATATGGTCATGTATATGTTCAGTGCAATTCTTTCAAATCTTCCCACCCTCTTCTTCCACTGAGCACAAAAGTCTGTTCTTTACATCTGCGTCTCCTTTGCTGCCCTGCATATGGAATCTTTGGTACCATCTTTCTAAATTCCATGTATATACATTAATATATTGTATTTGTCATTCTCCTTCTGACTTACTTCACTCTGTAGAATAGGCTCTAGGTTCATCCACCTCATTATAACTGACTCAAATGCATTCCTTTTCATAGATGAGCAGTTTTCCATTGCATATATGTACCAAAAATGGTACATATCCATTCATCTGCCATTGGACATCTAGGCTGCTTCCTTGTCCTCGGTTCAGTTCAGTCGCTCAGTCGTGTCCGACTCTTTGCGACCCCATGAACCTCAGCACGCCAGGCCTCCCCGTCCATCACCAACTCCCAGAGTTTACTCAAACTCATGTCCATTGAGTCAGTGATGCCATCCAACCATTTCATCCTCTATCGTCCCCTTCTCCTCCCACCTTCAATCTCTCCCAGCATCAGGGTCTTTTCAGATGAGTCAGCTCTTCGCGTGAGGTGGCCAAAGTATTGGCGTTTCAGCTTCAACATCAGTCCTTCCAATGAACACCCAGGACTGATCTCCTTTAGGATGGACTGGTTGGATCTCCTTGCTCTCCAAGGGACTCTCAAGAGTCTTCTCCAACACCACAATTCAAAAGCATCAATTCTTCTGTGCTCAGTTTTCTTTATAGTCCAACTCTCACATCCATACATGACTACTGGAAAAACCATAGCCTTGACTAGACAGCTGCACTGTGCTGGAGTGGTGAAGAGGAGATTCCTTGTCCTAACAATTGTAAATAGTGCTTCAATGGACATTGGGGTACTTGTGTCTTTTTCAATTGTGGTTTGCTTGGGATATATGCCCAGTAGTGGAATTGCTATGTGGAATGGTCGTTTTATTCCTAGTTTTTTAAGGAATCTCCATATCGTTCTCCATAATGGTTGTATTACTTTGCATTTCCACCAACAGTGTAAGAGGGTTGCCTTTTATCCACACCTTCTCCAGCATTTATTGTTTGTAGACTTTTTGATGATGGCCAGTGTGAGATAATATCTCATTGTGGTTTAGATTTGTGCATTTCTCTAATAACGAGTGATGTTGAGCATCTCTTCATGTGTTTATTACCCATCTGTATGTCCTCTTTGGAGAAATGTCTGTTTAATTCTTGTGCCCACTTTTTGATTGGGTTGTTCCTTTTTCTGGTATTGAGCTGCATGCGCTGCTTGTATATTTTTGAGGTTAATTCTTTGTCAGTTGTTTCATTTGCTATTATTTTCTCCCATTCTGAGGACTGTCTTTTCACCTTGCTTACAGTTTCCCTTGTTGCACAGAAGATTTTAAGCTTAATTAGGTCCCATTTGTTTTTCTTGTAATAGTTTTACTGAGACATAATGAACAATCTTTAAAATGTACCCCTAGAAGTCTACCATTTTGGGGGTTTTATGTTATTCACAGAGTTGTACAACCATCATCACTACCTAATTTTAGAACATTTTCATCATCCTAAATCCCAATAGGAGTCACTCCCCATTGCCTCCCTCCTCTTTTCCTCCAGCAATCTCTAATTTACTTTCTGTTTCTATAGATTTATTTTTTCTGGACCTTTCATGTAAATAGAATCATATATGGTCTTTTATTGATTTAATTCATTAATTTACATTTTCAGAGTTCATCCATGTGGTACCATGTATCACTACTTCATTCATTTTTATTGGCAACTAACATTGCCTTGTATTGGTATACAATACTTTGTTTATCAATTCCTCTGTTGATGGGCATTTGGATTGTTGGCTTGAAGTGGTATTTTTGTAGTTTTGATTTGTTAAAACATCTACTTCTGCTTCATTGACTATGTTAAAGCCTTTGTCTGTGTGGATCACAACAAACTGGAAAATTCTTCAAGAGATGGGATAGTGGACCACCTTACCTGCCTCCTGTAAAACCTGTATGCAGATCAAGAAGCAATAGTTAGAACTGGACATGGAACAACAGACTGGTTCTAAATTGGGAAAGGAGTACAGTGAACCAGTGAAGTTGCTCAGTCGTGTCTGACTCTTTGCCATCCCATAGACTGTAGCATACCAGTCTCCTCCACCCACGAATTTTCCAGGCAAGAGTACTGGAGTGGGCTGCCATTTCCTTCACCAGGGGATCTTCCCAACCCAGGGATCGAACCCAGATCTCCTGCGTTGCAGGCAGACGCTTTACAGTCTAAGCTACTGGGGAAAGGAGTACATCAAGACTGTATATTGTCACCTTGCTCATTTAACTTACATGCAGAGCACATCATGAGAAATGCTGGACTGGATGAAGCGCAAGCTGGAATCCAGATTGCTGGGAGAAATATCAATAACCTCAGATATGCAGATAACAACACCCTTATGGCAGAAACCAAAGAAGAACTAAAGAGCCTCTTGATAAAGGTGAAAGAGGAGAGTGAAAAAGCTGGCTTAAAACTCAACATTCAAAAAACTAAGATCATGGCATCCAGTCCCATCACTTCATGGCAAATAGATGGGGAAACAATGGAAACAGTGACAGACTTGATTTTCTTGAACTTCACAACCACTGCAGATGGTGACTGCAGCCATGAAATTAAAAGACACTTGCTCCTTGGAAGAAAAGCTATGACAAACCTAGACAGAATATTAAAAAGCAGAGACATTACCTTGCTGACAAAGGTCCGTATAGTCAAAGCTATGGTTTTTCTAGTAGTCATGTATGGACGTGAGAGTTGGAGTATAAAGAGCGCCGAAGAATTGATGCTTTTGAACTGTGGTTTTGGAGGAGATTCTTGAGAGTCCCTTGGGCTGCAGGGAGATCAAACCAGTCCATCCTAAAGGAAATAAATCCTAACTATACATTGGAAGGACTGATGCTGAAGCTGAAACTCCAATACTTTGGCCACTTGATGTGAAGAGTCAATTCATTAGAAAAGACACTGATGCTGAGAAAGTTTGAAGGCAGGAGGAGAAAGGGACAACAGAGGACCAGACAGTTGGATGGCAACACTGACTCAATGGAGATAAGTTTGAGCAAGCGCTGGGCTATGGTGAAGGAGAGGGAAACTTGGCGTGCTGCAGTCCAGTGGGGTCGCAAAGAATCGGACATGACTAAGAGACTGAACAACAACAGTGGCCAGTGATATTAAGCATCTTTTCATGTTCTCATTGGACAGCTGTATATCTTCTTTGGATACTTGTCTACTCAAATCTTTGTCAATTTTCTAATTGGGTTATTTGTCTATCTGTTGTTGAGTTGTAAAAAATCCTTACATATGCAGAGTAAAAGTCCCTCATATTATATAGAAATTGCAAATACTTTTTTATCTGTGATTTATTTTTTCACCCTATTTATGCTATCCTTTGAAGTACAAAGTTTTCTAATTCTAATGAAGTACAAATTATTTACTATATATAGTTTTTGTTGTTGCTTGTGCTTTTGGTGTAGGGTCTAAGAAATCACTGCCTAACCCAGGGTCATGAACATTTACTCCTAAGTTTTCTTTTAGGAGTTTGATAGTTTTATCTCTTGTATTTTGTTCTGTGATCATTTTGAGTTCATTTTTGTAAATGTTATAAGACAAATGTCCTAATTCATCGTTTTGCATGTGGATATCCAGTTGTCCCAGCAATATTTGTTGATAAAGACTATTCTTTCCCCATTGAATTGTTTTGATTTTACCCTTGTCAAAATCAATTGTTTTGGTACCCTCACTCATAAATACAATGGTTTATTTCTGGACTCTGAGTTCTCTTCCAGTGATTGGCATTTCTAGACTTATGGCAGTACCACAGCATCCTGAATACTGTAGCTTTGTTTGAAATTTTGAAACAAGAAAGTGAGTCATTCAACTTTATCCTTTTCCAAATAGTTTTGGGTTCTTACATTTACATAGGCTTTTTTTGCTCTCTTCCATTTCTGGAACTCTCGTTATGTCTATATTGGTCTCATGGTAAATTAAATTTGTTTTAGAAAATTCTCTCTACTATAATACACTTGTCACTTTCCCCCAGTTGTTTTTGTTATTACATCTTATTGTGAAACTATATTATTGTTTAATCTTTATGCTTCTAGTATTGTTACTTTTGAAGTATTTTGGTATTTTCTTTGTATAGACTTTAGACAATTCAGGTGTTACAGAAGCATACCATTTTCTCTCTTGTGGTAATTACAAATAATTTTCACAATCACTTCCTGCTCAGGGTAAGCCCAACTCTCCAGTGTGATGACAAGAGCAGGAACAGCAAGACAAACAGATTTTCAACATGTTGCTCAGAAAACAGGAAAATAAGCCTCCATCTTTTTCCTCCAAACATCAGTGTCATCTACACTGTGAAACAAGTGTAGATCCCAGAACTGCCTTGAACCGGCCCATGGGAAGGAGAAATTCTTCAGGGCCTGAAACCACATGCTTGGATTTACTTGTTGCTGCTATTTTGATGCCAGCATTCCTTGAGGTGTTTTATACGGCCTTCTGAGCAGACCCAACGGTGATGCCTATTCCAATGCTGAAATTTGGATTTATACATACACTGTTTATAGTGCAATGTCATCAAGTTTAGGAACAGTAGAATTTCTAATGCTGGTTTACTTCCTTCTAAGCATGAGTAAACCATATACACAAAAACCTAGATATTTGCTTTCATTGTTATATAGAAACCACTGGAGTGTTACTCCATCTAACATTTTCAGTGTCCCTGTAGTTATTTTGGTGCTCAATTTTTCCCCTAAGATCAAGTTAATATTTCTATTTATAGCTTACAATGTTAATTTTCATTTATATCATGTTACTCCTCAATACTGGGAGCTTCCCTGATGGCTCAATTGGTGAAGAATCTGCCTGCAGTGATGGAGACCTGGGTTTGATCCCTGCGTAGGGAAGATTTCCTAGAGAAGGAAATGGCAACTCAATGCAGTATTATTTTTTTTTTTTGATTTATTTATTTTTTAAAATGAAACAAAGATGAGTATTTTTTAATAATAAAAGGTACAATTCACAAAGAAGATAGACAGTGTAAACTATTAGACACCTAACAACAAAGAAACAGAGATACATAGAGCAAAAATCAGAAGACATGTAAGGGAAAAGAAAAAAAATATATAATCATAGTGAGACACATTAACATTTCTCTGAGAATATTTTATCATGGGCAGAAAAAATAAGAATAGGAGCATCTTGAATGTCATTAATAATTCAAATACAATAGACTTATATTTAATTAATTTATATTAATCTTATATCCTACAGAAGTATATTTAAAATTTTGTATCTCATACATTATTATTAGATGCCCATAAGACATTTAGAAAACTGGAAAAAAGATAAATATTACTAAATTCCCAAAAGTAAAATTATTTTGTGTGTGTTATTCAGTTATACATATACACATATGTTATTTTTGGAATTATTTTCAATTATAGGCTATTACAAGATATTGACTGTAGTTCCCTGTGCTATACAGTAAACCATTATTGCTTGTTGCATTTTTTTTAAATTAGAAATATAGCAATCTATTCATACTAATTCAAACAAATGTAAACAAAATGCCATATATTTTTTTAGTTAAGCAAAAATTATAAGCTTTCTAAAACATATATGTTATACATATTTTATATATGTATATTTATATATTTGAAAAACCATTTCTACTATGTTGATAAAGGCTTGAGAAAGAAAAAAAAAGAAGAGATGAAGAAATCAGAAAACATTAACTAAATGAAATGGGAGCACTGAATATGACATAGGAAAAGTGAAACAGGCTAGATAAAAGTAAAACATTCTCATATAGTCCAGTTGTTTTTAAACACAGCTGCTCATTAGGAATATATCTGAAGCTCTGGTTAAAAAAAAAATTAATAGCTGGGCATCTGTATTTGTAAAAAAAATTCCAAAATAATTATGATATGCATCTGGATTTTAAAAAGTGATTACAGGTTTTCCTATTAAATGATAGCTTTGCTGATACAGAATTCTATTATTTTTCTCTTGACCAATCACGATACAATGATATTGAGCTATAGTTGCATAATCACAATAGTAAAAGATGTTTATCAGCTTTCACAATCAATAGCCAGACAAAAATAAAAGTTAATTGCAATCGCAAGCCATAATGGGAACTTGATTTACCTAATAATATAAAATAATTACATACAATTTGGGTGTCAAGCAGAATGATGTGGTAAGTGGAAGTGCGTACACGCACATGTTTTCATCTACTCAGCCAGTTTATGTCTTTCAGTTTGTGACAGACATTTACATTTAAGATAATTTACCTTACATTTAAGATAATTATCAATATGTATGATCCTATTACCATTTTCTTAATTTGGGGGGTTTATCTTTTGTAGGTAGATCTTTTCCTTCTCTTGTTTCCTACCTAGCAAAGTTTTGTTAGCATCTGTGGTAAAGCTGGTTTGGTGATGCTGAATTCTCTTAACTTTTGCTTGTCTGGAAAGCTTTTGATTTCTCCATCAAATCTGAAGGAGAGTCTTGCTGAGTATATTCTTGGTTTAGGTTCTTCCCTTTCATCACTTTAAATACACTGTGCCATTCCCTTCTGGTCTGTGGTGTTTCTGTTGAGAAATCAGCTGATCGCCTGATGGGAATTTCCTTGTATGTTATTTGTCGTTTTTCCCTTGTTGCTTTTAATATTTTATCTCTGTCTTTAATTTTTGTCAGTTTGATTACTCTGTGTCTTGGTGTGTTCCTTCTTAGGTTTATCCTGCCTGGGACACTCTGCTCTTACTGGAGTTGGTTGACTATTTCCTTTCCCATGTTCCAGACATTTTCAGCTATTATCTCTTCAAATATTTTTTCAGGTCCTTTCTATCTCTCTTCTCCTCTGGGACCCCTATAATGCAAATGTTTATGTGTTTAATGTTGTCCCAGAGATCTCTTAAGCTGTCTTTATTTCTTTGCATTCTTTTTTCTATATTCTGTTCTGCAGCAGAGATTTTCCACTATTCGTCCTCCAAGTCATTTATCCCTTCTTCTGCCTCAGTTATTCTGCTATGAATTCCTTCTAGTGTATTATTCATCTCTCTTTGTTTGTTCTTTAGTTCTTTCACATCTTTGGTAAACATTTCTTGAAACTTCTTAATCTTTGCCTCCATTCTTTCTCCAAGATCCTGAATCATTTTCACTATGATTATTCTGAATTCTTTTTCTGGAAGGTTGCCTATCTCCACTTTACTTAGCTGTTTTTCTGGGGTTTTATCTTGTCTCTTCATCTGGGACATAACTTTCTGCTTTTCATCCTGATTTACTTTCTGTAATGTGATTTTTTAGTCACTGAGGGATTGTGCTTCTTCTTGTTCTTCTGTCTGCTCTCTGACAGAGGAGGCTGAGAGGCTTGTGTAAGCTTCTGGATAGGAAGGACTGGTGGTGGCAAAAACTGGGTCTTGCTCTGGTGAGCAGGGCCTTTCTCAGTAAAACTTTAATCTGATTATCTGCTGATAGGTGGGGTTGTGCTCTCTCCCTGGTGGTTGTTTGGCCTGAGGTGACCCAGCCCTGGGATCTATGGGCTCTGTGGTCAGGTTAATGGAGACCTCCAAGAGGGTTTACTCCAAGAAGGAACTTCCCAGGCTGCTGCTGCCAATGCCACCATCCCTGTGGTGAGCCCCTGTCGACCCACACCACCATAGGAGACCCTCCACAGTAGCAGGTGGTTTTGGTTCAGTCTCCTGTGGAGTCACTGCTCTTTTCCTCTGAGTCTTGGTGCATGCAAGGTTTTGTTTGTGCCCTCTGAGACTGGAGTCTCTGTTTCCCCCAGTCCTGTGGAAGTCTTATAATCAAATGCTGCTGGCCCTGAAGGTCAGATTTCCTGGGGATTCCCAGGAAAATCCTGGCAAAGTAATGTCTCTGCTTTTTAATATGCTGTCTAGGTTGGTCATAACGTTTCTTCCAAGGAGCAAGCATTTTAATTTCATGGCTACAGTCACCATCTGCAGTGATTTTGGAGCCCAGAAAAATAAAGTCTCACTGTTTCCACTGTTTCCCCATCTATTTCCCATGAAGTGATGGGACCAGATGCCATGATCTTAGATTTCGGAATGTTGAGCTTTGATGGGTCCCCAAGCTGTGAAGCCTGAAGTGGGGTTCACATCCTTCACAACAATGGGGGAATTTCTTTGGTATTATTGTTCTCCAGTTTGTGGATCATCCACCCAGTGGGTACCAATTCAGGTCAGTCGCTCAGTCGTGTCTGACTCTTTGCAACCCCTTGGACTGAGCACACCAGGCCTCCTTGTCCATTGCCAACTCCCGGAGTCTAACCAAACTCATGTCTATTGAGTTGGTGGTGCCATCCAATCATCTCATCCTCTGTCGTCCCCTTCTCCTCCTGCCTTCAATGTTTCCCAGCATCAGGGTCTTTTCATATGAGTCAGTCCTTCGCATCAGGTGGCCAAAGTATTGGAGTTTCAGCTTCAGCATCAGTCCTTCCAATGAAGATTCAGGATTGATTTCCTTGGATGGACATCTCCTTGCCCCAAGGGACTCTCAAACTCTTTTCTCCAACACCAGCCCAAGGGACTCTCAATCTTTTCTCCAACACCACAGCTCAAAAGCATCAATTCTTCGGCACTCAGCTTTCTTTATAGTCCAACTCTCACATCCATACATGACTACTGGAAAAACCACAGCTTTGACCAGACAGACTTTTGTTGGCAAAGTAATGTCTCTGCTTTTTAATATGCTGTCTAGGTTGGTCATAACGTTTCTTCCAAGGAGCAAGCATCTTAATTTCATGGCTGCAGTCACCATCTGCAGTGATTTTGGAGCCCAGAAAAATAAAGTCTCACTGTTTCCACTGTTTCCCCATCTATTTCCCATGAAGTGATGGGACCAGATGCCATGATCTTAGATTTCAGAATGTTGAGCTTTAAGCCAACTTTTTCACTCTCCTCTTTCACTTTCATCAAGAGGCTCTTTAGTTCTTCTTCACTTTCTGCCATAAAGGTGGTGTCATCTGCATATCTGAGGTTATGATATTTCTCCTGGCAATCTTGATTCTAGCTTGTGCTTCCTCCAGCCCAGCGTTTCTCATGATGTACTCTGCGTATAAGTTAAGTAAGCAGAGTGATAATATACAGCCTTGATGTACTCTTTTCCCTATTTGGAACCAGTCTGTTGTTCCACATCCAGTTCTAACTATTGCTTCCTGACCTGCATACAGATTTCTCAAGAAGCAGATCAGGTGGTCTGGTATTCCCATCTCTTTAAGAATTTGGGATTTGATTTATCATGATTGTGCCTCTCCAACCATCTTGCTGTGGCTTCTTCTTTGGACGTGGAATATCTTTTTCTGGTAAGTTCCACTGTCCTCCTGTCAATGGTTGTTCAACAGCTAGTTGTGGTTTTGGTGCTCTCACAGGAAGAGATCCCATCTGGTATTCTTTCTGGGAAATCTCATGGACAAACGTGGATTACTGTCCAGGGTATTGCAAGAGTCAGACATGACTTAGTGAATAAACCACCACCACCATTCCTCAGTACTAGGAATTTCATATTTTATATTCTTTTCTTTCAAAAGTGTTTATGTCAAATAATTTTAACTTTCATTCAAGTACTTTGGATTATGCAGCCAGAAGCATGGAATCATATTGAAAATCAATTTTAATGTTAACAAGCATTTTAAAGAAGAAATCTCTTTTAGTACTTTCCATATATAAAGAGAAATATATTAAGTTTCACCATATAAAACTGCCAGTATTCAATCATTTTGACCTACAAAATATGGTAACACCATAAGCTTCAATCTATAAATAAAAGTCTGGAAGTTTTTCAATATTGGCATGTAATAGGGCTTTCAGACTATTCCAAGAAGAAGATCTATTTTCTTCAACATCTTTATCTTTGTCTAATTCTTTACTTAGGCTTATTAGTCATAAGAAACTAAGTTATAGTAAATCATATGAAATTTATTGTAAGGGTACATGTGACAGAGAACACTAGGGACTCAAGTATAAAGCTCTATGAGAACAGAGATTTCTCTTAATTAAGACAGACTCATCAGTTTATTCCTCAAAGTCTACTACACTGCCTGATATAGAACAGGTGATAAATACATAAGTGTTGTATCTATAATATATTTTATATACCTAGAGGAATATCCATTCCTCTATTGATCGACATTTAGGTTGCTTCCATGTTTTGGCTATCAACTGTACTTTAATAAAAAATTTTTAAATGTTGTAAGACCAAATCTACCAAAAAGACACACAGCAAGTCCTCACACAGAATTAAATACATTTTGAGAATTAAGAGGGTCTAGGAAGCACTTGTGTTCTCAGTAACAAGACACTGTACATGCATGCTCAGTAGCTTCAGTTAATGTCTGACTTTTTGCCACCCTGTGGACTGTAGCCCATTAGGCACCTCTGTCCATGGGATTCTCCAGGCAAGAATACTGGAGTGGGTTGCCATGCCCTCCTCCAGGGGACCTTCCTGACCCATGGATCGAACCCATGTCTCCCATTTCTTGCACTGGTAGGCAGGTTCTTTACCATTAGTGCCACCTACAAAGACCATAAGTCTCTTTTAATCTTCAATCTAGTAATCTTCAACCTAGGGTTCTTCCACTGAGGTAATTTAACTATTTTCTATGTGTTTGATCCTTTCTCTGAAACTATAAGCTCTTTATGCATCCAGCCTCCTCCATATATTTGTTCCCTTCTCTAAAATTCAGCTTGCTATGACTCATTCCTCTTCCCAAGCCCAGTTGCACCCAAGCAACTCAAATGTAATATCCAGCACCTCTTAATTGCACAATTAAACTTTGCTTATATTGTTAATTGCTTAATAGTTTTTCATAATTGGTACCTGCCAGTTGGTTCCCGCCTAGATACATGGTATTTTTAGGCACTGTGGGGACTAACAAAATAAACACACACACATGAAAAAAATGTTCAGGGCATCCTTTACTACCCTGGGTCTAGAGACAGGAGGTTCAAACTGGTAAAACTGAAGACAAGCAGAGAAAAATTTGGTTAGTGGTAAAGTCCTTGTGGCAAGGGTAAGGAGAAACTTGAGTATGATTTCCATGGTCAGTTCTCTGTGGCCAGTTATACCATGCTATAGTGTTGTCCTCCTCCTCCTCATCACCTGCTCCAGCTCCTCAGGAAATTCAGCAAAACACAACAGCCTTGCTTAGGGTTTTGTTTAGGGGATGAATGAAGTAGAATGATATTCCATGAGAAGGGGTCCCAGATATAGAGAGAGATTGAAGATACAGGAACAGAGAACAATGGTGAGAGGCAGGTTATAATAGGAAGCAATGTTCAGCATGTATTAACCTAGGGACAGATGGGTGGGGCAAAACTAAAACATTCCCCCCAAAAATGTGAGATGAAGTCAGTTCCTGAAAGGGTTATGCTTAAAATTAAGGGCTGTTTGTGTTTATCTCTATGGTTGATAGCATTTCACCCACTACTCTGTCCTGTTTTGCTTTGACTTTCTCATTCTTCCTCACCCCTGATGTTATTCTTCTATATAAAAATAAAATAAAATCTCCTGCCAGTTCTCAAAGTCTTTCTATGAGGCAGAAGTAAAGTGAAAGTGAAAGTGAAGTTGCTCAGTCATGTCCGACTCTTCACAACTGCACGGACTGTCGCCTACCAGGCTCCTCCGCCCATGGAATTTTCCAGGCAAGAATACTGGAGTGGGTTGTCATTTCCTTCTCCAGCGGATCTTCCCAATCCAGGGATCGAACTTGGGTCTCCCGCATTGCAGGCAGACGCTTTACCATCTGAGCCACAGGGAAGCCTTTGAAGGCAGAAAGCAGAAGACAATATAGTAATTTTATTACTGAATAAGCATTAATCTTCCCATGTAGCTCAGTGGGCAAAGAATTCACCTGCAATGCAGGAGACACAGGAGATGCGAGTTTGACCCCTGGGTCAGGAATATCTCCTGGAGAAAGGTATGCAACCTATTCCAGTATTCTTGCCTGGAGAATCCCATGGCTAGTGTAGTCTAATGGGCTACAGTCCATAGGGTCGCAAAGAGTTGGACATGACCGAAGTGACTGAGTACAAGCATTAATGTAGACTTTATGTGCATCATGGGCAATTTGCTGAAAAGATTGTAAGGATGAAAAGAAACCTCACTCTTTTATAAAAATAGCCAGGCATGTGCCATCCATTCCCTCTGTGTTCTCAGGAGCAGTGATAACTGGCACACAGGTAAGGGGACTTAACAGAACCATTTGTTCCACGTGGTTAATCTTAAGTTCACTTGATATCAGCATGACATCTGTTAGCTAATTATTTTTATATAGTAGAAAACACACTGTCATATGCCTTTATTACAAGCAGGTAGTGACAATTTAGAGCCAAGTGTGCTCGTAAATTCCCATACAGGTGAGGAGATGGACTATCCTTAATGTGTCCAACTCAAAGAGAGAACTCCAAGGCCCTTAAGGAAAACACTCCTGGGCTGTAAATTGTGTTGTTCAGTTGCTCAGTCATGTCTGACTCTTGGCAACTCCATGGACTTCAGCACACCAGGATTCCCTTTCCTTCACTAACTCCCAGAATTTGCTCAAGCTCATGCCTACTGAGTCAGTGATCCCATCCAGTCATCTAATCCTTTGTCACCCCCTTCTCCTCCTGCCCTCAATCTTTCCCAGCATCATGATCTTTTCCAATGAGTCGACACTTCATATCAGGTGGCCAACGTATTGAAGCTTCAGTATCAGTCTTTCCAATGAATATTCAGGTTTGACTTCCTTTAGGAGTCACTGGTTTGATCTCTTTGCTTTCCAAGGGACTCTCAACAGTCTTCTCTAGTCTTTCTCAGTTCAAAAGCATCAATTCTTTCTCACATTTGTACATGACTACTGGAAAAATCAGAGCTTTTACTATATGGACCTTTGTTAGCAAAGTGATGTCTCTGTTTAATACGCTGTCTAGATTTGTCATAACTTTTTTTCCAAGGAGAAAATGTCTATAAATTTCATGGCTGTAATCACCATCTGCACTGATTTTGGAGCCCCCCAAAATAAAGTATGTCATTGTTTCCCTTTTTTTCCCTATCTATTTGCCATGAAGTGATGGGACCAGATGCCATGATCTTAGTTTTATAAATGTTGAATTTTAAGCCAGCTTTTTCACTCTCATCTTTCACTTTCATCAAGAGATGCTTTAGTTCATCTTTGCTTTCTGCCATTAGAGTGGTGTCATCTGCATATCTGAGGTTGATATTTCTCCTGCCAATCTGATTCTAGCTTGAGTTTCACCCAGCTTGCCATTTTTCATGATGTACTCTGCATACAAGTTAAATAAGCAGGGTGACAATATACAACTTTGACGTACTCCTTTTCTAATTTTGAACCAGTTCATTGTTCCATGTCCAGTTCTAACTGTTGCTCCTTGTGCTGCATATGGTGTCTCGGGAGGCAGGTCTGGTATTCCTATCTCTTTAAGAACATTCCACAGTTTGTTGTGAGCTACACAGTCAAAGGCTTTCGTGTAGTCAATGAAGCAGAAATAGATATTTTTCTGGAATTCCCTTGCTTTTTCTGTGATCTAACGGATGTTGGCAATTTGATCTCTGGTTCCTCTGCTTTTTCTAAATCCAGCTTGAACATCTGGAAGTTCACAATTCATATTCTGTTGAAGCCTGGCTTGAGGGATTTTGAGCGTTACCTTGCTAGCATGTGAGATGACTGCAGTTGCACAGCAGTTTGAGCATTCTTTGGATTTGCGACCTCCTTCAAAAGGACTTATGCCAGCACTGTTGTATTCACTGCCCCTGACTCCATGGCAGGTCACTGTTGACCCACACCTCCACAGGGCACTCCTGGGAACTCACAGGCAAGCCTGGCTTAGTTTCTTGTGAGATCACTGCTCCTTTCTCCTGGGTCTTGGTGCACACAAGGTTTTGTTTGTCCCCTCCAAGAAACTTACCCTCCAAGAACTATAGACAGAGTTTCATGACATTGTACAGGAGGCAGTGATCAAAACCATCCCCAAGAAAATGCAACTGGCAAAATGGTTGTCTGAGGAGGCCTGACAAATAGCTGAGAAAGGACGAGAAACTAAAGGCAAAGGAGAAAAGGAAAGCTATATCCATCTGAATGCAAAGTTCCAAAGAATCTCAAGGAGAGATAAGAAAGCCTTCCTAAGTGATCAGTGCAAAGAAATAGAGGAAAACAATGGAATGGGAAAGACTAAAGATCTTGCCAAGAAGGTTTGGGATACCAAGGGAACATTTCATACAAAGACGGGCACAATAAAGGACAGAAACAGTATGGACCTAACAGAAGCAGAAGACATTAAGAAGAGGTGGAAAGAATACACAGAGGAACTATCCAAAAAAAATCTTCATGACCCAGATAACCATGATGGTGTGATCACTCACCTAGAGCCAGACATCCTGGAACATGAAGTCAAGTGGACCTTAGGAAGCATCACTACGAACAAAGCTAGTGGAGGTGATGGAATGCCAGTTGAGCTATTTCAGAGCCTAAAAGGTGATTCTCTTAAATTGCTGCACTCAGTATGCCAGCAGATTTGGAAAACTCAGCAGTGGCCACAGGACTGGAAAAGGTCAGTTTTCATTTCAATCCCCAAGAAAGACAATGCCAAAGGATGTTCAAATTACCACACAATTTCACTCATCTCACATGGTAGCAAAGTAATGCTCAAAATTCTCCAAGACAGGCTTCAACAGTACTTGAACTGAGAGCTTCCAGATGTTTAAACTGGATTTAGAAAAGGCAGAGGAAGCAGAAATCAAATTGCCAACATCCGCTGGATCATAGAAAAAGTAAGAGAGTTTAAGAAAAACATCTACTTCTGCTTTATTGACTATAGCAAAGTCTTTGTGTGGATCACAATAAACTGTGGAAAATTCTTAGAGATGAGGATACCAGACCACTTGCCCTGTCTCCTGAGAAATATGTATGCAGGTCAAGAAGCATCAGTTAGGACTGGACTTAGAACAATGGACTGGTTCCAAATAGGAAAAGGAGTACGTCAAGGCTGTATATTGTCACCCTGCTTATTTAACTTATATGCAGAGTACATCATGAGAAATGCTGGGCTGGATGAAGCACAAGCTGGAATCAAGATTGCCAGGAGAAATATCAATAACCTCAGATATGCAGATGACAGCACCCTATGTCATAGAGCAAAGATGACCTAAAGAGCCTCTTGATGAAAATGAAAGAGGAGGGTAAAAAAGTTGGCTTAAAACTCAACATTCTGAAAATTAAGATCATGGCATCTGGTCCCATCACTTCATGGCAGATAGATGGGGAAACAATGGAAACAGTGACAGACTTTATTTTCTTGGTCTCCAAAATCACTGCAGATGGTGACTGCAGCCATGATATTAAAAGACACTTGCTCCTTGGAAGAAAGGTTATGATGAACCTAAACAGCATATTAAAAATCAGAGAAATTACTTCGCCAACAAAGGTCTGTCTAGTCAAAGCTATGGATTTTCCAGTAGTCATGTAGGGATGTGAGAATTGAACCATAAAGAAAGCTGAACACCAACGAATTAATGCTTTTGAACTGTGGTGTTGGAGAAGACTCTTGAGAGTCCCTTGGACAGCAAGGAGATCCAACCAGTCCATCCTAAAGGAAATCAATCCTGAATCTTCATTGGAAGGACTGATGTTAAAGCTGAAACCCCAATACCTTGGCCACCTCATGGCAACTGACTCAGAAAAGACCCTGATTCTGGGAAAGATTGAATGCAGGAGGAGAAAGGGACCATAGAGAATGAGATGGTTTGATGGCATCACAGACTCAATGGACATGAGTTTGGGTAAGCTCCAGGATTTGGGATGGACAGGGAAGCCTGGCATGCTGCAGCCCTTGGGGTAGCAAAGAGTCGGACATGACTGAGCGACTGAACTGAACTGAGGGCAGCACTTTAAGAGCATCATTTTTTACAATTTGAAATAGCTTAGCTGGAATTCCATGACATCCATTACCTTTGTTCATAGTAATGCTTCTTAAGGCCCACTTGACTTCACACTCCAGGATATCTGGCTGTAGGTGAGTGATTACTCATTCGTGGTTATCTGGGTCACTAAGACCTTTTTTGTACAGTTCTTCTGTGTATTCTTGCCACCTCTTAGTATCTTCTGGTTCTTTTAGGTCCATACTCATTCTGGTTGTAAAATTGCAAGAGGCTTTTTCTTAGCCTCTTGAGACTTACAAATCAAAGGGACAGAGAATTAATTTACAATGATATATTTTTTTAAAAAAATCTAAGGGGAAAAACAGAAAGGAATTTCTCTCCCTATGGGCACTAGAGAAAATTAAAAATAAATAAATAAATTAGGATTGCTTTTTCCCCTAATACTGTATGACAGTAGTTCTCAGAATGGAGTCATTTTACAATTCCTGGGTGCATTTTTGGTTGTCACACTGGAGGAAGGGGAACACAAGCATTTAGCATAGAGGCCAGGGATGTTAAAATATCCTACACAACAGCCTTCCATGACAAAGAAATATCCAGCTCAATACCTCAGAAGTGCTGAGGCTGAGCAAGCTTGCACTTTAAGAAAAGTAACCACATCATTTATCATCTAAACTGAAACACTTTTTAGAATGGAAATCTGGTATGGTTAATATAAGGTTGGGGCAGCAGATATATATAATATCTATATCATGTTATCCAGAAGACAATTGCCAATGATGTGAGAGTCATAAATTATGGTCAGGATAGCTACATCTCTTACAGTCTCTCAGGATGTGCTGGGAAACACTGAAAAATTAACATTCTACAAAGGAGTGGGAGTGTGCCCTAATTTTCAATGTTCGTAATTATGTAATGTGGTTGATTTCGATCTATCATATGACTCACTAAATGTGAAGCTGGGGTGAGGTGTGCAGGAGCACATCATTATACAGGACTCACACCATGCCAAAAGCAAAAGTGTCGACAACCTCTGGAGCAAAGAAAATAGTGAGGTAATAAAGAAGTGAGAAATGGGGAATACTTATCACTTTGTTTTTAAGGTGATTTAATTATAAGCTTATATGTTTTTTAAAAGAGGTGTTTCTAACAACTGAAGTCCAAATTCCCTGCAGATTAACAATGAGTTTCATGAGATGGCATGGGCTGGATCCAATATGCCTCTATAATTTATTTTATGATGTAGCTAGAAATAAAATTTCACTCCCAAGCTGAGAGTATGTAAAGTAACTACAAAGGGTGAGAGTCTGCTGCCTAAATTCTTCTCATTCTCCCTCCCCTCAAAAGAAGAAAATTCACTCATTTAATTGTTCAGAGCTCAGGTATTTCTCAGTGAAAAGGATTACCTCAAAAGCAAGTGTTTTGGCTCCATGTTGTCTCTGCAGCCTCTTGCCACCATGTGACACGTTGACCCTAGTCTTTAAATAAGGTCCCAGAATGGCAAGTCCAGAGATGAAGACAGAAAAAGTTGGCAGGTAGGAACTCCCTGTGCCAGAATTCCACTTTTACAATATGCAGAAAAAAATCTTCACAGTCTGTATAGTTACGGTTGAGGCCCCTTCCTGGTTTCATCCTAGAATGAGGCAAGAATTACCTGTTGTACTAATATCACTGAAAATGATTTGCCAACACTTCTTAGCCTTGTCAAGCTTATGTTATGCTAGCTCCATTTTAGTCTTGTCTCAATAAATACCATGTTTGGCAAAAAGGTGTTAAAAACATTTGAAAGACCACAACAATATTTTATAATAATGTAAACTACATTATTAATATATTGATTGATTAACTAGCTGTAATACTTTTCATAATTTTCTATAATATGCTCCCTTTAGGTTGTATAAAACCTTATATCCATCTGAACTCAGGACTCTTGAAGGGGTTGAATTTTTGGCCCTTGGAGGAATTAGTTAAAAGCTTTCATTTTTTTTTCTGGTTTTAGGCTATTCAGTTTTCTTTTCAGTCACACTAAAAAAAAGTCTAATTAAAAAAAAAATTCAAGTAATTTATATGTATATTTCTTACAATTAAAACTTTTTTTCTGCACCTGGGTGTTCATTGGAAGGACTGATGTTGAAGCTGAAACTCCAATACTTTGGCCACCTCATGCGAAAAGTTGACTCATTGGAAAAGACCCTAATGCTGGGAAGGATTAGGGGCAGGAGGAGAAGGGGACGACAGAGGATGAGATGGTTGGATGGCATCACTGACTCAATGGACATGGGTTTGGGTAGACTGAAGGAGTTGGTAATGGACAGGGAGGCCTGGCGTGCTGCGATTCATGGGGTCACAAAGAGTTGGACACAACTGATGGACTGAACTAAACTGAAATATATATACTATACTATACTATAATTATACTATAGTAAATAAGTATGCTACATTATATAGTATATAATACTCTATATAGATATATATATAGCATAATAATATATATAGTATATAAATATTATACTACATTGTATATATATACTCTCTATATATTATATACTATATTTTACTGTATATATAGAATCTAGTATATATAGTGCATATATACACATATAGTATATATATATAATATATAATATATATATACTATATATAGATCTATATAGTATATATATATTTCATATATATAATACATATATATACACACAGTATATAGTACATAGTATAGTACAGTATAGTATAGTATTAGTATAGTATAATATATTATTAGTATAAAATACTATAGCATACTGTAGTATAGCATATAGTATATATTATGCTATATATTATAAATATATGTAATTATAATAATTATAATATGTAATATTATATATTATACATAATATGTAAGATATCTATATATTATATATAGTATAATAGTATATATAATATATATAATATAATATATATTTACATATTTATATATATTTATATACATATATACATGTTATATATATTTATATACATATTCCTATATGTATCCATACATATATATTAAATAAATATTTATTATACATATTTGTATATATTTATATACATATTTATACACTTATATTCATATTATATATTATAATATATAATTATGTGTTATATATTATATATTTACATTATATATAATATATATTATATATTTACATTATATGTATATGATACATAATATATAAATTATATATATAATATATATGTTAAATATACTAATTTAATATGGTAATATAATATATATGCATATATATATTTATATACATATATATGTATATAAATATATATATACACACACATGTATCCTAAGTCACTTCAGTCATGTCTGACTCTTTGTGACTCTATAGACTTTAGCCAGCCAGACTCCTCTGTCCATGGGATTCTCCAGGCAAGAATACTGGGGTGAAATGCTGTGCCTTCCGGCAGGGGATCTTCCCGTCTAAGGGATGGAACTTGTGTCTCTTACGTTTACTGCATTGGCAGGCAGATTCTTTACCGCTGGTGCTACGTGGGAAGCCCATGTATATATCTACACTCTCTTTTATATTCTTTTCCATTGTGGTTTATCTATGTTATTGAATATAGTTCCCTATGCTATAGAGTAGGACCTTCTTGCTTTTTTGGTCCATATACAATAGCTTACATCAGCTAACCCCAACCTCCCACTCTATTCCTTCTCCACCCCTCTCCCTCTTGACAACGAAATGTTTAAGCCTGTGAGTCTGTTTCTTGTTCCTAGATTAGTCCATTTGTGTCATATTTTAGATTCTTCATATAAGTGATATCGTATGATATTTGTCTTTCTCTTTCTGACTTACTTCACTTAGTACGATGGTCTCTGGTTCCATCTGTGTTGCTGCAAATGGCATTGTTTTGTTCTTTTTTATGGCTGAATGACATTCCATTGTGTGTGTGTGCCACCTCTTTCCTCACTCATCTGTTGGTTGTCGTTTAGGTGGTTTCTGTCTTAGCTGTTGTGAATAGCACTGTTATGAACATTGGGGTGCACGTATCTTTTTGAATTACAGTTTTGTCTGGGTATATGCCCAGGAGTGGGATTTCTGGATCATATGGTAATTCTATTTTTAGTTTTTTGAGGAATTTCTAACGTTTTGCATAATGGCTCCACCAAATTACATTCCCACCGATAGTGTAGGATATTTCTCTTTTTTCCACACCCTCTCCAGCATTTGTTATTTGTAACTTTTTAATAGTGGTCATTAAATGACCTTCCTTAAATGACCACTAATCAGATGGTCTGATTGGTGTGAAGTGATACCTCACTGTAGTGTTGTTTTTTTTTAAGACATACTGATTTTATTTTTCTAATTTCAAGGTCTAAGTCAAAAGAGTTATTAGAAGAGATTTGGAGACTTAATTAAGATAACATTATGGATGCTGAGAACTAGTACCTATCTACCTATTTAATCAAAGTGTCAATAAGATATTTTAGAATAACATCAAGCAAAGTATATTGGGCTTCCTTTGTGGCTCAGCAGTAAAGAATCCTGCAGGAGACTTTTAGGAGACATGGGTTCAATCCCTAGGTTGGGAAGATCCCCTGAAGAAGGAAATGGCAACCCACTCCAGTGTTCCCACCTGGAGAATCCTATGGACATAGGAGTCTTGTGGGCTACAGTCCATGGGGTAGCAAAAGATCAGACTGAGAGACTAAACAACAAACATAGTAACATGATTGTAAGGAGTTTTAACTCTTTCATAAGTGAAGAATCTTTGTTCATTATTTTTGCTTTTTAAAAAATAATTAAGGACATTAATAAAAGTCAATACAGAACAAAAAATATATTCTGATGAGATACAGAGCCTCTACTATTTAAATAGATTTTACAGAGGATACACAAAAGCATTTTTCAATCCGTTGTCAAGATTAATTTATTATGTTAACAAAGAGAAATCTAAATTCTAATTTTTCATGAATATATTTGAAAGTAAAAGATTCACAAGCTCCTTTTCATTCCTTAAATTATCCCATGACCAAATTCTTCAAAATTGAACAAACTTGCCAAAATTTTAATACATTTCATAGCTTCTTTTCAGACTAAGCTATCATAATTCAAGGCAAATAAAATCACTTTCCTCAAATTCTCAACAACTTGCTCTATGTACTCAGATTTTTGTCCATCACTGTGCTCTCTTGAGAATATTCTGGAACAGACACACACCCTTTAATGTAGGATTATATCACTCTCTTTATCTCTTTTTTATTAATTAATTTATTTTAATTGGAGGATAATTACTGTACAATAGTGTGGTGGTTTTTACCATATATTGACATGAATCAGCCATGAGTACACGTGTGTCCTCCCATCCTGAACCCCCTCCCACTGCCCTCCCCACCACATCTGTCCAGGTTGTCCTAGAACACTGGCTTTGAGTGCCCTGTTTCATGCACTGAACTTGCACTGGTCATCTATTTTACATATGGTAATATACATGTTTCAATGTTACTCTCTCAAATCATCCCACCCTTGCCTTCTCCCACATAGTCTGAAAGTCTGTTCTTTACATCTGTGTCTCTTTTTGTACCTTGCATATAGGAAAGTTGTTACTGTCTTTCTTAATTCCATATATATGGGTTAATATACTGTGTTGATGTTTCTCTTTCTGACTTACTTCAGTCTGTATAATAGGCTCCAGTTTCATCCACCTCATTAGAATTAACTCAAATGAGTGTTTTTTATAGCTGAGTAATATTCCATTGTGTATATGTACCACAACTTCCTTATCCATTCATCTACCAATGGACATCTAGGTTGCTTCTCTTCCAGAAAATTGCAGAGGAAGGTAAACTCACAAACTCATTCTATGAGGCCACCATCACCATAATGCCAAAAACAGACAAAGATGCCACTAAAAAAGAAAACTACAGGCCAATATCACTGTTGAACACAGATGCAAAATTACTAAACAAAATTCTAACAAAAAGGATCCAACAACATATTAAAAAGATCATACATCATGATGAAGTGGGCTTTATTCCAGGGATGCAAGGATTCTTCAGTATTTGCAAATCAATAAATGTGACACACCATATTAACAAATTGAAATAAAAACTATATGATTATCTCAATAGATGCAGAGAAAGCCTTTGATAAAATTCAACACCCATTTATGATAAAAAAAAATTCTCCAGAAAGCAGGCATAGAAGGAAAATACCTCAATATAATAAAAGCCATATATGACAAACCCACAGCAAACATTATTCTCAATGGCAAAAAATTGAAAGCATTTCTTCAAAAATCAGGAACAAGACAAGGGTGCCCACTCTCATCATTACTATTCCACATAGTTTTGGAAGTCCTAGCCACAGCAATCAGAGAAGAAAAAGAAATAAAAGGAATCCAGACTGGAAAAGAAGAAGTGAAATTTTAACTGTTTGCAGATGACATGACCCTCTACATAGAAAACCCTAAAGATACCACCAGAAAGTTACTAGAGCTAATCAATGATATAGCAAAGTTGCAGGATATAAAATTAATATACAGAAATCCCTTGCATTCCTATACACTAGCAATGACAAATCAAAAAGAGAAATTAAGGAAACAACCCCATTCACCATTGCAATGAAAAGAATAAAATTCTTAAGAATAAATTTACCTAAAGAAACAAAAGACCTATATATAGAAAACTATAAAACACTGATGAAACAAATCAAAGATGGCACAAATAGATGGAGAAATATACCATGTTCATGGATTGGAAGAATCAATATAGTGAAAATTAATATATTACCCAAAGCAATCTATAGATTCAATGCAATCCCTATCAAGCTACCAACAGTATTTTTCACAGAACTAGAACAAATAATTTCACAATTTGTATGGAAACACAGAAAACCTCGAATAGCCAAAGCAATCTTGAGAAAGAAGAATTTAACTAGAGGAATCAACTTTCCTGACTTCAGACTATACTACAAAGCTAGAGTCATCAAGACAGTATGGTACTGGCACAAAGACAGAAATATAGATCCATGGAACAAAATAGAAAGCCCAGCAATAAATCTATGCATCTATGAACACCTTATCTTTGACAAAGGTGACAAAAATATACAATGGAGAAAAGACAATCTCTTTAACAAATGGTTCTGGGAAAACTGGTCAAACCATCTGTAAAAGAATGAAACTAGAACACTTTCTAACACCGTACATAAAAATAAACCCAACATGGATTAAAGATCTAAGTATTTAAGACTAGAAACTATAAAACTCTTAGAGGAAAACATAGGCAGAACACTCTCTGACATAAATCACAGCAAGATTCTCTATGACCCTCCTCCCAGAGTAATGGAAATAAAAACAAAAATAAACAAATCAAACTTAAAAGCTTTTGCACAACGAAGAAAACTATAAGCGAGGTGAAAATGCAATGAAACAGCTGACAAAGAATTAATCTCTAAAATATACAAGCAGCTCTTGCAGCTCAATACCAGAAAAACGAACAACCCAATCAAAATATGGACCAAAGAACTAAACACATTTCTCCAAAGAAGACATACAGATGACTAATAAACACATGAAAAGATGCTCAGCATCACTCATTGCTGCTGCTAAGTCGCTTCAGTTGTGTCCGACTCTGTGCGACCCCATACACGGCAGCTCACCAGGCTCCCCTGTCCCTGGGATTCTCCAGGCAAGAATACTGGAGTGGGTTGCCATTTCCTTCTCCAATGCATGAAAGTGAAAAGTGAAAGTGAAGTCGCTCAGTCGTGTCTGACTCCTAGCGACCCCATGGACTGCAGTCTACCAGGCTCCTCCATCCGTGGGATTTTTCAGGCAAGAGTACTGGAATGGGTCGCCATTGCCTTCTCCCAACATCACTCATTAGAGAAATGCAAATCAAAACCACAATGAGGTATCATCTCATGCTGGTCAGAATGGCCACCATCAAAAAGTATACAAACAATAATAAAGGCTGGAGAGGAAGTAGAGAAAAGGGAATCCTCTTGCACAGCTGGCGGGAATGCAAACTGGTACAGCCACAATGGAGAGCAGTGTGCAGATTCCTTAAAAAACTGGAAATAGAACCACCATATGACCCAGCAATCCCACTGCTGGGCATGCACACTGAGGAAACCAGAATTGAAAGAGACACACGTGCCCCAATGTTCATCACAGCACTGCTTGCAATAGCCAGGACATGGAAGCAACCTAGATCTCCATCAGCTCCTTGTAGATTTGATTTACGTTTCTCTAATAATTAGCAATGTTGAGCATCTTTTCCTGTGCCTGCTTGCCATCTTTATGTCTTCAGGCCTCTGTTCTCTTTTTGTTGCATCCTATATTGACTTGAATAAAAATCTGGTATCCTCTTTTCCTAAATGAGACAACTGACTTGATCTGCACGTGCTCTACCAGGGTAATTAAACTTCATAAGGATTACAGGCAGGTAGTGAATAATCTGACCATCCCACCCTACCCAGCTCCATCCCACCGGCAGGGAGAACTTGCTGGAAAAAGTACAACACCCAGATCAAAAGAGCCCAGCTCAAGCTCCATGTCATAAGGGCTGCTGTTCAGCTGATTTGCTGATTCCTGGCTGTGAACATGTTGACTGCTATTCTCATTTGGGGCCTATCCTTTCTTAATGTGGGAAAGCTCCCCTTTTCTGCAATCTGATACTAACAACGTAAAAGGTTCTTTGAGATGAGCTGGGCACCAGACTGTAAATTCAGATCCCATTGCTTTGGTTTTATTTGATGCCCATGGAGAGGGCATCATGACAGTCTGTGATGGACATGTATTACCTTGTGGTCCAGGTAAGATTCACTAAGATATGTCTATTGAAGATATCTTTTTCTGTATAAGGATGCTCTTTAAAAGCCTTTTTGTTGGTTGAAATATAAACTTCCAACTATTGACTAGAGAGAAGTGTGGGACAGTGTTCAGTCAACATTTATCCCAGTTGTCTGTATCTGGATGGTAAGATTTGGGATGAAGTTTTTACTCTCTTTCTTTTGTCTTTCCATACTACTCTTATTCTCTACAACTAATGGGTGTTGTTTACATAACCAATGAAAGGTGAATCTCACCATATCAGTGTAAATGGGGTCCACAAAATTCAATTTCTTAAAATGTACATCATGTTAGTGAAATGGTAAATTCAAAAAACACTATTTTCCAGTTAGATTGTCTTATCACAAATGTGTAAAATAAAGACAGTAAAACCGGTAGTGATCCCAAATGATCTCATCTTGAACTCAGAAAGTCCCACTTCAGATAGGCACAAGGCAGTCAATCCCCAGCAACTCCATGCACCAGCCTATCTGCATTTGAGCATGAATGTGGCGTAAGAATGTGCACCAAATGACAGTTCTATAATATCCAAATTCATATCACAGCAAAATATTACCAAAGTATTTTATTGTATTCCCTAAAATAACAACTTCTGATGACTGAGAGTAAATGATATATTAAGTTAATTTTGAGAGAGTGTCTTTGTTAACTCATATCATGTGCCCTAATCTCTGCCTCAAGTAATGTTCTATGTTTTCCTGTTTTTTGTGTGTAATGAGAATGTATACAACAAATAGAGCTAAGGGATCATAATGGGCTAAGGTGACCTCAGAGGGAGAAGGAGAATGAGAGACAGAAAACTGCACAGGTGGGTTTAGATGAACACTGGGTGGTTGACCTCATTGAGTGGTTAAAGTCTCCAGACTACATTATGTATGAAACAAATGAGGCTAGAAAAGTATTACTGGTTATAAATGTATTGCCCTTAGCACTCTAAATTCCTTGAGTGTGAGTTTTTCTTTTTCTTACCCCTGGATTTCTGGACTATGCTTCTTTGCCTGAGAAAAGCCTGATGGACTCCAAGGTTACATTTGGTTTAAAATTCAACAACAAGGGGACTTCATTTTGGTTCAGTGACTCTTTGCTCCCAGTGCAGGGGGCCTTGGTTTGACCCTTGGTCAGGAATCTAGATCCTGCATGTTTCAGCAAAGACCCAGTGCAGCCAAATAAATAAATATTTTTTATAAAATTCAACAACAATACAGCACTTTCTGGTATTAGCAATAAACCTTATTTAAAAGAGAAATAGTGACATGGTTAAGAGTGTAAAACTAGAGGATACCTCTACTCTGGTTTTTTCATATCCTTTTTCTTACTTGTTCATCTGTTTTGCTAAAATTCTATGATGACTGCAATTCCTCATCCTTTATTAGAATTGTTGGCTAATTCCAGAGACCTTGAGCTTTGTCTATTCATCTCTTAGAGTAGAGAGTATATATAAGCTGTCCCTCTGAAACTCTAATTGTTGTTCACAATTTGCTGCTACAATGATCAATTCAGGCCTGAGAAGTCTTTAAAGAAAAGGGCAGAAACATTGAGAAGACCAGTATACCAGGGATTATCAACCAGGACTACAAAAGCATGACATCATCAAAGCATGATGGTGGGTCTTTACATGAGGATGGTGATGCTAGAAGTTCCTAAATGATTCTCATTACAAAATGAAACAAATAAATACATAATTTACTTATTTGTCTTTTTAAAAGGAATACTCTTAATGGTGTGTTCCTCTAGAATCATGAACTTTTCTCTCCAATTAATTTCCAAATACAGATGACCAAGTGGAAATTTTTGACTAAAAATCTGCATTTTCATGTTCATTTGGACATTGCCATACTTTTGTTTGTTTTTAATAAACAAAGCCATTTTAATAGGTGTTTTTTTCTCTAAGAAAAGTATTGAATTCTTTTTATTAAAATAAAAACGACTTGGAGAATATGCAGTTTTCATTAATAAAAATAAATTCCTCAGTTCTTTTATTATTGTTATCAGTTGATTTTCATGGCAATGAGCTTCATTTTATTGTTTCAGAATAAATATCACATCACCTTTATTACATTATTTTATTGTTTTTCTTTCAAGGCATCATGCATAGGGTTTTGAAAGTGCATAGACACAAATGAGTAACATGCCTAACATTTCAGTTAAATACATAATGGCTGAAAATTCAGAGTCTAGTTCAAAAGATCGAGAGAACATAGCTCAATCAGTTGCTTATCGCAAGGCCTCTTGTTCGATGTACATGTTTTTGTGTATTTGGGGAAAGAGAGCATCAGCTCTACCATCTTAAGAGTTCCCTTGTTTCTCTTGCACCTTTCATCTCAAGTTCTTCTTGTGCTCTCACTCTCCTAAAAACACTCTGGCTGGCTTTAGTTAACTTATTTGGCTTTCCAGCTTAAAGGAAATTTTTAAAGAAAGAGGTCATATATCACCCTAGCAACCTGGTTGGAGGGAAGGGATGTATTCTAAAACATAATAGAGCAAAGGCAGCACCTGGCAGATTTTATTATTGTTAGCCACTACTTAAGTGGTCATGTTGTCCCAGTGAAAAGTGAAAAATGCCAGGTCCTGAAGAAAAGTGCTAGAAGTGTTTCCTAAAGACACTATGTGCAATGGCAAGATCAGTTTATTAGTCTCAGAAGAGTACAAGTAGCTACTAGGTTAGCATAAGCTATCTTTTTTCTTTAAAAAATTGAGTAACTGTCAAAATGCATCAGGCTGGATATAAATAGGCAGTCTGAGAATTTATAAAACTATATATATGACCTAGAAAAAAGTTATAGATTGAATGATGCTAGTGCAATCTCAGTGTACATATATCATCTCTCTATTAAAGAAAATAGGAGTTCATGTAAGGTGGCTATGCAGAGACATCCTCACAAACAATAAGCATCCATTCTCCTCTCTTCTGTGCTTCATTTGTGGTGTTGTGAACCAGGCATGTGTGAATTTTCCTGTCAATCATGAATTAATACTTGGTTTTTCTTTACCTTTCTTCTGCAATTTTCAGATCAAGGCTGGAGCCAAAACTGTTTACACACTTTTGCACCAAACATGTATCAAAAAATTAGACTAAAAGGAGCTATTAATTTAAGATCAGAAATATTTCTCAGCATTGTATATTATTCCCATTAACATTGTCTTTTTCTCTTCAACATACAATTTCATCCTGGTCCAAGAGAAAGAAAAAGGAGAACAAAGAAAATCCCAGGTAGATGGAAGAGGCACTTTGGGCTTGTGACAGCTGTATTATTGCAAAGCTGACAGGCACTGGCTCTCTGGAAGCTCTCTGTATAAATCATCACAAAGTGATAATTGTCCAATTTTCCACAAACTAAGGAAAGGATTATGTTGTAGCAGAATCTCCACTGAATTCCAACAGCAAATTACTTTTGGCCAGGAGCTAAATGGACTCTTAACCATCATCTTATCTGAATAGTTTCAATACTGACGGAATACATCAGAAAAGAGGACTCTCATAGTTTGGCTTATAAAGAGTAAACTTTAAGAGGGAGTGCTTATAACCATAAAAAGGAGTTCATTTGAGTCAGTTCTAATGAGGTATATGAAGCTAGAGCCTGTTATACAGAATGAAGTAAGTCAGAAAGAGAAATATAAATATTGTATACTAATGCATATATATGAAATCTAGAAAGATGGTACTGATGAACTTATTTGCAGGGCAGCAATGGAGAAACAGACATAGAGAACAGACCTATGGACATGGCAGGAGGGGAGGAGGGAGAGGATGAGATGTATAGAGAGAGTAACATGGAAATTTACATTACCATATGTAAAATAGATAGCCAATGGGAATTTGCTGTATGACTTAGGAAACTCAAACAGGGGCTCTGTATCAACCTAGAAGGGTGGGATGGGGAGGCAGATGGGGGGGAGGTTCGGGAAGGAGGGGACATGGGTATACCTATGGCTGATTCTTGCTGATGTTTGACAGAAAACAACAAAATTCTGTAGAGCAATTGCCTATCAATTAAAAAAAAAAAGTGAGTGCTCATGTCCTTGCTTCCAGGATGATGCATTTTCATTTTTATGACATTATAGGGTAGGAATGTTAGGGGAAAATGATTTTCACAATAATCCAAGAACATAATAAATTCATAAGCAGTATGCATGGCCTGCGTTCTCTGCAATCTGAAGACTGACTACATATCCTATTGAAAAGAGAACTGAAAGTGTTAGTTGCTCAGTTATGTCTGACTCGTGTGACCCCATGGACTATAGCCCATCAAGCTCCTCTGTCCTATTGATCTAAGGCTTAACTCACTGCCCACCTTCCCTCCAATTAAATTGCCTTTTTCTCTCAAATGTTGGAGTCTTTCCTGTGTCTAATCCTAGGAATTCCTAAAAGGTATTAAGTGATAGTTTAAATATTATTTGCTAACTCTTGAGCAATTCTCAAAGGTCTATAAATCCACGCAGTCTTTCAGGAGTGGAATTTGGAAATACACTTCAAACACTTTATAGAGATGTTTACATATTTTAATCCTGAAAATTTATTCCAAGGAGTTCTAGTAAATAAATAATCTGGAATATGCATAACACTAATAATGAGATATATAATTTTAAAATTCAAATGATCAAAATGCCCATTAATGGAAGATTGTTGAAATTAATCTGAGGGAGGATATTACATCAGCAAAATGGCAAAATAGAAAGCCCTGAACTATCCTCCCCACCTCCAAATCCCAACACTTACACTGATTCAAAATCAATACACATACTAGTTACCTGTGTGAGGACTCTGGAGGGTGGTTGAGAGGCTCCTGTAGCCTACATGAGTGTGAAACCAGCCCACACCAGAGCTCTCAGGAAAATCTGAGACACCCTCTCACCAAAGTCCCTACCCTTGGCACAGAGTCATAAGATTGGGAGGAAACCCCTGCTCCGAGCTTCTCTCTGGGGAGGGAAAGAAAGGACTAGACAATGCATAACATTTGGATTTCTCAGGGGACTGCCAGAGGAACTGGCTTCTGTCATATCTGAATCTGAGGACTGACAGCAGCTCTTGGGAGCTCTCAGGTTGGGAGAACAAAATGTTGAGAACAAAGATGGTGATTTGGACTGGTGTGCAAGCAGCCACCTTAGCTCCTCCCCACAGCTTACAGTAGAGTGATCAAGTGATCCACTCCAAATCTCACTTTCACCCTTGGGAGGTTAGACCACATACCAAAGTTCTCTTTCCAAGGGCTGCCCAAGGGACTGGCTTCTGCCGTGCTTGTCTCAGAGCATTGCCAGGACTCAGTATACTCTAAATGCTGAGAGCTACTGAAAGTAAAGATGGCAGTTTGGACCAGCAGGCAAGCATTCCCCAGAGTCCCTCTAACTGGCTCAGCACAAAGCAAGTTGCTGAAAAGCTCCAGACCCCAGCTTCTCCTTAAGGAAGGAAAGATTTGGACCATGTGTTCAATACTCCATCTGTTCCAGTGGCTGCCCAAGGCATTGGGTTATGTTCTGCTTGCCTTGCTGATTGGACACAGCACACTCTAGATGCCTGGGGGTCAGTGAGGATAATATTGGTTCAGACTACCATGCAGTTATCCACCCCAGCAAGACTAAGCCCCTGGCTTCTTGTTGAGGAGGATAAGAGATGACTGAAATATACACCTAATATTTAGACTTTTCAGGTGACTATCCATCCAATGCTCTGGCCTCAGTCTTTGCCACCTCAGAACAAGAATGGGACCCAGTATACACTAGATGCCTGGGGTGTCTATGAGAACAGAAAAAAAGTTTGGAGAGTGCTGCTGCTTCAAACAACTCACAGAATATAAGACAAACACAAGAGGAATCAAGATAGTACAAAGTTTTAGGAAATAAAAATAAGTAAGCCATCAAAGTCCTTTAATTGGAAATTTACACATACAAATCCAAAGAAGACACATACACAGAGAAAGTTTGAGAGGCATCCTGAATCTCTTGCCATATTGATTGGTGATGTTCTTAGCCTGTGTGGGACCAGAAAGTGAAGACTGGCAAAGGTGTCAGCTTTTTCTAATGCACAGATGACAACACAGAGTTAAGGTAAGTGAAGAAAAAGGAAAATATAGTCCCCAAAATGGAACAAGATAAAGCTCCAGTACCCAACTGTAATGGAACAGTGGTATATGCATCACCTGACAAAAATTCAAAACAACCACTATAAAGATCTCCAATAACCTTATGAGAAAATATGTGAACAGTAAGAGAATTTTGACGAAGAGATAGAAAATATAAAAACAACAAAATAGAAATCTTAGATCTGAAGAGTATAATATCTGAACTGAAAAATTCACTAGAGGGATTCAATACAGATCAAATCGAGCAGAAGAAAGAACAAGCAAACTTAAAGACAGGCCACTTGAAATAATCCAGTCCAGGTAACAGCAACTATAACAATAAATGAACAAAAAAGAGAGGTTGTAAGGATCTTAAGAGATAGCATCAGCAGAACAATATACATAATTGGAGTCTCAGAAGTTGAGAAAAAAGAAGAGAGGACTAAAAGATTATTCATGACCAAAATCCTCCCAAATCTAAGAAAGGAAAGAGACATCCAGATCCAGGAAGCCTAGTAGTCCCTATGAACAGAAAGTATCTTTCCATCTGTCTGTGTCTTCTTCAGTTTTTGTTGTTTTTTTTTTTATCAGTGCTTCATAATGTTCAGTGTTCAGCTCTTTTACTACCTTGGTTAAATTTATTCCTAAGCATTTAATGTTTTTGAAGCTACTGTAAATGAGATTATTTTCTTAATTTCTCTTCCTGATAGTTTGTTGTTAGTGTATAGAAACGCAAATGATTTTTGTATGTTGATTTTGTATCTTCTTTTTAGGATGTATATTTTTAGAGTATTTTTTTTCATTTCTTCCAGGCTATCCAATTTGTTGGTGTATACTTGTTCATAGTAGTTTTTATGATTCTTAGGATTTCTGTATTATCAACTTGAAATGTCTCATCTTTAATTACTGATTTTATTTATTTGAGTCTTCTCTCTTTTTTCTTAGTCTATCTAAGTGTTAATTTTGTTAACATTGCAAATAACCAACTCACTTCTGGTGGTATTTTCTATTGTTTTTCTAACCTATATTTCCTTTTTTTTCCTGATAATTTATTTCTTGTGATAATTTTTCCTGATTTATTTCTTTTTTATGTCCCTCTTTTGCTAAATTTGGGCTTAGTATGTTAGTTTTCTAGTTCCTTGAGGTATCAAGTTAGGTTGGTTACTTGAGATCATTCTTTATTCTTCATGTAGGTGCTTATTGCCATCAACGTCTTTGTTAGAACTGCTTTTGTTACATCCCACAAAACTGAATATGTCATGTTTTCATTCTCATTTGTCTGAAGACATTTTTTATCCCTCTTTTGTTTTCTTCTTTAACCCATTGGTTGTCAGTAGCATATTATTTGGGCTTCTCTGGTGGCTTAGATGGTAAAGAAGTCACATGTAATGCAGAAGACTTGGATTTGATCCCTGGGTCAGGAAGATCCCCTGATAAAGGGAATGACTACCTACTACAGTTTCTCGCCTAAAGAATTCCATGGACAGAGGAGCCTGACAGGCGATAGTCCTTGGGGTCTCAAAGAATCAGACATATCTGAATGACTGTGAATTTTCCTGTTTTCCTCTTGTTATTGACTTCCAGTTTCATACTACTGTGGTTGGAAAAGATGCTAGATATTATCTTAGTCTTCTTAAATTTGTTAAGATTTGCTTTGTCTTAACAAACATAGAGAATGTTCCATATATATGAGTTTGGTCCATCTACTCTAACATGTACTTTAAATCTAATGTTTTCTTATTGATTTTCTGCCTGGATGATTTATCCATTGTTGAAAGTGAGGTACTGAAGTCCCCTATTATTAGTGTCTTATTATCTATTTGTCTTTTCATTACTGACATTACTTGCTTAAAATATTTAGGTGGTCTAATGTTGGATGCATAAATATGTACAATTGTTATATTCTCTGTACAAAAAAGATCTTCACGACCCAGATAATCACGATGGTGTGATCACTCACTTAGAGCCAGACATCCTGGAATGTGAAGTCAAGTGGGCCTTAGAAAGCATCACTATGAACAAAGCTAGTGGAGGTGATGGAATTCCAGTTGAGCTATTTCAAATCCTGAAAGATGATGCTGTGAAAGTGCTGCACTGGATATGCCAGCAAATTTGGAAAACTCAGCAGCGGCCACAGGACTGGAAAAGGTCAGTTGTCATCCTAATCCCAAAGAAAGGCAATGCCAAAGAATGCTCAAACTACCACACAATTGCACTAATCTCACATGCTAGTAAAGTAATGGTCAAAATTCTCCAAGCCAGGCTTGAGCAATACTTGAACCTCCAGATGTTCAAGCTGGTTTTAGAAAAGGCAGAGGAACCAGAGATAAAATTGCCAACATCTGCTGGATCATCGAAAAAGCAAGAGAGTTCCAGAAAATCATCTATTTCTGCTTTATTGACTATGCCAAAGCCTTTGACTGTGTGGAACACAATAAACTGTGGAAAATTCTGAAAGACATGGGAATATCAGACCTTTTGACCTGTCTCTTGAGAAACCTGTATGCAAGTCAGGAAGCAACAGTTAGAACTGGACATGGAATAACAGACTGGTTCCAAAGAGGAAAAGGAGTATGTCAAGGCTGTATATTGTCACCCTGCTCATTTAACTTATACGCAGAGTACATCATGAGAATCGCTGGGCTGGGAGAAACACAAGCTGGAATCAAGATTGCCGGGAGAAATATCAGTAACCTCAGATATGCAGATGACACCACCCTATGGCAGAAAGTGAAGAAGAACTAAAGAGCCTCTTGATGAAAGTGAAAGAGGAGAGTGAAAAAGTTGGCTTAAAGCTCAACGTTCAGAAAACTAAGATCATGGCATCTGGTCCCATCACTTCATGGGAAATAGATGCAGAAACAGTGGAAACAGTGTCAGACTTTATTTTTTGGGGCTCCAAAATCACTGCTGATGGTTATTGCAGCCATGAAATTGAAAGACGCTTACTCCTTGGAAGGAAGGTTATGGCCAACCTAGATAGCATATTGAAAAGCAGAGGCATTACTTTGCCAACAAAGGTCCGTCTAGTCAAGGCTATGGTTTTTCCAGTGGTCATGTATGGATGTGAGAGTTGGATAGTGAAGAAAGCTGAGCACCACAGAATTGATGCTTTTGAACTGTGGTGTTGGAGAAGACTCTTGAGAGTCCCTTGGACTGCAAGGAGATCCAATCAATCCTTCCTAGAGGAGATCAGTCCTGGGTGTTCATTGGAAGGACTGATGTTGAAGCTGAATCTCCAATTTTTTGGCCACCTCATGCGAAGAGTTGACTCATTGGAAAAGACCCTAATACTGAGAAGGATTGGGGGCAGGAGGAGAAGGGGACGACAGAAGTTGAGATGGTTGGATGGCATCACTGACTCGACAGACATGTGTTTGGGTAGACTCAAGGAGTTGGTGATGGACAGGGAGGCCTGGCATGCTGCAATTCATGGTGTCCCAAAGAGTCGGACAAGACTGAGCGACTGAACTGAACTTGATGAATTGAACTTTTTCCATTAAATAATAACCTTTAGTGTCTCTTTTTATAGTTTTTGGCTTGAAGTCTATTTTGTCTGATGTAAGTATAAGTATCCTTGCTCTCTTTGGTTTCAACTTGTGTAAGCCTATCTTTATCCATCTTTTCATTTTATGTCTGTGGGTGTCCTTAAAGTTGAAGTGAGTCTCTTCTAGGGAGAATATAGTTGGGTCTTGTTTTTTTTATCCATTCATCCATCTATGTCTTTTGAGTGGAAAATATAGGCCATGAACATTTAAAGTGATTTTTGAAAATTTTAACTTACTATTGCCATCTTGGAAGAGCCAAGATGACAGAGTAGAAGGACAAGTACTCATCTTCTCCTGAAAGAACTCCAAAATTACAACTTGTTGCTGAACAGCCATCAAAAGGAGAATGTTTGATCCCACCAAAAAAAGACACCCCATGTCCAAGGACAAAGGAAAGCCCCAGCAAGACAGTAGAAGGGGTGAAATCATGCTTAAAATCAAATCCCGTACCTACCAGAGATGCTCATAGGGGTCAAAAAAAAATGTTGCGACCAGGAAACCCCACAGAGATTAAGCCAGACCTGCCTTTGAGTGTCTCCTGCAGAGGTACAGATCAGCTTTGGCCTGCACAGGGGCAGGGGCTCTGGGTGCAGCAGACCTAGGTGTGGCATAAACCCTTTTGGAAGAGGCCGCCATTAACCCCACAATAGAGCTGCCGAAACTTACACAGGACTGGGGAAACAGACTCTTGGAGGGTACAAACAAAACACCAGGACCCAGGAGAAAAGAGCAGTGACCCCACAAGAGACTCACCCAGACTTGCCTGTGAGTGTCCAGGAGTCTCTGGAGGAGGCAGGGGTCAGCAGTGGCCTGCCGCAGGGTCGGGGGCACTGAGTGAAGCAGTGCATGCATGGGACCTTTAGAAGGAGGTTGCCATTATCTTGATTACCTCCACCATAGTTTGGTCCCAGGTTAAACAGGGAAGGAACACAGATCCGCCCATCAACAGAAAACTGGATTAAAGATTTACTGAGTATGGCCCTGCCCATTAGAACAAGACCCAGTTTCCCCTAGTCAGTCTCTCCCATCAGGAAGTTTCCATAAGCCTTTTCCCTCAGAAGGGGACAGAATGAAAACCACAGTCACATAAAACTAATCAAACTAATCACATGGACAACAGCCTTGTTTAACTCAACAAAACTATGAGCCATGCCATATAGCACCCAAGACAGATGGGTCATGGAGGAGAGTTCTGACAAAATGTGGTCCACTGGAGAAAGAAATGGCAAACTACTTCAGTATTCTTGTCTTGAGAACCCCATGAACAGTATGAAAAGAGAGAAAGATAGGACACTTAAAGATGAAGGAGAAATAACTCCAGGAAGAACTGAAGAGACGGGGCCAAAGCAAAAACAACACCCAGTTGTGGATGCAACTGGTGATGGAAGTAGAATCTGATGCTGTAAAGAACAATACTGCATAGGAACCTGGAATGTTAGGTCCATGAATCAAGGTAAATTGGAAGTGGTCAAACAGGAGATGGCAAGAGTGAACATCGACATTTTAGGAATCAGAGAACTAAAATGGACTGGAATGGGTGAATTTAATTCAGATGACCATTATATCTACTACTGTGGGCAAGAAACACTTAGAAGAAATGCAGTAGACCTCATAGTCAACAAAAGAATCCGAAATGCAGTTTTTGGGTGCAGTCTCAGAAAACAGAATGATCTCTGTTAGTTTCCAAGGCAAACCATTCAATATCACAGTATTCCAAGTCTATGCACTAACCAGTAATGCTGAAGAACCTGAAATTGAAAGGTTCTATGAAGACCTACAAGACCTCTTAGAGCTAACACTCAAAAAAGATGTCATTTTCATTATAGGGGACTGGAATACAGAAGTAGGAAGTCAAGAGATACCAGGAGTAACAGGCAAATTTGCCTGGGATTAGAAAATAAAGCAGGGCAAAGGCTAACAGAGTTTTCCCAAGAGAATGCACTGGTCATCACAAACACCTTCTTCAAAAACACAAGAAAAGACTCTACACATGGACATCACCAGATGGTCGATATCTAAATAAGACTGATTATATTCTTTGCAGCCAAAGATGGATAAGCTCTATACAGTCAGCAAAAACAAGACCAGGAGCTGTCTGTGGCTCAGTTCATGAACCCTTATTGTCAAATTCAGACTTAAATTGAAGAAAGTAGGGAAAACCACCAGATGGTTCAGGTATGACCTAAATCAAATCCCTTATGATTATACAGTAGAAGTGACAACTAGATTCAAGGGATTAAATCTGATAGAGTGCCTGAAGAACTGTGGACAGAGGTTCGTGACATTGTACAGGAGGCAGTGGTCAAGATCATCCCCAAGGAAAAGAAATGCAAAAAGGCAAAATGGTTGTCTGAGGAGGACTTACATAGAGTGGAGAAAAGAAGAGATGTGAAAGGCAAAGGAGAAAAGGAAAGATATACCCATTTGGATACAGAGTTCCAAAGAATAGCAAGGAGAGGTAAGAAAGCCTTCCTCAGTGATCAGTGCAAAGAAATAGAGAAAACAATAGAATGGGAAAGACTAGAGATCTTTTCAAGAAAATTAGAGATACGAAGGGAACATTTCATGCAAACATGAGCACAATAAAGGACAGAAATGGTATGAACCTAACAGAAGCAGAAGATATTAAAAAGAGGTGGCGAGAATACACAGAAGAACTGTACAAAAAAGAACTTCATTACCCAGACAACCACGATGGTGTGATCACTCACCTAGAGCCAGACATCCTGGAATGTGAAGTCAACCGGGCCTTAGGAAGCATCACTACGAACAAAGCAAGTGGAGGTGATGGAATTCCAGTTAAGCTATTTCAAATGCTAAAAGATGATGCTGTGAAAGTGCTGTACTCGATATGCCAGCAAATATGGAAAACTCAGCAGTGGCCACAGGACTAGAAAAGGTCAGTTTTCAATCCAATCCCAAAGAAAGGCAATGCCAAAGAATGCTCAAACTACTGCACAATTGCACTCATCTCACACGCTAGTAAAGCAATGCTCAAAATTTTCCAAGCCAGGCTTCAGCAATACGTGAACCGTGAACTTCCAGATGTTCAAGCTGGTTTTAGAAAAGGCAGAGGAACCAGAGATCAAATTGCGAATATCTGCTGGATCATCGAAAAAGCAAGAGAGTTCCAGACAAAAACACCTACTTCTGCTTCGTTGACTATGCCAAAGCCTTTGACTGTGTAGATCACAACAAAGTGGAAAATTCTTAAAGAGTTGAGAATACCAGACCACCTGACCTGCCTCCTGAGAAATCTCTATGCAGGTCAAGAAGCAACAGTTAGAACTGGACATTGAACAACAGACTGGTCCCAAATCCGTCAAGGCTGTATTTTGTCATCCTGCTTATGTAACTTATTTGCAGAGTACATCATGAGAAATGCTGGACTGGATGAAGCACAAGCTGGAATCAAGATTGTTGGGAAAAATATCAATAACCTCAGATATGCAGATGACACCACCCTTATGGCAGAAAGTGAAGAAGAACTAAAAAGCCTCTAGGTAAAGTAAAGTAAAAGAAGTGAGTGAAAAAGTTGGCTTAAAACTCAACATTCAGAAAACTAATATCATGGCATCTGGTCACTTCATGTAAAAAAAATAGGGAAACAATGGAAACAGTGAGAGACTTTATTTTGGGCTCCAAACCACTGCAGATAGTGACTGCAGCCATGAAATTAAAGATGCTTGCTCCTTGGAAGAAAAGTTATGACCAACCTAGACAGCGTATTAAAAAGCAGAGACATTACTTTGCCAACAAATGTCTGTTTAGTCAAAGCTATGGTTTTTCCAGTGGTCATGTATGGATGTGAGAGTTGGACTATAAAGAAAGTACAAGTGTAAAAAATGATGAGTGCCAAAGAATTGATGCTTTTGATCTGTGGTGTTGCAGAAGACTCTTGAGAGTCCCTTGGACTGCCAGGAGATACAACCAGTCCATCCTAAAAGAAATCAGTACTGAATCTTCATTGGAAGCAGTGATGCTGAAGCTGAAACTCCAATACTGTGGCCACCTGATGTGAAGAACTGACTCATTTGAAAAGACCCTGATGCTGGGAAAGATTGAAGGTGGGAGAAGAAGGAGAGGACAGAGGATGTGATGGTTGGATGGCATTACCATTTCAAGGGACATGACTTTGAGTAAGCTCTGGGAGTTGGTGATAGACAGAGAAGCCCAGCATGCTGCAGTCCATGGGGTCACAAAGAGTCTGATACGACTGAGCAACTGAACTGAACTGAAGTGAACTGAACTGACCCCATATTCAATAATAGATGCAGTATCTATACAGAATATCAATAAGGAATCAGGAGACTTGAACACTATATATCAAAATAAATCTAACAGAAACAGAGAAAATTCCATCCAACAGCAGCAAAACATACATTCTTCTCAGATGTACATGTAACAATCCCTCGCAAAGGTCATATGCAGGCCACAAAACAAGTCTTAACAAATTTAAAATTAAGATCATATCAACTATCTTTTCTCCATACAATGGAATGAAACCAGGAAACAAAAGCAGAATGGATGTTGGAAAATTTATAAATATTAGGAAATGAAATAATATATTCTTGAACAATAAATAGGTCAAAGAAGACTAAAAGAGAAATTAGGAAATGTTTTGAGGCATGCAAAAACACAACATACCATAATTTATGAGATGAAACAAAAACAGTAGTAAGGTGGAATTTTATAGTAATAAACCTCTCTATTATAAAAGAATAAAGATCAAACATCCTAACTCACACCTCGATGAACTGAAAAGAAAGGACAAGCTAAATTCAAAGATAGCAGAAATAAATAATATGGATTATTAAAGTAGAAATAAAGTATAGAACATAAAAACAAAAGCAAAACATCAAAATAAGTGTTACTCTATTGAAAAGATTAATAAAATTTACAAACCTTTAGGCAGACCATGAAAAGAGAAGGACTCAAAAAAAAAATAATAAATTAAAAAACAAAAGAGGAGACATTACAACTGATGCCACAGAAATAAAATACTACACAATTGGATAAACTTCGAAATTGTGGATAAATTCCAAAAAACATACAGCCTAACAATACTGAATGATGAAGTAATTAAAATTTAAACAAACCAGTAAGAAGATTGAGTCAGTAATCAAAAATGTCTTAACAAAGAAAAGCCTAGGGCCAGATGGCTTTACTGCTGAATTCCAGAAAACAATACCCTGAAAAAGACACTGTAATAAAAGAAAGCTACAGGCTAATTTCCCTGATGAATAAACACGCAAAGTTCATCAACAAAATACTAGGAAACTGAATTCAATAGCACACTAAAAAGGTCAATCACCATGACCAGATGAGATTTATCCTTGAGATGCAAGGATGCTCCAACATATGAAAATCTGTTAATGTGATACTCCACATTAACAAAACAAAGGACAAAAATTATCTCAATAGAGGCAGAAAAAGCATCTGAAAAAGTTAAACACCTTTCATGCTAAATTCTCAACACACTTAGAACAGAAGGATATTAACAATACCTTAAAATATGAAAGACTATTTATGAAAAGCTCACAATCGATATCCTGAAAGCCTTTTCTTTAAGAACAAAATGAGCATTTCTCCTCTGCCAGTTCTATTTAACACAGTACCGGAAGTCCTTTCAAAAGTAATTAGGCAAATATATATATATAAATGACATCCAAGGAAAAAATTATATATTTATTACTGTTTTAGATGACAAGTTTATACCCTAAAGACTCCACACACCCCAAAACTGTCAGAATTAATGATTAATTCAATAACGTTGAAGGATATAGAATCAGCATACAAAAATCATTGCTTTTCTATACACTAACAATGAACTATCTGAAAAAGAAATTAAGAAAATAGTTCCATTGATAATAGCATCAAAAAGAATAAAACAGTTTAGAGAAGATGCCAAATCTAATTGGAGAAAAAGTGGATGGGAGTTGCTTCATCCTTGACTGGGGATGATATTTGACTAGAATGTTAAACGTTTTCTATCCCCAAGAGGTAATTGGGGAATACAAGTGAACTAAATTATAAAAGTATAATGAGTGAATCACACACACCTATTTGGGTGCTAAAATCTGAAGGAGCAAAACCAAGTGCTGGCAGCCATGTAGAGCAATAGCAACTCTCATTTGTTGCTGGTGGGAATGCAAAATGGTACAGCTATATTTGAAGACAACATGGCAGGTTCCTACAAAATTAAACATTTTCGTATCATATGATCGAGCAATCACACTCTTTGCTATTTCCAAATGAGTTGAAAACTTATGTCCACACAAAAACTTGCATGTAGATAATTTAGCAACTTTATTCATAATTGTCAAAAGTTGGAAACAGCCAAGATGTCCTTCAGCCAGTAAACAGATAAACTTTGCAACAACCAGAAAATGAAACATTAGTTAGCACTAAAAATTGAACTATCAGGTCATGAAAAGTTATGGAGGAGACTTAAATGCACATCACTAAGTGAAACAAGCCAATCTGAAAAGACTAAATGCTCTGAACTATAGGAGATTTTGAGCAAGGCCAGCTATGGAGACAGTAAAAAGATCAGTGGTTGCTAGGGATGGGGTAGGGAAGACAGCTCAGAGATGTATAGGCAGTGAAACTATTCTGTATGATACTATAATAGAGGATACATTTGTCAAAACCCATAGAATATAAAACACCAAGAGTGAACTCTAATGTAAGCTATGAACTTTGGTGATAATGAGGTGTCAGTGAAGGGTCATGAATCATAATAAATGCAGGTTTCTGGAGAGGGATGTTGATAATGAAGAGCCTGTGCATGTGTTAGCCCAAAGCATACGTGGAAAATCTCTGTACCTGATGTTCAGTTTTGCTGAGAATCTAAAATAAAGTATGTATATATATATATATATATAAGCATTATAGAATGTTGAGAATAAGATACTAAATCATCATATTTAGAGTAAGAACAACATAATCAGAAAGAGGGAAAATCTTCAGATACGGAGAGATTGAGAAGAAAAATAGGAGCAGGAATTTCTCTCCAAAGTTGTTTCATAACTGATTGCTATCAAATATTTACTTGCCCTTTGAGGCCATGTGTTCATTTTTCCTCCATAGATTTTATGCGGCTGAATCACTTTTGCTCATTGCCTCTTGTTCTTTCATGCTCTCCTGTAGTTTTCCAAGTATTTATCCTGCTTTTAGCTTAATTTGTCTGATTTCTTTGTACTTGCATTGTCTCTGTTCTCCATTAGAAAATAAATGGTAAATGTAAACCCTGAACTCTAAAGATTTGGGGCATGTGACTACCAGGAATAAATGCTTCATTATAAAAATACTCATTAGCAAGTTTTCAGTCTGAAATCAGTTATAGCTTTAGGTCTCTTAATCCACAAAGAATACAGAAAAATGACACTCCCTTTAAGGACAAAAGTGCAAACATTAGTTATCTTGGTAGCTGCTGCTGTATTCATCTCAATGGGAAGACAAATTTATTTAACAACCTACTCTTTTTAGAAAGCTCTAAAATGTCAGCTGAACAGAGACCCTAATAGGATGTTATTCATTACAGATATAGGAATAACTTATTTACTTCTCCTTTGCTTTATAAAATAAAGAAAGTGAAGTTTTGACATTCTAGACTATTTTAGAAAAGCTGTCAAATCCTATTATAAGATATGTAGATGAGGTTTGCTATAAGCTTGGCTAGAGGTTACAACTGTTGTCTTCCTATCAATGTGCTCCCCATAGAGTTGGTATTTGTAGAATATTCTGTGTAGTGGCACACCCTCTGTTCTTACTCACTACCTCTCACTCACTTGGGACAGTATGTGCAGAAGGTGAAGAGGCATGTTGAAACAAGGTGATGGTCATTGGCACCGGTTGATGTAGGAATTTTCTGATACTTCAGAGGTCACCAGAATAACTAACTCTGGCTGTGCCAGTCAACTAATTCTAGGCTAAGGGGAGAATTGTAACAGCCAGTGTAAATGCTTCTATTGAGAAGCTTTGGTCTAAAGGACATGGAATCATCAGGTGTGGCTTAAGTAGTATATGAAATCAGAAGAGGAATTTTTTCAAAGGTGAAAAATTACAGCAAGTTGGTGTGATAATGGGATGATTCAGAAGGAGGAAGGGAATCACACAGGAGAGTGGAAGGAGAAGATGTAAGACAATAAGGTCTGGTGTGTAAGTGGAGGAGTGACCCTTAGGGGTAATACATCTATAGGAACAAGAAAAAAGGCAAAAAATATAATAGTTAGGACATGGCTGGCTACATACTTTGTGGCCCAAAAGGTAGCAGAGTCCATCTCCCCTTCCCAGGAGCTAATGGCTCCAGTCCATGGGGAATGAGCATAGTAATCATGATTCTCCAGACAGACAGGATCAGTAGGGTGTTTATATGTACATGTGTACACACATAGAATCATAAAGAGATTTATATGAGGGACAGGGTCACATGATTATGGAGTCTGGCAAGTCCAAAATCTGTAGAGCAGCCCAGCTGAAGAGCTGCAAACCCAGAAAAATCCAGTGTTTCAGTTCAAGTCTGAGATGGCTAATTTAATATGACAACCTGACTGGGCTAAAAGATTATTTGATAATTGGTGGAATGTATTTCTGGATGTGTCTGTGAGCATCTCTGGAAGAGATTAGCATTTGAATCAGTCAAGTAAGTAAACAAAAATGCCCTACCAAAGTGGACCAGTAACATCCCACCCACTGAGGAACAAACAGAATAAAAAAGCAGAGGCAGATGGATTCTCTCTCTCTTCTTCAGCTGGAACCTGCATCTTCTCCTGCCTGCAGACACTGAACATTGGAGCTTGTTCTCAGGGGTTCTGAACTGGGTTCTGGACCACCAGCTTTCCTGGAGCAACAACATATCATGGACTTGTAAGCCTTCATAATCACATGAGCCAATTCCCATAATAAATCTCCTCACACAGCCTCATACCACATTTGTTATGGTCCTCTTGAGAACTCTGACTGATACAAAGTCCAAAGTCCTCTTGCTGGCAGAACTCCCTCTTGCTCAGGGGAAGTCAGTCTTTTGTTCTGGTAAGGCCTTCTACTGATGGAAAAAGGCCCATCCACATTATGGAAGGCAATCTGCTTTACTGAAAATCCACCAACTTAAAATGTTAATCTCATCTAATAACATCCTCAAAGAAACATCCAGAATGATGTTTGACTGAACCATGGCCTAGCCAAGTTGACACATACAATAAACCATCACATAGGTGACTCCTAAGAGATTAGTTTTCCCAAGCTATGCTCAGTCTTGAGATCAGGAATGGGCTAGAGGCCTCCTAACTGCTCACCTGCTGAAGGAGTTACCAGAGAGGCCATTGCCTCACTTTGCCCCCAAAATGCCACAGGTGTGGGCTTAGCCCTCACCACCATGCTCCAGTGCTCAGGTGTTCTGCCTGGGGTAGATGCTGATGGTGACTTGTAGAGTCTCAGCCCAATACAACTTGCAGCCCTAGGTGGAAGATGACAGCAGTAGTAGCAGGAGAATGATAGGAGAGTAGGAGGGGTAAAAAGTGACTGGGAGCAGAGACTGAGCAATTTCAGGAACCATTTGGAGGAGGCAGAGAGGCCATGAGAGGCAGGGCCCGGGTTCTGAGCCCCTGAAGCATGCTCCATTATCATTTGAAGCTGATTTACAATATGCAAATTCAAAGAAAATTTATAAGAACTATATCTTATGACAAGGACCACGGAGCATGAAACAACAAGAATAGGACCCTTCTGAGTACAGATCTCTCTGTGACTGCACTGGTCTCATACCCATGGAGCCATGTTCCATCCATGTGGAGACATGAGCAGATATCTGCGAAGTTTGTGGAATTGCTAAAATTACTTTTTATTTTCTTAATAATTAATGTTTTAAACTGAGAGGCAGAAGGCAAAAGAGATGGTGGTGGTTTCAGGACAGGAAAGAAGAAATTTTAAAAGCATTAGGGAGCGTAGAAGAGAGAGAACATAAAGCAGGAAATGCATTTGGATTGTTGGCCAGCTCCATGGCCCTATTTGAGTTTAAGTCATGAATTTAAAGAGAAATTAAGCAGTACTGAGATGCGATTCTTTCTGCCAGCAGGGAAAAGTTGGATTTAACCAGGGCTGGAGTTTTTCCAGGAAGCACAATGAAGCAAAAGAGGGTGAGGAAGCGGAACTTGTAGGCAAAGAAGCTGTTAGAATATTGGAATGTAGAAATAAATAAATAGGTACAAATTAGCCAAATAAAGAAATCAATGAATAAATAAGTAAATTATCACTTAGTAAGTTTCAAACATTTTGTGCCTGATGGATTTCTTTCAGTACCTCATTTAACTTTCAAAGCATTATGTGATACTATATTCATTTATTTTATCCAACAAATATTGGTTGAGCACTATTATGTGCCAGACACTTTTCTGTAGCTATGGCTTATTTGCACAGATGAAGTGTGCACCCACAGAGCAGGAAAACAAAAATACTCATAAATTCATGAACAGGATAATTTCAGGTAGTGGACAATGCTTTGAAGGCAGTAGAATTGGGTAAGAAATTTGAGATTGGCTGAGGTTAGAGAGGCTATTCAATCCAGTAGTAAGAGAAAGTCTTTCTGAGATGATAACTGACTGAAGTAAGGGTAAGAAGGTACACACACCACACACACACACACACACACACACACACACACACACACACAACTAGTATGAGCAAAGGATCCAGAGGTAAGGCTTGCTGTTCAAGAGCAGCTGTAAAGCAGTTAAGCAAGTATATTTACAATTGAGTTTCAGCAGAGTCTATGTGAATGGCACCCCCTAGAGATGAGCGAGGCACAGACTGTACACCAACACTAAAAGGAGAGCTCATCTATCACAGAACCAAACTTAGACCTTCCTGCCTGCATGCAGAACGGCCAGTCTACTGACACCAGATTGTGATGAAGGAAAGTGCAGCATTTACTGCAGGTACCAAGCAAGGAGCTCAGGCAGCATGTACTTAAGTGGTGTGAACTCCCTTAAGGCTTTCAGGGAAAGATTTTTAAACACAGAGTGAGGGACAGAGGTAGTGGAGTGTCCTCATGGACATTCTTCTGATAGGTTGGATGTGAGATAATCAGGAGTCAACACCATCAACCTTCTGGCTCCAACCAGTCTGGGGTCTATGTGCTTGTAGGCAGCATACAGTTAACTTCTTTCATCTGGTGGGGGTTTCAGAATCTGAAAAACAGCTCAAAGGACATTGTAGGGTCCTATTTGGTTACACTTCCTAAGCTAAATTATCTCTTCTAATTAAAAACACATGATTCATACACATGTCAAAGCACTATAATATATATACAATGACCATGAAACGCTGATTTCCAGTTCTCTAGGAATTTGAGAAAACCCTTAATCAAGTCAAGTTATGTTAATTGGTTCTGCTCCTACCTAATCACTACTTTTCTTCTTTTGTTGCTGAGCCCCACTGATTCTTGTATGTGTTTTCCACATCTCTTCCCTCACACCAGCCTGTGCTTGAATACCCTTTCCTTTTAGGAGAAAGCTTATTGAAGTCTTGCTAGAAAATGATTGGTTTCTAATCCTGCAACTACACAAGATTCATTTAAAGTACAATATTTATCTATTGTATTGTCAGTGCGGCTTCCACTTTCTCCGCTGTGCTCTGTAAATATCTCTTGCCAGTCTTACCGGTGAGTTCTCTATTTGCGAGTGGCTCTGACTGACTGGTTTTCTCTCTTCATAGTGATTTCTGTTCTTTAGCCAGATGCCCCTGTTCTTTCTGTGCTGCTGTCATGACAGGACATTGCATTCTCCCTTCCATTATATCAAAGTTTGGCATAAAGAGTAATTTTTTGACTGGTTTGAACTGAAAGGGAATCTCCACTGGGAAAAATATTGAGGCAATGATACTTACAATGAAATATAGTTTATGTCATAAATTATATCTTCTCATGGATTTTTCTGGGTAACCATTGAATGGTCATTGTATGACAAAATGTAAAGTAGAGTGAACTAAAAATCAAAAGATCTGGACTTCAGTCTATTGCTGACACTTATTAGCAAGTTACTAGATCTTAATTTTTATATCCTCTCTCTAAACAGGTAGGGGTCTAGTTTGCAGTGTTATACTGAACTCCAAAGAAAATGTAAGTAAAACTGATTTGTATATTAGAAAAATTCTTTATAGACCTAAGGCATAATTATGCATGTATCTTTTTCTGTTTGCTTCTCTATACTATATTTCTTTTAAGATTATAATTAAGACAGATCATAAAAGAGTTCAAGTGCAATGGTATCTGTACATGAAGATGGCATTTTGGGATATTTAAATATAACAGTGTCAGGTTCCAGGAAAAAAAGATTCTGCCCTGGGAAACTTACTGTCTAAGAGACAGGGTTAAAGATAGTCACAATTATTATGAATGTGAGTCAAGAGTAATTGACTAGGGCAGTAATTGACTGTCCTAACGTACTGATGGCTTACAAGTCTATGAAGTGACCAACATAAACACTTGCAAATGGGAAAGATTATGGCCTTATAACGTACTGAGTTCACATAGCTGTCTTGAAAAAATACCAAACCAGAAGAAATCCTACTGTCCTTTTTAAAATATTTATTGGTAGCTATATGAACAAATGAATTGTAATATTAAAAAAAAAACTACAGTGAAAAATTGAAGAGATTTAAAGTGTCATGGATATTGCAAGGGTTCAAGAAAAATAAAGAAAAATAATTAATTTTAGAAGTGAAATACCCGTTTTAAATAAAATGAAACTCAGAACTTCCACCAGTTAGCAATGATTGGAGAATCTGCACATTCTGAACCAGGTGGCACCAATTATACCCCTTGATTTTCACCTTTTCTCTAAGGTTCTCTTTGATTCCACTGCCATGAATATGCTGATGTCCAGAGCTGCCCCTTAGCAAACAAGCAGCTTTGCTTAGATTTTCAGCCTAAATCAAAATCTGTGGTCCTTTTGTCTAAACTGTCACCACAGTTAAATTTGAAGCCTCAGAAGTAGCTATTCCCACAATGAGTCATATTTTTAACATCTTTGGTGACAACTCAAGCACAAATTCCTAATACCCTCCCTGACTCATCTATTTTTTTTACTCTTTACTTCTATCATTTTTACTCTTTACTCACTTTATATCTTAGGCCTCTTCGTGGAATACTCATTTTACTGTCTAGAAAATTTTCTTTTCCAAGAATTCCACTTGCCCTGTAATCATCTCAAGTGGAGGCTGTTCATCCTTTTAGATTCAATACACCAAATATACCCAAATACCAAAGAGTGGAATTTTTAGCCTGAGTGGAATTAGAAGTCAGATGGTTTTGGACAGAGAAGTGATATAACTTGCTCAACATTTGGGAAAGATTCTGGATGTTGTAAGGGAACAAGAGTGAAAACAAAGCAAAGCTATTACAATAATCCGATTGGTTGATAATGGTGTCTTGGACTAGAATGTTAACAACAGAGGTAATGAAAAATGGTGGAAAAAATTTTCAAAGTAGAGCTATCAGCATTTGGTGTTGAATTGGATAAAGATGTAAGAGAAGAGGAGTCAAGTGTGTCTCCAGATGTGTGTGTGTGTGTGTGTGTGTATGTGTGTGTGTGTGTGTGTGTGTGAGTTCACAATTAGCTGGATGAAAGAGAGTGCTAGATATCGAGATGGGAGGACTGGTGTCAAGGGGGACTATTTGGTAGGAGTGTTGGATACAAATTAAAACTGTCACTTTGGATATCTAAGTTTGAAATGCCAACTAGACATTCATATATCAATAAAAATGTCAAGAAAGCAGTTGCATTTTCAAGTTTGAAATTAAAGGGAGAGCTGGAGCTGAATACATAAACTCAGGACTTTTCTCCTCATAGACATTGTAAATCCATGAGACTGGAGATTACCCAGATAGTGTATAAATACACCTAGAGGGTATTAACAATGTGAGAACTGTGCATACACATGTAGAGGGTATGTGACAAGATGACAAAGGAGGCTGAGACGGAGCTGTTGGTAAAGTAAGCAAACCACGAGGGAAGGGGATTTTGAGGAAAAGAGAAAAAGTTTCAAGCCAGAGGAAATAAGTAATGCTGACAGCAATACGAAGATAGAATGATAGATATTTTCAAGAACTGTTTTTTCAGATTTGAGGAGTGTTCAGTGCAGACAGCCCATTTCTTCCATTTAATTGAACATTTTTAGAAAATTCTGTTAATGAAGAAAGTCATCTTTTCCAAGCTACCAAAAAACCCATGTTAGTTGAGAATCTAAGAAAAAACAAGAGCCAGAAACAACAAAAAAGAAAACAAAATTGAAAATAAAATAATAAGACAGGACCTGAATTAAAACATGTACAAACTTTGCTGAGATATGTTATTGTGGCAGATAAGGACCCCCAAAGTTGTCTGTGTCCTATTCCTGAAACCATGATAAAATAATCCTACATGGAAAGAGGGACTTTTGCTTCGTAAGGAAAGCAGGAAGCTTCTAGAAGCTAGGAAGAGGTCAGGATATGGTTTCCCCTCTAGGCTTACAGAAGGGACACAGCCTTACCAATCCATTTTAGACTGATGATCTTAAGGTTTGCAAAATAAATTTGTATTGCTTTAATCTACCATGTCTTTGGTAATGTGTTTCAACAGCAATAGAAAACAAATACAGGTTTTAAAACAATTGAACCAATGGTAAGATATCATTACCATATATACAGATAAATTTGTATAAACTAGAAAGTTTTTTGAAAAACTCTTAATTGGGAAAGTATGACTTGGAATAGGTTTAAAGAGCAACATTTTATTAATATTTCATCTTTTGTTCTACTGTGCAACTGGAATATCTTTTTAATAAATTATGCACGTATTATATATATATATATGTGTGTGTGTGTATATATATATATATATATATATATATGTGAAAATACTACAAATCATGAAATTAAGCCAATTCTTTCTCAGTCACTACAGAAGGCAATTTCTCTCACCATAGTCAGATTGCCTCTTGTCACTGGGATGGACAAGAAGACTTGAGCAAGAAATATGTGAATAGTTTATACTGATGCTTTTTAAGATAAGCAGTCATGCCTTACACCTTGGCATAGACATATATAGACTGTTGAATCACAGAGGAAAAAAACATAGCTAAGGTTTTCAAGCTTTTGATAAATACTGTGCAACCCAAATAATAAAGAATCATTAAATAATAGTGTTCCTTTACACTTAGAAATGGTAATATCTTTGAAGAAAATTTCATATGCCTACTTGTTAGCATTTATTTTATTCTAGGAAAAAAATTGAAATTGGGTAAAAAATAGAATGGTAAATTGTAGCTCAATGGCTTTGATAGAATTGACACTCTGGTAAAGACTGCTATCATTAAGTGTATTGTATTTGCCTAAATGATATGTGGGTTATTTAGAAAAGGGAATAAATGTGGTTGCTTAGTAAGCGGTATGTTTTGCTTACTGCAAATCACTATAATGTAAATCCTTTTGTAAATCTTCAACATGAACATTTTATTAAAAAATAGCACCACTGACAATGATCAAAGCAATAACTGTATACAACTAAAAAGTTTCAATCAACAGGACTTTCCTATTTGGAGACAGTAAAATCATTTACAAAACTAATATTTGCTTATTCTGATAGATAGCTGTTTCTTGCTTTCCTCAATCATAAACTATTCTAATTGCAGCTCATTGACTCTTGGGCTAAATATTACTGTCCTTTCTCAGAAGTCCACACATAAATAACGTATATCCACTGAAGAAACACAATCTAAGGGCTGTGAGTTGAGCTTTATTCACTGTCTTACTGAGGACTATAGCCCAGGAGACAGCATCTCATGCAGCTCTGAGGAACTGCTCCCAAGAGGCAGGGGAAATGACCAATATATCTGTCTATCTATACATATGATTTTGGGGTATATGTGCAGTCAAACACACCTCAATAAAAGGTTTTGGCTAGTTACTAGGAACAGGTATCTCTGTTAGTAATGTTAGTGTTTTTTCTGCATATGGGAGTATGCAAGAATCTGGGTTCATTAATTCTTTTCTCTCAAGATATCTTTAACTCTCTTAAGTGTTATTTTTTTCCAAAGCACAGAGTACCTTGTCTTGATTTTTGTCCTGAATTCCTTTCAGTGTGCACTGTTGACTTTATCCTTGTAGAACTAGATGGTGACCAATATTCTTTATTTTACATTTTCTCCCTTTTGGTCACAAAATTGATAGAGGTTGTGAGGCATATCATGACCACTTTGTCCCACGGCACTCAGAAGGCTCATTCCTAGACCAGACAAGGATTTCATTGATTGGTCACCCAATGTGCTGTTAGTGGACATGGCTCTGTTAATGGCAGCATAAAAGCCTTTGGACCCTCTGTTTTACTGGTCTGTTCTAGTCCAGGAAAATATTCTCCCCTGTTGCTTCTTCCCATATCTAAACTATTACAATCATTTTAATCTTATACAGAACTATATATTTTGTCAACTGCTTCTAGTTGCTTAGTCATTATTTTTGTCAGAAGCTCAGTTACATATTAGGCAATGAAAGAAACAACAATCAGGGATTTTCCTGGTAGTCCAGTGGTTAAGACTTAGCCTTCCAGTACAGAGGATGCAGGTTCAATCCCTGGTCAGAGAGTTAAGATCGTACACCCCACAGCCAAAACACCAAAGCATAAGATAGAAGCAATATTGTAATAAATTAAATAAAGACTCTAAAAATGGCCCACAAATTTTTTTTTAGTTAAAAAAGAAAAGAAACAGCAATATGGAGAATATAAGTAATACAGCTAGTAGCACTAATAAAGTTATGAGTAAGAATTTAAGCCAAGAACTTCCATTAAGTGCAACCCAGGGTATCTCTGGTCATCTGACCCAGGCTGTTCCATGCTAATCAGTATATTTAAGGCTAATGATATATTTCCCTTGTTCATAAGGCATCCAGTCAAAGTTCCTAGTTTTATTAGACTGAGCATGATATAATTGTACCCAACATAAAGGGGCTTCTAAACTTAAATAACACCAGCTTGGTGCTACTCATATAAATCAATCCCATAACTAAGGGATATTCCTTCCTGATAAGCAGGAGGTTATGATTTTTGACTGAAATTTAGATTGTTGCTCTTACTGAAAAAAGTTCCTTAAGGAACTTTTAAAGAAAATGTATATTTAAAATGGCCAGAGACATGTGAAAGTTGTTCAGTCGTGTTTGACTGTTTGCGACACCATGGACTATACAGTCCATGGAATTCTCCAGGCCAGAATACTGGAGTGGGTAGCCTGTTCCCTTCTCCAGGAGATCTTCCTGAGCCAGGAATTGAACTGGGTCTCCTGCATTGTAGGTGGATTCTTTACCAGCTGAGCTACAAGGGAAGCCCCAGAGACAAAGCAAGTATTACTGATTGGCCAAGTGAGGAAATTCCATCTAGTAATATTTATAGTGTCTCCAAAGTATTATAACTATTTTCCTAAGGACAATCCAATGAGAACCTTGTGTGTGGCTGTGTGCTAAGTCACTTCAGTCATGTCCTACTTGGAGTGACCCTATAACCCACCAAGTGCCTCTGTCCATGGGATTCTCCAAGTAAGAACACTGGAGTGGATTGTCATGTCCTCCTCCAGGGATTGAACCCACATCTCTTATATCTCCTACATTGGCAGGTGGGTTCTCTACTGCTAGTTCCACCTGGGAAGCCCAATGAGAGCCAAGGAGAAAATAAATTCACCAAAGTAAATCAAAGTACTGCACATAGAAAATTGACTATAAACCCCCAAATTTGATTGATTTCTAAATTCTGCACAGAGTTGAGCCCATGATAGAAAAACATTTGATTCACATGCAAAAATCCAAGAAATCAAGAAAATACTGTAAATAATCATACGGGGCAGGTCCAGCATTTTAGGATAGCTGCCTACTTTTGATGCTGTCTTCCTCTCATCCTGGTGTTGGTGTCATTTATTCTCTGTTTGACTGTTATTTTGAGGTGAACTTGAAGTCATCAGCCCTCTCTATAAACCAGTCCAGTTCAGGGCCCCTTTTAGAATGCAAAATATAAATCAAGAATCATTTCCCTTCAGTTTTGCTGCACATGAGCTAGTTAAGTATACTTGACAAGGATCCTTCTATCTAGGTTGGAGAGAGTCCTTTAAATGTTGCCTTTTCGTGTTTGTATAATCTCATGGTTGCATATCATAGGGCATCTGATCTTCATTTAAAAATAGATTGCTATGAAAATCTTCAGAACAAGCTTAGAATTCCTTTTAGCAATTCAATTAAACCTTATAATAATGAAATGTAGTAAAATGGAACCATTTAGGCAGTGAGTGTCAGATACTAAATACAAAACATCAAAACCATTAGCAACACTAGAATTTAATATCCACTGAGACACATTTTTCTCTAAAATACCCTCATTCTGACAAAATATAGCCATATTAAGACTAATTCGTTTGCAAAATAAGTCTAGTTTCAATAAACTTGTTCTGATTATTTACATATATAATTGATCACATAAGCTCTTTCAAATTGTTTTCCTGGAACTTTTCATAAGGAGTCTCAGTTTGAACTTCTAAAAGGCCTCTCAAGGCCAAAAGAAGTCACACCAAGTACTTGCCACCAGATTTACCTGTAATTCCTATAAATCTGGGTAAATTCCTCTCTTCTTGAGGTCCAAGATATCTTGAGGTTCCTGTACATGCCAGGAAGTGAACTTCTTTGTTCACCTGATAATGTACTGGAAATTCTGTAACAAAGTACCAAGAGGTTTTTTTAATGAGCGTGCTGGATCTTTAAATTTCACCTTAGTTCTTCAAAGCTGTTTAGTCATAACTAAGTCTATGCATATTCTTAATATTGACATTTCAGTGAAAGCCAAGGCAATGGTAATAAAACCAATGTCTCTAACTATGTCTGATATAGGAGAACACATTGTTAATGAATTTGTGCAAATATATATTGCCATGAAAATAAGAATACTCACTAAGAGTTTCCTAATTCTGGAGGGATCAGGTAGAGAGAAAAGATAAATGTTGCAATTCTGCTTACAAAAGTGTAATTTACCAAAGTGCTGTAATCATTGACAGCTTAAGGGGAGAAGTTTTCCTATGTCTGGAAAATAAAGATCAAAAACCAGTAGCTTTTTAGACAAAAAGTTATAAAAATTATCATTCAGCCCCACATAACTAATTCCTGTTGATCTTGATCTTATGTTAACAGTTTTATAAAGCTAAGAGATTTTCCATTAGAATTTTGTAATTTCTTGTTCAGCTCAATGGTATGATCTGAAAGTTATTAGATATCTGTACTTGTCATAAAGTCCTTTTAATGAAACTTCTTGAAGATGAAACATTTATTATAAAAGCATCATAGTAAAATAATAACTGTCTATAAATGACAAAAAACCAAAAAGTACTGCTACAGACCTAATTACAATGCAATTATCAAAGATATTTTGCTATTTTGTGACACAAATATGTTAAAATAACAACTAGAATTATGACTGATAATATACCAGGCTATGATCAAATTTTAGTAATTTCATATAATTTTCAAAAGCATTTATATTGATCATATTTACCCATAAAATATAACTTAATAAGGTTTATTATCACTCATTTGACAATGTTTCACATGGTTTAATATACCAAATAAGGCTAATTAGTTTAGTATGTCTATTTTAGGTATTTCAGCCCCTCTAAAACACCTCAAAGTTAGCTAGAGGTGAAAAGAACTTTATTCCGAATTTGATTTAAAGAAGTTCACTGAAGATATCAAAAAGGCTTAAAGCCATTGGTCAAACAGGACCCATAGGTCACTGTGAAACATTACTTATTCACTTAATCAAGTCACAGTAAAATATTTTAAAGGTAAATACAGAAAGTTACAACAAATTACTTAAAAGGAAAAGACTCTTTTTAATGTTATCAAAAGCAGATCAATAGCCCAAAATTTTGCCCACTTAAAGAGAGAGAAAACCATATTCTAGATTTGCATCAGCTTGTTCTTTTTAATATTAAAATTCATTCACTCAATTAAATTTATTCCTATCTTTGCCAGTCTTGATCACATTAAAAACTCTTTTATCAAGGTTTCATTTCCACAAACATTCTGTAACTTCCTTATTTACCTTCATATTTTGCACTACCCTTTCTCTCTCATGCTCTCTGAACTTTAAACTCTCAAAGAATCTTGATTTCTAGTGAAAACTAAGAAGTAAGCAGTTGCGCACTGATCTTCAACAGAAGAACCCCCTTATTTCCAGCTGGGCTATCATCACAGGCCATTTCCTAACTAAATAGCTGCTATATTTTCCCCACATGCCCGACTGTACAGGATCAGTTGACACTAAATTTAGCTGAAATATAGGAAGCATCCCATAGATGATATATATATGTAGATACAACAGCATAACTGTCAATCATAGCAGCACCGTTATCCTCATGTTGGCAACATAAAATCATTTAACACATTTGCTAGCATAGAAAAAGAAGCCGTTTTTGTTGTTCAGTTGCTAAGTAATGTCGGACTTCTTTGCGACCCCATGGACTGCAACACACCAAGCTCCTCTGTCCTTCACTATCTCCCAGAGTTTACTCAAATTCATGTCCATTGAGTTGGTGATGCTCTCTAACTATCTCATCCAGTGCTGTCCCTTCTCATTCCTTCAATCTTTCCCAGCATCAGGGACTTTTCCCATAAGTCAGCCTTTCAAACCAGCTGGCTAAAAGTATTGGAGCTTCAGCTCCAGCATCAGTGCTTCCAATAAATATTCAGGGTTGATTTCCTTTAGGACTGCCTGGTTTGATCTCCTTCCTTTCCAAGGGACCCCCAAGAGTCTTATCCAGCACCACAATTCAAATGCATCAATTCTTCAGCCTTCTTTGTAGATAATCCCTCACATCCGTACATGACTACTGGAAAATCCATAGCTTTGACTAGACGGACTTTTGTCAGCAAAGTAATGTCTCTGCTTTTTATATATTTTTTAAATTAATTTATTTATTTTAGTTGGAGGCTAATTACTTTACAATATTGTAGTGGTTTTTGCCATACTTTGACATGAATCAGCCATAGGTTTACCTGTGTTCCCCATCGTGAACCCCCCTCCCACCTCCCTCCCCATCCCATCCCTCTGGGTCATCCCATTGCCCCAGCCCTGAGCACTTGTCTCATGCATAAAACCTGGACTGGCATTCTGTTTCATATACGATAATATACATGTTTCAATGCTATTCTCTCAGATCGTCCGACCCTAATCTTCTCCCACAGAGTCCATAAGACTGTTCTATGCATCTGTGTCTCTTTTCTGTCTTGCATATAGGGTTATCATTACCATCTTTCAAATTCCATATATATGCATTAGTATACTGTATTGGTGTTCTTCTTTCTGGCTTACTTCGCTCTGTATAATGGGCTCCAGTTTCATCCATCTCAATAGAACTGATTTAAATGTATTCTTTTTAATGGCTGAGTAACATTCCATTGTGTATATGTAACACAGCTTCCTTATCCATTCGTCTGCTGATGGACATCTAGGTTGCTTCTATGTCCTGGCTATTGTAAACAGCACTGCGATGAACACTGGGGTACACGTGTCTCTTTCAATTTTCGCTTCCTCGGTGTGTATGCCCAGCAGTGGGATTGCTGGGTCATATGGAAATTCTATTTCCAGTTTTTTGAGAAATCTCCACACTGTTCTCCATAGTGGCTGTACTAGTTTGCATTCCCACCAACAGTGTAAGAGGGTTCCCTTTTCTCCACACCCTCTCCAGCATTTATTGCTTGTAGACTTTTGGATAGTAGCCATTCTGACGGGCATGAAATGGTACCTCATTGTGGTTTTGATTTGCATTTCTCTGATAATGAGTGATGTTGAGCATCTTTTCATGTGTTTGTTAGCCATCTGTGTCTTCTTTGGAAAAGTGTCTGTTTAGTTCTTTGGCCCACTTTTTGATTGGGTCGTTTATTTTTCTGGAATTCAGCTGCAGGAGTTGCTTGTATATTTTTGAGATTAATTCTTTGTCCGTTGCTTCGTTTGCTATTATTTTCTCCCATTCTGAAGGCTGTCTTTTCACCTTGCTTATAGTTTCCTTTGTTGTGCAAAAGCTTTTAATTTTAATTAGGTCCCATTTGTTTATTTTTGCTTTTATTTCCAATATTCTGGGAGGTGGGTCATAGAGGATCCTGCTGTGGTTTATGTTGGAGAGTGTTTTGCCTATGTTTTCCTCTAGCAGTTTTATAGTTTCTGGTCTTATGTTTAGATCTTTAATCCATTTTGAGTTTATTTTTGTGTATGGTGTTAGAAAGTGTTCTAGTTTCATTCTTTTACAAGTGGTTGACTGGTTTTCCCAGCACCCCTGTCTCTGTTTTTTAACGCTAAGTTTGTCACAGCTTTTCTTCCAAGAAGCAAGCATCTTTCAATTTCATAGCTGCAGTCTCCATCTGCAGTGATTTTGCAGTCCAAGAGAATAAAATCTGTCACTGCTTCCATTTTTCCCTCTTATTAACTGATGAGACTGGATGCCATGATCTTAGTTTTTTGAATACTGAGTTTTAAGCTAGATTTTCACTCTCCTCTTTTGTTTTCATCAAGAGGCTTTTTAGTATCTCTTCACTTACTGTCATTAGGATGGTGTTGTCTGCACATCTGAAGTTATTGATATTTCTTCCAGCAATCCTAATTCCAACTTGAACTTCACCAGCCCTGCATTTTGCACAATGTACTCTGTATATAAGTTAAATAAAGAAAGTGAAGTTGCTCAGTCCTGTCCGACTCTTAGCAACCCCATAGACGGCAGCCCACCAGGCTCCCCCGTCCCTGGGATTCTCCAGGCAAGAATAATGGAATGGGTTGCCATTTCCTTCTCCAGTGCATGAAAGGGAAAAGTGAAAGTGAGGTCTCTCAGTCGTGTCCGACTCTTCGCGACCCCATGGACTGCAGCCTACCAGGTTCCTCTGTCCATGGGATTTTCCAGGCAAGAGTACTGGAGTGGGGTGCCATTGTCTTTTCCAAAGTTAAATAAGCAGGGTGACAATGTACAATGTCAAACTTCTTTCCCAATTTTGAACCAGTCCGTTGGTCCATGTCCAGTTTTAGCTGTTGTTTCTTGACCTACATACAGATTTCTCAGGAGGCATGAAAGTGGTCTGGTATTCCCATCTCTTTAAAAATTTTCCAGTTTGTTGCGATCCACACAGTCAAATGTTTTAGGGCAGTCAATGAAGTAGATGTTTTTCTGGAATTCCCTTGCTTTTTCTAGGATCCAACAGATGCTGGCAATTTGATCTCTGGTACCTCTGCCTTTTCTAAATCCAGCTTGTACATCTGGAAGTTCTCAGTTAACGTACTATTGAAGTGTAGCTTGAAGGATTTTGAGCATTACCTTGCTAGCATATGAAGTGAGTGCAATTGTTCTGTAGTTCAAACATTCTTCGGCATTGCCCTTAGAGAAATGCAAACTCCTCCCAGAGGGACTTTTGTTCCCTTAGGGTCAGAATTTAGAAAAGATGTTTTGTCAAACTGGCTTTCTCTAACTACATATGCAAAAACCAGTTTTGGAATGTCAAAAGAGTCCCTTCTTAAACATATCAGGGCAAGATTTCCTTAGTGTCCAATTCAATAAGTACTTGCAAGTATAAGTTTGTATGCGCATAAATCCAGCAGGGGTATTAGCTGGAAGTTATGTGGTGTCTTTTTTCCCTTCTATTTTGATGATTATTTCCCATTTCAGTGTCAACTTTTTTGGGGATAAAATTGCTATTGAAAACTGTGTGGTGGGATCATGTACTGTTTGTGAATTTACTTCCTCTAGGTGTTACCCTAGAGTCATTTAGGCTCTTTCATGTATCCTGGTTTCTCCCTCTGGCAATCTAAAACTTCTTTGGGTTCTAGGAGTACTGGATAACCAATCCTTATGTATGTATCCCCAGCTGAGTGAGCTTTTTAATTAATGAGTAGTTTCCGTATGCAACTTCTGCACAGTATAAGGACTCACCTCCACCATTCCTGTAAGTTGCCTAAGAAGTTTGAAGCTGGCTGAAAGGAGTTGTACCCCCTTATCTTAAAAGCTGAAAACTCTCATATGATATCTTCATTTTTATTCTGACAGAACACTGTTAAAATAGAAAATTGGAGGAGACAGATTAGGTCAGCCTTTAATTATCCAATCCAAACCTCCTCAGTGTCTTTGGACTGAGCAAAATCTTTCCATTGTCTTTCATCTGGGAGATCCAAGTGCCTCTTCTTGAACTTAAGTTCAAGGAAAACCTACTCCTCATAGTGAGAATTTTAACAACTACTGAAATAAAACTCAGGATCATCAACCAACATAGGAGATCCAAGATCAGGAGAGAGTCACCCAAAGTCTTCTAGATTCGCCAAGGAGATGGGTGGGCACAAGGGCCGTTGCTGGATCCAAGGCTCTGGATCTTTGAAGAGTTCAGGCCAAAGAGAAAACGATGTTCTTCATGTTGCTAAGACTGTCAACTGAAAAAAAAATGCACAATTTACGAATTGTGAGTTGAACTTCGCTTAAAGTCATTCAAGACCCTAGCCAGGGAGACAGAATCTCAGACAGCCCCAAGGAGCTGCTCTCAAAAGCAGCCAGAATGTATATGGTTTTGTCTAGGAAATATGTGCAAACACATCTCAGTAAAGGTTATTGCTAATCACAAGGATCAGCTATCTCAATTATGTTAGGCTTTTGTATGTATGTGAAGATTCAATAATCTGGATTAATTAATTTCTTTTTCCCCTGAGGTATTTCTAACTATTTAAAGGGTTGGTTTTTCCAAAACACAGAGTGCTTTATCCTAGTATACATCTTGAATGCATTTCAGAGCACACTGCTTATCATTGACTGCAGTGGCTCACAATTTAACCCTTGTAGAACCAGGTGATGAGCAACATTCTTTGTTTCACACAAATTTGCTGTTGTAGCCCTATAGTTATCTCTGGTTATGTCCTTTTGGTTCCATAACAAATTATATAGGATGATGGAAGACCAGTTTTATTTGAGGATGTTATAGATTTAAGCAACTCATCAATCTGTATTCTCTAACCACCATTTTTTAAAATTCTAAAGCCTAACAATATTTTTAATTAACTAACATAATTTTAACATTTTACCCTTGCATATTAACCTTTTATTCTTGACAAAGAAGTTTCATAATATTTTATAAAATTGACCTAAAAGACTAGACATTATGGGGGTGAGAAGATGGAGGAAGAGTAAGATGGGAAGATCACCTTTCTCCCTACAAATACTTCAAAAATTCACCTGAATATGGAAAAACTCCTAGAGAACAACTTCTAGATACTAGCAGAAGACCCCAAACTTCAAAAAAAAAAAAAAAAAAAGCAAGCCAATCTACTTAGAAGAAGGTAATGAAAAGATAATGACCAAAAAGAAAAAAAAAAACATACAAAGGATTTCAGGACAAGGACTTATACCCTGATGCTGAAAGTGTCATGAAGGAGAAAAAGTTTCCACACGCTAGGAAATTCCCAAATAGACAGAGCTAGGAGAAGCTTCAGAATCTCAGAGGAGTGTAATGGTGGGGACTCAGAAGCCAAAACAGAGAACATTCACCACAGATACTACTGCTGAACTTCCCAGCCTAGAAGGGACTCACATGACTCTGCCCACAACAGAGAGTGGGGGAGGGGTGCTGAAGCTCAGATTTGGGTGTCAGATTCCAGGGAAAGGTCTTAGGTTGGCTGCTGTGAGGATACTCTGAAGCAGTTACTTCGACACAGTTGAGGGAGTCCAGAAAAAAGACTGGTCATCCCAGAATGGCAAGAAGTCATTGTAAGCAGAATACATACTCCACACTTGGCTACCCAAACTGGCAAAACTGGTCAGAGCGCCAGCTGTGGAATTAAATGCAACTGTCACTGCCAAAGACTGGGAAGACACCTGAGGCAGCAAAAAAAAAATGCTGCTGATGCATCCCAGCCCCAGAGGTGGCAGCTACTACCAGGTTGTGAGGAGGCACTGGTTATGGCCTGAACTTTGTTGGGAGCTTAAGCAGCTTGGAGTTTCCTAGGGTCCCACAACCTGAAGCCAGTTACTCTGAGAGATTGCACACCCTGCCTCCGGCTATAACAATATCTGGCAGGCTTTTATTGCCACAGGGACTCTCTAGTACATCCCAGTTGTGGCTTCTATATCCCCCCTCTCCCCAGCCTGAGTGAGCCACTGAGCCATAATAGGCCTTGGCCTTCACCCACTTGCGACTGGGCAGGGAACAGACTGTGGATTTTAGGGGCAACTGTGAACTTCGGGAACAAGTACAAGCTGGAGTAAAGCCAGATGTGAGACTAAGCTGGCCCCATACTGCTCACAAAAGATCCAGAGATCTTCCTAGAAATATTAGAGGATTTGGTGTAGGTGTTCTGGGCCGTTGAGTGTTGCCTTCAACAAGAGTCTTGGGGTTTTGTCCTTTGTGCTGTGTGGCTTTTGAGGCTTTGGCGCTACAAAAGGGATCAGGCTTCAACCCCTAAAGTGGGAGACCCAAGTCTAGGACTTTCAACAACCAGAAAGCTGCCAACCTCAGGGAGTACTAATAGGTGAGAGTCTTCCCAAAGGACTCCATGTCAACACTTAGACCAAACCCCACCCAAAGGCTAGAAAGCTTCATTGCCAGATGCCCCATGCCAATCCTTCAGCAAAATAGGAGCACAACTCTGCACACTAGCAGATAGGCTACCTGAAGCCATATCAAACTCATAGACTCTGCAAAACACACTACTGGACATGGCATTATCTTTCAAAGGATGAAATCTAGCTTTATCCGCCAGAATATAGTCACAAGTCCCCCTAACTAGGAAACTTTCACAAGGCACTGATCCAACACTATCCACAGGGGGCAGACTTCAAAATTAAGCAGAACTGCCACCTTCCAACCTGCATAAAAGAGACCCCAAACACAGTAAATTAAAGAAAATGAAAAGACAGAGAAACATGAAGCAGATGAAAAACATGGTAAAAACCCACAAACCATACAAATGAAGAAGAAATAGGTAGTCTATCTGAAAAAGAATACAGATTAATGATGACAAGATGTTCCAAAATCTTGAAAATAAAATGGAAGCATGGATAAATAGACTGAGGGCATGGATTAAGATGTCAGAAATGTTTTTTATGTTGTTTCCCACCCCCACCCCCCACCAATCCCTCCTATCAGAAAGCTTACACAAGCTTATTAGCCTCCTCCATCAGAGGCTGGACAGAAGAAGTAAGAAGAAACACAGTCCCACAGCAGCTAAAACAAAAACCACTTTACAGAAATTTAAGCAGGCTGTAAAAACAGAAAGTTATATCTCAGATTAAGGGACAAGATAACCCCCCAGAAAAACAACTAAATGAAGTGGAGATAGGCAACCTTCCAGAAAAAGAATTCAGAATAATAATAATCAAGATGATCCATGATATCAGGAATACAATGGAGAAGATGCAAGAAATGTTTACCAAAGACCTGGAAGAACTAAAGAACAAGAAAACAGAGATGAATAATACATTAGAAGGAACCAATAGCAGTATAACTGAGGCAAAAGAACAGGTAAATGACCTGGAGGACAGAATGATGGAAATCACTGGTGCAGAACAGAATATAGAAAAAAGAATGCAAAGAAATGAAGACAGCCTAAGAGACCTCTGGAACAACAGTAAATGCAGCAACATTCCCATTATGGGGGTCCCAGAAGGAGAAGAGAGGGAAAAAGGACCTGGGAAAATATCTGAAGAGATAATAGCTGAAAAATTCCCTAACATGGGAAAGGAAATAGTCAACCAAGTCCAGGAAGCACAGAGATTCCCAGGAAGGACAAGTCCAACGAGGAACACACTGAGACAAAAGCAGTCAAAATTTTATGTCAAAATTTATGACATTTTGATTCTACTTGTTTGACTTGGGCTTCCCTCATAGCTCAGTTGGTAAAGAATCTGCCTTCACTGCAGGAGACTCTGGTTCAATTCCTGGATCAGGAAGATCTACTGGAGAAGGGATAGGCTACCCACTCCAGTATTCTTGGTCTTCCCTTGTGGCTCAGTTGGCAAAGAATCCACGTACAATGCGGGAGACCAGGGTTCATCTCTGGGTTGGGAAGATCCCCTGGAGAAGGGAAAGGTAACCCACTCCAGTGTTCTGGCCTGGAGAATTCCATGGACTTATTATGAATAGAATGCTAGATCTCTAATTGAAAAATAGATATGCAACAAAAATTAAAGACAAAGATAAAATATTAAAAGCAACAAGGGAAAGACAACAAATAACATACAAGGGAAGTCTTATCAGACTATCAGCTGATTTCTCAACAGAAAATCTACAAGCCAGAAGGGAATGGCACAATATATTTAAAATGATGAAAGGGAAGAACCTACAACCAAGAATACTCTACCTAGCAAGACTCTCACTCAAATCTGATAGAGAAGTTAAAAGCTTTCCAGACAAGCAAAAGTTAAAAGAATTCAGCATCACTAAACCAGCTTTACAACAAATGCTAAAGCAACTTTTCTAGACAGGAAACACAAGAGAAGAAAAAGACATATAGAAAATAAACCCCAATTAAGAAAATGGTAACAGGATCATGCATAGTGATAATTACCTTACATGTAAATGGATTAAATGCACCAAGCAAAAGAGAGAGACTGAGCAGATGAAAAATAGAAATCTATATCATCAAAACTCCAATTTAATAGAAAAACCTGTAGTCACTTTTTAAAATCGAGATGCACATCAGGATTATCTTGGAACTTTTTGAAAAATACAAATGCCCAGGTATAGGCTTTTTGCTTTTTTTTTTTCTCCAGAGCTCCAGGTACTTCTAATGAGCAGCCATGTTTAAAAACAACTGAACTATATAATGATCTTTTACTTTTACCTAGTTTGTCTCACTTTTCCTATTTCATATTCAGTGCTCTCATTTCATTTAGATAATGTTTTCCAGTTTCCCCCTCTCTTCCTTTTTTGATGCTCTTTCTCAAGCCTTTATCAAGTGTAGCAGAAAAGCTTTTGTATACATATATATCAATAATATGCATAATATTTATATTTTAGAAAACTTATGAATTTTTGCCTAACTAAAAAATTTATGACATTTTGATTTCATTTGTTTGACTTAGTATGAATAAAGTGCTAGATTTCTAATTAAAAAAATAGATATGCAAGAAGCAATAAAGATTTACCCTATAGCACAGGGAACTATAGTCAATATCCTGTAATAATCTATAATGTAAAATAATTTCAAAAATAGTATATGTGTGCATGTATAACCAAATCACCTTGCTGTGCACCTGAAACATTGTAAGTCAACTACAATAAAATATATATATAAAGAAAAAAATTTTTAAAGAAATACACGGGAGGGAACCAACAGCAGAGTAACTGAGGTAGAAGAACAGATAAGTGAGCTGGAAGACAAATGGTGGAAATAACTGAAACAGAACACAATAAAGAAAAAAGAATAAAAAACAATGAAGGCAGTCTCAGAGACCTCTGGGACAACTTTAAGCATAACAACATTTGAATCAGGAATTCCAGAAGAAGAAGACAAAATGAAAGGGCTTGAGAAAATATTTGAGGAGATCATAGTTGAAAACTTCCCTAAAATTATACAGGAAATAGCCAAGCAAGTCCAGAAAGCCGAGAGAGTCCCATACAGGATGAATTCAAGGAGAAACAAGCCAAGACACATATTAAACAAACTAACAAAGATCAAATGCAAAGAAAAAAAATATGAAAAGCAGCAAGGGAAAAGCAACAAATAACATACAAGAAGATCCCCATAAGGCTAAGTTGATCTTTCAACAGAAACTCTGCAGACAAGAAGGGAATGGAAGGATATACTTAAAGTGATGAAATGGAAAAAAACCTACAACAAAGATTACTCCACCTGGGCAAGAACCTCATTCAGATTCAAAGGAGAAATCAAAAGCTTTACAGATAAGCAAAATTAAGAGAATTCAGCACCATCAAACAAACTCTACAATAAATGCTAAAGGAATTTCTCTAGACAGGAAACACAAAAAGGAAAGGCAAACAAAACAAACCCCAAACAATAAAGTAAATGGTAACATGATTATATATATCAATATTTACCTTACATGTAAGTGGGCTAAATAGTCCAACTAAAGGACAAGGAATGGCTGAATAGATACAAAAATAAGACCCCTATATATGCTCTCTACAAGAGACCCACCTTAGACTTACAGACACAAACAGACACAAAGTAAGGGACTGGTAAAAGATATTTCATACAAATGGTAATCAAAAGAAAGTGGAAGTAGCAATACTTATATCAGATAAAATAGACTTTATAGTAAAGACCATTACAAGAGACTCAAAAGGCCACTACATAATGATCAAGAGCTCAATCAAAGAAGATATAACAATTATAAATATATATACACTCAACATAGAAGCACCTCAAAGCATAAGGCAAATGCTAACAACTATTAAAAATGAATAAGGAGTATATCAAGACTGCATATTGTTACCTTACTTATGTAACTTATATGCAGAGTACATCATGAGAAATGCTGGGCTGGAGGAAGCACAAGCTGGAATCAGGATTGCCAGGAGAAATGTCAATAACCTCAGATATGCAGATGACACCACCCTTATGGCAGAAAGTGAAGAAGAACTCAAGAGCCTCTTGATGAAAGTGAAAGGGGAGAGTGAAAAGTTGGCTTAAAACTCAACATTCAGAAAACTAAGATCATGGCATCTGGTCCCATCACTTCATGGCAAATAGATGGGGAAACAATGGAAACAGTGAGAGACTTATTTTTTCTGGGCTCCAAAATCACTGCAGATGGTGATTCTACCCATGAAATTAAAAGACACTTTCTCCTTGGAAGAAAAGTTATGACCAACCTAGACAGCATATTAAAAAGCAGAGACATTACTTTGCCAAAAAAGGTCCATCTAGTCAAAGCTATGGTTTTTCCAGTAGTCATGGATGGATATGAGAGTTGGACTATAAGGAAAGCTGAGTGCCAAAGAATTGATGCTTTGAACTGTGGCATTGGAGAAGACTCTTGAGAGTCCCTTAGACAGCAAGGAGATCCAACCAGTCCATCCTAAAGGAAATTAATCCTGAATACTCATTGGAAGGTTTGATTCTGAAGCTGAAACTCCAATACGTTGGCCACCTGATGTGAAGCACTGACCCATTTGAAAAGACTCTGATGCTGGGAAAGATTGAGGGTGGGAGGAGAACTGGATGACGGAAAATGAGATGGTTGGATGGCATCACCGACTCAATGGATATGAGTTTGAGTAAACTCTGGGGGTTGGTGAAGGACAGGGAGACCTGGCGTGCTGCAGTCCCTGGGGTCACAAAGAGTTTGACATGACTAAGCAACTGAACTGAACTGACTGTAACACAATAATAGTGGGGGACTTTAATGCTCCACTCACACCAGTAGACAATTGGTGTGAAAATTAATAAGGAAACACAAGTTTTAAATGATACATTGTATCAACTGGACCTAATTGATATATACAGAGCAATTCATCCAAAAATAATACAAATCACTTTTTTTCTCAAGTGCACATAGAATGTTTTCTAGGATAGATCATATCTTGGGCCACAAATCAAGCCTTTTTAAATTAAAAAAAAAAAAAACTGATATCATTTCAAGCATCTTTTCTGACCACAATGCTGTAAGATTAGATATCAAGTATAAGGAGGAAAATATAAAAACACAAACACATGCAGGCTGAGCAATATGCTTCTGAATAACCAACAGACAACTGAAGAAATTAAAAATGAAATCAAAATATTCCTAGAAACAAATGAAGGACTTCCTTGGTGGCTCAGATGGTAAAGCGTCTGCCTACAATGTGGGAGACCTGGGTTCTATCCCTGGATCGGGAAGATCCTCTGGAGAAGGAAAAAACATGACAACTTAAAACCTTTGGGATGCAGTCAAAGCTGTACTAAGAGGTAAGTTATAGCAATAGAAACCTACATTGAGAAACAAGAGAGACATCAAATAATTAACCTAACCTTACACCTAAAGCAACTAGAAAAAAAAGAACAACAAAAACAAAACCCAAATTTAATAGAAGGAAAGAATTTATAAAGACGAGAGCAGAAATAAATGAATATAAATGAAGGAACCAGTAACAAAGATCAATAAAGCTAAAAGATGGTTCTTTGAGAAGGTAAAAACTGACAAATTGTTAGCCAAACTCATCAAGAAAAAAGGGAGATGACTCAAATCAATAAAATTAGAAATGAATAAAAGTTATGAGAGAAACACTAAAATATGAAAGATCATAAGACACTACTATGAACATCTATATGCCAATAAAATGGACAACCTGGAAGATATGGACTAATTCTTAGAAAAGTATAACCTTCTAAAACTGAAATGAATAAATAGAAAATAAGAATAGGCCAATAAAAACTGTAATTAAAAATTTTCCAACAAACAAAAACCCAGGGCCAAATATCTCCACAGGTGAATTCTGTCAAAAATTTAGAGAAGAACTAATACTTATTCTGCTCAAACTCTTCCAGAAAATTATAGAGGGAGGAAAAGTCATCCCAAACTAAGTCTATGAAGTCAACATCACCCTGATACCAAAACCAGACAAAGATGTCACACAAAAAAGAAAATTACAGGCCAATATCACTGATGAACATAGATGCAAAATTCCTCAGCAGCATACTAGCAAACAGAATCGAACTACACATTAAAAAATTACACATCATGATCAAGTGGATCTTATCCCAGTGATGCAAAGATTCTTCAGTGTATGCAAGTCAGTTAATGTGATACATCATATAACTAATTGAAAGATAAAAACCATATGATCATCTCAATAGAAACAGAGAAAGCCTTTGACAAAATTCAACACTCATTTATGATAAAGGCTCTTCAGAAAGTAGGAACATGAGGAGTATATCGCAACATAATAAAGAGTGTATATGATAAACCCACAGCAAATATTATCTTCAATGGTGAAAATCTGGAAGTATTTACTCTAAAATCAGGAACAAGACAAGGGTGTCCATTCTCATCACTATTATTCAACATAGCCATAGGATATAAAATTAATATGCAGAAATCCCTTGCATTCTTATACATTATCAATGAAAAATCATAAAGAGAAATTAAGGAAACATTCCAATTCACCATTGCAACAGATAGATTAAATACTTAGGCATAAATTTACCTAAACAGACAAAAGACCTGTATCAGAAAACTATAGTACACTGATGAAAGAAGTCAAAGACAATACTAGTAGTTGGCGAGATACACCATGTTCTTGGATTGGAAAATCAATATAGCAAAAACAACCATACTACCCAAAGCAATCTATAGGTTCAGTGCAATTCCTATCAAACTACCAATGGCAAATGAAACAACTGACAAAGAACTAATCTCCAAAATACACAAGCAGCTCATGCAACTTGATACCAGAAAAGCAAATAATCCAATCAAAAAGTGGGCAGAAGACCTAAACAGAATTTTTTCCAGAGAAGACTTACAGATGGCTAATAAACACATGAAAAATGTTTAATATCACTTATTATTAGAGAAATGCAAATCAAAACTACAATGAGGTATAATCTCACACTGGTCAGAATGGCTATAATCAAATAAATGCTGGGGAGATTGTGGAGAAAAGGGAACCCTCGGCAGCTGAGAGGAGCTAGCCTGGGCCAGAGGCTGGGGGCAGCAGCCGAGAGGAGCTAGCCTGGGCCGGAGGCCGGGGGCAGCGGCCTAGAGGAGTTACCCCAGGTCCAAGGAGCAGCGGCTGCATGGGCACAGGAGAGACGAGAGGAGTTACTCCACATTCAAGGTCAGGAGAGGCCATTGTGAGTAGATACCCCTTTTCCAAGGTAAGGAGCAACGGCTGCACTTTGCTGGAGCAGCCGTGAAGAGATACCCCAAGTCCAAGGTAAGAGAAACCCAAGTAAGACAGTAGGTGTTGTGAGAGGGCATCAGAGGACAGACACACTGAAACTATAACTACAGAAAACTAGCTAATCTGATCACACGGACCACAGCCTTGTCTATCTCAATGAAAATAAGCCATGCTGTGTGGGGCCACCCAAGACGGATGGGTCATTGTGGAGAGATCTGACAGAATGTGGTCCACTGGAGAAGGGCATGGCAAACCACTTCAGTATTCTTGCCTTGAGAACCTCATGAACAGTATGAAAGAATGCTCAAACTACTGCACAATTGCACTCATCTCACACACTAGTAAAGTAATGCTCAAAATTCTCCAAGCCAGGCTTCAGCAATACATGAACAGTGAGCTTCCAGATGTTCAAGCTGGTTTTAGAAAAGGCAGAGGAGCCAGAGATCAAATTGCCAACACCTGCTGGATCATCGAAAAAGCAAGAGAGTTCCAGAAAAACATCTATTTCTGCTTTATTGACTACACCAAGGCCTTTGACTGTGTGGATCACAATAAACTGTGGAAAATTCTGGAAGAGATGGGAATACCAGACCATCTGATCTGTCTCTTGAGAAACCTTTATGCAGGTCAGGAAGCAACAGTTAGAACTAGACATGGAACAACAGACTGGTTCCAAATAGGAAAAGGAGTACGTCAAGGCTGTATATTGCACCCTGTTTATTTAACTTATATTCAGAGTACATCATGAGAAATGCTGGGCTGGAAGAAGCACAAGCTGGAATCAAGATTGCTGGGAGAAATATCAATAACCTCAGATATGCAGATGACACCACCCTTATGGCAGAAAGTGAAGAACTAAAGAACCTCTTGATGAAAGAGAGAGGAGAGTGAAAAAGTTGGCTTAAAGCTCAACATTCAGAAAACTAAGATCATGGCATCTGGTCCCATCACTTCATGGAAAATAGATGGGGAAACAGCGGAAACAGTGTCAGACTTTATTGAGCTACAAAATCACTGCTGATGTTGATTGCAGCCATGAAATTAAAAGACACTTACTCCCTGGAAGGAAGGTTATTACCAACCTAGATAGCATATTTAAAAGCACAGACATTACTTTGCCAACAAAGGTCTGTCTAGTCAAGGCTATGGTTTTTCCAGTGGTCATGTATGGATGTGAGAGTTGGACGGTGAAGAAAGCTGAGCGCCGAAGAATTGATGCTTTTGAACTGTGGTGCTGGAGAAGACTCTTGAGAGTTCTTGGACTGCAAGGAGATCCAACCAGCCCATCCTAAAGGAGATCAGTCCTAGGTGTTCACTGGAAAGACTGATGTTGAAGCTGAAACTCCAATACTTTGGCCCCCTCATGCGAAGAGTTGACTCATTGGAAAAGACCCTAATGCTGGGAAGGATTTGGGGCAGGAGGAGAAGGGGACGACAGAGGATGAGATGGTTGGATGGCATCACTGACTCAATGGACATGGGTTTGGGTAAACTCCTGAGAGTTGGTGATGGACAGGGAGGCCTAGTGTGCTGCGATTCATGGGGTTGCAAAGAGTCGGACATAACTGAGCGACTGAACTGAACTGAACTTGCACTGTTGGTGGGAATGCAAATTGATACAGCCATATGGAGAATGATATGGAGATTCCTTTAAAAAACTAGGAATGATACTACCATATGACCCAGCAATCCCACTACTGGTCATATACCCTGAGGAAACCGTAATTGAAAAACACACATATACACAATGGTTCATTGCAGCACTATTTACAATAACTAGGACCTGGAAGCAAATTAGATGTCCATCAACAGATGGACAGAATGGATAAAAAATTGTGGCACATAAACACAATGAAATATTACTCAGCTATTAAAAGGAATGCACTTGAACCAGTCCTAATGAGGTGGATGAACCTAAAGCTTATTATACAGAGTAAAATAAGTCAGAAAGAGAAAGACAAATACCATATATTAACACAAATACCATATATTAATGCTTATAATATAGATTATGTTAAAATCTAGAAAGTATCAGTGATACTGCTTGCAGGGCAGCAAAGGAAACACCGAATAAACCACAGACTTTTGGACACAGTGGGAAGAAGAGGGTGGGATGATTTGAGAGAGTAGCACTGAAACATATACATTGCCATATATAAAATGGGTGGCTGGTGAGAATTTGTTGTATGATGTAGGGAACCCAAAGCCAGTGTTTTGTGACAAACTAGAGAAGTGGGATGGGGAGGGAGGTTCAAGAGGGACAGAGCATATAACTTTGTTGATATATGGCAGAAACCATCACAGTATTGTTATCATCTTCTAATTAAAAGTTGAAATAAAAAAGAAAAGACTAGACATTCATACGTGTGTGCTTAGTCATGTCTGAGTCAGATGTTCACAGCAGATGACCAAAATACTGGAGCTTCAGCTTCAGCACCAGTCCTTCCAGTGAGTATTCAGGATTTATTTCCCTTAAGATTGACTAGTTTGATCTCCTTGCTGTCCAAGGAAGTCTCAAGAGTTCTCTCCAACATCACAGGGAATGTAGCCCACCAATCTGTCCAGTACTAGAGTGGGTTGACATTTCCTCCTCCACGAGATCTTCCTAACCCAGGGACTGAACCTGCATCTCCTGAGGTTCCTGCATTGGCAGGCAGATTCTTTGCCACTGAGCCACCCGGGAAGCCCTAGACTAGATATGCTTATTTTTCAAACATGGAGAGTTCACTCAAATCAAAGTACTCTGCACTTCACTATCTTTTCACAGAATTTAAATATAAAAAATACATTTTGAAAACATGGTATGTTTATCACAACCAAATAGTATCTTCTTTTTTACCTATTGATGTTGATCTTTATATTCTCCAAAATTTTCCCTTAAATATAGGATTTGAAAAGCTATGAAATCACATTAAAAAATAACAGAACTTAGGAATGCAAATTCAGAAAATAAATATTGCTTGAAGATAATGCCTTGGTCCTTAAAAGAATACATTTCCTTCTCTTTCTGCAGTACTATTCCAAAAGTAAGTACCTAATGAAACTGGTGCCATGCTCACTTCTCAGGGCTTTTTACATAATATTCATTTTTCTTTATGAATTTGAGTTGAGCTCTAAAATTACTGTGGATGGTGACTGCAGCCATGAAATCAGAAGATGATTGCTTCTTGGCAGGAAAGCTATGACAAACCTAGACAGTGTGTTGAAAAACAGAGACATTACTCTAACAACAAAGGTCTATGGTCTTCCCAGTGGTCTCATGTGGTTGTGAAAGCTGGACCATGAAGAAGGTAGAGAGTCAAAGAATTGATGCCTTCAAACTGTGGTGCTGGAGAAGACCCCAAGAGTCCCTTGGACAGCAAGGAGATCAAACCAGTCAATCTTAAGGGAAATCAACCCTGAATACTCATTGGAAGGGCTGATGCTGAAGCTGAAGCTGAATCTCCAGTATTTTGGTCACTTGCTGTGAACAGCTGACTCATTGGAAAAGTTCCTGGAGCTGGGAAACATTGAGGGCAGAAAGAGAAGAGGGCATCAGAGGATGAGATGGCTGGATGGCATCACTGAGGCAATGTGCATGAACTTGGGCAAACTTCAGAAGATGGTGAGAAACAGGGAGGCCTGGCGTGCTGCAGTCCATGGGGTCACACAGAGTTAGACACGATGGGTGACTGAACAGTAACGACAAGAGATAGTGTCTTGGTCCTTAAAATAATGCATTTTCTTCTCTTTCTACTGTGCTATTCCAAAAGGAATTATGTAACAAAACTGATTCTATGCTCACTTGGCAGGGGGTTTTAACATAATATTCATTTTTCTTTACCAATTTGAGTTTTCAAAAACAAACACTTAATACTTTGCCTGTAATTGATGTGCTGCCACCAGGAAGAGTGAAGCTGTGCCTTCAATATAATCCACTGACAGCACCTCCATAAGAATTTTACATGCTTCCCACTCAAGAATATTAATAAGCAAAACCATAAAGCATTTAACAATAGCCAGCTTGATTATTTTTTATACAATAATAGTAAAATATGGAAGTTTATAAACACACAAGATTTCAAATTTAGTGTTTTCCTCAATATTATCAATCTTTACTAATATAATATTAAATTTTTCCAGGCAGAAATAGATCTTACTAATGCAGCATTCTGCAAAGGGTGAATATTATTTTGTTCTGCCCACTTTAAACAAAACATGATTGACTGCAACAGCCATTGGTACTTCTCCCTGTGTCTGTACCTATGAGATGAGAACTCCGTGCTGTGTTGAGCATAATTCACTAAGCATAACTGAATATCAAAAAATACAGAGTAGGGCTGATATTATTTAGAAGTCTCCACACGAAGCAAATAACAAAAATTCTATAATGACTTTCATTCTGGCCTACCCTTATTTTCTGTTTTGTTCTCCTAGTTTCTGTGTTTCTAGTTTCTGTAGTTTTGACAGTTCTCAAAAGAGGTTGGGAATCTCCAATTTAAATAGAGAGCAGGTGTTACAGTGGCCTAGGCACATTCAATCAGCTTTCTGGGACTGAGAGCTCTTTCTATGTGAAAAGGAGAAAAAAGAGTCTTAACACAAATCTCCAAATATTTGATCTCACATGCAGTATAACCATTTCTTTTCCTCAATCAGATATTTATTTTAACTTTAGATTTTTGTCTCGAAGTTTTTATTGAAATGTTATTTCCAACCTACATCATTTTATTAGATGCAAAGTTTATGTCTGTCTTTTTACAAACATTTTAGCCATATTAGTATTTATTAATAAATTCATTCATGCATCCTATCAACAGCAAGGGATTTTCATTGCAGTGCCTAGAGGCCGTGTTCCACCACAAGAGAAGACACTGCAAGGAAAAACCCCTGCACTGCAATGAAGAGTAGCCCCACTCAACTCAAGTAGAGAAAGCCAACAGGCAACAGTGAAGACTCAATACAACCAGTAGAAAAAATAAAAAAACACTTCTGCCGTCTGAGAAGTTCTAGGTATGTAGCTAGTGGGACAATGAGGTTGAGCTTCACCCTCAACATAAAGGAGGAAAATTGTTGTGAGTAAAAGTACCCATGGAAGTGATGCTAACAACAAAATTCACATGAAAGAAGCTCTCAGAGATCTCTCATGACATTGAAAGTGCTAAGGATTAAAATATTGAAGTGGAACCAGATTTAGAAAGTGTGAAAACTAGCAAGTCACATAAAAGTGAATACTTACTTTATGCCATTATATAATATGACATTATCAAATGAGTAGGAGGTATCACTTTTCAAATGAGTAAGTTTTCCCAAAGAAATAAATACATTAATTCTCAGTGTTTCTATTGTTTTATATTTCGATATATCAAACAAGCAATAGTTTTACTTTTCATTTTTATACACTTTTATAATCAATGGTTAAAAAAATCTTTTTAAAGTTTTAATAAAATTTTTAAAGACTACAGAACAATTATTATTTTTACCATTAATTTTAAGTAATTCTCTAAAATTTCAGCTTTGGAATTTTCTCTGGGCCTGCACTACTATGCAAAGCAGAACCTGTCTGTATATATTATATCTTATTCTCTTCATAGGACCCATAATGTATGTGGGAATTGGCCCAAGAATGGTTTAAGTACTGACTATTAAACTCATAACACATGTTTCTCTCAATGACTAAGCACCAGCAATGCTTCTCAACCCTTCTGCAAAGATACCTTCATTGAACAATCTCACCATTTTGGTAGAAATGACAAAATATGCCTGAAATGTGGAAAGAAACATAGCTGAAGTTATTTTTCTAGGAAACTCCTCAGCTCCTGTGTAGGTATAGCAATCAATTCTGATAGGCTTATCAGTAGGGCTCTACACATTTCCAGTCATGAGTAAGTTCACATTGGTGGATCCTGCCTAGCTGAGATCCTTATTCCATAAGCAAAATTAAAATAAAATAAAAATTATTGAAATAACATAAAGATATGTTAGAATACCAGATATCATTTCAGAAGAGTTTTAATAGTATTTATTTTGAAACAGCAGAAATATACATTCATTTTAGGATGGAGGGCTAAACAATCTTGATTTTTTTAGTGTCATATAAATAAATAGAAAATACTGTCTCTTGGAAAGAGGTAGTCTCTTCATAGTTTCTCATGACTTGAGTAAATATTTTTATCATACACAATATTTTTAATCTTTTCAGTCACCACTAGAATAAAGTTTATTTCTCATTTCCTAATGCCAAACTGCTGATGGTGATTGCAGCCATGAAGTTAAAAGACGCTTACTCCTTGGAAGGAAGGTTATGACCAACTTAGACAGCATATTTAAAAGCAGAGACATTACTTTGCCAACAAAGGTCCATCTAGTCAAGGCTATGGTTTTTCCAGTGGTCATATATGAATGTGAGAGTTGGACAGTGAAGAAAGCTGAACGCCGAAAAATTGATGCTTTTGAACTGTGGTGCTGGAGAAGACTCTTGAGAGTCCCTTGGACTGCAAGGAGATCCAACCAGTGCATCCTAAAGGAGACCAGTCCTGGGTGTTCATTGGAAGGACTGATGTTGAAGCTGAAACTCCAATACTTTGGCCACCTCATGCGAATAGTTGACTCATTGGAAAAGACCCTAATGCTGGGAAGGATTAGGGGCAGGAGGAGAAGGGGACAACAGAGGATGAGATGGTTGGATGGCATCACTGACTCGATGCACATGGGTTTGGGTAAACTCCGGGAGTTGGTGATGGACGGGGAGGTCTGGCGTGCTGCAATTCATGGGGTCGCAAAGAGTTAGACACAACTGAGCGACTGGACTGAACTGAACTGAACGCCAAACCACTGAAAAAAAAAAAGGAAGATTTAATTTCTTTTTACTTACTTTTTGGGGGGGTTTCCCTTTATAAAATGGAGCAAAAACAATGTCTTCTTTTCTCTAGATAAAAATAAATTTATAGAATTCAACTTTTGACATTTCCAGAGATATACTACTAGTCACTGCTTTACTGAGACAGTCATTATTTGCTTGATTTTGAATATGTATTTGGATATGAAGCCTTGAAAAAGATTACATACAAAAAAATTTCCATTTGTCATTTGATGTTGGAGGTCACATTTTAAATTATGACTTTTGTGGCTCACTGCTATAGTTTGAGTGGCTTGGAAATGGGTTGTGCGGATTGATGGTCATCTAAGTGGATAAGCAAGGCCGAATCAGTTCAGTGTAGCACAAAATCATTAGGGCAAGGAAAATAAATGCAGCTTCAACCATTCAGCTCCTATTTAGCAGCTAGAAAGAGTACAAGATCTCAGGTTCACTCTCATTTAATACAGGGTGAGTCCTTTCACATAGCAAATATCCTTTATCTTTCATCATAGGGAATAAAACATAAATCCAAATATAGGTGTTGCTCTTTAGATCATCTTTTTTTATGGTAATACTCTTCCAGAACTGAAGAGTAAAAAGCATTTTGGGTTAAACAGTTAAACATCAGTTAAAGCATATACACATTAAAAGAAAACAATCTGTCAAAAATTTGAAGGCAGTATGTACATTAAATAAACTTGTTATATATTTTAATCAAAATTAAGTTAAAATAACTAAAAATCTTTGTTTAGCCAAATTCGTCAAATTCTGAAACTCTCTTAATCAATAACACTATATAGATTAAGTTAAAAAGAGGACTTTGAGACTAGGGAACAAGGAGAAGATATAAAATCCATCTTTTCCACTAATTAGAATTCTTGAAAATGAAACCCAATACCCCATACCAAGTTCCCCTGCCAAGTTTATGACTAACTTCAAAACTTGATTCCCTTTCTTGTCCCCTCTGATCTCAATCCTGTGCTAATTGATCATTATCAACCAGAGTTAGATGACTACAGTTGTTGTCCATAGTATCATTAATGTACTAAAATTGCTGCTGTAAACATCACCATTAATGCACAAACTCAGGCTGTTTCACCAAAACAGGATGAGTACAAGTCCCTGGGTCATGGATCAACAGCCGAGAGGCTCATAAAGTGTAGGCATCTGATTACTGACAGGAATTACAATTAAGAATTATAATTAATTAAAAAATACAATTAAGGAATGTCACACAATGATGATTAATTCCAGTATCTTCATTGTTTCCCTCTACACATGCAACTCAAAGAGCAAGTGGGAGTGGACCTGAGACTTGTCTCCCACTCTGTTGTTTAGTGCCCTCCAATAAATACTTATTTTGCTGCAAACTCCCAATGTCAGAGTTTCACTTTCTGCACTGCAGGCACATGAACTCTTCTACTCAGTTACAAAAAGAAAACAAAAGGGTTGGGGGAGGATTATCTTTCAGTAAGAATTTACTGAAAGTTAGGCAGTCAGACCCTTGGTTCATGCATGTCATTGAGTTCTCTCAGTCATCCCATGAGAAGGTTATCTTTATCTTCATGTTACAACTATTAAGCAGAAACATGGACTTCTCAAAGCAAGTCAGAAGCTAGTAAGGGTCAAACCCAAAATTAAAACTCACATTTGTTACACTTTAAAATCTGTGCCCTTTCCAATAAGTTAAGTCTCATTTCCTTTCAAATAATCCAAAATACAATGGATTCCTTTCTGCCATTGAGAAATGGAATATTTCCTTCCATATCAGTAAGCAAAGATGTCACAGTCACCAGCAATTGCAACCCTTCAACATGAGCCATTAAGCCTGAGGAAACTCAGGAAGGAAAAGAAGACCTGCCATCTAGAAGTTTATCAGACTTCAGCCACTCCTCATAGTGAGCCCTGAGAAAACTCAAGATGTGAAAACAGGATACTGACTGCAGATAGGTGAGGTGCATAGCAAAGGAATGATTTCAGTGAGCCCAGACTCTTGCATCTTCCCAAACAAAGAAAAGCATTAAATCCCTTAACTTGAGATAATCTGGTTTTATTTAATTAACAATCATCCTTTGATGTTCTGACTACCTGACCTTTGTTGCAAAACTCCTGTGTAACCTGGTTCCTCCTCCTTCTCTCGCCTCCTCAGAGTTGTTCTCTCAGAGTTACTTGATACGTTGTCTCCCATGCTTGAAGTCCTAAAAATCCCACAAAATAAAATAACTCTCAACTTTTAAGTTGTAAATATTTTTTAAGTTCACACCATCAAATTGATGTCAAATATAAATCTCATTTGAAATTTCTTTTGTCTTTGAGAGCTCCCAAATCCCACACATGCTCTTCCCACCACACTATGCTGTCAACAATATTTATAATCTTTGTTATATTTAAATCATTGCATTTTGTATTTTAATTTTTACCCTAAGTAAAAAAGGGCATCAATTCTGCCTCTGAGTAATGAAAAGTCAATTGAAATAATCATTATAAAACTGTTTCGAGGATTTAAAGATAGTAAACAAACTAAGGTCATGATTATGTTTCCATTGTGGAACAACAAAAAATTTGTTTTCCAAATTTAAAAAAACTTTAGAAGTATATACAGCCATATCCTTTATTCAGTATCAAACAATCCATTAAAAGGACCATATTTATATGGTAAGAAACAGAAGGACATCTGCTGAGAATTTAAGGGAAAAGAAAAATTTAACAGAAAAAAAAAAAAAAAAAAGAAAGAAACAATTCCTCTGATGAAAGTAATACAGGAACCCTTCCCTCACAAAGTATTTAGTTTAGAAAATTTGTAATTGTGAGTTCTTTCTCTGTCCCTTTGGAATGAATGTGAATCTTTTTAAAGCTAAATAAGCCCCTTGCCAGCTATATGACCCAGAAATAACCTTCTTAAGGGCTAGTAAACATCTCTTTGATATGTAATCACTCAAGAAGAGAGAGACCCTACCTCTTGTTTCTGTGGGAGGGGAGGACCCCTACTGTAGCACAAGCTTTTTTTGCTCCCAATTACAAAACTATCTCCTGCTACAAATCTATGAAATATTTTGGGGTAAAGCCAATTAGCTAACACGGATGGTCACCCCAACTACCAAATGAATTTAGGATGAACTATTTGAGACATGATGTTGTCAAATCCCTTTACTTGAAGACTATTATTTATTTTGAGAATGTCTATATAATGAACTGTATCTGTTTCACTATATAAAAAGTGAGATTTCTTTGTAGTCTTTCAGCTGATTGCCTGTGATATTTCTTATATTCAAGTTTAATGTGTTTATTCAATAATAAAATTATTTTCTTTCTTTCCTTCTTTTATGGAGAGATTTTCTGAATTGGAAAGAGATTTTGTTTTTAATTATATTGCTCATTGAGTGAAAATATGTCTTCAGAGAATCAGAAGTCCTTATAAAACCAGGGTCTTGAACACAGTCAGAAAATGAGAAATACTAGGACAAAAGCAGTAACGATTTATTTCATCAAAGGACATTTGAAAAGATACATATGACTAGCAGGTAAGAGAAACCCACATTGAGTTTTTCTTTATTTTTTTGTATTGAAGAGGTATGCTTCATGCTCTTTCAGATGAACACCAGTTGGTTCAATTTTCTATAAAAGATTTAAGGAAATAAAATTCATATCTTATGATAAGACTGTTGCCCCAAAATCCTACCCCTGCCCCTCCTTCAAATGGAAATCAATTATTCTTATCTAAGTTTCAAATTCAGTTCAGTTCAGTTCAGTCGCTCAGTCGTGTCTGACTGTTTGCAACCCCATGAACCACAGCACGCCAGGCCTCCCTGTCCAACACCAACTCCCGGAGCCCACCCAAACTCATGTCCATTGAGTCGATGATGCCATCCAACCATCTCATCCTCTGTTGTCCTCTTCTCCTCTTGCCCTCAATCTTACTCAGCATCAGAGTCTTTTCAAATGAGTCAGCTCTTCGCATCAGGTGGCCTAAGTATTGGAGTTTCAGCTTCAACATCAGACCTCCCAATGAACACCCAGGACTGATCTCCTTTAGGATGGGCTGGTTGGATCTCCTTGCAGTCCAAGGGACTCTCAAGAGTCTTCTCCAGCACCACAGTTCAAAAGCATCAATTCTTCGGCGCTCAGCTTTCTTCACCGTCCAACTCTCACATCCATACATGACCACTGGAAAAACCATAGCCTTGACTAGATGGACCTTTGTTGACAAAGTAATGTCTCTGCTTTTTAATATGCTGTCTCGGTTGGTCATAACTTTCCTTCCAAGGAGTAAGTGTCGTTTAATTTCATGGCTGCAATCACCATCTGCAGTGATTTTGGAGCCCAGAAAATAAATTCAGCCTCTGTTTCCCCGTCTATTTGCCATGAAGTGATGGGACCAGATGCCATGATCTTAGTTTTCTGAAGGTTGAGCTTTAAGCCAGCTTTTTCACTCTCCTCTTTCACTTTCTTCAAGAGGCTCCTTAGTTCCTCTTCACTTTCTGCCATAAGGGTGGTGTCATCTGCATATCTGAGGTTATTGATATTTCTCCTGGCAATCTTGATTCCAGCTTGTGTTTCAACCAGCCCAGAGTTTCTCGTGATGTACTCTGCATATAAGTTAAATAAGCAGGGGGACAATATACAGCCTTGATGTACTCCTTTTCCTATTTAAGTTTCATGAGAAAGCTGCAAAGAGGGAAAAAACAAAACAAAAACAAGAGCTGGTTAGAACCAAATAAGCCCAAGATGGCCGAAGATTTGATTTCAGGTGGACCTGGAGCCTCATTACATGCTCACTGTAATATATTAGCTGCTAAATGACACACCTAGCAGTGCCATGACAGTTAATGATTGTCATGAAGAAACTGAGTAAGACCCAGTGAGGCTTCTGAGCACAAAAACCTATCTGTGTCCCTTGTTTCTTGTTTGTAGGAAATAGACTTTATTCAGCCTCCATGACCTTCTCTGTGTTCCAAGTGTTACTTGCTCAGTCCTATCCAATTCTTTGTGACTCCATGGACTGTAGCCCACAAGGATCCTCTATCCATGGAGTTCTCCAGGCAAGAATACTGGAGTGGGTAGCCACTCCCTTTTCTAGTGGCTCTTCCTGACCCAGGGATTGAGCCCAGGTCTCCTGCATTGCAGGAGGATTCTTTACCAACTGAGCCACAAGGGAGTTACAAAGGGCAAATCAAATTGTTGCTAACTGGGGAAGGGAGGGGATGCAGAGATAAGGGAGGTGCAGTCGAGAAACAACAGTGCAGCCTTGGGGCAGAGTCCTGGTTCCCCCTCAAGAAATATACACAACAATATTTTGAAGCTGTTTTGCAGACACTGAAACTCCCACCAGGTGGAAGAATTTAACTGTACGCCACCCACAAGCAAGTAGACCCAGACTGGGTGGAACCAGAGGGTTAAAGATGATGACTCCCAATTACTTCACCACCAATCAGTCAGGAGGTTGTCCATGAGCTGATCATGTCCTCTTTGAGCCATTACTATAAAACTCCTCACTACCTCCTCCAAGAAAGGACATACAGTTTTGAGGGCATTAACCCACTGTGGCTTGCTTTGCCTGGCAAAGCAGTACATTTATTGTTTTCTACTTTATCCAAAAATCTGTCTTCAAGATTCATCAGTAGCAGTGTACAGAGACTGAATTTCAGCTATAATGGCAACAACCAGAAAAGTTCATACAAGAACTGAAAACAATTATTGCATGAGTTCTGTGAAAAAGAGTATTTCATGAGTTCTATGTCCAAACCAGATTTCTGCTCTCAGATAACTCATGAATATTTCTGTCACTCTTTCCAATTTCCTCGTTTTACATCAACCCTCCTATATATTTGATGTCTCCACTTGAATTGAATTGTTAAGTAGGTTCCCATTTCCCCATTCTTTGACTGTTGAATAAAGCTTGTGCTATTCCATCACTTTAGCATCACTTTCATTACTGGCTATGTGTATCTTGGCAGAAAAAAAATTTCCACATTTGAGACAAGGGATCTCTGTAAAGGCTAGTACCCCAGTGAGGGTCCAGTCAACTAATTCAATGACAAGACAAGAAAAATTAAAACAAAAAACATTTTTCTTTGCTCTTTTGGGCCTCTTCTCTCTCCTTTAGGGTATGTTGAGCACCTGTATTAACCAGACATCTTTGGTGATAAACTTCTTTCCTAAGGAGGCCACAATGACCCATAATCCACTCATTTTGTAGATATAAATTGTGTAAACTGTCAATAATATGCCATTTAATGTACAGCCCTCTGTCTCAAAAAGCTTACATAACTGTGCTTTGACTTCCAATGGGTGGAACAGTTCTCAGAGCTTTCTGAAAGGCTGTCCCCAGGTTATAATAGTCAATTTGGCTGTAATTTAAAATTTTCCTTTTTTTCTCCTTAGATTGACTCATTGACTTTTTGTTGATAGATTTCAATTGCATTAATGGATGACTTGGGTATGGGGATATGAAGGACTACATACAGAAAAGGGAAGAAAAGTGGTGATTGGGAGATACATTAAACTAAGCCAGTGTTCACCAGTATTCATCCTCTAGTTGGAAATGAACAACATCTAACCCACAGGACGTTCTGTTAAAATGAGGGAAGGTGAAGGGAAGAAGCTTTGGGGATGGCCATGATTTGTTTCATAGGTTCACAACATCCATGAGCTTATTTAAAGGTCTGAGATCCTAATAACTTACAGTTGCGAAATTTGTCTCACTTTACTTGATCTAATTTTCTCTAAATTTATGTGACCTTTTGTCAACAGATGGGTTAAGGAGTCCATAGAGAAAGATGGGCCATGCATAGCTTTCTTGACATAAGAGAAGCCATTTAGACCTAAGCCATTTTGTGACCTAAGCCTGGCCTTAATTCTTGCCCTTGAACAGGTCCCAGAGGTTAACAGTCTTGAAGGAAAAAAAAAGAATGCAGGAAACAAATGACTTACCTGGCTAGAGAAGTGATAACAGCAAAGAAAATACATCAGTTGTAAGACTCGCAGTTCTGTTTCAATGGAAGAGATGAACCCAAAGCACTTTCTTGAGCTGTTTTGCAAAATTCAAATCCCTTTGAGCACTCAACCACCAGGTTGACTAGAACCTAATGGATGATGCTACTGACATTTTCTGATCCTCATGTTAGTCACTCAGTAATGTCAGACTCTTTGCGAACCCATGGACTGTAGCCGGCCAGGTTCCTCTGTCCATGGGATTCTCAAGGCAAGAGTACTGGAGTGGTGTGCCATTCCCTTCTCCAGGGGTTTTTCCTGGCCCAGGGATCGAACCCAGATCTCCCACATTCTGACCCTCATGAATTCAATCAACTAAAACTTCCATTCTGTGACCTTTGCCCAGTTCTATCTTGAATTCTTTTCTGCTCAAGCCCCTTCATGAATATGTATATGCCCTGAGCTTAAAACTTCCCCAATACTGATGCTTTACTACTTTGTGAAAGATTCTCAGCATTCTTACCACAAGGAGTAAAACCTTCCTTCCTTTCATCTTTAGCTTGCAACATCCACCAAGAGGGTGACACTTTGAGAACAGTTTCTAAGCTAGTTGTTAAAATCCGCAATGCTGCATGTGTTCTACACAATCAAAGCTGTAGACTGTGAGGAGTCACTGAGGATTTTTTTTTTTTTAATATTCAAACTGACTACATCAGTAGAACATGTTCTAGGATGTGCTGATTAAAGACCAGCACTGAAAATTCAGATTTTCCAATCCCCATTAATTGGAAGAGAGAAAAGAGACACACATTTGGTCAGTCATGAAATGATGCTATAAAGCCATTTGCTTCAGAGTTTAGCATATGGCAACAGCCACAATTCAAGGTTTTTGGTTAATGGGGATTAACAAACACAGCTGGAGGCTTCTGTTAATCACTCCGAATGTAATCTATTGAAGCAGCTTTCAAAATGTTTTTTTCTTTTCTTGAATTTGTGGATTATGCCTACTCTAATGAAAATGGATTTCATGTTAATCCTTAGAGGGTAAATTTAACATAATCCTTTTCTATAATTAGAGTAATTATTTTAAATAAAATCTACTTACACAAGAATTTTCCTAAGTTAAATAGGAAAGAAAAAAAAAAAGAATTCCGTTTGTGCTGTGGTGGTTGTTCCCTTGAAAGTTTAGTCATCAGAGTGAGGACTGAAGGCATTTGCCCATATTCCCTTTGACACTACGGATTGAAACTGTCACTGAATTAGGTCATATGGATCCCCATTTGGGTCCTAGCCTGGCTAAGACCCCTGCCTTGGTGACAAGAAAATTTCTTTTTCCATTCAGGTTCACACAGTCACAAACAAAGCTGAAGCTGAGTTTGAAACAGCACAAGCTTTATTCAAAGGCCAGAGAAAGGAGAAGTGAGAATATAATTCACAAATCAACTTCTTGTCTTAATGGCAAGAAGGATTTGTGGGGTTTTTTGTTTGTTTGTTTGTTTTTAGAAGTATAGTTGCTGTACAAAGTTGTGTTAGTTTCTGCTATACAACACAGTGAGTCAGCTATATATATACATATATCCCCTCTTTCTTTGGGTTTCCTTCCCATTCAGATCGCCACAGAGCACTGAGTAGAGTTTACCGTGTTATGCAGCAAGTTCTCATTGGTTGTCTATGTTATACATTGTGTTGTTGTTGTTGTTGTTTAGTCCCTAAGTTCTGTTCGACTTTTTTTGTGACCCCATGGACTGTAGCCCACCAAGCCTCTCTATCCATGGTATTTCCCAGGCAGGAATACTGGAGTGGGTTGCCATGTACCTCTCCAGGGGATAGTTCCAACCCAGGGATTAAATCCACGTCTGCTGCTTGACAGGTTGATTCTTTACCACTGAGCCTCCTGGGAAGTCCATTCTATACAAAGTAGTGTATATATGTCAGTCTCAGTCTCCTAATTCATCCCACACCTCCTCTTACCCTTGGTGTCCATATGTTTGCTCTCTATGTATCACTGTTCATGCCCTGCAAATAGGTTCATCTATAGCATTTTTCTAGATTCCACATATATGTGTTAATACACAATAGATGTTTTTCTATTTCTGACTTACTTCACTTTATGACATTCTCTAGGTCCAGCCACATCTCTATAAATAGCACAATTTCATTTGTTTTTATGGCTGAGTAATATTCCATTGTATATATGTGCTACAAATAACATACAAAGGATTTGCTTTTAAGGAATAAGGACAACATGGGGAGGAATGAGAGTAATGATGGAGAGGCATATGCATTAGCTTTCTAATTAAAACAGAGCTTTCTTGGAAATGAGGGAGCTACTCCTTTTCTGTCCTTTTTTGGTCAGTGACTTCAAGTTACAGCCACCAGTATATGTGTCATTTTGTACACTAATGTAGTGAAATCAACATAGAATGAGACTCAGGTCTATTGGAGGTCAAATTCATCACCATATTGGTTCCAGTTGGTTCTATTCAGTTTCCGTTTTTCTCTTCTTATAACTTCTTTTCTTTGTGTCCAAACTTAAAGATATGTGTTTGTTCCTGTTCAAGCAGAATTTGTTGGGTTTTGAACAAGAGTCTTAAGGAAACTCTGGTAACAAAACTTCTGTCTCACAAACACCCACAATACCATGACTTTGTTTCTCCATTGTCTTCATTAGCATTAGTTTATCTTTCCCTGAGTCTTTTGCCCAACCAAAAGATCTGATTGTTTACTACATGAACTTCCTAGAAATCTCAGCAGCTCTTAAATGGAAAACATCAAAACACCTCAAATGGAAAACACCTCAAAATCCTTGCCTTGACGTTTCCTTCATACCTGGGCTATTATAACATGACCTTACCTAATCCCAATCTACTCCCCCACATTGAAACACTCGCCTTAAAAATACTCAATAAATTTAGACTTTATTTTTTGTTATGGGTTGAACTGTGTCCCACCCAAGTTCATACACAGATGTTCTAACCTCTACTATCTATGAATTTAGCTGTATTTGGAGATAGGGTTTTTACTGAGGTAATCAAGTTAAAATGAGGTCATTAGAATGGGCTCTAGTCCAATATGATGGGTGTTCTTATAAAAAGAGGAAATTTAGAGAAAAACACACATAGGGAGAATGCCATGTGAGCATGAATACAGATATTGAGGTGATAAATTTATAAGCTAAGGAAAGAGGGCCAACAAACCACCAGAAACCAGGAGAGAGAAATGGAGCAGATACTTCCTCACAGCCTTTAGAAGAAACTAACAAACCCACACCTTGAGTTCAGACTTTTAACCTCCATAACTGCGAAGCGATAAATTTCTGTTATTGAAGTCTCCTAGTTTGTGCTGCTTTGTTACAGTAACCTAGTGAGTCAATACATTTTCCCTATTCCAAGGCATTTCCAATGTTCCATAGCAATGGTGTTCTTTCCTGTAGTAAGCAATAAATTCATCTTTGTCTTATCAATAGGTTATGCTAGTTATATTTGAGGTGCCAGCTTCAATGAAAGCCACTGAAGTTGCTATTCATTCTAATTCTTTTAGGTTGAGGTTGCATCAGTCCAAGAGGAACTTGACTCAGATGTTATGTTACACATTATTAGTAATGAGAGGCATTTCTGTGATTCTTGGGCATGCCCACAAATTACAACAAAGGTGTAGCAGAAGATGGGACTAGGAAATTGTTGGCAGTTAAATATTAGATGGACTTGAGTCATAGTATGGAGGTTGGAATTTTTCTCAACAGCAATGAGAAATAATTATAGGAGAAAAATGAAAATTACACAACAGTCTTCACCTCAAGAGTATCATGAACCAAAGATTGAGAATAGTCACAAACTTGATAAGCAGTGAAATAATGAAAATATGAACTCCAAGAAGAGGGACCAAGATTTAAAAATAAACCATGTTTAATTATATTTTAAATTTCATAATAATAAAAAAATTACTCTCAATAAATTAAAAAGATACTTTTAGTAAGTAGAGTAATAGATATTAACAGTCAGAGTGGATTTTTTCATAAAGGAAAATTCAACTTACTAAAATGTTAGTAAAGATTGTACTGTTAACTATTAGAATGACTAGTTTCAAAAAGATAAGAGGTAATAATTTTGGGGAGGGTGTGGAGAAAAGAGAAACCTCCCAAACTGTTGGTGGGAATGTAAACTGGTGCAGCCACTGTGGACAACATTATGGAGGTTCCTCAAAAAACTGAAATTAACATATGATCCAACAATTCCACTTCTGTGCATCTATCCAAAAGAAATCAAATTACTATCTCAAAGAAGTTTTTGCACGCCTATGTTCCTTGTAGCATTATTTACAATAGTCAGGATATGGAAACAAGCTATGCATCCACTGTCAAATAAATGGATTAAAAAAAACATATATATTAATGCAAAGAAATAGAGGGAAACAATAGAATGGGAAAGACTAGAGGTCTCTTCAAGAAAATTAGAGATACCAAGGGAACATTTCATGCAAAGATGAGCACAATAAAGGACAAAAGTGGTATGGACCTAACAGAAGCAAAAGATATTAAGAACAGGTGGCTAGAATAAACAGAGGAACTATACAAAAAAAAATCTTCATACCCAGATAACCACAATGGTGTGATCACTCACCTAGAGCCAGATATCCTGGAATGTGAAGTCAAGTGGGCCTTAGGAAGCAACACTATGAACAAAGCTAATAGAGGTGATGGAATTCCAGTTGAGCTATTTCAAATCCTAAAAGATGATGCTGTGAAAGTGCTGCACTCAATATGCCAGCAAATCTGGAAAACGCAGCAGTGGCCATAGGACTAGAAAAGGTCAGTTTTCAATCCAATCCCAAAGAAAGGCAATGCCAAAGAATGTTCAAGCTACTGTACAATTGCACTCATCTCACACGCTAGCAAAGTAATGCTCAAATTTCACCAAGCCAGGCTTCAGCAATACATGAACCGAGAACTTCCAGATGTTCAAGCTGGATTTACAAAAGGCAGAGGAACCAGAGATCAAATTGCCAACATCTTTTGGATTATTGAAAAAACAAGAGAGTTCCAGAAAAATATCTACTTTTGCTTTATTGACTACACCAAAGCCTTTGAATGCATGAGTCACAACAAACTGGAAAATTCTTCAAGAGATGAGAATACCACACCACCTTACCTGCCTCCTGAGAAATTTGTATGCAGGTCAAGAAGCAACAGTTAGAACTAGACATGGAACAACAGACTGATTCCAAAGGAGTACTAGGGAAAGGAGTACATCAAGGCTGTATATTGTCACCCTGCTTATTTAACTTATATGCAGAGTACATCATGTGAAATGCCAGGCTGAATGAAGCACAAGCTGGAATCAAGATTGCTGGGAGAAATATCAATAACCTCAGATATGTAGATGACACCACCCTCATGGCAGAAAGTGAAGAAAAACTAAAGAGCCTCTTGATGAAAGTGGAAGAGGAGAGTCAAAAGTTGGCTTAAAACTCAACCTTCAGATAACTAAGATCATGGCATCTGGTCCCATCACTTCATGGCAAATAGATGGGGAAACAGTGGAAACAGTGAGGAACTTTATTTTTTGGAGCTCCAAAATCACTGCAGATGGTGACTGCAGCCATGAAATTAAAAGACACTTGCTCCTTGGAAGAAGGAGCAACCTAGACAGTATATTAAAAATCGGAGACATTACTTTACCAACAAAGGTCTGTCCAGTCAAAGCTATTATTTTTCTAGTAGTCAGGTTTGGATGTGAGAGTTGGACTATAAAGAAAGTTGAGCACCGAAGAATTGATGCTTTTGAACTGTGGTTTTGGAGAAGACTCTTGAGAGTTCCTTGGACTGCAAGGAGATCCAATCAGTCCATCCTAAAGGAAAGCAGTCCTGAATATTCATTGGAAGGATTGTTGCTGAAGCTGAAACGTCAATATTTTGGCCACCTGATGTGAAGAACCGACTCATTGGGAAAGACTCTGACTCTGGGAAAGATTGAAGGCAGGAGGAGAAGGGGACGACAGAGGATGAAATTGCTGGGTGGCATCACTGACATGATTGACATGTATTTGAGTAGGCTCTGGGAGTTGGTGATGGACAGGGAAGCCTGGCGTGCTGTGATCCATGAGGTCTCAAAGAGTTGGACACGACTAAGCGACCTAACTGAACTGAACTGAACTGAATATATACACATTATATACTTATACAGTTTTTTCAACCATAAAAATAGACAGAAATCTTGTCATTTGTGACAACATGGATGACTCTTGCGGACATGATGCTAAGTGAAATAAATCAGACAGAAAAGACTGTGATCTCACCTCTATTTGAATGTAAAGAGTTAAACTCCTAGAAACAGAGAGTAGAGTGGTGGTTGCCAGAAGCTGGAGGTAGGGCAAATGGCAAGAGGTTGGTAAGAAGTTCAGACTTTCAATAATAAGATGAATGGTTCCTGGGGAATAATAAGATGAATAAATCCTGGGGATCTAATGTGCAACACAGTGAGTATAGTTTACTGTATGGTCTACTTGAAATTTCCTAAGAGAGTAGTTGTTAAATATTCCTACCACAGGCACATACACAATAGTAACTATGTGAGGAAATAGATGTAATTAACGTTATTGTGATAATCATTTCACAATATATATCAAATATCACAGTGTACAGCCTAAACCTATATCAAGGTATTTGTCACTTTTATCTCAGTAAAGTTGGAAAATAAGAACCAGGAGTTGCATGATAACCCAGACCCCATAGCTGAAGCCACAGGTTACAGAGCAAGACACAGGTTTGGCCAGGCTGGAAAGCCCTCCTTGGGACTTTGGGCAAGTGAGTCTGAGGCAGCTAGGCCTGTTGACAGGGAGCAGCATTAGAAAAAAGTAGGTAACTTCCCCTGAAATGTGATGAATGCATGTTCAATAAAATTAGTTCCAAAATACTGCTAACTTGCCACTTCCCACCCTGAAATACCAAGTGACTCTAATAGTTTGCTTAATGTACAGTTTAATCACTAAGAGATTTACTGAAGCATGTTTGACCAGAAAGGCATCATTTTGACCACTGATGATGCTTCATCAGCTGAACAAGGGATGGTTATTTAAGACTTCTTTTTGTACACTTTAAGTGCCAGAGTCTGGTTTCATGTAAAAGAGTAAAATTACATGAAAATAAAAGATTCTGAGAAGATATTATGTAAAGCAGTGTCCTTACAGTATCCTCAAAGGAATGTGGTAAGGGTTCTCCAGAGGGTTAATGAGAATGTTTTCACATTCTATGGCCAATTCTTCTAGAACTGGAGTTTATGTAGGGCTATCTGAAGTAGAAGACTCCAATGGATACCTTTCTTAGATAATCAGCTTTGATTTCTATAATTTTCTGATATTTCAGCACATGAAATACTATTAAATTTAGATTGAAAGACACTTTCAAAATTATTTTAAAAGCACATTGAATAGTTTTTAATGTGACTGGATTTCATTTCCTGATGATATAAAATTTCCTGATGATCTTGTGTTGTGAAAGCACATAGTTAGGTTCCAAATCAGACTGACTCCCTTTAAACTGAGTCATCCCTCAGTTTTAGTCCCTCATAAAAGCAGACTTCACATACTTTAAGAGAATCAATTTAAAAGGGGTCAATCTCTTAAAATAGATGGGAGTCTGCTTTTACAAGGGGCCCAAATTGAGGGATGAAATTTTGCAGATGAGGTTCAACATCATTATATCCTGGTCTATATACAGTTTATCCAACTTAAGCTTCTTCAAAACATGGTCTTTTCACATTCCCCACCCCCCATGTTTGTTTCTTCCTTTTAAATAAGTTAGGAATAGAGTAAGGAGAAGAATTCCTAGGTTAATGTAATTAGAAAGATGAAGGTGTATCAAAATGATAAGACTGAAATTACTTTTACTTATTAAATTTTTCTTACATTCTGATATTTCAGAACCTAAAATTCAAAAGTGAATGCTTGGAATGAAAAACACACTTCATAACCAAACATTTGGGTACATAATAAACCTTTCATGGAAAATTAATGTCTGGCACACATGGGACATTGAATAAAAGAAAACATCATCAATATAGGTTTATCCTAACTTGTGGAAAGCATGTAATAATGAATTCTACCCTTTATTGGCATGTATGTACCTCTGAATATAATCTTTAAAAAAATATAATGGGACTCACACTCTAATTTTTAAAACTGATCAATTTTAAGTGGATATCTCCTCTAAATCTGGCACAATTATGACATTCAATGATCAAGAAAGATCTCTTTTCTTAGCTTTTATTCGTAGACAATACAATAATCATCTGGTGAGGACAGAATTACTGATCCTTAGTAAGAAAGAGAAATGAGCTTTGGCAATTTTCAAAGTAAGCTTGTTAAAAATTTTGGTTGATATTTCATGGGAGTGTGTAATTTCCTCCATTCTGTCTCGCCACAGCAAAGATTTGAAATGGTGGACCAGTATTATAGCTCGGTTACAGCTCAGGGTTTTATTCGGCAAAGGATAGCACACCTTCGAGGTGTGAGGGCGGACCTACCCCAAAGGAGAAGCCTCAATCAGTCTTCAGTTCTGTTCAGTCACTCAGTTGTGTCCGACTGTTTGCGACCCCATAGACTGCAGCACATCAGGCTTCCCTGTCTATCACCAACTCCAAGAGGTTGCTCAAACTCATGTCCATCGAGTCGGTGATGCCATCCAAACATTTCATCCTCTGTCTTCCTCTCCTCCTGCCTTCACTCTTTCCCAGCATTAGAGTCTTCTTCAATTGGTCAGTTCTTCACATCAGGTGGTCAAAGTGTTGAAGTTTCAGCTTCAGCATCAGTCCTTCCAATGAATATTCAGGACTGATTTCCTTTAGGGTGGACTGGTTGGATCTCCTTGCAGTCCAAGGGATTCTCAAGAGTCTTCTCCAACATCACAGTTCAAAAGCATCATTTCTTCGGTACTCAGCTTTCTTTATGGTCCAACTCTCACATCTATTCATGGCTACTGGAAAAACCATAGCTTTGACTAGACAGACATTTGTTGGTAAAGTAATGGGTCTGATTTTTAATATGTTGTCTAGGTTCGTCATAGCTTTTCTTCCAAGGAGCAAGTGTCTTTTAATTTCATGGCTGCAGTCACCATCTGCAGTGATTTTGGAGCCCCCCAAAATAAAGTTCCTCACTGTTTCCATTGTTTCCCCATCTATTTGCCATGAAGTGATGGGACCAGATGCCATGATCTTAGTTTTCTGAATGTTGAGTTTTAAGCCGACTTTTTCACTCTCCTTTTTCACTTTCATCAAGAGGTTTTCATCAGTCTGTCTTGGCTTCCCCCTTTTATATGTTTGTCTCGTTTGTCTCCACCTTACCTTGAGCCTATTGTATGTAAATTGGGGCCAAGAAGGTGGGGCGGGGGAGCTGTTTGTTTCACCTGATTTCACACTCCAGTCCATGGATTTTCTTTTGTTTCATTTTCACGGGCTTTTCTCTATTTCGTCTTTTAGCCACTGCCATTTTGGACTTTTTTTTTCCTATCCTAACTACCAATCCCAAAGAAAGGCAATGCCAAAGAATGCTCAAACTACCGCACAATTGCACTCATATCACCAACTCGATGGATACGGATTTTGGTAGACTCCGGGAGTTGGTGATGGACAGAGAGGCCTGGCGTGCTGCAATTCATGGGGTCGCAAACAGTCTGACACGACTGAGCGACTGAACTGAACTGAACACATGCTAGTAAAGTAATGCTCATAATTCTCCAAGCCAGGCTTCAGCAATACATGAACCGTGAACTTCCAGATGTTCAAGCTGGTTTTAGAAAAGGCAGAGGAACCAGAGATCAAATTGCCAGTATCCGCTGGATCATCGAAATAGCAAGAGAGTTCCAGAAAGACATCTACTTCTGCTATATTGACTATGCCAAAGCCTTTGACTGTGTGGATCACAATAAACTGTGGAAAATTCTGAAAGAGATAGGAATACCAGACCATCTGACCTGTCTCTTGAAAAACCTATATGCAGGTCAGGAAGCAAGTTAGAACAGGACATGGAACAAAAAACTGGTTCCAAATAGGAAAAGGAGTACGTCAAGGCTGTGTATTGTCACCCTGCTTATTTAACTTATATGCAGAGTACATCAAGAGAAACGCTGGGCTGGAAGAAACACAAGCTGGAATCAAGATTGCCGGGAGAAATATCAATAACCTCAGATATGCAAGAGGACACCATCCTTATGGCAGAAAGTGAAGAAGAACTAAAGAGCCTCTTGATGAAAGTGAAAGAGGAGAGTGAAAAAGTTGGCTTAAAGCTCAGCCTTCAGAAAACTAAGATCATGGCATCTGGTCCCATCACTTCATGGGAAATAGATGGGGAAACAGTGGAAGCGGTGGCTGACTTTATTTTGGGGGGCTCCAAAATCACTGCTGATGGTGATTGCAGCCATGAAATTAAAAGACACTTACTCCTTGGAAGGAAGATTATGGCCAACCTAGATAGCATATTTAAAAGCAGAGACATTACTTTGCCAACAAAAGTCCGTCTGGTCAAGGCTGTGGTTTTTCCAGTGGTCATGTATGGATGTGAGAGTTGGATGGTGAAGAAAGCTGAGCGCCGAAGAATTGATGCTTTTGAACTGTGGTGTTGGAGAAGACTCTTGAGAGTCCCTTGGACTGCAAGGAGATCCAGTCAATCCATCCTAAAGGAGATCAATCCTGGGTGTTCATTGGAAGGACTGATGTTGAAGCTGAAACTCCAATACTTTCGCCACCTCATGTGAAGAGTTGACTCGTTGGAAAAGACCCTAATGCTGGGTAGGATTGGGGTCAGGAGGAGAAGGGGACGACAGAGGATGAGATGGTTGGATTGCATCACCGACTCGATGGACATGGGTTTGGGTAGACTCCGGGTGTTGGTGATAGACAGAGAGGCCTGGTGTGCTTGCTGCAATTCATGGGGTCTCAAAGAGTCGGACACGACTGAGAGACTGAACTGAACTGAACTGAACCACCTAACACTCAGCTCTCAAGAGATGGGAGGCCCAATTCTTTGGGACTAGGGGTGTAGAAGTCTCTCTGGCTACTTCCTGCTGAGCTGGGATGGCGAGGGGCATTGAGCCCCTTCCCTCTTGCTAATCTCAAGCCTCAGAGTCCTTATAGAAGTTTCCATCTAAGGGTGAGTGATATTTACCATGGTCGGGTGTAGTTTTATATATCCTTGTTGAACTGGCACTGCATGTTGTAGCTTGTTGACCTGGGCAGAGTAAAAATGGGTTAGACAATTGATAATACGTGGAGCAATCATTAGCAGCATCAATATGGTGATAACAGGGATTAGTAGGGGCATTAGCCAGCTCCAAATTCCCTCTCGCCAGGAGAAGGATTCCCCCAAAGAGAGACTCTAGACACCCCAAGAACACTCCAGTTCATTCTTCGAGATCCCATAGGATCTGAATGCTTTTCTTGAGGGCTGTGAGACTTTCTTTAACTTGGTTGGAGGTATTTACCCAGAAACAACACGTCTCATTCAAGATGGCTCACGTCCTTCCTTATTCAGGTATCAGGAGATCTATCTCCTGTCTGTTTTGAAGTACAACTCCTGCCAAGCTGTGTTGGCTCTTTAGAGCTATCGTGAGAAATCTTATCCTCAGAAACTAGATTTTGGGGGTGTTCACTAGAATGGCACTCATTAGTAGTTCTGAATAGATATCTGAGATCTCCCAGGGGCTCACAGGTGTATTGAGTGTCCTCTTCTGTTTCCTTCCACAGCTTGACTCTTGAGTAATGAATCCAGGAGTTGTGCCCTGGTACCTTGACTGCTATGGGGGTGGAAACTATTACAGAGTAGGGAGCCTTCCATGTGGTCTGGAGTTGAGTCACTGGGGACCCATCTTTCCAGACTTTAATTAGGACTTGAATCCCTGGAGCATATATTGGTGGCTCTTTAGAATCTTTTGGGTTCTGGTTAACACCCTACGTGTGTATTTCTTGTTGAAATTGCCCAATGGCCATGGTATAAGATCGGAGGGGGGGGGGAAGACTGGAGGGTCTGAGCCTCTGCCTCTAAGAAGAGGTCATTGACATAAACAAAAGGTCTCCCACATAGCATCTCATAAGGACTAAGACCAACCTGTTCCTTAGGGGCAATACGGGTGTAGAGGAGAGCTATTGGTAAAGCCTCCTTCCATCCTAGGGAGATCTCCTGGGTTATCTTTTTATTGCTGAGTTTAATAATTGGTTGGCTCTTTCTACTTTTCCTGAAGACTGAGGCCTCCAGACACAATGGAGGTAATAAGTAATGCCCAAAGCTTTAGAGACCCCTTGGGTGACCTTAGAAGTAAATAACATCCCATTGTCACTTTGTAATGACCTGGGCAGAACAAATCTCAGAATGATTGCATGCAGCAGTTTTTTTTTTTCTTTTCTTTTTCTTTTAACTACCTCCTCAGCCTTCTCAGTCGGGATGGGAAAGCCTTCAATCCATCCTGTGAATGTATCTATCATGACTAGCAGGTATTTATACCCTTGAGAAACAGGCATCTGGGTGAAGTCCATCTGCCAGTCCTCTCCTGGATAGACTCCACATTGTTGGACGGGCTGTGCCAGCTGGGGTCTTTGAGCTCCTTGGGGATTGTTTAACTGGCAAGTGGGACAAGAGGAGACCACTTGCCTTATAGTTGTTTGGAGGCCTGTTCCTCTGAAGGACCTTTCTAGTCCTTTTCTAGTCTCACCTTCAGTATATGAAGGAGTTTCTGGCAAATTAGTCTGTGGAACTAGAGTGGCAAACCGTGTTAGGTCATTGTTCTGTTAGTCTTAGCTGCCTGATCGACTGCTTGGTTCCCTTGTGCCACTTCCGTGCTCCCTTTTTGGTGTCCTTTACAATAGGAGACTGAAATCTCAGCGGGCAGATGGACTGCCTCCAAGAGCCTAAGGATTTGATCACCATACTTGATTAGGGACACTCAGGTGGTCAAGTGGCCTCTTTCTTCCCAAATAGCAGCATGTGCATGTAGCACCAGGAAGGCATACTCGAAGTCAGTGTAAATGGCTATTCTTTTTCCTTTTCCCAACTCTAAAGCTCGAGTCAGGGCTATGAGCTCAGCCAACTGGGCTGAAGTACTGGTGGCAAAGGTAGCCTCTATGGTCTCAAAAATTGGAGACTACTACATATCTGGCTCTTCTTTTTCCATCTAAGACAAAGTTTCTTCCATCAGTGTACCAGATTTCCTCAGGACTGGTCAGAGGATCTTCTGACAATCCCTCTCCAGGTTTTGTCCAATGATCCAAAGTTTCTAGGCAAGAGTGAAAAAGGAAAGAGCCTTCGGGGTGTAGGCAGGAGGATAGCTGGGTTAAGAACCTCACAAGGAGATATAGTCAGGCCTGGATTTTCCATCAGCACTACTTCATATCTGAGGATCCTTTGATCAGACATCCATAAATGGCCTCTCCCATTCAAGAGTTGTTTCACTTGTTGGCTGGTAAAAATAGTTAGTTTGCTCCTGAGAGAATTTTAAAGCATCTTCTATCGTGACTGCAATAGCTGCAAGATTCTGAAGGCAGGGAAAGATCTCTTCCTAATAAGGGAGTAGGACATTCAGGGATCACCAGAAACGGGTGGGGAAATATTTGTCCATCCTAGCAACAAAGATGTGCTTGGGTGAATCTTTTTGTAATTGCTTTTCCTATTGCACCTAAAATGGTACAGGTTTGGGAGAAGACTCCAGAGTAGCAGGTCAGGACAGACTAGGTAGCCCCTGTGTCAACCAAGAAATTCTCTGACCTACCTGCCACATCCAGTTGTAACCTTGGCTCCAGCCCCATGATGGTTATCTGTGACAGGCGGGCTGGCTGGCCCCTTCAGTCCTGTTGAACCATCGTGAGGGAAGGCTTGACACTTGACCTTGAGGCTCTTGGGTCCCGAGGGCAATGTGCCACCCAATGTCCCAATTGATGGAATTTGTAGCAAGCCATTTTAGGAGACTTGCCATGATTTGGACATTTTTTTTGGCCCAATGTCCTGCCTGTCTACAGACTAAGCATTTTCCCAGTGTGTTGTCCTTCAAGGACTCAGGGTTTGCCACAGTGCTTCCCTGGAGGGCGGCCAGCATCTGGGCATGCCTTATCTCTTTCCTTTTCTCCCTTTCCTGGGTCTTGGACTCCCTTTCCTGTTCTGTTATAAAAGGTATTGGTGGCTGTCTGGACCATCTCATCTAAAGAGGCAGCAGGGTCCTGCTACTGTAGCTGTTGTAACTTTATCCTGCTGGCTGATGCACATTGGGACAGGAATTTGCCCTTTAAAATCACCTGTCCCAAATGGATAAGAAAGCTGTGGTACATAATATGATGCCGCTATTAAAAAGAATGCATTTGAATCAGTTCTAATGAGGTGGATGAAACTGGAGCCTATTATACAGAGTGAAATAAGTCAGAAAGAAAAACACCAATACAGTATATTAAAGCATATATATGGAATTTAGAAAGATGCTGACGATGACCCTATATGCAAGACAGCAAAAGAGACACAGATGTAAAGAAAAGACTTTTGAACTTTGGAAGAAGGTGAGGGTGGGATGATTTGAGAGAATAGCATTGAAACATGTATATTATCATATGTGAAATAGATCGTCAGTCCAGGTTCGATGCATGAGACAGGTGCTCAGGGCCTGTGCACTGTGATGACCCTGAGGGATGGGATGGGGAGGGAGGTGGGAGGGGAGTTCAGGATGGGGAACACATATACACCCATGGCTGATTCGTGTCAATGTATGGCAAAAACCACTACAATATTGTAAAGTAATTAGCCTTCAATTAAAATAAATAAATTTAAAAAGAGAGAGAGAGAGAAAAAAATCACCTGTTCCTCATAAGAGTCTAGGTCCAGATAGGTAAACTTTTGGAGGGCCTCTTTTAGCCTTTCCAGAAAGGCAATGGGATTCTCGTTGGGCTCCTGAGTTATTGCTGAGAATGAGTACAGTTCCACAACTAATAGGCCTCCTTCTATTTCCATGGGTGGACTTCCTTAGGGGTGAGTCTCTCTGAAGCTTATCCTACCCATTACTGTTGCAACCTGAGAGCTGGGAATCCCCTGGTCAGGGTTCAGATTCCTAGGCAGGTTGAGGTGTGACAGTCTCCTGGAGATTGAATCCCCAGGCAGGTCGAAGTATGTCGGCCTCCTGGGACGCCTGGACTGGCGGATCCCCAAGTAGGTTGAAGCATAACAACCTCCCAGGGACCAGATCCCAAGGCAGGTTGAGGCAAGTCAACCTCCTGGAACCCCCAGACTGGTGGATCCCTGAGCATGGTTGAGGCATGACAACCTCCCAGGGACAAGGTCCCTAGGCAGATCAAGGCAGAATGACATCCTGGGATCCCCAGGGTGGAGTTAAGTGTCCTCAAGGTCTCCAGCAGGACTAGTGCTGGGTAGGATTAAGATGTTGTAATCTTAACTCATTGCTGGTTTGTCCACTGAGGATGGGAATAGATACCATGATGTAAAGCAATCTCCTAGCCCATGCTCTAAGACTGGGAACCTGGTGAAATAGCCATAAGACTTATCCTCTTGAGGGGATATAAGTCACTGATTTCCTCCCCTAGTCCTCCATAAGAGTAGTTAGGGGTATTTCCAATGGTAAACGTTTCCTTGTCATAGACCCACTCTAGGTAATAACAGAAATAATTACAAAGGAGTGGGTTATCTGATCCTGTTAGGGGCGTTAAGAGTATTTTATTAATAAGCTGGGTGGAGTGATGTTGCCTACAGAGGGGGCAGGATCATGGTTGTAGGAGTTAGTAAGTGGCTTAAGAACAAATTGATAAGAGGCAACAGACTAGATGTTCCATAAAAGTGGAGTGGAGATTTGATCCGGGGGTATGTTTGTAACTTTAGGGAAAGGGTGGTAAGGGTTTGGGCCCAAACAGCCAGAAGGGTTAACTCCAAAAGTGGCAAACATTGTCCCTGGAAGCCCAATTTTCCTTGAAGGGATGCCACCAACAGATGGACTCCTAGCAGATGGACTGTGTGCCTGTCACCCATCCCAGCAGGTTCACTGAGAGATGATGTTGTTGCACATGTTGTAGGAAACATGGAAGATGAAGGCTTGGGTATCTAGAGGAATTGGAAGTTATACAGTATTTCCCTTCCAAGGATCAGCTATTTTCTGGTTGCCACGCCAGAAGATTGTAGAGGCAACATTGTGGGCCCAGATGGGGCTCAGGAAGAGAGCATGAAACAGGGCAGAAGGGGGTATGGCACAACTTTTGAAAGAATGGCATAGCCCAAGGGAAAAACATAAACTGATTAAAATCAAATGGGTCCAAGATGGCAGACAAGTCAAATTTAACTAAACCTTGATCCTTAATCTGCAAGCTAAATGACACACCCAGAGGCATCATGACAGTTCCAAGGTACTATCGAAAGACCAAGGAGTGGATGGTTTCCAAATTGTTGCAATGATCCTCACACTCATTAGCATATGAAATTACCCAGCACATAAAAAACTACCACACCACATTCCATGGCCCATGGCACTTGCCCTCTATGATGGCCTACACTCTTGGAATGTCCTCTCTGAATCTGAACAAACGCACTTCTCAACTATCACTTTGTCTCTCACTGAATTCTTTCTTCAATGAGACATCAAGAACCTGAGCTTCATTAGGTCTTGAAACCAGGCACTGTGGGTTTTGTTCAGGATCAAGTCCTGGTCGTACATGACTGAGTGATTAAGCACAGCACAGAGTCCCTGCCATGTGGGTTTGAGTCCCAATCTTAGGTACACAGTTTCAAACACAACTTTCAGAAATGGAGAGATGATGACCTGTCCAATACTTTGTAAACAGCAGCATAGATGGAGAGAGGAGCTGAAAGATGGGAGGAAAAAGCATTGGGAAAAACGTGCCGAGTTAAGAAATTCCCTTTCTTAACTTGCCAGAAAAACTGCTAAATGCCTGACCTGTGTCCACAACTTTCATTGGCCTGATCCTTGGCACAAAGAAGGCTAAGGACAGAAGAACCCTCGCCCACTTGGGCAACAGCTACCATGGCACAGCAGATAGTGAAGCCTTCAGCACACACTGGAGAGTAGTCCCTGCCAGAGTCCCTCAGTTGCATCCACTGATGCTCGCCTGTTCACAGGGGGTTCAAGGAAACAAGAAATGAGACACTGTAAAGGAATTAAGATTTTGTTAGCTATATATCCTTCCAGCCATAGGGGTGAGGACCTCCTACCTTAACCAGAGGTCTTCTGGAATCTGATACTGAGTCATGTGGCTTTCTGCCAACTTTGTTTTGCTGTCCCTGTTACCAGCACTCTAGGCTTCTTGTCACCTCCACTGTTCTAGGTTTCCTTCGTGTTCAGTGTCCACCATGTGAGCTTTTGCCAAGTTGGACTTCTGCTGTGTTTAGTCTCAGCCTCGCTGTCCCCGAGCTGAGGTTGTTTCAGCCAGGTTACATCTGAGACATGGCACCAGACATATCGGGGGAATGTGTAATTTTCTCGGTTCTGTCTCACTGCAGCAAAGATTTGAAATGGTGGACCAGTGTTACAGCTCGGTTACAGCTCAGGGCTTTATTTGGCAGGCAAAGGATAGTACACCCTCAAGGTGTGAGGGCAGGCGTACCCCAAAGGAAAAGCCTCAGTCTGTCTTGGTTTCCTTCTTTTATATGTTTGTCTCCTCCCCACCTTGAACCTGCCCCATGCAAATTGGGCTAGCCAAGAAGGAGGCATGTTTGTTTCACCAGAAGTTCTCACTCTGGTCCATGGATTTTCTTTCGTTCTGTTTTCACAAGCTTTTCTCTATCTTTGTCTTTTAGCCACTGCCATTTTGGACTCCTTTTTCCTATTCTAACTACCTAACAGAAATATGAACTTGGTAAAAGCTAGAAATTCACAGTCAGTTTTCAGGCAGCTTATTCAATGTCTTCAATTCAGTGAAAACAATAAAGACAGAAAATTAAATATTAAACTTTATTATTGAGTCCAAAATTACTGTACAGTAAGTGCGTGGAGACTGTAGCTTCTAGACTCCCACTGCTCGTACATCAAATTTCATTGAAGACAGATTCAGCCTAATTCAGGGGAGTATTGAATTAGCCTGACTACATTCTTTATTCAGGTCACTGTTGAGATTGAATTTATCTGCTTAGTGGGAAGGTCGAATGGAAGTTAATTAATTAAGGAGTGTTGGAAATGAGTTACACTGTAGCTTCTATTTAAAATATTGTAGAAGAGAAGTATCCATAAAGCAGATGCGAATAAGTAAGAGAAAGGATATATCAGTTTAGGATTAATCAAACATGAATTTTAGTGAAAGAGGGAAAAATACATTTTCTGAGATAGAGATATACAGTAGAGTAGATGAGGAGCTTTTTGGGACCTAGCTTTAGAAGCAAAATGGATCAACATTTAGTGCCCAAAAGAACAGCAGCTATGAATTTGACCTTCGGCTCTTGTATTTTTCCATTCACAATAGTCAGGTGATGACAGTTCCCCATGTCCACATAGGAGGACAAAAGGATAAAGAAGTAAATTAAAACATTAATGGACTTTGATTAATCAAAAGGAAGAGAGACTCTAGTCTGATATTTAATTCCATCAGAGTCTTGGCAGCTGCCTAAATGAATGAAACTTTGCAAAACGTTTTCCATTTCCTGTGGTTGATAAATTGGCTGTTGTAAATTTTGACAAATTTGATTTGAGACTACTGTTTTAAAATTATTCTTTATATAATTTTCTGTCTCAAGTATCAGTTAACAGTTATTTAATATCAACCTAATCATCACTCAAAATCAATTAATAGTTAATTTGAAAACTATTAATAAATGAACATCACAAACTAAAAGAGCTGTTTCTCATAAGAGTCTCATTACAAATTAATTTATTTAAAGAAGCTGGAGCAACAAGACTTGGGGAATGAATATAACACTAATAGTCAGTTGTTAAATTTTTGACATTTAATTGTTTTGTTGCCCTATATTTTCTGCTAAATACAATAATCTTTTCCCTTTGAATAAAAAACAATAGCAAAGGCTAAGATGGCAGAGGAATAGGACGGGGAGACCACTCTCTCCCCCACAAATTTATCGAAAGAACATATGAACGCTGAGCAAACTTCACAAAACAACTTCTGAACGCTGACAGAGGACCTCAGGCATCCAGAAAAACAGCCCATTATCTTCGAAAGGAGGTAGGACAAAATATAAAAGATAAAAAGAGAGACAAAAGAGTTAGGGACGGAGACCCATACCGGGGAGGGAGTCGTGAAAGAGGAGAAGTTTCCAAACACCAGGAAACCCTCTCACCAGCGGGTTTGGGGGAAGATTTCGAATCTCGGAGGGCAACATAACCAGGAGAAAAAACAAATAAAACCCACAGATTACGTGCCTAAAGGCAACTCCCAGCAAAGAACCCCAGACGCTCGCATCCACCACCAGCAATTGGGGGCTGAACGGAGAGGAGCGGGTGGCAGTGCTTACGGTAAGGACAGGGCCGAATGCCCTGAGGGCAATCTGAGGGAGCTAACGTGAGATAGCAACCTAAACTGTGGGACAGCCAGAGAGAGAGAACTATCCCGTGAAAAGGCCAAATCTAAGGCACTGCCGGCCCGCTCACAGAACAAAGGACTGAGCAATACCAGAGGAGAGCTAGCTGGCTGCGGACCGCCCCATCCCCCGCCGGACACAGTGGGCAGGCGGGACCAGCCAGAGCCGGAAAGGGGCAAACTCGGCCCCAGAGAGGACACCCCCTACCAAACTGCAAACAGGCTCCCAGTTTCTAAGCAAAGACTGCCTGATATCCCAGAGGGTAGACAGCCGCCAGGAGGGTCGCAGCCAGAGACCAGCTCCCCAGAACTGACACAAAGCACACCGGAGCTGGGCGAGCCCATAAACCGAGGCGGGGACCAGGGAGATGACAAGCTGCATCGCCCCAACAGGGGAGAGTGCGCTCGCCAAACTCCTGGCTGCCTGAGCTGCTCCGACCGGGGATTGGCACAAACAGCGGACCCAACCGAGTCTGCACCTTTGTGGAGTACCCGGGAACCTGAACCTGAGCGGCTTAGACCTGGGAAGTGCACACATCTCAGGGCCCACTACCCGGCAGAGTAACCTGAAGCCTGAGCAGGGTAGACAGGGAAAGCACACATGCCGTGAGTGGGGGCAAACCCAGTGCTGCCGAGACACTGCGAGCTCTCCACACACACGCCAGTGATATTGGTTTGCAGTGTTCCTCCCTCCCCACAGCACGACTGAACAAGCGAACATAAAGAGACCACCTCTGCCCCTTTGTGGCAGGGCGGAAATTAGACACTGAAGAGACCTGCCAACAGAAGCCAAATAAACAAAGGGAAGTGCTTTGGAAGTGACAGGCCAACAGATCAAAATCCCTGTAGTTAACACCAACTACATTGAAAGGGGCCTATAGATCTTGAAAAGTATAAGCAGGAACAAGGATCTATCTGAAACTGAACAGACCCCACACTGCTCACAACAGCTCCAAAGAAAGTCCTGGATATATTTTTACTATTATCATTTTTTTTTCTTTTTTCTTTAAGTCCTCTATTACACGTTTAATTTTCATTTTTATAACCCACTATTACCTTACAAAAAAAAAAAACCCTATTTTTAAAGCAAACTGCATACATATATCTTATACTTTTTGTGATTTTTGTTTTCTTTTTTTATATTGTATTTTTTCAAGAGTCTAACCTCTGCTCTAGATTTTTAATCTTTGTTTTACATATTTGATATAAATTTTGTACATGTAAGAACCCAATCTTTAGTACCCATTTTTACTCAGGAGTGTGATTACTGGCTTGATTACTCTCTCTGCCTATTGATGCTCTTTCTTCTCCCCCAGGGAACCTCTATCTCCCACCCTCCTCCTTCTCTTCTCAACCCAATTCTGTGAATCTCGAGGGTGTTCTGGGCAATGGAGAACACTTAGGGGGCAGAATACTGCCCAAATCTCTCTCTCCCCTCTTGATTCCTCCCTTTCTACTCATGCTCACCTCTATTACCTTCCCCCCCCCCCCCATGTATCTCCGTGAACCTCTCTGAGGGTTCCAGACTATGGAGAGCACAGAGGGAAGTGCTTACTGGCTAGACTGCTCTCCCCACGTTTGAGTCCCCCTCTTCTCCTCCTGGTCACCTCAACCCCCCTCCCTTCACCTCTCCATGTAACTCAGTGAACCTCTCTGGGTATCCCTCACTGTGGAGAATCTTTTCATCATTAACCTAAAAGTTTTATTATCGATACTGTATGGATGGAGAAGTCTTGAGGCTACTGCAAGAATAAGACTGAAAGACAGAGGAAACATTAATTAATAAGAGATCATCCAAAAGCCTCCACACATACACTGAAACCAAGCTCCACCCAAGAGCCAATAAGTTCCAGAGCAAGACATACCGCGCAAATTCTCCAACAACGCAGGAACATAGCCCTGAGCATCAATATACAGGCTGCCCAGAGGCACACCAAATCCATAGACATCTCAAAACTCAATACTGGACACTCCATTGCACTCTAGAGAGAAGAAATCCAGCTCCACCCACCAGAACACTGACACAAGCTCCCCCAAACAGGAAACCTTGACAAGCCACCCGTCCAACCCCACCCACAGTGAGGAACCTCCACAATAACGAGGAACTTCAAACTACCAGAATACAGAAAGGCCACGCCTAACACAGCAATCTAAACAAGATGAAAAGGCAGAGAAATACTCAGCAAGTAAAGGAAAATGAGAAATGCCCACCAAACCAAACAAAAGAGGAGGAGATAGGGAATCTATCTGAAAAAGAATTTAGAATAATGATAGTAAAAATGATCCAAAATATTGAAAATAAAATGGAGTTACAGATAAATAGCCTGGAGACAAGGATTGAGAAGATGCAAGAAATGTTTATCAAGGACCTAGAAGAAAAAAAAGGAGTCAATATATATTGAATAATGAAATAAAGGAGATAAAAGACACGCTGGAGGGAACCAACAGTAGAATAACGGAGGCAGAAGATAGGATAAGTGAGGTAGAAGGTAGAATGGTGGAAATAAATGAAGCAGAGAGGAAAAAAGAATCAAAAGAAATGAGGAAAACCTCAGGGACCTCTGAGACAATATGAAACACCCCAACATTCGAATCATAGGAGTCCCAGAAGAAGAAGATAAAAGGAAAGGCCATGAAAAAATACTTGAAGAGATAATAGTTGAAAATTTTCCTAAAATGGGGAAGGAAATAGTCACAGAAGTCCAAGAAACCCAGAGAGTCCCAAACAGGATAAACCCAAGGTGAAACACCCCAAGACACATATTAATCAAATTAACAAAGATCAAACACAAAGAACAAATATTAAAAGCAGCAAGGGAAAAACAACAAATAACACACAAGGGGATCCCCATAAGGATAACAGCTGATGTTTCAATAGAAACTCTTCAGGCTAGAAGGGAATGGCACGACATACTTAAAGTAATGAAAGAGAATAATCTACAACTCAGATTACTGTACCCAGCAAGGATCTCATTCAGATATGAAGGAGAATTCAAAAGCTTTATGGACAAGCAAAAGTTGAGGGAATTCAGCACCACCAAACCAGCTCTCCAACAAATGCTAAAGGATCTTCTCTAAGCAGGAAACACAGAAAGGATGTTTAAACACGAACTCAAAACAACAAAGTAAATGGCAACGGGACCATATTTATCAATAATTACCTTAAATGTAAATGGGTTGAATGCCCCAACCAAAAGACAAAGACTGGCTGAATGGATACAAAAACAAGACCCCTATATATGCTGTCTACAAGAAACCCACCTCAAAACAAGGAACACATACAGACTGAAAGTGAAGGGCTGGAAAAAGATATTTCATGCAAACGGAGACCAAAAGAAAGCAAGAGTCGCAATACTCATTTCAGATAAAATAGACTTTAAAATAAAGGCTGTGAAAAGAGACAAAGAAGGACACTACATAATGATCAAAGGATCAATCCAAGAAGAAGATATAACAATTATAAATATATATGCACCCAACATAGGAGCACCACAATATGTAAGGCAAATAATAACAAGTACGAAAGGGGAAATTAACAATGAGACAATAATAGTGGGAGTCTTTAATACTCCACTCACACATATGGATAGATCAACTAAACAGAAAATTAACAAGGAAACACAAACTTTAAATGATACAATAGACAAGTTAGATTTAATTGACATTTACAGGACTTTCCATCCCCAAACAATCAATTTCACCTTTTTCTCGAGTGCACACGGTACTTTCTCCAGGATAGATCACATCCTGGACCATAAATCTAGCCTTGGTAAATTCAGAAAAATAGAAATCATCCCAATCATCTTCTCTGACCACAATGCAGTAAGTTTAGACCTCAATTATAGGAAAAAAAAAAAACTATTAAAAATTCTGATATATGGAGGCTAAACAACACTCTTCTGAATAACCAACAAATCACAGAAGAAATCAAAAAAGAAATCAAAATATGCATAGAAATGAATGAAAATGAAAACACAACAACCCAAAACCTATGGGACACTGTAAAAGCAATGCTAAGGGGAAGGTTCATAGCAATACAGGCGTACCTCAAGAAACAAGAAAACAATCAAATAAATAAACTAACTCTACACCTAAAGCAACTAGAGAAGGAAGAAATGAAGAACCCCAGGGTTAGTAGAAGGAAAGAAATCTTAAAAATTAGGGCAGAAATAAATGCAAAAGAAACAAAAAGAGACCATAGCAAAAATCAACAAAACTAAAAGCTGGTTTTTCGAGAAGATAAACAAAATTGACAAACCATTAGCCAGACTCATCAGGAAACAAAGGGAGAAGAATCAGATCAACAAAATTAGAGATGAAAATGGAGAGATCACAACAGACTACACAGAAATACAAAGGATCATAAGAGACTACTACCAACAGCTATATGCCAATAAAATGGACAACTTGGAAGAAATGGACAAATTCTTAGAAAAGTATAACTTTCCAAAGCTGAACCAGGAAAAAATAGAAGATCTTAACAGACCCATCACAAGCATGGAAATCGAAACTGTAATCAGAAATCTTCCAGCAAACAAAAGCCCAGGACCAGACGGCTTCACAGCGGAATTCTACCAAAAATTTAGAGAAGAGTTAACACCTATCCTACTCAAACTCTTCCAGAAAATTGCAGAAGATGGTAAACTTCCAAACTCATTCTATGAGGCCACCATCACCCTAATTCCAAAACCAGACAAAGATGCCACAAAAAAAGAAAACTACAGGCCAATATCACTGATGAACATAGATGCAAAAATCCTTAACAAAATTCTAGCAAACAGAATCCAACATCATATTAAAAAGATCATACATCATGACCAAGTGGGCTTTATCCCAGGAATGCAAGGTTTCTTTAACATCCGCAAATCAATCAATGTAAACACATTAACAAACTGAAAGATAAAAAACATGTGATTATCTCAATAGATGCAGAAAAAGCCTTTGACAAAATTCAACATCATTTATGATAAAAACCCTCCAGAAAGCAGGAATAGAAGGAACATACCTCCACATAATAAAAGCTATATATGACAAACCCACAGCAAACATTATCCTCAATGGTGAAAAATTGAAAGCATTTCCACTAAAGTCAGGAACAAGGCAAGGGTGCCCACTTTCACCACTACTATTCAACATAGTTTTGGAAGTTTTGGCCACAGCAATCAGAGCAGAAAAAGAAATAAAAGGAATACAGATAGGAAAAGAAGAAGTAAAACTCTCACTGTTTGCAGATGACATGATCCTCTACATAGAAAACCCTAAAGATTCTACCAGAAAATTACTAGAGCTAATCAATAAATATAGTAAAGTTGCAGGATATAAAATTAACACACAGAAATCCCTTGCATTCCTATACACCAATAATGAGAAAACAGAAAGAGAAATTAAGGAAACAATACTATTCACCATTGCAACAAAAAGAATAAAATACTCAGGAATATATCTACCTAAAGAAACAAAAGACTTATGTATAGAAAACTATAAAACACTGATGAAAGAAATCAAAGAGGACACAAACAGATGGAGAAATATACCGTGTTCATGGATTGGAAGAATTAACATAGTGAAAATGAGTATACTACCCAAAGCAATCTATAGATTCAATGCAATCCCTATCAAGCTACCAATGGTATTTTTCACAGAACTAGAACAAACCATTTCACAATTTGTGTGGAAACATAAGAAACCTCGAATAGCCAAAGCAATCTTGAGAAAGAAGAGTGGAAATGGAGGAATCAACCTGCCTGACTTCAGGCTCTACTACGAAACCACAGTCATCAAGACAGTATGGTACTGGCACAAAGAGAGAAATATAGATCAATGGAACAAAATAGAAAACCCAGAGATAAACCCACGCACCTATGGACGCCTTATCTTCGACAAAGGAGGCAAGAATATACAATGGAGAAAAGACAATCTCTTTAACAAGTGGTGCTGGGAAAACTGGTCAACCACTTGTAAAAGAATGAAACTAGAACACTTTCTAACACCATACGCAAAAATAAACTCAAAATGGATTAAAGATGTAAACGTAAGACCAGAAACTATAAAACTGCTAGAGGAAAACATAGGCAAAACACTCTCCGACATAAATCACAGCAGGATCCTCCATGACCCACCTCCCAGAATATTGGAAATAAAAGCAAAAATAAACAAATGGGACCTAATTAAAATTAAAAGCTTTTGCACAACAAAGGAAACTATAAGCAAGGTGAAAAGACAGCCTTCAGAATGGGAGAAAATAATAGCAAACGAAGCAACAGACAAACAATTAATCTCAAAAATATACAAGCAACTCCTGCAGCTCAATTCCAGAAAAATAAACGACCCAATCAAAAAAATGGCCAAAGAACTAAACAGACATTTCTCCAAAGAAGACATACAGATGGCTAACAAACACATGAAAAGATGCTCAACATCACTCATTATTAGAGAAATGCAAATCAAAACCACAATGAGGTACCATTTCACACCAGTCAGAATGGCTGCTATCCAAAAGTCTACAAGCAATAAATGCTGGAGAGGGTGTGGAGAAAAGGGAACCCTCTTACATTGTTGGTGGGAATGCAAACTAGCACAGCCGCTATGGAGAACAGTGTGGAGATTCCTTTAAAAACTGGGAATAGAACTGCCATATGACCCAGCAATCCCACTGCTGGGCATACACACCGAGGAAACCAGAGCTGAAAGAGACTCGTGTACCCCACTGTTCATCGCAGCACTGCTTACGATAGCCAGGACATGGAAGCAACCTAGGTGTCCATCAGCAGACGAATGGATAAGGAAGCTGTGGTACATATATATACACAATGGAATATTACTCAGCCATTAAAAAGAATACATTTGAATCAGTTCTATTGAGATGGATGAAACTGGAGCCCATTATACAGAGTGAAGAAAGCCAGAAAGAAAAATGCCAGCACAGTATACTAATGCATATATATGAAATTTGAAAGATGGTAATGATAACCCTATATGCGAGAAAGAATAAGAGACACAGATGCATAGAACAGTCTTAGGGACTCTGAGGGAGAAGATGAGGGTGGGACGTTCTGAGAGAATAGCACTGAAACATGTATATTATCATATGTGAAACAGAACACCATACCAGGTTCGATGCATGAGACACATGCTCAGGGCTGGGGCGGTGGGATGACCCAGAGGGATGGGATGGGGAGGGAGGTGGGAGGGGGTTCAGGATGGGGAACACATGTGCACCCATGGCTGATTCATGTCAATGTATGGCAAAAACTACTACAATATTATAAAGTAATTAGCCCCCAACTAAAATAAATAAATTAAAATAATAGTAAAAAAGAATGGGATTAGAGATGATACAAATTTACAAAAAACTTGAATATGTGAAACAGTTTGGGGTTTAATTTTATATTCAGAAAGGAAGTTTCAAATTTCTCTTAAAATTGCAGACACATTACAGTGTAGGCTTTAGAATCAAACATTAATAGAAATCGGTTTGAACACTTTTTCCACTGCTGAACAAATAGCCAAATTTGTAAAACTTATTTATTTTCATTGAGTCTCATTTGTAAACTGGGTGAGAACTTATTGAGTTGCTGGGTGGGTTAATGTTGAGAAAAAGTATTTGACATCATCATTATAAAGCTAGCCCCTATCATATGTGGCAACTCTTATGTTTCTATATTTTAATGGAGAGGAAGTTTTAGGTATTTTTAAAACCACTAATCTCCAGACAACCTGCAAAAAGAGCCAAAAGGGAGGGATATTGTACACCTAACATTAGAAAATTATTTAGAGCCCTTTTGTGCAAATTGAAACGGTAACTGACTTTAGTTTTGGGGGCTCTAAAATCACTGCAGATGGTGACTGCAGCCATGAAATTAAAAGACGCTTGCTCCTTAGAAGAAAAGCTATGACAAACCTAGACAGCATATTAAAAAGTAGAGACATTACTTTACCAAAAATGTCCATCTAGTCAAAGCTATGGTTTTTCCAGTAGTCAGGTTTGGATGTGAGAGTTGGACCATAAATGAAGCTGAGTACCGAAGAACTGATGCTTTTGAGTTGTGGTTTTGGAGAAGACTCTTGAGAGTCCCTGGGACTGCATGGAGATCCAACCAGTCAATCCTAAAGGAAATAAACGCTGAATATTCATTGGAAGGACTGATGCTGAAGCTGAAGCTCCAGTACTATGGCCACCTGATGCAAACAACTGACTCATTGGATAAGGTCCTGATGCTGGGAAAGCTAGAAGGCAGGAGGAGAAGGGGATGAAAGAGGATGAGATGGATGGATGGCATCACTGACTCAATGGATATGAGTTTGAGCAAGCTCCAGGAGTTGGTGATGGACAGGAAAGTTGTGCTGCAGTCCATGTGGTCACAAAGAATTGGACACAACTTAGTGACTGAACAACAAGCTGATTGATGTCATTATTTCTAATTCTATGTGAATGCAGAGCATTGGTCCTCCAAACTTCTGATGGTTCTTTGCTCAGCAATAGATAGCTTCCTCGCATGAATGCACTGATTAGTACCAAGCTGAATATTCAAGTGTGTGTGTGTGGGGGGGGGGGGGGCGGTTATCCATACAGCTCTGTAATTCACTCTATGTGCAGCTCTCTCCTCTCCCATATGCTGTCCTGAAAGCCCTAGTCTCCTTCGTGTCACTGGATTCTCAACTCTGTCTCCTCAAATCAGAGGGTCTCCCACAAGGCACTTGTCTTCAAGCTCACAGAAATTCATCCTAGAGACCCTCAGGACAGCAAGTTGGCACAATATTGGGCTCACCTTATTTGTTTCCTTTCTCTAGGTCAGTGAACTGTAGTTCACTCCCATGAAAACCATCATTTTGTATAATTTGTATAATGCTGTATGTGTTGTGCTTAGTCACTCAGTCATGTCTAAATCTTTGAGACCCACCAGGCTCCTCTGTTCTTGGGGAGTCTCTAGGCAAGAATACTGGAGTGGGTAGCTATGTCCACTCTTAGGGGATCTTCCAAACCCAGGGATCAAACCCAGCAGGTGGATCCTTTACCATCTGAGCCACCAGGGAAGCCCAATTTGTATTATATTTTTAGTCATTTCAGCTGGTATGGTAAATCCAAAAACTGTTATTCATTATGGCCAAAGTTGAAGTCTTTGACAGTTTTTTTTTAAACTATGATTTTGTCATTTACCTGATGTTTTCCATTGCTACAGTGGGAGTATTTGAGCCTTGTACCCTCTTCATTTCAATTGACAGAGGAATTAGGGCATCTTAGTTCTTTGTTTATTATTTTCTCTTCTTCGTTTCCATTAATTCAACTTTTTACCCCTTTCTTTTTCTTCTCTTTCCCATTCATGTGGTGATAAGATGAAAAAGAAGCACAAAATTCAATGGCATTTGAAGTTAATAGCAGCAAATGGCATTCTGTGAGTAGTGAATCATCAGCACAAATTACAAAAGAGCAAGAATGTAACTTTAGTATTGTATTGCCTTCTAATAAAAAGAATCCATAAAATGGTCCTAGTGAATATCACACATGCAAAGTATGTTGTGCTACACAATAATAATCCTAAAACGAAAAGACACTTCAGTTCAGTTCAGTCACTCAATCATGTCCGACTCTTCACGACCCCATGAATCACAGCACGCCAGGCCTCGTATCCATCACCAACTCCCGGAGTATACCCAAACTCATGTCCATTGAGTCGGTGATGCCATCCAGCCATCTCATCCTCTGTCGTCCCCTTCTCCTCCTGCCCCCCATCCTTCCTAGCATTAGGGTCTTTTCCAATGAGTCAACTCTTCGCATGAGGTGGCCAAAGTATTGGAGTTTCAGCTTCAACATCAGTCCTTGCAATGAACAACCAGGGCTGATCTCCTTTAGGATGGACTCGTTGGATCTCCTTGCAGTTCAAGGGACTCTAAAGAGTTTTCTCCAACACCACAGTTCAAAATCATCAATTCTTTGGTGCTCAGCTTTCGTTATAGTCCAACTCTCACATCCATACATGACTACTGGGAAAACCATAGCTTTGACTAGATGGACCTTTGTTGGCAAAGAATTGTCTCTGATTTTAATAAGCTGTCCAGGTTGGTCATACCTTTTCTTCCAAGGAGCAAGTGTCTTTTAATTTCATGGCTGCAGTCACCATCTACAGTGATTTTGGAGCCCAAAGAAATAGTCTGTCACTGTTTCCACTGTTTCCACATCTATTTGTCATGAAGTCCTGGTACCAGATACCATGATCTTAGTTTTGTGAATGTTGAGTTTTAAACCAACTTTTTCACTATCCTCTTTCACTTTCATCAGAGGCTTTTTAGGTTTTCTTCACTTTCTCCCAGAAGTATGGTGTCATCTGCATATCTGAGGTTATTGATATGTCTCCTGGAAATCCTGATTCCAGCTTGTGCTTCATTCAACCCAGCATTTTGCATGATGTACCCTGCATATAAGTTAAATAAGCAGGGTGACAATATGCAGCCTTGACGTACTCCTCTTCCTATTTGGAAACAGTCTGTTGTTCCATGTCCAGTTCTAACTGTTTCTTCTTGACCTGCATACAGATTTCTCAGGAGGCAGGTCAGGAGGTCTGGTATTCCCATCTCTTGAAGAATTTTCCACAGTTTGTCATGATCCTCACATCAAAGACTTTGGCATAGTCAATAAAGTAAAAGTAGATGTTTTTCTGGAACTCTCTTGCTTTTTCAATGATCCAGTGGATGTTGGCAATTTGATCTCTGGTTCATCTGCCTTTTCTTCAATTTAAGTCTGAATTTGGCAATAAGAAGTTCATGATCTGAGCCACAGTCAGCTCCCAGCTTGAACATCTGGAAGTTCACGGTTCATGTACTAGTGAAGCCTGGCCTGGGGAATTTTGAGCATTACTTTGCTGGCATGTGAGATGAGTGCAATTGTGCAGTCGTTTGAGCATTCTTTGTCATTTCCTTTCTTTGGGATTGGAATGAAAACTGACTTTTCCAGTCCTGTGGCCACTGCTGAGTTTTCCAATTTTGCTGGCATATCGAGTGCAGCATTTTCACACATCATCTTTTAAGATTTGAAATAGCTCACCTGGAATTCCATCACCTCGACTAGCTTTGTTCATAATGATTCTTCCTAAAGACCACTTGACTTTGCATTCTAGGATGTCTGGCTGTAAGTGAATGATCACACCATTGTGATTATCTGAGTCGTGAAGATCTCTTTTGTATAGTTCTTCTGTCTATTCTTACCACCTCTTCTTAATATCTTCTGCTCCATACCATTTCTGTCCCTTATTGTGACCATCTTTGCATGAAAATTTCTCTTGGTATCTCTAATTTTCTTGAAGAGATCTCTAGTCTTTCCCAATCTATTCTTTTCCCCTATTTATTTTCATTGATCATTGAGGAAGGCTTTCTTATCTCTACTTGATATTCTTTGGAACTCTGCATTCAAATGGACATATCTTTCCTTTTCTCCTTTGCCTTTCGCTTCTCTTATTTCATAGCTATTTGTAAGTCCTCATTAGACAACCGTTTTGCTTTTTTGCATTTCTTTTTCTTAGGGATGGTCTTGATCACTTCCTCCTGTACAATGTCATGAACCTCCATCCATAGTACTTTAGGCACTCTGTCTATCAGATCTAATCCCTTGAATCTATTTGTCATTTCCACTGTATAGTTGTAAGCGATTTGATTTAGGTCATACCTGAATCATCTAGTGGTTTTCCTTACCTTCTTCAATTTAAGTCTGAATTTGGCAATAAGAAGTTAATGATCTGAGCCACAGTCAGCTCCTGGTCTTGTTTTTGCTGACTGTATAGACCTTGTCCATCTTTGGCTGCAAAGAGTATAATCAATCTGATTTCAGTATTGACCATCTGGTGATGTCTATGCGTAGAGCCTTCTCTTGTGTTGTTGGAAGAGGGTGTTTGCTATGACCAGTGTGTTCTGTTGGCAAAACTGTGTTAGCCTTTGCCCTGCTTCATTCTGTACTCCAAGCCCAAATTTGCCTGTTACTCCAGGTATTTCTTGACTTCCTATTTTTGCATTCCAGTCCCCTATAATGAAAAGGACATTTTTTTTGGGGGGGGGGGTGTTAGTTCTAGAAGGTCTTGTAGATTTTCATAGAACTATTCAACTTCAGCTTCTTCTGCATTATTGGTCTGGGCCTAGACTTGGATTACTATGATATTGAGTGGTTTGCCTTGGAAATGAGTAGAGATCATTCTGTCATTTTTGAAATTGCATCAAGTACTTCATTTTGGAATCTTTCATTGACTATGATGGTTACTCCATTTCTTCTAAGGGGTTCTTGCCCACAGTAGTAGATATAATAGTCATCTGAGTTAAAATCACCCATTCCAGTCGGTTTTAGTCTGCTGCTTCCTAAAATGTAGATATTCACTCTTGCCATCTCCTGTTTGACCACTTCCAATTTACTTTGATTCATGGACCTAACATTCCAGGTTCCTATGCAGTATTGCTCCTTACAGCATTGGACCTTACTCCCATCACCAGTCCCATCCACAACTCGGTGTTCTTTTTGCTTTGGCTCCATCCCATCATTCTTTCTGGAGTTATTTCTCTACTGATCTCCGGTAGCATATTGGGCACCTACCAACCTGAGGAGTTCATCTTTCAGTGTCCTATCTTTTCGCCTTTTCATACTGTTGATGGGGTTCTCAAGGCAAGAATATTGAAGTGATTTGCCATCCCATTCTCCAGTGGACCATGTTTTGTCAAAACTCTCCACCAGGACCCGTCTGTCTTGGGTGGCCCTACATGGCATGGTTCATAGTTTCATTGAGTTAGACAAAGGTGTGGTCCATGTGATCAGATTGGTTAATTTTCTGTGACTGTGGTTTTCACAAATTATTACATTACTGATAAATATTTATGTCCTATATTTTTAAATAAATAGGAGCTAACTATTCAATATTTATCTTTTAAAAAATTGAGTCAATATTAGTGACATCTTTTTACATACAGCCAAATCCTAGGTTCACTAATTTCATAGATTTTAATCATTGAAAAAGAAAAAAAAATCAGTTTTCTGTTCTATGTAAGAAAGTAAATCTCTTTCAGATCATGTTGTATAGAGAAAGAATGACTCATCTTTAACTTGACACTGTCATGTGACTTCCTACAGTTATAAATACTGCTTTGTAGGTTCATATCTTGAGTAAGCTCTGATATTTCCTTTCTTTTTCTTTTTTTAATTTTCCAAGCTTATAATTTTATTGACCCTCTCTCTGTGTATCTGTTCATTTACCATTTTCACTGTTACATTGTTTTCATTAACAAGTCCAATAAGGTATTCTGTGCCACTTGCTAAACGCTGCAATATGCCTGAATCACCATTTTCTAACAAAGAAATTAAAGCTTCAAGGGATGCTTAGCTTATACATTTTATCAAATCTTACACATGCTTGTGTAACACCCTTCTCTCACCACAAAATAGTATGATACTATGATCTCTCTCACCACAAACTATTGTGATACTCTGAAAGTAACTTTGACCTAAATGTGAAAAAGGTCCTGCCGGCACACACTTGATTGGTCTTCACTGGTCATAATGAGCTTCTAGTAGGGAACTGAGGCAAGTTTCACAGAATCAAAGCACATTTCCTCACAGTCATTCAATTTTGATTCTGCTGATAGAAACCCTTCCAGTTAGTTTTCCAGTTATATTTTTATTACTAATCAAGTCAGTAACCTGGAGTAAAGAGGATCCCGGTCTTATCATTTGCAGAAAGCTGGAGGGCTTGTATTGAAGAGGGAACAATCAGATTAATTCATAATGCTCTGAAAATCGAGTTCTCATTGTGAAATTTCTTTCAACTTAAGGCAGTCTGGAGTTGAGGCAAAGTGCCTGGGTGGGAGAGGATGGTGCCCATCAGTGTGTACATCTCAATTACTATTTCAGAGACAGAACTGCCCTTTCAAAAGAATGTATTCTATTTTGTAGCAACCAAAGTAGTAGATTTGGTAATTATTGTGATTTACATATAAGGTAATTCTAAAGTACATTTTTAAGATTTAAGCTAAGTATTTTACCTAAGCTTCAAGATTTATTAATTTCAACTGTAAGAAATCAATAATTATTTACAGTTAGTGATTTGTTTGTAAATCTGAGAACACTATTCTTTTGACAATATTTCACTGTTTACAATTGCCTTCCTCAGGAACTTTGGAGAATAATTATTTTTAAAAATGTATATTACTAGGTTCCAAACCCCAAGGTGGGGGCTATGGGGGTAGGGATGAAAGAGGACTAAGAAATTCATATTTTTTAAAAGTACCACAAGTTCAATCATTAGCAGTGTATGTGTTCATTAATTGGGATTTGTTTCTCCAATCTCTCCTTAATTAAACTGGACTAACTCAGTCATTCTTTAAGTTTATTTATCTCATTCATTTCTTCCTTCTAGAAATCAATTGTCAGTCTGCGAGTAACCTTCATCAAACTCATTCATGTTGAGTAATAAAGCAGGCTGAAATAAAGATTGTCTTGAAAGGCTATGAGCACACATTTTTCCTATTAAATATGCAGCTTAATAATTTTCAGTAGCACAGATTTTCATTTGAAAAACAAAATAACTTGGTTCGGTCAAGCATAAATCACTGTCTTAGAAGCAAAGAATGATTTTTAAAAAGTTACCATGATGAATTTTCATTACACTAATTTGAAAACCTCTCTCAACTTTTGGTGAGCTTCTTTTTAACAAAGCTTTCAAAACATGAGCTCTGCTTTTGTCTCCATCATAAGCAAGAATGTCTCTAGGAAACCTGCTCACTTCGTTCACAGTCATATTGGGGACAAAAGATTTCTACACTGTAGAAGACATTGTTATACACCCTCCCCTAAATAGCCCCTCTTCAGGTCCAAGGCACTCATTTCTCAATCACTGGAGTTGTTGAATGCTGAGTCCCTCCTCAGGAATTGTTCTTGCTTTACCCAGGTTGATACTCTCTTCCAAGGGCAACACTTATTCCATGATGGGGAAAGTGGGGCAAAGTCCCTATCCTCTTTCCTCAACTGGGTACAAAATCTGAAGGACCATTGCTAACTACAGGATTTATTAATATCTTTATAGTGACTGCCTTGCAATTCAAATTCTTTGTCTTTGGTCTCACCCTCTGTCATCAGTTACACACAGGTATTTTTCCTGAAAGCACTTCCCAAGAACTCTCCTACACACTAATCATCATCTGTTTCCTGAGAAACCTGGTATAAGACAGATAGCTTGCAATGTCTGTAATAACTTCCAAAATAGCTGTATCTTTTGCTGACTGAATTTTAAACATTAAAATGTCATATTTGTAAGTAAAAATGGCTAAAAATATAAATTTAAATTCCAAAGTTCTAAAATTTTAGAAGAAAATCTCTTGATCATGAAGAAGGCAAATAGTTCTTAGCCAAAAAACTAAAACTGGTACAATCCATAAAAGAATAAATTAATAAATACACCTTCATCAGATTTTAAAACTTCTGCTTCTTCAAAAGATACTGTTAAGAAAATGAAATGGCAAGACCCATACTGGAAAACAATTTTCTTCCAAAGTATGTATCTGAGTATATACATCTATAGTACACAAAGAACTCAGGAACTCAATATTAAGAAAACAAAGGACTTGATTTTAAAATAAGCAGATAATTTGAGCATTTTATCGAAGAAGATATATAAATGTAAATAAGCAAATCAAAAATGTAAAACATAGTTTAGGGCAATGAACATTAAAACTTTAATGAGATAACACTGCACACATTCAAATGACTAAAATTAAAACATTGAACATACCAAGTGTAGGTGAGAACAAGGGGGAACAGGAATTCTCATACACTACTGAGGAAAATGTAAGATCATGCAAACACATAGTATTATGCAAACGTATAATATTATCCACAATATTAACTTTTCCAATTCAAGAAATGTGATATCTTTCCATTTATTTGTGTCATCTCCAAATGTTTTCATCACTGTTTTATAGTTTTCAGAGTATAGGGCTTTCACATCCTTGTTTAAGTTTATTTCTAGGTATTTTATTATTCTGAATGTGGTTGTAAATGGGATTGTTTCACTAATTTCTCTTTTTGATAGTTCATCATTTCTGTATAGAAAAGCAACAGATTTCTGTATATTAACTGTATCCTGCAGATGGAAGAACTAATATTGTTGAAAGGTCCAGAGTACCCAAAGCAATCTATAGACTCCACACAAAAATTATTATAACTAATCAAATAAATGTAGCTAGTAGCAGGATATAAGATTAATACTTGGACTTCCATTGTATTTTTTTATACTAACAATGAGATATCAGAAAGAGAAAGTTTAAAAAATTCCTGCTCAAAATCACATTAAAAATACCTAGGGACAAGCCTAATCAAGGAGGTAAAAGACCTCTTATAATGTTCCTCTAATGCTGAGAATATAAAATATTAATAAAGGAAACTGAAAGTGATTCTAAGAAATGGAAATATATACATTATTCTTGGATAGGAAGAATTTATTTTGTTAAAATGGCCAAAGTACCTAAACCAGTCAACAGATTTAATGTGATCCCTATGAAATTACCCGTGACATTTTTCAAAGAACTAGAACAAATAATCCTAACATTTATATGGAATCATAAAAAACCCAAAATTGTCAGAAAATCCTAGGAAAAAGAACGAAGCTGAAAGTACAACCCTCACAGACTTCAAACAATACTACAAAGTGACAATAATCAAAAGAATGTACTATTGGCACAAAAACAGACATATGCTTCAATGGACATATGCTTTCAATTCATTCAATCAGAACAATTTAAAGGTCCTGGAAATAAACCCATACACCTACAGTCAATTAGTCTTTAACAAAAGAGGCAAGGAGAATATACAATGGAGAAAAAATAGTCTCTTTGACAAGTGGTATTGGGAAAGCTGGACAGCATCATGCAAATCAATGAAATTAAAGCACTTCCTCACACAATACACAAAAATAAATTCAAAAAGGCTTAAAGACCTAAATATGAATCATGGCACCATAAAAATACCAGAAAGCCAAAACATCCTCTGACAAAAATCCTACCAATCTTTTCTTATATCAGTCTCTCAAGGCAAAAGAAATAAAAGCAAAATAAGCAAATGGGACCTAATCAAACTTAAAAACTTTTGCATAGCAAAGAAAATCATTAACAAATTAAAGAAACAACCTATTGAATGGAAGATCTTTGCCAATGAAATGACCAACAAGGGATTAATTTCCAAAATATACAAACAGCTTATACATCTCAACATCAAAAAAAAAAAAAAAAAAACCAATTGGAAAACCGGCAGAAGACCTAAACAGATATTTCTCCAAAGAATACATACAGATGCTCAGCAGACATATGAAAAGATGCTCAACATCAAATTATTATTAGAGAAATGCAAGTCAAAACCACAATGAGCTATCATCTCCTCACACAAGTTAGAATGGCCATCATCAAAATTCTATTAATAACAAATGCAGGAGAAGCTGTGAGGAAAGGGAAACCCTTCCAGGCTGTTGATAGAAATGTAAATTTGTGCAGCCACTATGGAAAGCAATATAGAGATTCCTTAAAAAAAAAAAAACTAAAAATTGAGCTACCTGATGATCCAGCAATCCCACTCTTGAGCATATATTTGGAAAACATGAAAACCCTAATTCAACAAGACACATGCATCCCAAAGGTTCTTGATAGCATTATTTATAATAGCCAATACACAGAAACAACCTAAGTATCCATCAACAGATGAACGTATAAAGAAGATGTGATATATATATACACAATGATATACTACAAAGGTCATTAAAGAGAATAAAATCTTGTCATTTGTAGCAACGTGAATGGACTTGGAGGGTATAATGCTTAGTAAAATGTCAGACAGAGAAAAGCAAATGTTATATGATATCACTTATATGTGGAATCCAAAAAACAAAGTAAATAAATATAAGAAAGCAAAGACAGGTTCAAGTATAGACAACAAACTAGTGGTTACTAGTTAATAAATAGTTGGGAGAAACATCAGCAGCCTCACATATGCAGATGATACCACTTTAATGTCAGAAAGCGAAGAACTAAAGAGCCTCTTGATGAAGGTAAAAGAAGAGAGTGAAAAAGCTGGCTTAAAACTGAACATGCGAAAACCAAAGATGATGGCATCTGTTTCCATCACTTCATGGCAAATAGACAGGGAAAAAGTGGAAAGAGTGACAGACTTTTTTTTCTTGGCCTCCAAAATCACTGCAGATGGTGACTGCAGCCATGAAATTAAAAGACGCCTGCTCCTTGAAAGAAAATCTATGACAAACCTAGACAATATATTCAAAAGCAGAGACATCATTTTGCCAAGGTCTGTATAGTCAAAGCTATGGTTTTTCCAGTAGTCATGTATGGATGTGAAAGTTGGACCTTAAAGAAGGCTGAGCACCAAGAATTGATGCCTTCAAACTGTGGTGCTGGAGAAGACTTTTGAAATTCCCTTGGACAGCAAAGCCCAATCAGTCAATCCTAAAGGAAATAAACCTGAATATTCATTGAAAGGACTGATGCTGAAGCTGAAGCTTAAATACTTTGGCCACCTGATGTGAAGACCTGACTCATTGGAAAAAACCTTGATGCTGGAAAAGATTGAGGGCAAGAGGAGACAGGGGTGACAGAGGATGAGATGGTTGGATGATTATCACTGACTCAATGCACATGAGTTTGAGCATGCTCCGGGAGCTGGTGATGGACAGGGAAGCCTAGAGTACTGTAATTCATGGGATCACAAAGAGTCGGACTGAACAATAACAACAATAAGGTAAAAGTTAATGAAAAGGGAAGTGAGAAAGGGTGAGATGGGGTAGGGGGTTAAGAGACACAAACTACAGTGTATTAAATACATATGCAATAAGGATATAAGGTACAGCCTAAGAAAATATGGCCATTATTTTTGCAACAATTTTAAATGAAGAATAATCTATAAAATGTTGAATGATTAAGTTGTACACCTGAAACTAACATAATATAATGTTGTAAACCAACTGTACTTCAATAAAAGTAAATACATAAAAAATAAATAAAAGAAAGCAGGTTGTCAGCCTCTTAGAAAATCATATACACATTTCCGTATAATCTTGCCAACTTCACTTTATGTGTCTATTTAAGAGAAAAGGAAAAACCTGTCTACATAAATATTTATATTTGTACATGTATATCCAGAGTATTTTTATTTCAAATAGTCCAGAGCTTGAAACAATCCAAATATCCATCAACATGTAAAAGGTTAAACAAAGTATATTATATTATATCCATAAAACAGAACACTACTCAGCTATAAAACAATTTGATACACATAACAACACATATGTGTTATTGATACACATAACAACATGGAAGAATGTCAAGTTGATTATGTTAAATGAAAGAAAAAAGGCAGAAAGATAGTTACTGCATAATTTCATTTACATGAACATCTAGAAAAGGAAAATAAATTTATAGTGATTGGAAACTAGACCAGTTTTTGATTGACTTTTGGGAAGCAAGTTGGGGAGAGGAATTCTGAGACACAAAGAATTTTTTCAAATAATGGATTTATCTGTTCTTTTTGCTTGTTTGCTTTTATTGAGACATAATTGACAAATAAAAATTGTATATATTAAAGGTGTACAGCTTGATGTTTTGATATACATATACATTGTCAAGTAATTGCCACAATCAAGATGATTAACATATCCATCACCTCATGAAGTCATCATTTTCTTTCAAAACATTTTTTGTGTGTTGAGAACACTTAAGATTTACCCTCCTAGCCAATTTCAAGTGTACCATACAGTATTGTTAACTACAGTCATATTGCTGTATATTAGATCTCCAGAACTTATTCATTTTGTAACTGAGATTTTGTACTGTTGCATCACCATCTCCCATGTTCCTCTCCCATGATATACTCATTCTCTTCATTGTGGTGATGGTTTGTATATATTTGTTGTTGTTTAGTCGCTAAGTCATGCCCAACTCTCTGATTTTTTGTGACTCCATGGAGTGTATGTAGCCCACCAGTCTCTGTATATGTCAAAACTTATCAAATTGTTCACTTTAAATATATATAGTTTATTACGAGTCAAGTTGGCTTCACTGAAGCTGTTTTTTTAAATCTTATATTTCACCCTCCTGTCTGCTTCAATGATATGTCCAGTAAGTGGCGAGAAACCATGAAAGTAAAAGTAAAGCCCCCAGCTCTGTATTAGATGTCATTATGCTGAAAATTGAGACCTGCAATTTGGGTAGACAGATTCACAAAATGTTAGAATTGCATGAAATGAAAAATTGTGGTAGGCAAAAAAGAAATTGAATAAGCACTGCATGAAGAATGGTGAAAATTCTCAAGCCTGGAAAAATATTGGCAGGGAAAATGAGCTATGAAATAAAAATATTCCTGCAAAAGCTGATCTGAATTCTTAAATACATGGAATTATCAAAACTAGTGATTCATTAATTCAGAGTTTCTTAATGCTGAAGAAATAGAATATCCAAGTCACCTGCCTAAAAAACCTCAGAAGTGGTAAAGGATAGACATAATGATTCCTTTTATTATAAAATGACACTTAACTGATGTAAGTGAAGACAGTGGACTTAGCTTCAGTGCTTGACTCTGGCCCTTTTGAGCTGCATAAACAAGAACCAGTTAGCACCTCTACAAACCAGATTTCTCATCTATAAAAAACAATGATTAGTAATATCTAACTCAAGGTCTGTTGTCTTTATGTATATGGAAGTTACACTTCATAGTAATCACAAAACAAACACTGTTGAAACAATACTTGTACAACTTTTTACCCTGGAAAGCCAATATGCGATATTACTTTTATATCATGCTTATTTTTACTATCTATATGTATAAGAAGGCTGAGCACTGAAGAATTAATGCTTTCAAATTGTGGTGGTGGAAAAGACTCTTGAGAGTCCCTTGGAAATCCTAAAGGAAATCAACCCTGAATATACATTGGAAGGACTGATGCTGAAGCTGAAGCTCCAATACCTTTGTCACCTGATGCACAAAGCCAAATCATTAGAAAAGACCCTGATGCTGGGAAAGGTTGATGGCAGGAGGAGAAGGGGACAAGAGAGGATGAGATGGCTGGATGGCATCACCTACTCGATGGACATGAGTTTGAGCAAGCTTTGGGAGTCGGAGATGGACAGGGAAGCCTGACGTGCTGCAGTCCATGGGGTCGCAGAGTCAGACATGACTTAGTGACTAAAACAACAACAAATATATATTAGTCAAGATAATTAATGAATGATTATGCTACAGTAGCCAACAAATCTTAAATCTCAATAGTTAAAACTACTAATATTTATTTTACAGTCTTACTATGCAGACTTTGAGAGATCCTATCACTTCTATTTTGTGGTAACTCTGACATCTTAACATTTGCCACCCAAAGTCTCTCCTGCAGAGGAAGAGAGAAGGCAGAAGATTACACTTAAATGCTCAGCTTGAAAGTAATTCATCTTGTTTCTCTCACATTTTACTGACCTGCATTAGTCACATGGCATGACCAATGAAAGAGACTGGGAAGTGGTTCCCTCCCATGTGCTCAAGAAACAGAGAACTGGGCATAGCTAAGCACTAATGGTATACATCACAATGGACCACTGAGTTTATTTTTAGATGCCTGGAATGCCATTTTAATTACTTAGAACCATGACTCTTGAAATGAATAAAAATATGCATGGCTTGTATTCTTTAGCCCTTAAATCATAGGACAGAAATTGCTAGTTGATTAAAATCTGAATTTAAAATAACCTCCTCCTTGTAGAAAGAGATACTGTTTTACTTTACCACCATTTGCCTGAATATTTCTGGTAATCTTTCAGGAGACACCTGGATTCATCTGCTTCATCCTGTCTCTGTGGGTAGTACCCAAGTCCATAGCATCTCCATCATGTCTTATTGGGAATTCTGTAAGAGTATCTTAAATGACTGCCTTGCTCTCACTTTTGTTCTCTAACATCCACTCCATGCTGCACTTTGACCCTTAAAAATCCAAATAATATAATGCAATTCCTCTGCTTAAAACTCTCCAGTCCATCATACTCACATTTAAGTTCACATTCTTTGGTAAGAAGAGTTAACTTGAGATTTCCCCTCTTAACAGACTGTTACATGTACAACACAGCATTGCTAACTACAGACACAGTATTGTGCATCAGCTCTCCAGAACTTTTTCTTTTTGCATTACTGAAATTTTATAAATTGCTTGTAAATGCCCCAGCCTCTCAGCAACCACCATACCATTCTCTGCTTCTTTAAATTTGACTGTTTTAGATTCCTCACATAACTGGACTCACACAGTAGCAGTTCTTCTGTAACTGGCTTGTTTCATTTCACGTGTTGTCCTCAAGGTTCATCCATGTTCCACATACTACAGCATTTTCTTCTTAGGACTGAAAAATATTCCATTTTATATCACACTTTCTTTATCCATTCATCTACCAACAGACATTTAGGTTGTTTCCACATCTTGGATATTATGAAAAGCACTGAAATGAATCCATCATTGTTTTTTTTTAACTTTGGCCCATTGAATCCAAAGTATACTTAAATCACATAAACTTATTCTCCTGTCCAGTCTTCCCTCAATTCTATAGCATGTGCTCACACACACACACACACTCACAAATATATTTCTCAAAATTAGCTCTTTAACCATCACTCAAGGTACACAAATTAGAAAATTAAATAAAGGAATTGTATCTATAAAACAGGTAGTGATGTCTTAGAATCTTTATTCTCACTCAAGTACAATGAAAAACCATTTAGCACTGTGCCACTAAAAGAAAATGACAATTCTACAGAATCCAAACTTAGTCATGGAATATTGCTATCTAACTGATAGGGAATTCAAAACAGCTTTCTTTTTTTTCATGAAGAAACTAAATGAGATGCAAGAAAAATTCAGAAAGGCAGTTTAATAAACTCAGAAATAAAAATAATGAAGAGAAATATGTACACCTATGGCTGATTCATGTTGTTTGACAGAAAGCAACAAAATTCTGTGAAGCAATTATCCTTCAATCAAAAATAAATTAATTAAAAAATAATGAACAGAGGGATGGGATGGGGAGGGAGGTGGAAGGGAGGTTTTGGAAGGGGAAAACATGTACACCCATGGTGGATTCATGTCAATGTACGGCAAAACACAATATTGTAAAGTTAAAAAATAGAAAATAAACTAATTTAAAAAATAATGAACAGAAGGCATAATTCACTAACAGATTTAAATTCTAAAAAGGAAATTTTAAGAGAAGTATCTGACTCTTTTATGAAGGGCAGCATTGGAGTGATGTGTACCCCAAAGGAAAAGAGAGGGAGAAAGGGACTGAGAGCTTATAAAGAAATAATAGCTGAGAACTTCCCAAACTTCGGGAAGAAGCCAGATATACAAATTCATGAAGCTAAGAAAACACCTTTTTACCTCAATGCAAAAAAGACCTTCTCTAAGACACACTATATTAAAATTGTCCCAACTCAAAACTAACATCATAATCAATGGTAAAAAAAAAATTGAAAGCTATCCCTCTAAGATCAAGAACAAGACAAGAATGCCCAATCTTATTCAACATAGTACTGGAAGTCATGGCCAGATAAATTAGGCAAGACAAAGAAATAAAAGATATCCAAACTCTAAAAGAAGAAGTAAAACTACTACTATTCACAGGCCACATTTTATGTATAGGAAACCCCAAAGATTCCACCAAAAAAATGTAAGAAAAAATAAACAAATACAATGAAGTTTCAGTAAACAAAGTCAATATATGAAACTCTGTTGCTTTTCTATATGCTAACAATAAGCTAGCAGAAAGAGAAATTAAGAAAAATATCCCATTTATGATCACAAAAGAAAGACTAGAATACCTAGTAATAAATTTAATCAAGGATTTGAAAGATCTACAGGTTAATTAAGATAGAAGAGAAAGGAATACACAGTGTAGACAAAATAAGTGGTGTTGAAAAAACTGGATAACCCCAGGGAAAGAAAGTGAAAGAGGAGGGAGGGAGGGAGAGAAGGGGGAAGAAAGAAAGAAAGTAGACCACTATCTCTCACTATACACAAAAATTAACTCAAAATGGATTAAAGACTCAAATATAAGACCTAAAACTACAACACTCCTAGAAAAAAACATAGGCAATATACTCTTGGACACTGGTCTTAGCAATATCTTTTAGATATGTCTCTCAAGGGAGAGGAAATATAAGAAAAAATAAACAAATAGAACTATCAGTTCAGTTCATCAGTTCAGTTGCTCAGTCGTGTCCGACTCTTTGCGACCCCATAAGTCGCAGCACGCCAGGCCTCCCTGTCCATCACCAATTCCCGGAGTTCACCCAAACCCATGTCCATTGAGTTGGTGATGCCATCCAACCATCTCATCCTCTGTCATCTCCTTCTTCTCCTTCCCTCAATCTTTCCCAGCATTGGGATCTTTTCCGATGAGCCAGCTCTTCACATCAGGTAGCCAAAGTATTGGAGTTTCAGCTTCAATATCAGTCCTTCCAATGAACACTCAGGACTGATCTCCTTTAGGATGGACTGTTTGGATCTCCTTGCAGTCCAAGGGACCCTCAAGAGTCTTCTCCAACACCACAGTTCAAAAGCATCAATTCTTCGGTGCTCAGCTTTCTTTATAGTCCAACTCTCACATCCATACATGACCACTGGAAAAACCATAGCCTTGACTAGACGGACCTTTGTTGGTAAAGTAATATCTCTGCTTTTTAATATGCTATCTAGGCTGGTCATAACTTCCCTTCCAAGGAGTAAGCATGGAAGCTTAATTAGCAGGAAGCTTAATTTCATGGCTGCAGTCACCATCTGCAGTGATTTTGGAGCCCAGAAAAATAAAGTCAGCCATTGTTTCCACTGTTTCCCCATCTATTTGCCATGAAGTGATGGGACTAGATGCCATGATCTTAGTTTTCTGAATGTTGAGCTTTAAGCCAACTTTTTCACTCTCCTCTTTCACTTTCATCAAATGGAACTATCTCAAATCAAAAAGCTTCTGCACAACAAAGAAAGCCATCAATGAAATGAAAAGAAAATCTACTGAATGGGAGAAGATGCTTGTAAATGACATCCAATAAAGGATTAATATCCAAAATATGTAAAGAACTCATATGATTCAACAACAAAAACCTAACAACCTGATTAAAACTGAGTAAAGGAGTTGAATAGGTATTTTTCCAAAGGAAACATACAAATGGCCAATAGGCATGTGAAAAGAGGCTTAACATCATTAATTTAATTTTTAGGTAAATGCAAATTAAAACCACACTGACATATTACCCCATACCTGTAAGTATGTCTATTATCAAAAAGAAAAAAAAAGAAAAAACAAATGTTGTGAAAGCTGTGAAGAGAAAGAAACCCTCATACATTGTTGGTGGGAAAGTATATTTGTGCAGTTATTATTGAATATAGTATAGAGATTCCTTTAAAAATTAAGAATAGAACCACCATATGACCCAGTTATCCCACTTCTGGGTATTTATCCAAAGAAAATACACACAATTCTGAAAAGATATATGCACCCTATATTCTTTACAGGGCTTCCTTAGTGGCTCAGTGGTAAAGAATCAGCCTGCTAATTCAGGATATGTTCAAGAGACACAGGTTCAACCCCTGGGATGGGAAGAACCCCTGGAGAAGGAAATGGCAACCCACTCCAGTATTCTTGCTTGGGAAATTCCATTGACAGCAGAGCTTGGTGGGATACAGTCCATGAGGTCGCAAAAGAGTCAGACACGACTTAGTGACTCAGTAACAACAGCAACATAGTCATTACAGTAGGATTTTTGGTAGCCATCATATGGAAACAACCTAAGTGCCCATCAATGAATGAATGGATAAAGTATTCCATTGTATATTCCATTTAATATATATATACATATTCCATTATATTCTGTATATTCCATATATATATATACACATATATATATGTATGTATGTATACACAGTGGAATACTTCTCAGCCAAAAGAAGACAAAATGTTGCCATTTCTGACCACATGCAAAGAACTTGAAAGTATTATGCTAAGTGAAATGTCAGATGGAGAAAGACAAATATCACATAATTTCACTGATATGTGGAATATCAAAAAACTAATATCCAAATCCCTTTCATGGATCACTGCCTTGTCTTGGTGAAGGGTTTGCACAACTCAATGAAGCTATGAGGCATGAGATGCAGATGGATGAGTCATCGTTGAGAGGTCTGACAGAACGTGGTCCACTGGAAGAGGGAATGGCAAACCACTCCAGTATTCTTGCCATGAAAATCCCATAAACAGCATAAAAAATCCAAACAAACAAAAAAAATAAGCAAACTAAACCATACAAAAACAAACACATAGATACAGACCACAGAGTAGAAGTTACAAAGCAGGGCAGGGCTGGAGGGAGGATGAAATGGATGGATTAAGGGGGTCAATTATATGGTGACTGATGGAAACTAAATTTTGGATTGTGAGCACGTTGTAGGGTGTTCGGAAGTAGAAACACAATGTTGTACACATGAAACTTGCATAACATTATTGTGTTGCTAATAACTATCTGTGACACCAATTGTCTCGTTCACACTGTCAGTGCTGTTTGCTGAATCCAGGGTAGGCAAGGTGCGAGCTGAGGATGGAAGAAGACATAAGGGGCCATAGGAACTGCAGACACGTTTATTCTCTCCTGGCTGAGACAGCAGCCATAGCAGCAGACATAACACAAGGTAACTGCACACAACCTCTCTCCTGGCTGACGTAGCAGCCATAACAGTATCCTCTCCTGGCGGACGCAGCAGCCTTAGCAGTAGATACGCTATATTTTTCCTCTTGGGGTTGACCCAATGGACACAACCATCACACAGCAGTAAAATGCCCCTGCTTTCTGGGTGGAGCTCACATACATGCCTACCGCACACGACCCATGACCAAGCGAGCACCTCATGACGCGCATGAGCAGTGCTGTAAATGCTCTCAGCTGTTACACAGTCATTATTTACAAAAGATAGGGCGAGAGCAAGAGGCTTTAGGGGGAGAAAGCCTGACCATGACATCTTGACTAATTCACTCTTTCCCTACAATTATAAATCAACACTACCTCAATTTTAAAAACTAATTATTTTTTTAAAAATGAACAGATAAATAAAATTTTGAAACAGTGTGATGTCACGATGGAGTTATTTGGGCCAGTTATTGCTACATACCTCCCTTCATCCTCTCTAGACGCTTTATCACTATGTCAGTAATTTTGTTTGTTCCTCCTTATATTGTTTTATAAAGTAGTATATTATTGATAAAATAATAAGGCAAATTCTAAAGAGTCTCTTAGCACTAGCTTCTTATGTAAAGCTTCTGGTTAAAAACACAACTCTTCTGTTTGATTTCTGTTATATACATTATAATCCAAAGCACATTTCCATTCTTGTAAGTTTATTGGACAAGGTTAGAAGGAATTCATGAATGATGCCTTTCAAAGTCTTTCCCAAAATGTTAAAAACTCTCCCAAAAAGTTTGCTTTGGCCTAATCAGGCATTTTTCTAGTAAAATAGAACACAAAATACAATGTATTAAATCAGACCTACTTCAACAGAGACAGGACAAGAACATATTTTTTTTATTATTAAAGTATAAATTACATTACAATGTTGTGTTAATTTCTGCAGTACAGCAAAATGAATCATATATATCTCTGCGGCCTCTAGAGCCTCCCTCGCACTCCACTACCTATCTGTTTTTCACATGGTAGTGTACACATGTCAATGCTACTCTCCCAATTCGAATTTTAGATCTCAAGTAAACTCACTTCCTCCATGCAACTTTCCCTTACTGCTCCCAAATGTGCTAACCCCTCCCTGTCATATGCTGCATTTTCAAATAATAGCACTTATCACAATTTACTGCAACTGCCTATTTTACTGTTTGTCTTCTTACTAGAGGGTAAGCTTCCTGGAGTTGTCTCATTCATCTCTGTTTGGCCAAGTACTTACACACAGTGGTGTTCGGGTGATTTATTTAATAAGTAACAGGATATACATAAGAGTTGCCACCTTAAATGCTATTGAAGAGGGGGACATACACAGTACACAGCCTGAGTCCCTTCCTTTTATCACATATCTCAGTGATCTTTCCTTTTATAAAACAATATCTAATAAGCAATTTTGTCTTTTCACTTATTAATTTATTTTTATAGTAATATAATTGCTTTACAAAGTTGTGCTAGTTTCTGCTATACAATGAAGCAAATCAGCCATATATATATATATACACATATATTTCCTCCCTCTTGAACCTCCCTCCCACTCTCCCCTATGACACCCCTCTAGGTCACCAAAGAGCACTGAACTGAGTTCCAACTAGCTATATATTTTACTCATAGTAGTGTATATATGGGGCTTGCCTGATGGCTCAGATGGTAAACAATCTGCCTGCAATGCAGGAGACCTGAGTTCAATCCCTGGGATAGGAAGATTCCCTGGAGGAGGGCATGGCAACCCACTTCATTGTTCTTACCTGGAGAAGTGCCATGGACAGAGGAGCCTGGTGGGCTACAGCCCATAGGTCACACAGAGTCAGACACGACTGAGTGACTAAGCACACAGCACAGCACAGGGTATATATGTCAGTCCTACTCTCCCAGCTCATCCCACTCTCCATTTTGTAGAAATGAACATGAAAACCAAAGAAAATTATTCCCAAGACAAATCACACTTTTGAAGTACAGATTTTGGTCCAATGAACAGCTTATTCATTTTCATTACCATGGTGACCTAAGAGAACATGAAATTGCCATGGATTAATCAACTTCCAGATGTTCAAGATGGTTTTAGAAAAGGCAGAGGAACCAGAGATCAAATTGCCAACATCCAATGGATCATCGAAAAAGCAAGAGAGTAACAGAAAAACATCTATTTTTGCTTTATTGACTATGCCAAAGCCTTTGACTGTGTGGATCACAATAAACTGTGGAAAATTCTGAAAGGGATGGGAATACCAGATCACCTGACCTGCCTCTTGAGAAATGTGTATGCAGGTCAGGAAGCAACAGTTAGAAACAACAGACTGGTTCCAAATAGGAAAAGGAGTACATCAAGGCTGTATATTGTCACCCTGCTTATTTAACTTCTATGCAGAGTACATCATGAGAAATGCTGGGCTAGAGGAAGCACAAGCTGGAATCAAGAATGCCAGGAGAAATATCAATAACCTCAGATATGCAGATGACACCACTCTTATGGCAGAAAGTGAAGAAGAACTAAAGAGCCTCTTGATGAAAGTGAAAGTGGAGAGTGAAAAAGTTGGCTTAAAGCTCAACATTCAGAAAACTAAGATCATGGCATCTGGTCCCATCACTTCATGGCAAATAGATGGGGAAACAGTGGAAACAATGGCTAACTTTATTTTTATGGGCTCCAAATTCACTGCAGATGGTGACTGCAGCCATGAAATTAAACTTCCTGCTAACTAAGCTTCCAAGCTTACTCCTTGGAAGGAAAGTTATGACCAGCCTAGATAGCATATTAAAAAGCAGAGATATTACTTTACCAACAAAGGTCCATCTAGTCAAGGCTATGGTTTTTCCAGTGGTCATGTATGGATGTGAGAGTTGGACTATAAAGAAAGCTGAGCATCGAAGAATTGATGCTTTTGAACTGTGGTGTTGGAGAAGACTCTTGAGAGTCCCTTGGACTGCAAGGAGATCCAACCAGTCCATCCTAAAGGAGATCAGTCCTGGGTGTTCATTGGAAGGACTGATGTTGAAGCTGAAACTCCAGTACTTTGGCCACCTGATGTGAAGAGCTAAATCATTTAAAAAGGCCCTGATGCTGGGAAAGATTGAAGGTGCGAGGAGAAGGGGACAACAGAGGATGAGATGGCTGGATGGCATCACCAACTCAATGCACATGAGTTTGAGTAAACTCCAAGAGTTGGCTATGGACAGGGAGGCCTGGCATGCTGCAGTCCATGGGGTCGCAAAGAGCTGGACACGACTGAGTGACTAAACTGAACTAAACATGCCTACAAAACCGAAGCAGAGAAAATTGTATGACTGACAAGTCTCCCCAAAGTTGCAAATGAATACAGAAACAATTTTCACTAAGTGTATTTTCCTTGACATTGAAAAATGTGGCAGAGGCTGCTGGAGGTCCATTAAAATCACTGTCCTCTCCTCTTGGCAAGAACAAGACTCCATTTCCCTGCCGTCAGCTTTGGCTATGTGAGCTGGGTTCTATCCCATGGGACATGATTAGAGGTTGCACATTCCTTTTTCAGAGAAGGCTCATAAATTCTCCCACATATGTTGGGCCATATCCCTTTCCTCTCTGACTGATGAGGATGGCAATGCCCTGTGTGACCTTGGTTGTAACCTTTCAAAAGTGGCAGAGAGGCTGTCAGCTGGTCAGTGAATAATCACATAAAAGAAAAGCACTCTGCTGACCTTGATACCCACATGTACTGTTAGAGAGGAAAGTAATTGGTCTTCTTATTCTCTAAACCACTGAATTTAGGGGACTATTCGTTATTTGCAGCCAAGTCTACCCTAACTAATATTGACCTCAGACTTGGTGTGAGATAAATGTGTCTGTGAGGTTCTCATGCAGTCCTAATAATAAATTGAGAAGAAATCTAATGAGTATAATGATTCAGTTCAGTTTAGTCACTCAGTCGTGTCCAGCTCTTTGTGACACCATGGACTGCAGCATGCCAGGCTTCCCTGTCCATCACCAACTCCTGGAGCCTACTCAAACTCACGCCCATCATGTTGGTAAGGCCATCCAATCATCTCATCCTCTGTCATCCCCTTCTCCTCCCACCTTCAATCTTTCCCAGCATAAGAATCTTTTCCAATGAGTCGGCTCTTCGCATCAGGTGGCCAAAATATTGGAGTTTCAGCTTCAGCATCAGTCCTTCCAATGGAATACTCAGGACTGATTTCCATTAGGATGGACTGGTTGGATCTCCTTGCAGTCCCAGGGACTCTCAAGAGTCTTCTCCAACACCAGAGTTCAAAAGCATCAATTTTTTGGCACTCAGCTTTCTTTATAGTCCAACTCTCAGATGCATACATGACTACTGGAAAAACCACATTTTTGACTAGACGGACCTTTTTTGGTAAAGTAATGTCTCTGCTTTTTAATATGCTGTCTAGGTTGGTCATAGCTTTTCTTGCAAGGAGCAAGCATCTTTTAATTTCATGGCTGCAGTCACCATCTGCAGTGATTTTGGAGCCCCCCCAAATAAAGCCTCTCACTCTTTCCGTTGTTTCCCCATCTATTTGCCATGAAGTGATAGGACCAGATGCCATGACGTTAGTTTTCTGAATGTTGAGTTTTAAGCCAACTTTTTCACTCTCCTCTATCACTTTCATCAAGAGGCTCTTTAGTTCTTACCTTTCTGCAATAAGGGTGGCATCTTCTGTGCATGTGAGGTTATTGATATTTCTCTCAGAAATCTTGATTCCAGCTTGCGATTCATCCAGCCCAGCATTTCACATGATGCACCCTGCATGTAAGTTAAACAAGCAGGGTGACAATATACAGCCTTGATGTACTCCATTCCCTATTTGGAACCAGTCTATTGTTCCATGTCCAGTTCTAACTGTTTCTTCTTAACCTGCATACAGATTTCTCAGGAAGCCGGTAAGGTGGCCTGGTATTCTCATCTCTTGAAGAATTTTCCACAGTTTGTTGTGACCCACACAGTCAACAGCTTTGGTATAGTCAATAAAGTAAAAGTAGATATTTTTTCTGGAGCTCTCTGGCTTTTTCAACGCTCCAGCAGATGTTGGCAATTTGATCTCTGGTTCCTCTGCCTTTTCTAAATCCAGCTTGAACATCTGGAATTTCACGGTTCACATACTGTTGAAGCCTGAATTGGAGAATTTTGAGCATTACTTTACTAGCATGTGAGATGAGTGCAATTGTGCATTAATTGGAACATTCTTTGGCATTGCCTTTCTTTGGGATTGGAGTGAAAACTGACCTTTTCCAGTCCTGTGGCCACTGCTGACTTTTCTAGATTTGCTGGCATATTGTGTGCAGCACTTTCACAGCATCATCTTTTAGGATTTGAAATAGCTCAACTGAAATTCCATCACCTCCACTAGCTTTGTTCGCAGTGATGTTTCCTAAGGTCTGATTGACTTCCCATTCCAGGATGTCTGGCTCCAGGTGAGTGATCACATCGTTGTGGTTATTTGGGTCATGAAGATCTTTTTTGTACAGTTCTTCTGTGTATTCTTGCCACCTCTTCTTAATATCTTCTGCTTCTGTTAGGTCCATAACATTTCTGTCAATAAAGAGCAATAAAGTGCTCTTTTTTCTGAGCAATAAAATGCTCATGTTTGCATGAAATGTTCCCTTGGTATCTCTAATTTTCTTGAAGAGATCTCTAGTCTTTCCCATTCTATTGTTTTCCTCTATTTCTTTGCACTGAGGAGGGCTTTCTTGTCTCTCTGTGGAACTCTGCATTCAAATGGGTATATCTTTCCTTTTCTCCTTTGCCTTTCACTTTCTTCTTTTCTCAGCTATTTGTAAGTCCTCCTCAGACAAACATTTTGTCTTTTTGCATTTCTTTTCCTTGGGGATGATCTTGACCACTGCCTCCCATACAATGTCATGAACCTCCATCCACAGTTCTTCAGGCACTCCGTCTATCAGATCTAATCCCTTGAATCTATTTGCCACTTCCACTGTATAATCGTAAGGGATTTGATTTAGGTCATACCTGAATCATCTGGTGGTTTTCCCTACTTTCTTCAGTTTAAGTCTGAATATGGCAACAAGGAGTTCATAATCTGAGCCACCATCAGCTTTCAGTTTTGTTTTTGTTGACTGTATAGAGCTTGTCCATCTTTGGCTGCAAAGAATATAGTCAATTTGATTTCAGTATTGACCATCTGGTGACGTCCATGTGTAGAGTCTTCTCTTGCACTGTTGGAAGAGGGTGTTTGCTATGACCAGTGCATTTTCTTGGCAAAACTCTGTTAGCCTTTGGCCTGCTTCATTCTGTACTCCAAGGCCAAATTTGCCTGTTACTCCAGGTAGCTCTTGACTTCCTACTTTTGCATTCCAGTCCCCTATAATGAAGAAGATATCTTTTTTGAGTGTTAGTTCTAGAAGGTCTCGTAGGTCTTCACAGAACTGTTCAGCTTCAGCTTCTTTAGCATTATGGTCAGGGCATAGACTTGGATTACTGTGATATTGAATTGTTTGCCTTGGAAACAAACAGAGACCATTTTGTTGTTTTTGAGGCTGCATCCAAGTACTGCATTTTGGACTCTTTTGTTGACTACGAGGGCCACTCCATTTTTCCTAAGGGATTCTTGCCCACAGTAGTAGATATAATGGTTATCTGAGTTAAATTCACCCTTTCCAGTCCATTTTAGTTTACTGATTCTAAAATGTCAGTGTTCACTCTTGCCATCTCCTGTTTGACCACTTCCAATTTGCCTTTATTCATGGACCTAACATTCCAGGTTCCTATGCAGTATTGCTCCTTATAGCATCAGACTTTACTTCCATCACCAGTCACATCCACAACTGTGTTGTTTTTGCTTTGGCTCCATCCCATCATTCTTTCTGGATTTATTTCTCCACTCTTCTCCAGTAGCATATTGGGCATCTACCAACCTGGGGAGTACATCTTTCAGTGTTATGATAATAGGAACTTAAAATGTAAGATCAAAAAAAAAAAAAAGGAAATGATATATTTTCACAAATTATTTAGTCTTGCATAAAAATTAGAAATAACAAAAAGTGTGGCTTATAATTGTATGTTTTGGTTAGCATAAACTAATCTAACAAAGGTCTCAATTAAAGGTTTTAGGAATTAATCACAAATTCTCTAAACTGTACCTGTACATCTCTAAGAAGCTTCAGGTTTTTATCATTATTTAGAGTTCTCTGTTTTCTTCCTAATAGGGATGCATTAAATGTGGCTACTGGCCAATATTTGGTTACCATGACTATATCTCACACAGGCTCAAATAAGAACGTTTTGATATATTACCAATTCCAAATGAGTAAATTTGCCATTAGTTAATAACGATAGTGATAATGAAAATGTTAAGAACAACAGCTGGAACTTCTTTGGTGGTCTAGTGGTTAAGACTCTGCACTTTCAATGCAGGGATGCAAGTTTAATCCCTGACTGTGGAACTAAGATCCCACATAGTGGCCAAAATAGAAATAGAAATAAAATAAAATTAGACTGTTAAAAAAGCAACTGTCATTGTCCTCATTACTTACTGTAATATAAATTTAATCTTCACATCAGATTTGCAGTTGGTTTTATTATCTACATGTTATGGATGAAAAGCTAAGACTCAAAAATAATTAAATAAGTTGCCCAAAGCACTGAAAAATACAAGTTGCTGGAAGCCGGATCTGGACCCAGTTTTTGATGTTAGTGTTTATGCTTTTTGTTCCCCACCGTGCCATCTTAAAAAAAAAAAAAAAAAAAGAGAGAGAGAGAGAGCAGAGTACTCAGCTCAGTCACTTTCTGATTTTCCTTGGGTGTTACTGTTTTACAGACAAGTTCATATACTAGCAAGACACAGAGACAGTTCTGTATTGTAACCGAGAACTGAGTCTTTAAATCCTAGCTTTGTATATGGAACAAATCAAGCACTGAATCAAGTGAATCAAGCACTGATCACATAATTTAAAAACAATGGAAAAAATTGTCTTCAGAACTAAAATGATTACTTCTCTCAAATTGTTAGCATTGTATAGTAACATCTTTAGTCCTTCTATGTCTACAGCAGATACCACATCTGATATCATACCCATTTTCATTCATACAAAAACAGTTTTAAATGTAACCTTAACTCCTTATTCTGACTTGGGTTTCATAGCATAATTCCAAGCAGTTTAAAGACAATTCTCCTTGGACTTTATATTGAAATGTTTAACTCAACAGATCATTAAACACAGCACACAATTCCCCGCAGAATTTGACTGCCCATAGTACATTCCTATTTTGTCTCCAGTGAAGGAATTACTTTCTCACTGCTTTGTGCCTCTGTATTACTTAGCTTGTACCATACGTCACCATTTATCAAAATCATGAATTATAACTATTTTTATACACTCCTAACTGCTTGTAACACAAGCTATTTTACAGACAGATCATCTGTTTAGAAGAAACTGACTCAAAGTTCAGTGGTTTATTAATTCAACCACACGTTTAAGAGATAGTGTCCTTTGAACTAAGTGGGAACCATACTTTTACAGTCATCTCTGTGCTTCCGAAAAGAACTGCTATAATGTCCTTATTTTGACTTATCATGACAAATATGTGAGTAATAAATCACATAAATACATTAAAAATATAGAACTTTAGTTCTAACAGATAAAATAAATTCTGAAACGTGAAAGGGCAATTATCTGAGACTACAGAGATGCCCAGTGGACAGGGGATAAATAAAATCCAACTTACGTCATGATTCCGCGAAATCTCTACTTATATTATTGAGGTGATGAATAAGCATATACCAAAAACATAGCTAATGTACACAAGAACTTCCGTGGTGGCTTGGAGAGTAAAGAATCTGTCTCCAATGTGAGAGATCTGGGTTTGATCCCTGAATCAGGAAGATCCCCTGGACAAGGGAATGGCAACCCACTCCAGTATTCTTGCTGGCAGATTCCATGGGTAGAGGAGCCTTGGTGGGCTACAAGTCCAGTGGCTGCAAAGAGTGGAACACGACTGAGTAACTATCACATCACAATGTACACAAAGATGCAGTCTTGGGAACTGTAACATTCTACAAACATGATATTTTGTAATGACAGGAGTTTGGGGAAATTAACAAGGAATAGTGAAATGCTGCTGCTGCTGCTGCTAAGCCGCTTTAGTCGTGTCCAACTCTGTGTGACCCCTTAGACGTCAGCCCACCAGGCTTCTCTGTTCCTGGGATTCTCCAGGCAAACTGGAGTGGGATGCCATTTCCTTCTCCAATGCATGCATGAATGCTAAGTCACTTCAGTCGTGTCCAACTTTGTGTGACCCCATGGACGGTAGCCCACCAGGCTCCTCTGTCCACAGGATTCTCTAGGCAAGAATACTGGAGTGGGTTAAGGATTCTCTAGGCAAGAATACTGGAGTGGGTTGCCATTTCCTTCTCCCATACTGAAAATGAGAACAATCAAATAAGTGTTTGTCAATGTTTATCCAGAAGTAGGAACAACAGACACTCTGACTTATCTGACAGACATGAGTATTCAAGTCGTTTTAAGAAACTATTCTCTAAAGAAGAGTAAGACCAATTGTCCAGACTCACACAGGTGAGATTACTCACATCCTTTAGCCCAATTTTCTCATCCTATCTTCTTTAATTTATCAGGTACATTGATGTTGAGAATTAGGTATTGTAGTCAGTGAAGTTGAATATTAGGATCACTGGAAGCATAACAGTTATCATCTTTTTTTTTATTTTTTGAAGGAGCACAATAAACTTTTTATTGTGAAAATGTGCTATGGAATCACAATTTATGTGAAATCCTGATTTTATCACTAAGAAGCCTAGAGACTGTCATAGAGTGAAGTAAGTCATAAAGAGAAAAACAAACATCACATATTAACACAAATATGTGGAATCTAAAAAAATGCTATAGCTGTCCTTATTTGTAAAACAGAAATGGAGACACGGACTTAGAGAACAAGCATATGGACACAAATGGGGAAAAGGGGATGGAATGAATTGAGAGATTTGGATTAACATATACACATTAATACTATGTACAAAATAGAGGACTAATGAAAACCTACTAAATAGCGCAGGGAACTCTACTCAGTGCTCTGTGGTAACCTAAATGGGAAGAAAATCCAAAAAAGAGGAGATTATGTGTATATGTATGCTTAATTCACCTTGCTGTACAGCAGATACTAACACAACACTACAAATCAATCATACTACAATAAAATCAATTTTTTTAAAAAAAAGAGAAAAGCTAAAAAAAAACTAAAGTGATTTAGGAGGTTTATTTTAAAGCTTTACAGTATAGTTAAACAGAGAATTCAGGATAGGAAAAGGTATCCATCTGGGAGCTCTTTTAAAGTTAAAATCTGGGAGATCTTTTCAAGTTAAGAATTAGAAGACCTTCCATGTCCACCCAAAATATCTGCTCTGAGTAAACTCAAGAAAATTAAAAAAAAAAAAACCTGAATAATAAGTTTTCAGTAAACTTCATAAAAGAATATTTAAAACTATATAATCTTAAGCAAGTTCCTTACCCTCTCTGGTTTCCACTTTTTCTAGCACCCACAAAGTGAAGACACGGGACTAATACTATTTTTATTGATTTAAAAAAATCTGTGATTAGAAAAGACTGTGCCATTAACTACTGCTATTACCCCCACCAGTCAAGATCTCCTCTGGAAAACCACATCTTTATTGTGATGAGGAAATTCCATGGGAAAACTGAGCATTTCTTAAGAGGAACTTTTCCTTAAAAAATTTGAACACTTGTCTCTTGTTTACATGGACTTAATTTGATGCTTACAGTCAGGGAACATATTTCATCAAATTAAGTTTTCATTCAAAATATTAATTTGTCTTGATACTACTTCTAAAAACATAGCAAATGTCCATCAGATTTTAAACATGAATGGTGGTTATAAGGAATTGTTAACAGCTGCCAAAGCTGTGGTTTTGTCTTTTTTCCACATACTTCTCTTGAACAAAAATCAGGAAGATCCCATTCATTTTTAATGGAGTCAAGAAATCTGGTTCTGAATCTGACTTAGTGTAAAGTCTAGCTCTATTCTAGTATTTCCCTTGAATTTAGGGTAATACAGAGTCTGTTTTAGGACTTTTGGATCTTTCATACTTTAAAATAAACCTGAATTTCCAGGAATTCTCAAACTAGTACCAGATGATGGCAAAAAACCATCACAATATTGTAAAGTAACTATCTTCAAATTAAAATAAATAAAATAACTTTAAAAAACAAAAAGAACCAGATGAAATTGAATTACACAATATGAATTTCCCCGTTTTTCAGACCACTTCTTAACTAAGTTTGTTGCTACATATTTCATACCTGAGTAGCTCTTTTCTTGGGTTATTCCATCAATTATAAGGGGAAAATAAGGAACAGCAAACTTAAATATGAAAGAAGGGGAACCTCAAGGCAATTATAAACAACCTAAGAAGTTCCCTAAAGAGGAGAATTCCTAATCATTGTTTCTTTTTGATGAGCAAAGGCAATTTAACTATACTCATAACTAATAAAACTGGCAAGCAGATTCCTCTGTATCTTCCTCTATTTTTAACTGAGACAAACACTATATTTCATGCCAGTTTACCCAAAAATATAACAACACCACTATAAATCCAGCAAAATTTAGTCCCTTTGTTATGAGCCAAATGTGTCTCAACACAAATGAAAGCTCCCAAATCTGTGAGCTACACGTGGCTAGTTTCTCGTGAAGACGTGAGTTGAAAACGGCAACTTAAGTGAGTAACTTAAGAAAGCCATTCATCAAAGAAAGGTAAGAATTGGCACCATTAAATTACTCCTTTGTCAGTGAAGAATATTTTAGGGGATATTTAAATTAGAATTCCCTGTAATGAATCATAAGGAGTGTTTGAACAAAACTATCTGTGCTTTAATATCCATTTATCACAATTTTTAAAATGTTTTTTATGATATATATTATGTAACTACCCTGTATCTGTATGATCTAAACCAGTAATACCAAACGCTTCAAGAGAATATTTCGTTGAAATTAATTCAGAATCATTCTTTCTCTTCCTCCAGTCATGAAATTATATACTTTGTGGGCTTTGCTTTCCACTTTCCTTATAAAGGGAAAAATAAAGATATATGTGAATTTTCCTTTAGAGTCAGACAATTTTCCAAGTCACAGACAAGATAAACATACTCAAAACTACACTCTTAGTTACTCAGTTCTTTAGTGTGGATCTCAGCTCTGGTTTGAACTCCTTGAAATCCAGGAGATCAAATCAATCAATCCTAAGGGACACAACCCTGAATATTCATTGGAAGGACTGATGCTGAAACTGAAGCTTCAATAGTTTGGCTACCTGATGTGAAGAGCTAGCTTATTGGAAAAGACCCTGTTGCTGGGAAAGATTGAAGGCAAAAGGAAAAGAGGGCAGCAGAGGATTAGATGATTAAATAGCATCATTGCTATCGAATGACTCAATGGACATGAATTTGAGCAAACTCCAGGACATAATCATACTAAAGATATACCAAAGAAGTTCTCACACTTTTGCAAAAGATCCCCACAAGATTTCCCAACCTGGGGGTCTGGCAAAGAGATTGAGAACCCCCAGGGAATTTGGCTTTGAAGGCCAGTGGGATTTCATGACAGAACTTGCACAGGACTTGGAAACAGAGTCTTGGAGGGATCAAACAAAACCTTGTGCTCACCAGAACCCAGGAGAAAGGAGCAGTGACCCCACAAAAGACTGGGCCAGACTTGCCTGTGAGTGTCAAAGAGTCTCTGGCAGAGGCCTCGGTCGACCGTCAGGGACACTGAATACAACAGTCCTGGGAGATGCAGCTTGCTGGCATAAGTCCTTTTGAAGGAGTTATCATCATTATCACCATTATACCACTACCACAGTTTGACCTCAGGCCATACTACAGGGAGAGAACACAGCCCCAAGTATAAGCAGAAAAATGGATTAAAGATGAACTGAACATGGCCACACCCACCAGAGCAAGACCCAGTATACCCCACAGGCAGTCCCTCCCATCAGGAAGCTTCCACAGGACTCATATCCTCATCCATCAGAAGGCAGTTCAGTTCAGTTCAGTTGCTCAGTCATGTCTGACTCTTTGCGACCCCATGGACTGCAGCACACCAGGCTTCCCTGTCCATCACCAACTCCCAGAGTTTACTCAAACTCAGGTCCATCATGTTGGTGATGCCATCCAACCATCTCAGCCTCTGTCATCCACTTCTCCTCCCACCTTCAATCTTACCCAGCATCAGGGTCTTTTCAAATGAGTCAGTTTTTCGCATCGGGAGGCCAAAGTATTGGAGTTTCAGCTTCATCATTAGTCCTTCCAATGAATATTCAGGACTGATTTCCTTCAGGATGGATTGGTTGGATCTCCTTGTAGTCCAAGGGACTCTCAAGAGTCTTCTCTAACACCACAGTTCAAAAGCATCAGTTCTTTGGCACTCAGCTTTCTTTATAGTCCAACTCTCACATTCATACATGACTACTGGAAAAACCTTAGCTTTGACTAGATGGACCTTTGTTGCAAAGTAACGTCTCTGCTTTTTAATAAGCTGTATACTTTGGTCATAACTTCTCTTCCAAGGAGCAAGTGTCTTTTAATTTCATGGCTGCAATCACCATCTGCAGTGATTTTGGAGCCCCCCCAAAATAAAGTCTCTCTTTCCCCATCTATTTGCCATGAAGTGATAGGACCAGATGCCATGATCTTAGTTTTCTGAAAGTTGAATTTTAAGCCAACTTTTTCACTCTCTTCTTTCAGTTTCATCAAGAGGTTCGTTAGTTCTTCTTTCCTTTCTGCCGTAAGGGTGGTGTCATCTGCATATCTGAGGTTACTGATATTTATCCTAGCAATCTTGATTCCAACTTGTGCTTCGTTCAGTCCAGCATTTCTCATGATGTACTCTGCATATAAGTTAAATAAGCAGAGGGAAGACAGAATGAAAACCATAGTCACAGAAATCTAATCAAACTGATCACATGGATCACAGCCTTGTCTAACTCAATGGAACTATGAGCCATGCCATGTAGGGCCACCCAAGATGAGCAGGTCATGGTGAAGAGTTCTGACAAAACATGGTCCACTGGAGAAGAGAATGGCTAACCACTTCAGCATTCTTTCCTTGAGAACCCCATAAACAGTATGAAAAGATATGACACTGAAAGATGAACTCCCCAGGTCAGTTGGTGCCCAACATGCTACTTTAAGAAAGCAGAGAAATAGCTCCAGAAGGAATGAAGAGGCTGAGCTAAAGCAGAAACAATGTCCAGGTGTGGAGGTGTCTGGTGATGAAAGCAAAGTCCGATGCTGTAAAGAACAATATTGCATAGGAACCTGGAATGTTAGGTCCATGAATCAAGGCAAATTGGAAGTGGTCAAACAGGAGATGGCAAGAGTGAACACCAGTATTTTAGGAATCAGTGAACTAAAATGGACCAGAATGGGTGAATTTAATTCAGATGACCATTATGTCTACTACTGTGAGCAAGAATCCCATAGAAGAAATGGAGTAGCCCTCATAGTCAATGAAAGAGTCCAAAATGCAGCACTTGAGTAGAATCTCAAGAACAACAGAATGATTTCTATTCATTTCCAAGGCAAACCATTCAATATGATAGTAATCCAAGTCTATGTCCTAACAACTAATGCCAAAGAAGCTGAAGTTGGACAGTTCTGTGAAGACCTACATGACCTTCTAGAACTAACACCAAAAAAGGATGTCCTTTTCATCATAGGGGACTGGAGTGCAACAGTATGGAGTCAAGAGATATGTGGAGAAATAGGCAAGCTTGACCTTGAAGTACAAAATGAAGCAAGGCAAAGGGTAACAGAGTTTTGCCAAGAAAACACAGCGGTCATAGCAAACACCCTCTTCCAACAACACAAGAGAAGACTCTACACATGGACATCACCAGATAGTCAATACCAAAATCAGATTGATTATATTCTTTGCAGCAAAAGATGGAAAAGCTCTATACAGTCAGCGAAAACAAGACCGGAAGCTGACAGTGGCTCATATCATGAACTCCTTTTTGCAAAATTCAGACTTAAATTGAAGAAAGTAGGGAAAACCATTAGGCCATTCAAGCATGACCTAAATCAAATCCCTTATGATTATACAGTGGATATGACAAATAGATTCAAGGTGTTAGATCTGATAGACAGAATATCTGAAAAATATGAATGTAGATTTGTAACATGTTATAGGAGGCAGTGATCAAAACCACCCCCAAGGAAAAAGAAAGAAAAGTCAAAATTGTTTTCTAAGGAGGCCTTACAAAGAGCTAAGAAAAGAAGAGAAGCAAAAAGCAAAAAAAGGTAAGATATATCCATCTAAATGCAGAGTTCCAAAGAGTAGCAAGGAGAGTTAAGAAAACCTTCCCAAGTGATCAATGCAAAGAAATAGAGGAAAACAATACAATGGGGATGACTAGAGATCTCTTCAAGAAATCAGTGATACCAAGGGAACATTTCATGCAAAGATGGGTTCATTAAAGGACAGAAATGACGTGAATCTAACAAAAGCAGAAGACATTAAGAAGAGGTAACAGGAGTACACAGAAGAACTAGACAAACAAGGTCTTAATGACCCAGATAACCACGATGATGTGATTACTTACCTAGAGCCAAACATTTTGCAGAGCAAAATCAAGTGGGCTTAGGAAGAAACACATGAACAGAGCTAGTGCAGGTGATGGAATTCCAGTTGAGCTATTTCAAATCCTAAAGTGCTGCACTCAATATGCCAGAAAATTTGGAAAAGTCAGCAGGCCACAGGACTGGAAAAGATCAGTTTTCATTCCAATCCCAAAAAAAGGCAATGCCAACGAATGTTCAAACTACCTCACAATTGCACTCATCTCACACACTAGCAAAGTAATGGCCAAAATTCTCCAAGCTAGGCTTCAATAGTACTTGAATCGAGAACTTTCAGATGTTCAAGCTGGATTTAGAAAAGGAAGAGGAACCAGAGATCAAATTGCTCACATCCACTGAATCATAGAAAAAGGAAGAGAGTTCAAGAAAAACATCTACTTTTCTTCATTAACTATGCCAAAGCCTTTGACTGTGTGGATCACAACAAATGGTGGAAAATTCTTAAAGAGATGGAAATACCAGAAAACCTTACCTACCTCCTGAGAAATCTGTATGCAGGTCAAGAAGCAGCAGTTAGAACCAAACATGGAATAATGGACTGGTTCCAAATTGGGAAAGGAGTACAATAAGACTGTATATTGTCACCATGCTTATTTAACTTATATGTGGAGTACATCATGCAAAACGTCAGGCTGAATGAAGCACAGGCTGGAATCAAGATTGCTGGGAGAAAAATCAATAATCTCAAACATGCAGATGACACCACCCTTATAGCAGAAAGCAAAAAGTAACTAAAAAGCCTCTTGATGATGGTGAAAGAGGAGAGTGAAAAAAATTGGTTTTAAACTCAACATTAAAAAACCTAAGATCATAGCATCTGGGCCAATCACTTCATGGCAAATAAATGGGAAACAATGGGAACAGTGACAGATTTTACTTTCTTGGGTTCTAAGATCATTGCAGATGGTGACTTCAGCCATGAAATTAAAAGATGCTTGCTCCTTGGAAGAAAAGCTATGACAAGCGTAGACAGTATATTAAAAAGCAGAGACATTAGTTTGCCAACAAAGTTCCATGTAGTCAAAGCTATGGTTTTTCCAGTAGTCATGTATACATGTGAGAGTTGGACAATAAAGAAGGCTGAGCACCAAAGAACTGATGCTTTTGAACTGTGGTGTTGGAGAAGACTCTTGAGAGTCCCTTGGACTGCAAGGAGATCAAACCATTCAATCATAAAAGAAATCAATTCTGAATATTAATTGGAAGCTTGATGCTGAAGTTTAAGTGCCAATATTTTGGCCACCTGCTGCAAAGAGCTGCATCTTTAGAAAAGACCCTGATGCTGGGAAATATTGAAGGCAGGGGGGAAGAGGATGACAGAGAATGAAATGGTTGAATGGCATCACTGATTCAATGGACATGAGTTTGAGCAGGCTCTGGGAGATGGTGAAGGAAAGGAAAGGCTGGTGTGCTGCAGTCCATGGGGTCTCAAAGCATCAGATACAACTGAGCAACTGAACAACAACAACAACCAGGAGACAGTGGAGGAGAGAAGACCCTGGCATACTGCAGTCCATGGGGTTGCAAAGTGTTGGATATGACTTAGCAACTGAACAACAATAGCTCTGGTGGAAGGGTGAGATAGGACCCGTGTCAAGCAGATCTTGTCCCTGCACTTTCTGTCTAAAGTCAATTTTAAGTGCTTGCTCCAAGATTCTGAGTCATATTACTGTGTGCAGATCCTCTGACCACAACATGACTTATATACTGAATTTCAATTTACTTATTTCAAATGGAGGGGAAGCTAATATTATCCTGACCTAGTAATCAGAGACAATTTTCTGAAGAGGTCAGTCCTTTCCTGATGATTCTGGAAAGTAAATGTTATAGAAAAATGTTGTTTATTGAGTTTATTATTATAACCCACAGATGTTCCAAAGGCACTTCCTCCAAGCTTTGGTTCTCTCCTAAATTGATTTTCTGTATTTTAGAGATTTTCTGTATTTTGGTTATATCCAACCAACCAGGGCTAAATGTCTAAGATCACAGCCCCTTTCTCTTGTCCAATTTCCACTCTCCTCATTGCCTTCTTGAGCTTCCTTATCAGTTACTAACATTTTTGTCATTTAACATTCTTTCATGATCAGGTTAGCCTTTCTAAGATTAAACTTTATCTTCAGTTTCCAGGATTCATGTCTCCCTGGCTTGTTGATTTAATCCATGAATTATCTCACAAGCATGACCCAGGAGAAATTATTTCTGGGAAGTTTCCTAAAAATAATTAAATCTATCTGTAGTTTGTTGGCTCTGGTACTTTATAGGGAGAGTACATATTTTCTTGACTTTTATCTGTTGACTTCAGCCTCTATCTGTATTTTTAACCAATATTTTTAATGTTACAAAATACAAAATAAGCTATATTCATAAATTTGTATGTGCAGTATGAAATAACCATCCATCATCCAATATTTTAGAAATTTTGGCATTAGTACCTGTTTTTTAAAAAATGACAAGATTTTTATGTTGTGTTAGATGAAAGAACTATTATAAGAATACTGTAATTTGGGCATGCTAGTATTATTTCAATGAATGATAGACATGATTTTCTTTCAAACTGCCTGTGTTATGTTCTTTCCTATCTAGCTCATTTTTCCACCAATTTTAAACATCATCAAAACGCTTAATAGAAATAATACAGACAGTACAGCAAAAGAAGTAAAATATTGAGACTCAATACTGACTTCCTCTATACTATAACAGAAAAAAAAATCTGTTGATTATGTTTAATATATATTTGTACATGTTAAACATATATATCAGTATATGCTTATATAATATAGTTTTAAATTCCATGAAATAAAGATGAAGAAAGTATGGTATGGAGAAAATTTCAGAGACTTTGAAATCACACCCCACTAGCTTACAATAGTAGCTTCTGTCTTCACTGGGGCAGTCTTTGACAAATCCTTTAGAGCCTTAATACTTGGCTCCATTTAAATAGTGGCTGTGTTAATAAGTCGTTTGGGGATTGGAGATGATGTATACAAATAAAGTAATCCCAATTTATTTTATGAGATTACATTGTAATAATGTTTAGCACATTATAGGTGTTTAATGGGTAGCATCAATCGTTATTCTTGAGAGAAGCTGACCTGAAAGCATATAGACATGCAGACTCTTACTGTAGACTATCAACAATAAAGACCATAGTTTTGGTCAGATAACTGTAAGTGAACAAATTATTGCATAAAATTGGACTGGATAAAAAGAAATGATTAGACCAAAATTTGGAAATTATATTAATATATGCTGGTGTCATGTTTCTAACTTTTCAAATAATCTGCAGATCAACTGTAAAAAAGAACTTAGTCAGGAGGAACTAAGCTTTCAATTCATGTCCAGCATCAAATAATGATAGACTGTGATAAAAAGACATATATGGTATAATTCTTGCCTTTTTATTACTTGCAGATGTGCCAGGAGACATTTTTTTGAATGCAGACGTTTTAAACTCTAAGGAGAAAATATAACAAAGAACAAAAATAATCATAAAAGTAGTCGATGCGAAAGGTATTTAGGAAAGCAACACATCATGAAGTAGTCAGAGAAAGAAGTGGGGAGAGATGACCATGAAGGTAGGTGAGATGTGACTATGGACAAAGTGGTGGCGGTAGGGAACCCTGAGTACAACCACTGTGGCAGGAAGGAGAACTGTAGGTGTAGGGAAGACTAAATGTAGGGAAGATTGAATGTAGGAAGGGATGAGTGGAGATAATCAGGGTCAGAATTAATATCATGATGAAACCAAATTGTGGAGCTTCAGTGCTCATAAGACACATCTTGTTTAGACCTGATAAGCAAGAAAAACAAGCAAACAAAAGCAACAATTCCAAGTTAGATCTGAGTTCAGATGCTTGCTCTGATATTTCTGAACTGTATGGCTTTTGAAATGTAGACAGACCTCTCTGACCTTCTTTTTCTTCATTCATCACATGTGGAAAAAATTCTTAAGTCAGAAGATTGCTATACAAACAATGCTAGTATAAATCCCAGAAAACTATGGCTCACAAAAAAAGTTCTTAAAAGGAAGCCAAGGACCAAAAATTTTAAATCATAAGCCTCATTTCACAAAGCAGACTTGAAAATCAAGAGAGCAAATGGACCAAATATGGTCCTCTGCTCGACACTCTGACCCCATGTTTTCTGCCTGCCTTTTGTCTATTAAAAAAAAAATAGCCAAAAGTTAAGTTTAATCAGAGAAGTGAGAAAATACAGAAACAAAGGAAAACAATCTAACAAGATTAAATAATAATAGCTTAGTCAATAAGCAAAGTTAAGGACTTTTAGTTCCTTCTCTAGAGTTATAGATAATAGTCTCAGCCATATTCTGTGGACTGTCTTATAGATACTGAAACCTCTGCCAGGTGAAGGAAGTTAACTATATGATGGCCAGACTGTAGCCATGACATAAGCTGCTGCAATTCTGAGAAATGGCCTCAAGGAAATGGGAATAAACTTACACTGGAACTGAAGATTAATTATACTTAAAACAATCAAGATGATGCTGGCTAGCCCACCACATGATGAATTTCAAGATGACTGTCAGAGGTAATTGTACTGTTTCTACATGCGGCTTCCTCCCTTTGTCTATAAAAGTTCTTGCCCACTGGTTGTCAGCTGTGGGGTCGGGTGTTGGGAGAGTCAGCCTGGAGTCCACCCTCCCCTCATCTCGGTTGCTGGCATCCAAAATAAAGCCAACTTTCCTTTCCATCAACCTTGCCTCTTTATTGGCTTTGAGTGGAAAACACTCAGACTGAACATTCAGTCACCAAATAACTGAAGAAATTCTTAAAGTTGAATGATTGCCACTGGCTCTCCTGGCTCTCAGCCCTGTGTCCCTTCCATTAAACTACGTTTATTTTCCAATTTGTAAAGCCCCAAGGATACATGGAGCAATTTAGAAATCACTGAACTAGTAGGAGATTACACTGAAAATAATTAACTTTTATTATCCATTATTTTATATTTTATATATCCATTATATATTTTATATAAATATATTTTATATATGATTATATGATATGTTATTAATAACACGTATACAGACTCACAAACCAAGATAAGAACTTGAACATATGAACAGTAAATTAGGTAGAAGTATTACGTCAATGATACATTTACTGAAGCTGGAAACTGTCCTATGGTTATATAAAAAAGTAGTATCTTATTCTTAGGGAATCACACTGAAACATGTAGAGATAAAGGAAGATAATGATATCTGCAACTTACTCTCAAAAGATTCTGAGAAAAGAATACATAAATATATTAATTCTCTTTCTCTTCAACATATGTGTATGCATGTAAATATGTACATAAATATAAGTATATATAAGCATATAGGTGTTCTTTGCACTATTCTTGCAAGTTTTACATAATTTAAACTTCCAAATTAAAGTTTAAGAAAAAAAGCTGGTGAATGAGAAACACAAAAATCTAGCCAATATGAACAAGGTAGAGAAATGAGGAGGAGGGCTTGAAGGGCTGTAAAGTGTTCATGTTCTCATGGCTATTACTCTAATCAACACACTTTCGAATTACATATATGTTACACACACACTTGTGTGCATAAAATAGTATATGAGAAAGGAGATTAAAGGAAAAATAAGCCTCTCTAAAAAATAAGGACTTCAGCAAGAGAAAACACAGAATAATTCTGCCCATAATCTTGGGCAAATGATGTAATGACATATAGGGAATATACTTAGAAAAGGCAAGGCAATTTATGTGAGATGATTGAATATTTGAGAGAGAATTTTTAAGCCACCTGAGCTGTAAATGGATTTTCAAGGTTAAGGATGGTATTTATCACGTCAGAGGTCTGGCAAAGTCAGAGAACCGAGGAACTCATTTGCTTCACAATGACGAATTCTAAGACCTTGAAAGATAATGCTATACTCAGCTGAGATTTGCACTGTTCCGAGAAAAAAAAATCTTTTAGGAGTTAAAGGCTTTCATATTCATCTGATTCTCAAAGAAAAAAAAAGTAGATTGACCAGAATTCAGAGAATGATTACTTTATGAGAAGAACTGTACTAGCAGATACAGGAAATAAATAAAGACAAAGCCAGCATGATTTCTGCCTTAAGGAACTTGCATTATAAACAGAAATAACTGTCATGAGGGAGGACATGAGATGTCATAAAAGAATAAAGCTTCATAAAGATTTCTTAGGAGGGAAAAGTATTTGAGGGTCCCAAAATCAGTGAATCAAGAAAGGATGATGAAAGTTGCTTATGAGTAGAGATTGAAGGTTGGGCAGATATGTTTTACTGCAAAAAGTTCATAGCAAGCAGCAGGGTCAACATAAAAAGATGACGTCAAACCACAGATGGATGAGAAATTGTCCAGCTGATTTAGAAAAGCCACATGCTTAGAGTTCATTGCTGGTGGGTTGAGGGAGGAGTATTTCCCAAATGTGGTTGGCAGACTCCAGCAGGAGAGGCAGACAACTTAAGGGTGAGATGTGAAGTCCTCTCCTTCTGCATGACATAAATCATCCCTGCTCAACACAGAAGAAATAGAGGTGAAGCAGAGTTTCTCCATTGCCACGCAATACCCACTACCTAGATGGCTTCCAGTATGGCTCTCAGTGGGCTCTTTCTGAATTTCCTCATTTCCAGCTGGTCGCTCTGGACTCAGAATTAAGAGATCTATGTCATATCTCAAAGCTGTATTCCAGTTTGGTCCTTATTATTTTGTATAATAACAATTATAATTATGTAAATATTAATAATTATTACATAGTTATTATTTGTATAATAGATGCAGACATTTTTTAATGATGTACATATGAAATTGCAGTTGTTCATTAATTTCAGTATAGAAAAAGTTTATTTTCCAGATGTCTTTTCTTTTCGTTTTTTTTTTTTTTTGGTTTTGTTTACTTTTGCTCAGTTTTTGTTTTACTTTATTTGCATGTGGGATTTTTTTATTTGCATTTAAAATTCAGGTAAAGGAGTTGAACAAACATGCATGCACTACTTTCCCACCTTACCTGGAAGTCATCTATCTTTTTCTTTGATTAAACATCACAAGAGACTGAGAAACCTTCTTAGGAAACCTGTGGCTAAAATTTAATTCTATCAGTTCCAGAGCATAAAAGAGAATTTCCTTCTTAGTGTGTTACTGGGTGTGGAATGAAGCATTCCCAGAGTTTCTAAGTCAAATCAAGTATTCCTTTCTCCCCCTGAATTAGGTTAAGGGTGTTTAATAGATTGCCTGGTTGATCCAGAGAGGAACTATTTTAGCCTTTAGGTATCCAAATCCTATCTTCACAATTTAGAATACCCTAATTCCCACCAAAAGTACAGGACTTAACAGAACATCGCAATTTAAGGTAGCACTCTCCTTTAAAGAAAAGGAGACATTAGACCTCATTGCATTTTGGGAGAAGGCAATGGCAACCCACTCCAGTACTCTTGCCTGGAAAATCCCGTGGACAGAGGAGCCTGGTAGGCTACAGTCCATGGGGTCTAGAAGAGTTGGACACGACTGAGCAACTTCACTTTCACTTTTCACTTTCATGCACTGGAGAAGGAAATGGCAACCCACTCCAGTATTCTTGCCTGGAGAATCCCAGGGACTGGGGAGCCTGGTGGGCTGCCGTCTATAGGGTCCCACAGAGTTGGACACAACTGAAGTGACTTAGCTGCAGCAGCAGCATAACATTTTGCAAGGTTTTTGTGATTGCCCCAGCATGAAAATCTCTTGGTAACAACCCCAGCAACTGGGTCAAAAGAAAATACTAAGACTTTGCTCAAAGTAAGTTTCCTGCTGAAGCAGGCCCCAAGCACCATTACTAAAACTGTTGCTGAGTTATAATCATATAATGGTATGTAAGAGGGGCCACACAGATAATCATCTGGTTTAACTTTTGTTTAGCTTCACTCAAGAGAAATTGAATAAACAGACCAAGGTCAACCAGAGCTAAAGTAAAGAGGTAAGACTCAGAATCAGGCTGCCTAACTTCCTAGCCATTTTACTTCACCATCACAACTTCTGAGAGGAAAAGAATGTACCCACTATTTGAATCTCCTGTTCCCTGGTGAATTCCTAAAAAAGACTAAAAATCAATTTTTAAAAAGTCAAGCATTTTTTAATTGAAGTATAGTTGATTTACAATGTTGTGTTATTTCAGGTTTATAAAAAAGTGATTCAGATATAAATAATCTAAATTCATAGATATATGTATTTATTCTTTTTCAGATTATTTTCCCTTACAGGTTATTACAAAATATTGAATATAGTTCCCTGTTCTATACGGTAGAGACACATTGTCTATCTATTTTATATGTAGTAGTGTGTATCTGTTAATCCCAAACTCCTAATTTATCCCTCTCCCACTTCTCCTTTGGTAACCATAAATTCACTCTCTAAGTCTGTGAGTCTGTTTCTGTTTTGTAAATAAGTTCATTTATATCACTGTTCACACATACGTGATATCTTATTATATTTTGAGATTCAAAAAATCAAACGTCTTTCACGAACTCAGTAAGTGATAGAGTCAGAATTCCAAACTTTCTATATGCTTCAATGAAATGTAATTCTATCTTGAAAGGTTTTGTAAATATTTTAAAATTAAAATTGTGTTTCACTCTCTGCTTCCAAAGCACTTTATGGAAGACATCATGGTTTTGTTTGGTTCATTTGCAACCTTCTTTACCAAACTATGATTTTGGAGAAGAGTTGTGGAGCATTCATCTTTTCCTTACTTAGGCCCAGCATAATGAATACTTGGAAAATGAACACTAAATGCAGCAAATAAAAATAAATATACTGTCAGTTCTGTAATTTTTTTAGGTCTGTAACTTTTTGACTCTTCAAATCATATTGTGTGTGTGTGCTTAGTTGCTCAGTTGTGTCCGACTCTTGCAATCCCATAGACTCCCAGGCTCCTTTGTCCATGGGATTCTCCAGGCAAGAATACTGGAGTGAGTTGCCACTTCCTTCACAAAATCATATTACTCAAATTTTATATTTTATTATATGCAATCACATTGATATCTTTGGCAGATCACTGCCAAAATTTTTAATATTTAGTGGCAAATAATAAAAAAAGACATTTCTCAAGTTGTGCTCACTTCCTTGATTCTAACCATAACATTACACTTAGCAAATGTCACTTATGACTCCCAGCATAGGAACTCGGATTTATCTCATTCTCTGATCAAAGGAACATATTATCTCATGTTTCATAAGGACTTTCACAGCAGTTGCGATCTTGAATGCCTCAGCTATTCTACAATAATTTAAAGCTGTAATTCATCAAAACTAAATAAAAAGAAAGATGCATAGAAAAATATTTCAGTCAAGAAAAAGTAAAACATTGATATAGCTGATCTTATTAGAATTTTTTAAATGTTTTCAAACTTGTCCATCATGACAATTTTCTGTTTTATGTAAATTGTACAGGCACACACATACACAACACAACACAGACAGATACACTCAAAATTATAGAACTTGAAATCATGAAAAATGAGAGTGCTGACTCCCTGATAATTGGAAGAATGAAGTGGGGACCATGTAAGTGGGGACTTACACATTAATGTGAAATGTTTCAGGGCTGCAACTTCTTATTCTTATTACTACTGCAGAACATTTATTTTTCTCAGATCGTTTGCCATGTACACAAAAGCTATAATAATGTTTAGAGGGATTTGACACTGCAAAATTCATCCCTGTGTGACCTTTTCTGCCTGTGAATCTGCTTTCTTGGTTAAACAGTTGCACTTGGCCTACAGTTTCCTACTAACCAGAAAGATGTGCTCATTAGATAGTCAAAATATAAGCATAATTATTATAAAATAATCCATGATTAGAAATTGCAAGCAGGCTCCACAACTAAGTGGAACATGCTGATTATTTTAAAGTGAGACTGTAAAGAACTTTTATTTTTTTTTTATTTATTTTAGTTGGGGGCTAATTACTTTACAATCTTGTAGTAGTTTTTGCCATACATTGACATGAATCCGCCATGGGTTCACATGTGCTCCCTCTCCCGAACCCTCCTCCCACCTCCCTCCCCTTCCCATCCCTCTGTGTCATCCCAACACTCCATCCCTGAGCATCCGTCCAATGCATAAAACATGGAATGGTGTTCCACTTCATATATGACAATATACATGTTTCAATGTTATTGTCCCAGAACGTCCCACCCTCACCTTCTCCCTCAGAGTCCACAGGACTGTTCTATGCATCTGTGTCTCTTATTCTGTCTCACATATAGGGTTACCATTACCATCTTTCAAATTCCATATACATGCATTAGTATACTGTATTGGTGCTTTTCTTTCTGGCTCACTTCACTCTGTATAATGGGCTCCAGTTTCATCCATCTCAATAGAACCGATTCAAATGTGTTTTTTTTTAATGGCTGAGTAATATTCCATTGTGTATATGTACCACAGCTTCCTTATCCATTCGTCTGCCGATGGACATCTAGGTTGCTTCCATGTCCTGGCTATTGTAAACAGTGCTGCAGTGAACATTGGGGTACACGCATCTCTTTCAATTCTGGTTTCCTCGGTGTGTATGCCCAGCAGTGGGATTGCTGGGTCATATGGCAGTTCTATTCCCAGTTTTTTAAGGAATCTCCACACTCTTCTCCATAGTGGCTGTACTAGTTTGCATTCCCACCAACAGTGTAAGAGGGTTCCCTTTTCTCCACACCCTCTCCAGCATTTATTGCTTGTAGACTTTTGGATAGCAGCCATTCTGACTGGTGTGTAATGGCACCTCATTGTGGTTTTGATTTGCATTTCTCTAATAATGAGTGATGTTGAGCATCTTTTCATGTGTTTGTTAGCCATCTGTATGTCTTCTTTGGAGAAATGTCTGTTTAGTTCTTTGGCCCATTTTTTGATTGGGTCGTTTATTTTTCTGGAATTCAGCTGCAGGAGTTGCTTGTATATTTTTGAGATTAATTGTTTGTCTGTTGCTTCGTTTGCTATTATTTTCTCCCATTCTGAAGGCTGTCTTTTCACCTTGCTCCTAGTTTCCTTTGTTGTGCAAAAGCTTTTAATTTTAATTAGGTCCCATTTGTTTATTTTTGCTTTTATTTCCAATATTCTGGGGGGAGGGTCATGGAGGATCCTGCTGTGATTTATGTCGGAGAGTGTTTTTTCCTATGTTTTCCTCTAGGAGTTTTATAGTTTCTGGTCTTACATTTAGATCTTTAATCCATTTTGAGTTGATTTTTGTGTATGGTGTTAGGAAGTGTTCTAGTTTCATTCTTTTACAAGTGGTTGACCAGTTTTCCCAGCACCACTTGTTAAAGAGATTGTCTTTTCTCCATTGTATACTCTTGCCTCCTTTGTCGAAGATAAGGTGCCCATAGGTGCGTGGGTTTATCTCTGGGCTTTCTATTTTGTTCCATTGATCTATATTTCTATCCTTGTGCCAGTACCACACTGTCTTGATGACTGTGGCTTTGTAGTAGAGCTTGAAGTCAGGCAGGTTGATTCCTCCAGTTCCATTCTTCTTTCTCAAGATTGCTTTGGCTATTCGAGGTTTCTTATACTTCCATACAAATTGTGAAATGATTTGTTCTAGTTCTGTGAAAAATATCATTGGTAGCTTGATAGGGATTGCATTGAATCTATAGATTGCTTTGGGTAGTATACTCATTTTCACTATATTAATTCTTCCAATCCATGAACACGGTATATTTCTCCATCTGTTTGTGTCCTCTTTGATTTCTTTCATCAGTGTTTTATAGTTTTCTATACATAAGTCTTTTGTTTCTTTAGGTAGAAATATTCCTAAGTATTTTATTCTTTTTGTTGCAATGGTGAATGGTATTGTTTCCTTAATTTCTCTTTCTGTTTTCTCATTATTGGTGTATAGGAATGCAAGGGATTTCTGTGTGTTAATTTTGTATCCTGCAACTTTACTATATTCATTGATTAGCTCTAGTAGTTTTTGTAAAGAACTTTTAAAAGCATTACAAATCCAATTCTCAGATATCCACATATTAAGATAAGGCTTAATATTTTGGCCTAAATTTCTGAGACAGCAAATGCTGGAAGTATTAAAACTAACCATAATGCAAAGGAATATGAAAAAAGAATATATATATGTGTATAATATTGTGTATAATACACATACATGTATATAACTGAATCACATTGCTATACAACAGAAATTAACACAACATTGTAACACAACTGTACATCAATAGAATAAAATTAAAAAAACACATTTCAATCTTTCCTAGTTAGTCAGACATACATGTTTAGTAACTGTATAATTGATTATATTATACTTGTATATTAGGGCTGATTGAAAATGGAATATTAAGAAATAAAGCCAAGTAAAAAATGAAAGACTTGTTTTATTGGGCCAATCTTTTGAAAAAAAAATGTTTTTGAAGGTAAACTTTCAGCCTTTATAGTGTATAACTCTCTTATTTCGTTTTGAATTGTGAAGACATAAGCTTGCTTATCATACACAAGTGTAGAGAAAATTTTATCTAAAAAAACTCATAAATGATTAAACCATAACACACATTTGGATGGTTTTCACATAGCAGAATATGTGTGTTTTATTATGCTAAATTGAATGCAAGCTCCTAGACAACACAGAGATCTCATTGCTTAATAAATATTAAAATTCCTCAGGATGACATATTGAAATTTGAATATATACAGAAGGATTTGCCATGTTTCTGAATACCTTAGTGTCTAATGTTGAGCAGAATGCAAATCTGATAGTATAGATTTCTAATAAAGAATTGTCCATAATTATTTTATTTGTCTGCTAGTAGCTGACTCATAGGTAAATGCAAACACAGTTGAAGAAATGTTGAACAATAGCATGTTTTTTGGCTCATACTTGTCAGTGAGAATCATGCACACACACACACACACACACGAACATTAACAAGTCATAAATTATTTCTGCTATGTGTGTAAGGGTTCTTAACTTGCAGTCCAAAATCATGGGTAGAAATAAAAATTACATTTTTTGCCTTAACTTCTAATTGAAGCTTAATATTTCCTACAATCATTAGTGTACAGAGAAAAAAATCATAATCACACTATTAGTACGATAGAAGTCAGATATTTTCATATTACACAACAGTGGTTGAAAATATCATGTCCATTATCACTTGGAAATTATTTGAGTTATAATTAGACATTAAAATAATTATGCAATAACTTAAAAAGCACACGTATTACTATAGCACACATTTATTTTTTAAATATTTTGATTGTTGCATTTTAGTACAATTTTTTCCATTGTGTAGTTACAAATTTTACCTTATGCCCTTAAAAAATGTTATCCTGGGAAGGAAACCATAGACTTTATCAGAATACAAAGAACTCTGTGTCAAAAACAAAGAAAAATGTCACCTCAACTAGCTCAGGTCTTATGCCCAGAATCCTTGCATTGGGTACTTCACAGGGTAAAAGGGACTTTGAAAACATGATTAAGGACACTGAGGTGGGGAGATTATCCTGGAGAATTATCTAAATGGCCCACATGTAACCATAGGGTCCTTATAAGAGAAAAGTAAGTGTGAAAATCAAAGAAAGGAGGAGGGATGATGGCGACAGAGGCTGGAGTGATGTGCTTTGAAGACAGAGAAAGGAGCCATGAGCCCAGGGAGGCGGAGAAGGCAAGTGAAACCAGTTCTCTGGCGCCTTCAGAAGGAGTGCAGCTGATGACAGCTTGACTGTTGCTCAGTCAGACTCATCTGGATTTCTGACTTCCACAACTGCAAGAGTAGAGATTGTGTTGTTGAAGGCACTGCATTCGGGAAAACCTGTTACAGCAGCAGTGGGACACTAGCACAATGTGGCATCAGAGTCAAGAACACCTGAGGTGATGCTGACCACTTGTTCTACTAGTAATACAAATGTTCCTGTAACTAAGGAGAAGTGTTTTCCATGTTTCATACAGGAACATGGTCTTGGTAAACAGACTATCACTAAGAATGAGGCCTTTGCTTTCCTGGAAATATCCCAGTACTAAAACATTTTTAAGGTTTTGGCACAGTTATATTGGCCTTACACCAAAAATAAGAGTGGACATGTTTTCTGTTATATGGAGAATAACAATCACTTTTCAAATCTCCAACTGAATATATCTGAGACCTAGCATTGACACAAATAACATTCTTCACTCAAAGGCAATTTATTTATTTTTTTACAGAAAGTAATTTTAAAAACCTTGATAGTCATTTGAATATAGTTATAGCAATTTTTTTCAGCTGGGAAAATTCCACAGTGTTTTGATTCTTTATAAATGTCCACACAGAATTGCAATAATAACTTACTGGAGATTATGACCTGAACTGCCCTTGTCAATCTTCAGAGCACATTAACCAATACAATGACCATGATCTGAGACTATATAATCAAATAAGTCAGCAGACACCCCCTTGGAATGACATATTCCTTGCCCTCACCATCATGATGTACATGAGATAAATCCATACTGGTTGATAACACTGAATATTATTTGTATTTATAGATTATTTTGCACTAAATTATACTATTTCTATTCACATGCTAGTATCAAAAACTCATTTATCTTTTACAAAAGCAGCTGGAGAAAATAGCATAATTTTGATAATGAGTCCTCATATTATGAGTTAATGTAGCTCTTTGTGGAAACAGTTCAAGGGCAACTCAATCATTTGTAAACATCTTCATAATGCTAGAACTACTGTATTGCTTATGTAGCAATACATACTGAATTGCTTATGTAATTCATTTGAAATCATATTCTTTTGATAACTGGTTCCTGGCAGTCAGTTTTTTTATGCAATATGTGGGAAGGAGGTTATTCTTTAATGACATAGTTTAATTGTATGTATATAAGCTTTTAAATCATTCCAGGAAATCACAGGTTCAAAACTGCCCTAACGATGTAATCCTTTTTATATTCAACATAATGAAATGACTCCAAGCTCATTGCATGAATTCTATATAGATAAAAGCTTTATAAATTACACTGCTGCTTGTTTTTAGGTCAGTGTGAGAGATCTGACAGCTTTGGGAAATGTTCAAATGTTCAAGGCCAGATATCCTAGTTAGCTTTTAGTGCCTGAGCAAAAGCCTTATTTCCAGTGATCACATTAACTTTCTGTGCCTAGGGATGCTCACTGCTCTTCATAAACTGATAAAAATTCAGTTAAAAAGGTCAAGCATAAGGAATATCAATCTGAATCACTGTAGTGATGCTGAAAGTGATGTTAGAGATTCAACCAATACCTTCAGTTTACACTTTAGGAAATGAAAATGTACAGAGGTTAAGAACACAGTGTATTCATTTGTATAAATAAATGTAGTCGGCACAGGTGTATCTGGAAACGGGGGTTTCTACCTTCAGATGCCATATTCACTCTATTAGATCACATTAGTTTATTTTCAAATCAACTCAGTATTTGATTCAGTATAAATAAATATCTTTATGTGTTAGGAATTGTGCTATGTGACAGAGACAAAAGAATAAAAGATATTATGTTGGCTTAACAAGAAAGAAATATGTAAACAAATAAATGGCATTAATTTGAGAGTGGTGCTGTAATAAAAATAGTAAGAGTTCAAAAGAGAAGTCAGTTTGAGGTAGGAGATAGATAGGTCCCAGGCTGAACAGCTGTAATTGATTTCCTGCTGCCCTTTGACATACTAAACATAGGCACAAGTGAAAGGATTGGCTGGAGACAACCTGGAAAACGGCCCCATTTAAGGAACTTAAGCCACCTCTCCTGCACACAACTCACCATGAATTCACCCATGTGATCTTCCACACACACTTTGCTTCTAATAAATGCTGTCTCTATTTCACAATTTGGTCTCTGTTGAATTCTTCCTTCAAAGCAGGCAAGGACTGAGGTCCTTATTCTACCATTACACCACTGGAATCAAGTTCAACTCAGGAGTCAGTGAAGCCTTCACCAAAGAGTTAATTTCTGAATTGTGTTTGAAAGGAGGTCAGTTACTTATCAACCAGGTAGAAGAGTATTCCTAGGAGAAAGAAAGAAAAAGAGCATGGGTAGTGAAAGCAGGAAAGAACACATCCTTTTCTATGAGCTTCCCCCAGCCACACTACCAGCAGAAGAAATTGTACAAGGAAAAGAGGAACTTCCTGTATTCCAGGTGAGACAGCCCCTTCCTGGCCTCTGTGACTCAGTTGGCAGGAATTGAGTGGGTACCACAGAGTGTTTTCTGTTGCAGAGTTAGGAGAGAGACCCACAGATAGGGGGTCTAGGGAAGACTGCCCCCTCCCTGGCATCCACCTTGCTGTTAGACTGAGTGAACTGGGCACCATTGCTCTGTGTGCTTCCAGCAGGAGGTGCCCCAGCCTTAAATCTCAAAGTCTTACTGCTACATTCTACTTGAGATAGGGTTGATCATGTCACAAATCTCACGTACTTTATCCCTGATTAGTTCACTTACTATATGAAACCCAAGATGTCCAGATCCTCTCTCATCCCCCAGATCCTCATCCTCATAGAATTCTGTACATTCTCCCTCTGGAACTCATGCTGAGTCTACAGCAAGCTCTTCCTTGACCTCGAGAAAGCCATAGCCAAGTCACACTACACTGCCATGCACTTTTGAAAAGCTACTCCTCTCTGCCAGCCTGAGAGCACACAGTTTGGCTAGAGGAGCCCAGTCTGAATTTTAGCCTCCCCTGCACCCTATGTATAACCCCGTTGGCAGAATACAACCAACACAGCTGTGAGCAGCGGCTTGGATCCTCGGCTGTTTTTCCAAATGTTCCCTTTACCTTCTCTCACTCAACCCTTTTTAAGATACTGGACACAAACTTCAATAATTATTTTCAACATGCTCCAAAAGATTAAAATATATATATGAGAAAAAAATCGAGAATTACAAACAGCAAATGGAAATTCTAGAACTGAGAAAAATCAATGGAAAAAAATGAACATTCATGGGTATATTTAACAGTAGATTTTTTTTTAAATAAATCAAAGTATAGTTGATTTACAATGTTGTGTTAGTTTTAGGTGTACAGCAAAATGAGTCAGTTACACTAATCTAGAGAAAGTCATAATTCAAAAAGATGCATGCACCCCGGTTCAATCCCTGGGTCGGAAAGATCTCCTAGAGAAGGAAATGGCAACCCACTCCAGTATTCTTGCCTGGAAAATCCCATGGACAGAGGAACCTGATAGGCTACAGTCCATGGGGTCTCAAAGAGTCGGACACGACCGAGCAACTTCACTTACTTGTTACAAGGGAGACGGAAAGCCATAGGAAACAGTGAGGCGTCTCAGCAAGAGAATATTATGATGGGATTGTTAAAGGACTGAGGCTTCTATCATATCATTTTGAAGAGGAATAGAGAAGTGCATTTTGCTCTGGATTCTGTGATTTTTGTATCTTCATCTTCATCTAGAAGGTAGTTGGGATGGAAGGAGTTAAAGCTCTAATTGACCATAGAAATAGCAGAGGGAGATACTTGGCTGTTTTTGTGATCTGTACAGTGTTCTATTTTCCTAAGCTCAGAAATTATTAAGGAATAGTCTTGGTTTTTCCCTCTCTACTACAGTCATTCATAGAGTGACCTTGGCAGATGTGGATGTTCTATGAAATTGTTTGTATTAGGAAATAAAAAGGGTAGCCTTGTCATGAGCATCAGGTTGGTACACAGCTGATAGCTGTCAAAATTTCTTCTTTGCTTTCTCAGTAGGCATCCTTGTCAGATATTTGTTCCTCCCTTAATGGAAATACTTTAATGCTTCATCATTAAGTATGATGTTTGCTATATTTTTTCAGATACTTTTAAGAAGGTTAAGAAAATTGATTTCTATTCTTATTAAGAATTTTTATCTTAGATGGGTATCAAGCTAAGTCATTACAAAGCAATTATTGATAGACAGAAACATGAGACTAGCATGAAGACCTAGTGACTTCTCTAACTTGTCCTATTTCCTAGGCCTCCCTATCTTCAGACTCTTCACCTGCTAAACCATCCTCCACCTAACATTTGAATATTTCTAAAATATAAATTATCACTTTAAAGCTTATTCAATAATTCCCTGCTACTTACATAATGAATTCCAAAATCCTCTCCATAACAATGCCTTCGATTTATAAAGATATAAATCCCTTATTTATATCTTTAACTGCATCCCTTGCAATCCTTTCATAGACCTTTCAATTTACATATAAATATTAATTTAATTTACATATAAATATTAATTAATTTAACAAATATTTGATCAAGTGACAAGTAGGATTCTAAGTATGAGTACAGCAATGAATAAAATAAAATTCTTTGCCCTTATGGACTTTACAATGCCCAGAAAAGGGGAGATGATAAAAGATAACTCCTATCATATCTCTCTTTGATGTTTCTTTTAGCCAATGTGAAAAACTTGTGAGTACCAGAGAATGACAGTGGATGTAATGAGCTTAATCAGAGAATCACACTCCAACTGCTGCTGTCTTTATGGGAGCACAGAATCAGAGCCTTCACACCTTTTACAAATGATTTTCTTTTAACTAAGAAGTAGAGAACTCTAGAAGCAATTTGCTCTTACTTGGAAGGAACAGCAGGATGTTGCAGCATTTTACGTCAAAACTATGTCAATTCTGAACCTTTGCTACCGTTTAATAAATAGGAATGTGAATCATCTCACAATTCCAGGGACATCACACTATACTAGTGACATCATATTAATTGGACCTGGAAAGAAGGCAGTGTAAACATTCTAGATGCTTTAGTGAGATATAGAGGAGCAAAGATAACTTCCTGGAAAATACAGGGGTCTGTCACCTCACTGAAGTGTTTGGGGGAGGAGGTGGTGAAAGGGTCTATAATATATCAAATGAAGTACAAGTTTCTACTTTACTGAAGATCACAATGCTTTGTATCATATTTACTAAATAAGCCAAAGATTTGTCAGCTTTTAGTGGAGTCTAGAAGAGAAGACTTTCCAGATGATACAGGCTGAAATTTAAACAATTAAAATTTTTTTTAATTGGTGGAAGATTGCTTCACACTTTTGTATTGCTTTCTGCCATACAACAACACTAATCAGACATAATTATATGTCAGAGGAGTAAGCAATTCATTTTTGCCTCTATGATCCAACAGATCCAGTGACGATTCCATGCTCTATGGAGACTGTGACTGGTTAAGTTAGGAAAAATCACAACAAATCTCAGAATTCTGGAGGAAAGTCAAGCCATTTTGGGAATGTAATTCTCCTTCTGAGACACAGTTCTTGGCTTTCAACATCTGATCACTGGACACTGGGAGACATTAAGAACTGAGAACTCATCATTAGCTGAGCTTTATGAGAACAATTCAAACCATAGATTATACACAGTAGCATTCACTGTTCACCTGGAATATATACTTATTCAGAGAATCTCCTGAAAATGCAAGGAAACTGCATAAACAGAATGTTCACACTTCAGTTGATCCTGCTTTTCCCTTATATCCAAGCCTTCATGGAAGTTCTTATGACCATTTTTTACAGGAGAGAAAATAATTGGAGTTTGGCTTACAAATGATATTGCATGATATGCTGGCATTAATTAGAAGCCAACAACTGTAACAGTGAAGATATTGACAGTATCAACAAGTGTGAAATAATAGACATTTCTATTCTGCACCCAATAGAAAATGCATTCTTTTCAATTGCACATGAAGGATTCATCTGATTAGACCATAGAAAAGGTTATTCAAAAGTCTCAAAAAATACCATAAAAACAAAGTGTTAAAGTCAAATGTATATTTTTGATGAATATGGTATTAAATTAAAAATAAATAACAGGACATATTTATAAATTTTCTAATATTTTGAATTTTATAATACATGATATCAAAGTTTGTATGAAGTAACTGAAGCAAAGCTCAAGGGGGAAAAAAAGCTTATATTACATAAGTACTAACTACAAAAAAATTATAAAACATTTAATATAAAGATGCAAAGTCGGCAATCTAAGCTGATACGTTAAACTATAAAATAAGAGCAAGTTAAAGGTAAAGTACACAATATAAGCAGGAAAACAATGGAGAACACAAAGAAGAGAAAAATCAATAAAATTAAAGCTTGACTGTGGTACATATACACAATGGAATATTACTCAGCTATTAAAAATAATGCATTTGAATCAGTTCTAATGAGGTGGATGAAACTGGAGCCTATTATACAGAGAGAAATAAGTCAGAAAGAAAAACACCAATACAGTATATTAATGCATATATATTGAATTTAGAAAGATGGTAATGATGACCCTATATGCAAGATAGCCAATGAGACACAGACGTAAAGAACAGACTTTTGGACTCTGTGGGAGAAGGCGAGGGTGGGATGATTTGAGAGAATAGCTTTGAAACATGTATATTACCATTAGTGAAATAGATCACCAGCCCAGGTTCAATGCATGGGACAGGGCGCTCAGGGCCAGTGCACCGGGACCACCGTGAGGGATGGGATGGGGAGGGAGGTGAGAAGGGGGTTCAGGATGGGGAACACATGTACACTCATGGCTGATTCATGTCAATGTATGGTAAAAACCGCTACAAGATTGTAAAGTAACTAGCCTCCAATTAAAATAAATTAATTAATTAAAAAATAAAAAAAATAAAGCTTGATTCTTTGAAAAGATTAATAAAATTGATATATGTTAATAGCAAGGTTGAATAAGAAAAAGAGATATTATCTCTATTTGTATAGATACAAATAATAAATTTTAAATAGTCTAATTATATATTCTATATATGTTTAAAGTATGTTAAGGGTATATTGTATGCCAAGGCTGTATATTGTAACCCTGCTTATTTAACTTCTATGCAGAGTACATCATGTGAAATGCTGGGTTGACTGAATCACAAGCTGGAATCAAGATTGCTAGGAGAAATATCAACAACCTTAGATATGCAGATGACCCTAATGATAGAAAGTGAAGAGGAACTAAACAGCCTCTTGATGAAAGTGAAGGAATAAAGTGAAAAGGGTGGCTTAAAAATCAACATTCAAAAAATTAAGATCATGGCATCTGCTCCCATCACTTCGTGGCAAATAGATGGGGGAAAAATGGGAACAATGGCAGATTTTATATTCTTGGGTTCCAAAATCACTGAGAACGGTGACTGCAGCCATGAAATTAAAAGACGCTTTCTCCTTGGAAGGAAAGTTATGACAAACATAGTGTATTAAGAAGCAAAGACATCACTTTGTTGATGAAGGTCTGTATAGTCAAAGCCATGGTTTTTCCAGTAGTCATGTACAGATGTGAGGGTTGGACCATAAAGAAGGCTGAAAAGTGAAAGTGAAAGTTGCTCAGTCATGTCCGACTATTTGCAACCCAATGAACATACAATCCATGGAATTCTCCAGGCCAGAATACTGGAGTAGGTAGCCTTTCCCTTATCCAGGGGATCTTCCCAACTCAGGGATCAAACCCTGGTCTCCCGCATTGCAGGCAGATTCTTTACCAGCTGATCCACAAGGGAAGCCCAATAATACTGGAGTGGGTAGCCTATCCCTTCTCCAGTGGATCATCCCGACCCAGGAATCCAACTGGGGTCCTCTGAACTACAGGAATATTCTTTACCAACTGAGCTATCAGGGAAAGCTGAGTGCTGAAGAATTGATGCTTTCAAACTGTGGTGATTGAGAAGACTCTTGAGAGTCACCTGGACAGCAAAGAGATCAAACCATTCAATCCTAAAGGAAATCAACCCTGAATATTGATTGAAAGGACTGATGCTGAAGCTGAAGCTCCAATACTTTGGCCACCTGATATGAAGACCCAACTCACTGGAGAAGACCCTGATGCTGGGAAATATTGAGGGCAGGAGGAGAAGGGGATGACAGAGGATGAGATGGTTGGATCGCATCACTGACTCAACAGACATGAGTTTGAGCAAACTCTGGAAGATAATGAAGGACAGGGAAGCCTGGCATGCTGCAGTCCACGGGGTCACAAAGAGTTGGACAAAACTTAGCAACTGAACAACAACAAGAAGGGTATATTAAATTAAGGATATATTAAGTCATATATAATGTGATATATGATTTTATATAAAAAATAATATTAATGGTATATTATAGGAATGGAAAAATTTAATGCCAATAAATTTAGCAAGTCAGATAAATTGGACAGATTCCTTTGGGGAAAAAAAAAACACCCAAAAAAGTAGAAAATCTGGAAAATAATTCTTTATAAATTTTAGGCAAATAATCTTAATTAAAGAAATTGAACTCATAATGAAAAACCTTCCTATGAAGAAAATTTCAGGCCCAGACTACTTCACTGATGACTATCAGGCATTTAAGGAATAAATATCAACTTTATACAAACCATTTCCATAAACAGAGAATGAGGAAATATTTCCCAACTTGTTTTCTACAGCCACCATAACTATAATATAAATATCTGACAAATACATTACAAAAAATAGAGATCAATATTTCTAATGAAGGCAAATGCAAAACTCCTTTAAAAACTTTAGCAAACATGATCTAGTAATATATAAAAAGTATAGAACATAATAACCTAGCTGGGTATCTATCTCAAGAATAGAAGGTTGGCTTAGCCTTAGAAAATCAGTCCCAGAAATTCTTCACATTAATAAAATAAAAGATAAAAATGATGATCTCTATAGAATCAGAAAATATTTTTTGGCAAAATCAAACATCCACTCATAATAAAAACTCTCATCAGATTAGGAACTGAAAAGAATTTTTTTAATATGATAAAGGTCATCTATTAGATTGGTGCAAATTTAATTGTGGTTTCAAACTATGAATTTTAAATCATTATAATTAGGCTCAAACACATCTTTATCAATCAAAATATGAACCATTACAATCAACACATTTTTGCCAATGAGAAATAAGTTTGTTTATTCCTGTAACACAAATATCCATGCTTTGGGATTCAACAAACTCTTGGAAAGCATTTTCTGCATCCTGCTGGTTGTAGAAGTGTTTTCCCTGCAAAAAGTTGTTGAGATGCTTGAAGAAGTGATAGTCAGTTGGTGGAAATTCAGGTGAATGTGGTGGATGAGGCAAAACCCTGTAATCTACTTCAACTTTTGAAGTGTTGGTTGTGCAAAGTGGGGTTGGGCATAGTCTTTTGCACCAACCTAATACAAAATTAGTTTTGCCCCAACCTAATACAAAAACCCTGCAGCTAACACTGTGCCTGATGTTAAACTATTAAATATTTCTTCCCCTAAGGTTAAGGACAAGGTTAATATGTTTATTGTTACCACTTCTATCCAACATTGTGGTGGAGTTCATAGCCCATGCCATAAGATTATAAAAACAAATAAAATACATAAATATTAGAAAAAGAAAAATAATGATAGTGTACATAGTCATCCCTTTGGAATTGACTAAAACAAAACAAAAAAACTTATACATTGTTAGAGTATTTAGCAAAACCTCAGGATACAAGGAAAACATACTGGCAATAAATATGGACATAAAACTTTTAAAATATCTACATCATTTACAACAGCACGAAAAATATATCAAGTATCTGAAACTAAATCAAATGTACTTCTCAACTGACAACAATTTGCCCTGCAATGACTTTTAACAAAGTCTGAAAATATTTTTGGCTGTCACAGTTTATGTGGTACTTCTGGTATCTAGTGTGTAGAGGCCAGGAAGCTGCTAAACATTCTACAATGCAAGACAGCACCCCACAACAAAGAACCCTTAGGTCAAAATGCCAATAATATGAGGTTAGGGAACCCTGATCTAACATAAGATAAGAAAGATCTCTGCACAAAAAAACCTGTTAAGACTCAACTAAGAGAAAGTTTAAACAACCTAAATAAGCTGAAAGCTATAACAGTTCATGCATTGTTATGATGAGTATTCTCCCTAAATTAATTTCTAAATTCAACATGAAAGTGAAAGTGAAAAGTGAAAGTCGCTCAGTTGTGTCCTACTCTTTGCGACCCCATGGACTATACAGTCCATGGAATTGTCCAGGCCAGAATACTGGAGTCGGTAGCCTTTCCCTTCTCCAGGGGATCTTCCCAACCCAGGGATCAAACCAGTGTCTCCTGAATTGTGGGAAGATTCTTTATCAGCTGAGCCACAAGGGAAGCCCAAGAATACTGTAGTGGATAACCTAACCCTTCTCCAGCGGATGTTCCCAACCCAGGAATCGAGCTGGTGTTTCCTGCATTGCAGGCAGATTCTTTACCAACTGAGCTATCAGGGAAGCCCAACATAATTCCCAGAACTTTAACACAATTTCTATTAAGACTACAAGTTGCTTTTTAAGAAATAGACAAGTTCATTCTAAGAAGATATAGAATTTTTAAAGATCAAAAGTAGCTAAAACAATTTTAAGAAAAAGAACAAACTTAGAGCTCTGACACTTCCTGTTATCAAGGCTTACTATAAGGCTATAATATAGTGCTGGCATTGAATCACTGTAACAGAATAGAGAGAATAGGAATAAATCCACACATATACAATCGATTGATTTGCAATCTAGGTGCCAAGTTCATTCAGTAAAAAAAGGAAAGTCTTTTTCACAAATGTTGCTATATCACAGCTGGATATCTGTACAGGAAAAGCAACAGCAACAATAAACTTGTCTCCTATTTCACACCAAACACAAGTTATTTTGATACAGACCATGTACCTAAGCATTAAACCCAGAATCATAAACCTTTTAGAAATCAGGAGATTATCAGAACCTGGCATCAGCAAAATTTCTTGGAGAAGACATAAAGAGCACCACCCAAAACCTTAAAAATTAATTAAATTCCATAAATATTTAAAATCTCTGCTCCTGATAAGATACCACTAATAAAATGAATAAGCAAGACACAGATTGAGGAGAAATATTTATGATGCATATGAGAAATGGTTTGTATCCATAAAGAATATCTACAAATCAACAGTAAAAAGAAGAACATCCCAAAATTTTAAATGAGTTAAAGATTTCAGTTCAGTTCAGTTGCTCAGTCGTGTCCAACTCTTTGCGACCCCATGAACCACAGCACGCCAGGCCTCCCTGTCCATCACCAACTCCCGGAGTTTACTCAAACTCATGTCCCTTGAGTCGGTGATGCCATCCAAACATCTCATCCTCTGTCGTCCCCTTCTCCTCCTGCCCTTAGTCTTTCCCAGCATCAGTGTCTTTTCAAATGAGTCAGCTCTTCGCATCAGGTGGCCAAAGTATTGCACTTTCAGCTTCAACATCAGACCTTCCAATGGACACCCAGGACTGATCTCCTTGCTCTCCAAGGGACTCTCAAGAGTCTTCTCCAACACCACAGTTCAAAAGCATCAATTCTTCTGCACTCAGTTTTCTTTATGGTCCAACTCTCACATCCATACACGACTACTGGAAAAACCATAGCCTTGACTAGATAGACCTTTGTTGACAAAGCAACATCTCTGTTTTTTAATATGCTGTCTATGTTGGTCATAGCTTTCCTCCCAAGGAGTAAATGTCTTAATTTCATGGCTGCAATCACCATTTGCAGTGATTTTGGAGCCCAGAAAAATAAAGTCAGCCACTGTTTCCACTGTTTCCTCATTTATTTGCCATGAAGTGATGGAACCGGATGCCATGATCTTAGTTTTCTGAATATTGAGCTTTAAGCCAACTTTTTCACTCTCCTCTTTCACTTTCATCAAGAGGCTCTTTAGTTCTTAACTTTCTACCATAAGGGTAGTGTCCTCTGCATATCTGAGGTTATTAATATTTCTCCCAGCAATCCTGATTCCATCTTGTGCTTCTTCCAGCCCAGCATTTCTCATGAGGTACTCTGCATAGAAGTTAAATAAGCAGGGTGACAATATACAGCCTTGACATACTCCTTTTCCTATTTGGAACCAGTCTGTAGTTCCACGTACAGTTTTAACTGTTGCTTCCTTACCTGCATACAGGTTTCTCAAGAGACAGGTTAGGTGGTCTGGTATTCCCATCTCTTGAAGAATTTTCCACAGTTTATTGTGATACACACAATTAAAGGCTTTGGCATAGTCAGTAAAGCAGAAATAGATGTTTTTCTGGAACTCTCTTGCTTTTTCCATGATCCAGCACATCTTGGCAATTTGATCTCTGGTTCCTCTGCCTTTCCTAAAACCATCTTGAACATCTGGAAGTTCACAGTTCATGTATTGCTGAAGCCTGGCTTGGAGAATTTTTAGCATTACTTTGCTAGCATGTGAGATGAGTGCAATTGTGTGGTAGTTTGAGCATTCTTTGGCATTGCCTTTCTTTGGGATTGGAGTGAAAACGGACCTTTTCCAGTCCTGTGGCCACTGCTGAGTTTTCCAAATTTGCTGACCTATTGAGTGAAGCACTTTCATACCGCCATAGAAGATGCACTAATGCTCAGTAAACACATGAAAGGATACTTACTATCTTAAGTCTTCGGGAGTTTGTAAATTAAAATTGTACCCACTAGAATAACTAAAACCAGAAAGACTAACTCCACTGCCTATTAGTAACGGTATGGAACCACTGGTAATGGCTCATTGGATTTTTCTTGTAGTGCTAGTGCCCTGCATTCTCAAGCCATGTGTTTCAGGTAGAGTAGAATCTACCTGCACTTCAAGACAGGCAGACAGACCTGAGTCTGGTCAACTAGAATCACAGTAGATAATCCAGAAACATTACCAGACCTAAGTAGGCTCAACTAAAGTAAGTCAGCCTTGGATGTTTGTAGTTCTTAGGAAAGAAATGTGTTTGATTTTTTGTTTTGTTTTGTTTGGGCTTTGGGTTTGGTTTTTCCTATTGACACCTAATCTGGTTGATTATAAACCTGGTACAATTCAAGGTCATTGTGATCATCATCCTAGGAGCATCTTTTTAACAAGAAAGCTAACAGAGTTATATGGCACCATGAGAGAAAGACAGATTATTTCGGTACCAAACCCAGCTTGCTCTAATCTTGGACTTGTCAGGAAGTCAATAAAATCTCTTTTTCCTCAAGCCTACTTGAACTCTATATTTCATTTGCAACTTTAAAAAATTTATTAAAACAAAAGTAAACTAGATTATATTTTTATTTGCTATTAGCAAAATGAATCTAGGATATATGTTAGAAATCCATCAGTGTACTATATTCTTTTTGATGCAAGATAGGGGATCATTTTTTTTTTTTTTGCCTTATAAGCAAAATACTTCAAAAGTATTTTTCTTTTAAAAAACCATGATATACTATACTATGCCATACCAATTTTAAGCTGAGACTTCGCTTCTGGGGAAAAAAATAGTTAAAAACGAATCTACCCACTTGATTAAACTACAAAGGAGCCAGCAGTGCCACAAGAAATGAAAATCTATTACTTAAAGTGATTGGGATGGAGAATGAATAGGACATAGTGGTGTGCATTACCTTTCAGGCAAAAAAATCAAAGCATAATCAAGTTATTCTAGCCACTGATGAAATTGCTGGATTAGAAAACCCCAATTCCAGAAAAGTCTGAGAATGTCTGCAGATGACAAACTGACATAGAGCCCACTCATAAATTTTACAGGGAATGTTCATCAAGAAAACACTCACTTTAAAGCATGCAATGGATGCATCTGCCATCTATTTTAAAGACATTTTCAAAGTAAGAATTTTGTATGACAGTAAGCCTATCAAATTAATCAATCAGTCAATTATAATCCAAAATCCACAACTATCAGTCCTAAATTATAATCAATAAATATAATCAATGATATTATTTTGAAGTTAATTTTAAAAGGAAAAATAGGCCAAAATTTTAAATTAAAACACAGTAATATAGTAACATCTTCAGCTGATAGTATAACATCCATATATATATATATGTGTGTGTGTGTGTGTGTATATGAAATGTATATATCAAATATATATATGAGAAATGCCAGGCTGGATGAAGCACAAGCTGAAATCAAAATTGCCAGGAGAAATATCAATAACCTCAGATATGGAGATGACACCACCCTTATGGCAGAAAGCGAAGAAGTAAAGAGCCTCTTAATGAAAGTGAAAGAGGAGAGTGAAAAAATTGGCTTAAAACCCAGCATTCAGAAAACAAAGATCATGGTATCTGGTCCCATCACTTCACGGGAAATAGATGGGGAAACAAAGGAAACAGTGAGAGACTATTTTTGGAGGCTCCAAAATCACTGCAGATGGTGACTGCAACCATGAAATTAAAAGACACTTGCTCATGGGAAGAAACTCATGACCAGCTTAGCATATAAAAAAGCAGAGACATTACTTTTCCAACAAAGGTCCGTCTAGTCAAAGCTATGGTTTTTCCAGTAGTCATGTATGGATGTGAAAGTTGGACAATAAAGAAAGCTCAGAGCAGAAGAATTGATGCTTTTGAAATGTGGTGTTGGAGAAGACTCTTGAGAGTCCCTTGGACTGCAAGGAGATCCAACCAGTCAATCCTAAAGGAGATCAGTCCTGGGTGTTCATTGGAAGGACTGATGCTGAAGCTGAAGCTAAAACTCCAATACTTTGCCACCTGATGCAACGAACTGACTCATTGGAAAAGACCCTGATCCTGGGAAAGGTTGAAGGTGAAAAGAAGGGGACGACAGAGGATGAGATGGTTGGTTGGCATCATAGACTCAATAGACATGAGTTTGGGTAAACTCTGGGAGTTGGTGATGGACAGGGAGGCCTGGCATGCCAAAGTCCACGGGCTTGCAAAGAGTCAGACATGACTGAGCAACTGAACTGAACTCATACACACACACACACACCACACACACACACACACACACACACACATATATCTCATCCTTGAATCTGAAATTTCTCTTGTTTGGGTTCTAAATCCAGTATACAGGTCTTAGATAATAAAAATTTTTTTTTCGTTTATATTTTAATAATAAAACCTGCTTTTATTTCCCTGGTACTTCCCTGGTGGCTCAGAGGGTAAAGCATCTGCCTGCAATGCAGGAGACCTGAGTTCAATCCCTGGGTCAGGAAGATACCATTGAAGAAGGAAATGGCAACCCACTCCAGTGTTCTGGCCTGGAAAATCCCATGGATGGAGGAGCCTGGAGGAGCCTGGCAGGCTACACTCCATGGGGTCGCAAAGAGTCATACACAACTGAGAGACTTCACTTTCACTTTCAATAAAACCTGCGTTTGTTAAAACCTGATTATTAAGCACTATGCTTTTCTTTACATGCATCATTATATTTAATCCTTATAATAATCACATGTTATAGATTTCTTTAAGTTCATTGCAAATCTGAGAAAACTAAAATTACTAAAGTCAAATCAAAACAAACAGCACTCGTGGCATTTGGTTTGTCTCATATCAGATCTCACATGCAGGCCAAATAGCAGGAAAAAAAAAAAATACTTGAAATCAATTCAGACTCAAAGAGTGAAGTAAAAGACTCCAAAATTTAGGAACTACAGAAATAAAGCTATACTGGATTAAAGAAAGCTCCCTCCTGGAGTGGATGTAGGTATATGTATGACTGAGCCCCTTTGATGTTCACCTGAAACTCATTGTTAGTTGGCTATTATTTTTCAATCGCTAAGTCTTGCCCAACTCTTTGGGACCCCATGGACTGTAGAGTGCCAGGCTTCCTTCCTTGTCCTTCATTATCTCCCAGAGTTTACTCAAATTCACATCCATTGAATCAGTGATGCTATTTAACCATCTCATCCTCTGCCACCCTCTTCTATTTTTGCCTTCAATCTTTCCCAGCATCAGGGTCCTTCTGAAATATAAAATAAGAAGTTAAAAAAACAAAGGAAAGCCCTCTCTTCAACTGTAACTGTAACTGGCACTAGCTCAGTTTTAACAGATTGTTGTTGTTCAGTGGCCAAGTCATCCTGGACTTTTCTTAACACCCTGGACTGCAGCATGCCAGGCTTTCCCGTTCCTCATCATCTCCTGGAGTTTGCTCAAATTCATGTCCATTGAAGTGTTCCATACAAAGTTCCAACTGTTGGTTCTTGACCTGCATACAGGTTTCTCAAGAGACAGGTAAGATGGCCTGGTATTCCCATCTCTTTAAGAGTTTTCCAGTTTGTTAGGATCCATACAGTCAAAGGCTTTAGCATAGTCAATGAAACAGAGGTAGATGTTTTTCTGAAGTTTCTTTTCTTTATGATCTAGTGAATGTCGGCAATTTGATCTCTGGTTCCTCTGTCTTTTCTAAACCCAGTTTGAGCATCTGTAATTTCTCGGTTCACATAATGTCAAAGCTTAGTTTGAAGGATTTTGAGCATAACCTTACTAGCATGGGAGATGAGTGCAATTGTCTGGTGGTTTGAACCTTCTTTAGTACTGTCCTTATTAGGAATTGGGATGAGAATTGAACTTTTCCAGTCCTGTGACCACATTTATCAAGATATCTCTTTTGATTAATGTCATGTGTACACATAAAATCCTTTAAAACATTGTGTTGATACTCTTTGCAACTCCTTTGGAAGAAATAAATCTCAACCACCATTTTAAATAATATTTTTAAAAATCCAGAGGGAGATCAAGATGATGGAGGATATGGAGCTCACCTTCCTCCATGAACATGTCAAAAATATATCTACATGTGGAACAATTACCACTGACAATACTGGAAACTGGGAGAGGACTCCTGTACAACCAAGACTGAAAGAAAGATCCAGATACAATCAGGTAGAAAGGAAAGAAAAGTAATCAAGTAGAGACCTGTGTCCCTGAGAGAGGACTCAGATGAGGAGGGGCATTAAATGGGGAGAGATCTCTGGAGAGTGAGCAGTTCAACCCACATAGTGGGTGCTCCAACTCTGGGGTCTGACACCAGGAAGGTGAGTCCACTCAGCTGGTTAGAGAACCAGTGAATGGGTTCTCTAGAGATCCAGGGACTGACAGCATGTCTGTAAGAAACCTAGACTCAACTTGAGAATTGTTTTTTCAAGAGGCAGGTAAGGTGGTCTGGTATTCCCATCTCTGTAAGGATTTTCCAAAGTTTGTTGTGACCTACACAGTCAAAGGCTTTGGCATAGTCAATCAAGCAGAAGCAGATTTTTTTTGGAACTCTCTTGCTCTTTTGATGAAGAGTAAAATATGAAGAGTAAAAGATTAAACAAATATAAAATAAACTACATAATAAACAGTGGTTGGATAAACAGGAAGATATAAAATATGGCATCAAAAACACAAGTATAAAAAGGTATATCTTTTAGAATGTGTTTGTAGTTAAATGACTGCCAGTTTAAAACAAGCAGGTATATTTATACGTCACTATATATGAAAGTGAAAAAAAGTGAAAATGTTAGTCATTCAATCATGTCTGACTCTTTAAACCCCATGGACAGTAGCGTGCCAGGTGCCTCTGTCCAGGGGGTTCTCCAGGCAAGAATAATGGAGTGGGTTGCCATTTCCTTCTCCAGGGGATCTTCCTGACCCAGGGATCGAACCTGGGTCTCTTGCATTTTTTCAGGCAGATTCTTTACCATCTGAGCCACTGGGAAATGTGCTTGTGTTTAAATGACTACCAGTTTAAAACAAGCAGATATAGTTATAGGTCAGTATATATGAACCCCATAGTAAGCACAAATCAAAAGCCTACAATAGATATACAAAACCTAGAGAGAAAGGAACATAAGCATACCACTAAAGAAAATCATCAAACCACAAGGGAAGAAACTAAAAGAAGACAAAAATAGAGAACTACAAAAACAACCATAAAACAAGCAGCAAAATGGCAGTAAATATACACCTATCTATTATCACTCTGTGCTAATTTACTAAGTGCTCTAATCAAAAGACATAGCATGGTTGACTGGGTTAAAAAAATATATCCATATGTATGCTCCTCATAAGAGACTCACTTCAGAGTCTCTCAGTGTATACATATTGAAAGTGAGGAGATGAAAAAGATATTTTATGCAATCAGAAACGACAATAAAGCAGGGATAATAATACTTATATTAGACAAAGTAGACTTTAAAATGAGCTATATAACAAAAGACAAAGAAGGGCATTGTATAATTATAAAGGGATTATTGCCAAAAGAGATTATAACACTCTCTTTTGAGAGTGTTTTAATTTATATATAAATTAATGTATATACACCTAATACAGGACCACTTAAATATGTAAAGCAAATATTAAGAAACATAAAGGGAGAATTAACAAGAAAATACTCCCAATTAAAATTGCATCAAAAAGAATATCTAGGTATAAACTTACCAAGAATTTAAAGACTTATACTTTAAAAACTATAAAACATTGAGGAAATTGAAGATGGTACAAAGAAATGGAAACATAGCTGATGTTCTTGGATTACAAGAATTAATATGGTTAAAATGTCCATGGGCTTCCCTGGTGGCTCAGATGGTAAAGAATCTGCCTGAAACTCAGGAGACCCAGGTTCAATCCCTGGGTTGGGAAGATCCCCTGGAGAAGGAAATGGCTACCCACTCCAGTATTCTTGCCTGGAGAATCCCAGGGGAGCCTGGTAGGCTACAGTCCATGGGGTCGCAAAGAGTCAGACACAATGTCCATACTACCTACCCAAATCAATCTACAGATTTAATGCAATCTCTATCAAAATACACAAGATATGTTTCACAGAACTAGAACAAATACTTCTAAAATTTATATGGAATCACAAAAGACTGAATTGCCAAAGCAATTTTGAGAAACAAAAAACAAAGCTGGATGTATCAAAATCCCTGACTTCAAACTACACTACAAAGCTATAGTAATCACAACAATACAGTAATGGCACAAAAACAGACACATAGATCAATGGGAAAAAAAAGGAGAGTCCCAAAATAAACCCACACATCTATGGTCAATTAATCTACAACAAAGAAGGAAAACATAAACAATGGAAAAAAGACAGTATCTTCAACAAGTGGTGTTGGAAAAGCTAGAAAGTTACATATAAAGAATGAAATTACAATACCCCTTATGCTATATATAAAAATAAACTCAAATGGATTAAAGACATAAATGTAAAACCAGAAATCATAAAACTCCTAGAACAAAAGCAGAACATTCTTTGATATCAATATAGCAATATTTTTGGATATGTTTTCTAAGGTAAGAGAAACAAAAGCAAAAATAAACAAATGGGACCTAATTAAATTTAAAAGCTTTTATTTATGAAAGAAAACCATCAACACAGCGAAAAGACAACCTACCTCATGTGAAATATATTTTCAAATGGTATGACCAATAAAGGATTAATATCCAAAATATATATAAACAGCTCATACAAACAATATAAAAAATCAATTCAACTTAAAAATGGGCAGAAGACCTGAATAGACATATTTCCAAAAAGCACATGCTGATGACCGATAAGCACATGAAAAGATACTCAACATTGCTAACTATAAGAGAAATGCAAGTCAAAACCACAACAACACTTCACTTCAGACCTGTCAGAAGGGCTAAGATAAAAAATACCACAAAAAACAAATACTGGTGAGGATGTGGAGAAAAGGAAACCCTTGTACACTATTCATGGGAATTTAAATTGGTGAAGCCTCTGTGGAAAACTGTATGGAAGTTCCTTGAAAAGCTAAAAAAAAAAAGAAAGAACGGTCGTATGATCCAACGATTCCACTCCTGGATATATATCCAAATAAAATAAATAGACATACACCCAATGCTCATAGCGGCAACATTTACAATAATTAAAATATGGAAGCGACTTAAGTGTCCATCAACAGGTTAATGGATAAAAAAGATGTGTTGTATGGAATGGAATATTACTCAGTCATAAAATAGAATGAAATTCTGCTGTTTGCAACAACGTGCATAGACCTAGAAAATATCATGCTTAGTGAAATCAGTCAGATTAAGAAAGACTTTAAATACTCTATATTATCACTTATATGTGGAATCTAAAAAGTAAGACAAATTAATGAATATAACAAAACAGAAAGAGACTCACAGAAACAAACTAGTGATTACCAGTGGGGAGAGGGAAGTGAGGATATGGGATTGAGAGACACAAACCACTACCTATAAAATAAATAAGCAACAAGGATATATCTGTATAGCACAAGGAAATATAGCCAATATTTTACATTAACTTTAAATGGAGTATAAGACTATAAAACTATTGATGTTTATGTTGTACACATGAAACTGATATATTATAAATAATTTTAAAAATCTAAATTAATTAATGTCTGGTATAGAAATAAAATGATCAAATTATTGGAGATAATCTTGAGGAGTATTTGTATAGCCTTAGATTTGACAATAGACGTGGTGAAAGTGGAGCTTCTTAAGTAAGACAGCACACCCAGAAGCTACAAACATATTTGATGGCATTATTACATTCAACAACACGTTGTTTTCTATATACCCAGTGGTGCTAATGTAGCCAAATATGCACTGTAAATATATTCTGACTCTATTGTTCATCTTTTAATTTTATTTTAATATTTAGTATTTCTAATATACAATGAGCTTTTTGTTGTTGTTCAGACACTCAGTTGTGTCTGACTCTTAGCTCTTGCCAATTAATAAAAATACAAATAATTGAAGAAAATAAGAAGCAAACTAGATATTCACAGAAGATAAAGTTTAAGCACTGACAAGCATATGAATTGATCTTCAATGTTTCTAAATAGTAAGGGAAATGCAAAATGTAACCATAACAAGATATTTTTAACGCATCAGACTGGCAATAATTAAGCGTGAAAACATCTCCTGCTGCTGCTGATGTTTCTGATAAATAAGAGGGAGACTTACTAAAATCGTTCTTCGGAAGTACTCTGTCAATAACTGCTAATGTAAAAAGACTCACAACCTGTGACTCAGCAGCCCCAGTTTTAAAGATCTCACCTTCTGAAGTTAAAAAAAAAAAACTTACTTTAAAAAAATGTAGACAAAAGCTATTTTTTATAGTATGGAAGCACCAGTTGGGGAATGTTGAATAAAAAATTATGTTTACATCCATGCCTTGAAGCATCTATGTTAGATCTATCTCCATTGTCCTGAAGAGATGTTTATAGCACACTCTTAGTGAAAACAGCAAGTTTGAGAATATTGGGTAGCAAATGGTTCCATTTTAGTTAAAACAAAACACAATTTAAAAATTTACATGTGTTAAATATCCAAATGAGAGTATCCTAGGACAAGACCATTTGTCTGAGTGTGGAGAAGGGCCAAAGGAATGAAAGGGTATACATGGGGCTCTTAATACCAGTTACCATGATGAGTGAGATAAGAGATGGTTTGACAAGCAAGTGTAAGATCATTCATTTTTACCAAACTCTATTATTCTTCCCATTAAAATAAGTATCCACTTTTTTATAATTGAAAATCTAAGAGATAAAGACTTAAAAAAATTGAAGCTATAGTAACGATATAACGTTAAGGTCATGTGGAAAAATCCTGACATGATGTGAAGCCATTTCACTCATGAGTGAGTGAAATGTTGTGACTTCAGAGTGGGTCACAGAAGAGGCTCCGAGGCCTGCAATGCTGCCTTGTGAGTGGACCCTTGGCAAATGCACAGCATTCAGATTTGACAACCTTGGAGTGGAGCTCTCTGCCCACTCACCTTCAGCTGGGGTCAGTACAAGGCCTCCTCAGTGAAGAAGAGAGTGTTGGTTTCCTTAGCAAGATGCAGAGCACTTGAAAGATAGAAAATTGATGGAGCCAAGTTTTGGAGAGTTACAGCAAGAGATGATGCGATCAAATACTTCTGAAATCAAGTAGGACCCTATGGTCCTTCCCTCCTATGTCCTCGCCCTGCCTTTTGTCTGTGGAAAAACTTTAGCCAAAGAGGAAGTTTAATCAGAGACATGAGAAAGTGCAGAAGCAAAGAAAAGCAGCTGGACAGGACAAAACCATAATAGTTTAGTCTTTAAGCATACCCAAGGACATTCAGTTCCTTCTCTGGGCCTTTAGATAATATTCTGAACCATGTTCTGTGATCTGTCTTGTAGATACTGAAACCCCCAGCAGGTGGAGGAAGTTAACCACAGGATGACCAGACTGTGGCCATGACATAAGCTGCCACAGTTCTGAGAACTAGCCTCAAGGAAATGGAAACAAACCGGCCATGGAACGGGAGACTATTTGTACCTAGAGCAATCAGCACATGACCAACCTAAAGAAGACGGTTGGAGCTGACTGTCTGTATGAAGCCCCTCTGTCTATAAAAGCTCTTGGCCACCGCTTGTCAGGGGGGGTGTCAGCCTTTGGACTAGAGTCTGCCCTTTCCCCCACCTCAAGTGCCAGCATCTGAAATAAAGTAAACTTAACTTTCCACAAAATTTGTCTTGCTATTGGCTTTTGAGGGGTGAGGAGCCGACCTCCACTTTTGGTTACAGTTCCTACAGGGACAGCCTTAGAAAGGAGTGAGGACAGAGCTTCAGGGATGGAAATGAAGGAGAGAAGGGCTCTTCAGTCTTCATCCTTCAACAACTGACATGGACAGAGGACTGTCTTTTGCCAGACACCATCCTGAGAGCCTTAACATGAAACCCATTTAACTCTCCAACAACTGGATGAAGCTGGTCCTATTATCACCTTTATTCTCCAAATGAAGTAACTGGAAGACAGAAAAATTAATAGCTTATAGCCTTATGGCAAGTCAGTGGTGGAGTGAAATTTAAACTGAAACAGTTTGGATACTTATCTCTCAACAACTGTCTTCTTATGCTTCCTGGAATATGCCAAGTTCCTTGATACTTTCAAATCTAAAGTTTTCTCCTTTGTGTGGAAAATACTTTTTTCCTCATCCAATAATAGTATCTCCTTTCCTGATCTCTTCACTGCCTGACACCTGCTAGCTGTCATTTTTCACAGTATCTTAAGCAATACTTTCAAAATCTATGTCAGCACATTATGGTGTTGTCTCAAAGTTGACCAATTTGGACCTACAAAAAATGACAATTTCATGTTTTCATGTAGTATCTACCTGTGTTTCATGAATATTATTTATGGATGTTTCTTTCCCACTAAGGAGGAACCCATCTCAAGAGTCCAAACTTTTTAATCACTGTTCCTTCAACAACTATCAGAATATATGCCAATACTATATATTTATTTAACAATTACAGAATATAAAAGTAAATGATGATGCAGAGAAATTCTGGAGCAAAAAAGGCAGATAAGCTGATGAATAATAGATGATAAAGCAAAACTTTGAGGACATTAAATAGATGGTGCAGAAATCATGATTTAGCCACTCCTTAAGTACAGTTATCCATGCTCTTCATGAAATGTATCTTTCTATTGCACTCTTAGTTGAGGCACTTTCACGTCTGTTGATTAATTGATAGATTTCCTATTTCAGTTCCATAATATATAATCATGTTGAAGGATACAAGTCCAGCAGAAGCAGAAATCCTAAGTGGTTTGGAAATATTTTACGTTACAATCTGATTCAAGTAATTCTTTAAAAATGGAAGATAATATGAGTCAGTATTATGACTGATTGGAAAGTGCACTGAAGGTCAGAGAGACGGTAACTAATGGAAGCTTTCATCAGAAGGCTCTCAGGATGAAGCCCATCCCGTAGAGCACTGTTCTTTCTCCACTGAATACACGTGGGCTAGAGAAATAGACTTTAAAAATATGAGATGTGGCTAAACTAAGTAAAAATTTTAAAGATAAATACAAATATAAGCCAGAACCAATAACTATAATCTATTTTATGAGGAAAGAAATGAATTTTTAAGATATATTGAAAACTAAGTGCAAAGCTAATGAATAGAAAGGATCTAAGGGAATAAATGAATCTTTAAGATATATACTAAGTACAAAGCTGTAAAGGGTCTGAAATAAGGATGATTGATATCATGGGCATAGGTAACAAATTGAGTTCTTGCGATTGTGATTTGCAGATTCTATAGTTCATGAACAAATCAATATGATCTACCACAGACTCTGGAAAAACCTGGCTTGTTATACACCTGAGATCAGTACTATCTTCTGCTGCTTTCTTTTTTTAAATTCAAATACCATGATCACTTTTCTCCTTGCTACCTCAAAGTTTCTGTGAAGTTCATTCTTCATTTCTTCTTAATTCAAAGCCACTCCTTCTTTCAGTGCTCTGGACTTACTATATTTCTGCCTTCATCTTTAAAATTTTGAAGCATTCTTTATCCATTGATTTCTAAGCTGATGCATATGTCTGTTTCACTAATCTTAAAATCTATGAACCTGTTAGTGGCAGAAATTCTCAAAAGACTTGTCTTATGTCACTGGCTTAACTTTCTCACTACTTATTTGATCCTTTCTTGTTTTCATCTGACTTCCACCTTGTACTGCACATTTTTTTCTCCAAAGTTTCAGAAAAAAAGAACAGATAGTTGATGCAGAGGTTCCAGAGACCATAATAAAGGGGAGCAAAACAAACAAACAAACAAACAAAGGTACAAGCAAGCCTTGGAAATGGGAAACACTGTCAAAATTATGGGAAATTGCCTGGAGAACGGCATGGAGAGAAGGGTTTAGTCAAACCCTGTCCACGAGGGGGGTTACAGTCAATCTGAAGTGACATCACATGGGGAAATAGTGCCTAGAATAATTTGATCTTCATGAGACTCAGCAGAGGAAACACTGAAGTCAATGACTTGACTGAAAATTCAGAAGCCACTTTCATGACCAACAAAGAGACATCATTGCTATAGTAACTGAAAGCATGGTATCTCCTACAATAATGTCTGTGTGTGGCAGGGAGCTGTCTTTACTGTACAATTACAGGTACTGTGGTTGTGGTGAGTGAAAGGAGAGTAGCAAAGAGAAGCGTGAGGTCCATGAACAGTGTGGGTGAGAGACTCTGTGTTTAAGAAGCCTCCATGGGATTTCCCTGGTGGACCCGTGGTTAAGTGTCCACTTGCCAATGCTGAGGACACGGGTTCAATCCCTGGTGTGAGAAGATCCCACACACCGTGGAACAACTAAGCCCGTGACTATAACTACTGAGCCCACAATCTAGAGACTGTGCTCCACTAGAGAAGCCAACACAGTGAGAAGGCAGAGAGCAGCCTCCATGCACCACAACTAGAGGAAGCCTATAGGCAGCAAGAAGGACCCAGTGTGGCCAAAGATAAATAAATCATTGTTTAACTGATGGAGAAGAGCTAATAATGCAGGTTGAGTGTTGAAATGTTTGTGAGTAGCACATACCCACCCACCCACACACACACACACACAAAGGGAAAGATTTTTTTTAAAAAAAGAAGAAAGCCTCTATGGTTTGCTCTTCTGAGGCTAAGAATTCAAATCCAAAAAAACTCTCTCTGTCAGTTTGCACCATAGTATCTAAAACCTTGATGGTGCCTTCTTTTCTCTAGGACTCTGGATTTAACTGCTTTTCCACTCGTTCCAGGCCAGGGTTCTGAGAGGTCTTTGTGGGCATTGGTCCCACAGAGCATCAGAGTTAATTCCTTGAAATGTCTTGTCACTCCCCTGTTATTGACCACCACCCTCAAGACTCTCCAGGCAAAGGCTTGGTTGCACAATATAACCAGTTATAACTTAGTAAGAAGGAAGACAGCTTCTTAGGGAAACCCAGCTTCTTAGGACAGCGGGTCTTCTTAGAGTTACCCCAAGATAATTGCCACAAAACATAGGCAGATCTTGTAAGTTTTTCAGTTCTGGGGAGAAGGGGATCCTGAGAGTCAGACATTAAAATTTTTTCACGTACATTACAAAAGCAGAATTTATGAAATCATTTTTGGTTAAGAAGTAGCTGTCTTATATATCCAGAAAAATAGAACATAAAGAGACAAAATCATAAATATTTCAAACAGGTAACCACCATAAATTTCCCCTCTTCAGTTAATTCAGTGATTAATTGCTGTCCTTCTGGATCTTGGGTTGCTAGTCACAACTGAAACTCAATTCTGGATATGCTGACTCAATCCAGTGTTGCGGTCTGAAAGTTGTGTAAATGATGTCTACCAGAAGTCTGAACTCAGAGTCTATTATCTGAATTGTCAACATCAGTTCCAGGTTTTAGGCTACCTAAAAATCTTGGAAATTATCCTCAAGATGACTTAGATTATCCTCAAGTTATCCTCAAGATTATCCTGACTTGAAAAAAGCTAATCAGAATAATGATTCAATTAAAGTGAATAAAATCTAACTTTTTGTAATCATAAACATGGAAGAGTAAAGTCAGCCTAGTTGATCAGAAAATCTACTTAAGTTTAGAAAAAGCAAACTCAAGTAAAATAAAATATAAGCATGTTTTATTCTTAACAGTGATGAATCAGAAGACATAGCTTTGTTGTTGTTTTTTACTGAACTAAAATGATTAAACTCATCTTGTTTGCTACAGAGTATCTTAATGATGTCAGCCTGGAATCTCGAAACATTTTTAGTTTTTGTAAAAACACGCATTTTAGATTTATTTCAACCTTGGGCTGGAATAGGATGACCTTTGTGGGCTGGATTCATTCCTCAGGTCAACAATTTGTCGTGTTTGTCTGGTATAAATGAGTCCTCATTAATTCAAACCAGTGGTCTTGAAATTTCTTCCTCATCTACTACCAGAAAATTAAAAGTTACACCTAATTTTTTGTTATTAGATTAAGGATGTAATTTCTGTCATATCAATATTACCTTTTAAATAAAATTATTGTTGTAATACATCCAATGGAATTAAAATGATATATCAAACCTGAAAGGGATAAATTAATCCTGACTAACTGAAGCACATTCTCTAAAGTTCAGGGCACCGTGCCCTAGGTTGTCCTAGATTGCAACAGGGGTACATTTAGTTCTGCAGCTGCTTTTAATACGTTCTATAAAGAGCAAAGTTTTTAATTTGTGGAAATTAGCATCAAAAATAAAAGAAAGTATTGGACCAAAAGTAAACACAAGCTTTGCAACAGGTAATTAATAGCTGTCTCTTAAATTAACTCTTTATAAAGTAGAATCCACAATATCCTGAATTTTAAGTTAATTTAAATTTAGTAAATACATGGTAGCAATGGGCCCTCAGAGATAAACAAGAATATCAAAGATGAAAAAGCAGAGAAATGGTCCATCGGTGAAAACAAGCACAAGTTTTACACCTAAAGAAAACAATGCACATGAATTATCCAGGAATTTTTCACACAAATAAAAAAAAAAAATCTCATCTGTGATTTTAAACAAATGCAAAAAAAAAAATTAAGCAGTAATTTGGTCCATCAGAAGTAAGCATGGAACATCTCACTTCCTCTGCCTTGAAATCGTTGTTGTTGTTCAGTCGCCAAGTCGTGTGCGACTTTTCATGACCCCATGGACTGCAGCACACTCGGCTTCCCAGGCCCTCACCATCTCCTGGAGTTTCATTCATGTGCACGTCCATTGCATCGGTAATGCCATCCAACCATCTCATCCTCTGTTGTCCCCTTCTCCTTCTGCCCTCAATCTTTCCCAGCATCATGTTCTTTTCCAATGAGTCAGCTCTCGCATCAGGTAGCCAAAGTATTGGAGTTTCAGCTTCAGCATCAGTCCTTCCAATGAGTATTCAGGGTTGATTTCCTTTAGGATTGACTGGCTTGATCTCCTTGCTGTCCAAGGGACTCTCAAGAGTCTTCTCCAGCACCACAGTTGGAAAGCATCAATTCTTTGTCACTCTGCCTTCTTTATGGTCCAGCTCTCACAATCGGACATGACTACTGGAAAGACCATAGCCTTGACTATATGGACCTTTGTCAGCAAAGTGATGTCTTTGCTTTTTACCACATGGTCTAGGTTTGTCATAGCTTTCTGGCCAAGAAGCAATAGTCTTCTAATTTCATGGCTGAAGTCAATCATGCAGAGTATCATTTCATACTATAGACATAAGTGAATGAGAGACTTTACCTTCTTCTTAGTGAGGAGACTGAAAATGCTTTTTGTAAATCTTTAATTGCCCATTTCTAAAATGCATAGATAAGGCATAACAACTTGTCAGGATGTTTGGGCTGGATAAAATGAAGTGCTGCCATCTTCAGTATTTTTTACTGTTGTTTGGTTTTGCTTTCCTGAGACTCTAAGCATCAATGCTTTGACAGTAACTGAGAGATAGGAGGAAAGGACTTGTCCATAAAATGTCATCACTGCCACCACTCCAACCTATAATGTATCTTGAGTTGAGAATATACACACATAGGTTAAAATAACTTTCTAATTCCAGGCTTTAACCTTACCAAAGTTAACAGTAAGACAAGAAAAGGCACAATGACTTATGGCTGGCTCATGGGAACTTCAGTAAAGGTGGCTTTACAGAATCAATATTTTGAAATGTTTCTTTGGCACTTTGAAAATTTCACAACCAGTGATGAAATTGATGAAAAAATTTCTTTTCAACAGGTGAAAAAAGAGATTTCTTCTGAAAAGTAGAAGAGAGTCAATTATGAAAGAGAATACTGGGAAAAAAATTACAGATGCATTCTCAAGGAGATCAATTTTAGGAACAAAAGATGGACTTAAGGATCTGGAAATAGATTTGTTCAAAATTTTCCATGTTTACAAGCCACTTTCAAAGTCTCCAGGACCTACCTCCAACCTCTCCCAAGATACATCAAAGTTTGAAGATTGTAAACCTAATTTGCTAAAATTACTTTAATGATATCTGTTTAACTTTCTAAAGGAATTTTAATAATGTAATCTCTTTAAATGGAATAGTAAAAGGGAGTATAACATAGATAAAATTGTATGAAGATGCAATTGAAATTTTGTATAAATTGATAGCCTATTTCTTAAATGTATCCATAAATTCAAAGGACTGAGAAGAGCCATGGTAATCTTGAAAACAAAAAGTGGAGGAAATAGAGGACTTAAACTATTGAATATAAGACTTATGAAAAAACAGTGATAATTAAGACAATGTAGCATGGGCACAAGGATAAACAGACCATGGGACAGAAACACATCCATACATGTACATCTGCCTGATGTACAACCTGGTACAGAGAGGAAAAGGATGGGTCTTTTGAAATGATGCTGTGCAATTGTGTCAATAGGACAAACATTGTATCTTGACCCCTAACCTCAAACCACATATAGTAGTCAATTCCACATGTATTGTAGATCTCTGGTTGGATGGCATCATTGACTCAAAGGACATGAGGTTGAGCAAACTCTGGGAGATGGTGAGGGACAGGAAGCCTGGCGTGCTGCAGTTCATGGGGTCACAAACAGTCAGACACAGACATAATTGAGTGACTGAACAACAAGTGAAAGTTAAAAATATAAAATTTGCAGAAGAAAACATAAGAAAATATCTTTAATAACCTTGGGGAAACTAAAGACTTTTTTAAACACAATACCTACAGAGGAAACATGATGGTAAGTAGGACTACATTAAAACGAATGTTTCTGTTCATTAGAAGAATTCTTGAGGGAGTGAAATGGCAGTTCACAGAATGAGAGCAGATATTTGAAATACATGTATCCAACAAATGTGTGTATGCACAATACATAAAGCACCCATAAAATCAAAATATAAAGGAAAGAACCTCCATGCAAAACAATTGAATAGACACTTTCACATGACCAATGTGAAAATTGGTCATGTGATGCCCAACTGCATTAGCCATAAGGAGACACAAATTAAAACCATGATGCAATGCCACTTAAACAACAAACTCCAAAGAAGACTAAAATTAAAAAAAAAAAATAGAATCATGGACATAACAGACTGTTGATTACCACAGAGGGGGGCTGTTAGGGGAGGGATGGAATGGGAGGCTGGGATTAAGAGGTGCAAACTGTTATATATAGAATGGAAAAGCAACAAGGTCCTACTGTATAGCACAGGGAATGACACTTAACATCCTGTGATAAACCATAATGGAAAAGAATATAAAAATGTTTATATATGTATTACTGAATCACTTTGCTGCACAGCAGTAATTAACACAAAATTGTAAATAAACTATACTTCAATAAAAAATATAGATTAAAGCAGATGTTGACAAGAATTGGATGCAACCTGAACTTTCATATTCTGATGTGAGTGTGTAAATTAGTATGATCACTACGGAGTGGGTTGCAAGACTTAGCAAATAAAAATTCTGCTTGTAGAGAAGTACTTGGAAGTTTCTACTAAAGGTGGACATAGTATAACAAAGTGACAAAGCAGTGACTCCTGATTTCTATAACCAATAAAAATAAACCTGTGTGTTCATCATGATAGTGTATAATAATATTCATAGCAGCACTATTTGTTATAGCTCCAAACTGAAAACAGTGTTCATTAATCATTTAAATGGACATGCACATTGCAGTATACTCATGATCTGAAATACTATACAGCAGAGAAATTTAATGAACATTAAGTACAGGCAACCACATGGAAAATTCTGTAAACCCAATGTTGAGTAAATGAAGCCAGATACAAAATAGTACACACTGTATCATTCCACGTATATAAAGTTTAAAAACAGGTAAAGGTAATCAATGGAGTTAGATGTTAAAATAGTAGTTAATTGGAGGATAAAGGAAGAAATAATTAATCCATGGGAAGGGGACAGAAAGCAGCTTAGGGACCGCTATTATAGTTGTTGATTCAATATGAGTTAGAAGAGTGTTTCCACTTTGTGAAAACTCACTGAACTGTGCACTTCGTGTTTGGATGATATACATCAAAATGGTTTATTAGCTTTTAAACTAAAATTATGTATGGAAGGACTTAAAAGACATGAAAATAATAGCATTTATGTGAGGGTAGGTTGGTATAAACAGAGTTAAAATAGTCTAACAGCCTTGTATTCCCCAGAAACAGTAAAACTGCCAATTAACCAAACCAACCTATTTCTAACAAATAAACTTGACCTGTACAGCTGATTGGGTTAGGTGACTTTTTGTAGTAATTAATATATATTATATAGTCAGCATGAGTCTGTCACCTAGAGAGTAGAAGCTATTTGCATAAACAGTTCAGGGACAGATGTTTAGGTGAAAAGAGAAAATAAAAATATGCCTTTTAGGGTTCCAGAAATAGATTACTACATATCACTGTAATTTTAGGACTACATTAAGAAGAGAGCTAACTTAAGCCAAAGTTAATTTTCCCAACCCTGCTTTCAAGCCTTCTGTGTATAAACAGAACTTTAGAACTCCAGTGGTGCCCCAAGAACAGAGTAGCAGACTTGATCCTAAAGAGGCAAATCTATAAGGCCAAGGACAGAGACACAAGAGTTGAGTTTAGCAGCATCTGGGTGCTGTGGGAAGTTTTCATTAATATTTCTCAGACATGTGTGTTCTAAGTTGTTTCAGTTGTTTCTGACTCTTTGTGACCCTATGGACTGTAGGGAAAGATTGAGGGCAGGAGGACAAGGGGGAGAGAGGATGAGATGGTTGGATGGCATTGCTTGCTCAGTGAACATGAGTTTGAGCAAACTCTGGGAGATAGTGAAGGACAGGGAAGGCTGGTGTGCTGCAGTCCATGGGGTCTCAAAGAGTTAGACACGACTTAGTGACTGAACAATAGCATTGTTCATCTAGTAATGTTCTTTTGAACATGTGGTATAAATCATGTGATGCACAGATGTGCAGGAACATACAGGTCTGTATATGTGTGTCAGTTAATCTTCATCTACATGTGTGGGATACTTGGTCTGCTTTTGAAATATACTATTAAAAGACGCTTACTCCTTGGAAGGAAGGTTATGGCCAAACTAGATAGCATATTTAAAAGCAGAGACATTACTTTGCCAACAAAAGTCTGTCTAGTCAAGGCTATGGTTTTTCCAGTGGTCATGTATGGATGTGAGAGTTGGATGGTGAAGAAAGCTGAGCGCCGAAGAATTGATGCTTTTGAACTGTGGTGTTGGAGAAGACTCTTGAGAGTCCCTTGGACTGCAAGGAGATCCAATCAATCCATCCTAAAAGAGATCAATCCTGGGTGTTCATTGGAAGGACTGATGTTGAAGCTGAAACTCCAATACTTTGGCCACCTCATGCAAAGAGTTGACTCATTGGAAAAGACCCTAATGCTGGGAAGGATTAGGGGCAGGAGGAGAAGGGGACGACACAGGATGAGATGGTTGGATGGCATCACTGACTCGATGGACATGGATTTGGGTAAACTCCAGGAGTTGGTGATGGACAGGGGGGCCTGGCGTGCTGCAATTCATGGGGTCGCAAAGAGTCGGACACGACTGAGCTACTGAACTGAACTGAATCTATTAATCCCCTGGAGGAGGATATGGAAACGCACTCCAGTATTCTTGCCTGGAGAATCCCATGGACAGAGGGGCCTGCAATCTATTAGTTAGCATATTACTGGCAAAATAATTTTTCATTGGGGAACTATACTGTGTTCAAGAAATTTTATGCATGTTGTTCTCCTTTTGAAGGTATGAGATATAAGAATCTGGAAAACTTGGCAGTCTGCCTTTTGGAGGAAAACAGTCCAACTCCAGAGCTCTATCTGGTCCTGTGTCTTCCACTCCACAGAGCCCCTGGACCCAACTAAATGGTTGGATACCTCTCCCTTGGGGATGTCAGCGGGTTCTTTACTATTCAGTTCTCCTGGCAGCATACCTTCTGATAGGTCAGCATTCATTCTTGGTAGGAGGTGCCCCTGTCATGCTGAATGTTGATTGTGAGCTTTATCTCCATGATGGCAAACTTAGAGCAGACATCTTTTCACAGTGCTTGTAAAAGTGCCTGAGAGTGCAGTGGAGACTTGGCTAACTCTGCAGCACCCTGCATAACTGCCTTTCTGCCTTCGTGCAAATTAACATGTGTGCATGTGTGCTAAGTCACTTCAGTTGTGTATGACTTTGTGACCCTATGGACTGTAGCCCACCAGGCTCCTCTGTCCATGGAATTCTCCAGGCAAGAATACAGGAATGGGTTGCCACACCCTTCTCCAGGGGATCTTGCCCACCCAGGGATGGAACATGCAGCTCCTGCAACTCCTGCATTACAGGCGGATCTTTTACTGCTGAGCCACTGAGGAAGCCCACATTGACATGTATTAACTATATTTTGGGCTTCCCTAGTGGTTCAGCAGTAAAAAATTCGCCTGCCAATGCAGGAAACTTGGGTTTGATCCCTGCTTGGGAAGATCCCTGGAGAAGGAAATGGTAACATTTTCTCCCCAGTTCCTTCAGTGAGAGTTGAAAGAAAGGGAAGCGTGTTTTCTTATACTTTTCTTTCATCCAAATTTTCAAAGGTTTCTCCAAATACATCATCATCTCCTCTGCTGAGAATCACTACCAACCATGTCTTTCCACATACATTCAGCAACATTGGGACCAATAGATGGGGGATTTAATAGCAAGTAGGGACTCGGATCACTAGTGGTCCCTTTCTAAGTGAGATTACACCTTCTTACGTTCCCAAATTCCCTTCCTATGTTCCCAGACTGTCACACATCACACAGAACCTCTCTGATGCGTGTGTGTCTTTACTCCTCAACGTGGTGGCCTGTGGCAAGCCTGAAACCTCCAATCTTACCAACACTGTAGCCAAAGATAGAGGTAGCCATGAAGCCTGAATCTCCATAGGCCAGCCTTATCGCCTCCACCTGGATATTGTCACCCTCACTTCGTTCCAGTGCTCTACCTCAGGATTTGCAAACTTCTACTGTAAAAATCCAGAGAGTAAATATTTTAGGCTTTGTAGGCCATAAAGTGTGTGTCATAATTATGACAAATGCCAACAAGTGATGTCAATTCTGCTGTGGTAGCTCCAAGGCAGCCACAGATAATATATAAATGAAGGAGTGTGGCTGTCTTACCATCAAATTTCATTCATGGACATTTGAATTTCACAGTTTTCACGAAATGCTACTCTTAACTTTTTTTTAACCATCTAAAAATATAAAGCCATACATGGCTTTTTGTTTGTTTGTTTAGTTGCTAAGTCACGTCCTACTCTCTTGTGACCCTTTGGATTGTAGCTTGCCAGGTTTCTCTGTCCACAGGATTTTTCTGAGCTTGCAGTTGCACAAAAATGGAAGGTAAATAGATTTTGCCTGCTGGTGTTTGCTACCGCCTGCCCTTTCCCATCTTTGGTCTTTGTTAGCTGAACCATAAGCCAGGGAGCAGATGTAGTCACAGCTGTCCCTGGAATGTCATCAAGCTTTCTTAATTGAGATGACCTTCTAGGCAAAACATTGAATAGAAGACCTGAGTTAAACCAGTGACCAGGTGTTCATCCAAGTCAAAACTGCATATACACAAGCTTTAGGGGTCAAGATTAGCATCAGTCAGGATGATTCTCTGATTTCCATGGGCAGTTACACGATCTCCAGACATATTCAAAGCTGGAGAATATTTAATATAACACTATTGGATTTGATTCCATCTTACATGAAGAACTGTAGACACAAGATAGAAGTTTCATCTCTCATTTCTTCCTTCGGGACCTGCCAGCCACTGACTGATGCCCTGTGGGACAGAATCTTTACAGGAGAGATTAATGCCTTCTCCACTCTCCTACAAAAATATTTTTGATCATTTCTGAGATTCCACCCTGAACTGCTGTCATTATTACAGTTGTGTTTATGCATGTTTGGCTGGAAATGAACCATTTTTCATCCCACATTCAAGTTACAAGCCATAAAAACTGAAACCCTTTCCTAGTATACACACTCAAATTAGGACAAGTAATTTTGTGCTGGTATTTTATCTGTTTTAATACGTGTCTAAGTCAATAGTAGTGAGAGGGTAACAGGCAGGTAAGCCAGGGGTATCCAAACGGAGGAAATAGGCTACAAGTGTCAGACATTTTTTTTTTTTTTAATCTCTCTTAAGCAGCAGGAAGAAACAAACTAGTGTTATTTTTTTCCCCTTCTCTATACAAAGTTAAAAAGAGATTTCTCTTAAAATTCTGTGTTGCCATGATGACACCTGGTTCCACCTGAACTAACTTTTCTCAAACCTTGAGCTAACCAATGCATTTTTCTTATGGAAATGTTTGTCTTAAGCTTATGTTCATGTACTATGCATTTACCCCAGACTCTGTCTTCAAGTTGGTTCTGCATAAGTGCTCAGAACTGACTTGAGAAATCAGTATGTTATCCTCATACATTGTTCTCCTAATCTATGTTAATGAAACTATATATTTGTATAGGAATCTGCCTTTTTTCAAGATTCAAGTCAATTGTCAATCGTTTTATGGCCTGGGATGACTCACCTGATGCCAAGATTATCTCAAAATGTATCTTGTGGGTGAGGGGTCTGGTGCCATTCTCTGAGTTTTAAGACATATCCTTTCTTTAGTTAGCAGACTGCTAGGAGCTATATAACATCCAGCTAAAGACTAGCAGGGGGGTACTCTTTCTGCCTGCTTCTGATGTCTATGTCAGAAGCTTTCTCTATCTCTTTTATACTTTAATAAAACTTTATTACACAAAAGCTCTGAGTGATCAAGCCTTGTCTCTGGCCCTGGATTGAATTCTTCTCCTCCAGAGGCCAAGAATCCCAGCGTCTTTCATGGTTCAGCAACAACCTTTCAGTGGGGTTTGAAAACTTTAAGGATAAAGACTTTTATTCAATAGCACCCCATCCATGGATACATCTGATTGATGTTACTACATGGGAATGACCAGATTTTTAAGAGCTACAGTTATATATATGCATACTACAAATAGATTTTTCTATGGTGAGACAAATGAGCTAAATTTGTTGTGTATCTGCATTTTCTAAATTCCTACAATAATCCTATAGCAATTGTTTTTATTTTTACAAAATGATTTTTAAATCTTAGGAAATAAATAGAGCAATTATGATCAATTTTCAAAAGAAGAAACCAGAACCAGCTCAGAGAAAAAGTGCAGACAGTATTACTACTGTCCTGAGCAGGCCCCACTTTCTCTGATTCCCAGGTTAGTGATTTTTGGTTTCTATGATACCTTCCAGAACAACCCTCAGACAAATTGGGTTATGTGTCCAATGAACTTAATGATGACACTTAATGAAGGTGATAAAACTAAGGAATTACCTCACAAAAAGTCATTTTAAATTTACTTTTGAACTTTGGGTCTGGCTTTGATTTACCTGACTGATACTTCATTCTTACATTCCAGCCATATAATCTATGTACTCACAGCAAAAAGTGAGGGGTGTGCTTCAGTCCACACATTGTTTTCCAGTGATTTGTCTCCAGCTGGGACATTTTCCTCTATTGAGGGAACATGCCTCTTTCTGTTTCTGGTTTAGACAGAAGTTTTTGTTTTTGTTTTTTTAATCAGAGAGAAACCAAGTCACACATACATGACACAAACTGAATAAAGTTATTGGTTTTTAAATACTTTATGAAATTAATTCTAGTTTCCTGAGTAGATGAATGCAATCAAGTTAGCAAATTGGTTTCATCGCTGAGAAAATGAAACGTTTCTGAAACTCACAAAACATTGTAGTGTGCAAACCAGAAGTAGTCAGGCTTTCATCTCTTCACAGAACAGTCACTGAAGCAATGAGGTACATCATAAGAGGTTGCACTGCTGCCCTTCAGTCTCCAAACTGCAGAGGAGAGAAGACAAACTTTGAAAGGAATTTCCAGGCAACTGTAGTCAAAAGTTTTCCAGGAAGCTGCAGGTGGGATGGCGTTACCTCATACTTGCCTCAAAAACCTAGGCTATTGAAGTCTTCAATGAAATTCACACTTTCTTTACAAATAAATTACATTTAGGAAACTTACCTCTACATTAATTCACAAACTAGTTAATTATTTGTAGTCTTGTCAGCAAACTCTGCATTAGGTGGTTGTATTCTGTTACTTAAACTACTTATGATTCAACACTGAGTGACATTTGTATATACAGTCACAGTTTAAGAGAAAAGCAGTTGACTTGAATTTCTGAATTAGGAATGAAGCAAGCTCTTAAATGGCTTTGTTTAAATAACAAACAAAAAGGCCCAACAGGGTTTTAAAACCAACACAAAGAGACAGACATTTTAAAAAATCAGCTATTTTAGTTCATTAAAGTATACTTCACAGCTGCTATGATGTGTCTAGCACTGATACCAAACATACTCAGTAATTCACTAGGTTTCTTGCTTCTTTCAGACACTCCTGACACTGACAGCTGATGAACATGGATGTCAGGCTCCCCAGACACTGCTGCACACACGGCTTCGCCAATGCCACCTTCTTGATAATGATCTTCCACTGTGACAACCCGGCCATCAGTAGCTTTTGCACAGGAGATGATGGTGGCAGCATCCAGAGGTTTAATGGTAAATGGGTCAATAACACAGATAGAAATACCTTGCTGAGAAAGAGCATCAGCAGCTGCTAAGGCTTCATGCAGAGTAACTCCAGCTCCAATTACTGTCACTTTGTCATTATTACTGTGGCGGATGACCTTGGCCCTTCCAATCTCAAAATTTTCTTGTGGGGTATAAATAACTGCAGTTTCTGATTGGCTGGTCCGAATGAAGCACATCCCTTTGGTATTGGCAGCCAGATAAACAGCGTGCTCTGTTGAGATGGCATCACTTGGGAGGAAAACAGTGCAATTGGGAATGCTTCGGAACATGGCTATATCTTCCAATGCCATCTGGGAAGGGCCATCTTCACCAACAGACACCCCGCCGTGAGAACCAATAAGATTTATATTAGTTTGAGATATGGCTCCCATCCGGATCTGATCAAATGCTCTAGTCAAAAAGGCAGCTAAAGTAGTAACAAAAGTAATGGTTCGACCACGTGTGGCACAGCCCAGTGCCACACTCACCATGTTTTGTTCCGCAGCAAAACACTCAATGAAACGCTCAGGATGTTCTTTCTTGAATATTTCAAAAAAGGTGGAGTTCTTTGGGTCACCATCCAGGACAATAACTCTTTCATTTGCAAGGCCCAGTTTAGCCAGAGCCAAACCATATGCTTTCTGAGTAGCTACCTTGTCACCAACTTTATAATCAGGCAAATAGGTCATTTTTATATTTGTGATGCTGACTGGAGGTGAGCCTTCAACAGGAGGTTTTGGTAGGAGATTCCTGTTGGTCTGTATCTGACTTTCAATTAGTTTAATGATTTCATCTGCTCTTTCTTTTGGCAGTGGCTTTCCATGCCAATTTTCTGCATCCTCCACATTTGGAATACCCCGGCCCTTGAAGGTCTTTGCAATTATGGCAGTGGGCTTGTTCTTCCCTTGAGCAGCTTGAGAAAAGGCCTGGCACAACGCCTCCACATCATGGCCATCCACTAAGTAAGTATTCCACCCAAAGGCCTCGAAGCGATCTCGATAGATGTCTGTGCAGTGCTTCAGGGGCGTAACGCCACTTTGCCCCAAGCGGTTCACGTCGAACACTGCCACGAGATTGTCCAAACTGTAGTGGGAAGCAAAGGCCAAAGCCTCCCAGACGGAGCCTTCTGAGGATTCACCGTCGCCCAAGAGGCAGAATACCCGGTAGCTGGCTTTGTCCAAGTACTTGCCAGTGTAAGCCATTCCACACGCAGCCCCTAACCCTTGCCCGAGAGATCCTGTCGCCACATCCACAAACGGCAGCCTGGGGGTGGGGTGTCCCTCGAGGTCACAATGAATTGTCCTTAAGTTCAGCAGGTCGAGTTCACTGATGCTGCCCGCCTCCGCCCAGACGGCATAGAGCAGTGGAGCGGCATGACCCTTGGAAAGGACGAATCTGTCGTTGTCAGGGTGCGCGGGCTCAGTCTGTCTGTACCTCATCGTGTGGAAGAAAAGCACCGACACGATCTCTGCAGCACTGCAACACGACGTGGGGTGGCCGGAGCCAGAGGCACACGTAGCTCTGATGGAATGGATGCGCAGGCGGTTGGCCAAGTCCTGCAGCACTTGCGCTGTGGTCGCGTCTGGGGTCACGTTGTCCACCATGTTGGCGCCTTCCCAGGTTCCTGTGCGGGGGCAGAGGGGGTGGTGCCGCGGCGGTTCGTCACGTGACAGCGTGCCTGGCCTTGCCTCAGGGAAACAAGCTCTGGAGATTCCGTCAGTTAATCATGACGCCAGCGGCCGCAGCCGCTGCTCCTGGAAACAGCAGTGCTGCTTCATCTTGTGACAAGAAGTCCTGGCCTCACCTCCGGAAGGAGCCTGCTTACCACCCAGGCCTAGGTCCTCGCCATGCTCAGCAGGCTCCTTCCAGCGAATGGGTTTTTAATGCTTAGTCATTTATATGCTTAACATTATTAAAAATAATTAAACTTCTTTATGCTTTTCCTCATTATAAATTCAAAAGGGCTTTCTTTTATCCCTGTATTATGGGATGCTGTTTGTTGAGGTCCTGCTGCTTTTGCCTGCCTTGAGGGTGCCTGAGACATCCGCACTGTTCTTTGCCTGGGTGCTCGGTTGCAAAGACTGGTCAGATTCCGCATTCCTGAGGACTGCAGTCCTCCAGGCTCTTCTGTTCATGGAATTTTCCAGGCAAGAATACTGGAGTGTGTTGCCATTTCCTCCTTCAAGGGCTCTTTCCTGACCCAGGGATAGAACCCAAGTGTCCTACATCTCCTGCATTGGGAAATGAATTCTTTACCACTGAGCCACCTGGGAAGCCCATGTACTGTTCTGCAGTCCAGCATTAATGGAAATGATCCCGAGTTACCGACAGTCTAATGGATATGGCAACACCGGGTCAATGAGACTTTTCAGAGCAGCTGAAAATTCTTTTTATTTATTTACATTTAATTGGAGGGTAATTGCTCTTCAGCTTTGTGTTGGTGAAAATTCTGACTCTGACTCGCAGATAGAAATACGATAATTTCACCAAAATTTTCATGAGGATCAAATTTAGAACCGCTGAATGGTAGGGTACCTAGAACTGCAATTTCCCCCACATATCCTAAAATACAGTTACCAATAATACTTTTCAAATATAATTAACTTACTTGCTTTAGTTATATAACTAAACTTGTGCCACTGAATACTTCTACCTGGCCAAGGTTGTATATAGCATATTATCTAAAAACACAAAAACACATGACAGTACTTTATCTCTCCCATGCTGTGGTATTAAACAGCTTGATTCTTGAGTAATAATACTTAGTTTTAACTTCACATTAAAATCATCACACTGGAAACAAATAAAACAAACAGACTTATCTCCTGGGCTCCACCTCAAGAGAAGCTAAATTCTAATCTATGGGACTAGAGTTTCAGACACTATAGTTTTAATGCACCTATTAATTCTCTGGGAGGAAAATAAATTTAGTGTTGGCAAGAGAGATCTCCGAAATGGAGCTGGGAGGCTACTGAGGAAGTGATTCTGGATGGACTCTGAACTTCTGATCACTTACTGTCTTAACTCAGGCATCCAGAACTCTGCCCTATGTTTCAGAAATTTAAGGTGCTTGTTGGACCCTTACCCTAAAAAACTCTGACAGCATATCACTTAAGAGCAAATATTTCTTTCCTGCACAAGGATCAGTGATAATTCTTTCCAGAGAGCTTTAACAAACTTGTGACTTTTATCTTTATAAGTCCCTCGCTCTTTCTCTTCCTTGAAAACTTTCAGCTTCATCCAAATTGGTGCTTCCAGAATGGCAATTCTTAAGACCCCAAATAAAGCTCTTTGTTCTTGGCAGCATGATACGGATTATTGTTTGACTAATTGTCTACTGTTTAGTCAAAGTTAAGAACCAATAATCTGCAGACAGACTTAGTTCAGTGGTTTTCAACATTGGTTGTACTTTAGAGTTATCTGAGGAGTTAAACAAACAAACCTTGTGTCCAGGCTGCATTCCAAAGCAGCCAAATCAGAATTTCTGGGTAAAGGATCTAAGCATCAGTAATTTTTAAAACTCCCATGATAATTTCAATGTTCAGTTGGGTTGTAAACAACTAAGGGGGTCTTACTATTCTTTATGTGTCTCTTACATTATATCTCAGATAAATTTTACGTATTACTTGCAATTTACCATTTTTATTTTTAAGAATATATATTAGAATAAACCATAATGGTATGATACGGACAACATTTTAAGACTTGCTAGAGAAATGCTGGAATCAGAAAAATCCTTAAAAGTTCATCTTAAATTGCTCTGCATTCCTTTTACAAATTAATGCTGACTTATCGTTTTACACTACTAAAGGAAGACAAAATAAAAACATACCAAACTAGATGTGAGTAAGACGGAAGTTAGGAAAAAAAACAAACAAAAAAACGCTATATCAAAACAGCAAACTATAGGGGCTGACAGGAAAGCAGTTAACATAAATGTAGGCAATTCACTATTATTTTGGCTAAGGGGAGCTCTAATTAACCCTAAAAATTGGAAGCTAAACGTGACAGTGTAAAAATGGTCTATGAGGCAGTGCTTACTTGAAAAAAAAAAAAAAATGGGAGAAATAAGAACTACTTAACGGTTCTTTTAAATTTCCCGAATTCTTCCATTTGTTTAAAGTATTGCACAATTATCTCCCAAAGCATTAAACAGAAAGTTCTTAACATTGGTAAAGGTCAATTTTGTTAAGAAAAGAATGTAGTCTTGGAGATTTAATGCCTTAGATAATGAGTGTGAATTTCCCTCTGTTGCTTTGTGAGACAGTGTGGAATTTTTTTGACTACATAGAAAAGAATGCTTTGTAAATAATCTGTAAAATATTTTTAAATGTTCTGAGATTTTTTTTTAAGGGAAGAAATGGAAATTTAAATATTATAATAATTATTAATACTCCTTGTAGGCATTTTAGTCTTTAAAAATATATTTTCAAATATGCAATTGAAAATAACCATATAAGTGGGCTTCCCTGGTGGTCCAATCATTAAGAGTCTGCCTAGCAATGCAGGAAATATGGGTTCGATCCCTGGTCTGGGAAGGAAGATCCCACATGCTGCCTGAAAACTAAGCCAGTGCATCACAACTACTGAGCCCATGCTACAGAGCCTGAGAGCCACAACTGAAGAAAGCCCTGTGTACAGCAACAGAGATCCAGTGCAGCCAAAAAAAAAAAAACAACACCACATACATAAAATCATACAGGAAAGAATAAAGCTTCCTTTTAAAAAAAAACCATAAACATAACGTACACATAACTTGATAATACAAGTCACACAATGTGGCTGTGAACACAATTTACTCAAATAAATCAAAGACATGTTACCACATTCTATTTTCTCCACTTAGAAGAGACTATTACTGACAAAAGGCCAGCCCCCAATTTTTAAGCCAAATGTTTAAATCGTTTTAGAAGTCATTTTGGAAGACAGTCAAAAGTTTTCTGCAAATGGGAAGAAATTATTCATTTATTAATCTTGGTTTATGCACTTAAAGTAGGGATTGGAAGATCCAAGTACCTACTGGATTAGGAGTTAAATGAGTAAATGTATGTAGGATATGATGTAAGAGGGTTGGAGGGGCCTGTGACAGATTGGAGAATACAAGCCCACCTAAAGGCATGCAAAACTGGAAGATTTGTGAACATTTTGTTGGGGAGAAAAAGCATTTCTTCAGGCTGCCAGTTTTTGCCCCTGATTTATTTGTTTTTACGCCTGATTTTATCCCAGTTTTTGCCCCTGATTTATTTGTATTTATTTTTACCTTTGTTTAAATTTTTCACTTTAATTTTTTTCCACATAGTAAGAAAAAATATTATTGTAATATGAAAATAAAACCCAGTAGGAACACTAATACATACAGTTATGGAAGGAAAAATATAAATAGCAGGAATTAGTAAGTGCAATTTCTGAGGAAACAAAACACACCTACTGATTACTCAGGAGGTCTACATCAATTTGTGAAAATATACACTTCCACTCTGTGAGAGTAAGTTATCTTTAGACTGAGAAAACTGAAGGTCCACTGAAATTTTATCTGAACTATTGAATTTTGTTAAAGAAAGACACGGATGCTGAATTCAGCCTTTTTCTTACTTTGTTTACATTTGGCTAGGTTAGTAGGCTGAGTATGGAGCTAGTGAGAGTAAGATTCTTGTGTAGGGCAATAAGTTTCTTGCAGGGGGGTAAAGGTATTCTACTTTCTTGAATTATTGCTTTGAAATTTATGGCAGATGCTATTATCGACAGTCCTACTTTTTCCGTAAAGTTTTAATTTTGGTAAGGGGAGAGTTAGAGGCTTGGAGAGTAACATACTAAGCAAGTTAGACCTACTTCTTAAAGTGCTTCTCAGATAAATAAGTCCTGGAAATGTAATTTACAGCCTAATGACTACAGTTCAAAACACTGTATTAAATATTTGAAAGTTGTTAGGAGAGCAGATTTTAAGAGGTCTCACCACACATACATACAAATTATAATTATGTGAAGTATGGATGTGTTAACTAACCTTATTGTGGTAATTATTTTGCAATATAAATATGTATCAAATCATCACATTCTATGTCTTAAAATTACACAATATTATATGTTAATTATATCTCAATAAACTGGAAAAAAAATAAACTGTTTCTATTTCAGTCCATTATTTCTAAGTTTGCCTCTATTGACTGTTTCTCATTGGACAAGGAGTTACACAGTTCTGCTTTTTGAAATAGTAATTTAAAAAAATTAAATGATGGACATTGTTTAGAGGTGCAATATTTCATTTTGTTAACTTCTTGTAAAGAGTATTGGACTTCATTCGAGCAGACAGCTTGGTGCTTCAAAATTGTTTAAGTTTGTTAAGATGGGTATAAAGTATGCTTCACTCTGGTATTACTGCAAAAGCATATTTTCCTTGGGGTCTCCACTGAAGCTCCCAAATGCTCAACAAGGACTCTCCTCTCTGGTTGAATCTCCAAGATTCATTTGTGCTAGTGAGCTCTATGTGAACTCTGGGGACTGTTTCATATACTGCCCCCAAGTTGTCCTTTGCCTGGACTAGTAGAGGCCTTCACAATTCTGTAGTGCTCTGTGTAAGACAGCCTCCTCCTTAGCACGTTTGCAAAGTCCCTCCAGGAAGGAAACCATGAAGATGATGTGGCTTACCTTGTTTATTTTTCTTTTTTAAGGATTACAGTTCCATGCCGCTTGTTTTCCAACATTTGAAGAGTGTTGCTTTGTATAGTGTCTCTAATTTTGTTATTGCTTATGGCTAGAGGGTAAATCTCATTCTAGTTACTCTATCATAGCCTTAGAACAATATTTTAAAATGTTCTGAACCTTGATACCTTCCATGGGGCATATACTCTCTATATGCTGCTGCTGCTGCTGCTAAGTCGCTTCAGTCGTGTCCGACTCTGTGCGACCCCATAGACGGCAGCCCACCAGGCTCCTCCGTCCCTGGGATTCTCCAGGCAAGAATACTGGAGTGGGTTGCCATTTCCTTCTCCAGCGCATGAAAGGGAAAAGTGAAAGTAAAGTCGCTCAGTCGTGTCTGACTCTTAGCGACCCCATGGACTGTAGCCTACCAGGCTCCTCCGTCCATGGGATTTTCCAGGCAAGAGTATGGAGTGGTGTGCTATTGCCTTCTCCAATACTCTCTATATAACTGTAGCCAAATTGCACCAGTCTCCGTCACCCTTGACACCACCACAGATTGGTACACTTCAACTCTGACCTCACAAGACTCTGGAGTACGGAATTTCTAACTACATCAATTATTGCTAACCTTTTTGGTGTCATTTGAAATATATGTCCCCTAAAGTACAGTCTGCATGCTAAGCTACTTTAGTCAAGTCTGATTCTTTGGGACCCTATGAACTGTAGTCCACCAGGCTGCTCTGTCCATGGGATTCTCCAGACAAGAATGCTGGATTGTGTTGCCATTTCCTTCTCCAGGGGATCTTCCCAATCCAGGGATCGAACCAGCATTTCTTACATCTCCTGCATTGGCAGGCAGGTTCTTTGTCACTAGTGCCACTGAGTCATTTTGCTGTATAGCAGAAATTAACGAGACATTGTAAATCAACTATACTTCAGTGAAAAATAATAAAAAAACAATTTAATTGGAGATTTTAACACATCTTTGTAGAGAACTTAAAAATAAATCTGTTTTATGTATTTTTAAAAATCCCATTGTTATGGTTAGTTGAATTTTCTAGAGATTTAATACTGCTCTGTAAAATGCAAAACCTTTTGCTTGTGAATGATCTTAAATTAACCCCTCTGAAACATACCAAATAGCTACCTTTGTTTTTAGAAAGGGGACATGAAGTCGTAATCCTTTATTTTTGATGAATAGTGGTCATCATTACAAACACTGGCTATTACATCCTATTGAAATTCAATAAAAAAAATCCAAATAACTATCTAAAATGATGCCTAAGGGAGGTTATTCCAGTATCTTCAGAATAATGTTCAGGATAAATATTCAAAAATTTTTATTACTGGACTGTAGTACAATTTTCAGGTTATATGTCTGTGGTAACAAAATTACCCCCCACAAGAAAAAAATTGGAAGTGGCCCAAGCAAAGTTTAAGTTCATTCCTCCTCCATGTAGAAATTCAGAAGATGGGGGAAGGTACAGACTTGTCAACAGTTCTGTTCAGTAGGGTCTCTCCAGGGTGAAAGTGCTTTCTGTCTTCTTGCCCACTCATTCCTCGATGTTGCCTCCTCTGCAAAACTGAAGCCAGAAATTATCTTGTCCTCTTTTTATGCCCACGTGAAGGAACAAAAAGGATGGAAGGGAGGTAAGAAATTCATTTTTCAGGAAGCGTCCCAGAAATTGTAAATCTTACGTCTCATATTCCATTGGTAAGAACTTACTTGCCTAATCACACTCAATATTATGGGAGATGGGGAAATGTAAAAGTATTTTAAATTATCGTGCGGACGGAGGAGCCTGGTGGGCTTGCAGTCCATGGGGTCGCTAAGGGTCGGACACGACTGAGCGACTTCACTTTCACTTTTTACTTTCATGCATTGGAGAAGGAAACGGCAACCCACTCCAGTGTTCTTGCCTGGAGAATCCCAGGGACGGGGGAGCCTGGTGGGCTGCCGTCTATGGGGTCTCACAGAGTCGGACACAACTAAAGCGACTTAGCAGCAGCAGCAGCGGCTTATGCTTATAATTATCAGGTTGGTGCAAAACTAATTGCAGTTTCAGACCATGAGTTTTACATCATTGTAACTAGGCTCAAACAGATCTTTAGTAATCAAAATAGGAACCATTACGATCAACATATTTTTGCCAATGAGAAATAAGTTTGTCTATTTCTGTAGCATAAAAATCATGCTTTGGGATTTGATGAACTTTGGAAAACATTTTGTGAATCCTGCTGGTTGTGGAAGTGTTTTCCCTGCAAAACCTTTAGATGCTTGAAGAAGTGGTACTCAGTTGGAGGGAAGTCAGGTGAAAATGGCGGATGAGGCAAAACTTCATAGCCCAATTTGTTCAACTTTGGAAGTGTTGGTTATGCAATGTGTGGTCAAGCACTGTCGTAGAAGAGAATTAGGTCCTTTCTGTTGACCAATGCCGGTGGCATGCATTGCAGTTTTTGGTGCATCTCACTGATTTGCTCAACATTCTAGGATGTAATGGCTTCGCCAGGACTGAGAAAGTTATAGCGGATCAGACACCAGCAAACATTGATCGTGACTTCTTTTTGGTGGAAGTTTGGCTTTGGAAAGTGTTTTGTAGCTTCTTCTTGGTCCAACCACTGAGGTGGTCATTGCCAGTTGTTGTATAAAATCCACTCTTTGTCACAGGCTAAAATCAGATTGAGAAATGGTTTGCTGTTGTTGCACAAGGTAAGAGAAGATGACAATTCAGAATGACGATGTTTTTGATTTCCAGTCAGCTCATGAAGCACCCACTTATTGAGGTTTTTCACCTTTCCAGTTTACTTCAAATGCCAAACAACCATAGAATAGTTGATATTGAGTTCTGCAGCAACTTCCTGTGTAGTTGTAAGATCAGTTATGACGACCTCAGTTGGTTGTCAACTTCGTATGGACAGTCACTACATTCCTCATCTTCAAGGCGCTCATCTTTGCAAAATTTCTTGAACCACCACTGCACTGTATGTTCATTAGCAGTTTCTGGACCAAAAGAGTTTTTGATGTTGTGAGTTGTCTCTGCTGCTTTATGACCCATTTTGAACTCAAATAAGAAAACTGCTTGAATTGCTTTCTAACATTATTTCTATAGTCCAAAAATTAATTATAAAATAATCAGTAAGTAATGTCATTAGCAAAAAAAGAAACAAACATAAAGTGAGAAGTGTGCATTATAATCTATTAAGAATATATTAAAATATCAAACCGCAAATTTCAGCAATATGAAAACCACAATTATGTTTGCACCAACCTAACCCTAAAACAAAACTAAAAATCAGTACTGGTATATAATTCATAATCTCCACCACACATTGATATTTAACTTTTGGTTATGTACATAGTCTTGAAACACCTTTTATGCATATTGTTTTCAACTTCCAAACAGTTCACCTTCAGAGCAATGTTTTGTATGCTTAAGAATCAAAGCAGATTTTTTTCATTAAACAATAATAATTGATTCATTTCTTTATTGCATGCTTGATAGATTCAAAGATAATATAGATGCTAATGCTAAGCTAATGCTCTACTGATGAATCAAAGTTAGTTCTTGCCCTCCAGATACTGGACTTAAATTTAGTAGGGAAAACACACATGATTACAGCAAATGCCCCTTAGTGCCAAGTATGGTACCAGGGCAGAGAAACAAATACTATTAGCTATTTAACAGTAACTATGGAACGCAAGAGGTCATCTTTGACCTAGGTTTTGTAGAATGGGTATGATTTTCATTACTGTAAATATGACAAGAAGTCAAGAACAAAGTTACAAGAGTAGAAGAAGAGAATTTCTAATCTGACAGGAAAAAATGATTCATGCTGAGAACTGTGAGGGAAAGGTGGAAGTCAGATTTTGAAAAGGCCTTGAAATAAAGCCAAATGGGTTATTTTTTAGTTTTACTTTGTTCTCTTGCTTTTGGGTTGGAGGTGAAGTGCAACACAAGGGTTTTCATCATCTGAACGTCTTGATCATGGCAATGTTTGGGAAAAATTGTTTTGATAATATTCAGTTCAGTCACTCAGTCATGTCCGACTCTTTGTGACCACATGGAATGCAGCATAGCAGGCTTCCCTGATCATCACCAACTCCCAGAGCTTGCACAAACTCATGTCCATCAAGTCAGTGATTCCATCCAACCATCTTATCCTCTGTTGTCACCTTCTCATCCTGTCTTCAAAATTTCCCAGCATCAGAGTATTTTCCAGTGAGTTCTTTGCATCAGGTGGCCAAAGTATTGGTGCTTCGGCTTCAACATCAGTCCTTCCAATGAATATTCAGGACTGATTTCCTTTAGGACAGACTGATTTGATCTCCTTGCAGTCCAAGGGACTCTCAAAAGTCTTCTCCAACACCACAATTCAAAAGTATCAGTTCTTTGCTACTCAGCTTTCTTTATGGTCCAACTCTCACATCCATACACGACTACTGGAAAAACCACAGCTTTGACTAGACAAACTTTTGTTGGCAAAGTAATGTCTTTACTTTTTAATATGCTGTCTAGGTTGGTCATAGCTTTCCTTTCAAGGAGCAAGCATCTTTTAATTACATGGCTGCAGTCACCATCTGCAGTGATTTTGGAGCCCAAGAAAATAAAGTCTCTCACTGTTTCCATTGTTTCCTCATCTATTTGCCATGAAGTGATGGGACTGGATGCCATAATCTCAGTTTTATGAACATTGAGTTTTAAGCCAGCTTTTTCACTCTTCTGTTTCACCTTCATAAAGAGGCTCTTTAATTCGCTTTCTGCTATAAGAGTGGTGTCGTCTGCATATTTGAGGTCATTGATATTTCTCCCTGAAATGTTGATTCCAGCTTGTGCTTCATCCAGTCTGGCATTTCACATGATGTACTCTGCATAGAAGTTAAATAAGCAGGGTGACAATATACAGCCTTGACATACTCCTTTTCCTATTTGGAACCAGTCTGTTGTTCATGTCCAGTTCTAACTGTTGCTTCCTGACCTGCATACAGATTTCTCAGGAGGCAGGTAAGGTGGTCTGGTATTCCCATCTCTTTAAGAATTTTCCACTGTTTCCTGTGATCCACACAGTCAAAGGCTTTAGTGTAGTCCATGAAGCAGAAGTAGATTTTTTTTTTTGGAATTCTCTTGATTTTTCTATGATACAACGAGTGTAAGCAATTTGATCTCTGGTTCCTCTGCCTTTTCTAAATCCAGCTTGAACATCTGATAGTTCTTGGTTCATGTATTGTTGAAGTATACCTTGGAGAATTCTGAGCAATACTTTGCTAGTCTGTGAGATAAGTGCAATTATGTGGCAGTTTGAACATTCTTTGACATTTCCTTTCTTTGGGATTGGAATGAAATCTGACCTTTTCCAGTCCTGTGGCCACTGCTAAGTTTTCCAAATTTTCTGGCATATTGAGTGCAGCACTTTCACAGCATCATCTTTTAGGATTTGAAATAGCTCAGCTGGAATTCCATCACCTCCACTATCTTTGCTCGTAGTGATGCTTCCTAAGGCCCAGTTGACTTCACACTCCAGGATGCGTGACTGTAGGTGAGTGATCACACCAGTATGGTTATCTGGGTCATGAAGATCTTTTTTGTATAGTTCTTCTGTGTATTTTTGCTACCTCTTCTTAATATCTTCTGCTTCTGTTAGGTCCATACCATTTCTGTCCTTAATTGTGCCTATCTTTGCATGAAATGTCCCCTTGATATCTCTGATTTTCTTGAAGAGGTCTTTAGTCTTTCCCATTCTAGTGTTTTCCACTACTTCTCTGCATTGATCACTTAGGAAGGCTTTCTTATCTTTTGTGCTATTCTTTAGGAGAGATAAAATAAATGTGGGGAAGGTGGGGCTTTGTGTTGATACCCCGGTCAGATAATACAGGCTTAACTAGGGAGCTCTTCATTTTGTTACCTCCACAAAAAATATAGTTCAGAGAGCTTGTCCTTGGGTGAATCTAGACACTCCCAGTTCCAAGTCCTCTGATGAATTCTGAGCAAGGAAAATTAAAATCTGACTATAGAAACACTGGAAGAAAATTTCTCTGCACACATAGGAACTTTTCTGTTTGCTACACATATGAACTAAGATCATGGCATCTGGTCCCATCACTTCATGGGAAATAGCTGGGGAAACAGTGCAAACAGTGTCAGACTTTACTTTTTGGGGATCCAAAATCACTGCTGATGGTGATCGCAGCCATGAAATTAAAAGACACTTACTCCTTGGAAGGAAGGTTATGGCCAACCTAGACAGCATATTTAAAAGCAGAGACATTACTTTGCCAACAAAGGTCCATCTAGTCAAGGCTATGGTTTTTCCAGTGGTCATGTATGGATGTGAGAGTTGGACGGTGAAGAAAGCTGAGCACCAAAGAATTGATGCTTTTGAACTGTGGTGTTGGAGAAGACTCTTGAGAGTTCCTTGGACTGCAAGAGGATCCAACCAGTCCATCCTAAAGGACATCAGTCCTGGGTGTTCATTGGAAGGACTGATGTTGAAGCTGAAACTCCAATACTTTGGCCACCTCATGCGAAGAGTTGACTCATTGGAAAAGACCCTAATGCTGGGTAGGATTGGGGGCAGGAGGAGAAGGGGATGACAGAGGATGAGATGGTTGGATGGCATCACTAACTCGATCGACATGGGTTTGGGTAAACTCCGGGAGTTGGTGATGGACAGGGAGGCCTGGTGTGCTGTGATTCATGGGGTCACAAAGAGTCGGACACAACTGAGCGACTGAACTGAACTGACACATATGATACAAAACTGTTGCAGAAAATTCTTAGACAATTCATGAGTCATAAACACAAACTATAATAAGGAAAATTACATTTCCAGGATTATTTAGTGTTACAGTTTCCTTTAGGATCTATTTCTGTTCCAATTATTAATATTATGTTGTTTCTTTCAGATCAGTTTTCAAATGTTCAGCTTTAATTTCCTGTAAATTTAACTTAGTGTGCAATGGAGGTTATAAACTAAATAAACTTCACTTGTGACTCCAAAACAATTTTTATATACATACATAGAGTTCTGAACATCAAATTTAATGTAATTAAGTAGAATTCTCTGAAAGATTGAGAACAAGAAGTGGAGAAAACAGCAGGTCTGCTGTAACAAGGGATCCCACACTGGGGGTTGAGGGTGGAAAGCTAAAACAGTAGATGGTCTCACAGCTCTGCAGGCTGGAGGTCCAAAATCGAGGTTTGAGCAGGTTGTCCTTCTGGGGATCATGAGGAAAGGAGCCATGCCAGGCCTTTCTCATTGGCTTGCCAATCCTGTCTTCCCTCTGTGCATGTCTCTGTATTCAAATCTCCCCTTTTTACTTCAGTTCTTTTGGATTAGAGCCCACCTTAGTGATTTTCTTTTAATTTGACTATTTCCAGAAAGACTACTGTTACTCCAAACAAGGCCACACTTCTGAGGTAGGGGCTTGGGACTCCTAGACATCTCTTAAGGGGGCAGGGAGGGGTTGTAGTTCAAACTGTAACACTTGTTTTATGGTCATGTAAGTCCATATTCACATATTGGAGTTTTTCCCTTATGCATGTCTATGTCCAAATCTTTTTTATAAAAAACAAATTTTATTTATTTACTAATTTTAATTTTTGGCTGCACCCTGAGGCATATGGGATCTAAGTTCCCTGACCAGAGATCAAACGTGCATCCCTTGCATTGAAAAGCAGAGTCTTAACCACTGGCCCACTGGAGAAGCCCTCAATTTCTTCTTTTTGTCAGGATATTAGACATATTGGATTAGGGGCCCACCCTTCTCCAGTAATGACCTCATCTTAACTGATTACATCTGCAATGGCCCTAGTTGCAAATAAGGTCACATTCTGAGGTGCTACAGGCTAGGAATTTGCCCAGTTGTACCCTAAGCTTGACCATCAGCCCTTATATTTTTGTTCGTGTTAACACATCTCCGATGACACCACAGTCTTTGAGCACTTTAATCAAATTCAACTGTTCTTAGTCGTCCTTTTTTCAACTGGCAAAGTTATAAAAAAATTGCTTTAAAAATTCAAACACTCTAGAAGAATACAGTGACATTATTTTCCAATCTTCCTCCACCTCAATCCTCATCTCGTAAACTATTAACAGTTGATTGTTATCCTTCCTGATATCTTCTGAGCTGTCTTCCTTCCACATTTTGTTGTGAGATCTCTTATGCATACTGTCTTATAGTTCACTTTTTCTACTTAACAAGCCTACTACATTGCCCACATTGATACATACAGATTTAAACCATTTTTAAAAAGCAGCAGCAAATAACCGTGACATATTAGAGTAGCGATATCGAGCATGTGACCACGAGATGGCGCTAGCACACAACCAACTTTATATGGAAGCCACTGCAACAAATTTTAGGGCTTCCCTGGTAGCTCAGAAGGTAACCAATCTGCCTGCAATGCTGGAGACCTGGGTGCAATCCCTGGGTCGGAAAGACTCCCTAGAAGAGCAAATGGCAACCCACTCCAGTGTCTTGCTTGGAGAATTCCATGGACGAAGGATCCTGGCAGGCTACGGTACATACGGTTGCAAAGAGTTGGCCACGATGAGAGACTAACAATTCTGAAAGATTTGCTGGGGGTCAGGGAAAGCCCCTCAGCGCTAATCCCCTCCCCAAAGCAGGGTAGAGCCACTATCCTGCAAGGGAGAAGGAAGAGTGGGTCAGAGAGGGGAGACTCCGGGCCAGATACCTCTGAAGAGCAGCAGTGGCTTTGGGTCTTTTAGAGCCCCAGGGTTGATCTCACCTAAGGCTAGCAGATGCTGGGGGATGCTGGGTGATGTTTTGCTGGGTGGTGTTTCACAAGGTTTACAAAGCAGGGAGACTAAAAGGTTAAACACCTGCCCTTTGGAACTGTATTTAAAACAACTAGATGTGTAAATTTTGATTTTAACACCAATCAGGCTTTTGAGTTACTGGGTCCCAGACAGCTGTGAGTGAGGAACAAAACAAGAGACAACTTTATGCCAGATCACCTTTAACTGCCTTGTATAACAACTGGCTCCTTGAATTAAAGAGCCTCTTGATAAAGGTGAAAGAGGAGAGTGAAAGAGCTGGCTTAAAACTCCACATTCAAAAAACGAAGATCATGGCATCTGGTCCTATTCAGTTGAGTTCAGTCGCTCAGTCGTGCCCGACTCTTTGCGACCCCATGAATCACAGTACACCAGGCCTCCCTGTCCATCACCAACTCCCGGAGTCTACCCAAACCCACGTCCATTGAGTCAGTGATGCCATCCAATCATCTCATCCTCTGTCATCCCCTTGTCCTCCTGCCCTCAATCTTTCCCAGCATCAGGGTCTTTTCAAATGCATCAGCTCTTCACATGAGGTGGCCAAAGTATTGGAGTATCAGCTTCAACATCAGTCCTTCCCATGAACACCCAGGACTGATCTCCTTTAGGATGGACTGGTTGGATCTCCTTGCAGTCCAAGGGACTCTCAAGAGTCTTCTCCAACACCATAGTTCAAAAGCATCAATTCTTCGGCACTCAGCTTTCTTTTTAGTTCAACTCTCACATCCATACATGACCACCGGAAAAACCATAGCCTTGACTAGTCTGACCTTTGTTGACAAAGTAATGTCTCTGCCTTTTAATATGCTGTCTAGGTTGGTCATAACTTTCCTTCCAAAGAGTGTATTTTAATTTCATGGCTGCAGTCACCATCTGCAGTGATTTTGGAGCCCAGAAAAATAAAGTCAGCCACTCTTTCCACTGTTTACCCATCTATTTGCCATGAAGTGATGGGATTGGATGCCATGATCATAGTTTTCTGAATGTTGAGCTTTAAGCCAACTTTTCCACTCTCCTCTTTCACTTTCATCAAGAGGCTCTTTAGTTCTTCTTCACTTTCTGCCATAAGGGTTGTGTCATCTGCATATCTGAGGTTATTGATATTTCTCCTGGCAATCTTGATTCCAGCTCGTGCTTCCTCCAGCCCAGCATTTCTCATGATGTGCTCTGAATAGAAGTTAAATAAGCAGGGTGACAATATACAGCCTTGATGTACTCCTTTTCCTATTTGGAACCAGTCTGTTGTTCCATGTCCAGTTCTAACTGTGCTTCCTGACCTGCATACAGGTTTCTCAAGAGGCAGATAAGGTGGTCTGGTATTCCCATCTCTTTCAGAATTTTCCACAGTTTATTGGTCCTATTACTTCATGGCAAATAGATGCAGAAACAATGCAAGCAGTGAGAAAATTTACTTTTGCTCCAAAATCACTGAGGATGGTGACTGCAGCCGTGATATTAGAAGATGCTTGCTCCTGGAAGAAAAGCAGTGACAAACCTAGACAGCATATTAAAAAGCACAGACATTACTTTGCCTACAAATGTCCTTCTAGTCAAAGCTATGGTTTCTCCAGCAGTCATGTACTGATATGAGCTGTACAATGAAGGCTGAGCACCAATGAATTGAGTCTCTCAAACTGTGGTGCTGGAGAAGACTCTTGAGAGTCCCTTGGACAGCAAGGAGATTAAACCAGTCAATCCCAAATGAAATCAACCCTGAATATTGATTGGAAGGACTGATGCTAAAGCTGAAGCTTCAAAACTTTGGCCACCTGATGCAAAGAGCCGAATCACTGGAAAAGAACTGATGGTGGGAAAGATTAAAGGGAGGAGTAGAAGGGGATGACAAGATGAGATGGTTGGATGGCATCACTGATTCAATGGACATGATTTTGAGCAAACTCTGGGAGATGGTGAAGGACAAGGAAGCCTGGCATGCTGCAGTCCATGGGGTCACAGAGAGTTGGACACAACTGAGCGACTGAATGACAATATGATTTCTTCTTTAACTCATGACTTATTTGAATGTATAATTCTTAATTTCTAATATAAGGGAATTGTTCCACTATCTTCTTGTTGTTGATTTCTAGTCTATTTGCACGGTGGTTAGAGGACACATTTGTAGGATTTCCATCATTTCAAATTTGTTTGGATTCCCTCTCTGGCCTAATGAATGATCATTTCTGGCAACTGTTCCATATATGTTGGAAAATACATGTATTCTCTCCAGCACTGGAAGGAGTATTGATCCACTGGGTCAAACTCTGTTGGTGGTCTAATATTCCAAATCATTGTGAGTGTTTTATCAGCTTGGGGAATTCTCTGGTGGTCCAGTGGTTAGAAAGCCATGCTTTTACTGCCAAGGGCCCAGGTTGGAGAACTAAGATCCCACAAGCCACATGGCATATATATATATATATATATATATATATATATATATATATATATATACACACACACACACACACACACACACACACACACATTGGTTGCTGTATTAATTACAAAAAAAACATGATTTTCTTCCAAGTCTGTTCATTTTCTACTATTTGACATCTTATTAGTTTTTCCACTATATATTTGGGCCTATATTACTAGGTGAATATAAATAAATACTGGAGTAGGAAATGGCAACCCACTCCAGTATTCTTGCCTGGAAAATTCCATGGACAGAGGAGCCTGGCGGGCTACAGTGCATGGGGTCACAAGAGTCAGACATGACTGAGTGACTTTCACTTTCACATAAATAAATACAACGGAAAGTTTTTACCATCATGAAGTGATCTTTTCTAACTACCATAATACTTTTTGACTTACAGTCTATTTTCTATAGCATTAATATATCTATATTATCATTCTTTTGCTTGGTATTTGATTAGCATCCTTCTTTCCATCTTTAACTAATTTTTCTGTTTCTTTATATTTAGATGTGTCTCAATAAATAGAACACAGTTGTATATTTTAAACCCCATGTTAAATACTCATTTTTACATTGGGGCAGTTCATCCATAATTATTATATGGATTTAAATCTGTCACCATATTTTAAAATGTTCTCTACAGTTCTTTTTCTTTTTTTTCATTTCACTGTTCTGAATGATCTTGATGGTTAAAATTATCCCATTTTCTCCACTTGTTTGTATTCTATTCAAAATCATATATCCTGTTTCTATTCTTTTAGTGGTAACCCTAGAAATTTGACACGTATTATTATATCAATATCTAATGTTGATCAATATTTTACTGTTACATACACACAAACACACAAACATACCTCAATACATTTGTCAAAGCACAGGGAAATAGCTCTAAAGATAAAGATATCTCCCAACTTCTCACAGTTTTTACAGGGTGGCAGGGGTGCAAGGGTATGATATTGGGGGGGAGAAGTAGGAGGATTCATCCTGCTTTTCACTGTGGTGCATGTACACATTAAATTATGACCAAATATTAGTCTTCACTATTTTACTTATATATATAGTATGTTATTGTACTCTTACTTTATATAACTCATTTTGCATTTACTACAGTATATTTTGATTATGACGCCTTGCCTATAATCAATATTATTTAGGATTGAATCTGAATGGTGAAAATACAAACTCCTTTTCCCAACCCAAATTAAAATGAAAAAAGAATTTAGGATATATTGTTGGCAATTTGAAATTAAGAATGAGGTTGGTACAGGTAGGGAATTTTGTGATCAGCAGAGTAGTTAGTAACAGCTTAAATGGCCAGAATAAGAATTTTTTTAATTTATTTTTATTGAAGTATATAGTTTATTGACAATGTTGTATTAATGTCTGCTGTAGAGCAAAGTGACTCAGTTATAAACATATATTCACTCTTTTTTAACATTCTTTTCCATTATGGTTTATCATAGGATATTGAATAGTTTCCCATATGTACAGTAGGATCTTGTTTTTTATCCAGTCTATATATGATAGTTTGCATCTACTAACTCCAAACTGCTAGTCCATCCCTCCCTCCCTGTCTTCCTCCTTGGTAATCACAAGTCTGTCCTCTATGTTTGTGTGTATTTGTTTCATAGATAAGTTCATCTGTGCCTTATTTTAGATTCCACGTATAAGTGATATCATATGGTATTTGTCTTTCTTACTTCACTTAGTATGATAATCTTTAGTTGCATCCATGTTGCTTCAAATGGCATTATTCCTTTCTTTTTTATGTCTGAATAATATTCCATTGTATATATGTACCACATCTTCATTATCCATTCATCAATGGATGGACATTTAGGCTGTTCCCAAGTCTTGGCTATTGGGCACTGTGCTGCTATGAACATAGGGGTGCACACATCTTTTTGAATTATAGTTTTGTCTAGACACATGCCTAGGGGTAGGATTGCTGGATCATATGGTAATTCTATTTTTAGTTTTTTTTTGGAACCTCCATACTGTTTTCTAGGGTAGCTGCACCAGCTTACATTCCTACCAGCCATATAGGTTTCCCTTTTCTCCACAGCCTCTCCAGCAATTGTTACTTGTAAACTTTTAAAATGATGGCCACAGAATAATAATTTAATGCTTACTGGATTTGCAGTAGCATAGAACTCAGAACAATGATGTGCACTGAGCCAGATTCAGGGAATAGGCTTGGATGCGTGTAAGGTGACTTCACAGGAAATGGTGAGAGTACAGAAGTAGGGTGTAAACATTATGGGTTAACTGTTCTCAATAGAGTAATACTTCCCAAGTACATACTGCAAGGCTGCCCTTGATTGTGTAGCTTCATACACAGTACACTTTCACACACTTAAAAGCATTGCCCCAAGATTCAGGGATCCTGTGGTCACCCATTCTTGGTTACAATTTAGTTTTAAACGGCTATATTTGTTGACTAAATAAATCAACCTGCATACACATATCTAACACACCCAACTTCACTCTGTCTGTAGCTCCTTGCCATTGTCTGGTTTTCTCCTTTAATTCAGGTGACAAGAGTCTCTCTTTGACCAAACTCTACTTAGGTTCCCCTGAACTCATTTTTCAACTAGGCCTGGAATTTTGGATTTCCTGTTCTTACCTGATTGTTCAGTTTTAGTAGGGAAGTCAGTTTAGACAGAATCCCCAATCCTCCATATCTGGTCAACCTCCACATCTATTACTACCAGGTGATGGCTGATTACACCAGCCTGCCTATTTCCAGGTTGAGCTTCCCAGATGGCGCTAGCGGTAAAGAACTTGCCTGCCAATGCAGGTTAGACGGAAGAGACCTAGGTTCCTTCTCTGGGTCGGGATGATTCTCTGGAGGAGGATTTCCTCCAAGTCTGTTCATTTTCTACAACTTGAAATTTTATCCGTTTTTTCACTATATATTTGGGCCTATATTACTAGGTGAATATAAATAAATACTGGAGTAAGAAATGGCAACCCACTCCAGTATTCTTGCCTGGAGAATCCCAAGGACAGAGGAGCATGGTGGACTGCAGTATATAGGGTCACACAGAGTCGGACACGACTGAAGCAACTTAGCACCTACGCATTAGGTTGGTGTAGCCAGAACACACCGTTACCCTTAATGTTTCCTCACAGTACTTTCCATTCACCAACCCCAACTCTGCTCCTTGGCTATAAATTCCCACTTGTCCACGTATATTCCGAGTAGATCTCTCCACCATTGTGGTGATCCTTACACAGACAGAGGAAGAACCTCTTGAATCAAGTTTGTCTTAACTTCCCTTGGGCTTCCCTGGTGGCTCAGCTGGCAAAAAATCCGCCTACAGTGCGGCAGACCTGGGTTAGATCCCTGGGTTGGGAAGATCCCCTGGAGAAGGGAAAGGCTACCCACTCCAGTATTCTGGCCCGGAGAATTCCATGGCCATGGAGTCGCAAAGAGTCGGATACGACTGAGCGACTTTCACTTCACTTCACTTCCGTTAGTGTCTTGAAAATTTTGCCTTTAACATAGGTCTCTGTTCAACTCTTTCAAAAGTGGATTTCAGAGACTACCACGCCTAAAACAACTTCCCTGCCTTCCCTTCAACTTTATTTTTCAGAATACTTATAGTACTGGAAAAAATATTAATCGATAGGGTTTTTTTGTTTTTTTCCCTCCACATTCTGCCTTGGAATATGAGCTGAGCGAGGGCATGCCAATAGTTCGCCCGTTCCCAAAGCCTTGCACACAATTTGCTGAATGAATATAATGTCCGTGGAATCCTACCAAGTACAGATGGAACAAAGACATCCTGAGAACACAGAAAAAGCAAGTGGGAGGAAGCCTCGAATGTGCAGACAGGGCTCTCACGGCTGAGGACACAGCCTCGGGCGAGCCTCGCTCAGGCAGCCAGGAGGCGCAGAGGGCAGGCCTGCGCTTGGCGGGAGCCTAGAGCCGCCTCGTCTGAAGAGGCTGTGTGGTCCTGGATCTGAGCGCAGGGCAGACGCCTGAGAGCCCACGTTTCCCTCGGTACCGGAGAGCGCCCAGCCGACGCTTCCGAGCCTCCTGCGGCTCATAAAGACCAGGTCTTGTTTCCGGGGACGTTTCAGGAATGAGCACTCGCCCCTCCCCTTCCGGTCGGGTCTCCCGGCTTCTTCCTCCCCTCGTGTGTTTGGCGGGACTCACCGGGCTGGCGTGTGGAGTCGGAGTTCCGAGGGCCCGGACCGTGAGAACGTCGCCATGGTGGGTTCCCCCAGGTTCCTAGACGGCTCCGGTCAGTGCCGGGGTGGGGAGGCGGGCCGGCGTCGGGCGGCTGGGAGCGGGTAGGGAGTGAGAACGGGGGGCGGGGCGGGCCAGGGCTCCGCGCGTTCGGGGCTCTGGTCGGGGCTCTGCGTGGCTCCGCCCCCCGCCCGCGGGAAATCCGCGGGTCTCCGTCAGTTCGCTCCTCAGCGGGTGGGGGCGGGGGACGGAGGGCACGCGGCTGAACTGAGAGCGGCTGGCACGGCGCGGTCGCCGGGCCTCGGGTCAGCTCCGCGTCTTCCCGCCAGTGACCGCTCCCACCCCAGACCCTGCCTCCGCGCCTCCCGCAAAAGAGCGCCTATAGACCACGTTTAAGTATTAAAGGTATGAGGAACTCTTTGTTTATTACTCACTATAAGAAATCCACGTTCTCCTCCTTGAATCTGTATCTCCAGGAGCCACTTAGAGGTAACCAGTATCTAAATTCTGCTTGCTTGTCTTTATACTTACCGATTGTTTGTATTCCAAAGCTGCTCTTTCTTGCTTTTTTCGCTTCTGTTCTTGAGAGTAATTCTTGAATACGAGCATAGTTTTTAAATATTCATTTTTCGGTTAGTTTCTAACGAAAACAACGATATAGAAAGTTTATAGTGTGGTAAAAAGTTATGATAAATGGTCTCAGTGTTATTAGTCCCTTTTAATTTTCTTTTTCTCCTTTTCATTGTATTTTTATTTTTCACGTCAGTTTTTGCTTCAGGTTATACACGTTTGTGTAAATTCTGGCTTTTTTGCGTATCACTATGTGCGATTGCCAGCTCTTCATAATTTTCTAGCCTAACTACTGTTAGTAGTTGGATTGTGTGTCCGTGATTGGGCGTGTTCATTGACATTTGACTGTAGCTGTCCTTGACTGTCAGAACTTCACTTTGTCAGGCTGTATAGTAAGAGTATATTGCCTTACCATGAGTCAAGGAATATAAATCTGTTCTCATTGGCACATTTCCTGCCCTGTCATTTTTCTGGTGCATCAGCAGTGTCTCTGTTGCATCCTGTCTTGAATTTAAACTCAGCTTGGAGCTGGAGGTTTTTCCGTCTAGACATTTGTATCACTTCTTTCCTACAGCTCAGAATGTGGGCAGTGGAGTCCTGGAGGATGTTTGGCACCAGTCTTTTCTAAATTATGGTCTTGATGAAGTTACCTAACCCCTTTAAAACTCAATTATTCTGTTAAGTTGGAATAATGTCAGTGCCTACCTCATAGAATTATGAAAATTAAATGTAAACAGCTTAGCCCAGTGTCTGGTGCTTAGTGAATGTTAGTTATTGCAGTTACCTTTAGTAATAGTAGAGGTACCTGATGGTCATTTGTATATATTCTTTGGAAAAGTGTCTATTCATGTCCTTTGCCCGGTTTTTAATTAGATTTTTTGTTGTTGTTGTTATTGAATTGTATGGATTCCTTTTATATTTTGGATACTAACTCCTTATCAGGTAGGTGATTTGCAAATATTTTCTTCCAACTCCCGTAGGTTCCTTTTTATTTTGTTGATCATTTCTTTTGCACTACAGAAGCTTTTCCATTTGATGTAGTCCCACTTGCTTATTTTTGGTTTTGTTGCTTGTGCTTTTGGTTTCATACCCAAACAGTCATTGCCGAGGTCAATGTCAAGGAACTTTTCTCCCTTTGTTTTCTACCAAGAGTTTTACAATTTAGGCCTTACATTTAAATCTTTCATCTATTTTGAGTAAATGTTTGCAAGTGGTGTAAGGGAGGGGACCAGTTTCATTCTTTGGCATGTGAATGTCCAGTTTCCCAGCACCATTTATGGAACAGACTGTCTTTCACCCACTGAGTCTTCTTGGCTCCCTTGTCAAATATTAGTTGGCTCTATATGCCTGAGTTTGTTTCTGGACTCTGAATTCTGTTTCATTTGTCTTATGCCTATAAGTGTAATAAATATTAAAGAGATTACCTGCTAGTAAAAACTTGCTCCTGAAAGTTAGTAAAATTAAAGAGAAACATTAATGAAAATCTACCTAGGATACTAACCTTTTTTGTAATAATGTTACCTGTATGCGGTTTAAAAAAAAGTAAAGTATAGTTGTCCTTGAAAAGTGCATTAATTTCCTATTACTTCTGTGAAAAATTAATTCAGATTTAATGGCTTAAAACAACACATTCATTCTCTTAACATTTCTGGATATCAGAGTCCAAAAATGAGTCTTCCTAAGCTAAAATCTAGGTATTGCTGTGGCTGTCTTCCTTCAAGAGGCTTTAGTGGAGAATCTCTTTCCTTTTTCCAGTGTCTAGGACTTGCTTCGGAGAAGGCAATGGCAACCCACTCCAGTACTCTTGCCTGGAAAGTCCCATGGACGGAGGAGCCTGGTGGGCTGCAGTCCGTGGGGTCGCTAAGAGTCAGACATGACTGAGTAACTTCACTTTCACTTTTCACTTTCATGCATTGGAGAAGGAAATGGCAACCCACTCCAGTGTTCTTGCCTGGAGAATCCCAAGGATGGAGGAGCCTGGTGGGTTGCAGTCTATGGGGTCTCACAAAGTTGGACACGACTGAAGTGACTTAGCAGCAGCAGCAGCAGCAGAACTTGCTTACGTTCCTTGATTCTGGCTCCTTCCTTCATCTTCAGAGCCAGCAGTGTAACATCTTCAAATTTACCTTAAGAGGAGGCCACATCTTAAGAGGAGGCAGTAATCCTCCTGCCTCCCTCTTATAAAGACCCTTGCAGTTATTTTGGACCCATGTGGATAATCTAGGATAATCGCCCCATCACGAATATGGGAGAATTAGGGCATGGACATCTTTGGAAGGGAGTACATTATTCTACTTAGAACAAAAAGTAAATCTGCCTCCAACTCTGTTACCTAATTCCCAATTGCTCTAACTGAGAAACACCAGCATGTAAACCGGAGTCCTAAAGCAGAGTTGTTAGAACCATCCCATTAGATCAGAGTGGTTCTGCCTATGTTTTTAAGAGCTTTAAAGCTAACTTTTTGTGTACATTGAGGAATCCTTGTATCCCTGGGATAAATCCCACTGGATCATAGTATATGATCCTTTTAATGTGTTGTTGGATATGCTTTTGCTAGTATTTTTTTGAGGATTTTTGTTTCGGTATTCATCAGTGATATTGCTGTAACTTTCCTTTTTTTTGTGATTGTCTGGTTTTGGTATCAGAGTGGTGGTGACCTTGTAGAATGAGCTTGGGAATGTGCCTTTCTTTGCATTTTTATGGAAGAGTTTGAGAAGGATAGGTGTTAGTTTTTCTCTTAAGTGTTTGATAAATTTGCCTGTGAAGCCATCCTGTTCTGGCCTTCTATTCAATGGAAGCTTTTTAATCGCAGTTTCAATTCTATTACCTGTGATTGGTCTGTTTATATTTTCCATTTTTTCCTGGTTAAGTCTTGGAAGGTTGTTCTCTCTAAAGTGAAAGTGAAGTCTCTCAGTCGTGTCAGACTCTTCGCGACTCCATGGACTGCAGCCCGCCCGGCTCCTCCGTCCATGGAATTTTCCAGACAAGAGTACTGGAGTGGGTTGCCATTTCCTTCTCCAGGGGATCTTCCCAACCCAGGGATCGAACCTGGGTCTCCCGCATTGCAGGCAGACGCTTTACCGTCTGAGCCACAGGGAAACCATTCGTTTCTAAGAATTTATCCATTTCTCCCAGTTTGTCCACTTAATTGGCATATATTTGCTTATAGTAATCTCTTGAGATCCTTTGTGTTTCTGCAGTGTCATTACTTCTCCTTCATTTCTAATTTTATTTGTGTTCTCCCTTTTTTTCTTGTAGAGTCTGGCTGAAGATTTATCAGTTTTGTTTGTTTTCTCAAAGAACCAGCTTTTAGTTTCATTGATCTTTGTCAGTGCTTTCTTTGTCTCCATTTCATTTATTTCTGCTCTGATTTTTAACATTTCTTTACTTGTACTAACTGTAGATTTTGTTTGTTCTTCTTTTTCTAACTGGAAAAAGCTTTAGATGTAAGCTTAGGTTGTTTATTTGAGAATTTTTTGCTTCTTGAGGTAGAGTTGTATTGCTGTAAACTTCCATCTTAGAACTGCTTTTGCTGAAGCCCCTGGGTTTTGGGTTGTCTTGTTATTGTTGCCATTTGTTTCTAGGTATTTTTTTATTTCTATGGTGATGTCTTGCTTCTAGTATATTGTTTAGCATCCATGTGTTTGTGCTTTTTTGCAGTTTTTTTTTTTTTTCCTGTAATTGATTTCTAATCTCAGTGTTGGGGTTGGAAAAGACCCTTAATGTGATTTCAGTTTCTAAAATTTACTGATACAGAGGCTTGGTTTGTAACTTAAGATGTGATCTATCCTGGAGAGTGTTCCTGTGCACTTGAGAAAAAAATGTATTCTGCTGCTTTCAGAAGGAATATCCTATAAGTATAAATTAAGGCTGTCTGATCTAATGTGTAATTTAAGGCTTGAATTTCCTTGTTAATTTTCTCTCTGGTTGATCTGTTCATTGGTATGAGGTGTTACAGTCCTTCAGTATTATTGTGTTACTTTCAATTCCCCTTTTATGGCTCTTAGCATTTGCTGTATGTATTGAGGTTCTCTTATGTTGGATGTGTAAATATTTACAATTGTATTTTCATGTTGGATTGATCCCTTGATCATTATGTAGTGTTCTTCCTTGTCTTTTGTAACCGTCTATTTTAAAGTCTATTTTATTTGATATGAGTATTGCTACTCCAGCTTTCTTTTGATTTCCATTTGCGTGAAATATCTTTTTCCAGCCCCTGAGTTTGTCTGTATGTATCCCTAGGTCTAAAGTGGGTCTCATGTAGACAGCATATATAGGAGTTTTGTTTTTGTATCCAGTTAGCCAATCTCTTGTCTTTTGGTTGGAGCATTTAATACATTTATTGATATGTATGCTTCAGGTGTAAGCTTAGGTTATTTGAGATTTTTCATTACCATTTCCTTTACTGTTTTGGGTTTTTTTCATAGGTCTTTTTTCATGTGTTTCCCCCCCACACACATGCCCCCAATTGCCTTTAGTATTTGTTGTAAAGCTGGTTTGGTAGTGTTAAATTCTCTCAGCTTTTTTCCTTGTCTTTAAAGTTTTTTATTTCTCTGTTGAATCTGGGTGAGATCTTTGGTGGGTAGACTAATCTTGGTTGTAGGATTTTCCCTTTCATCCCTTTAGATATATCCTACCACTCCCTTCTGGCTTGCAGAGTTTCTGCTGAAAAATCAATTGATAACCTTATGGGCGTTCCCTGTATCTTATTTGTTGCTTTTATTTTTTTTGTATCTAAATTTTGTTAGCTTGACCACTGTGTGTCTCAGCCTGTTTCTCCTTGGCTTTATCCTGTATGGGACTCTCGGACTCTCTGTGCTTCCTGGACTTGGGTGGCTATTTCCTTTCCCGTATTAAGGAGATTTTTTACTATAATCTTTTAAAAAATTTTTCAGGCCATTTCTTTCTTTTTCTCTGTTCTTCTGGGATCCCTATAATTAGAGTGTTGGTGAGTTTAATGTGGTCCAAGGGGTCTTTGATATTATCCTCATTTCTTTTCATTCTTTATTCTGATCCATGGTAGTTATTTCCACCATTCTATCTTACAGCTCGCTTACTTATTCTTCTGTCTCAGTTATTCTGTTACTGATGCCTTCTAGTGTATTTTTCATTTTTGTTTTTCATCATTATTTGTTCTTTATTTCTCTTAGGTCTTTGTTTAACATTTATTATATTTTCTTCATTCTGTTGTGCCTCTATTTCTGAGATCCGGGTCATCTTTACTATTATTACTTTGCATTCTTTTGCAGGTAGATTGCCTATTTCCTCTTCATTTATTTTGTTTCATGGATTTTTACGTTGCTCCATCTGCAACATATTTCTCTATGTTCTCATTTTGTCTAACTTACTGTGTTTGAGGTCTCCTTTCTGCAATCTTAGCTCCTCCTGCTTCTGATGTCCTTGTGGGTGAGTTTGGTCCCATCTTTTGTGTTGGCTTCCTGGTGGGAGGGCCTGGTGCCTGTGCTCTGGTAGATTGTGCTAGATCTTGTCCTTCTGATGGGCAGTGCCACATCAGGTGGTGTGTTTTGGGGTGTCTCTGGGCTTAGTACAACTTCCGGCTGTCTGCTGGTGGGTGGTTTGTGTTCCTGTCTTGCTTGTTGTTTGGCATGAGGCATCTAGCACTGGGGACTAAAGGCCATTGGGTGGAGCCAGGTCTTGGAGTTGAGAAGGATACCTCTGGGAGAACTGGCACAGATTAATATTCCTGGGGACTGGGAGTTCTCTGCTGGTCCAGCATCCTAGACTTAGCACTCCCACCCCAAAGGCTCAGGCTCAACCCCGGGCTGGGGAGCCAAGACCTTGCAAGTCATACAGTGTGGCAAAAGAGAAAGAAAAAAGGAAGGCAGGTGGTGGAACCAAAGAAAACTCAAGACAAATGGCAAAGAGATAAACAAGTAGTAGCAGCAACAACAACAAAAAAAGAGAAATGAAGAAACAAAGCCCAAGACAAATAGTAAAACCAAAACTGAACAAATAACAAGGGTGCACGTGCACACAGAAGAGACAAAAACAAAGAGGTCAGAGAGCAAGAGAACCACGAAGCAGAGTACCCAGAAGTCAGACCAAATAATTAAAGACAAACTTAATGGAAAGTAAAAATAAGAGAGAGCAGAGTGTAGAAAAAAAGCAAACCTAAAACGGGAAAATAAAGATTAAAACAAAACTGAACAAAGGGAGAACAGGAAGAAACAGAAAACAATGAAAAGTATATAAAAATAGAAAAAATTGTAAAACATATTTTAAAAATTAAAGAAAAATTTTTAAAAAATTGGGCTTCCCTGGTGGCTCAGACAGTAAAGAATCTGCCTGCATTGCAGGAGACCCAGGTTCGATTCCTGGGTCAGGAAATGAGCTGGAAAAGGGACTGGTACCTGCTCCAGTATTCTTGTCTGGAGAATCCCATGGACAGAGGAGCCTGGTGGGCTACAGTCCATGAGGTCACAAAGAGTTGGACACGACTGAGAAGCTAACACTTTGACAGTTTCAAGTAAAAAGTGGTAATTGTGAGAGAAACAACAGCAGAACAGAATACAGGATAACAATAGTAATAGTAATATCTTCCTAGGGTCTCATCTGTTGGTGTCCTTGCCCCCACTGTGAATCACAGCCAACCTCTGCCTCCCCAGCAGACCCTCCGTCACCTCTCACTAGGTCTCTGGACCTGCTGGGGGACACTCAGACTCTGACCTGGCCCATCTCCCACGTGTGCTTGCCGCAGAGTCCACAGCTGCTACAGCTAGACCAGTCTCAGTGGTTGGAACAGTCTTTGTCCATTTGGCTATTCTATAGACGGTGAGTTTAGCAAATTGATCGCAGGGATTTAATCTACATTTTGTGCAGCTGCACAGAGAGATTTTTATTCCTCAGTCAGCAGACCCCTGGGGCTCAGCTGTGGTTTTCACCCCACCTCTGAGTATTGGTCACACACAGGAGTTGCTCCCGAGGCTGCCTGAGAGCTCTCGGGTCTGGCCTGGTGAGGATGGGGTGTGGAGGCGGCGTGGCTGCTGGGATCAGAGTCACGGCATCAACAAGTGAGTGGAGGAGTCTGTGGCCACGAGAGATCCAGTCCTTCAGTGATGAGGAGAGCAGGGAAGCTTGCAGTCATGGGTGTGACAGATGGCTGGCGTAAGAAGATCAGCCCTAGTGGGAGCCTTTCCTGGCATTTGGCTGTAGGCATGCGTGGGCCCCATACTGGGGGCCTTTCCTAGTGTCCATTGAGAGGTGCACTAGGGCCTGCCCTGGCTGGGACGCTTCCCAACCCATCGACAGGCAGGGGCCAGCACACGGGGAAAGAGAAGGTGTGGTGGCGGCTCCCACCCCTGCTCATCACTCAGCAGTGGTGCCTTGTGTCTGTGGCAGTCTTGAGTTTCCTCCTCAGGCTTTCCCAGGGACAGGGTTCCTCCCTCCGACCCCTCAGGCTGTCCCCTTACCGCCAACAGCAGTCCTCTCCCCAGGTTTGCTCTCTCGGCTGCATGTTCCAGCTCTCAGCCCCTGTGCGCACTGGTGGGGGCACATTCCAGTCTTGGGTGCTCAGGCTTGTAGCACCAGCCATCTGTAGGTCCCTGTCTGTCTGCCACAGACCAGCTGTTTCCCCCTTCTCTACGCCTCAGATGCTCCACCTGTGTCTGTTATTGCCCTGTCAGTTAGGGGCGTCCCCAGATGAGGAGATTTCTACCCTCCTTCACCTCCCTACCAGGGCACGGGTCCTGTCACACGTCCTCTGCTCTTTTTCCCTTCTTCTTTTCTCATCCTACCTGGTTACACAGTGATCCCTCTTGTCCTTTCCAGTATCCAAGGCCTTCTGCTAGTGACCAGTTGGTGCTCTGCCTGTAGATGTAGATAATTGATCCACTTGTTGATGTATTCTTGATGTGTTTGTGGAGTAAAATGAGCTCCATGTAGTATTCCACCACCTTGGAAACCTTTTTATTTCTTTCGAACTTATTTTTCAACCCAATAGGACATATTTGTAGTCTTCAGGGAATTGCATTGAAGAAAATAAGTGCAAGTGTGAAACTAAATGACTGGTCAGTACAGTATGTTAAGTGCTGTGTGGAAAATGCTACCCAGAGAGTAAGATTATTGAGAAGTGAAATGGTTACATGTTAGTGGATAGCTTCAAGGAGAAGGTGAACTTAAACTGCAAATGGTTCTTGAAAATTGAATGAGGTTTAACAAGGCTGTGTCCTTTCTGGATGTTCTAACAAGACATTTGTTATTGACACTTGTTGTCATCATATTTATCTGCTAAGCAAGGGAAGTGCCCTAGAATTCTTCAGGATAGCGTCACTGCAAAAAAAAAAAAAAGTCAGATTCTCTTAATTAGTTCATTATATTCCTGTCATGTCTTTGATGTTAAGTGACTTAGTTTATCATATTCTAGAATTTATCTTTGTGATTACAGTTACTTATGGTTCAGGTATTATATACTGTAAGCTTTCTCAGTTGTAGGCATGACACTACTCTTCTACTTTTTAAAAAAATATTTATGTATATTTGTGTACCTTAAGTGTGTTTGGTGAAATGATCACTCTTTTAGGTTTCTAGTTATATTGGGCAGTTGAAATGACATTTCTCTTTCTAGTTGTGCCAAGATTCTTTGATGGCTTTGTCTTTTAGGAAAAGTTCTATTTTGTTATTTATGGGTTTTATAGAAATATTTAAAGCATATTGACCCTGAAAACCTCTCTCTGTTGCTGTGTTTGAATAAACTGCTTTTGTGTTTTCCTTGTTACTCTCAAGTATGAATCCAAAGACTGGTCTGTAAGGAATTTTCTGAAGTGATCACTAAAGATTGTATGTAAGAGAGACTTTTAATACCAGTTTTCTTAAATAGAGTATTTCTTTGATGCCAGAAACTTTTCAGAAGTTTCTGTTGTTTAGAATAGTATTTTATGCATATGAAAACAATGCATTTCTGCTGTATCTTTGAAAGTTAAATTTGATGCTTTTTGAAACAAAGTGCTAAGTTTGAATTGAAAGTACAGCTTAAACACTTCCCCTCCAATATATAGAATGTTTCTATACTATCTCTTGAATTGTCAGATGTTTTATAAAATAAATTTGAAGAATCCCTGACTAATGAAGATTGATTGCTTTTTAATTAAGAAGTATTTAGTTTGAATAGAATGTAATTAATTTTTATTGATAGGCTGTTACTTCATTTTTCCCCTGTTGAAGCATTTTGTTGGGTTTTTTGTAAAAAAAAATTAATATATTGACAGAATTGTTTTGAAATTTAATATTTTATGGTACATATTTCTGTGCCTTATTGTATATTTATAACCTGCCTTGAGGCAACCTTTTCATGAATAAATTATTATAAGGAATCATAGTCCACAGTTGAGTCAAAATGTAAGTTTGGTTTCTTTGTACTTTCTTTGTACTAAGTCTTAGATGTTCTTTCAGATGAGGTCTTCTAAAGCTGTGTGGACATTTTGTGCTCCAAGGGTTATTATCAAACTATTTCTTGTTCTAAAGAAAGTTTTTAAATCTTTAAAGAAAATTTTCTGTAGACTTGGGCTTACTGCTAAAACAATGTTACACAAGTCTGTAACTTCAGTTTTACAGCTTCAGAGACCATCTTTTTTTCTTAAGATTTTTGTGATCTTGTTCCATTTTTTGAAAGCACTTTATTTGTTGGAATATGTGAAATAAAAATATCTTTTCAAAGATATCTTTGCTTATTTTTTTTGGTTTTGCATCAGTTAACTCTTTAACAAGCTATCCCACAATTCATTGGCTTGAAACAACAGAATTTATTATCTCATAGTTCTTGTGAGTCACAGACAAGGCATACTTTACCTGGATCCTCTCCATCAAGGTTTTTCACAAGATTGCAGTCAAAGTATAACCTGAGGCTGTGGCTTCATCTCAGGGCACAGCTTGGGGAGGGTCCACTTCCCAGTGTCCTCACATGATTCTTGGTGGAGTTCAGCTTCTTGTGGACTCTTGGACTGAGGGCCTCAGTTCTTCACTCCCTGAGGCTTCCCTCAGTCACTTGTCCTGCTGGCCTCTGTGTAGGGCAGCTCACCACAAGACAGCTGGTCTCCATCAGAGGGCGCCAGAGAGGGAAGAGTGGAGTGGGCAGGACCCAGCCAGGGTCCTTCAGAAACCTGTCTCCGGACTGATACTGTATCACTTTCCCAAATGTTAGTCCACAAAGTGAGCCAGGAGGTCCTGGCCACACTCCAGGGGATGGATACACATGGGCCTCAGGAGCGGGGTCACTGGGGGCCATTTTAGAGGCAGCCTGCCTTGAGTTCTGAAAGTTTTACTTGATGTATGTTTGGTAGCTAACCTTCACGCACAGAAATTCCTGTTCCATCTTCCTATCTGCTTCCTCCTCCCACACACGCAGAGAGACACGAAGAATGCACGCACTCTGATGATGGTTTCACACTGTCCTGTACCTGTAAGCAGCTTCTAGGGGTGTCCGGGGTCCACACTCGGAGTTAATCTTCTCTGGTCATGTTTATCAAGAAGGAAATAGTAAATATTTATTGAATATTTTAGTTAATAATTGTTGAAGAAATGAATACGGATGTGAGGTGGTCGTTTTGATTGATTCTACTTGGACAGTTTTATAAAGGAAGTGACTGAGCTGCATTTTATCAGAGGACAAAGATCATATAGGCAGAGGTAACAACAAGTGCAGTCTCCAGAGTTAAAAAAAAAAAAAAAAAGCATGGTATGTTCTGGGAATGGTGAGAAGTGAGTAAGAATGTGATGACGAGTCTTTTGAGTGGGATATAATGCTGGAGAATAAGTCGGAGTAGTTTGTTTCTCGTGTTAAGGTTTTAGGGCCTAACCGACTTAGTGAAGCCCTTTAGCAGGGGAGACTTGACTCACTAGTGTTCTAGACAGATCCGCTCTGTGTCTTCCAGTGAAAAAGGACTAGCAGTGAGAACCTAAAGGCCATCTTAATCATGAAAGAATGTGAGGCTGAATTAAAGCAGTAACAGTAGTTTTGGAGAGAATATTCTAAAAATGTGACCTTTTTGAAGATTAGATATGTTAGACTCCCATCTGTCCCCTGAAGAGCCTCTTTTTCTTCTCTAATCATGTATTTTTTTCTGGGAATAAAGATTGTATTTACTAATCACTTATGTACTCCTCCTTTATCTATAATATAGAAGGAATACGCCTTTTGATTTTCTTTTCTGCTTTTCACCAGCTGGACTGAAGGCCTGGTGTTTCCATCTGAGGACAGTTTGCAGCAAGAAGTGGGTCTCAGGGCTCCATGGGGCAGAGCCTCCAGCTCCTGCTTTGTGTGGGAGAGAGCTGAACTTCATCTGGATTAAGCCTCTGTTATTTTGGCTTTCTATGACAGGGAGCCAAACAAAGTTCCTAAGTAAGTTAGGTCAGATATAACATACAGAATTATGTAGGAATAAAACAGTAGTGAAATGCTAGACAGCTAGTTTAGAGGACCTGGTTAACTGGCCTAAGTCTTGAATTGGAAAATAATTTGTTTCTTTCGGAATGGGCTGATTTGAGATGGCTTATATTATTCCCTCTGTTCTTATTTCCTGTGAATCCAGCTTTGATTTTGCTTTATTCACTGCCCCCTCTCTTCTACAGCTTCCTGTGCAGCTTCTTGTGTTCCTTCTATCCTCTCTTAACTTTAACACAGATGACCACCTGTAAGTCTCCTCACTATCTGCATTCTCTGTATCTGCTTTGAAGATGGAACAGTTGAAAACCTGGTTTATTGACTCTGTGCCTTTGTTTTCTCACATCACTGGAGCATAGTTCTGAATACAGTTAACTCCTGAACAATGCAGGGGTTAGGGGCACCAACTCTCCATTCAGTCAAAAATCTGCATATAGTTTATAGTCAGCCCTCCATATATACAGTTCCTCCATAAATAACCATAGATAATGTAGCACTGTAGTACTTACTGTGGGAAAAAATCAATCCACATTCAAGTGGACCCACACATTCCATACCTGTGTTCTTCAGAGGTCAACTGTATATCATTTCTGTTAGGACCATGGAAACAAAGACTGAGTCTGGCATATCTCCTGATTTCTAGTGACGTATTTCCAGCTCACAGTATTTCTGTTACACTACTGTTTAAAATTTTTATTTCTAAAGAAAAATTTTTGACAGAAGTCATTTATGTATCTGACTATGTGTGTCGTATACTTCTCTACATTTCAGCCTAAAGCACCAAAGGGAAAAAGTGTAGGACAAGAAAAAAAAGTCATCCATCCATATAGTAGAAAAGCAGCTCAAATTGCAAGAGAGGCCCACAAACAAGAAAAAAAGGAAAAGTAAGTATCTTCATTGTTTGTTTTATATATTGGTGAAAAACCCTTTTATACATTTATTCCTAATCAGTATTCCCTTTCTCTTCCTTTGATAAATATTCAAGTATGTTCTGTGCACTAAGGTAAAACAGTGAACAAGGATTTAGCACTTAGAACTTAACCTAAAACATATATAAATATAAATAGGTTGTGATGACTGCTGTGAAGAAAAATTTAAAAAGATTATGGGATAGAGAGTGAGGGAGAGATTCTGTTTTACATACGATAGTCATGGAAAGTTTCTCTGAAGACTTTACATTTGAGCAATGAGCCATGCAGACATTTATTAGGCATTTAGGTGAAAGTACCTATTAGATGTAAAAGGCGAGATACAGAATGGGCTGTTGGATGTGCTGGCTCTGGTGCTCAGAGGATGGGTTAGGGATATAGATACAAATTTGGGAGCCATCAGTATCTAGCTGATACTAGAAGTCCTGAGACTGGGTAAGATCACCTAACAAGTCAATGAAGACAGGAAAGAGACGGACATCAAGGATTGAGTCCAGAGCCCCTCAGCCATTTAGAGGTTGGGGAAAGGAGGAGGCTCCAACAAATGAGACTTAGGAGGAAAAAAACGTGTTTCAAAGAGAAAATAGTGATCAACCTGTGTCATTTGTTATAAGATTAGGGCTGAAAATTGATTTAATAATTTGATTTAGTAAAGTGGAGATCACTGGTTTGTTTTTTTCCTTTAGTTGTTGCCTTAGTTATTACTCCAGAAATTTAAGTTAACATCTTAAAACAATCTAATTCAGATTAACATCAAGTTTATTTGAACAATATACAAATAATTTGTTCCACCGTAACTCCATTCTGAGCCCCTTCTTTGTACTACTACTGTCAGATGTGCTGTGCATGCTCTCTCTAAGTCATGTGCAACTCTTTGCAACCCCATGGATTATAGCTCGCCAGGCTCCTCTGTCCATGGGATTTCCTAGGCTAGAATACTGGAGTGGGTTGCCATTTCCTCCTCAAGGGGATCTTCCTGACCCAGGTATGAAACCCACATCTCCTGCATTTGCAGGCAGATTTTTTACCACTGAGCCACCTGAGAAGCCCTACTGTCAGATAAGTTGTACCTTTATACATCGTAAGCTCATAAACACAGTTTCATGATTATTGTTTTTATGCAGTTGTCTTAAGTTAGGACCAAAAAGGTGTTACAAATAAAAACACATTTATACTGTCTTTTATATTTATCTGTGTAATTACCTTTTATCGTTGGAGCTTCTTATTATTTCATGTGGATTCAAATTAGTAACTACTGTCCTTTCATTTCAGTCAGAGGAACTCCCTCTAGTGTTACTTGTAGGGAGAGTCTGAAAATGACAGATGCTCTCATTTTTATCTGAGAATGTCTTTAATTTTTCTGTAGGACTGTGCTTCATTTTGAAGTTTCTGTATGTATGGAATTCTTGGTTCACAGTCTTCTGTTTAACACTTGAAATGTTACATCGTGGTCTTCAGGCTTCCAGCATTCAGATAAGAAGTCAGCTGTTAATCTTATTGAGGGTCCCTTGGATGTGATGAGTCACTTTTTTCCTGATGCTTTCAAGATATCCACTTTGTCTTTCAGTAGCTTGACTAGTGTGTGGATATGCCTAGGTGTGGATCTCTGAGTATCCTACATGAAGTTTATTAAGCTTCTGGGGTGGGTAGGTTAATGTTTTTCAGCAGCTTTGGAAGTTTGGAGCTGTTAGTTTTTCAAATACCCTTCCTGTCCTCCTGGCCCTCTCCTGTGACTCCACATGCATATATCGGTATGCTTGATGGTGTCCCACAGGTCTCTGAGACATCTTAATTTTTATTCTTTGTTTTTGCTCAGATTGGATAATTTCAACTGGCTTATGTTTGCTTCTCTCTGTCTACAGGTCCAACCCTCTGGACTTTTTCTGGTACAGTTTCTATTGTATGGTATTTTAAATTCCTGAATATAGGCCATAACTTCTTGTTTGCGAGTCTCCTACTTTTGTGTTCAAAACTGAGCGTATTAAATAATACAGGGTGATACTCTTGTTACTCAGAGAGAGGAACGAGATCAAAGCCCCCAATTAAAGGAACAGCCTTTTGCTTTTCCTTCCTTTATCTTGTTTTAACAGCTGCTGCTCATCAATCACAGCTTCCGCTTCTGTGACCTTGCTTGCTCACCTTGCTTGCTCTGTACATCTTGGGAACTTGGGCTACCTGGGGAGGGGAAGGATCTGAGCTGTTTTAGCGAGAAGTTTATGGTTTATAAAAGATACCCAAAACAAAGTTGGGGCGCTCAGCCTTTAGAGGCGCCTCTGCACAGCCCGCACAGGTGCTGGATAAAGCCTACTGTTCTGCATCTGCAAATGCTGCTTTTCTCTTTCCCACACTGTGGTTTCTATAACAATCCTATCCCCACGGCCAGTTAGGTCTGCTGCTGTTGCTGTTTGCTTTGTGACTTTCCTGGACTAATTTTGTAAAAGCCTGTTTGTCGTGTGCAGTCTTTGCAGTTTCTGCTCAGTTAATGGTCAGCTAATGTTTGGACAGGGATGTCTTTAATTGCTTTTGACTAATAAGTCAACCTTTGTTGAGGGGCTTTGTAGGTCTGTTGGACATACTTTCAGTGCTCCAGGAGGCGGTTTGTATAGACTTCATTTAGCGTTTGCGCAGAGCCTCAGGATTATCCAGAAGTGAGAGTAGGATCTTCTCAGGTCTTTCTTTGGCATGAACACAGTCCTGAATATACACCTGGCATTCTAGATTCCCAGCAGTATGTTAGAGGGAGCTTTGCAGAGCCCTGTATTGACCTTCCATTCCTTAGATTTTGCTTTTAAATTGTTTTGGTCAGCCTTTTGTTAGTCCTTAAGTGGTGATATCACTCAGGCAGCTGTTGTAGACAGTTGCTACTGAGGTTGTTTGTGGGAAACAGCCTGGGGTTGGGCTGCTTCCACAGAGAGCACTCTGCATTCATTACATTACAAAGTAACTCTGAGAATGGAGCATTTCTGTCCGCTGCCATGTCAAATGGTAACAGTGCTCAGGATGAAGCTTGTGGGAAATTAAACCTAACTGTTCTAATGACTGCTAGGAGGATGGCTTTTACAGCTGCCCTGAGTTGCTGCTAACAACGTTGGTTTATAAGACTGCGGCAGAGCTGGGAAGAGGGGGATAGGATTGAAACACCACTGAGCTTGCTGTTCTGAGACTGAGTCATTTTTCTTGAGTAAATGCACCTTTGTTTGTTGCATGCCTTTGTTTAATTTTTATACTTCTGAAAAAGTTGATTTTGACAAGTTTTGTCAGTGCTCTCTTTGCTTTTATGGAGGAGTAGATTTTTTGTAAGTTCTTGTTCTGCCATTCTGAAAGTAGCTCTGTATTTTTGATGTGAAGAATTCATAAGAAGGTTTTCTTCCTCAGAAAATGAAACGTGTATGCTGCCTCTACTTTTCTCCCCTTTGTGTCTCTTAACCTCTCTTTGATCAGCATCCCATACTGTAATTTGCCTATTCTTCCCTGCACCTCTGGGCTGTGCGAGTCCCCAGGAACTGCTGTGAAAGTAAAAAGTGAAAGTCACTCAGTCGTGTCTGACTTTGCGACCCCATGGACTGTAGTCCGTGGAATTCTCTAGGCCAGAATACTGGAGTAGGTAGCCTTTCCCTTCTCCAGGGGATCTTCCCAACCCAGGGATCAAACCCACGTCTCCTGCATTGCAGGTGGATTCTTTACCAGCTGAGCCACAAGGGAACTGCTATAGGAACAAATAAAAAATTCCTTAAAATGAAGTAATGAAATCAAAAGATACAATTTTGATTATTGTAGAATAGCCTTAGCAGTTTGATGAATGCTAGATACATTTGCATAGTAGCTAATAAAAACCAGCTGTTTTATTGTTACATTCCTTGCCCAAGACCAGTTGGGTTAGCAGTTTCAAAGTTATTTGGCTAGAAGTTTTCTTGAAAAGAATAGTCAAGTGCTATGATAATATAGTCAAATTTTCTTTCCTTTTTGTAAAGAAGGGTCTTTCTTTTGTACATTAAAGATTATTGTAATGATATTACTTTAAAACAGTAATTTTTGAACAGCAGTTATTTGTGTATCACTTTCGTGAATTTTTTCTGTATCTTTTTGACATGATTTACTACTTAAATGATTTTGCTATCACCTATACCAGTATTTTACTAACTTTAGTGTACATGAGATACACCCCTAAAGTGTATTAAAACAGTTTTTTGGGCTGTACCACTTAGAGGTTTCTTGATATAGGGCTTCCCTGATAGTTCAGTTGGTGAAGAATCCGCCTGCAATGCAGTAGACCCTGGTCGGAAAGATTCGCTGGAGAAGGGATAGTCTACCCACGCCAGTGTTCTTGGGCTTCCCTTGTCAGAGGGAGTCATAGGACGAGGGGGTGGCCAGGAGGGAAGACAGTGTTTGTACTGTCCGTTTCAAATGACATCCATCGCAGTATGCACTGTTTCGGTTTTTAAAAGTGAGCCGTTAGGTCCAGCCACACTCAGGGAGGACAGACAGGGGTGTGAATATCAAAACAGCAGGAATCTACAGTGGGGACCCTCTTGGGTATTACCACATCCTGCGTAACACAGATCCTTGATTTTATAAGGAAGAAAGATGAGCCAGCAGCTGGAGGATTCTTTGTACTACTCCCTAAGATTTATTTTTAGGGAAGTAGGGGAAGATTGGGGTCGATATTGTTAGGGTGCAGTGCCCTTGACCAGAGGTAGAGGGTACAGACATGAGCTGCTGGGTTCATCAGGTGGACTCTGAATACCTGAAGATACCAAAGGCGTGAATAGCAGTGTAGAGTAGGAGTCAGACATTACTTATCTTCAGCATTTGAATGCTCTGATTTAGGACTATATGAAATACCTCTTCTGTTCCTATTAAAGAAACTAGTGAAATTTGAGGACTAGTGCATTTCAAGTGATGCACAATTTATAGGCAGAAAATAGTTATTATTCTGTATCATTCTATATCATTTGGTTTATGAATTCTCAGCATAGCAACATGTTGTTACTATTTATTGTCATATTTTGTCCCATAGAATATGTAGCAAAGAACTATAGATATCAAATGAAAATAATCAGACTTAAAAAACATAATGGGTAAGAATATAGGTAACGACTTGGAGAATTTAGTCTCAAATCTCTCTCTTTCATTCCAGCTTCACTTCCCTGTAGTTCAGGCCCCCAGTGTATTCATTCAGAATCATAGCAAACTTCTAACTAGACTCTTCCCTCTAGGCTGATTTGAAAGGAATGAATTCTTCCCAGAGTCATAGCCTTATTATGTAGTGTTCTGTACTTCTTTTTAAAAATCATCTTTGAGGTTTAAATAGCATATGACAAAATAGACATAATTTAAGTGTGCAGCACTTGAGTTTTGACAATACATTGTGTAACCACCATGATCAATATGCTGTAGTGTGTTTTCAGCCTCCCCCCAAATCTTCCCAGTCAGGTCTCAGCCCTCCACCCCTATTCTTGGGCACCTGTTGTTTTGGTTTTTAATAGATTATATCTATCTTTCCTAGTGTTTCATATAAATGGAGTCATATTGTATGTAGTTTTCTGTGCCAGTCTTTTTCATTTAGCATGAAATTTATCCACGTTATTGCATATATTAGTTGTCTTCCATTGGAGAAGGACTGATGTGAAGCTGAAGGTCCAATCCTTTGGCTATCTGATGCGAAGAGCCGACTCGTTGGAAAAGACCCTGATGCTGGGAAAGATTGAGGGCAAAAGGAGAAGTGGGAGACAGAGGATGAGATGGTTGGATGGCATCACCAACTCGATGGACGTCAATTTGAGCAAGCTCTGAGAGCTGGTGAAGGAAAGGGAAGCCTGACGTGCTGCTGTCCATGGGGTTGCAAAGTCAGACACGGCTTAGTGGAGAACAACAAGTTGTCTTTCTCTTTTATTACTGAGTAGTATTTCATTGTATGTATATGTAGGTTTTTATCCATTTACCTGTTGATAGTCATTTCCATTGTTTATACATTTTGGCTTTTCTCAGGGTCTGCAAACTGAGAGACCATCCATCTATTTTTATAAAAGCAGGTTGTTTTATTGGAAGGCAGCTCTGCCCATCCCTTTCATGTTTGTGGCTGTGATGGCAGAAATGAGTAGTTATGACAGACCAGCCACATGGTCCTCAAAGCCTTATTTGTTACTAGCGGACATTTAAGTGAAAATGATCAACCCTGCTATTGCATACAGATAAAACTGCCATAAACATGTACAGGTATTTTCGTGGACATAAAACATTTTTCTTTCAGTTCTTAGAACTGGAATTGCTGGGTTATGTAGTAGATATGGGCTTCCCAGGTGGTGCTAGTGGTATAGAATCTGCTGCCAGTACAGGAGACACAAGAGACTCGAGTTCGATCGCTGGGTCAGGAAGATCCCCTGGAGGAGGGCACGCCAGCCCCCTCCATATTCTTGCCTAGAGAATCCCACGGACAGGGGAGCCTGGAGAACTACAGTCCATAGGGTCGCAAAGAGTCTGACATGACGGAAGCAACTTAGCAGGCACACACATGCACAACAGATGTATGTTTAAGTAAATAATAAATTGAGTTTTTAAAAAACTTATTGAAAAGATTGAAGTCACGTGGGAGGTACAATGTTTAAATATGTATAATAAAAAAATTACCTTATCTGAAGTGATAATGCCATTTTATTTTTTTCACCACTGATGTATAAGAGTTGGGCTTCCCAGGTGGTGCTAGTGGTAAAGAACCTGCCTGCCAGTGCAGGAGACACAAGAGTTGCTGGTTCAACCTCTGGGTCTGGAAGATCCTCTGGAGGAGGCAATGGCAACCCACTCCAGAATTCTTGCCTGGGATATCCCATGGACAGAGGAGCCTGGCTGGCTACAGTCCACGGGGTTGCAAAGAGTTGGACACAACTGAAGGGACTTAGCCTCCGTTTCCTCTCAGACATTTATTATCATTTTTAAAACAGATTTGAGCCAATCTAGTGGGTGTACAGTAATGCCTCCATGTGGTTTTAATTTGTATTCCTTTATGACTAATTATATGTTTTTATGTGTTTATTGTTCGCTTTTATGTCTCTGATTTGATGAAAAATCTGTTAAAATCTTTTCCCTTTTGATTTTGAGTTGTTTGTCCATTGTTAAGTAGTAAGAACTATATACTCTTAATGCAAGTCTTTTGTATGGTATTTGTATTGTGAATATTTTCTTCCATTCTGTGGCTGAAACAGTTTTATTAAAAAGGCTTCATTTCACATATGATAATATACATACATGTTTCAATGCCATTCTCCTAAACCATCCCACCCTCGCCCTCTCCCACAGAGTCCAAAAGACAATTCTATACATCTGTGTCTCTTCTGCTGTCTTGCATACAGGGTATTGTTACCATCTTTCTAAATTCCATATATATGTGTTAGTATACTGTATTGGTGTTTTCTTTTCTGGCTTACTTCACACTGTATAATGGGCTCCAGTTTCATCCACCTCATTAGAACTGATTCAAATGTATTCTTTTTAATGACTGAGTAATATATTCCATCGTGTATATGTACCACAGCTTTCTTATCCATTCATCTACTGATGGACATCTAGGTTGCTTCCATGTCCTGGCTGTTATAAACAGTGTTGCGATGAACATTGGGGTACATGTGTCTCTTTCAGTTCTGGTTTCCTCAGTGTGTATGCCCAGCAGTGGGATTGCTGGGTCATATGGCAGTTCTGTTTACAGTCGATGCATGATACAGGGTCCTCAGGGCTGGTGCACTGGGATGACCCAGAGGAATGGGATGGGGAGGGAGGTGGGAGGGGGGTTCAGGATGGGGAACACATGTACACCCATGGCGGATTCATGTCAGTATATGGCAAAACCAATAGAATATTGTAAAGTAATTAACCTCCAATTAAAATAAATTTATATTAAAAAATAAATAAAAAGGGTTCCTTTTATTTCTCTGGTTTTCTAGTTGTTTAAAGTGGGAGGGTAATAATCTGCTTTGTTAGGGCAGGGACAGTGGATTTTTTTTCTTTCATTGCTGTATCCCTAGTTGATAGCATTAAGCATTGAAAGAAAACTAGTGAAAGGTTGCTGCTGAGCCAAGAAAGATGCTGGGATTCTCTGCCTCCGGAGGAGAGGAATTCAACCTGGGGCCAGTGACAAGGCTTGATCGCTCAGAGCTTTTGTGTATTAAAGTTTTATTAAAGTATAAAATAGAGAACACTTCTGACATACACATCAGAAGGGGGCAGAAAGAGTGCTCCCCTGCCAGTCTTTAGCCAAATGTCATATAGCTACTAGCAGGCAGCTAATTAGAGAAAGGAAATGTCTCAAAACTCAGAGAGTGGCACCAGGCCCCTCACCCACAACATGCATTTTGAGATAACATTGGCACAAGGTGAGTCATCGCAGGCCATAAAACGATTGACAAAAATCTTGAAGAAAGGCAGGTTTCCAAGCAAATGTGTAGTCTCATTAACATAGCTTAAGAGAACATTTGCGAGAGTAAAACATACTGGTTTGTTGAGTAAAACATACTGGTTTGTCAAGTCCGTTCTGAGTCTTAGTTGGAACTGACTTGAAGACAGACAGAGTCTAAGGTAAATACATTGTTTATTAACATAGCTTAAGAATAACATTTCTGTGAGAAAAGCACATTGGTTAGCTCAAGGGCTAAGAAAAGTTGAGGTCGAGAACCAGGTGTCATCATGGCAACACAGAATTTCAAAGGAAACCTCCTTTTACTTTTGTATCGAGAAGGAAAAAAAAAAATCTGACACTTGTAGTTTATTTCCTCCTGACGTTTAAGAGAGAGATAAAAAACTTCTGACTCTTGCGGCCTCCATTTGGAGACCCCTAGCCTTCCTGCCTGTTACCCTCTCACTAGCATCCCTCTTTTCTGAATGGAAAGGAGTTGTTTTTTTTTTTTTTTCTTTTCTCGTCCTCCTGTGGGATCTTAGTTCCCTGACCCGGGAGCAACCCTTGCCCCCTGCAATGGAAGCTCATACTGTTAACCACTGGACTGCCAGGGAAGTCCCTGAAGGGATTAGAATTCAAAATAGCAACAGTAGGAGGCACATGATCATGTAGGCCGTTTTCTGAGAGTAAATGATTGTTCTTTTTCTTTGTTATAATTTGTATCAAATTTATGAAAAGTAAACATTTTGTTTTATTCCTGTTGAAGTGTAAAAGATCACAGTGATGCATTTTGGTCTTGATGGCAGCACTGTTTTCTAGAAGGTCCTCATTAGTCTTCTGTACACAAGCATTATGCATATTACAAAATTCAGACAGGCTTTCCCTTGTGTTTTCAAAACCAGTTTGTTTAGTCACTGCAGAGCAGAAAAAAATTTATAGTGACATTTTGTTTCAGTGATTTAAAAGAGAAGCGTGGTGTCAATGTTTCTTCTTTAAGAAAATTAATTTCACATGCATAAAAATGATCTTTGAATTAAGGTTCTTTGGGTAGTTTTTATTGTTTTTTTCAGATTTTTAAAACTTGTTTTGGAAGTTTTCTAACATACATGCACTTTTTCTCCTGAGATTGAAGAATGAGAAGGCCTTACGTCTCAACCTTATTGGTAAGTGGATTTACTTGTTTGAAGTTCTTCCTTACCTATTTTCTCTTGACTCTCCTAGCAAAATACTATTTTTATCTCTACCAGATAAAAGTGATTTTGCCAGATTAAGTGAATTTTCTCTACCAGACTTGATTAAAATAAAGTCAATCATTAAACTGTTAGAACAGTGTTAATATCTAGCTCAGTTTTCTAGAAATTGTTTAGTATCTACCTTTATCCATCCCTCTCTCTCTCCAGTTTAACTCTAGCTTCCTAACCATTAAAATTATGAAGGTTTTTGGAAACAACAATTCATGTTTGATGACGTGAATGTATCCTCAGTCTATATATCAGTGTCACAGTCTTTTTATGTGTGTGTGTGGGTGTGTGATCAGATTTATTATTGATAAGGTTATCTGATAAGTCTGAGATTTCAAAAGAGTGGCTACTAGGCTTTATAACTAAAAAAAGATATTCAAAGCATTAACTCTGCTTCCTTATCACGTAGCAGAATAGTATTTGTAAATGGTTTACCAGTAATCCTGGATAGGGCCATTGCTTGATTTGTAATACTGAGAAATCTTACTGAAAGTGGCACCCCTGTGGTCAGATTGACTCATAAGCACGAAGTCTGCTGCTGCTGCTAAGTCGATTCAGTCGTGTCCGACTATGTGCGACCCCATAGATGGCAGCCCACCAGGCTCCCCTGTCCCTGGGATTCTCCAGGCAAGAACACTGGAGTGGGTTGCCATTTCTTTCTCCAATGCATGAAAGTGAAAAGTGAAAGTGAAGTCACTCAGTCATGGCCGACTCTTAGAGACCCCATAGACTGCAGCCTACCAGGCTCCTCCATCCGTGGAATTTTCCAGGCAAGAGTACTGGAGTGGGTTGCCATTGCCTTCTCCTGAAGTCTGCTAGCTCCTTGATAATAAATGTCAGTCATTCTGCATAGTATATGGCAGATCTTGTATGCTTAGTGTATTTACTGACTTTGAGGCCCTGAACAGGTTACTTAACCTTTCTTTTCTAAATGGAGATAATAATAATAATCCTCATAGGATTGTAAAAGTCAACACCTGTGCCTGTACATAGTGCCTGCTGCTTATTAAAAGTTCAGCACATACCATCTTCTTCATTAATCTAATCAAACTCTCCTTTTGTTATTTCAGACAAGTTCTGCCCTTTGATTTATAAATACTTGGAACTTCATGTTCTTTTAGAGTATTCTTTCTTTTAAAAAATGTTTTGTATCCTTACTGGATAAGAAATCCATACAGAAAAGCATCCTTCCTACCTTTGTCTCTTCCCCAAATTAAAATGTGACAGTTAAGTTTCTGAAAGGCTGGTTTAGTTAGCTTTAAGCCCACACAAAACTTTATATTTAACTTTGAAATAAATTTTGGTACTCTTTTAAACATATTGATGTTGAAAATTATAATGAATACCTCTGCTTAAATGATGACTTAATGGTGTTAAACTGTTTTGGTACTTGTTGTTATAGGTGAAAAACTGCAGTGGTTTCAAAATCATCTTGATCCCAAAAAAGTAGGATATTCGAAAAGAGATGCTTGTGAATTAATTGAAAGGTAAACACTGGGCATGTTTTTTTTTTTCTTTTTTCTTTCTTTCTTTTTTTAATTTATTTATTTATTTATTTATTTTAGTTGGGGGCTAATTACTTTACAATCTTGTAGTAGTTTTTGCCATACATTGACATGAATCAGCCATGGGTTCACAGGTGCTCCCCCTCCCGAACCCTCCTTCCACCTCCCTCCCCATCCCATCCCTCTGGGTCATCCCAACGCTCCATCCCTGAGCATCCGTCCCATGCATAGAACATGGAATGGTGTTCCACTTCACATATGACAATATACATGTTTCAATGTTATTGTCCCAGAACGTCCCACCCTCACCTTCTCCCCCAGAGTCCATAAGACTGTTCTATGCATCTGTGTCTCTTATTCTGTCTCACATATAGGGTTACCATTACCATCTTTCAAATTCCATATACATGCATTAGTATACTGTATTGGTGCTTTTCTTTCTGGCTCACTTCACTCTGTATAATGGGCTCCAGTTTCATCCATCTCAATAGAGCCGATTCAAATGTATTTTTTTTAATGGCTGAGTAATATTCCATTGTGTATATGTACCACAGCTTCCTTATCCATTCGTCTGCCGATGGACATCTAGGTTGCTTCCATGTCCTGGCTATTGTAAACAGTGCTGCGATGAACAATGGGGTACACGCATCTCTTTCAATTCTGGTTTCCTCGGTGTGTATGCCTAGCAGTGGGATTGCTGGGTCATACGACAGTTCTATTCCCAGTTTTTTAAGGAATCTCCACGCTGTTCTCCATAGTGGCTGTACTAGTTTGCATTCCCACCAACAGTGTAAGAGGGTTCCCTTTTCTCCACACCCTCTCCAGCATTTATTTCTTGTAGACTTTTGGATAGCAGCCATTCTGACTGGTGTGTAATGGTACCTCATTGTGGTTTTGATTTGCATTTCTCTAATCATGAGTGATGTTGAGCATCTTTTCATGTGTTTGTTAGCCATCTGTATGTCTTCTTTGGAGAAATGTCTGTTTAGTTCTTTGGCCCATTTTTTGATTGGGTCGTTTATTTTTCTGGAATTCAGCTGCAGGAGTTGCTTGTATATTTTTGAAATTAATTGTTTGTCTGTTGCTTCGTTTGCTATTATTTTCTCCCATTCTGAAGGCTGTCTTTTCACCTTGCTCCTAGTTTCCTTTGTTGTGCAAAAGCTTTTAATTTTAATTAGGTCCCATTTGTTTATTTTTGCTTTTATTTCCAATATTCTGGGGGGTGGGTCATGGAGGATCCTGCTGTGATTTATGTCGGAGAGTGTTTTGCCTATGTTTTCCTCTAGGAGTTTTATAGTTTCTGGTCTTATGTTTAGATCTTTAATCCATTTTGAGTTTATTTTTGTGTATGGTGTTAGGAAGTGTTCTTGTTTCATTCTTTTACAAGTGGTTGACCAGTTTTCCCAGCACCACTTGTTAAAGAGATTGTCTTTTCTCCATTGTATACTCTTGCCTCCTTTGTCGAAGATGAGGTGTCCATAGGTGCGTGGGTTTATCTCTGGGCTTTCTATTTTGTTCCATTGATCTATATTTCTATCCTTGTGCCAGTACCACACTGTCTTGATGACTGTGGCTTTGTAGTAGAGCTTGAAGTCAGGCAGGTTGATTCCTCCAGTTCCATTCTTCTTTCTCAAGATTGCTTTGGCTATTCGAGGTTTCTTATACTTCCATACAAATTGTGAAATGATTTGTTCTAGTTCTGTGAAAAATATCATTGGTAGCTTGATAGGGATTGCATTGAATCTATAGATTGCTTTGGGTAGTATACTCATTTTCACTATATTAATTCTTCCAATCCATGAACACGGTATATTTCTCCATCTATTTGTGTCCTCTTTGATTTCTTTCATCAGTGTTTTATAGTTTTCTATATATAAGTCTTTTGTTTCTTTAGGTAGAAATATTCCTAAGTATTTTATTCTTTTTGTTGCAATGGTGAATGGTATTGTTTCCTTAATTTCTCTTTCTGTTTTCTCATTATTGGTGTATAGGAATGCAAGGGATTTCTGTGTGTTAATTTTGTATCCTGCAACTTTACTATGTTCATTGATTAGCTCTAGTAGTTTTCTGGTAGAATCTTTAGGGTTTTCTATGTAGAGGATCATGTCATCTGCAAACAGTGAGAGTTTTACTTCTTCTTTTCCTATCTGTATTCCTTTTATTTCTTTTTCCGCTCTGATTGCTGTGGCCAAAACTTCCAAAACTATGTTGAGTAGTAGTGGTGAAAGTGGGCATCCTTGCCTTGTTCCTGACTTTAGGGGAAATGCTTTCAGTTTTTCACCATTGAGGATAATGTTTGCTGTGGGTTTGTCATATATAGCTTTTATTATGTTGAGGTATGTTCCTTCTATTCCTGCTTTCTGGAGAGTTTTTATCATAAATGGATGTTGAATTTTGTCAAAGGCTTTTTCTGCATCTATTGAGATAATCATATTGTTCTTATCTTTCAACTTGTTAATGTGGTGAATTACATTGATTGATTTGTGGATGTTAAAGAAACCTTGCATTCCTGGGATAAAGCCCACTTGGTCATGATGTATGATCTTTTTAATATGATGTTGGATTCTGTTTGCTAGAATTTTATTAAGGATTTTTGCATCTATGTTCATCAGTGATATTGGCCTGTAGTTTTCTTTTTTTGTGACATCTTTGTCTGGTTTTGGAATTAGGGTGATGGTGGCCTCATAGAATGAGTTTGGAAGTTTACCATCTTCTGCAATTCTCTGGAAGAGTTTGAGTAGGATAGGTGTTAGCTCTTCTCTAAGTTTTTGGTAGAATTCCGCTGTGAAGCCGTCTGGTCCTGGGCTTTTGTTTGCTGGAAGATTTCTGGTTACAGTTTCGATTTCCATGCTTGTGATGGGTCTGTTAAGATCTTCTATTTTTTCCTGGTTCAGTTTTGGAAAGTTATACTTTTCTAAGAATTTGTCCATTTCTTCCAAGTTGTCCATTTTATTGGCATATAGCTGTTGGTAGTAGTCTCTTATGATCCTTTGTATTTCTGTGTAGTCTGTTGTGATCTCTCCATTTTCATCTCTAATTTTGTTGATCTGATTCTTCTCCCTTTGTTTCCTGATGAGTCTGGCTAATGGCTTGTCAATTTTGTTTATCTTCTCGAAAAACCAGCTTTTAGTTTTGTTGATTTTTGCTATGGTCTCTTTTGTTTCTTTTGCATTTATTTCTGCCCTAATTTTTAAGATTTCTTTCCTTCTACTAACCCTGGGGTTCTTCATTTCTTCCTTCTCTAGTTGCTTTAGGTGTAGAGCTAGTTTGTTTATTTGATTTTTTTCTTGTTTCTTGAGGTACGCCTGTATTGCTATGAACCTTCCCCTTAGCATTGCTTTTACAGTGTCCCATAGGTTTTGGGTTGTTGTGTTTTCATTTTCATTCGTTTCTATGCATATTTTGATTTCTTTTTTGATTTCTTCTGTGATTTGTTGGTTATTCAGAAGCGTGTTGTTTAGCCTCCATATGTTGGAATTTTTAATAGTTTTTTTCCTGTAATTGAGGTCTAATCTTACTGCATTGTGGTCAGAGAAGATGGCTGGGATGATTTCAATTTTTTGGAATTTACCAAGGCTAGATTTATGGCCCAGGATGTGATCTATCCTGGAGAAGGTTCCATGTGCACTTGAGAAAAAGGTGAAATTGCTTGTATTGGGGTGAAAAGTCCTGAAAATATCGATTAAGTCTAATTTGTCTATTGTATCATTTAAAGTTTGTGTTTCCTTGTTAATTTTCTGTTTAGTTGATCTATCCATATGTGTGAGTGGAGTATTAAAGTCTCCCACTATTATTGTGTTATTGTTAATTTCCCCTTTCATACTTGTTAGTATTTGCCTTGTATATTGTGGTGCTCCTATGTTGGGTGCATATATATTTATAATTGTTACATCTTCTTCTTGGATTGACCCTTTGATCATTATGTAGTGTCCTTCTTTGTCCCTTTTCACAGCCTTTATTTTAAAGTCTATTTTATCTGAAATGAGTATTGCGACTCCTGCTTTCTTTTGGTCTCTATTTGCATGAAATATATTTTTCCATCCCTTCACTTTCAGTCTGTATGTGTCCCTAGTTTTGAGGTGGGTCTCTTGTAGACAGCATATGTAGGGGTCTTGTTTTTGTATCCACTCAGCCACTCTTTGTCTTTTGGTTGGGGCATTCAACCCATTTACATTTAAGGTAATTATTGATAAGTATGGTCCCGTTGCCATTTACTTTGTAGTTTTAAGTTCGTGTTTAAACATCCTTTCTGTGTTTCCTGTTTAGAGAAGATCCTTTAGCATTTGATGGAGAGCTGGTTTGGTGGTGCTGAATTCCCTCAGTTCTTGCTTGTCTGTAAAGCTTTTGAATTCTCCTTCATATCTGAATGAGATCCTTGCCAGGTACAGTAATCTGGGTTGTAGATTTTTCTCTTTCATTACTTTAAGTATGTCCTGCCATTCCCTTCTAGCCTGAAGAGTTGCTATTGAAAGATCAGCTGTTATCCTTATGGGGATCCCCTTGTGTGTTATTTGTTGTTTTTCCCTTACTGCTTTTATTATTTGTTCTTTGTGTTTGATCTTTGTTAATTTGATTAATATGTGTCTTGGGGTGTTTCGCCTTGGGTTTATCCTGTTTGGGACTCTCTGGGTTTCTTGGACTTCTGTGACTATTTCCTTCCTCATTTTAGGGAAATTTTCAGCTATTATCTCCTCGCGTATCTTTTCATGGCCTTTCCTTTTATCTTCTTCTTCTGGGACTCCTATGATTCGAATGTTGGGGCGTTTCATATTGTCCCAGAGGTCCCTGAGGTTTTCCTCATTTCTTTTGATTCTTTTTTCGTTTTTCCTCTCTGCCTCGTTTATTTCCACCATTCTATCTTCTACCTCACTTATCCTATCTTCTGCCTCTGTTATTCTACTGTTGGTTCCCTCCAGCGTGTCTTTTATCTCCTTTATTTCATTATTCAATATATATTGACTCCTTTTTATTTCTTCTAGGTCCTTGGTAAACATTTCTTGCATCTTCTCAATCCTTGTCTCCAGGCTATTTATCTGTAACTCCATTTTGTTTTCAAGATTTTGGATCATTTTTATTACCATTATTCTAAATTCTTTTTCAGATAGATTCCCTATCTCCTCCTCTTTTGTTTGGTTTGGTGGGCATTTCTCATTTTCCTTTACTTGTTGAGTATTTCTCTGCCTTTTCATCTTGTTTAGATTGCTGTGTTAGGCGTGGCCTTTCTGTATTCTGGTGGTTTGAAGTTCCTCTTTATTGTGGAGGTTCCTCACTGTGGGTGGGGTTGGATGGGTGGCTTGTCAAGGTTTCCTGGTTGGGGGAGCTTGTGTCGGTGTTCTGGTGGGTGGAGCTGGATTTCTTCTCTTTAGAGTGCAATGGAGTGTCCAGTATTGAGTTTTGAGATGTCTATGGATTTGGTGTGCCTCTGGGCAGCCTGTGTATTGATGCTCAGGGCTATGTTCCTGCGTTGCTGGAGAGTTTGCGTGGTATGTCTTGCTCTGGAACTTATTGGTTCTTGGGTGGAGCTTGGTTTCAGTGTATATGTGGAGGCTATTGGAAGATCTCTTATTAATTAATGTTTCCTCTGGCTTTTAGTCTTATTCTTGCAGTAGCCTCAAGACTACTCCATCCATACAGCATCAGTAATAAAACTTTTAGGTTAATGGTGAAAAGATTCTCCACAGTGAGGGATACCCAGAGAGGTTCACTGAGTTACATGGAGAGATGAAGGGGAGGGAGGTTGAGGTGACCAGGAGAGGAGGGGGACTCAAACGTGGGGAGAGCAGTCTAGCCAGTAAGCACTTCGCTCTGTGCTCTCCACAGTCTGGAGCCCTCAGAGAGGTTCACAGAGATACATAGAGAGGGGGGAGGAAGGCAATAGAGGTGAGGATGTGTAGAAAGGGAGGAATCAAGAGGGGAGAGAGAGATCTGGGCAGTATTCTGTTCCTGAAGTGTTCTCCGGTACCCAGAACACCCTCAGAGATTCACAGAACTGGGTTGAGAAGAGAAGTATGAGGGTGGGAGATAGAGGTTCCTGGGGGAGAAGAAAGAGCGTCAATAGAGGGAGAGAGTAATCAAGCCAGTAATCACACTCCTGAGTAAAAATGGGTACTAAAGACTGTATTCTTAAATGCACAAAATTGATATCAAATATGTAAAACAAAGATTAAAAATCTAGCGTAGAGGTTAGACTCTTATAAATCATACAATATAAAAAAAAGAAAAAAGAAAACAGTATAAAAAGAAAAAAGACAGTAAAACAGTATAACTGTAAAAAAAAAAAAAAGGGAAAAAACAGAAAAAAAAAAATAATAAAATAAAGAAATCACAAAAAGTATAAGATATATGTACGCAGTTTGTTTTAAAAATAGGGTTGTTTTTTTTGTTCCAAGGTAGTAGTGGGTTATGAAAATGAAAATTAAATGTGTAATAGAGGTCTTAAAGAAAAAAGAAAGAAAAAAAGTTTAAAAAATGATAATAGTAAAAATATATATCCCGGACTTTCTCTGGAGCAGTTGTGAGCCGTGGGGGGTCTCTTCAGTTTCAGATAGATCCTTGTTCCTGCTTATACTTTTGAAGATCTATAGGCCACTTTCAATGCAGTCAGTGTTAACTACAGGGATTTTAATCTGTTGGCCTGTCCCTTCCAACGCGCTTCCCTCTGTTTATTTGGCTTTTGTTTGGAGGTTTCTTCAGTGTCTAATTTCCGCCCTGCCACAAAGGGGTGGAGGTGGTCTCTTTAGGTTCACTTGCTCAGTCCTACTGTGGGGAGAGAGGACCACTGCAAACCAATATCACTGGCGTGTGTGTGGAGAGCTCGCAGTGTCTCGGCCACACTGGGTTCGCCCCCGCTCACGTCGTGTGTGCTTTCCCCGTCTACCCTGCTCAGGCTTCAGGTTACTCTGCCGGGGGGTGGGCCCTGATACGCGCGCATTTCCCAGGTTTAAACTGCTCAGGTTCAGGTTCCCGGGTACTTCACAAAGGCGCAGACTCGGTTGGGTTCGCGGTTTGCGCCGTTCCCGGTCGGAGCAGCTCAGGCAGCCGGGAGTTTGGCAAGCGCACACTCCCCTGTTTGGGCGGTGCGTCTTATCACCTCCCTGGTCCCCGCCTCGGTTCGCGGGCGCGCTTCCCGGGTACTCCACAAAGGCGCAGACTCGGTTGGGCCGGCGGTTTGCGCCATTCCCGGTCGGAGCAGCTCAGGCAGCCAGGAGTTTGGCGAGCGCACTCTCCCCTGCCGGGGCGGTGCGGCTTATCACCTCCCTGGTCCCCGCCTCGGTTTATGGGCTCGCCCAGCTCCGGTGTGCTTTGTGTCGGTTCTGGGGAGCTGGTCTCTGGCTGCGACCCTCCCGGCGGCTATAGACCCTCCGGGATCTCAGGCAGTCTTTGCTTAGAAACTGGGAGCCTGTTTGCAGTTTGGTAGGGGGTGCCCTCTCTGGAGCCGAGTTTGCCCCTTTCCGGCTCTGGCTGGTCCCGCCTGCCCGCTGTGTCCGGCGGGGGATGGGGCGGTCCGCAGCCGGCTAGCTCTTCCCCTGTATCGCTCAGTCCTTTGTTCTGTGAGCGGGCCGGCAGTGCCTTAGCTTTGGGCTTTTCACGGGATAGTTCTCTCTCTCTGGCTGTCCCACAGTTTAGGTTACTATCTCACGTTAGCTCCCTCCGATTGCCCTCAGGGCATTCGGCCCGGTCCTTACCCTAAGCAGTGCCGCCCGCTCCTCTCCGTTCAGCCCCCACTTGCTGGTGGCGGATGCGGGCGTCTGGGGTTCTTTACTGGAAGTTGCCTTTAGGCACGTAATCAGTGGTTTTTATTTATTGATTCTGCCGGTTATGTTGCCCTCCGAGATTCAAAATCTTCCCCCAAACCCGCTGGTGAGAAGGTTTCCTAGTGCTTAGAAATTTCTCCTCTTTTACGACTCCCTCCCCGGGACGGGTCTCCGTCCCTAACTCTTTTGTCTCTCTTTTTATCTTTTATAATTTCTCCTACCTCCTTCTGAAGATAATGCACTGACTTGATTAATGTCTGACGTCCTCTGCCAGCGTTCAGAAGTAGTCTTGTGAACTTTGCTCAGCTTTCAGATGTTCTTTCGATAAATTTGTGGGGGAGAGAGTGGTCTCTCCGTCCTATTCCTCCGCCATCTTCAACACTGGGCATGTTAATGAGCAAAGGGTCAGTAAGAGGAATTTCCCAGCTTGGTTCTGCAAGATGCAGGGTTCTGTTCTGGATTTATAGACAGACAGACAGACTTTGTTATAAAGACTTCGGGTTGATATACAAGCTTAGTCATTTTAGTAGGCTCGTCACCTTTCTGAGCCTCAGAATGGTAGATAATCCAGTTTCTTGACTTCCTTGAGAAATGACATCTAAACTCAACATCTGAAGATGGAAGTCAGCAGATGGAGGTGAGGTAGTTTGAAGAGCGTCTACGCAGAGAGAACAAGGTCTGCAAGGCCCAGGGGTGGGAACAGCATATTTAGTGATCTGCCAGACATTTCATATCACTGAGATAATCGGTTCCAGGAGGGAATTGTGATAGTTTGAGTAAATAACCAACACATACAGGATCTCAAATACCAGTGTAAGAGTTTGGACTTTACCCAAGGACAGTGGGAGTCATTCAGTTCAGTTCAGTTCAGTCGCTCAGTCGTGTCCAAGTCTTTGCGACCCCATGAATTGCAGCACTCCAGGCCTCCCTGTCCATCACCAACTCCCAGAGTTCACCCAAACCCATGTCCATCGAGTCGTTGATGCCATCCAACCATCTCTTCCTCTGTCGTCCCCTTCTCCTCCTGCCCTCAATCCTTCCTAGCATTAGGGTCTTCTCCATTGAGTCAACTCTTCGCATGAGGTGGCCCAAGTATTGGAGTTTCAGCTTCAGCATCAGTCCTTCCAATGAACACCCAGGACTGATCTCCTTTAGGATGGACTGGTTGGATCTCCTTGCAGTCCAAGGGACTCTCAAGGGTCTTCTCCAACACCACAGTTCAAAAGCATCAGTTCTGTGGTGCTCAGCTTTCTTCACCGTCCAACTCTCACATCCATACATGACCACTGGAAAAACCGTAGCTTTGACTAGACGGACCTTTGTTGGCAAAGTAATGTCTCTGCTTTTAAATATGCTATCTAGGTTGGTCATAACCTTCCTCCAAGGAGTAAGCGTCTTTCAATTTCATGGCTGCAATCACCATCAGCAGTGATTTTGGAGCCCAGAAAAATAAAGTGTGACACTGTTTCCATTGTTTCCCCATCTATTTCCCATGATGATGGGACCAGATGCCATGATCTTAGTTATCTGAACGTTGAGCTTTAAGCCAACGTTTGCACTCTCCTCTTTCACTTTCATCAAGAGGCTCCTTAGTTCTTCTTTGCTTTCTGCCGTAAGGGTGGTGTCGTCTGCATATCTGAGGTTATTGATATTTTTCCCGGCAATCTTGATTCCAGCTTGTGTTTCTTCCAGCCCAGCATTTCTCATGATGTACTCTGCATATAAGTTAAATAAGCAGGGTGACAATATACAGCCTTGACATACTCTGTTTCCTATTTGGAACCAGTCTGTTGTTCCATGTCCCGTTCTAACTGTTGCTTCCTGACCTGCATACAGGTTTCTTAAGAAACAGGTCAGATGGTCTGGTATTCCCATCTCTTTCAGAATTTTCCACAGTTTATTTTGATCCACACAGTCAAAGGCTTTGACATAGTCAATAAAGCAGAAATAGATGTTTTTCTGGAACTCTCTTGCTTTTTTGATGATCCATCGGATGTTGGCAATTTGATCTCTGGTTTCTCTGCCTTTTCTAAAATCAGCTTGAACATCTGGAATTTCATGGTTCATGTATTGCTGAAGCCTGGCTTGGAGAATTTTGAGCATTACTTTACTAGCGTGTGAGATGAGTGCAATTGTGTGGTAGTTTGAGCATTCTTTGGCAATGCCTTTCTTTGGGATTGGAATGAAAACTGACCTTTTCCAGTCCTGTGGCCACTGCTGAGTTTTCCAGATTTGCTGGCATATTGAGAGCAGCACTTTCACAGCATCATCTTTCAGGACTTGAAATAGCTCAACTGCAATTCCATCACCTCCACTAGCTTTGTTTGTAGTGATGCTTTCTAAGGCCCACTTGACTTCACATTCCAGGATGTCTGGCTCTAGGTGAGTGATCACACCATCGTGATTATCTGGGTCATGAAGATCTTTTTTGTACAGTTCTTCTGTGTATTCTTGCCACCTCTTCTTAATATCTTCTGCTTCTGTTAGGTCCATACCATTTCTGTCCTTTATCGAGCCCATCTTTGCATGAAATGTTCCCTTGGTATCTAATTTTCTTGAAGAGATCTCTAGTCTTTCCCATTCTGTTGTTTTCCTCTATTTCTTTGCATTGATCGCTGAAGAAGGCTCTTATCTCTCCATGCTGTTCTTTGGAACTCAGCATTCACATGGGAATATCTTTCCTTTTCTCCTTTGCTTTTTGCTTCTCTTCTTTTCACAGCTATTTGTAGGACCTCCTCAGACAGCCGTTTTGGTTTTTTGCATTTCTTTTCCATGGGGATGGTCTTGATCCCTGTCTCCTGTACAGTGTCACAAACCTCTGTCCATAGTTCATCAGGCACTCTGTCTATCAGATCTAATCCCTTAAATCTATTTCTCACTTCCACTGTATAATCATAAGGGATTTGATTTAAGTCATATCTGAATGGTCTAGTGGTTTTCCCTACTTTCTTCAATTTAAGTCTGAATTTGGCAATAAGGAGTTCATGATCTGAGTAACAGTCTGCTCCCGGTCTTGTTTTTGCTGACTGTGTAGAGCTTCTCCATCTTTGGCTGCAAAGAATATAGTCAATCTGATTTCGGTGTTGACCATCTGGTGATGTCCATGAGTAGAGTCTTCTCTTGTGTTGTTGAAAGAGGGTGTTTGCTATGACCAGTGCATTCTCTTGGCAAAACTGTATTAGCCTTTGCCCTGCTTCATTCTGTACTCCAAGGCCAAATTTGCCTGTTACGCCAGGTGTTTCCTGACTTCCTACTTTTGCATTCCAGTCCCCTATAATGAAAAGGACATCTTTTTTGGGTGTTAGTTCTAAAAGGTCTTGTAGGTCTTAATAGAACCGTTCAAGTTCAGCTTCTTTCAGCATTACTGTTCGGGGCATAGACTTGGATTACCGTAATATTGAATGGTTTGCCTTGGAAAGGAACAGATCATTCTGTCGTTTTTGAGATTGCATCCAAGTACTGCATTTTGGACTCTCTTGTTGACCATGATGGCTACTCCATTTCTTCTAAGGGATTCCTGCCCATAGTAGTAGATATAATGGTCACCTGAGTTAAATTCACCCATTCCAGTCCGTCTTAGTTCGCTGATTCCTAGAATGTCTATGTTCACTCTTGCCATCTCCTGTTTGACCACTTCCAGTTTGCCTTGATTCATGGATCTAACATTCCAGGTTCCTTTGCAATATTGCTCTTTACAGCATCGGAATTTGCTTCTATTACCAGTCACATCCACAGCTGGGTATTGGTTTTGCTTTGGCTCCATCCCATCATTCTTTCTGGAGTTATTTCTCCACTGATCTCCAGTGGCATATTGGGCACCTACCAACCTGGGGAGTTCCTCTTTCAGTGTCCTATCTTTTTGCCTTTTCATACTATTCATGGGGTTCTCAAGGCAAGAATACTGAAGTGGTTTGCCATTCCCTTCTCCAGTGGACCGCATTCTGTCAGACCTCTCCACCATGACCCATCCGTCTTGGGTGGCCCCACATGGCATGGCTTAGTTTCATTGAGATAGACAAGGCTGTGGTCCGTGTGATCAGATTGGCTAGTTTTCTGTGATTATAGTTTCAGTGTGTCTTCCCTCTGATGTCCTCTCGCAACCCCTATCGTCTTACTTGGGTTTCTCTTACCTTGGACGTGGTGTGTCTCTTCACGGCTGCTCCAGCAAAGTGCAGCGTTGCCCCTTACCTTGGACAAGGGGTATCTACCCACGACAGCCCCTCCTGTCCTTGAATGTGAAGTAACTCCTCTGGGCCATCCTGTGCCCACACAGCCACCGCTCTTTGGACCTGAGGTAACTCCTCTAGCTCCTCTCGGCCGCCGACCCCAGCCTCAGGCGCGGGCTAGCTCCTCTCCAGTGGGAGTCATAGGAGACTTTTAATATGTGCGATACTCACATTTAAACTTCTGAGAGTGAGGAAAACGGATGAGGGGGCAGACTGTTAAGAGGCTGATGAAGCCGTCCAGGCAAGAGGTGGTGGTGGGAGCAATGTGGTGAAGAGAAATGGAAATGTCTGGAGATTTTAAGGGGGTAAAAGTCTCAATCTTAGTGAAGACTTAGATGTGGCATAAAGGGGAGAGAAAGGAGTCAGGGTGACACAGTCTTCATCCGCGTGAATGAGGGCGGGGCCAGAGCAGAGGTGGGGCAGGCTCGGAGGGGGCCAGGGGCAGGGCGGAGTGCGCGTTAGGGTGTCACCTGTCAGCCAGATGGAGACATCCAGGAGGTGGTGGAGTGTGAGGACCTGGAGTGTAATGGCAGGCTTTGATTTATTCACAGAAGTTTTGAAAGTGGTTGAGTTATCAAGAGAAGGTCTGAGAACTTGAAGGAATCTAGAGGAATATGAAAACTTGAGAAGGACAGGCAGTGGCTGGGGATTATGTTTTAAATGAAGTACTATAAGCCAAACAGACTTTATAAGTCAGATCATCTTGTTTTTCAGGTATTTGGATCGATTCAGCAGCGAGCTAGAGCAGATTGAGTTGCGGAACAGCATCAAGGACAGGCAGGGCCGGAGGCACTGCTCTCGGGAGGCTGTCATCAGGCAGACCCTGGAGCGGGAGCGGCGGCAGTACCAGGTCCACGGCTTCGGTGTGTCTCATGCTGCTTCCCTGCTGTCTTGTCACTGTAACTTATCCTGTTTATTTAGTTTACTTCGATTTTCCTTTTCTTTCTTTTTGAATATTTGGAATTTTTTAATTCATTCTTTTTTTCTCCTACATTCCCAAAATTGTCAATTCTGACAGTGGTGTTTTTCTACTATGATAGTAATGCTTTCCTCTCCCTTCTGCTGCTGCAGGCATATGCTTAACTTGCTTTGGTCTAAAGTTATTACTTGCCTATCTCCAGTCACATCAAATTTCTTTAGAGTAGGTACTGTGTCCTCTTGTCTTTGTAATTTTTGTAGTGAAGAACTATACTTGTAGCCATTCTTGAGAAATTATAGAAATCAAATTTTCTTTCTTAGCAGTGTAGCATTTCTTACAGTTCCTAAAGACAAGTGTGTTGTTCGTTTAGCAGCATTGTCTGAAGAAAAGTGCTTAGGAGAGGAGAGGGCACTTGCAAGGGCTTGCAAAACCCACCAGCAGAGAACGACCCCAAGGCTCCACGTGGCCTGCAAGTAGTGTTTGGTTGGCATATGAAGTGTCAGTGTAAAAAGATCTGCTGATTTCACATGAAAAATGTAGACTTCTGGATGCCCGTTAAACATACGGTCTGACAGCATTGTCTGCTAGAGCAGAACAGCAGCCATCGCTTTTAGACTTGAGCTAACAGTAGGCCCCTGAAGGAATTATCCTGCCAACTATTGCTGTGTTGGTCCCAGCCTTGGCAGTAGTGGTACTTGGTCTAGGAAAGCCTGGGGTGGCCTCCACAGGCATTCTCTCCTCAGGCCAAACCTCCCTGATGGTTTCTTATTATGATTGCAGGGTGCACTTCAGCAACACCCAGTAGGGAGCTTTGAAAAACACAAAATTTAGTGTTTACAGGTCCTGGAGGGTACAGGACATGCCTGAGGGGCACACGGTGAGGCCTCCAGCAGGGAAAGAGTGAGAAAGCAGGGGCCGGGGGCCCTGCCATTGTAAAGGTCACAGGTGGAATGCCACGGGTTTCTGGGGTTCCCTCTTTATAAAGATACCAGAAAGGAGGATGGGTTCCTTCAAGGGATCAGTTACCTGGGGTGCTCTGATTGGGTGGGGCAGCCCGGTCTCTGACCTAGTTGTTTTGCTGCAGCTGTGTCAGAAGCTGGCAGTATGTTCATTGAGTTGGATGTCTTCGCAGTTAGAAGGTTAACTTCAGACACTTACCTTCAGTAACACTAGGAACCCTGAGTAGATAGCAGTTCCTCTTCAGCACTCCTAAGAAATGAGTTTTTTACTGAAAAAAAAAAAAAAAAAAAAAAAAAACCAACAGGATAGCTTTAGAACAGGTTATATCTGTACTTTAGACCCTTGCAGCTTACTGTATAACGGGACAAGTTACTTCCTACCCACTCCCCCCAGCCTTGTTACCTTCCATTTAAAAATAGAGATGGGTCATACACCCCCCCTTCTCAGGTCGTTTAAAAGTCAGGTGAGATTGAATGTAACATGTGGAGATTGAGGGAAAGCTTCAACCAGCCCTGTGTCCTTTCACATAAATTTCTCTGTGCTTATAGTCTCCATTTATTCATCTTCCATTTTCTTTGGAACCGTCCTTGGGCCTCTTGTCTTTCCAGTTTATACCAGGTCCTGCGTTTATCTCATTTAATCCTGTGCTTTTAAATACCATCTAAATGTTGTAACTTCCAAATTTATGTTGTCAATCCTAACTTGTCCCTAGAACTCCAGACTTGCATTATCAAACTTGAGTTTCTTAAAATCTCTGCTTGAATGTCTTCTAGACATCTCCAATTTAGCATGTCCCAAAGCAAAGTCCAGCTTTTCTCCTAAAACTGGCTCCTCCTGTAAGATCCGTATTTCAGTCAGTGACATCACCACTTGCCCATCATCCTGCAGACATTTCACATCCCACATCCAGCTCATCAGCCAAATACCCTAGAGTCTGATGACTTGCACTGCTGCTCTGCCCTCCCGTGCCTCGAGCCTCCCGAATCTTAGCTCTGCCCTCGGATGGCCTCCCAGGTGGCCTGTGCGTCAGTCTCTTCGACCTGTAGCCGCCAGGGTGAGTAGCAGTGATTGACAGCGCATCCCAGGCAGACATCCTACTCAGGGTGGAGCCGGTACTAAATCTCAGACCTTGTGTTCTTTTGGTTGTGCCTCAGCCCAGGGAATGTGTGACGCAAGTCTACAAGAGTCTAGAAACTGGGCAAATTGTCAGAGACGCTGTCAGTAAGATTCAGTGAAGGCTAAATACTCACATCTCTCCGTCTTCCCCTGTTGCGTATAGCCATTCCTCACTCATATTCTTATTTTCTGAAGCTGTTGTAAAAGTCAAACATTTTTATTGTAGATTTGCTTTATTTTATAGATTTTGTTTTAGAATACATTATTTAATAGTGTTTTTTTTTTTAGTCACCTTCTTAAACTAAGTCCTTTATACTTTTGAAACTTCTTTTCATTGTAGCTTTGTAATCATGCTTTAGAAGTTTGTTTTATTTTGGGCATTCTTCTGTCAGTTATTTCTTTTTCTTCCTGAGATAATAAAGGAAGAAACTATAAATACTGTAATAGAAGACTTTACCTAATAAATATATTTTCTTTTCCAGAGATTCCAGACATTTTAAATGCAGATAATCTGAAAACTTTTAGGTGAGTGTGTTGCATTTTTTTCTTTAAAGCTGCATGTAAAATACATGATAGATAAACTTTCTTCCCTTTTGAGTATTCAGGGGTTCTTCTTAACCTCTCTTTCATCAGGTAAGTAAGAATTTTCCTAAGTTGCATTTGTTAGAAATGCCTGAAATGATAGTAACCTAGTGCTTTTGTTTTTCAAAATACTTTAAAATTCTTCAATGCAGTATTTAAAAGAATATGATGTCACTGTTCCTCTCTGTTATTTAAAAAAATAAAAAATGTCAGCAGCAAACTTGATGGCTCAGAGTCCCATTCCCAGACTGTTTGCAGCACCTCCTTCTGGAGAAGTTGGTTGGTGGGAAGGGAATCATGAAGAACCAGGTGACCCAGTGATCTCTCTAATAGTACTTTGTGACCAAAGGGACCAGTGAGTAGGATTTCCAGTTTTTAGTTTTCAAATATAAATTATTTTTCTTTAGAAAATAATTTTTATTAATCACTTGGGCCTTAGGTAGGTCATGTTGATCAGCCTGAAATTTTAACTGAAATTAGATAAATTAAGTCCATATTATTTTAAATCCTTAAGCTTTTTTTATATTATTATACTTCTGAATCTATAGAAAATATTTAATATTCATAAAATCTCAGCTCATAAAATTTATCGGTCGTATTTAAGAAGTGGTTCACTTTAACTCATGTACATGTAGTTATAATGTAAGTACATTGAGCTTAAGATTTTTTTAAATGTTAATTTTCTTGCCTGTAATATTAAGTAGTCAGATATATAAGTATTCTCTTTATTCAGTAAAACGGTATAGATTCTGCCTCCTCCAAAGGAAGCCAAAAATGAGAAGAAATTAGCATAGACTGTTAGTATTTTTATCTAGCTAGAGTTCAGTTCTCAAAACAGTCTTCATTTTGCTCCTAAAGTAAATTGAACATAGGATTGTCACAGAAATGCTGAGGTTGAGAAACTGGAAGTTTTCTGTTATACTCATAAGAATTGTTTGGTTGCTGAAACTTAATTGTGACTTACCATTGTGTGTGAAGAGAAAAACCTTTTCTGACTCTGCATTTTGGAGATTTTCCAGTGTGGTGTAGTTCTTGCTTTTGAGATTTCTTGATACTCTATGTCCTGACAGAGGGAAGTGTTCAGGTTAGGGATCATGAAAGAAAGGAACGGCCTCCTTGTAACTTCTACCTAATGTCTTCCTGCATTGTTTTGAAAATCTTGAATATGTGAAATTCCCTGGGCAGGTAACTGCTATTATAGATTAATGGGGCTTCCCTGGTGGTTCACATGGTAAAGAATCTGCTTGCAGTGCTGGAGACCTGGGTTCGATCCCTGGGTCAGGAAGATCCCCTGGAGAAGGGAATGGCTACCCACTCCAGTATTCTTGCCTAGGAAATCCCATGGACAGAGGAACTTGGCGGGCTACAGTCCATGGGGTCGCAAAGTGTCAGACATGAGTGAGCAACTATAACATACTATAGATTAATGAGAAAGTGCAGTAAGTATGGAAAATGCAAACCTCAGTTCTTGGGACATTGTTTTTTTTTTCCTGGTGCATTTATATTGTTTACATCTAGTACATTTGAGTCTGCTGTAAATTTATAAACTTTTTTCTGCATAGTTTTGAATATTGACTTCATGCCCTACCTCACCAACTCTGCATTCTGTCTTTTGTCTAGGGAATGGGATTTTGATCTGAAGAAATTGCCAAACATTAAAATGAGAAAAGTCTGTGCTAGTGATGCGTTGCCCAAAAAGTGTAAGAAGAAAGCTGTTACAGCTGTAGACAGAGATTTAGAGGAATTGGAACTGAAAGATGAGTCAAGTGACACAGATGAGGAAATGACTGCAGTGGCTTAAGTGTCTTTGCTTGAGTTGAAAATAAATAATTTGAGAACTTCAAGTTATGCTTGAATTGATTATGGTAAATAATTGTCTCACTACATGAACTTGCTGTTTTATCTTACTCATATTTTCAGCTTCAAAAACAGTGTGACAGTTTTTACTTAAAAAATGAATGTTGCTTTTCTTTACGTTGCTCTTAGCATAGATAGAAGTACTCTGCAGAATCCATTTAATTTGAACTTCTAGGTCTGGGAGACCAAATGAATGAGAACAAAAAATGTTACAATCTTTTTTATAACATGTTAACTTAGAATCACCTGATACCACATTTTGGGGCATAGGCAGTAGCTATTTTGCTAGAAGGTTAATGTGGGTACTTCTTGAGTAAGCAGTGATGACAGCAAAACTGCCTTTTAGCAGTGTTTTTCACTGTTCTTCCTCTTACACATCAAACATGTTTTCTTTCCTTATAAATAAGGAAAATGTGATACAGAATTTATATACACTTATGGATTGTACACTGCTGTTATTTATTATCTTTGACCCAGAGTTAGGTAAATGGTTAAAGAAGAACCACCAACTTATTCTTCTGTGGATCTCCTGTTACTTAACCTGTTGTGCAGATAAAGGGGATAAATGATTTCAGGTTAGCTAGTTTTGTTTGTATATTTTTTATTTTCTCATAGTGACAAGTATTAGGCTTTATTTGTGGAAACAGAACTAAAGATTGGAGAACTAGTTATTTCAACTCTTATTTCTTATTCTGAGAGAGGTTAAATTGACATGTAACTCAGTGTTTCCAGCATCATGAAAAACATGAATGTGGTAGAATGTTCTTAACAGAACTTGTTAAATTCAAGTTTCTTCTGGCCTGTTTTCTAAAGAGTTCAGTGAAAGTGCATTTTCAAGGGAAAAAAAAATTCTGTATGAGATAACCAGGTATCAACTAAGTCTTGTTAACACCTTTTTTACTTCAGAAGGTTAAAAATAAAACTTACTTCTATAATTTTACATAAGATTCTTATTATTTAATGTTTAGTGATTTAACTAATGCTCACTTGCTTTGGCTTTAAGTAATCCATTAGAAGTATGGTTTTATGGTTATATAGTAAGTTCTTATCTCTTTGGTCATTGGGAAATTTCCTTCTTGAGGGGAGGGAATTCATTTTTGTTTCAAAACGACTATAAAAACTGAGTCATAAATTACAGTAAAGAGAATTAAAGCTGCTTTATCCAGTCTGGTATTTAAAAAGCATTACTGTTAGAGGAATAACTTGTGAAAATGGAAGAACATTCTCCTCAAACATTTATTTCTAGTTTTCCCTATGCTATCAAAGCAGAAAATATAACAGGCTATACTGCTTGGAACCAGAACAGATAAGTGCTTGTTGAATGAATATAGGACCAAAATTGTCATGTCACTTCTGGCTAGACCACAGTAACCTAAGAGATGATTTGTCTCTAGAGTAATGCTCTTAAATGGTCCCTTTAACCATTGCTATGGAACATGTTCTTTCTGCAGTGAGGCTTGTCCCGTCCCCTTTTCTGTCAGTATTAAACCTGTGAGAGATAGCTTCTCTAGTCCACGGCCATGGAGCCAAGCAAAAGTAACACTTTGTTGGCACTTCTTCTTTGTAAACTTGCGGTGGACAGATAATAAAATGGCAGATAGTAAATATTTTAGATATTGCAGGCCAAATGTAGTGTCTGTTGCATATTCTTACATATGTATGTGTGTTTTACCACCCTTTAAAAATGTGAAACCCATCATGGCCATACCCAGATAGGCTACAGGCTAGGTTTGGTATGCTTGCCAGAGTTTGCCAATCCCTGGTCTAAATAAGCAAGCTGAACTCCATGACTTGGGCTTATGATACATTTCTAAACTCAGCCACTAACTGTTGTCTTTAGCTGCCACTCCTAATACCTGGCCACTTCATTGCCTTGCAGACATTGATCTGTCTCTGGGACTCTGTTCACCTTAAATAGCGTTTTCTTCTCTTGTAATCCTTATGCTTCAGGACAGAAGATTGAATGGGTGTCCTGTTTGGCATGTTTATTTGGTAGGGTATGATTTTATTCTTGATCCCTTTTTTAAAAGATATTTTTTAAAAAAGAATTTTAGGTTCACATTAAAATCAAGAGGAAAGGAAAGAGATTTCCCATATATTCCCTAGCCCCACATGCGTAGCCTCCCCCTTACCAGCATCCACCACCAGATGGTGCACGTGTTATAACTGATGAACCTGCATTGACATCCAGCATGTTTGGAATGAAACTCACATTCTGTACCATGGTCAGAGTAAACACCACCGTGGCCAGAGAAGCCTGAGGTGCTCTGATTGCTGCCGTCGGCTCCACATGCCCCGGGCTGGCCTCGTTTCAGACGCACTGTCTGCCTGTCCTCCCCTAGGGTGGCCAAGCCATGTCCCAGGTTGGGACAACTTGGTGCTGGCCCCCTGATGACCATGTGTGTTCTCTGAGGCCAGGCATTCCTGAGCCTCAGAAGAGTGCCATGTGGTCTTCCTAGAACAGGAAGACATGAGGTACTGTGCGGAGCTACCACAGGGCACTGCATGTTTGCCTCCCTGTTTTCCAGGGGGATGAGTGAACAGTTTGTCACTGCCTCCAGATTCTGATAAAGGGTGAGACTTCTTTCTCAGTCCGTCGTGGCTGTGAAATGGCTTAGCTGCACCATGGCACTGGCTTCTCAGCAACAGGGTGCCCCCACCTCATACAGTGTTACTGCATCACGTGCCCCTTTTCTTCCTGTGCCTTTCCTTTGGGACAAGACTCCCGAGGAACTGGCACCTCTGTGCATCTTGTCTTGTGTATCTCTTTAAGTAGTGAACTGTCTTCAACTCCAGCACAGACTTGTTTCTTCGCTGGCTGGACCTTGCTGACGAGTCTTGTTAGGACTCTGCTTCCTGCCCTGCCATTTCCCCTGGGCTAAGGAGTCTATCCCACCCTTGCTGCCCTTGATATCTGTGTCACAGCTCCCGGTTTAGGTCACTAGCTAAATACACAGTGACAATAATTTATGATCTACATTTCTTGTAATTTGGGAGGCTGGGAAGACAAATGCACGTATTCAGTTTGTACAGAAGAATGAACGCATCCAATTAGACCCTGAATTCAGGCTTCAGAGTTGGGGCTTCAGAGGGGGATGTTTTCTTCACTGGTCACTAACCCTCTTAGGTTTGAATTGGATTCTGTCTTTTAGTTTTTATTACCTCTGGGTAGGAAAATACTGTTACATTCTTTTCTATATCCAAGCCTTATTCATCAGAGAATCTTTTTCTGAATTACATTCTGATTTTTCTTAATTTTTTTTTCTTTAAAACAGAGTTTGAAAGTCTGTGTAGATTATTTTCATTGATCTTCCCTTGTTTTTGTTTTTTTTTTTGATCTTCCCTTGTTAATGCACGTATTTAATCCTTTCTAAAATGCCATGTATTAATCAACCTATGTTGGCCTTAAAATATGTTTAGACCCTGCTTAAAAACCCAGACCATTGCAGAATCTTAAGAACTCAAGGTTGTTTGAATGTTGCAGATGGAAATCTGAAGAAATTCAGGTAAGTTAGGCAAAAAAGAAAGAAATCACAACAAAAGTTGGGGTCACTTATTTAATATACAAAGTCTTTTTTCACAGGTAATTATTTGTTTTCCTTAATTTGTCTTAGTGCGTGTAATTCACAAAACAGTAAATTGTTAATGCAAGAGAATTAGGAAAAACCAAAAAAGTACAAATGCTCAATCCCCAAAATTGCACACAGTTAAAATTTTTCATTTGTTTTAATGCAGTTTCAAATGGGCTTTCTTCACATGTGGAGGAAACACTGCAGCCCAAAATAACAGCACTTCCTCTCAACTGTAATGATATGTAAAATAGCACCTTTGGGCTGACATAAAAGGAAAGAAAATTGGTTTCCATCTTTCTTAATTAAAGTGTAAGTCCTACACAATTACATGACAACTACAATAATGACAATGTTAAGTTTGAAGAGCTCTGCTTTGTTCCAAAATATTAATTGGCATGAAAGGAAAGGTGAACTGTGTCAGGCAAATGAAACACTCTTCCCTACCTCACCTCCATGACAATTAGAATATGTTAGTGGTGCCATTGCTCTAATGGACTAGTTTTCCAGCCAAAATATATAGATGGTTCAGGGACCTTTTGCAAAACAAATTAACTATGCAGCTATCTCTCTGGGACTCATCACATGAACAGCAGCTCAGAATGAGATTTAATCCTGTGGCATTTGAAAGACTCCTTTACTCTATACACCTGTCTTCCTTCAGTTTCTCCATTGTTTTATATCCCAAGTTGATGGGAACATTTTTGTTTCGTTTGTACTTAAGCTTAATTGCCTTTTGGGCTTCACTTTAAAAAAAAAATAATGGATTTCATTTCTTTACAACTTAATATTTGAGCTTATACAATAGAAGTGACAGTTCTTTAAAAAAAATTAACAGCGTAAATGGTAATGGTAATACCGCAGAGTCGTGATTATAAAAAGCCAAGGTTTTAATAGAACTATAAATTCATTCTTCAATTTAAATCCTTTGTTTCAATTCCATTTTATTTCTTACATAAGCAGGTAAACATGCTTCAAAAAATTGAAGAACATTCCAGAGAGCAGTTTTTCTTTTTGAAGGGTATATCCAGTCCACAAAAGTATTTTCACAAAGCCACACCCAGTCATTGAAAGTTCAGAAACCATTGCCACACAGTATAAAACATTCAACACTAGGTTTTAAATACACAAAGTTATTTCAGTTATTTGAACCTTCAACAGCCATAATGGGAAAACTTTTTAATGATTTAAATTTGAGAGTTCAGGGTTTGAAAAAGAAGAGCAGAATAATGCTGACTTTAACCTGCTAGAGAGGTCTATATTTTCTCATTTCAAGAAAGTCAAAGCCTATTCAAGTTAATGTTGAGAATTCATGTGTGGTTTTAAAACACCATGTCATCTTTTATCCTTAATACAGTAATGCTTATCTTTATTTTTCATTCTAGTGTTCAGTGTGCCCCTTAATAAACCAGGCCTTGTGTTAGTCAATCATCTTCCACTGTGAAATGAGCCATATACTTACCTATCTTTCTAAAGTTTGGACAGAATTTAAATGGTATTTTTGGTATAGATAATCCTTTTCCTTACAGAGAAAACAATAGAGAGATAACAGTTCTTGTTTGCTGGTGACGGCTTTGTTCCCTCAGGATCTTGTGAAACTGTTGCCTTGCTCAACCTCAGGAGACATGGATTAGTAAACTGCCTAGGAAAATTATCAGAAAAAATGAATCACGTTTAGTCCCTTGGGTGAAGTGCCATGGTGAAGCCCTCAAAGCTTCATTACCCATGAATATATGTGTCTTAAACCTTGAAGATGGAAATTAAGAAGTTAATACAAAGTCCAGTTTAAGGTTCATATATTTTTAATCACACCACTATGTTTTTATTTTTGCAGAAATTTTGGTCCAGTTTAGTTGCCTCAAGTTTTTTTTTTTTTTTTTTCCTGTGCCTTCATTCAACAAGTTTTAAGAAAGATAAACTTTAAAAAAACCTCTTGTTTGCTGCCTGACTGAACACTTTGACGTTTTTCTCATGTATATACAGGAACACACACACACCACATGCACACAAAGTTGACACTGTTGACCTTTGCTGTATTTCTAAGAACTGGGACTATTTGGACTCAGCGTCAGCTACTACTACTATCACATCATCCTTCTCAGTAAAAGGTTATTTCTCTTTCCTTTTTCCTATGGTAACCTGTGAGGAACAAGCACACTGACAATTACAAAGTACATCAATGTGATACCCAGATTTGTGCAATGTGAAACCCATGCTTTGGTTCTATGGCCATCATGGTTGCCTTTTCACAATAGTAAATAACAACAGCTAGCAAAAATAAATCACCTTGTTTTATGTAAGACATCTCTCTTTGACAGGCCACTGTACTTATAATCATTAATCTAGCTCACTGCAGTATTATTACTCACGCTTCAGGTTTACATGAATATTCAAAGAATACAGTAATCAACTCATCTGTCAAACCTAAACAACTCAATTTATTACTTACCACAGAATGGTGAATGTTTTTGCTTCCCAGTTGAGCAAGGGAAGTACTGTCAGCTCTTTAAAATACAATCTAAATGCTTGGTCATAACTACTCATCTGTCAAGTTGACACCTTATGTGGATTTAAAAAATACATTTGACTTAAAAAAATCTACTTTTTATTTCCTCTGTTATAAGTCCTTCATAGTAGCAAATAAGTTAATTTCAAAACTTTGTCATGGGCACATTACTTTATAGTTTTGTTTTTTTACCCTTTAAAAAATAGTAACTTTAAATCTTATTAAGATACTTCATTTGATTAGTGCTTTGTAAAATAACATTTGTGATACTTGGAATAAAAGAATGAAGTGCTGTTTTGAAAGATTGAACTGTTAAACAGGCTTTGTCTCTAATTTTAGGGCTGCTCTATCCAATAGAGTGGATTTGAAATGAGATTCCCTCTAAGGATGAAATGCATACTGGATTTTGAAGACTTGGTTCATAAAAGGAGATGTAAAATAACTCAATAATTTTTTATAATGATACTGAAATGATAATGGGTATATAATGTTAAATAAAACATTATCGAAATTCGCCTATTTATTTTTACTTTTTCTAATGGTGCTACTAGAAAATTTTTAATTTGCATATGTAGCCAGCCTTGTGGCTCATATTACATTTCTGTTTGACAGTGCTGTTTCAGAGGGTCCAAATGGAGTATACAAGGCTTCTGGGTATTTAACAGAGCTAATTAAATCCCAAAATCTTTGAAAGTCTACTCTTCATGATTTAAACATAATTCCAGGTATTAATATCTTCAGATGTGGCTTGCATCTATTTTAAAAACATGCACCTGTCAAAACAAACTGGACTTCACTATAGCCATAAAAACCTGTTAGCTGTCAAAGTATGAGTATCAAAATATGCATCTTCCAAGTTTGCGTCTGGTGTGCCTTAGGGATAATGCAGACAATTTCAAGCTTAAAACCAAATACGTTTGTCATTTCCAGATGAGAGAGTTAACATCATGAGGCCCTAGAAGAAATGCATGTTCAACTCAAGTCCTTATTCTGGAACTTTCCCTGCTACTGTGAAGACTTGTGTCTGTCCACTCAGTCTTTCCTCATTGCCTAAAAGCATCCCTTGCTCCAGTGGTTAATTGTCTCAGAAATCATTTTCCAGCTAACTTCCACATTTCCCCTTTACACTTGAGACTGTTTCATGGGATCCTGGTCATTTGGTATTTTCTTCTTTGCTTTTGAGCAAAGTAAGAACAAATGAGTCAGAAAGCGGAGAGAAGATAGAGGGTGACTATTCAGGATCGCTTCTGCCATCTGTAGTGATGGGCTGGACTCTGCTCTTGGTGACAGGCCTCCCCTGGCCCCGTCACACGGGTATGAGCTCGGCTGGGCCAGCCTCCGCGGGTGGCCGTGCAGCAGTCCCCGTCTGTAATGCGGGCACCGGCCCGGCATCCTTGGTGTCCATGCTCACGGTGCAAGAGCAGTTCTTCTCCGCCCTCTTGGCTGTGTCTGGGCAGTTCTGCACAAAGATCACACGGTTGTAAGCCTTCAGCCTGCGCCACAGCTGCACGTAGACCTTGCACTGTACGTACATGAAGACCAGACCTCCTGTGAAGCCGATGGCCACCACAACCAGTTTTGTCCAAAATGGCCATTCAAGGACACCTTTGAAATAAAAGAGAGAATGTTATCACCAAGTCATTATTGATAGATTTGGTGTTTTTCCCCACTATGGTTCCTTCAAAGGACCATGCTATTGTTCAGTTGCTAAGTTGTGTCCAACTCTTTTTGTGACCCCATGGACTATAGCCCACCAGGCTCTTCTATCCATGGGATTTTCCAGGCAATGCTAGAGTTGGCTGCCATTTCCTTCTTCAGGGGATCTTCCCAACCCAGGGGTCGGACCCATGTTTCCTACATTGCAGGTGGATTCTTTACCACTGAGCCACCGGGAAGCCCCTGAAGGATTATGCCCGCTTATTAACATGAGTCAGGAATGTATTGTTAACAACTAGTAATAATTACAACCAAAATTGCTTAATGGCTTTAAGTAGTCTCAAGATATTGCTAAAATTGTACATGACTTCTCTCACCTACCACTGTACTGTCATTCCTCTTAGCATCAAGAACCTACTGTGATCATCATATACTAGGCTAGATTTTGTTGCTTGTTCAACATTTATTGTTTACAATGAAATCTAAGGAAGGATAGTGTACATTCTGAGTGAAAGAAGCAGACTTAATCCTCCTAAGGTAACAAGCTATGTGTGTGGGATTGTACCTACATGTCCCCTCCCCCACCTTCATTACCTTTAAAATTAGAAAAAAGAAGTGAGAGACACAGCAGCTGCTACATCTCACCCAGAGAGAAAAAATTCCTGGGTACAGACATGCACAAAATTTAGGGTTTCAGTCACTTGTTTTATCTATCTTATATTTTGTAACTGAGAACCATCTCTTTCTTGGGCATCAATGTTTTCTCTTAATTTCTATCATTATAACTAGAAATGGACTTCTTTCACAAAGAGTTTTTAAAACTTTGTCTCCAGCATTGCTGTAACAGTATTTAGGCCATGCGTAATTATAAGTGTGTAATAAATGATGGTCAACAGTCCACATCTTGCCAACATTAGAATGGTGTGGAGGATATATCTGCCTTCAAGCATGTGAGAGGCTGTCAATAAAAGAGAAGGGTGGTTGGACACCACAGTATAGGGGAGTCAGACTTTATTTTCTTATAACAGTAGAGTTATAAGAAACATCCTGTTTATAATAGTGACATTGACTTTATTCTGGCAAAACACACAGTGTGCCTTGTTTGCCTCATGCTGATGGGTTTGCCTTGTTCTTTACTCATGTCTGTGCAAGGAGAACAGACTTGATCCAGTGAATCTGGGCACTGGCATCTCACAGCTGGGGGCAGGGGAGGGCTGTAATTGTGTTCCCTGGGCCACAAGGCAGTGTCTGCAGATGCTGATTGTTCCACCTGGTAACACTTGGGCAGATGCTACTGACTTAGCAAGTCGAGGTCTGTAATGCTGTCTGTCAACATCCTGCAATGTGTAGGACAGCAAGTAGTTTTACCTAGTCCAAAATGCCAGTGCTGCTGAGGTTAAGAAGCCCTGTTGTAGAAGATGATCACTTAAGCTTCTTTATTTGGAAATTTGCAGGGAAGATTCAGTATACAAATTAAACATCTTGGAGCTCTTTAAATTGAGAAGGATTTTTGCTCTCAGCTATTCCATTGAGCAGTAGTCTTCTTGTTTAGAAAAAAGTTTAACCACAGGCAAGCTGGAGATGACTTTTAGGGAAATCCCCATGCATGACATCTCACTTTCCCTCTGATTTCTATTCACTCTAAAAAATAAAAGTGCCTGGATATTTTCCCCTCTGAGTCTCTGCCCATGATATTTCTTCTTTCAGGATTTTGCTTCTCCATTTCTGTGTGTCTACCTGTCCCACAAAACCTGAATGGGAAATCATTTCCACCTGGAAATAAATGTGCTCATTCTTTCATGTTATTTCTTACACATGTGGCCTGAGTCACTCGGACGTGAGTTATTCTCTGCGATGCCATCATTTTGACAAGTGCAAGATCTGCGTCGTCTTGGTCTGTTTTTCACACTGCCTTGCTCAATAGACATTTCAAGGATGAATGAACATTCTAATGATCAAAGTTCTGACTTTGACTGTTGTGCCTCAATCTTTCCAATATAACCAGAAGTGACAGCCTTTCTTCTCTTGTAAGTGAAGTTCCGCTATCAATGGACAAGCTGAAGAAGACTCTATTCTTGCCCCACCTCTCCTCCCAGAACCAGTGACCAGAGTCCATGACATGCCCGAGAGTCGGAGTCAGGAATAACCAGCTGCCAGACCTTGGAGACCCTGACCCCTGTACTTTTCTTTCACAAGGTATCTCTGAATCCATTTCCTCTGCTCAGATCATTCTTCCTTTTCACTTTCCTGGGGAGTCAAAGCTCCCGTGATTTCTCCAAAGTTTAGAATATAGAGTATCCCCCACCCCAGAGCCAAAGCCATTTGAGTGCAAACCCATTGTCCAGATGACCATCTTCTTTCAGAGACAGCTGATTTTTCTCTTTGCCTTTGACTAAGTGGGCAGGATTTTTGTTTCTTTTAGAAATTATTGATATTATTGAGCAGTTATAGGATTTTACCTTGGAAAACTCATGATAAGGATATCTTAAGATGCCAAAATGGGGCTAAATGGATTTTTCAATGTTTTCATTGGTGAGATGCATTAGCTTCTTTTTATTGAGAGAGAGCACATTGTCTTCCCATCCAGTTGTGTTGGACTAGTCAGTTCTATGCTGTTTTCCATGAGGAGGAAAGAATGTACACAGTAAGGAAGGGTGGAGTTGAAGAAGGGAAGCTCAGAGTGGACCCTTTGTGTAACCCAAAGAATTCTTTGAAGCTGGAGCATGTGCTCAAAATTGCCAAGAACACAAAGTTGACCCAACTTGCCAGTTCAGAAGAGGAATTTGGAAAATCCAACTTCAGACAATTCAACCATCTTTTCTCTGAAGTCCAAGGATTTATGATTTATCTCTACTTCTGTCTTTGTACTTGAAATCTTTCTTCAGAAGTTTCTGGAGATTTAGGAATCTACTGTCTGCCCATCTTGACCTCTTAAGTATTGATAGGAAATGATGCCTGGAAATTCTTAAGCAAGAATTGGAGGAGCAGATATTCTATGAATCATCTTTTTCTAAGGAAATGGGCATCTTCTCTTGCCCTTCAGATACCATCAATCACTTCATTCACTTGCCATATCATCATGTCAATCCTACAAGAATGGGCAATAAATTCTCAAGTCATATCAATACACAGTTGTCAAAATAACTTCTTCCACCATTTTGATAATTGCATATGTATGATATGATACTTGAAGGCTGCAACAACATTCACACCATCCCAAAACCATAGACATGCCAGTAGGTGTTCCAGAAAAAGCTTTAGATTTGTCCTGTGATATGGCATTGAAGACTTCACAAATTAGATGAATCAAAATGCCGCATTCCATCTGCCTGAAAGTTCAATGCTACCAGAACCATAGAAATCAGTACACAATTTTGTAAAGAAACTGGTATTTGAAAAGCGAGTAAAAGCACTTCAAAGAGAAGTACATTGACCATTCAGTTCGTCATATGCTCTGTATCTAAGGCAAGATTTTTCTAGCAGCCAGAGAGGGAAACTAGGAAATCCAGGTAAAAGGAACTGTATTTACAGAGCTTGAATGAAAGGGTAAACATGATGGAAGAGTAAAATCTGTAAATTATTTTTTTTTGCATAAAAAAGTTGCCCAGATCTTCCTCACTGTATCTCCCATTGAGGCAGGATCAGAAGACAGGTCGGGTTGAAGGGCATACCCTCAGGAGCCTGAGACTAGAGTTTTTCCACCAATAGGATCACTGCCACCGACTGTCTCTTTCATCTCTTTTGCAGTCACTATTTCCTTATTTTCACTCTCAGAAGTCCCCCCTTTTCCTGGCTAAGAAACACCCAGATTCCAAATGACTCAAACTCCTATTCAATTTCTTTACAAATCAGACCTTACTAAGATTTCCTTTATTATGGTTAATGGCTTCACAAGGGGTGTTCCCTTCAAGAAGGAAGGGATTTTGCACAGGGAAATAGCCCATTTCACATATTTATAGTCTTCTCCTTAACTAGTTTTAATGGTAATATTGACTGTGAGTAAACATGGATGATACATGTGCAGTATTTGTATAAACACTTTGTTTCAATTTATCTGATGCAAGGTCAAGCTCATTATGTTTTTGAGAAACGAATCCTAGAAAGGAACTTTGGAGGATGTTCAGTCCAACTTAGTCAGCAAATGAGAAAAAGTAAGCTTTAGAGTGATTATTTCATTCAAGATAACTAGTCCATGATCAAGGCAGAACTAGACTGTGGGTGGCCTTCTGATCATGATCCCAAGTTGGTGTTTACCACTTTGAGGTCATTAACAAAACAGCATGTATAGTTACATTAAAAAGGAACGTTCAAAAGGAAAATATTATATGGGTGGCAGGGAAGTGATTTTTAAGATGCTCTCAAAGCAGATGTTAACAGCCAGCAGGCAGGTGCAGTCCAACCCTGGATGTTCTTGGAGGCTTGTGAGGGAGTCATGTGAACAATCAATTCGCTATGCTAGTCCCTCATTTCTATGCATTTAAATGGTCCTGGGGCAGCCTTAACTCTGTACCTACAGCCTCTTTCATAGATAGCATGAACTGCTTCATTTTCTTGGCCTTATTTTTGTGATTTGTTTTCAGCACACAGATAGTATCCTGGAACATTCTTCTAGAATATGTAAAGATAAGGCAGGGGGAGTAATTGTTCCCCCAAATTAGAGTTGACAACATGGATAATTTAGGATGTTAAAGTTTCAAGTACCATGTATTTTTGTTTTTGCCTTTTACATCACAAGAAATAGAGAGGAATCTGGGGGCATGATGAATAGTTAAGCTAAAAGGACAATCACTCAACACACAAAGGACTTTTTCCTGACAGTCTTGTTATTACAGTGCAGAAGATGTTGCTGTTTTATATTCAACTTCCATTCTGGTTAAAGAAGGGCAATTTGTTCCTCTTCAAAGGTTTTTGAAGGTTTTCAAGACAGATTTTAAATATTTTGGCTTTTAAATTATGCAATTTTTTCCCCAAAACTTTGAAAGCCAATTCAGGCTCAGTTCTCACAGTTCCAATGCCAAAGGAAGATTAGTAACAACTCACACAGATGATTACAGCACCTGATAATGTGCACTTTGGGAAGTCAGGTGTTACATACAATTTGAACACAAATACAGAGAGCCTTTAAAAAAAAAAAAAAAACTTTTACAAAAGTCACCTTTGTCCCACTTGAAATTACCCAAGTCAGAAGCTGTGCCTCTAGCCAATGACTCTGTAGAAATAACTACGGAGTCAGCTTCATGATAAAGATCCTGTTTCCTAATTCAAAAAGTCTGAACGCCAAAGATAAAAGCTATCTCATTTTCACTTGCTTTTAAGAAACTTAAAATAATGTTTAAAAGTATATGGTAGAAAACTGACCTTATATACCGTGTGTATAAATATTGATAGATACAGGTGTTGGAAAGCTAATCTTTGAATACCATGCAGCATTTTCTGTTGGGAAATATGGCTGACAACCCTGGGTGATAGTCCACTGGAGACTGTGGTTTGAAATCCTGCATCAACCCAGAACTGAGAAAGGGAAAAAATATTCTGAAGAAAAAGTCTAAAGGAAAGAAAAGAGTATTTGAAAAGCTTGCATACAAAGAATTCACCCTCCTACATTGACTGGGTCCCTTGCTGGGTCCCAGATACAGTGCTCAGCACCTGGGATGTGCTGGTGAGCCAGACAGACACAGCCTGACCCAGTCAAAACTCAGACTACTGGTGAGGGGAGACAGACAATTAAATGAGCAATTACAACAGGGTGTGGCAAGTCTCCTGGCAGGGCAGAGCTTCTCAGCCTGACTGCACAAGAGGATCATGTAAGGGCTAATTAAGCTTAAACTTCTGGGAATAAAACTCAACTCTTTGTGGTGGTGCAGATGCTGCATAGGTGATTCGATGGGCAACCAATCTGGGGGATGGCACAGGATGCGCAGGAGCATGTGTTCCCAATGCTCAGAGAGTGTCGGCTACACACGCCTTGCTTGGCTCCACCCTCAGAATCTCTGAGTCACAGGTCTAGGGTGGAGAGAGGCAGGAGTCTGCCTTTCTGCACTCAGGTGACGTTCATGCTGTGGGTTTGGGGACCACCTTTTGAGAGTTGCTGAGGTAGTAGCAATTATTCTATCTCAGGGAGCTGATCTGGGTTTCTGGGAGAAAGTGAAATTTCAGGTCAACTTAACGGACAAGGAAGTGTGTGATGACACATGAGCATGAGAGTTAGTGTGCAGGGTGGACATGAAAAGCTGGGAGGAAATGTGTCCCCAGGACAGAGACGCAGAACAGGGTCTGGAAGCTGCTCTAGGGCTCAACCAATGTTCAGCATAACTGGCTTTGGCCAGGCCATGGGGTTAGCATAGCTCCTTTCCAGAGTCCAGGGTGTATTTTAAGAGTAATGAATAATTAGGGACAGAATGTGGTCAGATTTATGTTTTGAACTTGCTGTGATTATGTTTCTGGACGTGTGTTGAAGGTGGGCAAACTAGAGAAAGTCTAGCAAGGAGCAGTTGCAGTCTTTGAGTAAAAGAGATGCTACTTCATGGGTGGTAGCAGTGGGGAGGGAGAGAAACCGACAGATTTCAGAGGCTTGTGGGGCAGACTAAATAAATAGGACTTGGTGATTGATGTAAGCTGGAAGTGAAGGGGAGGAGACAGCAATGAAAGCTGGGTTGCATTTTGTTACTGGGGGTTACCAATGTCTTTCCCACAGTGGTCAGAGTGGGAAGTGGTGGAAGGGTTAGGAATTTGGACACACTAGTCTGGGTGCCTGGGAGACCTTTAAATGGAGAGGTCGGGAGGCAGGCAGATGTCTGGTTGGAGATCAGGGGAAGGGCGTTACCAGCGTAGAAACAACATCTAAGGACATAAGGACACCCAGGAGGACTTGAGAGGGGCAGAAACGGGAGACACGGGTCACGGGTTTCATGGCTGAAGCTGAGACAATCATATCCAATGTGGAATAAACAAACACTATTCCCTCACATGTGTCAGAAATGGGATTGAGTAAATGAGTTAAGAGGGAATTTCTTAGCAATCTGCATGTGAATGACATGAGATTCACTCTCTCGTTCCATCTGATCGAGGTGCCCTTCATCTCCTTTCCCTTCCTTGTGGCTGGGGGACCCCAGGGGGACCCCTGCAGGCTGCAACAGCAGACCCAAGCAGGGTGGTCACTGGGAGAGAAGGAGGCTTCACTGGGACCCTGAGTTAGACTTCAGGCCATGTTCAGTCCAGCTGCAGGTCTGCTCTGGCTTGTGAGGAAGCACTCCATTCCTGAGGTCATAGGCTGGGGGGAGCGAGGTGATGCAGGTAATGGAGCGCCTCTTTGTTCTCACACATACATATACTTGCAAGGTTTGCAGCACGCTTTTTGTCACCTGGCTTGAGTCAGTACCAGCAACCATAGAGGACATGGGCTTAAACAAATTTTCTCTGAGGGGAGTGATGGGGAGAATGGATAGTTAGGGAGTTTGGGAAGATCACGTACACACTGCCACATTTAAAATGGATAACCAACAAGAACTTCCTAATTATATCACAGGGAACTCTGTTCAATGTTTTGTGGCACCCTGGATGGGAGGAGAATTTGGGGGAGAATGGATACATGTATATGTATGGCTGAGTACCTTTTCTGTCCACCTGAAACTATCACAACATTGTTAATCATCTGTATATCCCCAATATAAAATTAAAAGTTAAAAGAAATGTCTGAAGCTTCCCAGGTGGCGCTAGTGGTAAAGAACCTGCCTTCCAATGCAGGAAACATAAGAGACACGGGTTCCATCTCTGATTTGGGAAGATCTCCTGGAGAAGGAAATGGCAACCTACTCCACTATTCTTGCCTGGAGAATCCCATAGACAGAGGAGCCTGGTGGGTTATAGTCCATGGGGTCACAAAGAGTCGGTCACAACTGAAGTGACTTAGCACACAAAAAAAACGTCTACTCTGAAGGAACTTAATAGGGATGTGATAGATATTTTAAAGTCCAGCATCTCTAAAACAATATAGCTCTAAACAACGTAGCTGAATATAAATTGTATACACATGAGTTAATACTGAGGAAAAACTACCCCTCACTTGTCTTCTGACCCAGCATACCCCTGCCACCCCCCGCCCTTCCAATTCCCTGCAACACACACACTCTGGGTCCCTTCAGAGGTGAAGATAAGCAAGTTATTTCTGCTCCTGTTTTGAATGACCTATCCATTTAAAATGTTAGACTATGCTGCAATGATTTTAAAATATCTTTCTTCAGACTTGAAACCTTCCTTCACTATCAAACTTAGGGTGGTGAAAATTTCAATCTGTAATGTTAACCCACTCTATGAGATTATAGTGTGCTAATTAATAGGCTGTAACACAGTCTCTACTAACTGCCCTCTTATTCATGTGTTACAAGAATAGAGTGAATTAAATAAAAGGAAAAACATTCTACTTTTACAGTTGTTTGTCTTTTCACATGGGGGAGAATCTGATCTTTATCAGCTCCTGAACAGCTTAAAGTGGTGTGTGGCATCTGTGTATTTCTCCCCCGCTGAGGTGGACTTGATAAATCTTACTTTGGTCAGCGCTCTACTGTCAGAGTGTTCATCAGTAAGGGAGCTGGAGGAGACTCAGCTGCCAGTACAGGGTGCTGCTCGTACACCACGTGTGCTCTGGGAAACAGCTCTGCTGCACATCCCTGGGTGATGTCACAGGATTCAAGCCAGAAAGAGAAAGGAGACAAACTCTTACCATTGTCATTACCCTGCTTGATCTCCTCCGCCGTCCGATCTATCAACACGTACAAGGACCAGACCACGCAGGTGATGGCAATGACATGGAAAGTGACAGAGCAGAAGATTTTCCTCCTTTCGCTTGTGGTCATCTGCAGTTTCTCCCACTGCAATCACAAACCAATTACACGCAATTGAATCTCCAGTCAGGAAATCTTGCTCCCCATTTATGTCCCAGGCATAGGTCATGAATGGAGAGAAACCATTAGATAGTTGCCATTTTAGATGACACTAAAATATTCAAATAAGTTTTCATGTTTGAAAAGATCTACAATCATAGACTGTGGAGTTGTAACTTAAAAAGTACACAGTAAAACAAAAACAAAAATATTTTCCTATTCTCCAAATAACTAGTTCCTTGTAGTTTCCTTTTCTGTAACATGAAGGGGACAGTTTTAATATTATACAATTTTCAAAAACATTTCGGCTCAGATTGCTACATATTACTTCTCTGTGGCCCTAGGTTATAAGCAGTCATACATAGTCTCTCCTTGGATTAATACATACCCTGACACAGTGTTGCATTCTCTTTTTTAAATCGGAGTATAGTTGCCTTACAATGTTGTTAGTTTCTGCTGCACAAGGAAGTGAATCAGTTATATGTATACATAGATCCCCTCTCTCTGGGACATCTCTCCCCCTTCCCTGTCTCATCCCACCCATGTAGGTCATCACAAAGCACTGAATTGAGCTCCCTGTGCTACGTAGTAGTTTCCCACTAGCTATTTTACACATGGTAGTGTATATATGTCAATTCTATCTCCCAGTTCACCCCCACCCTGCCACCATGTCCACAGTTTCGTTCTGTACATCTTGTGTCTCTATTCCTGCCCTGCAAATAGGTTCATCTGTACCCTTTTTCTAGATTCCACATGCACCCCAATGTTCATTGCAGCACTGTATACAATAGCCAGGATATGGAAGCAACCTAAATATCCATAGACAGATGAATGGATAAAGAAGATGTGGTATATCTATACAATGAAATATTACTCAGCCATAACAAGGGATTAAATTGGGTCATTTGTAGATACACGGGCCTAGAGTCTGTTATACAAAGGGAAGTAAGTCAGAAAGAGAAAACCAAATATCATATATTAATGCATGTGAGTGTTGCATTCTTAAATGTGTAAATTTAACAAGTATTTGAATGGCTGAATTTTATCTGTGAGAGAGTTAACATCCGTCACAACTCTCCTCCTAGAAGACAAATTTTATCCTCCAAGCAATGGAAGAAAGTCAGCTGCAGCCCCTTTCAGCGCAGTCTTGCTTATCTGCTGCCACCACTGTCACAATCGCTGTCCCTGAGGCGCACTCCTCAGCAAGTCCAGGGCCGCTTCTTAGTCGGCGACAGGGGGAGGGCCGCCACTTGTATAGCAGGAAGGAAGTACAGGAGTATATGAGGGAACATGTCCATGATTTATTTTGAAGTAACAAGCTGTCAGATGAAACTTTTACTATCGAACAACATTTTAATGCCTTGACAGTTACAGTATCACTTCATTACCATGTTATAATTTGATCTTTACTTTTCTTCACATATTTCTGTAGGACAATCAAATCATTATGATCTTATTATATCGTGAATTTTTTTTTCGGCAATTCATGATTGCTTGCATTCTTTTCTAAAAAATTGAAGTATAGTTGATTTGCATTGTTGTGTTAGTTTCAGGTATAAGCCAACTAATTCAGATATATATATATATAATATATATTCTTTTTCAGGTTCTTTCCATTATAGGTTATTACAAGATATTGAGTATAGTTCCCTGTGCTATACAGTAAGTCCCTGTTGATTATTTATTGTATATATAACGGTGTGTATATGTTACTCCCAAACTCCTAATTTATTCCCTCCTCCTCTTTCCTCTTTGGTAACTATAAAATTAATTTGAATGTCTATGAGTCTATTTCTGTTTTGTAAATAGGTTCATTTGAACCTTTTTTTAGATATCACATATAAGTGATATCATATGGTATTTAGCTTTCTCTGACTTCACTTAGTATGATAATCTCTAGTTCCACTTGTGTTAGTGCAAATGGCATTATTACGTTCTTTTTATGGCTGAGTAGTATTGCATGTATATGGAATATTTCCATATATATATGTGTATATATATATTTATGTCACATCTTTATCCATCTATCTGTTGATGGGCATTTAGGTTGTTTCCATATCTTGGCTATTGAAAATAGTGCTGCTATGAATCTTTGCATTTTGTATTTATCATGCTCTGGCTAAAGCAGTATCCTTAGACTCTCATAGCCCCACTCCTTCCCCAACCCACCTCGCATGTCATAAAACCCCGTAAAGCCCTGGCTCTGCCACCAGCTCTGAGACACGAGTGAGCCTCAGTCCCCAGGCCCAGGTGCCTCATCCCCCTCAGAGGCGGAGAGGGGTGGTGGAGACACAACCCTCTCCTTTTCCTTTACCAACAGACTAAGCCCGTGAGGGCTGGCACCATGCCAGGTAAGGCTGCTTTCCCACCTTCCTGGCAGAGTTTGACATGGACTGTTTCCTACAAGTGAGATGTGAGTGGCTATCTACTGGGATGCTGAGTTTTTGCCTTCCTGACACAAGAATTGCCCCTTTCTCCTTCATTTTCTTTTCTTTGCTGCCTGGAATTCCCAATTAATGGTAGAAGCCCTAATAGTCGTCTTGCAACCTTGAGGAAAAATCTTGAGAATTAGAGAGACCTCAGCCCATCAGCCACAGCTCACCTCTTGCTGCCACGCATATGTGAGGGAAATAAAGTCCTGTCTGAGCCACTACTTCTCAGGACCCTGCTCTTCACTGTCAAATGCAATTCCTGATAGAAGCAAATGAAACCTCCTAACTTCCCTTCCGGTCTGAACATTAATGTCATATGGCTACATGTTTGTGACCCCATGGACTGTAGCTTGCCAGGCTCCTCTGTCCATGGGATTTTCCAGGCAAGAATACTGGAGTGAGTTGCCATTTCCTTCTCCAGGGAAATCTTCCCAAGCCAGGGACTGAACCGAAGTCTTCTGCATTACAGGCAGATTCTTTACCTTTCAGCCATCTGGGAAGCCCATTCCTCTCTTACTGGCCAGTTACCACAGCATTTCCCATTCAGGGTCTGTTAGATCCATTTAACCTAATCTTGGACTCCTTCTCATCAAACTATATTTTCTCTGTTATTCTAAGTAAGGACTGGAGAAATCTTAGTAATGAAACTAGGGGAAAACCAGATGCTTCAATCTATCTATAGAATCTATTTTTAATTAATCAACATTGAAATGAGAAGATTTCAGGGCTTTATATCACAACTTCACATCACAGGTGTGAAAGATTGTTTTTGAAATTTCATTGTGTTATTTTATTGATTTATTGTGATATTAATCTAAATACTGTGTGATTATGGACTAGAACATTATTCATTTGGCAACAGCATTTCGTGATTTAATAACTATTTCTTGGATTACCTCAGTATTTAATATAAAAAGATAAAAGTGCAGGATGGTGCACAAGGGCAGCTTTACATGTTCAAACTTCCTAAATGTTCCAAGTGTTCCAAAACCTTCAGTAACAAAATATTCATAACAAATCAACCCTCCGTTGTAAAGTTGGCTTTGGGGAGGAAAAAAAAAAAAAACGCTTAAAAAGCGGGTCTTTTTTTAATCTAAGGAGTGTTTTGATGATGTGGTTGGAACACATTCTTCAAAACTGCTGCTGCTGCTGCTGCTGCTGCTACTAAGTCGCTTCAGTTGTGTCCAGCTCTGTGCGACCCCATAGACGGCAGCGCACCAGGCTCCCCCGTCCCTGGGATTCTCCAGGCAAGAACACTGGAGTGGGTTGCCATTTCCTTCTCCAATGCATGAAAGTGAAAAGTGAAAATGAAGTCGCTCAGTTGTGTCTGACTCTTCGCGACCCCATGGACTGCAGCCTACCAGGCTCCTCCTTCCATGGGATTTTCCAGGCAAGAGTACTGGAGTGGGGTGCCATTGCCTTCTCTGTCTTCAAAACTAATGAGCCTCAATAGAAAAATATCAGAACTAAAAATCCCTTTTAGTTCTAGACAACAGTAACTCTGAAGCTGTCAATTCCTAATCTCAGCAGCGTTTCAAGAAGTGGAGTGTAAAAGGACCATCAAACGTTGCTATTATACTTTCCTTTATAAATCCTCACAGACACCACCCAGGAATTCATCGGATAGCACACCACTAAACGCGATACCACGGCGCCCTCTTCCGGACGGTCACGTCACTGCATGTGGTACCCAGCACAAGGCAACATCAGAAATTTAATCCATTTCATGAAATGTTCATCCATCCATATCTTAGAATTTTCAAGTTTATATGTATATATATATATATACACATATATATATACATACATATATATATACACACATATATATACATACATATATATATATACACACATATATATATACATACATATATATATATATACACATATACACACACACACACACACACACACACACACACATATATATATATATATAAGGCTGAATAAGTTTTGCAAGCCCTCACATTGAGAAATGGATCAAGAAGGCAAGGGTAGAAATCTTATATTAACAAACTTGTCATGAAAGGGCAAATACTAATTTATTATTTAAGATGCTGAAATTCAATACAAGTTCACAAAAGATTTGACAGCAAAGGGCTAATATGCACAAATGCACTCAGCATCAGAGCTCCGCCTCCTAATTTAAGAAAATAACGTGTGCTTATGCCTACAGACTACGTGTCCAGTGTGGGTCCCACGTCCCCGCCCCACCCTGGAAGATTAAGAGGCGCCTTCTCGGTGCTCAGTTTTAAGGAGACCCGTCTCTCCAGGGGGTCTCAGAGGAGCTGGTGGAAGTGACCAGAACAGCAAGGTGGGAGGAGAGACTGCATATTCTCTCAAGTGCCCAGGGCTCTTTGCCCGGCACGTCCCTGCCCTCCTCGGTCCATGCGCTTTAGTTCACCTGCAAAACCAGCTGCGCAGTCTTAGCGCCTCAGACCTCGCTTTCTTCTATAGGCTACCTGGGTCTCTGGCACCTGTTTTACTGTCCTTAGCCTTTGGTCCCTTATCCAGAGCCTTCAACGACAGAAAGAATTGAACAGAACTCCCTTAATCAACTTAGAAATACACAACTAGATTAATCTGAAAAGATTTTCCAAATTGGAATCTAAACTGATGCAGACACGGTTTCTGTAAAATTCTCCGTTTGTTTTAGCGAGATGAAACTGAGCATTTTCTAATTTAAAGTACTTGTATTTTCATTCTGTCCTAATATATAAATTAAAAAAAAAAAACTGCCTAATAAGAATGTTTTTAAAATTTTTGTACCAGTGAAAAGTAAGGGCAGCTTATTTTATGATATCAACATACACGAGATGGGGGGCTACTTTACTAAGTCCATTTTTTTTTCGTCCTTGACACAGCCCCACTGGTTTTTTCAAGTTTCCTAAAGGCAATATGAGCCAGAATTTCAGCGTCTGTGTCGTGATAACGCAAAAGCCACCAGCAGAGGGCGTCGGCCCACCAAGCCCCTGGTTGCAAGGTGATTTTCCAGGGTCATCAGAGATTCCAGAGTCCCCACCAGTGGCTGGCAGGCTTTCTCGGTCATTTCAACAACCCAGACTAAATGCAAAGGCACATTTTAACTCTTTAAAAATTTCCGACCCTGCTTATCATGTTATGGTGAAGTTTTAGCACAGCTGAATGAAAATAATATTTGGAACAGCAGGTTTAGTTTGTTACATTATCTACACGCCCAGTGAGCCTCCCTCCTGGCTCAGTGGTAGGTAAACAATCTGCCTGCCAATGCAGGAGATGCGGGTTCAATCCCTGGGTCAGGAAGATCCCTTGGAAAGGAAGTGACACTCAACTTCAAATTCTTCTCTGGAAAGTCCCATAGACAGAGGAGCCTGACAGACTACAGCCCATGCGGTGGCGAAAGAGTCAGACGTGACTTAGCAACCAAGCATCACCACCAACAGCACACCCAGTGTGACACATTGTGCCAGACAGTCTGGAACTCGGAGGGAGTTTGTGGCTAAAAGACTGACCAAATTCCTAGAAACCCCCTCGGTCTAGGACAGTGGTTCTTTTTTAAATTTTTAGTTGTTTTTTTAAAAATTGAAGTATAGTTGATTTACAATGTTGTATTAATGCCTATTATATAGCAAAGTGATTCAGTTATGTACACACATATATATTCTGTTAAAAATATTCTTTTCTATTATGGTTTACCATAGGCTATTGAATATAGTTCTCGGTGCTATATAGTAGGACCTTCTTGTTTATCCATGGGCCAGTGGTTTTTGAAGAGGTTCTTCAGGCGCATCACCATCAACATGGAACTTGGTCCCTGCTACATTAATCAAAGAAGGAGGCCATTTGGCTGAGGTGGTTCAGTGCCCTGGTGCCCACGTAAACAAACCAAAATCTGAGCCTCTAAATGCCTCAAGGTTGGAAAATAGAAACTTAAGGACAACTAATCCTGATCAGCCAACTAGGCTTTAATCATGAGCCAATCCCTAATCTTCTTGCTTGGTTTCTGCACTTTCTTCTGCAGCTCCTGTGGGTGGCATCTCCTAACTACTTCCAGTGTGGTGCTGCCCAATTCAAATGAAATTTTGTTCAAATGAATTCTTAAAACTCTAAATAAGCCCCAGTTTATCTTTTACCATTAGAAATGAAATATTTGCATGTGGTGTTTCACCTGGGCTTCAGGTGATTCTGATTCAGGATGGATTTTGAGACTCCCCCTGCACTCCCCCTGGTCGATGTTGCTGGGCAGAGCTACATGGTGACAGCAGTGGGGTCAAACTAGAAGCAGCACTTGTCACTGCCTGTCATTAACTAATCAGCAGTCCAGGGAAGGAACACCAACAGACTGGTTTTGTTACCTGGCTGTGATGGAACTATTTCAGGTTGAGTGAAAAATGAAATTAGTCAATTTGTTTGACAAAAAGTCATTTAGTCTTTTAAATAAAGTCTTTTGTAGTTAACTTATTAATTGCTAAAACATAATTTCATGTTTCAGATTAGTGTTTAGGTACTTGAGAGTGTATAAAATCCAACTTTATTAGTCACAATTTCAAATATTTTGTGAGAGGACCAAATGAGAGACTCAGTATTTATGAGGACTAACTTTTTTTTTTTTTTTTACATTTTAGTTTCAGCTGAATTCAAGGTGTTACAAATAACATGGGTATAAGCTGACAAACAAAATACAGTTTGTCAGACTTTAACAGTAAGGCAATCTTGAGAATGGTTCCTCTGGATCTAATATATTAATACCTATGATAAATGACATGGAGAAAGCTGAATTGCTGTATTTCCAGAACTTTCTGGCAGTGCTTTAAGGTTGACAGTTATGAGGAGTAACTCTTGGGGCCTTAAGGAGTCCCCAAGTTCACATATGCCTATAATAGTCATTTCTTCCTAGAAATGTATTAAAGAACACTAGAAGAAAAATGTAATCTCTTCAGGCTTTTAATGATATTTATTAATAGTACGAATTTCATGATGGCTAGGAAATAAGTTAGCCAGCTGGTCAAGCCCACTGGCAAGATAAGGCACTCACACCAGACACCAGTCAGAAAGTGTACACGATGCCAGCTTGTCTTTCAACAGAATGAAAAATCATCATGTACATGGATTGTCTGGCTTTCTCACTAAAGTCAATACCTCAAATATGACATCCATAAATGTTCTGTGAGTCTATGGCAATCTCCTGGAAAAACTCTCCCCCTCCCATAGGTCACTGTTCCCTTTTGATCCACCAAGAATTACTGTGCTGTGCTAAGTCACTTCAGTTGTGTCTGACTCTTTGCAATCCCACGAGGCTCCTCTGTCCATGGCATTCTCCAGTCAAGAATATTAGATTGGGTTGCCATGCCCTCCTCCAGGGGATCTTCCCAACCCAGGCATCAAACCCGTGTCTCTTACATCTCCTGCACTGGCAAGTGGATTCTTTATCACTACCACAACCTGCCCCCCCCCCCCAATAACTACTACTGGACATCTTTCTTGTCTTTTCATACTGTTCATGGGACTCTCAAGGCAAGAATACTGAAGTGGTTCGCCATTCCCTTCTCCAGTGGACCACATTTTGTCAGAACTCTCCACCATTACCTGTCCGTCTTGGGCCCTACACAGCATGGCTCAGTTTCATTGAGTTAGACAAGGCTGTGGTCCATGTGATCAATTTGATTAGTTTTCTGTAATTGTGGTTTTCATTCTGTCCGCCCTTGGATGAATAAGGATAAGAGGCTTATGGAAGCTTCCTGATGGGAGAGACTGACTCTGGGGAAAATTGGGTCTTATTCTGATGGACAGGGCCATGCTCAGTAAATCTTTAATCCAGTTTTCTGTTGATGGGTGGGGCTGTGTTCTCTTCCTGTTGTTTGATCTGAAACCAAACTATGGTGGAGGTAATGAAGATAATGTCTACCTGTTTCAAAAGGTCCTGTGCACGTACTGCTGCACTCAGTGTCCTGGGACACTGCAGCAGGCCAACACCAACCCACGCCTCTGCCAGAGACTCCTGGACACTCGTGGGCAAGTCTGGGTCAGTTTCTTGTGGGGGTCACTGTTCCTTGGGGTCACAGACCTGGGAAAGTTCAGTTTCCATTCCGGTCCGAAAGAAGGGCAATGACAAAGAATGTTCAAACTAGTGCGCAATTGCACACATCTCACACACTAGCAAAGTAGTGCTCAAAATTCTCCAAGCTAGGCTTCAGCAGTATGTGAACTGTGAACTTCCAGATGTTCAAGCTGAATTTAGAAATGCAAAAGAGCTAGAGATCAAATTGCCAACATCCGTTGGATCATAAGCAAGAGAATTCCATAAAAACATCTACTCTGCTTTATTGATTATGCCAAAGCCTTTGACTGTGTAGATCATAACAAACTGTGGAAAATTCTTCAAGAGATATGAATACCAGACCACCTGACCTGCCTCCTGAGAAATCTGTATTCAGGTCAAGAAACAACCTTTAGAACCAGACACGAAACAACAGACTGGTTCCAAATTGGGAAAAGAGTACATCAAGTATTGTCACCCTGCTTATTTAACTTATATGCAGAATACCTCATGAGAAATGCTGGGCTGGATGAAGCACAAGCTGGAATCAAGATTGCTGGGAGAAATATCAATAACCTCAGATATGCAGATGGCATCACCCTTATGGCAGAAAGTGAAGAAGAACTAAAGAGCCTCTTGATGAAAGAAGAGAGCAAAAAAGCTGGCTTAAAACTCAACATTCAAAAAACGATGGCATCTGGTCCCATCACTTCATGGCAAATAGATGGGGAAACAATGGAAACAGTGAGAGACTTTATTTTCTTGGGCTCCAAAATTACTGCAGACGGTGACTGCAGCCTTGAAACTAATAGAGGCTTACTCCTTGGAAGGAAAGTTATGACCAACCTAGACAGCATATTACAAAGCAGAGACATTACTTTGCCGACAAAGTCCATCTAGCCAAAGCTACAATTTTTCCAGTGGTCATGTATGGATGTGAGAGTCAGACTATAAAGAAAGCTGAGCACTAAAGAATTGATGCTTTTGAACTGTGGTGCTGGAGAAGACTCTTGAGAGTCCCTTGGATTGCAAGGAGATCAAACCAGTCAATCCTAAAGGAGATCAGTCCTGAATACTCATTGGAAGGACTGATGCTGAATCTGAAACTCCAATACTTTGGCTACCTGAAACAGAGAGCTGACTCACTGGAAAAACCCTGATGCTGGGAAAGATTGAAGGCAGGAGGAGAAGGGAATGACGGAGGATGAGATGGTTGGATGCCCACCGACTCAATGGACATAAGTTTGAGCAAGCTTCGGGAGTTGGTGATGGACAGGGAGGCCTGGTGTGCTGCGGTCCATGGGGTCACAAAGAGTTGGACATGACTGACTGACTATAGTGACTGATCTTTCATGCATGGTCCTGAGAGAGTCAATTCCTAGGTAGGTTGATAAGAAGTCCAGAGTTCCAGAGAAGGAGAAAGGGGTCCGGAGCTCTGGAGAAGGAGAAAAGGGTCTGGGGCTCTCAAAGAGAAAAGGACAAATGTTCTTTCCTACACTGCTTTGTCTTAGTCAATATAGCAATGTATCTTGCTCAAGGATATGTTTCTCCTTAACAAGAACCTTCTGACTAATTCTGTCATCTTAAAATGCATACTATGGGAATGGGTCTGGTAAGACCTTTCTATTGCTTACCCTAATCTTGTTAATTTAAGATGTATGTTGTGGGAGTGGGTCTGAGAAAGTATATAAGGCCTTGATAAGACTAGCTGGGGGGCATTCTCTGTCCCCCTTCTGATGTCTGTGTCATAAGTTTTCTCTGTGCCTTTTCTTACTTTAATAAAACTCTGTTACACAAAAGCTCTTGAGTAACCAAGGCTGGTCCCTGGTCCCAAAGATAAATCTTTTTCTTAGGAGATCATGAGTGTGACTTCGTTCACTGTAAGCTATCTTGGGGGGCTCGTCTTGGATCTTCAGGACAAGGTAAGAACACTCAGAACTCTAGCCTCTCTGCTTTCTCAGTATTCACGTTTTCTGCCCTACTTTACTAACTCTACAGTGGGCTTGTATGAATGAATGACACGCCCTGCACAAAGCGAGTGATGAGCCCTGCTCTGTGGTTTTGTGGTGTCTCATAATGACTGAAGGCAGCCCCCAAAAGAGGCACCTTGTCGAGGCTTTATACCGACCTGCCAATGCCCAGAGACACCCAAGGGCCTTGCGAGGGTAGCGACCAGAGATGGGCAAAGCGTGTGGACCGAACTTTCCTTTCTCGATCACTTTTTCCTGGTCTCTTTGACCTTTTCATAATTGCATGGGAAATTAGAACTACTAACCTAATAGGTCGGATCATAGACTTTCAAGGGATTTGTGATCCATGTAGTTATTGTGTACTTTTACTTAGACCCCCTGTATGGGAGCACTTAGCCTTACTAGGCTAGGCAAGCCTTGCTAGAAAGGTACTAAGAACATGTTTGGGAGCAAGGCAGAACTCTAGTTCCAGGAACGTCTCTCAGGCTAGAGGTCTTGGCTGCCTGCCTCAGGGGCCAGTGACCTGAAAGTGAATCTTTGTCATGGCTGTGCCTCTGATCTATGTGGATAGAAGCACTGCTGGTGACCATAATGTTTTTGAGGACACAGGTCAGGAATTACAGGATCTGGTCAGATTGGAAATGCAATAGGCTTCTTCCTTTGGTGGCACTATCTGTTAGCAGACCAGAGAAGGCTCTCTGATGGCTTCTGTCTCAACTCCTTAGATATTTCTTTTGAGAAATCTGTGGAAATGAACTGGAAGGATTGCCCCTAGTAGCTTGAGGACAAAAATCACTCTTTCTTTGCTGGCCAACCCTCCACAACCTCTTTTGCTATCACATATACTGGTGTGGTGACACTCAGAAGGGACATCTCAGTTGTTGTTCGTCCCCTTATGACTCACCGCTTCTACAGCAGTCAGGACTGTACTCAGGAATGTGCATGGGCACATGGAAGATGGATGCTTCCCCTAGTAGCACTAACTTGGGAGACATTCCAAAAAGCTAGTCTGCTCCACCCCGAGTGGCATCAGAGAAAAGGGCAAATCAAACAAAGGTCTCGGTGGTATGGAACTAGATCAATCTGGGATGCCATCAGGTCTATCCCTGGTGCATCTCCACCCTGCCTCAGTGGCTGAACAGGGAAGGATGAGTAAGACGCCTGCATTGGTAAGGGACAGACTAAGTCCGATCAGGGAAGGAAAGCTTCAGTGGAAAGTCTGTCTACACCCCCATCTAGAGCAGGGTAGGATGCTTCCAGTGGGAAAAAGCCATGGCTATGGATGCTGCTTTTTTCTCTCGTAGAGATGGGAGCTAGCATTTCCAAAGCCACTCCTTTAAAAAAAAAAAAATATATATATATATATATAAATGCTGGGACAAATTTGATCCCCAGAGTTTAAAAGACGTGCCTGATCTTCTGTGATACTGAATGGCCACAGTATCCTCTGGAAGACAGGGAACGCGGACCTGTTGAAGGATCTCAATTATTACTGTTTTACAACTAGACTGGGTCTGTAGAAAATAAGGGAAATGGGTAGAAGTGACTTTTGTGTTATTCTTTATCTCTCTGTGAGACATGCCAGACTTATGTCTTAAGGGTACGGATATGGGTGTGAAACCTTCAGCTCCCTCCTATTCTCTTACTTTGCCTCTTTATCTGGGGGTCCCAACTGAACAGGGTGAGAGTCGGGGTACCTTTCCAGGAGGGGTTGCCTCAGTCTTGGTAGAATTTCAAACAGTCCCAATTGCAGTCGAGACTGTTTAGAGGATTCAAAAAATATATAGAAGCCTTTACAGGACAAACTTTACTCTATGACCTTACTTGGTGAGATGCAATGTATGTCTTGGGACAGACACTGACTCCTGACTCGAAAACTTGAGTTTTGGGAAAGCTACTACTTTTGGAGATGAATGACCTGAACATGAGACAAGGGGAAAGAGGGAACACAAAACAGCCCTCCTTCCTACTGGAAACCAAGTGGTTCCAATAACAGAGCCACTTTGCTGGATGTATTCTTGAAGGACTTAAGCAAGCACACACTAAGACTTTAGACTATGCTAAGTTGGCTGATATAGAACAGGAAGAGAAGGAAACTCTTGGTAAATTCCTAGATAGACCATGGGAGGCTCTCCACAAGTTTACTGATGTTGATCTGGAAAGTGCAGAAGGAGGAATGATCTTAAAAGATAGACTTCTCACTCAATCAGCTCCAGATATCCGCTGTAAGTTACAAAAACAGGTGTTTAGACCAAATCAGTCTTTAGAAAAACTGTTACAGCTGGCTCAGACAGTATGTTATGGTAGAGAATACAAGGAGAAAATACGAGGCAAAAAAGAACCAGGCAAAAGACTGAACCCCCAACAACGTCTGTTAGATCTGCTCTGGAACAGCCTGAGGAAAAATGCCCAGAGGAACCCAGGTGAAAAGGAATGGACTTGTTATTACTGTGGAAAGGAGGGGCATCTTAAGCGGGATTACCCTCAGGCATCTAAGCAGCCCAGGTCGGGTCCGCAAAGGACCATACTGGAGAAGAGACTGCCCTCAGAGGTGTAGGCCCCAGGGGTCAGACTCTCAAGACAATCTTGATTGAAGGTGCCTGGGGGTCCCCACACAAGCTCCCGTCCTAATTACACCTGAGGAACCCTGGCTACTAGTAACTATGGGGGGGTCAATCAGTCGATTTCTTTTGCACCCTGGGACAACGTTCTCTGTGCTCACTGAAGCCCCTGGCCCGCTTTCCTCCTGACCCACCACCGTAACGGGGCTGTCTGGCTGAGCCAAACATGATTATGTCAGTCAGTCATCCTTTAAGCTGCAACTGGACTCTGTGCTGTTTCCCAAATCTCACACTGTTACTGGAGACCCCAATCTTCAGAAAAAGTTGAAAAGGCTAATGATGTTATTAAAAGACATCCATGTAAGCTAACTCAGGAAACACAAGACAGTTGGTTTACCATTCTACCCATAGCTTTAATGAGGGCTCAAACTGCTCTCCTCCTCCTCAAAAGAGGGGACTCTCTATTGCAGACTATTTTTGTGCACAGATATTGTCATAGATCCTGAAGCCTTAAAATTAACTATGTGACTCAGCTTTCAGCTTTTCAACAGACATTATCGGGAGGTTAACTCCTGAGCCAGCCTTTGAGTCAAACAAGCCGCTTGTTTGAGCCAGGAACCGAGATAGGCCTGAGAATCTATGTGGGCTTGCTTTTCTGCTGACTCCAAAAGTCCGGAGTCTGCCCTCAAGACAATGCCTTCCTGTCCTGGGCTCCTTCCTACTCCACATTCCACAATCAACATAATTGCTAGGTCTGTGGAGCGCTCATCAGTTGAAGACTTCCCATGGTGGGTTTCTCTGCTTCAAGGAAAGGACTTTCCTCAACTCTGTGATGACATCTAACAATGCTAAGCTGGACTGATGTAACTGTGGACATAATGTGACTTTTAATTGTGATTAGGTTTTAATTTGGTTTAATGGGTATTTTGCCTTACATCTGTAACTGTGAAATGGGGTTTGCTTCTGTCTGAAAGCTTTTAAGTTACAAATGGGTGTCCAGGCTCCTACAAGTGCTACAGCCTCCTCCAACTATTACTTGGGACCTCTAGATCAGAGACCCTCAATATGAGGGTTGGGAGAATATGTTGCCTCAACAATTAGGGACGATGCCCCTCAACAGCAGGACGTAGTTATGGAATGAAAACGATGCCCCTTTCCCTTGGCAACATAATTCTCCAAAAGAAAAGGGGGAACGAGAGAGTCAATTGCTAGGTAGGTTGATAAGAAGTCCAGGGTTCCTGAGAAGGAGAAAGGGGTCTGGGGCTCTCAAGGAGAAAAGGACAAATGTTCTTTCCTACACTGCTTTGTCTTAGTCAATATAGCAATGTATCTTGCTCAAGGATATGTTTCTCCTTAACAAGAACCTTCTGACTAATTCTGTCATCTTAAAATGTATATTACAGGAGTGGGCCTGGTAAGACCTTTCTATTGTTTACCCCAATCTTGTTAATTTAAGATGTATGTTGTGGGAGTGGGTCTGAGAAAGTATATAAGGCCTTGATAAGACTAGCTGGGGGGCATTCTCTGTCCCCCTTCTGATGTCTGTGTCAGAAGTTTTCTCTGTGCCTTTTCTTACTTTAATAAAACTCTGTTACACAAAAGCTCTTGAGTGACCAAGGCTGGTCCCTGGTTCCAAAGCTAAATCTTCTTAGGAGATCAGGAATCCGACATTGTTCAGTGTAAGCTATCAGTCCCACGTGAAGTGGTATTATACATTTCTTTTTTTATTGTTTTGTTTTTTATTGGAGTATAGGTACTTTACAATATAGTGTTAGTTTCTGTTGTAACAAAGTGAATCAGCTGTATGCACACATATACCCTTCTTTTTCGGATTTCCTTCCCATTTAGGTCACCACAGAGCAGAGTTCCTATCGTATACAGTCATTTCTCATTGTTATTTATTTTATAGATAGTAGTGTACATATATCACACTCAGTCTGTCAGTCCATCCTTCCCTGAAGGGGTACTATACGTATTATATACATTTAAGAGGAAATGGCCTCACACTGCAGCAGGGCCTGGAAGCCACAGCCAAAGAACTTGCAAGTAGAGAGAGTGAGGTTAGACCATAGGCACTAGACCTGGAAAGTCTCTGCTGAAATGTAATTATGGGACATTGTAGGACAGTTGGAACACATATTGATTTGGAGTTGGGAGGAAGTAGTTATTGACATCCAGTTCAGGAAAGATGGCACTGCATGCTAGTGGCAGTCTTACTAAAAAGGGGTTTACAGATTTTCCCACAAAGAAGAGAAATACTTGGGAACACAGAATAAATGGCTTCATTTGCACTACTTTTGGTAGCTAGAACTACTGAAAGAAAGTGAAAGTGAATTTGCTCAGTCGTGTCTGACTCTTTGTGACCCCATTGGACTTTAGCCCACCAGGCTCCTCCATCCGTGAGATTCTCCAGGCAAGAATACTGGAGTGGGTTGCCATTTCCTTCTCCAGGGGATATTCCTGACCCAGGGATCGAACCCAGGTCTCCCGCATTGCAGGCAGACGCTTTAACCTCTGAGCCACCAGAGTAATGGCTATTACCTGGACATGGAGGGAATAATAACGCAGATTATTCAGATCTGGGAATCCTTATAAGAAATAATTTTCAGCCTTGACTCTCAAACAGAATCCTCTGTTAAGATAAATTCCAGCATACACACCAGACCTGCTGACTCCATCACTGAGAGAACACTCCCATCAGTGGTCGCCTAGATGTATGCTAGAAATGAGGGCTGTGCCACTAAGAGCTGCGTGCCTTGGGCTGGGCTAGTGTAACCCTCTGCCCTTCCAGTCCCTTACCTGTAAAGTCGTGATAAGAATGATACCTAGAGCAGGCACAATGGAGAATATATGGAGTTTCTTCAAAAAACTAAAAATAGATCTACTATGGGATCCAGCAATCCCACTCCTGGGCATGTATCTGGAGAAACACTAATTTGAAAAGATCTCATGCACCTCAATGCTCACAGCAGTACTGTTTACTATAGCCAAGATATGGAAGCCACCTAAGTGTCCTTCAACAGATAAAGAAGATAGGATATAAAGAGAATGAAATAATGCCATATGCAGCAACATAGGGAAAAGGCAATGGCACCCCACTCCAGTACTCTTGCCTGGAAAATCCCATGGATGGAGGAGCCTGGTAGGCTACAGTCCATGGGGTAGCTAAGAGTCGGGCACGACTGAGCGACTTCACTTTCACTTTGCCCTTTCATGCACTGGAGAAGGAAATGGCAACCCACTCCAGTGCTCTTGCCTGGAGAATCCCAGGGGCGGGGGAGCCTGGTAGGCTGCCATCTATGGGGTCGCACAGAGTTGGACACGACTGAAGCGACTTAGCAGCAGCAGCAGCAGCAACATAGATAAACCTAGAGATTTATATTTTGCTGAGTGAAGTAAGTAAGAAAGAGAAAGATAAATATCCTATATATAATATAGGATATGATATAAATATCCAGATATAAATATGAAATATAAAAATGACACCAATGAATTTATATAGAAAACAGAAACAGACTCAGTCATAGAGAACTAATTATGGTTACCAAAGGGGAGGGCAGGAGAGATAAGTTAGGAGTTTGGGATTAACAGATACAAACTACATTTATAAAATAGATAAAAAACAAAGCCCTACTCTATAGTGCAGGTAACTATATTCAATATCCTGTAATAAACCATGGTGGAAAATATGAAAAATACATCTATTATGTATAACTGAATTACTGTGCTGTACACCAGAAATTAACACAGCACTGTAAATCAATTACACTTCAGTAAAAGAAAGAATAGTACCTACATTACACAGTCAAGTTTAGGTGAGTTAAATAGTGGGAAGACTATCTAGCTCTTAGAAAGAATTTAATAAAGAGTTATCATAACTTGGATCTTGTATCACCACAGCCAGTTGACTATTTTTACTTTCACCACAGACTTCAGTTATTTTTACTTTCATGTTGATACTATCATTGGAGGATGAGGAAGGGATAAGTTGGGATTTGGTTATTTTCCAAAATTAAGGCAGTGGAATCCTCCCACCCCCATTTATTTTCCAAGTACAAATAGATTTTTCCGAATAGTGACTCTCATATCAGAGAAGTAGTCTGTTTTTGTTAATTATTAATACAAAGAAGGGCAAACAGATGAATTACTGTGCATATCCTAGTTGGACTCTCCTAGAAGACAGTACAATGTTACACTCTTTAATGTTAGGACTTACAGGTCGCAATGTATGTCTCAGGATATTTCCATCCTTTTTGTATGAAAATTCAATTCAAAATGCTATATTAAAGCCACTCAAAGAGAAACACTGTACTGAGTAACAGTTTTTATTAATGGTAAAAGGGACACAAATATTTCAAATAAAATGAAGCACTGGTGCGAGTATGTGGCTATAACTACATGTTTCCCAAGGAACGCGGTCCATGAGAGGCAGTCTGGTCAGCCTCAAGCCCCAGGGCTGCCACTGTGTCTCAGGGATTGCAAACCCCAGCTGCCACCCAAGGAAGGTGATTCACTGTGATTGCTGCACACAGTGGCTTTTTCGGGCTTTTTGTTTGCTTGTTTCCTTGGGGTGCAGTTGCTTTACAATGCTGCGTTAGTTTCTGCTGTACAGTGACGTGACCCAGCTGCGTGTGTGCATGTACCCTCTCCCTCCTGAGCCTCCCCCAGCCCTGCCCTCTGGGTCAGCACCCAGCGCTGAGCTCAGCTCCCTGTGCTGTAGAGCAGCTTTTCACTAGCTGTCTAATTCAGTATTTGCTTTTCAAAAAAAACATGTTTTGAGGCCAATTAATACCACAGGCCTTTACGCAGAGAGCTCCCATCACTTTACAGTGTTCACAGTAGTACTTGGAGCAATCTAGTTGAGTAGAAACAGAGGTGATATAATAGGGCCAATTCTACTTATAACAAAAATCCCATTGTTGCTGAAATATCTTAAAGCTTGAGTAGAAGGTGCACTTGCTTATTACAGCTGTAAAAGAATATTATACTGATGTACTTGTCATATTCACTTGCAAATGGGAACAATAAGTTATCAAGAGTTGTAGCCAGCCCAGTATTGGTGCAGAGGGGTGTCAGCTTCCAGATGAGAAACTGTCTAAATAAAAAGACACTATTGCAGTCAGAGGTCATGGGATCAGAAGATGTTGTGAAGAGTCAGGGGAGAGGGGGCCTGGGGTGGTGGGTGGGGAGAGGAGCACATGGGGTCAGACAGGTGGGAAGGCTGGCAGTCCCCTGTTCAGAGAGGCCCTGGAGCAGAGTGACAGACTCTGGGATCAGACATGTGGATTAGCCCAGGCAGGGAAACTTACCTGTCCGACTTGGAGTAAGGAAACTACCACCTAAGTCCTAGTTTCCTGTTTAGTATAGTTGGGATGCTGAAACTATCCCTTGTATAGGGTTGTTGTTAGAATTATGAGATAATATCCATACACAGTTAGCAATTTGTTAAGTCCTCAAGTAAATCAAGGATGCTTACCTGGTTTAAGATACAAAATTTCTTCCAGTTCACAGATGTCTAATTAGGCCCATAGTGGGGTTTATAGAATTATAATTATTTATGAATTCCTTGAAATGTAATGAACTCACCTACCACTGTCTTTGGTTTCTACTCGGTCCAGTCCACTCATTTATGTCACCGCTTAGTGCCTATGGGCTGCTAAATTTGTGACTCTTGAAGTGGTAGCATCAGTAAGCAGAATTTTTTAGTGGGATAGAAGCCACAATGTGCAAAATACATCCAGAGATTTCAGGATCTTGAAAAGAGCTGTCGCTCTCAGAAGCCAGCATGAGAGGTATCAGAAAGAAGATCCAGCTCATAGTATTGATTGGCCAGAAGGAGTTTATTAGGAAACTGGTGTGTGGGAATATTAATCTTACAGGTATAAACAATCTCAAATTATTGTGGCAAGTAAATCCGAGGTTTCTAAAATGGTTGTACAAAAAACAGGTTAGTCATATTCAGCTGACTTGATCACAATTAAATTTTTCTCTATATAAAATGTATGTATATTGCATATTAAACATATATGTAAATATATATGAATCTCATGTTACTTGAAGCAATTTTTCTTATAAGCCTTTTCCTGATTTCCTATTGTTTCAAGAAGTTCTTGAGAGATGGAATTCCTAAAAGTTTTGCGCAAGGCATTTGTAGTACAGAAAATTTGCTGAGTGAAATCACCCACTAGAGGGTGCAACAATATCACACATGAAGGTGACTTGGGACTAAAATAAAGAAGAAAGGGATACATGCTTGTGTGATAGGTCTCTTTAGAGGGGAGATATACCATGTGGTTCTAAGGTAGTGGGCACTGGAATTGCTCCAGTTAACAGCTAAAAGGCAATGCCTAGACTGTCCAGATCCATATCTGGGGGCCAGGTCTAGGAGTCTGCATTCTTAATAAGCACTCCAAGTGATCTTTGTGATGGAAACTTTTCTAAGGAACAACAGCCTCCCCAACCCCTGCCACACACACATGTACATACTTCCTACCCACATCTGTATTGATTAACATGTCATGTATTGAAGACGAATACAAATTACTTAAGGAATTAATAGATGCGTTGCTTTACAAATTTACTTTAAAAATATTTAACCAATACTTGGTTGTATGTTTCCCTTGAAGATTATGGTGAAAACATATGGGGTGTTCTGGAAGCACTTTGAGTGTGTTCCTGCTTCACGCATGTTGAACCAGTGGGGAAATCTGGGGCTGTGTGTCCAGGGAGTATTTAACTATGGGCTGAGACTTAAAAAGGAAACAAGAGGGACTCCATTTCACAAGATGGCACATTACCTCTACCCCACAGATTCAAGCCCTCTCCGGGGACTCTGAAACTTGCCCTGCTGTTCACAGTGTTCCACGAGGGGCCCACAGAGGCCAGGCACCAACTTGCGCCTAAATGATCACAGCCTTGCACTTGAGGAGAAATTGCCTGTGTGCTAAGTGGAACCAGAGACTAGGAAAATAAGAGACTTAAAAAAAACCTAGACGAGATGGTGTACTAAAAAGTAAAGACATCACTTTGGCGACAAAGGCCTATATAGTCAAGGCCATGATCTTTTCAGTAGTCATATGTGCATGTGAGAGTTGGACCATAAAGAAGGCTGAGCGCCGAAGAATTGATGCTTTTGAACTGTGGTGTTGGAGAGGACTCTTGAGAGTCCCTTGGACTGCAAGGAGATCCAACCAGTCCATCCTAAAGGAGATCAGTCCTGAATATTCATTAGAAGGACTGATGCTGAAGCTGAAACTTCAATACTTTGGCCACCTGATGCAAAGAACTGACTCATCAGGAAAAAGCCCTGATGCTGGGAAAGATTGAAGGCAGGAGGAGAAGGGGACGACATAGGATGAGATGGTTGGATGGCATCACCGACTCAATGGACATGCACTTGGGCAAACTCTGGGAGATACTGAAGGACAGGAAGGAAGGCCTGGAGTGTTGCAGTTCATGGAGTCGCAAAGAGTCAGACACGACTTGGCAACTGAACAACAAAAACAACAGCAGGAACAACAAAAGACCTAGTTTTGAGTTTGAGATTATTATTATTATTTACTTTATAAATAAAATAGAGAAACACCAAGGACCTACCATAGCACAGAGAACCATGCTTATATCTTGTAACAACATATAAGGGAAAAGAATCTGAAAAAGAATATATATATTTACGTATATATATATACGTATAATTGAATCACTTTCTGTACATTTGAAATATTGTAACTCAATTATACTTCATAAAACATATATATGTGTATATATATTTAAATATAAATAGATAATATAGGTTGTTGTTGTTTAGTTGCTAAGTCATCTAACTCTTTTGTGATCCCACAGACTAGAGCCCACCAGGTTCCTCTTTCCATGGGATTTTCCTGGCAAGAATACTGGAGTGGGATGCCATTTCCTTCTCCAGGGAATCTTCCAGACCCAGGGATTGAACCCAGGTCTCTTGCACAGGCGGGTAGATTCTTTACCACTGAGCCGCCTGGTCTGCCCAGATACCCTTCATTTTATAGATTAAGAAACAGGACTGGAGAACTGAATTGATTCGTGCAGGGAAAATTATTGAATGCCTTATTGAGTAGTAGATTTCTTTTTCATTCAGGAGCTAATTGTTGAAACATCGCAAAGTGTTGGATATTTATTCTAGGTGCCAGGGAACAAGGTAGCCAAGCCTACCGCTTTTATGAAGGTTACATAAATGTCATAATTGTGGAATGGTTTGTATTTTTTGCAACAGAGGATTGTATAACTGCCCATCAGTCAGATATAATGCGCTTTTGTTTCGTGAGCACTTCTTTCCCAGCTGTCTTTAGCTGTGTGTTTGTGTGCGAGTGTGTGTTTTCTGTACTTCTTGTTCTAAAACATTCTTTTGGGTGGCAGCAAAGAAAAAGAGAAGTTTCTCTCTGGAATTGCTATTGTACAGGAGTGCCAGCCCAATTCTACTGACAGCCCATTGTCAGTGCTTATTTTCATGTATGAATGTTGTATATAATGCGATTGGGTTGAGTTTTGTTGTCTTTGTTTTCACTGCTGTTGTTTTGATCTCTGATAGTCACATACCAGTTTGAGACACATCAGATATATATGGCAATCAAAGAAGTTTTAATCTCTCTCAATATTGAGTCAGATTTTGGATATAATAATACAAATAAAGCAAACAGTGTTTTAAACAATATGTTTTAAAATCAGCTTTATCAGTACTTTGACATCAAGTATAATTAATTGGCTCAGTATATTAGCTTTGAATTTGTTTGGGCATTTTAGAGACTCAGCTTTTGCCAAGAATTTTGTCCTAAAACTGAAGACTTTTTATTAAAGAGAATAGCTCTTTGGACTTTCCAGGGGTACAGACACATCACAGAGGTATTGTAGATTTAGTTCCAAACCATCACAATGAAGTGAATATTGCAATACGGAGTCACACAAATTTTTCTGCTTCCCAGTGCTTACCAAAGGTATGTTCACACTATATTGCAGTCTATTATATGTGCAATAGTGTTACATCTAAGAATCAATGCACATACTTGAATTAGATAATACACTATTCCTAAGAGTGCTAATCATCATCTGAGCCTTCAGTGAGCTTTATTTTTTTCGCAATAGTTACATCAAAGATCACTGATAATCACAGGAATATAATAATAATGAAAAATTGTGAAATGCTGTGAGAATTTCCAAAATGTGACACAGTGACATGAAGTGAGCAAATGCTGTTGGAAAAATGCAATTTTTTCAACAGAGTTGCTACAGTATGCCAATTTGTAAAAAAGGCAATATCTTTAAAGTACAATTAAATGAAGCACAATAAAATGGTTTGCCTATGTGTAGATTCCTTAAATTGCATGTGAAATGTGTGTATTTCCTCTTTCTGGGAAGAAGTCAGTAATTTGGAATGATTCTCAAAGAAGTCTAAGACACTTTCTGGATTAAAACCCTTTGCTTTAAAACTGCTCTCTCTTGAATTGGTCTAATATTACTGGGCACATCCATGTCTTACAAAATAAGGAAACCCTGGATGAGGGAACGGTGAGGTACATAAAATCTCTACAGAGTGGAACTGAAACTTGTGGTCTGGGGTTTTGACAAATTTGGGAAACAAAGAATGACTCTGCAACCACAACTGGCCAGATTTCCTCATCTGCAGAACCTAGAACAGGGACCAATCCCAAATGCTGCTTTTTAGCCTCCTGGGAAGGGGGTGGGAAAGAACACTTGATGCTTGCTCCTGTTGTCATGGAGACGCTCATATAAAATCTGTATAAGAAAGGCAACTCTTCCCCTTTCAGCCCCACATCTATTTTTCCTCCTTTTACAAAGAAATTGCTTTGACAAGGCAAAGATTTTGAGCATTTCATTTCAGTTCCAAGGACACCAGAATGCTTTGTTCATGTCCTTGCCAAGTTGTCTGCTTCTTGCATGATCCCTCAGGTCTGACTGCAGTCTGTGTGGAATTTCTTAGGATACATGTGAAAATTGTTCACATTCTAGAACAGATTCCATTTTTTCTTTCTGGAGCTTAAGAGTGAGAAGTGAATATGAAAAGAGCTCTTACTCAAAAGTTCTTATGTAATGTGGTGGTTTAGTCACTAAGTTGGCTCTGACTCTTTGCAACCCCATGGAATGTAGCCTGCCAGGCTCCTCTGTGCAGGGGATTTTCCAGACAAGAATACTGGAATGGGCTGCCATTTCCTTCTCCAGGGGATCTTCCCCATCCAGGGGTTGAATCTGGGTCTCCCGCATTGCAGATGGATTCTTTACCAACTGAGCTACCAGGAAGACCCTTATGTAATTTGTAATAATCTTATATAATAGTATGTCATTATTTGCCTTTTTGGAAATCAAATAAAAATGGATTGGCCCTGCTTCTTTTTCTATGTCTTTCATTCCCAGTTATTAAAATACTGAAAATAAATACCTTTCTCTGCAGCAGATTTGCTAGTCAATTTCTCTAACACCATTGAATCCCTGCAAAGGGATGTGAATTAAATGGTGAGACAATCTAATATAATTCTAATAATTTGTTCTTATAAGAATAATGAAGTGAAGTTCTGTTATCCACATTGAAAAGGAAGAAGGAAGGTTTAATAGTCTCATTGAAATATCTGTTCTACAAAGGATCATACAAGCCTTTTGATGCTTGAATTGAGTGTGATACAAGGGGAAAGAGGACAAGGTGAACCTGGGGTTATGTGACACTTCAGAGTGGTGTGGGGTGGGTTTGTCTGAGGAAACTGCAAAGATTCAGTGTGAGCATCAGGTGGGGTGACCAGGTGATGAGCAGCCTTGAGCATCAACCCAAAGCGAGAGGATACAGGGCATCAGATTGACATGGGTGGATTAATACGCCAAGAGAAGTAGAAAATGTTCTCGGATTTCCTTCATAGAATTTGCTGGAAATAAATTTCTTCACGACTAGTTGGAGTGAAAAGACACATGGGACATCAGTCTGGACCTCTCTCTGAGAGAGATGGTAAAGAGTTGCCTGTCCGTCGGAGGAGATGCAGGGATGGAACGAGTGGGGGTGTGTCTGGGGAGGGGCCAAAACGATGGAATTCCTCTCCTGCTATGAACTCACCAAATGCCCAGTGTATTTTGGGGAAAAAATCTACAAAACAGCTGATTTTTGAGATCAGATGTACATGAATAGAAGTGAAATAGCCAGTATGGACAGAGCAGATAGAAATAGAGAAAATGAGCTGCAGGTACCTGCAGAAAGCAGGAGGGAGATGAGGATAAAACCGTGGATTTGAAATTTGGGCCAAGTTTAAGCAAATTTCCAAAGGATAAGGTGGGACAGGATTTTAGGGTTTGGAGTTAGCAGAGTTTTAGAAAGCCCATTTTGTGCTGTAAGGATGGTGAATTGTATAGAGGGTGATGACTTAGCAGCCCTTGCTACTCGTTTTCTCCCCTCTGGATGGACTGATGGTGCTAACGGTTGGGTCTTATTAACTAAGATTTCTACTTTGGAGAATTCTCACATGGGTAAACTTCCTTAACTTCCTGTCTTCAGACTAAAGGCATTTTTATAACTGTATCACACCCTTCTTACTTCCTTTCCTCTTAATTAAATGGACAAAATGTCCCTTCAGACATTCCAAGACCCTTCACCCTTTGATTATATCTTTTCCTTTAACTTTGTATACCTTTTCCATTCAATATGAAAACCTCCTTTTATGTCCCACTCAGATTTTATTTTACAGTAGTTTATTATTTATATTAACTGCATGTTCATTATAGAAAATGTATGAAACCCAGGAAAGTAAATCAGAAATAGCATCATTCATAATCTCATCTGCCATGTGTATCTCAGTATTGTGAAGAGGTCAGTTCTCTTCCAGTTTCTTTTCTTTTTCTTTTTAAAAAAAATTGTTGGAGTATAGTTGACTTACAATGTTATATTAGTTTCAGGTGTATATATATATATATATACACACACACACACACACACACACACACACACATACGCCTGTTTCCCGAGAAACCTGTGTGTGGGTCAAGAAGCAACAGTTAAAACTGGACACGGAACAACTGAGTTGTTCCAAATTGGGAAAGGAGTACGTCAAGGCTGTATATTGTCACACTGCTTATTTAACTTATATGCAGAGTACATCATGCAAAATGCCAGGCTGGATGTAGCATAACCTGGAATCAAGACTGCTGGGAGAAATATCAACAATCTGAGATATGTGGATGGTATCACTCTAACGGCAAAAAGTGAAGAGGAACTGAAGAAGCTCTCAATGAGGGTGAAAGGGGAGAGTGAAAAAGCTAACTTAAAACTCAACACTCAAAAAAATCTCAAAACTCAACAATCAAAAAACTAAGATCATGGCATCCAGTTTCATCACTTCATCACAGATAGACAGGGGAAAAGTGGAAACAGTGACAGATTTTATTTTCTTGGGCTGCAAAATCACATGGATAGTAACTGCAGCCATGAAATTAGAAGATACTTGCTCCTTGGAAGAAAAGCTATGATGAACCTTGACAATGTATTAAAAAACAAAGACATCACTTGGCTGAAAAGGTCTGTATAGTCAAAGCTATGGTTTTTCCAGTAGTCATATGTGGATGTAAGAGTTGGACCATAAAGAAGGTTGAGAACTAAAGAACCAATGCTTTCGAATTGTGGTGCTGAAGAAGACTCTTGAGAGTCCCTTGGACAGCAAGATCAAACCAGTCAATCCTAAAGGAAATCAATCATGAATATTCATTGTAAGGACTGATGCTAAATCTGAGGCTCCCATAGTTTGGCCACCTGATGTGAAGAACTGACTCATTAGAAAAGACCCTGATGCTGGGAAAGATTAAAGGCAAAAGGAGAAGTGGGTGGCAGAAAATGAGATGGCTAGATAGCATCACTGACTCAATGGACATGAATTTGAGCAAACTCTGGGAGATAGTGGAGGTCAGAGAAGCCTGATGTGCTACAGTCCACGGGGTCACAATAAGTTGGACATGACTTAGCAACTGAAGAACAACAACCACTTTTCAGATTGTTTTCCCATATAGGTTACTACAGAATATTGAGTAGAGTTCCCTGTACTATATGGTAGGTCCTTAGTAGTTAACTGTTTTATCTTATTTTTTAATTGGAGGATAACTGTTTTACAATATTGTTTTAGATTCTGCTGTACAACAATGTGAATCAGTTGTAACTATATATATATATCACCTCCCTCTTGAACACACCCCCGCATCCCACCCATATAGGTCATCACAGAGCACCAAGCTTAGCTCCCTGTATTATAGAGCTGCTTCCCACTAGCTACCTATTTTACACAAGGTAGTGTGTATATTATGTCAGTGCTACTCTCTCAGTTCATCCCCCTCTTTCCCCTCCTGCTGTGTTCACCAGTCCATTCTCCAAGCCTGTAGTTTCTTTTAAAACTTTTGTTTCAAAGGCATCACTCTCCCCTGGTCTTGTGCCTCCTTCTGGCTGCTGCTGTTTGTTTCTCTGCTGGCTCTTTGTCTCTACCTTCTCCTTCATCTTGGTCCCCAGGGCTCCATCTTCATCCATATTCTTATCATACTTTCTCCCTCTTCACTGATCTGGATCTCCCTCATCTGGATCTGAGACTTCCACTGCCAGAGAACTCATGATGACTGCTTCCTATAGCTTTCTGCGTCCAGACTCAAACTCTCTCAGAATTACCTCCTACTCTTGACTAAGCACAGGCATCTCAAACTCATGTGTCCTGCCTGGAGCTCTTACATTATGTCCCCAGATTTGTTTACCTGCATGTATATTCTTCCAGTGAATAACCAGACTCTTCACCCAGTCACCCGAGGCAGAAAGCTGGCGGCCATTTCCTACACCTCATCCTTCATCTTCAGCCCTTGCAGTAGTTCAGGAACCAAACCCTACCATATGACTTCCTCTCTGTGCCCTCAGCTAGTGCTGTTTTGAATCATTTTGCTGCCTAGCTTGCATGTTTTATCGTGCTTGCTCACTCACATGAGCAATTCATCTTCCACATATTGCTGCAACACAGTCTTGCAAAAATGCACGTATATTAATTCCTTATTTAATATCCTTAAATGTCTTTTCATTTCCTTCTGGATAAAGTTGAAATCCTTTAGCAAAGCATCCTATATTACCTGACACTTGCTTTCTGTTTAACCTCATCTATTTTCTGTCTTAACAAGAATATTAATATTAATAGCTTTATATTGTTAATTCTCACAACTGTTCTGCGGTGGATAGCTTATTATTACTTTCACTGTAGGTGAGGATGGGAGATTGAGAAACTTGCCTATGGTCATCCTTCTCTCTGGAAAAGCCAGCTGCTTTCAACTTGTGAATTATTCATACTCTGTACATTTAAATGCACGATTTTCTTACCTAGAATGCCTTCACCTCTCTAGATCTCACTGGAGATGTCTAGTCATCATTCAGCATGTTTCAGTTGCCTCTTCTTATTGGAAGCATTTCCTAACCATCCAGCAAACATGATCACTCCTTCTCTGAATGACAGAGGCAGTGTGGGCTACCTAAAATCATACATGTGGCATAATATTGATTTAAGTCTGAATCCCAGGTCCACCATGTAAAACTGAGACCTTAAACAGTTTATTTAACCTCCGTTGGCCTCAGTGTCTGAGACCACTTGTGACTCTATGATAAGAACACATATTTCATGTTTCTTGGGAAGGTTACTGGAGGTTAGGTGTATAACAAAGCATGCCCACAGTCAGTGCACTTCAGTCGACCACAAGCTGAGGTCTTTTATATAGCTGGGACTAAAAAAAAAAATCATTCTCTATTAAACATATTACAGGTATTCCTTATAATCCACAGGCACAAGGTATAGTCGAATGAGCACATCACACACTAAAATTGCAAATAAAAAAATTAAAAAAGGGGGAATACACAGGAACACTACTGTCTTCCCTATCTAAAGCAGACTTTACTAGATTCCAATATAAGACATTTTCTAAACCTATAACTATTGTTAATACAGCTTTATTTGTTTTAAATTTTTTTAAATTTACCACAGGGAGATATCTTAACTACAGCAGAAAAACATTTTGAGGAATTGACACTTCTCTTCCTCTGCCCATTTGGTATCAAGATGGGTTAACAAAACAATGGAAATCTGGGAAACTAATCTTACAGGGAAAGGGGTATTCTTGTATCTCCTCAGATGGATCCAACGAACTCACATGGCTCCCTTTTCGGAAAATTCGGCCCAAGGGCACCCCCAGCCTTCAAAACAGAAGCGAAACAACAAAAACCCCAGGAGGAAGAAATTCCAATACAGGCCATGGAGGCTCTAAAGATCTCCAGGAAGCGCTGCCCTTGGTGACATCAACCTTATAACCTCCCCACGTGGGGACAAATAAAAACCCTTACTAATCGAGCTGAAAATTTGGTCTCTCAACAGGGAATGCCGCAGAATCCAGGAAACATTTTCCTAGCCATGCTCAGCTTGGTTGCATGTGCCTCCCCCTTGCCCAAGGCAAATTAATTATTCATACCAACCCCCTTTTTTACTACAGGTGGTAAAATGGATGGAGAGAAGACCAATTGTTTCTACTAATGACTCTATACATATGCCTTCTCCCTAGAGCATTAAAGGGCCCTCACACCCTGAAGTAGAAGAGAAAACTAATTAATATTTCTCTAGGTTATGAAGTCCTTCCTTTGTGCATGGGACCAACAGAATTTTGCATAAATGTTAGCCAACAAACTTGGGCTTTCGCCCTGCCTCCCAAGAAAGACTTTTGGACGTTGCTTGGATTGTGAACCAGGGTTACACTACTGAAACCTTAGGGAAAGAATTAGGGAAAGGATTCATTACCATGACAAAGGACTTCTTGATTGGCTTGACAGAGAAATCTCCCCACTTCGCCTTCAAATCGTCCTCAATAAACAGATTGGGCTTAAACTATGAGACACCTGGAAACCTGTTGTGAGCACTGAAAAACTTGAAACTTGGAACAGACATTTTACAAGGATCAGCTGTGGTTTTAATAACTATTCCTTTCACTATAATCAATCCTATTTTTTATAGGCCTGTGCTCCACATCCTTTTGTTATAGCCATAGGAAACTTAATATTTTAATAAGACTTTACGTTCTGTAACTTATATTAATTGCTAACTATATACTTATCTTAAAAAATGATTCCCTTTTGATTGTGATTGGAATTCTACTCAATAATGTGTTACTCCTGTTCATTTAATCATAGTACCTACAACTGGGAACAAATCAAATTTCGTTTATGAAACATACATAATAATGCCTCGCTGAATGTACAAAAAGAACTCCTTGTTACCTATTTTAAAACTTCTGCCTTCTTCCACTAATCTAGAGACTTTAGCTGAGCAACTAGCTGTTTAATTATCTGGGCTAGACCCACGAGGTTGATTTCAAAATATTAATCACAGCATCGGGTCTGAAACTGTAACTTTGGTGATTGTCCTGGTGATTTTATTTGTTGTTTACCGTTGCCTTTCTATAAGATGGGTTAATACTAAACAAACTCATATGGTCAGGACCTTTTTAACAAATATAATAAAATAGGGGGAATTGTCAGGAAACATTTAACAGGAAGCTTCCTGTGTGCTGTTTTCGGTCTTGCATAAATTCTATGTTCCTTATCAGCTCCTGAATGCACTTGCGAGAGGGGTTGGCAAATCAGCTCCTGGGAATAATAGGAATTTATGTATCTCGTTCATATGGAAAGTAGCCTTTCTATATGGTGAAAAGTAGCCATTCGCAACTCTCTTCCCTTCTGATATGGAAAGTAACTTTTACAATCCCCTCTCTTGAGAATGATTCTAGCCTCAGGCTTCCTGAATAACTTGTAAGATTTTTTGATCCCTTTCTCTGCTGAAAAAGCTGTCTTGTAAGACAGTACATATATGCCCACAATATGTTGAATAAACGTCCTGTTCATCAGAACTCGGACCACGTGTCTTTCTTCATCTCTCTCTCTCTCTGTCCCCTTCAGGCTGCTCAGCCTCTTTTCTTCCTTCTTTCTTTCTTATCGTCGACTCTGTACCACCAGGTTCCAGTCCATTAAAGGATCCCAACAGTGTCTGACTCTTTGTGACCCCATGAACTGCAGCACGCCAGGCCTCCCTGTCCATTACCAAATCCCGGAGTTTACCCAAACTCATATCCATTGAGTCAGTGATGCCATCCTACCATCTCATCCTGTCGACCCCTTCTCCTCCTGCCCTCAGTCTTTCCCTGCATCAGGGTCCTTTCAAATGAGTCAGTTCTTCGCATCAGGTGGCCAAAGTTTCAGCTTCAGCATCAGTCCTTCCAATGAACACTCAGGACTGATCTCCCTTAGGATGGACTGCTTGGATCTCCTTGCAGTCCAAGCGACTCTCAAGAGTCTTCTCCAACACCACAGTTCAAAAGCACCAATTCTTCAGCTCTCAGCTTTCTTTATAGTCCAACTCTCACATCTATACATGACTACTGGAAAAACTATAGTCTTGACTAGATGGACCTTTGTTGACAAAGCAATGTCTCTGCTTTTTAATGTGCTGTCTAGGTTGGTCATAACTTTCCTTCCAAGGAGTAAGTGTCTTTTAATTTCATAGCTGCAATCACCATCTGCAGTGACTTTGGAGCCCAGAAAAATAAAGTCAGCCACTGTTTCCACTGTTTCCCAATCTATCTGCCATGAAGTGATGGGACCAAATGCCATGATCTTAGTTTTCTGAATGTTGAGTTTTAAGCCAAATTTTTCACTCTCCTCTTTCACTTTCATCCAGAGGCTCTTTAGTTCTTCTTCACTTTATTCCATAAGGGTGGTGTCATATGCATATCTAAGGTTATTGATATTTCTCCTGGCAATCTTGATTCCACCTCGTGCTTCATCCAGCCCAGCGTTTCTCATGATGTACTCTGCATAAAAGTTAAATAAGCAGGGTGACAATAATACAGCCTCGACGTACTCCTTTCCCAGTTTGGAACAAGTCTGTTGTTCCATGTCCAGTTCTACCTGTTGCTTCCTGACCTGCATACAGATTTCTCAAGAGGCAGGTCAGGTGGTCTAGTATTCCCATCTCTTGAAGAATTTTCCACAGTTTGTCATGATCTACACAGTCAAAGGCTTCGGCATAGTCAATAAAGCAGAAATAGATGTTTTACTAGAACTCTCTTGCTTTTTCGATGATACAGTGGATGTTGGCAATTTGATCTTTGCTTCCTCTGCCTTTTCTAAATCCAGCTTGAATATCTTAAAGCTCATGGTTCACGTACTGCTGAAGACTGGCTTGGAGAATTTTAAGCATTACTTTACTAGCGTGTGAGATGAGTGCAATTGTGTGGTAGTTTGAGCATTCTTTGGCATAGCCTTTCTTTGCCCATAGTCAGCAACCAGCAAACTCTGATTATAGAGGTCACTAACTTAATGCATCTTAATGTATCATTACTGTAGATGACCTAGACCTCTACCAAATTAACTTAACAGTAATCCAGGAGGACAATTTCCCTCAGACCTCAGTGACCTAGTAATCTGGGTACTGGCTGAAATATTTCTATGTGTATACCGTGACTTATTTAATTGACCACATTTTTCTCTTTGCTTTGGCTGCTATAATGTTGGAAGCACACAGCTCTCCCCGTGTAAGCAGCATACAGACTGTGGTACAAATTTTCCTTCTGTTTGCTTTAGTATTATACTTCTTTTCTTACAACTTCCTTAACCTTTCGTCTTATGTTTTGGAATGTGTTTCTAAAAGCAGGCTCAAATTCTTTATGCGTTGTGATGGAGTGCTAATAATCATGGAAGGCTACAAGAGGGCTGAGCTGAGCGCCCTGAAAGGCTCTGTGGACTGAGTGACAGATGAATACCTGATCTGTCACATCATGTTAACGGGGAGAAAATAACACCAATGTTGCAATTGTGGATATGATAATTTGTACTATTTTATGTAGACAAAACTTGATTGAAATAAGAATGACAACTCAAAGGAGCTGAGATGTGCTTTATCTAATACATGTGCAACATGAAAGTGCTCTGAGCCAGTAAAGCCACGCAGAAACTTCATTTCAGCCATATTTGTGGCTCAAAGCTTTGGGAATTGTGAAAAGAAATATGGCTCCCTTTGATGAGATGAACTTTTGCGCGAAAATGTAAGGGATGGAAAATCTTATGAATATTTGAAAAACTAACTGGAAACCCACACCAGCAGTATTGGATAAGTGACTAAGAATTACTTCCAATTATTTGCATAATTAAAGGTAGCCTGTGAGTTGTATTGCCAAGATTAGTTTAGGTTAAAAACCTAGTTGTATTGCCATGATTATGTTAAAAACAGAGTCTTCAAATGCAGTCATATATACAATGGACTACTACTCAGCCATAAAAAGAATGAAATAATGTCATTTGCAGCAACGTGGATGGACCTGGAGATTATTATACTAAGTGAAGTAAGCCAGAAAGAGAAAGACAAATACCCTATGATATTATTTATATGTGAAATCTAAAATATGACACAAATGAACTTATTTACAAAGCAGAAACAGACTCAGACATAGAGAACAAACTTGTGGTTGCCAAAGGGGAGGGAAGTAGGGGAGGATTAGATTGGAAGTTTGGGGTTAGCAGATGCAAACTCTTATTTAGATTTGATAAACAACAAGGTCCTACTGTATAGTGTAGGAAACTGTATTCAATAACCTTGGAGAAAGACATGGCAACCCACTGCAGTATTATTGCCTGAAGAATTTCCATGGACAGAGGAACTTAGTGGGGCAACAGCCCAGGGGGTCAGAAAGAGTCACATATGACTGAGCAACTAAGCACATTCAATAACCTATGATAAACCATAATGGAAAAGAATGTGAAAAAGAATGTATATTCATGAATAACTACATCACTTTGCTGACACCTGAAACTAACATAACATTTTTAAATCAACTGTATTTCAATAAAATAAATTAAAAAATTAATTCTTCATATCTTTAAATCTCAGTAAGAATGTTATCTCAGTTTTCTTGTTAATAATGAGTTAGCAGAGAGAGTACGATGACCCCCACTCTTCTTTCAATGGGATTTTTCTTTCAACCAAACACTCAGGAATCCAGATTCCTGGGAAGACACTTTCCATCTGGATGTCGGTATCTGAATTCCAACATGATGCTGTCATTGCTTTTCAGGGAATCATGGAATTATCCCATTTACAAGGAAAGGACTCTCAGAACTGAGCCTTGCCTCTTAAAAAGGGGGAAATATACAACAGGTGGGTCTCATTAACCCCAGGAAATACTTTGTCTTTTATGTGATTTGATTTCACAAACCATGAAAAAGCTGTTGATTGGATTAATTTACATAGAAATTAGTCTAAATATTACCTGTTACCAAGGCTCCAAAAATGTAACTGCCTTTAGTAAACAACCTCTTGTCTCCTGGGATTGCAGAGACAGGACATAAATGCTATGAGATTAACGTTAATGCTTTAATATACACATTTCCTCAGGTAAAATTCTTTCACTGTAATGATGCAATATCTTGTAAAAAAGTAAATAGCTTCTGCATGCAGGGGACATATTTGATCCTGTGTATTGCAAGAGATGATTGAGATTTCAGGTTTGCAACGTTGGAAATGGTTTTCTAGAGGGGAGGAAGCAGTGAAGTGGGTTGCCTTGACAACATGGGTTAGTTGCATAAAGAAATCCATGGCAATGCAGGATATCTGGTATGTCAAGATTGCAACTATCTCGCAAATTAGGTTAAAATAAAATGAATCCCACTACAAGGCAGTCTTACTTGACCTATGAAATATTGGTTCTCACTTTTTTAACGTGAACCTTGTTAGAAAATAGATGAAAAATCTTGGTGAGTAAGATAAGAGAGGGGAAAAAAAAAACAGAAAGTACAAGTGTTCTATGAAAGAGTCTTTCTGACTCTCCTCACACCCCCACACCTCCAACTGGGCTCCAGGAGCTCTCTGAGAGCTGATTCTCCTAAGAAAAGATATCTCACCCTGATTCTGTGCATTTCACCAGCAGTCACCTACAGTGCTTTTCTGTTGGGAATATCCCATGTCCCTACGGCATTTTTGTAAATAATGAGCATAATAAGGATTATCACAACAAAGCTGGTTATTAGTGGAAGAGAAAACAAAACCTGTTCACATGAGAGCCCTCTAGCCCATTTATCCTGGCAAGGCTGAGGAGATTTATCATAGAGCATCAAACCTCAAAGGCAAAGCCTGTTATTGAAAACAAACTTGTCATCCTCCCCCCAACAAGTCCCCTTTCTGGCACTGTTTTAAGTATACAATTTTGATACTCTGCTTCTAAAATCACCATCAAGCAATTTTGAATGAGGAGCTTGGATTCTTTCATGAATGTCCACCGCCCACTCCACCCCCACCCCGCTCCCAAAAAGGAATAAACGTAATCTGAACTATGCTTTTCCTTGGCTAAACTCAGTTTGAGTTTTGCTTTCAACATGGTCTCAAGCTGTAATTCACTTGATATTATCCAAGCTGAGCCCTGGATGAAGGAAACACACACTGTGCTCGGGCTTTTGTACCTGGCATGGTTGGTCTGACCGTCCCCTCTATCTTTCCTGACTTTAGGGTCATGGAAGGGAATTGAGAGCAGAGGGCCCATATTAGGGGCAGACTGACTGACTTGGTCATAGCAAAGATGAGAAGCACTATCCCAAACTCGGAGAGTACAAAAAGGCAGACATTAGCAGATCCCACAATTGGGGCCTAGGTAACCAGCAGAGTGAGCCACTGAGCATGAAGGCTAAGAACTAACACAGTTTTTGTCCCACGTGTCATTTCTTCTCTCTCTCCTGCAAAATGGACAGGAAGCCCTAATAGGTGGACCTATCACCTACATTGGGGATCAGATGGTAAAGAATCTGCCTGCAATGCAGGAGACCCAGGCTTGATCCCTGGGTCAGGAAGATCCCTTGGAGATGGGAGTGTCAACCCACTCCAGTGGAGAATCCCATGGACGGAGGAGCCTGAGACTGGTGGGCTATAGCTCATGGAGTCACAAAGAGTCGGACACTTTCACTTTCATCACCTACATTAAACACCAGTGTTATTCATGAACTTTATGTCTCTTGGAGTCAAATTCCATCACTACAAGCCTATGAATAATTTAAAGGGTGCCAAAGGATGAAGGGAAACACTGCTCTTTAGATATGTTTTTAGAAGTGACAGGTGAACATCAACACCATCAACAGCAACTTCACTGGCGAGATACCAGGTAGAAAAATAAACATATTACTGGGAAGTATGCCAAAGAAGGAGTCCTGGACAGCTTCTGATTCAATCCTAAACGTTAGGATATCTCAATCAAGATAAGAATACAGGGAATCGAAGCAAATATTCAACCATAATTTGTTCACTTAGCTAAGCCCTTTAACCTAATTAATCAACAATCTAACCAATACAACTTCCATGCAAAGATTCTTATAAGACCACAGGAAACAAGAATTTCAACCAAGAAGACAGGGCTTCATCTTTATCCTGACTTCTTTCCTCAAGGTAAATGGCTCACCTGTTCTGTGGTCTTCTCAGTGTGACCACACTTGAGTCAGTCTCACATGAGAACTATTTGGGTAAAACTTGGAGTCTATCTTTGTAGTCATGGTTCTCCTGACTAGGGATGAACCTGCTCCCTGCATTGGGAGTGCAGGGTCAGTTAGAAGTCTTGAGATAAATTTTTTTAATTTTGCAATACTGTTATTGACTCCATGCTATAGAGAGAATGATCTTTCATTGGCATCACCTGAGAGCTTATTAGTTATGCAGAATCTCACGCCCCACCCAGACCTACTGAACGATCAAAATTTGATACATTTCTTGAGATTTATTTCCATAAACCTGTAGGAAAGTTCATTTTAAAGACCACATAGAATTTCATCTTATGACAATCTCCATCTATACTACTGCAACCTTCTTTACCTTTATCTAAAGGCAATCACGTCTAGTGGTTTTCCCTACTTTCTTCAATTCAAGTCTGAATTTGGCAATAAGGAGTTCATGAGCTGAGCCACAGTTAGCTCCTGGTCTTGTTTTTGTTGACTGTATAGAGCTTCTCCATCTTTGGCTGCAAAGAATATAATCAATCTGATTTCGGTGTTGACGATCTGTTGATGTCTATGTGTAGTTTCTTCTCTTGTGTTGTTGGAAGAGGGTGTTTGCTATGACCAGTGTGTTCTCTAGGCAGAACTCTATTAGCCTTTGCCCTGATACATTCTGTACTTGGAGTAGTTTTCTGTACTCGGAGGCCAAATTTGCCTGTCACTCCAGGTGTTTCTTGACTTCCTACTTTTGCATTCCAGTCCTCTGTAATGAAGAGGACATCTTTTTTGGGTGTTAGTTCTAGAAGGTATTGTACATCTTCATAGAATCATTTAAACTTCAGCTTCTTCAGCATTACTGGTCGAGGCATAGACTTGGATTACTGTGATATTGAATGGTTTGCCTTGGAAATGAACAGAGATCATTTTGTTGTTTTTGATATTGCATCCAAGTACTACACTTTGGACTCTTTTGTTGACAATGATGGCTACTAAGGGCTTCTAAGGGCTTCTTGCCCACAGTGGTAGATATCATGGTCATCTGAGTTAAATTCACCCATTCCAGTCCATTTTAGTTCACAGATTTCTAAAATGTCAATGTTCACTCTTACCATCTCATTTGACCACTTCCAATTTGCCTTGATTCATGGACCTAACATTCCAGGTTCCTATGCAATATTTCTCTTTATAGCATCAGACTTTGCTTCTATCACCAGTCACATCCACAACTGGGTGTTGTTTTAACTTTGGCTCCTTATTGTCAAATTCAAACTTAAATCGAAGAAAGTAGGGAAAACCACTAGACCATTCAGCTATGACCTAAATCCCTCATGATTATACAGTGGAAATGAGAAATAGATTTGAGGGATTAGATCTGATAGACAGAGTGCCTGAAGAACTATGGACGGAGGTTCATGACATTGTACAGGAGACAGGGATCAAGACCATCCCCAAGAAAAAGGAATGCAAAAAGGCAAGATGGCTGTCTGAGGAGGCCTTACAGATAGCTGTGAAAAGAAGAGAAGTGAAAGGCAAAGGAGAAAAGGAAAGATATTCCCATGTGAATGCAGAGCTCCAAAGAATAGCAAGGAGAGATAAGAAAGCTTCCTCAGTGATCATTGCAAAGAAATAGGGGAAAACAATAGAATAGGAAAGACTAGAGACCTCTTAAAGAAAACTAGAGATACCAAGGGAACATTTCATGCAAAGATGGGCTCGATAAAGGACAGAAAATGTATGGACCTAACAAAAGCAGAAGATATTAAGAAGAGGTGCAAGAATACACAGAAGAACTGTACAAAAAAGATCTTCACAACGCAGATAATCACGATGGTATGACCACTCACCTAGAGCCAGACATCCTGGAATGTGAAGTCAAGTGGGCCTTAGAAAGCATCACTATGAACAAAGCAGGTGGACGTGATGGAATTCCAGTTGAGCTATTTCAAATCCCGAAATATGATGTTGTGAAAGTGCTGCGCTCAATATGCCAGCAAATTTGGAAAATTGAACAGTGGCCACAGGACTGGAAATGGTCAGTTTTCATTCCAATGCCAAAGAAAGGCAATGCCAAAGAATGCTCAAACTACCAAACAATTACACTCATCTCACGTGCTAGTAAAGTAATGCTCAAAATTCTCCAAGCCAGTCTTCAGCAGTACGTGAACCGTGAACTTTCAGATGTTCAAGCTGGATTTAGAAAAGGCAGAGGAAGCAGAGATCAAATTGCCAACATCCATTGTATCATCGAAAAAGCAAAAGAGTTCTAGTAAAACATCTATTTCTGCTTTATTGACTATGCCGAAGCCTTTGACTGTAGATCACGACAAACTGTGGAAAATTCTTCAAGAGATGGGAATACTAGACCACCTGACCTGCCTCTTGAGAAATCTGTATGCAGGTCAGGAAGCAACAGGTAGAACTGAACATGGAACAACAGACTGGTTCCAAACTGGGAAAGGAGTACATCAAGGCTGTATTATTGTCACCCTGCTTATTTAACTTATATGCAGAGTACATCATGAGAAACGCTGAGATGGATGAAGCATAAGGTGGAATCAAGATTGCCGGGAGAAATATCAATAACTTCAGATATGCAGATGACACCACCCTTATGGAATAAAGTGAAGAAGAACTAAAGAGCCTCTTGATGAAAGTGAAAGAGGAGAGTGAAAAAGTTGGCTTAAAACTCAACATTCAGAAAACTAAGATCATGGCATCTGGTCCCATCACCTCATGGCAAATAGATGGGGAAATTGTGGAAATAGTGAGAGACTTTATTTTGGGGGGCTTCAAAATCACTGCAGATGGTGACCTCAGCCATGAAATTAAAAGACACTTACTCCTTGGAAGAAAAGCTATGACCAACCTAGACAGAATATTAAAAAGCAGAGACATTACTTTGCCAACAAAGGTCCGTCTAGTCAAAGCTATGGTTTTTCCAGTAGTCATGTATAGATGTGAGAGTCATACTATAAAGAAAGCTGAGTGCCGAAGAATTGATGCTTTTGAACTGTGGTGTTGGAGAAGACTTTTGAGAGTCCCTTGGACTGCAAGGAGATCCAACCAGTCCATCCTAAAGGAATTCAGTCCTGAATATTCATTGGAGGGACTGATGCCGAAGCTGAAACTCCAATACTTTGGCCACCTGATGCGAAGAACTGACTCATTGGAAAAGACCCTGATGCTGGGAAAGATTGAGGGCGGGAGGAGAAGGGGACAACAGAGGATGAGATGGTAGGATGGCATCACTGACTCAATGGACATGAGTTTGAGCAGGCTCCGGGGGTTGGTGTTGGACAGGGAGGCCTGGCGTGCTGCAGTCCACGGGGTTGCAAAGAGTCAAACACAACTGAGTGACTGAACTGAAGTGAACTGAACTGAACTGAAAGACAATCACTTTTAAATACAGAAGTTGCTTCCTCTTTTTTTCTTCAGATTTAAAATACTAAAAAAATGTATTTTATAGAAGTATAATTGATTTACGTGTTAATTTCTGCTGTACAGCAAAGTGATTCATTTATACACCTATATATACATTCTTTTTCATAGTCTTTACGATTGTGGTTTCTTAGAGAATATTGAACATAGTTCCCTGTGATATATAATAGGAATTTGTTCTTTATCTATTCTATATATAATAGTTTGTGTCCACTAATCCCAAACTCCCAATACATCCCTCCCCATCCCCCCTCATCCTTAACCACTACAAGTCTGTTTTCTATGTCTCTGAGTCTGATTTTTCTATTTTGTAGATAAGTTCACTTGTGTCATATGTTAGATTCTACATATAAAGGGTATCATATGCTATTTGTCTTTCCTTTTCTGACTTAGTTCACTTAGTATGATCATCTCTAGGTCCCTCTGAGTGCGTGTGTGTGTATGCGCTAAGTCATTTCAGTTATGTCTAACTTTTGCAACCTCATGGATGGTAGCCCTCCAGGTTCCTCTGTCCATGGGATTCTCCAGGAAAGTATACTGGGGTGGGTTGCCATGCCCTCTTCCAGGTATCCTCCAGACCCAGGAATGGAGCCCACAGTTCTTATGTCTCCTGCATTGGCAGGTGGGTTCTTTACCACTGGCATAAACTGGAAAGCCCTTAGGTCCATCTGTGTTGCTGCAAATGGCATTATTTCATTTTTTATGGCTGAGTAGTATTCCATTGTATATGCATACTGCATCTTTATTCATTCATCTGTCAATGGACATAAGTTGTTTCAAAATGCTTTGGCTATTGTCAATAGCACTGCGATGAACATTGGAGTGTGTGTATCTCTTTGAATTATAGTTTTTTCCTGGATATATGTCCAGCAATCCATACTGGGATTGCTAGATCATATGTATGGCAACTCTATTTTAATCTTCTGAGAAATCTCCATACTGTTTTTCATAATGGCTGCTCCAGGCTTCCCTGGTGGCTCAGATGTAAAGAGTCTACCCGCAATGCAAGAGACCTGGGTTCGATCCCTGGTTCAGGAAGATCCCCCTGGAGAAGAACATGGCAATCCACTCCAGTATTCTTTTTTTTTTCTTATCTTAATTTTTTTTTTTGTATTCAGTGATTTATTAGGAGATATTTATTGGGGGGCATTTATTTTTATTTATTTATTTTTTATTAATTTATTTATTTTAGTTGGGGGCTAATTACAATATTGTAATTGCCATACATTGACATGAATCAGCCATGGGTTTACATGTGTTCCCCATCCTGAACCCCACTCTCATCTCCCTCCCCATCCCATCCCTCTGGGTCATCCCATTGCTCCAGCCCTGAGCATTTGTCTCATGCATTGAACCTAGGATGGTGTTCTGTTTCACATATGATAATACACATGTTTCAATGCTATTCTCTCAGATCGTCCCACCCTCACCTTCTCCCTCAGAGTCCATAAGACTGTTCTATGCATTTGTGTCTCTTTTTCTGTCTCTCATATAGGGTTATTGTTACCATCTTTCAAATTCCATACATGTGCATTAGTATACTATGTTGGTGTTTTTCTTTCTGGCTTACTTCACTCTGTATAATGAGCTCCAGTTTCATCCATCTCAATAGAACTGATTCAAATATATTCTTTTTAATGGTTGCATAATATTCCATTGTGTATATGTACCACAGCTTCCTTATCCATTCGTCTGATGATGGACATCTAGGTTTCTTCCATGTCCTGGCTATTATAAACAGTGCTGCGATGAACATTGGGGTACATGTATCTCTTTCAATTCTGGTTTCCTCAGTGTTTATGCCTATCCTGACCAGTGTGGGGTGGTGTTGGTTGGTGCTATAATTTACCTTCCCAATTATCTATTGGTTTCTTATTCTTGTTGAGGATTTAAGACTAGTGATAGCCCCCTTCACTCACATCCATCTTCCCAGTATAGCTGTATGGTTATTTTGATTATATCACAAGTGTTACTTGAGAGCAGTGTTTCAAAGTGTCATCTGGAAATCTTTTCAAAGGATCAATGTGGTCAATACTATTTTAATAATAATTCTTAAAGATTTTTGTATGTTGGGATTGTCCAGAAGCTAGATGATGTATGGCACCACAGCAGACTGAATACAGAAGTAGATGAAAGATTTCAGGTGTCTTCTGTTAGACTCAACATTAAAGAGATTAGCAAAGTGAGAAACAATGCAACTCTTCTCATTAATTTTTTTTGTTGTTGTTTTGGAAACATAATTTTTCATAAAATACATCACTTAATATGCAAACATTTCTTGTAGTTTCAAAATTATTTAATATGTGCCTATTTGAACATTTCTCAGTTACAATTCCTAACCTGATAAATATTGATAGAAATAACCCACATATACCAAAGCCCTTTGGTGTCTTCAAGAATTTGTAAAAAGGGTCTAGAGATCAAAAGTTTGAGAATTGTCACTCTAGGGTAACAATTCAATTTCTGAAAAAATATCTGTTGCATTTTAAAGATAATTCCTTTTGAATTATTTGCTTAAATATACCTACTTTTTTTCTGTATCTTTCATTGCATCTATCCAAAGCCCCTTAATCCTACTTCTGAAGCAAGTCAGATATTCTGCCAAATAGATTTTCCCACAGGCCTTTGACCCTGAGGCTTCCATCCTATTTCCCATTCTGAGCAAGTCACTGTCCTGCAGGTTGTATGTTTTTCTGCTCCTCTGCTTCCTCCCTGTGGGCAGTCCATTTCAAGTAGTTTATAAATCCCGGGTGCCCAGCCCTTGTTCTGGGAGCATCTTTGCTCCTCTGCTGTGTTGCCTCCTGTCTTTTCCAACTCTAAAATTTTTCTGGTGCCAAGACCCTTATTTTGCTTATGTATTCCCTGGAAAAGTTTCCTAAGACAGCATGGGATATAAGTTCTTAGAATCTTTATCCTACTGTTACATTTTATTGGTAGATTTTCTATGTATTAAAGTTGTAGTTGAATATTACTTTAGAGCATGCCAGTTCTTACTAAACCACTTTTTAAGCGTATATTGTTGCTGCTGCTGCTGCTGCTGCTAAGCCGCTTCAGTCGTGTCCAACTCTGTGCGACCCCATAGACGGCAGCCCACCAGGCTCCGCCGTCCCTGGGATTCTCCAGGCAAGAACACTGGAGTGGGTTGCCATTTCTTTCTCCAGTGCATATTGTTGGGATCACCATAATTTTGATTACAATGGAATTCAACAGAAGCCCTTTGAAAGCTTTCTGAATTTACTATTTATTTTAATTTCTTCTTGGTATTCTGAATTTTTACAGTAGCATATATTTATCTAAATCTTCATTCATTTATGCTGAATAATCAACCCTGACATTTTTCAGAAGCACTCTTGCATTATTTCTTTGATAGTTTTCTCTGCCTTTTGGTCTATTCTCAGTATCTGCAAATTTTCTTAATCTAATTCTAGACTCTTTTACTTTGACTTAAAAAAATTGTTTTACTCCTTTTGCTCTTTTATTTTAGTTTCTGGAATATTTATTCAACTTTCTTTTTCAAGTCTTCCTTTGAGTGCTTTTTAACTACTTGATTTCTAAGAGAAAATTAATTCTTTCTTTCTTTCTTTTTTTTTTTTTTTTTACTTTTCTTAATTCATGAGTGCCTGAAACATAAATATACAATTTAATAAATTAAGCTTTCTTTGTCAAGTTCTGAAAGCTGCCTAATGCTATGGCAGCTTCCTGAAAAATACTGGAAAAGTCATTCTCTCCCTCCTCACTGGACATGTTTAAATAACACTGGTGTTTTACAAGTTACAGGCCCTGACATCCTCCAGTTTCCACAAACATTAAAATGTTTTATGAAGGAGAAAAATGCTGGCCCAAGAAGGACTGGAATTCTTAAGTTGTCCTGACTTTGGTTGGATTGTTTCTTTGAGCTAAACTCAAAGGGTAAGTTGGGAGCTTAGTTTCTACTATTTCCTCAAAATCTCCTGACAACTCTCTGTGATTCAGAAGTTTGGAGGAGAAGATGCCCAAAGGGAGGATGGAAGATGTGGGCTGTGAGAAAGGGTGGGGGTTACTTTTCTTCCAGAAGCAGATTAATCCCTGAGCTTGGTCTCTTTTAACTCAAATAAGTCCACCCATTAAATGTGTTTCGACTTCTTGGTGACATTAGGCCTTGGACGCAGACCTTCCTCAAGAGCTGAGAAGCTAAGGCAGAAGAAGACCAGTGCCAGGCAGCCCCTCCCCTGCTGGGGTGCCCAGAAGAGGATACGTGTATCTAGGCTTTTGGGACCACCTTCCCCAAGTGAGGCAGGTAGTTGCACAAAGTGGTCTATGAATGTCTCAGAGAAGAGTGCCCAAGGAAGACCAGAGATTTTCAGACATGCTTCTTGGGCATCATGCTGCTAAGAATTCTATTGTAAATGCCAGCCAGAGGCACCTCTGCTCAAGGTTCCTCATTGCCAGAGGCTCGGCTGAATCAGGTGCAGAGGGATCTGAATTCTGGGACCTCCAGGACAAGTGTTTGCAGCAGTGGTGGGTGAGGGGTTTCCCCTTCTTCACTGAAATGGTATGCTTTGATGTTCCTGGTGACACCTGTTGCTGCGTTTTCCCACTGCTCTTTCTTCTATTTGACACCACGGTTCTTGAACCAAAACATTAGCAAGTAGCTGAGACAGGTTGAGGGTTGAAGTGAAGCACACAATCTGTGCTATGGTCTTTCTATATGTCTATGGAACCCACGTTCCCACCCTCTAAGCTGTTCCAGGCTAGGCTGTGTGACCTCAGTGAGCATGCCTTGGCTCTGCTGATCCCTTGAAAATGTCTCTATTCAATCAGGGGAGCACTTCTGAGTCCCATTCTAGTGTCTCTATTTACCCTATGTCCTCTTACCTATTAGATTTTTGAATTATAAATGGTGGTGGTGGTTTAGTCACTCAGATTCATCTGACTCTTAAGACCCCATGGACTGTAGCTTGCCAGGTTCCTCTGTCCATGGTATTTATCAGGTAAGAATACTACAGTGGGCTGCCATTTCCTTCTCCATTGAATTATAAATAGAATTACATTAAAAAAGAGGGCAGTTCTACAGCTTTAAATAGCTTTAGAAACCAGTTGTTATAACTTCAGAAGACAGTTCTCACTTAAAAAATTCTAGGACCATAAAAAATACTGAAAAGTTAAAATTAAAGTCATTTAAGATTTACATGTACTAATAGTTAATATTTATTCTCATCATGTTCCAGATGCAATGCTGAGTGCTTTTCATGTATTATCTCATTCAGAATGCCTAACAACCATATCGGGTGGTACACACTTTTATTATCTTCATTTTACACATGAGGAAATACAGGCGTGGAGAAATTGAATAATTTGCCCAAAGCTCTAAAGCTGCAATGACTATTTCAAGGAGCAAACACTGGCAGGCTGACGCCAGAGCTCAAGCCCTAATCGTTACACAGTCAGATAGCAAAAAAATAAAAATAACCACAGTTTTGGGTTACTTTGTATCAGAAGTTTTTAAAAGGAATATTTAATGCATCAATAATAATGATCAATAGCTAAGTGAGGTGTTTATATTTAAATAACTGCCTGGTACACTTAGCGGTCATCCTTTGGAAAGTAAGCACAAAATAAATTTTGGTCAAACATGCCAGGCAAGGCTAATTATTTTTCTAAACATTTTTATGAACTGCTGAAAAGGTTTCAGTGTGTTAATTGTTTTCCTGTCTTAACTTTACTCATGTTACTAATTTGCTCAGCAAATTTTTTATAGATAAACTAAGTTGCAACTTAAACCAACATAACTCTTATGAAAGTGAAAGTGAAAGTCTCTCAGTCATGTCCAGCTCTTTGCGACCTCATGGTCTATACAGTTCATGGAATTCTCCAGTCCAGAATACTGGAATGGGTAGCTTTTCCCTTCTTCAAGGGATCTTCCCAAACCAGGAACCAAACCCAGGTCTCCCACATTGCAGGCAGATTCTTTATCAGCTAAGTCACAAGAGAAGCCCAACGTGACTCTTATATGTATGACTAAATACCCTGAATCACTGAACAAATTAATCAATGCATGTACCCCCATTTAATCTCTTCTGATTTTTTTCAAAAACAATTGTAACAAATCAAACTCAATAACTATTTGGGCAAAGCAAAATATATCTGAAGGCTAGATTCAGCCCACAGGCCGAGAGTCTATGTCCTCTGCAGGGTAGAAATGCCCTTCAAATATGTCTTTGCAAATATCTCCCCAGTGGAGGGAATTTGCCTGCAATGTGGGAGACTGGGCTTCCCTGGTGGCTCAATTGGTAAAGAATCCTCTTGCAGTGCTGGAGAACGTGAGTTCAATCCCTGGGTTGGGAAGATCTCCTAGAGAAGGAAATGGTAATCCACTCCAGTATTCTTGCCTGGGAAATCAAATGGACAGTGGAGACTGGTAGGCTGCAGTCCATGGGGTCACAAAGAGTGGGACATGACTCAGCAGCTAAACCACCACCACCTCCATAATCACCCAATGCTTTAGAAATAGTTCTTTGAAAAGGTGCATGCTACTGTTGGCCTTCCAGTGAATTCAACACTAAATACTGATTTAGTAAGAATGGAAAAGTGAATTTTCTAGAACATGGATGATGGGGGACTGGGGAAGATAGTAACACCAGCACTTTGCAGGACAGTACTGCTATCAAGGGACTTGTAGTTACATCATTTTATTACTCAATACAATCTGAAAGTTGGCAAAGTAGGGATTACTTCTACCCTTCCTCCTTCCTCCTTTTACTCAGTAGATCCCGTCTCAGGTCACAGGACTCACCTTGAGCCACAGAGTGGCCACACTGAGGGGTTTGACTTCCACTGTCCTGCACAATCAGCCCAGTTTCTTTTCATTACATCATTCTTGCCTCCACTGGGGAGATATTTGCAAAGACTGATGGGCATTTCTACCCTGCAGAGGACAGAGACTCTAGGTCTGTGGGCTGAATCTAGCCTTCAGATATATTTTGCTTTGCCCGTATAGTTTTTGAGTTTGATTTGTTGTGACTGTTTTTGAAAAAAATCAGAAGAGATTAAACTAAATCTAGCATTTTGGCTTCAGATGGAATAGAAGTTTATTTGGCAACAATCAACTAGAGTCAAGTAAGTAGCTGTCACTCTGTTTACAGTGGGCATGTCTATTTCAGAATGCCGCAGTCTCTACCACTCCTTATTACATGCCTGGTACTGGCTTATATTGGGCTTCCCAGGTGGCACTAGTGGTAAAGAACCTGCCTGCCAAGGCAGGAGACATAAGAGATGTGGGTTTGATCCCTGGGTCAGGAAGATCCCCTGGAGAAGGGAATGGCAACCCACTCCAGTATTCTTGCCTGGAGAATCCCATGGACAGATGAACCTGGCATGCTACACTTCATGGGGTTGCAAAGAGCTGGACATGACCCAAGTGACTTAGTACATATGCACTGTCTGATTTGCCATTTATCTCATAAAATTGAGCTGCTTCATTCCTTTATCTTACCTGCCTGGCTCCCAAAAGAAAGTGAATTATTTATGGGAACGAGTGGCTCTCCACAGGTGTGTGGAGATTGTTCTCAGCCAAGTTGGGCGGGGTTGTCTTTGTGTATCTTCTCAGCTTTGGTTCTTCACTCAACAAGCTTTTCATCTTAATTTTCTTTACTAAATTGTTCTGCTAATGGAATAGAGAGGTGGTTGTTAAACTGAGGTTTTTTTTTTTTTTTTTTGCGTAAAAAGTCCCATAAACTTTCTTTTGGTTATGATTTAATAGCTAGAGTGATATTAACTCTACCCAGAGTTATTAAAAAAATATCTCCCTTATGGTTAAGTCTATTTCAAAATAATTTGACTAATTTATTTTCAAACACCCTACCTCCATCCCTCCCTTGTGTGTGTGTGTTTGTGTGTGTGCGCACTCAGTCACTTCAGCTGTGCCTGACTCTTTGTGACACTATGGACTGTAGCCTGCCAGTTTCCTCTGATCATGGGATTCTCCAGGCCAGAATACTGGAGTGGGTTGTCATGCCCTCCTCCAGGGGATCTTCCTGACCCAGGGATTGAACCTGGGCCTCCTAGGTCTTCTGCATTGGCGGGCAGATTGTTTACTGCTGAGCCTCTGGGGAAGCCCTATCCCTCCCTCCCCAAAATGTAAATTCTGAGGTCAGAGAACTTTGCTTGTTTATCACTCTAACCTTAATAACAGGGGCAGTGATTGGTACGTGCTAAGTGCTCAGTTAATGTTTGCAGAGTGACTGAATGAAAGTGGGAGTAGAGAATCAGAAGTGGGCATTCCTGGGACCCTCAGTGTGGTCCTTCAGACACAACTGGCCCTTACCTATGGTGTGGGCTTATTTATGCAGAGAATCTGGTGGGAGATTATCAGTCTCTTGAGAGATTAAGTCATTTCCTGGAGGCAGAAAAGATCTAGCTTAAAAATTTGTTAGCTTTGTTTATTGGTAGAACTCATCAAAATATCGCTACTTCCCAGGTGGTGCTAGCGGTAAAGAACCCATCTGCTAATGCAGGAGATATTACAGATGTGGGTTTGATTTCTGAGTCGAGAAGACCCCCTAGAGAAGGAAATGGCAACCCATTCCAGTATTCTTGCCTGGAGAATCCCATGGCGGGCTATAGTGCATGGGGTTGCAGAGAGTCAGACATGACTGAAGCAACTTAGCATCACAATATCAACTTTTACATTAAACTAGTTCTACGTTTACAGAAACACTAGCCTTAAAGAACACAGAATCTTTCTTAGACTCAAAAAAACTCATTTGCTTAGATCCTCACTTTACACTGATTTTCTCGGCTGTGCCGAGGAGAAGGTGGCTTTCAGCCCATCTTCCTGCCTCTTTTCTTAGGGCTGGAGTCTTCTGTGTGTCTCAGGGTGCAGTGCCTCTTGCAGTCAAGAACCACTTGGTTGGCTTTTTTAAGCTTTTAATGACCTGCTTACAACTTACAAGAAAAGAAGAGTGTGGCCTGGACCCTCTAGCTCCCGGTCATCTCCCAGGACAACCCCTTTTCCCTCTGCTTCTTTCCGCCTCCTCTTCCGTCTCCCTTCCTTCTCTCCTTTCTTCTTTCCTGTCTTCCTTTAGTCATGTTTTTTACTGGCTTTCTTTTTTGAATGTGGAGTGTGTCCTGTTTTTTCCGCCATGGTTTGCTTTAAAGGGAAACAAGGTTGAGAAAGCACACACATTACTTCTTCAGGACTTGTAACTTGTACTCTGTTACGAGTTAACAGGATGCTGTTACAGCATCCTGTCCTGTATAACCTGAGCTACTGTGGGTGTGAAGGATTCTCTCTCTATATGTTTTTCTTTTTCTTCTGAACATTTTAAAAAATTCACTTGAATGAGAGGTCCCTTCTTTCCTTCCTTCCTTCTTTCTTTCCTCCCTCACTCCTTCCTTCTTTCCTTCCATTTTCTTTCTTTTTCTCTCTTTCAGATTCCTCACTTTTGCTTTTCATGAAATCACATAATTTTATATTGGAAGAAACTTAAATGATAATCTTGTCCAGACTTCTTGTACAGATGAAGAAACTGAGGTAAAACTCGGAGGTATTCAGTTTCAGAACCAGAATTAAAACCTGATTTTCTGGCTTGTAGCGCTTTCCTTTAATATTGGAATTATTTGTATTTTTAATTTCATCTCCTTTTCTTATATTTCAGTTAAAAGAGGCTTTAAAAGTAGCAGTCATTCCCAGACTTTAGGGTTCTCTCTGTTTTGGGAGTGGAGTCCCCTGGAGAGAGGTCCTTATGACAGGAGCACCGCTGTCTTGTAAGGAAGCCTCTTCAGTTTGCTTCATGTTTCTGTGTGGCGGGAGCTCCCTTAGAGGAGAGCAGTTTGCCTCCCTCTGCCCATCATTCCCTTCTTCACCAGAGAGCACGGAGCAGAGAACATGGCACGGATCGCCCAAACTCACTTTTCCTGACCCACTTCCCCCCCATTTTATAATGTGGGGTACATTTCACAGGGGCAAGTTATGCCATACCTGACTGACTGGGTAAATCAACCTAATTTGGGGCAAAATGTTCATTTGCAAGGTGATGACATTGGTATGACGAGGCTGCAGGTGGTGTATCTATGCGGGAAACAAGAAAAGGGAAGCCAAGTGATGGTACCAGTGAAAGAAGAGTAGAAATTGGAAGGAAGGTGACTTGTGAGGGAAAAGTCCTCTTTTGGAGTAAAATCTTCCAGCCATGGACCTCAGATAATGTTGATAGCATCACACACATGTGGTGATCCAGGGCAAGCTGGGGCTAGACCCCATTCTCCCATACACCTCATATCAAGGGCTCCCTCACTGCTCCTCTTAATTGTCAATCCAGAAGAAAAGGAATTTGATTGGGTTTAAATTGTCTTTCAAAAGGCCATGTTGATTCCCAATGCCTTACGTTTCAAAAATTAAACCAAAAAATTAGGGAAACTTTTTTCTTACATTTTATGCCAAGATTTGAGATACTGGGATAATGAATTAAGAAAAACTCACAGATAACATAGAAAAATCTTTAATGGAGGAAAATTTAAATATGAAAGTAATTTAAAATCCAATCATACTTCCATCCCAAGAAAAATTCAGAAAACTAAGATCATGGCATCTGGTCCCATCACTTCATGGCAAATAAATGGGGAAGCCGTGGAAACAGTGACAGACTTTATTTTTGGGGGCTCCAAAATCACTGAAGATGGTGACTTGCAGCCATGAAATTAAAAGACGCTTGCTCCTTGAAAGAAAAGTTATGACCAACCTAGACAGCATATTAAAAAGCAGAGACATTACTTTGCCAACAAAAGTCCATCTAGTCAAGGCTATGGTTTTTCCAGTAGTCATGTGTGGATGTGAGACTTGGACTTTAAAGAAAGCTGAGCACTGAAGAATTGACGCTTTTGAACTGTGGTGTTGGAGAAGACTCTTGAGAGTCCCTTGGACTGCAAGGAGATCCAACCAGTCCATCCTAAAGGAAATCAGTCCTGGGTGTTCATTGGAAGGATTGATGCTGAAGCTGAAACACCAATATTTTGGCCATCTTATTTGAAGAACTGATTTATTTGAAAAGACCCTGACGCTGGGCAAGATTGAGGGTGGGAAGAGAAGGGGATGACAGAGGATGAGATGGTTGGATGGTATCACCGACTCAATGGACATGAGTTTGAGCAGGCTCCGGGAGTTGGTGATGAACAGGAAGGCCTGGTGTGCTGCAGTCCATGAGGTCGCAAAGAGTCAGACATGACTGAGTGACTGAACTAACTGAACTCAATAAAAATGAAAATGAAAGATGAATATAAATATACTTATTTCCCATAAAAAAATTCTCAATCATAAGATAATGCTTTGGGGAAAGCTATTTGTAAATGTGTGTGTGTGTGCACAGATATACTTTTCCTTCTGCAGATTCTGATTTGATGCTTTTATGTTTCTGTATGGATCACTGTAACACTGATTCCATCATCTTAACCATAGTTTACATATCAAACATTAAAAATCATGGTATATAAAGAAGCTCCATTTTGTGTGTCCCTTCCCAAGGCAGAGGGTGGAAGGACTGTCCAGTTAAAAACTTCAACAGAAAATGTGATGCAAGTTAAGTATTTCTTTTCATGTCTGGAATACTAACCCCAGGTGATGTTCTAACCAACCCGATGAGGCTATTTTCAAGGGATAAGGTTCACAAAGAGAAACTGAACTAAATTAGTATACAGTTAGGACTTCTAATAAGGAAGTTCAGAAGAGAAATGTTCCAACTGACAATGATCAATCAGGGACTGTTTACTTAAGTCTTTTTGGGAGACATAGAAAATCCCTGCTCTGTTTTCCCAGATGTCCAACTGATGAATACCTTCTTGATTAGTCCAGATTATGGGAAGCATGGAGAACAAAAGAAAAGAGAAATATCACTTCGCTATGTGTCTACAGTTATAGCAAAAAAACCCCTACCTCTTGATATGATGGTCTCACAATAAAGAACAAATATATGGTGGCTTGCTTTCTCTGAATGGCCTTTCCCATCCCAACAGAAAATTCTTGATCCCCACACCACTACCCACCAACTACCAGGCATTTCAAACTTTGTTGTTGCTTGGTCACTAAGTTGTGTCCAACTCTTTGCGACACCATGGACTGTAGCCTGCCAGACTACTCTGCCCATGGGATTTCCCAGGCAAGAATACTGAAGTGAGCTGCCATTTCCTTTTCCGGGGTTCTTCCTGGCCCAGGGATCCACATTGGCAGGCAGATTCTATTCTAAGTTATTCACCCTTTTCCATCCTTTTTTAAGGGGACTGTATGCTCTCTGAGAGCAGGGGTTTTCTATCTAGTTCTCTACTGAGCACCACTGACATGTGGTGAATACTACAGGGAGTTGAGTAGGTGAGTGAATTGGGTCTATTGGTGTCTTCTCTGAACAACCATTTAGAACACAATTGGCTGCTGTTGTGGGTTCTAGTCTGCCTAGGGGGAAGAGTGTGTTTATGGATAGAAGCTTCACAAAAGAAGATATGCTGCCAAGAGAAGCATATTTCTGTTTTGAGCTAATTATTCTACAGTACTGACTTCAGTTGACTACACAGTTATTTTTTTGTTCCTGAAATTTTAAAGACTAATCGGCCCATGAGTGTTTCATCAAAAGACAAAAGGATGAGGCCATGTACTCCCAGGTACTTATCAAAAAAATACGTGAGATGCTTGTATTTTCCATATCTGATACAGACATGCTGGCATTGCTATCTACTCACCCTGGACTACTATTTTAATTGAAATATCAATTGCAGTTCAATTGAGAGCATGAATGTAAGGCAATAAAACAAATAAAGATCAACAACAAGAAACAAAACAAGAAAAACATTTTAGTGGGGCAGATGATGCTCCAATTGAAATACTTTTCTTTCAATGAGTGACTTCCCTCATAGCTCAGATGGTAAAGAATCTGCCTGCAAGGCAGGAGATCTATCTTCTTTTTGATATTTTGTGGTTTACTTACACTCTCCCATCCCACAGTAATCAGGTAAAAGCCTACTGGTCCCTCCTTCTCACTGAACGAAGCCCTTCATTCAGTGAAGGTAAGGGAAGTGCTGGGATGGGGAAGTGCCACCACTGAACATGAGAAATCTGTGTGAAAGACTTACTGGATCATTTAGAGACTGTGAGTTTGAAAACAGAATCACTTCCTAAGAGTCACTGAGGGCTCATATGCTAATGGAACCGAAACTTAGCAAGAATATGGGAGAACAAGCATGCATTGCCGATTATGAGTACGGATATTCTGCAAGAAGTACTAGAAAGTCTTGTCTAGCCCTATATTAGGGCAGATATTTTCATTGCTTCCAAGCTTCCGCGCTTATGAAAAAATAAAACAGCAAACCTACTCCCCAGACCTGGGCTCTGATTATCACGGGACAGCCTGGAAACATCAAAACTTCATTTGTTGAGGGCTTGAACATGTCATCCCAAGTAATTTGTAAATTGAGAATTAAGAAGCATGCTACAGAGAACTCCAAGAACCTAGAATGATGCCAGCATGACACACCTACTAAAACCCTTGCCAGCGATCAAAGGGAATTGTGCAGAAGTTCATCCAGAAGTGACTTCAGCCTTGTATGGACCCAATTCTATAACTTTTGACTTTGTTGTTTTTGTTGTTTAAAGCAAAAAAACAGTAACTATGTGATAGGTGGGATAACAATTACTGGAGGAGCAGACAAGTGAAGCAGATTCTCTGAGCGCAAGGAAGAAAAAGAAACAGTAAAAAGAAATAAAAAGGGTTCCAAAACACAACAGGTTGTCAAAGCAGAGAGAAGAAAAAGAGCTTTAGATGTATTTCAAGTTACCGAGGCTGTTATGTTTTCAGTCTGCAAAATAATTGATGTTTATAAAATAAAGTAACCAAGCATTAGGAAAATATATTGGGTAAAAAAGCATATTAAAAAGAAAGGCTTTGCAACTATGGTTACCAAAGGGGGGAGGGGGGAGGGATAAATTAGGAGTTTGGGATTAATATACACAAATGTCGTTTAGTTGCTAAGTTGCGTCCGACTCTTTCGCAACCCCATGGACTGTAGCCTTCTAGGCTCCTCTGTCCATGAGATTTCCCAGGCAAGAATACTGGAGTGGGTTGACATTTCCTTCTCCAGGAGATCTTCATGACTCAGGGACTGAACCCGCCTCTCTTGTGTCTTCTGCATTGGCAGGCAAATTCATCACCACTGAGCCACCAAAGTATATACATTACTGTATATAAAATAGATAATCAACAAGGACCTACTGTATAGCACAGGGAAATACACTCAATATCTTGTAATAATCTATAAGGGAAAATAATCTGAAAAGTTTTGTGTATAACACACATGTATAAAATTGAATATATAAGCTGAATATAAAACTGAATCACCTTGTTGTATACCTGAAACTAACCTAACAGTGTAAATCAGCTGTACTTCAACAAAAACTAAAATTAAAAAAGGAAATTTTAGAAACAATTTTATTTTAGAAAGTTTTAATTTGAAAGATCTCCACTGAATAGTTTAAATACAAATTAAGTTTTGATGTTTAAAGGGAGAGGTTCCCAGTGCAGCAAGATGCCATGTAGAGAGCATGCACTGTAGACTCAGAGACCTCAGGCTGTGAGATCACACACAGCTCATTTCCTCATCTGCAAAATGGGCTTCATGAGCCTGCATACAATGGGGCTATAATGAGGATTAAATTAATTAAATGACAGATTCTAAGTGCCTGGCACAGAATAGAAAATCCACTCTGTGGTGACTGCATTAGTAAAATTGCAAATCACCCATAATGGTAAGTAAATGATGCACTTTGAATTTCTTTTGTGTGTCATTTTGTATAATTATTCAGAAATCGCTAGCTAGGATTGTGACCACATTCCTGCCCGGTCCAATTTTAAGGCTACAAGCTCCAGCTCAGCAGAGAATTAATAGCACCCTTTGGGTGGTTTATTTGCTATGGTGACTTGCATTGGCTCTTGGCTGTTCAGAAGATGGATGCTATATCAAATTAAGAAAAGGAAAAAAAATTAACACAATAGTTGTTAAATAGAATTCTTTAGTTTTTAAAAATAGGTATTTCAACTAAAGCATTGTAAGTCGTTATGGTAGAAATATAGCTGTATAGTATAGGGAACTATATTCAATATCTTGTGATAAACCATAATGGAAAAGAATATACATATGTATCTGAATCAATTTGCTGTACAGCAGAAATTATCATAGCATTGTAAATCACCTATACTCTGATAAATTTAAAAAGACATCAAAATTATTATTCCTTTTTATTTAGCATCGTAATTTCATACAGAACTTATATTTAGGAACTTTCCAATTTTCAACTGTATTGATCTACAAAAATTAGAAGTGCATATGGTTCTACCTAATTGTTACTAAAGGTAATTTAATGAAATTGATTCATTGCCTCATTTTATTTGTAGAAATGAGACAGGGAATAAAAGGATGCACAGACTTGAATATTTTGTGTTATGTATTTGTCAAATGGTTTGTAAATAGAAAACTATATAGGGGGCTTTTTTTAGGGGAGGACACACAGAGCTCTTGCTGTCTTCATGAGCTTAGCTTTCTGTCCAACATTGGTTTCTCCTATTCAGGAGTGATTTGGATCTGAGTCCTGTGCAGTTCTTCAGGTTCAGAACAGATTAGCTTACTTTTCTTAATCAATATCGTCGTGCCGTTCCAGACTGCACTGAGTCATCACTGTGCTTTCTATATTTTTTACTTTTCTGGGCCCTGAGACTTATTTCTGATTCTTGGTAACTCAGTCGATTAATGAGACTTCTACTGAGGGTTATAAGAGTAGCTGAGCTAAGGACTTAAGGTGATGAAAACTGCTTTTTCTCAAATAAGCCCTTGATTTTATTTAGACTTTAAAGATTTTCTTCTGGAAACATGAGGATACCTTGATGAGCCCACTGACTGTAGATTTTGGTGTAGTGATAGTAGCAATTAATGGAGTAAAGTTTCACTGATATCTTTAGAGGCTATCACTCCTCAAGGTTCATCAGAGTATGAAGATTTGCACCTTTCTGCTTTAAGAAACCATTTCATCTCACCAGAATCTTCTGTCTCCATCCGCTAATGATAGGCATTCAGAATCATTAGCTAAATTAATTGTTGCATGCAGCTGGTCTTTAGAATGTAATAAAACTGTAATAGAATTACTGAGTTGAAAGCAGTTAATTGGATGTACTTTGAATATATTCTAATTAAATGCTATACCTGTCTTTCTTAACGACCACTTAAAAACTACCAAAAGAAAACTGTTGACGAATCTTAGTGCCTTAAAGCCCATAGATCATAAAAGCAGGAATAGCATGCTTGTTTCTCATGTCTAGGACTGTGTTAGACCATGAGTTGAAAATTCAGATCCGTACACCAGAGCCACAGAGACGCTCAGATGAAAGGGGATCTCTTAGGATCAGAAAGAGGGCAAGACAGAGATACTTGAGGGCAAACAACCTCCCAAAGGGGCCAGCCACTCACTGGCTACACTGATTGCTGTCTTATGGAAATGTGGTTCCAGTCAAATCAGATATAGTGGTTTTCAAACAGATACAGATGCATGGGATTTTACATGCAATAATAACCACTTCAGATTTTCAGCTCTGTGGGTCAAGTGAAACATATCTGTGGGCTGTAGTGCAGCAGCCTCGGGATTACTCTGACAGCCTCTGTAGATACACAACAGCTATCAGAGATGAAGGATGTGGACAGGCTGCCCTTCATCAATACTTATGACCAATCAATGAAACATTTGAAAAAAGTAACCAGGGCATTTCATTAACAGACAGATAGGTTGCTGCAACATGTTTATTATTAAGATGAAAAAGGCAGATATGTTCACTGTCTTTCTCTGATTTATAAACAGGTCGAGGGGGAAAAAAGATCTCTTAAAAGGACTGTAACTTATTGGGAATGGAATGTGAAGAAAGGGTTCTAGAAAAGCTGAAGGTAGAAGAGGACTTTTGAAGGTCCACACAGCACCATGTATTTGGTTGTGATACAAAAATGGGGAGGGGTAGACGTAGTGACCCAAGGACAAAAAGAACAGATAAAACCAAGGAGAATCTTGGAATGTAGGAACGGAAAAACCAGACCCTTATGGTCTTTCCCTCCCCCATGTTTTTTAACTATTAATGGATTTCAGGTCCTCCTGGGCAGTATAACCTGTCTCCCCTCCCACCCCATAGGGAGAAGGTATTTGCCTTACTCTTCCCCTACTCAGTATACGTGCCTCATCCAATCTACAAAGGACCCACAAGCCCTCATCCCAGTCCTTGTACCCTGGGTGTAAAAGTGGACTTAGGACCCCTGTTCAGTGTCGGTTCTTCCTTGAGCTGGCCTGCTGTTCTAACAGCATCTCCCATTCTAATAAACTTTATTTCCCTCTCATTCTGTCTCATGTCTGGAGATTCTTTTCCAACCTGTGCCTGGACCATGACACTTTTGGTGGCCTGTACCGGGAACTTAAGGTCTCTTTCCTACCTCCTCACTTCTCCTTTTTCACAGGGACCCTCTGCGAACAGACAAGTGCTGTGGGAGTAACTGAGGAACTCTGGCCAGGGTTATCCTCTGGTGTGTTCCAAAGGCCCCACTGCTCACTGTGCCCCAGTAGCTGCTACCTGCACAGGTGAGGGTCTCTTTTTTGTCTTCTTTCCAACTGAGGACCAAATCAGCCACTATTGTGTGGGCAAGGGTCAGACATATAGTGGTTGAAGCAAAACAGAGACATTTGTCCCCTGGCCACAGCCTCCCTGATCGGATTATAAGGCAGATTCCTCAGCCTTCTTCCTTGTCACTTTCACTTCTTTCCTTTCAGTCTAGATTAATTTACAAGAGTCTAGGTGTTGCCTCTGGGCCATCCCAAGAATGCCTTCCAATTTTCAGGGAATCGCCAAACGGTGAGTCACCTGGTTGCTCCCCGGAATCTCTGTCTTTCTCTGCCTGGGTCACATGGTGCCTCAGCTGCACAGTTCTCAGAGGTCACCTGTCACTGTTGGACATGATTGTTGGGATGGTCAGCCATTTTGTGCCATTAGTCGCACGAAGAGATCACTGGGACAAAAGGGACACCTTTCAGTCAGCCGGTGACTCTCAGTACCCCCATTCTATGACAGATAGGCTAAGAGTGGGTTCTGGTACATCCCGGGAGCCTCTCTCAGGCTCATCCCTTGGCTACATTCTCAGAAACTGGAAAATTTTGACCCTGCAGAAGGCCTGGCTCCAATACAAACTGGGGGAACCCCCCAAAGTGTTCTCTGAGTGGCGCACTAGCTTTTGCCAAGAGCAGGGAAAAGACTCAGAATTTCCCTAAGTTCTGTTGCCTCCTTATGTCCTGTCCCCCTCTGTTTCTCTCCATCAGACTTCCTAGATGACCCTTACTCGATCTTTCATATCCACATGATCTCTAGGAAAGGATTCTGAGGTTACCTTTGGTGCAGGTCTTTCTCCTATATTCAAAAGCCTGAAGGATCAAAAACTCTCTTAACATTCGAAAAATCCCCTTCTAACTACGCTTATCTCTCAGGTGGGGAGGGAACCAAGCTTCCCCCACTCCTGAACATCCTAAAGAATTCCCTTCTAACTACTCCAGTTTCTCAGGGTGGGGAAGGACCAACTCCTACAAGTTCCCTCAGCCCTTCAGATTCTTCTGATGGGACAAAGACCTCACTTCCCCCTAGAGGGACAATCCAAGATTTTAATCAGCTGATCCACCCCTAATATCAGAGTCAATTTGAGTACTATTTGGTCTATATTTCAGCTATAAAACTATGACTACAGAAAGGAAAGATGACTTTTCGATACAGGATGGTCATAATATTCTTTAGGCTCCAGAGAAAATTGGTTAAAATTATCTTTTTTTTTTTTTTTTGGAAACTGCAAAACCAGTTCTTTTTGCATATGCAATTAAAAACAACTAGCTTGTTAAAACGTTTGACTAAGGAAAAGCTTGAAGTTAACCCTTCCTATGTCCTTGAGATACACTGCCCACTTTGCCTGAGACCTCAGCCTTGGGCAGTTGAACTTTAAGCCAAAAAAAAAAAAAAAAAAAAGGGTCAAAGAGATGTTTTAAATCTCAGGCAGAAAACTATGAGATCTCTGTCTGTCTGGATTTATGTATGTCTTAGTGTGTGACTTTTTTTTTTTTTTTTTTAGTATTACTGAAGTTGTAAATGAGTTCTAATTTAATTGGCCTAAAGAAAAATAAGCCCTTACAAATGAGACAATTCTAAATAGAAGAGAAATTAACCTAAACGAATTTCAGATTCACATGAACTGGGAAATATTCAATATTAAATAACTAGTATTGATGTTTATTTGCTAATCTAATAAAGACATGTCTACGAGTCATTAAGCATAGGATTTGCATTGTGCCTAGGTTTGTTTTAAGCTAAATGTTGTTATATTGTTATATCTGTTACAAGTTTGTCAACAAGGAAAGTACCTCTGGGGGGGGAGAACAAGACTCTTAAAAGATATGAGTTTTTAGATAAACTGTTAAGAATAATTACACTTTAGAAATGTCTGCCTAAAATAGTCTCTCCAGGTTTTGGTAACCTGAATTCCTAGGGGTGTGCTAAGCTAAGTGACAGAAGCTTGTTGAATAGTCAAGTTATTTCCAAATAAAATAAGATTCTGATACATTCATTACTGAACACTAACTTCTTCTTACAGACAGAGAAACTAGAGATTTTGGACTATTAATGGATAATGTTTGATGCTATCCTGAGATGTTCTCTACAATGATTTTTTAGAAATTATCACTGGTATTTATGTTCACCAATCTATAGAATGCTAATATAAAAGTCAGCTCTTGGCTGCTTAAGGAAAGTAGGATGTGTGTTTTCAATAAAGAAGATATGAGGAATGAAATTACATTTTATGAAGGGAAAAGGAAATAGGTCTGACTTACAGGTGGCTGTTTCAGGAAGGGAGAACAAAGTAAAGGATACAGAAAGTGAAAAGGTGTTATGGAAAGTGAACCCCAAGGGAAGAGTTTTGTGCATAAATACAACTTTTCTTGAGTTGTTGAACTGTGTTTGATAATGAATTTTAAGTTTCTTTACCTCTGAAGTGATCTCGTCTATGTTTACCTTTGAAATTTTCTTACTTTGGTTAAGTGAATATAATGTTTCACAGTGATCTATATGATTCTATCTGACAGTGTTATAAACCCTTTTGATATTTATTGACAAAACTTCCTAAATAATTTGACTTCTAGCTGTCTTTGGGCTGCTTCAGAGGGCCCTGAGACATCCCAAAGAGCTATTAAACTATCTGGGTTCATTGGACATGTTAAATTACATGGGAAGTGCTGTTGAAGGGGGGATAAATCTTCTCAGATTATACTGCATGGTTGATGTTACTAATATGGATATCCTAAAATTATGTGGAATTCATATATATCCGATATGGCCTGATAAAGTGTGGTCAATTATAATTCTAGTTATCGTGTTAAAGTGTTACAAATCACAGCAATGTCCAGGCTACACTGTCAGTTGCAATTTAATCAGATTTTAAACATGCCTTCTATGGTTTCACTCTGATGCTTTTGCAAGAATACTGCTACTTCAAGATTTATGGAAAAGACTTTTCTAAGATTAACCGATAAGCAAATTTTGTTTGTTTGTTAGGCTTCAGCAATATGTGAACCATGAACTTCCAGATGTTTAAGCTGGTTTTAGAAAAGGCAGAGGAGTCAGAGATCAAAATGTCAACATCTGCTGGATCATCAAAAAAGCAAGAGAGTTCCAGAAAAACATCTATTTCTGCATTATTGACTATGCCAAAGCCTTTGACTGTGTGGATCACAACAAACTGTGGAAAATTCTGAAAGAGATGGGAATACCAGACCACCTGATCTGCCTCTTGAGAAACCTGTATGCAGATCAGGAAGCAACAGCCAGAACTGGACATGGAACAACAGACTGGTTCCAAATAGGAAAAGGAGTATGTCAAGGCTGTATATTGTCACCCTGCTTATTTAACTAATATGCAGAGTACATCATGAGGAATGCTGGGCTGGAGGAAGCACAAGCTGGAATCAAGATTGCTAGGAGAAATATCAATAACCTCAGATACGCAGATGACACCACCCTTATGGCAGAAAGTGAAGAAGAACTAAAGAGCCTCTTGATGAAAGTGAAAGAGGAGAGTGAAAAAGTTGGCTTAAAGCTCAACATTCAGAAAACTAAGATCATGGCATCTGGTCCCATCACTTCATGGCAAATAGATGGGGAAATAATGGAAACAGTGGCTGACTTTATTTTTTGGGGGGCTCCAAAATCATTGCAGATGGTGATTGCAGCCATGAAATTAAAAGACACTTACTCCTTGGAAGGAAAGTTATGACCAACCTAGACAGCATATTAAAAAGCAGAGACATTACTTTGCCAACAAAGGTCCATCTAGTCAAGGCTATGGTTTTACCTGTAGTCATGTGTGGATGTGAGAGTTGGACTGCAAAGAAGGCTGAGCACCGAAGAATTGATGCTTTTGAACTGTGGTGTTGGAAAAGACTCTTGAGAGTCCCTTGGACTGCAAGGAGATCCAAGCAGTTCATCGTAAAGGAGATCAGTCTTGGGTGTTCACTGGAGGGACTGATGTTAAAGCTGAAGCTCCAATACTTTGGCCATCTGATGCAAAGAGCTGACTCATTTGAAAAGACCCTGATGCTTGGAAGGATTGAGGGCAGGAGGAGAAGGGGACAACAGAGGATGAGATAGTTGGATGGCATCAACGATTCAATGGACACGGGCTTGGGTGGACTCTGGGATTTGGTGATGGACAGGGAGGCCTGGCATGCTGCAGTTCATGGAGTCACAAAGAGTCGGACAAGACTGAGCGACTGAACTGAACTGAAACTGGTAACTGAATGGAATTTAGTTTACTCTCTATGTTAAGGGAACAAAGTTTTCTTAGAATGCAGCTTTTGATAACAGATTATGAATTTCTTTGCCTTTAAGTGGTTTATATTTGTTTTTAAAATCTTTTGTTACTTTGGTAAAGTAAAGAAGCATTATTTAAGGTTATGGTACATGTAGACAAAGTTCATTCTGCTTCTACAAAAAATAAGCCCTCATGGTTAGACTTCTGCTATCCTGATGTCTTTAAAACATGGCAACAGTCTACTCCTAAATCAGGAAAGTAAAAATGGGTGAACAATAGCTGTATATCAAAGAGTCAGGGCTATGGGAAATCCAGGACAGCTACTTGGATTTTCCCAGCTCCCTGACAAATCTCATTTTTATTTGATGAGTTAAAGCCTCCCCTGGCTACAGGGTTAATGCTCTCACAAGGACAAAAAATAATATTTCACTTAATATTAAGTTGTAGTTTTGTTAATTAAGGTCTGTGTTTACTACAACTCACTTCTGAGCTAGTTCCTTGTTGTTATGTTATATTGCTAAAAGGTTTAATTAATTAAGTTATTAAAAATGATACTCTAAGTTTGTTTCTAAAGCTTATCTCAATAACCAATCTTTGGATAAAGGTCAGATGCTCCATGATGTCCAGCCAGGAGATTCACACCTGGCTATATTCATTTAAGTAAGTCAGATGACCTGGGGTATACTGGGCTATACCTAATGAAAGTTCTTGACTTAAATTATGGCTTGTGACCTTACTAATAATTGCTAGCTGTATTATTTTCTATGTCGCTTGTTTCAGAAGATTGTTTCTTATGTTACTCTGTATGAAATCAATGATTGTAATAATATAACTCTAGATAAGGGAAGAAGCAACAAGAGGGAATATTTTCAAGAATCAAGGGGCTAGTGAGACAGGTATGGTCCAGAGACTTTTGCTACTTGCAAGGCCTGGTCCAGTGATAAGCACACGAAGTGGCCTATCAATGGGATTTTCCCTAGACTTGGAAATGAGCCTTCCCAGCACCGCAGGACACAATGGCCATGAAATGCCCCCAAAGCATGGTCATGTATGTTGCTATGAAGGGACCCTGCTGAGTGGAAGTTGGCACTTGCCAGCTACCTCTACAAAGATTACATCATGACCACTGCAAGCTGCTGACACATCCTGAAAGGAGTTCAGCAATAAGGCACTCTGCGCTCTAGGAAAAACCCAGAAGAATCAGCCTTCAAAGAGTCAGATATTTTCAGATAAAGATTTTATGAACCCAAATTCTTGCATTTTCTCATACCTAGAGAAATACTAATGTCACGAACCAGTGTCTAGTCCTGGTTCTCCTGGCTAGCTCCCCAGCAGCTTTTCTGCTTCTATTAATCTTTGAGCCATATATCTTTAACTTTCTTGTTAAGTTTGTTTCTTCTAGAATACAACAAACCTCCAAGTGATAGTATGACAAGAATATTCCCTGGCCAACACCCAGACGATGCTGACACAAACCACCTTATCATTCATGGACTCTCATCTCCCTCCGTAAATGCACCCTGACAGAGAGCAAGCAAAGGGAACCCAGAGCCCCACATCACCCCTGTATGCCTGAAGAACCCAGAGCAGTCATCACCCCTTTTCCCCTGAGACTGGGTTCCCAAATGCCTGAGAAGGGAAATAGGTAGATAGTTAGACATGAGCAGAGTATCAAAAGGGGCCAAAGAATCGGCCCTAAAAAATAAAGGACGGAGGAATGTAGTGACTCAAGGAAGAAAAGAACAGATAAAACCAAGAAGGGTCTTGGAATGCAGGAACAGAAAAATCATACACTTATCATCTTTCCTTCCCCCACGTTTTAACTATTAACAGATTTCAGGTCTTCCTGGGCAGTATAACCTGTCTCCCCTCCTACCCCGCAGGGAGAAGGTATTTACCTTACTCTTCCCCCACTCAGTATACGTGCCTCATCCAATCACCAAATGACCCGCTAGACCCTTATCCCAGTCCTTGTACCCTGTGTATGAAAGTGGACTAAGGACCCCTTGTTCAGTGACAGTTCTCCATTGAACTGGCATGATGTTATAACGGTGTCTCCTATTCTAATAAACTTTATTTCCCTCTGATTCTGTCTCATCTCTGGAAATCCTTTTCCAACCCATGCCCAGACCATGACAGTAGATGGTATGAAGAAGAAGAAATTAGAATATTTTATTCTAGATTATTCTCAAGTTGAAATATTATTTTTGACAGAGTTGAAATGAAAATTTTGTACAGATGTATGTTGAAAAAAATGGAGAACTATACAGATATCATGAAACAATTGGTACTTCCCTGAGGGGTAAGAAGGAAAAAACAGAATCACAGAGCATCATGTGCCATTTAGCAGCTCCAGACAGCACACAGCATCTTTCAGCAGATAGAGCAAAGGGCAAGGAGGAAGGGTCCATTTCTATTTCTGGCATAGATTGCTTTGGGACCTGGAGGAACAGAGTCTCACCTTTTTGCACTCAGATAACCCCATATGTTAAGAAAATCATAACTCAAAGATATTTTGTGCACTAATTTTGACATCTATGACCACCGGCAGATTTTAAAAATCATGGCTACCACAAAGCAGTAACTGTTTATTCTGTCTGTCCATAATTTACAGAATTAATGAAGACTTGCAATAGCCAGCCACCAATTGGATGCTTTTGGAAAATTCTTGTTTGATTTACACTCTGCTTGCCCTGGAACCCATCACTCTTATCCACTTTTTCTTTGCGTGAAATTTAAATGAAAATGCAACTCTAGCCAGATTTGTTATTTAAATTGAAGTCTCCATACTCTCTTTTGGAAATTGAAGTATCCATATAGGTAAGGCTGGAGTTAGGCAAAAAAATAAGTTGGGGATCAAACCCGTGTCTGTTACACCTCCTGCACTGGCAAGCATGTTCTTTACCACGAGCACCACTCACCACCTGGGAGCCCAAAATTCAGGGTCACAGTATCACACCTGATGTGAAGAGCCGATTCATTGGAAAAGAGCCTGATGTTGGGCAAGATTGAGTGCAAAAGCAGAAGAGGGTGGCACAGGATGAGATAGTTAGATAGCATCACCTGCTCAAGGGACATGAGTTTGAGCAAACTCAGGGAGATAGTGAAGAACAGAGGAGCCTGGCGTGCTGTAGTCCATGGGGGTCACAAAGAGTCAGACACAACTTAGCGACTGAACAACAATGACAAAGCTATCACACATTAATTAGGTAAAGTTCATTGTTTTCCCTTGCTCCTTTACAATATATCCTTTTCCAGCATTGAGTTAGATGCTAACTTCATACTTATCTCAATTATTATCTTCATTATTTAGAAAAATATAACACTAATGAGACATTTGAAAGCTAAGTTTACAGTTAAAAATACTACCTCTCTCTTACAGCTTGATGCACAATATGGAAAATGATACTTTTCTCACATGAACCATCAAACTGCTGGGTGGTTAGAATAGGAAAAAAGGAGTCCAGAATGGCGGTGGCTAAAAGACAAGGAAGGGAAAAGCCTGCGAAAATAGAACAAAAGAAGGTCCAAGGACCGGAGTGAGGACCTCAGGTAGAACAAACAGCACTCCTGGCTAGCCCACTTTACATAGGGCAGGCCCAAGGGGAGGAAAAAATTTATAAAAGAAGGAGCCAAAGGGCCAGGGTTCTCTCTCTCTCTCTCTTCTCTTCGCGTCTTTTGGGTCGGCATGCCCTCATGCCTCAAGGATGTATTTTCCTTTATTTTCTAAATAAAACTGAGCTGTAACACGGAGCTGTAATAATGATCTGTCCAAGAGCTGAGGCATTGTCTGTCTGGTCTGTCCAAGAGCTGAGACATGGTCTGTCCAAGAGCTGAGGCACTGTCTGTCTGGTCTGTCCAAGAGCTGAGGCACTGTCTGTCCAGTCTGTCCAAGAGCTGAGGCACTGTCTGTCCAAGAGCCGAGACACAGTCTGTCCGATCTGTCCAAGAGCTGTGAAAAAGTCTGTCCAAGAGCTGGGACACTGTCTGTCCAGTCTGTCCAAGAGCTGAGGCACTGTCTGTCCAAGAGCCGAGACACAGTCTGTCCGATCTGTCCAAGAGCTGTGAAAAAGTCTGTCCAAGAGCTGGGACACTGTCTGTCCAGTCTGTTCAAGAGCTGAGGCACAGTCTGTCTGGTCTGTCCGAGAGCTGAGGCACTGTCTGTCCGGTCTCTCTAAGAGTTGAGGCACTGTCTGCCCGGTCTGTCCGAGAGCTGTGACATAGTCTGTCTGGTCTGTCCAAAAGTTGTGACACAGTCTGTCTGAGGTCTGAGACCCTGTCTGTCCAAGAGCTGAGACACTGTCTGTCTGGTCTGTCCGAGAGCTGAGGCACTGTCTGTCCAGTCTGTCCGAGAGCTGAGACACTGTCTATCTAGTCTGTCTAACAGTTGAGGCACTGTCTGTCTGGTCTGTCCGAGAGCTGTGACACAGTCTGTCCAAGGGCTGAGACACTGTCTATCCGATCTGTCTGAGAGCTGTGGCATGGTCTGTCCAAGAGCTGAGGCACTGTCTGTCTAGTCTGTGTGAGAGCTGTGACACAGTCTGTCCGAGAGCTGAGACACTGTCTGTCCAAGAGCTGAGACACTGTCTGTCCAACAGCTGAAGCACTGTCTGTCCAAGAGCTGAGACACTGTCCAAGAGTTGAGACACTGTCTGTCCAAGAGCTGAAGCACTGTTTGTCCAAGAGCTGAGGCACTGTCTGTCCAGTCTGCCTGAGAGCTGTGACACAGTCTGTTCAAGAGCTGAGGCACTGTCTGTCCAGTCTGTCCGAGAGCTGTGACATAGTCTGTCCAAAGGCTTTAACATCCGTCGCTTCAAATTTTTGTCTTGTCGAGACAGAACTGATGAAATTACACACTCCCACAACAAAACCAAATCCCCAGATAAAGGCAAACACAAGAAAGACTCCATACCTTATAGAAGAGATCATTCTCTTTCTTACCAAATGCTTGGTTTTCAAAACATAATGTGATTTCATATTGTTTAATGTTTGTGGTCTATTATCTAACCTTCTTGGGAATTGATTTCAGCAAGGATGATATTCTCACAGTCCCTGTCCATCATTTCAGTTACATTGACCCATAGGTATATTTTGGATACACTCATAAACACATACACACTTGCATACACATGTGCACACATACATACACATGCACATGGTTTTTTGACTTTGAAAAGTGACACAAAAGTCTTAGTGCCCCAGAGCCTAAGACAGAAGTATGGAGAATTATCTGGAAAAACTTGATTGCGTTTTCCATACTGAACCCAACACATGATGTGTAGTCTTAGTGGATTTTAGCACGTTAGCAAAATCTTATTGTGGAAATGTGTTTTTAATACGTATACATAACTGAATCACCTTGGTGTACACCTGAAAGTAACATAACATTGTAAATTTTTGCTGAATTCAACTGTACTTCAATTAAAAAAAGAGAAGCCTATTCTGCCAGCTCTCTTAAACTAGTCCAGGCAACACGGTACCTTCCGCAGGGGCTTGAGCTTGGTCTCCATGATGAAGTCATACTTGCACAGCTCACAGCAGCGTGTGTCAGAGCTCTTTATCCACTGGTGCAGGCAGGCCTGGTGCACGAAGCGTAGGGTGCCTGTGCAGCGGCAGGGCGTGATGAGTGGACTTTCCTCGTCCCCTTCGCAGTGACAGATCCTGGGGAGGACACAGCAGGTGGGTGAGATCTCCCAGGGAGCACACCATATCCTCCTCCTTGAGCATCCTAGGCTTATTGGAATCTACAACCTCATATTTGGAACCACGAATATTTCACTTCAACTTAATGCTGGAGCTAAATATGTGGTCAATATAAATTTCCTTTCACTTGCATTAGTCATTGCTGGACTCTTAGGTCATATCCTAGGGCTTTACACATCTGTACATCAAAAATGCCCAATCATTCCTTCAGGGAAATCAATTTTAACAGACTAACTATCGAGCTGTGTCCCCACTTTAATCTATCAAAAATCAGTGTCCCAACAGGAAGAGACACACAGACTTAGAAAACAAACTTATGGCTGCAAGGGGTGGAAGGATGGATAGTTAGGGAGTTTGGGAAGGTCATATACACACTGCTTTATTTAAAATTGATAACCAACAAGAACCTATAATATAGCACATGGAACTCTATTCAGTGTTTTGTGGCAGCCTGGATAGGAGGGGTGTTTGAGGGAGAATGGATACATGTATATGTACGGCTAAGTCCCTTCACTGTTCACCTGAAACTATCACAACATTGTTAATCAGCTATACCCCAATACAAAATAAAAAGTTCAAAAGATAAAAAAATAAAAGTTAGTGTACCATTGTAAAGGAATTATACTCCAAAAAAAAAAAAAGTCAGTGTCCACAGGCACAAGCTTTCTTTCATATATTAAAGTTACAATTTAGTATTCTAAGGAATGTTGGAATCTGGTAATCTCATTGTTTTATTTTGGCTATAGTTTTAGAGGGTGTATAATTTAGTACGTATGATATTCTACCAATGTGAAAGAATTCTGAAAAATTTTAATGTGTTACCATGCAATAAAGTGGATATAGACAGTATCAGCTTGGAAATATTGCAAATATTTTCCTAGGAAGATGCACACATTTGTTCACAATAAATGGGCTAAACTTTAATAATCATCATTGTCATGAAAGTCTTCAGTTACAGAAAGTTCAGCTGCAGTAAACAGTAAAGTTCAGCTACTGTTTTAAAATGTTAATTACTACATCTTCCTAGAAATTCTTATTTCAAGTAGTTTACTGAATTACTATGATTTCTAATGTCATAGATTCAGTCTATGAAATCTCAATTATTCTCATCTTCAAATTTTAAAAACTAACTTGTTTTCCTCATTGGATGAGATAAGCTTTTCATAACACGAGGTCACAAATTCAAATCTTACAACTTCAATAATTCTTATTATCTAGAAGCTGTAGGAATTGTTCCTAAATTTTATTAGAAATATTGCTTAAAATCTGTTAGAAATATGAATGGAATGTTCCCAGAACACTTGTATAGTTATTTTTGGAGCTGACTCATAGTGACAGGTTGGAAGAATATTTGAATTACTACTGCTGTTCTTTCCTTTCAGCCATCTTCACCAGAAGCAGTGCTTTTTAAAAAGTGGATTTTAAAATATATTTATCTAGCTCAACTGTCTCCCAGGGGAAATGCAGTGGTTGGTTGGTCAGATTGTTACTTCAATGAGATAACAGGAATTGAAACTCAACCCTCCCCTAACTTCAAAATAAAGAAGTATGACACAGTATGCTAATATTTTGAATCTCTTTTTCTTAAATAAAGACAAAGTAAGCAAAGAGCAACACTGACTTCAAAAGTTCTTTGGGTGGAGTGAAAATATAGAACACAGGAAAGTTCAAAATCAGTGTCTGCCTTCCCCTGGATGGAGTTACAAAGTAGCAGTGTTAGAGGTAGCAGTCAAAGGCTGGCCTAGTGGGGAAAAGCTAAAAAGTGAGATTGCCATATATAGACTATTGATTGGGCTTCCCTTGTGGCTCAGACGACAAAGAATCTGGCTGCAATGCAGGAGACCAGGGTTCGATCTCTGGGTTGGAACGATGCCCTGGAGAAGGCAATGGCTACCCACTCAAGTATTCTTGCTTGGAGAATTCCATGGACAGAGGACTCTGGCTGGCTATAGTCCATGGGGTCACAAAAAGTCAAACACAGTTGTGTGACTAACACTTTTCCTTCATTTCATAAAATAGATAACCAATGAGAATCAACTGTGTAACTCAGAAAACTCTACTCAGTGCTCTGTGGTGACCTAGATAGAAAGGAAATCCAAAAGAGAGGAGATACATGTGTATATTATAGCTGATTCACTTTGCTATACGGGAGAAACTAACACAACTTGGTAAAGCAACTATACTCCAATAAAAATTTATAAAAAGATAAAACTGAAAATTATCTCAGAGCCTATTTAATATGAAACTGAAATATGTCCTCTCTCCAAACCTGTAGATCCTAGGATCAAGGCTTGGTATAGTATAATTTATATCATACCTGTTGCTGACAGAGTATTGATCAGTAGATGCTCATTGAGTGAAGAAATTGTTCAATCAACAAACTATAACTTATTATAAAAGCGACTAGGGAAAGCAAATCTGGGTTTCTAAAGCACATCATTTTTTTAGCTGTACATCTCCAATTTTTTTAAAAAAATATTTATTTTTAATTAAAGGATAATTACAATATTGTGTTGGCTTCTGTCATATGTTAGCATGGATCAGCCATAGGTATAATATGTCCTCTCCTTCTTGAACCTTCCTTCCACTCCCCACCCCATCTCACCCCTCTAAGCTGTCACAGAGCCCTGGTTTGAGTTCCCTGAATCATACAGCAAATTCACACTGGTTATCTCTTTTACATATGCTAATGTATATGTTTCCATTAAAGAACATCATTTTGATGTAATATTTTTTTTGGAGCAACTGAACCCTAACAAATTATACATCATGAATGGCTAAGATTTCTGAAGTCCTTTGAACCTCTTCTCTCACTGACTTCACACAGAGATCCTCCCTTAGATCATGGGCCAGCACATTGTGGTGTGATACTTCCTTATACATGTTTTGGCATATAATGTTTTTTGGTTTTTTTTGGACCACACACATATGTTTATATATTGTTAAGAGCTGTGTTTATACTATAACTGTAGGCCTGAAGATAATGCATGTGTCCACAAATACTATCGTCTTCACTATCTGACCCTTTGCAGGAAACATTTACTTTATGGTGATTCTGAGTTAAAGACAATGTCTGACTGTTATCAACAATGATGAAAACAAAGTTTATAAAATAAATCACCCCAATTTCTGCAAGTAAGAAAAATTGAATTAAAGGTTCCAGGGAGAAGCATATGATAAAACCAAAAGCCCCTCCTGGCCTGCCACTGATGCCTGTTGACCCATAACAAGTCTGTAGGAACAGGGGGAAAAGTTTCTTATTTGAAAAAGAAAAATGTGCAGTTCATCCCATCTGATAATTTATCACCAAAAAATGGGTCAAATTCTGCACAGCTGCCAAGATGATTCTGAGGCTCTGAATTTTTGCTAACTTGAAAAAGTAGTTCATCATAAGCAGATGGAAACAGGGACCTTGTTGATTCCAGACTGACCAGAACTGAACCTGATCATAGTCAAGACTTCTTATGTCTTACACATTCTTTCAAAAATTTTCTCCTGAAAATTACCTGAAGCATCAGTAGCAATATTATTTTTTTTTATAAAGTTAAGATTATTTCTTTGCTGACAAAGGTCCATCTAGTCAAGGCTATGGTTTTTCCAGTAGTCAAGTGTGGATGTGAGAGTTGGACTATAAAGAAAGCTGAGTGCCAAAGAGCTAATACTTTTGAACTGTGGTGTTGGAGAAGACTCTTGAGAGTCCCTGGGACCACAAGGAGATCAAACCAGTCAGTCCTAAAGGAACTCAGTCCCGAATATTCATTGGAAGGACTGATGCTGAAGCTGAAACTCCAGTACTTTGTCCACCTGATGTGAAGAACTGACTCATTGGAAAAGACCTTGATGCTGGGCAAGATTGAAGGCGAGAGGAGAAGGGCACGACAGAGGATGAGATGGTTGGATGACATCACTGACTCAATGGACATGAGTTTGAGCAAGCTCTGGGAGATGGTGATGGACGTGGAAGCCTGGCATGCTGCAGTCCATGGGGTTGCAAAGAGTCGGACATGACTGAGCAGCTGAACAGAACTGAACTGAAGATTATTTCCCATCAAGAAAATCAAAAGTTTTGTTCATTTTCATTTCTATTGCACAAGATTTATTTTTACATGATTTTAGCATTTTGAAATTTTTCTAAATTATCCAAATCATGTTGGTTTCCAAGAGTCTTTTTCAAACTGTGTTGAGACTGTTCTAAACGAATTTGAAAGCTAAATATCAAATTCAAATATCTACTAGAAATGAAAAATAAAGTGATAGTGCCATTACAGAAAGAATTAAACAATTCTTAAATTGACACTTCACACAAACCATAATTGCTAAATTTTAAATGGAAACATGGTAATAAAAATACAAACATGCTTTTTCTAATATAATAATCGTATAGAGAAAATGAGTTCAATAATAAAAATGCATTGTAAAATAATCATAATTTTGATGCACTTTCACTTTATGGGAATTAAGTGATTTTTAAAATCATTGGTGATCTACATTGGTGTCTGTCACCTGGTGGAAGGAACAGGTTGAATTCATAGATTTTATTGGCATTTTAGTATTTTAACTGGCTGTTTATAGTCCAACCAACCTGTGTTAGGTTTTCACCGTTTATGACTTGAATAAACATCTACTTCCATATAATTTCTAGCTTTCTGTAAAGAGTGGACCACAAAATACCATTTAGCAAATTAAATTTTAGAAAGTGTGTGTATGTATGTTTGCAGCTTCAAGCCCCCTTTAATGTTTAAGTTTTAAGAAAAGTAGGCTTTTTTTTTTTTCAGTCTTATATACCTTAAAATGACCTCCATTGCTTGTCCCCTATCTATTTGTCAAGACATCTTGGTTCAGGTAGAATAATATTTTTTATGCAAGAGTTTTGTTTTTCGTTTGTTTTTAATAATTTATCATTAAAAAAAATCTTTGTGAGGGCCATAGTGACTAGGCAACTTAGAATTCTTTTCTTTCACTCATTCATTATTTCATTCAGTCACATTTCCTTAGTTCTTGCTACATGGAAAGAAAATCAGATAATAGCATCAACACATGGGGTGACTGGAGAGAGAGACAAAAGAACGTGAAGGCAGGGACCTCATTTGGACAATGATTATAAACATCTAGGTATTAAGAATATACAAAGAGGAATTACTTCACACTGGCCAGAATGGCCATCATCAAAAAATCTATAAACATTATACGCTGGAGAGGGTGTGGAAAAAAAGGAAGCCTTCTTACACTGTTTGTGAGAATGCAAGTTGGTAAAGCCACTATGGAGAACTGTACAGAAGTGTTTTAAAAACGCTAAAAAGAGTTACCATATGACCTAGAAATCCCACTTCTGGGCATCTACCTGGAGAAAACCCTAATTTGAGAAGATATGTGTATTCCAATGTTCATCACAGCACTATTTACAATAGCCAGGACATGGAGGCAATCTAAATGTCTATCAACAGAGGAATGGATAAAGAAGATATGGTATGTATATACCTTGTAATATTGTTGTTTAATGTCACTAGGTTGTGTCCAACTCCTTTGTGACCCTATGAATTGTAACCTGCCAGGCTCCTCTCTCCATGAGATTTTCCAGGTAGAATACTGGAGTGGGTTGCCATTTCCTTCTCCAGAGGATCTTCCCAACCCTGGGGATTCAACCCCAGTCTCCTGCATTGGCAGGCAGATTCTTAACACTGAGCCACTTATCCATAAAAAAAAAGAACAAAATAATGCCATTTTCAGCAACGTGGATAGACCTAGAGATTGTCATACTGAGTGAAGTAAGTTAGACAGAGAAAGACAAATATCATAGGATATCACTTATATGTGAAATCAAAAAAAGGGTACAGATGAACTTATCTATGAAACAGAAATATAACAAGGACCTACTGTATGGTATAGTGAACTCTACTCAAAGCTCTGTAATGGAAAAAAAATCTTAAAAAAAAGAGTGGATATATATATATATATATAACTGATTCACTTTGCTGTACACCTGAAACTGAACACAACATTGTAAATCAAGAATCAAGTATACTCCAATAAAAATTGAAAAATAAAATCTGAAGCAATATGGTGACACTGGGAAAGAGATGGGAGGCAGCCTACAGAATGTGCTAAGGTCTCCAAGGACTCCAGCTTGGTTTCCATGACTACTAGCTTTGGAGACAAAGCATTTATATAACATGGAACTCTTAAAGGCAATCATCCCCAAACCTTCAAATAGCATTTCAACTCTCTTCCCATATTTCATGTCATCTTCTCTTTTGCTGTATTCTCATTTCCCTACTTATATTTTTCTCCATACTTTATCTCCAAGCTTTGAGCACAGTATCTATGGACACTGCTGTGTTTGTAATGATTTAATTTGGATGTTATCTTTACTCAAAGCTAGTCATCATGCTTCAGAGTTTGGCACTTATTTGGCGCCCATTTTTAACCTTTCAAAGGACTGACTCTTCGTTTTATTATCATTTTTTTTATTGCTTTTTAATCTCTTATTTATTTCCTCTCTGATCTTTATTATTTCCTTCCTTCTACTGACTTTAGGTTTTGTTTGTTCTGTTTCCAATTCTTTTAGGTGTAGGTTAGGTTGTTTATTTGATATTTTTCTTATTTTTTGAGAGTGGTCTCTATTGTTATGAACTTCCCTCTAAGAGCTGCTTTAGAGGGGCCTAGTGCTCTCCAGTCCATGGGTTGCAAGTCGGTCACAACTTAATAACTAAAGCACATAGATTTGGCATGGTTGCATTTTGGGGCACCCGTTCTTAGAATCCACTTTTCTAAGATAAAAATGATTAGAATGCATGGTGGGCAGAAGCCATGTTGAAAGGTAGTAAGCAGTGTATGAGAAATTAGTGCTCAAATAAACGAGTAAGGAGATATGATCTCTCTTTTTGAGAAATATAGCAGCACAGTGAAAGGATAGCAGACTAGAGAAAATTTTAGTTTTCATTTGCATTTCATTTTGTTTCACAGTAAAAGTGAACATGTTCATAAGCAGAAGTGAAGGTGTCACAGAGAGGGAGACATTTAAAGAAATAATCAAGCAAGAGAATGACCCATTTTTCTTGAGAAGTCAGGAGAGTGTGGGTAAAGAAAAGATGGCAAAGGAATATCTTTGGACAAGTGCAAGGATACCCGGGAGGGAAACCAACAGTTTCCCATGAGCAAAAGACAGAGGAAGAACGTTGGTGAAGATAGAGAGGAGATGGGGGCAGGGGAGGTGCAGCAGTTGGGCCTGAAGGATGTCTTACTATCTTCCCTGACACAACAGACAACAGGCAATGAAAGGGAAGGCAGGGAGGCATGGAGCGTAAGGTCTCAAAGAGGCTCTAAATGATTAGAGAAAGCCACTGGGAGAATGTGATGGAAAATTAAACAAGCATGACTATCAGAATCCTGGAGCAGCTGTGAGGTCCCAGGTCAGATGAGATATACGGGTTTACAGTGGACATTCTGTGACTCTGTGTGCTCATTAGTCAGCATGATCCTACAGTGGGTAACACAACCTCACTATTCCAAGATCACCAGGTCAGGATAGGGAAGGCGAGACGTGAAGGATTCTGGCACATCAGAGAAGATGGTATGAAAATAGCTGTCACAGAGTCTAGATGAACTGAGCAGGGAAGCCAGTGAAACCACCCCATGGACCCTGTGCTATCAGAGGCCAAAAGACACAATGATGCTGAAGAACTGATACTGACAATGGGAGGAAATAGGACAAAGATAGTCTCTATGTAGAGGATGCATTCATCTCTCTTAAGGATTGGTTCACCTCCCCTTTGTTGTGTTTTTCCATTGTCACAGAAAAAATAAAAATAAAATTTATAGAATTATTTGATGTTTGAAGTTCACAAACAAATCGAATCCTGACTCACATCTTTGTTCTCTGCTCCAGTAAACTGGAGAAGATCTCCATTTGCTCATATGTAGAATTAAGTTAAAAATAACGCTTAGGGTGTCAGGAGTATTAAGTAAAAGAGTACGTACCTGGCATATAGTAGGCAACCAAATATTTGTTCATTTTATTATGGCTAATTTGTTAATTTTAGCATGCGATCATGAGATTAATCCTACTGCTACTACTACTATTAATGTGGTTTATCAATGTTATTGCTTCCAGTGCATTGGACTAAGAGCTTTTTAGCAGCTAGTTTGTTAACTTGATTAGAGCAAGCACTTGTAAGGTCAAGGTCATGAATTTGACTTCATTCAGGAGAGTTAGTTAAGACATGTTGGAATCCCCAGGTTAGTTGCATCACAGACACATCTCAAAGAAATCTTGGCATGGGAGTATGTCTAGATATGTGTAGAGGAAAACTAGGATTGGATTTAGCTTCATTCTTCTGTATGTTGGTGACCTCAGGCAAGTTTTCAGACAGCTGATTTTTTTTTTCATCTGTGAAATTTTACATGGCTATCACAGGTTCCATTAAGCTATATAAGAAAATACTGCAAAATATAAATGTTGTCCCAAAGCAGATCATTACTGCCAACAGATAATTACTCAATAAAATCAACAAAAGTGCTTCTAGTTAGTAAATGCAATGCACTGTATGCTTTTTATAAAAGCAACTCATTTTTTTATGTCTGTGTTTTACTTCATGGAACTGTCATTTTTCACCTCTAGGACTGTGATGTAAGTAAGGCAGATATTTCCAACTCTACTGTACTAATGAAATTACTTTTCTCCTAAGCTACCAGCACCCTCCTCACAGTCAAGTCTAAGGACCTTCTTTAGTTCTTCATCTTTCCTGATGTCCCTTTGAAGTATGGACTAACCCGTCCTTCTTAAAGCTTCTTTCTTTTTTGGCTTATGTGACACGTTTTTATATCACTACCCCAAAATCACTGCAGATGGTGACTGCAGCCATGAAATTAAAAGACGCTTACTCCTTGGAAGGAAAGTCATGAAAACCTAGACAGCATATTAAAAAGCAGAGACATTACTTTGCCAACAAAGGTCCGTCTGGTCAAGGCTATGGTTTTTTCTGTAGTCATGTATGGATGTGAACTGAATGAACTGAACTTAAACTTTGGAAAAGTTGAGATATGATGCCTGAGATGATCCTGTGCTAAGACATGACAGGTGAGTTATTATGTCGGGAATAGTATGTTAATACCTTTCAGCATATCTAATTTCCTGGCTAAGTCTTGTCTACCTAATATTGTGGGCTTCCCTGGTGGCTCAGAAGGTAAAGAATTTGCCTGCAATACAGGAGACCCAAGTTCAATCAGGTCACAAAAGTCACCACTTGAAGTATGACTGTACTCATTTTGGTACAAATAAAAAATTCTAAATTTTATGTTTAACATCTTGGAAAGGAAAAAAAGGCACGGAAGGGGACATTACATGGCAACTGTCTTTAGATATGTGACAGGCTATTGTGTGAAGGGCAGCTAGTTTATTCTGGATCCAGGGAGTACAAGTTAAAGAATACATCTATATATCTATACACAGAACTTTCCAAAGTTGGACTGGGCTTGCCGAGGAGGTGTGGATTTCCCATCATGAAAAGAACTCAAACATCGAACATAAGTAGGATGATACATGGCAGGCATTAGTGTAAAAGAATTCAAGCACGGGTAATTAAATTACGTGACCTCAGATTTCTAGTGTTGCCAGTCTGTTTTTTTCCTTTCCCACAGGCCAAAATCCTTGCTCCACCCCCTGACATTTCTTTGTCAGCATTTCCCCTCTACTTATCCTGCCAGTTTTATACTTAACCCTTTGATTTTTCCTTTCTACACTCACTGCTCCAGGGAGGCCATCCAGGCCCACCAAGTTCAAGTATTGCTTCTAGACTTGTGATTTTAAAACATTTGTCTCCAAACCAGCCACTGCCCCTCCAATAGCAAGCAGCCTCAGACAGTTCTTACTGGTCCCTACATATCACCATCTCCAAATTAGCTTCTCTTCCCAAAGATGCCATTCCATCAATATCTCATTCTCTTGGTTTGCCTTTGTTTTTGAGCCTTTGGGTAATTTGAATTCTAAATTCAAATTGTTGTTAAGATGCCAATACTTTTTATACCTTAGTGGTTTTTCCTTCCTCTCAAAAAAATTATTTTCCTCCTTCTCATCCACACTGCCATTACTCTGGTAATTTTGACTTGTCAACAGATACACAAACTGTCTTTAAGACTTTGCTCCTTCCAAATGATTCTTTTAAAAAGTATTTTATTTATGTATTTATTTAGCTGCACCAGGTCGTATTTGCAGCATGTGACATCTGGTCCCCTGACCAGGGATTGAACACAGCCCCACTCTATTGGGAGTGTGGGGTCTTAGCCACTGGTTCATCAGGGAAGTCCTCTAAATCATCCTTTAAACATGCAGTTAGTTATTCAGATCCTCTTAAAATAAGGCCATTCTTCAAGAACCCTATCATCAACCAAATAAAATCTGAATTATCTCACTTGGTTTTCAGCTAACCTTCTGTAATTTGAATTTTCCTTACCCATTCTACTGTATCTCCTCTTAATTCCTAACACACAGGCATAGCAACATGCTACAGAATTTACCTGTAGGATAGCTGAGAAGCTTTGAGTTTTGATACAAGTAAGTTACCACTGTGCCAAGATCTTGATTCTTCTCAGTCTAGAGGGCAGTTTCAGGGTCCTGTGTGTGTGGTCTACTAATCCCAGTTAATTCACAAGTTTTGTGTTCTGCATGTGTCATGACCTGGAAAATGTTGGGGAAAGTGATGTGGTTGTTAACAGTAGCATCAGTTTTGCTGGTCATGTCTGTTAAATCACTGAATCTCTAGCGCTTTCAAGTTCTTCACCAATAAAATAGGAAAATAGCACTGTCTGCTTCACAGGGTTGTTTATAAGGATAAGTTAATTAAGTGTTGATAAAGATCAAATACAATTTTTTTTTCAATTCATGCTTAGGTGTTTATTTCCTCACCCTATTGCCTTCTGAGACTGCTTGCCTCTGGGGATTTTCTCAAATGTGATCTCAAGCCCCCTGAGACCCTCTTACTTCATCTAAATTTAAGCTGCCTTTAAGACTGACACCCTTCATGAAGTAGACTCCAGACCTTCTTTGCTTACGAGTTTTGAGGTATCATTGTTCTTAATACAGATTTGGTATTTGCTGTTTGTTTTTTCATCTATGCAAGTTCTGCTACTATAAGCTGAATAAATTCTTGTATATTAATTTTGAGGAGCAGGATCTTCTTTATATGGAAAGAATAGCAGGATATTAATAGCAATTTAAATGATGAGAGTGTTAAAAAAAAAAAAAGTCAAGCTAAAGATGGTCCACAAATGGACCAGGGATACTACACTTTAAACTATTGTTTAAACATGTACAGACCAAAAGAGATAGTTTAGTGAGATGATTTAGTAATTCTCAGAAGAAGTCACCAAGTACCAGTGTTCTGTTTATGTTTCGGGAAAGCTCGCTTATAATGAAAGTGAGAAATGTATGACCCTTACACATACCATGTGATCTTTATTTGCATTTGAGGAACTAAGCTGAGGTGTACCAATTTTATACCCTATCTGAGCACCAGAGGAAGTCAAGCAAACCGATCTTCTGTAGAAAGGAGAAGTAACACTTATTCAAAGAGCAGAGAAGAAGATGGACAGTATTTAATATTATTCTTACCAACAGCTGTTTCCAGCAACTCTAACTGTTATGGAGCCAAAGTATATTTTTGGAGTTAAAAGAAAAAAGCCTTGCAAATCAGATTTCTAAGATTTCCCCACAGAGATGAAGTATTGTAAGCTACCATTCAGTCTGAGATTTAAAATATTTTGTAAATTTTAATTAAAAATACAATTATGACATAAAATAAAATTATGTTATAGAGAGATGATACAATTTTTGTAATCATAAAATTTGTCTTCTTGAATCTTCAGACAATCTTTTTAACATCTACAGATGAGCAGCAACTCTTCATACACAAATGACTTTTTAATGTGTTTTGTTTTCTCAAGAGTATTTTCAACTTGAAAAATCTGGTACATACCGTGACTTCCTGAGTTTAATGTCATGCCCTAATTTGTCACCACTGACTTGGTCCCAACCTCAAACCATCTGCACAGAGCTGCAGGGAAGGACCGACCACAAAGGCAGGGACACAGCAGCGCCCTTGGCTCCTCACTGGATCCTAGAGCAAGTCCAGAGTCACAGTGAACCACTGCACCTCCTTCCCATCAGACTGCAGACGATGGAAAAGAAGAAGACAACGAACAATCACTTATGTCGATAATGGAAGCAGAGGAAGACAAAGCCTATTTGAATTTTAGGTATTTTAGATCAGTGAGCTGCAATGGAATGGTAAGAAGATATTTGAATTGCTCCTCTTGCAGCCTTATTGCCTCCTGTCAACCTGTTGATCCCAGGAGTTTACATTCTGGTAGGGATCAGGGGTTGTCATAGGGACTCCTCCATTATTGGCTAGCCTAGTGATTTGGCCTCATAGTGGGCTATGTCCTCTTGGAGGGATTTCCGAGAAGTCTCCACGGGAGTGGAGTACATGCGATGTCTTCCCCTTTGTGCTGGCTGTCTAGCCTCAGGAGTGCCATTCCCAGGTGTACTCAACAGCAGGATAGATCTCCCTCATTAGTCTTATGTCAGCTCAAATTATCCAAATCCTCCAACTCAGGAGATATCAAAAGATTGACTGTGCCCTTTCAGATAATCCCTTTCTTGTAAACCATCGCTTTGTTGCCCTCTCCACACTCTGTTGGTGGCTCCAGGAAGAGCACGGTCCATTTCTGAGTAAAGGAATGGATTTTTCCCAATGTTATTTTACTCTTTCCAGAAAAGGAAAAACAAAACCACAAATAACACACACTACCATTAGATAATTTTGGTGATATTAATCAAGAGCTATCAGTAAACTTATCATTGTAACTATTTAATCCTTTTACTTTTCTGCATGTGGCAGAGATTCTTAATTCAAATTGATTTTGTGATAGAGCTTTTTTGTAGTTGCTAGGTGCTGTGATAAATACAAAGATGAGTAAGTCTCAGTCTTTTCCCTTCAAGGAGGTTATACTTTGACACTTTATATGCTGGCACAACTAGCTGGAATTCAAGTTACCATGTGATGTGTGTGAAATTAAGTACTTTGCAAGGAAGAGAAAAAGAATGTATTGATCAGAGGTGAGAAGGTGGTTAGAGCCTAATGGAAAATGTTTACAGAAATTAGAATTGGAGCCTGGGGAGAATTTTTGCCAGATGGAGGGGAAAGTTCATAGAGTACTCCAGACATAGAAGACCCTTTCAGTGAATGTCTAGCAGTAGGAGCCACCAGGTAATCAGGTCAGGTATGTGGCTGTTTGGAAGGAACATGAGGTTTGGGTAGGATTATATTGGGATGTCAAGTTGAAAAATTAAGATTGTGGAGAGCCTAAAAAAATTACCTTCATCTAGCACTGATATTTACACACACACATACAGGCACACACACAAAAGCTTTAACTATATTCAGTTGGAGGGGGAACTCAATAAAGAACTTGAGTAAGAAAGTAGATTATTAGAAAGATTAATCTGTGTTACCTCAGAGATTAGAAAGAAAAAGAAGCTATTACAATCACCAAAGTCAACAGTAATGAGAACAAGCACTAGTGTAATAGTCCTGGCAATAAAAAAAAGATAATAGGAGATCCTGCAAAAGTAAAGTTGTGGAATGTAGACATGAATTTGATAAGAGGAGACCAGGAAGAAGGACAATGAGGAGAAGGAATGACTACACTGATTCTAGTGTTTTAATTAAAGCTATTGTATATAGGATGGATGAACAACAAGGTCCTACTGTACAGCGTAGGGAACTATAGTCAATATCCTATGATCAGCCATAATAGAAAATAACATGAAAAAGAATATATCTCTATGTATAACTGAATAACTTTTCTAGACAACTGAATCTAAAACAACATTGTAACTCAACTGTGTGCCTGTGTCACTTCAGTCATGTCTGACTCTTTGCAATCCTTTGCCTCCTCTGTCCATGGGATTCTCTAGGCAAGAATGCTGTAGTGGGTTGCCATGCCCTCCTCCAGGGGATCTTCCTGACCCAGGGATAAATTTGAAAAAAAGCTTCTCGGGACAAAGGCGCAAAATTAACCTACTTATAAGGCCTCCAAGCATTTGTTTGTCACCAGAAGCACCACGTGGAAATGACAATATTGATAATCTAATTTTTAACTTAGTTATGGAGAGGATCATTTTGAAAAGCAGAAGGAAAGAGTTCCACACTTTCACTTAGATGCTGTTTTCTTGTATTTGACATATTTCAAAGAATAAACATATTTGAAAATAACTGAAAGAGATTTTCCCAAATGGCAACAGAATTACCTATAACAAATAATTATTTCAAACAATAAGTCTATTAAATAGACTTTTCCAATTAGCAGTAGAATTACAGATGGTGGTTTAGTCACTAAGTTGCGTCCGACTCTTGTGACACCATGGACTGTAGCTTACCAGGCTCCTCTGTCCATGGGATTCTCCAGGCAAGAAGACTGGAGTGGGTTGCCATTTCCTTCTTCGGGGGATCTTCCCAACCCAGGAGTCAAATCTGGGTCTCCTGCATTGCAGGCAGATTCCTTACTGACTGAGCTATGAGGAAAGCCCAGAATTACAGATATCTAATTAATAATGTGGTTCTTTATTTCCTGTTTCTAATTCACATTTTCCCTAGTGTGTAGTCTACCTAGAAAGATTCTTTTTTTTTTTTTGTAGCGATGTCGATGGACCTAGAGACTGTTGTATAGAGAGAAGTAAGTTAGAAAGAGAAAAACAAATTGTATGTTAGCACATATATGTGTAGTCTAGAAAAATGGTATTGATGATATTACTTGCAAAACAGAAATAGAGACACAGATGTAGAGAACAAACATATGGATACCAAGGCAGGAAAGGGAATGACCTGGGAGACTGGGATTGAAATAAATAACTAATGAGAACCTGCTGTTTAGCATAGGGAACTCTACCCGCAATCCAAAAAAGAGGTGATATATGTATATGTATAGCTGATTCACTTTACTGTACAGCAGAAACTAACAACATTGTAAAGCATCTATACTCCAATAAAAATTAATTAAAAAAAAAGATTCTTATACTATTTGATTATCTCTATCATTTGTTTCTCAATCAGAACAGAAAGTACAATTTTGTGGAACTAAATTAAGATGCTTTGTAAAAATAAAGTTACAAAGCTTTAATTTTATTCAGAAACCTAATAGAACAAAATTTCAATTAAGACAAAAACACTAAGATATTTTTTTTGACAGGTTTCATTCTTCAAAACTTTATGTGTATCAACTTTATATGTTGCCATTAAGAAATACAACTGAAAAACCAGAACAATCCTATTAAAATTAAATGCATTAAAATATTATAAGGTAATATTTAAAAATCTAAATAGTGATTATCTAGGTAAAAGTATAAATTAAGGTAATAGTTTATTTTTAAATTCTTTTACAATAACCACAGCTACTATAAAAAATCACTAAAAGAAATACTGAAATAAACTAAAAAATACAAAGATCTAAGAATACTTCTCCAATTTACTCCACTTTCTTTTCTCTCATTTGCTAGTAAGTTAACAAATTTATGAATATTTGATGGATTTATATATTTGAGCAGTTTGGAAAAGTACTGTGTCTTATTGTGAGTAAGAGTTGCTTCCTGGGCAGCTTCTGGAGCAGGCTGGTCAGTGAGAATCTTCTCGAGAATAGGAGAGTGTTAAGAATAATTTGCCTCCCCCCTCCACCCCACATACATACACAAGTGCCAGGGATGTCTCTGTACTCTTTGAAGTCTAACCATATAAAACAAAGCATTTTGTGCCAGCTATGGTGTACATCTCTGATCTCTGCAATGTATATTCAGACATTCCATTTAGGTTTATGATAATTCTGTTTCAGTTTCCTAGAAGATAAAATTAAAACCACAGAAAGGGGTCTGTCGTCAGCTGTCATTAGCATTTTTCCATTGCCCACATTTGTGGATGTGTTTGAACCTTTTCAACACTGTTTATTGAGTCTTTTTTCAATGCCTGCTCTTTATTTTGTATTCCCGTTCAAACCTTCCCTGAATTTGTGATCTTTCTCTTTGGAGGGCAAAATTTTTCACTATGGCATAATCTAAATGATAAATGGATATCATTTTTCCTGCACACCAAGTATGAATGAATTTCATTAATTATATATACCAGATACAATCGCTTTATCTCTTTCCAGTTACCTTTGCCTTTTTGTTAAGTCTTTGAAGCAGCTGTCTTAATGTGAAGATAGAAACACTTAAATTTTTTAAATGTATAACTTCAACAGAAGGTTTAATGAAAGATAAAATAGAACATTTCTTTTTTATGCACAAAGTACAAAAGTGAGAAATGCAAGTGCAGAATGATAACTTCAAGCATGGTGTTGCACTACACATAATGTAAGTTAAATAAAGAGTAGATGACTGTCATGATAAATTCCCAGCTTATTGTGTTTTCTGATGAGCTATAGCTGATATATAATATGAACAACAGTAATATTACTCCACTTTCTTGATATTGATGCAGCTGTCTTTTTCTTTAAGGCTTAATATTTAAAAACCTCTTGACTGTTACTATAATGAAAACTGCCTTTTATTTTTAAACAATTTTACTTTTCAAATAGCATCTTAATGTGTATATTCTCTAAGGAAGTACATGGTGAATATAAACTGCTAATAGATGTCAGTTTGATTTCATACAAATAGCATTTTACTTGAGTCTAATTATAACAGCTTTAGCTATTATAGGAGATTATATATGTATTGTATACATACATACATATATATATGTTATAGACTTAAATGTATATATTTTACCTCATGCAAAATATTCACATTATATTCATGAATCACTGGAGCAGAATTTGCTGATTCCCACACTTGATCCCTTAATGGCATTTGACAAAATGCAGAGGAATTAAACAGTTGCAAATAGAACTTCAGGTGTCTGTCTTTATAGTTGCAATATATCATTGTGATAACTACATGAGAATTAATCTGCATGCTAACTCACCACTGGGAAAGGTATGAAGTAAGCACAGAAGCTAAATTCATTTCTGAGTCTTGTTTCTGCACAGAGTAGAATCTGGGCTAAGACATCTCCCAAGGGATAGTGGAGGTGTGGCTTCATTTGTAGTGAATCGGTATGAATGTGAATACTGATGAATCCACTTTTAACTGGGTGGCCTCAACCTATAGTTGCATTTTGTCACATTGTCTCAGTGTGGCAAATGTGGGCAGTGGGGATGGTGAAGAAGGAGCATATTCTCTTTTTTCCTATTCTTTGAAGGCACTTCCTAAGAAAATCTAAGGTAATTTTACCCCAACCTTTTCTCTTCTTCACAAATGACTCATTGTACGTAATCAATCATACAAAACAATAAAAAAAAACTATGAGCTGTGACTTTCAGGATACATCTTTGTATTTCTTATAAAATCAATAGGCTCTTGCAATGGCACATTTTATTTAATATTGAAATAAAAATAAAACAAGGCATGATATCATTTTAAAATCATCCTCGCAAGAATGTGCAAGTTATTATATATAATCATGGGAAATTAAAGTGGTTACACAAGAGAGGATCGATATTGAGTTATTTCTCAAGAAAAAGTGCAGGCCACCAGTGGACACAGGCATTTACTTTTTTGATGTTCTTTTTTCCCCACAAATACTGAGTGTCCAGGGAGTTTTGGAGACGGAGAAACATCCTTTTAAGTGCTCATCTTGAGGTAGCTCTCCAACTTCTTGATATGGACCTTAACCCTGTCCTCTGCCAAACTGATTGTCAAAGAAAGTGGCATACGTTGCTTACCAGTAGCCAAGGATGCGACTCAGTCTATTGAGATGTCCTCAATAATTATAAGGAGATAAATTTGCTCAGTTGTTTTTCATTACTAGAAAAAAACCATATTTCATCTGAACACTTGATTTGCTTTTCTCTGAATCCTGTTTCTTTCTTTGCTTTGGCCACTGTACCTATGAAAATTAAAACTTGTAGTGGATCTCCATGTTTGCATTTTTTTGTGGATTTACTAGTTTTCTACCTTTGTTTTCATGTGTCTTGAATTTCTCAGTTATCCTTTTGGTGTGTGAGTGTGCATGCACATGCATGTGTATACATACACACATACATATATATGTATACATGTATGCGTGTGCATATATATATATATATATATGCATGTATGTGGGTATACATATATATGCACTTCTCTCATAGCTCATTTTGTAAAGAATCCACCTGCAATGGAGGAGACCCGGTTGGATTCCTGGGTCAGGAAGATCCAACGGAGAAAGGAAAGGCTACCCACTCCAGTATTCTTGGGCTTTTCTTGTGGCTCAGCTGGTAAAGAATCTGCCTACAATGTGGGAGACCTGGGTTTGATCCCTGGGTTGAGAAGATCCCCTGGAGAAGGGAAAGGCTACCCACTCCAGTATTCTGGCTTGGACAATTCCATGGACTGTATAGTCTATGGGGTTGCAAAGAGTCGGACACGACTGAGAAACTTTCACTTTCATATACATATATATACACATGTCATGGTGGTTTAGTCACTAAGCTGTATCCAACCTTTGTGACCCCAGGACAGACTGCCAGACTTCTCTATCCGTGGGATTTCCCATGTTGCGGTTTCCATCTCCAGGGATCTTCCCAACCAAAGGATTGAACCTGCGACTCCTACATTGCAGGTGAATTCTACACTGCCATGAGGGAAGCCTTATATATACATGTATATAGGGCTATATACACATGCTTGGGTATACACATGTATACATACTTATACATGTGTATATGGCATACACATGTATATATGGTATACATGTGCATACCCAAGCACATGTATACAGGTGCTTCCCAAGTGGCACATGGTAAAGAATATCTGCCTACTAATGCAGGAGACACCAGAGACATGTTTTTGATCCCTGGTCAGAAAGAGCCCCAGGAGAAGGAAATGGCAACTGGCTCCAGTATTCTTGCCTAGAAAATCCCATGGACAAAGGATTCCAACAGGCTACAGTCCATGGGGTTGCAAAGAGTCAGACACGACTGACTGGGTGACTAAGCACCTACACATGCATCAGTTCAGTTCAGTTCAGTCACTCAGTCGTGTCTGACTCTTTGCAATCCCATGGACTGCAGCACACCTGGCCTCCCTGTCCATCACCAAGCCCCGGAGTTTACCCAAACTCATGTCCATTGAGTCGGTGATGCCATCCAACCATCTCATCCTCTGTCGTCCCCTTCTCCTCCCAATCTTTTCCAGCATCAGGGTCTTTTCCAATGAGTTAGTTCTTCACATTAGGTGGCCAAAGTATTGGAGTTTCAGCTTCAGCATCAGTCCCTCCAATGAACACTCAGGACTGATTTCCTTTAGGATGGCCTGGTTGGATCTCCTTGCATTCCAAGAGACTCTCAAGAGTCTTCTCCAACATCACAGTTCAAAAGCATCAATTCTTTGCTACTCAGTAAAGAATCCCAGGGACAGCAGAGCCTGGTGTGCTGCTGTCTATGGGGTCACACAGACTTGGACACGGCTGAAGCAACTTAGCAGCAGCAGCAGCAGCCTTCTTTATGGTCCAACTCTCACATCAAAACATGACTACTGGAAAAACCATAGCTTTGCCTAGACAGACTTTTGTTGGTAAAGTAATGTCTCTGCTTTTTAATATGCTGTTAAGTTGGTCATATAGCTTTCCTTCCAAACAGCAGGCATCTTTTACATTACATGGCTGCAGTCACCATCTGCTTTGATTTTGAAGCCCAAGAAGATAAAGTCTCCTACTGTTTCCACATCTATTTGCCATGAAGTGATGGGACCAATAACCTCAGATATGCAGATGACACCACCCTTATGGCAGAAAGTGAAGAAGAACTAAGGAGCCTCTTGAAAGTGAAAGAGGAGAGTGAAAAAGTTGACTTAAAGCTCAATGTTCAGAAAACTAAGATCATGACATCTGGTCCCATCACTTCATGGGAAATAGATGGGGAAACAGTGCAAACAGTGTCAGACTTTATTTTGGGGGGGCTCCAAAATCACTGCTGATGGTGATTGCAGCCATGAAATTAAAAGACACTTACTCCTTGGAAGGAAGGTTATGGCCAACGTAGATAGCATATTAAAAAGCAGAGACATTACTTTGTCAACAAAAGTCTGTCTAGTCAAGGCTATGGTTTTTCCAGTGGTCATGTATGGATGTGAGAGTTGGACGGTGAAGAAGGCTGAGCGCCGAAGAATTGATGCTTTTGAACTGTGGTGTTGGAGAAGACTCTTGAGAGTCCCTTGGACTGCAAGGAGATCCACTCAATCCATCCTAAAGGAGATCAGTCCTGGGTGTTCATTGGAAGGACTGATGTTGAAGCTGAAACTCCAATACTTTGACCACCTCATGTGAAGAGTTGACTCCTTGGAAAAGATCCTAATGCTAGGAAAGATTGGGGGCAGGAGGAGAAGGGGACGACAGAGGATGAGATGGTTGGATGGCATCACTGACTCAATGGACATGGGTTTGGGCAGACTCCGGGAGTTGGTGATGGACAGGGAAGCCTGGCATGCTGCAATTCATGGGGTTGCAAAGAGTCAGACACGACTGAGAGAATGAACTGAACTGAACTGATGGGACCATATGCCATGATCTTAATTTTCTGAATGTTGAGCTTTAAGCCAACTTTTTCACTCCCCTCTTTGACTTTCATCAAGAAGCTCTTTAGTTCTTCTTCACTTTGCCATAAGGGTGGTGTCATCTGCATATCTGAAGGTATTGATATTTCTCCCAACAATCTTGATTCCAGCTTGCAATTCATCTATCTATCTATATATTCATACACAGCACAACATATTTATATATACATATATATATATGAAAAAAGTGTTAAATAATTTTAAAAGGACATGGAAAGTTACCAGATGCAAACATGTATCATCCCCTTTACTTGCTTTGTGCAGATTTGCATCAGACTTCTTTACCTGGCCCTCTCCAGAACCCTATGCTTACCCCATGAAGGTGTGAACACATTCTATTCAACTGTCTATTTTCTCTTCTGCAGTCTCTGCTTCAGTGGGTCCCAAAAGTAAGCATGCATCAGACTCACACAGATGGCTAGGGTCAGTCAAACTAGGGGCTGGGTCCCCCTCCCAGAGTTTCTGATTCAGTAGGTCTAGGTTGGGACCCGATGGTCTGCATGCCTAACAACTTCTGCATGATTCTGATGCTACTAGTGAAGGGATTATCCTTTGCAGACAATGGATTTATAGTTGGGTTTTATTTCCTATCATGTCATCTGTAAGTAAGTTGCAACTAGATGAGAAATTTAAGGTTTCATCCAAGATGAAAACTGTGAAAGGCGATTGTACCTTGTATGTCCTCCGATCAAGTTGTCACATTTGGGAACCCTTGTCCTAAATGGTTTCAAGAGCCAAGAGGAAATTATCTGTACTCGTTTCTCATCCCATACTCTCCTACTGTGACCAGATCACAGACAACCAACCAGCTGGGCTTCTGTCCAAAGTAAGGTTCTTACAACACATGTATCTTCTGGGAGCCAATTAGTTCACCCTGGCTGCACATAAAAATCACCTGGAAGTTTTAATTTTTAAATTTATTTTTTATTTTATTTATATTGGCTGCTCTGAGTCTTTGTTTCAGTGTGTGAGCTTTCTCTAGTTGCACCTCTCGGGCTCAGTTGCTCTCAATATGTGAGATCTCAGTCCCCTGACCAAGATCGAACGTGTGTCCCCTGCATTGGTAGGGGGATTCTGTTTTTTTTTTTTCTTGTTAACTCTTTCCTTTTTCTTTTTTTTTTTTAAAATTAGTTTATTTTCTATTTTTTAACTTTACAACATTGTGTTTGTTCCGCCATACATTGATCACTGGACCACCAGGGAAGTTCCCATCTGGGAGATTTTTAAAATTGTGCCATTGCTGAGACATCACTTTTAAAGGCATCTGCATGAAGCCCTGGTAGCAACAACTGAAAAAAATTCCCCGTGATTCTAACCAGCAGCCCAGATTGAGAACTATAGGGTGAGGTGAGCTCTCTGGTTCCTTCCATCACTACCTGGTAGAATTTTGAGCCTTTTAAGTGCTCTCTGGTTCCTTCCATCACTACCTGGTAGAATTTTGAGCCTTTTAAGTGCTGATTGGAACCAGGGTTCCTCCAATCATGGAAATTTTGATAGTGTTTATGACTTCTATTTCATTCTAGTTACTATTTTTTCTTTCTTTATTCCTCCTTTTCTCCCTTGTTATTGTCAGACTGTGGCAAAACACTTTAGTTAACACCCTCAGAGAGTTGCAAGCTAGCCTAAACCCCCAAATCTCTAAAATACAAACACCAGAATTTGTTAAGGTGAAGCTCAGAGGGACAGACAAGTACAAAATTGTGCAACTAAGGCAGAAAAGACAAAGGTTTTTGATGATTACTTGTTAGATAATCATGAAGGGAAGAGGAAAGTCTTCAGTATAATGTCTAAAGTAAAAGCTCCCTCTAAGAAGCTTCCTAAAACCAGGAACTCTGGCATCTTCAGTTCTGCATAAACCTGCAAGTTAGTGGAAGAGAATTGAGCCCTCTGGAGCCCTCACTGCCTCTGACTGAGGTGGTAGGGAGGTCATGGCTCTGAGTTTGAGAGTCAGAGTTCTATAAACAGAAGGCAACTCACTGGTGCTGCTCCAGGGACATCTTAACTTCTGAACCGAATTAGACACAGTATTTAAATTTACCTACATCTGAGGTGATTGCAGAAGATTTAAAATGAATGTAGAACTACTCTGCAATGGCTACAAAGAGGATAAGAACTCAAATATGGTAATTATGAATGCAGGAATACATTATTCTCAGATACAAATCATGATTTGGTAGAAACAAGTACTGTACCCAATATTTACTTAGTGTTCATTTTCTGTTTGCACATACATCTAAATACATAGGATTAAAAAGGAATTTGTGTAACTGAAAGAAAAGAGAGGGTGTTTTTCTTTTCTGTTCTTTTTGCATTTTGCCAAACAGATATAAATCCATTAAAGAAAGGATATAGTTCAAGATAACTGTAAATTCTAAATACATATTGTCCTTAAATAAGAAGTAGATAAACTTAATCTAACTGATATTTCTGCTTATTCAGTATTTTGCACTTTGGTATAATTGGTTATTTAACAATCATGGAAATTACCAATGAAAAGATAAACATAGTAAAGTGTAAATTGCTTCATAATATATAGATACTGACTTTTACTTCTGAAGGAACATCATACTTCTATCTACTTTTGCCTGAAGCTTTCCAAAGTTAGAAAATTCCTGCTTGATTCAAATTTACTCTAAGACATATTTATAGGCAGAAAATTTCTATTGTTTCTCTTTTTTCCTTTCTAAAATCACTACTTGTTAAATAAATGGCATATAGAATACATGTTCTTTTCAAAAATCAGAGTGGCTTCATTAGCCAAAATGAAGGTAATGAATCAACTCACTTGATTTTGGTCATGTAAGATAATTTACTAGTCAAGACAATTAGTATTATTGATGACACTGCCATTTTGTTTCTGAAAAGATTATCTCCTAAATTCAGAACAATTAGAAATAAAAAAAAAGCCTGCTAATATGTATCATTGAAAGATTAAAAAAAAAACCTGCCATTTCTGCTAGCATTTCAAGTTTTTTCTATATGTTTCACATATACATATATATATATACATATATACATATATATATATATATTAGTGTCTTCATTGTTCTTGTTTATTCAAAATACAAATTACTGAGATAAATGCTGAAATTCTATGTGAAATCACACCAAATATTAAAATGTGATATCATAAATAGTTTTCTTTTTGAGAACTTTTACTCTGTAAATTAAGAAGAATTATATATGTTTTAATTTTTGCTGAGAACTGCAAAGAATTCAATTATTCACTTCTAGGAAAGAAATTAGTTCTAAAACATGTATTAGACTAGCAATGAATCTATTTGAAAAATATATTGATTTTTCTCCTTTTTTTATCATATAAATGAAGAGAGGGCCACTTCGCCTTTTGTAGCCAGCCTGCTCCAAGTAAAGAGAAAGCAAGAATTGAAAGTGAGACCTCGTGACTCTGTGTGGAGTCACCCTGAGTAACTCATCTCTGGAGGTAATATTCGTGCTTGCATTTCCTACCAAATTCAGCTATAATTTAGAATGAACAGGAGAAAGGTTGTTATTTAATGCCTACAAGACTCAGCAAACCAAAGCAAAGGCATAAGGAAGACAATAAATTCTGTTAACTCTTGGAAATGAATGCTTCTCTTTAGGCCACTTCAAATAAACTTTCTCACCTGAATGTTGAAGATGGTGAACAACTTGTCTTTCATTCATGGAATGGACGTTGACAACTAAATGTTGGTCTCATTGTTTGCACAGAATGACTAACAGAAAGAAGTAATGGAGTATGCAACAAAAGTAAAAAAAAAAAGTCTATGGAGTGCATATAAATCTAGGACTAACAGAAAATAGAAGGATACAGGCTATTGACTATTACAAAGAATGCTTTCACAATTAGAGGCTTTGGAAGAAAGAGACTCCCAGGAAATGATATGTCCAAGGAAAAAATAGTGTAACTGAGCAGGGCCCTATGTGAAGTGAAGTGAAAGTCGCTCAGTTGTGTCTGACTCCAGGCCAGAATACTGGAGTGGGTAGCCTTTCCCTTCTCCAGGGAGGACCCTATGGGGCCTTCCCAATTCAGACCCCTCTGCATGTCCTCTGCAGTAGCTCCTTTATGAAGTATCTGGATAGCGGTATCTGATACACATTAGCTGAGTGATATTACAGATGCTAAAACCCCCATCAAATGGAAGAAATTAACCACCTGATGATCATGAGCATGTCGTCCCCAGACTTACTGGCATCTGATGACTGATAATGTTAACCCCATAATCCCGCCCTGTTACTCATCATCAACCAATCAGAGAATTGTGCACAAGCTGATTGTATTCCCTACGACTCTCTTCCTCACCTGGCCTTTAAGAATGCTTTACTGACGCCCATCGAGGAGTTTGGGTGTTTTGAGTACTAGCTGCCCTGGACTCGTTGCTTGGCGCCTGCAATAAACAGTGTACTTTTTCATCACCACAACCCAAATTTGGTTCGGTAACAATAGATAATAAATGTGCTGATATTCAAGGGTCCTCAAATAACAGACTGGAAAGTGACCTGGATGGACCATGAATCTATGAACCTAGCCTTCCCAACGACCATCATAACTGCTTAAAAGAGGAAGGTAAAAAGCAGTATTTTTTTGTTTTTTTCCACTAAATAGATATTGAGAGAAAAACTGCTCAGTGGAATGTTACTTTGCTTTAAACATCTTAGTTAAACATCTTAGTTGTAAAGCATATTTGTCTTAGTTTTAAAATTGCAAGTTTTTCTGGGGACACGTATGGATAAATCTATGAAGCTGTGCTAAGTGTGGAACCTGCCTGTTTCATGATGTCACTCCTGTAGGTCCCTGTCCATTGCCTCCTTTCGTGGTATCTTCATTTAAATGATGAGCTGCAAAGAGAAATTGAACTTCCTGCAGCTGCAGTCCCATAAACTTAGTTATGCGTCTCAGCAGCGCTTTCATTGTGCTTTTTCTCTCTTGCTATTCTTAGCGCTGCTGGACTTAGAAAAAAAGGTAATAGCGTGCCCAGTGAAATTTGAATTTCAGATAAACAATGAATACTTTGTACATTACGAGCGTGCCCCAGTGAAAAACTACTTGTTTATCTGAAATTCAAATTGCCATCGATGTTCAACCCTGCAAACTCCCTTCATTCTTTAAGGCCATAAAAAGCAATTTTATAATAAGTAGATCAGCATTTGTTCATATCTACCATTTCTTCATTCACTTCTATTGGAAAGAAAGACACACTTATTTTCTTTACCATAGCATTTCTTCTATTTTGTGCTTTGGGCTTCATTCTTTTCTCTCTTCTCTGTGGCGCCTCAGTACATAAGCAATCCTCCCAGTTTTCTGTATCTTCAACCTCTTTCTCTCTCTGAGCTTACTGCTGCTGCTAAGTCGCTTCAGTCGTGTCCGACTCTGTGCGACCCCATAGACGGCAGGCCATCAGGCTCCCCCATCCCTGGGATTCTCCAAGCAAGAGTACTGGAGTGGGTTGCCATTTCCTTCTCCAGTGCATGAAAGGGAAAAGCGAAAGTGAGGTCTCTCAGTCGTGTCCGACTCTTAGCGACCCCATGGACTGTAGCCTACCAGGCTCCTCCGTCCATGGGATTTTCCAGGCAAGAGTACTGGAGTGGGGTGCCATTGCCTTCTCCGTCTCTGAGCTTAAGGGTTCTCTAAATGCAGGAGCAGGCTCCCCAGTTGCCCTCTGTCTCCACCCCCATCCATTCTCTGTTTCCTTCACACACTCCTTGGTTTCCACCTGCTCCTTGCCCTATCCCAGGACCATTAAATGCTGCTGTTCCATGGGGTTCTCCATGCCCGAATCTTCTCAGTTTACAGTTTCCATGGGAGAGCTCACCAATCGCCACTTACTGGCCCAAGACCCCCTAATCTTCATCTAAATTTACAACGCCTCTTCTGACCTCCAGACCTGTATATGTCTCTTCAACGTCTCTCTTTGGATTTCTATTTTGTGCCTCAGACTATCGTGTCAAAAACTGAATTCCTCTTCTTTTCTATCTGCCTCTAAACAGTGTGTTCTCTCTATAGTAAACGGTAATAAAATCTACCCAGTTACCTAAATCAGAAACACGACATCAGCTTCACAGACACTTAATCATCAAGTTCTACTTGATTTACTTTCAAAATACTTTAAAAATCCATCTACTTTTTTTTTTTTAATAGTTCCCCGTGCTATACAGCAAATCTTTGTTGCTTACCTATTTTATTTATTTTATTTTTTGGCTTTACCACAAGGCATGTAGGATCTTAGTTCCCTGACCAGGGATTGAAAATGCATCTCCTTGCATTGGAAAGGCAGAGTCTTAAATATTGCACTGCCAAACAAGTCCCTCATCTACTTCTTTTTATTCTTACAGCCTCTATAACCTTCTTTCCCAGAACACAGCACTGACTTTCTAACAGGGTTTCTTTGGCTTCTGTCTTGTCCTTCTTATCTCTTTTCCAAAAGAAGCTTGAGTGTTTTTCCAAAACACAAAAGTGACAATATCGTTCTTTTACTTAAAAGTCAACAGAAATTTCCCTTTGTCATTAGGATATCTTCCAAACTCCGAACTGTGGCTGATAAAGAGCTCATGGTTTGCTCCCATCCCCTCCTCCTGCTTCTTGCTGGGCCACAAGGAAATCCTCTTCCTTCAAATTTTGCTCATCTTTGTGTGCTCACTTGTGCCATATCTTTTTCCTAAAGTAAGGTATCTCTTCTTTTTACTCCTTTGGATTGTTCTTTAATTATTAGTTCCTCAGGGAAACCTGCTTTGTTCTACTAGATGTATGTTCCTTTAAAATATGTTCCTTTAGCTTTATTTATTCATGGATTAAAAAAACACATTTACCTGTTTGATTATTTGTCTTATCATATTGAATATAAATTCATTAGGGATGAAGCCATTACTGCATTTTCCACTGTATTTCCAGCTTCTAAAAACTTGCTTTGATACAGAGTAAATTTCTAAGAAATAGTTGCTCAATGTGTGAATAAGTGAGCAAGCAGGCACACAGGCTGACAGGGAGACAAAATTGTGCTTAAAGTGGGTCACAAACAGTCAGACATGACTGAAGTGACTTAACATCTTCACTGCAGAGGGAGAACAACGGGTATGAGACAAGATTCCTACCTTCAAGTGGCTTGCTGTGTAGAGAAAAGGGAACCAATACACATGAAACTACTAACAAATGACAATACTAAACACGTGATACTGACTATAAAGACTGTAGAAACTGCAAGAAGGAGAAGGTCCCCATGGTCCAGAATAGTTTGGAAAAGCTTCATGGAAGATGATAAAAATAAGGAAACATATCTAAATATGGGCACTTGTAAAAGGTAACAAATATTTAGGAAGGGAAGAATTGCATTTGATGGTAGTTGAACACTACTTTTAAAAAAAATGAAGTATAGTTGATTTACAGTGTTAATTTCTGCTGTACAGCAAAGCGACTCTATGGTTTTTCCAGGAGTCACGTATGATGTGAGAGTTGGACCATAAAGAAGGCTGAGTGCTGAAGAACTGATGCTTTTGAACTGTGGTGCTGGAGAAGACTCTTGAGAGTCCCTTGGACATCAAGGAGATCAAACCAGTCAATCCTAAAGGAACTCAACCATCAACATTCATTGGAAGGATTGATGCTGAAACTGAAGCTCCAATACTTTGGCCACCTGATGCGAAGTGCTGACTCATTGTAAAAGGTCCTAATGCTGGGAAAGATTGAGGGCAGGAAGAGAAGGGGGTGACAGAGGATGAGATGGTTGGATGATATCATCGACTCAATGGACATGAGTTTCAGCAAACTCCAGAAGATAGTGAAGGACAGGGAAGCCTGGTGTACTGTAGTCCACAGGGTCACAAAGAGTTGGACATGACTGAGTGACTGAACAACAAATATATAATATAAATATATATATATATATATATATATATATGTTTATATAAATATGTTGGTGGTTTAGTTGTTAAGCCGTGTGCAGCTCTTGGCAACCCCACGGATTGTAGCCTGCCGGGCTCCTCTGTCCAAGGGATTTTCTAGGTAAGAATACTGGAGTGGGTTACCATTTACTTCTCCAGGGGATCTTCCCCATCCAGGGATCGAACCTGGGTCTCCTGCATTGAAGGCAGATTCTTTACCAACTGAACTACCAGGGAAGCCATATATTCTGGAGGAGCGCATGGCAACATACTCCAGTATTCTTGCCTGGAGAATCCCCATGGACAGAGGAGCCTGGCGGACTTCAGTCCATGGGGTTGCAAAGAGTCAGACATGACTGAGCAGCTAAGCCCGCGCGCGCGCGCGCACACACACACACACACATACACATATTCTTTTTTATATTCTTTCCAGTATGGTTTATCATTTGAATATAGTTCCCTGTGCTATACAGTGGGACCTTGTACTGTTTGTTTTTTTGATTTTTCCTGCTCATAATTCTTTTCCCACTTCTTCTGGTACTGGTGCTATTCTTTTTGGTGTTAGAATATTCATTCCCCAGTTCATAAGTTTCTGAAGGGGTTGCCAGAAGCTACATTTTAAATCCAACCTTCTCACTTAAGGACATAGTCCAAGCATAGTGACCTGCTGACAGTGATTAACCTACGGATATGACCTAAAAAAAGGCTAATTCTAGTCCTTCTCTGGGATTTCATGAAACTGCTTGAAGAGAAATTTTCCCTTTCCTGTGAAGCCACTGCTGGTAAAATGTAAGGCTGCTACTGTTTCTGTCCACAATGCTTATTCTCTCTGCTCTACAGAGGAAGCTTGACTGCAGTCAGAGAAAATAAAAACCACAGAGAGAAGGCATGGAAGCAAAGGAACCACATTGCCTGACTCTATGAAGGTCCTGAGGCCATCTGTATACCTGAATTTTCAATTTCTATGGCTAATACATCAAGCTCATTTTAACTAGTTTCAGCTAATTTTAACCTGGTAGATGAGTCCAGACTAAAACGGGGTAAAGGGTGGATGAAGAGGGAGAACAGACAGGTAGAAGAGAATCATAAGAGTAGGGTGGTAATGGGGAAGAGGACCCAGATCAAAGCAGCATCCAGAAGAAGAAGTGACAGGACTTGGTTGGGACCAGATATACTCAACGAGAAGAAAAAATTGTCAAAAACAAGAAATTTTTGGTAAGAAGGGGCAGTTAGGATGGGGAAGTGGATTTGAAGGGAAATAATAGTCAAACGATGACAGCTGAGTTCCTGGTAAAGCTGGGACTTGGTCAGCCTATGGTTTCAGTTTGACGACCCACCCTACACTGGGATGACAGTGTGAAATACAGGAAAGTGATCTGATTTTGTGCTTTGTGTCAGTGCTCAGCAGAGGATGACAGAAAACTCTAATTATGCTTCCCAAACTCAGTCTTTACCAGGGAGAATTCGTAGCATTGAACAGAGGTTCTTGAATTGTGGTCCCTAGATCAGCAGCATCTGTATCACTTGGGAATATATTAGAAGTGCAGAGTCATGGCCCAACCCCAGAGGAAGGGCACCAGAGACTCTGGGGGTGAGGGCAGGGTCTGCCTTTGAATAGGCCCTGTGGTTGGCACTGATATCCACTGGTGAAGAATATGCTCTACATGGGGCTCTACCACAGGTGAGGCAACCCACCACTGACTACTATAATTTCACACAGGAAGAGTGACTCCCTATGAAAAATTCATTTTCCCTGAATCTGTTCAATAAAAAACTGTATATTGAACATGTGCTATCTGCCAGACACTTTGGACACTGCAGAAAGCAAACCTGATATCATCAATCATAAAAATACATAGATGTTGGCAATTACAAATTAGGCTATAGTCAGGGGAGAACAAGATGGTGGAGAAGCAGGTGGATGTGGAGTACATCTCTCTCCATGGATACATCAGGAATACACTTTCAGACACAGAAGTGCATGCAGAACACCAGCTGAGGGCAGACAGGAGTACCTGACCAGTGGAAAAGAATATATAGAAGCACACAAAACTCGGTAGGACAAAGGAACTAGAGGGAAAAACAGAAGTGTTAGTAGGACTGGACCTGCCCTCAGTGAGGGAACTGAAGCAGAGGTCCGATTCCCACATCGGGGCAGTTGTCTGTGTCAGAGAAGAAACATTTAAGGCTGGGAGGTAAACAGCTGATCTGTGGCAGCCTAAATGGAATGAAAATCAGACAGTCCTTGCCACAGCCATACATACCCCGGATAGGGACATGGGTCCCCTGGAAGGCGCAGCAGCTAGGAGCTGGAATTTAGGGACTGTGGATCAATTCCAGGGTGAGGGCTGCTGTTAACTGCAGAGAGACGGAGCAAGGGGATGTGAGGGAAGAGATTGGGGTGGGAAATGCCTGTGGAGGAAAGCCAGGCAGCCATGGAAGCAAAGCGATACTGCTGAGTCATGCGTAGGGGGTGGAGACATCACCATAGCTTCTCTCCCCCACAGGCCAGCATCGGAAGCTGAAGAATTGAGAGGCTGGCCCATCAAACACCTGATGCACTGAATTACAGAGTAGGACCCCACCCAGGGTGTCCGGTTAAATGCCTGATATGCTGATCTACAGAGAAGGAACCTAGCCAGGGGGCCCCCTCTATGTGCTTGATGCACCATCAACAGAGATGGATCCCAGGCAAAGGATCCCTCTAAGTGCCTGAAGGGGCAGAGCTATGGAGAAAGACTGGCGAAAGAGGCCTTCTCATTTCCAGCTACAAGAGTCTTGGAAAAAACTCAGATAGGTCCATAACTCCTGGGGCAGAGGAGTTACGTCCTTGTCCTGCACATTTTGTGCAACCAGAGTCCAAGCCTTGTTGTTTCACCAAGCCAAGCAGTTTCACCACCTTCATGCTCAACTCTCACTGGGGCAGAGCTGCCACAGGCAAAAAAAATCTTGTGTCTATACATGCAGGGTCGCTTTGGTTGTGTCCAACTCTTTGTGACCCTGTAGGTCATGGCCTGCCAGGCTTCTCTGTCAGGGGGGTTCTCTAGGCAAGAATACTGGAGTGTATTGGCTAATACTGGTTGCCATACCAGTGCTTTAGAAGAGCACTATATTTCCTGCTGCTCTAGCCACCAATTCCCCTGAATTCCTGGTGCTGTCAGAACCACTGCGACCCAAGCAGCTGCAACATCGTCACACCTGGCCCTCACAGGGGCAAACCCAAGTCCTCCAGGGCAGCCTCAGGAGCAAACCCCAGTGGATGACCCACATGCAGAGGTGGAAATAAAACCACAATTGAAACCCAGGGGCAGTGTGGCTAAGGAAGAAGACCTAAAACCTTTCCACCAGCTGTACAAGCTGCACATTAAATTTCCACAATCAACTAGTCAGATTGTATCTATGGAATATATTAAAGGACTTTAAGAGCTCCCACAAAAGAAAACACACTAGTTCTGATAGCTGTGGGCATTGGAGGCAAGAACACACAGGAGTAGGACGAGATTAGAATCTGAGCTGCCCCCCAAACAGGTCCAGAATCAGCACAGTGTTGGAGGGCATCCTAGGGAGGTGAGGTAGACTGTGACTCCCAGCGAGGGAAAGGACTCTGACAGCAGTGACTAAGAAAAACACTTATTATTCTTATGATTTCACTTATTTTATAGATTCTTTTGGGTTTGTTTGTTTGTTTGTTTTTCCCCCTCTGTTGTAGTTGTCAATTTTATTGACACTATGAAATCTAGTTAAACTTTTGAGCTTTTTTCCCACTAAGTCACATTTTTTATTGTCATAAACCTCTTCCTCTACATTGGGCTTTTGCAGTTCTGTGGAGTTTTCCTTCTTCTTCTTTTTTTTTTTCTTCTCTTTTTCTAATTTTAATTTTTTAAACCTATTGTTATTTTTTCTACATTTATTCCTTTGTTTTTCCTACTATTCTTTTACCCTTGCAGCTAATCTTCAATATATATAAGTTTTTTTTATCTATCTCTGTTTAACTTTGCATACCTATTCTTTCTTTCTCTTCTTTCTCTCCTTTCCTCTCACCATGTTTGTTAGTTTTATTTTTATTGCTTTCTTCCCCACTTGGCACTTTGCTTTACTTTTGTTGTCCAGTTTGTGCTTTAGTTAGCTTTGTTCTTAACTGGTAGATACAATTTTTGGTTTCCTTTGTTCGTCAGGTCAATCTATTGTACTTTATTTTTGTTGGACTATTTTGATTTTGCTTATGGGTGTGTGTACATATGTGTGTGTATGTGTATTCAATCACACTTTTTATTGTTATAAACCTCTGCCTCTATGTTGGGCTTTTGCAGTTGTGTGGAGTTTTCCTTTTTTTTCTTTTTTCTCCTTTTTTTCTTCTTCTCCCTTTTTTCTTTCTTTTTCCTTTTTTTTTCTTTTCTATTTTTTACAATTTTAATTTTTTAAACCTATTATATTTTTTCTACGCTTATTCCTTTGGTTGCTTTTCTTACTGCTCTTTTCCCCCTGAAGTTGATCTTTAATGTATATAAATCTTCTTCATCTACCTCTATTTAACTTTGCATATCTGTTCTTGCTTTCTTTTCTTTCCTCTCAACATATTTGTTAGTCTTGTTTTCACTGCTTTCTTCCCCACTTGGCACCTTGCTTTGGTTTTGTTTTCTAGTTTGTGCTTTAGTTAATTTTGTTCTTAACTGGTAAACATAATTTTTGATTTCCTTTGTTTGCTGGGTCAATTGACTGTACTTTATTTTTGCTGGACTACTTAGACTTTGCTTATGGGTGTATATTTGTATGTGTATATTCCATTATTTTAATTATTATTTGCCTGATTTTGTAACTGCCATTTGTCTGGGGTTCCCCTTTGGTTTCTCATTTTTGGATATTTGTTCTAATCTCACTTCATGCCATAACAAACCACTTGTGGAATCTTCATTCCTGACCAGAGATCAAGTCCTGAATCTTTGGAGTATGATCAGACTTCAAGATCCTAGGCTACCAGAGAACTAACCCTAGGGAGTATCAAATAGTGTGAACTCACACAAAGGAAACCACTGGAATACAAGACTCAACATCACCCAACCACCAGTAGAACCCTGTGCGGGACACCTCATCTAAACAAAACAAAAATACAAACCCAACCATCAGCGGACAAGATGACCACCTCAGTCAGCCCTGCCCATCAGAGGAAAGACAAACAAACAAACTCAGCACAAATCTCACCCTATATGAAGTTTACACAAACCACTGGACCAACCTTAGGGGGGAAGAAACCAAAAGGAAGAAAGAATTTAACCCTGAAGCCTGGGAAAAGGAGACCTCAAACACAATAAGTTAAAAAAAAAAAATGAAAAGGCAGAGAAATACTACACAAATGAAGGAACAAATTAGAAACACAGAAGTCCAAATAAATGCAGAGGAAATAGGCAAACTACCTGAAAAAGAATCCAGAATAATGATAGTAAAAATGATCAAAAACCTTCAAAACAAAATGGAGAAAAAGCAAGAATCAATTAACAAAGATCTAGAAGAATTAAAGAATAAACGCACAGAGACAAGCAACACAATTACTGAAATTAAAAATACTCAGAAGGAATCAATAGCAGAGTATCTGAAGCAGAATAACAAATCAGTGAGCTGGAAGATAGAATGGTGGAAGTAACTTCTGAAGAGCAGAATAAAGTAAAAAGAATGAAAAGAATTGATGATGGCCTCAGAGATCTCTGGGACAATATCAAATACACCAACATTCAAATTATAGGGGTCCCAGAAGAAGAAGAGAAAAAGAAAGGTATGAGAAAAGTTTTGAAGAGATTGTAGTTGAAAATTTCCCCAAAATGGAAGAGGAAATAGTCAATCAAGTCCAAGAGATACAGAAACCCACATAGGATAAAGCCAAGGAGAAACACACCAAGACACATACTAATCAAACTAACGAAGATTAAACACAAAGAAAGAATATTAAAAGGAGCTAGGCAAAAGCAACAAGTAACATAGAAGGGAAACCCCATATGTTTAACAGCTGATCTTTCAGCAGAAATTCTGCAGGCCAGAAGGGAATGGCAGGATATATTTAAAGTAATGAAAGGGAAAAATCTACAACCAAGATTATTGTATCCAGCAAGAATCTCATTCAAAAATGATGGAGAAATAAAAAGTTTTTCAGACAAGCAAAAGTTAAAGAGAGTTCGGTACCACCAAACCAGCTTACAATAAATGTTAAAGGGACTTATATAGTCAAGAGATACAAGAGAAGAAAAACGATCTACGAAATCAACTCCAAACAATTAAGAAAATGGCAATAGGAATATAAGTATCGATATTTACTTTAAATGTAAATGGATTAAATGCTCCAACCAAAAGACACAGTCTGGCTGAATGGATACAAAAACAAAACCTATATATATGCTGTCTACAAGAAACCCACTTCAGATCTAAAGACACATACGGACTGAAAGTGAGAGGATGGAAAAATATATTCCATGCAAATGGGAAGCAAAAGCAAGCTGGAGTAGCAATTCTCATATCAGACAAAATAGACCTTAAAATAAAGAAGATTACAAGAGATAAGGAAGGACACTACATAGTAAACAAGGGATCAGTCCAAGAGGAAGCCATAACAATTGTAAATATCTATGCACCCAACATAGGAGCACTTCAATACATATGACAAACACTAACAGACATAAAAGGAGAAATTGATGGTAGCACAATAATAATAGGAGCCTTTAACACCCCACTCACACCAATGGGCAAATCATCAAAACAGAAAATTAATAAGGAAACACAAGTCTTAAATGATACATTAGATAAGATGGATCTCATTGATAACTTCAGGACATTCCATCCAAATACAGAAGAATACACTTCTTCTCAAATGCATATGGAACATTATCCAGGATAGACCACATCTTGGGTCACAGATCAAACCTCAGTAAATTTAAGAAAATTGAAATCATATCAAGCATTTTTCTGACTACATGCTATGAGACTAGATGTCAATTGCAAGAAAAAACTGTAAGAAACACAAACACATGGACATTAAGCAATACATTTCTAAATAATCAATAGGTTACTGAAGAAATCAAAAGGGAAATCAAAAAATTTCTAGAAAAAAAAGGACAAAGAAAATACGACAACTCAAAACCTATGGGATGCAGCAAAAGCAGTTCTAAGAGGGAAGTTTATAGCAATACAATCCTACCTCAAGGAACAAGAAAAATGTCGAATAGAAAATCCAACTTTACACCTAAAACAATTGGAAAAATAAGATTAAAAAAACCCCTAAATTAGCAGAAAGAAAGAAATCATAAACATCCAAGTAGAAATAAGTGAAAACGAAATGAAAGAAACAATGGTAAAGATTAGTAAAACTAAAAGCTGGTTATTTAAGAAGATAAACAAAATTGAGAAACCTTTGGCCAGACTCATCAAAAAAAGAGAGAAGAATCAAATCAGCAAAATTAGAAATGAAAAAGGGGAGGTTAAAACAGGCAATGCAGAAATACAATAAGAGACTATTATGAAAAACTATCTGGCAATAAAATGGATAACCTGGAAGAAATGGACAGATTCTTAGAAAAGTTCAATCTTCCAAGACTGAACCAGAAGAAATAGAAATTATGAACAACCCAAATAAAAGCACTTAAATTGAAGTTGTGATAAAAAATCTCCCAAAAAACAAAAGCCCAGTACCAGAAGACTTCACAGGAAAATTCTATCAAACATTTAGAGAAGAGCTAATGCCTATCCTTCTAAAACTCTTTCAAAAAATTGCAGAGGAAGGAATACTTCTAAGCTCATTCTATTAGGCGTCCATCACTCTGATACCAAAATCCAACAAAGATAACACACAAAAAGAAAACTACAGGCCAATATCACTGATGAACATAGATGCAAAAATCCTCAACAAAATTTTAGCAAACAGAATTTAGCAACACATCAAAAAGCTCATACACCATGATCAAGTTGGGTTTATTCCAGAGATGCAAGAAGTCTTCAATATATGCAAATCAATCAATGTGATACACCATATTAACAAGTTGGAAGATAAACACCATACAAAAATCACAATAGATGCAGAAAAAGCCTTTGACAAAATTTAGCACCCATCTATGCTTATAACTCTTCAAAAAATGGGCATAGAAGGAACCTACCTCAACATAGTAAAGGCCATATATGATAAGCCTACAGCAAACATTATTCTCAATGGTGAAAAACTGAAAGCATTCCCCCTAAGATCAGGAACAAGACAAGGGTGTCCACTTTCACCACTATTATTCAACATACTTCTGAAAGTCCTAACTACAGCAATCAGAGAAGAAAAAGAAATAAAAGGAATCCAATTGGGGAAAAAAAAAAGTAAACCTCTCACTGTTTGCAGATGACATGATACTGTATATAGAAAACCCTAAAGATAGTATCAGAAAATTATAAGAGCTAATCAATGAATTTATCAAAGTTGCAGGGTACAAAATCAATACACAGATATCACTTGCATTTCTATACAGTAACAATGAAAAATCAGAAATAGAAATTAAGAAATCAATTCCATTCACCATTGGAAAAAAAAGAATTGAATATCTAGGAATAAACTTACCTAAGGAGACAAAGCGGAAGTGACAAATAGACTTAAGGGACTAGATCTGATAGACAGAGTGCCTGATGAACTATGGACAGAGGTTCGTGACATTGTACAGGAGACAGGGATCAAGACCATCTCCATGGAAAAGAAATGCAAAAAAGCAAAATGGCAGTCTGAGGAGGCCTTACAAATAGCTGTGAAAAGAAGAGAAGCAAAAAGCAAAGCAGAAAAGGAAAGATATTCCCATTTGAATGCAGAGTTCCAAAGAATAGCAAAGAGAGATAAGAAAGCCTTCCAGAGCGATCAATGCAAAGAAATAGAGGAAAACAACGGAATGGGAAAGACTAGAGATCTCTTCAAGAAAATTAGAGATACCAAGGGAACATTTCATGCAAAGATGGGCTCGATAAAGGACAGAAATGGTATGGACCTAACAGAAACAGAAGGTATTAAGAAGAGGCGGCAAGAATACACAGAAGAACTATACAAAAAAGATCTTCATGACCCAGATAATCATAATGGTGTGATCACTCACCTAGAGCCAGACATCCTGGAATGTGAAGTCGAGTGGGCCTTGGAAAGCATCACTATGAACAAAGCTAGTGGAGGTGATGGAATTCCAGTTGAGCTATTTCAAATCTAAAAGATGATGCTGTGAAAATGCTGCACTCTATATGCCAGTAAATCTGGAAAACTCAGCAGTGGCCACAGGACTGGAAAAGGTCAGTTTTCATTCCAATCCCAAAGAAAGGCAATGCCAAAGAATGTTCAAACTACCACACAATTGCACTCATCTCACATGCTAGTAAAGTAATGCTCAAAATTCTCCAAGCTAGGCTTCAACAATACATGAACCATGAACTTCCAGGTGTTCAAGCTGGTTTTAGAAAAGGCAGAGGAACCAGAGATCAAATTGCCCATATCCGGTGGATCATCAAAAAAGCAAGAGAGTTCTAGAAAAACATCTATTTCTGCTTTATTGACTATGCCAAAGCCTTTGACTGTGTGGATCACAATAAACTGTGGAAAATTCTGAAAGAGATGGGAATACCAGACCACCTGACCTGTCTCTTGAGAAAACTGTATGCAGGTCAGGAAGCAACAGTTAGAACCGGACATGGAACAACAGACTGATTCCAAATAGGAAAAGGAGTACGTCAAGGCTGTATATTGCCACCCTGCTTATTTAACTTATATGCAGAGTACATCATGAGAAACGCTGGGCTGGAAGAAACACAAGCTGGAATCAAGATTGCCGGGAGAAATATCAATAACCTCAGATACGCAGATAACACCACCCTTATGGCAGAATGTGAAGAAGAACTAAAGAACCTCTTGATGAAAGTGAAAGAGGAGAGTGAAAAAGTTGGCTTAAAGCTCAACATTCAGAAAACTAAGATCATGGCATCTGGTCCCATCACTTCATGGGAAATAGATGGGGAAGCAGTGCAAACAGTGTCAGACTTTATTTTTTGGGGTTCTAAAATCACTGCTGATGGTGATTGCAGCCATGAAGTTAAAAGACGCTTACTCCTTGGAAGGAAGGTTATGACCAACCTAGATAGCATTTTGAAAAGCAGAGACATTACTTTGCCAACAAAAGTCCGTCTAGTCAAGGCTATGGTTTTTCCAGTAGTCATGTATGAATGTGAGAGTTGGACGGTGAAGAAAGCTGAGCACCGAAGAACTGATGCTTTTGAACTGTGGTGTTGGAGAAGACTCTTGAGAGTCCCTTGGACTGCAAGGAGATCCAACCAGTCCATCCTAAAGGAGATCAGTCCTGGGTGTTCATTGGAAGGACTGATGTTGAAGCTGAAACTCCAATACTTTGGCCCCCTCATGCGAAGAGTTGACTCATTGGAAAAGACCCTATTGCTGGGAAGGATTGGGGGCAGGAGGAGAAGGGGATGACAGAGGATGAGATGGCTCGATGACCTCACCAACTCGATGGACATGGGTTTGGGTAGACTCCAGGAGTTGGTGATGGACAGGGAGGCCTGGCATGCTGTGATTCATGGGGTGGCAAAGAGTTGGATACGACTGAGCAACTGAACTTAACTGAACTGAACTGAAGGAGACAAAAGAACTGTATACAGAAAACTATAAGATAGTAGTGAAAGAAATCAAAGATGACATAAACAGATTGAGAGACATTCCATGTTCCTGGGTATGAAGAATCAGTATTGTGAAAATAACTATACTATCAAACGCAATCTACAGATTCAATGTGATCCCTATCAAATTACCAATTACATTTTTCACAGAACTATAACAAAATATTTCACAAGTCATATGGAAACACAAAAGACCCTGAATAGCCAAAGCAGTCTTGAGAGAGAAGAAAGGAGCTGGAGGAATCAACCTTCCCTGACCTCAGATTATACTACAAAGCTACAGTCATCAAGACAGTATGGTACCAGAACAAAAACAGAAATATAGAGCAACAGAACAAGATAGAAAGCCCAGAAATAAACCCATGCACATATGGGTACCTTATTTTTGACAAAGGAGGCTAGAATATACAATTGGGCAAAGATAGCCTCTTCAATAAATGGTGCTGGGAAAACTGGACAGGTGCATGTAAAAGAATGAAATTAAAACACTTCCTAACACCATACACAAAAATAAACTCAGAATGGATTAAAGACCTAAGTGTAAGACCAGAAACTATAAAACTCTTCGAGGAAAACGAAGGCAGAACACTCAATGACATAAATCAAAGCAAGATCCTCTATGACCCACTTCCCTAGAGTAATGGAAATAAAAACAAAGGTAAACAAATGGGACCTGATTAAACTTAAAAGCTTTTGCAGAGCAAAGGAAACTATAAGCAAGGTGAAAGACAACCCTCAGAATGGGAAAAAATAATAGCAAATGAAACAACTGACAAAGGATTAATTTCCAAAATATACAAGAAGATCATACAACTCAATACCAGAAAAACAACCAATCAAAAAGTGGGAAGAAGACCTAAACAGACATTTCTCCAAAGAAGACATATTGATGGTTAACAAACACATGAAAAGATGCTCAACATCATTCATGATGAGAGAAATGCAAATCAAAACTACAATGAGATATCACCTCACACCAGTCAGAATAGCCATCATGAAAAAATCTACAAACAATAAATTCTGGAAAGGGTGTGGAGAAAAGGGAATACTCTTGCAGTTGATGGGGATGTAAATTGATACAGCCACTATGGAAGACGGTATGGAGATTCCTTAAAAAACTAAGAATAAAACCACCAAATGACCCATCAATCCCACTCCTAGGCATATACCCTGAGGAAACAAAAATTTAAAAAGACATATGTATCCCATTTTTCATTGCAGCACTATTTACAATAGCTAGAACATGGAAACAACCTACATGTCCATGAACACATGAATGGATAAAGAAGTTGTGGTACATATACACAGTGGAATATTACTCAACAATAAAAAGGAACACCTTTGAGTCAGTTCTAATGAGGTGGATGAACCTAGAACCTATTATACAGAGTGAAGTGAGTCAGAAAGAGAAAGATAAATATCATATTCTAACACACATAACTGGAATTTAGAAAAATGGTTCTGAAGAATTTACTTACAGGGCAGCAATAGAGAAATAGACATAGAGAATAGACTTATGGACATGGGGAGAGGGGAGGAGAGGGTGAGATATACAGAAAGAGTAACCTGGAAACTTACATTACCATATGTAAAATAGATAGCCAATGGGAATTTGCTGTATGGCTCAGGAAGCAAACAGGGACTCTGTATCAACCTAGAGGGGTGAGATGGGGAGGGAGATGGGAAGGAGGTTCAAAAGGTAAGATATACGTGTATATCTATGGCTGATTCATGTTGGTGTTTGACAGAAAACAACAAAATTCTGTAAAGCAATTATCCTCCAATAAAAAATAAATTAATTAAAAAAATTAGGATATGTTGACTGAATTACTATTCTGTACACCTGAAACTAATACAATATAATAAATGAACAATATTTCAATAAAAGTTTTAAAAGATGATATGGAAGTGAAGGGGACCTGAGTGTTGGTTAGGAAATCACAAAGTTTTCCCCAGAGGAATGACATCTAAATTAAGAAAAAATGATTAGAATTAATCTGGTGAAGTGAAGATTAGATAATATGAAGGCGTTCCTGCAAGATGAGAGCCTGGCTCTTTCAGAGACCTGAAGACAGACCAGCATGAGTAGGTCATTGTTAACAATGCTGTTGAAGCTGAGGAGGCTGGTCTGACAGATCATTCAGACCCTTGTAAATTCTATTAAAGATTTTGAACTCACCACAGATGGCAACTAAGAGGCTATTGAAAAGTTTCAAGCATAAGCTAACATAATATTTTAATGTAAATTTTCTATATAAAAAAGGCAAAATCTTTCCCATTCCACAAGTGTGGGTATGATGGCATGATGATTTAAATTTCCTCTAAGTTGTAGGATACTAATAGAAACACTGTCTCTGCATGAGGCTTTGATGAGGGTGGGTAGAGTTGGTAGTGGGTAGAGTGGTGTCCTTGTGGGACTAAATACCAGGAAGAAATAAGGAAGAAGGAGCTTAGAAGCTGCTTCTGCTTTGTGGTTCTGGCTGAGACAGGTCCTGCTTGTTCACGTCTGAAGTGGCAGGAGGACAAGTTCATCTTCCTCTCCTACACAGGGACCCTGGTTCTCAAGCTGGTCCACCTACAGCCTTTAGAGATGTCATTCACTTTCCAAGCATCTCAGTCACCCCCCTGAGAATAGTACCCAGATCTTCTCTGGCCTTGAGAAGATTTTCACTGCTAATATCTTGGTGTGATTGTCCTGTGCTCAGACATCACGTGAATGACCAATGGAAATACGCAACTATTTAATGTCAGTCTGTGTATAGTTCATTAATGCTTGAAAGAACAATCAGCCTGAGCCTGGACTGCCCTCCCACATTTCAGTGATGTGACTCATGCTGTCTGCTCAATAGCTGATCCAGGGCTACCACAAACAGCCTGCCTATAATTGAGCTCATTGTCTTTCCCAGTTTAGCTGGCCTCTTCTGTTTCTGTCAGAAGCACCAGCTTTTACTACCTTCCAAGTCCCAAGATCTGGAGTCATCCTTGACTCTTGTAGGGTCTGCCCTTACCAATGCCAAGCGTTCAGTTGCTCCTGATGACCTGGCGGTGGGGAGATCCTGCCCACCTGAGGGGATCCTGCCCATCCTGCCCCGAGGGCCCAGATGCCCACCAGGCCTCTCTGCCAGTCTACTTCTCCTTTCCTCAGTCCCAACCCCAGCTCTTAAGGGGTTCCCAGGTTGTGGCAGATCCCAGCAATTTCCAATTTTTCAAATTCCTGAAGTATTCCCCTTCTAAAACTCACCATCTTGAACTTTCATCTTTTCAAGGGTACATTCAACTTCTGTCACTAGTTAATAGGCCACTTAAGTGAAGAATCAAGTCTTTCTGTCACTTTTTATCCTCAGCTTCCAGTACAATATATGGCCCATAGGATTTGCTTAGTGGGTGTATTTTGACAATAACCCACAGGAAGAAATAACTATAGGCCCATTGATCTCACTTTATTAATAGGAGCCTATGTTAAGTATTCTTTTTCTCCAGAGCAGTGCTTTTAACTTTGGAGAACCAGCCACTAAGCTCTAATTACAAGCGTTCCTTTTTCTCCAATTACCGTTAAGTCTGCAACTAGCTTCTTTAACTGTCTTTCATTAAATTACATTGGAAGTAGATTTGCGGAATGACCACAGATGTTTGCTAGTGGGGAGTTCTTAGTCTATACTAGAAATAGTGTTTTATTCTGTCCCCAGACATTGTAGCGAAGCCACACTTAAATCATAGTCAAAAGATTACAAGAAACTTGCTTGCATCAGTGTATAGGTCAAACGGTGTCACTTCTCGTTTACCTCCCTTAGCGTGCTTTGCACGGCCCTCCCCACCTCTGTGACCTCATCCCCACCAGCGCCCCTCCCTCTCCATACCCCGGCAGTAGCAGCAGCTTTCGGTTCCCCAGACCCCAGCGGCATGCTGTCTGCACACCGTCCCCTGTTCCTTCCTCGGTTAGTTCCCGTCATGCCTGGGCCACAGGCAGTTCGTCACTTCCTTAAGACAGTCCTTCTCTGATCTCCCAGCACAGATGTACTTTCCTCGTTATACACTCCTACATCCTTTATCACAACTGCAATTAACTGTGAAATAGTTTGCGTCCATCTCCACCAGACAGTAAGCTCTCAGATGTCATATGCCTGCAATAAAAGTCTGATGCATTGTAATCAATAAATGCCTGAGTGGATAAGTAAATGAGCATTTTTTGAATGACCCATAAAATTTTCACAGAAACAAGCCATTATAATATTGTTTACATCCAGAGATTAATTCTCCTTCTTGTCCTGCCCTGAATGAACATAGGAAGCTTTCTCTGGGTCATGTGACTCACATGAAAACACACACACGTTTTATAAAGTACAACTTTTATAAAATCAAGCCCCCAAACCAAGCATTATGCAAAAAACAAACAAAAAAACAAAAAAACAACCAACCAAACAAAAAAAAACCTTGACTTGCTCCCAAACAGAACCCAAGTAACTTAAATGATTGGGTAATAGGAACATTCAAAATATTTGTTTTGTTTCAAATTGTCTCATTGGTGCAAACTAGCCTGGGTAGTCACATCATTTTTTTTAAACTTTAAATTATTCTGAAAATTGTATCCAATTGGGTAAAAAGTCCAAGCAAGTAGTCTCATAGATACTAATATGAATTGTCTACACGTTGAAACTTTTTAGTACATGGTTATCACCAAAATCAATGTGGTCTCCTTCTCAGAAGGTCCCAGCAACCCTGCTGGTGCATCTGTGACCTGTCTCTGTCCTTTCTGTCTTGAGTCACCTGCTGAGTCAGACAACTGGAGAACAAATTGGCACCAACTGCAGAGGAGACTTTTCTGACACAAAAATCTGACGTTAATCCCCCCAAGCCTTGAATATCCTCTGTCAGGGCGCTAAAAGTTCACCAGATTTGCACTAAGATCTCACACTCTCATTCATGTTTCCTCCACAATTCTTGTCTTTACTGAGAGAGGGGACAGGACTGGATTTGTCAATTCTTTGACCAGGATAAATCATCTTTCAGTTAAAAGAAGGGAGAAGGGGAAAGCTAACTATTTTGAAACAGCTTTCAAACACACGGATACTTGTGCATCATTGTCCCCAACCCTTTGTTCATTTTATCACCTTATATATAATCGGACAAATAACAGTATGGATAAATGTTATGTTTTGAGGGCAGGGGACACACACACATGTAACTCACAGTGGGAGGAAGTATATTTGGGGGGCATCAAATCTTTCTCTGAAGAGACTGACCTGCATGTGTGTGAATGATCAGACCCGTCATGGTCCGTGGCAGGAGGCTCCTGGAACCCCGCATCACCAGCAGACTTGCCACCTTTGACCGCCAGCATGTCAGTGCTGGAACCTGTCCCTGAAAATCCTCTCTTGATTGTTGTTTCATTTTGCCCACACCGATGTAAGAGTTGAGGATCCCCGTGGTGGTCCCCACCTCTGCTCTCCTGTTGCTTCCTTGAGGGTCTTTTACTCCCAGAGGACCCTCTCGACAGGTAGGCACCGCATCCTTCATGCGTTGTGCCTTTTGCTCCCTGCAGGTTTAAAGAGCATCTCTCACAGCTGGTCAGCTCCGCGTGCTTTTTATCTTCGTATCCCGAGTGTGGATTGATTTCATTAGGAGCAGAAGACTCACCCAGGTTTCTGCTTGGTTTCTTATTTCTCCTTCTTCTCCGCGACAGGCGGAACTTCACTTGGGCTCTTCTTTTTGCCTGAATCCAATGACTCTCATGGGTGGAAGATGAGTCTGAAGAATCTGTGTCAGTCTCACTGCTTCGGGGGCTGGGGACTTGGAGGTGAAAGTCGCTTCTCCCTTTCCCCTGTCCTTGGGCATGCTCGTGCCTCTGAGTGGCCCGCCTCCTCCTCCTAGGCTTCTGTGTTACTGATTTTTTACCAGGCTCCTGCCTAGCAGGGCTCAGCACTGTGACAGTGGTGCTGTGCTGAAGTGAGGCTCCTGACATGTCATGTGAGATGGCAGATCTAAACAAAGCAGCAGGCAAAGGATGAGGGATTGGGATGGGGAGGAAAGCCATGGAAATGGGAAAGGAGAGGACAGCCATGGGAAACAGAAAGAGAGAGAGATGAAAATGACAGCATGGACCCAAAGTTGGCAAACAAAGATCAAATGAGGGAAATGCACTAAAGGAAAAAAAAAATCAGGCTAATATAAATTATCCACAGACAAGATAAGACAGCAGCAAGAGTCACACAGTCTCATCATATACAACAAGAGTACAAAACACTGGTCTAAAAACACCAAACAGGCTCGTTTGCTGCACACTTACCTGCAGATGTCCTGAGTGGATGGACAGACAGACAACCTTGACTGGCTCCTGGGAGCTGTCCCAGTTGTTGGACTGCTTGCCTGGAGAAACAAGTTAGACAATTTGGCATCTTGGTTAAGGTAATACATGGTCGATATCTTGCTTTTTTTCCACATATTTAAAAAATTACAACAAACGTGGCTGCCGGTCATGTTGTTTGTAAGGCAGCTCACAGGATATAGGAAGTCCGAGGGCAGGTTTTGCAAAACTAAAACTGATTTGAGGAACTTGGAACAGCTGAGATGCTGTACCACTTTGCTATTGCTTCATTCGTGATAGAGGAAGATGATTCCACAAGTTTCTATTCTATTTACTGTAAACTTTTGAGTGGAATGGCTCAATTTGCCTTGGAAACAAATGTGTAACTCTTGAATAGCCTGTGATATGAAGGACACGACGGCTATTATGTGACAAAGATGATACTAACTCAGGAAGCTTCAATAATCAAATAGCCATTAGATTGCTAGGTACTGCCTGGAGTTAACATAAGTCACTTTAAGGCCTCATGAGATGATATATTTAAAAACACTTTGTGATATTTAAAAGCCTGCAGTGATTACTATTATTTCATTATGGAGGTTAATAAAAATCTATCCATCACAACATTATTAACCTTCATAACTTTTACCTTTATGACCAGACTAAGCCTGAGAATAAGAAAGCCTGAAATTATGCAGATTGGTATAAATTTCAGTCTGTTTCATGAGACTCCTATGTTTGAAACACAGCATTTTCTTCACTACTTTGAATTTTCTAACCATTGTATTTAGTACATGTGATGATGATAAACAAAAAACTAGACTGTGTGAAGAATTTACTGTGTGCCAAGCATGGTACTGTGGTTTATCCGCCATCTGTTTGTCATCCTTCCCATGCATAGAACATGGAATGGTGTGTTTTGAAACGTCCAACCCTCATATTCCAGAGTCACAGGACTGTTAATCTGTGTTCTTATACTCTTTCAAATGGGAATTTAATAATAACTTCACTCTGTATAATGGGCTCCATTGTTTTCTGAATATATATTATATGCCAGTAAAACAGTGCTGCTGCTAAGCTAACCATTTGTTTTCTGTGTTCATGATGATAAACAAAAAACTAGACTGTGTGAAGAATTTACTGTGTGCCAAGCATGGTACTGTGGTTTATCCGCCATCTGTTTGATCCTTATAATAATCTCACAAATGGGGAATAATAATAACTAATAGTTTTGAGGGAATATTATATGCCAGTCACAGTGCTAAGTAATTTTCCTGTGTTCATTCATTAGTACAAGAATCACATGTGGCACATACTGTAATTGTTTCCATGTTACAGAGGAGGCAATTGAGAAATCAGTGCTGCTCCTTGCTGGCAGATGGTAGAGCAGAGCTTCATGTGAGACATTCTGCCCCTTGATATGCTCTCATACTCAACTCATAAGGCACCACCCTCCTTTACACAGAGGAAACCCAGGGAGTTCAAGGCCCAGATTTAGACCAGTCTCACTGCACAGATGAAATTGCCAGCAAGAAAAATAACAGTAAAGGTAGTAAGATTAACCCCAAATTTCAAAGTTCTAAAAATCCCCATATTAAAGATAGGTACATATAAATCAACTATAAGAAAAAAGCTGCAAAAAAGCATAAGTGTGTGAAAGCTGCACAATATGCTACCGAACAACCAATGTGTCACTGAAGAAATCAAAGAAGATATAAAAAGATACCTGGAGGCAAATGAAAATGGAAACAACCTATGCAACTCAGCAAAGATACTTCTAAGAAGAAAGTTTATTGCAATACAAGCTTACCCAGGGAAACAATTAAAAAATCTCAAATAAACAATTTATCTTTACACCTAAAGGAACTAGAAAAGGAAGAACAAGCAAAACCCAAAGTTGGCAGGAGGAAAGATATAATAAAGATCAGTGCAGAAATAAATGAACTAGAGACTTAAAAAAACATAGAAAAGATTAAACTTAGAGCTGGTTCTTTGAAATCTTTTCAAAATTGATAAACCTTTAGCCAGGATCATCAAGAAAAAAAGAGAGAGGGCACAAATCAATAAAATCAGAGAGGGAAAAGTAAAACTACAATCAGCACCATAGAAATACAGAGGATCATTAGAGACTACTATGAACAACCTCATGCTTATAAAACGGACAACCTAGAAGAAATGGACAAATTCTTAGAAATGTATAATCTAACAAACTAGCGAATATAACAAAAAATAAACAGACTCACAGATATAGGAAACAAACTAGTGGTTACCAGTGAGGGAAGGGAACAGGGAAGGGACAAAATAAGAGTACGGGATTAACAAGTACAAGCTGTTACATAAAAAATAAGTAAGTTGCAAGAATATACTGCACAGCACATGAAATACAGCCAATATTTTATAAGAACTATAAATGGAGTGTAACTTTAAAAAATTGTGAGTCACTATGCTGTACATCTGTAACTTACATAATATTGTACATCAAATATCAGTTCAGTTCAGTTCAGTCTCTCCATCATGTCCAACTCTTTGCGACCCCATGAACCGCAGCATGCCAGGCCTCCCTGTCCATCACCAACTCCTGGAGTTTACACAAACCCATGTCCATTGAGTCGGTGATGCCATCCAGCCATCTCATCCTCTGTTGTCCCCTTCTCCTCCTGCCCCCAATGCTTCCCAGCATCAGGGTCTTTTCAAATGAGTCAACTCTTTGCATGAGGTGGCCAAAGTATTGGAGTTTCAGCTTCAACATCAGTCCTTCCAATGAACACCCAGGACTGATTTCCTTTAGGATGGACTGGTTGGATCTCCCCACAGTCCAAGGGACTCTCAAGAGTCTTCTCTAACACCACAGTTCAAAAGCATCAATTCATAGGCACTCAACTTTCTTTATAGTCCAACTCTCACATCCATACATGACCACTGGAAAAACCATAGCTTTGATTAGACGGACCTTTGTTGGCAAAGTAATGTCTCCGATTTTTAATATGCTCTCTAGGTTGGTCATAACTTTCCTTCCAAGGAGTAAGAGTCTTAATTTCATGGCTGCAATCACCATCTGCAGTGATTTTGGAGCCCCCCAAAATAAAGTCTGACACTGTTTCCACTGTTTGCCCATCTATTTGCCATGAAGTGATGGGACTGGATGCCATGATCTTAGTTTCCTGAATGTTGAGCTTTAAGCCAACTTTTTCACTCTCATCTTTCACTTTCATCAAGAGGCTTTTTAGTTCCTCTTCACTTTCTACCATAAGGGTGGTGTCATCTGCATATCTGAGGTTATTGATATTTCTCCCGGCAATCTTGATTCCAGCTTGTGCTCTTTCCAGCCCAGCGTTTCTCAAGAAACATCAAATATACTTCAGTTAAAAAAAGATAAAAAAAAAAAAAAAGAAAAAGAAAACAATAAATATACCTGATTGTGGGATCCAGAGGAAAAGAAACTAATTCTAACTCAAAAGTTTAGACGAACTTCAAGAGAAACTGTGGAGGGCTGAATAATACTGCCCCTTACTCCTACTCAAGATGTCAACTTTTAATTTCTGGAATTTGTGAATCTGTTTCCTTACATAACAAAAGTGACTTTGCACAGGTAATTAAGTTAAGGACCTTGAGATAGATGGTCCTGCATTATCCAGGTGGGCCAGGTGTAAGCATGAGGGTCCTACTAAGAGGGAGGTGGTAGCATTAGAGTCAGAGAGAGAAGATGAAAGGATGGGAGCAGAGGTCAGAGAGAAGGGGAGATGCTCCACTTTTGTCACTGAAGATAGACGGATGAGGCCCTGAATGGAGGCATGCAGGCAGCCTCTAGAAGTGGGAAAAGGCTGGAAAACGAGCTCTCCTCTACAGGCTACAGAAGGAATGAAGTCCTGCTGACATCTGCAGTGTAGCCCCATGAGACCCATGTTTGACTTCTGACCTCTAAAGCTACAGGATGATACATTTGTGTGGTAATTTGTTTTAGCAGTCATAGGAAACAAGTATAGGGGTAATACTCAGTTCCGTTCAGTCGCTCAGTCGTGTCTGACTCTTTGCGACCCCATGAATTGCAGCACGCCAGGCCTCTCTGTCCATCACCAACTCCCGGAGTTTACCCAAACCCATGTCCATCGAGTCGGTGATGCCATCCAACCATCTCATCCTCTGTCGTCCCCTTCTCCTCCTGCCCCAATCCTACCCAGTATTAGGGTTTTTTCCAGTGAGTCAACCCTTCGCATGAGGTGGTCAAAGTATTGGAGTTTCAGCTTCAACATCAGTCCTTCCAATGAACACCCAGGATTGATCTCTTTTAGGATGGATTGATTGGATCTCCTTGCAGTCCAAGGGATTCTCAAGAGTCTTCTCCAACACCACAGTTCAAAAGCATCAATTCTTCGGTGCTCAGCCTTCTTCACCGTCCAACTCTCACATCCATACATGACCACTGGAAAAACCATAGCCTTGACTAGACGGACTTTTGTTGGCAAAGTAATGTCTGTGCTTTTAAATATGCTATCTAGGTTGGCCATAACCTTCCTTCCAAGGAGTAAGCGTCTTTTAATTTCATGGCTGCAGTCACCATCAGCAGTGATTTTAGAGCCCCCCAAAATAAAGTCTGACACTGTTTGCACTGTTTCCCCATCTATTTCCCATGAAGTGATGGGACCAGATGCCATGATCTTAGTTTTCTGAATGTTGAGCTTTAAGCCAACTTTTTCACTCTCCTCTTTCACCTTCACCAGATGATAAATATTGAAATCAGATGGATTATATTCTTTGCAGCCAAAGATGGAGAAGCTTTATACAGTCAGCAAAAACAAGATGGGGAACTGACTGTGGCTCAGATCATGAACTCCTTATTGCCAAATTCAGGCTTAAATTGAAGAAAGTAGGGAAAACCACAAGACCATTCAGGTATGAAATAAATAAAATCCTTTATGATTATACAGTGGAAGTGACAAATAGATTCAAGGGATTAGATTTGATAGACAGAGTGCCTGATGAACTATGGATGGAGGTTCACAACATGGTACAGGAGGCAGTGACAAAAACCATCCCCAAGAAGAAGAAATGCAAGAAGGCAAAATGGTTGTCTGAGGAGTCCTTACAGATAGCTGAGAAAAGAAGAGGAACAAAAGGCAAAGGAGAAAGGGAAAGATATGCTGACTAAATGTAGAGTTCCAAGGAATAACAAGGAGAGATAAGAAGGCCTTCCTATATGAGCAATGCAAATAGGGGAAAATGATTGAATGGGAAAGACTAGAGATCTCTTAAAGAAAATTGGAGATACCAAGGGAACATTTCATGCAAAGATGGACAAAATAAAGGACAGAAACAGCAAGAAACTAATAGAAGAAAAAGAGATTAAGAAGAAGTGGCAAGAACACACAGAATAACTGTACAGAAAAGGTCTTAATGACCCGGATAACCACAATGTTGTTGTCACTCACCTAGAGCCAGACATCCTGAAATGTGAAGTCAAGTGGACCTTAGGAAGCATTAGTATGAAGAAAATTAGTGGAGGTGATGGAATTCCAGCCGAGCTATTTCAAATCCTATAAGATGATGCTGTTAGAGTGGTGCAGTCAATATGCCAGCAAATTTGGAAAACTCAGCAGTGACCACAGAACTGGAAAATATCAGTTTTCATTCCAATTCCAAAGAAGGACAATGCCAAACAATGTTTAAGCTACCATACAAATGCATTCATTTCACATGCTAACAAAGTAATCCTAAAAATCCTTTAAGTTAGGCTTCAACAGCATGTGATCCAAGAACTTCCAAATGTACAAGCTGGATTTAGAAAAGTCAGAGGAACCAGAGATCAAACAGATGCAACATCTGCTGGATCATAGAAAAAGCAAGAGAATTAAAAAAAAAAAGCCTACTTCTGTTTAATTGATTATGGAAAAATCTAGAACTAACACTAAAAAAAGATGTCCTTTTCATCAGAGGGAACTGGAATGCAAAAGTAGGAAGTCAAGAGATACCTGGAGTGACAGACAAGTTTGGACTTGGAGTACAAAATGAAGCAGGGCAAAGGCTAACAGAATTTTGCCAAGAGAACACATTATTCATAGCAGATACACTCTTCCAACAACAGGAGAGATGACTCTACACATGGACATCACCAGATGGTCAATATGGAAATCAAATTGATTATATGCTTTGCAGCCAAAGATGGAGAAGCTCTGTACAGTCAGCAAAAACAAGACCGGGAGATGACTGTGGCTCAGATCATGAAGTTCTTATTGCAAAATTCAGACTTAAACTGAAGAAAGTAGGGAAAACCCCAAGACCATTCAGGTATGAGCTAAATCAAATCCCTTTCGATTATAGAGTGGAAGAGACAAATAGACTCAAGGGATTAGATCTGATAGAGTGTCTGAAGAACTATGGATGGAGGTTTGTAACATTGTACAGGAGGCAGTGATCGAAAACATCGCCAAGAAGAAGAAATGCAAAAAGGCAAATGGTTGTCTGAGGAGGCCTTACAAATAGCTGAGAAAAGAAGAGAAGTGAAAGGCAAAGGAGAAAAGGAAAGCTATATCCATCTTAATGCAGAGTTCCAAAGAATAAGAAGGAGAGATAAAAAAGCCTTCTTATGTGAGCAGTGCAAATAGAGGAAAATAATAGAATGGGAAAGACCAGAGATCTCTTCAAGGAAATTAGAGATACCGAGGAAACATTTCATGCAAATATGGGCACAATAAAGGACAGAAATGGTATGGACCTAACAGAAGCCGAAGATATTAGGAAGAGGTGGCAAAAATACACAGAAGAACTCTGCAAAAAAGATCTTAATGACACAGATAACCATGATGGTGTGATCACTCACCTAGAGCCAGATATCCTGGAGTGTGAAGTTAAGTGGGCCTTAGGAAGCAGAGCTAGAAACAAAGCTAGCAGAGGTGATGGAAATCTAGCTGAGCTGTTTCAAATCCTAAAAGATGATGCTGTTAAAGTGATGCACTCAATAGCCAGCAAATCTGGAAAACTTAGCAGTGGCTACAGGACTGGAAAAGGTCAGTTTCCATTCCAATTCCAAAGAAAGGCAATGCCAAAGAATGTTCAAACTACCGCACAATTACACTCATCTCACATGCTAGCAAAGTAATGCTCAAAATTCTCCAAGCCAGGCTTCAACAGTATGTGAAAGGTGAACTTCCAGATTCATGCTGGATTTAGAAAATGCAGAGGAACCAGAGATCAAATTGCAACATCTCTTGTATCATAGAAAAAGCAAGAGAATTCTAAAAGAATATCTACTTCTGCTTCACTGATTATGCTAAAGCCCTTGATGGTGTGGATCACAACAAACTGGAAAATTCTTGAAGAGATGGGCATATCTTAACTTACCTCCTGAGAAATCTATATGCAGGTCAAGAAGCAACAGTTAGAACTGGGCATGAAACAATGGACTAGTTCAAAATTGGGAAAGTAGTACATCAAGGCTGCATATTGTCACCTTGCTTATTTAACTTATATTCAGAGTACATCATGTGAAATGCTGGCCTGGATGAAGCACAAGCTGAAATCAAGATTACAAGGAGAAATATCAACAACCTCAGATACACAGATGACACTACCCTTATGGCAGAAAGGGAAGATGAACTAAAGAGACTCTTGATGAAAATGAAAGAAGAGAGTGAAAACGTTGGCTTAAAACTCAATATTCAAAAAACGAAGATCATGGCATCCGGTCCCATCAATTCATGGCAAACAGGTGGGGAAACAATGGAAACAGTGACAGACTTAGGGACCAAATTACAACAAGATTCCCATTAGAATCAAGCCCCTCAAATGGACTTTAAAATGCTCCTTTAACTTGACTTTCTACCTTTCCTGTCTTGTATGCCCAGATCCCTCATTTATGATTCTTGGAATGATGTCTGAAATACACTACTTGCACTGAATATCTTGTTACTAGTACTGCTTTGAAGGAAACCCAAACTGAGAGATAGTTTGTACCAGAGATAGTGCTGGAAAGAAGAACCACAGGATAGCATTTAGAGCTGGGTCACTCATGGCCGGACATAAGAGGGAACCTTCTGCTGGGAGTGAGTGGGGTGGTGATGATGCCTAATGTGCTGTAGCATCATGATTCCTCGGGCAGCTGAGGTGCATGTAGTGGGAAGTACGTAAAAGCTCAGGCGTTTGCACAGGCAGAGCCAATGGTAATTAGAAGGACACGCAGTTGCGTGGTTTGGTTTCTCGCTTTGGAGGCTTCTATGAAAGACAATGGGAGGTTCAGCTGGGACAGATATCAACCTAAGGTGCTTTGTGTATACTCCCAAGGTGCATCAGCCCCTAATCACTCAGGTATGCAATTCTTTGCACATACTTTTTTTTTTTTTGAAATCTCATACACTAGATTTACTTTGTTCTGGGAGATTTTAAAAGCGAACAGTTCTCTGGATGCCTAAAAGTAATGCCTAGGTTTACTGAGGCTTGTTTTCAGATATTTAAGCTAGACTTAGAAAACAAACTTATGTTTACCAAAGGGGAAAGAGAGACTGGATATATCAGGACTTTGGGATTAACATATACACACTACTATATATAAAATAGATAATTAACAAGGACCAACTAGAGAGCATAGAGAACTCAATATTTCATAGTAACCTATAAGGGAAAAGAATCTGATACATATATATATATATATATATATATATATATATATATTATATATATACACACACACACACACACACACACATATATATATGTGATCTTTGTGATCCCATGGACTGCAGCATTAGGACATGAGGCCTCCCTGTCCTTCACCATCTCCTAGAGTTCACCCAAGTTCATGTCCATTGAATCAGTGATCCAACCATCCAATCATCTCATCCTCTGCTTCCTTCTTCTCCTTTTGACTTCAGTCTTTCCCAGCATCAGGGTCTTTTCCAACAAGTCAACGGTTCGCATCAGGTGGCCAAAGTATTGGAGCTTCAGCTTCAGCATCAGTCCTTCCAATGAGTATTCAGGGTTGATTTCCCTTAGGATTGACTGGTTTGATCTTCTTGCTGTCCAAGGGACTCTCAAGAGAAGACTCTTGAGAGTATATATGTATATCCATATATGTATATGTATACATATACAGTATACCTTCCTCGCCCCCCGCCACCCTCTCCACAAAACTTGCTGGGGGTATATAAATGGGGAGGGAAACCCTGGAATGTCATCCTTGTTCTCCTCTCCTTGTCCTGCCCTTCAGTACAAGTAGTGGCAAGTAAAGTGGGATTCCTATTCCTGTGAACTGTAAATTTCCTTTTAATAATTCCCTTATCTCTCTACCCTATTTGTTGTTGTTCAGTCACTAAGTCATGTCTTGAAACTAACACAACATTGTAAATTAACTATACTTCAATTAAAAACAAATATCAAGCAGGAGTTAGGCAGAGAGTGGCCTCTTGGAAGACCACAGAGCCTGTCAGATTCAATTCTATGGGCAGTAGTGACAATAATAATACTGGTAATAATCAGAAACAGTAAATACTGGTTTATTTACCAAAGCCTTATAACATGCTTTACTTATATATGTGTATCCAACATACACAACCTTGGAAAGTATAAATTATTATACTCCTTTAATAGAATGGAAAATAGCAAGTCTTAAAGAATTCACAGAATTTGGCAGTGTTCTTTCCATTTCATAGGGGACTGTAGGGATTCAGGCCCATCATCCCATCACTGGCCTCTTTACCACAGCCTTCTGTTGGCTTCTCCCCCTTTTCTGTCTCACTCCCCTTCCCCCTCATTCCTGATGCCTAGGAAACATTTCCCAAACAGAGTACCCATACAAGTCCTTGTCCAACATCCTGCTTTTGTGTGAACATCAATTCAGACCCTGGATGTCTAGGGTGGGCTGTTATGTCAGGTAAATGGATTGGTTGCTGCCTTCGCACCTGTCAGCCTGGACCTCCTCCCACATTTCTGTAGTTGTGTGTATTCCCCATCACCTGAGCCCTCTAGTTGCAGCTCTGCTGCTCTGCAACTAAGTGTGTTTACAAGGGAGATCAAGTTCCAAAATCCTGGCCCTTCCTTTAACATTGTGCAATTACTTGTTCAGAGAGAAGAAAAATATTCTTCTCATAGTTCTCACTGCCTGCCATTTTTCTTCATTTTCTCAGTATTCCATGAGCTGTAAGATGTGCCTTAAGGGTGATTCCCCAGTCATTTCCTTCATCTTATTAAAAAGGCTTCAGTGGTTCCTGATTGTCTAATAAATTGAATACAAAGAGACTTTGTTGTTGTTGGTTAGTTGCTAAATTGTATCTGACTCTTTTGCAACTCCATGGCTTGTAGCTCTCCAGGCTCCTCTGTCCATGGGATTTCCCAGGCAAGAATACTGGGGTGGGTTGCCATTTCCTTCTCCAGGGTATTTTCCCAACCCAGGGGTCAAACCTATGTCTCCTGCATTGGCAGGAGGATTCTTTACCACTGAGCCACCAAGGATTTAGGGCCTTGGGTTCTGCATCCCATCTACTTTTCTGGTATTTACTTTAGTCAGTCCTTTTAATTCCCAGCTTCTAGAAAAGCATAGCTTATTTGTTATTACTATCAAATATGTCCCATACTCCAATTTCTATATCTTTCTCCATAGAGAAGAACAAAAGTGAAGGCTTGGGATTTTCCTCAAGGCCCTAATTTTTCCAGCTTTATGCCAGCCATTTCCTTTGAACTCCAAGCCCTTTTTAACTTCTTTTACAGGATCCAGCTTGCTCTGATATATATTTTATCATCTGTGTTCCTCTCTAGCCATTTCCAAATTGCCACAATGTTCTATGGTTAATCTTCTTTTTGGCTTCTGTACCAGATTGAGAAAAGAGGCCACATCTTACTCATTTTAGGAAACTTCATAATGTCCTCTATGCAAGAGGTGTCTAATAAACAGTTTGAGGGTTGAATTGACCTTGGTAAGTCTCATCCTGATTTTAGTGGAGATAACAGATGACAATCACATCACAGTGATCCAAGAAGAAAGGACTTCACTCTCTTCTGGCAAAGAGCCACTTTTGTTTTGTAACAAAATAAGTGAACTGAGGTCTAAGTGTTATATGGTTCTTAAGGCTATTTCCATGGACTTTGGAGTAAGAAGCATATCAAATGCAAGATGTATGTCCTATTTTCTTTTAAAGATAGAGATTTCTAGTTAGGAAAAGACATAACTATATTGTGTAGAGAAGAGTATGTCTTCCAACAATTTGTAAGCTGGCAGGATCTGTTTAAAGAGAAAACATGGTAATCGTGAATAAAAATGAATTAAAATCTTTTAAATGCATGGCCCTATTCAACATCAATGAATGGTTTTAATTTGCTAGTTGGTACATTATGAGAGCTTGGTAGTTTGTTCATCCCTTTAATAGGTGCAAGATGGAAATGTATTGGGGAGGGGAAGATAACAATTAGCTGGATGAGCAGAATAACATGTCCTTTGAAATGAAGCATTCTTTGTAATGTATGTTTATTTCAGATGATTATATTGTACAGTGCATTCAAATGGGAAAAACAAACAGGAGGCCAGCTGAACTAATTTTATCAAAGTTATTTGTAACAGAAGTATAATTAAGGGCAGTGATCTTAAATTAGTTTTTCTGAGAATCCGTTTATAGGCAATGCAACACAATTTTTCTCTGTGGCATCTAGGCCATGATTGTAATCTGGGGGCAATGTTAACTATTGCCAATTGGCCTTGGCATTTTGAAAATTAATTACTGTTTCAAAAGATGCTGAAACAGTTGCCTCCTGCTGTCTTGACAGGTTTAGGTCCACTCCACTAGAAGAGCCTGACAGATAATTTATGGATGTGCCAAAGAATGATCATGCATAACCATTTACAAATGGCTTCTCTTATCCAGTAATACATTAAGAATACCCATGTGAAGAGTGATTCTAGAACTTCCAACAGGAAGTGATGTTGTAAAAGCTGCTTTGCAAAAGAAAGCCTCTATTATATTACTCAGCCATTAAGAAGAATGAAGTAATGCCATTTGCAACAACATGGATGGATCTAGAAATTGTCATGCCAAGTCAGACAGAGAAGGAGAAATATCATATGACATCCCTTATGTGCAGAATCTAAAAAGATATGATATAAATGAACTTATTTACAGAACAGAAACAGACTCCAGACTTAGAAAACAAAATTATTATTGTCAGAATGAAGGATGGAATGAAGGGATAGACATGAGATGGAGATGTACACACTGCAGTATTTAAAATGGATGACCAACAATGACTTACTGTCCAGCACAGGGAACTCTGCTCAGTGTTATATGCCAGCTTGGATGGGAGGAGGGATTTGGGGGAGAATGGATACATGTATATGTATGGCTGAGTCCTTTCACTGTTCACCTGAAACTATCACAACATTATTAATCAGCTATACTCCAATATAAAATAGAAAGTTAAAGAGAAAATCTTAACCTCTCCCCCCAAAAATAAGCCTTCACTAATTTCAGCAGTAGTTCATGAATAACATGTTCAAAAATTAAGTATTAGAGGAAATATTAAACTGGCCATAGGAAATACAAAGTGCTTGCGAGGTGGTTCAGCCCTGGGAAGTAAAGAATCGCCTGCCAATGCAGAAAATGCAAGAAATCAGAGTTTGATCCCTGGGTCAGGAAGATTCCCTGGAGTAGGAAATGGCAATCCATTTCAGTATTTCTTGCCTGGAAAGTTCTATGGACAGAGGATCCTGGTGAGCTACAGATCACTGGGTCCCAAAGAGTTGGACGTGACTAAGCGACTGAGCACACACACACACACACACACACACACACACACAAGGAATACAAATAGGCCAAAAGCTGTCCAAAAGACTCCTTTTGGTGGTGAAATGATATTTAATGGTTAAAAATAAATTTAGAGAATTGCGAGCTCAGCACTAGGGGTATCTTTTGAAGGTGACCTGGTTTAACCCACACGTGACATTGATTATTCCCTTTGTAACATTCTCAGTAGGTGGCCATACGGAACCTGCTTGGCCAGTAGCAGAATTAACTGCCTCCTGAGAAAGTCTCTTGCATTTCTCTTAAGTGTATCTTCTGACTGTATCCTCCTGCTGTTACACTGAAGTCAGTTTCTCTGCAGGTTCCAGCACTAATTCTTGTTTTACCCTCCAAAGCAACATAGAATTTGCTTAATCTCTGAGTCTCTCTTCTATATCAGGGCCCTTTTCCACTTTCTGATCTTCACATATTCTGTATTCCTGCATCCTTGGTCCTCTTATGCAAGTTTAGCATATACATATGCAGTTTTATATGTATGTTTGGAGCATACATTTGGACCAGGCAGTAATTTTATTGGAAATAGCATGCTGGTGATAAAATCTTGTAAAGAAATGTTTTAGATGATGATGGGACTTCATTGTTTGATTTGTATTCAATGAAGGTATTGATCAGGAGATAAAGATGATGACAACTCTTATAAAATTTAGACTATTGAAAATTGAAATTTAAAAAATTCCATTTACAATAGCACCAAAACCATAAAGTACCTACAAAGTCATCATTGGGACAGAATAGAATCCAAAAGTAGATTCACAAATATGATCAACTGATTTATATCAAAGGTACCAAAGCAATTCAATGAAGAAAAGAATGTCTTTCAAATAAATGGTGATGGAACAAATGGGTATCCACATGGAAGAATTGAATCTCAATCCTTTATAATATGTTAGAAAATTATGTAAAATGATTTATTCAAAACAAAAAAACTAAAGCTATGCCACTTTGAGAAGAAAATATGAGAAAAACTTTAAGTGGGAAAATATTTTCTCGATGAGACCCAAAAAACACAAATCATGAAGTAAATTTTTGGTAAATTAGACTTTATGTAAAAACTTCTGGGCTTCCCAGGTGGTGCTAGTGGAAAAGAACCTGCCAAAAAGAAAAAAGAAAGACTGTTTCCAGAACAGTCCCATTTACAAAGTGCCAACTAATCTTTGTGAAATAAAGCATATTAGTGGTTACTGAGGGCAGAGGTAAAAGGAGGGATTGATGAACTTCAGAGGAGTCTAAAGACTCTGGGAATTTGATAGAAATAGTCAGTATTTTGGCAGGTTCTAATGTCAAAACTCCTTTCATGGATCACAGCCTTGTCGTGCTGAAGTGGTTTGTGTAACTCAATGAAGCTCTGAGCCATGCCATGTAGTACCGCCCCAGACAGATGGCTCGTAGTGAAGAGTTCTGACAAAACGTGGTCCACTGGAGGAGGGAATGACAACCCACTCCAGTATTCTTACTGCGAGAACCCCATGAACAGTATGAAAAGGCAAAAGGATATAACACTGAAAGATGAGCCACCAAGGTTGGAAGGTGTCCAATATGTTACTGTGGAAGACCAGAGGGCAATTATTAATAGCTCCAGAAAGAATGAAACAGCTGAGTCAAAGCAGAAATGACACTTGGTTTTGGATCTGTCTGGTGGTAAAAGTTAAGTCTGTTGTAAAGAGCAATATCGCATAGGACCCTGGAATGTTCAGTCCATGAATCCAGGTAGACTGGGTGTGGTCAAGCAGGAGATGGCAAGATTGAATGCCACCATCTTAGGAATCAGTGAACTAAAATGGATGGGAATGGGCAAATTTAATTGAAATGACCACTATATCTATACTGTGGGTTAGAATCCCTTAGAAGAAATGGAGTATCCCTCATAGTCAACAGAAGAGCCTGAAATGCAGTACTTGGGTGCAGTCTCAAAAATTATAGAATGATCTTGGTTTGTTTCCATGTCAAATCATCCAACATCACAGTAATCCAAGTCTATGCACCAAGCACTGATGCTGAAGAAGCTGAAGTTGACTGGTTCTATGAAGATTTACAACACCTTCTAGAACTAATACCAAAAAATTGTCTTTTTCATCATAGGAGATTGAAATGCAAAAGTAGAAAGTCAAGAGATAGCCAGAGTAACAGACAAGTTTGGCCTTGTGGTACAAAATGAAGCAGGGCAAAGGTTAACAGAATTTTGTCAAGAGAACATGCTGGTCATAGCAAACACCCATTTCCAACAACCCAAAAGATAACTCTACACATGTACATCACCAGATGGTCAATACTGAAATCAGATTATTATGTTGTTTTCAGCCTATACAGAGAAAAATCTGTACAGTCAGCAAAGGAACACCTGGAGCTGACTGTGGCTCAGATCATAAGCTCCTGATTGCAAAACTCAGGCTTAAATTGAAGATTTTAGGGAAAAATCACCAAGCAATTCAGATGTGACCTAAATCAGACCCCTTATGATTATGCAGTGGAAGTGATGAATAGATTCAAGGGATTAGATATGGTAGACCAAGGGCTTGAAGAACTATGGACAGAGGTTCATAAAATTGCACAGGAAGCAGTGACCAAAACCATTCCAAAGAAAAGGAAGCACGAGAAGGCAAAGTGGTTGTCTGAGGAGGCCTTGCAGATAGCTGAAGAAAGTAGAGAAGTGAAAGTCAAAGGAGAAAGAGAAAGATATACCCAACTGAATGCAGAGTTCCAGAGAAGAGCAAAGAGAGATAAGAAGGTCTTCTTAAGTGAACAATGCAAAGAAATACAGGGGAAAAAATAGAATGGAAAGACTAGATATCTCTTCAAGAAAATTGGAGAGAATATTTCATGCAAGAATCGGCATGATAAAGAACAGAAAAGGTAAGGACCTAATAGAACCAAAGAGATTAAGAAGAGATGGCAAGAATACACAGAAGAACTATATGAAAAAGCTGGATAACCATGATGGTGTGATAACTCACCTAGAACAGGATGTCCTGGAGTGTGAAATCAAGTGGGCCTTAGGAAGCATTACTGCAAACAAAGCTAGTGGAGGTGATGGAATTCTAGCTGTGCTATTTAAAATCCTGAAAGATGATGCTATTCTCAATATATCATCAAATTTGGAAAACTTAGCAGTGACCATAGGACTGGAAAAGGTCAGTTTTCATTCCAATCACAAAGAAGAGAAATGCCAGTGAATGTTCAAATTACCATACAGTTGTGTTCATTTCACATGTTAGTAAGGTTATGCTCAAAATCCTTCAAGCTAGGCTTCAGCAGTACAAGAACTGAGAACTTCCAGATGTACAAGCTGGGTTTCCTAGAGGCAGAGGAGCCAGAGATCATATTGGCAATACCCAATGGGTCATGGAGAAACCAAGGTAATTTCAGGAAAACACCTACTTGTGCTTCATTGACTATGTGTGGAAAATTCTTATAGAGATCGGAATACCAGACCACCTTAACTGTTGCCTGAGGAACCTGTATGTGAGTCAAGAAGCAACAGTTAGAGCCAGACATGGAACTACTGACTGGTTCATAATTGGGAAAGGAGTATGGCAAGGCTATATATTGTCACCTTGCCTATTTAACTTATATGCAGAGTACATCATGAGAAATGCTGGGCTGGATGAAGCACAAGCTGGAACCAAGATTGCTGGGAGAAATAACAGCCTCAGATATGCAGATGATATCTTTCAAATGGCAGAAAGTGAAGAAGAATTAGTCTCTTGATGAGGGTGAAAAAGGAGAGTGAAAAAGCTGCCTTGAAAATCAACATTCGAAAAACAAAGATCATGGCATCAGGTCCCATCACTTCATGGCAAAATGGAAATGGGAAAACTAGAAACAGTGACAAATTATCTTTTCTTGGGCTCCAAAATCACTAGAGATGGCAACTGTAGTCATGAAATTAAAAGACTCATGCTCCTTGTAAGGAAAATTATGACAAACCTAGATGGCAAATGGAAAAGGAGAGAGGTCACTTTGCTGACTAAGGTCCATACAGTCAAAGGTATGGTTTTTTCAGTAGTTAAGTACAGATGTGAGAGCTGGACCATAAAGAAGGCTAAGGGCTAAATAATCGATGCTTTCCAATTGTGGTGGTGGAGGAGTCTTGAGAGTCCCTTGGACTGTAAGGAGTTTAAATCAGTCATTCCTAAAGGAAATCAACCCTGAATATTCATTGGAAGGACTCCTGCTGAAGCTCCAATACTTTGACCAGTTGATGCAAAGTGCCAACTCACTGGGAAAGACTCCGATGCTGGAAAAAATTGAAGACAAATGGAGAAGGGGTGGCAGAGAATGAGATAGATAGTATAATGGACTCGATGGACATGAATTTGAACAAACTCTGGGAGATAGAAGAGGACAGAGAGTCCTTGTGTGCTACAGTCCATGGGATCCCAAAAAGGTGGGCACAGCTTAGCAACTGAACAACAATGTGAAAACCCTGTGAACTGAGAGATGTAGACGGATGCAGTCTATTGTTTTGAGTTACAACAATATAAGTGCAATTTAATTAGACAATATTGGGAAAAATGAATTGTGGGAAAATTGAGAACAGATTTATGAGGGTGAGAATATTTCTTTGCTCAATGTAAGACATTATTCATATCAGATATAGACTATAATAAGAGGAATGCACTTAAAAGCAGGAGTCTTTTAAAAATAAAAGGGGAAAAGAGATGAAGAGAAGGTTAAAAATAAGGAAAAAGAGTAAAATTGTGAAGAAAAGGGAATTGGAAAGAAGAAAGCTGAGAATATAAAAAAAAGGAGCAGAGAAAAAGGGGAAAAAAGAACTAACATAATAAAAAAGAGGGATTAAAAAAGAGATACTTATGTATGTCACATGCTGTGGAGAAGAGGCTGACTATCTATAGTTTTGAAAACTTATCACTCTAGCCACTATTTCACAGCTTTGCAGGAAATCAATTTTCTTAATTTGGCTACTTTGTTTAGTTATTATTCCTAACTGGATCTTCTGAAGCATGAAGTATTTTAGGTATAGCTTAACAGAATAAACAGATGTGCATAAAGATTCAAATGCATAATATAGAATCAATTGCAAGACTGTTTAAAATATATAGCACGGTTGCCAATTAGTTTGGAGAGGTTTTAAGGAATTAAATAAAAAGAGTTGAAAAATTTTAAAGCATTATCTTATATCTAGTCATATATCTCTTGCTCAAAAATTAATTTAAGGTAATTTATGCCATTTTAATATAAACATAAATAACAAAAAATACAGTTTTAAATATGATTAAAATTAAATGCAAAAAATTTTAGAAGAAAACATACAAAGAATATTTCATGACATTGATTTTGGTAATGATTTCTTGGATATGGAATGGAAAGCACAGACAACAAAGGGAAAAATAGATAAACTGGATGACATGAAAACTTCTGGGCACACAATCAATACAGTGAAAAGGCAGCCTACTGAATGGAAGACAGTATTTGCAAGTCATGTATCATAAAAGGGGTTAATATACAGAATACATAACAACCATCTACCATTCAATGATATCCAAAAACAAACAATCCATTTAAAAAAATGGGCAAAAGATTTGAATAGACATTTCTCCAAAGAGGATATACATGCAACTGATAAGCACATGTAAAGATACTCAATATCATTAATCACTGGAAAAATGTAAGTCAAAACCACAATTGAGACTCTACTTCACCCCATCAACTAGGTTGTGCTCAGTTGCTTCATTGTGTCCCACATTTTGAGACCCTATGGATTGTAGCCCACCAGGCTCCTCTGTTCATGGGTATTCTCCAAGCAATAATACTGGAGTGGGTTGCCATGCCCTTCTCCAGGGGATCTTCCTGACCCAGGGATCAAACCTGCATCTTCTGTACTGCAGGCAGATTCTTTACTCGCTGAGCCACCTGGGAAGCCCATTAAGTAGGTTGGTTACTATTAAAAACACACAAAAAAACAGAAAGTAAGTTTTGGCAAGGATGTGGAGAAATTGGAACCCTTGCACATTGTTGGTGTGAATGTAAAATAGTAAAGCCACTGTGGAAAATCATATACCAGCTCCTCAAAAAATTAAAAATAAAATTACCATATGATCCAGCAATTCCACTTCTGTGTTTATACACAAAGTAATTAAAGGCAGGGTCTTGAAGACATATTTGTATACCCACGTTGATAGTAACATTATTCAAAACAGTCGCAATGTGGAAACAACTCATGTGTCTATTGATATATGAATAGATAAGCAATATATGGTCTACACATATAAAGGAATATGTTCAGCCTTAAAAAGGAAGGAGATTATGATATATTTTGCAACACAAATAAACCTTGAGGACATTATGCTGAATAAAATAAGCTAGTCAGGAAAAGACAAATGTTGTTTTGTTCCATTACATGAGACACTTATATGCAGTCAAAATCATAGGGGTAAAAAGTAGAATGGTGGTTCCAGGGGGTGTGGAGAAGGGGAAAACATTGTTCAGTCGCTGTCATGTCCTACTCTTTGTGACCCTGTGGGCTTCAGCATGCCAGGCTTCCCCGTCCTTCATTCTTTCTTGGAATTTGCTCAGATTCATATCCATTAAGTTGGTGATACTATCTAACCATCTCATCCTCTGTCACCTTCTCCTTTTGCCTTCAATCTTTCCCAGCATCAGGGTGTTTTCAAATGAGTGTGGCTGTTTGCATCAGGTGGCCAAGACATTGGAGCTTCAGCTTCAGCATCAGTTCTTCCAGTGAATATTTATGGTTGATTTCCTTTAGGATGGACTGGTTTGTCTCCTTGCAGTCCAAGGGACTCTCAAGAGTCTTCTCCTACACCACAGTTCAAAAGCATCAATTCTTTGGCACTCAGCTTTCTTTATGGTCCAACTCTCACATCCATACATAAATATTGGAAAAACCATAGCTTTAAATGCACAGACCTTTGTCGGCAAAGTGATGCCTTTACTATTTAATATACTATCTAGGTCTGTCATAACTTTGCTTCCAAGGAGCAAATGTCTTTTCTTTTTTTTTGCTCTTGGTTTCATGGCTGCAGTCACCATCTGCAGTGATTTGGGAGCCCAAGAAAATAAAGTCTGTCACTATTTCCACTTTTCCCCCATCTATTTGCCATGAAGTGCTGGGACTGGATACCATGATCCTAGTTCTTTGAATATTGATTTTCAAGACAGCTTTTTCACCTTCATCAAGAGGCATTAGAGAGGTATCATCTGAATATCTGAGGTTGTTGGTATTTATCTCAGCAATTTTTAAAAATTAACTTTATTTATTCTTGGCTGTGCTGGGTCTTTGTTGGTTTATGGACTTTTCTCTGCTTGCAGTGTACAGAGTTCCTACTGTGGTGGCTTCAATAAGATGTTGTGGAGCACAGGCTCTAGGCACATGGGCTGCAGGAGTTGTGGCTCCCGGGTTCTAGAGCACAGGCACAATAGCTGTAGTGCACAGGCTGTGTTACTCCAGGGCATGTGGGCTCTTCCTGGATCAGAAAATGAACCTGTGTCTCCTGCACTGGCAGGTGGGTTTTTTTTTTTTTTTTTTTTTTTACTGCTGAGCCAGCAGGGAAGTTTCTCTCCCAAAAATCTTGATTCCAGCTTGTGATTTATCCAGCCCAGCATTTTGCCTGGTGTACTCTACATAGAAGTTAAATAAACAGGGTGACAATAGACAGGTGTGTCTTATTCCTTTCTGAATTTTAAACCAGTCAGTTTTTCCATATAAGGTTCTAATGATTGCTTCTTGCCCTACTTTATCACCACATACAGGTTTCTCAGAAGACAGATAAGGTGATATGGTATTTCCATCTCTTTAAGAATTTCCAAGTTTGTTGTGATCCACACAGACAAAGTCTTTAGTGTAGTCAATGAAGCAAAAGTAAATGTTTTTCTGGAATTCCCTTGCTTTCTCTATGATCCAATGAATGTTGGCAATTTGATCTCTGGTTCCTCTGCATTTTCTAAAGCCAGCTTGTACATTCGGAAGTTTTTGGTTCATATACTGCTGAAGCCTAGCTTGAAGAATTTCGAGCATAATCTTACTAGCATGAGAAATGAGCACTACTGTATGGTAGTTTTTGAACATTCTTTGGCATTGCTCTTCTTTGTGATTGGAATGAAAACTGACCTTTTCTAGTTCTGTGCCACTGCTGAGGTTTTCAAATTTGCTGACATATTGAGTGTAGCACTTTAGCAGTATCATCTTTTAGGATTTTAAATAGACCAGCTGGAATTTTATCACATCCACTGGCATTGTTTGTAGTAATACTTCCTAAGTCCCACCTGACTTCAGACTCCAGGAAGTCAAGTTCTAGGTGAGTGACCACACCATCGTGATTATCTGGGTCATTGTTTTTGTTCACTCTCTCAATCGTGTCTGATTATCTGCAACTGCATGGATTGCAGCGCACCAGGCTTCCCTGTCCTTCATCATCTCCTGGAGTTTACTCAAATTCAAGTCCATTGATTCAGCAATGCTATCTAACCAATTCATTCTCTGTTGCCCCTTCTCCTCCTGCCCTCAATCTTTCCCAGAATCAGAGTCTTTTCCAAAGAGTTGACTGTTAGCATCAGGTGGCCAAAGTATTGAAGCTTCAGTTTCAGCATCAGTCCTTCCAATGAATATTCAGGATTGATTTCCTTTAGGATTGACTGGTTTGATCTCCTTGCAGGCCAAGGGACTCTCAAGAGTCTTCTCCAGCACCACAATTAGACAGTATCAATTTTTTGGCATTCAGCCTTCATTATCCTCTCTCATCCTCTGTCCACCTCTCTCATCTGTACATGACTACTGGAAAAACTATAGCTTTGACTATATGGACCTTTTTTGGCAGAGTGATGTCTCTGCTTTTAAATAATACGCTGTTTAGGTTTGTCATAGCTTTCAATTTCCAAGGAGCGAGCGTCTTTTAATTTTGTGGATGCAGTCATATCTGCAGTGATTTTTGAGCCCAAAGAAATAAAGTCTGTCACTGTTTCCATTTTTTCCCCATCTATTTGCCATGAAGTGATGGGACCAGATGCCATGATCTTAGTTTTCTGAATGTTGACTTGTAAGCCAGCTTTTTCACTCTCCTCTTTCACCTTTAAGAAGTTTAGTTCCTCTGGGTTTTCTGCTATTAGGGTGGTTTCATATTTCTTCCAGCAATCTTAATTCCAGCTGTATAGTTCTTCAGTGTATTCTTGTCACCTCTTTTTACTCTCTTCTGTTTCTGTTAGGTCCTTATCATTTCTGTCCTTTATCATGTCCATCTTTGCATGAAATGTTTACTTGATACCTCCAGTTTTGAAGAGATCTGTAGTTTTTCCCGTTCTATTGTTTTCCTCTATTTCTTTGCATTGTTCACTTAAGAAGGCTTTCTTATCTCTCCTTGCTATTCTCTGGAACTCTGCATTCAGTTGGGTGTATCTTTTACTCTCCCCTTTGCCTTTTACTTCTCTTCTTTTTTTGGGCTTCCATGGTGGCACAGATGGTGAAGAATCTGCCTGGAGACCCCGGTTTGATCCCTGGATTCAAAAGATCCCCTGGAGGAGGAAATGGCAATACATTCCAGTATTCTTGCTTGGAGAATTCCGTGGACAGAGTAGCCTCCCAGGTTATAGCCCACGGGTTCTCAAAGAGTCCGACACAACTGAACAACTTTCACTTTTCTTTTCTTTTCTCACCTATTTGTAAGGCATCCTCATATAACCACTTTGGTTTCTTGCATTTCTTTTTCTTTGGAATGGTTTTGGTCATCACTTTCTGTATAATGTTACAAATCTCTGTCCATGGTTCTTCAGGCACCCTGTGTACCATATCTAACCCCATGAATCTATTCATCACTTCTACTGTATAATCATAAAGGATTTGATTTGATTTAGGTCATATCTGAATGGCCTAGTGGTTTCCCTACTTTCTTCAACTTATGCCTGAATTTTGCAATAAGGAGCTGATGATCTCAGCCACAGTCTGCTCCAGATCTTGTTTTTGCTGACTGTACAGAGCTTCTTCATCTTTGGCTACAAAGAATATAATTGATCTGATTTCAGTATTGGACATCTAGTGATGTCTCGTGTAGAGTCATCTCTTATGTTGTTGGAAGAGGGCATTTGCTATCACCAGTTTGTTCTCTCGACAAAACTCTGTTAGCCTTTGCCCTGCTCCATTTTGTACTCCAATTCCACCTTGCCTGTTACTCCAGGTATCTCTTGACTTCCTACATTTACATTCCAATTCCCTATGATGAAAAGGACATCTTTTCTTTTTTGATGTTAGTTCTAGAAAGCCTTTTAGGTCTTTACAGAACCATTCAACTTCAGCTTCTTCAGCATCAAGGGCTTGGTGCATAGACTTGGCTTACTGGGATATTGGGATATTGAATATTTTGATATGGATATTGAATGATTTGACATGGAAATGACAAGATCATCATGATTTGACATGGAAATGACAAGATCATTCTGTCGTTTTTGAGATTGCACCCAAGTATGACATTTCTGAGTCTTTTGTTGACTATAAGGGCTACTCCCTTTCTTCTAAGGAATTCTTGCCTACAGTAATAGATATAATGGTCATCTGATTTAAATTTGCCTATTCCTGTCCATTTTAGTTCACTGATTCTTACGATGTCAATGTTCACCCTTGGCATCTCCTGCTTGACCTCTTCCAATTTACCTTGACTCATGGACCTAACATTTCAGGTTCTTTTGCAATATTAGTTTTACAGCATCGGACTTTTACCACCAGACACATCCACAACTGAGTATCATTTCTGCTTTGGCCCAGCTGCTTCATCTTTTTGGAACTATCAGTAATTGTCCTCTGCTCTTCCCCAGTAGCATATTGGACACCTTCTGACCTAGGGGGCTAATATTCTGATATCATATCTTTTTGCCTTATCATACTGTTCATGGGGTTCTCATGACAAGAATACTGAGTGGCTTGCCATTTCCTCCTCCAGATGACTATGTTTTGTCAGTCCCTCTTGATTGGCCCTGCATGGCATGACTTATAGCTTCCCTGAGTTACATAAGCTCCTTTGCCACAATGAGGCTATGATTCATAATGAGTCACAAAATTTAAGCATTCTATACTTTATTGGGACTTCTCTAGTGACTCAGATGGTTAAGGTGAACCTGAGAAGGTAATTAATGTGCATAGAGTTTCAGTTCTGCAAGATGAAAAGAGTTCTGGATACTGGTTGCACAACAATGGGAATTTTCTGAACACTACTGAACTGTATACTTACAACTGGTTGACATAGCACGTTTTTTTGTTATGTGTATTTTAATTAAAATTAAAATGTTTAAAAATATAAAAGAAAATGGGACAAAGAGAAATGAGAGCAACAAGATAAGATACATACCTTTGGGTACACTGGCCAGAGCAGTAACCCCAATGTGGTTCTAGGTTTTCTAATTCATGACATAATAAATCACATGATTTGCACTCACCATAAGACAATCACAAGTTCAATCATTTGAAGAAGCACAATTGCTGATTCTGAGACCCAAAAGAACTCTATGTCTTTTGTGATCATTTAAGAGACCTAGCAATGAACGTTTATGTTTGGCACACATTTTATAATCAATACAGTCACGAATTTCAGACACATGTCCACTGTTATTTTCCAGTGGTATAATGTCAAAGTAAAATGCAATGTGACAGGAAAAATTTTACTTTGCCACTATGACATTGAGAAATAATAAGGATGTGTGTTTGAAATTCATTGCTGTGTTCATTATAAAATATTCTTAGTTCCTTCCCCTACCCACTTCCTTTAAAAATCTTCACAACTTGCCTTTACTATGCTATTTGGATTGGCAGATATTGTTAGTTAAGGGAGCACATGAGAGGTGGAATACCTTACAAAGGAAAAGTTTGGAAAAGAAGTAAGATCTAATAAGGAGTTGGAGTAAGCTTTGAATTTTGTGAACGGACTAAGATGAACAGCTCTTTTAATGAATGAGGACTCAAGGGATGGAGATAAAGAAGGATCTTTAGAAATCCTTCTGTATATTCTTTGCCCTGATTCCAATTTTATATCCACCTCTGCCTGCAATTCATAGACTGTTCCAAAGAAACCTTTATAAAAGAGCTCGCCAGTGCTTTCAGAACTGCAATTGCATTTCTTTTGAATGATATTTTGTGTTCACACAGGACCTAAATTAGAAGCAAGAAGACCTCAATTTCTTTGGTTTGTTTCAAAGGAAAATAGCCCTACAAGAGAGCAAGACATGAGATCTGAAGTCCTGTTTGCCACCTTGCTTAATTTAGGAATCAACTTTAGAGCACCAGAAGAAAATCTACAAATCAGATAATACTTTAAAAATATTGTATATCACAAAGGGTTGTTGGGAAAGAGTTGAAATGAGTTACATATTCTTGGACATGTGCTTCCATGAAGCTATTTCCAGTGTTAAGTGGATATAAGTTATTTCCACTTAACTAATTTTAGTTAAGTGTGAAGACATGAGAAGATGGTTAGGTTTCCCTGACCTCATCTGTCAAAAATGTTTCTGAATAAAAATCTGGCAAACAATTGCTAGCAAATCAGGCAGATGTTTACATAGAGGCAAGGCCAGGAGCTATCAAGAGGAACCTTTCGAGGTTCATTTAAGTACACAGATAAAAGGAGGGTTAAAATCTCAAATTCCAACATCATGGGCCATGGCTATAGACAATTTTATCCTGGAAAAATGTTAGTATGTGTCCAATCACTTTTTACCATGTTCATACAAAAAGAATCAGAAAATCACCTATGGTATTTTTAGCAGCCTGAGCTGTTACCTTCTATTATATCCACCAAGTTAAACACCTTGCCAACTTCATGCCTGAGTCACTGCAGAAGTCAGATTTTTATACTGGATTATTGACTTTTCAAATAAGCAAAGTACATGATTTTAAGATAGTGGATCTGTCAATCTTAGGGTAATTATCTAAAGCTTGGTCTTATTGTCTGTTAAGGCCATTCTTTTTCATTAAAATCATATTATCTATATCAAAGACAATATTTACTTTTACATTTCAAATGCCAAAGGGAAACGGACAATAAGACAAGAGAATGTAGAAAGAGACTTTGTAATATTAGTCTCAGTTCTCATACTTCCTTCATTTATAATTTGTGTTTTTATGGTTTTGACACAAAATCTCATTATCATGTCAACCTGTCAGTGCAGTCTCTTTGTTCTTGCTAGAGTCCTTTAGTCATTTTTGGCTTCTGGCAAATATAATTCATTTGCTTCATGTCATAACTTGTCATTCTTGTATTTCCTGCATGTTAATTTGTAAGTAGCATCTGCTATAAGAAGCTAAAGAATATTTCTTAATATCTTGGTTGTTATTTCATCACATATATCAATTTTCAAGAATAAAATGATAGTTTAACTTTGAGAGAGCATAGGGAAATCAATTAATATCACTAGTTGGGGGAAGAAAGAGAAGGACTAAGGTTATTACAATTCTTGTAATTTATGGCTGTTTGCAAGAAAAAAAGATGTTTCTAAAAGAAATGAATTCTTGCATAAACCTGAGTTTTACTGAAGGTCTTGGGATGTATTCCTTCAAGGGTCTACTATATATGATTATCACATATGAGACCATGGGTAGGAAACAACAAGAAAAATATGAATTCCTGAAGCTTTTCAGAAGTTAATAAGTATCTTTAAGCTTGTGTGTGTGTGTGCATGCCATCGCTTTAGTTGTGTCCAAATCTTTGTGATCATTTGGACTGTAGCCCACCAGGCTCCTCTGTCCATGGGATTCTCCAGGCAAGAATACTGAAATGGGTTGCCATGCCCTCCTCCAGGGGTTCTTCCTGACCCAGGGATCCAACCTGGGTCTCTTATATCTTCTGCATTAGCAGTTGGGTTCTTCACCACTAGTGCCACCTTCAGTGGAAAGCAAATACATGCTAGCAAGTGAGTCTTGGATGTATCACAAATTTGCTGCTCTGTAGGTTGATTATCTTGAGGTAAATGTGCTTGAAAAACAGCAGTTGCGAGAAAGAAACTCTGACATCCTTTTTACTTCCTGAAAGAAGTATATGAAATTCCCAGGTGACACACGCAGTCCTTGTACGAGTTGGAAGCAAACATTCTTAACTCCAGAGCCAGAGAGTTGAGGCCCAGCCAACAGACCTTGCCATGGTAATTCTTATCTTCCTTAAGTCACCCATATATTTTAGTTACTTTTTCATGATTGCATCTCCTTGTTGGGGGCCTCATGTATGAACACGAACACTGAGGCCTGTGCAGTTCTGTAGGACTTCATTTTCCTTTGGGGATTCCCATGTATGTATAAAATTTATTTAATATAAATTTGTATCCTTTCCTCTTGTTAATCTGTCCCAGCTGGAAACTGCAACAGGGTGGAAGAGAAATTTTACTTCCGCTACACTGGGAATTGATCATCTTCCTGTTGGGCCCCCGAAGAGTGGGATTTTTGTTGAGAAACATCAATCCAATGGATATATTCAGGAACCCAAAGAATCCCCAAAGGTAATGCTCTTAGGTGGTCCCTCTCTCTTTGACTTCTCTGTATTTTCTTCTTTCTTGCTTGCTATTTGGTTTCTCTTCTTCAGATTAATACTGGAGATTTGTGGGACCAAATCCAAAGTTGTTTTTTTTTTATCTATGTTAGAATTAAGTTTTAGTTAGCTTTCCTGCTTTCTTTGGCTTAACTGACCCTGTGGGAAATAGCTCAGAAGCTGTTGAATAGTCACCAATGCAGATGTGTTCTTATTCTTTCTGGGGTCTCTTGCCCCTTCCCTCAACTCCTTCAAGGCTGATTAACCCTGTCTGTTTTCCAGCAGTCATATGATTCAAGATGTGATCATGGATCAGAACACGAAGAGTTAGTAGTTTGACTTCATGTGTGGATCAATTGCTCACTGACTTTGAGTTTAGGTGCACAGTTGCTCAGTGTGGCAGGGCAATAAATGTGCTCATTTTGGCCTTTCTCTGTAGGGTAATTTTAAGACTGGACTTTAGGTTTCAGTTGTTCTCCAGGAAAGAAAAATAGAAAAATTCATTGCTGTTTTTGTTTTTTATAATAAAGATAATAAAAGTTGATTCTATTTATTTATACTTAACTGCTTGAAGTCTCCCTGACCTACTATTAGTTAAATCATGCTGAAATTTCATGTTGGAGTTCTGGGTCACCCAGATTTATTTTTTCCAGTAAAATGTACAGTTGTCACTGCTTTAAAAGTGTGCTTAAAAGTCACTTCCATTCTGGGTGACCCATCCTTCTTGGATTGATAAATCATTGCCTTGCATTCTGGTTGAATTGATGGCATGTCTGTCTTTTGACTAAGGAGACAAGTTTGCTAATTCTCTTTGTAAACTTGTTTCCGTAGCTACTATTACAACTGGATTGTTGCCTGTGCTCTGAAGCAAATGGATGGGTGATTAATGGAAGTTTACAGGATATACTATTTATCTGTCTGATTTGTTCCTCCAGAACTGCAGCTCTGCTAACCTTATTTTATAGAGCTAGGGTATTATGTTTCTGAGGACTTGTCAAATAATCCTCCTAAAAACACCTCTATCTATGAAATGACACGGGAATTATTTGACTTCGATGTAAAGAATTATTTATTACCTCTTAGGCAAGAAAATGAAAAATCTTAGATTAAGATTAAAGAAAAATATATCTTTTAAACATTTCTTTGTTTATTTATATTTAATTACATGTTTCCACTGTAGACAGTACCATAAAAGGTGAAGAAATTGACAAGTTCAAGCTTTCTCCTACTTCCTTGCTTGGCTTACGTGTATCTAGCTTTTTCTTCCTGAATCCCTTATGATATGTTTTTTAATCTTTGTAATTATGTAACTTCATATATATATATATATATATATATATATATATACACACACATGCACACACATACATATATGTATATGTAAAGCAACCACATGGCTTAAAACAACCACATTTTATTACACATTTTATCAGTTTTTTAAATTGATTTATTTATTTTAGTTGGAGGCTAATTACTTTTCAATATTGTAATGGTTTTTGCCACACATTGACAGGAATCAGCCATGGGTTTACATGTGTTCACCATCCTGAACCCTGCTCTCACCTCCCTCCCCATTCCATCCTTCTGGGTCATCTAATATTCTGAGAGTTGATGACTTTGGCTGGGCTCATGTAGATGGTTCTGTGTCGACCTTGGTGGGCTCATTAATATATCTTTTATTTTTTTATTAGAGTATAGCTGATTAACAGCATTAGTTTCAGGTGTACAGAAAAATTATATATACCTATATATCTATTTTTCAGATTCTCTTCCATTACTGGTTATTATAAAATATTGAATAGAGTTCCCTGCATTATACAGTAGGGCCTTACTGGTGTGAGTGGAGAACTAATTGAAATATTAATTGAAATACCTTATTTCTATATTTTATTCATTTAAGAAGGCCTTCTTATCTCTCCTTGCTGTTCTCTGGAACTCTGCATTCAGTTAAGTATATTTTTCCATTTCTCCCTTGCCTTCTACTTCTCTTCTTTCCTCATCTATTTGTAAAGTCTCCTCAGATAACTGCTTTGCCTTCTCTCATTTCATTTCCTTTGCAGTGGTTTTTGTCACTGCCTCCTGTATGCTATGAACCTCTGTTCATCATTTTGCAGGCACTTGGCCTACCAGATCTAATCCCTTGAATCTATTTGTCACTTCCACCGTATAATCATAAGGGATTTGACTTAGATCATACCTGAATGGCTTAGGGGTTTTCCCTACTTTCTTCAATTTAAGCCTTTTAATTGAATTTTGCAATAAGGAGCTCATGATCTGAGCCACAGTCAGCTGCAGATCTTGTTGTTGTTGACTGTATAGAGCTTCTCCATCTTAGGCTGCAAACAACATAATAACCTGACTTTGGTATTGACCATCTGGTGATGTCCATGTGTAGAGTCATCTTTTGGGCTGTTGGAAATGGGTGTTTGCTATGACCTGCGTGTTCTCTTGACAAAGCTCTCTTAGCCTTTGTCCTGCTTCATTTTGTACTCCAAGGCCAAATTTGTCTGTTAGTCCAGGTATCTCTTGACTTCCTACTTTTGCATTCCGGTCCCCTATGATGAAAATGACATCTTTGTGTGTGTGTGTGTGTGTGTGTGTGTTAGTTCTAGAATGTGTTGTAGGTCTTCATAGAACCAGTCAACTTTAGCTTCTTTGGCATCAGTGGTTGGATCATAGACTTGAATTACTGTGATGTTTAATGATTTGACATGGAAATGAGCTGAGATCATTCTGTTGTTTTTGAGACTGCACCCAAATACTGCATTTTGGACTCTTTCATTGACTACGAGGGCTACTCCATTTCTTCTAAGAGATTCTTGCCCATACGTAGTAAATATAATGGTCATGTGAATTAAATTTGCCCAATCCTGTTCATTTTAGTTCATTGATTCCTAGGATGTTGATTTTCAATGTTGCCATTTCCTGCTTGACCACGTTCAATTTACCTTGATTCATGGACCTAACATTCCAGGTTCCTATGAAATATTCTTCTTTACAAAATCAAACTTTTCTCTTACCACATCTTTATTTTCTACAACTGAGAATTGTTTCCATGTTGGCACAGCCACTTCATTCTTTCTGAAGCTACTAGTAACTGCCCTCCATTCATCCCAGTAGCACACCTTCCAACCTGGGGGGCTTATATTCTGGTGTCATATACTTTACATTTTCATACTGTCCATGGGGTTCTTGGGACAAAAAATACTGGAATGGTTTATCATTCCCTCCTCCTGTGGACCAGAACTCTTCCCTATGACTTGTCCATCTTGAGTGGCCCTACATGGCATGGCTTTTAGCTTCACTGAGTTATACAAACCCCTTCCCCACAACAAGGCTGTGATCCATGAAGGGGATCAATAAATGTGGAAAAACAGGATATGTCTTCAAGAAAATTGGAGCTATCAAGGGAATATTTCATGCAAGGATAGGTACAATAAAGGACAGAAATGGTAAGGACCTAATAGAAGCAGAAAAATTAAAAAGAAGTGGTGAGAATACACAGATAATTGATACAGAAAAGGCCTTAATGACCCAGATGACCATGATGTCATGGTCACTCACCGAGAGCAGGACATCCTGGAGTGTGACGTCATTTGGCCTCAGGATTCATTATTATGAACAAAGCTAGTAGAGGTGATGGAATACCAGCTCAGCTTTTTAAAATACTAAAAAATGATACTGGTAAAGTGCTACTCAATATGACAGCAATTTGGAAAATTTAGCAGTGGCTGCAGGATTGGAAAAGGCCAGTTTTCATTCCAATCCCAAAGAATGGGGCAATGCCAAAGAATGTTTAAATTACTGTTCAATTGTGCTCATTTCAAAAGCCAGTAAAGTAATGCTCAAAATCCTTCAAGCTATACTGCAGAAGTAGGTGAACTAACTTCCAAATGTACAAGCTGAATTTTGAAAAAGCATAGGAACCAGAGATCAAACTGCCAACATTCATTGAATCATGGAGAATGCAAAGGTGTTCCAGAAAAACATCTACTTGTGTTTCATTGACTATGCTAAAGCCTTTGAATATATGGATCACAAAAATCTGTGGAAAATTCTTGAAGAGATGAGATCACCAGACCACCTTACATGTCTCCTGAGAATCCTGTATGCAGGTCAAGAAGCAACAGTTAGAACTGGACATGGAACAACTGACTGGTTCAAAGTTGGGAAAGGAGTAAGACAAGGCTGTAGATTGTCACCTTGCTTCTTTAACTTATATGCTGGATGAATTACAAGCTGGAATCAAGATTGCTGGGAGAAATACAAACAACCTCAGATATATAGATGATACCATTCTAATGGCAGAAAGTGAAGAGAATCACCCTCCTCTTGATGAGGGTGAAAGAGGAGATGAAAAAGCTGTCTTGAAAATCAACATACAAAAAATTAAGATCGTGGCTTCAAGTCTCATCACTTCACGGCAAACAGAAGGGAGAAAACTGGAAGCAGTGATGAATTTTATTTTCTTGTGCTCCAAAATCACTGCAGATGAAACTGAAGCCATGAAATTAAAACATGCTTGCTCCTTGGAAGGAATGCTATGACAAACCTAGACAGCATATCATTAAAAAGCAGAGACATCACTTCCCCAACAAAGGTCTGAATAATCTAAGGTATGCTTTTTCCATTAGTCCTGTATGGATGTGAGCTGGACCATAAAGAAGGCTGAGCACTGAAGAACTGATGCTTTTGAATCGTGGTGCTGAAGAAGACTGTTGAGTGTTCCTTGAACTGCAAGGAGGTCAAAACAGTCAATCCTAAAGGAAATCAACCCTGAATATTCATTGTTAGGACTGATGCTGAAGCTGAAACTCCAGTACAGGGCCACCTGATGCAAAGAGCTAGCTCACTGACAAAGACCCTGATGCTGAAAAAGATTGAGGGCAGGAGGAGAAGGGGGAAGCAGAGGATGACATGGTTAGATAGGATCACCAACTCCTTGGACAAGAATTTGATCAAACTCAGATAATGGAGGACAGAGGAGCCTGACATATTATAGTCCATGAGATCCCAAAGAATCAAACATGTCTTAGCAACTGAGCAACAACAACAATAAACTTCTCTATTTTATTAAAAAAAGAAAAATGATTTATTGCTTAACAATGGAGAGTCACGATACAAGAAAGGAAAAGTATATTTGTATGAATAAATAATTCCCAAATATTGACTTTGAAATAGTAAGGGAGAAATGGATAGTTTCTTTTTTGTAACTGTCTAGGATGATGGCTAATTTTTTGTGTCAATTTGTCTAGGCTAAGAGTGCCCAGGTTAAACACTATTTCTGGGTGTGTCTGTGAGAGTGTTTCTCTTGAGATGAGTGTTTGAATCTGGGGTTTAGTGATGTAGGTTGCTTTCCTGATGGGTGTCACCATTACCCAGTCTGTGAGGACCTGAAGAGACCTAGTCAGTGGTGGAAGGAGTCCCTGTTTGCTTCCTTCCTGTTGAGCAGTGATGTTGGTCTCTTCCTGCCCTTGGACGGGAATTTACATCATCAACTTTTCTGATTCTCAGGCCTTCAGACTTGGATGGAATCACACCACAGCTTTCCTGGGTCTTCAGCTTGCAGACGGCAGAGTGTTCAGCCTTTATAATCTCATGAGCTATTTCCTCATAATAAATTACTATTGGTTTTGATTCTCTGGAGAAGCATGACTAGCACACAGCATGGGTTTTGGATACTTAGAAGTTGATTTCAATGATTTATGTTTCTTTAGATACTCTTTCCTTTTCTTGGAAGTGAAGTTTTTCAAAATTAGCTTTTAGCTTATATTTTGTTACCATTTTGTTATAACAGAATTAAGGTGGCCAGAAGGAAAGCATGTGAAGGAAAGTTACACGTGTATATACATATATACAGGGGCTTCCCAGGTGGCTCTAGTGGTAAAGAACCCACCTGCCAATGCAGGAGACATAAGATACTCGGGTTCAATCTCTGGGTTGGGAAGATTCCCTGGAGGAGGGCATGGCAACCCACTCCAGTATTCAAGCTTGGAAGATTCCATGGACAGAGGAGCTTGGTGGGCTACATTCCAAAGAGTCACACAGAGTCATACATGACTGAAGTGACTTAGGACACACGTACACGCATATATATATATATATATATATATATATATATATATACGTGTGTGTATACATACCCATTTTAAGTTTTGGTGAACTTTAGCTAATTTACAATGCTTCAGGTATACAGCAAAGTGATTCAGATATATATCTATATCTATGTATATATATTCTTTATCAGACTCTTTTCACTTATAGGGTATTGTTGTTCAGTCGCTAAGTCATGTCTGACTCTTTGTGGCCCCATGCACTGCAGCACGCCAGGCTCTCCTGGCCTTCATTATCTCCCAGAGTTTACTCAGATTCATGTCCATGGAGTTGGTGATGTTATCTAACCATCTCATCCTCTTCTCCTTTTGCCTTTCCCAGCATCAGTGTCTCTTAAAATGAGCTGGCTCTTCTTATGAGGTGGCCAAAGTTTTGGAGTTTCAGCTTCAGCATCAGTTCTTCCAGTGAAAATTCAGGGTTAATTTCCTTTAGTTCTGATTGGTTTGATCTCCTTACAGTCCAAGGGACTCTCAACAGTATAGGTTATTACAAGATATTGATTATAGTTTCCTGTGCTAAACAGTAGGTCCTTGTTGCTTATCTATTTTATATGTAGTAGTTTGTATCTGTTAATCCCCAATTCCTAAATTATCCTTCTCCCTACATATAGTTTTTATTAACTAGGGTGGAATGGAGATAGGACTCAAAGAAGGAATGTAAGAGTGGAAACAACTATGTTATTGCATGATGCTCCTTTTGTGGTCTCTTAAAGTTCAACTGTGTTTTTTTCTATCTATATGTTATATAGTGATTTTATAAGTAATACTACCCTTGTCTCTTCAAAACATTTTTTAATTATAAAATTTATAACATTTGGGTAAAGCCAGTATTTCCATATCCTCTTTTGTACCAAGTCTTTTTAATGTTTGAAACACTTTAGGTAAAATATTGTTTTCTCAGAAATGTACTTCAAATGTAAGTTCTCAGCCAATAATGAAACCAATTCAGAAGGTTGGTTGATAAGTTTTGATCTATTAGCAAGAGTATTACCTGATAACGATTTTCTATTAGCATGAAATAAAATGAAGGGATTTCCACCTTGCACCAGGGACTCTAAATGTTAATAAAAATGTTTCCAATCTCCCTTTAAAGAAAATTTGTTTTTCTGAGTCAAAATAGGTGAAATTGAGACTAAGCAAATATTTATCTTATAGATCTTATAGGTCTTAGGCTTGATTGCTAATTAGTGTGGTCAGTTTTAGACACAATATACTATCCAATGTGGAGAATATTGCTAAAATTATGTATTATATGATGTTATTATATTATATATAATATTATTATTATTATATTATGAAAATTACTGAGTCAGTAATTATAAGGCATATCTCCTGTGTCCAAACTTTGGAAGTTTGGGTCATGTAGATTTTATATGAATAAACATTATAAAATGTTTACTGGGCTGTGCAGATCACAGTGGGACACAGAGTGGACACCGCCGTCTAGGTGCTGTCCCCTGCCCTCCACCATACCTGAAGATGCACCTGGTGATAGAGTTTTCCCTGGAGCAGGTACTCTATGAATGTCTTTAGGCAGCTAACAGGATAGTAAAAAGAAAGGCTTCCCCAGTCTCTGTTTCTTAAAACTAGGAAGCTGTGCTACATATACACAATGGAATATTACTCAGCCATTAAAAAAGAGTACATTCGAATCAGTTCTAATGAGGTGGATGAAATCGGAGCCTATTATACAGAGTGAAGTAAGCCAGAAAGAAAAGCACCAATACAGTATACTAACGCATATATATGGTATTTAGTTAACTGGTAAAGATAACCCCGTATGCGAGACATCAAAAGAGACACAGATAAATAGAATAATATTATGGACTCTATGGGAGAGGGTGAGAGCGGGATGATACGGGAGAATGGCATTGAAGCATGTAAATTATCATATGTGAAATGAATCGCCTGTCCAGGTTCGACACATGATACAGGGTGCTCAGGGATGGTGCACCGGGATGAGCCAGAGGGATGGGATGAGGAGGGAGGTGGGAGGGGGTTTCTGGAAGGGGAACACATGTACACCCATGGTGGATTCATGTCAATGTATGGCAAAACAAATACAATATTGTAAAGTTAAAAAATAGATAAATAAACTAATTTAAAATTAAAAAAAAAGAAATATAACCAAAAATAAATAATAATCCACATGTTAGCACAGAGAACTATATTCAATATTCTGTGAGAAGCCATAATGGAAAAGAATATGAAGAAGAATGTGTATGTATACATATCTATCTATCTATCTACAACAGAATCACTTTGCCATACAGCAGAGATTAATACAACTTTGTAAATCAACTGTACTTCAATAAAATACATTTTAAAAATTAAAATAATTCACATGCCAAAAAGATACATTTTGGGATGGCAAATTTGCTCTCCTACACAAGAAAATACAATTAGAACAATTAAAACAATCTCTTTCTGTCCTTGCCTGTTATGGTCTGTAGTATTGCTACAGGTACCATCTTTGGGGAAAAAACCATGTAATAAGTTCAATGCAGCTTTTTTCCCAGTGTGACAATACTTTTGACTTTCCTCAATCACCATATTGAAGGCAAACTCTTCACTCTATTGAAGTAGAATGCATAGCACAAGATATATGACACATGTGATGTGTTTTTAAAAAATATACTGAACTTAACTTCATTTCTGGTAAGTTATATACCTGGATCAGCATATTCCTGAGAATGACTTTTTCTTTGAGCACAATATGCTCTTTTAAACTGAATGTTCTGTTTAGATGAATGGATTCTCTGCACTGAAATAGGTGACTTGAGCCCTCATATTGACTGAGACAAAAAGAACATTTTCCTGGAGCAATTTTTGGAATTCAACTTCTCAAAGTTTATTTTCCTTTGAACCCACAGGAATATCTCATGCTACAATGGAAGAGAAAGTTATGGGCAGAGAGTTATAAATCAAAACAAAATTGTCCTAAACTAAAAGGATATTGGAGAAAATAATTGGTGATAATGAATGTTTTTTGTTTCCCAATCTCTTAGAGAGATTGATCTGATAAAATTTTGAATAGATTTTTAAGGAATTGAATGACATCTGCAGTGTAAAAGCTGGGCCTTGCTGAACCCTGGTAGCTGCTGCTGCAGACTGAGGGCCTTAGTTTTAAAGTGATGTCAATTTTAAAGTGCGTGACATTAAAAAACAAACCAAAACAAAACCCCAAACATAGCATTTTTCCTCAAACACAGGTAACTGAAACACCCCGTATTATGCACTAAGGAGTCCCTCCTTGTTTGTACCTGGTTCTGTTGTGGTGTTTGTGATGTAATTGCTTAATGGCTACACTCCCCACCTCAGGGAGACAGAATATATTTGTGAGAATAAAGGCAAAAGGAGTAGCTGAGTAAGTACAATTCACTTGAAATTGTTAGAACAAAGAATGCACTCTAACTCACCTTTATGAGAAAGTTTGCACAGGAAGTCAGCAGTCAGGAGGCCCTTAGTGAAGAAGATAAATGAACAGTTCTGGGTAGACCTTTGAGGTCAAAGACATAATTAATGACAAGATGTGGGTAGAGATTAAAATTTGCATGTTAGAGTGAAAAGAATGAGTAAACATAGGAGATACTATAAAAGGCTGTGGCACAGAGCTTTTACTAATATATTACATACCATTTTTTGAGGTCACTGAGGAGCACCAAAGTGGGATATAAAAAGCTGTGCTGAAAACTCTGAGATAACTAAACATAATCAAACATTCAAATCTTTTAAGAGTAGCTGTTAAAGTAAGAAAACTAATTTTAAAAGGGATAAAAAGGGAAAACAAAGCCCTTTTCTAAGTTTAATGGTAGAAAAATACTTATACAGTAGGCAAGATTAAAGTATCTAGAAATTATGAGACTCTGGCATGGACTCTGAAGTCTAATTTGTTTCATTCCTTCTCTCTACTGACTAAAACCTCCCAAACTCCATGAAAGTGTGTGAATTTCCTTGCGTCTTATTTGTCTATAAAATATTATTCTTGCTTTATATGTCCTCTAAAACTTACATTAAATCAGATATAAAATGTCTAGTACACCTATTATGTTAGTTCCCTTCTTCCTTAAACATGTTGCTGGAAATTAAATTCTACAGGATAATAATGCAATACCAATTTAAACCTTTTCATTCACTTACTCATTTACTTAATCTGAAAACAGACATTGGTGAAAAATTTCACATGAATAATCCATTTCTTTTCAGCATCTTTCACTGAGATTTCTTCATGTATTTTATTAGTTTTCAAGGCTAAAATATTCATGGTACTGTCTTTTTCTCAACTGTAACCCCAGAGATTGGGATTGGTAATTGGATGTATTGAAGTCAAAAAAGGAGAAGCAAATACTTACTTGTGTTTATTACATGCCAGGCATTTAAAATTATTAACTTGATGTGTACTCAGGAAGTTCCAGAATCAATAATTTAATCACTTTAAACTGCATATTTGTCAAAGTGAAAGAAAGTGTAAGTGTTAATTGGTCAGTCTTGTCCAACTTTTTGCAATCATGAGGGTTGTAGCCCAGCAGGAATGTTCAGGGTTGATTTCCTTTAGGATTGACTGGTTTGATCTCCTTGCTGTCCAAGGGACTCTCAAGAGTCTTTTCCAGAACCAAAGTTTGAAAGCATCAATTCTTTGACACTCGGCCTTGTTTATGGTCCAACTCTCACATCTGTACGTGACTACTGGCTTAAGAATTGCATGGCTTTTTACTGTGGTTTTTTTACTAGGCTTTATGATCTGACCTTTGGTTACTTTTACTGACTCCCTCCCTACATTCTTTGCTTTACTCTTTCTGAATTATTCTTGATCCAGTGATTAGTACCTAGGATGTTTTCTTGATTCCCTTGGCTTCCCTCTCAAGTCATTCCCTTAATAATCTGCATTTATTCCTATCATGGTAGTTTTTCATATCAGACTTAACACTATACCCTAATAAAACATTTCTATGACTTCCTTTTGTACTCAGAATAACATTCAAATTCTTTACCATGGCTGAGAAGCCCCTGGTGAGGTGTACCTTTGTGATGTCATCTCCTACAATGTTCCACTTATTCATGCTGTGCCTGCCACACACTCTTCCTCTCTGTTCCTTCCACACACTGTTCCTCCTGGAACAATGAGTGGGTTTCCTCCTCTTGCTGATTGTTATGTCCGTCTTCCAACTCTTAGCTGAGTAGGGTCCTTCTACTTGTCACTCAGTTTCATCTCAAAGACCACCTGTTGCTGTATCTAAAACAGTCCTCTTCTCCTCTGACATATAACTCTGATTATCTGCTCTATGACACTTATTACAAATTTCAGCCATCAGAGCAGGAATGCCTGCCTGTGTCTTTCAATATAATTTTATTTCTTCTAAATATTTCAGAAGGATCTAAATATTTCCAATTAAAGGAAAAAAAAAAAAAAAACAGACATCTTCACATCTGTACACTCATTTCCAAGTGGTATTTTCTGTTTCTTAAATTAAAATTGAAGAATAGTTGACATATTATATTTGTGTACAGTATGTTATGTAATATAATAATAGAGTGGTTTGATATTTGTATAGATTATATGTCATTTAGAGTTATTACAAATGAATGGCTATATTTATTCGTATTATAGAGTATATCCTTCTTGCTTATTTATTTTTACATAATAGTTTGTACTTCTAATCCCCCTTCCCCAACTTGCCTCTACCTCTTCCTTTTCTCCACTAGTAACTATTAGTTTTTTCTCTTTATCTGTGAGTCTATTTTATTATGTATATTCAACGTTCAGAAAACTAAGATCATGGCATCTGGTCCCATCACTTCATGGGAAATAGATGGGGAAACAGTGCAAACAGTGTCAGACTTTATTTTTTGGGGCTCCAGAATCACTGCTGATGGTGGCTGCAGCCATGAAATTAAAAGAGCTTACTCCTTGGAAGGAAGGTTATGGCCAACCTAGATAGCATATTTAAAAGCAGAGACATTACTTTGCCAACAAAAGTCCATCTAGTCAAGGCGATGGTTTTTCCAGTGGTCATATATGGATGTGAGAGTTGGACAGTGAAGAAAGCTGAGCGCCGAAGAATTGATGCTTTTGAACTGTGGTGTTGGAGAAGACTCTTGAGAGTCCCTTGGACTGCAAGGAGATCCAATCAATCCATCCTAAAAGAGATCAATCCTGGGTGTTCATTGGAAGGTCTGATGTTGAAGCTGAAACTCTAATACTTTGGCCACCTCATGCGAAGGGTTGACTCATTGGAAAAAACCCTAATGCTGGGTAGGACTGGGGGCGGGAGGAGAAGGGGACGACAGAGGATGAGATGGTTGGATGGCATCACCGACTCAATGGACATGGATTTTGGTAGACTCCGGAAGTTGGGGATGGACAGGGAGGCCTGGCGTGCTGCAGTTCATGGGGTCACAAAGAGTCGGACACGACTGAGAGACTGAACTGATTCATTTGTTAAATTTTTCTGTATTCTGCATGTAAGTAATAACATGGAGTATTTGTCCTCTGACTTACTTTACTAAGCATACCACTCTCTAGGTCCAACCATGTTGTTGCAAATGACAGACTTCTTTTATATGGTTGAGTAATGCTCAATTTTATATATATCTCACACCTTCTTTATTCATCTGTTGGAGGATACTTAGGTTGCTTCCATATCTTGACTATTTTAAATAATTCTGCTATGAATATCAGGATCCGTGTGTCTTTTTGAGAATGTGGAGAAAAGGGAACACTTTTACAATGTTGGTGAGAATTTAAATGGGTGCAGCCACTAAAAAAAACAATATGGAATCTCCTCATAAAATTAAGAATGCGACTACCATATGATTGAGAAATTTCATCCCTGCTGTATATCTGAAGAAAACAAAATACCAGTTGATTTTTTTTTTATCCAACTCTTAATGTCTGCCAGTAACTTAGGCCAAGTCCAAATTTATTAATTCAGTAGTCATTAAACAAATACTTATTGGTCTCTGATTATGTTTCTGGTTCTTACTAGTTACTAGGGGTAAACCAGTAGGTAAATAAAGATCTCTCACTTATGGAGTTCCTACATTTTGTGGGGGGAGGGAAGTTGGAGACAGAATATCAAAAAGAAAAAAAAAAAAAACACTAGAAAATGCTTTATCTGATTTTTAGGTAAAGACAAGAGCTATTAAGTTCAGCTAATCAGGATAATGGCCTGGAGAGTCATTAGGGAAGGGTTTGCAATTCAATAAGTGGTTGGGGAAGGCCTCTTTGAAGTGACTGAAGAGGTAGACTGATCCACACATTGAGAAAGGGCAGTCCAGACAGAAAACAGCAAGTGCTATTGCAAATGGATGTGGTTTAGCTAAGAGGCCACTGTAGCTGCAGCAGACCAAGAGAGAACAGAATGATGAGAAAGAGGTCAGAGAAACAGTAGGTGTCAGATTATACAGCTCTTGTAAGCTGCGGTGAAACCAAAGGAAGTTTTCTAAGTTTGGTTGGAATCTATCAAAGGTTTTGTTTTTTTTTTTTAATAAATTTATTTATTTTAGTTGGGGGCTAATTACTTTACATTATTGTAGTGGTTTTTGCCACACACTGACATGAATCAGCCATGGGTTTACATGTGTTCCCCATCCTGAACCCCCCTCCCACCTCCCTCCCCATCCCATCCCTCTGGATCATCCCATTGCCCCAGCCCTGAGCATTTGTCTCTTGCATCGAACCTGGAATTGTGTTCTGTTTCACAATTGATAATATACATGTTTCAATGCTATTCTCTCAGATCATCCCACCCTCACCTTCTCCCTCAGAGTCCCTAAGACTGTTCTATGCATCTGTGTCTCTTATTATGTCTTGCATATAGGGTTATCATTACCATCTTTCAAATTCCATATATATGCATTAGTATACTGTATTGGTGTTTTTCTTTCTGGCTTACTTCACTCTGTATAATGGGCTCCAATTTCATCCATCTCAATAGAACTGATTCAAATGTATTCTTTTTAATGGCTGAGTAATTTTTGATCATGGTAGAAATACAAGCAGATTTATATCTGAAGGTTGAGCACTGTGTGATATGTGGGGGGAATAGAACTTAGGGAAGGAGAAGTGGAAATGGATAGACTCGCTATGAGACTATTGCAACAAGAGGAAAAGAATAGAAGCTTTGTCTAGTATGTCATTAGAGAGAAACAAAAAGAGGTTGGATTTAGAGTATGTGTCAAAAGTAAAGTTTATTTACATAGCACTGACAAGTTGATGATGGATAGTTAAGAGAGAAAGAGAGGAGACAAGATTGACATCAAGGTTTTGGCCTTGAGGATGAGGTTTATTTCAAAGATGAGCCTCTGAGAGATATATCAAGGTTTTCTTTGGACAGGTGTTTTGGATTTTACAGTTTGATCTTGGAAATACTAAGCTTGTGATGTCTGTTACATACCCAAGTAAAGATGATGAGTATGTAGTTGGATATGTAAGACTGGAGTTATACATTTTGGAATCACGCAGTATAAATAGTATTGAAAGCTGTGGAATGGAGTGATGCTAGCAGTCCAGAGATAGTGGGATAGCTATCCCCTGCCCAGCAACGGCAACTTGACAGCTACCCACTAAGATGCCTTTGTAGGGACTTCTGTGGTAGTCCAGTAGCTAAGGCTTCATGCTCCCAATACAGGGGGCCTGGGTTCTATCTCTGATCAGGGAACTAGATCCCACATGCCACAACTAAGACCTAGGGCAGCCAAACAAATAAATACTTTAAAATGCCTTTGTAGGAAATTTGAAACACAGAAAAGAGATTATGAAACCCTAGTGTCGCCGGAGAATCAGGAGGGCCATTTGAAGAAGGCAGGTGGCAGAAGGCAGAAGGCCAAGTAGCAGGTTTGCCAGCTGTTGTCCCAGTTACAAACCCAGAGACAGTTCTCCCTGCTGTGGACTGAGATACAGACCCATGTGACCTTGGTCTGGCCACCAACATCTTTTGCCAAGAGACCTCTCAGTGGTCACATCAACCTGCACCCCAGAAACAGACCCACTGTCCAATCTGTGGATTCTGAGGTAGTTCATGACCTGGTTTCCGTCCCTCACTTCCTGGGGAGGGACTGCTCTTACCTACCCAAGGTCCAACAGGGAGCCATGCCTGTCTAGGCTCTAGAGGCAGGATCTCCCATCTTGTTCCTACTGCAGATATGGAAATGGCCCTGTAACTTGGCACAAGCCTCTCAGCCACAGGCTTGGAACACGCCTGCCTGCACAGGGACTCTTCAGGAGACATGCTGTCCACAGCCCTGGAGACAGGCATGCTGACCTTGGTCTGGCTGCAGGTCTTAAAGCAGCCCTACAACACAGCTCTAGCCTCTCTTAGCCATTGTCTGGGTATGGTTCTGTCCACCTGGGGACCCAGAGGGAGCAACTCTGTCTGTAGTGAGTGAATCACTTTTATAGTGCATCCTTATGGATACCAGATTCTAGCCTTGTTCATTTACCTATAAACTCAACTGGATATGGAACTCTAGCTCCTCCAACATCTGGCTACGACTTTACAACTTTATGTTTCCAATTTTCTCCCACTCTTCTGATTTGAAATCACTAAGAATAAAAACTGCCCTTTCCCCAAAGTCTTGAAAGCAGAAACTGACCAACTTGATATAAATTGCAGATAAATCACGACAATAGATCATGTATGCACAATCGTTGTCCCTGCTGCTGTGACTCCTCAGAAAGTTCAGGAAGACCCAATGACATCACCAGAAGTATCCAAACTTCAAAAGATGCTTTCAGCCCAACATCTTAAATCTTCACGACAGGCTGCTGTACAGATTCAGAAACTGGCTTATAGTCTTTTTCAGTCATTAAGTTGTTCTCTTTTTGTCTCCATAGAAGTTTCTCTTATTAAATACCAGATTTCTAGCACCTTATAAGCCTAACTTTGATAGGAGACCTTGTTCACCATCACCTCCTGAAAGGAGACACAACTGCTTCACTGAACTGACTTATTTTCAAGACTAAAAGACAGGTTCAATAAAATATGGAGCAATCTACCAACTCAATTTCTGGTCTGTGAAACTTCTTGGGAAAGTTTCAAAGGCAGGAAATAAAAGGTAGAATTTTTCGACCTTTTGCCACCTCCAAATTATGCCACTTTGACATAGGATTATTTTGAGCTGAAGGAACTGAGTAGATGTAGACACAGGTAAAGCTCCCTACCTTCCCCCTATTTGATTAAAAGCAGAACATGAATTTATAGAAGTGTCCCTCTTCTGCTTTCCTACCATGAAGGACAAAAGTTCATTCCTAGACACAAATTTGTATTTTTATCAAAGAAGAAGGTATTCACTTCAATCTATATCATAAATCTTACTCTTGTTAACTGTGCTTTTTCTGGTAACTTCCCCATAACTGTCCTCCTCCACAGCTTTTTACATTCTGTCTTTCACTGAAGATGGACCTTAAGCCAGAGCACTAAGCCACTGCTTTGAGTTATTCATTTTTCCTTGGGATCTCTCGTGAATACATGAGGGAGACATGTGCATACACTTCTGTTCATTTTTCATTTTTTTAGAAAAAATAAAATCATAGAATGAATATGATAATCTAGGAACTTAGTATAGAGATGAGTGGTAATGATAGAATTCTGGGGCATTCTGATATTGAATTCAGAAAGATGAAGAGAAACCACTGTAAGAGACTCAGAAATAGGGACCATTCGGGTGGTCAGAAAGCCTGCAGAGAGGGGTCTTGAGAGTCTAGTGAACAGAATAGGCAGCTTGAGAAGGACAGGGAGGGCCGCTGTGCTAGACGTCACAAGAAGGCTACTTGTGATGCATAAATCACTGTCATCCTTGACAAGAGCAAGGCTACGGTAGAAGGCCTGACTAGAATATATTCAAGAAAGAGCCACAATAAAGGAATGGAGTGGGCAGCTCTAGAGAATTCTGAAAACAAACAAGCAAACAACAGGATGGAAAAAATGCAAGAGAAAAGTTAGAGGCAGATGAAGCTTGTGTGAAATATGGAATTTCTGCCTTTTGAAGTAGATCAGAGATTGTGAAAGCTACTCATGAACACTTTAGAGAGTCTCAATTTTAAATTATAAAACATCTATGTATGTAAAAGAGTCTTGAGGCCATTATAAGTTTGATTACTTGTGTACTCCACATCTTTTCTGTCTGATCTTGAATTGGGACTTCACAATCTTACAGCTGACTCATTAGAAAAGACCCTGATTCTGGGAAAGGTTGAAGGCAGGAGGAAAAGGGGACGACAGAGGGCGAGATGGTTGTATGGCATCACTACCTCAATGGACATGAGTCTGAGCAAGCTCCAGGAGATGGTGAAGTACAGGGAAGCCTGGAGTGCTGCAGACCATGGGGTCGCAAAGAGTCGGACACAAATGAGTGACTGACCAACAACAAATCTTTTTCATGTGTTGATTTACATATAAAATATCCATAACATTTGTAGAAAGCAAGGCTATATATAGGCAGTGCCTGGATAGGTGAGTTTACCTCTCAGGACCATAACAGCCTGAGCATCTTTTTGATGGAGGGATAACAATGTTTGTACAGTGTCTCCAATATCCTCCTTTAAAAATGGCTAATTAGATAAAGTCATTTATTGTATTATTTGCATCTTGTTTACAAATTTTTGTTTGCTTGATTTCACAAGTACTGAGAGGGATGTATTAATCTCTTTAATGTAGATTTCTCTATCTTGCTTTCAAATTAGTGTACTGTTTATACCATTGAAGACAATGGTGAATACATATTTAGAATTAATTTAACTTTTAGATGAATTTTTCCCTTTTCTCTTCATCCTTAATAATTATTTTTCTCATAAAGTCAATTTTGCTTCATGTTAATATATCAACACCAACTTTCTTTTGTGATTTATTTTTCTGTTACCTAATTTTCCTATCCACTTTCTTCCAACCATTCTTTGACTTTAGACATGCCTCTGTAAAACCCAAACAGCTGAATTTTGCTCTTATGAGTCAATTTTAACAAATTCTGTCATTAAACATCAAGTTTAATTAATATATATTAATTGTGATTAGTTACATAGTGAATTATTATTTATTTACATTATCTTTTTATGTACTTAATATTAACCTTGCTTTTTTTCTTTGCTTTTTTTTTTCCTTTACTGCTTTGTATAATATTAATTAGGTTTTTTCTATTCATATATCCTTCTGCCACTACCCCTATTTGCATGGGTTTGAAAGTTATGCATTCTACTTGCATTTTTCTTTTTTTTTTTAAATAATTTATTTATTTTAGTTGGAGGCTAATTACTTTACAATATGATAGTGGTTTCTGCCATACATTGATATGAATCAGCCATGGGTTTACATGTGTTCCCCACCCTGAACCTCCCTCCCACCTCCCTCCCCATCCCATCCCTCTGGGTCTTCCCATTGCACCAGCCCTGAGCACTTGTCTCATGCATCAAACCTGGAATGGTGTTCTGTTTTACATATGATAATATACATGTTTCAATGCTATTCTCTCAGATCATCCCACCCTCACCTTCTCCCACAGAGTCCAAAAGACTATTCTATGCATCTGTGTCTCTTTTTCTGTCTTGCATATAGGGTTATCATTACCATCTTTCTAAATTCCATATATATGCATTAGTATACTGTATTGGTGTTTTTCTTTCTGGCTTACTTCACTCTGTATAATGGGCTCCAGTTTCATCCACCTCATTAGAACTGATTTGAATGTATTCTTTTTAATGGCTGAGTAATATTCCATTGTGTATATGTACCACAGCTTCCTTATCCATTCGTCTGCTGATGGACATCTAGGTTGCTTCCATGTCCTGGCTATTGTAAACAGTGCTGCGATGAACATTGGGGTGCACGTGTCTTTCAATTCTGGTTTCCTCAGTGTGTATGCCCAGCAGTGGGATTGCTGGGTCATATGGCAGTTCTATTCCCAGTTTTTTAAGGAATCTCCACACTGTTCTCCATAGTGGCTGTACTAGTTTGCATTCCCACCAACAGTGTAAGAAGGTTCCCTTTTCACTATACCCTCTCCAGCATTTATTGCTTGTAGACTTTTGGATAGCAGCCATTCTGACTGGCGTGAAATGGTACCTCATTGTGGTTTTGATTTGCATTTCTCTGATAATGAGTGATGTTGAGCATCTGTTCATGTGTTTGTTAGCCATCTGTATGTCTTCTTTGGAGAAATGTCTGTTTAGTTCTTTGGCCCATTTTTTGATTGGGTCGTTTATTTTTCTGGAATTGAGCTGCAGGAGTTGCTTGTATATTTTTGAGATTAATTGTTTGTCTGTTGCTTCGTTTGCTATTATTTTCTCCCATTCTGAAGGCTGTCTTTTCACCTTGTTTATAGTTTCCTTTGTTGTGCAAAAGCTTTTAACTTTAATTAGGTCCCATTCGTTTATTTTTGCTTTTATTTCCAATATTCTGGGAGGTGGATCATAGAGGATCCTGCTGTGATTTATGTCGGAGAGTGTTTTGCCTATGTTTTCCTCTAGGAGTTTTATAGTTTCTGGTGTTACATTTAGATCTTTAATCCATTTTGAGTTTATTATTGTGTATGGTGTTATGAAAGTGTTCTAGTTTCATTCTTTTCTACTTGCATTTTTCAAGTTTACTCTTAAATTTTTACTGTGCATGCTCTGATCTCTTGCTAAATGTTTATCATCTCCTTTCATCTTTCCAATTATGATTCCTCACTTTTCCATTCCACCTAGATGTTAAAACCCCTTAAGGTAATTATTATTATCACTACAGCTCCCTGTGTACATTTCTTGATTTATTCAATCATAATTTCTTTTTGTATCTCATGGCATTTTAAACCTATTTTTCTTCTTGAGTAAGTAAATTTTCTAGTTGTTTGGAAATATTTGTAGTAAATTCCATCAGAACTTGTTATATCCTTTCTCTTGAAAAATAACTTAGCTGAGTATATAATCCTAGATTGTCAGATTTTTTTTTTCTTTTCTATTTTTCTCCTTTACATGATAGTGTTTCATTTTTTTTTTCCTGGATTACATTATTTTGATTGAAAAAAATATGGTATTAGTTTGTTTGGAGGTACTGTCTTTGCTGTATTTTGCTCTTCCCTATTATCTATGGTGTTCTGCACTCCCCACCTTCTGCAGTCTGGATTTTTACTCAACACTGACTTTCCTAAATCTAAGAAGTCATGATTCTTATGAATTCTGTACAATTAGCCTTCCCCACTTTTTCTCACCCATTACTGTGGAATTCCAAGTGTGCATGCTATAATATTTCACTTGGATTCTTCCCCTACAGATAAACTACTTATAGCTCATTGAGACGTTTATTTTGTAATTTACTTTCGTGTTGCCAAATGTATAACAGATTTTATTATTATTTTTAAAGATATGGATATTATTTATTGACTCCCTCCTATGGAAATTAAGAAGCATACCTTTCTTACAATTCTCTCCTAATGCCTCCTGTAGCCACACATTCCTTCCTTCTATTTCCCTAATATAGCTGAATAGTAATTTTGACTATGTAAGCATCTCATGCTTAGATGCTTTCCAAAGTAACTGCATTAATTTAAACTCAGGTGTGGTGGAAAGGGACTTGTGATGACTATCAGGAAACCTTAAATAGTAATTTTGACTATGCTGGAAGCTGTTTTCTTTGATCCAAAGTCTTCATTTTCTACATGCTTTTCTTTGTTTGTATGGAAAGAAAATGAAGTTGCTCAGTCGTGTCTGACTCTTTGCGACCACATGAACTGTAGCCTGCCAGGCTCCTCTGTCCATAGGATTTTTCAGGCAAGAATACTAGATTCGGTTGCCATTTCCTTCTTCAGGGGATCTTCCTGACCCAGGGATTGAACCCAGGTCTCCTGCATTTCTGGCAGACTCTTTACTGCATGAGGCATCAGGGAAGCCCTTGTTTGCAAGGAATACAAACCCATTCTCATTAAGAAGCAGATAATGGGTTGTGAATTTTGATATTTTCATTCCTGAGTTTCTTTTTTTTTTTTTTAATATTTATCTATTTATTTGGGTCTTAGTTGTGGTAGGTGAAATCTTTCATAGTGGTGCATGAACTCTCTAATTTTGGCACTCAGGCTCAATAGTTGCAGCTGGCAGCCTAGTTACTCCACAGCATGTAGGGTCTTAGTTTCCTGGGGTTAACATTGGCCAGGAACAAATAGTGTTTCTTAACTTAGGGGAATCTATTTCATGCAGATAAGACAAATTTGAGCCTACAATTGGAGTGTAGTGCCCAACTGTGATTAAATTTCTCAGGAAACATTTTAAAGACCACCCCCCCCACCACTACTTTTTTAAAGGGAGGGATGAGGTGTTTAACTCCATTTCCTGTGCAGGCCAGTTGCCCTGTCTCCTTTCCTGAGTGGGCATGGACACCCACTAGGTGATAACAATTATCAGCTCCCAGGGAAGCCACCTGTCAATTCACAGGCCAGCTTCCCTGGCTTAAGGTCCCCTCTTTCTTTTTGATTTCTGGAGACTGCTCTTACCCTCTTGCTTACACAGTTAAGTATGGATAAGGATATTTGTTATTTTTTGTCTAGTGTTTCTAAGTTTTAATTTTAGGAATAATCTCAGATCATCCTGTCTGCAACACTGCTAGTCTCTATCTTATTTGGATCTTTGCAACAATGGATTTTACAAGCAAGGAAGTGGAAGTTTGTGGACTGACTAACCCAGGAGTAAGTACTAGTGACAGAGTCAAGGCCACCTTTCTCCTGGTCAGTGTTTCCTCCAACATACTGAGTCCCTGGATCTCTTCTAAATCCTCTGATTTACACCAACATATACAAGCTAACACTGCCAGATCCACTTCCAGTGTGTGTGAGGGGGTGGCAATGTCCTGACATAAGCTGGGTGCTCTATAACTTGACTCAATTCTGACACTGTCTGTATAGTATCAGAGACCACAGGTTAAGGGATTAGTCCCACAAGACTGCTCTCATTTCAGATGCCAGGAGCAAAAGTCCAGGTTGTTACCTATGGTTCTGATCAGCTAGTTATAAAACAGGGATTCCTATAACCTGTCTTCAATTAACTTTCTAGAGCAGCTCACAGAACTTCAGAAACATGTTTACTCACCACATAATCAATTTATTGCAAAGATATTTAAGGATACAAATCAAAGAGATACTTCAGACAAGATCCCAAAGGAGCTTCTCTCTTGGTGGAGTTTGGGTCCTGGCAGTGTGGTACATAACAAATGATCTGGCTCACTAATCTATAAATTGTCTGAACACCCTCCTTTTGAATCTTTATGGAGGCTTATTACATAGGCCTGGTTGATCAAATCACTGCCACTGGTAGGAGATTCAACCTCCAGCCCCTTCCCCAGGGGTTCGGACTTAAAGTTCCAGCCCTCTGTGCTTGTTTGATTCCCCTAGCAACAAGTCTCTCATGCTTAGATGCTTTCCAAAGTAACTGCATTAATTTAAACTCAGGTGTGGTGGAAAGGGACTTGTGATGACTATCAGGACATCCTTATAGCTTAGGAAACTCCAAGGAAGCTTCTAAGGAAGCTCTGTGCCAGAACTGGGGATAAACACCAAATAGATATTTATTATAAATCACAGTGTAACACAAGCTTGTAAGTATCAAGTACATATAAATTAATAGAAGCTAAAAATCCTTAAGGTTTCTTATTTGTCACCCTATCTTCCATTTTGCATCTTTTAGCTCTTCTAATAATCTCTTGCTACTAGATTGTTCTTCAGAACTTCAAGCTAATAACATAGTTGAGTCAAGGCTTCAGTGCATTTTCCAAAATAGGGTAGTTAAAAAAATAAAACTGACAAAAACACCAAACACAAACAGCTGACAAATGCAATCAGCTGTGATACACAGATTTGCATTGTTTCACTAAGACTGGATATTGAAAAATAAAGTAAGAGTAGTTACACTACCTTAGTTTTCACAGACAATAAAATTCAAACATTTGCAATGCTGAAAAGGTTTGGCAAAATGTTTTGTGAATAAACCAAAGCATAAAGAGTTTAAAGCAATGAACTTGTGTTATCACTGTCTCCATTTGTCTCTTCCTGGTAAGAGTAATGTACTTCTGTGGATAATAATCAAGAAGTATGAGCACATACTGCTCAGAAGATTCCAAGATCTTTTCAAAGATCAAATTAATTAAAAGTTGCTTTGAAATACAGCAGTAGACTTCTAATTGTTAACAATTATCTAACAATGATTTTCAACTTTTTTAAAGCAGTGTCTCCATTTTCCAAATTAAATAGCACCAAGGAGTCTTAAATATAAAATATATTAAAGTCAAACTGTTCTCACTGAACAAGGGGAGGGAATCTCCTGCCTCCTGGCTGGTTGTGAAGGTACCTCCAGACAGTTAATGAGTCCTCAGTGATACTGATAATTATGAATGAATCAAATTCTGCATGGAGGTTTACTGTATCTAAGGATCACATCTGAAATTCCTAATCTGATGGAATAAAGACACATTTTATTTACAGGGACAGTTTATCCAGTAGACACAACAGACAGCTTGAGTCCTATGATACATTTAATGGCTCATGAAAATATTTTGATTTTAGTTTCTTCACAATTAATATCATAAATATAAATAAATAACAATAAATCCAGATTAGATTATCTGTCTTTATATTCTTGCCTGGAGAACCCCATGGACAGAGTAGCCTGGTGAACTACAGTCTATAGGGTTACAAGGAGTCAGACAAGACTGAAGTGCCTTAGCATGCACATATGTCTTTATATTAACATGGTCATAAAGAATAATTTTAATTTGGGGGGAGTAAGGTGTCCATCAAAAGTAAAAGTACTCTGGGTTCATGAAAGTTGTAAGATAGCCTTATCCATCTACTAGACAGGACGCAATGGTCCTGATCCCAATAACTTTGGAACATTCTGCAAAATTAAACAATTGATTTTATTGTAAGTTTTAGTACAACAGAATTCCCATGTCAGTCTTGATGTCATAATATTTTGTAATATAAACTAAATTATACAGATACAAATTACAGTGCAATTGCTTAAAAGATTCTGTCAAGACTATAACTGAAATAATGCCATTTGCAGCAACATAGATAGGCCTAGAGATTATTAAACTAGGTGAAGTAAGTCAGAAAGATAAAGACAAATATCATATGATATCGCTTATATGTGTAATCTAAAGAATGATACGAACAAACTTATTTAGAAAATAGAAATAGACTCACTGATAACTCAGTTGGTAAAGAATCCGCCTGCAATGCAGGTGACCCTGGTTTGATTCCTGGGTTGGGAAGATCCCCTGGAGAAGGGAAAGGCCACCCACTCCAGTATTCTGGCCTGGAGAATTCCATGGACTGTATAGTCCATGGGGTCACAAAAAGTTGGGCATGACTGAGTGACTTTCACTTTTACTTTCAAATAGAGTCACGGACATAGAAAGCAAACATGGTTACCAAAGGGAAGGAGTGAGGGATAAATTAGGAGTTTTGAATTAACAGATGCACGCTACTATATATAAAGTAGATAAATACCTTGCATAAACTTATAACAGAAAATAATTTGAAAAAGAGTGTATATATGTGTATAACTGAATCACTTTGCTGTAACTCTGAAATGAACAAAACTGCAAATCAACTACACTTCAATAAAATGTTTTTTAAAAAGAATATAACTGAAAAGAGATCCTGAAAATGCTGCCTGCAATGGAAGTCTGCTGGGGGTGAGAACTTGGTTGTTTGCAGCCTCTTCTAAGAGGTATAGATGCTCAGGTGACAGGGAACTTAGAGGAGCTGTCCTGTTCTACTGCTTCAAAGAAATGTTTTTCAAAGTGAATTTTCAGGTAGTAGAGGTGACTAATGATGTTCTTCCACTCAAACTGTAATTTTCTTTCATCTCAAAAATTTTTACATGTGTAATAGAAATAATGTTCCTTTGAAGTGTTGCTGGAGAGTGTATAACATTTAAAGAAAAACCCTGTTATATAAGCAAAGTTTGAGCTTGAAGATTTTTAAGGTGAAGTTTGAATTAATTCCCTTTATCGATCCTTTTCCCCTTCATTATGACTTTTTTTCCTCCATGAAAAAAAATGGCCCAAGTTAGGTAAAAAATTGTAACCATTCTCACCACTGCCTGAGACAGAATAAATCTGTGTTCTCGAGTCAACTCTCAAAGATACTTTGCATTTTATTATCAATCTTCCTAAAAACAACTACTTTTCAATAACTAAAAGTTACCAGCTGTACTACTCCATTGGACACACCGATGTAATCTCTCAGAAGAAGAGATTTTTGATGAATATGGAGTCCTGTGTGCCCAGTGGGTTTGATGTAGTTGACACCCCCACTTCCCTTCAGGCAAACATTCACATTTATGCTGCATGCAAACACACTTACTGCAATCTCACACAGTAAGTTAAAATGTCTTATTTTATTTAATTTACTCTTGATTACTTTATTCTCATTTTCATTGTCAATACTGAGAACAAATATCAGTAAGTGGTCCAAAAGTTAGAGTAAATATCAATGAATATCTTCTAGTCCATCTAGTTCTAAAGAACATGGTTAACCAGAACATTTAAACTATTTGTCCACATGTCAACTGAAAACCATAAAATACATAATTTGATAGTGTTACTTTGATAAAGTTTTGGCCTCTGTAACACCCTGTTTTAAGATTTCTTTTTCTATTTTGTGAGTTTAACCTTGTTCCTGATTCTGAAACTGACTGTGAAGACAAGTTTGAGCATAAAAAAGTGTTTTTCACTTTATTGCTCCCAACCAACTCTTCCTCTTTTTAGTGCACACACACACACACACACACACACACTGACAAAATAAAACCCTCTCAGGATCTGTGCCAATGCTGTGTAAATACTGTAGCAAGAGTGATTATTTAATGAATCTTTCACCAGGGATTCATCAAAGAAGTACACATTCAGATTTAGACCACTTGCAACTCCATACATATCAAGCACTCATTTAAAATAGTGACTATCCCTTCTTGCTGAATTGACTGCTATGCTTACTCTCAATCAATGTGTTAAACATCTTTCCATGGGTGTCCACAGTCAAAGTTATTTTCAGGGAGCAGGACAATCAGACAACAGATGCTATGTCACAAGATAGAGTTTACAGAATTTTCTTTTTTGGCCTATTTTCAGAAATTTCAAGGTTCTGCTTTATACTTCCTGTTTCTAACCACTGTTATATGTTCCCATTTTAAAATATGATTTAAAAACAGTTTAAAATTCTACTTTTTTAAAAATTTATTTATTTTATTTGGGGGCTAATTACTTTACAATATTGTAGTGGTTTTTGCCATACCTTGACATGAATCAGCCATGGGTTTACATGTGTTCCCCATCCTGAACCCCTCTTCCACCTCCCTCCTCATCCCATGCCTCTGGGTCATCCCATTGCCCCAGCCCTGAGCATTTGTCTCATGCATCGAACCTGGAATGGTGTTCTGTTTCACATATGACAATATACATGTTTCAATGCTATTCTCTCAAAACGTCCCACCCTCACCTTCTCCCTCAGAGTCCATAAGACTGTTCTATGCATCTGAGTCTCTTATTCTGTCTCGCATATAGGGTTACCATTACCATCTTTCAAATTCCATATATATGCATTAGTATACTGTATTGGTGTTTTTCTTTCTGGCTCACTTCACTCTGTATAATGGGCTCCAGTTTCATCCATCTCAATAGAACTGATTCAAATGTATTCTTTTTAATGGCTGAGTAATCTTCCATTGTGTATATGTACCACAGCTTCCTTATCCATTCGTCTGATGATAGACATCTAGGTTGTTTCCATGTCCTGGCTATTGTAAACAGTGCTGCGATGAACATTGGGGTACACGTGTCTCTTTCAGTTCTGGTTTCCTCAAATTCTACTTTTAAATTGAAAAATAGAAATGACAAAGCGAAAACCACAAAGCCCTGAATTTTTGGAATCCTCATGTTAGATTCTAAGAACTACCATTTTTTCGATAGAGGGAATCGTTCATTTTTTATCATTAGTATCATTTATTTTAAATATTTTATCACTATTATCATTTAATCTTTTATCATTTAATGCCTACACTCAATTGCATTTTTAAAATTTAAGTGACTAAAATCAATATGGATAGGTCTTAAAAAAAAGTTGTCTCAACTATTTTTTTTTTAAAGCCAGTTAGTTTGTTCAGTGCAAAATACTTTTTAGAAAATCCAGCAGTTTGACTGCCTGCAGATGTTCTGACCAAGAACTGTAGAGGGTGAACTGAAGCTTGGATTGCAAGGCTGCTATCATGGACTTGCCAGCAAGAGAAAAGTACTACACTTTTCAATAATTAACTACATATAAATTTCTTCCCTGTTCCTGCAGGCTGGAACAACAACAATAACAATGTCTCATAAATTAAAATATGTTGAAAATAGCCTTCCACTGATTAGGCCAAAACCTTTACTGACATCAAAATCCACACATGTACTTTCCTTAATCTTCAGGTAAGACAGAAATTATATAAGAAGATCCTAGCATAGTGGAGAAAATGGAAATTTTTATTAGTTTTAGAATATTTTATATGGTTGTATAGTTGTATGATGTATATATGTATGATGTGATGCATGTATTATATGATGCATGTATTATATGATGCATGTGTGTATATAGTTGTATGATGTATGTATAGGTGTATGATGGAAACGGGTGAATTTAATTCACATGAGCATTATATTTACTACTGTGGGCATGAATCCCATAGCAGAAATGGAGTAGCCATAATAATCAACAAAAGAGTCTGAAATACAGTACTTGGGTGCAACCTCAAAAATTACAGAATGATCTCGGTTTGTTTCTAAGGCAAACAATTCAATATCACAGTAATCCAAGTCTATGCTCATTATCTACCGATGCTGAAGAAACTGAAGTTGATCAGCTCACTGAAGACCTAGAAGACCTCCCAGAACTAACACCAAAATAAGATGCTCTATTCGTCATCGAGGATTGGAATGCAAAAGTAGGAAGTCAAGATATGCCTGGAGTAACAGGCAAGTTTGGCCTTGGAGAACAAAATGAAGCAGGGCAAAGGGTAACTGAATTCTGGCCAGAGAATGCACTAGTTATAGCAAATACTCTTTTTCAACAACACAAGAGATTACTTTACATATGGACATCACCAAATGGTCAACACAAAAATCAAATCAATTACTTTCTTTGTAGCCAGAGATGGAGAAGCTGTATACAATCAGTAAAAACAAGACCTGGGGCTGACTGTGGCTCAGATCATCAGCTTCTCATAGCAAAATTTAGGCTTAAACTAAAGAAAACCAGGAAAAACACTAGGCAAGCAGATATGACTTAAATTAAATCCCATATGAATTCACAGAAGAGGTAATGGATAGATTTAAGGGGCTAGATCTAGACAACAGTGTGCCTGAAGAACTATGGACAGAGGTCCATAATATTGTTCAGGAGGTGGTGAACAAAACCATCCAAAAGAAAAAGAAAAGCAAGAAGGCAAAGTGGTTATCTGAGGAGGCTTTACGAGCAGCAGAGGAATGAAGAGAAGTGAATAGCAAGGGAGAGAGGGAAGTTCAGTTCAGTTCAGTCGCTCAGTCGTGTCCGACTCTTTGCGACCCCATGAACGACAGCAATCCAGGCCTCCCTGTCCATCACCAACTCCCGGAGTTTACCCAAACCTATGTCGATCGAGTCAGTGATGCCATCCAACCATCTCATCCTCTGTTGTCTCCTTCTCCTCCTGCCCCCAATCCTTCGAACATCAGGGTCTTTTCCAATGAGTCAACTCTTCACATGAGGTGGCCAAAGTATTGGAGCTTCAGCTTCAACATCAGTCTTCCAATGAACACCCAGCATTGATCTCCTTTACGATGGACTGGTTGGGTCTTCTTGCAGTCCAAGGGACTCTCAAGACTCTTCTCCAACACCACAGTTCAAAAGCATCAATTCTTCGGCGCTCAGCTTTCTTCACTGTCCAACTCTCACATCCATACATGACTACTGGAAAAATCATAGCCTTCACTAGACGGACCTTTGTTGGCAAACTAATGTCTCTGCTTTTAAATATGTTATCTAGGTTGGTCATAACCTTCCTTCCAAGAAGTAAGCATCTTTTAATTTAATGGCTGCAATCACTATCAGCAGTGATTTTGGAGCCCCCCAAAATAAATCCAACACTGTTTCCACTGTTTCCCCATCTATTTGCCATGAAGTGATGGGACCAGATGCCATGATCTTAGTTTTCTGAACGTTGAGATTTAAGCCAACTTTTTCACTCTCTTCTTCCCTTTCATCAAGAGGCTCTTTAGTTCTTCTTCACTTTCTGTTATAAGAGTGGTGTCATCTGCATATCTGAAGTTCTTGATATTTCTCCTGGCAATCTTGATTCCAGCTTGTGTTTCTTCTAGCCCAGCATTTCTCATGATGTACTCTGCACAGAAATTAAATAAGCAGGGTGACAATATACAGTCTTGACATACTCCTTTTCCTATTTGGAATCAGTCTGTTGTTCCATGTCCAGTTCTAACTGTTGCTTCCTGACCTGCATACAGGTTTCTCAAGAGACAGGTCAGATGGTCTGCTATTCTCATCTCTTTCAGAATTTTCCACAGTTTATTGTGATCCACACAGTCAAAAGCTTTGGCATAGTCAATAAAGCAGAAATAGATGCTTTTCTGGAACTCTCTTGCTTTTTCAATGATCCATCAGATGTTGGCAATTTGATCTCTGGTTCCTCTGCCTTTTCTAAAACCAGCTTGAAATCTGGAAGTTCACGGTTCATGTATTGCTGAAGCCTGGCTTGGAGAATTTTGAGCATTACTTTCCTAGCATGTGAGATGAGTGCAATTGTGTGGTAGTTTGAGCATTCTTTGACATTGCCTTTCTTTGGGATTTGAATGAAAAATGACATTTTCCAGTCCTGTGACCACTGCTGAGTTTTCCAGATTTGCGGACATATTGAGTGCAGCACTTTCAGAGCATCATCTTTCAGGACTTGAAATAGCTCAACTGGAATTCCATCACCTCCACTAGCTTTGTTCGTAGTGATGCTTTCTAAGGCCCACTTGACTTCACATTCCAGGATATCTAGCTTTAGGTGAGTGATCACACCATCGTGATTATCTAGGTCATGAAGATTTTTTTTGTACAGTTCTTCTGTGTATTCTTGCCACCTCTTCTTAATATCTTCTGCTTCTGTTAGGTCCATGTCATTTCTGTCCTTTATCGAGCCCATCTTTGCATGAAATGTTCCCTTGGTATCTCTAGTTTTCTTGGAGATCTCTAGTCTTTCCCATTCTGTTGTTTTCCTCTATTTCTTTGCATTGATCGCTGAGGAAGACTTTCTTATCTCTCCTTGCTATTCTTTGGCACTCTGCATTCAAATGGGAATATCTTTCCTTTTCTCCTTTGTTTTTTGCTTCTCTTCTTTTCCCAGCTATTTGTAAGGCCTCCTCAGACAGCCATTTTGCTTTTATGCGTTTCTTTTCCATGGGGGTGGTCTTGATCCCTGCCTCATGTACAATGTCACGAACCTCTGTCCATAGTTCATCAGGCACTCTGTCTATCAGATCTAGTCCCTTAAATCTATTTCTCACTTCCACTATATAATCCTAAGGGATTTGATTTAGGTCATACCTGAATGGTCTAGTGGTTTCCCTCACTTTCTTCAATTTAAGTCTGAATTTGGCAATAAGGAATTCATGATCTGAGCCACAGTCTGCTCCCGGTCTTGTTTTTGCTGACTGTAGGTACATCCAGTTAAATGCAGAGCTTCAAAGAATAAATAGAAGAGACAAGAAGGCCTTCTTTAATGAACAGTGTTTTAATAATAGAAGAACACTACAAAAGGGGAAAGAATAGAGATCTCTTCAGAAAAGTTGGAAACATCAAGGGACTTTTTGACCCAAAGATAGGCACAATAAAGGATAAAGATGGTAGAAACCTAGCACATACTGAAGAGATCAAAAGAAATGGAAAGAATACACAGAAGAACTGTACAAAAAAGATCTGAATGAACCAGATTAATACGATGGTGTTGTTAGTCACCCAGAGCCAGACATTCTGGAGTGTGAAGTCAAGTGGGCCTTAAGAAGTATTGTTATTAATAAAACTAGTGAATGTGATGAAATTCCAGCAGAACTATTCAAATCCCTAAAGGAGGATGACATCAAGGTTTTGCATTCATTATGTCAGCAAATCTGGAAGACCCAGCAGTGGCCATAGAATTGGAAAATTCAATTCTCATCCCAATTTCCAAGAAAGGTAGTACCAAAGACTGTGCTAACCATTGGACAACTGAACTCATCTCCCAGGCTAGTAAGGTCATGCTTAAAATCTTGCAAGCTAAACTTCAGCATTATGTGAATCAAGAACTTTCAGATGTCCAAGCTGGTTTTAGAAAAGGAAGAGGAACTAGAGATCAAATTGCCAACATTTGCTGGAATATAGAGAAAGCAAGGGAATTTCAGAAAATCATCTATTTCTGTTTCATCAACTACACTAAAGCCTTTGACTGTGTAGATCATGACAAACTGTGGAAAGCTCTTAGAAAGATGGGAATACCAGACCATCTTACTATCTACTGAGAAACCTGTATGTGGGTCAAGAAGCAACATTAGAACCCTTTATGGAACAACTGATTGGTTCAAGATCGAGATAGGAGTACAACAGGGTTGTCCACTGTCACCCTGTGTATTTAACCTATACACTGAGCACATCAGAAGAAACGCCAGGCTGGATGAGTTATAAGCTGGAATCAAGATAGGCGGGAGAAACATCAACAACCTCAGATATGTAGACGATATCACTTTAATGGCAGAAAGTGAAGAGGAACTAAAAACACTCTTGATGAGGGTGGAGGAGAAAAGTGAACGAGCCAGCTTAAGACTAAATATAAAATAATAATAATAATAAAAATGCATATACCCTGAGGAAACCAAAATTGAAAAAGACACATGTATCCTATTGTTCATTACAGCTTTTTACGATAGCTAGAACATGGAAGCAACCTAGATGTCCATCAACTGATGAATGGATAAAGAAGTTGTGGTACATATACACAATGGAATAGTACTCAGCCATAAAAAGGAACACATTTGAGTCAGTTCTAATGAGGTGGATGAGCCTAGAACCTATTATTCAGAGTGAAGTGACAGAAAGAGAAAGATGAATACCGTATTCTGACACATATATATGGAATCTAGAAACATGGTACTGAAAAATTTATTTACAAGGCAACAGTGGAGAAACAGACATAGAGAATAGACTTACAGACATGAGGAGAGGGGAGGAGAGGATGAGATGTATGGAAAGAGTAACATGGAAACTTACATTACCATATATAAAATAATTAACCAACGAGAATTGCTGTATGACTCAGGAAACTTAAACAGGGTCTCTGTATCAACCTAGAGGGGTGAGATAGGGGGGATTTGGGAGGGAGGTTCAAAAGGGAGGGGATATGTGTTTACCTATGGCTGATTCATGTTGAGGTTTGACAGAAAACAGCAAAATTCTCTAAAGCAATTATCCTTCAATAAAATATAAATTAATTAAAAACAACAACAACAACAACTAAGATCATGCCATCTGGCCCCATTATAGAATGGCATATGGAAGGGGAAAAGGTGGAAGTAAGGACAGATCTCCTCTTCTCCAGCTCCAAAATCACTGCAGATGGTGACTGCAGCCTTGAAATCAGAAGATGATTGCTTCTTGGCAGGAAAGCGATGACAAACCTAGACAGTGTGTTGAAAAGCAGAGGCATTACTCTTCTAACAAAGGTCTGTATAGTCAAGGCTATAGTCTTCCCAGTGGTCATGTATGGTTGTGAAAGCTGCACAGTAAAGAAGGCAGAATGCTGAAGAATTCATGCCTTTGAATTGCAATGCTAGAAAAGACTCCTGAAAGTCCCTTGGACAGCAAGGAGATCAAACCAGTCAATCTTAGGGAGATCAACCCTGAATATTCACTGGAAGGTCTGATGCAGAAGCTGAAGTTCAAGTGTTTTTGTTACCTGATGTGAACAGACGATTCATGGGAAAAGTCCCTCATGCTGGGAAAGATCACGGGCAGAAGGAGAAGAGAGTGTCAGAGGATGAGATGGCTGGATGGCATCACCGACGTAGTCAAAATGAACTTGGGCAAAGTTTAGGAGATGGTGAGGGACAGGGAGGCCTGGTGTGCTGCAGTCCATGAGGTCACAGAGCCGGACATGACTGGGCGACGGAACAACAGTAACAACATAGTTGTATGGTGCCCATTATTTTTTTAAAAAAAAAAATACTTAAAAATTTGATGTAAAAGCAATTTTTAAGCTTATTTTGGAAGGACTTGTGTTAGAATGAATGAATGTATACATGACCCCTATATGTCAAATATTTCTAGTTAGAAACAATGGTGATACTTTAGTGATTGAATCATCTGAAACAAATGTGTGACCAATTGACCATAATTGTGTTATATCATTATATCACTCTGTGTGTTATAAACAACCATAATTTGGAGAAACTTTACTATAGTTTATCTGAGTAGGTTCCAAACAAATCCAGAATTCATAAGTTCACTACTAAGCTGGATCCTAATCTCAGTGAAGCAGTGAGCTAAGCATCAGCATCAGTATCAGTATCGGTTCAGTCACTCAGTCGTGTCCAATTCTTTGCAACCCCATGGACTGCAGCACACCAGGCTTCCCTGTCCATCACCAACTCCCAAAGCTTACTCAAACTCATGTTCATCAAGTCGATGATGCCATCCAAACATCTCTTCCTCTGCCCCCCTTCTCCTCCTGTCTTCAATCTTTCCCAGCATCAGAGTCTTTTCCAGTGAGTCAGTTTTGCACATCAGGTGGCCAAAGCACTGGAGTTTCAGCCTCAGCATCAGTCCTTCCAATGAATATTCAGGACTGATTTCCTTTAGGATTAACTGGTTTGCATAGGTAATAGAAAATGAATGAACCATAGTCTGTACCCACCCTCAAGAAGGACCACAATCTTATAAGTGAAGCAGGTATGCCCACATTGCTGTATACATTGCTTGATAAGTGAAGTGAAGTGAAAGTCACTCAGTCGTGTCTGACTCTTTGCGACCCCTTAGACTATACAGTCCATGGAATTCTCTAGGCCTGCATACTGGAGGGAGTAGCCTTTCCCTTCTCCAGGGGATCTTCCCAACCCCGTGATTGAACCCAGGTCTCCCACATTGCAGGCAGATTCTTTACCAGCTGAGCCACCAGGGAAGCCCAAGAATACTGGAGTGGGTAGCCTACCCCTTCTCCAGGGGACCTTCCTGACCCAGGAATCAAGCCGGGGTCTCCTGCATTGCTGGCAGATTCTTTACCAACTGAGCTATCAGGGAAGCCACATTGCTTCATAAGGTTTCAAGGTCAGGAGGGGTGGTGGTGAGGAGATACCCCTTGTTCAAGGTAAGGAGCAGCGGCTGTGCTTTGCTGGAGAAGCCGTGAAGATTCCCCACGTCCGAGGTAAGAGAAACCCGTGAAGATTCCCCACGTCCAAGGTAAGAGAAACCCAAGTAAGACAGTAGGTTTTGCGAGAGGGCATCAGAGGGCAGACACACTGAAAGTATAATCACAGAAAACTAGCCAATCTGATCACACGGACCACGGCCTTGTCTAACTCAATGAAACTAAGTCATGCTGTATGGAGCCATCCAAGATGGATGGGTCATGGTGGAGAGGTCTGACAGAATGTGGTCCACTGGAGAAGGGAATGGCAAACCACTTCAGTATTCTTGCCTTGAGAACCACATGAACAGTATGAAAAGGCAAAAAGATAAGACACTGAAAGATAAACTCCCCAGGTCAGTAGGTGCCCAATATGCTACTGGAGATCAGTGGAGAAATAACTCTAGAAAGAATGATGGGATAGAGTCAAAGCAAAAACAAACCTAGCCGTGGATGTGACTGGTGATAGAAGCAAAGTCCAATGCTATAAAGAGCAATATTGCATAGGAACCTGGAATGTTAGGTCCATGAATCAAGGCAAATTGAAAGTGGTCAAACAGGAGATGGCAAGAGTGAACGTCGACATTCTAGGAATCAGCAAACTAAGATGGACTGTAATGGGTGAATTTAACTCAGATGACCATTATATCTACTACTGTGGGCAGGAATCCCTTAGAAGAAATGGAGTAGCCATCATGGTCAACAAAAGAGTCCAAAATTCAGTACTTGGATGCAATCTCAAAAACAGCAGAATGATCTCTGTTCATTTCCAAGGCAAACCATTCAATATCACGTTAATCCAAGTCTATGCCCCGACCAGGAACGCTGAAGAAGCTGAACTTGAATGGTTCTATGAAGACCTACAAGACCTTTTAGAACTAACACACCAAAAAGATGTCCTTTTCATTACAGGGGACTGGAATGCAAAAGTAGGGAGTCAGGAAATGCCTGGCTTAACAGGCAAATTTGGCCTTGGAGTACAGAGTGAAGCAGGGCAAAGGCTAATAGAGTTTTGCCAAGAGAACGCACTGGTCATAGCAAACACCCTCTTACAACAACACAAGAGAAGACTATACACATGGACATCACCAGATGGTCAACACTGAAATCAGACTGATTATATTCTTTGCAGCCAAAGATGGAGAAGATCACAGTCAGCAAAAACAAGACCAGGAGCAGACTGTGGCTCAGATCATGAACTCCTTATTGCCAAATTCAGGGTTAAATTGAAGAAAGTAGGGAAAACCACTAGACCATTCAGGTATGACCTAAATCAAATCCCTTAGGATTATACAGTGGAAATGACAAATAGATTTAAGGGACTAGATCTGATAGACAGAGTGCCTGATGAATTATGGACGTTTGTGACATTGTACATGAGACAGGGATCAAGACCATCCCCATGGAAAAGAAATGCAAAAAAGCAAAATGATCATCTGATGAGGCCTTAAAATAGCTGTGAAAAGCTCATTATTAGAGAAATGCAAATCAAAACCACAATGAGGTATCATTACACACCAGTCAGAATGGCTGCTATCCAAAAGTCTACAAGCAATAAATGCTATAGAGGGTGTGGAGAAAAGGGAACCCTCTTACACTGTTGGTGGGAATGCAAACTAGTACAACCACTATGGAGAACAGTGTAGAGATTCCTTAAAAAACTAGGAATATAACTGCCATATGACCCAGCAATCCCACTGCTGGGCATACACACTGAGGAAACCATAATTGAGAGAGACGCGTGTACCCCAATGTTCATCACAGCACTGTTTACAATAGCCAGGACACGGAAGCAACCTAGATGTCCATCAGCAGACGAATGGATAAGGAAGCTGTGGTACATATACACAATGGAATATTACCCAGCCATTAAAAAAAATACATTTGAATCAGTTCTATTGAGATAGATGAAACTGGAGCCCATTATACAGAGTGAAGTAAGCCAGAAAGAAAAACACCAATACAGTATACTAATGCATATATATGGAATTTGAAAGATGGTAACGGTAACCCTATATGCGAGACAGAATAAGAGACACAGATGCATAGAACAGTCTTGTGGACTCTGAGGAAGAAGGTGAGGGTGGGACGTTCTGGGACAATAGCATTGAAACATGTATATTATCATATGTGAAGCGGAACACCATTCCATGTTCTATGCATGAGACAAATGTTCAGGGCTGGGGCATTGGGATGACCCAGAGGGATGGGATGGGGAGGGAGGTGGGAGGAGGGTTCAGGATGGGGAACACATGTAAACCCATGGCTGATTCATGTCAGTGTATGGCAAAAACAACTACAATATTGTAAAGTAATTAGCCCCCAACTAAAATAAATTTATTAAAAAAAAATAGCTGTGAAAAGAAGAGAAGCAAAAAGCAAAGGAGAAAAGGAAAGATGTTCCCATTTGAATGCAGAGTTTCAAATAATAGCAAGGAGAGATAAGAAAGCCTTCCTCAGTGATCAATGCAAAGAAATAGAGGAAAACAACAGAATGGGAAAGACTAGAGATCTCTTCAAGAAAATTAGAGATACCAAAGGAACATGTCATGCAAAGATGGACTCGATAAAGGATAGAAATGGTATGGACCTAACAGGAGCAGAAGAGGTGGCAAGAATACACAGAAGAACTGTACAAAAAAGATCTTCATGACCCAGATAATCACGATGGTGTGATCACTCACCTAGAGCCAGACATCCTGGAATGTGAAGGTAAGTGGGCCTTAGAAAGCATCACTATGAACAAAGCTTAGTGGGGGTGATAGAATTCCAGTTGAGGTACTTCAAATCCTGAAAGATGATGCTATGAAAGTGCTGCACGCAATATGCCAGCAAATCTGGAAAACTCAGCAGTGGCCACAGGATTGGAAAAAATCAGTTTTCATTTCAATCCCAAAGAGAGGCAATGCCAAAGAATGTTCAAACTATGGCACAATTGCACTCATCTTGCTCACTAGTCAAGTAATGCTCAAAAATTCTCCAAGCCAGCTTCAGCAATACATGAACCATGAACTTTCAGATGTTCAAGCTGGTTTTAGAAAAGGCAGAGGGAACCAGAGCTCAAATTTCCAACATCTGCTGTATCATCGAAAAAGCAAGAGGAGTTCCAGAAAAAGCACCTATTTCTGCTTTTTTGGACTAAAGCCTTTGACTGCTTGTGGTAAAATTCTGAAGAGAGATGGGAATACCAGACCAGTACCTGTCTCTTGAGAAACCTGTATGCAGTCAGGAAGCAACAGTTAGAACGGGACATGGAAAAAAAACAGACTGTTCCAAATAGGAAAAGGGAGTAGGTCAAGGGGCTGTATATTGTCACCCTGCTTATTTAACTTATATGCAGAGTACATCATGAAAAATGCTGGGCTGGAAAGAAACACAAGTGGGAATCATCAGTTTTGCCAGGGGAAATAATCAATAACTTCAGATATTCAGATGATGCACCTGACCCTTATGGCAGAAAGCAAAGTAAGAACTAAAGGAGCCTCTTGATGAAAAAAATAGGAGGTGATAAAGTTGGCTTTAAAGCTCTGTAAGTGGCAGGTCCCTCAACGTTCATGGAACAACAGTTAGACTTTTTTTTTTGGGGCTTCCCAAAACTGAACTCCCTGGATGTAAAGTTATGACTAACCTAGATAGCATATTTAAAAGCAGAGATATTAGTTTGCCAACAGAAGTCCATCTAGTCAAGGCTATGGTTTTTCCAGTAGTCATGTATGGATGTGAGAGTTGGACAGTGAAGAAAGCTGAGTGCCAAGGAATTGATGCTTTTGAACTGTGGTGTTGGAGAAGAGTCTTGAGAGTCCCTTGGACTGCAAGAAGACCCAACCAGTCCATCCTAAAGGAGATCAGTCCAGGGTGTTCATTGGAAGGACTGATGTTGTAGCTGAAACTCCAATACTTTGGCACCTGATACGAAGATTTGAGTCATTGGAAAAGACCCTGAAGCTGGGAAGTATTGGGGGCAGGAGGAGAAGGGAATGATAAAGGATGAGGTGGCTGGACGGCATCACTGACTCGATGGACATGGGTTTGTGTGGACTCTGGGAGTTGGTGATGGACAGGGAGGCCTGGATTGCCGTCATTCATGGGGTCGCAAAGATTCGGACACTACTGAGCGACTGAACTGAACTGATATGACAGAGAACAGCACAGAGAAGTGACTTACTCAAAGGATGAGAGGGAAGATGGAGAAGAATGAGGGAGAAAGGTTATAGTAATAACTAATTAGTGATCTTTAGAGAAGACTAGGATATGCCAGATACACCTAGTAAAGAATCCAAATCAGAGACAGGTAGACAGCACCTTTATTCCCACTGAAACAAGGCATCAACAGAGCATGAATGGTGAGTTGAAAGCATAAGGATGACGTGGGATAATACTTCTGAAGGTCAAAAGCAAATCTATCAGAAGCAAGGCAATCCACTCCAGTATTCTTGCCTGGCGAAACCCATGGACAGAGGAGCCTGGCGGGCTACAGTCCATGGGGTCGCAAGAGTCGGACACGACTTAGCGACTAAACTACTAAAATTACTACTAATCATTTCCTTAGTTAACAGTGTAACAGAAAAAATTGTATAGGATAGTAGGAGAATCCCATATGTGCTTCCTTTTAGTGGTATAATATGCAAATGCATGCATGCATGGTAAGCCACTTTGGTCGTGTCCAACTCTGTGCAACCCCATGGACAGCAGCCCACCAGGCTCCTCTGTCCACGGGATTCTCCAAGCAAGAATACTGGAGTGGGTTGCCATTTCCTTCTCCATAATATGCAAAAATGTCTCCAATATTAGCTAGCAATCTTAATGAGTTTTCACAAAGTAAATCATGTCCAGAGATGCAATGTCATGCTCATTTTAAAGGTAGCCTTCAGCACCCTTTTAGACATCATTTTTCCCTCCTAAAGATAATAATTATTTTGCCTTTTATAACATTACCTTCCTTCTTTTAAAAAGTATTCTCAGCATCTATCTATCTATAATCCTAATAACTATGGTATGGTTTTACTTGTTTTTAAGTTTTATGTAAAGAGAATCCTACAGTAAGCATTATTGTCTGACTGGTCTCTTACATTTGAGATTAATTACATTTGAGATTAACTTTTTGCCTATATATGAAGCCATTTTCATTGGTGCATACTGTTCCATTTTATAAACCTGTCATAATTTCTTTACTTATTTTATTTAGAAATTTTGGTTCAGTTAGCATTATTAAAATTAATCATGCTATAAATACCATTATATGTATCTTGATACAAATGTGAACATATTTCTACTGAATATATAAATGAGTAGAAATGTTTGATCTTAAAGTATATAAATTTTTGGCTTTAGAAGATAATGCCAGAAGTGGCCAAAAGCAAATCTATCAGAAGCAAGATTTCTTTATTAATTCTTAATCATTTCCTCAGTTAACAGCGTAACAGAACGCAATGCCAGAAGTGGTTGTTTCAATGAATTTTCCTACAAACTCCCATTGGTCTGTATCTTCTCCAGCACTTAACATTTTTAGTCTTTCAAATTGTAGGCATTCTAATATCTGTATAATAGTATCTTCTTATGCTTTTTAATATGAAAGGACCTGGAGATTGTCCCACTGAATGAAGTAAGTCAGACAGAGAAGGAGAAATATTATATGACATCCTTTATATGTGGAATCTAATAAGAAATAGTACAAATGAACTTATTTACAAAATAGAAACAGACTCATAGACTTAGAGAATGAACTTATGGCTGCCAGGAAGGAAGGATGGGGAGAAGGGATAATTAGGGAGTTTGGGATGGACATGTACACATTGGTATATCTAAAATGGATAACTAACAAAGTTGTATTGTTTTTCTTGTTTTGTTTTTTTTTTACAAGGTTGTATTGTATAGCACAGGGAACTCTGCTCGATGTTATGTGGCAGCCTGGATGGGAGGGGAGCTTGGGGGAGAATGGATGTATATGTCTGACTGAGTCCCTTTGCTATCCATCTGAAATCATCACAATATTGTTAACTGGTTATACATACAAGTGCTCAGTTGTTTCTGACTCTTTGCAATTCCATGGACTGTAGCCCGCCAGGCTCCTCTGTTCATGGGATTTTTCCAGGCAAGAATACTGGAATGGGTTGCAATTTCCTTCTCCAATTAACTGGCTATACTCCAATATAAAATAAAAAGTAAAAAAAAAAATAAACCACAATATTTTTTTAATTTTTAAAACTAAAAAAAAATTATTGGAGTATACCTTTATGCTCTAAGTGTGCATTCCTTTGATTACTCATTAGCTTGGAAGTCTTTCACGTGCTTATTAACTATTTGAATGCTTTCTTTGTGACATGCTGTTGATTGCCATTTTTCTATTTTACTCTCAGGTTGATTTTTTCCCCGTTACTGAATCATAGTTCTTTATATTAATCTCTGTCTGTTATGCATGCTCAAAATGTTGCTTCTTACTCTATAGCTTGACTTTTTACCCCATTAATGATGTTTTTGATGACCAATTTCTTCATTTTACTGCAGTCCAATCAATTAATCTTTTCTTTTAAGGTTAGCGCTCTCAGTATCATAGTTTACAAGTCTTTCACTGTTCGAATTCATTAAGAAATCCTCCCATGTTTCTATATATCTTCTAGGAACCAAAAAAATAGGCCAAAGGACATAGAACTCAAGATCACCTCTCTTGGGTACTGCTTGATGAGAGACTCCTGGAAGTGATTGGGAAGGTGGAAGAGCAAAGAAGTCATAATTCTCAGAGACTTTTGCAGCTGATGCGTCAGCTGGCCTGAGCTTCACAGTGGCTCTCTGATGAACCCTTGAGACCCACCCTTTTCTCTTCTGCAGACTGTGGTATTTGTGGGAACTTCTGAGAATTTCCTGAGAACTGTAGCAGCTTTGGAAAAGCTTTTGAAACGTTCTACTTTGGTACTTCCGGCTGAGCGCAGTAATTTTCCATGGTTGCCTCTCAGATTTTCAGCCTCTCCTATCTCCCAGGGTGGCTAGAAGCCTCCAGTACTCCTAGTAATTGCTCTGTACCTGGAATACATCCAATAGCTGCTCTCTTTCTGATTGAACCTTGACTTGGCTCTAGTTTTGTTGTCTTGTCTCTTTGTATACCTGGTTTTATTTATTGCTGGACATTGTATTCCTACCAGTGCTTTTCAGAAATAATCTGACTCAAAGAGAGAATATAAGTTTGTTCATCCCAGGTACCTAGTGTCACTAGTAATCTAGAATCACATTACTTTCGTTCCAGGCACTGAAATGATATGGAAAAAAGCTGCAGGTGCTATGAAACATATCTACTTTCTGCTTACTCGTAATTCTTGGGTTTAGCCCTAAAGGGTCACCAAAGTGGGGGATGCTCACCAGGTCCCTGACTGGGCAGGCCCTGGATCCTAATTTGGCTCCTCAGACTGCCCGCTGCCTGGCCATTTCTGAAATTGGTAAATATCTCTACATTGCTTTGCTGGTGGCTCAGATGGTAAAGAAATCTGCCTGCGATGTGTGAGACCCAGGTTCCGTCCATGGGTTGGGAAGATCCCCTGAAGAAGGAAATGGCAATCCACTCCAGTATCCTTGCCTGGGAAATCCCATGGATGGAGGAGCCTGGTGGGTTATAGTCCATGGGGTCGCAAAGAGTTGGACACGACTGAGCCACATGATCAGTTGGAGAAGACTCTTGAGAGTCCTTTGGACTCAAGGAGATCCAATCAATCCATCCTAAAAGAGATCAATCCTGGGTGTTCATTGGAAGGACTGATGTTGAAGCTGAAACTCCAATACTTTGGCCACCTCATGCAAAGGGTTGACTCATTGGAAAAGACCCTAATGCTGGGTAGGATTGGGGGCAGGAGGAGAAGGGGAAGACAGAGGATGAGATGGTTGGATGGCATCACCGACTTGATGGACATGGGTTTGGGTAGACTCCGGGAGTTGGTGATGGACAGAGCCTGGCGTGCTGCAATTCATGGGGTCGCAAAGAGTCGGACACGACTGAGCGACTGAACTGAACTGAACTGAGCCACATGCTCACTGTGTAGGGTAAAGTAGCCCCAAATGCCAAGCTATCTTCTCTGATTTTTACCCCCTTTGGATCTGTGCCTGCTACTTCATCATTGTCGTCTTAATTCTCCAAATTCTTGCACCAAGATGAATTTTAAATATTTTTTTCAGCTTTTCTAATTGCTTAATTAGTTATTAAGAGAAACAAAAATCATCTATGGTGACTTCAAGTTTATTTTTTGGCTGATTCTTATTGATGTATGAAAGAACCACAAAATTATGTAAGGCAACTATCCGTCAATTAAAAATAAAACAAAACAAAAAATATCAGTTATTAAACACAAATCTCTCATCTTGCATAATAATAAATTATAATTGGGTTAAAAAGTTTTGCAGAAAATTATTAAAAAATGGAAAAATTATAATTGTAGTATGATAAGAGTCTTTCTAAGTCAGATATAAAACTAAAAACCAGAAATAACAGAAAGAGAGGAAGAGACAGAGAGAGAAAAAGAGACAAACAGAGAAAAAGAGAGCAGTTCTACTATATATAAAATTTCAATATTTCTGTACTTTAAAAATAGCAAAGTTATTTGAGGGGTGTATGAGAAATCTCTGTATCTCCCTTTCAGTTTTACTGTAAACCTAAAACTACTCTAAAATTACAGTCTTTAAAAAAGTGAAAAAAAAATAGTGAAGTCAAAGGACAAGTTATAGTGAATAAATATTTGATTCATACATAATGACACATTCTTCATATCCATAATTTATTATTCCCTTGACTGCACTATTATTTTCTTTTCAATTTTCTTACTTGTACATTTTCTTTTCTTTTTATTTTCTGGTCTCAGTCTATTCTCTCTATAGATTTACATTCATGCCTTTTAGATTTAAAGACTTATTGTTACCCATTAAGAATGTGGAATATGTTCTGAAATGATTTATTCACTAAATGAATGAAGATTTATTGAATGCCCACAATCAGTCACACAATTATTTTAGGAGTTGGGGATACAATTTTTACCAAGAAAGACAAATGTTCTTATTCTGGTTGTCAGTCACTGGAAGAGTTCTATTTTTTTATTTTTTAATGAGATGAGGTGTTTCCTTTTTCTTGTCTTGCCACCAGGGAAGTCTGGCAACTATAAGTATGTTTTTATTTCTGTTTATTAATCTTCAAAAGAGAGAAGAGCCAGACAGACCTAGCGTGCTTTGACCCCAGCCCTTCTGGATTTACTTCTTTGCTCATTAAATTCTTTCCCTTGCATTTAGCTGGATGGTTTATGGAGGATGGGGCTTCCCTTGTGGCTCAGCTGGTAAAGAATCCACCTGCAATGCGAGAGACCTGGATTCGATCCCTGGGTTGGGAAGATCCCCTGGAGAAGGGAAAGGCTACCCACTCCAGTATTCCGGCCTGGAGAATTCCATGGACTGTATAGTCCATGGGGTCGCAAAGAGTCAGACACGACTGAGTGACTTTCACTTTCACTTTTCACTTTGTGGAGGATGTAGCTCACAGCTGTTTTACTCTTTGCCACTCTCTGTCTTAGCAGTTGGATACACAGATGTTCTCCTAGACTTACTACCTAGTCCTATAAACGGACGATTTAAGTGAAAAATAAAGTCTTCGCTACTTATTGTAAAAAGGATCTGATGCCTTATCTTTTCCATGATTGTAGCCATTTCTCTGTTAATCTCTTTTTCCTTTTCTGGGAAATACAATTATCAACAAGATGTACCAAAGCTGCAAGTGACTTAGGGTGTTTGAGTCAGCACTTCAGAAATCAGGGGACCCATAGTAGAGGGAAAACTGTCAAGATTTGCTTTACTAGAGACTTTAGATATTGAATAAGGGATCAGGCAGAGGCATAAAATGATAGTTTTCTTTCAGCAAGAACACAATGTAAGTCTTTTACCAATAGCAGTCTTTTTTTTTTTTTTTTTTTTAGTGTGGTTCTAGTCTGGTAGTTTTTTATATGTCTTTGTAGGTACTTTCCTTGTAACTGTCATGGGGTGGGCCATATTAAGGGCTAATCATATCCCATTTTCTCCCTGGGTTAATTTTTTAGTTCAATTCTTAGTGCTACGTTTTCTCATGTGTATTTTTATTGGTATTTATAAATAAATATGTTGATATTTAAATATGCATATATTAGATTTGCAAAACTCTGAATGGTATGTAATCAAGTAGGTCATGACATGATTCCATTCTCTAGACAATTTCATACTTATAGAAAAATCCTTATAGCAATTTACTTTGAAATGAGATGGGTACTAATTTTTCTAAAAATAAAAATGAGAATAGAAACTATTTTTCAAAGACCGTCTCAACAGATTTTTAAAACTTTGTTCTATACTTTTTAAAATTTAATTTTTTCTGCATTTCAAAAGTAATTAAAATTTATTGTTCAGATGAAGAACACAAAACATGGCTGTCTTCCACCACATAACATTGCCATGTTTTATACATTTGCTTTGTTTACTATCCAGGATTATTTGTGCAAGAGGACTAAGAGTGCAAGTTCAAGGGTATCATGTCCTGTTTTCAAACTTGTCACCTACTAACTGTAATCTCCTCCTGACTCAGTACCTTAACTATATCCTCTGTAAAATGAGGACAGTATACTCAACCCTCCAGGAGCATAATTGAGATAATGCATGTAAAGCTCTTTAAAATTTCCTGGTGCACATAAAAGCACTTAAAATGCAGCTATTTTAACTTGTAATTTTGTTGTTAAAGTGAGTTACTCAACATTTTGTTTTATAAAGTTATTTTAAATTAATAACATAATATGAGGAGCACATAATAAAATATTGTCCTATGACATAGTTCCAGTGGATGCATAATATTTATTTTTTCTTGTGTCATTCCTTAGTTAACTCTCTGCAGTTGATTCGTTTTTAATTTTTCCTATTATGTACATTTTTAGTTTCCTATTGTGACTTGAACAAATTACCACAAATTTAGTGACATAAAATAACCAAATTTATTATTTTACAGTTATGGACATCAGACTAAAATCAAGATGTCAACAAGGTTGTGTTTCTTCTGGAGACTCCAAGCGAGAATCCATTTCCTTGCCTTTTCCAGCTTCTAAAAGCCCCTGCATTGCTGGGTCCACCCCCTTCTTCACACTTCAAAGTACGTGATTTCAATCTCTGGTTCTGTTGTTCCAGAATAGAACATCTTTTCTTGACTTTATCCCTCTTGCCTTCCTATTCAGGAACCTCTGTAATTACATTGGATCCACTTAGATAATCCAGGATCATCTTCCCATCTAAAGATCCTTAACTAAGCCACATCTGCAGAATCCCTTTTGCTGTGGAGGAATGGAAGGCAACATTCACAGGTCCCAGAGTTTAGGATGGGGACATCTTTGGAGAAACTAACTTGTGCATGGGAAAGTGAAAGTCACTCAGTCATGACCGACTCTTTGCGACCCCATGGACTATACAGTCCATGGAATTCTCCAAGCCAGAATACTAGAGTGGGTAGCCTTTCCCATCTCCAGGGGATCTTCCCAACCCAGGGATCGAACCCAGGTCTCCCACATTGCAGGCAGATTCTTTACCAGCTGAGCCACAAAGGAAGCCCAATTTATGCATACTTCTTCATTATTTCTTAGAATGCGTTTCTAGACATGAGTTTCTGATGAAACAACATGTCCATTTAAATCTTTTCTGAGGGAATCCCCATGGCTGTCCAGTGGTTGAGAGTGCACATCTGCTGCAGGGGACAGGGTCTGATCCCTGGTCAGGGGAACTAATATCCCACATGACACGTGCTGCGGCCAAATAAAAATAAAACATTTTGCTCAATATTGCCCATTCAGGATTTAGCAAAAGCTTAATTGAGGGAACATTGTTTAATTAAATCCAAGAATGTCGTGTTAATTTACACTCTGTCTAGGGTTTCATGACAGTTGCATTTTATTTTAATGTTCAAAATTTATAAACTTTCTAATTATCTTAAAACGAGGCTTTTAGTAGTTCTTTTTCTTATTTGTTTACTCGGTTTTCAATAATAAAAACAGAAAAATTTTCTTAGTTTTCTGTATTGAAACCCAATGCTAACCAAACTAAGATCCTATTGAAAAAGATTTGCTTTCTTGTCAATCATAAAACATCTATTCTATGAAATGCAGGTGACAAAAATACGTGAGATATTGCAATATCTGAAAAAGGGAAGAAATAAAGTTGTGACTTCCTAGAGAAATCCATAAACATAATATCATACAAGGCAAAAGTTGTTTTTTTAAGTGCTTGCCATATGCCATAGACTTTGATATATTATATATTACTTTTGTAGTCTGTCATGAGTATAATTCATGAATTGCACTTGGAGAATAAAGAAAGTGCTGATTCAAATCAAAGAAATGTGAGAAAGAAAAGAAAACGAAACTTCTGCTCCTGTTATGATATTAAGCTAGCTCGAGTTCCTAAGCACTCCTTCAAAATCAAACTTGGAGGAACCAAAGATGAGAGTAGAAACAAGACCAATAGGAGTTGCCCACATAACAGAAAGCCACCCCAACCTGATCCCCTCGAGGGGACTGCCCGAGGCCTTGACCTGGGAATATGGCAAGTGGTGAAGGCCTCTCTGTGGATCTTTCAGGTGCCTCTTTGCTTCCTGCCTCCTGCCTTCAGACAGTCATTCCTTTACCTCTCATCAGCAAACTCATTACCAACACCTGGAGGAGAGTAATTTGCAGTGCAGCCAGGGCTCAAAAATATAACAGAGCCAAACAGGAGCAACACAGAGACAACAGAGACGGCTGAGGAGGCTGAACACGGGTCCTCCTCCATCAGAGCCCCGCAGCCTTGCCTCCTTAAATCCCCATTGCAACTGTGGCTCCCTCGGGAGGAAGACTCCTCCTCACGCTCCTCATCTCATCTCAAAACTCTGGTGTAAAGATCTGGCCCGTGAGCTTAGTCAGCAGAGTTGACAGCAGGTGGGGGTTGTCCGCAGGGGTTTGGGTGGGGTTTCTGCTGTCCCTCACGCCCGGCCTCCACAGAAGTGGGAGCTCACAAATCAAACACTGGAGACTCGGATACAACCTTTGTAAAGAAAGGTTTAAACGGAAACCTTTGGACACACAATCATTACAGTTGTAATTTAAAATAAGTGATTACCTTTTATGCGTGAGCAGAAAAGGTAAGACATAAACAATAAAACACAAGAAAAATAAGTCATAAAATTGTGAATATTAGATATTGAAATGTAATAGTTGAAATAAAGAACATAATAGAGGGATAACTACCAGGCTGTTTATAGCTGAAGAAGGAATTACTGATTTGAAAGATAATGTGGAGGAACTCTTCCAGAAGATAGTTCTAAAGATATATAAGAATATACATAAAATATCCTAAGAAAGACAAACTTCACAAGATTAAAGGAAGATGGAAGACTTCAGGATGAAAAAGTTTAGGATGCTTAAACAAGGGGAGAAGGCAACACCATTACTTAACAAATTTTGTTAAACAAGAATATTGAAGACAATAAGAGTATGTAAAAAGCATTCAGAGAGAAAAGCAAAGTCCCATGTAGGAATAAGAATCAGGTGTCAAATGTTTTTATAGTAATATATGATACAAAAATGGAGTAATTTTTTAAAGTATTAAAGGATATCCAGTTGAATAATTATTCAAATTTGAGGACATAAACATAGGTATTGAAAATTTCAGGACTTTTGATAATGTCATACAATGAAATTATTCTGAAGTAAGTATTCAAATAAGTAAAGAAAAACAAACCAGTACCCCAGAGATGTTATAAGTATCAGGGGAAGAGGTAGTTGTCAAATTATTCAGTAACATTGTATGTGTATGTATGAGAGAGAGAGAACAAGCACAAAATCATAGTACTTAGTTAAAGTGAAGTAGAAAATTTATTCATAACAACTGAAAATTAAGTTCTAGAAAATATTAATAAAATAAGAGCTGGGGAATAGCAAATTAGATTTATGTTTTCTGCAAGTGACACTTTTAAAACAAAAAGACAAAATGTTTTAAAAGGGAAAATACAAACAGCAACAACAAAGCTGGGATAGCAATTTTAAAACCTAACAAAATAAAATTTAAGACAACAATATCATGTGAGTACATAAGGCCTGGAGAATTCCATGGACTGTATAGTCCATGGGGTCACAAAGAGTCGGACATGACTGAGTGACTTTCAGAAAAAGAAAAAAAAATAAGGATATTATATACGGTAAAAGAAAATAATAGAAAGGGCATGACATTATAAACATAAGTGCTCCTATAAAACAGACTCAAAACATATAAATCAAAACCTTCCAGGGAGAAACAGGGAAATGAACGATTGTCATTTGAGATTTTACATATGCCTCTCTAAAACTACAATCAAGTAGGCAAAAAATAAACAATCCATTCTTCACACAGAACCTAAGATAATTTTTTAAAGATAGAGATTAGATTGCCATTTTTTAAACCATAATTCTTCTGTAGCTTCCCATTCACCTTAGAATAAAATCTAGAAGGTTCTGCTTGTCTCTTATGGTCATGATTTGTTCCCTCTTATTTCACTATTTTCTCTCTCTTATTTATTATATTTGTGCTAGGCTAACCTCCCTGGTGACGCAGACAGTAAAGAATCTGCCTGCAATGTGGGAGACCCAAGTTCAATCCCTGGGTCGAGAGGATCCCCCGAAGAAGGGAATGGCAACCCACTCCAGTATTCTTGTGGATAATTCCATGAACAGAGGAACTTGGTGGGCTACAGGCCATATGGTTGCAAAGAGTCAAACATGGCTGAGCAATAGCACTTTCACTTTTCAGTATTTTTCACTTTTCAGAAGATGCTAAGCTCCTTGCTCAGGATTCTGGCGTGTACTGTTGGTGCTAACATAGTTGCTCACTTCCTTCTAGTGATTTTGGACCATTCAGTTCTCTCCTTAAAATATCTCTTCCCTGGCTATTGTAAACAGTGCTGCAATGAACATTGGGGTGCATACACACAGTACTATATGTAAAATCCATAACTTATATAAGGACCTATGGTATAGCACAGGAAACTCTACTCAATACTCAGAAACAACCTATATAAGGAAAAAGATCTGAAAAAGAATAGATATACATTGATTCACTTTGCTGTACACCTGAAATGAACACAACAGGGTAAATCAACTATGTTGTTGTTTAGTTACTAAGTTGTGTCCAACTCTTTGTGACCCCATGGACTTTAGCCCACAAGTGTCCTCTGTCCATGGAATTTTCCAAGCAATAATATTGGAGTGAGTTGCCAGTTCCTTCTCCAGGGGATCTTCCCAACCTGGAGATCGAACCTGCGTCTCCTGCATTGGGAGGCAGATTCTTTACCACTGAGCCACCAGGGAAATCAACTAGACTCCAAGAAAAATTTTTAGAAAATCTCTTCCTCAGAGAAGTCTTTCCTATTCAATTTTTCTTTGAAAACAAAACAAAAAGCAAACTAAAAATACTCCCACTCCCCCAATTCTCCATGCAGGATATTTCTTCAGCACCTCTTACAACCATCTGGCTTATATCCTAACTCAGCTACTGTTGCTCTATCCAACTAGAGTGAAATCTCTATCAGGGACGTGACTTTTTGTCCACCACACAGTCACACCCTCAGCAGAGTGCCCACCATGCACTGTGTGTGATTTATACATATCACTGGAAAGGTGCAGGGTGGGGAAGAGGGGAAGGCTTTCACAAATCCAGGTCTCCAACTTGCCAGTGCTGTCACTCTGGAACATTTCTGATCTTGGTTTCCTTCTCTCAAATGGTTTGTGGTGTGTGTGTGTGTGTGTGTGTGTGTGTGTGTGTGTGTGTGTGTGTGTTTTAAAGAGGTATACAAGATCTTAAGGATGAAATCACTAATGAGCTAATTCATGTGAAAATGCCTATAAAGGGGTGCAACTTGTAGCAGTTACTTGCAGAATAATGAAGAAGACAAGGCTTTCAACTCTCCTTCTTTAGCTCAATTACTCGCACTGCTACAAGCTAAAACTGCCACAGCAGAATTCTTTGGGTCTCTGCCCTTCTTTATTCCTTAGAGTAAAACACGAGTGTTACATTCAGGTCAGAAAACCTCCTGAACTTCATTGTGATGATTATGACAATGTTATCAGGCCTGCCAGTTTAGAGCCATGGTCAGCTCTATATTGTTTCTACGCTCAGGCAAAGCGGATGGTGTGCATGGTGATTAAGTAACACGGAGTCTGCCCTGCCTCTCGCACAGAATTAATTTTGTTGTAGCTTCCATTTCATTAGAGAAACACTTTAAAATAGGTCAAGTGTAACCAAGACTAAATTGAAAATGCATTATTCTGTTTTGGTAGGCCCTCCGAGCTGATACATATCTAATGCGATTTTAGAAGGAAGTTCGAATGTCAGGGAGGCTCCTTTAAGGAAACAGATGTTTTAAGCCTCACACTCGGTAATTTTAGAATAAACACTCAGTATATCTCTTCTACTATCCTAGAACATTTCCTGGACTGAAAATAAGTTATCTGTATGAGTTATGAGGAATGCAGCTGACAGCACTGCATTGAATCCTGTTCTTGTGATTGTCTGTGCCTCTTTGGGACTCAGTTTATCTGTTTTTTTTCCCTACATTTTCTTTCTTGGTATTGGATTCTTGGAATTACAGAATTCTAATACAACTTAGGTATGTTCTTTGCTGTTTACTCATATATTAACATAATTGTCTTATTCATCACATTATTCAGTCAACTGAATGATTACAGTCACTGTTTTTTCACTAAGTGCAAAAACAGCTCTGTTTAGATGGGATGTCAATGCAACTTAAAAATGAACACTTTATTTCTATAATTGTGGTGATTTTTCAAAAAGGAGTCCATGGAGTAATGGGTGGTGGACACAGGCATCAACATTGGGTATGGGGGCGTGGGGTGTGTGGACAAAGAGAAAGAGATGTGAAGCAGGTTGTGAGTTGTGGCCTTAAGTTATTAGCAGTGTTTGGCTCTCAAAATATTCAAATCAATTGAAAGAGGAGAGGGTGAAATGATTTCCTCCCCTTTCTGCCAGTCTGCTTTGGGAGAATGTGAAATAATAATTTCTAGGCTTAATGTTGTGTCATGGGTTTCAAAAATCACTGGATTTTCCAGTAATATTTCCCAGATTTAAGGAAAACCTGATCTGATCAGTTTCAGAAGAAAATCTGAATGCATATGCTGATATGTCTGTTTTATTCTCATAGCCCAGGTCTCTCCACCTAGAGTGGATCCCTGCTTCCATTAGAGAACCCCAGGATACTTCAACCCTGTCTTCTTCTACACTAGTGTCCTCCTTATTGGTAAATGCAGTCCCTGTAACACAGGTTCATCCTGGGAATAAAGACAGAGACCTGAATAGCGTTCTAGATCTCTCCCTCATCTGGCCCGCAGCCTCCAGAGTCTTCAAGCCATGACTCTCGTCCTTTAAAGGACAGCTCATATGTATTTCCACCTCTGAAACTCCCCTTATGACTTACCTCTTGCTTTGTGTCTGTCTTTTTAAGACTTTTTAACCTTACTGCTATAGTGCTCTTACTAAAGCATAGATATTTTTACATTACTTTCCTGTTTCAAGTCTTTCAATGTTCCCCTTAACTTTAATCTCAAGCTCCATTCCTAGACCTTGTCTAGGGATCTAGGTTCCTACTTCCTAGTCTTGTCTCAGTCATTTCTTCAAGTTCAACTGCTTGCCCCAAACCACTGGCAACTTTGGAACATGCCATACTCTCCTGTTTATGGCTTCAAACATCTTTTAATCTCACTATTGGTATAACTTTAATTTTTTAAAAATTTTAATTGTACTAGAGTTCATTTACAATGTTGCATTAGCTTCTACCGTACAGCAAAGTGAATCAATCAGTTATACAGGTACATATGCCGTGCTCTGCTGTTCTTAGTTGCCTAGTTGTGTCTGACCCTTTTCGACCCCATGGACTGTAGCCTGCCAGGCCCCCCTGTCCATGGGAATTCTCCAGGCAAGAATACTGGAGTGGGTTGCCATTTCCTTCTCCAGGGGATCTTCCCAACCAAGGGATCAAACCCACGTCCCTGCATTGGCAGGTGGATTCTTTACTACTGAGCCACCAAGGAAGCCATCTTATATATAGTAGTATGTATATGTCAATCACAATCTCTCAATTTATCCCTTGCTCCCAGTTACCCATTGACAGCCATTAGTTTGCTTTCTACACATGCGTAGAAAACGGGGCATCTACATCTATTTCTGTTTTATAGATTGACTTCCCTGGTGGTCCAGTGGTTAAGACTCCATGCTTCCATTGCAGGATGCATGCATGGGTTCAATCCCTGGTCAGAGAACTAAAATCCCTCATTATGCCACATGGTGCAGCTTGAAAAATAAAAAAAGGATTTCCCTTATCTAATTTACCTTTTAAAACTCAGCTTGCATTCAGCCTTCCCTGAAAGCCTCCCTGGATGCCACAGCTTAATTTGAATTTCTTTTCCTTGTGAAGGTACAATATTCTCTTCATGTCTTTACCATAAAACTCAGGCCTCATTTTTAAACTCGAAGGTGGGCAGTACTTGCTTATTTGTCCAACCTAGTAATCTCTCCTCAGTGCTTGCCTGTGTGGGTACTCATTTGCTTTAGTCATGTCCAACTCTTTGTGACTCTATGGACTATAGCCCGCCAGGCTCTTCTGTCCATGGGGTTTTCCCTGCAAAAATACTGGAGTGGGTTGCCATATCCTCCTCCAAGGAATCTTCCCAATCCAGGAATCAAACCCTCATCTTCTGCATCTCCTGCATTGCAGGCAGATTCTTTACCGCCATGCCACTGGGGAAGCCCTCTACTCAGTGCTTATCCTCCCTAAACTGTCTGAGGAGTCCTGCTGTCTGGACTACCATCTCTTTTTGAAGCAGTCTCCTCATTGTGTTCTGACTCTCAGACTCATGTTTACTTGTGTCTCTCTGCCTCTCCTGTTCTTCCAGGGCTCCTTCTTCTGTGGAACTAGGGGTGTACATTGCAACTCTCTTTCATACCTTTACTCCCTGTGACTATCATGTCTTATATTTAGAACCACCATGTCTGTGAGATAAATCCTGAATCTCTATTTTCAGTCCAGACCTGTGCTCCAAATATTTCACTATGGCTTGAAATTCCTTCATGTGTGGGTGCATGCTCAGTTGTATCCAACCCTTAGCGACTCCATGGACTGCAGCTGTCCAGGCTCCTCTGTCCATGGGATTTTCCAGGCAAGAGTGCTAGAGTGGGTTGACATTTCCTTCTCTTTACCACCAATTCTTTACCACAGGCACTACCTAAGAAGGCCCAAATTTGGAATTTTGGGTGCCAGTGGTTATGTATTTATATACTTGTGTGGTCTTAAATTTGCCTGAATAACCTATTATACTGCAAATTACATGGCTCATCACCATATTCTTAGTGCCTGGCACATATATATGTATATAAACACACATATATACATAAAATCAATAACTACTGACTGAATAGATAATAACAACCAGATGTCATTGGGACTACATTAAACAGGACTATTTTTCTTCCTAAACTGCACCTTTGAACAAATAAACAGTATCCCATTATTTTAAAGGGCTGTCCTATTGAATCTATATAGGAATTGTTAAGAGAAGACAGCCCCTCCCCTCTAACTAATTCTGTGACATTCCTAATCATCTTCACACTCAGATTGAGAAGAGGGAAGTTTTATTCAGTGTGATTGAGAGAATGCTTCCAACCACCTCAAGCTGAGTAAAGACAGATTTAGGAAACGTTGGAGAAGAATTTTCAGACTGGCATTACAATTATGTAGGTTTTACACTGCACCCAAAGTATGCCAATTATATCATAGGCATTATAATTTAGTATAGTAAAATAATTTTGAATCAAGTGAAAGAAAAATTTTTTTTCCTAATAAAATTAGTATGTATTATGACAGTTATGGTGGAAGTATAATACCTTGAGTAGATGGTACCTTTTTTTCTACTTTTCACAAAGAGCACATATACACTGGTGGTAGGCCTGAGTTTGGTGTTTACTGTCTAGATTTTGGAAGCTACAGAGAATCTTCCCCTGATTTAGAAAAGTTTAAAGATGAGAGACTAACCTAATCTAGGTAGTATTGCAGAGTGAGGAAAGAAACCAGTTGGAATAAGATGTTCTTTCACTGCTAAGAAGCAAGTGTTCATGTTTCCTGAGGGCTTAAGTTGTCTTGACAGAAGTCAGGTACTTGTGCACAATATATTTTTAAGTAAATTTTCACATACAGAGAAATACATGCATCATAAATGCATCATGTGACAAGTTTACAAAGCATTGTTTTTTCTTAAAGATTTTTTTGATGCCGACCATTTTTAAAGTCTTTATTAATTTTGTTATAATATTGCTCTATTTTATATTCTGGTTTTTTTTTTTTTTTTTTTTGGCTACAAGGCCTATGGAATTCTAGCTCCCTGACCAGGAATCTAACCTATATTCTCTGCATTGCAAGGTGAAGTCTTAACCACTTGACTGCCAGGAAGTTCTGAAATCATTGTTTTTTAAGAGTCATTTTATGCTCTTCTCCTTCTCAAGAAACCCAATGACTTCCCACTGTCTACCAAAATAAGCCACCCCAAATCTTCTGCAGTTATATTCACAACCACATTCGTTCTGCAATATATTCACAATCATTTCGCTTCCTTCTATACTGTAAGACCTATGTAACCTGGATGGTCATTCACATTTTTGTGTGTGTCACATTGAAAAAGAGTCAAGAGGGCTGTGGGCTGGTTTGCACATGAGACTGTGGATGAGGAACTCTTGGCATACCACATGTAGGTTCAAGTCCTGGCTCTGCCACTAACCTGCTTTGTGATTTAAGGTAAATTAATTTGGGTCTTGGTTTTATAATCTTTAAATTGTCAATGTATCTTTTAGGCTCTTATCAGGATTAGTGAGGATACATGTACAGTCCCAACTAGGATGCCTGACACATAGTAGGTGCTCAGTAAATAATAGCTGGTGTTCATTAAGTATTCTTCTTAGTGTTAATAAGATACAGCAAATTTCCAACCTCAATAAACTTAAAAGCCAGTCCTGTATTCTAATAATAACAAATCAGTTCCCAGTAGAAAATATTTTTATCTCAGATACATACTTTTTAAAATTTTTAATTGGAAGATAATTGCTTTACAACTTTCTGTTGGTTTCTACCATACAGAAACATGCATCAGCCATATGTATACATATGTCCCCTCCCTCTTGAAGTTCCCTCCCATCCTCACCCCCTCCCATCCTTCTAGATGGTCACAGAGCACCAGGTTGAGGTTCCTGTGCTCTACAGCAACTTCCCATGAGCTGCCTGTTCTACACATGGTCGTGTATATGTTTCAGTGCTATTCTCTCAATTTGTCCCACCCTCTCCTTCCCCTGCTGTGTCCAAAGTCTGTTCTCAAGGACTGCGTCTATTCCTGCCCTGCAAATAGGTTCAACAGTACCATTTTTCTAGATTCCATATGTTTGTTAACATATGATATTTGTTTTTTTTTTTTTCTTTCTGACTTAACTTCATTCTGTATAACAGCCTCTAGGATCATCCACCCCATGAGAACTGACTTAAATTCATTCCTTTTTATGGTTGAGTAATATTCTTGTTGTATGTATGTACCACAAATTCTTTATCCATTCTCAGATTTATACTTTTAAAATATAACTTTATTATGTTGTTGAACAGCAAGCAAAACTTCTCTTTATACTTGGGCAGAAAGATCTATATAAAAATCATATGTCATTCTGTTTCCTCATTTGGGTTCATACATGGCTGGGGAAAGAGTATGTGGAAAGGTGGATGGATGGGCATATCTCTGCTAATGTCTTCAAATCTCCTTCAAGTACCTTAAATATACACTTACTGAACTATCTCAATCATAAGGTCTCATTTTCTGACTACCCACATTGAAAAACTTTCATCTCCTGGCTTAAGTGTTGAGGTCAGCCCTTGACATGTAACTTTGCAATAAATGTTCATTATTATTATTATTGTAATTTATTCATTTAAAAAGGAAAATGTCAAAGACAGATACATTAGGAAAATACTCTTTAATACAGTATATGTCCATGTAGAAAAACAAATCTGCTATTATAATTCACTATGAAAAACCTAGGAATATAGGACTCAGTTGAAATATTTGTGGAATCATTAAATAGCTACTATAATTTTTATTATTTTTAGCTATCTTGTTTTGTTCTTAGAACAAAGATGTTTTCTAAAAACCAAACTCTTCTATTAGAAGTGATGAAGTGAGATTTCTATTTTAAAGCAAGTCAAAAAAATTTAAAGATAAAATGCTGCCTCTGCCCTTTGACATCCTCCACCCACTAGTGTGCATTCTGCATTCTTGTTATGTGTTCACCAACCTCCCCAGTGGCAGGAATATCTGCTCAACCATAAAGTGCCACTTTTCTTCTTCTGACACCAGGTTTAAAAGATAACATTCCTCTCTCAATCCTGTAAGGGGTCATGATGACCCACCACTGGCTTTGTACATGCAAACATCATGGGTGAACTTTATATACAAAGCAAATCTATCATAGTTGCTGGACAGACTGGTCTGTCAGATGACCTGGGGAGAGACTGGGCTGTACATAATGGAAATTCTTAGCTTAAATACTTACTTACAACATCATTAATGTTACTAGCTCTATTACTTGTGCTCTCTATTATAGTTGGAAATGCCAAGCTGGGGGATCAAGAAAGTACTTAATATGGATCTTGGTAATTACCAAGCACCCATCTAACAGTCTCTCAAGTTCAACGCACATTTCCAAGAGGTAAGAGGTACATTCTTTCCCCTGAAACAGAACAAGTACAAAAGTTGACTGAGTAAATAAATAAAATACTTGTTAATTGTAGTCTGGTCAGCAAAAATGTTGTTTCTGAAGACTGAAGTCCTTGATGAGTCAAAAGGTAATTAATTAATTTATTTTCATTTTTAAAGGTCAAAAATTAAACAAGTTATTAAGACAGAGAATTTCGGAATGTTTTGAAGGGAAGTCTGTATATAAGCTTTGGGTGTGGAGTCCTCTCTTGTACCTTTTCCCTGGCGGCAGTACAAAACATATATTCTTACAGCTTGCCCTTTCCTCACTTCAGCAGAAAGATAGGATGGAAAACAATGCAAGTGGTATTGAATTCCATTTCAAATTGGTGCTGTTTATATGTCACTATTCCTTCATAGAGCTTAGACTGTAAATTTTAATGAAATGAGAATCAAATAAAGGAATACATGACGTGTCTCTGTGGCAACTTGTGAGACAGAGATTTGATAATTATCCAGCTAATCTGATTTGCAAAGACAGCCAAATTGGGTAGTTTAAGTCTCAAAGTGGATTTATTTGGCCTAGTCAATTCAAATTGACCATGCACTTAATTACATTACAACACAGTTGCCAACATTCTCCTCACTGTAGGATGCATGGGAAAGAGTTCAAAGAAAGGCATAATGAAGGATGCTGGAAGGAAAAAATATTAGATGATGGCAAGCGAATGAATCAGTGAACTGAGAAAAAGTGAAAAGGATTCAACTGTAACCTGCAAGAAAGAAAAATAAAATCTACCTCCTAATTAAAAGAATGCAATTATTATATAATGATACATGAAATAACAGAAAAGGATCTCTCTGAGAGATGTCAGTGTCATCCTATAGACAACATGTCAATCATCTTTTGTTTAAGTTGCTTAAAGATGATCAAAAACTTACTTCTAAGGCTTCCAATGACTTAAACAATGCTTTTTAAAAATTTACTTGTAGTATTGAACTAGTGCATTGTCTGAGTCCTTTAGTGACCAATCTTTATGGTTGCTGGAGCTAAATGCAGCCTATTGTCATGTGTGGGGAAATCTTCAAATATACATTATTTCCTGAAATAAAACCATAAATGAAAAATTCAAGAGGGTACCCATCTTAGATACAATGAATTTAGGTACATTTTATATATTTATTAAACTATCCAAAGTTTAAACATATCCAAAGAAAAGAAACACCAATTTGGCTTCAGATCAGTTTTTCTTGTCTTGAACTTGTAGTTCAGAAAATTCAGAGAAAGAATGTTATAATTTCTTAGAGTAGCAATAGACAGTTTTTGTTCCTTTTGCTTATCCCATCTCCTATCCCCAACTCCGCATCCCACAAAACTATTAATTCATGATCAGTTAGACTTGGAATGTATACTCCTATTTTATCAGAGATTCCATAACTGGAATAGATGAATATCTGTAAAAGTTAGAAAGACATTGACTGTAATCAATCTCATTTAAAATCAATACCTTCCTTTAAGGCAAGAATATACAATGGAGAAAAGACAGCCTCTTCAATAAGTGGTGCTGGAAAGACTGGACAGTGGCATATAAAAGAATAAAATTAGAATAGTTTCTAAAACCATACACCAAAATAAATGCAAAATTGATTAAAAATATAAATGTTAGGCCAGACACTATAAAACTTAGAGGAAAACATAGGCAGAACACTTTTTGACATAAATTGCAGCAAGATCCTCCTTGACCCACCTCTTAAGGTAATGAAAATAGAAACCAAAATAGAAAAAACAAATGGGGCCTAATTAAACTTAAAACATTTTGCACAGCAAAGGAAATGATAAATAAGACAAAAATGCAATTCTCAGAATTGGAGAAAATAATTGCAAACAAAGCAACTGACAAAGGATTAAGCTCCAAAATATGCAAACAGCTGATGCAGCTCAATATCAGAAAAACAAAAAGCCCAATCCAAAAAAAAAAAAAAGGGCAGAAGACCTAAACAGACATTTCTCCAAAGACATACAGATGGCCAACAAACACATGGAAAAATGCTCAACAATGCTCATCACTAGAGAAATACAAATCAAAACTAAAAAAAAAAAAACAACCTATAAAACACATCAGTCAGAATGGCCATCATCAAGAAATCTACAAACAATAAATGTTGGAGAGGATGTGGAGAAAAGGGAACCCTCTTGCACTGTTGGTGGGAATGTAAATTGGTACAGTCACCATGGAGAATAGTATGGAGGTTCCTTAGAAAACTAAAAACAGAACTACCATATGACCCAGCAATTCTGCTACTGAAAAAACCATAATTCAAAAAGACATGAGTACCCCAGTGTTCATTGCAGCACTATATACAGTAGCCAAGGCATGGAAGCAACCTAGATGCCCATAAACAGATGAATGGATAAAAAGTTCTGGTACATATATACAATCGAGTATTACTCAGCCGTAAAAAGGAAGAATCTGAGTTGGTTGAACTTAGGAAGATGAACCTAGAGCTTGTTATACAGAGTGAAGTAAGTCAGAAAGAGAAAATCAAATATTTTAATACATATATATGGAATCAAAAAAGTGGTATTGATGACCTATTTGCAGGGTAGAAATAAGGATGCAGACATAGAGAACAGACTTGTGAACACAGTGGGAGAAGGAGAGAGTGGGATGAATTGAGAGAGTAGCACTGAAACATATACACGACCATATGTAGAATAGGTAGCCAGAGGGCAGCTGCTGTATGGGCACAGGGAGCTCAACCCACGCTCTGAAACAACCTAGTGGGATGAGGTGGTATGTGGGAGGGAGGTGCAGGAGGGAAGGGACGTATGTACACATATGACTGATTCACGGTTGTCCAACAGCAGAAACTAACACAACATTGTAAAGCAGTTATTCTTCAATTAAAAAAAAAAAGTATCTCCAAAGACAGCCATCCCCACCCCAAACGCCAATGACACTCCTCCCTAGACTCAGCTCCTGCATCTCAAGGAGCGATGTCTAAACTCCCACCTGGGACTGTCAGGTTCTGTACACCTGGTCTCTGCCTTTCACAGACATGTCCCCGGCCTCCAGTACACCCTCCAGTGGTGACACTATTGACATCTGGCCTGGATTGCTCTTTGCTCTGGGGCTGGCTGTGCTGTGCATCTTAGATGGTCTAGCAGCATCCCTTCCTCTCTCATTGAGGTGCCAGGAGGAACCCCCCCTCCCATCTGTGACAAACCCCAAAATGTCTCCAGATGTTCCAAACATCTCAGGGACTTTTATCTGAGTTGTACATTCACATCACTTGGGAAGCTTTAAAAAAAAAAAAACAAACAGCAATGCATTGGGCTCCATCCTACTTAATTACCTCTTAAGTAAAAATCATAAATGTAAAAGAAAAAGTACCTCCAACTCTTACTGTTATCAGAAATGGTTGACACGGAATGGGTGGTTGAAAGGAAACCACAACTAAATATAACTATTACATAGTGTAAGGATCATATTCACTGAAGGAAAAAGGACAGACTATATTTCAGGCACTATCACTTGCCAGAATATACATGAGGCCACAACACTAATTTAATTGATGACAAAAACACAAGTTAGCATTTACAGTCTCCAAATCATGATTCTTTATCACATTTGGTGTGGTCACAAAAGTCACGTCAACCAATGCTCAGGTCAACAGCCTTTCCCGGGGCTGTACCTCCAGCACTAGACCCCCCCATATCTTCCAAACATATGCTTTAGCTGAAGTTAGATTTGAACTGTTGTACTACATCTTGAAAGCTGCCTAAACATACAGTTTTTCCTACTTCTTAAGATTCAAGGAAAGCTGCAGAGGCTGTTCCTAGAAGAAAAATTTTGTAAAAGAGAATACCCAACCAAACAACCAAAACCAAAAATAAACTTCTGGCTAAAAGACAACCAAACTGGAGAAACTGTGCAATAATCTTGGAATATATATTTCCTAACGGCCTCAGAACTATAGTAGTTCTAATAGCTTTTCAATGTTTAGCATCTAAAATAAGAGTCCCAAACAGGATAAACCCAAGGCAAAACACCCCCAAGACACATAATAATCAAAATTAAACAAAGATCAAACACAAAAAACAAATATTAAAAGCAGCAAGGGGAAAAAAACAACAAAACAAAACACACACATGGGGATTCCCATAAGGGATAACAGCTGAATCTTTCAATAGAAACTCTACAGGCCAGAAAGGAGAATGGCAGGACCCATACTTAAAAGTGATGGAAAGAAAAAATGAAGAAAATAATCTATAGTCTAGTATTACTGTATCTTGCAAGAATCTCTCTTATCAAATTATGAAGGAGAGAAAATCAAAAAGCTTTAACAGACAAGCAAAAGCTCAGAGAATTTCAGAACCACCAAAACCAGCTCTCCAACAAATGCTAAGGATCTTCTCTAGACAAGAAACACAGAAAGGGTGATAATCTCGAACCCATTGTAACAATAAGAAGCATAATGGCAATGGGATCTATAACCTTATCAATTAACTACCCTTAAATGTAAATGGGTTGAAATGCCCCAACCAAAAGACAAAGGACTGGCCGAATGGATTACAAAAACGAAAGACCCCTAATATTATGTTGTCTCTACAAGAGACTCACCTCGAAACAAGGGACACAGACCAGATACTGAAAGTGAAGGGCTGGAAAAAAGATATTTCATGCAAATAGAGAGAGACCAAAAGAAAGCAGGAGTAGCAATACTCATATCAGATAAAATAGACTTTAAAACAAAGGTGGTGAAAAGGACAATGATGGACACTACATAATGATCAAAGGGTCAATCCAAGAAGAAGATATAACAATTATAAATAATATATATGTACCCAACATAGGAGCACCCGCAATATGTAAGGCAAATGCTAAAAAGCATGAAAGGGGAAAATATACAATAACACGTAATAGTGGGAGACTTTAATACCCCACTCACACCTATGGGACAGATCAAACTAAACAGAAAATTAACAAGGGAAACCACAACACTAAATGATGATACAACAGACCAGTTTAGATGTAACTGTTATCTATAGGACATTTCACCCCCAAAACAATCAATTTCACCTTTTTCTCAAGCGCACACGGAACCTTCCTTCCAGAATAGGATCACATCCTGATGTCTGGCCATAAATTCTAGTCCTCGGTAAATTCATAAAAATTGAAATCATTTCAAGCATCTTTTCTGGCCCTCAATGCAGTAAGATCAGATGTCAATTACAGGCGGAAAACTATTAAAAAACTCAACATATGGTGTGTGAACAAACAACACTTGCTGAATAAACCAACAAATCACAGAAGAAATCAAAAAAGAAACCAAAAATATGCATAGAAATGAAGACAATAATGAAAACACATACAACCCAAAACCTATGGGACATGGTAAAAGCACATCCAGTTCTAGGGGGAAAGATTCATAGCAAATACAGGCCTCAAAAACAAGAAAAAAAGCCAAATAAATAACCTAACTCCCAAAAAAAAAGCAACTAGAGAAGGAAGAAATGAAGAACCCCAGGGTTAGTAGAAGGAAAGAAATCATATAATAGGGATGAAATAAAAAAGAAACAAAAGAGACCAGAGCAAAATTCAACAAACGAAAAGGTGGTTCTTTGAGAAGATAATTCAAATTGGGACAAGCATAGCCAGAACTCATCAAGAAAGCAAGGGAGAAGAATTCAAATCAACAAATTAGAAATGAAAAAAGGAGGAGATCACAACAGGACAACACAGAAATTGCAAAGGATCGTAGAGGCTATTATCAGACTATATGCAAATAAAATGGACAACTTGGAGAAAATGGATAAATTTCTTAGAAAAATACAACTTTCCAAAACTGAACCAGGAAGAATAGAAAATCTTAACAGACCCATCACAAGCACAGAAATTGAAACTGTAATCAGAAATCTTCCAACAACAAAAGCCCAGGACCAGATGGCTTCACAGCTGAATTCTACCAAAAATTTAGAGAAGAGCTAACACCTATCCTACTCAAACTCTTCCAGAAAATTGCAGAGGAAGGTAAACTTCCAAACTCATTCTATGAGGCCACCATCACCCTAATACCAAAACCAGACAAAGATGCCACAAGAAAAGAAAACTACAGGCCAATATCACTGATGAACATAGATGCAAAAAATCTTAGCAAAATCTGGGCATACAGAATCCAACAACCTATTAAAAAGATCATACATTCTGACCTAGTGGGCTTTAACCCATGGATGCAAAGTTTCTTCATATATGAAGTCAATCAATGTATGCCACCACATTACAAATTGAAAAATAAAGCCATATGATTATCGCAATAGATGCAGGAGAAAGACTTTGACAAATTTCAACATCCATTTATTATAAAAACTCCACAAAACCAGGAATTGAAGGATCATCCTCAACATTTTTATAATTTTTATAATTTATTTTTTTTGTCGGTTTTGGTTTGGGTTTACGTGAGTCGTATGGTGGGCTTTTTAATTTTTGGTGTGGTGTTGGGTTTTGTTTGTGTGGAGTTTTGTGTTTTTGTTTTTGTTGTGGGGGGGTGTATTTTTTTTTAAATTTTTTTGTGTTGTTTTTAGTTTTTGTTAATTTGCTGTTTTGGGAGGGGCTTGTGTTGTGGGTGGGGTTTTTTAGGGTTTTGTGGTAAGTGGTTTTTGGTGTGGTGTGGATTATTTTGTTGAATGTGTTATTTTTTGTGTTGTTATGTGTTTGTATTTCTGTTTTGGCTGGTTGTTTTGTTTTTATATTTTTTTATTTGTTGGGAGGTTTGTATGGTTATAGGTTTTGGGTTTTTGTGTTTTTTATGTTGGGTTAGGGGTGTTGCGTATGGTGTTCGTTGTGGTATGTTTTATGGATTTGCGGTTTTTGTTGTTGGTATGTTGAATGGGGGTTGTTTATATTTTTTTTTTATATTTTAATTAATTATTTTTTTATTATTTTTATTTTTTGTTTTTTTAATTTTTGTTTTTAGACAGGTTTATGGTGGAAGTATAATACCTTGAGTAGCATGGTTACCTTTTTTTTTTCTACTTTTCACAAAGAGCACATATACACTGGTGGTAGGCCTGAGTTTGGTGTTTAATGTCTAGATTTTGGAAGCTACAGAGAATCTAATCTTCCTCTGATTTAGAAAAGTTTAAAGATGAAGAGACTAACCTATCTAGGTAGTATTGCAGAGTGAAGGAAAGAAACCAGTTGGAATAAGATGTTCTTTCCACTGCTAAGAAGCAAGTGTTCATGTTTCCTGAGGGGCTTAAGTTTTCTTGAAAGAAGTCAGGTACTTGTGCACAATATATTTTTTAAGTAAATTTTCACATACAGAGAAATACATGCATCATAAATGCATCATGTGACAAGTTTACAAAGCATGTGTTTTTTCTTAAAGATTTTTTTGATGCTGACCATTTTTAAAGTCTTTATTAAATTTTGTTTATAATATTGCTCTATTTTATATATTCTGGTTTTTTTTTTTTTTTTTTTTTTTTTTTTTGGGTTACAAGGCCTACATGGAATTCTAGCTCCCTGACCAGGAATCTAACCTATATTCTCTGCATTGCAAAGTGAAGTCTTAACCACTTTGACTGCCAGGAAGTTCTGAAATCATTGTTTTTTAAGAGTCATTTTATGCTCTTCTCCTTCTCAAGAAACCCAATGACTTCCCACTGTCTACCAAAATAAGCCACCCCAAATCTTCTGCAGTTATATTCACAACCACATTCATTCTGCAATATATTCACAATCATTTCGCTTCCTTCTATACTGTAAGACCTATGTAACCTGGATGGTCATTCACATTTTTGTGTGTGTCACATTGAAAAAGAGTCAAGAGGGCTGTGGGCTGGTTTGCACATGAGACTGTGGATGAGGAACTCTTGGCATACCACATGTAGGTTCAAGTCCTGGCTCTGCCACTAACCTGCTTTGTGATTTAAGGTAAATTAATTTGGGTCTTGGTTTTATAATCTTTAAATTGTCAATGTATCTCTTTAGGCTCTTATCAGGGATTAGTGAGGATACATGTACAGTCCCAACTAGGATGCCTGACACATAGTAGGTGCTCAGTAAATAATAGCTGGTGTTCATTAAGGATTCTTCTTAGTGTTAATAAGATACAGCAAATTTCCAACCTCAATAAACTTAAAAGCCAGTCCTGTATTCTAATAATAACAAATCAGTTCCCAGTAGAAAATATTTTTATCTCAGATACATACTTTTTAAAATTTTTAATTGGAAGATAATTGCTTTACAACTTTCTGTTGGTTTCTACCATACAGAAACATGCATCAGCCATATGTATACATATGTCCCCTCCCTCTTGAAGTTCCCTCCCATCCTCACCCCCTCCCATCCTTCTAGATGGTCACAGAGCACCAGGTTGAGGTTCCTGTGCTCTACAGCAACTTCCCATGAGCTGCCTGTTCTACACATGGTCGTGTATATGTTTCAGTGCTATTCTCTCAATTTGTCCCACCCTCTCCTTCCCCTGCTGTGTCCAAAGTCTGTTCTCAAGGGACTGCGTCTATTCCTGCCCCTGCAAATAGGTTCAACAGTACCATTTTTCTAGATTCCATATGTTTGTTAACATATGATATTTGTTTTTTTTTTTCTTTCTGACTTAACTTCATTCTGTATAACAGCCTCTAGGATCATCCACCCCATGAGAACTGACTTAAATTCATTCCTTTTTATGGTTGAGTAATATTCTTGTTGTATGTATGTACCACAAATTCTTTATCCATTCTCAGATTTATACTTTTTAAAATATAACTTTATTATGTTGTTGAACAGCAAGCAAAACTTCTCTTTATACTTGGGCAGAAAGATCTATATAAAAAATCATATGTCATTCTGTTTCCTCATTTGGGTTCATACATGGCTGGGGAAAGAGTATGTGGAAAGGTGGATGGATGGGCATATCTCTGCTAATGTCTTCAAATCTCCTTCAAGTACCTTAAATATACACTTACTGAACTATCTCAATCATAAGGTCTCATTTTCTGACTACCCACATTGAAAAACTTTCATCTCCTGGCTTAAGTGTTGAGGTCAGCCCTTGACATGTAACTTTGCAATAAATGTTCATTATTATTATTATTTTAATTTATTCATTTAAAAAGGAAAATGTCACAGACAGATACATTAGGAAAATACTCTTTAATACAGTATATGTCCATGTAGAAAAAACAAATCTGCTATTATAATTCACTATGAAAAACCTAGGAATATAGGACTCAGTTGAAATATTTTGTGGGAATCATTAAATAGCTACTATAATTTTTATTATTTTTAGCTATCTTGTTTTGTTCTTAGAACAAAGATGTTTTCTAAAAAATCAAACTCTTATATTAGAAGTGATGAAGTGAGATTTCTATTTTAAAGCAAGTCAAAAAAATTTAAAGATAAAATGCTGCCTCTGCCCTTTGACATCCTCCACCCACTAGTGTGCATTCTGCATTCTTGTTATGTGTTCACCAACCTCCCCAGTGGCAGGAATATCTGCTCAACCATAAAGTGCCACTTTTCTTCTTCTGACACCAGGTTTAAAAAGATAACATTCCTCTCTCAATCCTGTAAGGGGTCATGATGACACCACCCACTGGCTTTGTACATGCAAACATCATGGGTGAACTTTATATACAAAGCAAGTCTATCATAGTTGCTGGACAGACTGGTCTGTCAGATGACCTGGGGAGAGACACTGGGCTGTACATAATGGAAATTCTTAGCTTAAATACTTACTTACAACATCATTAATGTTACTAGCTCTATTACTTGTGCTCTCTATTATAGTTGGAAATGCCAAGCTGGGGATCAAGAAAGTACTTAATATGGATCTTGGTAATTACCAAGCACTCATCTAACAGTCTCTCAAGTTCAACGCACATTTCCAAGAGGTAAGAGGTACATTCTTTCCCCTGAAACAGAACAAGTACAAAAGTTGACTGAGTAAATAAATAAAATACTTGTTAATTGTAGTCTGGTCAGCAAAAATGTTGTTTCTGAAGACTGAAGTCCTTGATGAGTCAAAAGGTAATTAATTAATTTATTTTCATTTTTAAAGGTCAAAAATTAAAAAGTTAAATTATATGTAAAAAATAAAGAGTTTTTAAATTTAAAAAAATAAAAAAATAAAAAATAAATAAAAAAAAATAAAAAAAATAAAAAAATTAAAAAAAAAAATTAAACAAGTTATTAAGACAGAGAATTTCGGAATGTTTTGAAGGGAAGTCTGTATATAAGCTTTGGGTGTGGAGTCCTCTCTTGTACCTTTTCCCTGGCGGCAGTACAAAACATATATTCTTACAGCTTGCCCTTTCCTCACTTCAGCAGAAAGATAGGATGGAAAACAATGCAAGTGGTATTGAATTCCATTTCAAATTGGTGCTGTTTATATGTCACTATTCCTTCATAGAGCTTAGACTGTAAATTTTAATGAAATGAGAATCAAATAAAGGAATACATGACGTGTCTCTGTGGCAACTTGTGAGACAGAGATTTGATAATTATCCAGCTAATCTGATTTGCAAAGACAGCCAAATTGGGTAGTTTAAGTCTCAAAGTGGATTTATTTGGCCTAGTCAATTCAAATTGACCATGCACTTAATTACATTACAACACAGTTGCCAACATTCTCCTCACTGTAGGATGCATGGGAAAGAGTTCAAAGAAAGGCATAATGAAGGATGCTGGAAGGAAAAAATATTAGATGATGGCAAGCGAATGAATCAGTGAACTGAGAAAAGTGAAAAGGATTCAACTGTAACCTGCAAGAAAGAAAAATAAAATCTACCTCCTAATTAAAAGAATGCAATTTATTATATAATGATACATGAAAATAACAGAAAAGGATCTCTCTGAGAGATGTCAGTGTCATCCTATAGACAACATGTCAATCATCTTTTGTTTAAGTTGCTTAAAGATGATCAAAAACTTACTTCTAAGGCTTCCAATGACTTAAACAATGCTTTTTAAAAATTTACTTGTAGTATTGAACTAGTGCATTGTCTGAGTCCTTTAGTGACCAATCTTTATGGTTGCTGGAGCTAAATGCAGCCTATTGTCATGTGTGGGGAAATCTTCAAATATACATTATTTCCTGAAATAAAACCATAAATGAAAAATTCAAGAGGGTACCCATCTTAGATACAATGAATTTAGGTACATTTTATATAGTTTTATTAAACTATCCAAAGTTTAAAAACATATCCAAAGAAAAAGAAACACCAATTTGGCTTCAGATCAGTTTTTCTTGTCTTGAACTTGTAGTTCAGAAAATTCAGAGAAAGAATGTTATAATTTCTTAGAGTAGCAATAGACAGTTTTTGTTCCTTTTGCTTATCCCATCTCCTATCCCCAACTCCGCATCCCACAAAACTATTAATTCATGATCAGTTAGACTTGGAATGTATACTCCTATTTTATCAGAGATTCCATAACTGGAATAGATGAATATCTGTAAAAGTTAGAAAGACATTGACTGTAATCAATCTCATTTAAAATAAATACCTTCCTTTAAGGCAAGAATATACAATGGAGAAAAGACAGCCTCTTCAATAAGTGGTGCTGGAAAGACTGGACAGTGGCATATAAAAGAATAAAATTAGAATAGTTTCTAAAACCATACACCAAAATAAATGCAAAATTGATTAAAAATATAAATGTTAGGCCAGACACTATAAAACTTAGAGGAAAACATAGGCAGAACACTTTTTGACATAAATTGCAGCAAGATCCTCCTTGACCCACCTCTTAAGGTAATGAAAATAGAAACCAAAATAGAAAAAACAAATGGGGCCTAATTAAACTTAAAACATTTTGCACAGCAAAGGAAATGATAAATAAGACAAAAATGCAATTCTCAGAATTGGAGAAAATAATTGCAAACAAAGCAACTGACAAAGGATTAAGCTCCAAAATATGCAAACAGCTGATGCAGCTCAATATCAGAAAAACAAAAAGCCCAATCCAAAAAAAAAAAAAAAAGGGCAGAAGACCTAAACAGACATTTCTCCAAAGACATACAGATGGCCAACAAACACATGGAAAAATGCTCAACAATGCTCATCACTAGAGAAATACAAATCAAAACTAAAAAAAAAAAAAAACAACCTATAAAACACATCAGTCAGAATGGCCATCATCAAGAAATCTACAAACAATAAATGTTGGAGAGGATGTGGAGAAAAGGGAACCCTCTTGCACTGTTGGTGGGAATGTAAATTGGTACAGTCACCATGGAGAATAGTATGGAGGTTCCTTAGAAAACTAAAAACAGAACTACCATATGACCCAGCAATTCTGCTACTGAAAAAAACCATAATTCAAAAAAGACATGAGTACCCCAGTGTTCATTGCAGCACTATATACAGTAGCCAAGGCATGGAAGCAACCTAGATGCCCATAAACAGATGAATGGATAAAAAGTTCTGGTACATATATACAATCGAGTATTACTCAGCCATAAAAAGGAAGAATCTGAGTTGGTTGAACTTAGGAAGATGAACCTAGAGCTTGTTATACAGAGTGAAGTAAGTCAGAAAGAGAAAATCAAATATTTTAATACATATATATGGAATCTAGAAAAAAGTGGTATTGATGACCTATTTGCAGGGTAGAAATAAGGATGCAGACATAGAGAACAGACTTGTGAACACAGTGGGAGAGAAGGAGAGAGTGTGGATGAATTGAGAGAGTAGCACTGAAAACATATACACGACCATATGTAGAATAGGTAGCCAGAGGGCAGCTGCTGTATGGGCACAGGGAGCTCAACCCACGCTCTGAAACAACCTAGTGGGATGAGGTGGTATGTGGGAGGGAGGTGCAGGAGGGAAGGGACATATGTACACATATGACTGATTCACGGTTGTCCAACAGCAGAAACTAACACAACATTGTAAAGCAGTTATCCTTCAATTAAAAAAAAAAATGTATCTCCAAAGACAGCCATCCCCACCCCAAACGCCAATGACACTCCTCCCTAGACTCAGCTCCTGCATCTCAAGGAGCCAGGCGGGACTGGTGTGACCCCATGTTTGTGGTGGGGATGGAGCTGTCAGCCCCACATTTCCTCTGGCAGATGCCAACAAACTGCAGGGTGACTGCAGCCCTGACAGAGAATGCCAATGATAGGAAGGGGGAGAAATGATGTCTTTTTAAGACCTGGACATTCTGCCTTCCATGCCCACACTGCTCCTGGCATTAATGAGCTGTCACTCACTGTGCAAGAACTCTGGGTTCAATTTTTCCTTTACATAGGAGAAGGTTCTCTGCAGGACAAGGGAATGATAATAATCAGTACTTTTCTGTGCAAAGATGGGAAAGTGACCCAGGGTCACTTGCTGATGAAGAGAAAAGGTTGCTGTTAAGAAGCCTGTCCACACAGATGCCAGCTAACCATCTCAGGTGGATTACTCACACACCCTCGGTCACACCTCACCTTGATTGATGCTTAGCAGTCTCTCCCTAAACTCACTTTTCTCAACATGCCCTAGAAGCCCATGGAGCATTCCAGATGATGGGAGCCACTGGTGAAAAACTTCTGTGAAGTTGGCTCTTGTTCTTGACATGTCTCCTATTTGTTCACTAAACCCTGCCTCAGTGGGATGTCTAAACTCCCACCTGGACTGTCAGGTTCTGTACACCTGGTCTCTGCCTTTCACAGACATGTCCCCGGCCTCCAGTACACCCTCCAGTGGTGACACTATTGACATCTGGCCTGGATTGCTCTTTGCTCTGGGGCTGGCTGTGCTGTGCATCTTAGATGTCTAGCAGCATCCCTTCCTCTCTCATTGAGGTGCCAGGAGGAACCCCCTCCCCATCTGTGACAACCCAAAATGTCTCCAGATGTTCCAAACATCTCAGGGACTTTTATCTGAGTTGTACATTCACATCACTTGGGAAGCTTTAAAAAAAAAAAAAAACAAAACAGCAATGCTTGGGCTCCATCCTACTTAATTACCTCTTAAGTAAATCATAAAGTAAAAGAAAAAGTACCTCCAACTCTTCCTGTTATCAGAATGGTTGACACGGAATGGAGGTTGAAAGAAACCACAACTAAATATACATTACATAGTGTAAGGATCATATCACTGAAGGAAAAAGGACAGACTATATTTCAGGCACTATCACTTGCCAGAATATACATGAGGCCACAAACATAATTTAATTGATGACAAAAACCAGTTAGCATTACAGTCTCCAAATCATGATTCTTTATCACATTTGGTGTGGTCACAAAGTCACGTCAACCAATGCTCAGGTCAACAGCCTTTCCCGGGCTGACCTCCAGCACTAGACCCCCCCCATATCTTCAAATATGCTTTAGCTGAAGTTAGATTTGACCTGTTACTACATCTAAAGCTGCCTAAACATACAGTTTTTCCTACTTCTTAAGATCAAGGAAAGCTGCAGAGGCCTGTCCTAGAAGAAATTTTGTAAAAATACCCAACCAAACAACCAAAACCAAAAATAAACTTCTGGCTAAAGACAACAAACTGGAGAAATGTGCAATAATCTTGGAATATATATTTCCTAACGGCCAGAACTATAGTAGTTCTAATAGCTTTCAATGTTTAGCATCTAAAATAAGAGTCCCAAACAGGATAAACCCAAGGCAAAACACCCCAAGACACATAATAATCAAATTAACAAAGATCAAACACAAAAAACAAATATTAAAAGCAGCAAGGGAAAAACAACAAATAACACACAAGGGGATTCCCATAAGGATAACAGCTGATCTTTCAATAGAAACTCTACAGGCCAGAAGAGAATGGCAGGACATACTTAAAGTGATGAAAGGAAAATAATCTATAGTCTAGATTACTGTATCTTGCAAGAATCTCATTCAAATATGAAGGAGAAATCAAAAGCTTTACAGACAAGCAAAAGCTCAGAGAATTCAGAACCACCAAACCAGCTCTCCAACAAATGCTAAAGGATCTTCTCTAGACAAGAAACACAGAAAGGGTGATAATCTCGAACCCATAACAATAAAGCAAATGGCAATGGGATTATACTTATCAATAACTACCTTAAATGTAAATGGGTTGAATGCCCCAACCAAAAGACAAAGACTGGCCGAATGGATACAAAAACAAGACCCCTATATATGTTGTCTACAAGAGACTCACCTCGAAACAAGGGACACAGACAGACTGAAAGTGAAGGGCTGGAAAAAGATATTTCATGCAAATAGAGACCAAAAGAAAGCAGGAGTAGCAATACTCATATCAGATAAAATAGACTTTAAAACAAAGGTGGTGAAAAGAGACAATGATGGACACTACATAATGATCAAAGGGTCAATCCAAGAAGAAGATATAACAATTATAAATATATATATGTACCCAACATAGGAGCACCGCAATATGTAAGGCAAATGCTAACAAGCATGAAAGGGGAAATTAACAATAACACAGTAATAGTGGGAGACTTTAATACCCCACTCACACCTATGGACAGATCAACTAAACAGAAAATTAACAAGGAAACACAAACTAAATGATACAACAGACCAGTTAGATGTAACTGATATCTATAGGACATTTCACCCCCAAACAATCAATTTCACCTTTTTCTCAAGCGCACACGGAACCTTCTCCAGAATAGATCACATCCTGGGCCATAAATCTAGTCCTGGTAAATTCATAAAAATTGAAATCATTTCAAGCATCTTTTCTGGCCTCAATGCAGTAAGATTAGATGTCAATTACAGGAGAAAAACTATTAAAAACTCCAACATATGGAGGCTGAACAACACACTGCTGAATAACCAACAAATCACAGAAGAAATCAAAAAAGAAACCAAAATATGCATAGAAATGAACAAAAATGAAAACACAACAACCCCAAACCTATGGGACATGGTAAAAGCAGTGCTAAGGGGAAGATTCATAGCAATACAGGCTCACCTCAAGAAACAAGAAAAAGCCAAATAAATAACCTAACTCTACACCTAAAGCAACTAGAAAAGGAAGAAATGAACAATGCCAGGGTTAGTAGAAGGAAAGAAATCATAAAAATTAGGGCAGAAATAAATGCAAAAGAAACAAAAGAGACCAAAGCAGAAATCAACAAAGCCAAAAGCTGGTTCTTTGAGAAGATAAATAAAATTGACAAGCCATTAGCCAGACTCATCAAGAAACAAAGGGAGAAGAATCAAATCAACAAAATTAGAAATGAAAAAGAAGAGATCACAACAGACTACACAGAAATACAAAGGATCATAAGAGAATACTACCAACAGCTATATGCCAATAAAATGGACAACTTGGAAGAAATGGATAAATTCTTAGAAAAGTACGACTTCCCAAAACTGAACCAGGAAGAAATAAAAATTCTCAACAGACCCATCACAAGCACGGAAATTGAAACTGTAATCAGAAATCTTCCAGCAAACAAAAGCCCAGGACCAGATGGATTCACAGCTGAATTCTACCAAAAATTTAGAGAAGGGCTAACACCTATCCTACTCAAACTCTTCCAGAAAATTGCAGAGGAAGGTAAACTTCCAAACTCACTCTATGAGGCCACCATCACCCTAATACCAAAACCTGACAAAAATGCTACAAAAAAAGAAAACTACAGGCCAATATCACTGATGAACATGGATGCAAAAATCCTTCACAAAATCCTAACAAACAGAATCCAACAACATATTAAAAAGATCATACATCATGACCAAGTGGGCTTTATCCCAGGGATGCAAGGATTCTTCAACATCTGCAAATCAATCAATGTAATTCACCACATAAACAAATTGAAAAATAAAAACCATATGATTATTTCAATAGATACAGAGAAAGTCTTTGACAAAATTCAACATCAATTTATGATAAAAACCCTCCAAAAATCAGGAATAGAAGGAACATGCCTCAACATAATAAAAGCCATATGTGACAAACCCACAGCAAACATTATCCTAAATGGTGAAAAACTGAAAGCATTTCCCCTAAATTCAGGAACAAGACAAGGGTGCCCACTCTCACCACTACTATTCAACATAGTTTTGGAAGTTTGGGCCACAGCAATCAGAGCAGAAAAAGAAATAAAAGGAATCCAGATTGGAAAAGAAGAAGTAAAACTCTCACTGTTTGCAGATGACATGATCCTCTACATAGAAAACCCTAAAGACTCCACCAGAAAATTACTAGAGCCAATCAATGAAAATAGTAAAGTTGCAGGATATAAAATTAACACACAGAAGTCCCTTGCATTCCTGTACACTAACAATGAGAAAACAGAAAGAGAAATTAAGGAAACAATTCCATTCACCATCACAATGAAAATAATAAAATACTTAGGAATATATCTACCTAAAGAAACAAAAGACCTATACACAGAAAACTATAAAACCCTGGTGAAAGAAATCAGAGAGGACACAAATAGATGGAGAAATATCCTGTGTTCATGGATTGGAAGAATCAATATAGTGAAAATGAGTATACTACCCAAAGCAATCTATAGAATCAATGCAATCCCTATCAAGCTACCAACGGTATTCTTCAGAGAACTAGAACAAATAATTTCACAATTTGTATGGAAATACAAAGAAACCTTGAATAGCCAAAGCGATCTTGAGAAAGAAGAATGAAACTGTAGGAATCAACCTGCCTGACTTCAAGCTCTACTACAAAGCCACAGTCAACAAGACAGTATGGTACTGGCACAAGGACAGAAATATAGATCAAAGGAACAAAATAGAAAGCCCAGAGATAAATCCACGCACCTATAGACACTTTATCTTTGACAAAGGAGGCAAGAATATACAATGGAGAAAAGAGAATCTCTTTAACAAGTGGTGCTGGGAAAACTGGTCAACCACTTGTAAAAGAATGAAACTAGAACACTTTCTAACACCATACACAAAAACAAACTCAAAATGGATTAAAGATCTAAAGGTAAGACCAGAAACTATAAAACTCCTAGAAGAAAACATAGGCAAAACACTCTCCGACATAAATCACAGCAGGATCCTCTATGACCCACCTCTCAGAATATTGGAAATAAAAGCAAAAGTAAACAAATAGGACCTAATTAAACTTAAAAGCTTTTGCACAACAAAGGAAACTATAAATAAAGTGAAAAGACAGCCTTCAGAATGGGAGAAAATAATAGCAAACGAAGCAACGGACAAAGAATTAACCTCAAAAATATACAAGCAACTCCTGCAGCTCAAATGCCAGAAAAAATAAACGACGCAATCAAAAAGTGGGCCAAAGAACTAAACAGACACTTCTCCAAAGAAGACATACAGATGGCTAACAAACACATGAAAAGATGCTCAACATCACTCGTTATCAGAGAAATGCAAATCAAAACCACAATGAGGTACCATTTCATGCCCGTCAGAATGGCTGCTATCCAAAAGTCTACAAGCAATAAATGCTGGAGAGGGTGTGGAAGAAAAGGGAACCCTCTTACACTGTTGGTGGGAATGCAAACTAGTACAGCCAGTATAGAGAACAGCGTGGAGATTCCCTAAAAAACTGGAAATAGAACTGCCATATGACCCAGCAATCTCACTGCTGGGCATGCACACTGAGGAAACCAGAACTGAAAGAGACACGTGTACCCCAATGTTCATCGCAGCACTGTTTACAATAGCCAGGACATGGAAGCAACCTAGATGTCCATCGGCAGACGAATAGATAAGAAAGCTGTGGTACATATGCACAATGGAATATTACTCATCCATTAAAAAGAATACATTCGTATCAGTTCTAATGAGGTGGATGAAACTGGAGCCTATTATACAGAGTGAAGTAAGCCAGAAAGAAAAACACCAATACAGTGTACCAACACATATATATGGTATTTAGTTAATCGATAAAGATAACCCTGTATGCGAGACATCAAAAGAGACACAGATAAATAGAACAGTATTATGGACTCTATGGGAGAGGGCGAGGGCAGGATGCTATGGGAGAATGGCATTGAAGCATGTAAATTATCATATGTGAAACGAATCACCTGTCCAGGTTTGATGCATGATACCGGGTGCTCGGGGCTGGTGCATCGGGATGACCTGGAGGCATGGGATGGGGAGGGTGGTGGTGGGCGGTTCTGGAAGGGGAACCCAGGTACACCCTTTGTGGATTCATGTCAATGTATGGCAAACAAATACAATATTGTAAAGTTAAAAAATAGATAAATAAACTAATTAATAAAAAAACTACCCATAACATATAAAATAAAATAAAATAATTTCTTGCATACAAAAACTGGGCATTGAATGAATGAGTGAAAAATCATAGAAGCTGTACTATTCTGTTTTACAAACAACGATAGGGCTGATCAAGTTAGCTGTAGCAAATAAATAAAGCTCACCATGATCCAAAAGACTAATCTTTTATATGCATTTCTCTACCGATAGGTGGAGAGATAATTTACATTTTGAAAATTTTTCAGATGATGAAAACTATGTAGTTTCTTCCCCCAAATTTAAATACACACATACACACACTCAATTTGAAATGATTCCTTTTTACCCCTAAAGCATTCTTGACAATTTAGAAATCTGAATTTTCTAAAAACATAATAGATGTCCCAGGGCAGATTATCTGTGGTGAAGGACCAATGCTTCCATTCTCTCTTTTTCTCTCCCTACTTTCCTCCTTTCTTTTTCTCTCTTTCTTTCCAAACCTTTATGGACTAACACTCTTGAAAATTGCACGTGATCGCATGCTATAAGAACGTAAAATTCCAATAAAATTTCCTAAGCTGCTTAAGTCAGATTCCCTAGAAGCAGAGCCTGAGACAAGAATTCTTGTCCAAATGATTTACTAGGGCAGTGTCTTTAGAAATGGAATGAGGGAAGATGTTATAGAGTGTGAACTACAGAGATGGGCAGAATGTAGTCTTACCTGAATGCTAGCTTCAGCTGATTCCATATGGCAGCTCTGGCACACATACTGTTGTTTTTCAATCACTCAGTTGTGTCCGACTCTGCAACTCCATGAACTGCAGCATTCCAGGCTTCCCTGTCCTTCACCATCTCCCAGAACTTGCTCAAACTCATGTCCATTGAGTCAGTGATGCCGTCCAACTATCTCATCCTCTGTCGTCCCCTTCTCCTCCTGCCCTCAATCTTTCCGAGCATCAGGGTCTTTTCCAGTGAGTCAGCTCTTCCCATTAGGTAGCCAAAGTACTGGAGTTTCAGCTTCAACATCAGTCCTTCCAATGAATATTCAGGACTGATTTCCTTTAGGATGGGCTGGTTGGATCTCCTTGCAGTTCAAGGGACTCTCAAGAGTCTTCTCCAACACCACAGTTCAAAAGCATCAGTCTTTGGCACTCAGCCTTCTTTATGGTTCAACTCTCACATCCATACATGACTACTGGAAAAACCATAGCTTTGACTAGACGGACCTCAAGTGTTAATCCTACCTTGAGGCAAAAGAGCCAGTACTCCATTCCTTCCAGCAGCTCTTGACCTCATGGGCATTAAAGTTCCCGTGTGGCCAATGGTAGGTTTCTGGGGTTGGAGCAGTTGTGAGCTATGTTAGCAGTCAGTGCTCACAGAAGCTACGTGACAAAGATCTGCATCGGGATCTGGGTGGGGACTCAACAGCGTCTACCCTAGAGAATCTTTAGAACTCTCAGATCCACGTGTGATTCCCAGCAATCTCACCCCACCTTGATATAGCTTCTGCAGGATTCTAACTGGTTCCACTTTCAGGAAACTCTTAGAAGAGGAGGTTGAGACAAAATATAGCCCTCATTGTTGCATTTGGTCCAGAGACCATGACTGATATTCACCATCTCCTTGATCATACATCCCTTCTAGATTCCTTTCACATTTGCCAATCATTCTGTTCCTACGTGACTTGCCTGAAGGGCTGAGCCCCTGGTTACTATGACCTTATCAGATTGTGATGGTTGTACGTGCCCAATATAGTCACAGTGCAAGGGAAGAAGATGCTAGCAAATTATATGACAAACATATTTCACCTGTTATCATTATGTATAAAAATTAAGTATAAGGGTTGATTGCTCCTGCTGGAATGGTAACAGATATCTTTACTTGTTGGGATACTAGCAGGAGGAGCTCACGGTGACCAGAAAGCAGTCATAGCTTCAAGGTTGGTGGGACTCTTGCTGTGTCCTCAGGAGGGAAAGTCTTCCCTGTGAATCAGAACTTAGCATCCCACTGAGCCTAAAGTGATGGCTGTAGGAAGCACCAAGTCTCCAAATGGATCACTGGGATAGGGTAACTGGACCTCTAAGAAACAAAGCACCATATCATGTTGCTGTTCATTCGCTCAGTTGTGTCTGCCTCTTTGTGACTCCATGGACTACATCACTCCAGGTTTCCCTGTCCTTCACTATCTCCTCAAGTTTGCTCAAATTCATGTCCATTGAGTCGATGATGCCATCCAACCACCTCATCCTCTGTCACCCCTTTCTTCTCCGGCCCTCAATCTTTCCCAGTATTGGGGTCTTTTCCAATAAGTCAGCTCTTCCAAACAGGTTGCCAAAGTTTTGGAGCTTCAGCATCAGTCCTTCCAATCAATGTTCAGGGTTGATTTCCTTTAGGATTGACTTCTTGGATCTCCTTACTGTCCAAGGGACTCTCAAGAATCTTCTCCAACACCACAATTCAAAAACATTAGTTCTTCAGCACTCAGCCTTCTTTATGGTCCAACTCTCACATCTGTACATGATTATGGAAAAACCATAGCTTTGACTATATGGACCTCTTTGTTGGCAAAGTGATGTCTCTGCTTTTTAATGCACTATCTAGGTTTGATGGGTGTTGGTTTAAAAAAATGTAGTGCATCAATCTCTTCTAGGCTGATACCTCCCATTTATCTTCCAAAGTCTATATACTTGGTGCTGATACACTGACAGCATCTGGCTAATAGAGATGGATGGAGGAGGCCCATAATCATACATCCACTGTTCCATCTTTATGCTACAAAATGAGTCCCTGGGTCTGATGTGATGTTAAGCAGAATCCTGTGTTAGTAGATCAAATGCTAAGTTCATAGCTGTTGATGGTAGCTCAAAATTGTCATGTGAGGCACATAGCTAGGACTTGAGCAAGAAAATGAGACACTTACCTCATGCACGCAATGTAAGGGTGCATCTAAAAACTCAGTATTCAAGAGAAAAAGATATTTTAAAGCAATTTAACAAATTAATGCAAAAACATCCATGATCAACAAATACCAAAATATTAAATGTATTAAAAGATCAGTATTACAGATTTTTGCTTCTGTCTGCATATGGCCTGGTAGTACTCATCCTGTTTTCATTTAAAAATTCGATATCTTATTTATCATGGAGTTTTTGCAAAACATTTGTTTCTCAGAGCATTACATTAAAATACATCTTGGTTGCTGAGTTTTTGGCACCCCTTACATTCTGTGTCTGAGCATAGTGCTTTTCTTACTTCACTCTAGTCCCAGCTTTCCAGGAGAGGCCAATCCAGAAGGCATGTGATATAATCAAACTACTACAAGTGGCTGGTTGGTCTAAACGGCACTAAAATAGGGGGCTCAACATCAGCCTCTACTTCTTCAGGCAAATGTTCGCTCAGTAGGGCAGGCGGCTGTGTCACCGCTGGTGAGGAAGAGGCCACACGGCAGTGCTTGCGCAATGCATCCTTCTCTGCCAACACGGCCACACCATTTACGAGCTCCGGCACAGCGGCAGGGATGCTCGGGCTGGTTGAGATCCACTGGATACACAATCCCTTCTTCCTATTCATTGCCTCTTCTCTAATAGATGCTCTTTCGTGGATATTAAAGTAAGATTAAAAAAAACTGCTCACAAGTCATGTGTTAGGGTGAAAGGCAACACTTGACTTAGGGAAAATCTCTGGAGAGGAAGACAGCTGAAATACATGAAAACACCCAGGAAAGCTGGGGGAAATGTAGCTGGTGTCAAGCATCTGGGTGGGACGATAACTGCATCTATTATAAACACGTGCACTTTCAGCCTATCTTGTGAGTACTGGTAACAGTGAGTCATGGACTGGCCTGGCCTCGGTATCACTGCTCCATGCACCCACCGATTCCACATTAGGAACATATACCCTAAAACTAGCAAAGCAAAATTAGCTCTGTTGGCTCATTCAGCATATCTAGTGAGGTTATATTACTTAGTCTTTTCAAGGTGCTGAGGAAGCAGTATTGAACCAAGTAATGAAGTTCTTGCTCTCATAGAGCTTAAATAAAACAGACAAATAAAATAAACAATATTGCAGATTATAATCCTTAAAGGAAAATACATCAGGAAAGGAGATAGGCACTCAATAATAAGGTGTTATCTAAGGAGAAAAACTGAGGAAGCCAATTATGCAGACATGTGGTGAGTGAGGCTTCTGAGAGGCCAGGGGTAGGGAGGGAAGATAACCCATAGCAGAAGGTGCCAGTGCGTCTGGAGCTGAGTGCCCCAGAGGAAGAGAGATAAGAAATACAGTTAGAGAGTTCAGGGCCAGCTTAGGGGCTAATATTTCACTCTGAGTAATATTGGACAAGGGAATATCAACCCACTCCAGTACTCTTGCCTGGAGAATTCCATGGTCAGAGGAGCCAGGTAAGCTGCAGTCCATGGGGTCGCTAAGAGGCAGACACAACTGAGCAACTTCACTTTCACTTTTCACTTTCATGCACTGGAGAAGGAAATGGCAACCCACTCCAGTGTTCTTGCCTGGAGAATCCCAGGGACAGAGGAGACTGGTGGGCTACAGTCCATGGGGTCACAGAGAGTAGGACACAACTGAGAGACTAACACACACTCTCACACACATTGAGTGGTATAGGAAACCATTGGAGTGTTGAAACAGGAGCAAGACACTATCTGGCATATATTTGAAAAGGATAACATTGGCTGTTGCATGAGAACAGACTTGAACAGATATAAAGGTGGTTGTTTCCATCAAGTCATCACTTAATTTCTAGTCTCTTACTGCAGACACCTGTTGGGTCAGATATCCTCACCATCAAACATTAGATACAGTGGGGGTGCCTGGCCTATCAGGTGTCTGCACCAGTATATGCTGCTGCTGCTGCTAAGTCGCTTCAGTCATGTCTGACTCTGTGCGACCCCATAGACGGCAGCCCACCAGGCTCCCCCATCCCTGGGATTCTCCAGGCAAGAACACTGGAGTGGGTTGCCATTTCCTTCTCCAATGCATGAAAGTGAAAAGTGAAAGTGAAGTCACTCAGTTGTGTCCGACTCTTTGCGACCCCATGGACTGCAGCCTACCAGGCTCCTCCATCCATGGGATTTTCCAGGCAAGAGTACTGGAGTGGGTTGCCATTGCCTCCTCCACACCAGTATATAGTATGAAGCTATTGTTCTAGTAACATGTTCTTTCCAATATTCATCATAAAGCAGGATCAAAGACAGTTTGCATTCACCTGGCATGGAGAGCAGTACACATTCCTGGTCCTTCCCCAGGGACACATAACAATATAGATTGAAGATGATCTTGATTGTACGTCGATTGTCAAACATCAGATTAATCCACTGTGTGGTGATATCATGTTAATAGGATTTAATGGACAGGAAGCTCCAGGATTCTGAAGCTCTTATTAAGACATGAGGGTGTGAGAAAAATCCCACAAACGTTCAAGAATTGGCCAACCCAGTGAAAATTTTAGGGATCTTATTGTGTTATGCACACTGAGACAGTCCCTTCAGACATATTTTGCCTTTAGTCTTACTATGAAGAAAGGCCCAGAGTGCTTGTTAGAATTCTGAGTTTTAGGGCAAAAAACACACTTTGGAATAATTCTTGTGCCCTTTATCAGATGACTCAGAAGGCTACCAGTTTTGAGTGGGGCTTGAATGAGAGAAGCTTCTGCTGAGGCGTCAGCTGCAATACATGCAAGCTAGATGCCAGAGTCACAGTAAGGGGTAAGTTCTGTGTTATTAGAGTTACTGTGGTGGATAGGAATGCCAGGCAAGTCTTCTCTCAAATTCCAAAGGGAGGATTGCAGTGAAAACATCAGTGTTTCAGATCAAGGCCACAGCATTGCAGAGTTCTCCTTACAATATGGAAAGCAAACTTCTGGAATGCTACTTGGCTCTAGAAAGTCTGGTCAGGACATAAGTGGGCCACAGGCAGGACTGGGCCATTATCAGGTCCACCGTCAGGATATCAGTGGGCCACAGAACTGGACCATTATCCAGTCCATGGTCAGGATATCAGTGGGCCACAGGACTGGACCATTATCAGGTCCACCGTCAGGATATCAGTGGGCCACAGAACTGGACCATTATCCAGTCCATGGTCAGGATATCAGTGGGCCACAGGACTGGACCATTATCAGGTCCACGGTCAGAATATCAGTGGGCCACAGGACTGGACCATTATCAGGTCCACAGTCAGGATATCAGTGGGCCACAGGACTGGACCATTATCAGGTCCACAGTCAGGATATCAGTGGGCCACAGGACTGGACGTTTCCCTCATGAGTAACACAGTATGTTGTCTGGGAGGCCGAGCAGCAATTCACTCAACAATGGACTTGGCCATCATGAGGTGGTAGGGTGGCTGCCACTAACGAGGAAGCAAGGTAAGTTTAAAACTTAGGGGATTCACTGCAACATTTTTCCATTTTCCCCACACAGAAGTTTAACTTCAAATGGTTGATTAGATCAATCACAACTTGTTAAAGGCATGATCATCAGGACTGGGAATCAGAGAACCGCCAGTGGGGGCGGGGGTAAACCTCATCAGCCAGCTTCCCTGTCTAACAGAACTGATCATCAAGAATGAGGGATATTGCGGATGAGTGGGTAGAAAGCGGGGATGAATCAGTGATGGCTTTGGCAGCAGTAAGAGGTCATCCTACCAGCCCACTTATTTTCTTCCTTCCTCAGAAATTGTCACCGAGCATCACATGGATCCTGGCGGTTCGATAGACAGGCAGAAAAGCAGCAGATGCTTCCAAGGTTCTACCAAGACCCAGTCTGGTGGCCACTTTGACTGTGTCAGTGCCTGACTCCTGAAACATCTGGACACTTTGTTTTCTCAAATCCTGCAACTGGGCTTCTCTGGAAAACTGCCCTGGGAATCTTAGACTCCTGATGTTAGAGATTCAATGGACCTGGACATTTCTTCTCTCAAAGCAACCTGAACTGGATGGCTGGTGAGCAGAAGCAGCCTTGTTTCCCTACTTCATGTAGAGAAGACTTGAAGCTCACTTTATATTGCAGGGTTCCCATGCAGGATTGGGGGTGGGGTGCTTTCTTGACCTCCTCTTCCTGTCCTGTTTCTCCCACTACACTCCCACAAGGCATCACTGCAAATAGTTCCTTGTTCAGCACCTGCTCTGGGACACCTGACCTAAGACAGTTTCCTGTTACACATTCAAATGGAAAAGTGGAGTAGGTTATTTGGTCCTAGAATTCATGGCAGAAATCAGGGCTAGAAACATCTATTTGAGAGTTGTTGGCACGAGACTGGATGAGATCACCTAAAGAATGAGTGTATATAAAGGAAGACCTTGAGACATAAGAAGGTCTCAGGTTCTCTTAATCTATCACCATCACTTTTGATAACTAGATTAAATTTATACTGATTTCCTCAACTTTGGTCTCTGGACAGGTCCTGATCCAGGTGCTAAGACAGTTTTCAAATTAGTCCACCTCCTTTCTAGCTGTTTCCTAATTCTACATCCAATTTTACTTCATCAACCTGTCAAAATTATCCTCTCAAGGTATGTGGTCTGAAGGTATGGCTGATTTATAGGTCCCTTATATAAGCAAACAAAGATGGATCTCTCACTAACTCAGAACATTAAACACCTGTTCTGAGATCCAAATGCTTAGCTCAGGTTCAGCGGAAAAAATTCCCAATACATGTTAAATTGGGGGAACACATTCACTTTGACCTTGCTGAAAAACACATTGGAATGTTAAAGACAAAGAGATGAAGATTTACAGAAGTAGAATCAAGCTATTTGATCAAAAGAAAGCAACTATTTTAAATACATATCTTTAAAAATGTTTTTTTTTATTTACTTTTTTACTTTACAATATTGTATTGGTTTTGCCATACGTTGACATGAATCAGCCATGGGTGTACATGTGTTCCCCTTCCAGAACCCCCCTTCCACCTCCCTCCCCATCCCATCCCTCTGGGTCATCCCAGTGCACCAGCCTCTAGCACCCTGTATCATGCATTGAACATGGGCTGGCAATTCGTTTCACATATGATAATATACATGTTTCAATGCCATTCTCCAAAACCATCCCACCCTCGCCCTCTCCCATAGAGCCCAAAAGACTGTTCTATACATCTGTGTCTCTTTTGCTGTTTCACATATAGGGTTATCTTTACCAACCTTCTAAATTCCATATATATGCGTTAGTATACTGTATTGGTGTTTTTCTTTCTGGCTTACTTCACTCTGTATAATAGGCTCCAGTTTTGTCCACCTCATTAGAACTGATACGAATGTATTCTTTTTAATAGCTAAGTAATATTCTATTGTGCATATGTACCACAGCTTCCTTATCCATTCGTCCGCTGATGGACATCTAGGTTGCTTCCATGTCCTGGCTATTATAAACAGTGCTGCGATGAACATTGGGGTGCACGTGTTTCTTTCAATTCTGGTTTCCTTGGTGTGTATGCCCAGCAGTGGGATTTCTGGATCATATGGCAGTTTTATTTCCAGTTTTTTAGGGAATCTCCACGCTCTTCTCCATAGTGGCTGTACTAGTTTGCATTCCCACCAACAGTGTAAGAGGGTTCCGTTTTCTCCACACCCTCTCCAGCATTTATTGCTTGTAGACTTTTGGATAGCAGCCATTCTGACGGGCGTGAAATGGTACCTCATTGTGGTTTTGATTTGCATTTCTCTGATAATGAGTGATGTTGAGCATCTTTTCATGTGTTTGTTAGCCATCTGTATGTCTTCTTTGGAGAAGTGTCTGTTTAGTTCTTTGGCCCACTTTTTGATTGGGTCGTTTATTTTTATGGCATTGAGCTGCAGGAGTTGCTTGTATATTTTTGAGATTAACTCTTTGTCCACTGCTTCGTTTGCTATTATTGAATGTTTGTTGAACAAATTATGTTGACATGCTATATACCTTCACTTACTGCAGAGTAAACTGGGGCAAACAGACAGGAAAAGGGAGTGCTTTAGAAATAATATTTTACACACTATTTGCCATCTTTACCTTAACAAGGTATAGAATATTTCTAGGTAGAAACTGGTTGAACAACTTAGATGATCCTTTGTCAAATAAGTGAGGTCTAGGAATATAATTGGAGAAGGGAATGGCACCCCACTCCAGTACTCTTGCCTGGAAAATCCCATGGATGGAGGAGCCTGGTAGGCTACAGTCCATGGGGTCGCTAAGAATCGTACACGACTGAGTGACTTCACTTTCAGTTTTCACTTTCATGCATTGGAGAAGGAAATGGCAACCCACTCCAATATTCTTGCCTGGAGAATCCCAGGGAGCCTGGTGGGCTGCTGTCTATGGGGTCACACAGAGTCGGACATGACTGAAGCGACTTAGCAGCAGCAGCAGGAAGTATAGCGAGCTTCCCTGGTAGCTCAGCTGGTAAAGAATCTGCTTGCAGTGCAGGAGACCCAGGTTTGATTCCTGGGTCAGGAAGATCCCCTGGAGAAGGAATAGACTAACCACTCCAGTATTCATGGACTTCCCTGATGACTTAGACGGTAAAGAATCCTCCTGCAAAGTTGACTGAGCAACTAAGTGCAGGAAATATAACAGAAAATAATGGAAGCTAACAAACATCATTTTAAGATAGTGACTTTTCAATTTTTTTTCACAAACAGATTAAACTTTATGAACTGCTTCCTACATAGAGCAAAAAGTATAGCATGTTTTATTTAAAAGAAAATTCTAGATGTTGATTTGAACTGAAAGTACAAGGCTTTATTTCCCTTTCACAGTTTGCTCTTGAAAGGTTTTTCTTGTGAAATACATAATATGCTGTTACAAGTTGAATATAACGAGGCCTTACCTTAAAATAAAGAAAAAAAAAACCCAAATTTGACTAATTTTGCCTCTTGAGGAATCTATTTGTGGGCTGTATGTGTGTTAAAAAGCATATGTAAAAGAGATAGCAAATGGGAATTTGCTGTATGGCTCAGGAAACTCAAACAGGGGCTCTGTATCTAAGAGGGGTAGGATGGGGAGGGGGATGGGAAGGAGGTTCAAAAGGGAGGGGATATATGTATACCTATGGCTGATTCATGTTGAGGTTTGACAGAAAACAGCAAAATTCTGTAAAGCAGTTATCCTTCAATAAAAAATAATAATAATAAAAAATGACCCCCCCCCCCCCAAAAAAAGGAGCGACAAACACTAATATCAAAAGCAGCTTTTTAGAGGGATAAGTGAGGGAAAAAATGAATGCTGGTATGTTCACAATGAGATATTTTGACAATCTCACATCAGTTCAGTTCAGTTCAGTCACTCAGTCATGTCCGACTCTGCGACCCCATGAACCACAGCATACCAGGCCTCCCTGTCCATCACTGACTCCCTAAGTCCACCCAAACCCATGTCCATCGAGTCGGTGCTGCCATCCAACCATCTCATCCTCTGTCATCCCCTTCTCCTCCTGCCCTCAATCTTTCCCAGCATCAAGGTCTTTTCCAATGAGTCAGCTCTTCCCATTAGGTAGCCAAAGTACTGGAGTTTCAGCTTCAACATCAGTCCTTCCAATGAACACCCAGGACAGATCTCCTTTAGAAAGGACTGGTTGGATCTCCTTGCAGTCCAAGGGACTTTCAAGAGTCTTCTCCAACACCACAGCTCAAAAGCATCAATTATTCGGTGTCCAGCTTTCTTTATAGTCCAACTCTCACATCCATACATGACCACTGGAAAAACCATAGCCTTGACTAGACGGACCTTTGTTGGCAAAGTAATGTCTGTGCTTTTTAATATGCTGTCTAGGTTAGTCATAACTTTCCTTCCAAGGAGTAAGCGTCTTTTAATTTCATGGCTGCAGTCACCATCTGCAGTGATTTTGGAGCCCAGAAAAATAAAGTCAGCCACTGTTTCCACTGTTTTCCCATCTATCTGCCATGAAGTGATAGGACAGGATGCCATGATCTTAGTTTTCTGAATGTTGAGCTTTAAGCCAACTTTTTCACTCTCCACTTTCACTTTCATTAAGAGGCTCTTTAGTTCTTCTTCACTTTCTGCTATAAGGGTGGTGTCATCTGCATATCTGAGGTTATTGATATTTTTCCTGGCAATCTTGATTCCAGCTTGTGCTTCCTCCAGCCCAGTGTTTCTCATGATGTACTCTGCATATAAGTTAAATAAGCAGGGTGACAATATACAGCCTTGACATACTTCTTTTCCTGTTTGGAACCAGTCTGTTGTTCCATGTCCAGTTCTAACTGTTGCTTCCTGACCTGCATACAGGTTTCTCAAGAGGCAGGTCAGGTTGTTTTAAATTTTTATATAGCATCTCTGTAGCTTTTGGATCAGCATTAACATAGCTAATGCACACAAATCCTATTAGTGTAAGAAAAAATGTCACAATGTAACTTATACATCCTAAAACAAGCTATAAATATAAACTAATAAATAATCTCGAGATTGGAAGAAACAGAAAACTCAAAGTTTAATTGCATTTGAATACTATGAGGTAGAAACTTTCAAAGGTAAGGACTAAGGAGAAAAACTTTAAATGTTTACTAACAATTCAACACTTTTATTTTTCCCACATTTGGATATTTCATATTCACAACAGCAAGATCAGTCAGGACTTATACAATCCCGAATAGCAAAAATAATAATGTTCAGTTTTTAATGTTTTGTTTACTTAAAAAAGTCTCAAGGATCTTGATGGATTCTAAACCCATCGCTGTTTCCAAGCCAGGAAACACTTGTACCATTAAAGAGAATGTCCTGTGACCAATGTTTCATCTCAAAGACCCCTAAAAACTGTTTTGTGTATCCTTCTCCTTGTAATCCATGCTTTCTAACTTCTATGCCTTCCACATATATACCTTTAAACATACTTTCCTTGAATTTGATCAAGTCATACACATCCTCCATGTCCCTGTTAATATACAGTTCTTCTCTAGTGCTATCTTGTCACCAAATGGAAATGCACCCTCACAACCTCTGGTCTGTATGCTTTTGGCTGGAATATCAGAGGTTCCTGTGACCAAGCCTGGGGCAGGACTTCCTAAGACTGCTCAACAGAAATGAACTTGTAGTTATATTCATCCCTATGGTTTATTACAGTGAAAAGACACAAAGCAAAGTCAGCAAAGGGAAAAGGCACATGAGGTGACATCCAGAGGGAACTGGGAGCAGAGTTCCAAATGTCCACAAGTTGACTCTCTGGGGAATCACACAAGATGTGCTTAGTTCCTGTAGTTGTGAGTGTTGATAACAGATGAGAAGTGCTATCTACCAGGGAGACTCAATAGAGACCCAGCATCCCAACATTTACTGGGGCCTGATCATGCAAGTACATGAACCCAAATCCCAGACCCCTCATAAGGAAAGCAGGTATTTAGGATAAATAATATTGTTTGCACAACTTAAGCACCATGAACCATTCTTACCAATTAGGGTGGTGGTATCCCACTCCCCAAATCCTAGATACTAGCCAAAGGCCATCCTTGCTAGTAGAACTTTCTAGAGGGGAGAGGTGCAGGGCTGCTTGCCCTCTTATCTTTTTTGCACATAATTCTACTTAATATATAGTAAATTATAATTTATGTATATATTAAATCATAAGTTGTATCTCCTATATCTATGCCATATCTGAATTTCTTCACTTTAAGCTTGCTGAGAATTTAGAGAGGATTTTTCTCATTACTCCATCATTCCCAGGATAGAATAAGATTCCCAGTGGAGACATTTCACAAATATTAATGACTAGAAGGTCTGAGTCAGTAAGTAACTGCAGGAAATGGGAAGACTGCACAGTGAGGAGGAGAGTTCTGCAGGATGGAGTCCTCTGAATTGTGACTGTCTTTTATGAAATGATCAGGGATAGCAGAAATTTGACAACAGTTAAGGAAGATGCTCATTATGAGCAGGATTATTACTGACCTAAAATAATTTTTATTGTTAAATATACGTACACATTTTAATGAAACAAGAATGTGTAGTCTTTTTTCAATAAAATTATGTCAGATCACAAAAGTTTTACTTAATCTTAAACTTGACTTCACCCTGTCCAATCTATTATTAATATTTACTCTTATTCTGCCTAGAGAATGATGCATATACTATGACTAGTGTCACAAATTCACTTACACACAAAAAGATTGCTGAGCACTCACTGTGTTGTCACTGAGATGTCAGCATTAAGAGCCGCATAATAATAGTTCATACTGAAAAAGTGCTGACTACTGTGCTAAGTACTCCTCTGAGAGATAGATGCTGTTAGATACTCTTCTTTTACAAATAAAGTTACTAGAGAAGTTAAATGACACCTCTAAGCAGTTACTCTGAATCCATGGTCTTAATGGTCTTAATTACTCTGTTATATTGATTATCACACTCTTGAGAAACACTTTTTTGGGGTTTAACATAATTTTTTTTTTTTTGAGAAATTTTGAGAAAAATCACCCTTGTTCCATTGCAATTTTTTTCTCCACCTCTTTAAAAGTCCAAGAGCTCAAATATTGCTATAATTTGCCATTCCATCTTTGGTAAGTTATCTGGTCTTAATGAAGAGTTTATCACTTAATCATTCACTTAGAAGTATTAAGGATTCAACAATGGATTTATCTTTTGTGTCCATCCTTCTGAACATAAATAAAAGTGGAATCCTGTTGGCTGAAGCAAAATAAACTTAAGAATACTGAAATCTTTGTACCTTTGTGATGGTTTGAGTTTTTGCAACTGCACAATTAGAAGAACAGAACTCTTCTTTTCTCTTTGAATATAATGTGTTTTGTCATCAATTGTCTCCGACACAAGGCTGCAATTAATATGTGTCAGAGCCTGGAAGGAGAACTCATGGAAGGGAAACTTTACTTCAGACTTTTTCATTTCTTAAAGAATTAATATGATTATGACTGATTCATGTTGATGTACAGCAGAAACCATCACAACATTGTAAAGCAATTATCCTCCAATTAAAAGAAAAGAATACAAGAAAAGGTGAAAGTAATAAACATGCTGCATTATGAAGAAGTCAAACAGCAGCTTGGAAATGAATATACAATTTCACCTGGGTCACAAAGCATTATTTTGCATGACAAAGGAGTTGTCAATACTGTCTATGGGTTTTTAGGTCAATATTAACATTCATGTTCAGAAAGATGATGATGCCATGTACTTGCAGGCAGGGCTCTCCATGATGTGATGATGATTGACATTTGAAAGGTATTGTTTTGATTCACAACCTCTTGAGAAAAACTTTCAAGTGACTGATACCATCGCCTCATGTCCCAGTGGAGGCAAGTGTGTCTCAGGGAGGATGAGCGTCTCTGGTCCCAGAAGTAGGAAGTGACAGTGATGACTTACACTCAAGTCCCCTGTCTCTGGGGCTAGTGCTTTAACTTCTGGCCACAGGGGCTCGCAAATGTTAGGAAGGTGCCTAGATTAGAAAGTCTGTAGGATGAGCGATTTCAGCTACTGAGATACAGTCCTCCATGGGTGTGTTGAGTCTCTGCACATCTTGGAAGCAGAAACATTGACTGCTTTTCTTCTGGCCTATGTTACTGAGCTTGAGAGAGGTGGTCTCCCTACAGAGCAACAGACAGGCATCTCTACTATCTATTAGAGTTTCTTATGTGCGGGCATTCCTGTACCTGACTCAGTGTGTTGACAGGTTTCACCTGACCATCTTAACATTGTCTCATTAGAATCAGCCTTGGGAAACCAGCTTAAGAAAATGCCGATAATTTGGCTACTGTTATTTTTCAATGAATAATAAAACCCTTTGTTTGTGAAAACAAGACAAAACAAAAACTTATCAAAATGGGAGTGGGTCTATGTTCTGTAGTACCTATAGTTTATTGCTGCTTTGGGAGACCTCCAGAAGGAAAATAATGCAAAATTATATATACAAAACTGATCTCAGGGATGGAAAGGGTACGGCCAAGTGAGACGACCTGTCATGGAAGTTCTCTTCATGGCAAATTCATCTTTATCAGCATTATATTTTCAGAAGTCATAATTTTTCAATTTCACAAATCACTCTCCAAATATCAGTCTATAAATTGCATAGCAACTCATCTTAGAAAATAGCTCATAATTTTTGTTGAAGAAAATAGGGAAAACCACTAGACCATTCAGGATTGACAGAAATCAAATCCCTTACGATTATACCGTGGAAGTAGCAAATGGATTCAAGGGATTAGATCTGATAGAGTGCCTGAAGAACTCTGTCATGACTGAGGTTCATGACATTGTACAGGATGCAGGGATCAAGATCATCCCCATGAAAAAGAAATGCAACAAGGCAAAATGGTCTGAGCAGGCCTTACAAATAGTTATGAAAAGAAGAGAAGTGAAAGGCAAAAGGAGAAAAGGAAATATATACCGATTTGAATGCAGAGTTCCAAAGAATAGCAAGGAGACATGAGAAAGCCTTCCTCAGTGATCAGTGCAAAGAAATAGAGGAAAAAAATAGGATGGGAAAGACTAGAGATCTCTTCAAGAAAATTAGAGATACCAAGAGAAATTTTCATGCAAAGATGGACACAAGAAAGGAGAGAAGTTGTATGGACCTAAGAGAAGCATAAGATATAAGAAAAGGTGGCAAGAATACACAGAAGAATTGTACAAAAAAGATCTTCACGACCCAGATAATCACTATGGTGTGATCACTCCCCTAGAGCCAGACATCCTGGAATGTGAAGTCAAGTGGGCCTTAGGAAGCATCACTATGAACAAAGCTAGTGGAGGTGATGGAATTCCAGTCAAGGTTTTTAAAATCCTAAAAGATGATGCTATGAAAGTGCTGCAGTCAATATGCCAGCAAATATGGGAAACTCAGCAGTGGCCACAAGACTGGAAAAGGTCAGTTTTCATTCCAATCCCAAAGAAAGGCAATGCCAAAGAATGCTTAAACTACAACACAATTGCACTCATCTCACACACTAGTAAAGTAATGCTAAAAATTCTCCAAGCCAGATTTCAACAGTACATGAAGCATGAACTTCCAGATGTTCAAGCTGGATTTAGAAAAGGCAGAGGAACCAGAGATCAAATTGCCAACACCTGTTAGATCATTGAAAAAGCAAGAGAGTTAAAGAAAAATATATACTTCTGCTTTATTGGCTATGCCAAAGCCTTTGACTGTGTGAATCACAACAAACTTTGGAAAATTCTTAAAGAGATGGGACTACCAGACCACCTTACCTGCCTCCTGAGAAATCTGTATGCAGGTCAAGAAGCAACAGTTAGAACCAGACATGGAACAACAGGCTGGTTCCAAATTGGGAAATGAGTACATCAAAGTTGTATACTGTCATTCTGCTTATTTAACTTATATACGGAGTACATCATGAGAAATGCTGGACTGGATGAAGCAAAAGCTAGAATCAAGATTGCCGGGAGAAATATCAATAACCTCAGATATGCAGATGACACCACCCTTATGGCAGAGTGAAAAGGAACTAAAGAGCCTCTTGATGAAAGTGAAAGAGGAGAGTGAAAAAGCTGGCTTAAAACTCAACATTTAGAAAACTAAGATCATGGCATCTGGTTCCATCACTTTATGGCAAATAGATGGGGAAACAGTGGAAACAGTGCAGACTTGATTTTGGGGGGGCTACAAAGTCACTGCAGATGGTGACTGCAGCCATGAAAGTAAAAGACACTTGCTCCTTGGAAGAAAAATTATGACCAACCTGAACAGCATATTAAAAAGCAGAGACATTGCTTTGCCAACAAAGGGCCATCTAGTCAAGGCTATGGTTTTTCCAGTAGTCATGTATGGATGTGAGAGTTGGACCATAAAGAAAGCTGAGCACCGAAGAATTGATGCTTTTGAACTGTGGTGCTGGAGAAGACTCTTGGGAGTCCCTTGGACTGCAAGGAGATCCAACCAGTCCATCTTAAGGGAAATCAGTCCTGAATATTCATTGGAAGAACTGATGCTGAAGCTGAAGCTCCAGTACTTGGGAACCTGATTCGAAGAATTGACTCATTTGAAAAGACCCTGATGCTGGGAAAGAATGAAGGCAGAAGGAGAAGGAGACAAAGGAGGATGAGATGGTTGGATGGCATCACCGACTCAATGGACATGAGTTTGAGTAAATTCTGGGAGTTAGAGATGGAGGCCTGATGTGCTGCAGTCCTTGGGGTCGCAAAGAGTTGGACACAATTGAGCCACTGAACTGAACTGAATTTTTGTTTTCAAGGTGAAATAAAAATCCAGAATATCTCTCCTATGCCATAAGTTTTTCAATACTCTGGTGTCTTGCTTGGATTTATAGATAATCTAGGGAGCAATATGATTTTTTTCAACCATTGACTCTTTAAAGGAAATATGTTACGAAACTAATGTCTTAAATTGCTTTCAAAAACTTGTACTGGTTAAGTTCCAGCGTAGTTGAGCCCAAACTTCTGGAAAAATTGAGTTCACTCAAATTGTACCATGATATTTGACAAAGTTTCCACTGATTTGTGTGGCAGCTCTCTGAGCTCAAGTGAGAGAATTAACATGCTTTGAGTGACACTCTGAAAGCAGCAAATTATTTTTTGCATACAGCACTGAAGAGGAAAAAATAGCTTCACTCATTTTGTTGTGTGAAAGCATGTCCATTTATCACAGTAAACCCTTAAAATAGTTATTACTATTAGCAAGTCATATTTGTACATTGGTCACAGATAACAATTGCAGGTAAAACATTATAAAATATTTACTTGAACTCATAAAATGTGTAAATCAATAAACAAGGAAATGAATATACTTCACCTACTTTTGAAATATTACTTGATCGACTTGCAGATCGCCTTGGGGATTTGTCATTCTGAAAAATAAAATTAGAGACATTGATTAAAATATAGCAATAATCTTTTTTGCTGAGAAAAGAAAGCATAGCACAGGCCAAAACGTAGATGTCCTTCTTACTTTTCTGACAGATATAAAAACTGCTTACACAAGATAGTATTTCTCACACCAAATTTTATTTCTATAGTACTTATTAGTGTTTTTTTAAAAAATATTTCAATTAGTACCAGGGTTTATACCAATCTAGGAATATTTATTTCCAGGAAATGCTTATTTCTCTGGAAAAATATATGCAGTTCCTTTGAAATAGATTTAGAAATGAAAATATAGTTCATTATTTCTTTTTTGGCTTTGGCTACCAGGAAATTCTGAGTAAATTCTGGTTCTCAATGTCAGTAAATATTGCATCTGTATGCAATATTTGGTGCATGGTACATAGCATCTAACTTGTATTCTTCTACAATACACTTTATTTATCTTTTCCCTTATTTTAAAAATGAGATAAAAGCTTAAAGACAATTTAAAAGGTAATTCTTTAAATTAAAAATATTTTAAAATTTAAAGCTTAAAAAATAAATTTTAAAAATTATGCCTCTGTTCTTGCCTCCTAAGGAATTTTCAACTTAGGAGGAAAAAAGCATGCAAAAAGCTCTTGAATATATATTTTTATAAAAAAGAGTCATACAATTTTAAAGTAAAAAGGGCCCCTGACAAGTGGCACCCCTCATTGGAAGACCATAGGCATTGTGCTGCCTGCACCCACAGAGCGCTGCCCGAGCCAGGGCCAGCACAGGGCCTCTGCCAGGTCAGTCACTCTTCCCACTCCACCAGTTATCTGCTGGTGGGTAACTGATCTGCAAATCAGAATGTATGAGTGCTATGCATGTTACACGTACCAAGAGATCACAGCACATCTTTCCTTCGGTGTAGAAAACCTTGAAAGACCCTGTTCTGGAAACCAATATTTTGTGAAAGGTCTGTATTTAGCACTTTAGAGATCTTTTAAAAAATATTTCTGAGCATATGGACTCAATACCACAGTGGATCAGAGTAGACAACTACAGTGCATCTTGACAGAAGTCATTTTTGAAAACTAAGTTTTTATAACAAGCTGCAGGTCTAAAATTGCCTGGCGATGACTGATGGAGACAGTTTTCAGAAACACTGTGATGAGGGGACATGGCAATGTGTTATTGTGGAAACAGTGGCTGCCGTCCACTGAAAAGTCATTGAGTCTGGCGCAGGCTTGCAGGCATTACAGCTGAACAGTGCTTTTTCCTTTACTTGCAACTTCCGTCTCATACAACCATGAATGTCTCTGTGAAGCGTGTTATTACAGAGACGAGTCACAACTTTACGATTAGTTCCACCTCGTAACAGCCCTGTGATCCAGCTGGAGATTAATGTGTGTATTCCCTGAAGACATTTTTCCTTGATTAGCTTCCTCTGATGATGGAGAGAGGTACTTTTCTACTGACACTTCAACTCCTTTTCTACAGACAAGAAAACAAAACTCATCCATCTTTTCTTCTCAGTGAAATTCAGAATTTTGACATGCTACTTGATAGAAGAGAGGTCAAATGATATAACAGACTTGAGGGGAGTTTGATTGTCCTGGTTGTTTTACTGTGTTTCCTATATTTATGTGATATTTGAGAATCTAACCAAAGAACTAGAATTGAAGGGTGCTTCAGCAAGAACTAAGAAGTACTATACAAATTGGATTTGACATCAGGTTACCTACTTTTTCCAACCAAATGGGACTCTTCAGTGTTTTGAGATAAAAATGAGGGTCAGGTCCTTCCACAATTGTGAATTCATCATGGGGCTATATAATAAGCAGATAATTATTGCAGCAGCTCCCGATCTAGTGGTGTGGGAAACACCTGCTGGATTATTTAGTATTTCAAAAGATCTTTTACCTTGAAATCCATTAGTTCTATTCTCTTTTAATACAAGGTTAGGCATTGAAGGAACTAAACAAGCTTAGACAAAGGCTAGCATTTTTCCATGGCTAAGGTCTCTATTATTTTTATTCCAGTTAACACTTGGGAACAGAGAGGTTACCCTATTGCTCACCTGCAGTGATGTAAAATTTGGGGTTTTGCCGTGAACTAGACTTGTACTTCTGCACTAGTTCTAGCAGCAGTGTATTCAAGATCCCAGGCCTCTAAATTCCTCCCTGTGAAAAGGGTAAATAATATATTGGGGGCTGGATTGAATGAACTATAGATGAAAAAATTTATAGATTACAAGATTATAGTATTTCCATTATTATTCACAGGTAGAGGAAACACCCAAAGAGTTCCCTCAGAAATCATGATAATCATCACAAGTTACTAGATCTGTAATTTTAATATAAACACCCTAGTTTCTCTGTCCTGCAATTCCACCCCCATTGTGGATTAGATTCTGGCATATAAAATTTAAGAATGGAAAATCAAATTGCTCTCTACCAAAGAGAATTAGGGAATTCCAGTCTGCCTTGCTTTCAAAGCAAAGCACCAGAAACACTTTCTTTCCCTCATGGAAAACTTCCAAAGCAAACTGTCCAATTGTTACTGATTAATTGGATGGTTTGTCCCATTACTATTGCTGGGATGTGTTCTTTTTTTCTAAATCAGTGAAATATGGTTGTCATACCTCATTATGATCAGTTTAAATTCTTTATCTTAGATTAAACAGAAGCTGTTGCAGAATATAATGTAACTTACTGGTACCCAAATGATAATGACCTTGTTGGTCACTACAAGTTGAAACCAACAAGAGTTCCAGACAAATCTACACAAAAATTATGGGATCATGAAGCAATAATGTTGATGAGATAGTTTTTTAGTAGATCAATCTTAGCAGCTTATTCATGGCATGCAGGGAGAGAGACTTCTAATTTCATAAGTGTTTTAAAATCTTTTTAAAAGTTATAATTTTTAATGTATCTGATGTTGATAACTTTTTTGTGATTATTATTATTCAGTTCAGTTCAGTTCAGTTGCTCAGTCGAGTCCAACTCTTTGTGACCCCATGAACGACAGCACGCCAGGCCTCCCTGTCCATCACCAACTCCCGGAGTCTCCCCAAACCCATGTCCATCGAGTCGATGATGTCATCCAGCCATCTCATCCTCTGTTGTCCCCTTCTCTTCCTGCCCTCAATCTTTCCCAGCATCAGGGTTTTTTCCAATGAGTCAGCTCTTCGCATGAGGTGGCAAAAGTATTGGAGTTTCAGCTTCAACATCAGTCCTTCCAACGAACACCCAGGACCTTTAGGATGGACTGGTTGGATCTCCTTGCAGCCCAAGGGACTCTCAAGAGTCTTCTCCAACACCACAGTTCAAAAGCATCAATTCTTCAGCGCTCAGGTTTCTTTATAGTCCAACTCTCACATCTATACATGACCACTGGAAAAACCATAAGCTTGACTATACGGACCTTTGTTGACAAAGTGATGTCTCTGATTTTTAATATGCTGTCTAGGTTTGTCAGAACTTTCCTTCCACAGAGTAAGCGTCTTTTAATTTCATGGCTGCAGTCACCATCTGCAGTGACTTTGGAGCCCAGAAAAATAAATTCAGCCACTGTTTCCACTGTTTCCCCATCTATTTGCAATAAAGTTGTGGGACTGGATGCCGTGATCTTAGTTTTCTGAATGTTGAGCTTTAAGCCAAGTTTTTCACTCTCCTCTTTCACTTTCATTAAGAGGCTCTTTAGTTCTTCTTCACTTTCTGCCAAAAGGGTGGTGTCATCTGCATATCTGAGGTTATTGATATTTCTCCAGACAATCTTGATTCTAGCTTGTGCTTCCTCCAGCCCAGCATTTCTCATGATGTACTCTGCATATACGTTAAATAAGCAGGGTAACAATATACAGCCTTGACGTACTCCTTTTCCTATTTGGAACCAGTCTGTTGTTCCATGTCCAGTTCTAACTGTTGCTTCCTGACCTGCATACAGGTTTCTCAAGAGGCAGGTCAGGTGGTCTGGTATGCCCATCTCTTGAAGAATTTTCCACAGTTTATTGTGATCCACACAGTCAAAGGCTTTGGCATAGTCAATAAAGCAGAAATAGATGTTTTTCTGTAACTCTCTTGCTTTCTTGATGATCCATCGGATGTTGGCAATTTGATCTCTGGTTCCTCTGCCTTTTCTAAAACCAGCTTGAACATCTGGAAGTTCATGGTTCACGTATTGCTGAAGCCTAGCTTGGAGAATTTTAAGCATTACTTTACTATTTATTAACATAGGATAATTTTTAAAATTTGACCTTACTAATCAAAGTTTGATTTTCATCACCAGCAAGAATAAATGATTACCAAATAAGGAAATCATTACTAAATTGTTTTTACTCATTTAACATCATAATCTAAGGAAAATGACATAGTTCCTTTAAAGTGGAATACTCTGTATGTTAAAGAATGTATGATACAGTGGACTTGTATTTATCTACAGAAGACTATTCTCTATATCATACCAGTAATCAGGAGAGGGAAGTAAAGAAGCTTGAGGGAGGATTTTTGTTTGTTTTTGAAGGAAAAAGAAATGTATTTCCGAGTGCAGAAATCAGAATAAGACAATTTCAGACCACTAATCAGACAACAGATATGATAGTGTTCTACAGTTTTCTTCCTTTGTCCACCCCACCCAAGGCTAAAAGACAAGAATATTTGAAAGAAGAAAAAATGAGGTAATTTTGAGAATCATCTGAAAAATTCTAAGTTGATCATGAAACTATTTCTGCTAAACAATTAAAAAATTGAAGCTTAAAATCGAAGAAAAGTCTTTGAAAGCAATGTGGCTTGTAAACAAAAAAAAAATGACACAGAGACATTGAATAATATAATAAAACTCAATTAATATATTTATTAAAAACCTCATGTCCTTTTTAAAAAAAAATTATTTATTTTAATTGGAGGCTAATTACTTTACAATATTGTATTGGTTTAACCATACATTGAAATGAATCTGCCATGGATGTACATGTGTTCCCCATCCTTAGCCCCCCTCCAACTTCCCTCCCATCCCATCCCTCTGGGTCATCCTAGTGCACCAGCCCCAAGCACCCTGTGGCATGCATCAAACCTGGAATGGTGATACATTTCACATATGATAATATACATGTTTCAATGCCATTCTCCCAAATCATCCCACCCTCAACCTCTCCCACAGAGTCCAAAAGACTGCTCTATACATCTGTGTCTCTTTTGCTGTTGCACATATAGAGTTATCTTTACCATCTTTCTAAATTCCATATATATGCGTTAGTATACTGTATTGGTGTTTTTTTTTTTTTTTAATATGACTTACTTCACTCTGTATAATAGGCTCCAGTTTCATCCACCTCATTAGAACTGATTTAAAAGTATTCTTTTTAATGCTGAGTAATATTCCAGGGGAAACAGTGGAAACACTGTCAGACTTTATTATTTTGGGCTCCAAAATCACTGCTGATGGTGATTGCAGCCATGAAATTAAAAGACACTTACTCCTTGGAAGGAAGGTTATGACCAACCTAGATAGCATATTTAAAAGCAGAGACATTAGTTTTCCAACAAAGGGCCGTCTAGTCAAGGCTATGGTTTTTCCAGTGGTCATGTATGGATGTGAGAGTTGGATGGTGAAGAAAGCTAAGAGCCTCAGAATTGATGCTTTTGAACTGTGGTGTTGGAAAAGACTCTTGAGAGTCCCTTGGACTGCAAGGAGATACCAACCAGTCCATTCTAAAGGAGATCAGTCCTGGGTGTTCATTTTGAAGGACGGATGTTGAAGCTGAAACTCCAATACTTTGGCCACCTCATGCGAAGAGTTGACTCATTGGAAAAGAACCTAACGCTGGGAAAGATTGGGGGCAGGAGATGAGAAGGGGGCGAAAGAGGATGAGATGGTTGGATGAGGCATCACAACTCGTTCTCCATCACGACTGAGGACTGAAACTTAGGTTTTTGGATAGCAGCCATTCTGACGGGTGTGAAATGGTACCTCATTGTGGTTTTGATTTGCATTTCTCTAATAATGAGTGATGTTGAGCATCTTTTCATGTATTTGTTAGCCATCTGTATGTCTTCTTTGGAGAAGTGTCTGTTTAGTTCTTTGGCCCACTTTTTGATTGGGTCGTTTATTTTTCTGGACTTGAGCTGCAGGAGTTGCTTGTATATTTTTGAGATTAACTCTTTGTCAGTTGCTTCATTTGCTATTATTTTCTCCCATTCCGAGAGCTGTCTTTTCACCTTGCTTATAGTTTCCTTTGTTGTGCAGAAGCTTTTAATTTTAATTAGCTCCCATTTGTTTATTTTTGCTTTTATTTCCGATATTCTGGGAGGTGGGTCATGGAGGATCCTGCTGTGATTTATGTCGGAGAGTGTTTTGCCTATGTTTTCCTGTAGGAGTTTTATAGTTTCTGGTCTTATGTTTAGATTCTTCATGTTCTTTAGATAAAAAAATACTTTTAAAAATGCCTATGAAATATTTAAAATTTATCTGGCTTCAAGTAGTACCTCAAAAAATCTCCAAGTAGAGATTTTATAGGGTACCTCTCTTGATAGTGAGCCAGTAAAATTAGAAATAAAAATTTGAAATGTTACTAATAAATCTTGATCACCTGAAAACTAACACATTTTAAGATAAGGCTTGGTTCAAAGAAATGAAAACTTTTGGAAAATTATAGCCAGAAATTCTGGAAAATGTTATACTAAGACTTATGTAACACAACAAAAGCTATATCCAGATAAAATTTAATGACTTTAAAGGCCTTCATTATTGAAAAACACAGTAGCAAAACAATTTTTTTAAAAAATGTAGTAAAAACAATAAAATATAAAAGCTAAAACTCATTACATTGACATAAATAAGAATAAAGAAATTTTTTTATAGCAGGTTTTTGAAAATAATTACAAAGTAGATGAATTCCCTATAAGACTTTTAAAAACTTATTTAGGAGAGCAGAAATATGTAAGAAATAAGAAGGGATATAATCAGAGACACAGAAAAGATTTTAAAAAAAGTAAAAGAATGCTACATGTAATGTTATTACAGCAAATTTGAAAACCTAAAGGAAATGAATCACATTCTAGCAAAATAAAAGTTGTCAGAATTTATTCAAAAAGAGGAAAATTTGTATAGATATTTAACCAAGAGGAGATTGGATAAGTAAATAAAAGTCTATATGCCCTACAAAGGATAAGGGCATGATCATTTCACAACTGAGCTGTATCTTTTTTTTTAATATTTGTTTTTTATTCATTTACTTGGTAGTGTGGGTCTTAGCTGTGGCATATGGGATCTAGTTCCCTAACCAAGGATTGAATCTGGGCCTCCTGCGTTGGGTGCACAGTCTTAGCCACTGGGCCACCAGTGACGTTCTGAGTTGTATCTTACTGTATTGCTGATCCTGTTCGTGAGGTCAGTTGTCTTGCTGTTCACCTTGTTTGCACTGTTCACTAAACCCAAGGTAGGCAAAGCGTGAGTTAAGAGGCTGGAAGAAGACTTGAGGAGCCACAGGAACTATAGACATGTTTATTCTCTCCTGGCCGGCCCAGCAGCCTTAGCAGCAGCCATAACATGACACAATACATCACAACCTCTCCCCTGGCTAGCACAGCCGCCGTAACAGCATTCTCTTCTGGCTGACGCAGCAGACACAGCTGGGCCACAGTGGTAAAATGTCCCCACTTTCTAGGTGGAGCTCACATATATGCATGCTACACACATGACCAAGTGAATACTTTGTGACATGCATGTGCAGGCTACAAATGATCTCAGCTGTTACATAACCATTATTTACAAGATGTGGGGCCAGAGCAAGAGGCTGTGGAGCGAGAGAGTCTGACCATACCATTTTGGCTAATTTTCTCTTTCCATACACTTACTTTTCAAGAAAACATAATTACAGAGTTAGTTACATTATTCTTGACCATAAGAACATAAAATTCCCTAATCCGTATTATGAACTCAGTATAAATGAAACTTCTAATGTGTTAAGACAGTATCAAAAATAAAAAAAAGAAAAAGAAAAGAAAGTTATACTATGGTCTTGTGTTCAGTTGTGTCTGTCTCTGTGATCCCATGGGCTGGAGCCCACCAGGCTCCTCTGTCCATGGAATTTTCAAGATAAGAATATTGGAGTGTGTTGCCATTTCCTTCTTCAGGGGATATTCCTATCCCAAGGATCAAATCTTCATTCTTGCATCTCTTGCATTGGCACGTGGATTCTTTACCACTGTGCCACCTAGGAGGCCTATACTATGGTCTTATTTGGGACTAAAGATGAAAAAATTTCTTTAACATATTAACATGTATCTAATAATGTATCTAATAGTAGCACATATGTTTGATACAACAGCAGTGTACAAAAAAATGCTCAAGGAATAAAATAAGATTTATTCAGGATATTTCCTTGTCAGGAAATTGATCAATAATTCTTTGAAAGAGAAAAACATTATGATCCTGTAGTTAAGGTGTTTAACAAACCTGGCACTCTTACTACAATGTAAGCTTTAAGTAAAGCAAAAATTGAAGGAAATCTTTAAAGTGCTAAAGATAATATCTTAAAAATCATTATCAAATATTATCTTAAATGGAAAAATACTAAAATTATGTCCATTAAAGATATTCTTTTAGGGGTACTTGCTCTTTTGTGTGTAGCTTTGTTTACTCTAGCTGCTCTGGGTCTTCCTTGCTGCACGTGGGCTTTTCTCTCTTTTGCTGAGCGGGGCCGCTCTCTAGTTGCAGTCTGCAGGCTTTTCACTGCACTGGCTTCAGAGCTGCGGCACCTGGGCTCTAGAGCACAGGCTCAATAGTTACACTACATTGACTTGGTTGCTCTATGGCATGTGAGGTCTTCCTGAATCAGGGATGGAACCCATGTCCTGCATTGGCAGGAAGACTCTCTACCACTGAGCCACCAGGGAAGCATGAGATACTTGCTCTTGCTATTATTATTAATCTTAACTTAGAGCTTCTAACAAACTAACAACAAAAAAATAAAATATTTGAAATATTATAAAAAAAACTATAAATAAACCATTTTCTCTTCTTGATAAATATAGCATTATATAAATTCCAGCTGCCTCTAGTTATAAAAGGAAACTGCAGTTAATGAGACTTTAGTACAATGTCTAGATAGAGAATATGTATACCATGGCAGAGTCTACAAATTTCCTAAAACCCACTATCCCTTCTTCTGTACTAAGAAAGTGGTAACCAGGTATGCATTATCCCTGTCGTGTTACATCTCCTAGGGTTCCTTCCAATTACAGCTCGCCTATGGCCAAATTACCTCCAGTGAGATGTGGGCAGAGCTAACATTTGTCAGCTTTCTGCTTGTCCCATAAATCTGAACTTTACTCCATGCTCTCTTCTGCTGATCTATGTAAGGTTGGAGTCTGTTGGAGCAAGCCAAGAAGCACAAATTAAAGGTGGTAGAGCTAAATTCCCCTGAGTCCCCTAATGACCAGCAGCGAAGAGCCATCTGTAATTTGTAATATACATTCTAAACAGTCACAAGGGATAAATAAATTTGTATTTCTTTGGGGTCACCACATTTTTGGATTTCTTTATATAACAGCTTAGTCTCTCCTAATAGAAATACTGCAAAACGAATAGCTTTCTCTCTTCTAGTTATAAATATCCAGAAGTGTAAAAAGAAAACCCAAACCTATAAAACAGTTAAGAATAAATATGAAAAGGATCTGTTAAAATCTTATTAGAATATAAAATATAATATCTTATTGAGGAGTATAAATCATGATCTTAAAACATTCTTTAATGGCAAGAATATTTCATAAAATATAGATCCTCTATAAATTGACATGTAAATAGAATGTGGGTTCAATAAAGTCTCAAATGAAATTTCTTTTTTTTTTTGAAGTAGAAAGAAAATAGATAAAATGATTTTAAAGAATATGTATATAAAAAGAAATGTCTGAGAATAGATGATAGAAAAAATACTGAAAAAAGGACATCTCCTTATGCTAGGCGCTGCCCATATAAAGTCACTGTCCTTAAGTCAGTATGGTATCGGCATAAGAATTAATCAAAATTCTGAAACTCAGGATAGAAGACCCAGAAATATGCATAAGAACCTCACATGTGACCAAGCTAGTAGTAAAGTTAATATCGAAATGATAGTTGATGTAATAAATTATGTCTGACTCTTTGCAACCCCATGAACTGTATGTCACCAGGCTCCTCTGTCCATGGGATTCTCCAGGCAAGAATACTGGAGACGGTCACCATGCCCTCCTCCAGGGGATCTTCCTGGCCCATGGATTGAACCCAGGTCTCCCACATTGCAGGTGGATTCCTTACCATCTGAGCCACCAGGGAAGCCCAAGAATATTGAAGTGGGTAGCCTATTGCTTCTCCAGGGGATCTTCCCAACCCAGGAATTGAACCGGGGACTCCTGCATGGCAGGTGGATTCCTTACCAGCTGAGCTACCAGGGAAATCCTAATCAAAAGTCAGTAAGATCCAGAATACAAAACCCAGAAATAAGTATAAGAATTTCACATTTAATAAAACTAGTAGTCAAATTAATATTGAAATGATAGGCAATATAATAAATGCTTCTGGACAAGAAAAAGTAAACCCATATCAAATGACATTTACAGCCAGAGTGTATAAAACAAAGTCTAAAATGTAAAACGTAATAAGAAGTCTTTGAAATGAGCCTATATTATAAATGCAATTTTGGGGTGAGAGAGATCTGTATAATACAGGAATCAGAAGCGGTAAGTTGCATTTGTTTATATTATGTTGGAAAAATGCAAAAATGGAAATGAATAAACAAACAATAGTATAGTACAGAAGACTGATATAGTTCAGTTTCTACAATAGTCAAAATGATAGTTGCTAAGTCATGTCCGACTCTTTGCAGCACATGGAATGTAGCTTGCCAGGCGCCTCTGTCCATGGAATTCTCTAGGCAAGAATACTGAATTGGGTAGCTGTTCCCTTCTCAAGAGATTGAACCTGGATCTCCTGCATTGCAGGCAGATTTTTTATGATCTGAATCACCTAGGAAGCCAAGGCTTTGTCTATTCACACATACACACAAAATGGTAACAGAAAGAATCCCAACAACAACAGCAGCGACAAAAATGAAGCAAAAGTCAAGAATTGAAATGAATAAAAAGTAACTACAGATTGTTAATATGCCTATGACAACATACTTAAAATCACAAGCAGTCAGGAGAATGAAAATTGAGGTAATAAGACAATGCTTTATATCCATTATGCTGGGAAAATGGAAAAGAGCAATAGCGTCTATTGCTGGTGGGTAAGAAGAAGGAATTCTGTTAAAAATTACTAGCAGGTCTGTTAATTTCTGAAGTGTCATTTGAACAACAACAAAAAAAATTTTGCAACATCTGTTAAAATTTAAAATATCATTTTATGCAATAATCTCACCCCTGGGAATCTATCCCAGAGAAATAAAAGCACTGGTAAATAACTGTACCTAAATAAGAACTCAATACAACTCTGTTTTTAATTGACCAAAAAAAATATATATATCTTGCAATAAAGATGTGTCAGTTGGTAAGTTAATGCCTGGGACCTTTAAGCCCACTATCCTAAATTCTACTCTGGATCTGGGGTGCCCTCTTCTGAGTGCCCTCCTCTCCCCCGTGCGTGCACTCTTGTATGCTCTGAGTGCCCTCCTCTCCCCAGGGCATTCATTCTTGTATGCTCTGAGCGCCCTCCTCTCCCCAGGGCATGCCTTTTGTACTCTCTGACTGCCCTCCTCTCCCCAGGGCTCGCACTCTTGTATGCTCTGAGCGCCCTCCTCTCCCTGGTGCATTCACTTTTGTATGCTCTGAGCGCCCTCCTCTCACCAGAGGATTTGCTTTTGTATGCTCTGAGCTCCCTCCTCTCCCCAGTGCACGCACTCTTGTATGCTCTGAGTGCCCTCCTCTCCCCAGGGCACACATTCTTGTATACTCTGAGTACCCTCCTCTCCCCGGTGCATTCACTATTGTATGCTCTGAGCGCCCTCCTCTCACCAGTACATTTGCTCTTGTATGCTCTGAGCTCCCTCCTCTCCCGGTGCATTCACTCTTGTATGCTCTGAGTGCCCTCCTATCACCAATGCATTCACTCTTGTATGCTCTGAGTGCCCTTCTCTCCCCAGGGCATGCACTCTTGTATTCTCTGAGTGCCCTCCTCTCCATGGTGCATGCATTCTTGTAGGGACTATCACTGAAACCTCCTGCCCAGCCCCACTCTCTGGCAGTGGCTGGACTCATAGCCCAAGATGGGCCAGACACTCGTCTTTATTTAAAGCTTGAACGCCACATTTTAAATCAACTATACTCCAATAAATTTTTTTTTAAAAAAAGAAAAAAATGTATTATAAGCACTGGCCTGAGTAGGATTTGGGAACCTTTCATTCAATAAAGAGTGATGGAACTGGATTAAGCCTCCCAAACTCCAAGAACCCTGATTTTCCACCCGACAGGTGAAGCTATCCCAGATAAATGTACAATGTAAGCAAAAATTTACTTGCTATGCAAACTCAAAGCAAAAATTTGCTTGTTATGCAAACTCAAATGTAGGGGATGCATAGAAATCCCCTAGCTACCAGTTCTGTTACTGCCCTCAAACTTTCTTTACATAAAAAAGACTCATTGTACACAAATAGCAGTTACTAATACAACTGATTTTGGAGTAAGCTTGTCTATTATTCTTCTACCATTTTAAAGTATCTCTCAAGGAAAGGGTTTATATTTCCATTATATGTTTATTATCTTTAAATCCAGTACAGTACCTGCCTGGAGCATCATAGATGTTTAATAAATGAAATAGAGCTGCTATTAATTCTGCTTGTTTCAGAGAGATATTAGCATAAATATTCTTGAGAATACAAAACAGAAAGTATATGACTGTAATTTATGTGATATTTCACTCATGAATAATAAAATATATCTTTATTTTCTGCATTTATAATGGAAATAAAAATCTATACCTATTTTTTAAATTTTGCTAAATTATATACTCAAAAATACAAAATAATATTGGATTTGTTTTGACTAGAGTATATGTATTTCCCATACAATATTATCAACTCCTTCATGTGGCAACATTATTTATGAAAGTTTTGTACCAGTCCTGGATTAATCAGAAACGATCAGACTTTGACCTAGGATGGTGAGCTGAAATTTTTAAAAGAGGTAAAAAGAACACTGGCCTGATTGTGGCTAAAAGTATTACCTGGAATTCTGATGTTATACTGCATCTAATTCAGCTGCCTCTCCCCCAGCAGAGGTATTAGTTTTTATATATTTGAGCTTTTCTACGTTTATGAAGTGTTTACATAATTTCAGTCACTCAGATGTGGAAATCTGATGGGGCTAAACTTTAATCTCAGTGGAAATTGCTGACATCTAAAACATGGGCATATGTGCAAGAAGGGAGCTTGAACTAATGGCTATTTATTAAACCCATTTGAATTTCTCATAATAGAAATAATCTTAAGGGATAAAATATAATAAAATCAGGGCTGGCTTATCTACTGAAAATTCTCTACTTCAATATCAGAAGTTCAAAGGGTGTTAAGACCTTTGACCACAAGCAGATTTCAAAAATTAGTGAATTTTCAAACAAACTCTGTGGTCAATGAAAATTAACACTTCGTAGACCTCCACTTAATATTAAGAGAGTCCAGAGAACAATTCAGGGTCTAACATTTTTAAAGCATAAAAAATGCAAAGTGCAGGTATTTTATCAAAAACCAGTTCAGTTCAGTCACTCATTAGTGTCTGAATCTTTGCGACCACACGAACTGTAGCACGCCGGCTGCTGTCCGTCACCAACTCCTGGAGCTTGCTCAAACTCATGTCCATCGAGTTGGTGATGCCATCAAACCATCTCATTCTCTGTCATCCCCTTCTCCTCCTGCCTTCAATCTTTCCCAGCATCAGGATCTTTTCTAATGAGTCAGTTCTTCACATCAGGTAGCCAGAGTACTGGAGTTTCAGCTTCAGCATTGGTCCTTCCAGTGAATATGCAGGACTCATTTCCTTTAGGACTGACTGGTTGGATCTCCTTTCAGCCCAAGGGACTCTCCAGAGTCTTCTCCAACACCACAGTTCAGAAGCATCAATTCTTTGTCACTCAGCTTTCTTCGTGGTCCAACTCTCACATCCATACATGACTACTGCAAAAACCAGAGCTTTGACTAGATGGACCTTTGTTGGCAAAGTATGTCTCTGCTTTTTAATATGCTGTCTATGTTGGTTATAGTTTTTCTTCCAAGGAATAAACTTTTAATTTCATGGCTGTGGCCACCATCTGCAGTGATTTTGGAGCCCAAGAAGATAAAGTCGCTCACTGTTTCCACTGTTTCCCCATCTATTTGCCATGAATTGATGGGACTAGATGTCATGATCTTAGTTTTTTGAATGTTGTTTTAAGTCAGCTTTTTCACTCTCCTCTTTCACTTTCATCAAGAGGCTCTTTAGTTCTTCTTTGCTTTCTGCCATAAAGGTTGTGTCATCTGTATATCTGAGTTTATTGATATTTCTCCTGGCAATCTTGATTCCAGCTTTTGCTTTATCCAGCCTGGCATTTCGCATGATGTACCCTGCATATAATTTAAATAAGCAGGGTGAAAATATACAGCCTTGACATACTCCTTTCCCAATTTTGAACCAATCCATTTTTCCATGTCCAGTTGTAACTGTTGCTTCCTGATCTGCATACAGATTTCTCAGGAGGCAGGTAAAGTGGTCTGGTATACAATAAGATAAATAGGGGCCATTATCAAAGTATTGGTAGTTCAAAATAAAACAATATTAGTGAATTATTATTTACCAATAAGAAGAATTATTTGCTTTTGTAACTGGTTTTCTGCAAGTTCTTTTAAAAAGAGATTTTTAAATTTATTTTATCATTTTAAATTATACAACTTTATATAATTTATGTGTACAGAGAAATTTGCAAATTGCCCTTTTAGTAACAGGTGAAGAGTCATTTCTCAGTCTTTGAGATGATATTATTGATTGTTCTAAGATGTTGACGCAACACAGAATAAAATTACAGCCAACTTCAAATCAGGCAACCTGTAAAACCATAAAAGTCCATTTACATATATATATGTATATATATGTAAGCAGAAGCTTAATTTTAAAGCATATTTAGAATTGATTGTTTTAGAGGACAATGGATGTGCTCTGCTCCCTTGGCATGTGGAGCCCTAAGGACACACATTTCATGACAGTGGTCCTGACTCCCCTGATGCAGGGTGCCTCCACATCCCCATCAGTCTCTTGGGATGAGCGGGCAAGTCACCAGCACACAGCTGGCAATGCTGGAGGGGAGCCAGATGCAAAAGAGCACCACCTAAAACTAAAGATGCACAGAATTGCCAATATTTGAGTTGGTTGTTAAGAAGCAACTCCAGGTCCAGAAACTTTCGAAATCTAGAAAGATTCTACCTATAGTCATTCTAAATGGACAAATAAGCAAATCTTCTCATAGAGGTTAATGGTTTATATTAATACTTACTAGTATAAATTTCTTAAGTTGATAATATGTTCGTTTATAATATGTCTTGACAAAAAGATTAGATGTCCAAAGCGGTGTAATGTTATAGTTGCTGATTAATTTGTGTCAGTGAGAAGTTTATAAATATTTCAAGTATTTAAAAAATTGATGATAAAAACTGTGACACAAAGAAAGAAAATATAAAGTATGGTAAAAAAAAATTTAAATGAGAATTTTTGGTGGTAATATTAAAGCATTTTCCAATCAATAAGTGGTTTAGAAAATAAATTTCAAAATATATCCTCTAATATTTTATTGTCGGTGGATGTGATCAGTATAGAGCAGCATGTAAGTGGTATAGAATCTCTAATCAGAAATCCCATAGTTGGAGATCTGGTTCTATCATTTTCTGATTACCTGTGCAATCTTAGGACACTTATTTGACTCCTCTCTGCTTGTTTCTGTAATTGTGAAAATTGATGTCTTCGAACTATGGTGCATGAGAGTCCCTTGGACAGCAAAGAGATCAAACCAGTCAATCTCCGGGGAAATCAAGCCTGAGCACTCATTGGAAGAACTGATGCTTAAGTAGAAATTCCGGTATTTTGGTCATCTGATGTGAATGCTGACTCATTGGAAAAGTCCCTGATGCTGGGGAATAACGAGAGCAGAAGGAGAAGAGGGCATCATTGGATGAGATGGCTGGATGGCAAACCAATGCGATGGACATGAACTTGGGCAAACTTCGGGAGATGGTGAGGGACAGAGAGGCCTGGCATGCTGCAGTCCATGGGGTAGCAAAGAATCAGACATGACCGGGCAACTGAACAGCAACAACAAAAATACCATCGGTACTTATATTTGAGTACCTTTGCTGTAAGAATGGAGAAGGCAATGGCACCCCACTCCAGTACTCTTGCCTGGAAAATCCCATGGACGGAAGAGCCTGGTGGGCTACAGTCCATGGGGTCGCTAAGAGTCGGGCACGACTGAGCGACTTCACTTTCACTTTTCCCTTTCATGCACTGGAGAAGGAAATGGCAACCCACTCCAGTGTTCTTGCCTGGAGAATCCCAGGGACGGCGGAGCCTGGTGGGCTGCTGTTTATGGGGTCGCACAGAGTCGGACACGACTAAAGCGACTTAGCAGCATTGGCAGCAGCAGCTGTAAGAATTAAGTGTGATACTTTACATAAGTATCCAGTTAACATCAATATATCCAGTTAATACCTGTCTTTTATTTTTATTACACTATCACTTTTATAATGACATTATTTTATTTTTCATGGCTTCCATTGATCTTTTAATAATATGAATTTTTTAAAATGATGAGAAATGTAAGTGATCACTTGTCTTTAATTTTTAAGATATCACTGAATTTTATTGCATAGAATTCCACATTTTATTAAGTCAGTATTTTAAAAGTATTGCTCCATGGAGAAATATGCTATCAGAGCATTCATTACCAAAGGCCAGATCTAAGAAATGCCTTTTGAACTTTCTATTTTTATAGATGAAATAGATATGAACAAGTGAAGTGATTTCCTTGATTCCTTATTTAACTTGTGCAACCTCAGTTTCTGCCACAAATCCAGCATTTATCCAACTGAACTTATTCGATATTCACTATTTCATTCATTTATTCATTCAACTAACAAACACGTATCAACACTAGTAATACTGGGTATCAGACATCCAGCTATAGCTCTCTGATGCTTGTTGACAATACAGTGAATAAAATGCAAATGTAAAAGTCGTAAAATAACTAATATTTATAATATACTTATATAAAGTTTATTGATATTAAAGAATATTTAATAAGTGATCTGTAGGGTTATCAACCTGAACTTCACAGAAATAGGAAATGATAAGAAAAGTTTTAAAGACAATAAGGACGATGTGCTCTGTTACATTTACATAGGAAGTAGAGCACCATGTAAAAGAATTGCTATGTTGCAACTAGCTGTAATCAGCTTGCTACCTATAATAGCAAGAGTGAAGGCTCTAATTTTTCCTTATACTAATCTCCATTGGGTGAGCCACGGAGAATCCAACATAGTTATTACCTCCCCATTTAACTGTTTGCTTGCATAAAGTTATACAGCAGAACCAATGTATGTTCATGGGCTTATTTCATAAGTATGTTGCATCACATTTTCAGTACAGACATTAAGAAAGCTATTTGTTAGCCAGGACATGGAAGCAACGTAAATGTCCATCAACAGAGGAATGGTACATATATATATTAGAATATTACCCAGTTATAAAAGAATGAAATAATGTCATTTTCAGCAACATGGATGGACCTAGAAACTGTCATACTAATTGACAAGTATCATATGATATCACTTATATGTGGAATCTAAAAAAAGGATACAAATGAACTTATCCACAAAACAGAAATAGAGTCAAAGATATAGAAAACAAACTTATGTTTACCAAGGTGTAAGTGAGAGAGGGATAAATTGAAAGACTGAGATTGACAAATACACACTATTATATATAAACTAGATGACTAATAAGGAACTGTATGGTACATGGGACTCTACTCAATACTCTGTATTGACCTATATGGGAAAAGAACCTAAAAAAGAGTGGATATATGTATAACTGAATCACTTTCCTGTACACCTGCAACTAACACAACATTGTAAACAACACAACATTGTAAATACTCCAATAAAAATTAAGCAATTGCCTCTTTACATAAAAACCATGTCCATGTCAGATTTATTTTGATTAGTGAGCACACTTACTAAGGCAGATCTTTCATAAAAGCAAAGTGGCTTAAAATGAACTTTTCAAAAACAAACAAACAAACAAAAAGAGCGTACCTGGATACTCATATAGGAAGAAAAGAAGCTGATTGTCACTAAGGATTTGTGCCCACACCCCCAACACCACCCTACTAAAATAAAACCAGCCCTATCATATCTTCCATTATAGAATGTGTGCCTTTTTAAATAATTTCTTTACTTTTTTACTTTCTTTCTTCCACATCCAAACAGCATGACTTCTTTTTTTTTTCTTAAATAAATTGATTTATTTTAGTTGGGGGCTAACAGCATGACTTCTTGTCTATTAATTGTGATTCAGGGAATTCTTAGCGTCAAATCCAGCAAAAGCCAATTACTTTTTACTGCCTCCCCCCTCTCAATGCTACCACCATCTTCATTAACCATGTTAACAGTCTTTTTGCCAAATTTGTCTCCTTTTTTATTCAAACTTCTAAAAGATGGAGTGCTTCAGGGATTACCTCTTGAGTTTCTTCTCTATCTATACTTACTCTTGGGTGAGCTCTCCCAGTTCTATGGGTTTAAGGATAACCAATAGGATGGAGGCTCTGAATTTATAACTGTTTGTCTGGTCTCTTCTCTGAATTTCAGACTCATCTGCCCAACTTCTCTGTCATCATCTACAAAAACCTAGTTAGCATCTCTACATAGATATATAACAGACAACTCAAATTTACTTGTCTAAATCTAAGTCACCCCTACAATGATGCAGGACAAGGACAAATCGAATAATCTAGGGCTTGCTCTAGCTAATTACATTTGAAAGGAAACACCCCTGTTCACACTTTTCATGGAGCCCTTGGTGTTTTAACCAAATTAATACATTTTAAAACTGAATTTTAACTATGTTATAAAAATGTAAGATAAACTTTCCTATGACTCTACATACTGTTGAACATATGCAATCCATTCTCCTTGTGGCAAATAGAATTATTCTTTAAAAAGCAAATCAAGCCACACAGGAGTAGGAATCCTGTAAGCATTACTTACCATAAGTCTTTGATTCAAGACTCAATAAAAAGAAAACAAACAGCTAAAAACATAAAAAGACTTGAACATATTCTTCACTGAAGAAGGCATACAGATGGCAAGCAAGCACATTAAATATGCCTAACATTAGTAGTCGTCATTGGGGAAATAAAAATTAAAACTACAGTGAGATACCACCACCAGATAAGCTTCATGGCTAAAATTGTTTTATTTTAAACACAAAACAATCAGTATAATTGTTAGCAGGACATGGAGAAGATGAAACCCTCATCCACTGTAGGTGGGAATATGTAATTGTTTAACTACTTTGGAAAATAATGTGACAGTTTCTTAAAAAGTTAAATGCACATCTATCATATGACTCAGTCATTCTTAGTTCAGTTCAGTTCAGTTGCTCAGTTGTGTCCTACTCTTTGCGACTCCCTGGACTGCAGCACACCAGGCCTCCCTGTCCATCACTAACTCCAAGAGATTACCCAAGCTCATATCCATTGAGTTGGTGATGCCATCAAACCATCTCATCCTCTGTCATCCCCTTCTCCTCCTGCCCTCAATCTTTCCCAGCATCAAGGTCTTTTCAAATGAGTCAGCTCTTGGTATCAGGTGGCCAAAGTATTGGAGTTTCAGCTTCAACATCAGTCCTTCCAATGAACACTCATGACTGATCTCCTTGGATGGACTGGTTGGATTTCCCTGAAGTCCAAAGGACTCTCAAGAATCTTCTCCAACACCATAGTTCAAAAGCATCTGTTCATTGGTGGTCAGTTTTCTTTATAGTCCAGCTCTCACCTCCATACATGACCACTGGAAAAACCATAGTCTTGACTAGAGGGACCTCTGTTGGCAAAGCAATGCCTCTGTTTTTTAATATGCTATCTAGGTTGGTCAGAAGTTTCCTTCCAAGGAGTAAGTGTGTTTTAATTTCATGGCTGCAATCACCATCTGCAGTGATTTTGGAGCCCAGAAAAATAAAGTCAGCCACTGTTTCCCCATTTATCTGCCGTGAAGGGATGGGACTGGATGCCATCTTAGTTTTCTGCATGTTGAGCTTTTAGCCAACTTTTTCACTCTCCTCTTTCACTTTTATCAAGAGACTCTTTAGTTTTTCTTCACTTTCTGCCATAAGGATGATGTCATCTGCATGTCTGAGATTATTGATATTTCTCCTGGCAATCTTGATTCCAGCTTCTGCTTCCTCCAGTCCAGCATTTCTCATGATGTACTCTGCATATAAGTTAATAAGTAGGGTGACAATATACACTCTTGATGTACTCCTTTTCCTATCTGGAACCAGTCTGTTCCATGTCCAGTTCTAACTGTTGCTTCCTGACCTGCATACAGGTTTCTCAAGAGGCAGCTCAGGAGGTCTGGTATTCCCATCTCTTTCAGAATTTTCCAGTTTATTGTGATCCACACAGTCAAAGGCTTTGACGTAGTCAGTAAAGTAGAAATAGATGTTTTTCTGGAACTCTCTTGCTTTTTTGATGACCCATTGGATGTTGGCATTTGATCTCTAGTTCCTCTGCCTTTTCTAAAACCAGCTTTAACATCTGGAAGTTCACGGTTCACATATTGCTGAAGTCTGGCTTGGAGAAAATTAAGCATTATTTTACTAGCGTGTGAGATGAGTGCAATTGTGGGGTAGTTTGAGCATTCTTTGGCATTGCCTTTCTTTGGAATTGGGATGAAAACTGACCTTTTCCAGTCCTGTGGCCATTGCTGACTTTTCCATCTTTGCTGGCATATTGAGTGCAGCACTTTCACAGTGTCACCTTTCAGGATTTGAAAGAGCTCAACTGGAATTCCATCACCTCCACTAGCTTTGTTTGTAGTGATGCTTCCTAAGGCCCACTTGACTCCACATTCCAGGATGTCTGGCTCTAGGTGAGTCATCACACCATCGTGATTATATGGGTCATGAAGATCTTTTTTGTACAATTCTTCTGTGTGTTCTTGCCACCTCTTCTTAATATCCTCTGCTTCTGTTAGGTCCATATCATTTCTGTCCTTTTTTGAGCCCATCTTTGCATGAAATATTCCCTTGGTGTCTCTTATTTTATTGAAGAGATCTCTAGTCTTTCCCATTCCGTCGTTGTCCTCTATTTCTTTGCACTGATCACTGAGGAAGGCTTTCTTATCTCTCCTTGCTGTTCTTTGGAACTCTGCATTCAGATGGGAATATCTTTCCTTTTCTCCTTTGCTTTTCACTTCTCTTCTTTTCCCAGTTATTTGTAAGGCCTCCTCAGATAGCCATTTTGCTTTTTTGCATTTCTTTTTCTTGGGGATGGTCTTGATCTCTGTCTCCTGTACAATGTCACGAACTTCCATCCATAGTTCATCAGGTATTCTGTCTATCAGATCTAGTCCTTTAAATCTATTTCTCACTTCCACTGTATAGTCATAAGGGATTTGATTTAGGTCATACCTGAATGGTCTAGTGGTTTTCCCTACTTTCTTTAATTAAATCTGAATTTGGCAATAAAGAGTTTGTGATCTAGCCACAGTCAGCTCCCGGTCTTGTTTTTGCTGACTGTATAGAGCTTCTCCATCTTTGGCTGCAAAGAATATAATCAAGATTTCTGTGTCGACCATCTGGTGATGTCCATGTATAGAGTCTTCTCTTGTGTTGTCAGAAGAGGGTGTTTGCTATGACCAGTGCGTTCTCTTCTCAGAATTCTATTAGCCTTTGCCCTGCTTCATCTGTACTCCAAGGCCAAATTTGCCTGTTACTCCAGGTGTTTCTTGACTTCCTACTTTTGCATTCCAGTCCCTTATGATGAAAAGGACATCTTTTTTGGGTATTAGTTCTAGAAGGTCTTGTAGGTCTTCATAGAACTGTTCAACTTCAGCTTCTTCGACGAGAGGAGATACCCCGCACCTGAGGTCAGGGGCGGTGGCCGAGAGGAGCTACCCCACGTCCGAGTTAAGGAGCTGCGGCTGCGCTTTGCTGGAGCAGCCTTGAAGAGATACCCTGCGTCCAAGGTAAGAGAATCCCAGGTAAGACGGTAGGCACTGAGAGAGGGGATCAGGGGTCAGACAGAGTGAAACTGCAATCAAGGGACACCTAGCCAATCTGATTACATGTACCACAGCCTCGTCTAACTCAACAAAACTAAGCCATGCCGTATGGGGCCACCCAAGATGGACGGGTCATGGTGGAGAGGTCTGACAGAATGTGGTCCACTGGAGAAGGGCATGGCAAACCACTTCAGTATTCTTGCCTTGAGAACTCCATGAACAGTATGAAAAGGCAAAAATATAGGACACTGAAAGAGGAACTCCCCAGGTTGGTAGGTGCCCAATATGCTACTGGAGATCAGTGGAGAACTAACTCCAGAAAGAATGAAGGGATGGAGCCAAAGCAAAAACAACACCCAGTTGTGAATGAGATTGGTGACAGAAGCAAGATTCGATGCTGTAAAGAGCAATATTGCATAGGAACCTGGAATGTCAGGTCCATGAATCAGGGCAAATTGGAAGTGGTCAAACAGGAGATGACAAGAGTGAACAACAACATTCTAGGAATCAGTGAACTAAGATGGATTGGAATGGGTGAATTTAACTCAGGTGAACATTGTATCTACTACTGTGGGCAGGAATCCCTTAGAAGAAATGGAGTAGCCATCATGGTCAACAAAAGTCCGAATTGCAGTACTTGGATGCAATCTCAAAAATGACAGAATGACCTCTGTTTGTTTCCAAGGCAAACCATCCAATATCACTGTAATTCAAGTCTATGCCCTGACCAGTAAACACTGAAGAAGCTGAAGTTGAACAGTTCTTCAGTTTAAGTCTGAATTTGGCAATAAGGATTTCATGATCTGAGCCACAGTCACCTCCAGGTCTTGCTACTCTTAGGTATTTTAATCAAGAGAATGAAAACATTTGTCCATAGCAACACTTGTACACAAATATACATAGAAGCCTTGTTTACAATACAGAAACCCTGGAAGCAATCTAAATTTCCTTTAACAGATGAGGAAATAAACATATTGTGGAACATTTTTACAATGATTATTAGTCATCAACAAAAAGGACTGAATTACTAATGCGACACAACATGGATGACTCTTTAAAAAATTGTGCTCAGTGCACATTTTTGGGTAACATTCCAATTCTGTTGTTATAATGGAAAGTCCAAATTCTAGAATATTAAAACTACTCCAGAGACAGAAGATGGAGAGCCTCCTAGGGTTGAGAGTGGTGGGGAGCCTGCAGGATGGTGGAACTGCCTAGTGATACAGGACATCCCTTGGGAGAAGGTCATGTTCATTACACTAATTGCAGTAATGTTTTCAGCAGGTCTATACATATATTACAATATATACAACTGTACACTTTCAACATTTGCAGTTTATAGTATGTCAGTTATACCTCAATAAACTTGTGAAAATATATACTAGATCAAATCTTATCAACTGTTCTGCTCAAAGTTCTCTCTTGCCTTCCCATTGTTTTTGAATAAAATTTAAAGTTCCTACTTTGGGTTAAAAGGTTCTACATAATCTGGCCCCTGTATCTCCATCTGGTCTTTCATCTGGTCCTGAATACATCAGATATTCCCCTGATCAGAAACACTTACTATTCCTTCAACTGAACACATCTGCCCTACAAATCCTCACAAATTATTCCTCATTTTTTTAAAAAAAACTCTCTAATCAAATATCGCCCCCTCACAGAAGCCTTCCTTCCACCACACCATTTACAGGAATCCCTACAAACTCATGATGTTTCACTCTTGATCCCATTTTCCCAACCAGTCTATCTCCTTGGCTATTATAACATCTGTATTATGTTAAATAAATAGTTGTTTATTATCCTTTTCTCCACCTGAATAGACAGCTATGGCAGTGGAGAACCTGGATGTTCTGTTCTCTGATACAACTCAATCAACTGGAACACTGGCTAACATATTACACCTTCAATAAATATATATTGATGCAGTCACCTAGACAACACAAAATCTTTCTCTATATGCTATTGTTCTTGTACATAGCCCTTGTCATTTCTTTAAAATTTCCCTTTTGTTTCTTTGGTCATTCTTGTGATATGCTACAGAGGTATATGTGCTAGGACTGAAATCTTTAAAAAAACTTGTAGATGATGATTACCACTACATTTTTCACAAAGTGCAAAGAATTATGCTGAAATGGGTAGTGATATATAATATATATTGGATGTGAGTAAACCTAAGAAGTATAGGACAAAAAAAATCAAAAATATATTTTCAAAAAAGCTAAAAGATATAAAAAATCAATAGCAAATTATACTGTTATATCATATCTAAAAAATGTAATAAAAAATTCCAAAGTACTCAACTAGAATGCTTATATTCTAATACCATCTATAAATTGTTTTTGCATGTTGTATGAGCAAGAAATTATTTTTCATTACAAACAAAATCTTGCATAAAATATAGTTTACTTTGTTCATAGCTGTTTAACCCTACATCCTTTCTTAGTTTTCTCTCTTAGTACATAAAAATGAAAGGATCATAAATTTATGAGGTATCTAACACATTTAGTTGCAAATGATACAAAAACAAACCATATCTCAGACATGTGAGAGGAAATAAACAAGTGTAGTGCTGTGTCTACATAGCTTTAAATCCCTTCTTCATAGCTCAGGCACAGAGGCAGAGCCATCTGTTCATTGAGAACAAGACAGGACATTCCAGGGACCATTTAATATTGTCTAAGCATCTGTCAACTAGACAAAGTCTGTGGTCATGCTGCTTCAGTGAAGCCACCTCCCCAAACTCACAGCTTTCTTCAGTTGCCTCCCATGAAAGCCATTCAGGCTTCCTGGTGGTTTTGTGGGCATGTGTTGAGTGTGCATGGTAGGGCTCTGTGCTTCTCTGAAATCTGCAGGTTGGTCTTCCCTGTAGACCTTGCTATCAAAGTGATTCAGGTCTTTTTAAATTGAAGTACACTTGGTTTGCAATGTTGTGTTATTTTTACTGTACAGCAAGGTGATTCAGTTGGATATATATATGTATTCTGACTTTCAGTGCTTCAGAAAAGGCTGTGGGGAGACATGCGTCTGTTTTCAAGTTGGCCTTAATTAGTAGAGTCAACAGAAAAGTGCCAAAGACATTTGTTGTTCAGTTGCTCAATCATATCTGACTCTTTGTGCCACCCTAGAATTCAGCACACCAAGCTTCCATGTCCTTCATTTTTCCCAGAGTTTCCTCAGACTCATGTCCTTTGAGTCAATTATAGCATTCAAACCATCTAATCATCTGTTGTCCCCTTCTCCTCCCCTCAATTTTCCCCAGCATTGGGTCTTTTCCAATGAGTCAGCTCTTTCCATCAGGTGGCCAAAGTATGGGAGCCTTAACTTCAGCATCAGTCCCTCCACTGAATATTCAGGGTTAATTTCTTTTAGGATTAACTGGCTTGATCTCCTTGCTATCCAAAGGACTCTCAAGAGTCTTCTCCAACACCACAGTTCAAAAGCATAAATTCTTTGCCGTTCAGCCTTCTTTATTGTCCAACTCTCACATTTGTGGTGGCTGAGGTGATAAAAAATCTGCCTACAATGCAGGAGACCTGAGTTTGATCCCTGTATTGGGAAGATGCCCTGGAGAAGGGAATGGCACCCCACTCCAGTATTCTTGCCTAGAGAATTCCATGGACAGAGGAGACTTTGCATGATGTACTCTACATAGAATTTAAATAAGCAGGGTGACAATATACAGTCTTGATATATTCCTTTCCCAATTTTGAACCAGTTCATGAATCACAAGCTAGAATCAAGATGCCTTGGGAAATATCAATAACCTCAGATAAACAGATGACACCACCCTAATGGCAAATAAAGTCCAATGCTGTGAAAAAAAATATTGCATAAGAACCTGGAATGTTATGTCCATGAATCAAGGTATTGGTAGTGGCCAAACAGGAGATGGCAAGAGTGAATATTGACATTTTAGGAATCAGTGAACTGAAATGGACTGGAATGGGTGAATTTAATTTAGATGGCCATTATATCTACTACTCTGTGCAAGAATCCCTTAGAAGAAATGGAGTAGCCCTCATAGTCAACAAAAGAGTCCGAAATGCAGTACTTGGGTGCAATCTCAAAAACAGCAGAATGATCTCTATTCGTTTCCAAGGCAAAGCATTCAATATCTCAATAATGGAAGCCCCAACAAGTAATGCTGAAGAAGCTGAAATTGAATGGTTCCAAGAAGATTACTAGACCTTCTAGAAGTAACACCCAAAAAAGTTGTCCTTTTCATTATAGGGGACTGGAATGCAAAAGTAGGAACTCAAGCAATATCTGGAGTAACAGGCAAATTTGGCCTTGGAGTACAAAATGAAGTGGGGCAAGGACTAACAGAGCTTTCTCAAGAGAATGCACTTGTCATAGCAAACACCCTTGTCCAACAACACAAGAGATGACTTTACACATGGACATCACCAAATGGTCAATACTGAAATCAAATTGATTATATATTTTGCAGCCAAAGATGGAGAAGTTCTATACAGTCAGCAAAAATAAGACCAGGAGCTGACTGTGGCTCAGAACATGAACTCCTTATTGAAAATTCAGAATTAAATTGAAGACAGTAGGGAAAACCACTAGACCATTCAGGTACGACCAAAATAAAATTCCTTATGATTATAAAATGGAAGAGACAAATAGATTTAAGAGATTAGATCTGATAGACACAGTGCCTGAAGTACTATGGACAGAGGTTTGTGACATTGTACAGGAGGTGGTGATCAAGACCAACCCCAAGAAAAAGAAATGCAAAAAGGCAAAATGGTTGTCTGAGGAGGCCTTACAAATAGCTGAGAAGAGAAGAGAAGTGAAAGGCAAAGGAGAAAAGGGAAGATATACCCATTTGAATGCAGAATTCCAGAGAATAGCAAGGAGAGATAAGAAAGCCTTCCAGAATATTGGAAATAAAAGCAAAAATAAACAAATGGGACCTAATTAAAATTAAAAGCTTTTGAACAACAAAGGAAACTATGAGCAAGGTGAAAAGACAGCCTTCAGAATGGGAGAAAATAATAGCAAACGAAGCAACAAACAATTAATCTCAAAAATATACAAGCAACTCCTGCAGCTCAATGCCATAAAAATAAACGACCCAATCAAAAAAAATGGGCCAAAGAACTAAACAGACATTTCTCCAAAGAAGACATACAGATGGCTAACAAACACATGAAAAGATGCTCAACATCACTCATTATTAGAGAAATGCAAATCAAAACCACAATGAGGTACCATTACACACCAGTCAGAATGGCTGCTATCCAAAAGTCTACAAGCAATAAATGCTGGAGAGGGTGTGGAGAAAAGGGAACCCTCTTACACTGTTGGTGGGAATGCAAACTAGTACAGCCACTATGGAGAACAGTGTGGAGATTCCTTAAAAAACTGGGAATAGAACTGCCATATGACCCAGCAATCCCACTGCTGGGCATACACACCAAGGAAACCAGAATTGAAAGAGACGCGTGTACCCCAATGTTCATCGCAGCACTGTTTACAATAGCCAGGACATGGAAGCAACCTAGATGTCCATCAGCAGATAAATGTGGATAAGGAAGCAGTGATACATATACACAATGGAATATTACTCAGCCATTAAAAAAATACATTTGAATCGGTTCTATTGAGATGGATGAAACTGGAGCCCATTATACAGAGTGAAGTAAGCCAGAAAGAAAAACACCAATACAGTATACTAATGCATATATATGGAATTTGAAAGATGGTAACGGTAACCCTATATGCGAGACAGAATAAGAGACACAGATGCATAGAACAGTCTTGTGGACTCTGAGGAAGAAGGTGAGGGTGGGACGTTCTGGGACAATAACATTGAAACATGTATATTGTCATATGTGAACCGGAACACCATTCCATGTTCTATGCATGGGACAAATGCTCAGGGCTGGAGCATTGGGATGACCCAGAGGGATGGGATGGGGAGGGACGTGGGAGGAGGGTTCGGGAGGGGGAGCACATGTGAACCCATGGCTGATTCATGTCAATGTATGGCAAAAACTACTACAATATTGTAAAGTAATTAGCTCCCAACTAAAATAAATAAATTTATTAAAAAAAAAAAAAAAAAGAAAGAAAGCCTTCCTCAGCGATCATTGCAAAAAATACAGGAAAACACTAGAAAGGGAAAGACTAGAGATCTCCTCAAGAAAATTAGAGATACCAAAGGAACATTTCATGCAAAGATAGGCTCGATAAAGGACAGAAATGGTATGGACCTAACAGAAGCAGAAGATATTAAGAAGAGGTGGCGAGAATACACAGAAAAACTATACAAAAAAGATCTTCACGACCCAGATAATCATGATGGTGTGATCACTCACCTAGAGCCAGACATCCTGGAATGTGAAGTCAAGTGGGCCTTAGAAAGCATCACTACGAACAAAGCTAGTGGAGGTGATGGAATTCCAGTTGAGCTATTTCAAATCCTCAAAGGTGATGCTGTGAAAGTGCTGCACTCGATATGCCAGCAAATTTGGAAAACTCAGCAGTGGCCACAGGACTGGAAAAGGTCAGTTTTCGTTCCAATCCCAAAGAAAGGCAATGCCAAAGAATGCTCAAACTACCGCACAATTGCACTCATCTCACATGCTAGTAAAGTAATGCTCAAAATTCTCCAAGCCAGGCTTCAGCAATACGTGAACCATGAACTTCCAGATGTTCAAGCTGGTTTTAGAAAAGGCAGAGGAACCAGAGATCAAATTGCCAACTTCCACTGCATCATAAAAAAACAAGAGAGTTCCAGAAAAACATCTATTTCTGCTTTATTGACTATGCCAAAGCCTTTGACTGTGTGGATCACAATAAACTGTGGAAAATTCTGAAAGAGATGGGAATACCAGACCATCTGACCTGTCTCTGGAGAAACCTGTATGCAGGTCAGGAAGCAACAGTTAGAACTGGACATGGAACAACAGGTTGATTCCAAATAGGAAAAGGAGTACGTCAAGGCTGTATATTGTCACCCTGCTTATTTAACTTATATGCAGAGTACATTCTGAGAAATGCTGGGCTGGAAGAAACACAAGCTGGAATCAAGATTGCTGGGAGAAATATCAATAACCTCAGATATGCAGATGACACCACCCTTATGGCAGAAAGTGAAGAACTAAAGAGCCTCTTGATGAAGGTGAAAGAGGAGAGTGAAAAAGTTGGCTTAAAACTCAACGTTCAAAAAACTAAGATCATGGCATCTGGTCCCATCACTTCATGGGAAATAGATGGGGAAACAGTGGAAACAGTGTCAGACTTTATTTTTTTGGGCTCCAGAATCACTGCTGATGGTGATTGCAGCCATGAAATTAAAAGACGCTTACTCCTTGGAAGGACGGTTATGGCCAACCTAGATAGCATATTTATAAGCAGAGACATTACTTTGCCAACAAAAGTCTGTCTAGTCAAGGCTATGGTTTTTCCAGTAGTCATGTATGGATGTGAGAGTTGGACAGTGAAGAAAGCTGAGCGCCGAAGAATTGATGCTTTTGAACTGTGGTGTTGTAGAAGACTCTTGAGAGTCCCTTGGACTGCAAGGAGATCCAATCAATCCATCCTAAAAGAGATCAATCCTGGTTGTTCATTGGAAGGTCTGATGTTGAAGCTGAAACTCCAATACTTTAGCCACCTCATGTGAAGGGTTGACTCATTGGAAAAGACCCTGATGCTGGGTAAGATTGGGGGCGGGAGGAGAAGGGGACGACAGAGGATGAGATGGTTGGATGGCATCACCGACTCGATGGACATGTGTTTGGGTGGACTACGAGAGTTGGTGATGGACAGGGAGGCCTGGCGTGCTGCAATTCATGGGGTCGCAAAGAGTCGGACACGACTGAGCGACTGAACTGAACTGAACATCTTACAACCCTGTACAAACATTGAATTGCAAATAGATTGTATATTATCTTCCATGTGGTACATTTAAGATCCTTGATAGGGTGAACACTGGATCAGATTCTATGCACTGAAATACAAGGACAGATAGACAAATAATAAAATGATACAGCAGACTAGTTCATGGAACAATTGATTATTTACAAATTATGGAGGATAATTGTTATATATGAGAAAATTCAGTATGATGAAAAGAGTATGCCTTCTCTTGACATTTATACCAAGCAGAATGATAATTGTATGTGTGGTAAGAATAACAGAATGGTAATTTCAAAGAACACCATATCTTTAGTAAAAGAACACTAAATTGAAATGTCATGAGCTCAAACCACCCCCCACATATACACACTTTTAAAAGCCTTTAAGAACATTATTTGGTATTTAACAACTCAACCAGTGTAAGAGACAATCATACAAAACTCACTAATGTGGCATTCAGAATAAATTCTCAAGAAAGTTTTCAGTTGTTTAAACTTCTTTTATGTGCTATTTTTCAGAGATAATTTCTCTTTCACATTTTCATGTTAATATTAAAGTACATTTTCTTTAGAATATGGTAACAATCATCACTCAGGACTTCACAAACATCTTGTCCTGTGGTTAAAAACTCTTTTTCTTGTTAGGTATCTATTAATGGAGTCTAATTCGCTCTGATATAGCATTTCATTCAGGTCACAATGCCTGAATGGTGGTAAAAGAAATAATAAATTGTGATCTCACTTCTTGTTGCAATTGCTTTTTGCCATTTAATTACCAACATGTAAATTACCTGCTCATTATAGGCAGGCTGCATGATTGACCTGACCTTGACTCACAGTCATTCGAAGTAGGAGACTTGATGATTGCACACCAGCCAAAAGAGCTCAATTTTAGCCCCTGATAGAGATGGATGGCATTGTAAAAGCTACCTAATTGTGTCCACGGTCTGCTTTCTGCCAGGTTACTGCGCTCTCATCTGCCATCTGCAGTGCAGAGCACATTTGTTGGTATCCCCCACCATTACCTGGTTTGGTCCAAGATAGGTCTGTGTCACTGATGCAGGCAGAGGATATAAGATTTGTGGATCACAGACAAGGACAGTTTGTTCCTTGGAGTCAGAGTACCAGCATTTGTGCTGGTTATACATGCTAAGTTGCTTTAGTCATGTCCAACTTTCTGTGACCCTATCGACTGTAGTCCACTGTAGATTGCCAGTTTACCCTGGGCAAGGTGGAGAGAGCCACAAGATGTCTACACTCTATGGGATGTATAGCAGGAGAACAACTCTGGGCTTTAAGAGCTTGAATCAATTTTAATGGCCAGAAAACATTCCTGCTCTATACTGTGGAGGGAGACACAGAATCCCTATTCCAAGGCTCTTCCTATCATCTTCCTGTCATCCTTGGAAAGACAGTATGATCATAGTGCCTCCCCTAGCAAGATGTGCTGAAATGCAAGAGACTCATGCACACTCATATTCCAACATTAATTTAACTTAATGTGATACATTTTTGTTGTCTTTCCCGAATAGGTAAAAAGTAGAAGGAAGAAACTCTAAAGCAGGTATTTCACAAGACACGGTATCTTGCTACTCTAACCAATGACACTTGTCAGTGGGAACCTCTCCTCTCTTCCACTTAGACCATCGACCTTCTGCGGACTGTCTTCTATTTTTTTTTTCTTCTCTGTGTTATTCTTTTATCTACCACTCTTCATAGGGCAGAGAGTGTGGTGCAGAACACACTTCCTGTGGGCCAGAAGACTGGCCTTTAAACTCAGTTCTTCTGCATATTAGTTACTTGACCTTGGTGAGTCACTCGAAATTGCTGAGTTTCAGTCTCGTTCTATGCAAAATGAAGAGTCATATTTCCAGCATTGTTCTATTATCTCAACTTTTCTTTCATATGAGACTTCATGGTTTAATTGCTCAGGATTGTTACTTTGTGTGTATTCGTGCGCGCGCGCGCGCGCGTGTGTGTGTGTGTGTGTGTGTGTGTGTGTGTGTGTGTGTGTGTTTGAGAGAGTAGAGAAGAGAAGATAAGGGGGAGGGAGAGAGAGATTAATTTGCCTTTAATGTCACCCTTAATTTGTTCCCTAAGGAAATGCAAATATTAATTCATTTATTGATTTATTTCTTATACAGTGTATTTAGGGAAATTAAAGTGGAAGTAGTCTTGCTCAGGGTCCGATGCAGGGGAGCCTCTGACTGACTTCCAGTTTTGCCTGGATCCTGTCTAGACTATGTGCCTGCCTGCAAGCACACCAACTGTTACCAGCAATGCAAATGCCATCTTAGATAAGTGGGGGAGTGAGACTTCGAATTTCCTGAGCTCCTGGAGCCCCGGAGGAGTTCTGGTCAGCCTCTGGGGTCTGAAAAGTCTTGTGACTCACAAAGTGAAAGAAACAGCACTGTCAAAGTATAAACCTAGAGCTGCATTTTTGTGCTCAAACTGATGATATCAGTTTGTGGTTTGAGATTACAAGTGGGAGCCTCCAAAACTGCAATTTGAAGTCTCACCCATGGGGTGGACGCACCACCCATGACCATTTTCTAGTTGGAACTCCAGATTGTTTTTGCATGGAATTTCCTAAAGCTGTTCAAATCTAGAGGTAGGTTTCAGCCCAATCTGGTGACGTATACTCTTTTACTTGAAGAAGGAAATGGTAACCCACTCCAGTACGCTTGCCTGGGAAATCCCATGGATAGAGGAGCCTGGCAGTCCATGGGATCGCAAAAGCTTCACAATTTAACACTAAGCAACAACAATAACAACACTATTACTTAGGGCTTCCTTGGTGGCTCACTTGGTAAAGAATCTGCCTGCAATGCAGGAGACCCAGGTTTGATCCCTGAATCAGGAAGATCCCCCCTGGAGAAGGAAAGGGCAACCCACTCCAGTATTTTTGCCCAGGAAATTCCATGGACAGAGGAACCGGGCAGGCTACAGTCCATGGGGTCACAAGAGTCAGACACGATTTAGTGACTATACCACCACCACATTGTTACTTGTCTCTATTGCTTCAAATTCTTTTTTTTTAATGACTGTATATTGAAATTAAGTAAAATAACCCCCGATTAAGAAATTGAAATAGGTTTACTGTGTGTAACAAGTGGTTTCTTTTCCTAACGAATCTTTCAAACCTAAGATGAAAATAAAACTTTCGACAAAACAGTGTATCATGAAGAAACAGAAACTTTTCAAAGAGGATCTATCCTGCCTGATAACTGTGTGCAATGCTTTACTTTGATCATTTTGATTAATCTTCACAAAACCCCTTGCAGGTGGTTATACCTCCTGTCACCTCTAAGGGGTGGAAAAAGGATTTGGACATGGATTCAGATTCTGAGTCTGACCTCTTTGAAACAGTGATCTGAAATAAATTACATAACTTTAAAAAAATATTTGTTTTCTCATTAAAACATCTGAATAATACTCTATATTATGATACTCTTCTGAAGACTGTGAATTTTTTGAAATACAGTTGATATACAATGTAATATTAGTTTCAGATATACTACACAGTGATTTTACATTTGCATACATTATAAAATTATTTCTACAATAAGTCTAGCAGCCATCTGTCCCCATTAGATTTATGAAATGTTTAATGTAAATTACTCTGATACATATTTGATGTAAATATATAAGAATGTTTTACCTTCCATTAAAAAAATTAAGAAACCTGACAATGGGATGTTTAAGTGACTTGCCCAAGATCACATAGCTGGTTTCCTTCCATGACCTCACATGTTTCCTGAAAGGATTCTGTCTCACAGGAGATTTGGCCTTTAATAATGGAGACTAGGACTGTGGTACATTCAGTCTGGCTTTAAGCTTCTCTTATAGCTCCAGCCAACCACCATGGGGCACACCAGGTATTCTGGATGGATATGTTAGGATATTATTTGTACTTGTGTCAGCAATTTTGATCATAATAAAATATATTTCAAATATAATAACATAAAATTTACCATTCTAACCATTCTAAGTGTGTAATCTAGTGGCATTAAGCACCTTCACCATGTTGTATAGTCTACTAATTTTTATCTCATCCTGTCAAGTTTCTATTTTTATATATACTTAAAAATCTTTTTAGTGAATAACAAAGTAGTGTATTCATTTTTGAACTGCTTTAAAGATATAGGTACAGTGAGAGTGTGCTTACAAAGTTTGTAATGTACGTGCACGACCCCAAATCCTGGAGATCCCAGCTTCTGGAAGTGCTCTTTATGTCCCTAGACCAAATTCGTCAATTGAGTTGTGCTCTCACTTTATACTCTTCCTTCCCATTTCTATTCTTCAGACTTGCTAAGAACACTGAATGAAGTAAAACAAACATGATAGTCACCTGACTAGTCTACAGGGGATTAACTTTCTATATCTGATAGATTAGGACACATCACACCACAAGCAAAGGCTGAGACAGAGAAAACAAGTGTTGCAAACTCAGCTGCAATTTAATTGCACTGGTTCCTGCCTTCCATGTAAATGATTTTAATATCTCAGATGGAATAAGAAGAGAAAGATCAGCCATGAGCTACAAGAAGGATAATCTATGTCCTAATTACAACCTCTTCTTCTTATAAGAAACCATACAGTTTACTGAACAGTTCACTTACATTATCCCATTCCACCCTCAACAATTTTGATTTTAAAAATAAGTTCAAATTGATAGAGCCACTATGGAGAACAGTATGGAGATTCCTTAAAAAGTTGAGAATAAAATACCATATGACTCAGCAATCCCACTACTGGGAATATACTCTGAGAAAACCATAATTAAAAAAGACACAAGTAACCCCAATGTTCATTGCAGCACTGTTTACAATAGGTAGGACAACGGAAGCAACCTAGATGTCCATCAACAGATGAATGGATAAAGAAGTTGTGGTACATGTATACAGTGGAATATTATTTAGCCATAAAAGGAACACATTTGAGTCAGTTCTAGTGAAGTGGATGAACCTAGAACTTGCTATGCAGAGTGAAGAAAGTCAGAAAGGGAAAAACAACTATTGTGTATTAATGCATATATATATATATATATATATATATATATATATATATATATATATATATATATATATATAATCTAAAAATGGTACTGAAGAACCTATTTGCAGGGCAGGAATAGATGCAGACATGCAGAACAAACTTTGGGCACACCAGGGGAAGGAGATGGTGGGACGAATTGAGGGAGTAGCAGTGAAACGTTATGTGTTACCATACATGAAATAGATAGCTAATAGGAAGTTGCCGTCTAGGCACAGAGAACTCAACATGATGCTCTATGACATCCTAGAGGTGTAGGATGGGGTGGAGGTGGGGGAGAGGTTCAAGGTTTAGGGGACATGTGTATCCTTACGGATGACTCACACTATTGTATGGCAGAAGCCAACACAATATTGCAAAGCAACTATCCTCTGATTAAAAATAAATTTTACAAAATAACTGAGAGGAAAAAAAAAAAGCAAGTTCAGTAAAGTCAAGGAGGTTAAATAGTTTTCAGCTCACCATACAGTTACTGAGAGCCTGAGAAGGGATGGGAATCACAGTGTTGCATCATTTTTCTGCCTGGATCCTAGTTATCTCCCATTTACAGACCAGCTGCAGATCCAGATCCAGGAGAAGATGCTTGGAAAAGGCCTGGGTCTGGACAGAGCCCAATCTGCTGGGTGGCCAGCAAGAAAGTATGGGAGTGATTCTTAAACCTCACTCAGAATCAGCATTATCTGGAAACACTCATTAAAAATAAAAATGCCCTGTACTGTAATGTATAAATTTTTTAATCCATAAATCTAAGGTTCTACTTAGAAACCTATTTTAAAACATCTCCCAGGTGGTTTTTTTAGGAGTCAGCTGTGAACTGGCTTTTCTATGAAGAATATATGCTAAATGATATTTTAAAGCTGACATATGTTTCTATTGGCTGTAATTAAATCCTTCAAAGGGTTGAAACTAGAAAATTGGCATTTGAAGAAACAAAATATTTTCTGAGTTTTAACATGGCACATGATGAATTTTTTAAGTGAAGTTAAATATAAGAAAAGTAGGTGGAAGGGGGGTTCTGGAAGGGGAAAACATGTACACCCATGGTGGATTCATGTCAATGTATGGCAAAACAAATACAATATTGTAAAGTTAAAAAATAGAAAATAAACTAATTAAACAAACAAACAAACAAAACAACCCCCCCCCCCAAAGAAAAGTATGTAGTAGTGTTAAGTCACTCAGTCGTGTCTGACTCTTTTGCAATCCAATGGATTGTAACCCACCCATCTCCTCTGTCCATGGGATTCTCCAGGCAAGAATACTGGAGTGGATTGCTATTCTCTTCTCCAGAGGATCTTCCTGACCCAGGGATATCTGTGTAAATGAACAGCCTTTAGATTTTGGAAGTGACAGAAATGCACACCTTTCATGTTTTTACTATATATTGCTTACTAACAAAATTAAATTATTAGGATTGGCCAAAGAGTTCATTCAGATTTTTCTACCTAAGATCTTATAGAAAAATCTGAAGAACTCTTTGGCCAACCTAGTAGTAACTTCAAGTCAATCCTTAAATAATTAAAATTATAATTAGTCTCAGTGGAGATACTTGCTGACTCTTGTGCCTCAATAGTTTGAAAAATTTAGACTTTAAGGCATATATTATTGACTCCAGTGACTTCTTCTTAAGATTTAGAGGAAATGAGACCACTCCATGCCTGTAGGTATAGGGGCTGGGGTGGGAGTGAGGGGTTCCTTTGAGGATGATGGATGTTCTCTCCACCTAATATGCTGGAGCAAGAAGGATGGAACATTGTCTGGGGGTTGAGGAAAGAGTTTGGTTTTGGATCCTGAGATGAGAGAACAGGGTCAAACAGGATTCCAACGAACGGAGAGAAATCACCCCTTGAAACAAAGACAGAGAAATTGCCTCACTCTGGGAACATTTATGTCCAATAGACACTAGAAAAAATATATAATCTTCTCTTAAAGTTATATTTTTATTTTCTTACCTATTAAAACCAATTGCCAAACTCTCAGTAATAAATGCAAAAGGCATTGCTCTTCTTTGTAGAAACAGGAAAGACCCACATCTCCCTTTAATGGAAGCAAACTGAGAACTTCACTCTGATCTTCAGTCACCAGGCTTCATCACCTCACTCATTACCCTCCTGATGTTTCCAGTAACATCTCTGCAACTGCTATGTGGGCGTTAGCTCCATGGGAATACTTCATGAGAAATTCTCATTTACTACATTATTCTTGGAGGACAATGGCACTGTATGAATGCAAACAGATGGTGATGGCTTGGGTTGGATAGCTCAGTTAGTGAAAATACCAGGACTAATAAAGTCAAGGTCAGGAGATTGTTCTCTATGGTAACCAGGGAGCAATTAACTTAGAAAGAGGTAAGTTTCCAAAAGCAGAGAATAAAGCTGCCCCTTGGCCGATGACCACAGTCATGATGAGGCTCAGGTAAAAGGAGGAGGATGTTTCTTCTGTCCGTCAGTGGCCTCATTAGTCTAGGTGACACACTAATGCCTGTGGGTGCCCCTGACAAGTCTAGACAGGGAAGAAGGAATGATGAACAGGAAAAGAAGGAGAAATAGTAAAAGAGTATTAAAAGATTACATGTATATTTGTGGGAAGGCAAAAACTAATTTACAAGACATGTAGGATGGTTAGCTCCCCAAAGGGAGAGTACTTTGGAATTCTTCGGTGTTGATGTTGTTATGATAACCTATGGAGCAGAGAAACCACTTCAAGATTACATTCAGATGATGCTTTGTAGGTAGGGACATTGTCACTTAACATGGTCATACATTCAGCTGAATTTTAAAAGGGATTTCTGAAGGATATGGCCCTGAGCAGAAGTCACAGAAGGAAAGTTAAATAGATGTGAACCACAGATGAAGTTATCTGTGTGTGCGCATGTGATTAAACACAGGTTGTAATGAAGAAGAAAAGTGAAAGGAGTTTATATCATTAGTGTTCAGAATCAGAGCACTGAGTCAACCCCTGACCCCTCACCTACATGGGAAAGCATGGGGATGGGGAATCAGGAGGGTGAGACCCTCTCTGGACTTAAAAATTTATTTCCATATCTCTAGTTCATCTATTTTTAGTAGTATTTCCCCCAATAAGAATTCAGTGTGAAGACCCAGATCCGTGTTGCTACAGCTAATAAATTGTATTTTCATTTGGTTTTGTCTTGTAGCCATTTTTATTCCACATAACCATTTGCAACCATGCATACACATACCTCCTCTGGAGGAGAGCATGGTGACCAACTCCAGTATTCTTGTCTAGAGAATCCCATGGATAGAGGAGCCTGGTGGGCTATAGTCCATGGGGTTGCAGAGAGTCAGACATGACTGAGCAATTAACACATCATACACACACCTGGTCAGGTGGACATACATGACTTACACAGATATTATATCAAAGTTATTCTGTTTCATTAACCCAAAGAAGCAACATACTAAAAAAATAAACATCTTCTTGATGCTCCAAGTGTTGTTTTGGAAGCACATCTTTATGTAGAGCTTATTGTTGCAGAAACCAGTACTTGAGAAACCAAGCACCACACTCAGAGAGGTGAGAACTCACGTTTATTATGCCGGTGGGCCCAGAGGAGTTAACACTCCAAGCTCTGAGCCCTGAACAAAGGCGTTACAGAAACTCTATACACAGACAGGCATGATTGAGCAGGTTTGCAGGAGCTTGGTGATTGCAAACAGCAGGACAAGGGTGAATGAGATAAGCTCCAGTTCCTAGTATTGTGAGTCCCTGCTTTGAGACTACATGATGTACGTGATCCACACTTTGCAAGGAGCAAGGTGAGTTACAGAGGCAGAAGGAAGTAGTAGATTATGTAAAATTTTAACTTTTCCTCTTCATTATCTGCTCTTAATTGAGGGAAAAGGAAAGCACTCTTAAGTCCTATTTTAGAAGGGCTTTGGGAAAAGGGGACAGAGATTGAGGGCAATCTTGAGTCTGGAAGGAAGCGACACCAGAAACAGACTTTGGAATGTTGCTTAACACTGTACATTCAGTACAGGTTCAAAAAAAAAAAATTATAAAATTATCTGATATGGCCCCAAAGTAGCAGATCTGTCCACTGCTCTTACTCAGGCCTCTGGTTCTCCCACGCTGGTCACAGATGAGTAGACGAGGAGGTGCGTTGGGCAGAATTTCCAAATATCTTAATCCTCAGATTAAGCCCAAAGGAGAAAAGGAAAGATATACCCATTTGAATGCAGAGTTCCAAAGAATAGCTAGGAGAGATAAGAAGCCTTCCACAGCGATCAATGCAAAGAAATAGAGGGAAACAATAGAATGGGAAAGACTAGAGATCTCTTCAAGAAAATTAGAGATACCAAGGGGAACATTTCATGCAGAGATGGGCTCAATAAAGGACGGAAATGGTAGGGACCTAACAGAAGCAGAAGATATTAAGAAGAGGTGGTAAGAATAGACAGAAGAACTATATAAAAGAGAAACCTCACAACCCAGATAATCATGATGGTGTGATCACTCACCTAGAGTCAGATATCCTGGAATTTGAAGTCAAATGGACCTTAGGAAACATCACTACGAACAAAGCTAGTGGAGGTGATGGGAATACCAGTTGAACTATTTCAAATCCTGAAAGATGACGCTGTGAAAGTGCTGCACTCGATATGCCAGCAAATCTGGGAAAACTCAGCAGTGGCCACAGGACTGGAAAAGATCAGTTTTCATTCCAATCCCAAAGAAAGGAAATGCCAAAGAATGCTCAAACTACCGCCCAATTGCACTCATCTCACATGCTAGTAAAGTAATGCTCAAAATTCTCCAAGCCAGGCTTCAGCAATATGTGAACAGTGAACTTCCAGTTGTTCAAGCTGCTTTTAGAAAAGGCAGAGGAACCAGAGATCAAATTGCCAACTTCCACTGCATCATCGAAAAAACAAGAGGGTTCCAGAAAAACACTATCTCTGCTTTATTGACTATGCCAAAGCCTTTGACTGTGTGGATCACAACAAACTGTGGAAAGTTCTTAAAGAGATGGAAATACCAGACCACGTGACCTGCCTCTTGAGAAACCTGTATGCAGGTCAGGAAGCAACAGTTAGAACTGGACATGGAACAACAGACTGGTTCCAAATAGGAAAAGGAGTATGTCAAGTCTATATATTGTCACCCTGCTTATTTAACTTATATGCAGAGTACATCATGAGAAACGCTGAGCTGGAGGAAGCAGAAGCTGGAATCAAGATTGCCGGGAGAAATATCAATAACCTCAGATATGCAGATGACATCACCCTTACGGCAAAAAGTGAAGAAGAACTAAAGAGCCTCTTGACAAAAGTGAAAGAGAAGATTGAAAAAGTTGGCTTAAAGCTCAACATTCAGAAAACTAAGATCATGGCATCTGGTCCCATCACTTCATGGCAGATAGATGGGGAAACAGTGGAAACAGTGGCTGACTTTATTTTTCTGAGCTCCACAATCACTGCAGATGGTGATTGCAGCCATAAAATTAAAACACACTTACTCCTTGGAAGGAAAGTTATGACCAACCTAGACAGCATATTAAAAAGCACAGACATTACTTTGCCAACAAAGGTCCACTTGTCAAGTCTATGGTTTTTGCAGTAGTCATGTTTGGATGTGAGAGTTGTACTGTGAAGAAAGCTGAGTGCAGAAGAATTGATGGTTTTGAACTGTGATGTTGGAGAAGACTCTTGAGAGTCCCTTGGACTGCAAGGAGATCCAACCAGTCCATCCTAAAGGAGATCAGTCCTGGGTGTTCATTGGAAGGATTGATGTTGAAGCTGAAACTCCAATACTTTTGCCACCTAATGGGAAGAGCTGACTCATTGGAAAAGACCCTGATGCTGGGAAAGATTGAGGGCAGGAGGAGAAGGGGACAACAGAGGAGGAGATGGTTGGATGACATCCCCGACTCAATGGACATGTGTTTGGTTGGACTCCAGGAGTTGGTTATGGACAGGGAGGCCTGGCGTGCTGCAGTTCATGCGGTTGCAAAGAGTCGGACAGGACTGAGTGACTGAACTGAACTGAACTGAAGCCAATTTAGCAGAGACAGGTAAATAAGATCATATATATCTTGAGAAAGATGTAATATTGAGATGCATCTCTGTAACTGATTATGGCAAAGTTAATGTATAAAGTCACTGTATACTAATTACTTTTTGTGTGTCAGTCTCTCAGTTGTGTCTGACTCTTTGAGTCCCCATGGACTGTAGTCCACCAGGCTCCTCTGTCCATATTAATCAGGCAAGAATACTGGAGTGGGTTGCCATATCTTTCTCCAGGGAATTTTCCTGACCTAGGGATTGAACCTAGGTCTCCTGGATTGCAGAAGGATGCTTTACCATCTGAGCTACTAGGGAAGTCCATATACTAATTACTACAACTAATTTGTTTCTACATTTAAATAGATTCAATTATAACCAAAAATAGAAGGATGGTTTATCTTATTTCACAGAGTAGCACTAAACAATTTGCTGAACTAGATAATCTCTCTAAGACTTAAAAATGTAACAACTAAAGACCCTGAATTTGGAGCTGAAATACTTATTCTGTATCACAACTCTGACTCCCAATTGTGCAATACATCATGATTGTGACTGCACCTTTTGTTGCTGCTAAGTTGCTTCAGTCGTGTCCGACTCTGTGCAACCCCATAGACGGCAGGGCACCAGGCTCCCCCATCCCTGGGATTCTCCAGGCAAGAACACTGGAGTGGGTTGCTATTTCCTTCTCCAATGCATGAAAGGAAAAGTGAAAGTGAAGTCGCTCAGTCGTGCCCCACTCTTAGCAATCCCATGGACTGCAGCCTACCAGGCTCCTCCATCCATGGGATTTTCCAGGCAAGAGTACTGGAGTGGGGTGCCATTGCCTTCTCCAACCTTTTGTTGAGTGTATGCAATAAATTGTCTCACTTTTAGTGAGAAATACTTCAAATAGAATTGCTCCATGAAATATTAACTTAAGTTAAAAACAGACCCCTATTTTCAAATCAATTTCTATTTCACAAGCAGGTGCTGGAGCAGTTTTCAAAATGACTGTACTTAAGCCATTCTTAGAGAGCACCGATTGATGAATTACTATATGAATGTTTTGATAACACAAAAAAAACCCCAAGGACCCACTGGGTGATTTTTAAAAGAATTTTATTTGCATTACCAAGCCAAAGTACAGGTGCAGATTTATAATAAAAGTCCACATATCATAAGGATATCATGGGAAAACAGCATGTTATTCATCTGAGTTCAATGGACTCTCCATATAATAGTATTTTCTCAGTTTTTATCTAGATAAAGATCAGCACCATGTATTGAATTGAGCTTGTATTATAGTGTCAGAATTTACAGTTACTTGAGCTCTCTGATAATTAGCTGTCTTATCTGTAAAATGAAAAAAAAATACCTCATTTGTTGGTAAACATTGTGTGAGTGTCAAATTTGTAAGGTATAAATGTGCCTAGAATAATACCTGGCAAATAAGGAAGTTATGTTTGCATTTTCACCCCTTGATTGTGTATTATTTACATTACAGATGAAAATGTAATCTCTATTAAAATTCCAATGATTTTTTTTTAGAAATAGAAAATACCATCCTAAAATTAACACAAAACCTCAAGGGACCCCGCATAGCCAAAATGATCTCAAAAAGCAAGCACAGAGTGGACTTCTCTGATGGTTCAGTGGTTAAGAATCCTCCTGTCAAGGCAGGGGATACAGGTTCAATCCTGGTTCAAAAAGATTTCACATGCCTTAGGGTAACTAAACTCATGCACCACAACTACTAAACCCACATATCACAACTACTGAAGCCCTTGGGCCCTAGAGTCCAGGCTCTCCAACAAGAGAAGCCAGCACAGTGAGAAGCCCGCACACTACAACTAGAGTAGCCCCTGCTCGATGTGACTTGCAAAAGCCCTCACACGTAGCAATAAAGACCCAGCACAGCCAATAAATAAATTAAATAAAAAACAAGCACAAAGCTGGAGCATTCACATTTCTTAATTTCAAAACTCACTCCAAGCTTTAATAATCAAAACATTGTGTTACTGGCACAAAGACAGATATGTTAACCAATGGAATAGAATATAGAACTCAGAAAAAACCTCTTGAACATATGGTCAAATGGTTTTTTGACAAAGGTACCAAGATAATTCAATGGAAGAAGGAGAACATTTTCAACAATTGATTCTGGAAAAAGTGGATATCACATGTAAAAGAACAGTTTGAAACATACCTAACAGCATATACAAAACTTAATCCAAAATAAATCAAGAGACTTCAGTGAGAAAGCTAAAGGCATAATATTCTTAGAAAAAATACAAAATAAAAGCTTCACATTAGATTTGGCAATTATTTCTTGGAAGTAACACCAAAAACACAGACAATGAAGAAAAAATCGACAATTGGACTTGATAAAAATGTTTCAAATGTAAATCTAAAGCCACTATCAACAGAATAAAAGTCAACCCACAGAATGGGAGAAAGTATTAGTAAATCATATACCTGATAAGAGATTAATATCCAGAACTTACAGAGAAGTCCTAAAACTCAACAACAGCAAATCCACTTCAAAAATAGCAAAAGACTTGAATAGAAATTACTCCAAAAAAATACACACATGGATAATAAGCACATGAAAAGATGTTCACTACAACTAATTATTAGGGAAATTCAAATTAAAACTATAATGAGATACCATCTAACATCATTATGGAAAAAATAAAGGGAGAAAAATAACAAGTGCTGGCAAGAGTGTGGAGAAATTGGAATCCTTGTGCACTGCTGGTGGGAATGTAAGTTTTTTCATAGTCCCTGTGGAAAATAGTTTGGCAGTTCCTAAAAAATTTAAACATAAACTTACTATATAATCCAGCATTTTCACTGGGTATATACCCCAAAGCATTAAAGATATATTTGTACACTTATGTTCATACCTGCATCATTCACAATAGATGCAGTCCAAGTATGCACCGATGAATGAATGGATAGGCAAAACATTATATGTACCACAGTGGAATACTATTCAGCCTGAAAATGAAAGAAAATTCTGATATATGCTACAGCATGAATGAACCTTAAGGACATTAAGTGAAATAGGCCAGACAGAAAATCCAAATACTATATAATTACACTTATTAATATATGAAGAACATATAGTTGTCAAAATCATAGACCCAGAAAGTAGAAGAAAGATTGCTTCCGGGGGCTGGAGGGCTGGAGGAATATGGTGCTAATCCTAATGGGTATAGGATTTCAGTTTTGCAAGATGAAGGGTGTTCTGGAGATGAAAGATGGTGATGGTATCACATTATGAATCTATCTATTACCACTCAAAGATGGTTAAGGTAGTAAGTCTTGTGTGCATTTTACCACAATTTAAAAACTGGAAAAAAGTTTAATGAGTCCTTAATGCTGGGCTAAACCATCAACACCTTTTGCTGGTAGGTGAGCATGCTGACTTCCTGCTGTTCACCTTTCATAAAGCTTTGTATTAACTCTTCTCATCTTCTCATGCTTCCTGCTCAGACAGTACAGCATCTGATCAAAAACATATTCTCCAAATGCTCATCCCAGCAACATACCATGGGAAAAGTCCCAGGAGTTGATAGGGTGAAATCAAGGAGTATCTCATGAACAAAATCCTGCTCTTCTCTGAGGAGTATAACAGTTCCCCTTCACCTGAGAGAAACTGGGTTGTTGTGAAGTTGAGAAGGTACTGTAATAGACATTCTCATTTTTTAAAATATAGATTTATTTTTTTGGAGCAACTTTAGGTCCACAGAAAAACTGAACAGGAAGGACAGAGATTTCCCATATACATACATACTCCTGAATCCCGCACAGGCACATCTCCTCTGCTATCAATACCCTGCACCAGAGTGGTACAGATTACAACTGTTACCACTGATGAACCTTCATTGATACATCATTATCACCCAAAACACATGGTCTACTTTAGGGTTAACTCTGGGTGTTGTACATTCTATAGTTTTGGACATGTATCTGTAGTGACATGTATCCACCATGATAGTATCACATAGAGTATTTTTCACTACCCTAAAAGTCGTCCTTGCTTTGCCTGTTTCATCCATCCATCTTCCTTAATACCTGCAACCACTGATATTTTTACTATCTTCATAGTTTTGCCTTTTCCAGAATGTCATGTAGCTGGAATCATATACCAAGTAGCCTTTTTGAAATGGCTTCCTTCACTTAAGTTTGCCTTTGAGTGTTCTACATCTCTTTTCATTGTTTGTTAACATTTCTTTTTAACACTGAATAATATTCCATGGTCTGAATGTACTATAGTTTATCTATTCATCTATAAAGGACATTTCATTTACTTTATACATCTTCGCAGCTATGAATGAAACTGCTATAGCCATCTATGTCGGAGAAGGCAATGGCAACCCACTCCAGTCCTCTTGCCTGGAAACTCTCATGAACGGAGGAGCCTGGTGGGCTGCAGTCCATGGGGTCGCCAAGAGTCGGACACGACTGAGTGACTTCACTTTCACTTTTCACTTTCATGCTTTGGAGAAGGAAATGGCAACCCACTCCAGTATTCTTGCCTGGAGAATCCCAGGGACAGAGGAGCCTGGTGGGCTGTCGTCTGTGGGGTCGCACACAGTTGGACACGGCTGAAGTGACTCAGCAGCAGCAGCAGCAGCAGCCATCTATGTATGGCTTTTTTTTTGGATTAACATAAGTTTTAAGTTCATTTGAGTAAATACCAAGGAGTGCAATGGTAAGAGTATGTTTAGTTTTGTTAGAAATAGCCAAACTGTTCTTCCAGCTGTACCATTTTTCAATATCATCAGCAAAGAGTGAGGATTCCTGTTGCTCACACCCTCACTTTTTGCTCTCTCCCTTTCCATATACCCACCTCTTCTTTTTACTGCTTTTTTTTTTTAATGAACACTCTACCTGACAATGCTTAGCACTCAATATTTTGACTCAGGCTCTGTTTCCTGAGAACATAGGCTAAGACAACTTGTATCCATAACACGCTACTTGTAAGCTAGCAAAGTGACTTCACCCCAGTATACCTCATTCTCATCATGGTACATCAGCAGCGGGGGAGTGTTTTAGACTGAGGCTTGTTATTCAGAGGCACAGAGTAAGAGAGATAAGTAGACTATTAAAATGGTCTTTGACGTTGAGCACAGTTTCAAAGCTGGGTGAACTTGATCAGTGCTTCCAAAATCATACTTTGCTGAGGTATAGGAAACAAAATTCAGTCTGCCAATGGTGCTAACAGGAGAGACACATATTTTGCAGCATTAAAGAATTACATTGTCAGTGTCATGAGGAAACAGAAAAATACTATTTCCTTTCAGGGGACTATAAAGAAAATTGCCTTTCATGAAGCATAGCCCTTAGAAAAGGGGGAAAATACTTTCCCCTGAGAATTTGTAACTATAACTAGCCTTAAATCACATAATCTGACTGGAACAAAATACCTCAAGCTGAGTACTTTTTTATTTTAAGTTGATCTCAAGCTGGTAGTGCCCTGAGGTGCTGGCAGAGGCAACTATAAATTTTCTCTGATAGAACCTAGTTTTAGATCTCAAAACAATTCTCACATATAACATTCCAAGATATATGAACTCACAGTCAAAACTCAAAATACACAAGGAAAGATGTATCATACATGAGAATTGAATGAGCAAATTTACTGACAGCTGAATTTGACATGTAATGACTTCAAATGCTGGAAGCATAAAATAAATGATATATTAAAATGTTAATAAAATAAATAAAGGAATTAAATATATGAATTAAGAAGAAAAATCTGTTAAAGTTATCCAGTAGATTCCAAGAGAGACCAAATTGAACTTTTAGAACTAGAATGACAGAATAATGTGATAATTTAAATTAAAAACTCTGTGAGTGGGTTTAACAATAAATTAGATTTGCTGGTAAGAAAAAGAATTTATATAGAATATGGCAACAAAAGGGAAACACAATAGAGAAATACAGAGGTAAACAATTGAATAATAATCCTTTTGTTAATTTCTAAAAAAAAGAGCTAAGATTATTAATGCTATTACACGGAAACTATATATCATATTGAGAAGAAGTAACATTTTTTCTGATTTCTTGTCTTTAATCTATGAAAGTGAACTCTTTGTGATTCCATGGAGTGTAGCCTGCCAAGCTCCTCTGCCTATGGATCTCTCCAGAAAGAATACTGGAGTAGGTAGCCATTCCCTCCTCCAGGGGAGCTTCCTGACCCAGGGACTGAACCTGGGTCTCCTGCATTGCAGGCAGATTCTTTACTGTCTGAGACACCAGGGAAGCTCATCTATTCATATTTATTTAAGTCTTTTCCCCTGTAATTGTTCATAGTTTTAAATGTGCAGGTCTTGTGGATTATTTCATTGACTTTATTCCCAAGTATTTTACATTTTGAGTGTTACTGTAAAAGTACTGATAGTCTATTTCATTTTTAAATTACTTTTTTGTGAATACAGAGAAATATAATAGTTTTTCTTGTACTTTGTTCTTAATTGACTTTCCTAAATTCACTTATTCATTTCCATATTCTTTTTTGTATTCCTTCGGATTTTTTCCACAAGCAGGTCATCTGTAAATAAAATGATTTGCTCTTTGCTTTCTAATTTTTATTTCTTTTTCTCACTTTTTGCCCTGGCAGGGAGCACTGGTAAAATGCTGAGTAGAAGTGATGAGGGTATCCATCCTTGCCTTTTCCACATCTTAAGCAGTTCTGTCTTCACCAGTGTGTATAATGTTACCTGTAAGTATTTAGGCATTCTTTATTAAATTGGAGGATGTCTTCTCTATTTCTCATTTGTAGAGAGTTTTTATCATGAACAGTTATTAAATTTTGTCAACAACACACTCTGAATCTACCAACGTGATGGTATGATATTATGTATGTTCTCAGGGACTGTTTGTGAAATCGGCTAACAGAAGTGCTTAACAGAGGCTAACTCACGAATACATCCAAGCGTTGGCTTCCAGCTCTGTCCTGTATTTCATCCCTTTTGTTCCCCATTCCTGCTTCCTATGAATGAATTGTTTAAGACTCTTCTGTCTCCTAAGGATCCCAGGCTCAAACGCTTTATAACTATTAAAGACACTGAATCAATAGTGAAAAAATATTCTACAAAGAAAATACAAGACCCATTAGGGTCTCTCAAATACAGAATATGGGACCACCAGGGTTCTCTCACACTTTCAGGGAGAAAATCATTTCAAGCGACACAGACTTCACTGAACAATAACAAAGGATGACTCTGTCTCATTTTATGAAGTTAGCATAACCTTGATATCCAAACTAGAACGTTAAGAAAAAAATCATAGGACAGTCTAATTCATAAACGTAGATGCAAAGCTCTAAACAAAATGTTAGTAAACCATACCCATGGATATAGAACAAGAAAATAACATTTACAAATTTGTATTTCTCCCTCGTATGTAAGAGTTGACAAAATTTAGAGAGACAATTTTTCCATTTTACCATATTAACAAATTTAAGAAGGAAAGTAAAACATTTATCTTAAAAGATATAGAGAAGTGATAAACTTCAGGATCAATTCATGATAAATATTCTCTGTAAAATGAGAATATAATCAAATTTTCTATAATTGTATGGTAAGAACAGTTAAAAAAATCTAGGGCACATTTATATAATGCTTAATGTGTAACAATAACAACATTTTTTTTTTCAAGATTAAAAAGAAACCTAGGATGTCAACTGCCACCACTTCTATGAAGTTTTCTCTTGGAGTCTGAATCATACAAAAGGCACCACAGAAGGAAAGAAAAACAAGCAGGGAGAGAAAGAAGATCAAATAGCCAGTTTTTTCAGGGGATACAATTTTAAATAGAAAAATTAAAAGTATCTACAAATAATCATAATTAACTAAAAAAATGCTTTTGAAAATTCCTGGTTATAAAATTAATATATGACAATAAAATGCATTTGCAATATATGTTTAACCAAAAAGCTCTAATACATGATATATGAATGGATCTAACATCAGGTGAGCAAAAGCTTTATGAGGAAATTATAAAATTTTATTGAAATACAGTAAAATAGACAAATAGAGAAAATGATATTTATGACTGAGAGAGAAAATATTGAAGAACATTGTTTCTCAAGTTGATATATAGGTTTCATGTAACTTTGGCCTCACTTGTTTCATCTTCAAATATTTTAAGGTTATCATAAATGTTAAATGTTATTTTAAAATGGAGAAAAAACATATTACAAATGTGAATATAATGTTTTCAGAATTTTAATTGACATAGGATTAATATACAGTAAATACGAAAACCGTATCAGGAACACTTGACAAAGAATAGTCTAAATAGGCATTTTGAAGAAAAAAAAATCACAAATGTTCAATAAGCATGTGAAAAGTCATTCAATCTCATTTTGTAATTATAAATATAAGCAAATCCATAAGATAGCATTTTACTATTTGGAAATAACTAAATATTTTAAAAATATGAAATCTTAGTAAAAATGTATTGCTATGGTTAAATTCCCTGCAAATGGAAATTGAAATTGCCAAAACTACTTCACAAAATAAGTTTTCTTTGCCAATAAAGTTGAAGGTATGGGCCCTTTATGCAAGGTTCTTCAATAGAGTGATGAGTATGTGAAGTTGTTTTCCACAAGCTTTTTAAAATACAGACATAAATATATTTAATGGATATTCTTTTGCATTTACTCATTTAATAAAAACAAAATAAGATAAAATGGTTCCTTTGAATTACATTGATCACTCAAGATTCCTTCCTATGTAAGGATACTATGTTTTAAAATGTTTTAATTTACCATTTCAGTTATGTAATGTTTAGGAAAAACATTAAATAACTATTCACTGAGCCTGTTGATGCTCTTTTCTGCTCTGTTTTAATCACCACAATTCATTCCTCATGAAATGTTTTCAACTGGAAAAAGAGATGTTATCGTAAATACACCCAAAAGACCCAGGGATTAGAGTAAGAGGAGCCTGGATGGGCTCTAATCCTTGAACTCTGAGATCCAGTAGCTCAGGGTACATCCCAAGGTGGGCAGGTATAGGACCTGCTGAGGGTTTTCATAGGGTCTCTGTGAGGCAGAAGCAACAGATTTCATGCTGAGAAGACAGAGTATAGCAAGGACAAAGTATGAATAAGATGATTTCCTCCTTAATCTGTTATGGGTGCAGTACAGTCAGAGAAGGCAATGCCCTTAGGAATAGCAGCAGAACAGCTGACATCACTAAGGGGACGTGGAGTAGAGGAAGCAATAGGCAACTCCAACATTTATCAGAAATAATTGAATGTTTTCACTGTGACTCCTGGTTGCAAGTGACAGAAAACCCAACCCGGCTTGACTGTGATGTTGTTGTTACTTTCAGAAGCTCAGACCAAATCTGACTGAATTGTAATGTTTTTGTTGCTTTCAGGTCAAATCTGCCATCAGGAGACATCCTCAGTTTTTTCAAATGCTCCCATAAGACAAATAGGTTATTACCAATAATGTGACATCACAGGTAATAAACAGCTGATGCCTGCAATGCTGAAGACCTGGGTTCGATCCCTGGGTTGGGATGATCCCCTGGAGAAGGGAAAGGCTACCCACTCCAGTATTCTGGCCTGGAGAATTCCAGGGATTATATAGTCTGTGGCTTTGCAAAGAGTTGGGCACGACTGAGGAACTTTCACTTTCACTAACTCCCTGAAAGCAGAGAGAAGACCTCTTCTTGGAAAGAAAGTGTCAGCATAAGTCACAATAGTGTGAACTAGCTGTAGATAGGGAAGAACTTAGCAAAGTCTGTTAAAATTCCTTTCTGTGTCCCATTTTCTCTGCCTGGCCTAGCAAACATATGTTAGCCAAAGATTTACTTTTGCATCACCCTGAAAATTGCCTTCCTCCCCTCTGAAGTCCCAAACTACTACCCTCAACATCTTTTTTTGCTTTTAGCTGAAGACAGATGAATCTTAAGGATTTGGCCATCTTGGTGAGATGTTCAGTTCTTCTGATTCTCTCCTGTGTATACACATTATTAAATTTTGGGTTGAATTTCTCCTATTAATCGGTCTCAGTTAAAGGTGCTTCTTAGATCAGTCCAAAGAACCCAGAAAGTTAGAGGAAGATTTATTCCTCCCCAACAGTGACAACATATGAATCCCTCAGATGTTGGGGATTACCTTTTGGAAAAATTAATAGTTCTTGTATGATCCATTTCTACAATCAGGACATTGCAAAAGCTTGACACCTAAAACTCTATAATTAGAATTTTATTGCTTTGATTTAAGCCTATTAAGGACTTTTTTTCCTAGATAGACTGTAAAATGTCATTACACAGGAATAAGAACTTGTTTTTGGAAGCATTGAGATTAAGGTGGGCAGGAGGGTGGGAGGAAGAAGAAAGGAAAAGCAAATATCACAAGGATAAACTCTGAAGTCTGAGCTTCAGCCTCAGTGTACTCTTTATTTTATTTTTTGGCCTCAGTGCTGACAAAATCTCAGTGCCCTGCCCAGGGAATGATCTTAGGCCAGCAGTAGAAGGCTGGAATCCTAGCCACTAAGCCACCAGGGAACTCCCCCTTTACTTTTAAACTAGTATCTTTCAATCTGGGTGATCGCCCACTCCAGGGGAATTGGGTCTTGCTTGGAAAAGCTTTTGTTTTTCCCAACTGAGCAGAGCTGCAGCTATGATTCTACTGGACATAGAGCAGTTGGAAGCCAGAGATGTTTGACATCCTATGTTGCAAAGGAAAGCCCCTTACAACAAACACTATCCACCTAGTATGCCAAGAGCATAGAGGTTGAGAACTTTGAGCTTTGTAGTTGACTACTGGAACAGCAAGCTACACTGAGATTGCTGCCTCTCCTGGTTGGCTGATAGCAGGAAGTCACAAGTGCAGAGAATGAAGCTTCTGTCTCTTCTTCAAGTGTATTCCATCCTGGGCTAATTTTCCCTGTGACTCAGGTTTCCAATGGCAGGTCAAGCCTGCCCTGCCCATTCACCTAAATGTCAGGGTTGGGGGGGGGGGTACTCACTTTAGCAGATGTTGCATACTGAGTCCCTGACAACACTGGGACCTCTGTTTTTCTCTGTCAATTTAATTTTCAAACTTAACACAAACAGTGAACACAACTGTCTTTCCATGTCTGATGCTCTAATTTTGAGCAGGTCATGCATGAAGAAAGAAAAAGTGAATCAGAGAGCAAAGATTCAATTTCTCTCCTAAAAATAAAAAGGACTCAAGAGGTGAAATAATTTGTTTGGCTGGTCTAGGCACCTTGTACTATTGAGTATCTGAAAAAGAAAATAAAATCATCCCCAAATTGTGGAAGCAATGCCATATTTCTATTATAACAAGGGAGCTAGTAAAGAATAAATCCTTGGTGAGGTTTAGACTGCATGAGGAAGCTCAATAAAGTTAGTACTGAATGAGAAATTTCCTGGAAGACATAGTGAACCAGGTAAAGGTGTATGCAAGCTCTGTCTTTTCAGGGAATTAAGGCATATAACAGTTGAATTCCAGTTACTGGGCCTTACATACTATCAGATATATATGGGTGGCAACTTTACCCTTCCAGTGAGCGCAGAGAGAGATTTTGTTCTATCATGCAATCTGAACTGGCCTATAGATGCAGTATTCCCTAAGTGATGCAGATGTTTCTCACTTTAAGGCTACTTGTGAGTCTTCAAAGGAACTCAAAAACTACTTAACACATATAGAAACATTGAGCTTACAAAATTCTTTAATACACAACTTACATTTAAACCATCACAATAGCCCAGAGACAAGAATGAACTTTGAGATACAGAGCCAAAAAAGATGCTTTATGCAAAGTCAGTTCAGTTCAGTTCAGTCGCTCAGTCACGTCTGACTCTTTGTGACCCTATGAACCGCAGCACGCCAGGCCTCCCTGTCCACCACCAACTCCCTGAGTCCACCCAAACCCATATCATTCGAGTCGATGTTGCCATCCAGCCATCTCATCCTCTGTCGTCCCCTTCTCCTCCTGCCCTCAATCTTTCCCAAGCATCAGGGTCTTTTCCAGTGAGTCAGCTCTTCGCATCAGGTGGCCAAAGTATTGGAGTTTCAGCTTCAACATCAGTCCTTCCAATGAACACCCAGGACTGATCTCCTTTAGGATGGACTGGTTGGATCTCCTTGCAGTCCAAGAGACTCTCAAGAGTCTTGTTCAACACCACAGTTCAAAAGCATCAATTCTTTTGCGCCCAGCTTTCTTTAGAGTCCAACTCTCACATCCATACATGACCACTGGAAAAACCATAGTCTTGACTAGACGGACCTTTGCTGGCAAAGTAATGTCTGTGCTTTTTAAAATGCTGTCTAGGTTGGTCATAACTTTCCTTCCAAGTTGTAAGTGTCTTTTAATTTCATGGCTGCAATCACCATCTGCAGTGATTTTGGAGCTCAGAAAAATAAAGCCAGCCACTGTTTCCACTGTTTCCCCATCTATCTGCCATGAAGTGATGAGACTGGATGCCATGATATTAGTTTTCTGAATGTTGAGCTTTAAGCCAACTTTTTCACTCTCCACTTTCACTTTCATCAAGAGGCTCTTTAGTTCTTTTTCACTTTCTGCCATAAAGGTGGTGTCATCTGCCTATCTGAGGTTATTGATATTTCTCCCAGCAATCTTGATTCCAACTTGTGCTTCATCCAGCCCAGCGTTTCTCATGATTTACTCTGCATATAAGTTAAATAAGCAGGGTGACAATATACAGCCCTGACGTACTCCTTTTCCTATTTGAAACCAGTCTGTTGTTCCATGTCCAGTTCTAACTGTTGCTTCCTGCCCTGCATACAGATTTCTCAAGAGGCAGGTCAGGAGGTCTGGTATTCCCATCTCTTTCAGGATTTTCCACAGTTTATTGTGATCCACACAGTTAAAGGCTTTGGCATAGTCAATAAAGTAGAAATAGATGTTTTTCTGGTACTCTCTTGTTTTTTGATGATCCATCGGATGTTGGCAATTTGATCTCTGGTTCCTCTGCCTTTTCTAAAACCAGCATTACTTTACTAGCTTGTGAGGTGAGTGCAATTGTGTGGTAGTTTGAGCATTCTTTGGCATTTCCTTTCTTTGGGATTGGAATGAAAACTGACCTTTTCCAGTCCTGTGGTCACTGCTGAGTTTTTCATATTTTCTGGCATATTGAGTGCAGCACTTCCACGGTGTCATCTTTCAGGATTTGAAATAGCTCAACTGGAATTCTATCACCTCCACTAAATAAAACTGGAGCCAGATTCCAACCCTAATTGTCTGATTTCTATTCCTTTTTCTTCTGCACCAATATAACTTCTATTCTTAGAGTAATATGTGGTGTAAAAGGAATTAAATTTAAAAAATTAGCAAGAAAAAACATTTGAATCCTAATACCAGCTTTTCATGTGTTCTGAAGATGACAAAGTAAAATTTGAGCAACATGTTTAACATTCAGGTGTCTAATATATACTTATTGCTTATGTTAAGAAATATAAGGTAAATTCATTAAGGATTTTGATATTTTGTGATATGTATGAAGAAAAAATAAGCAGAAATATTTCAAGTGCAAGTCGGTATGTGAAAAGGAAAACTGGAGTTGATTTTTTTAATAGCATTCCAGTAATTTTCATCAGAGACTTGAGAGACCACAGAGGGAGAAAACAGAATGCCCATTGCTGTTAGGGTGAAGACTTACATGGACTTAAGATGAAAATGGAAGTGAAGCTCAACTCTTCCTACAATTCAAATCTTTATTTAATCAGTAGTGTTTGAAAATTAAACCTTGGTGGGAAAGTTATCATGTAAACTGGCAAATACAAGAATTCACTAATAATGGGCTTTCTGAGCAAGAGATCACGTGTGTGTAAAAGTCAGTCCAAACACCTCTCTTCCAGGAACTGTGAGGGTCTTGGTAACTCTCTTGGATACTAATATTGGTAACTCTCTTGGATACTAATTCCTTAGGCATGAATAAGAAGTGTGTAAAGAAGAGCTTGAAGCATCCTGAAGCTAGGGCAAACAAGAGACTTCTCCTAAATATTTTATTGTTGTTGTTTAATAAACAAGTCTTGTCTGATTCTTTTGTGACCCCAAGGACTGTAGCGCTTCATGCTCTGCTATCCATGGGATTTCCCAGGCAGGAATACTGTAGTGAGTTGCCATTACCTTCTCCAGTGTATCTTCCTGACTCAGAGATTGAACCCACATTTCCTGCTTGGCAGGTGGATTCTTTACCACTGAAACCCAGGGAAGTCCTTCCCAAATACTACATCACATTAATTTACAATTACTGCCAAAGAATTTATGAATAAACTGCAGAGAAACCATAGAGCTAAGAAGTATCAGCAATTTTGCTGTTGTTGTTTAGTTGCTGAGTTGTGCTTGACTCTCTTGCAACCCCATGGACTGTAGCCCAGCAGGTCCTCTGTCCATGGGATTTTCCAGGCAAGAATACTGGAGGCGGTTGCCATTTCCTTTTCCAGGTGGTCTTCCAAACCCAGAGATAGAACTCTTGTCTGCTGCATTGGCAGGTGAATTCTTTATCACTGAGCCACCTGGGAAGCCCCATTAGCAACTCTGATAGGGCTTAAAGTCAGCTTGTTGTTTTGATCACCTGCCATCCCTATCTCAAGGGTATAATAATGATGTCACTTTTTGCATCCTGGGAATGTCAATTTAGAGAATCAAAGGAGAATATTACCTAAGAAGACAGGTGCTATTTTATCTACTATTAATCTCAAGGGTAGCAAAGCATTAAAAAGTGAGAGTTCTTCAAAAAGAGTAGACCTATTATTGAGATTGGTTCAAGATGATAGAGTAAAAGGGCATGCACTCATTTTCTCCTGCCAGAGCACTGAAATTGCAACAAGCTGTTGAACAACCATGAACAAGAAGACACTGGAACCCACCAAGAAAAGATACCCCACAACCAAGGACAAAGGGGAAGCTGCAACAAAATGGTAGGAGTGGTGCAAGCACGAAAAAATTGAACCCTATGCCCACTGATTGGATGACTCATAAACTGGAGAACAATAATATCAAAAATGTTCTTGTACTACCGTGAAGGTTCTAGGCCCCACATCAGTCATCAGCCTGGGTATCTGGCCAAGGGACTGGAAATTCCCAGGGAATCTGACTTAGATGCCCAACAGGATTGGATCACAGTACCTTCACAGGACTGAGGGAAACAGAGACCCCACTCTTAGAGGGCACAACAAAACCTTGTGTGCACCGACCCAAGGGAAAGGAACAGTGACCCCACAGGAGACTGAGCCAGACCTGAGATTGTTTGAGGGTCTCTTACAGAAGTGTGGGTTGACAGTGGCTTGCAATGGTGAAATCCTGGGAAATGAGCCTTGTAATCGGTCCTTTTGGAGGTCACCAACAGCCCCACCATAGAGCCTGTAGAGTCCAGGACTGGATCGCCTCAGGCCAAACAACTAACAAGGAGGAAGCACAACTCCACCCATCAGCAGACAACTGGATTAAAGTTTTACTGAGCATGGCTTTGCCCACCAGAGCAAATCCCAGTTTTCTCCACAGCCAGTCCCTCCCATTAGGAAATGAGCTTCTCATCCTCTTCCACCAGAGGGCAGTCAGAATACACAAGAAATATAGTCTGAGCAGACTCCAGAAATAATACCACGATCACAGAAAGCTAATCAAAATGAAAAGAAATAAGATTATGTCCCAGATGAAGGAACAAGATAAATCCCCAGAAAACTATCTAAATGGAGACAGGCAACATCCCAGAAATAGTATTCAGAATAATGATAGTGAAGATGATCCAGATCTCAGAAAAAGATTGGAGAAGATGCAAGAAATGTTTACCAAAGACCTAGAAGAGCTAAAGAACAAACAGAGATGAACTATGTACCAGAAGATATCAGCAGCAGAATAAATGAGGTATAAGAACAGATAAGTGACCTGAAAGACAGAATGGTGGAAATCAACGCTGCAAAACAGAATATAGAAAAAAAAAAAAAAAAGAAAGAAATGAAAATAGCCCAAGAGACTGCCGGGACAACATTAACTGCACCAATATTCACATTATAGGCATCCCAAAAGGAGAAGAGAGAGAGAAAGGACCTGACCAAATATGTGACGAGATGATAGCTGAAAAATTCACCAACATGGGAAAAAATAATCAACCAAGTCCATGAAGCACAGAGAGTTGCAGCCAGGATAAATCCAAAGAAGTACACACTGAGACATATAGTAATGAAACTGACAAAAATTAAAGACAAAGATATATTATTTAAAGTAATAAGAGAAAAAAAGACAAAAAATATACAAGGGAGGTGATTTCTCAACAGAAACTCTACAAGTCAGAAGAGAATGGCATGATATATTTCAAGTGATTAAAGGGAAGAACCTATGACTCTCATTAAAATTTGACAGATAAATCAAAAGATTTCCAGACAAGCAAAAGTTAAGAGAATTCAGTACCACTAAACCAGCTTTACAACAAGTGCTAAAGGAAATTCTCTAGGCAGGAAACACAAGAGAAGGAAAAGATCTACAAACATAAACCCCCAAAATTAGCAAAATGGAAATATGATCATACATATTGATAATTACCTTAAATGTAAATGGATTAATTGCACCAACTAAAAGACATATATATATATTGTCTACAAGAGGCCCACCTCAGACCTACAGACACTTAAAGACTGAAAGTAGGGGATGGAAGAAGGTATTTCATGCAAATGGAAATTATAAGAAAGCTGGAGTAGCAATACTCATACCAGACAAAATAAACTTTAAAACAAAGACTCTTATAAGAACAAAGAAGGACAGTACATAATAATCAAGGGTTCAATCCAAGAAGAAGATAAAGCAATTATAAATATATATGCACCCAACATAGGAGCACCTCAATGTGTAAGGCAAATATTAACAAATGTAAAGGAAGGAATCAACAGTAACAAAATAATAGTGGAGGACTTTAATATCCCACTTTCATCAATGGACAGATCATCCAGACAAGAAATCAATAAGGAAATGCAGGCCTTAAACAATACTTTAGATGAGTTGGAATTAATTGATATCCATAGAGCATTAGTGCTTTCCTGATAGCTCAGTTGGTAAAGAATCTGCCTGTAATGTAGGGTACTCCAGTTCGATTCCTGGGTTGGGAAGATCCACTGGAGAAGGGATAGGCTACCCACTCCAGTATTCTTGGGCTTCCCTTGTGGCTCAGCTGGTAAAGAATCTGCCGCAAAGTGGGAGACCTGGGTTCGATCCCTGGGTTGGGAAGATCCCCTGGAGAAGGGAAAGGCTACCCACTCCAGTATTCTGGCCTGGAGAATTCCATGGACTGTATAGTTCATGGGGTCACAAAGAGTCGGACACGACTAAGCAACTTCCACTCACATAGAGCATTGCATCCAAAATCAGCAGACTACACATTCTTCTCAAGTGCACATGGAGCATTCTCTAGGATTGACCACATGCTGGGCCACAAGGCAAGCCTTGGTAAGTTCAAGAAAATCAAAATCATATCAAGCATATTTTCTGATCGCAATGCTAGAAGATTAGAAATAAACTACAAGAACAAAACTCTAAGAAACACAAGCACATGGTGACTGAACAATATGCTACTAAACAACTAATGGATCACTAAAAATAAATAAATAAATAAATAAATAAAAGAAAAAATTAAAAAAAAATGCCTAGAGACAACAGAAAATGAAAGCACAACAGTCCAAAACTTACGGGATGCAGCAAAAGCAGTTCTAACAGGGAAGTTTATAGCAATACAATCCTACCTCAAGAAACAAGAAAAATCTCAACCTAACCTTATACTTAAAACAATTAGAGAAAGAAGAACAAATGAAACCTAAAGTTAGTAGAGAGAAAGAATCATAAAGCTCAGAGCAGAAATAACTGAAATAGAAACAGAGAATTACAAAGATCAAAGAAACTAAAATGTGGTTCTTTGAAAAGATAAACAAAATTGATAAACCTTTAGCCAACTCATCAAGAAAAAAAGGGAAAGGACTCAAATCAGCAAAATTAGAAATGAAAAAGGAGAAGTTACAACTGATTCCACAGAAATACCAGGGATCATAATAGAATACTATGAACAACTGTATACCAATAAAATGGACAACCTGCAAGAAATGAGTAAGTTCTTAGAAAGATACAGTCTCCCTAGAGTGAACCAGGAAGAAATAGAAAGTATAAACAGACAAATTACAAGCACTGGAATTGAAAACGTGATTAAAAACTTCGCAACAAGCAAAGTTTCAGAGCCTGATAGCTTCACAGGCGAATTTTCTCAAATATTTAGAGAAGAGTTAGCATTTATCCTTCTGAAACTCTTCCAAAACTCATAGAAGAAGGAAAACTCCCCAACTCATTTTATGAGGTCACCCTGACCCTGATAACAAATCAACAAATATGTCACACGCAAAAAAGAAAATTATAGGCCAGTATCACTGATGAGCAGAGATGCAAAAATCTTCAACAAAATACTAGCAATCCATATCCAACAATACATTAAAAGATCATACTCCATGATCAAGTGGGACTCATCCCTGGGATGCAAAGATTTTTCAACATCTGCAAATCAATCAAGAAGATACACCATATCAACAAATTGAATAATAAAAACCATATGATCATCTCAATAGATACAGAAAATCTTTTGACAAAATTCAGGACCCATTTATGACAAAAACTCTCCAGAAAATGAGCATAGAGGGTACATATCTCAATATAATAAAGCCCATGCATAACAAGCTTATAGCTGGCAACATACTCAATGGTGAAAAACTGAAAGCATCCCCTCTAAGATCAGGAAAAAGACAAGGATGTCCACTCTCGACACTTTTATTCAACATAGTTTGGAAGTCCTAGCTATAGCAATCAGAGAAGTAAAGAAGTAAAGGAAGTAAAAGGAATCCAAATTGAAAAATAAGAAATTAAATTGTCACTGTTTGCAGATTACATGGTACTATACACAGAAGATCCTAAAGATGCTACTGGAAAATTACTAGAACTCATCGATGAATTTGGTAAAGTTGAAGGTTACAACATCAATATACAGAAATCTGTTGCATTTCTATATACTAACAATGAAAGATTAGAAAGAGACATTCAAGAAGTAATTCCACTTACCATTGCAGGGAAAAGAAAAAACTATCTAGGTATAAACCTACCTAAGGTGACAAAGGACATGTACTCCAAAAAGTATAAGATGCTGAGGAAAATATTGAAGAAGACATAAGCAGATGGAAAGATATGCCATATTCATAAATTGGAAAAAACAATATTGTCAAGATTACTCTACTACCCAAGGCAATCTAAAGATTCAATGCAGTCCCTATCAAATTACCAATGGCATTTTTCACAGAACTAGAACAAAACATCTCAAATTCTGTATGGAGACACAAAATACCCCAAATAGCCAAAGCAATATTGTTCTAATGAGATGCATGGACCTAGAGCCTTTTATATAGAGTGAAGTAAGTGAGAAAGAGAAAGATAAATATTGTATTTTACACATATATTGTGATCCACACAGTCAAAGGCTTTGGCATAGTCAATAAAACAGAAATAGATGTTTTTCTGGAACTCTTTTACTTTTTCGATGATCCATCAGATGTCAGCAATTTGATCTCTGGTTCCTCTGCCTTTTCTAAAACCAGCTTGAACATCTGGAAGTTCACAGGTCACGTATTGCTGAAGGCTGGCTTGAAGAATTTTGAGCATTAATTTACTAGAGTGTGAGATAAGTGCAATTGTGTGGTAGTTTGAGCATTCTTTGGCATTGCCTTTCTTTGGGATTTGAAAGAAAACTGACCTTTTCCAGTCCTGTGGCCACTGCCGAGTTTTCCATATTTGCTGGCATATTGAGTGCAGCACTTTCACAGCATCATCCTTCAGGATTTGGAATAGCTCAACTGGAATTCCATCACCTCCACTAGCTTTGTTCATAGTGATGCTTTCTAAGGCCCACTTGACTTCACATTCTAGGATGTCTGGCTCTAGGTAAGTGATCACACCATCGTGATTATCTGGGCCATGAAGATCTTTTTTGTACAGTTCTTCTGTGTATTCTTGCCACATCTTCCTAATATCTTCTGCTTCTGTTAGGTCCATACCATTTCTATCCTTTGTCGAGCCCATCTTTGCATGCAATGTTCCCTTGGTATCTCTAATTTTCTTGAAGAGATCTCTAGTCTTTCCTAATCTGTTGTTTTCCTCTATTTCTTTGCATTGATCGCTGAGGAAGGCTTTCTTATCTCTCCTTGCTATTCTTTGGAACTCTGCATTCACATGGGAATATCTTTCTTTTCTCCCTTGCTTTTGCTTCTCTTCTTTTCCCAGCTATTTCTAAGTCCTCCTCAGACAGCCATTTTGCTTTTTTGCATTTCTTTTCCATGGGGATGGTCTTGATCCCTGCCTCCTGTACAATGTCAGAAACCTCTGTCCATAGTTCATCAGGCACTCTGTCTATCAGATCTAGTCCCTTAAATCTATTGTCACTTCCACTGTATAGTCATAAGGGATTTGATTTAGGTCATACCTGAATGGTCTAGTGGTTTTCCCTATTTTCCTCAATTTACGTCTGAATTTGGCAAAAAGGAGTTCATGATCTGAGCCACAGTCCGCTCCTGGTCTTGTTTTTGCTGACTGTATAGAGCTTCTCCATCTTTGGCTGCAAAGAATATAATCAGTCTGATTTCGGTGTTGACTATCTGGTGATGTCCATGTGTAGAGTCTTCTCTTGTGTTGTTGGAAGAGGGGGTTTGCTATGACCAGTGCGTTCTCTTGGAAAAATTCTACTAGCCTTTGCCCTGCTTCATTCTGTACTCCAAGGCCAAATTTGCCTGTTATGCAAGGTGTTTCCTGACTTCCTACTTTTGCATTCCAGTCCCCTATAATGAAAAGGACATCTTTTTTGGTGTGTTAGTTCTAAAAGGTCTTGTATGTCTTCAAAGAACCATTCAAGTTCAGCTTCTTCAGTGTTACTGGTCAGGGCATAGATTGGATTACTGTGATATTGAATGGTTTGCCTTGGAAACGGACAGAGATCATTCTATCGTTTTTGAGACTGCATTCAAGTACTGCTTTTCAGACTCTTTTGTTGACCATGATGGCTACTCCATTTCTTCTAAGGGATTCTTGCCCACAGTAGTAGATATAATGGTCATCTGAGTTAAATTCACCCATTCTAGTCCATCTTAGTTTGCTGATTCCTAGAATGTCGATGTTCACTCTTGCCATCTCCTTTTTGACCACTTCCAATTTGCCTTGATTCATGGACCTAACATTCCAGGTTCCTATGCAATATTGCTTTTTACAGCATCAGACTTAGCTTCTATCACCAGTCACATCCACAGCTGGGTATCGTTTTTGCTTTGGCTCCATCCCATCATTCTTTCGGGAGTTATTTCTCCATTGATCTCCATTAGCATATTGGACACCTACCTACCTGGGGAGTTCATCTTTCAGTGTCCTATCTTTTTGCCTTTTTATAATGTTCAAGGGTTCTCAAGGCAAGAATACTGAAGTGGTTTGCCATGCCCTTCTCCAGTGGACCACATTCTGTGGAAAATTCTGAAAGAGATGGGAATACCAGACCATCTTATCTGTCTCTTGAGAAACCTGTATGCAGGTCAGGAAGCAACAGTTTTCTAATAACACTAGAAAATTGATCTGGGTGCCTTATGAACATTGCCACTGTATTATTACCCTTACAAACAGAAATTGTTATAAAGTAGACTGAGTCAGATGACCAGGGTTATACTGGGTTGTATCTAATGGAACTGAATGGCTTTGTAGTACCAATTTACGACCCAGGCATCCACCTGTATGAATAGGACAGTACCCTAGGATTCTCTTGGATACAAGGCTATTTAAGTGCCAATTTAAACGTGACTTAGTAAATTTACTATTGGTACAAGTCTGACACATCAAGAAACCTATATTTCATTGGTATGATCATTCTGTAGTGATTTTTGTATATGTGTCTTCTGGAGGATTGGAATATAGAATCACTCATATTGAAGCCTTAACAAAATTCATTCAACAGGTCTTAAACAATAATGATCAGGCTAATAGTCTAATGACTTCTGAGGTCTCTATGATGAGAAAAATCATGTTATAAAGTGACATGGCCCTCAATATCCTTATAGGAAGACATCTGTGCCACATTTCCAACAATGTTATGTTTTTATACCAGATGAATACTTCAATATAATTCATTTAATGAACCACATGAACAATCCCATTTCTGTCTTAAGCAATCCATGCCCAAGTCTTGAAAACCTCTAGATTTAAATACTTACTTTGTTGTTGCTGTTGTTCAGTCACTCAGTCAGTCGTTTCTGACTCTTTGTGACCCCATGGACTGCAGCACACCAGGCTTTCCTGTCCCTCACCATCTTCCGGAGCTTGCTCAAATGCATATCCATTGAGTTGGTGATGTTATCCAACCATTTCATCCTCTATCGTTCCCTTCTCCTCTTGCCTTCAATCGTTCCCAGCATCAGGGTCTTTTCTAGTGAGTGTGCCCTTCTCATCAGATGGCCAAAGTATCAGCTTCAGCTTCAGCATCAGTCCTTTCAATAAATATTCAGGACTGATTTCCTTTAGGACTGACTGGTTTGATCTCCTTGCTGTCCAAGGGACTCTCAAGAGTCTTCTCCAACACAACAGCTCAAAAGCATCAGTTCTTCAGCTCTCAGCCTTTTTCACAGTTCAATTCCAACATCCAAACATGACTACTATGAAAAAAATAGACTTGACTATACGGACCTTTGGTGGCAAAATAATGTCTCTGATTTTTAATACACTGTCTAGCTTTGTCATAGGAGCAAGCAGTTTTTCTTCCAAGGAGCAAATATCTTTTTTATTTTTTTTAAATCATGGCAGTCACCATCTGCAACGATTTTGGAGCCCAAGAAAAGAAAATAAAGTCTGTCATTGTCTCCATTATTTCCCATCTCTTTGACATGTAATGATGAGACCAAACGCAATGATCTTATCTTTTTGAATGTTGAGTTTAAGCCAGGTTTTTCACACTCCTCTTTCAACTTCAAGAAGAAGCTCTTAGTTTCTCTTTGCTTTCTGCCATTAGGATGGTATCATCTGTGTATCTGAGGTTATTTATATTTCTCCCAGCAATCTTGATTCCAATTTGTGTTTCATCCAGCCCAGTATTTCTCATGATGTACTCTGAATATAATTTAAATAAGTAGGGTGAAAATATATAGCATTGACGTACTCCTTTCCCAATTTTGAACAAATCTGTTGTTCCATGTTTGGTTCTAACTATAGTTTCTTGACCTGCGTACAAATTTCTCAGGAGGCAGGGAAGTTGGTCTGATATTACCATCTCTTTAAGAATTTTCCACAGTTTGTTGTGATCCACAGTCAAAGCCTTTAGAGTAGTCAACGAAGCAGAAGTAGATGTTTTTTTGGAACTCTCTTGCTTTCTCTATGATACAATGGATGCTGGCAAGTTGATCTCTAGTTCCTCTGCCTTTTCTAAATCCAGCTTGAGCATCTGGAAATTCTCTGTTCATGTCCTGTTAAAGCCTAGCTTGGAAAATTTGGGCATTACCCTGCTAGTGTGTGAAATGAGTGCAACTGTGCAGTAGTTTGAACATTCTTTGGTATTGTCCTTCTTTGGGATTGAAATGAAAATGACCTTTTTCAGTCCAGGGGCCACTGTTGAGTTTTCCAAATTTGCTGGCATCTTGAGTACAACACTTTCAGAGCATCATCTATCAGGATTTGAAATAGCTCAATTGGAATTCCATCACCTCCACTAGCTTTGTTCATAGTGATGCTTCCTAAGGCCCACTTGACTTCGCATTCCAAGATGTCTGGCTCTAGGTGAGTGATCACACCATAGTGGTTATCTGGGTCATTAAGATCTTTTTTGTATAGTTCTTCTGTGTATTCTTGCCACCTCTTCTTAATATTTTCTGCTTCTTTTAGGTCCATTTTGTTTCAGTCCTTTATTGAGTCCGTCTTTGTGTGAAATGTTCCCTTAATAACTCTAATTTTCTTGAAAAGATCTCTAGTCTTTTCATTCTATTGTTTTCCTCTATTTCTTTACATTGATCACTGAGGAACACTTTATTATCTCCCCTTGCTATTCTTTGGAACTCTGCATTCAAATGGGTGTATCTTTCCTTTTCTCCTTTGCCTTCCACTTCTTTTCTTTTAACAATAACTTCTCCTCAGACAACCATTTTGCCTTTTTACATACCTTCTTCTTGGGGATGGTTCTGATCACCACCTCCTGTAGAATGTTATGAACCTCCATCCATAGTTCTGTAGGCACTCTGTCTATCAGATCTAATCCCTTGAATCTATTTGCCACTTCCACTGTATAATGTAAGAAATTTGATTTAGGTCATAACTGAATGATCTAGTAGTTTTCCCTACTTTCTGCAATTTAAGTCTGAATTTTGCTATAAGGAATTCATGTTCTGAGCCACAGTCAGCTCTTGGTCTTGTTTTGCTGACTGTTTAGATCTTCTCCGTTTTCAGCTGAAAAGAATATAATCAATCTGATTTTGGTATTGATCATCTGGTGATGTCCATGTGTAGAGTCACTCTTGTGTTGTTGGAAGATGGTGTTTGCATAAGTAAATATTTGTTTATGACTCTGTTAATGCTACTAGTTATATTATTTGTATTCAATGTTACAGGATTACTGTTTCTTGCATTACCAAATGTGTGACTGAGTCTCCTATAAAAATAATGATGACTTAGACAACTTGATATTGTTGGCCAAATATATGGCTGTATATGAGATCACTGTATCTTTACATATGGGAAAAAGCAACAAGAGGAAATAATTTCCTGGGCCATTGCAGACTAGTAAGACAGGTTGTCCGGAGACTTTTTGCTACAATTAACATGGCCTGGTCCAGTAATAGCACATTGACTGGTCTACCAGAGAAATCCTTAGACCTAGAAATGACTTTCCTATGCCCCATTCATATATTGGTCATGAAATGTCTCCAAAAACTTAGTTGATTTGTGAACTACATGGTGCACTGTGAACTAAGTAATGTCATTTGCCATGCAGTTCTGTAAGGATTGAATCGTTAGCCACTGCAGTAGCTGACCTACAGAAACACTCTGAAGGGCAAGGTTGAGGTGCTCTGTGCTCTGGGGATACTGGCTAAATAGCCCCTCAGATAGAAATATGTCAGAAGAAATTTTTATGAACTTGGACTCTTCCACCTTCCCATACAGTAAGTCCCTTATATATGAGCCTTCAAGTAGCAAACTTTCAAAGATATGAACATGCACTTATATTTGTTTCCATTTCCATTATTCTAGGAGATGGGTCATAAAAGACCCAAGATATCACTTCATCCCAGACAGAATGGCCATAATCAAAAAATCCAAAAATGACAAGGGCTAGAGAGGAGGTGGAGAAAAAGGGGCCTTTCTGCACTGTCAATTGGTACAGCCACAATGGAAGACAGTATGGAGATTCCTTTAAAAACTAAGAGTAAAACCACCATATGACCCAGCAATGCCACTTCTAGGCATATACCCCGAAGAAAAAACTGAAAAAAAGACACATGTACCCCAGTGCTCATTGCAGTGATATTTATAATAGCCAAGATGTGGAAGCAACCTACATGTCCATCAACAGATGAATGGATAAAGAAGCTGTGCTACAGACATACAATGGAATACTATTCAGCCATAAAAAAGGAAACCATTTCAGTCAGTCTAATGAGGTGGATGAACCTAGGGCTTATTATACAGAGTGAAGTAAGTCAGAAAGTGAAAGAAAAATATTGTATATTGACACATATATATGGAATCTAGAAGGATGGTACTGAAGAATCCATTCACAGAGCAACAATGGAGAGACAGACATAAAGAACAGACTTATGAACAAGAGAGGAGGAGAAGAGGGAGAGGGTGAAATAAATGGAGAGAATAGCATGTAGAGCATATACACTAGCATATGTAAATAGATCGACACTGGGAATTTGCTGTATGACTCAGTGAACTCAAACTGGGTCTCTGTAATAATTTAGAAATTATTAATAATCCTGAGAAATCTGTATGCAGGTCAAGAAGCAACAGTTAGAATCTGACTTGGGACAATAGACTGGTTCCAAATTGGGAAAGAGATATGTCAAGACTGTATTGTCACCCTGGTTATTTAACTTACATGCTGAGTACATCATGTGAAATGCCAGGCTGGATGAAGCAGAAGCTGGAATCAAGATTGCTGGGAGAAATATCAATAACCTCAGATATGCAGATGACACCACCATTATGGCAGAAAGCAAAGAGGAACTAAGAACCTCTTGATGAAAGTGAAAGAGGAGTGTGAAAAAGCTGGCTTAAAACTCAACGTTCAGAAAACTAAGATCATGGCATCAGGTCCTATCGTTTCATGGCAAATAGATAGAGAAACAACGGAAACAATGACAGACTTTATTTTCTTGGGCTCCAAAATCACTGCTGATGGTGACTGCAGCCATGAAATTAAAAGATGCTTGTTCCTTGGAAGAAAAGCTATGACCAACCTAGACTACATATTAAAAAAGCAGAGACATTACTTTGCTGACAAAGGTCCATCTAGTCAAAGCTATGGTTTTTCCAGTAGTCATGTACGGATGTGAGAGTTGGACCATAAAGAAAGCTGAGCACTGCAGACTTGATGCTTTTGAACTGTGGTGTTGGAGAAGACTCTTGAGAGTCCCTTGGACTGCAAGGAGATCAAACCAGTTCATCCTGAAGGAAATCAGTCCTGAATATTCGTTGGAAGGACTGATGCTAAAGCTGAAGCTCCAGTACTTGGGCACCTGATTCAAAGAGCTGACTCATTGGAAAAGATTCTGATGTGGGGAAAGATTGAAGGCAGGAGGAGTAGGGGACGACAGGTTTAATGGCATCACAGACTTGATGGATGCTCGTTTGAGCAAGTTCAGGGAGGTTGGTGATGGACAGGGAGGCCTTTCGTGCTGTAGTCCATGGGGTCACAAAGAGTCGGACATGACTGAGGGACTGAAGTGAATAACCTATAGGGGTAGGAATGAGCAAGGAAGTGGGAGGGAGATTCAAAAGGGAGTGGATATACGTCCACCTATGGTTAATTCAAGTTGATGTATGACAGATATCAAATGGATATTGTAAACCAATCATCAATCAATCAAATATAAATATTAAATAAAATATATGAACATGCATTCACATGTCTAATCATGTAAGTTAAATCTATTTGATGAGGTACTCTTATTAGGTTTTGTGGTACCAGAAACTGAACATAGAATGGTACATGTGAGAGAGTCATCTCCTAGGCAGGTTGATAAGAAGTCTAGGGGTCCCCACGGAGAGAGGGGTCTGGAATTCTCAAGGAGGAGAAAAGGACAAACTTTTTTTTTTCTTTTTTCCTCTGCATTCCTTAGTCTTAGTCAATTACACAACTCAGTTTAAACTCTGTACTAGGGATTATGCAACAACAATGTATCCAGCTGGAGGACAGTTTCTCCTTCCTGAAAACCTTCTGACTAATTCTGATATCTTAGCATTACGGGAGTGGGTGTGGAGGATCTTTCTATTGTCAAATGCTAATCCTGTTATCCTAAAATGTAAATTATAGGAGTGGGTCTTGTGAGGTCTTTCCAACCTACAGACATTCTTTTGATTCAGTGTAATAATTAATTAGAGAATATATAATCCCACTGCTAACCCTAGCAAGGGGGTACTCTTTCTGCCCCCTTCTGATGCCTATGTCAGAAGATTTCTCTATCCCTTTTATACTTTAATAAACTCTATCGCACGAAAGCTCTGAGCGATCAATCCTCGTCTCTGGCCCCGGATTGAATTCCTCTCCTCCAGAGGCCAAGAATCCCGGCCATCTTTTCGTGGTCTAGCAACCACCTTTCACATGAAACTGTTCAGAATGCAACCCAGGCCTACTATGTCATCTAAAATGAGAAAAAAGAGCTACTACCCAGACAGCACTGGGTCATTTTTTCAAGAGAGTAGAAAAAACCCTCTCTCTCCAGCAAGAAACCAGAACCTGTGACATCAGCATCTGGTGTGAGTGAAACTGTAGCTTGCCCCCCATATCGTATTGCTGACAATCCCTCAGCTCTACCATCTTCTCCCACCTCCTCTCCCTCCTCAATTCAATAACTCTTTTTTTCCTGTTCACTCAATGCCAGCCCCTGTATGCCAGTTACACTGCACTACTGTACTTTCCAAGGCACTGTACATAAGATTAAAAATGATTTGATTTTTGTGTTTGTTTTTTATATATTATTTGTGTGAAAGTATTATAAACCCATTACAGTACATTACTGTATAGCTGAATGTGTTAGTTGTGTACCTAGGCTAACTTTGATGGACTTTTGAACAAATTGGACTTACAAACTGAGAGAGCCAATTTGTAGGCAGGTTCATAAGAAGTCCAGAGTCCCTGAGGAGCAAAGAGGGGTCTGGAGTTCTCAAGGAGGTGAAAAGGACAAACTCTTTTTTTCTTTCTTTCTTTAATCCCAGAGCTGATGATTGCACAACAAAACAACTCATCTTGCTCAAGGATATGTTCTCCCTTAAACTCTGTGCCAGTGATTATACAACAATGTATCCTGCTTGAGGACACGTTTCTCCTTGAGAGCCTTCTGACTAATCCTGTTATTTTAAAATGTAAATTATGTTACATTTAATCCTGTTAAAGCTGTTAAGATCTTTCTATTTTTAAATTCTAATCCTGTTGTCTTAAAATGTAAATGTGGGAGTGGGTCTGGTAAGATCTTTGCAAACTTTAGACATTCTTTTGATTTATTGTAATAACCAAATAAGAAAATATATAGCTCCCTTGCTAAAACCAGCGACTGGGGTACTCTCTGTCCCCTTTCTGATGTCCATGTCTGAAGCTTCCTCTGTCGCTTTTTCACTTTAATAAAACTCTGCTACACAAAAGCTCTTGAGTGATCAAGCCTGGTGCCTGGTCCTGAAGCTAAATCTTCGGAGATCATGAACACACTCTCAGGACAGAACTTGTTTGTATGTAGGGGGCTTGTACTTAGAAAAGCACTAAAGTTGTTAACTGAGATTTCTGTTCCTCCCAATTAGCTGCATTCTTCTACTGAGTTGTGTGCTTGATTGCACGCACCTCTTCATCAAAATCACAGATACACTGGCCTCTCCCCTTACCTCTTGGGAACACTTTGTCTCAACTAAGACAATCTCTCAGTGCTGAGGAACTGCTATTGTCCTCAGTGGGGCTTTCCAGGTGGCTCAGTGCTAAAGAGTCCTCCTGTCATGCAGGAGACGTGGGTTTGATCCCTGTGTTGGGAAGATCCCCTGGAGAAGGAAATGGCAGCTTGTTTCAGTATAGTTGACAGGAGAATACCATGGGCAGAGGAGTTGGGCGGGCTACAGTCAATGGGGTGGCAAAGAATAGGACACAACTTAGTGACAGAGAACAGCAAACATATAGTCCTCAGTAAGTGCCCAAATAAAACTGGAACTCATAGCTCTCTCATCGGACATTTTTATTTCAGTTCGTGATTACAACAACTGAAATACCTTACATACTAACTTTCACTTATAAATTTTGGAATAAGCAGATGAAAGTCTTTCTTTTTAAGTTATGAAAGTCTTCCTATTACTAGTGTTTTTAATTTCTAGAGTTCTAGTTACTAGTTATTATTTACAATTTGAAAATAACTGAAGTAAACATCAAATCAAAGAATAATTTGTACATGTAAAACCATTTCATCTTTTCTATAATTTTAAATTATCTTTTATGTTTCATTTATATTCACTTATTTTTTTCTATTTAAGTTGATGAACATTTTCAAAATGTAAAGTAGAAAGGTAGGGGCTTTAAGTATCAAATACAGGTTGCAATTACTTAATGGTGATTAAGAACAAAAGATGGAAACAGGTAGGTTCTTTTTCTGGTGATGTGTGTTTTCACTAATGTATGGAAGCATAATTTCAGAAACCATGTGACTTTCTGGAAAATTAATGATATAATATATATTCATGGATCATTATTTTATCATATAAATATTTCCTTTAGTTTAATCTCCCAAAAGGTACACGATAATGTGTTTTAGATATATTCAATGATGGTTTATAACATTTTCCTTCATTTGGTCAATAAACGATTAAAAGTATTTTAAGGTTAATGATCTCACGATGTGATCAATCATTCTAAGCTACAATCTGCCACCAGGGCTTCTCATTTTGCAAATGATTTCTTGATAATTATCACAAGAAGCACATCTGTATGCTGGTTGAAAACTTAATTAAAATGTGATTCCATCTGGTAGTCCAGTTGGGAATGTCACTATTCAATTTAATCTACATTGAGCTGAAATGAACTCTGCGTAATCAAAAGATATAACGTAGTGGGGTGCACAGAGATGTAAGTTAGCTAGTGTTGCACATGTTCAGTTAATTCTCTTTTCTTTCTCTTTTAATTCTTTTTTCTTTTATAAAAGTTAGAAACCTGGGAAAACAACATTTCCTAATGATTTTCTCATTATGGGTACATTTCCCTTTATGTGAATTTTGTATAGCTGCATATTTATTGCTATTTTCCCCACTCATTTTTAGTAGGATTGAGAGAGTCGATGTGAATACATTATTCTCTCAAAGCTACCAACTTCAATCACTCATTTTGTTCTGAAGCCATGTGTCCTGGGTTCCTATTGCACTTGTAAAAAATTACCAGTAACTCAGCGATTTAAAACAATACAAATTTATTACTTTACATTTCTGGAGGTCAGAAGTTTGAAATGGGTCTCATGGCTACAGTCAAGCTACAAGTAAGGTGGTGTTCCTTTAGGAGGCTCTCTAGGGGGATGTCTTCCTCGTTATACCAGTTCCTAGGACCTGTCCACCTTCCTTGGCCTGTGTGTCCCTTCTGTCCCCAAAGCCATCAGTGAATGATCAGGCCTTTTGATTCTATCTCTGATTCAGACTCTTCTGTTTCCCTCTTCCTGTTATAGGATCCTCGTGTTACATTGAGCCCACCCAGATTATACATGATAATCTCCTCCTTTTAAAATCAGTTGATTAACAACCTCAATTCCAACTGTAGCTCTGATTTCCTCTTGTCGTGTAACATGACATTCATGAGTTTTGGGGATTGAGATGAGGACATTTTGGGGGCCATTCTTCTAGCCTTCACACATTGTAACCAGTTTATTCTAATCCTAATGCTTAGGTAGAGAGTTAACTGGTGCCCATCCTTTCCTCTCAGACTAATTTGAAGCAGTTTGGCTGATGTTTCTATGGTTTGGCTGATGATTACTAGTTTGCACACATGCTGACATGTGTTTCTAGTTATGGATTTTTCCCAACAGATGAAGAACTGCAGATAAAACTTAGAATTAAGTTCATATAAAAATCCATATCTTTGCATGGAAAGGCTGAAGTCTTTCTTAAAACTAAATGATCAGTTCACTATGGGTCTTACAATGTATTCAATTTTTAAAGTCACTAACTTGGTTATTATGGGTTGGCTAATAGTCCATCTTTTGAACTTATATATGTATATATATTTTGGAAAGTGGAAAGTGTTTATTTTTCATCAGTTAAATGTAGTTTTGTTAAATTTAAATAGGCAGGCCATTAGACTTTGCTTGTTGAAATCCAATTTTAATCTAACTCTAGAGATTTCAGGAAAATGTTTAGCAATTTATTTGTTCATACTTCTGCAAATAAAATGCACCCAACAAGATAACCATAAAGCAGCAGTCCCCCAAACTTTTTGGCACCAGGGATCGCTTTTATGGAAAACAATTTTTCCACAGACTGGGGTCGGGGGGAGGGTTTCCAGATGATTCAAACACATGACAGTTATTGTTTATTTTATTTCTATTATTATTATATCAGCTCCTCCTCAGTTCATCAGGAATTAGATCCCAGAGGTTGGGGACTCTGCCATAAATGCTTACTATTAGGACAGTGATATTGCAAACATAAACATTATTTACATATGGAACAATCATTTTAAAACCAAAAACAATATAAGAAGTTCTGATGCTGATAAGATGTTTAGTCTATCAATCAGATTTTAATAAACAAACAGAACCAATAGGATATATACTTATATACAAAAGGGTTTGTTATACAGATTTATTTTTCATTAAAAAAATTTCATTAAGGTATAATCAACATGTACAAAGCTGTTCATATTTAAAGTATATAGTTTGATGAGTTTGGGGATAAGAATGCACCTATGAAACAAACATCACCACCAGGGCCGTGGAGATATTCATTACCTCCCAAAGTTTCCTGTCATCCCCTTTATCATTATTGTGACTACTGTTTTTGGAGCCTGTTTTTTCCCCCAGTTTTATTGAGAGCTAATTAGCATACATCTAGCTTTCATAAAATTCTGTTCTAACACTAGTGAAAAGATGTATTACTTGGACTTGTTTTAAAGAAAATGCAAAAGTAACTATAAATGTGTTGTACAGAGTGAAGAGAAGAATCCCAACAATCACCAGGATCACATACAAAGAAAAAAAGTACATGTTTAGGATATTTAAGGCAAAGTTGCATCATTTGGGCTACTTTATCTTCAAAACTGTCCTAATTGTCCAAATCCCTTTATGTGCAAGGAAGTTGAAAAGACATATATACACATCATATTTGTATACTATATTCACATAATATTTACATAATATATATTAGATTTATATACTATACATTGGAAAAGACCTTGATGTTGGGAAAGATTGAGGGCAGGAGAAAGCGGGGAGACAGAGGATGAGATGGTTTGATAGCATCACCAACTCAACGCAGGTGAGTGTGAACAAACTCTGGGGGATAATGAAGGACAGGGAAGTCTGCAGTCCGTCAGGTTGCAAAGAGTTGGATACAACTTAGAGACTAAACAACAGCAATAGATAAAAATCAACCTAAATGTAAGAATGAAAACTTTTATATTCCAAAATTTTTTAGAAGAAATTACATCACTTATTATCACTTCTTTGACCATTGTAAACATATAATGTAAAGACTTAAAATTATCCAAATAGCACACTTTAATTAACAATTAAAAAATCTTGAAAACGTTTCTAGCATATATTTGTTGAATATGTGACATCTTGGTGCAGCTTATATACATATATATATATTTAACTTAGAGGGTAAACATGACCATGAATCTTACTTGGACATTATATATTGACTATTTGGGGGTTAAGTTTCTTACCAGACACTTCCATGATGTTCATTCTGAATATGATAAAAAAGAGTAAGGTCACACTGAAAACATACAAGCTTACATGATAAACTTACTCTAGACTTCACTATAAAATAATCATGTATTGCCCTACTTCACAATATAAAGCTCTATTTATATTGAAATGTTCAGGGGAAAACATAAACCACAGAAACAAAATGCAGTGCTCTTGGCACTGGGGTATCAAATATGCTTTCTGAGCACAATTTTGACATTTAGTTTTTATATGTGTTGTAAAAGAGAAAGTTTAGGTGAGAAGACTTTATGTTTCCTATTTTCCTCGAAATCAATCAGGATTCATCTCTTCTCTAGACTCAAACATTTGAAGCTCATTCAACCCTTAATGAAGTCTGAGTACAGGTGAGGAAAATGTCATGGAAAGATGAGCTCATGAATTGTGCTTGTCTTTGTTTCCATACGTGTTCCCACATTGCCGTTCACTGAGCAGGAATATGTTTATTTGCAGGACTGCAGCATTCTCGTCTTAACCAGGGGTTAATTAACCCACACTAGCCTTAATAGTCATTAATTTTATTTGCCAAGGCTTGCCCAAGCTGATTTGCTCTGGAGCATTGATTTTTTTTTTTAATCTGTAGACTGTAAAATGTCCTGTAATTCATGTATAATTGCCTGTTATATGCAGATATGTATTTTTCTGGTGAAAGAATCCAAGTCTTTATAAGACTCACTGGGAACTCTGACCAACATTAGTTGAAGAATCGCTGCTTTAGAATAAGCCAGAATGTCTCCCTCTTGGCATTCTCTCTGTTAATAAAAACTTTATGGACTATGTGGCATTTCACAGTCATACCTTGTTTGGGGACATTTTATACTGGAAAGCAAAAGATATCATTATATTAGGGACTCATAACTCTATTTTTAAACTAATGAAGTGAATTATTTAGTTGTACTAGCAGTGAATTATTTAGTCCTAACCATCAGTCATCATAGTCTTGTATGTATTAAGTGTGCAAGTAAATTAGATTCAAGGAAAAAAAAAAACCATTAAAAATCTGTTTTCAAAGTTTTCTGATGATACCAGCTATAAGACTAGAGTCACATAACACCCATTACCCCATCTATTTGGAAATCTAGCATTTAAAATTTTTCATGAAGAAACAAAAACCATTCTACGTCTACACCAGTGCAGGCAATTAGGGCCAAGAAATGACTTACTCCTTCACCACAAAGAATAGATTCACGACATTTTTATCATTTTTTTTTTCCTTTTTTTTTCAGCCTTTGCCTGAATCAACCCCTGAGCCATATATTCATCAAAGAGTTACTGGGGTCTTCCTAGGTCTAAGTATTGTTCTAGCATTTTTTGTTGCTGTTTATTTCCTAAGTCATATATAATTCTTTGTGACCCTATGGAATGAAGCACCCCAGATCCCTCTATCTTCCAAAATCTCCAAAGTTGGTTCAAATTTATGTCCATTGAGTTGATTATGCTATCTAACCATTTCATCCTCTGTTGTCCCCTTCTCCTCTTCAGTTCAGTTCAGTTCAGTCGCTCAGAAGTGTCTGACTCTTTGTGACCCCATGGACTGCAGCACGCCAGGCTTCCCTGTCCATCAACAACTCTTGGACCCTACTCAAACTCATGTCCATTGGGTCGATGATGCCATCCACCCATCGCATCCTCTGTCATCCCCTTCTCCTCCTACCCTCATTCTCTCCCAGCATCAGGGTCTTTTCAGATGAGTCAGTTCTTCTCATCAAATGGCCAAAGTATTGGAGTTTCAGCTTTAGCATCAGTCCTTCCAATGAACACTCAGGACTGATCTCCTTTAGGATGGACTGGTTGGATCTCCTTGCTGTCCAAGGGACTCTCAAGAGTCTTCTCCAACACCACAGTTCAAAAGCATCAATTCTTTGACTCACAGCTTTCTTTATAGAAAGCTATATACCCTTGTCCTCTTGTCTTCCATCTTTTCCAGCATCAGTGTCTTTTCCAAAGAGTAGGCTCTTTACATCTGGTGGCCAAAATATTGGAGCTTCAGCTTGAGCATCAGTCCTTTCAATAAATGTTCAGGACTGATTTCCTTCAGGATTGACTGGTTTGATCTCCTTGCAGTCCAAGAAGCTCTCAACAGTTTTCTCCAGCACCACAATTCAAAAGCATCAATTTTTTGATGTTCAGGTTTCTTTATGGTCCAACTCTCACATCCATACATGACTACTGGAAAAACCATAACTTTGACTATACATTACTTTGTCAGCAATGTGATGTTTCTGCTTTTTAATAATACACTGTCTAGGTTTGTCACAGTTTTCCTTCCAAGGAGCAAGAATCTTTTAATTTCATGGCTACATTCATCATCTGCAGTGATTTTGGAGCCTAAGAAAATAAAATCTGTAACGGCTTCCAATTTTTCCCTTCTACTTACCATGAAGTGATGGCACTGGATGCCACATTTTTAGGTTTTTGAATGTTGAGTTTTAAGCCAGCTTTTTCACTCTCTTCTTCAACCCTCATCAAGAGACTCTTTAGATACTCTTCATTTTCTGCCATTAGGGTGGTATCATCTGTATATCTGAGGTTGTTGATATTTCTCCCAGCAATTTTGATTTCAGGTTGTGACTCATCCAGCCCAGCATTTCACATGATGTACTCTGCTTATAAATTAAATAAGCAGGGTGACAATATACAGCTTTGATGTACTCCTTTCCAAATTTTGAACTAGTCTGTTGTTCCGTGTAAGGCTCTAATTGTTTCTTCTTGACCCACATTCAAGTTTCTCAGGAGACAGGTCAGGTGGTCTGGTATTTCCATCTCTTGAAGAATTTCTACAGTATGTTGTGATCCACACAGTCAAAGGCTTTAGCGTAGTCAATGAAGTACAAGTAGATGTTTTTCTGGAACACCATGGTCCATGATCCAACAAATATTGGCAACTTGGCCTGTGGTTCCTCTTTCTTTTCTAATCCCAGCTTTTACATTTGGAAGTCCTTAGTTCCTGTACTGCTGAAACCTAGCTTGAATGATTTTGGCATTACCTTGCTCGCACGTGAAATGAATGAATTTGTATGATAGTTTTAACTTTCTTTGGCATTGCCTTTCTTTGGGATTGAAATGAAAAATGACCTTTCCCAGTCCTTTGGACACTGCTGAGATTTCCAAATTTGCTGGCATATTGAGTTCAGCACTTTGACAGCATTATCTTTTAGAATTTTAAATAGCTCAGCTGGAACTTCATCACCTCCTCTAGCTTTGTTTGTAATAATGCTTCTGAAGGCCCATTTGACTTCACACTCCAGGATGTTCAGCTCTAGGTGAGTGGGCACACTAGTTGTGGATATCCTAATCATTAAGACCTTTTGGTATAGTTTTTCTGTATATTCTTGCCACTTCTTCTTAATATCTTCTGCTTCTGTTAGATCCTTATTGTTTTTGTCCTTTATCTTTTTATTATTTTTCTATATTTCTTTTCATTGTTTGGTTAAGAATGCCTCCTTATCTCTTCTTATCTCTAACAAGCATCTTATCTCAACTTCCTGTGAATTTGCCTTCCTCCCCTTTGAAGTCCCTTTGAAGTTTATCTTTGCAGCAGAAATTATTCATGAACTGACATTCAAGATATTGCCAAGCTATACCCTTCTTTGAATATGATGTGATCTCAAGATGCCAACTTATCTATGATAACTACAGTGACTGTATAACTGTGTCAATAAAAGACCCAAGAATTGTTATAAGGTTATAATCTCCAATGGAGATTAGATACAGTAGTGAATCAACAAGTGAGTGTTATTAGTTTCAACCATTTCCTTCTTTGACTGTTCCAGGTTGTTATGAAACCACAACTGGGACCAACATGTTGGATCTGGTTTGTGCTGGTTTGTGGGAGCCAACTGTTGAAGCTTCAGGAATATGGTGGCTAGATTTTAATCATAGGCATTATTAAGGAGTTAATTTATATAAAGTCAAAAATAAGTTATATTAAAACAGAAATAATAAACACTTAAACTCATTATTCTTAAATTTTTGCTGTTGTATTATTACCTAAACTCTTGAGGTTATTAACGTCTATTATACTTGTATATTAGAAATACTATATAATGGTGTTTGCTACTCTGCCTCTTTTCTCAACTCTACATTTAATGAGGTTACATTGGTAGCTTGATCTCAGTCATGGTGAGAATATATCATTGAAATCAACAAATGCTACCAATTATGGTTTATGGTTTCTTTGATTGTTAGACTTAAGATTGAAGAGAAAATATTAATGATGAATATTAAATTTAAAAGTGTGCTTTGTCTGTAGCCATTATAGTTTAAGTAAAATTTAAAACTTGAAGTTATAGTCTTCCAGTATTTGAAGAATATTATTCAATTTACTAAAAAATGATTCATCACTGAACATTGATGAATGCATGACTTTCTAACATACAATTTTATTGTTTAGTTTTTTCTTACTGTCAAATAAAACAAAAGCATCATACAGAATTTTTGTCAGAACAACACTCATCTGTCAATTGCAGCCATAGGTTGCCTATGAATATAATATATCACAAAACTAATTAAAGCATTCTATGATAATCAACTATATGGAATGTACAATAAAAGTGCTACATATTGTATTATTATTTGTAAATTGTGTCTACAAATCCTTCATAACAATAAATTTGTAATAAATGTGTGTGTCAGTATGTATGCAGATTTTGTTTTGCTTTGTTTTTGATGAGCATCTAATAAACACTGTTGTTTCAGAAATGAAACCAGTGCCTTGACCACTTTCATGGTGTACAAGTAGCAACATTTGGAACTAACCACTGTACTCTAAAATAACTCAATACATATTCATGGAATATTCCCAGCTCTGCAGTCAAAATTTTAAACTGATATATTAGAAGCAAATGAGGTGGGTAAGTAAAACTAAGAAAATAATATTACTCATATGAACAGTTTATAAATTTTATTTATTCTCTTGTATTACATAAAGTTTTTGCAAGTCTAATTTACTTCTCAGATTAGAGGCTAAGAGGAGATATTTTCTATTAGTATGGAATTTTCAAATTTTGTACATTTTTACATATCATCTCATTGACCCCCATAAAATCTGTGAATAGACAAAAATGTATTATTATCTTAAGACACAGCTGAGGATAGCTCATTGTGCAGGATAACTTGTGTTCAATGCACAGCAATTCTTCACCAGAGCTAAGAGCAGAATTTAGGGCTTTTGGTGAACTTGCTATTAAAGACAGCTACGACTCACCACACAGATTCTCCTTTTCTACAAAATTACTGTGTGCTTGGAGCCTTCTTTCTCTCTCACAGGCAAAAGAAGAACAGAGGACTGGAGAGGTAAGGACAATGTCACTGGAGAAGGAAGCCCTGCAAAGGATTTCAGAAAATGAGTTTTTCTTCTTTGTGTACTGAATCTTGAATGACAGGTTTAAGATTGCTTTTTTGCTTAATTTATGTTGTGAATTTCTTCTTATGATTATTAATAAGTTTGCACATGAGTATGCGATCATAATAAGAGTCAAACTTCAGCAATTTACTGACAAGTTAGAAAGCAATAAAATACTCCTAAATGGTATATCAAAGAAGGTGATATTTTTAAACCAGAGGTGTGGTGACACCTATAAATCATCCAGGCATTACTCTTGAGATTTCTATTCTCACTTGGAGAAGCTATTGGGACAATACACACAGAAAATGTCATCCAGAGAAAACAAACGTAACTTTTGAGAAAATAAGGTTCGTAAGTCTTAGGAAGTTTATGTAAATTGGAGAAGAGAATGTTATCTGTCTCAGTTCTTCTCACCCCATTATTCATGCTTTATCTACACTTCTAAAGGTTTGAAATTTAACACATAGTATTAAAAGTAAAGTATAAATGGCTGATCATAGCTTCTTAAGAAATATCTTTATTTGAATGTGCAGTCTAATTTCAGGTCTTGCTGTTCAGTCACTAAATCGTGTCCGACTCTTTTGCTACCCCATGGAATGTAGCCTGCTAGGCTCCTCTGTCCATAGGGTTTCCCAGGAAAGAACACTGGAGTGGATTGCCATTTCCTTCTCTGGGGGATCTTCCTGAATCAGGGATAAAAATCGCATCTCCTGCATTGGCAGCCAGATTCTTTACCACTGAGCCACCAAAGGAAGCCCATGACACAGATTATATACCTAATAATAGGAAATACCCTCTAAAGGAAAAATGTTTTTACATTTTTCAAGCTAAATGGATTAATTATCTTTTGATGCCAAAAAAGAAATCCTTTGATTTTATACAATCTGTTTCCAAGCTATAGGTTTATGAAATATCAGAGTTTTCTTAATCTTTTTATATCTACTATAGAAATGTTGCAACTCTTATTTATATGTTTAAAAACAAACAAAAAAACTCTTCCTTGGGATTTTTCTGCCATGTATTTCCAGTCAATTTGTAGATTGTTTTTATCATTAGTTGTAAAAATAATAATCGCTATATGCCAACTATGATGGTATACAATTTTTCACTGACCCATTTACTCTCATAAAATATCTTCAGATTACAAGCTGTTGTGTGTTTTCAGATAGGGAAGCTTGAGATGTTTAAAAGTTAAATGTCTCACCGAGTGTTACCTGTTAGTGCTGGAGATCTATCTGATTTTAAGTTTCTTTCTTAGAAATTCCACTCATTTGCATTGGGAAGGAAAGACAATCTGGACAGAGTTTACTTTTTTTTTTCAGTTCAGTCGCTCAGTCGTGTCAACTCTTTGTAACTTCATGGACTGCGGCACCCCAGGCCTCCCTGTCCTTCACCAAATCCCGAAGCTTGCTCAAACTCATGCCCATTGAGTTGGTGATGCCATCCAACATCTCATCCTCTGTCATCCCCTGCTCCTCCCGCCTTCAATCTTTCCCAGCATCAGGGTCTTTTCTAATGAGTCAGTTCTTCACATAATGTGGCCGAAGTATTGCAGTTTCAGCTTCAGCATCAGTCCTTCTAGTGAATATTCAGGACTGATTTCCTTTAGGATTGACTGATTTGATCTCCTTTTGCAGTCCAAGGGACTCTCAAGAGTCTTCTCCAGCACTACAGTTCAAAAGCATCAATTCTCCAGTGCTCACCTTTTTTTTTTTTTTAATAACCAATGAAAATACTCAGCCATTAAAAAGGATGAAATTGGGTCATTTATAGTGATGTGGATGAACCTAGAGTCTGTCATACAGAGTTAAATAAGTCAGAAAGAGATATCGTATACTAACACATATATGGAACCTAGAAAAATGTTACAGAAGACATATTTGAGGAGCAGTACTAAGGGACATAGACATAGAGAATGGACTTGTGGACACAGGAGGGGAAGGGAAGAGCGGGGCAAATTGAGAGAGTAACACTGACATATGTACACTACCATGTGTGAAATAGAGAGCTAGTGGGAAGCTTCTGTAAAGCACAGGGAGCTCAGCTTGGGGCTCTGTGATGACCTAGAGTGGTGGGATGGGGGAGTGGGCCAAAGGGCCAAGAGAAGTGGATATATGTATATGTATAGGTACAGCTTATTCACTTTGTTGTATAGCAGAAACCAACACAACATTGTAAAGAAACTATACTCCAGTTAAGGTGAATAAAGCATTCAGAGCTCCACGCCCTCACCTTCACCACAAGAAGTAGAATATTGGTTCTTAATTGGAGAATCAAGTAGGAAACGTACTGCTATCCACTGTAAAAAATGGGCAGATCTAAACACTCAAAATCCAGAATATCTAGATATCCAGCACTTAGAAAGGGGACTGCAGTATCGAAAGACAAAGAAGGCTGGGGGAAATTTGCATTGAATGATAGCATTCCAGAGACTCAGATGGCAAAGATTTGGCCTTTGGAATTTTCCATTTGGAGCCTTCAGAAAAGAATCACAGCCTCCAACACATGCCAAGGGAATTGTCAACTCAGAGAGTGAGGACAATAAGTAGCAGCACAGGTGTCTGGGCCTGTCTTTCAGGGCTAGATTCCATTAGGACTCAACAAGGAGAAAGAAACCCAGTATCCACGAGAGGAGGGAGAGTGACTACCACGGCTACAGTGATCACGATGGGAATGACTGACCACACTGGGCACCTATGACAGATGTTACACACAGAGCTGGTCTATGCATGACTGAGTTAAGGCAGTCCAAGATTTTTGCTCATTGTTTAATGGGAACAGATCTTGTGGGACAAAACACAACCTTATTGTTCCTCCAGTAAATAAGTTTGTATATGACTAGGATGGGCAATTTCAGACATATAAATAGATAAGCACAGATTTATTTTTTTCCTTTTAAAGTTAAGAGCATATAAACATCCTGAACAGTTTTTCAGGGTCCAATAAAATTGCATATAAACAAATCAAACACAATTTCACTCAATAGCATCACAATTTGAAATACTTAAGCATGAAGTGATTACTTATGACCTGACCCCCAGATATTTGTTGCAGTTTTTTTCCTAAGTTCAAAATGTAAGTTACTTTTTTAATTAAAATTTTTGTTATTTTAATTGGGGCTGTTGACTTCTACTTTTTTTCTCATAGTTAAAGCTCATTTAAAACAATTTTGTGAGTCTAGATATTCTTTTACTTGTAGCAGTATCTTGCCTGCCTCATTTTTTTTTTTTTTTCCTGATCGACTTTCTCAGGAGGACAGTGTCCAGAAACTTATCTTTTCTTTTGGTGTAAGTGGGTGACTTAGTGCATTGATCCAAGTGTTCTGGACTTTCTTAGTATGTTATTGCTATATACTCACAAGACTTCTGTAAGTCTACAATAAACCTGTTTTAGGGGTAGAGAAATGAACAAATGGACTTCCCTGGTAATTCAGCAGTAAAGAACCCATCTGCTAATGCAGGAGATGTTGTGTGATCCCTGTGTTGGGAAGATCCCCTGGAGAAGGAAATGGCAACCCACTCCAGTATTCTTGACTGAGAAATTCCAGGGACAGAGGAGCCTGGCAAACTTCAGTCCGTGGGGTCACAAAGAGTTGGACACAACTATGACTGAGTGATTAACACATGAATGAATATTAGGAAACATTTTAAAACTGATTCAACTGCCACATATTCTCAGATTAAAAAGTAAAGAATCTGCCCATAATGCAGGAGACAGAGGAGACAGGTTTGATTCCTGGGTCAGGAAGATTTCCCTGGAGGAGGAAAATGGCAACCCACTCCAGTATTCTTGCCTGAAAATCCCATGGACAGAGAAGCCTGGTGGGCTACAGCCCAAAGGGTCGCACAGAGTTGGACAAGACTAAGTGACTAAGAGCTGAACAAAGAGATGGCAAAAGGGTACAAACTTTCAACCATCAGTGAATAAGTCTGAAAATCTGATGTGGTGACTAGCTGAGAATATTGTCTACTATAAGCAAAATTTGCTAAGAGAGGAGAAAGCAAATGTTCCCACCAAAAAATAAATAAATAAAACATATTAGGTGAAAGATATGTTAATTAACCCAATACAGGAACCTTTTCACAACATATACCAAATCATCATGATATACACTTTAAATATCTTGTAATTTTTTGTATCATTTATAATGCAATCTGAAATTTGTAAAAGGCAGAAGAACTAGAACAAAAAAGTCATAATTATAACTACGAATTGTTTATATACTTCATGTTAAAAAGAATGCTATGAACACAACTTCAGTTCATTACTCAGAGACACCTTGAACTGGCTACATTACAAAATTAGGAACATGTAAATATGATTCAAACTAGTTAGAAGGATAGGCAGTTATACTCTAATTTTGAGGCATAAATAAAACAGGAAAAGTGCTGCCATGTTGCACTAAATCTAAAATATCAAGAGAAAAAAGTTTCAAATGTTTTATTAATGCAATGCTACAATAATTTCATTTCCTTTTTCTTCAGTCATACATAGATAATTATCGTTTTTCCTGAACAAATGTCAAAGAGTGAGTCATCCCCAGCACAATGCTTGTTATGGAACTATCTGGAATAGCACTTTGCACTTCATAAGTGAGTTTCTGAAAATTCTACAAAACCAAATCAAGTCTTGTTTCTTTAGTTTGAGTTTTGACAGACAAGTAGCAAAGTGAAGACTTAAAGCCAATAATTTTCCTGCCTATAGAAATAGGAGGAAATTTCCTATACTTTCTCTTTCATTAAGTCATCAGCTCTTCAACTGACACTGAATCTGTGTATCTTAAGTATCTGGACATCTTGGTGTCTCCAATAATCTTGAAAATATTTAGGGTGAATATATACCTTAAACTGCATACTATATGAAAAGTCCATCTAACAATAAGTCTTGTTTTTCCTCAGCAAAAGGCCGTTGTAGAGATGATTTTTCTGTTGTGCTTTTTAAAAGCAAGCCAGGATATTTTAAGAAGTGATATGTATAGCTTATAACTATAAATAAATGTTAATAATATAGAGAGTATATATAAAAAATACATAGTTAAGAATTAATATTGACAAATTTCTGATCTAGCTATGCCTGTTTATCTACGCATAAGATGAAGGAAAGCAAAGCCAGACAAACAATGGATCAAGGATAAGTAAAATGATAGTATTGTATCATTAATTAGTGTTATTATTTATTAATAATTTAAACAGAATACTTTCCATGGGTCCTGTCCTGTGTTAATCATCTTGCGAGTGCCTTGGACTGCAAGGAGATCAAACCAGTTAATCGGAAAGGAAATCAGTCCTGAACATTCCTTTGAAGGACTGATGTTGAAGCTGAAGCAGCACTACTTTGGCCACCTGATGTGAAGAACTGAGTCATTAGAAAAGACCCAGATGCTGGGAAAGATTGAAGGCAGGAGGAGAACAGGGACAACAGAGGATGGGATGGTTGGATGGCATCACCGACTTGATGGACATGAGTTTGAGCAAGCTCTGGGAGTAGGTGATGGACAGGGAAGCCTGGTGTGTTGCAGTCCATGGGGTCGCAAAGAGTCAGACACCACTGAGCGACTGAACTGAACTGAATCATTTAACATATTTTTATTGTATTTTATCTTCACAAAAAAGTTATGAGATTGATTCAACCCCCTTTTTAAATGAGGAAATTAAGATTTAAAGAGTTAGTTGTTTGCCAAAATGGTGCCACAGCTAGAGTGAATCACATGTTTGGCCAGTCTTAAGATCATGTCTAATTCCACTCTTCCATGCTGCTTTTTGAAATAGACTTTAAGTGACAGCTATGAGAATAATAAATGAGCAGTGATGGGGCCAACTTTAACAAGAGTGACTAAAACTCTGCTCAGTAAACCGTTTCTTCTCGAATAGCCTCTGGATTTGAGAAACTTCCTATAGCTGGGATAGACTTGAGGTCTTTTTCCACTTTTTATTGAGATATAGTTGATGTACAACATTATAAGTTTCAGTTATGTAATATACTGATTCACAATTTTTGAAGGTTACACTCCATTTATAGTTACTATAAAATATTGGTTATATTTCCCATCCTTTGCATTGTTACATCCTTGTAGTTTATGTTATACATAATTATTTGTACCACGTGACCCTCTATCCCAATGTTGTACCTCCCCCACCCCTCCCTTCAAACACTGATTTGTTCTCTGCATCTGTGAGTCTGCTTTTGTTTTGTTATAGTCACTCATTTGTTTTACTTTTTAGATTCCACATATGTGATATCGTGTAGTATTTGTTTTCCTCTGTCTGGTTTATTTCACTTAACATGATGTGCTCCTAGTTCATCCATGTTGTTGCAAATGGCAAAATTTTATTTTTTTTATGACCAAATAGTATTCTGTAGTGTGCGTGTGTGTATATGTAAGTGCCCACACAGTAATAAATACATGCAAACAAGTAAAAGGAATCAAACATAACACTATCTATAGTCATAAGAGAAGCAAGCAAAAGAAGAAGAAAGAACAAAAAATACCTATGAAAACAAACCCAAAACAGCTAACAAGAAACCAATAAAAAGATACATAACAATAATCACTGCAAATGTAAATGGGCTGAATACTCCAATCAAAGAAATAGACTTAATTTTAAGCGAGTACCTTAAAATTTGCACTTACCACACCGTCTAGATCACCATCTCCTAGAGATGTCAAGGACTCACTATGTACCTATTTAAAAATCACACTGTAAGTGATTTTAAACTTAAAATTATGTTTAAAATGGTCATATGGAAAAGAAAGTATGTGGCTTGTAAGGATGGAGAAATAAAAGGAGTTGAAGTTACACAGATATGCACATAGCTTAGTTGCTATATTGCCTTAGCAATAGATTGCAACATGAAATATAAATTCAAAGGAGGCATTACTACTGGTGGTATAGAAGCATGGTCATCAGAATAAATTTTTCCTCACTGGAAGCACACACAGTCTCATAGTAGTCCTGGGGATTTATACAGACCCTTAGAAAGATTCAGAATCAGATTTTTACTGATCTGTCTCATTTGTGGAGAGAAAAAGGTGACAGGCTATTCAGCAGAGATATTTGCCAGAAGTAAACAACCTCAAAGTGGTTAGATAAAAATGGAGAGGGGCTGAAGACAATATTTCATTATTCACAAGAAATGTTGAAGACAGAATTTTTTTTAAAGCACTCTTTTTAATAGCTTTTATCACATAGTTAAAGTGTTTTGAAAAGTAGAAGAACTTCTAAGTCTTATAAAGTTATGAGTATTCACCAGGATCTCACAAAGAAAAGTGTCAATTAATGCAAAGTTCAAACTGAATTAAACCTTGAAAAAAGTTCACTTAGAAATAAATAGTGTCTATCTAGATAATTTTAATGAAACACACTAAACCATGTTATAACTTTCATAGCATAGTTTTATGGATATGCTGCTGCTGCTAAGTCGCTTCAGTCGTGTCTGACTCTGTGCGACCCCTTAGACGGCAGCCCACCAGGCTCCCCCGTCCCTGGGATTCTCCAGGCAAGAACACTGGAGTGGGTTGCCATTTCCTTCTCCAATGCATGAAAGTGAAAAGTGAAAATGAAGTCGCTCAGTCATGTCCAACTCTTCGCGACCCCATGGACTGCAGCCTACCAGACTCCTCCGTCCATGGGATTTTCCAGGCAAGAGTACTGGAGTGGGTTGCCATTGCCTTCTCCAATATACATTTACTCTATTTTTATAGGAAAAACAGTGACTGAACTGTGTGTTAAATGTACTTTTAGTTACATCTTTTCTAGACAAAACCTAAATCAACAGTCTTCCAACTTAAGAGCCAAGGGGGTTTTGCTTAACAAGGGCATTTAGCAGAGTCTAAGAAGATGTGGTGCATGTATACCATGGAATATTACTCAGCCATAAGAAAGAACAGAATTGTGCCATTTGGAGAGACATGAATGGACCTAGAGACTATCATGCAAAGTGAAGTAAGTCAGAACGAGAAAAAATATCATATATTAACGTATATGTGTGGAATCTAGAAAAATGGTTCAGATGAACCTGTTTGCAAAGCAGAAATACAGAGACAGACATAGAGAACAAACATATGGACATCAAAGGGAGAAAGTGGGGTGGGATGAACTGGGAGATTGGCGGGAAGAATTGGGGATAGTGTAAGTATTGTATACATTACTGTGTATACAATAGATACAAAATAAAAATCTACACCACAAGGAACTCTACTCAGTGCTCTGTGGTGACCAAAATGGGATGGAAATTCAAAAAGGAAGGGGTATATGTATATGTATGGTGATTCGCTTTGTTGTATGGTGACTAACAGCATTGTAAAACAACTATACTCCAATAATCTTTTTTTAAGTCTAAAGACATTTTTTGTTGTTATGACAGGGGATGGGGATACCGTTGACATCTACAGAGTAGAGACCAGAAATATTAGCATTTTGCAGTGCACACAACAGCCCCTCACAAAGAAAGAATGATCTGTCCAAAATATTAACAGTCTGAAGTTGAGAAACTCTGCTTAACGTAAGATGCATCTGAGGAGCTTATTAAAAGTTCTTGAGCTCTGCTTCTAGCAGTTCTGATTTCAAGGGTAGAGATGGAATTTAGGAATCAGCACCTGGTTATTTTCCTCAGGTCACATTCCATTCCCCTCCCTCAGGTTATATTTTGAGAAATACCAGACAGAGTATGTAGTTACTTAAATCAAAGTAAAGTCAGTATCACCGACTTATAAGTATCACTGACATAACTTATAAGAATCATGGCCTAAGAAGAATTGCCATTTCATGCAGCTAAAAGTAGTACTTGAATTTTTTGACTTATATGCACAAACAGAGCTTTGAGGCATCCCTTGGGAACTGGTTTAAGTCTTGAACTCCAACCCAGACCTACAGATCCATAATCTGCATTTTCATGAGATCCCTGGTTTTTATGAAACTTTAAATATAATAATCTATCTGTAGCACTTAGATACGGAGAAGGCGATGGCACCCCACTCCAGTCCTCTTGCCTGGAAACTCCCATGGACGGAGGAGCCTGGTAGGCTGCGGTCCACGGGGTCGCGAAGAGTCAGACACGACTGAGCGACTTCACTTTCACTTTTCACTCTCATGCATTGGAGAAGGAAATGGCAACCCACTCCAGTGTTCTTGCCTGGAGAATCCCAGGGGCAGAAGAGCCTGGTGGGCTGCCGTCTATGGGATCGCACAGAGTCGGACACGACTGAAGCGACTTAGCAGCAGCAGCACTTAGATATACTATCTAGCATATTCATTGACTTCCCTGGTGTCTCAGATGGTAAAAGCGTCTGCCTACAATGCAGGAGACCTGGGTTCGATCTCTGGGTGGGGAAGATCCCCTGGAGAAGGAAATGGCAACCCACTCCAGTACTCTTGCCTGGAAAATTCCATGGGCAGAGGAGCCTGGTAGGCTACAGCCCATGGGATATTCATTTACCATTAGAGGTGGTGGTGGTGGTTGTGATAGTGATGACAGTCCATATGACACAGCAAGAAGAAGTTGAAGACTGGAAACAATTTAATGAAAAGATTCCTAAAAAAGAGGTAATAATAGATGTAGAATGTATTCATTTTCAATTTCTGTGTAACACATTGCCACAAACTTAGTACTTTAAAATACCCATTATTTTCTCACAGTTCTTGAGCTGTGACTGATTTTTCTGGCTGGGGTACCACAAAGCTGAAATCAGGTGCCAGCCTGGTTTGTTTGGAGGCTCCAGAGAAAAGTCCACTCCCAAGCTCTTTCTTCGGACCTAGTTCCTTGAAGGCTGTCAGAAGAGGGCTGCTCTCAGCTTCTAGAGACCACTTACATTCTTGCTAGTGGGCCCCTTCATCTTCAAGTCAGCAATAGCTCACTGAACCCTTCTCATGATTTGAATCTTTGATTTTCCTTTCTCACAGAAGCCAGAGAAAAACCACTGCTTCTCTCATGTGAATAGATGTTAGGCACTCAGACAAACTCCCTTTCCTAAAGTCAACAGTCCCATAAAATAAACCTATCAGACAAGTAAGACCCACATAGTCACAACCTTGGGGATTACGTGGGGGACAAGGAATCTTGGGAGACATGTGAGACCACTGCCTGTCACAGAGTCCTTGCAGTGATGAGACCCCACATGGAGGGGCAACCTCTGTGGTATCTGAAAAGAGAAGGTGAGAGGGCAAACTTATAAACCTGACTGTGCTGTGCAGGATGTCTGCAGACCTCTATTCTGTTCATCAAGTTAGTGTTTAATTTGCTAAAAGTAAAGGGGAATGTTTCAATTTCAAAGCTTTACAGCAACTGAAAGTTTTAAGATCGCTACTACAGGCAATGGTGGATTATTTTAACAGAAAAAAAAAAAAGAAAGAAATGTTGAACAAGAGAGCAGAGATTCCAGCACTATGTGGGATGTACCTCAGAGGAGCAGGGTGTTCTACCCAAAGGCAGAGTCCTAGTGGGTTGGAGGTGGGCTGATACAATGAGGAGAGGAGGAAGTTGCAGCCCCTCTTCACAGGAAAGCCGAGAAACCAGTCTCCTCAAGGGGTAACTGGGTGACACCAAGCCAGGCAATACTTGGAAGAGAAATCTGCTAAAATTGTTTTCCTCTTTACTGTAAACTGAATATGAAGTAAGGAGGAACTCATGTCCCGTGAGCTTCAGGATTTTAAGTAGAGGAATGATAGCACTGAATTAATTTTTCAGACTTTTATAAGGCACAGAATGTCATCACTTCATCCTGTTCCTTGGGCTCTGGGGCCAGTGCTGTGGTTGCCTGGGCTAAGAGTGAAGATTCTCTTGACAAATTCATGGTAGGGATGTTAAACCGCATAGGACAGAGGGAAATGACTTTGTCTTCTTTCCCTCTTCATTACAGCTGAGATGGTGATGAAAAAGCCTGACACAAGCAGTAGGTGACACTCCACTTGACATATACGCCTCACAGGCTCTTAACCTTGGAGCTGCTCTGGTCCTGCATACCTTGCTCCCTGGTGCCTGAGCTTTGTGGCTTTATTTTGTTTCTTTATCTTGGGACCACATGATGCAGCATGTGGGATTTTAGTTACCCATCCAGACCAGGGATTGAACCCACACACACAGCACTGGACACAGAGTCTTAGCCACTGGACCACCAGGGAAGTCCCTGAATAATAGTTTTAGAAAATGTTAAACAGGTTCCCATTATATACATGTAGTCTCATAGTATAAGTAAAAAATCATGTTTGAGTTTCAGTGAAAAAAATTAGGTAGGATTAAAGAATTCAAATTTATTATGGTTTTATATATAATATTTTTCCCCCCGGCTCCAAACTTCTTCCAAAATACTCTTCAAAGGGTTGAAATTTTACGTAATGTTTTTAAGTAAGCTCTGTTTGAGGATTCATCAGTGAGCATAGGACAAAGATTCTTCCTGTCTGTTTCCCTTAAGATATGTTCATGAATACATTTACAATAAAAAGTAAAGACATGAACGGTGCCACTAAAACCATATAAAATAGGTCGTCACTATTCATAACAAGTTAGAATCATACTTGGTTTTTCAGCTTTCTCTTAAATCCAAATATTTAGAGGATTTTGCTTGAGATGACAAAAGATTGCATACATAAAACATAAAGAAATGGCTATCTTTGGCATCTAGCCGAAGTGTCCACAGTTATTTAGATGTGGGCCCAAGAAAAACATTATTATGGAGAGAGATAAAGCTAATATTGACAAATGCACATACAATAAGGTTTAGGACTCTCAGTAAAGTGTTCATCATATGTTAGCCATTCTGATAAGTCCTCAGTTCATTTTCCCAACTTGACATGGAGGTTACTATCCCCTCATGTTTAAAGGAGGAATGTGAGCCTTAAAAATGTTGGGCTATCTCAGCATAGTCTAGTAAGAGATTTGGAATTTCCGTGTCAACTTCACTTTGAGTTTTTCCCCCCTAAAGTCATGCCATATTACATTGGTTGCAAAGTCTCATATGGATTCGCCTCTCTCTCAGTGACATCCCAAACCATTACTGTTCCCTACCAGGTAGGTCCTGAGTTAGCTGTTGCTGCATTCCCACCACTAACTTTTCCCTTCTCCTCCAGCCACACTCAAGCAAGCTCCTGCATTCAGTCTTTACATTGCTGTTCTTTCTTTCCAGATTCTCCTCCCACAAATATCAGCATGCTTTACTTCTTTCATGCTTTTACTCAAATGTCACCTTGCCAGACAGACCTTTAATCATTCTCCCCTTACTTTGCTTTATATTACATCAAAGTCCTTATTTATATATTTGCTTACAGGCTTGTTGTCTGTCTCTCCTTTCTCTCTGCATGAGAATAGAGCTTTATTTTGTTCAATGTTATGCCCCTTATGCTTAGAACAAAGCCCATCATGTAGTAGTCACTCCAATACTGCAGCATAAATATATGAATTATTAACATTTTATACATCAAAAGAGAACATGCATTATGTGGCTCGGCCCTGATAATCTCAAATTCAGCTCAGGAAGCTTTTAAGAGAAATTTGTGGACAACTCTCAGTTCAGTAAAGGCTTTATAGAGCAGATGTAAATTTCAGGGACAGATTAAAGGACTTGATTCATTGATTTTTAAAATAATAGCAAGTATGACAGGCTTAAGATGGATATTAGAAGAAGTGTTAAGTTTTGGGTGAAGCAGAATGTTTCCAATGAGAAAACGGTGTGCAAATTTATGTAAGTTGATTATAAGAGAAAAGAAAGAAACAGGAGACCAGATGGTGAGGTCATTTATAGCAGCCTGTGATGGATGGTCAAAGAGAGAGAGTTTGCACTCAATCTAAAGGGCTACCAGGGTCGGTAGGTGGTCAGAGTGGTGCAGTGATGCAGTGAGAATGCAGGTGAAGAACTGCCCTGGAAACATTGCTAAGCAATTCCTGGAAAGAGGGAAAGTTTTGGCTATATTTCTAGCAAGAAGGACATATATATGTGAAAGGGCATGGGACGGGGAAGAAAAAAGAAAATGAGCAATTTATTTATATCCTACTACATAAGGAGAAGAGGGTTGCAGAGGATGAGATGGTGAGATATCATCACTGACTCTCTTGAGAACAAACTTCAAGAGATAGTGAAGGACTCCTGCAGAGCCGCTTGGTATGCTGCAGTCCATGGGGTCCCAAAGAGTTGGACATGACTTAGCGACTGAACAGCAAGTGTTCACATCCAAATCTGCTACTTTCCAGCATCCATCCCTCCCTCTTCTCTCTTGTTCAGTTTTTGTAGTTGCTGTTTATATAGTTGCAATTTGCCAACCTAACAGATGCTGAAAGAAGAAAATTTAAGAAATGCGTATCCAAGAAAATGCTCAGATGTCCCAGTTAGTGTTAAGCTTCTACTTTCACTTGAATATTTATTGCATTTTGCCTTTTGTGATGCTTGACTGTCCTTCTGCCTTCCTCTTCACTAGACTACCCATCCACCAGGGCTGAAATGGTTCTCATATGTCTCTGTATTGCAATCACTTAGCACATCATTTCATATACAGGAGATATGCAAATTATTTTCTGTGAAAAAGAGTTAACACTTTAGAAACAAGGCAATATGTGGAGATATTATGAAGGCAATTTGCAATCATCACTGCTTTAGAGAAGTTAGACTTGATCGCGAATTTAGAATATCTGAAAAAGAAATGAATTGAAAGTATAGATTCTTTAAAAACACATTGATAAAATAGCTATTTTGAGAGTAGGGAACAATTTGTGACAATTTTTCTACCCTCAAGGTGCACTGCCTCTGTACTCTGTTTATGAACCTTTTTTGTGTACTCTCTTTGACTTTTTAATTCAAGCGTTTTGCAGAGAAAATCACTTGCAATCGATATTTAAAGGAAAAATGCATAGATTTTCAATCCTTGTAATGCAGGTCAGAGTATTTCTTGATGGTCTGCATCTGGGTCAAGACGTTGTCTTCTCCCAAGTATCCCTCGATAGATTAAGTATAATTTGCAGGCTAATCTCCATGGGGATAAGGTTGTGGCTGTCCTGAAGATGAATGGGCTTTTCAGATGGCAGCCTTGCAGCTGGAATTTAATGAGAATATAAATGCCACAAAAAGATATTTTCTTTTGCTAACGATGAACCACTCACCTGTTCCTTTTTTTTTTTTCTGATGAGAGGCTGTATCCTAAAATTAACAACACAGCACATAACAACAAGTATTTTTCTCTCAGATATCCGTATTGTATTACTTTAAGTACCCTTGTGATTATTTTGGATGTTTTGGGTTTTGCTTCAGAACTTCTCTTAAAATATATTACACGCTTATTTTGGAAAAAATATATAGACTATTATCTTTTTTTTTTTTGCTATGCCCACACAGGATATGGAATCTTAGTTCACTGAACAAGGATTGAACCTGCAGCCCCTCCAGTGGAAGAGTGAAGTCTTAACCACTGGACTATCAAGAAGGTCCCATCAATTGATTCTTTTAAAAATAATTTCTAATCCCACTGTGATAAACGTTGAAAAACCAAGAGACTGGGATCAGCATAGAGACCATACATTTTATTCGGGAATTATTCATTCATTTATGTTAGCATGTTTTATTCTTAGACCCCAGTTTGGTTCAGGAAAATATATTATTGAGGTTCTGCAGATGGTACTCTACTGAATTATGACTCTCAGGAAGTAGAATTGAGTATAACCCCCAATGTGATCAGAATATTGAAAAAGTTAACTGATAAGATAATGGAGTTAGAGAAGCTGGGCTGGGAATTCTAAATCTTCTATTAATTCTCTATAATTCCCTTGTGGAAGTATTTAGCATTTTCCAGACTTCATTTCTAACCATAAAAGGGAACTATTACATGCTTACAAGAACTGTTCATGAAGAGACACTCAGCAGCTCATAAAAATAAGAAGGCTTATGATTCAGTGGTCCTGAATTTAAAAAGTGAAGGCAATGAGGATAAAATAATTTCCTTTAGGAAGTGGGGAACTTTGGCTTGAATTTTATAAGACTTGTTGGTTTATATGAATAGGACGTTTAAGATAGTCACATTCAGAACATGTGTGCAGGGATATTGGATAGCCAATGAGTGGCTTGTTGCTTCTGATTTCCAAGTACATTTCCTTCTCTCTCATTTAGAACATGTTGTTTTTTCTCCTTTCTTACAAAAGCATCTTTTCTGGGAGGAATTCATTCTATATGATGTTGATAGGGTTGTTTGAACACACCACAGTGCTCTCTGCATGACCCAGCCCTGGCCAATCAGTGCATTGCACCTCACACCTCCTGGCCTCAGTACTTGTCTGAGAAAGTACCATGTGATTGAAGTAGGGGTGAGTCGGTTGCCTCTTTGGTAGTTTTCTGCCAGAGCCCAATTGGGAGACACTGTTTTACCACTGAAATCAACAGGCTGGTGGGATATGAACTTTAACAATTGAAAGACATAATGAAAGGTCAATTTAGAATCAGAGAGAAAATGTCTGGGCCTACATTCTATCAGACTTGGAGCCAGATATAGTCTTCGACCTTTCTGTCTGTGAACCCCATTTGGAGGATAGGGAGGGAGCTGTTAGCATGACTTAACTGTATCACTTTGTGTTCTATCTTTGGAACCAAAGGCATCTCCACTGATATATTGGGTGGGGAGGTGGGCTAAGGTCATTAATGGACAAAGGGTTCAGCTGAAGATAGGATTCAAATTTGGCAAGTGGTCTGTTTTGCTAAATAAGTAGGGAGAGGAAATATTAGCCAGGAGTTGTATTGAGTGTAGTAAATTCCCACATGCCATCTTGCAAAGGTGCAGTGTTTTCTGCAGCAGGAATAAAGAAGAAAAAATGGAAAGCAGAGAGATAAAAGAAAAACACTTCTGTTATAGAACCCAAAGCAAAAGGAGTTCAAGTTTGGAGTGGTCCTATGTGAGTCAAACCTATTTATAGTTAGAGACTGTCTTTATAAAGGTGAGATCTCCATCTGGCCACTATTCTTAAAAAAAAAAAATCACTTGTGGCATTCCAGAGTCCTTACATAGGTGAAGTCAGATAGTGTTAGCATATTGTTCAAACTTACATCTAGTACATTTTTTCCTCTGAGACACTGTATATGATGTGCTTCTTAAGATCAAACCACTAAAAGTAATAGGTCCCCTCAAATCATATTATAGCTTCTTTGTACATGTGTTTATTAACTATCTAGAAAAAAATTACATATATATGCATAATAAAGGGAAAGCTGTCTTGCGTGATTATCTAGAGAAAACTGTAGCTATTGATTCAAATGAGAAAAAAACAATATGTTTTAAATGAGAACAGAATAGTTTTAGTATGATGACAATCTCTGGGAAAAAATAGGAATTAAGTAGGAAGAAGCAGAGGCACTCTGATTCAGAGACCTGGTAAATTCTATGGGAAGAAGTAGGTGCTCAGGGCATAATTACCAGTAACAATGAGGCAGGTTGGCATTGTTCACCAATATGGTGACAGGCAGCAGATGATAGTCAAGACAGAGTTGACACTGGAAAGGTTCTGCAAGCAGGCATGGGGAAGCAGGCATATAGTTGGGGATGGAGAGTGTGAATCCACAGGCTTGATCTGAAGATGAGCACGTATCCAAAGACATTAGGGAAAAAGAACAGAAGAACTAGCATTGAAATTTCAGAATCCAGTCTCAAATAGGCATGCAAGGGAAGTTCAGAATTTGAGTCTCATAGGAAAACAAGGTGTCCAGTAGACTGTCAGTGTAAAGAATTTAGGTAAAATAGAAACCCAGATTATTAAGATAATAGTGATAGGCAAAACTAGGGACAAAAGAGCAAGGGAAATTACATGGGTCACTTGGAATTAGAGATAAAGATCAAATGCATGGATGACTTAAACTATCAAATTAATAAATAATCTTAACAAAACACAGCTAATCTCTATAAATTATCAAGGTAAGTCTTGCACTGTTTTGTTATATAAATAAAGTTCAATTTTCAAAATAAACCCCAAATAATCACAAAATGTGGCACTTTGGCATATCGTATAATTTAAGTTAGAGGAATTTGAGAAATGTCTTATGCAGGAAGGACTTCCTCGGTCAGTTCAGTTGCTAGTTGTGTCCAACTCTTTGTAACCCCATGGACTGCAGCACACCACGTCTCCCAGTCCATCACCAGCTCCCGGAGTTTACTCAAACTCATGTCCATTGACTCGGTGACACCATCCAACCATCTTATCCTCTGTCGTCCCCTTCTCCTTCTGCTTTCAATCTTTCCCTGCATCAGGGTCTTTTCAAATGAGTCACTTCTTCGTATCAGGTGGCTAAAGTATTGGAGTTTCAGCTTCAGCATCAGTCTTTCCAATGAATATTCGGGACTGATTTCCTTTGGGATGAGCTGGTTGGATCTCTTTGCTGTTCAAGGGACTCTCAATATTCTTCTCCAACATTACAGTTCAAAAGAATCAATTTTTTGGCGCTCAGCTTTCTTTGTAGTCCAACTCTCATATCCACACATGACTACTGGAAAAACCATAGCTATGATTAGATGGACCTTTGTTGGCACAGTAATGTCTCTGTTTTTTAATAAGCTGTCTAGGTTGGTCATAACTTTTCTTCGTAGGAGAAAGCTTCTTAAGTTCATGGCTGCAGACACCATCTGCAGTGATTTTGGAGCCCAAGAAAATAAAGTCAGCCACTGTTTCCCCATCTATTATTTGCCATGAAGTAATGGGACCAGGTGCCATGATCTTAGTTTTCTGAATGTTGAGTTTTAAGCCAACTTTTTCACTCTCCTCTTTCACTTTCATCAAGAGGCTCTTTAGTTCTTCTGCACTTTCTGCCATAAGGGTGGTGTCATCTGCATATCTGAGATTATTGATATTTCTCCCAGAAATCTTGATTCCAGGTTGTGCATAGTACAGTACAGCATTTCTCATGATATACTCTGCATATAAGTTAAATAAGCAGGGTGACAATATACAGCCTTGACATAATCCTTTCTGGATTTGGAACCAGTCTGTTGTTCCATGTCCAGTTCTAACGGTTGCTTCTTGACCTGCATGTAGATTTCTCAGGAGGAAGGTCGGGTGGTCTGGTCTTAAAAATTCTTTAAGAATTTTTCACTGATTGTTGTGATCCACATAGTCAAAGACTTTGGCATAGTCAATAAAGCAGAAGTAAATGTTTTCCTGGAACTCTCTTGCTTTTTTTGACGATCCAACAGATGTTGGCAATTTGATCTCTGGTTCCTCTGCCTTTTCTAAAACCAGCTTGAATATCTGGAATTTCACAGTTCATGTACTGCTGAAGCATGGCTTGGAGAATTTTGAGCATTACTTTGCTAACATGTGAGATGAGTGCTATTGTGCGGTAGTTTGAGCATTCTTTGGCATTGCCTTTCTTTGGGATTGGAATGAAAACTGACCTTTTCTAGTCTTGTGGCTAATGCTGAGTTGTCCAAATTTGCTGTCATATTGAGTGCAGCACTTTCACAGCATCATTGTTTAGGATGTGAAATAGCTCAACTGGAATTTCATCCCCTCCACTAACTTTGTTCATAGTGATGCTCCCTAAGGCCCACTTGACTTTGCATTTCAAGATGTCTGGCTCTAGATGAGTGATCACACCATCATTATTATCTGGGTCATGAGGAACTTTTTTGCATAGTTCTTCTGTGTATTCTTGCCACTTCTTGTTAATACTTTCTGCTTCTTTTAGGTCCATACAATTTTTGTCCTTAATTGTGCACATCTTTGCATGAAAATTTCCCTTGGTATCTCTAATTTTCTTGAAGAAATCTCTAATCTTTCCCATTCCATTGTTTGCCTCTATTTCATTGCACTGGTTATTGAGGAAGTCTTTCTTATCTCTCCTTGTTATTCGTTGGAACTCTGCATTCAAACGGGTATATCTTTCCTTTTCTCCTTTTTCTTTCACTTCTCTTCTTTTCATAGGTATTTGTAAGGCCTCCTCAGACAACCATTTTGCCTTTTTGCATTTCTTTTTCTTGGGGATGGTCTTGATCACTGCCTCTTATACAATGTTCTGAACCTCCGTCTATAGTTCTTCAGGCACTCTGCCTATCAGTATTTATCCCTTGAATCTATTTGTCACTTCCACTGTATAATCATAAAGGATTTGATTTACATCATAATTGAACAGTCTAGTGGCTTTCCCTACTTTCTTCAATTTAAGCCTGAATTTGGCAATAAGGAGTTCATGATTTGAGCCACAATCAGCTCCCAGTCTTCTTTTTGCTGACTCTATAGAGCTTGTCCATCTTTGGCTGCAAAGAATACAATCAATCTGGTTTTGGTATTGACCATCTGGTGATGTCCATGTGTAGAGTTTTATGTTGTTAGAAGAGGGTGTTTGCTATGACCAGTGCATTCTCTTTGCAAAACTCTGTTAGCCTTTGCCCTGATTCATTCTGTACTCCAAGGCCAAATTTGCCTGTTACTCCAGGTGTTTCTTGACTTCCTACTTTTGCATTCCAGTCCCCTACAATGAAAAGGACATCTTTTTTGGGTGTTGAGTCTATAAGGTCTTGTAGGTCTTCATAGAACTATTCAACTTCAGCTTCTTCAGCATTATTGGTTGGGGCATAGACTTGGATTACTGTGATATTGAATGGTTTGCCTTGGAAACAAATAGAGATCATTCTGTTGTTTTTGAGATTCTATCCAAGTACTGCAATTTGGACTCTTTTGTTGACTACAATGTCTACTCCATTTCTTCTGAAGGATTCCTGCCCACAGCAGTAGATATAATGGTCATCTGAGTTAAATTCACCCATTCCAGTCCATTTTAGTTTGCTGATTCCTAAAATATTGACGTTTATTATTATCATCTCCTGTTTGACCACTTCCAATTTGCCTTGATTCCAGGTTCCTATGCAATATTGCTCTTTACAGCATCAGACTTTACTTTCATCACCAGTCACATCCACAACTGGTTCTTGTTTTTGCTTTGACTGTGTCTATTCATTCTTTCTGGAGTTAGTTCTCCACTGATCTCCAGGAGCATATTGGGCACTTACCAATCTGGGGAGTTCATCTTTCAGTGTCCTATCTTGTTGCCTTTTCCTACTGTTCATGGTGTTCTCAAGGCAAGCATACTGAAGTGGTTTTCCATTCCATTCTCCAGGGGACCCCGTTTTGTCAGAACTCTCCACCAGGACCCTTCTGTCTTGGGTGACCCTACACAGCATGGCTTATAGTTTCATTGAGTTAGACAAGGCTGTGGTCCATATGATCAGTTTGGTTGGTTTTCTGTGATTGTGGTTTTCATTCTGTGTGCTCTCTCATGAATAAGGATAAGAGACTTATGGAAGCTTCCTAATAGGAGAGACTGACTGAGAGTCTTGTCCAATGGGTGGGGCCATTCTCAGTGTATCTCTAATCCAATTTTCTGTTGATGGTTGGGACTGTGTTCCCTCCCTGTTGTTTGACCTGAGGCCAAACTATGGTGGAGGTAATGGAGATAATGATACCCTCCTTCAAAAGCAGTGTGCACTGCTGAACTCAGTGCCCCCGACCCTTCAGCAGGTCACCTCCAACCCATGCCTCTGCTGGAGATTCCTGGACACTCAGGGGAAAGACTGGGTCAATCTCTTTTGGGGTCACTGCTCCTTTCTTCTGGGTCCTGGTGTGCACAAGGTTTTGTTTGTGCCTTCCAAGAGTCTTTTTCCCCAGTCCTGTGTAAGTTCTGGTGGTTCTATGGTGGGGTTAATGATGACCTCCTCCAAGAGGGCTTATGACATACCCAGGCCTGCTGCTCCCAGAGCTCCTGCCCTTGCAGCAGGCCACTGCTGACCCGTACTTCTGTAGGAGACATTCAGACAGTTCTGGCTCAGTCTCTGTGGAGTCTCTGGGTCCTGGTGCACACAAGGCTTTTTGAGCCCTCTGAGCATCTCTGGTGGATATAGGGTTTGATACTAAATGCAATTTTGCCCCTCCTACCATCTTGCCGTGGCTTCTCCTTTGTCCTTGGACCTGGGGTATCTTTTTTTTGATGGGATCCAACATTCTCCTGTCAAATGTTTTTCAGCAGCGAGTTGTAATTTGGAGTTCTTGCAGGAGAAGATGAGTGCATGTCTTTCTACTCCTCCACCTTGGATTAGATTTCTTGGAATAGATTCATGGCAAATAGTTGGGGGAAAAATGGAAACAGTGACAGACTTGCCTACTCCAGGAGATAATGAAGGACAGGGAAGCCTGGCGTGCTGCTTTTCATGGAGTTGCAAAAGTCAGACATGACTGAGAAACTGAACAACAAACAACTCTCTCTGTTGCTTACCCTGCTTGTGCATGGCCCTGAAAATGAGTGCCCTCTTAAATTTTATTCTGTAGCCTCTTCCCTTGTCTTTCCTTCATCCTCACCTTGGTTCTGAGCCTAAGATGTGTCCCCACAGACTTTGTTTCAGAAGTGAACTGGGAGATAACTGGACAATTTGGCTGGTGCAGGTGGCAGCAGATGCCTTGTGTTTTGGGAGTGCCAAGATAGATTTCTCATCAAAGCAGAAGAAATGTAATCCTTATTCAAGGGAGTTTACAGCTCACTTGTCAGGGCAGTTACATGCTGTGGTTCTGAAAACTGTCTTAGAAACATAATCTACAGCCAAGGATCCAATCCTTTCCAAGGATTCTGTGAGTTACATCATATCTTACATTAAATCTCTCCCTGTTCAAGCTAGGTGGAGTAGATACTGCTGTCTAGAATTTAGAACTCTGATGATCAGAAATTTTGACTGTCATTTGCTAGTTACCTTTGAGGTTACTTTATTCTGAGCTTCAATTTTATCGTCTGTGAAAGGATAATAACAATTGTACCTTATGGGTATAGTGGAGGAAAAACACCCTTTTTTTTCCCATAACCTTCTAAGTTCTTTGCTGGGACCACTCTGAAAGAAAGATTAGCAAGAATAAAGTATACATGTTCATTAAACACGAAGAAGGCAATGTCACCCCACTCTAGTACTCTTGCCTGGAAAATCCCATGGATGGAGGAGTCTGGTAGGCTGCAGTTCATGGGGTCGGTACGAGTCAGACACGACTGAGTGACTTCACTTTCACTTTTCACTCTCATGCATTGGAGAAGGAAATGGCAACCCACTCCAGTGTTCTTGCCTGGAAAATCCCAGGAACGGCAGAGCCTGGTGGGCTGCCGTCTATGGGGTTGCAGAGTCGGACACAACTGAGGTGACTTAGCAGTAGCAGCAGTTCATTAAACATGCTTCACATTACATCAAAGCCTTCATAAGAAAATGAAGATCAAAAGAAGCAGTTAAACCTCACTATTTTTGTACTAAGTATGATACAGATTGGAGAGTCATGGAAAAAATATAATAAGAAAAAAAGGGTATGTGCTAAATATAGTAAACTGGAGGAAAGAGCAAGGCATGTTAATTCAGATTCCTCTGCATCTTGGAGATAAGATGCTCCTCTCCTTCTGATATAGGGAGGGCTCCTCTCATGTAACCTGCTTCAGAAGAAGGTAACCAATCTGATCACATGGACGACAGCCTTATCCAACTCAAATGAAATTATGAGCCATGCTGTGTAGGGTCACCCAAGACAGACGGGTCATGGTGGAGAGTTCTAACAAAACGGGGTCCCCTGGAGAAGGGAATGGAAAACCACTTCAGTATGCTTGCTTTGAGAACCCCATGAACAGTAGGAAAAGGCAACAAGATAGGACACTGAAAGATGAACTCCCCAGATTGGTAAGTGCCCAATATACTCCTGGAGATCAGTGGAGAACTAACTCCAGAAAGAATGAATAGACACAGTCAAAGCAAAAACAAGAGCCAGTTGTGGGTGTGATTGGTGATGGAAGTAAAGTCCGGTGCTGTAAAGAGCAATATTGCATAGGAACCTGGAATCAAGGCAAATTGGAAGTGGTCAAAAACAAGAGATAATAAGAATGAACGTCAATATTTTAGGAATCAGCAAACTAAAATGGACTGGAATGGGTGAATTTAACTCAGATGACCATTATATCTACTACTGTGGGCAGGAATCCCTTAGAAGAAACGGAATAGCCATCGTAGTCAACAAAAGAGTCCAAAATGCAGTACTTGGATACAATCTCAAAAAAACAGAATGATCTCTATTCGTTTCCAGGACAAACCATTCAATATCACAGTAACCCAAGTCTATGCCCCAACCAGAAATGCTGAAGAAGCTGAAATTGAGTGATTCTGTGAAGATATACAAGACCTTCTAGAATTAACACCCCAAAAGGATGTCCTTTTCATTATAAGTGACTGGAATGCAAAAGTAGGAAGTCAAGAAACATCTGGAGTAACAGGCAAATTTGGCCTTGGAGTACAGAATGAATCAGGGCAAAGGCTAACAGAGTTTTGCAAAGAGAACACATTGGTCATAGCAAATACCCTCTTCCAGCAATACAAGAGAAGACTCTACACATGGAAATCACCAGAAGGTCAATACCAAAATCAGATTGATTGCATTCTTCGCAGCCAAAGATGGAGAAGCACTATACAGTCAGCAAAACCAACACCAGGAGCTGACTGTGGCTCAGATCATGAACTCCTTATTGCCAAATTCAGGCTTAAATTGAAGAAAGTAGGGGAAACCACTAGGCCGTTCAGGTATGATCTAAATCAAATCCCTTATGATTATACAGTGGAAGTGACAAATAGATTCAAGGGATTAGATCTGATAAACAGAGTGCCTGAAGATCTATGAACGGAGGTTCATGCCATTGTACAGGAGGCAGTGATCAAAACCGTCCCCAAGAAAAAGAAATGCAAAAAGGCAAAATCATTGTCTGAGGAAACCTTACAAATAGCTGAGAAAAGAAGTGAAAGGCACAGGAGACAAGTAAAGATATACCCATTTGAATGCAGAGCTCAAAAGAATAGCAAGGAGAGATAAGAAAGCCTTCCTCAGTGATCAATGTAAAGAAATAGAGAAAAACAATAGATTCAGAAAAACTAGAGATCTCCTCAAGGAAATTAAAGATACCAAGGGAAATTTTCATCAAAGATGTGTACAATAAAGGACAGAAATTGTATGGACTTAATAGAAGCAGAAGATATTGAAAAGAAGTGGCAAGAATATACAGAAGAACTATACAAAGAAGATCTTCATGACCCAGATAACAACGATGGTGTGATCACTCATCTAGAGCCAGACATCCTGAAATGCAAAATCAAGTGGGCCTTAGGGAGCATCACTATGAACAAAGCTAGTGGAGGTGATGGAATTCCAGTTGAGCTATTTCAAATCCTGAAAGATGATGCTGTGAAAGTGCTGCACTCAATATGACAGCAAATTTGAAAAACTCAGCAGTGGCCGCAGGACTCGAAAAGGTCAGTTTTCATTCCAATCCCAAAGGAAGGCAATGCCAAAGAATGCTCAAACTACTGCACAGTTGCACTCATCTCACCCGCTAGCAATGTAATGCTCAGAATTCTCCAAGCCAGGCTTCAGCAGTACGTGAACAATGAACTTCCAAATGTTCAAACTGGATTTAGAAAAGGCAGAGGAACCAGAGATCTAATTGCCAACATCCACTGGATCATCGAAAAAGCAAGATAATTACAGGAAAACATCTAATTCTACTTTATTGATTATGACAAAGCCTTTGACTGTGTGGATCTCAACAAACTGTGGAAAATTCTTAAAGAGATCGGAATACCAGACCACCTGACCTGCCTCCTGAGAAATCTGTACACAGGCCAAGTAACAACAGTTAGAACTGAACATGAAAAATTGACTGGTTCCAAATCAGGAAAGGAGTATGTCAAGGCTGTATATTGTCACCCTGCTTATTTCACTTATATGCAGAGTACATCGTGAGATATGCCAGGCTAGATGAAGCAAAAACTGGAATCAAGTTTGCTGGGAGAAATATCAATAACCTCAGATATGCGGGTGACACCACCGTTATGGCAGAAAGCAAAGAAGAACTAAAGAGCCTCTTGATGAAAATGAAAGAAGAGAGTGAAAATGTTGGCTTAAAACCCAGCATTCAGAAAACAAAGATCTTCTCATCCGGTCCCATCACTTCATGGCAAATAGATGTTGAAATAATGGAAATAGTGACAGACTTTATTTTCTTGGGTTTCAAAATCACTGAAGATGGTGACTGCAGCCATGAAATTAAAAGACTCTTGCTTCTTTGAACAAAAGCTATGACCAACATATATAGCATATTAAAAAGCAGAGACATTACGTTACTGACAAAGGTCCATCTAGTCAAAGCTATGGTTTTTCCAGTAGTCATGTATGAATATGAGAGTTGGACTATAAAGAAAGCTGAGCACTGAAGAATTGATGCTTTTGAACTGTGGTGTTGGAGAAGACTCTTGAGAATCCCTTGGACTTAAAGAGATCCAACCAGTCAATCCTATGGGACATCAGTCCTAAATGTTCATCGGAAGGACTGATACTGAAGCTGAAATGCCAATACTTTGACCAGCTGATGAGAAGAAATAACTCATTTGAAAAGTCCCTGATGCTGGGAAAGATTGATGATGGGAGTGAAAGGAGATGACAGAGGATGTGATGGTTGGATGTTATCACCAACTCTATGGACATGAGTTTGAGTATGCTCTGGGAGTTGATTATGGATAGGGCAGCCTAGAGTGTTGCAGTCCATGGGTTCCCACATAGTCAGACATGACTGAGCAACTAAACTCAACTGAACTGATTTGCCATGAAGTGATGGGACCAGATGCCATGATCTTAGGTTTTTGACTGTTGCATTTCAAGCAAGCTTTTCACTCTTTTCTTTCACCCTTATCAAGAGGCCCTTTAGTTCCTTTTCGTGCTGTGCTTAGCTGCTCATTTACGGCCGTCTCTTTGTGACCCCATGGACTGTAGTCCGCTGGGATCCTCTGTCAATGGGGATTCTCTCGGCAAGAAAAGTGGTGTGGGCAACCATGCCCTCCTTTGTGACCCCATGGACTGTAGTCCGCTGGGATCCTCTGTCAATGGGGATTCCCTCGGCAAGAAAAGTGGTGTGGGCAACCATGCCCTCCTCCAGGGGACCTTCCCAACCCTGGAATCAAATCCAGGACCCTCATTGCAGGCAGATTCTTTACCATCTGAGCCACCAGAGAAGCCCTAGTTTCTCTTTGCTTTCTGCCATAAGGGTGGTGTCTCCTGCATATCTGAGGTTATTGATATTTCTACCAGCAATCTTGATTCCAGCTTGTGCTTCATCCAGCCTGGCATTTTGCATGATGTGCTCTGCATATAAGTTAAATTTGCAGGTTGACAATATACACCAGTGGTGTACTCCTTTCCTAATTTTGAACCAGTGGATTGTTCCATGTCCAGTTAGAACTGTTGCTTCTTCACTTGACTTACAGGTTTCTCAGGAGGCAGGTCAGGTGGTCTGGTATTCCCACCTCTTTAAGAATTCCCCAGTTTGTTGTGATCCACACAGACAAAGGCTTTAGCATAGTCAATGAAGCAGATATTTTTTCTGGAATTCTCTTGCTTTTTGTATGATCCAGTGGATGTTGACAATCTGATCCCTGGTTCCTCTGCCTTTTCTATACCCACCTTGTACCTCCGAAAGTTCTCAATTCACATACTGTTGAAGCCTAGCTTGAAAGATGTTGAGCATTATCTTGTTAGCTTGTGAAATGAGCTCAATTGTGTGATAATTTGAACATTCTTTGGCTTTGCCTTCCTTGAGATTGAAATGAAAACTAGTCTCTTTCAGTCCTGTGGCCATTGCTGAGTTTTCCAAATTTGTTGGCATATTGACTGCACTACTTTCACAGAATCTCCTTCTAGGATTTGAAACAGCTCAGCTAAAATTCCTTCATCTCCGCAAGCTTTGTTCATAGTAATGCTTCCTAAAGTTCACTTGACTTCACACTCCAGGAAGTCTGGCTCTAAATGAGTGTCACACAATCATGGTTATCTGGTCCTGAAGACCTTTTCTGTGCAGTTCTTCTCTATATTCTTGCCATCTCTTCTTAATATCTTCTGCTTTTTTTTTTCCCCTTGTCTTTTGTTATGCCCATCTTTGTGTGAAATGTTCTCTTGGTATGTCCAGTTCTCTTGAAGAGATTTCTGGTCTTTTCTAATTATAATGTTTTCTTCTATTTTTTTTCATTGTCCACTTAAGAAAGCTTTGTTATCTCTCCTTGCTATTCTTTGGAACTGTTCTTTTAGATGGGTTTATCTTTCCTTTTCTCCTTTGCCTTTCACTTCTCTTCTTTTCCCAGCTGTTTGTAAAGCCGTCTCAGACAACATTTTGCCTTTTGAAGTTCTTTTTCTTGAGGATTGTTTTGGTCACTGACTCCTGTACAATGTTATGAACCTCTGCCTTTCATTCCCTAGTCATTCTGTCCATCAGATCTAATCCCTTGACTCTATATGTCACTTTCACTGTATCATCATAAAGGATTTGATTTAGGACCTGTCTGAATGGTCTAGTGGTTTTCCCTACTTTCTTTAATTTGAGTCTGAATTTTGCAATAAGAAGTTCATGATCTGAACTACAGTCAGTTCCCAGTCTTGTTTTTACTCTCTGTATAGAGATTCTCCATTTTTGGCTGCAAAGAATATAATCAATGTGATTTCGGTATTGGCCATCTGGTGATGTCCACGTGTAGAGAGTAAGTGCTTCCTTAAAGTCTCTACATGGGCTCCTTGGACTCCAGTTGTCACTCTTCATCCTAGCCTCTAAAGAAGTGGGCAACATCCTCTTTTAAGAAAAAAGAACTGTGTTTTTGTTTTTGTCTTGAAAGCTTAGAAAATTTATAAAGGAAAGTGTCAAATAGTAAAGAAGTTATTTCAAAGAGTTTTGTACAAACTTATTCTCTTATTGTTTGAAGTACAGGATCTATTGGCTTTTCCAAGACTTGGCTCTATATTTATGAACTCTCTTTTTGTTCGCCTGCAAAGCAGGCAAAGCTTGTCCATTTTTGTAAGGTTTTGCTTATAGAATGGAACAGCAAGCAGCACACACTAATTTTCTGGGTCTTCACAAGTATTTCTCCTTGAACTATAGGCTTGGTTGGTGGCACTAGGTCTGCCTTTCTAGAAACCACAGATTGTAGTTTCATCAAATATTTTACCTTGACAGTTTGAAGCATCTGTATGCTTGCTATTTGCAGCTACAGCATGACTATTAAATCAATGCTAAATACTGTAAGTTTTTGTTACAGCAGCTGCTTAAATCAAGATACTAATTTCTGTATTATTATTGATGAAAATATAGGATGAAAACCAACAGAAGTTGTTTTTCACACTCTATGGTGAGTAGTTCCCAATTGAGAGAGTACTTTTCCATTAGGTCTTTGGGGATCTAGGTAAAGAGAGGGAATTCTCTTTTCAACATGTGAACTTAAACATTGCTCTAGTTCTTATTGTATCATTCTGGAAATAGTGAACAAGGACACAGAGCCCATTACCGGGCAAGTCCAATAGGCCAGGGTGGGAAGTAACCAACACACTTTATCTCATATTCTATTGAGGAGAATTTGTTTACATGGACATCTTAAAATGCATGGGACTTTTGAAGATAGTCGTGCATGTATGGAATAATAAGGAAAATGATTTTGTAGAAAGCTAGCTATTCTGAAGGTAGCATTAACTGGAAAATTTAATTAAATATTATGTAATCTATTGAGTACAAATATAAAATGAGTTACATGAAAATTATACCGTGTTTTTGGAAAGATACAAAAAATTTGGGAAATATTTGCAAAAATACTGCTGAATAAAATGAAAAAAATATAAAGACTGGATTAAATAGTGTTAATGTTTAGAAGAATTTGCATCTCAGGGTGATTTTATTTTTTTTAATAAATAGCTAAATTTATTTTAAATTTAAAGAAACTAAAATGAAAAGATTACAAATGATAGATGGTCTAAATAGGATGGCAAATAACTCCAACTGGAAGTTCCCTATTCAAAGGAAGTGTGTGTCATTTAAAGCTTAGTGAATGTTATGAGTGCTTGCATACTCAGTCATGTCTGACTCTTTGTGACCTCATGAACTCATCAGGCTCCTCTGTCCAAGGGATTTGCCAGACAAGAGTATTGGGGTGGGTTGCCATTTCCTCATCCAGGGGATCTTCCCGACTCAGGGATTGAATCTGTTTCTCCTGTGGCTCCTGCACTTGCAGGCAGATTCTTTACCACTGAGCCACCTGAAAAGCCCCAGTTATGTAACTATGCAACACAGTTATGCAATTTTACTTTTTTTTCCCTCTTAATAAGGGATATATAGATAATTTTTACTTACATTTTTACTTTAACCAACCTTTTCAGTTAATCCACTGGATACTCATCTTGATTTTGTCCGTGAAGAGGACATCTATTCCATTTAATATTCATTAATGTTCTTTAGTCTTGTAAAATTGATGTTTATGGCTCAAACTTCAAATATCCTGAAATGTTTTATCCTATCTTACAAGACAAAAGATCACTGTAATATTTCATTTTGAAAAGTATTAAAATATCAGCTAACCTAGATCCCTAATAGGATTCAGTTCAGTTCAGTTCAGTCGCTCATTCGTGTCTGACTTTGCGACCCCATGAACCGCAGCACACCAGGCCTCCCTGTCCATCACCAACTCCTGGAGTCCACCCAAACCCATGTCCATTAGTCGGTGATGCCATTCAATGATCTCATCCTCTGTCAGCCCCTTCTTCTCCTGCCCTCAATCTTTCCCAGCATCAGGGTGTTTTCCAATGAGTCAGCTCTTCGCATCAGGTGGTCTTCGCATCAGGTGGTCAAAGTATTGAAGTTTCAGCTTCAACATCAGTTCTTCCAATGAACACCCAGGAGTGATCTCCATTAGGATGGAATGGTTGGATCTCCTTGCAGTCCAAGAGACTCTCAAGAGTCTTGTTCAACACGACAGTTCAAAAGCATCAATTCTTCAGCGCTCAGCTTTCTTTATAGTCCAACTTTCACATCCATACATGACCACTGGAAAAACCATAGCCTTGACTAGACGGACTTTGATGGCAAAGTAATGTCTGTGCTTTTTAATATGCTGTCTAGGTTGGTCATAACTTTCCTTCCAAGGAGTAAGCGTCTTTAATTTCATGGCTGCAATAGCCATCTGCAGTGATTTGAGCCCAGAAAAATAAAGTCAGCCACTGTTTCCACTGTTTCCCCATCTATTTCCCATGAAGTGATGGGACCAGATGCCATGATCTTAGTTTTCTGAATGTTGAGCTTTAAGCCAACTTTTTCACTCTCCTCTTTCACTTTCATCAAGAGGCTCTTTAGTTCTTCTTCACTTTCTGCCATAAGGGTGGTGTCATGTGCATATCTGAGGTTATTGATATTTCTCCCGGGAATCTTGATTCCAGCTTGTGCTTCCTGCAGCCCAGCGTTTCTCATGATGTACTCTGCATGTAAGTTAAATAAGTAGGGTGACAATATACTGCCTTGTCGTACTCCTTTCTTATTTGGAACCAGTCTGTTGTTCCATGTCCAGTTCTAACTGTTGCTTCCTGACCTGCATACAGGTTTCTCAAGAGGCAGGTCAGGTGGTCTGGTATTTCCATCTCTTTAAGAATTTTCCACAGTTTATTGTGATCCACAGAGTCAAAGGCTTTGGCATAGTCAATGATAGAATTAAGATCTTTCAAATGGAGTTATCCTCTCATTTGATAATCTTAGGAGTGACATGAAATGATCTGATGGATGCCTTGAGGAATCCTAAGTTTATTGAGCAGTTTTGGAGCCCTAGGACTAGTTTTTCATGAAGCACCAGAATAATTCAGTCAAGTCATTGGCTGAAAACTCAGCTAGTTGGCCTATTTCTACTTATGTTGTTGACATACAGTCTTTGATAATTTGCTTATCATTTGACTCCATTTCTGGAAAAATAGGAACTAGGAAAGTCAGCAATTGACTTCAGTTGATTTAATTATTTTAAATTCTTAGCAAATAAAAATAGGATAAGTGATCCATATATGTGTTCTTATAGTGATTAACTTTCAAATAAAGATTTTTTTCCCCCCAAACAGCAATTTTGATAGAAATAACCAATTTCCACAAATATATACTTTACCTTAGATATTCTTGATTCATATGACCCCCAAGCACTCACTGAGAAATTCAAATCCTACAGGAAAGATTTCTATCTAATCTCTAGGCCTCTCAACTTCATTCTTGTAAAACACTACCTGCTTTCAACCAATATCCTTTTGTACCAGTCAAGATACTGTTTTCAGAGTGAGAACTGTGTTCACAGCATTATGAACAATGAGCATTATGAGCATTATGAACACATTAAGACAAGATCAATGCCAGAGGAATAATTAGTCTTAAAAATATATATATATATATATATGTATATATATGTAAAATAAAGTAGTTACTTTTGAGTTGCATTGTGTGCTGCTCAAAACCAGAATCACAGACTTTTAGAACTCAGTAAGACTACAAATTAAGCATTTTAATTTGTAGTTCTCCATTATCACATAGGAAAATGACATAAATAGCATTAGTTCTCCAATTATATGAATCTATAATTTGAAATTTTCCCTACAGTTTCTCATACAGTAGACCAACATTTATTTGTCTGTGTCTATTGTTTTCTTTGATTCAAAGTGTATCACAGGTATTTTATTTAAAGCAGCTGGTATTTCACACCTGGATGATCTATTATTCTTAGTTAGGCAAAACTAAAACAAAATTGAGACTTTATCCTTCATTTCAAAAAAATTTACTTATGCAATACTATGTGAGAATACATGGGAGAATGATATTTCATTGCAGTTAGAGGATATTAATTGAAGAACAAAAAGTAAAATTCTAATTTACACTGTGTTAGAAGAAGCAAATAATACTAATAGACTTCCAGAGTATGTGTCAAATATCTTCTCATGGAATCTGATTAAAAGTAACCCATTTACCCCCAATTAAATGAATGTCAGAGAATGGAAACTCACTGTTAATGATGAAATAATGACCCCTACAGAAGCTCATGTTCAAATCTCAACATCTTATACCCCTTCCTTTTCAGAATAATTTCTCAGAGTTATCTGAGATACTCTGTATCGGGCTTAAGTACTCATATTTGTCCACTGAATGAAACACAACTCAACTTTTAGATTGTGCATTTTTTCACTTATCGAAGGCAATTATATGACTCATAATATCTTATCATTTTTTGTACTCAAAATTTTATGCATACATATTAACTTTAGAACAACTTGTCAATCAGAAGTATTTTTATGTTAGATTGCAACATCATAGGAGAGGCAAACACCACCTCTAATTAGCAAGGCCAGGTATGACAGGACTACAGAATGGGGATGGAGACACTGGTTCCTGAACAGGGTCCATTCTCCTTTACACAGCAGATCTAGTCACGCAGGGACTCCTTCTTGGCTCCAAAGACCAACACAACTTTTCCAGCTTAACCTTTCATCTTCAATTTATTTATTATTATTACTATTATTATTTATTTTTTATTTACTCTTCAATCCTAAACTTTTGTGCTGTCTGTTTGGATCACCCATCAGTCCTTAACAGCTTCTTCTCTGCCTTTATGACCGTATCACTCAAGTAGAAATTTTCTTGTAGGAATGTTCTTACTTTCAAATGCTGCTGCTGCTGCTGCTGCTAAGTTGCTTCAGTCGTGTCCGACTCTGTGTGACCCTATAGATGGCAGCCCACCAGGCTCCGCTGTCCCTGGGATTCTCCAGGCAAGAATACTGGAGTGGGTTGCCATTTCCTTCTCCAGTGCATGAAAGGGAAAAGTGAAAGTGAAGTCGCTCAGTTGTCTGACTCTTAGCAACCCCATGGACTGCAGCCTACCAGGCTCCTCCGTCCATGGGATTTTCCAGGCAAGAGTACTGGAGTGGGGTGCCATTGCCTTCTCCTTTTCAAATGCTAACACCCCTCAACTCCCAAATAATAAATGTTTTTGAGACCTTTTCCTTCTGGGAATCAAGAGGGGAAAAAAATGTGGTGGTGCTTAAATGATATCACGTTTTTTTTAAAATATCAGACACTTTCTTCCATTTGCTTCTTCATACAGACAGAATCAATAAACAGAATTTTCAGTTTTATTCCTGCAAGTTGCCACTGGTGCTTCTAGATGAACAATATATCATCACAACAAAACTATTTAAATATCTCCTAAAGTCTGCTGCAAAAGATCTTCTCTTTGCATTAGTCTTTATATTCTTTTATTTAAAAGGGAAAAAAAAATCTCTGCAACAAAATGTAAAGAAAATGATATCCAATTTTCAGTAAAGAATATTTAGATTCTACCAAGAATCTAGCTATCAGTTTAATTTTAATTCAACGGCTTATAAATATAATTCATCTTTGTTCCTTTGCTCTTCCAATCGAACACAGACATCCCCTTAAATTCAACAAATCTGTGCTGATCCTCAAAATTGAATATTTGCAATGCATATTTCATGCAATCTATATATGTAAATTTGTATTAAAATATAGATATTATTCTTACATAGTGATATAACTAATTATCTATCATATGTATAGCTAAATCCTAACTACTTAATTGGTATCATCTTCTAATGCACATGGCATGCAATTAAAGCATTTGAATAATTATTTTAACTGAGGAGTAAAGCATAATCAAGTCAATTCTGATTTTGATGCAATTTTCTATACAGGGAATTTAAAATCAAGCATCAAAACCCACAACACTTAAAACATGTATATTGTAATGCACATACTAATGTTTCACAAAGCATTTGTTGTCAGTTATAGGGGAGGGTCAAATGAGAAGTTCAGGGAGAAAGCTTGGATGAAGAAGTCTAGAGCAATGAAAAGACACTGGCTTGAGAATTAGCATCACAAGTTCCAAGAGATCCTGATTGAATTACTAGATAATTTGACCTTAAGCAAACAAGGTACTGAAATTTCTGTCTGCTAAAATGGGACAACCTTCCCCAAATCCTCAGATAACTAAATGCAATGGTGTGTATAACAACTCAACTCAATGCCTGACATATAGCAGGTGTTAAGTAAATTTTAATTTTCCTCCCTTTGTTTGAGTACCATTTATTTTTTCTATTAGAAAGCAGTAAAAAAAGAAAGAAAGAGAAAAAGAAAGAAAAACAAAACTGTTATCCCTAAATGAAAAGTAGAACTAAATAGTCAAAAATGTCATCTCAATCTAGAGATGTAAGTTGCCATGGCAATGCAAATATCATCCTACTATTCCCTCTAATTAGGTAGTAATAGGAATATATTTCACAGATTGAAAACAACATTTAGAGAAGTCTCAATCTCAAGTATGACTGGCATTGGTGGATTTATAAAGTTACTTGCTGGAGACCAGATTCAACCCCATGCCTGTAGTTCTCCCCAGGTAGCTAGAGGAAAAGATGTGAACCTCAAGGGAAGATTTTCTCAACCTTAAAGAAATGGCCCCTTCCTCTCCCTTGAAATACTACTCAAGGTATTTTCTGGCTTTGAAAATAAATTCTGTTTTTGTGATAGAAAGAAAAATGTAGAAAGTGTTTCGTCATACTATTAAGTTCACTATACTATCTTCTCTCTCAGTAATTGTTGAAATAAATATGTCCTTTATGCAAATTATTGGGACCAGTTTTTGTGAGAAAATTGCTCAAGGAAAGCCCTTTACACTTCTTTTTAATAACTAACAAACAAAAGTGGCAATTGTGGTGCAGAGTATTGACAATTCGGAGTGAGATTAGTGCATCAGATACATGTTTCCCCTGTCTTCCTCTTTTATTTTTTGGATTACTAAAAATGTATTCTTCCTGTGCATTATATATCTTTCAAGGGATGTAACCTTTGATATATTTTCAAGTTTTAGTTTCTAAAATATTGCTATTTCTAAAGATAATTGCTTGACCAAGCACATCAATTTTAGCTATACTTTTTCATAATTAAAAGTATAGTTTTGCAAAATTCCTAACATGTCAAACAATAAATTTGCAATGGTCAACAAAAAAGTGTAACAGAAATGAATATATAATAACACAAAGCAGAAATTTGGTAAAAAAAAATTCATAAATTCATGAACAGATGCACACATTCACAGAGAAAAAGACTAGAAGTATAATGATGTTCATGGTGCTTAACCTGGATTCTAATGATTTTTATTTATTCATACATGTTTTCTGTGTGTTCCAAATTTCCTAAATTACACTTACATCCTGTTTATTTTGAAATATATTTTACTTTAAAAGTGAGTAACAATTACTGAGTTCCATATGTAAAATAGTAAAAATCCTGTTTTAATTGTCAATTCTATAGGACCATGAGCCTCAGATTTATACTGTCAGCTTTTTTAAAAAAAATTGTTGTGAAATAGGGTACATAAAACCAAAATATATAAAAATTAATTTTAGGGTTAAATATAATGAAGCAGTTTTTAATCTACAAAGATTAAGAAATAGAAAATTCTTTGTCACTAATTTAAATTTTGGCATCATCTTGTTGTTTTCCTAATATGTCTTAATTATTCTACATCTATTTCTTTTCATATATATTTGTGACTCATTTTATTAATTTTCAGAATAAGCTACATTGGAATTAAATTATATTTATAATCAAATTCATAAAATGTTTATGAAATTGATTTTTCCATCCAGTTATATTTATTTGATCTTCTTTCAGTGTTTTTCAGTAAAAGATGCTGTATGTGTTTGGTTAAATTAATTCACATGTGTTTTAATAGTATTGTCTGACAAATTTTCACTTGTACAGGGGTACCCTTAGAAATATTGCAGGTTCCCTTCCAGACTACCATGATAAAATGAATATCTCAATGAAGCAAGTTGCATGAATTTTTTTGTTTACTAAGTGCATATAAAAGTTATGTTCATAAAGAAAAGAAAGAAAGTGAAGTTGCTCAGTCGTGTCTGACTCTTTGCGACCCTGTGAACTGTAGCCTACCAGGCTCCTCGGTCCACGGAATTTTCCAGGCAAGAGTACTGCAGTGGGTTGCCATTTTCTTCTCCAGGGGATGTTTCCCACTGGGGATGGAACCTGGGTCTCCCGCATTGTAGGCAGACGCTTTACCATCTGAGCCACCAGGGAAGCCCACTACATTGCAATAGTATTACAGCTAAAAATGTAGATGTCTTAATTAAAAAAAATACTTTATTGTTAATCAATGCTAGCCCTCGTTTGAGCCTTTAGTGAGTCACAATCTTTTTTTTTTTTTTTCTTCTGGTGGAGAGTTTTGCCTCCTTATTGATGGCTGCTGACTGACCAGGGTGGTGATTGAAGGCTGAAGTGGTTATAGCAATTTCTTAAAATAAGACAACAATGCCTCTTTCTTTTAAGAATGATTTCTCTGTAGCAGTTAAAGCTCTTTAATAGCATTTTACTGACAGAACTTCTTTCCAAATTGGAGTCAGTTTTCTCAAACTCTACCACTGGCTTATTAACTAATAGTAAGTTTATGCAATATTTTAAATCCTTTATTGTCAACCAAGCAGCCTTCATAGCATCTCCACCAGGAGTAGATTCTATCTCAAGAAACCACTTTCTTTGCTCATCCACCAGAAAAAAAACTACTCATCTGTTAATTTTTTTCATGAGATTGCAGCAATTTGGTTACATCTGTAGGCTTCATGTCTAATTCTAGTTCTGATAGTTTATCACATCTTCAATTAATTCCTCCACTGAAGTCTTGAATCCCTCAAAGTCATCCATGAAATTTAGAATCAACTTTTTTCAAACTCTGGCTAATGGTGATAGTTTGACCTCTTCCCATAAACCACAAACATTATTTTTTTCTCAAGCATTCTTAATGGCATCTAGGATGGGGAATCCTTTCCAGAAGGTTTTCAGTTGACTTTGCCCAAATCTAAATAATCACTTTCTATGGCAGCTACAGCCTTATGAAATGTGTTTCTTAAATAACAAGACCTGAAAGTCAAAATGACTCCTTGATCCATGGGCTGCTGAATGGATGTGTGATAACATGTAAGAAAACAACATTGATCTTGTACATACCATCCGAGCTCTTAGGTGACCAGTGAGCAGTGATTGACAATTCTTTTGAAAATTATATATATATATATATATATTTTTTTTTTTCCCCCTGAATAGTGTATCTCAATAGTACACTTAAAATGTAAACCATGTTGTAAACAGATGTTCTGTCATTCAGGCTTTGTTGTTCCATTTATAAAGTACAGGCATAGTACACTGAACGTAATTCTTAAGGGCCCTAGGATTTTCAGATGGTGAATGAGCATTAGTTCACCTTAAAGTCATCAGCTACATTAGTCCCTGACAAGAGAGTCTGCCTGTCTTCTAAAGCTTTGACGACAGGCATTGACTTCTCTTCTCTAGCTATGATAGCTCTGGATGGTATCTTCTTCCAGTATGCAATTTTTATACCATCTAAATTCTAAATCTGTTGTTTAGTGTAGCCACCTCCATGAATTAGCTAGATTTTCTGGATAACTTGCTGCAGCTTCTTTATCAGCACTTGTTGCTTCATATTGTACTTTCATGTTATGGAGATGGCTTCATAATTTGAAACTCATGATCCAACCTCTGCTGGCTTCAAACCTTTTTTTTTTTTTTTCTTCCAGTCTTTACCTCTGCCAGCCTTCAAAGAATTACAGAGTTAGGGCTTGCTCTGGACTAGATTTAGGCTTAAGGGGATGTTGTGACTGCTTTGATCTTCTATCCAGTTCACTCAAACTTTTCCGTATCAGAAATAAAGCTGCTTCAGTTTCTTAATTATCTGTATGTTTCTTGGGGGAATCACTTTTAATTTCCGTCAATAACTTTTACTTTGCATACACTGCTTGACTATTTTGTATAAAAGGCATAGCTTTTGACCTGTTTCAGCTTTCAATATGCCTTCTGCACTAAGCTTAATTGTTTCTAGCTTTTGATTTAAAGTTAGAGACATGTGACTTTTTTTTTTTTTTAATTTGGATACCTAGAGGCTGCTGTAGGGTTATCAACTGGCCTAATTTCAATATTGTTGTGTCTCTGGAAATAAGTCTGAAGAGAGGGAGAGAGAAGGGGGAACAGCTGGTCGATAGAACAGTTATAACACAAACAACTTTTATTTTTTATTGAAGCTTAGTCGAAGAATTTCATTCTTTTTATGGCTGAGTAAAGCTGTCTATATACATCTCATAATTTCTTTATCTATTCATCTGTTGGACACTTAGGTGGCTTCCATAACTTGGATATTATAAATAATGCTGCTACAAACATTGGATTTCATTTCCCTTTTTGAACTAGTGTTTTTACTTTCTTCATATATATAACAGGAATGGAATTGTTGAATCATATGGCTGCTATATTTTTAGTATTTTGAGAAGCCTCCATGCTGTTTTTCATAGTGGCTGCACCAATTCACCTTCCCACCAACAGTGTATGAGGGTTCTCTTTTCTCTACATCCTCACCAACATTTGTTATTTGTAGTATTTTTGATGCTATTCATTCTGCCAGGTGTGAAATGATATCTTGTTACAGCTTTGATTTGCATTTCTCTAATGATCAGCAACATTGAACATTTCTTCATGTGTCTCATGGTCATCTGTATGCCTTCTTTGGAGAAATGTCTATTTGAGTATTCTGCCCATTTTTTAACCATATTTTTTTATTTAAAAAAATTTTTGAATCATATCATTTGCAGATGTTTTCTCCCATTCAATACATTTTGTTGATGGTTTCCTTCACTGTGCAAAAGCTTTTAAGTTTAATAGGTCTCATTCATTTAGTTTCGCTTTTGTTCCTTTTGTCTAAAGAGACAGATTAAAAGAAAAAAACATTGCTACAATTTATGTCAAAGAGTGTCCTGCCTATGTTTTCTTCTAGGAGTTTTATGGTTTCAGATCATTTAGATCTTTTTTTTTTTGTATATAGTATGAAGAAATGTTCTAACCCTATTCTTTTACATGTTGCTGTCCCAGCATCACTTACTGAAAAGACAATTTTTTCTCCATTGTATAGTTTTGGTTCCTTTGTTGTAGATTAACTGACTGTAAGTGTGCGAGATTATTTTTTGACTCTCTATTCAGTTTATCTGTGTGTCTGTTTTTGTATCAGTGACTTGCTGTTTTCATCACTATAGATTTGCTGTATAGTCTGAAGCCAGGGAGTGTGGTACCTCTAGTTTTTTTTTTTTTTTTTTTCTCTCTTCTAAAAATTGTTTTGGTAATTTGATGTCTTTTATAGTTCCATATAAATTTTGTGACTGTTTGTTTTAGTTCTGTGAAAAATTTTGATAAGGATTGCATTAAATGCCTTTGGGCAGTATGACCATTTTAACAGTATTAATTTTTCCAATCCAAAAATATTGGATATCTTTTCCTGTCTTTGTATCATTTTAAAATGTCTTCATCAATATTTTGTAGTTTTGGGAGTATAAATAAATCTTTCACCTCCTTAAGTTTATTTCTAGCTATTTTATCGTTTTGATGAAATTTTAAATAAGATGTCTTTCACTTTCTTTTTCTGATAGTTCATTATTAATGTATAGAAAAATAACAGCAGATTTCTGAATATTAACCTTGTATCCTGCAATTCTACAGAATTCATTTATAACACACATGACATTTATTGATTAAGTTTGCTATATTATATGAGTGCCCAAAAGAATTACAATATCAAAGATCATAATAACAAATGCAATAATAATGAAAAATTTTGAAATATTGCAAGAATAACCAAAATGTGACGCAGAGACTGAATAAATTATTGGAAAAATGACACCAACAGCCCTGCTCAACACAGAGTTGCTACAAAGCTTCAACTTTTAAACATGCAATATCTGTGAAACAAAACAAAACAAAAATATGCCTGTATAGATAGGCAATCTTGTTAAATTTCCACATTATATAGTTTAGGTGTTTTTAAACTTTATTTACTTTTCCCTCATATATTATTTACTGATAGAGGGTGTTAAATTTTTTCTTTTATGATGATAATTTAGCAACTATTCCATGTAATTCTGTCAAGTTATGAAGAATATTAAATGCATATAAATGTATAATTATTATATTTCCCTAGGAAATTGAAACTTTTATCAACATGTAACCAGGCTTTATCTCTAGCAATAAACTTGACTTAAACTTTAATTTGTCTGATATTACTACTGCCACATCAATTTTTGTTATTTTTTTTATCCAGGAGAAAGGAAAGATTAAAGAGGTGATATTAGCTTTATATCTATCTTGCCATCTTTTCCCTTTTCTGTGTCAGGTTTTAGGTGCAGCTCTTAAAAATAGCAGGTCACTATATTTAAGTATGTTTTACTACAGTCTGACATTTTTGCTCATTTAATTATGAGTATATCCCATTTATATCTATTTGGATATTATTCTCATCATTTTTCTGAAACTTTTTTAGATTACTCTTCTTCTCATTCTGTTATTTCCCCTTCACTCTTTGGTGGTTAAATTCTTTACTCTTATGTTTTCAGTAGTTACATAGCTTTTAATCTTCCTAGTTAATAAAGTATGAAGTGTAAGAACACATTTACCTCCCTCCTGAATAATAAATGGCCTGAGAATATTTTAAATCTGACCACATCTCATATCTTTATGCTAGTTTTGTCTAATTCCTTCTGTTTAGGATTATTTTTTGATTGTCAGAGGCATATCAGAGAATTTTGTTCATAATGGTCCATTGATAACAAACTGTTCTTTACTTCACCCCATTCTTGAAATGTATTTCATACTTGCTAACTTGTCTATTCTTTTCTTTAGATATATCAAGGATATTTTTCTAAAGCCTAAAGTTTCCATTCTTGCTACCAGGAAGCCTATGGTCCTTTGTAAGCCATCTGTCTCTTTTCTGTGGATGCTTTTTAAGCTGTTTCTGTCTCTAGTGTAATGTGGCTTCAACTGTGACATGGTGTGTGTGTGTGTGTGTGTGTGTGTGTGTGTGTGTGTGTGTGCGCGCGCGCGCGTATTTATTCCATTTAAGATTATTTGGGCTTTCTGATCTGGGATTAGTATTTTTCAACAACTCTTGAGGTTACTAAATTTATCTCTTCAAATATAGCCTCATCCTCTTTCTCTCCTTTCCTTTCAGGACTTAAGACAAATGTATATGGATATATATATTAGACAGTGTTCTCAGTTCTGACAGATACCTTTTTTATACTTTACATTTATTTTTCTCTGTGCTGGATTTTGGTTATTTGATTTGATACTTTACTAATTTCTGAGCTAGATTTAAACTACATTTAATCTCTTACCTAACTTGTTCATTGTTTTTAGCCTTAATTACATTTTTAAACTTATAGAGTTTCATTTGATTCTTTTCTAAGTCTGTTGATCTTTTTAAAATCTCTCCTTTCTTACACATGGCTTCAAGTTTCTCTTTTACTTAAAAAAAAACATATTATACATAGGTATTTAATATTCTTTGTCTGGTCATTTCAACATCTAAATTTTCTGGGCATTATTCTGTTGTCCTTTTCTCTTCTTGTGTGTATTCACATGAGAGCTTGTGTGTCTGTGTTTCTGATTAATTTTAATCTCAGTGTTTGCTTTAATCTCAATATCCTGGAATTTGAAAGTTCTTGCAGGCCTCAAGAGAAATAAGGGCTGACTTATTTGCCTGCAAACAGTGCTAATTCTAATTAAGCGAGTTCGTTCCCAGTTCATGTTTACGCTCAGGATAGAGCATTTGGGAAAGATAAGTAATTGTTGAGTAGTCTTTCCCATCATGAAGGGAAGGAGAAAACAAAAGAGTAGATACATAGAAATAAAAGTAAGATGGGCTGTTTAGTTATATGAGAGATAATTTTAGGATAATGTAAAGAGAGAACAAGAAACAAACTGCAAAAATAGTAGAAAAGTCAGCGATCTCTGGGAGCACCAACACTTGCTAAGTATTGACTTACATAAGGAAAGAAAGGTAAGTGACTTATGCTCAACATCTAGTATAGCCCAGGCACTATGTATTCACCTCCCCATTTTAGGTCATTTAATCTTCTCAGTGATAGTGTCAGGTAGGTACTATCTTCAAGGAAGCCCTTTGCTTGATTTTTTATATAAGCAATAGCAACTAGTCACATGATATTTAAATTAAATATATTGTTTCTTATTTGTATTAGGCATGTTTCATATGCTTAATAGCTACATGTGGCTAGCAGAATATGTTCTACAGCATGTTCTACAGCAGAACATTTCAGTCATCACAGAAATTCTGTGTGACAGCATTCATCTAAGTGCCTTAAAAGAGATTTTTTTGTGTGAATAATTTCTAATGATTCTGACAAAGCATTGTCCCTGGGCACTCCTTAATTTCTAAGCTATACTGTTGAAAAAATGTGCATTTCTCTAGAATGCTTGCAAAAATGTTGTGCAACCTTTTAAAAGTGAATATAATATGAAAATTCCAGAGGCCCAAGTAATTTAAATAGATTTAATTACTTGCTAAATCAGGTAAGTATGAACCAGTGTATTTAAAGGTCTATAAGTCTAAGTCAACTGAGGCCTAATAAAAAAATAACAAATGTCCATGCCTACTAATATTTGATGATTCTTAACTGGATTCTGAGAAAAAGTTTCTTTAAAACGTGTGTTTTTACAGAGCTTAAAATGAGTCTTTAACCATTATTTGATGATTAATGATGAAAAATTAAACCACACACTAGAACAGTCTTAATTTTAATTTCATTATTTTAAATTATAAACCACTAATTTTGTAACCTTATTGGTACATATGCTGTCTTTTCTCATCAACATCATTTTCCTCTCTTACCTTATGTTATTAAAACGTCCAACACATGATTCCTAAGTGTCTTTCCTCCTTACCATAATACATTGAATACAAATTAACGAGCACTGAGTCATAAAAACACTTCTCTTCCTCCTCCTTTCAAAAGTCTTAAACACAGAGAATTCTGGTAGCAATAAAAAGATACATAGATATAATGCTAGGGTATATTCTATGATAAAATATATTTGACCTATTTTTCACTGCATTTAAGCAAGATTCAACCAAGAAGAGGTGGCATGAATACACAGAAAAACTGTACAAACAAGGTCTTAATGACCTGCGTAACCATGATGGTTATTTGTTGAATAACATATTCATTGGAAAGATCCTGATGTTGGGAAAGATTGATGGCAAGAGGATAAGAGGGTGACAGAGGATCAGATGGTTGAATGGCATCACTGACTCAATGGACACTGAGTTTGAGCAAACTCTGGGACATACTGAATTATAGGAAATGCTGCACTGCTGTAGCCCATGGGGTGCCAAAGAATCAGACACAACTTAAAGACTGAACAACAACAACAATTTTTAAAACTGATTTTTAAGATAAAATCTTCTGAGAAGCTTTCCAGGAAGATGGCAGAGGAGTAAGATGGGGAGATCACCAGCCTCCTCACAAATACATAAAAAACTCATCAAGATATGGAACAACTGTTACAAAGCAATCTCTAGGCGACAGTAGAAGACCCCAGTCCTCCAGGGGAATAGGCTAAGCTCCCTGAAATGAAGTAGGAAAGAGGATGGAGACATAAAAAGGGAAAAATTGGAGAACTTCTGGACAGGAACTTGTGCCACAAGGGTGGAAGGGAGTCCTGAAACAAGAGGTGTTCCTGGCACAGGGACACTCCCTTTTCAGAGAGGCCCAAGGCAGAGCTACAGAGTCTCAGAAAACTGGGAAAAACAGGGACTTAGAGAGCAGAAAACAGAGAAAGCTGCACTTTTCAGCATGTTAACAGCTCATGGACTGTGGCCCCAACCAGACGGTGGGCTCGGGGAACTGAGAGTGGGGAGACATACAAACCTCTCCAGCGCACACAGTCCTAATGGCACTGAGGGTAAGCTCATGAAACCCTGTGGTGCAGCCTACAAACCTCACCAGTGCACACAACCCTTGTGGTACAAGGGTATCTGAGAGTGGCCTAGCATACAAACCCTACCAGTGCACACAACACTTACAGTGCACAGGGTGGGCCTGGGTGCTGAGAGAGGGGAGGCATACAAACCTCGGCAGCTCACACAAACCTCATGGCACAAAGGGTGGGTCTGGGGATCAAAAAGAACACCCAAGCCCTGCAACACAGAGTGCAGGCTGGTGAGACAAAACAAGAGTGCCACAAGTCCCACGATGCAGAGGGTGGGCCTGGAGAGCCACAACAAGTGCACACAAGCCCCACAGCACCAAGGGAGGACTCATGAAGCTGAGACAAGTACACACTGCCCACAAGGGCGGGCCTGGTGAGCCAAGATAAGTGCACACAAGCTCCATGACACTAAGGGTGAGCTCAGGGGACTGAGGGAAGCCCACACAAGTTTCCACAATGCAGAAGGCACAATCGAGGAGCCAAGAAAAGATCCACACAAGCCTGTACCTAGCAAACTTCAGCCTGCAGTGTAGGGCAGGGCAGGGGAACAGAAGCACCAGCAATGACCCCAGGGACAAGTAGGAGGCTGGCAGCAGTGAAGATATGCTGAGAGAGGCACTTTGAAGCAGCTGCAGAAATAGACATGTCTAACACTGCCAAAGCCAGAAGGACTGCCCAAAGACATACTGAACCCATAGATACCCCAAAACTGACTACTGACACTGCACTGCTATTCAGAGAGATGATGTCCAGCTTTATTAACCAGAACACAGGCACAAGGTCCCCCAAACGGGAAAATATCACAGGACACTAACCTAAACACATCCACAGGAGCAGGCTACACAACCAAGAAGAATTATAGCTTTAAGAAACTTTTTCTTTTCTGTCTTTCTTATAAATCACACTGTTTATACCCCCTACATGTTTCCACCTTCATATTAGCCTTTTGTGATGCTGTAGAGTTTTCCTAGTTAAAAAAAAAATCATTTTAAGATTTCTTTCTCATTTTTTCTCTTTTCCACCCTTTTTATGAGTTTTTATTTTAGTTTGTTTTTGATATATTCATCTACTTTTTCTATAGTTCTTTACTGGCTGTAGCTATTCCTACATATATCTATATCTATAGCTATCTATATCTATATATATGAAGAGGCACAAGCTAGAATCAAGATTGCTGGGAGAAATATCAATAACCTCAGATATGCAGATGACACCACCCTTCTGGCAGAAAGTGAAGAAGAACTAAAGAGTCTCTTGATGAAAGTGAAAGAGGAGAGTGAAAAAGTTGGCTTAAAACTCAACATTCAGAAAACTAAGATCATGGCATCCAGTCCCATTACTTCATGGCAAATAGATGGGGAAACAGTGGAAATAGTGGCTGACTTTATTTTTGGGAGCTCCAAAATCACTGCTAATGGTGATTGTAGACATGAAATTAAAAGATGCTTACTCCTTGGAAGGGAAGTTATGACCAACTTAGCATATTAAAAAGCACAGACATTACTTTGCCAACAAAGGTCCGTCTAGTCAAGACTATGGTTTTTCCAATAGTCATATATGGATATGCGAGTTGAACTATAAAGAAAGCTGAGCGCAGAAGAATTGATGCTTTTGAACTGTGGTGTGGGAGAAGACTCTTGAGAGTCCCTTGGACTGCAAGGAGATCCAACCAGTCCATCCTAAAGGAGATCAGTCCTGGGTGTTCATTGGAAGGATTGATGTTGAAGATGAAACTCCAATACTTTGGCCACCTGATGTGAAGAGCTGACTCATTTGAAAAGACCCTGATGCTGGGAAAGATTGAGGGCAGGAGGAGAAAGGGATGAAAGAGGATGAGATGGTTGGATGGCATTACCAACTCAACTCATGAGTTTGAGTAAACTCTGGGAGTTAGTGATGGACAGGGAGGCCTGGCATGCTGCGGTTCATGGGGTTTTTTTTTTCAGCAAGTTAAACTATTGAGCTCTCTTTGCTATATTGCCCAGTTGGTACTCTGCTCATGCTCAGTTTTCCGGATTGAGCATTAGGTAGCTCTGTTTTTAATTGGTCATTATCACTTTTGGTTTCCCTTGTTCACCAAGTCAATCTCCTCTACTCTTTTCTCTAGAATACTTTGGTTACAAATGTATGTGTGGAAGTGTGTGTATATGTCCCTTTATTTCTGTAATTACCTGCCTGATCTTCTTGATCTCTTCCCACTAGAACACAGGCACAAGTCACCACTAACAAGAATCAACACAAAGCATTCGAACAACCTTTCCCTCCAAGGGCAAAAACCAAAAGGAAGAAGGAATACAATCTTAAAACCTAGGAAAATGAGGCCTCAAGTGGATCAAGTTAGAAAATATAATTAGGAAACGACAGAGAAATATAACACAGATGAAAGAATAAAGTAGAAACTCACAAGACCAAATAAATGAAGAAAAAATAAGCAATCTACTTGAAAGAGAATTCCAGAATAATGATATTCCAAAGATGTTCTGACAACTTGAAAATAGAATGGAAAATGCAAGAAACATTTAACATAGTTAATACAATCACCAAGGACATGGAAAAATAAAGAATTAGCAAACAGAGATAAACAACACAATTATTGAAATTAAAAATACTCTAGAAGGAACCAATAGCAGAATAACTGAGGCAGAGGAACAGATAAGTGAGCTGGAAGATAGACTTGTGGAAATAACTGCTGAAGAGCAGAATAAAGGAAAAAGAATGAAAAAATTGAAGATAGCCTCAGAGACCTTTGGGACAATATTAAATGCACCAACATTCAAGTAATAGGGGTCCCAGAGGAAGAAGAAAAAAAAAAAGAAAGGTGTTGAGAAAATTTTTGAAGAAATTACAGTTGAAAACATCCCCCAAATGGGAAAGGAAATAGTCAATAAAGTCCAAGAAGGGAAAAGAGTCCCTTACAGGATAAATCCAAGGAGAAACACATTGAGACACATATTAATAAAGCTAACAGAGATAAGCACAAAGAAAGAATATTAAAAGCAGCAAAGGAAAAGCAACAAGTAACATACAAGAGACAATCCATATGATTAACAGTGGATCTTTCAGCAGAAATTCTGCAGGTCAGAAGGGAATGGCAGGATATAGTTAAAGTACTGAAGAGAAAAATCTACAACCAAGATTACTGTACCAGGCAATGGTCTCATTCAAAATTGATGGAGAAATCAAAAGTTTTACAGACAAGCAGAAGTTAAGAGAATTTACCACCACCAAACCAGTCTTGCAACAAATACTAAGCGAACTTATATAGCCAGTAAACACAAGAGAAAGGAAAGACCTACAAAAACAAAAAACAATCAAGAAAATGCCAATAGGAACATACGTGTCAATAATTACCTTAAATGTAAATGGATCAAATGCACCAACCAAGAGATACAGACTGACTGAATGGATACAAAAACAAGACCCATATATATGCTGCCCACAAGAGACCCACTTCAGACCTAAGACATGTACAGACTGAAAGTAAAAGGATGGAAAAAGATATTCCATGTGAATGGAAACCAAAAGAAAGTTTGAGTGGCAATTCTTGTTTCAGAAAAAAATTAGACATTAAAAAAAATATATATTATAAGAGACAAAGAAGGACACTACATAGTGAGCAAGGGATCAATCCAAGAAGAAGACATAGTGAAAAGAAAAGAAAGTGAAGTTGCTCAGTCATGTCCGACTCTTTGTGACCCCATGGACTGTAGCCTACCGGACTCCTCCGTCCATGGGATTTTCCAAGCAAGAATACTGGAGTGGATTGCCATTTCCTTCTCCGGGAGATCTTCCCGACCCAGGGATTGAACCTGGGTCTCCTGCACTGTAGGCAGACACTTTACCATCTGAGCCACCAGGGAAATCCAACATTGGTAAATATTTATGCACTCATCATAGGAGCACCTCAATATATAAGGCAAATGCTAACAGGCATAAGAGGGGAAATTGACAGTAACACAATAATAGTAGGGGACTTTAACACCCCAGTTACACCAATAGACAGATCATCAAAACAGGGAATCAATAAGGAAACACAAATCTTAAATAAAACGTTAGACCAAATGGTCCTAATTGACGTCTTCAGGACTTTTCCATCCAAATGCAGAAAAATACACTTTCTTCTCGAGTGCACATGAAACATTCTCCAGGATAGACCCCATCTTGGGCCACAAATCAAGCCTCAGTAAATTCAAGAAAATTGAAATTGTATCAAGTGTCTTCTCTGACCACAACACTATGAGATTAGATAACTACTACAGGATAAAACAATCAAACAAACAAAAAACTACAAAACCACAAACTCGTGGAGACTGAACAATACGTTGCTAAATTAACGAAGAGGTTACTGAAGCAATAAGAAGGGAAATCAAGAGATTCCTAGAAACAAATGACAATGAAAACACGACGACAAAAAACCTATGGGATTCAGCAAAAGCAGTTGTAAGAGGGAAGTTTCAAGCAATACAGTCCTACCACAAGGAACAAGAAAAGCATTGGATAGGGAACACAATTCTAAATGCAAAGTAGCTGGAAAAATAAGAACAAAACACCCCCAAAGTCAGAAGAAGGAAAGAGGTCATAAAAATAGGAGCAGAAATAATTGAAAAAGAAATGAAGGAGACAATAGCAAAGATTAATAAAACTAGAAGTTGGTTCTTTGAGAAGATAAACAAAATTGACAAACCAGTAGCCAAACTCATCAAGAAAAAAAGGGAGAAAAGTCAAATCAGTGAAATTAGAAATGAAAAAGGAGTGGTTACAACAGACAACACAGAAATACAAAGGATCATAAGAGAATATCATGAGCAACTATGTGCTAGTAAAATGGACAGCCTAGAGGAAATGGGCAGAGTCTTAGAAACGTTCAACCTCCCAAGACTGAACCAGTAAAAAATAGAAATTATGAACAAGCCAATTACAAACACTGAAATCAAAACTGAGATAAAAAATCTCCTAAAAGACAAAAGCCCAGGGCCAGATGGTTTCACAGGGTAATTCCATCAAGCATTTAGAGAATAGCTAATACCTATTTTTCTGAAACTGTTCCAAAAAATTGCAGAAGAAGCAAGTGCAGTCTATGAGGTCACAATCATCCTAATACCAAAACCAGGCAAAGACAACAACAACAAAAAGAAAATTACAGGTCAATATCACTGATGAACATAGGTGCAGAAATCCCCAACAAAATTTTAGCCAACAGAACTCAATACTACATTAGAAAGCTCATACATCATGATCAAGTCAGGTTTATTCCAGGGATGTAAGGATTCTTTAATATAGGCAAATCAATCAATGTGATACACCATATTAAACAGATGAAAGATAAAAACCATATGATCATCTCAATAAATGCAGAAAAAGCCTTCAACAAAATTCAGAACTCATTTGTGATAAAACGCTTCCAAAAATGGGCATAGAAGGAACATATCTCAGCATAGTAAAGGCCATATATGATAAGCCAACAGCAAACATTATTCTCAATGGTGAAAGACTAAAAACATTCCCTCTAAGATCAGGAATAAGACAAGGGTGTCCACTTTCACCACTATTATTCAACATAGTTTTGGAAGTCCTAACTATGTCAATTAGAGAAGAAAAAGAAATAAATGGAATCCAGATCAGAAAAGAAGAAGTAAAACTCTCACCATTTGCAGATGGCATGGTACTACACATAGAAAACCCAAAAGAAACTATCAGAAAATAAAATTCAGCAAAGTCACAGGATACAAGGTCAATACACAGAAATCATTTGCATTCCTATATACTAACAATGAAAAATCAGAAAGGGAAATTAAGGAATCAACCCCATCACCATTGCAGCAAAAATAATAAAATATCTAGGAATCAGTCTACCTAAGGAGACAGAAGACATGTATACAGAAAATAATAAGACAATGGTGAAAGAAATAAAGACAGCATAAACAGATGAAGAGATATTCCATGTTCCTGGGTAGGAAGAATCAATATCATGAAAATGTCTATACTACTAAATGCAATCTATAGATTCAGTGTGATCCCTATCAAGCTACAAACGACACTTTTTTTCCGCAGAATTAGAACAGAAAAATACATATGGAAACACAAAAGACCCTGGATAGCTGAAGCAGTCTTGAGAAAGAAGAATGGAGCTGGAAGAATTAACCTTCCTGACTTCAGACTATACTACAAAGCTACAGTCATCAAGACAGTATGGTACTGGCACAAAAACAGAAAGAAAACCCAATGGAACAAGATAGAAAACCCAGAGGTAAAACTGTGCACCTATGGGTCACTTATTTTTGACAAAAAAGACAAGACTATACAATGGGGCAAAGACAGACTCTTCAATAGTGGTGCTGGGGAAACTGGACAGCTATGTGCAAAAGAATGAAATTAGAACACTTCCTAATGCCATACACAAAGATAAACTCAAAGTGGATTAAAGACCTAAATTTAAAACCAGAAACTATAAAACTCTTAGAGGAAAACATAAGCAGAACACCTGATGACATAAATCAAAACAAGATCTTCTATGACCCACCTCCTAAAGTAATGGAAATAAAAGCAAAAATAAACAAGTCGGGCCTAATTAAACTTGAAAGCTATTGAACAGCAAAGGAAACTATAAGCAAGGTGAAATGACAACCCTCAGAATGGGAGAAAATTATAGCAAATGAAACAACTGACAAAGGATTAATTTCCAAAATATGCAAGCAGCTCATATAACTCAATACCAGAAAAACAAACAGCCAAATAAAAAAGTGGGAGAAAGACCTGAAATGACATTTCTCCAAAGACATACAGATGGCTAACAACCATGTGAAAAGATGCTCAGCATCACTTTTTATTAGAGAAATGCAAATCAAATCTACAATGAGATATCACCTCACACCAGTCAGAATGGCCATCATCGAAAATTCTGCAAACAATAAATGGTAGAGAAGGTGCAGAGCAAAAGGAACCCTCTTGCATTGCTGGTGGGAATATAAACTAATACAGCCACTATGGAAGACAGTATTAGATTCCTTAGAAAGCTAGGAATAAAACCACCATATGATCCAGAATCCCACTCCTAGGCATACATGGTGAGGAAACAAAAATTGAAAAAGACACATGTACCCCAATGTTTGTTGCAGCATTGTTTACAATAGCTAGAACATGGAAGCAACCTAGATGTCCATTGACAGATGAATGGATAAAGAAGCTGTGGTACATATATACAATGGAAGAGGGCTCAACCATAAAAAGGACTGCATTTTTGAGTCAGTTCTAATGAGGTGGATGAAAATAGAGCTTATTATGCACAATGAAGTAAGTCAGAAAGAGAAATATAAATATCATATACAAGATGGTACTGATGAAGTTATTTTCAGGGCAGCAATGGAGAAACAGACATAGAGAGCAGACCTACGGACATGGGGTGGGGGGGAGGTGGGAGAGGGTGAAATGTATGGAGAGAGTAACATGGAAATTTACATTACCATAAGTGAAATGGATGACTGGTGAGAATTTGCTGTATGACTCAGGGAACTCAGACAGGGGCTCTGTGACAATCTGGAGGAGTGGGATGGGAAGGGAGATGGGAGGGAGTTTTGGAGGGAGGGGATTTGGGTGTACCTATGGCTGATTCTTATTGATACATGACAGAAAATCACAAAATTCTCTAAAGCAATTATCCTTCAATTAAAAAAAAATTAAAAAAAAATAAAATATTCTGACTCTACAAAACATCAAGAATCATAGGAAAGAAGTTGAAAGAATTTGGAAACTTTTTAAATTATAATACCAATGTAGATATTCCACCAGGGAAATTATAGGGGTAAGATGTTTTCAATATCTCCAGACTCCAGGGAGCAAGAAGATCTTTCACATCAGCTGACAAACAGATAATAACTGAGAAGTTCAAGATGTCTCTGAAATCGGTGATCTTCCTCCTAAGTTCTGGAGAGGAGCTTTGTGCCACGAAATGAAATACTTACAAGAAGAATGCCAACTCAGCTATAACTGGCACTCATAGAACACGCTCACTACTTCTTCATGTTTCCTTTGTAAATGTTTAAAGAATCTGTAATACTGTCACCATGTCACTTGTGAGTTAGAGAGAGAACAGAGATTCTACTTTGTTTTTTTTTAAAGGAATCAAAAAAGGAAAAAGCCATAGATACATTCTGGATAATACTTTACTCAGAACTTATAAAGGATAAATTCAAATTTTTTGTTGTTTTGTTTTTAGTCCCAGACAATCATTGAATTTTTTTTATCTTGGGAGAATTTCAGATGGATTACTATGAACCGTTCAAAAGTCAGCATAAGGACAGGCAGTATATGTTAGGCACCAGTTTCTCAAAAAAGAAAGGTCTGTGGACATTTACCTACCCACCAGTTTTCTGAAAAAAATCCAAGTAAACTCTGATTTTTGTTCTATTTACAGATGTTATGTTTAAATATTTTGAGCTGTGCCACTGAAATAACTTGAATTACCTACCTACAATGTATTGTTTTCACTTACAATGAAGTGTTAAATTTGTACCTACCTAGGCATGCAGTCAAATCAAAATACACATCTTCAGCAATTCATGCTTGTTCTTCCCTCTGTCCAGTCAATTCTTCCTCCTAAGATGTGACTATTAGCTGTACTTTTATCACATTCCATTGATTTTGCCTATTCTCTCACTTCATACAAATATAGAATAACAATGATGCACTTTTTTGTGTCTGGCTTCTTTCATTCAATACAAAATCTTGAGAGTCATCCATGGTGTTGCATTTCTATGTTCTTCACACCTTGTTTTTTTTTTTTTTATTTTTTCTTTATTTTAGTTGGGGGCTAATTACTTTACAATATTGTAGTAGTTTTTGCCATACATCGACATGAATCAGCCATGGATTCACATGTGCTCCCCCTCCCAAACCCTCCTCCCACACCTCCCTCCCCCTCCCATCCCTCTGCGCCATCCCAACGCTCCATCCCTGAGCATCCGTCCCATGCATAGAACATGGAATGGTGTTCTGCTTCACATATGACAATATGCATGTTTCAATGTTATTCTCCCAGAACGTCCAACCCTCACCTTCTCCCTCAGAGTCCACAGGACTGTTCTATGCATCTGTGTCTCTTATTCTGTCTCACATATAGGGTTACCATTACCATCTTTCAAATTCCATATACATGCATTAGTATACTGTATTGGTGCTTTTCTTTCTGGCTCACTTCACTCTGTATAATGGGCTCCAGTTTCATCCATCTCAATAGAACCGATTCAAATGTGTTTTTTTTAATGGCTGAGTAATATTCCATTGTGTATATGTACCACAGCTTCCTTATCCATTCGTCTGCCGATGGACATCTAGGTTGCTTCCATGTCCTGGCTATTGTAAACAGTGCTGCGATGAACATTGGGGGTACACGCATCTCTTTCAATTCTGGTTTCCTCGGTATATATGCCTAGCAGTGGGATTGCTGGGTCATATGGCAGTTCTATTCCCAGTTTTTTAAGGAATCTCCACACTGTTCTCTCCATAGTGGCTGTACTAGTTTGCATTCCCACCAACAGTGTAAGAGGGTTCCCTTTTCTCCACACCCTCTCCAGCATTTATTGCTTGTAGACTTTTGGATAGCGGCCATTCTGACTGGTGTGTAATGGTACCTCATTGTGGTTTTGATTTGCATTTCTCTAATAATGAGTGATGTTGAGCATCTTTTCATGTGTTTGTTAGCCATCTGTATGTCTTCTTTGGAGAAATGTCTGTTTAGTTCTTTGGCCCATTTTTTGATTGGGTCGTTTATTTTTCTGGAATTCAGCTGCAGGAGTTGCTTGTATATTTTTGAGATTAATTGTTTGTCTGTTGCTTCATTTGCTATTATTTTCTCCCATTCTGAAGGCTGTCTTTTCACCTTGCTTATAGTTTCCTTTGTTGTGCAAAAGCTTTTAATTTTAATTAGGTCCCATTTGTTTATTTTTGCTTTTATTTCCAATATTCTGGGGGGCACACCTTGTTTTAATTATTATATTCAGGTCCTCAGTTGCAGGGTGTTTTCCAGGAGTATTTTAAAGAGAATTTCTTTGCAATGGAGAGAAGGTGTTTGAAAAGCAAAATAATTTTGAACATACATTAGATAACATTCCATTCTTAAGAGGAAACCATTGATCAAAATTTCCCTTGATTTGCTCAGGGCCTGTACTCTGTAACTTTGCACACACTATTAACAGGATCTTATTTTATTTGTACAAAGGATAAAATTTTAAAATGTAGTCCTTTCCTCTGGTGAGAATAATATAATGAATCCGTTACATAAATCTAGGTGCTTTGTTCCAATAATAGGGAACGCAGTGTTAATAAATGAAAAGTAAGCATGAGCACATGAGGTTCAAGAGATAAGACATTAGACTCCCAACTTTCTTTATGTTGACGGCATTGGAGCACAGGGCTCCATTCAGAATTACGGCCTTAGGGAATTCCCAGCCAGTGTGTCAGTGTGTGGAGGACCAGAGTGATGGTGCTGAAAGGGTCCAGCACCAACACAGAAACACGGTTCACCCTGGAAGACCCTCTTTCTTTCTCAAAGTATTTTACCCTAATGTTCTGATGACACAAGATTCTTAATCTTTCACTAACCCTTGAAACACTGTGATTCCTTAGAGATCCTCCTAATTCTAGATTCATTTTATTCACTTTCTTGGGAGCAACCTGCAAACATGGAAGCACCTGTCCCTGGGGAGATGCTTGACTTCTCTGCTCATCCATGCACTGGGCTTACCAGGGGGTTCTGCCCCTTACTAGCAGCAGATCAGTAGCAGGAAAGGATGAATTCAGTTTAGGAGCTGCATGTGAAACCCAACTGTAGGGCACATAAGCACACTGTTTTCTCCAATCTACTTTATAGGTAATAGATTTATGCGTTAATTGTCATCTGTCTGACTCCCTTTTTTCTCAGGTGGTTTCACACACTGGGAGGGAGGACAGCATGACTAGCAATCCCCATTAAGGATAGCTCAGTCCTACCTCTGAGTTCCATCCTTTTAGTCCATCTAGCACCTTCTCATTTCCAGTTAATTGCAGCACCCATTTTGGGAATAACTACTGTCATTCATCCTAGTCATGGGCTCCAGTGAGGACTGCTAACCCTAGTACCCTGGTTCTCTGGCCCCTGGGGTAGACATGTAACCCATTATGTGACAACTGATGTTCTGTTTCAAGAAAACTTTAGCAGGAAGGGACTTATTCTTTGGTGGCTGCCGGGAGCCAGCTCACGAGCTCCCACCCGTGGCAAGGTCATGAGGAAGAGGACTGATTGAGCATGGCTTCTCAGGCCTCAGGGAATTCTCAGAAGGCTGCCTCAGCGCTCACCTTAAAGATGATATCTGTCTTTCTGATGTTTGCTATAATAAACCTCTTCTTATTTTCTGTGACTTGGGCAAAAGGCCTTTTCCTGATTCTCTTCTAAAATAGATCAATCTGAAACCTCAATTGATAAGGCCCCTGAACAGTAGTGCCCTAATAAAATTATCTAAGACATAGAGTATACTAATCCAAATTCCTCTTGCTAGCATATTAGTTTGTTTAATAAATGTACCTGTGCCTTTGGAGCTAGTGTGTATGACTGCTCCTTAACAATAAAACAGTATTGAGAGCCTCCGCAAAGAAAGCCCCAACGGGCACAGAGCCCTTCGTAGGAAAAAAGGCTTATTAGGAAATGTAAAAAATATTGCTTTATGAAACTGTCACTTAGTCTATATTTACTCACTATGTTTTTGCTCTTAACATATTTAGCCTATATAATGAAAGCATAATAGTTAGAGATTTATATAAATAGAAGTTTAGCTGTAATACAAATAATAAGACAATTGTTGATTTAACTGATGATTCTTACTTAGAGCTGACCATCAGCTTGCTGTTCTATGACTTTATGGAACCACATTCTTTTCTGTTAAGCTCAAGGCATAGAGTAAATTGCCGAAAACAGGTTTTACCTTGAAACTTTCTATCGATGAATTCTTTCCTGCTGTGCCTGATACAAAAGTGTTCTGACTGGTCAACCCTTATCAATGGAGAGTCACAGGATGTTAGCAGGCCCCCAGGCCGGAAGATGATGTAAACAAAATGAGGCTTTTTGTAACTAAAGATATGCAAACGGTTTCGATGAGGGTCAAAACTGCCGACCCATTAAGCTGATTTGGTATGACTCTACACTTTACATTTGTTTCTATGTACCACTAAAAATGTAAAAGCTGTCTTAAAAACAATAAAGTCAGAAGACACTTGGAAACACCGAGACTCGCTGTGTCTTCTCATTCTCATCGCCGATGCCGTCCATCCTGAGGGAACCCCTGGACCTGCTGGAGCTGGACTCTGGCAGGTGGCAAAGCTCTGAGGATATAAATAGATGATCACCCCTTTTCCACTACAAGGAAAAACTGAAACTAAAAAGCAGAGAGAAGAGATGGGAGAAAGGATCCTGCTTGATTCCAGCTGTTCTTATTCCCAAGTACAAGTTCCCCGTCCCAATTTAATAGACTACACCTACCCACTTTAGCCCCAAACAGTATGATCACTCACAGTGAAAAAACATTCGGGGTAATAAAACCTTGCTCAACCAATTAAATTCCAGATGTATTAGGGTGATAAATGTAAAAAACAACCCCCCCCCAAAAAAAAAAAAACCCATAAAATCTAAAAGATAGCAAAAAAGTATAATAAGTCTCATAAATATCAGGATGAAACTTTCTTTCCAAGCTTGAAAGTAAAAGATGATACAAAGGATGATATCAGATAGAATGGAAAAACATGACTAATAAGCACTTCAGTTTGCTACAATCCTAAACAAAAAATGTAACTGGGAAAAATGAACATAGCACAGTATTTATTAACATTTTCAAAAAGTGATTACTCTATGGAGGATGGTAATAATATCCTCAGTATTAAAATGGGTCAAATAGAGAGACAGACAATTTAAGAAGATAGAACATAATAAACATTTTAAAAATGTATCACTGATACGAAGAAATGTGAGGTAAATTACAGCTTTTGGGTTGAATATTACATGCTGTGTGTATGTTAAAATTTACAGACACACAATTACAGATGCTTACATATGAAATGTCTATTTATGCACAGTGTATGGATATGTAAACTGCTGTTTTGAAAGCAATTTAGTACTTCTTCCAAGCAGCCTTCACAATCTTCATTCCAATGATCATCTTACAATTTCATTTCCAAGAAAACAATTCAAAATTAACCAAACAATCCTTATGCCTAAATATGTCTGTGGAAACTAAAAGCAATCCAAATGTATTATAAAAAGGGCACTTTAAATAAAATTATTCATATCCATTTACCATTGTTTCACTATTGGAATATTTCACTATTTCATTATAGTAAAGTTATAAAAATGGCTGCTTCAATGTAAAGAAGAAAAATGTGACATTATATATATGGAACTATTTCAAGTACATGAAACTGATATGAACCAGGGTCTCCTGCATAGCAGGCAGATTCTTTAACAGCTGAGCTACCAGAGAAGCCCAATAGCACAAATGGTAGAAATAAATATACCCCAAATTTAATATTTCCTAAATCTGAGTAGAAATCATAGGCAATTTTTACTTGCTTCTTTATGATTTTCAGTCTTTTCCCCACAAATATTTGCTATTTTTATTATAAAAATGTTATATGCAAAGGTTTAACACTTTTCTAACAGTATTTTGAAAGCTTTTGCTTCTGAATTACAGAATCAACTCTGACAAGATTAGTCAGTCTTTGCAAATCACAGTAAAGATCTGCCTCTTCCCTGGGATTCTCTCCGCTCAGTCCTGCATACATTTCTTGCACTACTATCTTTCTGCTGTACTTTTTTGTGACACAGCATTTTGAGGGAGAGGAAAAAAAAATTACTCATATGTAGATACTAAGTAACATTACTTATATCTAACTAGGCAATGTAATCACAACAAAAGCCACAGCTAACCAAATCCCAATAAGAATGCATCACATAAAATGTCTGTTTTGGAGATTAATCCCTTGCCAGTTGCTTTCTTTGCAAATATTTTTTCCCTTTCTGAGGGTGGTCTTTTTGTCTTGTTTTTGATTTCCTTTGCTGTGCAAAAGGTTTTAAATTTAATTAGGTACCATTTGTTTATTTTTGTTTTTATTACCGGAGGAGTGGATCAAAAAACATCTTTCTGCAGTTTATGTCTAAGAGTATTCTGCTTATATTTTTCTCTAAGAGATTTATAGTGTCCAGCCTTACACTTTGGTCTTTAAGTGGGAAGGAAATCCAAAGAAATGGGGATATATGCATACATATGACTGATTCACTTTGCTGTACAGCAGAAATGAACACAACATTATAAAGCAACTATACTTCAGTAAATTTTTTTTAAATTAAGTAAAATGTCCATTTCAATAATCACATCCTCCTGGACCATCTCTTCTCTATGGTAACTACCTGACTTCTCTAGGTAAGCATTTTTGATTCAAGTACATAATCAGCAAGTTGATTGACCTAGTTTATTAGAAGTTCTGTAGCCTGAATTGAAAATGCTACAGCTGAAAGGAAACTTCAAATGTAAATATCAATTAAAACATCTTTTCAATTTATGTTTTGGAAATTAAGTATTGGTTAACAAAAGTGTTTTTAGAGTCAGAGAAATCACTGATTATCATTTGAATGAGGCTTAGGGAATGGGAAATTGATGGAAAGTTCACACAGAAATGCACTGAAATCCATTTTTGTGTTTAAGGAGAAAATTAGGCATGTTGGTTGGGTGAGGCCAGATTAGACCACTTCATTCATTTCACATAGAACTGAGACCTCAAAACTCTGCACCATTTCTGCTACATCATCCCAAACAACAAGTCTTCCCTCCTCCTTCTGCCTGCCCTCTCCTTTCTTGTTTTCTTTTGCAACTGATTCCCAGCCTTCACTCCAGGCCTCCTCTCTGACTTAAATCCTAAAAATGATAATTAACACATGAGTTAAAATTTGAAAATGTTTTGTTACTTTTAAGCCAATTATGACCTATTCTCTGGGAAATCTTTAAAAGGGGTCATGATTTGCATCAGACTAGCCTAGCTATGGGTTATGCAAAGTGGTTTACTAATAGTAAGAAGCAAAACTTTTTGCCAGTGTTTATAACTAGGTTCAAGAAAAATCTAGCTGAGATCTCAATGTTGAATCCACTCTTCAGTGATATTTGCATTTTATAATGACATCTATAATATTTCACATTTCCTCTAATTATTTCAAAACAGCACTTTAGTCATAAATACCAGTTCTGCCCATCTCTTTGGTAAGAGAAAATTTCCCCCAAAACCAAAAATGTTAAATTTTTCAATTCACTCTCTCCTATTTTAAAGTCTTCCATGATTGTGGAATAAGTCAGAAGAAAGATCAAATTTATATTGAAAGCCAGGACTATATGAGGCACATAGTATCTGCTGAGGATATTATTATGTGCAAAAGATATATTTTTTCTTTCTTCTCTTTAGTTTCTATTACTTTTATACAAGTGTAGGTATACATATAAGTTATATAAAAGTCAAATACAGACACATACATGACATGAGTGGTAAGTTTGGGGGCAAAACATATTTTAAAATAAAAATGTAATTTAAAAAAATTAAAGACTGACTCCTATTGTATAAAGAGTGAAATGATACAGAATCAAGGCATGGATTTTCATTAAGTTCAGTAACTTCTATAAAATTTCACTTTTTTCTGTCTTTGGCGAGGTTTCTATGCCAAGGTTTAGGTTTCTCTAAACAAAAATTGTCAGATTGGGAGATGACTTTAAGTTCGAATGCCTGACTACCAAGATACAACGGGGAAAGATTTACATTGGGGCCAGGCAGCCCACAATTAAACCATTACAGTGACCCTCTAGGACTGCCCTTCCAAGTGTGGACTTCACCCTTGATGTGGACAATTGGAGGTGCCACAGTTAAACAAAGAGAAGGAAAAAGAGGAGGGTAATGAGAAAAGTCAGTGTATATATAGGTCTGCAGATGACTCCACTCTGGGCTGGCTAAAGTTATTTAACAATGCTAAACTCAGAACCATCATGGTGCTTTCCACTACCTATAACTCAATAGTATTTTTAACTATTATGATAAATACATTTAAGAATGTCCAACAATATTTTGAACTTTCCCTTAGGTCTTCTTTTTGCCTTCAACTTTCTTTTACAAGGTAGTAAATACAAACTCCTATCCAAAAAATAATAAGGTTCTGGGTTAGAATGAAGTTAGATGAGATGAGCAAGTGCCAGAGATCTGCTGTACAAGCTAGAGCCTATAATTAAAAATAAAATATTGTGCATTTAAGAATGTGTTAAGAGAGTATATCTCATATTAAGTATTCTTACCATCAAAAAGCGAGAGAGAGGGGAAAAAAAAAAACACTACCAACAATAAAACCGAAGAAAAAAGAAATGCAGAGGGACACTGGAAATTTTTAGAGGTAGGTATATTTATTACCTTGGTTTTGGGAATGGTAACACAGTATATACATATATCCAAACTCAGCAAATTATATATTAATCATAATTTTTGTATACCAAGTATATCTCAGTAAATCTTGAAAAAATCAAGTTCTATTGTTTTTTGGGTGAATCCATCTCTGCCTCTGTGGCCTACAGTTTCCTGGTTTTACCAAGTCCACGTGGTCTCTGAAACACCTCAGCACAATATTCATATGACACAAATTTCCATGATGGTATGAACTTTTTTTCCTAGGTTAAAATTAAAATTGAAATTCATATCCTTAAAAAAGTCACTTATAAACCAAAGTACAATTTGAATTTAAAATTAGCTCAGTATAGCTTTGATTTTTAAATTATTTTATAAATCTGAAATATTAATGTTTTTAGGAAATGTCTTTGAATTCTTAGGAGAATATACATATATTTATTGACAATTATAAAGTAATTACACCCATGGATAAAAAATCACATTGAAGCCAGCCCCTACTACCCCACTTCCAAAAAACACCCACAATATCACTGAATTGTCTTGAGTAAATCTTTAAGCAGTAGTAACCCAGGCACCGCTGTCCTTGCTGAGGAGTGGTAGTAATCATGGTTGCTTTTGTGTTTTTTGGTTATAGCTAGGTTAGCACAAAGAAGTTTCACTGCAGTAAAGGGACACCATATTGAAGACTTGTCAGTTTGACTCTTCACCAGGACACAGTAGGTGAGACCTCAAGTGCTTTATCTAGTCAAATCGGAAGCTGTTCCTTTCTTGACTTTTCAAAGCATCAGAATATACTTTGTTTAATTTCAAACTTTGTTCATTTGGCAAATTATATTACAATTTATATATCAAACAGGCCCAAGTCTTAAGACTTTTAGCTCACTCCACAAGCTATTTTGGAAAGTCTCTAATTGCCAAAAAATGTTCCTAAATATTTTCAATCTTCAGCAAACAAAAATGGAGAGAGAGGGTTAAACAGCAGAATCAAATTTCTGATGAATTGGTTTCAAGTGTATGTTGGGATGGAAGGCAATTACAATTCAATTGTAGATGAAGGTCAAATCTAGAAAGTTTCCTAGAAAAGAGATGATAATCTGAGGCATTGGGGAAGCTCAGGTATCATTACCATGATTCCTATTTATTCAGTACTTTACAATGGACTAGGCACTGGGCTTTACATTCATTATACCACTTAATCTCCATAATGGCCGAACAACTCTGCTGTGTGTTTCATCTTCATTTATATATAAGGAAGCTGAGGCTTCGAGATATTAGACATAGATCCATAGCCTCTGACTGAAACCTTTTGGAATTCAAAATTTTTTTATTAATTGTTGTTTTAGAGGTAACGTGATACGTGAACCACAAATTGCATAACTCCATGATAGAATGTATTAACAGGTTACATAAGCAAACATAGACTCTTCACACCAAGTGGGGTAAAGAAAGATTATAAACAGCTCATGTCAGCTCAGGATGGGTAACTCCTCAGAGTTATAAGTATCTTAAGGATTTTAGACCTTTGTGAAAGTTCCCATGCTGAAAGTTACATGACTAGTCATTGATAGAATTGAGTCTTAAACAGGATGATTTCTAAATGCATGCATTTTCCCCTACACCACTTGTAGTGGAAGAGGAATCCAAGGATCAGAATGGTTAAGTAATCCTCACAGCTCCCATTATAGAAGTAATTGGTGCAGGAGTTGAAATTCAAACCCATATTTGTCAGACTCCAAAATATGAACTCTACTTTCAGACTCTTAGGACACTTACTTTGTGTGTTAGTTGATAACTTGCTGCGATTTTGCTAAAGTTCTTTATTATCATGGTTGACTATCTGTAAATTAAGCATTATTATTCATAGGACTGGGGCTTCCCAGGTGGTGCAATGGTAAAGAATCTGCCTGCCAAAGAGGGAGACTCAAGAGACCTGAGGTCTGGAAAATTCCCTGGAGGAGGAAATGGCAACCCATTCCAGTATTATTGCATGAAAAATTCCATGGACAGAGGAGCCTGGTGGGCTACAGTCCATGGTGTCACAAAGAGTTGGACATGACTGAGCAAATGAGCACACATTTGTGGGACTATTCTGCTCTCAGATTTCCTCAGGACAATACACAGTATGCACTACTGCTAACTCAACTAGAATACTATACTATTACAGGTATATAATTTCTACACAGATTTTTATAAAGAAAAGTTTTTATAAAAAATTATAACTATTTTTATAAAGAAATTAAGGAACAAAAATGAAAATTGCATTACATCTGTCCATATTTTAACACATAAATTACCTTCACTCACTTAATTTTGTTATGTACAAGTATCTGATTATTTCATTAAGCATTTTCCCTCTAAAATAAACCAATAAAATGACTGAATTAGTTGCAAGCACCATCCTAGAAGCCAATAAGTAACACATTTGAAAAAAATTATTTTAACATGATTAGAAAATTATTTGCCATACCACATATTTTAGGGGAAGAAAACTTTGCAGTACAATATAATATAAATTGAGATAGACTAAAAGTCAGAAAATGTATTATTTCTGGTTCAAAAGCTTATTTGACTTTGGGCAAATTTTATATTTTCTAGTTTAGTTTTCTTGTCTGTGCTAAAACTATCAGCAAACACTATAGGTGTGTGACTTTAAATTATATACACAAGCTTAAAATAATTCAAAAAAATTATAATACCATACAATGTCAATATCTCTTTTTAGCATTTCATCATTTATTATAAAAAATACATTTGCACGAGTTTGAAAATTTGAAGATTATTTTCTACTAGTTTTCAAATTAAGTGTATCAGTGCTACAAAATGGTCAATATCATTCTTTTTTTAAATTCTTATTTTTAATTGGGGGATACTTGCTTTACAGTGTTGTGTTGATTTCTGCAAACATCGTACAACATCGTGAATCAGCCGTAAGTATACATATATACTCTCCCTGTGGAGCCTCACTCCCACCCCCCCTCTCCACCTCACCTCTCTAGGTCATCACAGAGCACTAGGCTGAGCTCTTTGTGCTACAAGGCAACTTTCCACTAACTATCTGTTTTACATGTGGTAATGTGTATGTTTTAATGTTACTCTCTCAATTCATTCCACCCTCTCTTTCCCCTGTTGTACGTTCTCTATATCTGTACATTATGTATATCTGTATACACAAGTAGGTTTCTCTATATCTGTGTTGTATTCTTGCCCTGCAAACAGGTCCATCAGTACTATTCTTAAAAATCTAAGACAAGATAATTTAAGCTTATAGTTGCTAACGAGATATATTCACAAACAAAGAATTTTCTTTATTTTGCTTGGCTTATTTATACAGAATACAGAATAGTAAGGGCAACTTTGTTATGATAAGTTTCAAGTTGGCATTCTGTCTTAAGTTTAACATAAATATTTTAAACAAGAGTAAGAAAGAGTTTGGATATCTTACTTTTATTGTAACATATTCTCACAAAATTTCCATTTAAGCCAAGATTTTTAAAACTCCCAAAGATCCTAGTAATAATGTGCATATTTATAAATAAATGGTCCCAGTCTTTATTCTTTGAAAACCTGAGTAACCATACTGCATTTTTGAAGGAAACTCCTTTTGTGGAAGATCTAAAAAATGATGTTATATTTTCTTATTGATATAGAAAGAAAGAAATTTAACAGGACGTCTCTTATGGGTAATGCCTGGGACTGCTGCATTATCTGCATGATTACATGAAATTTTCACAGTACATCTGGATGGGTATTTGTCTAACTGTACATAGAGACTCAGAGAAATGAAGTGTCTTCATGATGACTCCACAGTCAGAAAGAGAAGAGGATTCCAACCCTGAAATACTAGGCTCATGCCCAGTTTCTTTGTAATCTGCCACAGTTTACCTTTCTGTGCCTTCTTCCTTCAAAGATGTCAAAGATTTAGGGTTATTACTATCTTCCAAGAGTCTTAACAATTTAAATGCTCTATCTGTGCAGATTTTATAGGATATGTGAACCTTATATAAGAGACATTTCATACTACCCAGCTATAAAAAAAGAATGATATTTTGCCACTTACAGCATCATTAATGGACCATGAGGACATTATGGTAAGTGAAATAAGTCAGAGGAAGATAAATACTGTGTAGTATCACTTTTCTGAGGAGTCTAAAAAATATAACAAACTAGTGAATATAACCAGAAAGAAGCAGGCTCAAAAATATAGAGAACAAACCAGCAATTACCAGTGGTGAGGGGCCATATAGGCATTAGGGAGCAGGGGATGCAAACAGTTGGATTATCAATATGCTGAAGGACATACTGTGCAATGCAAGGAATATAGTCAATACGTTGTAATAACTGTAAGTGGAAAGTAATCTTTAAAATTGTATAAAAATAAAAATATATATGAAAAAGAGACATTCCATAAAAATACATAGTTCTTACTTCCCAGAAAAATCATAGAGACTATCTGCCTAACAATTAATGTAGAAATGTGGGGAAATGAGCAAACCAAATGAAAATTAAAATTGCAGACATCTTTTTTAATCATCTTAATTCCTTTCATCTTCCCTTTCTGTGGCTGGATAAAAGTAAATATAATTTCCCAGTAATATGTTAAAGGGGAGTGCACACTCACTATTTACCAGACTGAAGTAGTAAACACTGTCTCTATGGGTTGTCAGAAATTACTTATTTCACAGCAACCATACTGTACTGAGTGTTGCCTCATTTCTACTAAATGACCAATGAAATGGGACTTTTAAAAGGAATGTCTGGAGCTTGAGCAATAATACAATAAAACTAAGGGGATGTCAGTGGGACCAGATGTTTGTAATTACATGTAACTGGAGAAGGAAATGGCAGCCCACGCCAGTGTTCTTGCCTGGAGAATCCCAGGGACAGGGGAGCCTGGTGGGCTGCCGTCTATGGGGTTGTACAGAGTCGGACACGACTGAAGCGATTTAGCAGCTGTGAAGGCATTGAAAACTGGCTGAGAAAAGGGAATAAAACCTGAGGCTGATCAATAAGCAGGAGATTAATTCTCATATAGTCCTGTACACTTGCCAGCAGATAATTACCATGAATTACACTGATCTCCAAAAAAGTACATAGACCACATCAGATGAGTGAAATTAAATATCTTAGTGTGATTTTTAGAAATATCTTGTGGTTCAACTAAAACTCTTTATTTTCATTCAGTTTCGCCTTCTTGACTGGATGCCCTAACCAAAAAGTCCTTAATGATGCTATTAATAATAATTTATTTATTAATACTATTGTATACTTGATTTTAATATATTTTTACAAATAAATATTTATCAGATACTTACTATATGTGTCAGGCTGTGTTCAAAGAGGTAAAAGTTTATTTAATTCTGACAACAGTCCTTTGAGTTAAGTAGTGTTATATCCACTTACAGATGAGAACACTGAATTGCAGGAAATGTAAGAGATTTGCCCCAAATCACACTGCTAGGAAGTAACAGACTGGTGTCTGAAACCAGCAGTCTGGTTTCCAAGTGCAGCCTCAGTGATACTACTCAGTCTTCAAGGGATGCGCAGAGCAGTTCCTGGGTACCAGGCACTGGTCATACTGTGTTTACATCATTTCAATTGACCTGCCCAGCAGGCAAGCTCCCAGTAGCTACGATGCTCTATATCTTATGAATGAGGAAACTGAGGTTCTGAGGACTTAAATAACCTAGTCAAGGCCCACAGGTACCAAGCGGTGAAAACAGACTATGACTCAGGCCTTTCTGATCCCAAACCTCTTCCCTGTCTACTGTTCCATGCTTTGGCTTTGCCTGTTTACTTTCTAGATGGTATTAAAATGCCAGAACATTTTGGAAATAGTCATATAAGATGAAAAACAAGGTCAGACATGTCTTTAATAATTAGAACTCACTCAAAATAAACTATGTCCATTACACTACTCTTCACTGTGTTACCCTTCAGCTCTGTTTGCTCTCCTGTTTTATTTGCATCATGTTTTAGCAGCACATCGTTTTCCCCTGTAAAGTGTGTCCCCACTAGTGTATCTCTTTAATCTTTAAAAGGGGCTGCTGCTGCTGCTGCTAAGTCGCTTCAGTCGTGTCCGACTCTGTGCGACCCCATAGACGGCAGCCCACCAGGCTCCCCCGTCCCTGGGATTCTCCAGGCAAGAACACTGGAGTGGGTTGCCATTTCTAAAAGGGGCTAGTTCTATACAATTGTAAGACACATTTCAGGATCTTTTTCTTTCAAGAATTTGTCTGTGTCCAACAGGATAGTACCCACATAGTATATATTCTCAGATGAATTAAAAATACATATCAATCAGGATTTGGTGGCATTTCTGTCAAGAATTTACCTACACTTTGAAACCAATTGGGAAGATGCCTACAATGAAATTATTACTCATATATTTTAGTTTTTCTATATTGCTTAATTTACTAATATTTCAGTTGTTATTTCATTGTTGTTTAGTCGCTAAGTCATGTCTGACTATTTTGCAACCACATGGATTGTATCCCACCAGGCTCCTCTGTCCACTGGATTTCCCAGGCAAGAATACTGGAGTGAGTTGCCATGTCCTTCTTCAGGGTATTTTCTTGATCCAAGAAAGCCCCTCTTATTTCATTGTTATGTTTTAATTTGCTTCTAGTTTAAGGGAAAGATAATAAAAGATTCTCTTTCTTGTTGATCTTATGGGATTTTGTAAGATATCCTTTGTCCATGTTTCATGAATCCTAACAGATGTGAGGAATGCATGCCATAATATTTGTTTGTAGATCATAGTGAATTAATATTTTCTTTTGGCTACAAGTATGCTATTCCCATATTGTTCTGGTTATCTGTCCAGCAGCCTTCTAGAATGCTCACCTCAGCAGTCTTTTTTTTTTTTTTTAAGCCTCAGCTTGTGGGATTCTAGTTCCCTGATTAGGGGTAGAACCTGGGTCCCTTGCAGTAGAAGTGCAGAGTCCTAACCACTGGACCGCCAGGGAAGTCCTTTGTGGTCCTATTGAAGCGCTCTCTTCTATAAACCTCACATCACTACCCTCTCTTGTTTGTTACAATTCTACAGCTGTCCCCTCTATCTCCTTTGAGGTCATCCTTCTCAACCTGGCCATTAACATTAGAACTTCCCTGCTTTTTTAGACTCATTTTCTCATTTTTTTCCCTTCTCATTGGGAAAATCATTCATGCTCATAGATTCAATGACATACAAATATATGTCTCTAATTCAGACCACTTTTTACTCTGCAAGTTACTTATTCAAAGTCTTTTTGTGGTTGTTGTTGTTCAGTCTCTCAGTCATTGTCTAACTCTTTTCAACCCCATGGACTGCAGCAAGCCAGGCTTCCTGTCCTTCACTATTTCCCAGAGTTTCCCCAAACTCATGTCCATTGAGTTGGAGATGCCATCCAATGATCTTGTCCTCTGTTGTCCCATTTTCCTCCAGTCTTCAGTTTATTCCAGCACTGGGGCCTTTTCCAATAAGTTGGTTCTTCTCATTAGGAGGGTAAAGTATTGGAACTTCAGCTTCAGCATCAGTCCTTGCAATGAATATTCAAGGACTGATTTCCTTTAGGATTGAATTGTTTGTCCAAAAGACTTTGTCCTTGCTGTCCACACAACTCTCAATAATCTTCTCCAGACCCACAGTTCAAAGGCATCAATTCTTTAGCACTCAGCCATTTTTATTGTCCAATTCTCACAACCATACATGACTACTGGAAAAACCATAGCTTTGTCAGCAAATAATGTCTCTGCTTGCTAATATGCTGTCTAGGTTTCTCACAGCCTTTCTTTCAAAGAACAAGTATCTTTTAATTTCATGGCTGCAGTCACCGTCCACAGTGATTTTGGAGCCCAACAAAATGAAGTCTGTCACTGTTTCCATTGTTTCCCCATCTTTTTGCTATGAAGTAATGGGATTGGCATCCATGATCTTCATTTTTTGAATGTTCAGTTTTAAACCAGATTTTTCACTCTCCTCTTTTACCTTCATCAAGAGGATCTTTAGTTCCTCTTTGCTTTCTGCCATTAGGGTGGGGACATCTGCATATCTGAGGTTATTGATATTTCTCCCAGAAATCTTGATTCCACCTTATGCTTCATTCAGTCCGGTATTTCACATGATGTACTCTGCATATAAGTTGAATAAGCAGAGTGACAATATACAGCCTTGACATATTCCTTTCCCAATTTGGAACCAGTCTATTGTTCCATGTCTGGTTCTAACTGTTGCTTCTTGAACTGCATACAGATTTCTCAGGAGGTAGGTCAGGTGGTCTGGTATTTCCATTTTCCACATTTTGTTGTGATCCACGCAGTCAAAGGCTTTATCATAGTCAATGAAGCAGAAGTTCTTCTGGAATTCTCTTGCTTTTTCTATGATCCAACCAATGTTGGCAATTTGATCTCTGGTTCCTCCGCCTTTCCTAAATACAGCTTGTACATATGGAAGTTCTTGGTTCACTTACTGTTGAAGCCTCACTTGGGGCATTTTGAACATTATTTTACTAGCATGTGAAATGAGTGCAATTGTGAGGTAGTTTGAACATTCTTTGGCTTTGCCCTTCTTTCGGATTGAAACTGACATTTTCCAGTCCTGTGGCCACTGCTGAGTTTTCAAAATCTACTGATATCTTATTTTGAACATGTAAACTCATAATGTCTACCATGAATTTTACCATCTTCCTCACAGTCCACCAAGCTTGCTCTGTTCCAGTTCTCCTTATTTCTAATAATAGTAACCCATTATCAAATTATGCTGGCTGGAAATCAAGGGTGATTTTGCATCTCTCTCTCCCTTTATTCCACATCCAACCTCTCACTAGATCCTGCAGAGTTGACTTTACAAATTTCATTCACATCCACTTCTTTCTATCTGCAAACACCACCTTCCATAAATACTAGTCCATGCTACCATCATCTGTTTCTTGGGTTATTGAAATAGTCTTCTAAGTATTCTACCCATTTCTATTATTGCCCTGCTTCATTCTTTATACTGCAGGAGGGGCTTAAAATGAAAATACAAAAACACCACCTACCTGCTTCAATTCTGCGTTGCTCTTAGTATAAGGAAAACTCATCAATCCGGTCTGCATTGTCCAGCTTGTCCCCATCCCCATCTCTCCAGCTTCATTTTGGACTACTCTAGACAGATCTTTTTGCTCCAGTATCACTGGGCTTCCTGGTTTTAAGAGACACTCATCATCTTCATTTCCTTGGGCGCTTGGAGAAGGAAATGGCAACCCACTCCAGTACTCTTGCCTGGAAAATCCCATGGACGGAGGAGCCTGGTAGGCTACAGTCCATGGGGTCACAAAGAGTCGGACACGACTGAGCGACTTCACTTTCACTTTGCAGAGGATTTCCTCATTCTTGGGCACACTTTCCTCCCTCCTTTATTTAGAGAACTCTAACCTTTTGGCTCTCAACACAAACCACTTCTTCAAGACACTCTCATTTTCTAAATGTGTGCACATTTACCTCATTTACCACTCCTCTCTAGTATTCATTGCAATCTCAATTTTACATTTTGTGTGTTTTTGGTTATTTAATTAATGGCTATTTCTCTAACTAGACCATGAGATCAGGAACCATGCATGGTCAATGCTCAGTATTGGAGTTGGCAACAGCAGGCGTTCAATGAATATTTGGAAAATAATATTAAATATAAATAATTTCAATTTTCCAGACTGATAAATTTGTGGCAAATTAAATCATTGACACTATGAAGTAAATTAAAAATACTTGGGGATAAAAATTAAAAACTTGAAAGAAGGTAAACTTAAATTAATCATGCAAATATTTTTAGCAGGGTTAACAAAATGACTGCGTTAATGAGTTTTTAGGTTCTCCCTAATTTTTCATCTCTTTCCCAATTCAACTGAGTAATGACTAGGTCCACAAATCAAGGAAAATCTGTCCTTTATGGAACAAAAGACTATGAAAATGGAAAATTACAGCATCAAATTTTAAATCTTTCATTTACTGCCAAGGCCCCAGAGAAAGTATTTGGTTGCAAACCTGCCACAGGAAAGCATCATCTATGGCTTTGTTGTCACAAAACAGAAGCTCCTTTGGCAAAAGAAAGCACAGAACAAATTTTCTTTTATAACTTCATCTACTCATGCAGCCATTGGCAGCAGACATGCCAGGAAAGTGGTCAAGTTATGAGACAATGTCATTAAGTAAAATTAATAAAAGCATAATCTTGTATGATTTTTATTCTGTCCAAAGACTGAATTAATTTTCATTTATCCTGATTTTTTTTTTAGTCATGTTCTCAGCTTTGGATTTCTTCACAGAGACCTTTTGTTAAGTTAGATCATTTCTAAGTTAGGAATCTAAAAGAATATGTAACTATAGAGACAAAATCATGCATTTCTTTTCATGAACATCCATTCCATGCACATATCACATGATTATTTTTCACGAAGGAGGCTCACTCTTTATTACAGGGCTTCCAGTTTGAAAGTCACCTGATCCATAACTATTTATACCTGCTGCAACATGCATATACAACCATACAAATATAACAGTAATTATTAAAAGAACCCTGCCATCTATTTATTTGCTGATTATTTGAGCAATAGGTGAAAAAAAAAAAAAAAAGAGAAGAAATAGTAGATTTTAAGCCAGTTATTTGAGGTGTGGAGGTCACAGATGTCATTGAAAATAGGATGAATGTGTGACTACTTCTGGAAAGGTACACTTCCTGTACAAGTTTACACAAAACATCAGGAGATGTGTAGTGCCCTGAATTTCATTCATGAATCTGACTGTAGAAACGCTGTTAAAAACTGTGGACTCTAAGACTATAACTACTTATGGTCTTCTACTCTCCTTTATCAGCTGTTAAATCTATTGGCCTTCCAACACAAATAGTCTCACTTTATTTTCATTAGTCTTATGTTATCTGTTTTTATATCACCTACAAAATTGACAGAATCATAGACCCCTAAAAATCAGAGAAATAAGGGAATGGTGAAGAATTCACTTCACACATTCACATTCACTTAGACCTCCAAAGTGGTCTGATGTCTCAAGTTTGTGTCAAAAAAACCATTACTGCTTTTGCCAACTGCTTTGTCTATCTTCACTAATTCACAAATACCCAGCGAGAAAGGCTTTATTACCCTCCTGTTACAGATGAAGAAACAGTGTCAGAGAGTTGAAGACAAGTTGGCCTGGATCCAGCAGCTGATAAATGGCAGAATCAGAATATACACACAACTCTAATCAATTCTAAATATATTGTTTTGCTCTGTCCACTACTTGAATTTTACCTAATGCAAGATAAAAGGTATACATTAGGATAGTAGATATTTAAGAGAGCTATTAATTTCCTAATTTCACAGTAAAATAATGTCCTAACCAAATTCCTAATCAAATGCAAACCATTATTGTTGCTTTGAAAACCACACCAGTTGTCATTAAATTAGTCTTAGATAATTAACCAAGTTGATAATTTTCCATCCTGATACAACTGTTTCAGCATTATTCGTGCTAGAACATAAACATTTACAAAGCAGAATGATCAGAAGTAATTAAAGTATGCTGAGACAATATGACCAATAGGAAACTAATAATGAGGACAATCAAATAATGTCAAACCTCTAGAAAAATTATATTTCAGTTTCTACATTTAATCAAACACAGTCAATGTACTTTGAGTCCAAAATACATTTAAAATTAAGTTAAAGATTCAACAATAGAAATTGACAAAAGAAATTATGGTCAGTATAGATAATGTATTTCCTTTTTATAAAAATTATAAAATCCCCTTATATAACTTCAATCTTTATCGAAAGGATGAAGTCTCAATATTACCATATCTGGAAGAACAGAAATAAAACCAAACTATTGCAATCTGAAGGTGGCAGGCAGTGAGAAGCAGTAGGATCGTTCTGGCTTTTCTGGGTTTGGGCTTAAAGAGAGAGGTTCTGATGGAATAAGGTATTCCTTTCTGCCACTTGTGGGCAGGATCAGATATCTGGAAACTGGAGATGCTGAAACAGTGACGAGGCAAGTGACTCCCTCAAGGGGCAGGAGAAGCAGATTCAGAGTCATCTTCTAGCCCCATTTAGCTTGACCTTAGGTTAAGTCAAGTGCTTGTGCAAGGGTAGTGCCTTGCACAATTTTCAGATCAAGTTGGTGGAGTAGGAAGGACCTGCACTCAGCTCCTCCCAGGGACCAGCCAAAACTACCACCACATATAGAACCACTGTCTCTGAGAACTGACCTGAAGACTAGCACAACAGATTTTCTACAACCAAGGATATAAGGAAAAGGCCACATTGAGAAAGGAAGGAGGTGCAGAGTCCTTGTCTAGTGAGAACAAACCCTCCCACACTTCTGTGCTACAACCCACAAACAGGAAAGATATCACAACTGCAGTAATACCCCCTGAGGAGCAGGGGTCCAAGCCCTCATAATAGCTGGCTTTGAAAACCAGCATGGCTTACATCTGGGGGAGCCCAGGGGCTGTGAAAGAGACTACACTCTTAAAAGACTCACGCAGAAACTCACTCACTCCAAAGTCCATCACCGAGGCAGCAGCTTGAAAAGTGCCTGGGCCACACAAGCAGGAGAGCCATTGACTAATTTCAGGGTGTGCACCGGAGGGGCATGGCTCCAGTGGAACTTTAGGGATGGAAGTGCTGACAGATTTCGTTTGTTTTTACTTTCTTTCCACATAGCTGGTCCGGTGCTGGTGAGCACTATTTCTATCAGTCTCCATCAGCCTAAGTAACACCGCTTGTCCTGCCCCTGCTTTCCTATGAGAACTCAAGAGACCAGCACTGCCGCCCTGCAGCAGTTTCAGCCAGGTCCTGTAGACATTTGGACCAGAGACCAGTTCAACCTACTAGGGCCCTCTGCAGCAGTCACAGCCAAGCTGGCCTGGGGACCAACCTCACCCACCAGCACACCTGCAACAACTGCTGTCCACCCTTCACAGGAGGGCACATGCAGCCCACACAGGGGATGCCCCTGGAACACTTGGCTTTGTTGACCAGGGGGTATTGCACCACTGGACTGTATAGGACACCTCCTACATTAGGCCACTCTTTCAAAGCTGGGCCATGAAGCTGATATACACAGAAACAAACAGAGTTGGGCAAAATGAAGGAACTACAGAATATCTTTTAAAGAATAGCTTTCAAACATGACGATATCTCAGAAAAGCAGCTAAATGAAGAGGAGATGTTTATCAGATAAAGAATTCAGAGTAACACTCAAAGATGTTCATTGGACTCAGTAGAAAACTGGATGAATTCGATGAGAGAATCACCAAAGCTTAGGTGAATTGCAAGCTTTCTTCAGCAAAAGGCTAGAAACTGTAAACAAAGAAAGATTTAGAACTTTTGAATTCATTTACTGAAACAAAAAATATACTAGTTGAAATCAGCAAGAGGTGAGAGAACGCAAAAAAACAGACCAGTGATCTGGGTGACAAGGGTAGTAGAAGTCTCTCAATCAGAATAGCAAAAAGGAAAGGGAATAATAAAACAAAAGAAGACAAGAATAGGGCCCGTGAGGGGTCCCAGCTGCTCTGGCAGAAGGAGGAGCAGCTATGGCCTGGCAAACCAGCTTCCAGACTTCTCTCCATATTTCCAGCACGTGCCCACCCCGCTGTCAGCTCTCAGGGTGTCCCAGAGGAAGTTCAGCTCTGCATCAGGGGTGCAGCGAAGGAGGAGCCCAAGAGGAGACCTGGGAGGTTGTCAACTAAACTGGCTCCTGCCAAAATGGAAACAAAGCCAAAGAGGGCAGCAGGAAAGGATGAATCTTCAGGTGGAAAAGTGCAAACAAAAGGATAAAGGAAGCAAAGGGAAAACAGGTGGAAGTGGCCAACCAAGAGACTAAAGATTTACCTGCATCAAATGGAGAGACTGAAAACAAGGAGGGCCTAGCCTCTGATGGAGAAGAAAAGAAAGAAGTTATGTGTGATTAACATCACACACCCAAGTCTATCAGTGGTCTCTGTTTACCTTCTCATACAATCCAGAGGAATATTGGAATATTTTTATCAAGTATTTTATAAATGCAAGTTAGTAACCCTAGTAATATTGTTAAGAAGGTGGAAATCCTACCTCATCCATTTTTAAAGTGCAAGTGCTTAATTTCTAGGATGATGGTAACGTTATGTATCTTGGTGGGGGGTTGGGTTAGACAGACGGGTGCATTTGTCAACACTCAGCAAAATGCGCTTAAACTTTGTGCATTTTATGTAAGTTTAACTCAGAAATATGTAAAACAGATATTGAGCTTTAGTTGATGATATGCTTGCTGAAATGTTTATGGGCAAAGTGTAGTCATGATGACAATTTCTCTGAAATGCATCAGAAAATAAAATGCACTGGTAGAAAGAGGGATAATTATATGATAAAGAATAGCAAAGAGAATAGTAAAATGCTAATGGGTAGAATTTAGTTGATCAGTATATGGGTGTTCAGTGAAAAATTTGAAAATAAAATTTTGGGAGGAAAAGAGAAAGAGAAGCAAGCTGGGTATTGCCTAGACAAAGCATGATTAACCATTTTAAAGCATACAATCAGGTGGCATTTAGTGCATTCAAAATGTTGTATAACCACCACCTCTCTCTAGTTTCAAAGCTTCATCACCATTGAGACTTTGATTAGGGAGTTACATTTATTCTTAAGTATCTTATTCTTCTATGCTATTATAAATGGAGTTGTTTTCTTAATTATCTTTTTGGATTGTTCATTGCAACTGATTTTTGTGTGTTGATTTTGTATCTTGGAACTTTGCTGAATTCATTTATTAGCTCTAACTTCGTTTGTATAATCTTTAGGCTTTTCTAGATATAGTATCATGTTGTTAGTGAATAGATATAGTTTTACTTCTTCCTTTCTAATTTGAAAGTTTATTTCTTTTTCTTGCCTACTTGCTCTGCCTAGAACCTCTAAGATAATATTTACTAGAAGTGGCAAAAGTTGGCATTCCCCATAAATCTAGGGGAAAAGGGTTTAGTCTTTCACCACTGAATATGTTGTTAGCCGTGGGTTTTTCATATATCATATATCACATATCATATATCATAATAAGTTTCCTTCTATTTCTAGTTCATTAAATGTTTTTTATTGTGAAAGGATGTGGAATTTTGTTATTCTTTTATTGCATCAATTGAGATGATTTTGGTTTTTTTTTTTTCCTTCATTCTATTAAGTTAACATATCACATTGATCAGTTTTTATCTGTTGATCCATTCTCAAATTCCAGGAATAAATCCCACTTGGTCATAGTGTATAAACTTTTTAATGTACTGCTTTGGTTTGCTTGTATTTTGTTCAAGATTTCTATGTCAATATTTTTAAAGGATATTTGTAATTTTCTTGTAGTGTCTTTGCCTGTCTTTGGTATCAGTGTAAAAGTTTTCAAAATATATTCTGGATGCAAAAAACAAAACAAAAACAAACTATAACTTGAGGAGATGGAATTACAAAAATGGCACATAAACAAATGAGCAATTTTTACTTAGTACACAGATCCAGTTTATCATTCCAATAAGTATTTAACGTCATCACTCAAATTTCATATATATGTATATATATGCATATATAATCTATGTATTTATTTTATATTAAAGTCATATACAGATCCTTCTTGACTTACAGTGGGTTCATCCTGATAAACCCATTGTAAGTTGGAGAAACTGTAAGTTGAAAATGCGTTTAAGGAGTTGGTCCCAAGATGGCAGAGGAATAGGACGGGGAGACCACTTTCTCCCCCACACATTCATCAAAAGCTCATTTGAATGTTGAGCAACTTCCTCAAAACAACTTCTGAATGCTGGCAGAGGACACCAGACACCCAGAAAGGCAGCCCATTCTCTTCTAAAGGAGGTAGGACAAAATATAAAAGACAAAAAAAGCAGAGAAAAAGACTCAGGGATGGAGACCCATCCTGGGGAGGGAGTCGTTAAGGAAGAGAAGTTTCCACACAGTAGGAAACACTCCCACAGGTAAGTCTGTAGGGAGTTTTGGAATCTCAGAGGGCAACATAACTGGGAGAAAAACAAAAAACAAAAAACCACAGAATATGCGCCTAACTGTGACTGCCAGTGGAGAAGTAGCCCAGACACTTGCATCAGCCACCAGCTAGCAGGGGCTGGGCAGGGAGGCGCAGATTGCATCATTGGTCCTTAGGGTAAGGACCGGCCTGATTGCCATGAGAACAATCTGAGGGAGCTAACATGAGACAGCAATCCAAACCAGGGGATCACCAGAGAGAAAAAAAATAATAAGAAGAACTTTCCTGTGAAAGACTCTAATGTGCAGCCTGGCACACTCACAGAGCAAAGGATTGAGTAAATACCAAAGGAGAGCTAGCGGGCTGCATATAGCATCCCCCTTCCCCCCGCCATCCCCCCTCCCCCACCAGACAGAGGCAGGCATGCGACAGCCAGAGCTGGAAGGCAAGGGACTACTGCAATCTCAGCCCAGAGACTGCATCTTTCACCAAACTGTAAGAAGGCTCCCAGTTGCCAATACGTCTTCTTGGGATCCTGGACGGTTGACATTGGGCGGGAGTGTCTCAGCCTGAGATCAGCCCCAGAGGAGACACACAGCACACCTAAGACAGTGCTCTCGAAGCACACCCAGGAAACTGAGCATAAAGAACCAGGGAGGTGATTCAAATGCACGGCCCACCTGGGACAGTGCACTCACCAAGTACTCGGTCGCCTGAGCTGCTCGGACCTGGGAAGGGCACAAAACGCACACCCCAACCGAGTCTGAGCCCTTGCGGAGTACTCAAGAATCTGAGCGGCTTAGACCTGGGAAGGGCACGGAATGCAGAGCCCACTTGGGACAGTGTCGTTGCAAATCACCCTGGAGCCTGAGCAGTGTAGATCTGAGAAGCACACACCGCCTTCGGCTGTGGCAAACCAGTGTGGTCCATACGCTGCAAGCACTCCCCACACATGCCAATGACATTTGTTTGCAGTGTCCCTCCCTCCCAACAACACAACAGAACAAGTGAACCTAAATAAGTGACCACTTTCACCCCCTTGTGTCAGGACAAAAGTTAGATAAAGAGACTTGCAAACAGGGGAAGCCAAAATAAACAAAGAAGAGGGAACCACTCTGGAAGTGACAGGTGCAACAGACTAAAATCCTGTAGTTTATATTGACTGTGCATTGGAGGGGTCTTACAGACCTCAAGAACAAGTACAAGCTGGAACAAGGAGCTCTCTGAAACTGAACTGATCCCACACTTCTCACAACAACTCTAGAGAAATTTCTAGATATATTTTTCACTATGATCACGTTTTAACATATTTTTAAAATTCTTTATTACTCCTTTAATTTTCATTTTAATAACCTATTCTTAGGGTCTTTAAAAAAGACCCTAATTTTAAAGCAAATTTCATATATATATATATATATATATATATATATATATATATATATATATACATAATTTTAATTTTTGTGATTGATTTTGTCTTGTGTTTTTGATATTTTATTTTTGAGAGTCTAACCTCTGTTCTAGATTTTTAATCTTTGCTTTTTGGTATTTGTTGTCACTTTTATACCTTTAAGGATTTAATCTTCAGTATCCATTTTCACTTAGGGATTTGATTACTGCCTTGATTGCTCTCTACCCTTTTGACTCTCCCTCTTCTCCCCCAGGTCACCTCTACCTCCTTCCTCCCCCTTCTCTTCTCTACTTAACTCTGTGAATCTCTCTGGGTGTTCCAGGCTGTGGAAAACACTTAGTGAACTGATTAATGGCTATATTGCTCTCTCCCCTTTGACTCTCCCTCTTCTCCTGGGCACCTCTGTCTCCCTCCTCCCTCTTCTCTTCTCTATGTAACTCTAAATCTTTCTGGGTGTTTTGGACTGTGGAGAGCATTTAGGGAATTGATTACTAGCTAGACTGCTCTCTCCCCTTTTGACTCCCCCCTTCCCTCCTGGTCACCTCTATCTCCCACCTCTCTCTTCTCATCTCTGTGTAACTCTACGAATCTCTCTGGGTGTCCCTCGCTGTGGAGAATTGCTTCACCATTAACATAGATGTTTTATCATTTGTGCTGTATGGATGGAGAAGTCTTGAGGCTACTGTAAGAGAAGAACTGAAAGCCAGAAGCAGGAGGTTTAATTCCAAATCCTGAGGACATCAGAGAACTCCTGACTCCAGGGAATATTAATAGACAAGAGCTCACCGAAAAATCTCCATACCTACACTGAAACCAAGCTCCACCCAAGAGCCAATAAGTTCCAGTGCAAGGCATACCATGCTAATTCTCCATTAAAGCAGGAACACAACCCTAAGCATTAAAATACAGGCTTCCCAAAGCCAGGCTAAAACCATTGACACCCCAAAACTCACTACAGGACCGTTCATTGCACTACAGAGAGAAGAGATCCAGCTCCACCCACTAGAACACAGACACAAGCTCCCCCAACCAGGAAACCTTGACAAGCCACTAGTCCAATCCCACCCACAGGGAACAGACTCCAAAATAAAGAGGAACCATGAACATCCAGCCTACAGAAAGGGCACCCCAAACACATCAGTCTAAAAAAAATGAAAAGGCAGAGAAATATTCAACAGGAAAAGGAACATGATAAATACCCACCAAACCAAACAAACGAGGAGGAGATAGGGAGTCTACCTGAAAAAGAATTCAGAATAATGATAGTAAAGATGATCCAAAATCTTAAAAACAAAATGAAGTTACAGATAAATAGACTAGACACAAGGATTGAGAAGATGCAAGAAATGTTTAACAAGGACCAAGAAGAAATGAAAAAGAGTCAATTAATAATGAATAATGCAATAACAGATCAAAAGCACTCTGGAGAAAAGCAACAGTAGAATAAATGAGGCAGAAGAGAGGATAAGTGAGGTGGAAGATACAATGGAGGAAATAAATGAAGTGAAGAGAAAAAAGAAAAAAAAAAAAGAATTAAAAGAAATGAGGACAATCTCAGAGACTTCTGGGACAATTTTAAATGTCCCAACATTCAAAACATAAGTGTCGCAGAAGACGAAGACAAAACGAAAGGATATGAGAAAATACTTGAGGAGATAATAGTCGGAAACTTCCCTAAAATGGGGAAGGAAATAGCCACCCAAGTCCAAGAAAACCAGAGTCCCCAAAAGGATAAACCCAAGGTGAAACACCCCAAGACACATATTAATCAAACTAACGAAGATCAAACACAAAAAGCAAATATTAAAAGGGGTAAGGAAAAAGCAACAAACAACATAAAATGGGATCCCCATAAGGATAACAGCTGACCTTTCAATAGAAACTCTTCAGTCCAGAAGGGAATGGCAGGATATACTTAAAATGATGAAAGAGAAAAACCTACAACCAAGATTACTGTACTCAGCAAGGATCTCATTCAGATATGAAGGAGAAATTAAAAGCTTTACAGACAAGCAAAAGCTGAGAGAATTCAGTACCACCAAACCAGCTCTTCAACAAATGCTAAAGGATCTTCTCTAGACAGGAAACACAGAAAATATTCATAAAATCAAACCCAAAACGACAAAGTAAATGGCAATGGGATCATACTTAACAATAATTACCTTAAATGTAAATAGATTGAATGCCCTAACCAAAAGACAAAGACTGGCTGAATGGATACAAAGACCCCTATATAGGCTGTCTACAAGAGACACACCTCAAACCAAGGGACACATACAGACTGAAAGTGAAGGGGTGGAAAAAGATATTTCACAAAAATGGAGAACAAAAGAAAGCAGGAGTAGCAATACTCATGTCAGACAAAATAGACTTTGAAATAAAGATCATGAAGAGAGACAAAGAAGGACACGCCTAATCAAAAAGAAAAATGATACAAAAAAAAAAAATATCATGAAAAAACTTGGAAAAAGAAATAGGCATGAATTCTTAGAAGAGCATAACCTTCCAAAACTGAACCAGGAAAGAAACAGAAAATCTTAACAGAACCATCACGAGAACGGGAATTGAAAAAAAACTGTAACCAAAAATCTTCACAACAGACAACCAACAAACAACTAAGCAACTATATGCCAGGACCAGATGGCTTCTTATAGAGCATGAATTCTGAACCCAGAAAATCTTAACAGAACCATCACGAGAAGAATTGTGTAACCAAAAATCTAACAAAACCCAGATCTTCTGAATTCTCAAAAATTTACAGAAGTGCTTCCAGAAAAATTTCAGAAAATTTCAGTGGAAAGTAAACTCCCAAAACTCACTCTATGAGGACACCATCACCCTAATATCAAAACCAGAGAAAGATACCATAAAAAAAAGAAAGCTACAGGCCAACGTCACTGAAGATCATTGATGCAAAAATACTCAACAAAATTCTAGCAAACAGAATTGAACAACGTATTAAAAAGATCATATGTCATGACCAAGTGGGCCTTATCCCAGGGACACAAGGATTCTCCAATATTCACAAATCAATCAATGTGATAAACCACATTAACAAGTGGAGAGATAAAAAGCATAAGATTATCTCAATAGATCCAAAGAAAGTTTTTGACAAAATTCAACACCCATTTGTGATTTAAAAAAAAAAACAACCCTCCAGAAAGCAGGCATAGAAGGAATGTACCTCAACATAGTAAAAGCCATCTATGATAAACCCACAGGAAATATTATCCTCAGTGGTGAAAAGCTGAAAGGATTTCCTCTAAAGTCAGAAACAAGAAAAGAGTGCCAACTCTCACCACTACTATTCAACATAGTTTTGGAAGTTTTAGCCAAGCAATCAGAGAAGAAAAAGAAATAAAAGGAATCCAGATTGGAAAAGAAGAAGTAAACCTCTCATTGTTTGCAGATGACATGATCCTCTACTTAGAAAACCCTAAAGACACCATAGAAAGTTACTAGAGCTAATCAATGAATATAGTAAAATTGCAGGATATAAAATTAACACACAGAAACCCCTTGCATTCCTATATGTTAACTATGAGTAAACAGAAAGAGAAATTAGGGAAACAATCACATTCACCAACAATAAAAAGAATACAATACTTAGGAATAAATTTACCTAAAGAAACAAAAGACCTATATATAGAAAACTATAAAATATTGATGAAAGAAATCAAAGATGACACAAATAGATAGAGAATTATACCATGTTCATGGCTTGGAAGAATCAATATAGTGAAAATGAGTATGCTACCCAAAGCAATCTATAGATTCAGTGCAATCCCTATGAAGCTACCAACAGTATTTTTCACAGAGCTAAAACAAATAATTTCACAATTTGTACGGAAATACAGAAAACTTCGAATAGCCAAAGCAATCTTGAGAAAGAAGACTAGAAGTGGAGGAGTCAACCTTCCGGACTTCAGACTGTACTACAAAGCTACAGTCATCAAGAGAGTATAGTACTGGCACAAAGACAGAAATATAGGTCAATGGAACAAAACAGAAAGCACAGAGGTGAATCCATGCAACTGTGGACATATTATCTTTGACAAAGGAAGAAAAAATATGCAATGGAGAAAAGACAATCTCTTTAATAAGTGGTGCTAGGGAAAACTGGTCAACCACCTGTAAAAGAACAAAACTAGAACACTTTCTTACACCTCTTACTGACTCAGTGGAAAAGACTCTGATGCTGGGAAAGATTGAAGGCCGGAGGAGAAGGGAACAACAGAGGATGAGATGTTTGGATGGCATCATCAACTCGATGGACATGCATTTGAGCAAGCTCCAGAGTTGGTGATGGACAGGGAAGCCTGGTGTGCTGCAGTCCATGGGGTCGTAAAAGTTGGACACAACTGAGCGACTGAACTGAACTGATAAGGTGTTAAAGATAACTGCCAAATGTGTTATTTTCTAATTAATTAATTTACCTAGTTTAGCTTTTCTAGATTACTGTCTAGTACTTCAGAACTTGTGTTGTACAATTTGTAATCTGGCTTTGGCAATTTTCTTGCACATTACTTGTCCAAGAGCTATGATAGGGCCATCCCTACTTCAAAAGGATAGAGGGCTGCCATGAAGATACAATAGTTTTTGAACTTATTTCTGAAACAGAGCAGACTTCCAGACATAGAGATCAGACTTGTTTGCCAAGGGAGAAGGGAGATGGGGGAGTCTGGGGTTAGCAGGTGCAAACTATTACACCTGAACGGATAATCAGCAAGATCTTATTGCATATCACAGGAAACTATATTAATATTCTGTGATAAAACATATGAAAATAATATGAAAAAGAATGCATATAGATGTATAACTGAATCATTTTGCTATACTGTAGAACTTAACACACCCTTGTAAATCAACTATATCTCAATAATATTTTTTTAAGATATAATATGCTTAGCTCTATATCTCCATGGGCAATTTAGAGAGTAACCAGGAAATGTATGGAGCTCTTCCAGCAGAGGTAAAAGGGAGGTATAACAGAGAAATAAAATAATATTAGCTAGTCTAACTTATAAATAACCATATTGAGGCATTTCCCACAGTTCCCAGGAAGAAAAAATTGGATAAAATGTATGGTTTTCTTACACTTTTCTCTGCAGAATTCATGACCAGTAGATATTTTCTACGTCTAAAGTTATATAAACCTATGCTCCTTTGCATAAACAAGATATTAATATTTTTATTTTTTAGAATGAAAAAGAGAATAAGTAATAAAAACAAATCTTTTGGGCCACCATTCCAAATGGAAACTAAAAATATTCACATTGTACTTATTCTTATACCAGCTTTGAGAGGCAGATAAGAATGAAAGTCTCCTTTACCTTAGGTTAAAAGTAAGATATGTAGTGGTATAGGGCTGTTTACATACAGACATCTTCTAAACATATTGATGCTTTAGGGAACTTTCAGTAATCAGACTTCTGACCAACAGATTGACGTTTTCTCCACTGGATTGGTAGAGCTGGGGACAGAGCTCAAGGTATTTCAGGGATCAAAAACTAGCTGAAGATTGTAACACCTGACACTTCTGTAGGAGATTATTTTAATTAATGCCATTATAAAAATAAGAATTCAGGTCAAATAATGTCTTTGAAATAGGTCAGATTAAATTTCTACTTTCATTGACTTGATTTATAAATTTGTTGAATAGATTGGTTACGATAGTGATTAGTGAATTATTTCTGATATTGAATTAAATGTTTCCTTTCAGACTAAAAGTTCTTTGCTTCATGAAAGCAAGGCACACCCGTCAGGTTAGCCCATAGCTGCCACGCGGTGAGCACGTGGTAAGACATGGCTGAACAGAATTCCTTTTCACCAGTTATTCCTGGGTATACTCCAGGGATGCTTTGTAAGTTACAGAAAATAGTGCTCATTCTTTGTACACTAACCCTCACTTGAGCTGTATTTTGCAATTTTGAAAATTGAAACAGATCATGCAATGAGACATATATCAAATGAAAATAAGACCTTTCTTTTTCTTGGAGACTTTTAAATCAATATAATGAAACAAACACAAATCTAAACTAAAATAAATGTTTTGTATAAGAGTGTTTATAGAATGTACACCATGGTTGTCAATTCAGTGGATCTGAGAGGAGACTCAACTATGGGAGTAAAGTTGACTTATGATGTTGTGATAGTTTCAGGTATAGTAAAGAGAATCAGCTCAAATATATGTACATATGTGTATATATATGTATATATGTACATAATATAATCCTTGTTTTTTAGATTCTTTTCCCAGATGGGTCATTACAGAGTATTGAGTAGAATTCTGTCTGCTATAGATCAGGTTCTTATTAGTTATATATTTTATGCATAGTAGTGTGTATACTTTTTAAGTGTTCCTGATTTCTTTCATACTTACTCTTAAGTTTATAGAGATATATTGAAAGATACTGAGAGAGTGAAAAAAAGCATAAGAAATATCTGAGTTCTGATATTGCTCTGGTTTTCGTGTTCAATTTTAATTTTTATATTATTCTTTTCCTCATGTTGAAATAAGACATATTGCCTCAGTTATTATGGAGCTTTGTTCTCCGGTTATTTTTCTTAATAAACATGACTTCTATGTGATTCAGCTGAATGGAGGCACATTTCAAGAAATTAAAAGAAACATTTTTAAGAAACTTTGGTAAGAATGTATTCATTGATGCGCTTGAAATTTTTTTTGGTGAAGTAAATAAAACTGATGTCAAGATAGGTACGAATAAGGGAGTGTTTACAATAAACATACCAAAAAAAAGTACTTATTCAGTTTTAAGTACACATACACATAAAGCCTCAAAAACAACTTACAAGGGAAAAAAATGGTTGGTAAAGAAACTCACTATAGCTAATAAAACATCATTTTAATTTCCCCCTCAGCCCTAAACACTGACTATTCTGATCATGTGAATCTGCTATATATCAGGATATTAGGAGAAAATGGGTCAAAAAACAAGTGCTTGTTTTCTAGATTTGTTTTGAAGAAAAATTCATCAGAAACATTTATAACTTCTTATCATGAGTCTTCTGTTAAGCAAAAGCAGAAGACTAGGGATTCTAGGCAGGGGATACAGAACTATATTCACATCTGATTGAAGAACAGAAGCACATCATATCATGGTAATGTAATTATCTTCATATAAACACTAAGAAGAAACACTTAGAATCTCTTAGAAGAAATGAGGTAGCCCTCATGGTCAACAAAAGTGTGTAAAATGAAGCATTTGAGTACGATCTGAAAAACTACAGAATGATCTTTATTTGTTTCTAAGGCAAACCATTAAATATCACAGTAATCCAAGTCTATGCCCCAATCAGTAATGCTGAAGAAGCTGAAGTTGAACAGTTCTATGAAGACCTACAAGACCTTCTAGAAGTACAACAAATAAATGATGTCTTTTTTATCAGAGGAGAATGGAATGTAAAAGTAGGAAGTCAAGAGAGACCTAAAGTAATAGGCAAATTTGGCCTTGGAGTACAAAATGAAGCAGGGCAAAGGCTAACAGAGCTTTGTCAAGAGAACACAATGATCAAGCAAATACCCTCTTTCAACAACACAAGAGAAGACTCTACACGTGGACATCACCAGATGGTCAATACCAAAATCAGATTGATTATATTCTTTGCAACCAAAGATGGAGAAGCTCTATACAGTCAGCAAAAACAAGACCGGGAGATGACTGCGGCTCATATCATGAACTCCTTATTGACAAGTTCAGACTTGAATTGAAGGAGAGAAAACCACTAGACCATTCAGGTATGACCTAAATCAAATCCCTTATGATTATACAATGGAAGTGACAAGTAGATTCAAAGGATTAGATCTGATAGATGGAGTGCCTGAAGAACTATGGACGGAGGTTCATGCCATTGTAGAGGAGGCAGTGATCAAGATCATTCCCAAGAAAAAGAAATGTAAAAAGGCAAAATGGTTGTCTGAGGAGGACTTAAAAGTAGCTGAGAAAAGAAGAGAAGTTAAAGGCAAAGGACAAAAAGAAATATATACCCATTTGAATGCAGAGTTCCAAAGAATAGCAAGGAGAGACAAGATAGCCTTCCTTAGTGATCAATGCAAAGAAATAGAGGAAAACACTAGAATGGGAAAGACTAGAGATCTCTTCAAGAAAATTAAAGATACCAAAGGAAAATTTCATGCAAAGATGGGCATAACAAAAGGACAGAAATGGCATGGACCTGAAACAGAAAGCAGTGGCCACAGAATAGGAAAAGGTCAGTTTTCATTCCAGTCCCAAAGAAAGGCAATGCCAAAGAATGTTCAAACTACTTCACAATTGCACTCATTTCACACGCTAGCAAAGTATTGCTCAAAATTCTCCAAGTTAGGCTTCAACATATGTTAAATATGTCAGTTAAATAAACAGGGTGACAATATACAGCCTTGACATACTCGTTTTCCTATTTGGAACCAGTCTGTTCTTCTATGTCCAGTTCTAACTGTTGCTTCCTGACCTGCATACAGGTTTCTCAAGAGGCAGGTCAGGTGGTCTGGTATTCCCATCTCTTTCAGAATTTCCCACAGTTTATTGTAATCCACACAGTCAAAGGTTTAGCATAGTCAATAAAGCAGAAATAGATGTTTTTCTGGAACTCTCTTGCTTTTTCAATGATCCAGCAGATGTTGGCAATTTGATCTCTGGTTCCTCTGCCTTTTCTAATGGGATATTACACACAGCCATATAAAAGAATAAAATTTTGTTGTTTGCAGTAACATGGATGAGAATAATGTTAAGTGAAAAAGTCATACAGAGGAAGGCAAATATTGTATGGTATTACATTGTTGAATATAAAGAAAAGACAACAAACTAGTGAATACAGCAAAAAAAGAAGCAAACTCAGAGAACAAATGAGTGGTTAACAGTGAGGGAGGGGAGGGGCGATATAGGAGTGCTGAGTTGGGAGGTACAAATTATTGGGTGTAAGGCTACAAGGATGTATTGTTCAATTCAGAGAACATACCTAATATTTTGTAATAACTGTAAATGGAGTATAACCTTTAAAAATTATATGAAAAACAAAACTAACAACAAGCAATTAAGATAAATTTGTCCAAAAATGCCCTATGAATTTAAAAAAATCTCACTGAATGTTTGAAACTATTTTGAATCAAATGATAATTGAGATGAATATATATTTCCTCTGTCACATAAGTGATAATAAGAAAAGATGCACTTAGAAATGTATAGCCTTAAAATATCTATATTAGAAAAGAAGAAAGGTGATATTCAGTAATCTAAGTATTTGTCTCAGAAATTAGAAAATAGACAACAAATTGAACCCAAACTAAATAGAAGAAAGAAAACAGAAAATAAAATTCAAAATAATTAAATTAAACAAATAATTAACAAAATAATTAAATTAAATATGCAAAGGCCAACACAACTGCGTAGGGAAATAATAGTCTTTCTAGTTAGCAACAGATGTTGCTAAAATAAGTGGATTGCATGAATACTCACATTTAGAAGAATAAATATGAATCCCTAGTTCACATTATGCACAAAGATTACTCAAAGTGCCTCACAGAACTAAATGTAAGAGATAAAACTAAAACTTTTAGGAGAAAGCACAGTAGTGACTCTTTGCAATCTTTGGCTAGGCAGTAATTTCTCAAATACAACACTAACAGCAAAAGCAACAATGCAGCAAATTGATAGATTTCAAAGGATACCATAAAGAAAATTAAAAGACAATCCAAAAATTGGGAGATAATATTTGCAGATATTTTTATTATAAAATCATATTTCTCATAGGGAATTTGTGTCTAGACAATCTAAATAACTCTGACAACTCAGTATTAAAAAGATAATTGAAAACATTTCTCCAAGGAAGATACATGGGTGCCTAATAAACATATGAAAAGATGCTCACCGTCACTGGTCATTAGGCAAACAAAAAGGCAAAATTATAATGACCACATCACATCCACTAGAATGGTTGGAGAGAATGTCAAGAAATTGAAACCCTCCTATATTCCTAGTGGGAATTTAAAATGGTGTAGCCATGATGAAAAAAATGTTGGCATTTCCTCAAATTGCCATATGACCAATTGATTCTACCTGTACCTAATCAAGAAAATGAAAATACATGTTCACATAAATACTAGTATACGAATGTTCATAATAACAGTATTCACAATAGCTAAGAGGTATAAACAACCTGAATCAACTGATGAATGGATAACAAAATATGGTGTATGCATACAGTGAAATAGTATTAAATATTTTGCAATAAAAAAGAATGGAGCATTACACACGCTACAACAAAGATGATCCCCTAAAACATTACACTAAGTAAAACAAATCACTCACAAAAGATCACAAAGTGTATGATTCCATTCATATGAGACATCTGAAATAGGCAAATTTATACAGTCAAATTAGATGAGTTGTTATCTAAGCTTGGAGATTGGAGGGAGGGCTGGTAAGTGACTGCTGATAGGTACAAGTTTCTTTGGGCATGCTAAAAATCCTCTAAAATTATATTGTAATGATGGTTTCATAGCTCTGTAAATATACTAAAAACCATTGAATTGTACACTTAAATGGGTAGACTCAACAGTATTTGAAACATATCTCAATAGAGTTATTAAGTAAAAAACAAAAAGAAAATTGACATAGTATAAGATTTGTCCTTTGGAAAATATTGTTCAAACCTTGCAAGAAATATCATGATAGAAAGAGACTAGCCCAAAAGACCAATATCAGAAAGGAAAGGATGACATCATAGAAACTACAGATGTAATATGACCAATTTTACACTAACAAACTTGAGAACCTATTATCATGTGGGTGAAATGACTATATTTCAAGAAAAATATGACTTTTCAGAACTGAAACAGCTGCTGCTGCTGCTGCTGCTGCTGCTAAGTCACTTCAGTCATGTTGGACTCTGTGTGACCCCATAGATGGCAGCCCACCAGGCTCCCCCGTCCCTGGGATTCTCCAAGCAAAAATAATGAGTGGGTTGCCATTTCCTCCTCCAATGCATGAAAGTTAAAAGTGACAATGAAGTCGCTCAGTCTTGTCCGACTTTTAGCGACCACATGGAGTGCAGCCTACCAGGCTCCTCCTTCCATGGGATTTTCCAGGCAAGAGTACTAGAGTGGGGTGCCATTGCCTTCTCTGGAACTGAAACAGAAATGAGATTAATTCTGCTTTTCACTTTTCTTAAATTTGTTGAAATTGCTTTTGGTTATTTTGGATTTATTCCTTTTTTTTTTTATATACATTCCTTCTTCAGGATATCAGGAGGGAAAGGGAATGTATCATTACCTTGAAAGGGAAATAGACATTTGACTAGAAAGGCAAGTATTTTACTTTTTAAAGAAAAGCATATGATTTGAAAGAGATGCTTGTATTCTAATAAAACATAAGTTGGTTCCTTTTAAAAAGGAAGGTAGATCAATTTTTAATAAAGTTTTAAATATTTTTGATAAGAAGCAAACTTATTTTTAATCTTTGCCATGCATTTGCTTGTGTATCCCAAATAAATGCATTATAGTAATGCAAAGGTTAGCATGCACTGCACAAGGATTGTGTAAAAGAATATGTTTTCTTAAATGCCTTTCACTGAGTGCAAATATGTCCTTGTAAAAGAATTAACACAAGCCAGTGGCAGTGGAGCTAATCCTAAAACATTTCAGAAAATAGAGTGAATAATGTGGTTCTGGGCTTTGATAAAACACTATACATATGACTGCACTACATTTTGAGTTTATTCTGGCATAGTGAGAGGCAGTAACAACATCAGCAATGATTCACTCAATGAATAGTGCTTTGTCTAATTTCCATAGGCAAAATTATTCAACCCATGAAGAGACAATACATTTTTGTTTGTAGTCTCATTGCAATATGTGTAATAACATTTGGTTGGTGTGACAATGTGTCTGCGAAAGTTGACAATTGGTACTGCGATGTGAAAGCTATTTTATTTTGTATCTTTAAAGAATTACTGGGTTGTTAAATTAAATTTTATTCCTGTAGGCTGCATCCTTCACATAGAAACCAGGTGTGCAAGTTCTCATATCTGCATTTGAGATGCTGGTTTCCTAATATGGGATCACAAAGTTGTACTCATGGATTATTTCACCTAATAATTACAGTTGACAATTATTATGGTGATATAAAAATAATTTAACAGACGGTCAACCAAAAGCTTGCTTTGGCATTTAACTTGAGGGACTCATTCCATATGTTGAATAGACATTTAACTTTATGCTAAATAGTTAAAACAAATTAAGTCCTTGCTCAATTTAAGAGAATCTATTAAATAACCTCATCCCTTCCTCCAGAAATGTGATTGATAATAAGAACATGAGTATAGTCACCAAGTCAGTTATTTCAAATACAGATCCAATAAGTATATTTCTCATCTCCAAATTCATTTTAAACACTATTTAGAACTGCATTGTATTTGCACTTTAACATTTAGAAGGTACAAATAAAAATCTTAGAAGAGATTACTATTCTTACATAAATGCAATGAATTGAGCTATTTTAAATGCTGATGAATCCCCTGGCAAGATATCTAGTCAAAGACCTAAGTTTTTCTATCTGTGTAATGGGAAATACAAAAGGCTGTGCAATGGGAAATATAAAGAAGAATGAAAAAGCTGGTTTAAGACTCAGCATTCAAAAAACCAAGATCATGGCATCCAGTCCCTTCACTCCATGGCAAATAGATGGAGAAACAAAGGAAACGGTGACAGATTTTATTTTCTTGGGCTCCAAAATCACTGCAGATGGGGACTGCAGCCTTGAAATTAAAAAACACATTTGCTCCTTGGAAGGAAAGCTATGACCAACCTAGACAGCATATTAAAGAGCAGGGACATTACTTTGCCAACAAATTTCCATCTAGTCAAAGCTATGTTTTTTTCCAGTGGTTGTGAATGGATGTGAGAGTTGGACTATAAAGAAAACTGAGTGCTGAAGAATTGATGCTTTTGAACTGTGGTATTGCAGAAGACTCTTGAGAGTCCCTTGGACTGCAAGGAGATCAAACCAATCCATCCTAAAGGAAATCAATCCAGGATATTCATTGGAAGGACTGATGCTAAAGCTGAAGCTCCAATACTTTGGCCACCTGATGCGAAGAACTGACTCATTAGAAAAGACCCTGATGCTGGGAAAGTTTGAAGCTGGGAGAAGAAGGGGACAACAGAGAATGAGATGGTTGGATGGCATCACTGACTTGATAGACATGAGTTTGAGTAAGCTCCAGTAGTTGGTGATGGACATGGAAGCCTGGCTTGCTGCGGTTCATGGGGTTGCAAAGAGTCGGACACAACTGAGTGACTGAACAGAAATGAAGGCTGTTTTGTTAATTAAAAATACATATATACAATATGAAATATGTACAAACTTAGAGAATACTCTTATATACATCCCTGGAGAAGGGAACAGCTACCCACTCCAGTATTCTGGCCTGGAGAATTCCATGGACAGTATATGAGACAGTATATGAGACTCTATGGAGTCTCAAAGAGTCGGACACAACTGTGCGACTTTCACTTTCACAGTATATACATATCATATATGTGTATTAAGTGTGCAACAAACTCAGAGTTAAATAGGAATCTGAATTAAACTTACTTCTAATAAAGTCAATGTTTTTATCTTTTCTTGAGCATATTCTTTGCCACAAGCTGTGTGGTACTTAATTGCTCAGTCGTGTCCAACTCTTTAAGACCCCATGTACTGTAGCCTGCCAGGTTCCTCTGTCCATGGGAATTCTCCAGGCAAGGATACTGGAGTGGGTTGCCATGCCCTCTTCCAGGGGTTTGTCCCAACCCAGAAATGGAACCCAGGTCTCCCACATTGCAGGCTGATTCTTTACGGTCTGAGCCACCAGGGAAGCCCAAGAATACTGGAGTGCATATTCTGTCCCTTCAACAGGGAATCTTCCTGACCTAGGACTCAAACCAGAGTCTCCTGCATTGCAGGCAGATTCTTTACCAGGTAAGCTACCAGGAAAGCCCTCTTTGTAGCATAGGAAAGTGTAATAGGCATGGATTCTAGAGTAAGATTTACTAGAATAATAAACTTGGACAAGTTACCTCTTTCCTCTGCTGCAGTAAGGTTTAAATGAGTTGTTAAAATGTCAGGTGCTCAGATCCATGCCTGGTACACAGTATGTATTCAACAAACACTAGCTTTTATTGTATTGTTTCCCACCTCTGTGTTGCCAAGGGAGCAAATACACTTACATGTCCTTGTTTCCTTCTCAAAGAATGTGTTTTGACACACAGCTCCTCTTCACTAGGAAGTTTCACTGTCCTCTCAAAGGAAGCCACCTTCTTGGGGCCACTGAATTATTACAGCCTTCATACGTAAGACTACATGTTGGATATTAGAGCTGAAAAATTACACAAAATATTTAGTTCATTTCACTACCTATAGAAAGTTTTCCAGCATGCAGGTAGCTAGATGTGAGCAGAGAAAGGGGAACATGGGCCAGGAGGCCAGAAACCACACATCTTGTAAACAGGAGAGGTCCATGAGCAGACAAAGGAAAGCAGGAACCTTCAGATTGATAGGAAACCACACATTTTGGGGTGATATGGTCCTGGAGCAGATGAATAAAGGAGGAGAAAGGCTGGAATCTCCACATCTGGATGTAACCTGCTGCTCATTATGTTCTCATTACAATAAAATTAACCTTGCAGGTAAGCTCTCCTCAGGCACTGAAGCCATGACACTTCTGATCTAAGCAAAAAAGGACAAAAATCCCTTTTCCTCTTGGGAAGATGGAGCTGGGATGAAAGTCAGAGAATATGACATGCAAGCACTCTTTTCTCAGTGAATATTATGCCCCCTTCATTTGTATGCCCCTCCTAATCAGCCTTCCAATGAAACCCGGCCCAGCTGCTTACCCATCTGCCCATACCCCCTGTAAGAGCATACTCTACATATATACAATGGAATAGTATTCAGCCATGAAAAAGAACAAATAATGCCATCTGCAACAGCTTGGATAGACCTAGAGATTGCCGTACAGAATGAAGAAAGTCAGACGCAGAAAGACAAATATGATATCACTTACATGTGGAATAAATTTAAAAAAAGAGGATACAAATGAACTTATTTACAAAACAGAAGTTGAGTGATGGATAGAGAAAACAAAACAAACAAACAAAAATTGTGGTTACCAGGAGATAAAAGAGAGGAGAGAGAAATTTGGAGATCGGGATTGACATACACACACTATTATATACAAGGTACGTAACTAATAAGAACTTGCTACATAGCACAGGGAACTTTACTGAGTACTCTGTAATGCCCTAAATGGTAAAAGAATCTAAAAGAGTGGATATATGTGTATGTATAACTGATTCACATTGCTATACACCAGAAACCAACACAACATTGAAAATTAACTGTACTATACTCCAATAAAATTAAAATAAAAAAAATAATGAATCCTCACTTGACTTTCTTGACATCTCTCTCATTTCTGAATTATTTCTGTGACAGGAGCCTAACATTCACCAGGAACAAAAGTACTGTCTTATTTTAGGTCAAATGTATTTCTCTAACTCAATTCCTGAAGTTGGTTCTGCTTATTGACTATAAAATGTCAATGTATGGCAAAAACCACTACAATATTGTAATTTAATTAGCCCCCAACCAAAATAAATAAATTTATTTAAAAAATGTATTTTTAAAAGTAAACAGAATACAGGAGTGTAATTTTCACATGATAAATGGCTTGTGTAGGTGCTCTTTCCTCCCTGCAACAATCCTCTTCTATTTCCAACTCTCTTTGGTCCTTAGGGAACTTGAACTGCTACAGCTGGGCCAGTGACACCTAAGGGCTCTTCTAACACCCTATGTTGACTCCGTATCCTATCCTACTTTTAACCCATTCATTCATTTGTTTTGCTCACTAACTTCCTGAGGATGAGGACTATCTTTTTTTCCTATACTATGTATTTATTGCATAGAGGAGTGCTTCACACAGAGCTGACTTTCAATAGAGAGTAGTTAAATGAATAAAGGAGGATATATTGTAGACTGTGTGATAACTGTAATTCACATAGTTCTGAATCACTCATTCCCTAGTGACTTATTTATCCTTACTTCATTCCATGACAGCAAAAAGCTCTGGAGTCCCAAACTGTAACTCAACAATATACAGCCCTGGATGCCAAACAATTCATTCATCAGGCAGTGCAAATAACACAGTGATGAATTAGTAGAGCAGTTGCTCTAGGTTAGCATCATATATTATGTAATGCAACTGTCAAACATTTATATGAAGCAAATATGCTCTATGAAGTAGCATAGAACTCTGGATTCCTGTTCTACCACTTTTCTAAACTTTCTGGACCTTAGTTTCTCTGTCTGTGTCTTTAGAACAGCATACCTGCTTTCAGGGTTACGAGGACATCTAAATTCATCGGCATAGAACAGGAATTAAAAATATTCTTATCATATTATTGGTAATTGTGTTTTGAGATATAAATGTTTCTGTGAGCTCTATCCTATGTGTCTCTTGATTAGGGAGATTATTGCTCAGATTCTTCAGGACCACTCTGACATGTTCCATTTATTTCCAGGTACGATTTTCATTCTGAGGCAAAAACAAGCTGATTTGACAAATAGGACATTAATTTGTCCTGCCTGTCCCCTTTCTATAAAACATGACAACATTCCACAAAATCCAACACTAAGAAGACACTGGGTCACTTGTGCGTGGAGAGAAAGAAGGCACCCCAATTCCACACATGCCCATCTGGGTACACATAATAATGATCATTCGGTTTCAGATAATTAAATTGGGATATTGGGAAATCAGTGTGTTCCAAATAGTACTAATTGTAGAATTAAACAACTATTGAGAATTATAAGTCTTTTTGAGGTGCTCACAATTTAATTTATATCTAAACGAAACAGATAGACATGATATATTTTGAAAAAGAACAGCTCTGAACGTGATCTCGTGACTAATTCTGTAGAGGAAAAGATGTCTTCCTCTGAGGAGCATTTTTAGATCAATCATTGCTATTGTGAATAACGATGCTTTGACATTGTTCAGTAACTATACAATTAAAGTTAATGCATGACTTTAAACTGCATGGTGAATGGAACCTTTCTTCATGATGTGACATTTAAAGCACCAGTCTTCCCCTTTGCATTTTTCAATTCAGTCTGTTTCCATAACAACCATTGGGGTCTATTTTTAATGATTTACTTACTTACAAAAATCAAAGCTCTTGAAAGGCATGGTGTCTTTTATTCAATTTTCCTCCTTTTTTATAGTTATTCTAATAAATCATTTTCCTTTTAATTTACTATTTACTATTGCCTTTGGCGGTGCTTAGTAAAGGCTCTGTAACAGAGATTAAAAGCAATAACTGATAAATGATCAAAAGAGGAAGAAAATGAAGTTAAAAAAAAGGCACTTCTGAAAATTCTATCTGCCCTGACAGTTATTTTCCGAATGTATAAAGGCATCGTGCATTAAGCAGCTAGCACACTTAATTTATCATTTAATTATTAACACAGACGTTAATTCTTGATATGAATCATTTGATCCATGGGGAAGTCAGAAAGATCCTCTGGAGAAGAGAATGGCAATCCACTCCAGTATTCTCGCCTGAAGAATCCCATGGATGGGGGAGCCTGGCGGGCTACAGTCACAGAGTCAGACATGATTGAAGTGACTTAGCACGCACATTCAATATATTCTAATCAATTCAAACAACATCATTGCTGAAAGTTACTAATAAAAGTCAAGTAATTTAAAACATGTTAATTTTGAATGCAAAATCCTACTAGACTTGGATGTGGTTAGTTTCAATAGCACATGATCTTCACTTCACCTCATTATTACAAGCTATTATTCACTATTTACTCCACCTCATTCTTAAGAGTTTTGGCATGAAAGTGTCTGAATTTATAGCAAATTGGAAAAATCTTGGGATTTAAAATCAGACAGAAATCTGAGTCACCAATTCTTTCTTACTTGCCAACAAGGTGAGTTATTTCACTTTTTAAAAAATAATACACTATCTTCCCTTGCAATATGCCAACACTATTAATTTCTTAAAATGAGTTTGGAATATAAATAACTTAGATACTAGAAGTCCTTGGTCCTTATGATTTGGAGTAATTTGTTAACCTCTTAACAACATCTCCACTTCATTATGTATTTGAATAATTATACTATGTATTATTCAGTATGACTGCAAATTATAATGACACAATGAACATAAAGATTACTTGAAAATTATATTACAAATATGTACCTTATAACAAATAATTTTAATTATATATATATATATATTTTTTTTTCTAGAAACAAGCTCGGTTCAGTTCAGTCTCTCAGTCGTGTCCGACTCTTTGAGACTCCATGAATTGCAGCACGCCAGGCCTCCCTGTCCATCACCAACTCCCAGAGTCTACCCAAACCCATGTCCATCGAGTCAGTGATGCCATCCAACCATCTCATCCTCTGTCATCCCCTTCTCCTCCTGCCCCCAATCCTTCCCAGCATTAGGGTCTTTTCCAATGAGTCAACTCTTCGCATGAGATGCCCAAAGTATTGGAGTTTCAGCTTCAACATCAGTCCTTCCAATGAACACCCAGGACTGAGCTCCTCTAGGATGGATTGATTGGATCTCCTTGCAGTCCAAGGGACTCTCAAGAGTCTTCTCCAACACCATAGTTCAAAAGCATCAATTCTGCGGTGCTCAGCTTTCTTCACTGTCCAACTCTCACATCCATACACGAACACTGGAAAAACCATAGCCTTGACTAGACGGACATTTGTTGGCAAAGTAATGTCTCTGCTTTTAAATATGCTATCTAGGTTGGCCATAACCTTCCTTCCAAGGAGTAAACGTCTTTTAATTTCATGGCTACAATCACCATCAGCAGTGATTTTGGAGCCCAAAAAAATAAAAGTCTGACACTGTTTCCACTATTTCCACTGTTTCCCCATCTATTTCCCATGAAGTGATGGGACCAGATGCCATGATCTTAGTTTTCTGAATGTTGAGCTTTAAGCCAACTTTTTCACTCTCCTCTTTCACTTTCATCAAGAGGCTCTTTAGTTCTTCTTTGCTTTCTGCCATAAGGGTGGTGTCATCTTCATATCTGAGGTTATTGATATTTCTCCCGGCAATCTTGATTCCAGCTTGTGTTTCTTCCAGCCCAGCATTTCTTATGATGTATTCTGCATATAAGTTAAATAAGCAGGGTGACAATACACAGCCTTGACGTACTCCTTTTCCTATTTGGAATCAGTCTGTTGTTCCATGTCCAGTTCTAGCTGTTGCTTCCTGACCTGCATACAGGCACCTCATCACAAATCATGTACACAGAAGGATAGAAAATGTGCCCTGAGCAGATGAAAACGTGTTTTAAAGTGTCAAATCACCTCATCTAACACATATGTTGACACTTTGCTCTTTTCTACCTAACTGTAGACTAGTTATAGCCTTAAAGTTCAGTTCAGTTCAGTCATTCAGTCATGTCCGACTCTTTGCAACCCCACGGATAGCAGCACACCAGGCCTCCCTGTCCATTACCAACTCCTGGAACTTACTCAAACTCATGTCCATTGAGTCAGTGATGCCATCCAACCATCTCATCCTCTGTTGTCCCCTTCTCCTCGTGCCCTCAATCTTTCCCAGCACCAGGGTCTTTTCTAGTGAGTCAGCTCCTCGCATCAGGTGGCCAAAGTATTGGAGCTTCAGCTTCAGCATCAGTCCTTCCAGTGAATATTCAGGACTGATTTCCTTTAGGATGGACTGATTTGATCTCCTTTCAGCCCAAGGGACGCCCAAGAGTCTTCTCCAACACCACAGTTCAAAAGCATCAATTCTTTGATGCTCAGCTTTCTTTATGGTCCAACTTTCACATCCATGACTACTGGAAAAACCATAGCTTTGACTAGATGGACCTTTGTTGGCAAAGTAATGTCTCTGCTTTTTAATATGCTGTGTAGGTTGGCCATAGCTTTTCTTCCAAGGAGTAAGCGTCTTTTAATTTCATGGCTGCAGTTACTATCTGCAGTGATTTTGGAGCCCCCAAAATTAAACTTTCTCCCTGTTTCCATTGTTTCTCCATCTATTTGACATGAAGTGATTGGACTGGGTGCCATGATCTTAATTTTCTGAATGTTGAGTTTTAAGCCAACTTTTTCATTCTCCTCTTTCACTTTTATCAAGAGACTCTTTAGTTTTTAAAGAGCCATCACTAATAATAGCCTTAGAGAGCCATCACTAATTATAGGAAAGTAACTTTCCATGGAGTCATTGATGACTACCCAAAATGACATTTTTTGATCTCCCTATTTTGACTTCCATAGATTCTTAAACTTTTTTCTCATAAAGTCTCTCACCTTCTTATTTCAGTTTCTTATGCTTCATTTTCCTTTGCTCTCATTTTGAATCTAATGTTGAACTTTTTTTGATTCAGTAAATTGCTTAAGGGTAAGGCCCTGATGTTGGGAAAGATTGAAGGCAAAAGGAGAAGAGAGAGGCAGAGGATGAGATGGTTAGAAAGCATCACTGACTCAATGGACATGAATCTGAACAAACTCTCAGAGATAGTGAAGGACAGGGAAGCCTGGCATGGGTTTGCAAAAAGTCAGAGATGACTTTGTGACTGAACAGTAACAAGGTAGTCAATACAAGGTATTTTTTGTTTTGTTTTTAGCATAGACACTTGTATTATGATAAATTTGAAGGATTTCTTCCCTGCTTGTCATACAAGAGGTTCCCTCATCTTATTGGTTACAATTACAAAGATGGATGCTTAATAAGCATCTCTCAAACCCTTCAGTAATCTTATTAAACTTAAGAGATTTTAGGCTAAGTAAGCATTTTCTGAATTTAGAAAACAGAGGGTCTGAACTGCCTTAGGATAAAAAAAAATTAAAATGCTATTTTTTTTCAATTAGGTTAGTTATTGCAGATACAATGGTGAAACTGACCATAGTTATGTCAGCCAACGCAGGGAAGAAAATAATATATCAGACACAAATACTCATGAAATTATAATGAAATGACCATATTTGTCTTTATGCCACATTATAATGTATTATTATCTCATTTACAATTTTTGTATTTAGCTAAATGTATACAATTCAAATAATGACTTTTCTCCCCCAACTGAGAGATAGGAGAGCCATCGGGATTTAGACTGCTTGGACTGATGGAAACCTAGCTTCAACTCAGTCACTTTGGGCGAGTTTTAAATTTAACTATTACTTAATTTCTTTATCCACAAAACAGGGATAATGATCTTGCCTACTTCATCAGTCCTTGTAATGTTACAAATGAGATGATGTGTGAAATGCTTAGAAAAGTTCCCAGCAAATAATAACCAGTCATATCCCCTTCATCCTCCTTTTCTTCCTTCCCTATCTCCTCCCCTTCCTCTTCCTCCTCATCATGTTTGGATGGAATATGATTTGTGCAGAAAAACTTCAAACGCTCTGATGACAACAGAGGTACCAGTATTATTATACAATAACAATAAAAGCCTGGTTCTACAAATTGAAATGCAGGACAAAAGTGCTACCATTCAAAGCAGAATCCAATTGTGGTAGAGGTTGACTAAGTGCTCTCAGTTTCCCTATTTGGGTCATACAGGAAAGCTTTCTTTTCCATCATTCTGACAGGTACACTGGGATATGTCATTGGTTCCAGTCCATGTTGCCAAGATAAAATGATGCATATCACTTCCAAACATAACCATGTATCTCCATGATCATCTATTTATGTTCTGTCCCTTATCTGATAAACTCACTCCAAGGCCTATGTTTAAGACATAGAGATGGGAGACTTGTTTAAGACATATGGGAAGATCCCCTTGAGAAGGAAATGGCAATCCACTCCAGTATTCTTGCCTGGAGAATCCCATGGACAGAAGAACCTGGTGGGCTACAGTCCATGGGGCTTCAAGAGTCAGACACCATTTGGCAACTAAACCACCAACCAACCACCACCAGACACGTTTAAGACATGAAAGGGGAGGAGCAGAGATCTCTGCATTCATTGTTGGAGGGTCAAATGTCCTGTATCAGACTGAGTCATGAGTGAAGGTAAACCCTTATTATGCTAAGCTTTTGAAATTTCTGAGTTTGTTGAAGCTTCATTCTTAATTTTCCCTACTGATTACTAAGTTAATATCACCCAGCTTTAAATGTATTCTTCTATATTCTGTTCCAAGATGCTGAAGTTGGGAGCTTTTAAACCAGATGTCTCCTTTGACATTTACTTCTTGGTCAGGTCCTGCCAGTGCTAGCACTAGAAGATCTTCAGGTCAATAAACATGGTGAATCACAGAACTATGAGCCAATACAAGATTATTGTTTTAAGCCATTAGTTTATGACAATGTTATGCAGCAATAAAAAACTAACACAATTGACTTGTCTTTAATTTTAATGTAAATATTTCTAAAGCTCTACAGTTATATAAGCTATTTTTAAAGTCAATAAATGTACTTTATCAAATTAAAGAATGCTCCTTCTGTTTCTCATTTATAATTGTTTAAGTTAAAAATCAGTGTAGACATATGTTTAGTATTTTTTTCTGAAACTGTAATAGAATCATATGGTGTTTCTCTATTCAAAGTAAAACTAATATGTAACTTAAAAAAATAATAAATAACAGAAATCAGAAAACAGGAGGAGAGAGAAGACTCTTTTTCTGTAGCATACCCCAGCAAGGCTTCTTTGAGTCAGCAGTGGAAGGTGGGTCCAGTTTCTAAGATTTTTTTCTTTTGTTTTGTTTTTTTCACACTCCCTGACCTATTTTTACTGTACCAACTCCTTCCCCCCACTTGAATATATAAGGATTGCATTCCTTTCAGGGATATTGGTCTTAAATCCTCAGGGTCCTTCCTCTGAGCTCCAAGTTTCCTGCACCAGTTGAGAAGTTAAGAACTGGACACCTTTTCGAAGTTGGTGTATAGTTATGAGAGGTCTCAGCCAACATTCTAGGTTCTAGTAACTCTAGCCTCCTGTCTGTGATACTCTTTTGTATGGGTGATTGCTAGTTCTCGCGATTACTAAACTTGTGCAAATTTCTGACATTTTAAATCTTCCAATAGGAGGTTAAATAATTTTTATATTATATTTTCTGTAAAATTACAGCTTTCTGTTTTTCCTGTGTGCTGCAGCCTTTATAACTATCCAAATACAGAAATCAGTAGCCAAAGTCTGTGCTACCATAATGAAAATCACAAATATGTGGCCTTTGTTTAATGTTTAAGCAACAGGGAGCGAGGGAACTGATTTACAGAGGTAGAAAGCTATTTGTCTTTATGAAGTTTGGGCAAAACTCTTGGCAAAATCTCTATTTGACTTAACTCAAGAGGCAGAACCTAGGCCTGTTGGGCTGGCAACACTCAAAATATATTAAAAAACAAAACTTCATAATGTATGTTAACTACTATCGGCTACATTCAGCAAAGTGTTACAGAAGAAATGTGAGCTTGGAAACTAAGTGGTTTGTGTGAAAGCAGTCTGACCAGGAATAGAGAGAATCCAGAAGTTTCAGGGGTTGCTGCACCCAGTGTTTGGCTTCTTGTAAACCCCAACTTGTAGATCTGACCTTGAAGTGAGCAACAAAGTTCCAATGAAAAACTATATTTGAATAAAGTGACTCAAGGCTAATATGATATTTAAAGCTGACACTGGATGGACCTTCTCAGCTGAACAAAGTCTCTCTAGACAAAGATGTTGAGGATGTGGTCCTCCTGTCTGCTTTTCAACATAAGGTCATGAGAAAAAGGCATGGATAATTGGGGATTAAAAGCAACCAAGAAATTTCCTAGACACACAGACTATCAGGAAGCAAAGAGAAATCATAACCCAAGCAGATTTCAGAGGACTGTAGTACTAAAATACCATTTTCCAGAAGTATGAGCTTTGAAATACTTAAGACTTAAAACAACTCTTGGCCCCATAATTTTCCCCAAGCAGGAAAAAAAAAATAATGTGATACAAGTTTCTGTAGGCACTTCAAATGTGAACAGGGACAGTAATAGAAAAGGAAGAACTTCTCAGAGGGCACATCTAGAGGCTAGAGAGAAGGATGTCCAAGTGAGATCTCCTAGGGTGCAGGGTCAAAGCCACTTCAAGGATCCTCCCTTACCTCTCAGTCAGAGAGACTTGATAATGTCTGTCTAGCAGGAATTGACCCCTGATTCCCATGCTCAATTGATTCTTTCTCTTTCCAAACATGAGTGCTTATTGTGATTTCCCTTTTCCTACCCCTCTCCTGCATACTGGGTATGTGTGTATGTTGGGAGCTGGTTGCAAGGTACAGATAATTTATTTATAGGTGATTCACCATCACATCATTAGATGAGGGTGATGAACAACCAAAGTCTATGGACTTGAGCAAACTCCAGGAGATGGTGAAGGACAGGGAAGCCTGGCATGCTGCAGTTCTTGGGGTTGCAAAGAGCTGGACACAACTTAGCGACTGAACAACAACAATAATGGACTTGAATGGAATTCACTGAATGAAAACATTTTTAGTTATTTCTCTTGGAAAGCAATAATTCTTCTTCATGAAAGAGTAGAAACGTGACATGAAGGTGTGGTGACCAGAGGATGGACTGTGGCAGAGGTGTGCTAAGTGCTCACTGGTTCCATCTCCTTTTCCTGTCCATATGGTTTCCTGACACTCATGGGCCTCCTTTCAGTTCAGACGGGTCTATGGGACTAGGTTTTGGCCAGTGGAAGTATGCTTACACATTACCTGTTGCTCCATAATAGCTCATGCACAATGAACCACATACAATTTTTCTTAGATTTGGAGTTATGTTACAGTGACTGCAGGCTATTGCCCTAATACATCAAGCCCTACCTTGAGAAGGAAGGATTCCAGTAATCCTAGAAGTCACATTTACTAGTTAAGTGACACTAGGAAAGTCACTTAATTTCTCTGGGCCACATTACACATATGTAAAATAAAGCTAATATTAGGTTACCCAAAATTATAAGAGAAATCCAGGCTAAAAGTTTGCTTAAGATTGTTTTCTGGTTTGGATCTATGGTTCTACTAAATAAGAATTAAACACTAAAGCCACTATAATGAGATCACAGAAGTAATATATTTATTGAAAAAATTTTTAGCTTTTGCATGATTCCTACAAAGTCTGGCTTTATGTATACATATTATGCAACGCATATTTTGAGTGGTGTTAACTTATGCCAAGCAATTTTATTGAAAACAGTAATTTACAAAGGAGTATATTAGAGTGAGATGAACCATTACAGATAATAATTTCAAAGAATTTATTCCCCAGAACTTTGACTGTCCAATCAAATTGTACAGCTTTTTTATACTGTCAGCCCTTTTCCCCACTGTCTAAGACAAATGAAATTAAATAAGATTCCCACTTCTTTGTTTCATCAATTGAAAGCCTATTTCTTCCAATGGTTTCTATTTAAATTCACTCAATAATGTTTGTTCGGGATTATTGTTTCTATGTAAAATAATAGAAATTATCAAATAATTCAAAAGCAAAAAGAAACCTAAAGCTTTTACATATGTTTAATTACATGTTCATCAATTAATAAATCAGGCTAATGAAAACACTTGTGTTCTTATAAATCAGTAAAACAGTAATTAAAATACAACCAACATGTCAATTAAAACTTAGAGATTGAATGGAATCATCCTTCCTTAAATCAAAATGAAATACGTTGCATACAAAATCTTAACAAAAACTTTGTAAAACCTCTTTTGCTAATAAGTTCTCTTTTCCTAATCACTGGAAAATAAAGCTAACTGAAGCCAAACATGTAAACTTAAAACAGAAAACAATACAAGAACAAGTATGTTATTGGTCTTCAAATAATTCTTGTAATTACTTAATTCACAATAGTATATCAAAATTATAACTCTTAAATCCATTTAAAGACATTTTTAGAATTTAGGAAAATACAGAAGGTATGATTCCGATTTTTTCATTATTTTGGATAACCCTATTTGCTTTCCTCCATTTATTTCATTAAAAATGTGTAGAATGCAAGATATAAATTTTAAATATCTCTTTAAGGTCACTGACATAATGGATGGGCAATGTCCAAAGAAACAGAAAGAAAAATAAATTGTTATTTAACCTAAATTAAACTCTAAATTCTATAAAATTATGATAATTACTACTCATTAAACAACATCTATATAAACAATGCAATCCATTGCAAAGCAGAGAACTGTTAACTTAGGAAGCCCTTCCCCCCCCCCCCCATTCCCTCAGCACCAATTCACACAAGCCATTTGAGGTACCATGGCTACACTCACCAGTGTGGAGGCTTGCGAGGTATCAGCCCATTCCTCTGAGCCCTCTGGGGTCCGAGTGGTGTTAGGAATCCTGCGAGGATTACAGGCTATTGCTTCACACCAGCCCAGCATTTTCTCCTTCCTCTTATCCCTTTTCAATTTCTGAAATCCTGAAAATAATTTACATTCCCTGAAACAGGTCACTTGCTTTAGTTGTCTGTTGTTGGAATATGTACATCATTGAAATTAAATATACAACTGCATGAAATACCAGTGGAGACACTTTATTTTAGCCAGGGGTTATGGGGAGGAAAAGAAGGATATGTTATTAACTAAAAACCTCAGGGCCACAAGGCAATGCAAATAGTACTACTCAGAGCCTAATGTTTCACAGCCCAATTTGACATCAAGGATCAGTTTCTAATGAGAAGTCCCTGCTTTGGAAGCTAAGAACGGACCCAGTTCCTGGTGTATCTACATATTTCAGTGACATCAAAAATTTGGCATAGCTTTTCAGGTGAATGTCCTACAGATACAGAATGAATTAAAAACAGGCCAGTGACAAAGATCATTCATTCTGGCAGTGGCATGATTATCTCCTTCATAAAGTTCTGCCAAATAAAGAAGGAGAAATTTTAGTGCAAGGATGGTAAATTTAGTATCTGACATACTCACCAGTGCAATCTATTAAAATAATAATTTAAAAATCCTTCACTAAATCATGAGTAAAAATATTCCACAACTTCTTCTAGTTTTCCAGAACTTCCCATTTAGAGGACTTGATTTTTTGTCTCTGGGAAAGTTTTATCAACAATGACTTTTAATGTAATGAAGAGAACATTGCTTCCTTGTAAAGTTTTACAGCCTAGTTTTCCACTCCATCACCCTCAGTAATTAGAAATAGTTTATTGCAGGTCTTTAGTTAAATACATTACACTGTCAATTAAATATAAAAAATAATGTGGATTAATTATTTTTCACAGCATCCAAAGCAATTAGCAATCTGGTGGTTTATAACATTTCAGAGATTCAAAATAGCACATTTCACAGGACTAAGAAAAATAACATTAAGAAAGGTTGCACTAGCATATTGATGAGTTATTTCTGTAAATGACAAAATACTCAAGTGATATGGGTCTGAACAATGTAAATAGGAAATTATTTTTAAAAACCTTCAAAAAAATTAAATCTAACATACTTAATGGATTGGCTTTTTTAATAAGAACGGCAATCTCATATAAGTGAATCATTCATTTGAGGTACAGGGAAATGGCAAATAGAGCTTCAAAACAATTGTTTGAATGAGCAACAAATTATTAATGCTTGCCCCTTTAAACACATTGCTTGAGATTTATTGAAAACTCTTATCTATGTATTATAAAATCTGCATACCCAACTAATTTGCATTTCACAGAGAGTAAATATTTCCACATTCTTGATGCACAGTATCTTGGTTAGTCATCAGTTTTTAATTACATTTCTTGAAGTGTACTAAAAGCAAATGAAAATGTGTATCTTTATTCAAAAGCAGGGAGTGAAATGATACATAATGACCAAAACAGTTTAATCAAGTACAAACAAATGTTCTGCTTGTAAGTTATTTGCTATTAAAAATAATTAACTCTATAATTAAATATCACTTTAGTGCTTATAATAAAATGTTGAATTCATGCATGAATAAAAAGCATAAAAATGTGGCCCACCAAATTATATCATCGGTACCCATTCTGGGATATGTTTTTAAAGGCAGCAAACTTAGCATCTCCTATTCAGTTTCTGAGACTAAATACAACAGTTTAATTTCATTTGCAGGCTTTTCTCATGGTAGTGATGGTGTTCGTAGCTATATTCCTTCTTATTCAATCAACATTAATCCTAAAGCATTTCTTGAGTCCCTATCATATTGTAGCTACTGAAGTAGGCATGGAAAGGCCATAGAAGAGGCTTACTTTCATTCTGAGTCAGATTCAACGCAATATTCTCAAGAATTTTAAAATCCAAGCATAACTAGCATCTTCCAGACTCTCTAATTTTTTTAACTTGTAAACGTATTTGCTCAGCTTTAAGGTGACTGCTTGCCCTCTTTGATCTTAGAAGTCTTCGTTGAACCTGGTTTTCTGCAAATCATTTTTTCTGAATTGTTTGGTGAATAAGTCATTGTGACTGGGTTATTAAACTTGGGCTATACCTGCTGATGTAGCATAATAAATTATTATTATATTATAATAATAAACAATAATAAACAATAATTATATTACATTAAATACTATTTTATAACATATATTATATATAATATAATAATAATTGTATTATTATATTATAAATATAATAAACTCCTCAGTTTTAGGAGTTTTTTGTATGTAACACATTATCTTAATTCTAGGATGATTAAATAGATTAATTCATCTAAGAGGTTAGAATATACACTCTTTTTACCTAAATAATGTGTTCATAATAATCATAGAATATTTACCATGGACACTGTCCTATCTGTTGTGGGAAAACAGAAAAGAAATATGATATAAAGTCAGAGCTTGGAAGACTGGAAAGCTTCTCATTAAACTTGGACATATTCAGAAGAACGTTCACAAAGAAAATGAAATGTGTGAAACGATCTAACTAGAGAGTGTCACTTTAGCATTTTATTATATGAATGAAGAATGTGTGAGTTTGTAAGAAAGGCCTCTGATGGTTACATTCCTACATCTGGACATTTATATCAGCTTATAAAAGTTTTGTCCAATGATGTGCTCAGTAGAATATGCATTCACTCACATTACCAGTTACCGTAGGGTCAAAGAATCATATCTGAAAGAAACCAATCTTTAAAGTGCACCAAAGGAAGCAGCTTGGGTGTAGGTGAGTTGAGAGAGAGAGACAGGAATGAAAAAAGTGCTGCATCACTTCATCCCATAAATTCCTGTGGGTAAGTAACTGACAGTCACTAAAGACTATATCTTCTCTGTTATCACAAAACACTCAGACTTGAGGTTACACTTAAGAACAGGGTTTTGGGGAACATTGATGATAACATACAAACTCCAGAAAGTTTAGGTTATAGATTTGAGATAACTAACGGGTAAATAATGTTGATTGCTGAGCCTCTGAAGACCAGTATTATTCCTGCACAGGTTTGTAGCACTCATCGTATTCTAACCGACCCCAGACTGTTTCTCACCTGGCGTCTCAGAGTCACATGTTTTACATATCTGGTGGAAAATTTATAGATAAGAATATTAGTCTTAGTTACTGATTTGTTATTGATTACTGTTTCTTAGCTACTCAATGGTTAATGATCACTTTGTTCTTTGGCCCTGAAGGCGACATGAGTCATAGCTTAACTCCCCACATATTCTTTCCTTCACAGCTGAAAGTATAATTAAGCTAGCTTGGATTCAGTTTCGGCACCTTCATCTTGGAGCGGTGTTGGTCCCTTTATCCTCGCTTTTCACTGTGTCTTGTGAATTTGCTTTTCACTGTGTCTTCACTTTTCAATTCTTGTGTTTTGTTTCTCATTCTCTTGCCCTATTGCACTTTTGGAAACCCTGCTTATTGAGCCGGTCTTGACAAGAAGGGTAGACAAATTATGAATATTTATAATTAACCCTAATGCACTTTAAACTATAAGTATCATTAGTAATATATCAGAATGGAAAAGTGATCGCTAAGTATTCATGTTAATTTCCATCTGACCATTGAACCAGGTTAATATGAGACAAAGCAATGAGGAGCTTATATAATGATCATAGGAAATTGAGATTTAATTAAGCTTACTTTTTAATATGCTTACACCTAGGAGACATTTAATTTAATAAATAGAAGCACAGTGCATTTTCTGTGAACTAAATTGACAACAAATTAAAATTAGGAAGAAAAAAATGCAAGGTAATTGCATATGTGTTATAGAAAGTAATTTACTTTTAATTCAGGAAACATTTACTAAACACTTGTGCCATATATTGTGCTTGGAACTATTGGTAAAAGGATTAAAGAAATCTGGAGGGACATCCTGGTGTTTGAGTGGTTAAAATTTCACCTTCCAATGCAGGGGGATGTGGGTTCAGTCCTTGGTTTGTAAGCTAACATCCCATGCCTTGTGGCTAAAAAGCCAAAAACATAAAGCAGAAGCAATATTGTAACAAATTCAACAAAGGCTTTAAAAATGGTCACAAGAAAAAAAAAAATAAAAAAAATCTGGAGCTTTGAGGTAGAGGGGAAATTGACAAGTAGATCAACTTTTAATAACAGTGCAATGAGTATAATATGAACTTTGAGAAAAGACATTTGACTTAGTATCTGCTGAAGGAGACCACTGACTTTGGACAACTTTCCAAAGAAAATAAAATTACAAATAAATTACATGAAAATTAAAATTCTTACTACTCCAAAGGCTTCCGCCACTACCAGTTGTGCTACACAACTCCAGGGGCCTCATTTCCATTGTCATCCACATAAATGGCACTGAGCTCCAGGGGTGCTCTTCACATATAAGCACTGTGGGAGTGGAACTCCTGCAGGTAGCAGCCTGGCAGAGAGAGAGCCATGCCCATTCTCTCTGGGTGAGACATATTATATATATATCACAATGCCCCAAGTTTAAAGCAATTCAACCTTAAAATAAGGACTTTAATTTTCTCATAGAAAAAAATACAGTTGCATGCTTCTACCTTGCCTGTCTACCTCTTCAACTCTTTCTTTCCTAAAAAGTTGCCCACCACATGTCATATTCAGGAAAGTTCAGTTTAAGGCCTCCTCTCTTCACCACATACATGTAACTGAGGAGACTTCCCAAACTTGCTCATGTAGGCAATTATCCTCAAAGTTGAAACTTGAAAATAGTCTTCATCTAAGAATTTGAAAGGATTTTTCCCAACAAAAATTTTAGGGATTTGGTTGTAAGTGTCCTTAAGAAATAGGCCTCAACTATTGAACACTTTCCCCCAACAAAAAACATGAAGATCAATCTCCTTTATGAAAGAAACAACTTGCTAATAAGAAAATTGTCAGTTGGGAATAGGCTTCCCTTCCTCAGAGAATTAATGCTTGTTCTTTGAAAAGATGTGTGTGTGTGTATGTGTGTGTGTGTGAGGAGTCCTCTCTAGACCCTCAGAAGACTATACCATATATGCATAAAATAGCAACTGCTACTCTGAATGCCTGTATGAATCTTTTGAAGTGCTCACACACATCCGTGAACTGTCCTTGAAGACATGGAGTCTTAATGACCACCAAAGACTGGGAAGTCTTTAGACCAGACAGTCTTTAAACTAGATAACTGTTTGCTAAGTTTACTGCTATGAAATGGAAGTATGTCCTGGGGGTCTTCTGATTTCTATGAGAAGAATATGAGGTTTCTCAAATGGACAGAGAGGTTCACAGATGCCTTCTAGGATGTGTAACACTGATATAGAGACTAATACATGACTGTTGATAATAAACTGAATGACAAGGTAAAGAAGAGCTCTCCCCTTTTGACTAAAGCTTGGAAATGGGAACAATCATAAGGTGACTCACGGTGAAGGTCTAAGTTCCTAAGTGCTTTTGGCTTGGATTATAGAAAAGGTATGTTTAGTATATAGTTTTCTTTTTAAAAATCCTCCCTCTACCTTGCCATTTCTCTTAGAAGTGCCCATCTTTCTGTGAAGTTTTATAAATTACTTTAACCTTGTGAAGAAATCTGGGGATGAATAAAAAAAATGTCACATGAAAGGTAGAGGAGCGCTTCTTCTCTCCTCTCTGTTGGGGCAGTTCAGGGATAAGGTTTTTGAAGAGACAGTCTTGGTATGAGCCCCCACCCTAAGGTCCTTATAAAAGGAAGAAAAGGCAGCTTCCAGATCAGCAACTTTGGGAAAATTATAAAGCAGTGACTATTTCAGTCTTTTTCGTTTGATTTTGTTTCTAATTTTAATGGAAACGTACTAGTTACAGTCAATATGTTCTGCATTTTACTAATTTGAGTAGATAAGGAATTCATTCAAATGATATTGAGTTACTCATGGAAAATCTTAGAATGCTGAAGAACAGAAATACAGAGCCAGAAACAGTGCTCCAAATGATAATATAGAATTTGAGTGGTGAGGTCACCACTGCTGCTGCTTTACACAGAATCCCAGCTTACTCTACTGACACCATGGATTTTTGAGAACCTAGGGCTACCCATCACCCAGATGGAATTTCCACAGCCCTTGTTCCTTTGTATCATTAGCTTGCTGTTCCAGTCCTAATACAAATGCAGATGAAGAGAAGGTCACATTCAAATACCCACACCGGAAATGAGGGGCTGTTCTTCAGCGATGGCACCTTCTTCCTGAATGTGGTCCTCACTCAACACTTAGCACATAGGTTGGGCTGATCTTTGAGATGTCGAAAGTGAAGTATTAATATGATATTTGTTTTTCTCTTTCTGACTTACTTGAACACCAACAATTATTAGAGAAATCAAAACCAAAATGAGATACCACCTAATACTAGTCAACAAGACCATCATCACAAAATCTACAAACAATAAACACTGGAGACGGTGTGGAGAAAAGAGAACCCTCGTGCACCATAGGTGTGACTGTAAATTGATGCAGCCCCTATGGAGAACAGGAATGGAGATTCCTTAAAAAACTAAAAATAGAACTACTATATCCCAGCAATCCCATTACTGGGCATATATCGTGAGAAAATCAACTTCCCAACAGAAATGCAAAGACCACGTAGAATGGAAAAAAGAAAAGAGCACAACATACAAAAACTATAGGATTATTTCAAAAGATGTAATATATGCATAATTGGAATACCAGAAGAAAAAATTAAGATAACAAAACAGAAGAAATATTTTCAGAATACAATATTAATGTTCAAAAGGCAACTGTTTTCCTATATATATGAATGCCTATGCACTGTCAGTGAAGTTAAAATTTGAAATTTTGAAAACAATACCAGTTTCAATAACAATAAAAAAGAAATATTTAGGTGTAAATTTAACAAAATTGTTAAAGGATCTTTGTGTGAAACTATGATATTTTGATTGTGAAATAGGATAAAATCTAAATAAATACCAACAAATTTTGTGTTCATGGATGACAAGACAATATTGTTAAGATGTCAGTTCTTCCTACCTTGAGCTATAGTTTTAGCACAATCTCAATCAAAATTCCAAAAAGCTGTTTTTGGAGATGCTGACAAAAATAATCTGAAGTTTATATGAAGAGGTAAAACACCTGAAACAGCAAGCACAATCATGAAGAAGAACAGAGCTGAAGGATTCACACTACGAAGCTTCAAAACTTACCATAAATTTACAGTAATCAAGTCAGTGTGACATTGGCAAAAGAATGAACATGTAAAACAATGGAAGACTGAAGAATCCAAAAACAAGCTAAAAAAACACATAATTATTATCAATTCATCTTTAGAAAGGGGCAAAGGCAACTCAATAGAGAAAAGATAGATTTTTCTCAATAAATGGTCCTGGAAAACTGGATATCCACAAGAAAAAAAAAAATCAAATATAATCCAGAACCTTACACTTTTCACAAAAAGTAACTCAAAATAGATCGTAGACCTAATTCAAATTGAAAACTATAAAACTTCTAGAAGAAAAACAAAGGAGAATGACTTTGGCTGCAGCAGTGAAATATTAGATAAAGCACTAAAATCCTGATCCATGAAAGAAAAACTGATGCTAGAATTTATTAAAATTATGAGCTTCTGTTCTCTGAAAGACTTAAGAGAATGAAAACTCAAGTTATAGGGAGAAAATATTTGAAAACTGCATATCAGATAAAGGACTTGAATCCAAAATATACAAAGAGCTCTTAAAGACCAATAATAAGAAAACAAATAACCCAGTTTAAAAAAAGTTATCTGAACAGAAACCTCACCAAGAGGATATACAGATGGCAAATCAGCATATGAAAGATGCTCATCGCCAGATATCATTAGGGAACTTAAACCAATGAAATACCACTACACATTTATTGGAATGGCTTGAATCCCAAGAGGATAACACCAACTGCTGGACAAGAATACAAAGCAACAGGAGCTCTCATTTATTGTTATTAGGAATGCAGAATGATGTAGTTACTTTGGTACTTTCTTGCAAAACTAATATTACCATAAAATCAAACAATTGCACTTATAGCTATTTACCTAACTGATTTGTGAATTTATGTCCCCACTAAAACCCATACACAGGTGTTTCTAGTAGCTTCATTCATAATTGCTGAAAACTAGAAGCAAATAATATAGCCTTCAGTAGGTGAACAGATGAACAAACTGGTGTATTTTTATAACGGTACATTTTTCAGGAACAAAAAGAAAGCTATTAAGCCATAAAAAGGCATAAGTGAATCTTAAAGCCATATTGCTATGTTAGAGAAGCCAGTCCGAAAAGGGCTATGTTATGTATGATTCCAATTACATGACAAAATTGGAAAAGACAAAATTTCTACTCTAGTTCACATAATCATTCCCCACAGAAATACCGGTTGACAATTCTGATGCAGCTAGACAAGTACGCCGGAATTGAACAACGAAGCAAGTGGTTGGCAGCTAAGGAGGGCCAATTTCTCAGTGCTAAGGTGGGAGGTTACAGATAAGCGGGGGTAGAAGGCACATGCCATATGGTATTAGAGATGCAAATATCAGTATGAACTCCTTTTCACCTTGGTACGTGCTAAGCCACTTCAATCGTTTCTGATTCTTTGTGATCCAATGGACTGTAGACTGCCAGCATCCTCTATCCATGGGATTCTCCAGGCAAGAATGCTGGAGTGGGTTGCCATGCCCTCCTCCAGGGGATCTTCCTGACCCAAGAACTGAACATGTGTCTCTTATATCTCCTGCACTGGCAGATGGGTTCTTTACTACTAGTGCCACCTGGGAAGTCCCCTGTTCACCTTAACTGTGACAGGGTGAGAGGCATGAAGGCCATGGGTCTCCAAATGGAGGAAATAGGCTGCAAATGTCAGACCTTTTTTTTTTTTATCTTTCTCTTAAGTGGCAGGAGGAAACAAACTAGTGATATATTTTTTCCCCCTTCTCTATACAAATTTAAAAAGAGACTTCTCTTATAGCACTGTGTCGCCATAATGACACCTGGTTCCACCTGAATTTAACTTTTCTCAAACCTTGAGCTAAACAAGGTTAGCATTTTTCTTATGGAAATGTTTGTCTTAAGCTATGTTAATGTACTATGCATTTACCCCAGACTCTGTCTTCAAGTCCCAGATGGTAAAGCGTCTGCCTACAATGTGGAAGACCAGAGTTCAATCCCTGGGTCCGGAAGATTCTCTGGAGAAGGAATATGGCAACCCACTCCAGTACTCTTGCCTGGAAAATCCCATGGACAGAGGAACCTGGTAGGCTACAGTCCAAGTGGTCGCAAAGAGTCGGACATGACTGAGTGGCGTCACTTTCACTGTCTTCAAGTAGGTTCCTCCTAATGGCTCAGAACCGGCTTGACAAACCAGTATGTTATCCTCATACATTGTTCTCCTAATCCATGTAAATGAAACAATTTGTATGGTAATCTGCCTTTCTACAAGATTCAAGTCAATCTTTTTATGGCCCGGGATGACTCACCCGATGCCAAGATTATCTCAAAATGCATCTTGTGGGTGAGGGGCCTGGTGCCATTCTCTGAGTTTTGAGACATTTTCTTTCTTTAATGAACAGACTGCTAGCAACTATATAACATCCAGCTAAAGACTAGCAGGTGGCTATTCTTTCTGCCCCCTTCTGACGTCTATATCAGAAGCTTTCTCTATCTCCTTTATACTTTAATAAAACTTTATTGCACAAAAGCTCCGGTCAATCAAGCCTCGTCTCCGGCCCTGGATTGAATTCTTCTCCTCCAGAGGCCAAGAATCCTGGTGTCTTTCATGATTCAGCAGCAACCTTTCAACTGCATACAGAAAGAATTATAAATGTGAATATATACCGATTAGTATATGTACATATATCTCCTTGCTTCTATCAGTTGAGAGGCAGCTCAGTAGCAATAAATGTTCTTGGTGCCCAGATTTGGGTTTCTAATATTGGTACTCAGTTCTGTTCAATTCAGTTCAGTAGTTCAGTCATGTCCAACTCTTTGTGACCCCATGGATTGCAGCATGCCAGGCTTCCCTGTCCATCACCAACTATTGGATCTTATTCAAACTCACGACCATTGAGTCGGTGATGCCATCCAACCATCTCATCCTCTGTTGTTCCCATCTTCTCCTGCCTTCAATCCTTCCCAGCATCAGGGTCTTTTCAAACGAGTCAGTGCTTCGCATCAGGTGGCCAACGTACTAGAGTTTCAGCTTCAGCATCAGTCCTTCCAATGAATATTCAGGACTGATTTCCTTTAGGATGGACTGCTTGGATCCCCTTGCAGTCCAAAGGACTCTCAAGAGTCTTCTCCAATACCACAGTTCAAAAGCATCAATTCTTTGGCACTCAGCTTTCTTTATAGTCCAATTCTCATATCTATACTTGACTAGTGGAAAAAATCATAGCTTTGACTAGATGGACCTTTGTTGGCAAAGTAATGTCTCTGCTTTTTAATATGCTGTCTAGGTTGGTCATAGCTTTTCTTCCAAGGAGTAAGCGTCTTTTAATTTCATGGCTGCAGTCACCATCTGCAGTGATTTTGGAGCCCCTCAAAATAAAGTATGTCACTGTTTCCACTGTTTCCCCTAAGATCTGCCCAGTATTCCTCAAGATTGTCAAGGGCATGAAGCAAGTAAGTCTGGGAAACTGTCACAGCCAAGAAGAGCCTAAGGAGACATGAGGATTAAATGTATCTTAAATGGGATGCTGGAAAAATGAAGTTATGGGAGAGGAATAAAGGGAACCACAATAAAGTACAGACTTCAGTTAATTTTAATGTATTATTATTGGCTCATTAATTATAACAGATGTGCCATACTAATGTAAGACAATAATAGCAGAAACTGCCTAGAGGGTATATGGGAACTCTTTGTATTAGGACACAGTTTTCCAACAAATCTTAAACTTATAAAATTTAACAATTTATTTAAAAAATAAATTTTGGATTTTATTGTTTTAGGTCTGTAAAAACTACACTTTATTTCACCATACAGTTCTAATCAATAGCCAGTAGAGAAGTATACATTTTTAAAGACTAATGATTTAATTAGTCCAACAAATTATTCCAAATTACATGGTTCAGATGCTTATTACAGAGAAAAGTTGTAGATAAATTTGAAATTTTGATGAAGTCATTTTCACATTCTAAGGAGAAATAAATAAGTACAATATCCTGGCAGAAGAGTTTGTATAACTTGGCTGTGATTCAAAAGTGAACAAATTGATTTTTGTCACCTTGCTTATTTAACTTATATGCAGAGTACATCATGCAAAATGCCGGGCTGGATGAAGCACAGACTGGAATCAAGATTGCCAGGAGAAATATCAATAACTCAGATACACAGATGACACCACCCTTATGGCAGAAAGTGAAAAGGAACTAAAGAGCCTCCTGATGAAAGTGAAAGAGGAGAGTGGAAAAGCTGGCTTAAAACTCAACTTTCAAAAAACTAAGATCATGGCTTCCAGTCCCATCACTTCATGGCAAACAGATGGGGAAAAATGGAAACAGTGAGATTTTATTTTCTCGGGCTCCAAAATCACTGCAGATGGTGATTGCAGCCATGAAATTAAAAGACGCTTACTCCTTGGAAGAAAAGCTTTGACTAACCTAGATAGCATATTAAAAACCTGAGAAATTACCTTGCCAATGAAAGTCCAACTAGTCAAAGCTATGGTTTTTCCAGTAGTCATGTATGGATGTGAGAGTTGGACTATAAAGAAAGCTGAACACTGAAGAATTGATGCTTTTGAACTGTGGTGTTGGAGAAGACTCTTGAGTGTTTCTTGGACTGCAGGGAGGTCAAACCAGTCCATCCTAAAGGAAATCAGTCCTGAATATTCATTGGAAGGACTGATCCTGAAGCTGAAGCTCCAATACTTTGGCCACCTGATGCGAAGAGCTGACTCACTAGAAAAGACCCTTATTCTGGGCAAGATTGAAGGCAGGAGGAGATGACAGAGGATGAGATGACTGGATGGTATCACCAACTAGATGCACATGAGTTTGAGCAGGCTCTAGGAATTGGTAATGAACAGGGGAGCCTGGTGTGCTGCTGTCCATGGGGCTGCAAAGAATTGGACACAAGTGAGTGACTGAACTGAAATTGATTTTACTCAAAATTCCAAATAAAATAATCACCATGGTTTAAAAATATGCTAACTTCCACCCTCATCTCTTTAGAAATGAGGGAATTTAATGAAACAGTGAAATTTGTAATATTTAGTGTTATGCCTTTAAAGGATATGTTTTGCTGTATACATCAGACATGCACACTTCCTCAAGAATTCTGTTTACCAAAGGCATGAAAGTTTGATCATATAAATAGGAAAAACAAAATACAAAACAGGAACCTTGAGTTCCTTGGGTAGCTTTGTGAACACATTTAAAAGATATGTTTATCTTTTTAATCATACAAAATTAAGCAAATCATTGACTTTATACTTAGAGTATTCTAAGTATAATCAAGAAAAAAGCATTGTCATGTGATTTTTTTTGATTGTAATAAATTTGTGATTCATTGCAGAGATTTATGTCTCACATGTGAAAGTCATAGAAATTTCTAGATGTTTTCCTTAAAGTTTTTAAATATATAGTTTCTACCATCTTTGTGGGTCCTGAAAATAAGACGAGTTTCTTTTCTAATTCTCTTAATCTCTGAGCTGATTCCAAGTTAATTGTGTCACTCACTATTCAAGTGAAGTTTCTGAAAAGCATATGCCTTTGTAATAAGCAGAGTGTACTGGACACTGCACATCAAATATTTTAAATACCTTTCATTGTCCCCCTTAAAACCAAAATACATCACCCAATGTAAATGAAATTCTGCATGGTTCACATATGAAGCTATGAGAATAAAAGTATATACATGCATGGATTTTTAGGTTTATTTCAGGGACATTTTATCATTTATGAAAATGTAGTTTTTCCCCTAAATTTTTCAAAACCTTTAAGATTAAAAGAAATCCATAAACAACTTCTCTTGTTTTGTCCTTACTATGGGACAGTGAACCTTTATTTATCCGCTTTCCTATATTTCAGCTGTTAAGCTGAAATTTCTACTCAATTTTTTATAATCGAAGAGACACTAGAAGAGCTACATGTTTCCCTCTTTATGTTAACATTTAGGGAACTAGAACACAGCTGGCGATATAATTAAATGTTTTCTGATGTTTGTAGCATATATTTTACATAGTATAACAACTGAGCATTTGATAGTGTTTGAACATCAGAAAATATTATATTGTCAGTTGTCTTTTAGTTCCCCAAATGCTTACATTTTAACCTGATGTTCCAAATATGTCTTTGGAGATCATTCAAGCTTCTTTTGCAAGTTATAAAGATACATTCAGAAAAACAGATTTTTAGTTGCAAGCATATACCAAGAATCAGTGAACTTAGTGTTCACTCATAAAGAATCTCTTTCTTCCCTTTACATCTTGACTCTCCATGGGGTCGCAAAGACTGAGGGACTAACACTTTCACTCTAACTTACTTTCCACTTGTAATACTTATATAAAATGAGAGAGGAAACGACATATTGTTCTGACATTTTATTGTTTAAACTTCCCATCTTGATCTCAAGTTTTTAAATAACTAGTAATAATAATGGTAAGTATAAGACTTTTAAGCAAAACAAATTTAATATTAAACATACAGAAGTCTCTTTGTGAATTTCCCTTCTTATATGAGATTAATTGAATGCACAACATCCATAAGTGAAAGTCGCCCAGTTGTGTCCGACTCTTCGTGAATGTATAGCCCATGAAATTCTCCAGGCCGGAATACTGAAGTGGGTAACCTTTACCCCCTCCAGGGGATCTTTCCAACCCGGGGATTGAACTCAGGTCTTGCACATTGCAGGCTGATTCTTGATCAGCTGAGCCACCCGGGAAGCTCAAGAATATTGGAATGAGTACTTTATCCCTTCTCCAGCAGATCTTCCTGACCCAGAAATCAAACTGGGGTCTCCTGCATTGCAGGTGGATTCTTTACAGGCTGAGCTATCGGGGAAGCCCCATAATATAGTTGAATTTACTTATTTTTAACATAAAAATTATTGTGTACTACTTAATGAGAATTACATTTCAATGTCAAAAATGTGACTAGTATGCTACTGTATGATGCTACTGTATGCTGCTGCTGCTGCTGCTGCTAAGTTGCTTCAGTCATGTCCGACTCTGTGCGACCCCACAGACGGCAGCCCACCAGGCTCTGCCGTCCATGGGATTTTCCAGGCAAGAATACTGGAGTGGGGTGCCATTGCCTTCTCCGTGCTATTGTATACTCAGTCCTATTTTTATCTTGTACACTTGACCTGACTAATAACTCAGATACTGACTACTAATATTTTCCTTTTTATAGTACACTTATTGGCCGCAAACCACTCTTTCCCATTTCCAGAAATTGTTCTTGTTGTTCAGTTGCTAAGTTGTGTCCAACCCTTAACGACCCTATGGACTGTGCCACACCAGGCCTCCTTGTCCTTCACCAGCTCCTGGAGTTGGCTCAAACTCATGACCATTGAGTCGGTGATGCCATCCAACCATCTCATCCTCTGTTGTCCCCTTCTCCTCCTGCCTTCAAACCTTTCCCAATACCAGGGTCTTTTCCAATGAGTTGGCTCTTTGCATCAGGTGGCCAAAGTATTGGAGTTTCAGCTTCAGCATCAGTCCTTGCAAAGAATATTCAGGGTTGATTTCCTTAGAATTGACTGGTTTGATCTCCTTGCAGTCCAAGGGACTCTCACGAGTCTCTTCCAGCACCATGGTTTGAAGGCATCAGTTCTTCATGCTCAGCTTGTTTTATTGTCCAGCTCTTACATCTGTATATGACTACTGGAAAAACCATAGCTTTGACTAGATGGATCTTTTTAGGCAAAGTAATGTCTCTGCTTTTTAATATGCTAAGTGTGTCATAGATTTTCTCCCAAGGAGCAAGCATCTTTTAATTTCATGGCTGCAGTTACCATCTGCAGTGATTTTGGAGCCCAAGAAAATAAAGTATGTCACTAGTTCCATTGTTTCCTCATCTATTTGCCATGAAGTGATGGGACCACATGCAATGATTTTATTTTATTTTTTTGAGTGTTGAGCAATAGCAAAAAGAAAAACAGGTTGTCTAAGAAAATATTTTCCATATGCTAATTAAAAGTAAAAAAACCCCCACATTTTTCAATGTTGAACCTTTTAATACTTTCCACATACATAGTGTATAAGAATGACATAAAAATGTAAGTTAGAATTAAAATCATAAAAGAAGGTCATTTTGTGAGGATATGACAAAAACTGCAAACTAATGACAAACACGATATTGGCACCAAACCAGAGAATACAAACTAGAGAAAACTATCCAACAGTTGATGCTAAATGAAAAAAAAACAAATTTTATTTGAATGCACCCAAAATTATGACTATTATATGTAGAATGAAAAAACAGCAAGATCCTACTGTATAGCACTACATATATATATTGAATATAAGGAACTGTATTCAATATTCTATGATAAACCGTAATGGAAAATAATATGAAGAAAAGACTATGCATGTGTGTGTATAACTGAATCACTTTTCTGTACAGCAGAAATTAATAAAACATTATAAATAAACCATATTTGAATAAAATATTTTAATATGCACTTTTGCAGTGTTTTAATGTCACTAATTTCACAAAAGAGAAAAGAACATGCATGAATATATATAAACAAGTGTGTAATTGGAACTGATTCCATGAGAGTTAAATATGGATATGTGAACACTAATTTTTTTTATTTTAAATTAGTTTATTTATCTATTTTTTAACTTTACAATATTGTATTTGCTTTGCCATACATTGACATGAATCCACCATGGGTGTACATGAGTTCCCCTTCCAGAACCACCCTCCCACCTCCCTCCCCACCCCATCCCTCCAGGTCATCCCGGTGCTCCAGCCCCAAGCACCCTGTATCATGTGTCAAACCTGGACTGGCAATTCGTTTCACATATGATAATATGAAAAGATGCTCAACATCACTCATTATCAGAGAAATGAAAATCAAAACCACAATGAGGTACCATTTCATGCCCATCAGAATGGCTGCTATCCAAAAGACTACAAGCAACAAATGCTGGAGAGGGTGTGGAGAAAAGGGAACCTTTTTACACTGTTTGTGGGAATGCAAACTAGTACAGCCACTCTGGAGAACAGTGTGGAGATTCCTTTAAAAACTGGGAATAGAACTGAATACTAATTTTTAAAGTAACATCTGTGAAGATGCATCTGAAGATATACTTGACATTTAAAATGTATCATGTTCCATTGTGGGAGGAGATATGTTAAACTGATGATAAAAGAAGAAGGAAACCGTTTTTTGCCACAATAAATAGGGACTTTAGTAAACTTAATATCCCTTCATAGATTGCCTGTGTGGTGAAAAGCAAGGGATAGTAACCCTAAGAACACATTTTTTTCCAGAATAGGAAATAGAGAGAAAGCTGCACTATGACACTTTGTCCTGTCGTGAGATCTCTGAATGCACACTTGTCAGTAACATTTACTAGATCCTCTACAATGTGCAAAATCGTTTTTTTTTTTAATTCGAGGTTAATTGCTTTACAATGTTGTGTTGGTTCCTGCTACACAACAACATGAATCAGCCATAAGTTTGCATACATCCCCTCCCTCTTAAACCTGCCTCTCACCCAATCCATCCCACCCCTCCAGGTTGACTCCCCTATGCTATACAGCAGCTTGCCTCTAGTTGTCTAATTTATACACAGTAGTGTATATATATCAAAGCTGCTCTCTCAATTCATCCCACCCTATCCTTCCTCTGCTGCATCCACAAGTCTGTTCTCTATGTCTGTCTCTTCCTGTCTTGCAAAGAGGTTCATCGGTATTATTTTTCTAGATTTCATATATTGTTTTAATATACAATATTTGATTTTCTCTTTCCGACTTACTTCACTCTGTATAACAGGCTTTACATTCATCTTCCTCAGTTCAACTGATTCAAATTCCTTCCTTTCTATGGCTGAGTAATATTCCATTGTATATATGTACCACAACTTCTTTCATCTCTTCATCTGTTTATGGACATCTAGCTTTCTTACATGCCCTGGCTATTGTGTATAGGGCTGCAATGAACACTGGGGTACACATGTCTTGGGCAGGAGATCTAAGCAGACATTTCTCCAAAGAAGACATACAGATGGTGAACAAACACATGAAAATATGTTCAACATAGCTAACTATTAGAGAAATGCAATGCAAATTAAAACTACACTGAGATATCACCTCAGATATCACCGCCAGTCAGAATAGCCACCACTAAAAAATTTACAAATGATAAATTCTGGAGAGAATGTGGATAAAAGGGAACCCTCTTGCACTATTGGGATTGTAAATTAATACAGCCAATAGGGAGAATAGTATGGAGATTCCTTTAAAAACTAGGAATAAATCTACCATATTACCCAGCAATCCCACTATGAGGTATATATCCTGAGAAAACCCTAATTTAAGTAGTTTCTTAAAATTCAATTCACAATGTGCAAGAAATGTTTAAAGCTTTAAACAATACCTTAAAAGCAACAAGGTTGCCATAACTAAAGAAAGAAAAGATTTCTAGAGAAGCAGAAAAACCTGGGAAGGTATTACACGCATGAGTCGAGGTATCATGTCTTATTTCCCAATCATATTCTAGACACATGACAGCTTGATTTATGCAGGCTTAACTAAGGCTTCTGAGCAGCCAGGTGGAAAAAGCAGGTATTCTTTAGGGAATTCGCTACAAAGATGCTTCATGACCTTTGGCAATGGTAAATCCCAGCAACAAGAATGCCCAATAGATTTACTTGGACAAGTTGCAGGTAGACTCTTACGAATGTGTTTATTTAGTAGGTTGAGAAATGAAACCTTGACCATAGAGCCTGCAGGTCCAGAACAGGGGTAAGATCAGCCTCAGGGCCATTTATGTCTTATTTTCTTTGATCCCAGAATTCATCACCAAATAAAAACACATTACATATTATATGTTGCTCCTGTTGAAGAGTCTCCCCATATAATTTCTGTGTAACTAACCAAGGGTAATAGAAAAATCCTGAAATAAGACAGCATTTTACAGCAGTTTATCTACTAAAAAGCATTACGAAAGTCTACTGTCAAGATAAGAAAACATTAAAACTATTAAATAATATGAAACCAATGGTTACTCTATATTACACAACAATTATAGCTATATTTGTTATTCAGTTCATGATTTAGGTGAGTTAATATAATGCTTTGTCCAGATTTTATACTGTTGAAGTCAAGTACCTCTTGCTATTATATATATTGTCCACGATCAAAACTTCAAGCTGGATCTCAGTCATCATGTAAAAAGATTAGTGGAAATAATATTGAAAATAGGCATCTTGCAAAATGATGAAATCTCCCAAGACAGTCTTTGAAAATTAGAAAAATCTTAAAACTAAAAAATCACATACTCAAATATTGGTCTTGTTCTAGGAATTTGGAGCTCAACTTAATTAATGAGTCAAAGGTCCAGTGTATACCACTTCAGACTATTTAGCAGTCAACTTTCTGGCTAAACAGAATTTCTATGTGGTTCAAGTACAATAATAAAAGGAAAAAATAAATTAGAATTATTTTTCAATCATGTATATATAGAATTTTTCTAAATTTCTTGATTATATTAAAAATTTCTGTGGTTCCAAATGACTATTGTCACTCAGATGTATCACATTTTCTATTTGAAAGGCTTTATCATTCAAAACAATCTCATTTTCTATTACTCTTGTCATTGTCCAAATATATTTATGATATAGACAAATAGAGCAGAGATGCTGCTTTTCTGCCTAGTATCAAGTTTTTTGTTTGGCTTGGTTTTATTTACTGGCATATTATGAATAGTGTTTTACATACTGAAGAAGGGAAACATTATTTCAATTGATTAACTTACATGACGAAGAATCTGAAGTGTACATTTCTTCCTGATTGCTGTCACATATACATAATGTTTCAGAGAAGCAAAATGAGATGAATTAAAAGAAATTGTCAGTCTAGTGACATTAAGATGGCTTGAATTTTTTTTAAGTCAATGAAATGTAAATCATGGGCTTTCATATGTGAGAAACAAAGTATCTTTCCTTCCTTTATACATTATGATAAGATTCTCATCCCTGATCATATTTGAAGAGTCAGTACAAATCAACATTAATTTTTACATGGTATGGCACAAATGGAGGTGTTGAGTGAAAGATCTAATTAGGGAAATGTTTGTTTGAGTAGAGCATATTAGTGGGATTAGTATTTGATGGGTGTTATGCCTAATACTGGGCTTCCTGGTGGTGCTAGAGATAAAGAACCCACCTTCCAATGCAGGAGACTTAACAGACTTGAGTTTGATCCCTGGGTCAGGAAGATTCCCTGGAGAAGAGCATGACAATCCACTCCAGTTTCTTGCCTGGAGAATCCCATGGACAGAGGAGCCTGAGAGCCAGAGTCCATAGGGTCACCAAGAATCAGGCACGACTGAAGTGAATTAGCACACACGCAGACCTAACATACTATCTTTCTCAATATTAAAACTGCATTCAGTGAGTTCCTTCTTATCAATGGTGGTATGTGGGGCTCATCAGAGAATTTTAAACATAGTCTTTGTTCTCTAGAGGACTCACAGCAAAATGCATAGAAAAGTGAAAGGCAAATAGATTGAATTGACATGAAAAATGCATTTTAAATTTGGTCAATTAAGTTAAAGTATGTGTATGTGACCTTATGAAACCAGACAGGTAATAGTCAGAGGATGTACATTTGATATCTCCATTTGCATTACATGTATGCTTCTTCCTTTATTATGTAGTTCTGTGCACTACATCTTCATTTGCTAATAATTTGAAATCAAGAATTCTCAGTTAATGAGTAATCCTAAATCAAATGCAGGAAAAGTTTACTTTAGAGATTATTAAAGTGACTAATTTCATGACCTATAATGTCCAAAACAATTGGTTTATTTGTCAAGGAGAATATTTGATACTGGAGTTTGTTATTAACTTATTCAAGAAGTAGCTTGAAGCATTTGAAATTAAGATGTTTAAAAAGAAAAATTTTAAGGTAAGCAATATAATAAATCAGGTATTACACAGAGTTGTATATTTTACTAGACATAATAAAACTAAATTCTAAATATGTCAGAATTAGTGATATTTAATTCAAATTCAAAATTACCTTAGGTATCCTGTATTATTTTAGTCAATCCTTTTGTCCCATATAAAGTGAATGAAGCATTGATTTAAGCTGTGTGAGCAAGTTTACCACCTTGAAGTGAAAGTAATCTAATTGTCTTCCCAAGGGGAAGACAAAGATAGCACTTGCTTAGACTGAAATGCCAAGCAACACTTAATTTTTCATTTAAATCTACACAAGTAGACCCTTGTAGAACAGTAACTCTGTATCCACAATAGAAGATGAAAGTAGACTGTTTGGAGAGCTGATTGTAAACTAAAAGCTCTCAGCAAAGAAGGATCTGATGTAAAAAATACTTGAAAATCATGTTTTCCTTTCTACAATAAGAAAGACAACTTCTTTGCTTATATCTCAGAAGAGGTATCACAATAATATATCTTAAGTAAGAAAGATAAATACAGTCAACTACAAGTTACCTACGTTCAAAAATATTTTTTGCCAAACAAAATAATGCATATTTTACTTTCAAGAAAAACACTGTGTGGAACTCATAGAAATAGATTAGAATGGCAGTTGCCATAGGCTGGAGGTGGGGGAAGGCTAGGAATGTTGATCAAAGGGTACACATTTTCAGTGATAAGACAAGTTAGTTATGAGGCTCTAATGTACAGCATGGTGACTATAATTAATAATACTGTATCGTATTGTCAAGAGAGTAAATCTTTAACCTTCTCACCACACACACACACACACACACACGTAAGGGTTGTGGCAACCATTTTATAATGCATGTGTGTGTGTGTGTGTGTGTGTTGTTCAGTCATGTCCAACTCTTTGAATCCCCATCGACTGTAGCCCATCAGGCTCCTCTGTCCATGGGATTCTCCAGGCAGGAATACTGGAGCGGGTTGCCATTCCCTTCCCCAGGGGATCTTCTCAATCTAGGGATTGAACTGGGTCTCCCACATTGCAGGCAGATTCTTTACCAGCTGAACCACAAAGGAAGCCTCTGGATGGAAAAAAAGGGGGGGGGAAGTACTCTTATATACAATAAGATTTATGAACCTCTTCAGAAAATTTGACTTCGTATCTACATGATACCTCAACAAACCTCTTTGTTCTGTGATTTTTGTCCAGGATAATTCACAAAGGAGAACTAAACTCAATTTCATCTGTCTTCTCTGAACATGCATGTTGGATTTGATTTTGAATGTCTGCTCTTCTTTTTAACACGTCAGTGATGCTCTTCTTGAAATTTTTTCTTCATTTAGACTTCAGTTAAATGTGTTCATGCAAATGTTGTGAAAAACACAAGTGATTCACCGGGAGGTCTTTAATTTTGAGTTTCTTGGAACTCTTTAATTCCAAAGTCATTGATGTGAAAAAAAGCAACTCAGCAGGACTCAGCAACAAAATACACTAAATTTCAATAATCTGTCATGATTTCTTCCCAAATTGCCTTAAACCAGTGATTATTAAAGTCACAGTATGAAAGAAAATTCACTCCCTTAATTACATTGCCCAGCAAAACAAGCAATAAGAACTGGTCACAAATTCCACGGTATGACCCATCCCATTCAAAGATACAATGAAAATTGGGCTCATGAACCAGCTCTTTTGATTTGAGCGGAATGTCGAAATATTTATCTGCTCCCTTGTATTGCAGGTACTAATCTGTGGAAACTGAATCCATTTTTTCCATGTTTAAACCAAACTACAAAATCTTTACTAAAGTGAACTACTTAATTAGAATTTTGTAAATTATTAAGACTTGCACAAGCAAGAGTCAAGTTAGTTCCTCTCATTCAATAGGCTGTGTGTGGGACTTTTCTTGGGATCCAGAGGGTGATTATCTGCTTCTGACCAGGAAAACTAAGGAAAGGCAGTTTAGTAAAACTTTGAAGGTTGAGGAATAAATTGGTATTTGGAAGAGGGAAGAAAGTAGATATCAGGCAGAGATAATGGTAGAGAATTAGATAACACAGAAAAATAAAGATGTGTGTAGATAAGGAAAAGCAAACTATTAGAAGTGGAATTTATAAAGCTCTTACTAGACAAATTACTGATTGTGAGCCTGTATGTGTGTTAGTCACTTAGTCGTGTTAGACTCTTTGCGACCCCATAGCCTGCCAAGGCTCTTCTGTCCATGGAATTCTCCAGGCAAGAATTCTAGAGTGGGTTGCCATTCCTTCTCCAGGGGATCGTCCCTACCCAGAGATCCAACCAGGATCTCCTGCTTTGCAGGCAGATTCTTTACCGCTGAGCCACCAGGGAAGCCCCAAATTACTGATTGAAAGTGAGAGTGAAAGTAAAGGTCACTCAGTCGTGTCCAACTCTTTGTGGTCTGTTGGACTATACAGTCCATGAAATTCTTCAGGCCAGAATACTGGAGTGGGTAGTCTTTCCCTTCTCCAGGGGATCTTCCCAACCCAGGGATCTAACCCAGGTCTCTTGCATTGCAGGCGGATTCTTGACCAGCTGAGCCACACGGGAAGCCCAGCCACAAAGGAAGCCGTGATTAGATATTATTATTGCTTATTAGCCCTTATTGGGCACAGCCTTCACATAAGGATGAAAAACTTCCCAGAGAAATTGTCTTGACAATCTCTAGACAGCAATAATTGTTACATCATTATCAAATTTCACTGTAGACCTAACTTGTTTCTCCAAATCCAGACTCAAAAGCCACCTGCAACTGTATTCACCTCAATAACTTACAGGAAGAATGATATTATTACGCTTAGAATGAATTTATCTTCCCTTCAAAATCATTCTGTCACCTAAAACTTTCATTTTTATTAAGACTTCCCATCCCCTCATGTTCCTAACTAGAAATGTGGATTCTATTCGTGGTTACTATCTTCTGCATACATCTAATCAGCTCCCAGAATATAACGATGGACTTCAGAATGTATCTATCTAAGTCCAACTTCTTCTCTCCATTTCTTGTTACCCCTGGATTGATTCCAATTCCTCAGCTCTCCTTTGGATTATTAAACGGCTTCTTCACTGATCCACCTTTTTCACATGTGGAGTGTGAGACGCCAGAAGAGCCTCCAACCTAGCATCAGTTTGAAGAGTTTGAAGTGTTCTTGTGAAACTGGATTGAGATCAGGGTTAAGAGTGTAGATTTGGTAGTTATTGGTATAGAATTAATATTAGAAACCGCAGAAATAAATGATATTGCCCCCCAAAAAGATGATGAAAAAGAAAAGTTGAGGATAGAAACACAAAATAATATCTTTCACTTTTAACTGCTGATTATTTTCTTGTCTTGCATGTGGATGTGGAATATTCTTTCAATAATTCACTAGTTAAGTCAGAAAATTAACCAGCCAGACTTTCCAAATAATTACAAGGAAGAATTATTGATAATTGAAAAGATTACATACAGCAAAATGCTAAGCTAATGGTGTTTGATGATTAATTAGATACTTTAAAATAACATTATAGATTCAATCATAAATTTAATTGTGTCAAACCATTCTTTAATTAGTACCAACTCTTTGAACTTTCAGGAAGAAGAAAGTAGCCCCAAATTATATTTTAAAAGCTCCACAGGTTTCAGAATAATAGCTATTATCCATGCTCAACTCTATGGAGACTGTATTAAGAACTGTACTGTATGAATGATAATAACAGCCCTATATTATAAGCCCCTTTCATCTGTCATCACTTGTGATCTCAAGATCAGTTATTTTCATCGCTACAGAAATGTTTTTGATTAAATGCCTAAGTGGCAGAAGCTTCAGTGATTTAATTCCAATATGCTGACCACTTATCTTTTTCTTCCCTGGAGAAGGGATGGGCTACCCACTCCAGTACTCTTGGCTTCCCTTGTGGCTCAGCTGGTAAAGAATCTTCCAGCAATGTGGGAGACCTGGATTTGATCACTGGGTTAGGAAGATCCCCTGGAGAAGGGAAAAGCTACCCACTCCAGTATTCTGGACTAGAGAGTTCCATGCAATATAGGCCATGGGGTAGCAAAGAATCAGACATGACTGAGTGACTTTCACTTATTTCCTACATGTCCAGGAAGTCCTCTTCTTCCTTAAACAATGTTTTTTAATTCATTGCACACCATAATCAAAATGAGAGTTTTTTTTTTAATTATCATTGTCTCAGTCCCACTCCAGATATTTTAATTCAATTAGTATGTACTTGGATGTGGGCACTGTTATTTTTCTAACGAAAACATGGGTTTGAGAACCATCACTCTTCATTCTCTCTTGTTTTCTGGAAAGTAATCTGTTATACTCCCAAACTGTATCTCACCTCAAGGTCTTACTGTCCTTATCTGTTGATTAATTAATCCAAATCCCCACTCAACATCTCAACATGTTCAAACTAAACTCTCGGCCACTCCTCTCAGAAGTCTGCAGTGTCCACCCTCATGTATGCACAACAAGTAAAATGTACGGGGTTTTTCTGACACGGCTCCCACCTTATCCCTGTTTCCATTCTCGTCTTCTTACAGCACAGCCTTCACCAGGCAGGTAGAGTGGACTTTTAAAAACATAAATGATAGAAATGAACTTATATGCAAAATAGAAATAGACTCACAGTTGTAGAAAGCAAACTCATGGTTCAGTTCAGTTCAGTCGCGCAGTCATGTCCGTCTCTTTGCGACCTCAAAACCACAGCATGCCAGGCCTGCCTGTCCATCACCAACTCCTGGAGTTTACCCAGACTCTTGTCCATTGAGTCGGTGATGCCATCCAACCACCATCTCATCCTCTATCATCCCCTTCTCCTCCTGCCTTCAATCTTTTCCAGCATCAGGGTCTTTTCAAATGAGTCAGCTCTTCGCATCAGGTGGGCAAACTATTGGAGTTTCAACTTCAACATCAGTCCTCCCAATGAACACCCAGGACTGAGCTCCTTTAGGATGGACTGGCTGGATCTCCTTGCAGTCCAAGGGACTCTCAAGAGTCTTCTCCAACACCACAGTTCAAAAGCATCAATTCTTCGGCGCTCAGCTTTCTTTATGGTCCAACTCTCTCATCCATACATGACTACTGGAAAAACTATAGCCTTGACTAGACGGACCTTTGTTGACAAAGTAATGTCTCTGGTTTTTAATATGCTGTCAAGGTTGTTCATAGCTTTTCTTCCAAGGAGTAAGCGTTTTTTAATTTCATGACTGCAGTCATCATCTGCAGTGAGTTTGGAGCCCAAGAAAATAAAGTCTTTCACTGTTTCCATTATTTCCCCATCTATTTGCCATGAAGTGATGGGACCAGATGCCATGATCTTAGTTTTAGGGAATCTTAGTTTTAGGGAATCAAGGAGGGAGGAATATATTAGGAGTTTCAGGTTAACAAAAACACACTATTATACATAAAATAGATAAGCAGCAAGGACCTACTGTATGGCTCCAGGGAATTATATTCAATATCTTATAATAACATATAGTGGAAACTGAGACACTTTGTTGTATACTTGAAACTAACACAGTATTGTAAACCAACTACATTTCGATAAAAAAATAAATGTAAGTTTTACAGTGTCCGCTTAGAATCCTTCCACCATCTGGTTATACTTTAAGATGAAGCCCAGTCAGTCTCTTACATTGGGCTTCATGTATGTACATGCAAGCACCAGTGCACATCTATATGTATATATACACGCAGGCATGAAACTGCAGGATAGGGAGTGGAGGGGATGCAGATACACTTTCAGATGTGGAGTCACATGTGAAGTTTCTCAAGCTATATGAAGATGCTCTTTCCTATGTTTCTCTCTTTTCTCTTCCAGCCCCTTTGTCAAGAGAGAAGATCCCTTTGCTTCTTTCATATGTTCCCTTTTCCCATGACCTCATTTGGTAAATGTTTGTAGGAATTCTGACAAATGCCCTGAAGTAACATACGTTTTGGGGAAAGGCTTTCCAGGAACAAGTTTGGTTCTACATAACACCAGCTTCTTTACTCCAGTGAGCATTAAGGAGGAGGAGGTTAAGTCATAGTGGAGGGAAGTGGCAGATGTGGGAGGTACTGGTATTGAAAATAGGAAGCTTCTTCCCTGGTGGTCCTGTGGTTGAGAATCCAGCTTCCAATGCAGGGATCTTGAGTTCAGTCCCTGGTTGGGTAACTAAGAGTCCACATGATGCAAGGCAGCTAAACACTCCTCCTGCAGTTACTGAGCCTTTGAGCCTCAACTAGTGAGAAAACTGCATGCCACAACGAAAGATCCCACATGCCTGAATGAAGATCCTGCAAGCTGTAAGAAAGACATGATGCTGCCACAAATAAACAAATAAATATTTAAAAAAGAAAAAAGCATATTTACTCATCCAAGTGAGTCTGCGATTTTTCTGATTTTGACATGGGCTCGCACAGTGAGTTGATGGAAACTGTATCATGCTAGTCAATCAAGGAGGCACTGCTTTGAGGCTGCCTGGGTTCCAGGGTATCTTCCAGGCCTGCAGGAAGTTTTCCTAGCTCAGGATCTTAGGGGGGGTGCTCAGTGACTTTTTGGATTCAATTCCACCCCATGCCTTTCTTTGTTCCAGAGTTTGTTCTGGGGCATGTGAGTCCATTGTTCTGGTGGGTGCTGAGGAGGATTGTAGAGCTTCTCTCTTGACATAACTGAAGGGCTCTTTCCCTAAGCCATAAAATAGTCTCCTCAACAGTTTGTGGCACAGGTAGAATTCAAATATGTCTTAGATACCATTATATATGCACCATCTGCAGTCAGTGTTTTATACTGGTCATTGCAGGCTCACTAGGAAAATTTATTCTGGGCGCTGCCTGACTCCCCTTTTCCATCATGGGGTGTTCAGGACTGGACCCCAACAGAGATGTGGGAACCTTCACTGCCTTGGCACCATGTAATACAGAGACTTCCCACACGTCTGTGCCCTGAGAAACTACAGCGAACAGAGAACAACTTGGTTCTACAGTAAAACAAGATGAAGTATTCAAATATACTGATGAACCTATTTTCAGGGTGGCAGTGGAGATGCAGACATAGAGATCAGACTTATGGACACCAGGGAGGTGGGGGTTAGAAGGAGAGGGTGGGACAAACGAAGAGAGTAGCATGGAAACATATACACTAATATATGTAAAATAGATATCCTGTGGGAATTTGCTGTTTGACTCAGGGAATTCAAACTGGTGTTCTGTGATAACCTAGAGGGATGGGAGGTGGGGGGGGGGCTCATGAGGGAGGAGACATATGTATATGGCTGATCAATATTGATGTATGGCAGAAACAAACATAATATTGTAATTCTGCTTCAATTAAAAATAAATAAATAAATGGAAGAAATTTCAGATTATCACCCAGAAGGAACTCAAGAAGGGGAACTCATTGTTCAGGAGATCTTGAAAGGGCTGATAGGATTTTGTATAACTTGAGCACATCATAGCAGAATCCTGGAGAGTCATCTTGAGCTAGGCATTGCCTCTGTTGTTTCTCCATCAGGGAGAGGGGTGTAGGGTCCGGGGGGTTCAGGTTGGGGCAAATGAGTTGAATAAGATGGAATCACTGGATATGGAGTTGTCAAATGGCACATGTGTACCCACATATACCTGCTACATTTATATAACATTTATATGGGTGTAACTTTCATGACAGCATTAATTATAGTTATAAAGAAGTACAAACAATCTGAACATCTTTCATGAGATACAATTAGGTCTTTTTGCCAATATTAAGGTAACACAACTTACCAGCACCATGGAGGGTGATCAGAGTCAGAATCCAATCAAAAAGGAGAGATGGGGGAGAGGGATAAATTAAGAGGTTGGGAGTAACATATACACACTACTATATATACAAGAGGTGACCAAAAAGGACCTACTGTGTAGTGCAGGGAGCTATACTCAATACTCTGTAACAACTTATATGGGAAAAGTATCTGGAAAAGAATAGATACATGAATATGTATAACTAAATCACTTTGCTGTACACCTGAAACTAACACAACATTGTAAATCAACTATACTCCAATGTAAAATAAATTTTATTTTCATGAATCAGAACCCAGACAGCTTGAGAGCCTCAGTGTTCCAGGGAGTCTCTTATCTTCAGGAAGAAATATGCCATTATAGTCACCTAAGCAGAATGCAAAAACACATCTCCCTACACTTTGATTGCATCATTTATAGAATTTGTCTAAATTATTGTCTTTCTATTTTGACTTTTTCTTCTTGACATATAGCCTGCTGAAGACTACCGTTAGCTCATTTTTTTGTAGATTTTCTTTTTCCTCTCACTATTATATTAGATGTTCAATGTTGAAATTACATAAAAATATTAAAAAAATAATTTCTTGAACACACTATTTACCTTCACTTAACACATTGTTTCACCTTCCAGAGATGGTGAAATATACATAATGCAGCACCTAGAACCCAGGAGTACGGAAAAGAAGGCTTTTCACTTGCTTCATACCATCACTTACTTCTGGTTGTCCTAGAGGTTTGGGAGTCGCTCCCTTTACTATCACTGTGTCCTGTCTGTATAGCTCCCCACCACTGGAAATAGACACATATACCTAATGACTAAAAGTAAGTTGGTGATGGACAGGGAGGCCTGGCTTGCTGCAGTTCATGGGGTCACACAGAGTTGGACACGACTGAGCAACTGAACTGAACTGAACTTTAATAAAAGGAGACTCAGTGAACTACACATCCTTCATACAAACCAAGATGCCCACAGATGCTGGCATCTGATTTGAATTTGGTTATATTGCATCCCTAGTAGCTCGGCTAGTAAAGAATCTGCCTGCATGTGGGAGACTTGGGTTTGATCCCTGGGTTGGGAAGATCCCCTGGAGAAGTGAATGGCTATCCACTCCAGTATTCTGGCCTGGAGAATTTCACTGGACTTTTGCAAAGAGTCAGATGTGACTGAGCCACTTTCACTTTCACTTTCTTTCATGTTGCACACATTAAACTCTACTCTTACATGTGGATCTTTCTACCTGATCTGTTGTTTTCACATAAGAATTTGATGCCTACTGAAGTCTAGTGGGCCAGATCTATTGCTTTCCTCCAATAAAACACTTTCTTACCATGGCCTACATATTTTACCTAAAAATCTCTGAAGTGCATTTTTATACTTATACTTGAAAATGGATAGGTCTGACCTTGTAGAAACTTGTTATTCAGTCGCTAAGTCATTTCTGACCCTTTGGGACCCCATGAACTGCAGTTTACCAGGCTTCTCTGCCCACCACGATCTCCTGGAATTTGCTCAAATTCACATTCATTGAGTTGGTGGTGCTATCTAACTATTTCTTCCTTTGCCACCCCCTTCTCCTTTTGCCTTCAGTTTCCCAGCATCAGAATCTTTTCCAATGAGTCGACCCTTCCCATCAGGTGGTCAAAAGTATTGGAGCTTCAGCTTCAGCACCAGTGCTTCCAATGAATAGTTAGGGTTGATTTCCTTTAGGATTTGTTGGTATGATTTCCTTATGCGGTCCAAGGGACTTTCAAGAGTCTTCTCCAGCACTACAGTTTGAAAGCATCAATTCTTTGGTGCTCAGCCTTCCTTATGGTCCAACTGTCACATCCATACATGAATAGAAACATGATATTTTAAATACAGCAAAAGTCAAAAGTAAGACACTTTCAAGATGCTTTGGAAGGATAGCTAGCTAAAAATGGGTGATCACAATAACAGATAATACGACCAAAGGCAGGAAATTTGACTAAGCATTTCATTCTATATTTTAAAATGTTAAGCTTTGTTTTGAACTGAGATTGGAAATGGAAGCGGATATTAACATCCTTTTGTTTCCACCTTCCATTACTGAGTATGAACAATGTAATACATTACATTTACACTGATAAAAGCAAATAAATTCTATTTAATTAGCTTATTATCACTGCTTATTTAAAAAAAAAGGAATTACATAGAGAGGTATTTTTTCCGTTTTACATCTGAAGATGCAAGAGCTCATAATAATCACATAGTCATTAGGGCTTCTTAATCATGTTTTTTATTATTATTGACTTGCTGAAAGGTCCTAGTGAGCAATCCAACTCTTAATTAAGGAGTCTTAAGATTTGTTATTATAGAGATCAGATATTGTACTATCTGGTAACAGAGTATTGACTGCCAACACTGGAAATTTAAACGGATGTTATGCTTGCAATATTTCTTTTTTCCTTTGAGGCATAAAGATAGGATTGCTAGGTAAAATTAAAAACGCCTGCTTAAATATAAATTTCAGATAAGCACTGAATATCTTTTTTTTATAAGGAGGCTGATTTTTTGGAATAAGCGTATAAATTTTGTATGAGACATACTAAATTATTTGTTTTTATCAGATGTTCATATTTAGCTGATGTCTTACATTTTTATATACTAAATATAGCAACTCAATTTACCAGGAACTACTAGGAAATATCCATAATAAACACTGCCAAACTAAGTTCTTTGTCTGCCTGATCTATATCTACTCTAGGAACATCTAATAAATCTTTGAAAAAGTAGCAAATGAATGCTCATTTGTTGTTGTCTTTCAGTCTCTTGGTTGTGTCCGACTTTTTGTGACCCCTTGGATTGCAGCACACCAGGCTTCCCTGTCCTTCACCATCTCCCCAAGCTTGCTCATACTCATGTCCATTGAGTCAGTGATAACTTCCAACCATCTTATCCTCTGCCATCCCCTTCTCCTCCTGCCTTCAATCTTTCCCAGTATCAGGGTCTTTTTCAATGAGTCAGCTCTTCGCATCAGGTGGCCAAAGTATTGGAGTTTCAGCTTCAGCATCAGTCCTTCCAATGAACACCCAGGACTGATCTCCTTTAGGATGGACTGGTTGTATCTCCCCGCAGTCCAAGGGACTCTCAAGAGTCTTCTCCAACACCACAGTTCAAAAGCATCAATTCTTCAGCACTCAGCTTTCTTTAGAGTCCAACTCTCACATCCATACATGACTACTGGGAAAACCATAGCCTTGACTAGACGGACCTTTTTTGGCAAAGTAATGTCTCTGCTTTTCAATATGCTGTCTAGGCCGGTCATAAATTTCCTTCCAAGGAGCAAACATCTTTTAATTTCATGGCTACAGACACATTCTGCAGTGATTTTGGAGCCCAAGAAAATAAAGTCTGTCATTGTTTCCCCATCTATTTGCCATGAAATGATGAGACAGGATGCCATCATCTTGGTTTTTTGAATGTTGAGTTTTAAACCAACTTTTTCACTCTCTTCTTTCATCTTAATCAAGAGACTCTTTAGTTGCTCTTCCCTTTCTGCCATAAGGGTGATGTCATCTGCTTTTCTAAGGTATTGATATTTCTCCTGGAAATCTTGATTTCGGCTTGTGCTTCAACCAGCCCAGCATTTCTCATGATGTACTCTGTGTATCAGTTAAATAAACAGAGTGACAATGTACAGCCTTTATGTACTCCTCTCCCAGTTTGGAACCAGACCATTGTTCCATGTCTCATTTTACCTGTTGCTTCTAGACCTGCATACAGGCTTTGCAGGAGGCAGGTAAGGTGGTCTGGTATTCCTATCTCCTTAAGAATTTTCCACAGTTTGTTGTGATCCACACAATCAAAGGCTTTGGCATAGTCAATGAAGCAGATGTTTTTCTGGAATTCCCTTGCTTTCTCCATGATCCAACGATGTTGGCAATTTGATCTCTGATTCCTCTGCTTTTTCTAAATCCAGTTTAAACATCTGGAAGTTCATGCTTCACATACTGTTGAAGTCTAGCTTGGAGAATTTTAGCATTACTTTGCTAGCATGTGAAATGAGTACAGTTGTGAGATAGTTTGAACATTCTTTGGCTTTGTCCTTCTTTGTGATTAGAACGAAAACTGATATTTTCCAGTCCTGTGGCCACTGCTGCCTTTTCCAAATTTGCTGGCATTTTGAGTGCAGCACTTTCTCAGCATCATCTTTTAGGATTTGAAACAGCTCAACTGGAATTCCATCACCTCCACTAGCTTTGTTTGTAGTGATACTTCCTAAGGCCCACTTGACTTCACACTCCAGGATTTCTGACTCCCGATGAGTGATCACACTATCATGGTTATCTGGGTCATTAAGATCTTTTGTGTATAGTTGTTCTGTGTGTTCTTGCCACCCCTTCTTAATGTCTTCTGCTTCGTTAGGTCCATACTGGTTCTGTCCTTTATTGTGCCCATTTTTGCATGAAATTTTCCTTTGGTATCTCTAGTTTTCATGAAGAGCTCTCTAGTCTTTCCATTTTAATATTTTTTTCTCTATTTCTTTACATTATTCACTTGGGAAGACTTTCTTATCTCTCCTTGCTATTCTTTGGAACTCTGCACTCAAATGGGTATATGTTTCCTTTTGTCCTTTGCCTTTAGCTTCTCTTCTATTCACAGCTATTTTTAAGGCCTCCTCAGACAATCATTTTGCCTTTTTGCATTACTTTTTCTTGGGAATGAAGGCCTCCTGTACAGTGTCATGAACCTCCATCCATAGTTCTTCAGGCACTCTATCAGATCTAATCCCTTGAATCTATTTGTCACTTCCACAGTATAATCATAAGGGATATTATTAGCCTGAATGGCCTAGTGGTTTTCCCTACTCCCTTCAATATAAGTCTGAATTTTGCAATCAGGAGTTCATAATCTGAGCTACAGTCAGCTTCTAGTCATGTTTTTGCTTACTGTATAGAGGTTGTCCACCTTTGGCTGTAAAGAAAATAATCAATCTGATTTTGGTATTGACCATCTGACGATGTCCACGTGTAGACTCTTCTCTTGTGTTGTTGGAGGAGGGTATTTGCTATGACCAGTGTGTACTCTTGGCAAAACTCTGTTAGCCCTTGTCCCACTTCATTTTGTTCTCTGAGACCAAACTTGTCTGTTACCCCAGGTTTCTCTTGACTTCCTACTTTTGGATTCCAGTCCCCTGTGATGAAAAGGACAGCTTTTTATTTATTTATTTATTTTTTGGTGTTAGTTCTAGAAGTTCTTGTAGGCCTTCATAGAACTGTTTAACTTCAGCCTCTGCATCATTCGTGGTTGGGGCATAGACTTGGATTACTGTGATATTGAATGATTTGCCTTGGAAACGAGCAGAGATCATTCTGTCATTTTTGAGATTGCGTCCAAGTATTGCATTTTGGACTCTTCTGTTGACTATAAGGGCTACACCAATTCTTCTAAGAGATTCTTGCCCACAGTAGTAGATATAATGGTCATCTGAATAAAATTCACTCATTGCAGTCCATTTTACTTCACTGATTCCTAAAATGTCAATGTTCACTCTTGCCATCTCCTATTTGATTAGTTCCAATTTACCTTGATTTGTGGACCTAACATCTCAGGTCCTATGCAATATTGTTCTTACTGCATCAGACTTTACTTTCACCACCAGGCACAATCAAACCTTCTATGCATGCTCAGTCATTCAGTTGTGCCTGACTCTTTGCAACCCCATGGACTACAGCCCACCAGTCTCCTCTGTCCTTGGGATTTCCCAGGCAAGAATAATGGCATGGGTTGCCATTTCCTTCTCCAGGAATCATCTCAGCCCAGGGATCAAACCTGCATCTCCTGTGGCTCCTGGATTGTCAGGGGGATCCTTTTACCAGAGATATACCTGAGCAAACTTCTATGAACATAGTAATTTGCCAGGAGACAGACCAAGCCAGAAGATAAATACCTAATACATACATTTTAAAATAGTTAATTTTTGAAAAAAGGACTTTTCTTAAAAATCAATATGACAATGAATGCTAAAGCTGTTTTGCTTTTAAAGATGTTTAAAGATATAATAAGAAAACTTCAGAAAAAATTAGTGACTGTCGTCTTAAAGCTAATGCTTCAATCTCCAGGCGTATGAATTACTTTCTTCTACAGTTGGTGACATTTGGGGATAATTTTGGAAAAGTGTTCAGTTTAAATCAGTGGGGGTCCAAAGTAGAACAAACAAATGAGACAGTGTGCAGGGCTTAGGATGAAAAAACATAGGTATGTACACATGGGTAACAATAGAGAAAACTAAGCTCTACTGAGCTTTACTAGTCAGTGACTGACAACAGCATCCTCATGCAGTCTTTTACATGCATCACATCATCCAATGTTCTGGAGGAAATAATATCCCTCACAAGGAGGAATGGACAGGTCTGCCTCATTCAGCCATTTAATTTCAGCATATTTCAACCTCCCTTTGGTTAAATATGCCCTGTAAAATGGATTTCAAGGATATTTATTCTGGTTTAGTAAATTAACCTTCATTCACTGGATAAGCGGCTTATAGCAAACTTAAAAGAAACCAGAGATTGAAAATAAAAAAGTCACACAAGTCAAAAGTTATGGTAAAGAGGGAGAGCAGTCCCTTCATCAATCACATTACAAAGTATAGATGATTTGATCACACCTTAAATGGAATTACAAAAACAAGAGACTTTAAGACTGTGGTTTGAAACCTGCTTCCCATCCTCTATCACCAGATGTGTGTTTTATATAGTCTATGCATTGTAATGATCCTTACATGTAATAAGCTTCTTGTATATAATTTATTGGGGCTTCCCTGGTTGCTCAGTAGTAAAGAATTCTCCTGTCAATGGAGGAGATATGAGTTTTATCCCTCAACTGGGAGATCCCCTGGAGAAGGGAATGGCAACCCACTCCAGTATTCTTGCCTTGGAAATCTCATTGACAGAAGAGCCTTGTGGGCTACTGTTCATGGGATTGCAAGAGTCAGAAAATGACTTAGTGACTAAACAACAAAAGCAATATAGCTTAGTAACAAATACAGCAAAATAAAATATATTTGGAAATGTGCAATAAAATTGAAAGCATGTCAACATCCTTAGATTAAGCTATGGTGAGGCTCTTTGTAAAAAAAGTGGTAGCTATGCATTACCAAAAATCACTGAAATCCTGAAATTAAGTAAGGTCAATTTAATAAACAAAAGGGTGGAGGTTGGAGATTTTTCTGTTCATATAGAGAAAAAATGTAGAAAACGTAAGTGCAATTGAAGGAGGAAAGACCTTTGTGACAGGAGAGAATATACAGAAGATTTATCACTTCTAAAGTGAAAAGCAAATTGCATTTTCTTTGAGGGTTTCAAAAAAGTGGGGCTTTTGTCAGGAGAAAATCTGAAAGACACTAACCAATTAAAATCCCAGAACAATATCAAGTATTGGGCACAAGGAACCCTCTTCCTATCAGATGAAGAGGAATTTTTAAAAGAAAGATGAAAACATCAAGGATTATCTAAATTTTGCTCTGAATCCTCTTTCTGCCCTGCCCCTCATTCACATTCAGAAAGACTTTTCCATTTTAACACTTTCAAATACCACACTTTCCAACCCAGAACTCTCGAGTATTTCTATCTGGATTAATTCTTTATTTAATATATATTTATTGACGATCATCCCCAAACTTTGTTCTTAACAAGGGAACACACTTATCTTTGTACTTGAAGTATCCCTATCTGTGTGAGAATTTCTCATGGCTAATTGATAGACTGCAGTCTGTTTTCACTTATCTGATTAATTAAGTCCGAGTCCACCCCCGAGAAACGAATAAAGTATTGGGTGTGTGTTCCAATGTATTTTCTAAGCCCTTAAGGGTGAGGTTCAGACAGACAGTTGGAAATAAATCAAGACACAAGACTTCTGCAGGTTTCTTGGGAGATACCCTGAGGCCCTCTTCTTGGAGAGCATAATATTGCTCCAATATCCCCACTGTTTTGTATGCAGCAAGCACTGTTTTGTTTTTGCTATTAAATCCCTGCACTACATGCCAGACACCGTGCTAGATGCTGAGGGTGCAGATCATTCAAAACGGTCCCCGTGAACTAGAAGCATGAATCTAAGTAAATCAACAGCCACAATAAATTGTACCAACTATTGCATATGATATAATAAGTGCTATTGGAATTCTGAATTGAAGCTTTACCTGAGTTTCAAAAACAAGTTGGTTTTAATGAGGGATCAATTCAGTTTAGTTCAGTCGCTCAGTCGTGTCCAGCTCTTTGCGACCCCATGAACTGCAGCATGCCAGGCCTCCCTGTCCATCACCAAATCCCGGAGTCTACCCAAACCCATGACCATTGAGTCGGTGATGCCATCCAACCATCTCATCCTCTGTCGTCACCTTCTCCTCCTGCTCTCAAACTTTCCCAGCATCAGGGTCTTTTCCAATGAGTCAGCTCTTTGCATCAGGTGGCAAAAGTATTGGAGTTTCAGCTTCAACATCAGTCCTTCCAATGAACACCCAGGACTGATCTCCTTTAGGATGGACTGGTTGGATCTCCTTGCAGTCCAAGGGACTCTCAAGAGTCTTCTCCAACACCACAGTTCAAAAGCATCAATTCTTCAGCACTCAGCTTTCTTCATAGTCCTCTCTCACATTCATATGTGACTACTAGAAAAACCATAGCCTTGTGGACAAAGTAATGTCTCTGTTTTTAATATGATGTCTAGGTTGGTCATAACTTTCCTTCCAAAGAGTAAGCGTCTTTTATTTGAGGAATCAGGAAATGACATATGTAAGAAAATAGGTCTTTGGACCCATCCCTGGTCCCAGGCTCCTAAAACACTTGTAATTTCATAAGTGATAAGAGCATTAGAAGCATCTGCTGTTTTATGAGACAACTCAGGGTGGGCTTCTGCATGGTTTCTGTAAGAGGACTGGTTATCAGAAAGACCAAGGCATGATTAGAAGGTTGGAATTTTCAGTCCCATCCTCCAGGAAGGAGAGAGAGACTGAGGTTAAATTAGTAATCCCACATGCCTATATAAAGAAGCCATCATAAATTTCCCCATTGTACAGGTTTCTAGGAGATTCCAAGTGGCTCAGTGCGTCCACATTCTGGGAGGGTGATGCACCCCAGCTTCATGGGGACAGCCGCTCCCTTGCCCAGGACCCCCCCCCAGATCTGGTCCTACACATCTCTTCATTTGGATGTTCATCTGTATCCTTTATCAGATCTTTTAATAAGCTGGTAAATGTGTTAACCTGAGTTCCATGAGCTGTCCTAGCAGATTATTTGAACCAGCAGAGGGGGTTGTAGACAAATCAAACAGAAGGTGTTGGTAACCCAGGGGATCTATTACTTGTGATCAGTATCTGAAATGGAAAAGGAGCATTCTTATAGGATTGAGCCTTCAATCTGTGGGATCTAATGCTATCTCCAGGTAGAATATATCAGAAATGAGTTACACTGTCGGACACCCAGCTGGTACCACAGAGACTTGCTTGTTGGTAGGGAAAACTCCCACACATCTGGCATTGGAAGTGTTGTGAGTATGACAGCAGTGTGACAATAAAACAAAGACCCCAGAGGAGAAACTGTAGGTTTTTGCAATACAAAATTTTAGGAGAAGGAAAAGAATGCAGAAGACAGAGTGATCTGGAATGAAATGCTGTGTTCTGGAGATACAAATAGTTTATCATAATTTATGATATTTATCATAATTGCTTTCTATATCATAAACATTACATTACATAACAAGTGATATTTATAGTCTTTCTAATGTACCACACACTGTTCTAAGTGCTTTATGAATATCAAACCATTTCATCCTCTAGTAATCCTATGAGGTAGATATTCTTTTTATATCTACTTTAGGGATAAAGAATGGAGGTGCTGAAAGGTTAAATACCTTGCTCAGATAGTCTTGGAATCAGGACTCAAACCCAAGGTGTGGGAGTCCAGAGATTTCACCTTTAACAAAGAGGCTACATAATATGATAATTTTTTATGTGTTTCTACTAAATTGTAAATGTAGTTAGAACAGGAACTTTGTCTCATCACCGTGTAATTCAACCAAACACATTTGACAAGTACATGTTACATGCTGGAGAAAAAAAGGTCAAGATAATAAATAACAGATGGACAAAAAGGATTCTTTTTAAATTTCTCAGACCTTAGTCACAGGACTGCTCGAGTGTCTCCTGAGTGACATCTGTTCCTCCCTCACATGCAATGAAATCATGTCCTGATCCTATTTCCCTTTTCTACTGTATTTTATAAACCAGAAGTCCTGCATTCCCTAGCTGGTGACTCGGACCATTGTATCACCCTCTTATTACATGTCTGCATAATGCCCTTACAACACATCCACCTTTAGGTAATTATTACTGGACAACTACCTACAGATCAAAAAGAAATCTTAAAAAATACCATGGCTATTTTAGTTACATTTTAAATGTAGAAATGCATGCTGCAATTTCTGATGTTTTTGTGTCAGAATGAGAAAGTGAAAAGAATTTTCTGTGTTTACATTGTAAAATATTCAGGGTGTTTGAAATTTTAAAGTGAGTCCCCACGTTTTTATTATTTATGTTCCTTTGCTGTTTGAATCCCAATAAAAGGCCAGAGGTGGCTCCCAGTTGGTTCTACTGGTAAAGAATCTGCCTGCCAACGCAGGAGACCAAAGAGATGTGAGTTCTATCCCTGGGTCAGGAAGATCCTTTGGAATAGAAAATGGTAATCTACTCCAGTATTCTTGCCTGGAGAATTCCATGGGCAGAGGAGCTTCGCAGACTACAGCCTGTGGGGCAGCAAGGATTCAGATACAACTTAGTGACTGAACACAAGACTTTAAAGTCAATCTGATTGAGATCAAGCCCTGACCTTTGATCTCCATTAACAGTGCGACTTTGGGTAAATTACTTGATCTGTTTGTGCTTGGGAGATAAATCAGTGCCTAGAAATCAGGAAATCAGGGGAAAGATGCTTGGGAGTTGGGGGTGGTTGCTATTTAATACAGAATAGGGAGTAGATATCTGAAGGAAGTGGGGAAGGGAGGAGTATAGCTTCAAGAGGAAGATTATTTCCTTACAGAGTGTATGTCAGATTTCACTCAGGAAAACAGAAGCCATTCTTTGTATTCCAAGTATGAAGTGTTTTCATATGTCACTAGAAACTTGCATAAGCTTTGGAAAAGCTAGAGAGAGAAGGTTGGGGAATCTCTTGCCAAAGATGGTGGCCACCAATACTAAATAGCTTTTTACAAACTGAAGTTCTTAAGGGTTTAAATCACTGTGACTCTCAAGAACCTCAGAAGCTCTACTGGTATACTCCAATCCAGAGCCATCTGTGATCTGTGGTAAGAGGTTTTAAGAAATGTGATGCTGATGAAAGTTTAGTGAAGATAGAAAAGAGGAGAAGGTAAAAATAGACATCCCTGCATGCAGAAGGGAGGGTGAATGCAAAGAGAATATATCTGGTAATGTACTAGGAAAAGCAAGAAAACCAGTATGTTCAGAGCAGAAGGAGACCCTGAGCATGGAATGAGTCTGGCATAGGAAGTAGCAGTGAATGAGACAAGAAGTATAAATTTAACTCTGTAATGAAAGTTTTGCTCTAATTACTTTGGGTACTGAGAAGCTCATCGAGCAAAGACAGTGAAAAGTAGTAAGACCAATAGATTCAAGATGTAAGCGGGAGGATATCTAAAAACTGTTGGAGATGAATTCTAGAGACAGTGAGCTGAAAATTCAGGCAGTTTTGTCAAGGAGAGACATACAGGGCAATGAGATTAAAGGTGTGTGTAAATATTGTTAATGACAAGGTCTAACCTGCGCTGCATAAGACAGCAGCCACAGTCAGTTCAGTTCAGTTCAGTCACTCAGTCGTGTCTGACTCTTTCCGACCCCATAACTGCAGCACGCCAGGCCTCCCTGTCCATCACCAACTCCCAGAGCTTACTCAAACTCATGTCCATTGAATCGGTGATGTCATCCTACCATCTCATCCTCTGTAGTCCCCTTCTCCTCCCCCCATCAATCTTTCCCAGCATCAAGGTCTTTTCAGATGAATCAGTTCTTCACATCAGGTGGCCAAAGTATTGGAGTTTCAGCTTCAGCATCAGTCCTTCCAGTGAATATTCAGGACTGATTTCCTTTAGGATGGACTGGTTGGATCTCCTTGCTGTCCAGGGTAATCTCAAGAGTCTTCTCCAACACCACAGTTCAAAAGCAACAATTCTTTGGCGTTCAACTTTCTTTATAGTCCACTCTCAATTTCATACATGACTACTGAAAAAAAAAAAAAAACACGTAGCTTTGACTAGTTGGACCTTTGTTGACAAGGTAATGTCTCTTTAGTCTAGGTTGGCCATAACATTTCTTCCAAGGAGCAAGCCTCTTTTTAATTTCATGGCTGCAGTCACCATCTGCAGTGATTTTGGAGGCAAAAAAAAAAAAAAAGTCTGTCATTGTTTCCATTGTTTCCCTATATATTTGCTATGAAGTGATGGGACCAGATGCCATGATATTAGTTTTCTGAATATTGAGCTTTAAGCCAACTTTTGCACTCTTCTCTTTCACTTTCATCAATAGGCTCTTTAGTTCTTCTTTGCTTTATGCTGTAAGTGTGGTGTCATCTGCAAATCTGAGGTTATTGATATTTCTCCCTGCAATCTTGATTCTAGCTTGTGCTTCATGCAGTCCAGCATTTCTCATGATGTTCTCTGTGTATAAGTTAGATAAGCAGGGTGAAAATATACAGCCTTGACATACTCCTTTTCCAGTTTGAACCAGTCTGTTATCTCATGTCCAGTTCTCACTGTTGCTTCTTGACCTGCATACAGATTTCTTAGGAGGCAGGTTAGGTGGTCTGGTATCCCCATGTCCTTAGGAATTTTCCACAGTTTGTTGTGATCCAACAGTCAAAGGCTTTAGCATAGTCAATAAATCAGAATTGGATGCTTTTCTGGATCTCTCTTTCTCTTTCGATGATCCAAAAGATGTTGGCAATTTGATCTCTGGTTCCTCTGCCTTTTCTAAAACCAGCTTGAACATCTGGAATTTCATGGTTCACATACGGCTGAAGCCTGGCTTGTAGAATTTTGAGCATTACTTCGCTAGCATGTGAGATGAGTGCAACTGTGTGGTAGTTCGAGCATTCTTTGGCATTGCCTTTCTTTAGGATTGGAATGAAAACTGATTTTTCCAGTCCTGTGGTCACTGCTGAATTTCCCAAATTTGCTGACATATCGAGTGAAGCACTTTCACAGGATCATCTTTCAGGATTTGAAATAGCTCGACTGGAATTCCATCACCTCCACTAGCTTTGTTCATAGTGATGCTTCCTAAGGCCCACTTGACTTCCCATTCCAGGATGTCTGGCTCTAGGTGAGTGATCAAACTATCATGATTATCTGAGTCATGAAGACCTTTTTGCATAGTTCTTCTGTGTATTTTTGCCACTTCTTCTTATATCTTCTGGTTCTGTTAGGTCCATACCATTTCTGTCCTTTATTGTGCCCATCTTTGCATGAAATGTTCCCTTGGTATCTCTAATTTTCTTGAAGAGATCTCTAGTCTTTCCCATTCTTTTGTTTTCCTCTATTTCTTTGCATTGATCACTGAGGAAGGTTTTCTTATCTCTCCTGGCTATTCTTCAAACTCTGCATTCAAATGGGAATATCTTTCCTTTTCTCCTTTGTCTTTTGTGTCTCTTCTTTTCACAGCTATTTATAAGGCCTCTTCAGACAGCAATTTTGCCTTTTTGCATTTCTTTTTCTTGGGGATGGTCTTGATCACTACCTCCTGTACAGTATCATGAACCTCCATCCATAGTTCTTCAGGACTTTGTCTATCAGATCTAATCCCTTGAATCTGTCACTTCCACTGTATAATCATAAGGGATTTGATTTAGGTCATATCTGAATGGTCTAGTCATTTTCCCTATTTTCTTCAATTTAAGTCTGAATTTGGCAATAAGGAGTTCATGATCTGAGCCACAGTCTGCTCTCGGTCTTTTTTTTTTTTTTTTTGCTGACTGTATAGAGCTTCTCCATCTTTGGCTGCAAAGAATATAATCAATCTGATTTTGGTATTGACAATCTGGTGATGTCCATGTGTAGAGTCTTTCTTGTGTTGTTGGAAGAGGGTGTTTGCTATGACCAGTGCATTCTCTTGTCAGAGCTCTATTGGCCTTTGCCCTGCTTCATTCTGTATGCCAAGGTCAAATTTACCTGTTACTCCAGGTATTTCTTGACTTCCTACTTTTGCATTCCAGTCCCCTACAATGAAAAGGACATCTTTTTTGGGTGTTAGTTCTAGAAGATCTTTGTAGGTCTTCATAGAACCGTTCAACTTCAGCTTCTTCAGCATTGCTGATCAGGGCAAGAAGCGGTGGCTGTGCAGTCCTGCACAGCACTGGAGCGACTGTGAGGAGATACCCAACATCCGAGGGCAAAGGAGAAGCCCCACGAGATGGTAGGAGGGGTGAAATCACATTTAGAATGAAATCCCATGCTTGCCGGAGACGCTCAAAGGGCTCAAACATACCTTGTGCTCACCAGGACCCAGAGACCCCACAGTAGCCACACTGGCTATTTAAATTAGTAAAAATTCAATAAATTTAGAATTTACTTCCTTAGTCACATTACCTACATTTCAGTGCTTAATAGCACATGTGGCTTCTGGTTACTTGTCTTACTCTATTCCAGCTGCAATAATACACTACCATTCTTTGGAGGGGTTAACCAACAACCATTTATCTCTCAGTTTTGAAGGCTGTAAAAAATAAATATATATACATCTAGGAGGGAACAGAGGGGATAAATTGGGAGATTGAAATTGATATAACTAATGAGAACCTAATGTATAGCACAGGGGGGAAAAAAAGTACAATCTGTAGAACATATATTAAGTTAACCTTTAAAATGCATTCCAATATACAGTAGATGGAGAAAAACACTATTTGATTTTACTTACACAAGGTGTCTAGAATAGTCAAATTCATAGAGTAAGAAAATATGTCGGTAGATGAGTGGGCTTGACGGGGTGGTGGTAGGGAGGGGGAGGGGTGACAGTGTTTAATGGGGATGGAGTTTAGGAAGGTGAAAAATCCAGGAGATGGATGATGGTGACAGTTGCACAACAATGTGAATGTACTTAGTGCTACTGAACTCTACAGTTAAATATGGTTAAAATAGTATGTTTTATATTATGTGACTTTTACCACAATAAAAAGGTTTTTGTTTTTGTTTAATATGCCAGCAGACTCAGACTCACCAGAGAAATTGCTTCCTGGCTCATAGATGGCCATCTCCTTGCCTTATCCTCACATGGCAGAAGAGATAAAGAAGCTCTCTGAGAACTCCTTTATAAGGGCACCAATCCCATTCATGGAGACTCCACCCTCATGACCTAATCATCTCCCGAAAGCATCACCTCCAAATACCAACACATTGGGGGTTAGGTTCCAACATATAAATTTTAGGAGACAACGGATCAGTCTACAGTACTACTGCATAGATAACATAGATACAGAACACCCTCACCACCACAGAAAGTTCTATTGAACAGAACTGGTGTAAAGTATAGCCATAGGAAGGGACAACTTAGTTAGGATGGAGACTTGGATACTGTAGAAGGAAAAAGAAATAAAACACAAGATTTTTGGAAAGATCAATCACTACAGGAACAATTTTTAAGAGAGATATTAATTTTTTACAGAATAGAAAACAATTTTGACAGCATATTCAGGGGCTGATATGTTACAAGGAATAAGGGGGATAGATCAATTGTCCTGCAGGTGATTATAACCAAGAGAGGTGTTATGTGGTATATTTTGATACTATGAGCTTCAATGCCAGTGTTTTTTAGGGAAGAGGGAAACATGCAGTGACCTGAAAGGAATTAGGAATTATATTACCTAACAGAGAAAGAAGTGAGGAATGTCTTATCAGCAATTTCCTTACTTGGAGCACCAGCTCATTGCATTATATACTTTCTGTTTAAATACTCAGAGCATATTCTACTTTCCTAATTAGACACATACACATTTGCATTTATCAATCTGCTATTTATTATTTATTTTTAAATTTTTTACTGTATTTTTGGTAAATATGTGACACAGTAGACTTACTTTTTATAATGCTTGTGTACTTTTAGATTTACAAGATTGCTGGGAGAAATATCAATAACCTCAGATATGCAGATGACCCCATTCTAATGGCAGAAAGTGAAGAGGAACTAAACAGCCTCTTGATGAAAGTGAGAGAAGACAGTGAAAAAGCTGTCTTAAAACTCAACATTCAAAAAACTAAGATCATGGCATCCAGTTCAATGATTTCATGGGAAATAGAGGGGGGGAGATGGAAACAGTGTCAGACTTTATTTTCTTGGGCTTCAACATCACTACAGACAGTGGCTGTAGCCATGAAATTAAAAGATGCTTGCTCTTTGGAAGGAAAGCTATGACAAACATAGACAGTGTATTAAAAAGCAGATACATCACTTTGTTGACAAAGGCCCATATAGTCAAAGTTATGGTTTGTCCACTAGTCATATATGGATGTGAGAATTGCATCATAAAGAAGGGTGAGCATCTAAGAATTGATGCTTTTAAATTGCAGGGCTGGAGAAGATTCTTGGACAGCAAAGAAGTTCAAACTAATCAATTCTAAAAGAAATCAACCCTGAGTATTCTTTGGAAGGACTCATGCTGAAGCTGAAGTTCCAATATTTTGGCCACCTGATGTGAAAAAAGCCAATTCATCAGAAAAGACCCTGAAGCCAGGAAAGATTGAGGGCAGAAGGATAAGGGGGCAACAGTGGATAAGATGATTGGATGGCATCAGCGACTCATGGTTGTGAGTTTGAGCAAACTCCAGAAGATAATGAAGGACAGAGAAGCCTGGCATGCTGCAGTCCATGAGGTCACAGAGCTGGACATGACTGAGCAACTGAACATCAAGAACAGATTTACAATATCTAAATTCTGGAAATATCATTAACCTAGGAAAAGTCAGCTCTCTCATCACTAGTAAAATTTCTGTTAGATCTCATGGATGTCGAACCCAGCCTTTGTTTTTTCTTTTGCTTCCTAATTCAACATGAGAACAGACTAGTGTCTAATTAATGCACAAATGTGCAGAGAATTTTGCTAGGCAAGTTTGAAATATGTTACCCTGTTTATATTTATTTTACTTTTCTGATTTCATGCTATTAGCATAATTAACCTATATTTTAAACACCAGAGACAAAAGCAAATTTGGAAGCCCAGAGGACAACGTGTGAGGAGAGTAAAGGTCACCAAAATATTTTCAGGCAACAATTTTGAGAGCTCTGTTGTATATGTTTTAATAATAATTATTTCTGTGCTTTATCTTGGCAACATACAAACAGTAATTAAATTTTCACCCTGTTCAGTTCAGTTCAGTCGCTCAGTCATGTCCGACTCTTTGCAACCCCATGAATCGCAGCACGCCAGGCCTCCCTGTCCATCACCAACTCCCGGAGTCTACCCAAACCCATGTCCATCGAGTTGGTGATGCTATCCAACCATCTAATCCTCTGTAGTCCCCTTCTCCTCCTGCCCCCAATCCTACTCAGCATTAGGGTTTTTTCCAATGAGTCAACTCTTCGCATGAGGTGGCCAAAGTATTGGAGTTTCAGCTTCAATATCAGTCCTTCCAATGAACACCTAGGACTGAGCTCCTCTAGGATGGATTGATTGGATCTCTTTGCAGTCCAAGGGACTCTCAAGAGTCTTCTCCAACACCACAGTTCAAAAGCATCAATTCTGCGGCGCTCAGCTTTCTTCACCATCCAACTCTCACATCCATACATGACCACTGGAAAAACCACAGCCTTGACTAGACGGACTTTTGTTGGCAAAGTAATGTCTCTGCTTTTAAATATGCTATCTAGGTTGGCCATAACCTTCCTTCCAAGGAGTAAGCGTCTTTTAATTTCATGGCTGCAATCACCATCAGCAGTGATTTTGGAGCCCCCCAAAATAAAGTCTGACACTGTTTCCACTGTTTCCCCATCTATTTCCCATGAAGTGATGGGACCAGATGCCATGATCTTAGTTTTCTGAATGTTGAGCTTTAAGTCAACTTTTTCACTCTCCTCTTTCACTTTCATCAAGAGGCTCTTTAGTTCTTCTTTGCTTTCTGCCATAAGGGTGGTGTCATGTACATATCTGAGGTTATTGATATTTCTCTTGGCAATCTTTATTCCAGCTTGTGTTTCTTCCAGCCCAGTGTTTCTCAGGATGTACTCTGCATATAAGTTAAATAAGCAGGGTGACAATATACAGCCTTGACGTACTCCTTTTCCTATTTGGAACCAGTCTGTTGTTCCATGTCCAGTTCTAACTGTTGCTTCCTGACCTGCATACAGGTTTCTCCAGAGACAGGTTGGATGGTCTGGTATTCCCATCTTTCAGAATTTTCCACAGTTTATTGTGATCCACACAGTTAAAGGCTTTGGCATAGTCAATAAAGCAGAAATAGATGTTTTTCTGGAACTCTTGCTTTTTCCATGATCCAGCGGATATCGTCTTCCTGGTTTCTTGCCTAGGTCCCATGGAGATAAATGACTTTACTAGCTCACGTGGTGAATAATTTTAACACCTGACTGTCTGAGAGAAAATCTAGAATAAATAGTGCTAACTAAAGAACACAAAACTGAGATTCCCAATTTAATTACTTGTGCATTATTCCTACTTTATATTTGTTTTCTCATTTTTAAAGGTTAAAATAAATTTCCAAATGGATATAGATCTATAACATATATTCCCAAATATATTTCACAAAGGGATGCTTTTGCCTATGGAAATTTATGAGCTCTCAAGGTACAAAAATGAAACAAAAGACTGAAGATGTGGTCATCACGGCACAGGCCAAGCAGAGGTTTTCCACTGCTCCCCTGAAATGCATGCCCTACTCCCTCAAAATGGATCCTCTCTCCCCTGATGGCTGGACCTGCTCCCCACTGGGAATTAATTGAGCTTTGATTCCCTTCATCTTCTCCGGGCTACCTTGAGTAGTGACAGCTAAAGCAGGTTGGGGCAGAAAGCACAGCACACTGCCCTGCACTCTGTCTCTTCTCTGACATGCATGTCTTGATAACCATCCACACAAGATGGCAAACAATTGCCATTCAAGCTTGTGTCCTGCCTGTCACTTCCAATACTTTGGCTGCCTGATGTGAAGAACTGACTCATTGGAAAAGACCCTGATGCTGGGAAAGATTGAAGGCAGGAGGAGGAGGAGAAAGGGATGACAGGGGATGAGATGGTTGGATGGCATCACTGACTCAATGGACAGTAGTTTGAGCAAGCTCCAGGAGTTGGTGATGGACAGGGAAGCCTGGTGTGCTGAAGTCCATGGGGTCACAAAGATTTGGACACAACTGAGCAACTGAACTGAAATTGCACTTCACCAAACATCAGATGAGACTGTCTGTTATTTACCTGTCACCTTTCAATGAAGTAGTAAAGGGTCTCCACAGATTAAAATAAACAAAAGTGAAAAAAAACCCAAAAAACACAACACCTCAGCTCATTGTCATCTTAACAATTTAATTTTGAACATGCACAAATAAAAAGTAAAAATGTCAGATGGTCTCATCTACTTACTGAATTTCACATTTTTTTTTCAGTCAACAAAGGAAATAGGAGTGAAAAGCATGAGCACCAGGTCCTATGCAGTTTATTCCAGACTAGAAACTGTTCACAAGCATCATCTAAAGCAGTGTTTACAACATTTCTTTGTTATATGCCCCTTTATTCATGTGTTCTTTCTTTGGTTCACTTATTGCCTACAATACTAGAAGGGCAGGTAACATACAGAAGATAAACGAGTTGAACTCCCATGTTTGAAATGAAAACAAACCTTCAGTTTGCTCACAATTTAGTCACATAGCCCACTGAGGCTCTATATAGTTTGGTTTCAAAAAAATGCTCCTTAAGAAATCTGCTGTTTGAGCTGGCAAGGTACAAGCTGTGATAAATATCATCTCCTAGAAAACATCTGTCACAAATAATACAGGTAAAAATGGGGGGAGTTATACTAAATGAACCAACAAAGGCATAATTTTCAAAATGTGCAAACTGCTTGTACAATTCAATATAAAAAAAGAAAAACACAAACAATCTAATCGAAAAATGGGCAGAAGACTCAAACAGACCCTCTTCCAAATAAGACATATAGATGAAAAGGCATATGAAAAGATGCTCACCATCACTAGTTACTGCTGTTACTGCTGCTGCTAAGTCGCTTCAGTTGTGTCCGACTCTGTGTGACCCCATAGATGGAAATGCAAATCCAAACTATGAGATATAACCTCACATCAATCATAAAAAAGTCTACAAATAATAAATGCTGGAGAGGGTGTAGAGAAAAGGGAACACTCCTACATTGTTGGTAGAAATGTAAATGGTGCAGTCACTAGGGAAAATGGTAGAGAGGTTTCTTAAAAAAAACAAAACTAAACTAAAGCTAGAGCTACAGTATGATTCAGCAATATGATTCCACTCCTCGGGGCATATCTGAAAAAATTAAAAACTCTAATTCAAAAAGATCCATGTACCCCAATGCTCATAGCAGCCCTATTTATAATAACTAAGATGTGGAAGCAACCTAAATGTCCATCAACAGATCAACAGATGAATGGATAAAGATGATGTGTGTATACACACACACACAACGGAATACTACTCAGTCATGCGTGCATGCATGCTAAGTCACTTCAGTCATGTCCAACTCTTTGCTGCATATGAACCATAACCCACCAGGCTTCTCTGTCCATGGGATTCATTAGGCAAGAATACTGGAGTGGGTTGCCCTTCTCTAGGGGATATTCCAGACCCAGGGATCGAACCTGTGTCTCTTACGTCTCCTGCATTGGCAGGCAGGTTCTTTACCACTAGTGTCATGTGGGAAGCCCCACTACTCAGCCATAGGAAGAATAAAATATGCTATTTGCAGCAATATAGATAGACCTAGAGAATATCATACTAAGTGAAATAAGAAAGAGAAAAACAAATATATGATATCACTTATATATGGAGTCTAAAGCATGATACAAATGAATTTATATACACAACAGAAGCAGACTCACAGACATAGAAAGTGAACACATAGTTGCTGTGGGGAAAGGGAGGTGGGCAAGGGATAAATTAGGAGTATAGGATTAACAGATGCAAACTACTATGCATAAAATGGATAAGCAACAAGAATTTACTATATAACACAGGGCACAATATCAAATGTGTTAGCAGTTATGGAAAATTAACTGAAAAGGTAAATATATATATGTGTGTGTGTGTGTATATATATATATATATATATGTGTGTATACACATATATATATAAAACATAAATCATTCTGCTGTACACCTGAAACTAATGCAATATTGTAAATCAACTATATTTCAATTTTAAAAAAATTATAAAAGGGAATTATTTATTTATTTATCCATAAGGAAACAAGAGGAAAGTAGAAAAGAAGTAATTTAAGAGAACATTCTGCTAAGACTGTGAAGGGTCTGCTTGCAAGATAGTTAATTAGCCACCAGTTGCATGGATGCTGGCATAAGACATGACATTCCAGAATCAGAGGCAAGTGACTTTGTTATTCAAAGAAACAGCCATAGCCAGAGGATTAACGTTTGTGCCATTTCCTTGAACCCAGATTTCCATGTGTTAATGCAAAGAGGTTTTGATGATATCTGCAAACACAGTGAGCTTCACTTCAGGAGAGGAACCCTGATCTCGGAAACTAAAATCTTTTCCAAAGGCAGTGAGCCCTGGGGGGAGACATCATCTTTACTCTGTGTGTATGTGTGTGTTAGTCACTCAGTCATGTCCAACTCTTTGCAACCCCATGACTATGGGCCACTAGGTTCCTCTGTCCATGGGATTTCCCAGGCAAGAATACTGGAATGAGTAACCATTCCTTTCTTAAGAGAATCTTCCTGACCCAGGAATGGAATGTGGGTCTCCTGCATTGCAAGCAGAGTCTTTATTGTATGAACCAGCAGTAAACTACTGGACAGTAAACAAATTTGCCTGCACTCTTGATGGAGACACCATTTATATCTTCCAAAGCTGTTTGTTGTACAAACATCTTTGAAAACATAGTTTGAAACAAAATAGTTGATTCCTCTGCTCACAAAATGTGCTGAAATGTAAGACACCCAAGGAGAATTAATTGTCTTCCAACACATTAACCATACAAATAGGGAACTTGGGTAAATAGTGATCAAACATTTACATAATATTCTCTTCATTTTTTGAATAGCTAATTGCTATTTCTAAAATTTACATGAGAAAACACTAAGAAACTGTATGGAGTCTTTGGCACATACTTTTAGTTTAAAAAATGTGTTTTGAATAAATGTGTGAATAAATAGCAATGATTTTTCTTTTAAGTTAAGGTGAAGGGACATTTAGCAGCTTCCTTAAGACTTTCACTGAAGTCTCGTTACAGAGTTTAAGAGTGAACCGGGGAGCCACCAGATGTTAGGCAGCCAGGAGCCAACATTATCAAAGAAATGCTCAGAGCCAGCTTAGATGATTCAGCTGGAAAAGAAACTGACTATCTACTCAAAATTTGATCGCTGGTCAAATGGCATAGGAACACACATGATGTTTCTAAATAAGTTGGATTAAGGCTAACTTTTGGAGAAGGAAATGGCAGCCCATTCCAGTGTTCTTGCCTAGAGAATCCCATGGACAGAGGAGCCTGGTGGGCTGCTGTCCACAGGGTCGCACAGACTTGAACACGACTGAAGCAACTTAGCAGCAGCAGCAGCAAGGCTAACTTTTGATACCTCAAATAACTTGTTTCACCCATTTCCTCATTTTTTCTTGCCTAGTTCCAAAAATAAAGCAGTGCAAGATGGTGATTTCAGAGTTATAAGACCACTCCTATCAAGTACAAAATATTGATAATATTATTTCCTGTTAGTGACAGTGAGTTGAAGTCTGTTATCCTTCAGGACTCAGCTAGGTGTGAGAAGAAGCCTTGCTCCCAGGCTGGATTGGCTTGGCAGTTTTCCTCTATGTTACTAAAGTACTCTAATTACAGCATTTGGCACTTCATATTGTGCTTATCTCTTGTCTAATTCTCCACATAAGTATATATGACAATTTAAAGCAAGAATTGAACCATAATCTTGGCTAAATACCCTAAATGCTCACTACAAATCTACATAGATTTATAATAAGTATATGCAGAATCAATAAATGAACAATCAATTAAAGAGCAGATAACTTTCATTGTCAACCTCTGTAAGAATGAAATAGGTGCATACTGAAGGTAGTTTAAAATCATCTTGTTGAAAGATAAGAAGTACACCCATTTACACATGCACACATATGTGCATATATTTGTAGGTAGAACACCTACAAACAAGCACGCATAACAATGCATTTCAATAGCCAGAAAGTGCAATACCAACTTTTCAGCAATTTAAATGATTAAGTTGTGTTGTGTACTTATGCAATTAGGGGAACAATTACTTGGAATTATTTACCTTCATTATTGCCCTCACTACCTTATTTCCTTAAAATCTCTGATTAAACACTCTTCTAGAAAGGAGCAAATCATTCTAGGACAAGTTGCTTCCTTGAGATAGCTACACTTCCTGGGTGTTTGATGCTTGGGAGATGACAAGAACTGTGCTTACTATGGAAAGGAAGCTATTTCAACCCATACCTAACACCCACTACCTAGACCAAAAAGTGGGGCTGAATGTATTTCTCTGGTTCCTTGCTCATGTGGTTGGTCCCTATCCTTCCAAAGTCTAAGGTGCACAGTGCAGGTCTAGGCAGGAACAACAGATGATTGCTTTGAGTATTTCCTTCTCCAAACCTGCTGTCACTGCAAACTGAGGGAAGTGTCTTGATTGACACTCTTCCATACTGACCAGATTGCATGTGGAGGGTGGGCATACCTAATTTTGCTTTATATTTCCTGGCTTATTGATTATAAGTAGAGGCATTGACTGTGTACACTGTCAGCTAATGCTCAGGGGATGTGGAGTTACCACCTGAATAAAGAGAGTGGCCAGACAATGCCCTCACCTCCCCCAGGATTAAACTCTGACTCTCTCTTTTGCCAACACCTTTCAGTCACACAGTAAGCTTGACACCACCATCTAACAATAAATATACATAACTGAAAAAATGGAAATAAAAATTCCTAGCAAAAGAGACTCCATTACCTCACTGTGACTAACATTGCTGGACACTTTAAAATTACTGTTATGTGAAATAAAAATGATTTTCTATAACCAATTATAAAGTATAGAGTGCAAACATTTCCCTCTAGTTAGACTTTTATATTTTCTTTTGATTGTGTCTTATTTTCTGTTTAATTTACATTAAATATATACTGTGCTGACAAAGGATCAAGAATAATTTTTCACTCAAGTTAGGGTTTATTATCATGCAACTAATTACAACAACAATTATAGTGATGATAAAACCAGAACAGAAACTAGAGGATTCAGTTAGGATTTAGTTGTTTTGTTTGTTTTATGGCACCAACAGGAAAGCTGAACTCTGGTTTCAGCTCTACCATGCTGTAAACAGTCATGAAATTTAGATTAATCATTTATTTCTTTGTGCTTAATATAAAGCATTTCACCCATATTGCTTTTAGGATTTCTGAGAATCTAAGGGTGGCTATACCCCTTTCAGAGTTCCTTCCTTAAATTGTGTTTCACTTGCTTTTCCTCCAACTGTACTGCTATTGCATCCCACTTCCAAAATTCTTGTAATTTCTCACTTGCAGTTGTGTAATAAAAAGCCTCTTCTTAATCTCTCTTCTTTCCTCTGCCTCTAATCAATTTACTCACAGTGGGCATATCAGTCCTCTGGACATCTATTGTTGATCCTGACACTATCCTGATAAAAACAGTTAATTTTCAAGCACTTCAAAAAGAGAAATGAACAAAATATGAAATTATTATCTTGCATGTACAATGATGACCCCCACCCCAACAGACCTTGCACCTCAGGACTGGGAGATGGAAGCCATCCATGTTTCTCATAGCTTTTTCTAGACAATTCTGCTTCCCTCCTTGAATCTCCTCAGTTCCCAAATTCATATCACCCACCAAACCACAGCATCTATATTCAATTGCAACCAATTCACCCCTGACCACCCCCATTTATTGAACATTTGAACTCTTTTCTCATTGAACTTTCTTTCCAAAACTCCTGAATTGATGCTGATAATTTCAAAATCTCCATAGATAACAATTTCAACACAGAAGCCTCTAAATCCCTTGATCTTATCTTCACCCTCTCAAGGCCAATTGATTTATGTATATTCTTTGTCATTACATTGCATCCTTAATCTCAAGGTCAAACATCTTATGCTTTCCCAGTGTGTCATATCTTTCCAACTCTTATCTCATTAAAGAATTAATTATTCTTTAATTTCAATGGGATGTATTTTATTGAACCCACCATCTAGGTGATCTTTGCTAAGTAAACTTGCCTCTTCAGATCTTATTTTTCACAGTCGAAAGGTCTTTGAGAAGGGAGCAAAGGGAATGTAATGGCACAAAGACTGTCTTTCCAACAAATGGTGCTATAGCAACTGGACAATCACATGCAAATAAATGACACAAATTAACTTAGAATAGAACCAAATATAAAAATAAAACTATACTCCAAGATGATAGCAAAAGAGAAACCCTAGATGACCCTAGATATGGCGATGATTTTTTAGATGTAACACCAAAGATATGATACATGAGAAAACTGATAATCTGGATGGGCTTCATTGAATTTTAAAACTTTTGCTCTGTGAAATACAATGTCAAGAGAATGACAAGATAATCCACAGACTGGGAGAAAATATTTGCAAAAGACACATCTGGTAAAGGATTATTACACCAAATACACAAAGAGCTTTCAAAATTCAACAATAAGAAAATTTAGAAAAAAAAAAGAAAACTGATTTAAAATTGGCCGAAGACCTGAGGATACACTCACCAGAGAACAGCAGGTTTCAATGAAAGAAATGAAGAAGATGTTCCACATCATGTGTCATCAGGGAGATGCACATTAAAACAACTAAATACCTCTATACATCTATTACTAATAGAATAGTCAAGTCCAGAACCCTGACAATGAAACTATGGTTTAAATTCATTTCACTGGCCTTCGCTAACCAAGGTCTTTTTAAGAGTTTTAGGTCCTCCAAGTGGCATATAGCCTAAATAGTATTAGTAAGATGTTTTCATGAGTTTTTTTCTGGAAACTTGGGGTCAGTTGAGTCTAGTTTTAGCTGAGCTAGCTAATACTGATGAGACCACCACTCCTCTAGCTGGGCATGTGCTCCTAACCTTTTCAGTGCGCAAAGACTTGAAGCTTAGCTACACCTGTGCAAAAGGACCATTCCTGCATTGTTTTGCAACCACATTTCTCCAGGGTCCCCATGACACATATCACCCTGTTGCTTTATTTATCTGGTATCACACAATACCACAAGCACCGGACCTTCAGGAAGGCAGAGCTGAGACTTGTTCTCCCATTTCTTTACTCAGCTGCCTAATGAATAAACCCTGTTTTTGCTGCAAACTTCTGGGTCTCAGCGTTTTGACTTGCTGTGTAGCTGGCAAAATAAATCTGGTTCAGTAACAACACCACCAAATACTGGGGAAGATGCAGAGCAAGAAGAGTGCTCATTCAACGCTGGTGGGAATGCAAAGTGGTGCAGCCAGCTTGGCAGAAGTTTGGCTATTTGTTATAAAACAGAATATTCTTCTGATCCAGCAGTCATGCTCCTTGGTATTTAAAAGATGTTAAAAACTGATGCTCACACAATGACCTGCACATGGACATTTATAGCAGCTTTATTCATAATTGCTGAAACTTGAAAGCAGTTAAGATGTTCTTCAGTAGGTGAATGGATAAATGCATTGTGGTACATATAAACAATGAAATATTATTAGATGTTAAAAAGAAATTAGCTATCGAGCCATGAAATGACGCAGAGAAACATTTAGTGCATCTTACTCAGTGAAAGAAGCCAATCTGAAAAGGCTACATGTTACTGAATCATTCCAATTATACAACATTCTGTAAAAATTAAAAAAAAAATTAGACAATAAAAAAAAAAATGAGCAGTTGCCAGAGGTTAGGGGCAGCGGGAAAGGATAAATGTGGGTTTTATGGTCAGTGGGTTTCATAGTCACAGAGGGTTTTTTGCTCAGTGAAAACAATGTGCATGATACCACATAATGATAGACATGTGTCATTATACATTTGTCCAGACCTACGGAATGTACAACAGAACCTAATTTGAAGTGTGGAATTTGGGTGATGATGTGTCAGTATAGGTTCATCAACTGTCACAAATGTACCCCTCTAGTAAAAGAGGGAGACTGTGCATATATGGTGGGAGGGGTATATGGGAACTTTCTGCACCTTCTTCAATTTTGCTATGAACCTTAAACTGCTCTTTAAAAAGTCTTAATAAAAAAAAAATGGGAAAAAAAACAGTTACTTCTCTTCTCCATCAATTGAGGATTATACTATCTTATATATATCTTATACTACACTATGGGGCTGCATTAAAGATTTAATGTGAGCCAAGTTGTTTGCCTAGCACCAGAGGATTTTGTGGGTATTTATTGTTAGTAGCAGTAGTGCCAGTGTGTGCTCTGTTCTTGGTGCAATACAGTTCACTAAGCTGATGTCAAATTTTCATTCAGCTTATTTTATGAATGTTGGTGTCATTATTGATATTTGGTCACCGGTCTTGTACACACAGTCCTTTTGATTTGCCTGTGTCTTTTATTACATTTACTGCCCCTATGGGCAGGGCCAACCTCTCTTTTTGCAGCTCCATAGAGCACCCAAGGCAGCACCCTTATTCCACACAGAGTTTTAATAAGTTTTTTGCCCTGAGGATATTTCTTCAGAATTAAAATTGTTACAGAAAATCGCAGACTAATAAATGGACAAGAATGACACTTATCTTCCAGCTAGAGCAATTGCTATGTTCTATCTCAGACATTTGGAGTTCTTGCAAAATGTGTGGGAACAACCAAATACCTACAATCCTCCCTTTGATCCTATCTAGTGAAACTTTCATTTCAGCGACTACAGAATAAACAACAAGGCAAAATCAGCTCTGCCTCAAGTGTTTGGTTCTGTTGTCCTCTAGCTCTTTGAAATTAATATCAAGAAAATTCCAACTCTTGTGTGCCATTATATCACATCATTTCAGCAAGAAATTCTGCTGCGAAAGTGCTGAATGAGCAGAAATTGTTGCTAGTGGCAAAAATATCCTACACGCTAGTAGTTTTCATATCCTCAATACTCCACAAAGAGGGGTGATGTCAAGTGTGTGAAGAAGGATTGCTACAGGCATCAAAAGCATGGTTTGTCACGTTTGACAGGGTTCTAAAGCTGGTGTTGAGCACACTTTAACCCCACAGGGCTCTCTCAGAGAGTTCTAGAAGCTGTGATGTGCCTACATTACCACTGCAGGAGGCTAATTCTTTAAAACCTAATTAAATACTAAGATGGCAATACACATCCTTTCAAGTGATGTGCTGCCCTCATTAGAGAATGTTGATCACACAGGCCACAGGAAGGCCGTTGCTGGCTCACAGAGCACCTTAAGTGGCTTTGACATGGCTGTGAGTGTATCATACTACAGGCATGAAGTACTTTCTACAGACAGACTGTTGGCCCTTCTCTTAATGAGAAAATCTTTCAGACACAATTTCCATCACAATGTAATTTGCATACACTTGTTAAAAGCACCTACTGCATTTTTAATGCCTTTTTCATTCCTCAACAAAAAGCTTTAGGTAAGAAATCCTCCATGTGCTATTCTAGAAAAGCTGAAAATGTCAGACTCCAGATTCCCTGACTGGGACGGAGTAACTAGAGTTTAGCCTCTCTATCAAAAAGGAATAATCATAATGGACTCTCTTTGTTTCTAGAAAGTGTTTGGTTATCCATTCCAATAAACAAATGTATTATTATTACCTCTGCAAATAAGTGTTCTGCTCAGCTCCCAAACAGCATGTCTTAATTCCTTGCTATGCTTACAGTTAGACTTCCCAAAATTATTGCCAACTCCAACATCACATCTGCTTTGGAGCTTCAGTAAGAGCTGGAGCATCGTGTGGGCTCTGGTTCTTCTTCTCCAAACCCTGCTCATAGCTGTGATGGCTTTTCATCTTCCCCACCCCCACCTTCAAACTTGTACCTCCCTACCTCTCCTCTCCTCCCTTTCTACAGACTGTGCCTAGTGACCCTCATTTTCAAAAAGTGAAAAATGGAAGTGTTAGTTGCTCAGTCTTATCCAACTCTTTGCAACCCATGGACCATAGCACACCAGGCTCCTCTGTCCATGGGATTCTCTAGACAAAAACACTGCAGTGGGTAGCCATTTCCTTCTTTAGGGGACCTTCCAAACACAGGGATGGAACCCAGGTTTCCAGCACTGCAAGCAGATTCTTTACCATCTGAGCCATTCATCCAAAAGGACCCCTAATAAACACTAGGTCTTCAAAATGAATAGAGGAACCAGAATTCTTAGATTATTGTCAATTCAAGCAAATCACATAACCTCAGAAGGCTTACTTGAAGTCTCTGTAAAATAGCCACAAATATTTAACTTTTGTGTTGGGAGGTAGAGTCATTTTTGGTTTTTAAATTATATTTCCTATATCTTCTTTCCCTTCTGCATGTGTGTACACATGCATTACTGAAAACCACGCTGAGAAAATAAAATTTAAGCTCCTTCAGGGAAGAAACCTTGTACCTGGGACCAAGTGATATAAATGATAAATAAATATTCTTTACTTCGGAATAACGACTTGTCACCTAATAACAGTAGCAGACTTTCTTTAACAGCTACTGTTCCAAGAGATGTATCACCCAATATGAATTTTCTCCATGTTCAGCTTCTCCAAAAAACACTCCATTCATCTGGCTTGACCTTCCTGATGCCCAAAGGTTGTCTGTGTGACACACCCAGTATCATTAACACTCAGCACCTATTCCATTAGAGTAGACATTTTTCATTTTAAGCTTTCCTATTTCCCTTTCAAGGATCTTAATCTTTAAATCCTACTATGGTCCTGACACCACAATGTAAAAAGATTATTTTCAGAAGCTGAGAGACAGAGAGGATTCCAACTTAACTGAATATTCTAGAACTTAGTTAATCTCAGGTCAACTTGAATTTGTTCAGCATGCATTTTTGAGAGGTTCTATGATTCAAAGCAGTTTTACAAGATTTCAAGGCTGACCTCTAAAAGTGTTGCATTTGTAAGAATTGCCTCAAAGTTATATTTTTAATATGATTGTAGCCAAATGCAAAAGTTTTGAGGTTCTCAAAAGTGTGACATATATTAAACAAAAAGTAAGTGTATTCCCTCATATCTCAGCTGGTAAAGGACACCCCAGTTCAATTCCTGGGTTGGGAAGTTCTGCTGGAGAGGAAATGGCAATCCTCTCCAATATCCTTGCCTGGATACTCCTCTCCAGTATCCTCTCCCTATGGACAAAGGAGCCAGGCGGGCTACAGTTAATAGGTTTGCAAAGGGTCGGACATGACTGTAGCAACTTAGCACAAGTGTATCGAGGTCATGCTTTTCAGATGATCTATATGTGCACTTTTTGCATTGGACAGATTTAAGCACAATCATTTCAATTACAAATTAGGTATATTTTATTTAATTCCTTATATAGTAAGAAGACACTGTAAAAGCTTATGTAGAATAAAAGCCTTATTATTCTAATGATTGTTGAATATTCTACATAAACTTTATGTTCATTACTAATTGGAAGCTCTCAACTGCAATAGCAAACTGAACCATTGCATGCTTACTTTCTCCTATCTAAATGAGTTAAACATATATTTCTGAAATCATTGCCAACTAAACCGTCTCTAACTCGCACATTACACAAGAGTATCTTGAGATAAGATTTCCATTCCCAAGGTTGCACACATTTCCAAGTCTGAAGTTAAACTTCAAGAAGTAGAGCCAGAATTGAGTAAACCTCAGTGTCGTGAGCGGAAATGCCTTCAGTACTCATTTTTTATCCAAGGTTGCTGACACTGAACGCAGAGTAATTGCATTGTCTGCAAAGGGCAGAAAACAGCTTACCTTGTGAAGATCTACTTCTGCTGTGAATCATACAGTCCTACACCCCATTTGGGTAGAGGAAGAGTTCATGTATACTCTGGATATTTTTAAATTAAAAAAAACTGTATGTGTATGAATGTGCATGTGCATATACTTTTAACTCAATTTGAATCTCTGAATGCTGGCTCTTTTTGCATGGTGTTAACAGATACATAGAACTCTAATATTGCATTTCACATTGTTTAAGGAAGCCAAATTAGAACCCGATCTGCTACAAAAGCAAAAACATTGTTTCTATTATGCTTCATAACAATCTGTCTCAATATTTTAAGTGATGTCATTAATACAAATTTTATGCTTCATATTTTAAAGCGAATATGTCAAGTATGTTGGACGACCCTACTTAAGTGCCTTATGTTGATACTACTTTAGCAGAGTAATAATCATCCATTAGAGAAGATAGGTGTCTCTAATACTACAGATGAAGAGACTCAGGAATAATATTACTTTAATTTTGAGACAATAAATTGAAAAAAATTAATTTTAAATGACACAACTATTATAATTTTCAATTTTGTTCCACAAATACTTACTGATTGCTTAAATATTTATTGACTCACATAGTTAATAATCTATTTGAACTACCTACTGAACCTAAATCAAACTGAATATGCTCCTTTAATGATTCTTCTCTAAACCTTTTATCTAAAGTTTAATGACTTAAACTTCAGAGATAGAATCTGACTATCCCAATATTAACTTCAATCTGAAGTTTATGTTGTATTTATTTTCAAGGATATATTGCTGAGATATCATAGAGAGGAAAGAAAGTATTAAAAATAGGAATTTCTGGTGAATGTCAGGGTAGGGACAGTTCTGCTATGTAAATGATGTTCAGTCTAAATCCCCAAAGAGTTAGATTTTGATTGACACAGATTTAGGTAACCTATATTGTTGTCTTACTTCTTAGCATCTTCTGTAAGATATGGGAAGGCTAAGATGATTATCAGACTATTAAGAAAATCCTTTGGATGGGAAGGTCCCTATTTAACAATGCTTCCTTTTCCATCTGATCTCTGGAAAAGAAACTGGATAATAACATGGCTGAATGCATTTCTACTGCTGGCAATGTATTCCAGTCATAGAATCAGCTAAACTTGTTAGCATCAGAAAACTCTATCCTGAAAGGAAAGCTGAAAAATGGTTTTCATACCTTTCCCTATCAACTTATGTGGCTTAATCATTCATAATGACTCCATGAATCTCAGACAAAAAAGAAAAAAGATATTAAGATAATAAATTAAATTAAATTAAGATAGTGAATCTCTTTGGCATTCTGTGGAAAGCCTAAAATTTATCCAATGGATCAATGGAGAAATACCACTATAATTTAACTCTGAAATTTACTAGAACTAAAGATAGATTAATTAGTGTCGAAGTATTAGTGGAGCCTTGTAATCTTTTCCAAATTTTGAACCAGTCTATTGTTCCATGTCTGGTTCTAACTGTTTCTTGTCCTGCACACATGTTCCTCAAGAAACGGGTAAAGTGGTCTGGTATTCCCATCTCTTTAAGAATTTTCCAGTTTGTTGTGATCCATATAGTAAAAGGCTTTAGCATAATCGATGATGCAGAAGTAGATGCTTTTCTGAAACTTCCTTGCTTACTCTATGATCCAACAAATTGAAAAATTGTTTTCTGGTTCCTTTATCTCTTTGAAGCCCAGCTTATACATCTGGAAGTTCTCTGTTCATGTAGTTCTGAAGCGTAGCCTCAAGGATTTTGAGAATAACCTTGCTAACATGTGAAGTGAGTGCAACTGTAACGCAGTTTGAATGATTTTTGGCATCGCCCTTCTTTGGGACTGGAATCAAAACTGACTTTTCCAGTCCTGTAGACAATGCTGAGTTTTCCAAATTTGCTGACATATTGAGTACAGCACTATAATTGTATCATCTTTTAAGATTTTAAATAGCTCAGCTGGAATTCCATCACCTCCATTAGGTTTTTTCATAGTGATTCTTCCTAAGGCCCACTTGACCTCAACTCAATGATGTTTGGCTCTAGGTGAGTGACCACACCATAGTGGTTATCCAGGCCATTAAGACCTTTTTTTTTCTTTTTTTTTTGGATAGTTCTTCTGTGTATTGCCACCTCTTCTAAATCTCTTTTGCTCCTGTTAGGTCCTTATCATTTCTTTCCTTATCATTAGGTCTTTAGCATTTCATGCTCATCCTTGCATGAAATATTCCCTTGATATCTCCAATTTTCCTGCAGAAATCTCTAGCCCTTCCCATTCTATCTTTTTCCTCTATTTCTTTGCATTTTTCACTTAAGAAGGCCTTATGTCTCCCTACTATTTTCTGAAACTCTGTATTCAGTTGGGTGTATTTTTCCCTTTCTCCCTTGCCTTTCACTTCTTTCCTCAGCTATTTTTAAAGACTCCTCAGACAACCCCTTTGCCTTCTAGCATTTATTTTTCTTTGTAGTGTTTTTGTTCACTGCTTCCTCTACAGTGTTACAAACCTCTGGCCATATTTCTTCAGGCACTATGTCTACCATATATAATCCCTTAAATCTATTCCTCACTTCCACTATATAATCATAAGGGATTTGATTTAGGTCACACCTGAATGGCCTAGTGGTTTTTCCTACTTTCTTCATTTTAAGCCTGAATTTTGCAAAAAGGAGCTCATGATCTGAGCCACAGTCAGCCCCAGGTCTTGCTTTTGCTGACTGGATAGAGCTTCTCCATATTCAGCTGCAAAGTACATAATCAATCTGATTTCATTATTGACCATTTGATGATGTTCACATGTAAAGTTGTCTCTTGGTTTGTTGGAAAAGGGGGCTTGCTATGACCAGCACGTCCTCTTGACAAAACTCTGATTGCTTTTGTCCTGATTCATTTTGTACTCCAGGGCCAAACTTGCCTGTTATTCCAGATATTTCTTGACTTCTTACTTTTCCATTCTAATCTCCCATGATGAAAAGGACATCTTTTGGGGTGTTAATTCTAGACAGTGTTGAAGAGCTTCATAGAATCATTCAACTTCAGCTTCTTTAGCATTAGTAAGTGGGACATAGGCTTGGATTACTGTGCTGTTGAATGGTTTGCTTTGGAAACAAACCAAGGTATTTTTACCATTTTTGAGATTGCACCCAAGCATTGAATTTTGGATTCTTTATTGACTATGAGGGCTACTCCATTTTTTCTAAGTGATTCTTGCCCTCAGTAGTAGATATAATTGTCACCTGAATTAAACTTGCCCATTCCCATCCATTTTAGTTCACTGATTCCTAAAATGTCAATGTTCAATCACCATCTCCTTCTTGACCATGTCCAATTTACCCCGATTCATGGACTTGGATGATTCATTATAGGTTCCTATGCAATATTGTTCTTTACAACATCTGACTTTATTTTCACCACTACGCATCCACAGCTGAACATCATTTCTGCTTTGGCCTAGCCACTTCATTCTTTCTGGAACTATTAGTAATTGCCTTCTACTCTCCCCCAGTGGTATATTGGACACCTTCTGACCTGGGGGCTCATCTTATGGTGTCATATAATTTTGCCTTTTCATATTGTTCACGGGGTTCTCTGAGCAAGAATACTGGAGGGGGTTGCCATTTCCTCCTGTAGTAGACCTCATCTGTCAGAACTGTGACCCATGCATCTTGGGTGGCCCTATACAACATGGCTCATAGCTTCACTGAGTTAAGCATGCCCCTTCCCCACAACAAGATTGTGGGTCATGAATGGGCCATCAGCCTCTACCCAGAGAAAATTAAGCATGTCTACAGGCTTCAGTATGTAAACAGGGAAATAAACAGGGTATTGAGGGACCACCTGAGTAGTATCTGGACTCATTGGGATTTACCTTGAAGAGACTAGAATGTTGCTCAGATTCAAGAGAATAGAAAGAAAAGAGAATAGAGGAGATAAAAAGAAGAGAAAGCTTATTGAGTACCTGACTAGATTACAAATAACCTGTTTCTTCTCTTCTCAGCAATATAGTAGGTTTGCCTCTTGTTTGTATCTCAGGCTAAAGACAAGAAGCTTAGCTTTTTGTTGGATGTCTCTCTGGGTCCTGACAACTAAAACAATGCTGCTCACCATCTGGTTCTACAAGAGTGAAGTCACCAGCCACTATAGCTGCTGACCATTAGAATACCTTGAAATTTCAGGGTGGAGATCAGGAATAAGGCATTCTGTGCACTGGAAAAAATGGCAAAACAGGCTAGTTAGGTAATGTCAGGAGACCATTTTATGAACACAATTCCTTGCATCTTCTTTTATCTACAAAAGCACTGAAACTGTTAACACAGACATCTGCTCCCCAAGACTAGCAGAACCATTCTCTAAAGATGAGTGTTTGATTGCACAGACTCCCTTCCCAAAAATCACATATGTTCTGACCTGCTCATACTTTTTAGAGCTGTCTGAGAGACTGTCTCCCAGGTTACACTCCTCAGTAAGCCCCAAATAAAACTGAATTCACAGATCTCATGTTGTATGCTTTTTAGATTAGTCGACAGATCCTTCATAAGAAAATTGGTATGACGAAGGCTATTTAAGGAACACACTATCTCTTGTCCTTTACAGATCAAGTATCTAAGGCTCAACTTTATCAGATTAAACACACATGTACACACACACACCAAATTACAAACATATTTCATTCAGCATCAATTTAACCACTTGCTTTTGGATTTCATTGAAAATCAATAGATACAATATTTTTATGAAACTTTTTTTGCATCTTTTACCAAACTATTGTTCAGATAGCATCATCTACTATCTTTAAATGTTTTTTTTTGTTTTTTAGAATCTGTGTGATACATTTCTTTATAAAATGTCAGAAAAAATGGTGTTTCTTCAACATGTATGTTATCTGGTTTGATGGTAAGAATTACACAGCCCTTTTTTTCATACTTACCTTATTTTTGGAAGCTCACAGCTAAATTTTATGCTTACTCATATGTAATATTTTCTTACACATTTGTATTTCCCATTTTATATCACTTTTTCATTTTATATTTCTATTATAATATCTTTATGTTATGCCTTTATTAATAAAATAAACTTCAAATGAATGGAATATACTTTATATGTCAGTAAAAGCTGATTGGTTTTGTGTGTGTGTGTGTGTGTGTGTGTGTGTGTGTGTTTGTGTCATTTTGTTTAGTTGTTTAAGAAAAAGTAGAGTGTATACAGGTGACAAATAAGTTGTAAGGGCAGTAACGGTTACAATATAAAACAGCAATGCTTTGAAAGAAAATGCATTGGTTAGGAGATGCTGCCTACCTTGTTTGTCTGTCAAGTTCCCATCGGAACAAAGCACCCAGATCATAACAGAATAAGACATTTAATTCTAAGCCAATAAGCTACATATTTGTATAGTTTTGAGATCAGAACATTCTGCGATAACCTTAACTTCTAGATTGAATTCTTAGTCAAATAAGATAATAATGGCATAGAAGGGGGGAAAGTTTAGATGAGTTGACAGGCTGGAATGAATTGGAACTGTAATTTCTTACTTGACCTGGTCAGTCTACCCTATCCATTTTGATTTGTGTCTTCTATTTAGAAATAAAATCAAAGTGGTTTATGACAGTTATGAAGAATGTCTGACTCCTACATAGATTATACTAAGGTTTATTAATCAGGGTAGTACATGTTGAAGATTATGCAAAAGTTCCCAGCCCCTGGCTCACTCATTATATTCCAACATCAATGGAAGTGAGGTACCTAAAGAATAAAACAAGGGGCCTGGAGGTTGGTGTTGGAATACATCTGTTGCATCCCTTTAAAAATCACAACTCAACTGGCTACACAATACACTTCTCCAAATGCTATTCAACTCTCAAATTCTCAAGACACATATCCAAACGCTACACAAGCCAGTGTCTACACATGGCATGCATATGAAAGACATACAGTGTTGATGGTTTATTTCACAGGATGAATTCTGCAATATAGGTTTGTAATTAAGAGGAAGATAAAAACTCATCCCATGTCCTACCCTAACAAAATATTTTAATCAGTAGCTAATATGAAAATCTGTAATCATCTTTTGCATATACTAAAATGAAAATTCACCTTGAGGTGGGTAATGGGTTTCAGTCAACTATATACCATGACATTCAAAATGCTTGCAGCATATATTAATCAAAGACATTCTATTGGCATCACCAGAAAAAGAGAGAAAGAGGGAGAAATATAGAAACAAAGAGAAAATATATTAATAAATATTTTCAGTACTAGAAACTTACAAGTGATATCATCAAAATGACAATATACATCCAGATCCCAGGGATGAAGCTATAACATGCTCCTTTCTGGACCGCAGACACTGAAAAGAGCTGCATTCTAAGGGTGAGAAGAGCAGGTGCCATCTGACCACATCACCCCTCCCATGCCACATGGTGCCACACCAAAGGGAACCAGATGGCTTATGGTTTCTCCAGTAAGAAAAAATAAATAAATGAACCCAAGGTGAATATCCAGCTCCCCCAGCATTGAGGAGCACTTCCCAGGAGGCTTATTTGGGTCCTGCCTCACAGGGATCTCTAGGGAACCCTGTGAGTCTTGATCACCTAGGATCAGAACACCGGAGATGTGGGGCAGAGCTTACAGCAACCAGTGCTCAGATGTTGTCAGACCACATTTCTCCTCGAAGCTGTGCCTGGACAGAGACCCCAACCAGCAGCTCTGTCCATATACAGAGTAGAGCCAGTGGCCCAGTCTGGCCAGAGAGCTCAGTGGGCAGTTTTGATTCATGTCTAGCCAACCAGCTATACTGCTTATGGAGACTACTCTATAGTCCTACCCAGGCAAGAAAGCAAATTCAAAGCACCACCTACCATTAAGTGTAGCCTCCAGTCCTGCCTGACCAGGAAGATTGTCCAGAGAACCTGGGCATCCTACATACCTTTGCATCAATGCCAAAACAGAAATCCCAGCCAACAGTTCTGCCCACCTGCAAAGCAAGCCAATGGCTCTAACTGGACATGGAAGCAGATTTGCTGCTCTGTCCAACAGCTGAATATAGTCTCCAGTTCCATGCAACCATGAAGCATGACCAGAGAATCCTGGCAGCTTCAAAGTCCATTTTACAGCTGCATTTGGGCAAGAAATTAATCCAGTAGGCTGACCAGCTGTTAATTACAGCCACTGGCCTTGCCTAACCACGGGGTCTGAATGGTGACCCTGCCCAGGCTTAGTGTCCAGTACATTGTACAACACAGCTATGCAGTCCAGACTGCTTCCCTACTCTGTAGCACAACCAAACCAACAGGCTTGTCTGATTGCTGAATGCAGGCTGTGACCTGCCCCAGGCGGGGAGCCCAACCAATGACTCCATCCACTTGTGGAGGACACTTGACAAGGGACTCTGGACACTTTTACAACTGAGGAGATACAGAAAAAGTTATGATAAAAGAGTCAAAGTACACCACTACAATTAGTAATCAAATCAAATACAGCAAGAAAGGAAACAAGGAACAATGAATCTACAAAACAGACAGAAAAAAAAAATTAACAAAATGGTAATAAGTCCTTACCCATCAACAATTTCTTTATATGTAAGTGGATTAAAATTTTCAATCAAAAGATAGAATGACTGAAGGAACCAAAAATAAATCCTACTGTATTATACCTACAGGAGACTTACTTTATCTCTAAGAATACATATAGATTGAGAGTGAAGGGATGCAAAAAATATTTCAAACAATTGGCAACCAAAAGAAAGCTATGCATATGTCAGAGAAAATAGATTTTAAATTAAAATGGTCAAAAGAGAGTCATTATACAATCATTATACATATCCACGGAGGAGAAAAGACAATTCCAAACCTTTATGTGCCCAACATCAGAGCATCTATTTATGTAAAACAAATAGTAACAGGGTTAAAAGGAGAAATAAACAGCAGTACAATAACAGTGGGTGATTATATCTCACTCTCAACAATGGGTAGATCATCCAGACAGGAGCTCAATATGGAAACAGCAACTGTAGATAAATGGACTTAGAGATATATATGGAGCATTCTAACTAGCAGGGACATCTCACTCTCAACAATGGGTAGATCATCCAGACAGGAGCTCAATATGGAAACAGCAACTGTAGATAAATGGACTTAAGAGATATATATGGAGCATTCTAACTAGCAGGGGCAAAATGCAAATTTTTCTCAACAACATATGAAAAAATTTTTTAGGATATATCACGTTAGGTCCGGAGAAGGCAATGGCACCCCACTCCAGTACTCTTGCCTGGAAAATCCCAGAATTTAGAATTAAACGGATGGAGGAGCCTGGTAGGCTGCAGTCCATGGGGACGTGAAGAGTAACTGAGTAACTTCACTTTCACTTTCATGCATTGGAGAAGGAAATGGCAACCCACTCCAGTGTTCTTGCCTGGAGAATCCCAGGGATGGGGGAGCCTAGTGGGCTGCCATCTATGGGGTCACATAGAGTTGGACATGACTAAAACGACTTAGCAGCAGCAACAGCAGCACGTTAGGTCACAAAACAAATCTCAACAAATTTAAGAGAATAGGAATTATAACAAGTGACTTTTATGATAACAATAGAATAAAATCAGGAATCAATAAAATTAAAGAAGCTGAAAAATTCACAAATAAAGAGAAATTAAACAATATACTCCTGAACAACCAATGCATCAAAGAAGAAATTGAAAGGGAAATTTGAAAATAACCTGAAGCAAATTAAAATGGAAACACAATATACCAATACTTACAATACTTATGGAATACCACAGAAATACACAGGAGTATAAGAGACTAGTATGGACAATTATATGCCAACAAATTGAAAAAACTAGAAGAAATGAATAGATTCCTAGAAATAGGAAACCTATTAATGCTACATCATGAAGAAACAGAAAGGTGACTCATGGGATACTACAGTGTCCAACTATTGTTCTATTGTTGTTTAGATTCCTAGAAATGTGAAACATATTAAAGCTGAATCATGAATGAACAGACCAACAATGAGTAAGGAGATTGAATCAATTATCTAAACCATTCAATGAAGGGAAGCTCAAGACCAAATGGTTTCACAGTAAATTCTACCAAACATTTTAAAGAAGAATTAATACCAAACATTTTCAAATTCATCCAAAAACTTGAAGAGGAGGGAACATGTCCAGATTCATCTGATGAAGTCAGATTTACCCTGATATCAGAGCTAGTTAAGGGTATTACAATAAAAATGTAGAACAATATGCCCAATGAATATATATATGAAGATTCTCAACAAGACACTAGCAAACCAAATTAGACAGAACATTTAAAGTGTCCCACTGACCACAGGACTGGAAAAGGTCAGTTTTCGTTCCAATCCCAAAGAAAGGAAATGCCAAAGAATGCTCAAACTACCGCACAATTGCACTCATATCACATGCTAGTAAAGTAATGCTCAAAATTCTCCGAGCCAGGCTTCAGCAATACGTGAACCGTGAACTTCCAGATGTTCAAGCTGGTTTTAGAAAAGGCAGAGGAACCGGAGATCAAATTGCCAATATCCGCTGGATCATCGAAAAAGCAAGAGAGTTCCAGAAAAACATCTATTTTTGCTTTATTGACTATGCCAAAGCCTTTGACTGTGTGGATCACAATAAACTGTGGAAAATTCTGGAAGAGATGGGAATACCAGACCATCTGACCTGTCTCTTGAGAAACCTGTATGCAGGTCAGGAAGAAACAGTTAGAACTGGACATGGAAAAACAGACTGGTTCCAAATAGGAAAAGGAGTACGTCAAGGCTGTATATTGTCACCCTGCTTATTTAACTTATATGCAGAGTACATCCTGAGAAACGCTGGGTTGGAAGAAACACAAGCTGGAATCAAGATTGCTGGGAGAAATATCAATAACATTAGATATGCAGATGACACCACCCTTATGGCAGAAAGTGAAGAATAACTAAAGAGCCTCTTGATGAAAGTGAAAGAGGAGAGTGATAAAGTTGGCTTAAAGCTCAACGTTCAGAAAACTAAGATCATGGCATCCGGTCCCATCACTTCATGGGAAATAGATGGGGAAACAGTGGAAACAGTGTCAGACTTTATTTTTGGGGGCTCCAAAATCACTACTGATGGTGATTGCAGCCATGAAATTAAAAGATGCTTACTCCTTGGAAGGAAGGTTATGGCCAACCTAGATAGCATACTTAAAAGCAGAGACATTACTTTGCCAACAAAGGTCCGTCTAGTCAAGGCTATGGTTTTTCCAGCGGTCATGTATGAATGTGAGAGTTGGATGGTGAAGAAAGCTGAGTGCCACAGAATCGATGCTTTTGAACTGTGGTGTTGGAGAAGACTCTTGAGAGTCCCTTGGACTGCAAGGAGATCCAATAAAACCATCCTAAAGGAGATCAATCCCGGGTGTTCATTGGAAGGACTGATATTGAAGCTGAAACTCCAATATTTTGGCCACCTCATGCGAAGAGTTGACTCATTGGAAAAGACCCTAATGCTGGGTAGGTTTGGGGGCAGGAAGAGAAGGGGACGACAGAGGATGAGATGGTTGGATGGCATCACTGACTCTATGGACATGGGTTTGGGTAGACTCCAGGAGTTGGTGATGGACAGAGAGGCCTGGCGTGCTGCAATTCATGGGGTCGCAAAGAGTCGGACACGACTGAGCGACTGAACTGAACTGAACTGCAACTATGATTGCATGGAATTTATCACTGGTATGCAAGGATGGTTCAACACAAATCAATGTGTTGATAAGTCTCGGTAACAAAATGAAACATGAAAACATATGATTATCTCCATAGATTCAGAAAAAAAATTGACAAAAATTCAACATCCTCTCATGATAAAAACTCACAACAAATTGGGTATAAACGAAATGTTACTCAACACAATAAAGGTCCTATATGATAAGCACACAAATAATATGCAATGGTAAAAGAGTTAATTTTCCTTTAAGATCAGGAACAAAACAAGTATGCCCATTTTCACCACTCTCACCAATAAAATATGCTAAGTCCTAGCCACAGCAGAAAGACAAGAAATAAGAAGAGAGAAAAGTGATTTAAAACATCATTTCCAGCTACCAAATTTATTGATTCTATTAGTTGCTTTGCCTGAAGTGAAAAAGCACATAGTTTTAAAGGGTTTCAGTTCCTGTAAATAGTTGACATATGAATAAAAAGCTCACAATATGCACAGTGTATCTTTTCTGCTGCATCTGAATATATGTGACATCACTTAATCAAATTGAAAGGACAGTTTTAAATAGATGACTAGATAGTGTGTTCATTTGTCTCTAAGAGTATAAATGCACCAGGAACACAAAGCCAGTGTTCCTAGAATGCATAGCTGATCAATACTTTTACATTTTAAATATATTTCACAGTTGTCTCATCTGATAGAAAATATAATACATGGTCACTGAATAAAATTAGGAAAATATAAAAGAGAAAAAAGAAAAAAATGTAAAATCCACAATCTAGGGGTAACTATTATACTAAGCATTCAGGTTATTATATCTATATATGTATTTGTGTATGCATATATACTGCACTTATAATTTTATGCACTTTTATTGATTTAATTGAAATTCATATTAAATATCTTTTTAAATGGTTGTGCAGCATTTGATCATAGGATTGGATCTTGTTTAATTTAACAGATTGTCAAGGTTGAATTTTTTATTATTATAAATAATCTATGGTGGGCATCTGTCAATGTAATTTTTGAATTTACAATCCTAGAAGTGGAATTAATAGATTTAAAGTGAAGTGAAGCCGCTCAGTCGTGTCCGACTCTTTGTGACCCTATGGACTGTAACCTACCAAGCTCCTCCTTCCATGGGATTTTTCAGGCAAGAGTACTGGAGTGGGTTGCCATTTCCTTCTCCAGGGAATCTTCCCAACCCAGGGATCGAACCCAGGTCTCCTGCATTGCACACAGTTGCTTTACCCTCTGAGCCACAAGGGAAGCCCTATAGATTTAAGGCTATATACATTTTTAAAAACAGATTTATTAGCACGCAGTAAAAGTATAACAGTCTATAGTAAAATGGAGAATGTAAAACCAGTGGATCAATAAAGTTTATCTCATTCTGCCAGAATATAACATTGAGAAAAGAAAATCAATAGTGTCATTATTTTCTCTTTTTTAACATTATAATTTTCCCCAGCAATACAGTTTTATGTTGGACTCCTAGGCTTAAAAATTACTTTTAATAAGTGTTAATTGATATGCTATAGTATAATATCCTTCTTTAAACAGCCCCTTCTGAATTAATTTAAATTGCTGCACAATGTAATTAAATTGTGTTCAGGTAGTGGTTACTATGGAAAACTGCGAGCAATAATAGAAACATAAGTGTTTAAATGTGAGATGATAATAAACTCTTGTATCACCCCAGGATTCTGATTTCAGAGACTTAACATTATCTTTTATATGCATAAACAGAAGCATTTTTCTCATTGCAAACCTATAAATTGTATCCTACTGGGGTAAGTATAAGTGACACTTACAATCATGTTTAATCCATACTCATACTATAATTACCATAAAACATTACAAATATTTTCAAGAGAGAAAGAAAGCATTCCAGGCTTATAATTGAAAATGTTTTCCCTCTCTAAGCAGTGGGCTCAAAAATCCAGTGGGAAGGGTATACTTTAGAGTACAACAGTAAATCTCATTTTTCTTTCATTAAACAGCATTCAGTCAGAAATTTTATTCAGATTTACGAGCTTAAAATAAAGGCTTATGTTCCATAATCTAGTATACAACACTTTTGTTTGAACTCTGAATAGATTTTGAAGAAATAAGAACTTTAATTTCACAGAAAATAAAATTAGGCAACCAAGATTAAGTTACTTTAGAAATTTTTTTAATTGTGCTGTAGAAAACATCAGGTTATTTGCATACGTATATTTAAATGAGAGTTATTTGAGAATTAGCTTGTATTTAATATTAATGAAACTGAGATGAGTTAGTGAAAAGCATCCTAAACCATTAAGTCACTGAAAAATAATTTCACTAGCTACCCTTTAAATCTATTTAAAGTATTATCAAACCATTTTCCCAAGAGTTCAGTTCAGTCACTCAGCCGTGTCTGACTCTTTGTGACCTCATGAATCTCAGCACGCCAGGCCTCCCTGTCCATCACCAGCTCCCAGAGTTTACCTAAACTCATGTCCATCGAGTCAGTGATGCCATCCAACCATCTCATCCTGTGTCATCCCCTTCTCCTCCTGCCCCCAATCCTTCCCAGCATCAGGGTCTTTTCCAATGAGTCAACTGTTCGCATGAGGTGGCCAAAGTATTGGAGTTTCAGCTTCAACGTCAGTCCTTCTAATGAACACCCAGGGCTGATCTCCTTTAGGATGGACTGGTTGGACCTCCTTGCAATCCAAGGGACTCTCAAGAGTCTTCTCCAACACCACAGTTCAAAAGCATCAATTCTTCAGCGCTCAACTTTATAGTCCAACTCTCACATCCATACATGACTACTGGAAAAACCACAGCCTTGACTAGATGGACTTTTGTTGGCAAAGTAATGTCTCTGCTTTTTAATATGCTGTCTAGGTTGGTCATAACTTTCCTTCCAAGGAGTAAGCATCTTTTAATTTCATGGCTGAAATCACCATCTGCAGTTATTTTGGAGCCCCAAAAAATAAAGTCTCCTACTGTTTCCCCATCTATTTCCCATGAATTGATGGGACCAGATGCCATGATCTTAATTTTCTGAATGTTGAGGTTTAAGCCAACTTTTTCACTCTCCTCTTTAAATTTCATCAAGAAGCTTTTTAGTTCCTCTTCACTTTATGCCATAAAGGTGGTGTCATCTGCATATCTGAGGTTATTGATATTTCTTCTGGCCATCTTGATTCCAGCTTGTGCTTCTTCCAGCCCAGCATTTCTCATGATTTACTCTGCATATAAGTTAAATAAACAGGGTGACAATAAACAACCTTGACGTACTCCTTTCACTATTTGGAACCGGTCTGTTGTTCCATGTCCAGTTCTAACTGTTGCTTCATGACCTGCATACAGGTTTCCCATTAGAGTGCAATGGAAATAAAATTATCTAATTGGATCTTAGCTAGAACACTTGTTCTTAGCTTTGATGAAGTGGTGTCTTACAATTTTCTAAGCTTAGCAGAACATTTTACATATAAGGACCAAATCCTTCATTTGTGACAAAATGTAGAATTCATCAGTTTATATATGCAATAATTCATAAAATGGTTCTATGAATAAGTATGTAGCCAATTGCATATGATAATTTAACATTTTAAAAGGGCCAACTAATGGCTAAAAATGGAAGCATTTCGTATGACCCTCTTCTATGCCCATGTCCGCAAATATTTTCAGAACATGCCATACCGTAAATACTTTAGGCCCTCTGGACAATATGTTCTCTTTCATAATGACTCCACTTTGTTGTCTTAGCACAAAATAGCCATAGACCTTGTATAAAAAATGTGTTCCAGTAAAACTATTTGCAGAATGAGCAAGGGCTGAAACTGCCACATAGGCCACAGTTTGCCAAACGCGGGTCTCTGCCAACAAATGGACTAGATCCTGAGAATGCAGCTCAGCCAGTGTCTTTAACAATTTTCCAGCAACATGGTTTCTTCCCTATGTATTGTGACTCCTATAATGTAGTGTCTCAAGTGCTCCACATTTTGCCAAGTTTCCCAAATAGTAATCTTCTAATGTCTGGTATAAAATAAGTGTCTCCTATAAGAGACAGTTTAAGTAATCAATGATAACTTTGAATAACTCATATGCCACATGATCTGGACTTCTGGCTTGCAATGTTATCAGGCTTTAATAAAAATTTAAATGCAAAATGAAATTTAAAATGTTAGTAGTAGCAGTTATGTGAAAACACTCTATTTAGCATTAGTACTGGGAGAAAAGTCACTTTCCTTAGCTTCATGTTTCCATATGGAGAATTTTTAACGAGAGAACTCAAGTTTGTGTCTCTCTGCTCCTCACTTACCATCGCAGGATAGAGTGACTTAGTGATCTGTCTGGTTGACTTGGGAGAAGAAACTCACACATATGGTTTGGTATCTCCTGGGTCCTATCTCAGAAAACACAATTTTGTCTGCTTTCTCCCCTGCAAGTTTGGTAGGACAGGTTTCCCTGTCAGGGGACAAAGTGTGCCTAGACTGGATCAGAAGTCAGATTTATTGAGGAGCAAAGGTCTAGGAGGCCTGTGATGTCTGCATGACCAAGTTTCCATCAGTAATTAGAGGATTTGAATATATTTCTGTAGTTTGTTAGGGATGCATTTGGCTACAAGTTAAAAATAATAATAATAGTAATAATAATAATAATAATAATAATAATAATGTTCTTAATGGGATGTTTTTTTCCTCTGTCCATGGAATTTTCCAGGGAAGATTATTGGAGTGGGTTGCCATTTACTCCTCCAAGGAGATCTTCTTGACCCTGGGATTTAACCTGTGTCTTAGCATCTTTTGCATTGCAGGCAGATTCTTTACCTCTGAGCCACCAGGGAAGCCTGTGTTTGAAGACAGGGCCTTTCAAAAGGTAATTTCAGTAAAGAAAGGTCATATGGATGGGCCCTAGTCCAATACAATTGGCTTTCTTCTAAGCGGGAATCTGGAAGACCATGTGCAGACCCAGGGGGAGGAGCGAGGTCTCAGAAAAAAACAATCCAGCTAACACCGTAACATCTGATTTTTAGTCTCCAGAATTGTGAGCAATAAATTTCCATTTTTTTAACCATCCAGTCTATGGTACTTTGTTATGGAAGCTCTTGCAAGCCAATATAGAGTGGCTTAAGCAAGAGATATTCCCTTTCTTAGGAAAACAAAATCCTTAGTCTGGAGCTCATAAACCAACACTGTGAAGCTTTCAGGAATACAGGTTCTGTCCATGTTTCAGATCCAGCCATCACATCCGCATTCCAGCCAAGAGAAGGAAAAACCGGGAGAGAAAGCAAGCATCCTCTCGTAAGAGTGTTTCTACTTACAAACTGTCAGCAGAACAAACATATGTCACCACACATAGTTTCTGGGAGAGAGTCTGGACAATGTGACCATTATTTTAGGAAGTCATGAGTCCAGATGCAAACTCAAAGTTCTCTTACTAATGGGAAAAACAAGAAGTTATAGCAACAAAAAGGAACCATTTGGACAGGAACCAACTAAAGAAAGATATACATAATTGTCCTCTAAAGAGCTGACAGTAACCTTTTTTTAAAGATTTTTTTTTAATGTGGGCCATATTTTTAAAAGTCTTTACTAAATTTGTTGCAACATTGCTTCTCCTTTATGTGTTGGTTTTTCGGCTGCCAGGCATGTGGGATCATAGCTCCATGACCAGGAATCAAACCTGCACCCCCCTGCATTTGAAGGCAAAGTCTTAACCACTGGAACACAAGGAATTTCTTAGCTAGTAACTTTTAAATGCAGATTTATCCAATGTATGATAGATAGCTCCATGGAATGAGGAAGGAAGTGACATTGTGGACTGTCTTCAAAAACAAATTTGAGTGGAAAAGGACACTTGCATACAAGAAATTATCCTTAAAAAATGCAAGAGCAGGCTTTTGAATTGGACTTCAGCATGGCTAACCAGATGCTTTGACCATTTTTCTGGTTATTATCATTTGCAGGCTTCAACTCAATTATGTACTGATCCACACTGATCATTAAAACAGTTAGCTATCAAACTTCTTGTCTGATAGAGTGTAATGAACAAAGTAGAACAAAACAATCTTGTGGCATGTAATCATAAGAGTGGTATTTGCAAAATTTTCTAGTGGCCCTAGTCATGGTATAAAACCCATAGAAATAAAAAATAATGCTGTGGGAATAAGAGAAATTATTTAGGAAATTGCTATGGTAATGTAACATGAAACATGTAAAATACTGTGCAAAAACATGTAAAAATGCTTTGACACACACAAAGAACTATGTAAATTAAAAGACATTGTTGTAAAGCAAGTCACCCTTTAATTTAAAACAAGTCTTTTCCTTAACTAGTCAAAGTGTCCCCACCAGGCTAGAAGGTCCCTATGCTTTGTGCATTTTGTGTGAATTACCCACACCCATAATGATGTTCACCACTCCCTGGTGGCTCAGATGGTTAAGAATCTGCCTGCAATACAGGAGACCCAGGTTCTATCTCTGGGCCAGGAAGACCACCTGGAGAAGGGCATGGCAATCCACTCCAGTGTTCTTGCCTGGAGAAATCCCATGGACAGAGGAGCATGGAGGGCTACAGTCCATGGGGTCACAAAAAATCGAACACAACTGAAACAACTTAGTATGTATGCGTGCACATAATGATGTTCAACATCAGCTTGAGGGCTTGCTGTTCAGTTCTCTAATTTTGAAGATCATAAGGTTTTAGATTAATGTTTGTGCCCTCAAAGAAGGATTTACTCCTGCTTTAGTTTATAATGAAAATAAACAACATTGGCTTGTACTCAGAGTCTAGCCTTCTATGAGACACTTTTGTTGAATTGGTAACCATCTTTTCCAGTACTATATTTTCTTTCCTTATCAAGGAAATTTTCATTGTCCCTACATACAAGTCTTGAAATCTCATTGCATCTGTGGAGTCTTACATTCTTATGGGAAAGTGCCAGGAAATTCTCCTCATACTAGACTATGATTTAACACATCCAACTTGTCAATGTTTGACACATTTTTGATAAAAAGGAGAATAACTGAAGAGAAACTGAGCTCTCCCCTGTAATGGCCACACTTGTATTTGATCCGTGAAACTGACCAATCCCACTGATTTCTGAACACTGGCACCCTGGTGTTCTTCTCCTGACATTTCTCACTGTCACTTATTATAATTGTCACCACAATTTAAGTGCACAAGCCCAGCATATCTTGGAACGTTAACAAATGCTAGTTGATTAGACTTCTGCCTTTCATTCTCATTCCCCTGATTATACATTTCTTTAACATTTTCACAGTGGGTGCTGGCAGGCTGTTACAGCAGACAGAAGCTGATGACATCAGAGACCACAGCAAGGTGATCTCCATTCTTGGATTTGTTTTTGTTCTTCATAGGAATATAGATTTTTTTTGACAGTTTTTATTCAAGTTTTATATGATTGACATAGTATATAGAAATTTTTTATTCTCTATTTCAGAGAGAATAGATATAAATCTTATGAAAAATCAATTTAAAAGTGGCTTTTTACAACCTCCTTGACAGTGTTTAAAATATTTCTTAACTATGAGCTAATTTTCTTTTCTTTTACAGACATCCTCATCAAAATTTTAGTGAAGAACCATTTCATGGAAGCCTTTAAAATAAGATTTTCCACTGTAATTCTGCCCTACTATAAGTGAAGGGTTTTTAAAGCTCTCTGGGAAAATAAATTGCTTGACTTTTACAAATGTTTTCAGAAAATAATGGATATAAGAGAAAATAACACCTATAAATAGTCATAAAACTTTAATCCTCTCCTTACATACTATTAAGTACAGACATGCAATAAAACTGTTAGTTATAAAAGGAAACACACAAATACAATTGCTGAAATATGAGATTTATAGGATAGCTGCTTTTTCAATACTTAAAAACTCAGAAAGTAAAAAGAAAAGATTATATGGCTTCATGATGGCTAAGATTAAATTCAGAAGAAGAAACTGAGCTTTCTACCTTATTAATAGCACATTTTAAGCACATGCTAAAAAGTTATAACTAATCACTCAGATTTAAGCCATTAAGGATGCCTGAAAATATTCCCCAAATCATAGATAATAAAGGTATAATATTTTAAACGACATAATAAAATACAAGCTTATATTACTTTAAAAGTTCTTAAAATAAAAGTGGCTCCTTTATTTTTTTAAAAAAGGATTATTCTTAAAAATACTTTTGATTGAAGAAAAAGCAAAGCTTATAAACATAGATTTTAAAGAAAATTAGGATATTCAAAACATTACAAATAAAACTTAAGGGAAGTAAGCAGGCTATATTTAGAGGCAAATTTATCTTTTTCAAAGATAAATTATTAATATAATATATATTTAATATATAATAATATATTATTAATATATAATAATGAATAAAAATATATAAATAAATTAAAATTTAGTTTAAGAAACTAGGAAAAAGTCTAAATAAGTTCAGAGAAAAGAAAGATTAAAGATTGAAAACTAAATTAATAAGTTATAACAAATGTTATTCAAATTATTTTTTAAAATAATAAAAGTAAAATTGATAAATCAGAAGGTTAGTTGTTTTGAATAAAGGAATTAAATGTACAACATTCTGGAAGTTACAGTTAAGCTATCAAATATTTCAAATTATTTTATAAATATATTGTAATTCCAATCAAAGTACCAGCAGTGTTTTTGTTTGTTTGTTTTAAGTAATTGATGAGTTTCTAAAGTTTATGTGGAAAACTAGATAAGAACGCCTAAAACTTTGGGGAGAATTAAAGAATAATTAGCAAAGCTGACAGATAATAAAAACCTTAAGAGACAAATCTTCCTATGCTTTGTTCAGACTTGAGTTCTGCTCCACTGCCTCTGTCATTTCTGTTTCATGTAGGTGTGAACTTCTCCCCAGAGCCTGAGTGTGCACTGGGTATTATTGGTGAATTCCTCAGCTATTATTGCAGAATGTGCTGTGTTTAGTTGCTCAGTCATGTCAGACTCTTTGAGACCCCATGGACTGTAGCCAGCCAGTCTCCTCTGTCCATGGGGATTCTCCAGGCAAGAACACTGGAGTGGGTTGCCATGCCCTCTTCCAGAAGATCTTTCCAACCCAGGGGTAGAACCCAGGTCTCCCCCATTGCAGGTGAATTCTTTACCATCTGAGCCACATAACTATGCAGAATAACTGGAGCTGGTGGGTCGTAGGAATAGCTTGGCTGGGGCATAGTGGGACAGGGGAAGAGCCTAAATAATCTGGTGAGATAGGCAGGGACCAGATCATCGCAAGGCATCACAAGATAAGGGGAAGTCTTTGTCTATCTTGTTCTAAGAACAATAGGATGCAAAGTGGCTAAAGGAGGACACCCTTTGTTTAATTTAAAGAGAGAAAAGGACATTTTGCTTTTATGTGAAGATTAAAATGTGAGAAAAAAGTTTGGAAAAGGGGAAGGAAGAGGAAAAGAGAAATTAAGAGAATCCCTAGGTTGCTTTGAAAAAAAAAGAAAAAAAAAAGAAAGAAAAGAAAAAGGAATAATTGTTTCCTTGACAAGACGTGATGAAGATGACACTTTATCTCTGTGATCTTTCTCCCTGAAACCAATAACCCCAGTTTAATTATGAGAAAAATATTAGGAATAAATCCAATAGAAGAGCACCCTACCAGTATACCTCAAAATTGTCAAGGTCATCAGAAATGAGGAAAGCCTGAGAAACTATCACAGCCAAGAGACACATAAAAAGACATGGTAACTCAATGAGACGTACATTCCCCATGGGATCCTGGAACAGAAAACAGGCAGTAAATGAGAAGGAAGAAAAGCAGAATAAACTATGTACTTCAGTTAATAATAATATATTAATAAAGGCTTATTAATTAAAAGAGATACCCCACGTCTAAGGTAAGAGAAACCCAAGTAAGATGGTAGGTGTTGTGAGAGGGCATCAGAGGGCAGACACACTGAAACCATAATCACAGAAAACTAGCCAATCTGATCACATGGACCACAGCCTTGCCTATCTCAATGAAACTAAGCCGTGCCCTGTGAGGCCACCCAAGACGGACGGGTCATGGTGGAGAGGTCTGAGAGAATGTGGTCCACTGGAGAAGGGCATGGCAAACCACTTCAGTATTCTTGTCTTGAGAACCCCATGAACGGTTTGAAAAGGCAAAAAGATAGGACACTGAAAGATGAACTCTCAAGGTCGGTAGGTGTCCAATATGCTACTGGAGATCACTGGAGAAATAACTCCAAAAAGAATGATGGGATGGAGCCAAAGCAAAAACAATACCCAACTGTGGATGTGACTGGTGATAGAAGCAAAGTCCGATGCTGTAAAGAGCAATATTGCATAGGAACCTGGAATGTTAGGTCCATGAATCAAAGCAAATTGGAAGTGGTCAAACAGGAGATGGCAAGAGTGAACGTCTACATTTTAGGAATTAGCGAATTAAGATGGACTGGAATGGGTGAATTTAACTCAGATGACCATTATATCTACTCCTGTGGGCAGGAATCCCTTAGGAGAAATAGAGTAGCTATCATGGTCAACAAAAGAGTCCTAAAGGCAATACTTGGATGCAATCTCAAAAACGACAGAATGATCTCTGTTCGTTTCCAAGGCAAACCATCACTATCACAGTAATCCAAGTCTACGCCCCAAACAGTAATGCTGAAGAAGCTGAACTTGAACGCTTCTATGAAGACCTACAAAACTTATTAGAACTAACACCCAAAAAAGATGTCCTTTTCATTATAGGGGACTGGAATGCAAAAGTAGAGTCAGGAAACACCTGGCGTAACAGGCAAATTTGGTCTTAGAGTACAGAATGAACCAGGGCAAAGGCTAATAGAGTTTTGCCAAGAGAACTCACTGGTCATAGCAAACACCCTCTTCCAACAACACAAGAGAAGACTCTACACATGGACATCACCAGATGGTCAACACTGAAATCAGATTGATTATATTCTTTGCAACCAAAGATAGAGAAGCTCTATACAGTCAGCAAAAACAAGACGGGGAGTGGACTGTGGTACAGAACCTCTACTCCTTACTGCCAAATTCAGACTTAAATTGAAGAAAATAGGGAAAACCGCTAGACCATTCAAGTATGACCTAATCAAATCCCTTATGACTATACAGTGGAAGTGAGAAATAGATTTAAGAGACTAGATCTGATAGACAGAGTGCCTGATGAACTATGGACAGAGGTTCGTGACATTGTACAGGAGACAGGGTTCAAGACAATCCCCATGGAAAAGAAATGCAAAAAAGCAAAATGGCTGTCTGAGGAGGCCTTACAAATAGCTGTGAAAAGAAGAGAAGCAAAAAGCAAAGGAGAAAAGGAAAGATATTCCCATCTGAAGGCAGAGTTCCAAAGAATAGCAAGGAGAGATAAGAAAGCCTTCCTCAGCGATCAGTGAAGAATGGGAAAGACTAGAGATCTCTTCAAGAAAATTAGAGATACCAAGGGAATATTTCATGCAAAGATAGGCTCGATAAAGGACAGAAATGGTATGGACCTAACAGAAGCAGAAGATATTAAGAAGAGGTGGCAAGAATACACAGAAGACCTGTACAAAAAAGATCTTCATGACCCAGATAATCACGATGGTGTGATCACTCACCTAGAGCCAGACATCCTGGAATGTGAAGTCAAGTGGGCCTTAGAAAGCATCACCATGAACAAAGCTAGTGGAGGTGATGGAATTCCAGTTGAGCTATTTCAAATCCTGAAAGATGATGCTGTGAAAGTGCTGCACTCAATATGCCAGCAAATCTGGAAAACTCAGCAGTGGCCACAGGACTGGAAAAGGTCAGTTTTCATTCCAATCCCAAAGAAAGGCAATGCCAAGGAATGCTCAAACTACGCACAATTGCACTCATCTTACACTCTAGTAAAGTAATGCTCCAAATTCTCCAAGCCAGCTTCAGCAATACGTGAACCGTGAAATTCCAGATGTTCAAGCTGGTTTTAGAAAAGGCAGAGGAACCAGAGATCAAATTGCCAACATTCAGTGGTTCATCGAAAAAGCAAGAGAGTTCTAGAAGAATATCTATTTCTGTTTTATTGACTATACCAAAGCCTTTGACTGTGTGGGTCACAATAAACTGTGGAAAATTCTGAAAGAGATGGGAATACCAGACCATCCAACCTGTCTCTTGAGAAACCTGTATGCAGGTCAGGAAGCAACAGTTAGAACTGGACATGGAACAACAGACTGGTTCCAAATTGGAAAAGGAGTATATCAAGGCTGTATATTGTCACCCTGCTTATTTAACTTATATGCAGAGCACATCATGAGAAACGCTGGGCTGGAAAAAATACAAGCTGGAGTCAAGATTGCCAGGAGAAATATCAATAACTTCAGATATGCAGATGACACCAACCTTATGGCAGAAAGCAAAGAAGAACTAAAGAGCCTCTTGATGAAATTTAAAGAGGAGAATGAAAATGTTGCCTTAAAACTCAACATTCAGAAAACTAGGACCAAGGCAACTGGTCCCATCACCTCATGGGAAATAGAAGGGGAAATAGTGGAAACAGTGTCAGACTTTATTTTTGGGGGCTCCAAAATCACTGCTGATGGTGATTGCAGCCATGAAATTAAGACGCTTGCTCCTTGGAAGGAAGGTTATGACCAACCTAGATAGCATTTTGAAAAGCAGAGACATTACTCTGCCAACAAAGGTCCTTCTAGTCAAGGCTATGGTTTTTCCAGCAGTCATGTATGGATGTGAGAGGTGGACAGTGAAGAAAGCTGAGCACTGAAGAATTGATGCTTTTGAACTGTGGTGTTGGAGAAGACTCTTGCGAGACTCTTGAACTGCAAGAAGATCCAACCAGTCCATCCTAAAGGAGATTAGTCCTGGGTGTTCATTGGAAGGACTGATGTTGAAGCTGAAATTCCAATATTTTGGCCACCTCATGCGATCAGTTGACTCACTGGAAAAGACCCTAATGCTGGGAAGAATTGGGGGCAGGAGGAGAAGGGGACGACAGAGGATGAGATGGTTGGAGGGCATCCCCAACTCGATGGACATGGGTTTGGATAGACTCCGGGAGTTGGTGATGGACAGGGAGGCATGGCGTGCTGCGATTCATGGGGACGCAAAGAGTTGGACATGACTGAGCGACTGAACTGAACTGAACTGAACTGAACTGAATTATAACTACTGAACTATGCTAGCATAATATGGTTTTAATAGTAGGATAACAATGGGAGAGGTTAACGGGACCCTTCTGTAAAATTGTGTTGGTAGTATGAACATTCCTTCACATTGCCTTTCTTTGGGATTGAAATGAAAATTGACCCTGTCCAGTCTTATGGGCACTGCTGAGTTTTCCAGATTTGCTGACATACTGAGTGAAGCACTTTCACAGTATCATCTTTTAGGATTTGAAATAGCTCAACTGGAATTCCATCACTTCCACTAGCTTTGTTTGTAGTGATGCTTCCTAAGACCCACTTGACTTCTCACTCCAGGACATCTGGCTCTAGGTGAATGATCACACCGCCCTTGTTATTTTGGTCATGAAGATCTTTTTTGTATAGTTATTCTGTGTATTCTTGCCACCTCTTCTTAATATCTTCTGCTTCAGTTAGGTCCATATCATTTCTATCCTTTACTGTGCCCATCTTTGCATGAAATATTCCCTTGGTGTATCTAATTTTCTTGAAGAGATCTCTAGTTTTTCCCATTCTATTGTTTTCCTCTAGCACACAATTGCACTCATCTCACATGCTAGCAAATTAATGTTCAAAATTCTCCAAGCCAGGCTTCAACAGTATGGGAACCAGGAATTTCCAGATGTTCAAGCTGGATTTAGAAAAGGCAGAGGAACCAGAGATCAAATTGTGAACATCCACTGTAACATCAATAAAGCAAGAGGACTCCAGAAAAACATCTACCTCTGCTTTATTTACTACACCAAAGCCTTTGACTGTGTGGACCACAACAAACTGTGTAAAATTCTTAAAGAGATGGTAATACCAGACCACCTGACCTGTCTCATGAGAAATGTGTATGCTGCTCAAGAAGCAACAGTTAGAACTGGACATGGAACAAGGGATTGATTCTAAACTGAAAAGGAGTACATCAAGGCTGCATATTGTCACCCTGCTTATATAACTTATATGCAGAGTACATCATGGAAGATGCCAGGCTGGATGAAGCACAAGCTGGAATCAAGACTTCAGGGAGAAATATCATTAACCTCAGATACACAGATGACACCACCCTAATGGCAGAAATCAAAGAAGAACTAAAGGGCCTCTTGATGAAAGTGAAAGAGGAGAGTGAAAATGTTGGCTTAAAATTCAGTATTCAGAAAATGAAGATCATGGCATCTGGTCCCATCACTTCATGGCAAACAGATGGGGAAATAATGAAAACAGTGAGAGCCTATTTTGGGGGGCTCCAAAATCACTGCAGATGGTGATTGCAGCCATGAAATAAAAAAAAAAAACAAACACTTGCTCTTTGGAAGAAAAGCTAGACAGCATATTAAAAAGCAGAGACATTACCAACAAAATTTTGTCTAGTCAAAGCTATGGTTTTTCCAGTAGTCATGTATGAATGTGAGAGTTGGACTATATAGAAAGCTGAGTGCTGAAGAATTGATACTTTTGAACTGTGGTTTTGGAGAAGTCTCTTGAGAGTCCCTTGGATTGCAAGGAGATCCAACAGTCTATCCTAAAGGAAATCAGTCCTGAATATTCACTGGAAGGACTGATGCTGAAGCTGAAACTCCAATACTTTGGCTACCTGATGAGAAGAGCCAACTCTTTGGAAAAGACCCTGATGCTGGGAAAGATTGAAAGCGGGAGGAGAATGGGACAACAAAAGATGAGATGGTTGGATGGCATCACCGACACAATGGACATGAGTTTGAATAAGCTCCAGGAGTTGTTGGTGGATAGGAAAGCCTGGTATGCTGTAGTCCATGGGGTCGCAAATAGTCAGACACAGCTAAGCGACTGAACTGAACTGAACTGTAAAATTTGCTCAGTTTTTTTAGAAATCTAACACTATTATAAAACTAAATTCTCTCAATAAAAATGAGTACATATTCTTAAACTATATTTATTAAAATTAAGGTTGCTGTTAGAATAGTTATTGTTTAGTCTCTAAGTCATTCAACACTTTTGTGAACCCATAGAATATAATCCACTAGGCTCCTCTGTTCATGGGATTTCCCAGGGAAGAACACTGGAGTGAGTTTCCATTTCCTCCTCAGGGGATCTCTCCTACCCAGGGATCAAACCTGCCTCATCTCCTTCACTGAACCACCTTATGTAGCCCCTAAAAACACAGCTGGAAGCTGACCATTGTTGAATAGATTTCCTACTTGGCCAACGGTTAGAGCCAAAAACCTCCTGCTTTAAGGTCATGAGCTTGGAACACTTATTGCTAATATCCCACTGGGGGATTGTACAGGACATAAATTAATTCCCCTACCACTAGGACAGTCAAGTCTTCCCAAAGAACTCTGAGAATCTGAGTTAAATCTGTTGTAAACTAATCAGAGAAACCATGGGGCTCAGAGTCCAATAAACACAGAGTTAGGAAACGTAGCCCCCATCTGTGGAAAAATATGTGAATCAGTACATGTAACTGTGGCACTATATCAGGGCAGGTTGAAAGCAGAAATCACTTCTTTATATAATGCTGCTGCTGCTGCTGCTAAGTCGCTTCAGTCGTGTATGACCCTGTGCGACCCTATAGACGGCAGCCCACCAGGCTCCGCCGTCCTTGGGATTCTCCAGGCAAGAACACTGGAGTGGGTTGCCATTTCCCTCTCCATTATATAATGCTAGATTCCCACAATCTTTCAAAAGATGGACCCCCTTGAATTGCTCCAGGCAATTTGTTTCAGAGCCATGGATTCCCTTTACTCCACCCCTCAGTACATGGTAAGGAAAACTAGCATCAAAATTTGGAGTTTTTCCACTCTAGTACAACAAGTCATTTGAAGAACCAAGAAAGGCCAGAATCTAATACAAGACAGGGAGCAGGTATACAGATGTGTGAGTGCACATGAGTGCACACAGAAGGAATTAAGACAAAGGGCATTTCTGAAGATACGGTCTCCTAATGGCCAGAAATATGATCACTGATTCCCTGATGGCCCCATGGGTCACAAAATTTATCTCACTAACAGATACTTTAGCCACTAAATGGACTTAATTTTTTATAGCATTATCAGACAAGTCATGTTACAGATAATTTGTCTGTATTATTTTTATAGACAGACTTTATTTGTAGATACATTATAGCTTCACAACAAAATTGAGCAGAAGGTAAAGATTTCTCAAACACTCCCTACCCCCACATACACACAGACTCCCACCAACAAAGTCCTGCACCAGAGTGTCACATTCTTACAATTAAAGGACTTACATTGGTACCTACATTATCACCCAAAGGAAGGCCATAATTTACATTAGGGCTCATTCTTGGTGTTGCCCTTTCTGTAAGTTTTGACAAAGCTGTGATGATATGTACTCATCATTAAAATATCATATAGAATAATTTCACTGCCTTAAAAATCCTCTGTTCTTTACAAATTCACCCTTCCTCCTCCCCAGCCCCTGGCAACCACTGGTTCTTTCACTGACTCCACAGTTTTGTCTTTTCCAAAATATCTCATAGTTGGAATCATGCAGTGTGTAGCCATCTGAGATTGGCTTCTTTCTCTTAGGAATATGCATTTGGGGTTACTCCATTTCTTTTCAAAGCTTGGTCACTCATTTCTTTTTAGTGCTGAATAATATTCCATTGCATGTAACACAGTTTACTTACTCACGTATCTTCTAAAGGGCATTTTGGTTGTTTCCAAGTTTTACCAATCGTGAATAAAGCTATTATAAACACATGTGTGTAGGTTTTTCATGGAGATATGTTTTCAGCTCCTTTGGGTAAACATCAAGAAGCATGATTATTAGATCCATTGGTAAGATTATATTTAGTTTTATAAAACTTCCAAATATTTGCAAAGTAATGTATCATTCTAGAGTCCCATCAAGCACTGAATGAGAGTTCCTGTTGCTCCACATCCTCACCAGTATTTGGTGCTGTCAGTGTTTTGGATTTTGGCCATTCTCATTGGTTTAACTTACAATTTATGATGCTGAACATCTTTTCATTTGATTATCTGATATATCTATGTCTTCTTTGGTAAGATATTATTTCTTTGGCCCATATTTAATCTGGTTGTTCATTTTCTTGTATGTTGAGTTTTAAGAGTTCTTCGTACATTTTGGATACATGATTTTTATCAGATATTTTGCAAATGTTTTATCCTAATATGTGGCTTGCTGTATCATTGTATTGGTCATGGTATATCTTTTACAGGGTACACTCTAAGAGAAGAACTTCCCTAGTAGCTCAGACAATAAAGAGTCTGCCTGAAATGCAGGATACCTGAGTTGTATCTCTGGGTTGGGAAGGTCCCCTGGAGATGGGAATGGCAACCCACTCCAGTATTCTTGTCTGGGAAACCCCATGGACAGAGGAGTCTAGCAAGCTACAGTTCATGGGGTTGCAAAGAGTCAGACACAGCTTAGTGACTAAAAAACAGCAACTCTAAGAGAACACAAGTTTAGGTGGGGAAAAATATGAAAGTGCTTGCAATCAGCTGAAGTATAGAGGTCAAAATTGGAGAATGTTGGGGAAAATCTAGCATGTTTGGTTTGGGAGGTGTGTAACAGTAAAGAATAAGTGATGTGAAAAAGTTGCATATTCAGAAACACACAACTTTATTTCATAACTAGGGATATTTTTGGCCATCAAAATGTGTCTAACATTTTACTCTTTCAGACAATAAAGGAGTTTACACCTAGGGTCTCTCATTCATCCTTTTATTTCCTGTGTTTATTTTCACTAATATGTGAATTGACTGAGAACTGGTTAGAAATTAGCAGTGAGGAATAGTGCATTATTTGTTCAAGATAAGCTCTCTGAGAAAAATAAAATGATTTCTTCATTGACTTATATGTGTTTCCCTATCAGTGTGGATTTTGGGCAGGGATATTTGCAATGGTTTAGCCTTTTCTCCTGTAGTATGAACTCATGAGCAATTAAGTTGCTCCTAACATGAGTTTGTTTTTTGCCTTTTCCTATAGGGACAAATGTTCTTGGAAGGTCATAAACATTTCTAGAGCAAATGCTATTATTTCCTTCTTACTTAAGAAACTATATTGACACATTATCCATGAATGGCATTGATTTCTCCTTGAAATTATGAGGAGGAACTCAAAAAGGTATCATGGACTCATGAATACTATTATGGATAAGATTTCAGTTAAAGAGTAAATGTTAAAACAGTTTATGTTAGCTTAAAATGCTTTGTGAAAATACTGGAGAAAGATGTTGGAGCTGGCAAGAGCTGATGAAAGAGAAGGGAAATTCTTAAGATGGTGAGAGTAAGTATTTCCATTAAGAAAACAACACCACAAAGGAAAATGGATACAAACAATGATTCTCAAATAATGAAGCAAAATATGAAACATCTAAAATACTATACTGAAAATTACAAATTAACAAAAGAAAGATTCTAGCAAAGTTATTGGAAAGAATATAAAAATAATAATATCTTAAACTAGAAATTCTATGCATGTATTTCTGTTTTTCTGTGTATTTTACCTTAATGTCTCTAATTCTATATCAATTTGGTGAATAGAAACTATTTATTAGAAACAGATTAACTTAATTACAAATAAATAAACTAAATTAAAAGATTAAAGTATACATTTTAAAGGACTTCCATTTATCCTACAGTTACACACAAGCATGTAGCTCAGTCTAATGAACTGTTTGCATATAGTATGAACATGAGTTCTATTATATCAATGTATTTATTTTCAAAAGAGCTTTCTAAGATGATTTAATAACTCAGAATATTCAGAAATATTGTAACCAGTCCCTTGGACCAGAGAACTGATTTTAGAACTACGTCTTAAGGAACCCTCCATTTTAAAGACATTTAATAGTGCATGGAAGGCACTTTTCCTTGGAAGAAGAGCTATGACCAACCTAGAAAGCATATTAAAAAGCTGAGACATTAGCTTGCCAACAAAGATTCAACTAGTCAAAGCTATGGTTTTTCCAGTAGTCATGTATGGATGTGAGAGTTGAACTCTAAAGAAATCTGGGCTCTGAAGAATTGATGCTTTTGAACTGTGGTGTTGGAGAAGATTTCTGAGAGTCCCTCGGACTGCAAGGAGATCCTACCAGTCAATCCTAAAGGAAATCAGCCCTGAATATTCATTGGAAGGACTGATGCTGCAGCTAAAGTTCCAATACTTTGGCCACCTGATGGGAAGAACTGACTCACTGGAAAAGACCCGCGTGCTGGTATACAGACAGGAGGAGAAGGGGATCACAGAGGATGAGATGGTTGAATGGTATCACTTACTCGATGGGTATGAGTTTGAGTAAGCTCCAGGAGTTGGTGATGGACAGGGAAGCCTACAGTCCAAGGGGTCGCAAAGAGTCGGACATGACTGAGTGACTGAACTGAACTGTAAGACATTAGATCTAAATCTACAGGAAAATAGATGAGTCACTAAGAAAGAGAGCACAATTTAATTTGAATCCAGCTTCTACTCTTCAAGGAGTGTGATTTTGGTTAGAATTTAAGTCTTCATAATTTCATATCTTTATCTTCAAAATGAGACTAATGACTAATATTTCACTGGCTTCTTATAAAGATTATTAGATGGGCTAAATGAGATAATCACATATATAAGATCTAGAATAGAGATGATATTCACAGGTAGAACCTCTCTGTGGCTCCCAGATCAATAAGTAAATGGAAGATGGTATAGGTAAAAATGGTCTGAGATCAAGTTCTGCTTTCTTTACCCAGAATAAGTAGCCAGCTGGAAACATAGACTTAACAATGACCACCTGTTAGAATCAAGATACCAGGGATTTGTTCACTTTCTGGCAAAAATTTGTGTTAAGAACACTCCTGATTGGTCAGAGATGCTAGACTTGAAAACATATCTGCCATAATTTCAAATTTTATTTGAAATTTTGGACTGTGTTGAGTGAAGTGAGTTACTGAGTCTTCTTGTAAAAAGAAGTCATATGGATTTGAATTTCCAGAGTAAGTAGATTTTTAGTTAGTGTGATCTGAACAATGTAGGAACACCTTACAAACAGAAACTCAAAAATAGTAAAACAGAAAAAAAAAGAAAGGATTCAACCAAAAATATCAAACTGACTCTAATTTAGACAATAAAACTTGAAAAAAATATAATTTGAAAAGGTGTAGCAGGTTCAAATCTTGTTTTATATCAAAGCACTAGTCTCCAAACAGAATAATGTCAACTGTGTTTGTTTCTAAGGAGTACAAAGTTAGGTTAAAATAGTTGATAATACCAAATAGGAAATTTAAATGAGAAAAAGAAAACATAGCCTGATGAGAATGTCCTTAAATAGCTCCTGATGCTATGAATTGTGATGTAATCTGGTTCCCCTGTAGATTTTTGGAAACTGAACAGGACCCTCATCCAATAGCAAGAGCTTAAATTTAATCTTGCCTTAGGATAAATACTAAATATCCTCTCATGGCAACATACTTAATATGTTTATGATCCTATATTGGAACTGATTTAAATTATTCCCCACAAGAAAATATGTAGATTTAGAAGTTTGTATTCCTGCTTATTTTTGCCTTCAGTCAAAGGGCAATGTGCAGTGAACTCTAAGGAAAATGAAAATTACCATGGAACAGTATTCATAAACAATTGGACCATCACTAGAATGTTTTCATGATGACTCAAAAAAAAAGAAGAGTAACAGAACAAAGTAAGACAATGCAATTATATTTAATAAGGTAACAAAAAGAAAGAACATATTTCAGGTAGAATTCAGTAGTGGTGTATTTTTTTTCCTCAGAATCTTACACCTGTTTTGAATGAAATAAGATATCAAGGTGATACCATGATAAAGAACATAAAATCAATTTTTGATTTATCAGAACTGATTAATTCTTGGAAAAATCAGGATTAAATTTTGGGAGGAAAAATGATTGTTGTTTCTTTCATTCTTCTAAATTAGCTAATAGACATTTAAGTTGGGAAAAGAATTCTCAGGAATCTGGAGCATTTGGAAAGTTACTTTTAACCTCCCATACTATATATAAAAGAGCATAGCAGCAACACTGACGTTTTCGTTTAAGACCTATTTTGTATACTAGTTCCCTTTGGCTATTGCATAGTGAGTTGTGCCAGCCTATGGTATTTTACCAAAATGTTACTCTGGTGTATTTTCATAATTATATTAGATATTTCAGCTAAATATAGAATTTCACAAAGAGAAATGAACATCCTTTTAATGCCAAACTTCCCTTTTTTTCTCTTTATCAAGTGATCTTTATTGTATGCAATCATCAAGTGCTCAAAATTGAATTTTTAAAAAATTTTTAACTGGAGGATAATTGCTTTATCATATTGTGCTGGTTTTTGCCATATAACACATGAATCAGCCTTAAGTATACATATGTCCCCTTCCTCTTGTACCTCCCCCGCAACCCCCATCTCACCCCCCTAGGTTATCATAGAGCACCAGGTAGAGCTCCCTGAGTTATACAGCAACTTCCCACTATCTGTCTTACATATGATAATGTATATATGTCAGTTTCTCTCTCAATTTGTCCGTCTCTCACCTTCCCCTTCTGTGTCCACAAGTCTGTTCTCTATTCCTGCCCTGCAAATAGGTTTGTCAGTGCCATTTTTTCTAGATTCCATATACATACACTAATATACAAATAATTTGTTTTCCTTTCTAACTTACTTCACTCTGTATACCAGGCTCTAGGAATGTGAACTGATACAGCCACTATGGAGAGCAGTATGGAGATTCCTTAAAAAACTAGGAATAAAACTACCATATGATCCAGCAATCCCACTACTGTATATACACCCTGAGAAAACAATAATTCAAATTGACGAATGTACCCTAATGCTCATTACAGCACTATTTACCATAGCTAGCACATGGAAACAACCTAGATGTCCATCACTAGATGAATGGATGAAGAAGTTGTGGTCAATATATGCAATGAAATATTATTCAACCATAAAAAGTATGAATTTGAGTCAAACTTCCTTTCAATATCAACAGATACTCTTCCCTGAGAAAACCACTCCTTTGTCTTCATTGTATCTCCGTGGAATTGCTTCTTTCCAAGGATACATTAAAGTGAAATTTCTTTCAACAAACTTTTCTTCAGCACTATTTTAGAGAAAATCTACTCACCAATAAAGTTAAATTCAGTTCAACCAAATAAACCATAAGAAAACTTTATCCTAAGAAGAGCTACAGGGATATGAGTAATTTTGTCAGAGACGAAGGAATTCTTTAAGGAGACAAATGTCAGATGTGTGTACTGCTTACCAGGCTGGAAGATAGTCCTTTTGAGAAAATGTATTAAAGTAAGTATTTGAAGAGCCCAGTAATGATGACCCAGGTTGCTTAACAACACCTGATGAGTCTACTTAATATAATAACCTCTTGGAAATTCATTTTATAAGAACAACTGAACTCACTTCTAAATGTTTTCTTGAAATAGCAAATACTTTTCCTTCATATCAATAAATATATATATTCATTATATTTTCTGTGTGCAGCACTATAAAACCTATTTTCAAACAGAATCATTTAAAAAAGATTCTATAGATATATATGGCCAACCCTTCTTTCAATTCCTTATTGGTATTTCTTAATTTCTCTCTACTTGATTTTTTCTTTCTGCATATTTAAAGCAAGTTAAAAATATGCTTTGCTTTCAATAATTAAAGTTCCTATGTGGAAAATATTTAGTAGTTCTCTTAGAATTTCTTACTAAAAATTACTTTTTATTTCTTCAAGTTGAATATTCCAATTTTTATTACAAGCTAGTTATTGCACTTAGAATTAAGCAAGAAAGATGAAACCTATTTTATATGTTATTTCTTATAGGACATCTAAGTTCTTATATGCTAAAAGCCAGCAGATAAATCTATTAAATCAATTTATTTTAGTCTGTTTAATCTAAAGTTAAGCTCTTAAAAGATGAGGGTGTGTTTTTATATTTCTAGGCTAAAGCATGCTTACTTTTGTATAAGCATTTATGTTGTTGCAGTATTAAGCTTTTATCATTTTAAAAGTGATGTATTGAGATTATACACATTTTATCAAAAGCCAAAAGAAAATATAAATACCAGCATCTTATAATGCAGACATAAATACTGTAAAGTCTTGGAAGTTTATTTCCAATCTTTTCAGAATGGATAGATGCCACCAGGGAAGCCTGGATAGATAGACGTGGATAAATAGATAGATAAGCCGTAAATAGATGGATGGCTAGAGATTCTGTTTTTGAAAACTAGAGTCACATTGCTTATAGACAGAGTTTTCTATAACAACATTGTATCATGTGTATTTTGTCCTGTCAATAGATATTTTTAGAATATTTGATTTTAAAACATGATATAATTTAGTTGTAAAATATATTTAAATCAAGTATTCATTAATTCATTCAACAAATATTTGTTGAGTATCTACTTTGTGCAAAGAGTTGTACTCAATACGTGTAGTATGTGGAAAGGTTTTGACAACACCTCCACAGACCCATCATCTAGGAGATGAAGTGTCATACTCAAGGAGCTGTAACACAAAATAGAGAACTTAAATGCGATAGTTGAACAGTAAGCTTTACAATTTCAGAGGAAGATGAAATTCACATTTTCATTTAGAGAGTAATGAAAGGAGTGGGTACATTTGAGCCAAGTCTTCTGCAAGGATCAGGAGAAGGAATATGCCAAATGAAGAAACAGCATGAGTGAAGGGAGGAGACAGGCGGGACACAGCATCTCAGCACATGTGATATGATACCTTGAGCTGTGTCAACACAGACATCTTACAGAACATGGAACAGCAGCAGAAAACAGCATAGAAACAAATAAAAAATGTCGTTTTCTTAATTTCTGTGGAGGTTTTACTTATTTTATCTTGCAAAACACATATAGAGCCAAGAAGTTCTCTTACAACACCATAAACATGCATTTACTTGATCATTTTTACACAGTGAGGTTGGTATACATTTCAGATGAGGAAATAGGGGCAGGTAGAGAGGATGGAAACCTGATGGTTACACAGAGCTTGAAGGGCTCCAGAGCTTGATGTCAAACTCGGGAAGTTTCTCGCCAAAACCCACTCTCTAAAGCACTTGCTCCCTTTCATCATTTATAATGAATTCATAATGTAACGAACTTGTGGAAAAAGAAATTGAGCAGCAATATAATGCATACTTACAAAGTTACTTCCTAAGATATCCTTTCCTCTCCATGAGCCAATTGATTTTTGCTTCAGTCCTATGGGTACATGTATAAAGTAACATGACAATGGGTTGTACTCACAAGCAAAATTCTGCAGAATGCCAAGTGTGAATGAGTTTTCTAAAGTCCCAGAGGTACAGTTTAGTTCCCCTGGTCTTGCTCTCCAGTAGACTGTCAGTTTTGAACTCTGTTGTTCTGTTTACCTCACAATATTTCCTGGCAGATATTTAATTCAAGAGAGGAAAGCACAAAGAAGATGTGGCATTCACACACACACACACATACATGCACAATGAAATACTACTCAGCCATAAAAAAGGATGAAACAATGCCATTTACAGCAACATGGATGGACCTAGAGATTGTCAAACTAAGTTAAGTAAGTCAAACTGAGAAGGACAAATATCATCTGGTATCACTTATACATGGAATATAAGAATGATACAAAGGAGCTTATTTACATAACAGAAACAGATTCATAGATGTAGAAGAAAAATGTATGACTACCAAAGGGGAAAATGGAGGAGGGATAAATTAGGAGTTCGGGATCAACCAATACACACCATTATATTTAAAATAGATAAACAACAAGCACCTACTGTATAGCACTGGGAACTTTATTCAATATATTTTAAAATCTATAGTGAAAAAGCTGATTTAAAACTAAACATTAATAAAAATAATAAGTGGCATCCAGTCCCATCACTTCACAGCAAATAGATGGGGAAAAAGTGGAAACAGTGACAGATTTTACTTTTTGGGCTCCAAAATCATTGAGGATGGTGACTGCAGACACAAAATTAAGACAAATGCTCTTGGAAGAAAAGCTATGACAAACCTAGACAACGTATTAAAAAGTAAAGGCACCATGTTGCCAACAAAGGTCCATATAGTCAAAGCTATGGTTGTTCTAGCAGTCATGTATAGATGTGAGAGTTGGATCATAAAGAATGCTGAGCACTGAATTGATGCTTTCAAATTGTGGTGCTGGGGAAGACTCTCAAGAGTCCTTTGGGCTACAAGCAAATCAAACCACTCAATCCTAAAGGAAACCAACCCTGATTATTCACTGGAAGGACTGTTGTTGAAGCTGAAAGGGCACCTGATGCGAAAAGCTGACTCATTGGAAAAGTCCCTGATGCTTGGAAAGATTGAAGCCAAAAGGAGAAGGGGTGACAGAGGATGAAGTGATTAGATACTACCACTGACTCAATGGACATGAATTTGAGCAAACTTGGGGAGTAAGCAGAGGACAGAGGAGTCTGGCATGCTGCAATCCATGAGGTCGCAAAGAGTCTGACACAACTTAGCAACTGAACAACAACAACCAATAGTGGAAAAGAATTTGGAAAAAAAAAGTATCGTTTTGCTGTACACCTGAAACATTGTAAATCAACTGTACTTCAATTTAAACACCAATACAGTATACTAACACATATATATGGTATTTAGTCAATCGGTAAAGATAACCCTGTATGGGAGACATCAAAATAGACACAGATAAATAGAACAGTATTATGGACTCTATGGGAGATGGCAAGGGCGGGATGATGTGAGAGAATGGCATGGAAGCATGTAAATTATCATATGTGAAAAGAATCGCCAGTCCAGTTTCAATGCATGATACAGGGTGCTCAGGGCTGGTGTGCCGGGATGACCTGGAGGGATGGGATGGGGAGGGAGGTAGAAGGGGGGTTCTGGAAGGGGAAAACATGTACACCCTTGGTGGATTCATGTCAATGTATGGCAAAACAAATACAATATTGTAAAGTTAAAAAATAGAAAATAATCTAGTTAAAAAAACCCCACAACTATCAGATTTGTTGTAAAAGCAAGCAAGAATACCCACAATTATCTAAAAATTGTTTAAAACACTTTTCCAGGTACGTCTGTGTGGAGGCAACAGATGGAATGTACCAGCAGATATGATAACCCTCCTGTTGTCTGTTAATACAGATTTTAAAAAGATGTGCAAATAAAGATACATTATTTACATTAAAAAAAAGTAAAGAGAGGGAAATAGAGATAAATGAAAAACAGTAGAACATTTGTTCATTTGTGAAGCCATTCAGCTCAAAAACACAGACATGCAGTACTTGTTCGGGACTCAAGGGTTCCCATGTTTACCTCACATACCGAATGTCCATTGCTCAGACACCCCAGTAATTCAGTAACTGAATGTTCTATGCAGGTCCATGTGGAAATGCTCCCTACTGAGCACCTCTGTTTTCAATTACTGTTGAGAAATAGTTATCTGTCAATTGAAATTATTCTTATAAATCAACCCATTCTAATATTACTTTGTGTATTCAACACGCAAGATGCTTTAAGAAATAGAGATCAAATGAGATATATTTAGAATGTCAAAAATAAATAATTATCTATGAAAATTTGCAATTGTCACTTTCATAGAAGCTCAGAGACTGAACTTTGATAAACATTTAACAATTTTTATCTGAAAATAGAAGATAAATATTTGGGTAGAACATATAAGAGAGGGAAGACTGAAGTTTAAGTGTGACAGACCAAATCTCTCCTAGTAACTGCTTATTTGAGGTGCTACAGATTAATTATTAGTTAGTAATCAGTTACTTGTTAATTGAAATGTGAATAGGAAGTTTGATATTAGTAAATGCATCCTTGTAATGGAGAAAAAGAAAATGTCTAATATAAACAACAAAGTCAGTGATTAAAATTTGTAAATGTTTCCCCAAAGCTTTTCTTAAGCCCAGAAGTATTTAGTTTCAAAGTACTCAGGTTTTTTACTTGCTTTCAAGTACAGAATGCAAAAAAACAAAAACAAAGCATACAGAATATGCTTTGTAAAATTTTTAATTGAAGTATCAATAAAGAACTGCAAAGAACTGCCAAAAATAGTTCTATCCATTGGAACTAAAGTATAGTGTGTGAATTTGAGTATCATACTAATACTTGGCTTAAAAACACTTACATGAAAGAAAAAGGAGAGGCGGTTGCTTTGCTCTCATTAAGTCAGGCAGGTGTTAAATCTCGGAGGCGCCTGCTTTCTATCAATACTTTCAAAGTGAGTTTCTAAGAAAGTTTTGTGTATGACTCCATGATTCTGATACTTCATGTTGAATGATCCTAATGAGTTCAAGAAACAGCATTTCCACTTCTAAAATGAAACAGGTCCAAACTAAACCAAAACATTAATTTTCTGAAGTCCAAGGCTTAGCGAAGCTCGATGGTCATGACATTTAAAAACTCTCCCACAAACCAGGGCAAGGGCCTCTGCCTCTCCTACACAGGTGCTCCCCAACACAAGGGACATCAAACTTTTCATCTTCAGTGCATGGAAGTCTGAAATTTCAGAATACTGGGATTGCCAGCTTCTGCCCAGGTTACCAGCTTATTTGACAGTTTGAACAGAGCAATGCAGGGAGGCAGCGGCCCATTACGTATGTACTTGTCCAAGGTGGTTAACCCAAGGGAATGGGGTGGCAGAAGTTGAAGGGAGGGAGCAGAGGAAGGGCGAGGAGCATCAGCATCTTTAAGCCACAGTTTCTTCCACCTGTCTCAGAAGCACTAACACTGTCCTCACAGGTAGACAGGCAGGTGCTAGAGGAAGCACCTCACCAAGAAAAAAGAGGAAGTACAAAGGGAATCTTTTAAGTAAATCTGTTCATCATCATTTTTGAAGAGAATTGGGAAATACTAATGACATGATATAAAATAAAATGAAGCACTTTCACTGTTTAGTGTTCAGGATAATTTCAGAACAGATCTATACAAAGTTTAAGGCAAATAACATAGAAGTTGTCCTCCAGAAAGAAAGAACTCATAGATTATTGGTAAATCAGAAATGTACTCTGGAGTTAGCATGTATTTATTTTATAAGAATTCTAAGCTGATTTTTCAAATTAGTTTCTCTTTAAATGTGAAATGTGCACTCACACAAGTGATGACTCATGAACAAAAGGCTTTGGAACCAATGCTAAGATTTAATTTTTTTTCTCTGCTAAAAGAATATGAGGAATAAAAAATTGCACATTTTCTTTCTCTTATCTGTTTTCCAAGTTCCTTGCTTTTTCGGATTGCCCACTTCTGAATTAAGCATGTGATGCTTGAATGTTGTATGTATAGTTTATTCATATTAGAAAAAGCTCAATTAGATGTTCAAGCCCTCAAATGATTTTTCATGTGATTCTTCCATGTAGTTCTCTACTGTAGAGACAATTGAAGCAAATTGCATTTGCCAGCTTCATCCATTCATCTCCTTTGTGTTTCTTTATTTGTCCTTCCATGAATATTTACTAGTATCTCTAGGCCACTCATCTGCTTCATCCAAGAAATAAAAACCCACCAACATAGTGCTTTGCCCCAAGCCAACATCCCAATAGTGAGGCCAAAACAAAGATATGAGATAAACTAATGTGACAAGTACTAGGAAGGGGTGATGAGAAAATTAAAAGGAAAAAGAGTTAAGTATGGGGGCAGAAACATATTGTTAGCCTTTGTGTGAACTTGACAATTTTATAATTCTAGGGTAGTTGGTATTTTGACTTAGGTTTTACATATGAGGAAACTAGAGCAGAAAGAATTTAATTGATGGGGTAATCCAAAAGACATTATCAAAACTTTAGAATGGTAAACTGGTATAAACTTTTTGATTGAAAGCTCTATATAGAAATGACATTTCAATTATGTGAGTAGCAGTCCTTGAACAAAAAATAATTAAATCCTGATTTAGGTTATATATTAATATTACAAACACTGGTGGCTCAGATGTTAAAGACTCTGCCTGCCATGCAGGAGACCCAGGTTCAATCTCTGGGTCAGGAAGATTCCCTAGAGAAGGGAATGATTTCCTACTTTAATATTCTTGCATGGAGAATTCCGTGGAGAGAAGAGCCTGGCAGGCTATAGTCCATGCAATCACAGAGTCAGATACGACTGAGCGACTAACACACTACAAAGACTGGCTTTAAAAAAGAAATTTATCAAGTGAGAAAATTGACAAAAATAGCATATGCAGAGAGTGGTAAACTATACTGTAAGCACTTTAACTTTTTTTCCTGATATTAAATTTTAGTTATAGTTTTTAATATAATTTTAAAAACAATTGGTTCAATATAACTTTTGGAAGTTTATTGTTATAATGTTTTCTATATTTTAAGTACTAGTCTCAAGATATCAATGGTCCAAATAGAAAAATAAGAGATCTATATATCTATATAAGTAAATTAATAGCTTTTAAATAGTGAGAGCATATCATTTGTGGCTCAAACTAAAACACTCTTGAGATGGAAAGATCATCCCAGCACATCAGATGTAAACTGGGATTATTCTGAACCAGATGGGATGTGGGTCAGGAGTGTAAGGGGCTGAAGTGTATCTCCCGGAATGCACATGATGAATGTGCCTGTATTTCGCTATAAGATCTTTAAAGAGTTAATTAATTTAAAAAGTAGTTGTTAGGATGATCCCTAATTCAATATTACTGCTATCCTTATAAGAAAAAGGAGATCAGGGCATCTATAACACAGGCACAAAGGGACTGTGTTATCTGTGAGGTGGGAAGGTATCTGTCTACAGACCAAGGAGAGAGAGAGAAGTCTCAGTGAAAACCAAATCTGCTGACAACTTGATCTCAGACTTCAAGCCTCCAGAAATAAAACTCTATTGGTTAAGCCATCCAGCCTGTGTTTTTTGTTATGGCAGTCTTAGCATACCAATAACACAGCATGCCTATCAGGTACATCATTGCTTTCTTGACATTACAAAGGCTAGAAAATAGTTGCTGTCAAACTTTAGGGCACAAAACTATCACTGAAAATGTAAGGTAGATTTCTGGGCCTCACATCAGCTCTACTGAATCATAGTGTCTGATTATTGCAGGATTATCTGTGGTGAAGGCCCAGTAATGTGATGATTAACTTTAGGCAGTCTAGAGCCATGTACTCTAAGAAATTCAACATCAACTGGAAAGTTTCCTTGTAATCCTGAAAAAGAATAATCCCAATACCTGCTCTTTATATATAAGAATAAAGTAAAGAGATTCTATCTAGGTGAAATCTTATCTTAAGGCAAAGCAATAAAAAACATGATTTACTAGGTGCCTTTTAGGGCTAAGATTGTTGTTTAAAAGTAAAGATAAATGCTAATAGCTTTTGAAAAATGAGAGTAAAACAGGTAATGGTGATTATATATATATATATAAACAGAGTTTAGGGTTTTCTATAATCAAATTGTTCATGTGTGCATGCTAAATTGCTTCAGTCATGTCTGACTCTTTGAGACACAATGGACCATAGCCTGCCAGGTTCCTCTGTCCATGGGATTCTCCAGGCAAGAATACTGGAGTGGGATGCTATGCCCTCCTCCAGGGAATCTCCCTGATCCAGAGATGGAGACCACGTCTCTTACATCTTTTGAACTGGCAGGTGGGTTCTTTACCACTAGCACCACCTGTGAATCTCCCAATCAAATTGTATTGTAATTATATTTCTTCTGTATCTAGATGTATACTTTTTTCCTCTAGGTTTGTTGAAAAGTAAAAAGTATTTAACATTGTGTAAATTTAAGGTATACAATGTATTGATTTGATATATTAATCTATTGCAAAATGATGACTGGTGTAGGGTTAGCTAATACCTCATGTCACATAAATTATATCGATTGAGATTGATATATATACATTACTATGTACAGAATAGACAACTAGTGAGAACCTACTGTATAGCACTGGGAACACTACTCAGTGTTCTGTGTTGATCTAAATGGGAAGGAATTAAAAAATGAGAAGATATATATGCTGCTGCTGCTGCTAAATCACTTCAGTTGTGTCCCACTCTGTGCGACCCCATGGACTGCAGCCCACCAGGCTCCGCCGTCCCTGGGATTCACCAAGCAAGAACACTGGAGTGGGTTGCCAGTGCCTTCTCCGGGATATATATATATATATATATATATATATATATATGTATATATATCAGTTCAGTTCAGTCACTCACTCATGTCCGACTCTTTGCAACCCCATGAATTGCAGCACGCCAGGCCTCCCTGTCCATCACCTACTCAAACCCATGTCCATCGAGTCGGGGATGCCATCCAACCATCTCATCCTCTGTTGTCCCCTTCTCCTCCCGCCCCCAATCTTACCCAGCATTAGAGTCTTTTCCAATGAGTCAACTCTTCGCATGAGGTGGCCAAAGTATTGGAGTTTCAGCTTCAACATCAGTCCTTCCAATGAACACCCAGGATTGATCACTTTAGGATGGATTGATTGGATCTCCCTGCAGTCCAAGGGACTCTCAAGAGTCTTCTCCCACACCACAGTTCAAAAGCATCAATACTGGGGCGCTCAGCTTTCTTCACCGTCCAACTCTCACATCCATACATGACCACTGGAAAAACCATAGCCTTGACTAGACGGACTTTGTTGGCAAAGTAATGTCTCTGCTTTTAAATATGCTATCTAGGTTGGCCAAAACCTTCCTTCCAAGGAGTAAGCGTCTTTTAATTTCATGGCTGCAATCACCATCAGCAGTGATTCTGGAACCCCAAAAAATAAAGTCTGATACTGTTTCCACTGTTACCCCATCTATTTCCCATGAAGTGATGGGACCAGATGCCATGATCTTAGTTTTCTGAATGTTGAGCTTTAAGCCAACTTTCTCACTCTCCTCTTTCTCCTTCATCAAGAGGCTCTTTAGTTCTTCTTCACTTTCTGCCATAAGGGTGGTGTCATCCGCATATCTGAGGTTATTGATATTTCTCCAGGAAATTTTGATTCCAGCTTGTGTTTCTTCCAGCCCAACATTTCTCATGATGTACACTGCATATAAGTTAAATAAGCAGGGCGACAATATACAGCCTTGACGTGCTCCTTTTCCTATTTGGAACCAGTCTGTTTTTCCATGTCCAGTTCTAACTGTTGCTTCCGGACCTGCATACAGGTTTCTTAAGAGACAGGTCAGATGGTCTGGTATTCCCATCTCTTTCAGAATTTTCCACAGTTTATTGTGATCCACACAGTCAAAGGCTTTGGCATAGTCAATAAAGCAGAAATAGATGTTTTTCTGGAACTCTCTTGTTTTTTCGATGATGCAGTGGATGTTGGCAATCTGATCTCTGGTTCCTCTGCCTTTTCTAAAAACAGCTTGAACATCTGGAAGTTCACGGTTCACGTATTGCTGAAGCCTGGCTTGCAGAATTTTGAGCAATACTTTACTAGCATGTGAGATGAGTGCAATTGTATGGTAGTTTGAGCATTCTTTGGCATTTCCTTTCTTTGGGATTGGAACGAAAACTGACCTTTTCCTGTCCTGTGGCCACTGCTGAGTTTTCCAAATTTGCTGGCATATCGAGTGCAGCACTTTCACAGCATCACCTTTGAGGATTTGAAATAGCTCACCTGGAATTCCATCACCTCCACTAGCTTTGTTCATAGTGACGGTTTCCAAGGCCCACTTGACTTCACATTCTAGGTGACTGATCACACCATTGTGATTATCTGGGTCGTGAAGATCTTTTTTGTACAGTTCTTCTGTGTATTCTTGCCACCTCTTCTTAATATCTTCTGCTTCTCTTAGGTCTATATCATTTCTGTCCTTTATCGTGCCTATCTTTGCATGAAATGTTTCTTTGGTATCTCTAATTTTCTTGAAGAGATCTCTAGTCTTTCCCAATCTGTTGTTTTCCTCTATTTCTTTGCACTGATCACTGAGGAAGTCTTTCTTATCTCTCCTTGCTATTCTTTGGAACTCTGCATTCAGATGGGAATATCTTTCCTTTTCTCCTTTGCTTTTTGCTTCTTTTCTCTTCTCAGCTATCTGTAAGTCCTCCTCAGACAGCCATTTTGCTCTTTTGAATTTCTTTTCCATGGGGATTGTCTTGATCCCTGTCTCCTGTACAATGTCACGAACCTCTGTCCATAGTTCATCAGGCACTTTGTCTATCAGGTCTAGTCCCTTAAATCTATTTGTTACTTCCACTGTGCACCCATAAGGGATTTGATCTAGGTCATACCTGAATGGACTAGTGGTTTTCCCTACTTTCTTCAATTTATGTCTGAATTTCTGAGCCACAGTCTTCTCCCGGTCTTGTTTTTGCTGACTGTATAGGGCTTCTCCATCTTTGGCTGCAAAGAATATAATCAATCTGATTTTGGTGTTGACCATCTGGTGATGTCCACGTGTAGAGTCTTCTCTTGTGTTGTTGGAAGAGGGTGTTTGCTATTACCAGTGCGTTCTCGTGGCAAAACTCTATTATCCTTTGCCCTGCTTCATTCTTTACTCCAAGGCCAAACTTGCCTGTTACGCCAGGTGTTTCTTGACTTCCTACTTTTGCATTCCAGTCCCCTATAATGAAAAGGACATATTTTTTGGGTGTTAGTTCTAGAAGGTCTTGTAGGTCTTCATAGAACCGTTCAACTTCAGCTTCTTTGGTGTTACTGGTCGGGGCATAGACTTGGATTACTGTGATATTGAATGGTTTGCCTTGGAAACGAACAGACATCATTCTATCGATTTTGAGATTGCAACCAAGTACTGCCTTTCGGAATCTTTTGTTGACCATGATGGCTACACCATTTCTTCTAAGGGATTCCTGCCCACTGTAGTAGATATAATGGTCATGTGAGTTAAATTCACCTATTCTAGTCCATCTTAGTTCGCTGATTCCTAGAATGTCAATGTTCACTCTTGCCATCTCCTGTTTGACCACTTTCAATTTGCCTTGATTCATGGACCTAACATTCCAGGTCCCATCATTTCATGGCAAATAGACGGGGAAATAATGTAAACAGAGATTTTATTTTCTCTGGTTCCAAATTCACTGCAGATGGTGACTCCAGCCATGAAATTAAAAGATACTTGCTCCTTGGAAGAAAAGTTATGACCAACCTAGACAGCATATTAAAAAGCAGAGACATTACTTTGCCAACAAAGTTCCATCTAGTCAAAGCTATGGTTTTTCCAGTAGTCATGTATGGATGTGAGAGTTAAAGAAAGCTGAGCACCAAATAATTGATGCTTTTGAACTGCAGTGTGGAGAAGACTCTTGAGAGTCCCTTGGAGTGCAAGGAGATCTAACCAGTCCATCCTAAAGGAAATCAGTCCTGAATATTCATTGCTAGGACTGATGCTGAAGTTGAAACTCCAATACTTTGGCTACCTGATGCAAAGAACTGAATCATTTGAAAAGACCCTGGTACTGGAAAAGATTGAAAGCAGGAGAAGGGGACGACAGAGGATGAGATGGTTGGATGTCATCACTGACTCAATGGACATGAGTTTGAGTAAACTCTGTGAGTTGGTGTGGACAGGGAGTCCTGGCATGCTGCAGTCCATGGGATCACAAATAGTTGGAAACAACTGAGTGACTGAACTGAACTGAAAAGATGTCCATGTCTGAATCCCCAAACACTATGAATGTGTCACCTTATATGGCAAAAAGGGTATTGAAGTTATAGTTAAGAATCTTGAGACAGAAGATTATCTTGGATTATCCAGGAGAACTTGGATAATTATATTGTCTCCTGATAATTATCAGGAGAACCCAATATTTTCACAGGACCCATGTAAGAAGAAGGCTGGGGGATCAGGGATGCAGATGTCAGGGTTATGTATTGGTACAAGCCAAGATATACATGCAGCTTCTTGAAGTTAAAAAAGTCAAAGAAACAAGTTATGTTCTTTAGTCTCCTGAAGGAACACAGGTTTGGAGACTGACTTTACATTTCTGACATTTAGAGTATAGAACAATAAATTTGTGGTTTGACTTAAGCCATGAAATTTGTGATAATTTTTTATATTAGAAATAGGAAAATTTCCTATAAGCATGTAGCTTATACTTCCTATTAGGTAACTTAGTTTCCTCTTGTGCATGCTGAGCTACTTTTAGTTCACTATTACCTTAATTTTCTATTTCATGTCTGGGTACAGATATGAAAGCAGTTTTCAGTACTGCTTTGCAGTTATTATAGCTTCTTAAGAGAAAAATAAACATGCAATTTAGCTGTTTCTATTTCTGTTGACTACTATCAAAATTCTAAAGGCATGCAGTGATATGGTCCCATGCAGACTTCTCTGCTTCCATCCCTATGAAAGGGAAGAACAAATCTGATTCTGTATTAGATTTGTGTTTTTTTATTTTCTGTTAACCTTTGTATTCTATCACTTTTGCTACAAGTTAAGAATGTTGCCTATATCCTGAAATATATACGATAGCCCATTCTCAAAGCTCTGACTTTTAAAGTTATAACAATTTTCCATCCATCTGGAGATAAAAAATTAAAAGCAGAGAATAACATTTGTCTTGGTGGAGGTTTACAGAAACATTGTGACCTGACCTACATCTATGGTTGCAAGAACAAAGGATTCTGACACAAAGAAGTTTGTAGCAACCAACCACACTCCCACCTCTTTTAATATAAAAGAATCCTAAATTCTAACTCAAGGATATTGTTCTTTGGAATACTAGTCCACCATCTTCTCAGGCTGCTTTTTTTCTGAATAAAGTGACTATTCCTTGCGCCAACAACTTGTCTCTTGATTTATTGGCCTGTTGTATGATAAACACTACAAGCTTGGACTTGGTATTATGCCCAGCCATCACTGCTCCCTTTGATTATGTGTTTTGACTTCTCATCATTCTACTTTGTCCTATTATGTCTTTTGATATAGCACATTACTAATGTACATAAGGTAAAAACCAAAATCTAGCCATAAAATTAAAGGCATAAAACATACAATAGCATTTTAAACTAGTAATCAGTGTTCTGAAAATGCAGTACATCGTGCATTTTACATTTCAATGGTCCATTAACACTGCTCCTGTCAAATCAGACAGTATATTTAGCTACATTTTTTTCATATTAAGAAGCTAATTCTTTGAAGTTAAGCTAATTGTAGCTGTCCTAATATAATACAAAGAGCACATTTATTTTCATTAGAAAGAGTAGTCTTCTCAACGTTTGTTACATGACTAGTATTTTAGGACTTTAAGGAGCAAAAATTTTAATTCTTTATCTCTGTGAAATTTACAATCAGGTAAGGAAAACAACATAAGTTAGTGAAAAAAAAAACTAGTTTATGATGAATTGCTCTAGATATTTCAGTCAAAATGGTATTCATAAAGAAAATGGAAATCGCTGAAGTATAGTGTGTTTCTTAGGAAAGGCTTTATGTAGGCAGGACATGCTGCTAAGCTGCTAAGTCGCTTCAGTAGTGTCCAACTCTGTGCGACCCCATAGACGGCAGCCCACCAGGCTCCGCCATCCCTGGGATTCTCCAGGCAAGAATACTGGAGTGGGTTGCCATTTCCTTCTCCAGTGCATGAAAGGGAAAAGTGAAAGTGAAGTCACTCTGACGTGTCCGATCCTTAGCGACCCCATGGACTGTAGCCTACCAGGCTCCTCCATCCATGAAATTTTCCAGGCAAGAGTACTGGAGTGAGATGCCATCAGTTGGACTTAAAAATTAAGTACAGGATGCAGTTATTTGTAGAAGAAGACAAAAGACACTCCAAGTAGAACAAACAATAAGAGTAAAGACACAGAAAAACCTAAGCGCTGCACTGTGATGCCCGAGTGATATGGAGGCATCGTGGAAAACTAGAATAAACAGGAAGAGAAGCTCACAAGGCAGCAGTCAGCAGCAGCTTGGAAATGCCATGGAAACTTGATCAAGAAAGCACTGTGATGAAAGCACTAAAAAACAATGAATTAGCGCAACAGGTTTAAGAGTTTGAAAACCATGGGTCTACATGTGTCCCATGGCTGATTCATGTCAATGTATGGCAAAAACCACTACAATATTGTAAAGTAATTGGCCCCCAACTAAAATAAATAAATTTATTAAAAAAAAAAAAAAAAGAGTGTGAAAACCAAAAAACCAGAAACTCCAAGTCTAGAGAGTGAGAATGGAGAGGAAGATTTAAATACTGCAGCTACCTGGCTGGCTGCTTCAAGAATCTACAACATGTGATTTGTGAAATTCCCATAGCTCATTCTGTGATGCTTAACTATTACACATGATTCCTTCAGGTGATAAAATATATTAATTTATAAGGTTATTGTATTTTATAAGTGTAAATTTATTAATAGTACATTTTCAAGAAATTGATCTAAATAAATGTTTCTCCTTGACATTTGAAGGAACCTCACTTTGATATCAGCTCCACAGTATAATGCCCAAGGGAGACAATGAGCCAGGTGACTTTTAATAATTTAGAGATTACTGCAGCTATTGCAAAAACATGAGATCTCAAAATATTGGACAGAGTCAAGTCACATAGACTGAATAGACTAGCTATCAAAAAAAAGGAAAGCATATAAAAATATTACTTCACTCACTTTCATGGAATTCTGATAAATGAGTTAAACTTCACCTAAACTATTAGATGAAAAGAGGTAAAATTGATCTTAATAGAGGTGAAAAAGTAGATAAAAAGGATCACTACTTTTGGAAATAGTCAACCAGATCTGCACTCCTGCTTAACCATTCTGTAGTTATGTCTTTAAATCTATCATCAACTCCTACTCTCCCTCCACTGCCTTTAAATTAATCATTGTCCTGAACTCTCACTCACAAAGCAGATAACTATATAGAATCAAAGAACTAAGAACATAAGTGTAAGCTTGTGGAAAGGTTAGTGGTTGTAGAGCTTGAGAAAATGTGCCTTTAAATAGGCACAGAACAGAATCCATCTTTGTGAAGAATGCATGGGTCAAAACTAAAACCAAAGCAAATAACGAGAAGAAAAATACAATTCTGGCAAATAGAGAGAAACATTTCATGAGTAACTGAAGGTAGTCCTGAAGTGAAGCCTCCAAGGGAATGAGAACTGAAATCTGAGAACTGTAGAGAAGAGCGAGAGAGAAAGCAGAAAGGGGACCCAGATAATTGTCATAAGCAAGTGCTGAGGTTCACAGTGTGCTCTCTGAGTCTTGCCTGGGCAGGCTGTGTGGACGAGTCAGCTGAGTTTAAAGCTCCAGGGACAGCTCAGATCATCTCATCATCATTTAGGAAGGAACAGCTTCCCAAACATTTGGTATTTCAAAGAGCTACAGCTAAAGGCACCTTAGAATAATATTTTCATAAACAGATTGTCCCCGGGTTACTATTTCAAAATATGCTACATATTGTGAATTAAAGAAGTCAACACTTTTATCAAATATTTCTTGACTGTGTTTTCTCACTTTTCATGGCATACTATAATTTAACATTTACAAAGATAGAACATTTTTCTCAATCTTGGAAAATGGTCATTAGTAATAGTCATTAGACAATAAAATTCTATTGATCTCTTAACTTTTTAAGACTCCATGAAACTTGCTTAACTGTATTTAAATAAACATTGGAATATGAGAAACATAATATTTGAATTTGATCTTCCAAACACAAAGTAGTAATTTCCATACCCTATATCAAAATTGAACAGTGTTTAACATCACAGATTTCATTCCTGAGTGATTCTTTCACACAGACTTTTATTCTCTCACTATTCTACATTGTAGAAAATATCAAACTGACATGTGAAATCTCTATCAGGGTGCAGCTTTCTCATCATTTTTCTAACATTTACTCTAGACTCTTGTGCACATGTTCTGGACCAACATCTTCATCGTCCTATTTTAGGTTTTTCTTGGCTATGAAAGATTTCTGAACGAAGAATGATTAAGATGCCTTAAAATAAGTGTATATTAAATATAAGACTACACTGTTAAGAGGAAAATGTGGATTGTGTTTCTTAACATGCTCACCACACAACAAGGAGCCTGCATGAGGTGCATAGTTATAACAATGAAACACCACTCCACCTATGGAGTAATTTTCATCCAGCTCAAAACCTGACCAGATATAGTGTGCATAGCATTTAAAGAGCTACGTGGCTGTAATCTGCTTTGAGAAAAGACAGAAGGCAATGGTCTATGAAAGACACAATCCCTATGAGCTGCCTACTGCCTCTTGTATTACAGCCTGCTGCCAAGTAAAACTGCCTGAGATTAGAGGCTCCTTCTGAAATTTTTCTTGGGGACATGAAATTGCCAGGTAAGCAGCAATGAGTTTACTTTTTGAAAATTTTTGGTCAAGAACATGTACACCCATGGTGGAATCATGTCAATGTATGGCAAAACAAATACAATCTTGTAAAGTTAAAAAATAGAAAATGAACTAATTAAAAAAAAGAACAGAGACAGAAAAGTAAAAAGAATGTTAATGAATTCCATTTTCATCAAGTTATGAAGGCTAAAAATTACAGAGGGGAAGATAAACGAAAGTAAGTAATATGAAAGACAATGCCTCATCCACCGGGAATTTAAAAGGGGTCTCCCATATGCCGATTTTTCAGGCTCCAGATACGTCCTCCTGGGCTTTGTATCCCTGTATTTGGACTGCCTTCTGCTACCTTCCAAGTATTTGTCAGAAGTTCACTTAAAAGTTCTAAACAAGCATTACGTTTGTTTTTGTTTTGTTTAACAATTTTATTATGGTTAAAAATACTATCATGAATGAAATTTTAAATAAAAGGCATAATTGATCCACTGCTCTTAGGGGTTTTGTGTTGAGTTACCACTGTTTGACACTCGGAGTTGTAACTGGATACATGGAACAAGCACTTCACTTTATGTGACACTCTCCCTCATCTTCCTCTAAAACTATATCTTTTTAGTGTATTACATGCATTCCTGTTGGTAAGTCATGTCACAAATGTGTTAGTGCAACTCTCGCAGGATTTGGAATCAGACCTGGATTCATTCTGCTTTGACTTGCTGAATGACTTGGAAAAGTTGTTTAAGCCTCCATTTTTCTCATGTGTCAAATGGCAATTATGCTACTGCCTCCACTAGGGTGTGGTGAAGTTCCAAGGAGAGGAAAAGATAAAATGCTGAGCAAGGGGTTTAGTACATAGTAGATTCACAATGACTTTTACTTCTCTTTGCTTCCACCTCTTTCTCTTTCAGTCTCTGGTTTTCGTCTAAATCAACAAAAATATAAGCTCCATGTCACAGTTAAGGTATAGGGACTCTTCAGGTTTCTATGGAATCTGCAGTCAGTAGGGAATCAACCATTTATAGACTCATTGTCTTACATCAGAAGTCAGCAAATCCAGCCTGCAGCCAGACCCAGCCCACAGGCTGTTTATGTGAAGCCCTCAAGCTACGAATGGCTTTTACATTTTAAAGTGATTGAAAAGAAAAATCAAAAGAAAAGTAAAATTATATGAAACTGAAATTTCAGTGTTCACGAATGAAGTTTTATTGGGGCAAGCTCATACTCAGTTGTTTATGTACTGGCTATGGCTACTTTTATGCTGTAAGGGCAAAGTTGAATAGATAAGAGACAATATGGGCTGCAAAACCTACAATATTTACTGCCCAGAATTCACAAAAAAGATAGCTGACCCCTGTCTTAGGTTGATACTAACAGAGAAGTGAATCAAAATGGCTCATGAGCAAGTATCCCAGACTTTGATGCAAATTTCCTGAAGGCAAATAATCACTGTAGTACTAACAGTAGTTTTGTATATAATAAATCCTAAGTAAAGCAGAAAAGCATAGGTGGGAAGAATTGGGAGATTGGGATTGACATATGTATACTATTAATACTATGTATAAAACATAACTAAAGAGAACATACTATATAGCACAGGGAACTTGGCTCAGCACTCTGTAGTGACCTAAATGGGTAGGAATTCTAAAAGAGAAGAGATTACATGTATGTGTATAGCTGACTCACTTTGCTGTATATAGAAACTAACACAATCTTGTAAAGCACTACATTCCAATAAAAATAAAAAGAAGCCCTAAGTAGATACTTTTAAATATATAAAAGAAGACAATTAGATAAAGGACATAGGTCCTGTGAGAGGTAAATACTTTCTAACCTTCTTTTATTAAAATTTAACTTAGAATATGCTTAGGGAATTATAATACTTGCAGAAATCACATAGAATATTAAGATATCATAATTAAATTCCCGAGAAACTCATAATTTTTAAAAAGCCATTTTTAAGCTTAATATAAATCTAAATATTTAAGTGGTAAGTGAAAGAACTCAGCATCTAAATTCCACATCTAAAACTTTCTTGGAAGGTTGATATAATAAATTTCATTGTCATTAAAAATGCATAATCTGAAGGAGTGAGTATAATGAAGTGATATTTAAAGATACTTGAAACCATTTTTCTCATTTGTCCCTTGCATGCTCTTAGGTAAAAATAAAATGCATATTTTAAAGGCTCAATAATCATAATCAAGGTACTTTCCTTTCTAGAAGAATTTTAGCATGCACATAGTCTTGACAAGTTTTGTTCTTTTAAAAATAAATTATAGTAATGATTTTATTTTTGGCTACCATATATATCTTCATAAAAAATTTAAAATATAACAGATAGGACCTTAAATTAGTGCTCCTAAAACTTGAATGTGCTCACATATCATAGAGGATTCTATTACAGATGCAGGAATGAATTCAGTAGCTCCCAGGGGATGCTCACCATACAGTGAGTAACAAAGTCTAACCAATACTGGTTTCCAACACACACACACAAAATAATAGCATTGCCTTGTTTGAAAATTGATAAATTTTCACTTATACCTGGCATAAAGTCAGTGTAAAATTCCTTCTTTTGGTGCTTAGCCTGTAGATTTAAACAAAGTATTATACTTGTTGATATTTTAAAATGTTAATCCTTCTATAAAGGATTAACCTTGCTTTACATTCCAGATTTTTATCAACATTTTTTATGTCCCTCTATTGTCCTCAGGTCTGACCACATCCACTGTACTTTTTATTGAGATTATAATTGACATATAAACTTATGTTAGTTTCAGATGTACAACATAATGATTGGCTATTTATGTATATTGAGAAATTATCATAAGAAGTCTAGCTAACATTCATCACCACAAGTAATTACAAACTTTTTCTTGTGATGAGAACTTAATGATAATCCCTATGCTGTACATTGCATATCTAGAACTTATTTATTTTATAGCTGGAAGTTTGTACCTTTTGACCACCTGCAGCTATTTTGCTCACCATCTGAATATGGTTTTCTTTTTTTAATATAGTCCACATGTAAGTGAGATCATACACTATTTGTCTTTCTCTGTTTGACTTATTTCACTTGGCATAGTGCCCTCAAGATCCATCCATGTTGTCAGAAATGAGAAGATACCCTTCTTTTCAATTGATGAATAATATTGCATTGTATACACATATCACATTTTTAAAAATCAATTCATCTATTGATAAGCATCTAGGTTGCTTCCAAGTCTTGACTACTGTTAATAATACTGCAATGAACATGGAGGTGCAGATATCTTTTTGAGTTACTATTTTCATTTCCTTTTGATAAATACCTAGAAGTAGAATTGCAGGATTATATGGTAGTTCTGTTTTTAATTTTTTAAGGAAACTTCATACTGTTTTCCACAGTGGCTGCACCCACTAACTACATTCCCATCAACAGTGTATAGAAATTCCCTTTACTTCACATTCTCCCCAAAACTTGTTTATCTCTTTTGATAATAGTAATTCTAACAAGGGCAAGGTGATATCTCACTGTGGTTTTGATTAGTGTTTCTTTGATGATTAGCCATGTTGAGTGACTTATCATGTGCCTGTCAGCCATCTGTATGTCTTCTTTGGGAAAATGTCTGCTCAGATCCTCTGCCCATTTTCAGTCAGCTGGTTTCTTGCTGTCAAGCTGTTTGAGTTCTTTATACACTTTGGATATTATACAAGTTGTCATATATATACAGTTTGCAAATATTTTATTTTACTCAGGAGGTTTTCTTTTCATTTTGTTGAAGATTTCCTTCACTGTGTAGAAGCTTTTTAGTTTGATCTAGTCCCACTTGTTTAATTTGGCTTTGTTGTCTTTGCTTTTAGTGTCCCATTATATATATTTGGTGTGGACCATTTTTTAAGTCTTCATTGAGCTAGTTACAATATTGTTTCTATTTTATGGTTTGATATTTTGGTCATGAGGCATATGGGACCTTAGCTCTTCAACCAGGGATCAAATCCACACCCCTGTACAAGAAGGCAAAGTCTTAACTACTGGACAATCAGAGATGTCTTTATATTTCTCAGTTGCAAGAAAAATTGCAATAAAAATTTGGACAATGGATGTGATATATGGGTATGGTTTCATTGGTTATTATTAAAATCTGCTTATAGAGAAATATAACTTTTAAAACGTTTATGAATGATAGCTTTAGTCCTAGAGTCTTTACTAATTCTCATTAAACATTAATGGAAAATGAAATTTTGAGAAAGACACAGTGTTTTGAATAAAAATCTAATAGGAATAACTCCCCAGTATGATCCAATGATCTTATAATAATCACCGTCACAGAGAGAAAAAGTTTTACAGTCTCAATTTAAAACAAACAAACAAAAAACTTCAGTGGTTTTCATTGCCTATGGAACAAAGCCCACAGTTTTGAGCACAACAGACAAGTCCTTCCAGATCTGAGTCCTCTCCCTGCCACCTCCACTGCCATCCAACTCATCATTCATCCTCTCACTTCATGTGCTGATCTTGTTCGTCATTGTGCTGTGCTCTTCACCTCTGTTGTTGTTGTTCAGTAGCTCAGTCATGTCTGACTCTTTGCGACTGCAAGGACTGCAGCACGCCAGGCTTCCCTGTCCTTCACTATCTTCCAGAGTTCGCTCAAACTCATGTCCATTGAGTCATTGATGACATCCTACCATCTCATCCTCTGTTGCCCCCTTCTCCCCTTGCCCTCAATCTTTCTCAGCATCAGGGTCTTTTCTAATGGGTCAGATCTTCTCATCTTGGTGGCCAAAGCATTGAAACTTCAACTTTAGCATCAGTCCTTTCAGTGAATATCCAGGGTTGGTTTCCTTTAGAATTGACTGATTTGATCTCCTTGTTATCAAAGGAACTCTCAAGAATTTTCTCCAACACCACAGTTTGAAAGCATCAATTCTTCAGTGCTCAGCCTTCTTTATGGTCCATTTCTCACATCCATACAAGACTACTGGAAAAACCATAACTTTGACTATATGGACATTTGTTGGCAAAGTGATATCTCTGCTTTTTAACATGCTATCTAGATTTGACATAGCTTTTCTTCCAAGGAAAACTGTCTTTTAATTTAATGTTTTCAGTCAATATCTACAGTGATTTTGGAGCCCAGAAAAATAAAGTCTATCACTGTTTCCCCATCTATTTGCAGTGAATTGATGGGGTCAGATGCCATGATCTTAGTTTTTTGAATTTTTAGTTTTAAGCTGGTGAGTTTTTCACTATCCTCTCACACCTTCATCAAGAGGCTCTTTAGTTCCTCTTCCCTTGCTGCCATATGGGTGACGTCATCTGCATATCTGAGGTTATCATCACATATCATCTCTTATCATCAAATATCACCTCTGTGGCTGCCTATATACGCCTTCTCTGTCTGAACATTCCCATTTTCCTGCAGACCTCTCACTTAGGCTTCTTGAAGACCTGAGCTTTGTTTCCAGTAGGAGTCATATCTTTTCCCTTATATCGTTTCAATTCCTCTCTTACAGCACTTATGTAAATTCTGGAATTATTTGCTCACAATAAATTATGAGCATCTCTAGGATAAGACTAATATCATCATGTTTATGTCAAGAATAGTGTATTATGACCTACACTTCATAAGTGTTCATTGACTTGATAAATAAATGAAATGACTTTCATTTCTGTATAAAACATACTAGAAATGCCAAGCCTTCAATTATTTGGACAAAGATGTAAAAGCTTGCTCAAAAATAGTCCCAGGTAGAAACAGACAAGGAGACATGATGATTAAATCCAAGATTTGATCTTGGGACATGAAAACAGATATAAGTGGAAAAATGATGAAACTCAAAAAAAGTCTGCAGTGAGTAGAATAGTAACAATGCTAGTTTTATTAATGTTGAAAACAGCATTAAAAATTACAGTTATGTAAGATGTTATATGCTGCTGCTGCTGCTGCTAAGTAGCTTCAGTAGTGTCCGACTCTGTGTGATCCCATAGATGGCAGCCCACCAGGCTCCCCCGTCCCTGGGATTCTCCAGGCAAGAACACTGGAGTGGGTTGCCATTTCCTTCTCCAATGCATGAAAGTGAAAAGTGAAAGTGAAGTTGCTCAGTCGTGTCCGACTCTTAGCAACCCCATGGACTGCAGCCACCAGGCTCCTCCATCCATGGGATTCTCCAGGCAAGAGTACTGGAGTGGGGTGCCATTGCCTTCTCCAAGATGTTATATAGGGGAGTTTGAATGATGACTATATGTGAACATTCTTTAGTATCTTCATAATTTTTCTGAAAATCTAAAATCATTCCAAAATAAAAAGTCAAAAAAAATTCTGCTCAAGTCACAGTCTCAAGTCAGATAATTCTCATCTCATTCAGTCATTCAGTACATATTTATTGAAATGCTACAATAGAGTAGGGACTCGAATGTATTTGCTGAACCACTGCTACAGGAATAACACAGCACATGATTACTCTGAACTTGGAAATCCTATCATTAAAGCCAGTATGGAATTGGCCAGAGAAGGAAGCCAGTACGGTTGCTAGAATGAGCCCTTTGAGTGGACACACCAGAAAATAAGGCCTTTAGCTCATTACTAATTAGTACTAATATTTACTTGTTATTTAGTTGTTCCTTTAAGTAACAAATAAAGATGATATCATGGAGAGTATTTTCTATACGGGAACAAAATAAGAAAATGTGGAAGTGTTAGTCACAGAGTTGTGTCCAACTCTTTGCAACCCCATGGAACACAGCCTATTAGGCTCCTCCGTCCATGCGATTCTCTAGGCAAAAATATTGGAGTGGGTTGCCATTCCCTTCTCCAGGGGATCTTCCTGACTCAGGGATCTTCCTGACTCATGGAACAAACATAGGCTTCCTGCATTGCAGGCAGATTCTTTACTGTCTGAGCCACCAGGGAAGCCTGATATCAGTAAAATGAAAGTGTTATTCGCTCAGTCGTGTCTGACTCTTTGCAAGCCCATGGACTGTAGTCACTAGGCTCCTCTGTTAATGGATTTCTCCAGGCAAGAATACTGGACTGGGTAGCCATTCCCTCTCCAGAGGATCTTCCCAGCCCAAGGATCAAACCTGGGTCTCCCATATTGCAGGCAGGTTCTTTACTGTCTGAGCCATATTAACATTTTAATATGTAATGCGTACATTATTTAAAATAATTATGTGTGTGGGTGTGTGTGTTTAAATAACTGAAAAATCATTTAGGAGAAAATGAACAAGTAAATTATGGAATTACAAGGTGATTTTCTGTGGTAAACACAACATAAGCATCTAAATAGCATGTTTATTATTCAATTTGAAATAATCCTGGTAAGGTTGTTCTTCATCAGAAGATTTCAAAACTGCACATATTGTGATAGGTATTTATCTGAAACAATAAATATATAAGTAAGAATAAGAATAAGTAATAATAAGAATCTCTGCTGCTCACTCATGCCGCTTATCCCAGAATGTCTACATTATATCTGTATTATTAGAAACTCAGAAAATGTATTTCATCTGAATTTAGAAACTTTGTGTAACCTTTATTATTTAAGCAACTATTTTCAGCTGTTTAAGAATTGTGCTAAAGTATATAGTAGAATTTCTGTATGTTTTAGCACACTTCGAAATTTTAAATTACTAACAGAAACTTCATAGTTACAGCTGAGAATAAGTTTTTCTTTGGAAAAAATATAGCAGTGTAATTAAACCATGACACTAAATTCTAAATATTTCATAAGGCTGTATACTCATTAATGTAATGTGATAAATTATTTTCTGAAATTCCGTGTACATGTGTAGAGACTGTAATGAGAAATTAATCTGAGCAGTGGTTTTAGGATTTCTTTTCAGTTCATGCAACCAAATCAAACTGTTATCAAATCCCATGGATGGCAGTATGTTGCCCAGGAAACAATACCATCCAGTGATTTCAAATTTGGTTTAAATATATGAAAATTCCTGGCCAGAATGCTCTGTTTTGTTGACGAGTCAACTGTTTCTCTCTTTTCTGCTCTTCCTTTTTTTCTTTTCTATTTTTTTGGATACCTTTTATTATGTTGTAGGGGGGAAAAAGTTATAGAGGGAAAGAAAATATGAAACTACCTGAGCATCTATTGAAAGGTGAGGCAGATACAGTGTTAGCTCCTTCCACATACATATACACTAAACTCTCACTTTTCTTTATATTGAAGCTTGCTCTTCCTTGCCATTGAGCTGCCCAGGCCAAGCTGTTTTAAGTTATTTTGGACTGTTTGTATCCTTATGCCTTTCCCCTATATATAGTTCTATTCTACTTTCATTGTATCTGGTGCACCGCCTAGCTCTGTGCACATCCACAAGAACCCTGGGTCTGATCTGGATGATCACTTTTTCCAGACTCCTGAAAAAGCTTCTTAACGGGTTCTCCATTCAGTTCATGTTTCTCCAGTTTATTTTCCATACTGCCTTCAAAGAACCTTTTAAAAACTTAAATATTTCTAATCACACTTAGAATAAAAATCAGAGCTTTATAATAGCTTGACATATTTTGCATGTCTGGCCACTGGATAACTCTTGACTCGATTTTTCCTCATGATGCTTCAACCATTCTTGCTAAAATATAGCAGAGCTTTCCTGTAGTAGAATTTTCATGTAGAAGGATCTTCCTCCAGACATTGTGGGTCTAACTTCCTAATTACATTCTGAAATTCAAATTTTACCTTTTTCTGACAACTTTAATCGACTTTATTTAAAATAGCAAACTTTCCCTTCCTGATTGCCTCCCAATCACTTTATTTATTTTTCTATTTTTCATAATTTCACTTCCCATGTGACTTAATACATAAGTGTTTGTTAGTTATTGAACCACTAGGAAGTTATGGGCTTCCATGGTGGCTCAAGTGGTAAAGAATTTGCCTGCAATGCAGGAGACCCAGGTTCAATCCTTGGGTCAGGAAGATCACCTGGAGAAGGGCATGGCAACCTACTCCAGTATTCTTGCCTGGAGAATTCCATGAACAGAGGAGCCTGGAGGGCTACAGTCCATGGGGTTGCAAAGAGCTGGACAGGACTGAGCTATTAAGACCTTCACTTTCAGGAAGTTATAGCTCTGAGGACTGTGTTAGGATCATTCTTAGAGATAAAAATGTTGGGGACTTTGCATACTCTTGTATATCCAGTGTCCAGAAGCTTATAACATAGTAGGTAGCAAACAAGTAACAGTTTTTAATTTTGTAAATTAATGAATTAATATTTTCTCTTTTGATTCTTAAACACTCTTATAAGTTGTTTCCTTATTCATGTAAGATACCAACTATCTTAGAAAAACCTGGGATCACACAACATTAAAGAGGTAAAATTTAGTCTTTGTCAGGAAAAGAGTGGGGCTTCCCAGGTGGCACCAGCCCATCCCCAGAGAATTAGAAACATGTGGGAAGAGAAAACCATGTGGAGAAAAACGGTGATCCTCCTCTAGCAGCTAGAACCTGAGCCCCAGTGTGTGCATGGGGTCGCCTGCGAGTCTCCACATCCAGCTGGTCTGTGCTGCCCACCCTACAGGAGGCGGAGGAGAGTTATTCCTGCCAAACTGGACACATGTTCCTGACCCTCGGAATTGTGAGCAAAGAGCATCATGAGAGTTTGGAGCCGGTAAAAGTTGTGTGGTTCATTCAATAGCCATGTCAACCTCCTCAGACTGCCAGATATCAAATCCTGGGGTTTTAAGCAACAGAAATTTACCTGCTCACAGTTCTGGGGACTGGAGGTCCAAGATAAAGGTTTTGCTGGAGTTGGCTTCTGGGTGAGCCCTCTCTTCCTGGCTTGCAGAGGGCCGCCCGCTCCCCACGCTCCCCCCTGACTTCCCCTGTGTGTGCGGAGAGTTCTCTGTGTCTCCTCCTCTTCTATAAGGACATCAGTCCAACTGGATTTGGTTCTGCCCTTACTATTTCGTTTAACTCTAATTAGCTCTCTATAGATTCTGTCCCCAAATATCACAACGGGCATCAGCGATTACAATTTATGAGTTTGAAGGAGACACAATTCAATTCATATCCGCAGCAATAGAGAACTTATACTACATTAGCATCTATAGGAGAGTTATTAAATAGCAAATATTCCCATAATGACCTTCCATATAATAAATGCTGAGTGTTAATAGCCATAGGGAGGTTTAATATATGTGACATTGCTATCTCTTACATTTACAAGGAACACTAATTCTTTAATTTAAAATAATAAAAGTCAAATCTTTCTACCATTGCGATTGTGTGAGACTGAGCACCACTGATTTTTTTTTAACTTGTAGTTCACTTAAATGGATGCAAAAAAATCATAATAAAAGAAAGTTACATGGCTCTATTCCCTTAAAACTTGCTCTCCACTGGCCCACAACAGTATCTTATCCTATCACAGTTTGTCAGTAGTTGAAGCGACATAAATGACCAAAGAGACACTCAGCTAGCCTGGTCCAGAAACGCTTATGCGTCTCTTTCTCATTAAATGACCCCGTTATTCTTTGATCTAATATTTTATGTAACTTCTCTTTGATTCCTTCTCACCAAAGTTAAAAAAATAAGATTAAAACACTCTCTGTTATATGCTATACTTAAAAATACCTTGTGAGGCTAGAGGTATTAATGTACTGAGGATAACGGTGCTAATTTTCATTAGCATACTTGGAACCCCTTGATGAAAGGCTGTAACTAGCCAAACAGTATCATTTTTTAGAAGAGAATACTCATCATTTCTCAATGCTCTAGCAATTTTAATTTGTTCCATTCATTTTACTCTAATGACACAGTTTTATGGGGGCAAAGTGGAAAATTTTACGATTTCTTTATATTTTGAAATTAAGAAACATTTTTCTGTTAAAATGTTTAAACTGTGACTTGAACTAATCTGTAAAAATAGAATGTTTTAAAAGGTAATACTAAATATAACTTGGTATCTATGCTAAATTTCATTTCTAAAATATTTTTCTAATATTCCGCCCCCCCCCCAAAAGCCACTCACCTAGACTTTGAAAAGCTTTCAATGAGGAAAAGCTACAATTAAAAAAAAATGGATAGAGTTATCCTTAATCTGGGCTTCCCTTGTATAAAGAATCCACCTGCAGTGCAGGAGATACCGGTTTGATTCCTAGGTTGGGAATATCCCCTGGAGAAGGCATAGGCAACCCACTCCAGTATTCTTGGGCTTCCCTGGTAGCTCAGATGGTAAAGAATCCTCCTGACATGCGGGAGACCTGGGTTGAATCCCTGGGTTGGGAAGATACCCTGAAAGAGGACATGGAAACCCACTCCAGTATTCTTGCCTAGAAAATCCCATGGACAGAGGAGCCTGGAGGGTTACAGTCCATGGGGTCACAAAGAATCAGACGTGATTGAACAACTTAAGCACAGCACAGCACTTCCTTAATCCAGGTGATCTTAGAAACTCAGGAGTAAGTCGAAGTCATCCAGGGCCCAGAATGCTTCCCATCCAATTAAGGAGGCCAAGTTTTCATTCATTCACCAAACACTTATTGAGCACATTAATTAATGGCAGGCCCATCTTAGGTGCTGGAAACAGAATGGGGAGGGATCAATTTGGAGTGCTCCAGGAAGGCTCTAAGGTGGAGGTGGCTGGATGAAAAAGATGTCAACTTTGGGAAGTCACAGGTCCACCGTCCCTAATTAACTGATGTAGAGAATGATTATGAAATATACTATCACTGTGACCTAAATTTGAATAGCAGGTACTTTAATGTACACATAATAACTATAATGTGTTAGAGTCAACCATAGAGAAAAAAATGTTCATTTTAGGCATTCAAGTCCGAAGAGATTCGAAATAAAAAAAAAGAAAAAAACTGTCCAAGATATAAAATGTAGACAATCCCATTCTCCTTAACTTTAAAACCTTAGATACTATAGTAATATACTAGGATGAAATGCTTTTGGCCTTATGATGAAGAAGCATTTTAGTATAAATTTAAATATTCTAAAACCCTTTACTACCTTTTAGAGAATAAGTAATTTTAAGTAATTTTTAATTATTTATAGCTTAAATTTTTATTTTGCTTATTTGGTAAAACTTTAATGATTCTCACACAAGGAATGGTATCTGGGTTCATCTTATGAGATACTCTGAGCAAGAGAGTCTGTACACTCATAAAATTATAAGAAAATTCATATTTATTTTCACTCATCAGGATTTCCTAGAGGGCACTACATTTCTCTATAGAACTTTATATTTCCAAACATCTGGGTCTTATTCTTTTAAGGAATAATGATTGTAATGGGCTCAAGTTCCTCCAAAAACCACTAAAATGAATTTATAGGCCATTATTGACTTTAAGAAACTTACATACACATGTGCATTGGTTATATAAAATCACTTTGGGATTATGATAAGGTGTGGGCTGAAAATAGAGATGAAATTAAAGCCAAAATGTTTCATAAGCATAAGGCTATATTTTTCTGGGAGGTTGCTAGTAGTTTTATAACTTGAAATTTCTTCTTCTTCTTTTAATTTCAACAGTCCATACTGGTAACTGAAAACCAAAGTCCATGGGAATAGAAGATTGATGATATCCACTTTAGATACATTTTACTGTTCTCTTTGGTGAATTGCAGTTTATGGAGGCAAGGTTGGAAGCTCATAAAAGGTGAAGCTGCATGCAAGAAACAAAACTCCAGAAGTTGTCTAGGCCATAGTCAACATTTTTCAGAGACTGTCGGTGACTTGTGGTCATTATGGCTCAGCTGGTAAAGAATCCGCCTGCAACACGAGAGACCTGTGTTCAATCCCTGGGTTAGGAAGATCCCCTGGAAAAAGGAAAGCCTACCCACTCCAGTATTATGGCCTGGAGAATTCCATGGACTGTATAGTCCATGGGGTCTCAAAGAGTTGGACACAACTGAGCAACTTTCACTTCACTTCACTTGTGGTCATTAGTCTCCCAAAGATGGACCTTGATCAAGCATTCACATCTGTGTATTCTCGCCCCTTGAATTGGAACTAAATCTGTGACTGCTTCGACTCTGAGACAAAAGATTCTGTGAGAAGGCCAAGTCATATGGATTTGCCCTCAATGCTGAGGGCAGAGGGAAAGAGGTTATGACCTGTAAGTGAAGAAGTGCTCATGGAGTCCAGCCTCCTCTGAGTTTTGGAGAACTCTGCCCAGCTGCAATTGAGACAGACTGGGGCCTGGGACCCTTTGCTGCAGTGTTTGTACCTGGACAAATGTACAAAATACAAATAAACTGCTGTTGCTGCTGCTGCTTAGTCGCTTCAGTCGGGTCTGATTCTGTGCGATCCTATGGACTGCAGGCTGACAAGCTCCTCTGTCCATGTGATCATCTAGGCAAGAGTGTTAGAGTGGGTTGCCATGCCCTCCTCCAGGGGATCTTCCCGACCCAGGGATCGAACCCTGGTCTCCTGCATTGCAGGCGGGTTCTTTACCACTGAGTCACCAGGGAAGCCCACAGATAAACCATAAGGGACTAAAAATAGCTGTGTGATGTGCAGTTGGGGAAAATTATGGACAAAAAATACAAAAAGACCAAAAAATGTCAACTGCCACTTCTGAAGAGCTGAGAGGAAAAGCAAGGTGTCAGGAGCAAAAAGCAGATTACCACACATGCCCCTGCACTCAACACAACCAAAGGGGTGGGCAAACCACCTGAGCCACCCTTGCTGACCGACCCCTTGACACAGCCCTACCTCCATCCAATACTGAAGAACCAGCTTGACTCTGCAGCTTGACTTGGCCAGTCAGCAAGAGAATCTGTTATTTGTTCTTGCTCCCCACCGCAGCAGAAGGGGCCCAAATAAAGCCTTGCATACATTTTTTGTCTGGTCTCTGATCAATTTCTATTGACGACGGAGACCAAGAACTCTGGTCTGTTAAATGATCAGACTGTACCTGCAGACAAGATCCCAGGCAAGAACCTCCCAATTGAGCCCAGCAAACCCAGAACTATGAGAGATAATAATATACAGTTGCTTTAGCCATCAAGCTTGGGATATCTGTTACTCAAAAGTCATCAGGAGGCTTATCTTGAAATCAGAGCTAGAACAGGACAACCCACTTCCCCTAAAATCTGTGTCCTGATCCTGTCCACCATCACCTGCCCTATGAGTGTCACCATCTCCTCTGAATATCTATAGTTTTTATCACAACAAATAATCATTTGATACTAAGCAAATACTGCTTTTTATTGTTAGCTATTTAAGTCTTCTTTATTGATAATAAAAGAGCAGAAAATAACTGCTTCTTCATTTTCAGGATAAGCCAAAACACAGGACCTCCATCTGCAGCAGTAATGTAGAAATCACAACGATATTTTTAAAATGTTTCATTGCCTTTAACTTAATAAACACTAAATGTGAACGACTGTCTACACGCCGTCTGGCTAGGTTATGACAGCGGTTCCATTTAGAGGGCTTGTGAAAAGCAGGCTGTAGGACTCCATCCTCCATAGTTCCTGATTCTTGAGGCCTGAAGTGTGGCCTAGGAATGTGCATCTCTAACAACTTCCCAAATGATGTTGATGCTACAGGTCTAGGACAACATTTTGAGAACCTCGAGGTTAAAATGATCCCCAAACACTTTTTTCTAGGACGTTTAGTCCCAGAAATTATAAATCAGGTAAAAGTAAGTTTGTCTACTAAGTTTCTCAGTTTCTCACTCTGGCCTGCTCCCCTTTGTGATTTCTCTGTCCTTTAAACCTCTTCATGAGCAGTGCCTTTAGGGCGTCTCTGACTTTCTATGTAAAGTCCCTCCCAGCTGTGATTTCCTCCAAACACACAGAACATGTCAAAGTCCACTGACCCCTCCTACTTTCGATTCACAAATACTGCATTAAATGGTCAAGTTCAAGCTCATCCTGGGTTGAGATTATGCCCTATATTCTCACACGAGCAGTGCCAAAGAACACAGTGCCTGGGGTGCAGAGTTGATACCCAACTGTCTTTAGGTAAAATTAAATAAAAATCCAATTCACAGGGTGAATTATTGATAGTTTCGTCATGGTACTACATGGCAAGGATTCTATACGAGTTGAAGAATTATGTCTGTAAACTGAAAAGAAATGAATGAAACATCAATATTTGACTTTCAAGTGATTCAATAAACATAGGCAACAACTTTTATTAAGTACCTAAGTTCACTAGAACCAAGGAGAATAATAAATAGGGCACAATCAAAGCTACTTATAGACAATGGGATGACAAGTGGGAAGGATGAGATTTTGCTTTAAACTATGATTTTGTAAGTAATTTTAAAGTAAATTTTATAAGTAAGTTTTACTCCTAAGGATTTCCTAGAGGGAACTGCGTTTCTCTATAGAACTTTGTATTTCCAAACATCTAGGTCTTATTCTTTTAAGGAATAATGGTTGTAATGGGCTAAAGTTCCTAAAGCATTTTATTCAAACATAGAGAAAAGATGTCTTGTTAGGGTGACATGTTCAGACATATACTTTTCACTGGACTAGATGTGTGTGCTATTTTAAGTACTTTACATGTTTCAATCCACTGAATCTTCACAATTACCCTGTGTGGTTGGGACTCTTATCTTCAGCATCCTTATTGCACAATTAAGAAACTGAGGCACAGAGAGGATGTTAATAGAACTGAACTTGGCTGTTGGTCCCAGAGACCGGGCTCCTTGTGACCAGGCTGCAGGGCTCTCTTTCAAGGCAATGATATGGTAACATTCTAAAACAGTTCAAAATGACAGCCAGAATCCAGATCTGTGTCTTTCTTCACTCCATTCCTACTGTGTATGACATTTTTACCAAAATAGTTGACAGGTTCACCTCTAAAATGGCTCCAAATGTATAAAATCTGTACCTTGAGGCTAAGAAGACTGTAACACTGCATAGTTAAACCAAGTTGATCTACACCCATTATCCCCAAATGAACAGGTTTAGACATATGAAAACCACATAATCAGATCACATAACAATGAGTCTGCTTTGTTACTAATTTTATATGAATAACTGAATGTGGTATAGTAACAGATTATGGTCCATTCACTTAATAGGTCCTGTATTTGATACCTAAGAATGTATGCATTATCTCAATATGAAAAAGGACACACTTTTGTTTGCATTTCTCACAGTTTTCAGTGTAATTCATAATATATCAGAGATTGAGAAATATTAGACACGATAACACAAAAATTATAAAATGTAAGTATATATGGCATTTGAGGTTGTGTGGTAGTACTAACAACTAATGTTATATACACAGCTTTTGCAAAGTTATATTGATTTTGGTTCAAAGAGTTGAGAGTATTAATATTTCAAAGGTTACAATTTATATCTAATTATACTAAAATTTGCTACATTATATTAAGATGAGAACACACAATCATGCCATTTATAAATTGGTTTCAGCAATATAATTTTATAAGGTAAAAACATAATTATTTTGCATACAAAGAAGATATTATTTTATCTTAATTAGGTTAAGTAAATTCTGAACCATTAAGGAGAACAACATTCTCCTTAAATAAAGCATGTTTAGCATAGCTATAGGTGGTATATTTTTACCTAATAAATGGAACAGAAACTGAGTATCTAATTTCTCAGTGATTAAGCCTAATGACTGAAGTAATTTTTAAACTAATAAACATATAATGAATATCTATGTGACATTTATTGGAGTAGATGTTCAGCATTTAAAAATGACTTTGAATTCAGTAATTATAAGGGTGATGATGATAAACAATGCCTGGCACATAACAGGCACTCAATAAATATTTTTTGAAGGATCAATAGATTAATTAAAGCTAATATTTTATAGCTTTTTAAAAATACCAGACAGGCACTGTTTTAAATACTTTCATGTATTAAAACATTTAATTTTCCTAACAGTCCTACTAGTTTCAGTTTTCCAGATGAGGAAATGGACCTTAGGGAATAAATACTTTCCATCTCACCCAGTTACCACATAGCACAGTTGATTTTCCAAGCCAGGTTTGTCAGCTCCAGCAGAAAAGTCAGCCTTGCATGCCACAAAGGCTGCTAAAAACTGTGCGATGGTGTGATCATAGACATGCAAAAACATGCTCTGAAAGCAAAAAGGAGGTGACTTTTCTAACTCTCTGGAATGGAAAATATTTTATAGCTGAGTTTCCTTTTTAGTTGGTAAAAAATGCAACCACCAAAGAACAGGAAAAGAACATCTGGGGGGGGGGGAGAAATGCCAGCATGATTGTCTATTCAGACAGTGATCAGTAGATCAATAAGTTCACAGCAATCAGAGTGAAATGACTCTAGTGAGACTTGGAAGAAGTGTCTTTGGTATCCAATCATTAAGGGACCTTGTGTACCATGACAAGGAAATTTGATTTACTGGGAAGGCAGTGGGAGATAATCAGAGTCACTTAAGGCATGATACTGTCAAATTATCTTCTATAGAGTTAACCTGTTGACAATCAAGCCTGGTCCTTGACAGAGATGAGTCCAGAGCAGTAAACAGTGAAGAAGGAAGGGAAAATAAGTGGTCATGATCAAGGATCCATAGTTGATCTCACTGTGTGACTGCTGTCCTGGCCCATTTTTTTTTCTAACTTTCAAGAAATGTTTTAAGAAATGCAAATCACTTTGATAGTTTATGTAATAGCACAATCAAAATATTACAAGAGCAAAAAATACTTTATTCAAAGCTGCCAGTGTTTTTCTTGCTCTCTCACTTTCTGCCCCACCACTCAGTTAGTTTCCCCAGGCCCCTTCCTTCCTTCAGCAAGTGCAACAAACAGGAACATTCAAAGGCTGATGGTGGTCATAAGGTCAGTGCTTCCCAGAGAAACAGAACCAACAAAAGGTATGTGTGCATGTATGAATATGAATGGGGCTTGCCTGGTGGTTCACTGGTAAAGAATCTGCCCGACAATGCAGGAGATATTGCTCAATATCTTGGTTGGGAAGATCCCCTGGAAAAGGAAATGGCAGTCCACTCCAGTATTCTTGCCTGGGAAATCCCATGGACAGAGGAGGCTGGTGGGCTAAAGTCCATGGGTTGTCAAAAGAGAAGGACATGACTTAGCGACTAAATAACAAACAACAACAATGTATATGAATACACACATACATACATACATATATGTATATATATTAATATACATAAGGAGATATTTTATAAGGGCTTAGCACATGCAATTCTGGAGACTGGAAAATCCAAAATCTGCAGTGTCGATCAGCAGGCAGAGACTCAGGAGAGCAAATATTGCAGATAAGATTAAAAAAATCTACTAGAAAATTTCCTCCTGCTTGAGGAGACTACTATTTTTGTTCTAGTCAGTTCTATAGATGATTGGAAGAGGCCCATTCATAATATGAAGAGCAATCTGCTTACCAATTTAAATGTTAATATCATTGAAAAAACATACTCCAATTTGACACATGAAATTAACCATCAAAGTGGTCATTCCTATTTCTATTTGATTAAATACTATCCATTAAGCATCCATCAGAGTCCTCCAGCGTGATTGGAAATATCTTTCATCCTACTGGTATTTGCTACTGTTAAGTACACATTTTCTGCAAGTATTAACCTTGACTGGACTTCCTTGGTGGCTCAGTGGTAGAGGATCCTCTTGCCAATGCCATAGATGCAGGTTTGCTCCCTAGGTTGGGAAGATCTCATGGAAAGGAAATGACAACCCACTCTAGTATACTTGCCTGGGAAATCCCATAGATAGAGAAGCCTGGTGGGCTATAGTCCATGGGGTCACAAAAGAGTTGGACATGACCTGGTAACTAAACAACATTCTGCTAGTCAGAGTATCAAATTCAGGGCTGTCTGTATTCATCTCCACTAGAATCCTTTATTTGCAAATAGCCTCTTGTATGCTCCTTGGACTCTATGTGTGTGTGTGTGTATATATATATATACATAAATGTGTGTATGTGTGTGTGTGTGTGTGTGTGTGTGTGTGTGTATCCATGAAAGATAGAAGTCTTGTTTTGGTTTTTGGAAGACATTTTAATGCTTGCTCAAGGACACTCCTATTCTGGAAAACAAAGCAAAAATAAATAAAGTGAAAGGGAAACATAGACTTAAATTTCTATTGGGGAAATTTCCAGATTTATCATTCAGAAACATTTTACTACTTGTTTCAAAGACAGTAATTACTATCATGTATTGTGTTTTTCTCTAAAATACAGAAAAATGTCAATCACTGTCTATCTATTATTATTATCAATAATACATTTATAGCATTTAATGCATAAAAATAGCATTAATCAAAAACACTGTTTCACTGGCCAGCATTTTCTGAACTCTTACTCTGTCCAGCACTAAACAAAGGCTCTCTGTTTGATGACTGTGCCAGGGCATCCTTGCCAATTGGGCACTCTATTTTCATTTGCACTTAAGAGAAGCCTGGGAATGTAGATGCAAACACCGAAATCCTAATATTTGGCAATCACTTCCTCTCTCACTCAACACTACTCCTCTTCCATTTGCCTCTCAGCCAACAAACAACACTGAAGTGAAATCAGCCCTGAAAAATAAAATGCAACAAAATAAAAATGTAGACTTCCTGGCTTGGGAATTGTTTATTCAAACCATCATGTCTAGCCACAGTGTGTTAATTAGGAAGACCAAGCTTAATTCCTCCCCCTAGCCAATGCAAAGTAAGGAGGAAGATAGATGGCTATAGTAGGGCTTGATCTGCGAGATTCAGAGGTCCTAGAAATAGCTAGGATCTCCAGTTTACAAGGGAGAAGCAGATAGGCATTGCAGCTAGCCATAGGTACAAGGCTGGAATTGTTCTCAGGAGAGACCCACCAGGGCAGGTTGTACAGGTGCTCTCCAGAGTGATCACCTGCTTCTACAAGGGTTTTGCCAAGAAAGGACTAGAGGTGGGGTTCATGAGAGAGGATTGGAACTTTTGCACTGCCAGGAAAATGGGAGCTCACATCTCCATCATGACTGTACACATAGCTGGTAAATAGTATTTGTGTGTTCATATCTTATGCTTATGAACTTCAACTCAACATGTAATGGTGCTATTTCAAGTAAGAAAATGTAAGAGCAGCACTGTAAAATTCAGCATGTTTTCTATGACATTTTCTACAAGTTAGAGCAAATTTGGTGCTGTAATAAAAATGCTCTAAAATATGTTCAAAGAGACATCAGTCAGCTTGGTGATAGGTTTCAGGGAAGAATTAATGCTGTTTGGGAAATTGATTCTTGACAATAAAGCTGATATGTGACAGAATAACAGGAATATGTATTTTGATAGTCTCCTTTTACAGAAATGTAAATTGAATTTAATGTAAAAGTGAAAATGATTTTCCTCAGACTGGAAGTACATCTTTCTATTATTTATCTTGTGTGATAAAAGTGGCATATGCTAGAGTCCATCTGGATGGACAACAGACCAAAACAAATGATGTGAAACAGAAATATATGCTACATGCAAGGTGTATCTATGACCCAATTTTCTTAAAGTTGATGCTATGTAGATTATTAATCAATGAATTTATCATTCAGCAAGTAAATGTACATTCAAGTGTAAAATGAAGTGGGAGAGGAAATGAGGCCATTTGATGGAACAGAAATCATTTAGCCCATAATATATGTTGGGGAAAAATGAAGGATAATGGCCACAAACAGTCTCAATTATCTAAAATGTACAAGTACTATGTAAATAAACCACTACGTAATAAACAGGACTTAGAGTAAAAAAAAAAAAAAGAATAGATTTAGAAGGAGCAGGAGACTAACATGCTAGTTCGATCCCTAGGGATACCTCCCATCCAGCTCTCCATTCAGTCAGTCATTATGTCCTTTATGTGACTTCCTCCAGCTAGATATTAGGAAATTTTCAAGAGACCACTGAATCATAAAAGACATATTTTCAAACTTGAAAATTTTACCTTGCTTAAAAAACATATATCAAGCCCCGAGCCTTTGGAGTGGGAGAACTGACTCCAAGACCCTAGAGTACTAGAGGAATAACTCTAGGGAGTATCAAATAGTAAAAAGAATGAAAAGAATTGAGGATAGTCAAAAATACCTTTGGGACAATCAAGCCCACAAACATTTCAGTTATAGGGGTCCCAGAAGAAGAGAAAAAGAAAGGGTATGAGAAAAATTTTGAAGAGATTGTAGTTGAAAATTTCCCCAACATGGAAAAGGAAATAGTTAGTCAAGTCCAAGAGGCACAAAGATCCCCATACAAGATAAATGAAATGAAAAACACACCAAGAGACCTACTAATCAAACTAACACAGACTAAACACAGAAAAAGAGAATATTGAAAGCAGTAAGGTAAAAGCAACAAGTAACATATAAGGGAAACCCCATATGCTTAACTGCTGATCTTTCAGCAGAAGCACTGCAGGCCAGAAGGGAATGGCAGGATATATTTAAAGTATTGAAAGTGAAAAATCTACAATCAAGATTACAGTACCCAGCAAGAATCTCAATCAAAATTGATGGAGAAATAAAAAGCTTTTCAGAAAAGCAAAAGTTGAGAGAATTCAGTACCACTAAATAAACTTTATAACAAATGTTAAAGGGATTTACATAATCAAGAAATACAAGAGAAGAAAAAAGATCTGCAAAATCAACCCCAAACAATTAAGAAAATGTTAATAGGAACATGTATATCAATAATTACTTTAAATGTAAATGCTCTAACCAAATAACACAGACTGGGTGAATGGATATGAAAGCAAGACCCAAATATATGCTCTCTACAAGAAACCCACTTCAGACGTAAAGATATATATATATATATATACTGAAAGCGATAGAATGGAAAAATATATTCCATGCAAGTCAGAAGCAAAAGAAAGCTGGAGTAGCAATCCTCATATCAGAGAAAATAGACCTTAAATAAACAATATTACAAGAAATAAGGAAGGACACTACATAATGGTCAAGGGATCAATCCAACAGGAAGACATAACAATTGTAAATATGCACCCAACATAGCAGCACCATGATACATAAGACAAACACTAACAGATATAAAAGGAGAAATTGACAGTAATACAATAATAGTAGGAGACTTTAACACCCCACTCACACCAATGGACAGATCATCAAAACAGAAAACTAATAAGGAAACACAAGTCTTAAATGATACATTAAATAAGATGGATCTCATTGATATCTTCAGGACGTTCCAACCAAATGCAGAAGAATACACGTTCTTCTCAAGTGCACATGGAACATTCTCCAGGATAGACCAAACACATCTTGGGTCACAAATCAGACCTCGCAAGTTTAAGAAAATTGAAATCATATCAACCATCTTCTCCAACCACAATGCCATGAGACCAGATATCAATTATAAGAAAAATACTGTAAGGAACACAAAAACATGGAGATTAAACAACATGTTTCTAAATAACCAACAGGTTACTAGGGAAATATAAAAAAAATTCTAGCAACAAATGACAATAAAAATACGACAACTCAAAACCTAAGGGATGTAGTGAAAACAGTTCTAAGAGGGAAGTTTATAGCGATATAATTCTACCTCAAGAAACAAGAAAAACGTTGAATAGACAATCTAGCTTTATACCTAAGACAAATGGAAAAAAAGAACAACACCCCCCAAATTAGTAGAAGAAAAGAAATCATAAGATCTAAGCAGAAATAAATGAAAAAGAAATGAAAGAAACAATAGTAAAGATTAATAAATCAAAAAGCTGTTTCTTTGAGAAGATAAACAAAATTGACAAGCCTTTAGCGAGACTAATCAAGAAAAAAAGACAGATGAATCAAATCAACAAAATTAGAAATGAAAAAGGAGAGATTATAACAGACAATGCAGAAATACAAAGGCTTATAAGAGACTATTATGAACAACTATATGGCAATAAAATGGATAACCTGGAAGAAATGGAAAGATTCTTAGAAAAGTTCAACCTTCCAACACTGAACCAGGAAGAAATAGAAATTATGAAAAACCCAATTGTTCAGGGAAGAAATAATGCAATGAAATTGAAGCTGTGAACAAAAATCTCTCAAAAAACAAAAGCCCAGGACCAGGTGGCTTCACAGGAGAATTCTATCAAACATTTAGAGAAGAGCTAATGCCTATTCTTCTAAAACTCTTCCAAAAAATTGCAGAGGAAGGAACACTTCCAAACTCATTCTACGAGGCCAGCATCACCCTGGCACCAAAACCAGACAAAGACAACACAAAAAAAGAAAACTACAGGCCAATATCATTGATGAACATAGATTCAAAAATCCTCAACAATATTTTAGCAAACAGAGTTCAGCAACACATCAAAAAGCTTATTCACCATGATCAAGTTGGGTTTATTCCAGGGATGCAAGGATTCTTCAGTATACACAAATGAATCAATGTGATAAACCATATTAACAAATTGAAAGATAAAAACCATATGTTCACCTTTGGCAAAATTCAGTACCCATTTATGAGTAAAACTCTTCAAAAAATGGGCATAGAAGGAACCTACCTCAACATAGTAAAGGCCATATATGATAAGCCTATAGCAAAGATTATTCTTAATGGTGAAAAACTGACAGCATTTCTCCTAAGATCAGGAAAAAGACAAGGGTGTCCACTTTCACCACTATTATTCAACATAGTTCCGAAGTCCTAGCTTCAGTAATCAGAGAATAAAAAGAAAAAAAAAGGCTTCCAGATCAGAAAAGAAGACGGGAATCTCTCACTGTTTACAGATGACATGATACTGTACATAGAAAACCCTAAAGATAGTATCAGAAAATTACTAGAGCTATTCAGTGAATTTAGCAAAGTTGCAGGGTACAAAATCAATACATAGAAATCACTTGCATTTCTATATACTAACAATGAAAAATCAGAAAGAGAAATTAAGGAATCAATCCCATTCACCATTGCAACAAAAAGAATTAAATATCTAGGAATAGACTTACCTAAGGGGACAAAAGAACTGTACACAGAAAATTACAAGACACTAATGAAAAAAATCAAAGACGACATAAACAGATGGAGAGATAGTCCGTGTTCCTGAGTAGGAAGAATCAATATTGTGAAATGTCTATACTACCAAATGCAGTCTACAGATTCAGTGCAATCCCTATCAAATTACCAATGTCATTTTTCACAGAACTAGAACAAAAAATTCACAATTCATATGGAAATGCAAATATAGTATTAGTCGCTCAGTTGTGTATGACTTTTTGAGACCCCATGGACTGTAGCCCGGCAGGCTCCTCTGTCCATGGGATTCTCTAGGCAAAAATACTGGAGTGGGTTGCCATTTCCTGCTCCAGGGGACCTTCCCAACTGTACATAAAGGAGACTTCATCAATGTGCATGAGAGGATACCCCAGGTTAACCTGTTATAGAAAACTGTCTCTTGGGTCTTTGAATTCTATACCAATTCTATACCTCTGGTTGGCCGATTATTTATTTATTTAGGGTTTAAGGTGAATGACCTGGGGCTATTTGTTTCCATCAACCTGATTGTGAATCTAAAGGCACAGTTGAAATGTCTATTTTTCTTGCTATCCTCAGAAGAGATTGCTGCAAATCTACTCTATGATTCTCATTCTTTTCAGCTTACAATACAAATAGCTTATTATTTTTTGCAAGCTATGTCTTATAATAAAGCAGTGCTGAAAAATTAAATAGAAGAAAATTCAGTTGCCATATAGGCTATGAAAATGATTTGCTGGTGGTGATTTTTAAGCTTGATTCTAAAACACAAAAGACCCTGAATAGCCAAAGCAATCTTGAGAAAGAAGAATGGAGCTGAAGGAATCAACTTTCCTGACTTCAGATTATACTACAAAGCTACAGTCATCAAGACAGTATGGTACTTGCACAAAAACAGAAATATAGAGCAATGGAAAAAGATAGAAAGCCCAGAAATAAACCCATGTACATATGGATACCTTATTTTTGGCAAAAGAAGCAAGAATATACAATAGGACAAAGATAGCTTCTTCAATAAATGGTACTGGCAAAAGTGGACAGCTACACATGAAAGAATGAAATTAGAACACTTCCTAACACCATACACAAAGATAAACTCAAAATGGATTAAAGACCTAAACATAAGCCCCAAAACTATAAAACTCTTAGAGGAAAACATAGCAGAACACTCATTGACATAAATCAAAGCAAGATCCTCTATGACCCACCTCCTAGAGTAACGGAAATAAAGACAAAAGTAAACAAGTGGGACCTAATTAAGCTTAAAGTCTTTTGCACAGTGAAGGAAACTACGAGTAAGGTGAAAAGACAATCCTCAAAATGGGAGAAAATAATAGCAAATGAAACAACTGACAAAAGATTAATTTCCAAAATATACAAGCAGCTCATACAACTCAATACCAGAAAAACCAACAACCCAATCAAAAAGTGGGAAAAAGACCTAAACAGACATTTCTCCAAAGAAGACATATAGATGGCTAACAAACACATGAAAAGATGCTCAATATCACTCATTATTAGAGAAATGCAAATCAAAGGTACAATGATATATCACCCCACAATGGTCAGAATGGCCATCATCAAAAAGTCTGCAAACAATAAATGCTGGAAAGGGTGAGGAGAAAAGGGAACACTCTTGCACTGTTGGTGAGAATGTAAATTGATACAGCCCGAGGAAGGGTATGGAGATTCCTTTAAAAACTAGTAATAAAATCACCACATGATCCAGCAATTCTACTCCTAGGCATATACCCTGAGGAAACCAAAATTGAAAAATATCATATTCTAATGCATATATACAGAATCTAGAAAAATAGTACTGAAGAATTTATTTACAGGGCAACAATGGAGAAAAAACATAGACAATAGACTTATGGACATGGGGAGAAGGAAGGAGAGGGTGAGATGTATGGAAAGAGTAACATGGAAACTTTCATTACCATATGTAAAATAGATAGCCAACAGGAATTTGCTGTATGGTTTAGGAAACTCAAACAGGGGCTCTGTATCAACCTAGAGTGGTGGGATGGGGAGGCAGAAGGGAGGAAGATTCAAAAGGGAGGGGATATATGTATACCTATGGCTGATTCATGTTGAAGTTTGACAGAAAGCAACAGAATTCTGTGAAGTAATAATCCTTCAATAAAAAATAAATTAAAAAAAAAAACAGAGCAAAACAGACACTAATGGAAAATGAACCAGATTGTCTCTGTATTTGGAAGTTGAATTCTCTCTAGAATATTCTCTCCAAATCCTCTCCCTGCCTAATTGAACACCTCAGTGGCTCAAGAGCCCTTCTGCATCGTGTACCAGCCCTTTTCTTGTCAGACCAAAGCAGCAATTCTCAATATTTGTAAGCACTTATGTATAGTGAAATGATTCTACCTCCTGACAGGACCAGCTCTGGCCTCTATAATCATACTTAGTGGAATCTCTCTTCCCCTATGTGATGGGATGTGAATGCTATGAAGACCAGGAATGCCTCTATGTGCAGAACATCTTATTGCCAGTGCTGGACGCTAGCAGATAGCTGGAACACAACACATCTTTGTTGAACAGGTGAGTGAGTGAGTGAATGAATGACAAATGAATGGAGCCTCAGAGATGTGAAAGTACTGTTTCATGGAGAGAAAGTTATAGCGTAGAGAATAATGAACAATGAGGGCAAGGGATAGTTGGGGAGTTTGAGATGAACATGTGCACACTGATATATTTAAAATGGATAACCGACGAGGAATTCTGTGCAATGTTATGTGGTAGCTTAGATGGGAGGGGAGTTTGGGGGAGAATGGACACATATATGTATAGCTGAATCCCTTTGCTGTTTGCTTGAAACTATCACAACATTGTTAACCAGCTATACTCTAATATAAAATAAAAAGTTAAAAAACCAAAACCAATGAGCAAGAACCAGGAATCCTGGCTCCTAGTTTTACTACTACATGCATCTCAAAATCCATGACATCTTGAGGCATATTTAGATACAAACACTGTTTCGGTTTTTTTTATTTTTAATCCAAAAAGAAGAGGTTGTTGCTTTTAATCTGAATTCTCATCAAACTCTGGCATTCAGTGTCCTTTTAATTCTAAGTTACACATTCCTATGCCAGTTGAAACATACTTAATCCGTCCCCGGCTCAATTCTCCAAATACTTGGGGAAAATGTGATTTCTATGCATAATGTTTATTCAAGATATATCTACATATGCTCCTAAAGCAGATTTATATAGAAAAAACTGTCCAAGTCTCTTCACCTACCTGGGTTGTCTGTTTCTTGGATTGCTTTAGTTTGTCAATACTATTCTTAAAATGCAACAATTGGAACTAAACACAACATCTCTGGCAAGTACTGAGCCATACAGACTATAGGGAGACCATCATCTCACTAGTTATAAACACAGTTTTTCCTTCAGCAAACATTTACTGTGGGCTGCAATGCCCCAGCGCAGCTCTGGGTGCTGTGGCTGTAACCAAGAACAGACAAAGCCTTCTCCTTCTGTACCTTATTTTCAAGGAGGAGTAGACAGGGTAGGTCTTTCAGATTGGCATCTATGTTAATCAAGTAAATAATACCAAATAGTGGGACAGAAAGTGGGGGAGGGAGCTGCAGTACTAAAACAAATTCAGATGAGTGGGTGGAACCAAACACATAAAAACTAGGGGGAGGGGCTTTACTGGCTGCCCAGCAGTTGAGACTCCATGTTTCCACTGCACTGGGCACAGGTTCAATTCTTGGTCTGGGAATTAAGATCCTACAAACACAGTAAAAAGTTACAAATAAGAAAGAAATAAAAAATCTAAAAGGATTAACTTTGGTGTAATCCAAGTGGGGGTACCATCCATGTGTTCTCTCCGATGTTGTGGACCTGACACTCTTACATTCCAAGGAGTCTCTGGACCTGTTTGAAAACCATATTACACACAGAAATGTGACTAATGGTTATCTATGGATAATGAAATTAAAGGTGATTAAAAAAAATGTAGAGGGAAAGCACCACAAGTAAACAGCAAATCCAATATATGAGGCAGAAATGAGCTTCATGTACCCAGAACTGGAAAAAAAAAAAAAAATCATGGGTAAGAAAATGCCTCAGTGCAAATATCAAATTCTGGTTCCTCTCAGGTAAACATCTCTGAGTTAAAATGAATTCAAGGGAATGGCTATAAAAACTCTTCAGAAAGAGCTTAGAAGAATTAGAAGTAGTGCAGCTTGTAAACCCTTTCAAAGAAAGGAAAACCCTCTGAGAATCTTAAGAGCATTCCTGGCAAGTCCCCATTGTTAACAAGGGGAATTCTGAGAAGTTTAAGATCCTTGTCTGCAGTTGCCTCATAGGAAGGCAACATAGCAGAGTTGATCTTGAAGAAAATTATGGATATGTCTTTGGTCTAATTAAAGGGATTATAGGACATCCCAGGGGGCAGCATTGACTAAGAATCTGCCTGCCAATTTGGGGGATACAGGTTCAATCCCTGTTCTGAGATGTTTCCACACATCAAGGAGAAACTGAGCCTGTGTACCACAACTGCTGAGCCCTTGTGATGCAACTATTGAAGCCTCAGTGCCTAAAATCCATGCTTCACAACGAGAGAAGCCACTGCAATGAGAAGCCCGCACACAGCAATGAAGAGTAGCTCCCACTCGCCACAACTAGAGAGAGGCCGTGTGCAGCGATGAAGACCCAGTGCAACCAAAATTAATTAATTAATTAAAATTTTCAAATAAATAAATTATAAATAAAAACACAGGAGACCTACAAAATATTTAAGGAAATCGGTCAGCTTGCGCTGAAAAGGACAGAGATAATCCAACATGAAAAGAGGCCTTGAATCTGCCTCCTTTTGTGAGCAGGAAGTGAGCTGGAGAGGATTTCTCATAAGAAGGATAAACTGCGTCTGGGACTTCCCTAACAGTCCAGTGGTTAAGACTATGCGCTGTCACTTCATGGGGCATGAGTTCAATCCCTGAAGGAAAGTTACAGGGCTCAAAATAGCCTGAAGTTAAAACTCCCCTCCGTTGATCCTCCCCACCACTCTATACAACACAAAAAACTTGCTGCCCCGAAGGAAGGAATAGACATTAAGTTTGATTATGTCCAGCTCCCAGCCGGTTCAAGCCTCTGGTCGATCTCTGGAATTCCTTGCCCCAGCAGTTAAAAGATAACTAATCCAAACAGTCTTTAAGAAGAACAGGCCTCCTTAAGACAATAGATTTCCACATATATAGTTACTCTTTTCCTGGGTTAGTGCAGCAGCTCACTAATCTGACTGCTGCCCCTTCTCACCTCATTAAAGGTGACCTGTTCCTGTAAAGTGCCGGTCTCATTCTTTTTCCCAACCTCGCCTTCTCTAACTCCCTTACCCTACAATCCCTGGTCTGGAAACTAAGATCCCACATGCCACAGCCAAAAAAAAGAAGGCATAGATCATTATCTTATAAAAAGAAAGAATAAGGAAAAGAGATAACCAAGTGCTAGAGAGCAGAACCAAGAACCTCAGAAAACTGCTTCTGGGAGCTAAGAACAAACCCTAGTTGAAGAATTTGCAGTAAGTACCCAGATTTCAGAACTGTTAAGTACCAGTGTCTGCTGTGAGTCTCTTGTTTCCTTCTTTGTGAATAGAAGTATCTATGGAGGTGATTCAACCACTGATTGCTGAATGTGTAGTGGGGAGACAGAGGGTTTATTTAAGAGTTCATCATGTTGAAAAAATCATCCAGAAGAACTGCCAATCTCACTTGCATCTGGAAAGTTTAGATGACAAGATTCTGGACTTATTAGTTGGTGAAATATGAGGTGAGACCTCAGGGCTTGGGGAAAGGAATAATTACTGTAGTTTGCACCCGGGGATTCAAAGGAAGGCATATAATTGTGGCCACAGGCGAGCTGTGGTGGCTTCAGAACATGAGCCTCAATTTATTTGACACTATTCCCATCAAAAGGTGAGATCGATATTCACTGCCTTTGCATCTGGGTAAGAAAATGAGCAACTGCTTTAACTAACAGGCTACTGCCTCAGTGATGCTGGAAAATGAAAAGTGAGGCAGCTTCTGATTTTTTTGCTGGAAAACTCACACTTAGAACTTTGTGTCTACCTGCAAGAAGTCTGGTTACCCGGAAGATACCAGGCTTGCCATGAGGATGCAGGGGTACGTGAAGAAGTCACGTTTAAATTTTTCAGAGGGTGATCCTAGTATTCTAATCATCCCAAGTCAGGTGCCCAGCATTTAAGTGAATCACCTCTCAAAGAATCCTAGCTCCTAGCATTTGAGTCACCTCAGAGTCACAGACTTGGGAATCACAGCCATGCACAGCAAAGTATCTCTCATGCTGCTGTTGCTGCTGCTAAGTCGCTTCAGTCGTGTCCAACTCTGTGCGACCCCACAGACAGCAGCCCACCAGGTTCCCCCATCCCTGGGATTCTCCAGGCAAGAATACTGGAGTGGGTTTCCATTTCCTTCTCCAATGCATGAAAGTGAAAAGTGAAAGTGAAGTCGTTCAGTCGGGTCCGACTCTTGTGACCCCATGGGCTGCAGCTTATCAGGCTCCTCCGTCCATGGGATTTTCCAGGCAAGAGTACTGGAGTGGGTTGCCATTGCCTTCTCCGGTGTCTCTCATGTTGTGCTGTCAAATTCTTGACCCAACGAATTCATGAGCATTATAAAATGGTTGCTTCAACCCATTAAATTCTGGAGCAATTCATTACACAGAAATAGAAACCAGGTCTCATAGAGAAGTTGTGAATTACCATGGAAAGTACATAAAATAATTTCTATTAAAATATAATAAATATTTAATAATATTAGATATAATAATGATTATAAATAAATATATTTACTGTATTAATATAGCAGGTTGAGAAGAAGATTATCTGTTAATGCTGATTACCAGAAACTACATACTGAGGTCAGAATTTCTACAAGTTGAGGTGCCTGGGGGAAAATGGTCACTTTTTTTGACATCAGACAAAAGCAGAGTAACTGACATCTATTACGTATGACCTATAATATTAGCCAGTCCCGGATCTTATATTCTGTTATTTCAATTCAAATTCAGAGTAGTGGCTTTTTATTAGTCATTTTTACTCTCTAAGTCATTTCACTGATGTTGAAAGTATGGTGAAAAAAATAAAAATTTTCACAGAGCAATTCACTTATTTGAACCAGGCCAGTAACTCAGATAAATCTGTAGATTCAACATTTAATAGTAAAGTCTTCATTGTGCAGTTGAAGATGATTTAAAAGATCTAGGGAACACTGTTATTTTGTTAAGAATAATGTTAATTTGATTTATAAAATTGAAAAAGCAATTGCCATTTCTCTAAGTGCTCTATTGACTACGCCAAAGCTTTTAACTGTGTGGATCACAACAAACTGTGTAAAATTCCTAAAGATTGGGAATACCAGACTACCTTAGCTACTTCCTGAGAAATCTGTATGCAGGTCAAGAAGCAACAGTTAGAACCAGACATGGAACAATGGACTGGTTCCAAATTGGGAAAGAAGGACATCAAGGCTGTATATTGTAACCCTGCTTATTTAACTTATACACAGAGCACATCATGCAAAATGCCAGGCTAGATGAAGCAAAAGCTGGAATCAAGATTTCCAGGAGAAATATCAATAACCTCAGATGTGCAGATAACATCATTCTTACGGCAGAAAGTGAAGAAGAACTAAAGAATCTCTTGATGAAAGTGAAAGAGGAGAGTGAAAAAGCTGGCTTAAAACTCAACAATCAAAAAACTAAGATCATGGCATTTGGTCCCATCACTTCATGGCAAATAGATGGGGAAACAATGGAAACAGTGACAGACTTTATTTTCTTGGGGTCCAAAACCACTGAAGATGGTGACTGCAGCCATGAAATTAAAAGATGCCTGCTCCTTGGAGGAAAAGCTATGGCCAACCTTGACAGCATTTCAAAAAGCAGAGATATTACCTTGCCGACAAAGGTCTGTCTAGCCAAACCTATGGTTTTTCCAGTAGCCTTTTATGGATGCAAGAATTGGACCTAAAGAAGGCTGAGTGTGGAAGAACTGATGCTTTAGAACTGTTGTGAGAAGACTCTTGAGAGTCTCTTGGACTACAAGGAGACCAAACAAATCAATCCTAAAGGAAATCAGTCCTACATATTCATTGGAAGGACTGATGCTGAAGCTGAAAGTTCCAATACTTTGGCCACCTGATGCAAAGAACTGACTCACTGTAAAAGATCCAGATGCTGGCATACAGGTAGGAGGAGAAGGGGACAACAGGGGATGAGATGACTGAATGGCATTACTTATTCAATGGACATGAGTTTGAGCAAACTCTGGGAGTTGGTGATGGATAGTGAAGCCTGGCGTCCTGCAGTCCATGGAGTCGCAAAGAGTTGGACATGACTGAGCGACTGAACTGAACTGAACTGAACTAAGTGCCAGATATTCACAGGATAATACTATGCAGGTAAACTTTCAATAAGCTTACCCATTAAGTATCACTGGTTATTTTATTTTTTCATAGCATGGCTTATTCTATATAATAAATAAAGAGTTTATTTTACCAACAAACAGAAATTGAGAGCATAACCCAATAAAGATGAAGAAAAGTAAAGAATTATCACAATAACATATATTCATAATACTCAATTTTAAAGGCCCATGAAATGTTGAGAAATAATAGCATAAGTAAAGAATACTTGATGATATAAATATGGAACAGAAGTGAAGGATAGCATGTAGTTTTCTACAAATTCTTGACTCTCCAAAACTCTTGACTCAGCAGCTGTGAGATTGATGGTCAGTTACTAAAGTCATAGGTTAGGTTTCATTTATCTAAGGCAAACAGAGGGTCTATTCATGTAAAGGTCAGAGATTGGGCAAACTTCAAATAGCAATGAGTTAGCTTTTTATTTTCATTATTTTTAATTATCATTATTGTAAAATGCTTGATCTATGACCTTATGCAACCATAAACAGGTCTTCATCATCACCAGTGTAAAGTACTAATGAGTCTTATTCACTACAAATAATAAAATAGCTTGATGTAAAACATAAGGATTTGATTTATACTTTCATTTATCAAGCACTCAATGGTGTTTATTTTGTCCCTAGTATTCCTAGTATTTAGAAATATGAAGTCACTTTAATTCTCATAACTTTATGAGACACTTCTCACATGTGTCACTATTTTCTACGTGAGGAAACTGAGACACAGAGGTATTAAGTTATCTTATGGAGGTTCTACAGCTAAAAAGAGGCAAAGCTCAGATTTAAATTCAGTTAGTTTCCTCCAGACCTATGTTTATAACTCTGTGATCTCTCCACATAGGATCACATAATCAGAGATTCCCTCTAACTCTAAAGCATGAGGTTTCTATTATGCTCTCACTGGACACCAAACAGAATGCCTGAGGAAGACGGTAACACTGAAGCCATAGGCAAATCCTTTACTATGCTAGGCAGACATCACTTCTTCCAATACTTGACTGTACTGCAGTAGCAGTTTCATTGTACATGGTCATAGGGAGAGTAGTTTTATATTAAAACAAAACATCTTGCCAGAATTTAAATTTTTGAAGCTTTGTAAAAGTTACAGTAACAAATCTCTTTCATATTTTGTAACTTTGTAAAAAAATAGTTGTGAATGAAACTGGAATGGAAAACTGTGTTACGAGTTCTAACTGCACAACTTAAACACACAGCTTCCATCCAGGAAACATTCATAGCCCTACACCACTGTGTGGAACTTATTTAGGAGTAAGTGTTTTTAGGTTTACAGGTGGGAATAATTCCTATCTTTTAAAAATGTGACTATTTGTGTCTCACTTCACAAATGTTTATTCACTCTCTCTCAAGCCTGATCCTCCCTGTGTCCTGCAGCACTGTGTGTCCAGCAAAATCCTTTCCTAAGAAACTCTTTTTTGTTGTTGACATCAAAAGCACAAATCCTAAAGAATTCAAAGAGCTCCTTTGTATCAGAGAATGTCTATTCTTTGTCAGCTGTTCAGAGAAGAGCGCTCACTGCAATTGTCTTCTTTGCCTGCCGCATACAGATTTGCACCCAATGATGAACGGGGTCATCGCGTCAGGCACCCCACACCCAGGAGCACTCCGGCCTCTGCTTCAGTCTCCTTGCCCTCTTTTAGGAGCCAAGTATCATCACCAGTTCTACCCTCATGTCATGCCTATTTCAATTATTTAACAGGGTTGCAGAGACAGGGGAGAGAATGAACATTGAATAGATGTCATTTCTCATCCCCACCTGGAGGCTGTGAAGGCGCTGCCAGTGGCTCAGGGTGATTTTGTAGGAATGAGCTGGGGAAAAGCCACTCTCATGCTGCTGTCCTCCCCCTTCAGCAGGACGTCAGACTGAGGGATTCTAAATCCATGTTGGCATCCTCAGTGCTTCTTTTGTGCTGCAAAGAATTGAGTTAAATATTGGCTAATCCACAAGTTCTAAGTATCCTGATTAATAAAACATGGGTAGGCACATCTGCTCCTCCCATGTTCCTACACACTTCCACATCAAGTATTTTGTTCAACAACCTTTCTAACACAATGATCACAGAGTCACTAAATCAGTTGCATGTTCATAATAATTTATAAAATCTATGCCAAGAAGGAATTTTAACAATCTATCTGCCTAACTGAGCCCACAATTTACTGACCAGGGTATGCCAACAATTACTATTTTCATTTACTAGTCAATTTAATGTGTTATTCAGTCTTATTTATTAATGCAATTATCCACAACATCTGTTTTAAACAAGAAAAATTAATGTGAATTATGATAATTTTAATTGAAAGCAAATATAGAAATTTCCTGGTTTTCATTATACAAAATTATTTCAATGCTATTAGTATACTCAGAGGAATTAACTCTAAGCACATGGGACCCTAGTATTCCATTTAGACTCAGGAGAGCCTTGGAAAATGGAAAAATATAAAGAGAGTTAGCCCTTCCACCCCCTGGCATTCTCCCTGTAGTGTCAAGCTCATACCTGCTCAAAATACACTTCCTTTGGTTAATACAGATCATTCTGGGTAAATGTGTGCATGTTTTCAGTTTTTCATTCATGTCTGACTCTTTGCAACCCCACAGACTGTAGCCTGCCAGGCTCCTCTGTCCATAGGATTTTCCAGGCACGATTACTGGAGTGGGTTGCCATTTCCTTCTCTAGGGGCTCTTCCAGACCCAGGGATCAAACCAGCATCCCTTATGTCTCCTGTATTGGCAAGTGGATTCTTTACCACTGCACCACTTGGGACAGCTTATGTGGACAGGTTATTCATAAATTAATGTTTGTGACAGCTTTACCTGGAGCCCAGTTCTTTCCAAGCTCAGGAGTGAGCTGCTGCACAGAAAACAACACAGGAAACAATTGAAATTACACTTTGCAAAGAATCAATTAGGACCCTGTCATGTTGTAATTGATGTAACAACTAAACGAGAAAATGGCTTAAATAATTAAGAACATATATTGAATCACTTCACTGGAAAGTCATTTTGTTTTGAATAAGGGTTGGTTTCAAGGAAGGATTGACCCAGTGGCTCAACCAACATCATGAAGAATCTGTGTTTTCTTTCTTTCCTTCTGTCCTGCCTATTTATAATCAGCTCCAGCACCCATAGGACTTCCTGGTCCCCTACAAACACCAAACTTTTTCCTTACAATATCCAGTTGCAGACCTCATGTCCTCACATATATCATCCAGAAGAACAGAGCTAGTCTATTTCAGAGGTTTTCAGGACCAGCAAGGCTTCTCTTCCCTAGTAGTTTATTAAAGGCTCTATGTGGGCTTTGGTTCTGATGGAGTTAAGTTTCCAGTTCTGAGCCATTTTCTGTGCTCAGGGGTTGTGAGAGGGTATTACTATATATTGATTTTTTTAAACCCATCAAGGCTGTCATGAGATGGGCAAGACTCGTTCTCTGAGCACCATCTCCAGAAGGCAGAATGGATGATATGTAATGGAAACAAGAGATGTCTACTGAAGGTGAGTCTCATTCTGCTTGAGCCAAACCGGAAGCTTGACCTCATGATTATGTTGAAGGTGTGCTCAGTTGCTCAGTTGTGTTTGAATCTTTACTACCCCATGAACTGTAGCCCACCAGGCTCCTCTGTTCATTCTTTCCAGGTAACAGTACTAGAGTGGGTTGCTATTTCCTTCTCCAGCATGTATGTTAAAGGAGTAACAGAAAAATAAATAAATAAATCAAAGACTCTTATTTTTAAAATGAGATCTTGCAAAGTTACTTTCTGTACATTTACCAGTAAACATGACATTATTCTCTAGGGGACAAGCTTGAGATGTTAAGTGAGTTTCTCAAGGTTAAAAGGTTTTAGTGAAGCTAGCACTACATTTCAGATACATTGTATCTCAGTCTAGTATCCTCCCTACCAAACCATTTTCAGCATTATTATTCATTTTTACCTCATTTCCGAAATTTTAATAAATTAATTCTGGTTATATTCTATAAATTAGACCCATTTAATAGTCTAACTAACTTATGAGTCATGGACAACTAACTTTCACAATAAGAAATGCAAACTCTGCCATTCAGAGGTTAGCAACTTTGAGGATTATATGAACTATTTTAAGTCTAGGGATTGTAATGTTGTGCCTTGAAAAAAAAATAAAATATATATATATAACTAAATTCAGCAATATTAGAAAGAACAAAGAGACTGGCAGTCAGAAGGCCCATTATTTTGTCCCAACTTTACCACTCCCTGGTGGCTCAGGGAGTAAACAATCTGCCTGCAATGCAGGAGACATGGGTTCAATCCCTAGGTCAGGAAGATCCCTTGGAGGAGGAAATGGCTACCCACTAGAGTATCTTGCCTGGAGAATTTCATGGACAGAGGGGCCTGGCAAGCTATAGTCTGTGGGATTGCAAAGAGTCAGACATGACTGAGCAACTAACATTCACTTTCACTTACCACTGACTGCTCCTATGACATAATCAAAACTATTCATTCTCTGTGGGATTCACCTGTGGAATTAACATGAATAAATTTTAAGGGAATTTTTGATTCTGGGACCCATTGTTCCACAAATTTTGGTTAGGCAATGGGAAAAGTTTGTGGTATGGTGCCTTAATTGGAAAGAAGCACACAGAACTTTGAAATTAGATTGGCTAATATCAAATTAGGCTCTGGCCCTGCGATTGAATGTGCTATTTAAATTTTACAATTTTCTACTAAAGACAGAAATAACAAATATATAATATAGCCACTATTTCAAAATGAAGAATATTCAAAAAGCCATACTTTTTTATTTCTTAATTCACTGAAGTTTGTGAAGTTATTGCCACATAAGAGATCAGCAGCTACCTGGGCTATTGTTGGAAAGACAAATAGAATATCTTATAAGGGATATCACAAGAAAAAGGAAGGAAAAATCAACATATAGAAATATCATAAAATTGTGAAAGAAGTGAAGCAAAATGCACATGTAAACAGAAGTGTATTTGTTTTTTTGGGGGGGTATTTTTATTTTCTGAAACCCTTTCTAAAGCATGGTCATCACACGTGGTCAGTTTGAGAGTGAGGAAAGGTTAGAAGCCAGGAGTTCCAGCCTTTTCTCCTCTGACACAGCTCTATCATCTGAGGGGTAAGGAAATGTGCTGATTAGGGCTGGGCGGCATGCAATGCAGCTGGCAGTGACATTGGGCTTGGTTTCTGATTCATCTCTACATTTGAAATACAATGGATCTTAGGGACATTTGATTATAAATGAGTGTTCTAAAGAGTATGTGAGACAGGTTAACTAAACACTGGAATTTGCACTATCCTTATACTTTCCTGTCATAGAGTATGAAGTTCAATTACCCTTGAGGTCTCAGAATTTGATTCCCCTTGTAAAAGACAGATGTCTTATAGGCCCAGATCCCTAATGTGAATTAATTGCAGCATAATAAGTGATGTTGCTGCTGCTGCTGCTAAGTCTCTTCAGTCGTTTCCGACTCTGTGCAACCCCGTAGACGGCAGCCCTCCAGGCTCCCCGTCCCTGGGATTCTCCAGGCAAGAATACTGGAGTGGGTTGCCATTTCCTTCTCCAATGCATGAAAGTGAAAAGTGAAAGTGAAGTCGTTCAGTCGTGTCTGACTCTTAGCGACCCCATGGACTGCAGCCTATCAGGCTCCTCCGTCCACGGGATTTTCCAGGCAAGAGTACTGGAGTGGGTTGCCATTGCCTTCTCCAAATAAGTGATGCTAACATATGTTAAAAAGAAGGAAAAGAATGGAGAGCCAAGAATGGGAGAAAAGCAGGCTGTCTAAGCGGCACCCCGGCCTGCCAGTCTCTTCTCCTCACCTCACTCTTGCAGCCTGCCCAGCCCGCCACTTGCACGGCACCCAGAACACCTTCCACTATGGCCACCTCGGCCAGCTCCTGCTTGGACAAAGCCATCAAGCAGGTGTACATGGCCCTACCTCAGGGTGAGAAAGTCCAAGCTATGTACATCTGGATCAACGGTACTGCAGAAGGACTGCGCTGCAAGACCTGAACCTTGGATTCTGAGCCCAAGGGCATAGAAGAGTTGCCCAAGTGAAATTTTGATGGCTCTAGGACTTTTCAGTTTGAAGGCTCCAACAGTGACATGTATCTTGTCCCTGTTGCCACGTTTCAGGACCCTTTCTGCAAGGGTCCCAACAAGCTGGTGTTCTTTAAAGTCTTCAAGTACAACCAAAAGCCTGCAGAGACCAATTTAAGACATACCTGTAAACGGATAATGGACATGGTAAGCAACCAGCACCCCTGGTTTGGAATGAAGCAGAAATATACCCTCATGGACACAGATGGACACCTCCTTGGTTGGCCTTCCAATGGGCCCCAAGGTCCATACTACTGTGGTTTGGGAGAGGAAAAGGCCTATGGCAGGAATATTGTGGAGGCTCACTGCCAGGCCTGCTTGTACGCTGGCATCAAGATCGAGGGCACGGACGTCAAGGCCATGCCTGTGCAGTGGCTATTCCAGATAGGGCCCTGTGCAGGAGTCGAGGTGGGAGATCGTCTCTGGGTGGCCCGTTTCATCTTGCATCGTCTGTGGTCTTCTGAACGAACTGGCGACAAGCCCTTGCAGTATCAGTACCAAGTGGACTAGACTTGCAGCCTCAAAACCCCTCCTAATACTACATCTTGCTCCCATTCTCACCCCTCTCAGTGTCATAGTAGCTATAACTCAAAAGCGGGAATATCAAGGTCTTTTTTTTTTTTTTTAATTCCTCAAACTCAGTTAATATCTCTTGTTTCCTGTGGTCAGGATTGAAGGGGTCAAGTTCTTAATCACTCAACAACCACCTACCTACCCCCACCCTTTTCTATTTCCGGTCACTGAAGCTTTCTGGTGCATTAGTTGAGGGGCGGGGAAAACATAACCACTGCTTCCGTTAATCAGGTGTGTTTGTCCAATAGACACAGCTCTCCGGACAGAGAGCCCAGTCATTGTGAAGGGATGGGGAGGACTTTTCTGAGTGGTTGTTGAGTGCGGGGTGGCGGTGGGGGCGGGTACTGGATTCTGTGGTTAGGTTAGCATTTCCCTTCTTGGTGTGAAGTTCCATTTCTTACAAGTTTATAACCAACTTTCTATTAAAAGTGAGAATTAAAAGAGAAGAAAGGGTGGGAAGTCAGGTAGGAAAATGCCCTAGATCTCCTGGTGTGGTGCTTCCCTTTCCTGGGACTCAGTGCCCTGACAGAAGCAGCATAAATGGATGGATAGCCCTACTTTAAAAGAAAAGATTCTCGTTGTGGGGTCCTCCATTTATAACACAAAGCAGAGTAGTATTTTTATACTTAAATATAAAAACAAAAAATTTATATACATGCTGCTGTTGCTGCTAAGTCACTTCAGTTGTGTCCGACTTTGTGCAACCCCATAGATGGCAGCCCACCAGGCTCCGCCGTCCCTGGGATTGGATGTGTGGGTAAATGTGTGTTTTCTCTTTAGGGAGAGAAAGCCATTCTGGTTATGGGGAACACAAATTTGAGACAAGTAGCCTGGTTAGAAATTAAGGATCTTCTTTTGTGTTGGGGTGGGGATGGGGGAGGCCGTGCTGGAAAAGTTGGCTGTTTGGGGCCGTTATTACCTCACTACCACTTCAGGGCTTCTCTCTGCCCTGCTTTCCCTTCTGGGGAGGCTGACATTGGTTGAATAATAGGTGGAAGCCCAAGATAGCAGTAGCCATCCACTGATCCCCGGGTTTAAAAGACACACATGTACTTGTACGCACAGGGTTTGGAAATATGAGTTGGCTGGTCAACTTGAGCATGTTACTGACAAGGGGATATTGGGGTTATTTTCCAGTGGGACTATCATGTCACTAAAGCAGGCCTTATGATATATTTTAAAAAAAAAAAAGCAAAGCGGAAGTTAGATTTTAATCATATTTGTAGGGTTTCTAGGTCTTTGTTTTACAGAATTGCTTGTTTGCTTCAGCTGTCTCCTCCCCATCTCTGCTCTGGAGGAGATGGGACAAGTCTGGAGTTCAAACAGTTGTAATTTTGTATCTTGGTGTCTGTTCTCTGAGTGTGAAATATTCCCTTCTTTTGTTAAGATTCCTAAGGAGTTATTATTCTTTTCTTTTATAATAAAAATAAACCTCACCTTTGTCCTTACAAAAAAAAAAAAAAGAATGAATGAATGAATAGAAAAGTGAGGGGTCACTTAGTGAAGTATGCAAATGAGATTTAAAGAAGCTAAACTGATCAGCCTCTGCCCTCAATAAAAGAAGAAGAGCTCTTGAGAGCTTTGGAGAGCTATGGACCTAATCAGAGGGGTGCTTTTCAGCTTTACTGCAGATGTGGATGAACTAACCTGATTCCATGATATAAAGAAAAGTCTGACTGCTAATTTCCAGAACTTTCTTGGAACATTCAGTCAAGTCCATCACTAAAAATATCTCTAAGTATAGATTGATACATTTAATTAACTGCATTGTATATAAACCTTCTATAATTTTGACTAGATTAATACATTTGATTAACTGCATTGTATATGACCTTCTATAATTTTGACTATTCCATTGACTTTGTAAGAAATTAACCATCTCTGGTTGTGCTGATAAAACTTTGCATCTGGAATGCAAGTCTGAGACACACTATCCTTTAAGTGTTCAGGGACCTCCTGGAAGAAGAATTTGCATCCTTCCCTTGAGCACTAATTGGAGAAGGAAATGGCAACCTACTCTAATATTCTTTCCTGGAAAATTCCATGGATAGAGGAGCCTGGTGGGATGCAGTCCATGGGGTAGCAGAGAGTTGGACACAACTTAGTGACAGAGCATGCTCTTGAGCACTAATACTAGCTATACCCAAACTGGATGGAATATTTTATTTTGCATTTTGCACTTCAGGGCTTATTAACTAAGTAGATAAATAACTATAATGTTACAACACACAAAATGCATCAAAATGTATATTCATTATAAAGCTTAAGGTTAGATTTATTATTTTTTAAGATCTTAATTTGTTTGTTTTTCACATCCTAAATCTTCTGGAGTGCAATAATAACTAAGAAAGAGTTTCCACATTTTCTTTTCTTTAAATATGCCTTTAAACAAAAACTGATGTCAAGTTAATAGATTAGTTTATTTGAGAGATTCTAAGTTTATAATAGAACAAGTTAAAATGACTCACATTTAAATTAACAAAGTCTTAAATTTGAAATTAGATGGTTGGGCCCATATGCACATGTATTCTTTGGAAAACTTTAGGACAAGAAAAAATACATTAAGGAAACTTCAAAAGAGGAGCTGTCTCATTTGTTCAACCATCAGGAACTGTTCCCATGTGTACAAGATAGTTTTCTCTCTTTTAGAGGGAATCAACACTTGGAATTACAGAAATCACTGTACTGAATAGATTCTTTTTGCTTTCCCCACACAGGGGCATGATTTTTTTTTTTAATTACTGAAGAAACAAAGCTGCTCATAAATGGTTAATTTTTCAAAAGACATTTGAGGATTCAGAAGATGTAGCTTAACATCAATATCTGAATGAAAATTGTAGCTATTTTCATTTGAGATTGAGTAATTTCATTATTATTTCTAAAAAGTTAAAAAAAAAAAAAGGCAAGTGTGATTTATTTAAAAAATCACATAAGCCACCCGAGCTTTATCTGGCCAAGTAGACAGGAAATTGCTGGTGTTGACATAATGCCAAAGAAACGTGATGGGGAACTGGGCTCAAAACAGCATTTTCATTTCCAAATGTCATTTAGAAGTTGATCATTTTGGATATTATGCAAAATTTCCACTCAATATTCTCATATGAATTTTCCTTCCATATTATTGTAGGATCATCCAAAGAACCTAGATGATGAGTAAACAGTGTGTATCTTTTATAAATCTCACTTTTAACATTTCCACACACATTTTCAGAATCAATCAGTGTCCCCCACTCTCTATCCCACTCCAATAAACTTAAGAGATGATTATTTTGATGTTCTAGCAATCATACCACCAAGTCAAAAGACAGATACATATCACAGAGAGTATTTCCAATTAATATTATGCTGATACATTTCCTCACTTTGTAGAGATACTTCATTCTCAAAAATTCTACAAATAAGCCATGTGTCTATGGCATGACAATGACTAGAGTAAAAGCGTCTTTCACTATGTGAGTCAGACACATCTTCTGATGTTTCCTATAGACTCTAGACAGATCACAAGCTGCTAACTCTTCAGTGACATTTTCAAAATCAGTACAAAGTACAAATAGGCTACACATGTCTTTTCTCACTTGAAGGTGATTTGGGCTCATTTCTCTCTATCAGGCTCTCCGTGACACTCCAATTCCTTTGGGGTTGTTTGGTTAGTTGGTTTGTTTGGGTTTTCTTTCCCTGCCCTCTCTGTCCCCACCACCCATTCTTAAGAAAAAAACGATGAACATACAGAGCTGAAGGTGGGAAAATCTCATTTTCCCCAAAGTTAACGAGTCCTGAGACAACAGCAATATTGAGGGAGTAAGAGGATTACAAATTCTGACATTTGTCTCAAGATCCCATTTAAAAGAATGCAACAGCATTTATAATATTTTCACCCAATATCCTTGAGCTTGCTCAATCTCCTTAAAAAGCTTTGAAATAAGTTCCCAACATCTTTCAAGCAGTTTCACTTAGAACAGATCCTGCTCGATTTCACAGCAAAATAAAGACTAAATGTAATAAGTTGACTATTATATTTTTCTAACCCATGTAAGTTTCAAATATTTTTTAATGAAGAAGAAAAAAAAATTACAAATGAAAGAGACAACAACCAAAATTAACCCACCTACATCCCTGAGAATGGCTATGGAAGCAGTAGATTGTACAAGGCGGTGGAGTGTTGTCCTAATTCACGCTATGTTGTCAGTAACACAGATGTCACAGCTTTTACTTCTCTATCACTCTATTGAGAAAGTTATATTCAAACATCCTAGCTTAATGGACAGTGAGCAAAATTAGCAGCCATCAACAGCCTCACTGTCTGAAAATGGAAGACAGCAGTATCATACCCATCCAGGGTAGCCCTGGGAGCCACCCGAGGGCAAAGTGACTCCGTTGGATGCTAAGACAGAGGCAGAAGTGTTTGTCTTTCAAGCAGCAAGTGTCCTCATGGATTTGGTTCCTCCATTCAGGAAACAGGGGTATTCCTACTAGTTACCAGACCTTCTCTTCCAGAGGACCATCCCACACTGAGAGGGGTTGCCCAGCTGCTCCTGAGCCCCGGACACTCCGGGGCACACAGAGCAGTGCTGGCTGCACACAGCTTGGCTGCTCTAGTTTATCAAATCAAGCTGCCTCTTACCTCGACTTCCTTGCTCTTCTCTTTGTTTCTGCCCATTGAACTTCTCCCATTGCTGGCCATCTCCTGAGCGAGGATTACGGAAATCTGGTGGAGGGGCATACTGGCAGGGCTGCAGGTGGCCAGTCCCTGACTGGATCCCTTATCTCTTCACTCGCCCTCAGGAGCCCACTTGCACAGTTCATATCCTGGCTTTGCCAAGCTCAGTTCTAAACAAAAAGGGGAAAATAGTGTTTGAGAAACTATGCAGCAGAAGCCAGGATCTCTGGCCAAAAGGTCAAACATACGGAAAGGGAATCGAAAAGAAAATGCAAGAGCAAATAGTACAGGGAGTGTTGCATCTCAACAGGACGATTTACTGCAAGTCATAACTGCACCGTTTTCTCACTGGAGCACCCCTTCTCCTCTAAGAGCATTATGGAAGACAATTCAATTTCTTTGGTACCTAATAACTGTCACAGAAACCAAGGAAACCTAGGTCTCGCAGGCCCTTATTAGCAACCACATTTGCAGCGGCTGCTGCTTCTGCTTTGTTTTTTCCTGATTCCCCAGGAGCCCACTAAGCACCCAGAGACACTGCATCCTGCTGACTAGGTAAATAAGCAGAAGGCTGAAGAGCTTAGTGCCCTATTTGGAGCCAAATCTCTTCCTTGAGAAGAATGTCTAGCTGGCTGTGTCCTTAATGCATCTTCAATAATCTGCTTAGGTCAAAGGATCCGCCTTGAAGTGAAGAGCATCCAATGAGGTAACAAAAAATAAGAGACAGAGACTGGGAACAAGTGCTGATGTCTTTCTTCAGCTGGTTATTAAAGAGAGCTGCCTGCTGCCTGCACCTTTCTCAGTAAGATATCAGCAACACAAGTCAGAGGTATTGTTATCCCAAGGCTTGGAGCCCCACAGCACCCATTTCTGCTTTACTGCAACTCGTGTGCTTTTGGAAATACATCATTAGAACCAAGAGTATTTTCTCCTTGCTTTTCCAGGAAGGGAGTAGACTCTGCTAAGGACTTTATTGTCCCCTTTATAGATATGCAATTTGGAGAAAATAAATGGCTAATCTAAATTTCTGCTCTTCAAAAAAAAAAAAAAATCAATATCCTTGTGGAGTTAATTATTAAAATATATTAACTTTTAAAAGATCCCTTTTCTCCTGTCATTGTGTCTTCTTGGTTAGGATATTTGATATTCTGTTTTTAAAATGACAGGCTCTTTTTCTTATTGTAATACATGCACTTTCTATTTTCTAGACACTGTGAATAAATCAGGTCTTCTGCTATCTTTTATGTTTTTTCACATAAGTGAAGCAAAGATCAGGAAATTAGCTTTTATATGTTTTCAGACATTGCTTATGAGTTCAAATTTGTCCCTAATCACATAGGAGATATTCAAAGTAGTTTCTAGCTGCAATGCATCTCTAACTAGCTTTCTATTCCACAACAATAATGCCATTTCTATATGACATTCCAATTTGTTTAAACTCTGGCAAAGGTAAAAAAGTGGAAAACGTAGTCCCAGTATTGGCAATTAAAAAGCTAAAGATCATCGAAGATTGCTAAAAATCTTTCATTAAAATATTTACTTAAATGAATACTTTGATGTACTTGTAAGTGATGATTCTAACATAAACCAATTTTGAAAATCACCACAGGAGAGCAATAAAATAACCTTAGAACGATAAGCTATTTAAACTTTACCTAGTGACAAGTGTCTTGCTTTAAAATAGTAAAATTAATTAAAAAAAAATGTTAGATAGCCCTAAACTTAATATTTATTCCTCATCATTCTGAGTTTACAAAGTACATCTGGAAAACTTTAATGAAGGAGCTTAAAAGCCAAACCCTTCCAAAACTGTTCTATCCAAAGTTAAGCAGATAATGCTTAGACATTTCTGTAGCTCTGGGATCACATCTGTGACCTGTAATTGTGAGCTGGGTATTTTCTTACTTTAAAAATAAGCATTAATCCCTCTATCTAAAAGGATTGTCTTAATTAAGGGAAGGGTAGGAATAGAAATCTGTAAGTTTAATCGTGTGTGACAAATACTAAAATGCAAATTATGAATCTGTTTAAAAATGTAATATCGTCTGTGTTTCCATCCATGAAAATTTCCCTCAAAAGCTAAGGCAGCTTTCCAGATAATTTAGATACTTTTGCTTAAAATATTCATTGAAGTTACAGAAAGGAGATTTTTAGCTTGAATTAACTAAGTGGCTGTCTTAATCCTTTACTTCATTATGCATGTGTGGTTATCCTATGTTTACTCTGAAGTCTTTTTTTAAATATTAGATTTTAATTTCAAGCTAATTTGATTTATGTGGTTGAGCCATTTCAATTAGTTTCCTTTTACCTTAAAATTTAAATATAAATCTGAAAAATATTTACTTTGTCAAATATTTAGCACACTAAATAAGACCAGTTGTTATTTAATAATTATGGTTTATTATGTCTTTTCAACTAAATGCTTCATAAATTACAAGAATAATTACTAACCAGGATGTTTAATAAATACTTACCTAGTACTGTATTCGATACTGGCACACTTTGAGCTTTTAAAATTTTTAAATCAGGGAAAAAATGCTTTCAATACTCTGTGGGTTCTAACACTGCATAGCCTTGGAACACTGGATCCTACACCAGTCAATATCAAGGATGCACTTATCTAACACTTTTCCTTAAGCAGCTCCCAAAGTGCTCTGCTAGCTGGAAGCATGGAATCTTGCTGGGATCGCTCTGTATACAACAATCCAAAGCTAAAAGAAAGATAATGGAATGCAGTTCTCCTATGGGAGCACAGTCTGTTTTGTTCAGTAATTAAACCCTATGGAATGAACAAAAAGCAAAGCACTCAACAGCTGAGCACCACCAGACACTGGCCCCCACATCAGAGACGAGTCCTGGATGTCAGAATCACTTAGCTGATTTGTGTCTACGTGCACCAGCAATCATAAGACATGATCCAGAGTTACAAACTTGTCTTTGTTGATATTATTGACTATAATTATTGAGGAAAACAGCTTGGATCCAATTGGATATTATTTCACACACATGACTGAGTTGCATTTGCTTTGCTGCCATCTTTTGGGTTCCAACCTCTGGCTCTGAAAACAGTATCCCAATCAGTAAATCTGGCTAATAACTTTGAGATTTGAAGGAGGTAATTATAATGCTGGAACCTCTGCCTTCCCGAAGAGATTCTGATTTGGTGCTTCTCCTTGGTCTCAATGGCCTCAGTCGTCTCTAGTTTAAAAATAAAACAAAATGAAATATCCATCTAATCCTCTACTATAAGACCTACCTAAGTCTTTGCCAGCTTCAAAGACTAAAATGAGCTCTAAAGGGTTTATTAGTTTGACTGTAATTAAGTAAGAAAAGAAACACAGTATTAGGCAAAGACAAGGAACCAAGTAACATCTGTGTTTTCTGAACCATGCTAGGAGTTAAGGGGCAGGAGGTTATATATAAAATTATGTGGGACAGTGTCAGTAGTTAAGCAGTTTGCTGTGTCATTAGGAGGATGTGACTCCCACAGCTAAGTCAGGTTGAAAAAATACCTGGTACAATACAATCAATATTTGGGACATAAATAGAATATTGAAAGTAGGGTCGAAGAAGGCTTGAGCACCAGGAACCATTATAGGTCTAAATAGTTCGTCTTGAAGAGGAACTGGGGTCCAGGTTGGAGCTTAGTACAGACAAGATGAGGGCTTCCCTGGTGGCTCAAATGGTAAAGAATCTGCCTGCAAATCAGGAGACTTGGGTTTAATCCCTAGGTCATGAAGATCCCCTGGACAAGGGAATGGCTACCCGCTCCAGTATTCTTGCCTGGAGAATTCCGTGGACAGAGGAACCTGGTGGGCTACAGTCCATGGGGGTCACAAAGAGTCGAACATGACTGAGTGACTAACACACACATCAAAGTTATAAATACATTGATAGAGATCAGAAAGTAATAAACATAAGAACTTTAAGAGACTCCTGAAAATGGAAACAAAGCATTCTGAATGGGGGCAAAGATATTTCTTAGCACATCCTTGTTGAAAAGGAGGAAACCTGGATGGCACTGGAGGGCCACTGTCCCAGGCCATCAAGAAGTATGAATGAGTAATTTGCACCACACAAAAACCTTATGATAGATGATTTAAAAAAGGAAGAGAAAGAGACTTGGATTGAAATGCTATTTTTCCTGGGGAAATTTGGAACCACATATTTGTGTAGATTTATGTAGGGTTATGGAAAAACTTAAACAAGCAAAATAAGATCGATAGGAATAATGTGCGGGAGAAAAATAAAGTGAAAAATACTAAACAGTTCTTGTTCTAGGTTTATAAGAATGTACAATGCAATAAAACATTTAAATGGTCTGTTTTTCTGTTTTGTCTGATAGTTGGAATTCACCTTGTGATTATATTTGGTATATACAAGCATCCTTTGGAATTAGAGAAACATCCATTTAATGTAGACATTCTGCCCTTGCAGAACTCTCAGAAGCAACTAGACAATCAGCTTACAAAACTCAAGACAGAATGATGGCTCAGATAAATCCTGAAGGTCCTGGATTTTATTCTCTGGAAAGTATTGCTCCTAATTTTCGACACCTCTATTTTCCGAAGTTGAAACAGATTACAGTGAAGCTAAGGAGTTCATTTCAGTCTTTTGAAGCATCAATAGCAATCCTCACAACCCCATAAAATGTGTGATAATTACAGCAGGCACTGAAATAGTCTGTTGGATTAGTTTGGATTCTTCAGTTCAGTTAAGTTCAGTCACACAGTCATGTCCGACTCGTTGGGACCCCATGGACTGCAGCACACCAGGCCTTCCTGTCCATCACCAACTCCTGGAGTTTACTCAAACTCATCTCCATTCAGTGAGTGATGCCATCCACCATCTCATCCTCTGTTGTCCCCTTCTTCTCCTGCCTTCAATCTTTCCAAGCATCAGGGTCTTTTCAAATGAGTCAGTTCTTCACATTAGGTGGCTAAAGTATTGGACTTTCAGCTTCAACATCAGTCCTTCCAGTGAATATTTTGGACTGATTTCCATTAGGATAGACCAGTGGAATCACCTTGTTGTAGTCCAAGGGACTCTCAAGAGTCTTCTTCAACACCACAGTTCAAAAGCATCAGTTCTTTGGCACTCAGCTTACTTTATAGTCCAACTCTCACATCCATACATGACTACTGGAAAAACCATAGCCTTGACTAGACGGACATCTGTTGGCAAAGTAATGTCTCCGCTTTTTAATATGCTGCCTAGGTTGGTCATAGATTTTATTCCAAAGAGTAAGCATCTTTTACTTTCTTGGCTGCAGTCACCATCTGCAGTGATTTTGGAGCCCCCAAAATAAAGTCTGACACCATTTCCGCTGTTTCGCCATCTATTTGCCATGAAGCGATGGGACCAGATGCCATGATCTTAGTTTTCTGAGTGTTGAGCTTTGAGCCAACTTTTCACTCTCCTCTTTCACTTTCATGAAGAGATTCTTTAGTTCCTCTTCACTTTCTACCATAAGGGTGGTGTCATCTGCATATCTGAGGTTATTAATATTCTCTCAGGAATCTTGATTTCAGCTTGTGCTTCCTCCAGCACAGCATTTCTCATGATGTACTCTGCATAGACGTTAAATAAGCAGGGTGACAATATACAGCCTTGATGTACTCCTTTTCCTATCTGGAACCAGTCTGTTGTTCCATATCCAGTTCTAACTGTTGCTTCCTGACCTGAATGCAGGTTTCTCAAGAGACAGGTCAGGTGGTCTGGTATTCTTAACTCTTTCAGAATTTTCCCCAGTTTATTGTGATTCACACAGTCAAAGGATTTGGCATAGTCAATAAAGCAGAAATAGATGTTTTTTCTGGAACTCTCTTGCTTTTTCGATGATCCAGCGAATGCTGACAATTTGATCCCTGGTTCCTCTGCCTTTTCTAAAACCAGCTTGAACATCTGGAAGTTCATGGTTCACATATTGCTGAAGCCTGGCTTGGAGAATTTGGAGCATTACTTTACTAGCGTGTGAGATGAGTGCAATTGTGCGGTAGTTTGAGCATTCTTTGGCATTGCCTTTCTTTGGGATTGGAATAAAGCTGACCTTTTCCAGTCCTGTGGCCACTGCTGAGTTTTCCAAATTTGCTGGCATATTGAGTGCAGCACTTTCACAGTGTCATCTTTTAGGATTTGAAATAGCTCAACTGGAATTCCATCACCTCCACTAGCTTTGTTCATAGTGATGCTTTCTTTTTAATTTTTTAAAATTAGTTTATTTATCTATTTTTTAACTTTACAACATTGCATTTGTTTTGCCATACATTGCCATGAATCCACCAAGGGTTTCCATGTTTTCCCCTTCCAGAACCCCCCTCCCACCTCCCTCCCCATCCCATCCCTCCGGGTCATCCCAGTGCACCAGCCCTGAGTGATGCTTTCTAAGGCCCACTTGACTTCACATTCCAGAATGTCTGGCTTTAGGTGAGTGATCACACCATCGTGATTAACTGGGTCGTGAAGATCCCTTTTGTACAGTTCTTCTCTGTATTCTTGCCACCTCTTCTTAATATCTTCTACTTCTGTTAGGTTGATACCATTTATGTCCTTTATTGAGCCCATCTTTGCATGAAATGTTCCCTTGGTATCTCTAATTTTCTTGAAGAGATCTCTAGTCCTTCCCATTCTATTGTTTTCCTCTATTTCTTTGCACTGATAATTGAGGAAGGCTTTCTTATCTCTCCTGCTATTCTTTAGAACTCTGCATTCAAGTGGGTATATCTTTCCTTTTCTCCTTTGCTTTTTGCTTCTCTTCTTTTCACAGCTATATGACAAAAGAATATCATCCTAAACAGTATCTCCTTTTTAGTTTCATGAGTGATCTTTGCTCCTTTATAAATTGCTAGGAAAGAAGAAGATCATTTTGTTCAATTATATTAAAAAAATGATGCTAGAATTAACCAATATTCTAAGGAATGTAAGCATATATTAATATTTACTTAGCCTTATGGACATAGTTTAGGATTTAATAGAAACAATTTTTGATGCTGTATTTTTCTTTCTCGGCCAGACAAGTGGAATGAAAATTTTGTTTAAAAACCAAGATTTATTTTTGCAGATCAAGTTAGATAGATTTGGTCTCCTAGTACATATTAATACAAGTTAATTAACAAGTTCTTCTTTGCTAATGTCCTCTATAACTTTCAAAATATTCATATATCAGTTGAACTAGGAACAAATAGGAATAAAATGAATCCTTAGGGCAAATATATATCTATTTCTTCATGTCTCAAAAAATGAAAAGTAGTCACCCCAAAGAAAGCACTGGGATCTAGGAGGGAGCTGGATTCATGGTAGGTTTTCAACTCACTTGTTGCTTCAGGACCTTTCTGCACAGGTCTCCAAGGAATGGAGTAGGGATCATTTTCACACCAGTGGTGATGCTCCACTGCACCGTCAGAATCTCCACTGTCCCAGGAACCTCAGCCTCCTCAGAGCCCAGCAGCAAAGCTCCTCTCAGACTTTCAATGGATTAAAGAAGGAAATAGTAGTCTCCTCACTCATGTCAAAACTCTGACTTAATGCATCAGAAAATTAAAGAGCAAATTTATGTGCTTCTTGTGTGGTTTCAAGATTTTAAGCAAACAACAATTGGCCCTGACATTCCTAATCAAGTACACACACACACACGCACATGCACAAGAACACAAAACAAATAACATTATTTTAGACTCCTAAATAAACTTTAAGTCCAGATGCAATGCATATATATATATCTATGCAATGCATATCTATATATCTATATATAGATATATATATAGATATATATATAAATCTACATATATCTGCTCAAATATTATTTGTTTGCAGGCCCTATAAATGAGTTTCTCTTCTTTTATTTGGTGAAAGTTGAAAACAGAATCATAGAGTTTTCTATTTGGTAGTAAAAATGGAAAGCACCCTACCATTTTATAGATGACCAGATTAAGTCCCAGTTGACTGTTCTGACATATTTGGAGATTAGTTGAAGGTAGAGTTAACGCAGAGCAGTCTTCTGATCCACAGAGATTCCTCCCCTTTTGCCATGATCTGGCACAATCTTATGAATATAAAGCTTAGATATGTTATAAGTAAAGACAAGTTATGTAATAAATATATTTATTTATGAACATAATTACTCATTGGAAAAGACCCTGATGATGGGAAAGATTGAGAGCAGGAGGAGAAGGGGATGAGAGAGGATGAGATGGCTGAATGGCATCATCGACTCGATGGACATGGGTTTCGGTGGACTCAGGGAGTTGGTGATGGACAGGGAGGCCTGGCGTGCTGCAGTTCATGGGGTCACAAAGAGTCGGACATGACTGAGAGACTGAACTGAACTGAACTGAACTGATGAACATAATTAATATATTTTTTCAGTGTTAGCTGTTCTGAGAAATGTATTTTATGGTACAAAATGTGAATTACATGTATCTCTTCTTTGGAAACCTCATTTTATTAAATATTTTATTTATTTATTTATTTAATTTTAATTGGAGGATAACTACTTTACTGCTTACAATATTGTGATGGTTTTTCCATACATAAACATGACACAGAGATGGATGCATATAGGCAGATGCCAGTGAAATTTGCAGCTATGCTATCACAGCCAGAGTGCTACCAAAAGCCTGGATCCAGCAGATGCTGTGCTATGATCCTGAGAAGGAAGTCTCAGCTGACACCTTGATCTTGGACTTTAAGTTTCCGGAACTGTGAGACAATAAACTTTTACTGTTGAAGCCATTCAGTTTTGGGTACTTTGTTATGGCAGCCCTAGGAAACTAATTGACTCTTACTGACAGATCCTTTGAATTATTATTATTATTATTATTATTTTTACTATTTACCCTGACCAGCAGTGCATAAGTAACACACTTTTGGAGCATTACTAAAAATAACTGGCTATAATCCCATTTGAACAGCATATTTTAAAAGACCATTGGGTGTACAAAACCATCCCTTAATCCTTTAAGAACAAAATTGGTTATACTTATTTTTAAACCAGCATGTATTTTCCTTGTGGAATCTTAGAAATAAGCAAATGAAAGAAGACATGAGCTACTTAACTAACTGTGAGAAGGTAATATAATGTTCTTAGAAGAAAAAAAATATTGAATTCACTAAATATTCTCTTTGCATATATTCTTATTTTAAAATTAATGTCATGCTCTAAATTATTTTCAGGTATGGATGAAAATACTCTGTCAACATTTTAATTTACCATTATAAAAATAATATCATGATTAGAAAATAAGAAACAGCTGAAACTTATTCCCCATTTGTTGCTTATATGTATTTTTGACGAATTAATAAAATTTTGGCTAAACATGATCTATTCTTTATTCAGACAGCTAAGATAGGTCTGCCGTCCGTGGGGTCGCAAACAGTCAGACATGACTGAGTGACTGAACTGAACTGACTGAAGATAGGTCTGCTTTGTTTCTAGGAAAAAGGAAAGGAATCTTCGAAGGATAAATTCATATTTCTACATTTCAAATACTGATAAAAAAATTAGTAAAAGCACTCAGATATCTTTGTTTATAAGTATACAATAGATTTTCTTCCTCATCAAATCTAGTGATTTTTTTTCTTCAACTAGACACACGTTCCAGTGAGTGGAAAATAATAGGTGTACAAAAATTAGAAAGCAATTTACTGAAATCTGAGCATCAAGAAAGCCATGCTACTCATATACCTGGGAAAATGGAAATGATATTCCAAGGGCCATTCGGGCTACCATATCAGGAAGTATGTTCAACAGGAAAGCAGCCCGCATGAGAGGCGCAAGTCGGGAGCCTATGAGGCTCGACAGGACCTGAGAGCCGCCAAAGGTCAGGCGGAGGCAGACAGGCTGGGGGTGGAGTCTTAGCCGAAGACTTGTATCTTCTGGTTCTGAGACAACATGTTCCTCAGGTAATGAGAGAGACCATCAACAACAGCCAAAACACTAGCCAGTGTTTCGGATAACAATGGGCCTCAAATTTTGGAGAAACCGCTACGGATAGAAAGAAGAGACCGAGAACGACGCAGTGAGAGCCATGGGCAGAAAAAAAGCAGCTTTAAAGTAGCCTGAGAATGAAGAGTCCACACCAGGGTCTGCATGGTGTTTGTTCCCTAATGTGAAGTGACAGGGGCTTGAATGAGCTAGAGAAAAGCATGGGAACGATGGTAAGTGGTTGAAATCAAGAGACATGGCCAACGAGGTGTATCCTGAAATAATGGAACGCTTATTCCTTGCCTTGAACATAGTCTAGCAGATAGAAGGAAGGTTTTGACAATCCGAGATCTATGGAAGTCAAAACAGCCTACTTTTCCCCCCTGTATTTTAGGAACAAACTTTATTGTTTGAATAAGGATATACAACCACTTACTGGGATGATTAAGGAATAAATAAAAAAATATTTTTAAAGAGTGGATTCAGTAACTTCTGAAATGTCTTTTAACTGGGGGTTCTATGACATTAGAGTCTGTGTTTGTCCTTTGTACCTAAGATCGTTCCTTGTATAAAGATAGTAGCATTTTAAAGTTATATATTTTAGTAAAGAAAAATTCAATGTGGGTAGGAAGAGTGTCTGTAGCTGTTGATGACTCACTATTAAAAAAAAAAGTAAAAAGAGAAAAGGACAGGGGATGAGAGATGTTAGATCTTAACACAGAAGGTTTAAATCATCTGCTGCTGCTGCTAAGTCGCTTCAGTCGTGTCCGACTCTGTGCGATCCCATTAAATCATCAGCTTGTGGCAAAAGTGTAAGTAATTTACAATTACTAGACCTGTCTAGTTATTGACTATATTGCTTGTCAGTTATACGTTCCTTTCCTACAATTTAAAATGATTGACCAAAACACACACACACGCACACACACACACCCTCTATCAATACATGTAAAAGGTCTGAAAAAAGGTAAAATAACAGAACAGATTTCTAACATAGTTAACTTTGAAATACTGAAGATTTTTAAAAGTTATTACTTAAAAATTTTATGAAGAAAAGACATTCAATAAAGATTAAAGGGTGTAAAATGTATGAAATATAAAATATTTGAAAATGAGCTATTGACTATTTAAAAGTATTCTGTACTACTTTTTAAGAAGAAGAAATCAAAAGCTTTATCAGATGGATGTTATGTCATTTTATGGGATGCTCTCTCTATCCATGATTTTATCTCCAAAATCTGATAAATTAGAGCACTATAATAATAATTCAAATGCTTTCTTTATTTTTAATAATATTAATAATCATCTAGATATTTTCAAAGACAGTAAGATTCTTAAATAGCATTAATTATTACACCAGGAATTCTGTGGTAAAACTTAAATGAAATAAGGCATGTCAACTTCTTGGGATGTGGCCTGTTGTTGAGAAGGCATTTAAGTAAGTGTTAACCACTCATATTTTACAAAGTTTATTTAATAAATGTTTTGACTACAAAAATATACTTAAAAGAATAATGAAAACTAAATATATTAAAAAATATTTGGTATGTTCCTTCAAACTCTACTTAAGAAAGGAGTATTCAAACACACAGTAAAACCAAGTATTTTATATGCAAAGAGAATTATTTCCATTTATTGATTAAATATAAATATGCATGCTAAATTGAATAGCACTTAGCTTTCTTTGAAAACTAAGAATTGTAAGACAATAGTATATGTCTTGTACCCAAATGGTAGCTGACGCAATGTAACTGTATGATCAGAGAGCTGCAGCAGCTCAGTTTGCTTATTATAAATCTGGATTATTATACTGCAGAAAATAGCAATGATGACACCAGTAATTACTATTTGTTAAGCCATCTTTATCTGGCGATTAATGTATCAGGCTCTCTTACATATGTACGTTACCCAACTTGGCTCTCACCATAAGTTTTCTGGGCAGAATAATTGTTTCCAATTATCAGAGAAGGGGGGCTTCCCTCATAGCTCAGTTAGTAAAGAATCCACCTGCAATGCAGGAGACCCAGGTTCTATTCTTGGGTTGGGAAGATCCCCTTGGAGAAGGAAATGGCAATCCACTCCAGTATTCTTGCCTGGAAAATCCCATGGACAGAGGAGCCTGGCAGGCTACAGTCCATGAGTTCGCAAGAGTCACATATGACTTAGCAACTAAACCACCACCAACAGAGAAGGGAATTAAGGTTCTGAGAGGTGTATGATTTGCCAGATCCCCACATATAGTCAATGACAGACTAAAGATTAACTATAACACTGCCTGACACGAAGCATCTATAAAACAGCTTGTTAATAGAGACCACTGATTGATGGGCTGCAGAGCAATTATGATATTGATGATGTAGATTCATCAAGGTACCCTGATTATGCCTTCCTTGCAGTGCACATCACAAAGCCTGCCAATGGGTATTCTTATAACTTTAGTAACAGTGACACCCAGCTCAATGCATTCTATCATAATGTCTTTGCATTCATTGTAGTGGGCAAAACAAATATATACAGCACAAGCTCCTATACTGCTACATCATTTCCTCAAGAATGTGGACCCAATAGAGTTCTAAATATGTCAAAAGTCTAGAAAATCAATCTTAAAAAAGTAGAATAAATGATTGAAACATAGAGGATCTAACCTATTTTTATGTGAAAGTCGCTCAGTTGTCTCCGACTCTTTGCGACCGCATGGCCTATACGGTCCATGGAATTCTCTAGGCCAGAATACTGGAGTGGGTAGCCATTCCCTTCTCCAGGGGATCTTCCCAACTCAGGAATCAAACCAGGGTCCCCTGCATTGCTGGTATATACCTACTTTTATGCCAGATTATAAATCATTGAACTGAAAATATAAGTGGTTGGCAAGACATTATTTCCTGAAAATTTTCACAGATGGTTGTCACTCTGGATGTCAAATAATCAAGACTAGTACCTATATTTTAGAAAATGAATTTTATTTACTTCCATAAGAGCTCTGCATACACAGCAATACTAAACAACTTTATCTAAACTACTAAATAGAGTAAATTAGATTATTTGTGTTAAATATTTACTGATATGATTACTGAATTGGATAGAATTTACTAATCTTCTTCAGTCCCTGTGGAGACAACTGAGGAAGAAGGAACTCTTGAGTAGAATTTTAAGAGGCACTTATTCCCAGACATGCAATGGACAAATATTTATAATTGGTTTGAAAATCAAATGCAATCTGAACTATAATTCTGTTATGAATTATACATAATTTTAAATTTGATATAATTTCATTCATAGAAGAATAGCTATCTAAGAAAATGTTTACTGCCTGACATAAAACACCTTTAAAACAGCTTGTTAATAGAGAGCACTGATTGATGCTTTATTTATTAAATAAAACTGCATCACTATAATTAAGCAATAAAAATATACATTACTGTTTAGAACTTTAATATTAACTGGTGGGTTTTCATCTGTTACAAACAAGTCTGCAATTGCCCAAGGATCATTTTTTCTAAAAATAGCTATAATCAGCATATGAATAAGATATAACAGAATGTAATGACCATTTAGTTCATATTAAAATTGCCACATAAAGTTTCCATTTAAAACAGAGAGTTCAATCCATCTGGAATCATATTGTTCAATAATCTACTTTTTGTTTTAAAGAAGAAACTACCATATATTTTATTATTTAAATCACTTACAAATAAAGACAACTATTCACTGTTACATGGAATCTATATGAGTTGAATGCTAGAAAAACATTTAATAACTTTACCTGAGGGCACTACATAAAGAGTTACAAAGCATGTGGTTAGATTATACAATATGTGTGAAGCATAAGACAGATCATGACACATTCTAGGCACTCAAAAAGTTAAGTTACAAACACTTAGGAACAGAATGGAAATCACAGAATTCAGGCATATACAAGGCAAGATAGATAGGAAGAAGATAGATAGATAAAGTAATGGTGGGAAGATTTCTTCCTCATTTGCTCCGGGGCTCTTTTACCCACTGTATATAACTATATACAATTGTAAAGAAGTATAAAACTGGGGAAATATATTGCACAAATATTTCCAGGCAATGGTCAACCAAGTAACACAGACCAGTGATTTTTTAAAAAAGAAAACAATGAGAAGGTTCCTATGATTTTCTGGTTTTCTGCCGTGAGGCAAATTCTGGATTCTGGTACAAAGAACAAAACCAGAATCTGGTTGCCTATCTTAATTGAGGAGATACAGATTGAGATGCAGGGAAATGAAGATGCCTAAAATTTGTGAAGAACTGGGAAGGACCTCAGGGAAAGATCTCCAGAAACCTGTATAAGGTTCCCCTTGAGTGATACACTAACATGCATGTTCATGAGATTGCACTCTGCAAAGAAGGAATGAAAGAGGAGCACGTGAGTGATAGAAGCCAAGCAAATCCCAGAGGAGATATGGAGTTCAAGATCCAGCAAGTGAGAGAGGAGACAATTTGTAACATAATGGGATACTCAGCAGAGATCAGCAGACAAGTATATATTAGAGTTAATTCAACTATAGGCATTCAGAAACAAAGTTTAAAAGCCAGCCTTTATAAAACAAACTAAACCTCAAGCAAATGATCTGCAGGTTAAAACAAATTTTTTCACTTTTTAAAGGAAGATAGTAAAATTCAGTTTCTCAACAATGGAATATCTGGCACTGAATAAAACATAATTAGACATAAAAAGATACAGCAAAATATAATTAATAGTCAAGATTAATGTCATTGATATAAGAAATCTAAAAAAATATAGAATTGATAGAGTTAGCAAATAGTCATTATAATAGCTACTATAAATTGGCTCAGAGGGAAACAAATGTAGGAATAAACAGAAGAAAAATATTTTTTAAAAGCCAAGTGAAACTTATAAGTTTAAATAAGATAATATCTGAAAGGAAATTTTACTAAATAGATTGAAAACAAAGTTAGACATTGCATTAAAAAAGAAGTAAACTCGAAGACATAGCAACAAAAAAATCTAAACTTTTCACAGAGAGAAAAAAAAAGACTGTGAATATAAGGATGAGTAAAATATGGGAGAAAATCAAGTGGTTTAACATTCATGCAAATGAAGGGTATGAAGGAAAAGAGAGAGAAGATGGGGCAAAAATTAATATTGAAAAACATAATAATCATTTTTTTTTCTAAAATGTATGTTAATTAGATTCATAGATACAAGAAGCTTATCAAATACCAAACTGAAGAAATCGAAAGAAAATCAGATTCAAGTACACCAAATTCAAATTTCTGAAAACTTTTAACTAAAAGAAAATCTTAAATAACATTGAAGAGAAAAAGATCTGTTTAATATATGGCAAGAAATATAAGAATCACACCAACTTCTCTTTAGCTCATCTGGAGGAAAGAAAAAAAAAAAGACTTGTTGACTCAAATTAAATACCAATGAAAATATCCTTCAAAAATAAAGGGAAGATAGTTTTCACACAAATAATAACTGAGGAAATTTATGCTAGCAGTCCTATAATGCAAAAACTGTTAAGGTATTTCCTCAGGCAGAAGAAAAGTGACACCAGATACAAAATTGTATCAACACAAAGGCATGGTGAGAACCAGAAATTGTATACATGTAAGCAATTATAAAAGATACTGTCTCATTAAATTTTTTATTTAAAATTGATTATTTAAAACTGCATTGTAGAGTTTATTATCAATAGGAACAACAAAAGGATGAAGGCTGTGAAGAGATATGAAGAAGTGTATCAAGGTAAGGGTCTTACTTTTGTAAAACAGTGTAATATAGGGAATATATATGTAAAATAGTATGAAGGTAGATGACAATGGTTAAGGAAGAATATCTAAACCATGAAAATCATTATAAAAGTAAAATAAAGTAGCATGGATCATGAGCCAGAGATAGAGACGATATTAAATTCTAAAATATGTGTGCATTCTAAATCGCTTCAGTCATGTCTAAGAATACTGGAGTGGGTTGCCATGCCTTCCAGCATGGGTCTTCCAGACCCAGAGATCAAACCCGAGTTTCTTATGTCTCCTGCCTTGGGAGGCGGTTTCTTTACCACTAGCGCCAGGTGGGAAGCCCAAAACACTCAATCCTAAGTAAGGCGTTAAGTAACAGGCAAGTTTGGCCTTGCGATACAAAATGAAGCAAGGCAAAGGCAAACAGAATTTTGCCAAGAGAACACACTGGTTATAGCAAACACCCTTTTCCAATAACACAAGAAATGACCCTACACATGGACATCATCAGATGATTAAAACCCAAATCAGATTGATTACATTCTCTGCAACCAAAGATAGAGAAATCCTATATCAGTTCAGTTCAGTCACTCAGTCGTGTCCAACTCTATGCAACCCCATGAACTGCAGCACGCCAGGCCTCCCTGTCCAACACCAACTCCTGGAGCCCACCCAAACTAATCTCCATTGAGCCGATGATGCCATCCAGCCATCTAATCCTCTGACATCCCCTTCTCCTCCTGCCCTCAATCTTTCCCAGCATCAGGGCCTTTTCCAATGAGTTGACTCTTCGCATTAGGTGGCCAAAGTATTGGAGTTTCAGCTTCAACATCAGTCCTTCCAATGAAGAACCAGGACTGATCTCCTTTAGGATGGACTGGTTGGGTCTCCTTGTAGTCCAAGGGACTCTCAAGATTCTTCTCCAACATCTCAGTTCAACAGGATCAATACTTCGGCGCTCAACTTTCTTCACAGTCCAACTCTCACATCCATACATGACCACTGGAAAAACCATAGCCTTGACTATACGGAACTTTGTTGACAAAGTAATGTCTCTGCTGTTTAATATGCTATCTAGGTTGGTCATAATCTTCCTTCCAAGGAGTAAGTGTCTTTTAATTTCATGGCTGCAATCACCATCTGCAGTGATTTTGGAGCCCAAAAATATAAAGTCTGACACTGTTTCCACTGTTTGCCCATCTATTTGCAATGAAGTGATGGGACCAGATGCCATGATCTTAGTTTTCTGAATGTTGAGCTTTAAGCCAACTTTTTCACTCTCCTCTTTAAATTTCATCAAGAGGCTCCTTAGTTCTTCTTCACTTTCTGCCATAAGGGTGATGTCATCTGCATACCTGAGATTACTGTTATTTCTCCCAGCAATTTGGATTCCAGCTTGTGCTTCCTCCAGCCCAGTGTTTCTCATGATGTACTCTGCATATAAGTTAAATAAGCAAGGTGAAGATATACAGCCTTGATGTACTCCTTTTCCTATTTGGAACCAGTCTGTTGTTCCATATCCAGTTCTAGCTGTTGCTTCCTGACCTGCATACAGGTTTCTCAAGAGGCAGGTCAGGTGGTCTGGTATTCCTATCTCTTTCAGAATTTTCCACAATTTATTGTGATCCACACAGTCAAAGGCGTTTGCATAGTCAATAAAGCAGAAAAATATACATATATTTTAGGAACTCTCTTGCTTTTTCAATGATCCAGTGGATGTTGGAAATTAGATCTCTGGTTCCTCTGCTTTTTCTAAAACCAGCTTGAACATCTGGAAGTTCACAGTTCATGTATTGCTGAAGCCTGGCTTGGAGAATTTGGAGCATTACTTTACTAGCGTGTGAGATGAGTGCAATTGTGTGGTAGTTTGAGCATTCTTTGGCATTGCCTTTCTTTGGGGTTGGAATGAAAACTGACCTTTTCCAGTCCTGTGGCCACTGCTGAGTTTTCCAAATTTGCTGGCATATTGAGTGCAGCACTTTCACAGCGTCAGCTTTCAGGATTTGAAAGAGCTCAACTGGAATTCCATCACCTCCACTAGCTTTGTTCGTAGTGATGTTTTCAAAGACCCACTTGACTTCACATTCCAGGATGTCTGGCTCTAGGTGAGTGATCACACCATCGTGATTAACTGGGTCGTGAAGATACCTGTTCTACAGTTCTTCTGTGTATTCTTCCCACCTCTTCTTAATGTCTTCTACTTCTGTCAGGTCCCTATCATTTCTGTCCTTTATTGAGCCCATCTTTGCATGAAATGTTCCCCTGGTATCTCTAATTTTCTTGAAGAGATCTCCAGTCTTTCCCATTCTAATGTTTTCCTCTATTTGTTTGCACTGATCACTGAGGAATGCTTTCTTTATCTCTCCTTGCTCTTCTTTGGAACTCTGAATTCAGATGGATATATCTTTCCTTTTCTCCTTTGCTTTTTGCTTGTCTTCTATTCACAGCTATTTGTAAGGCCTCCTCAGAGAGCCATTTTGCTTTTTTGCATTTCTTTTTCCTGGGGATGTTCTTGATCCCTATCTCCTGTACAATGTCACAGACTTCTGTCCATAGTTCATCAGACGGTCTGTCTATCAGATCTAGTCCTTTAAATCTGTTTCTCACTTCCACTGTATAATCATAAGGGATTTGATTTAGGTCATACCTGAAAAGTTTAGTGGTTTTCCCCAGTTTCTCCAATTTAAGTCTGAATTTGGCAATAAGGAGTTCATGATTTGAGCCACAGTCAGCTCCCGGTCTTGTTTTTGCTGACTGTATAGAGCTTCTCCATCTTTGGCTGCAAAGAATATAATCAATCTGATTTTGGTGTTGGCCATCTGGTAATGTCCATGTATAAAGTCTTCTCTTGTGCTGTTGGAAAAGGGTGTTTGCTATGACCAGTGCGTTCCTTTGGCAAAACTCTATTAGCCTTTGCCCTGCTTCATTCTGTACTCCAAGGCCAAATTTGCCTGTTACTTCAGGTGTTTCCTGACTTTCTACTTTTGCATTCCAGTTCCCTATCATGAAAAGGACATCTTTTTTGGATGTTAGTTATAAAAGATGTTGTAGGTCGTCATAGAACTGTTCAACTTCAGCTTCTTCAACGTTACTGGTTAGGGCATAGACTTGGATTACCGTGATACTGAATCGTTTGCCTTGGAAACGAACAGAGATCATTCTGTTTCTTTTTGAGATTGCATTCAAGTACTGCCTTTCGGACTCTTTTGTAGTCCATGATGGCTACTCCATTTCTTCTAAGGGATTCCTGCCCACAGTAGTATATATATTGGTCATCTGAGTTAAATTCACCCATTCCAGTCCATTTTAGTTCGCTGATTCCTAGAATGTCGACATTCACTCTTTCCATCTCCTGTTTGACCACTTCCAATTTGCCTTGATTCATGGACCTAATATTCCAGGTTCCTATGCAATATTGCTCTTTACAGCATCGGACCTTGCTTTTATCACCATTCACATCCACATTCGGGTGTTGTTTTTGCTTTGGCACCATCCCTTAATTCTTTCTTAAGTTATTTTCCACTGATCTCCAGTATCATACTGGGCATCTACCGACATAGGGAGTTCATCTTTCAGGAGCGGCGAGAGTCAGAGAGGAGATATCCCACGTCCAAGGTCAGGAGCCACGGCTGTGAGGACATACCCAACGTCCAAGGTAAGGAGCAGCGGCTTGCTTTCCTTGAGCAGCTGTGAAGAGATACCTCACATCCAAGGTAAGAGAAACCAAAGTAAGATGGTAGGTGCTGAGAGAGGGCATCAGAGGGCAGGCAGACTGAAAGCACAATCACAGAAAACTAGCCAATCTGATCACATGGGCCACAGCCTTGTCTAACTCAATGAAACTAAGCCATGCCTTGTGGGGCCACCCAAGACGGATGGGTCATGGTGGAGAGGTCTGAGAGAATGTGGTCCACTGGAGAAGGGAATGGCAAACCACTTCAGTATTTTCAGTATTCTTGCCTTGAGAACCCCATGAACAGTATGAAAAGCCCTATATAGTCAGCAAAAAAAACAAAACAAAAAACCTGGAGCTGACTGTGGCTCAGATCACAAGCTCTTTATTGCAAAATTCAGGCTTAAATTGAAGAAAGTAAGGAAAACCACTAGGCCATTCACATCTGACCTAAATCAAATCCCTTATGATTATAAAGAGGATGTGAAAAATGGATTCAAGGGATTAGATCTGGTAGAGAGAATTCTTGAAGAACTATGGATGGAGCTTTGCAATGGTATATAGGAGGCAGTGAACAAAATCATCCCCAGCAAAAATGGATGAAAGAAAGTAAAGTGGTTGTCTGAGGAGGCCTTAAAAATAGCTGAGAAAGGAGAAATTAAAGACAAGGGAGAAAGGGAAAGATATACCCAACTGAATGCAGAGTTCCAGAGGAAAGCAAGGAGAGATAAGAAAGCCTTCTTAAGTGAACAATGCAAAAACATAGAAGAAAACAATGGAATGGGAAGACTAGAGGTTTCTTCAAGAAAATCAGAGATACCAAGGGAAAATTTCATGCAAATATGGGCACAATAAACAACAGAAATGTCAAGGACTTAACAGAACCAGAAGAGAATAAGAAGAGGTGGCAAGAATACACAAAAAAGCTATACAAAAAAAGGTGATAATGACCCAGATAACCACAATGGTATGGTCACTCACCTAAAGTGAGACATCCTGGAGAGCGAAGTCAAGTGGCCCTTAGGAAGAATTACTATGAACAAAGCTAGTGGAAGTGATGAAATTCCAACTGAGCTATTTCAAACCCTAAAAAGATGATGCTGTTAAAGAGTCGCACTCACTATGCCAGCAAGTTCGGAAAACTCAGCTGTGGCCACAGGATAGAAAAATTCAGTTTTCATTTCAATACAAAAGAAAGGCAAAGCCAAAAAAATGTTCATAGTACTGTAAAATTGTATTCATTCCACATGCTAGCAAGGTAATGCTCAAAATCCTTCAAGCTAGGCTTCAACAGTGTGTGAACTGAGAATGCCCAGATGGACAGGCTGGATTTAGAAAAGGCAGAGAAACCAGAGACTAAATTGTCAACATTTGCTGGATCATAGAAAAAGCAAGGGAATACTAAAAAAAACAAAACAAAAAACAACCCTCTATTTCTGCTTCATTAACTATACTAAAGCCTTTGGCTTTGTGGATCACAACAAACTGTGGAAAATTCTTAGATGGAAATAACAGACCACTTTACCTGTCTCCTGAGAAAAGTGTATGTGGTTCAAGAAGCAATAGTTAGAACCAGACATGAAACAATGGACTGGTTCAAAATTGGAAAAGGAGTACATCAAGGCTGTATATTGTTACCCTGCTTATTTAACTTCTATGCATAGTACATTATGTGAAATGCTAGGCTGGATGAATGACTAGATGTAATAAAGTTTGACAGAAATATCAACAACCTCAGATACACAGATGATACCACTCTAATGATGGAATGTGAAGAGGAACTAAAGAGCCTCTTCATGATGGTGAAAGAGGAGAGTGAAAAGGCTGGCTTAAAACTCAGAACTCAAAAAACTAAGATCGTGGCCTCTAGTCCCATCATTTCATGGCAAATAGATGATGAAATAGTGGCATATTATTTTCTTGGGCTCCAAAATCACTGTGGACAGTGATTGTAGCCACAAAATTACAAGACTTTTGCTCCTCAAAAGAAAAGCTATGACAAACCTAGACAGCATGTTAAAAAGCAGAGAGATCACTTTGCCTACAAAAGTCAGTATTATCAAAGCAATGGTTTTTCCAGTAGTCATGTATGGATGTGAGAGTTGGACCATAAAGAAGGCTGAGTGTTGAAGAATTGATGCTTTTGAATTGTGATGCTGGAGAAGACTCTTGAGAGTCCCTTCAATAGCAAGGAAACCAAACCAGTTAATACTAAATGAAATCAATCCTAAGATGTTCATTGGGAGGACTAATGCTGAAGCTGAAGCTCCAATACTTTGAACAACTGATGAGAAGAGCCAACTCATCAGAAAAGACTCCAATGCTGGGAAAGACTCAAGGCAGGAGGAGAAAGGAGTAGCAGAGGATGAGATGGTTGGATGTCATCACTGACTCAATGGATAGTTTGAGCAAACTCCGGAGATAGTGAAGGACAGGGAAACCTGGTGTGCTCTTGTCCTTGGGGTTGCAAAGAATCAGACACGATATAGTGACTGAAGAACAACAAAATGAGGCAAAAGAGAATGGGGAGCGGGGGAGGACAAAAGCAGATGAGACAATAAAACATACAGCAGGATGATAAACTATAATCTGAAAGTATTGCTACACACTTTAAATATAGTTGAACATTCCAATTAAAAGGTAGAGATTGTCAGACTATATAGAGACCAAGCCATATGTTCTCAACAAACAAAGCAAACTACTAATGTAAAGAAACACATACAAATGAGAATTCAAGGAGAGCGATATGATCAGTAATAAAGACATTTTATTATGTTAAAATGATTAATTCCTTAGGAAGATACCAAAAGGTCATTTTTAATAGATTTTAAATAAGGCAAAAATTGCTAGAACTTTTGGAGAAGTAGACAAATTGACAAGTATAGTCTGTGATTTCAATGCCCCTCTTTCTGTAACTGATAGTACAAGAGGAAAAAATATATTCTAGAGCAACACTGTTAGCCAGCTCTACTCAAGAACTGCAGAAAAGAAACTCTTTTCAAGTGTGCATAGAGCATTCATAAAAAATAATGACAGACCCTGGGCAACAAAAATGCTTGAAATACTTGAAAGAGGAGAATAATCAAATATATGTTTTCTGATCACCATGAAATAAAATCAGAAATCAGTAGTAAGGAAATCTAGAAAATCTCCAAATAATTAGAAATCAACTTGCATATTTAAATAGAGTCCATGAGCCAGAGAAGAAATCTCAAGGGCAAAATTTTATTTTTATTTTTAAATTAATTTCTATTGGAGTGTAGTTGCCTTACAATGTTGTGTTAGTTTCTACTGTACAGCAGAATGAATCAGTTACACATACACATACACATACATCCCCTCCGTTTTGGACTTCTTCCCCATTTGGGTCACCACAATTCATTAAGTAGAGTTCCCGGTCAAGCGCAATATTTTAAAATGGTGATACATCATGAGCAAATGAGGCTTATCCCAGGGAAGCCTGTTAGTTTAACAAGTAAATAATAACAATGCACAGGTCCATAGTAAAGACCAAACAAATAGTAATGATTGACTCAATTAATACAGGAAAAAGGATTTAATAAAAATCAATACCTGTCGATAAAATTTTAGAATTCTAGGAAGAAAAAGGAAACTACTTCCTCATGATGATAAAGAATATTTCTGAAAAGGCAAACACATTACAAAATGATAAATAATCAAACAAGCAAACCTAGAGCTTTTCTCTCTGTGATCAAAACAAGACCAGATGATTATTCTCATAATTCATAGCCAATATTGTCTTTGTATTCAGAAAACAGGATCAAACAGACAAGCCTTAGGAATCTCACAAAAAGCAGTTAGAACTAAGTGAATTAAGACAAATTACAGAATTGAAAGTCCACATACCAAAAATCAATTGTATTTGTAAAGACTGACCACAAACAATGATAAAATGTAATTTTCAAATACCATTTACAATAGCATCTGAAAACAAGATTACTTAGGAATAAGTTAAAATGTATGAAAGAGCTATACTATGAAAACTATATAACATTGATGAGATAAAATATAGATTTGAATAAATGGATATATTATATATTTAGAATATCAATATTCTATCAAATATACCGATACATCCATGGTGAACTGATTTTTCTGCAACATGTCAGGTAAATTCAGCAAAGAATTATATATATTTTTAACAAATTATGTTATAATATCTATATGCACATTTGGAAATAAATGCATATTGATCCTTAACTCACACTTTAGACAATATTTCACCCAAATTAAACAAAGACCAAAATGTAAGGGCTAAATCAAATTTATGCTTCTCTAAAAGGAAGTATAGGAGAAAAATCTGAAGTATTGTGCTAGGCAAATATATTTTGCTTGGAGAAAGCCTTGAACATAAAAGAAAAACAATTGATAAATTCCTTTCAAATAAACCCACCATGTTTGAAAGATGCTTATTAAATAAGTAAAAAGGTAAGCTATTGAATGGGAGAAAACATTATATCATATAGAGTTTGTATATATTTTGTTATATATATAATGTAATAAGATATTTTATATAAATAATGCATAATAATATATTATACATATTTTTCTCCCAGTACACAACTTACTTTTTCATTCATATTATGCATTGTACTAATTAAATGTACTAATTAAATTATGCATTGTACTAAATTAAATTATATTATATTTTAATATAAATAATTATAAACATCTATATTTATATTAGCATATCTATATTAATACCTTAGCCTTTGTCTCTTTAGACATATTATACTTTAAAAAAAATGAAAAAGACCTCTTATATTTCAGTAATAGGAAGACAAACAACTAGATGCAAAATGTCAAGTTAGTTGAAAGGATGTTACACCAATTAAGATATGCAATTGATAAGTATATAAAACAGTGTTCAATATAGTTGATAACCTGGAAAACCAAATTAAATCATAATTAGATACTATTATATACTCACTAAGGGACTCAAAGAAAATAACAATTATTATACAATGTTTTTTATTATTTATTTGCAATTGTATAATTGATGTAATTTCTTGGAAATCTGAAGCTCTGCATTTTACAGTTACTTTTGCTTACCATGATAATGCATACCAAATGCAAATATTTTATAAGTAATAAGAAATTTATCAAAGAATATCACTCTGGTTTTCAAGTCACAACACTTTTAGTATAACAGGGTGCTCTTGGATGTCATATAGATTATACCACAAAATCCTTTCACTATGTTCGTTCCCTTAAGTTTTACTTCAAAACCTGTAGTCATAATATAAGTTAACATATTGGTCTTTCTGAAATTGCCTAAGTTCTTTTAATTGGCCCTTTAAAACTGTGCATTGTTTCTTGTTGACCTCTGTTCTCTCTTCTATGCTCTGCCCTTCTCTGCTTTTCATCCTAAAATGCAGCATAGATTGCATCAGTGGAACTGCTTTATCCTCTGACCTTGGCTGGATTGGTAAGGGCAGGGCACCAGGAGGTAGTGGAGAGTAGAAAGAGAACAGTGAGGCCAAGGTACATTTTTTTCTCCCTCTTTCCTCTCTGTGTCACGGCATTTCTAACCTTAGTTGCTCTCATCTGCAGTGAGAACACACTCCGAGCGCCGTACAGGCCAGGTCTTTCCAGATGCACTATGCTTTCTTGCCTGTCCCTTCAGGATTCCCACCTCAAGTACCCACTGCCTGCCTCACCATCCCTTGTTGGTTTACTAAGCTCTGTCTTCTTTAAATTACTTTTATTAAAATCATTTTGAACATGTCCTGTTTTCTGTCACAACCCTGTCAATAGTATTATGAGCAGGATTCTGCATTGGGTTTGCTCTCCTATATATGAGGAGACATATGACATATGGCAAAGTGACATCAATTTTTCACTAGAATGCCATATGATGAACAACTGCTGCTGCTGCTGCTGCTGCTGCTAAGTCGCTTCAGTCGTGTCCGACTCTGTGCAACCCTAGAGACGGCAGACCACCAGGCTCCGCCGTTCCTGGGATTCTCCAGGCAAAAATACTGGAGTGGGTTGCTGTTTCCTTCTCCAGTGCATGAAAGGGAAAAGTGAAAGTGAAGTCGCTCAGTCGTCCGAGTCTTAGCGACCCCATGGACTGTAGCCTACCAGGCTCCTCCGTCCATGGGATTTTCCAGGCAAGAGTACTGGAGTGGGGTATAATGAACAACTAATTGAGGGCAAATCACTGAGTGATCAATTGCCTTTGGCACTTAATGGCTCTGACAAAAAAAAAAAGTTATTGCAAAGATTATGGGATGGGATGATTCCTTCTGACTATTCTGAAGAGTATAAATATACGTTAAAAAAAAAAAAAACCTGAAATCCTAATTTATGTCACAGGTGGCTATCCAGAAAATCTTAATAGCAGCCTTAAGTAATCTCTTATTTGTAATAGCATAGGGCAGCCAGGGTCTGACTGCAGGATTGCAGAGTTACAGTGTTGCTGTGTCATGAAATGCACGACTCGCCAAATCATTTAGGCCCAAGGAAAGAAAATTTGTTGGGGAGGAATGGAGCCATGACATTCGGCAAAAGGAGACAAAGCTGAAATTTGGAATCTAAAGGTCCTCCTGCAATGTTGTTGCCGATGGAAGCGGCTCTGTTCCTTCAGCTCAGAGAACCAATCTTCCTTGCAAGGAAATGTTTCAGTGACTCCATTTGGGTGATTGCCTCAAAATAATATGCAGATAATTTTCATGATCTATCTTCACCACCTCTCATTGCCTTTGGTCTCATAATGAGATTTATATCTGAATATTAACCAGAGGGGGAGAAATGCACAGTCCTTTCCAAAAGGAGAAACTGTTGCAAGATCTTTGATAATTTCATTTGTCAAGAGCTAAGGGAGAGTGTTGGGAAATATTCTAAGGATATTATATGAAAGAACAGAAATTGTGACATTGAACTGGGCCAAAGTTATAGATAGGAGAGTATTCACCAAGGATTCTGAATAAAATATGAAATAAAGCACCTGTGTGTGCTGGGTACACATTTGAATCAAATTACCACTGGGGTTTCACAGACCTATTAACCACACCTTAGACCTGAGTCAGTTTACTGAACTGCAATATACTAACTTGAAGGGAGGTCTGGTTATTTTGGAAAAAAATATAATAGGGCATAAGTATAAGTATACATTGTACACACTGCAAATAAGTATATACTGTAAATCTTCCCCAAGCTTTCTCCAGAGGGAATTTTGACCATTTATCAAGGTGAAAAATTATGGGAAAAAGCTATATACCTTGGCCTTCTGCACAATCTAAAATCCAGGTAGGATTGACTGATGGGTGATTAGGCTCACCCTGTAAAGATATGGTGACTATGGGATTTCATATTTCTTCTGAGTTGGGAATGCATTTTTCTGAAATTAATCAAAGGACAAAAACAGAAGCTGACTGGTAAAGAGGGTGGAATCTTAGGGACATTTCCTCTAATCTACTTGCTATTACTGTTCTTCTCTGTTGTGTGGCCTGAGAGGATGGCTTCTGTAAACTGCGTCATTAGGATCCTCCACCTTCTGGATTCTACTTGGGAAGCTAAAGTAGTATAATTGTTGTCTTACAACAATTCCCAATCATCCCTGCCCATTCTTTGAGCTATTTTGTCATGTATTTTACTTTACACATGCCACAGAAACACAATATACTGCCACTAGTTTTTCTCCAGTTAAATCCTGTTGACTGTGCAATGAGTTTCCTACTAGGAAATTGACTATTGCTGTGTTCAAGTCCTCCTTTTCTCTAAGACTACACTGTCAGATATGTTACTTATTGGCCACATGTGGCTAGTTAAACACAACTGAAATTCACTTTCTCGCTTAGACTAGCCACATTTCAAGTCTTCAAGTGACACATGTTGCTGAAGATCATCTGGTTGTACACTGAGGAATAGAAAAATTCCGTTTGTCTCAGGAAGTGCTGCTGGGCTGTACCTCTGTACAAAAGTTTGTGGTCACAGATTGTTGGGCATATTAAGCTTTATTGAATCTCATCTTTGTATTGATTTGTAGTAACTTCATGAAGTGATAAATTTGAGGTTGCTTGAATATGATACTAAGAGTAATTTTTTTAGTTTATTCCAGGATTTGCAGATAGGAGACATTCACATTGCAGTCATAAGAAAAATGCCATAGTTTAAAATGCTGTTTTAGGGACCTCCCTAGCAGTCCAGTGTAACTGGACTATGGAAGACGCCACACTTCCTAGATTTGAAAAGAAAATATTTTAATATAATAACAGATGGAAATGTTCCATAGGAAACTGAGAGTAAATCCCCTCCCTTCAAAGACTGATTTTTGAGAATGTAGTTTGATGTTTAAAATTTTTAGAGCAGGAGATAATACACACTTTCTATTGTTTTATAACCTCCAAGTGCAGTAAAGGCATATTTTAATATTCTTTCTAAGAAGGCTTTATTCTTATCATAAACTCTCTGTTAGTGAGCTCTATGACAGCCTAGTAAAATAATCTGCCATCTATTTCTGCATCCCCTTTAAGATCAAACTATCTGTTTATAGACACTAATGATTCACCTTTACACAAAAGATTCAGCCTAATCATAAATGACATGTCTGACTGCCATCATCTTTTAATTACAATCCAACAACTTTGAGGGATAATTACTGAGTGTCCAGAATGCACCACGGAACATGCAAGAAAACTTGAGGAAATAGCACTGTGGAGGAGTTCACACTTACAGAACAGGCTCTATTAAGTTAATACAGTATCATACATAAACCTGTGTGGATAATAACTGCAACATAATTTTCAGCATGAACGAATCAGTACATTATAAGAAGGAATTTTTGCTGAGAAAGTGAGATCAGAGTGTGAATTAAAAATGTTAAGAGAATGCAAGTGGATAGAAGGGAAGAGGATAGTAAAAGAAAATAAGTGTAAATATTTGAGAGCACTGTTCTATACTTCATTCTACAAGAAAAAAAATTACATATATATATATATATATATTTATTTATTTATTTATTTATTTATATGGGGGAAAGACAAACAATCTGCCAGGAAAATCTGTATGAGATTCTCATGGGAAGTTGAAGGGGAATACATGATGGAATCCAGGTGGAGTATAAAGAATTCTCATATTTTGTAGTAAAAGCCCTAACTCAATGCTTATGTTTATGAAATGAAAAATAGATGATTTTATATGTATGTAAAGTTAAAAAGCTATAAATAGAAAATGAATCATGATAATCTCACTTAAAATATTAGAGTGGGGTGGATAGAAATGATGGGGAGGGCATAAAAAACAAGCTGCATTTCATCTGTCCTTATGCAGATCAAGGACATTTGCAAGAATTAAAATGTAAGTAACAGAGACTGATGAATGCAGGCACCAAGAAAAGTAAAAGCAAGAATGGTTTACAGTGATTGGCTTGATGCAACAGACTGGAGTGGAATATTACTACTTTAGAAGGTGCGCATGCATTATGTCAATTAACTTTCCAATATATGTAAATATAGTTCCTGAAAATGAGTATATTACACCTAAAAAGTATTCAAATTCTGAGATATTTTATTAAAAGTGCCTTTCTCAATATCTTTTTAAAATAGGGATCCCTTTTTATTAAAGTATGTTTGATTTACAATGTTGTGTAGGTTACAGGAGTACAGCAAAGTGATTCAGTCATATATATATATATGTATGTATATATTATATATGGGCTACCCTGATAGCTCAGTAAAGAATCCACCTGCAATGCAGAAGACCCTCATTCTTTTCTGGGTTGGGAAGATCCGCTGGAGAAGGGATAGGCTACCCACTCCAGTATTCTTGGGCTTCCCTTGTGACTCAGCTGGAAAAGAATCTGCCTGCAATGCAGGAGACCTGGGTTCCATCCCTGGGTTGGGAAGATCCCCTGAAGAAGGGAAAGGCCAACCACTCCAGTATCCTGGCCTGGGGAATTCCATGGACTGTACAGACCATGGGGTAGCAAACAAAAACAAAAACATATATATATATATATTAATATATGTGTGTTATATATATATTCTTGTTCAGATTCCTTTCACCCATAGGTCATTACAAAATATTGAAAAGTTTCCTATGCTATGTAGTAAGTCCTTGTTGGTATCTATTTTACATATAGTAGTATGTATGTATTAATCCCAAACTACTACTTTATTCTCCTGCCCCCTTTCTCCTTTTGTAACCATACATTTGTTTTCTATGAATCTGGGTCTATTTTTGTTTTGTAGATAAGTTTGTTTGTATCACACATATATCAGATATAATAGACTTTAAAATAAAGATAGTTACAAGATACAATGAAGGATACTACATAATGATCAAGGGATCAATCCAGGAAGATATGACAATTGTAAATATATAGGTACCCAACACAGTAGGACCTCAATATATAAAGCAAATCTTATTTACCTTAAAAAAGAAAAACTAAAATGCATCAAGGAGGCAAAATGTTTCCCATGTTGCAAATATGCTGAAGGGGTCAAAAGCATGCCTTTTAATTTCGCCTTATTTTTGCACTTTTCTTAATGTTCATTTTTCCAGTTTTAACATATTAAAATGTGATTCACTATTCATTGGTTTCATCAAAGAAAAATGACTTTCAGAAAACATTCAAAATATCAACTGCAATAGAGAATTTCTTTGAAGCTAAAATGCCCAGGGTGATTATACAGTAGTGAAACAAATTTTCACTGCCCAAATTATTCTTTTGGTGAGTAATTTGTCGCTTCACTTGTGTCTGACTCCTTTTGACACAATGGACTGTAGCCTGCCAGTTTCAGCTGCCCATGGTATTCTCCAGGCAAGAATTTTGGAGTTGGCTGACATGCCCTCCTCCAGGGGATCTGACCCAGGGATCAAACCTCTGTCTCCTACATTGCAGGCAGATTCTTTACTGTTATTATGCAGATATTGTTAATGTCATGAAAATATGAATACAAAAAAAGGATAATAATAGTAACCTTTATCAGTCTGTGGTTACAATTTTGTTTTCTTTTGATGAGAGATACTCTCAGTGACTTTCAAGAATGGAACACTCTATTATTAGCTGTGGTCACCATGCTATGGGCTTCCCAGGTGGTGCAGTTGATAATACAAGAGACACGGGAGACGTGGGTTTGATCCCTGGGTTGGGAAGATCCCCTGGAAGAGGAAATAGTGATCCACTACAGTATTCTTGCCTGGAAGATTCCATGGACAGAGGACCTGGTGGGCTGTCGTTCTTGGGGTTGCAAAGAGTCGGACCTGACTGAGCACATGCACAGCACACTATGCTATACCTTACATCCATATAAATTATTTACTTTATACAAGAAATGTTTTTTGGTACCTTTTAATCCCTTTCACCCATTCTTCCCAGCCCCCATCTCTGGCAGCCGCCCATCTGTTCTCTACATTTTGTCTGTTTGAGCTTTTTTGTTCTTTTACATTCCACATGTAAGTGAGATCATACAATATTGTCTTTCTCTGACTTATTTCACTTAGCATAATGCCCTCAAGGCCCACCCATGTTGTTACAAATGGCAAGATTTTATTCATTTTATGGCTGAGTAAAATTCCATTGCCTGTACATATATTCATATCTTCTTTATCCATTCATCCATCAGTGGACACTTACATTGCTTCCATATCTTGACTATTGTAAGTAATGTTCATATGGACAAAGGGACGCATATATCTTTCAAATTAGTGTTTTTTTGTTTTCTTTAGGTAATACTCAGAAGTGAAATTGCTGGATTACATGGCAGTTTTATTTGGAGTATTTTTTTTTTTTAAGAATTTCCATTCTGTTTTCCATAGCGTGAGTGCTTACCAAGTCACTTCAGTAGTGTCTGACTCTTTGCAACCCTGTGGACAGTAGCCTGCCTCATCCTCTGTCCTCTGTCCATGGGATTCGCCAAGCAAGAATACTGGAGTGGGTTGCCATGCCCTTTTCCGGGGAATCTTCTCAACCCAGGGATAGAACTCCCATCTATTGCGTCTCTTGCATTGGCAGGCAGGTTTTTAACACTAGAGCCCTGGGAAGCCCATTTTCCACAGAGGCTGCATCAACTTAGATCCCCACCAGAGTGCACAAGGGTTCCATTTTCTTCACATTCTTCCCAATATTTGTCATTTGTCTTTTTGAAAATAGCAGTTTTAACAGGTGTGAGCTAATACCTCATTATGGTTTCTATCTGCAGTTATTGAATGACATTGGATGATTAATGATGTTAATTATATTTATTGAACCTTTAGTATGCACTATGCACCATGCTAATATCCCTACTTGCATTTTAGTTAAAAACATTCTATAAAATCTTCACAAACATTCTATAAAGTAGGCAATAATATTGCCTTATTTTACAAAAGAATAAACAAAATTGTAGAGTGTTTACATACTTTGGCTATGATTTTAAGCTAGTCTTTCTTAAAACTGAGATACAAGCTCTAGCTGTCACCTGTGTATTTAGTTTCTTTATTGATCACTGCTTTTCCAAGCTGCAAGTATCATGCTACTAAGAAATTAAGAATATTCTTAATATTCTTAATTTTCCCTAGGCTTAAACTCTCCTGCCACAATTGTAATTGCAGACATTAGCTGTCATATCTGCTTTGATTGCATTTTTGCACAAATACTAGACAACTTGGTATTTTAAAAAAAAAGCAACAACTATATATGTATTTTTTATTTTCTGTTGGAATATAGCTGATTAACAATTTTGTGATAGTTTTAGTTGAACAGTGGAGAGACTCATCCATATATATATGCTTGTATCCCAAATTCCCCTCCCATCCAAGCTGCCACATAACACTGAGAAAAATTCCCTATGCTACATGATAGAACCTTGCTGGTTATCCATCTTAAATAGAGCAGTGTTAAGTCCCTCTAGTAATCAATAAATTACAATAGAATTTTAAGTTTTATATTCAAAATCTGCAGACATCAAATAGTATATCAAGTAGGGTCAAAGATTCAGGGAAGTAGTACTTTGGTTATCAATTCCTGGTAGTAATTAGTTGATAAACATCCCCAGAGGGAAATTTAGTCTGAAACGAAAAAAAAAAATTGCACCATTTCATTCTACAATTCTGAAGATTTTTATTAGCTACAAGTTAAGTTCATTGTAGTTTGATTATAAAATTGAAAAATCAGCATGCTAAACATCACTGAGTAGATCATTTAAAAATTATGCAATATTCAATGCATTTGTTCAATGCAAAAATTGTGCAATTATTCAATGTTGCAGTAATATCCAGTTATTAAAGGTGAAACTGTATAAGAACATTTAATGACATGTCAGTGCCAAGGGAAAAGTGAATACCGCCAAGTTGGACTATAAACATGTTTCTTTTTCATATTTGTGTAAATTTTATAAATTTTACCCTAATGTTTACTAGGGTGGATGTCTACTAGAGGATCCCTAGTAGCTCAGACAGTAAAGCATCTGCCTGCAATGCAGGAGACCCAGGCGATCCCCGGGTCAGGAAGATCCCCTGGAGAAGGAAATGGCAACCCACTCCAGTATTCTTGCATGGAGAATCCCGTGGACAGAGGAGCCTAGTGGGCTACAGTTCATGGGTTCACAAAGAGTTGGACACGACTGAGTGACTAACATACACACCCTTAAGTCTAAGTACTTTTTGAAATAAAAATTAACAACTCAAGCAAAATATACTAATAAGGGTTCCATGGAGAAATAAACTTCAGTAGATACCCAGTAATGTTCTGAAACCTTATGCAAAATTTCCATTCTCTGGGAATTTGAGTATTCTTCTGTGAATAAAGATAACATCCTACATAGAATTCTCAAAGGAGAGTGATAACTCGTTTCAGAACTATAAATCTATATAATACATATGAAGAAAATTAAGTTGCATTTATTGGATTATTATGGACAACTCTAAAACTTAAGATAAACTATTCATGCATAATAAATCATCATCATTTACTAAGAAAAATTTTTTAGGGTCTATACTTATGAAGAAAATGTCAAAATATTTTTTACAGCATTGGATTTCTTAAATATTTATTATACAGTATTTCTAATTTACTTAATTCATTTATTGCAGAGTGAAATGTATTATCATAGTATTCTTTAATTAATAAATAAGACGAGCTTAAGAAATCTACTTAGCAGAGATAAAATTTTAACAAGCTGAAATAACTAAATATGTGAGTTTGTGCATAGAACCAGGATTCAGATATGTAGCAAGTTATTATGAATTACAGTAAGCATAAGAAATATTGTATTCAGTAAAATCTAAAATATTACCTGTAAGATTTTTACTATTTTTCATTTAAAGGATGAATAGATGGAATACATATTATGATTACTTGATATTAACTTTTTTATTTGAACTTTGAAAATAACACATTTTTGTGGTAAATATCATATACAACAAAAATTTCATTTTAATAAAGTGGCATAGATCAATTTTTCACAAACAAAATAACATTTCCCTCTACAAAGATTTTTTTTCCTTCTCAAATTGACTCTATTTATCATTATTAATCTGACTTCTATAAACAAAGATAACAGAGGACAAGGAAGTTACATCAGTCAGTCAGTTCAGTCACTCAGTCAGGTGCGACTCTTTGCGACCCCATGAGCTGTAACATGCCAGGCCTCCCTGTCCATCACCAACTCCCAGAGTCCACCCAAACTCAGGTCCAGTGGGTTTGGGTGCCATCGAATCAGTGGTGCCATCCAGCCATCTCATCCTCCGTTGTCCCCTTCTCCTCCTGCCTTCAATCTTTCCCAGCATCAGGGTCTTTTCAAATGAGTCAGCTCTTCGCATGAGGTGGCCAAAGTATTGGAGCTTAGCTTCAACATCAGTCCTTCCAATGAACACCCAGGGCTGATCACCTTTAGGATAGACTGGTTGGATCTCCCTGCAGTTGAAGGGACTCTCAAGAGTCTTCTCCAACACCACAGTTCAATAGCATCAATTCTTCAGCGCTCAGCTTTCTTCACAGTCCAACTGTCACATACATACATGACTACTGGAAAAAACATAGCCTTGACTAGATGGACCTTTGTTGAAAAAGTAATGTCTGTGCTTTTTCATATGCTGTCTATGTTGGTCATAACCTTCTTTCCAAGGAGTAAGCGTCTTTCAGTTTCATGGCTGCAGTCACCATCTGCAGTGATTTTGGAACCCCCCTGCCCCCCCCAAAAATAAAGTCACTCACTGTTTCCAATGTTTCCCCATCTATTTGCCATGAAGTGATGGGACCAGATGCCAATATCTTAGTTTTCTGAATATTAAGCTTTAAGCCAACTTTTTCATTCTCCTCTTTTACTTTCATCAAGTGGCTCTTTAGTTCTTCTTCACTTTCTGCCATAAGGGTGGCGTCATCTGCATATCTGAGGTTATTGCTATTTCTCCCAGCAATCTTGATTCCAGCTTGTGCTTTCTCCAGCTCAGCGTTTCTCATGATGTATTCTGCATATAAGTTAAATAAGCAGGGTGACAATATACAGCCTTGACATACTCCTTTTCCTATTTGGAACCAGTCTGTTGTTCCATGTTCAGTTCTAACTGTTGCTTCCTGATCTGCATACAGGTTTCTCAAGAGGCAGGTCAGGTGGTCTGGTATTCCTATCTCTTTCAGAATTTTCCACAGTTTATTGTGATCCACACAGTCAGAGGCTTTGGCATAGTCAATGAAACAGAAATAGATGTTTTTTTGGAACTCTCTTGCTTTTTTGATGATCCAAGCGGATGTTGGCAATTTGATCTCTGGTTCCTCTGCCTTTTCTAAAACCAGCTTGAACGTCTGGAAGTTCACAGTTCACGTATTGCTGAAGCCTGGCTTGGAGAATTTTAAGCGTTAATTACTAGCGTGTGAGATGAGTGCAATTGTATGGTAGTTTGAACATTCTTTGGCATTGCCTTTCTTTGGGATTGGGATGAAAACTGACCTTTTCCAGTCCTGTGGCCACTGCTGAGTTTTCCAAATTTGCTGGCATATCGAGTGCAGCACTTTCACAGCATCATCTTTGAGGATTTGAAATAGCTCAACTGGAATTCATCACCTCTACTAGCTTTGTTCATAGTGATGCTTCCTAAGGCCTACTTGACTTCACATTCCATGATGTCTGGCTCTAGGTGAGTGCGAGTGATCACACCATTGTGATTATCTGTGTCGTGAAGATCTTTTTTGTACAGTTCTTCTGTGTCTTCTTGCTACCTCCTCTTAATATCTTCTGTTTCTGTTAGGTCGATACCATTTCTGTCCTTTATCGAGCCCATCTTTGCATGAAAAGTTCCCTTGGTATCTCTAATTTTCTTGAGGATATCTTTAGTCTTTCCCATGTTATTGTTTTCCTCTATTTCTTTGCACTGATCGCTGAGGAAGGCTTTCTTATCTCTCCTTGCTATTCTTTGGAACTCTGCTTTCAGATGGGAATATCTTTCCTTTTCTCCTTTGCTTTTTGCTTCTCTTCTTTTCACAGCTATTTCTAACGCCTCCTCAGGCAGCCATTTTGCTTTTTTGCATTTCTTTTTCTTGGGGATGGTGTTGATTTCTGTCTCCTGTACAATGTCACGAACCTCCATCCATAGTTCATCAGGTCCTCTGTCTATCAGATCTAGTCCCTTAAATCTATTTCTCACTTCCACTGTATAGTCGTAAGGGATTTGATTTAGGTCATACCTGTTACATACCATTTTTTAAATCACTGGAACAACAGATAGTAGAGCTGGGCGTCTCACATACCGGTCTCTTGTTTCCAAATCCAGAGAACTAATAAACATATGAATTACAAATTGATTTCCACACGTAGCCCTCTAAATACCTGTAACATGTCACTTTATTAAAAAAATATCAAAGATAAAATGCCACTGATGTCCATTTACTGTATGCATGTGAATGCATTTTTCTAGTTTAATTAACATTTCTGACTAATAGAAGAGCACTTGTATAAGGTTTTAATATAAAGTATTATTTGGACATATAACATTACTGTGTCTCATCCAAGTCTGAACTACCTTAGTAAAACCAGATATATGAAAACTTCATCAAGGATTTTCTCTGTGTGTAGAAACAGAAGGTGGATGTTCGTAGGGAGTGGTGGCTCACAGAAAGTAAACGATTCATTAACAACTTGACAGCCGTAACTGAAATTCATAGCTTCTCTGTAAATCATACGTTTATTCTCTTTGAAATAAATAAAGTTTAAGAGCTCCTGGCATTTACAGAAGAACAAAGCAGTCACTACATGAACCCTAGATATGAACTGTGAAGATGGATTCTATGGAATACTTAAGGAAATTGACAACCTCATAACTTTTAGAAAGAAAATAACTACACATATTAATACTTTTCCATGAGAAGTATATAAAATTCCTTTTGTGTTGTTTATTAATTAGAAACCTTTTAGGGAAATAAAATATCTATGTAACCTAGTATTTCCATATAATTAAGTCACTGGAGGTAAAAAGAAAAATACTGGCAAAATATATTAAATGTGTTTAATGAGAGTCCTAAAATCAAACGTGGGCTCCCCTGATAGCTCAGTGGGTAAAGAATCCACCTGCAGTGTAGGAAATCCCTGTTTGATTCCTGGGTTGGGAAGATCTGCTGAAGATGTGATAGGCTACCCACTCCAGCATTCTTGGGCTTCCCTGATGGCTCAGCTGGTAAAGAATACACCTGCAATGTGAGAGACTTGAACTTAGTCTCTGTGTTGGGAAGATTCCCTGCAGAAGGGAATGGCTATATACTCCAGTATTCTGGCCTAGATAATTCCATGGACTGTACAGTCCATAGGGTCACCAAAGAGTTGGATATGACTGAGCGACTTTCACTTTTCAAAATCAAGCACAGTGGATCCTCTGCTTTGAAACAAACTTCATGTGAATAAAAAATTAATCCAATTAGATCAAATTAATAGGGATTTATTGCCAAAACAGTTGTTAAAACTTTTATATGTTTTGGTTTGAATTAATGGTATTGAAGTTTTGGGAGCTTAGTTATCTTGCTCACCCATGGATAATCTCCTTTAATGACGATATCTAAACAGTTTGGCCAATATCATTGGCTTGTTGATGTTGCTTCCACAATACAGTTTGAGAGGGGATTGAGAGACTGCAGAAAGCTGCTATGAGGATCTGTGTTCACTGATGTTAGGAAAGCTGGACAGCAGCATGTAAAACAGTGAAGTTAGAAAATTCACCACACCTACGCAAAAGTAAACTCAAAATGATTTAAAGACTTAAATATAAGGAAAGGCACACCATAAAATTCCTAGAAAAGAACATTGGCAAAACATCCTCTGACATAAATTGTACCAATATTTTCTTAGGTCCGTCTCCAAAGTCAATAAATAATAGCAAAAAGTAAACAAATTTATGAGCTTGTGTGCAGCAAAGGAAACAATAAACAAGATGAAAAGATAACCCACAAAGTGGGAGAAAATTTTGAAAATGATGTGATCAACAATTTCCAAAATATACAGACAGATAGTACCATTCAATAAAAAACCAAACGACCCAATTGAAAAATGGGCAAAAGATCTTAATAGACATTTCTCCAAAGAACATGTACAGAGGGCTGATTAATTAATAGAGAAATGAAAAATCAAAGCACAATGAGTATCACCTCACATCGGTATCACCTCACATCAGTCAGAATGGTCATCGTGTAAAATCCTGCAAATAATAAATGCTGGAGCAGGTGTGGAGAAAAGGGAATCCTCCTGCACTGTCTGTGGGAATGTAAATTGGTGCAGCCACTGTGGACTTCCCAGGTGGTGCTAGTGGTAAAGAACCTGCCTGCTAATGTAAGAGATCCAAGAGATGCAGGTTTGATCCCTGAGCTAGGAAGATCCACTGGAGTAGGAAATGAAAACCCACTTTGATATTCATGGTTGGAAAATTCCATGGACAGAGGAGGCTGGCAGACTATGTTCCATGGGGCTGCAAAGAGTCAGATATGACTGAACAACTATGCACACACACACACATTGTATATATAATGGAACATTACTCTGCTATTACAAAGAATAAAATAATGTCATTTGCAGCCACATGGACAGACCTAGAGATTACCATATCGGTGTAGAAATCAGAAAGATAAACACCATATGATATTATATGTGGAATCTAAGCTGCAACACAAATAAACATATCTATGAAATATAAACAGGCTCAGATACATATAGAGCAGACTTGTGGTTCCCAAGTAGGGGTGGGAAGAGAGGAGTGAGAGATTGGGAGTTTGGGATTAGCAGATTCAAACTGTTATACAAAAGGTGGATAAACAATAAAGTCCTACTGTATAGCACAGGGAACTATACTGAATATCCTGTAATAAATCATAATGGAAAAGAATACATATGCATAACTGAGTTACTTTGTTGTACAGCAATTAGACGCAACATTGCAAATCAACTATACTTCGAAAAACTTTTTAAAAAATTACAAATCTGTGTTTTCTGACACAGATAACTAAAGAAAAGTGACAGTGATTTAATTGGAATACAGGACTTGATAGCAATTATAGCTAATGTTAAGAACTATAAATCTATTTCAGAAATGAAAATGTGAAAGGATAAGTCAGTAATTTTCCAAATTACTCTTCAGGTGCCCTTTCCCAACTTAATAGGTCCTCTCTCCAGCCTTCCATTTTTGGGCACTGCCATATACTCTCTGGATGTCTACGTCCCTCTAACCCGTCATCTTCATTTCTCACTCTTCCTTCATGTCCGCTTTACTAGAAAGTTCCCATTTCCTTGTCCAAATTATTCTAAAATCTTCTCAAAATCTATTATTTTTAACAGATACTAGTCAGGGCACTAAAGATGAGGCTCACTGATGAATCTATGAATTTCCACCAAAAAAGAAAAGAAATCAGTATACAAGTTGTGTTTTTTTTTTTAATGCATTAATTTCATGTATCAGTCCATAACTTATATAGGTCAAGATAAATGAATTTATATATAAAAAAGATAATATATCATTGCAGAAAGATGTAAACTTATGTTCCATAGCTGCCATTAGATTGTGATGTGTTACGAACCACAGTATTATCCTATCTGAATGAAATCTGTCACATAAAATCATGGATAAGTACAGACACATTCTGAATATATAATTGTATTATAAAAATGAATCCCTTAAATATAAACATCTGTGTGAGAGGCAGGAGATTCTGCCATTTCTTCTTCCTTGGTTTTCTTCCATGATAAGTGCAGTACATGTTTCATTCTTTCCTCTGTGAATGCATTCTGTAGTGTGTGAAGCACAGGGTAAGAAGGCTAATGGGAGCTAAAATGGAGTCTGTGTTTAGTAACCAAACACTGCATTCTGACACTGGACTAGACAAAGAAGAAAACTAGTTCTTGTTAGTACAAAGGACTCCTTTCTTCATTAAGCTTGGACTGACAAGGCTGTGTTTAACCAGAAAAAGTGTAAAATTAGGGTCCCAGCAGGAAAAAATGAAATAGTATATTCACAGTTTAACTGAAAACAGTTTATTGAAGGGATTATTTACAGAAGTATGTACAGCATGCAGAAAATCTACAAAAGATGGGAAAGCACCCAGGGCTAGAAACAATGGGGATTCATAACAAATCTTAAGTGAAAAAAAGATAAGATGAATGTTACCAGAAACTGATCAAAGCAGAAGTGGTGGCAGAAGGGCTGGGTGATAGATGTTAGAACTACGTGTAGGACAATGTCAGAATGGAGGAGCAGAGATAATATAAATATACAGGACCATTCAGCCCACTTCCAATCACCAGCAGGTGTGCCTCATCACTGACTCCACCTTCAAGCATACTGGAAAAAAAATTGGAGTTAAGTGGTATATAAATGTTGGCCTCTCAGGGCCCAGAGCAGGGCAGAGATGAAGGTAGAGACTGGGCCTGGGAAGCCAATCAGAATAACTTGCTAGATTCATCTAATTCATTAACCATGTTTCTAACTTCTGCAAACTCGATGCTTTAGTATCTGTCCTTCATGAGCATACTGGACACGCCTTGTTGTAGACAACCCAACATATGCCTAAGACACCTGACTTGACCTCTTGCCTCCCTCATGTCCCCTCTCCCACCCACACATCTCCCCCTTACAAGAGGAGTCCTCCTCTTAGAAACATATTTTTCAAAATCAAAGCCAACCAATCCAGAGTCCACACCCCCAACCACCCCCTTTATTGCCCTTTATTAAGATCTTGCCTCTGAGCTTAAAGACTCCAGTGCCAGGTACTAGACAAAGAAGAATAGCTCTGTGCCCCAGACCCTGTTAAAATCATTCAAAGTAGCCAATCCTAAATCCACTCACACAATCTCACCAGTTCCTTTCTGTGGAAATCACTATAAAGTCTTCTGCCCAATGCTGGTGCTTCCCTGTGTGGCCCCCCTGATGTGGCCTGCTTCCTTGCTCTTAGGAATTGTGAGTAATAAACTATATTTTTCATAGAAAACATCTCCTGATTTGTTGGCCTTATTATGCATCAAATTTTCTATTAAAATAGTATATTTTTTAAAATCTATCTTGACTACTATCTTACTAAAATTTGAAAAGGTGCTGTGTAGGCTAGAATAGGGGGCTTCCCATGTGGCACTGGTGGTAAAGAACATGCCTGCCAATGCAAGATATGCAGGTTTGATCCAACTGCTGGGAAGATCCCCAGAAGTACGGCATGGAAACTGACTCTAGCATTCTTGCCTGGAGAATCCCGTGGATGGAGGAGACTGGGGGGCTATAGTTCATAGGGTCACAAAGAGTTGGACATGACTGAAGTGACTTAGCACACAAACAAGCAGGCTAGAACTAGACATGAAAAAAGTGGTCCTTTTTTCTATTTAGACACTCTTTCTGATACAAAAGTTTCTACTAGTTCTACCTTGAAATCAGATAAGAGGAGAGACCAACAAATAACAGCCTACCCCTGGAAAATTGCAGGGTAGAATTGTTGTTTTTGGCAAACTCCTTTCTCCCTCTCTCCATCTTCTTACACCTGTTGGTCTCCTGTTCATTCAGTAACTTCTTCCTGTGTCCAGAGGACTGTTTACTAACTTATAAGTGGTACATTTATTAATCCCATGGCATTATTTGGTGTTAAAAATGATTTGTTATGAGTTGAAATTATGAAACTTTACTAATATTACCAAATCTATTATCTCTTGTTGTATGATTTCAAATGATGCAATCAATAATTTATATAATTGACTATGGATAAACTAATATAAAATAAAATAACAAAGAAATATGATTACAAAACACACACATAAAATGTGATAACAAGAGACTATTAAACTGAAGTAAGATGAGGGAAAGGGCTTCCCAGTGGGTGCAGTGGTAAAGAATCTGCCAATTTAGGAGACTCAAGAGATGCATGTTTGATCCCCGGGTTGGGAAGATTCCCTGGAGTAGGAAATGGCAACCCACTCCAGTATTTTCTGCTGGGAAATACCGTGGGCAGAGGAATCTGGCAGGCTACAGTCCACAGGGTCACTCTTAGTTGGACACAACTGAACAACTGAACATATATGCAAGATGAAGGAAACTCATTAATTTGATAACATACTTCAAGTTTACGCTCAACACAAACTTCTAACATATGAAATCTGAGCAGATGCATATACAAATATGTATGTACTAGATTAGAGAATAAAATCAGCTATTTGCCTCTAGCCATTTGTTTGGAGAAATGAAAAAAAGTTCAGTATATTGGTTTTACGTTTTAAATTCAACATACAGTGATGTTTGCTAATCTTTTTAAGATGCTTTGAAAACCAATAGGAGTCACAGGGTGGGCATAAAACTTGAATCTGTGGAAATTCTGGCCTCAGAGTAGCAATTTGCATTGATTTTGACATGCCAATAGAGTTACAGAGAAATACATCAAGTTAAATTGCATGTGCCATGTTATAGTAAAAGTCTGCAACAAAATTAAGTGAAGAGTGAAGATGTTCTTAATATAAGAAGTCCTTTCTTTGTGCTATTACAACCAAAGACACAAGACTTATGTAATCACGGTTAAAATGTATATCCACCACTCTTCCCAATGCCTGTGATCTAAGACACATAGTCCCTGGAAGTTGCAATAACTTCTAGAAAGAACTGAGATCAGGAGGCACCATCAAATATGAATGGACATCTACTATTGCTACAGATCATGTTAATAGTCTACTTAAGATACTGTCCCTTTCCACATCCTCACACTATAAGCAAATCAATAAATAAAAGCATAGATGTTTTAGTTTCTTGTTATGGTACAATACCAAATGATAGTGAGCTTTCCCAATGACTCAGACAGTAAAGAATCTGCCTGAGATTCTTTACTGACCCAGATTCGATCCCTGTATTGGAAAGATCCCCTGGAGAAAGAAATGGCAATCCACTCCAGTATTCTTGCCTGGAGAATTCCATGGACAGGGGAGCTGGGTAGGCTACAGTCCATAAGGTCCCAAAGAGCCAGAGATGACTGAGTGATTAACACACACACCCACACCACAAGATAGTACAGTTTCAGGAAATATTAATATTTGATGAATACTTTGGGAATTCTTGATATCTGATTTAAGAAAATTGAAGTGGTCCTTACAGTGAAGGATTTGAATAGTTGTATTTTTCCTCTGCTGAGTTCTGTATTCTGAGTTCTACCTTATGGAATTTCAAACTTCCAGAAATAGCCACAGAAAATAGGTTGGGGGTATACGTATTCATCTTAGATAAAATAAAGCCTACCCAGGAGCTTTTACATTTATATGAACCTTTACATATATGTGTGTGTGTGTGTGTATATATATATATATATGTATATATATATATATATATGTTTGAATTTGTTTAGTCTTTCGAATTGGGATGACTGTGTGTTGATGGCTGATAACTAGATTTTTAGAAGATGTGAATGTCAAATATATATTTAAATATCAATATGATTTTGGATTTTGCACAAAATATATATATGGCAATGTTTTTCTCTTTCCTCTTTAATACTCAAGATAAGAGTTTAATGCCAGGAAATATGCTTGTTGTTACTTACTTCTATATTTAAAACAGTGGCTTTATTTTGTGCTTGGAGAGCTTCCAGTATAGAAACTGATGCAAAATTTATAAGCAAAGGATAATAGAATATAATAAGAGACTCTGAATTGTTTAGTATCAATCTGATGAGTTATGCTGAAAGACTGCTTCACTAAAATCATGTGTGTATTTCATCAAATATGTATTTACTACTGCCTTTCCTGACAGTGTGGGATTTTATTAGCTCTAAGGTACTAAAATGGGTCTTCCCTTGTAGCTCAGACAGTAAAGAATCAGCCTGCAAAGCTGGAGACCCAGGTTCAATCTCTGGGTCGGGTAGATCCCCTGGAGAAGGAAATGGCAACCCACATCAGTATTCTTGCCTGGAAAATTCCATGGACAGAGAAGCCTGGTGGGCTACAGTCTATGGGGTCGCAAAGAGTCAGACACAACTGAGCTACTAACACTTTCACTTCCGCTAACTTGAGTTTAAAATCTCATAGATAATTATAATGACAATGTTAATAGAATCATAATATAATAAACTTTATACCACATATTATATTATGAACCCAACTAGCTACAGCTCCTGGTATGTGGCAAATATATCTAGATATTTGTCACATAAGCAAACAGAGAATTTCACGGCAGCTCCTAAATGTGCAAATCAGGTATATCTTATGCAGAAGGAAGATGATTTGGCCATGGGTGTAGCTGTGAGGCTAAGCCTAGACATACCTGTAGACCTCTGTCAGATCCTTCCTCCGTTCCTCACCAGAGCACCATGACTACACTTTGTGTTGTGGCACTTAGACTTTCTATTGGAAATTATTGTTTTCCATGTGCCTTATATCTTCTTTGAGCCTGGAAGCCATTCATGGATGGGGTGCATGTCTACCTCCTCAAATTACAGTAAGTCCCCTACATATGAACTCTCATGTTGCCAACTTTCAAAGATGAGAATGTACATTTTCATGTTCAATCATGTACATTAGTTCACATGTCTGGTGTACACTGATGCATGGGTGCATCCTCTATAAGTGGTTGTGTTTTTGTGTACTTTACTGTACAGTACTAGAGTACAATAGCACAGTATCTTTATTTCAAACCCAGGTTGTCCAGAAGCAAGTATAAAAGCCGTGGTGATGTAACTGGTACTGTTAAAAGTGCCAAATGATAATTATGAAAACAAAAGTAAAAATAATTGAGAGTGAAGCAAGGCAAAAAGAATGAGAGAAGCTGTTCATTTTTATGACATTGAACTGTTTGCTGTGCAATACGAGAAGCTTCCCTGATGGAACTGGAGGCCCAGAGAAAGGACAAAGAGGAAGAAGTAACTGAAGAACTGAATAGATTCAAGATGCAGGAAATGAACATGAGATTTTCTTTATTTGAGCAGGCACTGTTAGTTTTTGAGGCAGAGGACCCCAATGTGGAATGGTATATGAAGGTTGCAGCAGCTATTCAACATGCATTCCAGTGCTACTGTGTTATCTACGACAAGAAAAAAAGCTACTACCCAGACATCACTGGATCGTTCTTTCAAGGGGGTAGATAGAATTGAATCCAGCAAGGAACCAGAACTTGTCCCATCAACATCAAGCATGAATGAGATTGAAGCTTGCCCTCCACCTCCTATTGCTGGTGATCCTTCAGCTGTACCGTCTCCCACCTCCTCTTCCTCTACCAGTCAGTAACTCTTTTACTTGTTCACTCAATGCCATCCCCTGTTTGCCAGCTGTTGTACTGTTCTACCGTACTTTTCAAGGTACTATACTCTGAGATTAAAAATATTTTCTTTATTCTTCATTTTTTAATGTATTATTTATGTGAAAAATTATTTTAAAAATATTAAAGTGCAGTACTATATAGCCAATTGTGTTAGTTAAGTACTTCAAACTTTGTTGGACTTACAAGCAAATTGGACCTACAAACACGATCTTGGAACATAACGCATTTATATGTAGGGGACTTACTGTACCTGCCACAACCACTAGCATAGTGATTCCTTGGTTGCTGTGTCCTTAGTAATTATTTTTGGAGTGAATAAAGGCATTAATGACAGAGCCAAATTAGTACGTGTCTTGTAACAAGCAGCATTCTATTTTAGATTAGAATATTTAAATGTGCTTCCTTCTAAAGATTTATGCCAGGTTTATAATCTTTCATTTGCTTTTCTTTGTACCTCCCATAGAATATTAAATAGTCTTTTTGAAATCAATTTTTATTGGATTATAGTGTATTTATAATGTTGTGTTAGTTTCTGCTGTATACCAAAGTGAATCAGTTATACTTACACACATATACACTCTCTTCTAAGTACCAACTATATGAAGTACCATTCATATAGTTCATTAAAAACCATTGAACGGTCTTAGAATTAATACGGAAATTGTATAGGAAAAAAAAAAAACGGCCCTGTGCCAGATTTAAGTGATCAATTGGGCTTAGAAAAGGAAAAGCCCCTCACCACTCCCACGATTTCTCATTGCACCACTGCCCTGCTCTACAGACCCCAACTCTGTTGCAAGATGGCACAAACAACATTCTCAGTTTATTTCTCTTAATTAATATTTTCTGAAAGAGTGGAATATGTTTATCATTGTCTGCATCCTTTTGTCCTGAGGACAGTTCTTCTTGACCAGGGTTCAAGATTCAGACCATTCTGTCCCTCCAGATTGAGTGAGAATTCATGTCCTAATTATTAGTAAAATAGATTCCTCTATGAGAGGAGAGGTTAGATTTTGAAGGGACAGATGGAAGATTCTTGGAATCAGACTTGGAAATCTTGCTACTAGCCTTCCTCATCGATCTTCTTCAAATCACCCCATGTCATCTTTTTAATTTTTTTTTAAATTTTTATTTTGAAAAGTATTTTCCTCGCCTAATCCTAAAACAACTCCCACAGGGCTGTCTGGAAGTAGATAGGGGATGGAACAGTAGTGCTAAAGATCAGCAAATTAAGAAGAGGTAACCTGTCCTGTCATTCAGGAAAATGGAAACTAACATAAGGAGCCTCTAGGAGTTTGGGGAATTATAACCCTAATGTGGCTCTGGCTACACATACCTAAAATCATAAATGTGTGCATCAAAAGAAAAAGTAGTCAATATCACTATCTGATAACTGAAAACAAAAGTCAAAGCTATCCTAAAAAAAAATAAAATAAAAAACACAAATTAAGCAATTAAACAAGAAAACAGCAAAAAAAAAAAAAGGACCCTCTAAAGGATTTTAAGCTTTCTAAATGAATACAACTTTGATTAATTAAAAATTAATATCTTCTTAGCAAATTTTAGAGTTATGTTATTCAAGTTTGGTTCATTTATTTATTTTTTTTTAATGCAGAAGTCATGGCGTTACACTGATGAAGATACTGTGGCTTGCTTTATAAAAAATAGCAAAAAAGAAAAGCCCTCCCTCCTGATTTTCTACTTTGTAACTCTTGTCTCAAAAGCAGCTTAAGATAGATTAACTACATGAGGGCAAGGGTACAGCTTAGTTTTCTTTATGCATGCAGCAAAGTACTTGAAATATAATGTCAAAAATACAGAACGGTTTGGGTTTACCCTATTCACAAGCTGACAAGCCAGCCTCCCTCAGTTTCATGGATGCTGACAGAAAACAAGACAGGAGGCAGTTAATTACTCACAGCAATTGCACTCGCCAAAGTATGATCATTTGCATGTGCCAATTCCCTGTGCCTCACTTATCGTGGGCTGGCAAAACAAGAGAGGTGACACCTGCGTATACAGTGGCTTGTACTACAGGAAAGGAACCTCAGGCTTAGTCCCAATGCCTTATGACAGACCTTTGCCTCAGAGGGACACATTATCTTCTTTCCTAGAAGAGACGTGATTTTCTATTTTCCAAGGCTGTTTGCTTCACAAATATTCCTGAAAGAATATTCAGAACAAAAGCTGTCAGTACCTCTATTCACAAGAAATGTAGTTAATACAAAATACCCACAAAGAATTTTCTTCTAACATATAATAGGTGTTCATTTCTGGAGTTATTTCTTCACTGACCTTCAGTAGCATATTGGGCACCTACAGATCTGGGGAGTTCATTTTTCAGTGTCCTATCGTTTTGTCTTTTCCTGTTGTCCATGGGGTTCTCAAGGCAAGAATACTAAAGTGGTTTGCCATTCCCTTCTCCAGTGGACCATGTTTTGTCAGAACTCTCCACCATGACCTGTCCTTCTTAGGTGGCCCTACACAGCATGGCTCACAGTTTCATTGAGTTAGACAAGGCTGTGATCCATGTTATCAGTTTGGTTAGTTTTCTGTGATTGTGGTTTTTCCATCTGCCCTCTGATAGAGAAGGATAAGAGGCTTATGGAAGCTTCCTGATGGGAGATACTGACTGAGGTGCAAATTGGGTCTGGTTATGATGGGTGGGGCTATGCTTAGTAAATCTTTAATCCAATTTTCTGTTGATGAGCGGAACTGTGTTCCCTCCCTGTTGTTTGACCTGAGGCCATACTCTAGTGGAGATCATGAAAATAATGGCAACCTCCTTCAAAAAAAAAAACTTCCAGAGGTTATCCTATACAATGTATCCTGATGGCAGAGTAGAAGGACTTGCACTCATCTTCTCCTGCAAGAACTCCAAAATTACAACTTGCTGCTGAAAACCATTGACAGGAGAATGTTGAATCCCACCACAAAAAGATAACCCACATCCAAGGGCAAAGGAGAAGCCCAAACAAGATGGTAGGAGGGGAAAAATCGCATTTAGAATCAACCCCATAGCTGCCAAAGATGCTTGGAGGGCTCAAAGAAACCTTGTGTGCACCAGGACCCAGAGACCCCACAGAGACTGAGTCAGAATTGTGTTTGAGTATATCCTATGGAGGTTCCTGTCAGCAGTGGCCTGTCACAGGGGCAGGGTTTCTGGGTGCAGCAGACTTGGATGTGGCATAAGCCCACTTGGGGGAGGTAGTCATTAATCCTACCATACAGATGCCAGAACTTACACAGATCTGGGGAAACAGACTCTTGGGGGGCACAAACAAAACCTTGTGTGCATCAGGACCCAGGAGAAAGGAGCAGTGACCCCAAAAGAGACAGACCCAGACTTGTCCATGAGTGTCCAGGAGTCTCCAGCAGAAGTGTGTGTTGGCAGTGGCCTGCTGCAGGGTCAGGGGCACTGAGTGCAGCACTGGGTGCATGGGACCCTTTGAAGGAGGTCGCCATTATCTTCATTACATCATGGACCTAGATGAAGCCATATGAAATCCTTGACTTTTGAGCATTTCTGATCTATAGTGTTATTTCAATGAGTCAACGTGATACATATGATTTGAGAAATGAAAATGAAGGGTCTGCTGATATTTCTCAATCAATGATGCCATGTTTGAATATAGTAAAAGTCCTGGCACAGTTTGTGATGCTGGCACATGTCATGGTGACAGTGAAGGTTGGCAGGGGAACACTTGCATGTGATTAAAAAGATAAAAGCACAATCCATCTCCTAGTTTTCCAGTTTGTCTATAGTAAACTTTTGTTTGACTATCAATACTTAAACCTCAGGTTTTAAGGCTCAAGACACTTTTTCCCTCAAAAAGATGTTTTTCCTAACTGTTGGGCCCTTGGGAAAGTTTAATGTAGTGCTTTGCTGTGTTTGTCACATGCTTCTTCCATTAACCTTGTGAAATAGCCTTGTTTCAGCCCATAAAGAAATAATTTACATACCTTGCCATTCTCTGTGGTCTATTTTATATTTCTTCTTATTATTTTACTAATTTGTAGTTTCTATGCTCAAAAGATGAAAATAATCTTTAGGGGTATCTCTCTTAATTTCCTTTTCTAATGCATGAATAATCTCTTCAGCATCTTAAGCCAACAGTCAGAATATCTGTGAAAAATTGCGGCGATAAACAATTCACTGTGTCATGAAAAAGGCCACCTCGGTTTGAGATGACTTAATTGTTAGAAAATTATTCTTTGCACCATCATGTAATATGAAAGTTGAAAGTGACTTTGGATATTAGCTAATCCAAACCTCTGTTAAATCTGTTGAGGTTTATGTGATTGGGGAGTATAAAAAATTAACTAGTGATAAATTGAAAAAGGTACAGTGAGTTAGTGAAAACTACAATGAAGGCAAAAACCCTAGAAAATATGATGAGATATTGGGGAAGGGAAGCCCCCTGGACTAGGGGGGGGGTGTCAAGGATATTCTAGCTGAATTCTTCTCTGCCAAAACACAGTCACCACATGATAAATCAATATTTATTATATGAACAAATAAGTAAAGTGAAAAAGAGAGTACTAATAAATAAATGTATATTAATATTGAAATTTTCATCAACCTAAACATGTTTCCTTTCAGTTTAACACAAGTAAGTAGCATGGATCAGGGGAAAGAACAGAATCCCAGAGTAATGGTCCTTTGGGGACCATTACCTTGAAACTGATTAAATTTATAGCTACTCTACAGAAAAATGCACACATACATATGCATACAACACTCTCCAGCGGCTTTATTTTATATCCCCATTATCAAGAAGGTATTGTAATGCGAAGAGCCTGATTTCCTAAAGACCTCTAAATGTTAGTTTCTTGTGTAAGAAAACTTATCCTTCTTTAGTCACGTCAGCATTATTGATGATGCTCATCTTTGTCACCAAGGAAAGGTGCAAACCTTTCCCCTGCAGAAGTAACCCTTGTAATGTGTCTGATTGTCTATAAATACTTCTAGCAGAAATAAATAGTCCACCCATGGCCTGTGAAGCATATGTCCAGTTTGGGATGTTACTTCAGGCATGCTATTGGTGTCTAGGTCATATTCCTCGTCCTTGTATGGCCCCAGGGATCTGGATCTGTCTGCTTGCTCTCCAGCAATCAGCGTCTCCATCTCTTTGCTGAAGGGCTCCCTCCAGGCTTCCCCAGTTACCCCTGGCTGAGTGTCGCAGGGAGAACAGAAAGTCCTTGGGAAATTATGTTCCTGGAGGATGTCCTTGAACTACTGACTGGCATGTCTGGGGCAGACACTTCCCAGTTCTCCTATGGTCTGGCCAGGACAACTAAGAGGTGTGGCCTGGACCCTCTCAGAAGCTCTGAGCCCATGGGAGAAGATTCTCATGAGAACTTGTAGACCCTTGCTTGAGTGCCTGCATTTCCCACCCCACTTCTCCAGGTTCATAGCACTCTTCTCTGGGAAAACTGAGAGAACCACTTTCACAGGAACTCATGTCAGGTCTGTCTCTGGAAAATTCTACCTAAACATATTAATGGTGTTATCTGTTTCCCAGTTGCTTGTTAAATAGACTGAGTAGAAGAACTTACAACTGATGATGATTTTGAGAATCCCAGGGACCGCGGAGCCTGGTGGGCTGCCATCTATGGGGTCGCACAGAGTCGGACACGACTGAGGCGACTTAGCAGCAGCAGCAGCAACCAGTGCAGGCGCACAAGGCTCCATGCTCAGATGGGGACCCTATGCTGGTAGTTGGGGTTCATACTCTGTGGTCACCATCTTGAACTTCTTAATAATTTTGTCTTTGAATCTATGTTTTGTTAGCAAAGTATGATGGGACAGTGAAGCAAGTGGCAGGGTCTGGGTTTATACAGTTGCCCTGCATCATGCCCCCTCAGCTCTCTGGGGCAGACAGGGTCTCAGTCCCTTGCTCCACCACATAGACTTAGCACCTGCACCACTTTTCCCCCATCAAGTCCTGAGTGTGGGTTCTAGGAAGGTTGCATAGAGTTGCAGGATAGGGACTCAGCATCTGTGAATTTTAGTACTCCCTCAGGAGCATCTTTTTGCCTAAGAGAGTATGACGTTGAAATAGAAAATAAAAACACAATGACATTTAAAGAGAGAGACTACAGGAAAAAAAAATCCTTTTCCTGCTTTAGAAAAAGCAGATTTTCATATGGCAGTGGACACCACAAGTTAGGTAGCTACCCATATCATACCGTTGCAATAATTATAATAAAGACTGCAGTGCCTTGAAAAATATATTACCTCATTCACATCATAAAACTATCCACAAAATAACTCAAGCTAAGAAAAATGCATCCAGAAAATTGTTCTGAATCAATGCTGTAGAAACTGCTAGTTGTTTAACCCAACTTCCATTTCCTCTATTTACTCTTAGTAACAGATACCTAACTTTTTTAAGACACATAATTCCATATAATTCAGATTAGAATTTTCAGTCTCCCTTATATCTGAATATGATAATGTGACTAAATTTGGGCTGCTGACACCTTAGCATATATATGTTTGAGGGACTTCCACTAAAGTCACCTTATAGCCAAAGAAACTTTTTCTGCCCATTTGTCTTCCATCTTTCTTAGAGGTTGAAACTCAAACATGAAACACCTATCTTGGCTCAGGGGACAATTGTGTGAATAGAAATAAAGGGTAAAGATAATAAAATGGAAAGACAAAAGGCTAAATCTTTAACAGAAATTCTATATCTCTCTAGATTGGCTACATCTGAACTTCCTTTATGTAAGAGAGAAATATAAACCTCTATCTTGAAGTCATAGTGTTTTATTTTTTTTTTCTTGATGTATAGGTAAACTTAAAACTTAGTCGACAAAAAAGAAAATCATTTTCCCTTAAAATGTCTAAAATATAATTAACCTCTTTGATACACATCCACAGAAAGCCAATGTTAACCAATGACAGCAAAAGGAACTTTACATTTTATTCCAGTTTTTTATTTAAAAACACACCTCTAGGAAAGGTGGTTGTTCAAATCCTTGTCTCTAATGAAACTGACAACTTTCAGAGCAATGGAAAAAAGAGGTATCGGAGTGGTCACAAAGTCTTGGATGCAAAAATTCACAGATATAGAAACCAGTAAATCACAATGATGCCTGTTGAAATTATTTGTTTCTTGAAATTGCAAATCAAGTTACATTGCCAAAAACTGAAGATGCTCCATCTATGCAGAGTAACAAGATTTTCTTTCCAGTTGAAGTCTGGCTTGGCATAAAAATTCTTCACCATCTGAAAATATTGCTGTCTTAACAGTTTGCAAAGGAGACTTATAGAAGAGGAGTTCTTTGTAGATATTTTATGCTTATACATAAAAGCTGGTTGTACTGAAAGCACTTCAGGGTTCTGTATGTTGAAGGAAAGTAACTGACATTTTCTCCATGATCTGCTTCAAAATACTAAAGCAGTATCAGTGACTGAAGTAAATGATATTCTATAACAGGATATCATATCTATATAACTATATCTATATCTATATCTATATCTATATAGTATCTATAACATAGGCATTGGTCCACGTTTCTTCCTCATAGAGCAAGCTGACATTTCCAGGGCATATGGCTTCACTAAGAGCTTTGCAATGTGTATACAATCTTTCTATTAGCAGTGTGATAGGCAATTCTATAGGACACTTCAAGACAAGGCTTTTGTGTTGTAAATTAAAATTTTGATTAAGTTCTAGATTTCTCAAACTGATACTTCTCATCAAAAAATCCACATGATTTTTAAATATTCAGGATAGATAAATGAAACATTCTTCTTCAACTTTCTTAGCATTATATGAATTCATTGGCAAAAAGTCTGGCTGTGTGTTAAGCCCTGCAGCTTTTGTGCAACATCAAGCTTAGCAACGAAAATGAAATTAATGTAAGCTTTGGTGTACTATTTTTACATTTCCCAATCACAACTGACCTGGTATAAATAAATACAGATGTCCACAGTCACATATATGGGCTGTTGTTGCTCAGTCGTGTCCAACTCCTGTGACCCCATGGACTGCAGCATGCCAGGCTTCCCTGTCCTTCACCATATCCCAGAGTTTGCTCAAACTCTTGCCCATTGAGTCGGTGATGCCATCCAACCATCTCATCCTCTGTTGTCCCCTTTTCCTCCTGCCTTCAATCTTTCCCAGCAACAGGGTCTTTTCTAAAGAGTTGCTACTTTGCACCAGGTGGCCAAAGTACCTGATCTTCACCTTCAGCATCAGTCCTTCTAATGAATATTCAGCGTTGGTTTCTTTAGGTTTGACTGGTTTGATCTCCTTGCAGTCCAAGGGACTCTCAAGAGTCTTCTCTAATACCACAGTTCAAAAGCATCAATTCTTCAGTCCCCAGTCTTATTTATGGTACAACTCTCACATCCCTCGTGGCTCAGATGGTAAAGCGTCTGCCTGCAATGCCGGATAGCCAGGTTCGACCCCTGGGTTGGGAAGATCTCCTGGAGAAGAAAATGGCAACTCACTCTAGTATTCTTGCCTGGAGAATCCCACGGATGGAGGAGCCTTGTAGGCTATAGTCCATGGGGTTGCAAAGAATCGGACACTGCTGAGCAACTTCACTTCACTTTCACTCACATCCATACATGACTACTGGAAAACCCACAGCTTTGACTAGACAGACCTTTGTTGGCAAAGTAATGTCTCTGCTTTTCAACACACAGCCTAGGTTTGTCATAGCTTTTCTTTGAAGGAGCAGTTGTCTTTTGATTTGAAGGCTGCAATCACCATCTGCAGTGATTTTGGAGCCCAAGAAAATACAGTCTGTCACGGTTTCCATTTTTCCCCATCTATTTGCCATGAAGTGATGTGACCGGATGCCATGACCTTAGTTTTTTGAATGTTGAATTTTAAGCCAGGTTTTTCACTCTCCCCTTTTACAAACTTCACCAAAAGGCTCTTTAGTTCCTCTTTCTGTCATAATGGTGGTGTCATCTGCATATCTATGGTTATTAATATTTCACCAGGTAGTCTTGATCCTGGCCTGTGCTTCATCCAACCTGTCATTTTGTACATAAGCCTGTTGACAATATACAGTCTTGACATACTCTTTCCCAATTTCAATTTGGTTCTAAACTGTTGCTTCATCATACAGCATGGAGGCAGGGTAATGGTCTTAGTGCTTGACCTGCATACAGCTTTCTCTGGAGGCAGGTAAGGTGGTCTGGTATTCCCAGCTTTTGAAGTAATCAATAAAGCAGTGTAAAATAGATGTTTTTCTGGAATTCTCTTGGTTTTTCTATGATCCAATGGATGTTGGCAATTTGATCTCTGGTTCCTTTGCCTTTTCTAAATCCAGCTTGAACATCTCAAAGTTCTCGGTTCATGTAATGTTGAAGCCTAGCTTGGAGAATTTTGAGCATTACTTTACTAGCGTGTGAGATGAGTGCAACTGTGTAGTAGTTTGAACATTCTTTGTCATTGCCTTTCTTTGGGATTGGAAGGAAAACTGACCTTTTGTGGGTACATTTTGGTAATTCTGATCAAAAGTATCTGTTCAGAATGCACACTATATAAAACTCAAAAATTGGCTAAATCTGCTGATTTACAATTGTACACTTATTATCAAGTAATACACATTTGATAGTAAAATCAGACCTTAACATTTTCTATAAAGATGGTCACAGGTCAGGTCCGTCACTCAGTCGTGTACAACTCTTTGCAACTCCAATGTATCGCAGTAAGCCAGGCCTCCCTCTACATCACGAACTCCTGGAGATTACTCAAACTCATATCCATTGAGTCAGTGATGCCATCCAACCATCTCATCCTCTGTCGTCCCTTTCTCCTTCCTCCTTCAATCTTTCTCATCATCAGAATCTCTTCAAATGAGTCAGTTCTTCACATCAGGTGGCCAAAATATTGGAGTTTCAGCTTCGTATTGATGTAAACATTGTCAAACATTTTGTGTCTCAATTTTCTCATGTATGGAATGAAAGCTCTGTCCAAAGTAAATTAGAGAATTTAGCATATGTCAATTTGCAAAATAAAATAATTTTGGTTTTGTTTCTGGTCACGTTCTGCCTATAGTGTAGTTTCTTTACAAACTAAAGGATTTTAAAATTGTTTAAATTTTAAAAGTTCTTTTAAGACTCAGTGAACTAAAATGGGCAAGAATGGCAAATTTTACTCAGATGAACATTATATCTACTACTGTGGGCAAGAATCCCCTTACAAGAAATGGAGTAGCCATCATACTCAATAACAGTCTGAAATGCACCACTTGGGTACATCTCAGAAATGACAGAATTTCCTCTGTTCATATCCAAGGCAAATAATTCAACATCACAGTAATTCAAGTCTATATTCCAACCACTAATGCTGAAGAAGTTGAAGTCCAATGGTGCTATGAAGACCTACAAGACCTTCTAGAACTAACACCAAAAAAGATGTCCTTTTCATCACAGGGGATTGGAATGCAAAAGTAGGAAGTCAAGAGATAATTGGAATAACAAGCAAGTTTGGAATTGTAATATAAAATGAAGCAGGACAAAGACAAACAGAGTTTTGCCAAGAGAATGCACTGATCATAGCAAACATTCTCTTCCAACAGCACAAGAGTTGACTCTACATATAGTCATCACCAGATGGTCAATATGGACATCAGATTGATTATATTCTTTGCAGCCAAATATGGAGGCAGTGTATAAGGTCAGCAAAAACAAGACCTGGGGCTGACTATGGCTCAGATCATGAGCTCCTTATTGCAAAATTCATATTTAAATTGTAGAAACTAGGGAAAACCACAAGACCATTCAGGTATGACTTAAATCAAATCCTTTATGATTATACAGTGGAAGTGACAAACATATTCAACAGATTAGACCTGATAGAGTGTCTGAAGAGCTATGGATGGAGGTTCATAACATTATACAGGAAGAAGTGATCAAAATCATCCCCAAGGTAAAGAAATGCAAGGCAAAATGGCTATCTGAAGAAGCCTTACAAATAGTTGAGGAAAAATGAGAAGTGAAAAGCAAGGGAGAAAGAGAAAGATATATCCAACTGAATGCAGAGTTACAGAGAATAGCAATAGAGTTTCAGAGAACAACCAAGAGAGTAGCAGAGAATAGCAATAGAGTTCCAGAAAATAACAAGGAGAAAAGTCTTCTTAAGTGAACAATGCCAAGAAATAGAGGAAAACAGTGGAATGGAAAAGACTAGAGATCTCCTCAAGAAAATTAGATATATCAAGGGACTATTTCATGGAAAGATGGGCATAATAAAGGACAGAAATGGTAGAGACCTAACAGAAGCAGAAGATATTAAGAAGAGGTGGCAGGAATACAAGAATTGTACAGCAAAGGTCTAAATGACCCAGATATTGTGGTAACTCACCTAGAGCCAAACATCCCGGAGTGTGAAGTAAGTGGGCCTTAGGAAGAAATACTACAAACAAAGCTAGTGGAAGTGATGGAATCCAGTTGAGCTATTACAAATCCTAAAAGATGATGCTGTGAAAGTGCTGCACTGAATATGCCAGCAAATCTAGAAAACTCAGCAGTGGTCACAAGACTGGAAAAGGTCAGTTTTCATTTGAATCCCAGAGAAGGTCAAGGCAAAAGAATGTTCCAACAAGCTTACAATTGGCATTCATTTCACTTGCTAGCAAGGTAATGCTCAAAATCTTTCAAGCTATGCTTCAATAGTATGTGAACTGAGAACTTCCTGATGTACAGGCTGGATTTTGAAAGGCAGAGGAACCAGAGATAAAATTGCCAACATCCGTTGGATCATTGAAAACACAAGAGAATTCCAGAAAAATATCTACTTCTGCTTCATTGACTATGCTAAAGCCTTTGACTGTGTGGATCTCAAGAAACAATTGAAAATTCTTAGAGCTGGGAATACCAGGCCCCCTTACCTACCTCCTGTGAAACCTGTATGCAGGTCAGGAAGTAACAGTTAGAACCAGACATGAAACAACAGACTGGATCAAAATTGGGAAAGAAGTACGTCAAGGCCATATGTTTTCACCCTGCTTATTTAACTTATATGCAGAGTACATCATATGAAACTGGGTTGTGTGAAGCACAAAATGTTATCAAGATTATAGGGAAAAATATAAATAACCTCAGATATTCTGATGACACCACTCTAATGGCAGAATATGAAGAGGAACTAAGGAGTCTCTTCATGAAGGTGAAAGAGGAGAGTGAAAAGTTGACTTAAAAGTCAACATTCAAACGACAAACACTGTGTCATCTGGTCCCATCACTTCCTGGCAAATAGATAGGAAAAATAGAAACAGTCACAGACTTTATGTTCTTTATTATCCTCTTTATTTTTGTAAATCACTGCAGATGGTGACTTCAGCCATGAAATTAAAAGACACTTGTTCCTTGGAAGAAAGGCCATGAAAAACCTATTTGTTGTCGTTGTTTAGGCACTCAGTCACGTCCAACTTTTTGTGACCCTATGAACTGCAGCATGCCAAGCTTCCCTGTCCTTCACCATTTCCCAGAGCTTGCTCAAATACACGTCCACTAAGTCAATGATGCTATTCAGCCATCTCATCCTCTGTCGTCCCTTCTCTTCCAGCCTTCAATCTCTCCCAGCATCAGGGTCCTTTCTACTGTCAGCTCTTCACGTGAGGTGGCCAAATTATTGGAGCTTCAGGCCTTGCAATGGATATTCAGGGTTGATTTCCTTTAGGATTGACTGGTTTGATCACCTCACAGTCCAAGGGACTCATTGGAAAAGACCCTGATACTGGGAACTATTTGAAGGCATGAGGAGAAGGGGGAGAGAAAGGATGAGATGGTTGGATGTCCTCAACTCAATGAATATTAGTTTGGCAAACTCTGGGAGACAGTAAAGGACAGGGAGACCTGGCATACTGTAGTTCATGAGGTCACAAAGGGTCAGATATGGCTGAAAGACTGAACCACAACAAGAGTCCTTTTTCCCAGATATCCGTATTTTGATATTCGATTGGTAAGGACAATATAACATTGCAAGAATTTGGCTAAGGATTTGTATTTTAATCTCATTATTTTACAGCAGTTTTTAATATGCATATTATACTTATTATACCTAAACATATATTGATGAATAGAACATCTTCCTGATATGCTTTCAAGTCATTAACAGAAAGTTGAACCTCAGATGATGGAGATGATAAACATATACTACTCTAACTTTATCAGAAAATATATATATATATTTTTAATTTTACTTGTATTCATGGTATGAGATGTTATAATGTAAGTATAAAAATATTTTGTGACCAATGGGTAATAAGAGCTATTGCACACAAACGCAGAACCATGTCATTTAATAATGAAAAAAATTGAGGATTTTTAGCAGGACAAAGTAGGACAATCATGAAAGCTTTCAAATAACTAAATGTCTTTCATTTAGAAAAAGGATCCAACATTTTTTATAGACCCTGAGGGAGAGAACTAAGAAAACTAAGTAAAAGTTACAGGGAGGTAAATTTTCATTCAATAACTTAAGAATTTTCAAGTAGTTGCAATTTTCTAAAGATGAAATTGATATTTAGAAGGACCACTAGGAATATTTCTCACTACATTTCTCCTAAATCATGTATTTTATTCTTTTTACTCATACATCACCTATTGATTTGCTAAATGTATAGTTTTATTCCCACCTACCATGAACAAATATGTTGAAGGGACAAGTTACATGATGCTACAAGGTGGTTCACAAAGTTATATCAATTTATTCATCAATACTCTGACTATGATTGTATGAACATTTACAAATTCAACCAACTAGTCTTTCATTGTGCTCTCTTCCATCCATTTTTTTTTTTTGCTAAGCCATCATAAAATATTATAATCTTTCTACATCTACAGTACTCCTGTAAGTTAGGAATTAAATTACAACAACAATAGACCAAAAAGGAGGCTAATTAAACATATTAGTCACATCAGAACTTTATTGGATCTCACTTATGATGCTATTATTTCTACTTGCTCATACAATATATTTCAAAATAATTTTTTTCATATATTGTTAAGTTTTGGGGGTACTTTGCTTCTGAATTCCAACTTTCCCACTTTGACTGTTTTGGTCTTTCATAAATTCTTCCATTCACTATGTTTATCCAAATAGGAAAAACTGGTTCATGTTTGAAATTTCAATCAGTGCTTTAGGATGTAATTTGTTTCCCACAACTTGAATTCAATTTGGAATAGCCCTTATTGCCAAATTTAGACTTAAATTGAAGAAAGTAGGGAAAACCACTAGGCCATTCAGTTCAGTTCAGTTCAGTTGCTCAGTCGTATCTGACTCTTTGCGACCCCATGAATTGCAGCACGCCAGGCCTCTCTGCCCATCACCAACTCCCGGAGTCTACCCAAACCCATGTCCATTCAGGTATGACCTAAACCAAATCCCTTATGATTATACAGTGGAAGTGACAAATAGATTTAAGGGACTAGATCTGATAGACAGAGTGCCTGAAGAACTATGGACGGAGGTTAGTGATATTGTACAGGAGACAGGGATCAAGACCATTCCCATGGAAAAGAAATGCAAAAAAGCAAAATCGCTGTCACAGGAGGCCATACAAATAGCTGGGAAAAGAAGAGAAGCAAAAAGCAAAGGAGAAAAGGAAAGATATTCCCATCTGAATGCAGAGCTCGAAAGAATAGTAAGGAGAGACAAGAAAGCCTTCCTCAACGATCAATGCAAAGAAATAGAGGAAAACAACAGAATGGAAAAGAATAACAATCTCTTCAAGAAAATTAGAGATACCAGGGGAACATTTCATGCAAAGATGGGCTCGATAAAGGACAGAAATGGTATGGACCTAACAGAAGCAGAAGATATTAAGAAGAGGTGGCAAGAATACACAGAAGAACTGTACAAAAAAGATCTTCATGACCCAGATAATCACGATGGTGTGATCACTCACCTAGAGCCAGACATCCTGGAATGTGAAGTCAAGTGGGCCTTAGGAAGCATAATGATGAACAAAGCTAGTGGAGGTGATGAAATTCCAGTTGAGCTATTTCAAATCCTGAAAGATGATGCTGTGAAAGTGCTACACTCAATATGCCAGCAAATCTGGAAAACTCAGCAGTGGCCACAGGACTGGAAAAGGTCAGTTTTCATTCCAACCCCAAAGAAAGGCAATGCCAAAGAATGCTCAAACTACCACACAAGTGCACTCATCTCACACACTAGTAAAGTAATGCTCAAAATTCTCCAAGCCAGACTTCAGCAATACATGAACCATGAACTTCCAGATGTTCAAGCTGGTTTTAGAAAAGGCAGAGGAACCAGAGATAAAATTGCCAACATCCACTGAATCATCAAAAAAGCAAGAGAGTTCCAGAAAAAAACATCTATTTCTGCTTTATTGACTATGCCAAAGCCTTTGACTGTGTGGATCACAATAAACTGTGGAAAATTCTGAAAGAGATGAGAATATCAGACCATCTGACCTGTCTCTTGAGAAACCTGTATGCAGGTCAGGAAGCAACAGTTAGAACTGGACATGGAACAACAGACTGGTTCCAAAAAAGAAAATGAGTACGTCAAGGCTGTATATTGTCACTATGCTTATTTAACTTATATGCAGAGTACATCATGAGAAACGCTGGGCTGGAAGAAACACAAGCTGGAATCAAGATTGCCGGGAGAAATATCAATAACCTCAGATATGCACATGACACCACCCTTATGGCAGAAAGTGAAGAAGAACTAAAGAGCCTCTTGATGCAAGTGAAAGAGGAGAGTGAAAAAGTTGGCTTAAAGCTCAACATTCAGAAAACTAAAATCATGGCATCTGGTCTCATCACTTTATGGAAAATAGATGGGGAAACAGTGGAAACAGTGTCTGGCTTTAGTTTTTTGGGCTCCAAAATCACCACAGATGGTGACTGCAGCCATGAAATTAAAAGACGCTTACTCCTTGGAAGAACAGTTATGACCAACCTAGATAGCATATTTAAAAGCAGAGACATTACTTTGCCAACAAAGGTCCATCTAGTCAAGGCTATGGTTTTTCCAGTGGTCATGTATGGATGTGATAGTTAGACTGTGAAGAAAGCTGAGCGCCGAAGAATTGATGCTTTTGAACTGTGGTGTTGGAGAAGACTCTTGAGAGTCCCTTGGACTTCAAGAAGATCCAACCGGTCCATCCTAAAGGAGATCAGTCCTGGGTGTTCATTGGAAGGACTGATGTTGAAGCTGAAACTCCAATACTTTGGCCACCTCATGCAAAGAACTGACTCATTGGAAAAGACCCTAATGCTGGGAAGGATTGGGGGCAGGAGGAGAAGGGGACGACAGAGGATGAAATGGATGGATGGCATCACCGACTCGATGGACATGGGTTTGGGTAAACTCCAGCAGCTGGTGATGGACAGGGAGGCCTGGCGTGCTGTGGTTCATGGGGTTGCAAAGAGATGGACACGACTGAGTGACTGAACTGACTGACTGACTGATTGAAGTATTCTCAGTGGGGAGAGGGGGTTAGGAAAATTTGACCTCAGGGAGTTCAGTTTTGCCACCTGTAATAAATATATCATCTTGCTCCTCTTAATTAGCCTAGCCACTTTTTATTTCTTTCAACTTTCACAGAAGTTAAAGAGCTTGTTTCACCAAATGTAAAGTTTTCTAGGCTTCACTTTGAACTCTTATAATCCAAATATTTTCCTAACATTTCAAATTGTACTTTGGCAAGCTGTAGAGCAGTATAGACAGAAAAACTGAGTTGTAGCAAATATTGCCTCAACACATGCAGAATAGCTGTTTTGAAAGGATTTAGTGTCATGACAACTTTATGTTAAAAAAGTTAGTGGCACATAAAGGCCTTCAATATTATTGTACACTATGAAAGGTGTGGTTTCACTACCCCGCAGATGACTGAGTTGGTACTTATAAAGATAAAAATGTCCTTCAGTTCAGTTCAGTTGCTCAATCATGTCCAACTTTTTGCGACCCCATGGACTGCACACACCAGGCTTCCCTGTCCATCACCAACACTTGGAGCTTCCTTAAACTCATGTCCATCAAGTTGGTGATGAGATCCAACCATCTCATCCTCTGTCTTCCCCTTCTTCTCCTGCTCCCAATCCTTCCCAGCATTAGGGTCTTTTCCAATGAGACAGTTCTTCGCATCAGGTGGCCAAAGTATTGGAGCTTCAGCTTCAGCATCAGTCCTTCCAATAAATATTCATGATTGTTTTCCTTTTGGATGGACTGGTTGGATCTTCTTGCAGTCCAAGGGGCTCTCAAGAGTTTTCTCAAACACAACAGTTCAAAAAACACCAATTCTTGGGTGCTCATCTTTCTTTATAGTCCAACTTGTACATCCATACATGACTACTGGAAAAACCATTGCTTTGACTAGGTGGACTTTTGTTGGCAAAATAATGTTTCTGTTTTTTAATATGCTTTCTAGGTTGGTCATAGCTTTTCTTCCAAGGAGCAATCGTCTTTAAATTTCATGGCTCCATTCACCATCTGCAGTGATTTTGGAGCCCCGCGATATAAAGTATCTCACTGTTTCCATTGTTTACCCATCTAATTGCCGTGAGTGACTGGACCGAATGCCATGGTCTTTGTCTTTTGACTGTTGAGTTTTAAGCCACCCTTTTCACTCTCCTCTTTCACTTTCATCAAGAGGCTCTTTAGTTCTCCTTCCCTTTCTGCCATAAGGGTGGTGTCATCTGTGTATCTGACGTTATTGATATTTCTCTTGACAATCTTGACTCCAGCTTGTGCTTCCTCCAGCCCAGCATTTTTCATGATTTACTCTGCATATAAGTTAAATAAGCAGGGGGACAATATACAGCCTTGATGTACTCCTTTCCCGATTGGAACCAGTCTGTTGTTCCATGTACAGTTCTAACTTTTGATTCTTGATGAGCATACAGGTTTCTCAGGAGGCAGATCAAGTGGTCTGGTATTCCCATCTCTTTCAGAATTTTCCACAGTTTGTTGTGGTCCACACAGTCAAAGGCTTTGGCATAGTCAATAAAGTAGAAGTAGATGTTTTTTCTGGAACTTTCTTGCTTTTTCAATGATCCAAGAATGTTGGAAATTTGATCTCTGGTTCCTCTGCCTTTTCTAAATCCAGCCTGAATATCTGGAAGGTCACAGTTCACATACTGTAGAAGCCTGGTTTGAAGAATTTTGAGTATTACTGTGCTAGCACGTAGGATGAGTGCAATTGTGAAGTAGTTTGAACATTCTTTGGCATTGCTTTTCTTTGGGATTGGAATGAAAACTGACCTTTTCTAGTCCTGTGGCCACTGATGAGTTTTCCAGATTTGCTGGCATGTTGAGGATATGTGTTAGCTCTTCTCTAAATTTTTGATAGAATTCACCTATGAAGACATCTATTCCTGGACTTTTGTTTTTTAGGAGATTTTTATTACAGTTTTGATTTTGGTGCTTGTGATTGGTCTGTTCAAATTTTCTATTTCTTCCTGGTTCAATTTTGGAAGGTTACACTTTTCTAAGAATGTGCCCATTCTTATAAGTTGTCCAATTTATTTTCAACCAGGTCGGTAGGTGCCCAATATGCTACTGGATATCAGTGTAAAATAACTCCAGAAAGAATGAAGGGATGGAGCCAAAGCAAAAACAACACCCAGTTGTGGATGTGACTGGTGATAGAAGCAAGGTCTGATGCTGTAAAGAGCAATGTTGCATAGGAACCTGGAATGTTAGGTCCATGAATCAAGGCAAATTTGAACTGGTCAAACAGGAGATGGCAAGAGTGAACGTTGACATTCTAGGAATCAGGAAAGTAAAATGGACTGGAATGGGTAAATTTAACTCAGAAGAGCATTATATCTACTCCTTTGGGCAGTAATTCCTTAGAAGAAATGTAGTAGCCATGATGGTCAACAAAAGAGTTCAAAATGCAGTACTTGGATGCAATCTCAAAACCGACAGAATGATCTCTGTTCATTTCCAAGGCAAACCTCAATATCATGGTAATCCAAGCCTATGCCCCAACCAATAATGCTGAAGAAGCTGAGGTTGAATGGTTCTATGAAGACCTACAAGACCTTTTAGAACTAAGACCCCCAAAATATGTCCTTTTCATGATAGGGGACTGGAATGCAAAAGTAGGAAGTCAAGAAACACCTGAAGTAACAGGCAAATTTGGCCTTGGAGTACAGAATGAAGTAGGCCAAAGGCTGATAGAGTTCTGCCAAGAGAACTCACTGGTCATAACAAACATCCTCTTCCACAAAACTAAAGAAGACTCTATACATAGACATCACCAGATGGTCAACACCGAAATCAGATTGATTATATTCTTTGCAGCCAAAGATGGAGAAGCTCTATACAGTCAGCAAAAACAAGACTGGCAGCAGACTGTGGCTCAAATCATGAACTCCTTATTGCCAAATTCAGACTTATATTGGAGAAAGTAGGGAAAACCACTAGACCACTCAGGTATGACCTAAATCAAATCCCTTATGACTATACAGTGGAAGAGAGAAATAGATTTAAGGGACTAGATCTGATAGACAGAGTGCCTGATGAACTACAGATGGAGGTTCATGACATTGTACAGGAGATAGTGATCAAGACCATCCCTAAGAAAAAGCAAAACAGCAAAATGGCTGTCTGAGGAGGCCTTACAAATAGCTGTGAAAAGAAGAGAAGTGAAAAGCAAAGAAGAGGAAAGATATTCCCATTTGAATGCAGAGTGCCAAAGAATAGCAAGAAGAGATAAGAAAGCCTTCCTCAGCGATGAATTCAAAGAAATAGAGGAAAACAACAGAATGGGAAAGACTAGAGACCTCTTCAAGAAAATTAAAGATACCAATGGAATATTTCATGCAAAGATGAGCTCAATAAAGGACAGAAATGATATGGACTTAACAGAAGCAGAAGATATTAAGAAGAGGTGGAAGAATACAAAGAAGAACTGTACAAAAAAGATCTTCATGACACAAATAATCACGATGGTGTGATCACTCACCTAGAGCCAGACATCCTGGAATGTGAAGTCAAGTGGGCCTTAGGAAGCATCACTATGAACAAAGCTAGTGGAGGTGATGGAATTCCAGTTGAGCTATTTCAAATCCTGAAAGATGATGCTGTGAAAGTGCTGCACTCAATATGCCAGCAAATCTGGAAAACTCAGCAGTGGCCACAGGACTGGAAAAGGTCAGTTTTCATTCCAATCCCAAAGAAAGGTAATGCCAAATAATGCTCAAACTGTCACACAAGTGCACTCATCTCACACGCTAGTAAAGTAATGCTCAAAATTCTCCAAGCCAGGCTTCAGCAATACGTGAACCATAAAATTCCAGATGTTGAAGTTGGTTTTAGAACAGGCAGAGGAACCAGAGTTCAAATTGCCAATATCAACTGGATCATCGAAAAAGCAAGAGAGTTCCAGAAAAACATCTACCTCTACTTTATTGACTATGCCAAAGACTTTGACTGTATGGATCACAATAAACTGTGGAAAATTCTGAAAGAGATGGAAATACCAGGCCATCTGACCTGCTTCTTGAGAAACCTGTATGCAGATCAGGAAGCAACAGTTAGAACTGGACATGGAACAACAGTTTGGTTCCAAATAGGAAAAAGAGTACATCAAGGCTGTATATTTTCACCCTGCTTATTTAACTTATATGCAATGTACATAATGAGGAATGCTGGGCTGGAGGAAACACAAGCTGGAATCAATATTGCCGGGAGAAATATCAGTAACCCCAGATATGCAAATTACACCACCTTTATGGCAGAAAGTGAAAAAGAACTAAAGATCCTCTTGATGAAAGTAAAAGTAGAGAGTGAAAAAATTGGCTTAAAGCTCAACATTCAGAAAACTAAGATCATGGCATCCGGTCCCATCACCTCATGGCAAATAGATGGGGAAACAGTGGAAACAGTGGCTGACTTTATTTTTCTGGGCTCCAAAATCACTGCAGATGGTGACTGCAGCCATGAAATTAAAAGACACTTACTCTTTGGAAGTAAAGTTATGATTAACCTAGACAGCATATTAAAAAGCAGAGACATTACTTTGCCAACAAAGGCCCGTATATTCAAGGTTATTGTTTTTCCAGTGGTCATGTATGGATGTGAGAGTTAGACTATAAAGAAAGCTGAGTGCAGAAGAATTGATGCTTTTGAACTGTGGTGTTGGAGAAGACTCTTGAGAGTCCCTTGGACTGAAAGGAGATCCAGCCATTCCATCCTAAAAGAGATCAGTCCTTGGTGTTCATTGGAAGGACTGATGTTGAAGGTGAAACTCCAATACTTTGGCTATCTGGTGCGAAGAGCTGACTGATTTGAAAAGACCCTGATGCTGGAAAGGTTTGAGAGCAGGAGGAGAAGGGGACGACAGAGGATGAGATGGTTGGATGGCATCATCGACTCGATGGACATGGGTTTGGGTGGACTCCAGGAGTTTTTGATGGACAGGGAGTCCTGGCGTGCTGCAGTTCATGGGGTCACAAAGAGTCGGACACGACTGAGCGACTGACTGAACTAAGATCACTTTCTAACACTATACACAAATATAAACTCAAAATGGATTAAAGACCTAAATATAAGACAAGAAACCAAAATATCTTAAAGGAAAACATAGAATACTGTCGATAGAAATCATAGCAAGATCCTCTATGACCCTCTTCCCAGAGTAATGGAAATAAAAACAAAAATAAACAAATGGGACCTAATTAAACTTAAAAGCTTTTGCACAATGAAGGAAACTATAAGCAATGTGAAAAGAAAGCCCTCAGGATGGGAGAAAATAATGGCAAGCAAAGTAACTGACAGAGATTAATCTCCAAAATATACAAGCAGCTCATGCAGCTTAATACCAGAGAAACAAACAACTCAATCAAAAAGTGGGTAAAAGACCTAAAGAGACATTTCTCCAAAGATATACAGATGGATAATAACACATGAAAAAATGCTCAACCTCACTCATTGTTAGAGAAATCCAATTCAAAATCACAATTAGGTATAATCTCTAGCTGGTCAGAATGGCCATCATCAAAATGTCTACAAACAATAAGTGCTGGAGAGGGTGTGGAGAAAAGGGAATTCTCTTACACAGTTGGTGGGAATGCAAACTGGCTCAGCCACTATGGAGAATAATGTGGAGGTTTCTTAAAAAATGGGAATAGAATTGCCATTTGACTCAGCAATCCCGCTGCTGGATATACACCGAGGAAACAAGAATTGAAGGGGACACATGTACGCCAATGTTCATTGCAACCCTGTTTACAATAGCTAGGACATGGAAGTAACCTAGATGTCCATTGGCAGATGACTAGATAAAGAAGTTGTGGTACATATACACAATGGGTTATTACTCAGCTATAAGAAGAAATGCATTTGAGTGAGTTATAATGAAGTGGATTAACCTGGAGCCTATTATATAGAGTGAAGTTAAGTCAGAAAGAGAAAGACAAATACTGTATATTAATGCATATATATGGAATTTAGAAAGATGTTACTGACGATCCTACATGCAGGGTGGCAAAGATGACACAGATGTAAAGAACAGACAGTGGGAGAAGGTGAGCGTGGGATGATTGAGAGACTAGCATTAAAATATGTACATTACCATATGCAAAATAGATGGCCAGTGCAAGTTCAGTGCATGAAGCAGGGCATCCAAAACCAGTGCTGTGGGACAACCCAGAGAGATAGAATGGGAAAGGAGGTGGGAGGGTAGTTCAGGATGGGGGACACATGTATACTTGTGGGGGACACATGAACATCCTTCATGTTGATGTATGGCAAAAACTGTCATTATATTGCAATAACCCTCCAATTAAAATATATAAATCAATTTTAAAAATGTAAACAGTATTAGGAGCAAAGTGCTTCTAAAGTACAGTGTCTTGCACCAACAATGATGAGTAAATTATGATGTATACATTCAGTTTATGCATATTATATGTTAAATGTGCACATTAGGGGACAGAATATGGAGGTCTCTGAATATCATTTCAACTTAAGACATCATCATTGCTATACTGAATATAATGTCTCCGCAAGGTTCATTATGTTGACACACAATCCCCAATGTGATGGTATTAGGAAGTTAGGCCTTTGGGAGGTGAGAGGCTGGTGCCTTCATGAATGTGATAACATCCTTACAAGAGAGACCCCAGAACTCCCTTATACTTTCCACCATATGAACACATAGCAAGAAAACAGCTATCTATGAACCAGGAGGAGAATTCTCACCAGACACCAAATCTGTCAGTGACTTGACCTTGGGCTTACTAGTCTTCAGAATTCTGATACATAAATTTCTGTTGTTTATAAGCCAACCAGTCTATGGTATTCTGCTATACTCCTAGTCTGAAATAAGGTAATCATGTTGGATATTAAATGCCATTGGGTTTTGATAAGGTTTAATATAATAAATACACTAGTTTAAGAAGTTAAACTTCAGTGAGTAAATAATAACAGCTAGTATTTGCTGAGACTTTCTATGGATCAATTATTTTATTAAATTTTTCCCATAAATATTTAATTTTAAAAACATTTAAAAAAATATTTAATAAATAATATCACAATGCATATTAAGCATTAGTTCTTAGATAACTTTTTTCATTATTGAAAGACTAAATACACAGATGAGCAATAGCCAGAACCTATATGGCAAGAAATCCCTGATCACAAAGGAAGTCTAGGAAGCCAGACCACAAGTTTTGAAATGATCAGACCAAACAGCCAAACCTCTAAAACTGTTGACCCAGAATTGTCAGGATTTGGCCAACGACCTGCAAGTAATTTTTCTTTTCCCTTGCTTCCACCACAGGGCCAACTAGAGAAAGCCAAATATGTTCCCAAACCAGTCACATACAATGCATGGCTACTTAGCTTGCCTCCAATGTTCCCATGCCAATAATCTCTAATTAGAAACCTCCCCTTTCTCTGTAAAGTTTTCTCACATGCCTAACTGCCTCAGCATCTCTGCTATATGCAGGTGATGATGACTGATGCCTTGTGCAGATATCGTCCACTGGTTCTCACTGGAGTGGTCCTTGTTCATTTCTAGAGTGTGGAATGGGTAAAGATCTCTGGGGCAAATACAGAAATATGAATCACATCCTTGAAAATGGGTACAAATTTTAATCAGCTTTTCTATTTCAGGTAATTCATCCTGAAGAAATTAAATAAAAAAAAAGAAATAGAAAAATCTACATGAATAATCCTTGCATTATTATATATAATATTGAAAAGAGTAGAGCCCATCTATCAAAAATAGGAGTTTGGCTGACTAAATTGTGGTAAAGAAGATAATGAAATAATACGTTGTCATTAAAAGTATGTAGCGGAGGAGTATTTATAGACATGCAAAGTTTTTTTTTCGGTGTGTTTTGAGGTGAAATGAAAAAAGTTAAATAGAGTATTAACAGCACTATCTTATTATTTTTTCCATCTATCAGCAGTGATTTCTCCTAGATGCTTTATATTAAGACAGTTCATATTTTCTTCATGGTATGAAACTATATATTTGATTGTATCATTAGAATAAAAATAATATTTTATTTAATTATAAAAACAAAAAACTGCTACCCTGAATTATATTGCTTGGGCCAACCAACACAATCATTTGTGTAACATTGTCTGTGCTTTATTGTGATGATATCTGCCTCCAAATGTTAAAATACATTAATAATTACAGAAATGAAAAAATAAATGAAAACAGGCCATTGTTCTCTCACTTATTTGATAAACCAAAGAAAATGGCAAAACTATTAGATAAATACAAAAACATTACACTTCTTACTAGCATCACAGAACTGAAAAGATAGCAAGAAATTACAGAGGTAAGTCAAATTGTAAAATATACACCCATTCTTCAACCCAAAGTGTATCGACTTCTTTGTAATGCAGTGGCCCTTGTCCAGCACCACGTTGGCAAGCATGCTCTCAGCAGGAGCTTGAAAGGTACTTATGTGTTTGAATTTCTCACTTATGTTGAAACTGAGATCATCATCAATAAGATCTCCTGAACCGTAATTTGCTTAATAAATAATAACCTGTAACTGCCTTCAGTGACCAAGCTTGCTTTAATTGTTCCTGTGAATAGCACATCTTTCAAGTTTCAGGCAGCCTAGACAATGTATCCCAAGATTGCTTAGCAACCTACCATAGACAACTGTTTTGCAATATGGATGATTATAGTAACAGTTGCTTAAGAGTCAGCTCTTGTTCAATTCAAGGTCCTGCTGGTTGACTGGTTGGGACAGACCACCAAACTTCCAATTGTCATAGGGCCTAAAAATTCACCCTCAGATCTTGCCAATGCTGCCATTTTCTGAATATATGTCCCATGAAAAAGCCAGTAACTCAGATAAGTCTGCACAAAAAACGTTCACCTTCTCTTTAACTTTAATCACCTTTCCCACGTCTCAGACCACCCTGTTTCTTAAATATCCTGAGCCTCTCATCTTCAGGGAGGTGCATCAGAGACTTGTTTTCCCATCTCCTCTCTTGGCTGCCTCACGAATAAACCTCTTCTCTGCTACAAACCTTGGTGTCTCAGTGTTTGGCTTACTGAATATCAGGCAAACCAACCTGGTTCAATCGCAGTATCTTCTGTGTCAGCCACAAGAAACATACCAAAGTAGTCCCAGACAGAGGATGAGATCAGTGAGGTTGGTATCAGATCACCCCAATCCTCCCAGATGTCCCCGCATAGCCAAACAAGCCTCATCAAGATTTTCAAGGCTGCCTGGTTGACCATCTGAGGTATGTAAGCAATATATACTTATTTTTATATTTAACTGAAGTGCTGTGATTGCTTCTAACATCGTATTATTACAGTAACAGATAACAGTATGGAAGCCAAAGTCTAACATGAAATAGAAAGCCCAGAAATAAACCTACATGCTTAAGGTCATTAGTCAATGACAAAGGTAGAAAAAAACCAACCAAACAAACAAAAAACATACTGGAGAAAATACAGTCTCTTCAACAAGTAGTACTAAGAAAACTGGACATGTAAAAGAATGAAATTAGAATACTCCTTCATACCGTATCTAAAAATAAACTTGAAATGAATTAAAGAACTAGAACTCTTAGAAGAGAACATGAACAGAATGCTCTTTGACACAAATCACAGTGGCATCTTTTTTTTTTTTTTAGATCTGTCTCCTAAGGCAAAAGGAGCAAAAGCAAAAGTCAACAAATCAGACTGAATTAAACTTCAATGTTTTTTCACAGTAAAGAAATCCATAGACAAAATGAAAGACAACATACTAAATGAGAGAACATATTTGCAAATAATATGACCATTAAAGGGTTAATAACCAAAAATATAGAAATAGCTCATACAAGTCAATACCAAAAAATTGGGAGAAGACCTGAAAACTTTTTTTCAAAGAGGATATACAGATGGCCAACAGACAAAGAAATAAATGCTCAGCACTACTAACCTTCAGATAAATTCATATTAAAACCACAATGAGATATCAGCTCATACTTTTCAGTATGGCTATCATCAAAAGTCTACCTATAATAAATGGAGAGCATGTGAATAAGGGGAACCTGAGTACAGTATTGGTGGGAATGTGATTGGTACAGCCACTATGGAAAACAGTATGGAGGGTTCTCAAAAAACTGAAAATAAAAATACCATATGATCAAGCAATTCCATTCCTAGATACATATTTGAAGTAAGTAAAATCACTAATTCAAAAAGATATATGCATACCATTGTTCATACCAGTACTATTTACAATAACCAGGACATGGAAGCAACCTAAGCGTCCATCAACAAATAAATGGATAATGAAGATGTGGTACATATAAAGAGTGGAACATTAGCCATAAAAAGGACCTAAATTCTTCTCTTTGGGACAATGTAGATGGACCTAGGGGCTTTCCTGTTAGCCTAGCTGCTAAAGAATCTTCAGGAGACTCCAGTTTGATTTCTGGGTCAGGAAACTCCCCTGGAGAAGGGGTAGACTACCCAACCTGATATTCTTGGGCTTCCCTCATGGCTCAGACGGTAAAGAATATGTCTGCAATGTGGTAGACCTGGGTTCAATTCCTGGGTTGGAAAGATCCCTTGGAGGAGGGCATGGCAGCCCACTCCACTGTTTTTATCCAGGGAATCCCCATGGACAGAGGAGCCTCGTGGGCTACAGTCCACGAGGTCACAAAGAGTCAGACACGATTAAGTGACTAAGCACAGAACAGCACAGGTGGATCTAGAGGGTGTTATGCTTAGTGAAATAAGACAGAGAAAGACAAAAACTCTATGATATCACTTACATATGGAATCTAAGACATAAAACTGTGAATGTGTATAAAATAAAAATACACAGATATAGAGAACAAACTAGTGGTTACAGTGAGAAGAGAGAAGGGGGAGGAGCAAGATGAGGTAGGAGATTAAGAGATATAAGCTACTAAGTATAAAATAAGCAACAAGGATACAGCAGAGGGATATATAGCCATTATTTTATAACAACTTTAAGTGGAGTATAATCTATCAAAATATATTGAATTATTCTGTTGTACACCTGAAATTAACATAATGATGTAAATCATCTGTACTTCAATAAAAAAATTAAAGAAAAAAAGTCTAAGTAATAAACTGGAGCTCAGATGACAAATTGGACCCAAAACTTCACTTTGTCCTGAGGACATTTGCCAAACTAAAAGAATTTATGTTTTTTTTCTAATGTATACTTTGCAATATGATTACCACAAAAAGGACAGTCACATTCATAATCTCATGTACTTCCTTTGTATTTGTCCTGAGAACTTAAATTTTATAACTTTCAAAAATACCATACAGTAATATTAAGTATAGTCACTGTGCTGTATATGCTTCTGTGTTTTTATATTTATAGAGAATGGGAGAGAGCATTATATGCCAGGGCAGGCCCTAGGTGAGGGTGGAGTCCAAGATCCCATCTCCCTGTAGCAGTGACTGAGGTGTTTGATAGAGGAAGATAAACCATCTCTTTGGAAAAAGACAGCTTTCATCTTAGGGCTCAAAGAATTTCAACAAATAATTTTCTAAAATAGTAATAATAATACAAGTAATGATAAGCATCTTATTTAAGAAAAAGAATTAAGTGCAATAGAAAATGAAATAGCATGAACAAAAAGTAGAAGAGACAAAAAGCAGAAAAGGACTTGGAAATACATTAGATATTAGAGTTCAAAGAAAATTTTTTTTTTTAAAACCTATGCTTATTGTGGTCAAAGTAATAAAAAAATAATTAAACTGATATCAATTAATAGAACACTATAAGTCATAGCCTAGCCTTTTTGAAAAAGAACTAAGAGGAATTTTAGAAATAAACACTATAGCTGAAGTTAAAAATTCAAAGACTAGCATTAGACATGACTATTTTATCTTCTTTGTTAAGAGGTGTTTTTGGTATATTTCTGTGTCTAAATTCTGTGTTTATTTTCAGATATCACATTTACAATCCTGTCACTAATAAATCAGTCTGTTTTATCAAAATAGTGTCAAATTGATAGATTGGAAATTGTATTTCATTACTGCAATATTTTAATTTATATATTTTTTATTTTTAAGGAGGTTGAACATTTTTTTCTATTCATTACAGCTTTTTCATTTATCCTCTGTAAGTTTTTTGTTGATACTTTAGTCTCTGATTCTACTGAATTATGTATTTTCTTCTTATTTCATTGTAAAACAGAATATCTAAAATATTTTATATTATGATATTAACATAATTAATTCTCTGTTACATACGGCAAATATTTTCTTCTTGTTTATTCCTTTTCAAACAATTGATTCAACTATTTCAGGAAGATCTCTATTTTAATAAACACAAGGAAAAGTCGCTGAACAAAGGGGAAGTTGGTATTGTCAGCCAAACTGAAAATTGAAAAGGGAAGTCAGATGATCCCAATGACTAGAATTATTTACTATAAAGGCAATCAGCAGTTGTGGTGATTGCCAAAGCTTTTGTATAAATTATGTTCTTTACAATGTTAATGTTCTTGTTGTTGTTCAATCTCTCAGTCATGTCCAACTCTTTGCGACCCCATGGACTGCAACATGCCAGGCTTCCCTGTTCTTCACCATCTCCCAGAGTTTGAATTTGGACAAACAGGAAATAACAGGAAAATTTGGCCTTGGATAACAAAATGAAGCAGAGGAAGGCTAACAGAGCTTTGCCAAGAGAAGGCACTGGTCATAGCAAACACCCTCTTCCAACAACACAAGAGAACACTCTTACACACGGACATCACCAAATGGTCAATACCGAAATTAGATTGGTTATATTCTTGGCAACCAAAGATGGAGAAGCTCAATACAGTCAGCAAAAAGAAGACTGGGAGCTGACTGTGGCTCAGATCATGAACTCCTTATTGCCAAATTCAGACTTAAATTGAGGAAAGTGGGGGAAACCACTAGACCATTCAGGTATGACCTAAATCAAATCCCTTATGTTATTCAGTGGAAGTGACAAATAGATTCAAGGGATTAGATCTGATAGACAGAGTTCCTGAAGAACTATGAATGGAAGTTTGTGAAATTGTACAGGAGGCAGTGATAAAGACCATCCCCAACAAAAAGAAATGCAAAAAGGCAAAATGGTTGTCTGAGGAGGCCTTACAAATAGCTGTGGAAAGAAGAGAGGCAAAAGGCAAAGGAGAAAAGGAAAGACATGCCCATTTGCATGCAGAATTCCAAAGAAGAGCAAGGAGATATTAGAAAGCCTTCCTCAGTGACCAATGCAAAAAATGGAGGAAAAAAAATGGAAAAAAACTAGAGATATCTTCAAGAAGATTAGAGATATCAAGGGAACATTTCATGCCAAGATGTGCACAATAAAGGACAGAAACGGTATGGACCTAAACAAAGCAGAAAATATAAGAAGAGGTGGCAAGAATACACAGAAGAACTATACAAAGAAGATCTTCATGACGCAGATAACCACTATGGTGTGATCACTCACCTGGAGCAAGATATCCTGGAATGCGAAGTCAAGTGAGCCTGAAGATACATCACTATGAACAAAGCTAGTGGAGGTGATGAGATTCCAGTTGAGTTATCTCAAATCCTAAAAGAAGATGTTGTGAAAGTGCTGTACTCAACATGCCAGCAAATTTGGAAAACTCAGCAATGGCCACAGGACTGGAAACAATCAATTTTCATTCCAAACTCAAAGAAAGACAATGCCAAAGAATGTACAAACTACCGCACAATTGCACTCTTCTCACATGCTAGCAAAGTAATGCTCAAAATTCTCCAAGCCAAGCTTCAATGGTATGTTAACCATGAACTTCCAGATGTTCAAGCAGTGGAAGCAGAGATCAAGTTGCCAACATCTGTTGGATCACCGAAAAAGTGAGAAAGTTCCAGAAAAACATCTACTTCTGTTTCATTGACTATGCCAAAGCCTTTGACTGTGTGGACCACAACAAACTGTGGAAAATTCTTCAAGAGATGGGAATACCTGACCTCCTGACCTACCTACTGGGAAATCTGTATGGCGGTCAAGAATCAACAGTTGGAACTGGACATGGAACAACAGATTGGTTCAAAATCGGGAAAGGACTATGTCAAGGTTGTATATTGTCATCCTGCTTATTTAACTTCTATACAGAGTAGATCATGAGAAATGCTGGACTGGATGAAGCACAAGCTAGAATCAAGATTGCAGGGAGAAATATCAATAACCTCAGATATGCAGATGACACCACCCTCATGGCAGCTGAACTGAACTGAACTCTGCATATGCATATTCCCTGCAAATATCAATTCTGAAAAGAACAACAAGCTTTTTTCCAGTGAAGCCTGACTTCTCATTTCGCCTTCAGCTTCAAGAGTTTCTCTCTTTTACTCAAGGTGTGAAGAAATTATGCATTAATGAATTATCCTCAAGAACCCTTGGAACAGATGCTATGTTTCTTATTGCTATTAGCTTAAGTAGATTAATTTATAGACTCAACTATATCTTTTTGCCAAAATTCCACATAGTAAGAAACGAAGCAACAGATGAAAGACTTTTACAGTAATTCTTATCTCTCCCTCCCCCCACCGTTTGTTCTTCAATATGTGTTTGAATTCATTTACAGTTTGGAAGATGCCAATTTTACATAAATTTTTAAAAGAAAAATAAGCAGAAAGGGATATAAATTTTTCACTTCTTAAAAAAAAAAGATTCATACATTTCCCAGAAAGTAAGCTTTATCTGTACTTTAACTTAGATAATTATTTTGAGACCACTCTACAAAAACATCAAGTAACTGTGCATCACATTATTATTCATTTGTTGAGTAATGGCAAAGAAATGTCTGTGTTAAAAATAGACCAATTCATAAATTGTATCTCAGTTCCAAACTCATGAGGCAAGAAATGTGATCATTTTTTAAATTAGCCATATTTAGTGCCTTCATCTTGACTTGCAATCCATTTAAGCAGAGGAAAGACAGAATTGTAATGGAGTACATCCTCACAAATCACTGCTACAAATCAGTACCAGTCGGGCAGAATATTTAAATATAACTCACATTAAAAACACATGCTGCCATTATTCTGCCCTGAATCTCAAGTCTCAAAGTTCTTCTCACATGTTGAGGGTTCCCCCCCCCCGCCATGAAAGTGAAAGTCGCTCAGTCATGTTCAACTCTTTGCAACCCCATGAACTACCCAGTCCATGGAATTCTCCAGGACAGAATACTGGTGTGGGTAGCCTTTCCCTTCTCTAGGGGATCTTTCCAACCCAGGAATCGAACCGGGGTTTTCTGCATTGCAGGTAGATTCTTTACCAACTGAGCTATGAGGGAAGCCCTATATTTCACTAGAAAAGAAAAGTGGTTGCTTTAAAAGAAAGGTCTCCTATATTTACTATACTTTCTTCCTTCCCCTCATTTTGAATACACAGCATTTTATCTATACTCTGAGGGGACAAATGAACTCATCAATGTGATGCTTCCCCTGCTGCTACTCAGAAACCTGGAGGAAGGGAGGCGCTCAGGTCGGCAAGAGTTGAGAAATAAAGTCAGATGAGGTTGGAGGTAGCTTAAATTTTGTGGTTTTGGTTTTCCTCCATGTGTTACCTAAAGCCTGGCCCCTCTGTACATAAGTGCCAAATCAAATCTCAGAGACAGTATTGGGTGAAGTAGAGAAGTATAGCTTTATTACTTTGCCAGGTAAAGGGAGACACACCATAGTGCTGTTGCAAAAAACTTTGTGTCTCTCCACCCTAGAGAGTTTGATTAGCAGGGCTTGCAGGCTCTTAATCTCATCTCAGGTGGTCTGCAAATCTTGATGAGCTTCTCTGGGTATTTATTGGCTGCTCCTCCTTTGATTAGTAACTGTTCCTAAGAGCATCTGCTCTTAGGAACTCAGGGAAGAAAACAGAGGTTGGAGTCTTGCTTACAAAAATGGGGAACAGAAAAGCCTCTATGTCGAGGAGCATCAGGGGGCCCTGCTTAGTTTCCCTTCCATCCATCCTTCCTTCCTTCCTTCCTTCCTTCCTCCCTTTCTTCTTTAAAAATTGGCTTTCTCCTGAACCAAGTGCCATAAAAAAACTACTTTGATACACTGATGATTCATCCTGGCACATGCTTTCTAAAGGGGAATTTTAGGGCTGGATTCTGATAGGGTGGCTCCACTTCTGGCTCAAAATAAGGCAACATGGAATTGGTACTAAGGGTATGAAGGCAGTGACAACATTCAGGCAAAGGAAATGCCCTGTTTTTATGCAGAAAACAGTATAGATACAGAAGGCAAAAAAATTAGTCCACAAAATATATACTTAGTTTTTTAATGGTGTGTATTGCACATCATCCACCCCAAGTTTCAGCTGCCTCTGATAGTCTGGGGCAGACAGGCACTTGGTTAAATCCCTGAGGAAATAATTAAAGTTAGCAAATGTTTCTGTTGGCCTTAATGTTGAATTCTGGTACATTCAATTCTGTTTAAGTCACACTTTTCTTAAAATCTGATTTCACATTGTAACCGAAGAAGAGACCTAAAAGGACTCCTACAAGTGATTTCCAACACTGTGATGTAAAACCTAAAGGCATAAAAACAGAAGAAAACATAGAAATACTTTGTAGTACATTTACTTTTTGTTTCCATTAGCCACACTTCTTTTAGATTATTTTAACCCAGGCATGTGATTTTGTTTTGTTTTTAACTTGTTTTAGCATCTTGATATGTTCTCCATTACCCTTATGCAGAGAAAGATCTCCAACTTAGCAGTGGGACCACTAAAGGGAATATTTATCATTTACTAAGGACTATGTTAGATACTTGAGTGTGCTTATCTCAAGGCATCACCCTGGATCATCAGGGAGCTGTAATTTATCCCATTTAACAGGTAAAGAAAATGAGGATCATAAAAGAATGATAAATTAGCCTAGGTTGTATACCCAGTAAGGGAAGTTGAAGTTAAATTCTCTCTCCTATCTGAATAATTCTTTCTAGGATGAAGAATTTCTGTTTTAGAGATGTTGAATTTGGATTAGTAACTGTAATTTGTTATAATTTATTTAAGGTAAAAAATGATGGTTTATTGCTAGTTATTTTTTCCCAGAATTCCTAATTCATTTCTTGCATATAAAAGTATACATTAAATATTTAGTGAATTAAATTGAGTTGAATTTCCATACTTTAGATAAAGCACATTTTAGATACCTTATCTTTAAGATAAAGTATTTAAATAAGGAAGAGATAAGAATTTTCATACTTTCTTAATCTGGAGAATAACTTAATTATACAAATGCAATACCTGTTGCAGAAGCTTATTAAAATAAGCAATTATTATTTACTACTCTAAGCTAGTATTTTACATAAATTGTAAATTTGCCAACTTCCAAAATTAGATGTTTATAATTTGTTCTTCTAGTGTTTTACATGAATTATAGATAAGCACCACTTTATCACTGTTTTATCTGGAGGATATGGGCTTGCATTTCATGGCTTTTTACTCTAAGTTTCAGCTCTTTAGTCATGTTGCTTGAACCATTAATAGTCAAAGATGCAAACCTCAGTGATGATTTTATCAGAACATATAAAATAAAGCAATGCTTCTGCATAAGTAAAAAAGTTAATGATATTTAAACAAATGAAATCATATGTTTACATTTGATCTTTTATTGAAGGTACTGATATTAATAAGACCATGGAGCCCAAAGAAGATCTTTCTCAATGCTCTCACTTGCCAGTTTCTGTTGCTTAATTACATAATATTAATATATGGACCATTTAATAGGTTTTCTCTCTATTTCTTCTTTTAATATCTTTATTTTACATATACAAATTTGGTATATCTTAAAATACAGGATTATTTTTCCAGCAATTGAAATGTTTTCCATGTAATGGATCTGCTATTTGAGGTGCAGTAAGATTTGTATGTTATGACTCTATTTATATGTCTTCATATCAATCTAAGATATACTTTGATTTCTAATTTATTAAAAGCCCTATATAAGCTAAAATATTAGCTTTATCAGATTTTTAGAAGCAATAAATTGCCAAGATTTAGTGCAAGTTAAATTTGCTGTTACATAAAAATAAATTGTCAACCCTTTTGGAACCATGCGTTATAGGAGAATCTATTATTTATCTCACTATGTACAGTGCCATAAGGGAGCTAAAGATTAAAAAATAAATAAATAAAATTCTGAATACTCAGATCCAAGAAGATTATATTATTCAACCCAATAGTACAAAGCAAAAATAATAGCAAATTACACTCTCAACAAAGCACTTTCCCTTTTAAACACATTCTATTGTCATTTCATTCATTGGCATTAAGGCACAGACTAAAGAAAGAATATCGTAATTTAAGAGTTTTTGTGTATTGAAAATAATACATAGTTATCAAGAATGAAACACTTGGACAGCTAAAGAGAAGTTATTATAGTTCTCACAAAGGCAAATGCCATTGATTTATATATATATATATATATATATATATATATATATATATATATATATATATATATATATACCTGCTACAATTCTGTGGTGCACTTCTAAAATTTGCTTGTTGCATGAAAATTATTTCTATTATGAAAGATAATTATGGTTATGCATGCCTTATTACTTTTCTGAATAAGAGTGAAATAAGAGAGGATACAACTGCTGCTGCTGCTGCTAAGTCGCTCCAGTCGTGTCCGACCCTGTGTGACCCCATAGACGAAGTCCTTATGTAACATAAGGTTGGCCAAAAAGTTCATTTTTTTTTTTTTTTTTTTTGCAAGACCTTATGGAAAAACCCAAACGAATTTTTTGGCCAACCCAGTAAATGAAATGAATGAAAGATAAAATTAATAGACTTAGCAATTGTAGGTGCACAGTGAGACCAATGCTTTGGGGGTGCTGTCATATGACTATGCCTCAGAAATGAAGCATGGTTAATTTAACCAGCTGGATTTGGATGTTTTGGACATTTGTTGATCTTTATTTGCTAAAGTCTTAAGAATGCTAAAAATGAATCAATAGCTGCAAAAGTGGCATATTTCTATGATTAAATATTTTTTCTCTTTCTCTACCAGTGCTACTAGTCTATTCTCTATTATGTGTAGAAATATACTTCATAAATATTTCAAAGTGATATTGCATGTCAATTATAATAATCAGATTCTTATGCAAAAAGTTTCTAATCATTGTGTAAAGTAGTTATAGTTGTCATGATTGTGAACAGAGACAGAGAATCACAGACCGGCAAGTATAATTTTGAAGAATCAGTGAGAAAAGTAAAATAGATCATTGGGGGTGAAGGGAGTTACATAGACTTTTGTAATGCCTGTCAGGTACCCATGAGTTAAAGTCAGAGAAACATAATAATCAATTACAGAGTAAATTACAACTATATAAAATGGACAATTTACTCCTTTGCCATTTCTTTCTTCATCTCATGTTCCCAGCTATGTGCACGTCAATGTAAGATAATATGATTATTTGATATGCATAAATCCAAGAGATTTTAGGCAAAATGACTCTGTAGTGTCTAAAGGAACAAATCCTCATTGCAGTCCATAACTAAGTGCTTTCTCAGACACTCCAAGCTAACAGACACAAAGACTGACTTGGGAAAATGTAAGTATCTATTTAGCGTTCATCACTCCAGTGATTCCAGAGTTGTTATTGCACTTGAAGGGGAGAATGCTGGCACTGAAATGCAGCAGAGAGTTAGAAGTGTCAGACTGAGACATGACCTAAAAGTGATCTTCCAACATATTAAGGGTTTTAGAGACAGAGGAAAGTACTTCTCCGATGAGAATCAGGAATCAGAAGTAGGGATAATTAGATGTCAGAAAAATGATAATATTGCTAAACAACTTTGTTAACAGTGAATCTGTGTGTAATACAAGCTATATATGACAAACCCACAGCAAACATTATCCTAAATGGTGAAAAGCTGAAAGCATTTCCCCTAAAATCAGGAAAAAGACAAGGGTGCCCACTCTTACCACTACTATTCAACATAGTTTTGGAAGTTTTGGCCACAGCAATCAGAGCAGAAAAAGAAATAAAAGGAATCCAGATTGGAAAAGAAGAAGTAAAACTCATTGTTTGCAGATGACATGATCCTCTACATAGAAAACCCTAAAGACTCCACCAGAAAATTACTAGAGCTAATCAAAGAATATAGTAAAGTTTCAGGGTATAAAATTAACACACAGAAATCCCTTGCATTCTTATACACTAACAACAAGAGAACAGAGAAATTAAGGACGCAATTCCATTCACCATCGCAACAAAAAGAATAAAATACTTAGTAATGTATCTACCTAAAGAAACAAAAGACCATATAGAAAACTATAAAACTCTGGTGAAAGAAATCAAAGAGGACACAAATAGATGGAGAAATATACCATGTTCATGAATTGGCAGAATCAATATAGTGAAATAGTATACTACCCAAAGCAATCTATAGATTCAATGCAATCCCTATCAAGCTTCCAATGGTATTCTTCAGAGAACTAGAACAAATAATTTCACAATTTGTATGGAAATACAAAAAACCTCGAATAGCCAAAGCAATCTTGAGAAAGAAGAATGGACCTGGAGGAATCAACCTGCCTGACTTCAGGCTCTACTACAAAGCCACAGTCATCAAGACAGTATGGTACTGGCACAAGGAAAGAAATATAGATCAATGTAACAAAATAGAAAGCCCAGAGATAAGTCCACACACCTATGGACACTTTATCTTTGACAAAGGAGGCAAGAATGTACAATGGAGAAAAGACAATCTCTTTAACAAGTGGTGCTGGGAAAACTGGTCAACCACTCATAAAAGAATGAAACTAGAACACTTTCTAACACCATACACAAAAATAAACACAAAATGGATTAAAGATCTAAACGTAAGACCAGAAACTATAAAACTCCTAGAGGAAAACATAGGCAAAACACTCTCTGACAGAAACCACATCAGGATCCTCTATGACCCACCTCCAAGAATATTGGAAATAAAAGCAAAACTAAACAAATGGGACCTAATTAAACTTAAAAGCTTTTGCACAACAAAGGAAACTATAAGCAAGGTGAAAAGAGAGCCTTTGGAATGGGAGAAAATAGTAGCAAACGAAGCAACAGACAAAGAATTAATCTCAAAAATATACAAGCAACTCCTGCAGCTCAATTCCAGAAAAATAAACGACCCAATCAAAAAGTGGGCCAAAGAACTAAACAGACACTTCTCCAAAGAAGACATACAGATGGCTAACAAACACGTGAAAATATGCTCAACATCACTCATTATCAGAGAAATGCAAATCAAAACTGCAATGAGGTACCATTTCACGCCTGTTAGAATGGTTGCTATACAAAAGACTACAAGCAATAAATGCTGGAGAGGGTGTGGAGAAAAGGGAACCCTCTTACACTGTTGGTGGGAATGCAAACTAGTACAGCCACTATGGAGAACAGTGTGGAGATTCCTCAAAAAACTAGAAATAGAGCTGCCATATGACCCAGCAATCCCACTGCTGGGCATACACACTGAGGAAACCAGAATTGAAAGAGACACGTGTACCCCAACAGAACACTGTTTATAATAGCCAGGGCATGGAAGCAGCCTAGATGCCCATCAGCAGACGAATGGTTAAGGAAGCTGTGGTACATATACACAATGGAATATTATTCAGCCATTAAAAAGAATACATTCAAATCAGTTCTAATGAGGTGGATGAAACTGGAGCCTATTATACAGAATGAAGTAAGCCAGAAAGAAAAACTCCAATACAGTATACTAACAAGTATATATGGTATTTAGTCAATCAGTAAAGGTAACCCTGTATGTGAGACATCAAAAGAGACACACATAAATAGAACAGTATTATGGACTCTATGGGAGAGGGTGAGGGCGGGATGATATGGGAGAATGGCACCAAAGCATGGAAATTATCATATGTGAAAGGAATTGCCAGTCCAGGTTTGACACATGATACAGGGTGCTCGGGGCTGATACACTGGAATGACCCGGAGGGATGGGATGGGGAGGGAGGTGGGAGAGAGGTTCTGGAAGTGAAACACATGTACACCCATGGTGGATTCATATCAATGTATGACAAAACAAATACAATATTGTAAAGTTAAAAAATAGGAAATAAACTAATTTTAAAAAACAAAACTAAACAATGCATCTGTGTGTTTCTCCCCATATGTTTAGTCTTTAAGATATACACTGGAAGTCTTTCAGAATTCATTATTTATACACTGATCAAAAAAATGCAAGTATTACTTCACTTTGAGATATAAGAATAAACTAACTGGCTTTCAAATGTACTTATGAATAAAGCTTGATAATTCTATAGACTGAAAAGCTATCATATAGTTAATTTCAATGATTTAATATTTTCCTTGTCATGGTTATTGTATATTTATAAATGTTTAAATAAAAAAAAAATAATTTAGAGTTGTAATTGCTTGGAGGGCATCTGTTTGATGTCCATAAATCCAAAAGTCAAATTGATAAGATAATCATGAAAGTGGAGAGACAGGGTTTTTGAACAAAACAGAGGAATGTTTTATACAATAAGGATTCGTTTACTTTTAATTACATGTAAGAACTGCCCAGGTCGGTAGGTGCCCAATATGCTACTGGAGATCAATGGAGAAATAACTCCATTAAGAATGATGGGATGGAGCCAAAGCAAAAACTATATCCAGCTGTGGATGTGACTGGTAATAGAAGCAAAGTCCAATGCTGTAAAGAGCAATATTGCATAGGAACCTGGAATGTTAGGTCCATGAAACAAGGCAAATTGGAAGTGGTCAAACAGAAGATGGCAAGAGTGAATGTCGACATTCTAGGAATCAGCGAACTAAGATGGACTGGAATGGGTGAATTTAACTCACATGACCATTATATCTACTACTGTGGGCAGGAATCCCTTAGAAGAAATGGAGTAGCCATCATGATCAACAAAAGAGTCTGAAATGCAGCACTTGGATGCAATCTCAAAACCGACAGAATGATCTGTGTTCGTTTCCAAGGCAAACCATTCAATATCACAGTAATCCAAGTCTATGCCCCGACCAGTAACGCTGAAGAAGCTGAAGTTGAACGGTTCCGTGAAGACCTACAAGACCTTTTAGAACTAACACCCAAAAAAGATATCTTTTTCATGATAGGGGACTGGAATGCAAAAGTAGGAAGTCAGGAAACCCTTGGCGTAACAGGCAAATTTGGCCTTGGAGTACAGAATGAAGCAGGGCAAAGGCTAATAGAGTTTTGCTAAGAGAACTCAGTGGTCATAACAAACACCTTTGTCCAGCAACACAAGAGAAGACTTTACACATGGACATCACAAGATGGTCAACATTGAAATCAGATTGATAATATTCTTTGCAGCCAAAGGTGGAGAAGCTCTATACAGTCAGCAAAAACAAGACCGGGAGCACACTGTGATTCAGATCATGAACTCCTTATTGCCAAATTCAGACTTAAATTGAAGAAAGTAGGGAAAACCATTAGACCACTCGGGTATGACCTAAATCAAATCCCTTATGATTATACTGTGGAAGTGAGAAATAGATTTAAGGGACTAGATTTGATAGACAGAGTGCCTGATGAATTATGGATGGAGGTTCATGACATTATATGGGAAACAGGGATCAAGACCATTCCCATGGAAAAGAAATGCAAAAAAGCAAAATGGCTGTCTGAGGAGGCCTTACAAACAGCTGTGAAAAGAAGAGAAGTGAAAAGCAAAGGAGAAAAGGAGAGATATTCCCATCTGAATGCAGAGTTCCAAAGAAGAGCAAGGAGAGATAAGAAAGCCTTCCTCAGCGATCAATGCAAAGAAATAGAGGAAAACAACAGAATGGGAAAGACTAGAGATCGCTTCAAGAAAATTAGAGATACCAAGGGAACATTTCATGCAAAGATGGGCTCAATAAAGGACAGAAATGGTATAGACCTAACAGAAAGAAGCAGAAGATATTAAGAAAAAGTGGCAAAATACACAGAAGAACTGTACAAAAAAGATCGTCACAACCCAGATAATCATGATGGTGTGATCACTCACCTAGAGCCAGACATCCTGGAATGTGAAGTCAAGTGGGCCTTAAAAAGCATCACTACGAACAAAGCTAGTGGAGGTGATGGAATTCCAGTTGAGCTATTTCAAATCCTGAAAGATGATGCTGTGAAAGTGCTGCACTCAATATGCCAACAAATCTGGAAAACTCAGCAGTGGCCACAGGACTGGAAAAGGTCAGTTTTCATTCCAATCCCAAAGAAAGGCTCAAACTATCACACAAGAGCACTCATCTCACACGCTAGTAAAGTAATGCTCAAAATTCTCCAAGCCAGGCTTCAGCAATATGGGAACCATGAACTTCCAGATGTTCAAGCTGGTTTTAGAAAAGGCAGCAGAACCAGAGATCAAATTGCCAACATCTGCTGGATCATTGAAAAAGCAAGAGAGTTCCAGAAAAACATCTCTTTCTGCTTTATTGACTATGTCAAAGTCTTTATGTGGATTGCAATAAACTGTGGAAAATTCTGAAAGAGATGAGAATACCAGACCATCTGACCTGTCTCTTGAGAAACCTGTATGCAGGTCAGGAAGCAACAGTTAAAACTGGACATGGAACAACAGACTGGTTCCAAATAGGAAAAGGAGTAAGTCAAGGCTGTATATTGTCACCCTACCTATTTAACTTATATGCAGAGTACATCATGAGAAACGCTGGGCTGGAAGAAACACAAGCTGGAATCAAGATTGCTGGGAGAAATATCAATAACCTCAGATATGAAGATGACACCACCCTTATGGCAGAAAGTGAAGAAGAACTAAAGAGCCTCTTGATGAAAGTGAAAGAAGAGAGGGAGGTGAAAAAAGTTGGCTTAAAGCTCAACGTTCAGAAAACTAAGATCATGGCATCTGGTCCCATCACTTTACGGGAAATAGATGGGGAAACAGTAGAAACAGTGTCAGAATTTATTTTTTGGGCTCCAAAATCACTGCAGATGGTGATTGCAGCCATGATTTTAAAAGACGCTTACTCCTTGGAAGGAAGGTTATGACCAATCTAGGTAGCATATTTAAAAGCAGATTAGACATTACTTTGCCAGCAAAAGGTCCCCGTCTAGTCAAGGGCTATGGTTTTTCCAGTGGTCATGTATGGATGTGAGAGTTGTACGGTGAAGAAAGCTGAGGGCCGAAGAATTGATGCTTTTGAACTGTGATGTTGGAGAAGACTCTTGAGAGTCCTTTGAACTGCAAGAAGATCCAACCAGTCTACCCTAATGAGGTCAGTCCTGGGTGTTCATTGGAAGGACTGATGTTGAAGCTGAAACTCCAATACTTTGGCCACCTCATGCGAAGAGTTAACTCATTGGAAAAGAGCCTAATGCTGGGAAGGATTGGGGGCAGGAAGAGAAGGGGACGACAGAGGATGAGATGGTTGGATTGCATCACCAACTCGATGGACATGGGTTTGGGTAAACTCCGGAAGTTGGTGATGGACAGGGAGGCCTGGCGTGCTGTGATTCATGAGGTCGCAAAGAGTCGGACACGAGTGAGTGAGACTGAACTGAACTGTAGAAGAGATACATGTTAACATAGAAGCAGAATCAGCCTATAAATTCACAGAAAATTCTTTTTCTATATTCAATATCAAAAAAAGTTTAAAACTGGATGAAAACATGCATCTGACCTCAAACCATCCTGTTAGTTCTCCTAGTATTATATTACTTGGGGGCACTTAAACTCACTTAAGTATAAAAGCTATTCTTTGAGGCAATAGTGTCCCTTTCTTGTAAAAAGCAGCATTTATTTTACAATGTTTTGTTTTCTTTCTCTTCTTGAGGAAGAATCAAATAAATATCAAAATATCACATTAATATTGTCCACACAACTAAATATTAGATAACAAATACATCTCCAAGAGTCTGACAGAATTTTTGAAATCAAACATAAATTTTATTTTAATACTTATGTTCATGAAAGATAGATATATGCTAGTTAGAAATAACTTCTGCGAATTTTTTAAATATATATTTTTATACAAAAATAATAAAACACCGACTTGTAATTCTTACTGAACTGTAATGTTTACTGATAAGAAATAGTCTAGAATAAGTCAATGGATAATGAGCAAAGCACATTATCACATAACATGCTAAAGTGGAAACATGAGGAGGGAACAAAGTGTGAATAAAGCACAAAAATCACTAAAAAGTTAAATAGTAACTAAATAATTAAAATATCATTTTGCTATGCAACTTTGGATGAACATAATTTCAACAAAAATTCCAGTATAGGTGAGAATTATAAAAGTAAAGCCTCTCATGTGGTATTGATGTAAGCATAAATGGATTCATCCTTTGTGGAAGGACCTTTTCCACTATATAGCAAAGGCTCAAAATTTTCATAACCACTGACCCAATCAATATACTACTGGGAATTTATTCTAAAGAAATCTAAAATAAAAATTTCTGCAAATGACTATGGTCACTATATTTATAAGCATTAAAATTTGAAAATCCGTAAAATTATATAGGAACTTCTTTGGTGGTCCAGTAGTTAAGAATCCACCTTCCAATGCAGGGAACTAGGATCATCCCATATGACGCAGAGCAACTAAGCTTTCACTCCACGGTTAGAGGAGTCCCTATTCACCATATCTAGAGAAAACCCACATGCTACAATAAAGACTCAGTGCAGCCAAAATTAAAAAAAAAAGAACACTATAACTACAAACATTATAGTAGGCATCCACTAATATTAATGTTTGTAGAATTTTGATTGAAATATTATCTTTTATCATTTGAATCACTTTCTCCAGCTTCATAATAAAACACTTATGAAAGTGTAATAAAAAAGCAAAGACTCATTACCCAGAAAATACATTACAATAGGATAGTGGCCCAAATTCTGGTAAAACTTAAACAACTTGAAGATTGAGAAAATGAAATTAAGAATGAGTGGCCCTTATTATTAGGCACCAAAAATCAGGGCAGACACCAAGGTAGTTAAAAACTAATCAGAAATATGTAAGATTCAGAGAAAACTGGTCGGGGGAGGGAGGTGTCTGTCATTTGAACACTATGAGTAAAATGTCAGCACCATGGGCAGAGGAAGGTCCTAAAGAAACATGGAGACCATTTTCTCCAGAAATCCCACTTGATGGACTAGTTAAGACCCAGACTGTGGTCTAAGGTAATCACCCCATTTCAGGACAACAGAGGACTGCAGAACACAAGAGCTGGGCTAGGCTCTGTCATGTATCTATACTTATGCTCCAACTTTAGAAGGTAATGTAACTGGTATCCAAATGGAAAGAAATAAGGTTACTCCAAATATCAGTCTGGTGATAAATGTCAGCATTTGACAGAATGGGACACTTGAACACATCTCTCACTCTCAGTCATTGATAGATCCTGTAGATCAAAAATAAATAAGAAACAAAAGATACAGATTGTTTTATGGGATCTATTTGATTTAAAATTATACATTAGACATTGTATTTTATAACAGAAATATACATCTTTTAAGATATTAAAATGTTTTCTAACACAAAACCTTTAAGAAGTCATGATGAAAATTTCAATAAATTCCACAAAGAAATTAAATGTCATATTCTAAGAACACGGTTTGACAAAATTATCTATAGATAATGAACTTTGGACACACATTCAGAAAAGCACAATCACTTGAAAATTTTAAAAATAGGACTCATGGATTGAATAATAAATGCAAATAATAAAGTAAGTACTACTTGCAATCATTGACCATAAATATCAGCATAGAGTACTCTGTGAGAGACAAAAGCTGGCAACTAGAAACACAAAAATAAGCAAGGGATGGCATGGCTACAAGGATTTTATAGTCAAATTGGGAAAGCTGTTTAACACACAATTGCAATATAATGTTACAGAAGTAGAATGGATATCATATCATGTGACACAGGGAAATTGTTATAGTAAATTAAAAACGGCAATGAAGTCTAACTGTGTGTGTGTGTGTGTGTGTGTTTCATTTGGGGAAATGTAGGGGTTATAGTGGGAAACATTATATCTAAGGAGTGCATTTTTGTCATCTTTTTTCCAAGAGTGAAATGGGTTACAAAGTAGCTATGTTGGCAGGGATAGAAGCTATACATAAATTAATAACATGGGTGGGGTGGGGGTGGATTGTGGGCCTGGGTGGGGCCCTCAAATTTGGGTTTGCTATGGTGTCTGTGAGGATGGCTGTGTGGATCATTCCCAATAATAAGCCCTCAAATTTAAGCAAGTCACCTGTGAATCTCATTCTCATGATGCAGGCAGGGAGTTGTGTTCATTGGAATAGGCCATCTATTATCCATTTTGTCTTTTCCCAAATGTTTTTGCAAACGTTAACACTTATGCAGGTCTTAAAATTTTTTTTTTTTTTAAAAACCAATTATGAAATAACACTGGTTTGTATGAAAGAACAGCAAAAGATTCATGTCAGGGAATTCGCTTTTTTTAAGATGTACCTTTTAGTCAGTGGCAGCTCAGCTAAAAGGACGGTAAAGTACACAATTGAAGACTCAGTTCAAGCAATCTGTGAAGCTGGAGGGCAGGTTATTAAGAAGTAGTTTAGAGAATAAACAAGATTAAATGTGCTATATCATAAAGCTATAATAATTGGGTTCACAACTCAAGGATTCAGTGGAAGTGATTGCCCTATTAGACCCCAAAACCTACGGGGAGAACTTTCACTTCTATTACTCAAAACCTTTGGTTATTGGTTCAGAGTTCTTGGTTCCTAAAGGTGTAATGCTTTTCTCAGAGTATAAAATACTGTCTTAATTTAGCTGGACCTTGAAACTGCCACTATTCCACTTCTGAATTATTTTCCCATTGAATTAATTGGTAAAGAAGAAAGTGACTTACTGGTTAAGTTGACTGATCCCAATTAAGAGAAGAAAATTGGTGTGCTGATACGTATTAGGACAGGAAGGATTATGGCTGGAACTCAGTGGATTCTCTGGAGTTTTCTTGCCATTAAATGGTGAGTGATAATGGAAAACTAAAATAGTCCTATAAATTCATGAGCATAGAACTTAAAACCTTCTGTAAATGAAGGTATGGGTTACTCCCCTGGAGAAGAACCTTTACAAGCTAGGGTTCTGGCTAATAACTGGGGAAGATGGACTTCATGGTGAATAAGCAAATTACAGAAATTACAGAACTTACCTTAGCAGTAAATTTGTATGGTTTATTTCTTATTTATTTGAATATATTAACTTACTTTTCCCTCACTTTCTGCTCTAATATTTTTACATTAGGTTAAGATAGATCTAGCAGAGGTATTATTATACTCAACCACAAGAGGAATTACTATCTCTAAAGACAAATTTGAAGACTGATGAAATATTTATTCTTTTGGGGGAAGAAAGTAAGAGTCTTTCATTTGTATGATGATGATTTTATCATATCAGGCAAAACATGAAAGTGTTGCTATTGTTGCATGGAAATGCTTTTGAACTGTGGTGTTGGAGAAGACTCTTGAGAGTCCCTTGGACTGCAAGGAGATCCAACCAATTCATTCTAAAGGAGATCAGTCCTGGGTGTTCACTGGAAGGACTGATGTTGAAGCTGAAACTCCAATACTTTGGCCACTTCATGTGAAGAGTTGACTCATTGGAAAAGACCCTAATGGTGGGAAGGATTGGGGGCAGAAGAAGAAGGGGACGACAGAGGATGAGATGGCTGGATGGCATCACTGACTCGATGGACATGGGTTTGGGTAGACTCTGGGAGGTGGTGATGATGGATAGAGGGCCTGGTAGAATGCTCGCGATTCATGGGGTCGCAAAGAGTACCTTTCATTTCTCTGTTGTCAGCAACGATTCCTACTTTTCTGTGCTCTGTTATATAAAGGAGCCTGTGACACAACACACACACACACACACACACACACACACACACGCTTTCTGCAATTCCCTTAGTTATGTTTCGAATGGGAGGTACAGAATAAGAATTATGAAGGCTGAAAAAAGAAATATATGACTCTTTCATTTCAAGTTTCTGGCAGTATCTCCAGCAGGATAATGCAGCAGAGGTTTCAGCACTGGAGGAAAGAACACTGGCAGTGAGGGATTCCAGCAGCTACATCAGCCTAGAATAAGCTCTGGGCATCTGGAATCCTTCAACAGAAACCGTCTCAGTATGGTACTCTTAGAGTATGGGAAAGTGTTTGCATCTCCAGCCCAGAAAAAAGCAAACAAGCAAACAAAACTAGTTACTAAATCTTGAGTTTCTTCTGTTTCTTCTTTTGTCCTGTAGCCTTATCTTACTCTCTTTTATTCCTCCTGTTCTTCTAACACCATTATAACAGAGCATTAATGTAATATTTCTCAACTATAGTGGGTTTTTCTATATAATCAATATGTGTTCCAATTCACTTTTCTAGGTTTCAGTTCAAAAAGAGGAGGGACACTTCTGATAGATCGAAGGGAATACTTAAGATCCAGAGATTCCTTTCTTTTTTTAATTTCTTTTATTTTATTTTTAAATAAAGGAAAATTGCTTTACAGTGTTGTGAAAATTTCTTCCAACAAGATGACTCAGACAGTGGATAAACATACACTCCCTCTCTCTTGACCCTGCCTCCCACTGTCCATCCCATCCCTCTACATTATCAGAGATCATTGGGCTGAGTTCCTTGTGTTATACAACAACTTCCCACTAGCTATCGATTTTATACATGGCAGTGTATACATGCCAATGCTACTCTCTCAATTTGTCCCATCCTCTCCTTCCCTCACTGTGTCCAAAAATCTGTTCTCTGCTTCTGCCTCTCTATTCCTGTCCCACAGATGGGCTCATCAGTACCATTTCTCAAGATTCCATATCAATGTATTAATATACAGTATTTGTTTTTCTCTTTCTGACTTACTTCACTTAATACAACAGGCTCTAACTTCATCCACCTCAGTTCATCTGACTCAAACTCAGTTCACTCCTTCTTATGGCTGAGTAATTCTCCATCGTATATATGTGTCACAGCTTCTGTAACCATTCATCTATCAATAGATGTCTAGGTTGTTTCCAGGTCCTGGCTAGTGTAAATAGTGTGCAAAGAACATTGGGGTACATGTGTCTTTCTGAATTATGTTTTTCTCAGGGTATATATATTTATTGTAGTGGGATTTCTGGGTCATATAGTGGTTTTATTTTTCATTTTTAAAGCAATATCCATAACGTTCTCCATAGTGGCTGTGTTAATTTATATTCCCACCAACAGTGCAAGAGGCTTCCCTTTTAGCCACATATTCTCCAGCATTTATTTTTTGTAGATTTTTGATGATGACCACTCTGATCCATGTGAGGTGATACCCCATTGTACTTCTGATTTGCATTTCTCTATTAATGAGCAATGTTTAGCATCATTTTCTGTGTTTGTTGGGCATCTGTATGTCTTCTTTGGAGAAATGGCTATTCCGATCTTTTATCCATTTTTTTGATTGAGTTCCTTGTTTTTCTGATACTGAGTTGTTGAGCTACTTGTATATGTTGGAGCTTAATCCTTTGTCAGTTGCTTCATTTGCAATTATTTCCTTCCATTCTAAGAATTGTCTGTTCATCTTGTTTATAGTTTCACTTTCAGGGCAAAAGCTTTTAAGTTTAATTAGGTCTTATTTGTTTATTTTTGTTTTTATCTCCATTACTCTTGAAAGTATATCAAAGAGGATCTTCCTGAGATTTATGTCAAAGAATTTTCTGTCTATGTTTTCCTCTAAGAGTTCTATGTTTTACAGCCTTTCCCTTAGGTCTGAATGTATTTTTAGTTTATTTTTGTGTATGGTTTTATTAAGTGTTCTAATTTCATTCTTTCACACATAACTGTCCAGTTTTCTCAGCACCACTTATTTAAGAGGCTGCATTTTCTCCATCATATATTCTTGATCCTTTGTCAAAGATAAGCTGCCCATAGATTTGTGGGCTTAATTCTGAGCTTTCTAATTTGTTCATTGATCTGTAGTTATGTTTTTGTGCCAGTACTTTACTCTTTTGATTACTGCCGCTTCGAAGTATAGTCTGAAGTCAAGAAGGTTGATTCCTCCAGTTATGTTTTTCTTTCTCAAGATTGTTTCACTCTACAGGGTCTTTTGTGTTTCCATAAAAATTGTAAAATTTTTTGTTCCCATGACTATTGTTCAACGTAGTTTGGAAAATCTTGTTGTTCAGTCACTAAGTCATGTCCAACTCTTTGCAACTCCATGGGCTGCAGCATGCTGGGCTCCTCTGTCCACTAATATCTCCCAGAGTTTGCTCAAATTCATGTCCATTGAATTGGTGATGCTATCTAACAATCTCATTCTCATTCTCAATCTCATTTCTCCACCTGCCCTCAATCTTTCCCAGCAGCAGGGTCTTTTCCAATGAGCCATCTCTTTGCATCAAGTGGCCAAAGTATTGGAGCTTCAACCTCAGCATTAGTCCTTCAAATGAGCATTCAGGGTTGATTGTATTTAGAATTGATTGGTGTGAGCTCCTTGCAGTGCAAGGGACTCTCAAGAATATTCTCTAGCATTACAGTTAAAAAGCATCAGTTCTCCAATGTTCAGCCTTCTTTATGGTCTAACTCTCACATCCATACATGACTACTAGAAAAACCATAGTTTTGACTACGTGAACTTTTTTTGGCAAAGTTATGGCTCTGCTTTTTAATACACTGTCTGGATTTGTCATAGCTTTTCTTCCAAGGAGCAAGCATTTTTTAAATTCATGACTTCAGTCACCATCTGCAGTGATTTTGGAGCCCAAGAAAAGTCTGTCACTGTTTTCATTTTTTTCCCATCTATTTGCCATGAAGTGATGGGACTGGATGACATGAGCTTAGCTTTTTTGAATGTTGAGTTTTAAACCAGGTTTTTCACTCTCTAGTTTCACCTTCATCAACAGGCTCTTTAGTCCTGTTCACTTTCTGCAATAAAGGTGGTGTCATCTGCATAGCTAAGGTTATTAATATCTGTCCCAACAATCTTGATCCCAGTTTGTGATTCATCAAGCCTGGCATTTTGCATGAGGCACTCTGCATATCCAGACAAATTGAAGAAAGCAGAGAAAACCACTAGGCCATTCAGGTACGACCTAAATCAAATCCCTAACAATTATACAGTGGAAATGACAAATAGCATCAAGGGATTAGATCTGATAGACAGAATGACTGAAGAACTATGGACAGAAGTCCATAACATTGTACAGGAGCCGGTAGTCAAAACCATCCCCAAGAAAAAGAAATGCAAAAACTGCAAAACTGTAGTCTGAGAAAGCCTTACAAATAGCTGAGAAAGAAATAAAAGCAAACGGCAAGGAGAAAAGGAAAGGTATACTAATTTAAATGCACAGTTCCAAAGAGTAGCAAAGAGAGAAAAGAAAGCCTTCCTAAGTGAACAATGCCAAAAATGGAGGACAATAATAGACTGGGAAAGAATATAGATTCTTTCCAGAAAATTAGAGATACCAAAGGAAAATTTCATGCAAAAATGGGCACAATAAAGGGCAGAAAAAGTATGGACCTAACAGAAGCAGAAGATATTAAGAAGAGATGGCAAGAAAACACAGAAAAACTATGTAAAAAAGATCTTAATGACCAAGATAACCACAATGCTGTGATCACCTACCTAGAACCAGACATCTTGGAATGAGAGTCAAGTGGGCTTAGGAAGCATCACTACAAGGAAAGCTACTGGAGATGATGGAATACCAGCTGAGCTAATTCAAATCCTAAAAGATGATGCTGAGAAAGTGCTGCACTCAATATGCTAGCAAATTTGGAAAACTCAGCAGTGGCCACAGGACTGGAAAAAGTAAGTTTTCATTCCGATCCCAAAGAAGGGCAATGCCAAAGAATATTCATACTCTGGCACAATAGAACTCATTTCCCATGTTAACAAAATATTGCTCAAAATCCTCCAAGTTAGGCTTCAATAGTACCTAAACCAAGAACTTCCAGATGTACAAGTTGGATTTAGAACAGGTGGACGAACAGGAGTTCAGATTGCTAACATCCGTTGGATCATAGAAAAAGCAAGAGAATTCCAGAAAAACATCAACTTCTGCTTCATTGACTATGCTAAATCCTTTGAGTGTGGATCACAACTGTGGAAAATTCTTAAGAGATGGGAATACCAGACCACCTTACCTGCCTCCTGAGAAACCTGTATGCAGGTCAAAAGCAGTAGTTACAACTGAACATGGAACAATGGACTGGTTCAAAATGAGGAAAGGAGTACATCAAGGCTGTATATTGTCACTATGCTTATTTAACTTCTATGCAGAATACATTATGCAAAATCCTGGGCTAGATGAAGCGCAAACTGGAATCAAGATTGCTGGGAGAAATATCAATAACCCCACATATGCAGATGACACCACCGTTATGGCAGAAAGCAGAGAGAACCTAAAGAGCCTCTTGATGGAGGTGAAAGAGAAGAGTGAAAAAGTTGGCTTAAAACTCAACATTCAGGAAACTAAGATCATGGTATCTGGTCTTATCACTTGATGGCAAATAGACGGGGAAACAATGGAAACAGTGACAGACTCTTTTTTGTTGGACTCCAAAATCAATTCAGATAGTGACTGCAGTCATGAAATTAAAAGATACTTGCTTCTTGGGAGAAAAGTTATGACAAACCTAGGTGGTATATTAAAAAGCAGAGATATCACTTTGCTGACAAAGGTCCATATACTCAAAGCTATATTTTTCTAGTAGTCATGTATGGATGGGAAAGTTTAATCATAAAGAAGGCTGAGCACTGAAGAATTGATGCTTTTAACTGTGGAGTTGGAAAAGACTTTTGAGAATCCCTTAGACAGCAAGGAGAACCAGTCAGTCCTAAAAGAAATCAATCCTGAATAGTCATTGGAAGAATTGATGCTGAAGTGAAGCTCCAATACTTTGGCCACATGATGCAAGTTATACTCATTAGAAAAGACCCTGATGCTGGGAAAGACTGAAGGCAGGAGGAGAAGGGGATGGCAGAGGATGAGATGGTTGGAAGGCATCCCTGGCTCAATGGATGTGAGTTCAAGCAGGCTCAAGGAGGTGGTGAAGGAGAGGGAGTCCTGGTATCCTTCAGTCCATAGGGTCACAAAGAGTCAGACATAGCTGAGCAACTGAGCAACAATTCTACATATAAATCAAATACACAGGGTGATGATATACAACCTTGATGTACTTCTTTCCCAATTTTGAACCAGCCCATTTTTCCATATTCTGTTCTAACTATTGCTTCTTGACCTGCATATAGGTTTTCCAGGAGACAAATAAGGTGGTCTGGTATTCCCATCTCTTGAAGCATTTTCCACATGTTTTTTTTATGATCCACACAGTCAAAGGGTTTAGTGTAGCCAATGAAGCAGAAGAATATATATACATATTGGAATTCCCTTGCTTTTTCTATGACTCAACAGATTTGGAAGTCCTAGCCATGGCAATAAGAGAAGAAAGAGAAATAAAATGAATCCAGTTTGTAAAAGAAGTAAAGCCTTCACTTTCTGCAGATGACATGGTACTCTGCATAGAAAGCCATAAAGATACCACTGGAAAATTATTAGAGAAAATCAATGAATTTAGTAAAGTCATAGGATATAAAATTGTTGCAGAGGAATCTCTTTAGTTCCTATACACTAACAATGAAAAATCAGAAAGTGAAATTAAATAAACAGTCCTATTCACCATTGCAACAAAAAGAATAAGCTACCTAAGGAGACGAAATACCCATATGAAGAAAACTATAAGACACTGATGAAAAAAAGCAAAGATGACACAAACAGATGGAGAGCTATACCAGATTCTTGACTGGAAGAATCAGTATTGTTAAAGTGACTATACTACCCAAGGCAATCTACAGATTCAATATGATCCCTATCAAACTATCAGTGGCCTTTTTCACAGAGGTTACTTTCAGGTCAGCATTTGGATTTCTTATAGCTACTGTGCAAGACAAAATGGGCAGAATTGTGGTGAGGCAAAAGGAAGAAAATAATCTGTACTTCTATGTGGCTCTCAGTTCTAAGCTTCTCCCTCATAGTAGATTGCTGGCATTAAAATCAGTATACCTACCTTTATATCTGCCATGTTACAGGGGAGAATGGTGCTGTGCCTTGATACAGATATGGATCAACTGAACTAGGACTTCACTGGGGAAAGATAAAGGTTGCATAATGTAATCCAGTCCAGTGTTCAGCCACATTGTCCCAAGAAGGAGAAACCGGCACTATCAAAGTCCAGAGAGCACAGAGTACAACTGGAATCCAGTGATTCTAGTAGTCACATTGTAGTCATCACTGATGTGATACCACAGCATAAATAAACCCTTCTTTTTAAAAAATCAATTCTTAGCTGAAAGAGCAAGCGTGTGGAAATAAGAGACCTCACACAAGTAGTCCCAGAGACTGTTTATCTAATATGATTCTTATTTTAAAGCTTGCCAAAGATTACACAAAACATAAAGCTACTTTAAGAAAATAAATATAAATACTAAAAGCAAACTTATGCAAATTGAATTCAGAGCCATGACTAAGTGCTATTTACTACTAGATTGAGAAAAAAATATTAACCTATTTAGAAACTTATCAATAAAATACAACTACAATTAAAAAATGAAAAAATCATCTTGCTGCTTAAATAATTTAATAGTATTCAAAATAAATTTTGAGAAACATTGAATTCAATAGAAATGAAACAATGCATTTTACATTATGAAAAATATCTTTATCATAACAACAGATTTCCCTTCCCAGGAATCTTTAATAGTAAACAACCAAAGGCAATCCCATTAAAGCCTAAATATAGTTCAAATATACCCATAATGTCACTAATACTTAACAATATGTGTAGTACTGCACATGTGCCATGAGGTACTCTCTTGGTTTAGTCACTAAGTCATGTCCAACTCTTCTGACCCCGTGGACTGTAGCCCACCAGCTACTCTGTCCATAGGATTCTCCAGGCATGAATACTGGAGTGGGTTGCCATTTCCTTCTCCAGGGAATCTTCCTGACCCAGGAATCGAACTCAGGCTCCTGCATCACAGGTTGATTCTTTACCAATTGAGCTACAAGGGAAGTGTGCTAAATATGGTTAAAAGATACCCATAATGTCACTAATACTAAACAATGATCTAAAAGCTTTAGTTACAACAAAACACTAACCATAAATAAAACCTTTTGGAGCTGGAAAGGAGAAAAAAGTAATGAGCAGTGTTATAACACAGAAACTAGGAGCTCACGGAAGATAGAATGTTGGAAGTAAATGAAGCAGTGTAGAAAAAAGAAGAAAAGAAGAAAAAGAAATTAGGACAGCCACAGAGACCTCTGGGATGATGTTAAAGCCCCAACGTTTGAATCATAGATATCCCAGAAGAAGAAGACATAAGGAAAGGGCATGATAATATCTCAGAAGATAATAGTCAAAACTTCCCTAAAATGGGGAAGGAAATAGCTATCCAAGTCCAAAAACCCAGAGAGTGCCATACAAGATAAACCCAAGGCAAAATACACTAACACATATTAATCAAACTAATAAAAATTAAACACAAAGAGCAAATATTAAAAGCAACAAAGGAAAAGACATAAATAACATACAAGGGGATCCCCATAAGCATAACAACTGATTTTTCAACAGAAACTGCAGGCCAGTAGGGAATGGCAAGATGAACTTAAAGTGATGAAAGAGACCAAAACAAAACAAAACAAAAAAAACAAAAACCAAAAACTAAAACCAAGACGACTCGACCCAGCAAGGATCTCATTCAGATTTGAAGGAGTAATCAGAAGCTTTACAGACAAGCAAAAGTTGAGAGAATTCAGCATCACCAAACCATCATTTCAACAAATGCTAAAGGATCTTCTTTAGACAGGAAATGCAGAAAGCATTCATAAAAACAAACCCAAAACAATATAATAGATGGTAAACCATAAATGGGTTAAATGCTCCAATGCAAAAACAAAAACTGGCTGAAAGGATACAAAAAAAAGACCCTATATATGCTGTCTACAACAGACCTACACCAAACCTATGGAAACATACAAACTTATAGTGAGGGGCTGTAAAAAGTATTTTATGCAAATGGAGACCAAAATAAAGTGGGAGTAGTAAACTCATATCAGATAAAATAGACTTTAGAATAAAGAGACAAAGAAGGATGCTACTTAATGATCAAGAGATCAATTCAAGAAGAAGATACAACAATTATGAATATATATGCTCCCAACATAGGAGTACCTCAATACATAAAGCAAATGCTAACAACTAAGAAAGAAAAATTGACAATGACACAATAATAGTGGGGTAATTTAATACCTCACTCAGACCAATGGACAGATCATCCAGACAGAAAATTAACAAGGAAACACAAGCTTTGAATGATATATTGGACCACTAGACCTAATTGATATCTACAGATCATTCCACTCAAAAACAATGGGCTTCACCTTTTTCTCAAGTGCACATGAAACATTCTCCAGGATAGATCACACCCTGGGTCACAAATCTAGCCTTGGTAAATTGAAAAAAAAATGAAATTATTTCAATCATTTTTTCTGATCACAATGCTATAAGATTAGATATCAACCATGGGGTGGGGGGAGGGTCATAAAAACACAAACATATGGAGGTTAAGCAACATGGTTCTTAATAACCAACAGATCACTGAATAAATAAAAAAAGAAATTAAAATATACATAGAAACAAATGATAATGAAAACACAACAACCCAGAACCTATGGGATTAAGTAAAACAAGCCTACTTCAAGAAACAAGAGAAACATCAAAGAAATAGCCTGACTTTATACCTAAAGCAACTAGAATAAGAAGAACAAAAACACACCAAAGTTAGTAGAAAAAATTATAAAGATCAAAGCAGAAGTAAATGAAAAAGAAATGAAGACAATGCAAAGATTAATAAAACTAAAAGCTGGTTCTTTAAGGGGGTAAACAAAATAGACAAACTGTTAACCAGACTCATGAAGACAAAAAAAGAGGACTTGAATCAACAAAATAGGAAATGAAAATGGAGAAATTTTACAACAGACAACACAGAAATACAAATCGGTCATAAGAGACTACTATGAGCAATTATTGCCAATAAAATGGACAACTGGGAAGAAATAGACATATTCTTAGAAAAGTATAACCTACCAAAACAGAAGAAGGAAGAAATAGAAAATTTGAACAGACCAATCATAAGCATGGAAATCAAAACTGTATTCAAAAATCTTCCAACAAACAAAAGCCCAGGATAAGATGGCTTCACAAGTGAATTCTACCACAAATTTAGAGAAGAGCTAACACAGATCCTACTCAAACTCTTCCAGAAAATTGCAGAGGAAGGAAAACTCCCAAACTCATTCTACAAGGACACCATCACACTAATACCAAAGTCAGGCAAACATGTCACAAAACAAAACTGTGGGCCAATATCACTGATGAACATAGATGCAAAAATTCTCAACAAAATTATTGCAAGGAATCCCACAACATATTTAAAAGATCATATATCATGAACAAGTGGACTTTATTCCAGGGATGCAAGGATTCTTTGATATTTCCAAATCAGTCAATGTAATACACCATATTAACAAAGTGAAAGATAAAAACCATATGATTATAGATGCAGAGAAAGCCTCTGACAAAATTCAATGCCAATTTATGATAAAAATCTCTCCAGAAAGTAGGCATAGAAGGAACATATCTCAACATAATAAAATCCATATATGACAAACCCATAGCAAACATTATCCTCAATGGCAAAAAACTGAAAGCATTTCCTCTAAAATCAGGAACAAGGCAAGGGTGCCCACTCTCACCACTACTATTCTACATAGTTTGGAAGTCATAACCACAGCATTCAGAGAAGAAATATAAATAAAAGGAATCCAGATTGGAAAAGAAGTAAAACCCTCACTGTAGATATCATAATCCTCTACACAGAAAACCTTAAAGGTGTCACCAGGAAATTACTAGAGCTAATCAATGAATATAGTAAAGTTGCAGGATATAAAATTAAAACACAGATATTGCATGCATTCCTATATACTAACAATGAAAAATAAGAAAGAGAAATTAAGGAAACAATCCTATTCACCATTGCCACAAAAAGAATAAAATACTTAGGAATAAATTTATCTAAAGAAAAACAAAAGCCCTGTATAGAGAAGACTATAAAACACAGATGAAAGAAATCAAAGATGACACAAATAGAGGGAGAAATATATCATGTTGTTAGATTGGTCTTAGGTTCTTAGATTGTAAGAATCAATATACTGAAAATCAGTATTCAACCCAAAGAAATCTGTAGATTCAACAAAATCCCTACCAAGCCACCAATGGTATTTTTCACGGAGCTGGAACTAATAATTTCACAATTTGTATGGAAACACAAAAGATCCTGAGCAGGCAAAGCAATCTTGAAAAAGAAAAATGGAACTGGAGGAATAATTCTTCCTGGCTTCAGACTGCACTACAAACCTACAGTCATCAAGACAGTATGATATTCACACAAAGACACAAATATAGATCAGTGGAACAAAATGGAAAATCCAGAGATAAATCCATGCACCTATAGACACCTTATCTTTGACAAATCAAAGCATGTTGCTGGGAAAACTAGTCAACTACAGTTAGAACTGGACGTGGAACAAAAGACTGGTTCTAAATAGGAAAAGGAGTACATCAAGGCTGTATATTGTCACCCTGCTTATTTAACTTATATGCAGAGTACATCATGAGAAACGCTGGGCTGAATGAAGCCCAGCTGGGAGAAATGTCAATAACCTCAGATATGCAGATGATACCACTCTTATGGAAGAAAGTGAAGAGGAACTAAAAAGCCTTTTGATGAAAGTGAAAGAGGAGAGAGAAAAAGTTGGCTTAAAGCTCAACGTTCAGAAAACTAAGATCATGGCATCCGGTCCCATCACTTCATGGCAAATAGATGGGGAAACAGTGGAAACAGTGTCAGCCTTTATTTTTCTGGGCTCCAAAATCACTGCAGATGGTGACTGCAGCCATGAAATTAAAAGATGCTTATTCCTTGGAAGGAAAGTTATGACCAATCTAGACAGCGTATTAAGAAGCAAAGGCATTACTTTGTCAACAAAGGTTCGTCTAGTCAAGGCTATGGTTTTTCCAGTAGTCATGTATGGATGTGAGAGTTGGACTGTAAAGAAAACTGAGCGCTGAAGAACTGATGCTTTTGAATTGTGGTGTTCGAGAAGACTCTTGAGAGTCCCTTGGACTGCAAGGAGATCCAACCAGTCCATTCTAAAAGAGATCAGTCCTGGTTGTTCATTGGAAGGACTGATGTTGAAGCTGAAACTCCAATACTTTGGCCACCTGTTACAAAGAGCTGACTCATTGGAAAGGACTCTGATGCTGGGAAAGTTTGAGGGCAGGAGGGGAAGGGGACGACAGAGGATGAGATGGTTGGATGGCATCACTGACTCGATGGACATGGGTTTGGATGGACTCCGGGGGTTTGTGATGGACAGGGAGGTCGAGCGTGCTGTGGTTCATGGGGTCGCAAAGAGTCGGACATGACTGAGCGACTGAAGTGAATGTGTAAAAGAATAAAACTAGAACACTTCCTAACACCATACACAAAAAGAAACTCAAAATGAATTAAAGACCTAAATATAAGAAAAGACACCATAAAACTCTTAGAGGAAAACGTAGAACACTCTCCGACATAAATCACAGGAAGATCCTCTATGACCCACCTCCCAGAGTAATGGAAATAAAATCAAAAATAAACAAATAGGACCTAATTAAACTTAAGAGCTTTTGTACAACGACAGAAAGTATAAGCAATGTGAAAAGACAACTCTCAAACTGGAAGATAATAATAGCAAACGAAACAACTGACAGAGAATTAACCTCCAAAATATACAAGCAGCTCATGTAGCTCACTACCAGAAAAACGAACAACACAATCAAAATGTGGACAAAAGTTCTGAACAGACATTTCTCCAAAGAAGACATACAGATGGCCAATAAACACATGAAAATATACTCAATACCACTCAATATTAGAGAAATGAAAATCAAAATCACAATGAGGTATAATTTCATGCTGGTCAGAATGGCCATCATCAAAAAGTCTACAAACAATAAGTGCTGAAGAGAGTTTGGAGAAAAGGGGACCTTCTTACACTGTTGGTCGGAATGCAAATTGTTACAGTCATTATGTAGAATAGTGTAGGAATTCCTTAAAATATGGGAATAGAACTGCCATACGATCCAGCAATCCCACAGCAGGATATACACCCTGAAGTGAAGTGAAAGTCGCTCAGTTGTGTCTGACTCTTTGCAACCCCATGGACTATACCATCTATGGAATTCTCTAGGCCAGAATACTGGAGTGGTTAGCATTCCCTTCTCCAGGGAATCTTCCCAACCCAGGGATCAAACCCAGGTGTCCTCATTGGAGGCAGATTCTTTATCAGCTGAGCCACAACGGAAGCCCCATACACCCTGAGGAATCCAGAACTGAAAGAGACACATGTATCCCAATATTCATTGCAGTACTATTTACAAGAGCTAGCCCATGTAAGCAACCTAGATGTCCTTCAGCAGATGAAAGGATGAGGAAGTTGTGGATTGTTGTTTTCAGTTGCTCAGTCATTTCTGACTATTTGTGACTCCATGGACTGCAACATGCCAGGCCTCCCTGTCCTTCACAATATCTTGGAGCTTGCTCATACTCATGTCCATTGAATCAGTGGTGATGCCATCCAACTATCTCATCCTCGGTCATCCCCCTCTCCTACTGACTTCAATCTTTCCCAGCATCAGGGTCTTTTCTAGTGGGTCAGCTCTTCACATCAGGTGACCAAAGTACTGGAGCTTCAGTTTCAGCACCTGTCCTTCCAATGAATATTCAGGGTTGATTTCCATTAGAATTGACTGTTTTGATCTCCTTGCAGTTGAAGGGACTTTCAAGAGTCTTCTCCAACACGACAGTTCTAAAGCATCAATCCTTCGGAGCTCAGCCTTTTTATGGTCCAACTATCACATACTACATGACTACTAGAAAAACCATATCTTTGACTATACAGACCATTGTTGACAAAGTAATGTTTCTGCTTATTAATATTTGTCTAGGTTTGTCAAAGTTTTTCTTCCAAGGAGCAGGTGTCTTTTAATTTCATGGCTGCAATCACCATCTGCAGTGATTTTGGAGCCCCCCCCCCAAAAAAAATCTGTTGTATATATACACAATGGAATATTACTCAGCTATAAAAAGAACACATTTGAGTCAATGCTAATGAGGTGGATGGGCCTGGAGCCTATTATATAGAGTGAAGTAAGTCAGAAAGAGAAAGACACATACTTTAGATTAACACATATATGTGGAATTTAGAAAGACAATACAAACAACCCTGCATGCAGAACAACTAGGGAGACACAGATGTAAAGAACAGACTTTTAGTCTTAGTGGGAGAAGTTGAGGGTGGGATGATCTGAGAGAAAAGCATTGAAAGATGTACGTTACCATATGTAAAAATAGATGACCAGTGCAAGTTTAATGCATGAAGCAGAGCCAACAAAGCCAGTGCTCTGGGAAACCCAGAGAGATAGTGTGGGGATGGATTTGGGTGGGGAGTTCAGTAGGCGGGGGACACATTACACCTCTGGCTGATTCGTGTTGATGTATAGCAAAAACTATCACAACATTGTAAAGTAATTATTCTCCAGTTAAAATAAATCAATGGTGGATTCATGTCAATGTATGGCAAAACAAATACAATATTGTAAAGTTAAAAAATAGAAAATAAACTAATTAAAAAAAAAGAAAATAAACACTCATTACAGTCCAGTTGCTAGTGACATAGGTCAATTTCAGCCAAGCATTTGTCAGTGGGAGTTCATCAGGATATTAATACTTCAATATCCCAAAATTTGACTATAAAAACATTGCTGTAATATCTATTCAATAATGAATGAAGATGTCTATAAGTATGAAAATGTCACTTCTTGAGAATTACTGAACCCAATCTTTTTAATGATTATGATTATGAATTCAGATATATAAGAATGTTGAAGGACAGCAGTTTCTGTTGTCAGCATTGAATTCTTTTTTTTCAAAGGTCAGGTACATATTTTACCCCAGAGAGCTAAAAAAATACTTCTGTTACAATCTAAAATGTTTCCTGTGCATCTCACAATATTCCTGAGGAAGATGTATGGCTCCCCCTTTGGTGCCCAGTCTTCACCTCTAAATTACTCTCTGTAAAGCCTGCAAGTACCCACTCTTTATTAATCATTTGTGAGATGGTTTGTATCTCTGCAATGCCTGTAAAATTCTGTCTTTGATTTTTAAAGCCATTCTATTTTGACTCTAAAAGAAATTCTAAAATTAAAAAAAAAAACTGATTTAAAACATTTTTGAAAAAGGAAGTTAAGAGCTCAGATTTCAAAGGCAATACTTTGGGTTTTAAAAATAGTAATACTATTCTAAAAATAGTAATACTCTGGGTTATACTCTGGGGTCTAGTCCTCACTAGCTGCTACTCATCAGCTTAGTGACCTTGAGAGAATTACTTGACATCTGTACTTCAGTTAACTCATCTGTAAAATATGAGTAATAATAGCAAATACTACAAAGAGTTATTGTAAAAATAAATGAGTTAATACAGATAAAGTCATTTTAAAAATGTGGTAACTCTGTGGTAAAGAATCTGCCTGCAATGCTGGAGATGTAAGAGATGTGGGTTCGATTTCTGGGCTGGGAAAATACCCTGGAGGAGGGCGTGGCAATCCACTCTAGTATTCTTGCCAGGAGAATCTCATGGACAGTGGAGCCTGACAGTCTATGGTCTATAGGATCACAAATAGTCGGACACAACTGAAACGACTTAGCACACACACACTGCTATAACTATTATATATGCATATGAATTTAAGCCTGGAATCAAAGATTCAATTGATAATGTAATAAATCTATGTGATTTCAGAGGGTTGCCTAAAGATCTTACTAAAATATGAATATCATTAGCAATTGCTGGTTAAAAATATTGTTTAAAAAGAATACCTTTCTGTGACTTCATCAAAACTTAAAAAATATAGCAATAAATATCTTTCTACCTTGCATTTCAAAAATTATAAATCATCACTGAGAAAAATAAACTGAAAAGTAAAAACTTTCAACACTTTTTTTAAATAGGTAGAATACATATTATAAATATGTAGAATTTTAAAAAATGAATTTGAATATAATAAATCCCAAAATATTTTCCCTATTTACAAGGTTGGCATAGGTCAAATTTATAATTTCCAACTTCGATACATATCACTTTCATAACTTGAAAGAAAACACACACACACATTATTATTAATGTTATTATTTGCCTTCATACCTTATAGAAGGCAATGATATGGTGTAAAAATAGACTTGGTTTTACTTTTGCTACCAGTGATCAAATCTGAGACACATCATAAGCCACTTTGTTCAGGTTTCTCATCTTTTAAAAAGAAACAATCCTTAGAATACATGTAAATATGTTTTATAAGTAAAAAGGGCTAGTGTGATGACTAAAGAAATCATTGCCTTTTGAAAAACAATGTATAGTATGAAGGCTATTCCTCATTTTCCTGGATGATAAAATTAGGGGCAAAGCTCTGACAAGGAGCTCCATCAAGTACCTTTGTGACCACATGGAACATATGATGAAATGCTCCAAATGTGAAGTATTTGAGGAAGATTAAAGACCTCCGAAAACTGGTCAAAAACAAAGAAGACCAAAAATTACCAGTCTGACATCACAGAGCATATAATAATTACTAGAGACTCACAAACTATCCAATATAAAGAAATGTAGGGAACCAATGATATATTGGGAGGATTTATGTCCATACTGCTTGAGAAATGAAAATAATGTCACAGAAAATTTTAAAAATAGGTTAACATTCAGAAGACATATCAGAGTAATTGCTACACTAATTTAAATGAAGCTTTTAGTTAGATATTTATAAGTTTAATAAATTAAATGCTCATCACATTATATAAAGAAAATCGAACTGACATTTATTAAGGCCTACTGTGAAAAGCACATAACAATGATGAAAGAATGAAGACTGATCATCACCATATTATACACGGATACAACTGGGTTGAGATTGAGGAAGTACATGGTCCAAAAGCTAAGTCCACTCACAAAGAAAGAATCAGAGTCAAGATTTAATCTTAAGTTCATTCCAAAGCTTGAACTTTTCATTGACCACATGGTAATAGAAAGATTGGTACATTCCCCTGTAATCTACATGCTGAAATTGTAGAACAAGGTGGGCACTCCTATCTGGTTTCCAATCCAAACACTTGGGTTGTAGTAGCATTACCTCAGCCAAGTTATTTAACTTGTCTAGGGCTCAGTTTCTTTTTTGGGAAATGAAGTTACCAACAATGATAATTTCTACCTTAAAGGAATTAAATAAATTGATATAGAAGGCGTTTAGAACCTTGGCTGACACTCATCTTTTATTTTAATGACTGAAACATATATACAACTTTTCTGTCCCTAAATAAAGATAAAAAGCATCATTAAAGCCATAAAACTAAGCTTACTGCACAACTAGAGATGGGAGAAAGTTGGCACTAGGCACAGCTCAGCAGCCGTCAATGAAGGATGAGACAGGAGGGCTGGGGAGAATTTCAGTGGTGTAGAGTTACCTAACTTCACCCAGGAGGAATACAGATTGGCAACCTGGGTGAGAAAGAAATGACAGTGGGCTGGATGAGTGCACCATCTGGAAGGAAAGGGGCTCTCTAATATTCAGAAGCCAGCTACATAGGTTACACAGTATAAATTGTACTCCTCTAACCACCTATGACCAAAGAAATGAAATTAAATAAAAATCACAGTGAAAATAGCAGTCAATTCAACATGGAACCTCAACATCATGATGAACACTCCATCAAGAATGAATTCCTAAATATTAAAAAATCAAACCAAAAAGACACAGAAAGTCAAATTGTGAAAGAATTGTCAAAAGGTAACCAGAATTGCTTTAAAGTCACTTAATTAATATCGGAATACTAATTTTCCTAAAAGCAGATACAGGAATCATGAAAATCCAAAAATTTTTATTCATATATAAAATACTTTTATGAGGTGTAAAATTAAACATAAAATAATTATCATTGTAAGAAAAAGACAAAGTATAGCATAAAACATTAAATGCTGGAAAAATCACCTTCTGTTTCTTTTATGTGACCTTAGGCAAATCTTTTATCCTCTCTTTGTGGAGGTTAAATAACCCATAAAACAAAGAGAATAAAAATTTCTCTTTCAGCACTATAATGTTAAGATTATCAAATGCAATAATGTATATATAAGCTATTTTTAGATGTTAAAAATAATAAATTAGAATAGATTATAATTATTAATTTTTAATTGGGAACTGTATCTGCTACTCTAAACAAGTCACCACACATTCTATCTCTGAAAATATTCTGAAAAAGTAGTACCAGAAATTCAGCAAAACTTTTTAACATATTATTAAAAATCATGCCTCTGTTTATGTGTTGATGGACATTTCAGCTGTTTCCATATCTTGGCTATTGTGAATACTGCTGCAATAAATATAAGTGTGCATCGTTATCATTATGCAGTCTCTAAATTGTCTCTGACTCTTTGTGACCCCATGGACTGCAGCACTCCAGGCTTTCCTATCATTCACTATCTCCCAGAGTTTGCTCAAACTTATGTCCATTGAGTAGGTGATACCATCGAAGCATCTTATTCTCTGTCACCCCTTTCTCCTCCCAAACTTAATCTTTCTTAGCATCTGGGTCTTTCCCAGTGGATTAACTCTTTGCATCAAGTGGCCAAAGTAGTGGAGCTTCAGTTTCAGCATTGAAGGCCTTCAAATGAATATTCAAAGTTGATTTCCTTTAGGATGGACTTGTTTGATCTTGCAATTCACTCTCAAGAGGCTTATCCCACATGACAATTCAAAAGCATCAGTTTGTCAGTGTTCAGCTTTCTTTATGGTCCAATTCTCACATCTATATATGACTACTGGAAAAATCATAACTTTGACTATGCAGACCTTTGTCAGCAAAGTGATGTCCCTGTGTCTTAATACACCATCTAGGTTTGTCATAGCTTTTCTTCCAAGGAACATGTGTCTTTTAATTTCATGGTTACAGTCACCATCTGCAGTGATTTTGGAACCCAAAAAAATAAAGTATGTCACTGTTTCCCTATCTATTTGCCATGGAGTGATGGGATCATACGCCATGATTTTAGTTTTCTGAATGTTGAGTATTAAGTCAGCTTTTTCACTCTCCTTTTTCACCTTCATCAAGAGGCTCTTCAATTACTCTTCACTTTCTGCAATAAAGGTGGTGTCATCTGCATATCTGAGGTTATTGATATTTCTCCCACAACCTTGATTCCAGCTTGTGCTTCATCCAAACCAGCATTTTGCAAGATATACTCCCCATATAACTTAAATGACCAGGGTGACAATATACAACCTTAATGTACTCCTTTTCCAATTTGTAACCAGACTGTTGTTTCATGTCCGGTTCTAACTGTTGTTTCTTGACCTGCATACAGATTTCTCAAGAGGCAGGTGATGTGGTCTGGTTTTCCCATCTCTTTAAGAATTTTCCACAGTTTGCTGTGATCCACACACTCAAAGGCTTTAGTGTAGTCAATGAAGCATAAGCAGATATTTTTCTGAAACTCTCTTGCTTTTTCTATGACCCAATGGATGTTGGTAACGTGGTCTCTGTTTCCTCTGTGTTTTATAAATCCAGCTTGAACAACTGGATGTTCTAAGTTCACATACTGTTGAAGCCTAGCTTGGAGATTTAGAGTATTACTTTGCTAGCATGAGAACTGAGTGCAATTGTGGGTAGTTTGAATATTCTTTGGCAGTGCCTTTCTTTGGGACTGGGATAAAAACTGACATTTTCCAGTCCTGTGACCACTGCTGGGTTTTCCAAAATTGCTGGCATATTGAGTGCAGCACTTTCAAAGCATCATCTTTTAGGATTTAAAATGGCTTAGCTGGAATTTCATTACATCTACTAACTTTGTTCACAGTAATGCGTCCTAAGGCCCACTTGACTTTGTACTCCAAGATGTTTGGCTCTAGGTGAGTGATAACACCATCGTGGTTATCTGGGTCATTAATATTTTTTGTATAGGTCTTCTTCATAATTTGGACATCACTTTTTAATATTTTCTGCTTCTGTTAGGTCCATACCATTCTTGTCCTTTATTGTGGCCATCTTTTCATGAAATGTTCCCTTGGTATTTCTAATTTTCTTGAAGAGATCTCTAGTTTTTTCCATTTTATCCTTTTCCTCTATTTCTTTGCATTGTTCACTTGGGAAGGCTTTCTTATTTCTCCTTGCTATTCTTTGGAACTCTGCTTTCAGATGGATATATCTTTCCTTTTCTCCTTTGCTTTTCTCTTCTTTTATCAGCTATTTGTAAGGTCTACTCAGACAACAATTTTGTCTTTTTATATTTCTTTTTCTTGGGGTTGATTTTGATCATCTGTATTAGGATGAACAATATTGTTTAGAAACTGCTACGCTGTATGATTCCAGTTAGTGCAGTCCACAGAGACCAGTTTATGAGTTTTGTGGGCACAAATAAAACAGCTACAGTGCTGTTTATTTCTTTCTTTTTTTAATTTACTTATTTTTTATTGAACGATAATGGCTTTACAGAATTTTGTTGTTTTCTGTCAAGCTTCAACATGAATCAGTCATAGGTATACATATATCCCCTCCCTTTTCAATCTCCCTCCCATATCCCTCTCCATCCCACCCCTCTAGGTTGATACAGAGCCCCTGTTTGAGTTTCCTGGGCCATACAGCAAATTCCTGTTGACTATCTATTTTACATATGGTAATGTAAGTTTCCACGTTTCTCGTTCCATACATCTCACCATCTCTTTCCTTCTTACCCAGTCCATAAGTCTATTCTCTATGTCTGTTTCTCCATTGCTGTCCTGTAAATAAACTCTTCAGTACCATTTTTCTAGATTCCATATATGTGGTATGGAATATGATATTTATCTTTCTCTTTCTGACTCACTTCACTCTGTATAATGGGATCTAGGTTTTTCCACCTTAACAGAACTGACTCAACTGCATTCCTTCTTATGGCTGAAGAGTATTCCATTGTGTATCTGTACCACAACTTCTTTATCCATTCATCTGTCCAAGGACATCTAGGTTGATTCCATGTTCTAGCTTTGTAAATGGCACTGCAATGAGCAATGCATACATGTGTCTTTTTCAATTTTGGTTTCCTCAGGGTATACGCCTAGGAGTGGGATTGCTAGGTCATATGGTAGTTTTATTCTTAGTTTTTTAAAGTAACCTCCATACCATCCTGGGCTCCAAAATCACTGCAGGTGATGAGTGCAGCCATGAAATTAAAAGACACTTGCTCCTTGGAAGAAAAGCTATGACTAACCTAGACAGCAGATTAAAAAGCAGAGACATTACTTTGCCAACCAAGGTCCGTCTAGTAAAGCTATGGTTTTTCCAGTAGTCAGGTATGGATGTGAGAGTTGGACTATAAAGAAAGCTGAGCCCCAAATAACTGATGCTTTTGAACTGTGGTATTGGAGAAGACTCTTGAAAGTCCCTTGAACTGCAAGGAGATCCAACCAGTCCATCTAAAGGAGATCAGTCCTGGGTGTTCATTGAAAGGACTGATGTTGAATCTGAAACTCCAATACTTTGGCCACCTGATGCAGAGAGTTTACTCATTTGAAAAGACCCTGATGCTGGGAAAGATTGAGGGCAGGAAAGACATGTATGGCAAAGGATGAGATGGATGGATGGCATCACTGACACAATGCACATGGGTTTGGGTAGACTCTGGGAGTTGGTGATGGACAGGGAGGCCTGGTGTGCTGCGGTTCATGGGGTCGCAAAGAGTCGGACATGACTGAGCGACCGAACTTAACTGAACTGAAGGAGGTGAGTCATTAGAGGCTCTTGCTTTGGTTTATGTCATCGAGTGTTCTGCTATGTTTTCCTCAAAGAATTTTATAGTTTTTGGCCTTATATTTAGGTCTTTAATACATTTTGAGTTTATCTTTGTGTTTGGTGTTAGGAAGTATTCTAATTTCATTCTTTTACATGTAGCTATCTAGTTTTGCCAGCTCCATTTACTGATGAGGCTGTCTTTGTCCCATTTTATATTCTTGCTTCCTTTATCAAAAATGAGGTACCCATTGCCAATATCCACTGGATCATCGAAAAAGCAAGAGAGTTCCAGAAAAACATTGATTTCTCCTTTATTGACTATGCCAACACCTTTGTGTGGATCACAATAAACTGTGGAAAATTCTGAAAGAGATGGGAATACCAGACCACCTGACCTGCCTCGAGAAACCTGAATGCAGGTCAGGAAGCAACAATTAGAACTGGACATGGAACAGAGACTGGTTCCAAATAGGAAAGGGACTACATCAAGGTGGTATATTGTCACCCTGTTTATTTAACTTATATGTACATCATGAGAAATGCTGGGCTGAACGGAGCACAAACTGGAATCAAGATTACTGGGAGAAATATCAATAACCTCAGATATGCAGATGACACCACGCTTAAGGCAGAAAGTGAAGAAGAACTAAAGAGCCTCTTGATGAAAGTGAAAAAGGAGAGTGAAAAATTTGGCTTAAATCTCAATGTTCAGAAAACTAAGATCATAGTATCTGGTCCCATCACTTCATGGCAAATAGGAGGAGAAACAGTGGAAATAGTGGCTGACTATTTTTGGGTAGGCTCCAGAATCACTGTAGATGGTGACTGCAGCCATGAAATTAAAAGATGCTTACTCCTTGCGAGAAAAGTTATGACCAACCTAGACAGCTTATTAAAAAACAGAGATCCTACTTTGCCAACAAAGGTCCATCTAGTCAAGGCTATGGTTTTACCAGTAGTCATGTATGGATGTGATAGTTGGACTATAAAGAAAGCTGAGTGCCGAAGAATTGATGCTTTTGAACTGTGGTGTTGGAGAATACTCTTGAGAGTGCCTTGGCCTGCAAGGAGATTCAACCATGAATCATAATGACATCATCCCTGAATATTTATTGGAAGGACTGATGTTGAAGCTGCAACTCCAATACTTTGGCCGCCTGATGCAAAGAGCTGACTCATTGGAAAAGACCCTGATGCTGGGAAAGATTGAAGGCAGAGGAGAAGGTGATGACATAGGATGAGATAGTTGGATGGCATCACTGACTCAATGGAAATGAGTTTGAGTAGGTTCCGGGAGTTGATGATGGACAGGAAGACCTGGCGTGCTGTAGTCCATGGGGTCACAAAGAGTCAGATATGTCTGAGCTAAAGAACTGAACTGAACTGAACTGAACTTAGAGGTGCATTGGCTTATTTCTGGGCTTTCTATCTTGTTCCATTGCTCTATATTTCTGTTTTTGTGCCAGTACCATACTGTCTTGATGTCTGTAGCTTTGTAGTATACTCTGAATTCAGGAAGGTTGATTCCTCCAGCTCTAGCTTCTTCTTTCTTATGACTGCTTTGGCTATTCGGGATCGTTTGTGTTTCCATATGAATTGTGAATTTTTTTGTTGTAGTTCTGTTAAAAATGACATTGGTAATTTGATAGGGATTGTATTGAATCTGTAGATTGCATTTGGTAGTACAGTCATTTTCACAGTATTGATTCTTCCTACCCAGAAGCATAGAGTATCTCTCCATCAAAGAAATCTTTTATTTCTTTCATCAGTGTCTTATAATTTTCTGTGTACAGTTCTTTTGTCTCCTTGGGTAAGTTTATACCTAAATACTTAATTCTTTTTGTTGCAATGGTGAATGGGATTGATTCCTTAATTTCTTTCTGAGTTTTCATTGCTAATATATAGAAATGTAAGTGATTTCTCTTCATTGATTTTGTATCCTGCAACTTTGCTAAATTCACTGATTAGCTCTAGCAATTTTCTGATACTATCTTTAGGGTTTTTTATGTACAGTATCATGTCATCTGCAAACAGTGAGAGATTTACTTTTTTTTTTTTTCTGATATGGATTTATTTTATTTCTTTCTCTTTTCTGATTTCTGTAGCTAGGACTTCCACAACTATGTTGAATAATAGTGGTAAAAGTGGATATCCTTGTCTTGTTCCTGATCTTAGGAGGAATGCTTTCAGTTTTCACCATTAAGAATAATGTTTGCTGTAAGCTTATCATATATGGCCTTTACTTTTTTGATGTAGGTACCTTCTATGCCCATTTTTTGAAGAGTTTTAATCATAAATAGATACTGAATTTTGTCAAAGATTTTACTGAGATGATCATATGGTTTTTATTTTTCAATTTGTTAATATGGTGTATCAGATTGATTGATTTGCATATATTGAAGAACTCTTGCATCCCTGGAATAAACCCAACTTGATCATGGCGAATGAGCTTTTTGATGTGTTGATGAATTCTGTTTGCTAAAATTTTGTTGAGGATTTTTGCATCTATGTTCATCTATGATATTTTGGACTGTAGTTTTCTTTTTTTGTGTTGTCTTTTTCTGGTTTTGGTATCAGGGTGATGGTGGCCTCATAGAATGAGTTTGGAAGCATTCCTTCCTCTCCAATTTTTTGAAAGAATTTTAGAAGTATAGGCATTAGTTCTTCTCTAAGTGTTTGATAGAATTCTCCTGTGAGGCCATCTGGTCCTGGGGTTTTGTTTCTTGGGAGATTTTTGTTCACAGCTTCAATTTCAGTGCTTGTAATTGGATTGTTTATAATTTCTATTTCTTCCTGGTTCAGTCTTGGTAGATTGAACTCTTCTGAGAATCTGTCCCTTTCTTCCAGATTATCAAATTTTTTTTTTTTGCCATGCAGTTGTTCATAAAAATCTCTTGTAATCCTTTGTATTTCTGCATTGTCTGTTGTAACCTTTCCCTTTTCATTTCTAATTTTGTTGATTTGATTCTTCTCTCTTTTTTTCCTGATGAGTCTGGCTAAAGGCTTGCCAATTTTGTTTATCTTCTCAGAGAATCAACTTTTAGTTTTATTAATCTTTACTATTATTTCTTTCATTTCTTTTTCATTTATTTCTGCTCCGTATTTATGATTTCTTTATTTCTACTAATTTGGGGGGGGCTTTTTTTCTTCTTTTTCCAGTTGTTTTAAGTGTAAAGTTAGGTTGTCTATTCAATGTTTTTCTTGTTTCTTGAGGTAGGATTGCATCACTATAAACTTCCCTCCTAGAACTGCTTTTGCTGCAACCCATAGGTTGTGAGTTGTGATTTCATTGTCATTTGTTGCTAGAAACTTTTTGATTTCCCTTTTGATTTTTCAGTAACCTGTTGGTTATTTAGAAATGTGTTGTTTAATTTCCATGTGTTTGTGTTTCTTACAGTATCTTAATTGTAATTGATATCTAGTCGCATAACATTGTGGTCAGAGAAGATTCTTGATATGATTTCAATTTGTTAAGTTTACTGAGGTTTGATCAAAGTCTATCCTGGAGAATGTTCCATGTGCACTTGAGAAGAAGGTGTGTTCTTCTTCATTTGGATGGAATGTCTTGAAGATATCAATCAGATACATCTCATCTAATGTATCATTTAAGACTTGTGTTTCCTTATTAGTTTTCTATTTTGATGATCTGTCCATTAGTGTGAGTGGGGTGTTAAAGTCTCCTGCTATTATTGCATTACTGTAAATTTCTCCTTTTATGTCTGTTAGTGTTTGTCTTATGTATTGAGGTGCTCCTATGATGGGTGCATAGATATTTGCAATTATTATGTCTTCCTCTTGGATTGATTCCTTGATCATTATGTAGTGTCCTTCCTTATCTCTTGTAATTTTCTTTATTTTAAGGTTTATTTTCTATGGTATGAGGATTGCTACTCCAGCTTTCTTTTGCTTCCCATTTGCATGGAATATATTTTTCCATCCTGTCACTTTTCAGTTTATATGTGTCTTTAGGTTTGAAGTGGGTTTCTTGTGGACAGCATATATATGGGTCTTGTTTTTGTATCCATTCAGCCAGTCTGTGTCTTTTGGTTGGAGCATTTAATCCACTTACATTTAAATTAATTATTGATCTATATGTTCCTATTGACATTTTTTTTTTAAATTTTTTGGGATTGATTTTGTAGATCTTTTTTCTTCTCTTGTATTTCTTGACTATATAAGTCCCTTTAACATTTGTTGTAAAGCTTGTTTGGGTACTGAATTCTCTTAACTTTTGCTTGTCTGAAAAGCTTTTTATTTCTCCATCAATTTTGAATGAGATCCTTGCATGGTACAGTAATATTGGTTGTATATTTTTCCCTTTCAGTACTTTGAACACGTCCTGCCATTTCCTTTTGTTCTGCATAGTTTCTGCTAACAGATCAGCTGCTAAGCTATGGTGTTTTCCTTGTATGTTACTTGTTGCTTCTCCCTTGCTGCTTTTAATTTTCTTTCTTTGTTAGTTTTTTCAGTATGTGTCTTGGTGTGTTTCTCCTTGGGTTTATCCTGTATGGGACTGTTTGGGCCCCTGGGAGTTGATTGACTATTTCCTTTTCCATATTGGGGGGATTTTCAACTATAATCTCTTCAAAAATTTTCTCACACACTTTCTTCTTCTGCGACCCTTATAATTTGAGTGTTGGTGCTTTTGATGTAGTCCCAGAGGTCTCTGAGACTATCCTCAGTTCTTTTTATTGTTTTTATTTTATTTTGCTCTTCAGAAGTTATTTCCATCATTTTATCTTCAAGCTCACCGATTTATTCTTCTGCTTCAGATATTCTGCTATTGATTCATCCTAGAGTATTTTTAATGTCGGTAATTGTGTTGCTTGTCTCTGTATATTTATTCTTTAATTCTTCTAGGTCTTTGTTAACTGATTCTTGCTTTTTCTCCATTTTGTTTTCAAGGTTTTTGATCATCTTTGTAATCATTATTCTGAATTATTTTTCAGGTGGTTTGCCTGTTTCTTTTTCGTTTATTTGGACTTCTGTATTTGTAGTTTGTTCCTTCATTTATGCAGTATTTCTCTGCCTTTTCATTATTTTTTCTTTTAACTTATTGTGTTTGAGATCTCCTTTTCTCAGGCTTCAAGGTTGGATTCTTTCTTCCTTTTGGTTTCTGCCCTCCTAAGGTTGGTCCAGTGGTTTGTGTAAGCTTTGTATAGGGTGAAATTTTTCCTGAGTTTTTGTTTATTTGTTTGTTTTTCCTTTGATGGGCTAGGCTGATAGAGGTGGTAATCCTGTCTGCTGATGATTGGGTTTGTACTTTGTTTTGTTTGCTGTTTAGATGAGTAGTCCTGCACAGGATGCTACTGGTGGTTGGGAGATGCTGGTTCTTGTATTCAAGTGGTTTCATTTGTGTGAGTCTCACTATTTGATACTCCCTCGGGTTAGTTCTCTGGTAGTCTAGGGTCTTGGAGTCAGTTTTCCCACTCCAAAGGCTCAGGGCTTGATCTCTGGTCAAGAATGGAGATTCCACAAGTGATTATGGCATTCAGTTCAGTTCAGTGGCTCAGTCGTGTCTGACTCTTTGCGACCCCATGAACTCCAAACGACCCCATGATTCTCCAAGCAAGAACACTGGAGTGGGTTGCCAGTGTCTTCTCCGGGAGATAAATATATATATATATATATATCAATTCAGTTCAGTCACTCAGTCGTGTCCGACTCTTTGCGACCCCATGAATTGCAGCACACCAGGCCTCCCTGTCCATCACCAACTCCCAGAGTCTACCCAAACTCATGTCCATCGAGTCGGTGATTTCATCCAACCATCTCATCCTCTGTCGTCCCCTTCTCCTCCCGCCCCCAATCCTACCCAGCATTGGTGTCTTTTCCAATGAGTCAAGTCTTCGCATGAGGTGGCCAAAGTATTGGAGTTTCAGCTTAAACATCAGTCCTTCCAATGAACACCCAGGATTGATCTCCTTTAGGATGGATTGATTGGATCTCCTTGCAGTCCAAGGGACTCTCAAGAGTCTTCTTCCACACCACAGTTCAAAAGCATCAATTCTGCGGTGCTCAGCTTTCTTCACCGTCCAACTCTCACATCCATACATGACCACTGGAAAAACCGTAGCTTTGACTAGACGGATTATGGCATTAAGTGAGATTAAAACAAATATCCATAAATGAAACCAAAGATGAACCCCAGACAAAATCCAGCTACAAAATAAGGACAATAATAATTAAAGTAATGGAATATACACATAAACATATATACACATGAGCAAAGTCAAAACAGTCCAACAGAAATCAAATACAGTAGATTGACCTGTCAAACAAAAGAAAGCAAAAATTATATTTACCGGTTAAGAACAAAGCTAACTAAAGCACAAACTGGGAAACAAAAGTAAAACAAGGTGCCAAAAGTGAATAAAGCAATGAAAACAAATCTAATAAATATGCTGAGAGGAAAGGAAGGAAAGGAAGAATAGGCATGCAGAGTTAAATAGAGGTAGATGAAGAATATGTATATGCATTAAATATTAACTGCAAGGGGAAAAGAACAGTAGGAAAGGCAAACAAAGGAATAAATATAAAAAAACATATAAGAGGTTTAAAAAATCAAAGGGATAAAAAAGAGAACAGAAAAAAATGAAAGAATAAAGGAAAAAAATGGGGGGAAAGACCGGAAACTCAGAACTGCAAAAGCCCAATGTAGAGGCAGAGGTTTATGACAACAATAAAAAGTGTGATTGAATATACAAATATACATATACACCTATAAACAAAATCAAAATGCTCCAACAAATATAAAGTACAATAGGTTGACCTGGCAAACAAAGGAAACCAAAAATTATATCTACCAGAACAAAAGCACTTTACTAAAGCACAAACTCAAAACCAAAATGGAAGCAAGGTGTCAATTGGGGAATAAAGCAATAAAAGTAAAGCTAACAAATATGTTGAGAGGAAAGGAGAGAAAGAAAAGAAAGAAAGACTAGATATGCAAAGTCAAACAGAGGTAGATAAAGAAGATTTATATATGTTAAAGATTAACTGCAAGGAGAAAATAAAAGTAGGAAGAGCAAACAAAGGAGTAAAATAATAGAAAAATAATAATAGATTTAAAAATTAAAAAAAAAGAGAAAAGAAATAATAAATAAATAAAGGAAAATCCCACAGAGCTGCAAATGCCCAACGTAGAGGCAGACATTTATAACAACAATAAAAAATGTGACTGAGTTTTGAGTCACTGCTGTCAGAGTCCTTTCCCTCGCTGGGAGTTAGAGTTTACCTTACCTCCCTAGGATGCCCTCCAACACTGTGCTGATTCTGGACCTGCTGTGGGGACAGCTCAGATTCTAATCTGGTCCTATTTCTGTGTGTTGTTTCCTCCAATGTCCACAGCTATAGAACTAGTTCGTTTTCTTTTGTGGGAGCTCTCAATGACCTTTTATATATTCTATAGACACAGAGTCTGCCTAGTTGATCATGTGGATTTAATCTGCAGCTTATACAGTTGTGGGAAGCTTTTGGGTCTTCTTCCTTAGCCACACTGCCCCTGGGTTTCACTTGTGGTTTTATTTCCACCTCTGCATGTGGATGGTCCACTTGGGTTTGCCCCTGTGAGGGCCATGTGTGCAGGTGCTGCAGCTGTTTGGGTTGCGGAGGTTCTGGCAGCACTAGGTACTCAGGGGAATTGGCAGCTAAGGAAGCAGGAAATACAGTGATCTAAAGGGGCATGACAACCAGTATTGGCCAATACACTCCAGTATGCTTACCTGGAGAACCCCCCTCCCTGACAGAGAAGCCTGGCAGGCCATTGTCTACAGGGTTGAAAAGAGTTGGACACGACCAAAGCGACCCTGTGTGCATAAACGCAAGACTTCTTTTGCCTGTGGCAGCTCTGCCCCAGTGAGTGTTGATCTTGAAGGTGGTGAAGCTGTTTGGCTTGCGGGGACACTGGGGGTGCATAATGTGCAGGGACACAGACTGCCTCCGCCACAGAAGTTATGGCCCTATCAGAGTATTTTTTTGAGCCTCTTGTAGCTGGTGATTAGAAGGCCTCTTTGGCCAGTCTTTCTCCATAGCTCTGCCCATTCAGGCACTTAGAGGGCTCCCTTACCTGGGATCCTTCTCTGTTGCTCGGCGCTTCAGGCACGTAGAAGGGCCCCCTGGCTGGGATCCTACTCTGTAGATGGAAGTGTCAGGCACTTAAAGAGGCACCCTGTGTGGGGTCCTTCTTTGTAGTTTGGGGCATCAGTCACTTAAGGGAGCACAGAGGAGGGAGGGGTCCTACTCTGTAGTTTAGTGCATCAGGCGTTTGATGGGCCAGCCTCTCTATTTTTCAGCTGCCAATTCAGGCATGTGGGGAGAGAGAGGCTAAGGTGATGGCTCCACCCCCTATGCATGACTCAGAAGTATCCCCTTGTTTCCATGGCTACCTGGCTTTCTCCACCAGCACTTCCCACCATGATTTCCTTCCTCGCATCCACTCAATCCGTCTCTCTGCAGTCAACAGCAGCCGTCCCCCAGGGATTGCTCCACAATCCCTAAGCTCCAGCTCCCAGCCGCTGTGCCTTCCAGGGGACCAGCATTCCTGCCCAGGGTATGTATGGCTGTGGCAAGGACTGTCTGATTCTCATTCCATTTACGTTGCCACAGATCAACTGTTTCATTCACAGCCTTAAATGTTTCTTCTCTGATTCAGACAATTTCCTTGATGTGGGGATTGGACCCCTGCTTCAGTTCCCCCTCCCACCGAGGGCAGGTCTAGTCCTACCAACACTCCTGTTTTTCCCCCTAGTTCCTTCTTCCTACCAAATTTTGCATGATTCTATATTCTTTTCTGCTGGTCAGGTACTCCTGTCTGCTCTCAGCTGGTGTTCTGCATGCACTTCTGTGTCTGAAGATGTATACCTGATGTACCCATGAAGAGACATGTACTCTATGTCCACCTAATCCTTCTCCATCTTGTTCTCCTCCATGCTGTTTCTTATTGGGAAGTATGAACAGAGTCATAAGTTGCTTCTTCAGATCCTGAATAACGTTTCTTAACTGTTCATCCTCCTTTAACCTTTTCTGGACCATCTATGTGTTTAGTTCTGTGATCATGATGGGCCCCAGCTTCTCCTGAATGATACCTATATCACCAAGGTTGAAAGCATTGCAAAGTATGAACTAACATAACTTCCAATCCATTTCACTTGGTTTCAGCAGATGCTTGTGAGTTATGGCTTGCTCTTTCCCACTTTACATCCATCTTCTTGTCCCAGATGCTTGTTCTATGTATTTAAACTCTAGAATCTTATGCAAAGATAGTGGCCCTAATGACATTTTTTAACCAGCTCTTACAATTATGTAAATTCTTATTAAAAGCTCTTAAAATAAATATATACTTTTTTCTAATTTCTCAACTTCTATGACAGAATACTAACTGATATAGGACAGAATTATATTAAGAAATCTTATTTTAAAACAAATTTTCATATTATCATAAGCCACTGATAAGGTCTCCTGAAGGACATCTATAAGGTGATAACTATGACCAACCTAGACAGCATATTAAAAAGCAGAGACATTACTTTACTGACAAAGGTCTACATAGTTAAAGCCATGGTTTTCCCAGTAATCTTATATGGATGTGAGAGCTGGGCCATAAAGAAGGCTGAATACCAAAGAATTGATGTTTTTGAAGTTCAAAGGTATAGGAAAAGACTCTTGAGAGTCCCTTGGAATGCAAGGAGATCAAACCAATCAATCGTAAAGGAAATCTGTTCTGAATATTCATCGGAAGGACTGATGCTGAAGCTGAAATTCCAATATTTTGGCCAACTGATGTGAAAAACTGACTCATTAAAAAAGACCCTGCTTCTGGGAAAGAATGCAGGTGGGAGGAGAAGAGGGTGACAGAGGATGAGATGGTTGTATAGCATCACCAACTCAATGGATGTAACTTTAAGCATGCTCTGGGAGTTAGTGATGGACAGGGAAGGCTTGTATGCTGCATTCCATACGGTTGCAAAGAGTTGGACATGACTGACTGAGTGAACTGAACTGAAGTATAAGGTCATTAAAATAGCTAACATTTAGTCTAACTTCAAAAGTAGGTATTGGCTGACATTTTCAGGTTGAGAAGGTTATGTAAGTTAACTTGACAATAAAACAATTTAATCACAGTTTAGTCACATATTTCATCACATATCACACATCTAATAGTTTCAGGCTAGAATATGTCAGAAAGACAACCCTGAAATGGAGAGAAGAAGACGAAAAGAAAACAAACAAACAAACAGAAAGCTGTACCAGGAAGAGACTTCCTTGGCAATTCAGTGTTTCAGTCTTTACCTTCCAATGTGGGCCATCAGGGAATGCTTGAACAGGGAACTAAGATCCCACATGCCAAAAAGCCAAAGAAGAAAACAGAAGCAAAAATGTGAAAAGTTCAATAAAGATTTTTTAAATGGTGCACATTAAAAAAAAAAAACTCTATTAAGAAAAAAAAAAATAGTCCCAGCAGTGTTTGTTTCTAAGGCTGAGAAAGAATAATTGAAGAGCAGTCCTAAAGTGCCATGACTCAATTCAAGAGAATAATTTAACTCTGCTTCTAAGTATGTTCATTATGCACTTCAATCTTTTCCTGTGGTGTAAAATTCAATCTTACTCTAGAATTGTTTTTTTGTAAGAATTTAATGTGAGTTTTTGTGTCATGGCACAAGTGACAGAAAAACAGCACCAATATATAAGAATGCATTCCCAGCCATTTCAGAATGGAGATGTTTACATTCTCTGTTCAATCATATGAGAGTGACATACTTAGGTCAAGATCTGTTCAGTTCAGTTCAATTCAGTCGCTCAGTCATGTCCGACTCTTTGCGATCCCTTGAACTGCAGCAGGCCAGGCCTCCCTGTCCATCACCAACTCCCGGAGTACACCCAAACCCATGTCCATCAAGTCGATGATGCCATCAAACCATCTCATCCTCTGTCGTCCCCTTCTCCTCCTGCCCTCAATTTTTCCCAGCATCAGGGTCTTTTCCAATGAGTCAGCTCTTCGCATCAGGTGGCCAAATTATTGGAGTTTCAGCTTCGACATCACTCCTTCCAGTGAACAGCCAGGATTGATCTTCTTTAGGATGGACTGTTTGGGTCTCCCTGAAGTCCAAGGGACTCTCAAGAATCTTCTCCAACACCACAATTCAAAAGCATCAATTCTTTGGTGCTCAGTTTTCTTTATAATTCAACTCTCACATCCATATATGACCAATGGAAAAACCATAGCCTTGACCAGATGGACTGTTGTTGGCAAAGCAATGCCTCTGCTTTTTAATATGCTGTCTAGGTTGGTCATAACTTTCCTTCCGAGGAGAAGTGTCTTTTAATTTCATGGCTGCAATCACCATCTGCAGTGATTTTGGAGCCCAGAAAAATGAAGTCAGCCACTGTTTCCACTGTTTCCCCATCTATTTGCCATGAAGTGATGGGACCAGATGCCATGAGCTTAGTTTTCTGAATGTTGAGCTTTAAGCCAACTTTTTCACTCTTCTCTTTTGCTTTCATCAAGAGGCTCTTTAGTTCTTCTTCACTTTCTGTTGTAAGGGTGCTGTCATCTGCATATCTGAGGTTATTGATATTTCTCCCAGCAATCTTGATTCCAGCTTGTGCTTCCTCCAGCCCACCGTTTCTCATGATGTAGTCTGCATATAAGTTAAATAAGCAGGGTGACAATATACAGCCTTGACATACTCCTTTTCCTATTTGGAACCAATCTGTTGTTCCATGTCCAGTTCTAACTGTTCCTTCTTGACCTGCATACAGGTTTCTCAAGAGACAGGTCAGGTGGTGTGGTATGCCCATCTCTTTCAGAATTTTCCACAGTTTATTGTGATCCACACAGTCAAAGGCTTTGGCATAGTCAATAATGAAGAAATAGATGTTTTTCTGGTACTCTCTTGCTTTTTCGGTGAGCCAGTGGATGTTGGCAATTTGATCTCTAGTTACTCTCCCTTTTCTAAAACCAGCTTGAACATCTGGAAGTTCATGGTTCACGTATTGCTGAAGCCTGGCTTGGAGAATTTTAAGCGTGAGATGAGTGCACTTGTGCGGTAGTTTGAGCATTCTTTGGCATTGCCTTTCTTTGGGATTGGAATGAAAACTGACCTTTTCCAGTCTTGTGGCCACTGCTGGGTTTTCCAAATTTGCTGGCATATTGAGTGCAGCACTTTCACAGCATTTTCTTTCAGGATTTGTAATAGCTCAACTGGAATTCCATCGCCTCCACTAGCTTTGTTCATGAATGCAATGCAAAATTGTTTTGACTTTTTTTCTGTAATATTTGAGGCTGATTTTCTACTTTCCTAACCCTTATCTGACTATCAACATAAGGAGTAATGCATTTAAACACATGGCCATTTTTTCTTTAGACTAACAACACTAAGGAAGCACTCAAACTAATCCTTGGAAAAGTACAAAAACCTCTACATCATTTGGAGTCAATTTTTCCTCCTTTTGGCCCCAAATGATGTAGAATTTTCTGTACCATTATAAAAGTAGAAAGGACATCCATTTCCAAACCTAGCATTAGAAATATCACCAATGTTGGCTTTGTGTAGAGAACCTTCAACACACAGCCAAACACCTGTGTTTGTCACCGTTGAAAAGGCTCTGATTCACAGTCTCCCCAAAATACAACAGAAATTCTGAAACCAGGATTCTAAGCAATATTAAAAAGGTTTTATTTGTATATGATCTTTAATCCACAGAAGACACAAGAGAGTTACCAAAGGTAGAATAACTGTCTAGAAAAATCAGAGTATTTCAGTAGATTGACATTTATGTACTGTTCTGTTATATGTAAATTTGCAAGGAGCTAATTTTCATTTATTTAATAATAGAAAGTTAGAATGTATGACATTAATGTTAAGTAAATTTGAGGCTACATTAAATAATGCTAAAAGTCTGTTGTTTTTGTATAAAAACTTCATTTTCAATTTCTGGGATTTCATATATTTCTTTGTCAAAACATCTTCAATGTTGATAATGACTTCACTGAAACAAAATGAGTTTGAGACAAACTCTATTCCTTGAGAAATTCCCTCTGAATTTCTCAGAGAATTATTATATAATTTATTCTAGTAGGGCCAATTACCTGGGGCATACTAAGAAGCAATGATGTATAAAACCCTTTTCAATATCAAGCTTAAAGCAGGACAGAAGGTTAATTCATTAATGTGGATGTTAAGACAGATGAAATACAAAGTCACAGTGGTTAATTATGCTGAGGAAACAAATTAGAGTTTGTCACACTTAAGGAAAGTCTTTTCAAATGAATAAATTATTTAAAAGGAAATTTTGTCAATATTGTTTCTGTGGCTATAATATAAGCAATGTGTGTGTCCATATTGTGTGAATTTTTAAAAGGCAATGAAAAATGAAGAACTTAATATTTTTTTAATTTTGTTGATTTTTTTTAGTTAATTTAAAAATATTGAAATATATTTGATCTATAATGTAGTTTCAGGTGTATAGCAAATTGATTCTATTATATATATGTGTGTATATATATAATTATGTAGTTATTACATTCTATTATAGGTTATTACAAGATGTTGAGTATAGTTGCCTGTTCTATACACTAGGTCCTTGTTGGTTATCTATTTTATGTATATAGTAGTGTGTATCATAGATGCCCAATGCGCAGTTGATTGTAATTGTGAACAAAGAAGAGAGATGTGTCTTTCTGTTAGTCAATAAAGACCATTGGTACAGCTGATGAGAAGAAATAATGAATAAAATTTTATTACTTTTAGAACTGATGCTTACTGTATTTACCTCTAGTCTATATGTGAGTCTCTAACTGGAAAAAATGAATTTTCCTTTTAGAGCCTTCTGATTTTTACACTTACTCACTTGTACTCATGTTACATAACAATGTTTTCTCATTTAGAGGCATTCAGAGCTTTACTTCAAAAGACTAAAAGGTCGTAACTCTCTAGTAGGAAACAGAGAGAGAGAAATAAAGAGCAGGTGAAATGCACACACTTTCATCACTCTACTTGGATACTGAGTTAACTAGAAGATTCATAACAATGGAATTTCAGTCAGATTAAAGCCCTTAAGAGAGTAAACAAGTTTTATTGTGTTGATGGTACATAATATATCTTCAAGATCTTCTGCCAGATCTTTAAGAGAAAGACATCTAAAATTTTTAGATTTTGGTAAACAATCTTTTACCCAGTTAGAATTCCTTCCAGACAAAAATTTTCATACTGCACAGGGGTGCCTCAACTTCTAGTGATGAATAGAATGGCCAACAATATATAATACCAAATGGTAGGTGTTGCCTAAGTGAATGGATTAACAAGTTTCAATTTTCACAGTGAAACATCTTGTTTACAACATGGCTGACCTCTAGGGCATAGAGGTGCTTTTTCAGAAAGTAATGACGAATTCCTGCCCTTCAGACTCTCACTAGAACTTCACTTAAGTTTTACCATAAAACTCATACCTTAAACTTGCTTAGATAGTTGATATTTGTCTAAGATAATTGTCTAAGCTGTCAACTACTTACTCCTTCACAATTCTTCAGGCTTCTTTCCACTGTTTCTAGATAATCAGAAAGCTACCACAACCACTTTATTTCCTTGTATAATTGCATTTAAGTTTTGTTCAAGGTGTCTACCAAAGGCTTATACAGGAAACAACCAACCATATGTGGAAGACTTTTCATATATTTTACAAAGTTGCTGCTGAGAATACACGTCATTATGTAATTGAAATGTGTAAGCATCCTTATGACACATGGGGGAGAAAGATGATTCTCTTGATGAACTGCTACCCTTTCTTCATTCAAACAAGATTAGGCTAACAGTCTTAAAGCTATACACTGAAATGCCATAGCTTTACCCAACATACTTGTTTTGTTTGGGCATAAAAAGTCTCCTAAATTTTCCTTTAGTCCATCCTAAAGGAAATCAGCCCTGAATATTCATTGGAAGGACTGATGCTGAAGCTGAAACTCCAATACTTTGGCCACCAGATGCGAAGAACTGACTCATTGGAAAGACCCTGATGCTGGAAAAGATTGAAGGCAGGAGGAGAAGGGGACGACAGAGGATGAGATGGTTGGATGGAATCACCGACTCAATGAGTATGAGTTTGAGTAAACTCCAAGAGTTGGCGATGGGCAGCGAGGCCTGGTGTGCTGCAGTCCATGGGGTCACAAAAAGTCAGACACTACTGAACAACTGAATTGATTGATTTAAAAAGTCTCCAGTCCAATTTTGTGCTCAGCTCATATCTTTCATCTTTTATCACTGGGTTTGGGCTCACAGTTTATATTTTTCTTTCCAGTCATCAAATGACTTTTAAATTAGAAAGATTTAATAATATTCAAACTGTGGCATTGGAGAAGACTCCTGAAAGTCTCTTGGACAGCAAGGAGATAAAACCAGTCAATATTAAAAGAAATCAACCCTGAATACTCTGAATATTGGAAGGACTGATGCTGATGTGGAAGCTCCAGTATTTTGATCATCTGATGAGAACACCTGAATATTGGAAAAATCCCAGATGCTAGGAAAGACTGAGGGCAGAAGGAGAAGAGGTCATTAGAGAATGCGATGGCTGGGTGGCATCACTGATGCAATGGACATGAACTTGGGCAAACTTTGGGATATGGTGAAGGACAGGAAGGCCTGATGTGCTGCAGCGCATGGGGTTGCAAAGAGTCAGATATGACTGGGTGACTTAACAACAACAATAAGATTTAAAATATATTGTGATACATGTTAAAAGTAAAATGGTAAAAACTGATGAAGAATAGATTATAAGAAATTAGATTGTCTTGCTAAAATCATTGTTATCAATTCCAGTCTCTCAAACTGGTTGCAGAGGCCCCACAAGAATCCACATGTATCCATCTCCCTATTCTTCATAGTCCTCTTGAAAACTCACTAATATTTTAATTCTAAATTATGTTTTACTAATACTTAGGGAAATATTGTTTCTTTTCAAAAGCATCGAAAAACATAAATGATACTTTTGAAAATCAACTTAACATTTCCCTAAGTATTAGTAAAAAATAATTTAGAATAAAAAAAATGCTTTTGAATTGCGGTGTTGAAGAAAACTCTTTCTTTTTTTTTTTAATAAATTTATTTATTTCAGTTGGGGGCTAATTACTTTACAGTATTGTAGTAGTTTTTGCCATACATTGACATGAATCAACCATGGGTTTACATGTGTTCCCCATCCTGAACCCCCCTCCCACCTCCCTCCCCATCCCATCCCTCTGGGTGATCCCATTGCCCCAGCCCTGAGCATTTGTCTCATGCATTGAATCTGGAATGGTGTTCTGTTTCACATATGATAATATACATGTTTCAATGCTATTGTCCCAGAACGTCCCACCCTCACCTTCTCCTTCAGAGTCCATAAGACTGTTCTATGCATCTGAGTCTCTTATTCTGTCTCGCATATAGGGTGTCCCTTGCACTGCAAGGAAATCAAACCAGTCAATCCTAAAGGAAATCAACCCTGACTATTCATTGGAAAGACTGATGTTGAATTGAAGCACCAATACTTTGGCTACCTGATGCAAAGGACTGACTTATTACAAAAGACCATGATGCTGGGAAAGTTTGAAGGCAGGCAGAGAAAGGGACAACGGAGGATGAGACGGTTGGATGGCATCACTGACTGGATGGACATGAGTTTGAGCAAGCTCCAGGAATTTGGTGATGGATGGGGAAGTCTGGCATGCTGCAGTCCATGGGGTTGCAGAGTTGGACACGACTGAGAGACTGAACTGAACTGAAGCTGCTTTTCATTCTTTTATGTCAACTTCCTTCAGTAGGTATCTATACCATCTGTTCTACTCTCCTTCATATGCTCTATGTATATTTTTACAAATATTGCTTAAATACCTAAATAAACTTTTAAAATGTCAGGACAGGCACAGTTTTGTCTTCCTCAGAGAATATAAATGTGCTCTCCAGCCACATCATAAATAGATGCTTATTAGTGAGTGTGCAAATTAATGCATGAAATTACTAGGCCTCCACCTCATGACTATCTTTTTGTGACCAAATGTCTTTCTCTTTCAAGAAAGTGACAAGAATCTTTGTCAGTGGAACATGGAATCAAATCCATGTTCTTTCTACAAAGTCCCCATTGTTATAAAACAAACTGTTCAGATTACTCCTGAATGTCAACTCTGGACTTCATGTGAATAAAAACTACTCCAAAATGAATGAAAAATTCTTTTACCACTTCAAGAACTTCTAAATTTATTCACTTAAAATTTCACTTTAGATAGACTAGAGGTGCAGTAACAGTATAAAGTAAATGTGAATAAAAATGATATATCTGTTTTAGTATCAAAGTTTCCAATAACATTAAAAGCAAAAGGAATAGGCTTGAAATAAAAATATGGGTAGAGATAAGACACTCTTGGAAAACAAGATAAGAATGTTACAAAAATTGGAAAATTTTCACTTCCTGCATCAACCATGCAAACTTCTCTTTTCACCCTAATCTATTAATTTTCATGTTTCCATCTCCCACAGCACATTTTTTCCAGTTATTCAAAGTTAGAAGTATGACATCATTTTTCATTTTTCTCACCCTTTTTTTCCTTGTCAGGTATTCAGGAATTGACTAGGAGATGATTTCAGTGAAATGTCTCTAGTGACTAACCTTCTCGTTGAATGAAATATAGACTGCCCAGCATGGAGTTAAGACCTTTCCTGGCTTAGACTAATATTACCTTCTTAGATTTCCTGCTCACTACTCATTTTATAAAATTTGCTTTCCAAGACCTTTAAAAGTTGAAATTTATCATTACATCCTAAATAAATTCTTAAGCCAAGTCTGTTTTTACTTTATACTATATGTGATACGAGTCGTTTAGTTTTCCCTGTATTTTATTTCTCAAATTTAGTTATATAGACTCTCTTGAATAACTGTAGCACTTGATTCATTCATTCATTGTTCCTTTCTACATCTCTTTAACCATGTATGTGGCATACAAAGGATAGACTTAAAATGTTTCAGGAAGTCAGAGGGTTATAACAGAATCTGTGTTTTCTACTGGCTTTATTCCTACATTTAATTTGTATATAATTGATTTTTCTCCACAATGAGACTAGCAATTTGAAATAATTGGTCATCTTTTGAACTTTTACTATTTTTCCCACAGTTCTTAGCACAAATGTTAGTTTGCTTGAATTATTTTTTAATTGAAATAAAAACATAATGTTGATTTTTTAAAATTAATTAATTTATTTTAATTGGAGGCTAATATTGTGATGGTTTTTGCCATACATTGACATGAATCAGCCATGGGTGTATATCAGTTCCCCATCCTGAGCCCCCTTCCCACCTCCCTCCCCATCCCATCCCTCAGGGTCATCCCATTGCACCAGCCCTGAGCACCCTGTCTCATGCATTGAACCTGGACTGGCAGTCTATTTCACATATGGTAATATACATGTTTCAGTGTTATTATCTCAAATCATCCAACCTTTGCCTTCTCCCACAGAGTCCAAAATTCTGTTCTTTATCCCTGTGTCTATTTTGCTGTCTCACATATAGGGTCATTGTTATCATCTTTCTAAATTCCATGTATATGTGTTAATATATTGTATTGGTATTTTTCTTTTTGACTTACTTCACTCTGTATAATAAGCTCCAGTTTCATCCACCTCCTTAGAACTGATTCAAATACTTTCATTTTAATAGCTGAGTAATATTCCATTGTGTATGTGTACCGCAGCTTTCTTATCTATTCGTCTACCAATGGACATCTAGGTTGCTCCCATGTCCTGGCTATTGTAAACAGTGCTGCAATGAACATTGGGGCACACGTGTCTCTTTCAATTCTGGTTTCCTCAGTGTGTATACCCAGCAGTGGGATTGCTGGGTCACATGCCGTTCTATTTCCAGGTTTTTAAAAGAATCTCTACACTGTTCTCCATTGTGGCTGTACTAGTTTGCATTTCCACCAACAGTGTAAGATGGTCCCCTTTTCTCCACACCCTCTCCAGCATTTATTGTTTGTGGACTTTTTGATAGCAACCATTCTGACCAGCGTGAAATGGTACCTCATTGTGATTTGATTTATATGATTTTATCTCTACTGAATTTCTTGAAAAGGAAAGTCCATGAAATAACTAGTATAAGCCAGAAGACAGAGTGATTTCTAAGCTAGAAACATTCACGATCTAAACTACCAGAAAAAAATAGTCTCTGTTGATAGATGCTGCCTTGTGAAGTATAATTCTCTTTTAAGGGAAGAGCTATAATAGACAGCAAAAAGATAGATGTAATTTTTATAATGTGCTCATTAAAACATCTGTTTATATGAATTTCAGCCATATGAAATTAGTAGAGCTCCCAGGGAAGTTATCATTCCAAAGGCAGAGGGTCCACTTTGATCATCCTTCACATCCTTAGAGAAAACTATATTAATTCTCCATCAGGGACCAGACAGTTATTCAAAGGGCCATAGCTGAGTAGAAGATATTTTGCTAAACCAGTTAGCTGCCTCCTCTGTATGATCTTAGAAAAGCAAAGCCAGTGTTAATTGAAGCTAATGATCTATTACAGAATGTAAAGCAGTAACTAATGTATGATCATATAATCCTAGGTTTGGAAAATTTCACGTTGGCTTAGCATTTTTTCCCTCATATAGTCTATGCAAGGTAGGATCTGTGTTGTTTGAAAAGTCTTTCAAAATAATGGTTTTTCAAAGTTATGTCTGTGGTGGTTCTAGTGCTTAAACATTCTCTCTGCATGGAAATCTTCACTATTAATATAACAGGTTTATTGTACTTTTATTTTTTTAATCACTACAAAATAAAGAATTTTTGTAATATTTCTTCATATACATTGAAGAATAATATTCAGTTATTTCACTATGTTTTCTTTTTCAAGTGAAGTCATTCTACTTCTTTAAAATTTTCATAAGAGATACTATGACTCTATTACTGAGAATATTTAATCATGATTTTTATTTCTTCCCTGTACCTTCTCTGCACATTCCAGATTCTTCATTGTTGAATAGACCACAAGTATTCAGAGCAATCAAGAAGTGTTTGACCAAGCCAAGAACATATTTGTTCCTGATCTTAGAATTCTTTCTAATGAATCTAAGTTCTAATAATACCTCTGTAGCTCCAAATTGGGAAAATTCAGCAGTGGTCATAGGACTGGAAAAGGTCAGTTTTCATTCCAATCCCAAAGACTGGCACTGCCAAATAATTTCAAACTACCATACAATTGTGCTCATTTCACATGCTACAAAGTTATGCTCAAAATCCTTCAAGTTAGGCTTCAGTAGTACGTGAACCAAGAACTTCCAGAAGAATAAGGTGGGTTTAAAAAAGGCAGAGGAAGCTGAGATTAAATTGCCAAACATTTGTTGTATCATGGAGAAAGTAAAGGAATTCTAGAAAAACATCTACTTCTGCTTCACTGACTATGCTAAAGCTTTTGACTGTGTCAGTCACAACGAACTTTGGAAAATTCTTAAAGGAATGGGAATATCATTCCTCACCCGCCTCCTGAGAAAACCTGTATGCGGGTCAGGAAGCAATAGTGAGAACCAGACATGGAACAACAGACTGATTCAAAATTGGGAAAGGAGTATGTCAAAGCTGTGTATTGTCACCCTGCTTATTTAACTTATACCTATAGTATATCATGAGAAATGCTGGGCTAGATGAATCACTAGCTGGAACCAAGATCGCTGGGAGAAATAACAACGACCTCAGATATGAAGATGATGCAACTCTATTGGCAGAAAGTGAAGAGGAACTAAAGAGCCTCTTGATGAAGGTGAAAGAGGAGAGTGAGAAAGATGACTTGAATCTCAACATTCAGTAAACTAAGATCATGGCATCCAGTCCCATCACTTACTGGGCAAATAAAAGGGGAAACGTGGAAACAGTGACAGATTTCTTTTCTTGGACTCCAAAATCACTGTGGATAGTGACAGACCCATGAAATTAAAAGATGCTTGCTCCTTGGGAGGAAAGCTATGACAAACCTAGACAGTATATTACAAAGCAGAGACATCACTTTGCCAACAAAGGCCCATATAGTCATAGCTATTTTTTCCCCAGTAGTCATGTATGTAGGGAGTGTTGGACCTTAAAGAAGGCTGAGTGCCAAAGAATTGATGCTTTCAAACTGTAGTACTAGAGAAGACTTTTTGATAGTCCCTTTTGTACCGCAAGGAGATCAAACCAGTCAATCCTAAAGGAAATAAACCATGAATATTCATTGAAGGACTAATGCTGAAGCTGAAGCTTTAATACCTTGGCAACCTGATGAGAAGAGGTGACTCACTGGAAAAGACCTTGATGCTGGAAAAGATTGAAGGCAAAAGAAGAAGGAGGTGGCAGAGGATAAGATGGTTAAATAGCAGCACCAAATCAATGGACATGAATTTCAGCAAACTCCTGGAGATAGTGGTGGACAGAGAAGTGCTACTGGAGTGGTGGACTAGAGTGCTACTGTCTACGGGGTGACAGAGAGTTGGACATGACTTAGCAACTGAACAACAGCAACAACATGTCTCCAAACTTGGATTTCTTAGTCTTGTATGGACTGATTTAGTGATTGGGGAACAGTAAACGTCTGTGAAATCCTAATAGAAAATGTATTTTCACCTTGAAAAGATGGTGAAGGTCATATTTGACACTGTTCTTTGCCATTTTTCATGCATAGGGCCTAATACACATTAAATATTGAACAAATATTTCTTGTTAATATAAAATTGTAGAAACTCATCTCATTGCTATTGGTATTTAAAGATAAAATTGTAATTTAAGAGGGAGAAATGCATAAAGAAATCCTTAATAAAAATAGAACATTTACCCTTTTTATTAAATGCAGTGTGTTTTGAGGAAAACTTTGTGATTTCCATTGAGAAAAATAATAACATAAATGGATAGGACTTGAAATAAAGTGGAGTTTCTGTGTATTAGTTTAAATTTAAGGTAAAAATTTTTTTGTTAATATTCGACATAATCCTTATTTTTTTGTCGTGAGATGTGTTAGTATTTTTGTTTATAAAACTTCCCTCCTGTTTTTTCAAGTTATTCTCCACCAGCTTCAAGATCTTTCTAATTTATGCCTTCCTAAATACTACATACATTTATATAATCTATTCTAATTTTAGAGTGTGTTTTTCATGTGGCCATACTCAGCATTAATTCAGCTTGTTTAAAAATACTGGGCAACAAAATACCTCTGCTGAATGCACTCGGAACGGCCGTTGTGCCACTATTACAGATCTCCAGATATATCTTTTCATCCAGTTGACACTCTCACCCGTTTATTGCAGGGAGGACATCACATAATTTTTATCTTATTTAGTGGAAATGTCTACTTGAATAAAAAGCAACAAAAACAAAACATAAGACAGGCAAGAAAATATGAAGCTGCAAATACCAGATTACATGAGGTATAGTACATTCTCTCAGTCTCCTGGGTCAGTCAGAAAAGTAACTAGAGGCAAGGTGGCTATTTTGTATCAATATCAGAAGGCAGTTTGTGAAAGAGGGAGAAATCTATTTGCTTTACATTGCATTTTAGAAACTGAAATAGCAGAATTCTCAGCCATGAGATAATCAGAAAAGTTGTAAATTTGAAGGTCCAGGAACCATTCAATTTAATGTCACTCGTGACTCCACATAGTAGTTTTTGTTTGCCTTGTATTATGGAAAATACACGAGTATTAGACAAAGTGTACATCATAATGAATAATCCTTGAATGTAAAATCCAAGTTTAGTAACAACCAAAGATGGTCAGTATTCAATTACTTTCATCAGGCTACAAGAAGTAGCTGTTACAAATCAAACTGAAAATATTTGTTCCGTGAAATAGAGGACATTATAATTACCAATATATCCGCTCTGGCCAAATCACTATTGCTGAGAGTACTGCCCTTTTAAATTGACTCACCAGCTGATAAAGTTCTTATCACAAGTCACCAAAATATTGACTAATAGATACAGTTAAGCAGAGTTCATCAGACAAGGAAATGCTTTTCACTATTCATTGAAATTGAATGAAATGTAGGTGAAATAATATAAAATAAAAGGATAAAAAAAAGAATAAAAATGAAATAAAATCAATTAAGTCTTCTATTAAATCAAAATTCAACTCTAAATCTAAATTAAGAAAAGAAAAAAAGAAACCTGGTTATCTGAAGCGGAAACTTTTCTTTACTAAGATAAAAATAGATGAACTTACAAAATACAGTAGTCTTGTTTAATCCCAGCAGGACAAATAAGGATATTCTCTCAGAACTCTTCCTGGTTATATTTCCTGAAAAAGAAAATTGAAATAAATAAAATTAAAAGCTGAGCTTAAAAAAAAAAGGAAAAGAAAACAACTTTAAGGAAACTGAGACTGTGTAATGGAAAGATTCCGCTTGTACAAATTGTAGGTCTTTATAATAGGAAATGTTCCGAATGTCATTTGCATCAATACTCAGATCATGTGAAATAATTTATATCACTTTCCAAACAGTCCCAAAATGTGTAAATACTTTAGTATATTAAGAAGAGTCAATTGGATTTTTATTTTGTATAAAAAGTTCAAAACGATCTCTTCCAGTGTAAGATATAAGAAGGCTGTTTATGCCATTTATGTGCTGCTGAATAACTAAGACACTGAGCTATAGCCCCAAAGACAGAGGACAAACTAAAAGATAAGACTAGAATATCTGGCTGTAGTTTTATATAGTTGTTTCATAACAATAGTTGGAAATTGATAGAATATCTTAAATATGTTGAAGATAAATAAAAAGGTGAGGCACTTAAAGGACAAGCAAGAGGATACTGTGTGAATCTAAGCAACTTTCACTTTGATGTCTTTACATATTCAAGCAGCACGTCAAGAGGAAATATTCACCAGCCATATGATTCAGTCTCTGTATCCCTAGGTACAACACAGCAACGAGTATCCTACCCCTTACTTGTTTCAGGGTCCACTCCAATAGAAGGCAAAGATGACTTCAATATGTGTTCCCTCAAAAGATGTATTTAAGAATGTTTACAGCAGTATTATTGAGAATAGACAAAATCTGGAAACAACTCAACTGGACTCAGTAATAGAATGACAAAGTGTGAAATGTTCATGAAAAAATATTGAAGCTTTTGTTTGGTTGTTCATATAGTGAAATGTCATCAGTCTGTTTTTAAGATCTCTATTTTTTTTTTTTTTAGAAAGAAAGGTCATCAGGTAGTATTTTTTCTTAATCAGGTAGTGTTTTTAATAAACTGCAGTCAAAGAAGCTATTGTTGATCTTTTCAAGGAATGCATAGAGTAACATTGTAGCTGTAGATAAAATATGTCATTTTCATATCAGCACTGTATCTATTTATAGAATCACTGTGCATTGGAGAGCTATGAGCAGAGGTTGTGTAATAGTTCCCTAAGAGCAAGCCAATGGAATTAATAATTTGGCTTATGGAAGTCAACTGCTTCCATTGGAAGCACATTGTAACCATACATGGTAGAAAAACCAAATTCAAACTCTGTATAACAAATAGAATGTTAGAAAATTAGAGAAATAACAAGAACAGGAGTAAAATTGTTTCCACAAGAGAATAGTGTATAGACCCAGGAAAATTTCCTTCAACTTTTACATTTTTCAATACAATTCTAAAAAGAAGCCACTGTGATTATATACACTTTCACTAATTTTCTTATAAATTGTGCATTTTCAAATACTTCTAAATAAAATGTGTTAGCAATCAAATATTCACGAATAATCACAAAAGGCATCTTTATGAATTAAAGAATAGTATTCTTCTTTATCCCAAAATAGTTCAATTACTGTCATTAGCGTTAATTATGGCTAACATTAGATATGTTTAAATTAAATTGAATAACTTGAAAATTTTCCATGTTTCAAATAACAGTTTATACATATAATCTAAATGAAATTTAGATATTAAAATCTGAGTTACAAATACAAAGTACTGTAAAATATCAATGGATCTATTAGTACAATGAAAAAAAAAGAAAGAAAACCTAGCAAACCATGGAAAAGTTATGTTGTCATTAATTGCATAAGCAAGATTAGTATTACACATTCTGCTTCTTTACCATTTTGAGCTTCCCTTGTGGCTCAGCTGGTAAAGAATCCGCCTAGAATGCAGGAGACCTGAATTTGATCCCTGGGTTGGGAAGATCCCATGGAGAAGGGAAAGGCTACCCACTCCAGTATTCTGGCCTGGAGAATTGCATGGACTGTGTAGTCCATGGGGATCCATGCAGAAGTGGGGTGATGTCAAGATTTAATCAACAGATGGTACATAATGATTAGACATGAGATTTATCTTCCAAGGAGAAGGCAATGGCACCCCACTCCAGTACTCTTGCCTGGAAAATCCCATGGACGGAGGAGCCTGGTAGGCTAGGGTCCATGGGGTCGCCAAGAGTCGGATACGACTGAGAGACTTCACTTTCACTTTTCCCTTTCATGCACTGGAGAAAGAAATGGCAACCCACTGCAGTATTCTTGCCTGGAGAATCCCAGGGATGGCGGAGCCTGGTGGGCTGCCGTCTATGGGGTCGCACAGAGTCGGACACGACTGAAGTGACTTAGACTTATCTTCCAAACCACTCCCTGTGACTGTTGCACATGCTTTAGGAGGGAGGGAGAATGTAAGTTAGAGGTGAAATTATTGTTTCACTAAAAACATAGACTCATTGCTTCCTTAGATCAAGCCTTGCACATCTCAGTGTATCTACTCATTGCAACCATTTATATTTTTATATTTTTGGTATCAGTGTTTGATCCCAAATATATGATTTGCATGTTTATTATGACCAACTTTAAATAAATGGGATAAATTGCCCTGTTAGGGTAGAAGGATCAATATACATCATTCTATTTGGATTTACAAAGGAAGAGTAAGTTTAATAAACTAAAAGTTTGATAATCAAAATATATTGATTTTAAAACACCTATCAAAACATGTGCTTCTAATGCAGAGGCAGAGTTCCAAACTGATACATCCATCAACTTTCTATAATTCCCTTTTTATTTTTTTATTTTTTTTATCTTCTTGAACTACCTACCTATTTATCTAATCTAGTTTGTATGTATACATGTATGCATATTCACACAATTAAAAAAAAACTCTCACTGGTGTTAGTGCAATGGCTTTACTTAATATATTTTATTGTAGTTTATACTATTTGCTGTTTGTTTACTGCAACAAAAAATGATTGCTGAATCCTTATTTAAATCTGGAAGGTGCTTTAATTCTGATATGAATCATTATGTAAGTATGTTTACATTCAGAAAAGTAAGATTATGGCATCCGGTCCCATCATTTCACGGCAAATAGATGAGGAAATAGTGGAAACGGTGGCTGACTTTATTTTTCTGGGCTCCAATATCACTGCAGATGGTGATTGCAGCCATGAAATTAAAAGACGCTTACTCCTTGAAAGGAAAATTATGACCAACCTAGACAGCATATTAAAAAGCAGAGATATTACTTTGTCAACAAAGGTCCGTCTAGTCAAGGCTATGGTTTTTCCATTGGTCATGTATGGATGTGAGAGTTGGACTATAAAGAAAGCTGAGCACAGAAGAATTGATGCTTTTGAACTGTGGTGTTGGAGAAGACTCTTGAGAGTCCCTTGGATTGCAAGGAGATCCAACCAGTCCATCCTAAAGGAGGTCAGTCTTGGGTGTTCATTGGAAGGACTGATGTTGAAGCTGAAACTCCAATATTTTGGCCACCTGATGCGAAGAGCTGACTCATTGGAAAAGACCCTGATTCTGGGAAAGATTGAGGGCAGGAGGAGAAGGGGATGACAGATGATGAGACGGTTGGATGGCATCACTGACTCAATGGACATGAATTTGGGTGAACTCCGGGAGTTGGTGATGGACAGGGAGTCCTGGAGTGCTGAAGTTCATTGGGTCACAAAGAGTTGGACAGGACTGAGCGACTGAACTGAACTGAACTAAATGAGTAATTACTAATCCAAAGGTAAATATTAACATAATCTTAAAGCAGAAATTACTGTATAATGATCCACTCATCTTATCACAAGAATTGCTAACTTTCAGTGTGAAAATTTGGTCAGTACCAAAATTACATGCTGTGCTAAAGTTTCTGCTTCTTTCCAATACAGGTTATATATTATAACATATCAAATTATTTTATTGTTTTCCCTAGATATTAGAAATGCAATAAAATTTATGATAAATTTATTAGAATGCAGCATTTGCAATAAGTTTGTTTTATTATAATCAAAAAGTGGAAAACTTTACATAAAAATGAAGAGAAAATTATTTAAAACATCAAAAATACCTTTAAATAAGAAGAATTAAATGATCAAAAATGAAAAAAGAGGGAGAATCTCAGAGCTATTCATTTTAGCAGAATGTAATATGAATCATCATCGATGGATGGAAGAGTACACTACATTATCCCCCACCTCCATGTTTGCAATGACTAGTGACTTTCAAGGAAAACTTTTAATATCAAGGGGAAAAATCCTGAAAAAGTCAAATGGGTTGACTCAAGTCAAAACCCACTCAAGTCAAATGGGTTTTCTTAAAATCTCAAAATGCAGACATATTTTTAAATATTCATCAAAGACCTACTCTTATAGAACAATTATCCATTTCATTCGACTCTACAAAAGATAACTCAGGTTTTGGGTATTTGCTATATTTTACTTTTTTCAAATGAATAGAATTTGGAACATTTTCTACTCAAATGAATAGAAAAAGGAACATTCCAGTTTCTTTATGCAAATAACCTTATACTTCGAATTTCTTCATATATAAAATCTCTGAATCAGTAATTGAGAATGAACAAAATCAATTATGGTCAGCGGGTAAACATGAATAAAGTGAACTGGACAGTTATAGTATTAGGGACTTAAAATTAATATCTAATTTGAAAAGATCAATAACTATTTTTGTTGAAGAACAGACGTAAAATGAAAATAACAGATGATATGTTATCGAATATATAATATGCATAATTTGGTTTCTGACAAGGCAGCTCTGTACAGTCATCCAAAAAATTTTATGAGTTATAATGGAAATTTTCTCCATTTGGCAAAGATCATAGTAAAACTTGATATTATGAATGAATGTTTATGTAGACTCCAAACACTGTTATCAAGTATTATGACACATTGTTTAAGGAATGATATACAAAAAAGAATAAATATGTTTATTTTAAAAATAAATGAATTATTCATTTTAAAGCAAATGCTAAATGTTACTCAAATTAATTTAGTTATAGCTCATACTATAAGCACTACATAACAAAGAATTTGATCATTTGAAGTTTTGACTGTTTTGTTTTTTTATTAATTTATTTTTTATTGAAGGATAATTGCTTTTATGTAAAAACATTTCTAAGAATTCTTTCAGGAGATATAGCAATATGGTCCAATTTTTGTAAATTCTTAAAATTCTTAATCTATGGGGGGAAATGATGGCTAAGCAGACACAATAGCTACCACTAAATACACAGAAAGCCTAAAACATTTCTGTAAAATTTTGATCTCAGAAGAAGGTATTCAAAAGAAAATTTTGAGGAATTATACATTTTCTTCTTTAGCTGTCCAGTCTGTAAGTATGAATACTTAATGAAACAGTAAAAATTTCTTTGGACATCCCTGATTTCCCTTGTAAGTTTGAAGATCTTAGTAACTTTCCTTGGCTTCAATTAAATTTTGGATGACTTGAATATTCGCCAGTCATAAACATAAAAGCATTGCAAATAATCCTTGGGTAAGTTAAATTGATGTCTGCATGCATGCTTAATCTGTCAGTCAGGTCGGACTCTTTGTGACCCTATAATTGTTGCCATTTCCAACTTCAGGGGATCTTCCCAGCCAACGGATAGAACCATGTCTCCTCTGGCTCCTTGCACTGGCAGGGAAAATCTTTATCATTAAGCAACCTGGGAACCCCAAATTGATGTCTATACACTAATAAAAACTGAAACCTATCATAGAATGCTTCATACAAATCTCTTGATAACAAAGCTATACAAGGTGGTGCACCTTCCAAAATATCTGATTTTAAATTTGTGTGCCAATTCTGTATGCTGTTCTAAGTAAAACCAACATGTTAGATAGGGACAAGTGTTGATTTGTGACAAACCAGAGGGTAAACATTGTAGGTTGCAGGCTGCATATTGTCTCTGTTTTGCTGCATATTCCATGTGTGTGTATTTACAATCTTATAAAAACATTAAAAAAAAAAAAAAGACTTACCTCCTGCGCCATACAAAACAGGCCATAGTTTACCAGTTTACCCTTCAGAGTTTTGCTAATACAGTTGTCGTTAGCCATACATAAACTTAAATTTAAGCAAAAATTAAATCATATTAAGAATTTTCAATATCATGGTAATTCAAGTCTATGCCTTGACCAGTAACACCGAAGAAGCTGAAGTTGAACATGAAGACCTACAAGACTTTCTAGAACTAACACCCCAAAAAGATATCCTTTTCATTATAGGGGACTGGAATGCAAGAGTAGGAAGTCAAGAAACACCTGGAATAACAGGCTAATTTGGCCTTGGAGTACAGAATGAAGCAGGACAAAGGCTAATAGGTTCTGCCAAGAGAACGCACTGGTCATAGCAAACACCCTCTTCCAACAACACAAGAGAAGACTCTACACATGGACATCACCAGATGGTCAATACCGAAATCAGATTGATTATATTCTTTGCAACCAAACATGGGGAAGCTCTATACAGTTAGCAAAAACAAGACTGGGAGATGACTGTGGCTCAGATCATGAACTCCTTGTTGCCAAATTCAGACTTAAATTGAAGAAAGTGGAGAAAACCACTAGACCATTCAGGTATGACCTAAATCAAATCCCTTATGAATATACAGCAGAAATGAGAAATAGATTTAAGGGACTAGATCTGATAGACAGAATACCTGATGAACTATGGATGGAGGTTCGTGACATTATACACGAGACAGGAACCAAGACCATCCCTAAGAAAAAGAAATGCAAAAGAGCAAAATGGTTGTCTGAGGAGACCTTACAAATAGCTGTGAAAAGAAGAGAAGCAAAAAGCAAAGGAGAAAAGGAGAGATATAACCATTTGAATGCAGAGGTCCAAAGAATAGCAAGGAGGGATAAAAAAGCCTTCCTCAGTGATCACTGCAAAGAAATAGAGGAAAACAACAGAATGGAAAAGACTAGAGAGTACTTCAAGAAAATTAGAGATACCAAGGGAACATTTCAAGTGTAGATGGGCTCAATAAATGACAGAAATGGTATGGTCCTAACAGAAGCAGAAGATATTAAAAAGAGGTGGCAAGAATACACAGAAGAATTGTACAAAAAAAAATCTTCACAACCCAGATAATCAAAATGGTGTGATCACTCACCTAGAGCCAGGCATCCTGGAATGTGAAGTCAAGTGGGCCTTAGGAAGCATCACTACGAACAAAGCTAGTGGAGGTGATGGAATTCCAGTTGAACTATTTCAAATCCTGAAAGATGATGCTGTGAAAGTGCTGCACTCAATATGCCAGCAAATTTGGAAAACTCAGCAGTGGTCACAGGACTGGAAAAGGTCAGTTTCCATTCCAATCCCAAAGAAAGGCAATGCCAAAGAATGCTCAAACTACCCCACAATTGCACTCATCTCACACGCTAGTTAAGTAATGCTCAAAATTTTCCAAGCCAGGCTTCAGCAATATGTGAACCCTGAACTTCCAGATGTTCAAGCTGGTTTTAGAAAAGGGAGAGGAACAAGAGATCAAATTGCCAACATCTGATGGATCATTGAAAAAGCAAGAGAGTAACAGAAAAACATCTATTTCTGCCTTATCGACTGTGCCAAAGCCTTTGACTGTGTGGATCACAATAAACTGTGGAAAATCCTGAAAGAGATGGGAATACTAGACCACCTGACCTGCCTCTTGAGAAATCTGTATGCAGGTCAGGAAGCAACAGTTAGAATTGGACATGGAACAACAGATTGGTTCCAAATAGGAAAAGGAGTACGTCAAGGCTGTATATTGTCACCCTGCTTATTTAACTTGCATGCAGACTACATCATGAGAAAGGGTGGGCTGGAGGAAGCACAAGCTGGAATCAAGATTGCCAAGAGAAATATCAATAACCTCAGATATGCAGATGACACCACCTTTATGGTAGAAGGTGAAGAGGAACTAAAGAGCCTCTTGAAGAAAGTGAAAGAGGAGGGTGAAAAAGTTGGCTTAAAGCTCAACGTTCAGAAAACTAAGATCATGGCATCCAGCCCCATCACTTCATGGCAGATAGAAGGGGAAACAGTGGAAACAGTGGCTGACTTTATTTTTCTGGGCTCCAAAATCACTGCAGATGGTGACTGCAGCAATAAAATTAAAGATGCTTGCTCCTTGGAAGGAAAGTTATGACCAACCTAAATAGCATATTAAAAAGCAGAGACATTACTTTGCCAACAAAGGTCCATCTAGTCAAGGCTATGGTTTTTCCATTGGTCATGTATGGATGTGAGAGTTGGACTGTTAAGAAAGTTGAGCGCTGAAGAATTGATGCTTTTGAACTGTGGTGTTGGAGAAGACTCTTGAGAGTTCCTTGGACTCCAAGGAGATACAACCAGTCCATCCTAAAGGAGATCAGTCTTGGGTGTTCATTGGAAGGACTGATGCTGAAGCTGAAACTCCAAAACTTTGGCCACCTGATGGGAAGAGCTGACTCATTGGAAAATACTCTGATGCTGGGAAAAATTGAGGGCAGGAGGAGAAGGGGACAACAGAGGATGACATGGCTGGATGGCATCATCGACTCAATGGACATGGATTTGGGTGGACTCAGGGAGTTGGTAATGGACAGGGAGGCCTGGCATGCTGCGGTTCATGGGGTTGCAAAGAGTCAGACATGACTGAGCAACTGAACTCAACTGAACTGAACTGTAGAATTCTCATATTCTCAATAATTTCAAGTTCAATAGCCACATGTGGCTAGTGTCAACTGTAATGAACACTGCAGGAAAAAGCAGGTAAAGAAAGTTCTACTGGACAGTATTGATTTAAAGAAGGAAAAAAATGAAAAAAACTTAGTATGTGTGTGTGTGTGCACGCGTGTGTATTCCTTGAAAACATTTGGAAAAATCAAAGCAATGATGGCTGAATCTGTTCATATTGATACTTACCTCTGCTATATGGAAAATACCAGAATTAAAAAGTTATCTTAATTTGACTATGAATTCCATTGTTAGTCTGCCTTTATCCAAAATTAGAATTTATATTAAAATGTCAAATCATGTCTCTTTTAAATAATAGAATAATTTATACTTTAAGAGAACATTTTATAATACTAAAAATAATAACTTTCTCGTTATTTTAGGTCAATGCTTTTTCCATTTTAATGGATATACATATCATCGAGGGACATTTTTAACAAGCAGATTCTGATCCAGTAGGTCTAAAGTGTACCATAAGTTCTGCATTTCTAACAAGTTCTTAAGTGATGCTGAAACTGTTGGTCCTTGAACACACTGTATAGGAAGTTTAAAGATGATGTATGCAATTTGGTGAACTATGGTAGGTATGAATGAAAACTATGAAATAATATTGACTAGACCTAGTAATATTATATATTATGAGAAATTATATCAGGAACTAAAAATCTTAAGTTTTTTTTTTTTTAAAATATAACATGGTATTCTTTGAAGTACTATAAAATGTTGCAGATAATTTACCGAATGCTTTAAAATGTTTTCTCAGAATATGTTGAACATTTTCAGTATCATTGCCAAATGTAAACATAGCCTCAAAACAGATTATTATAACTATTTGTGTGGAAAACAACATTAAATATAAAAAAATTCAACATTGGGGCATATAAGTATTGGAAGTGTCTAAATATTGAATTGTGAATTTTGATTCCCATAACAAATTTTCAGTGGCATGAATCTGATGCTGTGTGCCTCTGACAAAAATCTAAATCAATAAGGACTTAAAATAAAGTTACCCGTATCTTACAGCATAATTAGGCTACAGTGATTAAACTTTAAATACCATGTAAATGAACATTTGAAATCAACACTGATAACTTCTAGTCCTGTCATAAACAGAGTCAGGTTAAGAGTACAGAAGTGGGGTAAATGGAGTCCCAGTGTTGATGCAACACAGATAACATCAATTAGTATTCACAGTTTTAAGTACAGAAAAAGATGATTTAAGAAAAGAGAAAAAAAAATGAAGAAGGAAAACACTGGAGCAACATTATCAACAAAGTAATGGGAGATAATAAGTTTACCAATGAGCAAGTTGAGTTTGCGCTTCCCCAATAGCTCAGCCGGTCAAGAATCTACCTACAACGCAGGAGACACAGGAGATGTGAGTTCCATCTTTGGGTCAGGTAGATCGCCTGGAGAAGGAAATGGCAACTCACTCCAGTATTCTTGCCTGAAAAATCCCATGCACAGAAAAACCTGGTGGGCTACAGCCCAAAGAATCACAAACAACTGGACACAACTGAGCAACTAAGTGCACATACACACACAAATTGAGTGTAGGCACCAAGGCTTAGAAAAACAATACTAAACTTGCAAGAACTCAGGCAGTCCTAGGCTCATGAGTCTGTCTTAAGGCAGAATATGAGCTTCAGCTAATTAAGAGATGACAAGGAAAAATCTGATTTAAGTAAAGTAGCGTGTATTTTATTTTTTTGTGAATCTAGCCCAAATGGTAAGTTGGGATATTTTTGGAAGAATAGTGAGGAAGGGTTATGAATTTATATACAGTAGAAATATAATTAAACTAAAAAGTGAAAAGAGAAATAGAAGGAAAATACTAGCCTACTTACTGTATAGGAAGAGTCAAATGTTGGATATTACTTAATGCTAATGTTAACAAACCTGGCATGCTGTGGTTCATGGGGTTGCAAAGAGTTGGACACGACTGAACGACTGAACTGAACAAAGCAAATAGTAGAAAGACAAGTGAGGGTGAAGCATTGTGACAAGTTTTGGAACAAATATAATCACTAGAGAAAAGATGCAAATCTTGTGAAATATATTATATTTATATAATATAAATAAATGCAATGATGCTTACTTCACTTTTGGATTTTTTGATAAAAACTAAATTCAATTCTATTTTATATCTAAATGCCACCACTAAACAAAATTGATTCAGAAAGACCAACTACACAAAAGATGTGCACAAATATTCCAGCCAATGCAAATAAAACAAAATGCCAGCAAAATAACACCAGCTTTAAATTCTTATTTAAAAAAGTAAAATTCAGATCCAAAACCACTAAAACAGGCATCAAAGGACATTTTATAATACTAAAGACCAAAAATCACAATGAATTTTTAAGTTACAAACATATGAACACAATAACAGCAAGTGAAGTGAAAGTCGGTCAGATGTGTTTGATTCTTTGTGACCCCATGGACTACTCAGTCCATGGAATTCTCCAGGCCAGAATACTGGAGTGGGTAGTCTTTCCCTTCTCCAGGGGATCTTCCCAACCCAGGGATCAAACCCAGGTCTCCTGCATTGCTGGCAGATACTTTACCAGCTGAGTCACAGGGAGGCCCAATAACACCAAACTACCTTCAAAATAAACAAATAAGTCAATTCAGGAAGAAATTGATACAAAAACATTAATCTACAAGACTTTCAGGCCAAGAAGCAAGTGGGAAACATAATTTTAAAATATACATATATACAATTTATACATTAATTTATAAGATTTTATTAACATGAGTTAGCTTATAAGTGTTTTTTGTACATCCTCCAAAAATGCACAAAGTTTTCATGCCATTAAGAAGTGACCACATGCTATGTCATTAAAAAACCTTAGCATGTCTCAGACGAATAATATAAATAATATTTCCTAGTCACAAAGCAATAAAACTAAAAATTAATTAAAAAAACTAAAAGTCTATGTCACACCATTTTTTTTAAAAAAAATATTACATTTAAAATTCTATTAAGAAGGAAAATTTTACATGGAAATTGAAATATTTCAAATAATAATAATGAAAACTTAAAATGTCAGAATACCTGGGATATAATAAAAGCATTAATTAAAAAGCTGGTGCTCTGGGACAACCCTGAGGGATGCGGTGGGGAGGAAGATGGGAGGATGGGGTACAGACTGGTGGGACACATGTACACACATAGATGATTCATGTTGATGTATGCCAAAATCCACCACAGTATTGTAAAGTAATTAGCCTCCAATTAAAATAAATAAATTATTTTTTTAAGAAAATGATATCTGTGAATACATAGGTCAGTACACAAATATAAAATAAAAATAAATGTGTGTGTGTGTGTACTAAGTCTTTTCAGTTAGGTATGACACTGTGTGGCCCTATGGACTGTAGCTTGTCAGGCTCCTCTGTCCATGGGATTATCCAGGCAAGAATACTGGAGTGGGTTACCATGCACCCTTTAAGGGATTATCCCAATCCAGGGATTGAACCCATGTCTCTTACATCTCCTACATAGGAAGATGGGCTCTTCACCACCTGGGAAGACACCCTAGAAATATATATCAAATATTAAATGCAAAGCTTTGGGAAAAATTAGCCTTTTTGGGAAAAATTGCCTTTCCAAAAGAAAGGAAAAAGAAGAAAAAATAAAGATAATTAAAACTTGAACTTAAAAAAATAAAGGAGTGATAATCATCCTTTGAGAAACAAATTAATAAAACACCCAAACCATAAGCTAAGTTAAGGAACCATTCAACATCACCGTAATCACCGTAACCACTAATCTGAAGAAGTCTGATGGTGCCTCAACTACAAGACTTCTAGAACCACCACCAAAAAAAAAGAAGATGTCCATTTCATCACAAGGGATGGAATGCAAAAGCCTGGGAGCTGACTATTGCTCACATCATGAGCTCCTTTCTGCACAATTCAGATTTACATTGAAGAAACAATGGAAAACCACTAAGACATTCACGTAAGACCTAAATCAAACCCCTTGTGATTATACAATGGAAGTGACAAATAGATTCAGGGGATTATATCTCATAGAGTACCTAAAGAAACATGGATGGAGGTTCATAACATTTTATAGGAGGTGGTGATCAAAATCATCCCCAAGAAAAAGAAATGGAAAAAAAAAATGTTGTCTTAGGAGGACTTACAAACAACTGAGAAAAGAATTGAAAAACAAAGGACAAAAGGGAAGATATACTAATCTGAATGCAGAGATCCAAAGAAAAGAAAGGAGAGATAAGAGAGTCTTTTTTATAAGCAATGCAAAGAAAGAGGAAAACAATAGAATGGGAAAGACTAGAAATCTCTTCAAGAAAATTAGAAATACCAAAGGGATATTTTATGCAAAGATGGGCATAATAAGGGACATAAATCATACGGACTAACAAAAGCAGAAGATATTAAGAAGAGGTGGCAAAAATACACAGAAGAAGTGTTCAAAAGGTCTTACTGACCCAGATAACCACAGTGGTGTGATCAGTCCCCTAGAGCCAGATATCCTGGAGAGTGAACTCAAGTGGGCCTTAGGAAGTATTACTATGAACAAAGCTAGTGGAGGAGATGAAACTCCAGCTGAGCTATTTTAAATCCTAAATGGTGATGATGTTAAAATGCTTCACTCATTATATCAGCAAATCTGGAAAACTCAGTAGTGGCCATTGGAGTGGAAAAGTTCAGTTTTCATTCTAATCCCAAAGAAAGTCAATGCAAAAGAATGTTCAAACTATGACATAATTGTGCTCATCTCACATGCTACCAAGGTAATGCTAAAAATCCTTCAAGCTGGGCTTCAACAGTATGTGAACTGAAAACTTCCAGATATACTAGCTGTATTTAGAAAAAGCAGAGGAACCAGAGATTCAATTGCCAACATCCATTGGATCATAGAAAAGGCAAGAGACTTCCAGAAAAACATCTACTTCTACTTCATTGACTAGGCTAAAGCTTTTCACTGTGTGGATCCAACAAACTGCGGAAAATTCTTAAAGAGATGTGAGTACCAGACAACTTTACCTGCCTCCTGAGAAACCTGCATGCAGGTCAAGAAGCAACAATTAAAACTGGACATGGAATGATGGACTGGCTCAAAAGTGGGAAAGGGGTAGGTCAAGTTACCCTGCTTATTTAACTTATAAGCAGAGTACATCATTTGAAATATTGGGCTGGATGAAGCACAAGCTGGAATCAAGATTGTCAGGAGAAATATCAATAACATCAGGTACACAGATGACTCCATCCTAATGGCAGAAAGCAAAGAGGAACTAAAGATCCTCTGATGAAGATGAAAGAGGCGAGTGAAAAAGCTGGCTTAACTTCAACATTTAAAAAACGAAGATCAGGGCATCCTCTATCTCTTCATGACAAATATATGGGGAAAAAAATGCAAGCAGTAACAGACTTTAATTTCCTGGGCTCCAAAATCACTGCGAATGGTGATTGCAGACATGAAATTAAAAGACACTTGCTCTTTGGAAGAAAACCTATGACAAACCTACACAGTGCATTAAAAAGAAGAGAGATAACTTTGCCAACAAAGGTCCATATAGTCAGGCTATGACTTTTTCCAGTAGTCATATAGAGATGCAGGAGTTGGACCATAAAGAAGGCTGAGCTCTGAAGAATTGATGTTTTCAAACTGTGGTGCTGGAGGAGAGACTTTAGAGTCCCTTGGACAGCAAGGAGAGAAAACCAGTCAATCTTAAAGGAAATCAACTCTGAATAGTCATTGAAAGGACTGATGCTGAAGCTGAAGGTCCAATATTTTGGCCATATGATGCAAAGAGCCAGCTCATTGGAAAAGACCCTGATGCTGGGAAAGATTGAGGGCAGGAGGAGAAGTGGGTGACAGAGGGTGAGATGGTTGGATGGCATCGTATACTCAATGGGCAGGAGTTTGTACAAACTCCAGAAAAGAGTGAAGGACAGGAAAGCCTTCTGCAGTCCATGGGGCCAGAAAGATTCAGACACAACTGAGAAACTGAACACTAGCAACAACAACAAAGTTATTGAATAGAAAACAGAATCTTAATGACATCACCTGAGAAGGGGATAAACTTTGAAACTGATAATGTTCAAAAATCTTAAGACCTTCTTCACAAATGTATGCAAATTTGTAACTCTGGCTGAAATGAATAATTTCATGAGAAAATATATTTTTAAAATATTGAGTAAAGCAGGCACAAAAGCTTAAGTGTAGCTATCTCTATAGAAAAAAAATAAAATTATAAAACACAGATACAACACACAGGTGAACCAGGCTCAGATATTTTCACAAGTGAAATCAATCAAAGTTTCAAAATAATGCCAAGACTACTTAAGTTGTTACTGAGAACACAAATATTTTAAAATTATTTTTATGAAGTGAATATAATAGTACTAAGCTTGATAAAATTGCACTGCATAAGAAAACTGCAGTTCAATCTATATATGTCCATTAATGAAAAAATCATAAGTAAAATATTAGTAAGTAGAATTCAACTGCACATTTTAAAACAATGCATCAGTATCAAGTGGAATTTATTCCAGGAATTCAAGGTAGTTCAGTATTATAAAATTCATTAAAAATATTCATCATATAAACAGGCCCTTGGAGAAACATTTTATGGTCATCTTAAGTGCTGAATATGTTTTTGCTATTCAGCACTTACTTTTAATAAGAAAATTATGAATAGAAGTTGATAAATACATACTTAACAATCAAAATATATACATCTCATCCAAAAGTCATTGTAAATCCCACTCTACATTGTAACCTCAAAGTGACCATCAAGTTCATGAGACACAAATAGGCTTTAACCAAGACCAGTTTCTAGTTAAAAAATGATGTTGTTTGCTAAAAGGTACAAAATTTCTGTCATAGGGTGAATAAGATCTGACGATGGTGACTGTAATTGATAACACTGTATTGTTTCATTGAAAAGTGCTAAAGTAGAACTTAGATAGTCTCATACCTACACATAAAGCAACCATGTGAGGTAACAGATCTTAATTAAATAAAAGGAGGAATTATTTCACAATGTATATGTTTACCAAATCATCATGCTCTTCACTTTAACTATCTTACAATGTTATCTGTCAATTACACCTCAGTAAAGCTGTAAAACAAGAAAGGTAGAATGGATATATAACAGCAAACACAGCATACACAAGAGTATTGCAAATCCCAGTCAACAATCATTTCTAAAATGCACATGTTAGAAATGTAACTAGGTTGGTAAGGATGGGGCTAAAAATGTGTGAACCATTTCAGCTCGGGGAAGCCAGTGGTTTTGGTGGCCCTCAGTTTTATACTCTCTTGTTATCTCTTGTGCTGTTTGCTACACATCATGAATTACTACATACATATACACAATGGAATATTACTCAGCCATTAAAAAGAATACATGTGAATCAGTTCTATTGAGATGGATGAAACTGGAGCCCATTATACAGAGTGAAGTGAGCCAGAAAGAAAAACACCAATACAGTATACTAATGCATATACATGGAATTTGAAAGATAGTAATGATAACCCTATATGCGAGACAGAATAAAAGACACAGATGCATAGAACAGTCTTATGGACTCTGAGGGAGAGGGTGAGGGTGGGATGTTCTGAGAGAATAGCATTGAAACATGTATATTATCGTATGTGAAACAGAACACCATTCCGGTTTCGATGCATGAGACAAACGCTCAGGGCTGGGGCAATGGGATGACCCAGAGGGATGGGAGGGGGAGGAAGGTGGGAGGGGTTCAGGATGGGGAACACATGTAGACCCATGGCTGATTCATGTCAATGTATGGCAAAAACCATTACAATATTGTAAAGTAATTAGCCCCCAACTAAAATAAATAAATTTATTTTAAAAAAAACCACAATTCCAAATACTTTGCACAGTGTATCCAGTTTAGTAAATGGAAATTTACATTTATGTTGATCTGGTATACTGCTATTTATTCCTTTGAGTTAATGTTAAAAAAAACCTAGACAATGTATTAAAACCCAGAAACATCACTTTGCTGACAAAGTTCTGTATGGTTTTTCCAGCAGTCATGTAAAGATGTGAGAGTTGGACCGTAAAGAAGGTTGATCACCAAAGAATTGATGGTTTCAAACTGTGATGCTGGAGAAGACTCTTGAGAGTCCCTGGACTGCAAAGAAATCAAACCAGTCAATCTTAAAGGAAATCAACCCTGAATATTCATTGGAAGGACTGATGCTGAAGCTCAAGCTCCAATACTTTTGGCCACCTGATGTGAAAAGGTGACTCACTGGAAAAGACCTTGATGCTGGGAAAGATTGAGGGCAGGAGGAGAAGTAGGCAGTTGAGGATGAGATGGTTAGATAGCATCACCAACTCAATGGACATGCATTTGTGACTATTCCCGGAAATAGTGAAGGACAGAGGAGCCTGGAGTGCTGCAATCTCTGGGGTCAAAAAGAGCGAGACATGACTTGGTGACTAAACAATAGCAACAACAACTTTACAAAAAGTTTAAATAAGGCCTTTTAGTTAGTAGGGTAAAAGAATTCATTTTGCTTTTGTTCCCAATCCATTCATTCCAGGCAAAATATTAATAGAGAATTATAAAGTTTTCTCACTAAAATTAAGAGCAAGACACTGGTACTCACCACTATTTGAGTTAGTAGACAAAGTAATCAAATAAGAGGTGACAATTAGAGACATACACTGAAAAGGAAGAAGTAGACTATTCCCATTTGTAGGGGAATTGTTTGTTCGGAAAACCTATGTGCTGAAAGAAAGCTATAACCAATGATAAAACAACACATTTAGTAAGATACAGAAATGTAAAATTTATATTCAAAGTCAATAGTCTTGATATATATTTCCAGATATAATGTGAGGAAATATCTCAGTTACAATAAAAGCAATAATAACTGCAAAAAGATCAAATGGTTAGGAATTAATCTATCAAGAAAATGGCAATTTATGTGAAAAACTCTCCTTATGAAAGATACAAGATAACCATAAAACAATAATTTTTATCATAGCTAATATGTATGTTTTTAATTATCCCCGCAAAATACTGAGAGGTTTTTCTTTCCTTTTGCCCTTCTAAAGCTGGACAATTTGACTCTAAAATACAAGTGGATAAATCAGCAATGGAGAAAGGCCAGAAAACCTTGCAAAAGAAATGAGAAGCCTTAGCCTTAGTGAACAGTAAGTGATGTCATAAGTCTGCTATAAGTAATATAGCATTGTACTGTACACACACCACACAAAGTAGAAATTCAAGAATCAAATTCATCAACATAATCCTGGGAGAAAATGAATTTGTAAATAAAAATGTATGAACAAATATGTAGCCATCTGGAGAAAACTGAATCTTTACCACAGAATAGAATTTCTTTAAGTAGTTTTAATTCTAAAAATTAATTTCCAAAAACAAACAAGCAAACAAAAAACATGCACCAAAAATTGCATTAATTCCTTATAACCTGGAGGTCAAATTTTTTAAAAATTATATGAAATTCAGAAGTAAAGAAAACAAAGATACAGTCACTTATATTTTAAAAATACAGGTACATTCACTTATATTTTTAAAATAATAAAATGAATGGTGAGCAAATTCAAAAGATAAGTTATAATCTACTAGACAAATAGATGGCAAAGAATCTGCCTGCAATGCAGGAGACCCAGGTTCTATCTGTGAATCAGGAAAATCCCCTGGAGAAGGGAATAGATACCTACTCCAGTATTCTTCCTGGAGTAGCCTTGTGGGCTACAATCCAAAGGGTTTCAAAGAGTGGGACACACCTGAGTGACTAACTCTTTCACTTTTCTCAGACAAGCAGCAAGGAGTACTGACCACAGTCTTGTAATATATTAAGGAGAAATATACTTAAAACCCTTAAATGACTATAGAAATGCCCAACAAGTATTAACAAAGAATTTGCATGGGAAGATACATAAATAAGCTTTAAACACAAGAAATCATCTATTCATAATTTAAAAATATAATTTAAAAATACCCAAAGATACTATTCCTCAATATCTTTATCCTTGGAAGAAAAGCTATGACAAACCTGGACAGCCTATTAAAAGCAGAGACATTACTTTGACAAAGGTGCATGTAGTCAAAGCTATGGTTTTTCCAGTAGTCACATATGGATGTGAGAGTTGGACTATAAAGAAAGCTGAGTGCTAAAGAATTGATGCTTTTTAACTGTGGTGTTGGAGAAGACTCTTGAGAGTCCCTTCAACTGCAAGGAGATCCAACCAGTCCATCCTAAAGGAGATCAATCCTGAGTTTTCATTGGAAGGACTGATTTTGAAGCTGAAACTCCAATACCTTGGCCACCTACTGCGAAGAACTGACTCATTTGAAAAGACCCTGATGCTGGGAAAGATTGAGGGCAGGAGGAGAAGGGGACAACAGAGGATGAGATGGCTGGATGGGAGTTGGTGATGGACAAGGAAACCTGGCTGCTGCAGTCCATAGGGTTGCAAAGAGCTGGACAGGACTGAACTGAACTGAACTATTCCTCATCTCTCGAGTTGGTAAAAATAAATAAATAAATGAATGAATGAATAATTCAGCACACACTTTGGCAAAGCTGCAAGGAAGCAAAGTGCATGTTCACACACACACACACACACACACACACACACACACACTGTTGCTGAGAATTCAGCATGGCAGTGTCTCTGCAGTATCCTAGAGAAGTGTTCATGGATTTACACATCCACCCAGCGGTCCCACTCTACCCTGACGATAGTCCTTTGTCAAAGTAAGAGAATATTCCCCATCTCTGATCCACTTCCCTTTGCTGGCGTCTCCTCCGTGTGGTCCAAAACCCAGCTTGAGATTTTGATGTGGCCCTGACACCAAGGTGCTACATGAGGCCAACACCTCATCTGGTCCTGCTTCACTCTTTCTGAACTCCCACCCCCTGCTCTGTCCTGTCACAGCTGAAACTGCCACCAACACAAATGGGGTCCTTGTTTGGTCCCACCTTTTAAACTGGATTTTTAGAAAGAGAAGGAAAATGAGGGGAAAGCAGGGGATAATAAAGAATGTAGATTTTGATTTTTAAATACATCTCTCAACTAAAAGGCATGAGGGCTCCTAAAAGAGAGATCAGGTGCAGAGAAACTGAAGGTGTTATTGTAGCAAAATATCAGCCCTTCTGAAACTGTAGACATTTTTTGTTTTTTCTCTTTCTGTTCTACAACAGAATAGTAGTGATTAAGAGAAAGGAAGAAGAAGCTCCTGTCACAACAAATGTAATTTGTCATTTGGAAATTCAATCTCACAATGATAAATTTAACTTATTTAAAACTTGATAAAATGTTTTTTTTAATGGCTTGGTAGTACTCTTTAAAAAAACATATAGCTTGAAGAACTGATTAAGGAAACCAATAATATAATTTATTAGTATGAATCTGTACTTTTCTATTGTGTGTGTTTGCAGTTAAGCAAAAACAGAAAAGTATTTGAGACCCTCCTTCTAATTTGGAAGCTGGAACGAATTATCTGGTAATAGATTATTCAGAGGACTGACATAGTCTCTGAGAAGTGTTCATTGAAAATTTCAGGGATAAACACCTTTGACTTCTTATATTAAATTTTCCCTATTTCAGCTAATTATATAATTTTATTATGTACTCATAGTATGATTTTACTTATATGACTTTACTCACTGTATGATTTTTATTATATACAGAAATATTGACTCTGTAGGTTTTTCCCAGTTTTCTTTACATTTTTTGGCACAATCAAATGTTGGGATTTTTTAATGAATTATTGTTCTAAATAAATTTCTGGTTTAAATTTTTTTTCTAAAATCATTACATTTATTTTAGAAACTAAATCCTATGCTATTGAATTTTGATCAATATATTTACAATATACAATCTAAAGTACTGAAAAATTACATGTAATAAATTAGAATAATGTTTTCGATAGGATTTTTAAGAATGTAAAGACACATTACTTTTATAAACATAATCTTTATAACTTTAAACACCAATGATAACATCTGAAAGGAAAAACAGAAAACAATTTTTTAAAATAAGCATATGCATTTTATTCAGATTATACTACAAACTACAGTCATCAACAAAGTATGGTACTGGCACAAAAACAGAAATATAGACCAAAGGAACAAAATAGAAAGCCCAGAAATAAACCCATGCACCTATGGGAACCTTACTTTTGACAGAGGAGGCAAGAATATACAATGGGGTGAAGACAGCCTCTTCAATAAGTGATGCTGGGAAAACTGAACAGCTATGTGTAAAATAATGCAATTAGAACACTTCCTAATACCATACACAAAGATAAACTCAAAATGAATTAAAGACCTAAACGTAAGACCAGAAACTAGAAAACTCTTAGAGGAAAATAGGCAGAACAGTAGATTACATAAACAAAGCAAGATCCTCTATGACCCACTTTCTAGAGTAATGGAAATAAAAACAAAATTAAACAAGTGGGGCCTGATTAAACTTAAAAAGCTTTAGCACAGCAAAGGAAACTATAAGCAAGGTGAAAAGACAGCCCTCAGAGTGGGAGAAAATAATAGCAAATGGAACAACTGGCAAAGGATTAATTTCCAAAATATATAAGCATTTCATACAACTCAAAACCAGAAAAGCAAACAACCCAATCAAAAAGTGGGAAAAAGACCTAAACAAACTTTTTTCCAAAGAAGATATACAGATGGCTAACAAACACATGAAAAGATGCTCAACGTTGTTCATTATTAGAGAAATGCAAATCAAAACTACAATGAGATATCATCTCACAAGTCAGAATGGCCATCATCAAAAAGTCTACAAACAATAAATTTTGGAGAGAGTGTGGAGAAAAGGGAATGCTCTTGCACTGTTTGTGGGAATGTAAATCGATACAGCCATTATGGAAGATGGTATGGAGTTTCCTTTGAAAACTAGGAATAAAACCACCATATGGCCCAGCAAACCTACTGCTAGGCATATACCCTGAGGAAACCAAAACTGAAAAACACACATGTATCCCGTTATTCATTGTAGCACTATTTACAATAGCTAGAACATGGAAGCAACCTAGATGTCAATCGACAGATGAATGAAGACGTTGTGGTACATATACACAGTGAAAAATTACTCAGTCATAAAAAGAAATGTATTTGAGTCAGTTCTAATGAGGTGGATGAACCTAGAAATTATTACACAGGGTGAAGGGAGTCCAAAAGAGATATATATGTATAGTATTCTAACACATATATACAGAATCTAGAAAAACAGTACTAAAGAATTTATTTACAGGGCAGCAATGGAGAAACCAGACATAGAGAATACACTATGGACATGGGGAGAAAGGAGGAGAGGGTGAGATGTATGGAGAGAGTAACATGGAAACTTATGTTACCGTATGTAAAATAGATAGCCAATGGGAATTTGCTGTATGGCTCAGGAAACTCAAACAGGGGCTCTGTATTAACCTAGAGGGGTGAGATGGGGAGGGATAGATGAGAGTGTGGTTCAAAACAGAGGGGATATATATATACCTTTGGCTGATTTATGTTGAGGTTTGACAGAAAACAGCAAAATTCTTTAAAGCAATTATCCTTCAATTAAAAAATAAATAAATTAAAAAAACATAAATTTTGTTTTCTTCATAGTGGTTTATCACAATAGAATTCTAAAGCATTTTTCAAAATAATTCTTCTTTGAAAATAGGTATTTAAATATGGATGTGTATCCAAAGGTACAAAAACAATTTTAAATTCAAACGTGGAATGCTTTGCTTTCATAAGATAACATAGAAAGCAATTTATTATCTCTTTCTCATTCAAGATTTCAAATGTTTACAATGATTTCATTTAGAATTTCACTTCATTTCATTGTTTTGAATAAAGTGTTTAAAGCTACAATATCACTGTTTTAATTGTGTATGGATTATCCTTACTTAATGCTGAAGGTGAGAGTGTAATAATAAGTTCTGCATAGTGTTTTGTCCTTAACAAAGAGTTTTTATAAGAATCTCCCATTGTCTTCACAACATCCTGTGAACTTGTGCCCATTTTCTAAACTGGAAAATTGAGGTTAAGAAAGAGTAAATGACCTCTCAATTTTAAGACTGTGAGACTTAACATCATCCCACCCCCTAATTTTCTAGGATATATACTTTTTTCATTGATTAAAAATGATAATCTATTTGTCTGCTGACAGGAGAGTAGTAATTGTGTGAAATAAGGTGATTCATTCTCTTCTCTGGGATTGAAATATGATTCACAAACCATGTGAAAATCACGTACCTTCTTATCAGTAAAGAGAGAATATATATGTGATCACGAAAATTATGGAAGTGGTCTTCACAAATCAAGCCCCTTCTAAATTAATGAAAAATATTGTCCTGGCAGTGCTAAGGTGATTTCCCCAGGAGAGATAAGCTCCTTTGGGAGTCAAGGAGCTAAAATGCCATTGGTGGTTGCCATGGGATACAATTTTTGCTCTGCAGAATATTTGCAGAGCAGATGGGAGGAAGCTAAATAAAGTATATGCAGGTACGGTCAAAAAGAAGTTTTCTGTTTAAATTTGCCATTAAACAATGGAAGAGCTTGAACATTTGCCTATTTCTACTGTCAAAGCAAACTGCATTTGATATTTCAAAATATTATCCCATAATTATAAACCTAATTTGTTGTAAACTTGAAAGAGCAGATTTTATAATGGCAGCATAGTTCTCATTAAGGGAATAGATAGTTTCTAATCACTGATTGTGGAAAACAAATTAATATTACATGCTAATAATATGAATTTATACTTGCCTCTTTTGCAAGGTTATAGGTAAACAGATTAGGAAATTATTTGTGACTGTTCTTTTAAGGTCTGACACTGGAAATTCTAAGAATTAATTATCAGAAGGGATAGCAAACCTTCTAAAATTCTACTGATGACAGCCCTGTTTGCAAACTACTCTCAAGCATCTGCTACTCTGAATAGCTCATACTATTTTGCTTGTTTAAACAGCATCATTTTAGTTAGCACAGTTCTTGAGTGGCCTTCACTGAATTAACAAGCTTTATATAAAAATATAATTTACATGAAGTTTGTGTATTGAATATATGTAAAACACGCCATGTAAATTTCTACCAAGTTAAGCAAACGCTTTTCTCAGCAATGGACTGACTGACTAGTCCTTGCCAGAAAAGTTTTGAGAGTATTTACTGACAAATCTTACAAATTAACACTAATGTTTAAGTTATCCTTCGGAATGTAGCAAATTTTAACAATAAGAAATCCTGCACAGAAGAGCCAATAGGACAAAATTAAATAAATGAAAACCTGTAGCTGTCTGTGTATTTGGCAAAATAAATGATTCATACGTCGAGAGACAAATTGTGGGACAGAAACAGAGAGAAGTAAGCTGCAATCCCGGCTTTCCTGCCTCACTTTGTTTTTCTCATTCTTGCTGGGCTCTGAAATGGGTTAATGTTATTAGTAAGAATATATTATGGGCAATTTTTTTCATATTGCATCGTATCAGAAAGTGAAAAATCATCACAGTGCCCTGCTCTAAATGAGAATCAACGAAAAACGTGGTGCTTTGGCCCAGATCATTATGGCCAGTTCTGGTCGCTATTAATATACATTTTCCCTTTGTAATCTGGGCTGGATTCTTTTGCCAGCATTTGTATATCCTGTTCCCCAACAATCATTTATATGATGCATTTAGCATTGAATGAATACACTTACTTGAATCAGGTATAAATGTTGAATCTCCAATCAATAATTCCATATAATTTTACATCTTTCACACAAAAAATGTGTTGTTCTTTCCTCTTTCTCAGTTATGTAGGTAAATAAATATGTTGCAATATAGTTGCCCCAGATCTGAAATCAATTTCCTTGCAAGGAAGAGGACTAAATTGCCTGATTGGTGCACTTGGGAGCAGGCCCAGAGAAACTGTAGCTTGGTCCCTTTAGGATCTCTTTCTAAGGAGATCTCACTGTCCAATTGAGTCTATAACTTGGGGGAAAAAACCTACTTAGTTCAGAATTGGAAGACTGGCCTATCACACCTGTGGATTTAAGCCAATAAACCAATCTATCTTTTATCAAAACTGAAATGGATATTTTGATTTCCAGTTCATCCTGATTCTCCTCTATTCTTCAGGTGGTTGTGAACTTGAATAAGTAAGATGAGTATAATTTTATTGAATTCAAAACCATCATAGTGTTCATTTAAACAAATGTCTCATACCATTAAAAAATAAAACAAATATAAGCACAAACAAACATGCACATACATGCAGCAGAGTGAAATTTTACTCAGAGGAAAATGATATATTTTTGACCTATACAAATTCTAATACCCAATGGCTAATCCGTTATTGATAACTTTACTAAAAAATTACACAGGCTGTTGGTAAAGACTAGCGGAAGTATACCTTAAAAGAAAACTAAAATTCTTGAAAGTTATAATATACTAAAGGAGCATCTGAGTCATCCCAACAGAGGGTATAGCCCATCTACCTGCTATTGCTGGTGGTCCTTTCATCAACCTGTATGAGCTACTATACTTTGCCAAAAATCAAAGAGTAGGTTAGGTCTGAAGAGAATCTGATTCTGAGTCCACTTAAGATGGTCTCAGTTTCTAAATGGATACTGTATTAAACAGACTAATTTTCTACAATATATATCACTTCCTAAAGATATTAAAAGTTCCTCAAGAGTGTTTTATAACCCTAACATATTATATTATAAGTAGTGGGTATTGAATTAAGGTTTTGTTTTCAAAGTCATTCTTATTTAATAATAAGTTATGAACTTTGCCATTTTCAGTTCAGTTCAGTTCAGTTGCTCAGTCGTGTCCGACTCTTTGCGACCCCATGAATTGCAACACGCCAGGCCTCTCTGTCCATCACCAACTCCTGGAGTCTACCCAAACCCATGTCCATCGAGTCAGTGATGCCATCCAACCATCTCGTCCTCTGTCGTCCCCTTCTCCTCCTGCCCCCAATCCTACCCAGCATTAGGGTCTTTTCCAATGAGTCAACTGTTTGCATGAGGTGGCCAAAGTATTGGAGTTTCAGCTTCAATATCAGTCCTTCCAATGAACACCCAGGACTGATCTCCTTTAGGATGGATTGATTGGATCTCCTTGCAGTCCAAGGGACTCTCAAGAGTCTTCTCCAACACCACAGTTCAAAAGCATCAATTCTTCGGCGCTCAGCTTTCTTCACAGTCCAACTCTCACATCCATACATGACCACTGGAAAAACTATAGCCTTGACTAGACGGATTTTTGTTGGCAAAATAATGTCTCTGCTTTTAAATATGCTATCTAGGTTGGCCATAACCTTCCTTCCAAGGAGTAAACATCTTTTAATTTCATGGCTGCAATCACCATTTGCAGTGATTGGAGCCCCCCAAAATAAAGTCTGACACTGTTTCCACTGATTCCCAATCTATTTCCCATGAAGTGATGGGACCAGATGCCATGATCTTAGTTTTCTGAATGTTGAGCTTCAAGCCAACTTTTTCACTCTTCTCTTTCACCTTCATCAAGAGGCTCTTTAGTTCTTCTTACTTTCTGTCATAAGGGTGGTGTCATCAGCTTATCTGAGGTTATCGATATTTCTCCCGGCAATCTTGATTCCAGCTTGTGCTTCTTCCAGCCCAGAGTTTCTCATGATGTACTCTGCATATAAGTTAAATAAGCAGGGTGGCAATATACAGCCTTGACATACTCCTTTTCCTATTGGGAACCAGTCTGTTGTTCCATGTTCAGTTCTAACTGTTGCTTTCTGACCTTCATGCAGGTTTCTCAAGAGACAGGTCAGATGGTCTGATATTCCCATCTCTTTCAGAATTTTCCACTATATATATATATTTTTTTTTCTTTTCTAAGATCTTTTAGTTTGGTATTACAAAGAAATTTCATGAATGGATCAAAAGAAGCAATTTAATCTCCTTTTACTTTCAATTTTTTTTTTCCAAACACAGTACTACAATAGGGTACACAGTGACTTTACATTGTAAGAACAGCTGACTGTTTATCACTGTTGCCACAATCTCAAGAAGTACCTTAAATCTCAAATAAATTTCATTATGCTAAAATGCACTCTCATTTAAATGTCTGTTGTCTGCTGAAAGCAATACCTGCTTTAAATTTTTCATTTATATCCTTGAGAGTAAACAAACTTACTTGAAGGATATACTATCTTTCCTCTGGTATCTAAGGCACTCTCTGGTGATAAATATGCTGCTCAATGACATTAGCTCAGGCTACTAAGTCACTCATTAATGCATGTCTCCTGCTGATTGAAAATCAAGGGCATTTCCTGACCTACATTCATGTATATTCCTATATTTCTCTCTGCCCACAACATATACAACACCATATTCAAAGGACTCTGGGAATATATATAAGAAATGCCTAATAAGAGTTGTCTCTAAGGAGGTGAATTAGAGGATTGTGTACAGGGGCAAAAGAAAGAATTACTTTTGTTTCTGTTTTTTGAAGTTTTTGATTTTTTTTTTTTGCATGTGCATGTATTACCAATTGAAAAACAATAGAAGATTCAAAGCACAAATCCAAGCATTATGGAGTCTATCAGAGTATCAGCCTTAGAGAAAAACTTATTTCTTAAACTTAATTAAGCAAATATTTATCCAAGCAACTAAGTATTGAGCAAGTTGACCACAGTCTGGATATTATCTGTCAGGTCTAGGAAGGGTAATAGATAACCTGGATATTTCTTTTTATTTTCCTTACATGTTCTTTGAAAGAGTTAGATTTGCAGAATTAGATTTGGTCATCATCTTTAAGATCCACTTATTCAAATAAAAAGACAGGGTCCTCCTTCTTGGTGATCAGTGCATCTCATGTCTTCTTTCTTCCATGCAGAGTCTCCTTAGTTCCATAAAATCAGAAATATTGGAGAGGAATTATGCTCGAATTAAAGCTATAGAGTTCCATACGGAAATACAACCGATAGCAATAAAGTCATTATATATGCAAATATACAAAACTGTATTTTTAATTATTATTATTATTTTTAATTTTGGCATTTCTCTTAGAATGAGAGCCAGTCAATAATCCAGTGAAGGGTATGCTTAAATTTATTAAAGTTATCAACAAAGATAAGTTATTTAATACATAATTGCATTTGATATTGAGCTAGGTGATTGTCATTTAAAATAGAATAATAAATAATGTGATCTGATAAATATTTACATCAGGGTCACTAGAATTGCTTGTTAAAAGTGTGGATGCTTGAACCTTCTCAGTTCTGACAAGTCAGAATGTTTAAGAGTACACTTAAGACACTTAGATTCTTTTAAAGATCCAGAATCCTTTTATACTTAGAATAATGACTAAAATAATGACTCTCAAATCTTCAACAGGAGAAACATTGCATCTGTTTGCAAGTGCATAGAAAGAAGACATATATTAGTATATTTATACACATGTACATGAATCATATATATGACTGCATACTAAATACATAATCAAATATGTTAGGTGTTAACATGATTCAAATGCAAGTATGCAAAATGTTTCAAAAGATTATTACACTTCTTATATCAATATAAGCCCAGATATAGTATAACAGATAAATAATATTATATAAAGTAATATAGTCCTAAGTGAATGAAGATTAATTGGAAATTTGGGAAATAAATCATGGCAAATTCTTAAGGAGAACCAGATAAAACATTATTATTTGGGAAATATTAGACTGATGGAGGAAGATTCAACTTGATATTTATTTGACTGGTAGGAGTGGATATCTGAGAGAGTTTAAGGTGATTAGTAAGTCAATCATTTAAGAGTATTTTTGAGAAGGTATCATAGCTGGTAGTATGTTACAGAGATCAGAGAGGTAGAAGGTGGACTTCAAATGATATTTTGAACCAGATGAACCTGAGACATGTAAGAATCACACCTGTAAGGCAGAGCCACAGTGATTAAAGGTAGGTATGTACCTTCAGCCTAACTCTATAGGCTTTCCTTGGTGGCTCAGTGGTAAAGAATCTGCCTGCCAATGAAGGAGACATGGGTTTGATCCCTGGGTTGGGAAGATCCCCTGGAGGAGAGCATGGTAACCCACTTCAGTATTCTTTCCTGGAAAATCCCATGGACAAGGGAGCCTGGTGGTCTACAGTCCATGGGGTTGGAAAAGAGTTGGACACAACTTAGCGACCAAACAACAACACGGTTTCATTACAAGGTCATAATAACTTATCATAAATATGTATATCCCTGTAATACTACTTCAAATAAGACTGAATCAAAGATCAGAAAAATATAAAATAGTTTTGATACCTTTATAGCAAAACAAAATTAGGAAACTCTAGGAAACAAAACAATTCAAAGTTAAATACATTTTTCCTCAATATTTTCTCAAACTATTGAAGATGAAAAATATCAAAGAAGAAAAAAGTAAAAATGTATTATTCAAATTAAAAACTATAGCAATATGTTAATTATACCTATAATAATAAAGTATATTAGAAATGTATGTCGACTTAAATAAAGGAATAACGATGAGAACCAATGTGCAATATATATGTTCCTATATATCTATGACTCAAAAACTATTGTACCTCATTATAGATTAAAATTATATTTTCTACTTTTTAAATGTTTCACTTTCGCCACTTTTTTTTTCCATTTTTCATTTGGTTTTTAATTTTTTGTACTAATGAAGCCGATTACAACTGTCTCTAAACATGAAATTGATGTAAACAATATTATCTTTTTTTCCTAAAATATTTAGTCTTAATTTTTAAGTTAACCTAATAAAATACCCTTAAGGATAACGTATTTCTAAGGCTAGTTCTCTAGCTTTTACAGTCCCTTATTTTAGGTATAGAATTCTTACACAGTGTGTTACAGTTTTCTTTATCTGGTTTTTCTTGCCACTGTCAATAGAGTATTATTTTCAAACTTATGAGATTCTATCATGTCTTTGGACACTTAGAGAACAATAAGATATTTACGAAAGAAATAAAAGATGACATAAACAGATGGAACAATGTACTGTATTCTTGGATTAGAAGACTTGATATTGTTAAAATGGACATACTCCCCAAGGCAATCTACAGATTCAATGCAGTTCTTATAAAATTACCAATGACAGTTTTTACAGAACTGGAATAAATGATTCTGCAGTTTGGATGGAAACACAAAAGACCCTGAATAGCAAAAATAACCTTGATAAAGCACCGAGCTGGGGGATTCAAGCTCTCTGACTTCAGCCTACGCTACAAAGATGCAGTAATCAAAACAGTATGGTAAAGATACAAAAACGAGGCACATAGATCAATGGAATAGAATTGATCCACACACTTATGGTCAATTACTCTACAGCAAAGAAGCCAAGAATATATAGTAGAGAAAAAAGAGCCCCTCTAATAAGCAGTGCTGGTGTTGGGAAAACTGGACAGCTATGTGTAAATTAATGAAATTAGAAAATTCTCAAATACAATAAGCAAAAATAAACTCAAAATGGATTAAAGACCTAAATGTAAGACTGGATACCATAAAACTCCTAGAGGAAAACATAGACAGAACACTCTTTGAGTAAATTCTAGCGATATATTTTTAAAATTTGCTGCCCAATGAAAAGGAAACAAAAGTAAAAATAGCCACAAGAGATCCAATTAATGTTTTTGCACAGCAAAGGAAATCATCAATAAAAGAAAAGACAGCCTATTGAATGGGATAAGATAATTGCAAATGTTGTGACTGATAAGAGGTTAATATTAAACATATATAAACAGCTCATACAACTCAACATAAAGAAAAAAATTAAAAATTAGTAGAACTGATGGAGAAGGCAATGGCACCCCACTCCAGTACTCTTGCCTAGAAAATCCCATGGACGGAGGAGCCTGGGAGGCTGCAGTCCATGGGGTCGCTAAGAGTCGGACACGACTGAGTGACTTCACTTTCACTTTTAACTTTCATGCATTGGAGAAGGAAATGGCAGCCCACTCCAGTGTTCTTGCCTGGAGAATCCCAGGGACAGGGGAGCCTGGTGGGCTGCCATCTATGGGGTCACACAGAGTCAGACACTACTGAAGCGACTTAGCAGCAGCAGCAGCAGCAGCAGCAGTAGAACTGAATGCACATCTTTCCAAAGAAGAAATCCAAATAGTCAACAGGCACATGAAAAGATGCTCAATATCACTAATGATAAGGGAAATGCAACTTAAAACCACTATGAGGTTTCATCTCACTACTGTCAGATGGCTATCATCAAAAAAACCCCACAAATAACAAATGTTGAGAAGGATGTAGAGAAAGGCAAGCCCTAGTACACTGTTGGTGATAATGTAAGTTGGTACAGTCACTATGTAAAAGAGCATGGAGATTTCTCCGAAAACTAAGAGCTACCATGTGACCCAGAAATTCCATTTCTAGGAATATATCTGATGAAAGCAAAACCCTCATCTGAAAAGATACATCCATCCCAATATCCATAGCAGCATTATTTATAATTGCCAAGTTGTGGAAGCAACCTAAGTGTCCATTAACAGATGTATGGGTAAAGAAAACTTGATATATATATACTAACTACACACACACACACACACACACACATACACAATGGAATACTACTCAAACATAAAAAGAACTTTTTTTTTTGTCATTTGCAGCAACAGGAGTGGACTTGGAGGGCATTATGCTAGTGAAATAAGTGAGACAAGAAAGAAAAATAATGTGTGATATTGTTTATACATTGAATCTAAAAATTACACCTACCAAGTGAATAAAAGGAAAAAAATCAAACTCACAGAGATAGAGAACAAACTAGTGGTTACCATTGGGAAGGAGGAAGGGGGGCAATAGGGATAAAGAAAAAGGGATTACATGTACCCCAATGTTCATCGCAGCACTGTTTATAACAGCGAGGACATGAAGCAGCCTAGATGCCCATCAGCAGATGAATGGATAAGGAAGCTATGGTACATATGCACAATGGAATATCACTCAGCCATTAAAAAGAATACATTTGAATCAGTTCTGATGAGGTAGATGAAACTGGAGCCTATTATACAGAGTGAAGTAAGCCAGAAAGTAAAACACTAATACAGTATACTAACACACATATATATAGTATTTAGTCAATCGGTAAAGATAACCCTGTATGTGAGACATCAGAAGAGACACAGATAAATAGAACAGTATTATGGACTGTATGGGAGAGGGTGAGGGCGGGATGATATGGGAGAACGGCACTGAAGCATGGAAATTATCAAATGTGAAAGGAATCGCCAGTCCAGTTTCGACACATGATATAGGATGCTCAGGGCTGGTGCACCGGGATGACCCAGAGGGATGGGATGGGGAGGGAGGTGGAAAAGGTGTTCTGGAAGGGGAAATCATGTACACTCATGGTGGATTCATGTCAATGTATGGCAAAACAAATACAATATTGTAAAGTTAAAAAATAGATAAATAAACTAATTAAAAAAATAACATTGGGTTATATGAAATCATGTGCATGAAATCTCTGAAAATTATAAAGCACAATAGAATTTAAAGCACCTTTGATTTAATTTTAAAAAGACAAAAATAAATTAAGGTCCAATATTATATGCAGTTTTGAGATCTGCTAAAATAAGGAGGTTCCTAATGGCTTAGGAACTTTGGCAAATCCCTCCCCTCACTCTGTTCTCTTGGGTAAAGTTCCATAGGAAAAGCAGTCCTCCTTAACAAGGGAATAGACACGGTATCTGTCTGTCCCTCATTAGTGAGTTTCAGTTCCCAGCAGCCCACAGAATTATTCAAACAAGCCAATCAGATCCTCCAGCAGGAACGAGGGGACGCTCCTCCTCTTGATACTATAAAACCTGCCTCTGGAAGCTCCTGGTTCCTCATTCCAAGTGCAACCACATGTGGCCCTGCATTGAGGCCAGTATCATCTTCACTGGGGCTATGAGCAAATGTGACTAAGAAATTGCTGTCAATTTCATATTTCCATTGTTGGGTTCTGTGTTCAGCCATCCCCACAACCCTAAGACAGGAGTCTTTCCCACACTAACATGATGAAGAGAAGTTGGATAAAACAGAAGGCAAATAGGGCAAATCTAAATTTTAAAAAGTTAAATTTTGTAAAAGTATAAATTTTAGATCAAATAATTTATATTAATATTAACTTTATCTTCATAAAAATGATTTTTAAAAGAAGAATGTCATTCTGGATTTCCTTAGAAAATGTTAATAAACAAAAATGTTCTGGAAATAGATAGTAGTGACGGTTGTACAACTTTTGAGTCTACTAAAAACCACTGAATTAGACTTTATAAATGGAGAAGAAAATGACAACCCACTCCAGTATTCTTGCTTGGAAAATCCCATGGACAGCAGAGCCTGACGGGTTACAGTCCATGGGGTAGCAAGAGTCAGACATGACTTAGCTACTTAGACTAGACTATACTTTATAAAGGTGAATTGTGCCTCAATAAGAAAAGCTAAGAATGAAAATTAAAATATTTGAATTTCCATACTAAGTGGTAATACTCATATGGAAGTCTAAAGCCATTTTACAATAGGAATGGCTATAAAATTCAAAGAAATGAGTATCTACTTGGACAGTAACTCACAGCAAATGCTGAAATAAATGAACTAAACCTCTGTTCTAAGGAAAAGTACTAGATACCTAACAAATGCAATGATTAGCATACACTTGGAGGGAATAAAACAGTTTACCTGGAGAATGCAATGCTAAGGTCTTTTGACTTATCACCATAAATGCATTAGCAATTAGAATCAAAATGAGCTATAAATTGAATTGAGCTTTATGGAATCAATAGTTAAGAAATACTTACTTAAGATAAAAAATTCTCAGGTAGCGCTAAGTGGTAAAGAACCCACCTGCCAATGTAGGAGACATAAGAGACATGGGTTTGACCTCTGGGTAGGAAAGATCCCCTGGAGGAGGGGATGGCAACCCACTCCATTATTCTTGCCTGGAGAATCCTAAGGACAGAGTAGCCTGGCGGGCTACTGTGCACTGGGTTGCAATGAATCCGGCATGCCTGAAGCAACTTATCATGCACGCAAATAAAAACACCCAAACCATTTTTTATAATTAATATAATACTTAAAGACCAACAGCCATAGAATATTAAAACAGAGGAAATCTAGATAGATCTCTAGCTTCTTTGTTTTTCAGATGAAGAAAAGAATCCATAGGACCATGTGCCTGACCCAAGGTCAAGGACCGAGGTAGGTCAGAGCCAGGACCAGAACTAAGGTTTCCCCTCTCCCAGCTTCTTTTTGCTTTCCTTCTGTACTCTTCTCCATCACTGACATTAACCAGGGGCATCATTTAGGTTAGTGCTAGACCCAGTCAACATTCGTAGAGCCATTTTGAGCCTGTGTGTTCAGTTTTTAGGCATATGTGCATATGTGTCCTGTGGTTTTAGAAGATTTTAGAATGAACATTTTGTTCATTAAGAGTGGTACACTTGGTAAATAGAATGTAGATAGTCATAATCAGATCACTGTATAGGAATCACTCACAAAAATGTCTATTTGGGCACCACTGTTTAAGAACTAGGGCTTCCCTGTTAGGTCAGCTGGTAAAGAGTCTGCCTGCAATGCAGGAGCCCCTGGTTCAATTCCTGGACTGGGAAGTTCCCCTGGAGAAGGAATAGGCTACCTACTCCAGTATTTCTGGGCTTCCCTGGTGGCTCAGTTGGGAAATAACTTGCCTGCAATGTGGGAGACCTGGGTTCAATCCCTGGGTTGGAAAGATTCCCTGGGGGAGGGCATGGCAACCCACTCCAGTATTCTTGCCTGGAGAATCCCCATGAAAAGAGGAACCTAACAGGCTAGAGTCCATGGGGTCACAAAAGTCAGACATGACTGAGAGACTAAGCACATTGTAAGAACTATTTTTTAAATTATATCTATTCATTTTGCCAACTAAAATTTTGGCTCTGTGTGTTTTAAGCCACCTGATTAAGGTTTTTAAGTTTTACTCTTTTTTAAAAGAGTTTAGCTTAGCAATTTAAAACAAAGAAAAAGTTTGAGTGGTCCTGTCTGATCAGACATGGCACATAAAATTGAGTAAATAGTTAACATAAATATAAGAGAACAACAGAAAGTATATATGTAAGACAGAAAGCAGCTAAAAAACACCCCTTATGTACTTTTCCCAAATCAATTTATCAGATGATTGATTAATAGTTATGTAGAGTCTGTGCTTTTCAGAGGGTGGGTGACTCACACCAGCGCTTTCTATCACCTGTGTTCTCCCTATGGAATGGACATTGTTCATCCTGAGTGCTTCAGAGCTTTTTGCAAGAGTAGTCTCTTCTGAAGTTCAAAGTAACAGTTTCTGCACAATACTATTAACGATTTCCTCAATCTTTAAAGGTAATGGCAGTGGAAAGCTAGCTTAAAATATTGATTTGGCACTATATATATATACACATAAAGGAGGGAATGAGTATAATTTCAAAGTTCTGCTTGGTCTTTGTGTAGCTAATAATGATGATTTGGAATAGATGGCTCTTTGGGAAGGACTTATAATAGCTTTGTTTCTTTCACTCACATTGATCTCCGAGGCATAGGGTTTAAGGTAAGGCTAACAATAAAGTGAAGTGTTCTACCTAGGAAAGTTACAAAAATTTCATGAGTCTTTTGTCAAACAAGGAATATGGGTATTTCTGTGAGATAACCCCTGTAAAATTTAGAGCATTTTTTTTTATTTTTCTATTTTCCTGGACACTTAGAATATACAGCAAATTTAGTTTTTATTATTTCTTTTCCTTAGGTTGTAATTTGCTTCATCACCCCTGAACATCAGCATCCTAGACTTGTAGTAGGAATTACTTAGAGGATGAAATAGAGAAGTAGCCTGTCTAACCTGGGGTAACATGGCAATTCAATAAACTGTAGGAGCCAACAGAAGGCTAGAATGTAGGGTGAGACCTGTGTAACCAAGACAATATAAGTTCCAATATGTTGCCTTTTAGAAAAAGTCAGACAAAAAAGTGTTCTCATTTTCAGAAGAAGTCACTTTTGTGTTGTGTACAGCAGCTGGTGCTTACCTGCTCCATATATACCTCATAGCAAAAACAAATTACTTGGGTATATAAAAATTTCATATTTCCCTAGCATGGTCACTGTCATGTAACATAATCCATGATGCATGGAAGAGAAGGGTATGAGGAATGCAGTATTGTGATATAGGATAGCTATATCTAAAGTAATATGCCATTCTACCACCTGGAAACACAAATGCAGACTTTTGACATATCACTCTCCTAACCGTTTAGATATCTCTAGAAAAGAGAGTTAGTAGTAAGATTTATATTAAGGTCTTGTTGCATCCCAGAGAACTGTATGAAAGGAGCTAATGGTCTAACTAATCTGTTCATAGCTCAAGGGAGTTAAAAGCTTTATTTTGAGATTTAAAATATGTAACACAAGTTACTTTAACCAAATATATTGCTATTTTAATGTTGTCTTTACATTCAATTCAAATTTCACAGTTGTAATTATTTACCTAAATATTAATGTGAATTTTACCACTGACATCTACTCTATTAATTCTATACATTTTCTTACTTTAAGGTTTTCAGGACTTCTTTGAAGAGTTCTTAATAGACACTTTTTTTTTTCTTAGTAGACTGAAGCTCCAGAATATGTTAAAAGAAGAACTGTTCTGAATAAAATAATTATGTTAACATATTTCTATGATATTATGATAATAGAACATGACAGACATAACTTGATGATAAAATACATAGTAATATATTTCATGCAACATCAACAGAGTGATGATCTTTTAATAGCAGCAAGGAAAATCTAGCTATTAATATCTTTTCTCATTATTAATGGTAAGTTTGAGATTTCTCAGCCAAATGCTATGGATTATGTTCACTGAGCCAATGCCTAATATTAATAGTTCTTTTTGTTTTTTACTTTTTCAGAATATATCAAAATATGTATTCCTGGTAAAATATGTCACATGAAAAGGAGAAACATTCAATATCTTATTTTTGTGAGTGACATAGAACAAAGTATATAATTAATGATGAAAGAGTAAATTCCAGTTTTATATATAATCATTTGTACTATTTCCACATCTCTGGGGGAATATGTCCCCTTGCTGTGACTGAATGAAAATCTTCAGGCAACAAAGAAAATAAACATACAAATGTCAAGAAGTTGGTTAGAAGAACTGATAGCAGTGGACTTCTTAAAGTGTGGTTTTGAAGAAGGGGTTGTGAGAACAAGATAAAGGACTTGAAAGCATGCTTGTTCCTCGTGGTGATTTCTGAACAAAGCTATCTCTTTGTTCTTTTGTCACCCAGCTGCTCCAAGTGCTTCTCACTCCAGTGAGGACAGTGGCAGGACAGACTTCTCAGGGTCATGTCCCCATAACAACAGCAGCATCTGGGAGGATGGGCTTTGGATGAGCCATAAGCTAGATGTAGATGGAAGATAGATATTCTAATGTAGGAACCAACTCTACAGTTACAAGTCACCATTGCCTTGTACTTCTTTTCCTTGTTATCACTAAACCTGAATAAATTGTTGCTGTTCAGTCATTCAGTCATACCTGACTCTCTGCAACTGCATGGACTGCAGCACGTCAGGCTTCCCTGTCCTTCACCATCACCTGGAGCTTGCTCAAACTCATGTCCATTGAGTCGGTGATGCCATCCAACCATCTCATTCTCTATTGTCCCCTTCTCCTCTTGCCTTCAACCTTTCCCAGCATCAGGCTGTTTTCCAATGGGCCCACTCTTTGCATCAGCTGGCCAAAGTACTGGAGCTTCAGCTTCAGCATCAGTCCTTCCAATGAATATTCAGGGTTAATTTCCTTTAAGATGACTGGTTTGATCTCCTTTCAGTCCAAGGGACTCTCAAGACTTTTCTCCAACACACAGTTTAAAAGCATCAATTCTTTGGTGCTCAACCTTCTTTATGTTCCAACTCTCACATCCATACAAGACCACTGGAGCCTGAATAATAGACTTATTAAAATTTGCAGTCATATACTCCTTGTGTGTAGGTCAGTTAAAAAATGGAGCTTCTCTAGTGGTTCGGCTGGTAAAGAATCCACCTGCAATGTGGGAGACCTAGGTGTGATCCCTGGGTTGGGAAGATTCCCTGGGGAAGGGAATGGCTCCCAGTACCTGAATAGGAGTATTCAGTAATACTGAATGGCCAGTATTCTGGCCTGGAGAATTCCATGGACTGTATAGTCCCTGGGGTCACAAAGAGTCAGACACGACTGAGTGACTTTCACTTTCACTCCTAGTATGTAGGTAAATTGTGCATGAACATGAACTGCACTCCAGGTGAAGGGACAGAGTTTGGGCAGTACAGGGGGTAGGTTACAGTGAAGAGCAGGGAAAAAGCAATCGTCTAGCATTGTGACCTCCCAAATGTTGGGCTGAAAAGGCACCAGCATCATGATCTCATATAGAGGCTCTTCCTGAGCCCATGAGCAACAGCACTCTCCTTGAGAGTTTCTCAGAAATAATTAAGACCACTTGGAATGGACTAAATTCTGTGTAGGCAAGTGGAACTTTAAGAATTATCATTGCTGGGCAATTTCATTTTTTAAAATAAATAAATGTATTCCAAAATTCTATGTTGATAAGGCCTATTCTAGCACACAAATTATAACAAGGAAAATGTCAGAATATTATTCTTAGCTATCTCACTGGAATTGCTTCTCCAATTGCTTCCAACTTACTTCTCCAAAATTAAATCCATTTACAAAATATGTTAAAGCAAAAATGTATTTCTCTGGTTGAGTAAATAAAAACTTATCTAAGAATTCTGTGCAAGTATGGGGTCCTATGGTAAGGTAAATGTGATAGTTTACAAAATTGGGAAATGGCTAATTGATAAAACATATAAAGTCTCAGAGAGCATCATGATATGAAACAAAACATACACATGGTTGCCATGTGCCCACGGAAACGCTATTATTTCACATTTTAGCTAACTTGGTAAAACAACCTCAAAAAATGGCATTATCCAATATTTCTTCACCAAAGCTTAAGTAGAGAGCATTGATCTTTAAAAAATCTTCCAAAAATCTCACATCCATTAACCCAGTCCTTTTAGTGTAATAAATGCTGGTGCACTGACATGTAGTGATTTCCCCTACATGCAATCTCAAACACTGCTTAGCCACAGCAGAGCTACTTAAAGCCACAAAATGAAAAAAAGATGTATACTATGATGCCTCCCTTCTCCTTTCAGCAGGGTCTGGGATGTGGACATGTCCAGGTGGCAGAAATGACTGTGGTATTTATATCAGAGAAAAACAGAACTGGAAGGAGGAACTGTCCATCCTTGATTTGGTGCAGAAGTAGAAAGTGCATTTGTTTGAAAATTCCAAGATGCTTTAAGCAGAATGGAAAACACTTTTAATGTCAGAAAATTAAAATTTAAAAACACTATACGCAAGTGTTTATACATACACAAATATGTATATTTAATGCCTTTTGTGAATGCTCAAAAATGATGTATAACATATATCATAAGCTATACATACCTTTAGCCTTCCCTGATGGCTCAGTGGTAAAGAATTTGCCTGACAGTACAAGAAACACAAATTTGATCCCTGAGTCAGGAAGACAATCCTGGAGAAGGAAATGGCAACCCACTCCACTCCATGGTGCCACAAAAGAGTCAGACATGACTTAGTAACTAAACAACAAACATTTACCTTTAGGAAATAAGTCAAAGTGAAAGTGTTAGTCATTCAATCATGTCTGACTCTTTGTGATCCCATGGACTGTAGCCCACCAGATTCCTTTGTCCATGGAATTTTCCAAGCAAGAATACTGGAGTGGATAGCCACACCCTTCTTGAGGGGATATTCCCTAGCCAGGGATCAAACCTGGGTCTCACGCACTGCAAGCAGATTTTTTACCATCTGAGCCAGCAAGGAAGGAGATGCTAAGTTAGATTTAAATCACTAGAATTTCTGGACAAAAGATTATATCTCTCACTTCATCTTTCTCCCTTACCCTCAGGAACAAAGTTTTGTTAATTATCCTATTTTATCAGATATAATCTATGTCAGGAATCTAAGGGAGAGTTAGCAAATCAAAGTCTCCATCTCTGGATTAAGCTTTTATATTTTGGATGATTAGCAACAACATTTCTCCATCCATATTGATATAAAATGTATCCTTGGAGTTAAGGATATAGATATCAATTACCTGAACTTTAGTTGCTTAGAGTGATTCAGGGTATACCCATAGTGCTACACAGTCATCCAAAATGATATCTCTAAGTTATCATAATATCCTTCCCCAACAAACCTGACCATGGCCTTCTAAAGTTTGTCAAGACTGTGCCCTAGGAAGTCTCTAACAAGTCAAGAGGGTTGGCAAGAAAATTGAAACCTATTTGCTACCCTAAAAGTTGAAGGTTGTTTTTTGAGTAACAGACCCTTATAATCTAATACTATTCTTCTCAATGGAAGATTCTGAGATTGGTTTCATGATGTCATTAACTTGGTGAGCTTATCTTTTAGGGAAAATAGAGATGGGAGGGCAACATCACCAACTGGCCCCTTTGGTGGGAGCAGCAGAAAACATTGGCTTCCTAACCTATCCTTTGGCAATAAACCCCACCATAAACATTAAGGATGAAATCTTATGGAATCTTTCTCTGCTCAATATTATTTTATTATATTTGTCTCTGCAGTGGCTATTGACTCCTTCTCCATGGGATCAATCAGTGTTAACTTTTATCTTCTTCATTTAGAAAACAAGCCATAGCATCCTTAAAAGAAAAACCTATAAACATCTCTAAAAACCTATGTCATCATCTCCATTAGGTTAACAAGTCTGTACCTTACCAGACCGTATCATTAATCGTGCCTTCAGGAAGTGCACTTCACACAAAGGTCAGTTATTTTAATAATAATTTTAAAAAGCCTCCCTGTTGGTTGCAACACAGGGTTTCATCATTTCAAGTGATAATGTGCAAGCTTTAGGTAAGATAGCAGCTCAGTAAAAATACAAATTCTTCACACTATCCTTCTAAATGTTTCAGAAATAACTGTTTTAGTGACTTTTAGGAATAACTCTGGTCATTCCATACAATTACTCAAATGAACACAAATTAAATTTAAAAAGTCATTCTAGAGTTTAGCTAAATATAGAAAAGAACAAACTAGAGAATATTCAAATGTGATGATAATTTGATAAAACTGCAATCATATTCAGTATTTTTATAACTCAAACCAAATAAGATATTAGAAAACAGGCATGTTCTGAGAATTAGTACCCAGTTATTTTCATTTCTTATAATAAAAAATGTCTTATGGTAATAGCTACCCAATTGTGATTATTCTGAGCCCAGGTAAAGAAAACACATATGCATTTAACTGGGGCAATCTATTTAACAAAGGACAAAAAGAGGCTGGAACTATGACTGCAAATAGGGAATTCTGACATGATGTCGGTTCACTAGATTTGTTCAGTTCGTGAATTTCCCAAATGAGTCAGTGTGAAAGTAACACTACTTGACTAATTCAAGCTCTTCAGGGAAATATAACACTCCATAGGTCCTGGCTAAGTAAGTTCTCATCTCTAATTATGGAGAGCCATCTTCTTCTTGGTTAATCATTACTCCATGTTACTGTGTCTTTACCCCTCTCTTAGGTTCATTGCTTAAGCTTTCCCTGAAAAGGGGAAAATAGGTTTTCAATCTGTATAATCTTTGGGTGAGCAGGGTTGTTTCTATACTGTTTTCATGTAAGCCATTGCCTGAAGCTGAAATCCTTATAGCATTCTGTGAAGATCCTCAAATAGAAAAAAAATACAGTTTCTAAAATTCAATTAACCAAGTTAATGATTACTATGTATATTTTAAGACCTTTAGAAAATTCTGGCTGATAACTGTGCATTGTGTGTAGTTCTTTTTTGAAAGAAAAGATTAATTCCTACAAGTGATTTTAGAGATTCAAACAAATGTCTTTTCTTCTGACCATCCATTACAATTAACATGGACCAAGACACTAATGTAATTGTCATATATATGTACATATATATGTCTTATATCCTAACATGATATTTAATTTCCTACAGGCAAGGATCAGGCATATGTGTGTAGTGTAGCCTAAGGACTCTAGATGTCGCTGAAATCTCTGCATCTGAAAAGTGAATTGTTATTAAATTTAACAGATGACAACTTGGGAAATATCAGAACATAGGTTACATGGTTCAGAGAGCTGAGTAAAAAGGCGGTTTCATGGTGTGACAATTAAAGATAAGCGAGGCCTGAAAAAGTTGATTATTACATATCAGCTTCCCTGAGAAGTGACTGCTTTTCAGAATTTTTCTCCTTTTTAACTAAGAGATTTTGATGATATTTTTTCTTCTTTTTCCAAAGCTGGTTCCTTAGCAACTGCTTCAAGGACTCTTTCAGTAAAATAACTATTTTTAGATTTGAGTCAGTAGTAAAAATTCATGTTTTTGGACAGGAATACCATGAATTCACACAGCTTTGGACATAATTAAAGTCAGATAAATCAGAAGCTTCCCCAGTGTAGGACGTGATGGATGAGTGATGTAAAGAAATTTAGATAATTGTTTGAGGTATGATGATCTTATGGATTTCTAGATATTTAATAAATTCATGTCAAATTTCCAAATTTCTGAAATTCAAACATCATTAATCATGGCTTTTATTTTAGTTATAAGTGTCTCACCTGGGGCTGCCTTACATGAAAAAATAACCTGATTTCTTGATTTCTTGATGGAAATCTCTTTGTTATCCAATAGGATAAATTATTTGTACCCACAGTTTTTTCTGCTTAGACACTATATTATTGTTTCGTAAAACAATGTGATGGAACAGTTACTGCTCTAGACAGTAAAAATACACAGTTGTTGATTTTACCTGCACACAATTATAAAGTGAAATTCCACTGTAATCAGTGGAAATGATTAATGTAAATTAATGTAAATTTCTCTGTAATCAGAGATTAATTCTTATTTAAAATCTACCACAGATGTCATATATATGTCTTATTATTAAATCTCACTTGGACAAATAATAATGATTTCAAAAAAACTTTTATTAGCTTTATTTTGTAAAAACTTCAGAAGCTTCTCAAGTACTGTGTTCTTTGCAAATGTAAAGCACTGCTTCAAATGTTCCCACTAAGTGCAGAGAATACACCAAAAAGCACTGTATGTAAAGTCCTAACTGAGACTTGAATGTCTGCAAATAGGTAACAATGAATGGGTTGGGACTTCCTGGTGGTCCAGTGGCTAAAAACCTGCCTTGCAATGCAAGGGATGTGGGTTCAATCCCTGGTTGGGGAACTAATATCCCACATGCCACAGCAGAACTAAGCCCATGCCACAGCTAGAGAACCCAGCACTGAAACCAAAGATCCTCATGATGCAATGAGAATCCCACGTGCCACAACTGAGACTGGGCACAACTAAATAAGTAAATGTTAAAAAGAAAATAATGAATGAAATTGCTTTCTTCACAAGAGAACAGGTATTTCTTCTAAAGAGCAGAAAGTTTAATTGGAAAAAAAAAAGTGTAGCTGTGATGTTTTTGACCTCATCCTGCTCTAGAAACCTCAAGCTTGCTCCTCTTAGAAGAATAAACTGGCCAAGAATTTTTAAAAATGGTTTAGATGCTCTTATTTTGTAGATTAAGCCATTCCAACCAGACATGAAAGTAGAATTGTCTCCTTTCTAGAGATATGTTCATTTTTATGAAAGTCCAAATCTTTATAAATAAAATACATAATGTAGTAGGCAGAATGTCTCCCAAAGATGTTCAGTTCCTAATCCCCAGAATCTACAAAAATGTTAACTACATGGCATAGGAGATTTAAAGTGGCAGGTGGAGACATTTATGCCCGTTAATCAGGCTAACCTTATTTGGATCATCTGAGTGGGCCCAGTGTAATCACAAGGGTCCTTAAAAGGGAAAACAGAGGCAAAAGTGTCGATGTCAGGGTGATATGATGTGAGAAATACTTGACTGGCCATTACTGGATTTGAAGATGGATGGGAGCCAGGAGCCAAGGAATGTGGGTACCATTAGAACCTAGAAAAAAGCAAGCAAACCAATTTCCCTGGATGCTCAGAAGGAACACACTACTGACATTTGATTTTAGCCCAGTGAGACCCATTTTAGACCTCTCACCTTCAAACTGTAAGATAATAAATGTGAGTTGTTTTAAGCCAAAAAATGTATGAAAATTTGCTCCAGCAGCAATAGAAAACTAAGACAACAATGACCGAAGAGTAAAGACAGTTCCAAGAAGAAACACGTCACAGAAATACCTCCATCTGAATTTTGTAAGATTGTTTGCAAGTCCGTTTGCTTGCGAATTCAAAATTATAGTGTGAAAACAATCTGTCGGTGGTGACAAAGCTGACATCCTTGGTTCCTGGGCAGTGCTTTATTCCTATCCATGACATGTTGCAACTGTAAGGCAGCACAGAATTACTTTCCTACTTTGTGGAAACGGCCCTTTCCTAAAATAAGATTCCCTATTGGGCACTTGCCCCATCTCAGAAAAACTGAGTGACATTGAGAATAATTGATAACTGAGTGCCATTGATTGTAATTTCAGGTGATGATGAGTACTCAAGGAGAACCCGAGAGACTCAGAGACTATTTTAGCTAAGATGGTATCAAAATTGTTTATGAATTTTTAAAAATATATGTTTTATTTTGTCACTTATGTCTTTAAAAAATACTTTTTCTCCCCATCTTTCCAGAAAATTTTTAGAGAGCATAGGCAAAAATAATGATTAGATGGCACACACACACACACACACACACACAAATAAACACTCACCTTCAATGACCAAACAGCAGTTCAAACCATCTTAGATTTACAAAATGAATCTGTTAATTTGTGTCATATCTATTCTCTGCTTATCTACTTTGAAACTACCCCCTCTTTTTTTAAATTGGATTATGATTGCTTTACAATGTAGTATTAGTTTCTGCTGAACAACAAAATGTATCAATTCTAGGTATACATATTCCCTTCCTCATTTTAAAATAAAAGAAAGCTTTCTAAAGCAGTTTATAGAGGGAATAACTCTACTTCAAGTACCTCATTTGGGAACAGGGGGATAAATAAACCTTGAGATAAAAATCAAATAAAGAAACATGAAAAATTAAATTAAAAGTTTGAAAATGTTGAGAAACAAACACTATTGTCTATACAATATAACCTGTATGTAGAGACCATATGGGTAAGATGCTCTTTTTAAAATAGAAAGCATGCCATATGTGAAGAAAAAAAAAAATCTGTCAAATTTGAGGAAGAGTGATTTGACTTTTCACCGATCATCACTTAGGTTCAGTTTGATTTTCGATCTCCATAGGCAAAATGTGCTGACTTTCAGCATATACATTATAGAAGTCACCAAAGTTAAAAGGAAAAATTGATCACAGATTAAACCCACCATAAATTTATACAGCCTCCTCTTCGAGTGCATTTAAAATATAATTTTATTCTTAAAATCTTAACTTATATTTTAAAAATACACATAACTATTAAAAATCATATAAAACAGCATATCAGATATATACAATGATACATAAACTGCATTAACATATTCATGCTTTAAGTTCTAAGTTTACCTTAAGTGAGATGATAATTTCAGAAATTGCTTTGTAAGCTATGAAAGGCAAGACAAGTGTGATTTCTCTATTTACCTGTTCTGTTGGGTTGGACAAAAGTTCATTCAGATTTTTCTGTAATATCTTACAGAAAAGCACAAGCACTTTATTTTTGCCAATCCAATATATTGTTTTGTGCCACTCAGGAACTAAAATAGATGTGTTGTTGTTCTTCAGTTGCTGATGTCACCCGGATACATTTTATACATGATGGGTTTCTTGTGTAAAATGTTTTATAAATTAATACTCTAAAAACAGTATAAAAGTTTATACATAGTCTTGAATGTTTCATAAATTTCCACAATAAGAAATTTCAAAAATATAATAGCTGTCGCAATATAAACAAATATCATTAGGCCATTTTAAAGAAAAAGAATAAATTTCCAGTCATGGGGTAAAATTTATTAATGGATGCTATGAAAATCACAGACGCAGAATTACATCTTTTAGAATGGAATGAAATCTAAAAATTATTTAACTTCTATTCCTCATTTTAGAGATGCAGAAATGATTTCCTTAGACAAGTTCAGGCCTTAATAATTTCATTGGAGTAGTCAGTGACAAAGTTGGTCAACTTCACAGCCTCAGCTACAAGCCTGGGTCTTTTCCACTTTCACCCCAGCTGAGACTCACCTCAGCTCTCACCTGTTCATTATATATAACCAAAACAAACTTTTTCTAAAACCAAAGGAATGCATTTTCATATTTTTTTTTTTGGATAAACATCCTTCAACATTTAAAGAACTTCGTAATTTGTTAAAATTCTTTTCATTCTACTAAAAATGTAATACTATCATTTAATTCAGGAAAGATATAACCATTTGAATGCAGAGCTCCAAATAGTAGCAAGGAGAGATAAGAAAGCCTTCCTCACTGATCAGTTCAAAGAAATAGAGGAAAACAATAGAATGGGAAAGACTAGAGATCTCTTCAAGAAAATTAGAGATACCAAGGGAACATCTCATGAAAAGATGGGCTCAATAAAGGATAGAAATGGTATGGACCTAACAGAAGCAGAAGACATTAAGAAGAGGTGGCAAGAATACACAGGAGAACTGTACAAAAAAGATCTTCATGACCATGATAACCATGATGGTGTGATTACTCACATAGAGCCAGACATCCTGGAATGTGAAGTCAAGTGGGCCTTAGAAAGCATGATTACGAACAAAGCTAGTGGAGGTGATGGAATTCCAGTTGAGCTCTTTCAAATCCTCAGAGATGATGCTGTGAAAGTGCTGCACTCAATATGCCAGCAAATTTGGAAAACTCAGCAGTGGCTGCAGGACTGGAAAAGGTCAGTTTTCATTCCAATCCCAAAGAAAGGCAAGGCCAAAGAATGCTCAAACTACTGCACAAGTGCACTCATCTCACACACTAGTAAAGTAATGCTCAAAATTCTCCAAGCCAGGCTTGAGCAATACTTGAACCTCCAGATGTTCAAGCTGGTTTTAGAAAAGGCAGAGGAACCAGAGATCAAATTGCCAACATCCACTGGATCATCAAAAAAGCAAGAGAGTTACAGGAAAACATCTATTTCTGCTTTATTGACTATGCCAAAGCCTCTGACTGTGTGGATCACCATAACTGTGGAAAATTCTGAAAGAGATGGGAATACCAGACCACCTGACCCGCCTTCTGAGAAATCTTGTGCAGGTTAGGAAGCAACAGTTAAAACTGGACATGGAAAAACAGACTGGTTCTAAACAGGAAAAGGAGTATGTCAAGGCTGTATATTGTCACCCTGCTTATTTAACTTATATGCAGAGTACCTCATGAGAAATGTTGGGCTGGAAGAAGCACAAGGTAGAATCAAGATTGCCGGGAGAAATATCAATAATCTCAGATATGCAGATGACACCACCCTTATGGCAGAAAGTGAAGAGGAACTAAAGACCCTCTGGAAGAAAGTGAAAGAGGAGAGTGAAAAAGTTGGCTTAAAGCTCAACATTCAGAAAACTAAGATCATGGCATCTGGTCCCATCACTTCATGGCAAATAGATAGGGAAACAGTGGAAACAGTGGCTGACTTTATTTTTCTGGGCTCCAAAATCACTGCTGATGGTGATTGCAGCCATGAAATTAAAAGACACTTACTCCTTGGAAGGAAAGTTATGACCAACCTAGATAGCATATTAAAAAGCAGAGACATTACTTTGCCAACAAAGGTCCGTCTAGTCAAGGCTATGGTTTTTCCATTGGTCATGTATGGATGTGAGAGTTGGACAATAAAGAAAGCTGAGCACAGAAGAATTGCTGCTTTTGAACTGTGGTGTTGGAGAAGACTCTTGAGAGTCCCTTGGACTGCTAGGAGATCCAACCAGTCCATCCTAAAGGAGATCAGTCCTGGGTGTTCATTGAAAGGACTGATGTTGAAGCTAAAACTCCAATACTCTAGCCACCTGATGTGAAGAGCTGACTCATTGGAAAATACCTTGATGCTGGGAAAGATTGAGGGCAGGAGAAGAAGGGGATGACAGAGGATGAGATGGTTGGATGGCATCACTGACTCAATGGATGTGGGTTTGGGTGGACTCAGGGAGTTGGTGATGGACAAGGAGGCCTGGCGTGCTGCGGTTCATGGGGTCGCAAAGAGTCAGACACGACTGAACTGAACTGAACTGAACTGAAAAAAATGTTGGATGGATAGTTGGAGCCTCATTTAAATTAATTAAATAGAATTAGCTCTGGCTTCAGTAGGAAAACAGGGGAAGAGGAGTGTTGAGAGAAAAATGGGAAAAATAAAACTTAAATTATTTTCAATTCTTGGAGGCTGATTGCCACACGTATCCTCTCCTAACTCAGGACTCCTCCAGCCTGGCACGCACATATCTGAGCCCCATTCTGAGCACTTATGATTCACCAAGAACTGTATCAGTTGAAGAGATGCATCCCTTGTTTGATCTTCAAAGCATCCTGGCATCACACCACCTTTACAGAGAGGAAAACAATTCTGTTTGCTCAGAGGTTAAATGACTCAAGGACATGCTGCACCTAAGTAATGATACTGAGACTGAAAGTCAATCATTTTGACTTTTAGTTTAAGACGTTTTCCTTTGATTTTGCTGCTCTCACTCCTATGATTTTTTCCCCCCTGATTATACCCATATTTAAATTTACTCAGTTTTCCATGGATCTAAAATCTTCAAAATCAGAATGCAATGTACAAAACTAGAACAATATTTTGAGATATGTTTGCATATTATATGTTTCTATTCTCAACAAATCAAAAATCAAAACAATACTAAGAATAGGAAAGACTAAAGCATGCTTCTAAAGAATCACCAAAAAAAAAATAAAGGATTAGAAAACAAGTTTTTACAGGAAACTATATTCAATGTCCTGTAATAGAACATAATGGAAAAGATATGAAAACAATATATATATATATTATTTTTCATATTCAGTTATACATATAACTGAATATTTTTCACATTCCTAGAGACAGGGAGAGAGAGGGATAAAGGGGAGGAGGAAGAGCAGGAGTCAGAAAGAGAGAGACTGCCTGGGGAGAGAAAGAAGCAGAGACAGAGAGAGAGGGGGCATGAAGCAGGAGACAGAGAGAGAGTTTCTGCCTCTCTGCCTCTCTCTGTGTGTGTCTGTCTCTCTGCCTGTTTCTCTCTCTCTCTACCCCTACCCTCTTTCTTTCTCTGTCTCTCTCTCACCTTGCCTCTCTCTTTTTCTTCCTCACTGAATCACTTTGCTATATACCAGAAACTAATACATTATAAATTACCTACACTTCAATAAAAAATAAAAGAAATAGGTTTTAAATTGATGTTAAGATTGTTCTGCCTTTAAAAAACAACTTCTAGATAACATTATTCAAGATAAAGCAAAATATTTTCCTTAAGAAATTAGAGGAGAGTTCATAGTTTGTGAAAACAATGCAGACTCTCTGTGTCAGGAAGTGTTCTGGGCATCTGATTTATTCCACTGCCCACTGTATTAACTTCCGAGGGCTGAAGATAACAAGATACCACAATCTGAGTTGCTTGGAACAACAGAAACATATAGCTTCACAGTCTTAGAAGCCCACAGTCGAAGTGTTGGCAAGGCCACATTCCCTTGTACCCTCCCAGCTCCTGGTCTGTCAATAACCTTTGGCATCCACGGCTTCCAGTTACACACATTCAGAGTCTGCCTTGTCTTCTCAAGATGTTTTCTATGGGTATTTCTGTCGTTACGTGGCTATCTTCTTACAAGGACACAAGTCATATTGAACAGGAGTCCATCCTACTGCAGGATGATCTCAATTAATTACATTTTCAACAGCTCAATTTCTAAATAAGATCACAGACTGAGTTTCTGTGGGTTAAAACTGCAAAATATCTTTTTCCTGGGGAACATAATTCAACTCATAACACACATGAAAAAGTACAACTTCAATGACAATTCTATAATGTTTCCAGATGCTTTTTTGGATAATTCTTCAGAAGCACCTTTCAGTTATTACCAAGCTTAATAGTCCTTCTATATGTACTTGGCTAAATTCATCAACAGCATATAGGCAAGTGTGTACGTCTTATGAAACAAAAGTTTGGCTGCTTGCTGTTCAAAAGCCAATACTTGGGAGATGAGTGTTATTAGGAAAAGAAAGTTTGTTTTATTCTTGAGGCTGGCAACCTAGAGAGAAGGTGGACTCATGTCCAAAAGCCAACTTCCCTACTGCCAACCAGGGGACAAGCACTTTTAAAGGTGAATTTCAGGGGTATAGGCAGAGGGAGGTGGTTACCTGCAGAAACAGCATAGTCACCTCCAACAATTATCTTAAAATTGGTCATACAGTGGTCTGATCAGCACTATCTTGATTGTTTTAAGTATAGTTAACCTTCAGTTCCAGGGTAGTTTTGTTCCCATTTCTTTGAGGTAAGTTCTCAGAATAGAGATAGTGTATGACATGGATACAGTATAGTTATGTAGTTAACTTCTTCTACCTGGTAGGGGTTTCAGTATCTAGAAAACAGGTCAGAGGATATAGCTCAGAATATTATCTTTAGCCCTAGAGGAGGAACTAAAGGTGTTTGATTTTTTTTTTTAATGACTAAACTTTTATTGTTTCATCTTGCTTGATTATTTTTCTTTATATATTTTCTCATTCCTGTGATTAATTTTGTTATTTGGCTAAAGTTTTTCTACAAACAAGATGCAGACAAGACATTGGGAAGGCCCCTTTAAGGGTCTTTGGTATGCACTTGTTGCATATGTACTTGTTTTAAACATAGCACATATGCACTTGGTGCTGTATTTAAAGCACAGCAGAAATGATAAGTTCTTGTCTTAAAAACTTACATTTAATCAGTGTTCACACTTAGAAATAAGTCATTGTTTTAATTGGCTAAATTAGACTCAATCCCTACTATATTTCAACACCTTATCATATGAACACTTCACTTTGTATTCATGACAGGTACAATTTTGATGAGGAGAAATTCACTTAAAGTGATAATGCCTATGTATTTTGTACTTGAAATTTGTAAGTAAACTTAAACTAAATGCATGGAATATAAAAACTGAAAGAAGGCTCTTATTACAAACATCCCATCTCAGTGTCCTAGAGAAGTCTCTCCCCAGCCAAACTGGCACATTTTTCTCCATACCTGCTATTCCTACTCCTGCATCTATTCCCCACCATCCTCCACCAGAAAAGTTCTCTTTACTCCATATCCCTATTCTTCCCTTTCTTTCAAGGCCCAGTTCAAATGACATCATCTCCATTAAATTTCTGTTTCTGAGAATCTTTGCTCTTCTCCTGAGCTCCTGTCACACTGACTGTACCACTGGCCTGGCTCCATGTGCCTTGAACACCAAGTTATTTTTATTAGTGTTTTCTCTGGAAAGGACACAAGTTGCATAGATATAGAAGAATAAAGACATACACCAGTTGGGGACACCATCCATTTCTCATATCCAGGAGCGTACTCTGAAAAATTAATTAAATCAATAAATATTATGTACTGCATGGTTTTTAATAATGCTAATGTTAAGTTTATACCACATAAATTCATTGTGACATAACATGCTTATATAGAGCACCAAAGAAGACCCCCAAGATCCCTTTAAAACTCACTGTAATGTAAAATCTATGAGGGCGGTGACCTTGGCTGACTAATTCACCGTGGAATGATTTGCCATATCCAATATACATCTCTTGGTTCAGATGTGATGTTCAGTACATATTTTCTGGATGAATACACACATGAATGAATTACCTCTTTGCTATTTTCAGTGCCTAATGTAGGTCTTGATCATATCTTGCCTGGTCTGTTACCATAAATTTCTAATGGTATAGCTGAGACTGAATAAATGTTTACAAACCCATTCCCATTTCCTCCTGTTAGATGGGGCCACCTAGATGTGGCTGATTCCCATGCAGCTACATGTGGACTTGTGACAGTGTTGGGTCAGTAGAATTTGAATAGAAGGGACACATATTACCTGATCTGTGATATATACTGCTTTATTAGAGTTACAGTTAGAGTTAGACAAAAATCTTCCACATTTCTTCCCTACCTTTGTCTTCTGGTCAGATCCGGAGGAGTCAGAAGACTTTAGAGGATAAAGAGTTTTTGGATGAAAGGAATCTAAGGCCCTAATTGCATGAAGAGGAGCCTGACACCCATACCTTTGACAACCTGCTTTTGACTGTGATGCTTAAAATTAAACTTCCAATGTGTTAAGAGATGAGATTTTTTGGATTGTTAGAGCATAACTAGTACCAAAATTGGTGTCTTGAGGGAGGGGTTTATTTTAGCAAAAAATCCTAACATTGGACTTAATTGTCAATTGTCAGGAGAAGGTAAATGATTATTGGAAGCTGAAAAAGTGGAGACCCATGATATGTGATGGCAAAATATCTATTAAAGCTGTCACCTGAGATTACTTGGAAGGAAATACAATGAATCTGGAACTTTGACGGTATTCATTGGAAAGAATTCTAGTTTTGTGCATTTGACTTCTGTTGACCATCTTTGGCAAGATATTAAAAAATAAATTAGTTCATCAATGAACTGGCGAATGTACAGGATGAAAACAAAACAGTGTACAGGCTGAGGAAAAACCCAGAAACTTAGAGCATTTAAGATTGGAAAATAAATTTGCTTCTATATTCTAAGTTATTTGAGACAGAATTTTAAAAGTCTGTGAGCAACCAATGCTCATAAATGTTCTCAACTGAGCAAGGAAAATAAAGAAATTTCTCTTACAAAGCGCAATATAAGCAGAATCTATTTTTCCTGACTTATAGGGTAGAATCTATCAAATATGTCTGACAGAATTTCAGGATTCTTATGACTGGCTGGGACCGCCAACAATTTGCTGGGAACTGGGATCCTTTCCTGAAGTGCTGCAATGCTTTCCTCTGGACACACCTCTCCTCCAGCAACAAAATAAAAATATGTGAGGCTAAAATTAACTTGGTGCGTGCATAGTCAGGGCAAATTCTGGACCCAAAAGAGACTAAAAAAAAAAAAAAAAACCACCATTATGAAGAGCCAGGAGAAAAAGCAGGGTACTGAGCATATCCCTAAGCATATCACCACCTAAGAGATGGGAAAAACACCTACCACACCTCAGACCTGACCCCCTGGACATACCACTACCCTCACTTCAAAGAGGGAACAAGCTCAGCCCCCTCAGGGAGTGAGTGAGCAAGGGAACTTGTCACTTGTTCTAGCCACCCCCTAGTTTTATTAGACTCCTCAATAAAACCTTGCCTTGAATTTATGGTCTCTAGTCAATTTCTGTTGATTGGGGAAGTCCAAGAATCCTGGTCAGTAACATTATTTCTATGCCTTTTCCTTAACAGAGAAGTTCTAATGCCCTTCTTCATATCTCCTGGCAAAATTCTGTCATCCTTAAAGGATCATCTTAGACTCCACTCCATCCCTTGCCCCACTACTTCTGCTCACTCACACTCCACACATAGAATTAGTCCCTTCTCTATCACCCTGAATTTTTTAGTACATTGACTACACTCATCATTCCTGGTTGTTAATGAGTTTATGCAATGATTTGTGAATTCTTTCAAAAAAACATATATCTTATTGATTTGCAAATTCTTACCACTTGGTATAGGGCCTGGCACATAGAAAATGTTAAATATTACTACTCTGAGATTTATAGGTGCTTCTAATTTTCTATTGGTTTTACTCAAATTCTAATGAACTCTTGTCTGTTTCTTTTCTAAATTTGGCCAATATTTTTCCCTCTATTTACTTCTACTCTTTGTCTTTTCCATTCCATTCTTTTCCTCTATTTCTTTTCATTGTCCATGTAAGAAGGCTTGCTTATCTCTCTTTGCTCTTCTCTGGAACTATGCATTCATTTGGGTGTACCTTTTCCTTCATCCTTTACCTTTTGGTTTTCTTCTTTTCTCAGCTATTTGTAAGGCCTCCTCAGACAATAAATTTTCCTTCTTGCCTTTACTTTTCTTGGGGACGGTTTTGGTCACAACTTCCTGCACAATGTTACAAACCTCTGACCATATTTTTCAGGAACTCTGTCTACCAGATCTAATCCCTTGAATCTACTCATCACCTCCACTGTATAGGCATAAGAGATCTGAATGGCCCAGTGGTTTTCCTTACATTCTTCAATTTAAACCTGATTTTACAATAAGGAGCTCATGATCTGGCTCATGGACAGTCAGTTCCAGGTCTTGTTTTTGCTGATAGTATAGAGCTTCTCCATCTTTAGCTGCAAAGAATATATTCAATCTGATTTCAGTACTGACCATCTGATGAGGCCCATGTGTAGAGTCATCCCCTATGTTGTTGGAAGAGGGTGTTTGCTATGATCAGTGCATTCTCTTGGCCAAACTCTCTTAGCCTTTGCCCTACTTCATTTTGTACTACAAGACCAGACTTGCTTGTTACTCCAGGTATCTCTTGACTTCCTACTTTTGCATTATACTCATCTATGATGAAAAGGACATCTCTCTCTTTTTTTTTTTTTTTTTGCTGTTAGTTCTAGAAGGTCCTGTAGGTCTTCATAGAACTGGTCAACCTCAGCTTCTTCAGCATGAGTGGTTGCGCCATGGATTTAGATTACTGTGATGTTGAATGGTTTGCCTTGGAGACAAACAGAGATCATTCTGTCATCTCTGAAATTGCACACAAGTACTGCATGTTGTACTCTTTTTGACTATGAGGGCTACTCCATTTCTTCTAAGGGATTCCTGCCCACAGTAGTCAAAATAATGGTTACTTGAATCAAATCCGCCCGTGCCTGTCTATTTTAGTCCCCTGATTCCTAAAGTGTTGACATCACTCTTGCCATCTCCTGTTTGACTACATCTAATTTGCCTTGATTCATGAACTTAACATTCCAGGTTCCTATGCAATATTGTTCTTCACAGCATGAGACTTTACTTTCACCACCAGACACATCCACAACTGAGCATCATTTCTGCTGTAGCCCAGTCTTCTTAAGTGAGCAATGTAAATAAATAGCGGAATAGTATAGGATGGGAAAAACTAGCGATCTCTTCAAGGAAATTGGAGTTACCAAAGGAACATTTCCTGTAAAGATGGGCATGATAAAGAACATAAATGACAAAGACCTACCAGAGCAGAAGGGGTTAATAAAAAGTGGCAAGAACACGTGGAAGAACTGTACAAAAAAGGTCTTAATGAACTAGGTGACCATGACAGTTTGGTCACTCGCCTAGAGACATACATCCTTGAGTGTGAAGTCAAGTGGGCCTTAGGAAGCATTACTCTGAACAGAGTTAGTGGAGGTGATGGAATTCCAGCTGAACTATTTCGTATCCAAAGAGATGATGCTATAAAAGTGCTGCACTCAATATGCCATCAAATTAGGAAAACCTGGCAGTGGGCACAGGACTGGAAAAGGTCAGTTTTCATTTCAATCCCAAAGAAAGGAAATGCCAAATAATATTCAAACTACTGTACAATTGCACTCATTGCACATGAGTGCAAGGTAATAATTAAAATTACCTGGAGAAGTAATACTAAAAATCTTTCCAGCTAGTCTTCAGCAGTATGTGAACTGAGAACTTCCAGATGTACAAGGAACAGCAGATTGGTTTAAAATCAGGAAAGGAGTATGTCAAGGCTATATATTGTCTCCCTGCTTATTTAACTTATATGCAGAGAATAGCATGCAAAAAGCCATACTGGATGAAGCACAAGCTGGATTCAAGATTGCTGAGAGAAATATCAATAACATCAGAAAAGCTGATGACACCACCCTTATGGCAGAAATTGAAGAACTAAAGAGCCTCTTGATGAAAGTGAAAGAGGAGAGTGAAAAAGTTGGCTTAAAACTCAACATTCAGAAAACGAAGATCATGGCATCTGGTCCCATAACTTCATGACAAAGAAATCAGGAAACAGAGACTTTAATTTTGGGGGCTCCCAAATCACTGCAGATGGTGATTGCAGCCATGAAATTAAAAGACACTTGCTCCTTGGAAGAAAATCTATGACCACCCTAGACAGTATAGTAAAAAGCAGAGACATTACTTTGCCAACAAAGGCCCATTCAGTCAAAGCTATGGTTTTTCCAGTAGTTGTGTATCGATGTGAGAGCTGGACTATAAAGAAAGCTGAGCACTGAAGAGTGATGCTTTTGAACTGTCATGTTAGAGAAGACTCATGGGAGTCCCTTGGACTGCAAGGAGATCCAACCAGCGAATCCTAAAGGAAATCAGTGCTGAATGTTCACTGGAAAGACTGATGTTGAAGCTGAAACTCCAATACTTTGGCCACCTGATCCGAAGTACTAACTCATTGGAAAACACCCTGATTCTAGGAAAGAGTGAAGGCAGGAGGAGAAAGGAATAACAGAGGATGAGATGGTTGGATGGCATCACCAACTCTGTGGACGTGAGCTTGAGCAAGCTCCAGGAGTTAGTGATGGACAGGGAAGCCTGGTATGCTGCAGTCTATGGGGTCACAAATATTTGAACACGACTGAGCAACTGAACTGAACTAGCAAGTGAGCAACAACAACAACAATTCTTTGTCATATATTACTCCAATAATATTTCCTTTTCATTGTGGTTCTTATTTTTAAAGACAATTGTTTTGATACCATCCAGTTTCATAAACGTATAGGTTTATAAGTTTGAAGTCTGGAAAAAATTATCGCTTAACTTGCCAATTTATGTAATGATTACAGACACCCTTCATAATCTTTAGACACAGTAGTCATAAATCTTATTTGTATATATCTAGAAATATTTATGCTCCTTATGTCAAGTCTTCATATATTTCAGATTTCAGTAAACCACCATGGTTGAGGACTGATGCTCTGCATTCAGACAAATTTACACTCTATTTCCCTACCTCTTGGGTGACCATGGCCACATTAATTAACCTCTCCAATCTCAGTTTCCTCTTAGACAAAATGGAGATAATAAAGTGATTAACTTCATAGGCCTGAAAGAAGTGTTAAATACTGCACATATACTTGAAATCAAAAAATGTTAAATTGGAACTTTTGGGAATCAGTGGTACAAATATTTTTTTTGTATCTCTGTTAAATAAACTGCAGAATCAGTCACAGATTGGCTTTCCATACATTAAAACTATTTAAGAAAATTATGTATATATATGCATTTTTTGAATAAATAAATATTTCTTACTTTTCAAAATAGACAATATGGATAAAGATACAAATAAGAAAGAAATGAAAACAAATAAATTCATTAAGACTTTGTTTCTATTCTTTTTTCTAAATGATAGCTTTTTAAAATATGTTGGAAACTATGCATAAAATAGTTGATAAAGACTTCCCTTACCTCAGGCAATGAAAAGGACTTTCTTAGGTTGCAAATCATTAAGAAATATTCTCAGTATAAACTTTTCTTTAGCCCAGGTGGTATTTGTAAAGGTGTGCAGAAAAGTTTGTAAAATTGTGTGAAAGAGCTATAAATAAAATGTTTATGATGCATTTCTGGGGGAGATTATTAGATATGGAAAAATGTAAGTTAAGTGGAAATACAGTGCAGTGGAGAGAGAAGTAAACTTGGATTCAGAGCTGGAGCTAAACTCTCTCTACTGAGAATTTCCTGAGCCCAGTAGGTCTCTCTGCTCTGGACTTTTTTCTCCATCTGTACTCTGAGCACACCTAGCCTAATCGCTCTAGCTAAATATGTGAAAGTCGGTGATTTGGCTTGTAAAATGCTTCTGAAAAATATAACTTCTCCTTCAAGACACCCTTCCTACTGAGCCAGGACCTAACCCTAATATCCTTTTTAATATTATACTCAAGAGAGCCACTGCTGCTGCTGCTGCTGCTAAGTCGCTTCAGTCATGTCCGACTCTGTGTGACCCCATAGATGGAAGCCCACCAGGCTCCCCTATCCCTGGAATTCTCCATGCAGGAATATTGGAGCGGGTTGCCATTTCCTTCTCCAATGCATGAAAGTGAAAAGTGAAAGTGAAGTGGCTCAGTCATGTCTGACTCCTAGCGACCCCATGGACTGTAGCCTACCAGGCTCCTCCGTCCATGGGATTTTCCAGGCAAGAGTACTGGAGTGGAAGAGAGCCACTACCATTATGTCTATTATTGTTAAATAGAGTAAAATATGAATTTTATTAGCCATCCAAATTACAGATCACTTCTAAAGACTTTCTTGCCTTTAAAATCCCTTATTTCATTAGTGAAGTATATTATAATTTCACTTTTATAATCTGATTTTAGATTTATGATGTGAATATTAAAATTATAAAATGTGGGATTCCCTGGTTGCTCAGATGGTAAAGCGTCTGCCCGCAATGCAGGAGACCTAGGTTCAATCCCTGGGTCGGGAAGATCCCCTGGAGAAGGAAATGGCAACCCACTCCAGTACTCTTGCCTAGAAAATTCCATGAATGGAGGAGCCTTGTGGGTTACAGTCCATGGGGTCGCAAAGAGTTGGACACGACTGAGCAACTTCACTTCACTTTTTATACTTACAGAACTATAAAATATCCATTATCAAAAAAATTCATTGCTTAGGAAGGTAACCAGCACACACACACACACACACACACACACAAACTTTGGGTAGGATTTAATTTTTTTATATGCTAAGGGAAACAGCATGATCTAAAATGAAAATGTGAATTCAACCACTGAAGGCCAGTGCTGTTTCCTTCTTCTCTCATTACAAAACCCCAGCTGACAGGTACATGTTCATCACAATTCAGCTTAAGGCTTACCTGCTCCATGAAATTTTAAAGAATAACCCATGTAAAAAAACTGTAAAGATCAAAGAGCATGTAACAAGATAACAGAAGACAGACTGCAATTAAAGGACACAAACTCTCAGATTCAATAAAAGTAAATTCAACTCTATGCTCTTTTCAAAAGACAAACCTGACACAAAATGACAAAAGCAGAAGACTGAAATAATTGCTGCTATTTCCATCATTTTTGCTAGCAAAGTACACGTTATGCTAAACTACCATTCATCTGAAAACAAGTATCAGTGTCGGGTAGAATCTAGGGAAGTATATTTTAAAATCTTGCCATAAGATTTAAAATAATAATTACGATGAAACAATGATGGCAATATTGCTCATGCCAAACCTCAGTGAAGGTGAAGCATTCATCTTGAAAGCATGATAGCTTTCATCTTGAGGGTAACTTTTTGACCTCATAAACTTGAGCTGATGTTTTCATGGCCTGGTTGTACTTAAAGGTTATGAGAAAAAATCTGGAGTCTCTCCCAGGATCTAAAAAAAAATTGCTCTGAAGATCAAGGACACCAAATGGCTATAGACATAATAAATTATATCCTCTTGCCTTTTTGCTAATAATTAAAAGGAATTATGAGCCATTCTACATAGGATCCAAGTTCCAACATTGAATCTTAATTTATAACGATCCTTGATATATAGTTCACTGAGGGACCTGGCAGAGGAAAAACAATCTTTTAGAGGAAAGCATCTCTAACCCAGGACTCAGAAAATGTCCATAAATTAAATTCCAAGAAATATAAATTCACACTCTTAAAAAGTGCAGAATACTAAAAGAAACAAAGCATGAAAGAGGTAATGAAAACAACTGCCCGGCTGATGAAGATTTCAGGTACAGGAGCTGTCAAGGAGCATTAAACAGACAAACAAAAAAAATCTGCTTTCTATGTTCAAAGATGTAAACCAGGAAGATAAAATATAATGAAAACCACAGACTCTAATCAATTACCAAACACGTTTGACAAACAACCAAATAGAACTTTTAGAATTAAAATATAATCATTTGGTCCAAAAAATCATTAAAACTACTAAAAAAATAAGGTTTGAGCTGGAGGAATGACTCAGAATGTGCACAGATAGACACAGGCACATCAGTCAAGACAGGCAGGTTAAGTGGCCTGAGGGCTGAGCGCGACGAGCCCGTCACTGTGAGTCAGAGTCTGACTGGGGAAGAGTGCTGTCCCACCGAGGAGCTTAGGGGGAGAGTAAGAATGGCCATTTATAAACCCGGGGCCGTAATTTAAGGAATCTCCATGATATACTTAAGCATTGCCAGAGTGCTACCACTCGAGGACCAGGGAGGAATGGGAATGCTGATAGAGCCCACGGAGGACAGTAGAGTGCCTGACGGGAGCATGGCCTTCAGTAAGTGACCCCTCAGCCTCACTGAAGGAGCAATGGCAGTAAGGGGACAGATTCACTGCCTTCCCTCTCTAATCTGCTGCCTGTGCCTGACATTTTTTGAACATCGCTGGGAACCGGAGGGTAAAGGAGGCCGTTACTGCGGTTCGTTACTCTTAAGGATGAGCTGATGAGAAGAGACCAAAAAAGATACCCAGAATAAAATGTAACTGAGGTTTCAGGAAAATGTAGAGACAATGGCTGAGAATTTTCCAACCTGAATGAAAGAACTAGCTATCAGATACAAAAGCACAGAAAATTCAAAGCAGGAAAAATAAAAAGAAAATAACATTAAGCAAAATTACAAAGACAGGGCAAAACACACACATAGAGGACTCTGAGTTAAGCAGCTAACTTCTCCAGGACAACACTGCTAGTCAGAAAACAGTAGAATATTGTTTTCTGTGTGCTGCAATAGAATGACATCAACTTAGAATTCTATGCTCAATGAAAATATCATTCATGAATGAGGATAAATTAAGGAAATTTTAGAAAAATACTGAAAGATTTTTGCCACCGGCCAATTTAACCAAACTAGGAAGAATGGTTTTCAAGCAAAAATAAAATTATCCCACACAGCAGATCCTAGATACACAAAGAAATGAAAAGCAAACTGATGACTATGTGGCAATATTTGAAAAGAAAAAAAATGTATAAAGTTATCATAATATTGAAGTGATTAGAAACCAATTAAAATAAAAAAACTAGAATAGCAAGTAGGGCACAAAGTTATTGGAGACAAAGTAATTAAAAATTTCCTGCAGTGTTTGGAAGGAAGGTTGAGATCCTGGTTGATATTTAAAGTATGTATATTAAAATTTAGAATAAATGCTGAAAGAATGGTACTATTATGGATTGCTTTCAAATTAGTAGAGGGAAACACTATGAATGAAAAAGACAGTAAATCAATCCAAAAGAAGTCAAGAAGGAGAGAAAATAAAATACAAAAGAAAAAAATAATTAAGTTTCAAAATACATAGTGCAAAACTTAACTGGAAGGAGAAACAAACAAATCACGACAGAGGAAGATTTTAATATCTTCTTTCAATAAATGACAGAACAAGCAAATAGAAAATCAGTGAGTACCTAGAACACTTAAACAGTGCTATGAACCAACTTGACCCTGTTGACACGTAGCACATTTCACCACATAAGAACAAAATACACATTTTTTTTCAAGATATTAATGAACATTTACCAAGATATACCATATTTGACTGACAAAGTAATTCTGCAATAAAAAATTTGTCACAATACAAAGAATGATCTCAGACTACAATGAAATTAAATAAAAATTAGATCAAAGATATCTGGAAAACTCATAAGCATTTGGAAACTAAATAAAGTAATACATTCCAAATAATAAATAAATCAAAAGAAATTAGAATGTATATTGAACCAAAAATAATGAAACAAAAATGTATCAACATTTGAGAGAATGCTGCTAAATAATAGTGGTTAGAGGAAATTTATAGCACTAGATACCTATATTTAAAAAGGGAAAAAAAGATCTCAAATCAAAGGCCAGACTTCTTCCCTAAGAAATAAGGAAAACAACTGCAAATTAAATCCAAAATAAGCAGAATAAAGGAAACAATAAATATTAAAAGAAGAAACAGCAGAATAGAAAAATAAATGGAAAAAATCCATAAAATAAAAGCTCATACTTTGAAAATGCTAATAATATTAATAAAATATTAATTTTAAAACCTTTACATGGATTAATAAGAAAAATAGAAGACACAAATTACCAATATCAGGGATGATAAAAGTGACATAACTCAGATACTACATATAATAGAAAGATAATAGAAAAATTATATGTACAATAATACAAAATATAGCTAGATTATTAATAAATAGACATTTAGATCCAGCCAGTAAAGAATAATGCCTAATAAATTTCATCCATATTCAGAGATGATATAAAAAGGATATGTACACAGAAAAGAAGTACCCGATGTTTATATCAGCTGAGTGACTGAAATGAGTTGTATATTAAATAATATACACAAATAATTTGTGGTTTCAAGTGTGTTTCACTGTGGTCTTATAAAAAAAATAATGGTTCAGTAACTCTTCAATTTGGTGGTAAAGTAGAGAAACCGCTGTAGATTGACAGGGTAATCAAGGTCTTGAGTGAATATGAACATGGGTTTGAATCATGGCTCCACCAGTTTCTAACTCTGTGATCCAGAAGAAGTCATTAGTCTCATATATAGATAACCCTGATATATAGTGTTTTTGTACAGATAAAATGAAATAATACATGTAATGGTGAGGAGCATTATTTTGAGAATAGAAATTATTTCTTTTAGTCTAATAAGAAAATAGCAATGGGATAAGTAAGACCTTCTCTGATTTCCTCCCTTTCTCCCTGACCCACTCAACTCTTAGAAGAAAATCTAGAACAAGAATCATGCCAATGAAAGAGAAAGAAGCATGACTGTAGTCGGAATTAGATTCACCAATGTCAGCAAAATGCAGAAATAAACAGGAAACAACCAAGTGAAAGGGATATAATGCCTTGTAAGGACACATATCGGAAGACTCAAGGGTCAGTGAATAAATAAGGTAGAATCTTTGAGCTGTGGTTCTGGAAAATTATTGATATGGACTTTGAGCCAGAGATAATTACTGCCATATACCCATATTTTTAAAATTGAGGTGAGGTATAGCTGATTTACTATTAATTTGCCATGTTAGTTTCATGAGTACAGCATAGTGATTCAGTTATACACACACACACACACACACACACACACACACACACATATATATATACACACATATATACATATATATATACACATATACATGCACACACACACACAGATAGATAGATAGATAGATAGATACACACACACACATACATGTATACTTTTTCAGATTCTTTTCCCTTATAAGTTATGATAAAATATTGACTATAATTTCTTGTGCTATACAGTAGTTTCCTTGTTGGTTATCTATTTTACATAGAATGGTGTGTATATGTTAACCCCAACCTCCTAATTTATCCCTTCCCCATTTCATATATCTATTGTAATCGTCCAAAAGTCAACTGCTGAGGGCCCACCCCCCAATGTGACTGTATGTGGACACAGGGCCTTTGTGAGGTGGTTAAGATTAAGTGTGATCTTGGGTGGAGCCCTCAGCTGATAGGATTAGCATTCTTATAAGAAGAGACATGAGAGAATCCTGTCTCCATCTCTCTCTTGCTGTACTCCCAGTGTCCCCCACCTCCCTTCATGTGAGAACATGGTGGAATAGATAATCTGCAAGACAGCCGGAGAGTCCTCACCAGAATGCCATCATCCAGGGACTGTGATCTTGGACACTCATCTCCCACTGTGAGAAAATAAATTTCTGTTGTTTGATCCCCTAGGTCAAATGGTATTTTGTAATGGCAAAGGAGTTCTGACATTTCTAGCCTTTATTTTCATTCCATTAAGCAGATTGTGTGTGATGAATGAGGGTTATGTATTAAAGACCTCTTTGTAGAATGAAAACACAAAGTGTGTAAGGAACTGAAACGTCCTGAATTATGGATCAACACTCAAGTGAGGGTGGAGAGGATGTGCTGTTAATTGAGTTCTCTCTTTCCTGATGATCCCAAATCCCATATTTTCTTTCTTTCTTTAAGACCCTCAACTGAGCTGGAGTTCCCAACCCCACCCCCCAACCTCTCCTCGCTCCTATCTTTACTTCAGTACATCACTTGATTCTGTGTCACCCAGCTGATTGTGGACTTTGGTGAGAAAGCATTACTGGAGTGAAACACCATCCAGCTTTGCTGTTTTCCTCTCTTGTTTGCTTAACTCACATAGAAAAGTACAGAGGCTGACATGTAGAGGTCCATGACATTGTACAGGAGGCAGTGATCAAAACCATCCCCAAGAAAAAGAAATACAGAAAGGCAAAATGGTTGTCTGAGGAGGCCTTACAAATAGCAGAGAAAAGAAGAGAAGCTAAAGGCAAAGGGAGAAAGAAAAGATATACCCATTTGAATGCAAAATTCCAAACAATAACACAGAGAGATAAGAAAGACTTCCTCAGTGATCAATGCATAGATATAGAAGAAAACAATAGAATGGAAAAGACTAGAGATCTGTTCAAGAAAATTAGAGATACCAAGGAAACATTTCATCCAAAGATGTGTACAATAAAGGATAGAAATGGAATGGACCTAACAGAAGCAGAAGATATTAAGAAGAGCTGGCAAGAACACACAGAAGAACTGTACAAGAACGATCTTTATGACCCAGATGACCATGATTGTGTGATCACTCACCTAAGGCCACACATCCTGGAATGTGAAGTCAAGTGGGCCTTAGGAAGCATCACTATGAACAAAGCTAGTGGAGGTGATGAAATTTCAGTTGAGCTATTTCAAATCCTAAAAGATGATTATGTAAAAGTGCTGCACTCAATATGCCAGCAAATTTGGAAAACTCAGCAGTGGCCACAGGACTAGAAAAGGTCAGTTTTCATTCCAATCCCAAAGAAAGACAATGCCAAAGATGCTCAAACTACCCCACAAGTCCACTTATCTCACACACTAGCAAACTAATGCCCAAAATTCTCCAAGTCAGGTTTCAACAGCATGTGAATCGTGAACTTCCAGATGTTCAAGCTGGTTTTAGAAAAGGCAGAGGAACCAGAGATCAAATTGCCAACTTCCATGGGATCATCAGAAAAAACAAGAGAGTTCCAGAAAAACATCTATTTCTGCTTTAATGACCATGTCAAAGCCTCTGACTGTGTGGATCATAACAAACTGTGGAAAATGCTTAAAGAAATGGGACTACCAGACCACTTTACCTGCCTTCTGAAAAATCTGTATGCAGGCCAAAAAGCAACAGTTAGAAATGGACATGGAACAACAGACTGATTCCAAATTGGGAAAAACAGTATGTCAAGGCTGTATATTGTCACCCTGTTGTTTAACTTATATGCAGAGTACATCATGTGAAATGCAGGGCTGGATGAAACACAACCTGGAATCAAGATTTCCGGGAGAAATATCAATAACTTCAGATACACAAATTATACCACTTTCATGCCAGAAAGCAAAGAAGAACTAAAGAGCCTCTAGATGAAAGTGAAAGAGGAGAGTGAAAAAGTTAGCTTAAAATTCAACTTTCAGAAAACTAAGATCAAGGCATCCAGTCCCATCACTTCATGGCAAATAGATGGGGAAACAATGGAAACAGTGACAGATTTTATTTTCTTGGGCTCCAAAATCACTTCAGATGGTGAATGCAGCCATGAAATTAAAAGACACTGGCTCCTTGGAACAAAAGCTATGACCAACCTAGACAGCATATTAAAAAGCAGAGACAGTACTTTGCCAAGAAATGCGTCTAGTCAAAGCTATGGTTTTTCCAGTAGCCATGTATGGATGTGAGAGTTGGCCTATAAAGAAAGCTGAGCACTGAAGAATTGATCCTTTTGAAATATTGTGTTGGAGAAGACTCTTGAGCGTCCCTTGGACTGCAAGGAAATCCAACCAGTCCATCCTAAAGGAAATCAGTCTTGAGCAAATGTTCAGGAAGGACTGATGCTGAAGCTGAAGCTCCAATACTTGACCACCAGGTTCAAAGAACTGACTCTTTGGAAAAGACCCTGATGCTGGGAAAGATTGAAGGAAGGAGGAGAAGGGGATGACAGAGGATAAGACGGTTGGATAGGATCACCAACTCGATTGACATGTATTTGAGCAAGCTCCGGGAGTTGGTGATGGACAGGGAAGCCGGGCATGCTGTAGTCCATGAGGTTGCAAAGAATCTGACACTACTGATCGACTGAACTGACTGACTGAGAGGCTGAATATGCACAGCAAATAATTCAGCAATTCATTTGCAACAAATTTTTACAAGGTAATTCATGTAATGAATGGAGTCTGGTAGGCTCAGCTCTTAGCAAATCTCGCTCTCGGTGGAATATGGGATAAGAATTTCAAAGAATTATATGCCTATCAAAAATCAACCTGGGGATAGAACTCCATCAGCCTAATCAGGATTCCTGCCTTTGAAGTGCTCCTTTGTCTCCCATGCCTTTTCCTTTAGCACCCTTATTTTATGCACATGATAATAAATACATAAGCATGTTGGGTGAGCTTGTTCAGTCTAATAAAATTCTATCAAAGCCCAATAAAGTTAGTTAAATGCTTTCATTATTTCCTCATTTATATAATCAAGTTATCCAAAAAATCTTATATCAGCATGTTGAGTGTTTTCAAGAGACTTGTTTCACAGATTACAGAGAAAATTCTAAATCTGTCCCTAATTTTAAAATATATCCTTTTGGGATAATGTCAATTTACAAACCGCCAAAATGAAATGTAAGTTTGTTTTAATGTATGTAATGTCAAATAAGTATAATAGCAAAGTTTTCAACATAATTAAAAGAGGTTATTTACTGCAAAAAATAAAAATTTATACAAAATATGAGCATCCAGGGCTGTTAGACATTGCTTGTAGTGGTGTCTGTGCCTAACTGGCTTCAGTGGCCCATCTTCCTCACTGAGCATCTTTACCTATGAGAATTAACCACTCACTTAACCTATATATCATTTTCAGGCACAGAGTACAGCCAAGCAATTTAAAACCACTTGGAGAATTAAAAATCTATCATCTTCACAAATACACATTTACCCTTTATTTAGCAAGAGAACCTCATATGCCATTTCCTGGCCACTTTTTCTTACTCTTACTGCTCCATGTATTTTCATCCCTGCTTAATTGGACTCAGGAGTATTCTGAAAGCCAAAACTCATAGCTATCTTCCCAGGAAGGAAGGTGTCCAGGAAAACCAAACAAATGATGGGGGGGGGGGGGGGGCGGGGATGAAAAGACAGCATTTTAGATCCTGTAACTCTGAGACAGTTCTAATCAAGAAAATTTAAATTTTTATATTTTGATGGAAACAGTAAACAATTTTGAAGAAAATTTCAGTGTGCCATTCTAAGAACATAATGAGTTAAAACTACTTTGTAGTCGTCATAGAAAGTCCTAGCATATATTGCAAAGGTATATTTCCTGATCGGAGAAGGCAATGACACCCCACTCCAGTACTCTTGCCTGGAAAATCCCGTGGACGGAGGAGCCTGGTAGGCTGCAGTCCATGGGGTCGTGAAGAGTCTGACACGACTGAGCGACTTCACTTTCACTTTTCACTTTCATGCATTGGAGAAGGAAATGGCAACCCACTCCAGTGTTCTTGCCTGGAGAATCCCAGGGACGGCAGAGCTTGGTGGGCTGCCGTCTGTGGGGTCCCAAGAGTCAGACACGACTGAAGCAACCTAGCAGCAGCAGCATATTTCCTCATAAAGCTTAATAGGAACTAACTGCCTTTAATGATAATATGTTACCTTTAGAGTCTGTTGTAAGTATCAGTGAGTGATGGAGTTTATGACTTTTTTCTTAGGCTGATGCCCCCAGGCTCACCAGGAACACTATTATTGTAATAAATAATATTGTGAACAAATAGTTGTTGAGCTTGGGGCAGAGAGTAGCATTATCTTTCACAGTCACTACTCTCTTAAGATTAAATGAGAGAATGTGTCCGGATAATGTTATGTGACCATGCCTAGGACTTCATAAGTGATTAATAAATATAGGTTTAATTATGGTTCCTTCCTTCAAAGAGCTTGTAGTCTGTCAGGGTTGCCCAGTCATTCACTGGCCACTTAAAACTGTGATGGGAGAAGCAGGTCCAGTGGTGCTGCAGGAGCAGAGCAGGGCAGAGACATTTAAACCGATTGTGAAGACATTACACTTAAAATTAATTTTGAAGGATGTGTAAAAGTTAGGAAAATGCCGGGAAAAATATATTCAAAACAGGTGGAGCAAATCCCTGTGGAGATGAGAGTAAATGTGACCCAGACACAGAAGAGGAGCCATTATGTTGTACCAATTGACATGAAAAATTGATCCACACTCACAGGCTACCTATGTTCACAGGTAACTCCAGGCACTTTAATAAAGACATCAAAAAACTCCAGTGAAATTCACTCAGACTTACATCACTCATCATTGCTGGTTACTGATTTTTGTTTCTGTTGTGTAGTCGCTAAGTTAGGCCCTACTCTTTGTGATTCTGTGGCCTGTAGCCCAGCAGGGTCCTCTGTTCATGGGATTTCCCAGGCAAGAATATGGAGTGGGATGTCACTTCCTTCCCCAGGGAATCTTCCCAACTTAGGGACTGAACCTGAGTTACTTGCTTCTCCTGCATTGCAGGCAGATTCTTTACTGCTGAGCCACCAACTGGAAAACAAAACAAAAAGAATGTTTATCCTTTCATATAACCAATGTTTTAAGATGCTTATTCCTTCAGTCAATAAATATTGCAGTGAATTGAGTCATAAGTGTAACTAGCTTACAAGAAAAAAATTCATTGTGTATGTGTTTGCACTTCACAGTACTTTTTCCCTTTTAGTAAACATTAAATGCCTTGCCATTTATTTCAAGATTTTTTTTCCAGTGTGAATACTGAAAAATTTACAAATTCTAATCATCATAAATGGTTCAAAGAGAGAGTGATTGTTTATGATCTTGAGTGTTTCCATTACTGTAATTTATTCTTGATTTAGAAAGATGATTATGTAATGAAGCAACATTAAGATCCACAATAAAGTAATAATATTATTAATATACATGTTTCTGTTTATGTCTATCTACCTGCCTTTAAAGAGTATTGCCCAGTGACCTCAAATTATTACTATGCTTATATGGTGTTATGTTAAGTGAATTATTTAAATGATTGCCTGATTCTAGGAATGAATATTTCTCAAATAATAGTTAAAAATAAGAAATTTTATCCAAGTTATGCTATCGTGACATTAAAAGGGAAAAAATAAGAGTGCATTATTTTTTCCCAAAACTTATTAAGAAAAGTGCTGAACTCCAAAGCCTAAAAGGAATTTAAGTACACTTGTAAAGAATAATAAGTTAAATAAATATACTGACTCTTCTCATCACTCAAATGCCTCAAAATATTGGGAATGAGTGCTGAAAAAACAAAAATATATTAGACTCTATAAACTTTGCTAGTCTGGAGATTTCCCAACCAACATGTAAATTTGAGTTTAAGAAAACAATGCCATTAGAACAAATCAAATATTTCTCTAGTTTTTCAATGATTCTATTAAGAATGACATTCTGATCTGATTGGGGACTACTCCACTCTATTCGACAGAGTGTACCATCACTTCCATCCATCTGGCCTGGTCCACGGTCTCCATTACAGCCATCAGGCTCCCATGGGGTAGAATTAAGATGCAAAACGTGAATTCTGTGTTCCAACATGGAACCTTTACACTCATCACTTCTTTCCCCTCTAGTCACATTCCTTCTTGCCTAACTCAGGGCCATCCGTCACTCCCTCACCCCCATTCTCTCTCATCTGTTGGAGGAGAACTACAACTTATCATCTGTGATGACTAGTCTTTTCCTTAGTGCCTAGAAGGGAGAGGACAAGAAAATTAGTTCAGGAAACCCATAAGGAAATTGAACAAGTACACTGTTTTCAGCAATCACTTAAATATTTGTTAAGTTAAAATTAATATTATAAAGTAATATTTTCTAAGCATCAGAGACCTAAGCTAATTTTTTTTGAAGAGTTTCTCTTTAAAAATTGGCTATAATTTAATTTGATGTATATGTGTATATATATAATATATATATATTGATATATATATATATATATATTTCAGAAGATATAACAGAATTAAAGCATGTTTCTTACCCAATGGAACTAAGAATTCAATTAAGAGGACTGCATAAATAGTCACATTAATAATATATACTAAAGATAGTCTTTTCTAATATTTACCTTTGTATAGTCCTGAAGTGTCAAATGTATTGCAACAAAGCTAAAGAGGATTGGGAGCTTCGTCTTGGTCTACACTGGTTCTTGGGAATCTGGATTAGGGCTTGACATATGCATAGAAGCTGTTCATAAATCCTGATCAAATGACTAAATACACGAATCATTTCATATGCATTATTTCCCACAAGTAACTTCCCTATGGGTAAAAGAAAGATCACTCTGTAGGTAATAAACCAAGACAGAGATGTGAAGTTATTTGCTGAAATCACACAATTAGCAAAGGCAGAATTGAATAGAGAATCCAAGGTTTCTGACTTCCAATTCCCAATACCATGCAATTGCCATGCACCGAGAATGCACAGTTTGTAACTGCCAAAGGAGGTAAATGTGCAAAGAAGGAAATGATCAGTGTTTCAGAGTCAATACAGACTCATTTCTAGTGTTAAGACACAACTAGGGACAAGTTCTCCTCCCTTTAACAAAATAAGTCCTTTAATGAAGAACACACATTCATCAGATGTGAATTTGACAAAGCAAGTTTGGGGCTTCCCTGTTAGCTCAGTGGTAGAGAATTTGCCTGCCAAGACAGTAGACATGGGTTCAATCCCTGATCTGGGAAGGTCTCACATGCCTTGAAGCAACTAAGCCCGTATGCGGCAACTATCAGGCCTGTGCTCTAGAGTCCAGGAGCCACAACTACTGAGTGCACCTGCCACAGCTACTGAAATCAGAGTGCCCCAGAGCTTGTGGCCTGCAATGGGAAAAGCCACCACAATGAGAAGTCCACAGGTGCAGTTAGAGAGCAGCCCCCACCCTCCACAGCTAAAGAGAAGCCTATGCAGCAACAAAGACTTCCCATAGTCAAACACAAATAAATGAAATTATAAATAAATACAAGCAAGTCTTAAAGCTGACACCTAGGAAGCACTGCATTTGTTAAAGCGGGAAATGGATAGTCCCAAACCCTGGGAAAATTAAGCATTGCTATTTTCACAAATGCAGGTAGAATACCATGCTAACATACAAGCAGATTTGTGTGTGTGTGTGTGTGTGTGTGTGTGTGTGTGTGTGTATGTGAGAGAGAGACAGAGAATATGGCTATAAGGAAAATCCTGCTCCCCCCACTCAGATCATAAATAAGCCCTGCATCCACATTGATTGGTCAGGGAAGAACAGTAATTCAATTGCCCAGCATCCTTCAATTGGAACACTGTCCCTGAGGTATGTCACAGAACACTTTTTCTCGTGGATCTAAAACATGGCATTGATATATAGTGACACTTTCACAAATAACTCTTCATCTTTCTGAAAATAAATCCTTAAACTCAATTACATTCATAAATCAATTGTAGTGTCTGCCTCTACACTAAAATACTGCCCTATAGTAAAGTGGCATCAATTCTTTCTTGTAACTTTTAACTATAGCTTGGAGATGCCAAGACCATGCTGATGCAGCCAGAGGAAATGGGAAAGTGATCGTCACTCAGTCGTGTCCAACTCTTTGCAACCCCGTAGACTGTAGCCTGCCAGGTTCCTCTGTCCATGGAATTCTTCAGGCAAGAATATTGGAGTGAGTTGCCATTCCCTTCTCCAGGGGTTCTTCCTGATCCAGGGATTGAACCCAGATCTCCTGTATTGCAGGCAGATTCTTTACCGTCTGAGCCACCAGGGAAGCACAAGTAAATGGAAAAACTTCTGGAAAAGAGAGAACACTTACACAGATGCTGGAATGTGGGACAGAGGGAAGGAGGAGGAGGAGAAGCAAAGTTATCAGTCTAGGAGAGACCTGGTTTCACTAGAGGATGACAGGTGAGCCACCCTGGTTGCAGAAAAATGTAAAGTTTGAATCAAGCTGGATATAATGGGTTCAAGATGGAAATAATGGGAGTGAGGCTTCCTCACCCTACTTCATTTAAGAATTTGAGCTAGTGAGGTAACAGAAAAAGAATTACAATTGTTTAAGTACTTCTCATAAGACTTAAGGAGTTCAGCAGTAAGTGATGTACACTCCTAGAATAAATCTTTCATTACAGATGATGCTATTCTGCATATGCAAATTTATTCATCACTGTAATATTTAATGACTTCCCTGGGGCTCAGCAGTAAAGAATCTGCTTGCCAATGTACAAGGCGTGAGTTTGATCCCAAGCTTGGGAAGATCCCCTGGGGAAGTAAATGGCAACCCACTCCAGTATTCTTGCCTGGAAAATCCCATGGACAGAGGAACCTGATGGGGAACAGTCTATTTGGTCACAAAGAATTGGACACAACTAAACAACAAAAACCACAAAAGGATACCCAAAAAGATGCCCTTTTCATTATAAGGGACTGGAATGCAAAAGTAGGAAGTCAAGAAACACCTGGAGTAACAGGCAAATTTGGCCTTGGAGTACAGAATGAAGCAGGGCAAAGGCTAATAGAGTTTTGCCAAGAGAACACACTGGTCATAGCAAACACCCTCTTCCAATAACATAAGAGAAGACTCTACACATGGACATCACCAGATGGTTAACATCGAAATCAGATTTATTATATTCTTTGCAGCCAAAGATGGAGAAGCTCTATACAGTCAGCAAAAACAAGACCAGCAGCTGACTATGGCTCAGATCATGAACTTCTTATTGCCAAATTCAGACTTAAATTGAAGAAAGTAGGGAAAACCACTAGACCATTCAGGTATGACCTAAATCAAATACCTTATGATTATACAGTGGAAGTGAGAAATAGATATAAGGGACTAGATCTGATAGACAGAGTGCCTCATGAACTATGGATGGAGGTTTGTGACATTGTAGAGGAGACAGGGATCAAGACCATCCCCATGGAAAAGAAATGCAAAAAAGCAAAATTGCTGTCTGAGGAGGCCTTACAAATAACTGTGAAAAGAAGAGAAGTGAAAAGCAAAGGAGAAAAGGAAAGATATTCCCATCTGAATGTAGAGTTCCAAAGAATGGCAAGGAGAGATAAAAAGCCTCCCTCAGCAATCAATACAAAGAAGTAGAGGAAAACAACAGAATGGGAAAGACTAGAGATCTCTTCAAGAAAATTAGAGATACCAAGGGAACATTTCATGCAAAGATGGGCTCGATAAAGGACAGAAATGGTATGGACCTAACAGAAGCAGAAGATATTAAGAAGAGGTGGCGAGAATACACAGAAGAACTGTACAAAAAAGATCTTCATGACCCAGATAATCTCGATGGTGTGATCACTCACCTAGAGCCAAGCACCCTGGAATGTGAAGTCAAGTGGGCCTTAGGAAAAATCACTACGAACAGAGTTAGTGGAAGTGATGGAATTTCAGTTGAGCTATTTCAAATCCTCAAAGATGATGCTGTGAAAGTGCTCTACTCGATATACCAGCAAATATGGAAAACTCAACAGTGGCTGCAGGACTGGAAAAGGTCAGTTTTCATTCCAATCCCAAAGAAAGACAATGCCAAAGAATGCTCAAACTACCGCACAATTGCACTCATCTCACATGCTAGTCAAGTAATGCTCAAAATTCTCCAAGCCAGGCTTCAGCAATACGTGAACCGTGAACTTCCAGATGTTCAAGCTGGTTTTAGAAAAGGCAGAGGAACCAGAGATCAAATTGCCAACATCCGCTGGATCATCGAAAAAGCAAGAGAGTTCCAGAAAAACATCTATTTCTGCTTTATTGACTATGCCAACGCCTTTGACTGTGGAAAATTCTGAAAGAGATGGGACTAGCAGACCACTTGACCTGTCTTTTGAGAAACAAGTATACAGGTCAGGAAGCAACAGTTAGAACTGGACATGGAACAACAGACTGGTTCCAAATAGGAAAAGGAGTATGTCAAGCCTGTATATTGTCTCCATGTTTATTTAACTTATATGCAGAGTAAATCATGAGAAACGCTGGGTTAGAAGAAGCACAAGCTGGGATCAAGATGGTCAGAAGAAATATCAATAACCTCAGATATGCATATGATATCACCCTTATGGCAGAAAGTGAAGAGGGACTAAAAAGCCTTTTGATGAAAGTGAGAGAGGAGAGTGAAATAGTTGGCTTAAAGCTCAACATTCAGAAAACTAAGATCATGGCATCTGGTGCCATCACTTCGTGGCAAATAGATGGGGAAATAGTGGAAACAGTGTCAGCCTTTATTTTTTTGAGTTCCCAAATCACTGCAGATGGTGATTGCCAGCCATGAAATTAAAAGGCACTTACCCCTTGAAAGGAAAGTTATGATCAACCTAGATAACATATTAAAAAGCAGAGACATTACTTTGCCAACAAAGGTCTGTCCAGTCAAGGCTATGGTTTTCCCAGTAGTCATATATGGATGTGAGAGTTGGACTGTGAACAAAGCTGAGTGCAGAAGAATTCATGCTTTTGAACTGTGGTGTTGGAGAAGACTCTTGAGAGTCCCTTGGACTTCAAGGAGATCCAGCCATTCCATCCTAAAGGAGATCAGTCCTGGGTGTTCATTGAAAGGACTGATGTTGTAGCTGAAACTCCAATTCTTTGGCCACCTCATGCGAAGAGTTGACTCACTGGAAAAGACCCTAATGCTGGGAAGGATTGGGGGCAGGAGGAGAAGGGGATGACAGAGGGTGAGATGGCTGGATGGCATCACCGACTCAATGGACATGAGTTTGGGTAAATCCAGGATTTGGTAATGGACAGGGAGGCCTGGAGTGCTGTGATTCATGGGATCGCAAAGAATTGGACATAACTGAGCGACTGAACTGAAGTGAACTTAAACAACAATAGCAATTTTTAATACTATACCATATTTAGACAAGTTGGTGTGTTCTCTTTTACAATGACAATTTATGTCAAATCATGATAAAATATTGACTATTTCACAAGTATTGGTCCACTTAACTATAGGAGTTAAAGAAAGAAATAATACTCTAGGTGAAAATAAAAATTAAAATGTAATAATAAGAAGATAATCATGATGCAGGCCTAGGGAAAATAAGAATTACAAAAGCATAGAGAACTGTTTCTCCCATGAACTGAATGATTTCACCTCATAATTGTTTCCTGGCATTTTTTTTTTAAGTAAGATGATGTTATCTACAGAATAAATTCAAGGTCTCTGTTTTTAGACAAGAAAAGGACACCACACCAGCTTCCCCTGTGTAGATGCTGATGTATTCAGGAAGAGACTACTTCTTTTCTTGGCACTGACCCAGGAGTCTTTTGGATGCTTAAGTGGTTTCACAACCAGTGAGCTAACAGGAGGGTAACCCCAGGGAACAGAAGCAGCACGTGATGGGTAAGGAGGGAGCCACAGCCTCTTCTATCTGGGATTCAATAAAATAGTTCTTGAGAAAATCACTTAGCACAGGGTCCTAAACATAGTTAACTCTCATTACACCTAATCTAAAATTATGTGTATAATAAGCACCACTTGTCAATAACCTTGTTCTGTAATTTCTTTTTGCATCAGTTTCTCATAGTCATGTCTTCATGGAAAAGTATGTAATACTTGAACAAATAAAGGTAAAAAAGTACCAAGTTATGTAAATTAAATGGCATAATACATTAATATAATACTATTTTAATTAGCTTCAAAGTCACAGTATGTCCCCAAAGTGGTAGAGAAACCACTGAAAACTGTAATTTTCTTAATTCGTGTTAGGAAATAAATAAAAGTCAACTATAAAAATTAATTGCCTGGAATTAAAGCACACACACAGTAAAGGACACTTTAATGAGGAAACATTTCACATTCATTCTTATCAGCTATTATGACAAATGTCCTTTCTATAAGATACTATTAATACACTTCGTCATTTGCAGTTAATTACCCTCCATCTGGTACAATCTCTGAGAGACTGGTTTTTTTTTTCCCCTCAAAAGAAAATTTTGATTCACACACAAATAATTATTTGGTCTCTAACCTATAAAAAGACCAAAACAAGATGGGGAAAGTATTGAAAAGAAAATTTTTCTCTCTGTAAGAATATTTCAGTAATTTCCAGAGAGGAGAATTTACTGGCTGACTGGTTATAATAAGGACAAAATAGCAAACATAGCAAAATATCATTCTAGGAGATAAAACCCTTCATGTTGAATATTTTGCTTCATTCACCATTAAATCATCAGCAGTCACAGAATGCTAATAAAGGTCATAAGCAATGAGCTAAAAGACAAATGCAATTTTTTCAAAGTTTAGCCATCAAAAATGTTATGATTAAGCACATATTATGCATTAAACCATCACAATATTGTAAAGTAATTATCCTCCAATTAAAATAAATAAATACATTATAAAAAGAAGAATTTATATTGAGTTATGGCTTGTGCTCTGGTCAGAATTTTATTAGGTATGATAAATACAGATTTACCAGATAAATTCAGAGTGTACAAAATTTGAAAATGAATTTCTGTTATTTAATTTTTAAACAAGATTTTTGAAATGTTCTTGCCCACAATTGAAGATTTGTTAGCACAGCTAACCTTTCAAATTGTCAGTTATATAAGATTGCAATCTAGTAGCATTCTAGCAGCTCAGTTAAGGTACATTTAATAATTTTAAATTGTAATTCAAGTTACAATGACCATGGAAATGTAACAGCAGTTGGTAACCATAAAATATTTTGAGGTTTATGTTTTGTTGGAATATGGTAAGTACCTTTCAATGTATTCCTGGAATCCCACTTCTGGGCATATATTCAGAGAAAGTTCTAATTCGAAAAAGATACATGAACCCCAATGTTCATATTATTTACAATAGCCAAGCAGTCTAAATGTCCATTGACAGATGAATGAATAAAGAAGATGTGGTACATATATACGATGGAATACTACTTAGCCTTAAATGAAATAATTCCATTGACAGCAACATGGATGGACCTAGAGATTATTATACTAGTGTAGTAATTCAGACAGAGAAAGACAAACACAAAATATTATCGCTTACATGTGGAACATAAAGCATGATGCAAATGTACATATCTACAAAAGAGAAACAGATTCACAGACATAGAGAACAGATTTATGATTGTTAAGGTGGAGGGGGTGGAGAAGGGATGGGTTGGGAGTTTGAAATCAGTAGATGGAAGCTATTATATATAGGACTGATAAACAACAAGATCTTACTGTATAGCCCAGAGATCTATATCCAATATCCTGTGATAAACCATAGTGGGAATGAATATTAAACAGAATACACACACACACACACATATATATATAACTGAACATTTTGCTGTATAATAGAATGTAATATAACATTGTAATTCAACTATAATTAAACAAAATTTTAAATATTTAAAAATAAAAATATGGTAACTGTCTGAAGCCCCTTTACTTTACAAGGAGGCTTATGTAGAAGAAGTGGTGTAACAGTAAACAGAATACTGGAGTGGAAAATGGCAACCCACTCTAGTGTTGTTGCCTGAGAAATCCCATGGACAGAGGAGCCTGGAGGGCTACAGTCCATGTGTTCTCAAAGGGTCAGATGTGACTGAAGTGACTAAGCATGCAAGCAAGCATGAATGTAGCAGAAGAGACAGTGATATACATCTTCAAGCAGATACTAAATATTTATTTACATTAAGACAGAAAATGTGTGTGTAGATATCCTAAATCCACTCTCATCTCAGGGACAACTTAGGTTACTAAGTCTCTTACAAGTTACTCTAAATCTTACTGCTTTATAAGCAACATTTATTAAGTAAACAATTCGTAAGTAGGGCTTCCCAGGAAAAATATCTGGGAGAAGATTGCCAGGAGAAATATAAATAACCTCAGGTATGCAGATGACACCACCTTATGGCAGAAAGTGAAGAAGAACTAAAGAACCTCTTGATGAAAGTGAAAGAGGAGAGTGAAAAAGCTGGCTTAAAACTCAACATTCAGAAAACTAAGATCATGGCATCTGGTCCCATCACTTCATGGAAGATAGATGGGGAAACAGTGGAAATAGTGTCAGACTTTATTTTTTCAGGCTCCAAAATCAGTGCAGATGGTGACTGCAGCCATGAAATTAAAAGATGCTTACTCCCTGGGAGAAAAGTTATGACCAAAGTTAGACAGCATATTAAAAAGCAGAGACATTACTTTGCCAACAAAGGTCCGTCTAGTAAAGGCTGTGGTTTTTCCAGTAGTCATGTATGGATGTAAGAGTTGGACTATAAAGAAAGCTGAGTGCCTATGAATTGATGCTTTCGAATAGGGTTGTTGGAGAAGACTCTTGAGAGTCCCTTGGACTGCAAGGAGATCCAACCAGTCAATCCTAAAGGAAATCAGTCCTGAATATTCATTGGAAGGACTGATATTGAAACTGAAACAATATAAGGCCCGAAAAGTATAAATTATGTCAACTATGTGCAAGAGCTACAAATAATTCCAGAGATATCATAAAATAATTCTGAAATCTTGTAAATTAAAATCACTTCCAAGTCATTTATTTCCAGGACAGTTTTTTAATGATTTTTCTATAATGAACAGTGCTAAATCATGATGCTTATTTGGGAAGCTGTTTATATTTTTCAGTTCAGTTCAGTCACTCAGTTGTGTCTGACTCTTTGCGACCCCATGAATCGCAGCACACCAGGCCTCCCTGTCCATCACCAACTCCCGGAGTATACCCAAACTCATGTCCATAGAGTCGGTGATGCCATCCAGCCATCTCATCCTCTGTCGTCCCCTTCTCCTCCTGCCCCCAATCCTTCCCAGCATCAGGGTATTTTCCAATGAGTCAACTCTTCACATGAGGTTTTAGTGCCATCAAATAGAAGGGCTTAGATGCTGCTGAGAACATGACAATATGGTTCCTAACTCAAAGATGTTCTATAAATAAAATAGATTACTGTTCTTTAGATTTGTCAATTTCCTTATGCATTGTTGCAACACAACTGATATTATTTTTAAATTCTATGTTAACATATTTTTGCTAAGAACAATGTCACAGCTTCTTGAAATTCTCTTTTTAGTATCACATTACAAATTGCCTGGATGTAAACAGAATTAGATTATTTGCCAGTATTAGTTTTTTCTCTTGGAACTCAATCCTGCATACAACTTACCCTTCAGGTAGCAGGTATGTTTTCTCTTCTTTTCTCAGAAATGCTTTAAAATGAACTAAAGAACAAAACCCACAGATAGACATTTCAAAGGCAGTCATAAAGATATTAAAGCTTGTATCAAATCAATGTCTCTCTAGTGCACTACCCTGGAGAGCACTGTACAGTGAGAGATGACCACAGATTAGCAAGTTGATACAAGGAAAGATGATGTAGAGAGGATTACAAAATATAGTCAGTATATTTGACCCCTAGACATATAGCCAATTGTGTGTTCTACTAAGTTTCCATGTAATATTTTCAAAAACAAATTGAGAAATTTAAGACACAAATAATATATATATATATGTATATATCAAAAAGCAAAAGTCATAATGACCATGTCTTCTGAGGTAGCTGGCAAAGTATCAGAAAGATTAAATAAGCCACTTTGTAAGTGAAAAAAAAAAACTTGCAAAAATGTAAGTATGCTCAGTTTTTTTCCAAAGAAAACCTATTTCCTCATCTTTCTTTTTTTTTTCTCTTTCATATATAATACATACATTTTAATGTATATACGTAGATTAAAAAAAAAGTCTGATGTATGTGTAACAAAAGCAGTTACATTTGTAATATGATACTAAAAAGAGAATTTCAAGAAGCTGTGACAGTGTTCTTAGCAAAAATATGTTAACATAGAATTTACATGAGTAGAAGGACTGAAGAAGCTGAAGTCATTTCTTCCTAACTTAATACATTTTTATACTACTAGAGGTTTTACAATTGTTATCTATCATTGAAAATTAAATAGATCAATTTTATATTAAACAAAGAGGAAACTCTTAAAGTCAATTATGTAGAAATGCTGGATACATGTAAGTCAACTTCTTTTATCAGAGATGAATAACTTGAAATTCTCCAAAATCCAACATAGTATTTTTTCTTTGAAAATTTAAACCCACATTGCTCCATGCTGTACTTAATGGAGAGTCAAAATATCTGGACATAACACTTTTTATTAAAAAAAAAAAACTTCATGTCAAACACTTCAAGCCTCTGAATTTGGAGTGACAAAAAGATCAAGATCCAAATCCTTCATTTCTGAGCCAGAGCACTCAAGCCCAGAGAATGTTGCCAATTTACCTTTATCTTTCCTCTTCCTGGAATAAATTAGTCCATTTCTTACACTTTCCTCATATTTTATATTTTTAAAACTTTAAATATTTTCCTTTCTCTAATTACCTTATTACCAAATTTCAATAAGTGACATGACCTCAGGGTTCAAGGTCTAAAAAGTTCAAGTGCAGTCAATGTTGAAGGTTGAAAAACTCACTTCACACACTGAATTCCATCTTATCCACCAAGCATCCCTCCATTCACTCTATGTAACCTTACCATTTTTTATATTCTTATATAAAGAATTACTTACATATTTGTAATATTATTCTAGAGATGTTATATGTAAAATCATTAAACATGAATGTATACATTTACTCCTCCCTATACCTACCACACCTCTTCTTAACAGAAGCAGAAGATATTAAGAAGAGGGGGCAAGAATACACAGAAGAACTGTACAAAAAAGATCTTCATGACCCAGATAAAGACGATGGTGTGATCACTCACCTAGAGCCAGACATTCTGGAATGTGAAGTCAAGTGGGCCTTACAAAGCATCACTACGAACAAAGCTAGTGGAGGTGATGGAATTCCAGTTGAGTTATTTCAAATCCTGAAAGATGATGCTGTGAAAGTGCTGCACTCAATATGCCAGCAAATCTAGAAAACTCAACAGTGGCCACAGGACTGGAAAAGGTCAGTTTTCATTCTAATCCCAAAGGAACGCAATGCCAAAGAATGCTCGAACTACCGCACAGTTGCACTCACCTCACATTCTAGTAAAGTAATGCTCAAAATTCTCCAAGCCAGGCTTCAGCAATACGTGAACCGTGAACTTCCAAATGTTCAAACTGGTTTTAGAAAAGGCAGAGGAACAAGAGATCAAATTGCCAACATCCGCTAGATCATCGAAAAAGCAAGAGAGTTCCATAAAAACATCTATTTCTGCTTTATTGACTATGCCAAAGCCTTTAACTGTGTGGATCACAATAAACTGTGGAAATTTCTGAAAGAGATGGGAATACCAGACCATCTGACCTGTTTCTTGAGAAACCTGTATGCGGGTCAGGAAGCAACAGTTAGAACTGGACATGGAACAACAGACTGTTTCCAAATAGGAAAAGGAGTATGTCAAGGCTGTATATTGTCTCCCTACTCATTTAACTTATATGCAGAGTATATCATGAGAAACACTGGGCTGGAAGAAGCACAAGCTGGAATCAAGATTGCCGGGAGAAATATCAATAACATCAGATATGGAGATGACACCATCCTTATGGCAGAAAGTGAAGAGGAACTAAAGAGCCTCTTGATGAAAGTGAAAGAAGAGGGTGAAAAAGTTGGCTTAAAGCTCAACATTCAGAAAACTAAGATCATGGCATCTGGTCCCATCACTTCATGGGATATAGACAGGTAAACAGTGTCAGACAGTGTAAGACTTTATTTTGGGGGGGCTCCAAAATCACTGCAGATGGTGATTGCAGCCATAAAATTAAAAGACGCTTACTCCTTGAAGGGAAGATTTTGACCAACCTAGATAGCATATTTAAAAGCAGAGACATTACTTTGCCAACAAAGGTCCGTCTAATCAAGGCTATGGTTTTTCCAGTGGTCATGTATGGATGTGAGAGTTGGACGGTGACGAAAACTGAGGGTCGAAGAATTGATGCTTTTGAACTGTGTGGTGTTGGCAAAGACTCTTGAGAGTCCCAGTGCCTGGAAGAAGATCCAACCAGTCCATCTTAAAGGAGATCAGTCCTGAGTGTTCATTGGAAGGACTGATGTTGAAGCTGAAACTCCAATACTTTGGCCATTTCATGCAAAGAGTTGACTCATTGGAAAAGACCCTAATGCTAGGAAGGATTGGTGGCAGGAGGAGAAGGGGACGACAGAGGATGAGATGGTTGGATGGCATCACCGACTCGATGGACATGGGTTTGGGTAGACTCCGGGAGTTGGTGATGAACAGGGAGGCCTGGAGTGCTGCAATTCATGGAGTCACAAAGAGTTGGACACGACTGAGTGACTGAACTGAACTGCTACCTACCACACAATCTTACTCATCTCACATGCTAACAAAGTAATGCTGAAAACTCTCCAAGCTAGGCTTCAACAGTATTTGAACAAGAACTTTCACATGTTCAACCTGGAGTTGGAAAAGGCAAAGGAACCAGCGATCAAATTGCCAACATCCACTGCATCATAAAAAAAGGATCTACTTCTGCTTCATTGACTACACTAAAGCCTTTGACTGTGTTGATCACAACAAACTGTGGAAAATTCTTAAAGAGATGAGAATACTAGACCACTTTGACTGCCTGCTGAGAAATCTGTATTCAGGTGAAGAAGCAACAGTTAGAATTGGACATGGAACAACAGACTGGTTTCAAATGGGGAAAATGAGCATGTCAAAGCTGTATATTTTCACTCTGCTTATTTAACTTATATGTGGAGTACATCATGCAAAATGCCAAGCTGGATGAAATACAAGTTGGAATCAAGACTGCCAGGAGAAATATCAATAACCTCAGATATGCAGATGACACTACTCTCATGGCAGAAAGTGAAGAGGAACTAAAGAGCCTCTTGATGAAACTGAAAGAAGAGAGTGAAAAAGCTGGCTTAAAACTCAACATTCAAAAATTAAGATCATAACATCTGATCATGTCTGATTGGACACGACTGAGCGACTGAACTGAACTGAACTGACATCTGATCCCATCACTTCATGGCAAATAGATGGGAAAATGGTGGAAATAGTGACAAACTTTATTTTCTTGGGTTCCAAAATCACTGCAGATGGTGACTGCAACCATGAAAGTAAATGATGCTTGCTCCTTGGAAGAAAAGCTATGACCAATCTAGATAGCATATTAAAAAGCAGAGACATTACTTTGCTTACAAAAGTCCCTCTAGTCAAAGCTATGGTTTTTCCAGTAGCCATGTATGGATGTGAGAGTTGGACCGTAGAGAAAGCTGAGCACGAAAGAATTGATGCTTTTGAGCTGTGGTGTTGGATAAGACTCTTGTAAGTCCCGTGGACTGCCTGGAGATCAAACCAATCAATCCTAGAGGAAATCAGTCCTCTACTGATGCTGAAGCTGAAGCTTCAATACTTTGGTCACCTGATGTGAAGAACTGACTCATTGGAAAAGATTCTGATGCTGGGAAAAATTGAAGGCAGGAGAAGGGGATAACAGAGAAGACATTGTTGTATGGCATCACTGACTGGATGGACATGAGTTTGAGGAAGCACTGGGAGTTGATGATGGATAGGGAAGCCTGTCGTGGTACAGTTCACAGGTTCAGAAAGGGTCCGACAGTACTGAGTGACTGAATTGAACTGATATTTAAGATAGGACATCCGTGGTGGCTCAATGGTAAAGAGTCTGCCTACAATGGAGGAGACATGGGTTCAATCCGCAGGTGAGGAAGATCCCCTGGAGGAAGGCATGGCAACCTGTTCCAGTATTCTTGCCTGGAGAATCCCACAGACAGAGGATCCTGAAGGGATATGGTTTACTGGGTAACAAAGAGTCAGACATGACTGTAGTGAATGAGCATGCACACACGCATGCTAAAATAACACACTTTTGAAACTTTAGTTTTTAATTTAAGCAGTAAAACTTAGAAACCTCTTCTGTTTAAAACAGTTTCTTCATTCTCTCCTACACACTACTCCATTGCATTGTGCCAACCTGTGTTCTATTGATGGACAGTTGATTTATTTCTAATATTTTGTTCTTTAAAACAATGTTAAAATGAATAATATAGTGCCATGTCATTCTTCAGTTGTATAACTTCTTTCTAAGTTAAATTCTCAAAAACAAGATTTCAGAGTTAATTTACAATTTTAAGATATTGGCAAGTTATCCTCCATAGAGTAGTTTCAAATATACACCCTGACATGAAGATATGAAAAAGCCTGTTTCCACACAGTTTTACCAAAGGAGTATATTATCAAACTTAGCACTCTCCCAATTCTATGTATATAACATTATATCTAAGAACTATTTGTTCAAATGTTTTGCTCTTTGATCCATGAGATATTGTTTAATTTCTTTGTAACTCTGTGATAAGAGTACAATTTTTCCCCCCAGTTTACCATTCATCTGTTCATTTTGTTCGTGGGATTTTTTGTTATACACACATTTCTCATTTTTATGTGGTCAAAACCATCCACTGTTTTTCTTAGTCTTCTCAAATTTGAATCAGAATTAAAAAAGCCTTCTTACGCCAAGGTTACAAAGGCAATATTCTGTGATTTCTTCCAGGGTCTTTATAGTCACAATTTTTACATGTACCTTCTTTTTGGAACCAGAAGTATTCCAGGCTGATGCCAGAAGCCAGATGTTGTGCTGGATAATGGAGCAGTGACAAGATTAGCGGATAAACACCATCATGGAATATAAGATATAGCAAAGAAAGAAGTAATCATAACCTGATTCCATAAAGTGAAGTGAACTTCATGAGAAATAAAGTCCAGTATTTTATGGGAGCACAGATCAGGGAGATTTAATCTAGTGTAGGTTAGGGGTTGCTGCTAAGTCGCTTCAGTTGTGTCCGACTCTGTGCGACCCCATAGACGGCAGCCCACCAGGCTCCGCCGTCCCTAGGATTCTCCAGGCAAGAATACTGGAGTGGGTTGCCATTTCCTTCTCCAGTGCATGAAAGGAAAAAGTGAAAGTGAAGTCGCTCAGTCGTGTCTGACTCTTAGCGACCCCATGGACTGTAGCCTACCAGGCTCCTCTGTCCATGGGATTTTCCAGGCAAGAGTACTGGAGTGGGGTGCCATTGCCTTATTCGGTAGGTTAGGGGTTAGAAAGTTTAAAAAAAGCTTCATGAGAAAGTGACATTTAGTTAGAAGTAAGGAAGAAAAAATTCCTGATTGTCAGTCACTTGAAGGAGAGAGAGACTTGAGAGGAAAGAAAGAAAGAAGAGATGGCCCAGAGAGAGTTATTTTGTGGAAGATTCCAACAAGTTGGCAGAGAATCTTGAAAGTCAGGTATGAAGTCTGGGCTTTCTCCTGAGAGTGATGGGAAACCATTAGGAATGGAAAAACTGAGGTTTAGATATAGATGTTTGCTCAGTACAACAGGGTCAGGTACTCACTAGTAAAATGTAAAGCACACTATTCTATTAATATCAGGAAACAGATTTCTGTGTGACTTGTGGAAAATCAATTTTCTCCTAAAATATTCTTTAGCTTTCAATTTACAGATGCCATCTCTCCCCACCACCCACAGATTGTAGGTATCAACTTGCAATGCTGCTGCTGCTGCTAAGTCGCTTCAGTCGTGTCCAACTCTCTGCGACCCCATAGACGGAAGCCCGCCAGGCTCCCCCGTCTCTGGGATTCTCCAGGCAAGAACACTGGAGTGGGTTGCCGTTTCCTTCTCCAATGCATGAAAGTGAAAAGTGGAAGTGAAGTCGCTCAGTCGTGTCCGACTCTTAGCGACCCCATGGACTGCAGCCCACTAGGCTCCTCCATCCGTGGGATTTTCCAGGCAAGAGTACTGGAGCGGGGTGCCATTGCCTTCTCCAACTTGCAATACTTGATTTGAAATAAGCTGATAAACTAATATCTCCAACAAACATTAGCTTTATGATTTTACTATTCACCTCATGTAGGCTTTCCATCTTACCTGTTTGGTGATTGGGAATCCACTTTTAGCCTCCAAAACAAAGAGAAAGTTACCCTTTTATGCAGAGTTGCACATCCATTGTTACGTACACAGACGGGTACAGGCAGCACTGAAAATGCTGACTCAGTCATAAACAAAGATTCACACCAGCCTGTGGATGTGGCTCAGTGGTAAAGAATCTGCCTGCGATGCAGGAGACCCAGGTTTGATCCTTGGGTCAGGAAGATCCCCTGGAGGAGGGCATGGCAACCCACTCCAGTATTCATGCCTGGAGAATCCCAGGGACAGAGGAGGCAGGCATTCTACAGTCCATAGGGTTGCACAGAGTCAGAAATGACTGAAGTGACTTAGCACTCACAGAAAGCCTTACCTAGAAGAAGTTAGTTGATGAAAAAAGTACGGAATGATATGCTTATGCAAGGGCATCATGAAACATTAACTCCCTTGATGGAATGGCCCCTGAAGCAACACTGGATTTTGATGTGGAGCTGATTATTTGGTACACAGAGGGAACTGAGCCTGATCAAAATTGTCCCCTTGATTTCAGCTCAGCCCAAGTTCTTAGCAATTATGAGGTGGATCCTAACACCAAAACCTGCATAGAATGTGTTGTATAAAAATAGTGGTATCGCAAGATGAAAAGTGTTCTGGGTGTGGATGATGGTGATGACAGCATACAAGTCAGAGTATTTAATGCCACTGAACTGTACACATGAAAAGAGCTACAATGGTAAATTTTATGTTATATGTATTTTACCACAGTTTTTAAATTAAAAGATAAAATTAACAAAATGAAACAAAATTTGAAAAATTGTATTAAACAGTATAAAATTCAAAACAAATCATTTTGTTACCCTCATAACATTTTTTAAGAATTGTATTTAGCTATTCAGGATGGGTGGTAAAATGGGCAAAAATTACCATATAAAATCCTACTCTGAAGCTTATTTCTGCTTGGTTTAGCTTTATTTTGTATTAGCATATGAAATTAGTTTTGACCAAGGCTCTAAAGCTGACATTTGGTGATAAACTTAAGACACACATAAAACATTTAGCTGAATACTAATTTTTTTTAATTGAATTTAGCTTTTATTTAAATAACAAGAGTACTGCAATTAGTGTGTTCAATAATGTCATTAGGGAAATTTCTTTCCAAGGTTAACCAGTTTCTCAGCTCCACATACCACAAAAAGGTCTTATGGAATGTCACCATGTATTAATTCAACAAGCTTTATTATAGAATTGTCTACACTTATAAGCAACATTAAGTCCTTAGAGAAATAAGAATTGGTGAAAAGCAATATTTTCAACAATTAAATTTTCTGCTGGTTTTCATGTCATGTGAGACTCGGTTCTTTTAAAGGAAGAGCTATTTATACAAATCTTTGTTGCAAACTCTGGGGAGATTAAACAAATCATTTTATTCTTCATTGGTGTGAGACTATACCAAATGATTTATAAAAACAAGTCACTTATTTTTCAGAAAAAAAACGCTATAGCTCTTTGTATATTGCTGGAGACAGTAAAACCATATACTAAAAACCTTTGAGGCCATTATCTAAATTTCCTCCTGATAGTCTGTTATTTTAGCTGAGGATTTAATAGGATAAATGTTGGTTTCAAATAACCTTGGAAACATGAGATAATCCTGAAGCACCACAGTGTTCAGGATCTCCTCAAGGATACAAAAGCTAACTCTATCAATTGTTATATTAGTGCATGGCTCTCCCTTTAAAATCCCTGTGTAAATCACAATAAATTGTGGAAAATTTTTAGAGAGATGGGAGTACCAGACCACCTTTCCTGCCTCCTGAGAAATCTGTATGCAGGTCAAGAAGCAACAGTTAGAACTGGACATGGAGCAATGGACTGGTTCCAAATTAGGAAAGGAGTACATCAAGGCTGTATGTTTTCACCCGCTTATTTAACTTATATGCAGAGTACATCATGCGAAATGCCAGGCTGAATGAAGCACAAGCTGGAATCAAGATTGCCAGGAGAAGTATCAATAACCTCAGATACACAGATGATACCACACTTGTGGCAGAAAGTGAAGAGGAACTAAAGAGCCTCTTGATGAAAGCAAATGAAAAGAGTGAAAAAGCTGACTTAAAATCATCAGAAAACTAAGATCATGACATAGGATCCCATCACTTCATGGCAAATAGATGGGGAAACAATGGAAACAGTGACAGACTTTATTTTCTTGGGCTCCAAAATCACTTCAGATGGTGACTTCAGCCATGAAATTAAAAGATGCTTGCTCCTTGGAGCAAAAGCTATGACCAACTTAGACAGCATATTAAAAAATAGAGATTTTACTTTGCCAAAAAATGTCTGTCTAGCCATAGCTATGGTTTTTCCAGTAGTCGTGTATGGATATGAGAGTTGGACTATAAAAAAAGCTGAGTGCCAAAGAATTGATGCTTTTGAACTGTGGTGTTGGGGAAGACTCTTGAGAGTCCCTTGGACTGCAAGGAGATCCAACCAGTCAATCCTAAAGGAAATCAGTCCTGAATGTTCATTGGAAGGACTGATGCTGAAGCTGAAGCTTCAATACTTTGGCCACCTCATACGAAGAACTCACTCATTTGAAAAGAACCTGATGCTGGGAAAAATTGAAGGCACGAGGAGAAGGGGATGGCAGAGGATGAGATGGTTGGATGGCATCACCGACTCAATGGACATGAATTTGAGCAAGCTCTGGGAGTTGGTGATGGACAGGGAAGCCTGGTATGCTGTAGTCCATGGGGTCACAAAGAGTTGGACACATCTGAGTGACTGAACAGAGTAATTCCATTTAAAATATTGTAATCCTAAGAGAGGGCTTCCCTGATAGCTCAGATGGTAAATAATCTACCTGCAATGCAGGAGACCCTGGTTTGATTCTTAGGTCAGGAAGATCTGTTGGAGAAGAGATAGGCTACACACTCCAGAATTCTTGGGTTTCCTCTGTGGCTCAGCTGGTAAAGAATCCGCCTGCAATTCAGGAGACCTGGGTTCGCTCCCTGGGTTGGGAAGATCCCCTGGAGAAGGGAAAGGCTACCCACTCCAGTATTCTGGCCTGTATAATCCCATGGACTCTCCATGGGGTCCTAATAAGTCAGACATGACTGGGTGTCTTTCACTCACTCATCCTAAGAGAATGTGTATCATCATAATCATGTGACCCAGTTGTGTGAAATTCCAAGAACAGAAACTTTGCTTTGAACTTCCTTCCACCAACTGTCATTCAAGAAGTGATCACCCTGTGGATTGATCAGTCCATCTCCTGGGCTCTGGTTTGGATGGGAGCTTTCCTTCCTTTCTATGCTATTGTCACATCCTCTTCAGAGAGGAAATGGTGTCATCTGAGAACAGAAAGAACTCTCCCACTTGTAATTAAAAACTACTATCTGCTCAAATCTGTGTCTTCATGCACCTCAGGGTCAGGGACTCACATGATTAAGAGCTTCAGGTCAAATTGAGCTACTCAGGGACTCTTAGAAGAGTTCTTTCTTCTCTTTCCCTGTTTAAATAGTTAGGTGTTATCACTTTATTTGTAACAGTTTGTTACCTGTGGACAGGGCCTTGCCGGTATGTGGTTTAATCTCAATATTAGTGGGATGGATGGAGTTGGGGGTGATCCAAAGGCTTTGGCCTAGATCGAGAGTATTTAAGTGGATCAAAGTTGCGTTTCTGTTTGTAAATCAATATATATGAAGTTTTCACTAAAAGAATATGACTTGAAATGGTTTCAAATCACCTTAAACTATGACCGAAGCAATCCTCTTCTGAGTGCATGTTCATATTATCATCAAATCTTGCTCAGACTCTCAGTGTGCAGGCACTATTTATGGGGTGGATGTATGTGGGCAGAGAGATGGTTACCCTGGGTTCCACACACCTGAGCAAGGGCTTTGACAATTTTTGTTCAAGGACATCCTCAAAACTTCTGTGTGGCAGGAACAGATTTGTTTCTGTAGAAGGGGGATTAGGTGAAGCTCTCCACCTCTCTAGGGATATTACAGGATGATGCAGAAAGTGTGTTCCCTGGGCTAGAGAACAGGTGGATCATTTCTCTCCCTGAAGTGGAGGACCAGTAGGTTGGGTAGCAGTCTCGTAATGAGTCAGGGATTTCCTGACCTCCTCACTATAACACAGACCTGTGAATCTGGCCTTTCTGCATCAGCAAATGGCATGAAAATGAACGTGAAGCTCCTGCAGCCTGCTGTGCTACGAGGAATAAATTGACTAAGTCATTGGGGCGGTTGCCACCTCCATGGTTACTCAATGGAGCCCGGGAAGTCAACCCACCACTGAACTAGTGCTGATGTCAGGACCTTCTGGGTGCTTCACAATGTAATTCTTAACTGTAGGAGAATTAAAAGAAGTTAATACAATACTTAGCAATAAAAGATAGTATTTTACAATTACTAGTCACAGATGTTTCATATAATAGGAGTTACACTGTTTATAATAATTTTCACTAAGGAAGATACATTCAACCTTCTCAATGGCAAAGAGCTTGTACCTGGTGTCAACTTCTACATCTTTTCCCTTTAATTCCACAAATTAGAAAATCTAATCTGCTAGCATTTATTTCTTTAAGTGGTAATTATCTTTGGCACCATAAAACTCTTCCAAATATCCAGATTGATTTTGGATTAAGAAATTATGAGTGTTTTCTCATTGAAGGACATTTGCAACACTCCTTCAGATGTAAAGTCTGTGAGCAAGGAACATTCAAACCAGAAGACTGAAGGTTTTATTGTAGGATAAAGGACAGTGTATATAACTCAGATCTGATTTTTCACTGCTGACAGCCCTGGAATTATTTCCCCATGCTTTAGTTACATTTAATTATGGCTCTTACATATGCCCAAACATTTATAAACATACTTTCTCAAGAGAAGAATTTATAGAAAGTGTTTAGGACACTGTAAGTTTCTTTTTTTTCTTTTTAATTTATTTATTTTTTTATTGAAGGATAATTACTTTACAGAATTTTGTTGTTTTCTGTCAAACCTCAACTTGAATCAACCATAGGTATACATATATCCCCTCCCTTTTGAACCTTCCTCCTACCTCCCTCCCCATCCCACCCCTCTAGGTTGATACAGAGCCCCTGTTTGAGTTTCCTGAGCCATAGAGCAAATTCCCATTGGCTATCTATTTTACATATGGTAATGTAAGTTTCCATGTTACTCTTTCCATACATCTCACCCTCTCCTCCCCTCTCCCCATGTCCGTAAGTCTATTCTCTATGTCTGTTTCTCCACTGTTACCCTGTAAATAAGTTCTTCAGTACTATCTTTCTAGATTCCCTATATATGCATTAGAATACGATATTTATCTTTCTCTTTCTGACTTACGTCACTCAGTATAATAGGTTCTAAGTTCATCCACCTCATTAAAACTGACTCAAATGCATTCCCTTTTATGGCTGAGTAAATTTCCATTGTATTTATGTACCACAACTTCGTTGTCCATTCATCTGTCGATGGACATCTAGGTTGCTTTGATGTTCTAGTATTGTAAAAAGTGTTGCAATGAACAGTGGGATACATGTGTCTTTTTCAATTTTGATTTCCTCAGGGTATATGCCTAGGAGTGAGATTGCTGGGTCATACCTTCGTTTTATTCCTAGTTTTTAAAGGAATCTTCATATGTCTTCCATAGTGGCTGTATCAATTTACATTCCCACCAACAGTGTAAGAGTGTTCCCTTTTCTCCACACCCTCTCCAGCATTTATTGTCTGTAGACTTTGATGATGGCCATTCTGACCAATGTGAGGTATTTCATTGTGGTTTTGATTTGCATTTCTCTAATAATGAGCAATGTTGCACATCATTTCATGTGTTTGTTAGCCATCTGTATGTCTTCTTTGGACAAATGTCTGTTTAGGTCTTTTCCCCACTTTTTGATTGGATTGTTTGTTTTTCTGTTATTGAGTTGTATGAGCTGCTTGTACATTTCAGAAATTAATCCTTTGTCAGTTGTTTCACTTACTATTATTTTCTCCCATTCTGAGGGTTGTCTTTTCACCTTGCTTATAGTTTCCTTTGCTGTGCTAAAGCTTTTAAGTTTAATCAGGTAGGACACTGTCAAAATTTTGATTATCGTGTCTCCATATGAAATCCTGATATCATATCAACATAATAAAAATCTTCCTCCTTTAGTCTTAAAGAAATAGGTTTAGTCTTTGATACATTACTATGATAGTTAATTTGAGGCATGTTCTTTAAAATTGTAAAACTTCTCTTTACTTGTGTTTTGATATCAGAAAGCAATTGTTTTTAATTTTTTTAAGTTTTGTTTGCTTGTTTCCTTTCCTTTCAAACATTTAAGATCATCATTATTCTCAGTAGACAACTAACCTCAGAGTAGACAAGTAAAGTTACATATTTCTCTTAGCATAGTGAAAAGAAGAATATTTGGTGGTAATGACTGGATCATAATAATAATTTTCACTATTTCCTTCAATATGCATTATGCAATATAATTAAAATTCAGTGTAATTAAAATTTCAAAGTAATTATGTTCTTTCCTAATCCTTATATAGATTAGCTGAATCACTACTAAATACAACCCCCCTCATACTCTATACACCTGCCCAGAGCTGACTCATAATCTGTATATCCATTGATAAATCCAGTTATAAAACCAAATGTCTGTTAGAATATAAGCTAAAATGCAATTACTTTTCTACAATGCACACAATTAATGAAGCCTGGCACTAAGTACTCTCAGTTAATAAAGAAATTTTGCTTGTGCCACTTTTACTCTGAGTAAAATATTTGAAGTTACCTTGCAATTATCTCTATAAATTCCTTAGAAATTGTGTTATTTATCTGTATTTATGCTTTTAGAAGTGCTATTTTGAACAATGACTCAGATTTGTCCCTTCTCTTCATGTAATTGCAGAATTAATCAAATTTATAGTAGAAATATGAATTTTAAAGTGATTTTTAGTTCAACTTTTATAGTACTAATTATATTTACTGTTTTCCCCAGATTTAAATGGGTTCATTTGAAATAGCCATAATCACACTCACTTAATGATACACATTCATTTTTTATATTTGTACTCAAGTCCTATTCACATTAAACATCATGGATATTCTCTAGAGGTAGACACCATGTCTTTATTATTTCAGCTTCAGTGCTAGGATGATAATTATCCCATCATTAACATTCAGTAAATATTTGATGAATGAATAAATGCTGTTACGAATCATCCAGCCCTTCCTAATTTGAGTTCTTTTAGGAGATCTGTAACATTCAAGGCAGTAGTCTAGTCCCTCAGATAATCCAAAACTGAAAGCCTTACAGTAAACAAATTGTCTTTAAGAACAAACTGGCTCTTGGTTATATACTCCAAGAAATTTTGTTTATATAAACAAGAGTTCTAAATCAATGCCTTTAGTGATCTAAAGATTTCAGTATGCACTAGACCAAAACACACTTCAAAGATCTTGATACTCAGGTGATTTACAAGGATAAGCTTTCTTTGCAAAAATAGATGAAATCAATAAGAATAATCAACAAAATAAAAATAACAAGAAACTGAGGCCGAGATATAACAACATTTAACCAATGGTCCTAGGGCAAAAGAATGAGTCATAAATTAAACTGTCCTCATGAGTATACATACATACATACATACGTATATACATATATACATATATATATATATGTATATATATATATAACACACAAGTTCTATTTCTTTGTGAAAAAGGAGCAGAGAAAGAAACAATTTTAGTTTCCATTTTTAGTTTTTTATTTAACAATTTGTGGCTATGGTGCCAACAAAGTATTGAATTCTAATTCCACAGCAGTATTCTAATTTCTAAAATTGCTTTCAGAACAGATTAAGGGTGCTGCAGGTGGGAAGTGCATTAGGACTTCACTGGGAGCAAGATGTGAGAATACCATGATGGATGAACAAATCTAGCTAATGAAAAACATCCCTTTCCACTTTTATAAGTATTATAACAAGAAATAAAACATACTTCTAGTTTAAAGGAACTATTTTCTAATTAGAAATTACAGTTAAAACTAGAAATTAAAATCTCTAATTTCTAGTTTTAATTTCTTGATGTCTAGCAAATCTTGCAGTTAATTAACTTTTCACTATCACTCTTTGTCTCTCAATTATATGCTGTCATTTCATGATAAAATTTATCAGATAGTCTTGACTAATATCCAAAAGGCCACTTTTTATGAGCATTTAATGGTATTTCACAAGAAGGGAGAAAAGCGTGGTTTTAACCATTCAGTATCAAATAGTAAAATTCAAAATTTTAATATTTCATAAATTCTAAGATGGTTTATATTATGCTAAACTCTGATACACCAATGTACACACCTGAAAACCTTGCTGACTGTGAAAAGAAAAGATGTTTTCTTTATAGCACTCCATTCTAAGTTGGGTGAGGCCACGATTCATTTTTTACTTATAGCCACACCTCCATCAATGTCTGACTACTTATTTTTAATGTAACAAGCATAAATTTACTAAAAGAATAAAAGGAAAATGTTTTTCCAAATATAATCTTAAGTATAAAATCTCAGGTTTCTTATGCTATTAAGAAAATAATGAAAAATTTAAATACTGAAATGCATATTTATATTCATATTTTCAAGGAGATACAACATATTTAAGATATTAAAAATGTTAATGAGACTTGTAAAAAATACTGAAATTAAGTAAAGTATATGCCTTAAACTCTCCAAAATATTTTTTCCCACAATTTCCAAGACAAATAGAAAATTATTTTCCCATTGTGTAGCATAAGGGGCCCTGTATTGCAGACTGTGCCTTCATTCTAATTCTTTAACTCTCTGTCCTCTGCCCAAGATCCAAATTCAAATCCCCATAGTCTCATTCTTATCATTGAAAAAGATAGAGAATTTCAGAATTAAATGGATCTGACCACTGAAACTACTGGTAACATGATATATAGACTAGCAATATTTCAAATATTTAGAGTCTTACTACATTTTCAATTCATCAAAAATTAGAAATCTATTTTTGAGTTTTACTGAAATGCTATAGACTTTTATTTTTACATGTGGTATAACTTAAGTGACTTATTAAGGCTATTGAAATGTGGTATTAAAACTAAAATTGGCTTATAATTAGAATTTATTAGGTCTCCAATAACAACAACAACAGCAAAAATCATTGAGTGCTGAAAATTTAACTGTAATATAATTGTACTGCTGTAATTTTCCAATATTCAATACACTGATAAATACCTTGACTGATAAAGGTATCACTGATGAAGTCCTGAGTTAGAACATAGTGTCTAATTGCTATTATTGTTACATAGATCACTGCTACTTATATCTTTGAGGGTATTTCTTTTCCATACATTTTTTTGCTAAAAACATGTATGTGTAATATCCCTAAGGATGCCTCATTAGTTCTGCACACTGATTTCATATCATTTAAATAATTTACATTTATTAATATAAAAAGTATGCTTTCTTTAGCCTTATGAATGATCATCTTAAAATATATAAAAACAGGTATAAAGCACGATATTTTTTTCTCACAAAAGTACATTATATTTGCTTTAGCAATAAGTTCATTATAATTTGTTTTATTTCTAGGGACATTTTCATTAGAATTTATTTTTGCTCCATATTTTTCTTTTTATCACAAAGCTTATTTTACTTGAAAACAAGAGCAAGAATTGCTAATTGGTTCTAGTGTCTTTTCCTCAACAAGAAAGAATTTAAAAAAAGGAAAAGAAGAGAATAAATGTGAGAAAAAAGATAATACAAATGTTCTAGAAAGCTTTTGCCTTAGTTAATATTCACCACTCTTATGTGTTAAGGAATTATCAGGTAACATGGTCAAGCAGAAAAATTATTATAGCATAAAACCTTCCTTGTAAGAAGCTCTCTGTGACTGGAAATAATAAGAAATGTTACCTGATATCCATGATGATGACTTGTGAATGAACAGGAAACATTTCTATATGCTGCTGTCAGTGAGTCATTCTTCATATATATCCACTGACTTAATTTTAGAGACCTGGAACAGGATGATTTATCTCTGAATCTATACACTAGATGAAAATTGACCTGAGTAGAGGCATTGTTGTTATTGTTCAGTCACCATCATGCCTGACTGTTTGCAACCCCACGAACTGCAGCATGCCAGGCTTTGCTGCCCTTCGCTATGTTCCTGAGTTTGCTCAAACTCATGTGCATTGAGTCGGTGATGCCATCCAACCATCTCATTCTCTGTCATCCCCTTGTCCTCCTGCCTTCAATCTTTCCCAGCATCAGGGTCTTTTCAAATGAGTCAGCTCTTCGCATCAGGTAGCCAAAGTATATGCATAACAGACAATAAATACAGTGAATAGGAAAGACATCTTTTGGGTGAGATTTCCTCTCAAGTGAAAGAATAAATAAAATACCAAAATCACCCTCTAAAAAGCTAAGTGTGCCCTTCATTGCTGATTTTCAAAATACCTTATGATAGAGGTTTTTTTTTTTTAATTGAGAATCTTTCAAAAAACTCACAAATAGAGCCTGATTTATAATTGGTAATTAAAGTGTTATAAAATATCATGAACTCTACATTTCTCACTTATAATGTGATCTAAGTTGTATTTGTTTGTCAAATTTTACCTAAAAACCAAAAGATTTAGCCATTTTATACATGACAAAGGATATAGGAGTAAAATTAAAAAGCCACACATATCAATTAGAGAGAAATAATGTTCTCCTTTCTGAGATTTCTTTGTTTTTAGTAAGCAAAGAAAATAATATTATTGGTTTATCTGGTTTTCATCTTGTAATTTTCTGAAGCATTTCTGTAAGAAGGAAGAGATCTTGAATCTTTTACTGAAGCACGGGGTGCTTTTGCTTGGTCATAATAATTGAGAATAGAAGTGTCATTTTGTCCCATCTTATATACCATAATCAAAAGGGAGAGGCACAAAATTAAATTGTTAGATTTTTGTTGTTGTTGTGTAGTCGCTAAGTCCTGTCTGACTCTTTGTGACCTCATGGACTGTAACCCACCAGGCTCTTCTGTCCATGGGATTTTTCAGGCAAGAATACTGGAGTGGGTTGCCATTTTCCTCTTCCAGGGGATCTTCCCGACCCAGAGATCAAGCTCACGTCTCCTGCATTGGCAGTTAGATTTTTTACTGTTGAGCCATCAGGGAAGCCCTGTTACAATTTTAGGCAAATACAAATGTTGAGGCAGTTTGAGTGTGGGTTGGAGAAGAATTTCCAGACACAGAGTATTTCAGAAGGGAGTGAATTTATTAAGAACAAAGAGCAGAGATAAAGTGGGCACTGAGAGTGCAGCAGGCACCCTCCTGATAGACCAGAGAGAGCAGACAGTTTTCATGGGTTAATAGCCAATTTTTACAGCATCAAGACAAAGAAAGTTCTTGCTGGAGGACTGGTGTTATGTGGTTGGTCGGGGCACAGTAAGGGTATTTACCAGAGTAAACATCTTTGCCTACTTGGGAGTCAGAGAGCCTGTTAGTGATTATCAGGGGGCTTTTAGAAAGGTTACAAAGGGGCTCAATTAGTTTAGTAGGTGACTTTGGTTCTTGGCTCTGCTTCTATAGCTTTGGCACAAGGCCTCACAACTGTGGCCTTGGGCAGGAATCAATAATAAATATCTCATTGTAAAAATATGAGCAATAGATTCAAACAAAATGGGAAACAATAACTAAAATTTGTCCCAAATTCCAGCAGTAAAATTTTTTGTGGATTTAACAGTCTTATCCAGATTGCTGACTTATGTGAGCTTAGATCAATTGTATGTTTCAAACCCTGTAACCTACACACAGCAAGAGAACACTGAGATAATCCAATGAGTTTAAGCAAACGTGTCAAAGTAAACAATGTCTCAAAATTTGTCTAGTTATTTCCCAAATAATTCTATTCTGTACATACCAGCTCTCACTAGTGGGTTTCATACCTTCAACATTCTCTTGTACACAACCATCCAATAAACTTCTGACTGATACTGAATTTCACTCTCTTGTTCTACTTCCCACAAACCCATCTACAGCATTAACATGAAAATAATACAGATGAACGGATAAAGAAATTTTGGAATATCACTCAGCCATAAAAAGAATGAAATAATGTCATTTGCAGCAACATGGATGGACCTAGAAATTATAATACTAAGTGAGGTAACTCAGAAAGAGAAAGACAGATGCTATATGATATCACTTATATATGAAATCTATTTTTAAAAAGTTACAAATGCAAATGAATTTATTCACAAAGCAGAAACACACACATATAAAACAAACTATGATTACCAAATCTTGCCCAGTGTGCCAGGCTCTGAGTTGCATTTAGATGGTGACTTGCCATTTTCTAAATTTATTTCATACCTATTTCTTGTGCATGTACTTCTTCCCTAGGTAGTTCAATTCCATTCACCTTTCAAGGTATGGTTCTATAAAATATTTCTGTTTGTGTTTCCTTTTTCTACCAAGTTCTCAGGTTCTCTTGTCAAGTGCAAAGATATGAGCAAAAGTTTTTCAATTAAATTGCTCCCATAAATATCTTTGTACAAAAATGATATATTTCTTCAAGAATTCATTCTACAAAAGTTGAATGTCTTCTACAATTGCAGCATTGAGTTTACAATGGTAAATAATCCAGAATGATCCCTGTTTTAATGGATTTTATATATCTCATTAAGAATAAGTAGAAAAGTAAATACACAAGCAAAATAAATAATTTCAGACAGTAGGAAGTGAAGAAAACAAAATGATGTTATAGGAAGCAACTGGAGGTCATGCAGACAGGTGGTTGGAGACCTTCCTGGGAAAGTGGGAACCGTGCTGGGCCCCTGAGTATGTGGGGCAGAGAGCTTTCCAGGCAGAATGAACAACCAGTGCGAAGACACAAGGCAGCAAGTGATGGGTGGGGACAGAAAAAAAATCACAGGTTGGCTCAAAAGAGTGGGCCACAGGAAAGAGTGGTAGGAGGAGATGAGAACTGCTGAAACTTTTGTTTACCTTACAGTCACCAAAAGGCATTTGGGTTTTATGTTAGAATGGCAGAATTATCCTGGCATCTTCTCAGCATGAAACCTGATTTACATTTTAAAAGACTGCTTTGAAAAAAAAAATTTTTTTTTTAAGCAGGAAAAGAGTTGGGAGACTATTGTACTAGTACAATCAAGACATGCTAGTGGATTCCAAAAAAGAGATGATGGTGAATTAAAAGCTAGAGTCAAAATGAATTGTTAATGGATTGCAAATGAGAGGCAAGGGAGAAAGAAAATTAAGAACAACATCTTGATTCTTGGTTTGAGCTAGAAGGACAGTGGTGTCATTTCAATGGTGAAGAACAGAAATGAACAAATTTGAGGGCAGACATTTAGAACTTTGAGAAAAGGATTCTTTGGATTTAATGTTCAAATTCCTTGGCATAATGTAGAAGGTGTTAATTCTTTTTGCTATATATGCATTATAAAGTGTATTTCTCAAAATACTAGGGAGAGAAGGGAAAAGGTAATGAAGAATTATTTCATCCACTGAAACAGGTGGATATTACTTGAGCATTCACATCCAGAGACTAGGTCCCAGGGATATAGTGGTGACAGAGGAAAAATACTTCAGGGTCAACTTGGAAGGAAGCAAAACATGAAACAAATAATATCATGTGTTATGAGGGCTGTGTAGAGAAATGTTTCAGTATGGGAGCCTACATCTTGGGGAGTGGACTTGATTAGGGGTCAGGGAAATCTGCCCGAGGAAATGTCATTATTCTGAGATGATCTGAAGATAAGCTTGCCTTTTCTAAGATATATCCTTAAGTTATCTCTTTATGATGGTTCAAGGAGAGTTTCAGGCAAAGGACACAACCTACACCAAAACCCAAAGGTGAGAGAATGTGGTAGATTTCCTAAACTAAAACTGTTCTGTATGGCTGATTCATAGATAGTTTGGGTAAAACTGGGGTGAAATATGGTTGCAGAGCAGGAAGGAGTTTATGGGTTATGGTTATAGGAAATAAGTTGTCTTAATCCTTCTTAAGGAAATAAACCACTTAAAGCAGAATGTGGTATAATTTGGTAGGCATTTTTAGAAGACTAGAACATGTAAAAATTAATTTTCCAAAAACCTTTATCAGGCAAATATTTATTGCCATCATATATATAAATATATATACTGGATGTAAGTAACTGTCCAAGGCAGAATCAACATTTAAATCCAATTTTGTCTAATTGAAGTCTGTACTTTTGCCACAGTACTTTGCTGCTTTACATCCTGTCACCTCCTTCTGTTGTGCCCACATAACAATAATCACAGATTGTAAGTATTGTAAGTATTTCCATATGTTTGCTTATGTCATCTGCAGAACATAAAAGCATTCATCAAGATGCTTAAAACTAAGTTACATGTTTATCCTTTTGAATTTCCTTAAGCAACCTAAGTAATTTTAATGGAACACTATTTTGAAGTAATCAACATAATTTTCATTCTCTTAGTTCATTTTCACCTATTCCTGTTCACCATTAAACCAAAACAGAGGCACACAAATACATACACACACAAACACAAACACAGACTCAGAGAGCAAGAGAGTGGATTGAGTTTCTCACTTTTGTTTTCTTTTTCTTTTTTATTCTGTCTTGATACTGTTAGAGGAAGCACACTGACTTGAAACTTCCCACCCTGGCCAGGCACCATAGAAACCATTTGGACGAGTTGTTTTATGACAGGAGGTCCTGGTAAGGAACACGGAACTAATAAGCCACCACCAACAGGAAGAGTTCAGGAAAGATCAAAAGGAGACACCACATGTCTGACCACCTCCCAGAATCCTCGCTGGCATCCATCTTGGGTGAACAAGGCATGGAATAATTGGCTAAAGATAATCTGGAAACTAATCCCATCACCATAAAACTTGAGACTGCCAGCCACATGGCAGAGCAGTTCTCCTGGGTTCCCTTATCCTACTGGTCTCCTCCCAGGTGCCTTTTCCCAATAAAATCTCTTGCTTTGTCAGCATGTGTCTCCTCGGACAATTCATTTCCAAGTGTTAGACAAGAGCCCAGTTTCAGGCCCTGGAAGGGACCCCTTCCTACAACAATATAGACACTAGTCATGAAACCCCTGGATTTTAATTCCTACAATCAAGTATTTATTGGGGTTTATGGGATTTTTAGAATAATCTACATGTTAAAAGCTTGTAGAGAAGCAAAAATGATAACAACAAAGATGAGAAAATATGATAACGCAGCCAGAAAGAAAGAAAGAGGGAAAGGGAGGAAAGGGGGCAGGAAGGAAGGACAGACAAGCTGGCAGAACTTTTTGTACTGTAGAAGGGTCTAGAGAAGTGAGAGAAAGAAGATGGTTGTAGAATGGCTGTGTGGCACCCTGCTCTGTTGTACCCGTTCTTTAAGATCAAGGGATGAGAGTGAGTCAATATAAAACCCCACAGAAACTTAAACTGGTTAGGGGAGTGAGTTAGTCAGAGTTCCTCAGAGAAACAGAGCCAACAGTATTTATTTATTTTAAGGAATGAACTCACCTGATTGGCGAGTCTGATGGTCTATGCTGACAGGCTAGAGACTCAGGGAAAAGTTGCAGTTTGAATCCAAAGGCAATCTGCTGGCAAAGTTCTTCTGTGCTCAGTGCAGTCAGTCTTTGTTATGTTCAGGGCTCCAGCTAATTGGCAGACCGCCTCCTTCCCCGTCCCCCTCCCCAACACACACAAACAGACATGGAGAATAATTTACTTTACTCCAAGTCACCAATTTGAATGCTAATCTCAAACAAAAACATTGTCAAAGAAATACCCAGAATAGAAGAAAAAGATGCTCAACACCACTAATTATTAGAGAAATGCAAATCAAAACTACAATGAGCTATCATCTCACACCAGTCAAAATGGCCATCATCAAAAGTCTACAAACAATAAATGCTGGAGAGGATATGGAGAAAAGGGAACCCTCCTACACTGCTGGTGGGAATGTAAATCGGTGCATTAAAAGACTAAAGATAGAGCTACCATATGATCCAGCAATCCCACTCCAGGGCATATATCCAGAGAAAAACATGATTTGAAAGGATACATGTACCACAATGCTCATTCCAGCACAGTTACACTAACCATGACATGGAAGCAACATAAATGCCCATCAACAGAGGAATGGATAAAGAAGACACAGTATATATATACAATGTATTATTAATCAACCATTAAAAATAATAAAATAATGTCATTTGCAACAACACGGAGATTATCATACTAAGTGAAGTAAGTAAACAGAGAAAGGCAAATGCCATATCATACTTTTTATATGTGAAATCTAAAAAAAATATATAATAATAAGATACAAATGAACTTATTTGAAAAACAAATTTATAAACTTAGAGAATTAAATTAAGGTTATCTGGGGGGGGGGCAGGGGAGGGGGGAGGGGTAAATTGGTAGTTTGGGATTGACCATGTATACACTACTATATTTAAAATAGGTAAATAACAACAGCCTACTGTATAGCACAGTGAACTCTGCTCAATATTCTGTAATAAACTAAATGGGAAATGAATTTGAAAAAGAAGAGATAACATATATATATATATATATATATATATATATATATAACTGAATTACTTTTTTCTACACCTGAAATAATACAAAATTGTTAATCACCTATGCTCAATATAAATTTTTAATTAAAAACAGAAATACCCAGAATAATATTTGACCAATGATCTGATATGATTTTTTATGTCCCAGCCAAACTGACACATAAAATTGATCATCACTGGAGGATTTTGAAAATCACAATGATTTGCCTTACATTTAGTCTGAAACATTGGCAAAAAACACCCTCTCTGAGAATAGACGTATTGATGAGGGGACATTAGGGAGAAAGTAGAAAAGATAAGAATGCTGAGACAGACTTGTAAATGGGAAGCTCTGAATTGTATTGACTTGTAAAATTAGCTTTATTCAACTATCATGTTTAAATACAGATTCACGGATAAGTTAATTTCAATTATAAGCAATAACATATTTATGTATTAACAGATCTGATATATTCTATAATCATCACTTTAGTGTCTGCATGTAAGTCTACTGGCATCTATTCCCACCACTGTAAGTGTTTTGAGGTCATACTTTTCCCACTAGATATGAGGGAAAGATTCTATTATTTTTTTATGTACCCAGATACAGTTGATAGGTGCTAAATAAGTTTCTTGCATTAAGTTTCATTCGGTGGAAAATTCCCCAAATATCATTCCCTCAAAGCAAAAGTCGGTACCTTTTGACTGTTCACCATTTTGAACATGGTTAAAAGAACAAGCATTAGAAATCAACATATAACAGCAGTCAAAAAACAACAGCATCCTTGTTTTTCACTGATAGAAATTGGGATGCGGAATGTTTTCCTCCTGACCTTAGACATGTACTTCCATAGAAGAACCCATTTTTAAAAATCACCATTTCACTTTTTGTTATTTGAGTCAGCTAAGAAGAGGGGAAATAATATGAGCCTTTCATTTTCTGTGAGTCACACTTCCTTGTAAAAACAGGGCAGATTTTGTCAGTGAAAAATGACATTAAATGTGTCATTCACCATTCAGCAGCAGTGACCCAGTTACATCTAACCATTCTGTTTTAAAAACTTTGTGCTTAACAAAATATGTGACAAACTTGTCTGGTTCAGAAACATTGGAATTCTGAAAATGCCTCCTATGACAGGCATCAGAAAGCCAGTGATGGTGGAGGCAGTGAAAAGAGTAGCAAAGATAATGATGGAGGTGTCAAAAAGATGTCCAGAGCTAGGGACTCATGGCTTTCTCTGCAGCAACACATCCAGCCTCATTCAGCTTTGTCAGAAGGCAATTTCCTCAAGGACTTGTAAATGTAAATTGGAGCATTAAATATTTAATTCAACATTTACAACACGAAATTCTCTCCTACTATTCCATTATTTAGATGTATCTATGCAGTCAAGAAACTCAATTTCTTTTAGTATAAACAAAGCTAAATAAGATAGTGTCTAATTATTTTAAAATGGAAATTATCCAAATGCAGTGAGCATCTTTTCTGAGGACACATTTTAATTTTATCTAGTGCTTTACTGAATTCCTTCCTTCAGTTTAAAGATGAAAATCTTATTTAAGACTAAACTTTATTTAAATCTTGACTGAAAATCTTATTATTAAATTTGAATAAAAACTGATACCTGAGAATTAATTACATTGTTAATCACTGACAATATGAAAAAGAATCTGTATATTAAAGCTGGCTACATTTTAGAACTTAATAATATCCAGAGTTTACTGAACAGTAATATATTGAGGAGTCAATATGTTCCCAAACTGGGCAAAGAGCTTTTATTTTATTTACTATTTATAACAACCCAGTGATATATGCATTTGAAAGATGAAAATAAAGTTTGTGCAGGATAAGATGTCCAATCACACAGAAGAACCCAGGCTGGAGACTGGGAGCAGGATGATTTAGAGCAGGGACTTTTCTGGTACCCTGCTCTAAATCATCCTCCTCCCAGTCTCTTTTCATCAGGGATTAAGATTATGTAATAAGAAGAAAGATTTTTAAGTTTCTCTCTAAATTTAAAACATCCAAAAGTGTTCTAAATGAGTAATCACATAGGTCAATCCTGTCTGTCCAAGGGTAATTTGATGATGTTATGAAGCAATGGGTTTTGTTTGTTTTCTTTGAAATGCTTGCTAGAAATTTGAAATGTTTCTGTGATTCCTCTGTTCTGACTCTCCAGTTAAAACAATGATCCAAAATTCTGTGCTGAAAAAAATCTAATTGTTCTTGAAATACAATTAACCTAAACTACTATAAGATATGTCTACAATCATAAAGAGATAATAAAAATAAATCAAAAGCAGGAAAAAAGAAAGCAAAGAAAACTAAAAATCTAACCACATTACACAATCTGATAAAACTTTTTAGAATGATATATTTCTTCAGTTATATTTCTGAAGCAATGAAACTGAATTCATTAGTTAGCAATAGGCTCAGATTTAATAAGGTAAACATGAAGTTCAAGATTGAAAACTGTGAATGAGTTACTCTATTCTAGATTGAGTGGAACAATGGACTGGTTCAAAATTGGGAAAAGAGTATGTCAAGGCTATATATTGTCACCCTGCTTATTTAACTAATATTCAGAGTACATCATGCAAACTGCCGAGCTGGATGAACACAAGCTGGAATCAAGATTTCTGGGAGAAATATTAATAACCTCAGAAATTTAGATGACACCACCCTTATGACAGAAAGTGAGGAGGAACTAGAGAGCCTCTTGATGAGGGTGAAGAAGGAGAGTGGAAACGCTGGCTTAAAACTCAACGTTCAAAAAAACTAAGACCATGTGGTATCTGGTTCCATCACTTCACAGCAAATAGATGGGGAAACAATGGAAACAGTGACAGACTTTATTTTGGGGGGCTCCAAAATCACTGCAGATGGTGACTGCAGCTGTGAAATTAAAAAAACACTTGTTCTGGTGGGGAGGTGGGTAGATACAACAACCTAGACAATATATTAAAAAGCGGAGACATTACTTTGCCAGCAAAAGTCCATATAGTCAAAGCTATATTTTTTCAGGTAGTCATGTATGGATATGAGATTTGGACCATAAAGTAGGCTGAATGCCAAAGAATTATGCTTTTGAGCTGTGGTGTTGGAGAAGACTCTTAAGAGTCCCTTGGACTGCAAGGAGATCAAACCAGTAAATCCTAAAGAAAATCAACCCTAAATATTCATTAGAAGGACTGATGCTGATGCTCCAATACTTTGGCCACCTGAAGTGAAGAGCCTACTCATTAGAAAACATCCTGATGTTGGGAAAAATTGAAGGCAGAAGGAGAAGGGAATGAGTATGAGATGATTGTATGGCATCAATGACTCAATAGACATGAGTTTGAGCAAGCTCTGGGAGATGGTGAAGGACAGGGAAGCTTGGCTTGCTGCAGTCCACAGAGTTGCAAAGAGTTGGACATGACTAAGTGAATGAACAACAACAAAATTCTAGCTTGTTAGATTTTTGCTTTGAAGATGAAAATAGCATGACACCCCACCCAAGTTATCTTTAGTAAGAAGTGAAAATAAGAAGTGAGGAGTTTTTATTTCAAGCTACACAGACCAAGGACAATTTTTATACCATTTGCTTACTTCCTCTTGAGCAGGGCCAAAGTTGCTCCATAAAATCTTACTAATTAAAACCAAAAATAAAAGAAGCTCTAATTTCCAAAAACTTTTAAACACAATGCTTTGCTATTTCAGACATCAAACTAAGAATTAGGAAGATAAAAGAAGGAAACTTTTGCCCCTTAACGTATCACAACACAGCCTCCACATTCATCTTTGTTTCAATTGAAGTTTATTCATCTTCCAATGGGTCATAAAACTCTTTTGAATCAGTCCCTCATTTATTTTAAAGTTAATTATCACTAAAAACTAGGCTATAGTTTTTACATAGGTCATTCATATATTTAATTGGATACATGTAGTAACTACTAATGTAGTTACATTAGTCATGTATTACTGATGAGTAATCGTAATATAAAAATGACTTTAAATCAATCACAAAACAAAAAAATACAAAGCAAATTATAATATGCAAAAAAAACAGATTTTAAATTATGATTAACAATTGTGATTTTAACAAATACAAATTATAATTTACCATTATGATGTAGCAGATATAACAAATTAAATTTTAGTAACAAGGATATGATAGCTAAAATTTCCTGAGAACTTGCTATTAATATATGCAGGCACTGTGTAAGTATTTATTGTATAAACTCATTCAACAATAGAATGTTCTTCTCCTCCTTGATTTATTTCAGAGAGAAGTAGAGGAAGGTTGTTCTTAAGAATAATACTATTTATGCCAAAACAAACAATCATTTTGTATTTTAGAATTCATAGAATCATTATTTCCCAATACACCTGTATAACATGACCACACTAGTATAGCACTACCAATTTGGAAATGTTTAGTCAATTGTGGGTCAATAAATTTATTAGTCAGTTTTCTGTATTAACTTCATTCATCTATTCATTAAGAATAGTTCCTACTACTCTACAGCCAATGGGAACAAATGCAGATGTGAATAATACAGGAAGTATTAAATCATCCCAAAGCAAATTTACAAATACAAATTGTGATGGTTTCAATAAAGGAAAATCATATATTTTATAAAGAAAACTTATTAAATAAAGAAACAATTTTGAGTGAGAGTGAGAGAGATATCACTAAATGTGATCCTTAATGAGAGCTTTAAAGAGAAGAGCCTCTGAGCAAAGGTTTTCAGGGAGAAGCATTTCCGGAGCACTTTTTGTCAGAAATCCCTGATGTCAGTGAGCCCTGTGTCTTCAATGAATGAAATAATCAGAGTGGATAAAACAAACATAAAGAAATCCTGAGGAGAGGTTAGAAAGGCAGGCAGGGGCCAGGGCCTGGTGGGCTACATTAAGGTTGAATAATTTGACTCAAATGCAGTAGGGAGGTGTTTAAGGTGTTTTATGGAGAAAACGTGGCTTCTTCAAATTCCCTGGGCTAGATTCTTTCTGTCTCTTTCTGCCTCCATTTCAAACTGGGAAATATGAGCTTTACTTAGTGCCCAGACCTAAGATTCTAGGAAGGAGTTTACCCTAAAGCTGAACCTTCAGGGGCCAACTGCAGAAGTTTAACTTAAGTCAAATCTGAGTCCAGTTTCTAGATGCCATTTAAAGATCTCTCTCAAGGGGACATGGTAACCTTTGCTTTCCCACTTGTATTTTGCAACATTACAACAGTCTAGAGATGACTGCCATTCCCCACAAACTGAACAGGTAATTAAGCAAGTGCAAAAAGGTTAAAAGCTTTACAGGTGGTATCAGATAAAAACAGTGCTATTTCAGAAGAAAGAAATGAGTAAAAGCTCTGTATAATGAAAATTGGACATTTAAAAACTTCCTTTATTATAAGCTTCAAGTGAAAAAACAAGAGAATTAGGTTACCATTTTATGGCATTAACATTCCTTAGTGATGTTATTTTAATGGATGCAGCTCCCAAAATCTCAGTGGCTTAACATCAGTTCCTCTGCTCAAGTCAAGGGCAAAACTGCTCTTCCTGATCAGATGATTCTCCTCCAAATGGTAAATCAGGAATATTTTCTTCTAGTTGATAACTCTGCCATCTTGAAAATGTGGTTTCCAAGATTTCCATGCTCACCTATATATCAAACCTCAGAAAGAGCAAAAATCAAACAAAAATATTTATATGACCCAAGGCTGGAATCTTTTCACAGTTCAAAGTTCAGAATTCATTGCCTAGAGCTCAGTCCTACATAATTTCATAGAGTCTGGGACAGACAATCTGGTTGTGTACCCAGGAGGAAGTGGAAGTGGGTTGGATTAATAGTCCAATAGTCTCTGTTAATACAAGGCTGCCTTGGGACATATATTTCTAGAAATTCTGCAATGCAAAGTGGCCAACATTCAGGCAAAGAGATCTAGATTTATGGAGATTAGTTCAGTTCAGTTCATTTCAATTGCTCAGTCGTGTCCGAGTCTTTGCGACCTCACGAATTGCAGCACACCAGGCCTCCCTGCCCATCACCAACTCCCGGAGTCTATCCAAACCCATGTCCATCGAGTCAGTGATGCCATCCAACCATCTCATCCTCTGTCATCCCCTTCTCCTCTTGCCCCCAATCCTACCCAGCATTAGGGTCTTTTCCAATGAGTCAACTCTTCGCATGAGGTGGCCAAAATATTGGAGTTTCAGCTTCAACATCAGTCCTTCCAATGAACACCCAGGATTGATCTCCTTTAGGATGGACTGGTTGAATCTCCTTGCAGTCCAAGGGAATCTCAAGAGTCTTCTCCAACACCACAGTTCAAAAGCATCAATTCTGCAGTGCTCAGCTTTCTTCACAGTCCAACTCTCACATCGATACATGACCACTGGAAAAACCATAGCCTTGACTAGACGGACTTTTGCTGGCAAAGTAATGTCTCTGCTTTTAAATATGCTATCTAGGTTGGCCATAACCCTCCTTCCAAGGAGTAAACGTCTTTTAATTTCATGGCTGCAATCACCATCAGCAGTGATTTTGGAGCCCCAAAAAATAAAGTCTTACACTGTTTCCACTGTTTCCCCATCTATTTCCCAGGAAGTGATGGGACCAGATGCCATTATCTTAGTTTTCTGAATGTTGAGCTTCAAGCCAACTTTTTCACTCTCCTCTTTCACTTTCATCACGAGGCTCTTTAGTTCTTCTTCACTTTCTGCCATAAGGGTGGTGTCATCTGCATATCTGAGGTTATTGATATTTCTCCCGGCAATCTTGATTCCAGCTTGTGTTTCCTCCAGCCCAACATTTCTCATGATGTACTCTGCATATAAGTTAAATAAGCAGGGTGACAATATACAGCCTTGACGTACTCCTTTTCCTATTTGGAACCAGTCTGTTGTTCCATGTCCAGTTCTAACTGTTGCTTCCTGACCTGCATACAGGTTTCTCAAGAGGCGGGTCAGATGGTCTGGTATTCCCATCTCTTTCAGAATTTTCCACAGTTTATTGTGATCTAGACAGTCAAAGGCTTTGGCATAGTCAATAAAGCAGAAATAGATGTTTTTCTGGAACTCTCTTCTTTTTCGATGATCCAGCAGATATTGGCAATTTGATCTCTGGTTCCTCTGCCTTTTCTAAAACCAGCTTGAACATCTGGAAGTTCATGGTTCATGTATTGCGGAAGCCTGGCTTGGAGAATTTTGAGCATTACTTTACTAGCATGTGAGATGAGTGCAATTGTGTGGTAGTTTGAGCATTCTTTGGCATTGCCTTTCTTTGGGATTGGAACGAAAACTGACCTTTTCCAGTCCTGTGGTCACTGCTGAGTTTTCCAGATTTGCTGGCATATTGAATGCAGCACTTTCACAGCATCATCTTTCAGGATTTGAAATAGCTCAACTAAGGAAAGGCCAAAAAAAGTAATACAAAGCAAGAGCTATTTTGTCCCTCTCATAGCAATGTTCTTATCTGATAACCTGTAAAGAGACTTAACTTTTCTCTCTTTCCTCATCATCTGTCCAGCTTCAGAGAATGGTAATTATACCTAGCTAATGATATGTAAGCAAATCCTAGTGAGGAAACTAACATTACTGTGTCTTCTTGGGAAACATTTAAATCATATGAATGATTTTAATTGTCCCCTTTGTATAAATTTAGCATTACAATGTGTTTTTTTCCTTCATGAGTCACTGCCTCTTCTCCTTTAATCAGTCTTCTTCATTTAACATGTATCTGTAATTGGAATATTTTACTAATATGAAAAATATCTTAATATTACTGAGTGGCTTCTAGAAGAAAATTTTCATCTCATGTGCAATTTAGAAATAATGATGAGACGTATCTCAATGACTAAAAGAAGGAAAAAAAGTGTTAAAAAAAAAAAAGCACAGTGGATAAAAGAGAAATAATTAGGTCTTATTGACTCTGAAATGAGTTAGTTAAATAAACATCTTTGTTAAGCGACTTCTATATCTTTAAATGTTTTGTAATATTTTTTATTAAAAATTATCCTTCCATGAATAATGCCAAAAAAAAAAAAAAAAAAAAGGTCTGCTAGACCTGGGTTCGATCCCAGGGTTGGAAAGACCCCCTGGAGAAGGGAAAGGCTACCCACTTCAGTATTCTGGCCTGGAAAATTCAATGGAGTGTTCAGTCCATGAGGTCACAAAGAGTTGGACACGACTGAGTGACTTTCACTTTCTGAAGATGAAGAGAAGTTTAAGTTGATGAAGATGAAGCTGATAGCTTAAAGGTACAGAACATTTTAGATGTAGCATTGACAGAGTGGCATGGCAGGTTATGTAGGGAAGGTGAGAAAAAGAGACATCAAAACTCTTCATTTTCTACCATGAACAATAGTATGAATATAGATTCCATAAACTAAAATGGAGAAAATTAGAATCTAGAAGTGAAAGATCAAGAGTTCAGTTCAGGGCATGTTAAATTTGAGATACAAATAGTAGCATACCTTGGCATATTGATAGTTTTAATACTATGAGAGTAGATTAACAGAGCTAAAAATAAGTAAGCCCAGTAGTGAACCTTAAGAAAATGGGAATGTGCAGGGGTACTACTTGCAACTGGCAGCTGAAATGAGGGCAGACATAAGACAGAGTCCCTAACCTGTTGTGTCTGCACTAAATTCTGTTAGTGTCAGAACTAAATTAAATTATAGACAACTCAGCTGGTGTCATAGAGAATGCTCTGTGTATGAAAAAAAAAAAAACACACACACACACATCTGCTGACAGAAGTATTGTTTGTGTAAGTAAAGCATAAACACAGCTGGAGAATTTGTCCAATTCAGAAGCCATCAGGCACTAATGAGTCAGAAGTGGTACAGAGAAAGTAAAGATGACCTTTAGTCAATTATTTTGGTAAATTTTGCTTTGAAGGACTCTAGAAGTGACAAGGAAGTGGTATATTTAAATGATTTTTTTTTTAATTTGGAAGACATACAACTTGTTTGAATATTTATAGGAGAAATGGAAAGGGAAAGATCAAGGAAATAATGTAGAAAAACAATGGAGCAGAGTCCTTGAAAAGAGAGAATATAACTGTAGTGTCATGCGGTACTTGACTTCCTTTGAAAATAATGAATCATAGTGATGATGATGATGATGTGATGGAGATGAAGATGAAAATATGAAGGAGGAGAAGAAGAGGAGTTACATTTGTTATTTCTGCCATTTACAGGGAGAAAAATGAGGAAACTTAGAGTGATGATTTTAGCCATACATAAAATCATCCAGCCACGATGTGGTGAGTCAAACATTGAAAACACCAATATGTCTGTCTCCAGAGCCTGTGCTCTGAACTATTTAATTAAATCTGTTTTTCTGTTTTATATCTTTCCAGAGATGTTAACAGAATTATTATTTAATTTTTTTATTGTTGTTGTTATTTCATGGGTTTAGAAAGACACATGGTGTTTCACCATCTTATTCCAGATTAGATAGAGATTCACACACATTGTGAGATAAGTCAAAACAGCAAAACGGTGAATGATGACAAATGGGCAAATGATAAGCTTGTACATGTGCTTATATTGCACGTGTGTATTTTATGTTACATAAAAATCCGTATCCGTAATTAATTCATTTCCTAACTCAGATAAATTTTCAATGTGAGCTTTATCAGTTTTCTCTGGAATTTTATTTTTAAAACACATTAATAATAGGCAAAAAAAAAGTGGTATCAGCATATATAAATATTTTCTAATGGGATGGGGAGGGAGACGGGAGGGAGGCTCAGGATGGGGAACACATGTACACCCCTGGCTGACTCATGTCAATGTATGGCAAAACCACTACAATACTGTAAAGTAATTAGCCTCCAATTAAAATAAATAAATTTGAAAAAAAAATTATATTATGCAATTAATATTTTTAAATGTTAACATTAGAAACTAATTTCATAAAACTTTAAAGAGTATATATCAAATATGAGATGTTCTTTGGGCCCAATAAATTATACTGTCATAAAGTATTATTTTTCTGCTCTACAAAAGTACATTTACAAATCTGAATATGTACATGATAAAAAACAAAAATCTTATGAATTAAAATGCAATTTGGTTCTTTACAGCAAAGGAAGCCATCAACAACAACAACAACAAAAAGACAACCTACTGAATGGGAGAAAATATTTGCAAATCATGTATCTGAAAAAGGGTTAATATCCAAAATAACTCATACGATTCAACAACAGAAAACAATCTAATTTTAAAATGGCCAAAAGACTTGAAGAAGTTTTACAAAGAGGACAGACTAATTACCACCAGGACATGGAAAGATACTGAACATCACTTGTCAGCAAGGAAAAGCAAATCAAAGACACAATGAGATGTCACCTCACACATGATAGAATGGTTCTTTTCAAAAAGACAAGAAGCAACAGATATTGTGAAGGATGTAGAGAAAAGAAAACCTTTGTGCAAAATTGGTGGGAATGTAAACTGGTGCAGCTAGTATAGAAAACACTATGGAAGCTCCTCATATGATTCAAAATAGAATTACCATATGATCCATCATTCCTGCTTCTCATTATTTATTTGAGGGAAATGAACACAGTAGTTTAAAAAGATAAATACACTCCCATTGTTCATAGCAGCATTATTTACAATAGCTAAGGCACGGAAGCAGCCAACTGTCCTTTGGCAGAAAAATGAATAAGGAAGATTTGAGCTAGATAAAGATACAGATAATAGTTCAGTCACTCAGTTGTATCTGACGCTTTGTGACCCCATGGACTGCAGCACACCAGGCCTCCTACCCATCACCAACTCCTGTAATTTACTCAAACTCATGTCCATTGAGTCAGTGATGCCATCCAACCATCTCATCCTCTGTCATCCCCTTCTCCTTCTGCCTTCAGTCTTTCCCAGCATCAGGGTCTTTTCAAATGTGTAAGTTCTTCGCATCAGGAGACCAAAGTATTGGAGTTTCAGCTTCAGAATCAGTCCTTCCAATGAATATTCAGGACTGATTTCCTTTAAGATGGACTGTTTGGTTCTCCTTGCTGTCCAAGGGACTCTCAAGACTCTTCTCCAACACCATAGTTCAAAAGCATCAATTCTTTGGTGCTCAGCTTTCTTTATAATCCAACTCTCACATCCATACATGAGTACTGGAAAAACCATAGCTTTGACTAGATGGCAAAGTAATGTCTCTGCTTTTTACTATGCTGTCAAGGTTGGTCATAACTTTTCTTACAAGGAGCAAGCGTCTTTTAATTTCTTGGCTGTAGTCACCATCTACAGTGATTTTGGAGCTCCCCAAAATAAAGTCTGTCATTGTTTCCACTACATCTATATACAGATATAGATATATATTTAAAAAATACGGAAATCTTACCATTTGCTACAACATGCATGAATCTTGAGGGCATAACACTATGAAATTAAAAGCACTTGCTCCTTGGAAGAAATGCTATGACAAACCTAGACAGCTTATTAAAAAGCAGAGGTATTACTTTGCCAGTGAAGGTCTGTATAGTCAAAGCTATGGTTTTTCCAGTTGTCATGTGTGGATGTGAGAGTTGGACCATAAAGAATGCTGAGTGTTGAAGAACGATGCTTTCAAATTGTGGTGCTAGAAAAGAGTCTTGAGAGTCTCTTGGAGATCAAGCCAGTCAATCCTAAAGGAAATCAACCATGAATATTCATTGGAAGAACTGATACTGAAGCTAAGCTCCAATACTTTGGCCATCTTATATGAAGAGCCAACACATTAGAAAAGACCCTGATGCTGGGAAAGATTGAAGGCACGTGGAGAAGGAAATGATAGAGGATGAGATGGTTGGATGGCATTACCGCCTCAATGCACATGAGTTTGAGCAAGCTCTGGGAGATGTTGAAGGACAAGGAAGACTGACATGCTATAGTCCACGGGGCTGCAAAAAGTCGGACACAACTGAGCAATTGAATAAAAACAATGCTAAGGGAAATAAGTCATATAGAGAAAGACAAATTCCTGATCTCATTTACATGCGGAATCTAAAAATAACAATCTCATAGAAACATCAAAGTGCTTGGTGTTTGCCAGAGGACGAGGTGATATGTGGATGAAGGTGATCACAGGTGAACTTCCAGTTATAAACTAAGTAAGTTCTGGGAATATCATGTACAGCATGGTGACTATAGTTAACAACATTGTATTGTGTATTTGAAAGTTGCTAGAAGAGTAGATTTTAAAACCACTCATTTCAAGAAAAAAAAAATGTGTAACACATGCACTGATCTGTGATGATAATCTTACAGTGTACACAAATATTAAATCATTGTGTTGTACACCTGAAACTAATACCATGTTCTATGTCAATTATATCTCAATTTCAAAAAAAAAAAAAAATGCAGCCCATTCCAACTAGTTTGTAAGGACAATCTTTGGATGGCAAGAAGTGGAAATCTTAATAAAAGCTTAACTCAAGAAAAAGTACTGTGAGACTTTTAAGTTTGAACCTTCAGGTAAAATATACATAATCTTCACACTAGTAAGGAATTATACACTTTATATTGTTAGTATTAGTAACTATGTTCTAACCAGAATAGTCACATAAAAATAGATATGTGACTAAGCCTGAGAATGGCAGTCATTAGTTATAATTTCACTACATTCTGTTACTTAAAAAAAAAAAAGCATGAATTAAAACAAAATTAAAAATGGAACAAAAAGCTAAAGGAGCCATAAGATTTATAATGAGAAAAAATGTGATGTGTGTGTGTTAAAAATCAATCCATTAAGAGAAATATTGTGACATAACAGGACTTTAAGCAACTCAAAGTGACTCTGCCTGTAGGACTCTAGTGTTTGTCCCCTGTATATTTTGTGTGACACAATTAAAAATGCTTGTTAAAAACTACAATCATAAAAAAGCTAAATACAACTAAAAGACTATCAAAAATGAAAAATGAATCTTTCAAATATCATGCTGAATAAATGGGAAAAAGAATGCCTTTTAACACATGACATTGTTACAACAGAAATATGTTTATTGGAAAAATGAATCTTGACCCCATCTCATTTCATACACAAAAATTAGTTTGTGGTGGCTCATGAGTATAGATGTAAAAGCCAAAACTGCAAAGCTTCTGGAGAAAATGCAGGAGAACATTTTAACAACTGAACATTTTCATATTCACTATTTCAGTAAAAAGTCCTGATTTCAACAACACAAACTAATCCAAGAATTTACAGCTTTTCACTCCCAAATTAAAAGCAGTAAGATTTATAGCAGTGTGGCCACATATAGATGCTATGAATTGGACCAGAGATTATGACAGGATTGTACTAGGAAGCCGGAAAACTCCAGCAACTGCAGACAGGGCTGAAATTCTACAGGCAAAGGAGAGGACGCCTGGAAGATAAACAGACTGCTCCTTCCATCAAAACCCCTGTAACAGGAGGAAAACCCGAGGTTGATGGAGAAGAGTGGAAATGGTGCAAAGAGGAAAAAGGAACTTCAAGAACTACACCAACTTGGGACTTCCCTGGTGGTCCAGTGGCTAAGACTCTGAGCTCCCAAAGCAAGGGATGCAGGTTTGATCCCTGGTTAGGGAACTAGGTTCCCACTTGCCATGACTAAAGATTCCACAGACCGCAGAACAACAACAAAAAGATCCTGCCTGTCATAACTGAAAAGGATTGCAAATGCTGCAACAAAGTTCGTGTGTGCTACAACTAAGACTGAGTGCAACTTAACTAATTAATTAAAAAAGAACTAGGTCAACATTCCACAGCTGGGTCCCCAGTATGCTAGTCACCTGACTAGTTTGCTTGTTGCCACTTTCCAGCCTCTTTCTATTCTGCTTTATATCTCAAAGACCTGGAAAATCCAAAAGTTACATCTCCCAGACTTCCTTTCATGCTGGATTAGTTCGGGTCTTACCAATGGAAAGCTCTAGAAGAAAGCAGAAGTGTGAGGGAGGAATTTCTTTTCTTTTTTCTGCTCCTAGTAGCATGTCAGTCTGTTATGTTGTCAAAAGTGTGTAGCCTGACACTTGAGTGGCCTTTGAAGTTTCTGCAGAGCATCAGAGATTTTGGATAGCAGTGTAGAGCTACTCTTAGACTCTGGTCTCCTCACTCTTTTTTTTTTTCTCCCCAATAGTATAAAAAGAGCTTCTGATCATTATTAATATCAAGGATACATCAGCTTCCTCCTTCCTCCAATAGTCCTGAAACTTTTGTAACAAATTATTTGTATTTGTTTTCAATATTTATAATGATTTTAGTTTTCCTGCATGGAAGATGAGAGACACGCTGAGAGATTTTTCGTGAGAGGTTAGTCTTGCATATTGGAGAGAAAGGACGATACTAGTTTAGCTAAATTGAAGTGACATCACTGGTACACTGGGATCAGGAAGAGGGAATAACTCAGCACAGTAGTGACTTTTTCTATTATTTTCTTCATCCTGGGAACTCTTTACTTTCCACATTTAAGTGAAATGGGTAAAGAAACACAATGGTAGAAATATTCAAATGCTGATGAATTAATTCCAATGATCACCACTTTTGTGTTCCCTTATTTTTAAAATTGACATAATACTAAAACTTTAGTTCGTAGAGTTGTTATGAGATTTAAATGAGTTAAAGCAAATAAAGTACTTAGTATGAGCTCTAAAATATAGAAAGAAATGGTAGTATTAGGAACAGAAGATGCAGAAGTAATTTTGAGTGGTAGTCACTCAGATTTCTGATTTAAGTGCTGTGAGATAATAAATGGATATTGTTTTAAGTTACTAAATTTCTGATAGCCTGTACAGCAAATCCTAACAACTTCCTATCTGATTAACATGAAACCACATTCCACCCTCAAGTCTACTATCCACGTTTTAGTATGGTTTCTGTCTAAACAAAGTTTCCTTCTAAAACACACCTTGTTTATATCATCTCACCTCAAAGAACCCACAGTATCCTTATCAAAATGTTCCAATTTTAACTGCTTAATATAATACAGTAATGTACTATCAAGTTACAAAGATTTTGTAAATGGCAAATCTACATTCAATTCACAGCTCAAACATATATTGTGACAGTAAGCAAAGGACTTAAAATTCTGATTTTTAGAGTCTTTGTCAATTTAAAAGATGAGTCACACACACATTGGTAGACTGCTGGGCAACTTCTAACCAAGATTTTTTTCTTTTTTTTGAGAATTTTTTTGGTGGGCAGAAAGTTTTAGTACATTTTGAAAATGTAATGCCTTTTAGGTAGGACAAACATTCCAAGATTCACCTTAATCCCCACCCATTCCTCTTGTCTTAATCTTTTATCTATTTTCCCATTACTATCTGACTCTTCAAATAATTAGATGATGCTTCATCTGGACAAGAACTTTAAAGAACAAAATTAAGTAATTTTGAGAAAAAATCTAAAATTTAATGGATTCGAGGAAGAAAGAGAAAACTGAACAGGAACAATCAGAACATTAGGGCAAAAATCAAAAGGACTGATAACCATCCTAAATAATTGTATAGCATTACCAAGGATGAAATAGACTTTTCCAAAGTAACAACAGCAAAAACAATTTTCAATCAATGATGCTAGAGAAAATTCTGAATTATCTTTTTCTATAAAAATTGATATAATACAATTACTGAAGAATAATTAGAAGTGATTAAAGAATATACAGTGAAAATGTATGAAAATTTTATTTTTGTGTTTAAGTTGATTTTTATGTAAGTCTTGTAGAATTAATGAGGATACTTGGGACTCAATTTTGTGTAGGGTCTACAACATAGAAAATGTTTCCAAGGATTGAACAAACATAAGAGCCATAGAAAGTCTTTGTGACAAAAAAAGAAAACAACCGTATTTACAGTGATGCCAAGGTCTGAATACATAAAAGTATTTCCATTTAAAGTGAAAGTGGAAGTCACTCAGTCTTGTTTTACTCTTTTGCAACCCCATGAACTGTAACCTGCCGGTGCTCCTCTGTCCATGGAATTCTCCAGGCCAGAATACTGGAGTGTGTAGCTGTTCCCAGGGTATTTTCTCAACCTAGGGATCAAACTCAGGTCTCTGGCATTGCAGGTTGATTCTTTCCCCTCTGAGCCACCAGGGAAGCCCATTTCCCTTTATGACTTAGACATTTTCTCCCTTGACCTTTATCAAAGAAAACACCACAAGTATTAACACTGGCAGTTGATTCGTTTGTTTAGAAATAAAAAATATTTTTTAGGAAAAACTGTAAGTTAGCCAAAGGAAAAATGATGTGCAATTACAGTTCGTTATTCAAAATGTCTTGGAAAATAACATTTTAAGCATTCTTTTGAATCTTAAAGTCTCATTAGTATTTCATTAAATTTCCCAATATAAGGTGAAAAGGAATGTGATGCTAATGAGGATAAAAGAAGAAAAAAAAAGGCTTTATGAGAAATGGCAGCAGATTGAAAAATGATTAAGTGAAAATTTAATTAGTTGAACCCCAACTGCTAACAATGGAATGACCAAGTTTATTTAATTTTTCTATTAATAAATTGAAGTCAATCCTTGGAGTAAATTGATACTGGTGAAGAAAAATATTCAAGTTTTAATTATCCTGAGCTTCATGATTGGATACACAGTTTATGTTCAGCTTTTACCTCTTTGAAAATAAAGGGGTTATCTATGACCTACAAGTGTCACATTCTAGGAGAAAAACATGTGAAAGCAGGGTTCTTCTTGGGTCTCTGCTGCTGCAGGGAAAATTCCTAGCTTTAGAAAGATGGTACTATTTCCACTATGATCTACAAATGTTAGTACTACTGGAATCCAAAAATATTATTAACTTTTTATTAATTTTTGAAACACATGATTATACGTTACCAAATGTGCTCATATAAATATTGTAGAATATTCAGGGCATTCTTTATTTAACCAATAGCATAAAAACAAATGTACTTTGAAATATAAATGCAGAATTAGAACTACTAGAAATAAATGGAAATCTTTACAGCAAGCATTTTTTCACTCTCATTTATTAAAAATTACAACTGTCAATTTTTCAACTGCTTGCCAATAATTCTTTCCAATAATTGAACAGAGTTCCATTATCCCGGACTAAATATTAATAGTAAATTATCACTCACATAGGATTAGCCTGTTTTTTTTTTTTTCTTGATATCCTCATTCCATTAGACCAGATAACTGCCCAAAACAATTTTGGGAAAAGTGTTACTTGCTTATACCACTAACTAGGATTCTGATATAGATATTAATTTATTTAGCCAGGAATAAAATAATGATTGTCCTAAAAGCAAAAAATGTGAGACTTTTGTTAAATGAGCAAACAAAACTCTGATGCTGTGTATACATCTATTATTTATCAAAAGCTAAAAGCTCTCCCTATCTACCGTGAATATACAAACACTACACGTAGAACAAGTCTCTTTGAGAACAACCTGCAGACTAGCAGAACAGCACAGTTCTACAGCCAAGAAGATAAAGAACCACACAGAGTCTGTTAGGAGAAGTAAACTTGTCAGGGCCCACACCCCTGGCAGGCAGTCCAGCTGAGAAAGGGGGTGTCACAAACTTAGTGAAAGTTAGTGAAAGTTAAAAAGGATGTCACTCCTTAAGGAGTGAGTAGTTTGAGCCCCAGATTGGGCACCCCAGCCCTGGGGACAAGTGCAGGAAGATGACCTCTTTAACTGGTTTGGAAACCCAGCAGGGCTTGCAACTGGGAGAACCTGAGGACTGTAGGAAACTGACACTGCACTTAAAGGACACATGAGCAAACTTACTCCCAGTCACAGCACAGGGGCAGCAGAATGATAAGCACTTGGCAAGGTTGCCAGAACATCCCCAGGCCTACTCCTGGCTCTGGCTCCAACCCCACCCCCAAGGAAGTAGCCTCAAGCATGCCCTGGGAAAAGCTCTGCCTGCATGGGACCCAACTCTACCTTACTGGCTCCAGCTCACCTCCCCCAAAGTGACAGTTTCCAACACTGTCTGCGAGCTTTGGTCTATACTGGACTCTGGCTCTAGGCACCCTCCCCAACTCTGCTAAGAAAGCTGCTTCTGACACATCCTGGGAAAAGCCCTGACATCCCAATTCTCATTACCCAGCCAAGATGCTGGCTTCCGAGTTGCCCTGGGGAAACCCACTGTCTGTGCTAGCTTCAGATTCAGCACTCCCACAAAAGCCACCAGGCATACACAGCTTGCATAGGGATGCTCCCACAAAAGGACATGCTTTCAAGGCCTGTAAAAGTGACTGTTTCACCTAATATCATAGAAACAGACACAGAAGATCAAACAAAATTAGGGAACAAAGGAATATGTTCCAAATATAAGAACAAGATAAAATCTTGGGGGAGGGGGTGGAACTAATAAAGTAATTTACCCAGTAAAGTGCAAAGCCAAGATCATAAAAATGCTCACTGAACTTAGCAGAAAATGAAGGAACACAGTGAGAACGGCAACAAATAATTAGAATTATATAAAAGAACTGATTCATGTCAATGTATGCAAAACCACTACAATATTGTAAAGTAATTAGCCTCCAATTAAAATAAATAAATTTATAAAAAAAAAAACGAACTGATCTGAGCAATCAGAATGCAATAACTAAAATGAAAAATATACCATTGAGAATCAACAGTAGATTAAGAAGTGCGGAAGACTAGATCAACAATTTGGAAGACAGAGTAGTGGAATTCACTAAAGCAGAACAGCAAAAAAGAGAAAGAAAAATTTAAATGAGGATAGTTTAAGGTACCTTTGAGACAATATCAGACATACTAATATTCTCACATTGTAGAGTTCCCAGAAAGAGAAAATGAGACAGAAAATTTATTTGATGAAATAATGGCTGAAAATTTCCCTAAACCTAAAGAAGGAAACAAATATCCAAGTCCAGGAAGCAAAGCATCCCAAACAAGATGAACCCAGAAAGACTCATGTAAAGACATCTCATAATTAAAAATGTCAAAAAATAAAAATTAAGAGAGAACTTTTAAGTCAGCAAGATAAGGAGTCTCATACAAGAGAACTCCCATAAGGTTAACAGCTGATTTTTTTTTTTTTTTCAGGAGAAATCATGGAAGTAGAAGGAAGTAGCATGATATATTTAAAACACAAAAGCCTTCAACCAAGGATACTCTACTCAACAGATTATCTTCTGAAATTGAAGGAGATCAAACATTTCCCAAGAAGCAAAATCTGAGTTCATCACCAGTAAACCATTCTTACAAGAAATGTTAAAAATACCTATCGATAATCAGTCTAAATGTAAATGAACTGAAAGCCCAAATCCAAAAACAAAGTGATCCAATAGATTAAAGAAAACAGACAAGCAAGCAACAACAAAAAAGCCCTATTAAAATGCTGCCTATAAGAGCAAATTCAGAGTTGAAGATGCACACAGATTGAAAGTGAGAGGATGGAAAAAAAGATAGAACAAGCAAAAAGAAATTAAAAGAAACCTGAGGTAGCAATGGTCATATCAGACAAAATAAACTTTAATATAAAAACTGAAATAATGACAAAAAGGGGCACTACATAATGATAAAGGGGACAATCCAGCAAGAGGATATAATGTTCATAAAAATAAATGTTTATAACATGCGACATTGGAACACCTAAATATATAAAGCAAATATAAAGAGACATAAAAAGAAAAACAACAATATAACAGTAGCGGGGAAATTTAAACCCCATTTATTAATATATCAATGAAGATCATCCAGACAGAAAATAAAGAAAAGTAATGCTTAATTACATATTAGACCAGATGCTCTAACATGATAATAGATAACTGAACAGCATTCTATTAGAAAACAGCACAATGTATAATTTTTGAATGCATATAGACATTCTCAAGGATAGATCACATATTAGGCAACTAAATAAGTTTCAATATATTTAAGAAGACTGAAATATAATTAACCTTTTTGACCACAATGGAATGAAACTAGAAATCAATTACAGGAAGAAAATTGAAAAAATAAAAAACATCACAAATAATTCAAGACTAAAAACATACTACTAAAAAAATCATTGTGTCAACAAAGAGATAAAAAGGAAAATGAAGATATACCTTGAGACAAATGAAAATGAAAACACAACTTTCCAAAATCTGTGGGATACTGTTCTAAGAGGAAAGTTTACAATAATATAAGTATAAATCAGGAAATGAGAAAAATCTCAAATAAGCCCCTAACTTTGTACCTAAAGGAACTAGAATACACAAAGCTTAAAATTAGCAGAAGGTAATAAATAATAAATATCACTGTGAAATAAATTACATGTAAAGCAATTATCCTTCAATAAAAAATAAATTAATTAAAAAAAAAATTACATAGAGACCAAACAAAAAATATTAGAAAAGATCCATAAAACTGAAAGCTGTTTTTTCAAAAAGCTAGGTAAAATTGATAAAACTTTAAGCAAATAAACTCTATATCACAGAGTAGCAAATAAAAGTAGAAATAAAAGAGAAAATTTTACAACAAATGACAGAGAAAAACAATCATAAGCAAATACTCTGAACAGTTGTTCTCCAACGAATTGGACTACCTAGGAGAGATGGGTAAATTCATAGAAACACACAAATCCAAGACTAAATCAAATAGAAATACATAAAATGAAAAGATTGAATGTCAGTCATGCAATTTAATCAGTAATCCAAAAAACCCCAACCAACTGAAGTTCAATACCAGACTGATTCATGGGGAATTCTACAAAACATTTAAAGAAGAGTTAATACTGATCCTTCTCAAATTATTCTAAAAATTGTAGAGAAGGGAACACTTCCGAACTCATTCTCTAAGGCCAATATTACGCTGATACAAAAACAACACAAAAATAACACAAGAAAATAGATACAAAAATCCTCAACAAAATTCTAGCAAACTAAATTGAGTGATACATTATAAGATATATATATATATATATATATATATATATATATATATATATATATATGAGTAAGATGAACCTAGAAGGTATTATGCTAAGTGAAATGTCAGATATAGAAAGACAAATGCTGTATGTTTGCACTTATATTTGGAATCTAAAACAACAAAAAAAAAGCAAGTAAGTTAATGAACATAAAGCAGAAAAAGGCTCAGAGATCAGAGAACAGAGGTTATCAGAGGTAAAGAATGTTGATAGCTGGGTGAAATAGGTGAATAGGATTCAGTTCAGTTCAGTTGCTCAGTTGTGTCCGACTCTTTGTGACCCCATGAATAGCAACACGCCAGGCCTCCCTGTCCATCACCAACTCCCAGAGTTTACCCAAACCCATGTCCATTGAGTCGGTGATGCCATCCAACCATCTTATCCTCTGTCGTCCCCTTCTCCTCCTGCCGCCAATCCTTCCCAGCATTAGGGTCTTTTCCAATGAGTCAACTCTTTGCATGAGGTGGCCAAAGTATTGGAGTTTCAGCTTCAACATCAGTCCTTCCAATGAACATCCAGGACTGATCTCCTTTAGGATGGACTGGTTGGATCTCCTTGCAGTCCAAGGGACTCTCAAGAGTCTTCTCCAACACCACCATTCAAAAGCATCAATTCTTTGGCGCTAAGGTTTATTCACCGTCCAACTCTCACATCCATACATGACCACTGGAAAAACCATAGCCTTGACTAGACGGATCTTTGTTGGCAAAGTAATGTCTCTGCTTTTAAATATGCTGTCTAGGTTGGTCATAACCTTCCTTCCAAGGAGTAAGTGTCTTTTAATTTCATGGCTGAAATCACCATCAGCAGTGATTTTGGAGCCTAAAAAAATAAAGTCTGACACTGTTTCCCCATCTATTTCCAATGAAGTGATGGGACCAGACGTCATGATCTTAGTTTTCTGAACGTTGAGCTTTAAGCCAACTTTTTCACTATCCTCTCTCACTTTCATCAAGAGGCTCTTTAGTTCTTCTTCACTTTCTGCCATAAGGGTGGTGTCATCCGCATATCTGAGGTTATTGATATTTCTCCCAGCAATCTTGATTCCAGCTTGTGTTTCTTCCAGCCCAACGTTTCTCATGAGGTACTCTGCATAAAAGTTAAATAAACAGGGTGACAACATACAGCTTTGACATACTCCTTTTACTATTTGGAACCAGTCTGTTGTTCCATGTCCAGTTCTAACTGTTGCTTCCTGACCTGCATACAGGTTTCTCAAGAGGCAGGTCAGATGGTCTGGTCTTCTCATCTCTTTCAGAACTTTCCACAGTTTATTGTGATCCACACAGTCAAAGGCTTTGGCATAGTCAATAAAGCAGAAATACATGTCTTTCTGGAACTCTCTTGCTTTTTCGATGATCCAGCAAATGTTGGCAATTTGATCTCTGGTTCCTCTGCCTTTTCTTAAACCAGCTTGAACATCTGGAAGTTCATGGTTCACGTATTGCTGAAGCCTGGTTTGGAGAATTTTGAGCATTACTTTACTAGCGTGTGAGATGAGTGCAATTTTGTGGTAATTTGAGAATTCTTTGGCATTGCCTTTCTTTGGGATTGGAATGAAAATTGACCTTTTCCAGTCCTGTGGCCACTGCTGAGTTTTCCAGATTTGCTGGCATATCGAGTGCAGCACTTTAACAGCGTCATCTTTCAGGATTTGAAATAGCTCAACTGGAATTCCATCACCTCCACTAGCTTTGTTCGTAGTGATGCTTTCTAAGGCCCACTGACTTCACATTCCAGGATGTGTGGCTCTAGGTGAGTGATCACACCATCGTAATTATCTGGGTCATGAAGATCTTTTTTGTACAGTTCTTCTGTGTATTCTTGTCACCTCTTCTTAATATCTTCTGCTTCTGTTACATCCATACCATTTCTGTCCTTTATCGAGCCCATCTTTGCATGAAATGTTCTCTTGGTATCTCTAATTTTCTTGAAGAGATCTCTAGTCTTTCCCATTCTGTTGTTTTCCTCTATGTCTTTGCACTGATCGCTGAGGAAGGCTTTCTTATCTCTCCTTGCTATTCTTTGGAACTCTGCATTCAGATGGGAATATCTTTCCTTTTCTCTTTTGCTTTTCGCTTCTCTTCTTTTCCCAGCTATTTGTAAGGCCCCCTCAGACAGCCGTTTTGCTTTTTTGCATTTATTTTCCATGGGGATGGTCTTGATCCCTGTCTCCTCTACAATGTCATGAACCTCTGTCCATAGTTCATCAGGCACTCTGTCTATCAGATCTAGTCCCTTAAATCTGTTTCTCACTTCCACTGTGTAATCTTAAGGGATTTGATTTAGGTCATACCTGAATGGTCTAGTGGTTTTCCCTACTTTCTTCAATTTAAGTCTGAATTTGGCAATAAGGAGTTCATGATCTGAGCCATAGTCTGCTCCCGGTCTTGTTTTTGCTGACTGTATAGAGCTTCTCCATCTTTGAATAGGATTAAGGACCTACAACCTACCAATTATAAAATATATAACTGGGATACAATGTACAACACAGGGAATATAGTCAATATTATTATAAATATGTGTGGTGCATAATCTATAAAAGTATTGAATTACTACTGTATACCTGAAACACACAATTATATGTCATCTGTACTTCACGTTTTTTAAAAAAAGCTAAAATCCTAAAATCTCTTTGTGAAAGTTCTTGGAAAAGTCCCAGCTAGTATTATTAAGGATTGAGGATAACCTATTAGTAAGGGGAATTTTTTTTTTTCCCCAAACAAGTAATTTTAAAAAATCACCATCAAATAAGTAAGGGCTTCTCAGGAATGACTACACCACGTTTGGTTATAAAGACTCTTTGTTGGATGTCAGTACTGAAGGCTTACTTCTTTCTCAGGAACACATTCTGCCTGGATGATTTGTAAGGGTTATTAAAACAGAGAACAAACAGGAAGAACAGACTCCTCAGCTCCAGCACATGTCCACCCTTATTAAAGTTGAGTAATTAGTCCTCCAGTAAATACTATTAGTGCCTAAAGAACAATGATAGGATGGCTCAAGAACAAAAGATTCACTCACTAACAAAATGATACCTGTCTTCCCACACTCACTAGCCACTCTTATCCCAGTTTTGGAATCCGTTTTAAAGTTCAGAATGTAAAACCAGTGATCTTCAGATAAATTTTCTTCAAACAATACGGTAATAAACAATATTAAGAACATGTGTCAAGTTTATCATAACACAAGCAAAATAAAATAATGTTTTATAAATAATATAAAACTTGAAATTCCAGTGAATTTACATTTATGTCGGGTTAGCTTTTCATTTTGTGAATTTTAGAGGGATGGATCATTCAATATTTTGATTCAGTCTCACTGATGAAATGTCATCAGAAAATAGGAGATAGAATCTTAACTCTGCCTTCATAACACTAAAATGATTTAGGAAACAAAAGCTCTCAAGTCTCAAAGGAACTACTTTAAAAAGCAGCACACTTGTAGATTTTAAAGATTATCACCTATATAGTGTCTTTGATTAATATCTTAAATTTAGTCAAAACTCAGGAAAACAAAACAAAATGAATAGTGGGAAATATGTTCTTTTAGTGTTACACCGTGACATAGTTTAACAAACCCACACAAGAGTTACTGAACTCTCCAAGACAATATACCTGTATTTGATCTTTCAGGTTAACCTGTAGATTTCTATCCAGTAGAGAAGATTCCCCTAAAGGTTATGATTTCATTACCTTGTAAGATACAATAATAAACTTTGTGTATATCTAACCTAGCACTCTTATTCTAACATTTTAAAATACTTTTTCAAAATCCCTGTATCTCAAAGGTACTTGAAGCCATGTTTGCCATCTTATTGTTCCTACCTAATTAATGATTTGAATAAAATAGTCATCATATTGTATTTGTATGAGGGTCATAGTTTTAATTTTCTTGAAAAGCATATTGCCTGAAAAGTACTGAAAACTTTTTGAAAAAGATAATTTATCACCTGTACAGATTATGGTCAGAGTTATTAGAAATAAAGTCCATTATATTAATAAAATAAAGCAGCAGGGACATTGAATAATAAAATTTAGGGACGTATTAGGCAACTATATTTTCCTGTCTCAAAATATTTTTGTTCTGCTCTTCTGCCTAGTGGAACTTGAAAGAAAAAAAAAAAAGATGGGGAGAGGAAAAAAGGGAAAAAGAAAAGAACCTCTCATTCTGTTCAAACTTTTTTTTTTTTCTTCAAAAGATGTATTCCATAATTCTAAACATATACTACTGTGCATTATCACATTTTATGTACTTGATTTAAGGTGTATATAACTTGAGTAGCCTATGAATTTGCTAAAGAATTGTTGACAATCAGGATACTATCTACACACTGAAAACAATCTTGAAGATACATGGGAACAAATTTGTATATTACTGTGTTAAATTTATGTTAAGCTAAACATTATGGAATATCTTATGTTCCAAAGTTCAAAACATCAGAAATGACTGATATCTCATGGATAAAACAGATATTAAATAAAAAATAACACAAATAAGACTAAATTATAAATGAGATGGAGAAATGCATGATACTAGGGTAGTAATTATGGGGGAACTAAAATAATGAGAAAGAAGAACTGATATCTGATGGAAAAATAGAAAATAAAATTTATAAAAACACAGAATTATTTAGTTTTCAGAGTCCCTTACATTCTTGTAAACCATAATTAAGTAATACACACACACACACACACACACACACACACACATACACACACATATATATATAGCATCAAATTTGCATCCAACAGAAATGATTTTCATTGAAAATAAAATTAACCTGGCTACAGTAAATTTAACAAATAATGGCGTATTTTTCTCAAGCAAACAGACATCCAGAGGTAGAAATCCAGTGATGGCTACAGATTCTCAGTGACGCTTTCATAAATATAGGATTTTTTTCTCTCTCTCCTCCAACATCAACATTCTGTTTATTTTTATGCTATTGCTGTTGCATCAAGATCACAAAACTCCTGCTACACTTCTAAATATCATTGTTCCAAGCAGGAAGAGGTGAATGGCTATACTATCTTGCAGACTCTATTTACATTATATTGACAAAACTCTTTTGGAATACCACCTATCAACACTCTTTAGAATAGCAACTGATATTTTAGCATTTTAGATTTTAAATCAATATATGCCTTTTTATTTTCTCTTCCCTTTCTGTTTAGATTATTTTTATGCTTTATGTGTTTCAGGAAATTACTTCAGAAAAGCATCTTAAAATTAGGTAGTTCTTCATGTGTATGAAAGAAATATGTGATTTATATATATAAAGAGTTGAACATGACCATGCAGCTGAGCACCAACAATGAAGAAAGATAGACTAGATAGTAAGTAAAATATTTTTTTAAGAAGGAAAAAGGCTTAGTAGCGTAGGCTTGCCATGATAACAGAAATGAGAAGTCCTGTTAGCATCTTGAGGTAAGATATATTTCACCCAGATTTTCATACAGAGTGTTTCCCATAGGACACTCTATAGAGTCTTAAAATTATAAGCATACTTTCTCAAATATATGAGGCAGTGAAAGGGAGCAGGACCCTGTGGTCCTCCCAGGTACAAGTCCTTTCCATGCCCTCTGTATCTCATTTGTAGGAAAGACTTTCATTCAGCTTCTTTGCCCTTCCTTTAGTTTCAAAGGTCAGGTGGAAACAGTTGCTCATCAGGAAAGGGAGAAAATGCAGAAACAAGGAAGGAGCAACAACAACAACAAAAAAAACAAGAGTGTGATGATAAAGCAGCGTCCTTGTTCCTTCTCATGGTGATTGCAGCCATGAAATTAAAAGATGCTTACTCCTTGGTAGGAAGGTTATGACCAACCTAGATAGCATATTTAAAAGCAGAGACATTACTTTGCCAACAAAGGTCCGTCTAGTCAAGGCTATGGTTTTTCCAGTGGTCATGTATGGATGTGAGAGTTGGACGGTGAATAAACCTTAGCGCCAAAGAATTGATGCTTTTGAACTGTGGTGTTGGAGAAGACTCTTGAGAGTCCCTTGGACTGCAAGGAGATCCAACCAGTCCATCCTAAAGATCAGTCCTGGGTGTTCATTGAAAGGACTGATGTTGAAGCTGAAACTCCAATACTTTGGCCACCTCATGCGAAGAGTTCACTCATTGGAAAAGACCCTAATGCTGGGAAGGATTGGGATCAGGAGGAGAAGGGGACGACAGAGGAAGAGATAGTTGGATGGCATCACCGACTCGATGGACAATGGTTTGGGTAAACTCCGGGAGTTGGTGATGGACAGGGAGGCCTGGCGTGTTGTGATTCATGGGGTCGCAAAGAGTCGGACACGACTGAGTGACTGAACTGAACTGAACTGTTCCTTCTCAAGGAATAGACATAGCAATATCTTTTATTTCTTCTGCAGCGACTAAAACTTCCAACTAGATAGAGGATGGTAAATTCAGGCTGAGAACAAGATTCCTGGAGCACCGCTCTGTTATCTCACCACCAACAAATCAGAAGAAAGTTTGCACACAGTGGAGGATAACAAACACTGACCCACTCCCAAAATGATGAACGTCACTTTCTTGCTTTTGAAACTTTCATGGTTGAGCAGAATCTTCAGAGTTGGTTTTTGCAAACGAGTCTACCTTCCCTCCAGTTTGCTGGCCTCCTGAGTAAAGCAGTCTTTCCTTTTCCAACCAACACTTGTCTCTTGATTATTGGCTTTTCAGTGGCAAGCAGCTGAACCTGTTTGGTAACAGTAATATAGAGAAAGGCTAAGATGTTAATTATAACTTTGTTTGGGTGATAAAATCTGAGGTTCATTTTATTGCTGTTTAATTTTTTTCTAAGCATCTAGATTTTCAAAATTTTTTATGATAACATTAATTTTATAACAAAAAATTAAAACCGAATAAATAGACAAACCATTATGCATTCTCCAGAGCCAAATTGACTTTCTTTGTTGTCAAGACTTCCCTAATTTCCCCTAACAGATGTCATTGTTTTTGCTTCCCAGTTCCTCACTTCTGTGGTGTATGTTTCCCATGGTACATTTCACAATCTACTGTGAGCCAGAGAAAACTGTGTAATTGTCTTAGCTAGCCTACACCAAATTACATTCTGTTTTGTTTTCTGCTGTGCTTAACAGAATGCCTTTATAAAGTAGATATTTAAGAAGAATTTGTTCAATGCATATATTATTTCTGTCTCAAATTTATTCTCATTTGTCAATATATATATTTATTGGAGTATAATTGTTTTACAATGTTGTATTCGTTTCTGCTACACAACAAAATGAATCAACTATATGTGTGTGTGTGTATATATATATGTATATATATGTATATGTGGGTGTATATATATATATATATATATATCCCCTCCTCCTGAGCCTTCCTTCCACCCCCACCCCCATCTCTCTAGGTCCTCACAGAATACAGAGTTGAGCTTCCTATGCTTTATAGCAGGTTCTCAATAGCTATCTATTTTACACATGGTGTTATATTCATGTCACTACTATGGAATATTACTCATCCATTAATAGGAATGAAACTGGGTCATTTGTAGTGATGTGGGTGGATTTACAGTCTCATACAGAGTGAAGTAAGTCAGAAAGAGAAAAACAAATATTGCCTATTAATGCAGAATCTAGAAAAATGGTACCAATGAACTTATTTGCAGGGCAGTAATAGAGACATAGATGTAGAGAAGGAAGGTATGGACATGAGGTGGGAAGAGGGGAATCTGGTTTGACATAAGTATACTACCATGTGTCAATATAGTTTTAAAAGAAACTTTATAATATCAAATGGTGCAAGATCAAATGGTACAGGCATTCAAGAAACTATTCCCAACTGCCTATGGCATCTTGTGACAAAATTGATATTTAAGATTTTTTTCTTCTTCCTCTGATAATTGAAACTAGAGGTTGTAAACATGGAAAAACATGGAAAATGCACTGTGACTAAGAAGTGTATCAATCATAATTATACATTCTCTTCATATTACTTAGTTATTCTTATTAGACTGACCTCTGATTTCATAGTTCCTTCTAGATCATCCTACTGTATATTATAATCGAATGAAAGGGTGTCCTTTTTCTAACTAGGAAAACCTGCTACTCAAGCTTCCTCTGAGTTACTCATATTCTTATATTTTCCACTACATAAATACTAGAATTTATAACATTTTCATTTAAATTTTAAAATATTTATTTAAAAGACTGACAAAACAAAGCACTGGTGGAAACTTGACACAACTGGAATTCTCATATATTACTAATAAAAATATAAAATGGAACAGCCACATGGAAAAACAGTTTGGCTATTTCTTATAAATGACATATACTTCTAATTTTTCACCAAGTTTGTCAGGCTTAAGCATCCATTTGCAATATTTCCCACTGGTTATAATGCATGCCATAAATTTAAGCCTCACTTTTATCTTCTGCCTTATCCCAATTACACTTCATTCATTCTGTCTTATAGGGAGGTTATTGATGATAAGGTTAGGAGATCAAGAAATGGCAAGTGTAGGAGGGATTTTATGCCATCAACTGTGACATAATGCATTTTACACAAGCAACTCACCTTCATCATTTACTGTCTTTGGTTTGGGGTCTTATCTCTTACATTCTACTTATTTTGCTCCCCGGTTTGTGCTCTTTTGCTAAGGCCAGTGATTCTTAATTCAAGGCATCCCTCAGAAACACATGCAGACTTTTTTTTTTTTTTTTTTGATAAAGACCTAGGCTATACCATGTGGTCCATCAAATCCTGCACCTGCTGGGTGAGTGATCCATAACTGTAGGGCAATAATAGCAAAGAAGTTCTCCCACTGTTGTCAAGGTTCTGAACCCCACATCAGGCCTCCCAGCCTAGGGATCCAACAAGGGGGCTGGGAATCCCCAGAGAATCTTGCCTTAAAGGCCAGAAGGATTTGACTATAGGACTTCCACAGGACTAGGGGAAACAGAGGCTCCAGTCTTGGAGGGCACAAACAAAATCTTGTGTGCACCAAGACTCAGAGGGAAGAAGTGACCACATAGGAAACTGAACCAAAACTATCTGCTAGTGTCAGAGGGCTTTCTGTGGAGTGGTGATCAGAGGAGCTTACCACAGGGATGGGGCACTGGAAGCAGAAGGCTGGGAAAGTTCCCCTTGGTGTAAGCCCTCCTGGAGTTCATCATTAACCCTACCATTGGCCTTGTAGACCCCAGGGCTGGGTCGTCTCAGGCCAAACAACTACCAGGGAAAGAGTGCAATCCCACCCACCAGCAGATAATTGGATTAAAGCTTTACTGAGCAAGGCCCTGCCCTCCATAGCAAGACCCAGTTTTCCCATCATCAGTCCTTCCCATTAGGAAGCTTACACAAGTCTTTCAGACTCCTCCATCAGAAGGCAGAAGAAGCAAGAAGAAGCACATTCCCACAGCAGCTTAAACAAAACAAACAAACAAAAAAAATTACATCAAGTTAATCATGATGAAAAAGCAGAAAGTTTAGTCCCAGATGAAGGAACAAGATAAAACCCCGGGGGATGGGGGGGGGGGGTGGGGAAGCAAGACTTAATGAGGTGTATAAAGGAAACCTATTAGAAAAAGAATTCAGAATAATGATAGTGAAGATGACCCAGGATCTTGGGAAAACAATGGAGAAAATGCAAGAAATGTTTACCAAAGACTTACTAGAACTGAAGAACAAACAAACAGAGATGAATAATCCACTAGAAGGAATCAATAGCAGAATAACTTAGTCAGAAGAACAGATAAATGACCTGGAGGACAAAATGCTGGAAATCACTGTCACAGAACAGAATATAGATAAATGAATGAAAAATAAAATGAAGAGAGCCTAAGACCTCTGAAACAACATTAAATACACCAACATCCACATTATAGGGGTCCCAGAAGGAGAAAAGAGAGAGAAAGGACCTGAGAAAATATCTGAAGAGATAGTATCTGAAAAATTCCCTAACATGGAAAAGAAAATAGTCAACCAAATCTAGGAAGCACAGAGAGTCCCAGGCCGGATAAACCCAAGGGGAACACACCAAGACATATAGTAATCAAACTGACAAAAATCAAAGACAATGAAAAAATATTAAAAGCAACAGGGAAAAGCAACAAATAATATACAAGGGAACTTCCATCAGGCTTTTTTTTTCAATTTATTTATTTTATTTGGAGGCTAATTACTTTACAATATTGTAATGGCTTTTGCCATACATTGATATGAATCAGCCATGGGTTTACATGTGTTCCCCATCCTGAACTCCCTTCCCACCTCCCTCCCCATCCCATCCCTCTGGGTCACTGATTTCTCAACAGAAACTCTACAAGCCAGAATGGAATGGCACAATATATTTAAAGTGATGAAAGGGAAGAAGCTACAGCCAAGAATAATCTACACAGCAAGACTCTCATTCAAATTTGATGGAGAAATCAAAAGCTTTCCAGACAAGCAAAAATTAAGAGAATTCAGCAGTACCAAGCAACATTTACAATGAATACTAAAGGAACTTCTCTAGGCAGGAAATACAAGAGAAAGAAAATGCCTACAGAAAATAAACCCAAAACAACTAAGAAAATGGTAATGGGATCATACATATCAATAATTACCTTAAATATAAATGGAATAAATTTACCAACACAAAGACATAGACTGGCTGGGCAAATGAAAAAAACATTTGCATGTATGCATTTCCACGTCCCCCTCATAGATCACTGCCTTGTCGTGGAAAAGGAGCTTGTGTAACTCAATGAAGCTATGAGCCATTCCATATATGGCCACCCAAGATGGACAGGTCATAGTGGAAAGTTCTGACAAAATGTGATCTACTGGAGGAGGGAATGGCAAACTACCCCAGTACGCTTGCCATGAGAACCTCATGAACTATTAAAAAGACAAAAAGATATAACACCAAAAGATGAGTCCCCCTAGTTGGTAGGTGTCCAATATGCTACTAGGGAAGAACAGAGGACAACTATTAATAGTCCCTGAAAGAATGAAGCAGCTGGGACAAAGTGGAAATAACACTTAGTTGTGGATGTGTCTGGGAATGAAAGCAAAATCCAGTGCTACAAAGAAAAGTATTTCATAGGAACCTGGAATGTTAGGTCCATGAATCCAGGTAAACTGGACATGGTCAAGAAGGAGATGGTAAGAATAATCAACATCTTAGGAATCAGTGAACTAAAATGGATGGGAATGGGCAAATTTAATTCAGATGGCCATTATATCTACTACCATGGACAAGAATCCTATAGAAGAAATGCAGGAACCCTCATAATCAACAAAAGAGTCCAAAATGCAGTACTTGGGTGCAACTTCAAAAATGACAGAATGGTCTCTGTTCATTTCCAAGGTGAGCCACTGCACATCACAGTAATTCAAGTTTATGCCCCTATCACCATGGGCTTCCCTTGTAGCTCAGATGGAAAAGACTCTGCCTGCAATGCAGGAGACCTGGGTTAAATCCCTGAGTTGGGAGGATCCCTTGGAGAAGGAAACGGAAATGGCAACCCACTACAGTATCCTTGCCTAGAGAATTCCAGGGACAGACCGGGGTGGCAAAGAGTCAGACCTGACTGAGCAACTAACACATTCCCCTATCACCAAAGCAAGAGAAGCTGAAGTTGATCAGTCCTATGAAATTCTAGAAGACCTCATAGAACTAACACCAAAACAATTAAAAAAAAAAAAAAAGATGTTCTATTCATCATTGGGGTTTGGGTTGCAAAAGTAGAAAGCCAAGAAATACCTGGAGTAACAGGCAAGTTTGGCCTCACAGTAAAATATGAATCGTGGCAAAGGCTAACTTAATTCTGCCAAGAGAAAGCACTGACTGTAGCAAACACCCTTTGTCAACAACATAAGTGACAACTTTACACATGGACACCACCATGTGTCAATATCAAAATCAAATTGATTACATTCTTTGTAGCAGAAGATGGAGAAGATGTATACAGTTGGCACAAACAAGACCTGGAACTGACTATGGTTCAGATCATCAGCTTCTCATAGCAAAATTCAAGCTTAAACTAAAGAAAGTGGGGGAAACCACTAGCCCACAACTTAAATCAAATCCCCGATGAATATACAGTGGAGGTGAGTAGTATTTTCAAGGGATTAGAACTCGTAAACAATGTGCCTGAAAAACTATGGACAGAGGTCCATAATATGGTACAGAGGCAGTGAAAAGAAAAAAATCCAAAGAAAAAGAAAAGCAAGAAGACAAAGTGGTTATCTGAGGAAGCTTTACAAATAGTTGAAGCAAGAAGAGAACTGAAAAGCAAAGGAGAAAGAGAAAGATACATCCAACCAAATGCAGCCCTCCAAAAAATAGCAAGGAGAGATAAGAAGACCTTCTTTAATGAACAATGCATAAAAATAGAGGAAAACAACAGAAGGTGAAAGACTAGAGATCTCTCCAGGAAATTGAGAATATTAAGGGATCATTTCACCCAAAGATGTGCACAACAAAAGACAGAAACAGTAGAGAGTTACTAGACTAGACACAGAAGATATCAAGAAGAGATGGAAAGAATACATGAAAGAGCTGTACAAAAAGATCTTAATGAGCTGGACAACTATGATTGCGTGGTCAATCACCCAGAGCCAGACATTCTGGAGTGTTAGTCAAGTGGGCCTTGGGAAGCACTGCTGTCAGTAAGGCTAGCGGTTGTGATGTAATTCTAGCAGAGCTATTCAAAACCCTAAAAGATGATGCTATCAAAGGGTTGCACTCAATATGTCAGCAAATCTGGAAGACCCGGTAGTGGTCACATGACTGGAAAGGGTCAAACCTCATCCTAATTTCCAAGAAGAATGTTCCAAGAAGAATAATGTATTAAAGAATGTTCAGACAATCAGACAAACGCTCTCGTCTTCTACGCTAGTAAGGTCATGTTGAAAATCGTGTGTGCTAGTCTTCAGCATTACATGAACCAAGAGCTTCCAGACATCCAAGCTGGGTTTAGAAAGGGCAGAGGAACTGGAGGTCACATTTACATCATTTGCTGGATCAGAGAGGAAGCGAGGGAATCCCAGAAAGACATCTACCTTTCTTTCATTGACTACACTAAAGGGTTCCTCTGTGGATTATAACAAACCGTTGAAAGCTCTTAAAGTGATGGGAATATCAGACCATATCACCTGTCTCCTGAGAAACCCGTCTGCGGGTCAAGAAGCAATAGTTAGAACAGTTAGGATTGAGAAAGGATTACAAGAGGGCTGTCTGTTATCACCCTGTTTAGCTAACCTATATCCTGAGCGCATCAAGAGAAATGCAGGGCTGGATGAGTTACAAACTGGAATCAAGATAGGCTGGGGAAGCATCAACAGCCTAAGATATGATCATGCTACCACTCTCATGGCAAAAAATGAAGAGGACCTAATGAGCCTCTTGATGACGGTGAAGGAGGAGAGAGAAAAAGTCAGCTTAAAACTAAATATTAAAGAAACTAAGATCATGGCATCTGGCCCCATTACTTCATTGCGAATAGAAGGGGCAAAGGTGAAAGTAGTAACAGATTTCCTCCTCTCGGGCTCTAAAATCACTGCGGCTGGTGATTGCAACCATGAAATCAGAAGATGATTGCTTCTTGGCAGGAAAGCTATGACAAACTAGACAGTTTGCTGAAAAGCAAAGACATTATTCTGCCGACAAAGGTCCATATAGTCACAGCTATGGTCTTCCCAGTAGTCAGATAAGGTTGTGAGAGCTAGACTGTAAAGAAGGCAGAATGTCAAAAAATTGATACTGTCAAACTGCAGTGCTTGAGAAAACTCCTGAGAGCTCCTTGGACAGCAAACAGATCAAACCAGTCAATCTTAAAGGAAATTAATCCTGAATACTCATTGAAAGGACTGATGCTGAAGCTGAAGCTCCAATATTTTGGTCACCTGATGCAAACAATGAACTTATTGGAAAACTTCCTGAGGCTGGGAAAAATTGAGGGCAGAAGGAGAAGAGGGTATCAGAGGATGAGATCGCTGGTTGGCATCTCCGATGCAATGGACATGAACTTGGGCATAGTTTGGGAGATGGTGAGGGACAGGGAGGCCTAGCATGCTGCAGTCCATGGGATTGAAAAGAGAAACGACTGGGCGGCTGAACTACAACAACAACTAGCATTTACCACAGCACTCTGCTAGACCCTTCAAATTGTACATAATTATTTCATATTGTTAAGTTAATCATGTTCTTATTATGGCTTGAAATTGTAATTATCTTTTTTGGGGGTGGGGCTGGCTATTGATTGTGAAAACTGATAATCATCTTTTACTATTGTGATTATGTAACTGTTACTCACTTAATACCATTATGTCATGATTGGTCAACAAAAAAAGTATTAGAACTCTATATCACCAAAAGTAGGATTTAATAGAAAAACCTGTATCACTTTTTAAAATCCAGATGCATATCAGAATTATCTTGACTTTTTTTTAAAAACACAAATGCCCTGGTATTGCTTTTATTTTTTTCTCCAGAGCTCCAGATATGTTCCTAATGAGCAGTCATGTTTAAAAACAACTGGACTATATGATGATCTTTACTTTTATCTAGTTTGTTTCACTTTTTCTATTTCATATTCAGTGCTCCCATTTCATTTAGTTTTTCAATTTCTCCATCTCTCTCTTTTTTACTTTTTGATGTTCTTTCTCAAATCTTTATCAAGTGTGGTAGAAAAGCTTTTGTCTACATATATATATATATATATATATATATATATATATATATATATATATATGCATTTATATATATATATATTAGAAAACTTATGAATGTTTGCTTAACTAAAAATTTTATGACATTCTGACTCCACTTGTTTGATTTAGTGTGGATAGAATACTAGATTTCTATTAAAAAAAATAGATACACAGCAAAAAACAAAGTTTTACCATATAGCACTGGGATATAGTCAATATCTTGTAATAAGCTATAATTGAAAACAATTTCAAAAATAATATATATGTATATGTATAACTGAATCACCTTTCTGTGCACCTGCAACATTGTAACATTTCAATAAAATATTTGTATTAAGAAAAAAATAAAATAAAATCACTATATTTAAAAAATAGAACAAGAGAAGTCAAATTTTGCAGACAAGCTAACTTCTAAAAATCATCATTAGTAAAGGAAGCAGAAAAAATTAAGTAAATGTAATGTATACCTTCAGAGACATTCGAAAGGCTATCACCTCCATAAATCAAGAGTAAAGATAGTTATAGAGGAAAAAAATAAATTATCAGAGCTGTTAGGTGTTGCGGGGAGCTGTTTCCAAAAATAAAAATATGGAAAACAAAAGAACAAAAATTTAGTTGAGGGTAAACTAAATCAACTGAAAATCACATCTGAGATGAAATTCTGACTCAAAAGATTCTCACAGAATTCAGTACAAAAATACAAATGAAATGTGGGAGAAAATAGAAAACAGAAGAGGACACTGTAAAATATGTCTGGTAAAATATAAATAGGTGCATCATACACACACACACACGTGTGTGTGTGTGTATATATATATATACACATATCACATATATACATTCATATTTATATATTTATACATGTGCACACATATGCATATACAAATGGAGATGAAGGCAGCAATTACATATAAATATGCACAGATGTTCATGTATGTGTCCACATGTGTGCATATGCATGTACATCTGTGTGTATAAATTTATATGTGTGTGTATATATATATATATATATGTAATAGACCTATGTATGTCTTAGTAGATATATATAATAGAACCTTGGATAATAGAACATAATATATAGAACTTTGTGCTTAATGTATAGAGAATGCAAACAACACATTTCACACAGCCATGAAACACATCAGATGACTACACTCTATATGTCTATGTCTTTCTCCTTCCAAGATCTCACTCCCATCTCTCTGACATTAATCTGCTTTTTAGCTAAAAGGTTTTCACCCATAGGTGGCTGATAGAAAGTATAGCAAAAAGTCAAAGAAGTCTATCAGTGAAAAGATTGAAATACAGATTTTACTACAACAGTATTTCCCCCACGAAATCAGCAGAGAAACAAAAAGTAAGAATCATTAAAAATAGAGATTGGGAAAAATACCATCCTCAACCCAATTTTTAACAATATCTTAAACACAGGAAACAAGGAAAACTGAATAACAAAGTTGCTAACAGTGACCCCCAAAACAACGGTCAAGGATAACAGAATGTCAAAGAATTTGGCAAGAATGGTGTTCGCTGATATGACAAAAGTACTTTTTTTATATGAACTAAACTAAGGATAAAGGAAGTGATGCTGATGGATATATTAAAACAAGCCAGAGGCTTTATGTTACTTCAGAATTACATTATCAAAATTTAAGGGTATACATAGATATAGATATAGATATAGATATAGATATATATAGATATATAGATATATAATGGGCTTCCCAGGTGGTTCAAATGGTAAAAAATCTGCCTACAATGCAGTAGACTTGGGTTCAGTTCCTGGGTCAGGAAGATCCCCTTGAGAAGGAAATGGCAACCCACTCTAGTATACTTGCCTAAAGAATTCCATGGACAGAGGAACCTGGTGGCCTACAGTCCATGGGGTCACAAAAAGTTGGACTGAGCAACTAACAGACAGACATATGTACTTATATATATATATACATAAATATAATGGAAAAAGAGGACTGGAGGGGTGCTCTGGCAGCGTGGGTCAGTTCAGTTCAGTCGCTCAGTCCTGTTCGACTCTATGTAACCCCATGGACTGCAGCATGCCAGGCTTCCCTGTCCATCACCAACTCTCGAAGCCCACTCAAACTCATGTCCATCAAGTCGATGATGCCATACAACCATCTCATCCTCTGTCATTTGTCCTGTTCTCCTGCCATCAGTTTTTCCCAGCATCAAGGTCTTTTGCAAGTAATCAATTCTTCGAATCAGATGGCAAAACTATTGAAGTTTCAGCTTCAGCATCAGTCCCTCATGAACATTCAGGACTGATTTCCTTTAAGATTGACTGGTTTGATCTTCTTGCCATCCAAGGGACTCTCAAGAGTCTTCTCCAACACCACAGTTTAAAAGCATTAGTTCTTCAGTGATCAGCTTTCTTTATAGTCCAACTCTCACATCAGTGCATGTCTACTGGAAAAACCATAGGTTTGACTGGATGTACCTTTGTTGGCAAAGAAATGTCTCTGCTGTTTAATATGCTGTCTAGGTTGATCATAGCTTTTCTTCAAAGGAGTAGGTGGCTTTTAATTTCATGGCAGCAGTCACCATCTGCAGTGATTTTGGAGCCCCCAAACATAGTCTCTCACAGTTTCCATTGTTTCCCCATCTATTTGCCGTGAAGTGATGGGCCATGATCTTAGGTTTTTTGAATGTTGAGTTTTAAGCCAATTTTAATACTCTCCTCTTTCACTTTCATCAAGAGGCTCTTTAGTTCTTCTTTTCTTTGTGCCATAAGAGTGGTGCCATCTGCGTATCTGAGCTTATTGATATTTCTCCCAGCAATCTTAATTTCAGTTTGTGCTTCATCCAACCTGACATTTCACATAATATACTCTGCATATAAGTTAAGTAAGCAGGATAACAGTATACAACTTTGACGAACTCATTTCCCTAATTGGAAACAGTCTGTTGTTCCATGTCCAGTTCTAAATGTTGCTTTGACCTGCATACACATTTCTCAAGAGGCAAGTAAGGTGGTCTTTTATTCCCATCTCTTTAAGAATTTTCCACAGTTTGTTGTGATCCACCCTGTCAAAGGCTTTAGCATAATCAGTAAAGCAGAAGTAGATGTTTATATGGAACTCTCTTGCTTTTTCTATGATCCAACGGATGTTGGCAGTTTGATTCCTCTGCCTTTTCTAACGGAGAAGGCACTGGAAACCCACTCCAGTACTCTTGCCTGGAAAATCCCATGGACGGAGGAGCCTGGTAGGCTGCAGTCCATGGGGTCGCTAAGAGTCGGACACGACTGAGCGGCTTCACTTTCACTTTTCACTTTCGTACATTGGTGAAGGAAATGGCAACCCACTCAAGTGTTCTTGCCTGGAGAATCCCAGGGACAGGGGAGCCTGGTGGCTGCCAACTATGGGGTCGCACAGAGTCGGACAGGACTGAAGCGACTTAGCGGCAGCAGCAACAGCCTTTTCTAAATCCAGCTTGAACATCTGGAAATGCTGTAGTCTGAACAATTTTTGGCACTCCCTTTCTTTGGGATTGGAATGAAAACAGATTATTTCCAGCCCTGTGTCCACTGCTGAGTTTTCCAAATTTGCTGGCATATTGAGTACAGCACTTTCACAGCATCATCTTTTAGGATTTGAAATAGCTCAACTGGAATTCTGTCACCTCCACTAGCTTTGTTTGTAATGATGCTTCCTAAGGCCTACATGACTTCACATTCCAGGATGTTTGCCTCTAGGTGAGTGATCACACAGTGGTTATCTGGGTCATGATCTTTTTTGTATAGTTCTTCTGTGTATTCTTGCCATCTCTTAATATATTCTGCTTCTGTTCGGTCCATATCATTTCTGCCCTTTATTGAGCCCATCTTTGCAGGAAATGTTCTCTTGGTATTTCTAATTTTCTTGAAGAGATCTCTAACCTTTTCATTCTATTCTTTTCCTCTATTTCCTACATTGATCACTGAAGACAGCTTTCTTATCTTTCTATGCTATTCTTTGGAACTTTGCATTCAGATGGGTATATCTTTTCTTTTCTCCATTGCTTTTAGCTTCTCTTCTTTTCTCAGCTATTTGCAAGGCCTCCCCATACAAACATTTTGCTTTGCATTTCCTTTTCTTCGGGACGGCCTTGATCACTGCTTCCTGTACAATGTCACAAACCTCCATCCATAGTTCTTCAGGTAATCTATCAGATCTAATCCTTTTAATCTATTTGTCACTTCTACTGTATAATCATAAGTGATTTGATTTCATCATACCTGAATGGTTTAGTGGTTTTCCCTACTTTCTTCAATTTAAGTCTGAATTTAGCAATAAGGAGTTCATGATCTGAGCCACAGTCAGCTCCCGGTCTTGTTTTTGCTGACTGTATAGAGCTTCTCCATCTTTGGCTGCAAAGACTATAATCAATCTGATTTTGGTATTGGCTATCTGGTGATGTCCGTGTGTAGAGTCTTCTCTTGTGTTGTTGGAAGAGGGCGTTTGCTATGACCAGTGCATTCTCTTGGCAAAACTCTGTTATTCTGTGCCCTGCTTCATTTTGTTCTCCAAGGCCAAATTTGCCTGTTACTCCAGGTATCTGTTGACTTACTACTTTTGCATTCCAGTCCGCTGTGATGAAAAAGACATCTTTTTTTTTTTTGGTGTTAGTTCTAGAAGGTCTTATAGTCTTCATAGAACTGTTCAATTTCAACTTTTTCAGCATTACTGGTAGGAGCATAGCCTTGGATTAGTGTCATATTGTACAGTTTGCCTTGGAAATGAACAGAGATCATTCTGTCATTTTTGAGATTGCACCCAAGTATTGCATTTCAGACTCTTTTGTTGACTATGAGGGCTATTCCATATCTTCTAAGGGATTTTTGCCCACAGTAGTAGATATAATGGTCATCTTAGTTAAATTCACCCATTCCATTCCATTTTAGTTCACTGATTTCTAAAAGGTTGATGTTCACTCTTGCTCTCTGCCATTTGACCACTTCCAATTTACCTTGATTCATGGACCTAACATCTCAGGTTCCTGAGCAATATTGTTCTTTATTATTGAATTTGGGTAGATTCCACTCTTTCCTGGTATTCCCACCCAAGGTTGCTAATGAAAACCATCTATACCTGTATACTCAGGTAATTTCAGGGTGCCTTCCTTTTGCCAAAGGTTTGAGAAAAAGATAAACACCTTATGATGTTATGATGAAAGATAGAGCCAGGATGGCTGGTAAAGATGGTGTCACACATGGAGGAAGCACTGTGATATAGTCAAGGGATGATACAGCATTGTAACTTGACAACATAGGTAACTCAACAATTCCTGGACTGAGTCCCCCTCATTGTTTCCTAGAAATATAACCTTGGACAGGACACTTCATCTCTGTATGCCTTAGTGTCCTCAATCTTAAAGTGGATATTTTAAGGGCATGTATCTGTAGACATGTTTTTATGGTTAAATTGCAGATGCTTGCAAAACATCTGGGAAAATTCATGGCCCTCCACAATTATCTTGCTTACAGATATTGCATAGTAACTAATACAGTTTTATTTTCTCATCCTTTGCTATGGATTGCTTGAAATATTTTTAGCTCATGTGAACAAATGGCTGTAAACCTATTGATCTTTTTGGTCTAGGAAAGCAAACAGATGTTTCTGGGCTCAGCAGACCAAATCCCATTCTCAATAAAGGAAAAGAGAACAGAGTAATTTCATGAAATAAAGCCCATAATGAAATCATTAGACAGAAAAGTTGGCCTTTAAACGAAGACCGTAAGAAGAAGCAAAGGAGAGATGGATAGCACAGCTTTGTGAGGATGTGCTATGGCAGGAGCTTTTGTGGGAATCAGGTAAATGTGAAGGAATAAGAAAGGAAAGTGGCATAGAACCAGCTTTGTACTTATAGAGAATATTGTCTTATTTATAATAAGCTGTCATTAAATGGAAGCTATTATCAATCATAGTGCCATGTAGTAGTTTTAAAATGTTCAAAATTCTTTTATATTTCTCCCTTATTGCTTGCCTCCCAGAGAGCTTGTGCTAGACTTAGAGTATTGCATCCAATGATGAACAGGATAAGATGCATGTGCTAGTGTGCAACTGCAGAGACTGGGTCATAAAAGTCATTTTTGTGACTCTGTGGCTTCCTTGGTGCTTTCTCTCTTTGGATCAGTCACTCCAGGGAAAATTGACTGTCATGTTCTGAGCAGCCATATGAAATGGCCCACATAACAAGAAACTGAGGCCAGATGCTAACACTAAATGAGCAACTGAGCCTCAAGCCAAGTCATGTGAGTGGTGTTTCTTGAAAGTGGAACTTCTATCCCTAGTTCAGCTTTCATCTAGTTGTAACCTAGAGTGACATTTTTAAAAGTTATTTTACTGAGGTACAATTGAATTACAATACGATGTTAATTTATAATGGACAGCAAAGTGATTCAGCTATACATATGTATGGATTCTTTTTCATATTTTCCATTATGGCTTATCACAGGCCATTGAGTATAGTTCCCTAGGCTATACAGTAGGACTTTGTTGTTTATCAGTTCTATAGACAATAGTTTGCTACTGCTAATCCTAAACTCCCAATCCATCCCTCTCCCACTGTACCTACCTGTTGGCAACAACAAGACTGTTATCTATATCTGCGAGTCTGTTTCTATTTCTTTCATTCAGTTCAGTCGCTCAGTCGTGTCTGACCAATTGCGACCCCATGGACTGAAGCACGCCAAGCCCCCCTGTCCTTCACCAACTCCCGGAGTTTACTCAAACTCATGTCCACTGAGTTGGTGATGCCATCCAACCATCTCATCCTCTGTTGTCCCCTTCTCCTCCTGCCCTCAATCATTCCCAGCATCAGGGTCTTTTCAGATGAGCCAGTTCATCCCATCAGGTGGTCAAAGTATTGGAGTTTCAGCTTCAGCATCAGTCCTTCCAATGAACACCCAGGACTGATCTCCTTTAGGATGGGCTGGTTGGATCTCCTTGCAGTCCAAGGGACTCTCAAGAGTCTTCTCCAACACCACAGTTCAAAAGCATCAATTCTTCAGCACCCATCTTTCTTTATAGTCCAACTCTCACATCCATACATGACTACTGGAAAACCCATAGCTTTAATTAGATGGACCTTTGTTGGCAAAGTAATGTCTCTGCTTTTCAATATGCTGTCTAGGTTGGTTGTAACTTTTCTTCCAAGGAGTAAGCGTCTTTTAATTTCATGGCTGCAGTCACCATCTGCAGTGATTTTTGAGCCCAAGAAGATTAAAGTTGTCATTGTTTCCCCATCTATTTGCCATGAAGTGATGGGACCAGATGCCATGATCTTAGTTTTCTGAATGTTGAGCTTTAAGCCAACTTTTTCACTCTCCTCTTTCACTTTCATCAAGAGGCTCTTTAGTTCTTCTTCACTTTCTGCCATAAGGGTGATGTCATCTTCATATCTGAGGTTATTGATATTTCTCTCGGCAATCTTGATTCCAGCTTGTGCTTCATCCAGCCCAGCGTTTCTCATGATGTAGTCTGGATATAAGTTAAATAAGCAGGGTGACAAAATGCATCCTTGATGTACTCCTTTCCCTATTTGGAACCAGTCTGTTCATTTGTGCCATATTTTAGATTCCACATATATTTTAGATTCCACATATATTTTAGATTCCACATGTAAGGGATGTCATATGGTATTTGATGGGCTTCTGAGGTGGCTCAGTGGGTAAAGAACCCACCTGCAATGCAGGAGACACAGGAGATATAGGTTTGATCCCTGCATTGGGAAGATCCACTGGAGGAGGCATGGCAACTCACTCCAGTATTCTTGCTTGGACAATCCCATTGACAGAAGAGCTTGGTGGGCTGCAGTCCATGAGGTCACAAAAAGTCGGGCATGACTGAAGAGACTGAGCAAATAAGCAAGCAAGCATTTTTTTTTTGTCTTTCTATTCTGACTTACTTTGACTTAGCATGATTATCTCTAGCTGCATCCACTTTACTACAATTGGCATTTCTTTCTTTTTTATGGCTTAATAATATTCCATTGTATATATGTGCCATATCTTATTTATTCATTCTTCTGTTGATGGATATTTAGGTTGTTTCTAAGTTCTGGCTGTTGTAAATAGTGCTGCAGTGAACATAGGGCTGCAGCTATCTTTTTGAATTACAGCTTTCTCTGGATATATGCCCAAAGATGGGACTGCAGGATCATATGGCAACTCTATTTTTAGTTCTTTTGAGGAACCTCTACACTAGCCTCCATAGTGGTTGTACCAATTTACATGCCCATCCACAATAGAAGGGTCTCTTTTTCTGCATACTCTCTCCAGCATTTGTTATTCGTACACTTTTTAATTATGGCCATTCTGACCAGTACGAGTTGGTACCTCTTTGTAGTTTCGATCTTCATTTATCTATTATTGATGCTGAGAATTTTTTCATGTGCCTCCCGGCCATCTCTATGTCTTCTTTGGAGAAATGTCTTTTTAAGTCTTCTATATTCCAAACTTACATCTTGACTATAATTGCATTAGGATGCTCTTAGCTAGAACCACCAAGTCATTAATAGACCCTCCTAAGTTCTTTTGAGTTGCTAGATTTGAGAGTAATTCTTACGCAGAAAAAAAAATAGTAATAACACAAGCTACTATTCTTACTCTTGGTAAGGAGTTTAAATGTGCATTTGCTTTTACTGCTTAGTGCATTGATTTATGATATAATAAGGAAGCTTCATTTCAAACAAGTATAGTACTAAAATTTTAGAATTCCTGAAATATCAGAATAATCTTGCCCCTGAAAACATTGCTGCTAAGAAATAAAGGAACAATTCATATGTAAAAATAGAACACAAATGGTTAAGGAATTCTACTTTGGAGAACAAGATGTGGATGAATACAAAAGTTTGAGATTTAAAGTGAAGAGCAAAAATTCTGTCCAAAGTCTATTTCCAACACTAGTTTTATGTTGCTCTGATGAGGTGGGGGAAGCATAAAAGAGATTTTTAAAAGAAGAAGAAAGAATGATTTTTAAAAGTTTTTGATGTGGAATAAAAGTCATTGAGCTTAGCCTCAACACAATTTTCTTCCACAATATTTCTGACATATCATAATGTGACTTCTTTTATAATTCTGTTAATGGAGAATTGGTCAGTTTATTTTCTGAAGTACAGTAAAATTTAGAAATCTCGACTGTTAGGTTCTTGGTGGGTTCAAATCCCCCTTTCCCCTTGAACATACTTCTGCTACCTGTATGGAAATAGAAAAAAAAGATAGAGTATAATCTTTCCAATTTAGTAACAGTTAATATGAAAGAGGAGAGTGAAAAAGTTGGCTTAAAGCTCAACGTTCAGAAAACTAAGATCATGGCATCTGGTCCCATCACTTCATGGGAAGTAGATGGGGAAACAGTGGAAACAGTGTCAGACTTTATTTTTGGGGGCTCCAAAATCACTGCTGATGGTGATTGCAGCCATGAAATTAAAAGACGCTTACTCCTTGGAAGGAAGGTTATGACCAACCTAGACAGCATATTTAAAAGCAGAGACATTACTTTGCCAACAAAGGTCTGTCTAGTCAAGGCTATTGTTTTTCCAGTAGTCATGTATGGATGTAAGAGTTGGACGGTGAAGAAACCTTAGCGCCAAAGAATTGATGCTTTTGAACTGTGGTGTTGGAGAAGACTCTTGAGAGTCCCTTGGACTGCAAGGAGTTCCAACCAGTCCATCCTAAAGGAGATCAGTCCTGGGTGTTCATTGGAAGGACTGATGTTGAAGCTGAAACTCCTGGCCACCTCATGTGAAGTGTTGACTCATTGGAAAAGACCCTAATGCTGGGAAGGACTGGGGGCAGGGGGAGAAGGGGATGACAGAGGATGAGATGGTTGGGTGGCATCACCGACTCGATGGACATGGGTTTGGGTAGACTCCGGGAGTTGGTGATGGACAGGGAGGCTTGGCGTGTTGCTAGTCATGGGGTCACAAAGAGTCGGACACGACTGAGCAACTGAACTGAACTGAATATTTTGTCTTTCAAACCCAGCAAAGACATGTGAAAAGGGCATTGTAAAGTGCTGGACACCCAAATTCCTAAGTGAGAGCAGAATTAAAGAACCATAAATATGTGTGGGCATTTTTATGTGCAGTATGAGACTAAAAGCTGGGAATCCAAATTAATGGCTTTAGACGAAATGTCTTGTCTTTTGATCATAGCTCTCAGTCTATATGATGCATAATTGCCCAATACTAAACTACACACACACAAAAAGGGTATTCTCACCTATACCCTTTCCCCTGAACCTCTAATATTATAGGTCAGATTCATAAAGGTTAAGTGAGAAAAATACATTCTGACAGGAGAGTAAGTTCTTAAATCTAAAACCAGATCGAATTTGGACTCATGACTGATGATAGACAACTTGCATGCTCTAATTCTATAATTCTAATAAAAATGATTGAATGACCTATTAGTCATATTATCAATAAACATCTTGAGTTAGCTCATATAATGATATCATAAAACATACACTAGAATGACTGACCAGTGAGAAATTTGAGAATTAAATCATCATATTATTTCATTTAGGTAGCGTCTACTCTAAAGAAAAGGAGGCAACCACTTACATGGCAAGCTTGATTAGTGCTTAAAGAACAAAGTCAGTACTAATTTTAGTAAAAGCTAATTTTAATCAAGAAACATCATTTTCATTCATCATCTTTGACTTTAATCACTGTCTTCACTTATATGCTGAGTAGAAATGCTTGCTAATTTTTGAAAGTTAAAATCAAGGATTATCAACCTACATTTATGCTCATTGCTATAAAACACCATGCATTCCTCACAATGCTTAAAAATACTTAAATACTATTCTTGGGACTATAGCTGAATCTACTTAGGTGTCTTTGTGTATATAAAGTTTTACCACACACACGGGAGTAAATTAAGTCAGGGAGTATATAATGTCTCATGATGACAAAAGACTATATAATGACAAGGAAATATACATGACAAGGATCAGATACAGGCATATTTATATTAATAGATGATAACCAATAATCCAAAAAATACAAATTCCTGTCTGTCATATTTTGAAGAAACACTATTCCTATACCACAAAATCATCCATGGCTGATATGAAGCCGTCAAAAGATTTATTGATTCTTTGATAATAATGCATTTAATATGTTATTCTTCTTCTGACCCATGAATAATATGCTTAATATACTAAATGAAAAATATAGATCTTCAATGATATCATAGCAAAAACGTTTTCTAATTGTTATATTGGATTGTGCCTGTAAAATAATTTATCTTTTGCTTGATTGATCAAAAGTATTTGAGAAATCTCATACAACTCAAGCTGTATTTTCAATTTCAGTGCAACATGCTTTAGTTACACAATCAAACACACACAGAAATATATGTTTATGTGTGTATACACACACACACACACACACACACACACATATATTTACCAATTGAGCTACCTGGGAGGTATGTGTGTATATATATATATATATATATATATATATATATATATATATATATATATATATATATATACTAGTGGCTCAGCAGTAAATCTGGAGAAGGAAATGGCAAACCACTCCAGTATTCTTGCCTGGAGAATCCCATGGACGGAGGAGCCTGGTAGGCTATACAGTCCATGGGGTCGCAAAGAGTTGGACACGACTGAGCAACTTCCCTTTCACTTTTCAGCAGTAAAGAATTTTCCTACAATGCAGGAGACACCGGAGACGTGGGTTAAATCCATGGGTTGGGAAGATCTGCTGGAGGAGGGAATGGCAACCCACTCCAGTATTCTTGCCTGGAAAATCCCATGGACAGAGCAGCCTGGCAGGCTGCAGTCCATAGGATTGCAAAGAGTCAGACACAACTGAAGCAATTGAGCATGCATGCAAGCATATGTGTGCTATGGCCCATTTTATACAGCTTATTGCATGGTTAACATGAGGTTCATCCAGATAACCCTGGCATTATGCAGAAGGTTTTTAAGCACCTAGAAGAGTAGTATTCTTGGATTCGGAATCACAATAGAGTATTGGGTATTTAACCATATCTTCTAAGTCTTTGTAAATTACAAGAATAAAGTTATCAACAAGTCTACTCTCTAATTCTTAGCTGGGATACAACTCCCATAACAATTTCTTCTTATTTCTAAAATAACAACCCTTCAGTTCACAGGATACCAATAACCAATCTTGCTTACTGCTAACACATTGCAGTCTTATAAAACTGACCAATGATATAATCTGTCTGGGTATAGTGTCCTGACATTTTCTTCAACACCCTAAGTCTCTAAAGTGTCCCCCTGGAAGAACTTAGGGTCAAGGATCTTACCACTGACCAAAATCTGCTTGCATAGCTCCCTGCCTGTCTTCTATTCATTTCCCTTCTTACATCTATCAGGGCTTATCTCTGTTTATCTGTCATGACACACCTCGATGTGACCCCTAAGGGGCCACAATGCAGCAGGACTGCTGCCTGGGGATAATGTGCACAACTTTAAGATCCATGCCTTGAGTAGCCTGTCCCCATACCTGACTTTAAACTGTATATTCTGTCCCTCCCAGTGGGTCATTTTCCTCTGTAACTAGTTCAACAAAACAGATCCTGAGATATTACTTTCCTGGTCAGTTTATTCTGTAGGGAAAAAAATAAGTTGTCTCTTCCATTTTATATACTTGAAAATTGAATCATGTTTGTTGAAATTTAAGGAAAGACATTTGGAGTATGAAATGGCAATTCATTCCAGTATTCTAATCAAGAAAATCCATAGACAGAGGAGCCTGGCAGGCTACAGTCTGTGGGGTCACAAAGAGTCAGACATGAGTGACTGAACACACACACACATGAGGAAAGATATGCCAGTTCCATTACCACCAAGAAAGAAAACTATGCATAAAATCTAAATGTTACTTCTATAGAATCACTTTTTAATTTACAAGACACAAGCTGTTCTTATAATCTAGTTGCTCCATGAATATTATAACTGGATGCTCAAACCAAATATTACATTATTTCTAAAGTTTTTGTTGAGGTTGTTGTTAATTTATGATTCGCTGGTTGTTGGTTAGTTGCTAAGTTGAGTCCAACTCTTTGTGACCTTGTGGACTGTAGACCGACAGGTTCCTCTCTCCATGGGATTTCCCAAGTGAGAATATTGGAGTGATTTGCCATTTCCTACTCCAAGGGATCATCCTGACCCAGGGATCAAACCCATGTCTCTTGTGTCTCGTGCATTGGCAGGCAGATTCATTACCACTGAGTCACCAGGGAAGCCCAAATTTATGCTTACCTACCTTAAATATCTCTTTTTGAAATGTCTCTATCAGTTGAGCTCTATGTGACACTACAAATTTAGATGAAGTAGACAACATCTGGGAAAGTCTCTCTGGAGTTGTTTCCTATAAAAAATTACTCTGAAGGACCAAAATTACCTTCTGATGCTATAAAATAGTTTAACAATCTAGAATTATTTATATCTGGATAATGAATAGAAAAATATTTACTATTAATTATTTGATAGCCTTCTAATACCTTTTGTAATACCTTAAAATGTATGCACATGCTGAATAAAGTAACAAGAGCTATTTATAGTATATACCTACAAAAATATAATATCATACATGTTTATCTTTCCTATGATATATTTTGCAAGAAACTTCAAATGAATTAATTGCTGTTCAGTCACTAAATCATGTCCAACTCTTTGTGACCATGGACTGCACCACGCCAGGCTCCCCAGTCCTTCACTATCTCCCAGAGTTTGCTTAGATTCATGTCCATTGAGTCAGTGATGGTATCTAACCATCTCATCCTCTGCTGCCCCCATCTCCTTTTGCCTTCAATCTTTTCCATCATCAATATTGATAAGTTGGCTCTTCACATCAGGTGGCCATTGTATTGGAGCTTCATCTTCAGCATCAGTTCATCAGGTGACCAACGTATTGGAAGTTCAGTTACAGCATAAGTCCTTCCAATGGATATTAAGGGTTGGTTTCCTTTAGGATGGACTGGATTTTATCTCCTTGTAGTCCATGGGACTCTCAAGAGTCTTCTAATGAACCACAGTTAAAAATCATCAATTCATCAAGGCTCAACATTCTTTATGTTCCAAATCTCACATCTGTACATGACTACTGGAAAAACTATAGCTTTGACTGTGCAGACCTTTGTTGGCAAAGTGACGTTTCTGCTTTTTAATGTGCTGTCTAGGTTTGTCATAGCTTTGCTTCCAAGGAGCAAGTGTCTTTTAATTTCATGTCTGCAGTCACCATCTGCAGTGATTCTGGAGCCCAAAAAAATAAAATCTGTCAGTGCTTCCACTTTTCCCTCTTCTATTTGCAATGAAATGATGGGACCAAATATGATGGTTTTAGTTTAGTTTTTTTTTTTTTTAATGTTGAGTTTGAGTCACCTTTTTCACCCTCTTCTTTCATCCTTATGAAGAGGCTCTTGATGACCATAAGAACAATAAAACTAAAAACCTTGATTTAGCCAGTGAAATTAATTTATTGACATGTTTATGATATAATAATAAATGACCAATACAGATTTTCAGCCTACTTGTCCCTTTTTTCCTTAACAAATTGCATAATCTTAATGTACTTCTAAGGGGAACAGTTAAAGATAAAGGTGATGAATAAGATAATAGATTTACTTGGAATAAGTTTTTTCAAGGTATTTCCTGATATTAGACTAATTCTCCTTAATCACTCAAATCCATTGAAGTAGACAATTAAAATGATGTGATTTTCATTAAGATTGTAACTTAAACACAGACACCATTTCCAGCATCAGGGATTTCCTTGGTGGTCTGATGGTTGAGAATCAACCTTGAAATGCAGGTGACACAGGTTTGATTCCTGGTCTGGGAACTAAGATTCCATGTGCCTCAGACCAACTAAGCCCCTGAGCCACAACTAGAGAGTCTGCATGCTGCAATAAAAGAAACTTCATGCCAACTGAGACCTCTTGCAGCCAAATAAATAAATATAAATAATAAAAAAAAAAAAAGATTTCTAGTATTAGATAAAATAGGAAATATTTCCACTTAAACTACCTTTACAAAAATCCTTATTTACCTCAGCATCTGAATTTCTACCCAGCAGTAATACTGAACCAAAGAGATTCTAGTAGTCTTTGCTGGGCCAAGAGTAAGATAAAAAATGTGACTTTATATCAAATTAAGTTTTATTATATATTAAACCAAGCTGAAATATCCATAATTTTGCAAAACCCTATTCCATTTTTCCTTCTACAGTTTAGCTCTGATTTCTATTTCTTCACACCTCTTTCTCCTTACATGCTGTAAGTAAAGACTGTTTCTCCAGGCTTCTCCTTTCTCTCTCCCAGATCACTCTCTCCTCATGTGTATATTGTAAATGTTCCAAGAAAACATTCCTGATTACATCCAGCTTGTCGTTGTTCAGTCACCCAGTCGTGTCTGACTCTTTGTGACCCCATGGACTGCAGCATGCCAGGCCTCTCTGTCCCTCACCATCTCTTGAAGTTTGCCCAAGTTCATGTCCATCGCATCAGAGATGCCATCCAGCCATCTCATCCTCTGATGCTCTTTTCTCCTTCTGTCCTCAATCTTTCCCAGCATCAGGGACTTTTCCAATGAGTCAGCTCTTCGTATCAGATGAACAAAATACTGGAGCTTCAGCTTCAGCATCAGTCCTTCCAAAAAGTATTCAGGGTTTATTTCCCTTAAGATTTCCCTTAAGATTGATTTCCCTTAATATTTGATATCCTTACTATCCAAAGGACTCTCAGTAGTCTTCTCCAGCACCACAGTTCAAAGACATCAATTCTTCAGTGCTCCACCTTCACAGATCATCACTGCCTTGTTGTGGTGAAAGGGCTTGTGTAACTCCATGAAGCTACGAGCCACGCCATGTATCTACGAACCATGCCGTGTAAATCCAAGACAGATGGGACATAGTGGAGATTTCTGACAAAACTGGAGGAGGGAATGGCAAACCACCCCAGTATACTTGCCATGAGAACCTCATGAACTGTATAAAAGGGCATCCAACTTAGTTTCTGTCTTTTCCACATACAAGATTGTGGGAATAATCTCTATTTCCCTATATCTCAAATTCCAAGTCTTAGATGGTACTACAGAACAAAAATACACAAGATTGTTAACTCACTCTGATAATATTGCATTTTACTTTATGTTTTTTTATGTGTTAGATTTACCTGAGGGATGGGTGAGCCTGGCATGCTGAAGCTCATGGGGTCACGAAGAGTCAGACATGACTTGGTGACTGAACAACAAGAACAGATCTAGTATGTGGGGAAGAAAAATAATTTTCCCTCTTCCTTTCCGGCTTCTTGGCTGAGATACACATGTAGTAAAAAGACAGATTAACAGAAGGAAAGCAAAAAGAAGTTTAATAGCATTTAGAATTCCGGTATATCTGTAAGAGACCCAGGAAAACAGAATATCTCCCTAAAATGGACTAAGCCACCACCTTAAATATCTCCTACAGCTTGAAGACAAAAGATGTTGGCAGGAGGAAATTCAGTTATGGGAGATTACCAGGAAAAGCACAGAAAATGACAGTCCTTGCCTTCTAGTTGGTAAGTTTCTCGAAAATTAGTGTCACCCTGGTACAGAGAGAGAGACATCCTCCAAAAGTAGATCTCCTTTTTAAATGTAAACATCTCATACAAAATGGTAACTTATACTCAGTTTTCAGAACTTCCTCTGTGTCTGTTTCTTAAAAAAAACAAACAAACAAACAAAAAAGCTTAAAATAATCTGTATGCAAACATGTATTTTTTTTTCCCCTTCAACTACAAAACAACCTATATTCCAGGAAAATTTTTGATCCTAATCTCAAATTTTGTCCTAGTATTTTTTGCCTATGATAAGTGCTGAGATTCAGAACCTCCTCAGATTAAGTTTTTTTTTTTTTTTTAATTTTCTAAATTCTAGTTTAATTTCTTTATTGCTTTTCTTTCTCCACCAAAGCTGTTAGCCAAGAAACCCAGTAATATGTAGAATTTGACATAAAGAAAATGTCATTGTTCATTTTGCCATCTTCCTTCACTTCCAATCATGGCTTTTTACACAATGGGAGGCAGCACTGTCTGGATTCTGAAATCTAAACAAAAACATCACGTTTTTCTTATCTCATATGCATTCTGAGGGTTGTGAATTTGAGAGTGCTCAGCTGAGTGGCTCTGGCTCAGGGTCTCTAAGGAGTTTTGCAGCCTTTCACCTGATTGCTCCTCCTTTCTTATAAGTTTTTATCACAGAAACTCTATTTTATCCTCCCTTTATCCACTCAACTTCATTTGGTTTATTAAATGTTTGTTAAAATGATGAACAGCCTGTGCTTGTCAAATTCTTAAAAGGATCTATATTAAATATTAAGAATGATATCATGTGTTGAGTCCTCTGACACAAACAGGGATAACCATCACTAATTCATCATGTGATTTCTCTTTGAAGAGCAGCAGATCTAGACAGAAGAAGGTGTCTCAAATAGTTCTATTCAATAGTTCCTACCAAAACCATTATAAAACTCACTGCTTCCATTTGATTTGTTTTATTTCTTATTTTTGCTTCTCTCCCAGATTCCCTAGCTAATGATACAAGCAGTAACATTATCTCAGAAATACTTACAGAGAAAAATATTTGAACAAATGAAACAAAGGCTGAGAAAGCATTAAGCATTAAGCATTCATAATACTAAATGAGTTTCAGAAATGGATGTGCATTAAAGATACAAACTCAGGGACTTCACTGGTGGTCCAGTGACTAAGATTCCATGCTCCCAAGGCAGGAGCCCCAGGTTCAATCCCATCCCCAGTCAGGTAACTAGATACCACAAGTGGCATCTAAGAGTCTGAATGCCACAACTAGAGATCCCACAGGCAGCAGCTAAGACCTAGCACAGCCAATCAATCAATCAATCAATATATTTTTTAAAAAAGATACAAACTCAAGTAAGGAAAACACACATACAATATTCTATTGTTTATGGCATAAAACATGACAGAATCACTTGAAACACTTAAAAATACATTGTTTAAAAATCATTTCGACAAACAAGCCACTTTTAATGACTCATTATTTGGAAGATCCATAACAATGAATAAATTATTTTGAAGTTTCATGCAAATAATTCCGATATTCATGGACAGATAATAAAATCCATTTTCTTAGCTGTAATATAGAAATTTATGAAAAATGGTCTATCAGTTACCATATTCCCAATCAAATATATGTATCTATATCTTTATATCTAATATTTATATTTTAGCAGAATAAAATACAGAACTGAGAAATATCTTAAAAGAGTATCAATATTCCATTTTAACAGTTTTGGACTGTTTAGAAGTGTTAGGTAGTTAGAATAAGAAAAAGGAGTCCAAAATGGTGGTGACTAAAAGACAAAGAAAGGGAAAAAAAAACACATAAAACTGGAACAAAAGAAAATCCATGGGCAGGAGTGAGAACTTCAGGTGAAACAAACACACCCCCTTCTTGGCTAACAAAATTTGCATAGGGCAGGCTCAAGGCAGAGGAGACAAAATGTATAGATAAAGGAAGCCAAGACTGATGAGACCTCTCCTTTTGGGACAGCCCACCCTCATGCCTCGAGTGTGTGCTCTCCTTTGCTTGCTGAATAAAACTGAGCTGTAGCCAAGCTGTAACACTGGTCCACTGTTTCAAATCTTTGCTGCAGTGAGACAGAACTGAGGAAACTACACACTCCCCTGACATGTCTGGTGCCATGTCTCGGATGTAACCTGGCTGAAGCAACCTCAGCTCAGCCCCAGCGAGGCAGAGACCAAACACAGCAGAAGCCCAACTCGGCAAAAACTCACACTGTGGAAACTGAAGGTGAAGGAAACCCAGCACAGTGGAAGTGACAAGAAGCCTAGTGTGCTAGAAACTGGGACAGCAAAAAATCTCTTGGCAAAAAGCTCACACGGCTCAGTCTCAGATTCCGGAAGACCTCCAGTTAAGGTAGGAGGGCCTTGCCCCTATGGCTGGAAGGACATATGGCTAACAAAATCTTAATCCTTTTACAATCTCTCATTTCTTGTTTCCTTGAATCCCCTGTGAACAGGTAAGTGACAGTGGGTACAACTGAAGGACTCTGGCAAGGGCTACTCCCCAGTGTGTCCCGAAGGCTCCACTATCCGCTGCATCTTAGTAACTATTTCCCAAGTGGGTGAGGGTTCTTCTGTCTTTAATCTTCTTTGTACCAAGCATCAGTCCAATGAAAATTATTGGCACAGGTAGGGCATTTAGCAGTTTTTCCAGCAAGTTATGAAAGGGATTTCTCAGCATGTTTTTCCCACTGCTTTTTCCTCCTGTCCTTCAGCTCCTCTCTCCATCTATGCCACTGTTTACAAAGTATTGGGTAGATCATCATCTTTTCATTTATGAAAGCTGCATTTGAAACTGTTTACTTAAGATTGGGACTCGAACCCATGTAGCAGGGACCCTGTGATGTGCTTAGTAACTCAGTCATACCTGGCAGGGACTCAAGCCCAGCAAAAACCCACAGTGCTTGGTTTTAGGACCTAATGAAACTCAGGTTCTTGATGTCTCATTGCAAGAAGAATTCACTGAGAGAGACAGCAATAGGTAAGAGGTAGATTTGTTCAGATTCAGAGAGAGGCACACACCAAGAGTATGGGCCACTGCAGAGGGTGAGTGCGGCAGCCATGAAATGTGTGTGGTTGTTTTTTATGAGCTGGGTCATTTCCTTTGCTAATGAATGGGAGGATTATTCCAACAATTGGGGAACCACCCACTCCTTGGGCTTTTGATAGTGTCTTGGAACTGTCATGGCACCTCTGGGTGTATCATTTAGTTTGCAGATTGAGGATCAAGGTTTAGTTGAATTTCAATTGTCTACCTTCTTGGACCCATTTAATTTTAATGGGTTTATGTTATGCCCTAGGGCTATATCATTCTTTCAAAAGTTATACCCTGCATGCTTTTCTCCTGTTTCATGGTCTTTTCTTGAGCCCTGTCTGGGCCCACAATGTTGCCTCTACAATATTCTGGCAGGTCAACTAGAAAATAGCTGGCCCTTGGGAGCGAACTACTGTGTAATATCTAATCCCTCCAGATATTTAGGCCTTCATCTTCCATGTTTCCTGCAACATGTGCGTCAACAGCACCTCTCAGTGAATTCCCTAGGGCAGGTGACAGGCACACAATGCCTGCTAGGAGTCCATCTGTTGATAACATCCCTTCAAGGGCAATTTGGCTTCCAGGGAAAGTGTTTGTTACTTCACTTTAGAGTTAGCCCTGCAGGCTGTTTGGGCCCAAATCTTTACCACCCTTCTCGTAAAGCTACAAACATACCCCTGATCAAATCCCCACTCCACTTTCATGGAACATCTGGTCTGTTGCCTCTTATCAATTTGTTTTTAAGCCACTTGCCAACTCCTACAACCACGGCCCTGTCCCCTTGTAGGCAACGTTGCTCCACACTGCTTATTATTAAAATACTCTTTACACCCCTAACAGGACCAGATAACCCACTCCTTTGTCATTACTTCTGTTATTACCTAGAGTAGGTCTATGGCAATGAAATGTTTACCATTGGAGACACCCTAAGCTGCACTTATGGAGGACTAGGGGAAGAAATCAATGACTCAGATTCCCTTGGGGCAATAAGAGGATAAGTCTTATGGCTGTTTAACCAAGTTCCCAGTCTCAGGGCACAGACCTGGATTGCTTTACATCATGGTATCTGTTCCCGAATCTGTGGTGGAACAACCCCTTAATCCTACCTAGCACTGGTCATGCCAGAGATCTTGGGGATGCCCAACTCCAGCCTGGGGGTCCCAAGTGGTCGACCTGCCTTGATCAGCCTAGGGATCTTGTCCCCAGGAGGCTGTCATTCCTCAGCCTGCTCAGGGATCCAAAAGTCTGGGGTCCTATGAGGTCGACATGCCTCGACTTGCCTAGAGATCTGGTCCCTGGGAGGCTGTCATTCCTCAGCCTGCTTAGAGATCCGCCAGTCCAAGGGTGCCAGGAGGTCGACATGCCTTGACTTGCGTGGGGATTCGATCCCCAGGAGACTGTCATGCCTCAACCTGCCTGGGGATCTGCACCCCGACCAGGGGATGCCTGGCTCTCATGTTGCAACAATACTGAGTAGGATAAGCTTCAGAAAGACTCAACCCTAAGGAAGTCCACCCATGGAAATATAAGGAAGCCTATTAGTGGTGGAACTGTGCCTGGCCTCAGCAATAGCTCAGGAGTTCAACGAGAACCCCACTGCCTTTCTGGAAAGGCTAAAAGCGGCCCTCCAAAGGTTTACTAATCTGGATTTAGACTCTTATGAGGGACAGGTGATTTTAAAGGACAAATTCCTGTCCCAGTGTTCATCAGACATCAGGATAAAATTACAACAGCTGCAGTAGCAGGACCCTGCTGCCTCTTTAGGTGAGATGGTCCAGACGGCCACCAATACCTTTTACAACAGAGAACAGGTGAGGGAGGTCAAGGCCCAGGATAGGGAGAAAAGGAAAGAGACAAGACATGCCCAGATATGGGCCGCCCTCCAGGGAAGCCCTATGGCAAACCCCGAGTCCTTGAAGGACAAGGCACAAGGCAAATGCCTAATCTATTGACAGGCGGGACTTTGGGCCAAAGAGTGTACAAACCATGGCAAGTCTCCTAAAGTGGCTTGTTACAAATGCCATCAATTTGGACAGTGGGCAGTACTCTGCCCTCAGAACCTAAGATCCTCCAGGTCAAGTGCCAAGCCTTCCCTCACGATAGTTTAACAGGGCTGAAAAGCCTGCTCCAGCCAGCCCACCTAGATAACCATCATGGAGCTGGAGCCAAGTGTGCAAATGGATGTGGCAGGTAGGTCTGAGAATTTATTGGTTGACATAGGGACTACCTACTCTGTCCTGACCTCCTACTCTGGAGTCTTCCCCTCCCAAACCTGTACCATGTTGGGTGCCATAGGAAAAACAATTACAGAAAGATTCACATAAGTATTTCTCTGTTGCTGGGAGGGACAAATATTTTCCCACCAGTTTCTGGTGGTCCCTGAGTTCCTACCCCCTTATTGGGAAGTAATCTTTCCCTGTCTTTGAAATCTTGCAGCTATTGAAGTCCTGATAGAAGAGGTTTTAAAACTCTCTCTTGGGGACAAAGTAACTATTTTTGCCAGCCACCAAGTGAAACAACTCCTGAATCAGAGAGGCCATTTATGGATGTCTGATCAAAGGATCCTCAGATATCAAGTAATGCTGATGGAAAATCCAGGCCTGACTATATCAGCTTGTGGGATTCTTAACCCAGCTACCCTCCTGCCTACTCCCTGAGGGCTCTCTCCCCTTTCATTCTTGCCTAGAAACCTTGGACCATTGGACAAAACCCCGAGAGGGATTGTCAGAAGATCTACCAACCAATCCTGAGGAAATCTGGTACACTGATGGAAGCAGCTTTGTCTTAGATGAATAAAGAAGAACCAGATATGAAGTAGCCTCCAATTTCGAGACCATAGTGGCTAAACCTTTAGCACCAAGTACTTCAGCCCACTTAGCTGATCTCATAGCCCTGACTCGAGATTTAGAGCTGGGAAAAGGAAAAAGAGTAGCCATTTACACTGACTCCAAGTATGCCTTCCTGGCGCTACATGCACATGCTGCTATTTGGAAAGAAAGAGGCCATTTGACCACCCAAGGGTCCCCAGCCAAATATGGTGATCAAATACTTAGGCTCTTGGGAGGCAGTCCATCTGCTAGCTGAGGTTTCAGTCTCCTATTGTAAATGACATCAAAAAGGGAGCACGCAAGTGGCACGAGGGAACCAAGCAGCTAAGAGAGCAGCATTACAAAACAATGACCTAATAGGGGTTGCCACCTTATTTCTGCAGACTAATTTGCCAGAAACTCCTGCATATACTGAAGGTGAGATTCAAAGCTAAGAGTGAGGGGCTTCAAGAGGATCATATGGGGTGGTTCCAAAGGGAGGGGCTCCTTTTTCTGCCTGAGAATCTCCAGTGGAAGTTGGTTAACTCCTATATGCCACCATTCATTTAGGGGAGAAGGCCCCCCAAAGATTACTAGAAAGGTCCTTCAGAGGAACAGGCCTCCAAACAACTATGAGGCAAGTGGTCTCCTCTTGTCCCACTTGCCAATTAAACAACCCTCAAGGAGCTCGAAGACCCCAGCTGGCCCAGCCCATCCAATGGCATGAGACCAGGAGAGGAGCGGCAGATGGACTTCACTCAGATGCCAGTTTCTCAAGGGTATAAATACCTACTAGTCATGATAAATACATTCACAGGATGGATTGAAGGCTTTCCCACCCAGACTGAGAAGGCCAAGGAGGTAGTTAAAAAAAAAAAAAAAAAAACTGCTTCATGAAATCATTCTGAGATTTGGTCTGCCCAGCTCATTACAAAGTGACAATGGGACATCATTTACATTTAAGGTCACCCAAGGGGTCTCTAAAGCTTTGGGCATTACTTATTACCTCCATTGTGCCTGGAGGCCTCAGTCTTCAGGAAGAGTAGAAAGAGGAAACCAATTATTAAACTCAGCGATGAAAAAGGTAACCCAGGAGACCTCCCTGGATGGAAGGAGACTTTATCAATAGCTCTCCTCTGCACCTGTATTGCCCCTAAAGAACAGGTTGATCTTAGTCCTTATGAGATGCTATGTGGGAGACCTTTTGTTTATGTCAATGACCTCTTCCTAGAGGCAGAGGCTCAGACCCTCCAGTCTTTTTTTTTCCCCCTCCAGTCTTATACCATGGCCATTGGGCAATTCTAACAAGATATGAGCTTGTGGGATGTCAACCAGGACCCAAAAGATTCTAAAGAGCCACCACTATATGATCCAGGGACTGAAGTTCTAATCGGAGTCTGGAAAGATGGGTCCCCAAGGGCTCAAACCCCAGCCCACTTGGAAGGGCCCCTACTCTGTAATACTTTCTACACCCACAGAAGTCAAGGTACCTGGGCATGACTCCTGGATTCACTACTCACAAGTCAAGCTGTGGAAGAAAACAGAAGAGGACATTCAATACACTTGTGAGCACCTGAGAGACCTCAGATACCTATTCAGGACTACAAATAAGTGCCGTTCTAAAGAATACTCGCAAAATTAAGTTTCTGGGGATAAGATTTCTCAGGATAGCTCTAAAGAGCCAACACAGTTTGGCAGGGGTTGTACTCTAAAATAGACAGGAGATAGATCTCCTGATCCCTGAACAAGGAGGGACTTGAGCCATCTTGAATGAGACGTGTTGTTTCTCGGTAAATACCTCCAGCCAAGTTAAAGAAAGCCTCACAGTCCTCAAGAAAAACATTCAGATCCTACAGGATCTCAAAGAACGAGTTGGAGAGTTCATGGGGTGGATGCAATCTTTCTTTCGGGATTCTTCTCCTGGTGAGGGGAAATTTGGGGTTGGCTAATGCCCCTACTAATCCCTGTTATCACATATTGATGCTGTTTCTGATTGGTCCATGTGTTATCAATTGTCTAACCTGTTTTTTCTCTTCCCAGATCAACAAGCTACAGCATGCAGTGCCAGTTCAACAAAGATATATAAAACTATACCCGTCATGCAAAATATCACTCACCCTTAGATGGACACTGCTATAAGGACTCTGAAGCTTGAGACTAGCAAGAGGGGGAGGCCCAATGCCCCTCGCCATCCCAGCTCAGCAGGAAGTAGCCAGAGAGACTTCTACACCCCTATTCCCAAAGAATTTGGCCTCCCATCACTTGAGGGGGGAATGTTAGGTAGTTGAATAGGAAAAAGGAGTCCAAAGTGGCAGTGGTTAAAAGACAAAGAAAGGAAAAAAAAAAAAAAAAAAAAAAAAAACCCAAAATGGAACAAAAGAAAATCCACAGACTGGGGTGAGAAATTCAGGTCAAACAAACACACCCCCTTCTTGGCTAGCCCAATTTGCATAGGGCAGGCTTTGTGGGGAGGAGACAAAACCTATAAAAAGAGGGAGCCGAGACTGAGGCCTCTCCTTTTGGGTGGGCCTGTCGTCACACCTTGAGGGTGTACTCTCCTTTGCTTGCTGAGTAAAACTGAGTTGTAACTGAGCTGTAACACTGGTCCACTGTTTCAAATCTTTGCTGCACTGAGACAGAACCAGGGAAATTACACACTCCTCCGACAGAAAGATAGTCAATTCTTGTCATCTGCAGTATAGTTAGGTTCTGAACAGTCACTGAACATGAATTAGTAAACACCAAATCTCTTGTTTCTAGGAAAAACACTGAAATAACTCCCTGTTAGCACATGGTCACATTTCCCCAACTGATCAATAAATAACTTTGTTGTAGATCTGCTTCTGTTGAAAGACACTGTCAGAGAGGAGGAAACTTTCCTTTACTCTTCTAGGTCTTCTGGCTGGTCCAAAAATTAAACTGGCATGGGACTGATTAACAAGAGAAAATCAAATAAAATTTAATAACATGTATACATAGGAGAGACTCAGAAAAAATACCATCTCAGCTAAAGACAAAAGAGGATGTTGGGGTTAGTGGTCTGGGACTTCAAAGGTGAGGAAGGCAATTCACATGGAGATGGAAAAGCAAATGTTGGTAAACAAATGTTTGCTGGGCTATGCAGAGACAATGGGACACAAGGTGGACTCTGGTGTCTATGCCCTGTTACCCCACCACACTCAGCCCATATTTTTTGCACATGTCTCTGAAGATTGCTCTGTACCAGGAACAGGTCCTTTATCTAAATTCTTTAGGCAGCTAAGGGGGAGGCAACAAGGAAATTTCCTGAGTCTTCTATTCCTTGAAAATAACCAGACTACCTTAATTCTCATGCCACATATGTGGAAAGTCAAGATATGTTATCTTAGGACACTTTTTGAATATACATTATTGCTCCATTAACACTGAATTTAAGACAATAGCACTCTAACTCACTCCTGAATGATGCTTGTCTAACACATGTGTTTTCTCTAAAAGACACAGCACAGCCTTCTTGCATGTAGAAATGCTGATCAGCACTAGGTTTGGGGCCATTTGATCATTAAAATGACCAACAAAGCTTACAAAAAAAGTGAAAAACATGGCATTAAATAGACTTCAAAATGGAGGCTTGGCCATAGTAGAGACTGAACATGAAACAGAGCGAGACTCTGTGAGGATCCTGGGCACGCACACTTGCATACACACACACACACACACACACACACACACACACACACACACACAGTCTGTTTGTGTTTCTATTTCTTGTTCATAGGAAGCAGGCTTCATTCTGTGTCTATGACTTTCCCTTAGTTCCAAAGTGCAGATTCAACACTTGCTAATCAGGCAAGGTAGGGGAGAGAGAGACAAGGGAAGAGCAGCCAAGAAACATTAGCATAGCAATGGGGCAGGGCTCTAGTTCTGCCTCAAGGAATATACATTTAAAAATATCTTTAAATTATTCTGCAAGGACTAAGACCCCCAACCCAAGTGGAGGTTGGTTAACTTCAGGCTGAGCGCAAGATTCCTGGAATGCTTCCCTGCTACCTTACCAATCAGGGGAAAGTCTGCACACAATGGAAGACGATGAAGATTCTGACCCCCTCCCCAAATGATTCTTTCATGGTTGAGCAGAATCGTCAGACTTGGTTTTTGGACACAAGTCCACCTTTTTCTCAAGTTGCTGATTTTCTGGATAAAGCAGGCTTTCCTTTCCTATTGACACCTGTCTTCCAAGTATTGGCTTTCCAGCAGCCAAGCCTCAGTTCAGCAACAAATCCAGGAGGCATTCCCTCATTTGACATTATGTGCATCGGACACTCGGAGAAGGCAATGGCAACCCACTCCAGTGTTCTTGCCTGGAAAATCCCAGGGACGGGGGTGCCTGGTGGGCTGCCATCTATGGGGTCACACAGAGTCGGACACGACTGAAGCGACTTAGCAGCAGCAGCATCCGACACTCACATTCGTTTTTACTCTGTGCATGTGGTCTATGGTGAGAGAGCTGAGCATACTGCTTCTGGGGTTATAAACCCATTTTAGTGAGTACATGAATCCACAACACAGAATCCATGAACTAGAACACATTTCAAGTGATCTTGAAATTTAAAGATCACATTTTTCTTTGCTTCCTACAAACTGGGTTAATTTGGTGTGTTCTTGACGTCTTCCTATTTGACTACCCGTCACTTCACTGACCATTGTGCATCTCCATTAACTGCAGGCCAATAAATCCACCACGGTCTTCAACATCACATCACTGCCTTGCCTTCATCTCTTCCATTTGGTTTTCAAATTTCCACCTCCAACCATCCTTTCAAATAGACTCAGCTCCCTACCATCTTAAACAACTTCTTCTGAACTGCCATGTCCCTTAACTGTTATACATTTTCTTTCTATTCTATGTGCAAATAAATCATTTGTATCTGGTAACATGACTTCATCTCAATATTAACTTTTCATTAAAAAAAAAAAAATCTGGCCGCTGCCTCCAATACCCAATTAAAATCACATCCTTAACTGACAGCCAATTCTGATGGCTTTGGCTCAAATATTATTTAAGCATGGAGCACCTGCTGCCTGATACTCTGACCACTCATGCATCACGCTTTTCATGCTTGTTTGACAATGATTTTCAATGCTGCTGCTTCTCTATCTCTGTAGCCATCTCCTCTTTTTTCTTCTTTCCCACCATCTGTTGGCAATTCTTAGACCAAGGACTAACATTTTGACTATGTTGAAATAAACTTCAAGGCCCAAATGAAATCACTCCCACCAGGTCAGTCAACTAAACTTTTCTGTTACTGTAAATGGCCAGCAGTGTAGTAGATCTAGTCAGCCATTCTCCAAATGCCACCACCTCTGGGCTCTATACTTCTTTATTTGTCCCTTGATCTTTCTGTATTATCAGATACACAACCTCAAACATTCATGTTCTGTTTCTGTGTTGCTACTTTGAATACTCTATAAATCTCACTCTGGCCCAAAGTACCTCAGAAAGTTCTACTGCTGAGGCACTGTATATCCCAATCCATGGATCATTTTCCCTCAAATAAAGAACACGAAGGTGTTGGCAAATTGTTATAGTTTTGAATTTAACTGCAACCTACAATTTTGAATCCATTTTTTAATCATGACTTAGTACATGTATACATATGCACATAGAAATATGAAAATACTTGAAATAAAGAGTTGCAAAATAATTTTTCCCCTTATTCTATTACACACTATTCTAATTCTATCTGTACTATAATTATATAATATCTCAAAAATACTTTATGCCCTTAAATCATTCCTTTAAAATGCAGTTCAGTGCTTTGGGCTTGCCCTAGCGATCAGCCTAAATGTTGCAAAACCATGCGATGAAAAAAAAAAAAAAATCAGAAATGGATTTTTTAAAAAAAATCATTAAAATTAACTACATTAAAGCATTAAATACATTAAAATTAGATATATTAAAAAGAAGAATGATTCAAAATGTACGTAATCTTGAAAAGATTAAAATAAAAATATGTATTTTTTTAAATGCTAAAAAATATTTTGGAAAAAAAAAGCAAAAACTTCCAGTGAGATTTTCCTGATAACTTCTCATAACTGAATCCCTATCCTTAATATTTTTTTTTCTGGTTTTAGCTGGAGATGGTACTTCAGGTGAGGCTCCACCATTTCAGAGAGTAACTTAGTTTACCTGAGTCTCTCCATGTATAGAGATATATCCATATTAAATGTTTGCTGGTTTTTCTCTTGGTTTTTCTCTTCTTTTTCTCTTATATCAACTTAATTATTAAACCAGTCAAACAATCTAGAAAGGAAGAATAGAAAATCATTCCTCCCAATCAGTGGACTCAGCAGGCAGGACGCTTCACTGGCTGGATACTGCTTGCTCTAGGGCTCTTGAAGATTGCAGATGCTGGGACCTCTGGCAAAAAATGTGCAGAAGGTAATAATAGTTACTATATTAATCTCCCAAACCTCTGCCTGCTAGGCCTAATAGAAGCAAGAGTAATGTGACTCCTCTTCACTTTCTAACTTTAGCAGGAGAAAATAAATGTGGATTTATTTGCTTGGGTATAGTGACTTTGGTAAAAATTTGTTATGAATGTTCTTACTTTCTATTGATCCTTTCTCTCTCAGAAATGGTGATTATTTTCTTTTGTCTCTCTCATGTGGTTCTTTGTCCTGAGAACTTGGCATTATCACCAGTGAGAATATTCTTTCTCTACCACCTGGAGGATGCCTGCACTGGTGTATATTTGGCAAGCATCTGAACAAGATGTGGATCCATTAAGTCATTAGTCAGAAGCTTGCTCCTTGGAAGGAAAGCTATGACAAACCTAGACAGCATACTAAAAATCACATGCATCAGTTTGCTGAAAAAGGTCTGTATAGTCAAATCTATGATTTTTCCAGCAGTCATGTACGGATGTGAGAGTTGGTCCATAAAGAAGAGTGAGCACCAAAGCACTGATGCTTTTAAATTGTGCTGGAGAAGACTCTTGAGAGAACCTTGGACTGCAAGGAGATCAAAGCAATCAATCATAAAGGAAATCAACCCTGAATATTCACTAGAAGGACTGATGCTGAAGCTGAAGCTCCAATACTTTGGCCACTTGATATGAAGAGACTGATGCTGGGAAAGATTGAAGGCAAGAGGAGAAATGTGCAGCAAAGGATGAGATGGTTGGATGGCATCACTAACTCAATGGACATGAATTTGAGCAAACTCCAGGAGACAGTGAAGGACAGAGGAAACAGGCATGCTGCAGTCCATGGGATCTATAAGAGACATGATTTAGTGACTGAACAATAACAACAACAAAAGCAAACATTACAACTTTGTCTTGTGATTGGCCTCTCTGGTCACCAATCAAAGGAGTTTTCCATAAAGGGCCCAGATCCACAAGGGGCTTTTCCATTTTGACTTTCATTATCTTGTTAGTTCTGGAAAATTCCTATGCCAGTATTGCCTGCCCAGTGTCACAGATTGAGGCTCCAGGTCCGTTACTGAAGGCACCTCACATTCCCATGAGGAAACCAAAGACACTACTCACACTGTTCCATTCTTACCAATTGTGACGATAAAGCCTTTACTTTCTTAGCCTGCCTGTGGGAGTAAACTTTCTGCATCTTTTGAGTGCAGCTATACATCTGTGAGTAAACTTTCAGCATCTCCTGCATTTTTTGCACTCTTTTGTGGAATGCCTCTTGCATCCTGAGTTAAGCCAAACAAAGGCTTGTAAATTTGAGTCACTATTGAGTTTAATAGATCTTACTCATCAGTGGTCAGACAAGGGTTACTTTAAATAGGCTATATATATTTTTAAAAATATAGACATCTTTTATCCTGAACAATTGTTTCGTTAGTACCTTTAGGGGGGAAAAATAAATAAAAAGTGGATACAAAGAAATAGAATGACTCTCTTAACAAGACAAAAGAACAGAAATTAAACTTAGAAAAAAACCTAAATCCACATTTAATGTGAACTCTACCCTCATCTAAGGACTTCCTTGTAGCTCAAATGGTAAAGAATCTGCCTGCGATGCAGGAGGCCAGAGAACAGTCCCTGGGTCAGGAAGATCCTCTGGAGAAGGGAACGACAATCTACTCCAATATTCTTGCCTGGAGAATTCCATGGACAGAGAAGCCTGGCAGGCTACAGTTCATGGGGTCGCAGAGTCAAACATGACTGAGTGACTAACACACACATACACACACACTCTTCTATGCCCTTTAATCCATAACTTCCTGTCCCAACACTCCAGAAGATCTTTTGGATCTCTGGGTCTCTTGTCTAAACATTCTCTAACAAAGTCCAGCTTCATTGACTTTGCAAATTCCCTCAGGTCCCAAAACACCTCCAACTTCCTGGAGAAATCCTTAAATACTCAGCTTCCTGCTTTTATTTCCCTCTCTTTACAAGACTTACAGAATACACTCCAGTCTGATCTCCAGACCTGGAATATACAGCTATTCATGTAAAACGTTAAAATCCAGGAAATAAACTTGGCAGAAGCACCCAAGAGGGGCAGTAGAGCTTGCCTTGCCGTCCTTTACAATCCCTTCTATGCTCTAGGGCTCTGTAATCAGGCTCTGATCTTCCTACACAGCTTCAGATCTTCTATACAATGTCTTTTGTGGATGTATTCTGGATCCCCACGAAGAATTTATGTCCCCTGAACAGCAGCAGATCTTCAAGAAACTACATGGGCAGAGAGAAAGAAACCGATTGGAGATAATGCAGCCAGATGGGGAAACCAGGTCCGGATACCACTTAGGTAGTGAGCCAGTTATTTAAGGAACCAAAAAAAGCTCTTCTTATTTTACAGACCTACCGAGTCTTTATAGAACCAGAGGTGCACATCCAGAAATAATTTAACATCTTATCCAGCTCTACACCTCCCTTACTCATCTCAAAATGCTTGTGGCTATTGAGACACTGCAAACAGAATTATCCTGAACTAGAGAAAAAGAAGAAAATTTTTGAATACTAATTAGCCTAGACCTCTGATAATAGTCAAATATGCCCTCAAAACTTCATCTTTGAGAAAACTTAGATATGTTTTCTGAGTCTTCATGACATAGATCTTCTACTGATCTGCTCTAGGACCTAAGAGCCATTCTTTGAAAAAGTTAATTTTAAGAAAATTATTTTCTTCGGGGGGGAAATAAAGGGAGAAGAGGACTATTCAGAAATTGGGCAAATGAGAAATCTTAAAAACCTCTCCACAAATATTAGTAATAAGAAGCTTTAGCCACAGTATCTGAAAGAGCTCTTTTTCCATCTATCTGTATATGTGTATATGTGTGTGTGTGTGTGTGTGTGTGTGTACGCACATACATGTATGTTTGATTTTTCCTACTTACATATGGTCTTGCCAAAATTAATTTATAAAGACATCAATTTAGTTGCATTGAAAGTTTGAAGGCAAGTGCTTATAAGAATTGAGTATTCTAAAATTATCAGAAATATAATAACGACTAACCAACTCAAGTTTAAATATGTTGGTTTAGATAAAATACACATGTCTTTAGAGTTATCAACGTACCAGTGAATTTGTGCAGTCATGTCCGACTCTTTGTGACCCCATAGACTGTAGCCTACCAGGCTCATCCATCCATGGAATTTTCCAGACAAGAGTACTGGAGTGGGTTGCCATTTCCTTCTCCAGGGGGTCTTCCTGACCCAGGGATCGAACCCAGGTCTCCTGCATTGCAGGTAGACACTTTATCATCTGAGCCACTGGAGAAGCAAAAACTCTGTCTCAACCTGGATTTATTAATCAAATAAGTTCATGCTATCTCTGTTACAAAATTTGTTGATTAAAAAAACAACGTAGTATGAGGAAATTTTCATAAGTAATCTAAACATAATTGATGAAAAGAAGTAAATTAAATTGTTGTAAGCCAAAGTTTCTATGCAGCCTTTTTAAATAGTCTCACTATATATTATTGAAAACCTGAAAGCTTAAAGTTTTAAGTTAGACTAAATGATGACTATGTAGATTATTCCCAAATTAGCTAAAATCCTGAAACATAAATACTGGAAATAGGTTTATTCAAATTTGGCTTTGTCTTACAGACAAATACGTAAAGACGTGTGGCTTTATTAGTGCTACATATTTGAGGCTACATATTAGTGCAACATATTTGGTGCTACACTGAAAATTTTTCTATGAGAAAATAAGTTTCTAGAAATTATGAAAAGTAGAAGTTTGCCAGTCAACAGAATGGTAATGTAAAAAACAATTCATAATTGCTTGTTTTTTACGTTTTCATTAGAAATTAAATTTTCTAAAGGTTTACAAAAGTCTAATATACATGGTTAAAGCTACTACAAACAATAAGCCTAATATCTCTATATGCAAAGAAGTAGAATGTGTATGTTTGGTAAAAGAAAATTAATGAAAATGGAGTCTTTGGAAAGAGATTTCATTTGTGGTCAGGGCTGGTTAAGATTGAAATAAACTTAATTAAATGAGTTTTAATATCAAAAATAATATGGTACAAAATTAGAACAAAGAACTTGGGCTGTTGATCTGCTCTTGATAAGATATTGTAAAGGTTTTTTGTACTGTTTAAAATAATCTCTAAAAGCAAGGACTTTGTATTTTGTCACAATTTTCTGTGTTCAGAAAGCTGAATCTTTTCTATTAAAAGAGCTAAGTTTTTATACCCAGATCACATTGGAAGTGGCTGAAGCAAGATTCTAACTTACGTTTATCTCCCTAAAAAATCTTGTAACCACTGAAGCAAAAATATGTCTACACTGCTTTTTCTCTACTTTGGAGCAATAACATGGAAACAAATAAATTTTTTTTTTCTTTACAATGATATTACTTTCCGAATTTGCCTTTAATATTTTCTATCATCCTTTTGGTTAAATGGGTAACTAAGCACTGTTTCACACTAACCTAATAGGCTATTTGAATAGGTGTTTTAAAAGCTTAATATATTTGACAAATGTCCCAAAATCAAATTTTGAAAGAAGTCTTTTTATTTTTATTTTTTTTAACCTCAAACTAACTTTGGAATTATCCATAGGACCCCAGAACATTTCAAAAGATTTCTTCTCTCTCTTTATAGAAACAGAGATGTTGAACTCATTAGGCTTATTTGATATGTTTGTTTATGTAGGTATATATGATAAGTGTTTCAGAAATTATTTGAAATTCCTAGAAATCTGATAGGCTCTGGTATAATATTATCAGTTATAATTATTTTAAAATGTCTTTGGTAAAGAAATAATCAAATTTAGTTGTCAATTATGTTATAATGAATTTTTATCAGCTCTTTAACCATGGCGATTTTTAAGTCTTCTGGCATTTATAGAGTTATTGCATTACTCCAAAAAGTATTCCTGCAAAAAGGAGATCCATGGAAAGGACTTTTGACAAACACAGGTTTCTGATAACTTTAAGACTATACCATCGAACTGGATAAGAATTTACAGAATTCTTATGGCGGAAAAAAAAAAAAAAAAAAAAAAAAAGAATGGCCCAGTGGTTTTCCCTACTTTCTTCAATTTAAATCTGATTTTTGCAATAACAAATTCACGAATGGAGACACAATCAGTTCCCAGTCTTGTTTTTGCCAATTCTATAGAGCTTCTCCATCCTCAGCTGCAAAGAATATAATCAATCTGATTTCAGTACTGGCCAACTAGTGATGTCCATGTGTAGAGTCTTCCCATGCACTGTTGGAAGAGGGTGTTTGCTATGACCAGTGCGTTCTTTTGGCAACACTCTGTTAGCCTTTACTCTGGTTCATTTTGTACTCTAAGGTCAAACTTGCCTGTTTCTTCAGGGATCTCTTGACTTCCTACTTTTGCATTCCAGTCCCCTATGATGAAAAAGACATCTTTTTTTTGCGTGTTAGTTCTACCAGGTCTTGTAGGTCTTCATAGAACTGTTCAACTTCAGCTTCTTTGGCATTAGCAGTTGGGCATAGACTTGGATTGCTATCATGTTGAACGCTTTGCCTTGGAAAAGAACTGAGATCGTTCTGTCATTTTTGAGACTGCACCCAAGTACAGCATTTTGACTCTTCTGTTGACTATGAGGGTTACTCCATTTCTTCTAAGGGATTCTTGCCCACAGTAGTAGATATAATGGTCATCTGAATTAAATTCACCCATTCCAGTCCATTCTAGTTCCCTGATTTCTAAAATGTTGATCTTCACTCTTGCCATTTCCTGTTTGACCACTTCCAATTCACTTTGATTCATGGACCTAACATTCCAGGTTCCTGTGCAATTTTGTTCCTTACAGCATCGGACTTTACTTTCATCACCAGACACATTCACAGCTGGGTGTTATTCCTCTTTGGCTCAGCCTCTTCATTCCTTCTGAAGATATTTCTCCACTCTTCTCCAGTAGCATATGGGGCACCTCCTGACTTGGGAAGTTCGTCTTTCAGTATCGTATCTTTTTGCCTTTTCACACTGTTCATGGGGTTCTCAAAGCAAGAATGCTGAAGTGGTTTGCCATTCCCTTCTCCAGTGGATCACTTTTTGTTAGAACCCTGCACCATGACCCGTCCATTTTAGGTGGTTCTACACAGGGTGACTCAGTGTCATTGAGTTTGACAAGGCTGTGATCTATGTCATCAGTTTGGTTAGTTTTCTGTGATTATGGTTTTCATTCTGTCTTCCCTCTGATGAATGAGGATAAGAGGCTTGTGGAAGCTTCCTAATGCAAAAAATTATGGGGAAAACTGAGTCTTGCTCTGGTGGCAAGGCCATGCTCAATAAATCTTTAATCCAATTTTCTGCTGATGGCTGGGGCTGTGTTCCCTCCCTACAGCTTGGCCTAAAGCAAAACTATGGCAAGGGTACTGGTGACCTCCTCCATTAATCCTCCTCTTCCTCCTTCAAGAAAACTAAAGATACCAAGGAAACATTTTTTTTTGCAAAATTGGGCACAATAAAGGGTAGAAATGGTATGGATCTAACAAAAGAAGAAGATATTAAGAAGAGGTGACAAGAATACACAGAACTAAACAAAAAAATCTTAATGATCTGGATAACCACAATGGTGTGATCACTCACCTAGACCCTGACATCCTGGTGTGGGGAGTCAAGTGAGCCTTAGAAGGCATCACTATGAACAAAACTAGGGGAAGTGATGGAATTCTGGTTGAGCTATTTCAAATCCTAAAAGATAATGCTATTATAGTGCTACACTCAATATGCCAGCAAATTTGGAAAACTCAACAGTGTCAACAGGACCTGAAAAGGTCAGTTTTCATTCCAATCCCAAAGAAGGGCAATGCCAAAGAATGTTCTTATCCTGAAAAGATTGTTAAACACTTAAATAAGAGATCCCTCAGAAAAGTTTCAGCAAAACAGAGTTAAAAGAGCTTATACAATCAATCACTATCTTGCTACACTTTTGTAAATAACCAGGCCAATTTTATTGAATCTAGATTTATTGTGCAAACAAATTAATCTTAATTTGGCTGGTCTTTGGTAGAAATAAGGATTATTTTACAGAAAAATATTATGTTTCATAGCACACCTCTGTGGATATTAGATTCTGCTATTGCTCATTGTCTTTGAGATTTTGTTGTTTAATTGTAAAGTGTCCTGGATCCTGAATTTATCAGGTTTCCTCCAATATCTGCCTACAAATCTCCAAACTGGTGTTTTCAATTCTCTCCTATCTTTTTAACTTAGAATAATTGAAAATAAAAACTGTCCTTTTCCCTGAAGCTCTGCAAACTGATGCTGGACAACTTGATATAAACAATAGTGAAATCACCACAGTAGTTCATGTTTAAACAGTCTGCTTTGTGCCTGTTGCTGTATTAGCCACTCAGAAGTTTACTAGTCTACTGAAACAGGGAAAAACAAAATCTGACTCCATGTTTGATCTGTCTCTTTTACTTTAACCTTTGCTTTTGTTGCTATACTAGAAGGATGCTGTCTCTAGCTTCAAGCATACATAATGGCCTGCCCTTGGGAATCTGCCCCTCTGCCTGGATATTAAACTAAAGTGTCTTTGTTCAGGCCACAGGGAAATACCCTGACCACCTGTGAATGGTTGCAGAAAAGAGAAATTAACACATTCCCTTCCCAAGGCTGGCCAAACCAGGAGATATTTTGCAAAACTTATGGCTTTTTACTTCCTCACCTTCTTCCCCTCTCAGTTATGTAAAAGACATTAGCACCCAGACCCTGATAAGAAGATACTCTAGGACTCTAGAGCATCATCTTTCGGGACACCCTGCATTCTGAACCAAGTCTCTATTCCTTGCCTCAACACCTCATCTCCTGATTATTGGCTTGTTATACGTGAAGCAGACCAGGGTTGAACTAGGTGAAAATAACTCAGTGACATCAGAGACATTCAAAATGTAAATCAGGAAAATCTGTCAGATTGACTCTGCCTGCTCCCACTTCATCTTAAGGTCCTTTGAGCCTGACATCTAGAAATCTATACTGGCAGCTCTTAGGACTCAGACCCTGGATTTAAAATTTGCTTTAATCATTAACTCTTGTTTTTCTTTTGTTTTCACAGAAATGCCTCTTATTAAATACCTAAGTTTCTAAACCCACATGCACAACCACCTCCTGAAGTGAGACACACTGTTTAACTGAGCTGAACTAGTCTTAGTACTGAGATGGTTTAACAGTTATGGAAGTAATCTGTAAACTTAGCTTCTGGACTATGAAATTTCTTGTGGGAAAGATTCAATTTTCATAATTTGCCACCCGAGAATATGTCCTTTTGGTATGAGGATTATTTTAAGCTGGCTATTCTTAAGAAATAGAAGATATAGATCAAGCTCTGAAAACTTTTGTAAGAGACATTTACATGTATAAGGGAAATTTACTTTTATAAGGGTGTCTCCCTCATTGTACTAGAAAGAGGAGGATGGCCTTACTTCTAGAAACTCTTATCAGTGCAGAAGGCAATGATTTAAATCTACATATCAACCTTGCTCTTCTTTACGTAGCTTTTCCTAATAATCTCCCTTAACTGAACTTCCACTCTGGACATTCTTTGTCTTTAACTGAAAATGGTATTTAAGGTGAGGGCTTAGTCACTTCAGAGCCACTAAGTTTTCTTGGGTTTCTCCAGTGTATTCAAGAGGTATATATGTTATTAATTCTTGTTGTTGTTCTTCTCCTGTTAATCTGTCTCATAAATTTAACTATTACACCAGTCAAAGAACCTAGAAGGGAAGAAGAAAACATTTTTATTCTTCAACAAAATTAAAAACAATTGAAAAAAAAATTGTGGTCAATGATTCTAGAATTTTATTATAAAGTACCCATTATAAGTTCTAAGTAGAAATTCATATGGAATTAATTTATTTAAAACCACATATACATTGATAATTTCTCAAAACTGTACATTCTAGAGTCTTTCCTTGAAAATACTCAATATTTCTATTGTGTGAATAACTCTTGAGTTTAATTCAGTAAATTCAAAAAACACAGGCACCTTGGAACCCATTCTTCCCTATGTCAGTTCAGTTCAGTCGCTCAGTCGTGTCTGACTCTTTGCGACCCCATGAATAGCAGCACGCCAGATCTCCCTGTCCATCACCAACTCCCAGAGTTTACCCAAACACATGTCCATCAAGTCGGTGATGCCATCCAACCATCTCATCCTTTGTCGTCCCCTTCTCCTCCTGCCCCCAATCCTTCCCAGCATTAGGGTCTTTTCCAATGAGTCAACTCTTCACATGAGGGGGCCAAAGTATTGGAGTTTCAGCTTCAACATCAGTCCTTCCAATGAACACCCAGGACTGATCTCCTTTAGGATGGACTGATTGGATTTCCTTGCAGTCCAAGGGACTCTCAAGAGTCTTCTCCAACACCACAGTTCAAAAGCATCAATTCTTTGGAGCTCAGCTTTCTTCACCGTCCAACTCTCACATCCATACATGACCACTGGAAAAACCATAGCCTTGACTAGATGGACCTTTGTTGGCAAAGTAATGTCTCTGCTTTTAAATATGCTGTCTAGGTTGGTCAGAAACTTTCTTCCAAGGAGTGAGCGTCTTTTAATTTCATGGCTGCAATCACCCTCAGCAGTGATTTTGGAGCCCCCCAAAATTAAATCTGACACTGTTTCCACTGTTTCCCCATCTATTTCCCATGAAGTGATGGGACCAGATGCCATGATCTTAGTTTTCTGAATGCTGAGCTTTAAGCCAACTTTTTCACTTCTCTTCTTTCACCTTCATCAAGAGGCTCTTTAGTTCTTCTTCACTTTCTGCCATAAGAGTGATGTCATCTGCATATCTGAGGTTATTGATATTTCTCCCAGCAATCTTGATTCCAGCTTGTTTCTTCCAGCCCAGCGTTTCTCATGATGTACTCTGCATATAAGTTAAATAAGCAGGGTGACAATATACAGCCTTGACGTACTCCTTTTCCTATTTGGAACCAGTCTGTTTTTCCATGTCCAGTTCTAACTGTTGCTTCCTGACCTGCATACAGGTTTCTCAAGAGACAGGCAAGATGGTCTGGTATTCCCATCTCTTTCAGAATTTTCCACAGTTTATTGTGATCTAGACAGTCAAAGGCTTTGGCATAGTCAATAAAGCAGAAATAGATGTTTTTCTGGAACTCTCTTGCTTTTTCGATGATCCAGCAGATGTTGGCAATTTGATCTCTGGTTCCTTTGCCTTTTCTAAAACCAGCTTGAACATCTGGAAGTTCACGGTTCACATATTGCTGAAGCCTGGCTTGGGAAATTTTGAACATTACTTTACTAGCGTGTGAGATGAGTGCAATTGTGTGGTAATATGAACACTCACAATGTCAGTGGTGAGTAAATACTGGAATAGGAAACAGAGAGAAATGTGGTGAATTTATGAATTTATTAAGAAATTGTATCAATAATGAGGTAGCTTTATTCATATTGAGATTTTCTAGATTTTGTATGCCTAAAGGCTTAAGTTTCCAAATGATAAACTCAGCTCAACCTTACTTCTTAAGCACAATTTGAATTTATTTACAAGGAAAGAACTGGATCCTCATAAGACATTCTTTTATGACATTACATTTTAATCACTAATGCAGTAGGTTTATATTTATTGATGTCCTTTAATCTTCTTTAGAAAGTAGATATAAAGTTAAATATCATCTAAACAAACTAGAGGTTAAAAAAGTTCCATTTATCCCTTGTTACGGATGTTGGTCTTTAATAAAAACAATGTGTGTTTATAAGCATATAAAATAAAATCTTAATTACCCAATTCTGATCAAACGTGCTACTGATATTTTGGATTAAAAGAAGGACTTTTGGACTTCCCTTGTGGTCTAGTGGTCAGCAATCTGCCTGCCAATGGAGGGGACATTGGTTCAATCCCTGGTCTGGGAAGATCCCACATGCTGTGGGGCAACTAAGCCCACATGCCACAACTTCTGAAGCATGAGGTCCATACAGCCTGTTTTCTGCAACAAGCGAGGCCTGTGCAGCACATTAGAGAGCAGCCCCCGCTCACTAAAACTGGATAATGCCCACACATAGCATCAAAAACCCAGCATAGTCATAAATGAATATTTAAACAACAACAACAACAAAGAGACTTTCTATTAGTGTCAAATCTTTTCAATTTTAAAGTTTTCCTGTCATTCTTATTAATTTGCAGACTGAGCTTCTATTTAAATTTTTACCAATAAGAGTGAATAGGCTCTGAATGAGGGGCAAAGTGGTTGTGTCTTGTTCAAGCACATCATCTTTACTTCAAGAACTTTGGATTTTGTTTGGATAAATGCATAACTACTTATTTATTATTTCCTTTCTGTATGCAGATAGTGTAACTGAGTATTATGGGGCTTTCCTGGGACAGACCTATCCCTTATATCCTTTGCTTTATCTCCTCTCTGAAGTACTCAGATCAAAGTGTCTGATGTGCATTTCTGAATTATTTTACAGATGTGAAAATCTCCACCAAAGGTAGGCATTAACTATTTGATGACCATGAGGCCCTAGACCTGCTAGGGACTGAGGATTAACAATGTTAACCCTTGTGTCCCTTCTCTATTAATTCATAATCAACTAATCAGAGAATTGTACACAAGCTTGTCACACATCCTGAGAATCCCAACCTCACCTGGCTTTTAAAATAAATTTACTAAAACCCATTGGGGAGTTTGGGTTTTTTTGAGCATTAGCTGCCCTGGACTTCTGGTCTGGGACCTTACAATAAATGCTGCACTTTCCTTCACTAAAACCCTGTGTCAGTAGATTGACCTTACTGTGCACGAGCAAGTGGACCCAAGATAGGTTTGGTAACAATACTTGAGGCTGTACTGTGGCTTTAAAAAACATTACTTCAAAATCTGCCAATAGTTAATTATTTTATTATAGTCTTTTCAATATTTTAGAACTTGTAAAAAACTTCAGTAGTATGTAAAAAAAAAATGCATCCATAGAGATCATCTAATCATGTGGTTTGACATCTTCTTAATTGTGTGACAACATGACTAGAACTAGGCTGTCCTTGACATCTTTGGTTCTCCTTCTGGATTATGCAGTGTTTAGATTGCTTCATTGGGAAGCAGCACATTACCAGTAATTCAAACATGTTTTGAGTGTACAAAACTGTTTTGAAAAAATTTGAAAATGCATTGTACCTAGACACTTTGGTACCCCATCTAAATCATGAATCTGTCAACATGTCTGGTAATAAACCTATGACATCTGAAGCAAGCACTGATGTTAAAATAGACTCTCTATTTTTTTTCCTGTGAGCCTGAAAACTCACAGATTTTTTTTTTGAATGTATGTATGTGTGTGTCATGTTTTTCTTTCATATCTTTGACCTCCTTAGCAATTTCCTAGAACTTAATAATTTTATACTGATGAAGACCTTTCAGACAGCAAGAAAGCATTCTTAATTAAATAATACTATTATTTTACAGAAAACATATCTGCTTGCATTGATAAATACAAGTTTAAATATAGCAATATAGCATCTGTGACTTAAACATTTGTGATATGGTCATAGCTATTTATTAATTCAATAAATGTTCATTGAGCACTTTTTAATGCTAAGCATTGAGACAGCCACTGGACTTATGGGCAAGTAAGACAGACAGACATTTCAAGGATTGTACAACCTCAAGGGACACACAGGATATGATCCAAGAGAGCTAGGCTCCCGTCCAGCTTTGCCATCAGTCAGCCATGTTGTTTTATCCCTATCCCTTCAATGAGTGTCTTCAAGCTCATTTTAACTCACAAATTTAGAATTTTTTCCATTAAAATATACGTCGTAAACAAGTCCTTAGAAGTGACCTCGAAGTACCAGCATGTGGTGTAGCTTGAATATATTTTGTCTTTTATTGTATTTGGTAATGTTCTGAAAGAATTTTAGCCATATTTTAGACATGGTTTTGCACAATAAATACTGATGCCTGGAAAAGCTTTCAAAACAATTCCAGTGGAGGCTTTTCATTCTTCCTCTCACTTCACATTTCTGATTCATTTGAACTCTGCTTCCAGGTAATCACTCTTTCCTAGGTTTCTTCCATCACTCCCAGTGCTCACTTTTAATAAGAACTATGTCTTGTTCCTCTGCATGTCTCTTAATTCCTGAGGAAATCAGTGATCCTTATCCATTCTTACCTTGTTCATTTGATAAATTATGTCTGACTCTGAAACCCCATGGCCTTCAGTACACCAAGAACCTCTGTCCTTCACTATCTCCCAGAGTTTGCTCAAATTCATGTCTATTGAGTCAATTATGTTATACAACAATCTCATCCTCTGTGCACCCCTCCCCCCACTTTTGCCTTCAGTCTTTCCCAGCATCAGGGTCTTTTCCAAGGAATCAGCTCTTCATATCAGGTGGCCAAAGTATTGGAGCTTCAGAATCAGTCCTTCTAGGGAACATTCAGTGCTGATTTCCTTTAGGATTGACTGGTTTGATCTCCCTACAGTCCAAGAGACTCTCAAGTGTCTTCTCCAATACCACAATTCAAAAGCATCAATTTTTCAGCACTCAGCCTTCTTTATAGTCCAACTCTCACATTTGTACATGACTACTGGAAAAACCACAGCTTTGAACATATGGAATTTTGTTGCCAAAATGATGTCTCTGCTTTTCAATATGTTGTTTAGGTTTATCATAGCTTTTCTTCAAAGAGCAAATATCTTTTAATTTCATGGCTATAGTCACAATGTGCAGTGACTTTGGAGCCCAAGAAAATAAAATCTGCCACTGCTTTCACTTTTCCCCCTTCTATTTGCTGTGAAATGATCTGACTAGATCTTAGTTTTTTGAATACTGAGTTTTAAGCCAGCATTTTCACTTTCTTTTTTCACTCTCATCAAGAGTCTCCTTAGTACCCCTTCACTTTCTGCCACTAGGGTGGTATCATCTGCATATCTGAGGTTGCTGATATTTCTCCTGACAGTCTTGATTCCAGATTGTGATTCATCCAGCCCAGCATTTTGCATGATGTACTCTGCATATAAGTTAAATAAACAGGGTGACAATAGACACTCTTGTGACACTCCTTTTCCAAGTTAGAACCTGTCAGTTGTTTCATGTTACCTTAGTCCCCACCAATTACTCTACCAAGAAATGACTTCCACTGGAGTGAAACTTTAATTTTCACTTTTTGCAATTAACATTTTTTCACAGTGGTTGCTCAGAACATATTTATGTCATATGTTCAAGCTTTACATTGATTAATATTTGGCCAGTTTTAATTTTTTGACAATAGTTTGTCAAGATAATAGGTATTTGAGATTTTGAAAAGAGACCTAAAATTTAGAAATTTCTTTTTTCTATGTACTTTATTTTGGGTTTAGAAAAAAGCAGAGTTTGAAGCATAGATGCATATGCTACTAATTTTAAAGAAATGCAAAACCAGGCTACACCAGTTCAGGACAATGAGAGTGAAATCAGACAGGAGGAAAAGATGTGAGGGTGCTTTATCAAACTGGCTAAGGCAATGTGACTGAAATCTCATAGAATTGTCTTCTGGGTAACCACAGAAACTTCATCTTAGAGTATTCATCTGTGGGGCCAGGGTGGGGGAGCATTGGGGAAATTAATGGAAGAGTCTTGTTCAGACTTCAGAGGCAACAACAGGCCTTTGAACAGAGACGCTGACAGGAGTTACATGCCAAGCTGCTGACCAGCAGAAATGTAGGTCTTGGGAACCAACAGATAATCAAGGGTATAAGTCAAAGGAAGAGAGTAAGTCATGAAGCTTCCTGGCCCTTGGGAATCTGGCCAGTTCCTAGGGATCAGCAAACATTCTGAGACTTACAATTAGAGGTCCAATCATTTAACATAATAACCAGAGATGCATCTTTGCATGTAAGCTGATGATTATCAGCTGGTGTCTTGGCAATAAAAGCTGGACTCCTTTGGATGGCACTCTCAGGTCTCACCTGTGGGGTGGACACATTACCTGGGACCTACCAACTGGGAACTCCAGATTGTTGTTTGAGGGACCTTCCAGCATTGCTTGAATCTGGATGTAAGTGTTTCCCCAATTTGGTAATGTGTATTTCATTTCTTGTTATATTGCCTATGTATCTTTTAGTTGGAAACTCCAATTTGGATCTGAATGTAAGTTTCTCCACATTTTGATGATATATACATTTGCATCTTGCTAAACTACTTGTGTAGAACTGTTTCCCCAATTTAGTGATATTATATATATATATATATATATATATAGTTATCTCCTATTATATTACTTGTCCTCATTCTGCAACTTACTATTAATATAATAAACTTCCTTATTTCTTACTTACTAGAATGTAGAGTGGTTATCTTGCCAGTGAGTCCTCCTAACTTGAAACCAAAAGTAAGTCTTATAGCAGTCCATAAATCTTTAGGCAGAAGGGGATGGAGATAGTTACCCACTGCTTCCCTTTTTCACTAGTCAAAAGAGTCTGTGAAGGACTGTTAAGTCCCTTATACTTCTGAATTTTGTGTGTACATGTGCTAAGCACCCCATACCTTGGAGTCAACAAAGCAGCTTTGGGCAGGGAAAACAGGTAGGCAGCTGGGGCACAAGGTGAAAGGCTCTCATGTTGTACCTCAGTAAGTCTACTGGAAGCTACGTGGACCTGGTTGAATCCATACTAGTTGAAACAAAGGATTCCAAGGGCATCTTCAGTGACATGCAATGGATCTCTGATCAAACGTGGAACATACATGTCTGCTAGGAGACCGAGTCTTCAACAGCAAAAATCTAGGTGGTCCCAAAATCTAGGAGATATACATTATTATGACTTGGTTCTGCCATATCCAACATAAGAGGGGAAGGTAGGGAGGGTGGAAGAGAGGAAGAGATAAAGAGTGGAAAAGACAGAGAGGTAGAGGAAGAGATTTAATCCTCAGTTCCTAACCTGCTCTCTCAGCTTTTCTAACTCCGCTTTAGAGGTGATTACCCACTCTCAGCAATGTAGTATATTCCCATAAAGAGTATTTTTCACTCTATCACACATAGATTTCCTGAATGCATGTACACATACACACATAAGTGGTTTTTACAAAAATAGAATCATGGTGTATGTATTGGTCAGAATCTTGCTGTTTTCTTCAGAGGTTTATTTTGACCCTTTTATTATTACTTGAATAAACCCTAGCGGGAGGGGTAGTGAACGAAACAACCAGATATAGAAAGCCTGCTGAGGGATTCTGGGTAAGGGTAGGACTTCCCCTCTCTTACCCAAGTTGCAATTTTCCAAGAACCTTTGCCTCTACATCAAAATTAATTCCATCTTTGAAGTTTCTATGAAGATTGTTAATCAGTATAGGCATGTCCCAAATTCGAAGATCACTGCCCATTCACTGATGTAGGTATTTCACAGATCAGTGCTTATTCTCTTAGTTTTGTTGATCCAAACAGGCAGAATGTGTGAAGGAGATGACCAATTTCATGGAAAAGGTGTACAATTGATCAGGCTGCTGACACCCTGGGATAGGATGCCTCATGCAAAAGAATCACAACATGCTTGGTGGTGATGACACTGTTACCTGTCTCTACACTTACACTATCAAAAGCTCCCTGCTCCAGCAGAGATCTCAAGAGATAGTTACAACAATTTTTACACTGTCCAAAATTTATTTTTGACATCTGTTCACATCATCTATTTCTGCATAGCAAATTCCCAAAACTTAGTAGAATAAACAACAACCATTTTATTTTGCTTCTGTATTTTGCAGGTCAGGAATTTGGACAGCATGCAGTGCAGGTGGCTTGCATCTAATCTGAGCTTCCTGAGACCTCAGAAGACTCGAAGAGCCAGGATCTGGTATCATTTGTAGGTTCCTTCTCTAATGAAGTCTGGCATCAGTGCTGGAATGATGTACAGGCTGAGCTCAGGATTGTCAATGCTTCATGTGGCCTTTCATGGAGAAGGGAATCTCAGGATGAATTGGAAGTCCCAAGGGGGATGAATTTGAGAGGAAGAAGAGTGAGTGCTCCAACAGACCAAGGCAGAAGGGGTCCCAAGGTTCTGATCTGGACTTCAGAATTCATGCATCATCTCTCTTGGTGTGTTCTATTTGTTACAGGTAACTGACAAAGATCAGCCTAGATGTCAGGGGAATATTATTACACCCCTATCTTTGATGGGGGATGAAAAAGTCTCATAGGTTGAGTACATGCAGTGTGAGATGCTGTTGAGGTCATATTGAAAAGTATAATCTATTCACACCATCCCACAATAATCCACATTCAGTAAACATGGGGAATCATTAGTGAATAATATCATATTCTTAAAGATCTAGAAATTAAAGTGGTTTGCTTAAAGTTATACAAAGGTCAGGCCCTAGCTAAATAAACAATTGACTTACACTATGTCTGTAATACTGTCCCATACATCAGATCAGAGCATACACTTTTTTCATGAAACACTGGTGGAATAATAAGGTTATTTAGTAACCAATATACTTGACCTAGTAATGTCATTTCATGCGTAATGAAATTTCTCTCCCTAACTCTGCAATTAATTTTTGTGTGTGTGTGACCTTGAGCAAGTCTCTCACATCTTGAAGCTTCTGCAGCTGCATTTAATATGCATCTATCCCAAGATACATTGTGAGAGTAAATGTCCCATCATTAAAGCTTTTTAAATGTCTATCTAATAATGATTGCATAATGATTACAATGGTGATGGTGACAATGATTCTTGTACAAAAATGATTGTAACATTTCTCTTAGAATTTTTTTTTTTTTACATTTGATAATTTTCCCTCCACATTTATCAAAGGTGCCAAATATTCTCAAGCTGCTTCTGACACTCAAACTGAATTTCCATATGCAAAATAATTATTTTATATGTCAAGAAGGAAAATAAACAGAAGAAGAATAAATGGATAATGACTTTTAAGAAATTCAGTAATATATTCTGCATTGGCTCCTGGGATTGATAAATTGTTCATTGTTTACCACGTTCAGAAGAACATTAGTCGAAAAAGTAATAAACACTAATGCTGATGTCTCATTTTTAAAGCAATTGTTACTTATTCCCTAATATTTATTTGTTACTGCAATCAAGAGGATTAATAAATAAAGATCACAATATACTGTGTTGTGTGTTGTTTAGTTGCTAAGTCATGTCTGACTCTTTTGTGACCCCATGAACTGTGGCCTGCCAGGCCCCTCTGTCCATGGGATTTCCCAGGCAAAAATACTGGAGTAAGCTGTCATTTCCTTCTTCAATGAATATTCCCGACTCAGGGATCAAACTCACATCTCTTGCATTGGCCGGCAGATTCTTTACCACTGAGCCACCAGGGAAGTTCTACAATATACTTTACTACTAAATTTAATAATATATTCATTGGCTTACAAATAAGCCAAATCTGATCCTCTAAAGATATTATTCCTATTTTTTCAAAAACAAAACTATCTAGTCAGTGTTCCTGGCATTTTGTTCCAAAATTACTTCATGAGATCAGTGAAAAAACAAATACACTTTAACCTTAAAAGTTCCAAACTAAGATGCATTTTTAATTGAAGGTTAATATGTTTTCCTCCCTCATTATTCCCAATTTGCTAATAACAATATTAACAACAACAAAGCCAAGCCCTATATATTCAATTACAAAGATTTCTGTTTCAAGCGCATGTGCATTATATATCAGTAAGCATCATTTGAATTCCATGGCTCTATTACTATTTCATACTTGATGTCTTATTTTTAAATTATTACAAAGTAATAGCTATATTCCTCTGTGCTGTACATCCAGTTGGTTATTTATTTTATACATCATAGCTTGCATCTCTTGATCCTTTACCCCCATCTTGTCTTCCCCTTCCCTCTTCCCACTGATGCCACTACTTTGTTCTCTATATCTGTATGAACAAGGCTTAGTAGTGAAATTGATTTATAATAATAAAAATTCAAAACAAACAGAAGCCCAGCGTGTGATGGCTTCACATGGGCATTCTACCAAACATGCGTGTGTGTACATGCTCAGTCACTCAGTTGTGTCTAAATCTTTACAACCCCATGGACTTGAGACTACCAGGCTCCTCTGTCCATGGGATTCTCTAGGCATGAGTACTGCAGTGGATTGGCATTTCCTCTTTCAGGAGATCTTCCCACCCAGGTATCAAATCGGCATCTCCTGTGTCTACTGCATTTATAGGCAGAACATTTTACCAAATATATAAAGAATATATAAATATATAAAAATTTTACAAAGAAAATACATATATAAATGTATATTTATAAATATATAAAGAAGAGCTAATATTATCCTTCTCAAACTCTTCCAAAAGACTGCAAAGGAAGGAACACTCCCAGAGTCATTTTAAGAGTCTGAAACCAAACACTACAAAACCAGACCCTGATATAAAACTAGACACTACAGAAAATAATAATCTTTCATATTTTATATAAGGCTTCTGTAACAATTTATAATATAAGAGTTGTTGGAACACAAGCTATACTTACACAGCTTTAAGTCTTTTACTTAAAGGAAAACATCATGGATTCATAAAATTTACTGCAAGTATTCATAAAATTTAATGTAAGGTACCATCATGTGATGGTACCTTAGAATCTTATGGCATCATTCTCCACAGAAACTGAAAAAACTTTCAATTACATGATCTCATATAACTCATCATGTTCTTTGGGTTGGGAAGATTCAGATTATTTCCTTCTTTTAACGTAAGAAAATGTGCAGCATAGAGATATAATGACCTTGTGGTGATGGATCATGACAACAAGGAAAGGCTCGATCTGGGTTTCAGTGTAGATTCCACGACTTCCTGTTTGGACAGCTAATGCAAGCTCTGGAAACCCCAAGTCTTTCATCTGCTTGACTCTAACTTGGAGGTAGGTTTAGTTACAGAATGAGGTATCTCTGCAGCTCCATTCTTACTTTAGTGTACTCAGTAAATACTTGTTGAATATGCAAGTGTGTGAGCTAATAAACAAATGATCGCATGAAAACCCAGATGGAAATGCATCATGGTAACTAACAGAACCTACCATGCGGCACAGGGAATGCCACTCAGGGCTCTGTGGCACCTAACTGGGAGGAGCTCAAAGAGGGTACCTGCATACCTACAGCTGATTCACTTTGCGGTACAATAAGAAACTAAGAAAACATTATAAAGTGACTATACTCCAAGAAATTAAAAAAAAAAATCAGCGTGGTTAGTTTTCAGCCTTTTCCTTTATCTGCAGTTTTTATAAGTATAAAAATTTATGTTTAAACTTTCATCAGCAGGATAAAACCTATACTATTAATAATATAGCAAAACCAAGTAGTAATTAAAATTAAGACAGTCAATAATTGTTTCAAAGTAAATTAAAGAAAAGCTACCAGCTACTCTTAAGAATTTGAAACACACACAAATGGCTAACTGTATGTCTTGGGGACTGAAAAAGTAAGGATGTTCAATATTTATTTTATGCCAAAATCCTAATGCAAACATTTTGTCACAAAGCTCCTAATTAAAAGCTTAAACTATAGAATATGTTTGGAATATTGACAGAAATGATCCTTTTTAAAGGGCAGAATATGTTTTGACTAAATGAATCACTGAAAAGTATGTTTAAAAAGTTTTCAAAAATTCATAATTTCATCTGTTAGACAACAAATGTCAAGTGCATTTATTATAACCTTTTTGCTTCGTGTAAAATATCCTGAGAATAGTTCATTCTAAATAAGTTTATTGTCTCTTTAAAAATCACATAACCTACTTTCATCAAAAATGTAAAAAGTATTTTAGTGAAGTTGTTAAGAAGTTGTTAAAAGATTATTGAATATTTATGGCAACAAAATCTGGAAAATCCCAGCTCCACAAGATACTTATGCAGAAATAAATATTGTTCATGAATTAAAAATTATCATCCATTAAGATATATTCTCTCCTATGACATATATTACTGAATGGGAAACACCACCTTACTAAAAGTGCTTATTAAATAACTCAAATTAAAATTTTTTAATTTGAGATATTTAGTTTAAAAGAAACGCTTCTAACATTTTTAACTTAACTCTAAAGTTTTAAGATCTAACTGGCTTAGTACTTCTGAATGGAAATTTAAAACCACAGTAAAAATAAATTGATTTGGAGTCTCAAAACATTTAATAAGCAATGAGTGGAAAAGTTGAGACAATTCTCATATTACAGAAAATCTACTGTTAATAAAGATTGCACACATTTTATAGCTATATTCAACAATTTTTCTCACAAATTTTCTTAAATCCTTTTGGAAATCACATGAGTGATAACTAAATCAATACATATCCATTTATCTATTCAACATATATTTATGAAGTAGTATAGGAAGAGTTTTGTTATTCTTGAGTGAATTCCAAGCTGAAGATATGGATTCTGCCATCAAGAAACTTATGGGGAGGAAGGCTATATAGCTAAAATAAAGTAGAAAGTGGTGAAACATACAGATGAAGTGAAAATTTAGATTAATAAATAATTGGATTACTGGGAAGAGGTGGGACCTGAGCCATACTTCTGAAATGTGGTTACGGGGCATCCAGAGAAAGATGTTGTGAGGCGATGGGGAGCATAAACAGAGGCTGAGAAAGGAAATCACATGGTGCATGCATGCAATCAGAACAGCTTCATGTAACAGGAGAGAAGGTTTGCAAAGAGAACAGTAAAGACAGAGTGGGAAATGCCACAGCACCCACTATTGAGGGTCCTGCATCTAAAACAATGCAAGTTGCACTTTATCTTGTAGATATTCAAGATATAATCCCTTGAAAAATTATTAGTAAAAGAAGGAAGGACACATAGAATTTTATTTCAGAAGTTTTCTGTAGCAAGCTATAAAACTAAATAAGGAAGGAAAAACAGTAAAATCTTACTATGAAATCACCCAGGCAATAATAGGTACAGTCCCAGACTATAGACTTGGGATCAAAGAAAAACAACTGGTGGGATTTCATGGATTTGATGTGGGAGGCAAAGAAAAGGAAAAAGTGAGAAATGATGATTTGGTGAGTGGGTGGTAGTTCAACTGACAGAAATGGAAAACTCTGAGTGGGGAGGTAAGGGAGGGAAGAGTTGGCCATAAGAGCAAACTATTACTGGGCCCCTCCAGACACATTCCCAAGCATATCTCTGGTGTTACTTCTTTCAGCTGGCTGGGGAAGCTGAGACTGTTAAGGTGATTTGCCCAAGATCACTCAGTGAGGGAGTGATAGATTTAGGAAGGGCCATGCAGTCAGCTTGAGTCCTGCATTAGACTGAATTAGAAGAACAGGTGTAAAATTTAGAGGATAAAATTGAGTGCTGAGTTTGGAGCTCCAGAGAAAGACCTGATCCAAGACAAAGTGTGAGTAAATCATAGTCAGAGTAAAAAGCATTAAGTTACAGCACGTTAATGGCATGTGTGTGCATGCTAAGTAACTTCAGTTAGATCCGACTCTTTGTGACCATATGGACTGTAGCCCATCAGGCTCCTCTGTCTAGGGATTCTCTAGGCAAGTATACTGGTGTAAGATGGCGGAGGAGTAGGTGGGCGTGGAGTACATCTCTTTCCACAGATACATCAGAAATACACCTTCAGACACAGAAGTGCTTGCAGAACACCAGCTGAGAGCAGGCACGATTACCTGATCACTGGAAAAGAATATATAGAACCATGCAAAACTCAGTAGGATGAAGGAACCATGGGTAAAAACAGGAAAGTTAGTAGGACTGGACCTGCCTTCAGTGGGTGAGGTAACTGAAGCAGGGATCCAATCCCATATTGGGGCAATTTTTTGGGTCAGAGGAGAAACATTTAAGACTGGAAGTGAAACAGCTGGCCTGTGACAGCCTAAATGGAATGAGTGTCACACAGGTAATCCTTGCCACAACTGTATGTACCCCAGACAGGAACGCGGGTCCCCTAGAAGGCACAGTGACTGGGAGCTTCAGCATAGGGATTTTGGAGCAATCCCAAGGCAAGATCTGATGTTGACTGTGGGAAGACAGCCCGAGGGGATGTGAGGGAGGAAATTGTGGTGAGAAATGCCCCTGGAGGAGAGCCAGACAACCACTGGAAGCAAGGCGATACTGCTGAGTCATGCGTATTGGGTGAAACCATCACCTGTCACTTGCCATCACCTGCAGCTGAACAATAAAGAGGGTGGGTCTTCAAGAACCTGAGGCAAACCCCAGGAAGGGTGTCCTTGTAAGTGCCTGACGTGCTGAACACCAGAGTAGGACCCCAGCCAAGGGGGCCTCTTTATGTGCCTGACATGCCAAGCAACAGAGAAGGACCCCAGGCAGGGGAGACCTCTAAGTGCCTGAATGGGTGGAGCAATGGAGAAGGACTAGCCTAAGAGACCTTCTTATTGCCAGCTGCCAGAGGCTAGATAAAGAATCTGATAGGACCATAGCTTCTGTGGCTGAGGCAGTCCATGCACGCTTGGAGCAGTCAGAGTCCCTGCCGCCCAAGAAGCTGTGCCACCTTCATGCTCAATCCTCACTGGGACAGAGCTGCCACAGGCTAGAAAAAGTCCTGTGTCTGCCCATGTGGGATCGCTTCAGCTGAGTCCAGCTGTTTGTGACCCTGTGGACTGCGGCCTGCCAGGCTTCTCTATCCAAGGGATTCTCCAGGCAAGAATACTGGAGTGGGTTGACATACCCTTCTAGAGCACTATATTTCCTGCTGCCCTAGATGCCAACTCCCCAGAGTAGCTGGTGCCACTAGGGCCCTTGCAAACCAAGCAGCTGAACCACCTCCACATCTGCCACTCACTGGGGCAGATTTATGTCCTCCAGAACAGCCTTCGAGCAAACCCCTGTGGACGTCCCACATGAAGAGGTGGAGATAAAACCACAGTCGAAACTCAGGGGCGGTGTGGGTAAGGAATAGGACTCAAAATCTTCCCACAAGTTGTAAAAGTGGCAGATTAAATCCACATGATCAATGAGGTAGACTCTGTGCCTATGGAATATATGAAATAACATTGAGAGTTCTCACAAAAGAAAATGCAGTAGTTCTGACAGCTGTGGACATTGGAGGCAAGAATATATAGGAGTAGGACCACATTAGAGTCTGAGCTGCCCCCAAACAGGTCCAGAGACAAGTATAGTGTTGGAGGGCATCCTAGGGAGGTGAGGTGGACTGTGACTCCCAGCAAGGTAAAGGATGCTGACAGCAGAGACTCAAGAAAAACATTTATTATTCCTATATGTTGACTTACCCTATAGTTCCTTCTGAATTTTTTCTATTTTTCCTTTTTTCCCCATCTGTTGTTGTAGTTGTCTATTTTATTAGTACTATTAAATCTATTCAAGATTTTGAGAATGTGTTTTTTTTATCACACTTTTTATTTCTCTTATATACTTCTGACTCTATGATGAACTTTTGAGAATTTGTGGGGTTTTCTTTTTTCTATTTCTTTCTTTTTTCTCTTTTTTTCTTTTTACCTCTCTTTTTTTTTATTAATCTTAATTTTTAAATTTTTTAAATGTATTATCTTTTCCTACATTTATTCCATTGTTTGCTTTTCCTACTGTTCTTTTCCCATTGCAGTTAATCCTTAATATATAGAAATCTTCTTTATTTACTTCTATTTAACTTCGCATTTCTATTCTTTCTTTCTTTTCTTTCTTTCCTTTATTTTTCTCACTATATTTGTTTTGGTTTTGTTGCTTCATTCCAAAGTTGACACTTTGCTTTAGTTTTGTTTTACAGTTTTGCTCTTCAGTTATTTTTTTTCTTAAATGGAGGATATCATTTTCGGTTTCCTTTGTTCATGGGGTCAATCTATTGTATTTATTTTTGTATGGTTTTGGTTTGGATTATGAGTGTATATGTATGTGTAGATATTCTATTATTTTAGTTATTATTTCCCTGATTTTATAATTGCCATGTGTCTGGGGTTGCATCTTTCGTTTCCCATTTTTGTGTATTTGTATTAACCCGTTTAATGCCATAACAGACCACCTGTGGAATCTCCATGCCCAGCCAGAGATCAAGCCCTGAGCCTTCAGAGTGGAAGTGCTGACTCTAAGACCCTACACTAGCAGAGAACTCCTAATCCTAGGGAGTATCAAATAGTGAGAACTCCCACAAAGGCAACCATTTGTATATAAGACCAAGCATCACAAAACTGCCAGTAGCACCCTGTGCAGGATGCCTCATTCAAACAACAAACAAGACAAAAATAAAACTCAATCATCAATAGACAGGATTACCCCCTCACTCAGCCATGCCTATCAGAGGGGAAACAAAACAAAACAAAAAAACCCTCACCTCCTCTGACCAAAGCAAGCACAAATCACACCCTACATGAGACTTACACAAAACAATAGACCAACCTCATGAGGACAGAAACCAAAAGAAAGAAAAAATAATCCAGCCTTGAAGCTTGGGAAAAGGAGACTTCAAACACAATAAGCTGAAAAAATAAATAAGTAATGAAAAGGCAGAGAAATACTGTGCAAATGAAGGAAAAACCTAGAAACACACAAGTCCAAATAAATGAAGAGGAAATAAGCAAACTACCTGAAAAAGAATTCAGAATAACGATAGAAAAGATGATCCAAAAAAAGCCTTTCAAATAGAATGGAGAAAAGGCAAGAATCAATTAACAAAGATCTAGAAGAATTAAAGAATAAACATACAGAGACAAACAACACAATTACTGCATTTAAAAATTCTTTAGAAGGAATCAATAGCAGAATATCTGAATCAGAAGAGTGGATCAGCGAGCTGGAAGATAGAATGGTGGAAATAACTGCTGAAGAGTAGAATCAAGTACAAAGAATGAAAATACCTGATGATAGTCTCAGAGACCTCTGGGACAATATTAAATGCAGCAACATTCTAATTATAGGGGGTCCCAGAAGAAGAGACAAAGAAAGGGTTTGAGAAAATTTTTAATGAGATTATAGTTGAAAAATTTCTCCAACATGGGAAAGGAAATAGGCAATCGAGTCCAAGAAATGCAAAGAGTCCCATACAGGATAAACATGCCAAGACATGTAACAATCAAATTAACAAAGATTAAACACAAAGAAAGAAAAATAAATTCAAAGGGACTTATATAGTCAGGAAGTACAAGAGAAGAAAAAGGTCTACAAAAAGAAACCAAAACGCTTAAGAAAATGGCAATAGAAACATATATACCAATAATTACTTTAAATGTAAATGGATTAAATGCTGCAACCAAAATACAGAGGCTGGCAGAATGGATAAAAAACAAACAAACAAAACATATATATGCTATTTACAAGAAACCCACTTCAGACCTAAAGATACATATAGACTGAAAGTGAGAGGATGGAAAATATATTCCATGCAAATGGAAATCAAAAGACAGTTGGAGTAGGAATCCTCATATCAGACAAAACAATTGTAAATATCTATGCATCCAACATAGGGACACCTCAATATGTAAGACAAACATTAACACACAAAAAGGTAGAAACTGAAAGTAACCCAATAATAGAAGGAGACACTAACACTCCCACTTACTCCAATGGACAGACGGTCAAAACAGAAAATTACTAAGGAAACACAAGACTTATATGACACATTGGATCAGAGGGACCTCATTGTTATCTTCAGGACTTTCCATCCAAATGTAGAATGTACCTTCTTCTCAAGTGCACATGGAAACTTCTCCAGGATAGACAACATCTTGGGTCACAAATCAAACCTCAGTAAATTAAAAAAAAAACTGACTCTTGAGAGTCCCTTGGACTGCAAGGAGATCCAATCAATCCATCCTAAAAGAGATCAATCCTGGGTGTTCATTGGAAGGACTAATGTTGAAGCTGAAACGCCAATACTTTGGCCACCTCATGCGAAGTGTTGACTCATTGGAAAAGACCCTAATGCTGGGTAGGATTAGAGGCAGGAGGAGAAGGGGACGACAGAGGATGAGATGGTTGGATGGCATCACCGACTCGATGGACATGGGTTTGGGTAGACTCCGGGAGTTGGTGATGAACAGAGAGCCCTGGCGTGCTGCAATTCATGGGGTTGCAAAGAGTCGGACACGACTGAGCGACTGAACTGAACTGAAATCATATCAAGCATCTTTTCTGACCACAATGTTTTGAAACTAAATATCAATTATAAGAAAAAAAAAGAAAAACAAACACATGGAAATTAAACAATACATTTCTAAGTAACAACAGATTACTGATGAAATCAAAGGAAAATCAAAAAGTTCCTAGAAACAAATGTCAATGAAAACATAACTCAAAACCTACAGGATGTAGCAAAAGCAGTTCTGAGAGATAATTTTATAGCAATACAATACTACCTTAGGAAACAACAAAAACATTGAATAGACAACCTAACTTTACACCTAAAACAGCTGGAAAAACAAGGATAACAACAACCACAAAAAACTCCAAAGTTAGCAGAAGGAAGGAAATCATAAAGTTCAGAGCAGAAATAAATGAAAAGGAAATGAAAGAAACAATAGTAAAGCTTAATAAAACTAAAAGCTTGTTCTTTGAGACGATAAACAAAACAGACAAACTTTTAGTCAGACTCATCAAGAAAAAGAGAGAGAAGAATCAAATCAACAAAACTAGAAATGAAAAAGGAGGGGTTACAACAGATAATGCAGAAATACAAAGGATTATAAGAGACTATTATGAACAACTATATGGCAATAAAATGAATAAACTGGAAGAAATGGACAGATTCTTAGAAAAGTCCAATCTTCCAAGACTGAACCAGGAAGAAATAAAAATTATGAACAACCCAACTACAAGCATTGAAATCAAAACTGTGATTAAAAAAAAAAAAAATTCCCCCAAAACACAAGCCCAGGACCAGAGGGCTTCACAGATGAATTCTATCAAACTTTTAGAGAAGAGATATTGCCTATCCTTCTAAAACTTTCAAAAAATTGCAGATGAAAGAACAATTCCAAACTCATTCTACAAGGCCACTATCACCCTGATACCAAAACCAGAAAAGACAACACACACACAAAATAAAATGAGGCCAATATCACTGATGAACATACATGCAAAAATCCTCAACAGAATTCTATCAAACAGAATTCAACAATACATTAAAAAGCTCATACAGCATGATCCAGTTGGGTTTATTCCAGAGATGCAAGGATTCTTCAATATATGCAAATTAATCAATATGATACACCATATTAAGAAACTGAAAGATAAAAATCGTATAATAATCTCAATAGAAGAAGCAAAAGCCTTTGACAAAATTCAACACCCATTTATGATTAAAACTCTTTTAAAAATGGGCATAGAGGGAACCTACCTCAATATAGTAGTCTATATATGATAAGTCCACAGCAAGTATTATTCTCAATGATGAAAAACTGAAAGCATTCCCTCTAAGATCAGGAAAAAGATAAGGATGTCCACTCTCACAACTATTGTTCAAAATAGTTTTGGAAGTCCTAGCTATGGCAATCAGAGAAGAAGAAGAAATAAAAGGAATCCAGACTGGAAAAAGAAGTAAAGTTCTCACTGTTTGTAGATGACATGATAACTGTACACAGAAAACCCTAAAGATAGTATCAGAAACTACTAGAGTTAATCAGTAAATTTAGCAAAGTCACACGATACAAAGTGAATACACAGAAATCACTTGCATTCTTATATACTAACTTATATGCAGAGTACATGATGAGAAACACTGGGCTGGATGAAGCACAAGCTGGAATCAAGATTGCTGGAAGAAATATCAATAACTTCAGATATGCAGATGACACCACGCTTATGGCAGAAAGTGAAGAAGAACTAAAGAGCCTCTTGATGAAAGTAAAAGAGGAGAATGAAAAATTTGGCTTAAAATTCAACATTCAGAAAACTAAGACCATGGCATTTGGTCCCATCACTTCATGGAAAGTACATAGGAAACAATGGAAACAGTGACAGACTTGATTTTATGGGGGGCTCCAAAATCACTGCAGATGGTGACTGAATCCATGAAATTAAAAGACGCTTGCTCCTTGGAAGAAAAGTTATGACCAACATAGAAAGCATATTAAAAAGCAGAGTCATTACTTTGCCAACAAATGTTCATCTAGACAAAGCTGTGGGTTTTCCAGTAGTCATGTATGGATGTGAGAGTTGGACCATAAGGAAAGCTGAGCACCGAAGAACTGATGCTTTTGTACTGTGGTGTTGGAGAAGACCCTTGAGAGTCTCTTGGCCTGCAAGGTGATCCAACCAGTCAATCCTAAAGGAAATCAGTCCTGAATATTCATTGGAAGGACTGATGTTGAAGCTGAAACTCCAATACTTTGGCCACCTGATGTGAAGAACTGACTCATTTGCAAAGACCCTGACGCTGGGAAAGATTGAAGGTGGAACATGAAGGGGACAACAGGGGATGAGATAGCTGGATGGCATCACCAACTCAATGGACATGAGTTTGAATAAACTCTGGGAGTTGGTGATGGACAGGGAGGCCTGAGGTGCTGCAGTCCTTGGAGTCACAAACAGTTGGACACGACTGAGTGCCTGAACTGAACAATGAAATATCAGAAAGAGAAATTAAGGAATCAATCCCATTCACCATTGCAACAAAAAGAATAAAATATCTAGAATAAATCTACCTAAGGAGACAAAGAACTGTATACAGAATATTATAAAAACTGATGAAAGAAATCAAAGACAGCATATACAGATGGAGAGATATTCCAATTTCCTGGGTTGGAAGAATCAATATTGTGAAAATGACTATACTACCAAATGCAATCTACAGATTCAATGCAATCCCTATCAAAGTACCAATGGCATTTTTCACAGAACTAGAACAAAAAATTCACAATTCATATGGAGACACAAAAGACCCTGTATAGCCAATGCAGTCTTGAGAAAGAAGAGTAGAGCTGGAGGAATCAACCTTCCTGACTTCAGGTTATACCAAAAAGCTACTGCCATCAACATAGTATGGTACTGGCACAAAAACAGAAATATATCCAAATGGAACAAGATAGAGATCCCAGAAATAACCCACACACCTATGGATACCTTATTTTTGACAAAGGAGGCAAGAATATACAATGGGGCAAAAACAACCTCTTCAATAAGTGGTGCTGGGAAAACTGGACAGCTACATGTAAAAGAATGAAATTAGAACACTTCCTAATACCACTCACAAAGATAAACTCAAAATGATTTAAAGACCTAAATGTAAGACCAGAAACTATAAAACTCTTAGAGGAAAACATAGGCAGAATACTCAGTGACATAAATCAAAGCAAGATCCTCTATGACCCACCTCCTAGAGTCATGGAAATAAAAACAAAAATAAACAAATAAACAAGTGGGGCCTAATTAAGCTTAAAATTTTTTTGCACAGCAAAGGAAACTACAAACAAGGTGAAAAGACAACCCTCAGAATGGGAGAAAATAATAGCAAATGAAACAACTGACAATGGATTAATTTCCAAAATATATAAGCAGCTCTTACAAGTCAATATCAGAAAAACAAACAACCCAATCAAAAAGTGGGGAATAGACCTACACAGACATTTCTCCAAAGAAGACAAACCAGTGGTTAACAAACACATGAAAAGATGCTCAACATCGTTCATTATTAGAGAAATGCAAATCAAAACTACAATGAGATATCACCTCACACTGGTCAGAGTGACAATCATCAAAAAGTCTACAAACAATAAATGCTGGAGAGAGTGTGGAAAAAAGGGAACACTCTTGCACTGTTGGTGGTAGTTTAAATTGATACAGCCACCATGGAAGATGGTATGGAGATTCCTTAAAAAACTAGGGATAAAACTACCATATGACCCAGAAATTCCACTCCTAGGCATATATCTTGAGGAAATCAAAATTGAAAACGGCATATATACCCCAATGTTCATTGCAGCACTATTTACAAGAGCTAGGACATGGAAGCCACTTAATATAGCATTCTATTACTCTAGATGTACATCAACAGATGAATGGATAAAGCTATGGTACATATATGCAATGGAGTATTACTCATCCATAAAAAGGAATATATCTGAGTCAGTTCTAATAATGTGGATGAACCTAGAGCCTATTATACACAGTGAAGTAAGTCAGAAAGATAAATATCATATACTAAGGCACATATATGAAATCTAGAAAGATGGTACCAATGAATTTATTTGCAGGGCAGCAATGGAGAAATAGACATAGCTAACAGATGTATGGACACAGGATAAGGGGAGGAGAGGGTGAGATTTATGAAGAGGGTAATATGGAAACTTACATTACCATATGTAAAATAGGTAGCCAATGAGAATTTGCTGTATGACCCAGGAAATTCAAACAGGGGCTCTGTATCAACCTAGAGGGGTGGGATAGGGAGGCAGATGGGAGGCAGGCTCAAATTGGAGGGGACATATGTGTACCTATGGCTGATTCATGTTGATGTTTGACAGAAAACAACAAAATTCTGTAAAGTAACTCAATTAAAAAAAGATTTTTTTTTAAAAGTAATAATAATAATAATAATAATAATAAAGAATACTGGAGTAGGTTGTCATGTCATCCTCCAGGGGATCTGCCCAACCCAGGGATTGAACCCACGCCTCTTAAGTCTCTTGTATTGTAGGCAGGTTCTTTACCACTAGTGCCACCTAATATAGCATCAAAAAAATGAGGGGAGATGGTAGTCAAACTAAATAGAAGGCAAATATTTTTAAGATTAAACAGCCTAATGAACCATTACATCTTATAGATCTTCATTTGTTACCAGACTTTAGCTCTTCTTTTTCCTCTCACAAGGCCAAACAGAAGATGCCTCTAAATGTAGAATATATGAAAGTTAAAATTGCATAGGCCAAATAATTCCAGTATTATTTTGATGTCATTGTGTAAGGTGGGAAATAAACCTAGAGGAAAAATGGTAACTCAATTTTCCACTTCAAAATTTCTTAATTAATAAAACTAACATCATATTCATTACATTAATAAATGATATTTATTTTAATTATGTTTGAGAAGATATTTATCATCCCAAGGTCATCCCAAGTTGATTAAATAAATAATCAAACAGTCTATAAATTACATAAAGCATGATAAATTGGAGTTTGATTTTTTTAATTACCTAAAAACCAAGAGCTTTATTTACTACAACTAAAGGAGTTAACCTTTTTTAAAATAACTGCACTCCAGATAAATTGGATGAAAAACTATTTTAACAACACTAGAAGAAGAAAAAGGAAGAAATATAATGACAAAGGGAAATGAGGACAAAGAAGAATGAAGCCAAGACCTTCAAATCTTTCAACTGGTAGTACCCTGGTGGCACAGTGGTAAAGAATCTTCTTGCAAAGCAGGAAACCTGGGTCTGATCCCTGGGTCTGGAAGATTCACTGGAGAAGGGAATGGCTACAACTCCTTGCCTGGAGAATTTCATGGACAGAGGAGCCTGGCGAGCTACTGTCCATGGGGTTGCAAAGAGTCAGACACGAATGAGCAACTAACACATTCACCTCACATGTTTAATTGTTCCCAACCTGTTTCATTCTGTTCTTTTCTAATCTGGGAGAGGAGCACTGAGAAGACTGGAATGATGTCATTTCTTACTAATAGACTCACAATAAAAAAAAGTACATTTTAAACCCGATAAAATAATGCATTGATAATTTTAAGAAGATTAAGAGAGAAACATTTTTTTAAATTATTTAATTTTATTTAAAGAAAGACACAAAATACCAATGGATTTTTTTAAAAAATGATTTTGTATGTTTAAAGGATCATTTACTTTCATCTTAGATAAACCATCACAAAATAAATGCTTGGAAAAGAAAAATACTCAGATTATTCTAGAAATAATATAATTGCTAAACCAACCTCAAATGGATTTGAACTATTTAAAACCTGCCTATAAATGAATGCCAAGGAAAATATCCTAAGAGGTTTGATGAACTTCTGTAACTTAAGCTATATAATAAAAAATAAAGAGTGTTTACTACATAACTAAGTATGATTTAGGCCACTGTTGCTAGGAATACATCAAAATCTTCAGCTTATAACTTGCACAAGATGGATTCTCCCACCCTTGCACCAAACCTTTAGAAAAGATAGAATATATATATGTATGTATAAAATTAATAATTGTATAAATCCTTAAAAAAGAAAATCAGTAAAGGCAACACCAGTGAAAGGGAAGAGGCATGGGCCCAGCAATAAATGTACACATGAAAGCGTTGGGACTTCATCTTAGCAGGTACCACACACCCACAGCTATTCATTTCCACAACACCAGCTTCAGTACCAAAGAAAAGCAGCTTCAGAGGCATGCCATCTTGGAGGCCAAACACCCGAGAAAGACCAACATTACTCGAATCTTGTACAAGCCCCTCTGTCCCTGTCCTTTGAAGTGAAAAGCTTTTATTTTAGTCTCTGGGGCTTCTTCTGAGTCTTTAAAGCCTGCTTCAGAGCTCATGATTAGGAATGTGGAGATGTATGCAAAAAAGTGAATCGCTGTTAGGCTGGGAAACTGGTAACAATCTAGACTATAAATTGGCCACATGAGAGAACCAAATTCCCAACTCCCTGAAAGGTGTCGACAAAGGCCTGACACACATGCTTAAGTTGTTTTTACAAGAAGTAGACCCCAATCAGATGACAGTTGATGACCACAGCATATAGACACTAGATTGGTTGAAAATAGATTGTTGCAAGAAATTTCACCTTGATGCCAACCCATCAAGAATTGTGCAAGAGGCTATCACACACCCTGCAGTCCACTCACCAACACTGATATTAAAACCCCCTCCCTGGAAGTCTTTGGGGAATTAGAGTCTTTTAAACATGTGCTGCCCATATCCTTGCTAGTGCCTGCAATAAATACTACACTTTCCTTCAACACAACCTCGTGTCAGTAGATTGCCTTTACCCTATCAGTTTAGTTCAGTCAATCAGTGACGTCCAACTCTTTGACCCAATGAACTACAGCAGGCCAGGCTTCCCTGTCCATCACCAACTCACAGAGCTTGCTCAAACTCATGGAAATAGAGTCCGTGATGCCATACAACCATCTCATCTCTGTCGCCCCCTTCTCCTCCTGCCTTCAAATTTTCCCAGCATCAGGGTCTTTTCAAATGAGTCAGTTCTTCACATCAGGTGGCCAAAGAATTGGAGCTTCAGCTTCAGCATCAGTCATTCCAATGAATATTCAAGACTGATTTCCTTTAGCATTGACTAGTTTGATCTCCGTGGAGCCCAAGAGACTCTCAAGAGACTTCTTCAACACCACAGTTCAAAAGCAAAGATTTTTTGATACTCAGCTTTTCTTATGATCCACCTCTCACATCCATACAAGACTACTGAAAAAAACATAGCTTTGACTAGACAGACCTCTGTAGGCAAAATAATGTCTCTGCTTTTTAATATGCTGCCCAGGGTGGTCATAGCTTTTCTTCCAAAGAACAAGCATCTTGTAATTTTATGGCTGCACTTACCATCTGCAGTGATTTTGGAGCCTTCTAAAATAAAATATGTCAGTTCTCATTGTTTCCCCATCTATTTGCCATGAAGTCATGGGACCAGATATTCCCATTTGAATGTAGAGTTCCAAAGACTAGCAAGGAGAGATAAGAAAGCCTTCCTCAGTGATCAATGCAAAGAAATAGAGGAAAACAACAGAATGGAAAAGACTAGAGATCACTTCAAGAAAATTAGAGATTCAAAGGGAATATTTCATGCAAAGATGGCTCGATAAAGGACAGAAATGATATGGACCTAACAGAAGCAGAAGATATTAAGAAGAGGTGGCAAGAATACACAGAAGAACTGTACAAAAAAGATCTTTATGACCCAGATAATCACGATGGTGTGATCACTCACCTAGAGCCAGACATCCTGGAATGTGAAGTCAAGTGGGCCTTAGAAAGCATCATTACGAACAAAGCTAGTGGAGGTGATGAAATTCCAGTTGAGCTGTTTCAAATCCTGAAAGATGATACTGTGAGAGTGCTGCACTCAATATGCCAGCAAATTTGGAAAACTCAGCAGTGGCCACAGGACTGGAAAAGGTCAGTTTTCACTCCAATCCCAAAGAAAGGCAATGCCAAAGAATGCTCAAACTACCGCTCAAGTGGACTCATCTCACACGCTAGTGAAGTAATGCTCAAATTCTCCAAACCAGGCTTCAGCAAGACGTGAACTGGGAACTTTCAGATGTTCCAGTTGGTTTTAGAAAAGGCAGAGGAACCAGAGATCAAATTGGCAACATCTACTGGATCATTGAAACAGCAAGAGAATTCAAGAAAAACATCTATTTCTGCTTTATTGACTAGGCCAAAGCCTTTGACTGTGTGGATCACAATAAACTGGAAAATCCTGAAAGAGATGGGAATACCAGACCACCTGACCTGTCTCTTGAGAAACCTGTATGCAGGTCAGGAAGCAACACTTAGAAGTGGACATGGAACAACAGACTTGTTCCAAATAGGAAAAGGAGTATATCAAGGCTGTATATTGTCACCGTGCTTATTTAACTTATATGCAGAGTACATCATGAGAAATGCTGGACTGGAAGAAGCACAAGCTGGAATCAAGATTGCCAGGAGAAATATCAATAACATCGGATATACAGATGACACCACCCTTATGGCAGAAAGTGAAGAAGAACTAAGAGCCTCTTGATGAAAGTGAAAGAGGAGAAGTGAAAAAGTTGGCTTAAAGCTCAACGTTCAGAAAACTAAGATCATGGCATCTGGTCCCATATCTTCATGGCAAATAGATGGGGAAACAGTGGAAACAGTGTCAGACTTATTTTTTAGGGCTCCAAAATCACTGCAGATGGTAATTGCAGCCATGAAATTAAAAGATGCTTACTTCTTGGAAGGAAAGTTATGACCAACCTAAATAGCATATTAAAAAGCAGAGACATTACTTTGCCAAGAAAATTCCGTCTAGTCAAGGCTATGGTTTTTCCAGTAGTTATGTATGGATGTGAGAGTTGGACGGTGAAGAAAGCCGAGTGCCGAAGAATTGATGCTTTTGAACTGTGGTGTTGGAGAAGACTCTTGAGAGTCCCTTGGACTGCAAGGAGATCCAACCAGTCCATCCTAAAGGAGATCAGTCCTGGGTGTTCATTGGAAGGACTGATGATGAAGCTGAAACTCCAATACTTTGGCCACCTCATGCGAAGTGTTGCCTCATTGAAACAGACCCTGATGCCAGGAAGGATTGGGGGCAGGAGGAGAAGGGGATGACAGAGGATGAGATAGTTGGATGGCAACAGACTGGTTCCAAATAGGAAAAGGAGTACGTCAAGGCTGTATATTGTCACCATGCTTATTTAACTTATATGCACAGTACATCATGAGAAATGCTGGACTGGAAGAAGCACAAGCTGGAATCAAGATTGGACATGAGTTTGGGTAAACTCTGGGAGTTGGTGATGGACAGGGAGGCCTGGCATGCTTCGATTCATGGGGTCGCAAAGAGTAGGACATGACTAAGCGGCTGAACTGAACTGAACTGATGGGACCAGATGCCATGATCTTGGTTTTTTGAACGTTGAGTATTAAGCCAACATTTTCACTCTCCTCTTTCACTTTCATCAAAAGGCTCTTTAGTTCTTCTTCTCTTTCTGCCATAAGGGTGGTGTCATCTGCTTATTTGGGGTTATTGATGTTTTCCTGACAATCTTGATTCCGGCTTGTTTTTCATCCAGCCCAGCATTTTGCATGATGTACTCTGAATATAAGTTTAATAAGCAGGGTGACAACATACAGCCTTGAGGAACTCCTTTCCCAATTTAGAATCAGTCTGTTCTTCCATGTCTGGCTCTTACTGTTGCTTCTTGTCCTGCATGCAAATTTATCAGGAGGCAGGTCAGGTGGTCTGATATTCCCATCTCTTGAATTATTTTCCACAGTTTGTTATGATCCACACAGTCATAGACTTTGGCATACTCAATAAAGCACAAGTAGATGTTTTTCTGGAATTCTCTTGGTTTTTCTACGATCCAACAGATTTTGGCAATTTGATCTCTGGCTCCTCTGCCTTATCTAAATCCAGCTTGAACATCTGGAAGTTCATGGTTCACATACTATTGAAGCCTGGCTTGGAGAATTTTGACATTACTTTGCTAGCATGTGAGATGAGTGCAATTGTGCGGTAGTTTGAAGATTCTTTGGCATTGCCTTTCTTTGGGATTGGAATGAAAACTGACCTTTTCCAGTCCTGTGACCACTGCTGAGTTTTCCAAATTTTCTTGCATATTGAGTGCAGCCCTTTCACAGCATCATCTTTTAGGATTTGAAATAGTTCAACTGAAGTTCCATCACCTCTACTAGCTTTGTTTGTAGTGATGCTTCCTAAGGCCTAATGAAAACAGAACAATAGGGTCTACTAGCATGGTCCAAATGAGACTTGAAAACAAAGGATAAGGAAAAAAGCTGTAAACATTCAAATAGGAATGATAGATTATCTTAAATGAAGAAAATATCTTTATTTTAATCTTATGATTTGTGAAATTAAATACAAGAACTATTGGAACAATATGTTTAAAATGCTGTGTGAAAAGAATTTAAATCTAGCAATACCTAGTAGTCCAACTTTCATTCAAGATAAATGGGCTCAAGAAAGGCATTTGTAAACATCTGAGGTCTTGGAAAATAGATCATGCACAAAATCTTTTCTAAACACAACCCACAAGGAAAAGTGCTAGAAGGAAAACTGAGTGAATTAATGCAATCAATTGTAATACTTAAATAGGTACCAGTTAGAAACAGTGATTTTAAGAGCTTGCAACTGCTTAATTACAAAAAAAGTACAGAGTGAATTGCAACACAAGTGCAATCTGATTATTTAGTATATTCAGCATATTGATTTGTCTAGCGGAGAATATGACTATTGATTAAATCTATACTTGTTTTAAAAGATACAGATGAATTTTGTATTAAAATGTAAGCATATTCCTAGACATTTACTTTAGGGAAATAAAAACATACATTCATACAAAAATCTGTTCACAAATATTGACAGCAGTTTTTTTTTTAATAGGCCCAATCTGGGAATAACCTAATTCCCTCAAGGAGTGAGTGGATAAACAAAATCTGGGATATCTATAAAATGGATGCTTTGCCAAGGAATGAACTACAGAATCACACAAAATTTAGATTTAAAATGAAAAAAAAAATCTCAAAATGTATAAACTGTATGGCTGCATTTGTAGTACATTCTTTTTTAATTTATTTATTTTTTAATTGAAGGACAATTGCTTTACAGAATTGTGTTGGTTTCTGCCAAATATCAACATGGATCAGCCATAGGTATACATATGTTCCCTCCCTCTTGAACCTCCCTCCCACCTCTCTCCCCTTCCCAACCCTCTAGGTATAAGCAGCCTTTTTGATTATGTGTGTGTGTGTGTGTGTGTGTGTGTGTGTGTGTGTGTGTGTTATTTGATCAGTGGTGTCTGATTATTTTCAACCCCATGGTCTGTAACCCATGAGGCTCCTCTGTCCATGAGATTCCCCAGGCAAGAATTCTCTAGATCTTCCTGACCCAGAGATCAAACACAGTTCTCCCGGATTGTAGGCAGATTCTTTCACTATTTGAGCTATTTGGGAAGCCCCAAAGATTATATATACTGATGCCAGTTCTGGAGTTTAATAATGTGCTGTAGTTATGTAAAATGTTATCATTATAGAAGACAGTGATGGGTATGTCTGTGCTGTTTTTGTAACTTCTGTGGTTATATTAGTATAATTATTTCAAAACATAAAGTTTAAAATATGGAAACAAAAATCCAAGTAAAGCTCCTAAAATTAAAAATTATAACTGCCAAGCCAGTGAAGGGAAAAATGCAGTGATCCAATAAATGGCAAGAAAAATGAATATAAATAAATAGGCAAAAAATAGAAGAAAGGACAAATAAATAACATGGCAAAAATAAGCCCAAGCTCTCCAACAGTACCATGAAAGAAAATGAGTTATAGCCAATCATTTAAAATATAGAGAATATCACAGATAAGAACATCCAAATTGCTTATAATTGACCCATTTAATATCAAATGGCAGAGGAATATTGAAAAGAATAAGATGTCCAAAGTAATAAAAGATGAAATAGATTAGTTGTTGAACCATTATAATCAAAGAGGAAAGTTCTCAGATGGACAAAGACAGATAACAAATGATATGAGTTCCAAATGTTTAGGTACTTTATACACAGCCTTAAAATATATAAAGAAAAAAACTGATTAATCTTTCATAAAACTAAACAAATTATAAATCATATTTGATATTTTAGTATAGCTCTCTAAGAAACTAATGGATGAAATACCTAAAAAGAGAAGAATTCATTGAGGTTATGAATGATATAGGTCATGAATTAAATATAAAGCAAAAAAAAAACACACCCAGTTGTAGATATGTCTGGTGATGGAAGTAAAATCTGATTCTGTAAAGAGCAACGTTGCACAGAAAATTGGAATGTTAGGTCCATGAATCAAGGTAAATTAGAAGTGGGCAAACAGGGGACAGCAAGAGTGAACATCGACATTTTAGGAATCAGTGAACTAAAGTGGACTGGAAAGGGTGAACTTAATTCAGATGAGCATTATATCTACTATTGTGGGCAAAAATCTCTTAGGAGAGTCTGAACTGCAGTGATTGGGTGCAATCTCAAAAATGACGGAATGATCTCTGTTCGTTTCCAAGACAAATCTTCCAATATTACAGTAATCCAAGTCTATGCCCCACTAGTAATGCTGAAGAAGCTGAAGTTGAATTGTTCTGTGAAGACCTACAAGACCTTCTAGAAATAACAGTCATAAAAAGATGTCCTTTTCATCATAGGGGACTGGAATGCAAAAGAAGGAAGTCAAAAGATACCTGGAGTAACAGGCAATTTGATCTTGGAGTACAAAATGAAACAGGGCAAAGGCTAAGAGGGTTTTTCCAAGAGAATGCACTGGTCATAGCAAACACCCTCTTCCAACAACACAAGAGATAAACTACATATGGGCATCACCAGATGGTTGATATCAAAATCAGATTGATTATGTTCTTTGCAGCCAAAGATGGAGAAGCTCTATACAGTCAACAAAAACAAGTCTAGGAGCTAACTGTGGCTCAGATTATTAACTCCTTATTGCCAAATTCAGACTTAAATTGAAGAAAGTAGGGAAAACCATTCAGATATGACCTAAATCAAATCCTGTATGATTTTACAGTGGAAGTGACAAATAGATTCAAGGGATTAGGTCTGATAGACAGAGTGCATGATGAAATATGGATGGAGGTTCGTGACATTGTACAGGAGGCAGTAGTCAAGATCATCCCCAAGAAAAAGAAATGCAAAAAGATAAAATGTTGTTTGAGGAGGCCTTACAAATAGCTGAGAAAAGAAGAGACGTGAAAGGCAAAGGAAAAAAAGGAAAGATATACCCGTTTGAACGCAGAGTTCCAAAGAATAGCAAGGAGAGTAGGAAAGCCTTCCTCAGTGATCAATGCAAAGAAATAGAGGAAAACAATAGAATGGGAAAGACTAGAGATCTCTTCAAGAAAATTAGAGACACCAAGGGAGCATTTCACACGAAGATGTGCTCAATAAAGGACAGAAATGATATAGACCTAACAGAAGCTGAAGATATTAAGAAGAGGTGGCAAGAATACACAGAAGAACTATACAAAAAGATTTTCATGACCCAGATACCACAATGGTGTGATCACTCACCTAGAGCTAGAAATACTGGAGTGGGAAATCAAGTGGGCCTTAGGAAGCATGACTACGGACAAAGCTAGTGGGGGCAATGGAATACCAGCTGAGCTATTTCAAATTCTAAAAGATGATGCCGTGAGAGTGCTGCACTTAATATACAAGCAAGTTTGGAAAACTCAGCATTGGCCACAGGACTGGTAAAGATCAGTTTTCATTTCAATCCCAAGGAAAGGCAATGCCAAAGAATGTTCAAACTACCGCACTATTGCTCTCATCTCACATACTAGTAAAGTAATGCTCAAAATTCTCCAAGCCAGGCTTCAACAGTATGTGAACCATGAACTTCCATACGTTCAAGCTGGATTTAGATAAGGCACAGGAAACAGAGATCAAACAGCTAAATCGATTGATCATAGAAAAAGCAAGAGAGTTCCAGAAAAACCTCTACTTCTGCCTTATTGAATATGCCAAAGTGTTTGACTGTGTGGATCATAACCAACTTTGGAAAATTCTTCAAGAGATGGGAATATCAGACCACCTTACCTGTCTCCTGAGAAATCTGTATGCAGGTCAAGAAGCAACAGTTAGAACCAGACATGGAAGAACAGACTGGTTCCAAATTGGGAAAGGAGTTCCTCAAGAGTGTATATTGTCACCCGGCTTATTTAACTTATATGCGGATTACATCATGCAAAATGCTGGGTTGGATGAAACACAAGCTGGAATCAAGATTGCCGGGAGACATATTAATAACCTCAGATATTCAGATGACACCACCCTTATGGGAGAAAGTGAAGAAGAACTTAAGAGCCTCTTGATGAAAGTGAAAGAGGAGAGTGAAAATGTTGGCTTAAAACTCAACATTCAAAAAACTAAGATCATGGCCCCAGCCCCATCACTTCATGACAAATAGATAGGGGAACAGTGTAAACAGTGACAGACTTTATTTTGGGGGGCTCCAAAATCACTGCAGATGGTGACTGCCTCTATCAAATTATAAGATTCTTGTTCCTTGTGAGAAAAGCTATGACCAATCTAGACAGCATATTAAAAAGCAGAGACATTACTTTGCCAACAAAGATCTGTCTAGTCAAAGCTTTGGATTTTCCAGTAGTCATATATGGATGTGAGAGTTGGACCATAAAGAAAACTGAATGCCAAAGAATGGATGCTTTTGAACTGCAGTGTTGGAGAAGACTCTTGAGAGTCCCTTGGACTGCAAGAAAATCAAACCAGTCAATCCTAAAGGAAATCAGTCCTGAATATTCATTGGAAGGACTGATGCTGAAGCTGAAGCTCCAATTCTTTGGCTACCTGATGAGAAGAACTGACTCATTTGAAAAGACCCTGATGCTGGGAAAGATCTAAGACAGGAGAAGAAGGGTATGACAGAGGATGAGATGATTGCATATGGCATCACCAATTTGATGCACATGAGTTTGAGCAAGCTCTGCGAGTTGTGGGTGGAGAGGGAAGACTGGTGTGCTGCAGTACATGAGGTCTCAAAGAGTTGAATATGACTGAGCGGCTGAACTGAACTGAATTGTTTTATGCCTCTAATAAATAAAGAATACACCTTCCAATCATTACAGTGTTGTTCAGTCACAAAATCTTGTCCAACTCTGCAATCCCATATACTGGAGCCCACCAGGTTCCTCTGTCCATGGGATTTCCTAGGCAAGAATACAGGAGTGGATTGCCATTTCCTTCTCTGGGGAATCTTCCCCACCCAGGGTTCGAACTGCCGTCTCTTGCATTAGAAGGTAGGTTCTTTACCAATGAGCCACCTGGGAAGTTACGAAAATGAAGACCTGAAAACTGTAACAAATGTCATGCATGTGGATAGCTTCTGAAGAAAACTGCAGAAAAATTAAAATTCTAAAATTTTAAGGTAGAAATATAATATTTTTTAAGCTTCTGTATTTTCAAGTTCTGAATGCTACAAGGGAAAGCTGGCATAAAGGTAAAAGTACAGAACTAGAGAGAAAGCAAGAGAAAAAAGTTTTTTTAAGGAAAATAGTCTGGTCTCATAGAAGCCAACATCATCTCAATAAGAGTGGAGGGACCTGAGTTCTGGTTTCTGTACCACAGTTAGATAGGGTGTGATGCTCTCTAATTCAGGGCTCTAATCATCTGCTATCCTAGGAATTCTAGTTAATTTTACTTTAGAGTCTTAGTGTTCTTTGCCACTGTATGGCAATTTTTAAAAGGAGTTTATATCAAGGAAATGCACTTGGGGTTCATGTTTTGATTATTTTATGCAAACATTTTATAATCTATATCCATTTTAGGTTTCAAAATATAACGTAGCCCTTTGATTATAAACATGTATTCAAAAAAATGTCTGGATTTATTTTTCATCATTTTCTTGCTCACTTTAGTAACTCCAGTTTGATTCTGGGGAATTGTTATCTTTAAAGTCAAAAGCTTTTACTTACAGTGAAAGGTAATGACATTTCAGAATTACAGAACCACTTACTATAACCTTTGGGACCCAAAGATATTTCAGTATTTATGAACCAGCATATAAGATTATGAAATAGACTATATGGTAATTAAAACTTTGTCTATCCTTTATGTAGGCCTTCCCTGGTAGTTCAGACAGTAAAGAATCTGCCTTCAATGGGGGCTACCTTGGTTTGATCACTGGGTTGGGAAGATCCCCTGGAGGAGGGCATGGCAACCCATTCCAGTATTCTTGCCTGGTGCCTGGCAGGCTACAGTCCATGGGATCGCAGAGTCAGACATGATTAAGCAACTAAGCACAGAACACATCCTTTATGTAAGATGGTTAATTCATTAAAAAAAAAAAAAAGCAGACAAAAACCAACTGAGGACTTTCTATACAATAGGCCCCATGTTTATAATGTTTAAAGAAGAGATTTAGGTATATATCCAGCAAAATAATTAGCTACAAACAATAAATCTGTATTAAATTGAATTTTCCAGGTGAAAAGGCTGATATCAGGCCATTTCTGTGATCCACCTACTAATCAACACTGGTTTGCTAAAATGAATAATCAAAATGCATAATTGCAATAAATATCAGGATGATAACATTTCAGCAATTGGCATTATTATGCTTTCTGGTTTCTTCAGGAATGGTGAATTTCTGTGATCCTTGAAGTAGGGTATGTATGTAATTTCTCTGTGACCCTTGAAATATGTGTATGGACATAATTTCTAGCATTTGCATAGATTAAGTCACTTTAAAGTAACATCTGGTTTAAAAGTGTTCAGCTCTTTTGGAAATAAGTTAAACTATGTTCAGTTGCTATTTTGTAGTTTGCATTTCCTTGATTGCCACTGAGAACACTCTGGTCTACATTTTAAAAAATGAAATAATGCCATTTGCAGCAATATGGATGGACCTAGAGATTATCATACTAAGTGAATTAAATCAGACAAAGACAAATATCATATGATGTCACTTATAAGTGGAATCTAAAAAATGATACAAATGAACTTATTTATAAAACAAAAATAGACCCACAGACATAGAAAACAAACTTACCAAGGGGAAAAGGAGAGGATAAATTAAGAGTTTGGGGTTGGTATATACACATGACTGTACATTAAACAGATAATCAAGAAAGATCTACTGTATAGCACAGAGAACTATATTCAATGTCTTGTAATAATGTATAATGAAAAAGAATCTGAAAAAGAACAGACATATATATGGATATGGAAGTGAAGTAGCTCAGTTGTGTGCAACTGTTTGCTATCCCATGAACTGTAGCCTACCAGACTCCTCTGTACATGGAATTTTCCACAAAAGTATGGGGGTGGGTTACCACTTCCTTCTCCAGGGGATCTTCCTGACCCGAGGATCAAACCCAGGTCTCCTGCATCGCAGGCAGACAGATACTTTACCCTCTGAACCACCAGGGAAGTATTACTGAATCACTTTGTTGTACACTTGAAATTAACATAATATTGTAAATCAAACACATTTCAATAAAAATGAAAAACAAAAAAATAAAACAGAAAGAATCTCTGGCCTAACTGTTCTCAACACTTGTTGCCAGTCATGCATCCCTGTCACTAAGCTTAACTTGAAATATTTTGAGCATTATCTGCTTTTGTGACCCCATTAACTGCAGCATGTCAGGCTTCCCTGTCCTTCAACATCCCCCAGAATTTGCTTAAACTCATATTCATTGAGTCAGTGATACTAACTGTCTCAACCTCTGTCATCCTCTTCTGCTCCTGCCATCAATCTGTCCCAGTATCTAGGTCTTTTCCAATGAGTCAGCTCTTCGCATAAGGTGGCCAAAGTATTGGAACATAGGAGCTTCAGCATCAGTCCTTCCAAAAAATATTCAGGGCTGATTTCCTTTAAGATTGACTGGTTTGATCTCATTGCTGTCCAAAGGACTCTCAAGAGTCGGCTCCAGAACTACAATTCAAAAGCATCAATTCTTTGACTTTCAGCCTTCTTTATGGTCCAACTCTCACATGACTACTGGAAAAACCATAGCTTTAACGATTCAGACCTTTGTGGGCAAAGTGATGTCTCTGCTATTTAATATGCTGTCTAGGTTTTTCATAGCTTTCCTTCCAAGGAGTAAATGTCTTTTAATTTTATGGCTGCAGTCACCATCTGCAGTGATTTTGGAGCCCAAGAAAAGAAAATCTGTCACTGTTTCCACTTTTCCCCATTCTATTTGCCATGAAGTGATAGAACCAGATGCTTTGACCTTAGTTTCTTGAATGCTGAGTTTTAATAAGCTTTTTCACTCTCCTTTTTCACATATCTAGAGGCTCATTAGTTCCTTTTTGCTCGCTGCCATTAGAGTGGTATTGTCTGTATATCTGAGGTTGTTGATATTTATTCTGGCAATCCTGATTCCAGCTGATCATTCATCCAGCCCAGGATTTCACATGATATACTCTACATATAAGTTAAGTAAGAAGGGTGACAGTATACAGCCTTGATGTACTCTTTTCCCAATTTTGAACCAGTCTATTGTTCCATGTTTGGTTCTAACTGTTGCTTCTTGCCCTGCCTACAGGTTTCTCAGGAGACAGGTAAGGTGCTCTTGTGTTCCTGTCTCTTCAAAAATTTTCCACAGTTTGTTGTGATCCACACAGGGCTTCCCAGGTGGCTCAGTGGTAAAGAATCCACCTGTCAATGCACTAGCCACAGGAGACATGGGATTGATCCCTGTGTCAGGAATATCCCATGGAGAAGGAAATGGAAACTGACTCCAGTATTCCTGCCAAGGTAATCCCAGAAACAGAGGAGCCCGGTGAGTTACAATCCATAGGGTCATAAAGAGTTGGCCATGACTGAGCACGCATACTTGCACACGAAGGCTTTAGTGTAGTTCATGATGTAGATGTTTTTCTGGAATTCCGTTGCTTTTTCTATGATCCAATGGATGCTAGAAATTTGATCTCTGGTTCCTCTCCGTTTTCTAATCCAGCTTTACATCTGGAACTTATTGGTTCATGTATTGCTAAAGTCTAGTTTGAAGGATTTTGAGTGCAACTGTATGGTGGTTTGAACATTCTTTGGCATTTCCTTTCTTTGGGATTGAAATGAAAGTTGACATTTTCCAGTCCTGTGGCCACAGATGAGTTTTCCAAATTTGCTGGAACATGGTTGAACACATTTTTTAAATATCTCCAGATGATTCTAATATAACCAGGAGTGAGAATGCATGATCAACTTATAAACTGATAATATCCTACAATGTGGAGACAAGTTCTTTTCCTCTTGACTTTGATAAGAAGTTTGATTTTCTCTTTTCCTCTAACCCAGATCCATCAGCACTCAAGCTTCAGCCTCTGTGTTCACAGGTGTTGCAAACATGCACACCCTATTCATATCACAATTTATGCTCTGTTGCTCACAAAAGTACATGTCTCTGTAACCTTATAAACCTCCAGAATGAGAAGCCTACTAAGTTGAATAAATTGCTTTGTTCTGAAGCAGTATTAGCCTCCAGAACCATGAGACAATAAACTTCTCTTTAAACTATTCATTTTGATATCCTTTGCTACAGTAGCCTTAGAAAATAGGTACAGTTTATAGTCAGTGAGGTAGATACCATCATTATTTCCATTTTGCATATAAGATGTCAACTGAAAAAAAACAAAATGCACAACGTGAGAGCTTCAAGTTAAGTTTTATTTGGGGCAAAATCAGGACTGCAACCCAGGAGACAGCACCTTAAATAGCTCTGAGGAACTACACCTAAGAGGCAAGGAGAAAGGTCAGTAAATGTGTGATTTTTGGTGAAAGGGTGCTGCTGCTTAGTCGCTCAGTTGTATCTGACTCTTTGCGACTTCATGGACAGTATCTCACCAGGCTCCTCTCTCCACAGGGATTCTACTGGCTAGAATACTGGAGTGGGTTGCCATGCCCTCCTCCAGGGGATCTTCCCAACTCAGGGGTCGAACTCAGGCCTCCCACATTGCAGGTGGATTCTTTACTATCTGAGACACCAGGAAAACCCTTGGTGAAGAGAGAATACAAGCAACCCAGCACATTTTTTCTATAAGATTTCCACTACTCTCGTGAAGCTTTCTGCTACTCTTGTGAAGCCTTCTGCTAGTCATGAAAAATAGTCATCACCATAAAGGATTTTAGTGTTTTTCTAAATATGAGAAGATATAAGAATTTGGCTCATAAAATTGGCTCCTGAAAATATCTATCTGAAGAGCTATCCTGCCAGTTTTTCCTCAACACAGAGTGCTTCATTTCTGCTCTCCTCCTTGAACTCCTTTCAGGAGGTGTTGAAAGTCAGTATCTATAGAAACACATTTTAATATTTGAAGTAGATGGCAAGTGCCTATAGCAAATGTCAATTTGTAGTTGACAGAGGAAACAACGCCTCAGAGTGAGACTTGCCCAGAATCATAGACTCTTCACCCATCCCAATGCATTCATCTTTCAGTATGTTTTTTTTTTAATTGGGGTGTAGTTGCCTTACAATGTTGTGTTAGTTTCTGCTGTACAACAAAATGAATCAGCCATATGTTTACATACATATTCTCCCTCTTGAAACTCCCTCCCACTTTCCTATCCCATCCCTCTTGGTCATCACAGAGCACTGAGCTGAGCTCCTTGTGCTATACAGCAGCTTCCCACTAGCTATTTTACACTCGGTAGTGTATGTCAATCCCTATGTCCCAACTCATTCCCCCTTCCCTGCCCCATGTCCACATGTCCATTGATACTTCTGTGTGTCTATTCTTGCCCTGCATTTGCATTTGTATCTGTGCCATTTTTCTAGATTCCACATATATGCATTAATATACAATATTTTTTTTTCTCCTTTCAGCAACTTTCAAAAAATGCTCTACAAATATTATTAAGTCTTTGCTTAAAATCTTTGACTGGATTCCTCTTTCCATAGAATAAAATCCATGCTCTGATCACAGCCTCCCTACATGAGCTCTTGCTTGAGTGTCTTTCTGATATCCTTTTATACTAGTCTCCTCCTTAATCATTACATCCTCCCCAGATAGACTGAGATTAACAGCTCAGATCCTTTGCTCCTACTGTTCCCTCAACTTGAAATCCTTTTCCACCCACACTCAGAGAGCTAGTTACTTCAAGTATTTGGTCTCCATTCAAATATCACTTCTACAATAAAGGTTTCCTGACCAAAAATATTGCTTTATTCTGTAAATAAAATAAAATGTATTGATAAATGTACAAATATAGAATCATGGCTTTTATATAGTCTAATAGAGTTTCAATTATTAAAAAAATTTGTTGGCTGTCCTTTTCCATTAAATTGCGAAAAGTGCCACATGAGAGTCTTAGTGACTTTGTGCACCTCTCCAGAGGTGAACATATCTCTAGAGCCTGGAATAGTCCCTGGTATATAGAAAGTCCTTGTTAATAGGTTAATACATAACCATGGGACAGCTATGGGAAGAAAATATGCCTCAGCTCACCAAAATAAGATTCCCAACAAGCCAGGATCTTGCTCTGTCATTCCCACACACCACTTCCAATCAGGCCTGAGTCACTTTGTAAGTTTAACCATCTTTTTTTCTAAATGTAGAGACAAAATCATAATTATGATGGCGGAGACAATCTTCTTTCATTTTGCACACCAAACATGGATGAACAGCTTAGAAATCACCGCTGAACTTTGTCAAACTTTGAGCAAGTTGGATGCTAGCATTTATTTGCTGGTATGAAACAGGGAACCAGAGTGTTCAGTTATATTGATAATAAAGTGTGTGTCACAATGGCAATTATAATCTCTCAATTATAGGAGGAGGAATGAATGGGTATTCATTGTGAGGCAGTGGATTTCAAGGTGAATCAAAGAAATACTGTACCTTGCTCCTCATCCATGGAACTCACAAAGGTCTAGTGATGATATGATAACAGGAGAAAATAGGAGTATTTAATTACTCTTCCTGGTCTAAAATAATGAATTAAAATGGGGGCAAGGAGAGAAGTGGATGATAAATATGAAAGCCCCCAAAGGCTGGCATTATGAGAGGGTATTTTTCAAGTTGTGTATTTGTGAGTATGTGTTTATGTTAGTAAGATATAGTAGACAGACTGAGACCTAGAAAGACTAGGAGAAGAGAATCAGGGACAAGTTGAGGCAGAAAATACACACTTAGAAGAGACTGTCATACAGAGTAAATAAGTCAGAAAGAGAAAAATACATGTATCATATATTAGCGCATATATATGGAATCCAGAATAATGGTTTGAATGAACCTATTTACAGGGCATGAATAGAGACACAGATGTAGAGAAGGGACTTGTGTACACAGAGGGTAGGGGAAAGGGAGAGTGAGACGAGTTAGGATATTGGGATTGCATACACATACTACCATGTGCAAAAGAGACAGATAGTGGGAACCTGGTATAAAGCACAGGAAGCTCAGCTCAGTCCTCTGAGATGAGCTAGAAGGGTGGGATGGAGGGGTAGGAGTGAGGTCAGAGAGAGTGAGGATATATGTACCCATATAGTAGATTTAATTTGTTCTACAGTGGAAACTAGTGCAATATTGTAAAACAATCACATTCCAATAAAAATTTTGAAAAGAAAGAAAGCAAGAAGGCAAAGGGCAGGAGTGGGAAGCAGAGAAATGTGTGCTGTGAATGTAAACCACAAAACCACATTTGATATTTGCATTTAAATTTATATAAAGAGTTAATATGCAGTTATTTATTCTTTATACTTTTAAAAATGAAAAACCATGCCAAGATTAGAATGAGGCAGCTCAACTCAATAATACAAACACTTATAAACAATTAAAATCTTTTTATCATCTGCATGGTAATACAAAAGACACTGCACTTTTATTAGTTCCTTTCTACTGATGAGGAATCTGAGGCATGGAGAATTAGGTAGAATCAGAGTTGAGATATAAAATCTGCCACTATCAGTTTGCAAATTTTTCCATGGTTAAGGACTTCAGAGTTGCTCTTAAATTCTGTTTTAATTCTGTAGAACTGCTCTTCAGTTTGATTTAATTCATTGCTTTGTATTTGAATTATTAATACTCAATTTATTACCATTATTTCATACAAAACCACAACAGAATATATTATCATGCTCCTTTTGGAAATCTCATTCCTAATACAGAGGAAAAGCCTGAGATTTTGTCTTAATTTAAACATTAAGTTGAAATAAGCTATTCAGAGTTTGGTAAAGATAAATTGTATAGTAAGATAAATTTATGTATTAAGTAATTAGAAATTTTGAAATTAGTAATTAGAAAATTTTTAAATAGAAAAGAAGACAATTATCATCACCTATTTCACAGTCAATTATAATCCTGCCAAGTAGTATAGATAAAAATCACTCTGAGGAGTTCATAAAATATCTAGATGACACTGTTATGAACACCCTTTTCAGATTCTTCATGGAAGAAATTCTGCCAGTTTAGAAAGTTTATGCCATTCAAAGTAGCATGCTAGTATTAAGCAGTTAATAGTTGTTAAAAATAAACAGTGTACATGTTTAAATTGCATTTTTAAAAGAACTTTTTACAGATATATAACCGATGGAATTATGCTTTCACTCACTGCTTTTGTTTTAACATCTTAAGGTGGCCTCAGGGTTCTGAGTGACTGGGTGTCTGCTGGAGTTTCCTGCTTCATTTAATAATAGCACTTCCCCCACCCTCACTCTGATCCAGCCCCTCAAGACAACTTTCAGTTCCTAGACCAAGACAAGCTCTTCCCACATTCTGGGCCTTGAACCTGCTCTTCCTTGCCTGGACTGCTTTTCCTAACAAACTGCTTATCATTAGTTATAATTCAGCTTAAGTAGCAGTGACTCAAGAGAGTCTTTCTTAATCACCGCCCCCACTCCCCAACTAAGGGCTTCCCTGATAGATCAGTTGGTAAAGAATCCACCTGCAATGCAGGAGACCCCGGTTCAATTCCTGGATGGGTAAGGCCTGCTGAAGAAAGGATAGGCTACCCACTCCAGTATCCTTGGGCTTCCCTTGTGGCTCAGCTGGTAAAGAATCCGCCTGCAATGCAGGAGACCTGGGTTCAATCCCTGGGTTGGGAAGATCCCCTGGAGAAGGGAAAGGCTACCCACTCCAGTAATCTGGCTTGGAGAATTCCATGGACTGTATAGACCATGGGGTCACAAAGAGCTGACACAACTGTGCAACTTTCATTTCACTCTCTAACTAAATTACGTACCTCCATGTGATCACGCGGCATCTCATCATATTTATAATTTAAAAAGAGCTGGGAGGTCATTATTTAACATCAATTTCTGCCACGAAGGCAGAGACCATGTCTGTTCTGTTCACTTCTACATACAGTCAATATAGTGCCTGGAACATGCAGTAATACCAAACAAGTAATAATGAACAAGTGAGTGAGTGAGTGGATATCTCTTTATCAAAATAAAGTGCCAAAGTGGTCAAGAAAGCTCTAGGCACACAGGTCACTTCTGAGATACACAAATCTGGTCCAGACTACATTTTCTGAATGCATCAGCTTGACAGCTATTTTAATCTCCTATAAACTCAGATTACTCAATGTAATATTGTTGTTGCTGTTCAGTCACTCAGTCCTGTCCAACTCTTTGTAATCTCATGAACTGCAGCATGCCAGGCTTCTCTGTCCTTCACTGTCTCCCTTAGTTAGTGTTAAGTCCTTACCATTTCTGTCCTTTATTGTGCACATCCTTGCATGAAAAGTTCCCTTGATATCTCCAGAATTCTTGGAGGTATCTCTAGTCTTTCTCATTCTATTGTGTTCTTCTATATCTTCACATTGTTCATTTGAGAAGGCCTTCTTATCTCTCCTTGCTGTTTTTTGGGACTATGCATTCAGTTGGGTATATCTTATCCTTTCTTCCCAGACTTTGACCACCCTTCATTCCTCAGTTCAGTTCAGTCGCTCAGTCATGTCCGACTCTTTGCGACACCATGGACTGCAGCACGCCAGGCCTCCTTGTCCATCACCAACTCCTGGTGCTTACTCAAACTCATGTCCATTGAGTCAGTGATGCCACCCAACCATCTCATCCTCTGTCATCCCCTTCTTCTCCCACCTTCAACCTTTCCCAACATCAGGGTCTTTTCCAATGAGTCAGCTCTTTGCATTAGGTGGCCAAAGTATTGGAGTTTCACCTTCAGAATCAGTCCTTCCAATGAATATTCAGGACTGATCTCCTTTTGGATGGTCTGGTTGGATCTCCTTGCTGTTCAAGGGAATTTCAAGAGTCTTCTCCAACACCTCAGTTCAAAAACATCAATTCATTGGCACTCAGCTTTCTTTATAGTTCATCTCTTACATCCATACATGACTACTGGAAAAACCATAGATTTGACAAGATGAACCTTTGTTGGCAAAGTAATGTCTCTGCTTTTTAATATGCTGTCTATGTTGGTCATAGCTTTTCTTCCAAGGAGTAAGTGTCTTTTGATTTCATGGCTGAAGTCACCATATGCAGTGATTTTGGAGCCCAAGAAAATAAAGTCTGACACTGTTTCCACTGTTTCCCCATCCATTTGCCATGAAGTGATGGGACCAGATGCCGTGATCTTAGTTTTCTGAATGCTATGTTTTAAGCCAACTTTTTCAGTCTCATCTTTCATTTTCACCAAGAGGCTCTTTAGTTCTTCTTCGTTTTCTGCCATAAGTGTGGTGTCATATGCATATGTGAGGTTATTGATATTTCTCTGGGTAATCTTGATTTTCTCAGCTATGTGTAATGCCTCCTCCGACAATCATTTGTCTTCTCGTATTTTTTTTTCCCCTTTGGGATGATTTTGGTCACCATCTCCAGTACAATGTTATAAATTTCTTTCCATAGTTCTTCAGGCACTCTATCTACCAGATCTAATCCCTTGAATCTATTTGTCACCTTCACTGTATAATCATAAAGGATTTGATTTAGATCATACCTGAAATGTCTAGTAGTTTCCCCTACTCTCTTCAATTAAGCCTGAATCTTGCAGTAAGGAGTTTATGGTCTGAGCCACAGATAGCTCCAGGTATAGTTATTACTGACTGCAGAGCTTCTCCACTTTTAGCTGCAAAGAAAATGATCAATCTGATTTTGGTATTGGCCCTCTGGTGTTGTCTATGTGTAGAGTTGTCTCTTGAGTTATTGGAAAAAGGTGTTTGCTAAGACCAGCATGTTCTCTTGACAAAACTCTGTTAGCCTTTGCACTGCTTAATTTTGTACTCCAAGGTCAAACTTGCTTGTCATTCTGGGTATCTCTTGACTTCCTACTTTTGCCTTATATTTCCCTATGATGAAAAAAGACATATTTTTTGGTGTTAGTTCTAGAAGATGTTGTAGGTCTTCATAGAGTCGGTCAGCTTCAGCTTCTTCAGCATCAGTGGTTGGGTCATAGACTTGGATTACTGAAGTAAACCAATATTTTTCTGTTGTTTTTGAGATTGTACCCAAGTACTGCATTTCAGACTCCTTTGTTGACTATGAAGCCTTCTCCATTTCTTCTGAGGGATTTTTGCCCACAGTAGTAGATATAGGTAATAGATGAATGGTCATCTGAATTACATTATCCCTTTCCTGTCCATTTTAGTTCACTGATTCCTAAGACATTGATGCTCAATCTTTCCATCTCCTGCTTGACCATGCCCTATTTACCTTGATTCTGGACCTAAAATCCCAGGTTCCTATACAATATTGTTCTTTACAGCATCAGACTTTACTTTCACTACCAGACACATCAACAGCTGAGCACTGTTGGCGCTTTTGGCCCAGCCACTTCTGCTCTTCCTCAGTAGCATATTGGACACTTTCCAACATGGGTGGTTTATCTTTCAGCATCATATATTTTTGCCTTTTCAGACTGTCCATGGGGTTCTTCAGGCAAGAATGCTGAAGTGGGCTGCCATTTCCTTCATCAGTGGGCCACATTTTGTCAGAATTCCTCACTATGACCCGTCTTCAGTGGCCCTGCACAGCATGGCTTGTTGCTTCACTGAGTTACACAAGCCCCTTCACCATAACAAGGTTGCGAACCATGAATGTTAAAACATTAAAATTAAATAAAGAAAAGAAATCATGGACCATAGCATTGCTATCTCACCCAAGCAAGATTAATGCAATGACATTGGAAAACTGTAAATAACAATTAAAAGAAAACTAGCAGTTGTGGTTAATTAATAATTAATAGTAATTATTACTTTGTTATTATAATTAATATATTAACTAACATTGGTTATTAGGAACTTCCCTGTAATTCGTACGGTGAAGAATTTGCTTGCAATGCAGGAGACCCTGGTTCAGTCCTGGGGTTGGGAAGATCTTCTGGAGAAGAGAATGGCAACCCACTTCAGTATTCTTGTCTGGAGAATCCCATGGACAGAGAAGCCTGGTAGGCTACAGTCCATGGGCTCGCAAAGAGTCAGACACGATTGAGTGACTAAGCACACATTAATTAATATTATGATGATGATAAAAAACCAGTAACATTTCCAACTAGCAACATTAATAGCTATGACAGTCTTAAATCATGCATTTAGGTCCCTTTGCAAAACACGTAAATGCTCACATACTGCCTCTGAGATTCTAATCCACAGAGTTCTTGGGGATCACATTTATCAGTATTGTGCTAAGCGGTGCCAAAGGGTCTCATAACCTACTTGACCCTTTCACCTTCAGGTTTATTTCTGTAAATTTGCAAATTTAATATTTATTTTTGTCATCAAGAAAAGGACAGAAGATTGATGAATTTCCTCCAAGGGTTGGGTTGTCCATTTCCAGAGGAATCTTGCATATAAAGACAGGGGTTAGATATACAAACTGAGGGCTATGGCTCAAACAAATTTATTTTAGCCTTAAATATTTGTATTCTAGCCTAACAAAAGAACATGAACAAAAACAACTTTTAATAGAACCAGTCATTAAAATACAGACATGATAAATACTTCCTGTTGGCTAAGAAACATAGGAGGTATGATACTAATTCTATTCAGCAATACAATAAATATTCATTGAGAGCCACCTATATGCTCAATATTGAATAAACTGCTAAAATTTGGTGGAATGAAGTGATGTGAACATCACAGTTCATTATTCATGAAAAATCAAGACAGACACAGCTATCTAACCAGAAGTCTGTAATGAAAGAGAAAATTTGAGAGATGGGAGTATATAGAAGAGTCATTTCTTTTTAGAGAGACAAGAGAAGATCATATTTGCAGTGCTGAATAAGATACTATGCCTGCTTATAAAATAGCTCCCAATGATCTCATTTCCTAGTTTGCATAACTTTGTGTAACCCCTTCCCTTTGAGAGTGGCCTGGATCTGGCGACTTAACTTTTATTGAGTAGAATATAACAAAAGTAATGAGATGTCACTTCCAAAATTAGGTTGTAAAATATTGTGACTTCCCTTCCTTCCAGACTTTCTGTTCCTCACTTTCACCCTCCCACTTGGATGAAGTCAACTGCCTTGTGGTGAGCCAACCAATGGAAAGATACGGGCAAGAAATTGAAGACTGTCTCTGACCAACTATCCAAGGGAACTGAATCTAGCCAAGCATTGTGTGAGTGACTCACCTCCCAACTTTGAAATGACCATAATAACAAATGACACCTTGAGTCACATGGAATATGCTAAGTAGGGAAGGGGGACACAGCCAGGGTACACACAAAGTACAAAACTGGCTTTGAGATTCTCACATAAGTGCTATGCACTCAGTGAAGTGTGAACTAGAAATAGAAAATAAATAAACCCTGCAAGAGAGATAATGTTTTCCCATGGCCTCAGCTGCCAGTGGATAGAAAAATGGTCCCTGTGTGGTTTGTAAGCAAAATTCAGCTCTCAAACAGGTTTCAGCCTGAATTCACACTCTCTGGATGTTGTTCAAATCTGCAAGCTGAGAATTTCATTCAAACTGCTCTCAGGTTGTTACCTGTCAAAAGGTCTGTTGGAAATAAGATCTCTGGAAGAATACCTCGTCAAATCAGACCTCCAAGAAACATCTCAAAGACCATGAACCTCTAATACAAAAATCACAATTTTCATGCTAATGTAGCCTTTGACTGTGTGGATTACAACAAATTGTGGAAAATTCTTAGAGAGATGGGAATACCAGACCACTTTATCTATCTCCTGAGAAACCTGTAGGCAGGATAAGAACCAACAGTTATAACTGGACATAGAAAAATTGACAGATTTAAAATTGGGAAAGGAGTACATCAAGGCTGTATTTTGTTACCCTGCTTATTTAACTTATATGCAGAGTACATCATACAAAATGCCGGGCTGGATGAATTGCAAGCTGGAACCAAGACTGCCGGAGGAAACATCAACAACCTCAGATATACAGATGATATCACTTTAATGGCAGAAAGTGAAGAGGAACTGAAGAGCCTCTTGATGAAAGTGAAAGAGGAAAGCAAAAAAGCCGGTTTAAAACTCAACATTCAAAAAGCGAAGATCATGGTATCTGGTCCCAACACTTCATGACAAATAGATGGGGAAAAACTGGAAACAGTGACAGATTTGGGGCTCCAAAATTACTGCAAATGGTTATTGCAGCCCCATAATTAATAGATACTTGCTCCTTTGAAGAAAAGCTGTGACAAACCTAGACAGAGTATTAAAAAGCAGAGACATCAATTTCCCAACAAAGGTCCATATTGCCAAAGGAGTGGTTTTTCCAGTGGTCATGTATGTATGTGAGAGTTAGACCATGAAGAAGGATGAGTGTTGAAGTATTTATTCTTTCAAACTCGGTCCTGGAGAAGACTTCCGAGAGTCCCTTGGACAGCAAGATCAAACCAGTCAATCCTAAAGGACATCAACACTAAATATTCATTGGAAGGACTGATGTTGAAGATCCAATAAATTGGCCACCTGATGCAAAGAGGAGAAGAGGGAGACAGATGAGATGGTTGGATAGCATCAACTCAATGGACATGAATCTGATTAAACTCAGGGAGCTACTGAAGGACAGGGAAGCCTGGCGTGCTGTAGTTCATGGGGTTACAAATAGTTGGACACAACTTAGCAACTGAACTACAACAAAAACAGAGAAGAATAAAGTTGACTCCATATTCGACCTATTCCTTTAGCTCTAACCCTTCTGCTCTGCCACTTGTGCTTAGTCCTGCTGGGCCACACACTTTTGTGTGAGATATACATGAGATATACATGAGACCCTTTCTTAAGGTTCTGACCTTTAAAAGTATAATGCTGAGATATACATGAGACCCTTTCTTAAGGTTCTGACCTTTAAAAGTATAATGCTTTTCTATTGATACAAAGAGTTGCATAACAGAGAATAATATTTATCTTGCTGGAGGTTTATAGGAACATTGTGACCATATCTACATAGACAGCTGCAAGAACAAGAAGTTGCAGCAACCGGTCTCATCTCCTCACCTATTAGTATAAACGAAGCTTGAATTCTAACTCAGGGAAGATGGTTCTTTGGGAATCTTGTCCACTGTCTTCATGGTCTGCTGGCTTTCTTAATCAAGTCACCATCCTTTGACCCAACAACTTGTCTCTTGATTTACTGGCAGCAAGGAGTGCAGCTTAGACTTAGTAACACTAACAGAAAGCAATGAGAGTTAGCAGAATCATGAGCAGCAGATTCAAACCTGAAAAGACTCCACATGTCTGCATCATTGCATACAGATTAAAAAAGAATATGTCAATGTAGTTAAAGAGAAATCGGGAAATCAAACTTATGAGTAAAGAACAAGAAAATCCTGGTTTAAGCCTGGGAACTGTGTTGACCAAAGTCTCCCTCCGAGTGCATTATTGCAGATTTGAGTTTCCTAATTAAAGAACCTCTTGAAAACTAAGGGAGAGTGAAAAGGAAGTCTTCCTATTCAGGATATTTGGGATTAGCCATGGCAGCTTTGGCAGATGTGACAGCTTGCAGATCCCTTCACAAGCCCCCACCATTGGTTTAGGTGGAATTTATGAAGTCTTCACAAATTCCATAAGCTCTGGCTTTTGTGCTCCCTCGCTGGTCTTTTAGGCTGCAATCTGAGATATAAAATGAGCTACTCTAACCTTCTCTAGCTGCTTTCCTGGTGCATTTCCCCCTAGCACTTCAAATAGTAATATAAGCCCCTGAAAAGTGAAAGTCGCTCAGTCTCACTCTTTGTGACTCCATGGATTGTTATACATGGAATTCTCCAGGCCAGCATACTGGAGTGGATAGCTTTTCCCTTCTCCAGGGGATTAATATGAAAATATTATTACTGGAATATGTAGCATGGCTTCTATTTTCCTGAACAGACTCTGAGCACGATTACAATAGAAAAGAATATGTCCAGAAAGTTCTGAAAAAAATGCATATTAAACTTTGAAAAATGAAAATATACGTAATTGTTTGCACTATGCTGATTATAGTGGATATGATGAGAAATGGTTCAGTTCTGAAAGTCATTGATGAAACAAGCAGTAGGAAATCTCAGTGACTTGATAGAATTGCCATTTACTTAGAGAAAAGACTGAGTGATCATGTAGGAAAGGTCAGAATTTCTGTTAAGTTTGAGACATCTATGATAATGTATTAACTAAGTACTAGCTTTTTTATTCATTACCAGTTTCTAATGATTTGGGAGTTTATATTATGGGATATGTCTTTAATTTTCTTTTCTTTTATCATTTTAATCTAATTTTAACTGGCAGATTATATGAATATGATAAAACTAGTGGAGAGTATGTCCTATTTTCTGGGCTCTAGAAGAAATTCTCGTGAAAGTAAAATTAACTGTTCTTTACATGCTGGAACTCCCACATTAAATTGTCTGAGCTGATTTTTCTTTGTTTTCCTTTTTTGTTTGAAGGGGGAGGTTCAACCTGCTGATTCAAGATGAGAAGGCAAGATTCAGATTTTCTATTTCTCCTTAAGTCAGTTTTGGTATGTGACTTTTTTTTTTCTTTTTAGTTATTTATTTTTTTCATGAAACATTTTGCAATACTTTCCTAAACGATTTCTCTGCTTCTGCTCTAGACCTTACAGTTGAGCCTTAATACAGAGCTGGAGCATTCGTTTAAAACACGTAACAGATTAGGCTCCCTTTTTCACTTCAGAATCTCTCACAGTTTCTCAGAGTATTTATAGTAAAAGTAAAATTCTTGCATGGGCCTGGGAAATGGTCCCCATCTGGCCTAATCTCCTTCTAACCACCCTCTAGACTGATTCTGCCACCACAATTCTGGCCTTGCTCTTCAGTAAAATCTCCAAGATGCTCCTACTTCAAGGAGTTTGCCTTACCTTATGGTTGCTTCAGCCTGGAAGATTTCTCTCACAGAAAAAAACACAGCGATTGCTTTCTCATGTCCTACAAGTCTATTCTTAGATGTTCCATTCTCTGGGAAATCTCCCTTACCATCTTATTTAAAATTACATTCATACACATCCAATCTCTTTCTTACTTTAATATTCCCCATTTTACTTACCACTCAATGTCCTATAAATATATATGTTTATTTATTGTCTTTCTGCAAATTCTGGAGTGTAACTTCCATAATGACAGATCATTTTCTGTTTGGTTCACTACTATTTCTAAAGTATCTGTAACAGAGTAGTCATACACAAAAGGTAGCTATTGAATAAATATCACCATTAGATTTATCCCCAAATTAAAAATTGCTTCAGTAGTTATAACAATCCATAAACATAATATATTACATTAACTAATGAAAGGAGATAAATCATATAACTACCACAGTAAAACCAGAAAAGGCAGAAAAAACATTTGATAACACTGAATATTCATTCATGTTAAAATTTTTTTATAAACAAGGAAAAAAGACACTATACACATGAAAAATGAAAGTGTTAGTCCCTCAGTCATGTATAACTCTTTGCGATCCCATGGATTGTAGTCCATCAGGCCCATCTCTGTCCACAGAGTTCTCCAGGCAAGAATTCTAGAGGAGGTAGCCATTCCCTTCGCCAGGGGATCTTCCTGACCGAGGGATCAAATCTAGCTTTCCTGAATTGCAGGCAGATTTTTTACCATCTGAGACGTCATGGAACACATTTTCAGAAAGTATCTAAAATGTAATTAAATTCCTATCAAAATCTTTACAGAATTTCTTTTAAAATTAGACAAAGTGATTCTAAAATATATATGGAAGACAAAAGAGCCAAAGTGGTTAAGTTACTTCTAAAGAAGAGGAAAAACAGTGAAAATTTTAAGACAGGTTTGAGACATTTTCAAAGTTGCAGTAATAGATTCATGTACCATTATGTATGAATAGAGATAAACCAATGGAATAAAAAGATAAAAAGACAATGCTTGGGTTTCCCTGGTGGTCCAGTGGTTAAGAATACACCTTACAGTGCAAGGGTTACCAGTTCAATTCACGATCCAGGAAGATTTCACATGCTATGAAGCAACTGAATCCATGAGTCACAGCTACTAAGCCTGTGTTCTAGATCTCATGAGCTGCAACTACTGAACCAATGCACCTAGAGCCTGTGCTCCACAACTAAAGAAGCCACCACAATAAGAAGTCTGTACACTGCAGCTAGAGAGTAGACTCCACTCCCCACAATTAGAGAAAAACCTGTACACAGCAACAAAGACCCATCACAGCCAATAAATAAATAAATAAATCTTAAGAAAAAACAATGCTTAAATGAATTTTGATAATTGATAGAGTTGTCACTGCTGCTGCTGCTGCTGCTAAGTCGCATCAGTCGTGTCCGACTCTGCGACCCCATAGACGGCAGCCCAACAGGCTCCTCTGTGCCTGGGATTCTCCAGGCAAGAATACTGGAGTGGGTTGCCGTTTCCTTCTCCAATGCATGAAACTGAAAAGTGAAGTCGCTCAGTCGTGTCCGACTCTTTGCGAACCTATGGACTGTTAGCCTACCAGGCTCCTCTGTCCATGGGATTTTCCAGGCAAGAACACTGGAGTGGGTTGCCATTGCCTTCTCTGTGTCACTGCAAGTCACTCAGTAAATGATGGACAATTTAATCAATGATTTTAGGAAAAGTGATACAGTGAACAGATTTATACTCACCTGTGAATATGTTACCTTGCATAGTGGAAATAAGTTTTCAGATGAAATTAAGAATACACACTTTGAGATGGGCACATTTTTATGGATTATCCAGAGGGAGTTAAATCCAATCGCACAAATTTTTAAACGGAGAGAATTTCTGACTGAGGGCAGAAAGACAGGTATGACAAGAAATAAAGGTCAGAGGAATGTAACATTGCTAGCTTTGAAGATAAAGAAAGAGGACCGTCAGACAAGCATATGGGTGGTCTTTAAAAGCTGGAAATGTCAAGGAAATGAATTCTATCCTAGAGCTACAAAAAAGAAACCCTGATGACAACTTATCTTAGTCTAGTGAGCTTCATATCTGACCTGTCACTTGCACACCTATAGAATGATAAATATGTGTTGTTTTAATCCACTTTGTGATATGTGTTAGAGCAGCTATAGAACAAGTAGTTATATATATGTGAAACAATTGAATTGGATAAGCTATCTCATGCCATAAACAGAAATCAATGCAGGATAGGTTCCAGGATGATACTGAAAACTTCTATATAAAAATACATGAGAATTTTTGTGATCTTTAATAGGTCATAAAATCAAGCAACACAAACATTAAAGTGGAAAAATGCATATATGAATACCTTAAAATATAAAATTTCTATATTTTGAAGAAATCACAAAGTGGCAAGAAAAATTATAAACTTTAAAATTTGCAGCACATATAATGAATGAATATGTATTCAGAATATATATTGAATTCTCAAAAATCAATTAAAAGGAAACATGAAATGAAAAGATAAGCAAAATACATAAAAAAAAGAAGAAAGAATGGTGAGGAAACATATGAAAAGAAGCATACTCTCATAAATTAACAGGGAAATGCAGATTAAAATACCTTGGGATATTTTTTTTTAATATCCACTGGCCTGACAAAAGTTAAATGTTCTAAAAATAATTATTATTAAGAACTATGTGAATTAACAGCAATTGTCTACTGCTGGTAATTGTGTAAACTGATACAACTCTTCATGAAATATTGTATCATAAAGTAAGTAGTATATATGTACATAGGATGACCCAGCAGTTTTGCTGCTAGTATTTTCCCAAGAGGTTTCCTCTGGTGGCTCAATGGTAAAGAATCCACTTGCCAATGCAAGAGACACGAGTTTGATCCCTGATCCAGGAAGATCCCCTGGAGAAGAATATGGGAACCCACCCCAGTATTGTTGCCTGGAGAGCTCCATGGACAGAGGGGCCTGGTGGACTATAGTCCATGGGGTTGCAAAGATTTGGACAGGACTTAGTAACCGAACACATAGATACAGATCTCCACAGAAGAACTTGTACAATAAGCATCAAGAGAAATACACAGAATGCTTACTACATGATTTGTGATACCAAAAAGCCAAAATCACCCAACTTTTAATGGGGCCAGAGTTTTGGTTTAGGAAAGTGAAAAATTCTGGGGACGGATGATGGCGAAGTTTGCACAACAATGTAAATGTACTTAGTGCCAGTGAACTCTACAGTTAAATATGGTTAAAATGATATGTTTTATATTTTGTGACTTTTACCGCAGTAAAAGCATAGTTAAAAGTGCAGAATAAACAAAGGTATTTATTTTTAATATGTGATAAAACTATAAGAAAGTCAAAAAAATATAAAGGAAAACAAGAATTCTGACTGGTTGAGGGGATTACAGTTGGAAAGAAATAACATTGCTCTATTTTTCATTAGGTTATGCATAACCACAAATATCTATTTTAGCATCATCCTTTACACTTAAATATGTAGTACATATTTTGTATGTATTAACTATCACACAAAAAAACCAAGAAAATAAAACTGGCACAGAATCCAAAATACCCAACAATAAAGAAATGGAATAATAACTTATGATCTAGGTGAGTAATGATATATCACATACCTATGTTCTTAAGTGTAGCTTTATGATGTGAACTTGTATATGTATGTTTTTAATTATATATAAATTTATGCAAATATTTTAATAAAAATATAAATTTCAAGTACTAAACAAAATATATCAAAATATTAGTTCCTATACTAGTGGGATAATATGTTTTGATTATTTGTATTTCAATTTAATATAGCAGCCATTTTGAATTTTAAACTCAGGGAAGAATACAAGGTAATGTTTTTGTTGTCGCTGTTTTTATTGATATATAGTGACTTAAATCAGAGAAGGCAATGGCACCCCACTCCAGTCCTTTTGTCTGGAACAACCCATGGACGGGGGAGCCTGGTGGGCTGCCGTCTATGGGTTCACACAGAGTCAGACACGACTGAAGCAACTTAGCAGCAGCAGCAGTGACTTAAATATTATATTCGTTTCAGGCATACAACATGATGATTTAATATTTGTAAAATATTATAAAGTATTAACTATATTCCCTATGCTGTACACTACATCCCTACAATTTATTCTTTTTATAACTGTTAGTTTGTACCTCTTAATCCCCTTTACCTACTTCACCCCTGCCCCTACCCCTTTCTCTCCTTTTAACCACTAGTTTGTTCTCTGTATCTGTGAGTCTGTTTCTGTTTTGTTGCAGCTGTTTACACTTAGATTCCATATGTCAACGAAAACATAGCATTTTCCTTTCTCTGACATTTTTCACTAAGCACAATACACTCCAGTTCCATCCATGTTGTCATAAATAGCAAGAATTCATTATTTTTTTTATATCTGAGGATTATTTCATATATATATATATATATATATATATATATAATCACATCTTTATCCATTCATCTGCCATTGGGCACATAGATTGCTTTCATATATTGGCAATTGTAAATAATGTTGCTATGAACATTGAGGGGAATGTATATATCTTTTCAAATTAGTGTTTTCATTTTCTTCAGGTAAAGTATCCACAAATGGAATTGCTGGATGATATGGCAGCTCTATCACTGATTATTTTGAGGAAACTTCATACTGTATTCCACAGTGATTGCACCAAATTATTCCCAACAACAGTACACAAAGTTTCCCTTTTCTACATTTCCTCACCAACAGTTATGTCTTGTCTTTTGACCGTAGCCATTTTGAACTCTGGTGTTGGAGAAGACTCTTGAGAGTCCCTTGGACTGCAAGGAGATCCAACCAGTCCATCCTAAAGGAGATCAGTCCTGGGTGTTCATTGGAAGGACTGATGTTGAAGCTGAAACTCCAATACTTTGGCCACCTCATGCGAAGAGTTGACTCATTGGAAAAGACCCTAATGCTGGGAAGGATTGGGGGCAGGAGGAGAGGGGACGACAGAGGGTGAGATGGTTGGATGGCATCACCGACTCGATGGACATGGGTTTGGGTAAACTCCGGGAGTTGGTGATGGACAGGGAGGCCTGGCATGCTGCAGTTCATGGGGTTGCAAAGAATCGGACACGACTGAGCAACTGAAATGGACTGAACTGGGCTGAACTGAACTGATTCTGACTGATGTAAGATGTTTTCTCATTGTGGTTTTGATGTGCATTTCCTAATGATTTGTAACATTTTCTTATGCCTATTTGTCCTCTATATGTCTTTTGTTGGAAAAAATGACTATTCAGATCCTCGACCCGTTTTTTTTTTCTTTAATTGAGCTGTTTGGTTTTTTGATGTTGAATTATATGAGGTTTTGATTTGTATCTTTTGGATATTAACCTCTTATCAGATATACAATTTGCAAATATCTTCTCCCAACAGTATGTTGCATTTTCATTTGGTTGATTCCTTTCTTCACTGTGCAAAATGGTTTTAGTTTCATTAGGTCCCATTTGTTTATTTTTGCATTTGTTGCCAATCCTTGAGTACACAGATCAAAAAAGTATTGCTAAGCCTGTTGTCAAAAAGCATACTGCCTATGTTTTCTTCTAGGAGTTCTATGGTTTCAGGACTTACACTTAAATCTTTAATCTATTTTTACTTTTCTTTTGTACGTGGCATGAGAAAATGATCTAGTTTGATTCTTTTACATATAGTTGTCCAGTTTTCCCATCACCACTTATTGAAAATGTTATCTTTTTACCATTATATATTCTTACTTCATCATAAATTAATTGACATTACTTTGCCAACAAGGTCCATCTAGTCAAAGCTATGGTTTTCATAGTAGTCATGTAGGGATGTAAGAGTTGCACCATAAAGAAAGCTGAGTGCTGAAAAATTGATGCTTTGGAACTGTGGTGTTGGAGAAGACTCTTGAGAGTCCCATGGACTGCAAGGAGATCCAACCAGTCCTGAATCTTCATTGGAAGGACTGATGTTGAAGCTGAAACTCCAATACTTTGGTCACCTGATGCAAAGAACTGACTTATTGGGAAAGATCTGATTCTGGGCAAGATTGAAGGCAGGAGGAGAAGGGGATGACAGAGGATTAGATTGTTGGATGGCATCACTGACTCAATGGACATGAGTTTGAGCAAACTCCAGGAGTTGGTTTTGGACAAGGAAGCCTGGTGTGCTGCAGTCAATGGAGTCACAAAGAGCTGGACACGACTGAGCCACTGAACTGAACTGAATTGACAATACGTGTGGGGATTTATTTCTGAGCTCTCTAGTCTGTTCTACTGATATATGCATATGCATTTTTTTTTTTGCCAATACCATACTGTATTGATTACTATAACTTTGTAGCATAGTTTGAAAACAGGGACTGTGATACCTCCAGCTTTGTTCTTCTTAAGTTCATTTTGGCTATTCAGAGTCTTTTATAGGTTCATACAAATTTTAGGATTACTTGTTCTAGTTCTGTGAAAAATGCCATTGATATTTTGACAGGGATTGCAGTGGAGCTTTAGACTGCTTTGGGTAGTATGGATGTTTTAACAACATTACTTCTTCCATTCCATGAACACAGAATAGCTTCCCATTTATTTGTGTTGTTTTCAATTTGTTTCATCAATGTCTTACAGTTTTCAGAGTATAGGCTCTCACCTCCTTGGTTAAATTTATTCTTAGGTATTTTATTCTTTTTAATACAATTATAAATGGGATTGTTTTCTTTAATTCTTTTTCTCATAGTTCATTATCAGTATATGGAAATGCAGTAAAATTCTATGCATTAATTTTGTATCCTGCAACTTTACTGAATTCACTCAATAGTTTTGGGTGAGTTTTTAGCTTTTTGCTATACATAGTGCCATGTCAAATGCATAAACAATGACTATTTTATTTTTGCCTTTCCAAAATGTGTATGCTGATTTGTATATGTGTGTGTATAACTGTGGCTAGAACTTCCAATACTGTGCTGAATCAAAGTGGTGAGAGTAGTTATCCTTGTCTTGTTCCTGATCTAAGAAGGACTGTTTCAAGCTTTTAGCATTGAATATGGTGTTGGCTGTTGGTTTATTATATGAAACCTTTATTATACCAAGACCCTTTATCTCTACACCCACTTTGTTGAGTTTTTATCATAATTTGATGTTGGATTTGGTCAAAAGCCTTTCCAACATCTATTGAACTGATCATGATTTTTGTTCTTCAATTTGTTAATGTGGTGTGTCACATTGTGTGTATTACATTGATTGATTTGCAGATGTTGAACCATTCATATCTCTCTGGAATAAATTCCATTTGATCATATTATATGATCTTTTTAATGTATTATTGGGTTTTGTTTGCCAATATTTTGTTTAGAACTTTTACATCTATGTTCATCAATGATATTGGCCTATAATTTTTTGTTGTTGTTATTGTTGGTATTTTTATCTGGTTTTGGTAAGAGGGTGAAGCTGACCTTGTGGAATGAGTTCAAAAGCATTCCTTCCTCTTCACTTTTTTGAAACAGTTTGAGAAGGATAAATGTTGTCTGCTTTAAATGCTTGGTAGAACATGAAATTTCTTCCCACAATTTTGTTTGTTGGAAGCTTTTAAATTACTGATTAAATTTCATTATTGATAACTGGTCTGCTCCTAGTTTCTTTTCCTTCCTGATTCAGTCTTGGGAAATCATATGTTTCTTGGAATTAACCTGTTTCTTCAAAGTTGTCCAGTGTTTGATTGTTAATATTAACCTCTTCATCAAAACTACTGTTTTTCCAGTAGTCATGTATGGATGTGAGAGTTGGACTATAAAGAAAGCTGAGCATTGAAGAGTTAATGCTTTTGAACTGTGGTGTTGGAGGAGACTCTTGAGAGTCCCTTGGACTGCAAGGAGATCCCACCAGTCCCTCCTAAAGGAGATCAGTCCTGAGTATTCATTGGAAGGATTGATGCTGAAGTTGAAACTCCAATACTTAGGCCACCTGATGCAAAGAACTGACTCATTTGAAAAGACCCTGATGCTGGGAAAGTTTGAAGGCAGGAGGAGAAGAGGACAAGAGAGGATGACATCACTAACTCAATGGACATGAGTTTGAGTAGGCTCAGGGAATTGGTGATGGACAGAGAGGCCTGATGTGCTGCAGTCCACGGGGTCACAAAGAGTCAGACACGACTGAACAACTGAACTGAACTGAACTGAAACTCTTAATCACCTTTATGTCAGTGGTGTTGGTTTTAATGTATCCTCTTCCATTTCTGATTTAATGTATTTGGGCCTTCTCTATTTTTTCTTCATGATTCTGGATACAGTTTTGCCAATTACATTTATGCTTTTTTAAAACCAACTGTTAATTTTATTGATCTTTTCAATTGTCTTTTTGGTTTCTAGTTTATTTCTGCTCTGATAATTGATATTAACTTTCTTCTGATAACTTTGAGTTTTGTTTCACTTTTTCTAATTCCTTTCGCTGCAGTGTTACATTGTTTATTTGATATGTTTCTTATTTCCTGGAGTAGGCCAGTATTGCTATACATTTTCCTCCTAAAATTGCTTTTTATACATCTCATAGATTTTGAAAAATTTTGTTTCTATTTTCATTCATCTGAAAGTATTTCTTGATTTCCCCTTTGATTTCTTCATGGACCTGTTGATTTTTTGTTGTTGTTGCTGTTAACATGTTGTTTAGGCTTCATATGTTTTTGCTTGTGCTTTTTCCAGTTTTCTTCCTTAGTTGATTTCTAATTTCATACCACTGTAGTTCAGAAAATGCTTTAAATGGTTTCAATCTTTTAAAATGTATTTAGACTTGTCTTGTGTCCTAGCAAGTGTTCTATTATGGAGAATATTTGGGTACTTTAAAAAAGTGTGTATTCTGCTGTTTTGTGATGGAATAATCTGTTGACACCTTTTAAGTTCATCTGATTTAATATATCATATAAGGCCTCTTTTCTTATTGATTCTCTATCCAGATAAATCAGCAATTGCTATAAGTGCATTAATAAAGTCCTCTATAATTATTGTATTATTGTCATTTTCTCCCTTTATGTCTGTTATTATTTGCTTTATATATTCAGGTGCTTCTTATGTCACATGTATATATGTCTATGAATGTTATATACTTTTCCTGGATTGACACCCTTATCATTATATAATGCCCTACTTTCACTTTTGTTATAAACTTTGCTTTAAAGTCTATTTTATCTGACAAAAATATTGTTTCCCTAGTTTTATTTTCTCTTCTATTTTCATAAAATATGTTTTCCACCCTTTATCTTTTAAACTATGTGTGTCTTTAGCTCTAAAGTGAGTTACTTGTAAGCAGCTTGTCAATGGGTCTTGATTTTTTTTTTTAATCCAGTCAACCACCATGTCTTCTGATTGAAGCATTTAGTTAGTCTACTTACATCTTAAGTGATTACTGATAGATATGTATGTATATGCCACTTTATTTCTTGTTTTCTGGTTGTTTTTTAAATTCTTCTCTGATCTTTTCTTCTTTTTTAGTTTCTTACCTTGTGGTTTAATAATTTTCTTTAGTATTAGCTTTGGATTCCTTTATTTTTTATCTATAATAGGTTTTAGGTTTGTGGTTACCATGCAGTTCATACATATATTTGTTTTTTAAACTGACATTTAAGTTCAAACATGTTTTAAAAGTTCTACATTTTTTTATCTCTCCCTATATTTTATTTTTGACATATTTCGTATTTTCGTGTGTATCCCTTAACTAGTTATTATAGTTATAGATGACTTTACAACTTTTGTATTTTAATGTTTATACTCGCTTTTAAATGCTCGATCCACTGTATTTACTATATATTTGCCTTTTTCCTTTAGGTGTTTGTAGTATGTAGTGAGCCTTCTTCCTTTATGTACTTTCCTTTTTCCTTTATGTATTTTCTTACTTATTATTATTTCTTTATCCTTCTTAAAGGAGATAATTTAATACTTCTTGTGAGGGCGATTTAATGGTGATGAACTCTTTTAGTCTTTGTTTACCTAAGAATATCTTTATCAGTCCTTCAACAGATTGTTAATCTTTTTTGCTGTTGTTGTCAGTCACCAAGTCATGTCTGACTATTTGTAACCACATGAACTGCAGTCTGCCAGGCTTCCTTGTCCTTCACTATCTCTCAGTTTGCTCATACTCATGTCCACTGAGTCATGATACCATCCAAGCATCTCATCCTCTGTCACCCCCTTGTTTGGCCCTCAATCTTTCTTAGGATCAGGGTTTTTCCCAATGAGTCAGCTTTTAGCATCGGGTGGCCAAAGTATCGAAATTTCAGCTTCAGCATCATGGATAGAATATCCTTGGTTGTGTATGTATGTGTTTTTCCCTTTCCTTTTCAGTACCTCCAATATATCATTCACTTGCTTTCTGGCCTGCAAAGTTTCTGCTGAAAGATCAGCTGATAGACTCACGTTAGGGGGGTTTTCTTGTTGTGACTTTTTGCCTTTCTCTTGATGCCTTTAGAATTCTTTCTTTAACTTTTGCCATTTTAATTATATCTTAGTATGAATTTATTTGAGTTCATGTTTTGGGGACTCACTGTTACTCCTGAACCTGAATATCTGTTTCCTTTCTTTGCTTAGGAGTTTTTAGCCATTATTTCATCAATACATTTTCTTCTGCTTTTTCTCTCTTCTTTTTGGAAAGCTTATAATGTCAATGTTAATATTTGATGCTGTTTGAATGTTGTTCCAAAAGGCCCCTTAAATCATCTTAATTATTTTTTCTTTTTACTTCATTATTATTTTCTTTTTTTCTTTCTTTCTTTTTTTTTTTTTTTCTGATTGGGTGATTTCCATAATTCTATCTTCTGAATTGTTGATCCATTCTTCTGTATCACCTTATCTGCTGATGATTCGTTGTAGCATATTTGTCATTTCAGTTACTATACTCTTCTGCTCTAAATGATTTTTTTTTAATTTTGTAATCTTTTGTTGAAGTTCTGTGTCCCTTAATTCATTTCCCTGGTTTGGTGACCATCATGATTTATTTTGTTCTTCTATTCGGCATATAATCATATATATCTTCTCTTTTTTTTTTTTTTTTTTGGACTCTCTCTGTCTCTACAAAACTAGGCAAAACAATCACCTATTCCTTTCTTGAAACATGCCCTTATTTGGGAGCATCCCTATATAGTTTGCATGTGCCCACTGGCTGTGGTGGGAGAACTGGATTTGAAGTGACTGTGGGCTAGACTTTTTCTAGGAAGTTACAGGGTAATTGCCTTGGTGGGGATGGGCTGGAACTGGTGAAGGAGAGATAGGTTGGTGTTTCTCCCAGGGCACACCAGCAGCTGCTGCCTTGGTAAGGGGTGGGAGGATTGAAATTAATCCTGGTGTGGGCTGAGGGATATTCTGGGGTAGTCTTGACAGGCCAGCTAGAGCATCAGGCAGTTTTCATTCTGCAGCCTCTGTGCTGGGACTTAGAGTGAGTAAGTTTATGCAGAGAAAAGTCTTGTCCTTTAAGAGCAGAGTCTGAGTTTCTTACAGTCCCCAGCCCTTCCAATTCTAAGTCACACTGGTTTCCAAGACAAGCCTGTCCCTGGTGTGGGGTGGGCTGTGCAATGTAGGTCTCAAATTATTCACTCTTAAGGGAGGACTTCTGAGTTTGTGACATCCCCATCCCTGGTTGCCCACCAGGAATATGAGTACTGACTAGATCATTTCTTTTCCCCTCCTACCTATCTGGGTGTGGCCTTGGGTTTATAAGCATGATTGTAGATAAGCCACTCTGCTAGTCTTCAGTTTATTCTCAGAAAGTGTTGGTCTACATGCAATTGTTGTTTTGGTGTGTTCATGGGAAGAGGTGAACGCAGGGTCTTCCTATTCTGCCATCTTAACTCTGACTCAAGTTATTGTTTTATAGAATTCTTAATAAAGAACAACAAGAAAGTGGTAAACCATAAATGATAAGACATAAAACTCATTTGTTTAACCCTAAGATGGAATATGCCCTCCCAAGAAAGAGAATTAACTTCTAACAGGTACAAAACCTTTAAAAAAGAGTATGTAATTATTGATCTTAAACAGAGCACTATTATTATAACACTAACTACAGTAGAATAATCTCAATAAGACAGATGTATATGTTTTACTAGTCATAGTAATTAAAATTTAATGAAACTCCACTGGCGGTGTTTTCAATTAAACAATATCTGAAGATGTTCCATCTTATTCATAGAAGAAAGCCAAATCCTTAAACAATAACAAGAAAGAAGAAAAGAAGCAAATGAGATCTATTTCAAATATTTTAAAAAATCTAATAAACAAATCAAAGTGTTTTAAAAGATAAACGAAGAAATCTATTCAGCTCAAACTGCCAGAATTCCAAGTAATTTACCAAAAGCCAGCAACTTTCAAAACCACTTTATTTTGGCATGAGCTTTTACAGTAGAGAAGAAAATGTCTTAGGCAATAAATCACAAAGCTGAATTTACCTATTCTAAAACTACCAGTGGTGGTAAATTATGTTAAATTATTTTTTGCTGAAACAAACAAGTCTAATTTACTCAGTTTCTACTCTAGCTGGAGGTTTTCCTTATTGGTTGATAAGTGGGTAAAAAAAATCACAATTTTTGTGCACATGCAGCTTAAACATCCTTTAAGCTCATGAAGATGATATATCTGTATTTCAAAGTTTGCTTATAGCAAGTAGTAGGTTCAATATCTACCTCTAAAATCTCTTAAGCCTGCAACATTTCCAAGAATGATTGACAAGGGGTTATTTTGTTCTTCAGTGAATCCTAGATAGCTTATTTTTCTTCATAAAAAGGATTCATACAGATCAGCCAGGACAAAATCATTAAAAAGAAAATCAATTTGAAAGTTGTATTAGATGTGAGAAGAACATTCTCAAATCCCCTGTTTTCGTGGTTGCTTGTGAAGAATAAGAGTATTGATTAGGTTTAAAATACCACCATTGGGCCAGGATTTATTAACTCTGCATGACACACTGCATGTGTTTTAGAATTCACTTTTAAAAGTATTCTGAAAATTGTAAAAATATAAGAGATAGGATTTACTTATTAATCTAAGTATACTAACTGTATATCAACATAGAGTTCCAATGAGGGGAAAAGAAAAAAAAGAAAAGTAAAGAAGGATATGTCATTAATCATGTCAAATATTTTAAATTATAAGAGAGGAAGAGAGGATTTTTCTGGAAGTTGTGTTCCTCTTCTGCTGCTGCTGCATGGACTTCCACAACCAGATGTTCACCTCCTTTCTTCTTATAAGGAGCTAACTGACATGATAAATGTTAAGTTTGAAAGAGTTAAGAGTCACTATAGATATATTTTTTATTTTACTCTGACATTAGAATAACTCCTGAGTGAGAAAAAGTTTAAAAAACCCTCTGGTAAGTGTTAACTAATTAAAAACAATGTTTGGATAATTTTTCCTTGTCTTTTAACATAAAGATGATAGATAATACAGAAGTAATAAACTGATTAATGATTTATTAAGATCCACTCATGTACTTAATATTAGCTCCTAAAATTCAGCTATTTATAAACTGTCATGCATTGTAAAAATAGGTTATGTGTAGATTTCATTTATCTTTGGTGACAAGATTTTGAGTCAGTGAATCACTGAAGTCAAATACTCAACTAAGAGAAAGATAAATGCATTTCCCCTTTTCCTTAAATAAAGCAATATTAATAAGTTAAATAGAGATTATTAGTTGATATTGGAAAATACACTTAGAGTGATAACAATAAACAAATTGCTTATTGTTATGATTATGGAGAGACAGTACCTCTATAGTTGTGCCTACACAAAAGATTATAATTGCCAAGTTTGAGTTACCCATTAAACTATTATTAATTTTCCCTTCTTTCAATTGTATATTAAAAATCTCTATCTTGAATGGATCTCATCAACTTTTAAACATAATGGTCATTCTGATTAAAAGCAAGTAAACAAAAAGACTTCCTCAATTCAATAATCTCCTTCAGATTTTATTCTCTCCTTTCCACATCTTTGAAAAGTTTTAAAAAATACACCTATTCTCAAACTTTCCACTTCTCATTTACTCCATTCTAAAGGGACTGGCTTCCCTTACTCTATCAAAACAAGATTTAGTGACCCTCAAGTCACTAAGCCAAAAATATGGTGATGTTCTTATCCTTACCTGTCAGCACCATTTAGTGATGAAACCACTACATTCTTTTTCCCTTGAATACACAACGACATACTTGTGGCTTTTTCTCCTATCTTCAGAGCCACTTCACCTTTCTCCATCCAGTCATAAAATCTGGTGTTAATTTGTTTCACTCCCCGCCCTACATTATCTCTGTAGCCTATTTTCTTCATGTCCATTGCTTAAATAACTGCACATTACATGTGTGCATGCACATACACACATACACAAATGTATATACACACACACACACACACACACACTTGTGAGAACCCATCAATGCCATCTGTAGAATCCAGACTGTGGACAGCTGGAATGGTTTCACCTGGCCAACATGTATTCACCAGGTTTCTGTATCATTCAGTCCCTCCCTGGGTCTCCTCATTTTCTTCAGATTCTTGCCTACATGTTACTTCCTTTATGAGAATTTCTCTGACGTACTAAACACTGCATCACATTATAAGCAGTATAAGCACAGTGCTTTTTTTTTTTTAGTCTGTTTTAGTCCCTGATGTATTTCCTGTTGCAGAGAAATGTCTAACAAACGGCAGGCACTTGATAAATAGTTGTTAAATGAAGTCATAAATTTAAATCACATCATATCGTCCCTTTGAAACACTTCTTTGGCCTCACATTGCATGGTGAGTAGAGAACACATATTCTCATGTAACCTAAGGCCTGCAGAAAGCAGACACCTTCTCCCTCTCAGGCCTCTTTGTATGCCCCTTCTATTGGCTTTCAATATCCAGGCCACTCAGACCTTCCCTGAGGTCTTTCTATAGACCATGTTTCCCCACTTGCAGTATCTCTGCATATGCTTCTCCCTCTGCCTAAAAGGATCTTCTCTCCACTTTGCCTAGTGAGTCCCCACTCAACCTTCCATCTCAGCAAAAGATCCCTTCTCTTTGCAGTACCCCCGGCCTCCCACCTATTTATTGTGTGCTCACATAATGAGTATCACCATGTACTGCATACTGTATGTACATCAATTTCACTTTCGTATTTAACAATTTATATTTCCCATACTGGACCATAACTCCTAAAAGCAGGGGCTCCACTTTTGCTCACCACGGATATGTCCAATCTTGAGTGCAGTACCTAGCACTTAAGTGTGTTCAATAAGGATTCATGGACTTATGGTTCACAGAAGAGAAGGGGCCAGAGGGGTAGTTAAGCACTTTGGGATTGACATGTATACACTACCCCATGTTAAAACCAACAAGGACATACCGTATAGAATAAGGAACTCTGGTCAATATTATGTAACAATCTAAATGGGAAAAGAATTTGAAAAAGAATGAATATATGTATATGTATAACTGAATCATTTTGCTGTACACTTGAAATTAACATTTTTATTCAAATATATTCCAATATAAAATTTAAAAAAGAAAAGAGTTCATGAATGAATGAAGAAAAGAAGGAGTTAATATATTTTTAAATCAAGATAGTAAGACTCATACATAGAAAATTGGCCAAATTATTGTAGTGTTTTTATATTACTTCCCAATTAAGGAGGATCATCATTAAAAGAAAGATTCTAAATTAAATAGAATTTTTTTAAATGTAAAACAGAACAGAAAACTAAGCAATGTTAGGAGAAAAGATTAAAGGCTTAATATTAGTTCACTCAGTCAGTTCAGTTCAGTTCAGTTGCTCAGTTGTGTCCAACTCTTTGCAACCCCATGAACCGCAGCACGCCAGGCCTCCCTGTCCATCCCCAACTCCCAGAGTTTACCCAAACTCATGTCCATCGAGTCGGTGATGCCATCCAGCCATCTCATTCTCTGCTGTCCCCTTCTCCTCCTGCCCCCAGCATCAGGGTCTTTTCCAATGAGTCAACTCTTCGCATGAGGTGGCCAAAGTATTGGAGTTTCAGCTTCAACATCAGTCCTTCCAATGAATACTCAGGACTGATCTCCTTTAGGATGGACTGGTTGGATCTCCTTGCAGTCCAAGGGACTTTCAAGAGTCTTCTCCAACACCACAGTTCAAAAGCATCAATTCTTCAGCACTCAGCTTTATTTATAGTCCAACTCTCATATTCATACATGACTACTGGAAAAACCATAGCCTTCACTAGATGGACCTTTGTTGACAAAGTAGTGTCTCTGCTTTTTAATATGCTGTCTAGGTTCACTAAACTTATTTAATAAAGTTAAAATTTAATGTATAATTTGAATTCAGAAAATTATATTATACATCAAGTTGTTGCTGCTAAGTCTCTTCAGTCTTGTCCGACTCTGTGCGACCCCATAGACGTCAGCCCACCAGGCTCCCCCGTCCCTGGGATTCTCCAGGCAAGAATACTGGAGTGGCTTGCCATTTCCTTCTCCAGTGCATAAAAGGGAAAGTGAAATCGCTCAGTCGTGTCCGACTCTTAGCGACCCCGTGGACTGTAGTCTACCAGACTCCTCCATCCATGGGATTTTCCAGGCAAGAGTATTGAAGTGGGTGCCATTGCCTTCTCCAATACATCAAGCATATGCCATTAATCAAGTGCTAAAATAATTCCTGAATTAATGCTAGCTTATTCCAGAGTTCACTGTCAAATATGGTTCAGTGTGACTGGAAGTTATATGTTAGTATGCTTTCCTAAGGATCTGTTAGCAACACTTCAGTATGTGTTTTAGACATAAACTACACCTGAGTAGCAGCAGATAAAGTTATTCTTGGATTCCCTTTTTATAGCAAGAGTTTTTGAAAGCCTAACCTGTATGAAAAAAATCTCCATATGGATTAATTTATTTCAATCTGTTTCACACACACACACACACACACACAGTGGAGGGGGTGGGGAGTTAAAACAAAATAGCTGCTTGATTCTACTCACTTGGAGTAATTTCTATTTCACACTATCTAGTTGCTGTATTCCCACCTCTCCCCAAGATTTAAATTAAATAATGAGTTAGAGAGGGTAAAAATAAACTCACAGAGAAACTACACACAGATTTACCAAAAGCTGCATATACACATGCATACATACAGGTAAGAGTATATTAGTTAGGCCCATTCACAGTTCTTGTCACTATAAATTAGTATTTGATTTTACCTGAAAATTAATATAGATTTTTACATGGTTAATAAAATAAACGTTCATATTATAAAATGTGATCTATATATCTCTTATATTGAGGGGGGGAAACCAAAATTTAAAATTTATAAAAATTAAAGGATGCAGCCAAATTTCTAATGTGATGACTTATAAAAGACTTAAACTACTTTTAATAGAAAAAAATAACTGAACTAATCATTGAATAAATTATAGAAAGAAAATAAAACAGAGTATAAAGATTTTTTTTAAAATAAGTGTATAAATTAATATATTAAAAAAAGAAAACAGAATTGATAAAGTAAAAAAGAATAATAAAATATAACACTTTTAGTAGTTTTAAAAACATAAATAAAATGTGTCACATACAGAAATGAACATTTTTCAAAATGAGAGAAATTCTATATAAAATTCTAGAAGAATAAAATTAATATGTTCATCAATTTAACAGTTTCCCTTAGATAAATATTGATGGAAAAAAAAACTGAAATGGCTAAAACATGCAGGAAGTAATTAAAAATTTTGTCCAACAATTGCCACCAAAAATGTTCTTTGACACTAAGAGTTGCTTTGTCTTATCAAATTTTCAATAAAGATGTAACTCCTATATTATGTAAATATTCCAGAGTGCAGAAGACTACAGAACACCTCTTTAACCATTATGCATAAAGAAGATTACTTGGATATTAAAAACAAAAATAAAAATAAAAGTTCCACAGACTAATATTAGTTTTGAACACAAGCTAATTTTTTAAATAGAATTTTATCAAATTAAAATCAGTTTTATAGAACATGAACCAGATATCCAGTTATGTATACATTATTCTGGAAATTTAAAAATAGTTTATATTTTGAGTATTAATTAGAATAATTTATTACATCAAAAACTTGTTGTTCAGTCTCTGAGTCATGGCCAACTGTTTTTGACTCCATAGACTGCAGCACACCAGGTTGCCCTGTCCTTCACCATCACCCGGAGCTTGTTCAAACTCATGTCCATTGAGTCAGTGATGTCATCCGACCATCTCATCCTCTGTCGTCCTCTTCTCTTCCTGCCTTCAATCTTTACCAGCATCAGGGTCTTTTTTAATGATTCAGCTCTTCGCATCAGAGGGCCAAAGTATTGGAACTTCAGCTTCAGCATCAGTCCTTCTAGTGAAATTCAGGATTTGTTTCCTTTAGGATTGATTAGTTTGATCTCCTTGCAGTCCAAGGGACTCTCAAGAGTCTTCTCCAACACTACAGCTCAAAAGCATCAGTTCTTCAGTGTTTAGCCTTCTCTATGGTCCAACTCGCACATCCATACTGGAAAAACCATAGCTTTGACTACACGGACCTTTGTCGGCAAAGTAATATCTCTGCTTTTTAATATATTGTCTAGGTTTGTCATAGCTTTTCTTCCAAGGAACAAGCATCTTTTAATCTCATGGCTGCAGTTGCCACACTCAGTGACTTTGGAGCCCGAGAAAATAGTTTGTCAGTGTCTCCATTGTTTCCTCATCTATTTGCCATGAAGTGATGGGACCAGTTGCCATGATCTTCGTTTTTTTGATGATGAGTTTTAAGCCAGCTTTTTCACTCTCCTCTTTCACCTTCATCCAGAAGCTCTTTATTTCCTCTTCGCTTTCTGCCATAAGGGTGGTGTCATCTGCGACTCTGAGTTTATTGATATTTCTCCCAGCAATCTTGATTCCAGCTTGTGCTTCATCCAGCCTGGCATTTCACATGATGTACTCTGCACATAAGTTAGATAAGTATAGTGACAATATGCAGCCTTGATGTACTCCTTTCCCAATTTTGAATTAGGAATTTTAATAATTTAAATAATTAAATTATTTAATTTAAATTTTGAATTTTAACAATTTAATATAATATTTTAATAATTTAAAAGTTACATGATAATCATTTATTATTTAGATGACTAATTAATAATTTCAATAATTATATAATTTGAACTTTGAATTTTGATAATTTAAATAATATGATTATATATTCTCTTCCATAGGTGGCAAAAGCAAAAAGAAAGTAATTTTTTCCATTCTTGCCCTGTTCTTGAAGTTAGAAGCACAGTTTGAATTAGAAACAATCCCTGCACTAATGTATAGTCTATCAAAATGCTTTTGTAGTTTTTTCAAATTAATCAAAGAAAATGAAATAAAACATTTATACTGTAAAATTTGTGCATAAAACCGTCTACCTGATAATCCAGCCAATAAGCACAAAGCTGCTTAGAACTTAAAAAAGAAAAAAAGGAAGGTGACAAATGGCAAAATGCACTCTTAACATGCAACAACTTTTTATCAGCAATAATCAGCTAAAAATAAGATTTGATAAACTGATCCCATTTTCAAAGATAACAACTATTATTTTATGCCAATACATAGATATTAAAGAACATAAGGCTCCTCTAATTTTACTTAGAGATATAAAAGTAAGAAACACACAAAGTTTGGGGGGAACTCAAAGTTTTCATCCAATTTACCCATAGGTTTAATGAACCTCAATTAAAATGCTAAAAAAATTTACACAATGTTTCTTAAATTTGTGTTAGTATAGAAGTGAAAGAATAAGAAAAATATAAACCTGAAAATAAAAGTTAATTGAAGGGATATTGTCCCATCTCATAATAGATTATGAGATTTAATGGATTATTGGATATTTAATGTGCACAGAAATCATACTAAGTATATATATCAATTATCCTAGTTAATCCTCTCAAAAATTCTACAAGAAAGATTACTGGCATACACATTTCATAATTATCTTCAACTTAGCATTGAGTAAACTAAGGTTTGGGTTTCCCTGGTGGCTCAGACAGTAAAGATCTGCCTACAATACAGGAGACCTAGGTTCAATCCCTGGGTCAAGAAGATCCTGTGGAGAAGTCATGTCCTACTCTTTGTGACCCCATGGATTGTAGCCCACCAGGCTCCTCTGTCCACGGGATTTTCCAGGCAAGAATACTGGAGTGGGTTGCCATTCCCTTCTGCAGAGGATCTTCTCCACCCAGGGATCAAACCTTCATCTCCTTCATTAAAGGTGGATTCTTTACTGTCTGAGCCACCAGGGAACTTCACTGAATTCTTAACAACAGCAAATCTCTGTCCATAGTGATTGATGTAAAGATGGAATATAATGCAAGAAGCATCAGGATCGAATTAGTGATTGACGAGATCTCCTTTCCCTAAGGCCATGGATTTTAAGGACTGTTTAGGTCTAGTGTTATCAGGAAGTCATACTCACTGCTTGGGAATAACACTCTTACAGAGGAAGACAGAGTAGAGATAGACAGAACCTGTTGATCATTCTAGAACCTCTGGATCCAGCTATTTTAGATATTTGGATTTCCAAATTGTGGGAAACAGAATTCCTTTTATATTCAAATGAGTAAAATTGTGTTCCTGACACTTGTAATGAAAAACATTCTGACCAAAAGATCAGTTGAGTGTTTTTGAGGGACGAGAGAGTTGAGGGCGTTTGCAAGGGAGTGTTCATGATGAGGACAGTGAAACATATGGGCAGTGAAACAGGAAAGTGGTGATAGGTAGTGAGGTCCTTTGGAAAAATGCACTGGGAGGACTGATGAAGTGGAAATACTGTTCCTATATTAAGGGAGTTGGTAGGCTGTGGTCTGAGTACAAACTCATTAAAATTGAGATATTAAAGATAGTACAATGATTGGTGATAATAAGAGAACAGTTGTAACCATGCCAGTGGGTGACTGAGGTGGATAAAGGTGAGGAGTTCAAGGATCTAGGAGGCTAGGAAACAGGATGAGCAGAGTCAAAATTATGGGTGAATTGCAGAATTAGGGAAAATATTAGTGAGTGCAGTGATACACCCAGGTGGTCTTAGTGCTAACGATGCCAGGGATTGAAAGAGGAAAGATTACAAATGATTTAAACGTGGTGGTTGGCAGCAAGGAGATATATATATATATATCTTTATATATCTTTCATGAGATATCTGATATGAGGGAGAAGAAACAAACTCCATGTGAATAAAATTTAGTTCATGTAACACAGTGATTTATGAGAGTTGAGAAGCTAGCAGGCCCAAGGGGCAGAGTGAATAGGTGAAGGAGGAAAGCAAATAGGAGACACTGGGCCAGATGAAGGATGTTCAGCTGGTGATGGGATGATAATCTTACAGTAACTGAAAGTCAGAGAGATCTAATTTATGGGTGTCACTGAGGCTTGCCAAAGCGTGGGCCATTTGCAATTAGTTCAAATCATTTCTTAGAAGAATAAGGCCCAACCAGGTGCCCTAAAGCCTGCTATATGTGACAGGCAACCCAGGTGGCACACACTGTACACCCTCTGACAGGAGAGGGCTACACAGCAATATTTAATGGTGCCCTTATGCTACAGTGATAAGTTTAACACTATGTATGATCCAGGTGCCTTAATCTCCTTTCTGGTCACCTCTCAGCATTACATCCATGTGTGCTCAGTCATAGAATTGTGTCTGACTTTTTGAGACCCTATGGACTGTAGCCCACCAGATTCTTCTGTCCATGGGATTCTCCACGTTAGAATACTGGAGCGGGTTGCCATTTTCTCTTCAGCGTGGCATATTCTAGTCCAATCTACTGAATCCCTCTGAGTTCCTCTAAATACTCTATACTCGCCCTATAAACATATTTTTCTTCTGCCTGATGATGTCTTTCCTGCCCACTTCACCTATCTTCATGTTTTGGCTGACAACTGTAGTCATCATTCATGACTGAACTTTGGCATCACCTCCTCAGGGAAGCCTTCTTTAATTCACCAATCCTGGATCAGTGCTCTGGCAACATCTTTTATCCCTATTCGAGTACTTGTTATGCTATATAATCTTGACTTTTAATTGAAGCTCTGGGAGGGAAAGTATTATGACTTGTATACCCAGCCCTTGGGCTTCCCTGATAGCTCAGTGGTAAAGAATCTGCTTCCAATTCATGAGACACAGGTTCAATCCCTGGTTCAGGAAGATCTGCTGGAGAAGGGAATGGCAACCTGCTCCAGTATTGTTGCCTGGGAAATCCTATGGATAGAGGAGCCTGGTGGGCTACAGTCCATGGGGTCACAAAAGAGTCAGGCACCACTTAGCAACTAAATGACAACACCTAGCCCTTAAGAAGAAAAGCATGTAGTAGTTAGTTATTCAATACTTATTTGTAGCATGAATGAACTAAACAGATTAAAAACAATCATGGCACAATTAGGCTTATGCTTGAATATTTCAGGTAATTAATCTCACTACTCTGTGTCATTATGTATTTTTGTACCACAATAAATGATGCTTATGCTCCCAAAGATTATATGCCACAATAGAGATAAGAATATATTGTAACTAGGACATTCAGAAACATCTGAATCCAGGTGCCCTTGAGTATTCAGGTTGATTATAAGCAATTTTTTTTTTTTCATATTATCCTGAGATGTAAAAGCTTTTAGGACTTCCCTGGTGGTTCAGACAGTAAAGCCTCTGCCTATTTGCGGGAGACCTGGGTTCAATCCTTGGTTCAGGAAGATCCCCTGGAGAAGGAAATGGCAGCCCACTGCAGTACTCTTGCCTGGAAAATCCCATGGACAGAGGAGCCTGGTAGGCCACAGTTCATGGGGTCACAAAGAGTCGGACACGACTGAATGACTTCACTTTCACTTTCATAAAAGCTTTTAGAAGACATCCCATTAAGCCCTCCCTTTATTCCCCAAAGTATTGTATAATAGCTCAATGATTCTCTTAGTAATCATCAATTTTGTTCTAAAAAACCAGGGAAATTTTCAGGAGTACAAAATTACAGCCAATATCTTCATAGCATGAGATCAGGAATAGGAAAATAGAAATATTTGTTCCAGTTTTATCCATTGGCTTCCTCACTAATCACTTAGTATAATGGGGCTAATAATATTAGAAAAGATAAATTTTAAGAAATTTGAAATGCAAACCAGAAGTCTGAATTTATATCTTGAAGGGCTTCATACCTGTTCCTAAAATGTACCTAAATTTGTAATAAATAAATAAATAAAATCCAGCCTTCTGTTTTCTGGGTCAATTTGACAAGTGTAATAAACAGTTTCAATATTTGAACATAAATCTATGATCCATCTGGAGTTTATTTTGGTTTATGTCACAAGGAATGAACCAATTTTACTCTTTTTCCAAATGGTTAGCCAGTTGTTTCAACACCTTTTTCTGGATAATTCATTTCTTTCCATTAATTTGAAATACCAACTTTATGATACTCTAGTTTCTTTAATTGGGTGAATTGCTGCTTTTTCTATGCTATTCCATTGATCTTTCTATTCTTCTGTTGAAAACAATAGTCAATATTGTCCCAGAAGCCTACTTCTTTTATTTATTAATTTCATCTACCCACTCTACATTCAGTATGTCATGCTTTCCATTCCTCAATACCAAATGTGCTTTCCCTACCACCTTCAAACCATGTCTACTCCACTTAAGAGGAAATTCCTCATCATTTTTTTTTTTCTTCACAAAGTCAATCTTGTTTCCATGTTTGCCCTCAAGGAAAATGTATGAGAAATGAGGAAAGATGGTGCTATGTGCTAAGAAACAGAACACAGAAAGAAGAGATGAGGGTCAGAGGAGTAAAAGCATTGTTTCCAGCAGTGCCAGCAGATCAGAAAGTCTTGGGAACCCACCAGTACACCTACGTGCACTCACTGAAAACTTCATAGGCAGTCAGATTACTCATAAAGATTTGTTATAGTAAGATATGGTAAGATATAGTAAGAAAAAGGCAGAATGGAACCCAGACCTACCAACAGAGACATTAAAAGACATTGCCAAGAAGACCAAGCCAGTATATGAAGACAGGAGAAAATTCAGGCAGAAGTGTATATGGAGGATAGCAGAGTCATAGCAACCAAGGGAAGAGGGATTTTTAAAAATGAGTAAGATTTTCAATTCTTATTTAGTCTAGAATATTACGTTTCTCAGGGGCTTCCCAGGTGGCTCAGTGGTAAAGAATCCGCCTTCTGATGCAGGAGATGCAAGAGACACAGGTCCGGGTCCCTGGGTCAGAAAGATCCCCTGGAAGAGGAAATGGCAACCCACTCCAGTATTCTTGTCTGGAAAATCTCATGGACAGAGGAGCCTGGTGAGCTACAGTCCATGGGGTCACGCAGAGTCAGACACAGCTGAACATGCAGGCATGCTCATTATTTTCCTCAGCAAGGAATGATTTTGTTGTAAACAGAAGAATCAGAAATTACTTCTGGTTCAAACAGAATTATTAAAGTAAAGCTCTACTTGATATTAAGTAAGAGACTGACTTCTTTTTTAAAAAAAACAACTGGATTCAACAATTAAAACTGAAAACAACTTTATTGAAGAGACTTAGAAATGAATTAGAATTGAAGATACTAAAACGGAGGAAAGAGATCATAAGGTTTTGAATGAATAGCTATCCAAATCACCTCACAGATGAAAATATATATATATTTTTTAATTTGTATGTAAGATAAGACAAAGCACTTTTGAAAATTCATTCATTTGAGAATTCTGATGCACATGTGAGTGTAGACCAAATGGAAAGAGATTTAAGAGGTCATTCAGTTTGCTTTTATTCTAGTCCTCAAGCTAAAGAAGAAGAAAGATGAATAATCTAGCTCAATTCACTGGACTAGAAAAATCTTACAGGAAATAGGGTGTCCTAAAGGGTTTCTGGACACCCATACTTTTATGACATATCACGGCAACTGGGTAACCAAGGTTTTGAGTATTCATGTCATGGCTATATAACCTGAAACAAAAAACTCACCTTGGAAGAACTGAAAAATCCATTTCATATTCTTTTTTTTTTTTAAAGAAAACATTTAAAATAGCTTTAAAAAGCCTCCACACCCTTGGGAAAACATGAAACCATGATCAGACTGGTCCCACTCTCTGACTTCCAGGATAGGCTTTACTTCCACATAGATGCCTGCTTGACTCTGGTTACTACCTTCTATGTGATAAGGCAACTGGGTCAAAATCACAAAGATATTCAACCATAACAACAATTTTCCTCCCTCAGTACACACTGGGAAGTACAAGTAGTCCAACAATATATATATATTTGGTACATCATTTCCAAATACAAAATGGGAAAATTAGATACAAAGTAATCAAAAAATGTTTAGGTTTTTAACTTACAAAAAACAAAGCTTCTTTCAAAGGCCTTAGCTAAAATACTGGCTGATTTTGTTTCTCCTTCATGAACTGATCACATAATAGTAGATAAAAATCAACTGCTGTCTCTTCAGCCAGTGTTCATTTTACAAAAGTGGTTTTAGTACTGCAGGTGTAAGTACAAAATATTATCTATACCAAAAAAAATATATATAATAATAATAACAATAATTACTTGACCCTGCTGAACAAGAAAATATCTATGATTAAAATTTTAAGAAATTTCTGTGAAAGAGTCAGAACAAAGATATGAATAAGATATGTCACTCAGTTCAGTTCAGTCACTCAGTCGTGTCCGACTCTTTGCGACCCCATGAACTTGTTTTTAAGAGGTCAAACTGAAGCCATGGATTATATAAGTGAAAATTTAAACACTCCCCCAACCGAATTTCTGATATAAAGTAGCACGTTAGACTCCTTTGCTCTCATCTCACCCTTCCCAGCATTCCTAGGGAGGAGTAATCGTGCAAGTAAAACAATGAAAATACCAATATAAAAATCTGAACTTAACTGATAGGAAGAGGAAGAGGAAAATATTTCCTCCTCTGAGGTTATCTAAATTAACAAACTAATAAACCTGATAGGACTTATTATTTAACAATTATTTTCTTTCTTTTTTTAAAATTAGTTTATTTATCTATTTTTTAACTTTACAATGTTGTATTTGTTTTGCCATACATTGACGTGAATCCACCATGGGTGTACATGTGTTCCCCTTCCAGAACCCCCCTCCCACCTCCCTCCCTATCCCATACCTCAGGGTCATCCCGGTGCACCAGCTCCAAGCACCCTGTATCATGCATCGAACCTGGACTGGCGATTCCTTTCACATATGATAATTTACATGCTTCAGTGCCATTCTCCCATATCATCCCACCCTCGCCCTCTCCCATAGAGTCCATAATACTGTTCTATATATCTGTGTCTCTTTTGCTGTCTCACATACAGGGTTATCTTTACCGATTTACTAAATTCCATATATATATGTGTTAGTATACTGTATTGGTGTTTTTCTTTCTGACTTACTTCACTCTGTATAATAGGCCCCAGTTTCATCCACCTCATTAGAATTGATTCAAATGTATTCTCTTTAATGGCTGAGTAATATTCCATTGTGTATATGTACCACAGCTTCCTTATCCATTCATCTGCTGATGGGCATCTAGGCTGGTTTCATGTCCTTGCTATTATAAACAGTGCTGCGGTGAACATTGGGATACATGTGTCTCTTTCAATTCTGGTTTCCTCAGTGTGTATGCCCAGCAGTGGGATTGCTGGGTCATATGGCAGCTCTATTTCCAGTTTTTTGAGGAATCTCCACACTGTTCTCTATAGTGGCTGTACTAGTTTGCATTCCCACCAACAGTGTAAGAGGGTTCCCTTTTCTCCACACCCTCTCCAGCATTTATTGCTGGTAGACTTTTGGATAGCAGCCATTCTGATGGGCGTGAAATGGTACCTAATTGTGGTTTTGATTTGCACTTCTCTGATAATGAGTGATGTTGAGCATCTTTTCATGTGTTTGTTAGCCATCTGTATGTCTTCTTTGGAGAAATGTCTGTTTAGTTCTTTGGCCCATTTTTTGATTGGGTCGTTTATTTCTCTGGAATTCAGCTGCGGGAGTTGCTTGTATATTTTTGAGATTAATTCTTTGTCCATTGCTTCCTTTGCTATTATTTTCTCCCATTCTGAAGGCTGTCTTTTCACCTTGCTTATAGTTTCCTTTGTTGTGCAAAATCTTTTAAGTTTAATTAGGTCCCATTTGTTTATTTTTGCTTTTATTTCCAGTATGCTGGGAGGTGGGTCATAGAGGATCCTGATGTGGTTTCTGTCGGAGAGTGTTTTGCCTATGTTTTCCTCTAGGAGTTTTCTAGTTTCTGGTCTTACGTTTAGATCTTTAATCCATTTTTAGCTTATTTTTGTGTATGGTGTTGGAAAGTGTTCTAGTTTCATTCTTTTACAGGTGGTTGACCAGTTTTCCCAGCACTTTCAAATGTTTTCTGTGGAGAACCATAGAGTTAAAAGGAAAAGCTGCCATGGACAGAGACAGGGTCTTTCAATATGTGTCATCATGTCTCTTGAATGGCAGCTCGTTTTTGTTTCTAATACAATTGAACTTTCATTTTCTTTCTATCTCTCTGTTAACTGACAAAATTTAAATTTTTGCCTCATCTCTTTGAAATAACACATCAAATTTCATCCTTGATTCTCTTAGAGGAATAATTTGTCACCAAAACCGCATTCACTTTTAAGGAAGGCTAATTTTGAGGTCTCCATACATTGATATTAAAAATAAATATTCATCCCATAAAGTGAAAAAAAAAATACACACCTTTGTGAGTTCACACATTAAGGTGAATTTGGTCACCTTAATGGTTTGATGTATATGTTTAGCAAATAGCTGAAATATAATAAAATTCAAACATTGAATATCTGGAAAATACAAGTATAAAAACCTTTTGCAATATGTATAAATAATTATTTGTGATTATTGATTTGGTCTTCACTCCCATTTTGAATGTTGGATTTCCTCATAATCCTTGTAATGTTATTCTCATAAATAGCAATGTGCAACATGGTTATCAGACTTAAGTAGGTTGTGGTCAAACTCTGGATTCATTGATTACACACAAGGAAAAATACTAGAAACAACATAATAATGATAATAACAATAATAAATAAACCGTGTGGAACCGACCATGAAGACAAAGTCTGCCTATACTCAATAAAAAGCTCCACAGACTGAAAGAAGTTAAACTAAATTCCTTTGCTTGAGAATGGCATGTAGTTCCATGTTGCTGCTGTTCAGCCACCAAAACCTCTCTGACTCTCTGTGATCCCACGAACTGCAGCACACCAAGCTTCTCTGTCCTTCATTTTCACTGACTTCGCTGAAACTCAAGTCCACTGAGTCAGGGATGCCATCCAACCATCTCATCCTCTATAGCTCCCTTCTCCTCCTGCCCTCAATCTTTCCTAGCATCAGGGGCTTTCCAAATGAGTCAATTCTTCGCATCAGGTGGCAAAAATTGGAGCCTCAGTTTCAGCATCAGTCCTTCCAATGAATATTCAAGACTGATGTCCTTTAGGATGCTGTCCAAGGGACTCTCAAGAGTCTTCTCCAACACCAGTTTGAAAGCATCGATTCTTCGGCACTCAGCTTTCTTTATAGTCCAGCTCTCACATCCATACGTGACTATTGGAAAAACCATAGCATTGACTAGACAGAACTTTGCTGGCAAAGTAATGTCTCTGCTTTTTAATATGCTGTCTAGGTTAGTCATAGCTTTCTTCCAAGGAGCAAGCGTCTTTTAACTTCTTAGCTGAGGTCAAAATCCGCAGTGATTTTGGAGCCCAAGAAAAGAAAATTTGTCACTGCTTCCACTTTTTCCCCATCTATTTGCCATGAAATGAGGGAACTGGATGTCATGATCTCAGTTTTTGAATGTTGATTTTAAGCCAGCTTTTTCACGCTCCTCTTTTTCCTTTATCAAGAGACTCTCATTCCTCTTTGCCTTCTACCATTAAAGGGATATCATCTGCATATATGATGTTGTTGATATTTCTCCAGGCAATCTTGACTCCAGCTTATGATTTATCCAGCCTGGTATTTTTGCATAATTTACTTGTATATAAGTTAGATAAGCAGGGTGACAATATACAACCTTGATGTTCTCTTTTTCCAATTTGGAACCAGTATGTTGTTCTACATCTGGTTCTAACTATTGCTTCTTGACCCACATACAGATTTCTCAGGAGACAGGTAAGGTGGTCTGGCATTCCCATCTCTTTAAGAATTTTCCACAGTTTGTTGTGATACACACAGTTAAAGACTTTAGCATAGTCGATGAAGCAGAAGAAGTTTTTTTTTTTTTTTTTAATTCCCTTGCTTTTTCTATGATCCAGCATATGTTGGCAATTTGATCTCTGGTTCTTCTGCCTTTTCTAAATCCAGCTTGAACATTTGAAATTTCTCTATTCACGTGCTACTGAAGCCTAGCTTGGAGGATATTGAGCATAATTTTGCTAGCATGTGAAATGAATTCAATTGTACAGTAATTTGAATTCTTTGGCATTACCTTTCTTTAGGATTGAAATGAAAACTGAACTTTTCCAGTCCTGTGGCCACTGATGAATCTTCCAGATTTGCTGGCATATTAAGTGCATCATTTTCACAGCATCATCTTTTAGGATTTGAAATTGTTAGCTGGAATTCCATACCTCCACTGGCTTTGCTCGTCGTAATGCCTCCTAAGGCCCACTTGACTTCACACTCCAGGAGGTCTGGCTCTAGGTGAGTGACCACACCATCATGGTTATCCAGGACTTTCAGAAAAAAATTTTATAGTCCTTTTGTGTACTCTTGCCACTTCTTGATAGCTTCTAATTCTGTTAGGTCCTTGCCGTTTCTCTCACTTATTGTGCCCATCTTTGCATGAAATGTCCCCCTGAGTCTCTAATTTTCTTGAAGAGATCTCTAGTATTTCCCATTCTATTGTCTTTCTCTATTTCTTTGCATTTTTTCATTGAAGGAGGATTTCTTATCTCTCTTTGCTTGTCTCTGGGACTCTGCATTCAAGTGAGTATATCTTTCCCTTTCTCATTTGCCTTTCACTTCTCTCCTTTTCTCAGCTATTTGTAAGGCCTTCTCAGACAACCACGTTGCCTTCTTGCATTTCTTTTTCTTGGGGATGGTTTTGGTCACCACCTCTTATAGTTCCACAGACACCATGTTTTGTGTAAATAAAATGTGATTTGAAAATGTTTCACAATGTGACTTTTGTGGCTAGTATGTTTGGAAACACATCTCTCAGTGAAGTCACTTTCCAGCAAGGTATCAGAGATAATGATACTAAGTTATCAGAGCTAATGAATAAACATGCACAGGGAATAGGTTGCCAGATTTAGGAAATATAAATACAGAACACCAGGTTACATTTGAATTTCAGACCAACATGGAATAATTTTTTTTAGCGTGTGTCTCAAATATTACATGCATACATACAAAAAGATATTCATTATTTATATTAAATTTAAACTTAACAGCTCCTTCTGAATTTTATCTGGTAATCTTACACAGGAAATTAGTATACAGCATTATGTATTTTTTTAAATAAAATGCTTCCCCCTCAATATGACTTTTACTATATAGTAAACTATATCATTTTTTTTAACTTTATCAATCCCTCAAGATCCTTGAAACTAGCTACTACCTATAAATGTGTTCATATGTTTTAGCAATGTGTAGTGCTAATTAATTTATAATTACAAGATCACTCATTCCAACTATTTTCTAATAATAACAATTTTTTAAATAAAGTATACAAACCTCTAGAGGTACACAAGAAATTTATACAATTCCCTGGTATTGTGAATCTTAATCCCTCCTTAAAGAGTCTGGGAATATATCTTGGATGATTTTATATATTATTTTTATATGTACATATTATATCGCTGTAAAATATGTTATATCATAGATGTGTATAAAATTACATTGTATAAAATGCAAAATGGTGGAAGTCTCCATTAAATGTCATTTATCACATCACTCAGGTCAAGCATTCTACAGAGCTGCTGCTATCAGTAGTCAAGCATATGACAAATATTTCATGGGAGTGGAAACAAGGGAAAAACAACCCATCTTCATGGCAAATGAACTCATTTTAAGGGCAAGTAGTCAAGGACTACCTGTCATCATTTTTACTATGAGCTTCCTTGCACTTCGCTCCAAAGGACAGCTTCCAGGATAAATTAAATGACAACAGAGTTTAAGACAGAGTAATCATGTTATAATAGAGCCTTTAGTTTCAGAGCAACAAGCATATCACTGGGCACTTCATTTAAGAGAATACACTCCAAGGCATTCCTTAGAATCAGTCAGTCAAATTTGTTGTGTTTGAGACGGCATCATTCTTCCTGGTTATGTTGTACACTGCCTTCAAAGGACTTAAATGAGAAGTTATCCTTTATTCAAACTTTGAAATCTTCACAGTCTCTCTGATTTAATGATATGCAAAATAAAAATATCTTTTCTTTTTTTTTTTTTATCATTGTGACAGCAGTGGTGCTGGCACCACATGAAATCTAAACTGGTATTTTGTCTTCATAAGAATTCTAGAAGGTCACTTGAGAATAGTTCCTTTTTAACTGCATTATGCAAGGTTTTGCATATGGAAACAAGTTCTTAGAAATGTGTTACTGAACTTTTAGATCTCAGTGAATTTCTCAGAGAAGCTGAAAATCTAAAATGAATTCTACAGCCATTAATATAAACTGGTCAAAAAAAAAAGGATGCAGTTTTAACTAAGACTGCTATGGAAATTTTAAGAGTGTCTAAAGAATGTTGGCTTAAAGCTCAACATTCAGAAAACTAAGATTATGGCATCCGGTCCCATCACTTCATGACAGATAGATGGGGAAACAGTGGAAACAGTGGCTGACTTTACTTTTCTGGGCTCCAAAATCACTGCAGATGGTGATTGCAGCCATGAAATTAAAAGATGCTTACTCCCTGGAAGGAAAGTTATGACCAACCTAGATAGCATATTAAAAAGCAGAGACATTTCTTTGCCAACAAAGGTCCATCTAGTCAAGGCTATGGTTTTTCTAGTAGTCATGTATGGATGTTGAGAGTTGGACTCTAAAGAAAGCTGAGGGCCGAAGAATTGATGCTTTTGAACTGTGGTGTTGGAGAAGACTCTTGAGAGTCCCTTGGACTGCAAGGAGATCCAACCAGTCCATCCTAAAGGAGATCAGTCCTGGGTGTTCACTGGGAGGACTGATGTTGAAGCTGAAACTCCAATACTTTGGCCACCTGATGAGAAGAGCTGACTCATTTGAAAAGACCCTGATGCTGGGAAAGATTGAAAGTAGGAGGAGAAGGGGACAACAGAGGATGAGATGGCTGGATGGCATCACCAACTTGATCGAAATGGGTTTTGGTGGACTCCGGGAGTTGGTGATGGACGGGGAGGCCTGGTGTGCTGCGGTTCATGGGGTCACAAAGAGTCGGACACGACTGAGGGACTGAACTGAACTGAAAAAAGAAATGTTTCATGGATGTAGTAGGAAGGAAAGAGAAATGTCACAAGCAAAGATTAAACCCATGATCGGTATGGTCTGAAATCCTGAGGTGCAAATCCACAAGATAAGAGACTCGGTGTTGAGGTCTGACTTTTCACAAACTTTAGGAGTACTCATTGTCATTGTACAAAGGATAAAGAAAGACACACACAAAAAAGCTTACATCAAAGCCAGAACTACTTAGAATATTTTAAAACAGACTAAAGTTCAAATTTTTATTTTAAAATGAATGGGAGTTTTTCAGTAGGGATTGGAAAAAAGTGAATCTATTGAAATTAATGCCAAGAAATGAAGTGAAAAAGGGAAGCACATGTTGCCAGGGGCTTTCAGTGACAACAGCCTTGTGGGTCACAGAGGAGCTCCTCCCAAGGGTGGAGCTCAGACTACAGCAGGATTCAGTGTAACAATAGGGGTGGTTATACGAGCAAGAAATTTGAAAAGGAAATAAGGAGAATGACAATTTTTAGGTGTGAAAGCAGTATTAATGAAAACTAGTTGTGAGTGAAGATAAAAAAGAGAATAAGTCACCAAACTCCATGAAATGTCATAGATGATAAGAAACACAAAAGAGATTTCCCTCCCATCCAACAATCACGAATACATAAGTAATCACAGTTACATTATTATGTGAGTAACAGTGAAATTTTCATCTCTTACCACATTTCTAGAGAACTGTTCTATTCTAGCCCTTTTGAAATCGTTGGGAACGATTCAAAATAAATGTGAGGAGTTTCCATCATCAAATTCTCAGTAATCATTTGACATTTGTAAATGTCTTTGGTTGAAAAGTCTACCAATTTAGCTCTCAATCAAAAAAAAAAAAAAAAAACATGAACTAATGCTATCACTTCATATTACTTCAAATTCTCTCTCATTCCTTGACTGTTCAAATTGTTTCATTGTGCTTCCAGAATTAGTTAGGCAAAACGTATATAAATCTTGAATGCTTGAGACTTCGAATGTTCCAGATAAAATACTTTACGGATTTTGGGGATTATTTGTCTGTTTGGTTTTTGTATTGCTATACTGTTTTTATTTTTGTTTTGTTTTGTTTACTGTTCTTTTTAAAATGTTTCTAATTGGAGGGAAATTGTTTTACAATGTTGTGTTGGTTTCTGCTGTACAATCATATAAATCATCCAAATTATACATATATCAAATTGCCAATACCTGTTGGATCATTGAAAATGCTAGAGAGTTCCAGAAAAACATCTACTTCTGCTTCATTGACCACACCAAAGCCTTTGATTGTGTGGATCACAACAAACTGTGGAAAATTCTTAAAGAGATGGGAATATCAGATCACCTGACCTGCCTCCTGATAAATATGTATGCAGGTCAAGAAGCAACAGTTAGAAATAGACATGGAACAGCAGACTGGTTCCAAATTGGGAAAGGAGTACGTCTAAGGCTGTATATTTTCACTGTGCTTATTTAACTTATATGCAAGGTACATCAGGCAAAATGTTGGGCTGGATGAAGCACAAGCTGGAATTGAGATTGCCGGGAAAAACATCAATAACCTCAGATACACAGATGACACAACCCTTATGGCAGAAAGTGAAGAAGAACTAAAGAGCCTCTTGATGAAAGTGAAGAAGGAGAGTGAAAAACCTGGCTTAAAACTCAACATTCAGAAAACTAAGATCATGGCATCTGGTCCCATCACTTCATGGCGAATAGATGGGGAAACAGTGGACACAGTGACAGACTTTATTTTCTTGGGCTCCAAAATCATTGCAGATGGTGACTGCAGCCCTAAAATTACAAGATGCTTGCTCCTTGGAAGAAAAGCTATGACAAACCTAGACAGCATATCAAAAAGCAGAGACATTTCTTTGCCAACAAAGGTCTGTCTAGTCAAAGCTATGGTTTTTCTGGTAGTCATGTATGGATGTGAGAGTTCGACTATAAAGAAAGCTGAGCACCAGAAAATTCATACTTTTGAACCTGTTGTTGGAGAAGACTCTTGAGAGTTCCTTGGACTGCAAGGAGATCCAACCAGTCAATCCTAAAGGAAATCAGTCCTGAATATTCATTGGAAGGACTGATGTTGAAGCTGAAACTCCAATACTTTGGCCACCTGATAGAAAGAAGTGACTCATTGGAAAAGACCCTGTTGCTGGGAAAGATTGAAGGGAGGAACAGAAAGGGACAACATAGGATGAGATGATTGGATGGCATCATCGACTCAATGTACATGATTTTGAGCAAGCTCCAGGTGTTGGTGATGGACAGGAAAGCCTGAACTGAACTGATACATATATCACCCTCTGTACTCCCCAATCCCACACTTCTAGGTCATCACAGAGTGCCAGGCTGGGCTCCCTGTGTTATAAAGCAACTTCTCACCAGCTATCTATTTTACACATGGTAGCATATATATACGTTGATAATACTTTCTCCATTCGTCCCACTCTTTCTTTCCCCTACTGTGTACACAAGTCCATTCCCTACATCTGTGTCTCCATTCCTCCCTTGTAAATAGGTTCATCAGTACCATTTTGCTAGATTCCATAGTAGTAGTAGTGTTTGTCACTCAGTCATGTCTGACTCTTTGAGACCCCAAGGACTGTAGCCTGCCAGGCTCCTTTGTCCATGGAATTCTCCCAGCAAGAATACTGGAGTGGATTTCCAATTCTTTCTCCAGCCTCCATTTCTCCCCTGCAAACAGGTTTATCAATACCATTTTTTCTAGATTCCATACACATAGGTTAATATTCTATATTTGTTTTTTTCTTTCTAATTTACTTCACTTTGTATAACAGGTTTTAGTTTCATCCACCTCACTAGAACTGACTCAGATTTGTTCTTTTTTGGCCAAGTAGTATTCCATTGTATATATGTACCATGTCTTCTTTGTAAATAGTGCGGCTATGAACATTGGTTTCATGTGTCTCTCTTTTTTTAAGCAAATTCTGTGTCAATTTATCCTAAATAAGTTGATATCCTCATTTGTTTACTATAGATTTTTTTTGTGGTTTCTTTATATGGAAAACAAATAATTTATGGAAAACAAATAATATTAACCAGGGCTTTTGCTGCATTGGAACCTTAACTATTAAGGTACAGTAAATGACACCCACTTGTGGGTTTGATAACAGCCCCAGGAGGTCTGGGAACTTCCACTTGTGGACTCACTCACGGTCATGGTCTGAGGAAAAATTTTTCTATGTAGCTTGATATTCTGTGGTTTTACAAATGGTTTTAGATATCTGGAATTTTGGAGGTTTTTCAAATGAATGTGAAAGACATTAGTCATTACCTGGGATTTTAGAACCATTATGAAACAGATTTTTTAAAGTAGGACTAGATTTGCAAATGTATTTTTGTTGACGTAGCCAGTTTTGTGTACATGGAAGGAAGCAAGGGGTTGCGGAAGGGAGGTTAGTAAGCTTTGGAGAGTGATTAAAGAAAACAAATTTTCTTACTCAAGCTGTCATTCCTCTGATTTAAGCAATAATAGAGTCAACTTTGGTCATCCACCTCCCTTACCCCACATTTGATCAGATTTTTATAGATTACAAGTCTTCATGACTAATCACTCTCCACAACTTCATCCTCAATCCTAGTCTTATAAAAACCTTTCAAAAATCTGATTATACAATGCTATACATTTCATACTTCAGTGGTTTATCATCACCATAAATATAAAAATCAAATTACTAGGCTCTTTATGCTATAATCTCATCCTTTCTAGCCTCATGTACCATTGGAGTGTATACCTCTGCCATAACAAATGACCTGCTGTTTCTTAGCAAGTCTATGCCTTCATAGAATTCTCTTACATCTTCTCTTGTTCCACCTCTCTCTGAAATTATTTTGAAGTCCTTCAGCACACACACACACACACACACACACACACACACAAACACACACACGCACCTTTCTTTCCTTGTGTCTTGAAGAACAGCATTCATGCCTCTATACCATCATTCACACACCCGGATTGTAGCTATTTATCTGAATATTTGTTTTCCCCACTAACACAGTGAAAATGTCCAACTCTACAATCACAAAGACTGTAGCTTCTGTCTATGGAATTCTCCAGGCAAGAATACTGAAGTGGGAAGCCATTCCTTTCTCCAGATTTTCTCAACCGAACCCAGGGACTGAATCCAGGTCTCATGCATTGCAGGCAGATTCTTTACCATCTAAGCCACCAGGGAAGCCTTCCCCACTAACAAATATACTTTCAAATCAGAGACATTCTGGCAACGTCACTTGTCCTGGGGGTTGGCCAGTTACTCAGTACAAGTTTGATGGATGGATGAACAATGATGTCTCTAAGACAACATAAAAATCAAGGAGACCTACCCATTGTTTCTTACATTATTTGAAGTTTCATCAATTAAAACAAACAAAAGACACAGAATTACAAAAAATGTAATATAAAATTTTGAGATTAACTTACTGCTTTTCAAAAGTCAGCCATTTACATTAGTAATCTTTGCTGAAGTTCAAAAGCTAAACCTTTTCGCTTTAAACTCTCATGAAGTTGTTCAGTCATGTCCAACTCTTTTTGATCCCGTGGACTCTAGCCTACCAGGCCCCTCTGCCCATGGAATTTTCCAGGCAAGAGTATTGGAGTGGGTTGCCAGTTCCTTCTCCAGGGGATCTTCTCAACCTAGGGATTGAACCCAGGTCTCTTGCATTGCAGGCAGACACTTTACTGTCTGAGCCACCAGGGAAGCCCTTAAACTCTTGTAATGCCATTAAATTAGAACCATGATTAGGTAAAAGAAAAAGACTGCTTCAGAAGAAGTGAAGAACTCAAAAACTTTCCCTCACTATGTATATATTTTTATTTATTTCCCTAACTTTAGCTAATTTATAAATGTGAATCTCTAATTATGTGGTTTAAGGATAAAATGTGTTAACAAACATTTAATCATGCAACTCAAAGAGGGAAGTGAAAGTGAAAGTTGCTCAGTTGTGTCTGACTCTTTGCAGCCCCATGGACTATACAGTCCATGGAATTCTCCAGGCCAGAATACTGGAGTGGGTAGCCATTCCCTTCTCCAGGGGATCTTCCCAACCCAGGAATTGAACCTAGGTCTCTCACATTGAATGCTATCAAATAATGAAAATAATTTGAAAAGTATTCACACTTTATCTTAGTGAAAGCTAAGAATTGATTTTATGCTCAATTTCTCAAATTTTCATGAAGAAAAGATGTCCATGAAGGAAAGATCATGAAAAATTATCTTTAAAGTCTATTTCTATTTAACTTCCATAAATGTATGTATTTTCAAGCAAGGACAGAGAATATAGATCTAAATAACTTCAGTTACAAATATGTCACTAGTATTTTACCTTTACACGTGTTCATCATAAGTAGATATTTTTTAATATGATGATTACCTGTAGTATTACCCCTATTTATTTATCCTAATTTTTACAATTAAAAAAAAAATTGGTAACCCTGATACTACGATGAAAGATCAAAGAACTCAAACTATATTGATGATAAAGCATATAATCATTTTTAAATGCCTAAGAATTTGTGAAAGATTAGCTACAGCTTTTCCATTCTGATTTATAATTCAACACTATAAATGAAGTTCTTGATCACTTGGACAAACAGATTGCAGTAATAGAAGAGGAAGTCTGTTTCAGGAAAGATCTAATGTAGTAGACTTGCACTTACAGATGGTCCCTGACTTATTTACAGATGGTTTAACTGACTTACTTACAGATGGTTCAGCTTTATGATGGCAAGACAACTACACACATTCAGTAGAAACCTCAATTTTAGAGTTTGAAATTTTGATCTTTCCTTGGACTGGTGATATGTAGTTCTATATCTAGTGATGCTGGGCAGTTCAGCTCCCAGTGAACCACAGGATCATGATGCTAAACAACTGATATACTTACAAGCATTTGAGATCCAGCCAACAGTTCTGTTCTGTTTTTTTTTTTTTTTTTTAAATTTCAGCATGGTATTCAATTAACTACATGAGACATTCAACACTTTTTTATAAATCAGGCTTTGCAATACATGATTTGCTCCACTAATGTAAATATTCTGAGCATGTTTAAAGTAGGTTAGGCTAAGTTGTGATTTTTCATAGATTAGGTGTATTCAATGCAGTTTTGAATTACTATATTTTCAACTTATAATGGGTTTATTGGGATGTAACCTCACTATAAACTTAGTAAGATTCATACATCTAAATAACATAATTTATTGCATACTATTTGTAATACTATTAAGTTGAACAATCTATACACTAGACATGTGAACTAACTTAATGTGATTAGACATGAAAACATACATTCACATCTATGAAATTTCATATGTAGGGGACTTACTGTATCCTCTGTAGAGGGAAATGATAAATTATTTTTTTCAGGATAAAAAGGTCTAAATAAAATAAGGTGTAGAAAATACTGCATTTCAAGTGTATTTTCTTTTAAAATCTTGATATGTTAAACAAAACATATCCTAAAGTACGCACCATTTTGTCCCGCAATATATTCCTCCTGATACATACATACTCATGAAATACCTGCTCAACAAATATTTATTGGGTATCCACTCTGCCAGGCTTTATACAAGAAGGTAGTATTTTCATTCCATCAGAGATATGTCCCCTGCATTAAGAGTGCTTCCTAGGCCAAATCCCTTAATTACTCACAATAATTTATACTTCTCAAATCTATTTTTAATGGAAGAAAAAAAAAAAAAACTAGTACTAAAGGTCCTGAAACTTAACATACTAAATGGAAATCTTAGAAATAATATAATGGAAAGAAATCATTGCATCTGAAAGCATTATGCCTTAAAATAATAAAAGAGAGAAACTTAGAAAATTGCCTTTATTATTGAAATGGGGTATTAGCTTAAGGAAATAAATCAAGTAATCAAAAATATATAAGGCATAATTTGTTGGACGTTAAAGAAATAGGATTTGTGTCCCCTGAATTAAATCTGATAAATTCAATATAAGCATTCCAGTCAGGGCTGCACAGACCCTAGATGTACAAAGGAGAGTTTCCTTATTTGATGCAACTGATGAAAATACCCTAGATCACAAACAATGTTCCAAACTCTCTTCCATGATATTCTAAGTTGGGGCAAGATTAGAGCTGTTTGGCTACTGGGCCAGCTTTTAATATATGTCTTATTTGAATTAACATATCTCAATTTTCGATAGAATTCACACATTATCTAACAAAATTCTATTAGCAAATGTGTTCAGTGGAAGAAAAATATCTAAATCAATAAATATGGAACCCACTTGTTGCTTGGAACCTTTATGTATCTGAATAAATCTCAGAACTTCAGTTACCTAAGCCTACTCTCTGAGGACCAGTACATTTCTAAAAAACTAGGCATTGACTTCAGTCCTAAGTGGCTCTCCCCTGCCATTCCAATGCCTTCCTCCACCACAGAATATCAGTATCATTATCATTTTCATCATTTCAAAAAGTTTGCCTTACAGCTGCTCCAAGCTCACCTTCAAAATACTCTGGCTGAAACAATACTTCAGACAATGGATTGTACACCAGGGTAACTAGAGTCAATTGGTGTATCTTTATGGGAGTTTCTTGCTGACCGTAACGAGCTTTTGAGATACCTATAAATCCTAAAGCCTATCCTTCTGTCTGTCCAAGGAGCTCTCAATATGACCTGAAATTCCAAAAACAGCATTTTTCTCCAAGCCCCCAAATCTCCTCTCTAGAGACTTTTTCCATTCTCCTGACAACTTCCACTCCTTAAACTAATATTTTTACAATATTTTTGAAGAAAAACATTCATGAAATTAACAGTGATACTAGTTAATGTAATAACTCCAATCAGTGCTTTGATATCTACATGCAAAATGGTAAAAGGGATATTTGCCTGATCTGACTCAGGGTGATGACAGACTGAACAGTAAAGGAGAGGAAGGTGTGAATAGAAAAGGGGAGAAAAAGATGGGAAAACAAAGACAAAGCTAATCCACACAAATGTGAATATGCTCCTGCCTAACTTGCCAGGGATAGGGTCTTTGGACAGATATTATGAATAACAAAGCCACCAAAAATTAAGGTTAGACCATCTCTTAAAATCTCCAAACACGTAATTAAGCATCTGATGTGTTGACAATGGAAGACATTTAAATTTTATAGAGGAGCAGGAACTTTCAGGACTCTGAGAAATGCTAAAGGAGAAAGGCATTAGTGGTTGGAGAACCAGATCTGCTGACCAATGGCAAGGGCGATAGAAATGAAAGATGGGGATAGAAAAGAGAAGTATTTTGAAGATATAATTGACGGGACCTGACAAATGAGGAAAATAAAGTGGAGCAATACATGTTTACTTTCTATTTTGGGTGAAAAACAGCTACAAGAAACACAGAACTGTAAGGCTGTCTTAGATTTGGATCTGACTACACTGAATTCTGTGGAACAGAGAGGGCATAAGTTCATCTGACAGAAAGAGAGACAAGAAACTCCAAAGATTTTTTTTGAAGCTGAAGAAAGTGGACAGGGTTGGATTTGTGCTTCAGGGATACATGAACACAGTGCTGATAGCTAAGCCTTGGGGGTAGATCCAGTTACCCAAGGAGAAAACACTAAGTCAATACAGAAGGCCAATGTCAGAAATTTAAGGTACTCATATTTAATGAGTCAAAGAGGAAAAATAATAATAATAAAAGAAATAAAGGAACAATGCCAAAGTTTCATCATCATAGGTGACAGAAGGAATGAAAGTGCCCAAAAGTAGATGAAAAAACACTGTAGAAGAGGTGAAGGCTGGCAGAGGTAATAATTTGGCTGACTTTGACAAAGTAGTCAAAATGAAGTATAGAAAAATTTATTTATAACTCCTAAAAAAACTGAAAATTTCAGTTACAGAAGATAAGGTTCAGAGAAACTCTAAAAACACTTTTTAGGAGTTCTATTATACAGAATATTATAATTAGGCCTGGAGATGCCTTTAAGGATATTCTTTAAGAATATTCAATGTAGGCCTGGAGAAAGACACTAACTGCAAAATGAAATTCAGTTAGAAATAATTACAAGAATATTTTTATGTTTACAAATATAAGACTTCCCAAAGAGACCTTTAAAATTGCTAATAGATGTTTATCTTTCTGTAGAGGGAGTGGTTGGACACAAGCAATTCCATGCTGGGATCTGTAATTTTATCTCTGTCAGTGAAGCTGAATGTTGTTCTGTCTTAGGAGTAGAATACAGTAATTCCCCTACATATGAACAAGTTGCACTCCAGGAGCACATTCATAAGTCCAATTTATTTGTAAGTCCAACAAAGTTAGCCAAGGCACCCAACATACACAATTGAGTATACAATACTATACTGTATAGTATAATAGTATATAACATAATAGGCTTATAACAGTTTTCACAAAAGTGATACATAAAAAAACAAACACAAAAAATAAACATTTTCATTCTTGTTGCTGTTGTCCAGCCACTCAGTTGTTTCCAACTCTTTGCGACCCCATGGACTGCAATATGCCAGGCTACCCTGTCCTTCCCCATCTCCTAGAGCTTGCTCAAACTCATGTCCATTGAGTCAGTGATGACATCCAACCATCTCATCTTCTGTCATTCCCTTCTCTCAGTGGTTTCAATCTTTCCCAGAATCAGGTTCTTTTCTATTGAGTCGGAACTTCTCATTAGGTGGCCAAAGTTTTGGAGTTTCAGCTTCAACATCAGTCCTTCTAATTAATATTCAGGATTGATTTCCTTTAGAATTGACTGGTTTGATCTCCTTGTAGTCCAAGGAACTCTCAAGAGTCTTCTCCAACACCACAGTTCAAAATCATCAATTCTTCAGAGCTCAGCCTTCTTTATGGTCCAACTCTCACATCCATACATGACTACTAGCAGAAACATAGTTTGCTGATATGGACTTTTGTGGGCAAAGTAATGTATATGCTTTTTAATATGCTGTCTAGGATTATCATAGCTTATCTTTCAAGGAGCAAGCGTCTTTTAATTTCATGGCTGCAGTCATCATCTGCAGTGATTTCGGAGCCCACGAAAATAAAGTTTGTCACTGTTTCCATTGTTTATCCATCTATTTGCCATGAAATGATGGGACTGGATGCCATGATCTTTGTTTTTTGAATGTCGACTTTTAAGTCAGCTTCTTCACTCTCTTATTTCACCTTCACCAAGAAGCTCTTTAGTTACTTTTCACTTTCTGCCATAAAGGTGGCATCATCTTCTTACCTGAGGTTATTGATATTTATCCTGGCGATCTTGATTCCAGGTTGTGATTCATCCAGTCTGTCATCTTGCATGAGGTACTCTGCATAAAAGTTAAATAAACAGGGTGACTATATCCATCCTTGACATATTCCTTTCCCAGTTTGGAACCAGTTGTTCCATGTCCAGTACTAACTGTTGCTTCTTGCCCTGCATACAGATTTCTCAGGAGACAGATAAAGTATTCAGCTATTCCTGTCTCTTTAAGAATTTTCCACAGTTTGTTGTGATCCACACAGTAAAAGCGTTTAGTGTAGTCAGTGAAGCAGACATAGATGTTTTTCTGGAATTATCTTGCATTTTCTATGATCCAACGGACGTTAGCAATTTGATCTCTGGTTCCTCTGCCTTTTCTAAATCCACCTTGAAAAACTGAAAGTTTTCGGTTCATGTACTGTTGAAGCCTAGCTTGGAGAATTTTGAGCATTACTTTACTAGCATGTGAAATGAGGGCAATTGTGTAGTAGTTTGAACATTTTTGGCTTTGCCTTTCTTTGGGATTGGAATGAAAACTGACCTTTTCCAGTCTTGTGGCCACTTCTGTGTTTTCCAAATTTGCAGGCATATTGAGTGCACCCTTTCACAGCATCATCTTTTAGGATTTGAAATGGCTCAACTGAAATTCCACCAGCTCCATTAGTTTTGTTTGTAGTTATGCTTCCTAAGGCCAACTTGACTTCACACTCCAAGATGTCTGGCTCTAGGTGAGTGATCACACCATCGTGATTATCTGGATCATGAAGATCTTTTTTGTATAGTTCTTCTGTGTATTCTTGCCAGCTCTCCTTGATGGCTTCTGCTTCTGTTAGTTCCATATTGTTTCTGTCCTTTTGTGGCCATCTTTTCATGAAATGTTCCCTTGATATTTCTAATTCTCTTGAAGAGATTTCTAGTCTTTCCCATTCTATGGTTTTCCTCTATTTCATTGCAATATTCATTTAGGAATGCTTTCTTTTCTCTCCTTGCTATTCTTTGGAACTCTGTATACAAATGAGTATATATTTCCTTTTCTCCTTTGCCTTTCACTTCTCTTCTTTTCTCAGATATTTGTAAGGCCTCCTCAGAGAACCATTTTGCCTTTTTGCATTGTTTATTCATGGAGATGGTTTTGATCACTGCCTCCTGTACAATGTTATGAACTTCTGTCCATTGTTCTTCAGGCACTCTGTCTGTCTGATCTAATCCCTTAAATCTATTTGTCACTTTCATTGTATAATTGTAAGAGATTTTATTTAGGTCATACCTAAATAGTCTAGTGGTTTTCTCTACTTTCTTCTACTTAAGTCTGAATTTGGAAATAAGGAGCTCATGGGAATTCCAATTGAGCTATTTCAAATCCTGAAAGATGATGCTGTGAAAGTGCTGCACTCAATATGCCAGCAAATTTGGAAAACTCAGCAGTGGCCACAGGACTGGAAAAGGTCAGTTTTCATTCCAATCCCAAAGAAAGGTAATGCCAAAGAATACTCAAAGTACCCCACAACTGCACTCATCTCACACGCTAGTAAAGTAATGCTCAAAATTCTCCAAGCCAGGCTTCAGCAATACGTGAACCGTGAACTTCCAGATGTTTAAGCTGGTTTTAGAAAAGACAGAGGAACCAGAATCAAATTGCCAACATCTGGTGGATCATCGAAAAAGCAAAAACGTTCCAGAAAAACATCTATTTCTGGTTTATTGACTATGCCAAAGCCTTTGACTGTGTGGATCACAATAACCTGTGGAAAATTCTGAAAGAGATGGGAATACCAGATCATCTGACCTGCCTTTTGAGAAATCTGTATGTAGGTCAGGAAGCAACAGTTAGAACTGGACATGGAACAACAGACTGATTCCAAATAGGAAAAGGAGTACGTCAAGACTGTATATTGTCACCCTGCCTAGTTAACTTATATGCAGAGTACATCATGAGAAACGGTGGGCTGGAAGAAACACAAGCTGGAATCAAGATTGCTGGGAGACATATCAATAACCTCAGATATGCAGATGACACCACCCTTATGGCAGAAAGTGAAGAAGAACTAAAGAGCCTCTTGATGAAGGTGAAAGAGGAGAGTGAAAAAGTTGGCTTGAAGCTCAACATTCAGAAAACTAAGATGATGGCATCTGGTCCCATCACTGGGGAAACAGTGGAAACAGTGTCAGACTTTATTTTGGGGGCTCCAAAATCACTGCAGATGGTGACTGCAGCCATGAAATTAAAAGACGCTTACTTCTTGGAAGGAAAGTCATGACCAACCTAGATAGCATATTAAAAAGCAGAGACATTACTTTGCCAACAAAGGTCCATCTCGTCAAGGCTATGGTTTTTTCCAGTAGTCATGTATGGATGTGAGAGTTGGACTGTGAAGAAAGCTGAGCGCCGAAGAATTGATGCTTTTGAACTGTGGTGTTGGAGAAGACTCTTGAGAGTCCCTTGGGCTGCAAGGAGATCCAACCAATCCATCCTAAAGGAGATCAGTCCTGGGTGTTCATTGGAAGGACTGATGTTGAAGCTGAAACTCCAATACTTTGGCCACCTCATGCAAAGTGTTGACTCATTGGAAAAGACCCTAATGCTGGGAAGGATTGGGGGCAGGAGGAGAAGGGGACAACAGAGAATGAGATGGCATCAGAGACTCGATGGACATGAGTTTGGGTAAACTCTGGGAGTTGGTGATGGACAGGGAGGCCTGGAGTCCTGCGATTCATGGGGTCGCAAAGAGTCGGACACAACTGATCGACTGAACTGAACCGATCTGAGCCACAGTCACCTCCCAGTCTTGTTTTTGATGACTATATAGAATTTCTGTATAATTAATCTGATTTCAGTATTGACCATCTGATGTTGTCCATGTGTAGAGTCATCTCTTGTGTTGTTGGATGAGGGTGTTTGCTATGACCAGTGCATTCTCTTGGCAAAACTCTGTTAACTTTTTCCTTTCTTCATTTTGTACTCCAAGATCAAACTTGCCTCTTACTCCAGGTATCTCTTGACATCCTGCCTTTGCATTCCAGTCCCGTGTGATGAAAAGGACATCTTTTTTGGGTGTTAGTTCTAGAATGTCTTGATCTTCACAGAACTGTTCAACTTCAGCTTCTTTGACATTAGTGTTTGGGGCGTAGACTTGGATTACTCTGATATTGAATGTTTTACCTTGGAAACATACTGAAATCATTCTGTCATTTTTGAGATTGTACCATTTCAGACTCTTTTGTTGACTATAAGAGCTATTACATTTCTTCTAAGGGATTCTTGCTCATAGGAGGTTATAATGGTCATCTGAATTAAATTCATGCATTCTGGTCCATTTTAGTTCACTGATTCCTAAAATGTTGATGTTCACTCTTGCCATTTCCTACTTGACCACTTCTGATTTACCTTGATTCATGGGCCTAATATTACACGTTCCTATGCAATATTGTTCTTTGGCATATTGGACTTCTACCACTAGACACATCCACAACTGGGTGTTGTTTTTGCTTTGGCTCAGCCTCTTCATTCCTTCTGGAGCTATTTCTCCACTTTTCTCCAATAGCATGTTGGGCAACTTCTGACCTGGGAAGTTCATCTTTCAGTGTCATATATTTTAGCTTTTTCATGCTGTTCATACTGTTTTTAATCTTACAGTACTCTGTAAAGTACAGTACAGTACAAGCTGCGTCACATCTGCTTTTATGCTTGCTTCCAGACATTCTGGGCTTGAAATAAAGATACTGTACAGTATCTATGCAGTACTGTAGGTTAAAGTACACAAAGTACAACAAACACACAACAACTTATACAGGATACAGTCACATGACAGTGTATGCCAGATATATGAACTAGCATGTGATTGGACATGCAAATGCATGTTCACAGCTTTGAAAGCTCACAACTTGAAGATTCGTATATAAAGGACTTACTGTACTGTATGCTCTCCATAAGGGCCCCCCTGGAACTGGGCAGGACCCTCTCTGCCTTATGATTTGTGGCTAAACATTATAATTTATTTTTGTACAATAATCTTAAGAAACTCAAATTTTAAATGAGTACATATTTCTCTTTTAAGAAGTAAAGACTGTCTTTATGGGTAAGAAAAAGTACTTTCTAGAAGCATCCAAAGGACAGGGGCAAGCTTGGACAGGTTTAACTTTCTGAGTCTTTGCTTCCTTCTCCTCATCTTTCATATCTCAGAGAATGAAATTAATTATCAGTGATATGGTGTGAGGACCATCCCATCTCTTCGTTCCTGGCACAAAGAAGGTGTTCAAAAATCACCATTCTTTATCCCTACTTGGAATTTTAGTAATGCCCTTTAACCTGTTCTTGGACTACACAAGTGATCTTAACTAAGCACACAGCTGGTGGGGTTTGACTTCACTCCACCAAGCCCATCCCCCCAACCCCACCACCAACACACACCCACACACACTTCAGGTCTGGGATCTTAAGTGAAATTCACAAGGATAAAGTTAAGGGAGTTTTATTTTCTTAGCTGCTATTAGGAAAGAAGAAAATTACAGGCCCTCCTGAGCATTACTGTGATGAGCCCTCAGTGAGTGATGAGTCTGAGTCAAGTCCCCCTACCCCTTATTCATTACTGGCAACAAGAAGCTGACATGATATTTAATCCCTTCCAAATGGACTACTGTGAGCTATTTCATTCTAAAACACTTTCTTAAAAGCAATGAAATTAAGAATGAATCCCTAAAAACTGGAAGATTGCAAACCATGCAACAGTATAGAAGCTTGCAATTAGGATGATAAATAGAAGATTGGAAAAGAGATACCAGAAACTATGTTAAATAATTAGCTATAACTAGAGTGAGAAAAACAAGTATAAATGTTCTTGAAAATAATCTGAACAAGTTGCAGAAGAAAAATGCAAATTGTGAGGCCCCTAGCCACAGTGGATTACATTCCAAAGAAAACCAAGCCAGGATGTTACTAATATAAAACTTTCACTACACCACAAATGTATTTAGAAATAAGTAATACGTGGCCCCCCAGCGAATCCTCCTGCCACTTCTTCATGTCTTTAACTCATTTTGAAACTATTTAGTCAGTTAGTAGCAGTAGTTGAATATGACTCAGAGTTTTTCAAGGAAAATTTCTGAGAATTTATACAAATTCTCAGGGAGTTACCTGTTTTGCATTTCAATTGTTAATTCACTCCTATGGAAATACCTTAAATTGAAATGGATTGTGGCAAGGCACAAAGCAAGATAAGCAATTTCCCCAAAGCACAATGAAAACACCTGTGATCCTAGAACTTATGAATGCTTCCTGATTCCTTAAATACTCACTTCAAAATTTTATATTAAAGAAATGTTACATTTCTGATGCATCCGTTATGTGTCCATGTTAGGTTTCTATAATTGTCCTTGAGCAGCAGACTTCTGTCTGTGCTTACTGGGTCCACAGGTTTTTGTTACTTTGGTTTTGTTTGTGGGAAGCAGAAAGCTAAATTTAATAAATAAACCTTTCAGTTTTATTTAGGAAAGGTGATTTTTAGATATTTAGGGTTTTTTTAAGGTTTTTGATGAATCTGAATGCTTACATCAAATAGATTTGCAAATGCAGATACAGTCTGTTTCCAATATCTTTTGTAAAATGCCCAAACACACTGCTTTGATTATAGTGGACACCCTGACTCACTAAGTTACACCTTAATTTATTCACTGAAAATTTAGTGTGCACTATATTTGCCAGACACTACCCTAGGAAATGGGAAACAATTGCAGTTCAAAAAATGCAAGATCTTTACCCTCAAGTGGATTGTACTCAAAGTGGGAAGACAGATACTAACCAAATAAATACAACATACACACAAACCTTACAGGTACAAAAATTATAAGCTATGAAGAAGTGCTATGAAGGAAAAAGACAGCATATTTTGAGAACGGCTAACATTGTTGAGCAATGGATCCAGGATGAAGCCACCATTTAGCTGAAATCTGACAAAGAAATAAAAGCAGGGCTCCAAAAGCAGGCAGAAATGTTCAGACAGGAAAAGACCAAATATTGGAAAGAACGGGAAAAAGGTCAGGGTGAAATACTTTACAAATAAGAGAGGAAATCAGAACACCTGGATCCTAATCCAGAGGCACAGTAATTAACAACATGAGTAAATGAGGATGCTGAGAATAAGGTGAACATCTCCAAACTGACAACCTCATGCTTTCATGACTAGTCTTCACTTCAAAGACTGGTGAGTTGATGTTTTACAAAAAAATGAAAGTATCTTATTTATTTAAAGTATTTATTTTGTATCACATTTAATATAAACAAGAACTACAATGAAAACATCTTTATGTTTTTATATGTGTAGTTAGAATTATAAAGTAACATAAAAAAGGAGAACACTGCAGTATCTAAAATAATAACTCACTTCAGATATTTAATAATGCTTTGAACCTTTAAGATAGTGTTACCATCTGTTATTAATGTACATATATCTCATTCACAAGCAACTGAATTAAAGTGAAATAATGCTAATGTCATGGTATTTGAAATTAAGATGTGATTAAAAGAGAAAACTAAACATAGCCAGGAAGTTTAATTCCCCAGAATGTATCACTGTCAGAAAAATTCACTCTCAAAGGTTGTAGTCTCCAGATTTGTTCACCTTTCCTTAACATGTTAGGAAGGTTATAAATCATTAAAGAAGAAAATTGATCAATGAACCTCATCAATGGACTTCCCTGGTGTCTCATATGGTAAAGAATCTGCCTGCAATGTGGGAGACCTGGGTTCGATCCCTAGGATGGGAAGATCCCCTAGAGAAGGGAATGGCGACCCACTCCAGTATACTTGCCTGGAGAATCCCATGGACAGAGGAGCCTGGCAGGCTGCAGTCCATGGTTGCAAAGGGTAGGACATGACTGAGTGACTAAGCACAGGACACACAGCACAACCTCATCAATATCACCAACATTTTTATGCAGTTGAAATTCTTTACTTTTTATTAGAATTGTAGAATTCTAGTAAGTTTTGAGAAATTATCTACTAAAATCAATCAGTATCATATTTTAAGAAGAAACTGTGTTCCAGAAAGAAAAGGTGAATGGTCAAGGTCAGAGTCCAGGTCAGAAATCAAGTTTTGTTGCATAGTTGCCAAATTAGATTATAATCTATATTTGTAACAAAGGGTAAAATATCCTTTAAATTGAGGTGGGCAAATGTTGATTGAAAGATGAATGAACGTTTTAATGTAAGTCAGTGCACATCCAAAAAGTTTATAAATTAAAACAATTAGTCCTTTTATGCCCATCTATCACCTATCTAGAAAAGAGGGACAATATTTAATAAAATAAAATGAGAAAATATTAATTTAGCCTCTTATACAAAAGGTCTTTATTAAAAGCTATGTAGTCAAGATACCAGAAATTAATCATCACCAGTGACAACATCTATTCATTGAATAATTTCAAATGTTTGGAGAGAGATGTTTCATGATAATTTTCTATATTTTTTAAAATATTTTCTTACACTATGACCCTCTAATCCTTCTATCCTTAGATTTGGAAAAATAGGAAAAACTCTTGCTTGAGCAAAAGATCTAAAAGTTTTGGGTGAGCTAGAAACTAGACTCCCTCACTACTCACAACTCATGCCTTGTCCAACAAAATACAGCTTTTCTAGATTTTCTGAACCAAAGTCAGAACCCTCAGATAAATTTATAAATCTAGGGAACAGGAAAAAAACTGAGCTGTGCTTCTCAAACATTTGGAAACAAACAAACAAACAAACAAACAACTCCAGTATTTAGGTAGACAAAGCTTCCAGAGGTCCTTACATCCTTACAGGCCAGCATGGTAAGGGAGAAACCAAATGAATTCCGATGCATTTAAAGAGGTTGAATATGAAAGGGCTCTGAGTTCAGGAAAGGAAGAGAAAATTAACAGCAATGGGCTCACTTCTCCAGGCTGAAATAAAATGATGGATGACGTATCAGTGGTCCATGAGTGGATGTGCAGTCAGCCCCAACAATCCCTGTCTTACCTCACTGCCACCTACCTCCCATCCCCAAATCCCTGTGCAAAAGAAAGGGAAAGCCTAAACCCGATGTCATTTCTTTTCTACTCCCAGGAATGGAGATCCCAATGAGAAATTAAATTCAACAACAACACATATATTCTGTTTGTGGATTGAAACTGTCACCTTCTACATAAGGGACTGTGATAATTGCTAAAGGTATAGATTAATTTAAAAACAGGTGATGCCCTTAAATTGGTGCTGTTATTGGGAGACAGAGTACAGGCACAAAAAAAGTAAAGAAAAATATAGCGAAATATGTAATGTAACAAGACTAAGAAGTTCTAAGATGGTGTGACTCCCTAATGTGTCTCCTTTCAGGAAGAATATATGAGCTCGATATTCAAGTCTTCGAAACTACTGTGCTGCAATGCTTTCAAATCATTTGTCTTCATTCACATTATTGGCCCCCTGAGCCTACTATATGTGTCAGGTTTTCAAATTGTCTTATAACTACACCAACTCTTTTATATTTGCCAGATGGAGTAACTATACACTAATGAATATAGAGCAGTACATGAGGAAAGCTGGAATGACAGGACTAGGAAATATGCCTCTCTACATAGAGTACTTAGATCAAGCATCCTTTCAAAAATCACAAACCATAATATGATATCATTAATTCTAAGTAAATAGAAAATCAATGATGTGCTGATTTGACGTAATTCTCAAAGGATCTTGACATTTCATTAAAGGCTAGCATTGAGAGTGCAATATATCAGCAAGCATTAACTGAGAGCTCATACTTGCATTAAACTATGAAGCAAATTTGGGGAACAAATTATCTGCTATTTTTCTTTCTGAATTTCACGATAAAGAAATCAGTCGAGAATGGTAATTGATGGAATATACTGATTTCAAATCACACTCTCTAAAAATGCAAGTCTGTAAGCTGATCATTTTCTTAGAAAATCAGCTCACTTGCAACCTTTCTACTTCTCTGTTTACCCAAGCCTCCAGGAGAGATCAGTTAATTAAATGAAATGATTACAAATGCAATTATTTAGGGGGAAAAAGTATAATTTTTTTTAACTGTATGATTTCATAAAGGGATCGCAGGATAAGAAACAGAAAAAATGAGGATTATCTTGGCATTATATAAAAATGCCATATTAGTAAATATAACTAAAAATAGATGGATAGATAATAAAAACTACATTGTGCAAGTGAAAGTCACTCAGTCGTGTCTGACTCTTTGCGACCTGTGAAATACACTTCTCCAGGGATATTGTGCAAAGACAGCATCAATTTAGGCATAAAGAAAAATTGAGCCACAAGAATAAATAAACATGAAAGCGGGATAAAAATATAATTATATAGAATTAGCTGCCTTAGATATTTTAAAAGAAAGCGTATTTTACCACTGTTGTTTAGTCGCTCAGTCAAGTCCGATTCTTTTTTGAGTCCATGGACTGTAGCTAACCAGGCTCCTCTGTCCATGGGATTCCCCAGGCAAGAATATTGGAATGTGTTGCCATTTCTTTCTCCAGGGGTCTTCCCAACACAGGGATTGAACCCACATCACCTTCATTGGCAGGTGGATTCTTTATCACTGAGCCAACATGGAAACCCATTTTACCATTCAGTTCAGTGCAGTCACTCAGTCGTGTCTGACCCTTTGCAACCCCAGGACTGCAGCACGCCAGGCCTCTCTGTCCATTACCAACTCCCAGTGTTTACTCAAACTCATGTCCACTGAGTTAGTGATGCCATCCAACCGTCTCATCCTCTGTTATCCGCTTCTCCTCCTGCCTTCAATCTTTCCCAGCATCAGGGTCTTTTCAAATGAGTCAGTTCTTTGCATCAGGTGGCCAAAGTATTGGAGTTTCAGCTTCAACATCAATCCTTCCAATGAACACCCAGGACTGATCTCCTTAGGATGGACTGGATGGATCTCCTTGCTGTCCAAGGGACTCTCAAGAGTCTTCTCTAACACCACAGTTCAAAAGCATCAATTCTTTGGTGCTCAGTTTTCCTTATAGTCCAACTCTCACATCCATACATAACTGCTGGAAAAACCATAGCTTTGACTAGACGGACCTTTGTTGGCAAAGTAACATCTCTGCTTTTTAATACTCTGTCTAGGTTGATCATACTTTTCTTTCAAGGAGCAAGCGTCTTTTAATTTCTTTTTAATTTCATGGCTGCAATCACCATCCGCAGTCATTTTGAAGCCCAAAAAACTAAAGTCTGTCATTACGTCCACTGTTTCTCCATCTACTTCCCATGAAGTGATGGGACTGGACGCCATGATCTTAGTTTTTTGAATGTTGAGTTTTAAGTCAACTTTTTCATTCTCCTCTTTTACTTTCATCAAGAGGCTCTTTAGCTCCTCGTTGCTTTCTGCCATAAGGGTAGTGTCACCTGCATATCTGAGGTTATCGATATGTCTCCCGACAATCTTGATTCTAACTTGTGCTTCATCCAGTCCAGCATTTCTCATGATGTACTCTGCATATAAGTTAAATAAGCAGGGTGACAATATACAGTCTTGACATACCCTTTTTCCTGATTTGGAACCAGTCTGTGGTTCCATGTCCAGTTCTAACTGTTGCTTCCTGACCTGCATATAGATTTCTCAGGAGGCAGGTAAGGTGGTCTGGTATTCCTATCTCTTTCAGAATTTTCCACAGTTTATTGTGATCCACACAGTCAAAGGATTTGGCATAGTCAATAAAGCAGAGGTAGATGTTTTTTTCTGGAACTCTCTTGCTTTTTTGATGATCCAACGGATGTTGCCAATTTGATCTCTGGTTCCTCTGCTTTTTCTAAATACAGCTTGAACATCTGGAAGTTCACAATTCACATACTTTGAAGCCTGGCTTGGAGAATTTCGACATTACTTTGCTAACATGTGAGATGAGTGCAACTGTGTGGTAGTTTGAAGATTCTTTGGCATTGTCTTTCTTTGGGATTGGAATGAAAACTGACCTTTTCCAGTCCTGTGGCCACTGCTGAGTTTTCCAAATTTGCTGGCATATTGAGCGCAACACTTTCATAGCATCATCTTTTAGGATTTTCAATAGCTCCACAGGAATTCCATCACCTCCACTAACTTTGTTCATAGTGATGCTTCCTAAGGCCCACTTGACTTCACATTCCAGGATGTCTGGCTCTAGGTGAGTGATCACACCATTGTGATTATCTGGTGGTGTTTGGCAAAAAAAAAAAAAAAAAAAAAAAAAAATAAAAAATTTAATTCTTTTCTATAATTCTGGAAAACAACCAAATGCTGGTTAATTCATAACCAGGAATTAGCGTATGTATGTACACATACATATACAAGCATGTGTGCTAAGTCACTTCACTCATGTCCAACTCTTTGCAACCCTGTGGACCATAGCCCACCAAGTTCCTCTGTCCATGGGATTCTCCAGGCAAGCATGCTGGAGTGGGTTGCCATGACCTCCTCCAGGGGATCTTCCCAACCTAGGGATCAAACCCAAGACTTCTGTGTCAGGCAGATTCTTTACCACTGAGCCATCAGGGAAGCCCACATAGACATACACACATATTCATACATACATAGAATATATATATATAAATATACATATACATATTCACATATGATACATATACACATACATAGAGATTATATGTATATATATCACATACGTGTGACTATACATAAAGCAGGTTGTGTGAGTGTGTGTTCCTGTCATGTCTCAGCTTCTCTCTGTGTGTCTGCTCTCTTCTATTCTCTGTACTTCAGATAAAGTCAATGGTAATGAGAACTTTTTGGTAGAACCTTCCTCTGGGCCTGAGAGTTGTTAGCAAGGCTAGAGTTGATGTGCTGTGGTTCAAAATCTCACCTCTGAATCAAGAACATGAGGTACAATATTCTCAAGCAGGGGGCTGGGTGCAAGGTAGTATAATTTGGAAAAGTGGCTATGTTGGCGGGTATCACAACTGTTATGAATGAATAGGCTATGACTTGCTTTGTTGACACAATTATATATGCCCTAAGGACAGAAGCAATCCACATCTTCCTGCTCTTTTCTATTTCTATAGTCAAGGCTTAGCACAGCTCAAGAACACAGTAACCAGCCAATAACTAGATGTGGAACTGAATCAAGTTCAACAGAATAAGGTCCATTTTATGGTATTCCCAAAGATTTTAAGGGGGAAAAGAACTAAACCAGATAATGGATGTGTAGGAGGAATTTCTTGGGAAGCCAGGAAGTGGTAACTCTGTGCTTTGTTTAATTACTTAATAGTGAATCACAAACAGCAATTACATTGCTTGTTCTTTTTCTGATGCCTGATAGCTCCCTTATTGAAAAGTTGTGGTAAAACCAAACTCTGGCAGTACAAAAATGAGCACCTAAAATAATGTTCATTTTAAATTATTTCCAAATAATCAGAAAAAATAGAATTTGAGTTTTACTGAACTACCTTGAGAAGAATGCCTTTTTATAAAGCACATGTTGATTTAAGAGGTCATTAAAACTACTCTGTTTCTGAAAATGTGTTTTTATCTTTATCAGAAAATTGAAATTTATTTACAACAGCAGGTGATATATTTATTATTTCATGGTGTTTAATCCTTTACATTGTGTAACAATTTGCTCTGAAAGAAATTATTTAGTTGCTTAAAGCTACTACTCACAGCTCCTGAATTTTAAATCATTAAATGAAACAGTTGAAATATAGTTTCATAAGGAAACAGGGAAAAAAGCAAATGAGATCACTGAAAAAATATAAAAATATATTTATCACACAGAATTTAGAAATGTTTTCTAATAATGACAGTGGAGGATAAATATTGATTCTTTTCTTCTCCATTTAACAATTTGTGAAAGTGAAAGTCGCTCAGTTGTGTCCAACTCTTTGCTGACCCCACGAATTATACAGTACATGGAATTCTCTAGAATACTGGAATGGGAATCCATTTCCTTCTCCAAGGGATCTTCCCAACCCAGGGATTGAACCCAGGTCTTCTCCATTGCAGGTGGATTCTTTGCCAGCTGAGCCACCAGGGAAGCCCAAGAATACTGGAGTGGGTAGCCTATTCCTTCTCCAGGGGACATTCCCAACCCAGGAATTGAACTGTGGTCTGCTGCATTGCAGGCAGATTCTGTACCAGCTTAGCTACATTAAAACCTGAGATAGATTTGGTTTTAAAAACCTAGTTCTAACATTGTGTGTTCATACTTTCCACTAAGAATCTTTTCCTTCTTATGAGGTTTTTCCTTAGAATTCATTTTAAAGACTTCCAGGGAAAGGAAAAAAAGTGGAACCATTCCAAAAGCATTGTACATGTTACATTTGCCTCCAGGGGCAAAGAACTTGCTCTTTATTATTTATTTAGTATGCTAAAAGGTGAGCCCTCTTGAAACAGTTATTGTTTTTTAGTTGACTGTGCTCTCTACTCAATTGCAGACAGACATGTATTGAGCTATTATTATGAGGATTACTATTCATAACATCTAAAATTCCCTAAAATAAGTTCTCACTCACTCTCTAACGTAACCTGGTGCAGACAAAAGAAAAAGAAAATATAATATGAATCTCAGTTATAGAAATCGTCTCTTTAGCTTTATGACTCAATATGAAAGTAATCAAAGTTAAACATTTTGGAATATTTTGGAATAGGATACATACAATTAACTGGTGCTTCTACTATGCATATTTTAAGGAAAAATTAATTTTCTTAAAAACTACTATTCAGTAACCAATTCTTCAAGAAACTTTTCCACTGACCATCTGTCTAAACCGTGTGTTTAAATTCTGAAACACCTAAAAAGAGATCACTGTAGTTAATCTGCAGTTGCTATGGAATTAAGGGGAAAAACTTATGGTTCCAAATATCATCTTGGGGAACATTAGTCTTGGTGATTATTTTGTGTGTTAGAAAATTGTTTTCATAATCTGATTAGATGAAGTTTCTTAAGAATTTGCAATCTCATCTGGGTTACATCTATTCCTAAAAAATTTTGGTGCAGATGTTTTTTGCATAAGAAATACATATTTACATGAAGACTAGAAATTAGACTGTAACAATGTTTATGCATCAAATGATAAGAATTCTAGATAATATGATTAAATGTATCATGAAGATCTCCATGGGATGGAGAGGAGATTTATGATTTTCTAATTAATGTTTCAAATGGTGATTCTCTTGTCTTTTATTTTGGAGCATTTTTTTTCCCATCTTAGTTCCCTTTGATCCCAAGTTTCAAATGAGATCTATAATGATAATATCATTGGTTTTAAATAGCTTCTCAATTAGAGATTCTTCTCCAAAATAATGTGTATTTTAAAGGAGAAACAAAAGTCATTAATAATTGAATATATTATCTCCCCCCACCACCAAAAAAAAAAAAAATCCCTCTCCCTAGATTGCCTCTCAGTGATAGAAAATTAAATCTATCCTGTCACCCATTCTAGCAACTTGAGAGTCAGAATGAGACTTCCTTTTCTCCCACATTCAATCACTTATCAAGCCCTGACATTTTTTTTTTCTTATTAATGATTCTCAAATTTACCACCTCTCCTATATACCTGCTAATCTGCCCTAGTTCTTATCTTCATTATCTTTTGCCTGAAAGAAAACAGCTTCCCAGCTTCAACTGCAACCACTTTAATCTGTTCTCTATTCAGATGCCAAAGGAAGCGCCTTGAACCAGCATGCCAAATCTCATCATTCCCCTGCTTAAAATCCTTCATTGTTTCAAAGATAAAGCTAATATCTTTGAGCTTCTATACAGAATCTTTCACGTATGCTCATTCTGCATGTTGTGTGACTGTTTCCTCTACCCCCAAAGTGTTCCTTAACACTCTGGTCTGGATCAGAATGGGTTTTTCTTTCACTACAATTTCTGTAACTTCCTGTCAAGTTCAGCTCTTAAAATGGAATGTCTGTTTATCTATAGCGTTTATCTCACAGTTTTTCTGTAGGGTTAATTATTCTTGGTCTTACTTTCTCTCACGACAGATTCATACAGTGGTAGCACCAGCTGGACCAGTGCCCTGCATCACACTTCTCCAGGAAAAGTCACCTGGAAATAACTGCTTTCTCTCCACACCACCCAAAGGCTAGAATATAGGACTTCACTATTGACTTAAGAATTTTTCTCAACTTGTATATAAGTAATTGACTCTAGATAATTCCCTTCTCCATACTCACAAATATCATTTTGCTGTAGGCAACTGTAGGAAGTTTTGCCAGCCAAAACTTACATATGCACCCAGTCGGGTGGGTAAGATTTTAACCTGGGAGTTATCCAAACAAACTGAAATACAATTAATAATAATGTGTGTTAGAAAACATTTCACAGATGACATGATTGTATTGCAATTTTTACTGTCATGCAAAAATTTTACACAAATATTTGTTAGTTCTTTATTAGCAATTTATTCAGTGGCCCTTGCCATTATGCCTTTTATTTACCATCTCCTATTATTTCTTAGGGGCTTCCCATGTGGCGCAAGTGATAAAGAACCTGCCTGCCAATGCAAGAGACAAAAAAATGGAGGTTCGAACCCTGGTTTGGGAAGATCTCCCGGAAAAGGAAAATGGCAACCCACTTCAGTATTCTTGTTTGGAAAATCTCATGGAAGGAGGAGCCTGGCGGGCTATAGTCCATGGGATCACAAAGAATTGGACTTGACAAGCAACAGAGCACAACGAAATTACTTCTTATTCATGCATTTAAAATATCTTGAATCCTTACTCTGTGATAAATGCTATGTCCACTATGTTTATAATTCAATGACTTTTTCATCCACTATACTAACTAAAATGAAATCTCTCAGATCCTTTTCTCTTTACTCAACAAAAAATATGTTGGAAAATTTATTTTTTGACTACTTCATTTAAGTAGTCAGTCAGACATGAGTAAGTCCCCTCTGTGTTGGGGGGTGGGGTAATCTTTCCCTTCCACACCAGGACACTGGGGATCAGAACACGCGCAGAGATCCTCCCTTCTATGGTCATGCACTGCTAAGTTTCCAGCTTTATCAGGATCAGGCAATAAAAAACCCTTGCATAGGTTGGTGTAGGCACACAAAGAATCAAAAAGTGGCTAAAAGTTACCCAGAATATATTATGCCATATTTGTGATAAATTAGCATTATGGTTTCTGCCCCACTATAGCTTTCCCTTGGGTGCTTATTGGTATGCTCCTGTGCACAAAGGGAAATGTTATATAACCTAAAACTGTCAACCAACTTGTCAGTGCAGAACAGAAGGAGGGACTTTCCACCATTCTGAAAACCCAATCCTACCCCTATTGAAGGACTGTTTATGGTTTCCAGAAAGTCTGATTTCCTTTCCAGGAGCATATTTTCACTTTGCTTAATAAAACTAGTGCTGTATAAAACTGGTTTGTATCTCTTCCTTTGGGACAAAAGGACTGAGAAATTGCCATTTTGCTGGTAACACTTGCACTAAAAACTCTTCTCTATAAACAGTGACAAAACTACTTTCAAAAATGATTTTAGAAGTCACTTGCCAAGTAAATATAAGATGCAGCACATGCGTGAAACTACTGAGCAGCTTACTTGGGTATAGCAGGATGCTGACAGAATTGGCCAATCTACATCTTATTTTTCACAAGATATTTGGCTTCTCTGGCTGTTCCAGGACAGTTACTGACCTATATTGTGCTTCTGTAACCTGGGAGCTGTTGAGCTGTTGAGAGATTATTAGTTCTATGGCATTCCTATGAATCAAAGCTAAGTTATGTCCAACGACACTCTTGTTACATGATGTAAATAACAAACTCTGAAATATAAGCTATCAAAAAAACTGACTGAGAGGCATCCTTATTTAAGAGATAAATAAATGGTCTTACAGAAGTTATAAAACTTGAGGTCCCAAGTAGAAGTGATGAATGCAGGATCTGTACCAGATGGGTGGAGTTTTAGGTCTAGCTTCTTTAACTATAAAAGTTGAAGCAAATGATTTAGCCTCTGTCTCACTTTCCTAATATGTAACCTAGAAGTGATGATACTCATCTTGATGGTTGTTGTGTGGACTAAATCAGCTAAAACATCCAGAGTAAGCAGACGAGTGCCTGGTGCATAGGGATGATCAACAATGTCAGCAGTTATCATTATTCAAGGTCATCCAAGTCCTCAGTGGTGGAGTCAGGACAGTAAGTCAGGTCTGTCAACTTCTGAACCTATTAGCCCCCCCAAATCATGCCAAAGGTGACAAGACATCAGTGTTTGGGGTTTGGTAAAACTGAGGGTGAAGAGGTCACACTAGAAACAACTTTTGAGAGCAAAAATAAGGCTTTTGGGTTTGTGTTCCCAAGAAAGCAGAAGAATAGGACAGGAGCTCACTTTCTCCCACACAAATTTATCAAAAGATCAACTGAATATGAAGCAACTTCCACAAAACAAAAGGGCACCCCAAATACAGAAAGCTAAACAAAATGAAAAGACAGTGAAATATCCATCAGGTGAAGGAACATGATAAAAAACCTACCAAACCAAACAAAAGAGGAGCAGATAGGGAGTCTACCTGAAAAAAGATTTCAGAATAATGATAATAAAGATGATCCAAAATCTTGAAAACAAAATGGAGTTACAGATAAATAATCTAGAGACAAGGATTGGGAAGATGCAAGAAATGTTTAACAAGGACATAGAAGAAATAAATAAGAGTCAATCAATAATGAACAGTGCAATAACAGATTAAAAACACTCTACTAACAGTAGAATAACTGAGACAGAAGAGAGGATAGTGAGATGGAGGATAGAATGGTGGTAATAAATGAAGCAGAGTGGAAAAAATAAAATAAAAATAAAGGAGGACAACTTCAGAGACCTCTGGGACAGAGTTAAATGCCCCAACATTCAAATAATAGGTGTCTGCTAAGAAGAAAACCAAAAGAAACAGCATGAGAAAATATCTGAGGAGATAATAGTTAGCAAAAACTTCCCTAAAATGGGGAAGGAAATAATCACTCAAGTCCAGGAAACCCAGAGAGTCCAAACAGGATAAACCCAAGCCAAAACACCCCAAGACACATATTAATCAAACTAACAAAAATCAACACAAAGAGAAAATATTAAAAGAGCAAGGGAAAAACAACAAATAACACACAAGGGGATCCCCATAAGGATAACAGCTGATCTTTCAATAGAAACCTTTCAGGCCAGAAGGGAATGGCAGGATATACTTAAAAAATAAAGATGAAAGAGAAAAACCTACAGCCAAGATTATTCTACTCAGCAAGTATCTCAATCAGGTATGAAGGAAAAATCAAAAGCTTTACAGAGAAGCAAAAGCTGAGAGAATTCAGCACCACCAATCCAACTCTTCAACAACAAAGAAAAGGTCTATAAAAACAAACCCAAACAACAAAGTAAGTGGTATTAGAATCATACTTATCAATAATTATCTTGAATATAAATGAGTTAAATGCTCCAACCCAAAGAAAAAGACTGGCTGGATGTATACAAAAACAAAACACCTATCTATGCTGTCTACAAGAGATCCACCATAAACCTAGGGATACGTATGGACTGAAAGTGAGGGGCTAGAAAAAGATATCTCATGCCAATGGAGACCAAAAGAAAGCAGGAGTAGCAATACTCATATCAGATAAAAAGACTGAAATAAAGACCATGATGAGAGACAAAGAAGGACACTACATAATGATCAAGGGATCAATCCAAGAAGAAGATATAATAGTTATAAACATATATGATCCCAACAAAGGAGCACCTAAATACATAAAGCGAATGCTAACAAGTACAAAAGGGGAAATTAACCATAACACAATATTAGTGGGAGATTTTAATACCCCACTCACACCTATGGATAGATCAACTAAACAGAAAATTAGCAAGGAAACACAAGCTTTAAATGACACAATGGACCAGTTAGACCTAATTGATATCTACAGGGCATTTTGCTCCAAAACAATGGATTCCACCTTTTTCTCAAGTGCACATAGAACATTCTCCAGGATAGATTACATCCTAGGCCACAAATCTAGCTTTGCTAAATTTTCTTTTTAAAAATACAAATAATTTCAAGCATCTTTTCTGATCACAATGTGGTAAGATTAGATATTAACTACACCCCAAAACCTAAAAAACACAAACATATGGAGGCTAAACACACTTCTGAAATACCAACAAGTTATGAAAGAAATCAAAAAGGTAATCAAAATATGCATAGAAACAAATGATAACGAAAACATGAAAGCCCAAAACCTATGGGATTCAGTAAAAGCAGTGCTAAGAGGAAGGTTCATAGCAATACAAGCCTACTTCAAGAAATAAGAGAAGCTTCAAATAAACAACCTACCTTTATGCCTAAAGCAACTAGAAAAAGAAGAACAACAATTTAAAAAAAACAAAAAAACACAAGGTTAGTAGAAGGAAATAAATCATAAAAATCAGAGCAGAAATAAATGAAAAAGAAATGGAGACTACAGTAAAGATCAACAAAACTAAAAGCTGGTTCTCTGAGAAGATAAATAAATTAGACAAACAATTAGCCAGACTCATCAAGAAATAAAAGGAGACACATGTATACCCGTGGCTGATTCATGTCAATGTATAGCAAAAAGCACCACAATGTGGTAAAGTAATTAGCCTCCAATTAAAATAAATAAATTAATTAAAAAATAAATAAAGGGAGAAGAATAAAATCAATAAAATTAGAAATGAAAACAGAGAAATCACAACAGACAACACAGAAATACAAAAGATCATGAGACTACTACGAATAATTATATTCCAATAAAATGTACAACTTGGAAGAAATGGACAAATTCTTAGACAAGTATAACCTTCCAAAACTGAACCAGGAAGAATTAGAAAATCTTAACAGACCCATTGCAAGCATGGTAATAGAAACTGTAATAAAAAATCTTCCAACAAACCAAAGCCCAGGACCAGATGACTTCACAGGTAAATTCCACCAAAAATTTAGAGAAGAGCCAACACCTATCCTATTCAAACTCTTCCAGAAAATTGCAGAGGAAGGTCAACTCCCGAATTCTATGAGGCCACCATCATCCTGATACCAAACCAGACAAAGATGCCACCAAAAATGAAAACTACTGGCCAGTATCACTGATGAACATAGATGCAAAAATCCTCAACAAAATTCTAGCAAACAGAATCCATAACATATTAAAAAGATCATACATCATGACCAAGCGGGTGTTATTCCAGGGATGCAAGGATTCTTCAGTATTTGTAAATCAATCAATGTGATACACCATATTAACAAATTGAAAGATAAAAACCATATGATTATCTCAATAGATGCAGAGAACGCCTTTGAAAAATTCAACATCCATGTATGATAAATAAAACTCTCCAGAAAGCAGGCACAGAAGGAACATACCTCAACATAATAAAAGCCATATACAACAAACCCACAGCAAACATTATCCTCAATGGTGAGAAATTGAATGCATTTCTTCTACAATCAGGAACAAGACAAGGGTGCCCACTCTCACCAATACTAATAAACATAGTTTTGGAAGCTCTTGCCATAGCAATCAGAGAAGAAAAAGAAATAAAAGGAATCCAGATTGGGAAAGAAGTAAAACTCTTACTGTTTGCAGATGACATGATCCTCTGCATAGAAAACCCTAAAGAAACCACCAAAAAATTACTAGAGCTATTCAATGAATATAGTAAGTTTGCAGGATATAAATTTAATACACAGAAATCCCTTGCATTTCTATACACTAACAATGAAAAACAGAGAAATTAAGGAAATGATACCATTCACCATCGCAAAATAAAATAGGAATAAATTTACCTAAAGAAACAAAAGACCTATATATAGAAAACAATAAAACATTGATGAAAGAAACCAAAGATTACACAAGTATAAGGAGAAATATATCATGTCCATGGATTGGAAGAATCAATATAGTGAAAATGAATATACTACCCAAAGCAATCTTAATCAATGCAATTCCTATCAAGCTACCAATGGTATCTTTCACAGAACTAGAACAAATAATTTCACAATTTGTATGAAAACACAAAAAACCTCGAATGGCCAAAGCAATCTTGAGAAAGAATGGAACTGGAGGAATCAACATTCCTGACTTCAGACTATACGACAAAGCTACAGTAATCAAGACAGTATGGTACTGGCACAAAGACACAAATACACATCAATGAAACAAAATAGAAAGCCCAGAGATAAATCCATCCACCTTTGACAAAGGAGAGAAAAATATACAATGGAGAAAAGATAATCTCTTTTACAACAAGTGCTGGGATAACTGGTCAACCACGTGTAAAAAAATGAAACTAGAACACATTCTAACACTATACACTAAAATAAACTCAAAATGGATTATAGATATAAATGTAAGACCAGAAACTATTAAACTTTTAGAGGAAAACATAGGCAGAGCACTCTCTGACATAAATCACAGCAAGATCTTCTATGACCCACCTCCCAGAGTAATGGAAATAAAAACAAAAATAAACAAATGGGACCTAATCAAACTTAAAAACTTTTGCACAACAAAGGAAACTATAAGCAAGGTGAAAGGCAGCCTTCAGAATGGAAGAAAATAATAGCAAACAATACAACTGACAAAGAATTAATCTCCAAAATAGACAAGCAGCTCATGCAGCTCAATACCAAAAAAATTAACAACTCAATCAAAAAGTGGATCAAGGAACCAAACAGATATTTCTCCAAAGAAGACATACAGATGGCTAATAAACACATGAAAAGATGTTCAACATCACTCACTATTACAGAAATGCAAATCAAAACCACAATGAGGTATTATCTAATGCTGTCAGAAAAGCTGCCATCAAAAAGTTTACAAACAATAAATGTTGTAGAGGGTGTGGAGAAAAGGGAACCCTTTTACACTGTTGGTGGAAATGCAAACTGGTACAGCCACTATGGAGAAGAGTGTGGGGATTCCTTAAAAAAACTGAAAATTGAACTGCTATACGACTCAGCAATCCCACTGCTGGGCATACACACTGAGGAAATCATAACTGAAAGAGACACATATACCCCAATGTTCATTGTAGCACTGTTTACAATAGCTAGGACATGGAAGCAACCTAGATGCCATTGGCAGATGAATGGATAAGGGAGTGTGGTACATACACAATGGAATATTACTCAACTATAAAAAGGAACACATTTGAGGCAGTTCTAGCGAAGTTGAGAGTGTAGTACATGCCAGATGCCAGATTTTACTAAATGTGTGAGTTGGAAAAGTTATTTAATTTCTCTTCACTCCAGTTTCCTCATCTGCAAAAATGGGGATAATAACAAAATCTACTTGATAGAGTTTGTGTAAGAAGTAAATGAGATTAAAGATCTAATAAAGCATTTATATCAAGATTTTGCACGTAGTAACTGTTTAAAAATGAAATGCTAGCTTCTATCAAGTGCAGACTTGTACTCTGGAAAAAGACAGTGCACTATAGCCTGCAATCATGTGGGTGATGGCTAAAAAGTAGAAACCAAGCCTGAGGAAAGTGTATGAGGTCTGTGAAGAGATTTGGGTTTTGTCATAATCTGTAATTGATTTTTTCCAATGAAGAGTGAGATAGCAAAAATCTTCCTGCTGCCACAAAATAATTCAGAAACGGTGATCTGAAAATGATTGAACATTTTGTAGAAGGTCATAGGCACAGATGTTAAAGAGAAATTTGTCCCTGAAAAGACAGAGAACATGTTATAGGCCAAAAAATGAAGCAGGCATTGAAGAATGTGGTAAATACAGAAGGAATTGCATCAAGTTGTGTACAGTGAGGGATTGGGATAGTTTTCCTATAGAAATGGGTCTGAATGGTTACTGAGAACCTTGAGTCCTTTCACCAACTGTAGAGTCTAGGTAGCTATTACTGGAGGCACTGAAGGGAATGGACTGTGCGTGACAAGAGAAGGATAAGGTTGGCAGACCCCACAGAACCTGGATTACAAAGGACTGCCCTTACATTTCACTTAGCCAATAAAATAATTTTTTGATTTTTTTAAAATTTATTTTACTGAAGTATAGTTGATTTAAAATGTTGAGTTAATTTCTGCTGTAAAATGAATTTAACTATATATTCACCTATATACATCATTTTTTGTATTCTTTTCCATTTTGGCTTACCACAGGATATTGAATGTGGTTCCTTGTGCTATATGGTAGGACCCTTTTGTTGAACCAGTCTGTATGTAATAGTTTGAATCTGCTAATTCCAAGCTCCCAATCCATCCTCCACCATCCCCTCCCTTGGCAAACACAAGTCTACACTCATGTCTGTGAGTCAATTTCAGTTTCATAGATAAGTTGATTTGTATCATATTTTTGATTCCACATGTAAGTGATGTCTTATGGTATTTGTTTTATTTTTCTTACTTCATTTAATATGATAATTACTAGGTCTCTTCATGTTACTGCAAATGGCATTATTTCATTATTTTTTATGGCTGATTAATATGTCATTGCATATATGCACCACATCTTCATTATCCATTCACCTGTTGATGGACATTTAGGTTGTTTACAAATCTTGGCTATTGTAAACATCACTGCAATGAACATCGGGATATATTCTATTTTTTCTAATTATAGTTTTATTTGGATATATACCCAGGAGTGGGACTGCAGATCATATTGGTCACTAAAGTACTTTTTATAAGATAAATTGAAATTTAATGCCAAAATTATATTTCATTTGCAATATATTTCCATATGAGAACACATTCTTCTCTTCTTATTAATTATATTATGTTCAGCTCATCCTGTGACCTGATAATACCCATCTTATTTGGTTGTCATTATAAAGCACAGAGATAAAGAACCTCTTCAGATGTTGTCTGGACCTGGGTGAGTGAACTCTCATGATGCCACAGAGAGCAAACAAAACAGGCAGCACCTCAAACAGAGGTACCTTCACTTGGATGACTCCCCCTAACTGTGCTACATGCAATAGTTCTTTAATAGAAAACTGAGAAAAAACATATGTTAATAAAAATGTTCTATTTTAATAAACCCATGTGTGGTAGATGCTTTAAAATTGTCATCAATAAGGCTTTTCAATATAAGCAAAGAATATGAAAAATGTTAGGCTCTTAAAGTTCAACCTCATATGTTAAAGAATTACTTTTTAGTTCATATCATTTGTTTGAAGAGGAAAACAAAGACAGATATGAGATAATAGGCTTTGTGAATGATTAATACATAGTTTGGGGCCATGCTTGGGTCACATTTATATATCAGAAAAAGAATAGCAAAACAATATGCAATGTTTTTCAGTAAATTACTGAATCCAACTTTATATTCAACAAGCATTTATCAGCATCTACTTTATCCCAGATATTGTTTTGGCTGCTGGAGAAATAATGGAGACAAGAACAATCTTTCTATCTTCATGGAGTTTGAATTCTATTTAATTTATATAGGAATCATGAAAATTTTCTAATGAGCTAGAATTCACTCACTAGGGAATCAGTTTTAGGAGTCTCTGCCAGATGATTTTTCCCAAAATCTCAAATAAGAAGAAAGGCCTAGTAGAACACTAGAAGAAGAACTAAGGAATTCCAACTCCCCAGGTGATGAGAAATAGTGGACAAGATAAACACCTTTTCATAAGAATGAAGTCACAGAAGTCACCCAGCTCTGAAAGGAAGTGAGCAAGGCTGTCCTCACTCCCCAGTCTCCACCTGCCAGCTGGGAGCCACCAATAAGCAAATACAGGCTTCTGGTGTGCTATGGGTTTCCTTCATGAAACCTTCAACATCTATACCCTTCACTATCTTGAATACATATGAATACTACATGTACAAGAACCAAAGAGAAAAAGACTGAAAACAAACAAACAAAAAATGTATCAATTTACAAATACTGGGGATCTGATACACCTGAGACAGTCAACACTTGGGCTACTTGAGCAGAGATGATTTTAAAATAACTCCACAATATATTTAAATTTAAAGTGACCTAATAATCAACTTCATGCAAAGATGTGCTCAATAAAGGACAGAAATGGTATGGACCTGACAGAATCAGAAGATATTAAGAAGAGGTGGCAGGAATACACAGAACTGTACAAAAAAGATCATCATGACCCAGATAATCATGATGGTGTGATCACTCACCTAGAGTTAGACATCCTGGAATGTGAACTCAAGTGGGCCTCAGAAAGAATCACTATGAACAAAGCTAGTGGAGGTAATGGAAATCCAGTTGAACTATTTCAAATCCTAAAAGATGATGCTGTGAAAGTGCTGCACTCAATATGCCAGCAAATTTGGAAAACTCAGCAGTGGCCACAGGACTGGAAAAGGTCAGTTTTCATTCTAATCCCAAAGAAAGGCAATGCCAAAGAATGCTCGAACTACCCCACAGTTGCACTCATCTCACACGCTAGTAATGTAATACTCAAAATTCTCCAAGCCAGGCTTCAGCAAAACATGAACCGTGAACTTCCAGATGTTCAAGCTGGTTTTAGAAAAGGCAGAGGAACCAGAGATCAAATTGCCAACATCCGACGGATCTTTGAAAAAGCAAGAGAGTTCCAGAAAAACATCTATTTCTGCTTTATTGACTATGCCAAAGCCTTTGACTGTGTGGATCACAATAAACTGTGGAAAATTCTGAAAGAGATGGGAATATCAGATCATCTGACCTGTCTCTTGAGAAACCTGTATGTAGGTCAGGAAGCAACAGTTAGAACTGGACATGGAACAACAGACTGGTTCCAAATGGGAAAAGGTGTACGTCAAGGCTGTATATTGTCACCCTGCTTATTTAACTTATATGCAGAGTACATCATGAGAAATGCTGGCCTGGAGGAAGCACAAGCTGGAATCAAGATTGCCGGGAGAAATATCAATAACCTCAGATATGCAGATGACACCACCCTTACGGCATAAAGTGAAGAAGAACTAAAGAGCCTCTTGATGAAAGTGAAAGAGGAGAGTGAAAAAGTTGGCTGAAAGTTCAACGTTCAGAAAACTAAGATCATGGCATCTGGTCCCATCATTTCATGGGAAATAGATGGGGAAACAGTGGAAACAGTGTCAGACTTTAATTTTTTGGACTCCAAAGTCACTGCAGATGGTGCTTGCAGCCATGAAATTAAAAGACACTTACTCCTTGGAAGGAAAGTTATGACCAACCTAGATAGCATATTTAAAAGCAGAGACATTACTTTGCCAACAAAGATCCGTCTAGTCAAGGCTATGGTTTTTCCAGTGGTCATATATGGATGTGAGAATTGGACGGTGAAGAAAGCTGAGCACCGAAGAACTGATGCTTTTCAACTGTGGTGTTGGAGAAGACTCTTGAGAGTCCCTTGGACTGCAAGGAGATCCAACCAGTCCATCCTAAAGGAGACCAATCCTGGGTGTTCATTTTAAAAATGAATCTGGATTAGATGGACTCATAGCAAATTCAATCTAATCTTTAACCTTTAAAGAACAAATATTTTCAGTTATTTAAAATATTCAATAATGTGAAAGCACTGAAAGATTCTTCAGTTGATTTTGAGATGGTAAACTTTAATGCCACAAACTAATAAAGATCAAACCAAAAAAAAGGGAGACCAATTTAAATTATTTCAACACAAAATTTCAAATAAAATATTAATAAGTAGAATCTAGGGCATAGTAATGCACTCCAGTATCCCTGCCTGGAGAATCCAATGGACAGAGGAGCCTTACAGGTTATAGTCCATGGGATCACAAAGAGTCAGATAGGACTGAAGGGAATTTGCATGCAGCAGCAGCAGTACAGCAACAGTCCTGTGTAAAAAGTTTAATATCTCATGCCCCAAGTAGACCTATGGAAAGAATATGCATTATTACAGATTACTAAGTTATCAGATTTCCTGAAATTGAATTGCTCATATAAAAATATGCATATGAGTGACTCAATATGCATATGGATATGAGTGACTCAATATGCATATGAGTGAATCAATTTCAGGAAATCTAATAACAATCAATTTTACCAATAAACTGAGGGAGAAAATCATACAATTGTATACATACATACATATGTAATCATACAATTATGTATATGAAAAGCATTTGGCACAATTCATGTATTCTTAAAAGGGATTCTAAGTAAAACAAATAGAAAAATAATACATATGTATAATGACTATCATGTAAAAGCTCAATGGCTAATAAGATATTCACTATTTGTATTGAAACATTAAAACAATTTCAGTTATAATTGGAGATTGCACAGGGAATCACAGTATCATAAACATTATCTTGGAAGGTTTACTAAATAATTAAAAAAGAAAATGAAATTACTTGTATAAATAATGGATAAGAATATATGAAATGTAGGATGAATGAGTGACATGATTTTCTTCTTTGAAAACTCAAGGATTCCAGGTCTAAATATTATTATACTTATTAAGATAATTTGATAAAGTTCTGCACATAAAACTAGCTTAAAGAAATAAATATTTATTTTATCAATAGGTAATTTGAAAGGAAGTGACAAAAAGCATTACAGGAGCAACAAAAATATAAAAAAATTAGCAATAAATTTAACAAGAAAGTCACAGGATCTATATGAAGAAAATATTAAATGCTTTTGAAGGACTCAATAAAAGATGCAATGAAATAAAGAGGCATTGATTTTTTCAAGATATATAACAACAAAATAAATTGTCAAAAATATATAACTTTAATGTAATTTGGATTAAAATATCAATTCAGTTCAGTTCAGTTCAGTCGCTCAGTCACATCCAACTCTTTGCGACCCCATGAATCGCAGCACGCCAGACCTCCCTGTCCATCACCAACTCCCGGAGTTTACCCAAACCCATGTCCATCGAGTCAGTGATGCCATCCAACCATCTCATCCTCTGTCGTCCCCTTCTCCCCCTGCTCCCAGTCCTACCAGCATTAGGGTCTTTTCCAATGAATCAACTCTTCTCATGAGGTGGCCAAAGTATTGGAGTTTCAGCTTCAACATCAGTCCTTCCAATGAAGACCCAGGACTGATCTCCCTTAGGATGGAATGGTTGGATCTTCTTGCAGTGCAAGGGACTCTCAAGAGTCTTCTCCAACACCACAGTTCAAAATCATCAATTCTTCAGCGCTCAGCTTTCTTCACCGTCCAACTCTCACATCCATACATGACAACTGGAAAAATCATAGCCTTGACTAGACGGACCTTTGTTGGCAAAGTAATGTCTCTGCTTTTAAATATGCTATCTAGGTTGATCATAACCTTCCTTCCAAGGAGTAAGCGTCTTTTAATTTCATGGCTGCAATCACCATCAGCAGTGATTTTGGAGCCCAAAAACATAAAGTCTGACACTGTTTCCACTGTTTCCCCATCTATTTCCCATGAAGTGATGGGACCAGATGCCATGATCTTAGTTTTCTGAACGTTGAGCTTTAAGCCAACTTTTTCACTCTCCTCTTTCACCTTCATCAAGAGGCTCTTAGTTCTTCTTCACTTTCTGCCGTAAGGGTGGTGTCATCTGCATATCTGAGGTTATTGATATTTCTCCCGGCAATCTTGATTCCAGCTTGTGTTTCTTCCAGCCCAGACTTTCTCATAATGTACTGTGCATATAAGTTAAATAAGCAGGGTGACAATATACAGCCTTGACGTACTCCTTTTCCTATTAGGAACCAGTCTGTTGTTCCATGTCCAGTTATAACTGTTGCTTCCTGACCTGCATACAGGTTTCTTAAGAGACAGGTCATATGATCTGGTATTCCCATCTCTTTCAGAATTTTCCACAGTTTATTGTGATCCACACAGTCAAAGGCTTTGGCATAGTCAATAAAGCAGAAATAGATGTTTTTCTGGAACTCTCGTGCTTAATTGTAATTAAAGAAAATGATATTGAAGCTCATATGGAAAATAAATTTCCAAAAATATTCAAGAACAGTATAATATATATGAAAGAGATTTGTCTTATAAGGTACTACAAGGTAATCATATTGATATGTTACTAATATAGGAATAGAGAAAGAGATCAATAGAAAGGAAGAAATTCATAGCACTGAGTTGGCCCAACAATGTGTATATATATATATATATATATATATATATACATGTACACTTATTTATAAATATGTATCTACACAAACATTTATGTATGCATACATAGATATATGCATGTATCTACACACACACACAAAAGGCTTCCAAGGCGGCACTAGTGGTAAAGAACCCACCTGCCAATTCAGGCGACCTGAGAGATGTGAGTTCAGTCCCTGGTTAGGGAAGATCCCCTGGAGAAGGGAATGGCAACTCGCTCCAGCATTCTTACCTGGAGAGTCCCATGGACAGAGAAGCACGGTGGGCTACATTCCATAGGGTCGCAAAGAGTTGGACATAACTGAAGCGACTTAGCACACAGCACACAGGAATATTTATGACAAAAGTTGTAGCTGAACACAGCACTTTTTTTTTTTTTCAGTGATAGATTACATTTAAATTATTAGCTTAACTAGCTACACTACACTCTTTTAAAACATGTTACACTGGATACTTATCTTACTCCATATACAAAAATTAATTTCAGATGATGTGAAATTTAAAATAAATTTTTTAAATTTAATTTTTAAAAATTGTTTTAAGTAAAAGAAACTAATTTAAGAAGAAGCATACCAAATGGCTGAGAGACTGCATGCACAAATCACACCTTCTTTATTAAAAGAGGAATATAGGAAGTATAAAAATATGAAAAAATATTCCAATTTATAAAAAAGTATAATATAGCAAAAGATAAAATACACAAAATAATCGATATCCAATAACAAGAGGAAAAGTAAAAAGTTTTCATTAAGACTTAAAAACATATGGAACAATGGCTATATACTAAATCACAGGTCATCATTTTACATTTTTATTTCTATTCTAAAATTTGCAGGTATCAGTGCTTGAAAACACTTCTTAATAGTAAGAAAATCCACAATATTTTTCAGTTCAAACTCCCAAACCATCATATTGTCTCATCAGTCAGCAAAATAAAGCTTCCTATTAAGTTTCAAACTATGTTTTTTTTACTTCTCACATCACTCTTCTATATATTATCCTTCCCTTCACTAGGTTTACAATTTTCCTTTGAGGATATGATGATGGAAGCAGCAAGTTCTTAAACATCAAGGCAACATCAAAACAGTCTAGGAGAGGTCACAGTTACGGGACAATGAGATGCAAAATGGCTGAATCTTTTCACCAGACCTTCTTCTGATCTCCAGAGACACCACATTCAAAAGTAAACTTAAATTTTGGTGAAAGGAAAGGTGTTTGAATATGCTATTAAAAAAAAAAAGGATTAACTGGATGCTTGGGTACAGTTTCATTTATATAACCTAGGTTGACAATAAGATAACTATAGATTTTATGAAGTAACTTCTAAGTTTTTAACCAAACCACAAAGTTCATAGGTATAAGTTAAGAGCACAGATTTTGGAGCCAAATATAAAAGACTTCCTGTAGGTCTTCCCAGATGGCACTAGTGATAAAGAATCCACCTTCTAATGCAGGAGACCTGAGAGATGCAGGTTAAATCCCTGGGTCTGGAAGATCTCCTGGAGAAGGGAATGGCAACCCACTCCAGTATTTTTACCTGGAGAATCCCACCGACAGAGGAGCCTGGTGGGCTACAGTCCATGGGGTAGGAAAGAGTAGGACATGACTGAAGCAATTTAGTACACACACGTAGTTTAAGCTCAGATTCTCTGCTCACTTGCCATTACCTTGAGTATTTCACTTGACTTTATTGTGTCTCAGTTTCTTCATCAGTTAAATAGGGTTAATAAGAGTACTTCCTTCATAGACTTGTTGTAAGGGACTAAATGTGAAAACACGTTTAGGGCATAGAACAATCCCTGGCATGCATAGGTACTAATAAATGTTAGGAATTATTATCATCCTCTACTCAGTCAGCCAAAATATAGTTGAGAGTGTACTACATGTCAGATGCTATATACACTGAAAATATTTACAAAAGTAATAGGAAATATAACCTTAACATCAAGTAATCTAATGAGGAGACAGATGAGTGACCAGCAGCTTTAGGCCCTCCGTTGGATCCATGCAGAGTCTCAGGAAGCAGAGGGTTGGCAGCTCAATGAGAGTCAACAAAACCCTTTCTGGATGTGACTCAAAGTGAATCTGGAAGAATGGAAGAAAACTGAAGTGCATACTTGTGCAAATGATGATAGAATGAAGCATCATAGCATCAAAGAGGGAATCTCAAGTACTTCATAATAACTGGAGTTAAGATGGGGGCAAGAAAGAGGAATGTGGTGCATGGTTAATTTAGTCAGTGAAAAGAGCAGAGGCAACATAGGAAGGACACTGAACATCTCTGAATTGAACATGACTGTGAAAGACTTTTAAGTCAAAGAATGACAAGCTCAGATACTCCTGTGCTCCAGGCATGAAGGTGACACTGCGAGTGGTGGCCATTTGAAATGCCATGTCAGTAATTTAGTAGAATTAATGATGGCTTCTCAGGTGACAAGTGATAAAGAATCCACCTGCCAATGCAGGAGACACAGGTTTGATCCTTGGGTTGGGACAAGGCCCTGGAGGAGGAAATGGCAACCCACTCCAGTATTCTTGCCTGGAAAATCCGATGGACAGAAGAGCCTGGTGGGCTGAAGTCCATGGAATCAAAAATACTTGGATAATACTGAGCACCCATGCACCACCACCAAGGATAGCTATGTTAAAGCCATGCAGTAGAAAGCAAGTAAAACAAAAAACAGAGACAAGTCTTTAATACCAGGATTCTAATTTGACACAGGAATTTGGGGGAAACAAGGAATTTATGATAACTCTCCAGCTCAAGAGGCTTCTAGCCTTTGCTGCTGGAAAGCTGGTGCAGCCATCCTATAAGCCAGGAAGAGGAGCAGATGGGGAGAAGTCCAGCATGGGGCAGGACAGTGTGCACTGGATGCCAGGCATCCAAGCAAAGATGCTTCGTGTGCAGAATACAATGGACTTGAGACTCAGGAGTTAAATCTGTGCCATCTCGATGGAGAATACACATTCTCTTACACCCCCATAGAATCAGAAGAGCAGGAGTCTACCTGTGAAGCGTGGATATTCAAGAGGTTTAAAAATGTGGAAAACATTCTAAAGTTAGATTTAAACTATGACACTATCAGACATTTTCTCATAACTAAGTAAGTGAAGGAAAAATGATGCAACAGACCAGATATGTTCTGAAAGAGAATAAAATGTTAACAACACTCAAATATGTATTTTTTACTTAAAAAAAAGCAAAGAGTAATATTTAGATTTATGCATTCCACAACTGCATATCCAATCCAAGTAGATACTTAAAACTTTACAACGGTTAAAGAAAGAATGTGCTCACCCAGTCAGTTGTGAACATTTTATTTCAGTATCAGCCTTTACCTATTTCTTAAAGCAGTCAAATACTAACAATAGCACAGCAACTGAAGATTCAGTGTGTAGCTGAGTCAATGTATCAGTTCACGTGACATATATTTCAACGGACAAAATATCTATATTTTAAATTTAAATGTTAATTTACATCATTCACATGGTAACACTCAAGTGGAGGAAGTCACAGTAAACCAACAAAGATCCCTAGTTTCAACATCATGCCACAGAATAAACTTCCAATAAAGATATTTTTCCTTACAGGATCACTATTGTGTTTCAAATGTCTTACCCACTTAAGTGCACATAATACATTACATGTTTAGAACTTAAATATCCCTTAATAATTACTTCAATATTCAACATCTTTACCTGACTACAAAGGAAAGGGACTTTCCACCTCAGGCAAAACTTTGTCATTCGATTCCTGGAAATAGATTAAAAACTGTTAGGGACAAATAAAATCTTCATTATCATCAGAAATGAACACATGTGCTTAGTAGCTCAGTCATGTCTGACTTTTTGCAACCCCATGGACTGTAGCTTGCCAGACATCTCTGTCCATGGGGATCCTCCAGGCGAAAATACTGGAGTGAGTTGCCATTTCCTCACCCAGGTGATCTTCCTGACCTAGGGATTGAGCCTGTGTCTCCTGTATTGGCAGGCAGATTCTATACTGTTGAGCCACCAGAGAAGTTGGTCCAAAGTGTTAAAATAGTATTCAAGATTTCAACTAAAATATAAGAAAAGTAGTTGATGTGATCCAGGTTTTACCAGCTTAAGGGGGAAAGAAGGAAGGAAGAAAGGGAGTTAGTGATGATTTATATTAACCAGCTTTTTAATGACTCAGGGAAATTCCGCCCATCAATTTTTCACAGCACCATAAGAAATAATCTCAAAAAAAAAAAGGAGAGGAAGGAGGGAAGAAAGAGGGAAAATAAGTCATATTTATATCAATGTCTTCCTCCAAGGATCTTGGTGTTCCTTTGGGTTTTAATAGGACCTTTAGCTCATACACCAATCTTCCAGTTGCCCTTACAGACAGATCTCTTGTTCTCTTTTGCTCCAGCATCTCCACTGGGATGACCACAAAGAAAGCCTCTTTGTGAAAATGCCAAATACAGGCGAGAGGTGATCTCCCTCTACTCCTGAAGTCATACAATTGGCTGTCTAGTTTTGTGGAAGAAATGAGAAGTAATGCTCCTTCCAGCTGCAAACCTCATTTTGTCACCTGAAATACACGGCAATGTGGTGTCTGCTCAGAGTCCACAGACTCTTTCCAGAACATCCCCTAATACAGGGATGAGTCCATTTCACAAGGAGGCTGGGAGTGCGCATGTCTCAAGTCCTCCACTCTATCACTACTTTTGCTCAAGACCTGGCGGTTGAATGTGGTTCTAAGCACAACAAACACAGGGGGCTCTCACTGTCACCCTCTGAAGTCCCCATGGACTTCAGGCTGTACAAGTTGTGCAGTTCAGGATAATTAACCTGACAGAAAATACAACTGATACAGAGTTGCCCTTATAAATACATGAAACAACGTTCAATCTGAAGATGTAGTAACTTGACTCTTGTATTGCAAGAGCATGGTGAGGAACATACACATGGTTGGCTTTCTGAATGGAAGCATTAAGGGGGTCTCCAAAAATGCAATATTAACTGGTATGGAGTAAGAATCCAGTAGGGAAAACCCCTCCATTCTACTTGGCAATAGAGCTCTTGCCTGGAGGAATAGTCAACATTACCAGGGTTTTTCCCAGATTTGGGGAAATAAAGCTGTTCCAAATTATTCAAATTATAGCTACACTTTTGAAAATTATAAATCACATTTTTACCAGAGGTAGCCATAGATATAATAATGATCCTGTTCTATAAAAGCAATTTTGAATGTTACTCGAAGACACACAAAAGAACATCCATTCCTGAATTAAAGCTTTGCAATTTTTTCTATGTCAGTAGATAATTAGGCTTCTTGAAAGCCTGAGATATTTAACAATTGCACTTTTTCGATAAAAAAACATTTTTCCAATAGTTTTTAGTCTTTTATGTTTCTCTAGTTAATAATTCTTCTATCTCTTTATATATATATATAATCTTTATATATACATATATATCTTTATATATATATATATATACACACATACATATCCTTTCCTAAGTAAATAGGATTACCTTTTGTTAAAATCAGAGATTTTGCTGGTGGCAAAATAATGGGAAAGTAAATCGTAGGTCATTCAAAATAAGTAACATTAAATAATATTAAAAGGGACTTCCCTGGTGGCTCAGTGGTAAAGAAACAGCCTGCCAATTCAGGAGTGACTGTGCACATGCTCAATCCCTCAGCAGTGTCCTACTCTTTGCAACCTTACTAGACTGTAGGCCACCAGTCTCATCTGTTGATGGGATGTTCGCAGCACTAATACCGGAATGGGTTGTCATTTCCTCTTCCAGGGAATCTTCCCAACCCAGAGATAGAACCAGTGTCTCCTGCATCTCCTGCATTGCCGGTGGATTCTTTACCACTGAACCACCAGGGGAGCCGTGCCAATGCAGGAAACACAGGTTCTGTCCTTGGTCTGGGAATATCCCACATGTCCTGGAGTAACTAAGCCCAGGTGCCTCAACTACTGAAACCCACACATCCTAGAGCCCATGCTCCGCAAGGAGAAGCCTGCATACCACAACTAGAGAGTAACCCCTGCTCACCACATCTAGAGAAAAACCCCCATAGCACCAAAGACTCAGCACAACCAAAAATAACTACCTAAATACTTTTTTTTAAGTAAAAATAAAATAAATGCAAAATTTATCTGCAATGGAGAATAATTAACGTCCTACCAAAGAAAAAAAGGAAGATGGGTGAGTTAAAGCATCCTTTCAAATGCTGTAAAAATTACCCTTGAAACTCAAGATTTTGAAGAAAAAGAGAGAAAGTGCACACCTCTAATTCTGGACTCCTTGTTTGTACAATTGGATTTTAGCACCTTAACTTCTTTTGTTCAGCCTTTTATATTTTACATACATATTTGCATGTATTATAAGTATCACTATCAGCCCATTAAAATGCCACAGGAGTGCATTTCTATTGTTTCTCTTTAAAATTATTGGCCTTAACTGGTCACTTTGTAAAGTATTTGAAAGAATGCTGCAATTCACCCCATGTTTCCTCCCTTTTTGCCATATGTATACAAGTGCTATGAGTATGTGTGTGTGCATACTGCCTATCTATATGCATACATCTATAATTTATAAATCTCAGGATAAACCTTATGCACACTGGTAAAGAGAAAATCTCCAAATACCTCTTTCAATCTTCCCAATCATCTCAACATCACTTTTTTCATATTATATCTATACTCTAGCTTATCTTTATTATGTAACATTTCAAACATAAACAGTGACAGAGAAGACAATAAAATAATCTCCCCTGTTCCTCGCATAAAAAATCATTTTAATAAACACAGTTTTTTTCTTTAGAAATATGCCAGCACCTTACATAGTTGTACATCCCAGAGAGTTCCATCTCCCTTTGGAATTTCCTTAACCTCTGTTTTGCTTTACTACCTTTTATTCTTCCCTTCCAACTTATTCTTTCTCTTATTCTATCTGTTCTTATTGAGTATATGACCAAGACAAATGATAGGTGGGCAAACAGAAAGAAAAGACAGAATAATGCCAGAGAAAAAACAGATATTCCTCGGCCATGTTCTCTTTATTTGCCACTTTCAAGATGCCCAGAGTTCATACATTATGACCCAGACACACAAACAGCTGCTTTTCCTATTTCTGTCTGATATTCCTGTTTTACCTGCCAAAGAGTGCTATCTAAAATCACAATTAAAATGTTGCCTTTCAAAAATTATTATTTCTAATGCATGCATCTTGATGTATAATAGTACACATGGCCTTTCTACCAAAACTGGAGAGAAGATGTTGTCCTGGGGTTGGGAGTAAGGAGCAAAGAGAAGTGATTAGCAGCAGGCAAAGACTGTGAGCCCTGGGGAGAGCATGCTGTCTTTTGACTTCAGAGCTGACTTCTAAGGTGCAGAAAAGATGAGCTTTACAGCACTTTGAAATTTGCTTTAGGGCTGGCCTTGAGCAAAGGAAAAAAAAAAGCTCTGATTTCAGCACCTAGAACTCAATGCAATTAGTGTCACATTTTGTGTCTGGATTAACTGGGCATCTGTGGTACATTCTGGATGCCACCTCAGCATCATAAGATTGTAGTTTTGAGTGAGAGGTTCTGCAAGTGGACTTGGAAAAGAAACATTTCAATATATTTAGTTGGTTAGAACTGTCTCTATTAACTGTGTTTCCAATGTTGCTAATATTTAGGTGAGATTTTGGTATGGTGGGTATAGATATTTAATAATCTTTGTATTCTAAAAATGAGCTTTCCTAGTAGATCAACTGGTAAAGAATCTGCCTGCATGGGAGACCCGGGTTTGATCCCTTTAAAATATATACTGAAATATATGAGTAAAATGAAATGTCTGAGATTTGTTTCAATATAATATGGAGGAACAGGAAGAATGTAGAAGAAAGACAAACACAGACTGGCCATGAGTTGATCATTGCTGAGGTTGGGCAGTAAAAACATGGGTGTTTATTTTACTGTCCTCTCTGACATTGTCTTTGTTTCTGATTTTACATAATAAAGATAAATGCATTGTAAATATTATAAAATTATGTATACATAATTCTGTCCTCCAATCACCAATCAGGCAAGTTTAGTAAACAATATATTTTCGATAGCAATCTTTTCCTTTTCCTACTTAAAACAAGTAGTTGAAGAAAAAAAAGTTACTTGTTCAATGGCAGTTAATGAACTTGAATTTGCTGCACTAAGAGACAACATTAGTGTCAAACTCATGAATACAAAATGCTGAGGCAGAAGGTTCACAGATGCGAAAGGGAGGGTTTCTTACCAGGATGACTAATGAGAGTACAAGTGCTGTTGTCTTGATAGATGGATGACTAAGCAAATTGACTATTCTGAGACTTGCCAGTATGCTTGGAGGAGAGTCCATGTCAGGTAGGGGTGTTCAGTAAACAGCAAAGAGTTGTGTTATAAGTCAGGTAATATTGGTATTTGATTGAGGCAAAGAGAATGGAAATATTAACCAGGAAGGATTTTATCTTTCAGGCTGTTTATGGGATGTGCAATGTCCATTGTAAAATAAACTACCACCATCAAAGAGCCCAGAGATCCCTACCATCATTTTTTAGTGCAAATCAGTTTCCAAACTCTGTTTATTTTATAATATGTAGCAATGGCTATAGGACAGGTTATTTTTCTCTCCTTTTAAAGCAAATATTCATATTTTAAAATAAAGCATATTGGATGCTGTAACCATTTCTTGAAAGAACATTTTCGTTCACAATAGGAGTTGCTTATTCTTGTATTAAGGCTGCATTTGCTCTAAGGACGCAGTCAGTGAATGTTGTCAGTATGACAAGATTTTTTTTTTTTTGCAGGTGTGGCCAGAAACCTCTTAAAGCTTACTCCCAGGCTGCTTTGTTCTTTTGCTCTTGTTGGGACTCAGAGCATAGGCTGCATCCCATCCCAGGTTAGGGGTTCAAATAAGGCTAGCTTCATATAGAAAGCTTCCTCTCCAACAATTTAGGGAAGATTTGTGTTAACTGACTTTTTAATGGCTCAGGGAAATTCTGCCCATCAATCTTTCACACCACAGTGAGAAGGAAAGAGTCTCCCAAAAAGGAAAGGAAAAGAAAGGAAAGGAAACGATAGGAAAGAGGGGTGTGGGGAAATTAACAAGATGGTGCCAGTCAGGCTCTCTTGCCCCACACTCTCACTCCCTGTCATCCCATGTTCTGTAAACAATGACTTTGCATGGTCATGTAACAGCTGAGATCACTTCAAGCACTGCAAATGCACATCATGAGTTACTCGCTGGGCCATGAGCTACTTTTGTTCTGAAAGTATACATAAGCTTCACCTGAAAAACTCTGGCTGCCACTGCACTGGGGCTACACTGGGGCAGCATCATGGTTATGTTATGTGAGGTTATATTATGGCTATATTATGGCTAAATTACGGTTATGTTATGGCTGTTACATCAGCCAGGAGAGAGGCCATGTTATGGCCTCCATGCCAATCAGGAGAGAATAAACATGCCTGCAGTTTCTACAGCTCCTCACATCTTCTTCCAGTCTCTTAACTTGAGCCTTGCCTACCCTGGTTTCAGTGAATAGTCTGAACATTGTGAACAGCAAGACAACTGGCATCACAAACAGGATCAGCAATACAAGGGGCTAGGGAGGGAGGAAGAAAGAAGGAAAAGAAAGAGGATCTAGAAAGGCAACTAGCAGTAAGGGACTAACATACAGAAATGAATTTGAAGTCTGTGATCCATTTCTGTTGCTACTGCTGCTGCTGCTGCTAAGTCGCTTCAGTCATGTCCGACTCTGTGCGACCCCATAGATGGCAGCCCACCAGGCTCCCCCGTCCCTGGGATTCTCCAGGCAAGAACACTGGAGTGGGTTACCATGTCCTTCTCCAATGCATGAAAGTGAAAAGTGAAAGTGAAGTTGCTCAGTCGTGTCCGACTCTTAGCGACCCCATGGACTGCAGCCTACCAGGCTCCTCCGTCCGTGGGATTTTCCAGGCAAGAGTACCAGAGTGGGGTGCCATTGCCTTCTCCCTGTTGCTACTACTTAATTATAAATCTTGGCAAAATGTAACCTTTTGGCCCATACATCTGCATACCTACAAACAGATCTAAAAACTGTTTGCACTCTCAAGAGGTTCTCAAATGAAATTTGAAACTGGTCCAGGACACAAAGGACAAGGAGAGACAGAAGAAAGTGACAGTTACTCCAGATTGGCAGGTAAATAAGCAGATTTAATAAGCAAGGTAACTTACATACGAGGTTTGTCTTGGGCAAGTAGATCACCACACCCACCAGCCAGAATTGTATAAGTTAGTACAGAGGCCTTAACAGACGTCAGTCCCCTAGTGCATATTCAGTCCAGATGGCCTCAGCATCACATTGCTCTCTCCAGGTTGTGCCCTTGAAAACCCTCCCACTGTGGGAACTGTGTGTGGAGCACACACTCCAAGGACAGGGGACATGGGTGGGAGTCAGGGAGGGGGGACCCTGAATCCCTGGGGCCTGCACACAGGTCGACCTGAGCTTATATCCTCTTACCGACCTCCTCCAACAAAGGAACACACCCATCCTGAACCCACCACCTAGGCATACAAATTAAGGAAATTGATTATTAAACTAAAGTTTTTTGCTCTCTGAGTTTAAAAAGTTTGATTCTTCATAATCAAAGGCAATTCATGGACTTATTAGTTAACTTATCCTTTGGCAAACAGTAATTAAATAGTTTTCACGTGCCAAGTACCCTGCTAGGTATTAAATCTATAATTAAAAAGTCACAACTTGAAATCATTTCTGCAACATCATCAGGCAGATATCACTCTACTTATACTGTACTGTTCACTGTGGTCAATTGCAAATATTAATGTTAGGACTCCACTTCCCTATTAAATGGAATTTTGTTATTTATCATCTGTTGCCATTTATTTCCAAGTTCTTTATTTCTTCACTTTCACCAACACTAAAGTACTCCTGAATTTCAGAACCTGATGATACTAAATACAGGAAGACCTCTGAAGAGTTTAATGAAGATATACTAAAACCCAGAAAGAAAAACACCAGTACAGTATACTAACGCATATATATGGAATTTAGAATGATGGTAACAATAACCCTATATGCGAGACAGAAAGAGACACAGATGCATAGAACAGTCTTTTGGACTCTGTGGGAGAAGTTGAGGGTGGGAAGATCTGAGAGAATAGCATTGAAACATGTATATTATCATATGTGAAACAGAATGCCAGTCCAGGTTCAATGCATGAGACAAGTGCTCAGGGCTGGTGCACTGGGATGGCCCAGAGGGATGGGATGGGGAGGGAGGTGGGAGGGGGGTTCAGGATGGGGACCACATGTAAACCTATGGCTGATTCATATCAATGTATGGCAAAAGCCACTACAATATTGTAAAGTAATTAGCCTCCAACTAAAATAAATCAATTAATAATAATAAAAAAAAATAATGATAACCTTCTTCTGAAGACACTGGTTTGCAACCCTTCTTGAATTTTAATGATTATAGAGACTCATGCAATAAAGGAGAATCAAGTAAATGACTGAAAGAATGAAAAAAAATAAAAATAAAAAATAAAACCCATGTTGATGATTCTCATAGTAATAAAAATCATTCAAGGGTCTTTATTTATAATTATATGAATAAGATCAGTTATTTATATAAAGACTATTTTTAACAGTTAACATGAATTTTGTCAGGCCAATATTTGACTGCTGTTGAGTCAAATCACTTTATATTAAGAGCTGATCTGGCGACTGTGCCCCTCATGACCACGCATCCTGGGTGGCAGAGCTGAGACTCTGTTCTCATTAGTTCTGAATACGTGAGCTAAGTGAACCTTAAAAGATAATGCTAAGATACATCAGAATATAGAAAATGAGTCTCCTAGGAGTTGGGCTCAAGTAATAAAGAGACAAAAGGATTATCGGAATTGAATAGGTAGACTCATCACCGTAAAAATTTTTCCCATACTTTAAAAAGCAGATATGTTTTATGATTCTCTGCAATCCATTATTTTTTAAGAGACTATATATGTAAATTGCATTATTGACATACATTTAGTCTTTAAAGATTACATGCAATGGCTAGACCAAAAGGCCCTGGAGACCTGGCTCTTATCTTCTGGCATCTCTAGTACCATGTGCTGAACAATCCTGTCAAAGCTGATATCCCCAAACCTATGTGCATATATTCAGATATAGGTAGTCAGAAATGCTTAGTCTTTTCACTTCAGAGATGCTCTGCTGCATCATTTTAAAAGATGAATTCATTGTATAGCACCTAGCACCAGTACCTGGCATGAGGGTTAATTTAATGATTTCTTGAATATATGAATGAACAAAGATTGAATGCAGATTTACAAAGAACTATGTATATATTACTGAGCTGCTCCAATAGCTCAGTAGTAGAGCATGGGACTCTTAATCCCAGGGTCATGGGTTTGAGCCTAGTGTTGGGTGGTTGCTCTCCCAAACTTTGGGTTTCCCAGGTGGCACTAGTGGTAAAGAACCCACCTGCCAATGCAGGAGATGTAAGAGACACGGGCTCGATAACTGGGTCAGGAAGATCCCCTGGGGGGGGCATGGAAACCCCCTACAGTATTCTTGCCAGGAGAATCCCATGAACAGAGGAGCCTGGTGGGCTACAGTAGATAGGGTCACAAAGAGTTGGAACCCAACTGAAGTGACTTAGCACATAAACATTACAGTGACTTTCATAATGCCTAAGTGACTCTGGACTACTCTTACATATCTGTAAGAAAGAAAAAAATGTAAGTAAAAACGAATTTAGTTCTAAATTTAAAATGTTTCCACTTTTATTTTATAAGCCAGCATTCACATTTTTAGATTGTTTTAAGCTCATTCTGTCTTGGCAGTCACAACTGGGATTACCTTCCAAGTGAGTGTGGTTTGGGAAAAAAGTAGAACTGTATGTATATTACTGATATTTCCCATGCTCCTTGAACTGGGTCTGGCCAATCCTAAGTGCTATACATTTGTTGAATGAATAAATGAAGAACACATAAATAGTGGGAAGTAGTTTGATTTTGGACTAAGCTAAATGAAGAAGTGACATTTTTAAAGACTTTCAGTGACTCTTTAAATGAATTTTCTAGAAAACCTCTTTCAAATATCTTGATTTTTATTTAATACTTCACTTTGCTTTACAGAAACTCCACACCTTACTTCTATGTGTCCTACCAAATGGAGCTGAGCAAGAGATGCCCCTGGTGATTTATCAGCTGAGGAATGGACTGCAGAGAAAGGCCATTGGAGAACTGGGTGAGATCTTTTCTATGTCAGAAGCAAACGTCTCTTTTAGCAACAGAGACAGATGTTATTCTCAATCATCCCTGTCTTCCAAGGGGCTACTGTCCCTCCTGTGTCACGTTAATGAATGATGCTGAATTTATCTCCTTTGCTGCCCATTCTTAGCTATTTTTATTTTCTTTTCATTTAACATACTGATTGAAGGTGAAAGAGGAGAGTGAAAGAGCTGGCTTAAAACTCAGCATTCACAAAATGAAGATCGTAACATCCAGTCTCATCACTTCATGGCAAATAGATGGGGAAACAATGAAAACAGTGACAGACTTTATTTTCTTGCGCTCCAAAATCACTGCAGCCATGAAATTAAAAGATGCTTATTCCTCAGAAGAAAAGCTATGACAAACCTACACAGCACATTAAAAAGTCGACAAAGATTCACCTAGTCAAAACTATGATTTTTCCAGTAGTCATGTATGGATGTGTGAGTTTGACCATAAAGATGGCTGAACACTGAAGAATTGATGCTTTTGAACTGTGGTGTTGGAGAAGACTCTTGAGAGTCTCTTGGACTGAAAGGAGATCAAGCCAGTCAATTCAAAAGGAAATCAATCCGGAATATTCACTGGAAGGACTGATGGTGATTGTGAAGTTCCAATACTTTGGCCAGCTGATGCGAAGAACTGACTCATTGCAAAGACCTTGATGCTGGGAAAGATTGAGGGCAGGAGGAGAAGGGGATGACAGAGGATGAGATGGTTGGATGGCATCACCGACTCAATGGACATGAGTTTGGGTAAACTCCGGGAGTTGGTGATGGACAAGGAGGCCTGGTGTGCTGCAGTCCACGGGGTCGCAAAGAGTCAGACATGACTGAGCGACTGGACTGAACTGAGCATGTAAGAATCTAGTCTTATCTCTAATCCCATTAGACTTTAAAATTTTGTCTCTAAAAAGAAGAAAAGCTGGAATTAAATAGCAAACTAAATTAAGTGAGAGTGAACTGAACACTTGTCTGTGTTGGGGGTGGGGTGGGGAGTGGTAATATGATATTTTTAGTTTTCTAGGAGGAGGTACAAGAGGAAGAGATAAAAATCTAGACATTTTGCCTAATAATTCGCATCAAGCAAAGTTGTCTGACTTTCTTTATAGAATGTCAGCCTTATTTACAAGCATGAAGCTTCTCAGCAACCTAGACTTCACTTCAACCAGTGTTGATTTATAAATTATTTTTATTTGGGAGAAACTGGAGGAGTTCATACTGACTAACTACAATAAGAAATCAGGAGTAGAGGGATAATCTTCATTTAATTAAGATACTTATGGGAATAAGGCTCTTCTACCTCCTACAATAAAGTTGGGATTTGTCTCATACTAGCTTCTTCTGTGATTCATGATGTTCCCATGATCTGGAGGAGCCAGAGACATAGTTACAAGATAGCTTGTTTATAAATAGACATTGCTGTGCTAGGATCTTCACAGATGATCCAAATAGAAGAGAAGGTACAAAACCTGGTTTGAGAGCCATGAAGCTCTAAATGACATGGGGGATAATAACAATATCAGTGTTACACAGAAATGAGACTAGGATCAGAGACCGGATTAATAATAATAAAGTAAGCATTATAAAATAAAGCAAAAAAGAAATGACGAGAAGTGATTGTTACCTTAACAAATGTATGATCTCCTGACCTTAGTTGTATGTGACTATGGTGGTGGATGTTTGGCCAATTAATTCATACATTCAAATATTACTTATTCAGATACTACTATATTTCATTTACCTTTCCAGATACTGGAGATACCATCTCAAGGAATAAGGCAGATAAGCTCCCTGTTTTAGAGCATCTTAAACTCTAGTGAGGACAGTTTATGATCAACAAAACCTGCTTTGAGGTCTTAAAGGTAAATAAAGCTTTTGTACCTCAGAAGATCTTTGACCTGGGATTTTACTCTTTCTGACACACGGGAATAGTACTGGTGCACAAAGAGCAGAGTGGAACAGTGGGGATGTGAAGATGAAAGCCTCTTCTAACCAGAGCTCTTGAAACAATTCTGACAAACAATCTACTGCTAGTTACCAAAAATTATCTGCACCCTTACTCAGAAGTTCGTGTTTAAGTTCATAGTATCTAATGTATATCTTCTAAAAACAATACCAGTGACTTAAAAGAGTTATTGACACTTTTCAAAATGCAATCAACTATGAACTATGGGAATATTTCCTGGTTCAACTTTCAAATAGAAGTTTAAGAACATTACAAGTCCTCTGCATTTTCATTCTTCTCATCTCTGACAGCAATATTAAAATAAAGCACAAAGTTAATATCAAACCATTAGCCACTCAACAGCTCCAAATTTTGAAGTACTCTTTTTCCACTAACAAACTTAGTCAGAACAACCAATCTAGGTATAAGAAATGTTGGCGGTGTTTTTTTTCGCTAGTATATCCTTTTTAGAGCATAGTACTTATTTTTCAGTGTTTGTCCAATATTACAGGTTTTTATAGGAATGCTTCTGGAATTAATGCAATTTTAGAGAGTAAGGGTTTTCACAAGCCTTTAAATACTCTATAATTTATAGAACTTGAATATCATAATCAGAATCACTATACTTATAGGCATGTTTTATCAGTACACAGCAGTTACTTGTAAAATAATATAACATTAAGGATGAAGAAGGAAAAATATTTCTTTAGCATTTAAGGTAAAACTGTAAAGTCACATGCATTCCAAATTTACCACCTTATGTTTTTCAAAGGTTTCAAGAAATTTCAAACATACTGAAGACAATGTAACATGGTTGCTAAGTAAATATTTGGCTTTTGATATCAGAAATATCAAAGCTGGAATTTTGACTCTGTCACTTAGTGATTAAATGGCCTTGATTAACTAAACCTCAGTTTATTCATAAAATTGGGATGGTAGTATTTATTTCACAGAACTGTGAGGATTAATTTGTAATCTTTCTAATGCATTTAAAACCTATTAATGTTTCACAATAAGCAAGTAAATATTTAAGGAAACTCACATACACATATTTTCAATAATCCTAGAAAAGATAAAGCTACTATTACTTGTAATATCCTGAGACTGCAAATATCCAAACTGCTTGTGCACAGAGGCTGTACTTAAAAAAATTACATGTGCTGATCCAATTTCACCTCACACCAATGTACAGCGAAATATTGTCTGTCATCTTCAGGGAGAGGCGAGTCTAATACTTAGGCTGATTACATTAGATTCCTAATGTTGCTACTACTTATTATGTATTTAACATCTTAAAACAACACACATTTATAACCTTATAATTGTAGAGGTCAGAAATCCAAAATCATCTTCCCTGGGTTGTAGTTAAGGTGTTAGTAGGGCTGCCTCATTCTGGAGGCTCTGAGGACATATTCCGTTTCCTTGTCTTCTCAGCTTCTGGTGGCTGCCTATAGTCCTTGGCTTGCAGCCTCTTCTTCCATCTTCAAAACATATCACTTAATTTTCTGCTTCTGTCATCATACCTCTTTCTCTAACTTAGATTCTTCCTACCTCCCACTCATAAGGACTATGGCCAGCCCTTGTAAACCAGGATAACATCCCCTTCTCAAGATCCTTAAATTAATCACATCTACAAACTTTCCTTTGCGATATAAAATAAGCTTCACCAGTTTTGGGAATTAGGAAATAGAGATTTGGCACCTCAGAGCCATTATTCTGCCTACCACACCCACATAAAACATATAAGAAACTCTCCTACACTGCTGGTGGGAATGCAAATTGGTACAGCCACCATGGAGAACAGTATGGAGGTTCCTTATATAACAAAAATGGAGGTACCATATGATCCTACAACCTCACTCTTGGCCATATATCCAGAGAAAAACATGGTTCTAAAGGATATATGCATCATGATGTTCACTGAAGCACTGTTTATAATAGCCAATACATGGAAGCAACCTAAATGTTCATCAACAGAGGAATGGATAAAGAAGATGTACATATATACAATGGAATATTACTCAGCCATTAAAGAGAATGTAATAATGCCATCTGCAGCAGCATGAATAGACCTAGATATTGTCATACTGAGTAAAGTAAGTCAGAGAAAAAAAGAGATGTTGTATGACAGCACTTATATGCAGAATCTAAAAAGAAATGATACAAATGAATGTATTTACAAAACAGAAACAGATACAAAGACTTAGAGAATGAACTTATGGTTATCGGAGGGAAAGGGCGAGGGAAAAGGATAATTAGGGAGTTTGGGATCAACATGTAACACTGCTGTATTTAAAACGCATAACCAACAAGGACCTACTGTATAGCACAGGGAACTCTGATAAACATTATATAACAATCTAAATGGGAAAATAATTTGAAAAAGAATAGATACATGTATAACTGATGCGAAAAGACTTTGAAAAAGAATAGATACATGTATAACTGAAGCACTTTGCTGTACACCTGAAACTATCAAAATATTGTTAATCAACTATGCATGCATGTATGCTCAGTTGCTCAGTCATGTTCAGCTCTTTGTGACCCCATGAACAGTAGTCCACCAGGCTCCTCTGTCCGTGGGATTCTTCAGGCAAGGATACTGGAGTGGGTTGCCATTTCCTACTCCATAATCAACTATACTCCAATATAAAATAAAAACTTAAAAAGTATATATTAAATAACAATTTTAAATCATAATGTGATAAAATACACATAAAATTATTCTGATTGTAGTTCAATCAATTTTCAATCAGAGAAAATTCAGAATCCTATAGTGCCAGAAGCATTTAACGAATGAATGTGTTATTATTTTATCATAAGTACTGAGTGTCGTCAGTACCTTATGATTGATAAAAGCTAGTTTTATTCTGTCCTCACCAATTTAGACAAAATAAAAGTTTCCGTTAGATACTAACTTTGAATGGAGAAGATATTTGAGAGATAATTTTCTGCAAAACCTCAAAAGAAAAAAAGTGAGTGAGTGAAAATCATTCAGTCATAAAAATCACTCAGACTCTTTGCAAACCCGTGGACTGCAGCCTGCCAGGCTCCTTTATCCATGGAATTCTCCAGGCAAGAATATTGGAGTGGGTTGCCATTTCCTTCTCCAAAATGGGTTGCCTTCTCCAAAATGGGTTGCCATTTCCCTTCTCCAAAAGTAAAAAGAAACCTCCATTTTCTAGAAGGGATCATGACATCAGGAAGAGTTTCAGATTTTCCCATATATTCTGTAAACCACTAGTGTTCAGGTGACAGGTGGCAAGATAATCATAAGAAAGGGGGAAACAATGCAGAAAGTATACACTGTGGCTATATTTTTCTAATAAATGGAATATTAATTACTCCCCAAGGAAGGCACAAAACTCTCCTCCACATCAACATTGAGATTATAAACATCAGTCCACAGCAGAGCCCGTATGAGATTCTGGAACAGACTCCAGTCACAACTGGAACCCATATGTGACTCAGAACAGACTCTGCAGAGCATCCTCTGCTAGCAAACATCTGCTGCTTGGACTAGGATCCCAAGGGAGAGTGAAGATTTAGATGGGTGACTGGGATCCGTGGGATCTCTTGGCAGGACTACAAACAGACAAAGGTCACAGGCAGATAGCCTCAGTCAATGTGATTGAGGGGTGTAAGGGCCAAGAAAGTTGCTAGCCAAGTAACATTGAATATGAAGCACAAGGGAAGATTCTTTTGCACCAGCAAGATAAGTAGAAGATAAAAGAACCTTTGACTAGGTTTAAGAAAAATAACTGAGATAAGAAACAACAGCATGCATTTCAAAATGAGACTTACTAAACAGAATATATGAAATTAATTTTGCAAAAATAAATGACATTTTCAACATAGATTTTGCTTTAGGGACATAAAAAGAGTGCAAAGGCAGTGTACACTGATAGGACTCTTGACAAATGAGAATTGGGAGACCTGGTTAATATAAGCAGCTTCTCATTTACCCAGACATCATTAAGGAAAAAAGTCAGTGAATAAGATCATCAGATTATAAAACAAGTTATAATTAGCTTCATATTACTAATATCATCCCAAGAAAATTACACCTATTTTCCCATTAGTAAATCAAGTTCAGCCTAGTTTATGAAATAGATAATGCTTTTGAGTAGTATTTGTTATTTCAAAACTAGCTTTCTCTGAGTATATGGGGCATTCAGCAACCAGATATTTAAAAATTAAAAAAAACAGGGACACTAAAAAGAAGCTCCAAAGGTCCTTTAATCTTTTTTCCAAGTATTTTATAGCAATAGCACTTTTCTTTAAAGTATTTAGAGGAAGATATGCCAATATATTCTGATACTTCTATCCATTTAAGAAAGGAATTTCTCTAATTACTCTACAAAACCTAACCTCAAACAACAAAAACAAAGATTTTGATTTCTCCTGGGGATTCAGAGTGACCATTGCTAACACAATAGGTGAATTTAAAAGTAAGGCAATTTCATTCCTTTGCACCCAGCTGTTACAAAACATTTGGAAGATGTGAACGTCTGCATTGTGCCTTTAAGCATTCTATTAACTCCAGTGATGTGTGGATATGTCATCACATATGTATTAGTTCTACCAAGAAATGATGTTTGGGAAAGAATTCATTCTTTCTCTCATTTGCCACTGTTTTCAATATTCTTGTCTATTGTATTTAAAAGCTCTGAGCTTCATTAGGTCTGTCTGAAGTGAAACCCTTCAATCAAGTTACTACTTCTGATACATACCAAGATACATACTTTAGCTGCTGCTTCTATGGAGAAGAAAGATTTTCTCTGAAGTTCTTATTTCTGGTACACTGTAAGTAAATTATGGAAGTCCATATTATATACATTGTGAATATACAGTTTAAGCTGTACCAGCAACAGAACATTCAAATTATTTTATGCTGCAATTTCAATGTACTACTTGTGCCATGAAATAAATAAGGCACCATCTATAGCTTCATTTTTCTTCCTATACCAAGATCATAGCTATAATAATGTGTTTTTTCTTTCTTTTTTTTTTCTTTTTTAATAGCCTCACAAGTACAGATAGTACTACAACATAGGTGCCTACATTGTAGCTGTAAGTACATCTCTCCAGGAGACACAGACCACTAGAAAAGTAATAGATTGTTCCTCTCACTCAAAATGTCAACCTCTCTGTCAGTGGAACCCAGGAATCTGGATCTTGAGCTATTATACAGGTATTTGTGATTCACACCAAAATCTGAGGACCATTGATCAAGACTTTAATTAAAGATGGCATTAGTTCAGAAAGTGAAGTGAAGTGAAGTCGCTCAGTCATATCCGACTCTTTGTGACCCCATGGACACAAATGTTCCTCTGTCCATGGGATTTTCCAGGCAAGAATACTGGAGTGGGTTGCCATTCCTTCTCCAGGAGATCTTCCCCATCCAGGGATTGAACACGGGTCTCCCTTGTTGTAGGCAGATGCTTTACCATCTGAGCCACCAGGGAAGCAAAGTGGAATATTTTAGCAGCTAATATGAGCAGGATTCCACGACCATCCATGTGATCAGCATCCCAGGCAGGTATCAGGCATCAATTGCTGTATCATCCACCCCAGGTCAACTTATTAACTGTCCTGTGTGGTCATTACTGAGAGCATCATAATGAAGACTTTGTGACCCAGCAGAACCCATGGCCTTCCTCTCAATGGCTTTATCCTACAAGATAAAAGCTCCCAGCTTTATCTAAATGGGAAAAAATATCCGTTTTTTTTTTCAAGTTTTGCAACATGTTTAACACAGCAGATGCCCACTTGCTATACTTCCAGGGGCAGAAGGCTTCTCAGACATCTGGTTCCCTGCTGAAGGAGAAGAAGAGGAGTTCTTAGTCTCCAGAGAATCCATAACAAACATTTCTGGCATTTGTAGATCTTTATGTCTCTCTCTCTCTCTCTTTTTTTTTTTTTTGTTACTTTAAAACAGCTTGGGGAAGAAGGTTTGAAAGAAAAAGTAGAATACTTTTGTTAAAGCTATGGCACAATTACTCAGGCCAAACTACAAGCAGGGAACACAGCCCCACCCATCAGCAGATAATTGGACTAAAGATTTACTGAGCACGGCCTTGCCACCAGAGCAAGACCTAGATTCCCACAGCCAGTCCCTCCCACCAGGAAGCTTCCACAAGCTTCTTATCTTCATCCATCAGAGGGTAGACAGAATGAAAACCACAATCACAGGAAACTAAGCAAACTGATCATATGGAACACATCCTTGTCTAACTCAAAGAAACTATGAGCTATGTCATGTAGGGCCACCCAAGACAGATGGGTTATGGTGGAGAGTTCTGACAAAGCGTGGTCCACTGAAGAAGGGAAAGGCAAACCACTTCAGCTTTCTTGCCTTGAGAACTGCATGAAAAGTTTGAAAAGACAAAAATATATGACACTGAAAGATGAACTCCCCAGGTTGGTAGGTGCCCAATATGCTACTGAAGAAGAGCAGAGAAAAAGCTCCAGAAGGAATGAAGAGTCTGAGCCAAAGCAGAGACAATGCCCAGTTGTGGATGTGTCTGGTGCTGAAAGTAAAGTTCAATGCTGTAAAAGACAATACTGCACATGAACCTGGAATGTTAGGTCCATGAATCAAGGTGATTTGGAAGTGGTCAAACAGGAGATGGCAAGAGTGAACACTGACATTTTAGGAATTAGTGAACTAAAATGGACCAGAATGGACAAATTTAATTCAGATGACCATTATATCTACTACTTTGAGCAAGAATCCCTTAGAAGAAATGGAGTAACCCTTATAATCAACAAAAGAGTCTCAACTGCAGTACTTCAGTAAATCTCAAAAGCGACAGAATGATCTCTGTTCGTTTCAAAAGCAAACCATTCAATATCACAGTAATTCAAGTATATGCTCCAACCACTAATTCTGAAGAAGCTGAATGGTTCTACGAAAATCTACAAGAACTTCCAGAACTAATACCAAAAAATGTGTCCATTTCATCATAGGGGACTGGAATGCAAAGCTAGGAAGTCAAGAGATACCTGGAATAAAAGGCAAATTTGCTCTTGGAGTACAAGATAAAGCAGGGCAAAGGCTAACAGAGTTTTGCCAAGAAAACACACTGATCATAGCAAACACTCTCTTCCAATATCACAAGAGACAAATCTACACATGGACATCACCAGATGATTAATACCAAAATCAGATAGATTATATTCTTTGGAACCGAAGATGGAGAAGCTCAGTCAGCCAAAACCAGACCAGGGGCTGACTGTTGCATAGATCATGAACTCCTTATTGTAAAATTCAGATTTAAATAGAAGAAAGTAGAGAAAACCACTAGGCAATTCAGGTATGACCTAAAGCAAAATACCTTACAATTATACAGTGGATGTGACAAATAGATTCAAGGGATTAGATCTAATAGACAGAGTGCCTGAAGAAATATGGATAGAGGTTCATAGCTGTGCAGGAGGTGGTGATCAAAACCATCCCCAAGGAAAAGAAATGCCAAAAGGCAAAATGGTTGCCTGAGGAGGCCATACAAATAGCTGAGTAAAGAAGAAAAGGGAAAGGCAAAGGAGAAAAGGAAAGATATACCCATCTGAATGGAGTGTCCCAAAGAAGAGCAAGGAGAGATAAGAAAGCCTTGTTAAGTGATCAGTGCAAACAAATAGAGGAAAACAGTAGAATGGGAAAGACTAGAGATCTCTTCAAGAAAATCAGAGATACCAAGGGAACATATCATGCACAGATGGCCACAATAAATACAGAAATGGTTTGGACCTAACAAAAGCAGAAAATATTAAGAAGTGGCAAGAATGCACAGAACTATAAAAAAAGAAATAAGATCTAATGACACAGTGCTGTGATCACTCACCTAGAGCCAGACATCTTAGAGGGCGAAGTCAAGTGGGCTTTAGGAAGCATCACTATGAACAAAGCTAGTGGAGGTGATGGAATTCCAGGTGAGCTATTTCAAATCCTAAAAGAAGATGCTATGAAAATGCTGCACTTAATAGGACAACAAATTTGGAAAACTCAGCAGTAGCCATTGGACTGGGAAAGATCAGTATCCATTCCAGTTCCAAAGAAGGGCAAGACCAAAGAATGTGCAAACTACTGCACAATTGCACTCCTTTAACATGCTAGCAAAGTAATGCTCAAAATTCTCCAAGCTAGGCTTCAGCAGTATGTGAACTGAGAGATCCCAGATGTTCAAGGTGGATTTAGAAAAGGCAGAGGAACCAGAGATCAAATTGTCAACATCTACTGGATCATAGAAAAAGCAAGAGAGTTCCAGAATAAATATCTATTTCTGCTTCATTGACTATGCTAAAGCCTTTGACTGTGTGGATCACAACAAACTGTTGAAAATTCTTCAAGAGATGGGAATACCAGACCACCTTACCTGCCTTCTGAGAAACCTGTATGCAGGTCAAGTAGCAACAGTTAGAACCAGACTTGGAACAATGGACTCATTTCAAATTGGGAAAAGAGTATGTCAAGGCTGTATATTGTCACCCTGTTATTTAACTTATATGCAGAGTACATCATGAGAAATGCCAGACTGGATGAAGCACAAGCTAGAAGCATGCTTGCTAGGAGAAATATTAATAACTGCAGATATGCAGATGACACCACCCTTATGGCAGAAAGGGAAGAGGAACTAAAGAGCCTCTTGTTGAATGTGAAAGAGAAGAGTGAAAAAGCCGGCTTAAAACTCAACATTCAAAAAACTAAGATCATGGCATTCAGTCTCATCACTTCATGGCAAATAGATGAGGAAATAGTGACAACATTGACTGATTTTATTCTCTTGGACTCTAAATCACTGCAGATAGTTACTGCAGCCATGAAATTAAAAGACACTTGCTGCTTGGAGGAAAAGCTATGCCTAACCTAGTCAGCATATTAAAAGGCAAAGACATTACTTTGCTGACAAAGGTCCATCTAGTCAAAGCTACGGTTTTTCCAGTAGCCATGTATGGATGTGAGAGTTGGTCCATAAACAAGGCTGAGCGCTAAATGATTGATGCTTCTGAGCTTTGGTGTTGGAGAAAACTCTTGAGAGTCCCTTGAACTGCAAGGAGATCAAACCAGTCAATCCTAAAGGAAATCAGTCCTGAATATTCATTGGAAGGACTAATGCTGAAGCTGAAGTTCTAATTCTTTGGACACCTGATGTGAAGAGTTGACCCATTAGAAAAGACTCTGTTGCTGGGAAAGATTGAAGGCAGGAGGAGAAGGGGATGACAGAGGATGGAATAGTTGGATGGCATCACCAACTCAATGGACATGAGTTAGAGCAAGTTCCAGGAGATGGTGGAGGTCAGGGAAGCCTGGCATGCTGCAGTCCATGGGGTCGCAAAGAGTCAGACACAACTGAGCAGCTGAACAACAATTGTGATAGTGGAGATTTCTATGTTCTTTCAAATATTTCACAGAAGGCATTCAGAAATTATAACCAGTTAGACATGATTTCATACCTGCTATGAAATTTCCTTTTATTGTTTTACTAATGGTTTTAACCAGCAATGTCTTTGTTTATTTTCAAAAATCACTAGAGCATCTATAGAAAATTTCTCCCAATTTTATCCTTAAAATGTTCATTGGATGAATTATATTAATAGGTACTACAAAAGTAAACTTTCATTATGCGCATAGAAATAATCCCATTTTTTCATAATACTCTTACTGTTTCAATACACCCATATATGTTGTTTCTTTGTATTTTGTTCTGATTTTTAACACAAATAGTCATTATATAGAAATATCCAATTTATTGACCTGTAATTGTTTATAGTTGTCTCAGGTTCCAGAAGTAATTCTGTGGTGTCAATTTTAATTTTTTTTATTTTTGATTTTGAGTCTTCTCTCTTATTTTCTTGATTAGCAGAATCAAAACTTCAGATATTACATTACTCACAAAAATTAACTTAAAATGGATTAAAGACTGAAATGTAAGAGATCTGAAAATATAAAACAGAAGAAAACACAGGGGAAAAGCTCTTGGCATTGGTCTTGGCAAGAGTTTTAATTGTGAAACCAAAAGTTGCTGTTGTTGATGTTCAGTCACCCAGTCATGTCTGACTCTTGCTACCCCATAGACTGCAGCACGCCAGGCCTCCCTGTCCTTCACCATCTCCTGGACTTTGCCCAAGTTCATGTTCATTGCATTGGTGTTACTGTTCAGCCATCTCATCCTCTGATGGCCTCTTCTCCTTCTCCTCTTTATCTTTCCCAGCTTCAGGGACTTTTCCTATGAGTAGTCTGTATGCATCAGATGACCAAAATACTGGAGCTTCAGCTTCAGTATCAGTCTTTCCGTTGAATATTCAGGGTTTATCTCCCTCAAGATTGACTGGTTTCTTGTCAATCTTTGCTGTCAATCCTTACTGTCCAAGGGACTTTCAGGAGTCTTCTCCAGCACCACAGTTCGAAGGCACCAATTCTTTGGCATTCTGCCTTCTTTATGGTCTAGCTCTCACAACCATACATGACCACTGGGAAGACCATAGCCTTTACTATACGGACCTTTGTCAGCAGAGCAATGTCTCTGATTTTCAACACACTGTCTAGGTATGTTATCGCTTTCCCACCAAGAAGCAATTGCCTTCTGATTTCATGGCTGCAGTCACCATCTGCAGTGATTTTGGATCCCAAAAGAAGAAATCTGTCACTCCTTCCACCTTTTCCCCTTCTATTTACCAAGCAGTAGTGGGGCCAGCTGCCATGATCTTAGTTTTTTTTTTTTTTTTTTAATATTTTTTAAGCCAGCTCTTTCACTCTCCTCCTTCACCCCCATCAAGAGGCTCTTTAGTTCCTCTTTGATTTCTTCCATTAGAGTGGTATCATCCACATATCTGAGGCTGTTGATGTTTCTCCCACATATCTTGATTCCATCTTGCAACTCATCCACCCTTACATTTCTCATGATGTGCCCAGCATACCTGTTAAACAAACAGGGTGACAATAGACAGCCTTGTCGTATTCCTTTATTGATCTTGAATCCATCAGTTGTTCCATACAGGTTTCTAAATGTTGCTTCTTGACCCGCATACAGGTTTCTCAGGAGACAGGTAAGATGGTCTAGTATTCCCATCTCTAAGAGCCTTCCACAGTTTGTCATGATCCACACAGTCAAAGGCTTTAGCATAGTTGATTCAACAGAAATAGATGTTTTTTTTCTAAAATTCCCTTGCTTTCTCTATAATCCAGTGAATGTTGGCAATTTGATCCAAATTGATCCAATTAGTTCCTATTCCTTTTCTAAACCCAGCTTGGACATCTGGAAGTTCTTGGTTCAATAATGCTGAAGCCTAGCATGCAAGATTTTAAGCATGATCTTCCTAGCATTGAGGATGAGTGCAACTGTCTGATGGTTAGCACATTCTTTGGTTATACTCTTCTTGGGAATTGGGATGAGGATTGACATTTTCCAATCCTGTGTCCACTGTTGGGTCTTCCAGATTTATTGACATAATGACTGCAAAACTTTGATGGCATCCTCCTTTCGGGATTTGAATAGTTCTGCTGGAATATTTACATCCACTAGCTTAATTAACAGCATTCCTTCTTAAGACCCACTTGACTTTGCAAGCCAGAATATCTTGCTCTGGGTGACTAACCACACCATCATAGTAATATAGTTCATTAAGACCTTTTTTTTTGTTTTAATACGGTTCTTCTGTGCATTCTTTCCATCTGTTCTTGATCTCTTCAGCATCTACTAGGTCTCTACAGTTTCTGTCCTTTAATGTGCCCATCTTTGGGAGAAATATTCCCTTGATACTTCCAATTTTCCTGAAGAAATCTCTAGTCATTCCTCTCCTGTTGTTTTCTTCTAGTTTTATGCACTGTTTATTGAAGAAGGCCTTCTTGTCTCTTCTAGCTATTCTTTGAAACTCTGCATTTAATTGGATGTATCTTTCCCTCTCTCCGTCACTTTTCACTTCACTTTGTTTTTCTGCTATTCATAGCACCACCTCACACAACCACTTTGCCTTCTTGAAGTTGATCTGTTCTATGAAGACCTAGAAGATCTCCTAGAGCTAACACCTAAAAAAGATGTTGTATTCATCATTAAGGATTGAAATGCATAAGTAGGAACTCAAGATATACCTGAAGTAACAGGCACATTTGGCCTTGGAGAACTAAATGAAGCAGGGCAAAGGCTAACTGAATTTTGCCAATAGAATGCACTAGTCATAGAAAATACCTTTTATCAACAACACAAGAGACGGACTTTACACATGGACATCACCAAATGGTCAATACTGAAATCAAATTGATTACAGTCTTTGTAGCTGAAGATGGAGAAACTGTAAACAGTCGGCAAAAACAAGACCTGGAGCTGACTATGACTCAGATCATCAGCTTCTCATAGCAAGATTCAGGCTTTAAAAAAATAAAACTGGCAAAAAGCCTAGGTCAGCCAGGTATGACTTAAATAAAATCCAGTATGAATTTTCAGTAGAGGCAATAAACAGATTCAAAGGACTATATCTAGATAATAGTGTCCTTGACGAACTATGGACTGTGGTCTGCAATACTGTACAGGAGGCAGCTAACAAGACCATCCCAAACAAACCAAAAGTACAAGCAACAAAAGCAAAAACCAGTGGGACTACCATTAAACTAAAAAGCTTCTGCTCAACAAAGGAAATAAGAAGTTGAATGTACAGAACAGCATCCTATGAAATAGAAATATTTGTAAACCAACTATCCTACAAGGTGTTAATATCCAAAATATGTCAGACACTCATAGAACTTAACAACAATAATAATAATAATACAATTTTAAAAATGGGCAGAGGAGAATAGGTATTTTCCCAAAGAAAACATACAAATGTCCATTCAGTTCAGTTCAGTCATTCAGTTCAGTCGCTCAGTCGTGTCTGACTCTTTGCAACCTCATGGATTGCAGCATGCCAGGTCTCCCTGTCCATCACCAACTCCCGGAGTTTACCCAAACCCATGTCCATCGAGTCGGTGATGCCATCCAACCATCTCATCCTCTGTAGTCCCCTTCTCCTCCTGCCCCCAATCCTTCCCAGCATCAGAGTCTTTCCCAATGAGTCATTTCTTCATATCAAGTGGCCAAAGTATCGGAGTTTCAGATTCAACATCAGTCCTTCCAATGAATATTCAGGACTAATTTCCTTTAGGATTGACTGGTTTGATCTCTTTGCAGTCCAAGGGATTCTCAAGAGGCTTCTCTAACACCACAGTTCAGAAGCAATTCTTCAGCATTCAGCTCTCTTTACAGTCCATTTGTCACACCCATACATGACTACTGGAAAAACCATACCCTTGACTATACAGACCTTTATCGGCAAAGTAATGTCTCTGCTTTTTAATATGCTGTCTATGTTGGCCATAGCTTTTCTTCCAAAGAGCAAGTGTCTTTTAATTTCATGACTGAAGTCACCATCTGCAGTGATTTTGGAGCCCAAGAAAATAAAGTCTGTCACTGTTTCCCCATCTATTTACCATGAAGTGATGGGACTAAATGCCATGATCTTAGTTTTCTGAATGTTGAGTTTTAAGCTAGCTTTTTCACTCTCTTCTTTCATGTTCATCAAGAGGCTCTGTAGTTCCTCTTCACTTTCTGCCATAAGGGAGGTGTTATTTGCATATCTGAGGTTATTGATATTTCTCCTGGCAAAAGATGCTCAACCTCACTAATCAACAGGAAAAAGCAAATCAAAATCCTAATGAGATAGCATTTCATACTTCTTAGGATTTCTGTTATAAAGAAAGCAAGAGACAGAAAGTGCTGGCATAGATGTGGAGAAAAGGGAACTCCTTATTGTCAAATTCAGACTTACATTGAAGAAAGTAGGGAAAACCACTAGACCATTCAAGTATGACTAAATCAATTCTCTTACAATTATACAGTGGAAGTAACAAATAGATTCAAGAGATTAGATCTGATAGACAGAGTGCCTGAAGGACTATGGATGGAGGTTCATGACATTTTACAGGAGATCAAGACCATCCTCAAGAATAAGAAATGCAACAGGCAAAATGGTTGTCTGAGGAGGCCTTACAAATAGCTGTGAAAAGAAGAGAAGCAAAAGGCAAGGGAGGAAAGAAAAGATATACCCATTTGAATGCAGAGTACCAAAGAATAGCAAGGAGAGATAAGAAAGCCTTCCTCAGTGATCAATCCAAAGACATAGAAGAAAGCAGTAGAATGGGTAAGATTAGAGATCGCTTCAAAAATTAGAGATACAAAGGGAATTTTTCATGAAAAGATGAGCACAATAAAGGACAGAAATTGTATGGACTTAACAGAAGCAAAAGATATTAAGAAGAGGTGGCAAGAGCACACAGAAGAACTATACAAAAAAGGTCTTCATGACCCAGATAATCACGATGGTGTGATTACTTACCTAGAGCCAGACATCCTGGAATGCGACATCAAGTGGGCCTTAGGAAGCATCACTCTCATATAATTGCATAGATCTCACATGCTAGTTAAGTAATGCTCAAAAATCTCCAAGCCAGGCTTCAATAGTTCACCCACAATGAACTTCCAGATGTTCAAGCTGGATTTAGAAAAGGCAGAGGAACCAGAGATCAAATTGCCAACATCTGTTGGATCACTGAAAAAGCAAAAAAAACCATCCACTTCTGCTTTATTGACTATGCCAAAGCCTTTGACTGTGTGGATCAAAACAAACTGTGAAAAATTCTTAAAGAGATGGGAATAACAGACCACCTGACTTGCCTCCTGAGAAATCTGTATGTAGGTCAAGAAGCAACAGTTAGAACTGGACATAGAACAACAGACTGGTTCCAAATTGGGAAAGGAATATGTCAAGGCTGTATATTGTCACCCTGCTTATTTAACTTAAATGCAGAGTACATCAGTGAGAAACACTGGACTGAATGAGGCACAAGCTGGAATCAAGATTGCTGGAAGAAATATCAATAACCTCAGATATGCAGGTGACACCACCCTTATGGCAAAAAGTGAAGAAAAACTAAAGAATCTCTTGATGAAAGTGAAAGAGGAGAGTGAAAAAGTTGGCTTAAAACTCAACATTCAGAAAACTAAGATCATGGCATCTGGTCCCATCACTTCATGGCAAATATATGGGGAAACAGTGAGAAACTTTAGTTTTGGGGGCTCCAAAATCACTGGAGATGGTGACTGCACCCATGAAATTAAGAGGCTTGCTCCTTGGAATAAAACTATGACCAATCTAGACAGCATATTAAAAAGCAGAGACATTACTTTGCCAGTAAATGTCCATCTAGTCAAAGCTATGGTTTTTCCAGTAGTCATATATCGATGTGAGATTTGGACCATAAAGAAATCTGAGAACCAAAGAATTGATGCTTTAGAATTGTGGTGTTGGAGAAAACTCTTGAGAGTCCCTTGGACAGCAAGGAGATCCAAACAGTCCATCCTAAAGGAAATCAGTCCTGAATATTCATTGGAAGGACTGATGCTTAAGCTGAAATTCCAATTCTTTGGCCACCTGATAGGAAAAACTGACTCCTTGGAAAGGACCCTGATTCTGGGAAAGATTGAAGACGGGAGGAGAAAGAGTCAACAGAGTTTGAGATGGTTGGATGGCATCACCACTCAATGAACATGAATTTGAGGAAACTCTGGGAGTTGGTGATGGACAGAGAGGCCTGGCGTGTGGCATTCCATGGGGTCACAAAGAGTCAGACGTGACTGACTGACTGAAAGGAACTGAACTGAACTGAACTGATACTATTGGTGAGAATGTAAACTGATAGAGTCATTATGTAAAACAGTATGTAGGCTCCTCAAAAAATTAAAAATAGGAGGGGAAGGAGTCAAGATGGTGGAATAGGAGAATGTGGAATACACCTTTCCTCATAGGTACATCAAGAAAATACATCTAAAAATTAACAATTCTCATAGGGCACCTGCTGAACACTAGCAGAAGACTCAGACCCCTAAAAGGACAAGATGAATCCCCATGCAACTGGGTAGGAAAAGGAAGGACAAAAAGGAAGAAGAAAATAGGAAATGGGAAGGGACCAACTCCCTTTGTAGGGAACTGAAGGTGAGGCAAGTTTCCTGCACTCAGTAAAGCACGTTCACAGTAGGGACATCAGCTGGGGAAGAAAGGGACCTTTGGAGGACTGAAAGGGAACACAGCAACCAGTCTGTGGAAGGCGGGACAAAATAAGAACTGTGCACATGATCTGTGTCATTGCCCTGCACACCCCAGCTGGAGTTGTGTGTCTCTGGATGTATAGAGGGGACCAGATCCTGAAAAGTGAGGTTTGGAGTATAGACCCTGGGTAGGGGCAGCTACTGTCTGTGAAGGGACAGGACTAAGGAACTATACAACCAGAGAAATTTCTGAAGGAGCACGAGACACTATAGAACCAGGATAACATGGTTGAGTGATGTGAAAGCGATATGGTCACCATTGCAAACTTCTTCCCCACCCACTGACACTGGGAAGGGCTCTGACCTGAGCAGTCTTGCCCACCCCTCAAACGAAAGCCTCCTCCACTCATGTTGGCTCTGGAGTCCTGAGCACTGCCACCAAAAACACTCTTTTAGAATCATCCCTGGGTGCTGAGACAGGAAGCTGCCAATGCCTGTGGGGACTGAGTGCTAAAGCATGGGATTAGGAGAACATATCCAGGGAGATGTTCTATTGGCTTCACAGAGAAAACTTGAGTGGACAGGAGTGAAGGGCTCCATGGCCAGGGATGCTCCTAGAGGATATGTCATCTGCCTAGGAAATTAGGCACCATTGATGAGTGGTGTGCAAGGGCCATAACTACCACTGCAACCCCCTTCCCCACCCACAAGTCCTGCTTCCATGGGCACTGGAAGGGGTTCCCACTAAGGTAAGTGTATCTCAGTCTGTTGCGTCTTTCTACTTGTCTCTGCCACCACATGCTTCACACATTCTCCAGTTGAAAAGTGAAAGTGAAAGTCGTTCAATAGTGTCCAACTCTTTGCAACCCCATGGACTATACAGTCCACGGAATTCTCCAGGCCAGAATGCTGGAGTGGGTAGTCTTTCCCTTCTCCAGGGGATCTCCCCAACCCAGGGATCGAAACCAGGTCTCCTGCATTGCAGGCGGATTCTTTACCAGCTGAGCCAGAAGGGCAGGCCCCAGTTGTGGCCACCTTATATATTCCTGGCCTGTGCAAATAAGTGCCCTAATCATCTTGAGAGACTCAATTAGTTGCTTCTTTTACTTATTTTGGTTCTTACCTGGGTGGTGAACATACCCCACACACAGATGGGGTCAAACCAAAGCTAAGCCCCAGGGGTTGTGCAACTAAGGAGGAGAAATGGAGATCTCTCCATGCAGTTTTGCCAGCAGCATATTAAATCCTCATGATCTATGGGACATGTTAAAGGACAAGGAGTGCTTCCAAAACTGAGACCAGTCTAGCTTTGGCAGTTGTGGAATCTGGGGGCGGGTATACACAGGACTTGGGCCAAGTCAGAATATGATCTGTCCCTACAGTGCCTACAGTTGGTCCAGAGACCTACCTAAAGGTATTGGAGGATTGCCTGAGGAGGCAGGGGGTGACTATAGCTCACTGTGGAAGCAAGAACAGAGACAGTGGAGGCCCAGGGGAAAATATTATTACTATCCTTGTTTTTCTCTTCTTTCTTTTTGTTTTCTGTTTAATTTTGTTCTGTTGTTTGTTTTTGTTTTTTCTTACTTTTTTTTTCATTTCTTTTTGGTTTGCTTTTGTTTTTTGTTTTATTTTCAATATGCTTTGTTTATTCTTCTCTTGTTATATTTTGTTGTTGTTTTGTGGTTTTGTTCTGTTTCACTCTTTACATTATTGTGTGTTTGTTTCACATTTTCTTTGGGTTTTTTGAATTTGCTTTCTGTTTATGTTGCTTCTGTTTTTGTCAGTTTTGTTTTTATTGTTTTTGTGTTTGGGTTCATTTGTTTTTTTAAGTTGTTCTCTTGATTTTTGTACTCTACTTTTTTTTTTAAACTTTTCCTTTCTTTGGTTCTGCTTTCATCATTTGTCTTGCTCTCTGTTTTGTATTGTTTTTTTTTTTTTTTTCCTTCTGGACATGCCGCATAGTTTGCAGGGCCTTGGTTCCCTGGCCAGTTGTTGGGCCTGAGCCTCTGCGGTAATAGTTCTGAATCCCAAGATGCTGGAAAACAAGAGAATCCTCAGTTCCAGGGAATGTGAATCAACACGAGCTCTAGAGGTCTCCATTGCTACATCAAGATTCAGCTCACCTAACTGCCTTCACTCCTGTGCTGGGTGCCTTGATAACTAACTAGCAAGAGAGGAACACAGCCTTACACACTAGAAGACAGACTGCCTAAAATTGCACTAAGCTCACAGACACCCCAGAACATACCACTGACTCAGCCTTGCCCATTAGAGGGACAAAATTTAGCTCTACCCACTGGTCTCTACACAAAGAAACCTACACAAGCCCCTGGGCCAACCTCACCCACCAAGAGGCAGAAGCAAAGAGTTGCCTGAAGAAAGGAGAACACAAGCACAGTAAGATAGACAAAATTAGGTGACAGAGAAGTATCCAACAGACAATGAAGCAAGGTAAAAATCCGCAAGACCAAATAAATGAAGAGTATATAGGCAAACTACCTGAAAAAGAATTCAGAGTAATGATAGTTAAGATGATTTAAGATCTTAGAAACAGAATAGAGCCATGAATGGAGAAAATACAAAAAAAAGTCTAACAAGGATGTAGAACTAAAGAACAAACAATGATGAACAACACAATAACTGAAATGAAAAATACACTGGGATAACTGAAGCAGAAAATATATATATATGTGTGTGTGTGTGCGTGTGTGTGTGTGTGTGTGTGTGTGTGTGTGTGTATGTAACATAGAAGTTGGGATGGTAGAAATAACTGCCACAAAGCAGAATAAAGAGAAAAAATGCAAAGGTAAGAGGAAAATCTCAGAGAACTCTGGGACAATGTTAATCATACCAGCTTTTGACTTATAAGGGTCCCAGAAGAAGAAGAGGAAGAGTCTAAGAAAATATTTGCATATATTATAGTTGAAAAACTCCCTAACATAGGAAAGGAAATAGCTAAACAAACCCAAAAAGCACAGAGAATCCCACACAGAATAAACCCAAGGAGAAGCATGTAAAGACACATATTAATAAAAATAACAAAACTCAAGTAGAAATAAAAAATATTAAAACGTTAAATATTAACATCCACAAAAGGGGAAATCAACAGTAATACAACAATACTCAAAGACTTTAACATCTAACTCACACCAATGGACAGAACATCCAGACTGAAAATTAATAAGGAAACACAATCCTTAAATGACACAACAGACGAGATAGACTTAATTTATATCTATAGAACCTTCCATCTGAAAGCAGCAGAATATACTTTCTTCTCAACTGCACATGGAACATTCTTCAGGATAGATTACATCTTGGATCACAACTCAAACCTCAGTAAATTTAAGAAAAGTGAAATGGAATCAAGCATCTTTTCTGACCAAAATGATATGAGATTAGAAATCAAGTAAAGAGAGGGAGTGATTGGTGGGAAGTTTAGATCTTGTGTGCTGGGTTCATTCTGTTCTCTTGTTCCCCTGCTCTGACTTGAGCTCACAATCTTCCCTGCCATTCCCTGTTCTCAAACCCAATTCATCTTCCCCAGCAAATGGGCTCAGATTTCAGTGGAGTTTAGCATGCAGCATAATTTGACCCGGCTCTCAGAACACAGTACCACTCCACCAAAGGGTCCACACAGTCTGTGAGCTATGATCAGTATAGTGCCTATGATTACACAGTACCACCAGTGGAGAAAGGCCTTATTAAAACCAACATTCAGATAGTTCTTCCTTCTGGGTGCTATGGAAGAGTAGCTCCACATTTTCGCTAAGCTACAAAATACTACACAGATGTGGGAGATGGTATTATAGATGAAGGCTATGGAGGAAATGTTGGTGTTGTAATGTTTAATTTTGGCAAAAAAAAGTTTGAAAAAGAAAGGTGATTGAATTGTACAGCTCATTTGTGAATAGATAATTTACTCAGAAATAGAGGAATTTCAAATTTTAAATAATGCTGAGGGGGGTTCAGGAGGTTTTAATTCCACTGGAAATAATTAACATCATGCCAAAATCAGAAACTGAGAAAATGGACATTCATCTTGAAAAGACTTTGCATAAAGTATTACAAAATTTGAGTAAAGAAAACCCTACAAAAACACAAACACATGGAAGCTAAACTACATGCTACTAAACAACCAATAGATCACTGAATAAATCAAAGAAGAAACAAAAAATACCTAGAAACAAATGATAATGAAAAGACAGCAACCCAAAACCTATAGGATGCAGCAAAAGCAGTTCTAATAGGGCAGTATATAGCAATTCATTCTCCATTCAAGAAACAAGAAACATCTTAAACAAACAATCCAAACTTACACCTAAAACAATTGGAGAAAGAAGAACAAACAAAACACAATGTTAGTAGAAGGAAAGAAATCATCAAGATAAGAGGTGAAATAAATGGAATACAAATGAAGAAATCAATAGCAAAGATCAATCAAAATATAAGCTAGTTCTTTTAGAAGAAAAGCAAAATTGATAAACCATTAGCCACATTTATCATGGAAAAAGAGAGAAGACTCAAATCAATAAAATTATAAATGAAAAGGGAGAAGTAATAACTAATATCACAAAAATATAAAGATACCACAAGCAGTTATATGCCCAAAAGTTGGACAACATGGAATAAATGGACAAATTCTTAGAAATATATACAACCTTTTAAGAATGAACCAGGAAGAAATAGAAAATATGAACAGACCAATCACAAGTAATGAAATTGTAATTGTGATTAAAAATCTTCCAGCAAACAAAAAGCTAGGACCAGACGGCTCCACCGGCAAATTCTATGAAACATTTAGAGAAAAGCTAATATCTATCCTTCTCAAAGTCTTCCAAAAAATTGCAGGAGAAATACTCTCTATCTCATTTTATGAAGCCACTATCACCCTCATTTCAAAACCAGACTCCCCCCCCCACCAAAATCATCCACAAACAAGAAAATTACAGGTCCATATCACTGATGAACATAGACGCAAAAATGAACCAAACACTAATAAACATAATCCAACAACACATTAAAAGGATCATTCACATACCGTGATTAAGTAGGATTTACCCCAGGGATTCAAGGAGTCTTCAGTATACACAAATCAATCAATGTGATACACCATATTACCAAATTAAAATATAATAGCAGGGACTTCCCCGGTGGTCCAGTGGCTAAGACTCTTCACTACCAGTGTAAGGGGCCCAGTTTTGATCTCCTGTTAGGGAATTAGATACCAAATGCTAAAACTAAAAGTTCACTTGCCACAACTAAAGATCCCACACACCACTACAAGGATGGAAGATCCTGCAAGCTGCAACTAAGACCTAGCACAGCCAAATAAATATATAAATAAATTTTTAGAAAGAATAAAAACAATATAACCTCAGAAAATGCAGAAAATGCTTTTGACAAAAGTCTACACTCATTTATGATAAAAAAAACTCTCTAGAAAGTGGGAATAGAGGGAACCTATATCAACATAATAAAGGTTATAAAAAAAAAAAAAACAGAGCAAACATCACTCTCCATGGTGAAAAAATAAAAGCATATCCTCTAAGATCAGGAACAAGACAAGGATGTTGACTCTTGCTGCTTTTATTCAAGATAGTTTTGGAAATCCCAGCCATGGCAATCAGAGAAGTAAAATAATATAAATTGAAAAAGAAAAGTAAAACTGTCACTGTCTGCAGATGACATGATACTATACATAGATAATCCTAAATATGCTGCCAGAAAGCTAGCAGAACTAGTCAATGAAGTTTTTAAATTTGCAAGATGCCAAATTAACACACAGAAGTATATTACATTCCTATACACTAACAATGAAAGATCAGAAAGAGAAATTAAGGAAGCTATCCCATTTACTATTGCAACAAAAATAATAAGATACCTAGGCATAACCCAACCTAAGGAGGCAAAAAATATGTACTCAAAAAACTATAAGATACTGATGAAAAGAAATCAATGTTTATGGATTGGAAAAATCAATATTGTCAAAATGACTATAGTACCCATAACTATATATAGATTCAATACATCCCATATCAAATCACCAAGGAAATTTTTTACAGAATTAGAATAAAAAAATTTACAATTTGTATGGAAACACAAAAGCCTTTGAATACCCAAAGCAATTTTGAGGGGAGAAAAAAAAATGTAGCTGGAGGAATCAGGCTCCTCTGCTTTTAGACTGTATTACAAAGCTACAGTCATCAAGATAATATGGTACTGGCACAAAAACAGGAATATAGATTATTATAACACTAAGGAAAACCTAGAGCTAAACCCACTTACCTATGATTACCAAATTTGTGATAAAGGAGGTAAGAATACACAATGGAGAAAAGACAGTCTCTTCAATAAGTGTTGCTGGAAAAACTGGACAACTACATGTAAAAGAATAAAATTATAACACTCTCTAACACAAAAATAAAATGGATAAATGACCTAAATGTAAAGCTAGTCACTACAAAACTCTTAGAGGAAAACACAGGTAGAATACCCTTTGACATAAATCTTAGCAAGATCTTTTTTGACCCAACTCTTAGAGTAATGAAAATAAAAACAAAAATAAACAAATGGGACCTAATTAAACTAAAAAGCTTTTGCACAGCAAATGAAACCATAAACAAGACAAAAAGACAATCATTAGAATGGGAGAAAATGTTTACAAATGAAGCAACTGACAAGGGATTAATATTCAAAACATACAAACAGCTCATGCAGCTTCAGTATCTAAAAACAAATAACCCAATGAAAAAATGAGAGGAAGGATTAAATAGATATTTCTCCAAAAACATAGAAAAGGTCAAAAAACACAAGCAAAGGTGCTCAACATCAAACTATAATTCAAAAAGATACATGCACCCCAATGTTCATTAAAGCACCATTTACAATAGTCAGGACACAGAAGCAACCTAAAGGCCCCTCATCAGAAGGATGGAAAAAGTAGTTGGGGTACATATATACAATGGAAAAGTACTCAACCATACAAAGTAATAAAATTGTGATATTGGCAGAGATGTGGACAGACCTAGAGACAGAGTGAAGGAAGTCAGAAAGAGGAAAAGAAAAATGATACAGATGAACTTATTTGCAAAGAGAAATAGAGACACAGATGAAGAGAATGGACATACAGTTATAAAAGGGAGACAAGTGAAGTGGGATGAATTGGGAGATTGGGATTGATATATATATATATATAATATATATATATATATATATATATATATACATGCACTATTGATGCCATGTATGAAGTAGATAACTTACGAGAACCTACTGTATTGCTCAGGTAACCCTACTCACTGCTCTATCATGATCAAAATGGGAAAGAAATCCAAAGAGGAGAGGATACATGTGTATATATATATATATATATATATATATATATATATATCTGATTCACCTTACTTTACAACAGAAATTAACACAACATTGTAAACAATTGTGCTCCTATAAAAATTAATTTTAAAAAGAAAGAAACATATCTGAACAAATTAAAAATCATCGCAGCAATGTAAAAGCCAAAACAAAAAAACAAAACAAAGGGAGAGAGAAGTACCAATGGAAAATTTCATTACTTGTTTTCATATAATAAAATGCCCTAAAATTTAACAGCTTAAAAATGTTAAAAGTAGAGCTATCATGTGATCCAGCAATTCCAGAAATGCGATTGCTATATCAAAGGGACATTTAAACCCTGTGTTCCTTGCAGCATCATTCATAAGCGTAAGGACACGGAAACAACCTGTGTCTGTTGATAGACAAATGGATAAGAAGTGTGATATAGACAAGTATATATTAATATATAGTTATTTATATATGTGTATATATTTGGAATATTATTAAGTGATAAAAGAAGTTGTTGTTCAGTCACTCAGTCGCATCCAACTCTTTGCGACCCCATGGACTGCAGCACACCAGGCATCCATGTCCATCACAATCTCCAGGAGCTTGTTCAAAATCATGTCCATTGACTAGGTGATGCCAAACAACCACCTCTTCCTCTGTCATCCCCTTCACCTCTTGCCTTCAATCTTTCCAAGCATCATGGTCTTTTCTAATGAGTTGGTTCTTCCCATCAGATGGCCAATATTGGCGCTTTAGTTTCAGCATCAGTCCTTCCAATGAATATTCAGGGTTCATTTCCTTTAGGATTGATTGGTTTGATCTCCTTGCAGTCTCAGGGACTCTCAAGATTCTTCTTCAACACCACAGCTCAGAAGCATCAATTCTTTGGTGCTCAGCCTTCTTTATGGTCCAACTCTCATCCATACATGACTACTGCAAAAGCCATGACTACTGCAAAAGCCATGACTACTGCAAAAACCATGACTACTGCAAAAACCTTCTTTGTGGTCCAACTCTCATCCATACATGACTACTGCAAAAACCATGACTATATGGACCTTTATCAGCAAAGTAATGTCTCTGCTTTTTAATACGCTGTCTAGGTTAGGCATAGTTTTTCTTCCAAGGAACAAGTGTCTTTTAATTTCATGGCTGCAGTCACCATCTGCAGTGATTTTGGAGCCCAAGAAAAGTCTGTCACCGTTTCCATTGTTTCCCCATCTATTTGCCATGAAGTGATCTTCGTTTTCTGAATGTTTTTAAGCCATCTTTTTCACTATCCTCTTTAACCTTCATCAAGAGGCTCTTTAGTTCCTCTTCACTTTCTGCCATAAGGATGTTGTCATCTGTATATGTGAGGTTATTGATATTTCTCCCAGAAATCTTGATTCCAGTTTGTATTTCATCCAGCCTGGCATTTAGCAAGATGTACTCTGCATATAAGTTAAGTAAGCAGGGTGACAATATACAGCCTTGATGTACTCCTTCCCAATTTGGAACCAGTCTGTTGTTACATGTCCAGTTCTAACTGTTGCTTCCTGACTTGCATGCAGGTTTCTCAGGAGGCAGGTAAGGTGGTCTGTTATTCCCATCTCTTGAAGAATTTTCCACAGTTTATTGTGATCCACACAGTCAAAGGTTTTAGTGTATCAGTCAATGAAGCAGATGTTGTTTCTGGAGTTCTCTTGTTTTTTCCATGATCCAACAGATATTGGCAATTTGATCTATGGCTCTTCTGCCTTTTCTATATCCTTCTTGAATACCTGGAAGTTCTCAGTTCATGTACTGTTGAAGCCTAGCTTGGAGAATTTTGAGCATTGCTTTGTTAGCATGTGAAATGAGAGCAATTGTGTGGTAGTATGAAGATTCTTTGGCACTGCCTTTTGTTGGGATACAAATGAAAACAGACCTTTTCCAGTCCTGTGGCCACTGCTGTGTTTTCTACATTTGCTGGCATACTGAGGGCAGCACTTTAATAGCATCATCTTTTAGGATTTGAAATAGCTCAGCTGGAATTTCATCAATTCCACCAGCTTTGTTCATAGTGACACTTCCTAAGACCCAGTTGACTTCACACTCCAGGATGTCTGGCTCTAGGAGAGTGATCACATCATTGTGGTTATGTGAGTCATGAAGCGCTCTTTTGTATAGTTTTTCAGTGTATTTTTGCCACCTCTTCTTAATATCTTCTGCTTCTCTTACATCCATACCATTTCTGTACTTTATTGTACCCATCTTTGCATGATATGTTCCCTTGGTATCTCTAATTTTCTTGAAAAGGTCTCTAGTCTTTCCCATTCTATTAATTTCCTCTGTTTCTCTGCATTCATCACTTAGGAAGGCTTTCTTATCTCTCTTTGCTGTTCTTTGCATGTACATGTGAATATTTTTCCCTTTCTCCTTTGCCTTTTGGTTCTCTTCTTTTCTCAGCTATTTGTAAGGTCTCCTCAGACACCCATTTTGCCTCTTTGCATTTTTTTTTTCTTGAGGATGGTTTTGATCACCACCTCCTATACAGTGCTATGAACCTCGGTCCATAGTTCTTCAGGCATTGTGTATCAGATCTAATCCTTTAAATCTATTTGTCACTTTCATTTTATAATTGTAAGAGACTTGCTTTAGGTCATACCTGAATGGCCTAGTGCCTTTCCCTACTTTTTTCATTTTAAGTCTGAACTTGGAAATAAGGAGTTCATGATGTGAGCCACAGTCAGCTCCTGGTCTCATTTCTGCTGAGTGTATAGAGCTTCTCCACCTTTGCTTGCAAAGAATATAATCAGTCTGATTTTGATATCGATCATCTGGTGATGTCCATGTGTAGAACTGTCTCTTGTGTTGTTGGAAGAGTGTGCTTGCTATGATGAGTGAGTTTTCTTGGCAAATCTCTGTTAGCCTTTGCCCTGCTTCATTTTGTACTCCGAGACCAAACTTACCTGTTACTCCAGGTATCTCTTGATGTCCTACTTTTGCATTCCAGTCCCCTATGATGAAAATGATATCTTTTTTTGGTGTTAGTTCTAGAAAGTCTTGTAGGTCTTCATAGAACCATTAATCTTCTGTTTTTTCAGCATTAGTAGTTGGTGTCTAGACTTGGATTACTGTGATAATGAATGGCTTGCCTTGGAAACAAACAGAGATCTTTCTGTCATTTTTGAGTTTGCACCCAAGTATTGCATTTCAGACTCTTTTATTGACTATGGGGGCTACTCCATTTCTTCTAAGTGGTTCTTGCCCACAGTAGTAGATATAACGGTCATCTGAATTAAATTCACCCATTCTGCTCATTTTATTTCACTGATTCCTCAAATGTCAATGTTCACTCTTGCCCTCTCTTGTTTGATCACTTCCAATTTATCTTGATTCATGGACCTAACATTCCAAGTTTCTATGCAATATTGCTCTTTACAGAATCAGACTTTACTTTTACCACCAGACACATCCACAATTGGTTGCTGTTTCCACTTTGATGAAGCCTCTTCACTCCTTCTGGAGTTATTTCTCTGCTCTTCTCCAGTAGCATATTGCAAGTATTTTAAAAAAAGAAGTAAATCCTGCCAAAAATTTAAGACTAAGTGAAATAAGTCAGAGAAACAGATACTATAATTTCTCATTCATATACAGAATCTAAAAAAAACCCAAATGTATGTAAATAGTAGCATGATGGCTACCAGGCCTGGGGGTTAGAAAAAATAGGTGAAGGGGTAAAAGTGTGGGAACTTTCAATTAGAAGTTAAATAACTCCTAGAGATGTAATATACAGCAAGATGACCATAATTAATAATACTGCACTGTACATGTGAAAATTGCTATGAGGTAAGATCCTAAATGTTTCATTACACAAAATAAATAAACCACACAACTGAGTAACTGAGCACACACACATGCACACAATGATTTCATAATATATTTTTGTTGTTGTTGATGTTCAGTCATTAAGCTGTGTCCGACTCCTTGAGACCCAATGGACTAACAAGTCAGACTCCTCTGTCCTCCACTATATTGTCAATGCAAATTTAGTAACGACTATTATTACTATTGGAGAAGGCAATGGCACCCCACTCCAGTACTCTTGCCTGGAAAATCCCATGGACGGAGGAGCCTGGTAGGCTACAGTCCATGGGGTCGCTAAGAGTCGGACACGACTGTGCGACTTCAGTTTCACTTTTCCCTATCATGCACTGGAGAAGGAAATGGCAACGCACTCCAGTATTCTTGCCTGGAGAATCCCAGGGACGGCGGAGCCTGGTGGGCTGCTGTCTACGGGGTCGCACAGAGTCAGACACAACTGAAGCGACTTAGCAGCAGCAGCAGCATTATTACTATATTTATTATACAAAGACAATATAATTCTCTGCCTAGAGTATGGAAGAGAACCTCCAAAGGAATCTATGAGAGGAAATAGAATAGTAAGTTTGTGGATGGGAAATCAACATGCAAAAATCAATATTTATCAACAATAGCCTTATATCTAAAATAAATATCTTATTCATAATTATAATAAACATCCAAATAATTCTTGGAATAAATCTCAAAAAGGCTAAGCAATATCTTTATAGAATAAATTTTAACATGATAGAAGCAAACAGCAGAAGAACTAGGTAAACAGAGATGTATAACATATATATAAGTAGAAAGGCTCTATCATAAAAATGACAGTTCTCTTAAATTAAAGTATAAAATGAATGCCTTTCCAATCCCACCAAGGTGTATGTCAAAAGCTTGGAGGAAAAAAGATATCACAACCAAAGGGAAAAACTACTGAGACATGATGATAGTTAAAAGAAGTATGCTGCTAACCACCCCTTTGTCACCACTATCTCCCAGGCTTGATGGGGCAAGGGGAAGATACAGAGTTACAGAAAGTAGATGAAACTGGAGCTTAGTAACACAGTAGCCACCTTTTATCCACCTGGGATATGTTCCAAAACCCACAGTGGATGCCTAAAACCTCAGATGGCATCAAACTTCACAGATATTATGTTTTTTCCTACAGCACTAACAGACAGATAGTGTATACAGTGCAGATATGCTGAACAAAGGGATGATTCATGTCCCAGGCAGGATGGAACAGGGAGACACATGATTTCATCACACTACCCAGAATGACACACAATTTAAATCTTATAAATTGTTTCTTTCTGGAATTTTCCATTTAATATTTTCTTACAGAGGTTAAACATATAACTGAAACTGCAAAAAGCAAAATCTTGGACAAGGGGGACTACCATATAGGACTTGCAGGACATAAGTGGCAGTAAATGCTACTTAGCCAGCAGCTGCTCTCACTCAGCCAAGTGATGAGATGGGAGAACAAGTCTCAAATCTGCCTCCCTGGAGGTGAGGGGCTTGGGGTCTTTATGGGATAAAGAAAGGCAATTGGAGGTAAGAAAAAGGTGAGGTAACCATCATTCTATGAGGACATAACTTACAGGTTTTTCCATGGGATGTATGCTCAGAAAATAGCAGAGTTAACATACTCTGAGGGTGGAGATTTTGGCCCTCGACAACAAAAGGTCACAAGTGGACACTGAAGTGTGCCCAGTTGGAGGGTCGATGGTCTTAACTGGCTCCGGCTCAAACAGGACGGACTACAAGTTCCTAAAAAAAAAAACTGAGACAAACATTTTATTGTTTACACTGCATGACATGTAGAAGGCACACAAGTTTCTATACAAACAAAGAGAGCCTAACTAGTGAAAACAGATTACAGTTTATTGTTTATTAACAGCTAACTGATAACTACTCTCAGTTTCATGGAAGTGGAGTTCTTAATAAAAGATATAAAGATTAAAGACTGTTTATAATGTTTAAAGGATTAAAGAATTAAGTACTGAATTGACATGGGATTAGACAAATGAACCAATGGAACAGAATAGAGAATCTAGAACGAATCTATAAATTAGCTTTACAAATCAATGCAGAAAATTAAACTGGCTATATACATGGGTGGGGGTGGGGGGTGCTCTGAGTGGGGAGGAGATTGGTGATTCATACTTCAAATAACTACAAAAGTAAATGCCAACTTCCAACTATTCCAGATTTCCGTGCAAAACACAGTTACAGCTTCAGGAGGAAACTAGAGGATCGCGTTATAATCCCTAAGAAAAGACTACCCAGACAAGTAAAACCAAAATTCATAAAGGAAATGAATAATAAAACTAAAAGTAATAAAATTTCAAAATCTCTATACAATAAATAACATTATAATAGTTTTAAAAGAGCCATTGGCAAAGTAAATACTTTCAATGTATTTAAACAATAAAAAGTTTGCACCCAAGTGTACAAATTTTAAATATCCAAACTGAGGGTAAAAAAATAACAACATATTTAAAAGATAATTTACAAAAGAGAAGAATTGAATAGTCCTTATAAATATATAAAGATGCTTAAATACCACTCAGATGAAAGAAAATAAAACATCAGTGAGATATTTAAACATACATATGCAAAACTATGCCAGTCCTGGTTGTTCATTGGGAGGACTGATATTGAAGCTGAAACTCCAGTACTTTGGCCACCTCATGCGAAGAGCTGACTCACTGGAAAAGACCCTGATGCTGGGAAGGATTAGGGGCGGGAGGAGAAGGGGACGACAGAGATTGAGATGGTTGGATGGCATCACCGACTTGATGGACATGAGTTTGGGTAAACTCCGGGAGTTGGTGATGGACAGGGAGCCTTGGCCTACTGCAATTCATGGGGTTGCAAAGAGTCGGACAAGATTGAGTGACTGAATTGAATGCAAAACTAAGAAGTCTGATAATACATTGTTGAAGGGCATGTACTTGTACAATTATGAAGAACAACTTCATAATATCTGTGAAGAGAGATGGATCTACAAAGACACATTGAAAATAGAAACTGCTCTCTCAAAACCACGCACATTTTCAAAATTTTACTACATATTTAAGTAACCATATGTAACACAGATAATTACCTTTTTAATTGGAAAATTGTAAAAATGATGTAACATTATAATCATCTTTTACAATCTTCTTTTTCTTTCAAGCTAAATTTTACAGACTGATCTATGCCAACACGTAAATTTTAGCTTAGTCATTTTAACTTATATATAGTATTCAGCTACATAAATATACTATAATTTATGATTTTTTTGATTTTTAAATTAATACAAACATACTCTCATAAACTCATGTCTTTTTGTGCCCACATGCTAGGGTTTTTCTAAAAGTTAAATTTCTGAATACGTCCAGAAGTATAACTCCATACATGAAAAAGATATCCAAGAAATACAACAAAAGATAAGGCACAACACAATACACATTTATTAAAATATATGTGTTATAATATGCTGCTGCTTCTGCTAAGTCGCCTCAGTCGTGTCCAACTCTGTGCGACCCCACAGACGGCAGCCCACCAGGCTCCTCCATCCATGGGATTCTCCAGGCAAGAATACTGGAGTGGGTTGCCATTTTCTTCTCCAATGCATGCATGCATGCTAAGTCGCTTCAGTCGTGTCCAACTCTGTGCGACCCCATGGACAGCAGCCCACCAGGCTCCTCTGTCCACAGGATTCTCTAGGCAAGAATACTGGAGTGGGTTGCCATTTTCTTATTCGTGTGTTATAATATATATGAATGTAAATATACATGATATATATGAACATAAAATGTCAGCATTTTGGCCACATCTCAGGAAGAAAGCCAGTAATTTTGAGTATAGAGAGAATGAAAGAGGGACTTTCACTTTTCACTCACATATCTGCATATTGTTCAAATTTTTTACAACAAACCTGTTTTCATAGTTTTTTAGCTTCAAAAACACTGAAAAAATCCACATTTGTTCTTTTGTTTTGTATTATGTTTATTACCCTACTACGATATATTAACAATACCTTAGCAATCAGATTCAATTCTCATATTGTTGAGTCATAAACTAGTAAGAATTCATTTTAAAAATAAAGTTTCCTTTCTATTTATATTATCAAAGTGATATGCTCTCATCATTGAAAACTTTTAAAACAAAGAAAGAAAAACGGAGAAATAAGAGCACTCACTGTAAATTGATACCATGTATTAATAATATGTCGGAGAAGACGATGGCACCCCACTCCAGTACTCTTGCCTGGAAAATCCCATGGATGGAGGAGCCTGGTAGGCTGCAGTCCATGGGGTCGCGAAGAGTCGGACACGACTGAGCGACTTCACTTCCACTTTTCACTTTCACGCATTGGAGAAGGAAATGGTAACCCTTTCCAGTGTTCTTGCCTGGAGAATCCCGGGGCAGAGAAGCCTGGTGGCCTGCCGTCTATGGGGTCGCACAGAATCGGACACGACTGAAGCGACTTAGCAGCAGCAGCAGCAGCATTAATAATATGTATATATTAACTCATTCATTCATTTGGAAGTCATGATGGTGGTGTCTGCTGCCAATTTTCTTAGTTTCCCATGTAACTAAATTTCATCTTCAAATTTCATCTATACCTACTAAGTACCAAGATAACTCAAAGATTAAAATGCATAATGTATATCATATCTAACATATATATAATAGCAAAAGTAGTGTTAGTCACTAAGTTGTGTTTGACTCTTTGCAACACCATGGACTGTAGCCCACCAGGCTCCTCTATCCATGGAATTCTCCAGTCGAAAATACTGGAGGGGTAGCCACTCCCTTTCCAAGGGATCCAACCCAGGTCTCCTTAATTGCAGGCATATTCTTTACAGTCTGAGTCACCAGGAAAGCCATAGATAGATAGATAGATAGATAGATAGATAATCTACCTGAGAGTTTATAGACAGTATATAATATTGGCTTTAATAATAGCATGAAGAACTTGCATTACATACCTAATATTTATTAGGGAATTTACTTACTACTTTTAATCCTCATAAAACCCTCAGTTTAGTTCAGTCACTCAGTTGTGTCTGACTCTTTGCAACCCCATGGGCTGCAGCATGCCAGGTTTCCCTGTCCAAACACCAATCCTGGAGCTTGCTCAAACTCATGTCCATTGAGTCGGTGATGCCACCTAACCATCTTACCCTCTGTCCCCTTCTCCTCTTGCCTTCAATCTTTCCTAGCATCAGGGTCTTTTCAAATGAGTCGGTTCTTCGCATCAGTTGGCCAAAATATTGGAGTTTCAGCTTCAGCATCAGTCCTTCCAAAGAATATTCAGGACTGATTTCCCTCAGGATTGATTGGTTTAATCTCCTTGCAGTCCAAGGGACTCTCAAGAGTCTTCTCCAACACCACAGTTCAAAAGCATCAATTCTTCAGTGTTCAGATTTCTTTATAATCCAATTCTCACATACATACATGACTACTGGAAAAACCATAGCTTTGACTAGACAGACCTTCGTCTGGCAAAGTAATGTCTAAAACCCTAGCTGCTGTTATTTAATCACTAAGTCATGTCCGACTCTTTTGCAACTGCATGGACTGTAGCCCATCAGGCTCCTCTGTCCTGTCCTCTTTCTCAGGCAAGACTACTGGAATAGGTTGCCACTTCCTTCTCCAGGGGATCTTCTGACCTAGGGATCGAACCCGTGTCTTCTGCATTGTCAGGCGAGTTCTTTACCACTTAGACACCAGGGAAGCCCAGCAACCCTAATGGGAAAGTGTTATCATCCTTTTTTGCAAATAAGGAAGCTGACATTCAAACAGATTAAGCATTTTGATTAGTGTACTTCACTAGTGGGGACTTCCATACGACTTAGAATCTGAGCTTTTTCCAACTACTACTGCTTACTGTTTCTCTAACAGGCCTTTCTGTTTAAAACCAACTTTCAAAATGCTTTTATATAACAAATATTTCCCTAAGTAAAGTATACAAATTGAATTATAGCAGTTTTTCACTTGTTGAGGAAGAACTAACATAAAAGTATTTGTTTTCTAAAAGCACAGACACCCCCTGGCACTCACATGATAAAGTGCACATGAGTAAATTACCCCAAGGTTGCTAAATGAGTAAGAGCCCATGCAGGTGTAAGTGGTTGTGAGTTCAGAGTGTGTATCTCAGACAAATGTTGCTACCATAAGAAAATAGAGAGGCAAAAAATGTGGATAACTCTTTGCTCATCATGAAAATATATAAAAGTAAAAAGCAAAACTTGACAATATTAAAGTGTTCTCATTATTTTTTAGGACAAGTTAGTGAGGATAATCAACAATTTTCTTGGAACAATTTATTTGAAACAAACGTTGAATCTGGGAGACCAGGAAGAAATTGCCAAACATATGTTGTCACTTAAACTGTTGAGCCCGTTATTCAAAGAAATTTTTGCACTAGATATAGAGTGTAACTTAGCATCAAATAGAAGATTCCTTTTACATAATTTTTCTCTATAAATAAATTTATAATAAATATATATACACACGTGGAGAAAAGTATTAAAAAATAACAAACATCTACAAAACAACTCCTCAAATTTAACAGAATTTATCACTTTGAAGTTATGCTTCAGATACTCATTGTTTCAATTCAAGAAGTATTTATTTCCTCTTTTCTATAAAAATAAATCAATACAGTTGAAAAATAAAGAAATAAACTAACCATACTCCTATGACTACTGCCAATATTTTAAATATTTTTATTTATTATTTAAAGAAAAACATATGATTGTAATTAGACTTCAATATTCTAAGATCTCTTTTACATGTCCCCAAAATAGATTCTTGGGCTTTCTGGGTTATTGGGAAATAAGTGATGAAAAATAAGTTAAAAGTTACTGCATCATTTTTAACAATTTCTGTAAGTTGACAGCTACAGTTCATCCCCATAACAAAATTCTATGAAAATAGTGTTCTATTATCACTGTTCTCTAGATATTTTTTCTAACTTTTGGTCTAGAAAAAATAGAGGAGGGGAGTTTTCTAAGTCTGTGTTTCTGAATCTAGGGGTGGTTATCCTCCATGATGAACAAGATTAAGAACAAATCAAACAGTCCCAAGCTTTTCCATTTAAAGTTGTTATTCATTATTTTAATAATCTTCCAATTAATTCCCCCATTTCTGTCTAATTCTTTGTCTTTGTTCCTGGCACAAATCTTTTTTCATGGCGTACTTTCTAAATCAGTACTTGTTTATCCATTTATTTATTAAACTTTAAAAATATAAGACATACTCATGTGATTAAGAGATTTCATAAAAGATTAAGTTTACAAGTAACCTATAAAAATAAACCACATTGTCTCACCAAGAAGGGAGAATAGCTAGCAAGAGTTGTTGTATATGTTATGCTAAATCTTAAAGGGTCATTTCACACTGAGTCTGGAATATAACTTTGTGTTCAATTAAGGCAAAATTAATGCCAAGACATATCAAAAGAATATAGCTCTAATTGTAAGATGATTTGTCTCTAGTCCCTTGAATTTCAAATTCAAGAGAAACTAGCAGATCCAGGATCCATACTTGTGTGGGTATAAAGGTAATTTAACTTTATTAAAATTTCAGTGCAGGATCTGACTTGGGACTGGGTAATTAAACATGGCCAGGCACCATGCTACCGTGCATCCAAGTAGAGGCCTTCTGTGTTACACTACTAAAAGCAATCTCATGTAAAATTTTAGTTGAAATACTTTTCAAAGAGAAAAGTCTACCTATATTTCTACCACCCTAAAAATTAACACATAACTAGCAAAGATATATAACTTTTATAGCAATATAAAACTACTTAGATATCTAGAACTTAAAAAGACATTTTTACATTTTTTAAGGTAACACGAGCTAGGAGAAATAAATTGAGCAAAAAATGAATGAATACTTCATTCCCTTTTATTCAACTCTATCCAGAAATAGACTAACATAGAAGGATCAGTTCCTACCATTCATACCATATCTTTCAAATGCTCATAAATTTCAATAGCTTTTAGACTGTATATATTATACAGTGTCTTCCCCAGAGGTTTCATATATTTCTTTTTGCTAATGCATCATCTCATTTATTTGTGAGGCACCCTCCTTACTGCCACCATCACACACAAACACAATCACACACACAGATGCATGCACACACACTTCACTCTACAACATTTGAAATATTTTATGACAGCTCCTCACATCTGGCACAACTGTTCAACCACATCACACTCCTTCTTTCAAGATGCCAATGGTACCTTGAAATTTGTCAGACTTCTCCCAACAACAAGGGCCTGGAGCACTGTACATTTATCCTTCTACTAGAAGACTCTTCCCTCCTCTTCCTGCCTGATTAATTTGTTCTCACCCTTTTGCTGTCAGCTCAAATGTCCTGGCCTCAAGAAGCCTTGCCTAGACCTTCCCTCTAAACTGAACTAAGTCAAAGTCCCAAGCTTTGCCTAGACTTTCCCTCTAAACTGAACTAAGCCAAAGTCCCCAGGTACAGACTTTCTCATCAGTGTGTACCTGTCCTTCAATACTTTCACTCTCTCATACATGCATCTACTTGGGTGAGTGTTTAATTCATTTCACAAAATAAAACTCTCCAAAGAAGCAGGGATCACGCCACATTTCCAACAATTATATTACCAGGACCTAGCTGAGTACAAGCTATAAAGTAGATGACCAGTAAATATATATTAAAGGGAAGTAGAAAAGAAGGGGGGGAGGGAAATTAATCATTAAGTAAATAGATGACCACATAGGACTCCATTTAGTGATCTAAAAATTATGACTTTGTAAATAAAATACCTTTGAGAAACACACTTTTATCTTCTTCCTTACCACTTTCTCTTATAAATGGATGTGGCTTGTGGCTTCCCTGATAGTTCAGTTGGTAAAGAATCTGCCTGCAATGCAGGAGTGAAGGGAAGTGAAATGAAAGTCGTTCAGTCGTGTCTGACTCTTTGTGACACCATGGACTATACAGTTTGTGGAATTTTCCAGGCCAGAATACTGGAGTGGGTAGCTATTCCCTTCTCCAGGAGATCTTCCTAACCCAGGGATAGAACCCAGGCCTCCCACATAGCAGGCGGATTCTTTACCAGCTGAGCCACAAGACCCCGCTTCAATTCCTGGGTCAGGAAGATCTGCTGGAGAAGAAATAGACTACTCACTGCAGTATTCTTGGGCTTCCCTTGTGGCTCAGCTGGTAAAGAATTAGCCTTGCAATGTGGGAGACCTGGGTTGGGGAGATCCCCTGGAGTAGGGAAAGGCTACCCACTCTAGTATTCTGGCCTGGAGAATTCCATGGACTGTATAGTCCATGGGGTTGCAAAGAGTCAGACATGACTGAGTGACTTTCACTTCAATTCACTTGGGCTTTAGCCCTGATTCTTTTTCTCTTTCTTTCTTTTCTTCATTTTCCTGTAGAGAACAAAAGTCAACTTATCACATACTTTAGGCTAAGTTTCCTTCAAAAGAAGTGTCTGAAATAAAAACTAATGTGCATATAGTAGAAGGTGATCCCAGAGAATAAGAATGAAACAGCAGGTAATGTGAAACAGGCAAATAAAAGCCAATTATAGGTGTATGAATTCAGGTCATGATCATGGCCACCTGAAGTGCCACCCAACTGGACCTTCTGAGGCCCCATAGAAAGCCTCTCAGAACTGCCCACTCAGTCCCACGCCTCCTGCTTCTAGGCTGCACTTCCAGGGGCAGAGGAATAACACGCTGTTAAGTTACAGACGAGAAAGTGAAAGGAACTTAGCAGAAGCTCAATGTGAGCAATCAATGCCACTGAGTCACAGCTTGGTACAGTGTTTGCCATAGTCACAGACAGAAGCAGAGTAAGGCTGAAAGTATATCAGGTAGGGACTAAGTTGAAGCATGTGATATGCCTGTAAGAACCAAATCACTGACCATCAGAGTGTCAGCCCCTAATAGTGAGCAAGTACTGACACATCACTCTCACCAGCATCACTCAGTTTCCTACAGGACTTCAGGACCCTGAACTGAAGGCAGCAAAAAGTCCATTCCCAGCATTCTCGAATTTCCACCTAATAGAATTGGATTCTCCAATTTCTACACAAAAGTCAGTGGTTTCTCATATGTTACGATCACTTAGAAATATCATTACATATTTTAGTTCACTTTGAGTATCCATCCATTCATAAACAGATTCAACAAAATTTCTAGACTAATGTATATAAGTAGAGTTAATTTAGGTCATGCTTTAAGTATATTGTTAAAGACATCATTTCAAAACCAACTGACCATCATTTGTAACATTTCTTCTGGAGGAAATATATTCTGAGTGTCAACCATATAACAAAGAGAACAAAAACTGATGTACTATTAACTTGTTAACTTTATTATATGCATATGACAAGCTAAGTCTGTATCTTCCTGTCCTGAAGTAACAATCTGAAAAACAAAGAACAGTTGTTTCTACAAAGAGGGTGGCTCTAGACTTCCTACATTATTCACTTTTTTATTTTAATTTCTATTTTTTGGTCACATGGCATATTTGTTTCCCTACCAGAATCAAAACAGGTCCCCTGCAGTGCTGCAGCGGAAACAGTCAGTCTTAACCACAGGGCTGCCAGGGAATGCCCTGTTTACTCCTCATATGTAGAACTTATGTAAATTAGGATGATTCCTAAATCATGGGATGATTATGTTCAGAAAGGAGTGCTTTTTTAATACACACATGTGTATGTGTTGTATCACCCCTAAGAGAAAGAAAAAATTTGCCAGTTTATCGTGTTTATTTATTATGAATGTAAATTTACTACCTATTTGAATTACTGGATTCCATTGTTGTGTAATTCTACCTCAAAAAGGAAATAAACAGTTTCCAAATCATATTTTACATAATAAAACTACGTAGTACTGTAGAATCTGACCCCTTTTAATAGCACCATTTTTTTTTAATCAAATGGGTTCAGAGTTAGCTCTATTACCTGAAAGTGAAAGTTGTTCAGTTGTCTCTGACTCTTTGCAACCCCATGGGCTGTAGCCCCCAGGCTCCTCTGTCCATGGAATTCTCCAGGCAAGAATACTGGAATGGATAGTCATTCCCTTCTCCAGAGGATCTTCCCAAACCAGGGATCAAATCCAGGTCGCCCACATTGCAGGTGGATTCATTAGCATCTGAGCCACCAGGGGGAATCTGACCTCTTTTTATAACAACACTTTTTAAAATCAAATGGGTTCAGAGTTAGCTCTATTGCTTAGGAGCCTATAAATTGAGACTACTGAGATTACTTACTCCAGCTTTATCAACAAATAATTATCTTACATATCTACACATCTGTTTTTATAATCAGTGAAAAGTAATGACCCAATTCACCTGACAGTTATAGAGGAGTAACTCACAATGACCAATATTACCACCTGGAACAAGAAGAAAAGCCAGAAAACAAATCTGTTAAAAATTATTGAAGAGCTTCTTAAGAAGCCAAGACTAGAGGCTTCAAGACTCCAAATAAAGGAAACATGCAGAGGTAAACTGAACTGTTGAAGGAGCTCTTCTCCCCTGGAACAGAGAATGGGGGCATTTGCCAACCTAAACATACAGCAAGAGGTTGAGAATATGGGCTTTGTCTAAGCAAAGGACTCCTGATTCAGGGTAGAGAATCCAGGAGGAAAAAAAAATGGCTTTTGGGGTGAAAGATAAAAGATTAAATTTAGAATGGACTGAGATTCCAGTAAGAAATAAATGATGAAGTACCAGACTGGCATATGCCTGGTTTTACCCACATGGTTTTTGCTCATATTATGTTGTGCATATGATTGGAGGCTGAGAGGCTAACAAGAAAGCATCTGAAAAGAAGAGCAGGATTCTCAGAGGTCTTGCTCTGAGTAATTATGTTTAATATTTGTGAATGCACTGGTGGAAGGCTCTGGATGTCTATTCCTTGGCAGTTAGGTACTCCTGCCTGGGATGAAGTCCATTTACACTAGAGCCAGCTCCATCATCGACTGGGTTGCAATGACTGTCCACCTCTCCATTTTATCTACTTAGCAGAAGAAATGTTGACAACTCTTTGGTCTTGGAAGAATTGTCTGGAAATGCAACAATTTTTATACACAATTACTAAAATTGAAAGTAAAGAGATGCTAAAATGAAGCTCACAATAATCCAGTTATTGTCATTCGCAGAAAAAAATTAAATAATTTTAATTAGCATGTACAGAATAACAGGAAAAGATGGAGAAAATAAGTTGGTATTCATAGAAAATAATGAAATATACATTTGAAAACTGAAAAACTACACTAATTAGAGTAGAAACCCATAGATAAGTTCAATTGTTTAAAAGACATAGTGTAGGTGTAGGAAAAGATTAGAAGAAAAAGTCAAAGGAAATTTTCCAAATAAACAATGAGTAGAAAATAGTGGAATATGTAAAACATCCATGTTGGCCACAGTGAAACTGTGTATTAAAAATATACTTGAGATCTCAGGAAAAGAAAGAGAATAGAGTATAGTATCAAGAATTCACTATGAATTTCATCTGATGAAAGATATCTATCCACAAATGCAAAAAAAAAAAAACTCTGCAAACTTGAAGTTAAATCAAAAGAAAATCATACCCAGGAACATCATAGTAAATGTGAGAAAAAAAAGAAAACGACAAATGGAAATTTTAAAATCAGTCAGAGGCAAAGACACAGTATCTTTAAGCAACAACAAGACTGACAGATCTGATGGACTCCAGAATGAAAGAATAACAAGGTAAAGTGTTGAAAGAAAATAACTGCCAAATAAAAATTTTATACCCAACTTAAGTATTTTTAAAAATAAAGGCTAAATAAAAATATTTTCAGACACACAAAAAATGAGAGAATTTGTTACCAGTAAAGTTGACAACTTTATAAAAAACTACTTAAAAATTTTTATGAAGAGTACAATAAATGCCTCTAATTAAAAATACCAGATGTTTATAATAGAAATCACAAACTAAATTAACTTTTATATAAATTTACTTTTTAAACTGAATATACCTAAAGTTTAAAAGTTAACTAATACACAATCTTTAGTTCTTCTATTTTTAAAATCATATTTGCATATTAGCTCATTTACTATATAGCACTTCCTGTGAGAAATACAGGGCAGATGCTGTCATCTTTATTTTATGTAAGAGGAAATTGTTAGGAGATTCAAAGACTCATCTTCAATTTGATGACAAAGTTAAAGCTAGAACACATTTTTCTTACCTGGTCCTCAACATTCTTACACTGGGAAGTAGAAAATGAATTAATAGTATCAAAGGGGTCCATTAAGTTGCAAAATGTACCCAATATATAACAAAGGAATAATTTTAGCTTCTGAGGATTATTTTTTTCAATTTCTTAAAAAAATTAATTTTAAAAACCCTATTAACAAAATTATCTTCCTTATGAAGATCATCACTGTTGTTTTTAGTGGCTAAAAGAGTCATATGTGACTCTTTTGCAATCTCATAGACTGTAGCCCGCCAGGTTCTTCTATCCATAGGATTTCCCAGGCAAGAATATTACAGTGGGCTGCCATTTTCTTCCCCAGGGTATCTTCTCAACCCAGGGATCGCACCAATGTCTCCTGCACTGGCAGGGAGATTCTTTACTACTGAGCCACCTAGGAAGCCCCGAATATCACCACACTCCTGAATATTTTCAACAATTCCATAACTTTTGGTTTTCACTCTTAACTTGTAATTCCAGAAAAGGCTGAAATGCAAAAAACTTTCAGCCATAAAGCTTTTACTCATCAATTTCAATACCCAAGTCACGATGTTTTATGATTTATAAAGCATCCTTAACATAGAATTTGAACTGCACCACAGAAAACACCATAAAACAAACTTCTGAATGGGTTCAAGATTTAATTTTGCCTCAAGGAAGGTGAAGAGAGTTTTACTGTATTACAGAAATCCAACATTATCTGTTCACATCAGGCAACTGAAATAGCAAACTAAGAGGCCACCAAATACGTAGACTTATTCCTCATATATTATTTTTTCTCAGGAATCTTTCAGTCTTCTGACATAATGCTCTTTTCCATGATCCTGAAAAACCACTGCTGCCTACTCGTGGCAATATAGTATAGCTCTGTTTTTGTCTTACAACTTCCTCTTCTTCCCCTAATCTTTCCAAATTCAGAGTTCTGTCTAATAAAATGGTTTCAAATATTTGTGAAACATATTAAAGAACATTATGAGAATATTACTTCATATATTTAAAATCTATGTTGTACTGCCTATCAAATACATTAAATAATATTGATTTATGAGATGCTTACACTTTCTGAGGACTTTCCTCACATATTCTATCTTATGTGTAGTAAAGCATCAGAGTATTTTTATCTTCTTGGATAAATATTTTTGACATATTTCAGACCTAAAGTATAGCCTGTTATCTTAATGTACACCTTCATTTATCACATAAAGGGGGAGGGGTAAAATATCTTATTGTTAAAGGAAATATCATTTGTCAAATACCATACACCTCCTGCTTATCACTGCTCACCGACTGTCAGGTTGGGATTATATACTTTATATAAATGTATATTATTATGTCTGGTACATGGCATCACGTGAGCACATCAGAAGACTGGTCATTCACTGGGCTAGTTTTAAACAGATTCTGGTGTTACTATATTTCAGGAGAACAGCTGATGTGAGAAGCAGGCTCTTTAAGAACTTTCATGGAAAGTTCCTTAAGCTTTACTATAAATAGATGAGTACAACAAAGTTAGAAGTAAAACTTTTGAAGAAACTGGTGGAGCCCTTTCTGATAAGAAGTCAGGAAACAAATAATGAAGTAAAAATTATTTCTGAATAAACTGGAGAAAAAGTTGCTTCCAAACCCAGAAGTTCTGGATAAAGATAGGTTTTCTGTTTATATCACTGGTCTCTCAACATAACCATCAAATATTTAACTATGTCCTCCCCAGAAGGAGAGACAAGTATGCAAAAGCTACAATGAACAAAAACTGATATGACATCATCTGAAATCCATCTTCCTCCTACTGTTTATATTTAGTAAACCTGCCTATGGTCTCAACCAGTTCCTATTTCACTTCCACACCATCTCTTATTCTAATATATATATATATAATAATATGTATATAATTATATATATATTAATAATATATATATAATTATATATATATAATTTTTTAAATCAAGTCTGTTCTGAAAAGACCTTATATTTATCAGAAGAGCATGCACTGATCAAGAAAATATACTTTGATACTTCTAGTTTGGAAAAGCTTACTTAGGAACACCTGTCCAGAGAAAAAATTAGCAAATATTTTTATAATAAAAAGAAAATGAAATGACCTCCCGAATTTCTTATACTGTCCTATTACGTTAGGTGTTGGGATATCAAACGTGTATACCAAGAATCTCATTACTATTCAGAGATCATTATCATTAAATTCATGAATATGAACTAACTCTTAAAATTTTAAATATTTTCAGACGTCAATGGCAGTATATGGAACTCCAAAATAAAGTAACTGAACCCAAAGTAGAAAACTTTGTCGTCTTTCACAAGGTGAAATAAACTGACATTAAAATCAAATATTCCAATAGTTATCGCTACTTTGTCATCTGAAAATCTGACTCTCCCTAAACAGGAATTCACTAGTAAAATGTGCGTGGAACAGACAGGCGGCGAGCAGGCGTGGGCACTGTGGCTTCCAGCTTTCAGAGGCAGCCCAACTCTAACCTAAGGGACTTGAGCAGGTTCCTAATCTTTTCTACCAGCCCACAAAGCTCTGTACTAGGACAGATGCTGACTTCAAAAATATTTAGCAAGCTAACCTCTTCCAGAACTACTGAAAAACAAAAGGCATTGCCAGGTAAACGTGGGACTCGCTAATGATATTCTGGATATGCCTCCTTAATTCCATCCACTTGCCACAAAGAATCCTCAACAGAACAGCGCTTCGGAAACGAGAGGAAAAAAAAGAGTGAGTCCCCCTAAGTTTGCTCTTTCACTCTTACCACTTGGGGACAGAACTTGGGCTTCTTTCTGCCTCAGTTGGTCACTCTCTTGTGGAGCTTCAGAAGCTCGCTCTGCAAAACTGCGATTCTCACCTGTGCGCCCAAGACCCTCCTGGGGTCTCTGTACCGCCCGCGAAAAGAATGAGACAGCATTCCTCCAGGCAGGCGTAGCCGGGATCCTATCTCCCCTGGATAGTAGCCGAGAACACCCGCGGGGCTGAGCGCCCCGGCGCAAACACGAAACAAAGGCTGCGCTCCGCGACCAGCTGAGCGCGCCTCCCCGGGGAATCGGTGTCCGAGACCCTCAAGCCCACACTCGAGCCTGTCAAGGGACTGTCATCGATTCAACGCTGTGTGAGCGGCGCCATCCGGCCCTAAAACGAAGGTGGTGTCCGCATCTGCCGCGCACCAGGGACCCACCAGAAAGGGCTGGCGGACAGGCGGGGGACCGCCCAGGCAGCCGCCGAGGAGGTGAGTCCCAGCACCAGCGCAAACGCCGACCCTGAGCTCTCGTGCAGACCCACCGGGCAAGGGCACCTGCTGCCTGCGCTTCTGGGCTGACGGCACGCCGAGCCTCGCTCGAGTGGAAGACCAGGCTTCTGGGACCGCGAACTGAAGAGCTTCGGGCTCGCAGCAGCGCTTCCTGGAGGATCTTCGTGGTCACTCACCGGCGAAGGGAGAAGCTGCTCAGGCGGCCGCGGGGCTGCGCACAGAGCGCATCTCGGGGCGCAGGCATCCTCCCATCCTTTGTCAGTAACCGGCGGAGCGCTCCTCCCGGGCTGGCGGAAGGACGGCGGGCGGCAGGCAACCGGCTCCGGCTCGGCTTCCCAGCCTCTCCCCTCCCCTCCTCCCTCCCCTTCTCCGTCCCCCTTGTGGAGCCGGCACTCACTAGCTCCCATGATGTCATCTGGTGAAAATCTGCCATGCTCCAAGACTGGATAACCCGGCGCGCACGCGGGGACGCAGCGCGGGCGGAGGCGGCGTGGAACCCGAGACGCGCCCAGAGTCGGCCCGACTGGGATCGCGGGAGTCAAAGACAGTACAGGGAAGGGTCTGCCAAAAGGTGGCTCCGAGGGTATGTGCAAGCCGGGTGAGCGTAGAGACCAGGAGGAAAGTGCGGATTCTGCTGCAAAGGTTTCTATCTTGGTGTTTAGAGTGACTGTAGCTGTTGAGGGTGAAAAAGTTTTTTGGCTTCTCAGCAGCTCATGTGCCCCAGCACACTGATGGACACGTTTGCTGCAGCTAGAGACCGACCAGAATCCTTGGGATTCTGGATCCCTATCCTCGATGTAAAAGTTTAGGATGTCTGGCTGTTGGCAGCCTCAGTGACAAGCAGCTAAAAGGATGAAAAAAGGCTTGCACTGTTTATGGGCGAAAGAATCTGAAACAAAGCATTGGGAAACAATCGGGGGCGCGATGACCCAGGAAACTAACACGGAAAAGACCTTGGCTCCCAAGGGAGAAGCCAATAACAGAGATTCACCCGTGGCCTTAGTTTGTTGCTCCTTGTCTCCCCACCAAATACTGTTGGACACTCTAGAGGTGACTTCCTGGTGGCCTCCCAAGGACTGCCTTAGCTGATAAAACCGTTTAAATCGAAGAGGCTCATTAAGAGCCATGAAAGATGTAATGTCATTCCTTTTTGGTTAATATTCTCTATAATGTCAATTGAGATTTTATTAGAGAAATAGGAAAACAGCTTCGGTACTTTTGAATTCCTGTGTATGAATGGACACACACACAAACACACCTGAGACCTAGCCCTACATCAATCATGTTCAAAACTCTCAATGTTCAGACAAGTGATAGGCTGTGTTGTTATCTCTTGAGACTCCCAGGATTACCTACTACTCTCATCCTTTTTAGAAGCTACAATTTCAAAGGAGACGACCACCAAGCACCAATACTAGGGAGACAGGCTGTCCTGGGTGTGCCTGGGCAAGAACATGGGACTCTGCCAGCAGGTTCATCCACCATCATCCTTGAGAAAGAGAGAGTAGGAACAGCAATTATTGGAAGTATAGGTACAATGAGGAATTCCTTAATCTTTGTAAATACAAGGAGGAGGACTCAACATTATAACAACCTGAAAGCTATTTGCCGTATTAAACAGGTGTTGTGAAGTCCACTGGGGCATCTCATAGAAAACGTTAATAAATTGTGAGAATCGGTATCAGAAATTATTTTTAAAATATCAAAAAGGTCATGATGCACATAGCATGTAAATAATATAGGAAATCTATGTGTTAACTTACATTTGTTTACTTTAAAAATTAAAATATTTTGGATATCATGGATATTTATATGTAAGGATGTTAACTATAAACCTATATATATATATATATATATTCATGATACCCAAAATATTTTCATCTATATATTACATATTTACCATCCCTGTTAACATCGATACTTTTTTAAGATTAAAAAAAAAAATTTTTAAGGATAATCACTTATTCTTTCCTTCAAATCAAAGTACAAAAAAACATATAAAGTGCATGAACAACTTTTAGAAACAAGTATTTTTAAATGGCAAAATGCTGAAGATTTTTAAGATTCAGGGCAACTAGGAAATAAACTAGATGGAAAAAAAAAAAACCTGAGAGGTAAGAATTTGGTGATGTAAGCAATGGCTATCTTTGAAAAAAAAAATCATCTAATTGCTTGAAAGAAGGTAACTAGAACTGCAAATGATGCTCTTCTAAGTATAGCAGAAGATCCTAGACTGCTTCTTTGATGCCCCATCTATCTTCATTGCCTCTGTTCATCTTGTTGTTCTTCAGCATTCTCTGGACTAATACAAAAGTATGGAGACAGAAGAAGTTCATAGGAAGGGACTGAGCCAAATAACTAAAAAGATAAGAAAATGTATCTCTCAACTTTTTTTTTTTAATGCTGCAATAAAGGGATGCAGTGAAAACTCTAAGAAAAATGAACTGTTTCTGTATGTGTTCATTTATTTGGTCCTATGGAAAACTCCTCAATTATATGATTCTGACCTTTTTGAGAATTAAAATTACTGTGTTGCCGCCTTTTCCGGGGCACTTGATCTTAGCAAAGTGAATTAACTACATCTCTACAGAACTCCCATGTGGTTCTCAGGTGGCTCTAGTGGGAAAGAACCCACCTGCAATGCAGGAGACATAAGGGACACGGGTTCAATCCCTGGGTGGGGAAGATGCCCTGGAGGAGGAAATGACAACCCACTCCAGTATTCTTGCCTGATTTTAATATATTTTTATCCAAATGGATGGCTGTACATGACTAAAACAGGTGAATATATAAAATGCTGAAACTGAAGATTCTAAGTGGAAATATTAACTTTGCCCCAATTATTGATGCTTGGTTGCACTCTTTTCATATTGAGACATGATTCTCTTCACAAAACAATGAATGCTCAGGGGGAAATAAACACATTTTAGTATTTTCCTTTGTGAATTTCAAAAAATATAACATTTTTACACTGGTAAAATACTAGTGACATTTTAAAACAAGCTTTCATAGATATGAATTTGTTAATACATAATAAGCAAAGCTAATATTATTAAGCCTTTATTATATGTCAGATACTGTGCTGATTACATATATATGTCCCTTTGATCTTTAAAACTGACCCATGACATGAATATCTTATTAACCTATCTTGAAAATGTGGAAACAGATACCTAAAGGGGTTACAAAAATTGGCCAGGTGACAAAATCAGTAACAGGTCAAAGCTAAGAATGTGTTCTATTAGCCTAAGTACATAAAGCTAACCTTCATAATGCATGCTAGCAACTTTTAGATAATTTTCCTCTAGAAAACTAAAAGCATGATGATTTTCTATGTACATATCCTATTTAGTGAGGTGGAGAATACCATTTTGTGAACTTTGCTATCAGTTCCTAAATTCATCACAAAATTTATTTCTATCATCCTGTTAATGAAATGCTTCCAAAGTTGTTTATTAATACAAAGTAAAGGTACCTCAGGATACCAAATGCATTTTAGTTTCTGAAGTATCCTTAAAGAATTTCGGACAGAAAGCAAGGTGCAGCAAATTCATACTTGGAGACAGATCACTGTAAAATGACATTTAAAAAAAAAAAACACATAGAAATATAAATAAACATAAAGACTACCTCAGAAACTGTCTTCTCTGTACATTTGGCCGGCTAGTAGATCTGGGGAGCAAACTGTACCACTCATTTAAACAGAGACTTCCTTCTTTCTGTGGATGTTAACAAGAAAAATAGATCATTTTACAAATTGTGTCTCAAAGAACCCACGTATTTTTCTCATAGAAAGCAATATTCCCTGGGCACAGATGTATAACCAAGCTTCTTTAGATAAAAAAGTTCAGTATATAGATTTTTCCAGAATCCTTTTTATCTCACCTTTTTGATACTTGGCTGATGTTCAGTAACTCTGCTACCAAGGGTTATTTGAACGGATTTGTGGAAAGGTTAAAAGGTACATATCACAGATTATCATTCTCTGAAAGCATGCTGTTAGCCTAGCTTTTTGTATTAATATCTCATTTTTAAAATAAAAATGTAAACAAACAATGGAAATCCAGATAAATCAATCTATTTCATACATGTGATCTAAATATTAATGTTACATTGACTCTGGCTTCAGTATGTTCTGTCATTAAACATGCTTATTTTACAGGACAGGTGGTTGTCCCATGTCTTCTGCTCATTTTCCAGGTGCTCTGTCTGTGGTGTCTGTAGCAGGTCATTGGAACTAACAGCACACAAAAATGGTCATAGAGGAAACACTTCTGTTCAAAGGTGGAGGAAAACATGAGGGAAAGTTCTCTGAAATGGCACATTGCTTTTGAAAAGGAAAAGGGAGTTATATATCAATATAATGGTAGCAGGCTTTGAAAAAGTGTATGTATATATAATCTCTCCTAAAATAAAAGTATTTGAAAAGTAGAGATACCGGTTTATCTAAGTGTATGTTAGTTTCTCTCTATATTAAGAGGGAGTTTCTCTTAATCAAATGTTCATGGCATTCAGCTGTTATAGCAGCATAAGTGATCTGTCTCCAATATTTCCACCGAGAACCTGTGATCATGTTTATATCTTCAAATTACTTCAATTACCTCAGCTGACCCCATTTATAGACATGTAATTCAGGATAACACAGAATTAAATACTCACAACAGGGCGATAGGTTTCTGATTTTTGAGTCATAGTTCTTAATCTTTACAGTAAACTACTTTTCTAGAAGCTGTATCATTTTTAACTATTATAGGAGAAAACACTAACAAACATGTTTACTAAGGAAAGACCCTAATAGACATTCCTGATTTTCCAAGTCAACTTGAATTCCTGAAGTACACCATACACTGAGAGCCATATGGAAGGGGCTCAGAGGGCTATGACCTTGCTTCTGGACCTGACACTCTTAGTGACTAAGTTTTTTATGGCTTGAGATCAGTCCTGGGTGTTCATTGAAAGGACTGATGTTGATGCTGAAACTCCAATCCTTTGGCCACCTGCTGCGAAGAGCTGACTCATTGGAAAAGACCCTGATGCTGGGGAAGATTGAGGGCAGGAGGAGAAGAGGACGACAGAGGGTGAGATGGCTGGACGGCATCACTGTCTCAATGGACATGGGTTTGGGTGGACCCCAGGAGTTGGTGATGGACAGGGAGGCCTGGCGTGCTGAGGTTCATGGGGTCGCAAAGAGTTGGACACAACTGAGCAACTGAACTGAACTAAACTGAATACATTTAACCTAGCCACCTTATCTTTATCATTTGGGAAAGGAAGTTAATGACATCTGTCCAACTTGGGAGGATTTTAAGATAAACGGAGGTAGAGTTGGAAGTGTGATATAAAGATAGGGTAATAGTTTTAACAAATCTAGATGGGACTTTCTGAGCTGTGTCTTGTATTGACAGAATGAACATTGAATGATGTGTGGTTGATTTTTGATAACTAGGACATGAAGAAAGAAGGAAGAGGAGGAAAGATTTAGTCTGCTGAGGAGCTTTCCAATAGATGTGAAAGTAGAGTGGTGAAAAGAGAATGGCCTTTGAAAAGGTTCTAATCTCAGTTTTGCCATTCACTATACCTTGATTAATATCTTAATCTCTCTGAAAGTCACTTTCTCCTGTAAAATGCAAGTAAAGTTATTTTTATTAGTTTATTGCAATGTTTTTGAACTCCAAGTGTGCCCTTCTAGTGTAATTTTAATACACTGTTATTTTCTACCACTCCTAAAAAGTTATTAAGTATAGCAAGAGTTAGTGTTTAAATCTCAAAGAAATAAGATGCTATCTCAAAGAAGGAAGGATAAATTATTTTTTTTTATTAATGATATATCTAAACACTCTGAACAGGACCTGAGAACTATCAGTTGAATGAATTAATATATGACTGGATCATCATGATGATTAAGTAAAATAACAGAATGATAATACCTAAGATGATGTCTGGTACTTAACACCTGGTCAATAACTAATAAGATAGCATCAAATTCTGGATCTGGAGACTAATTACATTCTAAAACATTTTATTCACGTATTTGTTTAGAAATAAAAGACAGAATATATAATATATTTTGTTTAATATCCCCACAGGGGTCTAGGTTTAATATCCCCACTAGGTCTAGGCTACACAGCATTATGTCTGAAATAAAATATATGCAGTTTCACATCAAGTGTAATAAAAGAAGCCTTGAGTCAGTTCAGGTCAGATTGTGCCAATTCTTTGAGTTTGGAATGAAAACTTAGCTTTTGCAGTCCTGTTGCCACTGCTGAGTTTTCCAAATTTGCTGACATGTTGAGTGCAACACTTTAAAAGCATCATCTTTCAGGATTTTAAATAACTCAACTGGAAATCTGCCACCTCCTCTAGATTTGTTCATAGTAATGCTTCCTAAGGCCCACATGAATTCATATTCCTGAATGTCTGGCTCTAGGTGAGTAACCACACAATCGTGGTTAACTAGGTCATTAAACCTTTTTGTACAGTTTTTCTGTATATTCTTACCACCTCTTCTTAATGTCTTCTGCTTCTGTTAGGTCCTTCCAGTTTCCTTCTTATATTATGCCCATCCTCAGATGAAATGTTCCCTTGATGTCTCCAATTTTCTTGAAGAGGTCTTTCTTCAAGAAAGTTTTTCTTCAATACTCTTTCCCATTCTTTTTTTTTTCCCCTCTATTTTTTGCATGATTCATTTAAGAAGGCCTTACTATCTCCCCTTGCTATTCTCTGAAACTATGCCTTCAGCTGGGTATTTTTCCCTTTCTCCCTTGCCTTTCACATCCCTTCTTTCCTCAGCTATTTATAAAGCCTTCTTAGACAACCAATTTGCCTTCTTGCATTTCTTTTTCTTAATGCATACAAAGTACTTAAACTCTAGCCTATTGGTTCTCAATATAATGTTTCTATTATGAAAGTTGAGAGAATTTGCCATGAAAGTGTTATGTGGAGCGTAGGTGAGTTCCTTTTAGAAATAGGAAGGAGATTACATAAAGCAGAGATGTGGAGAGAGTATGGCACTTAAGTAAAACATAAGTACACATGAGTGAGCATTAGAAGAATAAACTAGGATATTAGAAAGAGTCTCAGATTTATTTTGAATAGGAACGATTTTAATATGCATAAAGGAAGATCTGGTTGCCTGGATAAACATATAATGACAAGGTCAATATGAGGTCAGCCAGGTTTTAAATGAGCTGGTGTTTAACTCATCACAGTACAATTTTAAAAAGATTTGTGTATATACTGATTATTTCAGAGAAAATTAATGAGTGCATAAAGATTTGTAGATCATTTGAAATAAGTCTGGTTAGAAACCAATGCCCATGATGATGTAAAACTCGGAAGATTTTGCTCATGGTAAGATTTATGTTTGAGAAAGGGTACTCTGCATGGTTGAGTGGTGTGCTGTAAAAATGTTGGGGAGAGGGTGAGCCTGTAGGCATGAAATCAGCTAGAGGCCATTTCTGTGGCTTGAAGAAGGGTTGTGTATCAATGTGTCTCAATAGGAAACAGCACAATCTTCTGGGGGTTATTACAAAGCTTTTTAGTGAAGGAACTACTGGACATGGAAGCAACTTAAAAGTCCATTGACAGACAAACAGATAAAGAAGGTATGGTGCATATACACAATGGAATATTACTCAGCCATAAAAGGTGTCATTTTTAGTGATTTAGATGGACCTAGAGACTGTCATACAAAGAGAAGCAATTCAGAAAAAGACAAACAAATATCATATATTAACAAATATATTTGAATTATTAAAAATGGCATAGATAAACTTATTTGTGGGGCAGGAGTAAAGACACAGACTTAAAGAGCAGACATATGGACATGGGATGAGGAAGCAAAGGGTGGGACAAACTGGGAGATTGGGATTGACATATATACACCACCATGTGTGAAATAGATAGTTAATGGGAAGCTGATGTATAGCACAAGGAGATTAGCTCAGTGGTCTGTGATGACCTAGAGGAGTAAGATTGGGGTAGAGTGATCTAGACACATGGAATGGGGTAGGATAGAAAGGAGGCTCAAAAGGGAGGATCTCTTGAGGCCCAAGTGTCAATATATACTTATAGTTAATTCTCTTGGTTGTACAGAAGAAGCTAACACAACATTGTAAAGTAATTATACTCTAAATTGTTTTAAACAGGAAATACTTATTGATATGTGAGTGAAATTGGAAAAGGTCAGTTTTTATTCCAATCCCAAAGAAGGACAACACCAAAGAACATTCCACCTACAGTACAATTTCACTCATTAGACATACTAGCAATGTTATGCTCAAAAGCCTTCAAGTGAGGCTTCAGCAATATGTGAATCAGGAAATTCCAGATATACAAGCAGCATTTTGTAGAAGCAAAGGAATCAGAGATCAAATTACCAACATTTATTGGATCATGGAGAAGGAAAGGGAAAACAGAAAAACATTTACTTCTGTTTCATTGATTGCACTACAGCTTTTCCCTGTGTGGATCACAACAAATTGTGGAAAATTCTTCAAGAAATGGGAGTACCAGACCATCTGACCTGCCTCCTGAGAAACCTGTATGCAGGTCAGGAAGCAACAGTTAGAACTGGACATGGAACAACAGACTGCTTCCAAATTGGGAAAGGAATACATCAAAGCTGTATATTGTCACCTTGCTTATTTAACTAATACGCAGAGTGCATTAAGCAAAATACTGGGCTGGAGGAAGCACAAGCTGATGAATCAAGATTGCCAGGAAAAAAATATCAACATTTAAAAAACTCAGATATGTGGGATAACAGAAAGAGAACTATGTCAAACCCAGACAGTGTATTGAAAAGCAGAGACTTCACTTTGCTGACAATGGTCCATGTAGTCAAAGCTATGGTCTTTCCAGTAGTCATGTACGGATGTGAGAGTTGGTCCATAAAGAAGGCTGAGGGCTGAAGAATTAATATTTTTGAATCGTGATGCTGGAGAAGACTCAGGAGGGTTACTTGAACTGCAAGGAGATCAAACCAATCAATCCCAGAGGAAATCAACCCTGAATATCCATTGCAAGTACTGATACAGAAACTGAAGTTCTAATACTTTTGTCCTCTGCTGACTCATTGGAAAATACCCTGACACTGGGAAAGATTGAAGGCAAAAGAAGGGGGTGGCAGAGGATGAGATAGTTAAACAGCATCACCAACTCAACGGACATGAATTTGAGCAAACTCAGGGAGATAGTGGATGACAAAAGGGCCTGCTATGCTATAGTCCGTGGAGTCATAAAGTGTCAGACATGACTTACATACTGAACAATAACCACAAGAATGCATTATGTCATTTAATACTCATTACAATAGTTAAGATGAAGCTTAAGGCCTTTGCACAAGTTCATGCAACTATGTGTGAAATTAAGACTTAAAGCCTGACTTCATTTAAAAACTAAACTGTATTTTCTCATAAGATGCTACTCCAGAACATCAGAGAATTACATAATTTTTGAAATCACTCTCACGGGCCTTTCCTTCTGTTTATTCACATGACACTTTATACGTACTTCTCATATACTCTATTTCTATAATTTATTGTTTATCTCTTCCACTGACATCAAATATTTTAAGGATGAAAACTCCGTCTTGCATTTTGTCTGTTCATTTTTTATTAATCCTTTGCATACAAAAATATAATAAAATATCCAGTTATAAAACCTAGAATACCTTCTTAATCAAACAAATGCTTTATAAATGAATGACATTATTAAAATGAAACAATAGCTATGAGAAATTGTGGCCCTTTAACATTCATATAAGTGCTTATTTCATTTAAATCTCTGATTCAATAGTGCCTTGATATTTATATAGTGTGTCTCATCTGACCATCTTATTGTGGCAGCTGACCACTTTTTCTTTAGTTGCTAACTAATGATTAGCTAATTATACGTGCTAAGAAATGTCAATTCTTCTGTTAAGTTTAATTGACTTATTTCACATATGAATGCTATTACAATATTATATATTGTAAATCAGCTACACAGTGAAAAACACTATTTATCTGGATGTCTTCATTTGTAATTTATGCTTTCTTGTTTATCCAGCCACATAGACCAAATTTAGAAGATGCATATGGGGGTGGACAAGCAGCAAAACTTCTATATTTAAATTATAAAAAAGTAATGCATATGAAATAAAATTAAATATTTAAACCATGTTCATAAAATTTTTTGTGAACAAGATAAGGTTTATCAAAATCTGATTGCAATCTAATTAGTGCTATGAAAACATGCAATAATGATAGCTCACATATTCTGCGTTCTGTTATGTACCAGGTATTTTTATGAATACTTTATATTTATTAGTTAATTTAATCTTTACAACTTTATTCAACAGGTATTAATATTTCCCTGCTTTATAGATGAGAAAATAGAGGCAGAAATGAATAACAAACTGCAAAGGTCATGGAAGTATTGATGATCCAAGTGATATTTAGAACCCAGAAAGTCTATCTTCTGATCTTTCTCAATCACTATGCAATATTGCCTTTACTTAAAGAAATATCAAGCAGAATCAATTATTATTAGTGAGCACACACACACACACACACACACACACACACAAATGTACACAAAAACATTAAAAATAAGGGAATATCCTGGCCCATACTCTTGAACAGATTTGTTCCTGGGGCAGAATTCTGGTTCCCTAATTTTCCATATGAGGACTTCAAGTTTCTTATTTATAAAACAAAAATTAAAAGTATTTATTTTATAGGTTTGTTATGATTATTTTATTACTTAATATATATGAAGCACTTCAAACAGTGCCCAGTACAGACTAAATGCTGGTTAAATCTCATTTCTGAATAAAATGAGATTATTTATACTCTTGATAATCATTCTTTTAAGTACTTTTTATGTGAAAATTAATAAATTGTTATTCCAATTGATAGATGAGTCAATTGTGTACGTATTAAAATTAGTTTTCTTCCACACGTTCTGAAGTACATGCAAATCTGAAACATGAATTCAAGTTGAATTGACTGATAGGTTTTAATTTGTGAACCATCTATAAGGAATTGATGGCAGTTTCCAAGGCATGCAGTTGAGGTACCTGCAGTACAGCAGGAGTATGTGCTTTGCTTGATTCGTGATGAAGTTTTGCACTTGTGTCAAAGAAGCTGGGTTCAACACCATGGACAGCAGATACCCCTGCCACCCCTCCCCCCACTCTCAACTACTCTGAGTCTGCTCCACCACTCATGTTCCTCTTCAGGAAAGAGACACATTGAGAAGAAACCTGATATTTTTCATAAATTTGAGTAAGACTACACACATTTCATAGTGTAGTAAAACTTCTACACTATTTCGTTAACTTTTGTATGCATAGCACCAGTTATTACTCTATTCACAAGAAATCAAGACCCTTATAGTAGCCAAATATCTCAAGCAAAAAGTGCTATATTGTTCCTACATTTCTAGTTGCACCTAAAGAATACATGTTGGCATTTTCCTAAGTTTTTTTAAAGAATTAATTTATGCATTTTATTTAACTTCAAATATTTAAACTGGCCAAATTCATGTGATTGATAATTTGACAATAATGCCTTATAAGTCTTATTTTATAACAACTTATACACTGTATAAAGTTCATACTTAAAGATGTTGTAGTATATGTCAATAAATTGAACCTAGAAAACGTTAATAACTCTTATTATCATACAATCTCCCAAGACAGAACCAAGGAAGAAACAGAAAATTTAAATAGAAAGTTACTAGTAAGGTGATTATGTCAGTAATCAAATATACACAATAAACAAATGTTCAAGACCAGATGGCTTCACTAGTGAGTTCTACCAAACACCTAGAGATTTAATACCCATCTTTCTCAAATTCTTTGAGAGGAGAGAATACTTCCAAACTCACTTTACAAGACCAACATTACCCACATATCAAAGCCAGATAATGATATCAAAAAAAGAAAGAAAGAAAGAAAAAGATAATTACAGGCCAATATACTTAATGAACATAGACGCAAAACAAAATATTAATAAACCAAATTCAGTAATACATGAAAAAGATCATACATCATGATCAAGTAGGATTTATACCAGGGATGCAAGGATTATTCAACATCTGCAAATCAATCAGTGTGACACACCACATTAACAAAATGAAGATAAAAATTATATGATTATCTGAATAGATGCAGAAAAAGTATTTGACAAAATTCAATTTCCATTATCTCAGTATAATGAAGGCCATTTATCAGAAGTCCATATATGAGAAACTAACATCATATTTGGCATTCCCTGGTGGCTCAGATGGTAAAGAATCTGCCTGCAATGCAGGAGATCCAGATTCAATCCCTGGGTTGGAAGATCCCCTGGATAAAGGAATAACAACCCACACCAGTATTCTTGCCTGCAGAATTTCATGGATAGAAGAGCCTGGTAAGCTAGAGTCCATGGGGTCACAAACAGTCTGACATGACTGAGCAACTAACACTAACTAACATCATATTTTATGGTGAAAACTGAAAGTTTTCCCTAAGATCATGAAATGACAAGTATGCCCCCACTATCCCCTCTTCAGCACAGAATTGGAAGTGCTTTCCAGAGCAATTAAGCAAGACAGAAGAAGACATCCAAGTTGGAAAGGAAGAAGTAAAACTGTAATTATTTGCAGATGGCATACTTTTATACTAGAAAACCCTAAAGACACTACCAAAAAAGAAGGAAAGAAAGAAAATCTGTTAGAACAAATAAATGAATTCAATAAAGTGGCAGGGTACAAAATCAATACACAAAAAATTGACATACATTATCCACAAGCTATTGGAAAGACAAGTTGAGAAAAACAAGTCCATTTAAAATTGCATCATAAGGAATAAAACACATGGAGATGAATTTAACCTAAGTGATGAAAGACCTCTATGCTGAAAACTATGTCACTGATGAAAAAAATTGAAGAAGTCAGAAAAAAAATGAGAAGCTATTTCATGTTCATAAATTGAAAGAATTAATATGTTAAAATGTTAAAATGTGTTATATATTCAAAGAAATATATAGAATTAATCCAACCCCTATAAAAACTGCAATTTTGTATTTCACAGAAATAAAGCAAAACAATCCTAAAACTTGTACGGAACTACAAAAGATCCCCAACTAGCCAAAGCAATCTTGAGAAGGAAAAACAAATCTGAAAGTATCAGGCTTCCTGATTTCAAACTCTGTTGCAGAGCTACAATAATCAAAATAATAGGGCATTACCATAAAAAAAAAGACACATACACAGCATTGTAAATCAAATATATTAATACTTCTGTTAAAAGAATAGACACATAAATCAATAGAACACTATAGAGATCCAAGAAGTAAACTCATTCACACAAGATCAATTAACTTACAATGAAGTGTAAGGAGGCAAGAATATACAGTGGGGAAAGAATGCTCTCTTTAATCAAAAGTACTGGGAAAACTGAACAGCTTTATAAAAAAGAATCAAACTAGATCACTATTTTACACCACACACAAAAATTAACTCAAATTGATTAAAGACTTGAATGCAAGACCTGAAACCATAAAACTCCTAGGGGAAAAAAATAAATAAATAAATAAATGGTAAGCTCCTTGATGTTGGTCTTGGCAATGAATTTTTATATCTGACTCCAAAATCAAAGGCAAAATCAAAGGCAAAATAAATAAATAATATCACATTAAACTCAAAATCTTCTACACAGCAAAAGAAACCATCAATAAAATAATAAGATAGCCTACTGACTGAGAAAAATTATTTGAAATTCATGTATCTGATAAGGGGTTAATAACTAAAATTTGCAAATAACTCATAAAATTTAGTAACAACAACAACAAAGAAAAACAATTTGATTAAAACATAGGCTTCCCTGTAGCTCAGCTGGCAAAGAATTTTCCACAGTGAAGGAGACCCCAGTTCGATTCCTGGGTCAGGAAGATTCCCTGGAGGAAGGCAGGGCAACCCACTATAGTATTCTTGCCTGGAGAATCCCCATGGACAGAGGAGCCTGATGGGCTACAGTAAGACATGACGGAGCAACCAAGAACAGCACAGCACAGATGATCTGAATAGATATTTTCCAAAGAAGACATACAGATGGCCAAAAGACACATAAAAAGTGCTCACCATCACTAATCATCAAGGAAATACAAGTAAAAACCACAATGAGATACGACCTCACACTATTAGAATAACTATTATCAAAAAGACAAAAAATAACAAGTGATAGAGAGGATGTTCAGAAAAGGGAACTCTCATACACTATTGATAAAAATATAAATTAATACAATCTCTGTGAAAGACAGTATGGAATTTTCTCAAAAAATGAAAAATAGAAGTATTAAATGATCCAGCAATTCCATTCCTGGGAATATAAATTATCTGAAGAAAACAAAAGCACTAATTCAAAAAGATACATGTATCCTCATGTTCATTACAGCATTATTCACAATAGCCAACATATGGAAACAACTATCCATCTATCTAACTATCTATGATGGAATATTATGCAGCCATGAGAAAGAATCAAATCTTGTAATTTGTAACAATATGAATAAATCTTGAGGTCATTATAAAAAGTGAAATATCAGATGGAGAAAGACAAACACCATATAAATTCACTTATATGTAGAATCTAAAAAATAAAAAGAGATAAAAAACAAAAATCATAGATACTGAGAACAGAGCAACGGTTTCCAGAGGAGAGTGACTGTTGGGGAGTGAGTACATTGGATAAAGGAGATCAATAGATACATACTCCACCTACAAAGTAAGTAAACTATGGGGATGTAACGCATATCATGGTAACTATAGTTAATAATATGGTAGAGCATACTTCAATGTTGCAAAATGAGTAAATTCCAAAACTTAGCTTTGTATGGCAACTAGATTATGATAATTATTTCACAGTGTACACAGTGTATACAAATATTGAATCACTATGCTATAAACTTGAAGACCATATAATAGTATGTCAATTATACCTCAATAAAGGAAAACTTTCTTACATGAGGGAGATAAGGTCATGATGAAGAGTGAAAGGAAGGAAAGAGGAGGTGGGAAAGACTCAGAGAACTAGTGAAAAAGCAGAGAATCTCTGTTCTGGTTATCTTCCTCCATTTTCCCTCTTTCATCTCTAAGCTGCTGTTTCTTTGTTGCTCCCTTCACCATCATATCCAAGTGAACAGATAATAAAATAGTCAACTGACACAATATTACATCAGTATCAGTAAGCACACACAGCACCCAAATCTTGGTTTCTAAATCCCATATGCCATTTAAGGAAATAGGGGGAAAACTTCCCTGGTGGCACAGTGGATAGGAATATGCCAGCCAAAGCAGGGGACATGGGTTTGATTCCTGATTTGGGAAGATTCCACATGTCATAGAGCAATTAAGCCTGTGCACCACAATTACTGGGAATACACTCTGGAGCACAGGAGCCACAACTACTGAAGCCCGCATGCCTAGAACCTGAACTCCACAAGAGAAGTCATCACAACGAGAAGCCCATGCACCACAATGAAGAGTAGCCCCTATTCACTGCAACTAGAGAAAGATCATGAGCAGCACCGAAGACCTAGTGCAATCAAAACTAAATATATGAATTTGCAGTTTTTAAAAAGGAAAATAAGACTCCTTGCTGGAATAGTGGATTCATTTCCAGAGCATAAAAACTACAAGATGATCCTAGAATACCTTGTTCTGTCATGATGTAAGAATGATACAGACATGTCAAAAGACATGTTTTTTTGGGGTTTTTTTTTGCAGGGAAATCAGTTTGAATGGGCCAATTAGTAAGAAGGAATCATGGAATAGAACATTATCATGGATGAAAACCAGTGGGTAAAAGCTTATGGCACACATAATCTCAGTGTCTCCCCACAATTACTTTGCTGTTTTTTGTTTTGTTTTGCTTTGTTTTTTGACTGTGCTGGGTCTTTGTTTCAGCACACAGGCTTCTTCAGCTGTGGTTCTCAGCTCTAAAGTGCTCTGCCTCGGTAGTTTTGTCACACAGGCTTCTCTAGTCATGGCGTGTGGATTTAGCTGTCCCATGGCTTGTGGGATCTTGTTCCCTAACCAAGTACCAAACACACGTCCTCTGCATTGGAAGGTGGATTCTTTACCACTAGACCACTAGGGAAGTCCCCACAATTATTTCTGATTGCAAAGAAATAACAACAATTGTACTGTGGGGGAACTTGGTGCACACCACCTGAGCCAAGTGATCAAAGACAGCATCTTTAATAAATGGGAAAATGGGCATCTTTAATTTTTATATTTTTTAATGTTTTTTTTTTTAATTTATTTGACTGTTCCAGGTCTTAGTTGCAGCATGAGGGATCTAGTTCCCTGAAAAATGATTGAACCTGGGACCTCTTTATTGGGAACATGGAGTCTTATCCACTGGACCACCAGGAAAGTCCTCACACTCCCTTTTTATAAATGACATCTCTCCCTCTTCTGATTCCTTCCTCCAGATTCCTACAGTACTCAACTCTGTATATTTTTACATTTTACTTGTTGTACTATTTCACCTCATGTGAACACTCCTTGCCCTGTTAAACATCAATTTCTTGCAGACAAAGATTGCATCTTCGCATCTGTAATTTCCATGTGATCCAACATAACGTACTACACATAGAAGTCCCTTAAACAAATTTTATGGAAGAGACATAAAATGTTTGGAATATCAGCTTGTTTAAAAGATTATAGGCTGAAGGATGCTTTGTAGTATTTAGAGCATTTTACTTTTGGCAACTTTTCAGAAAAATAAAATAAATACATATTTCTACAAATAAATTTCACAGTCTGTGCAGCAGAACTAATAATCATCAAATATAGCAGTCAAACTAGTACTGATAAAGTATCTATCAGTCCATCCTTAGAATACTTCCTGTTATGAAAAATGCTGTCATGCAGTAAACTATCTTGGTTCTATAATGTCCTCCAAATCTACTCACAACAAGATACCAAAGGCCCTGGAAGAGAAAGGCTCACAGAAAAAATTAAAATGCTCAAATAACATGATATATTTAGTCAATTAAAACACATGAGGGGAAGCAAACAGGAAAAGATGACCTAGGTTAATACACTTGAGATACTGTGGAAAATCACTGAACTTCTGGGTAATGTGATGCTTTCCATATAGGTGGATAGAAAGATGAGACAGATAGACACATAGACAGGCAAACAGGTATACTATATAAGGGATATATAGAGATATATCTATTATATAATCTTATATGCTGAGCTTAACACTCAGTCATGTCCATGGACTGTAGCCCACCAGGCTCCTCTGTCCATGCGGATTCTCCAGGCAAGAATACTGGACTGGGTTGCCATGCCCTCCTGCAGGGGATCTTCCCAACCCAGGGATTGAACCCAGGTCTCCTGCATTGCAGGCAGCTTCTTTACTGTCTGAGCCGCCAGGTAAGACCATGAATAATGGAGTGGGTAGCCTATCTCTTCTCCAGGGGATCTTCCCAACCCAGGAATTTAACCGGGGTCTCTTGCATTGCAGGTGCATTCTTTACCAACTGAGCTACCAGGGCAGCCCTATATAATCTTATAATACTATTCAATCTTCTGTCCTCTCTCTCTTCTGAGCTGCTCTAGCCCCTTAAATATTAAGGGGTATAATTATAAGCATGGAGTTGAGTATTCAGTAAATAGACTCAACAGACACAAAAGGCCTGGGCCCAGCATACATACATGGTCTACTAGAGGGATGCAGGGCAAATATGCCCAACCAATCACTGGACTCAGCCTATGGGGAGGTATGGATTTTATCTATTTCTTGAGTAGAGAACATATGAGGCCAGAATGAGTGACCATTAGTACTGCCAGGCAAAATTAAAATCTTATGAATACTCAATGGCTAACATATATATTTAGTGTCTCATGAATATCATGTGATATTTGTGTGTTGTGCTTAGTCTCTCAGTCATGTCTGGCTCTTTGCAACCTCATGAATTGCAGCCTGCTAGGCTCCTCTGTCAATAGATTCTCCAGGCAAGACTACTGGAGTGGGTTGCCATGCTCTCCTCCAGGGGATCTTCCACACCCAGGAATCGAACCCAGGTCTCTGGCACTGTAGGTGGATTCTTTACCATCTGAGCCACCAGGAAAATCCTGGTGATATTTAAGTTACCACAAATATTAGGTAGTTTTTGACCTTTCTATTTTCTATATCTATCTTCAGCTCAGCTTACTACCCCCCTTATCACTGTATCTCACAAGCTGTTTGTTAACATGCTTGCATGTGTTATATATCCACACCTAACACATCTTGAGTTTTGCCTGTGTATTCTTCCTCTTATTCCTCTTCTATAATATACTCAAATATTTTCAAATAATTCACAAAAAAGCCTTTGTAGCAATATTATAAACTGTGCTATTGGGCTCAAAATGTATAGTATTAACATATTTAAGATATTCAGAATAAATTAAATAGACAACAAGTTTAGCATGAAGTTTGCAGCATAATTTGTATGTATAAAAACAAACAGAAACATTCCACAAAGCCATATAGTAAAAAAAGATATTGTGGTTTTTTTCCTGTATTATGTTTCTAGTAGCAGTTAGTTGTCTTTGACTTCATTTGAAATAATTATGTTAAATTGTGTTGTGACAGCTGTCATATCAGTGTGCATTTAAAAAAAATTATCAAAATTTGTCAATTTTTGTGTAGCCATTTTAATATTGAAGATGGAAGAGAAAAAGCAACATTTCAGCATATTATGCTTTACTGATTCAAGAAAGATAAAAATGCAACTGAACCACACACAAAAAAATCACTTGTGCAGTATATGCAGAAGGTGCTGTGACAGATCAAATGTGTTTTGTGAAGTTCCATGCTGAAGATTTCTTATTGGACAATGCTCCATAGTCAGGAAGACAAGTGGAAGTTGATAGAGATCAAATCGAGACATTCATTGAAAACAATCAACAGTATACTATGTAGGAGACAATCTACACACTCAAAATATTCAAACAAAGCAGAGAAAATCATTTGTACCAGCTTGGTTATATTAATTGCTTTGATGTTTGAGTTCCACATAATCTAAGGGGAAAAAAATCTTGACTGTATTTCAGCATGCAGTTCTTTACTGAAATGTAAGGAAAATGTTCTTCCTTTAAAGCAAATTATGACAGGCAATGAAAGTGGATACTGCACAATAAGGTGAAACAGAAGAGATCATGGGGCAAGTGAGATGAACCACCATTAACCACACCAAATGTGTCTTCATCCAAAGAAGGTGGAATTGGAAGGGCATCATCCTTCTGGAAAACAAAGTGATTAATTCCAACAAGTACAGCTCACAATTAGACCAACTGAAAGTGGCATTTGATGAAAAGCATCCAGAATAACTCAACAGTAAACATATTTCCATCAAGGTAACTCAAGACTACATGTGAATGCCAAAGAATGTTCAAACTACCACACAATCGCACTCATCTCACACGCTAGTAAAGTAATGCTCAAAATTCTCCAAGCCAGGCTTCAACAGTACATGAACTGTGAACTTCCTGAGTTCAAGCTGGATTTAGAAAAGGCAGAGGAACCAGAGATCAAATTGCCAACATCTGCTGGATCATTGAAAAAAGCAGAGAGTTCCAGAAAAACATCTATTTCTCTTTTATTGACTATTCCAAAGCCTTTGACTGTGTAGATCATAACAAATTGTGGAAAATTCTTCAAGAGATGGGAATACCAGACCACCTACCTTGCCTGCTGAGAAATCTGTATGCAGGTCAAGAAGCAACAGTTAGAGCTGGACATGCAACAGACTGGTTCCAAATTGGGAAAGGAGTATCTTAAGGCTGTACATTGTCACCCTGCTTATTTAACTTTTATGCAGAGTACATCATGAGAAACGCCAGGCTGGGTGAAGCACAGGCTCGAATCAAGATGGCCAGAAGAAATATCAATAACCTCAAATATGCAGATGACACCATCCTTATGGCAGAAAGCAAAGAAGAACAAAAGAGCCTCTTGATGAAAGTGAAAGAGGAGAGTGAAAAAGTTGGCTTAAAGCTCAACATTTAAAAACTAAGATCTTGGCATCCGGTCCCATCACTTCATGGCAAAAAAATGAGTAAACAATGGAAACAGTAACAGACTTTATTTTCTTGGGCTCCAAAATCACTGCAGATGATGACTGCAGTCATGAAATTAAAAGACACTTACTCCTTGTAAGAAAAGCTATGACCAACCTAGGCAGCATATTTAAAAGTAGAGACATTAATTTGCCAACAAATGTCTGTCTAGTCAAAGCTATTGTTTTTACAGTAGTCATGTATGGATATGAGAGTTGGACCATAAAGAAAGCTGAGCATTGAAGAGTTGATGTTTTGAACTGTAGTGTTGTAGGAGATTCTTGAGAGTCCCTTGGACTGCAAGGAGATCAAACCTGAATATTCATTGGAAGGACTGATGCTGAATCTGAAGCTCCTATACTTTGGCCACCTGGTGCGAATAACTGAGTCATTGGGAAAGATGCTCGGAAAGATTGAAGACAGGAGGAGAAGGGGACGACAGAGGTTGAGATGGTTATATATGACTCGATGGACATGAGTCTGAGCAAGCTTGGGGAATTGGTGAAGGACAGGGAAGCCTGGCAGTCCATGGGGATCACAAAGAGTTGGACATGACTGAGTGACTGAACTGACATCTTTCTTTGATGTTCAGGCAAAAATTGTTACAGCTTGGCTGCAAAGTTCTGATTTATCCACCATATTCATCTAACAATGCACCTTAGGGTTTCCATTTATTTCACAATTTACAAAAGCGTCTTAATGGAAAAAGTTCCCATTCCATGGAAGTCTCCAAAATGCACCTGGAACAGTTATTTCCTCAAAAGAGAAATAGTTTGGGTGAAGATGGAATTATGAAGTTGCCTGGAAAATGGCAGAAAGTAGTGGAACAAAGAACATTGCTCAACAAGGTTTTGGGTGAAAATGAAAAATATGCCTTTCGTTTCTACTGAAAAGTTAAAGGAACATTTTGGTCAACCCAATATTTTGATAGAATGAAATAGTATTAGAGGGGTCAGGTAGAAGGTAAGTTGCAGAAATCAACAAGTTATATGGGTAGAGTTACTGTGATGGTCTGTATAAGCTGGACAAAACACCCCAGAATCTCACCCTTAAAATTTCAAAGATTTATTTCTCACTGTTTATGAAAGTCTTGGAAAATACTGGCAAACTCTTTCTTGGTAAAAAGATTGAAAGCAACAATCAGATTGAAAGTAACAATCAGAGATTTGAAATCTGATTGAAAGTAGCAATCTGAGATTTACCGAATTGAATGGCAACCTAAAATAGTGAAAATTGAGTAGAGAAAATTGTAACTACATCTTCATACCTATATATACATGTCTATACATACATGTACAGACTTATGAATATATATATATATGTTTGCACACATATATTTATATCTGAAGTAAGAAATGACAACCCATTCCAGTATTCTTGCCAGGAAAAGTCCACGGGGTCACAGCGTCAGACACCACTGAACAACTAAACAACAACACGCATATATTTGTATACATGTTACATCATCAGTGCTGCTGAAGTCAACATGATTCTCAGTCAGCAGAAAGTGTGATATCAAAATCATCTACATTGGGGTGACTCCTCCCATGCCAGCAGGTTCAAAGTCCTTCCTGGTGAATGAGGTAATCCTTGTAACTAGCAGGCTCTTCATTTTTTCTGCCTCTGCTTAGAACAATGAGGTCAGGATTATCCCCTGAGGGAGGACAGCCTAAGTAATGTTTATAGTGCAAATAAACATTCTTCATGTGATATGACACTTGTAATCTTTGAAAAAAAATCAGTGTCACTGTTTGAGATCTCTGTTGATGTAACGTGACTTTTTGGAGGAGGGGAAAGGCTGACTGGAATGAGAAGCCTACCTACTTTGAGGAAAGAACCCACCCGCTCCCCTCCCTTCAAAATTGGGAAGGAGCAAGCAGAAGAGTTCCTGTCAGCCTCTAGGCTGAAGATGATGTTTGTGTATGAACAAGACCCCAGGAGGACAGGTTTCTCCTTCAGCGATTGTGGGGAGATGGGGGCAGGGAGGCCTCTTGGAAGGAGGATCAGGAGAAGAGATAAGGAAATAGATGAGAGGGAGAGTCCATCTTTAAACTACAAGGACTTCCTCCCTTGTGTAAAACAGCGAAAATACTGTTAGTGATGTCTTGGGTTTAACTTGTATATGTTTTATTTTATAGTTATGTATAATATGAATCCGATCCTTCAAGAAAAAAACTGTACATTTTATTCTGAGGCAAGCAGTCTGCAGAGAAGCTGATGTCTGATTTCTGATCCTCTTTCAGGTTTCCGAGAAAGAGCAACTACCATTTCTGAGGATGAAGCTGCTGACATTCAATATGACACAGCTTGGGAAGGCTGGGACTGGATTTTCTGTCTCACTTTCCCCCTTGCATATGAAGATCCCTATGTGCACACACTGGGGAGGAGGAGGAGGGTTGGGAGACTGCTGGTAAATGCACTTAGACTTAGAAAATGCACTATGCCTCTATTTCTCATTTCCCTCTTCCTCTGTAAATTAGAAATGGCAATATGGGCACTGAATCATTAATGCTTTGTGAGAATCAAATGAGCACATCATTTGAAAGATACCTGAAACTGTAAAGAGCTGGTTTGTCTTTAATAATCTGCTTATTTTGGACATAGAAAATTTATGGTTACCAAGGAGAAAGGGGGAAAGGAAAAATTGTGAATTTGGTATTAACAGATACACGCTAGTATATACATATAACAGATAAACAACAAGGACTGAAAGATGAAATCCCTAACTCTTTAGGTACCTCATATGCTATTGGAGAAGAGTGAAGAAATAGCATGTCTTTTTCAACCTAGGGACCTGGAATGCAAAAGTATACACAATGGAATATTACTCAGCCATTAAAAAAAATACGTTTGAATCGGTTCTATTGAGATGGATGAAACTGGAGCCCATTATACAGAATGAAGTGAGCCAGAAAGAAAAGCACCAATACAGTATACTAATGCATGTATATGGAATTTGAAAGATGGTAATGGTAACCCTATATGTGAGACAGAATAAGAGACACAGATGCATAGAGCAGTCCTGTGGACTCTGAGGAAGAAGGTGAGGGTGGGACGTTCTGGGAGAATAACACTGAAACATGTGTATTGTCATATGTGAAGCAGAACACCATTCCATGTTCTATGCATGGGACGGATGCTCGGGGATGGAGCGTTGGGATGACACAGAGGGATGGGAAGGGGGGAGGGAGGTGGGAGGAGGGTTCGGGAGAGAGAGCACATGTGAACCCATGGCTGATTCATGTCAATGTAAGGCAAAAACTACTACAATATTGTAAAGTAATTAGCCCCCAACTAAAATAAATAAAAAAAAAATGGAAAAAAAAATTAAAAATAAAATAAAATAAAATAAAATAAAATAAAATACAAAAGTAGGAAGTCAAGAGATACCTGGAGTAACAGGAAAATTTGGTCTTGGAGTGCAGAGCAAAAGAGATGACTCTACACACTAGAGATGACCACGGACATCAAATGGTTCCTTGATTGATTATGCAGCCAGTCCATACAGTCAGCAAAAACAAATAGGGAAATTCAAGGGATTAGAACCCCTTATGTAAAATTTAGACTTAAATTGAAGAAAGTAGGGAAAACCACTAGTCCTTTCATGTATGACCTAAATCAAATTCCTTGTGATTATGCAGTATAAGTGACAAATAGATTCAAGGGATTAGATATGATCGACAAAATATGTGTAGATCTATGGATGGAGGTTCATAACATTGGACACAACTGAGCGACTGAACTGAACTGAACTGAACATTGTACAGGAGGTGGTGATCAAAGCCATCCCCCCAAAAAAAGAAGCCAAAAAAGGCAAAATGGTTGTCTGAGGAGGCCTTACAAATACCCAAGGAAAGAAGAGAAGTGAAAGGCAAAGGAGAAAAGGAAATATATATATATATATATATATATATACCCATTTGAATGCAGAGTTCCAAAAAACAGCAAGGAGAGATAAGAAAGCCTTCCTAAGTGAATGATGCAAAGAAATAGAAGAAAACAACAGAATGGGAAAGACTAGAGAACTGTTCAAGAAAATTGGACATACATAGGGAATATTTCATGTAAATATGGGCAAAATAAAGGACAGAAAATGTGTGGATCTACCAAAAGAAGAAGATATAAAGAAGAGGTGGCAAGAATACACAGAAGAACTATATAAAAAAGGGTCTTAATAACCTGGATAACCAAGATGGTGTGATCAATCACCTAGAGCCAGATATCCTAGAGTGTGAAGTCAAGTGGGCCTTAGGAAGTATTACTATGAACAAAGCTAGTGGAGGTGGTGGAATTCCAGCTGAGTTATTTCAAATCCTAAAACATGATGTTGTTAAACTGCTGCATTCAAGAGGCCAGCAAATTTGGAAAATTCAGCAGTGGCTATGGGATAGGAAAAGGTTAGTTTTCATTCCAATCCCAAAGAAAGTCAGTGCCAAAGAATGTTCAAATTACCACACAATTGAGCTCAATTCACATGCTAGCAGGGTGATACTCAAAATCCTTCAAGCTAGGCTTCAGTAGTACATGAACTGAGAACTCCCAGATGTACAAGCTGGTTTTAGAAAAGGCAGAGGAACCAGAGATCAAATTGCCAAAATATGTTGGATCAAAAAAAAGCAAGAGAATTCCAGATAAACATATACTTTTGTTTCAGTGACTATGCTAAAACATTTGACTCTGTGGATCACAATAAATTGTGGAAAATTCTTAAATAGATGGGAATATCAGGTTATCTTACTTGCCTCCTAACAAACCTGTATGCAGGTCAAGAAGCAACAGTTAGAACCAGACATGGAAAAATGGACTGGTTCAAAATGGAAAGGAGTACACCAAGGCTGTGTATTGTCACCCTGATAGTTTAATCTATATGCAGATTACATCATATGAAATACTGGGTTGGAAGAAACATAAGCTGGGATCAAGATTGCTGGGAGAAATATCAACAACTTCAGATATGCAGATGACACCACCCTAATGACAGAAAATGAAGAGGTACTAAAGATCATCTTGATGAAGGTGAAAGAGGAGAGTGAAAAATCTGGCTTAAAACTCAACATTGAAAAAAAAAAATATATATATATATATATCTCATGGCATCTGGTCCCATCACTTCATGGCAAATAGATGGGAAACAATGAAACAGTGACAGATTTTATTTTCTTGGGCCCCCAAATCGCTTCAGATGGTGACTACAGCAATGGAATCAAAAGACACTCCTTTGAAGAAAAGCTATGTCAAACCTAGACAGCATATTAAAAAGAAGACATTACTTTACTTACAAAGATCCATATGGTTGAAACTATGGTTTTTCCAAAATCATGTATGGATGTGAGAGTTGGACCATAAAGAAGGGTGAGTGCCAAAGAATTGATGCTTTTCAACTGTGGTGTTTGAGAAGACACTTACAGTCCCTTGGACTGCAAGGAGATCAAGCCAGTCAATACTAAAAGAAGTCTATCCTGAATATTCACTGGAAGGATTGATGCTGAAGTTGAAGCTCTAATTTTTTGGTCACCTAATGCAAGACCCAACTCGTTGGAAAAACCCCTGATGCTGGCAAATATTGAAGGCTGGAGAAGGGGAAGACAGATGCTGAGATGGTTGGATGGAATCACTGGCTCCATGGACATGAGTTGAGCAAACTCCAAGAGATGCTGAAGGCCAGGGAAGCCTGGCACACTGCCGTCCATGTGGTGCAAAGAGTCAGACAAAACTGAGGGACTGAATAACAATAACTGTATATTAAAAAGTATAGGGATTTATATTCAATATCTTATAATACCCTATTAAAGAAAAATAACCTAGAAAATCATACATATATATAACTGAATCACTTTGCTATGCACCTGAAGCATTGTAAACCAACTATGTTATGCTTAGTCACTCAGTCGTGTCTGATTCTTTGTGACACCAAGGACTGTAACTCCCAGGTTCCTCTGTTCTTGGGGATTCTCCATGAAAGAATACTGGAGTGGGTTGCTGTGCCCTCCTCCCGGGGATATTTCTAGCCAGGGATTGAACCTAGGTCTCCTGCACTGCAGGCGGATTCTTTACCATCAGAACTATCAGAAGGACCCAAAACCACTATCAGTTCTGTTCAGTCATTCAGTAGTGCCCGACTCTTTGTGACTCCATGGATTGCAACACGGCAAGCCTCCCTGTCCTTCACCAACTCCCGGAGCTTGCTCAAACTCATGTCCATAGAGTCAGTGATGCCATCAAACCATCTCACCCTCTACTGTCCCCTTCTCCTCCTGCCTTCAATTTTCAAAGCATCAGGGTCTTTTCAAATGAGTCAGTTCTTCATATCAGGTGGCCAAAGTATAAGGGCTTCAGATTCAGCATCAGTCCTTCAAATGAATATTCAGAACTGATTTCCTTTAGGATGGACTTGTTGGATCTCCTTGCAGTCAAGGGGACTCTCAAGAGTCTTCTCCAACACCACAGTTCAAAAGCATCAATTCTTCAACACTCAGCTGTCTTCACAGTCCAACTCTCACATCGATACATGGCTAATGGAAAAACCACAGCCTTCACTAAACGGACCTTTGTTGGCAAAGTAATGTTTTTGCTTTTTAATATGCTGTCTACATTGGTCATAGCTTTCCTTTGGAGTAAGTGTATTTTAATTTCATGGCTGCAGTCACCATCTGCAGTGATTTTGGAGCCCCAAAAAATAAAATCTGCCGCTGTTTCCACTGTTCCCCCATCTATTTGCCATGAAGTGATGGGATCAGATGCCATGATCTTAGTTTTCTGAATGTTGAGGTTTAAGCCAACTTTTCCACTCTCCTCTTTCAGTTTCATCTAGAGGCTCTTTAGTTCTTCACTTTCTTTCATAAGGGTGGTGTCAACTGCATATCTAAGGCACTGGTATTTCTCCCGGAAATCTTGATTCCAGCTTGTGCTTCATCCAGCCCAGCGTTTCTCATGATATACTCTGCATAAAAGTTAAACAAGCAGGGTGAAAATATACAGCCTTGACGTACTTCTTTCCCAATTTGGAACTAGTCTGTTGTTCCATGTCCAGTTCTAATTGTTGCTTCCTGACCTGCCTACAGAAATCTCAAGAGGCGGGACAGGTGGTCTGGTATTTCCATCTCTTTCAGAATTTTCCGCAGTTTATTATGATCCACAGAGTCAAAAGCTTTGGCATAGTCAATCAAGCAGAAATAGAAGTATAGAAGTTTTTCTGGAACTCTTGCTTTTTCGATGATCCAGTGGATGTTGGCAATTTGATCTCTGGTTCTTCTGCCTTTTCTAAATCCAGCTTAAACATCTGGATGTTCACGGTTCATGTATTGTTGTCACCTGGCTTGGAGAATTTTGAGCATTATTTTACTAGTTTGTGAGGTGAGTGCACTTGTGCAGTAGTTTGAGCATTCTTTGGCATTGCCTTTCTTTGGAATTACAATGAAAACTGACCTTTTCCAGTCCTGTGGCCACTGCTGAGTTTTCCAAATTTGCTTGCATAATGAGTGCAGCAATTTCATAGCATCAACTTTTAGGATTTTAAATAGCTCAACTGGAATTCTATCACCTTTACTAGTTTTGTTTATAGTGATTTTTCCTATGGCCCACTTGAGTTCACATTGCAGGATGCCTAGCTCTAGGTGAGTGATCACACCATCGTGATTATCTGGGTCGTGAAGATCTTTTTTGTACAGGTCTTCTGTGTATTCTTGCCACCTCTTCTTAATATCTTCTGCTTCTGTTAGTTCCATACCATTTCTATTCTTTATTGAGCCCTTCTTTGCATGAAATATTCCCTTGGTATCTCTAATTTTCTTGAAGAGATCTCTGGTCTTTCCCATTCTATTGTTTTCCTCTATTTCTTTGCATTGACCACTGAGGAAGGCTTTCTTATCTTTCCTTGCTATTTTTTGGAACCCTGCATTCAAATGGGTTTATCTCTCCTTTTCTCCTTTGCTTTTCACTTCTCTTCTTTTCACAGCTATTTGTAGGGCCTCCTCAGACAGCCGTTTTGCTTTTTTGCATTTCTTTTTCTTGGGGCATTTTTTCTATCAGATCTAGTCCCTTATATTGTACAATGGAAGTGAGAAATAGGTTTAAGGGACTAGATCTGATAGAAAAAGTGCCTGAAGAACTATGAACGGAGGTTTGTAACATTGTACAAGAGACAGGGAGCAAGACCATGATTTAGGTCATACCTGAATGGTCTAGTGGTTTTCCCTTACTTTCTTCAACTTAAGTCTGCATTTGGCAATAAGGAATTCATGATCTGAGCCACAGTCAGTTCCCAGTCTTGATATTGTTGACTGTATAGAGCTTCTCCATCTTTGGCTTCAAAGAATATAATCAATCTGTTTTCACTGTTGACCATGTGGTGATGTCCATGTGTAGAATATTCTCTTGTGTTGTTGGAAGATGGTTTTTGCTATGACTAGTGCGTTCTCTTGACAAAACTCTATTAACCTTTGCCCTGTCTCATTCTGTACTCCAAGGCCAAATTTACCTGTTACACCAGGTGTTTCTTGACTTCCTACTTTTGCATTCCAGTCCCCTACAATGCAAAGGGCATCTTTTTTGGGTGTTATTTCTAAAAGGTCTTGTAGGTCTTCATAGAACCATTCAACTTCAGATTCTTCAGCATTACTGGTTGGGGCATAGACTTGGATTACCTTGATATTGAACGGTTTGCCTTGGAAATAAATAGAGATCATTCTGTCACTTTTGAGATTACATCCAAGTACTGCATTTGGGACTCTTTTGTTGACTATGATGGCTACTCCATTTCTTCTAAGGGATTCTTTCCCACAGTAGCAAATATAATAGTCATCTGAGTTAAAATCACCCATTCCAGTCCATTTTAGTTCACTGATTCCTAAAATATCGACGTTCACTCTTGCCATCTTCTTTTTGACCATTTCCAATTTACCTTGATTCATGAACCTAACATTCCATGTTCCTACGCAATATTGCTCTTTACAGCATTGGACCTTGCTTCCATCACCAGTCACATCCACAACTGGGTGTTGTTTTTGCTTTGGCTCCCTCTCTTCATTCTTTCTGGAGTTATTTCTCCACTGATCTCCAGCAGCATATTGGGCACCTACCGACCTGGGGAGTTCATCTTTAAGTGTCCTATCTTTCTGCCTTTTCATACTGTTCATGTGGGTCTCAAGGCAAGAATACTGAAGTGGTTTGCCATTCCCTTCTCCAGGGAAGAGAGAATGCATGGCTTCTCCATGCACTCATCTCACAAGTTATCCAAGTAATGCTCAAAATTCTCCAAACCAGACTTCAACAATATGTGAACCGTGAACTTCCAGATGTTCAAGCTGGATTTAGATAAGGCAGAGGAACCAGTGGTCAAATTGCCAACATCCATTGGATCATTGTAAACTCAATAGTTCCAGAAAAAAATCTACATCTGCTTTATTGACTATGCCAAAGCTTTTGACTGTGTGGATCACAACAATCTGTAGAGAAACCAACTATATAAAAAAATAAATAAATGAATAAATAAAAAAAAATCAGCTCTTTTAAATATTAAATTAGGTAATTTTAATTTAGGCTTACATGATTTTAAAAGTCATTGTCTGTCGGAAAAACAATCTGATGTGTCAATTGTTAAAGTAATCCTATCTAGTATAAACATACTTCTTTCAGATTTCTTTTTTGTAGCAAGTTATCCCACCTGTGGATTTCAGAATGAGAGGGCTTATTTTAAAACTTAAATCCTCTGAAGAGGAAAATATAGCACTAAGTTTTTGGTGTTCAACGCACTAATCATTAAACAAATTTCTGTTGATAAATGTCTGTATTTTACTCTGATAGCTATTCCTAACATACCAACATACCACTGTAATTACTCTGTTATCTATTTTCATAAACATCTTAACACAGCTTGACAATTTCATAGAAGTTTATAATATTTTCAAAAGAATCTCAGAAATTATCTAGACCATGTAAATAATGCCAAAAAAGATTAGTGGCTTTTATTAGATTCTGTGGTTTTTGCCAGCAATATTACAACTCTGACTTAGATCACTTTACTAAATAGTAGATTTTAAAAAATAAAAACTTTATAAAGAAGTGTTCCCAATTTTACTTGGCAGAGAGAAAATATACTATGTTGATGTGTGGATAGAAGAAATGTATTTTACTTCAAAACTAAATAATACATTATATTGAAACAATTATGCACATAGTCAGTCAAGTGGTGTTGCAGTGAGCTTTAAACATTCAATTAATTCTATGATATATACTAAAAAAACATACCATTAAAAAATAAATCATGAAGAACATGCAGTGTATCAAATAATACCTAAAATCACTGAGTGTACTGTATAAACTGTTTATCTTCCAAATCAAATATTCAGTCTAAAAGGAAATTAATGAAAATTGGCCACTAGCAGGTTTCTATGTCTCTAAAGCATATCAATTATATAAAAGTTTGTGTGGACACAAAGAAGTACACACACACACATACACACTATGAAATAGCTCAGTCATCTTAAACATCTAAGTACAATTTTATAAAGGGCAGGAATTTGAGTTTAGGAGAAATTCACAATCTGAATCAATTTTGTCATGTTAATCTATGTAGCCATAAAATACACAGTTCAAATTTATTATCAAGTTCTACCATATAAGGAGCTCATCATTAAGTACTGCATTGATTGACAGAGAAACAGAAAATCACTTGAGAATTATGATTCCTCTGGAGGGACTGGTGAGAATGTAGATGAGTCCTCCACTTCCAAGGCTAACTGGAGACCTTCACAGAGCTGCAGCAATAGTTGCATTACATGCTAGACTATGTGATGTCTTGTCTGCTCTCTCATCCATCTTCCCTCCTGTTGGGCATCTGATCATTGGGCTTCACTGTGACCACAACACAAGGGTAAAATATTTGTACTCTTAGGAGCTCTCATAGGATATGAACCCAAAGTGAATGAGCTCTAATACGTGCACAAAAGACATTTATAATACTTGATATATGTTTCATGACAAGTGTGTTAATTACCCACTTAACAGAGAGGCATCAGTTCTGACATTGCTTCAAGCTTGGCCAAGAACAGCAAACTTTCTGCACAACTTTATCTTCACTTCTCACAGCTTAGACTCTGCTTAGTTACAATTCAGTGTCAAACCCTCTATCCATAGAGGATTGATTTAGGGAAAAAAAAATGAATTGCACAGTTTTCCCTTACTGATTGTAAAATTGTGCTTAAGGATATTGTGCCCTCCCTCTGTCTTTCAATGTTCTCCATTTAATGATACACATTATCAATTTATGCTTTGGTTTAGTTCAACAAAAAATCATCTTCATACATGGATGTGTCCGTTTTCTATTGTCACAAGATGAAAGCTGAGTTTCTTTCTTTGTTTTTTAAATCTGAAAGAAAACAGTATCACATTTATTCATCAAACACTGTAACTCAACTCTAGTCCTGAAAATATTTCACTTTTTCTGGTAACTTTAAAGGTATCATTCAGTTTTATAGTTCTAATACACAATCTTGAAAGCACTAAATCTTTAAACATCTTCAAAATCTCATTTTCAACCCTGCTCTCTTCAGTGGCTCCATTCTTTGGAAACCTCATCTCATTTAGACCCTGGGCCCAGGCTGACCAGGAGAGGAATGCATTAGTGAGATATGTTGGGACCTGGGACCAATCATTTGCTGCAGAGCTGCAACGCCTATGCCTGAACATGCCTGCTCCTCCAGGAACAAAATAACAATGAAACTACATGTGACCAAAATAACTGTATGCATGCACAGCTGGGGCAAATTCTGGACAAAAAGTACAGAGACCAAAAACAGACAAACAAAAATCCACTGGCACTTTTGAAGAGCCTGTGGACCAAAAGTAGGGCAATAGCAGGTTACTGAGCATGCCTCTTGTACTCAACACCACCAGTGAAGTGAAGTGTGAAAGTAGCTCAGTCATGTCCGACTCTTTGCGACCCATGGACTCGCATACAGTCCATGGAATTCTCTAGGCCAGGATACTGGAGTGGGTAAACTTTCCCTTCTCCAGGGGATCTTCCAAACCCAAGGGTAGAAACCAGTGTCCCACATTGCAGGTGGATTCTTTACCAGCTGAACAACAAGGGAAGCTCAAGAACATCACCAGAGGGATAGGCAAACCACCTAAGCATCCCTCTACAACTTCTAAACACACTGAGAGGATAACAGATAGGAAGGCCAGAGGTCCCCACTTGGCAGGAGGAGATAAAGTACAAATGGCAGGAGTTGTTTTGTTTGTTTGTTTGTTTCTCGGTTTATTTATTTTTTTAATTAGTTTATTTATCTATTGTTTAACTTTACAATATTGTATTTGTTTTGCCATACATTGACATGAATCCACCGTGGAGGTACATGTGTTCCCCTTCTAAAACCCCCCTCCCACCTCCTTCCCCATCCCATCCCTCCGGGTCATCCCGGTGCACCAGCCCTGAGGACACTGTATCATGCATCGAACCTGGACTGGCGATTCGTTTCATATGATAATTTACATGCTTCAGTGCTATTCTCCCATATCATCGTGCCCTCTCCCTCTCCCATAAAGTCCATAATACTGTTCTATATATCTGGGTCTCTTTTGTTGTCTCACATACAGGGTTATCTTCCCCCCCCCCCCCATTCTCTGTTGATGAACGGAGTTAGTCGAACCCTTTGTTTGTTGAACTAAAGTTAATCTGCCTAAGACTTTTTTTTTTTCCTTTTACAAAATCTTGGACTAATAATGGCTCAACAAACCAGTATTCATGTCAATTGTTTTATGGCTGGGAATGACACATCTCGTGCCTTTCTATCTCAAAAATGCATATTGTGGGAGAGGGGCCTGGTGAAATTCCCTCAGCCTTGATGTGTCTCTCTTATCTGATTAGCAGCTTGCTAACAGACATAAGAAAATTAGAGATACCGAGGGAACATTTCATGCAAAGATGGGCTCAATAAAGGACAGAAATGGTAGGGACCTAACAGAAGCAGAAGATATTAAGAAGAGGTGGCAAGAATACACAGAGAATTGTACAAAAAAAGTTCTTCACGACCCAGATAATCACGATGGTGTGATCACTCACCTAGAGCCAAACATCCTGGAATGTGAAGTCAAGTGGGCCTTAGGAAGCATCACTATGAACAAAGCTAGTGGAGGTGATGGAGTTCCAGTTGAGCTATTTCAAATCCTAAAAGATGACATTGTGAAAATGCTGCACTCAATATGCCAGCAAATATGGAAAACTCAGCAGTGTCCACAGGACTGGAAAAGGTCAGTTTTCATTTCAATCATAAAGAAAGGCAATGCCAAAGAATGCTCAAACTACCACACAAGTGCACTCATCTCACACGCTAGTAAAGTAATGCTTAAAATTCTCCAAGCCAGGCTTCAGCAATATGTGAACTGTGGACTTCCAGATGTTCAAGCTGGTTTTAGAAAAGGCAAAGGAACCAGAGATCAAATTGCCAACATCCGATGAATCATCAAAAAAGCAAGAGAGTACCAGAAAACCATCTATTTCTGCTTCATTGACTATGCCAAAGCCTTTGACTGTGTGGTTCACAATAAACTGCGGAAAATCCTGAAAGAGATGGGAATACCAGACCACCTGATCTGCCTCTTGAGAAACCTGTATGCAGGTCAGGAAGCAACAGTTAGAATTGGACATGGAACAACAGACTGGTTCCAGATAGGAAAAGGAGTACGTCAAGGCTGTATATTGTCACCCTGCTTATTTAAGTTATATGCAGGGTACATCATGAGAAACACTGGGCTGGAGAAAGCACAAGCTGGAATCAAAATTGCCAGGAGAAATATCAATAATCTCAGATATGCAGCTGACACCACCCTTATGGCAGAAAGTGAAGAAGAACTGAAGAGCCTCTTGAAGAAAGTGAAAGTGGAGAGTGAAAAAGTTGGCTTAAAGCTCAACATTAAGAAAACTAAGATCATGGCATCCAGTCCCATCACTTCATGGCAGACAGATGGAGAAACAGTGGAAGCAGTGGCTGACTTTATTTTTCTGGGCTCCAAAATCATTGCTGATGGTGATTGCAGGCATGAAATTAAAAGATGCTTACTCATTTGGAAGGAAAGTTATGACCAATCTAGATGGCATATTAAAAAGCAGAGACATTACTTTGCCAACAAAGGTCCATCTAGTCAAGGCTATGGTTTTTCCAGTGGTCATGTATAGATGTGAGAGTTGGACTATAAAGAGAGCTGAGCACTGAAGAATAATAGATGCTTTTGAACTGTGGTGTTGGAGAAGACTCTTGAGAGTCCCTTGTACTGCAAGGAGATCCAACTAGTCCATCCTAAAGGAGATCAGTTCTGGGTGTTCATTGGAAGGACTGATGTTGAAGCTTAAACTCCAATACTTTGGCCACTTGATGAAAAGAGCTGACTCACTGAAAAAGATACTGATGCTGGGAAAGATTGAGGGCAGGAGGAGAAGGGGATGACAGAGGATGAGATGGATGGGTGGTATCACCGACTCGATGGACATGGGTTTGGGTGGACTCAGGGAGTTAGTGATGGACAGGGAGTCCTGGCGTGCTGCAGTTCATGAGGTCGCAAAGAGCTGGACACGACTGAGCAACTGAACTGAACTGAACAGACATAAAACACCTTGCTGAAAACTAGCAAAGGGACATTATTTCTGTCTCCTCCTGATGTCTATGTCAGAAGCCTTTCTCTCTCTCTTTTAAATTCTGTTACACAAAACGCCCCAGTTGTCAAGCCTGGTCTCTGGCCATAGGTCAAAATCCTCCCTTTCCTGAGGTCATGAATCTCTGTGGAGCACATGGCTTGCAGCATCAACCTTTCATCTTGGGGGCTGGTCCATGATCTTCAAGACAAGGTAAGGATGATTGGAGCTCTAGTTCTTTGTTCTCCTAGTAAACTTGTTTTCTGCTGTAATTTACTAACTGTACAGTGTTCCTGTGTGTGTAAAAGTAGCATGAAAGCGATATGAAATTAACCACAAACGTGTGTTGAGCCCTGCTCTGTGGCTTAATGGTGCTTCATAATGACTGAAGGCAGCCCCAAAAGGGGAGACTTGTGGGGGGTTTATACCGACCTGCCAATGCCAAGGGGTGCCCAACGTCCCTGTGAAGGGAGCGGTCAAAAATAGGTGAATAGTGTGGCCCAAACTTTTCTTTCTTAGTCACCTTTTCCTGGTCTCTTTCATCATTTTGTAACTGCCTGGGGAATTAGAACTACTAACCTAACCTATCAGATCACAGAGTTTCAAAGGACTTGCAATCCATGCTGTTGGTTGTTTTGTCAAGCACAGCAGACAAGAGCACATTAGGGAGCTTGGAGGAGCTCTAGCTCCAAGAACATCTCTCAGGCTAGAAGTCGCTCTCTTGACTGCCTGCCTCAAGGGCCAGTGACCTGAAAGTGAGTCTTTGTCACAGCTGTGCCTCTGATCTATGTGTATAGGAGCACTTTTGGTGACCTTAAGGTTTTGAGGAAACAGATTGAGAATCCCAGGATCAGGTCAGATTGGCAGTGCAATGGCCTTCTTCCTTTGGTAATACTAGCTCTTAGCGGATCAGAGGAGGGTCTCCAGTGGCCTTTGTCTCCACTCCTTAGATATTCTTTCTGTGGAATCTGTGGGGATGTACTGGAAAAATTGACCCTAATAGCTTGAGGACAAAAATTACTTTTTCCTCACTTCCCAGCCCTTCACCACCTCTTTTGCTATCACATACACTGGAGTGGTGACACTTGGAAGGGATATCTTGGGCTTTATGTTTGTCCTTTTATGATTTACCAGTTATATTGTGGTCAGGAATATATTCAGGGCTGTGCACAGGCACACAGGAGATGGATGTTTCCCCTAGTGGTCTTAGCTTGGGAGGCATTCTGAAAGGCTACTCTGTTGCACCCTGGGTGGCATCAACAGAAATCAGGTAACAGTTTTAATGGTGAGGAACTGGACATCAACCTGTGATCCACCAGGTCTATCCCTGGTGCATCTTCAGCCTGCCTTGGTGGTAGAACAGAGAGGGACAGTAGTGGGACACCTGTGTTCATAAGGGACAGGTTAACTCCAGCCAGTGAAGGAAGTGTAAGAGAAAGACATGTCTCCACCCCCGTCTAGAGCAGGGAGGAACACCTCCAGTAGAAAAAGGGTGCTGGATGCTACTTTTACTCTCTTACAGATGGAGCTAACAATTCCAGCTTCACTCCTTTGAACTGCATCCTGAAAAACTGGGATAAATTCAATCCCTGGAGCTTAAAGAATGTATGCCTGATCATCCTGTGTAATCCTGCATGGCCACAGTGCCCACTGGAAGATGGCAAACAGTGGCCAGTTAGAGGGTCTCTTAATTATAATACTGCCTTACAATTAGACTGGTTCTGCAGAAAACAAGGGAAATGGATAGAAGTAGCATATGTTTTGCCTTTTTCCTCTCTTTAAGTCATGCCAAACTTATGGCGTAAGGGGATAGATTGGGGTGTGAAACCTTCAGCTCCCTCCTGTCCTCCTACTTAGCCCCCATGTTTGGGGCTTCCGACTGAGCAAACTGAAAGTCAGGGCACTCCTCAGGGAAGAGTTGCCTCAATCTCAGTAAAAACTAGAACTGAAATTCAAACTGCTCCAATCTCAGTAGAGGTTCAAACTCCTGTCTCAATATGACTTCAGACTATTCTGTTTTCACTCTAAACTCAGACAATTGAAGTAAGAGAAGCTCAAACAGCTAAAACTAAGGGTGAGATACAGGATGAGACAGAAGACAAGAGAAAAAGAGATAAGGAAAAACAATTTCTCCAATCTATCCCTGGGATCACAAGCTATTGCCTCTTCATGAAGAGCCCACCAGGAAAAATAATCAATCTATGAGAATCAATAAGCCCTTTTCTTATCAAGAAATTCAAAGAGTCAAAGAAGATCTGGGAGACTATTTGGAGGACCCAGAAAAATATATTAGAACCTTTAAGGGTGTTACTCTGTTTTATGACTTTACTTGGAAGGATGTGATATATATCCTGGGACAGACACCAACTCCTGACTCAAAAACTTGAGTTTTGGAGAAAGTTACTGCTTATGGAAATGCATGGCTTGGTAATGAATCAACAGGAAAGAGGAAAGAAGAGATAGTTGCCCTCCTTACTGGGAATCAGGAGGGCTCAACTATAGAACCAGACTGGGACTATTACATGGCTAAAGGAAGATGGGATCAGAGTCATTTTGTCAGATGTATTCTTGAAGGACTCAGGCGAGCACATGCTAGGACTTTAAACTATGCCAAATTGGCAAACATAGAACAGGAAAAGAAGGAAGCACCTGGTAAATTCCTAGATAGACTGTGATAAGCCCTTCACAGATTCATTGAGGTTGATCCCAAAAGTGAAGAGGGAAGAGCCATCTTAAAGGATAGATTCTCACTCAGTCGGTTCCAGATATCTGCCATAAGCTACTAAAATAGGTGCATGTACAAAAGCAGTCTTTAGATAACTTGTTGCAACTGGCTCAGACAGTATATTATGGCAAGGAATATGAGGAGATGAAGGAAAGACAGGAGACAAAGGGATAGACTGAAGCCCTAACAATGGTGGTCAGAATAGTTCTGCGACAGCTTGAGAAAAGTGCCCAGAGGGACTCAGGTGGAAAGTGGCAGATTTGCTATTGTTGTAGAAAGGAGGGGCACCCCTCATATGGGATTACCCTCAGGTTTCTAAGTTGCCCTTGGGTCCATGTCCAGTCTGCAAAGGACCACAGTGGAGAAGAATTGCCCTCAGAGGCATAGGCCCAGGTATTGGACTCTCAAGACAATCAGGACTGAAGGTGCCCTGGGGTCCCACACAGCTCCCATCCTAATTACACCTGAGGAACCCCCTGGTATTAATAATTGTGGAGGGAGGGGCAATCGGTCAATTTCCTTTTGGACACTAGGGCAACTTACTCCGTGTTTATTGAAGGCTCTGGCCCACTTTCTCCCCTGTCCGCTTCCATGATGTGACTGTCTGGATGAGCCAAATATTATTGTTTCAGTTGTCCTCTAAGCTGCAACTGGGACTCTGTGCCCTTTTCACACCAGTTTCTGACTGTGCCAGAGTCTTCCTCACCCCTTTTGGGGAGAGATACACTGAGCAAGTTCCATGCCTCTGTTTTCATGAATATGGAGCTTTTTCTTCCTCTCCCATTAATTGAACAAAATGTAAATCCTAGAGTGTAGACTGATGGAAAAACTGTGGGTCAAACACAAAAATCTATTCCTGTCGTTGGCAAGCTCACAGACCCACACATATTTCCACATCAAAAGCAATATCCTCTAAAATCTGAGGTTAAGAAAGGGTTAAAACCTATCATTGAGAATTTAAAAGAGGAGGGCCTATTAATTTCCTGTAACAGTTCATGCAACACTTCTATTTTGGGTGTGAAAAAATCAAATGATAAATGGAGACTAGTTCAAGGTTTACAAATAATAAATGAAGCTACGATTCCTTTACACCCCTTCATGCCCAATCCTTACACAATATTGTCTGAAATTCCTGAACTAGTCAAATATTTCTCAATAATTGATTTAAAGGATGCTTTCTTTTCTATACCATTGGCAGAGGAAAGCCAGCTTTTATTTGCCTTTCAAAACCCTACCCAGCAAACTTTTCAGTTAACCTGGGCAGTTTTGCCTCAGGGGTTTTGTGACAGCCCTCAGTTATTTGGGAAGAGCTTGTCACAGGATCTATAAAACTTTAATATCCCCAAGGCAGTGGTATTATAATACATAGAGGACATTCTGCTCTGTGCTGAGACAGAGAAAGCTTGCTCACAAGCCTTGGAAGACTTCCTAAACTTTTTGGTTTGTTGTGGTTATAGGGCATCAAGGGAAAAAGGCTCAGCTTTGTCAACAATATGTTAAATACATAGGCCTAATCATATCCAAAGGGTCGAGGGCCATGGGCCCCAAGAGAATTGAGCCTACACCAAATCATCCCCTACCTATGTATGACTTTAAGACAATTGAGAAGATTTTGTGGCATCACAGGCTACTGCTGCATTTGGATTCTGGGTTATGGGGAACTTCCCAGCCATTATATAAACTTATAACTGAAATTCAACAAGCCCAAACTAACAAGTTAATTTGGTCTCCAGATGCTCAAAAGGCTTTTAAGGCTCTTCAAACTGCTCTCCTACAAGTTCCCACTTTGAGCTTGCCAAGTGGGTCAGAGTTTAATCTGTTTGTCACTGAAAGAAAAGGCATGGTCTTGGGAGTGATGACACAACTCAGAGGGCCTCACTACCAACCTATATCTTACCTAAGTAAATAATTGGATGTAGTGGCCTGGGGGCGGCCACATTGTCTAAGAGTAATTGCTGATACTGCTTTATTAGTGCCTGAAGCTCTTAAGTGTACTAATGGGCAAAATATCACTTTACTGACTTCTCATCATGTGAGTGGGATCTTTAACTCTAAAGTTAATATTTGGAGACAGACAGTTGGCTTCTTAAATATCAGTCATTGTTTTCAGAAGCACCAATAACTAAGCTTAAAGTTTATGGAAACTTAAATCCTGCCACTTTCCTTCCCAAGAAGGAAAATGAAACACCCAATCACGATTGCTCCAAATTTCTAACTTTAAGCTATGCAGCTTGGGAAGATCTGATGGATACCCCATCAGACAATTCTGACACAGAAATATTTACAGATGGCATTTTCTTTTGTTTGGTATGGTAAGAAGAAAGCAGGTTACACTATGTTGATGGTTGAACAGGTTTTAGAAGCAAACTCTCTTTCCCTGGAAGTGAGTGCTTAGCTAGTGGAGCTTGTGGATCTGACCCAAACTCTAGAGTTAAGCAAAGGGCAGTTGGTTAATATCTACCCTGATTCTAAGTATGTTTATTTGGCTTTACATGCTCATGCTGCAATATGAAAAGAAAGTTTAAAACAGCAACAAGTGGACCTCTTAAACATTTTAAAGAGATTGAGAAGCTTTTAACTGCTGTATATTGTCCTAAAGAAGTAGCTTTTATGCATTATAAAGGACACAACAGGGATGGGAGTAAAGTAGCTGAGAGTAATCAGTTTGCTGACTGCCAAGCCAGAAAAGTGACACTTTGAAACCCCCTTCACTAAAGACACTGCTGACCTGGACAGGTCCTGCTGAACAGAAAAAAAAAAAAAAAAAAAAAAAAAAAAAAACACATACAATAAACAGAGGAAGAATTAGAAAGGTAAGAGAAAAGAGGAGCAAAAGTTACTGATAAAGGATGGTTGTAGTCTGAGGATGGATGATTAATGATTCCTGAAAATGCTCAATGGAAAATTCTTAAGGGTTTAAACCAGAGCTCTCATTTAGGCATTGAAAGCACTTACCAGATGGCTTCTCATTTATTGAAGGTAAAAATGTGATGAAAACTTTAAAGAACATTTTCAAGAGATGTGAGGTTTGTCAGTAAAATAACCCATCTATTGAGATAATCATACGGTTTTTATCTTTCAACTTGTTAATGTGGTGTATCACGTCGATTGATTTCTGAATATTGAAGAATCCTTGCATCCCTGGGATAAAGCCCACTTGGTCATGGTGTATGATCTTTTTAATATGTTGTTGAGTTCTGTTTGCTAGAATTTTGTTAAGGATTTTTGCATCTATGTTCATCCGTGATATTGGCCTGTTGTTTTCTTTCTTTGTGGCATCTTTGTCTGGTTTTGGTATTAGGGTGATTGTGGCCTCATAGGATGAGTTTGGACGTCTACCTTCCTCTGCAATTTTCTGGAACAGTTTGAGTATGATAGGTGTTAGCTCTTCTCTAAATTTTTGGTAGAATTTAGCTGTGAAGCCGTCTGGTCCCGGATTTTTGTTTGCTGGAAGATTTCTGATTACAGTTTCAATTTCCATTCTTGTAATGGGTCTGATAAGATTTTCTATTTCTTCCTGGTTCAGATTTGGAAGGTGATACTTTTCTAAGAATTTGTCCATTTCTTCCAAGCTGTCCATTATGTTGGCATATAGTTGCTGATAGTAGTTTCTTATGATCCTTTGTATTTCTGTGTTGTCTGTTATGATTTCTCCGTTTTAATTTCTAATTTTGTTGATTTGATTCTTCTCCATTTTTTTCTTGATGAGTCTGGCTAATTGGTTTGTCTATTTTATTTATCTTATCAAAGAGCCAGCTTTTAGCTTTGTTGATTTTCGCTATGTTCTCCTTTGTTTCTTTTTCATTTATTTCTGCCACAATTTTTAAAATTTCTTTCCTTCTACTAACCTTGGGTTTACAATGGTCAGGACATGGAAGCAGCCTAGATGTCCATCAGCAGACGAATGGATAAGAAAGCTGTGGTACATATACACAATGGAATATTACTCAGCCATTGAAAAGAATGCATTTGAATCAGTTCTAATGAGGTGGATGAAACTGGAGCCTGTTATACAGAGTGAAGTAAGTCAAAAAGAAAAGCACCAATACAGTATACTAACGCATATATAAGGAATTTAGAAAGATGGTAATGATGACCGTATATGCGAGACAGCAAAAGAGATACAGATGTAAAGAATAGTCTTGTGGACTCTGTGGGAGGAGAGGGTGGCATGATTTGAGACAATAGCATTGAAACATGTATATTCTCATATGTGAAACAGATTGCCAGTCCAGGTCTGATGCATGAGACAGGGTGCTCAGGGCTAGAGCACTGGGATGACCCTGAGGGATGGGATGGGAGAGACATGGGAGGGGGCTTCAGGATGGGGAACACATGTACACTCATGGCTAATTAATGTCAATGTATGGCAAAAGCCACTACAATATTGTAAAGTAATTAGCCTCCAATTAAAATAAATAAATTAATTTTAAAAAAAAAAGAAAGAAAAAAAAAAAAAACCTGACAATCTAGCAAAATCTGGAAAAGAACAAAGCAGAAATATCCTGAAGAGGACTGGGAAAAAAAAATGCCAAAAAAATCCAAATTCTCTTGCTTACAGATTTGGGTGGACATTCTTACAGGATGGATTGCCATCAATTCAGTTCAGTTCAGAGGCTCAGTTGTGTCCAACTTTGTGTGTTTGTGACTACAGGACTGCAGCACTCCAGGCCTCCCTGTCCATCATAAACCACTGAAGTATACCCAAACTCATGTGCATTGAGTCGATGATGCCATCCAACCATCTCATCCTCTGTCGTTCCCTTCTCCATCCTCCTTCACTCTTTCTCAGCATTAGGGTCTTTTCAAATGAGACAGTTCTTTGCATCAGGTGGCCAAAATATTGGAGTTTCAGGTTCAACATCCGTCCTTCCAATGAACACTTGGGACTGATATTTAGGATGGACTGGTTGGATCGCCTTGCAATCCAAGGAACTCTTAAGAGTCTTCTCCAACAATACACTTCAAAAGCATCAATTCTTCAGCACTCAGCTTTATTTATAGTCCAACTCTCACATCCATACATGACCACTAGAAAAACCATAGCTTTGACTAGACAGGTCTTTGTTGGCAAAGTAATGTCTCTGCTTTTTAATATGCTGTCTATGTTGGTCATAACTTTTTTTCCCAAGGAGCAAAGGTTTTTAATTTCATAGCTGCATTCACCATCTGCAGTGATTTTTGAGCCCCCACAAAAATAGTCTGTCACTGTTTCCATTGCTTCCCCATCTATTTGCCATGAAGTGAAGGGACCGGATGCCATGATCTTAGTTTTCTGAACGTTGAGTTTTAAGCCAACTTTTTCACTATCCTCTTTCACTTTCATCAAGAGGCTCTTCAGTTCTTCTTCACTTTCTGCCATAAGTGTGGTGTCATCTGCACATCTGAATTTACTGACATTTCTCCTGACAATCCTTATTCCAGTATGTGCTTCATCCAGCCCAGTGTTTCTCATGATGTACTCTGCATATAAGTTAAATAAGCAGGGTGACAATATAGGTCCTTGAGGAACTCCTTTCCCAATTTGGAACCAGTCTGTTTTTCCATGTCCAGGTCTAGCTGTTGCTTCCTGACCTGCACAGATTTCTCAAGAGGCAGGACAGCTGGTCTGGTATTCCCATCTCTTTCAGAATTTTCCACAGTTTATTGTGATCCACATAGTCAAAGGCTTTGGCATAGTCAATAAAGCAGAAACAGAAGTTTTTCTGGAACTCACTTGCTTCTTCAATGGTCCAACGGATATTGGCAATTTGATCTCTGGTTCTGCCTTTTTTAAATCTACCTCGAAACCTCTGGAAATTCATGGTTCACATACTGTTGAAGCCTGGCTTGGAGAATTTTGAGCATTACTTTGCTAGTGTGTCCGATGAGTGCAATCGTGCAGTAATTTGAGCATTCTTTGGCATTGCCTTTATTTATGATTGGAATGAAAACTGACCATTTTGAGTCCTGTGGCCGCTGTTGAGTTTTCCACGTTTGCTGGCCTATTGAGTGTAGCACTTTCACGGCATCATCCTTTAGGATTTGAAATAGCTCAACTGGAATTCCATCACCTCCACTGGTTTGTTCATAGTGATGCTTCCTAAGGCCCACTTGACTTTGCATTCCAGGATGTCTGGCTCTAGTGATCCTAGCATCATGGTTTTCTGGGTCATGAAGATCTTTTTTGTACAGTTCTGTGTATTCTTGCCACCTCTTCTTAATATCTTCTGCTTCTGTTCGATCCCTACCATCTCTGTCGTTTATTGTGCTCATCTTTGCATGAAATGTTCCCTTGATATCTCTAATTTTCTTGAAGAGATATCTGGTCTTTCCCATTCTATTGTTTTCCTCTATTTCTTTCCACTGATCACTGAGGAAGACTTTATCTTTCCTTGCTATTCTTTGGAACTCTGCATTCAAATGGATATCTTTCCTTTTCTCCTTTGCCTTTCATTTCTCTTCTTTTCACAGCTGTTTGTAAGACCTCCTCATACAATCATTTTGCCTTTTTGCACTTCTTTTTCTTGGGGATGGTCTTGACCCCTGTCTCCTGTACAATGTCACAAATCTCCATCCATTGTTCCTCAGGTACTTTGTCTATCAGATCTAATTCTTTGAATCTATTTCTCACTTCCACTGTATAATTGTAAGGGATTTGATTTAGGTCATACCTGAATGGTCTAGAAGTTTTCCCTAATTTCTTCAATTTAATTCTGAATTTAACAATAAAGAGTTCATGATCTGAGCCACAGTCAGCTCCCAGTCTTGGTTTAAATGACTGTATAGAGCTTCTCCATCTTTGGCTGCAAAGAATATAATCAATTTGGTTTTGGTATTGACCATCTGGTGAGGTGCATGTGTAGTCTTCTTTTGTGTTGTTGGAATAGAGTGTTTGCTATGACCAGAGCATTCTCTTGGCAAAATTCTATTAGCCTCTGCCTTGCTTCATTCTCTACTCCAAGGCCAAATTTGCCTATTACTCCAGGTGTTTCTTGACTTCCTACTTTAGCATTCCAGTTTCTTATAGTGAAAAGGACATGTTTTTTGGGTGTTAGTTCTAGAAGGTCTTGTAGGTCTTCGTAGAATCATTCAACTTCAGCTTCTTCAGCATTAGTGAACAAGCTAAGGAAGTTATAAGAATTCTTATCCATGAAATGATTCCCAGGCTTGGGCTGCTGTGGAGCCTTCAGAGCAACAATGGCTCTGCCGTTAAAACTGCTATAACTCAGGGGGTATCAAAAGCTCCAAGAATAGAATATCACTTACAATGTTCCTGGGCACCCTAATCCTCAGGAAAGGTTTGAAAAGCTAATGACATTATTAAGAGACATCTGCATAAATTAACTTAAGAGATACATGACAGTTGGCTTAAAGTCCTACCCATAGCTTTAATGATGGCTCGAACTGTCCCCCAAAAGGAAAGAGTGCCCCCCTTTTAATGTCTCTATGCAAAACCCTTCTTATGCAGAGATATTTTTATAGACCCTGAAGCCTTGGAATTAATTAACTATGTAACTCAACTTTCAGCTTTTCAACAGACATTACTGGAACTCCAGGAGGTGACCCCTGACCCAGCCTCTGAGTCAAAGAAACTGCTGTTTCAGCCAGGAACCCAAGGTCCTGATAAAGACATTGGTATCTGGGAGGGGGGCAGGGGGGCAGAAATCTCTTGAGACCCTCTGGGAAGCCCTTTACCAGGTTATTATTTCTTTTCCCACAGCTGTCAATATGCCAAGAATTGAGTCGTGGGTGCACTATACTTGAGTTAAAAAAGTGGTATCCTGACCCCTCAGACTAAGCGATGTCATTTTTATGTCTTTATTCTCTGTGGTTTTACTTTTTGCTTTTCAGATGGGCCTGATAATCTATGTGGGCCTGCTTCTGCTGACACCAAAAATTTTGAGTCTGCTGTTTGATCCTCAACACAACCTTCCTGTCCTGGGCTCATTCCTATGCTTAATTCCACAATTGGTCTAACTGGTGGGTCTGCAGAGCCCTATCCCCTCATCAGTGGAAGGCTTCCCATGGTGGGAATCTCCACTTCAGGGAAAGGACTTTCTCCCAGTCTGCAACTATCTTCAACAACAACAATCATATGTGATGCCTCTCCTTAATCTGATGACATCTAACAATTCTAACATGGATTGGTGTAACACTTTGTACCTGAACTACAGACATAATGTGACTTTTAACTTTGATTACACTTTGTCTTGGTTTAATGACGATTTTGCTGCACATAAGATGAAAAATGGGTGTAGATCTGGTAGTTTTTTACCTGATGTTTATCAAATATGGGATTAGGTTATATGACTAACTCCTGAAAAGGAATGCCTAATGTCTAGTGTCCCCATATGCTGGGAACAAATACAGCAATCTCCAGAAATTAGCCAAAAACTTAATTATAATGACTGGAAACAGTTGGGGCTTTTACCTCAAGAAATATGCAGTCATTCCTTTGTTTTCTAACCCCATTTCAGGTCCTCATTTTGCCTGGCCAGACACAGATTAGATCTGGATCCCTCAGTCACTCTGGCTTGCTCCAACCAGGACCTGCTGGCTATGCGGCAGGATGTGTTTTCCTAAGGACGTGTTTTCCCAAGGACGTGTTTTCCCCTGGCTGGATAGAGAGATGTACCCTAGGTCTAGCTTGTAATCATGGCTTCATATTTTCAGAACTTCCAGAGAAGCCTGATAATTTGCCACACTTTAGAACTCACTGGACAAGGTCTGTATTTCACTGGTATGATTATTTAGCTGCAATATTTGTTACCTCTCTGGGAACTATATATATTACGCTATGAGTGGATACTTTAACTAAATTTATTCATCAGGATTTACAGGATTCTCAAAAAGCTATTTTAGCCCTTCAGTTCAGTTCAGTTGCTCAGTCTTGTCCGACTCTTTGTGACCCTATGGACAGCAGCACGCCAGGCCTCCCTGTCCATCATAAACTCCCGGAGTTTACTCAAACTCATTTCCATTGAGTCGGTGATGCCATCCAACCATCTTATCCTCTGTCATCCTCTTCTCCTCCTACTTTCAATTTTTCCCAGTATCAGAGTCTTTTCAAATGAGTCAGCTCTTCACATCAGGTGGCCAAAATATTGTAGTTTCAGCTTCAGCATCAGCCCTTCCAATAAACACTCGGGACTGATCTCCTTTAGGATGGACTGGTTGGATCTCCTTTAGGATGGACTGTTTGGATCTCCTTGCAGTCCAAGGGACTCTCAAGAGTCTTCTCCAACACCACACTTCAAAAGCATCAATTCTTCGGCACTCAGATTTCTTTATAGTCCAACTCTCCCTTCCATACATGACTACTGGAAAAACCATAGCTTTGATTAGATGGACCTTTGTTGGCAAAGTAATGTCTCTACTTTTTAATATGCTGTCTAGGTTGGTCATAACTTTCCTCCAAAGGAGTAAACATTTTTTAATTTCATGGCTGCAATCACCATCTGCAGTGATTTTGGAGCCCCCAAAAATAAAGTCTGACACTATTTCCACTGTTTCCTCATCTATTTGCCATGAAGTGATGGGACCAGATGCCATGATCTTAGTTTTCTGAATGTTGAGCTTTAAGCCAACTTTTTCACGCTCCTCTTTCACTTTCATCAAGAGGCTCTTTAGTTCTTCTTCACTTTCTGCCATAAGGGTGGTGTCAGCTGCATATCTGAGGTTATTGGTATTTCTCTCGGCAATCTTGATTCCAGCTTGTGCTTCATCCATCCCAGAGTTTCTCATGATGTACTCTGCATATAAGTTAAATAAGCAGGATGACAATATATAGCCTTGATGTACTCCTTTTCCCATTTGGAACCAGTCTGTTGTTCTATGTCGAGTTCTAACTGTTTCTTCCTGACCTGCATATAGATTTCTCAAGAGGCAGGTCAGGTGGTCTGGTATTCCCATCTCTTTCAGAATTTTCCACAGTTTATTGTGATCCACAATAAACTTAGGCCCTTAGGATTAGATTTTAGCCCTTAAATTCTGAACAAACATGAAGTATAAAGGTGGTTTTACAAAACAGATTGGCCTTAGATATTTTTAACAGTCTCACAAGGAGTAATTTGTGCCATTATTCATGCCCAATGTTGTACATATATACCAGATATGAGCACTAATGTTACTCATTTTTACTAAATACATGAACAAGTTGATTCAGGTGATAGATACTCCTGAAGCCTCAGTTGCCTCACTTCCAGAGATATTAACTAGTTCCCATGGTGGAAAACTGTCTTAATTGTAATAATTCTGATTGTTCTGTTTTTGTTGTTTGCTCCCTGCATCTGTAATTGTGTAGATGGATTTATTTCTAGTTGCATGAAGGTTTTTAAGTTACAAATGGTTTTCCAAACTCCTATGAGTGCCACAGCTTTCTCCAACTACTACTTGGGGACCCTCAATATGAGGGTTAGGAGAATATATTACCTCAACAATTTAGGAACAATGCCCCTTCCCAGCAGGAAGTGATTATGGAATGAAAATGCCACCCCTTTCCTTTGGCAATATAATTCTCCTAAAAGAAAAGGGGGGAATGAGAGGGTAACAGGTAGGAAGCCCAGAAATCCCCAAGTGACTGCTGCTGCTGCTGCTGCTGCTACGTCGCTTCAGTCGTGTCCAACTCTGTGTGACCCCATAGATGGCAGCCCACCAGACCCCCCTGTCCCTGGGATTCTCCAGGCAAGAACACTGGAGTGGGTTGACATTTCCTTCTCCAATGCATGAAAGTGAAAAGTGAAAGTGAAGTTGCTCAGTCGTGTCTGACTGTTAACGACCCCATGGACTGCAGCCTACCAGGCTCCTCTGTCCATGGTATTTTCCAGGCAAGAGTACTGGAGTGGATTGCCATTGCCTTCTCCACCCAAGTGACAGGAGGAAATAAACTATAAAATAAACTGGAAGTGGCAGGTCTTCCCCCCACCCCTTCTCTGTTGACGAAACCAGTTCTGCCTAAGACTAACCTTATTTTTATTCTTTTCTCAAACCTTGGACTGATAATGGCTCAACAAACCAGCCATCATGTCAATTGTCTTATGACTGGGGATGACACACCTCATCCTATTCTATCTCAAAAAATGCATATTGTGGGAAAGGGGCCTGGTGAAACTCCCTCAGCTTTGAGGTGTCTCTCTAATCTGGTTAGCAGCTTGCTATCAAACATAAAACACCTTGCTAAAAACTAGTAAGGAGGCATTCTTTCTGCTCCCTTCTGATGTCTATGTCAGAAGTTTCTCTATCTCTCTTACACTTTAATAAAATTCTGTTACACAAAATTTTTCAGTGGTCAAATCTGATCTCTGGTCCTTGATAGAAATCCTCTCTTCCAGAGGTCACAAAACCCATTGTAGCAGATGACTGGCAGCAGCCACCTTTCAACAGCCCTACCTTTATGACATATAGGCTACAAGCTTGTTCCTCCCTCAGCAAGTAGACAAAAAAAGGAACTTGTTGTTTGTTATCACTGTAGCAGCCTTGTCTGAATTTCTTTTCTTGTCTCTAGTCAATTTCTATTGAACAAGGAAGGTAAAGAACCCTGATTGGAATCTTTGGAGGCCTCACTTAGTCAGAATTACTGGCCTGAGACAAGATACACTGTATTAGAGTCAGGAAACAGTGAGCTGGGTTGATTGCAGATACTTGGATCCCCACTTAGCAATACACTTCCTTCTTCTTTTTTCCTCATGGTGAAGATGAGGTTTCTGCCTCAGTTTCTAGAAATAGAATCCCAAGTTCCTTTCTTAGACTAGAGGACTACACTAAACACTAATCAGTTTTGTTAGAATCATGAGAACAAGTGCAGTATCAGATAATTTCTTTCATACAAGGAAGGTTGTGTGGTGTGTATCCTTCTATGAGTGTGGCACTTTCCATATCAGAAAATTCCTTGAGAAACTAATACCACCATTTATCCAAGCTTTAATATGATTGCATCTTAGACAACACAGCTGCCAGAATCTTCACCTGCAATATTGGATTTGCTTGTATATCTATGTTTGCCCAAATCAAGGTCAAGTTTGTAATTTGTCAATTTATCCTAGGAGCTTTCATTACTGTCCACAATACTACAACATTGCCTTAGTCAACTCATTATCTGACTTTCTCAGGCAATTATTTCCTATCTTCTATTCTCTCCTGAACCCCTCCAACCCCATTTCTCCTTCCTACATGCAGGTGAAGGATTTCTCATTACATAATGCTTCATTTTCACAAAAATAAGTGGTATTTTTGTACTGTATGTGTGCAACAGGCAAAATACACCCTGCTTCTACTAAGGCATCACTCTATTTATTCCATTGAACCATTTTTTATCTCTCATCTGTCTAAGAGTTATCCCATTTTGAGTACTCTGACTCTATTCTGCATTTATTAATTTTTATCTCTTTTTTCTTGAGGTTGGCATAAAAAGTACTGTTGCTTCTTTTCATCTTAAAAAATAAAATTTCTCTTAAGGCTACTGCCTCATTTTTCTGCTCCCCTTTAAAAAAAACTTCAGCTTTCCTCATTTCCTGATTATACTTCCACACTCACTGTTTCAGTCTAGAGGTCATTTCAATCAAAATTTCATTTCATCTACTCAACTAAAACAGCTTTTGTCAAGTTACTAGGTAAACTTACTTGATGGACTTCAGACTGATATATGTGAAATTGTTCACTAGAATAAGATTCTCAAATCAAATTCTCAGTCCCAATAGTTTTCCCTCAAGATTCTCCATTTCAGTAAATAGTACTATCATTTGTGAGCCATGTTTTATATCACATCCCACATTGAGTCCATTAACAAAGTCTGTTAAAGAATAATGCAAATTTCACCACTTCTTGTCTCCTCCTACTTCTTGTCTCCTCCTGTGGTACCACTCCATTTCAAGCCATCATCATCTTCACCTAGAACATGATCAAGGCATCCTTTCTGATTCCCTGCTTTTTTTCTCCAGAAAAACCATAGTAATCTCTTTAATATATAAAAGCTGATTATTCCTTGCTTAATATGCTTCTGTAACTTCCTATCATATTTAGGAAAATAATTAGGCTTTATCTGAAATTTACACATTTCTACAGTTACATGAATGGGCCCTGGCTAAGTCCCCAGCAACATCTCATGCCATCTTCACTCTGAAACACTGATTCCAGTCACAGTGGCCTATTTCTCAAATCAGCCAAGTATAGTCCTCCTCCAAAAAGCCTTCACTGATACAACTATTGAAAATAATACCTCTTATCACAATCTATTTCCTTTAATTATTTACTAATTCCATGTTAATATCATTGCCCATCACTGAAACAGCCAAGGAATCTGGTCAATTTTGTGTGAAAGTATTAGACAGTTTCATGAAAATAAAAAAATCCAGCATTTAATTCCTGATATCATTAAAACAAAAAAGAAAAACAATGGATTACTTTTAAAAGTTTATTTTGGCTTTGAAAACATAAAAAATGTGATCAACATGACCTTCCTACTCTCCATTTTAAAGAACATTATATCAAAATGCTATAAAGTTTATTATGTAAAATTCAGTTGTGAAAACTTTTCTGGGAAACTCTGGAAGATAATTTTCAGGGAGAATTATGTCCACTTCTCACATATTTTAACACAGAATTGATAGTATTTTTGATACTAAATATGCTTACACTACATGCTAAAAACCTCATTTCTGAAATACTCATCCTGCTCATATAATTCAAAGATAATTTGTTGGAAAAGTGTGCCCTCTTCGGTTGAACTCATAAACAATTTGGATAGTATATTGAATTGTTTGAATCCTTGTTTTGACGTGAGTGTTATCAGAGGAATGTGTGGAGCCCATGAATGAATTATTCAATGCTGTATTTTCATTGCTCTCACTGTTACAAAAGGCGGGGGGGAGGAGCAGATTTTTTGAGACACTTTAAAATATATAATGAAACTGTCTGAAAATTGGGAATTTTTTTTTGTAATCTAAATTAAATATTGACAAATTTTGTAGCAGGTTTGTTGCACCCAAATTATTTGTATACAAATGGTAATCTAAAACTGGCAACAACTATTTATGCACAACTGGGTATTTTGCCATGGTGTAATACCATAGGATTTTTGGAGGGGTTGATATATCTATTAAGTCCTTGTGTTTACTAAGATATATGGAGGGAGTAATTATAAAAGGAAGAATCTGTTGCATAGCCAAATAATATTGGTTGATACACACACACACACACATACACACAGGTTTTCCTTCAAATAGCTTCAAAATCCTAATATTTGAATAGCAGTTACACCAGGGAGATTACAAACGAGTAAAGGAATTATTCTTTTTTAATTAATTAATTAATTTGGCTGTGCTGGATCTTTGTTGTGGCACATCGACTCTTCATTGCTATGCAGGTTTTCTCTATTTGTGGTGAGCAGGGGCTACTCTCTAGTTGTGTGTGGGCTTCTAATTGTAATGGTTTCTCTTATTGCAGACATGGATTGTAGGGTGCTTGGGCTTCAGTAGCTGAGGTTCAAGGGCTCAGTAGTTGTGGCACACAAATTTAGTTGCCCCATGGCATGTGGGATCTTATTTCCCTAACTAGGGATCAAACCCATGTCCTTGTATTTGGCAGGTGGATTTTTAAGCATTGTACCACCAGGGAAGTCCTCAGGAATTATTCTTGTTTTATAAATTTGACACTTATAGTTCAGCTGATGTCTGTCAACTTGCCTGTCACTTGATATATCAATGACAGATTAAAAAGAAAACAAAATCATAGCTAAACATAAGACTTAAGACAGAAATTTAATTTTTGAACCATTTTAAACATTAATTTTCTTTACAAATATATTTTGATATGATTATATGTTAACATATCTTGTCAATCTTGAGTTCTTAAAAAAATATATTAAGTGATCCTAATGAGTATGTTCTACTTAATTAACTGACAAATAGGCAAATCATCTTATTGCTGCAGAAAATGGATGAGGTTTTAAAGACTTCTAAGCATAGTGTTAATTTTGTATTATACTATTCACAAAGCTTGCATACATGTGATGTGCAAAAGAAATTCCCACCTTCTAGAATGACCCTTTCCAGTGTCACAGATGGCATAGCATATCAAATCTGTGAGATGACACTCCCCTGCCTCCTTCCTCCATTTCAAAGAGTATTTAAAACATTACAAATCACTCTTAGCACTTTTGGTGCTGTTGTGGTGAGATTTTCTCTTTTGATGTAAGAATGTTACTCACATACTTACAGATTATGCTGTGGCTTTTGAGCATGGAAAACTGATAACTTCTCTAATTGGGACAGCCTCTTGGATTCAAAGAAACATACATTTGAGAGATGATGTGATCTTTTAACAGACACAGCTAGCTTAAAGGCTGATCTTCTCATGATGCAATCTATCAACTTCTTTTCATCTTTTTTTCAATATACTCTTGTTGGGAGTCTTGAGAACATTAGCATTTGCCCAGGGGATAATCATTTTTTTAAAATTTTGGCTTCATAATCAATTCCACCATGAACAACATTTAAGTTAAAATAATTGAACTTCATCTTCACATCTATCTTATACATTAGTACTTTTGCCATTCTGTTTAATGTTGTGATTTTCCACTTTCATCTCTTACACTAAAAGAGAATGAACTCTTATAAAATGAAATAATTAAGATATTTTCTTGAATGAGGGCTAACAACCTCATAATTTTATTACATATAACTTCCTCTATTTGTATAACCTATGAAAAATTGTTTCATGCTCTTTGCTTGTCTTGCCTTTATTCAAAATATGAAGAAGGCAAAGTGATGTTCTGAATCTGATCAGATGTCACTATCAAATCTCTTCCTTCCAGAATCCCATGGCAAGTAGCTGATTTAGTCATGTTGCTTCTCTATTACTGAGGTCTATCAATATTAAGTCAAGCAAGCCTTCAAAATTTCAATCTTTCCCATCTCCTTCTCTCACCATGCAATTTTTTTGTCTTGTGTTCCATTTTTTGGAGATTTTTGTTTTTTGCTTAAGACTTTGAGAAATTCATTGTTCCAAGGTAACAAAAACTAGTGATATTCCACCTAAGAAGCACATATTAGTAGATGCAGTTAATTTTACAGCTAAAAGGGAAGTTCAAAGACAGAACTTCAACAGCTGAAGAAGTTTGGGAAGCGAAATGGGTGTGTGGTGGGAGGAGGTGAAAGGAGGTTACTCAGTGGTCTTCAGATGACACTGTGTACAGCTGACAAACTTACTGGAACATAAACTGGCCTAATTTAATTAACCGGCCTAGTGTATTTACTTAGCTTGAACTTTGAAGATAATTCACAAGGAGATATGGAAGCAGTAAGATCTCTTATGATTACCATGCAGCACAAATTTTCCAACACTCCCTTTTGATTTTGAATAATCTCCTCTATAAGCCCAATGAAATTAACTCATAAATTCATGTATTTCCATTTTTGTTTCAGAGCAGATACTATGGAAAACATTACTAAACTGATGACTCACCATTAATCCATTTTCTTGGATTACATTGCTACTGGAAAATATCAAAGGCTGTCTTTTTGATACAGTCATTTTCTCATAAGAAAAAATAAGAATGTTGGAACTAAAACAATCACAGATACTTAAAGAGTCACTGACTCCATTAGAAAAACATTTTCTTGATTTACATTTATTTGAAAGAATCCTACTTAATCATATATTCCTAAAATTTTTGGTCATCTATTCATTTAGTAATGTGTTCACGAATTAAGCTGGCTTAGAATTTTGAGTTGAGAAATTTGATTTCAATAATTATCTCTGACAGACTAAAAGAAGGGAAGAAATATAGAAAGCCAAAAGTTCAGATAAATAAAAAAAAATAAATAAATGTCTTAAGTTTTACCTAAAATAGTAAAAAATATTAATAATCTAATGGTTAATATGAACATTTCAATAGTGACCACCTTACTATTCAGTCGATAAGTCGTGTGCTACTCTTTGTGACCCCATGAACTGCAGCATGCAAGTTTTCCCTTTCCTTCACTACCTCCCATAGAGTTAGTGATGCCATACAAATATCCCATCCTCTGTTGCCCCCTTATCCTCTTGCCCTCAACCGTTCCTAGCACCATGGACTTTTCCAGTGAGTCACCTTCTCATATCAGGTGGCCAAAGTATTGGAGCTTCATTTTCAGCATCAGTCCTTCCAATGAGTATTCAGGGTTGATTTCCTTTAGAATTGACTGGTTTGATTTCCTTGATATCCAAGGGACTCTCAAGAGTCTTCACCATTACCACAGTTTGAAGGCATCAGTTCTTCAGCACTCAGCCTTCTTTATGGTCCATATCTCACATGTCATGCCCAATATAATAACAAATTCAATCAACCCACAGCCAAATTATTAAATACCCATCTAATTCGAAACAAATGACACAACACAACCAAAAATACATTAACAAACCGCAGACAACACAAACCTTCAAAAACAAAACACCCAAAGAGTTATGACTTTACCATGGGACAAAATACCATGATTTTTAAAAATGTTGATACCAAAAGAAAATTTAGGACTAAAATTAATAAATAGCTTTCTGCACAGTAAAGGAAACCATCAACACATTGATGGGAAAAAATATTTGCAAACCATGTTTCTCTAAGAGGTTATACAAAATTTATATATACAAAATATATGAAGACCTCACACAAAGCAATAAGATAATAAATAAATAACCAAGTTTAAAAATGGGCAGAAGACCTAAGAGACATTTTTTTTCTAAAAAAGACACAGATGGTCAAAAGGTATGTGAAGAAAAGCTCAGCTTCACTTGTCATCAGGAAAATGCAAATCAAAACCATGATGAGATATCATCTCACACCTGTTACAATAATTACTATCCACAACAAACAAACAGAAATAACAAGTGATCACAAGGATGTGGAGAAAAAGTAAACTTTGCGCCCTGTCGGTAGGAATAAAAATTAGTGCAACTACTATGGAAAACAGTACGGAGGTTCTTCAAAAAATTAAAAATAGTGCCATATTATTCAGAAACTCCATTTCTGGGAATTTATCCAAAGAAAATGAAAACATAAACTCGAAAAGATATATGCATACCCCATGTTCATTGCCGTTGTTATTTACAATAGTCAAGATATGGAAGCAACTTAAGTACTTATCAATATATGAATGAAAAAGATCTGGTGTGTATATATTATACTTATAGTATTCCCAAATATGTACACAATGGGAATATTATCCACGCATTAAAAGAAGAACCTTGAGATCAGTATTTTAAGTAAAATAAATCAGATAGAATAAGAAAAATATCATATAACCTTTCTTGTATGTTGGGGAATCAAAAAGCTAATAGATACAGAGAACCAATTAACTGGTGGTTTCCAGGACAGATGGAATGAGCAAAATGGGAGAAGAGTGCCAACAGATATATATTTTTATTTTTTTTACAAAATAAATAATTCATGGAGATGTAATGTGACTATATATTATTGGCAACTATAGTTAATAATACTGTAATGCATGTTTGGAAGCTGTTGGGAGGCGCATTAGGCATTACTGACAAAATGGAGGCATGGCCCCAACCCCCTCTCCTCATCCCGCAGGCATGGACCCAGGATGAAGGAGTTAGGTCTTGTGATTCTGACTTGTCCTTTCCTTCCTTCGGTTGAGTTGGCTGGAAAGAATGTTATAGTCCCATAAAGTTAACTATTGACATTGGTTCAAGGAACTTTACAAAGAAAGTTTACATAGGTGTTGACATAGTGTTTTACATAGTTTGTTTTACAAAGTTTTTCATAGTTTTTCTTTACAAAGAATTTTACATAGGCCGCAGCTTGAGGCCAGGGGGAAACATTTGTTATCTGAAACCTGCTTTTCCAGGGAAATGTTTATGGCAAAATAAAGTTTTGCTGAGTTTAGGGTTTAGGAATAATTAAGAATAGTTTCGAAGCTAAAAGTTTAAGATATGTTTGTAGTGATGGCATATTTTACTACAGCTTATAGAGACTAGGAAATTTTAGAGATATACTAATAGCTATGAAGACTTTTTTAGGAGATGATGAGCTTAAGTTTACTAGGGGGTAGCAGGATTTTAGAAAGATAAGAAATAAACTGAGGAATTCGGTATGCAGCCCAGAGACAAACACGAGTTACAACGTAATCACAAGGACACTTAAGAGGGAACTCTGAAGGACAACAATGGTTTTATGGAGACAGTAAATAGGGTGAGGGGAAACTGAGAGATGTCAAACCTCTGACCTAATTGCGGGGGGTTTTGTAAAAGTATAAAAGGAAAACCTGATGCTTGAAATGAAAACATGCGGTCAAGTACTTTGAGTGAGAGGCTGCATCATTCTCTGCTGACACCACTCATCCCTTCAGGGTGATTCCCTGGCTGCTGGAGCTGGACTCCAGCAGGAAGCTACTATGAGAGTAAATCTTAAAAGTTCTCACTACAAGAAAAAAATTATCTAACTATGTATGGGAATGGATTTGACCAGATTTATTGTGCTGATTATTTCCCAATATATATGAATATTTAATCATTATGTGGTAAAAGTGAAACTAATATAATGTTCTATGTCAGTTATATCTCTATTTAAAGAAAACAACTGGGAGTTAGGAAGTAGCTGGCTGTGCCAAATATTAAAACATATTATACAGTTTATATAATTAAAATCATGTGGCATTTAAAGTATGAATATGCTGGTAGCCAATGGAATAAAACTGAAAAACATAGAGACTTCCATGGCAGTCCAGTTGTTAAGGCTCGGTGCTTCCACTGCAGAGGGCACAGGTTGATTCTTGGTCAGGAAATTAAGATCCCACAAGACACATGGGGTGGCCAAAAAAAAAAAGAAAATCACAGAAATAGAATTAATCTCACTTAAAAATTTAGCACATGATAAAGATTGCATCTTAAATCATTGGGGAAAATATGGCCATTTTAATAAATGGTATTATTTATTACTGGGAGAAATATCAATAACCTCAGATATGCAGATGACACCAGCCTTACGGCAGAAAGTGAAGAAGAACTAAAGAACCTCTTGATGAAAGTGAAAGAGGAGAGTGAAAAAGTTGGCTTAAAAGCTCAACATTCAGAAAACTAAGATCATGGCATCTGGTCCCATCACTTCATGGGAAATAGATGGGAAACAGTGGAAACAGTGGCTGACTTTATTTTTCTGGGCTCCAAAATCACTGCAGATGGTGATTGCAGCCATGAAATTGAAAGACGCTTACTTCTTGAAAGGAAAGTTATGACCAACCTAGATAGCATATTAAAAAGTAGAGACATTACTTTGCCAACAAAGGTCCGTCTAGTCAAGGCTATGGTTTTCCCATTAGTCATGTGTGGATGTGAGATTTGGACTATAAAGAAAGCTGAGCGCCGAAAAATTGGTGCTTTTAAACTGTGGTGTTGGAGAAGGCTCTTGAGAGTCCCTTGGACTGCAAGGAGATCCACCAGTCCATCCTAAAGGAGATCAGTCCTGGGTGTTCATTGGAAGGACTGATGTTGAAGCTGAAACTCCAATACTTTGGGCCACCTGATGCGAAGAGCTGACTCACTGGAAAAGACCCTGATGCTGGGAAAAATTGAGGGCAGGAGGAGAAGGGGACCACAGAGGATGAGATGGTTGGATGGCATCATGGACTCGATAGACATGGGTTTGGGTGGACTCAGGGAGTTGGTGATGGACAGGGAAGCCTGGCATTCTTTGGTTCATGGGGTCACAAAGAGTCGAACATGACTAAGCTACTGAACTGAACTGAACTGAATAAATGGTATTTAAATAGCTAGATAGCAAAATAACAAAATAATAAATATAATATGCATTATATTTATTATATAAATATAATAAAATAATAATAATTGAATCTTTTTCTGTATGCTATGATAGATTCTAAATAGATTTGATGTTTAAATATAAAAAATGTAATTACTCAAGTATTACAAAAAAAGTGGCTAAATTCTACAATAACTTGGAGCAGGAAAAAATTCTTTTCTATACTTAAAATCGGGATACAATAAAAGAATAAATCACACTGCTGCTGCTGCTGCTGCTAAGTCGCTGCAGTCATGTCTGACCCTGTGCGACCCCATGAACTGCAGGCTACCAGGCTCCTCCGTCCATGGGAGTTTCCAGGCAAGAATACTGGAGTGGGTTATCATTTCCTTCTACAGAATAATTCATAAATTGAACTAAAGAAATTGTAGATTGAAGTAAATTTTAAGTTCTATACTTTTGTGTATGGAAATATTTTATATTAGCATGATCAAGATAAAACAATGGAAAATCAGGAAAACATTTTTAACTTTTTTGAACTTATGTCATATTTTCAACTTATACAGCATTTTCATTGATACTGCATCAATAATCATAATATTTAAGTAACTTAGAAAAGAAAACTAACAACAAGGTAGAAAAACAGATACAATAAGTGAACAATATTTGGAAAGAGAAATGCAAATGGCCCTTAAACATGTAATAAGATGTATAATTGATCTTGAACACTGATAATAGAAACTCAAGTTTTAAAACTGTTCTGAGATATCATTTCCTTTCTATTAATCTGGGAACAGTGTGAAAGGTGGACAACAGATTTTTGATTAAAAGCGAGCTTACAATAGTATTGCAGGTAATGACAAAGTGGGAGGCTATACAAATGCCCTTTAGTTAAGATCTACTTAATTTTTTTCTTTCATTCAGTGGAATAGAATGTAGCCATTCAAAGGATAAAATAAAAATAAAGTCACTGGATTTCTACTTTTAAGTGCTATTTTAATCATAATTTTCTGTTTGATTACCTGACCTAAGGAAAAGCACACATTTTTAGAGTATTTTAAATAAAATCAGTAATCACCATTACAAAGCCAACATATGTTTCATTTTTAAGCTTTTCAAATACCACCTTTCACTCTAAAATCTTCTAAATAATTATCATACTTAACTTTCAGTGAGGTATATAAAACCATGTGTGGAGGCTCTAAACAAAGCTAACCAAACACAGTGAAAGTACAATGAGAGAATTATTCATGATGTGGAAATTTAAATCAGATGAAGAAGAACGTTGATTTGGTTAGAGATCTGAATCTATAACTTGCATTCAACAAGATGAAAATCATCATTGCCAGGAGTGCTATAATCAGTAATCCAGGAATTCAGTAACTAGCTTGTGGAGGAAGGGAAGAAAAGCCATCAAGTCATCAACATTTGTCTTATTAATATCAATCTTATCAGAACATTTTTAAAAAAGGAAACACGAAGTAAGAAGCATTCATATTATAAAGTCATACGTTTTTATTTCAGCTTGAAAATCTGTTACAGTATGACAAGGAATATGAGTCTGGTACAAGAAGTGCTATCATTCATTCATTAATAAACCATCTAATTGATTTATATATAACTATCATACCAATGGTCAAGCTTTGTGCTAGGGACTTATTATTTGAGGGGCTTCCCTGGTGGCTCAGACGGTAAAGCATCTGCCTGCAATGCAGGAGGCCCAGGTTCGATCCCTGGGTCAGGAAGATCCCCTGGAGAAGGAAATGGCAACCCACTCCGGCACTCTTGCCTGGAAAATTCCATAGATGGAGGAGCCTGGTGGGTTACAGCCCATGGAATTGCAAAGAGTTGGACACGACTGAGTGACTTCACTTTCACTTTTTTATTTGAGGTTCACTCATGTTGACAAACAAATGATTATAATTAAATGTGATATGTTGTACACAAAAGTACATGCACAAACCTAAAAAGAAAAATTGAGACTGTTAAGGATAACTTTATAAAGCAAATAGTGTGTGTGCTGTGTCTTAAGGAATGCTTCCTTCCTTAATCTGTTCCATAACCAGATGGAAGAGAGGAAGAATATCCATACAAATAGATTAGCAAGTACAAGGGAACAGAGCATAATATTACATGATCTATTCAGGACATTCAGAATAGTTTTGTGCTAGTAACATTAACTGTGGTGAAAAGTGGGGTGCAAATGAGGCTGAGGTGTTATCTTGAAGCCACATGTTGAAAGCAGCCACTTCTATCAAGCTAAAATATATATATATATATAAGCTATCAGGAGGATGAAAGACCACTCAAGGTTCTTAAGTAGGATGATAATTTATTTGGGCTTTGCAAAGAGAGCTCTAAGCAATACCATAATTGGATCAGAGAAGTGCGAGACTAAAATTTTTTTCCCTAATTATCTATTACTCAACAGATCTTGCCAACTAATTGGATGTTTAAATTAATAAAGAGGAAAAATTCAAGAATGACCCAAGTTTCCTACTCAGGTTTGTGTGATAGGATTAATTCATACTGGCACAAAGTGTTCTAGGATGAGAGCAAGCTTAGGGAAAGAAAAAGAAAATTAGTGTTAGATGCCAGGAACTCCAGAATGTGCTCAGATGACAGTTGAATGCATGAGTTTCAAGCTTGAGAGAGAAGTAATGGCTAAAGACATATCTTAGAGTAAATAACTTTCTGGTGATATAAAAACTGTGAACTGTATAGTGATGGGTGGTAACTAGACCTGTCATGGTGATCATTTTGTAGAGTATATATATCAGATCATAATGGAGTACACCTGAAACTTATATAATAATAATAAAAAATAACCATGGGAGAGGATGGATAATATTGACAAGAAAAAAAAAGAAAAAGAAAACTGTGGCAAATACAAAATTAGAGAGTTACAAGAACATAATAAAACCTTGGGTCACAGGTGTTTAAAAGGACAGAGAGGGAGGGAATCTAATGAGAGAGATGGAGAATCTGGGTCACAGATATCAACGGAAGAGAGGACTTTATGAAGTGCACATTATTGTTAACTGCTTTTCATTAGTTATGACAATAAAGACTAAAATGTTTCCATTGAAAACTTGGGGATTTTAAAATAGTCAATGATTAACCAGGAAGTAAAACTTGTTGCAATGAGCTAAAAGTAAGTGCAAAACAAGTGAAGATAGTGTGTGATACATTTCTTGAAAATGACATAAGAGGGCTTCATTTATATTTTAAGATTGAGTTCTCCTTTCCTAGTTTTACAAAAAGTATTGTCAAACTAAAATAAAATTGACATATTTAATTTGTTTGCTTTATGCAAATAGGTTTATAAAGTGGGAAAATAGAAACAAAATAGTTTCAACTACTGTGTTTTTCAAGTGAGATGAGATTTAGAATCAACTAATCATTTAACATGAGCCCAAGTAAGTTTACCAGAAAAATCAACTTACTTCACTGTAATATACATAAAGATTCTGAGAACTTTGAGAAGCCCTCCTCTGTTTTTCTCCCAGGGGATTTCTTTATCCTCAACTGTAAGAAGCTTTAATTCTTTAGCTAAGGTGCTCTTTGTAAGCTCTAGTGAAAACTTTAAGGAAAAAAACAAAAAACTATTCGACCACAAAAACTTCCTCCGTCCTTCTCTTCCTCTCTTGCTTCTTTTTTTTCCCCTTCTTTCAGACTTTAGGCTGAGCCACATTTATTTTAAACACCCATCTTGTATCTTTTTTCAAAGTTTTCAACCCCTGAAATTCCTACACTTTTGCCATTGCTGTTTCCTTTCATTTCTGTTTTCAAGAACATAGCTTATCACTCGACTGTCCCCTAAGTTCCTGCATCTACCCTGGTTTACTTCTAGTTTCCATGTCATTTGCAAAGCCAAGATTAACAGAGATTATTGATAATCCCTGAGACCAAGCCTTTCTTGTTTCAAGCCCTAATTTCCCCTGATTCTTTAAATGCTTCAAGTGCCTTGCTAAAGAAAATAGTCTGAGAATTCTCAGTTTTAAATTTTTGTTATGCATTCTGTGGGAGAGGGTGAGGGCAGGATAATATGGGAGAATGGCATTGAAGCATGTAAATTATCATATGTGAAACGAATCGTCAGTCCAGGTTCGACGCATGATACAGGGTGCTCAGGGCTGGTGCACCGCGATAACCAGGAGGGATGGGATGGGGAGGAAGGTGGGAGGGGGGTTCTGGAAGGGGAACACATGTACACTCATGGTGGACTCATGTCAATGTATGGCAGAACAAATACAATATTGTAAAAAAGTTAAAAAAATAGATTAAAAAAACTAACTTAAAATAACAAAAAATAAAATAAAATTTTGTCATGCATTCTACTTAACCATTTCAATATCAGCACTAAGTGTTTTTCTCACTAGATTTCAAACAGAAATTGCCAAAAATATAAACTTGTCTTGTTCTTTCTTGGATCATACAATTTACTGTCTATATGCTGCAAGTCCCTCCTTCCCAAATAAAATTTCTTCATATGAAGGGTGACCTTAGCAAGCATAATTTGATACTTCTAGTCCTAGTATCCAGCATATATGTTTTAAAGAATATGCACAAACAAACACTGGGCCTTTAAAATATTTGAGCGAAAGGAGTCTGTAGAGAAAAATAATATATAAAACTGGATCAGTTAACTATTACTGTATAACAAACCACAAAACATGACTTAAAGCAAAAAGCATTTTACTTGCAGATGAGCAATTTTGGTTGAGCACAGATGGATGGCATCTCTTCTGGTTTCTTTCAAGATCAGTTATGTGGCTGTGGTCACCTGATGGTTCAGCTAGGGCTGGATGATCCAAGATGCCCTCAGTCATGTATCTGGCAGTTTGCGGGATGTTGCTTGAGTGTCTTTATTTTCTTCCACATGATGTCTCATCCTCCAGAAAGCTAGAGAGTGATTCTCCATATAATGGCAGACGTGCTCCAATAGAGCAAGAACAGAAAAAGCAATAATTCTTAAGGTCTAGTGTTAGAACTCACCCAACATTACTTTCACCACAGCAAATCTCAAGGTCAGCCCAGATACAAGAAATATAGAGGTAGATTCCACCTAGTGTGGGAGAAATGGTAATGTCACATTGCAAGGAATTACAGATACTGAATAGTGAGATTCACTGGAGTTTAGGTTAACATCTTCTTATCGTAGGAGTACAAATAATGATAATATATTAATAAATATTATTATTGTGTAGCATAATAGCTAATGTTTATTAACTTCACTATGGTCTGAAATCTTTGAATGAATTATCTTAATGTTCACAAAAACACTACAAGTAAATGTGTTGTTACCCTCCCTCAATCAAAAGATGAAGAATTGCAAAGTAATTAGCTTCCAATTAAAATAAATTAATTAATTAAAAAAAGATGAAGAAACTGAGGCTTCTCAGGAACAAGGAATGTGGCCAAAATTGTGTGGATGAGCTAAGTGAGATTACAAATCAGTTCGTCTAACTAATGATCCCATCATCTTGGTCACCAAGCCACAATGTTTTAGGTGATGACACCTCTAAGGAATATGATGTGAATGGTTTTTTCTATCTCTAGACAAGAATATTCACTTTCTGAAGGAAAGTCTTTTATCTACTGTTTCATATATTTTTCCTTAGTTATTAGTTTATATTTTGCAAGTCATGAATGTGTACTGAGGTGATTTGTTTTCAACTCAACTCCAACATATTTTAACAGCTTATGGGGAAAAGAGATTGCTGTTTTTATTTTTATTTAGCTTGTTTAAACACACACACGCACACACACACACACACACACATACACAGTTGGCTAACTAGGTAAAATATTGTAAACATTCCCCTGTGGACATCTCCTTTGGCAGACAACCTTTTCGTAGTTCAGTTCAGTTCAGTGGCTCAGTTGTGTCCGACTCTGCGACCCCATGAACCGCAGCACACCAGGCCTCCCTATCCATCACCAACTCCCGGAGTTCACCCAAACTCACGTCCATTGAGTCTTGGACATGAGTTGGATGGTGATGCCATCCAGCCATCTCATCCTCTGTTGTCCCCTTCTCCTCCTGCCCTCAATCTTTCCCAGCATCAGGGGCTTTTCAAATGAGTCAGCTCTTCACATAAGGTGGCCAAAGTATTGGAGTTTCAGCTTCAGCATCAGACCTTCCAGTGAATATTCAGGACTGAATATTCAGGACTGAATTCTGGAGAGTCTTTATCATAATTGGGTGTTGAAATTTGTGAAAGACTTTCTCTGCATCTATTGAAGTCATCTTGTTTTTATCTTTCAGTTTGTTAATATGGTGTGTCACACTGACTGATTTGTGCATAATGGAGAATCCCTGGGATGAAGTCCGCTTGATCATGAAGTATAATCTTTCTAATATATTGTCGGATTCTGTTTGGTAGAATTTTGTTGAGGATTTTTGCATCTATGTTCATCAATAATGTTGACCAGTAATTTTTTATTTTATTTTTGGCATCTTTGCCTGGTTTTGCTATCAGGATGATGCTGGCCTCAGAATGAGCTTGGGAGTTTTCCTTTCTATGTACATTTCTAGAAGAGTTTGGGTAGGATAGGTGTAAGCTCTTCTCTAAACTTTTGGTAGAATTCACCTGTGAAGGCATCTGACCCTGGGCTATTGTTTGAGGATTTTTTATTGCAGTTTTGATTTCCATGCTTGTGATTTGTCTGTTCATATTTTCTTTTTCTCTTTGGTTCAGTTTTGGGAGGTTATACTTTTCCAATAATTTGTCCATTTCTTCCAAGTTGTCTATTTTATTGTATAGTAGTCGCTTATGATTCTTTGTATTTCTTTGTTGTCTGTTGTAACTTCTTGGTTTTTCATTTCTAATTTTAATTATTTGAGCCTTTTCTCTTATTTTCTTAATATCATCTTTCTAACAGTTTGTCAATTTTGTTTAACTTCTCAAATAAACAGCTTTTAGTTGTATTGATTTTGCTATTGTCTCCTTCTTTTCTTTTTCATTTATTTCTGCTCTGATTTTGGTAGATTTTTTTCCCTTCTACTAATATTGGGAGTTTTCAAGTCTTCTTCTAGGTGCTTTAAGTGTAATGTTAGACTGTTTATATGATGTCTCTCTTGTTTCTTGAGGTAGACTTGTATTGGTATAAACTTTCCGCTTAGCACTGCTTTTATCGCATCCCATCAGTTTTGAGTTGTCATGCTTTCACTCTTATATGTTTATTTTTATTTCCTTTTGATTTTTCAGTGAGCTGTTGGTTATTCATAAGCATATGGTTTAGCCTCTAGGTGTTTGTGTTTTTTATAGTTTTCTCCGTTCTAGTTGCTATCTAATCTTACAGTGTTGTGATCAGAAAAGATGCTTGAAATGATTTCGTGTTTTTTGTTTTATTTTTTAATTTACCAAGACTTGATTCATGACCCAAGATGTGATCTATCCTGCAGAATGTTTCATGTGTCCTTGAGAAAAAGAGTGCAATCTATTGTTTTTGGATGAAATGCCCTGTAGATATCAATTAGGTCCAACTAGTCCAACGTATCGTTTAAAACGTATGTTTCCTTATTAAATTTTCTGCCTGGATGATCTGTCCATTGGTGTGAATGGGGTATAAAGGCCCACACTATTATTGTGTTACTGTCAGTTTCCCCTTTAGTAGTAGTTTACATTTCCCTTATGTATTGAGGTGATCTTATGTTGGGTGTATATATATTTATAATTATCATATCTTCTCCTTGGATTGATCCTCTGATCATTATGCAATGTCTTTCTTTTTCTCTTGTAATGGTACTTTAAAGTCCACTTTTTCTGATATGTGTATTGCTCCTCTTTTTTTATTTTGATTTATGTTTGCATGGAATATCTTTTCCTAACACCTGACTTTCAGTCTGTATGTGTCCCTAGGTTGAAGGTGGATCTCTTTTAGACATCATATATATGGATCTTGTTGTTGTATCCATTCAGCCAATCCATCTGTTTTGGTTGAAGTATTCATCCTATTTACATTTATCATAGTTATTGATATATATGATCCTGTTACCATTTACTTTATTGTTTTGGGTTTGTTATGTATGTCTTTTATTTTTGCAATTCTTGTCTAGAGAAGTTTCTTTAGCATTTGTTGAAGAGCTGGGTAGGTGATGCTGAGTTCTCTTAACTTTTGCTTGTCTGTAAAGCTTTTGATTTCTTCTTCAGATCTGAATGAGATCCTTGCTACCTTGCTGGGTAAAGTAGTCTAGGTTGTAGATTTTTCCTTTTCATCACTTACACATATCCTGCCATTCCCTTCTGGTATGAACAGTTTTTGATGAAAGATGAGCTGTTAACCTGAGGGAGATCCTCTTGTTTATTATTTAGTACTTTTCCCTTGCTGCTCTTAATGTTTTATCTTTGTGTTTATTTTTTGTTCAGCTCAGTTCAGTCGCTCAGTCGTGTCCAACTCTTTGCGACGCCATGAACAACAGCACGGCAGGCCTCCCTGTCCAACACCAACTCCCTGAGTCCACTCTAACCCATGTCCCTCGAGTCCATGATGCCATCCAGACATATCATCCTCTGTCGTCCCCTTCTCCTCCTGCCCTCAATCTTTCCCAGTGTCAGGGTCTTTTCCAGTGAGTCAGCTCTTCACATCAGGTGGCCAAAGTATTGGAGTTTCAGCTTCAACATTGGTCCTTCCAACAAACACTCAGGACTGATCGCCTTTAGGATGGACTGGTTGGATCTCCCCTTGCAGTCCAAGGGACTCTCAAGAGTCTTCTCCAACACCACACGTCAAAAGCATCAATTCTTTGGCGCTCAACTATCTTTACAGTCCAACTCTCACATCCATACATGACCACTGAAAAAACCATAGCCTTGACTAGACAGACCTTTTTTGGCAAAGTAATGTCTCTGCTTTTTAATATGCTATCTAGGTTGGTCATAACTCTCCTTCCAAGGAGTAAGTGTCTTTTAATTTCATGGCTGCAGTCACCATCAGCAGAGCCCAGAAAAATAAAGTCAGCCACTGTTTCCACTGTTTCCCTATCTATCTGCCCTGAAGTGATGGGACCAGATGCCATGATCTTAGTTTTCTGAATGTTGAGCTTTAAGCCAGTTTTTTCACTCTCCTCTTTTCACTTTCATCAAGAGGCTCTTTAGTTCTTCTTCACTTTCTGCCATAAGGGTGGTGTCATCTGCATATCTGAGGTTATTGATATTTCTCCCAGCAATCTGGATTCCAGCTTGTGCTTCTTCCAGCCCAGCATTTCTCATGATGTACGCTGCATATAAGTTAAATAAGCAGGGTGACAATATACAGCCTTGATGTACTCCTTTCCCTATTTGGAACCAGTCTATTGTTCCATATCCAGTTCTAATTGCTGCTTTCTGACCTGCATACAGGTTTCTCAAGAGGCAGGTCAGATGGTCTGGTATTCCCATCTCTTTCAGAATTTTCCACAGTTTATTGTGATCCACATAGTCAAAGGCTTTGGCATAGTCAATAAAGAAGAAATAAATGTTTTACTGGAACTCTCTTGCTTTTTCTATGATTCATTGGATGTTGGCAATTAGATCTCTGGTTCCTCTGCCTTTTCCAAATCCAGCTTGAGCATCTGGAAGTTCTTGGTTCACGTATTGCTGAAGCCTAGCTTGGAGAATTTTGAGCATTACCTTACTAGCATGTGAGTTGAGTGCAATTGTGTGGTAGTTTGAACATTCTTTGGCATTGCCTTTCTTTATGATTGGAATGAAAACTGAGCTTTTCCAGTCCTGTGGCCACTGCTGAGTTTTGCAAATTTGCTGGCATATTGAGTGCAGCACTTTCACAGCAACATCTTTTAGGATTTGAAATAGCTCAACTGGAATTCCATCACCTCCACTAGCTTTGTTCATAGTGATGCTTCCTAAGGCCCACTTGACTTCCCATTCCAGTATGTCTGGCTCTAGGTGAGTGATCAGAGCATCGTGATTATCTGGGTCATGAAGAACTATTTTGTATAGTTCTTCTGTGTCTTCTTGCTACCTCTTCTTAATATCGTCTGCTTCTTTCAGGTACATACCATTTCTATCCTTTATTGAGCCCATCTTTGGGTGAAATGTTCCCTTGATATCTCTAATTTTCTTGAAGCGATCTCTAGTCATTCCCATTCTATTGTTTTCCTCTATTTCTTTTCATTGATCTCTGAGGAAGCCTTTCTTATCTCTCCTTGCTCTTCTTTGGAACTCTGCATTCAAATGGGAATATCTTTCCTTTTCTCCTTTGCTTTTCACTTCTCTTCTTTTCACAGCTATTTGTAAGACCTCCTCAGACAGCCATTTTGCTTTTTTGCATTTCTTTTTCTTGGGAATAGTCTTGATCCCTGTCTCCTATACAATGTCTTGAACCTTCATCCATAGTTCATCAGGCACTCTGTCTATCAGATCTAGTTCCTTAAATCTTAAATCATTGTGTTGTTAATTATTGTTTATTCTTTAACTATTCTTGGTCCTTGTTAAACATATCCTGCATCTTCTTGATCTGTGCCTCTAGTCTATTTATACATGCCACCTTTTTATTTTCCAGATTTTGGATCATCCTTACTGTCATTACTGGGAATTATTTTTCACACAGACTGCCTATTTCTTCTTCATATATTTGGTCTTTTGGGTTTTTATCATGTTCCTTCATCTTCTGCTGCTTCTGTCGTTTTATTTTGTTTAGTTTACTTTGTTTGGGGTCTCCAGGGCACAGGCAGGAAGGTCGTAGTTTCTCTTAACTGTGGAGTCTGACATCCATGGATGGGGTTGGACTAGTGTGCTAAGAAAGATGAGGGAACTTGTGCCTGTGTTCTGCTGGATGGATATTGATCTTATCTCTCTGAAGGGAAGTTCCATGTCCAGTAGTGTGTTTTGGGGTGTTTGGGAATATCTGTTGGTTTTCTATGGCTTTGGGTAATCCTGTCTGCTAGTGTGCAAAGTTGTGTTCCTGTATTACTGAAGGGTTGGCATGGGGTGTCTGGAGCTAGAGTTTGCTGGTCTTTGGGTGGGGCTTGGTATTAGGGTTGAGATGGGAGCTTTTGGTAGGGCTCTCACTTATTAATATTCCCTGGGGTCAGAAGTTCTATGGTGGATCAAGTCTTGGGCTTGGGTCTTCCACCTGAGGGGTTCAGGCCTGACTCCTACTGTAGCACCAAGACCTCACAAGCCACATAGCATAGAAGACAAAACCCCAAAGCTCTTGATGAAGGCAAACAACACAGCTCAACACCCAATCAGACCCCACACCAACATCCTCCAATATTTAATAGAGACTTGCCAGATGTTGTTATAGTCTAAGGTGGGTGTGCATTGTGCACTTTTCCAGAGGTTGTTGACCCCAGGTCATGTGTCCCTAGGAAGAGTCAAGCTATTTAAGTTCCCAGAAAGGTGCAGGAAGTAACCTGTGCCTGGTCACAGCCTGGAGGTAGCTGCCATCTCTGGGGCCGGGACTGTATCAACTGCATTCTGTCTGCTGCCTCAGGCACTTTCCCTAGCTTTGGCAATGTCAGTCATGTCTAATTTCACAGCTGGCACTCTGACTGGTTTTGGGAGCCACTGGCATGCACTCAGCCACTGTCTGTGAATGTGGCAATTAGTGTCCCATGGACAAAGACTTTTTGCCACTTTGTCACACCTAGTCTTTTCTCTGGGCTCCCCCCACTGTGTCAAAGTAGCCTTTTCAGAGTGTTCTCATAGCAGGCATCCTCCAATCTCTCCCTGGCATCTGAAACCCAACCCTGAGCCTCAGCACCCTGTCCCCACCTTCTGCTGTGGCAGAGGCTTGTGAGCTGCTTCTCGACAGAGAAGTGTTATTCAGCAGTGATTTCTGTGGTGAATTCTCTCTGATTTGCCCTCTGAACCCCCTCTCACACCCTGCATTTTACTCTGAGTTTCCAAAGCTCCCCATCCCCATGATGGAGTTTCCTACTGTGCAGAAACTTTTCTTCCTTCATGACTCCCTTCCTCAGGGCACAAGTCCCTGTCTTGAAATACTTTGTCTCTTCATGTCTTTACATTTTGCCCTACCTCATTCTAAGGAGATTGACTTGCCTTTTCGGAAGTTTGTGGTCTTCTGTCATTCAGAAGTTGTTCTGTAGGAATTGTTCCATATTCAGATGAATTGTCGATGTATTTGTGGGGAGGAAGGTAATCACCCCCTTCTAACTCCTCCTCCGTTTTCTTCTGTCCCCCGCTTATGGGAATTTTTGCATAATGCAAATAACACACTTCTTTATCACAGCACCATTTCTAAATGAAAAGTGGGCTAAAGCGTTATCTTTGGGTGAAGATCACGTGGAAAGAGAATGATTGCTGACCAGGGAACTTCAGGAGAGGAAAAGGTGCATTCCTGTGTTTCAAGATGCTACCAGCGTGATCTTCCCCATTGGGATCAACAAACGGCTACCATCTGACCTGACAATTGCTGAAATTGTCTCAGACACCTCAGAAGCCCAACCAGGAGCAGAATGCAGGACTGAACCAGGTAGCATCAAGTTTAACTTGGATCCTTTGTCCTGATTCTGGAACTCTATCAGACTGTCACATAGTCTCACCATGGTCATTTTATTAACTGCACAATGGCATGATTTTACCTTTTTATAGATAGACTTTTTTGGGGGGGAGTGGCACTACTTAACAAGTTATAACTGAGTTTAACTTTGTTTATATAATCATAAGAAAAAGTATATGCAAAAATATGTACTCAAAATAACATGTGTTTATATTAGCAACAAAAACTAAAAAATATTGACTATGGTGGAGTCTGCTGGTTGCCCCCTAGTGTCAATTTTCCCTTCTTCCATACAAATAAAAAGTTGGATTTTGCTGATTCATAATGTCCTAGAATAAAGGAAATTTTCTCTCTGTTTCTCCTGCCACTGAAGGCTGGCCATGTGAGGCCTTATTCTGGCCAGTGGGAAATGGAAAGACACAAGTGTCTGTTTCCAGAAGCCTTGCTTGTAAGATAAATGGATGTTCTCCTTGCCTACTTCTTGTGTATCTTTTCCTCAGTATTCCTGGAATGCAGATATATCAGCTGCCATTCTTGCAGTTATTATGAGTGATGAGGACCAGAACTGAGAATGACACAGAGGAAACTGAGACCTTAAGACCTTGTGGCAGTACTGAACTACCAGCACTTTGTGAAATAAATCTCTCTCATATTTAAGCCATTATTACTTTGAGTCAAATCTAGTCCTAGACAGCATATCTGGGAATGAAAGTAATAAGAAATATGCACTTAGTCTCTCAGTTTTGTCTGACTCTTTGCAACTCTGTAGACTGTAGCCCTCCAGGCTCCTCTGTCCATGGGGATTCTCCAAGCAAGAACACTGGAGTGGTTGCCATTACCTTTTCCAGAGGATCATCCCAACCCAGGGATTGAACCTGTGTCTCCTGCATTTCAGGCAGATTCTTTACCACTGAGCCACCAGAGAAGCCCCAAGAAATGTAAAAGATCTATGTAAGACACACTTTATTTAAGAAAGGATATAAGTGCATACTCGAATCAGTAAATAATTATATTAATTTTCTGGTTGAGAACATTCAATATTATAAAGATTTAGTTCTCCCCAAATTGCCCTATAAGTTGAATGCAAACACAATGAAAATCTCAACTGAAGTTTTAAATGGATTTTAAGGTGATTCTAAAGTTCATCTGGAAAATTAAATGTACAAGAATGCTCCCTAAAATGTGAGAAAAATGATAATGAGTAGCAACTTGTCATTTAATATACCAAAATATAAGATGCATTAATTTAAAATATATTATTAGCACAGATTGTAACAGATATACATTTATAAAGTAAAAATACGCACATTGTATGTGTGTATATATACACATACTATGCACACATGTAAACAAGTAACATATATATATATATATACATACTATATATACATACACACACATGCATGAAATATATATATGTGTGTGTGTTTATATTTATATACCTGCAACCTGCTTACATTCATATGTAGTATGTGTATAATTACATAGTATGTGTAAAGATATATAAACATGAAAATATATATTACATTAGTACTTTTTACTTTATTATTGTTGTTTTGTTTACTTTATTTTATTTTTTCAAACAGACTATTTATTTTGTATTGGGGTATAGCCAGTTAACAATATTGTGGTAGTTTCAGATGATCAGTGAAGCGACTTAGCCATATATATACACGTGTCCATTCTCCCCAAAATCTGCCTCCCATCTAGGCTGGCACATAACTTTGAGCAGAGTTCCATGTGCTATACAATTAGGTCATTGTTGGTTATCCATTTTAAATAAAGCAGTGTGTACATGACCTTCCCAAAGTCCCTAACTATCCCTTCCCTTTCCCCTTCCCCTTGGCAATCATAAATTTATTCTCTAAGTCTGTGAGTCTCTTTCAGTTTTGTAAGTAAGTTTATTTGTATTATTCATTTTTAGATTCCCCACATAAGGGTTGTTATACAATACTTCTTCTCTGTCTGACTTCCTTCACTCAGTATGACGCTAAGTTCATCCATGTTGTTGCAAATGGCATTATTGCATTCTTTAAATGGCTAAGTAATATTTCACTGTATATATGTACCATATCTTCTTTATCCATTCCTCTGTTGATGGACATTTAGATTGTCTCCATGTCTTGGCTATTGTAGACCATGCTTCGATGAACGTTGGAGTGTATGTATCCTTTTGGGTTATGTTTTTCTCTGAATATATGCCCAGGAGTGGAATTGCAGAGTTATATGGTAGCTGAGTGACTAACACACACACACACACACGCACACACACACACACACACACACACACACACACATATTAACTTTATTTTTAGTTTTTCAAGGAACTTCTATACTGTTCTCTGGGCTTCGCCAGTTGCTCAGTGGTAAACTATCTGCCTGCAATGAAGGAGTCACAGGAGACATGGATTCAATTCATGGGTCTGGAAAATCCCCTGGAGTATGACCTGGCAACCCACTCTAGTATTCTTGCCTGGAGAATTCCATGGACAGAGGAGCCTGGTGGGCTACAGTCCATAGGGTCACAAAGAGTTGGATATGACTAAAGTGAATTAGCATGCATGCATGTTGTTCTCCATACTGTCTCTCCGTACGTTCCCACCAACAGTGTAGGAGGGTTGGTTCTCTCCATATCTTCTCTAGTATTTGTGGGTTTTGTTTTTTGGGCTTTTTTTAAAAGATAGCCATTCTGACTGGTTGAGGTGACATCTCATTGTAGCTTTGATTTGCTTTTCTCTAATAATCAGTGATGTTGAACATCTTTTCATGTGCCTATTGGCCATCTTTATGTCCTCTTTGGAGAAATGTGTTCAGGTCTAATGCTCATTTTTTTCAAGTGGGTTGTTTGTTTTGATGCTGTTAAGCATCATGAGCTTTAGGTAAAATCCTCCTTAAGGGAGACCAATGAGGGAGTCTAATAAGGGAGACTAATAAGTCCTCATAAGGGAGATGAATCCCTCATCAGTCACATCACTTGCAAATATTTTTCTCCCAATCTGTGGGTTTTCTTTTCATTTTGTTTATTGTTTCCTTTGCTGTTCAAAAGCTTTTGAATTTAAGTAGGTCTCATTTGTTGATTTTTGCTTTTATGGATCAAAATGGGTATTCAAGATGGATCGAAAAAATTATTGCTGTGATTTATGTCAGAGTGCCCTGGCTATGTTTTCATTTAGGAGTTTTATAGTATCTGGTTTTACATGTAGATCTTTAGTTCATTTTGAGCTTATTTTTGTGTATGGAGTTATGAAATGATCTAATTTTTTTTTTTTTGCATGTGGCTGTCCAGTTTTCCCAGCACCATTTTTTGAAGAGACTGTCTTCCAACACTGTGTAGTCTTGCCTCCTTTGTCAAAGATTGGTGTATGGGCTCATTTTGGATTTTCAATTTTATTCCATTGATCTATAATTCCATTTTTGTGCCAGTATCATACTGTTTTGATAACTGTAGCTTTGTAGTATAATCTGAAGTCAGGGAACCTGACTCCTACAGCTCCATTTTTCTTTTTCAAGATTTCTGTGGCTATTCAGGGACTTTTGTGTCTCCATACAAATTTTGAGACTCTTTATCTAGTTCTGTGAAAAATGCCATGGATAATATGATAGGGGTTACACTGAATCTGTAGACTGCCTTTTGAAGAATAGTCATTTTGACAATATTGATTCTTCAAATCCATGAACATGGTATATCTTTCCATCTGTTTATGCCTTCTTCAATTGCCTTCATCAGTATCTTATAGTTTTCAGAGTAAAGTTCTTTTGTCTCCTTATGTAGGTTTATTCCTAGGTATTTTATTCTTTCTGATCCAATGGTTAATTTGATTGCTTCTTGAATTTCTCTTTTTAATCTTTCTTTGTTAGTGTGTAGAAGTGCAACACATTTCTGTGTATTAATTTTGTAACTTGCAACTTTACCAAATTCACAGATGATTTCTAATATTTTTCTGGCTGCATCTTTTAGGATCTTCTATGTATAATATTGTGTCATCTGCAAGCAGTGACAGTTAATTTTTTCTTTCCCAAATTGGATTCCCTTTACCTCTTTTTCTTCTCTGATTCCTGTGGCTAGGACTGACAAAACTGTTGAATTGAAGTGTTGAGAGTGGACATCCTTGTTTTATTGCTGATCTTAGAGGGAATCCTTTCAGCTTTTCACCATTGAGTATGATGCTAGTTGTAGGTTTGTTATGCATGACCTTTATTATGTTGAAGTATTAACTCTCTATGCCCACTTTCTGGAGAGTTATTGTCATAAATAGTTGCTGAATTTTGTCAAAAGTTTTTTCTGTATCTATTGAGATGATCATATGATTTTTATTCTTCAATTTGTTTACGTGGTGTATTACATTGATTGATTTGTGGATGATAAGAAACATTTCATCTTGGTATGAATCCCATTTGATCAGGGTATATGATCCTTTCAGTGTATTGTTGGATACAGATTGGTAGTATTTTGTTAAGGATATTTGCACCTATGTTGCGGAGATGGCAATGGCAACCCACTCCAGTACTCTTGCCTGGAGAATCCTAGGGACGGGGGAGCCTGGTGGGCTGCCGTCTATGGGGTCGCACAGAGTTGGATACGACTGAAGTGACTTAGCAGCAGCAGGAGTAGCAGCACCACCTATGTTCATCAGTGATATTGGCCTGTAATTTTTTGTTTTTTGTGCTGTCTTTGTCTGGTCCTGAGTTTGGAAGTTTTCCTTTCTCTGCAAACATTTGGAGCTGTTTCAAAAGCATAGGTGCTAACTCTTCTCTAAATATTTGATAAAATTAGCCTACGATGCCATTAGGTCCTGGACTATCATTTGTTGGGAAGTTTATATTTATAGTTTCAATTTCAGTGCTTCTGACTAGTTTGTTCATATTTTTATTTCTTCCTGGTTCAGTCAAGGGAGGCGGTACCTTTCTAAGAATTTGTTCATTTCTTCCAGGTTGTCCATTTTATTGGCATATAGTTAGTTGTTCATTATAGTCTCTTAGATTCACTGTATTTCTAGTTGTAACTTCTCTTTTTTCATTTTATCGATTTGTATCCTCTCCATTTTTTTCTTGATGAGTCTGGCTAAAGGTTTATCTTTTTTTTTTTTTTAATCTTTTCAAAGAACCATCTTTCGGTTTCATTGATCTCTGTGATTATTATCTTTATCTTTTTTTCATTTATTTCTGCTCTGATTTTTAGCTTTCCTTCCTTCTATTAACTTTAAGTTTGCTTGTTATTCTTTCTCTAGTTATTTTAGGAGTAAGTTTAGTCTGTTTAAGATTTTTCTTGTTTCTTGAGGTAAAATTGTATTGCTATAATTTTCCCTCTTAGAACTGTTTTTCAGTATCCCATAAGTTTTGGTTCATTGTGCTTTAACTTTTATTTGTCTCTAGAAATATTTTTTTTTCTCTTTGATTTCTTCAGTGATCCAATGGTTGATAAACAGCATATTGTTTAGATTCCATATGTTTGTATTTTTTAGGTTTTTTTTTTCTTGTGGTTTATTTCTAATCTCATATCATTGTGACCACAAAATATGCTTGATCTAATTTCAATTTTCTTAAATTTATCAAGGATCACATTTTGTCCCCGCATGTGGTCAATCCTGAAGAATGCTCCGTGTGCACTTGAGAGGAAGTTGTAACCTGCACTTTTGGATGGAATGCTCTATAAATATCAGTTAAGTCCAAATCATCTAAAGTGTCATTTAAGACCTGTGTTTTCTTATTAATTTTCTGTCTGGATGATTAATACATTGATGAAAGTCTTCCACTATTATTGTGTTACTGTCGATAATAAACATAATAAACTTTATGTTTATTAGTATTTGCCTTACATATTGAGGTGCTCCTATGTTAGGTACATACATATATATGTAATTTTTGTATCTTCTTCTTAAATTGAACTCTTGATCATTACGTAGTGTCCTTCTTTGTCTCTTATAACAGTCTATGCTTTAAAGTCTCTTTTGCCTAATATGAATATTACTACTTCAGCTTTCTTACAATTTCCATGTGCATGAAATATCTTCTCCCGTCCCCTCACTTTCAATCTGTAAGTGTCTATAAGTCTGAGGTAGATCTCTTGTAGAAAACATATATATGGGAATTGTTTTTGTACCCATCTAGGCAGCCTATGTCTTTTGGTTGTTTCATTTAATCCATTTACATTTAAGGTAATTTTTGATACATATGATCTTATGACCATTTTGTTCATTGTTTTGTGTTTATTTTTTGTACTTCTTTTCCTTCTCTTGTGTTTACTGCCTAGAGAAGTTCCTTTAGCATTTGTTGTAAATCTGGTTTAGTGCTGTGAACTGTCTTAATTTTTTCTTGTATGGAATGCTTTTGATTTCTCCAGTAAATCAGAGAATGAAAATGTTGCTGGGTAGAGTATAATTGGTTGTAGTTTCTTCCCTTTCATCACTTAGAATATATCATGCCACTGCATTCTGGCTTGTAGATTTTCTGCTGAGAAAGTGGCTGATTTGTTTCCCTTGTATGCTATTTGTCTTTTAACCTTTGCTGCTTTTAATATTTTATCTTTGTCTTTAATTTTGTCAGTTTGATTACTATGTGTCTCAGTGTGATTCGCCTTGGATTTATCCTACCAGGGACTCTCTGTGTTTCCTGGACTTGGTTGATTATTTCCTTTCCCATGTTAGGGAAGTTTTAAAATATCTCTTTAAATGTTTTCTCAGGTCCTTACTCTCTCTCTCTCCTCTTTCTGGGACCCCCGTAATTGGAATAATAGTGCATTTAATGTTGTCTCAGAGGCCCTTGGAGAAGGCAATGGCACCCCACTCCAATACTCTTGCCTGGAAAATCCCACGGATGGAGGAGCCTAGTAGGCTACAGTCCATGGGGTCGCTAAGACACGAATGAGCGACTTCACTTTCACTTTTCCCTTTCATGCACTGGAGAAGGAAATGGCAACCCACTCCAGTATTCTTGCCTGGAGAATCCCAGGGACAGCAGAGCCTGGTGGGTTGCCATCTATGGGGTCGCACAGAGTCGGACACGACTGAAGTGACTTAGCAGTAGCAGCAGCAGCAGCAGCAGAGGCCCTTTAAGCTGTCCTCATTTCTTTCCATTATTTTTCTATATTCTGTTTTATGGCAGTGATATTCTGTTTTATGGCAGTGATTTCCACCATTCTGTCTTGAGGATCACTTATCTATTCTTTTGTCTCAGTTATTCTGCTACTGATTCCTTCTAGTGGACTTTTTTACTTTTTTTTTCTTTTTAATCTGTTTGACTGTTCTTTAATTCTTTTAGGTCTTTGGCTAGCATTTCTTGTATCTTCTCCATTCTTTTTCTGAGATTCAGGACCATCTTCACTATCATTATTCTGAATTCTTTTTCTGAAAGTTTGCCTATCTTCACTTCATTTAGTTGTTTTTCTTGGGATTTATCTTGTTTCTTCATCTGGGATATAATCCTATTTCTCTGTATTTTGGTAGGCTTTCTATGATTGTGGTTTTCATTCTGGAGGTGGATTGTAGTTTTATTTCTTCTATTTGCCCTCTGCTAGATGAAGGTAAGAAGCCTTTGCAAGCTTCCTGATGGGAGGGACTGGCTGTGGGGAAAACGGAGTATTGCTCTGATGGGCAGGGCCCCACTCAGTAAAACTTTAATCCAATTGTTTGCTGATGGGTGGGGCTACACTCCCTCCCTGTTATTTGTTTAGCCTGAAGCAACCCAATCCTGGAGTCTACAGGCTATTTGGTAGAGCTAATGGCTAACTCCAAGAAGACTTATGCCAAGATACATCTCCCAGAACTGTTGCTGCCAGGGCCCCTGTCCCTGTGGCAGGCCACTACCAACCCATGGCTCTGCAGGAGACCCTCAAACACAGGTAGGTCTAGCTCAGTCTCCTGTGGAGTCACTGCTCCTTTCCCCTGGGCCCTGCCACACATAAGATTTTGTTTGCACCCTCCAAATGTGGAGTCTCTGTTTCCTGCAATCTTTTGAAAGTCCTAAAATCAAATCCCACTGGCCTTCAAAATCAAATTCCCTGGGGATTCCCAGCCCCTTTGCAGGATCCTGAAGTTATGAAGCCTGATGCGTGGCCTAAAACCTTCACAACAGTGAGAGAACTTCTTAGGTATTATTGTTCTCTAGTTTGTGGGTTGCCCACTTGGCAGGTATGAGATTTTATTTTCTTATGATTGCACCCTGCCTACCATCTCGTGACTTTTTCTTTGTCCTTGGATATGGGGTATCTTTTTTGGTGGGTTCCAGTTTCCTCTTGTTAATAGCTGTTCAACAGCTGATTGCAATTTTGGTGTTCTCTCAGAAGAAGATGAGCACATTTCCTTCTACTCTGCCCTGAATGGATGAACGGTGTCGGAGAATAAAAATGATGCAGTCTCTCACTCAAAGCACCAGGCTGCATGTTTATTTTAAGCATCTGGTTTTCTTTTATACTTTTACAAAAGTATTAGGTCAGAGGTATGACATCTTCAGTTTCCCCTCACCCATATTTACTGTCTCCATAAATCATTGTTGTCCTTCAGAGTTTCTTCTTAAGTGTCCTTGTGATAACATTGTAACTCAAGTTTGTCTCTGGGCTGTATATCAGGTTCCTGGTTTATTTCTTATCTCCCTAAATCCTGCTATCCCCTAGTAACTTAAGCTCATCATCTCCTAAAAAGGCTTTTAGCTATTAGTATCTCTAAAATACCTAGTTTTCATAAGCCATAGTAAAATATGACACACTACAGCATACCTTAAACTTTTAGCTTCTAACTATTCTTAATTATTCCTAACCCCTAAACTCAGCAAACTTGTTTTGCCATAAACATTTCCCTTACAAGCAGGTTTCAGAGAACAATGTTTCCCATGGCCTCAGGCTGCAGCCTGTGTGCTCATCCTGGAACATTCTTTGTAAAGATCCTTGAACAAATGTCAATAGTTAACTTTATGGATTATAACATTCTTTCTAGCCAACTCAACCGGAGGAATGAAAGGACAAGTTAGAATCACAAGACCTAACTCCTTCATCCCGGGACCGTGCCTGCGGGATGAGGAGAGGGGGTTGGGGCTGTGCCTGCATTTTGTCAGTAATGCCTATCGCGGCTCCCCACAATCCCCGAGGGAGGAAAAATAGTTCTTCTTTTACCCTTTTAGGTTTTTGGTTGACATACCCTTGTAATAAAAAGATGGGTCAATAGAGAAAAGCAAACTTGCTTACTGACATGTTGTTGATGGTGTTGTTCAGTAACCAGTCATGTCCGAATCTTTGTGAACCCATGGACTGCAGCACACCAGGCTTCCCTGTCCTTCACTATCTCCTGGAGTTTGCTCAAACTCATGTATATTGAGTCAATGCTACCATCCAACCATCTCATCCTCTGTCACCCACTCTTCCTCCTGCCCTCAATCTTTCCCAGCATCAGGGTCTTTTCCAATAGGAAAAGCTCTTCCCATTAGGTGGGCAACGCACTGGAGCATCAGCTGCATGATCAGTCCTTCCAATATATATTCAAGACTGATTTCCTTTAGAATTAGCTGGTTTGATCCCCTTGAAGTCCAAGGGACTCTCAAGAGTTTTCTCCAGCATGCAGTTCAAAAGCATCAATTCTTTGGTACTCAGCCTTCCTATGGTCCAACTCTCATATCTGTATGTGACTACTGGAAAAACCATAGCTTTGAGTCTATAGGCTTTTGTCAGCAAAGTGATGTCTCTGCTTTTCAATATACTGTCTATGTTTGTCATAGTTTTTCTTCCAAGGAGCAGCTGTTTTTTAATTTTGTAGCTTCAGTCACCCTCCACAGTGATTTTGGAAACCAAGAAAATAAAATCTGCCATTGTTTCTACTTTTTCCCCATCTATTTGCTATGGAGTCATGGGCCCAGATGTCATGATATTTGTTTTGTGAATGTTGAGTTTTAAGCCATATTTTTCACTCTCCTCTTTCACCCTCATCAAGAGACTCTTTAGTTCCTATTCACTTTCTGCCATTACAGTGATATCATCTGCACATCTGAGGTTGTTGCTGTTTTTCCCGATAATCTTGATTCCAGCTTGTTATTTATCCAGGCCAGAATTTCACATGATGTACTCTGCATAAAAGTTAAGTAAGCAAGGTGACAGTATATGGCCTTGATATACTCCTTTCCCAATTTGGAATCACTCTGCTGTTTCATGTCCAGTTTTAAGTGTTGAGTCTTGACCTGCACACAGGCTTCTCACGAGGCAGGTAAGGTGGTCTAGTATTCCCATCTCTTTATGAAATTTCCACAGTTTGTTGTGATCCACACAGTCAAAATTTTTATCATAGTCAGTGAAGCAGGAACAGATGTTTTTTTCTAGAATTCCCTTGCTTTTTCTATGATCCAACAAATGTTGGCAACTTGATCTCTGGTTACTCTGCTTTTCTAAACCCAACTTGTACATATACATTTGGAATTTCTCAGTTCTCTTAGTGTTGAAGCCTTTCTTGAAGGATTTTGAACATTACCTTGCTAGCATGTGAAATGAGTGCAATTGTGTGGTAGTTTGAACATTCTTTGGGATTGGAATTAAAATCCAGTCCTGGGGCCATTGCTGAGTTTTCTAAATTTGTTGGCATACTGAGTGCAACTCTTTAACAAGCATCATCTTTTAGGATTTGTAATAGCTCAGCTGGAATTCCATCACCTCCACTAGATTTGCTTGATCCAACCAGTCCGTCCTAAAGGAAATCAGTTTTGAATGTTCATTGGAAGGACTGATGTTGAAGCTGAAACTCCAATACTTTGGCCACCTGATGCAAAGAGCTGACTCATTTGAAACGACCTTCATTCTGGGAAAGATTGAAGGCAGGAGGAGAAGGGGACAACAGAGGATGAGATGGTTGGATGGCATCACTGACTCAATGCACATGAGTTTGCATAGACTCCAGGAGTTGGTGATGGACAGGGAGGCATGGTGTGCTACAGTCCTTGGGGTTGCAAAGAACTGGACATGACTGGATGACTGAGCTGAACTGAATGTGAGAGAATATCACAACAGAAGAGGATCCTATGAGGGGACAAAAATTTGAAGTACAGTATTTGAAATCAAGCAGACTGGCTTCCCTTCTTGATTTTACTATTTACCATCTATGAAAATGAAGTAAAATCATTTAACTATTCTCAGTTTCAGTTTTCTTTTCTGTTAAACAGAGAGACTAACTCCTACATATCTCAGTTAGTTAAATAATGCACACAAAATGCTCAATATAAGGTCTAGGAAATTAAAAGTCAGACACTAGCAGTTGTAATGATTATTAGGGTTTCCAAGATTAATGCTGCTAAGAAAATAATAATAACTGAGTAAATTTAAAAATCTAATTAGATCTATTCAATGATTTATTAATTTTTCAGCATCTCATCTAGTAAATAGAAGGGGTTCAGAGGAGCTGCCTTTTATAAGCAGAAGGAAGTAGGACAAGGAAGTTATCCTAGCCCTACTAGGATAGGATAAGAGTGGATTGTTTCAGGCAAAGTCACCTTCTTTTGGGGGAAGATGGCATCTGTCAGTTACATTACCTCACTAGTTCTGAGGAGGTAACTCCAAATAGACTGGTTAAAGGTCACATTCATGAGAGAAGCTGAAACTACAGTTGGGTTAGGTATGAAGTCTTGGTTTGCTGACATGGTAATCACAAGGAACTCCATTTGGGGCCTGTTGTTTCCTTTCTATAGAAAGTTGAAATTGACATTCTGCTGTTGAGTGTGCTGCACTAAGGCAAACAATCAAACACTGGTTATTATTGTGACAGAATTAAACAATATATGTTCTGTCTGTAATAGCTTTCTTGTTGTTACTCAGTTGATAATTTGTGTCTGACACCTTGTGACCCCATGGACTGCAGCACGCCAGGCTTTCCTGTCCTTCACTGTCTCCCAGAGCTTGCTCATACTCATGTCCATTGAGTCAGTGATGCCATCCAAACGTTTCATCCTCTGTCATTCCCCTTCTCTTCCTGCCTTCAATCTTTCCCAGCATCAAGGTCTTTTCCAATGAGTCAGTTTTTCACATCAGGTGGCTAAAATATTGGAGCTTCAGCTTCAGCATCAGTCCTTCTAACATATATTCAGCATTAATTTTCTTTAGGGTTGGCTTGCTTGATTTTCTTGCACAAAACAGTAGAAACAGTGAGAGTTTGTTTTCTTGAGCTCCAAAATCACTGCATATAGTGACTGCAGCCACGAAATTAAAAGACATTTGCTCCTTGGAAGAAAAGCTATGATAAACCTAGGCAGCATATTAAAAAACAGAGACATTACATTGCCGACAAAGTTCCATATAGTCAAAGCTATGGTTTTCCCAGTAGTCATGTATGGATGTGAGAGTTGGACCATAAAGAAATCTGAATACCGAAGAGTTTGTGCTTTTGAACTATGGTATTGGAGAAGACTCTCGAGAGTCCCTTGGGCTACCAAATACATGTAGATAACCCTTCCAGGAAGTGGAGCTTAATTTCCCAACCTTTGAATGTGAGCTGGATCTAGTAACCTACTTTCAAGACTATTGTATGGAAAGGGGTAGTGGTACATTTACAGTGGAGAAATCTGGTAAAAATTTTCTCCTTGTTAATACCATCTCTTCCTGAAAAGCTGTTTTTGTTTTGTTTTGTTTTTTTTAAGAGTGTTATTCTTCACTCTATCACTTACAATCTTGAATGCTTCTCTTTGCTGCTGCTGCTGCTGCTGCTGCTGCTAAGTCGCTTCAATCATGTCCGACTCTGTGCAACCCCACAGATGGCAGCCCACCTGGCTCCATTATCCCTGGGATTCTCCAGGCAAGAATACTGGAGTGGGTTGCCATTTCCTTCTCCAGTGCATGAAAGGGAAAAGTGAAAGTGAAGTCACTCAGTCGTGTCTGACTCTTAGCGACCCCATGGACTGTAGCCTGCCAGGCTCCTCCGTCCATGGGATTTTCCAGGCAAGAGTACTGGAGTGGGGTGCCATTGCCTTCTCCGCTTCTCTTTGTACTTAGAGTAAAATTTCGATTCCTTGCCCTGCTTTCTATACCTTACTTGTATCTATTTCATAACGGATATCTGTTCTCCCTCTCACTGTGATCTGACACCACAAGCTTATGAACTGAGAAGGACCCTGTGGGACTTCTCGACATGGGAGTTTTTCTGTGTCCTCCTTTTCTTATTTGTAAGAAATAGACAACAGCATTCATGACCTTTCCTGTGTTCCAAAGGACAGATTCAAATAGTTGCTGATCAAGGGAGAAGCAGCCAAGAAACCACTTGAGACAAGATTAAAGGGGCCAGAGAAGATCATCAAGTCCAGGAGACCAACCACCTGAGACAAAAGTAAGGGAGCTCAGTCCATGCTAACACCCTAATCTCTTCAGCAACCCCATCCTTGAATTGTTGCTATAAAATTATTCAAATCCTCCCTGGTTGGGACACGTAGCTTTTGAAGTCAGAGCCCACTGTGCCCCTTTTTGCCTGGCAAAGCAATAAAGCTATTTTTTTCTACTTCACCCAAAACTCTGTCTCCAAGATTTGCTATGGCATGGGTACAGAGAGGCAAAGTTTAAGCAGAGCATCCTCAATAGAACTCAACTGATCCAAGATGTTCCTGCCTTGCATTCCTTACCTATTTTATCTCTGATTTTGGCTCCATGCCTCTGCTCAATAGTTGCCCCTTCACAAATACCTTTCCTGACCATTCCACCTAAAGTCCCTCCATCTGGTCACTCTGTCACTTACCTTGCTTATTTTCTTCATAGAACCTACCATGGAATTTTCTTTATTTTGTGCTTGCTTGCTGGCTCTATTCCATCAGTAGGAAGGTGTTTTAGTGTTTTTATAAGCCCCATATTCCAATTCCTAGAGCCTTGTAGGAACCAAAATATAGTACACTGATACATGTACACTGTACAGTTCACTGATACATGACAGATGAAAGAGTAGAGCTGTCTAACACATCCAAGGACTTTTACGTGTTTTAATGATAATAAATAAGTTCAACTTTTTAATGAGAACTAGATGAACCCAAAAAAGTATCTAACATCTACTCCTATTTTTTATAATCACCAGTCTTTTCCAGCTGTATGTATTTATATATCCAGCCTTCACACCAAGAATAATTTGTTCTGGACCCAGACTCCCACATGTTATCAGATGAACTGTAGAATTAATAATTCTGCCAAAACTGGGATCACCTATGGAAGTGTTATAATCACTCTCTTCCCTAGGGCCACAGTTTTCTTTAACCCTTATTCTATTGTCTTACCTCTAGTAAAAAAAAAAAAAAAAAAATCCTCTTACCTCTAGTAAAACATCCTCATTCGGATTATAGCCCTTTCTGACTTTAATGTAACTTGCCACACATCTAGCTATAAGAAATCCTCTATGTGAGATACATATCCCTATACTTCTGTGACTCTTTTTTTTCTTATTTCCTACACCTTGGTTGTGCCATCCACCTCACTTCAAGTATGGCCCACCTTATTTTCTAGCAGCATACAAAGCACCAGTTTAGAGCCCCTTGGTCCATGTAGAAATAGGTACCTACAGCCTCTTTTGACACAGAACATTGAATATTAGACATTAAGCCTGGATTTTCTTCTTTTTCCACCATCCTCTGCAGTTGAGATCAGGTTATTACTCAGAGAAAAGCCCACTCACATCAAAAACCCCACTTAATGCATGATGCAAATAAACTCTTAAGTGACCAGCCATAGTAGAATCTATTCCAATTTTTGAGATATGTTAAAGATAACAACTACGTCATCATTATATATGAAGTATAGAAAACAGCACTGAAAATTGGTAGACTGCACAATATTCAGCTCCAATTTGAGAACCATTGGCATAGTTTGATAAAATTTCAGTTAATCATGACATTTCCACAAAAGTACATTGAACTATTTAATCATTTTGAAGGTAATCTTATGTTAAGAAACCACATACCTAAAGAAAATATTTGTTAAGTTCTTAATTTAAAAAAGTAGATTGATTAACACCCTTCACAGAATTCAAGATGGTAGGATCCATGGAATATTGATTTGCTTTTATTTGTTTGAATTCAGCTCCCAGTAAAACCTAAAAGTAAAGAATTCTCTTCCTATTAGTAGAGACTCATAAAATATAAGTATAGCAATATTATATCATAATGGTCATGTGTCTAGGGAAATACTGTAACTATCAGAATGCATCAGGAAACATGATTTAAAAATATTAATGCAGGGATTGGTTCAAGTTGGAAGACTAGAAGGACGTGTTCTTCTTCTCCTGCCAGAGCACCAAAATCAAAACTAGCTGTTGAACAATCATCAACATGAAGACATTGGCACCACCAAAAAAAGATACCCCATATCCAAGGACAAAGGAAAACTCTCAATAAAATGGTAGAAAAGGCATGGCCACAGTAAAACCAAATCCTATACCTGCGGGTGGGAGACACACAAACTGGAACTCAGTAATACCAAAGATGTACTGTTGTAAAGGTTTGAGGCCCCATATCAGGCCCTCAAGCAGGGGATCTGGCCAAGGTACTGGGAATCCCCAGGGAATATGACTTTGAAGCCCAGAAGGATTTGATTACAGGACCTCCACAAGACTGGGGAAACAGAGACTCCACTCTTGGAAGGCACAAACAAAACTTTGCACACTCCAGGACTGAAGGGAAAGGAACAGTGACCCCACAAGAGACTGAACCAGACCTATATGTGTGTTTGAGGGTCTCCTGCAGAGGCGTTTGTTGGCAGTGGCCCACCACAGACAGGGGCCCTGGCAGCAGCAGTCGTGGGAGATGTGTCCAAGTTGCCTTGGAGGTCACCAATAGCACTACCTGAGAGCCTGTAGACTCCAGGACTAGGTCACCTAAGGGCAAACAACTAACAAGGAGGGACACAGCCACACTCATCACCAGAAAATAGAATTAAAGTTTTACTGAGCAAATCCCAGTGTGTTCTCTTAGCAAAACTCTTGAAAGACTTTGCCCTGCTTCATTTTGTACTCCAAGGACAAACTTGCCTCTTACTTCAGGTATCTCTTGACTTCCTACTTTGCATTCCAGTCCTTATATGAAAAGGACATCTTTCATTTTGGTGTTAGTTCTAGAAGGTCTTGAAGTCATCATAGAACCATTCAACTTCAGCTTCTTTGGCACTAGTGGTTGGTTCATTGACTTGGATTACTGTGATATTGAATTGTTAGCCTTAGAAATGAATAGAGATTATTCTGTCATTTTTGAGATTGTACTTCAGTTCAGTTCAGTTGCTCGGTCATGTCCGACACTTTGCGACCCCATGAATCGCAGCACGCCAGGCCTCCCTGTCCATCACCAACTCCCGGAGTTTACTCAAACTCATGTCCATAGAGTCAGTGATGCCATCCAGCCATCTCATCCTCTGATGTCCCCTTCTTCTCCGGCCCCCAACCCTTCCCAGCATTGAGGGCTTTTCCAGTGAGTTAACTCTTCGCATGAGGTGGCCAAAGTATTGGAGTTTCAGCTTCAACATCAATCCTTCCAAAGAACACCCAGGGATTATCTCCTTTAGAATAGACTGGTTGAATCTCCTTGCAGTCCAAGGGACTCTCAAGAGTCTTCTCCAAAACCACAATTCAAAAGCATCAATTCTTTGGCGCTCTGCTTTCTTCACCATCCAACTCTCACATCCATACATGACTACTGGAAAAACCATAGCCTTGACTAGATGGATCTTTTTTGACAAAGTGATGCCTCTGCTTTTGAATATGCTATCTAGGTTGGTCAGAACCTTCCTTCCAAGGAGTAAGCGTCTTTTAATTTCACAGCTGTAATCACCATCTGCAGTGATTTTGGACCCCCCCCCCCCCCAAAAAAAAGTCAGCCACTATTTCCACTGTTTCCCCATCTACCGGCCATGAAGTGATGGGACCAGATGCCATGATCTTAGTTTTCTGAATGTTGAGCTTTAAGCCAACTTTTTCATTCTCTTCTTTCCCTTTCATCAAGAGGCTTTTTAGTTCTTCACTTTCTGCCATAAGGGTGGTGTCATCTTCATATCTGAGGTTACTGATATTTCTCCCGGCAATCTTGATTCCAGCTTGTGCTTCTTCCAGCCCAGCATTTCTCATGATGTACTCTGCATATAAGTTAAATAAGCAGGGTGACAATATACAGCTTTGACGTACTCCTTTTCCTATTTGGAACCAGTCTGTTGTTCCATGTCCAGTTCTAACTGTTGCTTCCTGACCTGCATACAGGTTTCTCAAGAGGCAGGTCAGATGGTCTGGTATTCCCATCTCTTTCAGAATTTTCCACAGTTTATTGTGGTCCACATAGTCAAAGGCTTTGGCATAGTCAATAAGGCAGAAATAGATGTTTTTCTGGAACTCTCTTGCTTTTTTGATGATCCAGAGGGTGTTGGCAATTTGATCACTGGTTCTGCTGCGTTTTCTAAAACCAGCTCGAACATCTGGAAGTTCATGGTTCACATAAGGTTGAAGACTGGCTTGGAGAATTTTGAGCATCAATTTACTAACGTGTGAGATGAGTGCAGTTGTGCGGTAGTTTGAGCATTCTTTGGCATTGCCTTTCTTTGGGATTGGAATGAAAACTGACTTTTTTCCAGTCCTGTGGCCACTGCTGAGTTTTCCAAATTTGCTGGCATGTTGAGTGCAGCACTTTCACAGCATCATCTTGTAGGATTTGAAATAGCTCAACTGAAATTCCATCACCTCCACTAGCTTTGTTCGTAGTGACACTTTCTAAGGCCCACTGGACTTCACATTCTAGGATATCTGGCTCTAGGTGAGTGATCACAACATCGTGATTATCTGGGTCGTGAAGATCTTTTTTTGTACAGTTCTTCTGTGTATTCTTGCCACCTCTTCTTAATATCTTCTGCTTCTGTTAGGTCCATATCATTTCTGTCCTTTATTGAGCCCATCTTTCCATGAAATGTTCCCTTGGTATCTCTAATTTTCTTGAAGAGATCTCTAGTCTTTCCCATTTTTTGTTTTCCTCTATTTCTTTGCATTGATCACTGAGGAAGTCTTTCTTATCTCTCCTTGCTATTCTTTGGAACTCTGAATTCAGATGGGAATATCTTTCCTTTTCTCCTTTGCTTTTTGCTTCTCTTCTTTTCGAAGCTGTTTGTAAGGCCTCCTCAGACAGCCATTTTACTTTTTTGCATTTCTTTTTCTTGGGGATGGTCTTGATTCCTGTCTCCTGTACAATGTCACGAACCTTTGTCCATAGTTCATCAGGCACTCTGTCTATCAGATCTCGTCCCTTAAATCTGTTTCTCACTTCCACTATATATTCATAAGTGATTGATTTAGGTCATACCTGAATGGTCTAGTGGTTTTCCCTACTTTCTTCAATTTAAGTCTGAATTTGGCAATAAGGTGTTCATGATCTGGCCACAGTCATCTCCCGGTCTTTTTTTTTGCTGACTCTATAGAGCTTCTCCATCTTCGGCTGCAAAAAATATAATCAATCTGATTACAGTGCTGACCATCTGTTGATGTCCATGTGTAGAGTCTTCTCTTGTGTTGTTGGAAGAGGGTGTTTGCTATGACCAGTGTGTTCCCTTGGCAGAACTCTATTAGCCTTTGCCCTGCTTCATTCTGTACTCCAAGGCCAAATTTATCTGTTACTCCAGGTGTTTCTTAACCTCCTATTTTTGCATTCCAGTCCCCTATAATGAAAAGGACATCTTTTTTGGTTGTTAGTTCTAGAAGGTCTTGTAGGTCTTCAGAGAACCATTCAACCTCACCTTCTTCAGCATTACCGGTTGGGCATAGACTTGAATTACCATGATATTGAATGGTTTGCCTTGGAAATGAACAGAGATCATTCTGTCGTTTTTGAGATTGCATCCAAGTACTGCATTTCAGACTCTTTTATTGACCATGATGGCTACTCCATTTCTTCTAAGGGATTCCTCCCCACAGTAGTAGATATAATGTTCATCTGAGTTAAATTCACCCATTCCAGTCCGTCTTAGTTCACTGATTCCTAAAATGTCTATGTTCACTCTTGTCATCTCCTGGTTGACCACTTCCAATTTGCCTTGATTCATGGACCTAACATTCCAGGCTCCTATGCAATATTACTCTTTGCAACATTGTACTTAAGTATTGCATTTTGCATTCTTTTGTTGATTATGAGGGCTACTCCATTTCTTCTAAGGGATTCTTGCCCACAGTAGTAGATGTAATAGTCAGAGTTTTGCAAAGAGAAAGCATTGGTCAAAACAAACACCCTCTACCAACAACACAAGAGAAGACTCTACACATGGACATCACCAGATGGTCAATACTAAAATCAGTTTGATTATAGCTTTTGCAGCCAAAGATAGAGAAGCTCTACAGTCAGCAAAAACAAGGCTGGTAGCTTACTATGGCTCATATCATGAACTCCTTATTGCAAAATTCACACTTAAATTGAAGAAAGTAGGGAAAACCACTAGACCATTCAGGTATGACCTAAATCAAATCCCTTATGATTATATGGTGGAAATGCAAATAGATTCAAGGGATTAAATCTGATTGACAGAGTGCCTGAAGAACTATGGATGGAGGTTAATGATATTGTACAGGAGGCAGTGATCAAGATCATCCCCAAGAAAAAAGAAATGCAGAAATGGAAAAATATTTATCTGAGGAGGCCTTACAAATAATTGAGAAAAGAAGGGAAGCTAAAGGCAAAGAAAAAAGGAAAAATATACTAATCTGAATGCAGAGTTCCAAAGAATAACAAGGAGACATAAGAAAGCCTTCCTAAGTGATCAATGCGTAAAAAATAGAGGAAAACAATAGAATAGGAAAGACTAGCAATCTTTTCAAGAAAATTAGAGATACCGAGGGAACATTTCATGCAGAGATGGGTACAATAAAGTACAGACACAGTATAATGTAAGAGAAGCAGAAGATATTAAGAAGAGGTGCCAAGAATACACAGAAGAAATGTACAAAAGAGATCTTCATGAGCAAGACAACCATGATGGTGTGATCACTCACCTAGAGCCAGACATACTGGGGTGTGAAAGTTAAGTGGGCCTTAGGAAGTATTACTATGAACAAAGCTAGTGGAGGTTATGGAATACCAGCTGAGCTATTTCAAATCCTGAAAGATGATGCTGTGAAAGTGCTGCACTCAAATTTGGAAAACTCAGCAGTGGCCACAGGACTGGAAAAGGTCAATTTTCATTCCAATCCCAAAGAAAGGCAATGCCAAAGAATGTTCAAACTACCACACAATTGCACTCATCTCACATGCTAGCAAGGTAATGCTCAAAATTCTCCAAGCTAGGCTTCAACAGTTAGTGAACTGAGAGTTTCTAGATGTTCAAGCTGGATTTAGAAAAGGCAGAGGCACCAGAGATCAAATTGACAACATCCGATGGATCATCGAAAAAGCAAGAGAATTCCAGAAAATCATCTGCTTCTGCTTTATTGACTATGCCAAAGCCTATGACTGTGTGGATCACAACATTCTGGAAAATCCTTCAAGAGATGGGAATACCAGACATCCTTACCTGCCTCTTGTACACAGGTCAATAAGCAACAGTTAGAACCAGACATGGAACAACAAACTGGTTCCAAATTGTCAAAGGCGTACATCAAGGCTGTGCATTGTCTCTCTGCTTATTGTACTTATATGCAGAGTTGATCAGGCAAAATGCCATGCTGGATGAAGCACAACCTGGATTCAAGATTGCCAGGAGAAGTATCAATAACCTCAGATATATATTTGACACCACCCTTATGGCAGAAAGCAAAGAAGAACTAAAGAACCTCTTGATGAGGGTGAAAGAGGAGAGTGAAAAAGCTGGCTTAAAACTCAATATTCAAAAAACAAAGATCATGGCATCCGGACCCATCACTTCATGGCAAATAGATGGGGAAACAATGGAAACAGTGGCAGACTTTATTTTCTTGGGTTCCAAAATCACTGCAGATGGTGACTGCAGCCATGATATTCCTCCTTGGAAGAAAAGCTATGACAAATCTAGATAGCATATTAAAAATCAAAGACAATACTTTGTCGACAAAGGTCCATCTAGTCAAAACTATGGTTTTTTCAGTAGTCATGTATGGATATGAGAGTTGGACCATTAAAAAGCTGATCATTTATAATTGATGCTTTTGAACTGTAGTGTTGGAGAAAACTCTTGAGAGTCCCTTGGACTGCAGGGACATCAAACCAGTCAATCTTAAAGGAAATCTTTCCTGAATATTCTTTGAAAGAACTGATGCTGAAGTTGACTTTAATACTTTAGCCACCTGATGTGAAGAACTGACTCATTAGAAAAGACCCTGCTGTTTGGAATGATTGAAGGCAGGAGGAGAAGGGGACAACAGGATGAGATAACATCACCAATTTGATGGACATGAGTGTGAGAAAGCTCTGAGTGTTGATGATGGATAGGGAAGCCTGGTGTGTTGCAGGCCATGGTGTCGCAGATAGTTGAATGTGACTGAGTGGCTGAACTGAACTGAACTGAGCACAGCCCTGTCCACCAGAGTAAGACCCAGGTTCCCCCACAGCCAGTCCCTCCCATCAGGAAGTTTGCACAATCCTCTTATCCTCATCTACCAGAGGACAGACAAAAAAAACAAGAACTACAATCCCAGCAGCTGACAGATCCAATATCACAATCACATAAAGCTAACCAAAATGAAAAATAATAAGATTATATACCAGGTGAATGAACAAGATAAACCCCAAGAAAAACAAGTAAATGAAGTGGAGATGACAACCTCCCAGAAATGTTCCAATGTGAGTGTAAAGTCATCTGCTGTAGAACCAGGGAGAGTTGATGTTGCAGATGAAGGTAGTCTGCTGGAGAATGTTGCTTTTAGCTGAGTGGATAAGGCCAACCCACATTATGGAGGACATCTGCTTTACTGAAAGTCCATTGATTTAAATGTTCTGTTCAGTTCAGTCGCTCAGTCATGTCCGACTCTTTGCGACCCCATGAACTGCAGCACGCCAGGCCTCCCTGTCCATCACCAACTCCCGGAGTTTACCCAAACCCATGTCCATCAATTCGGTGATGCCATCCAACCATCTCATCCTCTGTCGTCCCCTTCTCCTCCCGCCCCCAATCCTACCCAGCATTAGGGTCTTTTCCAATGAGTCAACCCTTCTCATGAGGTGGCCAAAGTATTGAAGTTTCAGCTTCAACATCAGACCTTCCAATGAACACCCAGGATTTATCTCTTTTAGGATGGATTGATTGGATCTCCTTGCAGTCCAAGGGACTCTCAAGAGTCTTCTCCAACACCACAGTTCAAAAGCATCAATTCTTCGGCGCTCAGCCTTCTTCACCGTCCAACTCTCACATCCATACATGACCACTGGAAAAACCATAGCCTTGACTAGACGGACTTTTGCTGGCAAAGTAGTCTCTGCTTTTAAATATGCTATCTAGGTTGGCCATAACCCTCCTTCCAAGGAGTAAGCGTCTTTTAATTTCACATGGCTGCAATCACCATCAGCAGTGATTCTGGAGCCCAAAAAAACAAAGTCTGCCACTGTTTCCACTGTTTCCCCATCTATCTCCCATGAAGTGATGGTGATTTAAATGTTAAACTTATGTTAAACTTATCTAAAAACACCTTCAGAGAAATACTCAGAATAATGTTTGCCCAAATATGTGGGCATCTCATGGCCCAACAAAGTTAACACATAAAATTAACCATTGCACCTTGGCCAAACACTTTGCTGATGTACCTATTATATTGGAAGAGGAAAGCTAACTAGGAGTAAAAGACGAGAAATAGGTTAGTTACTATTTTTGTATATGTTAAAAACAAAATTCAATTGAGCAAATTTGAAGAGAAAATTGGCTTTATTCAAGTATTCAAGTTAGGCAGTACCCCAGATAACAAATAGAAAGGAGCTCCAAAGAACTGCAGAAAAGGAACGGTTTTTAAAGGCATAAAAGAGACAGAGAAGTCATAAACAAGGATCATTTCAGGCAGAATCACCTTCCTTTGGGAGAAGGCAGGGTCCTATCAGGTGGGTCATCTGACTAGTGTTAGTCAGGAAATTCCAGACTGACTGGTTAAGATTGCATTTGTAGGAGACAGTGAAACTGTAATCATATTAGGTATTCAATCTTGGTTTGCTGATATAGGACTTAGGACAAGGGACTCCACTTAGGGCCTTTGTCTCTTTTAATACATATTTTGGATCTCCATAGTTATTAAATAGTTCTGTAGGGAAGCAAAGTAGATGGCATTGAGTGACCAGATTATGTCCTGGTATAGAATAAGAGCATCTTGGGTGAAGAAGTAACAGGTGCTTTCAGGAGCTTTCTGCTGATATTCAACCAAGAATGATCTTTTAATCAGACATTCCCATAAGTCTTCGCTATTCTTTTCAAGTCCAGTGGAAGTTTTAAGGGAAAGATAGTGTTAATAAAATAACAAAAGTTTAGAAGAAAATAACTTTATCTAAATTTTGTAGTTAACACAAGCAGGCTTCCCTTTCTTCACTTTTTCATTATCACTGCTCTTAAATTAACAGGACTTTGTTAATATCCAGTGGTCAATCAGAGAGCTCATTTGGTAAGTTTTTGGAAGAAAGATTTTCCTGCTTGCTGTCACCAATTCTGTGGCACCAAGAAGCATGCTAATTAAAATGTGCTTATTTTAGGAGTCAGACCACAGGAGGTGTTAAGCTAATAAAATTCTAACTATTATCTAAAGTTTCACCATTAATAAAAAGTCCTAAATCTAAAGGGAAGAGAAAAGCAAGAGAAAATAAAAGAAAACTGACTTATCTGTGATGAATAAAGGAGGATATGATTAGGGAGAGAGAATATTAGAAGGAAGAGTCATTCCCCAAAATGTCAGCAATTTTATCCCCCCACTAATATATTCTTTCATTCTTAACATGCTGTTTGAACAGTTCACAGCTAAAACGTGTTTAATCTCAAAATAGAGCATTTCTCACACTAAGCAAATGGATGATGCATTAAATTAATGGCCCAGAAGAGGAGAAAAAATCCATTGCTCCCAGGGTCAGATTGGCACAGTCAGTCTGAAACTGCAGTCTGGGCTCTCATGAACACATCTCCACTGATCGTGGATGGTCACACATTTAGGATAGTATCTGATTGCACTCTGATCATTCAGACCTACTAATGTATTAGAGAACAATGAATGCCTTTCCTTATTCCCATATTTGGATAACATTTACAACTTAAAGAAAGTGCATGGATCTTGCAAGATTTATGGGCAAGAGGACAATTAAAAATCAACCTACTGCTTCTACATATTCCATTATTTATCATGAAAGTAAAACATGATAGGAACAACTGAATCTGAATGGTTAAATAAGACTAGGACATTGTTACAAACCTGTTTTTAGTTCCATGTAATCGAGAAGCATAATACTTTCAGGATTGTCCCAGCCAGTTATTTCTCTTTCAGAGGAAAGTCTAATCTGCCTAGAGGTCTGAACTTAGAGTTCAGAGCATAGCTGCCATTTTTTCATACTGAGTTTACCTCCTCCACTTACCCCCATTCTATCTAAAAATGAATAAACCTAAATCACATTAAACAGATGTGTATACATATAAATCAAGACTGCAGAAGCCTGGTTCAAAGCAAAAAAGAAGTAGTTAGGTTTGTAAACTTTATATTAAGCCTGAAGTGACAAGAAGAAAAAAGTTCTCGGTGATGCTCCAAGGAGGTGAAGATCTGGAAAAGAATTAGGGGCTACCTTCAAATTATCTCAATAATTCTGACCTCTGAAATAGTGGCCTCTACATAAGCTGCTTCCCTCTGGTGGCTCAGATAGTAAAGTGTCTGACTGCAATGCGGGAAACCTGGGTTCTATCCCTGGGTCGGGAAGATCCCCTGGAGAAGGAAATGGCAACTCACTCCAGTACCCTTGCCTGGAAAATTCCATGGACAGAGGAGCCTTGTAGGCTACAGTCCATGTGGTCGCAAAGAGTCTGACACGACTGAATGACTTCACTTCACTTCACACAATCGGCAGCTTATCTAAATCACAAAGTCACCATTTGGAGAAGTCAATCATCTGTCCTTACACCTAGGAAACAGCAACATTTCACTAACTTAAATACCAAATCTAGTATTCTTCATTTGAGTACACTCCATTAAGACCCCTTGCTGTTTAAAAAGGTGTATTAAAGGAGTGAGAGGGAATCTCACCAACCACGCAAAAAAAAACCCAAAATCAACTCTCTTGATATCTATGTGAGCAGGAGAGGATCAGGGATTCAGAATTTCCAGGAGAGGATGAGCAGCAACAATACTTCATGTATTCCATGCTTTGCTTTATTACAGAATTCCCTCTGTTGATCTTTGGCTAATGCTGTCATAGGAGGTCTGAATATTCCCAGTGAAGGCCCAAAGGTCACCAAGGACCTAACTTTGAGGAAGAGTTAACTGCCCACTGGTGGGTGTGAGTGAACAAATCCTGGAAGAAGATCTGTGGGAATTCATAGAGATGCAGAGCTGTTCTGCAATCCTCAAGGCACCAGAGCACAGGACATGGCAACGGGGACAGACTAGGCCTTCTGGAATGTGCTGTGTCTTCTACAGTGACTGGCAGAGGATGCTGATTTTTGCTAATTTATTTTAAGGCATGAAATAAATCTTGTTTGCCAATATTTGGACCCTGAATCATAAAACAAACAAACAAAAACTATGGTGCATTAAAAGTAGCCAAAAATTGTCAGTTTTATCAAGCATGTCCTCCTCTGAATCTGAGTGCAGCCTGTGACCACTTGACCAATAAAGCACAAGAGATGTGATGTCGGGTCACATTTATGAGCCCTGTAATTTAGTGATCTGTAGCTTCTGTTGTTTTGTGGAATACTCCTTTTTACTGAGCATGCAAATTGAAGAAGCCTAAGCAGACTATAGTGAGAACCATAAGAAAAGCAAAATAGACCCCTGGCCAACAGTCCAGCAGAGCAACCAGCCAGTAGCTGGCGCCCGCTTTGGCTGCTATGTGAGTGAGACATCATGAAAGGAGATCCAGCAACCCAGTCAAGCTATACTATACCCAAAACATAAAGCAGAGTCATAGTAATAAGTAAGGAAATCAAATACATACTAACTTGGCTATTTTGGAAAGAGGAGTGGTGTAAGCATGCTATCAAAAGAGGTTAAAAAAATCTATATACACAATAAATATTGTCCAAAGTTGTAATAAAGAAAAATGTAACATTTATCATGTGAAGAGGAGACAAAATTATTTGATAATAAAAAACTTTCTCCTCCTTGAAATGGCTGAAAGCTACTGTCTTGTTAGAGAAATATATTTTAATGGATACAGCTAATCATATATAAAATGAAGTATTATAGCATTTAAACATGTATACAAATGTTATGCTATATATCACACACGTTATTTTACACCTTCAAATGAAGCAAATGTTTGCAAGGTAAACTCTGAAAGAAAACAATTATGCTTAGCTTCTCCTCAGCCTCTTTAAGCAGGAGGACTTCAGGAAGCCTAAAAGGCTTCACTGAAAATCACCAGCATCAGGACCTCATAGGGTTTTACAGATCAAAGTAACACAGGCAAACTCCACTGACTTCAGATGTTAAATCTAAACATGAAGCCTTTTTATTCTTGATTAAGTCTATTGGATTTTGTCAGAGAATTTGTGTATGATTTTCCTACTTCTCTGTTTTAATTATTAGAGGTATTTGCGTGGAAACAGGATCCTTATATTTAAAGGTTCATCAGTTCCTGCTGTTTCTCCCTCACTTGAAGAAATTATCCAGCATCAGGTAAACAGCAGCAGAAGGAGATAAACTCTTAAAAGACAAAGATCTTGTTTTCATGCAAATGATTCTAGTAGTGTTTTTGCAGTCAAATATGAGATGGACGGTATGCAAATAACGTTGTCTGTAAGATAGTTTTCTGTGCATTCTAGGCTATTTTTTTTTTCCCAAAGTGCTTGCTATACAAAGAAAACAGTGTTCGGTGAAAATGACAAACAGTTTGCTTATCAAATGCCAAGAATTATTAGCAGAAAATTCAGATATAACTGAAATGTAGAGAGGCAGATCAAATGTCACTTTAAATAAGGTTCACATCATATTTAGCCGACACTTTCAAAAGCTAAATAACTCTATTGTGATTTTGGAAAAGTCTTTTATAAAATTGTGTTGTTGTCCCATGCCTTTATTTTTTCCAGATTTAAGGGCTTTTGTTTGCTCCTCAATAACATTCTCTCAAGTGCATTGAAAGAAGGTTTATTTCTTAGTCTACTATCCATAAGACTACCTTCAGTGTACAGTGCCCAAAACTAATAATGTGTAAATATTTAAGGACTATTGAGAAGATTTTAAGGAAGAACTTTTCAGTTATAATTGCAGATATCTGATTGTTTTACTCCAAATTACATGGTGTCATTAATATCAATTAACACCTTCACATATATGATCTTCTTTAGTTCTTCAAAAACCTTTTGAAGAAAGCAAAGATACTACTAAGACCATGTTTTAAAATAAAAACTATATTCATTGCTTGCTTACAAGTCATATAACTAGGCAATGTTATATCTTGTCTAGAATATTCAGGAATTCTAGTCTTCAGACTCAATATTTACCCACAGTATTATATATATATATATATAAAGATCCTTGAGATATCTGTAAGAAATTAATTAGCAATGTAGCAAAATTTTAATAAAACACACTTTACTTTGAAAGTTTCTTAGTTATTATGAGATTAAATCAAGGGAAAAGACATTCTTTAGGAGTGAGTTCATTTGCTTTGCAAATGATAAGAACAGTTTGTACAGAAAGAGGCTCTCAGAGAATGAGTCTTATGGTTGCTGAGGGGAAGGATGGGGGAAGGGATAGTTAGGCAGTTTGGGATGGACAGGTATACACTACTGTATTTTAAGTGGACAACCCACAAGAACCTACTATATGCACGGGAACTCTGCTCAATGTTATGTAGCAGCCTAGATGGGAGGGGAGATTGAGGGAGAATGTACACATGTATATGTATGACCGAGTCCCTTTTCTATGCACCTGACACTATCACAAAATTGTTAATTGATTATACTTCAATATAAAATAGTTTGAAAAGTAAAATAGCATTATAAAAAAAATAATGGTTTATTGTTGGAGAGAGGAGATTTTGAAATTATGGAACAAATACCTCTTAAAGATAGACGATACTTATACTTGGTTTTTATATGTTCTAAAATACTTCAAGATATAAAATGTAGAAAACTTTGGTCTAGAAGGCAGATTATCATGATGGAAGGGCAAACATGAAGCCAATTCCTCCTGGTTTGCAGAATTGTCTGGGTCCAAGAAGATCTACAAGCAAAATGGTTCCTGAATAAAACTAAGCCCACGTGCTAACCACATGAAAAGATGCTCAACAACTATTATTGAAGCCTAAAAGCCCATGTACCATTTCTACGACTATCCAAAAGAGGCCACCGCAAGAAAGCCCTTACACTGTTTGCAAAACTGCAGTGATGAGTAGCCCCACTCCCCACAACTAGAGAAAGGCTGCATGTAGCAGCAAAGACCCAATGCATGGATGAAATGGAAATAAAGTAAGCCAGAAAGAAAAAATAAGTTTTTAAAAAAATATATTTGAAAGAAAAATCTTAAAATAACCAATATGCTAAAGAGGCACACTTTGGGGACAAATCCTGCTTCCGTTATGCCCTGCTTTTTAGACTACCCCTAGAAGTTTTATAACCAGGAAGCTGAACTTTCCTAGCTTACTGAACCAGTCTCTCAGCCAAGAGAACTGCTAAATTCAGTTAAACACATGTGTCTCATTTCAAGAAGTGGTGATGCAGCTAAGGTCCCAAAGTTAGTCCTATATTATTACAGAGACCAGACATTTAATAAAAGAGACTTTTATGTAAACAAAAGAAAAACAAAAGTTAATGGTTGGAGTAAATTAAACACCAATTTCTGATCCTGGAGGCAAACAGTAAAGATTTCTACATGTCAGGGTCAAAGTATCCTTTGCAGTTGATCTCTCTGATAATGTGATTGTGTGTTCAAGTAAGCTTTCTGTTTAGCCCACAGATCAGCAGAAAGAAAAATGGAAAAATAAAACATTAAGAACCAGCAATGTTTCAAACCAAAACTCATAAACATTAAATGAGTTATTTAAGTCCCATGTTATTAATTCTTATCCTGCATGAATCCAATTTTTTCCTCAGTTCTAGGAATTTTTACCCGTTCAGTCTTATGATCTTAAAATTATCAGGCAATTGTGTCTGCTAGAGTCCTTTTCATGAATTTCCTCAAAGATGAATCATTTTTGCAAAAACATCAGAGTAAAATAACAATTGAAAATGGTGAAGGACTTAAAATGGTCAGGATTAAAAAAAAATTTAGTGAGAGTTCATTACAATGCAGCTAACACAGAAGTTACTTATTTCCATGACACACAACATTGTAAGATAATAATTAGAAATATGACTGATTAATATTATACCAGGGCATAACAGAATTTTAGGAATTTCACACCATTTCTGAAACATTTATATATCTATACAAATACAAGATAAAGAAGACTTAGTATTACTTCTCATTCGCCAAGGCTTTCCGTGTAACTTAACACACAAATAAGCCTGACTAGTTTAATAATTCTCTTTAATAAAAAGAAAGAACAAATCTTTGTAGGTGTTACAGGGCCCTTTGAAAAATCCCAAAGTTGATTCCAAGTCAAAAAGACTTTATTTACAGTGCTGGAAGAATCACGCTCCTTGACATTAGACTATACTACAAAGCTATTCTCATCAGAAGACTATGGTACCAGCACAAAAGCAAAAATTTGGATGAATGGAACAAGATAGAAAGCCCAGAAATAATTCCACACACCGATGGTCAATTAATCTGCAACAAAGGAGGTGATATCACACAGTGGGGGAAGACAATATCTTCAGTAAATTGTGCTGAGAAATTGGACAGCTACAGGTTACAAAAAAAAAAAAAAATGAAATTAGGACTTTTTTAACAGCATACAATAAGAAAAGCTCAAAATGGATTAAAGACCTAAATGTTTGACCAGACATTATAAAACTCTTGGAGGAAAACACACAGAAAACACTCTGACAAAAATTTCAGTAGTATGTTTTTTTATCCATATCCCAGAGTAAGGTAAATAAAAGCAAAAATAAACAAATGGACATATCAGTCAGTTCAGTCATTCAGTCATGTCCAACTCTTTTTGAACCCACGGATTGCAGCATGCCAGTCTTCCCTGTCCACTGGTCAACTGGTCCATAGTCCACTTGTTTGAATGGGACATATAATTAGATTCAAAAGCTTTTGCACAGCAAAATAAATAAATGAATAAATTAATTAATTAAAATAAAATGAAAATAAACAAGAAAAAAAAATCAGGAGAAAACATTTGCAGATAATGTGACGAACAAGGGATTCAGTCAGTCAGTTCAGTCATCAGTCATGTCCGACTCTTTGTCGCCCCATGGACTGCAGCTCGCCAGGCTTGCCTGTCCATCACCAACTCCCAGAGCTCACTCAAACTTATGGCCACTGAATCGGTGGTGGCATCCAACCATCTCATCCTCTGTCGTCCCTTTCTCCTCCTGCCTTTGTCTTTCCCAACATCATGGTCTTTTCCAGTGAGTCAATTCTTTGCATCAGGTGGCCAAAGTATTGGAGCTTCAGCTTCAGCATCATCTTTCCAAAGAATATTCAGGACTTATTTCCTTTAGGATGGACTGGTGGGATCTGCTTGCAGTCCAAGGGACTCTCAGGAGTCTTCTCCAACACCACAGTTCAAATGCATTAATTCTTCAGTGTTTAGCATTCTTTATAGTCCAACATTATAGGGGACTGGAATGCAAAAATAGGAAGTCAAGAAACACCTGGAGTAATAGGTAAATTTGGCCTTGGGGTACAGAATGAAGCAGGGCAAAGGCTAATAGAGCTCTGCCAAGAGAACGCACTGGTCATAGCAAACACCCTCTTACAACAACAAAAGAGAAGACTACACATGGACATCACCAGGTTGTCGACACCAAAATCAAATTTATTATATTCTTTGCACCCAAAGATGGAGAAGCTCTATGGAGTCAGCAAAAACAAGACTGGGAGCTGACTGTGGCTCAGATCATGAACTCATTATTGCAAAATTCAGACTGAAATTGAAGAAAGTGGAGAAAACCACTAGACCATTCAGGTATGACCTAAATCAAATCCTTTTTGACTATACAGTGGAAGTGAGAAATAGATTTAAGGAACTAGATCTGATAGAGTGCCAGATGAACTATGGATGGAGGTTCGTGACATTATACAAGAGATAGGAATCAAGACCATCCCCAAGAAAAATAAATGCAAAAAAGCAAAATGGCTGTCTGAGGAGGCCTTACAAATAGCTGTGAAAAGAAGGGAAGCAAAAAGCAAATGAGAAAAAGAAAGATATTCCCATTTGAATGCAGAGTTCCAAAGAATAGCAAGGAGAGATAAGAAAACCTTCCTAAGCGATCAATGCAAAGAAATAGAGGAAAACAACAGAATGGGAAAGACTAGAGATCTCTTCAAGAAAATTAGAGATACCAAGGGAACATTTCATGCAAAGATGGGCTCAATAAGGGACAGAAATGGTATGGACCTAACAGAAGCAGAAGATATTAGGAAGAGGTGGCAAGAATACACAGAAGAACCGTACAAAAAAGATCTTCAAAACCCAGATAATCACTATGTTGTGATCACTCACCTAGAGCCAGATATGCTGGAATGTGAAGCCAAGTGGGCCATAGGAAGCATCACTATGAACAAAGCTAGTGGAGGTGATGGAATTCCAGTTGAGCTATTTCAAATCCTGAAAGATGATGCTGTGAAAGTGCTGCACTCAATATGCCAGCAAATTTGAGAAACTCAGCAGTGACCACAGGACTGGAAAAAGTCAGTTTTCATCCCAATTCCAAAGAAAGACAATGCCAAAGAATGCTCAAACTACTGCACAATTGCACTCATCTCACACGTTAGTAAATTGATGCTTAAAATTCTCCAAGCCAGGCTTCAACAGTATGTGAACCGTGAACTTCCAGATGTTCAAGCTGGTTTTAGAAAGGGCAGAGGAACCAGAGATCAAATTGCCAGCATCCGTTGGATCATCGAAAAAGTTGAGTGCTGAAGAATCGATGTTTTTGAACTGTAGTGTTGGAGAAGACTCTTGAGAGTCCCTTGGACTGCAAGGGTCCATTCTAAAGGAGGTCAGTCCTGGGTGTTCATTGGAGGGATTGATGTTGAAGCTGAAACTCCAATACTTTGGCCACCTGATGCGAAGAATTGACTCATTTGAAAAGACCCTTATGCTGGGAAAGATTGAGGGCAGGAGGAGAAGGGGATGACAGAGGATGAGATGACTGGATGACATCACTCGATGGACATGGGCTTGTGTGGGCATGGGTTTGGGTGGACAGGGAGGCCTGGCATGCTGTGATTCATAGGGTCGCAAAGAGTCGGACACTACTGAGCAACTGAACTGAACTGAACTGATAGTCCAACTCGCATATCCATATATGACTACTGGAAAAACCATAGCTTTGACTAGACGGACCTTTGTTGGCAAAGTAATATCTCTGCTTTTTAATATGCTGTCTAGTTTGGTCATAGGATCTCTTGCATTGCTGGTGGGTTCTTTACCAACTGAGCTATCAAAGAAGTCCTTCCAAGGAGCAAGCATCTTTTAATTTCATGGCTGCAGTCACCATCTGCAGTGATTTTGGAGCCCCCCAAAATAAAGTCTCTCATGTTTCCATTGTTTTCCCATCTATTTGTCATGAAGTGATGGGGCCAGATGTTATGATCTTAGTTTTTTGAATATTGAGTTTTAAGCCAAGTTTTTCATTCTCCTCTTTCACTTTTTCAAGAGGCTCTTTAGTTCCTCTTCACTTTCTGCCATAAGTGCGGTGTCCTCTGCATAACTGAAGTTTTTGATATTTCTCCCAGCCATCTTGTTTCCAGCTTGTGCATCATCCACCCCAGGATTTCACATAATTTACTCTGCATATAATTTAAATAAGCAGGGTGACAATATACAGCCTTGACTTGCTCCTTTCCCAATTTGGAACCAGCTCATTTTTCCACATCCAGTTCTAACTGTTGCTTGACTTGCATACGGATTTCTCAGGAGGCAGGTAAGGTGGTCTGGTTTTCCCATCTCTTTAGAATTTTCCACAGTTTATGGGGACTAAAAAGGTATTAGTACCCAAAATTTACAAACGGTTCGTGTAGTTCAATGTCATCAAAACAAAAAACTCCATCAAAAAATAGGCAGAATAGCTAAATAAACATTTCTCCAAAGAAGACATACACATGACTAAGAGGCACATGAAAAGATTCTCACAGCAATAATGATTAGAGAAAAATCAAATCAAAACTGCCATAAGATATAACCTCACACCTGTCATAATAGTTATCATCAAAAAATCCATAAACAGTAAATGCTAGAGAGGGTGTGGATAGAAGGGAACTCTTCTGTACTGTTGATGGGAAAGTCAATTACTACCAAAAAAGATCACTTTTATTTCCTTCAGCCAATATGAAAAACAATAAGGACATTCCAAAAAAACTAAAAATAGAGATGCCATATGAGTTAGCAATTCTACTCCTGGTCATATATAGGAGAAAAACGTGGTCTGAAAGGATACATGCACTCCAGTGTTCATCCCAGCACTATTTACAATAACCAAGACAGGGGAGCAACCTAAATATCCACTGATAGAATGTATCGAAAAGATGTGGTACATATATACAGTAGAATATTACTAAGCTATAAAAAGAACAAAATAATACCATTGGCAGCAATACGGATGAACCTAAACATGGTCATATTGAGTGAAGTAAGTCAGACAGAGAAAGAAAAATCCAATGTGATAATCTAAAAAGAAATGATACAAATGAAGTTATTGACAAAACAGAAACAAATTCACAGACTTAGAGAACAAACTTATGGTTGCAAGTGTTGGTGGAAAGGTGGGAGAGCAGAAATAATTAGGGAGTTTGACATGTATATATCACTATATTTAAAATGGATAACCATCAAGAACCCACTGTGTAGCACAACCTAAATGGGAAAAATTTTGGAAAAGATTGGATGCATGTGTATGCATAACTGAATCATTTTGTCTTATACTTGACACTACTGCAACACTTTTAATCAACTGTGCTCCAATTTTAAACGAAAAATTTAAAAAGATATTTTATTTGCAATTTAATTTTCAGAAGTTTGTAAAAATATATCAAAAAGTTTGGACACTTGACTAAACAAGAATCAAAAATTATGAAACAATATTTATTTATCTCTTTAGCTAATGTGACAATGAAAGATCTCAAAGACAAATACAGAAGACTATATAGTAAATTTAGCTTTTCTAATAATGAGAAGATTTAGTTTTCTTACCTCATCAAAGACCTGCTTAAGACAACATAATGCTTAGAAAGTTATTTTGAAAACATCTAATCATTTTCTTAAACAGTTAAGTAAAAGGTAAATAAAATCCTTTCACAGTCTTCTACTAGAGCAAACAAATCATACAACAAATTTTGTCTATTTATAGGTTGAAAGAAAATTGAGTTCCGATTTTGCATAAGTACACTATTGATATTAAAGTTCAGTTTAAAAACCCTTATAATTCTTCAATTTTAGCCAACTTGATTAAACAAGATAAAATTCTCTCTCTTATTCTCTTTCTTTTTAAATTTCTAAATTTAGGTTGCTCTTTATTTTTCTCTTTCTCATTCTGAAATAACCAGTTTTACTTTAGGAAAAAAATAACTTCCATTTTCCTCAGCAAAAATGCTTCTATGTACCTCATGCCTTCTCTAACCAAAGAAAGCACATCCTACTTTTTTGCACAGAGAGTTATTTCCCTTACTAATTCTCATAATTTTAATTACATATATTAAAATTCTTAACCTTTAGAAACTTTAATTTCTAGGGAGAGCTAAGAAGTAAACAATGTGAACTGTATATTAAGCCAACATTCTGTAGACTGGCAATTTTATGAATGCATTTAATATCTTATAGAAGCATGTGCCCTTTTTGGACTTCCCTGGTGTCTTAGAAGTAAAAAATCCAAATGTAAAGAGGGAGACTTTGGTTTAGTCCCTGGGTTGGGAAGATCCCCTGGAGGAGGGCAGGGCAACTCACTCAAGTATTCTTGCCTGGACAATTCCATAGACAGAAGAGGAGCCTGGCAGCCTACCACCCACAGATTATCATAGAGTCAGACACAACTGAGTGGTTAACATTTGGGGTTTCCCAAGTGCCACAAATGGTAAAGAACCTACCTGCCAAAGCAGAAGACTTAAGAGATGTAGGTTCTACCCTGGGTGGGGAAGATGTCATGGAGGAGATCATGGTAACACACTGCATTATACTTGCCTGGAGAATCCCCATGGACAGAGGAGCCTGGCAGGCTTCAGTCCATAGGGTTGCAAAGAGTCAGATACCACTGAAGCAACTTAGCTCATGCACGCACATGCCCTTTTTAAATAGTATAATCTTTCAATGTGGCCAAGACATGTTTACAAACAAACCTAAATATGTTTAGTTCCTCTGTAATAGGAAGAAAAGTAGGTAAATATATAATCACTAATTAATGTTCAATATTTTATCTTATTTAGAGTTCAGTTCAGTTCAGCTGCTTAGTCGTGTCTGACTCTTTGGAACCCATGGACGGGAGCCCGCAAGGCTTACTTGTCCATCACCAAATACTGGAGCTTGCTCAGACTCATGTCCATCGAGTTGATGATGCCATCCAATCATTTCATTCTCTGTCATCCCTTTGTCCTTCTGCCTTCAATCTTTCCCAGCATCAGAGTCTTTGCTAAGGAGACAGTTCTTCGCAATAGGTGTTGAAAGTATTGGAGCTTCAGTTTCAGCATCGGTCCTGTCAATGAATATTCACGACTGATTTCCTTTAGGATTGACTGGTTTGATCTTGCAGTCCAAGGGAGTTTATTTAGAAATAAGAAATACATCTTATTTAGAAATGATCTATTAATGTCTGTTCAATGAATTTCCATTATTTAACTTAACAAGACTAGTGGTGGAAGTTACCAAAAGATTTGAAAATCTGTTTTTAAGCAGACACAACATAAAGCATAATTGTTGGTGAAAAGCTCACTGTAAAATCCTTATTCCTGTCACATCTATATAAATCACATATTCTTAACAATTGTGCTTAGACTACACATGAAAACTTCATGAGACATTAAATGAAGCCAACCATTATCTCAAGCTATTTTTCTCCCTGACAAATTTTATAACAAAGACAATGTATATTTAAATAACAAACACAGGTTGAATAAAAGTTGTTTATCTGTATTAGAGATAACTGAAGTCACGCCTATTTTGTGTAGGTAACTCTGAAGTCATGCCTAGTTTAATTAAATAAACAAACTTCAACCATATTTTATACCAACGATTATCCCAAATCACAGGAACTTGGGAAACATTTGGGTTAATTCTTTATTTCTGTGAGTTTTAGAATACCTAATTCTTGCAAGTGCTTTTCCTTCAACTCAATTAAACAGAGCTCTTTTACAAATTAATTTTGGCCATAACATCCAGAGGTAGAGGAATAGCATGCAAATACAACACACATATGTAGACACACATAAGCAGACTGATGATGCAGAGAGAAACACTGTAACTATCATTCTAAAATTGTAGCTATGAGTCTAATAGAGTAATACAAAACTCATCAGCTTATTAAAGAAGAGTTGGATTCATTTTATTATTTTTTTGGCCATTGAATTGTTAAATTCACTACTTTTAGAAGTAAAGCTTTTTACTAATATTTGTAAAGAGAACATTTAAGATTTTTCATTAGTGCAATTTCCAAAGTATATTTTTCTTTTTCTAATGAGAAAATTCTCCCTAAAGTTTTCATTTCAAAGAATGGCTCTTCGATCCTAGAGAAGATGGGAATAGAAAATTGCAAAGACACACTTGTTTAGGAGTATTTTTGCCTATTGTCAGCAATCTACAGTAATTACTATTGAATTTTTTTCTTAAGTGCAGAACAGGCCTGTTTCCAATGTCTTGATCTTTGACATTAACTTACAAGCTTTTTGAGATGAATTGGCAGGGTTTGTGGATTGGTAAGGATAGGAGGATGTTGCATTGCTCTTAGAACTGCATTTCTGGTTTTCTAGAGATTTGCAAGACAAAGGTAGTTGTTTCCAAATCCTGGAAAAGTTAAGGATTTAAAAGGTTCAGTTCAGTTCAGTCACTCAGTCATATCCGACTCCTTACAACCCCATGGACTGCAGCACACCAGGCCTCTCTGTTCATCACCAACACCTGGAGTTTGCTCAAACTCATGCCCACTGAGTCGGTGGTGCCATCTAATCATCTCATCCTCTGTCATCCCCTTCTCCTCCTTCCTTCAATCTTTCCCAGCATCAGAGTCTTTTCCAATGTGCCAAAATATTGGAGTTTCAGCTTCAGCATCAGTCCTTCCAATAAATATTCAGGACTGATTTCCTTTAGGATGGACTGGTTGGATCTCCTTGCAGTCCAAGGGACTCTCAAGAGTCTTCTCCAACACCATAATTCAACAGCATGAATTCTTTGGTGCTCAACTTTCTTTATAGTCCAACTCTCACATGCACGCATAACTACTGGGAAAACCATAGCTTTGACTAGACAGACCTTTGTTGACAAAGTAATGTCTTTATTTTTTAATATGCAGTCTAGGTAAGTCATAGCTTTTCTTCCAAGGAGCAAGTGTCTTTTAATTTCATGGCTGCAGTCACCATCTGCAGTGATTTTTGGAGCCCAAGAAAATAAAGTCTGTCACTGTTTTCATTGTTTCCCCGTCTATTTGCCATGAAGCGATGGGACCAGATGCCATGATCTTAGTTCTCTGAATGGTGAGTTTTAAGCCAACTTTTTCACTCTCCTCTTTCACTTTCATCAAGAGGCTCTTTAGTTCTTCAATTTCAGTCGTAAGTGTGATGTCATCTCCATATCTGAGTTTATTGATATTTCTCCCGGCAATCTTAATTCCAACTTGTGTTTCATCCAGTACAGCATTTCTCATGATGTACTCTGCATATAAGTTAAATAAGCCGGGTGACAATATACAACCTTGACATACTCCTTTCCCGAGTTGGACCAGTCTGTTGTCCCATGTCCATTTCTAACTGTTGCTTCTTGACCTGCATACAGATTTCTCAATGGCTAAAGGGTTTCAACCACTAGATCATTCAGGTATGACCTAAATCAAATCCCTTATGATTATACAGTGCAAGTGACAAATAGATTTAAGGGACTAGATCTGATAGACAGAGTGCCTGATGAACTATGGACAGAGGTTCGTGACACTGTACAGGAGACAGGGATCAAGACCATCCCCATGGAAAAGAAATGCAAAAAAGCAAAATGGCTGTCTGATGAGGCCTTACAAATAGCTGGGAAAAGAAGAGAAGTGAAAAGCAAAGGAGAAAAGGAAAGATGAATGCATTTGAATGCAGAGTTCCAAAGAATAGCAAGGAGAGATAAGAAAGACTTCCTCAGTGATCAATGCAAAGAAATAGTGGAAAGCAACAGAATGGGAAAGACTAGAGATCTCTTCAAGAAAATTAGAGATACCAAGGGAACATTTCATGCAAAGATGGGCTCGATAAAGGATAGAAATGGTATGGACCTAACAGAAGCAGAAGATGTTAAGAAGAGTTGACAAGAATACACAGAAGAACTATACAAAAAAGATCTTCATGACCCAGGTAATCACGATAGTGTGATCACTCACCTAGAGCCAGACATCCTGGAATGTGAAGTCAAGCAGGCCTTAGAAAGCAACACTACGAATAAAGCTAGTGGAGGTGATGGAATTCCAGTTGAGCTATTTCAAATCCTGAAAGATGATGCTGTGAAAGTGCTGCACTCAATATTCCAGCAAACTTGGGAAACTCAGACTAGAAAAGGTCAGTTTTCATCCCAATTCCAAAGAAAGGCAATGTCAAAGAATGCTCAAACTACCGCACAATTGCACTCATCTCACATGCTAGTAAAGTAAGCTCAAAATGCTCCAAGTGAGGCTTAAGCAATACGTGAACCATGAACTTCCAGATGTTCAAATTGGTTTTAGAAAAGGCAGAGAAACCAGAGATCAAACTGCCAACATTCACTGGATCATCAAATAAGCAAGAGAGTTCCAGAAAAACATCCATTTTTGCTTTATTGACTATGCCAAAGCCTTTGACTGTGTGGGTGACAATAAACTGTGAAAAATTCTGAAAGAGATGGGAATACAAGACCACCTGACCTGCCTCTTGAGAAACCTGTATGCAGGTCAGGAAGCAACAGTTAGAACTGGACATGGAACAACGGACTGGTTCCAAATAGGAAAAGGAGTACCTCAAGGCTGTATATTGTCACCCTGCATATTTGACTTATATGCAGAGTACATCATGAGAAATGCTGGGCTGGAAGAAGCACAAGCTGGAATCCAGATTGCTGGGAGAAATATCAATAACCTCAGATAGGCAGATGACACCACCCTTATGGCAGAAAGCAAAGAAGAACTAAAGAGTTCTTGATGAAAGTGAAAGAGGAGAGTGAAAAAACTGGCTTAAAGCTCAACATTCAGAAAACTAAGATCATGGCATCTGGTCCCATCACTTCACGGCAGGTAGATGGGAAACAGTGTCAGACTTTATTTTTTGGGCTCCAAAATCACTGCAGATTGTGATTGCAGCCATGAAACTAAAAGACGCTTACTCCTTGGAAGGAAAGTTATGACCAACCTAGATAGCATATTAAAAAGCAGAGACATTACTTTGCCAACAAAGGTCCGTCTAGTTAAGGCTATGGTTTTTTCGGTAGTCATGTATGGATGTGAGAGTTGGACTAGGAAGAAAGCTGAGTGTTGAAGAATTGATGGTGGTGTTGGAGAAGACTCTTGAGAGTCCCTTGGACGGCAAGGAGATTCAACCAGTCCATCCTAAAGAAGATCAGTCATGGGTGTTCATTGGAACGACTGATGTTGAAGCTGAAACTCCAATACTTTGACCACCTCATGGGAAGAGTTGACTCATTGGAAAAGACCCTGATGCTGGGAAGGATTAGGGGCCAGAGGAGAAGGGGACGACAGAGGATGAGATGGCTGGATGGCATCACTGACTCGATGGACATGAGGTTGGGTAAACTCCGGGAGTTGGTGATGGACAGGGAGGCCTGGCCTACTGCGATTCATGGGGTTGCAAAGAGTCGGACACGATTGAGCTACTGAAAGGACCTGAACTGAACTGAAAGGGTTTCAAAAGGTTGATCAGTCCATACAATTATACTTCCTTTAATGTTGAATTTTAAATTTATTCCTTTATCAAATAAGGGAGATTTTTAACTAAGATGCAATGTAATATAATATAAATCCAAAGATTTATATGTTTTAAAACTTTAGAGTCTGATACAACAAAAACTTTTTTTTTTAATCAAACCCATATCTCTGTGTCTCCTGCATTGACAATAGGATTCTTTACCATTGGCACCACCTGGGAATACTCTCAATGGTAAAGAATCCGTCTGCCAATGAAGAAGATGCAGGAGACATTGGTTCAATCCCTGGGTCAGGAAGATCCCCTGGAGGAGAAAATGGCAACCCACTCCAGTATTCTTGCCTGGAAAATCCTATGGACAGAGGAGCCTGGCAGGCTACAGTCCATCGGGTCTCAAAGAGTTGGACATGACTGAGCATGCATATTTGGTTAACAATATTATGATAGTTTCAAGTGGACAGCAAAGAGACTCAGCCATCCATATACATGCATCTATTCTCTCCCAAATTCCCCACCCATCCAGGCTGCCACATAATACTGAGTGGAGTTCCCTGTGCTATGAAGTAGCTATTTCCTGGTTATCCATTTTAAATATAGTAATGTGTACATATTTATTCCAAACTCCCTAACCATCCCTCCCCCTCATTCTTCCCCCATGGCAACCATAAATTTGTTGTCCAAGACTGTGAGTCTGTCTCTGTTTTGGAAAAAAAAAATCATTCATATAATTTGTTTTTAGATTCCACATATAAAGGACACCCTACAATGTCTCTCTTTCTCTGTCTTACTTACTTTACTCAATATGACAGTCTTTAGGCCCACCCATGTTGCTGCCAATGGCATTATTTTGTTCTTTTTCACTCCCTGAGTAGTAGTCCTTCATGTATATGTACCACATATTCTTTATCCACTCCTCTGTAATGAAAGTTTTCTTCCTAAGTTGATAAATCAAACATAGACAATTCACCTCAGAGGGTAAAACTTCTACTATTTTTTATTTTTCTTATGACTCCCTGAATATTAGTCTTCAGCTGATCATTTTTAGGAAGCTCTATGAAAAATTCCAGTCTTCTGTGTCTTCTGAGGGAAGTGGGGTGGAGGTGGGGGGTTCCCAAAGTGCTATTTGGCTTGTTTGAAAGTACAGTATAATCAGGGGTGGAAAGATCAGCCTTTAACAGTCAGTCAAATTTCCCATGAGTGGAAGCTGTGAATTACCACCTATGTTTTAATTCTTCTCTAAATTTTATAACATCTTCTGAAAGTGGAGGCAAAAAGAGCTTTTTAATTTCATCTTTTCAGGGAAGTCCCTAAAGCTAGTCACCTTACTCTTTAGTGTTCTTTTTCCAAATTTTGGCTTCCCGTATAGGTACCAATAAGACAATTGTTTTGGATGAAAACTCTCTAAGCACTTTTGTAAAGATAAAAGTTTTTCTAACTCACAGGATCCATCACCCTGCCATTGACAAGTAGGATCTTATATTTTTATCTCAGTGGTCACTCAAATCACTAAGCCTTTTTATGACTTAACCTTGGACACATGAGGCATTCCAAAAGAGTGCAAAAGATGTAGTTCTCACAAGATCCAGAAAACTTACATTCAGTTTGCCCAAAAAAGCAAAGAGTTTTATTGCCACAAGAGATCAGAACATTGTAGTGAAAACAATGTCTCTGGTTTCTCACAAAAAAATGTTAAACACTTTCAGTCACAGACCTGATAATTGTGACACTGGGAAGATTCTTCTGGAATGAGACATCTCCAACAGTGACAAGACAATGAAAGTTGAGACAAAAAAGGCCCCTTATGTACCAGGATGCTTCATGACAAACTCTCCTGAAAGCTTGGATGGTGGGACAAACAGATTGCTGCTCCTCAGATCCATAACATATTTGACCGTCTGCAGACACTTTCCTATGCATGCATCCTTCAGCTGCCAAAGACCAGGCAGGCTATTCTCACTAATCACAAAGTCACAAGATGAAGATGAACAAGATGAAAGGGAAGTTGCATTACAACTGTGATTCCCCTTCTTATGACAAATGACAAAAACAAAAGAAAATAATAACTATCTCTGGGGTAAGAAGGATGAATAGAAAATAAGAGAACTCATAACAAATTTTTACCCAAGGAACCAATTCTCACAAATATTGTCTCCTGATAGTTCAAATTTGAAATGGAAGAAACAAGAAGATTTTACCTTCCTCTTGAAACTGACCAGGACCCCTGTAGGGCTCCTGGGCACAAAAGCCTATATATTTCCCTTGTTTCTTGTTTGTGGGAAATAGGCTTCATTCAGCCTCCATGACCTTCCCCAAGTTCCAAAGAGCAGTTTTACACAGTTGCTAATTAGGGAAGGTAGAGATACAGAGACAAGGGAAGAGCAGTTAAGAAACAATAGTGCAGACCTGGGGCAGGATCCCATTTCCTCCTCAAGGGATACACATAACATTATCTTTGAGCTCTTATGGAGAACTAAAACCCTCACCAAATGGAAGAAGTTAACTACTTAATGAAGCATTCTTCATTCCAGAGAGAGGGTAACAGTTCAATAACTTCAAAAAAAACAGGAGCCCACTATGAAACCATTTGATGCCAAATGACTCTAGACTGAAGGAATGCAGGAACCCTGACACTTATCAGCAACCCTGTTCCTTGATTATAAAACTCCTCACAAACACACACCACACACCACCCAGGTTGCAACACAATTTTGAGAGCATCAGCAAGCTGTGTCCCCTTCTGTCTGGAAAAGCAATAAAGCTATTCTTTTCTATTTCACTTAAAACTGTCTCTCCTATTCAGTTTGGTGGTGGTGTACAGAAGCTGAATCTTGGTGTCACTGGTTTGACTGAGTACCACAAAATGAGATTCAGGAAATCTGACTTTTGTAAGAATTCTTAATCTTCACCATCTTCTGTCAGTTTTCCAAGATCCTGTGTGTAGTCTCCATAGAAAATATGGTGTCTCTGAAAGTTGCTCCATTCGTTGTCAAACTGTGAAGGAGAAAAAATAACTTTTCCTCTACGCTTCTAGATTCTAGGCTGATTTTGTTGTTTTTCAGTCACCCAGTCATGTCCAACTCTTTGCAGTCCCATAGACTTCAGCACACCAGGCTTCCATGTCACTCATCATTTCCTGGAGCTTGCTCAAACTCATATCCCTTGAGTCAGTTATGCCATCCAACCATGTCATCCTGTGTCATCCCCTCTCCTCCTGCTTTCAATCGTTCTCTTTTCTAATGAGTTGGCTTTTCACATCAGGTGGCCAAAGTATTGAAACTTTAGTTTCAACACCAGTCCTTCTAATGAATAATCAGGGTTGATTTCCTCTTGGATTGACTGGTTTGAACCTTTTGCAGTACAAGGGACTCTCAAGAGTCTTCTCCAACACCACAGTTCAAAAGCATCAATTCTTTGGCGCTCAGCTTTCTTCACCGTCCAACTCTCACATCCATACATGACCACTGGAAAAACCATAGCCTTGACTAGTCGGATCTTTGTTGGCAAAGTGATGTCTCTGCTTTTAAATATGCTATCTAGGTTGTTCATAACCTTCCTTCTAAGGAGTAAGCGTCTTTTAATTTCATGGCTGCAATCACCATCTGCAGTGATTTGGGGACCCAAAAAAATAAAGTCTGACACTGTCTCCACTGTTTCCCCATCTATTTCCCATGAACTGATAGGACCAGATGCCATGATCTTAGTTTTCTTAATGTTGAGCCTTTAAGCCAACTTTGTCACTCTCCTCTTTCACTTTCATCAAGAGGCTCTTTAGTTCTTCTTCACTTTCTTCCATAAAGGTGGTGTCATCTGCATATCTGAGGTTATTGATATTTCTCCCGGCAATCTTGATTCCAGCTTGTGTTTCTTCCAGCCCAGCGTTTCTCATGATGTACTCTGCATAGAAGTTGAATAAGCAGGGTGACAATATACAGCCTTGACGTACTCCTTTTCCTATTTGGAACCAGTCTGTTGTTCCATGTCCAGTTCTAGCTGTTGCTTCCTGACCTGCATACAGGTTTCTCAAGAGACAGATCAGATGGTCTGGTAGTCCCATCTCTTTCAGAATTTTCCACAGTTTGTTGTGATCCACACTGTCAAAGGCTTTGGCATAGTCAATAAAGCAGAAGCAGATGTTTTTCTGGAATTCTCTTGCTTTTTTGATGATCCAACGGATGTTGGCAATTTGATCTCTGGTGCCTCTGCCTTTTCTAAAACGAGCTTGAACATCTGGAAGCTCTCAGTTCACTTACTGTTGAAGCCTAGCTTGAAGAATTTTGAGCATTACCTTGCTAACATGTGAGATGAGTGAAACTGTATGGTAGTTTGAACATTCTTTGGCACTGCCTTTCTTTGGGACTGGGATGAAAACTGACCTTTTCCAGTCCTGTGGCCACTGCTAGGTTTTCCAGATTTGCTGGCATATTGAGTACAGCACTTTCACAGCATCATCTTTCAGAATTTGAAATAGCTCAACTGGAATTCCATCACCTCTACTAGCTTTGTTCATAGTTATCCTTTCTAAGGCCCACTTGACTTCACATTCCAGGATCTCTGGCTCTAGGTGAGTGATCACACCATCATGATTATCTGGGTCATGAAGATCTTTTTTGTACAGTTCTTCTGTGTATTCTTGCCACCTCTTCTTAACATCTTCTGCTTCTGTTAGGTCCATACCATTTCTGTCCTTCATCGAGCCTGTCTTTGCATGAAATGTTCCCTTGGTATCTCTAATTTTCTTGAAGAGATCTTTAGTCTTTCCCATTCTGTTGTTTCCCTCTATTCCTTTGCATTGATCTCTGAGGAAGGCTTTCTTATCCCTCCTTGCTATTCTTTGGAACTCTGCATTCAGATGGGAATATCTTTCTTTTTATCCTTTGTTTTTTGCTTCTCTTCTTTTCCCAGCTCTTTCTAAGTCCTCCTCAGACAGTCATTTTGCTTTTTTGCATTTCTTTTCCATGGGGATGGTCTTGATCCCTGTCTCCTGCACAGTGTCACGAACCTCTGTCCATAGTTCATCAGGCACTCTGTCTATCAGATCTAGTCCCTTATATTTATTTGTCACTTGCACTGTATAATCATAAGGGATTTGATTTAGGTCATACCTGAATGGTCTAGTGGTTTTCCCTACTTTCCTCAATTTAAGTCTGAATTTGGCAATAAAGACTTCATGATCTGAGCCACAGTCTGCTCCCGGTCTTGTTTTTGCTGACTGTACAGTACATCATGTAAAATAGTGGATTGGATGACTTTCAAGCTGGAATAAAAATTTATGGGAGAAACAACAACCACAGATATGCAAGATGATAGCGCTCTAATGGCATAAAGTGAAGAGGAACTAAAGAGCTTCTTGATGAGGATGAAAATGGAGAGTGAAAAAGATGGCTTAAAACTCAACATTCACAAAACTAAGATCATGGCATCTGGTCCCATCACTTCATGGCAAAGAGATGGGGAAAATACAGAAACAGTGATAGACTTTATTTATTGGGCTCCAAAATCACTGCGGACAGTGACTGCAGCCTTGAAATTGAAAGACGTTTGCTCTTTGGAAGAAAAACTATGACAAACCTAGACAGCATATTAAAACGTAAAGACATTACTGTGTCGACAGAGGTCTGTAGAGTCAAAGCCATGGTTTTTCAAATAGTCATGTATGAATGTGAGAATTGGACCATAAAGAAGGCTGAGTGCCAAAGAATTGATTCTTTTGAATTGTGGTGCTAGAGAAGACTCTTGAGAGTCCCTTGGACAGCAAGGAGATCAAACCAGTCAATCCTAAAGGAAATCAACGCTAATATTCATTAGAAGGACTGATGTTGATTCTGAAGTTCCAATACTTTGGCCACCTGATGCAAAGAGCTGACTCATTTGAAAAGACCCTGATGGTGAAAAAGATTGAGGGTAAGAGGATAAGGGGGTGACAGAATATCAGATGGTTGAATGGCATCATCGACTCAATGGATATGAGTTTTGGCAAACTCTGGGGGATCGTAAAGGACAAGGTAGTCTGAAGTGCTATAGTTCATGGCGTCACAAACAGTTGGACACAACAGAGCAACTGAACAACAATAACAACAACATATAAAAAGTTTGTGTGTGACTAAATCTGTTATCTATGGCTGAGTAACAGTGTATCCCAAAACTTACTAATGTAAAACTATGATAATTTGTTATTTCTTATAACTCTAGGTCTTCCAATAATCCCACTTAGACTCACATAAACAACTATTTCTGGCTGAGAGGTTATTGGGGACTGGACTTAGCTGTGTTCTTTCTCCATGTGATCTCTCATGCTTGAGAAAGCTAATCCAAGTGTCCTCATTTGGAGCAGCATCATTCCAAAAGATCAAGCTCCAGTGTGTTCATGTATTAGTCTTCTGCTTGCCACATGTTTGCTAATGTCTCTTTGGCCAAAGTAAATCAGGTGGCCAAACCCAGTGTCATAATGGGAAGGGACAATCAACACATGAGTGTATGGCTACCAAGAGCCATGGTAAAGTGAAGGCCACTAGTGTAAACATACAGTATCAGTTCAGTTCAGTGGCTCAATCATGTCTGACTCTTTGTGACTCCATGCACTGCAGCACTCCAGCCTTCCCTGTCCATCACCAGCTCCCAGAGCTTGCTCAAACTCATGTCCATTGAGTCAGTGATGCCATTCAACCATCTCATCCTCTGTTATCCCCTTCTCCTTCTGCCTTCAATCTCTTCCATCCTCAGGGTCTTTTCCAATGAGTCTGCTCTTTGCATCAGGTGGCCAAGTATTGGAGCTTCAGCTTCAGCATCAGTCCTCCCAATGAATATTCAGGACTGATTTCTTTTAAGATTGACTGGTTTGTTCTCCCTACAATCCAAGGGACTCTCTAGAGTCTTCTCTAACACCACAGTTCAAAATCATAAATTCCTCAGCGCTCACTATACTATAAACATATAGTATAGTGGGGAAAAAAATTACTACTTTGAAATAACTTGTGCTTAGACAAAATTATACTAGAAGAGTATAACCAGAATATCTGGATTTTTTTTCTTTTTTTATAGTAGGACAGATTTCAGGTCGTGAAAAGTCCCTATTTTATTACTTTATAATGATATTTATAATAAAAATAAGCAGCAAGAGCTTTACGAAGGAAACACAGTACCTTTATTTAGAAGGAGGAGAGTATAATTATTATTGAGCACTCACTATGTGGGCTTACCCAGTGGAAGCTGGTGGTAAAGAACCCACCTACCAATGCAGGAGATGTAAGAGATAAATGTTCGATTCTTGAACAGGGAAGATCCCCTGGAAGAAGGCATGGCAACCTACTCCTGTATTCTTGCCTGGACAGAGGAGCCTCATGGGCTATGGTTCATAGCTTCACAATAAGTTGGACATGACTGAAGCAACTTAGCATACACGGACCCACTATGTACTTGGTACGTAATCAGACAACCTATATTTGTTCTCATTTAATTTAATCTTACAGACTACAGTAATTATTATATTTTTGTTAAATAGAGTTAATGCAAAATGTAATCCTGAATGCTCAATTATTAAGCATTGTGGTTAGCATTTCATCATTCATAATAATAAAGATACATAAGTTCTAAATAAAACTAACAGTTTTATTAACAGTCATTAGGACATTTATGCTTTTACCTTATAAAGCAATTAGAACGGAGAAGGCAATGGCACCCCACTCCAGTATTCTTGCCTGGAGAATCCTACGGATGGCGGAGCCTGGTGAGCTGCCGTCCATGGGGTCGCACAGAGTCGGACACGACTGAAGCGACTTAGCAGCAGCAGCAGCAGAATCGGTTCACTCCTGAGTAACAAAGACCACAAATAACAGTGGCTTCAACAAGATAAGAGTTAATTTCTTTCTCACAGAGAAATCTGGACAGAAGCAGTGCAGGGTTCAGCTCTCCTCTGAAACTTCAAGTACCCAGGCTCTTTCCAATTACTACTCTCATCCCTAGCATTGGGCACAGATCCACACTTTGCTGCAAGGGAAGCTGGGAAATGCTGTCCTAAGCTTTTTCTCTTTGTATTTATTTGTTCTGACTAAAGTGAATGGGGAATGGATATCAGGAGACAAAGGGAATCATGCCTTCACCTTATATGCATGGCATGCTCCATCCCTGATGTCAGAGATATAATCCCTAAAGAAAAGAAAGTGAAGCCGCTCAGTTGTGTCCAACTCTTTGGGACCCCATGGACTGTAGCCTACCAGAATCCTCCGTCTATGGGATTTTCCAGGCAAGAATACTGGAGTGGGTTGCCATTTCCTTCTCCAGGAGATCTTCCCGACCCAGGGATTGAACCCGGGTCTCCCACATTGTAGGCACATGCTTTACCATCTGAGCCACCAGGGAAGTCAAATTAAGACCTTCTCCTTCAAGCCAGAATCAAACCAGTGACCTAAGGGTGGCCGCGGACATTCGTCTACAGTCCTCCGCTCTACCATCTGAGCTATAGGATAAGGGAGATTAATAATAATAATAATCCTTAAGAGTACTATTATTTCTCTAATATTGATTAAGTTAAACACATTTGGCTTTATTAACACCATATTCTCACCATCACATTCCATGATATGGAGAAAGTCAATCCATTTATAACTACAGAACTAGTTGCAAGCTGAACTGTTAAAATAGGCAGTCACTGTGACTCAGTGAACTTCACATGAAGCGAGAAGGCATCAGGTGGAAAGTCAGTCCAACAAGCAGTGTCTCAGGGACCAGGATGCAGTAAGGAAGTGAAATAGGGTGACTAATCAGCAGGGTGGGTGGAGAGGTTGGCTTAGAAAGGAAAAGGATATTTTTTTAAAAGGAAATTTTCTAGTAAATTAAAACTAAGGGAAAATGTTATTCCTTTACCAGGTGGTTCATTGGTTTTTTAGATATTCCTTTTCCATTGACTAAATTGCTACAAGATTTATTAACTTTTCTCACTGTCTTTCCTATGCATTTCTTCAGCAACTCATACAATTCTAAAGAAAACAGTTCCTACACTAAATCTCAGTTCTTCTGTCAATTACAGTGACTGAAACTCTTGCACATTTCTTCAAGCAGCCCTACCACATTCCCTGCTATGCTGATTGCCACAAATTAGAGATCTGCATCTTCCCTGTGGGGCATCCTGTTGGAACATATAGATTTCCTATTGAGCTGCTGGTGCTTCACTTCAGGTTTGCACAGGAGTCAATTTAAGCAGTTTGGAACAATATAAGCAATTCTGCTGCATAGTCAGTATTGGAACTGTCTCATCAGGATGAATATGAAGAGGCAGAAGGCCTATCCCCTGTCACACAGAGTGAACACTGAGCTGGCAGAAATGTGCAGGCAGGGAGCTTATGATGCTACCTGTCCACTCTAAATCCAACTTTTTCATCTATAAAACTGGGGATAACACCAAACTTTCATGATGATGTGAATTAGAGATAATACCTATGAAATACCTACCATAGTACCAGAGATACAATACTTAGTTTTTGTTATTGACATAAAAATTGAAAGGAACATGGTTTAGAAAATGTATAAAATCAAGTATTTTTACTTAACAACACTATTCAAAAATTGAGTCCTGTTAAGGCCTTTAATGTGCCCTCTTGTCTAATTAAAGGTAATATTAATAAACACTGAGATGAGTTTTAGGAAGTTTGATAAATTTCTGATTTTTCTATTAGGATTATTTTTTTTTCCTTTCAAGAAATGTCAATATTCAAAATCTTTTGCCAGAAACACATTCTTAATTTGTCTGAAGTTGTACTATACTTAGTCGCTCAGCTGTGTCCAACTCTTTGAGATCCCATGGACTATAGCCTGCCAGGCTACTGGTTGGAGAGAAAGAACAACAGCTAAATATGATGTCTAGATCCAAGACTGAGGAGCTAAATTGATAAGGATGTAATTTACTAACACATAAAACACAGAAGAAGAAAAATTTTGGAGTTAAAGATGATAAGAGACCTTAAAAATAACCAAGCTAAGATGTTCAGTAGTCCGATACACATGCTTGAGTTTCTGTTCAGGAGTCTTGGCTGTGAAAAAGTCTTGAAAATCACTTAGCAAAATACATAGTACATAGTGAACATTCAGTAAGAGTCAGCTACTTTTATTAATAGCAGTATTGAGTGCTTAGAAATGTAACCAACACAGAAAAGGCTCTAAGAGAACTAAACCCAACCAAACATTGAAAAGTTATTTTATTCATTTTTGAAATGGTGGTAAATTTATGCCCAATGAAAATAAAACCATAATCCATTTTTTTAATATGGAAATTTCCTGTACTCTTATGCCTCAGGTGGGAGCATCCTAGTCAAGGTTTCCATTAATTGCTTAACTTCTGGTAACATACATTTCTCTCCTGTAGTTAATCCACTGGTTTTCAAAGCTTTCCAGGCCTCAGCTTTAATCTCTTTTAGTAATGAAGAGTGATGTCATCAGCACAGCATAACAGAGTTTCCTACCATCTTCCCATTAAAGAACACTGATGAACAAAGACAAGAGATTCTTTGTGTAAATCCAGGAGTCCAGCACAGATATTCCAGCACACTGTTAGATCAGTTCAGTTCAGTCACTCAGTCGTGTCTGACTCTTTGCAACCCCATGAACCACAGCACGCCAGGCCTCCCTGTCCATCACCAGCTCCCGGAGTCCACCCAAACTCATGCCCGTTGAGTCAGTGATGCCATCCAACCATCTCATCCTCTATCATCCCCTTCTCCTCCTGCCCTCAATCTTTCCCAACATCAGGGTCTTTTCAAATGAGTCAGCTCTTTGCATCAGGTGGCCAAAATATTGGAGTTTCAGTTTCAACATCAGTCCTTCCAATGAACACCCAGGACTTATTTCCTTTAGGAGTGACAGATTTGATCTCCTTGTTGTCTAAGGGACTCTCAAGAGTCTTCTCTAACACCACAGTTCAAAAGCATCAATTCTTCTGCACTGTTAGATAAGCAAACAAACAAATCCAAAATTGGATGCATTGAGGAGGGTAAGAGGAACAGTTTCCCTTTACCTATATGACCTGTCTCCCAAAGGCAGCATCACTCTGATACCAAAGCCAGACAGGAACACTATGTGAAAAGGAAACTAGAGGAAAGTATCTCTAATGAATATAGATGTAAAACATTTTAGCAAAATTTTAGCAAATTGAACTCAACAGCACATTAAAAGGATCATACACCATGGTCAAGTTGGATTTATCCCTGGGATTCAAGGATAGTTCAAACATATACAAATTAATCACTATAATATACCACATTAACAAATGAGAGATATAACTTATATGATCATTTCCATATATGTAGAAAAAGCATTTGACAAAATTCAACATTCTTTCACAATAAAAACTCTTAAAAATTGGATATAGAAGGAATATACCTCAACATAATAAAGGCCACATATGAAAATCTCACAGCTAACCACCTACTCAGTGTTAAAAGTTGAATTTTTTTTTCCTCTAACATGAAGTATCTCTGTTTACAGATGATATCATTTATATGCAAAAATTCTAATGCGTCTACCACAAAACAGTTAGAACAGTTAGCCTCACTGGATATCTAGGAGATAATTTAGTTCCACACAACTACAATAAGGTGAATATCCAATGAAACAAGTCAGAGAATTTTGGGGAGTTCCCAGTGCATATAAATGGTATGCTTACACTATATTGTACTCTATTAAGTTTGCTATAGCATAATGTTTAAAAAACTAAAAATAGCATGGATATGAAATATACATTGTGAGGAATATAGTCAATAACTACATAATATATTTTGTATGGTGACATGTCAGGGGACGTTCAACTTTAAGGGATCCAATATGTTGCATTTTCTTCCTTTGTGTGCTGTTTCTCAAGAAGTCTCTGTTCCTTATAAGTTCCTGGAATACAGGAACAAGCAGAGCTGCACGCAGTTCTCAGGACTGAGATCATGGGAAAGAGCACCTGCTTGGATTCCCTTCAGTGACTCCCTTCAGTGACTCTCTTCAGTGACCTTTTACTTAAAGGACTATCCATTTTGTTGCAACTGATGGAGTTTCACTCTTAATGACTGAGTAATCATTTTATTGAAGATATATAAGCATGTGTTTCTGCGAATAAAGTACCCTTGTTTCACTCGAGACTTGGGTCCCTCGCGTCCTTCTTTTCGTCGACTTCAGTCCCCAGGTCCCGGTCTGTAAAGACCATAACAATGACATATTGTAAATGAACTTATCATGATGATCAGTTGTAAATGTATGGAAATATTGAATCATCATGTTGTGTGATTCAGGAACTAACAGTGTTATAAATAAATTTTAAAAAAAATCAAATAAAGGATAATTGCTATACAATATTGTGTTGGTTTCTGCTGTACAACAACATGAATCAGCCATAAGGGTATATATACTGTCTCCCATCTCCCCCATCCCACCCCTCTAGGTCATCACAGAACACTAGGCTGGGCTTCCTGTGTTATATAGCAGTTTCACACTAGCTATCTACTTTACACATAGTAATGTATATATGTCAATTCTACTCTCTCAATTTGTCTCACCCTCTTTTTCCCCACTGTGTCCAAAGACTGTCTTCTACTTCTGTGTCTCTTATTCCAATCCTGCAAATAGATTCATTGGTACCATTTTTCTAGATGCTGTATATATGCATCAGCATACAAAATATTTTTTCTCTTTCTGACATACTTCACTCTCTACAATAGGATCTAGGTTCATCCACCTCAGTTCAAGTGACACAAATTCACTCCTTTTATTGGATGAGTAATATTCCATTGTATATATGTATGACATCTTCATTCTTTCATCTGTCAAAGGACATCTAGGTTGCTTTCATGTTCTGGTGATTGTAAATAGTGCTGCAATGAACACTGGGGTACATTTCTTTTGGATTATGATTTTTTTCAGGGTATACGCCCTGTTGCGGGGTTGCTGGGTCATATAGTAAATTTAGTCCTAGTTTATTTATTTATTTTCTTTAAAAAAAACTCCATACTACTTCCCCTAGTCACTGTATCAATTTATATCCTCATCAACAGTGCAGGAAGGTTCCCCTTCACATCCTCTCCAACGTTTATAGTTTGCTGATCTTTTTGAAACAAAATTATAGAAAATGTGATCAGATTTGTGATTACCAGAGATGGAGGGCAAGGGCAGTATTTGGTTGAAGGGGTCAAAAGATACAAACTTCCAGTTATAATAAATGATAAATAAGCACCAGGAATATAATGTACAACATGGTAAATATAATTAACACTTAATTATACAGCATTTGTATGTTTCTTATACAACACATATAAGAAAGTTAAGAGAATATCTCATTATAAGGAAAAAAGTTTCTTTTTAATTTTATACCTATATGAGATGATGTTGTTGTTGTATGGTTACTAAGTTGTGTCTGACTCTTTTGCAAACCTATGGACTGTCACTCACCAGACTCCTCTGTCTGTGGGATTTCCTGGGCTAGTATACTGTAGTGGGTTGCCATTTCCTTCTCCAGGGAATATTTCTGACCCAGGGATCAGACCTAGGGATCGAACCCAGGTCTCTTGCATTGCAGATGGATACTTTACCACTGAGCCACGTGGAAAACTCCATATGAGATGATGAATGTTCACTAAACTTGTAATAATCACTTCATGGTGTCTGTGAATCAAATATCATGCTATGTATCTTAAACCTATACAGTGCTGTATGTCAATAGTTGTGTCAATAAAACTAGAAGGAAAAACATTAAAAACAGCATTAAGTTTAAAAGTAATATTCTTGGGGAAATGACCCCACTGGACTTGCTTGATATAAGTATTGGCAAGGATGTGAACGAAAAGGAATCCTTCTGCATTGTTGGTGTTAGTGGAAATGTAAACCAACCAGTAGAGCCACTATGGAGAACAGTATGAATTTTCCTCAAAAAATTAAAAGTAGAATTATTGTGTGACCTAGCAATCTTTCTGGATACATTTCTGAAAGAAATGAAATCATTATCTTCAAAAGATGTCTACATTCTCTCATGGTAATTGCAGAATTATTCCCCAAACAGACAAGACATGGAGGCAATCTAAGTATCCACTGACAGATTTATGGCAAAAGAAAATGTGATATATATAATACTAATGATAATATTAGAAATGTGATACTATATATAATATATACACACTCAACTATTAAATCTTGTCATTTGTGACAACATAGATGGACCTAGCAGATATTATTCTTAATGAAATAAGTTAAAGAAAGATAAGTACTGTTTGATTTCATATTGAATCTAAGAACATTGAACTCATAGAAACAAAGTAGAACGGTGGTTTCCAAGGGTTAGAAGTGAGGGTAGGGAAATGGGGGATGTTGGCCCCAAAGTACGAATTTGCAGTTATAAGATGAATATATTCTGGGGACCTAGTTTACAGCAATGGTGACTTTAATCAACAATTCTCAATGACAGGGAGACTTCAATTTATTGTGTTTCACTTACTGAACTTCACAGATATTCCATTATTTTATAAATTGAATATTTGTAGCAATCCTATATTTTTAGACACTGTTTAGCATTTTGTTTTTTTAGGCATAATGCTATTGTACATTTAATAAGCTATAATATAGTGCAAACATAACTTTTATATTCACTTTGGCACCAAAAGAGTCATGTTATTCACTTCACTGACATATTTGCTTTAATGCAGGGATCTAGAACCAAACCCACAATACCTCTGAGGTGTGTCTACACATACTTGAAAGTTGATATGAGAGTAGATCTTAAATGTTCACCACACACAAAAAATCATAATTTTGTGAGGTGATGAATGTGTTAACTAACTTATTGTAATAGTCTTCTTGCAATAAATATGTATATCAAATCATCACTTTGAATATAAAAAATAATCAAAGTATATACTTTAAATTTGCACAATGTTATATTTAATGATATCTTAATAAAGCTGAAAGAAAGTAAATTTTTAAAATCTCTCCCATTAATGACAGTCATAAAATGATAAAAAAAAAAAAACTTAATCATCTGAAAATGATAGAATCAGACACTTAGAGATGTTGTTTACAATAGACAGGGTTAAATCATGCACACCTTTTAAGGTCAGTGATCAGAAAAAGTCTTTCCACCCCTACAGACACTGAGGATAAGGCAAGATGTGACTAAAGCACTGGCATGAGTTGGCATGAAGGATTTCAGTTTCCAAAATTTTTTCTGTTGTTGGAAATTATGTTTATTTTCTGACTATCTGAACTCCTTTTCCAATAATCTTCTGTTAAGAGGACTGATAATCTTACTAGCCCCCTATTTCAGACATTACCCAAAATTCCAGGAGAAGGGATATAGATGAGCAAAAACAAAAATCCTGAAACTAATGACTCAGGGAACTTGTGATGTGCATTGATGTGACAGCTACATTGTAATGACATCATTTAGGAAATGTAATGCTGTGGCATCTACCATTTGTTTTCTCCACATCATAAGACCCTCAGCAGAAAATTCTGGATTGGAGGACAGACCAGATTCTTAGATCAATGAAGAATGTCTTATTCTTGTTTATAGTAACATCAAGTATTTATTTTTAATCATCAATCATAATGGAAGATCTTATTTTCATTATCCATCATTTATAAAACTAATTCATAAAAGTCATACCCTAGTACTTGGCAAAAAAAAAAAAAAAAGGTTTTGCCTTAAAGCCTCTAATTTCCTAAGACATTCCATATTCCTCACAAAATATCTGAACTCTTGGGAACACTGTAGTATAACTTTGAGGTGTTTGTTTGTTGTCAAATAATATCTATCCCACTTTGTATGATAATAATTTACTGAATTTCATTTGAATAGCTACTAATGTTCATGAGTCCACATGGATTGCACAGGGCTCCCTACACCAAAACCCCAGTTACAGGAATAAATATATAACCTAGACTTGAACAAGGAAAGCATAATATTTCCCTAGGACAGGACAGCTTAAGAATGGCCACATGACAAAGTCAGACTCAATAGAATTTCTAGGATGTGAGGAGAATCAGCTGGGGGATAAAAGCAAGTTTTCTTTTATATTTGTCCTCAGAGCCTAAAAACCTGATACTGAGGGCAACCAGGTTACCTCCACATAAAGAGAGATATGGTTCTGATGGCATCACTAGAGCTTCTGGATCAAGCTGTCCCTCACGTTACCCCTGGACTTTTTAGTTTCATAAGCCAATATTTTACTACTGTTCTTTCTGCTTGAGCCATTTTAAGTGCTTTTGTCTCCTGTAACTAAAATAACTCTAATCAATAACTATGAGATTTGATCTTAAGAGTGACATAAGTTAACTGTAGAGAGCTAAGCAAATTCAATAACAAGTTCCTTTGCTGTAAAATGGAAAACAGAACATACACATAGAAACCAAAACCACACACCATTTATATGTTTATACACAATAAATATACCTGTAATTTTGTGTGTATTTCTTTGAAAATTAATGACAGATAGATATTAAAAGAGATAGATAAAAGACAGATGATAGATAAATTAATAGAGACAAATAGATTCACTGATGATCTGCCTGAATTGTCACATATGTGGTAATTCAAATTTCATCTGGGTTTCAAAAATTCTGATTTCTAACCTTAGCTCTACCACTGCTCAGTTTCAGTTTTATCATACGTGAAGCAATAAATGGGACCTACCTTCTAAGCTTTCATGAGGAATCTGGTGGGCTACAGTCCATGGGTTGCAAAGAGTCGGACACAACTAAGTGACTAACATTCTCACTTAAGTAAGATAGTGCTTGTAAAACTCTATCTAAAGTGGGTATACAGTAAACATTAGCTTTTAGGTATTATTTACTCATAGATGACACTAAGGTAAAGATACATCTATTTTCACTGGATATAAAGAAAAATAGAAAGTCATCATAGGCAAATATCAGATTTGTCTTGATTCATTCTGACTGGACAAAGAACCAAATCTTACTAGATTTATCTAGTAATATTTTTTATAAGTTTTTTTTAATGAAATATAATCTAGTTCCAACCTAGCTATATATATATGGCCTTAAATATTTGATTTTGTTATTACCTCTACAGGATGAATTATTTTAGCCTTTGGTTATACTAATGACTAGAAATGTTTGGAGAATTTAGAGCAGTTTCCATATTCTCTTTGATTTAATTTGTTTGTTGTACTAAATAGTCAACCTCTATCTGCAGCAAGATTAACTGCTTTGCTGTTGAGAGAGGAAAGATAACAATGACAACAGCATTTGGCATTTTAACAGGAGCTAGTATTTTGGGACAGGCAAAAGGGAGATGGTTTAGAATATGAATCTTCCAACTGTATTCTCATAGTTTCACCGCCACACCTACCAGCACCTATAAAAAAGGAAGTCACTCCATATATCTAATATTCATCATAACTTATCCCACATAAAATTAACTTAGATCCATAGAACTCACTTGATACTTTTAAAAAGATAGATAAAAAATAAAATCAAAATTGTATTCTGTCATTTGAAACATGAAAAGTCGTTTATTAAAATTCTGAGATTTTAACACATTCAATAAAGTTTTCCTTCAGCGCAAAAGTACTCTCAACTCTCGTCCAGTTGATTTCCACTTTAAATCAGTTTATAACTGAGGGAACATACAAATCTGATGATAGAAAAAGATTCCTGTTTGACACATTAGCCTGGATAAAGACTTGATGGTTTGATCTTCACAGCTAAGAATTACGTGAACTATAATAGGAATAAATACTGAAGTAGAAGCTAAGAAATGCAGAGATATGAATGAAAGAAAATGAGAGCTTTTTGTTGGATTTACTTTCATTCTTACTGCACTTATAATTTGCATCTCTCCATGTTTCCAATTCTTTCCAGGAGCAAGTTGAAAATCAGATATGCAGCTTTATGAAGAAATCTGATCAGTCAGAAGACAATGTTCTGCTCACTTCCTCCCTCCCCCACCAGTTCAATTCATTTTAGTCCTTACTTCTCCAAGAGAATGAAAATAGGAGCTTCTTCCTTTCATCTTCAACTATAATCTCATAGCTGGTGCTGCCAATATTTTTGCCATGAAGATTCTTAACAGAGATGAATTAACTCCAACCCTGCTCTCCTTGATTTTTCCCCTCATTATCTGCTTCTTTGCTAAGCCCAGAATCTTTCTGACCATCTACCCGAAAATAGTGTTGCATATTTGGCTCTAAGTATACATAACAAGACCTGGTTTCTGGAGCAGCTAGTGATGGGGCTGCAAGAGGAAAACTCTCTGGTTCATCTGATCAGATCAACACACTCACTGAAACACTGACTCAAGCATGCCCCCTTCCCTGTGCATCAGACATGGCAGGAATGGACATGGTGGAGCTTGCATTAGGAAGAGGAGCACAGGGGAGAGAAGAGTTAAGGTGAAATGCAAATGAGGAAAAAGCAAGATATGGGTTATTTCAGTGCCAATATTTTGTGGGCGGATGACCTCAGAATGGAAAGATTTCCTCCCGTAGTTTTTGAATTAAACTTTCAAGTCATTATTACAGTAATAATAATAATATAAACAAATATTTGCAATGGTGAATATCATTATATATCATAAGGTTTATTTGAAAAAAAATATATAACACCTTTATATAAAATTTGGTTTTTATTATTGAGGTAAAACTGACATATTAGTTTCTGATGTACATGATTTGATTTTTGTATATATCGCAAAACGATCATCATCTTAAGACTAACATCCATCACCATATTTAGTTACACATGTTTTTTCTTCTGATGAGAACCTTTAAGATCTACTTTCTTAGCAACTTTCAAATATGCAATAGAGTTATTAACTGTAGTCACCATACTATATATTATATTTCCAGAACTTATTTATCTCTTAACTGGAAGTTTGTTTGTACCTTTTGATCCCCTTCACCTATCTCACCCATTCTTCACCCCTCACCTCTGGCAACCACTGATCTGTATGAATGAGTTTAAGGTTTCGGGGTTTTTTTGGATTTGACATATAAGTGAGAACATACAGTATTTATCTTTCTCTGTTTGACTTGCTTGACTTAGTACAATATCCTCTAGATCATCCACATTGTCACAAATAACAAGATTTCATGATTTTTATGACTAATATCCCATTTTATATATATATATATACACATACATACTACATCTTCATTCATCCATTGATAATTCTAAGGTTGCTCTTATAACTTGATTATTGTAAATAATCCTGCAGTAAACATAAAGGTGCATATATCTTTTAGAATTAATGCTTTGTTTTTCTTCAGAAAAATGCCAGAAGGTGGAATAAGTTGATCATATAGTGATTCTATTTTTAATTTTGGGGGACACTCCATACTGTTTTCCATAGTGGCTGTACCACCAATTAACATTCTCACCGATAACATACAAAAGTTCCCTTTTATCTACATCCTTGCAAGTGTTAAGTTCAATAACAAGCAAAAACTAACATATGGTACAGAAATTAGGATTTTGTCTCTGGGGAGGAGGTAGTGTCTGAGAAAGGACCCAAGGGCAAACTTGGGGTACTTGCCATATTCCATTTCTCTATTTGGGTATCCTTTGTGATAATTCATCAAGCTATACTCGTTTCATTTGATCATTTCTGTATTTACATTATACTTCAAAAATATTTATTTTAAACAAAACATTAATAAAATAAACTCTAAATAGGACTTTATTTCTGAGAATTAGTTTTGTGAAGCCTTTCCTTCCAAAGGAAGCATTTCCAGTAGCTCACTGAGAGATTGCATCAACAGTACAAATCGGGAATCAGGTTACTCAGGTTCTAGTTTCACCCTGATGCAACTAGTTCTCTTATTAGAACTGCTGCTGCTGCTGCTAAGTCGCTTCAGTCGTATCCAACTCTGTGCAACCCCATGGACAAGCAGCCCACCAGACTCCTCTGTCCACAGGATTCTCCAGGCAAGAATACTGGATTGGGTTGCCATTTCCTTCTCCACTTATTAGAACAAGTCATGTCAAATGCTTGGTCTTTATATCTCCTTTGGAAAAGGAAGGTATTTAAGCTAATTTTTAACATTCCTCTCAACTCTTAAAGTCTTGTGGTTCTAAATACTCACCCTATTTTGATGTATGCCAACTGCTGAATCATGGGAGGCATACTCTTTCCTTCTAACCTGGTTACAGTAAAATCCAGACTATGGAGGGGAAAAGGTCAGGATTAAGAAGAACATACTATAGGGTATGTTGGCAAAGGGCTCGTTTACAAAAGCACATGATATGTTTGTGACATGTGAAGTATAAAGATGAATTTTTTTTTCTTCCTTACCATGGGACATTTTAAAATCAGAAATAATGTTTATAGAACCACCTCCCCAATGCTATATCTGTTCAAAACATTTCTGACCTTTGCAAATGTAAGTTATGAAATTCTGAATGTGACTTTAGAAGTAAACTAGTAAAGACTACAAAGATATTTACCCATGCAGTTAAAAAGAAAAGTTTCTGAAAAACTGGAAAACAACAAGATAAGCAAACAAAAAATAATAAAGGTCATGTTGACTATAGACTAGATTCCCTTTCTAACTCTCCTAAGTAATAATTGCTGTCTGTCTGCTGTTTTATAAGAGAGTTAATTATCCCATATTTCATTTTTAAAAGCAAAACAACCTACTATCTCAATTAAATGCTCAAGATGAGAAAAAAGTGCCTTTTTTCCTGTTGTTTTCATTCATTTTCTTTGTGACAAGAACGTGACAATTTGATGAGAAAAATGTACCCTCATTTTTTATTCCTTTCTGAAGTCTGTGCAGACTGCTGGGGTCTCCTCTATGTTGTAACTCTTGCTTCAGCCACACACAGTTGATGGAGACAGCTAATTAATTTCACTATTGTCTGAAATTTTCACCATGAGATTACTATCTGTCAAGGCAGTGTCTTCAAGACCAGGTCCATGTTTCTCACACGTAGAGTGATTGATTGGTCTTTTCAAATCTTTGAGTCAGTTTCTTGAGACTCAGTAGTGAGATTCCAAACTGGGAAAGAAGTCAAGGCTGTTTTATTGTCACCATGCTTATTTAATTTATATACAGAGTACATCATGCAAAATGCTGGACTGGATTAAGCACAAGCTGGAATAAAGATTTCGGGGAGAAATATCAATAATTTCAGATATGCAGATGACCACCCTTATGTCACCACCCTTATGGCAGAAAGCAAAGAAGAACTAAAGAGTCACTTGATGAAAGTGAAAGAGGAAAGTGAAAAAGTTGGCTCAAAACTCAACATTCATAAAACTAAGATCACGCCATCTGGTCCCATCACTTCATGGCAAATAGATGGGGAAATAATAGAAACACTGACTGACTATTTTCTTGGACTTCAAAAACACTGCAGATGATGACTGCAGTAATGAAATTAAAAGAAACTTGCTCATTGGAAGAACAACTGAGCGACTGAACTGAATGAGTGTGAAATGAATTTTTCACAGTGCCAACTTACCTTTCACATTTTCCTTTCAGCCTAATTATTTTAAAAATAATAATAAAAAAAGAACTATTCAAAGAAGATCATATTTTCAGCAACTGGTTTACCTGTCTCTCAGACTGCAGGGCACAGAATGTATTCATACAGTGTATTAAGAATCTACAACTCTATTGCTCCTTGTTGTTCACACAAATTCCTCATTATTTTCTGTTCCTCCCTTTTCTTTCTAATCTCAGTGTTCTTCACCTCCTCAGCAGGTCTGTCATAAATGTTTTCAGTCTGAATATTGCAAAAATATCACCAGATAAGACTGCTGCCACAGTTACTCCAAATTTCCTTACCAGGGTCATTCCAAATTTGGGTTCAGATAACCTGGCTCCATATTTTACCCTCTTGGACTTGTGTTAAACTGCTTTTACTGGCAGAGGGGAGAGGAGGGAAGTAGTCATGCATTAACTTCTGACAAAAAGTCTTGTGAAAATTTTATCTACATTTATCCAAATGATAAGTTTACTCTTATACTATTTTTTAACAATAATTGTTATTCTCATGTGAGTCATAAAAGAAATACCAATAATTACAAAAATAATTCAAATTAAGCCTCACTGATTTTCCATATAGTTTTTTTATTTTAATGCCATATCATAATTAAGCATTATGATTATGTGATTATGATTAATGCCAGATCATAATCACAATGCTTATAATTATTAAACCATGGTTTTAATATTTAAAAGACTGGGTAACTAGGCAAATATTAACATATTGATTTCCTTTCTCTAAAAAATAACTAAGGGTATGTTTTACTATTTTTATTCTATAATAAATCTTTAAAATTTTGTTTATTCATTTATTTATTTAAACAGTATTTATAGAAATTGATGGGTTCAGGGTAGGTTGCCCCCAAATATATCATTTTGTCCTATTGATTATTTTGAATTAAAGTCACTTGAAAAGCAGCCAGTGCAAGAAGGACACTCCTCTATCCCCCTCAAAGCAAAAATAAATCTCCCAACTGAAAGCCACCCTTTCTGCATCTGGAAGTAAAGAGGCATCCTTATTGCCAGAAACAGGGGATTCAGCACCCAGAGGCTAGGTAAACAAAATCTGCTTAGTTTCCCCACTAGTTACTATTCATAGCTAAGTCTCTTTGTATTTCAATTCTTCACAAATTTATTGCTCCTTTTTCTAAAAGGAATAAAAGCTGCCTGCTTTAGTCATTTCTTTGTCTCATATTTCTATAAACTTCTGCATGTGTGTAATTAAAATCTAATTTTCTCCTGTGAATCTGTCTCATGTCAGTGTAACTCTTAGACCCATCAGAAGACCCTAGAAGGGTAGTAGAAAGTTTTCTTTCCATGGCAAAACAGTATCATGTGCCAGACATTGATCCAAATGATGAGAAAACCCAGGAAACAACACACCAGGATCCTTGCCTTTCAGATCTTGCAATCTTAGTGTTAATCACTCAGTTGTGTCCAACTCTTTGTGACCCCATGGACTATAGTCTGCCAGGTCCCTCTATCCACGCAGGTTTCCAGGCAGGAGTACTGGAATGGGCAACCATTTCCTTCTCCAGGGGACCTTCCCAACCCAGGAATCAAACCCAGGTCTCCTTCATTGCCGGCAGATTCTTTCCATCTAAGCCACCAGTGAAGCCCCTTACAATCTTATCTAGGAGTAAAGATAGACTTAAAACTCCACAAAAGATAGGGGCAGAGTAAAGGGATAAGTTAAGTAATTGGGTAGTTAATCCCACTAGGTGATTTTAAATAGAGAAAAAAGTATGGGAGACCATTGTATGTTAATGATCACTCAAGAAAGCAAATTTCCTGAACTATAAAGCCAAGCAAGCTTGCTTAGCAACAAAGCCATGCAACATGTTTGAGACAGGAAATATATGGGAACTGTTGTACTTATCTTTTTTTTTTTCTCAGTTTATTCAAATCACTAATTACAAAAAGTGATACAAGCTTTGAAAAATACAAAATATGTAAAGGACAAAGGATATTTGCCACCCTCCAAGTCTCATTCTCCAAAAGGAATTATAATTGAATTCTGGGGTATTCTTCTAGAACTTTTCTATACACAAGTACATATAGAAAAATATTTTTAAATACATGTATTGTTCTACAACTTTATTAACCCAGTAAAGTGTTATTGACATACATCCACATCTGTAGAAAAAGATCCAATTTGATCTTAAAAGGCACCTGGTATTCTACAATATGGCTACACCCTATTAATGGATATTAAAATTCTCTCTCCCTCCTTTGTTTAAATTACCAAAATCCTTGTACTTTCTGATCAATTTTCCTTTGAACTTAAAACATCTATAAAAAAGTATTTTGCTTATTAATAAAATGAAAAAAAAAAAGACACACAACAGAAATATGAAACATTTGTTGTGCAGTCACTCAGTCGTGTCCACCTCTTTGCAACCCGACGGACTGCAGTATGCCAGACTTTCCTGTCCCTCACTATCTCCCAGAGCTTGCTCAAACTCTTGTCCATTGAATCAATGATGCCATTCAATCATCTCATCCTCTGTCACTCCCTTCTCCTTATGCGCTCAGTCTTTCCCAGCATCAGAGTCTTTTCCAATGAATCAGCTCTTTGCATCAGGTAACCAAAGTATTAGAGCTTCAGTTTCAACATCAGTCCTTCCAAACAATAAAACAGTCTTGGCATGAGACCCCAGTCTCAAACCTGTCAGTTTGACTCCTGAGTCTGTCCTTTTACCTGCAGTTCCAATAAAGCTAAGTGGTTTCTCTAAAAAGTACTTGGCATTCCCCATAAAACTGTTTACATTTTAGCAGACTAGACCAGCCCTTACTGAATTTCTAGGAATCTGCTTAAAGACTTTCCTGGTGGCTCAGACGGTAAGGAGTCTGCCTGCAATTCAGGAGATCTAGGTTCGATCCCCGGGTTGGGAAGATACCCTGGAGGAGGAAATGGCAACCCACTCCAGTATTCTTGCCTGGAGAATCCACTGGACCGAGGAGCCTGGTGGGCTACAGTCCATGGAGTTGCAAAGAGTCGGATATGACTGAGGGACTAAGCACAGCACACATGAGTCCCCATCCTTCCCAGGATGTTCAGTAAGTTAATTATTCCTAGGACATGCTTCTCTGTGCACATTAAAAATTAAAACATAAGGAAAAAGTGATGTTATACTGAAACCTGAGATGATTTGCCATTTTTAGTACGTGTTACTGACTTTTTGCTCATTTCCATTGCACCATGACAGGGACAAGAAAACTCTCCTACCTGACATGGAGGAGGAATTGATGATCAAAATTGATGTCTACTCAAGAATGAGGGAGAAAATGGCCTTATTCCCCCCACACTTTTCCTTTGATTATAAAACTGTAACCTAATAAGTTCTTGGGGTGTGACACCCTCTCATCACCTACTTGTAAGCCTCATGAAGGTCCTATTCTAATAAATCACTTCTTACCTATCACTTTGCCTTTCACTGATTTTTTTTTTTTTTCCTGTACTGAGTCATAAAGAACCAGAGCTCATTGAAGCCTCCCGGACATGCATTTTAGTAAGTTCACAAGTACTTAGGTACTTATGAAGAAAGTGGCTTAAACATTCACTTTAGCACAGATTTGGACTCATGAAAATAATCCTAAAACAACCAGAAAATGTTAGTTTCTTGACAAAGCATTAAACAGATAGCTGTAACAAGTACTGTATCTTAGTTTTGATATTATGGCAATTGCAAAGTTATTCAGTAACATCTGCAAGTGATTTCAAAGTAATAAAAAATGGCCTTGTTTAAAGATCTCCCGTAAATAGCTACACTGCCTCCTCAAATTGGCAGTGCAAAAAGCTCTCTAAGGATTACTTTATTTTATTATTGAATTTTATAATGGAATAAAAGTCTCTAAAAAAAAGGAATTTATTAATTACAGCCAAATCACTTGTATAATATCTGTCACTAGTACTCTTATATTCTAACCAACTGAATCTTAGGAATCTGATCATTTTAAGGAAGGAGACTCTCCTCGGATGGATCTTGCTGGTTTGCTCCTGGGAGAGAGGAAGGAGACCAGAAAATGTGGCAAAAACACATAGCTGAGTGTAGAGGAGACAGTTGAGAATGAAGGATCCTTCACTGAAGGGAAAACAAAAAAGCACAAAAGTTGTGAGACCTGTGAGTTTCACTTTTATCTGGGGACTTACCAAGACCTGTAGCCCTGAGACAGGCTCTCATAAAGCTTTGAGGAACTACTCCTAAGAGGCAAGGGGAGAGGCCCGTACATATGTGATTTTGGTGAAGGGGTTTATACAGTCAAGCACACATCTTGGTAGAAACATACTGCTAGCCACAAAGAACAGGTTAATGATTTTAGTTCATTCACAAATCTCAGTTAATGATTTCAGTCCATTTATAAGTATGGGAAGATGCAATAACCTTGGTTTACATTTTCTCCTGTAAATATCTGAGGACCTGTTCTGCCAGTTTTTTTCAGAGCACAGCATGTCTTATCCTGATCCTTGCCCAGAATTCTTTCCAGGGTGTATTGTAGGTCAGCAACTGCAGTGGCTAGTGACTCAGTCTTTGTAAAACTTGGTGGCAAGTGACATCATTTAATTGGCAAAGAAGAGCAGAATTTTCCACCCCACAATAGGCTGATTTTTTTTTAAAGCAGACATATGAAAATTAAGAAGTTACCATTTTAATAGAGACATGTATATGCATAAGGGAAATTTCTATTTGTAAGGATGTCTTCCTCTTTGTATCAAGAAGAATGGTTTGACTCTAAATCTCTAGAAAGTCTTTTCAATGGAGACAGCAACTAAAATTACTTAACAGTCTAACTCTTTTTAAGTTTGTTTTTTCTAGTATTCTTTCATAACTGATTCTTCCCTGACTTCCCAACATTTTCTTTTGTATTTAGCTGGAGATGATATTTAAAGCAATAGTTTGGTCCATTTGGGGATGGACCAAATGCTGGGCTGAATGAATCACACACTGGAATAAAGATTTCTGGGAGAAAAATCAACAGCCTCAGATATGCAGATGATATCAATCTAGTGGCAGAAAATGAAGAGGAACTAACTAGCCTCTTAATGAGGGTAAGAGGGTGAAAAAGCTGGCTTAAAACTCAGTGTTCAAAAAACTAAGATCATGGCATCTGGTCCTATCACTTCATGGCAAACAGAAGGGAAAAAAGTAGAAACAGTGACATATTTTATTTTCTTGGGCTCCACAGCCACTGCAGATGGTGACTGCAGCCGTAAAATTAAAAGATGTTACTCAGTTTTCCTGGGTATTTCCCAAGCGTACAGGAGGTATACCTGTTATTATACTTCTACTTGTTTTTCTGTTAATCCATCTTTTTATTACAGAAAAGTCTCAGCCAAGGACTAAGAACCCAAGAACCTATTTCCTCCCTCACAAAAACAAGCATGCCAGGTATTCAGTTTAAGTTTTTCTGTACTGCAAAGTAAAGTCCCTTTAATTTCTCAAACATTTATTAATGTCACTACATATTCAGAGATGTAGGTGTGTGTTATACATATAAATGCATGAAATGGGCTGAATTTCATGTTTAGTTTATCTGGATCTATTCTAGCTCTTAAGAATTTAAGGTACACAAAGAATAGTTAAAGAGAACAAAAACAGTAGGTAATATCTGTTGAGAACCTGTATTATCATTTAATCCTCAGAGAATAGGTATAAGGTCAGATGTTTTGTAGCTGTTTTACAGACAAGAAAACTAAGATTTAAAAAGATTAAATGCATGCGTGCTAAGTCACTTCAGTTATGTCCGACTCTTTGTGACCCTATGCACTGTAATCTGCCAGACTCTTCTGTCCATGGGATTCTCCAGGCAAGGATACTGGAGTGGATTGCCATATCTCTTCCAGGGGATCTTCCCCACCTAGAGATCAAAACCACTACTCTTACCTCTCATGCATTGGTAGGCAGGTACTTTGCCATATCATCATAAACGTTCAATAATATCACACAAACAGGAAGAGGCAAGGAGGAATTTATCTTATCTGAGTTCCAAAACCTGTGCATGTAACTTTACTGAACCTGAGCAAGAAGATATTGGGAAAAACATAATAGTTTTTCTAGAGCTGTTATAATATTTTAATTATATAAATGGTGATCAATAAACAAAAGGAACAAATCTTCTCTCCTATTTAGAGATAGGTCCAGGAAAAATTAGTGAGCATTTTGGGGAGGACTTTCATCTCCATTTCATCAACTAGATGTGTCTAACAATGGGATTAATGGTGTCAAGAATGAAATCTTCCTCTATCCTCTTAGGTTCTTTCTGCTGATCCAAGATTTAATTGACATGAGACAGTTTAATAGGATAAAATTAAACAAAAGTTTGGTAACACGTCTGGTGGAGAGACCCGGGAAAACTGAGAAACTCACCAAGATAGCCAAAGTCCTTACCTTAGTAAACACGATCTTTGGCTAAAGACAAAGAGAATGTTGGGGGCAGAAGTTTGTAACTTCATAGGGGAGCAATGCTGGTGCAGATAGCTCTGTTCTTGGAAAAGAATGTTTGGCCAAGTTCTTTAGGTCTTTTAATGTGATGGGGTAGGAGGTTGGTGATTTCCAGGCTCCATAGAGTCCAAGATTTCATCAATTGAAAAATTTCTATGCAAAGTGAATTTTTATCTTTCTGTTTTCTCAGGTTCTGTGGATACAACTAGAGTTCTTAGATACCAAACATTACATGGCAACCAAAATTTTGACATCTGAATTTTCTCTACCTTGCAAATGGGGTTACTGAAATCCTACTTGATTATTCTAACTCCAGCAAGAAACAATTTCTGATAAATAGTACACTCAAATATTTTTTCACATAAAATATGGCTAAGCAAGATCACCCCATCCCTGAATGTGTTCAGCTTTTCTTCTGTTCTCAGAATTTAAGAAAATTTTCCCTATAATATTTGGAGAAGAATCAAATCGATAGAAATTTTATTAGTCTTTGTGATAAAAGAATTCCTCTATAGTAACCACCATCTGTGCAGAAGAAGGTGGCCTTAAAATTAATGAAGCATAGGACATCTCCTGGAAGAAATCCCAGTTTCTCTTGGATTGTTGTAGACAGGCATAAAGTTTTGCTCAACCATAAAATAATTATGCATAGATAAAACCTATTCAGACATTTTTCTCAATCAAAAAAAAGGGGCAGTGATTTTCAGGATCATTAGAAGTATCAAGAAGGAGTGTAAGGCCATGATTTACTTTATAGTATTTTTTTTTTCATCTTTTTCAGTCATTTCTGGGATCAAGAAAAGTCATACACTAAAGGCTCTTCTGTACCTCTTTATGGTCAAGCAACCATCAGATTGTATCCATATATGTGCATATGTTCATACATATGGTTATTCCTTGAAAGGAATTTTTCTTAATGCAGATTCCACTAACATTTAACACATTTTTCTAAATTTTGCCTTTTAAAATAAGGTCATAAATCTCATTGATAGAGACAAAATTGAGGTTGCTCTTGCTTCCCTAAGGGTAAGCTAAAACTGTTCTCCATGGCTTGTTCATGAGAACTCTGAAATAAAATCTCCATTTTTCTAGGATATAGGCATTTTTGGCATAAACACTTACTATTTTACCACAAGGAAAGATACAAACTTGGGAATATTATGCTTTTCGCTAAACATAGTAAACTCTTAATGGTCTACTGCATTTTTTAAATGCAATCTTCATACATTATTTTCCATAGGTTACTCATTCAGAAATGTTTGTAAATATTCAAAAAGTTGTTGTCAGAAATCAACTGAATCAAAGGAAATTTCTGCTTAATGGGGAAAGTTGAATACCCCATGAGTGGTTTGTTCATTTTTTACTATAGTACTTTTATTGTTGTTCATTCACAAAGAATCGTATTTGACTCTTTGCAACCCTATGAACTGAACACACCAGGCTTCTCTGTCCTTCACCATCTCCTAGAGTTTGCTCAGATTCATGCTCATTGAGCCGGTGATGCCATCCAACCATCTTGTTCTCTGTTATTTCCTTCTCCTCCTGCCTTCACTCTTTCCCAGCATCAGGGTCTTTTCCAATGAGTCAGTTCTTCACATCAGGTGGCCAAAGTATTGGAGTTTCAGCTTCAGCATCAGTTCTTCCAGTGAATATTCAGGATTGATTTCCTTTAGGATTGACTAGTTTGATCTCTTTGCAGTCCAATGGAGTTTCAAGAGTTTTCTACAACACCACAGTTTGAAAAGCATCAATTCTTTAGTGCTCAGCCTTCTTTATGGTCCAACTCTCACATCTGTACATGACTGCTGGAAAAATCATAGCTTTGACTATACAGACCTCTGTTGGCAAAGTAATGTCTCTGCTTTTTATTACGTTGCCTAGGTTGGGCATAGCTTTTCTTCCAAGGAGCAAGCATCTTTTAATTTCATGCCTGCAGTCACCGTCTGTAGTAATTTTGGACCCCAAGAAAATAAAGTTTGTCACTGGTTCCATTGCTCCCCCATCTATTTGCCATAATCTTCATTTTTTTAATGTTGGGTTTTAAGCCAACTTTTTCACTCTCCTCTTTCAACTTCATCAAGTGGCTTGTTAGTTCCTCTTCTCTTTCTGACTATAGTGCTAACAGAAAAGAAAACCAGCTTCATTATCATTGGAATTTTCATAGAATTATTGCAGTGTTTTTTGGCTGATATTTTAGTTTGTGGACCTCAAATCTTCTAGTGTTGATTTAGCCATATATCTAATATTTAAAATATGTTAAGCATTTTAATAAATATTTGCAAATATTATATTTAATTAATAAATATATACAAATATCACACGTTTAGCACGTTCTATGTGCTACAGTAGTCTAAGGGACTAAAATAAATCATGGAGTCAACCTTCATGACACTCTAGGAAAAAGATAGTTGTATTATTTGGACCCACTTTACAAATGAGAAAAATAGGGCATAGTTAAGCTCTGAACTCACTGAAAGTCACATAGTTAGAAAATAACAGAACACTTGTAGCCATATACAAGTACTTTCATACTACTTTTCCTGGTAAGTTACAAAATTTAAAACCAATTTCCCAATTACAAGTAAGAAAAAAAAAATCAGTTATCGATAGGAATGAATAATGATGTATATTATATTTTTTGATAAGGCTAATTATTAAGATCACATAGTCACAAAGAAAATACTTATTTCAATCATTTTTTAAACTGGGGTTCAAAAGTATGTGTACAATACAATTGTAACTATGCAAAGTAAATATTTATATGGAAAATAATTAGAATAAAATATCAATAAGCAAAGTCATATGGATAACATTATTAAATTATTTTGGTTTCTGAATTTCTCTTAAAGTTGTTCCTGTATATTTTACACAATGAAAATTACTCAAGTTAAAATTAGTCAAATGCACCCCTAAAAGTTGAGAGATTCATTTCCTAGGCAGGTTGATAAGTCTAGGGGTCCCCACGGAGAGAGGGGTCTGAAATTCTCAAGGAGGAGAAAAAGAACAAACTTTTTTTTTCCTCTGCATTCCTTAGTCTTAGTCAAATACACAACTCAGTTTAAACTCTGTGCTAGGGATTATACAACAACAATGTATCCAGCTAGAGGACAATTTCTCCTTCCTGAAAACCTTCTGACTAATCCTGATATCTTAGAATGTATATTATGGGAGTGGGTCTGGAGGATCTTTCTGTTGTCAAAGGCTAATCCTGTTATCCTAAAGTGTAAATTATGGAAGTGCGTCTGGTGAGGTCTTTACAACCTCCAGATGTCCTTTTGATTCAGTGTGATAATTAATTAGAAAATATATAATTCCATTGCTAACACTAGCAAGGGGGTACTCTTTCTGCCCCCTTCTGATGTCTATGTCAGAAGCTTTCTTTATCCCTTTTATACTTTAATAAACTCTATTGCACAAAAGCTCTGAGCGATCAAGCCTCGTCTCTGGCCCCAGATTGAATTCCTCTCCTCCGGAGGCCAAGAATCCCGGCCGTCTTTTCGTGGTCCAGCAGCAACCTTTCAAAGAGAAATATTAGGTGTAAATATAACAAAATATGTATAAGAGCTATATGAAGAAAATTACAAAACGTTGATGAAAGAAAGAAAAGAAAAACTAAGTAAAAGAAGAGATGTTCCATGTTCTTACATAGGAAGACTGAATGCTGTCAAGATGTCGATTCTTCCCAACTATTGATCTATACTTTCAATGCAATTTCAATCAAATCTCATTATGTTATTTTGTGGATATCAACAAACTGATACTCATATTTATAAGGAGAGACAAAAGACTCAGAATAGTCAACACAATACTGAAAGAAAACAAAGTAAGAGGAATGATATTACCTAACTTTTAGCACTTCTTTTAAAATTATAGTAATCCTTAGGATGTGGCATTGGTGAAATAATGCAATATATCAGAATGGAGAGTCCAGAAGTAGACCTACATATGTATATAGTCAGTTGATCTTTGACAAAGGCTAAAAAGCTCAACATTCAGAAAACTAAGATGATGGAATCTGGTCCCATCACTTCATGGGAAATAGATGGGGAAACAGCGGAAACAGTGGCTGACTTTATTTGTTGGGGCTCCAAAATCACTGCAGATGGTGATTGCAGCCATGAAATTAAAAGATGCTTGCTCCTTGGAAGGAAAGTTATGACCAACCTAGACAGCATATTTAAAAGCAGAGACATTACTTTGCCAACAAAGTTCCGTCTAGTCAAGGCTATGGTTTTTCCAGTGATCATGTATGGATGTGAGAGTTGGACTGTGAAGAAAGCTGAGCACCAAAGAATTGATGCTTTTGAACTGTGGTGTTGGAGAAGACTCTTGAAAGTCCCTTGGACTTCAAGGAGATCCAACCAGTCCATCCTAAAGGAGATCAGACCTGGGTGTTCATTGGAAGGTCTGATGTTGAAGCTGAAACTCCAATACTTTGGCCCCCTCATGCGAAGAGTTGACTCATTGGAAAAGACCCTGATGCTGAGAAGGACTTGGGGCAGGAGAAGAAGGGACGATAGAGGATGAGATGGCTGGATGGCATCACCAACTTGACGGACATGAGTTTGGGTAAATTCCGGGAGTTGGTGATGAACAGGGAGGCCTGGAGTGCTGCGATTCATGGGGTCGCAAAGAGTCGGACAAGACTGAGCGACTGAACTGAAGGCAATACAATGGATAAAACATGACCTTTTTAACAAATACTGCCGGAACTGGATGCATGCATGTTCAATCATATCCAATTCTTTGTGACCCCCATGGGCTGCAGCCAGCTAGCCTGCCAGGTTCCTTTGTTCATGGAATTTCTCAGGCAAGAATACACAAATGGGTTGTCATTTCCTTCTACAGGGGAATTTTCCTAACTCAGAGATTGATCTGTGTCTCCTACATTGAAAAATGGATTTTTTTCACATTGAGCCACCTGGAAAGCCCCACTGGAACTGGATATATGCATGCAATTAAAAAAAAAAAAGAATCTAACCATAAGCATTATGTTTAAAATTAATTTAAAGTGGATCAGAGACCTAAATGCAAAATGCAAAACTTTAATATTCCTAGATGATAACATAAGAGAAAAACCAAAATAATCATGGTATGGCAATAACTTTTCAGATATAGCACCAAAGCATAAGCCATGAAAGAAAGAATTGATAAGCTGCACTTTATAAAAAAATAAAGAAATAATAATATTTTATGAAAGACATTGTCAAAAGGACAACAAAACAGATAAAATGTTGGGAGAAAATATTTAAAAAAGACATATCTGATAAAGAACTTATCCAAAATATAAAAAGAACTCTTAAAACTCAACAGAATACAAACAACCCAATTTAAAAGTGGGCAAAATTCCTGAACAGATATGCAACAAGGAAGATATACAGGTGCAAATAAGTGCATGAAAAGATGCTGCACATCAAATGTCATCAGAGAAATTCAAATTAAAGCAATGAGATACCATTACGCACCTATTAGAATGTCCAAAATCAGAACACTGAAGACATCAAACACTGGCAAGTGGGAGACAGTGACTGCCATTCATTTTTGGTGGAAATGTAAAATGTAACAACAAGTTAGAAAGCAATTTTAGTGATTTCTTACAAAATTGAACACAGTATTATCTATTACCATATAATCAAAAAATTGCACTCTTTTGTATTTACCCAAAAAAGCTGAAAATTTACATTAACACAAAATCCTGCATATTGATGTTTATAGCAGCTTTATTCATAATTGCCAGAACTTGCAAGCAACAAAGATGCTCTTCAGTAGGTAAATGAATAAATTGCAGTCCATCTAGGCAATAGAATATTATTCAGTGCTAAAAAGAAATGAGTTATCATGACATAAAAATAGATGGAGAAGCCTCAAATACATATCACTTTAAGTGAAAAAAAGCCCATTTGAGAAGGCTATACACTGTATGATTCCAAAATATATGGCATTCTGGAAGAGGAAAGCTATGAAAACAGTTAAAAGATTAGTAGTTGCCAGGTATTAGGGGAGAAGGAGGAGTGAAAAAAAAAATCACAGACAGATTTCAGGACATTTGAACTACTCTGTATGACACTATAAAGGTAAATATGTGTCCATATAAATTTGTCAAAACCCGTAGAATGTAAAAGACCAAGAGTGAACCCCATTTAAACTATGGACTCTGGGTGATGTAGACAAAAAGATGCATAATGTGAGAGCTGAAGGTTTTGTGTTGTTCAGTTGCTCAGTCCTGTCCAACTCTTTGAGACCCAATGGACTGCAGCACACCAGCCTTCTCTATCACTCATTATCTCCCAGAATTTGCTCAAACTCATGTCCACTGAGTCAGTAATGCCATCCAACCATCTAATCCTCTGTTGCCCCCTTCTCCTCTTGCCCTCAATTTTTCTTAGGATCAGCGTGTTTTCCAATGAGTCAGTTTTTTGAATCAAGTGGCCAAAGTATTTGGAACTTCAGCCTCAGCGTCAGTCCTTTCAATGACTATTCAGGGTTGATTTCCTTTAAGATTGACTGATTTGAGCTCCTTATTGTCCAAGAGACTCTCAAGGGTCTTCTCCAGCACCACAGTTTGAAAGCACCAATTCTTCACGTTCAATCTTTTTTACGGATGAACTTTCACAACTATACCTGACTACTAGAAAAACAGCACCTTTGACTATACGAAACTTTAATGGGAAAGTGATGTTTCTGCTTTTTAATATGCTGTCTAGGTTTGTCATAGCTTTTCTTCCAAGGATCAAATCTTTTAATTTCATGGCTACAGTCAATGTCTGCAGTAGTTTTAGATCCCAAGAAAATAAAGTCCTTCACTATTTCCCTATCTGTTTGTCCTGATGCGATGAGACCAGCTACCATGAACTTAGTTTTTTTGAATGTTGAATTTTAAGCAAGCTTTTTCACTTTCCTTTTTCACCTTCATCAACAGGCTGTTTACTTTCTCTTTGTTTTCTGCCATTAAGTGGTATCATCTGCATATATGAAGTTGTGGATATTTCTCCCAGCTATCTTGATGCCAGACTATGGTTCATCCAGTCTGACATTTCACATGATGTACTCTGCATATAAGTTAAACAAGCAGTGTAACAAATACAGCCTTGATGTATACTCCTTTCCCAATTTTGAACCAGTCTGCTGTTCCATATCTGGTTCTAACTGTTGTTTCTTGAACTGCATATACGTTCCTCAGGAGGCAGGTAAAGTGTCTAGTATTCCCATCTCTTTAGGAATTTTGTCCACAGTTTGTTGTGACTCACACAGTCAAAGGCTTTAGACTAGTCAAAGAAGCAGAAGTAGATGATTTCTGAAATTCCCTTGAGTTTTCTATGATCCAATGAATGTTGGCAATTTGATCTCTGATTTCTCTCCCTTTTCTAAATCTGGATTGTACATCTGGAAGTTCGTAGTTCACATACTGTTGAAGCCTAGCTTGAGGAATTTGAGCGTTGCTTTGCTAGCATGTGAAATGATCACAATTGTGTGGTAGTTTGAACATTCTTTGACATTACTTTTCTCTGGGATTGGAGAGAAAACTGATGACTTCCAGTCCTGTGGCCACTGTTCAGTTTCCGATTATGCTGGCATACTGAATCAGCACTTTAACAGCATCATCTTTTAGGATTTAAAATAGCTCCGCTGGAATTCTATCACCTCCACTAGGTTTTTTCATAGTAATGTTTCCTAGGACCCACTTGACTTCATGCTCCAGGATGTCTGACTCTAGGGAGTGGTCACACCATCGTGGTTATCCAGGTCATTAAGACAATTTTTGTACAGTTCTCTGTATTCTTGCCACCTCTTCTTAATCCCTTCTGCTTCTGTTATGTCCTTGCCATTTCTGTTCTTTATCATGTCCATTTTTTCATGAAATGTTCCATTGTTATAACCAATTTTCTTGAAGAGATCTGTAGTCTTTCCCACTTTATTGTTTTCCTCTATTTCTTTGCATTATTCACTTAAGAAGGCTTTCTTATTTCTCCTTGTTATTATATGATCACATTTACCACAGCCTGGTCTAACTCAGTGAAACCATGAGACATGCTGTGTAAGGTCACCCAAGAGAGATGTGTCATGGTGGAGAGTTGTGACAAAATGTGGTCCACTGAAAAAAGGAATGGCATACAGCTTCTGTATTCTTGCCTTGAAAACCTCATGAACAGTAGGAAAAGGCAAAAAGATAGGACACTGAAAGATGAACTCCACAGGTCGGTATGTGCCCAATATGCTACTGGAGATCAGTGGAGAAATAACTCCAGAAAGAATGAAGAGACAGAGCCAAAGAAACAACAACACTCAGTCGTGGATGTGGCTGATGCTGGAAGCAAAGTCCTATGCTGTAAAGAGCAATATTGCATAGGAACGTTAGGTCCATGAATCCTGGAATCAAGGCCAATTGGAAGTAGTCAAACAGGAGATGGCAAGAGTTAACATCAGCATTATAGGAATCAGTGAACCAAAATGGACTGGAATGGGTGAATTTAACTCAGATGACCATTAAATCTATTACTGTGGGCAAGGATCCCTTAGAAGAAATGGAGTAACCATCATAGTCAACAAGAGTCCGAAATGCAGTACTTGGATGCAGTCTCAAAAATGACAAAATGATCTCTGTTCGTTTCCAAGGCAAACCATTCAAGATCACAGTATTCCAAGTCTATATCCCAACCAATAATGCTGCAGAAGCTGAAGCTGAACGGTTCTGTGAAGACCTACAAGACCTTTTAGAACCAACACCCAAAAATGTCCTTTTCATTAAAGGGGACTGTGTTTGGGAGCTGCATTAGGCATTACTGACAAAATGGAGGCACAGCCCCAACCCCCTCTCCTCATCCCACAGGCATGGTCCCGGGATGAAGGAGTTAGGTCTCGTGATTCTGACTTGTCCTTTCCTTCCTCTGGTTGAGTTGGCTGAAAAGAATGTTATAATCCATAAAGTTAACTATTGACATTTGTTCAAGGATCTTTACAAAGAATGTTCCAGGATGAGCACATAGGCTGCAGCTTGAGGACATGGGAAACATTGTTCTCTGAAACCTGCTTGTAAGGGAAATGTTTATTGCAAAACAAGTTTGCTGAGTTTAGGGGTTTGGAATAATTAAGAATAGTTAGAAGCTAAAAGTTTAAGGTATGTTGTAGTGTTGGCATATTTTACTATAGCTTATAGAAACTAGGAATTTTAGAGATACTGATAGCTGAAGAAGTCTTTTTAGGAGTTAATGAGCTCGAGCAGGATTTAGAAAGATAAGAAATAAACTGAGGAATGTGGTATACAGCCCAGAGACAAACTTGAGTTACAATGTAATCACAAGGACACTTAAGAGGGAACTCTGAAGAACAACAATGATTTATGGAGACAGTAAATATGGGTGAGGGGAAACTGAAGATGTCATACTTCTGACCTAATGCCTTTGTAAAAGTATAAAAGAAAACCTGATGCTTGAAATAAACATGCAGCCCAGTGCTTTGAGTGAGAGGCTGCATCATTTTCTCTGCCAACCCCGTTCATCCCTTCAGCGTTTCCCTGGCTGTCGGAGCTGAACTCCTGCAGGACTGGATTGCAAAAGAAGGAAGTGAAGAAGCACTTTGCAAAAAAGTGAAATGGCTGTCTAAGGAGGCCCTACAAATAGCTGTGAAAAGAAGAGAAGCAAAAAGCAAAGGAGAAAAGGAAAGATATACTCATTTGAATGCAGGGTTCCAAAGAATAACAAGGAGAGATAAGAAAGTCTTCCTCAGTGATCAATGCAAAAAAATAGAGGAAAACAACAGAATGGGAGAGACTAGAGATCTCTTCCAGAAAATTAGAGATACCAAGGGATCATTTCAGGCAAAGATGGGCACAATAAAGGACAGAAATGGTATGGACCTAATAAAAGCAGAAGATATTAAGAAGAGGTGGCAAGAATACACAGAACAACTATACAAAAAAGATCTTCACGACCCAGATAATTACAATAGTGTGATCACTCACCTAGAGCCAGACATCCTGGAATGCGAAGTCAAGTAGGCCTTAGGAAGCATCACTACAACAAAGCTAGTGGAGGTGATGGAATTCCAGTAGAGCTGTTTCAAATCCTGAAAGATGATGCTGTGAAAGTGCTGCACTCAATATGCCAGCAAATTTGGAAAACTCAGCAGTGGCCACAGGACTGGAAAAGGTCAGTTCTTTCCAATCTCAAAGAAGGGCAATGCCAAAGAATGCTCAAACTACTGCACAATTGCACTCATCCCACACGTTATTAAAGTAATGCTCAAAATTCTCCAAGCCAGGCTTCAGCAATACATGAACCGTGAACTTCCAGATGTTCAAGCTGGTTCTAGAAAAGGCAGAGGAACCACAGATCAAATTGCCAACATCCAGATCATCGAAAAAGCAAGAGAGTTCCAGAAAAACATCTATTTCTTATTTATTGACTATACCAAAGCCATCAACTGTGTAAATCACAGTAAACTCTGGAAAATTCTTAAAGATATGGGAATACCAGACCACCTGACCTGCCCCTTAAGAAATCTGTATGCACGTCAGGAAGCAACAGTTAGAACTGGACATGAAATAACAAATAGGGAAAGGCACACATCAAGGCTGTATTTTATCATCCTGCTTATTTAACTTATACGCAGAGTACATCATGGGAAATGCTGCACTGGGTGAAGCACAAGCTAGAATCAAGATTGCTGGGAGAAATATCAATAACCTCAGATATGCAGATGACACCACCCTTATGGCAGAGAGTGAAAAAGAACTAAAGAGCCTCATGATGAAAGTGAAATAGGAGAGTGAAAAATTTGGTTTAAAACTCAAAATTCAGAAAACTAAGATCGTGGCATCTGGTCCCATCACTTCGTGGCAAATAGATGGGGAAACAGTGGAAACAGTGAGAGACTTTATCTTTTCGGGCCCCAAAATCACTGCAGATGGTGACTGCAGCCATGAAATTAAAAGACGCTTGCTCCTTGGAAGAAAGGTTATGACCTATATAGACAGCATGTTAAAAAGCAAAGGCATTACTTTGCCAACTTAGGCCCGTCTAGTCAAAGCTATGGTTTTTCCAGGAGTCTGTATGGATATGAGAGTTGGACTACAAGGAAAGCTAAGCACTGAAGAATTTATGCTTTTGAACTGTGGTGTTGGAGAAGACTCTTGAGAGTCCCTTGGACTGCAAGGAGATCAAACCACTCCATTGTAAAGGAAATCAGTCCTGACTATTCACTGGAGGGACTGATGCTGAAGCTGAAATTCCAATACTTTGACCACCTGATGTGAAGAACTGACTCATTGGAAAAGACTGTGATGCTGGGAAAGCTTGAAGGCAGGAGTAGAAGGGAATGGCAGAGGAAGAGATGGTTGAATGGCATCACTGATTCAGTAGGTTTGAGTTTGGGTAAGCTCTGGGAGTCAGTGATGGACAGAGAGACCTGGCATGCTGCAGCCCAGGGGATTAAAAAGGGTCAGACACAACTGAGTGACTGAACTGAACTGAACAGATTCTTTGGAACTCTTCATTCAGTTGAGTATAAATTCCCCTTTCTCCTTTTCCTTTCATCGGTCTTCTTTTCTTAGTTATTTGTAAGGTCTCTTCAGACAATCACTTTTCCTTCTTTATTTATTTTTCTTGAGGATGGGTTTGGTCACCATAATGTTAGGAACCTCTGAGGTAGAAATTACTAGGCAGTCAGTGTAGAATTCTGAAACTTGATCTTGTTTTCAGTAAACATCCCAACTCCATTGTCTTGAGTTCCTGGAATGTGTCTTTAGTCTGATAAATTATCAGCAGTCAGATCCAGGGAAGAGCAGTAATTAAATTATGTTCCATATGCTGAAGGAAAAACAACTGGTGATCATTAACCTTAAGCCCACACCTCTGGTCTATGGTAAAATGGCCAGAGAGCATGAAAAAGGGTGGTGACTTAATCCAAGGAATAAGAGAAGCCATAAAGGTATTAAATATCTTGACCCTTAAATTGACTGGTTAGAAATAATGTTATTTAAGGAAGGATATAAAAACTGCTGTAAGTCCCACCTTGGAAGGACTCTTTACTCAGTGTCTATGCTGAAAGCTTTGCACTTTCCTCCTCTTTAATAAATCTTATTCGCTTGCTACTGTGTGTGTTTGCATGTTTGTGTATTCCATTCTTTGGCTCCTTAAACAAAAACTCGGATTCCCATCTCATCTTGTGGGGGCTTGTCCGGATTCCTCAATGGCTATTTAAAGAGAGGGCGGACATTAACTCTCAACTCTGTCATTCACCTCTCTCTACCTAATCTCACTGCATGTTCTCTTGGGTCACTTTGTTTCACAAGCCTGCGCGAGTTCTGAAGACAGACAGAGTTAGTAGACAGTGGCCATTGGCCAGCCGATTGACCTGGAGGTGCTGAGCAAAACCTGCTACTTCAGTGAGAACGGCAGGACATCTACCATTTCTCTTTCCTAATATTTAGAGCTCATGCAGAGAAGGCAATGGCACCCCACTCCAGTACTCTTGCCTGGAAAATCCCATGGACAGAGGAGCCTGGTAGGCTACAGTCCATGGGGTCTCTAAGAGTCGGACACGACTGAGCAACTTCACTTTTACTTTTCCCTTTCAAGCACTGGAGAAGGAAATGGCAACCCACTCCAGTATTCTTGCCTGGAGAATCCCAGGGATGGTGGAGCCTGGTGGGCTGCTGTCCATGGGGTTGCACAGAGTCGGACACAACTGAAGCGACTTAGCAGCAGTAGCAGAGTTCATGAGATTTTTCACTTAAGGTAGGGTCATTTTGGAGTGTGTGTAAATACCCCTAACCTTGTGCACTGCTTAGCTTGCTTTATGGGACCTCCAGTTCAAGCATACACAATGTTCAGGGGCATAGGAAGTCCACCAACCTAGGCTCTCACTCTATCTCTAGGTGGAAGGGAAGATAGGAAGAAGACAAAGGCCCAGGGCACCCAGATAAGGGCAGTCAACTGAGGGTGCACTCCAAAGTTGAGGGATGCAGATGTTATTGGTACTTCTTTGCTCCCACTCCACAAGGAGTAAAGTAAAGTAAAGTCGCTTAGTCGTGTCCGACTCTTTGCAACCCTATGGCCTGTAGCCTATGAGGCTCCTCTGTCCATGGGATTTTCCAGGCAAGAGTACTGGAGTGGGTTGCCATTTCCTTCTCCAGGGGATCTTCCCGACCCAGGGATCAAATCCCGGTCTCCAGCATTGCAGACAGACGCTTTACCATCTGAACCACCAGTGAAGCCCACAAGGAGGGAGCACCCTTTACCGGAGGAACCAGAGAAAAGACAAAAAGCGCTAGACACTGGTTTTCTCTCTTTCAGATGGGGACAACCTCTTTGAGCCCCATCACCAGCTCAAAGTGGATGCCTTTGGTGTGTATACTGAAGAACTGGAAGAAGTTTGACCCTCAGACCATGTGTGTTTGCGTGTTTGTTGAATCCATTCTTCAGCTCCACGGACAAGAACTTGGATTTCCATCTCACCTCAATCCGTAGTTCTTCAGGCACTCTCTCAGATCTAATCCCTTGAATCTATTTGTCACTTCCACTGTATAATCGTAAGGGATTTGATTTAGGTCATACCCGAATGGTCTAAAGGTTTTCCCTACTTTCTTCAATTTAATTTTGACATTTGAATTTGTCAATTTGAATTTTGCAATAAGGAGTTCATGATCTGAGCCTCAGTCAGCTCCAGGTCTTGTTTTTGCTGACTGCATAGAACTTTCTATCTTTGGCTGCAAAGAGTATAATCAATCTGATTTTGTTATTGATTGACTGGTGATGTCCACATGTAGAGTCATCTCTTGTGTTGTTGGAAGAGGGTGTTTGCTATGATCAGTGCATTCTCTGGCAAAACACTGTAAGCCTTTGCTCTGCTTAATCTTGTACTCCAAGGACAAAGTTGCCTGTTGTTCCAGGTATCTCTTGACATCCTACTTTAACATTCCAGTCCCCTATGATGAAAAAAAAAAAAAAAAAAACTTTTTTGGGTGTGTGTTAGTTCTAGAAGGTCTTATAGGTCTCCATAAACCTGTCAGCTTCAGCTGCTTTGGCATCAGTGATTGGGACATAGACTTGGATTATTGTGATACTGAATGGTTTGCCTTGGAAAAGAACCAAGATAATTCTGTCATTTTTGAGACTGCACCCAAGTACTGCATTTTGGACTCTTTTATTGACTATGAGGACTACTCCATTTATTATAAGGGATTCTTGTCCACAGTATTAGCTATTATGGTCATCTGAATTAAATTTGCCCATTCCCATCCATTTTAGTTTACTGATTCCTAAAATGTCAGTGTTCACTCTTGACATCTCCTGTTTGATCACTTGTAATTTCCCTTGATTCATGAACTTAACATTTCAGGTTCCTATGCAATATTGTTCTTTATATATCAGACTTCCACCATCTGACACATCCACAATTTGATGTCATTTCCACTTTTGTTTGGGCAAAATGAGGACTACAGGCCAGGAGATAGTACCTCAGATAGATCTGAGATACTGCTCCAAAGAGGCAGTGAGAGAAGATCAATATATAAGATTTTAGTGAATGGAGAGTTCAATGCAATCAAGCACTTACTTTACAAAAAGTTTTCTGCTAGTCTGGGGGAACTGATGTCACCATGAAGGGATTTAGCGATTTTCTAGATATGAAGAGATACAAGTACTAAGATCATGAAATCAGTTCCTGAAAATATTTTACTATCTAAAGACCTGTTCCACCAGTTTCCCTGGAGCACAGAATGTCTCATTCTCCACCCTCAATTATCCTTAGAGAGTGTTGAGGTTCAGCAGCTGCAGGAGCACAGGGTTAAATCTTTGCAGAGGCAGTTGGAAAATGCCTTTTTTGTTGATGTTCTGTCCCCAGCAAATGCTTTTGGCAAGTGCCAATTTGTAGTTGACAGGAAAGTGCCAATTTGTCATTGTCAGTGATAATGATTTGTCATTGTAAGTTTATCAATTGTAATCAGTATATTACTCTAGTAGACAATTGGATATAGAGTGAACTCTGATCTCTAGGTCCAGCAGAGTTTTCTCCACCACAGCCAACCCATTTTCTTTGCAGGTATCTCTAGAAAGGAGCTCCAGGATGAAAGGGGATCCTGGAAGAGAACAATGGTGGTTCAAGTCATGCCATGAAAGAGGCTTCTCACTGTGTAATTTTACACTTATGGCTACATAGACTTTTCAACTACATATTGGTGCTTGCCAAGGGCATTTGTCATCTGCTTCTGTGGAGACTGAATCCTGTGCTGCTGTAGCTGTTGACCTTCAAAATGCCCTGAAGGGAGTTTAGGGTGGAGTATAAGGCACTTTGTGCTTCAGGAAAACTGGTGGAACAGGTCTTTAGACAGATATTTTCAGGAACTGATTTCATAATCTTTGCATCTCCAACATCTAGAAAAGCACTAAATCCCTTCATGGGGACATTGGGTCCTCATGACTAGTAGAAAAGCTTTTGTAAGATAAACTGCTTGATTGTTTGAACTCCCCATTCAGCAAAATGACATATACTGATCTCCCGCTGCTACGTCTTTGGAGCAGTTCCTCAGAGCTGTCTGAGATATCGTCCCCCGGGCTGCAATCCTCATTTTGCCCCAAATAAAACTTAACTTGAAACTCTCATGCTGTGCATCTTTTTTTAGTTGACAGTTATGGTAACCAACAAAGCTATCCAGAGTGGACTTCTCTCCTTTGCCTGAATTCTGTGAGAAATCAAATCCTTGGTAGCAGTAGTGGCCCCATGTCCCCATCATTTCCTTGGAGAGTCCAGATGAATTATGTTTCTTCTGGTCCTCAGGTCTCCTGTATTCATTGATGATTCTTAGTTTTATCTGGTGGTGGAGCAAGTTACCTGCCCTCTCCCAATGGAAAGATACTGGAGGAAGGTGATTGAAAGATATTGGGTGTACCCACTCAGCATCTTACTGAGTGGGGCTTGGTTGAAAGGTATTGAGGAATACCCACCCAGTTGAAAGATACCGGGGGTGGGGGAGGAGGGGGATGCTTGAAAGATACCAGGGGAATACCCAGCCAGTGAAAGGTACTGGCAGAGGGTCGGTTGAAAATTATCAAGTTTGCTCAATTGTAGGAGATTTAATGGTCTGTGTAAGTAGTTAGATAAAAGGCTGATCCGACGCTTTTACTCAGTTTGGCCACCTTTGTCAGGGTAAAAGTGAAGATATTACATGAGAGTTTTGCTGTGAAGAAAAGGGACAAATTCCTCCCAGCCAGTTATAATTTTCTCAGGCAACTGAAAAAATTATGGGAGTGATGGAGGTTGAGTCCTCAAAATGTGCAGTGGTCCCATAGGGAAACCCATTCATTAATTGAAAAAGTTGCTCACTTGATTTGCTCAATTGCTTAATAAGAATTAGCCATTTACCAATCAGATCACCTATGCTGTTAGACTGCTAGAGGGAGAAACCAAGACATGCAAGATGAGCTGAAATGACTGAAGAGACTTCTGGAGGAGGTAAGCTAACAAGCAGCTCACCAACCAACCACACAATTTCACTAGTGACTTTTATCCATGACAAATTTAACTTAAAATGGGAATAGAGCCTCTCAAACATAGAAACAAGGGACATCAGAAAGTGTTCTCTAACACTCCAGCCGGAGTTATGCTGTATGTGCATAAGCTTTGTACGTAAGCTTATACTTGTGATTACCTACTTAATTGGGGGAAATATACTAAAGGAGCTCTCAACCTAAAATTGTCCAAATAGGGTTCTTTTAGTATTCCAAAATAGATATTTTTGCATGCACAGTTTGAAAAAGACAGCTATAAAATCAAATAGAATGAATGAATGCTTACTTTAATTGGTATCTGCTGCTGCTGCTAAGTCGCTTCAGTCGTGTCCGACTCTGTGTGACCCCATAGACGGCAGCCCACCAGGCTCTGCCATCCCTGGGATTCTCCAGGCAAGAACACTGGAGTGGGTTGCCATTTCCTTCTCTAATTCATGAAAGTGAAAAGTGAAAGTGAAGTTGCTCAGTCGTGTCTGACTCTTCGCGACCCCATGGACTGCAGCCTACCATGCTCCTCCATCCATGGGATTTTCCAGGCAAGAGTACTGGAGTGGGTTGCCATCTAGAAGCTTCTAAAAGAGGATATGATAGAGTAACTTTTTTTCAGTAAGCAAGAAATTGCTTGAAACTATATCAGAACTAAAAAAAGACTGCTAGCACTGACTCTGCCTCTCCCTCTTCTTCTTCCATGTGTACTCTTCTATCTGAACTGCCTAGCCTACACACTTTTTTTTTCTCTTTCAACTCTTCCACCTCCTGCTCCTCCCCTTCGCCCAGCAAAGAGGATCAGAAAAAAAAAAAAGAAGTGATTATCGCTCCCTTAAGAAGAAACCTATTACAGGGAGAAATGAATCATCCTTGGTGCTCACATATACACCCAGAACCTGGGCAGAACTTCGAGCCTTAGCTAAGGAATTTCCCAGTCCAAGTCAGGATCCATTGGAATCTGGTAAAGAATTTGAGTTAACCATCCAGTCCTATAAGCCAGGTTTTTAGAGCTACAACAATTAGTAAAACTGTTAGTTTACAAAAGCAAAACAAGGGAATGAATAGAGAATGCATGATGGAAATGCCCCTTAATGGACTTTAAATCACATAGTCCAGAGGCTTGCAATGGATGGAAGTAATTTTCTTGGAAATTGCTTGAATCTATCTCAGAGCATTCTCCAAAAACCATAAATTGGACAAAGATTCAACAGTGCAAGCAAAGATTGGATGAATCAGTTCCACAGTTTTATGAGAGATTGGAAAAAACAAAGAACTTTAAAGCAATATTTGAACTTGACACCTGACATTCTTTAACCACCAAAATGATTCTTTGCTTAACTCCACCTTTAAAGAACCTTAGGTAAGGATTTGACTACTCTAGCCAAAAAGATAATCTAGGTTGGTCTGAGTTACACACAAATGCCAGTTGTTATACTGGCTGACCAACTTTCATTTCAGTTCAGTTCAGCCGCTCAGTCGTGTCCGACTCTTTGCGACCCCATGAACCGCAGCACGCCAGGCCTCCCTGTCCATCACCAACTCCCAGAGTCTACCCAAACCCATGTCCATCGAGTCAGTGATGCCATCCAACCATCTCATCCTCTGTCGTCCCCTTCTCCTCCTGCCCCCAATCCTTCCCAGCATTAGGGTCTTTTCCAATGAGTCAACTCTTTGCATGAGGTGGCCGAAGTATTAGAGTTTCAGCTTCAACATCAGTCCTAAAGAAAGAAAAGGGGGTATCTGTGAAAATTATGAACTTTAATTGTGCCAATTAAGTACATAATGCCAGCCTCCAACCAGTTTAATTCCCAAACAGTAATCTTGAAAGAAAAAAAAAAAACTCTTTAGAACTCTTGCCCTGAGGGAATAACTCCTACTAGGAGAACCTGATTTTTGCTCCCTGTGCCTTGAGACCAGACCTCTCTGGATCCATTCCCTTCTCCAGGGAATCTTCCCAGTCCAAGGATCAAACCTGGGTATCCCATATTGCAATCAGATTCTCTGCCATCTGAGCCATCATGGAAGACCCTTATCTTATCTAGATCATCTCTAATTTCTGAAACTGAGGAAAAAGAGGGAATGAAGGTTTTTAAAATCTTATTCCAATTGTTATTAACAATTAGTGAGATTTATATAAGCTCAATATGTGACATACTTGTCTTTGGATATTGCTCAGGTTAATTTGCAAATGAACTCTGATCTAATTGGCCTAAAGCAAAAACAATTCTAAATAAAAGAAAAAGTTAACCTAAATTAATTTCAGGTTCATGTTGAACTGGGAAATATTCAGTATTAAATTAATATATGGTATTAATCTTTGTTGGTCTAATTAACGTAGCCATGTCTAAGATTCTTTGCCATTAAGCATAACATTGTGCCCAGGTTTAAAATGTTAAACAGAATCTTGTTATATCTGTTACAAATTAGTCAGCAAGGGAAGTAATTTGAGTGAAGAAACTTTTAAGGAAATAAAATATACATGAGATAGGACCTTTTAAATAAACTGTACTAAGAATAATTATGTTTTAGGAATATCTTTCTAAAATAATCTCTCCAGAATTGGGTAACGTGCATTTATAAGGTTTTCCTAAAGTAAGTGATATAATTTTATTGAATAGATAGGTCATTTCCAAATAAAATAAAATTCTGAAACATTAACTACTGAACACTAACTTCCTCTTACATAGAAACTAAAGAGATTTTGGACTATTAATGAATAATGCTTGGTGCCATCCTGAGATATTCTCTATAAGAAAGCAAATGTTTTTAGAAATTATTACTGGTATTTATGTTCACCAATCTACAGAATGCTAATATAAAAGACAGTTCACGGTTGTTTAAGGGAAGTAAAATACGTGTTTTCAGTAAAGAAGGTGTGAGGAATGGAACTGCATTTTATGAAAGAAAAAGCAAGAAGGTCTGACTTACAGGTAAGTCTGTTTCAGTATGGGAAAACAGAGTAATGGGTACAGAAAGAGATAAAAAGTTTTGTAGAAAGTGGACCCTGAAAAAAGAGTTTTGTGCATGTTCAAGATTGATTGTTTAAAATCAATCTAGTTGAGTAATGAATTTAAAACTTGAATTTATTATTATTTTTTTTTCTCTCTGTTAAGAGGACAAGCTCGGCTTCCCTAGTGGCTCAGTTGGTAAAGAATTTGCCTCAATCCCTGAGTTGGAGGGATCCCTGCGTTGGAGAGACCTGAGTTCAATTCCCTGGAGGGGGGCATGGCAACCCATTCCAGATTCTTGCCTGGTGAATCCCCATGAACAGAGGAGCCTAGCAGCTACAGTCCATGGAGTCACAAAGAGTCGGACATGACTGAGCGACTAAGCACAAGTGGACAAGCTTACTTCAGAAGTCGAACTGCCTTTGATAAAAGATTTTGTTTCTTTACTTCTTAAATGATCTCTTCTGTATTTGCCTTTGAAGTTTTTTTAAATTGTCATTTTGGCTAAGTGAATAAAACTATTGTTTCAAGTGACCTATGATCCTATCTGACCAAATGTTCTAAACCCTTTTGATATTTATTGACGAAACTTCCTAAATAAAATTCTAATGAAGTACTTTTGACTTCTAGCTAACTTTAGGCCTGCTTCAAAGTGCCACTGAAACACCCCAAAGAAAGATATTAAACTAATTATGTTCATTTGATATGCTGAATTTCATGGGAAATATTGTTAAATGAATAATAAATCTCCTCGGGTTATATTGTATGATAAATGTTACCAATATAGATATCCTAGAAATTATATGGAGTTGCTAAAATTCTGATATGTCCTGGTAAAATGTTATCAGTCATAATTCTAGTTATTATCTTAAATTGTTGCTACAACAGTAATCAATCGTCTGTCAGTTGCATTGCAATCAGATTTTAAACATGCCTTCTTAAGTCTTTTGTCATTATAGACAGTTACGGTTTTATTCTAATGCTTTTGCAAAAATCCCCTCTTCAGGAAGATTTTAGAAAGGAACTTTAGATGAAAGTTTTCAACTTTCAGACCATAATGTTGAACTGGACAAAAAATTAAGTTTTCCTACTGGCAAACCTGATGGCTTCATAAAAATTATCAAAAAGATTGAAAAAACTGGTTATATGCTTATAACTTTTATGGTTTCTATCTGAAAAGTTACTGGTTGGAATCTGCATTTTCCAAGTATAAGGAAAACTCTTCCCCTCAAACTAATTTTGCTTTACCGTAATTCGGTAACATTATACTTTTGTAAACAAAATTGAAACATTAGCCTTTTCTCTATATCTGATCTCTCCAGAGATTGAAAACTCTTGGGTTTCTAGTAGAAACCAGAGAAATTAGGAGGGCTATCTGGCTAACAGGTACAGAAATTTCAAGGAATTCTGGATACTTGAGAAGGGTAGAATTCACCAAGATCTCTTAGGTGGAATCTGTTGTAAGTCCTTAGCCTGACTTTCCTAGCCCTGAGAGTCTTTAAAAAGGTTCATTCTGAGACTCTTTACAGAAGTTTCAGAAAAAGGAAAAAAAAAAAAAAAAAAGAAGTCTGGGATCAAATATGTTGATATAAGTCATCAGGCCAAGTTACTGAGACCAGATTTATTTTGCAAACAAACAGAAACAAACAACAACAACAAAACCACTAGTCATGATTTGATTATATTTGGTTAAAAATGAAGGTAATTTTAGGGAGAAAAAGATGTTTCAATGAATGTTAAATCCCAATTTTGTTAATAGAGGTGAGAGATTGCTGTTGTGAGTCACGATATGCCAGGATTCAGGACCTCTGGAGGAGAGGGTTTCAATCTGGAGCCAGAGACCAGTCTTGACCACTGGAGCTTTTTGTGTAACAGAATTTTATTAAAGTATAGGAGAGATAGAAAAAGCTTCTGACCTAGAGTTAAGAAGGGGGCAGAAAGAATGCCCCATTACTAGTTTTTAACAAGCTGTTTTATGTCTGTTAGCAAACTGCTAATCAGATAAGAGAGACACTTCAAAGCTGAGGGGGTTTCACCAGGCCCCTCTCCCACAATATGCATTTTTGAGAATGGCATTATGTGTGCCACCTCTAGCCGTAAAATAATTGATACAGATACTGGATTGCTGAACCATCATCAGCCCAAGGTTTGAGAAAAAACAAATTAGTCTTAGGTGGAACTATTTTGAAGAAAGGCAGATTCCAAACAAATACATAGTTTCATTAACATAGCTTAAGAAAAACATTTCCATAAGAAAAGCACAATGGTTAGCTCAAGGCAGAACCAGGTGCCATCAACACAGAATTAAAAGAAGTCTCTTGTAATTCTGTGTAGAGAAGGGAAAAAAAAAAGTCTGCCACTTGCAGTTTATTTCCTCCTGCTGCTTGGGGACCTCTGGCCTTCCTACCTGTTACCCTCTCAGAGGTCTGTATCTACTAAAAGTCATTTCCTGTATAGTTCTCTCCTGCTATGCTATATTAATGTAAAATTAATTGAATTATTAAAGGACACTGTTTGTTTAAGAAGCAAATCTCAGGAATCTATCGTTGGATGAAGATCAGATATCTCACAACCTGCAACCAAGGGATTAACTATACTGGAAAAGACATAATTTAAAGGACTGTCTCTAACACAAATGAAAGAATCTTTTTTATCAGGTACTCTTAATTAGTTCAAGCACATTGAAATTGAAGTGAAATTAACTCTTGGGTTAATCCCCACTTCCAAAGGCCCCTACACTTGACTAATCTATAGAGAGAACTGCTGATCTCAAGTTCACTTTAAATCAGTGCTCAAATAGATGGAAAAGATACACTCATATCAGGAGGAGACAATGACATCAGAAGTAGATAGTCTGTTCAAGATGCTGGATCTGACTCATATGATATTTATAATGTTTTCTTGATTTCCTGGGCTTTTGCATATGAATCAAATGTTTTTATTTCACGGGTATGCTGCTGCTGCTGCTAAATCGTTTCAGTCATGTCTGACTCTGTGCGACCCCATAGACGGCAGCCCACCAGGCTCCTCTGTCCCTGGGAGTCTCCAGTCAAGAATACTGTAGTGGCTTGCCATTTCCTTCTCCAATGCATGAAAGTGAAAAGTAAAAGTGAAGTCGCTCAGTCGTGTCCGACTCCTCGCGACCCCATGGACTCTAGCCTACCAGGCTCCTCCATCCATGGGATTTTCCAGGCAAGAGTACTGGAGTGGGGTGCCATTTCCTTCTCCATTCATGGGCATGATCCTATGTTAATTAAAAAAAAAAAAAAAAACCACTCTAATTGTTGGCTTATGGCCAATCCTTGTGGGTTACCTTTGTGGATTTCTCCCCTCCAAGGCTCTGATTGACTAGCCCTTAGAAAATTTATTCTAGAAGAAATTTCAGTCCTGTTCGGTCTACTCATGATATTACTAAATGGGATCTTCTCATCTGGCCAATTAATAATACCTACTCTGACTCTGACCACAGACATAAATTTTCTTTTACAGTCACTCAAACTCAACCAGAACGATGAGCTAAGCCTGAATACAAATCTGTAACTTCTCATCCATTAAAAGGAAAATTCCCACAATTATGAGATGAATCTATATAGTTAAAACCAGGCTATGTCATTTAAGTTTAAAAGCTCCAGCTCAGTGGGTAAAGAATCTGCCTGCAATGCAGGAGACACAGGAGATGCCCTGGAGAAGGAAATGGCAACCCACTCCAGTATTCTTGCCTGTAAAATCCCATGGAGAGAGGGGCCTAATGGGCTACAGTCCATGGAGTTGCAGTCAGACTTGACTTAGCAACTAAGCACAGGCATGTAAAGAACGATTAAATCATACTAAGAATGATCAACCTAGTAACATTAGGAAACTAGGCTAGGTGCCTTATAAACAATGCCTATATATTATTACCCTTAGAGACAGTGATTGCTATGGAATTGATTGAGTCAAATGACCAGAGATTCACTTGGTGGCACCTAATGGAACTCAGTGGATTTGTGGTACTAATTCATGGCCTATTAATTCATGGACTGCTAATTCATGGGATGGATACAAAGGTGTACCTTGGGACTCCCATGTACTAAAGAGCATATACATAACAAATTAGAGCTGACCCCAGCCAATCTACCATTAGTACAAGCCTGATGGTTGAAGAGATCTTCATTCCATTGGTATGACCATCTAGCAGCTATTTTTGTGCCTTCAGTGTGATTGGAGGATATAATTGGCCATATCAAAGTTTTAACAACTTTCAATCAACAGACTTTAAATGAGAATAACCAGGCTATTAGCCTAATGAATTCTGAGTCTCTATGTTGAAAAAGACACTGCTACAAAATCACATGGCCCTCCATGTCCTTACAGCATCTCAGGGAGTCACCTGTGCTATAATTCAAGCTGAATGTTGTGTTTGTATCCTCTAATATAACACATTTGATGAACCATATGGAAAATCAGATTTCTTCCTGAAGTTGCCTGTTCCCTAGTCTTGATGAACTTTAAAAAAAAAAAAAAAAACTAATTTGGTGTGGGAAGCTCTTGAGCAAAATATTTACTTACAACACCATTAATTCATTTGTATTTTATCTGTTTTACAAGATTATTGTTTTTTGCAATTACCAAATATGTAACTGAGCTTCTAGTGAAAATAATGATAACTAGGTGGCTTGCAGCAGTTGATCAAATATATAATTCTGTGTGCAATCAATGACTGTAATACTGTAACTATAGATATGGGAAGATGCAATACGCGGGGCTATTTTCTTGGACCATAACTAGAAGACAGGTACCCAGAGATCTTTGACTATTAAGACCTAGTCACACATTCACTAGCCTATCAGCAAAATATTCTCCAGAACTAGGAATGCACCTTCCTAGCAATGTGAAATGAAATGGTTATGAAATGCCTCCGAAATTATGGTTGAATTTATTACCATGATGGGGCCCTATTAACTACAAATTGGAACTTGCCAAGGGCATTTGCCATCTGCCTCTGAGGAAATTGAATCCTTTGCTGCTGCAGCTGTTGACCTTCAACACGTCTTACAGGGAGTTCAGGGTGGAGAATGAGGCACTTTGTGCTCCAGGAAACCTGATGGAACAGGTCTTCAGATAGATATTTTCAGGAACTTATTTCATAACCCAGATCTTTGCATCTCCAAACATCTAGCAAAGCATCAAATCTCTTCATGGTGACATCAGCTCCTTGTGATCAGCAGAAAAACTATTGTAAGATAAATGCTTGATTGCGTGAACTCCCCATTCATCAAAATGACATATATTGATCTTTCCCCACTATCTCTTTGGAGCAGTTCCTCTAAAGTTATATGAGGTGGTGTCTACCAGGCTACAGTCCTCATTTAGCCCCAAATAAAGCTTAACTCACAACTCTAACATTGTGCATCTTTTTTTTTTTTTTAGTTGGCAGACTCTATACAAGTAGCATTCATTAATCAAAAATAAAACAAAAAAGGACGATAAAAGGAGAAGGAAGACTATTGTTTGCATGTATATGCATATATGAGTAACAGTACATTATGTATGTTCATGCATGCTAAGTCACTTCAGTTGTATCTGACTCTTTGTGATCCTATGGACTTGTAGCCCACCAGGATCCTCTGTCCATGGGGTTCTCCAGGCAAGAAGACTGGGGTGGGTTCTCCAGGGAATCTCCCCAACCCATGTCTCTTATGTCTCCTGAATTGACATTCAGGTTCTTTACCAGTAGAACCACCTGGGAAGCCAAGAGTACATTATATAAAAACCCCAAAATTCTTCACAAATACATGCAGGTATATATATCTCAAATTTAGAGATACAGAGTCACTTAGCAAATGAATATGGCACAAAGACTAGTGTCTGGTTGCACACTCTGTGACAGACAGCATGCAATGTGTAGAAAGATTTGGGTTAACAGTCACTCTACACCTTTTCCAGCTGTCCAAGCTGTTTGGGTTAAAGTAATAATGATGTCTTGAGAGTGATATCAAGTTTGCCCATTTTCCTTACAATATACCTAATAATATTTCTCAAAATAAGTCTAATCTGATTACTAGATTTGATAATACAGGAAAAAATAATAATATTTGATACCAGCATAAACCTTGTTAAACTTGCAAAGTGTTTTCATTTAAATCATTTTTATTTGGTGATAACAGCAACAGTACATTATGGATAAGATTTTTTATAGAACAAAAAACAAAGAAGTACACGCACACACACACACACACACACACACAATCTAAAGAAAGTTATCTTCCTTTAGAAGTTAATACCATTTTTGTACAACAGGTAAGTAGCAGGACTGTGATATAAATGTATATATATATCAATTCTAGATTCACCTTTTAAAATGGTTAGCATGGGAATTCTTTTAACTGTTTTAGGGAAGTAGAGAGTAAAAATATTCCCAGAAGGGGAGTATTTCCTGAGTCTTTTGCTGGTATATTCTTCACTATCTCAGCAGCTAGTGAAATTAAGCTGTAAATAACTTAATGTTTTTCTACAAAAGCAGTGTGTTATCTATTTTTTCCCTCTATACTGCATGCACTTGGTAATTATAAACTTCTTATTTGAGATAATTAACTTCATAAAAAACATTTCAGACCTAGTTTAAACTTTAGAAGCATTAGAACAGGGTACTAACATCATTTGGCAGGTTTAAAGGTTCGTAGAATTGACTTTAAATAACCCAAATGAATCTCTTAGCACATAAAGAGCTAGAAGAGTTCATTAGATCAGGCATGTATAATAGTTACTAAAGAAGCATTTTTAATAGCTGAAGTTTATATGATTACAAGTCACTTTGTTTTATTAAAATGACCAATTAGAAGGAAGCAGTCTATGTTATCAAGCTGGAAATGTAGGCTGGATTTTTCTTTTTAATGCAAAGGACAACATAGTTGTTAAATTTGCGTTTGATGGCCTGAAATTTTCTACTCTTATATTGTAGTGCAGGAATTTGGTCCAAGAAAGGATAGATGTATTTATAAAAACTGGTTTCACTTCCTCACACAAACAGGAGGACCAAGGAGGATGAACAATAATTGCAGTCCTCCAAGGACATCTGAAATATCTTGAATTTTCTCCTTAATCTCTACATTTCTAGTGAGAAATTGAGGATCAGAATGAAAAGCAAAAATGGGAGGTGAACTTTAAACTCTACTATTGCAGTTGAAGTCTGAATTTAGGAAGCAAATGTTGGGACAGAGTTAAGAGTACAGAAGTTCATTAGGGAGTGACATCTGAATGCAAAACAGCAGGCACAGGATCAGGCAAGGAAGTTGTGATACAACGCTACAGATCTAACAGAGTCTCTGTTTGCCCAAAAGGCATGGGAGCAGAGGTTATCCCTGTAGAAGATCACACTAGGGTGGAAATGGCTAAGCCCTTGTTCCACTGTCTTGCTTGGTCATTGACAGAATCACCTCAAAAACTGAGGTGGACCTGAAGGGATTGACAACAAGATGCTCTCAGCTGGCTGCTCTTCTTTGAAGGGAATCCATGGGGTACATACCCATACTTGTGCATGCAGCATACGTCTATTACACATATGGATATGCGTATATTATGCTTTATATCGGTTCTCTGTTTATTATGCACAATACAAGAACAAAAGTCCCTATGAATTGAATAAAGACAGCTGTACATTCAATTTATCATAAGAAATCACTTAATTTTCTTATAACCATAAAAGATTATAAACATGCACTAACACATACCTTACCCTGAATTATCAGTGAAAGCATCAGAGAAAAGGAACAAGGATGTATATATTCAGTACAATACCTAAATATATTTAATTAGTTATAGACATAATTAGAATTAGGCCTATATAAAGAAATGCACAGTTAACAGCTTTGCAGGGCAGGAAGGCAGACACTTCTGAAAGCCCACTTCCATGGTGGCATTTAGCAGTCTGATACAAAGATCATTCTTGTGTTGGTCATTGTCAATTGCAAAGAACTGTATAGAAGCCATTTTTCAGCTGCTTTAGTATTTTGTTGCTGTTTAGTCCCTAAGTTATGTCCTACTCTTTTTGTGACCGCATGGACTGTTGCCCACCAGCTCCTATGTCCATAGGATTTCTCAGTCAATACTACTGGAGTGGGTTGCTATTTCCTTCTCCAGGGAATCTTCCTGTCCTCGGAATCAAACCTGCATCTCCTGCATTGAAGGTGGATTCTTAACACTGAGCCATCAAAGAAGCCTCAGTATAGTTTGTTTATATAATACTAAAAATATTTTATTTATTATTTTTTAAAATTTTGGCTGCACTGGGTCTTCAGCGTGTTGTGTGGGCTTTCTCTAGTTGTGATGCATGGGTTTTCCTTGTTGCAGAGCACCGATGGGCTCTACAGTGTGAGCACTCAGTAGTTGTAGCACACAGGCTCTCTGGTTGTGCTGCACAGGCTCTAGAGTGCACAGGTTCACTAGTTGTGGTGCACAGATTTAGTTGCCCTGTGGCATGTAGTATCTTAATTCCCCAACCTAGGATTGAACCTTCCCTGCTTTCCCTGCATTGGAAGGCAGATTCTTAACTACTGGGCCATCAGAGAAGTTCCAATATTCAAAATTTTAAATGTGTAAAGTAAATTAAATTTTTTAAAGTGTGTAAAATAGCTACTTGGTGGCTATTGGATGAAGTGACTTGAAAAGAAACCTTGGTATAAATACAGTTCAATATGGGGACTCAAAAATTTCCTCCTGGGAACAAAGATGTCTAATCTAAACCTCAATCAACAAAGAATTAAAGAGGATAGCAAAAAAAAAAATCGAGGAAATTCAAAGGCAAGAGAAATACTGCTTGGATTTAGGATATGTGAAAATATGTAAGGGAGTTAGAGATTTGGGCCTCCTGGAATCCAGCTGATAAAGTGTGGTGAGATATTGAAACAAACATTTTCTATGCTTCCATTGTCCTTTCTCTTCATCCTTTCTTCTAACCATCCCACCACTGTGGACTCTGTGTTTCCAAACCTCACATTGTAATACCTGTGCACTCAAATCTGAACTGCCTACCTCTCCCTGACAAACCCCTCTCCCACTGCCTCTGTGACATGCCACACTGGTTGCACCCAAGGGAACAAATAACTCTATGTAGCAAAAGAATCTGAGTTTGAAAAGCCCTTTCAATTGTAATAGCAAAGAGCTAACAAGGCTGAAAATATCATATGCTAGTTACAGGCAATATTCTGGGCTAAGAGTCCACTTCCAAGGTAAGTTTATAGAGCTTTACCTGAAATCATCTTTCACCACTGGCCCTGACCCCATGCACAGTGCTGCTCATATCTCAATAAAATGCAGAATGATCCCACATCCCTTGCTGATCCACCATCTTAATTCCAATTTATTGACATTAGAATGTCTTTCAAATATCCCCCACTTTCCCAAAGTTTATTTTATGACATTTTCAAATATATATTTTTTTAACTTTTATTTTTCCTTTTTGGCTGCACTACCCAGCTTGTGTGATCTTGGTTCCTCTAACAAGGGATTGTACCTGCACCCTCTACATTGGAAATGTAGACTCTTAACCACTGAACCACCAAGGAAGTCCAAACATTTTGCTCTTAAGAAAGACATTAGTACTTGTTTCAATAACTGAATAAAAATTCAAAGATTTTAACTTTTAAGAAAAAAGACAAAAATCAAGGGTAACTTTCAACATTTGTTCTGCAGTGAACTGAGCCATTATAGCTGCAGCTTGCATCCCAAGCAGGGAGAGTGGTGCCACCAAGTTCCTTTCTGGGGAACTACACCCAGCATCTCAGCAACAAGCCACCATAGCTTTGAGTTGTGTCTGTGTGCACCGATGCTTTTTCTTAATTTATTCTGTGCATCCATTAGGGAAAATGTGCCTTAAGGTGATTACTTCACTATATTTGACTTCACCTTACAAAAGGCTTCATAGCAACTCTACTTTCAGAAAGCGTTGGAAACCTGTAGGTGGATCTTTCGTTTTAGGTGAGTGAAATTGAATTAGTAATGCATAAAAATAAACATTTTCCTGGTTCATTATTCTATTGCAGAGCTAGGCACACTGGAGTAGCTCAAGCAGATGTATATATATGTCACTTTGAATCTTATAAAAGATACCAATACAGACAAAAATATTATTCTTATAGTCTTCCAATAAAATAAATTAATATCCAACATACAGCATTATCAGGAAATGTGTGCTATACAATATATGTGTTATATAAATATGTGTTATGTATATATAGGACAATACATAAAAGGTCTAAAAATAAAAGAAAATAATATAATCGCTTGTCTAATCGATAAAAGATACTTAGAAAGGTCCAGTTGTTTTACTAAATATTCAACTTCCATCTAGATACTTAGTTTACATACCTTCATTCACACTCTGATGATTTTGAAAACTACAGTGTTTCAAAGGGAAATAAAAGCTCAGTTCAGTTCACTCATTCAGTTGTGTCCAACTCTTTGAGACCTCATGGACTGTAGCATGCCAGGCTTCCCTGTCCATCACCAATTCCCAGAGCTTGCTCAAATTCATGTCCATGGAGTCGGCAATGCCATCCAACCATCTCATCCTCTGTTGTCCCCTTCTCCTTCTGCCTTCAATCTTTCCCAGCATCAGGGTCTTTTCCAATGAGTCAGTTCTTCACATCAGATGGCCAAAGTATTGGAGCTTCAGCTTCAGCATCAGTCCTTTCAATGAATATTCAGGACTAATTTCCTTTAGAATGGACTAGTTGGATCTCCTTGCAGTCCAAGGGACTCTCAAGAGTCTTCTCTTAACACCACAGTTTAAAAGCATCAATTCTTCAGGACTCAGCTTTCTTTGTGGTCCAACACCCACATCCATACATGACTACTGGAAAAATCATAGCTTTGACTAGATGGACCTTTGTTGGCAGAGTAACGTCTCTGCTTTTTAATATTCTGTCTAGGTTGGTCAAAGCTTTTCTTCCAAGGAGCAAAGTGTCTTTAATTTCACAGCTGCAATCACCATCTGCAGTGATTTTGGAGCCCAAGAAAATAAAGTCTGTCACTGTCTCCACTGTTTCCTTATCTACTTGCCATGAAGTGATGAGACCAGATGCCATGATCTTAGTTGTTTGAATGTTGAGTTTTAGACCAACTTTTTCACTCTACTCTCATCCTCCCATCCTCTGTCAAGACTCTTGAGTTCTTCTTTGCTTTCTACCATAAAGGTGGTGTCATCTGTGTATCTGAGGTTATATATATATATATATATATATTCAAAATGGAATCAAAATCATAGTCAGGATGCATTTGAGTCAGTTTCTTATCAAGTTAACTGGCTGAATGGATACAAAAACAAAACCCCTATATATGCTATCTACAAGAGACCCACCTCAAACCTAGGGACATGTACAGACTGAAAATGAGAAGCTGGAAAAAAATATTTCATGTAAATGGAGATCAACAGCAAACAGGAGTAGCAATACTCATATTAGATAAAATATACTTTGAAATAAAGGCCGTGACAAAAGACAAAAAGGATACTACATAATGCTCAAGAGAGCAATCCAAGAAGAATCTATAGCAATTATAAATATATATGTACCCAACAGAGGAGCACCTCAATATGTAAGGCAAATGCTAACATGCATGAAAGAAGAAATTAGTAATACCACAATAAGAGTGGGAGGCTTTAGTACCCCATTCACAATCATGGATAGATCAGCCAAACAGAAAATTAGCAAAGAAACTCAAGCTTTAAATGATACAGTGTACCAGTCAGACCTAATTGATATCTACAGGGTATTTCACCCAAAAACAATGGATTTCACCTTTTTCACAAGTGCCCACAGAACATTCTCCAGGACAGATCACATCCTGGACCATAAATCTAGACTTTGTAAATTGAAATTTAAAAAACTGAAATCATGTCAAACATCTTTTCTGATCACATTGCGATAAGGTTAGACGTCAAAAACAGGAAAAAAAAAAAAAAAAACATAAAAAGCACAAACATTCGGAGGCTAGACAAGAGAAATATCAAATAAACAACCTAACTTTACACCTAAAGCAATTAGAAAGAGAAGAACAGAGGAACCCCAAAGTTAGTAGAAGGAAAAAAATCATAAAATCAGAGCAGAAATAAATGAAAAAGAAACAAAGGAGACTATAGCAAAAATCAACAAAACTAAAACCTGGCTCTTTGAGAAGAAAAATGAAATAGACAGTCCATTAGCCAGACTCATCAATAATGAAAGGTAGAAAAATCAAATCCATAAAATTAGAATTGAAAATGGATAAATCACAAAGGACAACACAGAAATACAAAATATCATAAAATACTACTATCAGTAACTATATGCCAATAAAATGGACAATTTGGAAGAAATAAAAACTATTAGAAAAGTATAACCTTCCAAAACTGAACCAGGAAGAAATAGAAGATTTTAACAGACCCATCACAAGCACAGAATCAAACTGTAATCAAAAATCTTCCAAAAAAAACCAAAAGCCCAGGACCAGATGGCTTCACAGATGAATTCTACCAAAAATTTAGAGACGAGCTAACCCCCATCCTACTCAAACTCTTCCAGAAAATTGCAGAGGAAGGTATACTTGCACTCCTTTTATGAGGCCACCATCACCCAAATACAAAAACCAGACAAATATGCCACAGAAAAAGAAAACTAGGGTCCAATATCACTGATCAACATAGATGCAAAAATCCTCAGCAAAATTCTAGCAAACAGAATCCAACAGCATATTAAAAAGCAGATCAAACATCAAACATCATGACCAAGTGGGCTTTATTCCAGGAATGCAAGGATTCTTCAATATTCACAAAGCAATCGATGTAATACACCATATTAACAATTTGAAAGATAAAACAATATGGTTATCTCAATAGATGCAAAGAAAGCTTTTGGCAAAATTCAATACCCATTTATGATAAAAGCTCTCTAGACATCAGGCATAGAAGGAACATGAAAGTGAAAGTTGCTCAGTTATGTCCAACTCTTGGCAATCTCATGGACTATACACTCTATGGAATTCTCTAGGCCAGAATACTGAAGTGGGTAGCTGTTCACTTCTCCAAGGGATCTTCCCAACCCAGGGATCAAATCCAGGTCTCCCGCATTTCAGGCTGATTCTTCACCAGCTGAGCCACCAGGGAAGCCTAAATAAGAAATCTGCCCAACGTGGGGTGGCTAGCTCAGTTGGTAGAGCATGAGACTCTTAATCTGAGAAGGAACATACCTCAGCATAATAAAAACCATATATGACAAACCCACAGCAAACATTATCCTCAATGGTGAAAAACTGAAAGCATTTCCTCTAAAATCAGGAACAATACAAGGGTGTCCACTCTCACCACTACTATTCAACATAGTTTTGGAAGTCCTAGTCATAGCAATCAGAGAAGAAAAATAAAAGAAATCCAGATTGGAAAAGAAGAAGTAAAACTCACACTGTTTGCAGATGACAAGATCCTCTACATTGAAAACCCTAAAGATACCACCAGAAAGGTACTAGAGCTAATAAATGAATATAGTAAAGTTGCAGAATATAAAATTAATATGCAGAAATCCCTTGAATTCCTATACACTAGCAATGAAAAAACACAAATAAAAATTAAGGAAACAATCCCTATCACCATTGCAATGGCTAAAGAAACAAAGGACCTATATATAGAAAGCTATAAAACACTGATGAAAGAAATAAAAAATGACACAAGTATATGGAGAAATATACCATGTTAATGGACTAGAAGACTCAAAATAGTGAAAGGAGTATACTACCCAAAGCAATCTGTAGATTCAATGCAATCCTTATTAAGCTAACAATGGTAATTTTTACAGAACTAGAATAAATAGTTTTACAGTTTATATGGAAACACACACACAAAAAAAAAACCTCATATAGCCAAAGCAAACTTGAGAAAGAAGAATGGAACTGGAGGAATCAACCTTCCTGACTTCAGGCTATACTACAAAGCTACAGTCATCAAGACAACATGGTACTGGAACAAAGACAGAAATATAGATCAATGGGACAAAATAGAAAGCCCAGAGATAAATACACACACCTATGGGCACCTTATTTTTGACAAAAGAGGCAAAAATATACAATGGAGAAAAGACAATCTCTTTAACAAGTGATGCTGGGATAACTGGTCAACCACATTTAAAAAAAAAAAGTGAAACTAGAACAATTTGTAACACCATACAATAAAATAAACCCAAAATGGATTAAATATCTAAATGTAAAACCAGAAACTATAAAACTCTTAGAGGAAAACATAGGCAGAACACTCTCTGACATATATCACAGCAAGATCCTTTCTGACCTGCCTCCTAGTGTAATGGAAATAAAAACAAATACAAACAAATGGGACCTAATTAAACTTAAAAGATTTTGCACAGTGGATGAAATTATAAGCAATGTGAAAAGGCAGCCTTCAGAATGGGAGAAAATAAAAGCAAATGAAGCAACTGACAAAGAATTAACCACAAAAATATATAAGCAGCTCATGCAGCTCAACCAGAAAAACAAACAACCCAATCAAAAAGTGAGCCAAAGAACTAAACAGACATTTATCCAAAGAAGACATACAGATGTCTAATAAACAAATGAAAATATGCTCAACATCATTCATTATTCAGTTCAGCTCAGTTCAGTTCAGGCGCTCAGTCGTGTCCGACTCTTTGCGACCCATGAATTGCAGCACGCCAGGCCTCTCTGTCCATCACCAACTCCTGGAGACTACACAAACCCATGTCCATCGAGTCAGTGATGCCATCCAACCATCTCATCCTCTGTCGTCCCCTTCTCCTCCTGCCCCCAATTCTACCCAGCATTAGGGTCTTTTCTAATGAGTCAACTCTTCACATCAGGTGGCCAAAGTATTGGAGTTTCAGATTCAACATCAGTCCTTCCAATGAACACCCAGGACTGATCTCCTTTAGGATGGATAGAGTCGATCTCCTTGCAGTCCAAGGGACTCTCAAGAGTCTTCTCCAACACCACAGTTCAAAAGCATCAATTCTTTGGCACTCAGCTTTCTTCACCGCCCAACTCTCACATCCATACATGACCACTGGAAAAACCATAGCCTTGACTAGACGGACTTTTGTTGGCAAAGTAATGCCTCTGCTTTTCAATATGCTATCTAGATTGACCATAACCTTCCTTCCAAGGAGTAAGCATCTTTTAATTTGATGGCTGCAATCACCATCTGCAGTGATTTTGGAGCCCCCCAAAATAAAGTCTGACACTGTTTCCACTGTTTCCCCATCTATTTCCCATGAAGTGATGGGACCAGATGCCATGATCTTAGTTTTCTGAATGTTGAGCTTTAAGCCAACTTTTTCACTCTCCTCTTTCACCTTCATCAAGAGGCTCTTAGTTCTTCTTCACTTTCTGCCGTAAGGGTGGTGTCATCTGCATATCTGAGGTTACTGATATTTCTACTGGCAATCTTGATTCCAGCTTCACTTCCTCCAGTTCAGCGTTTCTCATGATGTACTCTGCATATAAGGTAAATAAGCAGGGTGACAATATACAGCCTTGGCGTACTCCTTTTCCTATTTGGAACCAGTCTGTTGTTCCATGTCCAGTTCTAACTGTTGCTTCCTGACCTGCATACAGGTTTCTCAAGAGACAGGTCAGATGGTCTGGTATTCTCATCTCTTTCAGAATTTTCCACAGTTTATTGTGATCCACACAGTCAAAGCCTTTGGCATAGTCAATAAAGCATAAATAGATGTTTTTCTGGAACTCTCTTGCTTTTTTGATGATCCAGCAGATATTGGCAATTTGATCTCTGGTTCCTCTGCCTTTTCTAAAACCAGCTTGAACATCTGGAAGTTCACAGTTCACGTATTGCTGACGCCTGGCTTGGAGAATTTGGAGTATTACTTTACTAGCATGTGAGATGAGAACAACTGTGCGGTAGTTTGAGCATTCCTTGGCATTGCCTTTCTTTGGGATTGGAATAAAGCTGACCTTTTCCAGCCCTGTGGCCACTGCTGAGTTTTCCAAATTTGCTGGCATATCGACTGCAGCACTTTCACAGCATCATCTTTCAGGATTTGAAATAGCTCAACTGGAATTCCATCACCTCCACTAGTTTTGTTCGTAGTGATGCTTTCTAAGGCCCACTTGACTTCACATTCCAGGATGTCTGGCTCTAGGTGATTGATCACACCATCATGATTATCTGGGTCGTGAAGATTTTTTTTGTACAGTTCTTCTGTATATTCTTGCCACCTCTTCTTAATATCTTCTGCTTCGGTTAGGTCCATACCATTTCTGTCCTTTATCAACTCATTATTAGAGAAATGCAAATCAAAATCACAATGAGGTATCATCTTATGCTAGTCAGAACAACCACCATCAAATAGTCTACAAAAAATAAATGCTGGAGAGGATTGGATAAAATGGAACCCTCTCACACTGTTGGTGGGAATGCAAACTGATACAACCACTATGGAGAACATTTCAGAGAGATTCCTTAAAAACAAACAAACAAACAAAAAACTGGAAATAGAACTGCCATATGACTTAGCAATCCCACTGCTGGGCATACACACTGAAAAAACCAGAATTGAAAGAGACATATGTACCCCAATGTTCATTGCAATGCTTAGAATAGCCAGGACATGGAAACAACCTAGATGTCCATCAGCAGATGAATGGATAAGGAAATTGTGGTACATACATACAATGGAATATTACTCAGCTATTAAAAAAGAATGCATTTGAGTCAGTTCTAGTGAAGCGGATGAAACTGGAGCCTATTATGAAGAATGAAGTAAGTCAGAAAGAGAAACACTGATACTGTACATTAATGCATATATAGAAAGACTGTTTATGATCAAATATTCAAGGCAGACACAGACAAAATATGCAAAGAAGACACAGACTTTTGGACTATGTGGAAGAAGGCGAGGGTGGGATGATATGAGAGAATAATGTTGAAACATGTATATCACCATATGTAACAAGCTCTTATGTAGTTGCCACAATAATGAATAAAACACTGTCCCATCAGCACAGGCCTAGACTCATAGAGCAAAGATATATATGAAAGGGATGCCTAAGATAAACAGAAGGAATGAAAAAATTGTTTGCCTATTAGTTAACCATCTACAGTTTAGTTGCAGCTAATCCTCAGCAATGCTTTGTTTGCCATGCAGATGGGTTTTGGATGACTTGGTTCTTGAGGCCACACCCATTTCCCTAGATCCTGGATGATGTGGGCCTTTTGGAAGAAGTAGGTGAGAAAAACCTCCAATAGCATACACCTCTTCACCTAGAAAGAGAAGACAAAATTTTGAGATTGTTTTCCAACAGTAACAGAAGATTTCATTCCATAGATAATATACACAAGGCCAATCCAAATTCTTCAATTTTCAGATGTGTTTTCATCTTAGCAAATGAGATTTCATATGCAAACAAGACAAAATAGCAAGGGGGGAAAGAGGTGACTTTTGAATGGAACCTCCCCCAACCTCAAGAATAAAATACTTTCCACAAGACAAAAGATAATGCTTTTTTTTTAATTGGATTTTTATTTTTTGTTTATTCTCACCATCATACAGCAGAATCTCTGTTCCTACAGAAAAGAGTCCTGAATATGTGTTTTGTTTTGTTTTGTTTTTTCTAAATAAGCACAGGGAAAGGTTATGGTTTCTCTAGCAACAGATGGCTTTCTATTTTTCTTTTGGAGGAAAAATATATACTTTGGCTTTATAAAGAACATTTCATTTCAGGTAACAAAGTACTTTTTGACCAAACTGTCACCCTGCCCCAGCAAAGTGGATACATACTATCTTCCCCACTTAACACTGGCAGGAAAATGGCAACTAGGACCAGCCACTGAGGCAGGAACGTCATCTCCTGTGCTCAGCGCCATGCTTGTTAAGAAAGCATGGCACCTTTATCGACAGCCCTGTGAGAACTTTGGCAAGGAAATCTGACAGAAGCCCTTAATATGACCCCCCTCCCCCCAGTAATCCATTCCTGGTAGGATCTCCTCCCCTTGAAGTGTGGGCAGGGCTTGTGACTTGCTTCTAACCAGTAGAATACAGCAACAGTGTAGAGATGTCACTCAGTTGATTAGGTTACATTTGTAAGACCCAGGTAACACACTGGAGAGAGACCCTCCTGCTGCCCTTGGGACAGAAAAAAGGAAACCTTTAGGAGATGAAGGCAATTCCCCGGCCAACAGTAATAAGTCGATAGAGTTTGAAGGAATGCAGCTGCAAGGAAATTAATATTTTTATTTGTAAAAGTTTATTTCCTTGAAGTACAATTGATTTGCAATGTCATGTTATTTTTTACCATACAGCAAAGTGATTCAGTTATACATATAAATACACTATTTTTCCCATTCTTTTCCATTATGGTCTATCACTGAATGTTGAATATAGTCCCCTGTGCCATACTCATCCTTTGTTTTTTTACTCATCCTTTGTATAATAGTTTGCATGCTCTCTCCCCATTGGTGACCATAAGTCATAATGTCACCAATATTCTCTATATTTGTACGTCTGTTAAGGAAATAGATCTTGCTAACAGTTAGACAAGGAAGCTAAGTTTCAGAAAAGAAGGAAGTCCAGTTGACACATCCATTGATTGCAGTTTTCCAGACCTTACACAAAGGAGCCAGTTAAGCCAGCCTCCTGACCCATGGAAACTGAGAAAATAAATGTGCATAACTAAGTTTGTTATGCAGCAGTAGATAACTAATACAAGGAACTCTGCAAGTGGATACTTGTTAGGCTGAGGTGAGTAGTCATAAGGCAATAACAAAAGGGAGGTAATATTACAAAGGCTTGGAGCTCAAACACAGGTGGGTTTATATCTACATTTGTCACTAAATGTCTGACTTGAACCCCTTTAACTCACAACTTCATTTTCAGGATGGAGCTAATTAATACCTAGCCCGCTCACAGCGATAAGAATTACAAAAAATGTCTCTAAAAATATCTAGCACAGTTCCTGTCACATAATGGGTGCGCAATAAAAGCTAGCTAGCAGTAGTCACAGTGGAAAAAGATTTTTGACCCTGTTCCCAGAGCTCTAGTTATTGCAGTGTGGATGAGGTGGGGGTGGTTGTAAGATAGCTTCCCCTAGTGAGAAACTCTGGTTGACAAGATGACGTCAATGTAGAGGTTCAAGAAATCAGCTCACTTTTCACTCCACTGGGACCTCATGGTACTTGAAGGTGATAGAATTAAGGGCTTAATCTGTTTTACATTTTGGCAGTGGTAAGCTCCCCATCTGTTTGATTGCTTCCCTTCTGTTTGTCTTATTGTATTGTTAGGGAATCACTGAGGACACTGTGAGGCAGTGGTGCCTGAGGGATGAACTGATGTTGGTGCACTTATCCTGGAAGATGCCTAGGTGGACTATCCATCTACAGGGGCTCCTGTGAAGAGACAAGAAAGAGGGGTACGTAAAAAAGAGTAACATGAAGATTTGTAATGCATATGTAAAATAGATACCAATGAATTTTTGCTGTATAACTCCGGGAACAACAAACAGGGGTTCTGTGACAATCCAAAGGGTGGGATGAGGAGGGAGATGAAAAGGGTGAGTTTTTGGGAGGGAGGGACATGGGTGTACCTATGGCGATTCTTTATGAGTAGGCAGAAAACGATAAAATACGTATGCAAATATCTTTCCAATTAAAAAAAAATAAAGTAGCAAAAAAGAGAAGCAAAAAGTCAAACTAAGTGAACTTCAGTTCAGTTCAGTTCAGTTCAGTCGCTCAGTTGTGTCCGACTCTTTGCACCCCATGGACTGCAGCACGCCAGGCCTCCCTGTCCATCACCACTTCCCTGGAGTTTACTCAAACTCATGTTCATTGAGTCGGTGATGCCATCCAACCATCTCATCCTCTGTTGTCCCCTTCTCCTCCCACCTTCAATCTTTCCCAGCATCAGGGTCTAAGTGAAACCTAACTCATTTCAATAAGTCAAATGAGAAAGGTCCAGAGACCGAACAGAAATAGAGTGTAAAACCCTTCAAGCTCAGGGCACAACTATAAAGACGAAGAATAGCAAGGAAAGTACTTATTATTTTAGTGGATAGGACATGCTTTGCACCAGTGGATCTAGATGCCTTCAGAACATGAGATTTGGCATAGAAGACATGGCTTTGAAGTTGAAAAACTAAAGAGACGTTTTTTTAGACCACTAATAAGAGGTTCAACTTATTGAGCAGTTCCATAATCAACCAAAGCCTACTGCATGGAAGGATAAATTCTTTGGTTTTCCCTGGATGCCCAATAAAAATAAGCCTGCATTCCTGACTGAGGGTTCCTGGAAGTGGTCTGATCCACCTTACATACATATTATATACCAGAGCCACCACATCTCTCTGGACCAAAATGGCTCCTAGAGCAGACAAGTACAAATTCCCTACAGTAGTCATTGCCACCAGCAACTCACCAATGCTCTTCATTTGGAAGATTCACCTGTAGTTATGAGATTTGAATATGACTAAATTTGTGACTTCTACAAATAAATAAGTTTTTGCCTTAATGAATCTACAGAGGATGGCTGCTAGTCTTTTGAATGAATTGATGAAAACAAATATGGATGTACAAGAGATGCCCATTCCAACTGCTAATGCTGGGGTTAAGACTGAAGAAGAGCGCTTTAGAGATCGAGAGTGCCGTTTCCTGATTAATTAAAAAGAAAGATCAATAATGAAAACACTTAAAAAAAATAATAATAATCTGTTATACAGGATGAAGTCAGAAAAAGAAAAACAAATCATATATTAATGCATACATACAAATAAATCTACAAAAATTTAGAGCTGATGAACATACTTACAGGAAGAAATGGAGAACAGATGTAAAGAAACAACTTGTGGACATGGTGAGGAGGAAGAGTAGCATGGAGGAATTGAGAGTACATTGACATATATATACACCATCATGTGGAAAGTAGATAGCTAGTAGGAAGTTGCTATTAACACAAAGTCCAGCATGGTGCTCTGTGACCACCTAGCAGAGTAGACTGACAAGAGGGCAGGGAAGGAGGCTTAGGGGAGAGTATAAACATAGTAATTACGGAACCGATTCCATTTTGTATTGAGAAAACCACACAACATTTAAAACAATTTTCTCCAATTCTAAAATATAAAATATAGTTCCTCAACAATTATGAAAAAAAGAAGTCAAAATTTTGATTTCCCTGTTGATAAGTGAGCAATTTTATTTTCTAAAATTTGAAACACCAAATTCTTTTCTGCAAAAAAAAAAAAAAAATCCTTTACCTCTTCTCTCTTTATGTTTCCATACTTGCTGGTTCCCTAAATATAGCTCAGGCCTTAAGTCATTTCCCTAGATGCAGAACTTAAGGGTGGATTTTTGGCAAGTAATTTGAGGCATGCTCTCTGGAGAACCCTATGAGGCAAAGGAAGCAAAGTAAAATGGTATCCAGCTACACAAAGATATGTGTTCATTGAACCAGTTCAGCTAAGACAATGAGGATAAGAGACTGAATGTCTAATGAGTGGCTTCAATTTTTTCCTAGTATCAGGTAGCCATTGCCATGGTCATGGATGTCTCACAAAGGGAAATAACTGCCAGATATTTTCAAGCTAGGGCCTTCATTGGTGAGATGGGGATTTTCTTGAGAGGGTACAGCCACGAGTCCTTAGCACTAGATACTATCTTTTTCAAGGATGATTACATCATCACAGTAGATGCATTAAGGCGGGAAACCAGAAGCATCTATTATGTTTAGTGTCTTATGAGAAATCCAACTCAATCTGCTTACATATGAGAACGTTTTTTTTTTTTTTTTTTGTTTATAAGCCTCCCAAACAAAATAGAATATGTCCAATCACCTATCCTTGAATATTCAATCCTATTTCTTTGGGATGAAATATTCACCTCTTCCTAGACCCCCATATATAAAAGAAATTAAGAGTGCATGATATACTAACTCTCCAAATAAAAAACAGCCTCTAAGGGTCAGAAAAGAGCTTAAAAGAGTAGAGGCCAAGAGTCAATGGCTGGGGAAGGGAATATGAGTAAGGCTTCAGGTATTGGTGGCAGCCACTCAAAACACCTTGGCCTCATTTCCTCCAATTTGTCGAATTAAGTGCAGCTTCAAAGTTGAAGAAGAACTAAAGAGCCTCTGATGAAAGTGAAAAGATTAAGTGAAAAACTGGCTATAAAGCTCAACATTCAGAAAACGAAGAACATGGTCATCCTGATTCCATCAATTCATGGCAATAGATGGACGAAACAGTGAAACATGCTGACCTTATTTTTCTGGGCTCCAAAATCACTGCAGATGGTGACTGTAGCCATGAAATTAAAAGACACTTACTCCTTGGAAGAAAAGTTATGACCAACCTAGACAGCATATTAAAAAGCAGAGACATTACTTGCCAATAAAGGTCCATCTAGTCAAAGCTATGGTTTTTTCAGTAGTCATGTATGGATGTGAGAGTTGGACTATAAAGAAAGCTGAGTGCCGAATTGATGCTTTTGAACTGTGGTGTTGGAGAAGACTCTTGAGAGTCCCTTGGACTGCAAGGAGATCCAACCAGTCCATCCTAAAGGAGATCAGTCCTGAATATTCATTGGAAGGACTGATGTTGAAGCTGAAACTCCAATACTTTGGCCACCTGATGCAAGAGCTGACTCATTGGAAAAGACCCTGATGCTAGGAAAGATTGAGGGCAGGAGGAGAAGGGGATGACAGAGGATGAGATGGTTGGATGGCATCACCGACTCAATGACCAGGTTGGTGGACCTCAGGAGTTGGTGATGGACAGGGAGGCCTGGCGTGCTGCAGTTCATGGGGTCACAAAGAGTTGGACACGACTGACCAATGAACTGAACTGAACTGAAGTAAGCTTCAAGCTCCCTTCGTCCTTCACAGTGCAGTCTCCACTCAAGTGAATATAAGTACAATGTTGAGCAGATTCCTTTAAAGATTACTTATTAATAAGCTGAGAAAAAAATAACTTGGGCAAAACAAAGGTGCAGAATAATGCCTTTTTTCGATACCAGAAGTAGCAACTGCACAAGGAATGATTATCATATGACGTGAAAGGAATAAGAATTCAAAGTCTGTGCAAAAAGGAAGAGATGAGTGTGTTCAATTGAAAATAGCAGTTTCAAACCATCTTGAAATAAATGTAAGTCAGAGTGGTTTATAAAAAACATGTTTTATTAAGGAATATGAGAGTTTCTAAAACTATAATTCAAAGAAGTAAACAAAAAAAAGTCTTGACAGATTTTACAATTAATGAAGAAGAATGGAATATCATCATGTCAGAGAAATAAACTGCTGATCTCTGAACTTTGGGCTTCAGTTGTTAGATCAACAAGCCAGAAGTAAAGAACCCAACAATGAAGTAGGTGCAGAGAGGAAAGGCAAGCCTCTAACCTTTTGCGTTCATGAATAATTGATTTGGTGGAAGGCCAAATCCTCTTGGGAGCCATGTATCATCTTTCACAACTTCCCTGGTTGTAGTGAATTTCTCCACTTAAACTAAGTGGGAAAATGTAAGTGTACTGATGCCTAAGATTTTGTGAGATGGACCTTTATTTTTCACTAATTCCCTAGCAGTAGTAAAAGGAAGAGAGAAAGAACAAACTTTAAAAGGAAGCAAGCCACTTTTTCTCAACAGATTTGGGAAACAGAACTCTTGCTACCATTGGAAAGGAAATAGTTGCATCTCTAAACTGCCAAAGAAAGCAAAGTAAAAGTAATTTTTTTTCCCCAGTGTGTTTACCTTGGGATAGATACATAAACGTACTTCTCTTTGCAAAGGTTTAATGTGAACGAGGACATCAGACAATTTAGTAGGCAGCTGTTATCTACATCATGTTTGCTGTTTCTCATGATCACTTAAAATATCTCATTGTTCAAACAATGAAAATATTTCTCATACAAGCTGTAAAGCAGAAGTCATTTTTCTCAATACCACTTTAACCAAGTAACTTTGAATATTAATCACTGAAACAATAATAGGAGTTAACATTTGATGAAGGTTATGTGCCAGCAATGTCTTAAGAGGTTTAAATGTATAAAATTAATTTAATGTTCAGAATACTCTTTTGAGATACTGTGATGGTTAATTTTATGTGTTCAGGCTGTTAGAGTGCTGCAGTCAAGATGCCAGCAAATTTGGAAAACTCAGCAGTGGCCACAGGACTGGAAAATGTCAGTTTTCATTCCAATTCCAAAGGAGGGCAATGCCCCAAAATGCTCAAACTACCAAACAATTAAACTCATTTTGCATGCTAGTAAGGTAATTGTCAAAATCCTCCAAGCTAGGCTTCAACAGTATGTGAACTGTGAACTTGCAGATGTACAAGCTGAATTTAGAAAAGGCAGAAGAACCAGAAATCAAATTGCCAATATCCATTGGATCATAGAAAAATCAATCACTTTTCCCAAAAAAAATCTACTCCTGCTTCATTGACAACATTAAAGCTTTTGACTATGTGGATCAAAACAAACTGGAAAATTCTTAAAGAGATTTGAATACCAGACCACCTTACCTGTCTCCTAAGAAACCTGTATGCAGGTTAAGAAGCAACAGTTAGAGGTGAACATGGACCAATGGACTGGTTCAAAATCGGGAAAGAAATATGTCAAGGCTGTATATTGTCACCTTGCTTATTTAATTTATGTTCAGAGTTGTTGTTGTGTAGCTGTAGTCACTCAGTGTTGTCTAACTCTTTGCGACCCCACGGACTGTAGCCTGCCAGGCTCCTCTGTCCATGGAATTTTCCAGGCAAGAATAGTGGAGTAGGTTGTCATTTCATTCTGCAGGGGACCTGCATTACTTTCTCCAGGACCTTCATTTTCTTCATTTCCAAAGGATCTTCATGTTCTTCTCCTAGGTACCTTCATTACCTTCTGCAGGGGTTCAGGGATCAAACCCACATCTCCTGCAAGCCTCCTAATTGCACATAGATCCTTTACCACTGAGCCACTGGGGACTGCCCTAGTGGCTCAGACAGTAAAGCATCTGCCTACAATGTGGGAGACCTGAGTTCGACCCCTGGGCTGGGAGATCCCCTGGAGAAGGAAATGGCAACCCACTCCAGTATTCTTGCTTGGAAAATCCCATGGATGGAAGAGCCTGGTAGGCTAAAGTCCACAGGGTTGCAAAGAGTTGGATACAACTGAGCGATTTCACTTCAATTCACTTCATCGGGGAAGAGTACATCACACGAAATGTCAGGCTGAATGAATCACAAGCTGCAATCAAGATTGCCAGGAGAAATATCAATAACTTCAGACATGCAGATGATACCTCATCTGCAGAAAGTGAAATGGAACTAAAGAGCCTCATGATGAAGGTGAAAGAGGAGAATGAAAAAGCTGGCTTAAAACTCAACATGAAAAAACCTACAATCATGACATCTGGTCCCATCACTTCATGGCAAATAGATGGGGAAAAAGGGAAAACAGTGATGCATTTTATTTTCTTGGGCTCCAAATCACTGCAAACAGTGACTGCAGCTATGAAATTTAAAAGAAGCCTGCTCCTTGGAAGAAAAGCTATGACCAACCTAGACAGGGTACTGAAAAATAGACACATCACTTTGCCACCAAAGTCCATATAGTCAAAGCTATGGTTTTACCAGTAGTTATGTACGGATGTGAGACTTGGACTATAAAGAAAGCTGAGTGCCGAAGAATTGATGCTTTCAAGGAAATCTCGCTTCACGGAGATCAAATCAGTCAATCCTAATCAGTCAAATCAGTCAATTTTCCTTTAGGAAATCAACCCTGAATATTCATTGGAAGGACTGATGATGAAGTTCCAATACTTTGGCCCCCTGACGCAAAGAGCCAGCTCATTAGAAAATACTCTGATTCTGGGAAAGATTGACGGCAAGAGGAGAAGGAGGTGACAGAAGATGAAATGGTTAAACAGGATCACTAACTCAATAGACATGAGTTTGAGCAAACACTGGGAGATAGTGAAGGACAGGGAAGCCTGACATGCTGCAGTTCATGGGGTCAAAGAGTTGGACACGACTTAGCAACTGAACAACAACAAGTGTTCAGATATCTGGGAAAACCTTTTTCTGTATATTTCTGTAAAGGTCTTTTTGGATGCAATATCATTTAAAACCTGGTGGCTCAGCTGATAGAGAATCCGCCTGCAATGCATGAGACCTGAGTTCAATCCCTGGGTTGGGAAGATCCCCTGGAAAAGGAAACATCTACCCACTCCAGCATTCTGGCCTGGAGAACTCCATGAACTGTATAGGCCATGGGGTCCCAGAGTCTGATATGATTGAGTGACTTTCACTATCATTTAAATCAGTGAACTTTGAGGAAAGCAGATTATTTTTATAACCACATTATGGGGCTTCCCTGTTGACTCAATGGTGAAGAATCCACCTGCCAATGTAGATGTGGGTTCTATTCTTGGGTCTAGAAGATACCCTGGAGAAGGAAACAGCAACCCACTCCAGTATTTTTGCTTGGAAATCTCATGGACAGAGGAACTTGGCAGGCTATAGTCCATGGAGTTGCAAAAGAAGCAGACAGAGTTTAGCAACTAAACAACAAATATTCCATTTTAAATATGCCATACGTCCTTTATCCATTAATCATCCACAGGTGGATTTTTAAGTTTTTTCCTTGTCTTGGCTATTATGAATAGTACTCCTGTGAACATTGTGAACACTGTGAACATTGTGAGCCACAGTCAGCTCCCGGTCTTGTTTTTGCTGACTGTATAAGAGCTTCTCCATCTTTGGCTGCAAAGAATATAATCAATCGGATTTCGGTGTTGACCATCTGGTGATGTCCATGTGTAGAGTCTTCTCTTGTATTGATGGAAGAGGGTGTTTGCTATGACCAGTGTGTTCTCTTGGAAAAACTCTATTAGCCTTTGCCCTGCTTTATTCTGTACTCCAAGGCCAAATTTGCCTGTTACTCCAGGTGTTTCTTGACTTCCTACTTTTGCATTCCAGTCCCCTATAATGAAAAGGACATCTTTTTTGGGTGTTAGTTCTAAAAGGCCTTGTAGGTCTTCATAGAGCCGTTCAACTTCAGCTTCTTTAGCGTTACTGGTTGGGGCATAGGCTTGGATTACCGTGATATTGAATGTTTTGCCTTGGAAACGAACAGAGATCATTCTATCATTTTTGAGATTGTATCCAAGTACTGCATTTTGGACTCTTTTGTTGACCATCATGGCTACTTCATTTCTTCTAACGGATTCCTGCCCACAGTTGTAGATATAATGGTCATCTGAATTAAATTCACCCATGCCAGTCCATTTTAGTTCGCTGACTCCTAGAATGTCAGCGTTCACTCTTGCCATTTCCTGTTTGACCACTTCCAATTTGCCTTGATTCGTGGACCTAACATTCCAGGTTCCTATGAAATATTGCTCTGCATTGCATGGGACCTTGCTTCTATCACCAGTCACATCCACAGTTGGATATCGTTTTTGCTTTGGCTCCATCCCCTCATTCTTTCTGGAGTTATTTTTCCACTGATCTCCAGGAGCATATTGGGCACCTACCGACCTGGGGAGTTCCTCTTTCAGTATCCTATCATTTTGCCTTTTCATACTGTTCATGGGGTTCTCAAGGCAAGAATACTGAAGTGGTTTGCCATTCCCTTCTCCAGTGGACCACATTATGTCAGACCTCTCCACCATGACCTATCCATCTTGGTTGGCCCCACATGGCACCGCTCAGTTTCACTGAGATAAACAAGGCTGTGGTCAGTGTGATTAGATTGGCTAGTTTTCTGTGATTATGGTTTCAGTATGTCTGCCCTCTGATGCCCTCTTGCAACACCTGCTGTCTTACCTGGGTTTCTCTTACCTTGGACATGGGGTATCTCTTCCCAGCTGCTCCAGTAAAGCTCAGCCACTGCTCCTTACCTTGGATGAGGGGTATCTCCTCACGGTTCCCCCTGATGACCTTGAACGTGGAGTAGCTCCTCTCGGCCCTCCTGCGCCCACACAGCCACCACTCCTTGGAAATGGGGTTGCTCCTCTCGGCCGCCACCCCTGATCTCGGATGTGGGGTAGCTCCTCTCGGCCGCTGCCCTGTTTTGGCGGCTTCAAGTCCAAAATCAGGGAGCTGACATAGTGGGGTTCGCTTCCTGGTTTACAGATGACCCCAACTAGCTGGCTGCTCAAGGCAGAGTGAGAGCACACAAGCTCACTGCTATCTCTTCTGATCAGACACTTGATTAGTGTTTAGCTTTTATTGATTAGTATTTCTCTAATAGTGACACTGAACAGCTTTACATGTGCCTTTTGGCCATCTCTATGTCTTCTTTGGAGGAATGTCTGTTTAGATCCTCTGCCTATTTTTTTTTTTTTTTGCTACTATTGAGTTATATGAGCTGTTTGCATATGAAAAAAATCTTTATTTTTTTGTCCATGCCATGTGGCATGTGGGATCTTAGTTCCCTGTCCAGGGATTAAACCTGCATCCCTGAATTAAAAGTATGGAGTCTTTTTGTTTTTTCCATTAGCATATAATTGTTTACAATGTTGTGTTAGTTTATGTTGTACAACAATGTGATTCAACTATATGTGCATATATATATATATATCCTTTCCCTTAAGCCTCCCTCATACTCTTACCATCCCACCCCTCTAGGTCATCACAGAACATGAAGCTGAACTTCCTATGATATTCAACAACATAGATTTTTATCCATATTTAGAGATACACAGAAGAGATTAATATTTAAATCAGTGAACTTTGAGGAAAGCAGATTTTCGCCAAAGGATAAGTGGGCCTCATTCAATCAGTTGAAGGCCTCAGTAGACAAAAATCTCGCTTACTCTTGCCAGAAGGAATTCTGCCAGCATTCTGCTTTTGGATTCAAACTAGAATTTTCCCTGCAACATTTTATTGTTTCTGATTCAGTAGTGAACAGTGACTAATAAAGACGGGTATTATTTATTCTTAGATGAGAAAATTGGAGCTATAGACAAATATATCATGAATCAACTTGTAACCCGAGTCAGTTTTTACAAAGTTTTTGAACTCATTTTTTATTTTTATTCTACTGTTTAAAGAAACTGGAACTAAGGCACTTTAAAAATAAGACACACCATATAGTTTGCTGCTGCTACTAAGGCGCTTCAGTTGCGTCCGACTTTGTGCCACCCCATAGACAGCGGCCCACCAGGCTCCCCCATCCCTGGGAGTCTCCAGGCAAGAACACTGGAGTGGGTTGCCAGTTCCTTCTCCAATGCATGAAAGTTAAAATTTGAAAGTGAAGTCTCTCAGTCCTGTCTGACTCTTAGTGACCCCATGGGCTGCAGCCTACCAGGCTCCTCCATCCACGGAATTTTCCAGGCAAGAGTACTTGAATGAGTTGCCATTGCCTTCTCCACCATATAGTTTAGAATACTTCACAAAACATATTTGTCTATTCCATAGAAAAGAACTTTACCAAGAGCAATTGTAAGCTAAAGCATTTATCACTTTGATTCTGTATTATCATCATACTTTGATTTTGCACTTTTTCACCTCTTTCATCAAAGTTGTATTCTGTAAAATTGTCTTCTCTCAAGTCTTCCAAGTTTAAAATAAACTGTTAAGTAGTTGAATTAAGCATTTCAAAACTGTACTTTTTTTTTAAGTTTTATTTTGTTTTTTCCTTTAGAGTTCCATGGCAAAGCTTCCTTTAGTTAAGTAAAAGATTTCTACAAGAAAGATGAGTATAATTTTCTTATCTATATGGACTGTGAAGAAAGCTGAGCACCGAAGAATTGATGCTTTTGAACTGTGGTGTTGGAGAAGACTCTTGAGAGTCTCTTGGACTGCAAGAAGATCCAACCAGTCCATCCTAAAGGAGATCAGTCCTGGGTGTTCATTGGAAGGACTGATGTTGAAGCTGAAACTCCAATACTTTGACCACCTCATGAGAAGAGCTAACTCATTGGAAAAGACTCTGATGCTGGGAAGGATTGGGGGCAGGAGGAGAAGGGGACGGCAGAGGATGAGATGGCTGGGTGGCATCACTGACTCGATGGACACGAGTCTGGGTAAACTCCAGGAGTTGGTGATGGACAGGGAGGCCTGGCATGCTGCAATTCATAGGGTCACAAAGAGTCGGACACGACTGAGTAGCTGAAGTGAACTGAACTAGGTAAAAGACTTTCCAGGTGGCACTAGTGGTAAAGAACCCACCTGTCAATGAAGGAGACATACAAGACACAGATTCGATCCCTGGGCTGGGAAGATCCCCTTTAGGAGGGCATGGCAACCCACTCCAGTATTCTTGTCTGGAGAATCCCATGGACAGAGGAGCCTGGTGGGCAGCAGTCCATAGGCTCACAATAGACGTGACTGAAGTGAATTAGCACACATGCACACTCTAGTTAAAAGACAGAAAAAACCAATAATCTTCATCTTAATTTTCTTACAAAATGAATGTGTTAAACAGTATATTGAATCTGATATACATGAAAAGTTTTAAATGATTCCAAGTACTAACCAAACCTTTGATTTTATTAAATGCTCTATTAGCATTTTTCTAACTTCATAATTTTCACAGATTTTCAAGTCATCCCTTGGTGCCTGGGAGCATTAGTACCAGGATTCTCTCATGGATACTAAGATCCCTGGATGCTCAAGTCTCTTATATAAAATGGCAGTATTACAGTCCTCCCTCTGTGTTCTCTGGTTCTGCACCTCAGGTTCTAACAAATTGGTCCACAGTTGATTGAATCTAAAGATATGAATCTTGTGGATACAGACTGTATTTCCCACTATTCTATAAGCAAAAGAGAGAGATGGAGGGAGGAAGGAAGGAGCTTAGGCAAATTTCTTCACACCAGCAACTGTGTTCAATTAAAGATGTATTAATTGTTCTTTAGAACACTTTCTTCCCACCCCCCAAGGGTAGGTTAACTCAGAGCTATTAGTCATTAACATTAGCATTTCGAAAGAGAAAGTAATATATATTCTTCTATAAGTTTAGTAAAATAAAAGCTACATTGCTAAAGTGAAATGTCTGACCCAGGACACAAGGTGCCATTTAGAAACAGTATTGTTCTTGAACATGGCTCTTGCACTTATTAAGTGATTTGATTGATTAAGAAAGAGACCTATACACAAATCAATTGCATTCCTTGCATATATATTTGTTTATACCAACAATGAAAAATCAGAAAGAAAAATTAAGGAATCAATCCCATTGGTCATCACAAAAGAAAAATAATAAAATACCTAGGAATAAACCTACCTAAGGAGACAAAAGAGCCGTATATAGAAAAGTATAAGACACTGAATTAAATCAAAGATAACATAAACAGATGGAGAGATATTTCATTCTCTTGGGTTGGGAGAATCAATATTTAACCAAATGTAACCTACAGATTCAATGCAATCCCTATCAAATTACCAATGGCATTTTTTCACAGAAGTAGAAAAAAACATTTCACAAGTCATATGGAAACACAAAAAACCCTGAATAGTCAAACACTCTTGAGAAAGAAGAATGGAGCTATAGGAATCAGCTTCCTGACTTCAGACAATACTACAGAACTACAGCCATCAGGATACGATACTGGTACAAAAACAGAAATATAAACCAATGGAACAAGAAAGAAAGCCCAGAGATAAACCCATGCACCTATGGGCACCTTCTCTTTGACAAAGGAGGCAAGAATATACAATGGGGAAAAGATGGTCTCTTCAATAAATGGTGCTGGGGAAACTGGACAGTTATGTTTGAAAGAATGAAATTAGAACACTTCGTAACGTCATACACAAAGATAAATTCAAAATGGACTAAAGACCTAAATGTAAGACCAGAAACTATAAAACTCTTAGAGGAAAACATAGGCAGAACACTCTATGACATAAATCACAGCAAGATCCTCTATGACCCACCTCCCAGAGTAATGGAAATAAAAGCAAATATAAGCAAGTGAGGCCAATTATACTTAAAAGCTTTTGCACAACATAGGGAACTACAAACAAGGTGAAAAGACAACCCTCAGAATGGGAGAAAATAATAGCAGATGAAACAACTGACAAAGGATTCATTTCCAAAATATACAAACAGCTCATACAACTCAATACTAGAAAAACAAATGACTCAATCAAAAAGTGGGCAAATGACCTAAACAGACATTTCTCCAAAGTAGACATACAAATGGCTGACAAGCACATGAAAAAATGCTCAATATCACTTATTATTAGAGAAATGCAAGTCAAAACTACAGTGAGATCTCACCTCACACCAGTCAGAATGGCCATCATCAAAAAATTCACAAACAATAAATGCTGGAGATGGTGTGGAGAAAAGGGAACACCTTTGCACTGTCATCGGGAATGTAAATTGACACAGTCACTATGGAAGATAGTATGGAGATTCCTCAAAAAACTGAGAGTAGAACTACCAATGACCCAGCAGTCCCACTACTTGGCATATGCCTTGAGGTAACCAAAACTGAAAAAGACATATGTACTCCAGCGTTCATCACAACATTATTTACAGCAGCTAGGACATGGAAGTGAGCTAGATGTCCATCAACAGATGAATGATAAAGAGACTGTGGTACATATATATATATATATAACAGAATGTCAATCAGACGTTAAAAAAATAACTCATTTGAGGTGGATGAACCTACAGTCTATTATACAGAGTGAAGTAACTCAGAAAGAGAAAAACGTGTGTCATATATTAACAAATACGTATGAAATCTATGGGCTTCCCAGATGACTTAGTGATGAAGAATGCGCTTGCCAACGCAGGAGACTTGGGTTCGATTCTGGGGTTGGGAAGATCCCCTGGAGTAGAAAATGGCAGCTCGCTTCAGTATTCTTGCCTGGAGAATACCATGGACAGAGGAGCCTGGCAGGTTACAATCCATAGGGTCACAAAGACATTACTAAGTGACTGAGTGCACACACATACATGGAATCTAGAAAGATAATACTGATGAACCTATTTACGGGACAATAATGGAGACACAGACATAGAGAACAGACTTATGGACATGGGCTGGAGGTAGGGGAAGGAGAGGGTAGGATGAATAGAGAGAGTAACATGAAAGCATATTCACTGCCATGTGCAAAATAGATAACGAATAGGAATTTGCTGTATGACTCAGGGAACTCAAACTGAGACTCTGTAACAACCTAGAGGGTTGAGAAGAGGTGGGAGGAGGGAGAAAGGTTAAAAAGGGAGGGGACACATGTATACCTATGGCTGACTCATGTTGATGTATGACAGAGGACAACACAATATCGTGAACAAATTTTCCTTCAATTAAAAATAAATATGTTTAGAAAAAAAAGAGGACTGCTATACAGGGATCCCCATTTTCTAGATCACCTTCTTGGTCACAGCACTTTCATGTCAACGGAGCTTGTATAACTCAGTGAAGTTATGAGCCATAGAGATATCAAGGGAACATTTCATGAAAGGATGGGCATGGGCACAGTAAGGAACAGAAATGGTAAGGACCTAACAGAAGCAGAAGAGATTAAGAAGAGTTTTCAAGAATTCACAGAAGAACTATACAAAAAGTGTCAGTGATCTGGATAGCCACAATGGTGTGGTCACTCACTTAGAGCCAGGCACGTTGGAGTGTGAAGTTAAGTGGGACTTAGGAAGCATTACTATGAACAAAACTATTGGAGGTGATGGGATTCCAGTTTAGCTATTTAAAATCCTAAAAGCTGATGTTGTTAAAGTGCTGAATTCAATATATCAGCAAATTTGTAAAAATCATCAGTGGTCACAGGACAGGAAAATATCAGTTTTCACTCCAATCCCAAAGAAGGGCAATGCAAAAAATAATGCTCGAGCTACCATATAATTGCACTGATTTCACATGCTAGTAAGGTTATGCCTTAAGTCCTTCAAGCTAGGCTTCAACAGTATGTGAACTAAGAACTTCCAGATATACAAGATGGGTTTAGAAAAGGCAGAGGAACCAGAGATCAAATTGCCAACATTTGTTGGATCATAGAGAAAGCAAGGGAATTCCAGAAAAAACATCTACTCCTGCTTCATTGACTATGTTAAAGCCTTTGATTGCATGGATCACAACAAACTGTAGAAAATTCTTAAAGAAATGGGAATACTTATCTCCTCAGAAATTTATATTCGAGTTAAGAAGCAACAGTTAGAACTGGACCTGGAACAACAGACTGGTTCAAAATTAGGAAAGGAGTATGTCAAGGCTGTATATTGCCACCTTGCTTATTTAACTTTTGTGCCAGGCTGGATGAATCACAAGCTGGAATCAAGACTGCTGGGAGAAATATCAACAGCCTCAAATATGCAGATAATGCCACTCTAACTGCAGAAAGTGAAGAGGAACTAAAGAACGTCTTGATGAGGGTGAAAGAAGAGAGTAAGAAAACGGCTTAAATCTCAACATTCAAAAATCTAAGATCATGGTATCCAGTCCCATTACTTCACAGGAAATAGAAGGGGGAAAAGTGGAAGCAGTTGCAGATTTTGTTTTCTTGGTATCCAAAATCACTGCAGACATTGACTATAGCAGTGAAATTAAAATACACTTGCTTCTTGGGAGGAATGCTATGACAAGCCTAGACAGCATTTTAAAAAGCAGAGATCTCTCTCTCTCTCTCTCTCAGGGCCGGTGCACTGGGACCACCCTGAGGGATGGGATGGGGAGGAGGTGGGAGGGGGATTCAGGGATGGGGAGGACCTATGGGGGCAAAAAACCGCTATAATATTGTAAAGTAATTATCCTCCAATTAAAATAGATAAATTAATTTACAAAAAAAGAAAAAAAAAGGGACTTTGCTGGGTCAAAAAGCCCCTTGGACTGCAAGGAGATTAAACCAGTCAATCCCAAAGGAGATCAACCTTGAATATTCATTGTAAGGACTGATGTTGAAGCTGAAGCTTCAATACTTTGGCCACCTGATGTGAAGAGCCAACTCATTGGAAAAGACCTTGATGCTGAGAAAGATTGAAGACAAAAAGAGAAGGGGGTAGCAGAGGATGAAATGGTTAGATAGCATCACTAACTCAACGGACATTAATTGAGCAAACTCTGGTAGATAATGATGGACAGGGAAGTCTGGCTAACTGTAGTCCTTGGGGTCAGGAAGAGTTGGACATGACTCGGGGACTGAATAACAACAACATCCTCTAGGTAATTCTGATCTATCCAAGGGAATGCAGCTTGGAAACTGGTCTTGGCATTAGAGTTAGTCTTGATTTTTTCTCCTACACGTCTGTGTGACTTTGAGCTAATTATTTAGCTTCTCTGAGCTTACATCTGTTCACCTGTGGCACAAGGATATCAATAGTCTCATCTTTTTTTGCTATCCATTCTCCCATCCCTGCTACCACAGCTTCAGATCAAACCCCTTTCATTTCTCTCAATGGTTTCTGAACTTGTCTTTCTGCTCCAATTTTTACCACTTTAATTTTCCTCAATTCTGCCCCAGGGATTATTTTTCTTTAATTAAAAAAAATAAATAAACCTTAAAGGAGATCAGTCTGCCTACATTAAAGCCATGAGAATTTTCCACTGGTTTGATGATAAGAACTCCACACTGCAGTGCTTACTTCCCATCTTCATTCCCACATCTTAACTCAGGCCTGCTGGATGGAGCAGACCTCTCTCCATCTCTTCTCTCCCTAAACCCCTCTCCTGCTGAGCCTTGCCTCACAGTCCACATCCTGCTATTTCACCAACATGCCAAGTTTTTTGATTCCTCAGTACTTTGGCACAAGTCTTCCTTTCATACTTGAGACGCTCTCTTTTAGTCATCTCTGCTAGCTTCTCCCTGCCCCGTGTCCACACACACACAGCTGGCAAACTCTTCATCCAAACCAGTCAAGTGTCCCCATTTTTGCCTGACCACAACCTCTTTTTTTCCTTTTTCATTATTGTCACTGAACATTTTTTAGCCTACTTCTGTTAAAGCAGATATCCTGGTTTATTGCTGCTTTTTTCAATACACTTGTTTTTCTTATTGAGTTGTGATCCCTTGTAGCCAATTGTTGTTTTATTTATCTTTCTTTTATATATTAAATGTATTCATTTTTACAGTAGATCCTTGTTGGTTATCTATTTTTAAATATAGCACTGTGCACATGACCATCCCAAACTCCCAATCCACCTCTCCCACTATTTACCTTTATTTTTAAATTCCCACTGCCTATCATAGTCAGTTTTCAAAAAAAATAAATAAATAAACATTTGTTATTTTGAAGGAAGTTACCTAAAATGCCTAACACAGTGCTTGTGGTCAAGAAGCACTAGTTTCCATTCCTATCCTATGAAAATGAAGATACTATGGAATAGTAAAAAGAGATTTGGAATACCTGAGCCCAAAGCCCTGATCTTATTATTAAATACTGAGCCATTTGTCATTGGGTTTCTCCATTTATTTCTCTCTCTATGCCTTTGCTTCTTTAGTTATAATACAAAGAGAGTAGATCACTTCTTTAAGGCCCTTTACTTAAATGATTAACTAGATTCAGTTGGCTTATTTGGATGTTTCTACACAATGACAAATATGTGAATAAAAATAAAAGCTTATTGCCTGGATATTCTTAATATATGGTGCCAGACAGTTCCAATGGGAAAAATTAATGTGTAAAAATATGTAAAAAACCTTACTTTTTCATGATTTGTACAATTTATAGTTTTAAATATACTGTCAGATGCATTATTTCATTTGAATTATCATAACACTCAAATTATTGTTAACATCTTATAAATGAGGAATCTGAGATTTAGAGATATTAAATGACTTCACCAAAATTAGAGAAGTTGAACTTCTCTGGTGATCCAGTGGTTAAGACTCTCTACTTCTTCTGAAGGCGGCAGAAGCTCTGATTGGAGAACTAAGGTTGGGCATGCCATGTGCACATCATGAAGATGATGATTCTGTTTTCAGAGATATTAACTATAATCAAGATATTTAAGCAGAAGATTATTTTTTTTGCTTTTTATATGTATTATAGAATCAAAATATAAAGGACTATAGTATTCATTATAGTTACACTTTGCAGGGCACTTTTTTTTTTTTTGCATTTTTGAAATAAAGGGAGAGAGGATATTGCAAATAATTATATAAATCATAGCTGACTACATATCTTAGAAAAGCAATTTTTAGGATATTAAAAATATTTTTCCAAAATCTACTTCTATACAGTCTGTTCTAAAATTAAATGCCAAAAATTATATTTCTTATTCTTACATAGATTGTGAATGCCAAAAATTTCTTCTACATTATTATTCAGTCTGTTGGCAATCACTCCTCTTCCAGGTTGCCGAGTTCATTTATTTCTGGCTATTACAATCTGCTTCTATTTCTCCAATTTATCCTTTTATTAAATGAGAAAAGCTATCAAATACATCTATTTAGGAAATGAGCAGCTAGTCCAAACAAAGCATCTGTAATACTTCATAATACTGTTCAAAAGTGTTTTGATGCCCTGCTGTTCATTCAAAGCATTATATCAGTTTATTAATTTTAACATAAGACAGTTCATCACTTTTATCAATTTTAAAACATGTACTTTCAAAACTCAAACATTCTTCTGACTAGTTCTGAGGAGAAATTATCACCTTATGGGAAAAACATAGAGTGAAGAGAAATCAAAATGACTATCAAATAAATAGTTCTCTATAATCTTTCAAATATCTTCCCTGCAGTCCCCTCTTTACACTTGACACACACTTAGTTTTCCTTCTCTAATTTATGTTCACTAATTTATTGTTGCAAATAATTTTGTAGGTATTTTAGAGACCAAAATTATATAATATAAATAGAACACTTTTATAGAAATCAGTAAAATTTTTCTTCATTTAAAAACCTAGGTTATAAATTACAACTCCTTGAAGACATATGGATTATACACTAAAAATTGACATTGACATAGGTGTTCTATTTGATCTCATTTAATCATAGAGCAATGTTGGAAATTAGTGTTTATTGCCCCATTTTACAGATAAGAGAACAGATTCAGAGAAGGTAAGAGAGCCACAGTAAAAGAGAAAAAGTGCCTAAAGGTGCAGTGACAAGCTCATAAAAGGAGGAAGCTGGAATCCTCCGGGCCTCAAGGGGAAAGGCAGGGATTGGAGCAAGTATGTCCTCCATCTGGAGGTTTTCCCTGGGGCAGGTCATTAGGAAAGAGCAAGCAAGATAGGGGCTGTAAGAAAATTGGGAAAAGGGTGGTGAATATAATGAAATGATCTCTATTGGAGATAGGTGGACTGTGTGTATTTAAATGTTCCCAGTGACTTAGGACTCATTCTAGTTTTTTTTTAAATATAATGAGTGCTCCTCCACTAGTGAGGCAGGCTAGGAAAAAACTGCCAACTTTAAAAAAAAGGAGGAAAGAAGGCTAAACAATTTTAGATTCACTGTGGCATGATATAGCAAATAGTCTTAATTACTCCCAAAGATTCTTATTTGTATGTCTGAAGTCTTTTGGGGATGTGTGTAATTATATTAGTAACTTTATTTTTATTGAAGTATATTTGATGTACAATATAAGCTATAGGTGTACAATAAAGCGATAAATGATATTTCATCTAGAAAAACTACAGAGTAATATACTGAACACCAGCTTTGTCAATCTTAATATTTTTGCTATTTTTGCCTTAGAGGGTTTTGGGAAATTAGACATTTCAGATACATTAAAATCTACTGTATATCTCTACTGATCTCCCTTCTCATTCTTTCCCCAGACATAGCATCTGTCCTTAATATGGAATTTATCATTGTCATGCAGATTTTTTATAATTTTACTACTTGCACATGTATCCCAAAACAGTATTTTGATTTACTATACATGACTTAAACACCATAGTGCTATTAAACTGTACATATTCTTTCTTAACTCATACTTTTGATGCTATATGCTCTTTATTTTTCTGTAAAGATTCTATATTTTTTAAGTAATTGAAAATTAAAAAGCAATTTCCTAATCCATTTCCTTTTAGCTGAAAATATTTATAACAACTTGAAACTTCTTTGCCTCTAGTTCTTTTTTATTTTAAAATATAATAATTTTTAATTTTTTGTTTTGATTTTATTTATCTAAAATAAAACAATGATAGTTCAGTACAATTCAGTTCAGTTCAGTCACTCAGTCATGTCCACCTACCTGCAACCCCATGAATCACAGCACGCCAGGCCTCCCTGTCCATCACCAACTCCCAGAGTCCACCTAAACCCACGTCCATTGAGTCGATGATGCCATCCAACCATCTCATCCTCTGTCATCTCCTTCTCCTCCTGCTCTCAATCTTTCTCAGCATCAGGATTTTTCCAAAAAGTCAGCTCTTCACATCAGGTGGCCAAAGTATTGGAGTTTCAGCTTCGACATCAGTCCTTTCAATGAACACCCAGGACTGATCACCTTTAGGATGGACTGGTTGGATCTCCTTGTAGTCCAAGGGACTCTCAAGAGTCTTCTCCAACACCACAGTTCAAAAGCATCCATTCTTCGGCACTCATCTTTCTTTATAGTCCAACTCTCACATCCATACATGACCACTGGACAAACCATAGCCTTGACTAGATGGACCTTTGTTGGCAAAGTAATGTCTCTGCTTTTTAATCTAGGTTGGTCATAACTTTCTTTCCAAGGAGTAAGCGTCTTTTAATTTCAGGGCTACAATCACCATCTGCAGTGATTTTGGAGCCCAGAAAAATAAGGTCTGACATTGTTTCCCCTGTTTCCCCATCTATTTCCCATGAAGTGATGGGACCAGGTGCCATGATCTTAGTTTTCTGAACGTTGAGCTTTAAGCCAACTTTTTCACTCTCCTCTTTCACTTTCATTAAGAGACTTTTTAGTTCTTCTTCACTTTCTGGCGTAAGGGTGGTGTCATCTGCATATCTGAGGTTATTGATATTTCTCCCGGCAATCTTGATTCCGGCTTGTACTTCCTCCAGCCCAGCGTTTCTCATGATGTACTCTGCATAGAAGTTAAATCAGCAGGGTGACAATATACAGCCTTGACATACTCCTTTTCCTATTTGGAACCAGTCTGTTGTTCCATGCCCAGTTCTAACTGTTGCTTCCTGACCTGCATACAGGTTTCTCAAGAGGCAGGTCAGCTGGTCTGGTATTCCCATTTCTTTCAGAATTTTCCACAGTTTATTGTGATCCACACAGTCAAAGGCTTTGGCATAGTCAATAAAGCAGAAATAGATGTTTTTTTCTGGAACTCTCTTGCTTTTTCAAAGATCCATCGGATGTTGGCAATTTGATCTCTGGTTCCTCTGCCTTTTCTAAAACCAGCTTGAACATCTGGAAGTTCACGGTTCACGTATTGCTGAAGCCTGGCTTGGAAAATGATTGTACTGTTACACAATCATGAACATACAGAATATGTATGTATGTTCAACTTCTTCATGATATGTTCCTATTCTTCACATCTTAAACTGGCATTTTCAGATTTAAATAAAGTACCAATCTGATGAGTATGAAATAATTTATTTATATTTCCTTGACTTGTAATGATGGAAGCTCATATTTTTATAGCCAATTTGGGCTTACTAATCTATGAATTTTATGTGATGTCTTTTACTGCTATTTTGCTCTTTAAGTATTTGGATGCTAATCTTTTTATTGGACATATTTTTTTCTCAAGATATTATTTGTCTTTGATTATAATATCTTTAGAAATGCAGAAATTTATCATTTAGATGTAATTGAATCCTAAATTCTCTTAATCCTTGTTTTGTGCTTTTTATATCTTACTTAAGAAAATCTTCTCTATGCTAAAGTAATAATGATTCTCTTTAATATTTTATCAAATACTGAAAAGTGTTGCTTTTTCACATTTAGGCTTTTAGTTCATCTGAAATTAATTTACATATACTATGAGAGAGGAATTTAATTTTATTGTCCCAATATCCCAGCACCAGGTATTGAATAGAATATCTTTCCTTCCTGAATTTGTAATGATACCTGTATAATATATTATGTGCCTTCATATAAATGAGTCTCATTCTTAGCGTTCAGTTTCATTATTTTAGTATTCAAATTCAGTGTAAGTTTGTCACATTTTATATTTTTCCAGCTTCATCACAATTCTTCATATCTGCTAAGATAAATCCATATGTTCTTCATTCCTCAAAATTTTAGGTTTATTTTTAACCCTTTACTGATATATGAGAAATTTTCAATCAGTTTGTAAATATTCATATGTTAGGGAAATTAAAATGGAGGAAGTCTTGTTCAGGCTTCAGAGACACGAAGCTGAACAGGCCTCTGAACTTGCCTCTGATCTGCTTGGACACTGCCCTAGCTACATGCCTATTTCTGAGTGTACCAATTGTTACCAGTAAGCTGAGTGACACTATAGATGAGATAGGGAGTGAGCCTTACAATTCTCTTGAGCCCCTGGATATCTGGCCAATCCTCCAGGGTCTGGAAAATGTCATCACTCACACAACAAAACAAAGAGTATGGTAAAACAATTAATGTGAAACAAGAGTTACAGAGATGCATTCCATTTTGGAAATAATGGAAACAGTGAGAGACTTTACTTTGGGGGGCTCCAAAATCACTACAGATGGTGACTGCAGCCATGAAATTAAAAGACGCTTGCTCTTTGGAAGAAAAGCTAGGACCAACCTAGACAGCATATTAAAAAAACAGAGACATTACTTTGCCAACAAAGGTCCATCTAATCAAAGCTATGGTTTTTCCAGTAGTCATGTATGGATGTGAAAGTTGGACTATAAAGAACGCTGAACGCTAAAGAATTGATGCTTTTGAACTGTGATGTTGGAAAAGACTCTTGAGAGTCCCTTGGACTGCAAGGAGATCCAACTAGTCCATCCTAAAGGAACTTAGTCCTGAATATTCATTGGAAGAACTGATGTTGAAGCTGAAACTCCAATATTTTGGCCACCTGATGCAAAGAGCTGACTCATTGGAAAAGACCCTGATGCTGGGAAAGATTGAAGGAGGGAGGAGAAGAGGACGACAGAGGATGAGATGGTTGGATGGCATCACCAACTCTATGGACGCGAGTCTGAGTAAGCTCTGGGAGTTAGTGATGGACAAGGAAGCCTGGCATTCTGCAGTCCATGGGATCGCAAAGAGTCTGACATGACTGAGCGATTGAATTGAAATGAGAGATGCATTTTTGCTTACAAACTATCAGTTTGCGGCCTGGGATTATAAGTGAGAATCCTCAAAACTGCAATTTGAAATCTCTCTCATGTGGTGGATGCACTGCCCAGGACCTCTTCCCAATTGTGACCGCAGATTGCTGTTACTTGGGACTTCCCAACATTTTCTTTTTCCTTCATAGTTCTGGAGGCTGGGAAATGTGACATCAGGGTACCAGCATAGTAGGATTCTGCTGGGGAAATTCTTCTTGGCTTTCAGAATACTTTCTTCTTGCTATATCCTCATATGATAGAGAGAGCCTTCATGTCTCTTCTTCCAATCATGGGGCTTCTACTCTCACGACCTCATCTGAGTGTAATTACCTCTCAAATGCCCCCCTCAGGATATATGCCCAGAAGTGGTAGTGCTGGGTCATATGACAGTTTCATTCCTAGGTTTTAAAGAAATCTCCATACTGCCTTCCATAGTGGCTGTATCAATTGATATTCCCACCAGGAGTGCAAGAGTGTTCCCTTTTCTCCACACCTTCTCCAGCACTTGTTGTTTGTGGATTTTTTGATGATGGCCATTCTGATCAATGATCAGGTTTCTCCTGCAAAACCTGTATGCAGGACAGGAAGCAAGAATTATAACTGGACATGGAACAACAGACTGGTTCCAAATTGGTAAAGGCTGTATATTGTCACTTTGCTTATTTAACTGATATGCAGAGTACATCATCGGAAATGCCAGGCTTGATGAAGCACAAGATTGCTGGGAGAAATATCGGTAGCCTCAGATATTCTGATGACCTCATCCTTATGGCAGAAAGAGAAGAGAAACTAAAGAGCCTCTTGATGAAGTTGAAAGAGGAGTGTGAAAAAGCTGGTTTAAAACTCAACATTCAAAAAATGAGTATCATAGCATCCAGTCCCATCACTTCATGGCAAATAGATGGAAAAACAATGGAAACTGTGAGAGACTTTATTTTCTTAGGCTCCAAAATTGTTGCAGATGGTGACTGCAGCCAGGAAATTTAGACACTTGCTCCTTGGAAGAAAGTTATGACAAATCTAGACAGCATATTAAAAAGCAGAGACATCACTTTGCTGACAAAGGTCCATATAGTCAAAACTATGGCTTTTCCAGTAGTCATATATGGATATGAGAGCTGGACCACAAAGAAAGCTGAGCACCAAAGAATTGATCCTTTAGAACTGTGGTGTTGGAGAAGACTCTTGAGAGTCCCTTGGACTGCAACATCAAACCAGTGAATCCTAAGGGAAATCAGTCCTGAATATTCATTGGGAGGACGGATACTGAAGCTGAAGCTCCAATATTTTGGCCACCTGATAGGAAGAGCCGACTTATTAGAAAAGACCTTGATGTTGGGAAAGATCGAAGGCAGGAGGAGAAAGGGACAACAGAGGATAAGATGGCTGGATGGCATCACCAACTTAAAGGGCATGAGTTTGAGCAAGCTTTGGGAGATGGTGAAGGATGGGGAAGCCTGACATTTTGCAGTCCATGGGGGTCACAAAGAGTCAGACACAACTGAGTGACTGAACAACAAATTCTGACTGATGTGAGGTGATCTCATTGTAGTTTTGATTTGCTTTGTCTCTAATAATGAGCAATGTTGATCATCTTTTCATGTGTTTGTCATCTGTATGTCTTCTTTGGAGAAATGTCTGTATAAATCATTTGCCTACTTTTTGATTGAGTTGTTTCTGGTGTTGGATTGCATGAGGTGCTTGCATATTTTGTGAATTAATCCTTTTTCAGTTGTTTCATTTGCTATTATTTTTCTCCCATTCTGAGGGTTGTCTTTTCACCTTGTTTATGATTTCCTTTAAGTTTAATTGGTTCTCACTTGTCCATTTTTGGTTTTATTTCCATTATCCTAGGAGGTGAATTTTTATTATATTAAGTTTTTCTAATATTAAAAAAATATCCTTACATTCTGTGTATAAATTCAGCTTGCTTAAGATGTTGTTTTAAAGCAATTTGTTATAAATAATACACAATAAATTGCTTCATATGGTTTCTTAATATCTTTAAGAAAAACTCATTCTCTTGTAAATATTTTCTGATTTTTTGGACCAAATTATAATCTCTGATAAAATGAGTTAGTAATTATTCTCTCACTTTTTATTCTCAAGAAGAGTTCATTTAAGCTTATCTGTCCTCTGTCATAGCTAATCATCTAGATCTGATGCTATAGACTGAATGTTTGTGTGCCCACAAATTCTTATGTTGAAATCTAGTCTTTGATGTGGTGTTATTTTAACTTGGGGAAGTGATTGGTTAATGAGTAGAGCTCTCATGAATGATATTAGTGTACTTATAAAAGAGATCCAAGAATGCTCCCTTGATCATTCTAGCATATGAGGATACAGAGAAGACAGCTGTATCTGAAGCAAGAAGCAGGACTTCATGAGACACCAAGTCTGCTGGTATCTTGATCTTGGACTTTTTGGTCTGTAATAAAATTTTATCATTATTACCAGCATGGTATAACAATCTATGATATTCTGTTATAGCTACCTGAATAAACCATGACAGACTGACTTCTGGTTAAAGAGGATTTGAAGTTTGATATTTGCCTCTGCTCCCTGAGAAAATGGATGGATTTATGTAACAGAAAAATAGGTGGATAAGTGACAACTGTCAGAGAAGAATGGTGTAAACTTAATCTTAAACTGGCTTCAAATAAAAAGGCCAAGAAGAAGCAAAATTGGCATGACAAATGACAGAACTCTCAGGCATTGACAGGAACACATAGACATCACCATCTAGAAGTGAAGATGTAGAGTTAAAGTAAGTGTAAACAAGGAACTCAAAATAAATGTTAAATTTAAAAGATGACTGACGAGATGTAAAATGCCAAATGGTCTTGTCCACCCCAGCAGAAGACTGGAAATTTGTTCTTTGAAGGGAATAAAACAGACTGTGGGAAAATAAACTCAAAACAGGCATTTGATTGAAAACATATAAGAAATGTGGTAACCCCAGTCTTTTACTTGAATTTGGTTCCAAGAATGCTGGCAATGAGGATTCTACACCCCAGAGAAGGGATTACAAGGGATTTGACTATAGGGTTGCAAGATAAAATTCAGGATGGTCAACTATATTTGAATTTCAAATAAAGAATGAATATTTTTAAATATAATGATATTCTCATTAATAATTGGGTCATATTATACTGAAAAATTAATCTTTGCTTAAATAGAATAATATTTGATTAGACACCTTATATTTTTATACATCTGGCAACCTACTCTTTTGAAAGATCAGAACGTCTTATGAGAGAGGACCTAAAAATACTGACTCTCAGTGTCCCCTAACACTCTACATTTAAAAAGTCTCATCATTTTATGATGTTGTGCTTCATGAGCTGTTTATAAATTTTGGAGACTAATCCATTGTTGGTCACATCATTTGCAAATATTTCCTCCCAGTCTGTGAAGCATCTTTCATTTTGTTTACTGTTAACTTTGCTGTGCAAAAGCTTTTGAATTTAAATAGGTCTTATGTGTTTATCTTTGCTTTTATTTCCATTATTCTGGGGGACAGATCTAAAAAGATATTGCTGCAATTTATGTCAGAGAATGCTCTGCCTATATTTTCCTCTAGGGGCCAGGGAGGAAGAATGGGGAGAAAGGAGTTTGGGATGGATAGGTACACACTGCTATATGTAAAATGGATGACCAAAAAGAATCCATTGTATAACAAAGGGAACTCTGTTTAATGTTATGTGGCAGCTTGGATGGGAAAGGATACATGTATATGTATGGATGTTGTCCACCTAAAAACGATCAAAACATGTTAATCAGCTATACTCCTGTGCTTAGTTCCTCAGTCATGTCCAACTGTTTGTGACCCTATGGACTGTAGCTCACCTGGGTCCTCTGTCCTTGGGGATTCTCCAGGCAAGAATACTGAGCGGGTTGCCATGCCCTCCTCCAAGGGATCTTCCCAACCCAGGGATCGAATCCAGGTCTCCCTCATTACAGGTGGATTCTTTACCAGCTGAGACACCAGGAAGCCCAGATTTAACATGGATTCAATGAAAGTGAAAGTGACTCGGTCAGGTCCTGACTCTTTGTGACCCCATGGACTGCAGTCCATGGAATTCTCCAGGCCAGAATACTGGATTGGGTAGCAGTTCCCTTCTCTAGGGGATCTTCCCAACCCAGGGATCCAACCCAGGTCTCCCACATTGCAGGCAGATTCTTTACCACTTGAGCCACCAGGGAAGCCCAAAGCTATACTCCACTACAAAATAAAAAGTAAAAAAAAAAAAAAATGCTTTGACAGTTTTGACAGTCAAGTCTTATACCTCTTTTGTTGAATTATTTCTTTCAGTTTTTACTCTTTTTGATGCTATTATTTATTGTTAATATATGTAAATACAAGTGCTTTTTGTATGATAATCTCAAATCTTGTAAACCTTTTAAATTCATTCATCTTAGTATTTTTTCTATGATTTTTTTTTTTAGGATTTTTATATAAAGATTATATCACCTAAAAAACCGGCCAAACATGTGCAAAGACTTCCAATCAGCTTTTTAGAGTAAAATGAGCTCAATAAATGTGTGATTGATTTATGTATTAATAGCAACTGTTAATATTTTGACTTGATATGACCCAAGCTTCACTTTCTGGTGAGTATCCAGATAGAGCACATATCTAAATATCGTTGTTTGTGTTCCTATTTCTTTGCCATGGAAATTCAATATATTCCATCATACTTTTTTTTTCTAGAAATATAAGAAATCAGAGACTGTTATGGAAGAATGTTGAGTGATGTTATGCTACTCTGTTGACTTTATATTATTTTGCTCTTCAGAGGTTGCTTCTAACCCTGCTAATAATTGCCTCTTTTTGAGGTGAAATTCACATAAACATTAAATAAAACTACTTTTAAGGGGAAAATTCAGTGGCATTTAGTGCATTTAAAATGTTGTGCAATGTTTATCTCTCTATCTAACTTTAAGTTGTAACCAAGTACTGCTTCACCACTGGTAACTCTTGGAGTTGGCTTCTGTGTACCTTTTACATACCCCCCATTAATGTTAGCACTTTTTTTTTTCCAATTCTACTTTTGATTGACATTTGAATTGTTTTCAATTATTATGATAATGATTTGTGTTGCTTGGAACATTTTTTGTATATCTATGATGTAGGAGTTTATTTAGAAAATTCATTTAAAATAAGAAATGTGTATCATAGAGTATATGATAATGCCAAATATTTTTCCAATTTGGTAACACTTATATTCTCACTGACAGCATTTAAGATGTTCCACTGAGTCACATTCTATGTAAAACTAACTGGTTTGATACTAACTGATTTGATTTCAAGTTTTGCAAATCTAGCAGCCATTAACCACACTACATTTCATTTCCCCATTTATTAATACGGCTGAATACATTTTCAAGTTCTCATTTATGATTCATGTTTTCTTTCTGTGGAAGGCTTGTTCATGCATTTTGTTCTTTTCTCCATCTGATTTTGTGTTTTCTTATTGCTATATAAGAATTATTTGGTAGTTGTATATATCACGTATACCACAAATATCACAAATATCTTACACATTTCTGTCTTGTCTCTTTTCATCATGTCTTTCAGTTCAGTTCAGTTGCTCAGTCATGTCCGACTCTTTGTGATCCCATGGACTGCAGCACGCCAGGCTTCCTTGTCCATCACAAACTCCCAGAGCTTGCTCAAACTCATGTCCATTGAGTCAGTGATGCCATCCAACCATCTCATCCTCTGTCATCTCCTTCTCCTCCTGCCTTCAATCTTTCCCAACATCAAGGTCTTTTCCAATGAAGTCAGTTCTTTGCATCAGGTGACCAAATTATTGGAGTTTCAGCTTCAGCATCAGTTCTTCCAATGAATATTCATGATTGATTTCCTTTAGGATTGACTGGTTTGATCTCCTTAAAGTCCAAGGGACTCTCAAGAGTCTTCTCCAACACTACAGTTCAAGAGAATCAATCTGTTGGTGCTCAGCTTTCTTTTTTGTCCAACTCTCACAACCATACATGACTACTGGTAAAACCATAGTGATTCATACTGATCTATAGATTCAACTCAATTCAAAACATTATTTCAGAATGGTTTTGGGGGAACTTGACAAATACATTCTAAAATTTATGTAAAGAACAAAGATTCAGTGATAAAATACAACCCTGTAAAAGAGGAAAAGAGTGGTGTTCTTAGTAATAAGACAGTGAGAATGTTGCCCTAAAGATAAATAAATAAAAATAAGGCAAAATTGAGAACTTAGACCTGTACATTGTGTGTAATAGTGATGGTGTTTGCAGGTCACTGGGAGAAAGAAAAGACTATTCAGTAAAATATTTGGCATTATCACGTACCCTGTGACACATAAATTTCTTAGATGCATTTTATAGATGGGGTGTAGCCTGTCAGGTTCCTCTGTCCATGGAATTCTCCAGGCAAGAATACTGGAGTGGATGGATTGCCATTCCCTTCTCCAGGGAATCTTCCCAACCCAGAGATCAAACCCTGGGCTCCTGCACGGCAGGCAGATTCTTTACCATCTAAGCTACCAGGAAAGTCAGAACTCCTGCCCAGAGATGTACAAAATGTTCATAGCAGCACTACTCAGTAACAATAAATAAAATGATATTTCTATTTACTTATAGATTAAATTTAGTTTCTGAAAATGTAAGAATTAAATGTAAAATCAAGATCTCAATTATTTCCAATTAGGAAATAAATCCTTAGTGTCAACATAGTAATTGTACCTTTTGTTGTTCTGGTTACTAAAATTATGAACATTTTCTTCAGTGTTGTTCCCTAAATTTTTGAGGTCTTGATTTTACATTTAATTCTTACTCCAGTATTCTTTCCTGGAGAATTCCATGGACAGAGGAGGTCTGTTCATAGTGATGCTTCCTAAGACCCACTTGACTTTGCACTCCAGGATGTCCAGCTCTAGGTGAGTGATCACATCATGGTTAATATATTTTTTGTTTAGTCCTGTGTATCCTTGCTACCTCTTCTTACTGTCTTTTGCTTCTCTTAGGTCTACTGTTTCTGTCCTTTATTGCGCCCATCTTTGAATGAAATATTCCCTTGGTAGCCCTAATTTTCTTGAAGGGATTTCTAGTATTTCCCTTTCTATTGCTTTGCTCTATTTCTTTGCACTGATCACTTAGGAAGGCTTTGTTTCTTTTTTTAAATAAATTTATTTATTTTAGTTGGGGGCTAATTACTTTACAGTATTGTAGTAGTTTTTGCCATACATTAACATGAATCAGCCATGGGTTTACATGTGTTCCCCATCCTGAACCCGCCTCCCACCTCCCTCCCCATCCCATCCCTCTGGGTCATCCCATTGCCCCAGCCCTGAGCATTTGTCTCATACATCGAACATGGAATGGTGTTCTGTTTCACATATGATAATATATAGGTTTCAATGCTATTGTCCCAGAACGTCCCACCCTCACCTTCTCCCTCAGAGTCCATAAGACTGTTCTATGCATCTGTGTCTCTTATTCTGTCTCGCATATAGGGTTATCGTTACCATCTTTCAAATTCCATATATATGCATTAGTATACTGTATTGGTGTTTTTCTTTCTGGCTTACTTCACTCTGTATAATGGGCTCCAGTTTCATCCATCTCAATATAACTGATTCAAATGTATTATTTTTATGGCTGAGTAATATTCCATTGTGTATATGTACCACAGCTTCCTTATCCATTCGTCTGCTGATGGACATCTAGGTTGCTTCCATGTCCTGGCTATTGTAAACAGTGCTGCGATGAACATTGGGGTACACACGTCTCTTTCAGTTCTGGTTTCCTCGGTGTGTATGCCTAGCAGTGGGATTGCTGGGTGATATGACAGTTCTATTCCCAGTTTTTTAAGGAATCTCCACACTGTTCTCCATAGTGGCTGTACTAGTTTGCTTTCCCACCAACAGTGTAAGAGGGTTCCCTTTTCTCCACACCCTCTCCAGCATTTATTGCTTGTAGACTTTTGGATAGCAGCCATTCTGATTGGTGTGAAATGGTACCTCGTTGTGGTTTTGATTTGCATTTCTCTAATAATGAGTGATGTTGAGCATCTTTTCATGTGTTTGTTAGTCATCTGTATGTCTTCTTTGGAGAAGTGTCTGTTTAGTTCTTTGACCCATTTTTTGATTGGGTCGTTTATTCTTCTGGAATTCAGCTGCAGGAGTTATTTATATATTTTTGAGATTAATTGTTTGTCACTTAGTTTGCTATTATTTTCTCCCATTCTGAAGGCTGTCTTTTCACCTTGCTTATAGTTTCCTTTGTTGTGCAAAAGCTTTTAATTTTAATTAGGTCCCATTTGTTTATTTTTGCTTTTATTTCCAATATTCTGGGAGGTGGGTCATGGAGGATCCTGCTGTGATTTATGTCGGAGAGTATTTTGCCTATGTTTTCCTCTAGGAGTTTTATAGTTTCTGGTCTTATGTTTAGATCTTTAATCCATTTTGAGTTTATTCTTGTGTATGGTGTAACAAAGTGTTCTAGTTTCATTCTTTTACAAGTGGTTGACCAGTTTTCCCAGCACCACTTGTTAAAGAGATTGTCTTTTCTCCATTGTATATTCTTGCCTCCTTTGTTGAAGATAAGGTGTCCATAGGTGCATGGGTTTATCTCTGGGCTTTCTATTTTGTTCCATTGATCTATATTTCTATCTTTGTGCCAGTACCACACTGTCTTGATGACTGTGGCTTTGTAGTAGAGCCTGAAATCAGGTAGGTTGATTCCTCCAGTTCCATTCTTCTTTCTCAAGATTGCTTTGGCTATTCGAGGTTTCTTATATTTCCATACAAATTGTGAAATGATTTGTTCTAGTTCTGTGAAAAATACCATTGGTAGCTTGATAGGGATTGCATTGAATCTATAGATTGCTTTGGGTAGTATACTCATTTTCACTATATTAATTCTTCCAATCCATGAACATGGTATATTTCTCCATCTGTTTGTGTCCTCTTTGATTTCTTTCATCAGTGTTTTATAGTTTTCTATATATAAGTCTTTTGTTTCTTTAGGTAGATATATTCCTAAGTATTTTATTCTTTTTGTTGCAGTGGTGAATGGTATTGTTTCCTTAATTTCTCTTTCTGTTTTCTCATTATTGGTGTATAGGAATGCAAGGGATTTCTGTGTGTTAATTTTATATCCTGCAACTTTACTATATTCATTGATTAGCTCTAGTAATTTTCTGGTAGAATCTTTAGGGTTTTCTATGTAGAAGATCATGTCATCTGCAAACAGTGAGAGTTTTACTTCTTATTTTCCTATCTGTATTCCTTTTACTTCTTTTTCCGCTCTGATTGCTGTGGCCAAATCTTCCAAAACTATGTTGAATAGTAGTGGTGAAAGTGGGCATTCTTGAGGAAGGCTGTCTTATCTTTTCTTGCTGTTCTTTCAAACTCTGCATTCAGATGTATATATCTTTCTTTTTCTCCATCTTTCACTTTTCTTTTCTCAGTTATTTGTGAGGCGCCCTGAGACAACCATTTTTTTTTCCTTTTGCATTTCTTTTTCTTGGGGATGGTTTTGATCATTGCCTCCTGTACAATGCTGTGAACCCCCATCCATATCTCTTCAAGCACTTTCTCTATCAGGTGTATTACCTAGAATCTATTTGTAACTTCCAATGTATAATAGTAAGGAAGTTGATTTAGGTCATCCCTTAATGGTCTAGTGGTTCCTCTTCACTTTCTGCTATAAGGATGGCGTCACCTTCATATCTGAGGTATTGATATTTCTCCAAGAAATCTTGATTCCAGCTTCTGCTTTATCCAGCCTGGCATTTCACATAATGTAGTCTGAATATAAGTGAAATAAGCAGGGTGATAACATACAGCTTTGATATACTCTTTTCCCAATTTTGAATCAATCTGATGTTTCATGTCTGGTTCTAACTCTTACTTCTTAACCTGAATACAGGTTTCTCAGGAAGCAGGTAAGGTGTTGTGGTATTTCTGTCTCTTTAAGAATTTCCCACAGTTTGCTGTGATACATGCAGTCAAGGATTTCCGTGCCTCCATCTACTTATCTATCTGTGCCTCCAATTTATTTATGTGGTTTTGAATAATCTTTACTGTAATTACTCTGAATTCTTTTTCTGGTAGTCTGCCTTTTTCCTCTTCATTTGCTTGATTTGGTGGGGTTTTACCATGGTCCTTTATCTGCTGCATGTTTCTATGTGTTTTCATTTGGTTTAATTGAAGGACTGAAACTGAAGCTCCAGTACTTTGGCAACCTGATGCGAAGAACTGATTCACTGGATAAAACCCTGGTACTGGGAATGATTGAAGGCAGGAGAAGGGGATGACAGAGGATGAGATGGTTGGATAGCATCACTGACTCAGTGGACATGAGTTTGAGCAAGCTACAGAAGTTGGTGATGGACAAGGAAGCCCTGTGTGCTGCAGTCCATGGGGTTGCAAAGAGTTGGACACAACTGAACTGGACTGTGCTTGAGGACTCTCTTCTGCAGTCTGTAAAGTCAGAGTTCCTCTTACTTATGGAATATGTCCCTGGTGGGTAGTGTTAGACCAGTGCCTTTTGAAGGTTTCCTGGTAGGGGGTGACTGGTGCCTATTTTCTGGTGAGTGGAGTTGGATCTTGTCCTTCTAAAAGGCATAATTGTGCCCAATGTTGTGCTATGGTGTATTTGTGACCTTGGTATGACTTTGGTCAAATCGTCTGCTATTGTGTAAGTTGTGTTCCTTTGTTGCTAGTTGTTTGGCATGAGGCTTGTGGCACTGGAGTTTGCCTGCATTTGAGTAGGGTCAGGTCGTAGTTTTGAGATAGAGGCCTTTGGAAGTTTCCTGCCTGTTAGTATTCCATAGGGTCAGGAGTTCTCTAGTGGTCCAGTGTCCTGTTCTCAGGTCTCCCTCCTAGGAGTTTGGCTCCAACCGCTTTCTGGAGCACCAAGACTCCACAAGCCACACAGCAAAGAAGGGAAAAGAAAAGAAAAAATACAAAGAAGAAGAAATGGAAACATTTAAATAAATATGTAAATAATGACAAAAAAAGAACATATAGAAAAGGCCCGAAGACAAATGGAAATAGCAACATTAATCAGACAGGAACATACAAGGAAAGCCACAAACACACTCATAGAGAGAAACAGTAAAGAGAGGAACCAAAAAAGGAGAGAGCAATCAAAGCAAAAAACAAACCCATAAGTGAAAACAAACTCCAGAAGCTAGAGTAACAATAATGCAAAACTACAAGGCATGGAAAAAAATGTAATATAATGAAAAAATATTGTAGAAATAGCAAAAAATAAAATAATTTATTTAAAAAGAAAAGTATTAAGAAGTAAAAAGTAAGTAAAAAAATTAAAAAAATAAAGGATTAATATAAAGGAACAATAGAACAAAATGGAAAAGAAAAAAAAAACAATACATACACAGATATACACGTTTGTGTGTGTGTGTGTATATATATATATATATATAGAGAGAGAGAGAGAGAGAGAGAGAGAAAGAGAGAGAAATAGGTAGTAAGAAGAATGCATTGTGCCATCAGTTGTTCTCACCGTCAGTGAACTCCAGCCAATCTGCCTACTCAGAAAGTCTACAAAGTAGGTCTCTGGACCTGCTGTGGGCACTGTGTGGTCAGCTCTCGCTCATATCTGGCCTTACTCTAGCTTTTTCTGGCTTCCAAATTCCACAATCTCCCCCAAAGTTCACAATCTCAAGCTATTTGCAGGAATTTAATCTGTTGCACCTGCTACTGCAGGAGTGAATTACCTTCTTCTTTATTCACACAGCCCCTGGTGTTCCACTTTGGTTTTGGCCCTTTTGCAGGCCACCCTCAAGCATCTGTTCCTCATCCAGATAAGAGTGGTGAAGGCTGAGGCTTATTAGAGCTCACTTGGTCAGTTAGGCTGGGGGATCGTAGGGGCATGAAAGACACAGTTGGGATGTTCATGGAGTGCCTGAGGCTGTAGAGACCTATCAGAGGTTACTACTGTCTGGGCTAGGGGAGGGAAATTGGGTTATGGATCCCTTGTAAAAGCCAAGCTTCATAGATTCCCAGAAAGTTGTGGATCGTGACCAGCTCACAGCTTGGCAGCTGCTGCAGTCACCATCACTGTCACCTCTGTGGTAGCAGACCCAAGACACATCTCACCCCCTACCTCTGGCACTTGTGCCAGCCTTGGAGGTGGCAGGTTCACAGGCACGCCCACCTCTGAGGTTACAGACTGCAGCGGGCTCATCCCACCTATGACACTCATGATGGCGGCTCCTGTGGTCTGCAAGCGTGTGGAATTAGAAGGTCTCCATGCCAATGATCTCTTGCCTCTCTGGCAGGCCTAAGCTTTTCCTTGGAATCCTCAGCTGTGTTATTCGAGCCCCACCTGAGTATCTTCATGGCAGTCAAACCCAGTCCTCTCTCTGGTATCAGACTTCCAAAGCTAGAGCCTCAGCATTCAGACCCCACTGGGGCAGTGGGTGTGCAAACCTCCGCTTGCCTGGGAAGTGTTGGTGGGCAGCTATCTCTGTGGTGAATTCTCTCTGTTTTACGTGTTCCTGCAGTTCTTTTCTGAGGTTCTGAAGTTCTCCCCCTGGCCAGTCCCCACCCCTCTCCCACCCCCACCCATGAGGGAGTTTCCAAGTGTGCAGAAACTTTTCTTCTTCACTTCTCCCTCTCCATAGTGCAGGACCTGATTTGTTTCCTTCTCTCTCTCCCTCTCTTTTTATGCTTTTCTTGTTGCTGCTTCCCTACCATTTTATGTGGAGATTAGCTTGCCTTTTTGGAAGTCTGAAGTCTTCTGCCAGTGTTCAGTGGGTGATCTGTAGGAGTTGTTCCACAAGCAGCTGTATATTTTATGTATTTTGGGGGAAGAAGATGATCTCCATATCTTACTCCTCTGCCATCTTCAACCCCCTTCCAAGATAATATACTTTGAAAAGATACATATGTTTCCAAAAATGTGGATTAATGAAGAAGATACCTTAGGGTTTAGTAAAAGTTTCTTCACTGGAAAAACCACTACTAAATTTTCTACATGAACAACTTCTGCTCATGATTGCCAAAATATTCTAGACCCCATGAGATATATTTCAATAAATCACTATTATTAGAATATCAGCCTTGGTGTATTGATTGGCTGCATGCATGTGCATGTTCATTTGCTAAGTCATGTCTGACTCTTTATGACCCCATAGACTGTAATCTACTAGGCCCCTCTATCTATGGGATTCTTCAGGCAAGAATACTGGAGTGGGTTGCCATTTCATCCTCCAGAGGATCTTCCTGATCCAGGTATCAAACCCACATTTCTTGCATTACAGGTATCTTCTTTACCACTGAGCCACCTGGGAAGCCAGTCAGCTTGCTAGAGCCACTATAACTAAGTATCATAGCCTGTGTACCTTAAACAATAGAATTTTTTTTTAATACATTCTGGAGGCTAGAAATCTGAGACCAAGCTCATTGCAGGGTTGGTTCCTTCTAAGGGCTATAAGGAAAGCATCTACTCTAGGATCTGCTTATAGACCACCTCTTCTCCTTGTATCTTCATACCATCTTCTCTCTGTCCATATCTGTACCAAATTTTCTTATAAGGACACTGGTTTTATTGAATCAGGGCCCACAATAATAACCACATTTTAATTAAACCTCTTTAAAGACCTTGGTTCCAAAAATGGTCACACTCTGAAGTACCAGGGTTAGGACCTCAACATATGTGTTTTTAATGGGATATAATTCAGCCCACCATTCTTGGTTACCTCATCTCCATATTAAGATAAGGACATAAAGCCTAGTTTAAGTATATTGTTTAAGGTCATATAATTAATAAACTAAAACTAGAATTAAAATCCAGGTTTGTGAAAGTACAGTGTCAATGTCATAATCACTAATTAAGCAGTTGATTTTTTATTTATTTAATTTTCTTATTCTTTAAATAACTTTATTTTTTCAAAACTATTAACAGTAAGTTAATGACAGACATGATCAAATTAAAGACCATTTTCATCATTAGTATTATAAATTTCTGTTGTTGTTTTCCAGTCACTATGTCATGTCTGTCATGTCTGACTCTTTGTGACCCCATGGGCTGCAGCATGCCAGGCTCCCTTGTCTTCCTTATCTCCCAGAGTTTGCAAAAACTCATATTCATTGAGTCAGTGATGCCATCCAACCATCTTATCCTCTGTCGTCCCCTTCTCCTCTTGCCCTCAATCTTTCTCATCATTAGAGTCTTTTCCAGTGAACCGGTTCTTTGCATCAGGAGACCAAAGTATTGGAGCTTCAGCTTCAGCATTAGTCCTTCCAATAAATTTTCAGGGTTCATTTCCTTTGGGATTGATGGATTTGATCTCCTTGCTGTCTAAGAGACTCTAAGAGTCTTCTCCAACACCACAAATCAAAACCACCAATTCTTTGGCTCTCAGCCTTCTTTATGGTCCAATTCTCACATCCATACATGACTACTGGAAAAATGATAGCTTTGATTATATAGACATGTCAGCAATATGATATCTCTGCTTTTTAATATGCTGTCTAGGTGTATCATAACTTTTCTTCCAAGGAGCAAGAGTCTTTTAATCGTATGACTGCAGTAACCTCTGCAGTAATTTTGGAGCCCCAGAAAATAAAATCTGCCACTGTTTCTATTTTCCCCCCATCTATTTGCCATGAATTGATGGGACCAGATACCATGATCTTAATTTTTTAAATGTTGAGTTTCAAGCAAGCTTCTTTCACTCTCCTCTTTCACATTCATCAAAAGCCTCTTTAGTTCCTCTTCACTTTCTGCCATTAGGGTGATATCATCTGCATATCTGAGGCTGTTGATATTTCTCCCTACAATCTTGATTCCAGCTTGTGATTCATCCAACCCAGCATTTAGCATGATATATTCTACATATAAATTAAATAAGCATGGTGACAATATACAGTTTTGTGGTACTCCTTTCCCAATTTGAACCAGTTCATTGTTCCATGTCTGATTCTAGCTATTGCTTCTTGACCTGCATACAGATTTCTCAGGAGGTAGGTAAGGTGTTCTGGTATTCCCATCTCTTTAAGAGCTTTCCACAGTTTGTTGTGATTCACACTGTCAAAGGTCTCAACATAGTGAAGCAGAAGTCGATGTTTTTCTGAAATTCTCTTGCTTTTTCTATGATCCAAAGGATGTTGGCAATTTGATCTCTGATTCCTCTGCCTTTTCTAAATCCAGATTATACATCTCGAGGTTCTTGGTTCATGTATTGCTGAAGCTTAGCTTGAAGGATTTTGAGAATTATCTTGCTAGCATATGAAATGAGCACAATTCTATTATAGTTTGAGCATTCTTTGGCATTGCCCTCTCTAATTATATAGTATTTAAGTAATACATGTACTTTTATTTGATAATTTTTATACCCAATGGTCTTTCCCAACAGATATAAGAAAGTTTGTGTAAAAAGTCATATTTGCAACAAAAACATAAAGAAAAAAGAACAAGAACTTACCAAGAAGGTGCTGGATTTGACCAAAAAAATATAATTAAGGTAAACTATGAGCAATTTTCCTAAATGCAAACCCTATTTTTGAAAGTCTTACTTGTATGCGTGGAGACTAGTTCAGCCTAAAGAAGGATCCAGAACCCCATATTCAGAAAATATGGTATATCTGAATGTCCAAAACTTGAAAATGTAACAAGAGCATTACAACAAACTCTCCAAATTCATGCCCTGCATTATGCAACAAGTTCACCTTAGAGGTATCTGATTCCCTGAGGGTTGTATGGGGATGTGACTTCATTTTGGAAATGTGACTTCATTTGAATTATTATTTACTATTAAGGCTAAGATTCTAAAAAATTGTTGTTGTACAAAATGTTGTATTGTACAAAATGGATAAATTGCAAATTATCTTTGTCTAGGAGAGATGAAAATGATCTCAGTCTATTAGAAGAGATAAGATAACCCCAAGGTTACCATTGCATTGCCCAGTAGAGCAATAACCAGTTTCCTCTCCAAGTTATAGTCTTCTTATTCCCTCAATCACTTTTTTTGTGTATGTAATCAACTTTATCATTCTGTATCATTAATAGGTTAAATATATCTCTGAATCTTTAACTTGTGCCCACTAAAAGACTTATCTATTTAACTTTTTGAAAATATTATCTTAACATTTGATAAACTGATGTGTCAATGATCCTCCAGGCTTCTGTTTAATGAGATATATGTGTGGGGCAGATATTGTCTTTGATATTTTGTGCACAGATGCCTAGACCAAACCTGAGAGAGACAAGAGAACAGAGATGGTTTTGTTGGTTCATCCTTAACTCCAACCTGGTGATTAGATGTGATCTATTGTGAGCAACGGAGAAGGCAATGGCAACCCACTCCAGTACCCACTCCAGTGTTCTTGCCTGGAGAATCCCGGGGACTGGGGAGCCTGGTGGGCTGCCGTCTATGGGGTCGCACAGAGTCAGACACGACTGAAGCGACTTAGCAGCAGCAGCAGCATTGTGAGCAAAATATGCAAGGAGAAGGACTGTCTTGAAGAAGCTCAGAACACAATCAGTGTTACATCTGAGCCCATCCCTGAGTAGGGTAGAGGGGCAAACCCACAGTCTCAAGTGTGGGTCAGTAGGTATCAAGGACCATAAGGCAGAGGGGATCTTTTCACTGCAGAGAGTATCATTGGCAAAGCAGTCACCACAATGGCAGTGCTGACTGGCCTCTGAAAACCAGGTTCCCATTTCTAATGGTTTGTGAGAAACGGAATTTAGTCAGGAGACCATAGCAGAAGTACAAGCACGGGCTCAATTCTTAGGTCATAGAAGACACTACCTTAAAATTCACAAACATAGTTGAGAAAAACTGAGAAAGATAATTTGGTTTTGAAATAAGGGACATGCCCTGGGGGGTGGGTGTGATGTCATCGTAAAAGTCATGTGTTCATATTGACATTACTTTATTTGAATACAGTGTAAGAAGACCTGAAGATATGTCATTTTTCCAGTTTTAAAATATTGTATGTAAATGTCACAACAGAGTCATCTTTGCATTATATTTTGCACAAAACAAGAAAATTCATCCCTCATAAGGGGTAATACTACACCGTGACTATTAGTATAAGAAAAGATATTTAATTGTGGTTTCCAAACTTTGAATTTTTCTTTCAGCTAGCTTGTTTATAACAGATAAAGCATAAGCACACCCGAGATTTCTTTCACTTTTGCTTGATTTTGTAAACAAAGGCATGACTTTTATTTCTATAAAAATACTTTTTTTTCTAGAAACTAATAACAGATTATTAGTAGAGGAACAAGGGGAAGCATAAGAGCATCAGGAAAACAAAATAATTTACATCTGACCGAGATACTTTCAATAGTAAAAGGGGAAGCTATTAATAATTAACCCAGAAATGCAGGTGCAAATCAGAACTGTGAGGAGAAATTGGGATTTAAGTTCACTCTAGTAGAAGAATAAACCTTAATAGTTTCCACATACTTTCAGAAAATATGAATATACTTGTATTGAACAAAGAGATGTACTACCCATATTCGATCCCCCCACCCCCCAAGAAAGTTCCCCAACTCCTAGGACCACTGTCATCTCCTTCATAAATGCCTCAGCTATAGAGGTCAGTCTTGCCTAAGATCTTTCCCTTCCCAAGGCAGCACAAACCATTTCAGTTTACATAGGACTATTCTCAGACCATTTATTTCCAGAGCTTCCCATGGGTTGACTTCTTCCTCTGCCGAATCCTGCTTACTTCTCCCTAGGGTGTTGATCTTAAGGGAACTCCTTAATAAATGCCTTGTGTAATAAACTCCGTCTCAAGATTTGCTTCTCAGAAATCCCACCTGAGACAGTGCTTGACACTGATATGTTATGTAGACTAGTCACTCAATGGCAAAGGGGTGATGACCACAGACTCTGAAACTATCTCCTAGTTATAGCTTGGGCTCCACCACTAAACAGAACCTGCTCCTAGGCCTCCTCTCAGTCTGATTTTTGCCAGCAGCATGCTTATGCAGCTTTTTTTTTTTTTTTTTGTCCCCCCTAGATCAAATTTCCCAAGATGATTCATGCCTAGAACGATAATCTCAAATTCTTTTTCCTGTTTAAATAATCAACCCTGTCAAGCTGCAGTTCTTTTGTTCTATAATCTGGTCTCTGTTGATGCCTTCAAAGTATCAGTCCCAATCAGTGTGATGAAGGAAAATCTCTCAGAGGAACAAACCACAAGTGACATATGGATGCTAAAAATATGGTCAATAATACCAACCACAGTGAAATTTCAGGACCCTGGTGAGGTTGTAAAGTACATTTCCCCAAGTAACTTTGTAGAAAGTCTGGAGAAAGACTTTAGAAAGTCTATAGAAAGACTGGAGAATAGCATGCACCATTCACTATTTCAGATAGTCTGCTGCTGCTGCTGCAGCTAAGTCGCTTCAGTCGTGTCCGAGTCTGTGCGACCCCATAGACGGCAGCCCACCAGGCTCCGCCGTCCCTGGGATTCTCCAGGCAAGAATACTGGAGTGGGTTGCCGTTTCCTTCTCCAGTGCATGAAGGGAAAAGTGAAAGTGAAGTCGCTCAGTCGTGTCCGACTCTTAGCGACCCTATGGACTGTAGCCGACCAGGCTCCTCTGTCCATGGGATTTTTCCAGGCAAGAGTATTGGAGTGGGGTGTCATTGCCTTCTCCTTCAGATAGTCTAGATTATGATAATAGTAACTGCTTCTGTAGTCAGAAAATGAACATTTGTTTTCAGTTATTATTCATTCTTTCTAAATAAGAAACTATTTCTGAAAGCAGGCAGAATATTTTATTTGCATTTTTTAGTGTTTAGATAAATAAGGTAGAAATAGTGACAACTAACTTGCACAATCCCTTCAGTTCAGTTCAGTTCAGTCGCTCAGTCGTGTCCAACTCTTTGCGACTCCATGAAGCACAGCGTGCCAGTCTTCCCTGTCCATCCCTAACACCCTGAGTCCTCCCAAACTCATGTCCATCGAGTTGGTGATGCCATCCAGCCATCTCACCCTCTGTCATCCCCTTCTCCTCCTGCCCTCAATCTTTCCCAGCATCAGGGTCTTTTCCAATGAGTCAGCTCTTCGCATGAGGTGGCCAAAGTATTGGAGTTTCAGCTTCAACATCAATCCTTCCAATGAACACCCAGGACTGATCTCCTTTAGGATGGACTGGTTGGATCTCCTTGCAGTCCAAGGGACTCTCAAGAGTCTTCTCCAACACCACAATTCAAAAGCATCAATTCTTCTTCGCTCAGCTTACTTTAGAGTCCAACTCTCACATCCATACATGACCACTGGAAAAATCATAGCCTTGATTAGACGGACCTTTGCTGCCAAAGTAATGTCTCTGCTTTTTAATATGCTATCTAGATTGGTCATAATTTTCCTTCCAAGGAGTAAGCATCTTTTAACTTCATGGCTGCAATCACCATCTGCAGTGATTTTGGAGCCCCCAAAAATAAAGTCAGCCACTCTTTCCCCTATTTTCCCATCTACCTGCCATGAAGTGATGGGACCAGATGCCATGATCTTAGTTTTCTGAATGTTGAGCTTTAAGCCAACTTTTTCACTCTCCTCTTTCACTTTCATCAGGAGGCTCTTTAGTTCTTCTTCACTTTCTGCCATAAGGGTGGTGTCATCTGCATATCTGAGGTTATTGATATTTCTCCTGGCAATCTTGATTCCAGCTTGTGCTTCTTCCAGCCCAGCATTTCTCATTATGTACTCTGCATATAAGTTAAATAAGCAGTGTGACAATATACAGCCTTGACGTACTCCTTTTCCTATTTGGAACCAGTCTGTTGTTCCATGTCCAGTTCTAACTGTTGCTTCCTGACCTGCATACAGGTTTCTCAAGAGGCAGGTCAGGTGGTCTGGTATTCCTATCTCTTTCAGAATTTTCCACAGTTTATTGTGATCCACACAGTCAAAGGCTTTGGCATAGTCAATAAAGCAGAAATAGATGTTTTTTTCTGGTACTCTCTTGCTTTTTTGATGATCCATTGAATGTTGGAAATTTGATCTCTGGTTCCTCTGCCTTTTCTAAAACCAGCTTGAACATCTGGAAGTTCACGGTTCATGTATTGCTGAAGCCTGGTTTGGAAAATTTTAAGCATTACTTTGCTAGCGTGTGAGATGAGTGCACTTGTGCGGTAGTTTGAGCATTCTTTGGCATTGCTTTTCTTTGGGATTGGAATAAAACTGACCTTTTCCAGTCCTGTGGCCACTGCTGATTTTCCATGTTTGCTGGCATATTGAGCACAACACTTTCACAGCGTCATCTTTTAGGATTTTAAATAGCTCAACTGGAACCCCATCACATTCACTACCTTTTTTTGTAGTGTTGCTTTCTAAGGCCCACTTGACTTCACATTCCAGGATGCCTGGTTCTAAGTGAGTGATCACACCATTGTGATCATCTGGGTCGTGAAGATCTTTTTTGTACAGTTCTTCTGTGTATTCTTGCCACCTCTTCTTAATATCTTCTGCTTCTGTTAGGTCCCTACCATTTCTGTCCTTTATTGAGCCCATCTTTGCATGAAATGTTCCCTTGGTATCTCCAATTTTCTTGAAGACATCTCTAGTCTTTCCCATTCTATTGTTTTCCTCTATCTCTTTGCACTGATCGCTGAGGAAGGCTTTCTTATCTCTCCTTGCTATTCTTTGAAACTCTGCATTCAGATGGGTATATCTTTCCTTTTCTCCTTTGCTTTCTGCTTCCCGTCTTTTCAGAGCTATTTGTAAGGCCTCCTCAGACAGCCATTTTGCTTTTTTGCATTTCTTTTTCTTGGGGATGGTCTTGATTCCTGTCTCCTGTACAATGTCACGAACCTCCATCCATAGTTCATCAGGTATTCTGTCTATCAGATCTAGTCCTTTAAATATATTTCTCACTTCTACTGTATAGTCTTAAGGGAGTTGATTTAGGTCATACCTGAAAGGTCTAGTGGTTTTCTCCACTTTCTTCAATTTCAGTCTGAATTTGGCAACAAGGGGTTCATGATCTGATCCACAGTCAGCTCCCAGTCTTGTTTTTGCTGACTGTATAGAGCTTCTCCATCTACTTCAAGTATTTCCCAATTAATTTTTTTTAATAAAAGGTACACTTTGTATTTACAAAGTCTTTAATAATTTTAATCAAAATTTGTTTTCATAAAATAAACATATTTTTACTGCTAAGGAAAGATACTTAGAATAAAACACTTCTAGTTTGAGTGTATTTGTTTTGGTGATAGTGGTTATTTACTATGATGTATTAAAACTCCATAATGGATACTAGAAAAGACCTTGAATAACCAAAGCAATCCTGAGAAAGAACAAAGCTGGTGGTATCATACTTTGTTATTTCAAGCTATACTGTAAAGCTCTAGTAATCAAAACAGAATGACACTGGCATAAGAACATATACCTAGACCAATGGAATAGAATCAAGGGCCCAGAAATATACCTATACACATATGGTCAATTAATATTTGATAAGGAAACAAAGAATCCTTATTGGAGAAAATACAGTCTCTTCAATATATTCCATCAGGGAAATTGTATATTCACATGTGAAAGAGTCAAACTAGACCCTATCTGATACCAACCACAAAAAATTAATTGAATCAGATTGAAGACTTAAATGTAAGACCTAAACCCATAAAACTCCTGGAAAAGAACATAGGGGAAAGATTCTTGACACTGGTCTTGGAAACTGTTGTTGTTGTTGTTGTTATGACACCATAAGCCATAAAATAAAAAAATAAACAAGTATTCTAAGTACTCCAGCTTGGGTTATGCTACTATTCCTATGACCAAAGTGAAAGTGTTAGTTGCTTAGTTATGTTAGTCATGTCTGACTCTTAGTGATCCCATGGACAGAGGCTACAGTCCATCGGATTCTCCAGGCAAGAATACTGGAGTAGTTAGCCATTCCCTTCTCCAGGGGATCTTCCTGACCCAGCAATCAAACCTGAGTCTCCTGAATTGAAGGTGGATTCTCTACCATCTGAGCCACCAGGAAAACCCTATTTCTATGACCAAAAGAATGAAATAAAATAATTAGTTGAAGCAGAAGGAAATGCAGTTCTCCAAAAGAAGGGCAAAATTTGTTCCTGGGAGGGAAGGAACAAAACATTAACTGTCCATTACAAAAAAAAAAAAAAAATCCCTGTCTCCAACTTTAGCTTTTAACCAGCTACTGCTGCAAGAAAATGCCTAGAAGACATTGTTTCTTATTCTCATTTCAAGCTTCAGCAAAGCTGATACTATTTATCACTGGTCATGCATGGTTTAGATATACTTGATCTTGGTTCTAGAAATGCTGACATCCCTTTCCACTACCAACCCAGACCAATGTTCCAAGTGACCTCCAGAATCTGAACCAAATGAAGCTAAGAACACCTTGGCCTTCTCTTTAATGGAGAATTCAACACCTAGTAAGAGAAAACTTTGATACTGAAATAATCTTGAGAAACAACAGTTTTCCTAAGAACTTCAGGATCCCTTCTTTATTGTAAGCAACATCCGTGCCTGGCTCCTAATATTGGCATTGTTCTTCTACTCTCCATTGTGGTTCCAAGAGTTGGGAATAGGCTACTTAAGGGCATGAAGATGACCACAGAGATGAGGTTTTTATCTAATCGGCAATAACTGAAGGTATCAGGTTATATATAAAATAAAACAAGGAGAAAGGCACACAGCTGAGATGGATTGGATTCTTTCCATTTTAACAGCAATGAGTCATTTGTCATTATTCCATAGTGGCCTCATGCCTAGAGGAATTAAGAAAAATGGAAAAGCAATCCCAGTTGTGCAGCAGAGGCAGCATCCATTGGGCATAGCTTGCTAATTGTTCATTATATAAACTTCCCAGTGAATAACTATTCTAGCAACAACAGAAAAGAGTCCTGACATTTGGCCCATCTCATTTCTGAAATATTCAAATCCTTATTAAAATTATAAATCATAATGATTCTAAAAAATTGTAGTATTCTTGGTTTAGCAGATGAATAATCACTGGATTAAGAGTCTCTAACAATATTATAGATGTAATAATGTATTATGGCTCTTTTTAATAATAGGTTAATATCTGAACCTTGCTTTTTAATCCATATTGCTTTCAAAAGCTATTATAATCCAATTATATGAAAATTATATGAAAATTGATTTTTCTGGAAGATTCTTAAAGAGAACATTTTCCTGAATTTAGTGCCAGAAATATGCCCATAACAGTAACTCAAAAAAAAAAAAAAGATCAGGACCAATAGCCACTCAAAAGAAATGTTTGAATTACAGTAACCCCAAACCAAAGGCCCTCATCAATTTAAATTTATTTGATTAATAGTCCAGAAAATAAATTACTAGTGCCTGATATGCAGGAAGTGGACTATGTGAAAAACCAGATTAAAGACTACATCATTTGTCTTTGATGCCATAAACAAAATAGAATTAAATAAAGTAAATATAAATACATAAGTCTATTCTAAATTTAAATAGATGACAAGTTGATAGAGTGGATTCAACTTTAAAATTACAGTAACTCTATAAAACCACTGTTTTTTATTTGTTTGTTTGTCTTTTAATCAATGATGAATGGGTGGATTTTGCTCTGGATTGTTGAATCTGAAGGTCATAATCCAAACCAGCCTTCAGTTGCTAGCCTGTTCAAGGGCTGCTCATCAGTGGCTCTTTCCATCCTGCTGGATTATGTTTTCCATCAGCCAGTGAATTTACGTACCAAAATGAAATCAATAAAATAGAGGCCGTCATGAGATTAAGTCAAACCAAGGGTCAAGGCTTATGGTAAAAAGAAGCTGAGATTTCAGAACTTACTAGGGGGAGGTGATAAAAGTGGAGAGGCTTTTTTTCCATCTCAGGAGGACAGCTGAAGATTGCTTTACTGCAGGTGATATGTCAGCCTGTTACTTACTCATCACACCTGCCAAACTTGAGAGGCTGTCTGTTATTACTTATAACTGCCAGTTTACAAGATGGCCCTGTAGGGAGTGAACGAACCAACTGAAACAAATAGAGGTTAGACCACAGCGGCAGTGTCTACTCTAGTCACCACAAGTAGTGAATCTTAAATAGGAAGGACTGGCCCAAATACTTTCCTTCAGGTCACCAGATATTGTGGGCCCGAGGGATGGCTCCCAGCCCCAGGCGTTAACTTCTGTGGAGTGCTGTGACCTGGGACTTCTGATTGATTGCTCAGGAGAAAGGCTTGATTTGATCACATAAAGACTCTCCACATTAACTGCTTCTGGATACATAAGATTTTTCCTAGTAACTTTACCTTTAGTTCAAATTCTGGGGGAAGAGCAACCAATTAAGCAGAAACATCAGTGAAAAAGTGCAACAACATGGGAAACATACAAGGACAGCCCTGACAATCTGAGTAGACTGAAACAGAAGCTGAAATTGAGAAAAGGATTCTGTCTGCCTAAAATATTTTTTTGGTGCCGTTTTTCTCCCTCTGGTCATGTCTGTCTGCTTAGGCATTTCAAGTTAGAGGCTGTTCTGGACATAGTGTATGGCTCATCTGTTCACCCTGGTCTTACTTTGATTTGATCTTTCAGTTAAATTGGCATTTTGTAGTTGTTTGGAAACTGCACCTTGGGCGGAGGGGCAGGGGGAGTTTACAATAGTGAACAAGGAGGAGACTGAGTGAAAGAACAAAATTTATAACCATTTTGGTAGCCTGTTGACAGTGGAAGGCCGTGTTATGATGTTTTGAATGCATTTCTGGTGGCTTCTCAGGTGATGCTAATGGTAAAGAACCTGCCTGCCACTGTGGGAGACATAAGAAATGTGGGTTCGATCTTCCCTGGGTTGGGAAGATCCACTGGAGAAGGAAATGGCAACCTACACCAGTATTCTTGCCTGGAGAATCCTGTAGGCAAGGGAGCCTGGTGAACTACAGCCCCTATGGGGCTGACTCTATAGTCACAAAGAGTCAGACTTAGCACACATATGCTTTGAGCCTACCTATCTAAGGACTCAAGTCCTCTAAACTGAGCACTTGAGCCCCCTAATGTGACTGTGATTTAAAACAGTTTGAATGTGGCTTTAAAGCATCATAGGATGACCTAGGGAGATTTTAAAAGTACCCATGTCTGTGTCTCATCCTTGGACATTCTGATTTAATTGGACTAGGGCAGGACCCAATTCTCAAACTTTTAAAAAAGTTATCTCAGATATTTATAATATGAACATATTTCTAATACGTAACTAGAACATAGAATCCTAGCTGCACATAGAATTCCTAAAAAGCAGGGGGGAAAGCCAAATACAAAGACAGTGAGTGCCATGGTATATAAGGGGATGTTTTCTGCTATTTGGAAAGGATCCATCAAATCCTTAATGACACTGGGTCTGTTGTTTGATTAGATATATCACCCTAATACATGCTCAGCTCTGTGCTTCCTGGCATAACATTATGCATATTGGGATTGTGTGTGTGTGTGTGCATGTGTGTGTGTGTGTGTATATATATATATATATATATATATATATATATATATATATACGTATACATATATATATACACACACATGGACATATATATATATGTGTATATATATATATATATATCCTGACATACATGAGGCATGTATTCATACCTGTCAGTAGCTTAAAACAATAGGGGTGTCCAGTGAAGATTCAAACGTCATTCTTCTGAAAGAATGCCATGGTGATAATTACAACACCAATGGCCTTTCAAAAGTGTAAATCTTCACTAACTTGAGTCCAGAATCTTTTCAATGTGGCATTAAAGAAATACTTCTCTATATAAAATTTGATATTCAACCAGAGTAAGAAGGGCTGTAGTTTTTCAAATTGATACAATTTCTTTGGTAAAGTAAAGACTGTCAAAATTATACAGAGAAACCCTAAGGCAGGAGAAAAGATGTTTTCCATCTCCAAGGTGAATAAAGTTCTTGACAGAGTCTGAGTGAAAGAGGACAGCAGTCCAGTTGGCAATCTCCCGAGTCATTCTTGATATGATGGAAGATGTATTATGGAAGAGGGGACATGATTAGATTTCATCACAGTTTCATGACAGAATCCTCCCCTAGGTGGGACTAGCATTATGGAAAAGATTATGATACACACTGCCATTCATAAATTGACTATATTATGCAACTGATGATAAAAAATATTTGACAATCCATGAAGCCTAAATCGAAAAAGCAAAGCATATGAATTATGATTTAAGTGGAAAAGCAACCTCCTGGGGAGAGAGCAGTCTAGTCCATCTCAAGAAATTTGGGCTTTAATATTCCTCTATGTTCCAAGTTTCAATAGGTTGATGAATAGGAAGTGATGAATGATTACTCTGTTGCAGAGTATACAACTCCCTCTGAGAATTAGAATTGATACTGGCTATTTGCTCTGAATACTCACTGGAAGGACAGGTGCTGAATCTGAAGCTCCAATACTTTGGCCACCTGATGCGAAGAGCCGACTCATTGGAAAAGACCCTGATGCTGGGAAAGACTGGGGGCAAGCAAAGGGGGTGACAGAGGATGAGATGGTTGGCTGGCATCACTGACTCAATGGGCATGAGGTGAGCAAACTCCGAAAGATAGTGAAGGACAGGGAAGCCTGGTATGCTGCTGCTTACGGGGTTGCAAAGAGTTGGACATGACTTAGCACCTGAACAACATTCACTCAGTATTACCCCAAATAGTATTTGCCTTTCAATGTACAAGCACAAAACTTGATGCTAGGAATTGTGTATCCTGACCCCAGATTTTCAAATAGGTACCATAAATATTTCAGTGTATCTGGATATTGCAAATTGTATTGCCGATAAACAATGAAGTTTTATTCATTTGTTCATTCAAGATGAACATACTTATTGCTGCCTATTTTGCATATAAGCACCTTCTAGATTTCGAGGATACAGAGGTGAATACTACCAGCAAAGTATTCAGTAATACATATACACATGTTCATTCTTTTTTAAGATTTTTTTCTTGTATAGGTTATCACAGAATATTGAGTAGAATTCCCTCTGCTACAAAGTAGGTGCTTGTTGGTTATCTTGAGCAAAATCATGAACATATAGCCCCATATCAGTTTAAGATTCCGTGATCTTAAAATTGAAAATTAATTAGTTCAATAATAAATGCAGTTACATGCACAGACATAGAAAGCAAACTTATGGATACTAAGGGAGAAGTGGAGGAGGGTGCGGCAAATAAGGAGTTTGAAATTAACGTATACACAATACTATATATATGACATGGATACATTGTGCAAGGATCTATTGTACAGCACAAGGAACTATATTCAATATTGTGTAATAACCTATAATGGAAAAGAATTGGGACATTTTGTATATATATATATGACTGAATCACTTTTCTGTAAACCTGAAAATAACACAACATTGTGAATCAGATATACTACAATATGAAATAAAAAATAATAAATGTAGTTATGTGGGTCAATTGCTGACTCTGTGTAAATTGCAAGAGCTTTTTCGTAAGTCCTGCAGCATCATCTCACCTTTTCATAGTTGTCCCAGGCCCTTGTTCAACTCTTTGCAACCACATTGACTGTAGCCTGCTCTCTGACTGTAGGCTCTTCTGTCTGTGGAATTTTCCAAGAAAGAATACTGAATCAGGTCGGCATTTCCTACTCCAATCATGGTGCCACGGTCCCTCAATTCAGTCATGCTGCCTATCTACCAGCTGCTTGGCTTTGTACACTCTAAGAAGATAAGAAGGAATATGACACAGTTCTGCTTTAAATGTGTTTGATAGACAGATAAGGGAAAGATTTATAAACGTACCTTAGATAAAAGAAAAGAGATCACAGAATCTCATAATAGGGGTTGGTAAAAGGTGATGTGTGAACAGAGGAAAAAGGGGACACTTAATATTCACCAAGGGTAGGGATTTTAGAAGAGGAGGCAAGAATACACAGAAGAACTACACAAGAATGGTCTTAATGATCTGGAATACCACAATGATGTGGTCATTCACCTAGAGCTGGACATCCTGGAATGTGAAATAAAGTGGACTTTTGGAAGCATTACTATGAACAAAGCTAGTGGAGGTGATGGAATTCCAGTTGAGCTATTTAAAGTCCTAATAGATGATGTTTTTAAAGTGTTGCACTCAATATGCCAGTAAATTTGGAAAACTTAGTGCTGACCAGCAGACTGGAAAATGTCAGTTTTCATTCCAGTCCCAAAGAAGGGCAATGCCAAAGAAAATTCAAGCTACTGTACAAAATTGTGCTCTTTTAACATGCTAGTGAGTTTATGCTCAAAATCCTTCAAGCTAGGCTTCAACAGCGTGTGAACCAAGAACTTCCAGATGTACAAGTTGGGTTTGAAAAGGCGAAGGAACCAGAGATCAAATTGCCAACCTTTGTTAGATCATGGAGAAAGCAAAGGAGTTCCAGAAAAACATCTACTTCTACTCCACTGACTATGCTAAAAACCTTTTACTATGTGGATCACAACAAACTGAGGAAAATTCTTAAAGAGATAGGAATACCAGACCACCTTACCTGTCTCCTGAGAAACCTGTATGTGGGTCAAGAAGAAACAGAACCAGATATGGAACAATGGACTGCTTCAAATTTTGGAAAGGAGTACCACAAGACTGTATAGTGTCACCCTGCTTATTTAACTTCTATGCAGAGTGCAACATGTGAAATATGGTACTGGATGAATCACAAGCTGAAGTTAAGATTTCAGGGAGAAATAACAACCTCAGATATGCAGATGATACCATTCTAATGTCAGAAAGTGAAGAGGAAATAAAGAGCCTCTTGTTGAGGGTGAAAGAGGAGAGTGAAAAAGCTTGCTTGAAACTCAACCTTTAAAATACTAAGATAGGCTGCCATCACTTCATGGCAAATGGAAGGGGGAAAAGTGGAAGCAGTAACAGATTTCATTTTCTTGCACTCCAAAATCACTGGTGACAGTGACTGAAGTGGAGCCAAAAAATTAAAAGACGCTTGCTTCTTGGAAGGAAAGCTATCATTAACCTAGAAGCATATTAAAAAGCAGAGACATCACTTTGCCGACAAAGTTTCTGTATAGTCAAAGCTATGATGTTTCCAGTAGTCCTGTAATGGATAGGAAAGTTGGACCCTAAAGAAGATTGAATGGCAAAGAATTGATGCTTTCAAACTGTGCTGCTAGAGAAGATTATTGAGAGTCCCTTGGGCTGCAAGGAGATCAAACCAGTACAACCCCAAAGGAAATTAATCCTTAATATTCATTGGACTGATGCTCCAAAAGTTTGGCCACCTGAAAAAGAGCTGACTCTCTGAAAAGACCTTGATGCTGAGAAAGACTGAAGGCAAAAGGAGAAGGGGATGGCAGAGGATGAGATGATTAGATAGCATCACTGAATCAATGAATGTGAAATTGAGCAAACTCTGGGAGATAGTGGATGACAGAGGAGCTTGGCCTGCTGCAATCCATGGGATTACAGAGAGTCAGACGTGACTTAGTGGCTGAACAACAACAAAGGAGTTTTAGAACAGAGATCCCCAATCTCTGGGATCTAATGTCTGATGATATGAGGTAGAGCTGATGTAATAATAACAGAAATAATGTGCATAATAAATATAATGTGCTTGAATCTCTGGAAAACACCCCCTCCTCCAGTCAATGGAAAAATTGTCTTCCACGAAACTGGTCCCTCTTAAGGATCACAGTTTTATTTTTTTTATTTTTTTTTTTTTTAGGATCACAGTTTTAGAAGAAGAATAACATCATAGTTTATATTTATTGAGCTACTACATCTTGCAGGGATTTCCCATGACTGTCTCATTTAATTCCTAACTACGATCCTATAAGGTAAACATCAGTACCCCAATTTATAGGCGATTTTAAAAACATGAGCTCAGAGGGGTTAGTTTTTTAGCCCCAAGACAGTTATTCTTACAAAGATGCGATTCCAGCAAAAGTCTGTCCAAGACCAAAGTACACATGTGCAGCTGTAATTAGATACTGCTTCCCAAACACAGATATCCTAAGGAACTGCCTGCATTTGTTTCCTAGGACTGTTGTAATAGAAACTGTATGGATTGAAACAACAGAATTTATTTTTTCACAGTTCTGCAGCCCTCAAGTTCACAGCCTGTGTCAGCAGGATGGTGCTCCCTCTGGAAACTCCAAGGTATAGTCGTTCCTTTCCTCCCCAACTCTCAGTGACTCCAGATGTTCTTTGGCTTATAGAAGCACAGTCTCAATCTCTGCTTCCTTCTCCACGTGGCTCCTTCTGGATTTTTCTGTGTCTTCTCTTCTCTTTCTCACAAGGATATCTGTCATTGGATTTAGGGCCTAATTCAGGAAGCTCTCATTCTGAGATCTTTATCTTAATTATATCTTCAAAGTCCCTTTTTCCAAATAAAGTCACATTCATAGGTACCGGGTTTTAAGACTTAGATATATCTTTCAGGAGGCCACAATTCAACACACTAGGATACTGCTTTAGTGGAGTGTACAGGACAAGTTGGAGTTTGTCAGGACGAGAGAGTATTGCAACCAGAATACTAAGAATTGCAACCAGAATACTGCAACACTAAGATTAAACACTGGACAGGTAAGAGAAAGCCACATTGGAAACTGCATATTACTTTGTTATACTTGGAATGCCAAAATAAAAATAAGCAATCAAGAAAACACATGCTTAGAAATCAGGTTTGAACACTAGATAGATGTCAGGTAATTGACAACTGCTCTGCCAAGCTAAATAACTAGGGCTATATTCAAATTGAGAGTCATTCGAGACTTTATGTAAGGAAAGAGCATACTTAATAATGCATTTGATAAAAGTCACTCCAGTGCCAGTATGGAAGCAGCATTATAGAACGGGGATTTGTGGCCAGTGAGATCCCCCAGGTAGCTTTTGACACAACCCAGATGGAAGAATATAGATCAAAAACCATTAGAAAGGAGAAGAGGTTATGAAATAAAGTAATAATAAGGGATGTTAGATTTGCTTAAATTTGATAATCAGCTTCAGAGAAACTTTTTACTTTGATTAGATCCCATTGATTTATTTTTGCTTTTATCTCCCTTGCTGCATGAGATATAGTCAAAAAAAAAAAAAAAAATCCTGAGACCAGTGTCAAAGAACCTGCTGCTTATGTTTTCCTCTAGAAATTTCATGGTTTCAGGTATTACACTTAAGTCTTTAATCCATTTTGAGTTTAATTTTGTATATGGTGTGAAAAAGTGGCCCAGTTTCACTTTTACATTCAGCTGTCCAGTTTTCCCAACACCATTTATTGAAAAAGCTGTCTTTTTCCCATTGTATATTCTTGCCTGCTTTGCTGTGGATTGACTGTATGTGTGTGGGCTTATTTCTAAGATCTCACTTCTGTTCCACTGATCTTTCTGTGTCCCTTTGTGTAAACACCTTGCTGTTGTGATTATTGTAGCTTTGCAGTATAGTTTGAAGTTGGAGAGTGTGGTAGCTCCAGCTTTGCTCTTCTTTAAGTTTGCTTGGGCCATTCATCACCCTTTGTGTTCTATGCAAATTTTAGGATTTGGGTTCCAGTACTGTGAAAAAATACCTTGGTATTTTAATAGAGATTGCACTGAATCTGACGATTATCTTAGGGAGTGTGGTCATTTTAGTAATATTAATTCTTCCAATCCATTATCACAGTTTATCTTTTCATTTGTTTCTTTCTTCTTTCTTTCATTGATGTCTTACACAGAAATTTCTGAGTCTAGTTCCTTTAACTCCTTGGTTAGCTTTATTCTTAGTTGTTTTATGCTTTTTCATGCAATTGTAAATGAGACTATATTCTTAAATTCTCTTTTTGAGAGTATGTTATTACTGTATAGAAATACAACTTAGTTTACATATTAATTTTTCTCGCACAACTTCACTGAACTCATTTATTAGCTCTACTTGTTTTCTGGTGGCATCTTTAGGATTTTCTATGTATGACACTGGGGCTTCCCTTGTAGCTCAGTTGGTAAAGAATCTGCCTGCAGTGCAGGAGACCCGGGTTCGATCCCTGGGTCTGGAAGATCCCCTGGAGAAGGAAATGGCAACCCACTCCAGTATCCTTGCCTGGAAAACCTCATGGACAGAAGAACCTGGTGGGCTGCAGTCCATAGGGTCGCAAAGAGTCGGACACGACTGGGCGACCAACACATTTATGTATGATACTATGTTATGTAACCACAGTGACAGTTTTACTTATACTTTTCCAATTTGGATGCCTTTTATCTCTATTTTCTCACCTGATTGCTATGACTAGACTTCCAATACTATGCTGAATTTAAATGATGAGATTGGACATCTTTATCTTATTTGTGATCTTAGAACAACTTCTTTCAGCTTTTCACCATTGAGTACGATGTGGTTGTAGATTTGCCACATCTGGTCTAATTATGTTGAGTTATGCTTACCTGGAAAATTCAATGGATAGAGGAGCCTGACAGGCTACAGTCCATGTAGTTACAAAAAGTCAGACATAACTGAGTGACTGAACACACATATACACACACAGAAACACACAGACATACACACATTTCCTCTACAGTAAATTTGTTGAGAGCTCTATCATAAATGGATGTTGAATTTTGTCAACAATTTTCTTTTTTGGATCTATTGAGATGATAATATGGATTTTATCCTATGCTTCTTTAAATGTGGTGTATCACATTGATTTTTTTGGTACTGATCTATCTTTGCATTACTGAAATAAATCTCAATTGATCATGATGTTTGGTCCTTTTAATAAAATGTTGAATTCAGTTTACTAATATTTTGTTGAGGATATTTGCATCTATCTTCATCCAGAATATCAGCCTGTAATTTTTTTTTTCTTCTATGCCTTAGTCTGGTTTTGTTATTAAGGTGATGCTGCCCTTCTACAAGTGTTCTTTCCTCTTCAAATTTTTGGAATAATAATTTGAGGATACATATTAACTGTTCTTTAAATATTTTGTAGAATTCCCTAGTGAAGCCATCTGTTCCTGGACTTATGCTTTGAGGAATTTTCATGGTTTATATATTTTATATCTTTTGTATTTCTGTGATATCAGTTGCCAATTATCTTCTTTACATTTCTAATTTTATCTGTTTGGGCCCTCTCTCTTTTTCTTGGGCTTCCCTAATCGCTCAGTTGGTAAAAAAAAAAAATCTGCCTACAATACAGGAGACCCAGTTCAATTCCTGGGTTGGGACGATCCGCTGGAGAAGGGAAAGGCTACCCACTCCAGTATTCTGGCTTGGAGAATCTTATGGGGTCGCAAAGAGTCAGACTGAGTGACTTTCACTTTCAACTTCTCTTTTTTCTGTATTAATCTGGCTAAAGGTTTATCAATTTTGTTTATATATTCCAAAAATCGGCTCTTATTTTCATGGATCTTTTCTGTTTCCTTTAGTCTCTCTTTATAAATTTACATCCTCTGCAATCTTCATTATTTCTTCCTTCTATTAGGTTTGGGCTTAGTTTATTTTTATCTCGTACTCCTTTTAGCGTAAGTGTGTTGTTTAGTTGAGGATTATTTGTTTGTTTCCTCAAGTAAGGACTATATTGTTATATGCTACTCTCTTAGAGCTGTTTTTGATGTGGCCAATAAATTTTGGAACATTGTCTGTGTTTTCATTGTTCTCCGTATATTTTTATATTTCTTTTTTATTCCTTTAGTGACCCACTGGCTATTTTCTAGCATATTGTCTAACCTCCATATTATTTTTTGCAGTTTTTTTCTTGTTAATTTCTAGTTATACATCATTGTGGTCACAAAAGATACTTGATTCTTAATTTTATTGAGACTTATTTGGTGGCCTAACATGCTCTCTCCTAGACAATGTTTCATGTGCCTTTGTAAAGAATGCGTATTCATCCAAGAGATGAAATGTTCTATCTATCATCTATATTTCAATTAAGTCCATCTGATTTAATGTGTCATTTAAAGCTAGTATTTATTGCCTTTCTATCTGAATTATTTGTCCATTGGAGTAAGTAGCAGTCAATCATAAAGGAAATCAATCCTGAATATTCACTGGGAGGACTGGTGCTGAAGCTGAAATTCCAATAGTATGGCCACCTGATGTGAAGAACTGACTCACTGGACAAGACCCTGATGCTGGGAAAGACTGAGGGCAAGCAGAGAAGCAGGCAACAGAGGATGAGTTGGTTGGATCGCATCACTGATTCAATGGACATGAGTTTGAGCAAACTCCAGGGGATAGTGAAGGACAGGAAAGCCTGGTGGGCTGCCATTCATGGAGTAGCAAAGAGTCTGATATGACTTAGTGACTGAACAGCATCAACAAATAAGTAGCATGCTGAGGTTTCTTACTAGTATTGTATTACTGTCAATTTTTCCTTTTATGTTTATTAATATTTGCTTTTATGAATTTAGGTACTTCTATGTTATATGCATAAATATATACAAATATTATATACTCTTGCTGGATTGAGCAGTTTATCATAATACAATGTCCTTCTTTATCTCTTAATGCAATCTTTGCTTTAAAGTCTATTTTGTCTGATATAAGTATTGCTACTCTGGCTTTCTTTTAATTCCCTGTGCATTTAACATCTTTAGAGGCACCAAGGAATATTTCATACAAAAATGGACACAATAAAGGACAGAAATGGAATGGACCTAAAAGAAGAAGAAGATATTAAGAAGAGGTGGCAGAATACACAGAAGAACTATATAAAAAATATCTTAATGACCCAGATAACCATGATGGTATAATTGCTCACCTAGAACCAGACAGCTTAGAGTGCAAAGTCAAGTGGACCTTAGGTAGCATCACTACAAATAAAGCTAGTGGAGGTGATGAAATTCCAGCTGAGCTATTTCAAATCTTAAAAGGTGATGGTGCTAAAGTGCTTCATTCAGTATGCCAGCAAATTTGGAAAACTCAACTGTGGTCACAGGACTGGGAAAGGTCAGTTTTCATTCCAATACCAAAGAAGAGAAATGCCAAAGAATGTTCAAACTACCACACAATTGCACATATTTCACATGCTAGCAAAGTAATGTTCAAAATTCTCCAAGCTAGGCGTCAACAGTATAAGAACTGAGAGAGTCAATTCCTAGGCAGGTTGATAAGAAGTCCAGTGTCCCTGAGGAGGAGAGGAGGGTCTGGAATTTTCAAGGAGGAGGCAAGGACAAATGTCTTTTTTTTTCTCTCTCTCTCTACATTCTCTACATTCCTTGTTTTCTTTAAGTCCAGAATTGATGATTACACAACAAACAACTCAGTTTAAACTCTGTACTAAGGATTATATAACAACACTGTACCCTGCTGGAGGGGAGTTTCTGCTTCTTGAAAACTTTCTACTAATTCTGTTATCTTAGAATTTATATTATTTGAATGGGCCTTGTAAGATCTTTCTATTGTTAGTTCTAATCCTGTCATCTTGAAATGTAAATTGTGGGAGTGGGTCAAGTAAGATCTTTACAACCTTGAGATATTTTCTTTGATTTATTCTAATAACCAATTTATAAAGTACATAACTCCCATGCTTAGACTAGGAGGGGGCACTCTCCATCCCCTTTCTGATGTCCATGTCAGAAGTTTTCTCTGTCCCTTTTTATATTTCAGTAAAACTATGCTACACAAAAGCTCTTGAGTGATCAAGCCTGGCCCCTGGTCCCAAAGCTAAAATCTTCTTCAGAAATCATGAATCCTACATCGTTCACTATAAGCTATCATCTTGAGGGTTCTGAAGAAGGAATTCATAGGGCCTGGACTCCACCTTAGGCCTGTTCGTGCTGATCATGTTCGTCCACCTCTCTAATGGACTCTGAACTTTGTGCTTAGTGCCTGTGGAAATGACAATAGAAGGACAAGACCCCCTCCGGACAGGTCATAAATTTTTATCTGTAACCTTAGGCTTATTGATTATTGACTGTTTGGAATGTAACCTCAGGCTTATTGATTATTGACTGTTTGAACACATAACACATGAATGATGGGGTTATTGTGATTGTATTTACCTTTCCTTTGTTTATGTAAGTCACAAGGAAATTGGGTGGTGGGTTCAGACACGTACACATGGGGTATAAAAGATTTTCACAAATGCTGGTCGGAGTCCTTGGCTAAAAGGATACTCTGCCTTGGGCCCGCCGGTGTAATAAACTGCACTTCACTATCCGCATCGTCCTTCTGAGTGAGCTTGTTTCCCGGAACGCGTGGCTATAACAGTTCCTCTGAGATCTTCAATACAAGGTAAGAACACTCAGAGCTGTAGCCTCTCTGCTTTCTCAATATACACGTTTTCTGCCTTACTTTACTAACTCTACCGGTGTGCTTGTGTGAATGAATGACATGCCCTGTGTGAAACAAGTGATGAGCCCTTCTCTACAGTTTCGAGATGCCTCGTAGTGACTGAAGGCAGTCCCAAAAAGGGGAGCATTGTGAGGGATTTATACCGACCTGACAATGCCAAGAGACACCCAACGTCCCTGCGTGGGGAGCGGCCAGAAATGGGTGAAGCATGTGAACTGAACTTTCTTTTCTCGTTCACCTTTTCTTTGACCATTCGTAATTGCATGGGGAATTATAACTACTAACCTAATCTGTCCGATCATAGACTTTCAGGGGAATTGTGATCCATGCTGTTACTATGTACTTTTACTTAGACCCCATGTATGGAAGCGCTTAGCCTTGCTAGGAGCTGAAAGTTACAAGAGCACATTTGGGAGCAAGGCAGAACTCTAGCTCCAGTAACATCTCTCGGGCTAAAGTCACTCTTTTGGCTGCCTGCCTCAGGGGCCAGCGACCTGAAAGTGAGTCCTTGTCATAGCTGTGCCTCCAAACTATATGGATGGAAGCACTGCTAGCTAGCATGAGGTTTCGAAGAACATAGGTCGAGAATCCCAGAATGGAAGTACAATGAGCTTCTTCTTTTGGTAGTGCTAGCTCTTAGCAGACCAGAGAAGGCTCTCTGATGGTTTTTGTCTTAACTCCTTAGATATTTCTTTTGTGGAATTTGTGGAAATGAACTTGAAGGATTGGACCTAGTAGCTTGAGGACAAAAATAACTTTTTCCTCACTGGCCAACCCTCCACAACCTCTTTTGCTATCACATATCCTAGTGTGGTGACACTCAGAGGAGACACCCTGGGTTTGTTGTTCATCTGTTTATGACTCATCGCTTCTATGGCCATCAGGACTGTACTCAGGAATGTGCATAGGCACACTGAACATGGATGCTTCCCCTAGTAGTCCTAGCTTGGGAAACATTTCAGGAAGACCGCTCTGCTCCAACCTGAGTGGTATCAGAGGAAAGAGGGAAATCAAACAAAGGTGTTGGTGGTAAGGAACTAAATCAATTTGGGGTGCCATCAGGTCTGTCCCTGGTGCATCTCCACCCCACCTCGGTGGTAGAAACGGGAGGAATGAGTATGGCACCCGCATCAGTAAGAGACAGACTAAGTCCGACCAGGGAAGGAAAGCTTCAGTAGAGAGACTGTCTATACCCCCATCTAGAGCAGGGAGGGTCACCTCTGGTGGAAAAAAGCCACGGCTCTGGATGCCGCTTTTTTCTCTCTTACAGATGGGAACTAACAGTTTCAGAATCACTCCTTTAAAATGTAATTAAAAAAAAAACTGGGACAAGTTTGATCCCCAGAGTTAAAAAAAAAAAAAAAAAGACATACCTGATCTTCTTCTGTGATACTGAATGGCCAGAGTATCCTTTGGAAGATAGGGAATGCTGGCCAGTTGAAGGGTCTCTTAATTACAACAGTTGTACAACTAGATCAGCTCTGTAGAAAACAAGGGAAATGGGTAGAAATGCCATATATGTTGCTCTTTATCTCTCTGCGAGATATGCCAGACTTGTGTCCTAAGGGTACAGATTTGGGTGTGAAACCTCCAGCCCCCTCCTCTTCTCTTACTTTGCCCCTGTATCTGGGGCTCCCAACTGAACAGGCTGAGAATCAGGGCCTCAGTTTCAGTAGAAATTCAAACAGTCTCATTTAGGGTCGAGACTATTTAGACGATCCAAAAAGTACATAGAAGCCTTTACAGGACAAACTTTACTTTATGACCTTACTTAGAGAGATAGAAGCCCACTACTTAGGGCTTGGCAACCCACTCCAGTATTCTTGCCTGGAGAATTCCATGGAAAGAAAGACCTAGCAGGCTACAGTCCATGGGGTCACAAAATGTCAGACACGATTGAGTGACTAACACTTATAATGTATGCCTTAGGACAGACATTGATCTCTGACTCAAAAACTCAAGTTTTAGGGAAGCTGCTACTTTTAGAGATGAATGGCTTGAACATGAGACAAGGAGAAAGAGGAAACGTGAAATAGCCCTCCTCCCTACTGGGAACCAAGCAGTTCTCATGACAGAGTCAGACTGTGGCTATAACATGGCTAAAAAAGGGTGGGATCAGAACAACTTTGCTGGATGTATTCTTGAAGGACTCAAGCGAGCACACATTAAGACTTTAAACTATGCTAAGTTGAATGACATAGACCGGGGTGAGGGAGAGGAAACTCCTGATAAATTCCTACATAAACTATACGGGAGACTCTCTGCAAGTTTACTGACATTGATCCTGAAAGTGCAGAAGGAGGAATAATCTTTAAAGATATCTCACTCAGTCAGCTCCAAATATCTGCCATAAATTAGGAAAACAGGCGTTTTGACCAAATCAGTCTTAAGGAAACACTGTTGCAGCTGGCTCAGACAGTGTATTATGGTAGAAAATACGAGGAGGAAAATAGGAGGCAAAAAAAAAAAAAAAAAAAAAAAAACAGGCAAAAGACTTATGCCCCAACAATGGCTGTTAGATCTGCTCTGAAACAGCCTGAGAAAAATGCCCAGAGGAATCCAGGTGAAAAGGGATGGACTTGTTATTACTGGGGAAAGGAGAGGCATCACAAGTGGGATTGCCCTCAGGCATTTAAGCTGCCCCCAGCTCCATGTCCAGTCTGCAAAGGACCATACTGGAGAAAAGACTGACCTCTGAGGTGTAGGTCCCAGGGGTTAGACTCTCAAGACAATCAGGACTAAAGGTCCCTGGGGTTCCCTACACAAGCTCCCATCCTAATTGCACCTGAGGAACCCCAGGTATTAGTAACAGTGGGGGCCAATCAGTCAATTTTCTTTTGGGCACTCAGGCAAATTTCTCCGTACTCACTGAGGCCGCTGGTCCACTTTCCTCCCAATCCATTACCATAATGGGACTGTCTGGATGAGCCAACAGTTATTAATTCAGCTGTCCTTTAAGCTGCAACTGGAACTTTGTGCTATTTTCTTACAAGTTTCTGATTGTGCTGGAGTCTCCTTCACCCCTTCTGGGGAGGGATATACTGAGCAAGGTCCAGGCCTCCTTTTTCACGATATTAAACCAGCTCTTTTTAATTGAACAAAATGTAAATCCTACAGTGTGGTTTGATGGAAAAACTGTGGGTCAAGCACAAAATGTTGTTCCTGTCATTATCAACCTCAAAGACCCTCCCCTATTTCCACATCAAAAGCAGTACCCACTAAAGCCTGATGTTAAGGAATATTTAAAACCCATCATTGAAAATTTAAAAGATCCAGGACTATTAATTCCCTGTAACAGTCCATCACTTCAGTTCAGTTCAGTCATTCAGTCGTGTCCATTGCTTTCCAATCCCACGAACTGAAGCATGCCAGGCCTCTCTGTCCATCACTAACTTCCAGAGTTTACCCAAACTCATGTCCACTGAGTCAGTGAGGCCATCCAACCATCTCATCCTCTGTCGTCCCCTTCTCCTCCTGCTCTCAATCTTTCCCAGCATCAGGGTCTTTTCCAATGAGTCAGCTCTTCGCATCAGGTGACAAAAGTATTGGAGTTTGAGCTTCAACATCAGTCCTTCCAATGAACACCCAGGACTGATCTCCTTTAGGATGGACTGGTTGGATCTCCTTGTAGTCCAAGGGACTCTCAAGAGTCTTCTCCAACAACACAGTTCAAAAGCATCAATTCTTTGGCACTCAGCTTTCTTTATAGTCCAACTCTCACATCCATACATGACCACTGGAAAAACCATAGCCTTGAGTAGATGGACCTTTGTTGGCAAAGTAATGTCTCTGCTTTCTAGGTAGGTCATAACTTTCCTTCCAAGGAGTAAGCATCTTTTAATTTCATGGCTGCAATCACCATCTGCAGTGATTTTGGAGCCCTCACCCCAAAAATAAAGTCAGCCACTGTTTCCACTGTTTCTCCATTATTTGCCATAAAATGATGGGACTGGAGGAGAGTGAAAAAGTTGGCTTAAATCTCAACATTCAGAAAACTAAGATCATGGCATGTGGTCCCATCACTTCATGGCAAATAGATGGGGAAACAGTGGAAACAGTGTCACACTTTATATTTTTGGGTTCCAAAATCACTGCAGATGGTGATTGCAGCCATGAAATTAAAAGACGTTTACTCTTTGGAAGGAAAGTTACGACCTACCTAGAAAGCAGAGACATTACTTTGCCAACAAAGGTCCGTCTAGTCAAGACTATGGTTTTTCCAGTAGTCATGTATGGATGTGAGAGTTGGACTGTGAAGAAAGCTGAGTGCCAAAGAATTGATGCTTTTGAACTGTGGTGTTGGAGAAGACTCTTGAGAGTCCCTCGGACTGCAAGGAGATCCAACCAGTCCATCCTAAAGGAGATCAGTCCTGGGTGTTCGTTGGAAGGACTGATGTTAAAGCTGAAACTCCAATACTTTGGCCACCTCATGCGAAGAGGTGACTCACTGGAAAAGACCCTGATGCTGGGAAGGATTGGGGGCAGGAGGAGAAGTGGACAACAGAGGATTAGATGGCTGGATGGCATCAGCGACTCAATGGACATGAGTTTGGGTAAACTCCAGGAGTTGGTGATTGACAGGGAGGCCTGGCATGCTTCGATTCATGGGGTCGCAAAGAGTCAGACACGACTGAGTGACTGAACTGAACTGAACTGAACTGATGGGACTGGATGCCATGATCTTAGTTTTCTGAATGTTGAGCTTTAAGCCAACTTTTTCACTTTTTCACTCTCATCTTTCACTTTCATCAAGAGGCTCTTTACTTCTTCAGTTTCTGCCATAAGGGTGGTGTCTTCTGCATATCTGAGGTTGTTGATATTTCTCCTGGCAATCTTGATTCCAGCTTGTGCTTCATCCAGCCCAGCATTTGTCATGATGTAACAGTCCATACAACACTCCTATTTTGGATGTAAAAAAAGTCAAATGATAAATGGAGACTTGTTCAAGATATATAAATAATAAGTGTCTAATCCTTTTGCTTTATCATCTAAAAATCCTAAACGAGCCAAATATTTTTCAGTCACTGATTTGAAGGATACTTTCTAGAGTTAAACCTATATTAAATCCTTTCCTCCTCTCCCTATGTCTTTAAGACAACTGAGAGGATTCTTGGGCAGTACAGGCTATTGCCACACTTCGATTCTGGATTATGGGGAACTTGCCCGGAGCTTGTAACTGAGACTCAGTAAGCCCAAACTGACAAGCTCGTTTGATCTCCAGAAACTCAAAAGTCTTTTGAGGCTCTTCAAACTGCTCTCCTGTAGGCTCCAACTTTGAGCTTGCCCACAAGATCAGAGTTAAGTTTGTTACTAAGAAAAGGCTATGTCCATATTCCTTAAGGGTAATTGTTTGTTTGTTTTGCTAATGCCTAAAGCCCACAAGTTTATTCATGGAAAAAATCTTACTGTACTGACTTCTCATGATGTAAGTTGGATCTTAAACTCTAAAGTTCAGAGCAACAATGCTCCATCTTTAAAGTTGCTGTAACTCAAGGGGTGTCAAAAGCTCTAGGAATAGAATATCACTTACCCTGTTCCTGGAGACCCCAATCTTCAGAAAAAGTTGAAAAGGCTAATGACATTATTAAGAGGCACCTGCATAAACTAACTCAGGAAACACAAGACAACTGGTTTAAATTTTACCCATACCTTTAAAAAGGGCTCAAGCTGCCCCCCCCAAATGGGATTATTCTCTATGGCAGACTGTTTTTGTGCACATATTGTCATAGATCCTGAAGTCTTAAAATTAACTATGCTACTCAGCTTTTAGCTTTTCAATAGACATTACCAGGAGGTTAACTCCTGATCCAGCCTTTGAGTCAAACAAGCAGCTGTTAGAGCCAGGAATGGAAATGGGCCTGAGAATCTACGTAGGCTTACTTCTGCTGACTCCTAAGTCCTGAGTCTGCTGTTTGACCCTCAAGACAAAGCCTTCCTGTCCTGGGCTCATTCTTACACTGCATTCCACAATTGGTCTAATTTCTGGGTCTGCAGAGTGCTCCCCTCCTTATCAATTGAAGATTTCCCATGATGGGCTTCTCCACTTCAAGAAAAATACTTTCTTCAACTCTGTGATGACATCTAACAATCTTAAGATGGACTGGTATAACATATTGTACCTTAACTATGGACATAATGTAACTTTTAATTTTGATTATGTTTTAACTTGGTTTAATGACTATTTTGCTGTTTATAAAAAGTTCAGGTCCTCCTTTTGCCTGGCCAGACACTGATTGGGACTGGATTCCTCAGTGATGCTGATTTGCTCCAAATGGGATCTACTGGCTCTTACCTATGGGTGTGGCTTCTCCCTGACTGGATAGGGAGATGCACCTTAGGTCTAACTTTTACTCATGGCTTCATATTTTCAGAGCCTCCAGAGAAGCCCACTAATCTGCTAAACCTTAAAACTCACTGGGCAAGGTCTGTATTTCACTGGTATGATTATCTGGCTGCAATATTTCCCTCTCTGAGAAGTACAGATGTTATGCTGCGAGTTGATGCTCTGACTAAGTTTACTAAACAGGGTTTACAAGATTCTCACAAAGCTATTTCAGCCCTTAATGCTGAACAAACGCAAATTAGAAAGGGGGCTTTACAAAACAGATTGGCCTTATATATTCTAACGGCCACACAAGGAGGAGCTTGTGCTATTATTCACACCAAATGTTGTACATATGTACCAGATATGAGTACTAACGTTACTCACTTTACTAAACACTTGAATAAGATGATTCAGGCTATGGATTCTCCTGAAGCCTCAGTCACCTCACTTTGGGAAACATTAATCAGCTCCCCATGGTGGAAAAATATCTTAATCATAATAATTCTAACTGTTCTGTTTTTACTGTTTGCTCCCTGCATCTGTAACTGTGTAACTGGATTTTTCTCTAACTGTCTGAAAGTTTTTAAGTTAAAAATGGTTGTACAGGTTCCTAAAAGTTCCACAGCCTCCTCCAATTATTACTTGGGGCCCCTAGATCAGAGATCCTCAATATGAGGGTGAGGAGAATATGTTGCATCAATGATTTAGGGATGATGCCTCTCAACAGCAGGAAGTAGTTGTGGAATGAAAATGACGCCCCTTTCCCTTGGAAACATAATTCTCCTAAAAGAAAATGGGGGAATGAGAGAGTCAATTCTTAGGCAGATAGATAAGAAGTCTGGGGACCCTGAGGAGGAGAAAGGGGTCTGGGGCTCTCGAAGAAGTGATGGGGTCTGGAATTCTCAAGGATGAGGAAAGGACAAATGTCTTTTTTTTTCTCTACATTCCTTAGTCTCAGTCACATAAAACATCTTTCTTTAAGCCTGTAACTGACGATTACACAACAAACAACTCAGTTTGAACTCTGTACTAAGGATTATATAACAACAATGTCCCCCGCTTGAGGACAGTTTCTGCTTCTTGAAAGCCTTCCGACTAATCCTGTTATCTCATAATAATGGGAGTGGGTCTGGTAAGGTCTTTCTATTTTTAGTTCTAATCCTGTCATCTTAAAATATGAATTGTGGGGGTGGGTCTAGTAAGATCTTTACAATCTTGAGGCATTCTTTTGATTTATTGTAATAACCAATTTAAAAAGTATATAATTCCCCTGCTTAGACTAGTGAGGGGGGCATTCTCCATCCCTCTTCTGATAGGCATCTATATCTGTCAGAAGCTTTTTCTGTCCCTTTTTATACTTTAATAAAACTCTGCTACACAAAACTCTTGAGTGATCAAGTCTGGTCCCTAGTCCTGATGCTAAAATCTTCCTCTTTGGAGATCACAAATCTGACATCCTTCACCGTAAGCTGTCAGAACTGAGAATTTCCAGATGTTTAAGCTGGATTTAGAAATGGCAGAAGAACCAAAGTTCAAATTGAAAACATCTGTTGGATCATAAATAAAACAAAGAATTCCAGAAAAGCATCTACTTCTGCTTCATTGAAGCAGAAAGCCTTGACTGTATGGATCACAACAAACTGTGGAGAATTCTTAACACCAATTACCATTATGTACCTCCAGTGAAATCTGTATGCAGGTCAAGAAGCAACAGTTAGAACTGGACATGAAACAACAGACTGGTTCCACATTGGGAAAGGAGTATGTCAAGGCTGTATATTGTCACCCTGCTTGTTTAAGTTAGATGCAGAGTACATCAAGTGAAATGCTGTGCTGGATGGAGCAAAAGCTGGAATCGAGTTTCCTGGGAGAAACATCAATAACTTCAGATATGCAGATGCCACCACCCTTATGGCAGAAACTGAAGAACTAAAATTGAAAGTGGAAGAGGAGAGTGAAAAACCTGGCTTAAAATTCAACATTCAAAAAATGAAGATCATGGCATCTGGTCCCATCATTTCATAGTAAGTAGATGGGGAAACAATGGAAACAGTGACAGACTTTTTTTTTTCTTGTGTTCCACAATCACTACAGATGGTGACTACAGCCATGAAATTAAAAGACGCCTGCTCCTTGGAAGAAAAGCTATGACAAACCTAGACAGCGTATTAAAAAGCAGAGACATCACTTTGCTAACAAAGGTCCATATATTCCAAGCTGTGGTTTTTCCAGTAATCATGTATGAATGTGAGAGTTGGACCATAAAGAAGGCTGAACACCGAAGAATTGATGCTTTTGAACTGTGGTGTTGGAGAAGACTCTTGAGAGTCCCTTGGACTGCAAGGAGATCAAACCGGTCAATTCTAAAGGAAATCAATTTTGAAAATTCATTGGAGGGATTGATGCTGAGGCTGAAGCTCTAACACATGGGCCACCTGACTCGAGTCATTGGAGAAGCCCCTGATGCTGGGAAAGATTGAAGGCAGGAGGAGAAGGGAATGACAGAGAATGAGACGGTTGGATGGCATCACATGAGCTTGAGCAAGCTCCTGGAGACGGTGATGGACAGGGAAGTCTGGCGTGCTGCAGTCCATGGAGCTGCAAAGAGTGGGACATAACTGAGCGACTCTACCACAAGAGCAATATTTTTCCACCCCTTCATTTTTAGTCTGTTTGTATCTTAAGCTCTGAAGCGATTGTCTCATAGGCAGCATATGGATCTTGTTTTTTATTCGTTGTTACCCTATGTCTTAATTGGAATATTTTGTTAATTTAAATTTATTTTAATTGATGGTTACATACTTAAAACCATTATGTTGTTTTCCTGTTGTTTTTGTAATTCTTCTTTGATCCTTTCTTTTCTTTTTTTTTTTTTTTTCTTGTTCTTTCCCTTGTGATTGATGACTGTCTTTAAGGTTATGTTTGTATTTCTTTCTCTTTATTTTCTATGTATCTGTTCTTTTTGTCCTTTGTGGTTACCATGAGGTTTATATATAACAACCTATGTATAAAGCAATCGAAGTTGATGGTCACTTAAGTTTTCATTTTAAACCTTTAACATTTTATGTTTTTGACATCATATTTTAAATCTTATTTTACATGTCATTTAACTATTATTAACTATTATGTTAGATATAGATGACTTGACTTTATTACCATTTTTTGTTTTCTTTTTTGTGTGATATTTCTTTTTAAAATTTATTTTTTAATTGAAGGATAATTGCCTTTCAGAATTTTGCTGTTTTCTCTCAAACATCAATAAGAATCACCCATAGGTCAACCTTCTAGATTTTTACAGAGCCCCTGTTTGTATTCCCTGAATCATACAGCAGATTCTCACTGGCTATCTATTTTACATATGGTATTATAAACTTCCATGTTACTCTATCCATACATCTCACCCTCTCCCTTTTCCCCCGCCCCCACCCCCACCCCGGTATCCGTAAGTCTGTTCTCTAAGTCTGTTTTTCCATTGCTGTCCTGCAAATAAATTCATCAGTATCATCTTTCTAGATTTCATATGCATATGTTAGTATATGATATTTATATTTATGTTTCTGATAGACTTCATTCTGTATAACAGGCTCTAGGTTTGTCCACCTCATTAGAACTGATGAAGATGTGTTCCTTTTTATGGCTGAGTAATATTCCATTGTATTGTACCAATTTTTTTTATCCTTCATCTGTCAATAGACATCTAGGTTGCTTCTATGTTCCACCTATTATAAAAAATGCTTCAATGAACACTGAGGTACATTTTTTTTTTCAATTTTGGTTTCCTCATGGTGTATGCCTAGTAATGGGTTTGCTGGATCATATGTTGGTTTTATAGCTAGTTTTGTAAGGACTCTTCATATTGACTACCATAGTGGCTGTATCAATTTCCATTCCCACTAATAATGCAAAAGGGTTCCCTTTTCTCCACACCCTCTCCAGCATTTATTGTTTGTAAGATTTTTGATGATGGCCATTCTGATTGGTGTGACGTTGACATCTCATTGTAGTTTTGATTTTCATTTCTCTAATACTGAGTAATGTTGAATATCTTTTAATGTGTTTGCTAGCCATCTGTATGTCTTCTTTGGAGAAATGTCAGTTTAGGTCTTTTTGCTGCTTTTTGATTGGAGTGTTTGTTTTTCTGGTATTGAGTAGTATGAACTGCTTGTATATTTTGGAAATTAACTCTTTGCCAGGTGTTTCGTTTGCTATTATTTTCCCCCATTCTGAGGATTGCCTTTTCACTTTGTTTTTAGTTTCCTTTGCTGTGAAAAAGCTTTCAATTTTAATCAGATCCCACTTGTTTACATTTGTTTTTATTCTATTTCTCTAGGAGGTGAGTCATAGAAGATCTTTGCTTTGATGCTTTGACTTTTGTCACTGAGTGTTCTGCCAACATTTTCCTTTAAGAATTTTATAGTTTTTGGTCTTGCACTTAGGTCTTTAAATCATTTTGACTTTACCTTTGTGTATGGTGTTAGTTTAGTTCAGTTCGGTCGCTCAGTCGTGTCCTACTCTTTGCGACCCCATGAATCGCAGCACGCCAGGCTTCCCTGTCCATCACCAACTCCCGGAGTCTACCCAAACCCATGCCCATCGAGTCGGTGATGCCATCCAGCCATCTCATCCTCTGTCATCCCCTTTTCCTCCTGCCCCCAAACCTTCCCAGCATTAGGGTCTTTTCCAAGGAGTCAACTCTTCGCATCAGGTGGCCAAAGTATTGGAGTTTCAGCTTCAACATTAGTCCTTCCAAAGAACATTCAAGACTGTTCTTCTTTAAGATGGACTGGTTGGATCTCCTTGTAGTCCAAGGGACTCTCAAGAGTCTTCTCCAACACCACAGTTCAAAAGCATCAATTCTTCAGTGCTCAGCTTTCTTCACCATCCAACTCTCACATCCATACATGACTACTGGAAAAACCATAGCTTTGACTAGATGGACCTTTGCTGGCAAAGTAATGTCTTTTAACTATGTTATCTAGGTAGGTCATAACTTTCTTTCCAAGGGGTAAGTGTCTTTTAATTTCATGGCTACAAGCACCATCTGCAGTGATTTTGGAGCCCAAAAACTAAAGTCTGACACTGTTTCCACTGTTTCCCCATCTATTTTCCATGAAGTCATGGGACCAGATGCCATGATCTTAGTTTTCTGAATGTTGAGCTTTAAGCAAACTCTTTCACTCTCCTCTTTCACTTTCATTAAGAGACTCTTTAGCTCTTCTTCACTTTCTGCCATAAGGGTGGTGTCATCTGCATATCTGAGGTTATTGATATTTCTCCCGGCAATCTTGATTCCAGCTTTTGTTTCTTCCAGCCCAGCGTTTCTCATGATGTATTCTGCATATAAGTTAAATAAGCAGGGTGACAATATAGAGCCTCAACGTATGCTTTTTCCTATTTGGAACCAGTCTGTTGTTCCATGTCCAGTTCTAACTGTTGTTTCCTGACCTGCATACAGGTTTCTCAAGAGGCAGGTCAGATGGTCTGCTATTCCCATCTTTTTCAGAATTTTCCACAGTTTATAGTGATCCACACAGTCAAAGGCTTTAGCATAGTCAATAAAGCACAAATAGATGTTTTTCTGGAATTCTCTTGCTTTTTTGATAGTCCAGCGGATGTTGGCAGTTTGATCTCTGGTTCCTCTGCCTTTTCTAAAACCAGCTTGAACATCTGGAAGTTCACGGTTCACATACTGTTGAAGCCTGGCTTGGAGAATTTTGAGTATTACTTTACTAGCGTGTGAGATGAGTGCAATTGTGTGGTAGTTCGAGTATTCTTTGGCTTTGCCTTTCTTTGGGATTGGAATGAAAACTGAACTTTTCTAGACCTGTGGCCACTGCTGAGTTTTCCAAATTTTCTGGCATATTGAGTGTAGCACTTTCACAGCATCATCTTTCAGAATTTGAAATAGCTCAACTGGAATTCCATCACCTCCACTAGCTTTGTTTGTAGTGACACTTTCTAAGGCCCACTTAACTTCACATTCCAGGATGTCTGGCTCTAGGTGAGTGATCACATCATCTTGATTATCTGGGTCATGAAGATCTTTTTTGTACAGTTCTTCTGTGTATTCTTGCCACCTCTTCTTAATATCTTCTGCTTCTGTTAGGTCCATACAATTTCTGTCCTTTATCGAGCCTATCTTTGCATGAAATGTTCCTTTGGTATGTCTAATTTTCTTGAAGCGATCCCTAGTCTTTCCCAATCTGCTGTTTTCCTCTATTTCTTTGCATTGATCACTGAGGAAAGCTTTCTTATCTCTCCTTGCTATTCTTTGGAACTCTGCATTCAGATGGGTATATCTTTCCTTTTCTCCTTTGACTTTAGCTTCTCTTCTTTCCTCAGCTATTTGTAAGGCCTCCTCAGACAATTAGTTTGCCGTTTTGCATTTGTTTTTCTTGGGGATGGTCTTGATCACTGCCTCCTGTACAATGTCACGGACCTCTTTCCATAGTTCATCAGTCACTCTGTCTATCAGATCTAGTCCCTTAAATATATTTGTCACTTGCACTGTATAATCATAAGGGATTTGATTTAGGTCATACCTGAATGATCTAGTGGATTTCCCTACTTTCTTTGATTTAAGTCTGAATTTGGAACAAGGTATTAGGAAGTGTTCTAATTTCATTCTTTTACACATATCTGTCCACTTTTCTCAGCACCACTTATTGAAGAGGCTATCTTTGCCCCACTGCTTCCTCTGTCAAAACTATGGTACCCATAGGTACATGAATTTATATCTGGTCTTTTTATCTTGTTCCGTTGGTCTATATTTCTGTTTTTCTGCCACTTGGCTTCCCTTGTGACTCACCTGGTAAAGAATCTGCCTGCAATGTGGGAGACCTGTGTTTGATCCCAGGGTTGGGAAGATCCCCTGGAGAAGGGAGAGGCTACCCACTTCAGTATTCTGGCCTGGAGAATTCCATGGACTGTATAGCCCATAGGGGCACAAAGAGTCAGAGATGACTGAGAGACTTTCAAGCAGAAAAAATGCTGTCTTGATGACTGTAGCTTTGTAGTACAGTCTGAAGTCAATAAAGTTGATTCCTTTGGCTCTATTTTTCTTTCTCAAGACTGCCTTGGTTATTTGCAATCTTTTGTTTTTCCACATGTATTTTGAACTTTTGTTTGTTTTTTTTTAGTCCTGTGATAAATGCCATTTATAATTTGATATGGATTGCACTGAATCTGTAGATTGCATTTGGTAATATAGTGAATATCTCCCTGTCTGTTTATATCATCTTTTATTTCTTTCATCAGTGTCTTATAACTTTCTGTATACAGTTCTTTTGTCTCCTTAGATGGGTTTATCCCTAGATATTTCATTCTTTTTGTTGCAATGGTGAATAGAGTTAATTCCTTAATTTCTATTTCCGATTCTTTATTGTCAGTATTTAGGAATGCAAATGACTTCTGTGTATTGATCTTGTATCCTGCAACTTTGCTGAATTCACTGATTAGTTCTAGTAACTTTTTCATGGTTTCTCCTGGGTTTTCTATGTATAGGATCATGCCATCCGCAATAGTGAGAGATTTGCTTCTTCTTTTCCAGTCTGGTTTCCTTTTATTTCTTTTTCTTCTCTAATTGGCATAGCTAGAACTTCCAAAACTATGTTGAATAATAGTTGCGAGAGTGGACACCCTTGTCTTGTTACTGATATTAGAGGAAATGCTTTTAGTTTTTCACCACTGAGAAAAATATTTGCTCTGAGCTTATCATATGTGGCCTTTACTATGTTGAGGTAGGTTCCTTCTATGCCCATTTTTTGAAGCATGTTTTATCATAAATGGATGCTGAATTTTGTCATTGTCCTTTTCTCCATCTATTGAGATGATCATATTGGTTTTATCATTAAATTTGTTAATAAGGTATATCACATTGATTGATTTGCGTATATTGAAGAATACTTGCATCCTTAGAATAAGCCCGACTTGATCATGGTGTATGAGTTTTTTAATAAGTTGTTGAATTCTGCTTGATAGAATTTTGTTGAGGACTTTGCATTTATGTTCATCAGTGATATTGTCCTGTAGTTTTCTTTATTTGTATTGTGTTTGCCTGGTTTTGATGTCAGGGTGATTCTGGCTTGGTAGAATAAGTTTGGAAATATTCCTTCCCCTGCAATTTTTGGAAGAGTTTCAGAAAAATAAGCATTAGCTCTTCTCTAAATGGCTGATAGAATTCCTCTGTGAAGCTATCTAGTCCTAGGCTTTTGTTTTTGGGGGAGATTTTTGATCATGGCTTCAATTTCAGTGCTTGCAATTGGGTTGTTCATAATTTTTATTTCTTTCTGATTCAGTCTTGGGAGGTTGAATTTTTCTAAGAATCTGTCCATTTCGTCTAGGTTGTCCATTTTATTGGCATATAGTTGCTCATAATATTCTCTTATGAATCTTTGTATTTCTGGGTTGTCTGTTGTAACTTCTCCTTTTTCATTTCTAATTTTGTTGATTTGATTTCTCTCCCTTTTTTCTTGATGAGTCTGGCTGTTGGCTTGTCAATTTTGTTTAACTTCTCAAAGATCTACCTTTTAGCTTTATTAATCTTTGCTATTGTTTCACTCATTTCTTTTTCACTTATTTTTTGCTCTGATCTTTATTTCTTTTTTCTGCTGACTTTGGGATTTTGTTGTTTTTGTTGTTGTTCTTCCTTTTCCAACTGCTTTAGATGTAGAGTTAGGTTGTCTATTCAATGTCTTTCTTGTTTCTTGACATAACATTATATTGCTATAAACCTCCCTCTAAGAACTGTTTTTGCTAAGCACCATAGGTTTTGGTACATTGTGTTTTTATTGTCATTTCTTTCTAGGAATCTTTTGATTTCCCTACTTATTTCTTCAGTAATCTCTTCATTGTTTAGTAATGTATTGTTAAATATTCATGAGTTTGTGTTTTTTGCATTTTTTTTTCTGTAGTTGAAATCTAGTCTCATAGCATTGTGTTCAGAGAAGATACTTGATATGATTTCAAATTTCTTAAATTTACTGAGGCTTCATTTGTGGCCTAGGATGTGGTCTATCCTGTAGAATGTTCCATATGCACTTGAGAAGAAAGTGTATTCTATTCTGCATTTGGATGGAAAGTCCTAAAGATATCAGTTAGGTCCATCTGATCTGTTTCATTTAAGATTTATACTTCCTTATTGATTCTCTGCTTTGATGATCTGTCCATCAGTGTAAGTAAGTGTTAAAGTCTCCTATTAATTTTGTGTTACTATCAATTTCCCTTCTTATGCCTATTAGTGTTTGCTTTATGTATTGAGTTTCTCCTATGTTGGGCACAAAAATATTTACAATTGCTATGGCATCTGGTCCCATCACTTCATGGGAGATAGATGGGGAAACAGTGGAAACAGTGTCAGACTTTGTTTTTTGAGGCGCCAGAATCACTGCTGATGGTGACTGCAGCCATGAAATTAAAAGACACTTACTCCTTGGAAGGAAGGTTATGGCCAACCTAGATAGCATATTTAAAAGCAGAGACATTACTTTGCCAACAAAAGTCCGTCTAGTCAAGGCGATGGTTTTTCCAGTGGTCATGTATGGATGTGAGAGTTGGACGGTGAAGAAGGCTGAGCACCGAAGAATTGATGCTTTTGAACTGTGGTGTTGGAGAAGACTCTTGAGGGTCCCTTGGACTGCAAGGAGATCCAATCAATCCATCCTAAAAGAGATAAATCCTGGGTGTTCATTGGAAGGTCTGATGTTGAAGCTGAAACTCCAATACTTTGGCCACCTCATGCAAAGGGTTGACTCATTGGAAAAGACCCTAATGCTGGGTAGGATTGGGGGCGGGAGGAGAAGGGGATGACAGAGGATGAGATGGTTGGATGGCATCACCGACTCAATGGACATGGGTTTGGGTAGACTCCGGGAGTTGGTGATGGACAGAGAGGCCTGGCGTGCTGCAGTTCATGGGGTCGCAAAGAGTCAGACATGACTGAGCGACTGAACTGAACTGAACTGAACTTCTTGGATTGATCCTTTGATCATTATATAGTGTCCTCCTTTGTATTTTATAATATTCTTTATTTTAAAGTCTATTGTGTCTTAAATAAGAATTGCCACTCTGGCTTTCGTTTGGTTTCTGCTCACATGGAATATCTTTTTCCATGCTTTTACTTTCAGTCTGTATTATGTGTCTCTATGTCTGAAGTGGGTCTCTTGTAGGCAACATATATATGAGTCACATCTTCTATCCATTCAGTCAGTCTGTATCTTTTGGTTGGTGAATTTAATCCATTTACATGTCTACTGGCATTTTCTTAATTGTTTTGGGATTGCTTTCATAGGTCTTTCTTTATCTTGTGTTTACTGGCTATGTAAGTCCTTTTAGTATTTGTTTTAAGGTTGGTTTGCTGGTGTTAAATTCTCTTAACTTTTGCTTGCCTGTAAATCCTTTGATTTCTCCATCAATTTTGAATGAGATCTTTACTTGGTATAGAAATCTTGGTTGCAGATCTTTCCTTTTAGTACTTTAAATATTTTCTGCCATTCCCTTCTGGTATACAGAGTTTCTGCAGAAAGATCCACTGTTAATCATAAGGGTTTTACCTTGTATGTTACTTGTTGCTTTTCCCTTACTGGTTTTAATATTTTTTATTTTTGTTTAATCTCTGTTAGCTTGATTAATATGTGTTTCAATGTTTTTCTCCTTGGGTTTATCCTATATGGCACTCTGCACTTCTTGGACCTGATTGACTTCTTCCTTTCCCATATTGGGGAAGTTTCCAACTATAATTTCTTCAAAACTTTTCTAGGGCCCTTCATTTTTTGTTTATTGTTTTTGGTTTTTTTATTCTTCTTCTGGGACCCCTATTACTCAAGTATTTGTCCATTTAATATCATCCCAAATGTCTCTGAGGCATCTCTCAGTTCTTTTTCCTTTATTCTGCTCTTCAGCAGTTATTTCCACCATTCTATCTTCCAGCTAACTTATCGGCTCCTCCACCTCAGTTATTCTGCTATTTGTTCCTTGTCATTTCAGTTCAGTCAGTCGTGTCTGACTCTGTGTGACCCCATGGACTGAGGCACTCCAGGCTTCCCTGTCCATCACCAACTCCTGGAGCTTACTCAAACTCAAGTCCATCGAATAGGTGATGACATCAAAACATCTCATCCTCTATCGACCCCTTCTTCTCCTGCCTTCAGTCTTTACCAGCATCAGGATTTTTCCAATGAGTCAGTTTCTTAACAAGATGTGGCCAAAGTATTGGAGCTTCAGTTTCAGCATCAGACCTTCTGATGAATTCTCAGGGTTGATATCCTTTAGGACTGATGAGTTTGATCTCCTTGCACTCAAAAGGATTTTCAAGAGTCTTCTCCACCACAGTTCAACAGCATCAGCTCTTTGGTACTCAGCTTTCTTTATGGTCCAGCTCTCACATCCATACATGACTACTGGAAAAACAGTAGCTTTGACTAGACAGACTTTTGTCAGCAAAGTAATGTCTCTGCTTTTTGATATGCTGTCTAGATTGATCACAGTTTTTCTTCCAAGGAGAAAGTGTCTTTTAATTTCATGGCTGCAGTCACCATCTGCAGTGATTTGGGAGCCCAATAAAATAAAGTCTGTCACTATTTCCATTGTTTCCCCATCTATTTGCCATGAAGTGATGAAACCGGATGCCATGATCTAATATTTTTGAATGATGAGTCAAGCCAACTTTTTCACTCTCCTCTTTCACTTTCCTCAAGAGACTCTTAAGTTTCTCTTCACTTTCTGGCATAAGGGTGGTGTCATCTGCATATGTGAGGTTATATTTCTCCCAGAAATCTGGATTCCAGCTTGTGTTTCATCCAGCCCAGCATTTGCTGTCATGTACTCTGCATATAAGTTCAATAAGTAGGGTGACAATATGCAGCTTTGATGTACTCCTTTCACAATTTGGAACCAGTCCATTGCTCCATGCCCAGTTCTAACTGTTGCTTCTTGGCCTGCATACAGATTTCTCAGGAGGCAGGTAAGGTGGTCTGGTATTCACATCTCTTTATGAATGTTCCACAGTTGCTGTGATCCATACAGTCAAAGGCTTTAGCATAGTCAATAAAGCAGAAGTTTTTTCTGGAATTCTCTTGCTTTATCTATGATCCAATGGATGTTGGCAATTTGATCTCTGCTTCTGCTGCCTTTTCTAAATCCAACTTGAATATGTGTAAATTTTTGATTCACGTACTATTGAAGCCTAGCTTGGAGAATTTTGAGCATCACTTTGCTAGTGTGTGAGATGAGTGCAATTGTGCAGTAGTTTGAACATTATTTGGCATTGCCTTTCTTTGGGATTGGGATGAAAACTGATATTTTCCAGTCCTGTGGCCAGTGCTGAGTTTCCCAAATTTGCTCTCATAATGTGTGTAGCACTTTAACAGCATCAGCTTTTAGGATGTGAAATAGTTCAGCTGGTATTCCATCACCTCCACTAGCTTTGTTTATAGTGATGCTTCCTAAGGCCCACTTCACTTACATTCCAGGAGGTCTGGCTCTAGTTGAGTGATCACACCATCATGTTTATCTGGGTCACTAAGATCTTTTTTGTATAGTTCTGTGTGTTTTAGCCACCTCTTCTTAATATTTTCTCCTTCTGTTACGTCCATACAATTTCTGTCCTTTACTGTGTCCCTCTTTGCATGGAATGGTGCTTTGGCATCTCTAATTTTCTTGAAGAGATCTATAGTTTTTCCCAATCTGTTGTTTCCCTCTAATTCTTTTATTAATATCACTCAGGAAAACTTTCTTATCTGTACTTGGCTATTCTTTGGAACTCTGCATTCAGATGTATATATCTTTCCTTTTCTCCTTTGCCTTTTGTTCTCTTCTTTTCTCTGCTATTTGTAAGGCCTCCTCAGACAACCATTTTATCTTTGTCCTTTTATCTTCCTTAGGTATAGTTTTGATCACAGCCTCCTTTACAATGTCACAAACATCCATCCATAGTTCTTCAGGCACCCTGTCTATCAGATCTAATCCCTTGAGTCTATTTGTTACTTCCACTTTCTAATTGTAAGGGATTGTATTTAGGTCATATCTGAATAGCCTAATGGTTTTCCCTACTTTTCTCAACTTAAGTCTGAATTTTGCAATAAGGAGTTCATGATCTGAGTCATAGTCAGTTCCTGGTCTTGTTTTTGATGACTGTATAGAGCTTTTCCATCTGTGACTGCAAAGATTATAATCAATCTGATTTTGGTATTGACCGTCTGGTGATGTCCATGTGTAGAGCCGTCTCTTGTGTTGTTGGAAGAGAGTGTTTGTTGGCTATGCCCAGTGTGTTCTCTTGGAAAAACTCTATTAGCCTTTCCCCTGCTTCATTTTTACTCCCAGGCCAAACTTGCCTGTTACTCCAGGTATCTGTTGACTTCTGACTTTTGCATTCCTGTCCCCTAAGTTGAAAAGGACATCTTTTTTTGGTGTTAGTTCTAGAAGGTCTTGTAGATCTTCATAGAGTAGTTCAACTTCAGCTTCTTTGGCATTAATGCTTGGGAGCATAGACTTGGATTATTGTGAACTGGTTACTTCTGGAGTATTTTTAATTTCAGTAATTGTGTTATTCTTCTCTGTTTGCCTATTCTTTATGTCTTCTGTGTCCGTGGTGATTGTATTAACTGTGTTAATTGTTTCTTGTATTGTCTCCATTCAATTTTCAAGTCGTTGTAACATGTTTACTATCATTATTCTTAATTCTCTTTCAGGTAGATTGTTATTTCCTCTTTGTTTATTTGATCTTGTGAGTTTCTACCTTGTTCTTTCATTTGTGCTATATTTCTATGTCTTTTCTTTTTTTTTTTTAACTTGTTCCACTTGAGGTCTCCTTTCCCCATACTTTAGGGTTGTATTCCTTCTTCCTTTCGGTTTTTGCCCTTGGAGGGAAAGGTTGGTCGAGTGGTTTATTTTGACTTCTTGTTAGGGGTGACTTGTACCTGTGTTCTAGTGGGAGGAGACCAAGCAGATCAAATAGATAATTACAGAAATAATGGGACATATACACACACTTCCACACACACAGTTATAACCAAAATTTTCTAAAAAAAAAGAGTATAGGAGATTGACTTGGTGAACAAGGGAAACTAAACACAGTATTGACCAATTAAAAGCAGACCTAATTAGTCCTCAATCTGGAAAACTGAGCCTGAGCAGAGTGTCAACTGGAGAGTGTAGCAACGAAATCTCAACAATTTAGCGTACATGGTGAAAAAAATAGAGTGTAGGAAAAAGAAGAAAAAGTAAAAAAGAGGAAAAGGAGATAAAAGAGAAAAGGCAGGAATGGAAAACAATGTTAGAAAAAGAGAGAAAAATATAAAAGCAAAGATAAGTAGACATATGTGAATAAGATTTATATATATTCAGGAATAGTTGCAGCTGGGAAAGATGTATAAGAAATACAGTCAAATATATCAAAAACAAAGGCACAAAAGTCACACACAAAAAAAGGTGAAACAGAAAAAAAAGATCTTTTGATCTTAAAAAAAAATCTTTTTTATAAGAAAAAGAGGAAAACTCTACAGCACTGCAAAAGGTTAATGTGAAGGTAGAAATATGTAGGGGGAATAAACAGTGTGATTTAGAAGAAAAAGCTTCTCAAGGTCACAGTTCTTGTTTGTAGAGTCTGCCCCTGGGCATGGGGTTGCATTACTGTCCTGTGATATTTTTCTGGTTTGGGAAGCTTGTGCCTGTGTTCTGTTTGAGGGAGCTGTATCTCATCTCTCTGAAGGACAGTGCAGTGTCCAGTTTTGAGGTGTCTATGGGTTCAGTCTTTGAGCAGATCTTCTGGCTTTGGCAGTATTAGACACGTCTATTTCTGCAGCAGCAACAAGGTGGCCCCCTCAGCATATCTTCACCACTGTCAGTCCCCTACTTGTCCTTGGAATCTTTCCTGGTGTTTGTGCTCCCTGGTACCTCCCTGTACTGAAGGCTGAACCTTGCTAGTTAGGAGCTTGTGTGGATCTTTTCTTGACTCCTGCTCTCTGCATTGCAGAGACTTGTGTGGGCCTCCCTCAGCCTCCTGAGCTCGCCCTCTGTTTCATGAGGCTTGGGTACACTTGTCTCAGCTCACTGGCCTGGCCTGTATGTCACAAGGATTGTGTGTTCTTCTTTCAGCTCCCTGAGTCCGCCCTCTATGCCACGAGGTATCTGTGGGCTGGAAAGTTTTGCATGCCATGCCTCTCTAGGTCCCCCAGGCCTGCCCTCTATGCCATGAGGTTTGTGTGCACTGGAGAGGTTTGTATGCTACACCTCTCTCAGCACCCCATGCACACCCTCTGTGCCGCAGGGCTTCTGTGGGCTTCTTTCAGTTCCCTGGTCGGAGCCACATTCTGTGAGCTGTTTATGGGGGGAGAAGTGCAACTTTCTCTATTTTCTGCCCTCTAAGTCCCTGTTTTGCCCACTTTTCCAAGATTCCGCAGCTCCCCCTTGGGTCTACCTGTGAGGGAGCTTCCCAGTGCACGAGAATTCTTCCTGCTTCAGGACTCCCTCCCTCCCTTGGGGCACAAGCTCTCAACCAGTAGTTTTCCATATTTTCCTTTTTTTATGTGTCCATCCTCTCTTCTTCATTCCAGGGAGGTTAGCCTGGCCCTCTGAAGGCCTGAAGTCTTCTGTTGTCACCTTGAGGTTGCTTTGTAGTAGTTGTTCCATATCTTGATGAGTTTTTGATGTATTTGTGAGGAAGCTGGCAATCTCCCCATTTTACTCCTCTGCCATCTTCCACGCCTCAACTTTATTACTACTGTCTTTAAACCTTTATATTAACTTTATAGATGATTGATTCACTACATTTATGATATGTTTGCTTTTAACAATGAGACTGTTTCTTTGATAATTTTCTAATTTCTATCTGGACCTTTTGTTTCCCATGCGAATAAGTTCTTTTATAACCTCAGGTAAGCAGATGACACCACCCTTATGGCAGAAAGTGAAGAAGAACTAAAGAGCCTCTTGATGAAAGTGAAATAAGAGAGTGAAAAAGTTGGCTTAAAACTCAGTATTCATGAAACTAAGATCATGGCATCTGGCCCCATCACTTCATGGCAAATAAATGGGGAAACAGTAGAAATAGTGACAGACTTTTTTGTGTGGGGGTTCGGGGGGTCGGGAGGGGCTCCAAAATCACTGCAGATGGTGACTTCAGCCATGAAATTAAAAGACACTTGCTCCTTGGAAGAAAAACTATGACCACCCTAGAAAGCCCATTAAAAAGCAGAGATATTACTTTGCCAACAAAGGTCCGTCTAGTCAAAGTTATGGTTTTTCCAGTAGTCATGTATGGATGTGAGAATTAGACCATAAAGAAAGCTGAGTGCTGAAGGATTGATGCTTTTGAAGTGTGGTGTTGGAGAAGACTCTTGAGAGTCCCTTGGACTGCAAGGAGATCCAACCAGTCCATCCTAAAGGAAATCAGTCCTGAATATTCATTGGAAGGACTGATGCTGAAGCTGAAACTCCAATACTCTGGCCACCTGATGTGAAGAACTGACTCATTGGAAAATGAGTGGGAAATATTTCTTTGATACTGGGAAATATTGAAGGCAGAAGGGGAAGGGAATGACAGAGGATGAGACGGTTGGATGACATCACCAACTCAATGGACATGAGTGTAAGCAAGCTCCAGGAGTTGATGATGGACACGGAAGCCTGGCGTGCTGTAGTCCATGGGGTGCAGAGTCAGACATGACTGGGTGACTGAACTGAACTGAAATTCTTTTAACATTTCTTATAAGGCCAGTTAAGTGATAATGAACTCCTCTTGATTTTTTTTGTCTGGGAAAAATATCTTCCTTCATTTCTGATGATAACCTTGCTGGGTTGAGCATTCTTGATTATAAGTATTTCTTTTTCCTTTCATCATTTTGAATGTATTGCATCAGACCCATCTGGTCCCTATGGTTTCTGATGAAAATATCAGTCTATATTGTCATGGCCATTCTCTTGTGCATAACTGTTTTTCTCCTACAGCTTTTAAATTTTAATCTTTAGATTTTAAATTTCAATTATCATGAGTCTCAGCTTGGGTCTCTGTGAGTTCATCTTGTTTGGCACTCTCAATGTTCTCTAGATTTTGATATCTGTTTCCTTTGCTAGGTTAAGCATGTTTTCAGACGTTATTTCTTTAAATAGGGTTTACGTTCCTTTATCTCTATTTTCTCCTTCTAGGATTCCTATAGTGCAAATGTTAGCAAGCTTCATATTATCCCAAAGATCCATTAAACTATCTTTTTCCCCCACTCTTTTTTCTTTTTGTGCTCTGATTGAGTGATTTCCACGATCCTGTCTTCCAGATTACTGATTTAGTCTTCTGTATCCTCTAATCTGCTCTTGAGTCCCTCTAGTATATTTTTCACTTCTCTTATTGTATAATTTAGTGTTGGTTGGTTCTTTTGTATAAATCACTTTGTTTTGATCGGTATGTTATCTTTCTTTTGGTTGGATCTTTTTCTGAAATTTTATCTTGTTCTTTTGTTTGAAAGGTATTCTTGTGTATCCTCATTTTGCCTAGTTCTGTTTGTTTCTATATATTAGGTGTATGAATTACATCTCCCAATCTTGAAACAGTGGCCTTATGAAGAACATATCCTGTGGTACCCAATGGCACAATCACACCTGATCAACAAATCTAGGTGTCCAGGAGTATCCTCTGTGAAGGTTGTGCACACTCTTCTGTTGTTTTGGGGCTGTGATTGCTATAGGTGTGCTAATGGAGGAGGGGTTTTGAAGCTGCTGCCTCGATGGTTGGACTTAGAGTGAGTGAGTTTGCCCATGAGTCCTTCAAGAGCAGAGTCTCAACTTCCCATAGTCTTTTGTTCCTTAAACCATTTGTAAAACATGCTAAAAATAATTGTCAACGGTAGTCTGTCTTTTATAAGAAACAAAATAATTGTCAACGGTAGTCTGTCTTATAAGAAACTATGATGAAATGTAGTTTCATGTCATAAGATATACTTCAATCATTTTGATTACTTTGCTTCTCTGTATTGAGAAACAACAGTTCATAATTTTTTTTGCTTTAAGGCATTTAGATTACTTTCAACTTTATACTATTATAAACTCTATTTTAAGATCATTCTTGTAGCTTAGTTATTGTGTGTATTTAAGCTACTCTCAGATGGTAAAGAATCTACCTGCAATGCAGAGGACCTGGATTTGGTCCCTGAGTCAGGAAGATCCCCTGGAGAAGGGAATGTCTATGCACTCCAGTATTCTTGCCTGGAGAATCCTATGCACAGAGGAGACAAGTGGGTTACAGTCCATGAGATTGCAAAGAAGAGTGGATATGACTGAGAAACTCTTTTTCATGGCACTTTCTTATAACACACTCTTAAAATAGGAATTTTTAAGGTTTTGAGATTTTTGCCAGATTTTCTACTAGTTCATGTGAATGAATAAGAGCATTGTCAGTATTTAAAGGATTTGTGATATAGTAGATGTGCTGGCATTTCTGTTTTCCCTTACTGATCCATACTCTACCCATTGCCACCCTGATCTGTGCTCCAGAAAGCTGACCCCTCAGAATCATATCATTCAATTCCTTTGCCTATGACTTCTGGTTAGGCTTGTCCAATGGATTTTTATTTGTCCAATGGAGGACACAGCAGGATAGTGAAATACTATTGGAAATGAGAATGTGTTTCCTCTCCTGGTTCCCTCTGTGCCAACACAGTTGACAGTAGCCACATCGTTTCTTGCAACCACAGCTCTCCATGATTCCAGTAAAAAGCTCCCTTTGTTTCCTCATCAGGTTGAAGATAGTAATAGTTGCCCACAGTTACTATTAAGTTTTTTATTGGCTACTTAGAGCTGTTCACAGCTTTAAAAAGATGCCTTCATTAAATCTCTTCCTAAAGAAATGGGAATACCAGACCACCTGACTTGTCTCCTGAAAAACCAGTATGCAGGTCAAGAAGCAACAGTTAGAACTAGACATGGAACAATGGACTGGTTTAAAATTAGGAAAGACAAGTACATCAAGGCTGTATATTGTCACCCTGCTTATTTAACTTATAAAGCATAGTTGCTGCTGCTGCTACTAAGTCGCCTCAGTTGTGTCCGACTCTGTGCGACCCCATAGACGGCAGCTCACCAGGCTCCGCCATCCCTGGGATTCTCCAGGCAGGAATACTGGAGTGGGTTGCCATTTCCTTCTCCAGTGCATGAAAGGGAAAAGTGAAAGTGAAGTTGCTCAGTTGTGTCCGACTCAGCGACCCCATGGACTGTAGCCTACCAGGCTCCATTGTCCATGGGATTTTCCAGGCAAGAGTACTGGAGTGGGGTGCCATTGCCTTCTTCGTATAAGCATAGTACATCATGTGAAATGCTGAACTGGATGAATCACAAACTGGAGTCAAGATTGCAGGGAAAAATATCAACAACCTCAGATATTCACTCTACTGGCAGAAAATGAAGAGGAAATAAAGAGCCTCTTGATGAAAGTGAAAGAGGAGAGTGAAAAATCTAGCTTAAAACTCAGCATTCAAAAAATGAAGATCACAGCACCTAACCCCATTACCTCATAGCAAATGGATGGGGGAAAAGTGGAAACAGTGACAGATTTTCTTTTATTGGACTCCAAAATCACTTCAGATGGTGACAGTAGCCAAAAAATTAAAAGGCACTCCCCCCTTGGAAGAAAAGATATGACAAACCTAGACAGCATGTTAAAAAGCAGAGACATCACTTTGCCAACAAAGGTCTGTATAATCAAAGCTATGTTTTTTGTTTTCTTTTAAGTAGTCATGTACAGATGTGAAAGTTGGACCATAGAGTAGACTGAGTGCCAAATAATTGATGCTTTTGAATTGTGGTGCTGAAAAAGACTCTTGAGATTTCCTTGGACAGCAAAGAGATCAAACAAATCAATCCCAAAGGAAATCAACCCTGGATATTCATTAGAAGGACTGATGCTGAAGCTGAATCTCCAATACTTTGGCCACCTGATGCAAAGAGCTGACTCATTGGAAATGACCCTGATGCTGGGAAAGATTGAAGGCAGGAGGAATAGTGGGCAGCAGAGGATGAGATGGTTGGATGGAATTACCAACTCAATGGACATGAGTTTGAGCAAACTCTGGGAGACAGTTAAGTACAGGGAAACCTGGCATGCTACAGTCCATGGGATCAGAGAGTCAGACACGACTTAATGACTGAACAGCAAATTATCTTTAGCTACACCATAGAGAATTTCACTTATTTCTTCCTATATCTCTGACCAAAAGATGGACAAGCAAAAGTCTTTTTATCTATATGAAATGCCTATGAACAAAAATACAGTGAAGTAAACACTTTTTATCCACACTTCACATTGTGATATGCTGGTGTTTACAATGTTACCTTTTTTTCCATGAATAGTTAGCTTCAGTTCAATTCAGTCCAATCGCTCAGTCATGTTCTACTCTTTGCAACCCCATTAACTGCAGCATGCCAGGCCTCCCTGTCCATCACCAACTCTCAGAGTTTACTCAAACTCATGTCCATTGATATGATGTCCTGTGATGTCATCCAACCATCTCATCCTCTGTTGTCCCCTTCTCCCCCCTCCTTCCATCTTTCCTAGCATCAGGGTCTTTACAAATGAGTCAGTTCTTCACATCAGGTGGCCAAAGTATTGGAGTTTCAGCTTCAGCATCAGTCTTTCCAATGAATATTCAGGACTGATTTCCTTTAGAATGGACTGGTTGGATCTCCTTGCAGTCCAAGGGACTTGAAAAGGTCTTCTCCAATACCACAGTAAAAAAAAAGGTTCAATTCTTCAGTTCTCAGCTTTCTTTATAGTCCAACTCTCACATCCATACATGACTACTGGAAAAACCATAGCTTTGACTAGATGAACGTTTGTTGGCAAAGTAATGTTTCTGCTTTTTAATATGCTGTCTGTGTTGGTCATAACTTTTCTTCCAAGGAACAAGCGATTTTTAATTTCATGCCTGCAGTCACCATCTGCAGTGATTTTGGAGCCCAGAAAAATAAATTCTCTAACTGTTTGCATTGTTTTCCCATCTGTTTGACATGAAGTGATGGGATTGGATGTCATTATCTTAATTTTCTGGATGTTGAGTTTTAAGCCAACTTTTTCACTCTCCTCTTTCACTTGCATCAAGAGGCTCTTTAGTTCTTCTTCACTTTCTGCCAGAAGGGTGGTGTCATCTGCATATCTGAGGTTATTGATATTTCTCCTGGCAATCTTGACTTCAGCTTGTGTTTTATCCAGCCCAGCGTTTCTCATGTTATACTCTGCATATAAGTTAAATAAACAGGGTGACAATATACAGCCTTGACATATGCCTTCCCCTATTTGAAACCAGTCTGTTGTTCCAAGTCTAGTTCTAACTGTTGCTTCTTGACCTGCACACAGATTTCTCAGGAAACAGGTCAGGCAGTCTGGTATTATCTCTTTAAGAATTTTCCAGAGTTTGTTGTGATCCACACAGTTAAAGACTTCGACATAGTCAATAAAGCAGAAGTAGATGTTTTTCTGGATCTCTCTCGCTTTTTCAATGATCCAGCAGATGTTGGCAATTTGATCTCTGGTTCCTCTGTGTTTTCTAAATACAGCTTGAACATCTGGAAGTTCACGGTTCAAGTGCTGTTGAAGCCTGGCTTGGAGAATTTTTGAGGATTACTTTGCTAGTGAGTGAGATGAGTGCAATTGTGTGCTAGTTTGAGCATTCTTTGGCATTGCTATTTTTTTCATTTTTGGGATTGGAATGAAAACTGATTATCTTTTCCAGCTATCCTGTGGAACCACTGCTGAGTTTTCCAAATTTGCTGTTATATTTTTGAGTATTGGTTTACTTTCAATATACTTAAAGACTAGTCTGTTTTTTATAAGAAAATAAAAGTTGAGATTGTTTTCAGTACATTGAATCATTGCCAACTATGCATTTTTTACAATTTTATAACGATTGAGATAAGTAATTGGTTTTTAAAACAAATACTCATACATTATTTATTTATCCAAGAGGTACATGAACAGATGCTCCTATTACAAATAATCTTGGAACTGACAGTCAAAATGACAATGAGAAATCTTTGCTCAACTTTTAGAATGGCTGTTATCAAAAAGGCAAGAAATAACAAGTTTGGCAAGGAGATGGAGCAAAGGGAACCCTTGTGGACTGTTGGCGGGAATATAAACTGGTGCAGTCACTATGGGAAAAAGTACAGAGGTTTCTCAAACCATAAAGATAGAATTACCATATTATCCAGAAATTCCACTTCTTCTGTCTTTCCAAAGAAAATGCTAATTTGAAAGATAAATGTACCACTATGTTTATTTTCACATTATTTACAATGGCTGAGATATGGATGAGTATCTGTCAGTTGATGACTGAATTAAAAAAAAAGCAATATCTACATATAGACACCTATAAACATATGTCTATGTATATGTACATGGTGAAATATCTTTCAGACATAAAAAGAGAATGAAATCTTGCCATTTACAACAACATGAATGGACATTGAGGGTATTATGCTAAGTGAAATAAGAGAAAGACATCACTGTATGATATCATTTGTATGTGTAATCCAAAGACAAACAAACAAGCAAACAAAAAATCAAGCTAATAAGTACTGAGAACAGATCGGTAGTTCCCAAAGGCAGGGGGTGGGAGGGAGCTAGAATGAAACTGTTAGTGGATCAAAAGGTATAAACTTCCAGTTACAATTAAATAAAACATCAGACTAAAATATACAGCAAAGTGACTATATTTAATAACACTGTATTGTATATTTGAAATTTTTAGGAAAGTAGATCTCAATCACAAGAACAAAAATTGTAGCTATGTAATGTGATGGGTCAGAGAAGGCAATGGCAACCCACTCCAGTACCCTTGCCTGGAAAATCCCATGAATGGAGGCACCTAGGCTGCAGTCCATGGGGTCGCAGAGTCAGACATTACTGAGCGACTTCACTTTCACTTTCATGCATTGGAGAAGGAAATGGCATCCCACTCCAGTGTTCTTGCCTGGAGAATCCCAGGGATGGCAGAGCCTGGTAGGCTGCCGTCTATGGGGTTGCACAGAGTTGGACACGACTGAAGCGACTTAGCAGCAGCAGCAGCAGCATGGTGACGGGTGTTGACTTATTGTGGTGGTCATTTTTCACCATATATGCAAATCAAATCATTATGCTGTATTTCGTTGTTTAGTCATTAAGTTGTGTCCAACTCTTGTGACCCCATGGATTGGAGCCCACCAGCCTCCTCTGTCCGTGGAATTTTTCTGTTAAGATCTTGATGCACATCTCCAGTATCAGTGGTCTGTGAGCTTTCTCAAAGGGAAAATCCTATGGTCATCTCTATTTACTATTTCTAAGATCTACCTTGTGATACTAACAATTTTGAAGCAATGTCCCTGAGCACATTCCCAAACTCAGTATCGCATGGCTGTCAGGTAACCAACACTCAGTAAGAGTGCCTGGCATACTGAGTGGATAACTGTTACACCAGCTAGCCTTGGTCTCCAGACACTGTTCCTGCAGAAAGTCTCAATGTTTCTAGAGCAAGTAGAATCTGTTCTAAAATCAGTTCATGTTTATTTCAAAAGTCATTAATTTTTTCTGCTATATTCCAGTAAAGGGTATAGTGATAATTGAATTTGAGTTTATAAAAAGTCTGTTATGACAACACCTCAAAACTTCACTAGGCTGGCAAATACACAAGTTCTAACATAATCAGGAATATATATGATTTCCTTTTTTTTTTTCTTTATGGTAACTACAAACATATAAAAATAGATTCACTGTCAAGCTGTAATTCAGAGAGCTTGCTTAGTCTAAAAATAATGGTATCTAGTCTATGCCTAACAATGAATAGTTTTTTTTTTCTGTTTCTTCAAAATAAGTACTTGTCCTAAACAGCCCTCAACGTGTCTTGATTACAAAAGTGGAAAAATAAAATATCATCACAGATGAGTTAAGCAAGTTAATAATTTCATATAATGAATAGTTCTTGTTGTTTCTACAACTACAAGAAACAAGACTATATTAGATATTTAAGAGTTTATATGGAAAGCTTGGGGCTTCCCTGGTGCCTCAGACAGTAAAGAATCCACCTACAGTTTGGGAGACCTGGGTTCGATCCCTGGTTTGGGAAGATTCCCTGGAGGAGGGCATGGCAACTGACTCCAGTATTCTTGCCTGGAGAATCCCCATGGACAGAGGAACCTGGTGGGCTCCAGTCCATGAGGTAGCCAAGAGCTGGACACAACTGACTACCTAAGCACACCACAGCACAGCACATGGACAGCTTGAATCATTGTTTTTAAGCTGACATACTAATTTTGAACAGTAATTTTAAAATTAAGGTTAATTCCAATTTATGTTTCTACTTGAAACTTTATTGGAGTTCTGAGATATATTTTTAAAATTCGGGCTAGTAAACCTGAGAGAATTAAGTATTACTGGAGAACCCATTGAACATTTAGCAAGCTCTTGCCCTGTGTATTCTACAGAAACATGATTGCCTCTAAAATTAATTTTTTTATTTCAATTCCATTTGAAATGCTACAGTTCTTCAGAGGAGTCTCAGTATAGTTGCAAACTACTGTAATTCACAGATTCAGTTTCACTCTGGAGTATTTAAATGTCAGAAGAGAATGCTGAGAATTAAAACATCAATGAAACAGCAGCAAATGAAATGTAGAAGTGTGACTGGATACAGTCTCATTTTCTAGTTCCTCCCAGAGTAATATGTGCAAAGTTATAGGAAAATTGGTATGATTTACCATTTTCAACAAAGTATAATGTTTAGCTAGTTTTGAGGAATAACGTTTCAAGTAGTTTGAAATGTTATAAGTAATCAAGGAGGGCTAATTCTTTTGAAGACAAAGTAAATTAAAAGTAGGGGAGAATTCAGGCACAAATATAATCTTTTCCCAAGAGCTTTAATGTTCCTTCTAACATTAGAAAGACATCACTCTTGATAGACATCAATATTTAATATACTATTGAAAACAACTTACAGGTACTAGATTATCATCACTGATGCTCTGAAGATTGCTCAGAGTATCATTGCTCTGAAGATGAAAATGAAACAAGTAGAGACTTAGAGGAACAATTAAATTAGTCTTCTTAGCAAGAGATCAGTACATTTCAACTAAGATCTTACTATATGCAAAACAAAGAGGACATAAACTCTAACTTCCTGTTACTTGCAATCTGGTTAGAGGATGGTATAAATTTATAAGAAATAATAGAGATAGAATAAATAAAGAATAAAAAATAAATTGTAAAGATAATTGCCATGAGAGTGTTAAGTACATAAGTTCAAAGGAAAGAAAATACACCTTTTTGAGAGGATCGGAAAACTTCATAAAAAAGATGGAAAGATGTACCCAAGATGGGGTAAACAAGAGTTTCAGGAGACAGTAAAAGCACAGATAAAAATAAGAAAGAAAAATATTTGTTGCACACAGAAAAACATCTAGACTTCACTGCAGAATAGTTAAATGTACAGGACAAATAACTTGGGAATTGTGTTAAGATTTTTAGATTTAATTCTGTAGGCATTAGGGAGGCACACAAATGTTACATGCAGAAAAAGTGTTACAGGCAAAGTTATGATTCACATTTCAGCATGAGTAGGAATAATTGGCATGGGAGATAAAAGTTGGGAAGACCAGTTACAGTACAGTCTCCATAATTCAGGTCAGAAGTATGTAATTAAACCTAATTCTTCAGCCAACATGGTGGCGACAGCTATTGAAGAATTGGGTTGCCCCATATGCAGTCAACAGATCTAATGCTACAGAAACAAGTCTTTTTTTAGCATCATTGTGTAGTCAATGTTCTGTAATACATGCAGAAATAGAATCAGCAAGGCATGTCATCAGGCTTCCCTGGTAAAAAAATCTACCTGCAATGCCTTATCACAGAGGAGCCTCTGGGCATTACTAGCTGCATTCAATTAGGAGGTGTCACTCCCAGGTGTGACGGTGACAGGAATTAAATCCTAAGAAAGTGCAGTCCAGGCACTTGAATTTCCGGTGACTAATTTGGTTGACTCCACTCACAAGGTCTGACCAGCCACTTCAGATGAAAGGATTTGATTGAGCATAGATCAAAAATCTCCCCAGAGCTGAGTGACCTTGTTAAGCAACTTTGCTACATCTCTTATGCAGTGAGTCATGCTCAGCAAAGCACAACTGTTTTCCATTAACCTCTGAGGCAACAACAAATTTATCCATTTCCTCTCCCTGCTTACTCACTTCACTCCAATCCTTCAGCAAAATGCCCCGCACGTCTCCCATTTGCCAACTTGTCATGTGACTGCATGGATTAAGTCCCCAACTAAGACTGCTCTATGTACCAAACCTACAGGGTCATTGAGTTTGAAACTGAATTCCTGGAATTCTTACATTTTTTAAATAATCCCAAATGTAATTTAAAGTGCCTAGGTGAACTGGGGGAAAACTCTTCAACAAACTGAATATCTACATGGAGTAGAATCAAGGCACTTTAAGCATTTCCCGTATGCCTAAAGCATCAGGCGCTATGACAGTCACTGGGTATACAATGACAGATTCACAGTACCTGGAAAAAGAGGGAAGGTGGCTTGTAGAATAGGCTTTGGGGTCTGGTAGACCTGGGCTCACATCCTACCTTTTACTTTCTTTGTAGCTTTTATAGCATACACAATTTCTTTGAGCCTCAGTTTCTGTATCTACAAAATGGAAGTAGTAATACCTCACAGGGTCTATGAAGATATTCAGTGGGATGCTTAGTTTTCTTTGTGAAAATAGAAAGGGTACCCAAATGCTAGCAATTGTTGCTGCAGGGTTTATTTTGACTTGTTTTAGTTGGATTTAGTTTGGGTTTGTTTTGCTTTGTTTTAGAATATTACTCTCAGGAAGGAGGAGCAAATTAAATCGATAATTATAATGTCCAGACAATCACATCAATGGACCTCTCTCCTATTTCAGCAAAAGTTTAATCATTTATGGAACTAACATTTTAATTCATGTCGGTGTATGGCAAAACAAACACAATATTGTAAAGTTAAAAAATAGATAAATAAACTAATTAAAAAACAACAAATAAATAAACAAGAACATGAAAATGAGGGCAATGACCTAATAAATGGTAAAGTTTTATCATCTTAAAAAAATAAAATAAAATAATTAATGAAATATAAGAAGATCCCTTATATCTTAACATCATAAAGTATGTTTCATGTGTGTGGATATAAATAATAAGAAAGACCATTTGTTGGACTTGCAAAACCAAATGCAAGTTTATTCTTAGGAAGAGGGGAAGTGCTGTTAAGCAGAGTTCAGTTACTGTCCATATTATTAGTACCACTCACAGCATAATTTGTCAAGTATAGGCCTTAATCAGTCAGATACAACTGAAGTGACTTAGCATGTGCACATGCAGGCCTTGGTCAGACTCTGGCTCAGCCACTAAATCTCATAAGAAAGCACTAAATGTGCTGTTTTGCCAACTGTGCTGAGGAGCAGCCATGCCTGTAATTGTTGCTATGCTACTGGAAAGACTACAAGCTCATGGTATTCTCACAGCAACCTAAGTAATGTGCATAAATACCCATTGGGATTTCTATCAGAATTCTCAACACTCAAATGGCCATTTGGAAAATATGCGATTCTTTTTAAACCCTAGACCTTGGAACACATATGACCCACAAACAGCAAACATAATCAGAGATGCAAGAAAATTTTAAAATGTTAAAGATCTTGTTAGTTTCAGTCCCTTGTGTTATTCTCATTAGCATGGTTCCAGTGTGCCATGCCAGATCTCCAATGGCTCAAACCAAGTAAAGGGTTGAGTAATAGGATGGACCAAGGCCATTAGAGACTCAAAGGAGGACATTGAGCAAATTGCTATAGACTCAACATATATTAAGTGCTTGATGATTCTCCTGGCTTCACCAACAGGAAGAAGAGATTGTGAGATTAAAGTCATGGAGGTGATCATACTCCAGGTTGCCTTTCCTCTTCCAAACCAAGTCTTCATGTCCACCTGTGAAAGGATGCCTTGGAGGCCTGCCCCATAACATGCCATGTGCGTGCATGCACAGTTGCTTCAGTCATGTCTGGCTCTTGAAAACTCATGGACTATAGCCCGTCAGGCTCTTCTGTCCATGAGATTATCCCATCAAGAATATTGGAGCAGATTGCCATTTCCTCCTCCAGGGGATCTTCCTGGCCCAGGCATTGAACCTGGGTCTCCTGCATTTGCAGGCAGGTTCTTCACTGCTGAGCCACAGGGGAAGCCCCATAACATGCCAAGAGATCACAAAAACCTGGTTAACATAAATCAAGAAAAGGAAAAAAGAACATAGATTTGCTCCAGTGGAATATCTGTCCTTAGGGAAATACTGAATGCAGAGTTGAAGGTTAGCAATGAAGGGGATTTATCTTTTAATTTAGATAAAACTTTTTCTTCTCCCTCCTTGGTTTGGTACACTATCTTCAAGGCATTAAGCCTCTTGGGTTTACTCCTGATGAATGTCTAGATCTGGCCTCTGTGCTTTCTGTTGTTCACTGCTTTTATTTTCTCTTGCTGTGAATTTTCCTTTAATGTTAAATTAAGCTCCCTCTAGTATTATGAATGTCTTGGTATCTCATCTATAGCTTCTTACACATAAAAAATAACAAGTTGTAAAGAAAGCAGTTCAGTCCTAAAAGAGATATGGGATCTGTTTGAGTTGCAACATTATAAAAAAAGGTTAGCCCTTTAAACAGTCAAGTTAAATGGGATGAAATTTGGGTTAAATTGTCCCTGTGTGAGAGTTTGTAAACCCCTCCACAGGCACACTCAGTCTTGGGAAGTATCCTGAAGGCTTTTTTTCCCCCCTTCATGATGGGTATTACATTTCAGCAGCTGAACTACTTTAAAAGTGGAGAGCACTGAGGCTCTGAGTACCCCAAAGTCAGATGTGATACAAACAAAACTTAATTTTAGGAATTAAGTAGCAGAAAAAGTAGTCCAAGAGAACACATCAAGGGCAAGATATTAAAAGGGACTTTAATACTGATAAGTTTGATTTTTCCATAACAAGTTTGTATCTTGCTTTATTTTGATTTTTGGGTTTTTTTTAATGTGATATGTCAGAAAGATTAAGGTCTCCTAGGTAATGACACACTCAGTACACTCAAGGCCTATTACTTCCTCAGTTCAGTTCAGTTCAGTCACTCAGTCGTTTCTGACTCTTTCTGACCCAATGGACTGCAGAACTCCAGGCTTCCCTGTTCATCACCAACTCCTGGAGCTTGCTCAACTCATGTCCATTGAGTCAGTGATGCCATCCAACCATCTCATCCACTGTCGTCCCCTTCTCCTCCTGCCTTCAATATTTCCCAGCATCAGGGTCTTTTCCGATGAGTCGGCTCTTTGCATCAGGTGGCCAAAGTATTGGAGTTTCAGCTTCAGCATCAGTCCTTCCAATGAATATTCAGGACTGATTTCCTTTAGAATGGACTGGTTGGATCTCCTTGCAGTCCAAAGGACTCTCAAGAGTCTTCTCCAACACACTTCAAAAGCATCAATTCTTCGGTGTTCAGCCTTCTTTATGTTCCAACTCTCACATCCATACATGACTACTGGAAAAACCATAGCTTTGACTATATGGACCTTTGTTAGCAAAGTAACGCCTCTGCTTTTTAATATGCTGTCTAGGTTTATCATAGCTTTTCTTCCAAGGAGCAAGCATCTTTTAATTAATTACATCCTGCTGGCTGCAAATATGCATTTACTTTCTACAACATATGTTGTGTACTTGTGTCTTCATGACATGACAGCAGAATCATACTGCCATCAATTCTGTAACCAACTTTCCAGGATGTAGCCACACTTGTTACTGAAAAGGACTCTATGGGGCCTTTCTAGGACAGACCTCTCCCCCATATCCTCTGCTTTAGCTCCTCTTTGCTGCTGCTGCTGCTAAGTCGCTTCAGTCATGTCCGACTCTGTGCGACCCCATAGACGGCAGCCCACCAAGCTCCCCCATCCCTGGGATTCTCCAGGCAAGAACACTGGAGTGGGTTACCATTTCCTTCTCCAATGCATGAAAGGAAAAGTGAAAGTGAAACCCCTCTTTGAAGTACCCAGATAACAATATCTGATACACATTTCCTGAGCTGTTTTAAAGATCCTAAAACCACTACCAGATGGAAGAAATTAACTACCTGATGATCATTAAGCACATAGCCCCAATGGCACCTAAAGACTGACAATGATAACCTCTGTGACACCCCCCTGATCATCAACCAATCAGAGAATGTTGCATGAGCTGATCACAAACCCTGGGACACCCCTCTCACACCTGGGCTTTAAAAGTGCTTTTGCTAAAACCCATCGGGGAGTTCAGGTGTTTCAAGCGCTAGCTTCCTGATCTCCTTGCTTGGTGTCTGTAATAAATGCTGCACATCAGTTTACTAAAACCAGTGTCAGTAGATTGACTTTACTGTGTTTAGGCGAGCAAACCCAAATTTCTTTTGGTAACATACCTGCAAGTTCCCCTAGGAGTATTTAAAACAAAGATTATGTCCTCCAGGCACATAAATATTTTATTACTAGCCAGACTACAGTCCCTGACTCTTAGGTAGCCATGAGGACCTGAGCTCCTCATTTCTGCTCTAACTCAAAACCTACACTAGATGAAAGACCACCTAGATATGACACCCCCTTTCCATTCTCCTGATCCCTGGCCTTATTTTAGAACATCCTCACAAACTGGAGAAGACTTGTTTTCATTTTAACACCCTAATACCATAGGAAAAGCCTGTAAAAGACACAAAATCTATGAGAGTGATATTCCTGCACAAAAAAAAATTTCTGTCTGTTCACTACCACATGAAAATTTTATTGTCTGAATTCCTGACCCGATTAGTTGAGGACTTCCTCCCTCTGTCCATAAAGGCCTAATGATGGGATTTGAGATGTAACATTAGTTAAAAGGTTTCCACACAGATTTTTCGTTTGCAGCCAAAGATGGAGAAGCTCTATACAGTCAGCAAAAACAAGACCCAGAGCTGACTGTGGTTCAGATCCTGAACTCCTTATTGCCAAATTCAGACTTAAATTGAAGAAAGTAGGGAAAACCACTAGACCATTCAGATATGACCTAAATCAAAACACTTATCATTATTCAGTGGAAGTGAAAATAGATTCAAGGGGATTAGATCTGATAGACAGACTGCCTGATGAACTATGGATGGAGGTTCGTGACACTGTATAGGAGGCAGGGATCAAGATCATCCCCAAGGAAAAGAAACGCAAAAAGGCAAAATGGTTGCCTGAGGAGGCCTTACAAATAGCTGTGAATAGAAGAGAGGTAAAAGGCAAAGGAGAAAAAGGAAAAATATACCCATTTGAATGTAGAGTTCAAAGAATAGCATGGAGAGATAAGAAAGCCTTCCTCAGTGATAAACGCAAAGAAATAAAGGAAAACAATAGAATGGGGAAGACTAGAGATCTCTTCAAGAAAATTAGAGATACCAAGGGAACATTTCATGCAAAATGGGCACAATAAAGGATGGAAATGGTATGGACCTAACAGAAGCAAAAGATATTAAGAAGAGATGGCAAGAACACACAGAAGAACTGTACAAAGAAGATCTTCATAACCCAGATAATCATGATGTTTTGATCACCAACCTAGAGCCAGACATCCTGGAATGTGAAGTCAAGTGGGCCTTAGGAAGCATAACTACGAACAAAGCTGGAGGAGGTGATGGAATTTCAGCTGAGCTATTTCAAATTCTAAAAGATGATTCTGTGAAACTGTTGAACTCAATATGCCAGCAAATTTGGAAAACTCAGCAATGGCCACAGGACTGGAAAAGATCAGTTTTCTTTCCAATCCCAAAGAAAGTCAATGCCAAAGAATGTTCAAACTACCACACAATTGCATTCATCTCACACAATAGTGGAGTAATGCTCAAAATTCTCCAAGCCAGGCTTCAACAGTACGTGAAACATGAGCTTCCAGGTGTTCAAACTGGATTTAGAAAAGCCCAGAGGTCAAATATCCAACATCCTCTAGATCATCAAAAAAGCAAGAGAGTTCCAGAAAAACATCTACTTCTGCTTTATTGACTATGCCAAAGCCTTTGACTGTGTGGATCACAATAAACTGTGGAAAATTCTGAAAGAGATGGGAATACCAGACCATCTGACCTGCCTCTTGAGAAACCTGTATGCAGGTCAGGAAGCAACAGTTAGAACTGGACATGGAACAACAGACTGGTTCCAAATAGGAAAAGGAATACGTCAAGGCTATATATTGTCACTCTGCTTATTTAACTTATATGCAGAGTACATCATAAGAAATTCTGGGCTGGAAGAAGCACAAGCTGGAATCAAGATTGCCAGGAGAAATATCAGTAACCTCAGATATGCAGTTGATACCACCCTTATGGCAGAAAGTGAAGAACTAAAGAGCCTCTTGATGAAAGTGAAAGAGGAGAGTGAAAAAGTTGACTTAAAGCTCAACGTTCAGAAAACTAAGATCATGGCATCTGGTCCCATCACTTCATGGGAAATAGATGGGGAAACAGTGGAAACAGTGGCTGATTTTATTTTTTGGGGCTCCAAAATCACTGCTGATGGTGATTGCAGCCATGAAATTAAAAGATGTGTACTCCTTGGAAGGAAGGTTATGGCAAACCCAAATAGCATATTTAAAAGCAGAGACATTACTTTGCCAACAAAAGTCCATCTATTCAAGGCTATGGTTTTTCCAGGGGTCATGTATGGATGTGAGAGTTGGACGGTGAAGAAAGCTGAGTGCCGAAGAATTGATGCTTTTGAACTGTGGTGTTGGAGAAGACTCTTGAGAGTCCCTTGGACTGCAAGGAGATCCAACCAATCCATCCTAAAGGAGATCAGTCCTGGGTGTTCATTGGAAGGACTGATGTTGAAGCTGAAACTCCAATACTTGGCCACCTCATGCGAAGAGTTGACTCATTGGAAAAGACCCTAATGCTGGGTAGGATTGGGGGCAGGAGGAGAAGGGGACGATAGAGGATGAGATGGTTGGATGGCATCACTGACTCGATGGACATGGGTTTGGGTAAACTCCAGGAATTGGTAATGGACACGGAGGCCTGGTGTGCTGCAATTCATGGGGTCGCAAAGAGTCGGACACGACTGAGCGACTGCACTGAACTGAACTGAACTATTAAGGGCATTATAAATGGTTCTATGTGTTAAAGTTTAAGTGAAATATTAGTAAACTGATTTCTTCAGACAAAGACTCAGATCATCAAGAACTCTGCTTGTGAAGAGGCAATTGATGGGACTTCTTTGGTGGTCCAGTGGCTGAGACTCTAATTCAACGGCTTAGAGTTTGGTCCCTGGTCAGGAAACTAGATTCCATATGTTTCAACTAACAGCTCACATGTCACAACTAAAAGATTCTGCATGCTGTGATGAAGATCGAACATCTTGAGTGCTGCATCTAAGATCTGGCACAGCTAAATAAATATTAAAAAAAAAATAGGCAGTTGGAAACTCTAGGAATGTTTAAACCTGGAAAATAGAAAACTCAGTGGCATAGCGTGTCTGCCTTAAATATGAGACATTTTCACATTAAAATAACTCAATATTTATGTAACAACTGCAAAACAGGCTTGGAAGGAAATTAAATAGCATGATCATACAAGACAGCTACTGATACTTACCAAGGAGGGGTTGATGACACACACAAAGAACACAAAAATACTAACAGAACTTCCTCTTCAAATATAGAACACTTGATTATAATAAATTCACATTTTGAATGTCTATATATGCATTTTTTACATCTGTTCATTTATGTCATCCATCAATGTACTAAAGTGTCTTAAAGAAGACAGTATGAAAAATGTGTTTAAGTGGTAACTATAAACATTTCCTAAGTGCTGCCTTTACTTAAAACAGAGTAATAATTGTGTTACATGCTTTAAAACCCTAAAGCAGGGCTTCTGGTTCAAGATGGAGGAGAAGGACGTGCACTCATCCTCTCCCCTCCTCTTCTATAGCACCAAAATTGCAACTAGCTGTTGAATAACCATAGCCAGGAGGATGCTGAAAACCACACACACACACACACAAACTCATGTCCAAAGATAAAGAAGAATCTGCAATGAGACAGTAGGAGGGGCAAAATCATGATAAAATAAAATCCCTTACCTACCGGATGGGTGACCCACAGACTAGAGAGCAATAATACTGAAGAAGTTCTCACACTATTGTGAAGGTTCTGAACACCAGAACATTCCCACCTGGGTTTTCCACAAAGGAGTTGGGAATCCTCAGGGAATCTGTCCTTGAGAGCCAGTGAGATTTGATTGTAGGACTTCTAGAGCACTGGGGGAAACAGAGATTCCAGTCTTGGAGGGCACAAACAAAATTTTGCATGCACTGAGAGCCAGAGGAGAGAAGCAGTGACCCCACAAAAGATTGAACTAAAACTACCTGCTAGTTTTGGAGGGCCTCTTGTGTAGGCGTGGGTTGGCAGGGACTCACCACAGGGATGGGGGCACTGGAAGGTCCCTGATGACATAAACCTCTTGGGAGTTTGCCACTAACCTTACCATAGAGCCTGTAGACCCCAGGGCTAGTTTGCCTTAGGCCAAAAAGTTACCAGAGAGGGAGTACAACCCCACCTATCAGCAAATAATTGGATTAAATATTTACTGAGCAACACCCTGATCTCCAGAGCAAGACCCAGTTTTTTCCATCTCCAGTCCCTCCAGCATCAAGAAGCTTATGCAGGTCTCTTAGCCTCATCCATCAGAGGGAAGACAGAAGAAGCAAGAGGCATAGTCTCACAGTGGCTAAAACAAAAAACCATGTTAAAGAAAGTTAGTTACAATGAAAAAGCTGAAAGTTATGTCCCAGATGAAGGGACAAGATAAAACCCCAGAAAAACACCTAAATGAAATGGAGATAGGCAACCTTTTGGAGAAGGAATTCAGAATAATGATAGTGAAGGTGATCCAGGATCTTGGGAAAAGAATGGAGGCAAAGATCGAGGAGATGCAAGAAATGCTTACCAAAGACCTACAAGAACTAAAGAACAAACAGAAATGAATAATACACTAGAAGGAATCAATAGCAGGATAACTGAGACAGAAGAACAGATAAATGACCTGGAGGACAGAATGGTGTAAATCACTGCCACAGAACAGAATATAGAAAAAAGAATGAAAAGAAATGATGCAGACAGCCTAAGACACATCTAGGACAACATTAAGCACACCAGCATTCACATTATAGGGGTCCCAGAAGGAGAAGCAAGAGACCCCCCCCCCCCCCCCCCCCCCCCCCCCCCCCCCCGGATCTGAGAAATAATTTGAAGTGATAATAGCTGAAAACTTTCTGAACATGGGAAAGGAAATAAGTTAACCAAGTCCAGGAATTACAAGGAGTCCCAGGAAGGAAAAGCTCAAGGAAAAACACACTGAGACACATAGTAATCAAATTGACAAAATTTAAAGACAGAGGTAAATTATTAAAAGCAACAAGGAAAAAATGAAAAAAAAACAAGCGAACTTCCATCAGGCTATCAGCTGATTTCTCAAAAGAAACTGTAAAAGCCAGAAGGGAGTGGCATGATATATTTAAAGTGATGAAAGAGAACCTACAACCAAGAACACTCTATCCAGCAAGATTCTCCTTCAGATTTAAGGATAAGTTGAAAGCTTTCCAGACAAGCAAAAGTTAAGAGAATTCAGCACCACCAAACCAGCTTTACAACAAATGCTAAAGAAACTTTTTTAGGCAGGAAACACAAGAGAAGGAATAGATCTACAGAGAGTAAACCCAAAACAGTGAAGAAAATGGTAAAGTGGTGGCACAGTGGTAAAGAATCTGCCTGCAAAGTGGGAAACCCAGGTTTGATCCCTGGGTCAGCAGGATCCCCTGGAGAAGGGACTGGCTACCCACTCCAGTATTCTTGCCTGGAGAATTCCATGGGCAGAGGAGTCTGGTGAGCTACAGTCCATGGGGTTGCAAAGAGTCGACAGTACTGAGAAATTAACACGTTCAATAGGATCATATATATTGATAATTACCTTAAATATAAATGGATTAAATGCACCAACCAAAAGACATAGACTGGCTGAGTGGATGAAAACATCTGCAACTATGCACTACCACTTACCGCATCGTGCTGCTTGATCCCCCCCCCAAATTGTATGTAGTTATTCTATGTTGTTCAACTAACGGTTGGTCCATAAATGATCATGGACAGCAGAAGGCAACCACCCCTCGGGACAAGAGCCGAGCAACCACGTCTGGGTAGAGGTTTCTGCCCACGAGGTCTACAGTCTGTCAGAGAGACTCGTCAAATGCTAGATGATACCATCTCTTACAAACACTGGAGGCTTTCAGGAGTTCAGGGAGACACAAACAGGAAAAGATTCCTAAGAGCAGCTCGTCTGGAGCTCGTCTGGAGGAGGAAATGGCAACACACTCCAGAATTTTTGCCTAGAGAATCCCATGGACAGAGGAGCCTGTGGGCTACAGTCTATGGGGTTGCAAAAAGTCGGACACAACTGAGGGACTAATACTAATACTATTCTATGTTGTTAAGTTAATCATGTTCCCATTATGGCTTGCTGTTGTAATTTTCTTTTATTTTTGGTCTGACTGATTATACTCTTGTGATTAAGTAACTGTTACTCACTTAATACCATTGAATCATGATTGGTCAACAGAAAAATAATAGAATTCTATATCACAAAAACTAGAATCTAATAGAAAAATCTGTAATCACTTTTTAAAATCCAGATACATATCAGAATAATCTTGAAATTTTTTGAAAAATACAAATGCTCAGGTATTGCTTTTTTCCCCAAGGCTCCAGAAATGTTTCTAATGAACAACAGCTGTTTAAGAACAACTGAACTATATGATGATCTTTTACTTTTATCTAGTTTATTTCACGTTTTCTATTTCATTTTCAGTGCTCCCATTTCATTTAGTTTATGTTCTCCAATTTCTCTGTCTCATCTTTTTTTTGATGATCTTCTCAAACCTTTATCAAGGGTAGTAAAAAAGCTTTTGCAAACATATATATATATATATATAATATTTTAGAAAAAACATATGAATTTTTGCCTAACTAAAAATAATTATGACATTTTGATTCCACTTGTTTGACTTTAGTATGAATACAATGCTAGATTTCTAATTAAAAAAATAGATATTCAACAAAGGTTTATTGTATAGCACAGGGAACTATAGTCAATATCTTGTAATAACCTATGATGGAGAGTAATTTCAAAAATAATATATGTGTATTGTATACCTGAATCACCTTGCTGTGCACCTGAAACATTGTAAGTCAACCAGACTTCAATAATAATATATATATATAATATATATATATATATATATATATATATATATTTTAAACACTCACAAAAAACTTTAATGTATATTTTAAAACAGGTAAAAATTACATGAAGAAAAGAACTATGAAAATGCTTCCACAATTCTTTTTCCACATTATAACCTTATATTTTTTATTTGACATTACACTCTGCATGGTGCCTTACTCTATTAGATGTTAGATAAATATATTTCAAGAAGATCTGAAATGTTAGACATCATCTGAAGCACGTGGATGTAGATAACTTAAATTTCCCTCTAGAAATGAAAATACATTATATAATGATTAGAGATACAGGAAAGAGTAAACTTTGAGTTTACTTGTATTTATTATGCATAATTAAAGCAAGAGGTGTTATTGAAGATTGCCATCCTACATCTACAAGAACATGTTTATTTTGATAGCAGAGACTCAATTATCTTAATTCAGCATTGCTTTATCTCTCAAACCAGAAGAATTCTTTCCGATAGTTTACACCCATTCATTAGCGGCAAATACCTTTTAGTTTTAGAAATAACACCTGCCAACCCTGCATCAAAGCAGAGTTTGTAGCTATTAGGTCCTCTATATTGTGCAAAGGGAAGGAAGTAAGTGTTTTAACATGTTGAGTGAAGGATAGCAATTAAAATAATACTGCACCCATAGAGAACTGCTTAGAGACACTGTGTTTCTTACACCACAATGCAATCATCAGAATAAGGGAAGGAAGAAGGAAATGAAGGAGGTAGGAACAGAGGAAAGAGCTGTTACTTGAAAAGATAGAAAATTATGAATGTCTCCCTTTTTGTAATTAAGATAACCAAATTTTCCTAGATCATCCTCTCAAATAGATGAAATTTAATAATTTATCCAAGCAAAGCATTAAAATTCAAATAAAGTTTAAGATAAGGCTAAGGGGATTGAAACAATTTGAATATTACAAAGAATACAGACTTTCAAAAGAGGACATGAAAGTCACCTCAAAGAACACTTAATAAATGGATGACAGAGGCTGACAGAGATGACAGAGGCTGTTAGGTAAGACCAGAAACTGGGAAACCCCTCAAGAGATGATCAATGGGACAAAATAGTTTTAGAATTGAACAGTAATCCTGACCAAAAAGACAAATGTCTTACTGTATCCTCCCCTGCCTCCTTCCCAGGCCAACCTATATCCTCTGGAAATTCATTTACAGATTTCCAAAGTCTCCTGCCCCCAACTTTTACCAGGAAATTCCATTTCACTCCCTGACTCCCTGGCCGTCACTGAGACTGACTCTGCCTGGAGGCCCCACATGCACTGCTTCCCTTTCAAGATGAGATTGCTCTTTTCCCATCTTCACAGAATCTGAAGGTGGGGCCACAGACTTATCCAAACCACACTGCTGCTTCAAGTCCCCTTGTCCTTCATTCTCCCTCTCTCCTTTTTCTTTGTTTGAGAGCTGGCCATGGTTCCTTTTCCTTTTTCACCACTTTTACTTGCTTTTTTCCTCTGAACTCCAGGTCACTCCTCTGAATGCACTGAAGACTTTGAAGTCCTTCCAATGTCCTGGATGATCAAATATTTGAGAAAATGGTTTGTTGTATAACCTGGCAGTTCTTTAAGATATTTAAATGAATTTCTCCACCTCAGTCAGCAGACTACCCCAAAACCACATTGGTCTCACTGTTTAATCCTGGAAAGACTTTAGTCTTTTCCATAGTCAGAACCTCCTCTTCTACCTCTTAATCAATTTCTTTCAATGTCTATTTATGATAAAAACTTAAGAAAATAGGCATAGAGGGAACATATCTCAACATAATAAAGGCCATATATAACAAGCCCATGGCTAACATCATACTGAAGTGTGAAAAGCTAAAAGCATTTCCTCTAAGATCAGGCACAAGACAAGGATGCCCACTCTCACCACTTTCATTCGACCTAGTTTTGGAAGGCCTAGCCACAGCAATCAGAGAGGGAGGAAACATAAGTATACCTATGGCCGATTCATGTTGAGGTTTGACAGAAAGCAACAGAATTCTGTAAAGCAACTACCCTTCAAATAAAAGATAAATAAATTTTGAAAAGAAGTAAAAGAAATAAAAGGAATCTAAATTGGAAAAGAAGGAGTAAAACTGTCACTGTTTACAGACAACATGATACTATACATAGAAAATCTTAACGATGCCACCAGAAAAAACTATTGAATATTAGAATTCATCAATGACTTTGGTAAAGTTACAAGACATGAAATTAATACACAGAAATCAATTGCATTTCTATACACTAGCAATGAACTATCAGAAAGAGAAATTAAGGAAATGTTAAGGAAACAATCTCATTTAAAATTACATTAAAAAATAAAATATCTAAGAATAATTATAAGGAGATAAATCCTAAAGAGGCAAAAAATCTGTACTCCAAACTCTAAAAAATGCTGAATAAAGAAATTGACGACTTCCCAGATGGTGCTAGTGGTAAAGAACTTATCTGCCAATTCAGGAGACCCAAGAGATGTAGGTTCAGTCCCTGGGTCAGGAAGATCCCCTGGAGTAGGAAATGGCAACCCACTCCAGTATTTTCACCTGGAAAATTCCATAGACAGAGCAGCCTGGTGGTCTGCAGTCCATGGGGTCACAAAGAGTAGGACATGACTGAGTGCACACACACACAAAGAAATTGAAGAAGACACAAAACACAAATAGATGGAAAGATATACCATATTCTTGGATAGGAAAAAGCAATATTGTTAAAATGACCACATTACCCAAGACAATCTATAGATTCAATGTAATCTCTATCAAAAGACCAGTGGAATTTTTCATAAAGCTAGAAAAAAATTAATTTGTGGTGGTTGGTTTATCTGCTAAGTCATGTCCAACTCTTGCGACCCATAGACTGTAGTCTGTCAGGTTCCTCTGTCTATGGGATTCTCCAGGTAAGAATACTGGAGTGAGTTGCCATTTCCTTCTCCAGGGTTCTTCCCTACCCGGGCATCAAACTTGGCTCTCCTGCACTGCAGGCAGATATGAAAACACAAAAGAAAGACACCAAATAGCCGAAACAATCTTCAAAAAGAAGAATAGAGCTGGGGGGGTCATACTCTCTGACTTCAGACTATAGTACGAAGCTACAGTAATTGAAACAGCATGGTACTGGCTCAAAAATAGACATAGGTCAATAGAACAAGATAGAAAACTCAGAAATAAACACAGTTAATCTATAACAAAGGCAGAAAGACTATACAATGGAAAAAAGTCAGTCTCTTCAATGAATGGATCTGGATAACCTAGACAGATATGATACTTTTTGCATCTATATCTTAAGTAAAGAAAAGGAAAAAAAGATAAATGGAGCCTAATTAAACTGAAAAACTTGCACAGCAAAGGAAGACATTGACAAAACAAAAAGATAATCTACAGAATAGGAGAAAATATTTGCAAACGATATGATGGATAAGGGATTAACATCCAACATATATAAACATCTCATATAACTCAACTGCAAAATAAAATAAAAGATTAAAAAAGGAGCAGAAGAGCTGAATAGACAATTTTCCAAAGAGGAAATGCAGATGGCCAATAGTTACACAGAAAGATGTTCAACACCACTAATCATCAGGGGAATCAAAACCACAATGAGATATTACCACACATCTGTCAGAATGACTGTCATCAAAAAGAACACAAATATTGGTGAGCATGTGGAAAATAGCGACCCCTCCAACACTGTTGGTGGGAATGTAAGTTGGTGCAGCCACCGCAGACATCAGTAGAGAGGTTTCTCAAAAACCTAAAAATAGAACTACATATAATCCAGCAATTCCACAATTCTGTTCTTTTGTATGTATATGGAAGCTGCTTAAGTCTCCATGAACATATGAATGGATAAAGAAGAAGTGTTCCACACACAATGGAATACTCTAGTGCGTGTGTGCTCAGTTCAGTTCAGTTCCGTTTAGTCCCTCAGTCGGGTCCAACTCTGCGACCCCATGAACCGCAGCACGCCAGGCCTTCCTGCCCATCACCAGCTCCCAGAGTCCACCCAAACCCACGTCCATCGAGTCGATGATGCTGTCCACCCATCTCATCCTCTGTCGTCCCCTTCTCCTCCTGCCCTCAATCTTTCCCAGCATCAGGGTCTTTTCAAATGAGTCAGCTCTTCACATTAGGTGGCCAAAGTATTGGAGTTTCAGCTTCAGCATCATTCCTTCCAGTGAACACCCAGGGCTGATCTCCTTTAGGATGGACTGGTTGGATCTTCTTGCAGTCCAAGGGACTCTCAAGAGTCTTCTCCAACACACCACAGTTCAAAAGCATCAGTTCTTCGGCCCTCAGCTTTCTTTAGAGTCCAACTCTCGTATCTATATATGACCACTGGAAAACCATAGCCTTGACTAGGCAGACCTTTGTTGGCAAAGTAATGTCTCTGCTTTTTAATATGCTGTCTAGGTTGGTCATAACTTTCCTTTCAAGAAGTAAACGTCTTTTAATTTTGTGGCTGCAATCACCATCTGCAATGATTTTGGAGCCCAGAAAAATAAAGTCAGCCACTGTTTCCACTGTTTGCCCATCTATCTTCCATAAAGTGATAGGACCAGATGCCATGATCTTAGTATTCTGAATGTTGAGCTTTAAGCCAACTTTTTCACTCTCCTCTTTCACTTTCATCAAGAGGCCCTTTAGTTAAGTGTATCATAATTTGGTGTTTTAAATTAAAATTAGTGCATTGCCAAAGTTCACAGAGAACTTGAATTCAATGTTCTACTGACATTGAGTTATTGCCCCAAGTCCTTCATGTACAGAAAAAAAAACAGCAGGCACTTCCACTGGTCCACGTTCCTGGTGCCTGACACATCATCAGAGCAGCTTTCTTCCATGTGGTCATGATGCCAAGTTGCTATTTTCCCTTTTCATTTATAAACTCATAATCATCAGCAGACATTAGCAACACAGCTGAGAACATCATGGGGTCTGAAGCAGACCACTACCTGCTGTGGTTTCCTCTGGGGTTTCCTTTGGGACTGTCTCTCCCAGAATTAAAGAAAGGATAAGTCAGACACTTAGAACATAGAAATTTCTTGATAAAATAATCATATTTCATCTTAGTTTTGTTGAGATTGTTTGGTTAAGTCAGTAGTGAGTGGCAACATTTATTTGTGCAAATAATTTGGATCTTTAATTATCCACCAACTAGAGCTTAAGACTTGTATTTTTTAGTTATCCACTATACCACTGTTAAAACAGAACACTTTATAATCTACTTAAAATTTGCTGATATGTTATTTGTGTGGTCTGTGAATCTTCCATAGTTAATATTATCACATATGATCAAATACTACCATTTTTACAAAGAATTGGTTTATGAAAGTTAAAAGGATGCACTCATATCCTTATAAATATAAATAATGAGTAACTCACATATGTTGCTACCAACAGGTTTTATTTGATTCTCTTCTGGGTCTTTTTTCAATCCAGTTTTCTCTCCCTTGGAAAGTGACAGTCAGTGATCTAGGTGGGGTATAGAGAATTTTGCAACTAATAAGTAGAAGACAGTCAAAAAATTTGGTGAACCAAAACAACTACTGTCTCACTTCAGACCTCCAAAATTATCAGATGCTGACTTGATTTATAGTTATCTTCCCACACATGCCATGAGTCTTTAACAAGATGATAGGTTCCATGGAACAGGGACCCCACTTGAATTACACTGATTAATGTCCCTGAGTCATGGACAGCTTTGAGCAGAGATTCCCAGTAAGAAGCAAGAAGGATGGTTGCAGTGACTCTTTGGGGATGGGCATATCCTATAAGGAAACTCTGCGAGATATGAAAACATTTTCCTTTGTGATAGGTTTAGGGTGGGATTAGTAGACTAACAGGGGCTTCATAGTGATGTACTAAATCCTTCAATGAAGGACAGAAATGGTATGGACCTAACAGAAGCAGAAGTTATTAAGAAGAGTTGGCAAGAATACACAGAAGAACTATACAAAAAAGATCTTAATGACCCAGATAGCCATGATGGTGTGATGACTCACCTAGAGCTGACATCCTAGAGTGGGAAGTCAAGTGGGCCATAGGAAGCATTACTATGAACAAAACAAGTGGAGGTGATTGAATACCAGCTGAGCTATTTCAAATCCTAAAAATGATGTTGTGAAAGTGCTGCACTCAATATGTCAGCAAATTTGGAAAACTCAGCAGTGGCCACAGGAGTGGAAAAGGTCATTTTTCATTCCAATCCCAAAGAAAGGCAATGCCAAAGAATGCTCAAACTACTGCACAAGTGCAATTTAGCTCAATAAAAATCTGTTAACTCCCATATAAATTTCCATAGGGGACCCAGAGAGGGGTAAGAAAGGTTTATTTGTCAGAAAGTTAGTGAAAAGGTAAGAAAGATTTAAGAGCAATCATACCACAAGGAAGAAGGGGGGGACACTGGAGCCTGGCTGCAGGAGTCCTGAATCCTGGCCAGCATTTTGCCGATGCTCTAAGTGGGGCAAGTTATGTGCCCTGGTGGTGGCCCCCTGCCTTCATCTGGAAAATGAGGGAAGCAGGAGAGTGCGTATCACAGGTTTTGTGTGAAGATTAAATGAGTGAACACATCAGGTTCTTAATACTGATACATTAGAAACAATTCATGTTAGCTATCACTATGATTAGCAATACTCAATTTAAACGCTATAAGATTTCAAAGGAAAGAGATATTGAATTCCATTTAGAGGATCAGAAAATGCTTGGGTAAAGAAAATGTAGCATTTGGAATAGGTCTTAAACAGATGGGTATGAATCTGAGAAGAGAGCCCGGTGTAAAGAAGAGCTTCAAGTGTGAACAGGAAAACGGCACCAAGTTACAGGAAGCAGGTCCAGATAGAAGAAAAGGCCTGAGTCTGAGAGGCTCACAAGTGCTGATGGGAGAATCCACATGTCAGGTCTGGAGGGTGAGCACATATCAAGGCATTCCAAATATAAGGCAAGAGGCCAGAAAACCCAGGGCATCTTCCAGAAAGAGTGGGCAATGCAACTAAGTAATCTGAGCCTACATTTGTGGATAGTAGATGTGTCTTGGGCGACATGGAAACTTGAATTTGAATAACTTGCCAGTCAGACATCACGAAGATATTCATGTAGGAATTTGGAAATGATTCAAGCCGGCCCATTCAGAAGTCTAAACACCAAACTGTGACCAGAAACAATTTGTAGGCATGCAGTTTCTGCTTGCTTATTGGACACTGAAATGTTAGTTTATTAGATAATTTTCCTATAATCACATAATTTTTCACTTATAAGAGTAAAACCATAATTCATGATTACTGATCCAACTTTTAATCAGGCTTTAGAGATTCCCTCCTTGAAAGTAAAATAAAAATAAGAGGACCACTGACATATAGACACTATCATGTGAAAAATAGATAGCCAGCAGGAAGCTGCCGTATAGTACAGGGAGTTCAGCTCAGTGTTCTGTGGTGACCTAGATGAGTGGGATGGAGTGGTAGGAGGAAGGTCAAAAAGGGATAAGATATCCCTTTTCCTTTCTTGGGCTCCAAAATCACTGCAGACAGTGACTGCAGCCGTGAAATTAACAGACACTTGTTCCTTGGAAAGAAAGTTATGACAAACTAGACAGTGTATTTAAAGCAGAGACATCACTTTGCTGACAAAGGTCACATATGGTCAAAGCTATGGTTTCTCCAGTAGTCATGTTCAGATGTGAGAACTGGACCCTAAAGAAGGCTGAGTGCTGAAGAATTGATGCTTTCGAACTGTGGTGCTGGGGCAAACTCTTTAAGAGTCCCTTGGACTGCAAGGAGATCAAACCATTCTATCCTAAAGGAAATCAACGCTGAATATTCATTGGAAGGACTGCTGCTAAAGCTGAATTTCTAATCCTTTGGCCACCTGATGCAAGGAGCCAACTCATTGGAAAAGACCTTGATGCTGGGAAAGATTAAAGGCAGGCAAGAGTCGAGGGCAGCAGAGGATGAGATTGTTGGATGGCATCACCGGCTCAGTGGACATGAATAGTGAAGGACAGCGAAGCCTGGCATGCTATAGTCCATGGGATCGAAAAGAGTCGGACATTACTGAGTGACTGAACAACAATAGCTGATTCACTTCATTGTATAACGGAAAGTAATATTGTAAATCAACTATATTCTAATTTTTTTTAAAGTTAAAAAGGAAAATAATGTGGAAAACAGTTTCACTAGTCCTGCCAAAAACTGATTTCCAATCAGAGGGTAATCAGACTCAGAATTCCTAGGTACCTAAGGGTCTCTCTTTCTCTACGCAAAGTGATGTTTCATGTCCTTTTTACTTTGGGAGGGGAAACATCTGAAGGGAAGATAAGTGCAGTTGACTTGTTTGAGTTTTAATACAGATTTATAACCCTGCAATTACTCTCAGGCAACAGTAAATATAGTCCCCTTGGCTTTTTTTTTTTTTAAGAAATAGATGTGAAGAAAATAAGCTACCACATTAAATCATGCATCAAATTATTAGATAAAGGAGCTATTTGGTTTTGTGCAAGATACCAAAGCAGAAATCACGCTTTTCCTTATTTGGAAAATGAAGATGACAGTAGTGCTCCCTCTATAGGGTAGTTGTGAGGATTAAATGAGATAATCCGTGTAAAGTCTGAGTACAGTGACTGAAAATAAATATGCCCTGCTATTTTGATCTGCTATTTTGGTTTAATACCAGCTGACTAAGATATATTTGGCATATAAAATTGTCACCAGAGAGAACCACAAGCTAGCTGATTACATACTAAAAGGAAACAAAATGAGTCAAACTGCGGCAGAACCATAGGGAAATGTATTTTTTACTTTAGACACTGCATGTGTGATACTGTGCTTAGTCAGTCTGTTGTGTCCAACTCTTTGTGACCCCATGGACTGTAACCCGCTAAGCTCCTCTATTCATGGGGATCCTCCAGGCAAGAACACTGGAATGGGTTACCACGCCCTCCTCCAGAGAATCTTTCCAATCCAGGGATCAAACCCAGGTCTTCCACGTTGCAGGCAAATTTTTTACCAACTGAGCAACCAGGGAAGCCAGTGCAGTATTGTAAGAAATCAAATAAACTGTTCTTATTTTCAGAGAAGTAAAAAATATTTTGTAAATGAAAATAATCTATTCCCAAACTAAGAATTTTGCGGGGTGATACTATGCTGAGGGTGTGTTTGCATACTGTTTTGTGATTGAAGTTTAAATAAGTTATTTTCCACCTGGAAAATAAATTTTAAATGCAAATTGTCCCACAAGTCAGTTGTAGGTTTTGAAGTCATTTTGTATTTCTCCCCACTAAAGCAACCAGCAACATCATTTTGCAATACAGTGACCTACTTTACTCAAATCACTCTACATCACTTTGATATAACTGTAGAATACTATTTTCTATCAATTTTATTGTAGTGTGTTAGGAATAACCCTGTTTTGCAATATTTAAATTTGAGTCTTAGTACCACTATAAATATGCTTCCCAGGTGGCTCAGTGGTAAATAATCCACCTGCTAATGCAGAAGATGCAGGAGACAAGGATTCAATCCCTGGGTCAGGAAGATGCCCTGGAGAAGGAAATGGCAACTCATTACAGTATTCTTGCCTGGAAAATTCCACAGACTTCAGAGGAGCCTGGTGGGCTCCATGAGGTTGCAAAGAGCAGGACACGACTGAGCATGCACACACTGTTGTTAAATATAGCTTGAATTAAGATTTCTCTTTCATACAATAGGACTATTAGTGGTTTTGATCTACATAAAATGAAGAAAAAAATGACAGAAAATTAAGCAGCTGAAAATACCCCCACTTAGCAATAACACAAATAATTATGCTATTTAATCACACTAGGATCCTGTCTTACTTTGGCTACAGTAATCAATATTATCAAGCATTTCCCATTCTATATTGTCTCACACATAATATGTTCACTGTAAAGCAATGCTTAGCACAATTTCCCCTTCTTTTTACAGCTAAGAAGCACAGGATGATCTCTAAGCAACTTATTCTAACTTGATGGTATTTTCTTCTTCTCATTCTCTTGTCATTAATATTATAAATTTTTAGTTAAACTTTTAATTTCAAGATAATTTAGATTCACATAAATTGTAAGCTGTAATGGAGAAATTCCATGTAACCTTTGCCAGTTTTCCCCAACAGTAACATTGTGAAAAATCATCCTGCAGTAATTGCCATCAGGATGTTGACATCTATGCAATAAAGACACACAACATTCCACCTCCATAAGGACCTCTCTTCCCTTCCTTCCCCATCCTCTCCTTAACTTCTGGTAGTTTGTTCTCCATTTCTATAGTTTTGTCATTTCAAAACGTTATATAAATGTATTCATGTGAAAAAGTATGTGACTTTGGTAATTAACTTTTTTCATTCAACATAATTCCTGGAGATTCACACAAGTTGCATGCCTCAATAGTCTGTTCTTTTTTATTGCTGAATGGCATTTTGTGGAGTGAATATATGACATTTGTCTAACTTTTCCCCTCCTGGAAGATATCTATGTTGTTTCTATTCATTGATCTTAAATTCTGAGTTCACATTTGTAAAGCTTCTACTGTATGATACTGATTCTCTACTGTTTCTATAGACTCCCAGACCTTTAGAAAGTCATGTTCCATAAATGCAGTGGCTTCTATACTTTTCAAACATGTGGTTTTCTCATTCAGTCACATCTCTCTTGACTTACATCCTATTGGACAATCTTTTTGTATCCATGTGGATGTTATTTTACTGTTTCCAAATCAGAAGAGAAGACAGTCCATGTTGCCTGTTGCTGCTTAGCCTGGACTTGGATAGCAGGGGAAAAAATGACCACAGATACCACATAAAGGAAGGCTCAGCTCTCACTACCCAAAGGAAGGCCTCTGTCTCCTCTCTTTCCCTCTTTCTCCTCTTCATGCTTTAGATCTCAGATGCAAAGATAGCATCCCTCAATTCTGAATCTCCAAGTCCTCCCATTTTTGCCAAGGAGGATACGGGTCATAATCTACCAGCAGAAAATGCAGAATGAGAACTGTCCATGCATATCCCAGAGACAAAAACAGTAAAAGAAACAAGCAGTGGTTCCTTGTGCTAGACCAAGGATTTCCCAAATATTTCCATTCAACGCACATTCACGAAGTGGACAAACACCCTGCTGAATACTGTGGGTGTGGGGTATATACACTAAGATAACCTAGTTCTCTATCCTGGCCAAAGGGAACTCAAATAGAAAGAGCAGATGAATATAATGATCTTACTGGCCAATGAATGAATGTCAGCAAATACATCTGAAGGCCTGAGAACACCCCCCTTTTAAAAAAGAGAGTTCTTCAGTCATCAGTGTAACCTCAGTTGGGGGACATATATAAAATTATCATTATTCATGACTGCTCTCTGACAAGTTATATACTCACCTGGGAAAATATTCCCTAGTTAGTATATATATATTAAGTATCTAAAATGTGATATTTACAAGATATTTTTAAAAATCTTTTTGAACCTTCTTGAAGTTCAAAACCATTGAATACAAATTCTATATATGTCTTGAAAATGACTTACTTAGAAAATATTGAAATGGCTACACAATCTTTCTTAGTTTTAGTCTTTTCAAGTTACAGGGTATCTTCCCAACCCAGAGATCAAACCCAGGTCTCCTACATTGCAGGTGGATTCTTTACCAGCTGAGCCACCAGTTCCCAAGAAAACTGGAGTGGGTAGCCTAGCCCTTCTCCAGAGGATCTTCCCAACCCAGGAATCGAACCGGAGTCTCCTGCATTGCAGGTGCATTCTTTACCAACGGAGCTACCAGGGAAGCCCTCATTACTATTCAGTTGGTTTAAATGCAAATGAACAACTCTGAAGATTGCAGTACCTGATGTATCCTGATTCAAGTAGTTTGGCTTATCTGTGTGCACTTCAGTTCAGTTCAGTCGCTCAGTCGTGTCCAACTCTTTGCGACCTCATGGACTGCAGCACACCAGGCCTTCCTGTCCATCACCAGCTCCTGGAGTTTACTCAAACTCATGTCCATTGAGTCAGTGACACCATCCAACCATCTCATCTTCTGTTGTCCCCTTTTCCTCCTGCCTTCAATCTTTCCCAGCAACAGGGTCTTTTCAAATGAGTCAGCTCTTCGCATAGGTGGCCCAAAAATGATTGCAATATCCAAACAGGAAGCTGCAATATTCTCAACCTAACATTGGAGTTGAGTTTCTGTATTGGTTTTTCTGAATGCTGTGGATAAACACATATTGGGGAAGAATAAAGTAAAATCACTGAGTGGAAAAATTTTCCCACAAGATTTTTAATGTCTTTATTTTCTTTAATTTTATGTCTTGAACATACTATGACTATTTAAACTATTTCTTGGAGATTTTTAAGATGTCCTTTCCCCATTGCTTTTAAATGATCCATTAGTTGGGGAAGAAAGTGGGGAAAGAATAATAATTTTCTAATTCCATTTGTCTGAAGAATAAATCCATCTTCTGCATGATTGCATCATGATAGAACATTATCAAGCCCACTCTTTAATGGGCCTTAACAAAATAAAATACTCAGAGGGCTGATAAGCATAAGACCCAGCAAAAATCATAGCTACCTACCTGCTCTGAGCTCCATTAAAACAAGTATGAAAATAGCCTGTTTTGGGAGGAATTAATTTCATGTGATAGACCATCAACCAAAATTCTTTTGGCAAGGATATCCTTTCTTTAAACATCTAGTTATTGCTTTGGGCACAGAAAACATATTTGAATGCAACAGTCATTTATTTTTTTTTAATAAATTTATTTATTTTAGTTGGGGGCTAATTACTTTACAATATTGTAGTGGTTTTTGCCATACATTGACATGAATCAGCCATGGGTTTACATGTGTTCCCCATCCTGAACCCCCCTCCCACCTCCCTCCCCATCCCATCCCTCTGGGTCATCCCATTGCCCCAGCCCTGAGCATTTGTCTCATGCATTGAACCTGGAATGATGTTCTGTTTCACATATGATAATATACATGTTTCAATGCTATTCTCCCAGAACGTCCCACCCTCACCTTCTCCCTCAGAGTCCATAAGACTGTTCTATGCATCTGTGTCTCTTATTCTGTCTCGCATATAGGGTTATCGTTACCATCTTTCAAATTCCAGTCATTTAGTAAAAGAGACAAAAAAAGAACAAAGACTAAGGCTCAGGGATACTGTCTACTTTCACATAAAAAGGCTGCAACTAAACAAAACACAATCAAGGTACAAATAAATACTTTTCACCACAATAGAGAGGACCATTATTATTCTTACAACATTGCAACAGCTTGTAGAAACTTTGTTACTTCTCTTTGGTGGGCAAGCTGGGTTTTTTATTTTCTCTAAAATAATTTATTCTTAGCAGATATCAGATTTTAATTGCATTTTTATATCCATGTGTGTCCAAAGCACTTCATTTTTATTGTCTCTTTGCCTATCATAATAATCAATTATTTTCCTATAATAATAATAATAATCAATCAGCAGTGTTTACTGAGTACTTTCCATAGCCAGCACAGTGCTAGGAGAAGTACATAAATAAAAGAAACTCAGACAGAATACAGTTAAATGCATGTATGTTATAGATAAGTTTGTTTAGAAAGCAGAACGGTGCATGAAAGCCTCACAGGGCAAGAGGGACCTTGAGTTTGGCCTTGAAGTTCAGGTACAACAAACACAAGAGAAAGATGGACGATTTTCCAGAACAAAGGAGAACACAGAGGTCAGATGTACATGTCTGTATTTTCACAAACTTATCCCCATAGCCAACATAATGCCTGCCACTTAGTATGCATCGGGAGACTGTTGAAAGGTTATATGGTAATGTATGCAGGTATTATTGATATAAGGAATGGCCCTGGATCTTACAGTCTTCTGAAGCCATGAAGAATTCTTTTAACATGAGACAGTGAGCAAGGAAAGGCATCACTATCAATGTGAAATGCATCACTGTTGTGCTGCTCAATTAACCCTCAAGAGTGGCAGTGACAATTGCTGGAATATGACATTGCAAGAATCTTAAACAGCATTGCAAGAATTTTCCACTGGATAGTACAGGTGGAGCTGGGGAAGAGACGCATCTAGAAGGGGGGTCAGAAGGACCTTCAGCTCATCTGCTTTCTCCAAACTTTGTCTTGAGTCCAAGCACCTTTGCAGGTATCCAAAGACAGAGCATCGCTGTGTCAAAATCAGCTCTGTCTTGAGCTGTAGCTGACTGGAGCTATTCTTTCTAAACCAATGTTTTCTTTAAAATGAATACTAGTTGAAGAACTATGAGCCAGGTTTGGAGAGACAGATAGCATTTTCATCTGCTTGGGTACTAATGATGCTCGAACTCCAGGCTAGCCAACTGGAGAGAGAACACTGTCATCAGGCACCTCAGAGCCTTGGGTCTTCTCTTCATTGCTGTAGTACTTTCTTGCCTTTAAAGGTACCTACAGAGGACTGAACTGTGCAATTTAGCATTTAGTAGAGATATTAGCTAAAGGCTTATGTTTCTGCTCCTTAATTTTAGAGCAGATGGTTAATGAATGTGCTTGTGTATGTACATGTGTGTTCAAATTGCTATCTCCAAAAAGTAGGCCAGAAATTAAATAGCGCTATTTTTTTTTTAATCTGTGGCTCTCAGACATCATCCATGTGCATCCATATCTCTCCAACAGGACTTTGATCTCTCAGATAGTTTTAAATATCTCTACTTTATCTAAAACTTATTTTAATACATGACACATATTATGTACATGGAAATATTGGGCTTCCCTGGTGTTTCAGTGGTAAAGACTTTGTCTGCCAAAGTAAGAGATATGATTCAGTCCCTGAGTCAGGAAGCTCCCCTGGAGAAGGAAATGTCAACCCACTCCAGTATTATTACCTGGAGAATTCCATGAACAGAGGAGCCTAGTGGGCTACAGTCCATGGGGTTGCAAAGAGTCAGACATGACTTAATGACAAAACAACAACAACTATGTGGAAATATTAGCAATTCCACTTGGCTTCTGCAAAATACAGTGGAATGATGTCACATAGTCTCTGCCACCATCCCAATTTCTTCTTCCCTTTCTTCTCACTCTTCATGATTAAAACTGATTCCCCATTGGTTTATCAGAACAACAACAAAAAAAAGATATGTAGGGCACAGCACATCCTTTATACCTTCTTTCCACTTGTTTTTATTAGCATGAGCCAAATTTACTGTTTTTATAATTCTAGTACCAAAGGACAGGATAATATCAACAAAATGTCAACACAATGGACTAAATTTCATTGCTACTTTTCCCAGAAACTAGTCTGCGCTGTCTCTAACAAACTGTTTTGTGAAGTACAGGCAACCATGTGGTATAAAGAAATAAGAGCTAAAACCTCACTGGAAAGATCAAAAGCTTCCCTGATGACAAATATAGGAGAAGAGTAATAAATTTTTATTTCACACCTAAATATTTCTATGTAAAATGGTATATTCTTCCCAAATAATAAAATGAAATTGAGATGCGGTATACATTGTAGAGTATATTCTTCAGACATTTTCAGGATTATCACTGATATTGGGGGCACGTACATAGATAAAGAGACAGAAAGAAGAGCAGCTTAGATATGATATGATAAGTCAACCTGAATAGAAGCACTTAGCTAAAAACCAGCCAGGAGGCATGTTTGCGGCAGAGACTTATCATCATCATGTCCTGGAACCACCCATCTCACCTCTTGTCTTGAAATTTCTTCACCCACACAATAAACATTTTCTAATATGTTTTCTTCTCTGTATTCTTGCCTAGTAGGGCCCAAGCTGTGAGAGCTCTGCTCTTTTAGTGCTGCCTTTCCATAATTCATTTCTTTTTTTCTTAGCAAACATTATCTTCATTTGTTTTTTTTTTTAAACCCCACGGAACACTCAGTGGTCGGAGAAGGCAATAGCACCCCACTCCAGTACTCTTGCCTAGAAAATCCCATGGACGGAGGATTTTCCATCCATGGGGTTGCTAAGAGTTAGACACGACTGAGCGACTTCACTTTCCCTTTTCACTTTCATGCATTGGAGAAGGAAATGGCAACCCACTCCAGTGTTCTTGCCTGGAGAATCCCAGGGATGGGGGAGCCTGGTGGGCTTCCATCATGGGGTCGCACAGAGTCGGACACGACTGAAGCGACTTAGCAGCAGCAGCAGCAGCAACACTCAGTGGTGGGAAGCCATCCAGAAACAACAAAGCATGCAAACACAAGCTTTCCCAAGAGCTGTTCAGTTTCAGTTCAGTCGCTCAGTCGTGTCCTACTCTTTGCGACCCCATGAATTGCAGCACGCCAGGCCTCCCTGTCCATTACCAACTCCCAGAGTTTACCCACACCCATGTCCATCGAGTCAGTGATGCCATCCAACCATCTCATCCTCTATCGTCCCCTTCTCCTCCTGCCCCCAATCCTTCCCAGCATTAGGGTCTTTTCCAATGAGTCAACTCTTCGCATGAGGTGGCCAAAGTATTGGAGTTTCAGCTTCAACATCCGTCCTTCCAATGAACACCCAGGACTGATCTCCTTTAGGGATGGATTGACTGGATCTCCTTGCAGTCCAAGGGACTCTCAAGAGTCTTCTCCCAACACCACAGTTCAAAAAGCATCAATGCTGCAGCGCTCAGCTTTCTTCACTCTCTGAGGGGAGAAATCCAGCATTAATCTTGGCAAATTACATGAAAGATCTTATCATTGTTCTGAGGTGGAGTTTATAGAGGCCAACTGAGGCTGCAGTCAAGCCAATAAAATATAGAGGCTGGGAAAGTCCAGGTAACTGGAAGGGCAACAAATATTGGCCAAGGTGATTCTGTAGCTTTAATTCAAGTCTATTATCCCCTGATTCCCTTCCCTCTGGACTTGTAACACCTTTTCCCACCCTGAAAGCCAACAAGGGTCCTGACTGCACCAAGTTCCCCAGCTCTTATTTCAGTGGAACAGAATCAGGCATGATTTTCCAGATCTTTCACCCCTCTGTGGAGGGTCGTTAAAAGACAGTACATTTGCTACCCTCAGCCTGGGCTTATTGTCTGTTGCTATACTATTGATATGCCCTCCATGTAAGGAAAATTTTACCTTTTTTTCTTCCCTTGTCAAGATTTATGGCTTTCACCTTGCAGTGAAACATAGCAGTAAAGAGTGTGTTGGCTCTGAAATCAAATTGCTTTTGTTTGAAACCTGTTTCTGTTACTTCCAAGCAGTGTGATCTTGTGCAATATGGTTAATTTCTCTGGACCTTAGTATCCCCGTGTATAAATTGTAGATGATAATACTTACCTCACGGATTGTTTGTAGATGGAGTTTCGGTAACTTTCTTCAGGTAAAGCTACTAGAATTTTGCCTAGCTCATAGGAAGTTCTATCTAGGTTATAAGCTAATATCTTGCTCTAGTCATTTCCCCTTTGGAGGAGCGGCTCTCTTTCCTCATATGTACAATGCAATAATGCTTACCCTGTAGAGATCCTGAAGCCAGGACTAAATGAATGAGATAACATTTAAAAAGAAAAGTAATAAAGAATGCAGTGTATTTGCAGGGAGTGGTATAATGTCCAGGGCATGTTTCAACAGAGTTTTGGCTATAACTGTAATGCAAATTGTGGAAATTAAGGTGTAGATATGATTGGTGACCTTCATATAATGACTTAGATAGCTGAGATTAATTGTGGAGGGTTGCACCAACATGTATTCTGATTGACATTAGGTGGTCTCTCTCTTACACACACCTTTAATTTTCCAGACAGTGAAATATTTCACAGCCACTTGTTACTTTTGACTGTTATAGCTTAACACTTACATGTAGTTAGGTTATAGCTAATATTTAATGATGTTAAAGGTAATTTTATTCAGTCAGTCTTCTTAAAGGAATCATAGATATTTTACTAATTTAAAAATTTATTAAAAAATTTAAAAACTAATATGATAAGTAGCCTTTAATCTTATGTTAGAGTTTGGAATTTCCATGCAAGATCAAAAAACGGCCATGTAAGATATCAGGAATGTGAATAGAGTCCAGTCAGGTCAATTTCCTCATTTGTTACCTGGGATTGATAATCCTTTCCCTGACAGGACAATGGTAAAACTCAAATGTGATCATAAATGTCAAAATGAGTAAAAATTATAAAGTAATATATACCTGTGAATTATAATAACAGTAACACTAACAATAATGGTCATGTATTGAGTATCTACTTTGGGCTAAGTGCTTTTAATAATGATAAACAACACTCCATGCCCGATGCTATTTTACAAAATTTACATAAATTAATTCTCACAACAAACTTAGTGAGTAAGTACTGGCATCATCATCATCCCTGTGGTACAAGGATGACACTGATGTACAAAGTGGTAAAATCACTTGTTCTAGGCCACATAGCTAATATGTGGCAGTTCTGGGATTTAATCCCAGATAGTTTGATTGTGGAATGTATACATATAATCACTATACTGCATGCTCTTAGAGTTGTGTTGGGTAATGTGGTTTAATGACAGTTAATCTACCCTGAAAAGCTCTCCCACTGGCCAAATAGTGACACATTTTTTAAAAAAGCAAAAACATACACTCATTTCCTTCTCCACAAAACCAAAACATCACGGCTAAATGAAATGCGTTTAGTCCATAAGAGTTTTGAATCTATAAGCATGCTAAAAAAGAGCAAATAAAACACTGACTCAGTAGAATTGGGCAGAAATGCTTCAGGCAGCAAAAATAGTGATAATATCTAACATTTATTGAGTTTAATGCTTATTGACTTTATTAGATTACTTACTGTGGACCAAGGACTGTTCTAAATAATTTACACATATTAGCTCATCTAATCCTCACAACAGATGCAATCACTGTCATCCCCATTTTACACATGAGATAAATTGAGGCACAAAGAGGTTATATATTAACAAATGGTAGAGAAAGGATTTAAAACCCAAACAGTCTGGCTCCAGAGTCCTTTGTACTCATCCCTCATACATTACTCCCCAAATACATTCACTTATATTCTTTCCTGAGGCTAAATCCTGGGTTGTTAAATATAGTAATTAACATTTCTTGAATGCTGACTGTGTGTCAAGCACTGTGACAGCTTTGCAGAAAGGGAGATAGATCCCTTCCAGGGCCCAAGAGTGGGACTTTTAGTATTCTTATCTAACACTTGGAAATTGATTGTCCAAGGAGACACGTACTGACAAAGCAAGAGACTGTTGAGAAGAGACGCCCTGGCAGAGAGCAGCAGGGTAAGGGAAACTAGAAGAACTTCTCTGCCACGGGGCCCACAGTCTCAGGTTTTATGGTAATTAGGTTAGTTTCTGGATTGTCTCTAACCAATAACTCTTACTTAAGGTGGTGGTGCGTGCATCACTCAGCCAAGATGAATTCCAGCAAGGATTCTGAGAGATTGGTAGGATATATAGACTGGAGTCTCCTCTCTGCTTTTGACTTTTCCTGAATTCTTCTGGTTGGTGGAAGCTTGTTAATTCCACATTCCTTGCCAAGACCTCCTTTTGTAAGATAATCTATGCAAGTGGCTACTAACTTGCCTTCCTAGGGCAGGTGGTTTCAGTCAGTGTTTTCTCTAACAACAAGACCAATTACAAACAAATTTATTTAATCTTCAAAATCATCCTGAAAATCAGGGACTATTTTTTAATCCCCAATTTGAGAAAAGGAAACAATTAGAAAGGATTATATGAGTTACTACTACAAACAAAACACTTAGATCTGTGCCAGGAGAGTCAAGAGTGGGGGCCCAAAGTCATAAAGCTAGCTAAGTGTTGGAGGTGGCATTTGAACTTCAGTCTTTCCTCTACCTAAGCCTATGGCAACAATACCTTCTCAATGTGTTCACCTTCATGGTCCCTCTAGATCTACTCTCCACACTTCAGCCAGAGTAATTTTTTTCTAAAATGTAAATCCAAGCAAATTCCTTTCATTTTTCCCCTTTGGCTTTTAGATAAATCCCCTCTAGGAGGCCCAGTGGCTACATCTGGGATGGAGGGAAGAGCCATAGGTGAATGGCTTCTGAGAGATTGGTACTAATTCCTGGAGGGCCTTGGAGGCCTTGTTTGGATTTTATGTCAGAAGCCACTGGAGAGGTTTGAGATGGGCAGTTACATGATTTAAATGGCTCTCTGGTTTCTAGAAGGAGAATGGTCTCCAGGGCCTAAGGGAGCTGGGAGCCCAGTGAGCAGACTGCTGCAACATCCAGGTGGGAGAGAGTGTTAGTTTTAACGAAGTGGTCAGAGTCTGGAAATATTAATATTTAGAAGGTAAAACTGATGAGCTTTGCTGACAGACTGGTGTGAGGAAAAGTGAAAAATCAAAATATTGCCACTAGTTTTTTGGCCCCATCAATTATGTGATTGGTGGCACTGCTGGTTAATGAAGTGGAGAAAATGGGGGCAGGGGAAGGGAATTAGTGAAAATTCAGAGTTTCTGTTGGATATGTTTGAGATGCATATAAGAGAAAGAAGCTGTGGGAATTCAGAGCAGGAGGAAAATATTTCCAGATGTGGAGATCAGGGGAGACTTTCTGACAAAGTTGGCATGTATGTTATACTGGGCTTGGAAGAAGAGGTAGGATTGGGTATAACAAGTTAGTAGAAGGAGGGGCCATGGGAAGAGGATAGAGCAGTGTTTCTTTCCTTCTTTTAATTAGTTTATTTTCTATTTTTTAACTTTACAATATTGTATTTGTTTTGCCATACATTGACATGAATCCACCATGGGTGTACATGTTTTCCCCTTCCAGAACCCCCCTTCCACCTCCCTCCACATCCCATCCCTCCGGGTCATCCCGGTGCACCAGCCCCAAGCACCCTGTATCGTGCATTGAACATGGACTGGCGATTCCTTTCACATATAATAATTTACATGCTTCCATGTCATTCTCCCATATCATCCCACCCTCGCCCTCTCCCATAGAGTCCATAATACTGTTCTGTTTATCTGTGTCTCTTTTGATGTCTCACATACAGGGTTATCTTTACCGATTAACTAAATACCATATATATGTGTTAGTATACTGTATTGGTGTTTTTCTTTCTGGCTTACTTCACTCTGTATAATAGGCTCCAGTTTCATCCACCTCATTAGAACTGATTCGAATGTATTCTTTTTAACGGCTGAGTAATGTTCCATTGTGTATATGTACCACAGCTTCCTTATCCATTCGTCTGCCGATGGGCATCTAGGCCGCTTCCATGTCCTGGCTATTATAAACAGTGCTGCGATGAACATTGGGGTACATGTTTCTCTTTCCAAGTCCACTCTCCTTATTGTGTATGCCACAGTGGGATTGCTGGATCCGATATGTCAGTTCTATTTCCATTTTTGAGGAATCTCCACACTGTTCTCATAAGTGGCTTTCTAGTTTTCATTCCCACCACAGTGTAAAGAGGGTTTCCCTTTTCTCCTACCCATCTCCACATTTATTGCCTTGTAGTCTTTGGATAGCAGCCGTTCTGACGGCATGAAATGGTACCTCATTGTGGTTTTGATTTGCATTTCTCTGATAATATTGATTTGTAGCATCTTTTCATGTGTTTTGTTTAGCCATCTGTATGTCTTCTTTGGTAGAAGTATCTGTTTAGTTCTTTGGCCCACTTTTATTATTGTGTCGTATTATTTTTCTGGAGTTTCAGCTGCAGGATTGCTTGTATATTTTTTGAGAATAATTCTTTGTCCATTGCTTCATTTGCTAATATTTTCTCCCATTCTGAAGGCTGTCTTTTCACCTTGCTTATAGTTTCCTTTGTTGTGAAAAAGCTTTTAAGTTTAATTAGGTCCCATTTGTTTATTTTTGCTTTTATTTCCAATATTCTGGGAGGTGGGTCATGGAGGATCCTGCTGTGGTTTATGTCGGAGAGTGTTTTGCCTATGTTTTCCTCTAGGAGTTTTATAGTTTCTGGTCTTACATTTAGATCTTTAATCCATTTTGAGTTTATTTTGTGTATGGTGTTAGAAAGTGTTCTAGTTTCATTCTTTTACAAGTGGTTGACCAAGTTTTCCCAGCACCACTTGTTAAAGAGATTGGTTTTTCTTACTGTATATCCTTGCCTCCTTTGTCAAAGAATAAGTGTCCATAGGTGTGTGGATTTATCTCTGGGCTTTCTATTTTGTTCCATTGATCTATATTTCTATCCTTGTGCCAGTACCATATTGTCTTGATGACTGTGGCTTTGTATTAGAGCCTGAGATCAGGCAGGGATGAATTCCTCCAGTTCCATTCTTCTACATCTCAAGATTGCTTTGGCTATTTTTAGGTTTTTGATTTAACACACAAATCTTAAGTAAATTATTTGTTCTAGTTCTCTGAAGAATACCGTTGGAAGCTTGATAGGGATTGCATTGAATCTATAGATTGCTTTGGGTAGTAGTACTCATTTTCACTATATTGATTCTTCCGATCCATGAAACACGTATATTTCTCCATCTATCTGTGTCCTCTTTGATTTCTTTCATCAGTGTTTTATAGTTTTCTATATATAGGTCTTTTGTTTCTTTAGGTAGATATATTCCTAAGTATTTTATTCTTTTCATTTGTGATGGTGAATGGAATTGTTTCCTTAATTTCTCTTTCTGTTTTCTCATTGTTAGTGTATAGGAATGCAAGGGATTTCTGTGTGTTAATTTTATATCCTGCAACTTTACTATATTCATTGATTAGCTCTAGTAATTTTCTGGTGGAGTCTTTAGGTTTTTCTATGTAGACGATCCATGTTCATCGCAGCAGTGAGAGTTTTTACTTCTTCTTTTCCAATCTGAATTCCTTTTATTTCTTTTTCAGCTCTGATTGCTGTGGCCAAAACTTCCAAAACTATGTTGAATAGTAGTGGTGAGAGTGGGCACATTGTGTTGCTCCTGATTTAGGGGAAAATGCTTCTGTTTTTCACCATTTTAGGATAATGTTTGCTGTGGGTTTGTCATATATAGGTTTTATAGTATTGAGGTATTTTCCTTCTAATTCCGCCTTTTTGGAGGGTTTTTAATCATAAATGGATGTTGAATTTGTCAAGGTTCTCTTCATAAATGGAGATAATCATATGGTTTTTTTTTTCAATTTGTTATGTGGTGTGTTACCAATTGATTGGATATGTGGATATTGAAGAATCCTTGCATCCCTGGGATAAAGCCCACTTGGTCATGATGTATGATCTTTTTAATATGTTGTTGGATTCTGTTTGCTAGAATTTTGTTAAGGATTTTTGCATCTATGTTCATCAGTGATATTGGCCTGTAGTTTTCTTTTTTTGTGGCATCTTTGTCAGGTTTTGTTATTAGGGTGATGGTGGGCAGATGTGGGGGGGGGGGTGGTGGGTGTGTGGGGGTGGGGGGGGGGGGGGGGGGGGGGGGGGGGGGGGGGGGGGGGGGGGGTAATGAGTTTGGTATTTACCTTCCTCTGCAATTTTCTGGAAGATTTTTGAGTAAGAAGGTGGCTAGCAACCTCTCAAATTTTTAGGTAGCATTCAGCTGGTGAAGACCATGTGGCCTGGGCTTTTTTGCTTGCTGGAAGATTTCTGATTACAGTTTCCAATTTCGGTGCTTGTGATGGGTCTGTTGAAATTTTCTATTTCTTCTGTCAGTTTTGGGAAGTCCCGTACTTTTTCTAAGAATTTATCCATTTCTTCCAGTTGTCCATTTTTATTGGCATTATAGTTGCTGATAATATCTCTTATGATTCCTTTTGATTTCTGTGTTGTCTGTAGTGATCTCTCCATTTTCATTTCTAATTTATGGTTGATTTGATTCTTCTCCCTTTGTTTCTTATGAAGTCTGGCTAATGGCTTGTCAATTTTATTTATCTTTTCAAAGAACCAGCTTTTGGGCTTGGGGTGCTTTTGTTATGTCTCTTTCGTTTCTTTTTGCATTATTCTGCCCAATTTTTTAAGATTTCTTCTTCTACTATACTGGGTTGTTCATTTTCTTCCTTTTTCTAGTTGCTTTAGGTGTAGAGTATGTTATTTATTTGACTTTTTTCATGTTTCTTGAGGTGACCTGTATTGCCTATGATTCTTCCTCCGACCTTAGCACTGCTTCTACTGTTCCCATAGGTTTTGGGTTGTTATGTTTTCATTTCATTCATTTCTATGCATATTTTGATTTCTTCTGTGATTTGTTGGTCATTCAGCAGTGTGTTGTTCAGCCTCCATATGTTGGAGTTTTTAATTGTTTTTCTCCTGTAACTGACATCTAATCTTACTGCTTTGTGGTCAGAAAAGATGCTTGGAATGATTTCAATTTTTTTGAATTTACCAAGACTAGATTTATGGCCCAGGATGTGATCTATTCTGGAGAAGGTTCCATGTGCGCTTGAGAAAAAGGTGAAATTCATTGTTTTGGGGTGAAATGTCCTATAGATATCAATTAGGTCTAACTGCTCTATTGTATCATTTAAAGTTTGTGTTTCCTTGTTAATTTTCTGTTTACTTGATCTGTCCATAGGTGTGAGTGGGTATTAGTTTCCCATATTATTGTTCTTATTGTTAATTTCTCCTTCATACATGTTAGCATTTGCCTTGTACATATTTTGGTGCTCCTAAGTTGGGTGCAATAATAAAAATACAATTGTATAATTGTTATATCGTCTTAGATTGAGCCTTTGATCATTATGTAGTGTCCATCTTTGTCTCTTTTCACCACCTTTGTTTTAAAGTCTATTTTATCTCATATGAGTATTGCTACTCCTGCTTTCTTTTGTTCTCTATTTTCATGAAATATATTTTTCCAGCCCTTCACTTTCAGTCTGTATGTGTCCCTCGTTTCGAGGTGGGTCTCTTGTAGACAACATATATAGGGGTCTTGTTTTTGTATCCATTCAGCCAGTCTTTGTCTTTTGGTTGGGGCCATCAACCCATTTACATTTAAGGTAATTATTGATAAGTATGATCCCGTTGCCATTTACTTAATTGTTTTGGGTTCGAGATTATACACACTTTCTGTGTTTCCTGTCTAGAGAAGATCCTTTAGCATTTGTTGGAGAGCTGGTTTGGTGGTGCTGAATTCTCTGAGCTTTTGCTTGTCTGTAAAGCTTTTGATTTCTCCTTCGTATTTGAATGAGATTCTTGCAGGATACAGTAATCTGGGCTATAGATTATTTTCTTTCATCACTTTAAGTATGTCCTGTCATTCCCTTCTGGCCTGAAGAGTTTCTATTGAAAGATCAGACTTGTTATTCCTTAAGGGAATCCCTTATGTGTTTATTTGTGTTTTTTCCCTTGCGGCTTTATATTTTAATCTTTGTGTTGATATTTGCCAATTTGATTATTATGTGTCCTTGGGTTATCATCTGGTTTATCCTGTTGGGACTCTCTTCTGGTTTCTTACGATTGATGATTATTTCCTCCCCAACTTTAGGGAAGTTTTCAACTATTATCTCCTCAAGTATTTTCCTCAGGTCCTTTCTTTTTGTCTTCTCTTCTGGGACTCCTATCTTTGTCATTTTGTTGTGTTTTAACATTGTCCCCAGATGTCTCTGAGGTTGTCCTCATTTCATTTAATTCTTTTTTCTTTCTTCCTCTCTGTTTCATTTATTTCTATCATTCTATCTTCTACCTCACTTACCCTATCTTCTGTCTCTGTTATTCTCTTGTTGGTTTCCCTCCAGATGTTTTTGATCTCATTTTATTGCATTATTCATTATATAATAACTCTTTTTTATTTCTCTAAAATCCTATCGTAATCCTTTCATTACATCTTCCTGCGAGCCTTGTCTTCCAGGTTGTATATCAGTAAACTCCACTTTTGTTTTCCAGAAATTGGATCAATTTTCACTAAATTAGTCGGAATTGTTTATCAATCGTAATTTCCCTATCTCTTTTCTCTTTTGTTTGATTTGAGGGCATTTATTTCTGTTTCCTTACCTGCTGTGGTATTTCTCTCCCTTTTCATCTTGTTTATATTGCATGTGTTTTGGTGCTGTCCTGAGTTTTCTGGCAGTTTGTGGATTCCTCTTTATTGTGGAGGTTCCTCACTGTGGTGGGGTTTAGCCCGGGTGGCTTGTTAAGGTTTCCTGGTTGGGGATGCTTGTGTCGTTGTTGTGGGTGGATCTTGATTTCCTTTCTCTCTGAGTACAATGAAGTGTCCATAAGAGTTTTAGAGATGTCAGTGGGTTTGGTGTGACTTGAGAACTGGTAATGTTGAAGTTCAGGGCTATGTTCTCGTGTTGCTAGAGATTTTGCGTGGTGTATCTTACTCTGGGACTTGTTGGCCCTTGGGTGGTGGTTGTTTCAGTGGTAAGGTGTGAGACGTTGATGAGCTCCTCTCTTTTAATGCTTCCTGGCTTCAGAGTTCCCTGGTGTTCTCAAGATTTGGACTTAAGTCTCCTGTCTCTGATTTTCAGTCTTATTCTTACAGCAGCCTCAAGACTTCTCCGTCTATACAGCACCAATGACAAAATATCTAGGTTAATGATGAAAGGTTTCTCCACAGCGAGTGACACCCGAAGAGGTTCACAGAGTTACATGGAGAAGAGAAGAGGGAGGAGGAAGATAGAGGTGGCCAGGAGGAGAAGAGGGGAATAAAAAGGGGAGAGAGCAAGCTAGCCAGTAATCACTTCCCTATGTGCTCTCCACCATCTGGATCTCTCAGAGATTTTCATGGAGTTACACAGGGAAGAGAAGAGGGAGGAAGTGAGACAGAAGGGCCCAGAGGAGATTAAGGGGGACGCAAAAGAGGAGAGACGATCCAGCCATAATCAGTTCTCTAATGTTCTCCACAGCCCGGAACACACAAAGAGATTCACAGAGTTGGGTAGAGAAGAAAAGGGGGAGTGGGAAGATGGAGGCGACTTGGTGGAGAAAAAGGAGAGCTAAAAGGGGGAGAGAGCAATCAAGCCAGTGATCTCGTTCCCAAGTAAAAATGGGTGCTGAAGATTGGGTTCTTGAAGATACAAAACTTGTATAACAATACAAAAAGCGAAGATTAAAAATCTAGAGGTAGAAGGTTTAGGTTCTCAAAAATACCAAATTATAAAAGGAGAAAGAAAAAGAAGAAAAAAAAGAAGGCAAAAAGAAAAAAATGAAAAAAACAGAAAAAAAAACCGCACCAAAGTCACAAAAGTTAATATATATTAATATAAATTATATATATTATTAATATATATATGAAGTTAACTTTAGAAATAATGTCCTTAAAGAGAAAAAATAAAAAAAATGAAAACATAAAAATAGAATTTTTTTTGCAAGGTTATAGTAAGTTATAAAAATGAAAATTGAGGAGTAATAGGGGACTTAAAATAAAAATAAAAGAATAAAATAAAATAAAATTAAAAAAAATTAACAAAAATATAATAAAAGTTTAAAATTTAAAGAATGAATACCTAGTAAAAAATATATCTCAGACTTTCTCTGAGCTGTTGTGGACTGTGTGTGTCAGTTCAATTTTATGTAGTTCCTTGGTCCAGTTTGTACTTCTCAAGGTCCTCTAGGCCCTTCCTATGTTAGTCGGTGCTAATTACAGGGTTTGTGTTAATTTGGTGGCCTCTCACTTCAAAGTCGATTCCTTCTGTTTCATTTAGCTTCTTCTATTGCTGGTCTCTTCAGTGTCTAATTTCCGCCCTGACACCAGGGGGGCGGTGGTGGCCACTTTTTTTTTTTTAGTCTCACTTGTTCAGTCGTGCTGTGGGAAGGGAGGAACACTGCAAACAAATCTCACTTGTAGGTGTGCTCACATTTTTTCGACCACTATGTTTTGCCCCACGTCATGGCTGTTAGCTTTCCCAGTTCTACACTGTTCAGCTCTAGGTTTTGCACTGGCCGGGAACTGTCTGAAGCAGCCGCTGGGGTTGCCAGTATTTCCCAGGTCTAAGCCGCTCAGGTTCTAGTTCCCGGGTACTTCACAAAGGTACAGACTTGGTTGAGTCTGAGTTTTGTACCCTTCCCAGGTCCCAGCAGCACCGATGACCAGGTTTTTGGCTAGTGTGGTCGAGGGTTGTGCCTTTTTTCCTTCCCCCATCTCAGCCGCTCGGTTTTCTGGGTGTACAATGGGTGCAGCTTCCCAGGTGTGCCGTGCTCTCCCCTGGGGAGCTGATCTCTGGCTGCGACCCTCTTGGCAGGTGCCGACCCTCCAGAGTTCCAAGCAGTCCTGGTTAGCAGCAAGGTCTGTTTGCAGTTTGGTATAGAATGCCTCACTGGGGCCGTGATCCCGCCCTTCTGGCTCTCGCTGCCCTCCCCTTCCTGTCTCCTGCTGGGGATGGGCCGGTCTGCGGCTGGTTTACCCTGCTCAGTCCTTTGTTCTGTGAGCCGGCCTGGCAGTGTCTTATGTTAGGACTTTTCGCGGGAAAGCTACCCCAGGGTCTAGGTTGCTGTTTCAATCTAGTTCCCTCAGATTGCCCGCGGGCATTCAGGCTCATTCCTTACCAAAAGCGATGCAGCCCACTCCTCCCTGCCCAGTCTCCACTTGCTAGTTGGGGAAGTGCATGTCTGGTCAGGGCTGCGTGCCCGCTGGGATTTGCTGTTAGGTGGTACACTGTGGGTTTTAATTATTTTATTTATTTTTCCTCCCCATTATTTTGCCCTTTGCAATTCCAAGGCTTGCCACAGACCCGCTGGAGAGAGTGTTTCCTGGTGTTTGGAAACTTCTCTCTTTTTTAAGACTCCCTTCCCGGGATGGATCTCCATCCCTACCTCTTTTGTCTCTCTTTTTATCTTTTATATTTTGTCCTACCTCCTTTCAAAGACTATGATCTGCCTTTCTGTGTGTCCGATGTCCTCTGCCAGCATTCACAAGTTGTTTTGTGGAATTTGCTCTGCATCTAAATGTTCTTTTGGTGAATTTGTGGGGAGAGAAAGTCGTCTCCCCGTCCTATTCCTCTGCCATCTTAGAACCACCCCTACCAGCTCAGATTTAAGTGAAGGAAACTAGATTCCACCTCTGAATGTGGTGAGCAGCATGCAAATTTGTGCAGAAATAATTGATAGTGGTTTTCTTTAGACTCTTTACCATAATGAAAAAACAAGGTATATAGTCTCAAAATCTTCCTCCAGTGGGAAAAACACATGAGACACTACCTTAACCAAATGATCTATGTTAATATCACTATGAAGTATTCAACATTACTTCATTTCCAACTCAAAAAGCATAGACTCTGTCTAATATTTTTTAAAATAATTTTATTTATTTATTTTTGGCTGTGTTGGATGTTCATTGTTTTTCTCTAGTTGTGATGAGTGGGAGCTACTCTCTCATTGCAGTGGCTTCTCTTGTTGTGGAGCACAGGCTCTAGGGCACACAGGCTTCAGTAGTTGAAACACATGGGGTCAGTGGTTGAGATTCCCCAGCTCTAGAGCACAGCCTCAATAGTTGTGGTACACAGGCTTAGTTGCCCCATGTCATATGGGGATCTTCCTTCATTGGCAGGTGGATATTTTTACCACTAAGTCACCAGAGAAGACAAGCTTTGTCTAATATTGAAGAAATATCAAACAAACTTCAACTGAGAAATGTGCTCTTCAAAGCGTCAAATTATAAAACACAAAAATGGCTAAAGGACTGTTTCCAGCTTATGGACTAAAGAGGGATGACAACTAACAGAACATGTTCCTGAATGAATCCTGGGCAAGGGACTTCTTTTTCTTTTTTTCCTATTGCTATAAGGTAAATTATTACAAAATAAGCAAAATTTGAATAAGGCCTTTACTTAAGATGGATGCATTGAATCAATGTTAGTTTTCTACTTTTTGTAATCAATACTGTGGTTATTCAAGATATAAGAAATACACAATGACATGGTGGTGGTGGCTTAGTCACTAAGTCGTGTCCGACTCTTGTGAATCCATGGACTGTAGCCCGCCAGGCTCCTCGGTCCATGGGAATCTCCAGACAAGAACACTGGAGTTGCCATTTCCTTTTCCAGGGAATCTTTCCAACCTGAGAATCGAACCCAGGTCTACTGCATTGCAGGTAGACAATTTACCGGCTGAGCTATGAGGGAACCCCTGATCCATGAGGGCTTCCTTCATGTATCCCTACGAGGGAATACACAATGATGTATTTAGGAGTAAAGGGTCTTTATGTGTACCACTTACTCTTAAATGTTTCAGAAATAACAATAATAGAAACATAAAGCAAATGTGGTACAATATAAACAGTTAGGGAGTTTTTGTACTATTTTTGTGTTTGAGATTATTACAAAATGCAAAGCTATGCACAAAACAAACAAACACACAAGCAGATCAAGCATACCAGAGAATTAAACATGGAATCAAAGAATAAACAAACAATTGATATATAGGGAAAAATTTGATTTAAATAAAATTTCATGAAACAGCAAAGCACACAAAACCCAAAATCAACAGCTTTCTGAGGAAAATTTTTGCAGCACAAATGACAGAGAGCCCAAATTTTAGTTGAAAAGAGAAAGCACAATCAAACTGTAAAATAATAGCAACACTAAAGAAAATTAAGCAAAATTCATAAGCAGGTGCTTCACAAAACAGTAGCCAAACAAGTAGCCAAAATAGGTAAAGCAAAGCTCCAGGATTTCCGCTTAATTTTCCTGAGCTGAAGGCATATCATTTTCTTCATCCTTCCCCAGATTCCTACTAAAATTGCAGTGGAGAGTTTTTTATGAAGGCACACATTTGTGAAGCCAAAGGGAACATGAAATGAGAACACAAAAGACCACAGGAATCACAAAATTTTAGAACCGAGAATGCAGACAGGAAAATGGTAAGTGAGTTAGATCTGAGACATCTAAAAATTCGTGCCTATGGGAAGCAGCAGGTGGAGTTGAGGCAATAAAGAAGAATCAAGCTTATTTGCTTTGCCCTGGAGACACTGAAGAGGTGAGGCACCATATTGCTACTAAAAGTGGAAATGCAGGGCAGGCATGAAATGCAAATCATCCTATTTACCAAGCACACCTGTCTGTTGGGAAAATAGTGTGAGATAAGAAGGCCAAAATGCTTGTCTTAATGAAGTTCTTCTAATTCTTCTAATAGGGGATCATACATTTTAATTGATACACACACGCACACACACACACACACACAGTCATAAGATTTGTGGGAAAAAAAAAAAATCAGAACACAGGTATGTTGTTGGGGGGGGAGGAGTATGTTTTTCAAGTATGATTATCAGGAAATCCTTTGCCGAAAAGGTGCCATTTGAGCAAAAATTGAAGGTGTTGAGGGGCCAGTTATGTGAAGATATGGTCAAAGACAGTACAGCAAATATAAATGCCTGAATTGGAACTGTGCCTGGCTTGTGGGGACTAGTTAAGGGAGAGAGTGTTAAAAATAGGCTTTAGGAGATGGGAAAAATGTGACATTTTTGTAAGGTTTTTGAAATAAGACCAGGAGACTTTGGAGTATCTGAAGCTGAAATCTGGAGAATAAACTGAAAATCATTTTAAAAGAGCAGTCTGACTCCCAGAAACGGTTTCCTCTTCCAACACAGCAACAATGGCAGATTAGAGGTTTGCATTCTTGAAAAGTTTGAACCACAGAGCATCCAATCCCAGAGACACAACCAATAGAGCAGAGCCCTGACTTGAGAACAGGGGAGTACTGGAAGCCCACTTACCAGGTATTTCTGCTTACCACATCCTCTGCTCCAACCCTGCTCCCCCAGAATGGTGGCCACCCAGCAACACATGGAGGATTTCTGTTTGGGGAAACTGACTCACTTGAGAAAAAAGAGCCCCAGGCTGACATTTGTCAATCTTTCAGTGACATGCTAGGTCTTTCCCCAATCCCCCCGACAGACCCCAGAGCTCTCCTAGAGCATCAGGTCAATACAAGCATGATCAGCCAGTTACAAGATATATGTGAAAATTTTCCAACACAAACGAGAGACTAAAGTAAGTAAATCAAAATAGCTCAAAGGAAGTGGAGACAATACCTAGTACTGTGGTTAAAAACAAACAAAAAAGATCTTTTAAAAACCTATAATTAATATTCTTAGAGGAAAAAAAAAGTGATTGCAACTATGAGAGAACAGGCTGCTATCAAAAAAGAATATCCAGATGTAGGGTGACCACCATTCTGATTTGTCCAAGACTGCCTCCATTTTAGCACAGAATGTTCCCCACCCCAGGAAACCCACAGTCCCAGGTAAAGCAGGATAGTTGCTGACCCCACTGTAAAAGGAAGAAGCTCTATTAAAGATATGATAGCAACCATATGAGGTGAGACTAGAAAACTTCATAATCCCACAGACTCACTGAATCACTTTATGTGCCTGACTTCTCTTCCATCCCTAGTCTTTCTTGTTTTGACACCAGAAAACCAGGTAAGAGATGATGCAGAAGTTCATTAAATAGATGGTAAGGTCCTGACCTCAGGTGGTGAAAGTAGAAAAAGAAAGGAAAGAGTCAGGTGATGAGATAACTAATAGGTAGAATTCAAGGAAATAGAATCCAAGGGCTTTAGAATTTCAGAGGGAGGAAAACACCTCAGAGACCATCTGATTCAACCATCTCTTCATACAACCTCATGCCTGATTCACAGAAATAGTAGAGTACAGTACCTTTGCTAAATAAATTAACAGATGAATGAGAAATAAGACCAGAGATGCAATGACTCCACTATTGACTGGCGCACCCGGCATAGGAACGTAAACCTCCCGACCCGTAAATCAGGACTCTCTCTGTTTATGACATCGATCAAGTACAACAAATGACTACAACATTATCTGAACATTATTTTAGTGCTGTGGCTTGATTCATCTCATTTTCATCTGCAGTCTCATTTATAAGGTGACACATAAGAATCAATACATTTTAAAAGAGTTACGACAGTAGAAATTAGAAGGCAGAGGATTAGAAAATAAAGTTGAGAATGTAAAGCAGATGTGTAGAACAAACAAAGATTAAAAAATAAAGGAGAAAAAATTAAAAACAGAAAATCTGTCTAATAGGATTACTAATGTGAATAAAAGGAATTCTTAAAAGAGAAAAAGTAAAAAAAAAAAAAAAAAGAGAGAGAGAGAGGGAAAGGGAAATTATCAAAGAACTAAACAAGAACATTTTCTAGAGTAGAAGGACTGAAAGGGCTCACTGAGGGCCCAAAACAATGTTGGAAGAAAAGAAGGCAGCCAGGGACATTGTCAAGAGTGTTCAGAGATACAGTCCCTAAAGCAGAGAAGTGGGGTGGGATGGGAAGAGAGAAAACAGATGGGACTCAAAGTTTTTAAATGGGACTCAGGAATAAGGATGACACATTAAACTGCTCACACCTAGGCTAGAAGCTTTAAGTCATAGGAGATCATGCTTCTAAGGTTCTAAGAGAAAATGATGTCACTATTCTGTAGCCAGTGCCCCAGGATAAATGCACAAGGTGGTTTCTGCACTATTGTTTGTATAAGCAAATATCTATTAAATAGCTAAATGTCTATTATTAGCAGTGAAATCAAATATAACGAATAAATATAGCATTAAATAAGTATAATAATTATACAAATAAAATATTATCACATTTTATAATTTTTTGACCATTTGAAACAATTTATTTGACACATTTTATTGAAAGAATGAAGTTAATTATATGTACTGGCGTGGAAAGAACTTCAATATTATTAGGTTTTTTTGAAAAAGTAAATTTCAAAATAATAATGTATGTATTAGATTTCTTATTAGAGAATATATAGGTAGGGAAATTAATACATAGAAATACAAACATGGATAAAATAACTGGAAAGAGAAAAATCTCCATGTTATCAGTGACTGCCTTTGGAGAACAGTGTTTAAAAGTTTAGCCTATACTTTCTGCTTTGTACAGTTTTATAGCAGTTGGATTTTTTCCTTACAATGTGCAAATTATTTTTAAAGTTGTGTATATTTTTCATTTATTCGTGATAACAGTGCCATCTAGTGGTTTATGTTAACTTTCAAACTATTTTAACTTTAAAATAATGCAATACTTTTGCTGAATATTGTGCTGAATATCAGTCCTGAATATTCATTGGAAGGACTGATGCTGAAGCTGAAGCTCCAATACTCTTGCCACCTGATGCGAAGAATCTGACTCATTGGGAAAAGGTCCTGATGCTGGGGAAGATCGAGGGTAAGAGAAGGGGGACGATAGAGGATGAGATGGTTGGATGGCATCACCGACTCAATGGACGTGAGTTTGAGCAAGTTCCAGGAGTTGGTGGCTTGGTGTGCTGCATTTCACGGGGTCGCAAAGAGTTGGATATGACTGACTGAACTGAACTGAACACTTGTGGTTAGTTGCTCAGTCGTGTCCACCTCTTTGCAACCCTATGTACCATAGCCCACCAGGCACTTCTGTCCATGGGGATTCTCCAGGCAAGAATACTGGAGTGGATTCCCATGCCATCCTCCTCCTGTGGATCTTCCCAACGCAGGGATCAAACCCAGGTCTCCTGCATTGTAGGCAGATTCTCTACCATCTGATACACCAAGGAAGCCCAAATGTAATACTTAATAATATTTTGATGTCAGGAAAACACTTACTTTTTAAATATTTTGTTTTTATTTTTTAAATTATGAAAGTATGATAACACATTTTACAAGAGACTTGGAAAATACAGAACAAAAGTTACATATAGTTCCATTATATATTACAATTATTTTTAAGAGGATAAATTAAGATTTTTACTTGAAGTTTTGAAAATTAATAGAATGAATAGACAGAAAAGTAAAAGGATATAATAGACATGAAAAGCACTATGAACCAATTCAATGTAATTAAGATTTACACAATTTTCACACAACAGCAATGTATAAATTCTATTCAAGTTCCCATAGGCTATAAATTGGGAGACACTGGAATATATCGAGGGACAGAAAACAAGGTGCAAAAAACTTTATGACCTAAAGGTATTGAAATCATACAGAGTCTGTTCTCTTTTCACTGTGAAATTATGTTAGAAATCAATACCAAAAGATATTTGAAAATAACCCACATAATTTTCAACTGCAATGTAATATTTACCAAGATAGATCTTTGACTTAACCATTCAATGCCTCACAAAGGTTAAAAGACTGAAAAAACATAGAGAGTGATTGCAGAGAAGAAAGAAATTAACATCAAGGATACTTTAAAGATACAAATATGTTGGAAATTAAATGTTCACTTTTAAGTGATAAGTATATCTAAGAAGCCATAACATGGAAAATTAGAAAACATTTGTAACAGAATAAAGATGAAATGAGAATTTATCAGGATTTGTTGCATGCAGTTGCTCAATGCAACTAGAAAATGTGGAATCTTGAAGAGGTATGAAAATAAATAACAGACACTAGCATAAATTTTGAACAAAATATGTACTTTTAGTTAATAATATGGTATGACATGTTAATCTCCTGTTGCTTTATTTTTAAAACATAGTATTTCTTTATATTTTCAGAATTGGATTAGACGTCTTAAGACTCATTCATTTTTTTTTAATCACTAAAGTAATAAGTTTCTAGGCTTTTAGTAGTAATACTAGGTGCCAGAATAAATAGAGCTATATCAAAGTTTTGTGAATACAAATTAGAAATCTAGCATTCCTCTCATACTTAGTCAAAGAATTGGAACCAAAATGTCACAGCTATTTTAATTAAGCAAAAGTTTGTAAGTTTTCTAAAATATAATATATTGGAAACTTCTGATAAAATGTGGTCCACTGGAGAAGGGAATGGGAAACCACATCAGCATTCTCGTGTTAAGAATGCTATGAACTGTTTTGAAAAAGCTAAAAGATGAGACACTGAAAGATGAACCTCCAAGATTGGTAGGTTCCCAGCATGCTACTGGAGAAGAGTGAATAAAGAGTTCCAGAAGGAATGAAGAGGTTGAGCCAAAGGAGAAAGGAAGCCCAGTTTTTAATGTGTCTGGTGATGAAAGTAAAGTCTAATGCTGTAAAGAACAATATTGCATAAGAACCTAGAACGTTAGGTCCATGAATCAAGGTAAAGTGGAGGTAGTCAAACAGGAGATGGAAGAATGAACATTGACATTTTAGGAATTGATGAATTAAAATGGATGGGAATGGGTGAATTTAATTCAGATGATCATTATGTCTACTACTGTGGGCAGAATCCTTTAGAAGAAATGGAGAAGTCCTCAAAGTCAACAAAAGAGTTTGAAATGCAGTACGTGGGTGCGATCTCAGAAATGACAGAATGATCTCAGTTTGTTTTCAAGGCAAATCCAATATCACAGTAATCCAAGTCTATGCCCCAACCACTAATGCTGAAGAAGCTGAAGTTGAATGGTTCTATGAAGACCTACAAGAACTTCCAGAATGAAACAAACAAACAAAAAAGATGTCCTTCTCATCATAAGGGACTGGAACGCAAAAGTAGGAAGTCAAGAGGTACCTGGAGGAACAGGCAAGTTTGACTTGTCAAAATGAAGCAGGGGGCAAAGGCTAACAGAATTCTGGCAAGAGAACGCACTGGTCATAGAAAAACACTATTTGCAACTGAAGATGGAGAAACACTATGCAGTCGGCAAAAAAACAAGACTTAGAACTAACTGTGGATCTGATCATGAGCTCCTTATTGCAAAATTCAGACTTAAATTGAAGAAAGTAGGGAAAACCACTAGGCCATTCAGGTATGACCTAAAGCAAGTCCCTTATGATTATACGGTAGAAGTAACAAAGAGATTCAAGGGGTTAGATTGGATAGATAGAGTGGTTGAAGAACTATGGACAGAGGTTCATAATATTTTACAGGAGGCAGTGATAAAAATCATCCCCAAGAAAAAGGAATGCAACAAGGCAAAATGGTAGTCTGAGAAGGCCTTACAAATAGCTGAGGAAAGAAGAGAAGCAAAAGGAGTAAAAGAAAGATGTATCCATCTGAATGCAGAGTACCAATGAATAGTAAGGAGAGATAATAAAGCCTTCTTAAGTGAACAATGCAAAGAAACAGAGGAAAACAATAGAATGGTAATAACTAGATATCTCATCAAGAAAATTAGAGCTAACAAGGGAACATTTCATGCAAAGAAGGGCACAATAAAGGACAGAAACAGTATGGGCTAAACAGAAGTAGAATATATTTAGAAGTGGTGGCTAGAATACACAGAAGAACTATACAAAAAAGATCTTAATGACCCAGACAACCACGATTGTGTGCTCACTCACTAAAGCCAGAAATCCTGAAGTGTGAAGTCAAATGGGCCTTAAGAAGCATCACTACAAACAAAGCTAGTGGAGGTGATGGAATTCTGCTGAGCTATTGCAAATCCTAAAAGATGATGCTTTTAAAGTGCCACACTCAATATGTCAGCAAATTTGGAAAACTCAGCAGTGGCCACAGGACCGGAAAATGTCAGTTTCATTCCAGTCTCAATGAAGGGCAATGACAAAGAATGTTCAAGCTACCAAACAGTCGCACTCATTTCACATGTTGCAAGGTTATACTCAAAAATCCTTCAAGCTAGGCTTCAGCAGTATGTGAACTGAGAACTTCCAGATGCACAATCTAGTTCCAGAAAAGGCAGATGAACCAGAAATCAAATTGCCAATGACCATTAGATCATAGAAAAGCAAATGAATTCCAGAAAAACATCTACTTCTGCTTCATTGACTATGCTAAAGCCTTTTGGCTGTGTGGATCACTAAACTAGAAAATTCTTAAAGAGTTGGAAATACAAGACCATATTACCTGCCTCCTGAGAAACCTGCATGCAGGACAAGAAGCAACAACTGTAACTGGACTTGGAGAAATGAACTAGTTCAAATTGGGAAAGGAGTACTTCAAGGCTGTATATTGTCACCCTGCTTATTTAACTTTACATGTAGAGTACATCATGTGAAAGGCAGGGCTGGAGGATGTTCAAGCTGCAAGCAAGATTGTTGGGAGAAATATAAATAACTTCAGGTATGCAGATGATACCACCCTAATGGCAGAAAGCAAAGAGGAACTAAAGAGCCTCTTGATGAAGGTGAAAGAAAGTGAATAAGCTGGCTTAAAATCCAACATTAAAAAGATAATAATAATAAGATCATGGCGTCCTGTCCCATCACCTCATGGCAAAGAAATGGAGAAACAATAGAAACAGTGACAGACTTTATTTTCTTGGGCTCCAAAATCACTATGGACATTGTCTGCAGCCATAAGATTAAAAGACACTTGCTCCTTGGAAGGAATGCTATGACAAACCTAGACAGTGTATTAAAAAGTAGAGACATCACTTTGCTGACAAAGGTCAAGATATGGGTTGACCAAGATATCGGTAATCCAAGATATGGTTTTCCAGTAGTCATATACAGATGTGAGAGTTAGACCATAAAGAACGCTGAGCACTGAATTGATGCTTTTGAACTGTGGTGCTGGAAATATTCTTGAGAGTCCCTTTGATGGCAGGAGATCAAACCAGTCAATCCTAAAGGAAATGAACCCTGAATATTCACTGGAAGGACTGATGCTGAAGCTGAAGTTCCAATTATTTGGCCACCTGATGGGAAGAGTCAATTCATTGGAAAAGATCTTGATGCTGGGAAAGATTGAGGATGAGATGGTTGTGAGAGGGTAACAGACAGGAAGGCCAGGGGGTCTCCAAATGGAGGAAATAGGCTGCAAGTGTCAGACATTTTTTATCTCTCTCTTAAACAACAGGAGGAAACAAACTACAAGTGTCAGATTTTTTTCCCTTCTATATATAAAATGAAAAGTTTTCTCTTAAAACTCTGTGTTACCATGACGACACCTGGTTCCACCTGAACTTAACTTTTCTCAAATCTCGAGCTAACCAATGAGTTTTTATTATGAAAAATGTTTTTTCATAAGCTATGTTAATGAACTATGTATTTACCCTAGACTCTTTCTTTCTTCATGTTGGTTCCACTGCTTAAGACTCAGAACTCAACAAACCAGCATGTTTTACTCATTCATTGTCCTCCTAATCTATGTTAATGACACTATATATTTACTTGGAAACCTGCCTTTCTTCAAGATTCATGTCAATCATTTTATGGCCCGGGATGACTCATCTTGTGCCATGTTATCTCAAAATGTATGTTGTGGGTGAGGGGCCTGGTACCACTCTGAGTTTTGAGATATTTTCTTTTTCTAATTAATGGCTTGCTGATAGGTATATAACATACTGCTAAAGGCTAGGGGGGGGGGGGGGGGGGGGGGGGGGGAACTGTTTCTGTCCCCTTCTGATTGTCTATGTCATAAGATTCCTCTATCTCTTTTATGCTTTAATAAAACTTTATTACACAAAAGCTCTGAGTGATCAAACCTCATCACTAGCCCTAGTTTGAATTCATGTCCTCTGAAGGCCAAGAATCCCGGCAACTTCCAAGGTTCAGCAACAATCTTTCAGTTGGATGGCATCATCAACTCAATGGACATGAGTTTGAGCAAATTTGGGGAAATAGTAAGGACAGGGAAGTCTAGTGTGCTGCCATCCACAGGGTCTCAAAGAGTCAGATATGACTGAGGGACTAACAACTATATATATATACACACACACACACACACACACACACACACACACACACACACACACAAACATTTCTACTGAACTTGATAAAGGCTTGAGAAAGAAAAACAATAAAAGAGATAGAGAAACTTGAAAAGATAAACTAAATGAAATGGGATCTCTGAATATAGCAGACGAATGGATAAGGAAGCTGTGCTACATATACACAATGGAATATTTACTCAGCCATTAAAAAGAATACATTCGAATCAGTTCTAATGAGGTGGATGAAACTGGAGCCTATTATACAGAGTGGAAGAAAGCCAGAAAGAAAAACACCATTACAGTATACTAACACATATATATGGTATTTAGTCAATCGGTAAAGATAACCCTGTATACGAGACATCAAAAGAGACACAGATAAATAGAACAGTATTATGGACTGTATGGAAGAGGGTGAGGGTGGTTGGGATGATATGGGAGAATGGCATGGAATCATGTAAATTTTCCATATGTGAAAAGAATCGCCAGTCCAGGTTCAATGAATGATACAGCGTGCTCGGGGTTGGTGCACCCAGGATGACCCGGAGGGATGAGATGGGGAGGGAGGTGGAAGGGGGGTTGTCTGGGAAGGGGAAAATATGTACACTCATGGTGGATTCACGTCAATGTATGGCAAAACAAATTTAAAAAATAACAAATAAAAAAAATAAAAATGTTTCCCAAAAAAAAGAAAGAAAAAAGAAAAAGTGAAACAAATTAAATAAAAGTAAAAGATCATCGTGTCATCCAGTTGTTTTTAAACATTGTTGCTCATTAGAATCACATCTGGATCTTTGAAGAAAAAAAAGCAATACCTGGGCTTTTGTATTTTTCCAACAATTCTAAGATAATTCTTAAGTGTATCTGAGTTTTCAAGAAAGAAAACCGGGAAAAAAAATTTAAAAAAATTTTGTTTAAAAAACAAAAAGAAAAAAAAAAAGGAAAAAATTATTGAAAAAAAAAAAAAAATTTTTTGGCCACGAAAAAAATTTTAAAAAAAAAAATATAAAATGAAAGAAATAAAGAGGTAGGGGTTAAGTTTTGGGGGAAGAAAATTGGTAAAAAAAAGGGTAAAAACCCCAAATTTTAAAAAAAAAAAAAATTTTAAAAAAATTTTTAAGAAAGAAAAAAAAATTTTAAAAATGGAAAAAAAACCCGGGAAAAAAAAAAATTTTTAAAAAAAAAGGGAAAAAGGAGGAAAAATTTCCCTTTTTGGGGGGGGGGAAAAAAAGGGGGGTAAAGGGATGGGGGAAAAATTTTAAAAAATTGGGGAAAAAAAATGAAAGTTTGGTAACAGATTAGGTTTTTTAAAAAGAATAAAAATATAAAATGGAAAAAAAAACAGTTTTTAAAGGTGGGGGGGGGAAAAAGAAATAATGGTGGAAAAAAACAAACTTTTTTCTAACAAAAAAAAAATCTCCAACAGAAAAAATTTAAAAAGTGCCGAAATTAAAAAAGGGGAAAAAAGTCGCCTTTGCTTCCCGGGAAAATTCCTCGCCCACCCCCGAGAATAAAAAAAAAAGGGCCTTTTAAGCAAGAGTTTTTGCACAAAAAAGGGAACATAAAAAATTTTTTTGGGCCCCGGTGATTCATTTTTTTTTGGAAAAAAAAAAAAATTTTGGTAATTTCCCCCCCAACTAAAATAAAAATTTAAAAAAAAATTAAAAAAAAAAAATATGAAAAAATTTTTTTTAAAAAAAAAGGGAAAAAGCCCCGGGGGGGGAAAAATCCCAAAAAAAATGCGAATTGCCCAAAAAATTTTTGGGTTTGGGCCACCCCCCCCCCCCCCCCCCCCCCGGCCCCCCCCCCCCCCCCCCCCCCAAAAAAAAAACTCCCCCCCTTTTTTCCCCCCCCCCCCCCCGCCCCCCCCTTCCCCCCCCCCCCCAAAGGGGTTCACAAGGGGAGTACCCAAAACCCCCCCTGGTTTGAAACCCCCTTTTTTGCACCCCCTTCGCAAAAATTTTTTGCCCGGGGGTTTTTTAAAGGGCCTTTTTAGGGGGGAAAGATTGATTCATTTTAATATCCTTTCCAAAAACCCAGGGTTCCTTTGGAACTTTGGTTTTGCGAAGGGTTCCAAGATTTTAAAAAAAAAAGGTTTTTCCCGGGTATTTTGTAAGTCCAATCCCCCCCCCCCAAAAAGGGAAAAAGGATAGGGGGGGGAAGTTGGAAAAGGGGTTTGTTTTTTGCCAGGGGGTAAAACTTTCCTTGGGGTAAATTTTTTAATTTTATCGTATAATTAGTTTTTACCCCCCAAAATAAATTAATGTTTAATTTTTGAAATTTTTTGGGGGGCCAGATGATTTTTTTTTAAGTTTTTTTACATTTTTCCCCTTTTTTTTTTATTTATAAAGGGGGTTTTGTTTTTTTTCCCCCTTTTTTGATGGGGTGTGGTTTTAAAATTTTTAAATAAAATTTTTTAGACAATTTGTTTCCCATGGTTTCCCCCCCGGTTTTCAATGATTTGCTTAATTAAAAAAGGGGGGGGTAAAAATTTTCCATTGGGGTACCCTTTTTCCTTTTTTTTTTGAACCAGTCGGGGCCAATTCTAAGTTTTGCCTAAAAGGATTTTGAAACCCGGGGGGTTTTTTTTTAAAAATTTTGTTTATTTGATCCCAAGTAAAGGGGTTTGGTTTTAATAATAAAGCAAAAATTTTTTTCTAACCTTTTTTTTTGTTTCCCGGGGTTTTGGAATTTTTGATTTGGCCCTTCCCTTTTTAAAACCGCGAAAATCGGAAATTTAAATTTTGGCCAAAAAAACTGGGACCAAAGATCCCCATCGGTTAAATAAAAAAAAACCAAAATTAAAAGAACCCTTTATTTTTGGTTGGGGAAATTTTAAACTTAGGGAGGACAGGGGGGTTTTTTTTAAAAAAAACAAAGAAACCCAAAACCCAGAAATTCCTCTTATCAATCCAAAAAAAATTAAAAACCCCCTCCCCCCAAAAAATTTTCACCAGTTTTTCAAAAGAAAAACCCAAAAGAATTGGCCGGGAGTTTTGGATAAAAAAGGGGGAAAAATAACACCAAATCTAAAAAAAAACCCCCCAAATACACACCAAAAAAAAAAAATTTATTATAGTTAAAGAGGCGGGGAGGACAAAGAAAAAAAAAATGAAAGGGGAATAAATTTTTATTTAGGTTTTTATTGAGGATTTTTAAAAAATTTTTTTATGGCTAAAAAAATTTTAAAACCCCGGCTTTTTTTTTCCCCTGTTTTAAAATCCTTAACATTTAAGAAACAAAAATTTCTTAAAACTGTTTTTTCAAAAACCTTTAAATTTTTTACAAAACAAAAAATTTTTCCCCAAGAAAAGACCCCCCCCCCAACCCCCCCCCGGGGAGGGGGGGTTATTTTCTTCAACCTTGAGTGTTTCTTTTCTTATTAAAACCTTATAATCCCGCAAAAAAACCCCCCTTTTTCCCCGCTGGAAGCTTTTCTTTGGGGATTTTTAAAAACTTTGAAACCAAAACTCTAGAAAAGAACCGGGTTTTTGGGTTAAAAACCTTTTTGGGAAAAGGGAAAAAGGTTTGGAAAAGGTTAAAGGGGGGGGAAAAAAATTTGGTTAATAATTAAAAAAATTTTTGGGCTTCTGGATATTATGGGAAATAGAGGGGGAAAAAAAACAAAAATTGTCAGACTTTATTTTGGGGGCTCCAAAACCCCGGGGTGAGCAAAAAAAAAACCTTTTTTTGGAAGGAAGGTTATGGCCAACCTAGAAGCATTTTTTAAAAACAGAGACTTATTTTGCCAACAAAAGTCTCCTAGTCAGGCTAAGTTTTTTCCAGTTTGGAGGGGTATTGGGGGTTTTAAAAAGGGGAAAAGGGGGTTTTTTTGGGTTTTGGGAAATTTGGAAACCTTGGGGAAACCCGGGAAAAAACCCCCCCCTGGAAAAATTTTTTTTTTGGATTTTGGGTTGAAAAACCCAAAATTTTCCCCCTTTTCAAAGGGTTGCCATTGGAAAAACTTGCTGGGTAGGGTTGGGGGGGGGGGGGGGAGGGGGGAGAAGGGGTTGGATACCAAGATGGGAAAGGGTTTGGGGATCCGGGGGTTGGTGAAAAAGGCTGGGTGTCAGTTCGGGGGGGGGGGGGGTTTGGGAAAAGGGGGGCTGTTTAATAATTTTTAAATTTTTCAAATCCCAGGGGCAAAAAAAAGGAAGGGGTAACTTTAAAAAATTTAAAAAAAGGGGTGGGGTTTGAAATTTTCTTTTGTCACTATCTAGTTAGTACGTGAAATTCTGCATGAAAACCCCAAAAAAAGGTTCTGGGGGAAAAAAAGGGGGTTGGGGAAGGGGAGGGGGTTTTGGGGGGGCCCAAGTATTTTTACCCTTTTTTCATTATTTTTTGAAAAAAGTTTTTTTTTAATTTTAGAATTTATTACCATCTTCTTAATTTGTTTGGGGTTCGTTCTTTGTAGGTCTCTTCCTTCTCTTGTGTTTCCAACCTATTGAAGTTTCTTTAACGTTTACTGTAGAAACTGCTTTGGCAGTGCTGAATTCTCTTAACATTTGCTTATCTGAAAAGCTTTTGACTTCTCTGCCAAATTAAGAACCAGGGTCTTGCTGGGTAGAGTATGTCTTGGTTGTAGATTCTTCCCTCTCATCACCTTAAATATAGTATGCCATTCCCTTCTGACTTGTAGAGTTTTCTGTTCAGAAGTTAGCTGATAGATTTGTGAGAGTTCTCTTGTATGGTATTTGTCATTTTTCTCTTGTTAGTTTTACTGTTTTATCTTTGTTTTTTGTTTTGTCAGTTTTGATTACTATGTGTCTTGGTGTGTTCCTCCTTGGGTTTATCCTGCCTAGGACTCTCTGGGCTTCCTGAACTTGGTTGACTATTTCTTTCCCTATATTAGCAAAGTTTTCAGCCTTTTCAAATATTTCCTCAGGTCTTTTCTCTTTCTTTTCCTGGGCCCCCTATCATGCAAGTGTTTGATGTGTTTAATGTTATACCAGAAGACTCGGGCTTTCTTCTTCTTCTCTTTTTTTTTTCCATTCTTTTTTCTATATTCGGCTTTACTGCCATAATTTCCACCATTTTGTCTTCCAGGTCTTTTATCCAATTCTTCTGCCTCAGTGATTCTGCTATTGATTCCTTCTAGTGTATTGTTCATCTCTGTTTGCCCTTTAGTTCTTCTTCTGCTGCTGCTGCTGCTAAGTCGCTTCAGTCGTGTCCGACTCTGTGCGACCCCATAGACGGCAGCCCACCAGGCTCCTTCGTCCCTGGGATTCTCCAGGCAAGAATATTGGAGCGGGTTGCCATTTCCTTCTCCTAGGTTTTGGTAAACATTTCTTGCATTGTATCTTCTTCATTCTTTTTCCAAGATCCTGGACCATCTGCACTATCATTATTTTTTGAATTCTTCTTCTGGAATGTTGCCTATCTCCACTTCATTTGTTTCTTGATTTTTTGTTTTTTGTTTGTTTGCATTTTTTATCTTATTCTTTCATTTGGGAGAAAAATCCCCTACCCTTTCATCTCAATTAACTTTCTGTGGTTGTGGTTTTTGTTCTGGAGACTGTGGAATTGTAGTTCTTCTTGTTTCTTCTGTCTGCCCTCTGAGGGATGAATCTGATGGGAGGAACTGATGATGAAAAAAACTGGGTCTTGTTCTGGTGGGCAGGGTCATGGTCAGTAAAACTTTCATCCAATTATCTGCAGATGGTTGGCGCTGCACTCCCTCTCTGTTAGTTGTTTGGCCTGAGGCAACCCAGCCCTGAGTCTACAGTCCATGGTAGATTAACAGGGCTGCAAGGGGCTAACTTTCCAAGGGACACCTCCCAGGAATGCTGCTGCCAGTGCCCCTGTCCCTGTGGCAAGCCACTACTGACTCACACCTCCACAGGAGACCCTTCCACACTAGCATGTATGTCTGGTTTAGTCTCCTATAGGGTCGCTGCTCCTTTCCCCTGGGTCCTGGTGCATGCAAGATTTCATTTGTGCCCTCCAAGTGTAGAGTCTCTGTTTCCCCAAGTCCTGTGGAAGTTCTATAATCAAATTCCATTGGCCTTCAAAGTCAGATTCCTGGGGGATTCCTAGTCCCTTTGCTGTATCCCCAGACTGGGAAGACTGATGCAGGGTTCAGAACCATCACAACAGTGGGAAATCTTAGGTATTATTGTTCTCCAGTTTGTGGTTCACCCAGGAGGTGGGTATGGGGTTTGATTTTATCATGATTGTGCCCCTCCTCCCATCTCATTGTGGTTTCTCCTTTGTCTTTTGTTGCAGGATATCTTTTTTTTTTTTTTTTTGGTGTTTTCCAGCATCCTCCCTGTCTAGTGTTGTTCAACAGCTAGTTGTGATTTCACTGCTCTTGCAGAAGGAGATGAGGGCAAGTCCTCCTACTTTGCCATCTTGATTTGATCTCCAAAACTTATTTTAATATGACATTTTAAAATAACAAGCCCTCTATTATGCCAAGTGAAATAAGTCAAACAAAGATAAATGCCCTGTGATTTCACTTATATGTGGAATCTGAAAAACAAAACAAACAAGCAAAAAACGTAAACAGACTCATAGATGCAGAGAATTAATGAGTGGTTGCCAGAGGAGTTGGGTGGGGACAGCCAAAAACAGATGACTAGGGGATTTAGAGATTAAAAGCCTCCAGTTATGTAATAAATACATCCTGGGGATCTAATGTACACGTAGGAAATATAAACCAATAATATCGTAAAAACTTTGTATGGTGACAGATAAACGGTAATTGGATTTTGTGGTGAATACTTCATAAAGTATAAAAATATTGAATCACTGTGTTGGAACTAAAACTTTATCTAAAACTAAGAGAATACAGTATATTAATTATAACTCAATTTTTTAAAGTTAAATATGACAAGTGATTGTCAGCCTTGAGTTGATAATTGCTTTGAATTGACAACTGACTTTGAGTTGGTAATTGTTGAAGCTGGATAATGCGTACTTTGGAATCTGTCTGTACAAGTTTTGCTTTTTTTTTTTTGAGATATCATTAGTTTCCCTTTTTAAAATTTGTGTCATTTCTTTATTTTTGGCTTTCCCGGGTCTTCATTGCTGCATGGGCTTTTCTCTAGTTGTGTTGAGCCATGCCTCCTCTCCAGTTGGGGAACACAGGCTTTTCATTGTGGTGGCTTCTTCTGCTGTGGAGCATGGGCTCTAGGGCATGTGGGCTTCAGTAGTCGTGGCACATGCAGTCAGTAGTTGCAACTCCTGGGGTCTAGAACAGGCTCAGTAGTTACGGTGCACAGCCTTTGTTTCTCCATGACAAGTGAAATCTTCCCAGGTGAGCTATCAAACCCATGTCTCCTGCATTGGTAGGTGGATTCGTTACCACTGAGCCACCAGGGAAGCCCCTGTGTACAAGTTTTAGTTTCTCAATTATTAAGAATTTTAAAATAATGTAAAAAATAAAAAAACTAAAAATTTTTAAAATTTTTTATCTTAGAATAATCCCCCAAGGCATAATAAAATTAAAAAAAATTAAAATACAAGAAAATATATTTAGTAGTCTACCACTTGTACTAAAAAATAAAGCAGTGTTTTTACATATTTGATTGTATGTGTATAAAATGTCTCTGGAATCACACTCACTTCCCAGTGAAACTGGTTGTCTTTAGTGAATATGAGTAAATGGCTAAAGACTAGGGATGAGAGGAAGAACTCTGGGTATGTTCCTTTTTTATCTTTAGAATTTTAAACCTGAATATAAAATGTAAATTAAAAATAAAGTCCATACCTAAGGAAAATTTGCTGTGTCACTTCCAGAGTAATGATGTTATAAACATGTCCCTAATCTTTATATAACTTATCTGCATCACATGTTAAAGTAGGATTTTCATTGACATAAAACTCAGAAGTTCACAGAACAAATAATTCCTTTAGGGTTCAAGTCCAGAGCACAACTTAAACACCCGGAGAAAAACCAAACTATCAGAAGCTCTCTATTCCAAAAAATGTAATAGTTTGCTCCCCATCCTACATTCTCATCACAGGTTAAGAGGTCTAAGTTTTCCAGATCCCTAATCAGAGGCCAGCAGTATCTCATCCTGAGAGAGGGTTCACTATCACAGGGAGCAAGTATCAAACCCTGAAGGAGAAAGCTGTGGTCACTGAAACCATAGTGCATTAAGGACAATGGTCTTAGACCAACCTTATTCCCCAGAGTTAACTGAGAATAATTAACAAAAGAGCACAACTGTCTGTCAGCAAGTCCTTGACAGAGTCCTAATAAGGATCTCTAATTAAATAGAGAAGCTTAGCAAAGTGACTCAGTCATACACATATAAGTATCCATTCTCCCTCAAATTCACCTTCCATTCAGGCCACCACATAACATTGAGCAGAACCCCCTGTGCTATACAGTATGTCCTTATTGGTTACCTGTTTTAAGTATAGCAGTGTGTCCCTTTGCTGTGCACTTGAAACTGTCATAACATTGTTAATCAATTATACTCATATAAAATAAAAAGTTTTAACAAATAGAGAAACTTAAGTGGATGGCAACGTCTGTATGAGGATTAATAGTTAGTTGAACAACATAACCAAAAAATACTGATTAATAGATTTAAATCATTTTGCAGTGCTGTCTTCCAGCCTATAATTTTCAAGGGTTTTGCCAACAACTATACAGAGAAAACAATATGCTTATCAAATTTGTGAAAGACACAAAGCTGTGAAGGGTAATATATACATATACAACAGAAGTAGATGATGGCCCTGACATTGTATGAAAACTAATACAATGGAATTTTAGAGATAGAAGTGTAAAAACAGACCTAGTTTCAGGAAAAAAAAAAATCTTCACTGGTGCAAGATACAGAAAGTCTGATTTATCTGCAACAGGTACAAAAGAGAGTTGGGAATGTTAGCTTATAGTAAAGGTGATGTTTCTGTTTATGATCATTACCTGGGGTGCAGAGGCTGTATTCCTGTTCTCCTCTGTGTAGAGCCAAAACCCTGTAGATACAAAACCCCCAGACACCACACTTCCTAGATAGAAGCTTGACAAACTAAAAGTGATTTAAATGAACACAACCATGATTCTGAGGGGGATTTGAATTGATGACAGAGAGCAAAAGCAGGGAAAATAATTAGCAAAATAAATTCTCCGATGGAATGGTAGCTATTCTCAAATATCCCAGTTGCTTCAGGTCAAAGAACAAGTAGGAATGTTAGATAAAAATAAACTCCACTGGAAGAAATCTTAGGGAATTGAAATTTGATTTAGTATAATTTGATCTTTTCTAGCAGTCAGAACTCAAAAAATGGAATGGGCTACCTCCAGAAATAGTATGTTACTTGATGCTGGAAAGCTAGAGCAAAAGAAGGAAATTCCTATGTGGAAGTGTTATGAAGGGCATGTCTTTGCACTGGCTAGAACTTCCAGTATGTCTAAAATGGCTGAATTGCCTTGGGAGAAAAGCATTCAGTATTTCACCTCTAAAGATTGCTCTAGGTTTTCATGCCTTTTATCAGCTTGAGGAAGATGCCTTCCACTCCTAACTTGCTGGGGACTTAGGTCATGGAAGTATTGTTGGGGAGTGAAGAGACTGAATTAGAAACACATGGAATATGGTCTGTGAGAGGGCTTCACATTTCTCATGCTTTTTCAGACATCAGTGCGGTATATCTGGTGTTTTGGGAAAGATCACAGACTCTCATTCATTGGACGTGTGAATGCAGCAACTCCTTATAATAAATTCCTTCATTCAAAGGCCTCAGTGTGGGAACATTTAAAATTGCTAAAGTCTTTCCAGAAGTGTTGCTCTTACTCTTTAATTAATTTATTCATGAATGCTTTTAAGGTAAATATATATATATATATATATATATATATATAAGGGAAAATAAAGGAATGAGACTTCCTGGTGAAGTAAACAGCAAAAGGGCTACTTTAAACGTGACAATAAAAACCAAGACAAGCTGACAACTAGCTGTAAAGTCCTATGATAAACAGTGGTTGTCAAGTTAACTGTTTGCCACACTCATATGTGTTCAGCCTGGCTTATCAGTAAAGAAGGCTATAGAAATTGACCTGTGTTCAGGCATGTCACTCCTATAAACCACCTGCTGAACCTCCAGTTCCTGTCAGCTGAGGGCCATCAAGGGTGTGAGAGAAAAAGTAAATAACTGAATTGCATACATACTATATCCTGCCTGTTTCGTTTTTGATACTTCAGAGGGTTTTTTTTTTCCCCCCTTAATATAGGGGAGGTACAGATTCTCCTTGGACAAATCCTAATCAAAACTTCAGCTAGCAGATTACTAAACTTCACTTAATGAAGTGCTACCCAGACACGCCTGCGTTTTCATGTCCTGGCTGAGTTCAGCGAAATGTTTATTAATGGACGTGGCCTGTCCCGTCCTGACCCCAAGACACTGAGGCCTCTCTGTCTGAACCAGGCTCATGAGTTTCTTCCTCGCCTTTCTCAGGAACCGGAACACTTCTGGTAAGTTTTTATAAAATCCTTGTATCTTTTCATGACAAAATGAAACTCTTTTTTATTAGTCCATATTGACAAGTAGTATATTTCATCCCCACAATTATGAGATTACATTGGTCTTTAGATTCATTCATGTTCTTTCCTGGAGATTTTTTAAGTAAAAGAAATATGGCTTAAAAGGTGGGGAAGAAATCTCCATTTTGTAGAACACCCCTTCTGAATTTTTTTTTTTTTTTTCTTATTTGGTTTCTTTGTGCTAGGCTTTTTCCCTCAAATTAGAAGACACGTATTTTCATTTAATTCCATAGTGGAATTAAGTAAATTAAATGGAAGCACAAGACTTTGTTCAGTTCCCATACATTCCTTGTGTTGAAATACGGTGCTATATTTTGTTGAAAATAAAAAAATGATTTTAAGAGAAATATTTCTGAGGAACATAGTTAAATAATGATTTCTTTTTAATTTAAAATAAAGCAGATAAATGATATTTCCTCCTGAATATTTCAAAAGGCTTTTTGTGATATAACTCCTGTTATAGAAATCTGTGACTAACATAATTTTGCTTAAGATATTCAAACAGCAATCAGAGATAAAATGTTATGGTATATGCCTCAAAATTCAGGTTGGATCAAACTTATGTCATTGCCTGTTGTGTTGTGTGGCAAGGTACAGAAAATCCATCCAGGCTATTACATTACATTATCAACAATTAAAAACAAAATTTCTCTGGGATGCAATATTTAAAATCATACAAACACACACAAAATGCTGCTTTTCATATCTACAGTCCCAACCTAGAGTCATTTTATCTAGGATTTAGCAGCAAAGTCTCTTTATTATGAAAATTTTCAAACATAAAGGAAAAATGAAATAATTATACCTTGAACATCCAAATAGCTACCATGCAAATACCACAGTTAATATTTCCCTAGGACTTCCTGGTGGTCCAACGGTTAAGACTCCAAGCTTTCATTTCAGGAGCACGGGTTCAATCCCTGGCTGGGGAACTAAGATCCCACACGCCATGTGATGTGGTCAAAAAGAAAAAAAATATGATAAAATGATAAAAATAAAAACATTTTCCTCTATTGGCTTCTTCACATACTATCCAATATCCACTATCTGTCCAACAACTTATCTTCTTTACTTTTTGATAGGTTGCAAATTTCAATTTAACTTTTAACTTGAGGTAAAATTCATGTGCAGCATAATGCACAAATCTTTAGTATACCATTTGATGAGTTTTGATGAATACATACATCCGTGTAATCCAAGTCCCTGTCAATATATAGAACATCACCATCACCCCAGATCTATAAAAATTCTTCACCCCCCTGCCCAGTCATTCCCTTACCCCATCCTAGAGTCAAATACACTTCTCTCCCTTTATATGGTATACATGCATGATTCTACCTAGATTTATTTATGTTTCTGAGTGTATCAGTAAGTCATTTATTGCTTTAACGAGAATAGTATCCCAATTGTATTTCAATGTATGAATGTCCATGGCTTGTTTTTCTATTCTTTTTGTTGAACTTTATCCAGTTTGGGGCTAAATGTCCAAGCCTGGACATTCATAGATGTATCGTTATGGACATTCTTCGATGTATCTTTCACTGGACATATGTTTTCAGCCTCATGTGTTATCAGCTAGGAATAAAATTGCTGAGTCATAATGTACTAAGAACTTTAGCTTTATAAGACACTATCAGAACTTTTGCAAAATGATTGCATCATCTCATCTCCCTCACTTCAGTTATGTGACATCCTTGCTAATTTTGAGGTGGTCAGTCCTTGTAATTTTTGTTATTCTCGTGTTTTGATAATGCTCTCATTGTGGTTGTATTTGTATTTACCTGATAACTGATGTTGCAAACATTTTCCCAGGGGATTATTGGTCATTTGTAGATATTCCTTTATTGAATGTCTATTTCAATATTTGACTTATTTAAATATATATATATATATATGGTGGCTTGTCTTTTATGATTGAATTGGAGGAATTCTTGTAAGTATATACTCCAGCTGCAAGTTCTGGGACAGTTATTATCACGCAGATATGTTCTCCCAGTCTGTGGCTTGCTTATTCATTGTCTTAAATGTGTAGCTTGATGAGCACTAGTTTTAAATTTGGTTTAAGCCTAATTACCTATATTTTGTATGGTTTTTACTACCATGTGATATATAATAGTTTTTTTTTTTAATTCCCAAGTTTCCAAGACACTGTCCTATCTTTTTTCTCCTTAGAAGCCTTATCATTTTATTTTTTAGACTTATTTTTATTGAGGTAGCATCAGTTTATAACGTTATACATTTCATGTGTACAGCATTATATTTCTACTTCTGCATATCCAACAGTGTGTTTACCACCATAAATTTAATTTCCGTCTGTCACCATAAAGTGAAGCCTTCGGAAGCCTTTGGCCCTTTAGATCCCCCCTCCATCTACCCCTCTGGTAACCACTACTGTGTTCTCTATATCTATGTGTTTGTTTTTGCTTGGTTCATTTATTTTGGTTTGTTTGTTTAATTCCACATATGTGTGAAATCATACACTGTTTGTCTTCCTTCATCAGAGGAAGGTCCATCCATGTTGTAACAAATATCAAGATTTCATCTTTTTATGCCTGAGTAATATTCTATTGTGTGTATATAGATCATATCTTCTTTATCCATTCATCTGTTGATGGACAATTAAATTTCCATATCTTGGCAATAATGCTGCTATAAACATTGGGGTGCATGTATCTTTTTGAATTTGTGCTTTCATATTACTGTATAAATAACTGGATGTGAGGTAACTGGATCATATGGTAGTTCTATGTTTTATTTTTTTTGAGGAATTTCCATACGGTTCTCCACAGTAGCTGCAGTGTTTTACAATCCCACAAACAGTTCACAAGAATTCCCTTTTCTCCACACCCTTATCCACGCCTGTTCTTCTTATCTTTTTGATAGCAGACATTCTAACAGGGATGAGGTTCTTTCTCATTATGGTTTTGATTTGCATTTCCCTGATTAGTGATGTTGAAAACCTTCTCATGTGTCTATTGGCCATCTGCATGTCTTTTTTGGAAAAACATCTATTCAGTGTCTCTGCCTATGTTTTAATTGGGTTGCATTTTTTGTTATTGAGTTGTATGAGTTTTTGTATACTTTGGATTTTAATTTCTTAACATATATACTGTTTCAAATTATCTTCTCCCATTTCATACATTATTTTGCTGCTGTTGTTGATGGTATTTTTTGCTGTACAAAAGCTTTTTAGTTTTATGTAGTCCCATTTGTTTATTTTTGCTTTTGCTTCCCTTGCCTGAGGACATGTATCTAGAAGGATATTGCTAAGACTGGTGGTGCCAAAGAGCATGTTGTCCAAGTTTTCTTCCAGGAGTTTTCTGGTTTCTGGAGAAGGAAATGGCAGCTCACTCCAGTATGCTTGCCTGGAAAATCCCATGGACAGAGAAGTCCGGCAGGTTACAGTCCATAGGGTTGCAAAGAGTCAGACACCACTGAGTGACTTCACTTTCTGGTTTCAGGTCTTAGCTTCAAATCTTTAATCCATTTTGAGTTGATTTTTGTGTATGGTGTGAGATAGTAAGTGATCTAGTTTCTTTTTCTTTTTTTTTTTTTTTTGCCTGTGGCTCTTGTTTTCTTAATACCATCTATTGAAGGACTATCTTTTCTCCAAGGACTATCTTTTCTCCTTTGTCATAATTAATTACCTGTAAACCCATGGGTTTATTTTTGGGCTCTCAATTCTGTTCCATTGATCTATATATCTGTTTTTCTGCCAAAGCTATGCTATTTTAATTACATTAGCTTTGTGATATAGTTTGAAATAAGGAAGTGTGATACTTCCAGCTTTGTTTCTTTTTCTCAGGAGTGCTTTGGCTAATCAGTCTTTTATGATTCCATAAAAATTTTAGAACTTCTTGTTTTTTTTCTATGAAAAATGTCCTTGCAATTTTGAAAAGGATTGTATTGAATCAGTGCATTGCTTTAGCTTTATGGACATTTTAACAACGTTAATTGTTATGATTAATGAGTGTGGGTTTGCATGCTAAGTCACTTCAGTAGTGTCTGACTCTTTGCAACCCTACAGACTGTAACCCACCAGGCTCCTCTGTCCATGGGATTCTCCAGGCAAGAACACTGGAGTGGGTTTCCATGCCCTCCTCCAGGGGATCTCCCCAATTCAGGCATCAAATCTGCATCTCTTATGTCTTCTGCATTGGCAGGCAGGTTCTTTACCACTAGTGCCTCCTGGGAAGTCTCAATTCATGATTATGAGATATTCATGAGTATCTTTGCATTTATTTGTGTCTTCAATGTCTTTCAGCAATGTCTTATAGTTCTCAGTATATAGGTCTTTCATTTCCTTGTATAGATTTATTCCTTGGCATTTTATTCTTTTTGTTACAATTGTAATTTTTTTTTCTTATTTCTCTTTTTGTTATCTCATTGTTAGTGCAAAGAAATGCAAGAGATTTGTGTATGTTAATTTTTCATCCTGAAACTGTACTGTATTTGTTTATTATTTCTGATAGGTTTTGGTGGGGTTTTTAGGGTTTTCTATATATTAAACCATTTCATCTGCAAATGGTGACACTTTTACTTCTTCCTTTCCAATTTGGACTCCTTTTATTTCTTTTTCATGCCTAATTGCTCTGCCTAGGACTTCCAATATTATGTTAAATAAGAGTAGTGAAAACTGATATCCTTGTCTTGTTCATGACTTTAGAAGGAATATTTTCAGCTTTTTACTATTGAATATGATGTTAGTTGTGGGTTTGTCATATATGACCTCTATTATGTCAAGGTATGGTTACTTCCATACTCACTTTATTGAAAAACTTTATTATAAATGGGTGCTGAATCTTGTCAAATGCTTTTTCTTCACCTGTTGAGATTATCATATGATTTTCATCCTTCAGTTTATTAATGTAATGTATCACAATGATTGATTTGTGGTTGTTAAACCATTTCTGCATCCCTGGAATAAATCCTACTTGATCATGTTGTAGTGATCTTTTAATGTATCATTGTATTTGGTTTGCTAATACTTTGTCTATCAAAGATATTGGCTTTTAATTTTCTTTTGTGTGTTTGTATTTCCTTTGTCTGGTTTTGATGTCAGGGTGATGTTAGCCTCATAAATAAGTTAAGAAGTAGTCCTTCCTATTCAATTTTTTGCATTGGCTTGAGAAGAATAGGTTTTAAATCTTCTCTGAATGTTTGGTAAAATGTATCTATGAACACTTCTGGTCCTGGACTTTTGTTTGTTGAGATCTTTTGGTTTTATTAGTGTTTCAATCTCAATAGTGATCAATCTATTTAGGTTTTTTATTTCTTCATGATTCATTCTTAGAAGGTTGTAATATTCTAAGAATTTATTCATTTCTTCTAATTTCTCCTTTTTTTTGTATTTCTGTGGTATCCATTGTTATTTATCCTCTTTCATTTATTAGAACCTCTTTTTTTCTTGATTAGTCTAGCTAAAGGTTTGTCAATTTTGTATGTCTTCTCAAAGAACTAGTTCTTAGCTTCATTGATTTTTTTTATGTTGTCTTCTTAGTCTCTCTTTTATTTATTTCCAGTCTGATTTTTATTATTCCCTTTGGGATTTATTTGTTCTTATCATTCTAGTTCCTTTAAGTATTTATTTGAAATTTTTCTTATTTCTTGAAGTAGGCTTGTATTGCTTTAAACTTCCCTCTCAGTCCTTCTTTTGCTGTATCCTACAGATTTTGGTGTGCTGTATTTTCATTTGTCTTTAGGTAAATTTTCATGTCTCCTGCAATTTCTTCATTGACCCAATAGCTGTTCAGTAGCATGTTGTTTAGCCTTCACATATTTGTATTTTTTCCAGTTTTATTCTTGTAGTTGATTTCTAGTCTCATACATTTTGATCAGAAATATGCTTGATATGATTTCAATCTTCTTAAATGTATCAAGATTTGTTTTCTGTCTCAATATATGGTCTATCCTTAAGAAAGTTCCATATGCATTTGAGAAGAATGTATGTTCTGCTACATTCTTGAATGGATGTTCTTTACATTTTTATTAAATCCTCTGGTCTAGCAGTTTATTTAAGGCTTCTTTTATATGATCTGATCTATTCATTAACATAAGTGGAATGAAATAAGTGAAGGAAAGAGAAGTGGGAGAAAAAGTCACAGACCCAAGGGGAATCAGATTCTAAGAGGCCATTATAAGAATATTAGTTTTCAGTCTGAGTGGAGTAGGAAGTTACAGTAGAATTTTGAGCAGATAAGTGTAGTATGATGAATTTTTAATACTGTTTTCAGAATATGCTTAAGAAAAGTAAGGGAAGAATGTGAGAGGTCAGTTAGAAGACTATTTCTTTAAACCAAATTACAGCTAAGAGTGTCTCAAATCAGAGTGGTTGCAACAGAAGTGACAGAATTCAGGAATACTTTCAAGGTAAATCCAACAGGATTTCTTGATGGAAGACAATAAGGATGACATCAAGAATATTGTTGAGAGTGATCAGAGGATGAGTTGTTGTCAAGTGAGAAAGGGAATACTATGAATGGAAATGTTAGGAATAAGATGAAACCGAAATTGAGTTTTGAACATGTTGTTTGAGAAATGGTATACAAAACATCAAGATTGAATGAGATTATTGTCTAACAAAATTTAAGTTCCTTACAACTTAGAAGTATTGTTATTACATATTTTGTCTAAATGCAGTTACTAAGTTATGATAAGTTTTTATCTTTATCTTAAGCCAAAGAGTTAAAATGTCTTGGTTATTTTCCTGTACATTTAAAGATACATCATATTTTCATGTACAGATCTTCATAAAAAGTTGCAGAATTTGCTAGTAACTGAGCTTCATGTCATAGTATAACTTTATCAGAGAAATATTATCATGCCTATTACTAATACAGAGAAATAAACTAAAAATATCAGTTTAAGAGGTCCATGTGACAAATTAAATGGTTTTATTAACTTCCATTCTTCACATGATCATCTTATCTTTATTGTTAAGCCATCATCATAATCACAAACAAATTATTTATAAACTATGTTTGAGTCTTTCAAAGTATCATGTAGTTTTACAAAGATAATTACAAAGATAGGAAGAATTTCTGCCCTTTGGAATATAGTATTCTAGAGATCATGGCTTTGATTCATACCAAAAAAAAAAAAAAAAAAATGACTCATGCTGATAATAGGATCTCTAGTTTCAGGGAGTGAGGTAGGTAAGATTCTGCTGTCGCCTGTGGCCCATCACAGTTCTGAGATGTGACAGGCAACCTCTACCCTGGATATTAGATTCAATTTAATAAAGTACCAGGTGCTTTGTCTAGGCTTCCACTTCCAGGGTTATAAGAAGTGCTAACAGGAAGGAGGAGAATATGTGAGAGAGCCATGCCACACGACCCAGGTTTCCCCATTCCCGATACGTTCACAGCACACACTCTGCAAGGCTGAGGAGTCATGAAATGGGAAACCATATTTGACTTTAAACAGAAATTTTGCAATGTGAAACTTAGGTTTAGGAAGGGGTTGTAAATATGTCTGCCTTAAAATATCAACAAGCATGGCAAAACGGGATAGCCTCTGGAAAGTTTTAGGGAATCCAAAGACTGAGAATGCATCAAATAACAACCTGAATGCAAGGCATTGGAAGTATAGGTATGATGTTCTAAATAAAATCTTTTCCTACTTTAACAAATATGCAATACAACCAAAATAATTGAACAAATGTTGAATTCAACCAAAAAGATTCAAACTATTCAACAGCACCTGATCAGAGCCCACAATACTGCCCTAAAACAAGATATAAAATATTTGCTTATATGTAGTACACAATTCATCTAAACCCTATCAGGCTGAAAGGCACTGAAGTTACTCAGTTGTGGGTAGATTTATTTCTGTACTGCCTAGAAGAGTGAAGTACTTTGAAAAATAAGCAAAGAAGAAAATCTAAAGACATCTACATTCATGCTCTTAGGCAAAAATAGAGTTCAAATGGCCTTGAGCTGAAAAGACTTTAGAGATCTATTATTTTTCAATCACAAAGGGATTCTGATCAGTTTTGCTTAGGGGATGAATATCTGGCTAGAGATAAAAGGGTTAAAGAAAAAAAAAGTTAATATTCTTAGTTTGAACTTGAGTTGAATACAGTATATATACTCTTAGATGGGAAAAAGAAACCATAGGAAATCCACGCCTTAGAGAAATACAAATTTGGTAATGTTGCTTTTAACAGTATAAAGTCTAAATAATTCACTGAGAATATCAAATAAAAACACATCCCCTTCCATGACTTTTCTTTCTCCTTCTTTTTATTTTCCAACATTCTCAAATATAAATTTGACAGTCACAAAAATTAAATGCTATTATCAAATCACCTTTTAAAAACCCAGAGAGTGATATTAAGTAAATTTAAAACCAATAAATATATGAGAAGGGATGAGAATAATCTCTTTTAAAATATGTAGCTAAAACCTGAGAATTTAAAAAGATGGACCAAATAGAAACATGGATTAAAATTGAAAGCATTATTTTTATAAAGAACACAATTGCAAAGGCAAATTAATTTCAGCAAGGGGAACATATTTTAATGACTAATTTATTGAGCACCCACCAAACACAAGGAATTATTCAAGGTGCATACAATCCTGCATAAAGCTCCAAAAAAAAATGGATACCTAAATCTGTAGATTAAGCAAATCCAATAGTCAGAGTTTGCTCTTATGGAGTAAAGAACTTTGTTCCAATCAGTGTTTTCACCAAAGATTTAAATACAGGCATAAAATACCCATTCATTGAACTTGTAGGTGACATAAAGCTGAAAGAATTTGCAACTATGTGTGATGGTAAAAGAAGGATCCAAAAAAGTCTTAGACAGGTAGGACAGATGGATTGAATCTAATAATATGAAATATAGTGGGAAGATTCCCTGGAGAAGGGAAAGGCTATCCACTCCAGTATTGTGGCCTGGAGAATTCCACGGACTATATAGTCCATGGGGTCCCAAAGAGTCAGACACGACTGTGCGACTTTCACTTCACTTTCATAGTGGGTAAAATACTGAGGACCTGTTGCCCTAATGGTCCAGGAGCAAGTGACGAGAATGAAGACAGAACACGAAATCTAGTGCAATGGGTCAGGGAACCTGCAGCCTCTATTGGACTGAGGTGCAGAGTCCACGTTGAGACCAGCTTTTATTCCTAATTGCACACTACAAGACTTTCTCATATCTTATCTTTCTCAAGACACATGCTGTGTTAATCACATAACCCTAAATGTCTTAGACTACACTGACATAGCAAACTGGTCATAGCAAACACCCTCTTCCAACAACAGAAGAGGAGACTCTACACATGGACACCACTAGATGGTCAACACCAAAATCAGATTGATTATATTCTTTGTCTGAGGAAACCTTATAAATAACTGAGAAAAGAAGAAGAGCTAAAGGCAAAAGAGTAAAGGAAAGATATACCCATCTGAATGGAGAGGTCTAAAGAATAGCAAGGGGAGATAAGAAAGCCTTCTTCGGTGATCAGTGCAAAGACACAGAGGAAAACAATAAAATGGGAAAGACTAGAGATCTCTTCAAGAAAATAAGAGATAGCAAGGGAACATTGATCTCTAGTCTTTCCCATTCTATTGTTTCCTCTATTTCTTTGCACTGATTGCTGAGGAAGGCTTTCTTGTCTCTCCTTGCTATTCTTTGGAACTCGGCATTCAAATGGGTATATCTTTCCTTTTCTCCTTTACTTTTCACAGCTACTTGTAAGGCATCCTCAGGCAGCCATTTTGCTTTTTTGCATTTCTTTTTCTTGGGGATGGTCTTGATCCCTGTCTCCTGTACAATGTCACAAACCTCCATCAATAGTTCATCAGGTATTCTGTCTATCAGGTCTAGTCCTTTAAATCTATTTCTAACTTCTACTGTATAAGGGATTTAATTTAGGTCATACCTGAATGGTCTAGTGGTTTTCTCCACATTCTTCAATTTCAGTCTGAATTTGGCAATAAGTTCATGATCCGAGCCACAGTCAGCTCCCGGTCTTGTTTTTGCTGACTGTATAGAGCTTCTCCACCTTTGGCTGCAAAGAATATAATCAATTTGATTTCGGTATTGACCATCTGGTGATGTCCATGTGTAGAGTCTTCTCTTGTGTTGTTGGAAGAGGGTGTTTGCTACGACCAGTGCGTTCTCTTGGCAGAACTCTATTAGCCTTTGCCCTGATCCATTCTGTATGCCAAGGCCAAATTTGCCTGTTATTCCAGGTGTTTCTTAACTTCCTACTTTTCCATTCCAGTCCCCTATAATGAAAAGGACATCTTTTTTGGGTGTCAGTTTTAGAAGGTCTTGTAGGGCTTCATAGAACTGTTCAACATCAGCTTCTTCGGTGTTACTAGTTGGGGCATAGACTTGAATTACTGTGATATTGAATGGTTTGTCTTGCAAACAATCAAAGATCATTCTGTCATTTTTGAGATTGCATCCAAGTACTGCATTTCAGACTCTTTTGTTGACTATGATGGCTACTCCATTTCTTCTAAGGGATTCCTGCCCACAGTAGAAGATATGATGATCATCTGAGTTAAATTCACCCATTCCAGTCCATCTTAGTTCACTGATTCCCAGAACGTTGATGTGCACTCTTCTCATCTCCTGTTTAACCACTTCCAATTTGCCCTGATTCATGGACTAACATTCCAGGTTCCTATGCAATATTGCTCTTTGCAGTATCTTGCTTCTATCACCAGTCCCATACACAACTGGGTGTTGTTTTTGCTTTGGCTCCATCTCTTCATTTCTTCTGCAGTTATTTCTCCACTGATCTCCAGCAGCATATTAAGCACCTACCGACCTGGGGAGTTCATCTTTCAGTGTCCTATCTTTTTGCCCTTTCATACTGTTCAGGAGTTCTCAAGGCAAGAATACTGAAGTGGTTTGCCATTCCCTTCTCCAGTGGACTACATTCTGTCAGACCTCTCCACCATGACCTGTCCTCTTGGGTTGCCCCACACGACATGGCTTAGTTTCATTGAGTTAGACAAGGCTGTGATCCATGTGATCAGACAGAAGTGGTAGAGACCTAACAGAAGCAGAAGATATTAAGAAGAGGTGGCAAGAATACACAGAAGAACTGTACAAAAAAGTTCTTCATGACCCAGACAATCACGATGGTGTGATCACTCACCTAGAGCCAGACATTCTGGAGTGTGAAGTCAAGTGGGCCTTAGGAAGCATCACTACGAACAAAGCTAGTGGAGGTGATGGAATTCCAATGGAGCTATTTCAAATCCTGAAAGATGACGCTGTGAAAGTGCTTCACTCAATATGCCAGCAAATATGGAAAACTCAGCAGTGGCCACAGAACTGGAAAAGGTCAATTTTCATTCCAACCCCAAAGAAAGGCAATGCCAAAGAATGCTCAAACTACTGCACAATTGCACTCATATCACATGCTAGTAAAGTAATGCTCAAAATTCTCCAAGCCAGCCTTCAGCAATACGTGAACCCTGAACTTCCAGATGTTCAAGCTGGTTTTAGAAAACGCAGAGGAACCAGAGATCAAACTGGCAACATCTGATGGATCATCGAAAAAGCAAGAGAGCACCAGAAAAACATCCATTTTGGCTTTATTGACTATGCGAAACCCTTTGACTGTGTGGATCACAATAAACTGTGGAAAATTCTGAAAGAGATGGGAATAGCAGACCACCTGACCTGCCTCCTGAGAAACCTGTATGCAGGTCAGGAAGCAACAGTTAGAACTGGACATGGAACAACAGACTAGTTCCAAATAGGAAAAGGAGTATGTCAAGGCTCTATATTGTCACTCTGCTTATTTAACTTATATTCAGAGTACATGATGAGAAATACTGGGCTGGAAGAAGCACAAGCTGGAATCAAGATTGCCAGGAGAAATATCAATAACCTCAGATATGCAGGTGACACCATGCTTATGCGCAGAAAGTGAAGAAGAACTAAAGAGCCTCTTAATGAAAGTGAAAGAGAAGAGTGAAAAAGTTAAATCACAACATTCAGAAAACTAAGATCATGGCCTCCGGTCCCATCACTTCATGGGAAATAGATAGGGAAACAGTGGAAACAGGGGCTGACTTAATTTTGGGGGGGCTCCAAAATCACTGCAGATGGTGATTGCAGCCATGAAATTAAAAGACGTTTACTCCTTGGAAGGAAAGTTGTGATCAACCTAGACATCATATTGAAAAGCAGAGACATTAGTTTGCCAACAAAGGTCCATCTAGTCAAGGCTATGGTTTTTCCAGTAGTCATGTATGGATGTGAATACTGAGTGCCGAAGAATTGATGCTTTTGAAGTGTGGTGTTGGAGAAGACTCTTGAGAGTCCCTTGGACTGCAAGGAGATCCAACCAGTCCATCCCAAAGGAGATCAGTCCTGGGTGTTCTTTGGAAGGACTGATGTTGAAGCTGCAGCTCCAATACTTCGGCCACCTGATGCAAAGAGCTGACTCATTTGAAAAGACCCTGATGCTGGGACAGATTGAGGGCGGGAAGAGAAGGGGACGACAAGAGTTGAGATGGCTAGATGGCATCACCGACTCAATGGACATGAGTTTGGGTAAACTCCCTGAGTTGGTGATGGAGAGGGAGGCCTGGCATGCTGCAGTTCATTGTGTCGCCAAGAGTTGTACACGACTGAACGACTAAACTGAACTGAACTGAACACTGACATAGTCCAGATCTCCTTGTGTTAACCTGAGGCCATTCCCTTCTGAGTTATTCTAGGGAACAATTAGCAAGTGCGTAGGCAGCATTCATGCCTGACACCAACCCAGCGTTCCAAGGTCCTTGATTTTATGATCCTAGTCATACTCCCTTCTGGGTCTGGCCTTGGGGTTTATAACAAGGCTATTAATCTAAGAAAGACATGAAAAATAATCATCAACACAGTTTCTTAATATATGTTGTTTTTCCAGGTGCTATTTCTGTGAAATTTCTCAAGTATTTGTGCCAAAGTACATTATTAGGAATTCTCACTACAAGGACCAAACAGCCAACTACAAAAGTATCAAATACAAGAACAATTTGGTAACAATCCAGTAAAAAAGATAGGAGGTATAGATTGACAGTAAGTATAATATTTTTAAAAATTAGGCCTGACTATAATCAGATCAATGGCCCCTGAGAAGAGCTGAAATATAGTGGGTGCTGCTGTTGCCTTGGCTCCCTTGACTGCCTCACCAAGATCTCTCTCTCCAGCTTGGCACTCCACTCTACTTCAGAAGGATTTGGAAGCCAAGGAGAAAAACCACAGGGGAAAAGGGACACAGAACTATGTCATAAGAGGAATATTTATTTAGACAAAAGGGGAGTACAAGCTACACCTATACATTCACTGTCTTCAAATATTTGATGAGCACTCACATGGTGAGGAATTTGTCAGTTCTGCATTTAAGAATTGAGTGGTAATGGTCAAAGGAGCACCGAATTCATTTCATCTGAAAAAAGAACTTTCTAATGAGCAGAGTTATTCAGAGGTTAAATAGGTTGCTTCCAAAGGTAGTGAGTCCCTGTCACTAGAGGAACTCAAACTTAGACTGAATTTCTATTCCATCAAAACAGTTTGGGGAAAATCAATCATTGCAAGGTGATTGTTTCTTTTCAAACTTCAAATATGATTTAGGGGAAAGTTCTCAAGGAGGAGATGACTTTTTATCGAAAGTTAGGAGAAAAGATGACTTGAAATATGGAGTTGTCTAAGAAACAGAAAAATCAATATCACAGGGAATTCAAAATAAACATTGAGAAAACTAATCAAAGAGATTTAGCAGGTGAAAATATTAAGTTGAAGTAGCAGTGGTAGGAGCTGGGGATATATCACTTGTCATTCAGCAAGTACAACCAGTGTAACCAAGAAGACCATTTTCCACGATGAATGTTTTTGTCCATTTGAGCTTCTCTAACAAAAACACCACAGACTGGGGTGTTTGAACAACAAGTATTTATCACTCACAGTTCTCAAGGCTTGTGAGTAAGACACTAGCAGATTCCATGTCCAGTGAGGGCCTGCTTCCTGGTTCCCAGAGGTCTATCTTCTCATGGTGTCCTCATGTTGTGGAAGGAGTGAGGGAACTCTCTGAGCCATTGTAACAACACTAATCTTATTCCTGAGAGCTGCACCTGAATAACCTAATCATTTCCCAAAGGGTCCAAACATTGGGGTTTCTGCATATGAATTCTGGGATAAATAGAGAATTTAGAAACATAAATATGAGGCTACTGAGCTGCTGTTGTCTCAGAGATGGAAGGGATTACAGTCCAAGGCCTTGTTTGGTGGATTATATTTACAACATGACAGAAACATGCCACTATCTATATACCACAAACAGAACCCAAAGAGGTGCTCCTGGTTTCAGACCATGTAATGGTAGAAATCACTCCATACAGCAGTTGAGTCTTGTTCATAATGCTTAAAAGAATCAGAAATACTTGCTCTTGGGGAAAAAACAAAAAAGGGCAGACAAATCCAGCAGATGAGGGAAATGGCAGGGATGTTGGTTTAGTGGCTAGAGCCTGTGCTTTAACGTGAGACCATGTGAAGATCTCCTTTTCTTGTTTCCTCTGAGAATAGCAGGAATAATTTTTTCCAGTGTAGCTTTCTGATAAGTTGGCTTTAAGAGTTCAAAATACTAAAAAAATAAAAAAATTCCTGGTGCTCAGAAGGGTTTACTTACTATGAATGAGCCCTTTGTATCAACTTGGCAGGTCTTCCTCCAGATGAAGGCAACCATTTTACCCAGACCCTTTGACCCTTGGAGTATATACACAGCATTCATATTGAGAAACAGATTCAACAAAAAGATAATAGCCCACATGATCCCCAAGCAATCACAACAGCACTCAAAGGTTTATTCCCATATCTACAACATAAATGGTTAGGACACAAAAAGAGTAGGAAGGAACCACCAGGGAGAAAAATAAAACAGCAGAGGAACAGGAACTCATCTTCCTTAGGGCTGGCAATAACAGAGGCAAGTAGAACTGTCACATCTAGAAGTCCCATATAGGCTACTAATTTTTTTTTAAAGATTTCTTTTATGTGGGTCATTTTTTAAAGTGTTTATTGAATAATAAATTACAATATTACTTCTGGTTTTTTTTTGTTTTTTTTTTTTTTTTGGCCATGAGGCATATAGTCCCTCATATCCCTACACCTACTGCATTGGAAGGTGAAGGCTTGACCACCAACAAAGTCCCCAGGCTACCTATTTTATTGAAGCCTTAAGACCATTTTCAAAGTATCCTTCATGTCCTCTAGGTAGGACAAGTAAGAGAGTTCTTTACTTTACTTTACTCAAGTAAGAGAGTGCTTGCCATCACTAAGATTTCTGAATGTACCTTCAATCCAGATTCTCCATCCACATCCATGAAATTAAGATCGCTACATCAACTTGCTTGTCTATGTGCTGCTTTTGTCCAGTCCAATCTTCATATATTCATTCTATGAATGTTAATAGAAATATTTATTCTATACAAGTCATTTTTTAAACTTGTGAATGCAGAGGCAAACTATAGAGGGGTTTGCTTTCATGGGGAGAAACAAACAAGATATGCAACAGAGAAGCATTATGATGAACAGAAAACAAGCCAATGAAGAGAGGTCAGGGCAAGGGTTAATCTAGAGGTCAGAAAAGCATTTCCTGGGGAGGTGGTTTGGGACATAGACACAGGGAGATGGAAAAAATGCCCAGGCCTGGGCTGGAGGAACTGTGTGAGACTAAACAGATATGCAACAGGGATACAGGCAAGGTCAGCATGTATGGAACAGGTGAAAACAAGCCAATCCAAGGGAAGACTTGTGAATTAAGCAGAAGAGGAGGTGCACTTGCAAAGAACATTCAGAGTGGAGGATGAGAAGGACAGTAAGAGTGGAGGATGGTAAGGTAAGACTAATCTGATGTCCAATCAAAAAAATAAAATATTTAAGTAATAATAATAAAAAATCAAGGTGGCTGTGCTGTAGTTATTAGTAAGTGACTACAACTTAAACGAGCTTAGATGCCCTTTCTGGTCCATTTTAGTTCACTGATTCCTAAAATGTCGATGTTCACTCTTGCCATCTCCTGTTTGACCACTTTAAATTTACCTTGATTCATGGATCTAACATTCCGGTTTCCTATGCAATATTGTTCTTTACAGCATCAGATTTTACTTCCATCACCAGTCATATCCACAACTGGGTGTTGTTTGTTTTTGCTTTGGCTCTATCTCTTCATTCTTTCTGGAGTTATTTCTTTACTCTTCTCCAGTAGCATATTGGACACCTACTGACCTGAGAAGTTCATCTTTCAGTGTCCTTCCTTTTTGCCTTTTCATACTGTTCATGGGGTTCTCAAGGCAGGAATACTGAAGTGGTTTGCCATTCCCTTTTCCAGTGGACCATGTTTTGTCAGAACTCTCCACCATGATCCATCCATCTTGGGTGGCCCTAAACAGTATGGTTCATGGTTTTATTGAGTTAGACAAGGCTGTGATCCTTGTGATCAGATTGGTTAGTTTTCTGTAATTGTCATTTTCATTCTGTCTCCCCTCTGATGGATAGGATAAGGGGCTTCTGGAAGCTTCCTGATGGGAGATACTGACTGGTGGGGGAAATCTGTCTTGTTCTAATGAGTTGGGGCCATGCTCAGTAAATCTTTAATCCAATTTTCTATCGATGGGTGGGGCTGTGTTCCTTCCTTGTTGTTTGGCCTGAGGCCAAGCTATCCTATGGGGTAATGACAATAATGGTGACCTCTTTCAGAAGGACTTTCACTTGAACTTTTGTATTCAGTGCCCCTGACCCCACAGCAGACCACTGTCGACCCATGCCTTGACCAGAGACTCCTGGACACTCACAAGCAAGTCTGGCTCAGTCTCCTGTGGGGACACCACTCTTTTCTTCTAGCTCCTGGTGCACGCAAGGTTTTGTTTGTGCCCTCCAAGTGTCTGTCTCCACAGTCCTGTGGAAGTTTTATAATTAAATTCCACTGGCATCCAAAGTCAAATTCCCCGAGGGTTCTTAGTCCCTTTGCCAGATCCCCAAGTTGGGAAATCTGCTGTGGGTCCTAGAACTTTCTTAACAGTGTGATAATTTTTTGGTATAATAGTTCTGCAGTTTGTGGTTTGTCTGCTTGGTGGCTTTATGGTGGGGCTAATGACAACCTTCTCCAAGACGGCTTATGCCACATGCTGTGTATCACAGATCTGCTTCAGCCAGAGCTCCTGTTCCCATGGCAGGCCACTCAAACACACAAAGTCTGGCCTGGCTCAGTCTCTGTTGGGTCTCTGAGTCCTGGTGCACAAAAGATTTTGTTTGAGCCCTCTGAGCATATCTGGGGGTTATGGTGTTTGATTCTAAATGCAATTTTGCCTCTCATACCATCTTGCTGGGATTTTTTCTTTGCTATAGGAGGTGGGATATCTTTTTTTTAATGGGATCCAACATTCTACTGTTGATGGTTGTTGAATAGTGAGTTGCAATTTTGGAGTTCTAGCTGGAGAAGATGAGCACACGTACTTCTACTTCACCAGCTTGTGAAATTCTCATAGCCAACAAAGAGTATGAAATGCAGTACTTTGGTGCAATCTCAAAAATGACAGAATGATCTTGGTTAGTTTCCAAGGCAAACCATTCAATATCACAGTAATCCAAGTCTATGCCCCAACCACTAATGCCAAAGAAATTTAAGTTGAACAGATCTAAGATGACCTACCAGAACTTCTAATTCAGCTCAGTTCAGTCGCTCAGTCGTGTCCAACTCTTTGTGACCCTATGAATCGCAGCATGCCAGGTGTCCCTGTCCATCACCAACTCCCGGAGTTTACCCAAACCCATGTCCATCGAGTCGGTGATGCCATCCAACCATCTCATCCTCTGCCGTCCCCTTCTCCTCCTGTCCCCAGTCCTTCCCAGCATTAGGGTCTTTTCCAATGAGTCAACTCTTCTCATGAGGGGGCCAAAGAATTGGAGTTGCAGCTTCAACATCAGTCCTTCCAATGAACACCCAGGACTGATCTCCTTTAGGATGGACTGGTTGGATCACCTTGCAGTCCAAGGGACTCTCAAGAGTCTTCTCCAACAACACAGTTCAAAAGCATCAATTCTGCGGCACTCAGCTCTCTTCACCGTCTAACTCTCACATCCATACATGACCACTGGAAAAACCATAGCCTTGACTAGACGGACTTTTGTTGGCAAAGTAATGTCTCTGCTTTTAAATATGCTATCTAGGTTGGTCATAACTTTCTTTCCAAGGAGTAAGCGTCTTTTAAATTCATGGCTGCAATCACCATCAGCAGTGATTTTGGAGCCCCCCAAAATAAAGTCTGACACTGTTTCCACTGTTTCCCCATCTATTTGCCATGAAGTGATGGGACCAGATGCCATGATCTTAGTTTTCTGAATGTTGAGCTTTAAGCCAACTTTTTCACTTTCCTCTTTCACTTTCATCAAGAGGCTCTTTAGTTCTTCTTCACTTTCTGCCATAAGGGTGGTGTCATCTGCATATCTGAGGTTATTGATATTTCTACTGGCAATCTTGATTCCAGCTTGTGTTTCTTCCTGCTCAGCGTTTCTCATGATGTACTCTGCATATAAGTTAAATAAGCAGGGTGACAATATACAGCCTTGAGGTACTCCTTTTCCTATTTGGAACCAGTCTGTTGTTCCATGTCCAGTTCTAACTGTTGCTTCCTGACCTGCATACAGGTTTCTCAAGAGACAGGTCAGATGGTCTGGTATTCCCATCTCTTTCAGAATTTTCCACAGTTTATTGTGATCCACACAGTCAGAGGCTTTGGCATAGTCAATAAAGCAGAAATAGATGTTTTTCTGGAACTCTCTTGCTTTTTCGATGATCCAGCAGATGTTGGCAATTTGATCTCTGGTTCCTCTGCCTTTTCTAAAACCAGCTTGAACATCTGGAAGTTCAGGGTTCACGTATTGCTGAAGCCTGGCTTGGAGAATTTTGAGCATTACTTTACTCGCGTGTGAGATGAGTGCAATTGTGTGGTAGTTTGAGCATTTTTTGGCATTGCCTTTCTTTGGGATTGGAATGAAAAATGTCCTTTTCCAGTCCTGTGGCCACTGCTGAGTTTTACAGATTTGCTGGCATATCGAGTGCAGCACTTTCACAGCATCAAGAACTTCTAGAACTAACACCAAAAAAAGAGATGTCTTTTGCATCATAAGGGACCGGAATGCAAAAGTAGAAAGTCAAGAGATACCTAGAGTAACAGACAATTTTGGCTTTGAAGTACATAAAAAGCAAGGCAAAGTCTAACAGAGTTTTGCCAAGAGAATGAACTGGTCATAACAAACACCCTCTTCCAACAACACAAGAGAAGACTTTACACATGGACATCACCAGACGGTCAATACCAAAATCAGATTGATTCTATTATTTGCAACCAAAGATGGAGAAGCTCTATACAGTCAGCAAAAATAAGATTGGGAGCTGACTGTGGCTCAAATCATGAACTCCTTATTGCCAAATGCAGACTTAAATTGAAGAGAGTAGGGAAAATCACTAGACCATTCAGGTATGAACTCAATCAAATCCCTTGAGATAATACAGTGGGAGTGAAAAATAGATTCAAGGGATTACATCTGATAGACAGAGTGCCTGAAGAACGATGGATGGAGGTTCGTGACATTGTACAGGCAGCAGTGATCAAGACCATCCCCAAGAAAAAGAAATGCAAAAAGGCAAAATGGTTGTCTGAGGAGGCCTTACAAATAGATTGGAAAAGAAGAGAAGCTAAAGGCAAAGGAGTAAAGGAAAGATATACTCATTTAAATGTAGAGTTCCAAAGAATAGCAAGGAGAGATAAAAAAAAAAAGCCTTCTTAAGCAAACAGTGCAAAGAAATAGAGGAAAACATGGATCTCGTCAAGAAAATTAGAGATAACAAGGGAAATTTTCATAAAAAAGGTAGGCACAATAAAGGACAGAAGTGGTATGGACCTAACAGAAGGGGAAGGTTTTAAGAAGAGGTGGCAAGAATACACAGAAGAACTATGCAAAAAAGATCTTCATGACCCAGATAACCACAATTTTGTGTGATCCCTCACCTAAAGCCATACATCCTGGAATGTGAAGTCAAGTGGGCCTTAAGAAGCATTACTACAAACAAAGGTAGCAGAGGTGATGGAATTCCAGTTGAGGTATTTCAAATCCTAAAAGATGATGCTATTAAAGTGCTGCACTCAATATGCCAGCAATGTGGAAATCTCAGCAGTGGCCACAGGACTGGAAAAGGTCAGTTTTCATTCCAATCCCAAAGAAAGGCAATGCCAAAGAATGCTCAAACTACCACACAATTGCACTCATCTCACACGCTAGCAAAGTAAAGCTCAAAATTCTCCAAGCAAGGTTCCAACAGTACATGTATTAAGAACTTCCAGATGCTCAAGCTGGATTTAGAAAAGGCAGAGGAACCAGAGACCAATTTCCAACCACCATTAGATCATAGAAAAAGCAAGAGAGTTCCAGAAAATCATATACTTCTGCTTATTGACTTTGCCAAAACTTTCAACTGTGTGGATTACAACAAACTGTGGAAAATTCTTCAAGAGATGGGAATACCAGACCACTTTACCTGCCTCATGAGAAATCTGTATGCAGGTTAGGAAGCATCAGTTAGAACTGTACATGCATCTACAGACTGGATCCAAATTGGGAAAGTGGTACCTCAAGGTTGTATACTGTCACCCTGGTTATTTAACTTATGTGCAAAATACAACATGTAAAATGCTGGGCTGAATCAACTCACAAGCTGGAATCAAGATTGCTGGGAAAAATATCAATAATCTTGTATATGTAGATTACATCACCTTTATGGCAGAAATCAAAGAGGAACTAAAGAACCTCTTGATGAAAGTGGAAGAGCAGAGTGAAGAAGCTGACTTAAAACGCAACATTCAGAAAATTAAGATCATGGCTTCCTGCCCATCACTTCATTGCAAATAGATGGGGAAACAATGGAAACCATGACAGACTTTATTTGACTAACCCAGACAGCATATTAAAAAGCAGAGATGTTACTTTGCCAACAAAAGTCCATCTGATCAAAGCTATGGTGTTTCCAGTAGTCGTGTGTGGATGCGAGAGTTGGACTATAAAGAAACCTGAGCACCGAAGAATTGATACTTATGAACTGTGGTGTTGGAGAAGACTCTTCAGAGTTCCTTGGACTGCAAGGAGATCCAAGGAGTCCATCCTAAAGGAAATCAGTCCTGAATATTCATTGGAAAGCCTGATGCTGAAGCTGAAGCTCTAATACTTTGGCCACCTTATGTGAAGAACTGAGTCATTGGAAAAGACTCTGATGCTGAGAAAGTTTGAAGGCAGAAGTAGAAGGGGACAACAGAAGATGAGATGATTGAATGGCACAACCAACTCGAATAACATGAGTTTGAGTAAACTCCAGGAGTTGGTGATGGTCAGCGATGCCTGGCATGCTGCAGTCCATGGAGTTGCAAAGAGTTGGATACGACTGAGCGACTGAACTGAACTGAAGCTTATATGCACTATAATATGTACAATATGATAAAAGGAGTAAGATTCATTTTATTATGTAAAAATAGATATGATTTCTGTACAGTTTGCTATTAATTAAAAATTGCTGTTAATCCTCCTCCAGGGGATGTGTGATTCACTTATACATGTAGTAACCAGAGATGGAAAAGTGTCCAGAGATCAGACTGTAGGTACACGGCCCAGGAAGAAATGCAGGTTGTACAACCATCTGTGTTTCGGGCACCCCTACAAAAAATCTTTGAGAGTGGGGAAAGAACTAAGAGCTTCATCTTCTGAAGTCAGCATCTTGGCTTTTAGACAATAAAGGTTGATTTTTAGACCAAAAACATGCCTATGGAGCCACATTTTCTGGAATTGAGCATGTGGTAGTGGAAGGGTCCTGGTTAAGGGCTTTCTGATCCAGCAGTCAGCAAGGAATTAATTAGGTTGCATGTTCAAGAGCCACAGATATCATTGAACCTGTTTGCCAATAGCACAGAAAGCCAGACTCTGGCAGCAGGAGGTTGTAGTAAAGTAAGGTTCTATTGTAGTCACGAAGCAAGGGTTGGGAGGAGAGGGGAATGACAAGCCTCAAATCCACTCCTATTTGGTCTTTGAGTTTCTTTTTTTTTTTTTTTTTTTTTTAAGGAAGAGCTAATAAGCTAGGATTAATGGTCATCTTGTGACATTTCTGTGACACTTTTAAATCTAGTTTCAGGAGTCAGGATGTCTCTGGTTTATGATTCTCTGTCTAAGTGGTCCATGGCTCAGGGTCTATGAGCTCATCTTGCCCTGGAGAAACAGCCTGAGTTGTGGTTAATGATAATACCTAAAAAGAGCTATATTAGTACATTAACTGTGTTATTGACAACATCAACTTTAGTCACTTGACTCTGGTTGATTGGTGTTCAGTTAACAGAGAACTGTTCCCACAGTCACTGTCACACTTGTCCCCACAGGGTCAAGGGACAAGAAAGAAAAGGAAGTTTTGCATAGAGTTAATCATAAACTCGGTAAGTGACTCTGTTTTAGAGGGACTCAGTTTTACAGATATATAACAATATGTATAACTGCACCATATCTTTTCAATTTCTACTGAATATCCAAAAGTCATTACCTTGTGTTATGTCTAGAATAATGGCATTCAGTAATGTTAAGTCATTCAGTCATGGCCGAAACTTTGCGACCCCATGACTACAGCATGCCAGGCTTCCCTGTCCTTCACCATCTCCTAGAGGTTGCTCAAACTCATGTTATTTGAGTTGGTTATACCATTCAACCATCTCATCTTCTGTTGTCCCCTTCTTCTCCTGCCTTTAATCCTTTCAAATATCAAGGTCTTTTCCAATGACTCAGTTCTTCACATCAGGTGGTCAAAGTATTGGAGTTTCAGCTTCAGCGTCAGTCCTCCCAATGAATATTAAGGATTGATTTCCTTTGGGATTGACTCCTTGGGTCTCCTTGCAGTTCAAGGGACTCTCAAGAGACTTCTCCAACACCACAGTTCAAAAGCATCAGTTCTTTGGTGCTCAGCTTTCTTTATGATCCAACTCTCACATCCATACATGACTACTGGAAGAGTCATAGCCTTGACTAGATGGACCTTTGTTGGCAAAGTAATGTCTCTGATTTTTAATATGCTGTCTAGGTGGGTCATAGCTTTTCTTCCAAGAAATAAGCGTCTTTTAATTTCATGGCTGCAATCACCATCTACAGTGATTTTGGAGCCCCCCAAAATTAAGTCTCTCACTGTTTCCATTGTTTCCCCATCTATTTGCAGGAAGTGATGGAACAGGATGCCATGATCTTAGTTTTCTGAATGTTGAGTTTTAAGCCAACTTTTTCACTCTCCTCTTTCACTTTCATCAGGAGGCTCTTCAGTTGTTCTTCACTTTTTGCCATAAGGGTGGTGTCATCTTCATATCTGAGGTTATTAATATTTCTCCTGGCAATCTTGATTCCATCTTGTGCTTCATCCAGCCCGGCATTTCACACGATATACTCTGCATATAAGATAAATAAGCAGGGTGACATAAATATGCAGCTTTAATGTACTCCTTTCCCTATTTGGTACCAGTCTGTTGTTCCATGTCCAGTTCTAACTCTTTCTTCCTCACCTGCATACAGGTTTCTCAAGAAGCAGATCAGGTGGTCTGGGATTTCCATCTCTTTCAGAATTTTCCACAGTTTGTTGTGATCCACACAGTCAAAGGCTTTGGCATAGTCAATAAAGCAGATGTTTTCCTGGGATTCTCTTGCTTTTTCTACGATCCAATGAATGTTGGAAATTTGATGTCTGGTTCCTCTGCCTTTTCTAAATCCAGCTTGAATATCTGGAAGTTCTTGGTTCACATACTGTTGAAGTCCAGCTTGGAGAATTTTGAGGATTACTTTGCTAGCATGTGAAGTGAATGTTTGTACATTCTTTGGCATCACCCTTCCTTGGGATTGGAATGAAAACTGATCTTTTCTAGTCCTATAGCCACTGCTGAGTTTTCCAAATTTGCTGAAATATTTAGTGCAGCACTTTAATAACATCATCTTTTAGGATTTGAAAAAAAAGCTCAGCAGGCATCCAGTATGCAGAGCTAGAAATTACCACAGTATATTGTAATTATACCATATAATTACCATAATTATACCATAAAATTACCGCAGTATATGTCCAGATTTCATACACACTATGCAGAAAGCACGAATGGATCCCTACTTCTAAAAACAGTTACCTTAAAGCCAGTGACTACTCTATGCATGGAACACAGCTGAAGACTGTGGGAGAATGTTTTGCACCAGTATGTGTGTTAGATACCATATGGTTAATGAAACATTACCTACTTTGGATAATTCCTTTTTCTTACTCCGACCTATAGCACATGATCACCACTAGATGGCACCATTTATTTTCTTCTCTGTTACTTTTAATTTTTTTCATGAGCATATAGTCCTCATAAGACATTAACAATAAAAATGACTTTTTTTTATTCTCCTCTGAGCTGCTTTAACAAACCGAATAGCCCTCATATTCTTTGAAGAGGCACAAGCGTGATCAATCCAATTTCAAAGTGGTGGAGCGTTGTGGAACATATGTGAGTTTATTCCAATAACCTTGAAGAAGTTATAGAAATTAATATTCTCTACTGATGAATTCACATGATTTCATGGATCTTTTTTTCCAGTGATCTTCAGCTTCCTTCTTCCACTTCATACTGCATCTTAATTAGTGTTAAGTTGCCCTCTATGCCCCATATAGCCAGGAAACGTCCAAGATCTTCCTGTCCTTCCTTCCAAGTGGCTGTAGCTATCCCCCCCCAAACGCCTCCCTCCCCACACCCCATTTCAACTGCTAGAACCTAAGTCATTCCCAGTTTTTTCCCAAATATGATTCTTTTCCTTCAATCTACTCTTCACATGAAGATGTTGTTACTGTTCTCAAAACACTGCTTGATCATTTCATTGTGCTACTAAAGACTGATAGTTACCCTCTGTGTTAGTTGCTCACTCATTAGTGTCCAACTCTTTGCAACCCCATGGACTGTAGCCCACCAGGCTCCTCTGTGCATAGGATTCTCCAGGCAAGAATGCTGGAGTGGGTAGCCATTCCCTTCTCCAGGGGATCTTCCCAACCCAGGGATCAAAACCATGTCTCCTGCATTGCAGGCAGATTATTTACCATCTGAGCCACAGGTTTTTCTAATAGCATTTAAATCAAGACTAAGGCTTCACCTTATATCCTTTAAAGTGTTCTTTGCTTGTTCAATATGATCTTCTTCTCCTATCTATTATAGGGTAAGAAAAAGAAATTCAGATGGCAAACAAAAATAGGGAAGTATAAAAATACGTGAGTTCTGTAGCACTTTAACAAGACCCTCTAGCCTTGTTCAATTCACACTTCACCTCCCAAACAGACCATACCTCCTCCTCCAAGTCTTTTCTGACTGATTCATCCCCACAAGTTCTTGTCCTTAGATGGATTTCCTTAACTTGATTTCTGTCTTCTTACTTTTCATATGGAACACAAGTTAGTAAGTATTTATTGCGCTTTTCTTCTATCTCATTTCTCTCTGAGAAAGGGTAAAATTCTTGAGGACAGAGGCTCTTGCTACATTGCCCTCTCCATGGCACCCACTATGATTTCTGCCCAGAGGTTAACACCTAAAGTTCGGAAGATACAATTAAAACATTGATAGAGAGCACTCTCAAAATTGTATGCATAAGAAATATGAAAGAAAGTAGTGATGCTAGTTTAAGAAGAAAAGATCCCACTTAAAAGTGGTAAAAAGAAATGCACTATATAGGAATAGAAAGACATATGTAAATCCTGATAAAGTAAAGGAACAGTTGTAATCCTCACTAAAAAAAAAAAGACAGTAAATATTTATTGTTAAGTGAAAGAAGACAGTCTGAAAAGCTATATACAATATGATTCCAACTATATGACAATTATAAAAGGCAAAACCAGAGACAATAAAGAGATGAACTGTTTCTAGGGTTTGAGGATGGTGGAGGACAGGGATGAATAAATGAAACAGAAGAAAAACTATTCTGTAGGATAAAATAATGCATTTGACATGCATTTGTCAAAATTTATAAAACTGTACAACACAAAGAATAAAACTTACTGTAGCTTATGTATCTCAGTTAATAATGTATCAATATTGGTTCATCAATTGTAGCAAAATGTATTATATTAATGCAAAATGTTAATAATAAGAGAAATGGCAGAGACAGAGGGAGGGTATACAGACCTCTCTGTGCTATCTGTTCAGTGTTTCTGTAAATCAAAAACTGCTAAGACACTAAGGCTACTTCTTATTCAAGATATTAACAGAACTCTCCCAGGAACCCAAACTAACAGTCATGTCCTTAGTCATAATTGATTGACTAATTGATTGTCATTGCTGAAACTCACAAAAATGTTGATGATGATGATTCAAAGTAATTTACCCCTCCAGATAAATGACAAGTCCTAAGTTTTAATGAGAACTGAATAACTCATTCATCGTTTGCTCAAGTTATGCAAGACCCCCAAAATTAAAAGTTGCTGCTGAACAACCATCTACAGGAGAAAGTTGGATCCCACCAGAAAAAGATACATGCAAGGGCAAAGGAGAAGCCCCAGCAAGATGGTAGGAGGGGCAAAATCACATTTAGACTCAAACTCCATACCTGCCAGAGATGCTTGGAGGGCTCAGACAAAACCTTGTGCACAACAAGAGGTTCCAGAGATACTGAGCCAGACCTGCCTTTGAGTGACTGTCTCCTGAAGAGGTATGGATCAGCAACGACCTGCCACAGAGGCAGGGGAGCAGCAGACCTGAGTATGGCACAAGCCCTCTTGGAGGAGGTCGCTACTAACCCCACTATAGAGCCACCAGAACTTCCATAGGACTGGGGAAACAGACTCTTGGAGGGCACAAACAAAACCTTGTGTTCATCAGGACCCAGAAGAAAGGAACAGTGACCCCCCCCGCCCCGCCCAAGAGACTGACCCAGACTTGCCTGTGAGTGTCCAGGAGTCTCCAGTGGAGGCATGGATAGGCGGTGGCCTGTTGCAGGGTTGGGGGCACTGAGTGCGGCAGTGTGTGCACTTTTGAAAGAGGTCACCATTATCTTCATTACCTCCACCATAATTTGGCCTCAGGTCAAACAACAGGGAGGGAACACAGCCCCATCTATCAACAGAAAAGAATTAAAGATTTACTGAGTGTGGCTCTACCCAACAGAACAAGACCCAGTTTCCACCACAGTCAGTCAGGAAACTTCAGAAGCCACTTATCCTTATCTATCAGAGGGCAGACAGACTGAAAACCACAATCACAGAAACTAATCAAATTGATCACATGGACCACAGCCTTGTCTAACTCAATGAGACTATGATCCATGCTGTGTAGGGTCACCCAAGGACAGGTCATGGTGGAGATTACTAAGGATGGAAGTAAAGTCTGATGCTGTAAAGAACAATATTGCATAGGAAACTGGAATGTTAGGTCCACAAATCAAGGCAAATTGGAAGCAGTCAAACAAGAGATGGCAAGAGTGAACATCGACATTTTAGGAATCAGTGAACTAAAATGGACTGGAATAGGCGAATTTAACTCAGATGACCATTATATCTAATATTGTGGGGAAGAATCCCTTAGAAGAAGGGGACTAGTCCTCATAGTAAACAAGAGAGTCTGAAATGGAGTACTTGGATGCAATCTCAAAAATGACAGAACAATCTCTGTCCATTTCCAAGGCAAACCATTCAATATCACAGTAATCCAAGTCTATGCCCCCAACAACTAATGCTAAAGAAGATGAAGTCGAATGGTTCCATGATGTCCTACAAGAACTTCTAGAACTAACACCAAAAAAAGATGTCCTTTTCTATCATAAGGTACTGGAATGCAAAAGTAGGAAGTCAAGTGATAGCTGGACAGCTCATGTTTGGCCTTGGAGTACAAAATGAAGCAGGGCAAAGGTTAACAGAGTTTTGCCAAGAGAATGCACTGGTGGTCATAGCAAACACCCTCCTCCAACAGCACAAGAGAAGACATGTGGAAATCATCAGATGGTCAATAACAAAATCGGACTGATAATATTCTTTACAGGCAAAGATGGAGAAGCTCTATACAGTCAGCAAAAACAAGACCAGGAGCTGACTCTGGCTCAAATCATGAACTCCTTATTGCCAAATACAGACTTAAATTGAAAAAAGTAGGTAAAACTATAGACCATTCAGGTAGGACCTAAATTAAATCTCTTATGATTATACAGTGGAAGTGAAAAATAGGTTCAAGGGATTAGACCTGATAGACTGAATGCCTGAAGAACTATGGACAGAGGTTCTTGAAATTGTACCAGAGGCAGTGATCAAGACTATCCCCAAGAAAAAGAAATGCAAAAAGGCAAAATGGTTGTCTGAGGAGACCTTATAAATAACTGAGAAAAGAAGAGAAGCTAAAGGCAAAGGAGTAAAGGAAAGATATACCCATCTGAATGGAGAGGTCCAAAGAATAACAAGGAGAGATAAGAAAGCCTTCTTCAGTGATCAGTGCAAAGACATAGAGAAAAACAATAGAATGGGAAAGACGAGAGATCTCTTCAAGAAAATAAGAGACACCAAGGGAACATTTCATGCAAAGATGGCCTCAATAAAGTACAGAAATGGTATGCACCTAACAGAAGCAGAAGATATTAAGAAGAGGTGGCAAGAATATACCAAAGAAGTATACCAAAAAAAAAATCTTCATGACCCAGATAATCACAGTGGTGTGATCACTAATGTAGAGCCAGACATCCTGGAGTGTGAAGTCAAGTGGGCCTTAGGAAGCATCACTACAAACAAAGCTAGTGGAGGTGATGGAATTCCAGTTGAGCTATTTCAAATCCTAAAAGGTGATGCTGTGAAAGTGCTGAACTGAATATGCCAGCAAATGTGGAAAACTCAGCATTGGCCACAGGACTGGAAAATGTCAGTTTTCATTTCAATCCCAAAGAAAGGCAATGCCAAAGAATGCTCAAACTACCACACAATTGCACTCATCTCACACGCTAGCAAAGTAATGCTCAAAATTCTCCAAGCCAGGCTTCAACAGTACATGAACCATGGACTTTCACATGTTCAACCTAGATTTAGAAAAGGCAGAGGAACCAGAGATCAAATTGCCTATACCATTGGATCATTGAAAAAGCAAGCAAGTACCAGGAAAATATCTACTTCTGCTTTATTGACTATGCCAAAGCTTTTGATTGTGTGAATCACAACAAACTGTGGAAAATTCTTCAGGAGATGGGAATACCAGACCACCTGTCCTGTCTCCTGAGAAATCTGTATACAGGTTAATAAGCAACAGTTAGAACTGGACGTGGAATAACAGACTGGTTCCAAATAGGGAAAGGAGTATGTCAAGATATTTTGTCAAGGTATACTGTCATCCTGCTTATTTAACTTATATGCTGAGTACACCATGGGAAATGCCAGACTGGATGAAGCACAAGGTGGAATCAAGATTGCCAGGAGAAATATCAATAACCTCAGATATGCAGATGACACCACCCTTATGGCAGAAAGCAAAGAAGAACTAAAGAGCCTCTTGATGAAAGTGAAAGAGGAGAGTGAAAAAGTTGGCTTAAAACTCAACATTCAGAAAACTAAAATCATGGCATTTGGTCCCATCACTTCTTGGCAAATTGATGGGAAAACAATAGAAACAGTGAGACTTTATTTTTGGGGTCTCCAAAATCATTGCAGATGGTGACTGCATCCATGAAATTAAAAGACACTTACTCCTTGGAAGAAAATCTATGACCCACCTAGACAGCATATTAAAAAGCAGAGACATTACTTTGCCAGCAAAGGTCCATCTAGTCAAAGCTATGGTTTTTCCAGTATTCATGTATGGATGTGAGAGTTGGACAATAAATAAAGTTAAGTGCTAAAGAATTGATGGTTTTGAATTGTGGTGTTGGAGAAGACTCAAGTCTCTGGACTGTAAGGAGATCAAATCAGTCAATCCTAAAGGAAATCGGTCCTGAATATTCACTTCAAAAGACTGATGTTAATGCTGAAACTCCACGTTTTTGGCCTGCTGATGTGAAGAACTGACTCATTGGAAAAGACCCTGATGCTGGGAAATATTGAAGGCAGGATGATAAGGGAATGACAGAGGATGAGACAGTTGGATGGCATCACCTACTCGATGGAAATGAGTTTGAGCATTTCCTGGAATTGGTGGTGGACAGGGAAGTCTGGCATGCTGCAGTCCATGGAGTCACAAAGAGCTGGATATGACTGAACTAAACAGAACTGAACAATGAAAAAGTATATGTGATTTTGGTAGCAGCCCATAACATGTTGACTTACTATAAAAATTACAAACATTACTTATTGTAAAGATTTGTACATTTGAATAAATCATCAAGTTCTGCTTATTTATGCTAAGATGATATACTATTAGCCAGTGAGCAGAATTACAGGAATCATGTTGACACTAAGAGTCTTATCATATGTTGATTAATTATTTATACAGCTTTCTCTGTGAATAACTTGTCTGTAACCTTCACTAACTTTTAAACTGGGCATTTGTAATTTTCTCACTAATTTGTAGACCTTCATTATATACTTAGGATTAAAGATTCTATTATCATTCAATCTACCTCTTCTCTTTGTTTATGGTATTTTCTGTCACTCATATTTTCAAATTTTATTTTTAACAGAGTTAAATCTACCTTAACTGAAAACCCCTTGCCCATCTATGGTCCCATTCTTTGTTCTTTCTGTGATCTTGCCGTGACTGAGGTAGGGATTTGAGGTTAGCTATTATTTATGACTGCCAGTGTAGAGTTAAAAACTCTATAATGTCTGTACATCCAATCTCATTATTTTTGCCTCCTGTCATCCATCCCCTGCCCCACTGAAATCTGGCTCACTTACACATTCAGATGGAGATGACATGAGGAGGAGTTGTCCAACACAGTGATTAAGAAAATGGAACTGGATGTTCTAGATGGTTCAGGGAAATCAGTGTAGGAAAATGTGATTATGTTATTATTGTAGTACAGCCAGAATCTTACAAAAGTGAACAGATTGTGTTTATTTCTCTATGAGTGTACTGATTTTTTTCATCACTGTCATGTTTCCAAAACACAAGAGTATATTTGTCAGTAGAGACAGAATCTGTCAAAGCATGCTGATTTTAAGAGTCTGGGCAGGGAATTTTCCTGGTGGTCCAGTGGCTAAGACTCTGTGCTCCCAATGAAGAGGGCCTAGGTTAGATATCTGATCAGGGAACTGGCCCCACATGCTTCAACTAAGACTTGGCACAGCCAAACGAATATACAGTTTTGTTTTGTTTTTAAGAATCTAGGCAGTATTATAGGAAAGATGTTTAATCTAACTAGAAATCAGGAAAAAGTCAATTTAAACACAAGATTGTATTTTTAAATTCAAATTGTGGAGGGGGAGAGTCCTAGGGGGTATCAGGGAAGGATAGAGGAACAGTTATCTACATATAGTATTGGTATGGTTGGAAAATCCAGGGAAATTTGTGAAGAAGTATTTCACTATTTTATAGATCCAGCAGTTCCACTTCTATAAATCTTTCCTAGAGAAATCTATACCAGTGTGCAAAATTATACTTACAAAAAATCTTTTCTGCTGCATTGTTGGCAATGACAAAATATTAGAGGGAATCCAAATTCTCAACAATACAAATGGTTAAACAAGTGACAGTGGAGCCATACTCTAGAATACTCAGCTTCAGAATAAGTAACCAAAATAAGCTGGGCCAATGTGCACGGATGTGAAAAATTCCAAGATACATCTTACCACTCCACTTGGCAGTACTCATATTTTAAAATATGCATACCTATGATACATAAATTCCATGTCCAGTTTTCTGTCCAAAAAAGAACTACAAAAAGCTACAGACTTCTGATCAATATCTTCAAAACTATACAGTCAATTGTAAGAAATATGCTCAAAAAATCAGAAATGTGTTCAAAAGCAGCAAATTATTAAGAGCTCATTGTTCCCTCACCCACTTCTCTTCTGCTATGGCAGTGACTAGAAGATTGCATGTAGGAAAGAGAGCAAAGCTATCTCCCACCTCAAATCTTATCTGTCAACTATAGGATATTCAGTTCAGCCCAGTTCAGTTCAGTCACTCAGTGGTGTCTGACTCTTCATGACCCCATGGACTGTAGCACACTAGGATTCCCTGTCCTTCACCATCTCCTGGAGTTTTCTCAAACTCATCTTGATTGAGTCAATGATGCCATCTAACCATTTCATCCTCTGTCGCCCCCTTTTCCTCTTGCCCTCAATCTTTTCCAGCTTCAGAGTCTTTTCCAGTGAGTCAGCTCTTGCATTAGGTGGCTAAAGTATTGGAGTTTCAGTTTCAGCATCAGTCCTTCCACTGAATACTCAGGGTTTATTTCCTTTGGGATTGACTGGTTTGATCTCCTTGCAGTCCGAAGGACTTTCAAGAGTCTTCTCCAGCACCACAGTTTGAAAGCATCAATTCTTCAGTGCTCAGCCCTCTTTAGGGTCCAAATCTCACATCCATACAAGACTACTGGAAAAACCATAGCCTTGACTAGATGGACCTTTATTGGCAAAGTAATGTCTCTGCTTTTGAAAACACTGTCTAGATTTGTCATAGCTTTTCTTCCAAGAAGCAAACGTCTTTTAATTTCATGGCTACAGTCACCATCTACAGTGATTTTGGAGCCCAAGAAAATAAAGTCTGTCACTGTTTCTGTTGTTTCCCCATATCTTTGCCATAAAGAGATGGGACCAGATGCCATGATCTTCATTTTTGAATGTTGAGTTTTAACCCAGCTTTTTCACTCTCCTCTTTCACCTTCATCAAGAGGCTTTTTAGTTCCTCTTTGCTTTATGCCATTAAAGTGGTATCATCTGCATATCTGAGATTATTGATAATAACCTGGAAATCTTGATTCCAGCTTGTGAGTTGATTCAGCCCAGCATTTCACATGATGTACTCTGCATATGGAAAGCAATAACAAACCTAGACAGTGTGTTGAAAAGCAGAGACATTACTCTGCCAACAAAGATCCATATAGTCAAGGCTATGGTCTTCCCAGTGGTCACATACAGTTGTGAGAGCTGCACCATAAAGAAAGCAGAATGCCAAAGAACTGATGCCTTCAAACTGTGGTGTTGGAAAAGACCCCTGAAGGTCCCTTGGCCAGCAAGGAGATCACACCAGTCAATCTTAAGGGAGATCAACCCTGAATATTCACTGGAAGGATTGATGCTGAAGCTGAAGCTCCAGTATCTTGGTCATCTGATGTGTACAGATGACTCATTGGAAAAGTCCCTCATGCTGGGAAAGATCAATAGCAGAAAAAGAGGGCATCAGAGGATGAGATGGCTAGACTGAATAACCAATGCAATGAACATGAACTTGAGTAAACTCCAGGAGATGGTGAGGGACAGGGAGGCCAGGCATGCTGCCTGGGGTCCACGGGGTCACATAGACACGACTGGGCAACTAAATAGCAACAACTCTGCATATAAGTTAAATAACAGAGTGATACTATACAGCCCTCACATACTCTTTTCTCAATTTTGAACCAGTCCATTGTTTCATGTTCAGTTCTAACTGTTGTTTCCTGTCCTGCATGCAGCTTTATCAGGAGACAGGTAAGCTGGTCTAGTATTCCCATCTCTTTAAGAATTTTCCACAATTTGTTGTGATCCACATAGTCAAAGACTTTAGTGTGGTCAATAAAACACAAGTGGATATTTTTCTGGAATTCCCTTGCTTTTTTTATGATTCAATGAATGTTGGCAATTTGATCTCTGGTTCCTCTGCCTCTTCTAAATCCAGTTTGTACATCTGGAAATTCTCATACATTTGAAGCATAGCTTGAAGGATTTTGAACATTATCTTGCCAGAATGTTAAATAAGTGCAATTGTGCACTAGTTTGAACATTCTTTGGCATTTCCCTTCTTTGGGATTGAAATGAAAACTGACATTTTCCAGTCCTGTGGCTGGAACTACAGGGTATAATGAACTCATTTAAAAAATACATTCAAAGGAACCTGAGAACTTAGATGAAAGACTTCAACAAATTGCTTCCTAAAATAGGCAGTAAATAAACAATTTAGGAGGAGTTTCAGTAGAAGGGTGTGAAATCTCTTTCTCTGTGTCTTAAAATTATAACATTCAGACATATGTCCACAGTGGTTTAAATATTTTACATTATATAGTGAATATTGAAAGACATACAGAAAGAGGTTACTTCCAACTAGATAATGTTATAATTTCCCCCAATGGAACTATGATTTCCTTTCTAAATATTGGAGCTCTCCTTTTTTGAGTCTGAGATTGGACGTTCTCATGGTTGACTTGTTACGACATTCATCTTTATTTGAGTTAGGTTAGATCAGTGACTCTGATGACTCTGATTTCTTCACTAAAAATTGCTTCAATTGTAGATTTATCACCTGGTTGGCAAATGCTAGGTAATTTCCAGAACAAGAACTTACTCTGAACCTGGGTGTGATCAGTGAGACAGAAACTAAAATGTATTATTGTTTTTTTTTCTTCATGAAATGAAATATATCCTATCTTTACTGCCAGAGTCCCCAAAACTCACAAAACATAAATTGACTGCCATTCACACCCCCACGTTCTCTTCCAATCTACACAATAAAGTCTAAGTTCAATTACATAGATGGTGAGGCCAAATTTCCAAAAAAGGACCACATTCCATTTTTTCTATCGCCAAGTGTACAGAAATTTCTTAAGTTTCAATAAACCTCAATCTAAAATAAATAATTACTTAAGCTCTCTATGGACCAGAGTTTATTATGTGCTGCTGCTGCTAAGTCGCTTCAGTCATGTCCGACTCTGTGCGACCTCATAGACGGCAGCCCACCATGCTCCCCCGTCCCTGGGATTCTCCAGGCAAGAACACTAGAGTGGGTTGTCATTTCCTTCTCCAACGCATGAAAGTGAAAAGTGAAAGTGAAGTCACTCAGTCATGTCCAATTCTTCGCAACCCCATGGACTGCAGCCTACCAGGCTCCTCCGTCCATGGGATTTTCCAGGCAAGAGTACTGGAGTGGGGTGCCATCGCCTTCTCCGTTATTTTGTGAGTGTCTGCTTTCTATTGCAGGTAAAGAAGTTTGTGGTCTTTCATGGAACTTCCATTTACCAACTTGGAAATGGCATTCATTTTACTAGCTTTTGTTATCTTCTCCTTCTTTACCCTGGCTTCCATCTACACTAACCCGGATGAAACGAATGAAGGTAAGGAGAGAGAGCTCTTCATAATAGTCTCCATTTCCTTTCCCCACCCAATCATCTTTTTCTATGATTTGATTTGATTTAGTTTCTAATTATATGTTTGAGGGTGTGTGTGTGTGTGTGTGTGTGTGTGTGTGTGTGTGTGTGTGTGTGTATGTGAGAGAGAGAGAGAGAGAGAGAGAGAGAGAGAGAGAGAGAGAAAGAGTTTGCTTGTTTAATAGCCTGAAATATCTACTATAATATTTTGCCCCTATTCAGAAACATTTGGAAATGGTAACAGCTATTCACATGACTTTTAATCCCAGAACTTGATGGATCTTAATGCCCTAAATTTTACATATATATAAAATTTTTCTTTCACCATCCTCTGTTTCTGTCCCTCATCCCTGTTGCCCGTCAGAAACTTAAAATGTGCAAAAGGTCCAATGTCTTTCAAAGTCTTTAAAGGTAATTTTTCACAAGAAACAAATTCCATTATTTTGTAAGTATATCATGTGTGTGGGTGTGCATTTTTGTTCAGCTCTACATAGGAAGGAATAGAATTCAAGGTTTTTTACTAATGAGCTCTTGTCAAAGCCCAAACATCTTTCAAAAAATATGTGAAAGTATTTAAATAACTCAACACCATGTTTGCTCATTGCCAATAATAACAAGTATAATTTCAATGTATAATTTAAATGGCTGTTCTTAATATTTTACTGTAGTTCAGGGCCTACCATGTTTTATAGAAAATTAATGGTAACTGACCATTTTTTAGGGCAAAAATTTTAATGGGTGTGTATATGTATGTATATATATACATATGTATAACATATGCCAAGAAAACAACACAAAATTTTAGAGAATAAGACAAAATTGCAAAAAGAAAACTGTGTTTCTTAAAATTGTGATATCTCTTCATTAGCTTCTGACAATGAAAGAAGTGCTGTCTGTGAAATACATTATTATTCTCTGTCTTACAGACATACAACACTTGTAGAAAACAAACAAACAAAAAACATTGTAAATAGACATTCCATTTTGTGCTGACATGAAGATTAGGAAAATTAATTGAAGTCCATAACATCTTTTTCAGGCTCCATATTGTTTTAGTTTAATGGATTTGGTTGAAAGAAACAGTAAAATCAAAATAGCATTTCAGTTCAGTTCAGTGGCTCAGAGGTGTCCAACTCTTTGCGACACCATGGACTGAAGCACGCCAGGCCTCCCTGTCCATCACCAGCTCCCAGAGTTTACTCAAACTCATGTCCATTGAGTTGTTGATGCTATGCAACCATCTCATCCTCGGTCGTCCCCTTCTTCTTCCGCCTTCAATCTTTTCCAGCATCAGAGTCTTTTGCAATGAGTCAGTTCTTCGAATCAGGTGGCCCAAGTATTGGAGTTTCAGTTTCAGTATCAGTCCTCCCAATGGGGATGGACTAGTTGGATCTCCTTGCAGCCCAAGGGACTTTCAAGAGTCTTCTCCAACACCGAAGTTCAAAAGCATCAATTCTTTGGCGCTCAGCTTTCTTTACAGTCCAACTCTCACATCCATACATGACTACTGGAAAAACCATAGCCTTGATTAGATGGACCTTTGTTGGCAAATGAATGTCTCTGCTTTTTAATATGTGGTCTAGTATGCTTTTTAATTTTTGATCATAACATTTCTTCCAAGGAGCAAAAATATTTTAATTTCATGGCTACAATCAACATCTGCAATGATTTTGGAGCCCAAGAAAATTAAGTCTGTCACTGTTTCCATTGTTTCCCCATCTATTTGCCATGAGGTGATGGGACAACATGCCATGATCTTAGTTTTCTGAATGTTGAGCTTTAAGCTAACTTTTTCACTCTCCTCTTTCATTTTCATTAAGAGGTTCTTTAGTTCTTTATTTTCTGCCATAAGGGTGGTATCATCTGCTTATCTGATGTTATTGATATTTCTCCTGGCAATCTTGACTCCACTTGTGCTTCATTCAGCCCAGCATTTCTCATGATGTATTCTGCATATCAGTTAAATAAGCAGGGTGACAATATACAGCCTTGAATAGTATACAATATACTCCTTTCCCTATTTGGAACCAGTCTATAGTTCCATGTCCAGTTCTAACTGTTGCTTCTTAACCTGCATACAGATTTCTCAAGAGGCAGGTCAGGTGGTCTGGTATTCCCATCTCTTGAAGAATTTTCCATAGTTTGTTGTGATCCACACAGTCAGAGGCTTTGGCATAGTCAATAAAGCAGAAGTAGATGTTTTTCTGGAACTCTCTTGCTTTTTCGATGACCCAGAGGATGTTGGCAATTTGATCTCTGATTCCTCTGCCTTTTCTAAATCCAGCTTGAACATCTGGAAGTTCATGGTTCACATACTATTGAAGCCTGGCTTGGAGAATTTTGAGCATTGCTTTGCTAGCGTGTGAGATGAGTGCACTTGTGCAGTAGTTTGAGCAATTACATTAACTAAATAGTAGTGTCTTTCTCTCACACATAAAGAAAACATGTGAGTAGTAATTTCCCTGCTGACAACATGCACTCTCTGGTGTCCTGGACCCAGGCCACACTGTCTCGTTTCTATCTATCCAAGTCCCAAGTCTGGCCAATGTATCACTGGATGCCAGTCAGCAAGAAGGAAGAGGGCACACCTATATTAAGGACACTGCCATAATCTTCATATACCACATCCCTTTGGCCAGAATTTAGCCCATGACCGTATCCACAGGAAAACTGGGAAATGTAATAGTTATTCTAGAATGCATATACCGAGCAAAAACGTTGGGTTTGTTCCTAAAGGAAGAGTACAACCAGCAGTGTCTGCCAGACACATAAACTTATAACCACATATTCACTCTAGGGCTGGTAGTCATTAAATCAGGGAATACTTGAGCTAGAAGGAATGTTAAGAGAGCATCTAATTTACTGATACTTAACCAGAAATAAATATCAGAAAGATGCATCATGCTTGGGACCCACCACAAGCCAAGCAAATATGTATCTCTGGATGTTATATTTGGCTGTGTCTTTAACAAAGCCTCCTCTGCTCCCAATTTTTCTAGCTTTCATCTTTGGTTAAGAAGCACTTTCAGATACGACAACATCTGAGGCCCACAAATGTTTAGCAAGTTTCTCAAGTGCTCAGTTAGGTAGTAAAAAAACTGAAACTAAAGCACAGGCTCCCAATTCCAAGTTCCTGTCCACTGTCTGCACCCCTGTGACTCCCCAGTTTTGATCCATGGGCTGAACCAGTCATAGAAATTTACCTTTATTTTACATTTTTATACTCTATTTTTCATAATTTCCTTTTTCTTCAATTCTGTTTCTCCTATATATGATGTTTATTTTCCAAGCTAAAGTAATTCCTCCCCATAAATATCGTTACACTAACAGAACTAGAATTCTGCTCGAGGATTCCCATCAAAGAACACTCTTGCTTCCCTTCATAACCACCAGGTCAGTTACAAGCACAATTTTGCATGAAAGTACAAAATGTTTGCTATTATTTTCTCCCATTCTGAAGGCTGTCTTTTCACCTTGCTTATAGTTTCCTTTGTTGTGCAAAAGCTTTTAATTTTAATTAGGTCCCATTTGTTTATTTTTGTTTTTATTTCCAATATTCTGGGAGGTGGGTCATGGAGGATCCTGCTGTGATTTATGTCGGAGAGTGTTTTGCCAATGTTTTCCTCTGGGAGTTTTATAGTTTCTGGTCTTACATTTAGATCTTTAATCCATTTTGAGTTTATTTTTGTGTATGGTGTTAGAAAGTGTTCTAGTTTCATTCTTTTACAAGTGGTTGATCAGTTTTCCCAGCACCACTTGTTAAAGAGATTGTCTTTTCTCTATTGTATATTCTTGCCTCCTTTGTCAAAGATAAGGTGTCCATAGGTGCATGGGTTTATCTCTGGCCTTTCTATTTTGTTCCATTGATCTATATTTCTATCTTTGTGCCAGTACCATACTGTCTTGATGACTGTGGCTTTGTAGTATAGCCTGAAGTCAGGCAGGTTGATTCCTCCAGTTCCATTCTTCTTTCTCAAGATTGCTTTGGGAGAAAATAATAGCAAATGAAGCAACAGATAAACAATTAATCTCAAAAATATACAAGCAACTCCTGCAGCTCAATTCCAGAAAAATAAACGACCCAATCAAAAAATGGGCCAAAGAACTAAACAGACATTTCTCCAAAGAAGACATACAGATGGCTAACAAACACATGAAAAGATGCTCAACATCACTCATTATTAGAGAAATGCAAATCAAAACCACAATGAGGTACCATTACACACCAGTCAGAATGGCTGCTATCCAAAAGTCTACAAGCAATAAATGCTGGAGAGGGTGTGGAGAAAAGGGAACCCTCTTACACTGTTGGTGGGAATGCAAACCAGTACAGCCACTATGGAGAACAGTGTGGAGATTCCTTAAAAAACTGGGAATAGAACTGCCATATGACCCAGCAATCCCACTGCTGGGCATACACACCGAGGAAACCAGAATCGAAAGAGACACGTGTACCCCAATGTTCATCGCAGCACTGTTTACAATAGCCAGGACATGGAAGCAACCTAGATGTCCATCAGCAGACGAATGGATAAGGAAGCTGTGGTACATATACACAATGGAATATTACTCAGCCATTAAAAAAAATACATTTGAATCGGTTCTATTGAGATGGATGAAACTGGAGCCCATTATACAGAGTGAAGTAAGCCAGAAAGAAAAACACCAATACAGAATACTAATGCATATATATGGAATTTGAAAGATGGTAACGATAACCCTATATGCGAGACAGAATAAGAGACACAGATGCATAGAACAGTCTTATGGATTCTGAGAGAGAAGGTGAGGGTGGGACGTTCTGGGACAATAGCATTGAAACATGTATATTGTCATATGTGGGGCAGAGCACCATTCCATGTTCGATGCATGAGATGGGGGCTCAGGGCTGGGGCGGTGGGATGGCCCAGGGGGATGGGATGGGGAGGGAGGTGGGAGGGGGGTTTCAGGATGGGGGGAACACATGTAAACCCATAGCTGATTCATGTCAATGTATGGCAAAAACCACTACAATATTGTAAAGTAATTAGCCCCCAACTAAAATAAATAAGTTTACTAAAAAAAAAAAAAAAAAAAAGAAAGTACAAAATGTATACGCTTTCCTAAATGTCATAAGATCCATGAGTAAAATACACCTTCATTAAAATAGCAGATCTCTTTTAATTTCCTTTATGGCACAAGCAGTGAATTACAGGAGCCATTAAAAATAAACTTGAGAGACATTTAATTTCACATGTTTATTAAAAATCTAATAGGCTCCACTATGAGTAACAGTGAATCTAAAGCTGAAGAGACTCAGTTCCTATGTCAGGAACTGGCATAGTCTCATGCATGATTCAGTTGTATAACCAGAGCAGGCTCAGTAAATGTTTGACCAGAGGTTTTGAGTAAGGACAATGCTCTTCCTCAGGGGAATTGAGGAGGGCTTTACAGAAGAGATGACCACCATTTGATATTGATATTGACATTTGATATTGACAGAGTAAAGTGATATTGACAGAAGAGTAAAATGGGCGGGGTGAATTCCAAATAAGAAAGCTGCTGAAATGAAAAATTAAATATATGAGATTAAAAAATCAGCTATAATTTTGAATGCATCTCAAGTCCAGCAAGGAATTGAACAGAACTGATCATTGACCAGTATCTTCTGAAGCCCTTCAGAGGTCAAAAGAGGAACCACACATTTTAATAAGGTCTTTCTTTAACCTATAAGAAGTGAGCATATGCCTCAACCTCCCATGTGAGGGCAGATGCTCTCAGGTTCTAACTTGCATACAAATCATATAGAGATTTTATGAAAAAGTAGACTACATTCAGTAGGTCTGGGTGGAGCATTTCTAACAGGCTTCCAGGTGACGACCATCATCCAGAAGACTAGCCAAGCCACAGATGTGACACTCCCAGACCCCAAGAAATCAGACTCATCTGTGTGCAGCAGGGGAGAGGGGACCTTGGCTATGTGGCTGATTGTTCACGTTCCAGCAATCAAGGCGTTACATGGCACAGGGCACGTAGAACAGGAAGAGATGGTCTCAGCTTCCAGTACAGTCTTGTCTCAAGTCCTAAGACATCAAGAGTGAGTAAATTAACATTTAAGAAAATATTTTATGTCTTTAGAAGAGGTGAGAATCATTGAAAATCATTCTTAATTTTTTATAGGAAAAAAATTGTAATCAATTAAAGTATAGTTGATTTACAATGCAATGTTAGTTTCAGGTGTACAGCACAGTGATTCAGCTACAATGTCTACTTTTTCAGATTATTTTCCCTTATATACTCAGATAAAATACTGAGTATATTTCCCTGTTCTACACAATAGGTCCTGGTTATGAGAGTTATTCTTTAAAAAATCAGAAAATTTTAGCATTGCAAGATTTCTAAAACTCTTAATAGTTTGTACATCCACTATCTCATTTGAATTAACATTCTCAATTCTCTTACTCTACACCTTTCTATCAGGGAACAGTTAAGATAACTTTCTTTACTGAAAGAAGGTGTAAAGTGTGACAAAGCCCTGAGACATTTCAGAAAATTTTACTTTTTGAGAAACTGACCAAAAACTCACATTTTTCCCACTATTGTAAGAAGTCTCCAGAAAGTTTTTCAAAGACTGTCAGTCAATTCAACTCTTCTCCCTGGAAGAAGTTTGGCTGTTTTGATCCCTAACTGAAGGTACATAGATCATTTACATTTGAATTTTCAGAGCTACTTAAGAATGTTGCTTTTGTTCTAGACCATAAGATATGTTTTAAAATTTAAAGTCGAAACTTAACATAGTCCTTGTTTGCAAATCTCAGTCCAATAAAAGCAGAATTCAGTCACTGTAGAAAACCTTGTATCCCAAAAGAAATCTTATCTGGGCAAGGAAGCTTCACCTACCACCACTGTGATCAAAAATGTAGTCTCCCATGGACTTTCTAATCACACCAACAGATTCTTGCATTACACAAGCACTCAGAATTAGTCATCCCAGATCGTTATTGATGTCCTTTGAGAGTCCTAGGTGCTTACTTCAATGTCATATTGTCCATCTTCAAAGTAACAAAATAAAATATTTGTCCCTTGATAATTATAGAATTAACTTGGATGGTACATTTCCAAAAAAGTTTTAAGAATCTACTCAGCCTGAAAAAAGAAAAAAAAGGCTATCTTATCTTGATGACTTAAACACTGAGAAAAAATTAAAGTCATAAAGGTAGTGAGACCAGAATGATGCAGGACTACTTTTTCCCAGCCCAGGACACTGTTTACTGGACTACCTGTCTCATTGTCAGCATAAAAGCAACAATGATGGAAATGTTTATTAGGTGCCTTCTGTGTAAAAGGCAAGATGCCAAGCACTTTAGATTACTTTGTTAATGTGTTTAATCTTAAAATAACCTTATGAGAAAGGTAATAGTAACCTCACTGTTTACAAGTGAGAACTTTGAAGCTTTAGCTTTGATCTCAGACTATTGGGCTAATGACTGAAGAGCACAAGTGGGACTCCAATTCACAGGATCCAGAACTTCGGGCACTTTCTCTCCAGATTCCCTTGAAAAAGGTATTTGCTTTAAAAATAAAAAAATGCATGTACCTCTCTTTTTTCCTACAAAGAACTTAAACTGGCTAAAAATATAAATAAGATACAGCTAAATTTCCAGTAAGTAGATAAAGAAATCCAAGCAAAGGGAAAAAAGAGAGGTGAGGACAATAGAAATGAATAGTCTTGGTGAGGAGAAGACTAGCATCCCATTTCAGTGAAAAGTACAAATTGTGTTATTAAAGATTCCTGTGTTCCTGTCCTGGTTTTGCCATTGTTTACTCTGTGACTTAAGAAAATTGCACAAATTCCCAAAGCCTTTGTTTGTCATGTGCTAGGTATACAATGACATTTGCCTCATAGAGTTGAAGTGAGACTTACATGAACTAAAGCATGGAAATGCAGAAGGGCAGCTGCTATTGAAGTTTTCTCTTTTGAAGTCTTCATCATTAGGAATTTTAACAGAGCAATTAGAATCATTATAAACTAAAGGAAAATATTTACTACAGAACCAAGAAAATTTAACTCAGGCAACCCACACATTGGGTCAAGATATTTGTTTTAAATATAGTATACACCAATATAACCTATTCAATACCCATCAACTACAAGATGAAATCACGTATAAAAGATAAAAACATGATGTCAGGGAATGGTAAAGACTCTTGGAGTCACTCAGACAAAGCCATTCACAAATGAACATTTAATAGAGTTATACTGCCTACCAGATGAGGAAAAGAAAGATGTACAGAAACCTCAAAAATAAATAAAGTGACTATCAAAAGATAGAAAGACATCTCAGAAAACTAATGAAACCTTGAATATTTTTTGCAAAAGGTATCCACCGTAAAATTGTGCTATGGAAACCACAAGTAAAAGAGTGTTGTATGAAGTTATGGCCCCCCAAACCAAAGCCTCCTCCATTCTTTATGTTAAAATTAGCTTATAGCTGCAGCTACAAATTTCCTTTTATTAAATAAGTGATACAATACATTTATTTTTATTATTTTAAGTTTTATTTTTCAAGATAAAGTTCCATTCACTTTTTTTTTTTTTTTTTTTTGCTGTCATATTTTAAATTTTACCCTGGAAGGAGATTCACTTTAAATGATCATTTCCAGTATTTATTACTATCATTAAAAAGAAGTTTCCTATTATGGAATTATACAGTCAACAGTTTTTATCCAAGCATGCTGGATGAATGCTCTTAAATCTACCCACTTGTAGGAAGTGGGTGTGAAATTTGGTCCTATGCTTTCCTTAAAGCCAAACCAGAGGACGAAAACTGACAATATTTACCTGAGCTCTGTGCTTCTGCAAAGCAGTTATAGTTAGGAAATTCCCCAAGCTTTTATTTTTCAAAATCTCCTCGCTCTTATGTTCCAGGAACATTGCAAAGACCTTTTTCATACAATGTGGGAAGGACTTGCTGTCCATTCTTTCTCTTGACCCCTAGAGATTCTTGAGGGCTCTGTTGTTTACCTAGGGCAGGGACAAACACAGATCTTTCCCCTTTTACCTGTTGGTGAGGACAGAAAGCTCCTTGTTCTTTGTCTAACAGATGGCTTGGCTGAGATTAGAGTTGTTTGTCCTCCCTGAAATTAGCTAACACACAGAGATAAACTTTTCCTGCACAGCTAACGAAAGGGGAATTCCACTGATGACAGAACAATGCAAAAAACAAAAGCATCCCACCTGGAATGTCTCCACTACTCCCTGTGAAGCTAAGGAGAAACCAGCTGATGAGGCCTCGTGGTCTCAAACCTTGGGTGACTTATCTATCACAAGATTCTGAATAAAATCTAAATCATTCCTATTTTGGCTTTTGTCTTCCTATATAGGATAATCTGATATGTATATCGTGTGTATATGATTAAAAATACTGTATATTTTTAGCAACTATATTTTAGCTAAAAAATATATTGCTATATTTTAGTAACCATTGTTGCTAGTTGAAATATGACTATTTCTAGTATCGAGGAAAGAAAGATGTATTCACTAGTAAAGAATCTCATGAGAGACTCTAACTTGTTGGTTTTAAACTTTTTTTTTGGCTGAAATCCACTTCCAGATTCTCCACCTACACACTCATCTACATGTGCGCAACTGAAAGTTTCATAAGACAATATTTAATCTCACCGCAAGTGATATATTTCAGTACTTTGTATAAAACTTTTTAATACTTTATCTTTCTTTTTAAAGCTGATATCAATCCATCTAATAGACCGCATGATATATTAAATTTCAATTAAGTTCTATAAAATTCCACTAAATTCTAATCATGTCTCAATTTTAAATTCAGGCAATAGCATCAAGTATAACAATGTATATGTACAAATGAAATGTAAATGTACATAATCATTTTCACAAGGTACAAGTCAATCTTCCAGGCAGAAACCTTTGTTTAACTTACCATTGCCTAGAGTATAAAGTAAAAATTCCCAAGGCTCTTGGTTTCTTCTAAGTGGGAATTTTCCTCTTACCTACTAATAACGCCCTCCTCCTTCTCTTCTATCTGAATCTTATTCTTCAAACCTAAATTCATTTTCTCTTTCTGTAATCACTCAAACTAAAATGAACTCTCCCTGTGGAACTTTTATATATTATTAACATGACAGTGATCTTTATCACCTTGTGCCCCCCTTGTGTGGCCCTAAGAACTGTTTCCCAGTCCCTGGGTCACATGGTCAAGCAAGATGAATCCTCTTTCTTGTGTATTTGAGGAAGGCATCTCCCTGTAAGGAGTAATGCAACATGTCCATCCTTCCCTCTTCTGTGACACTCAACACAAGTAGACTAAGAAACAGAGCTAGTTTTGATTCTCTAGGGATAGATTTCAATGTCTAAAGGTGAAAACCAGTAAACCAAATCCGTGGTGCCTGGAGGGGAAAATAAAATTAATATTATATTATATATATTATAAAATTATATATAATTATATTTTAATTATACTTTATATAATTTATATTATATATATATAATTAATATATATATAATATATATATTATATATATATATAATCTTTGTGTTTACTGGAAATGCAACTACAAAATAATAAGAATTCCATAATTTGTTGCCAAAATTTCTTGACCATTCAGAAAAACATATTTTTATTTCATTCTGTTTACAAAAAGACATTGCTAGGCAGGGAGTGACAATAAACAATTATCCAGTCTCCAGTCACTCCCTTAAACTTTGTAGACTTATAGGAGAAATAAAGTAGACAGAGAAAAGCAGAAAATAGTAATTCTTGTGCACATCATACCTTTATCTTGGTATGAATTTTCCCTGAAAAATTAAAGCAAAAATAAGATAGTAAATCACCAAAAGCAATGTTTTAAAGGAAAAGAAAAGCTACTTTGCATTCCCCTGGTATATCAGCTTGTAATGCAGAGACTGAGTCTGTCTTAGTAACTGCTTCATTTCAGCACTTAAAACACTGCCTGGGACATAGGTGGTTCTCAATTAGTAAATACTGAGTGAATTAATAAATATGTTGTTATTTGCTGCTAAGTCATGCCTGACTCTTTTGGGACCCTATGGACTGTAGCCCACCAGGCTCCTTTGTCTATGAGATTTCCCAGGAAAGAATACTGGAGTGGGTTGCCATTTCCTTCTCCAGGGGATCTTCCCAGCCTAGGGATCAAACCTGTGTCTCCTGGCTTGATTCTTTACCACCGGACCACCAGGAAAGTCCCAAATTAATCAATACCCATAGATTGTTTCTTTAGGCAGGTTTAACATGAATTCAAATATTATAAGCAGAATATATCATCTCACTCATTCCCTAACTTTTCCTACTGCTACTACTAGTAGCTCATATTGTTTTATGTATGTGAAAAAAGTGAAAGTGTTAGTTGCTTAGTCATGTCCAACTGTGTATGACTCCATGGAGTATAGCCTGCCAGGCTCCTCTGTCCATGGAATTCTCCAGGCAAAATTATTGGAGTGAGTATCCATTCCCTTCTCCAGGATTTCTTCCTGACCCAGGGATCGAACCTGTGTCTCCTGCACTGTAGGCAGATTCTTTACCATCTGAGCCATCAGGGAAGTCCCTGTTTTATGTATATTCATCATTTAATCCCCATATTAAACTTATGAGGTAGATATTTCCACTGTACTGTATCTAAAAACCAAAAGAATACAACTTGGAATACTATTTATAAACAGGATCTTGACCCACATACTTCTGAATGAACAGAACTGCCATGATGAAGCTGGTTTATGTACAGAGACAGGGTATGAACTATTTATAAGGCTCATTCTTGAAACGAGTCACATGCACTGTCACTGAAATACCCAGAAGTTCAGTGAGTGAAGCAGAATGCTGCTGAGTGGGATGAGATCTGGCTTGTACTTTCAGGTTTATATAGGTATTTGTATGTATGTCTGCTTATACATACATACAAATATACATATATGTATATATATATATACACACACAAAAGTGTATATGTGTATACATATATATATAAATGTGTGTATATATATATATACATACGCATATACAAAGAGGTATATGCATATATAGTGGTAAAGAATCTGCCTGCCAATGCAGTAGATTCCCAGGTTGGGAAGCTTGCCTGGAGGAGGAAATGGCAACCCTCTCCAGTATTCTTGCCTGGATAATTCCATGGACAGAGGAGCCTGGCAGACTGCAGTCCATGGGGTCACATAGAGGCAGACACAACTGAGTATGCATGTAATTGCAAACATGCATATATACATATGCATATGTTTGCAGTGTAGTGCATGTGTGCTCAGTCATGTCTGACTCTTTGCATCTTTATGGGCTGTAGCTCACCAAGCTCCTCTGTCCATGGGATTTTCCAGGCAAGAATACTGGAGTGGGTTGCCATTTCCTTCTCACAGGATGTATATGCTTATCTGTATGTTTACACCGGTAAATCAATCTATTGACCATATTGACAATGATAAGGCCACACTAAAACTGGCAAAAGTAACTCTGGACAGAGGAGTTGGGGGAAGCGACTTCAGACCCTTTTGAGCTGATTGACTGTTGACGCTTTTCCTCCTAGCAGGTTATAAATGTTTCATAGCTCAATAATCATATACAGCTGTTTCGAGTTTACACAGTTCTTTCACATTCTTCACTGGACTCGCATAAACCTGTGATGTTGAATCCTGGGGAGGCAGGAAGACCCCTGTGTCCTTCCTGAGCTAGGACAGTAGACATGTGACTTTCTGAAGTTACACAGCCAGTAAGCAGCAGACCATATATCATGACAGAAGTGCAATGACTTCTATACTCCCAAGTAAGCAAAAGTCTCCACCTAAAAAACCCTGTGAAATGGTCACCCTGACAGGATCTCCGGCTCTCATGTCAGAGGGTTCCTCATTGTAATACCCTGCAGCTGGTTGCTCACTGCTGTAGCTCCCTTCTGAACAGACATTTTCATTCAGTCATTGAACAAATATTCATTGAACATCTGCTGTATTCTAGACATTGACAGTATGGTACTGAATACGTCATTCAATCATGCAGTTGGCAAATATTGATTGAAAGTTTAGCCTGTGTTCACTAATATTTTATTTAGGCAGATATTGACTATTTCAATCAATAAAATTGCCCTCATAAACATACATGCACAGTATTTCTAAGCTTTGACATTAAATATTTAACCAGGTAACTATTTTATTACATCTATGATAAATGCTAAGAAGAAATAAAAAGTGGCCAAGTGTGTATAATATGAAAATTTGACTAGACAGAAGAGAGCCAGAAAAACATCTCTGAATAAATGACATTTAAGCTCTGGGTTGACGGAGTTTAGTGTAAGGCAAGAGGAGAGAAGGAGGAAAGAGAACCACATTCTGTCTTTGAAGTCACTGAACAGACAGGCCATTCAATGGAAAGGGGCACAGAGGACTAATAGGACATCTAGTGTGGTTTGATGGCAGAGGGTCAGACAGGGTGTCTGGGACAAGAAAGGCAAACGAACTGGAACCCAAGTTCAGGATTTCTGATTTTACCCAAGAAGCAAGGGTACAACAGCGGAAAGACAATGCTGACCAGAAGTAACCTAGGTAAGGAAGGGACAATGGATGTGTTTCCACTCAGTACTACTGGACTTTTGAAAGCAATTTATTGAAAAATAGAAATAAAAAAAGATTTTCAAAAACCATGAAGTCAGATGAGCACAAAGTGAATAGATTTCTCATCTTTGAACAAATTTCTCTGCTTTGCAAGTTGTATGAATCTGCCAGTAAAGAAGGTTTGATTTAAATTTATTTGTTTGTAAAGGAAAATCATCCAATTATTCCATGCTAATCAAACACCAAGATCATTTATCATTAAATGATCTCTACATTTTTTCTAGACCTGGCTTACAAATCAGGGTCCATAAATAGCCAAAAGACATAAACCTTACAGCTCAAGAGCAGTGAGGCAAAACCAGTGCATGGAGAATGTAACTGTGACCAGGAGGGTGCAACAGCACTACAGTCGTTTCCAAAAACCACAACAAGGAAACATAAAACAATAACAACTCCAGTTGCATGATAGACATATGCATCAAATATTACTATGTTAATCTGAAAGTACCAAAACACATTCAGCAAATTATAGTTGATAACTTGATACAAAATTTTTTTATCTTTCATACAGAATTTGAGTTGTCTGTAAAATAAGAATTGATGATATCTGTAGAGCAAATAACACTATTTTGAGTGTTTACTTCATGCCAAACACTTAACATGTTTACTTCTCATTTGAGACTCGTGACCATGCTTTAAAGTAAGTGTGGATCATCATCTCTGCTTCAAAGATTAGGAAAGAAAACTCCCTGGAGCAGCATGCCCAAGGCCCCAGCTAAGGTGATGTGGGGTCTTGGTCTGGTGCATGATTGCAGCTCGTGTTTTTAATCAGCACAGAGGAGTCAGACATGAATGTGGAAAGTGGGACTGATTCAGATCTAGTTGTGGGTCTGAGGGTGAGTTGTCAAATTAACCCTCACACCTAAATTCCACAAGCAAAGACCACCAATCATTACTTACTATAATAGTGAACTTTTTGCAAATAAACAGTAGCTTCCAACCCACCCTGGAAAAATGTAAAATAGTATTGAAAACAAATGGTACAAACGGAAAGCCAGTGTACTGACTACATCTTCTTTGATTCCTTTGAAGTCTTGTTTCCAATTACCTATGCTTGAAAATAAATTGCTTAAATTGCAGTGTAAATACAACCTCCTTTGGTCCCAGGGAGTTTCAGCATTAAGATAGCAGTGAGGTCCTAAAGAATGCCTAATGCCTGTGAGGACTGTGTGTGCTCATTTCCGATTCTCTAGGAATTCAGGTTGAATTGGCATGTTGATCACCCTGGACTATTTCCATGCCATGTAGGTGAACTGCTGGACATTCTGAATCAATGTTCACAGTGTTGTACTGTGGGTGCAAAAGGCCACAGGCACCAAAGTTTCCAGTTAAATTGTTGGAAGTAAAATGCCTGGATCCTGACCCTTCTGACTTTACTATATAAAAATGAGAAAAGTTGCTGCTGATAATAGGCCACTTAAGATTGCTGGCCAGTTTGTAGATTCACTGTTTTTACACATAGATTCAGGACTAATTTTCTGCAATCTTTTTGTTCACATTGGGCACCTTGTGCTCTTATGAACCACACATTCCAGGTTAAGAAGGCATGACCAAGGCAAGGTTGGGGTTCATGCTCTCTATTTCTCCCACCTGGAAGACAAGAGCCTGACTGGGATGATTTAGGGCTACAGCTGCTTATTGTTGAGGGCAAATTTCAAATTCATTTGTAAATGAAATCATAACATCCTCTCTGCTTCAATACTCCTGACACACCTAATTCAGGGAAATAGGGGGACCAATTTAATATTTGATCAAAGGGATATTTGAAAAGGACAAGATGCAAGCAAGCATTTAATAATGGGTCATTAGAAGTGGGAATACGAGCAGGTAGCAAATTTTTTCCTCTCTATGATTTCTTAGAAGTACTTTCAGCAGCCAGTCAGTAGAGGGAAATGTTTTACAGACACTTGTATTTAAGAAAAAGAGTCTTGCTGTATTGTGTTCAGGTACTGCTTCTGTGGAATTCACTTCCCACCAGACACTGTGGGAGATACTGGGGAACAATGAGTTTTCCTTTTCCCAGTGAACTCTGAGGAAGGCATCCATTCAGGCAGATAATTCCTTAGTTATACATAAAAAGGGCATGGCTTTTCACATCTGCTTTTTTGCTCAAGGCTTTATAAGCAGGCATGTCCTACTTACAGAGCAGAGCACCCTAACATTGTCAAACTGATCTCTCTTGCAACAGAAGCTGTAAAAAGACCAGCAGTTCTAAAGTGAGGAAGAACAAAGTGAAGGTCCATAGGCAGCAAAAACTTTGTTCTAGTTATTCAATACTTCATTTACATAATATGATTTTAGTAAGTTCAGAAAATGTGAATTGGATTATAAAATTCTAAAAATTAACCAGACAAACTGAAAGCCACAATGAGATACTAAAATGACTAAATTGAGAAAACCAATAAAAAACATCAAACAAGCAGAATATCTGGGATATTCACATGCTACTAGGGTGAATGTATAATAAACTGGTGCAGCCACCTGAGGAAGACAAGACTTTGGGTGCACTTGTAGAACAGAAAGAAAGCCTGATATTATCACTGGGATCCCTGAACTGAACATGCCTTTGAGATTTGATGCAGCGCCTGGCACGTTGGCAGGACTCAGTGGAGGTTAGCTCTTCTGTGTCCTTTCTGAGAGGGGAGAAATCGGAAGAGCCAGGAAGAAAAACAGGAGCTTTCGGGGAAGGGCCTTGCTTCCTCAAGGTGTCAGGGGTGCCCACACCCTGTGTGTTTTATTGTTTTTTCTTTTTTTAATTAATTAATTGATTTATTTTAATTGGAGGATACTTACTTTACAATATCGTGGTGGTTTTTGCCATACATTGACATGATCAGTCACAGGTGCACATGTGTCCTCCCATACTGAACCCCCTCCCCCCTTCCTCTCTACCCCATCCCTCTGGGTTGTCCCAGCCTACCAGCTTTGAGTGCCCCGCTTCATGTATCAAACTTGCACTGGTCATCTATTTTACATATGGTAATATACATGTTTCAGTGCTATTCTCTCAAATCATCCCTCCCTCATCTTCACCCACATAGTCCAAAAGTCTGTTCTTCACATCTGTGTCTCTTTTGCTGCCTTGCATATAGGATCATCATTACCATCTTTCTAAATTCCATATATATGCATTAATATACTGTGCTGTTGTTTCTCTTTCTGATTTACTTCACTGTGTATAATAGGCTCTAGTTTCTTCCACCTCACTAGAACTGACTTAAATGCATTCTTTTTTATAGCTGAGTAATATTACATTGTGTATATGTACCACAGCTTCTTCATCCATTCATCTGCTGACAGATATCTAGGCTGCTTCTATGTCCTAGCTGTTGCAAACAATGCTGCAATGAACATTGGGGTACATGTGTCTCTTTAAATTCTGGTTTCCTTAGTGTGTATGCCCAGCAGTGGGATTGCTAGGTCATATGGCAGTTCTATTTCCAATTTTTTAAGGAATCTCCACGCTGTTGTCAATAGTGGCTGTACCAGTTTGCATTCCCACCAACTGTATAAAAGGGTTCCCTTTTCTCAAGACTCTCTCCAACATTTATTGTTTGTAGACTTTTTCATGACAACCATTCTGACCAGCATGAGATGATACCTCACTGTGGTTTTGGTTTGCATTTCTCTAATAATGAGTGACAGTAAGCATCTTTTCATGTGTTTATTAGCCATCTGTATGTCTTCTTTGGAGAAATGTCTGTTTAGTTCGTTGGCCCACTTTTTGTTGGGTTGTTCGTTTTCCTGGTACTGAGCTGCATGATCTGCTTGTATATTTTGAAAATTAATTCTTTGTCAGTTTTTTCATTTGCTATTATTTTCTCCCATTCTGAAAGTTGCCTTTTCACCTTGCTTATAGTTTCCGTCATTGTGCAAAAGCTTTTAAGTTTAGTTAGGACCCATTTGCTTATTTTTATTTCCTTTACTCTGGGAGGTGGATCATAGTACATCTTGCTGTGATTTATGTCAGAGAGTGTTCTTCCTATATCTTCCTCTAAGAGTTTTATGTTTCTGGTCTTACATTTAGATCTTTAATCCATTTTGAGTTTATTTTTGTGTAGGGTGTTAGAAAGTGTTATGGTTTCATACTTTTACAGCTGGTTGACTAGTTTTGCTAGCACCACTTGTTAAAGAGATTGTCTTTTCTCCATTGTATATTTTTGCCTCCTTTGTCAAAGATAAGGTGTCCATAGGTGTATGGACTTATCTCTGGGCTTTCTATTTTGTTCCATTAATCTATATTTCTGCCTTTGTGCCAGGACCAAACTGTCTTGATGACTGTAGCTTTGTAGTACAGTCTGAAGTCAGGAAGGTTTATTCCTCCAGTTCCATTCTTCTTTCTCAAGACTACTTTGGCTATCATAGGTTTTTTTTTGTTTCCATACAAATTGTGAAATTACTTGTTCTAGTTTGGTGAAAAATACCAATGGTAGCTTGACAGGAATTGCATTGAATCTATAGATTGTTTTAGGTAGTATACTAATTTTCACTATATTGATTCTTCCAATCCACGAACACGGTATATATTTCTCCATCTATTTGTGCCATCTTTGATTTCTTTCATCAGTGTTTTATAGTTTTCTATACATAGGTCTTTGGGTTTTTTTTTTACATAAATTTATCCCTAAGTATTTTATTCTTTTTGTTGCAATGGTGAATGGAATTGTTTCCTTAATTTCTCTTCCTGTTTTTTGTTGTTAGTGTATAGGAATGCAAGGGATTTCTACGCATTAATTTTATATCCTGCAACTTTACTATATTCATTGATTAGCTAATTGGCAGTATCTTTAGGGTTTTCTATGTAAAGGTTCAGGTCATCTGCAAACAGTGAGAGTTTTACTTCTTTTTCAAACTAGATTCCTGTTATTTATTTTTCTTCTCTAATTGCTGTGGCTAAGAATTCCAAACTATGTTGAATAGTAATGGTGACAGTGGCACCCTTATTTTGTTCCTAATTTTAGAGGAAATGCTTTCAGCTTTCACCATTGAGGATAATGCTTGTTGCGGGTTTGTCATATATGACTTTTATTATGTTGAAGTACTTTCCTTCTATGCCTGCTTCTGGAGAGTGTTTGTCATAAATGGGTGTTGAATTTAGTCAAAGGGTTTCTTTGCATCTATTGAGATAATCATATGGTTTTTATCTTTCAATTTGTTAATATGGTATATCACATTGATTGACTGATTTGCAAGTATTGAAGAATCCTTGCATCCCTGGGATAAAGTCCACTTGGTCATGATGTATAATCTTTTTAATATTATTGTTGGATTCTGTTTTGGAGAAGGCAATGGCAACCAACTCCAGTAATCTTGCCTGGAAAATCCCATGGATGGAGGAGCCTGGTGGGCTGCAGTCCATGGAGTCGCTAAGAGTCAGACATGACTGAGAGACTTCACTTTCACTTTTCACTTTCCTGCATTGGAGAATAAAATGGCAACCCATTCCAGTGTTCTTGCCTGGAGAATCCCAGTGACAGGGGAGCCTGGTGGGCTGCCATCTATGGGGTAGCACAGATTCAGACATGACTGAAGCGACTTAGCAGCAGCAGCAGCAGCAGGATTCTGTTTGCTAGAATTTTGTTGAGGATTTTTGCATCTATGTTCATCAGTAATATTGGCCTGTAGTTTTCTTTTCTTTTGTGTGTGTGTGTGACATCTTTGTCTGATTTTGGTATTAGGGTGATGGTGGCCTCATAGAATGAGTTTAGGAGTATACCTTCCTCTGCAATTTTCTGGAAGAGCTTGAGTTGGATAGATATTAGCTCTTCTCTAAATTTTTGGTAGAATTCACCTACGAAGCCATCTGGTCTTGGGCTTTTGTTTGTTGGAAGATTTTTGATTACACTTTTGATTTCCATGCTTGTGACTGGTTTGTTCAGATTTTCTGTTTCTTCATGGTTCAATTTACCAAGGCTAGATTTGTGGTGCAGGATGTGATTTATCCTGGAGAACGTACTGTGTGCACTTGAACAAAAGGTAAAATCCATTGTTTTGGGGTGAAATGCCCTGTATAAATCTATTTGGTCTAACTGGCCCATTGTATCATTTAAAGCTTGTGTTTCCCTTGTTAATTTTCTGTCTGGTTGATCTATCTATAGGTGTGAGTGGGATATTAAAGGCCCCCACTGATATTGTGTTACTGTTAATTTCCCCTTTCATACTTGTTAGCATTTAGCTTCCATGTTGGGGTGTTCTTATGTTGGGTGCATATATATGTATAATTGTTATATCTTTCTCTTGGATTGATCCCTTGATCATTATGTAGTGTCCTTCTTTGTCTCTTATCATGGTTGTTATTTCAAAGTCTATTTTATCTGATATGAGTATTGCAACTCCTCCTGCTTTTTTTTTTTGGTCTCCATTTGCATGTCTTTTTCCAGCCCTTCACTTTCAGTCTGTATGTGTCCCTAGGTTTGAGGTGAGTCTCTTGTAGACAGCATATATAGAGGTCTTATTTTTGTATCCATTCAGGTAATCTGTATCTTGGCTGGAGCATTTAACCTGTTTACATTTAAAGTAATTATTAAGTATGATCCTGTTACCATTTACTTTCTTGTTTTGAGTTCATTTTTATAAATTGTTTCTGTGTTTCCTGTCTAGAGAAATTCCTTTAGAATTTGTTGAAGAGCTGGTTTGGTCGTACTGAATTCTGTTGGCTTTTGCTTCTCTGTAAAGCTTTTGATTTCTCTTTCATATCTAAATGAGATCCTTGCTGGGTAGAATCTTGGTTGTAGGTTTTTCTCTTTCATCACTTTAAGTATGTCCTGCCATTCCCTTCTGGCCTGAAGAGTTTCTATTGAAAGATCAGCTACTATCCTTATGGGGATCCCCTTGGGTGTTTGTTGCTTTTCCCTTTGCTTTTTCCCTTTGCTTTGTTTTTAATGTTTGTGTTTTCTTTGTGTTTATCCTGTTTTTGTTTTCTTTGATTAATGACTATATCCTTCCCCATTTTATGAGAGTTTTCAACTTTTCTCCTCAAGTATTTTCTCACGCCTTTCTTTTGTCTTTTTCTTCTCGGGACACTATGATTAGAATCTTGAGGCATTTAACATTTGCCCAGAGGTATCTGAGGTTGCCTTCATTTCCTTTAATTCCTTTTTTCTTTTTCCCTCTCTCCTTCATTTATTTCCACCATTCTATCTTCCACCTCACTTATCCTCTCTCTTCTCCTCCATTTTGTTTCCAAGATTTCGGATATTCTTTACTATCATTTTTCTGAATTCTTTTTGGGTAGACTCCCTATCTACTCCTCTTTTGTTGGTGGGTTTTTCTCATGTTCCTTCACCTGCTGAGTATTTCGCTGACTTTTCATTTGTTTAGGTTGCTGTGTTTGAGATGCCCTTTCTGCAGGCTGAAAGGTCATGATTCCTCTTAACTGTGAAGTCTGCTCTCAGTGGATGTGTTTGGACCAGTGGCTTTTCAAGGTTTTCTGGTTGGGGGAACTTCTGTCTGTGTTATGGTGGGTGGAGCTGGATCTCTTCTCTCTGGAGTGCAATGAAGTCTCTATGGGTTTTTATGGCTTTGGACAAAGGCCTTTTGATGTCAGGATTGTGTTCCTGTTTTGCTGGAGAATTAGCATGGTTTGTCTTGCACTGAAATTTGTTGGCTCTTGGGTGGAGCCTGGTTTCAGGGTAGGTATGGAGACTTTTGGGTGTGCTCTTGTCTGTTAATGTCCCTTGGAGTCTGGAGTACTCTGATGTTCCAAAGTTCTGGAGTTGAGCCTCCTGCTCTGGGTTTCAGTCCTCCTCTTACAGTAGCTTCAAGACTTCTTCATCCATACAGCACAGGAGATAAAACCACTAGGTTAATGGTGAAACAATTCTCTGCGTCCAGAAATACCCAGAGAGATTCACAGAGCTATATAGAAAAGAGAAGGGGGAGGAGGGAGATAGACATGACCGCAAGGGAAAAAGTGAGAGTCAAAAGGGGAGGGAGCAATCAAGTCAGTAATCAAATCCCTAAGAGCTCTCCACAGCCAGGAACACCCAGAGAGAGTCACAGAGATATATAGAGAAGATCAAGGAAAAAGACAGAGCTGACCCAGAGGGCAATAGGGAGAGTCAAAAAGGGAGAGAGCAATCTAGTCAGTAACCAAATCACTGAGTGAAAATGGATACTGAGGATTAGATTCTTAAGGGTACAAAATTGATAGCAAATATAAAAAAGCAAATATTAAAAACCTAGGATAGAGCTTAGACTCTCAAAAATACAATATAAAAAATACAAAACAAAATCAATCACAAAAATTAAAAAAAATATATATATATGCAATTTGCTTTAGAAAAATTTGCCATCTGGTGGCTCAGATGGTAAAGTGTCTACCTACAATGCGAGAGATCCAGGTTTGATCCCTGGGTCGGGAAGATCCTCTGGAGAAGGAAATGGCAACCCACTCCAGTACTCTTGCCTGGAAAATCTCATGGACGGAGGAGTGTGGTAGGCTACAGTCCGTGGGGTCGCAAAGAGTCGGACATGACTGAGTGACTTCACTTCACTTTAGAAAAATAGTTTTGTTTTTTTTTAAGAAAGGTAATAGTAGGCTATAAAAATGAAAGGTAATGGAGTAATAAAGAACTAAAATTTTTTAAAAATTAAAAAGTTATAATAGTAAAAAATATATATCTAGGAGTTTCTCTGGAGCTGCTGTGGTCAGTGTGGCATCAGTTCAGTGTCAGATTGTCCCTTGTTTCAGTTTGTGCTTGTTCTCAAGGTCTATAGTTGCCTCTCAAATGCATGATCTCAGCATTAACTGCAGGGTTTTAATCTGTTGCACCTGTCACTTCTGGGGAAGTTCCCATTTCTTTGTTTATTTTGGCTTCCTTTGTTTGCAACTGTCTTCAGTGTCTAATTTCTGCCCTGACACAAGGGGGTGAAGGTCGCCACTTATTTAGGCTCACTTGTTCGGTTTTGCTGTGGGGAAGGAGGGACACTGCAAACAAATATCACTGGCATGTGTGGGGAGTCCTTGCAGTGGATGGACCACACTGTGTTTGCCATGGCCCAAGGTGGTGTGTATTTCCTGGATCCATACTGCTCAGGCTCCAGGGTGCTCCACCAGGGTACTGTCCCAAGTGGACCCTGTGTTTCATGCACTTCCCAGGTCTAAGCTGCTCAGGTTCTCAGGTGCTCTGCAAGGGCACAGACCCAGATGGGCTGTGTGTTGTGTGCCCTTCCCAGGTCCAGGCCCCTCAGGCAACCGGGGGCTTGGTGAGAGGACTGTCCCAGGTGGGCCATGTGTCCTATGCTCTTCTCCAGTCACAACCACTTGGTTTCCTGGGTGTGCTGCGATGGTACAGTCCCAGGTGTTCCCAGTGTCTCCTCTGGGGAGCTGATTTCAGGCTGTAACACTCTGGTGGTTGTGATCTGTCCAGGATCCCAGGAAGATGTGGTTATCAACTGGCAGCCTTCTCACAGTTTGGTGAAAGATGTAGTCTCTGGGGCCAAGATTGTAGCAGCCCCTTGACTTCTGGCTCTGGCTGTCACACACCTGCCTCTCTGTCTCCAGGGAGGGAGGGCCCTAAATGGCAGCAACTTGCTCTCTTCTGGTATTTGCTAGGGCACAATCCTTTGTTCTGTGATCCCACCAGGGGTCACCATGCAGTGTAAGAGCCTTTTGTGAGAAAGGTCTTTTTTTTTTTTTTTTTTTTTTTTTGGTCTCTCTGGCAATCCCACAGTTTGGGTTGCTATCTCACATTAGCCCCTTCAGATTGTCCTCAGGGCATTCAAGCCTAGTCCTTACCCTAAGGACTGGTGATGTAGCCTGCGCCTCCCTGCACAGCCCCCACTCACTGCTGGCAGAGGTGAGTGTCTGAGCTGCTTCTCCACAAGTAGTTGTAGTTAAGCACACATTCTGTGGGTTTCTTTTTTTTTTTGGTTATGTTGCCCTCTGAGATTCATATAGGATAATTTTGAAAGACAGTGTAATCATTTGCTTACAGTAATCATTTCAACAAATGAATTTATTGGCTACTTTGAATTAATTCTGAATGGAAACTATCAATACAGGAGGGTGTATTCTTCACATTTTTATAGAAAAAGATTAAAAGTAATTAATTTTTCATCTGTACAACCATTTTCACTTCACTTGAATTAATTTCTCTGTAGCTATTTATACAGAAAAATATTAGAAATTGTTAACTAAAGAAGCAATTTTCTTTATGATGTATAATTTTTTTATTGAGTTAAATTTGAACATAACATATTCATTTCAGGTATACAATATATATATATACACATTGCAAAATGAACACCATAAAAAATTTTAGTAATATCTGCCACCATTCATAGTTAGAAAAAAAACTTTTCTTGTGATGAGGACTGTTAAGATTTACTCTTTTGGCAACATAACATTTCAAAAATTAGCAAGCAAAATATTGCTTTAGGAACTTGGAAATGACAAGGATTCCAGGCATGATTTCCCCTGACCTGGGCAAAATAAATTCTGCTGTTTACACACCACTGGCTGAAAAGCAAAGTTAAGAATGATGGTACTAAAAATAAAAATTTGAAGTAGAGCTAAGTGGGAAGAAAGTTGAGGGTAGAGGCCCATCTGGGAGATGAGACACACAGTGTGGGAGCTGAAAAAGAAAATCAGTTCTTCCTTACCATTCCCTGGGGAGATGCAAAATATATGATTAGAGTACAAAGACATTCCACACTCAACTCTCAAGACTGCCTTTGAGCTATGGACTGATGTCCATAGCCTAGCTACAGCTCTGCTTGAACTCTGAAGCAAGCAACTGTTGAATTTGCTGTTGGCAAATCTTAGATGTCATTGATTTTTGGCATCAGAAGATGCCACTAATATTGATAAAGTAGTTTTCTAATGAATAAAAGGATGCTTGGTGGGTATGAAAAAAATTCCAAAAGATGGCACAATAACTATAAACAGGTGGAATTAGCTACTCCATTAATGAATTTCATAAGAATGGGAATCCACTAAACTAATAAATCGAAGAATATGGTTTGTTTACTCCTGTTTAAGAGAAGACAAAAGATGCTGGAGGAAATAAGATCCACAAACAGTCTACTTTCTCAGATGTTGAGATGCAAATAAGAAAAGCCTAGTTTGGGAATCCTGCAGCTTGTGAATGTACCTGAAAATCAAAACAAGAATCACTGTGGGGCCATTTCAAAGGAATATGCCACACAGCTGGTCTCATTCAGCTGATTTTATGTAGTGCTCTGAGTACCTTTGAACAAAAAGATCTTTGCTACTATCAACTGCTCCTGAGCATTTGTTTGTTTTGGGGAAAGTCTTTTTTTTTTTTTTTTTTTTTTTTTGAGGACTGAAAATGAAGGGAAAGAAGTGGTAGTAAATCCTTTCAGGGATAAGCATTATACATTTTAATGTTCAGTTTCTTTATTTACATCTCAGAGTTGTCATTAAATAATTCTTAAAACTACTTTTCAAAAAATAAAATATTGATAGGATTTAATGTTATTATTCCCTGAACAACAATAGGGGAGATACTAAAGTTCTGTAAGATGTTTAGGGAAAGGAATGCATATTTTCCTGAGGATAAACACAGTGTTGAGTAGGCCAAATATCAGTTCAGATTTTTCTGTAACATCTTGAAGATATGAGCCAACTCAACATTTATCTGGTATTTTAATTTTTTTTCTTTCTTCCTTCCTTTCTTGTTTCCTTTTTTTCTTCCTTATTCTCTCATTTTTCTTTCTTTCTCTATATCTTTTTTTTTAACTCCAAATTAAAAATAAGTTTTGGGGCCTCTTTTTTAAAAGCCAAAACTAGTGGATAAAGTCTGAGTCCACACAGTGTTCTATTTACTCTTTCTTCCTTGACACTGATTCTCAAATGTCATGAACTAGAACTCACAATACTTGGATAACAGAAATTCTAGAACTTGTAATCCTGACTTCCAAATTGCAACCTTTTGAAAAAGTACATTTTATGCAAACATGCACATTCTTAGCTACCCAAGAATATAGATCTGTCTTTTTGGCTTGCTCTATTCTAGTCTTGTTAGTGCTTAAGTCAACCATTTAAGAGGTGGCCTATAAACATATCATCAAGTTTTGGTTTAAACAACACTTGTTCTTCAGAATCCTCGGTAGTGTTCTTTATGTGATGCATATGAGTTTGGGGCATGTGCCATGGGCAGTTTTTCAGGTCTATAACATCATCCCTAATTCAGGCACCATGTAGTACATGTTCAATCTCTTTTAAAGACTCTCCCTACCACCCTCTTGTACTATTACAAAGACTTGGGATTACATAAATATTTTTCAGGTGTTTTTTCATCTTCTTGCTTTAATTAAGAAATAATACAAATATGCCAAAACCTTTGACTGTCTGGATCACAATAAACTGTGGAAAATTCTGAAAGAGATGGGAATACCAGACCACCTGACCTGCCTCTTGAGAAACCTGTATGCAGGTTAGGAAGTGACAGTTAGAACCGGACATGGAACAGCAGACTGGTTCCAAATAGGAAAAGGAGTACGTCAAGGCTGTATATTGTCACCCTGCTTCTTTAACTTATATGCAGAGTACATCATGAGAAATGCTGGGCAGGAGGAAGCACAAGCTGGAATCAAGATTGCTGAGAGAAATATCAAGAACCTCAGATATGCAGATGACACACCCTTATGGCAGAAAGTGAAGAAGAACTAAGGAGCCTCTTGATGAAAGTGAAAGAGGAGAGTGAAAAAGTTGGCTTAAAGCTCAACATTCCGAAAACTAAGATGATGGCATCTGGTCTCATCACTTCATGGAAAATAGATGGAGAAACAGTGGAAACAGTGTCCGACTTTATTTTTGGGAGGCTCCAAAATCACTGCAGATGGTGATTGCAGCCATGAAATTAAGATGCTTATTCTTTGGAAGGAAAGTTATGACCAACCTAGACAGCATATTAAAAAGCAGAGACATTACTTTGTCAGCAAAGGTCCGTCTAGTCAAGGCTATGGTTTTACCAGTAGTCATGTATGGATGTGAGAGTTGGACTGTGAAGAAACCTGAATGTCGAAGAATTGATGCTTTCTAACAGTGGTGTTGGAGAAGACTCTTCAGAGTCCCTTGGACTGCAAGGAGATCCAACCAGTTCATCCTAAAGGAGATCAGTCCTGGGTGTTCATTGGAAGGACTGATGTTGAAGCTGCAACTCAAATATTTTGGCCACCTCATGCGAAGAGTTGACTCATTGGAAAAGACCCTGATGCTGGGAAGGATTGGAAGCAGGAGGAGAAGGGGACGACAGAGGATGAGATGGCTGGATGGCATCACCGACTCAATGGACATGGGTTTGGGTGGACTTCGGGAGTTGGTGATGGACAGGGAGGCCTGTCGTGTTGTGATTCATGGGGTCGCAAAGAGTCGGACACGACTGAATTGAACTAAACTGAATACAAATATCACCACTGTTCATTTAACCCACTGGTTCTGATTGGGAAGAGTTTTTTAAATACTGTGTAATACTTATGCTTCAGAAAAATAATCAAGAACTGAATATAACTTCTCTCTGTCTGTTCATGCTCACTAGATCTTATTCTTCTGATAAGTAACACTATTTACAAAAATAAATAAGGCCTTTCCTCAAATATCTTACATGTACTCTTTGTTTTCCTATACGGTAAATCTGTGGAAAATATTAGAATTTTCATTGTATAAAAAGAGAAACAGAGTCACAGAAATTAGTACCCTAGCAATAATACTGATGGAAAAATATTTCAAATCAACTAGCTTCTAATGTCCAGTGTTAATTCATAAAATCCCTATTTTCTCAGATATTAAGTCCATTTCTTAAACTATATTAAGGAAACACATACAATATTTCAATCCCTCTTTTTCAGAAATTTGAAATCACTTTCAAATAGTATTCTATGGTGTCTTTAAATCAGTGGCCCCCAACCTTTCAGCACCAGGGACCAGTTTCACAGAAGACAATTTTTCCAAGAATGGGGGTGGGGGGATGGTTCAAGTGATAATATGAGGGAGAGCACATGAAGCTTCACTCACTTCCCCCAATTTTCCTCCTACTCTGCAGCCAGATGCTTAACAGGCCAGTCTGAAGCCTGGGGGCTGGGGACCCTTGCCTTAAATGATATTTCAGTACAAAATTCACCATTTTTGACAGCAAAAACATTTGTTATTATGTCTTAACAGAAAATCTGGAGAGTTCTGAGACATTCACGCACTTGAGAATTAGGAATCAAACAAAACCAACCAAAAAACCTGAATTTTTGTGCAATGCTGATGTTCTTGTGTGGAAAATTCTACTGACCTACAAAAACGTCTCAAAGGAAACCATTCCTAGGATTTCTTTTCCTGAAGTGGACAGCAAGAATTTAAAAGTAACTTATCGTAAGGAATTTTTCAGGCAGCTTCAATGCAGCCTCCAAATGTTTGTACATTCTCAGGATCTGCATAGTTAGTGGATGTTTCTGGAATGTAGAACTAGGTCTGTCAGATCATCGGTGCTAAGGGTGTTGAAGGAGATCCAAACAGTAGAAGTTTGATAAATCCATTCAGGCAGAGACCTGGACTCTCTCTCCTATCTATATCAGCATTCCATATGCAGCATTAAAATGTTGTCAAATAGCTACATGGATTAGATTAAGGAGTAACTTAATGATTTGAAACTTACTTAAAAGGCATGTTATCATTTAACATAAACTTTTTATATAATTTCACTTTCATTCATATCTACTAAAATATCTGTCAACTCTAAATAAAATATTAACTTCATTGGATATGCAGGTCAAGAAGCAACAGTTAGAACCAGACATGGAACAACAGACTGGCTCAAAATTGGGAAAGAAGTACATCAAGGCTGTATTTGTCACCCTGCTTATTTAACTTACATGCAGAGTACATCATGCAAAATGCCAAGCTGGATGAAGCACAAGCAAGAATAAAGATTATGGGGAGAAATATCAGTAACCTCAGATATGCAGATGACACCACCCTTATGGCAGATAGTGAAGAGGAACTAAAGAATCTCTTGATGAAGGTGAAAAAGAAGAGTGAAAAGGCTGGCTTAAAACTCAACAATTAAAAAACTGCCATCATGGCATTTGGTCTCATCACTTCGTGCAAATAGATGGGGAAACAATGAAAACAGTCACAGGCTTTATTTTCTTGGGCACCAAAATCACTGTGGACAGTGACTGCAGCCATGAAATTAAAAGATCCTTACTCCTTGGAGGAAAAGCTATGGCAAACCTAGATAGTATTACTAAAAAGCAGAGACATCACTTTGCCTACAAATATCTATCTAGTCAAAGCTATGGTTTCTCCTGTAGTCATGTATGGATGTGAGAGCTGGACCCTAAAGAAGGCTGGGCACTGAAGAATTGATGCCTTCTAACTATGATGCTAGAGAAGACTTTTGAGAGTCCTTGGACAGCAAGGATATCAAACCAGTCAACCCTAAAGGAAATCAACCCTGAATATTTATTGGAAGGACTGGTGCTGAGACTGAAGCTCCAATACTTTGGCCACCTGATACGAAGAGCCAACTCATTTAAAAATACCCTGATGCTAGGAAAGATTGAAGGTAGGAGGTGAAGGAGATAACAGAGGATGATATGGTTGGATGGCATCAGTGACTCAATGAACATGAGTTTGAGTAAAGTCTTGGAAATGGTGAAGGACAGGGAAGCCTGGCATGCTGCAGTCCATGGGGTCACAAAGAATCAGACATGACTGAACAGCTGATCATAAGTATAAGACATCATTGGGTGACAAGATGGGCTCAGTCTGCAGTTGTCTTGGTCTTATCCATATTTATACTTATATAAATATTTATATTTATTTAGAGTCTTAGTACTATTCCTATTTAGGATTTATAACTAAAAAAGAGTCAAATGTAGACCAGTTTTACCTCATAGCCATTACTAGAGATGTAAGGTCTTAATTAAATCTTTATTAATCTGATGCTTTTTCACCAATGTGTTTGCATCCTCATAGAGCATTTCTGCAACTCAAGATAGGCAATGTGAGAAGATGGTTGTTATTCTTGAGAACAAGTTATTTTTTAATCTTTTATCCTTCTCTGATGAAAGTGAAGTTCATGTTTCTCTCCCAAGTTCTTTATTCTCTGTGCCTACTTCAATGTTTCTGTGATGTGTCAGATCAGTCTAACATTTTTATGAAGAATGTTCCCTCACATATAGCAAAGGACAAGACATCCAGTTCTACTGAGAAGGAAACTCAAGACCCTGAAGCTCCCATGCACTCATTTGGAGACTACCTCAGCTTCCTTTTCTTTAGGGTATGCTACTTCTCTCTCACAATAAATAAAATACAGTTAGATAAGCATGAAACCGTCATTAGTAGGCTGATACAGCACCAAGATTCTTGTAGGCCTTTTCCCTAAGCAAAATTCTTACTTTTGAAAATATGCATGAGGGACTTCCCTGATGGTCCAGTGGCTAAGACCACTCTCCCAATGTAGGGGCCAGGCTTTGATCTTTTCATGGAATCAGATCCTACATGTGTGCCATAACTAAAGATCCTGCATGTACAACTAAGAACCAGTGTGACCAAATAAATAAATAAAGTTTTTTTTTTAAATAATTATGTTATTATGACTAAAACACCTAAAGAGGAAACTTGAAAAACTTATAATCTAAGCAAGTTCTTTACCTTGTATCACTTACTTGAATGACACTGTATTTAAAAGATCTTGATAGAAGGATTTGTACTCAAGTATTAAAACAACTCTGAAAATTGAGTTATTTGCTTATTTTACAGATTTAAAATCCTTATTAGAGTAATTCAATAAATTTCAACATATGAATCACTTACAATGACTTCACGCAAATATTCATGAATTCTTGTGATTATAAATTAAGTAAATAGGCATCAGGTTTGACTCATTATTTCAGTAGTCATAGTTTTCAACAAATGAAAAACAGAAACCTCAATGTGACTAAAATAAATTTTATGTAAGAACTAAAACAAACGTTTCTACTTCTACTTTATTAACTATTCAGGAGTAAATTTGACTCAACCTTTATAACATTTGCAGCTAATATGCTCCAGTCAAAAGACTTTAGAAAAAGTCTATTTTCACCTCTAGATTCCACACTGAAAAGGACAAATGAGTATATATTTTTAATGTGAAAAAAAGTCCCGTGTAGATTATTTCAGGAAATTAAAATTAAAGGCCTTAACAACTTTTATAACAATATTGGCTCAAAGGAAAATACATACGCCCAATAAACAGATTATTTGTTATTTGACCATGTGTTGTTTCCATCCATTTCCATTATAATTTAATACTTACTTCTAATGTTTCCTTAATCTTACTTAGTTTTCCTATTCTCAATACATTTACTACAATTAGATAGATTGATTTTTGTCATAAAAATATTCAATTACGTTGAATACACACATTTATTTGCCTACAATGACATTCAAAAAGCTAAAATGATGGCATCCGGTCCTATTAATTCACGGCAAATGAATGGGGGAAATGCGGAAGCAGTATCAGATTTCATTTTCTTGAGTTCCAAAGTCACTGCAGACTGTGACTGCAGCCATGAGATTAAAAGACACTTGTTCCTTGAAACAACAGCTAAAAAGCAAAGACATTATTTTGCCAGCAAAGGTCCATATAGTCAAAGCTATGGTTTTTCCAGGAGTCATGTACAGATGTGAGAGCTGGATCCTACAGAAGGCTGAGCACCGATGAACTGATGCTTTTGAACTATGGTGCTGGAGAAAACTCTTACGAGTCCCTTGGACTGCAAGGAGATCAAACAAGTCCTTCCTAAAGGAAATCAAGCCTGAATATCCATTGGAAGAACTGGTGCTGAGGCTGAAGCTCCAATACTTTGGCCACCTGATGTGAAGAGCTGACTCATTGGAAAAGACCCTGATGCTAGGAAAGACTGAAGGCCAGAGGAGAAGGGGGTGACAAAGGATGAGATGGTTGGATGGCATCACTGACTCAATGGATATGAGTTTCAGCAAACTCCAGGAGATAGTGAAGGACAGGGAAGTCTGGAATGCTACAGTTCATGGGGTCACAAAGAGTTGGACATTACTTAGTGACTAAACAACACCAAAATGAAAAAAGGCATGACATTGTCATCTCTGAGTTTTAAAAACTGTATTTTTGTTTATTATTCTTAAACTAATTACACTAATTGTGAAAGTGGTTCTCAAACATTTTGGTCTTAATATTATTTGCTCAAGATTTTCTGGGTGAGGTAGGGGCAAGCCGATGCTTTAGATTCCTACTACACCAAGTGCAATTGAATCATCGAGGCCTTGATTAGTGCTTCTTAAAGCTCTAACATGTATTTAAATCATTTAAAGATCTTATTAAAATGCAAATCCTGATATAGCAGCTCTGCATGGGTCTGAGAGTCTGCATTTTCAATAAGTTTCCAAGTAATGTGATGATCCTGGGCCACAGACTACACTTTGATTAACAAAGTTTTGGATTATCATTAATCTATTCCAAAGAGGTTTGTTGTAAGTAGTCTAAAAAGGGGTAGATAACCAAAGTTCTTGTTTTCTTTTAAAATGTGTACAACTCATTAATTAAGACAGGGAGCATTTTGAAATAACACAGTAGTTGTTTGCCAAATTTTTCCACCCTTTATGAAACTAATTTGATTAAGCTGTTATTTGTAAATTTTGCCAGTAAACTTTCAACAGTTCCTTTTTCATAGTAATTTTTATTTTTTTTGTTGTTGAAGCATAGTTGATTTTTAATGCTGCTTCAGGTATACAACACAGTGATTCAATATTTTTGTAGATTATATTGTCATAGTTAATTTAGTTAGAATTTTCTACATGAACTTTAAGGAAAGGAACATATGAAGACAAAGGTTATAGTTCCAAAAAGGTAAAGAAAGTTGCCAAAATTTGTCTAAAGTTTGTGGCATTGGAAAGTACTGATTTTTTTTTTCTTTTTTTACTTAGCATGTTCAATTGGTGAATCCATCATTTGAATTGTGACTAAAGAAAACCACTTGGATTTATACAAAAATCCTCCAAAAATACCTAATATCATCTACAAATTCAACAAATATCTATTAATATCCAATGGCTTTTTTTTTTTTTTGCAGAAATAGAAAAGATTAATCCTAAAATTCACACGGAACCTCAAGGAACTCAAATAGCCAAAACGATTTTCAAAAACAGCTGTTCTGTTTTCAGAGAAAGAAAATGATCTTTCTGGTGTCACAACTTATTAAGGATACCAATCCTATTGGATTGGGTCCCACCTTTATAGCATTATTAAACCTTAATTACCTTTTTAGGGGCCTCATTTCCAAATAGAGCCATACTGAGGGTTAGGGTCTCAACATATGAATTTGAGGACACACAACATTTTAGTCTATAACACACCATATACAAACAAATTAACTCAAAATGGATCAAATACATATATGTAAGGTCTGAAACTATAAAACTACAAGAAGAAAACAATGGAAAACTGCATCATGACATTGGATTTGGCAATGATTTCTTGACTACCACACCAAATGCATAGGCAGTAAAATAAAAAATAGACAAAAGAGACTACATCAAACTTTAAAGCTTTTATGTATCAAAGGACACAATGAATGAAGTAAAAAGGTAATCTATGAAAAGGTAGAAAATACTTACACATCATATATTTGATAAGGTGTAAATATTCAAAATATATAAAGAACTCCTGTGGCTCAGCAACAAATAAAGTCAAATAATCCAATTTAAAAATGGGTAAAGGACTTGAATAGACATTTTGCCAAAGAAGATGTATAAATAGCTAATAAGCATGAGAAAATATATTTACCATCACTAATCATCCAAGAAATGAAATCAGAACCAAAAGGAGATGTCACCTTAATGGTTACGATTAATTATGTTTATATATAATAGCAAATTATAATAAGAAGGTGGGAATGTTAAATGGTGCAGCCACTATGGAAAACAATATGGAGATTACTCAGAAAATTAAAAATAGAACTACCAAATGATCCCAGCAATCCCATTTCTGGATATATAACCAAAAGAACTGAAAGCAGTATCTTAAGAAATACTTTTGCACCTATATTCATAGTGGTATTAACAAGATTTTCTGGGTGAGGTAGGGGCAAGCTGATGCTTTAGATTCCTACTACACAAAGTGCAGTTGAATCATCGAGGCCTTGATTAGTGCTTCTTAAAGCTTTAACATGTATTTAAATCATTTAAAGATCTTATTAAAATGCAAATCCTGATATAGCAGCTCTGCATGGGTCTGAGAGTCTGCATTTTCAATAAATTTCCAAGTAATGTGATGATCCTGGGCCACAGACTACACTTTGATTAACAAAGTTTTGGATTATCATTAATCTATTCATGATAGCCAAAAGATAGAAGCAACCTAAGTGTCCATCAGTAGGAATGGATAAACAGAATGTGGTGTATGTATACACTGGAATATTATTCAACCTTAAAAAAGGAAAAACATCTTATCACATGCTACAGTATAGATGAACTTTGAGGACATTATGTTAAGTGAAATAAGCCAGTGAAATAAAGACAGATACTGTGCAATTCTCCCATAGTATATATTAAAAGCAATAAAATTCAAAGAAATGGAAAATAGAAAAATGGTTACCTGAGGCTCAGATGAGGGGGAAAAGGGGAGTGGTTTCTTACAGAGTATTAAGTTTCAGTTTTTCAAGATGAAACAGTTCCAGAGATCTTTTTCACAACAGTGTGAATATACTGAACACTACTGAACTATACATTCAAAATGATTAATACGGTACATTTTATGTTATATGTGGAGTTTTTAAAATCACAATTTAAAAATATCCTGCAAAGATCTTGAAGCTTTGCTACATATCTCATCTCACACATGTGCACAATGATTAAAGTAAAAAGTGCTCAAAGGTTGAAAACTAAGTCAAGGAGAATTTATATTCCCTTAGTCATTTTAATCTGTAGCATAGTTTGGACTCATACTTTTTTTAACTCTTCAGTTCAGATCAGTTCCGTAGCTCAGTCGTGTCCGACTCTTTGTGACCCCATGGACTGCAGCACGTCAGGCCTCCCTGTTCATCACCAGCTCTCAGAGTTTACTCAAACTCATCTCCATTGAGTCAGTGATGCCATCCAACCATCTCATACTCTGTCGTTCCCTTCGCCTCCCACCTTCAATCTTTCCCAGCATCAGGGTCTTTTCCAATGAGTCAGCTCTTGGCATCAGGTGGCCAAAGTATTGGAGTTTCAGCTTCAACATCAGTCCTTCCAATGAATATTCAGGACTGATTTCCTTTAGGATGTACTGGTTGGATCTCCATGCAGTCCAAGGGACTCTCCAGAGTCTTCTCCAACACCACAGTTCAAAAGCATCAATTCTTCAGCGCTCAGCTTTCTTTATTGTCCAACACTCACATCCATACATGACTACTGGAAAAACAATAGCCTTGACTAGATGGACCTTTGTTGGCAAACTAATGTCTCTGCTTTTTAATATGCTGTCAAGTTTGGTCATAACTTTTCTCCCAAGGAGTGTCTTTTAATTTCATGGCTGCAGTGACAATCTGCAGTGATTTTGGAGCCCCCTCAAAATTAAATCAGCCACTGTTTCCACTGTTTCCCCATGTGTTTGCCAAGAAGTGATGGGACCAGATGCCATCATCTTAGTTTTTTGAATGTTGAGCTTTAAGCCAACTTTTTCACTCTCCTCTTTCACTTTCATCAAGAGGCTCTTTAGTTCTTCCTCATTTTCTGCCATAAGAGTGGTGTCATTTGCATATCTGAGGTTATTGATATTTCTCCCGGCAATCTTGATCCCAGCTTGTGCTTCCTCCAGCCCAGCGTTTCTCATGATGTACTCTGCATATGTTAAAGAAGCAGGGTGACAATATACAGCCTTGACATATTCCTTTTACTGTTTGGAACCAGTCTGTTGTTCCATGTCCAGTTCTAACTGTTGCTTCCTGACCTGCATACAGATATCTCAAGAGGCAGGTCAGGTGGTCTGGTATTCCCATCTCTTTCAGAATTTCCCACAGTTTATTGTGATCCACACAGTCAAAGGCTTTAGTGTACTGCAAAGGTTTAACTTCATCTTTACCAGAAGGAACATATTTAATGGACTTGATTAAAATGCAGCCTATTTATTAAGCACTTGCTCTCCTCTCCAAGACTATAAGGTAAATATTATCAGCTCCTTTTTATAGATGAAAGTCAAAGATTTAGTGAGATTGAGCATTTTATCCAAGGAGTCAGAAAACAAATCTGTGGCTTGAAACTAGATCTTTCTAATTTTAAGTCATGATACCACGTTGCCTCCAGTAACAAGTTTTAGACAATCAGGTAACTGAATTTAGAACTTTCAGTATAGAAATGAGGTTTATTAGTATTTTGTTTTCTCATTTCAATATACATGAGGGAAGAAATGAAAGTTCACCTTTTCCAATTTCATTCTTTAGAGTTTATTATGTTAAGAAGCTATAGATCATTCTATATACATGTATATGTATATATGTCTGTATATATGTTATATATATGTGCATATATTAATATTTTTTCTTTTCCTCTCTGTATTTATTTACCCATTTACTTTATTTTTTGTTGTTTATTTACCATAATATGATTGTGCTAAATTCTACCTTGCTTTTTTACACCAAAGATTGTGGAAATATTTCCAGCATATACTTCTATTTAGTTTATTTTGGTGACCGAATGGCCTTTTATTATATAGCTATACTACTGTTTATTTAACTATCCTACTTATATTTATAGACTTCTTTTATGCTCAGCATCTCTACTTCAAAGCCTAATTCCTGTTATTGATCCCAAACCCACTTCCACTGGTCACCTTTCCTTCCAAGTTAGCAGCAACTCTGTCTTTCCAGTAGCTCAAGAGAAATCTCTCTTTCTCTCAGTCCCCACATACACAGGGTCAGTAAAGCCTGTTGGCTCTAGCTTTAAAATATAACCTGAATTTGGTCACATCTTATTAAGCTTCGACTGTCACCACCCTGGCCCAAGCCACTGTCATCTCTCACCAGTACTGCAGTAATTGATGATGTCCTTTCCTGACTGAAAACGCCTGATTCATTCAGAGTAAAAGCCAAAATTCCTGCAATAGGTCACAGAGTTAAATGTTCCCCCCACCCCCACCAGCCTTTGATCTCCCATGCTATCTCTCTCCCCCAGAGCTCCTGAGCTGAAAGCCTTTCCTGCAGCCTTTGATCTCTTGTCCTCTCTCTTCCCCAGAGCCTTCTGACCACACAGCCATCTGGACTCTTTCTGTAACACACTGACTTGCGCCTGCCTCAGGGCCCTTTCCCTGGCCATTCTCTCTGCTTGAATCACTCTGACAGTTGATGTCCACAAGGCCCCCTCCTTCACATTCTTCAAGTATTTTCTCAATGTCACCTTCTCAATAAGGTTTATTCTAACTGCCACATTTAATTTTAGTCTTCCATCTCACTACTACTGATCCTTTTGGCCAAGTTCTACTATGTTTTAATTACTTTTTGACTGTACCCCAGGGCATGTGGGATCTTAGTTCCCCGACCAGGGACAGAACCAACAGTGCCTGTGTTGAAAGGCAGAGTCTTAACCACTGGACGGCCGGGGAAGTCCCACTTCTATCTTTTTTTTTTTTTTTAATATAGCCTGAAAGTGAAAATGTCAGTTTCTCAGTCAAGTCCAACTCTTTGTGACCCCATGGACTGTAGCCTGCCAGGCTCCTCTGTCCATAGAATTCTCCAGGCAAGAATACTGAAGTGGATTGTCATTTCCTTTTCCAGGGGATCTTCCAAACTCAGGGATCAAACTTGGATTTCCTGCATTGCAAGCAGATTCTTTACCATCTGAGCCATGTGGGAAATCCATAATATAGCATACATTTTTTTTAACTCATTATCTTTTATTGTTATTTTGTCTCTCTCTGTCTACAAGAGTGTGACCTTAGGGGATATGGGAAAGGGGGCAGGAGTCCTTGTGAGTTTTATTTACTAATATATCCCAAGTACCTAGAACAGAGTCTGAAGCATGAGGGCTGCTCAGTAACTGCTGAATGAGTGAATGAATGATCAGTGATGCTAATTCATGAGATGCTGAAAATATTATTCACTCAGTCATGTCCAACTCTTTGCAACCCCATGGACTGTAGCCCACCAGGCTCCTCTGTCCATGGATTTCCCAGGCAAGAATATTGGAGTGGGTAGCCATTCCTTTCTTTGGGGGATCTTCCTGACCTAGGGATTGAACCTGTGTCTCTTGGATTCTTTACCATCTGAGCCACCTGGGAATGCTAATTCACATCTGCCCTAAATAATGAAAATGGACAGTATGAGTGATCAAATGTGATAGAAGTAGAAATTCAGAACCATAAGATGCTTTAAAGTTTACCAAATACATTTCAAAATTTAGAAAATGGCACCAGAGAAATGAAAAGATTTATGACATCATACTGCTAGTTCATGGCCAAGAATAAGAAAAATCTGGATTTTTTGGTTTAGTGCTCTTCCCCAATTCATCACTGGTTTTGTTAGCTGTTCCCTAAGTTTAACCTAGACTTCTTGAATCTCTGGAGGACAGTCGTAATTATATTCAAATAGTGTTTAACTTATTCCTCTCAAGAAATGTTGACTAATGCCTAAAGAAAAGGTATCTTGATAGCTCATACACCAGCTCCAAGGATCCCCCACCCAACAGTCTGAGACCAGCCACCAGAACAAATGCAAATGAACCCCAGACTCATGGATCAGAGCACAGTGGGATCCCAGAATCCATCACCAATTGATTTAAGCACCTAGCCCTCTATAGCCTCCTCTGTTTTCATAGATGACTGTTTCTCACATGCAGTTAATTTTAAAATCAATCTAAATGCTTATATGTCTGAGAGACAATTCACATCTTACAAAAGATATTATTAGCCTTTGTGGTATTGAACAGGAACATCACCTGGGAAGAAATGAAGGCTCAGTAAGTTCTTCTCAGTAGGCAGATTTCTGCTGTCTCTTTGCCTTGTCCTCTTTCCCTAGATGTCATTCTTTTCCTCGGCAGAGTGGAAAAGCTGTGATAGTGAGTACCCAAGTCCTTCCATAACCAAAATTAATTTCTGCTCTTCCAAGTTGTTAATTTTCAATTTTTTCCTAATTTTTTTTCTTTTTTAAACTATAGAAGAAGAACACCAAATAAAGGAAAAGAAAAGAAAAAAGTCTGGAAAGAAGAAAAGAGATGCCAACCCTGATTCCACAACCACAGATATTTCCCACTGAGGATGTAGAGGAAATGACTCACGGGAGCCACTTATACACAGTAAAGAAGATGAAGGGAAAATCAAGGAAATTAAAAGATGCACTTACTGTTAGACATGATGGTCTCATAACCTTTAATGAACTGAATACTGGGGAAATAATTCTGTAACATTTTTGTGACTCAGTTTTATTAAACAAAATTTGTTATACTTTTTAAGGGCAATACATCATGCTAGGGGCAGCAAATTATACAAAGAAATATGTCCAAGGTGGAAACAGTAATATCATAGTACAAAGGGCCAGAAGAGCCCAAACATTTAAAATCTGCTAAGAAAAAGGAAAAAATATAAATAAATACATTTACTCACTTAAAAAAAAAAAAAAAGAAAGAAACTTAAGACTCATACAGTAATCGATAGGCCTTAATTCTCCTAACATATGATGGTGAAAAACTATAATTGACGGTAATACTGCTTCCATATCTGAAATAAACATGAAAGATAAGGAACACTATGCATTTTTATAGCCTTAAGGCAGAACAGTTGAAGTGTTTACATAAAATGGAAATATTGTCATTGCTTTTGTTGTAGTTCAGTCACTAAGTCTTGTCCGACTCTTTTGCAACCCTATGGACTGTAACCCCCCAGGCTCCTTGGTCCATGGGATTTCCCAGGCAAGAATACTGGAGTGGGTTGTCATTTCCTTCTCCAAGGGACCTTCGTAACCCAAGGATCAAACCCACATCTCTTGCATTGACAGCTGGATTCTTTACCATTGAACCACCAGAGGAAGCTCATATCGTTGTTTTAGTGGGTTTCAAACCACCAATGTCTAAGTTCTTCAAAAGAATATGATTTAAATGAAAATTTATGATGTATAAACACCCAGGAAACAGTATCATTCCATGTCTAATTTTTTTTTTCCCTAGAGTTAAAATTTTCCATAATTATCATGCATGTGTGCTAAGTCACTTCAGTGGTGTCCAACTCTTTGCAACATCATGGGCTGTAGCTCCCCAGGCTCCTTTGTCCATGGAATTCTCCAGTCAAGAATACTACAGTGGGTAGCCATTCCTTTCTCCAGGGGATCTTTCCAACCCAGGGATTAAACTTGGGTCTCCTGCATTGCAGGAAGATCCTTTACCACCTGAGCCACCAGGGAATCCCACCAAAGATATCTAACCTGCATCTGGTAAGGATCGTAGCTTAGGTCTATACGGCTTCTTGCTAGTGGGTTCCAGTCTCGTAAAAACCCAATTCATCCATACTTGTCCGTGTCCTGTATACTTCACTCTCAAGCACATGTCATAGACATGTATGCATATCACTATCAATATACTGTTTAGCAGGCTTTCCCTGTGGCTCAGCAGTAAAGAATCCACCTGCCAGTGCAGAAGACATAAGAGATACAGGTTCAATCCCTGGGTTGAGAAGATCCCCTGGAGGAGGGCATGGCAATCCACTCCAGTATTCTTGCCTGGAGAATTCCACGGACAGAGGAGCCTGGAGGGCTACAATTCATAGAGTCTCAAAGAGTCGGACACAACTGAAGCAACTTAGCACAGCTGTTTAGCAACCCAAGCAGTCACCCAGGTCATAGGTCAGAGTACTAAAAATATTAAGGGGCACATGAAGTTACAGAGGGATGGAATAAGCGCTTTAAAGACAAACAAAGCCAGATTTGAAACTGTTCTAGCTTTTGCTTATTACATATCTTACAGGAAATTAATTTCTTTGAGCCTTGGTATTCTCTCTGGAAAATGAAGATTAAAATAAAGATCTCCTTTGCTGGATTAAAAAAAAAACAAACATATGTTTGGAGTATAGTTGATTTACAATGTCATGTTAGTGTCTGCTATATAACAAAGTAAATCAGTTGCATATATATCCACTCTTTTTCAGATTATCTTCCCTTGGAGGCCATTACAGAGCACTGAGTAGAGTTCTCTGTGCTGTACACTAGGTCCTTACTAGTTATCTCTTTTCTTCAACGGATAAAAGACAATTAATTCAGTGACTGGATAGTTGCTCAACATAATGATCTGCTCTTATTAGAAAGCAATGGTATTCCCTCAAACCTTTGTGTGGGTGCTTAGTCATGTCTGACTCTGTGATCCCACGGGCTGTAACCTGCCAGGTTCCTCTGTCCATGGGATTCTCCAGGCAAGAATACTGGAGAGGGTTGCCAGGCCCTTTTCCAGGGGATTGAACCCAGGTCTCCTGCAATGCAGGCAGATTCTTTATCATCTGAGCCACCAGCTCAGAACTTGTGTTCTTAATTGCATTGACTGGAAATGGGAAGTGCTTAGCAATCAATTAGTAATATTTCAGGCCAGATGGCAAAGCAGAGACAGGAAATAAAAACACTCAACAGCGTAACTGCAAAACCCCCAAGCTACGATTTTGTTATCTAGAGCATAATCAATCCACCAAATCAATGCAAGGTGTTTCAGAAACAGCCTTATCCCACATTGCCTGTATTGTAGAACAGAGACATTATACTAAAAATAGAAAGTATGTTGTTTCATGTCTGTATAAAGTGATAAAGAAACTGTCTCAAATAAATAGCATTTTTGTAAGCTTTATCCTCAACAAGTACAAATTTTTTTTCAATGTTTGAACAAATTTTTCATTGTTGTAGTCTTTGTTTTGTTTTTTTAGGGTTCTGTTGTTTCTTTCTGTTTTACAGCCAGAGAAATAATAAATTGAGTTATTCATTCTTCTGAGTCTCCCAGAGACTGAAAGGTATTGATATCTTCTCAACAAATCCTATTCTCCTAGCTTCCCATGCTTGATTCTTGATGAGAGAATTGATAAGAGTTGTATTTCAAACTCTATCTCCTGAAAAAGTCAGAGCCCACACTGCAGTTAATGGGTCACTGTTCTGTCCACTCAGAGAAAGAAGCCACACAGAGAAAGATGTTTGCTCAGGCAAGAGACTGAGTCCATCAAGAAAATAAGAAGAACAGATAGGAGATGGAGAGACTTAAAGACAATATAGTGACCTGTATAGGTAAACATTTTGTTTTGTTTCATGATGGGTAGGACAACAATCTACTGTTTGTCATTTTCCCAAATATCAGTATTTTGACTGATCAAAGAATGGAGTATTTTATTTCTCTTTGGCTGAATTTGGGAAGAAAGGCCAAGGACAGGAATACTGGGTCACTCTATTCTTAAGAAAGTCTTTGAATTTCAGACACTCATGACAGTGATAAAATACACAGATGGGTTCTAAATACTACCTCTGCATTTACCCACCCAAATAAAATAATCATTATCTACTGACTTGAAAACTGAAGTAAATGTTTCTAAGAGTAAAACCAACAATGCATTATTTGTGCTATCTGTGAATAAAGAATTACTAAAGTTTACAAATAATACAAAAGCCAACTTTACTCAATGGTTTTGAGTTTCTCTCAAACTTAATCTAGTATTTGAAGAGTAACCACAAACTAGATCAACTAGCTTAAGTTTTAACTTTTACCTCTTTCAATCCTAGGTCCTTCTGGAAAAGATATAGAAGTACAAAGAAAAGGCTAGAAGGCTTGCACAAAATAAAAATGGAAATGAAGAGGTGAAAAGACAAGTGAGCTGTGTTTTTCCCAGTCTCAGACTGTCTTATATAATTCAGAGGTAACTCTTCACCCAGCCCTCATGCCCATCTGGACCCCACACTCATGCTACTGTGCTTGGGTCATTAGTCTTCTGGCCACTGATTTTTCTCTCAGAAATCACACTTTGTCCTCTGTTCTCTCGCATGAGAAATATCTCCAGTGCCCTATCCATCAATTTTCCACCCGCTGCACAAAACTAACAGAAATTACTAGAGGAGCTAGCATAAATAGCTCCTATAAACTATAGGAGGTTTATTTTAAAATACTGTTGGCATCAATTAAGTTATGAGAACATCAAGCCATGGTGCACTAGGAAATTAGAGAACATGGGATGCAGCAGCATGCATTCTGAACCACACTTCAACTCTGGGCAAGGAGGAATTAAAGGAGCCATTGACCAAAGACACCAAAAAGGGATGAAAAAGACCACTGCCCACCATTGACAGAAACATAGGTTTTAGGTTTCACTGGGATTAACTGACTTCAGTTAATATACAACGTGGTTCTCTAGATCCCATTGCCCTTCTTATCTGTTATTTGCAAGAGAATTAACAATTCAGACAATTATTTCGGTGACTGTTTTCTCAGTTTTCCCAATGGTTGGGAGATTGCATTGGAGAGTTTCGTTTATTTATGTTAAGCAATGCTTCAGGGAAAGGGGATTCCTGAGAAGGTGTTGACAAACTACTACCACACAGGGAAAATACAGTCACCCAACTTGTTATTGTTAATAAAGCTTTATTGTAACACTGTCATATTCACTTATGTATTGTCCATGGCTGCCCTGGGGCTACCATAGTAGAATTGAGTACCAAAAACCACACGATTCTCAAGGCCAAAAATATTTTACTATCTGGTCCTTTATAGAAAAATTTTGTTGACTTCCACCTTAGTTAATTAGTTTAATTCTTTCACAGAATGCCAGTTGAGAAATTCTGCTGCTATTTGACTGAAGCAAAATAATAGTATGATAATCCAAGAAAGAAGCTGTCACTCTCTGAAAGTCTACCTCAGATTTATGACAGATTGGAAGGATGAAAACTAGGAGGAATATCTAGACCAGGAGAAAAACTTCAACTCTGAATTTTATTTTATATAAAGTAAAAAAGTTTTTTTTTTTTTTTTAATTTCTGCCCATTCTTTCTATACTAACCAGCATCAGGCTTATGCTGATACATGTTTCCAATAGTTTCTCTCCTATTAATTTTTCATTTAATAATCATCTTCTCAGTAAACAGCTTTTTTTTTTTTTTTTTTTTGATCTGATGTGCCATGGTGTTTGTCTTTTCTCTAGTAACTTCGACTTCTTGAGGAGCTGATTTAGAAAATGCTATTTCTCCATATGTCCCTCGGAACTTGTTCAACTTTTGAGAATATGACAGTCTTCCTAGAGAAGAAGTTTTATATACTAGATGTGGACAATTTAACACTTGATATTGTTGAAGGTGTGGAGAAACAAACACTCTTATATGTGACTGATGAAATTATATGTTGACACAATCTCTATGGAAGGCAATTTAGCAATAATTAAGTCACAAAGACACATCCCTTTGACCTAGCATTTCTAGCTTGAGGAAATTATTCCAAAAGTCTACATTACCTGTATATTTTTGAGTGATGTATGTATGGAGTTTCTGGGTTGGTGACCATTTGGAGGCTTGGGAAGAAAGATGGGCTCACAGAGAACATAGATCCATGCCCTCTCCCCACACCTTGCCCTATGCATTTCTTCCATCTAGCTGTTCTTGTATTACAATCTTTTGTAGTAAACTTGTAATCTAGTTAAAAAAAAATATGTATGTAAAAAATTATTCTTTGCAGTATTGTCTTTTTGGGTTTCCTTAGTAACTCAGATGGTAAAGAATCTGCCTGCAATGCAGGAGACCTAGGTTTGATCCTTGGGTTGGGAAGAACCCCTGGAGAAGGGAACAGCTACCCACTGCAGTATTCTGCCCTGGAATACTCTATGGACAGAGGAGCCTGGCAGACTGCAGTCCATGAGGTTGCAAAGAGTTGGACAAAACTGAGTGACTTTCACTATTGTCTTTTTACCAAAATAATAAAAGTAATCTAAATATCTCTTGGTTGGAGACATAGTTAAATATATTAAGGCACATCCATATCTTCCATGCACCAGTGGAGTACTGTGTGACCGTTCGAAAAAGAATAGATATATGTTCACATACTAATAAGTCAATGACTCTTTTGTTTAAATAATTAACAAAACCTTATTGAACTCTTACTACACACCAAATACTACTGTAGATAAAGAGGATACATTAGACAAAAAAAGCTCCTGTTTATGTGGGATATCAACCATAAAATAAATAAGAATGGATGTATCTACAGTGTGTCAAAAGGGTAAAACCAAATGCAAGGAGGATTGAGGTGGCACAATTCAGTTCAGTTCAGCTCAGTTGCTCAGTCGTGTCCAACTCTTTGTGAACCCATGGACTGCAGCAAGTCAGGCCTCCCTGTCCACCACCAACTCCCGGAGTTTACCTAAACTCAGGTCCATTGAGTCAGTGATGCCATCCAACCAGCTCATCCTCTGTGATCCTCTTCTCCTCCTGCCCTCAATCTTTCCCAGCATCAGGGTCTTTTCCAGTGAGTCAACTCTTCGCATCAGATGGCGAAATTATTGGCATTTCAGCTTCAACATCAGTCCTTCCAATGAACACTCAGGATTGATCTCCTCTAGGATGGCCTGGTTGGATCTCCTTGCAGTAAAAGGGACTCTCAAGAGTTCTCCAGCACCACAGTTCAAAAGCATCAATTCTTCAGCGCTCAGCTTTCTTTATAGTCCAACTCTCACATGCATACATGACCACTGCAAAAACAATAGCCTTGACTAGATGGATCTTTGTTGGCAAAGTAGTGTCTCTGCTTTTTAATAAGCTGTCTAGGTTGGTCAAAACTTTTTTTTCCAAGGAGTAAGCATCTTTTAATTTCATGGCTGCAGTCACCATCTGCAGTGATTTTGAAGCCCCCAAAAATAAAGTCTGACACTGTTTCCACTGTTTCCCCATCTATTTGCCAAGAAGTGATGGGACCAGATGCCATCATTTTAGTTTTCTGAATGTTGAGCTTTAAGCCAGCTTTTTCACTCTCCTCTTTCACTTTCATCAAGAGGCTCTTTAGTTCGTCTTCACTTTCTGCCATAAGGGTGGATTCATCTGCATATCTGAGGTTATTGATTTTTCTCCTGGCAATCTTGATTCCAGTTAGTGCTTCACCCAGCTCAGTGTTTCTCATGATGTACTCTGCATATAAGTTTAATAAGCAGGGTGACAATATACAGCCTTAACATACTCCTTTTCCTATTTGAAACCAGTCTGTTGTTCTATGTCCAGTTCTAACTGTTGCTTCCTGATCTTCATACAGGTTTCTCAAGAGGCAGGTCAGGTGGTCTGGTATTCCCATCTCTTTCAGAATTTTCCACAGTTTGTTGCGATCCACACAGTCAAAGGCTTTGGCATAGTCAATAAAGCAGAAACAGATGTGTTCTTTTTGGAACTCGCTTGCTTTTTCGATGATCCAGCGGATGTTGGCAATTTGATCTCTGGTTCCTCAGCCTTTCCTAAAACCAACTGGAATAACTGGAAGTTCATGGTTCGCGTATTGATGAAGCCTATCTTGGAGAATTTTGAGCATTACTTTGCTAGCGTGTGAGATGTGTACAATTGTGCAGTAGTTTAGGCATTCTCTGGCATTGCCTTTCTTTAAGATTGGAATGAAAACTGACATTTTCCAATCTGTGGCCACTGCTGAGTTTTCCACATTTGCTGGCATATTGAGTGCAGCACTTTCACAGCATCATCTTTCAGGATTTGAAATAGCTCAACTGGAATTCCATCACCTCCACTAGCTTTGTTTGTTGTGATACTTCCTAAGGCACACTTGACTTCTCATTCCAGGATGTCTGGCTCTAGATGAGTGATCACACCACTGTGATTATCTGGGTCGTGAAGATCTTTTTTGTATAGTTCTTCTGTGTATTCTTGCCACCTCTTCTTAATATCTTCTGCTTCTGTCAGGTCCATACCATTTCTGTCCTTTATTGAGCCCATCTTTGCATGAAATGTTTCCTTCATTTCTCTAATTTTCCTGAAGAGATCTCTAGTCTTTCCCATTCTATTCTTTTCCTCTATTTCCTTGAGGAAGTTCACTGAGGAAGGCTTTCTTATCTCTCCTTGCTATTCTTTTGAACTCTGCATTCAAGTGGGTATATCGTTCCTTTTCCCCTTTGCTTTTCACTTTTCTTCTTTTCACAGCTATTTGTAAGGCCTCCTCAGACAGTCATTTTGCTTTTCTGCATTTCTTTTTCTTGGGGATTATCTTGATCCCTGTCTCCTATACAATGCCACAAACCTCCATCTATAGTTCATCATGAACTCTGTCTATCAGATCTACTCCCTTAAATCTATTTCTCACTTCTACTGTATAGTCATAAGGGATTTTATTTAGGTCATACCTGCATGGTCTAGTGGTTTTCTCCACTTTATTCAATTTAAGTCTGAATTTGGCAATAAAGAGTTCATGATCTGAGTCACAGTCAGCTCCCAGTCTTTTTTGCTGACTGTATAGAGCTTCTTCATCTTTGGCTGCAAAGAATATAATCAATCTGATTTCAGTATTGACCATCTGGTGACATCCATGTGTAGAATCTTCTCTTGCATTATTGGAAGATGCTGTTTGCTATGACCAGTGCATTCTCTTGGCAAAACTCTGTTAGCCTTTGCCCTGCTTCATTCTGTACTCCAAAGCCAAATGTGCCTGTTACTCCAAGTGTTTCTTGACTTCCTACTTTTGCTTTCCAGTCTCCTATAATGAAAAGGACAACTTTTGGGGGTGTTAGTTCTAGAAGGTCTTGTAGGTATTCATAGAACCATTCAATTTCAGCTTCTTCTGCATTACTGGTCAGGGCATAGACTTGGATTATTGTGATACTGAATGGCTTGTCTTGGAAATGAACAGAGATCATTGTGTCATTTTTGAGATTGCATCCAAATAATGTATTTTGGACTGTTTTGTTGACTATGGTGGCTACTACAGTTCTTCTAAGGGATTATTGCCCACAGTAGTAGATATAATGGCCATCTGAGTTAAATTCACCCATTTTAGTCCATTTTAGTTCGCTGATTCCTAGAATGTCGATTTTCACTGTTGCCATCTTCTGTTTGACCACTTCCAATTTGCCTTGATTCATGGACCTAACGTTCCAGGTTCCTATGCAATACTGTTCTTTACAGCATCAGACGTTGCTTCTATCACCAGTCACATCCACAAACTGGATGTTGTTTTTGCTTTGGTTCCGTCCCTTCATTCTTTCTGGAGTTGTTTCTCCACTGATCTCCAGGAGCATATTGGGCACCTACAGACCTGAGGAGTTCATCTTTCAGTGTCCTATCTTTTTGCCTTTTCATACTGTCCATGGGGTTCTCAAGGCAAGAATACTGAAGTCACTTGTCATTGTCTTCTCCAGTGGACCACATTTTGTCAGAACTCTATACAATGACCCATCTGTCTTGGGTGGCCCTACATGGCATGGCTCAGTTTGATTGAGTTAGACAAGGCTGTGGTCCATGTGATCAGATTGTCTAGTTTTCTGTGATTGTCGTTTCAGTCTGCCTGCCCTCTGATGCCCTCTCTCAGTGCCTACTGTCTTACTGGGATTTCTCTACTTTGGACATGGGGTGTCTCTTCTCGGCTCCTCCAACAAAGTGCAGCCACTGCTCCTTACCTTGGATGTGGGGTATCTCCTCACGTGGGGTGGCCCAGAATTATTGCTATTTATTTAGGATTGTAAAGGAAGTTCTCCATGTTGAAGTGATATTTGAGCAGAGGTCTGGAAGAACTGAGGAAATTAGTTATGCAGGTATCTGGGGAAAGAACTATACAGGGATAGAGGAGAAGTACAAAGTCTTCAAGATATATTCAAGGTACAGCAAGGAGGCCAGTGTGGCAGTTATTTTATGATGAGAATTGACAGATATGAAATAAAATCTGAGAGTCAGTGGGAGAAGGCTAAAGGGGGAAAATAATTGAATCAACACTCAAAAGTGTTCTTTCTTCAAGTTTATTCTACTAAGACAAAAGAAATTCGATTTGAGCTATTAAATATAACCTTTTATTCTCTTAGATTTTGCCGTTTATTTCCTATTCTAATTCTCTTCAATCTTTGACAATTTTAGGTTTATTTTCATATAATTTATCTTCTGTTGTTTGTTGTTTAGTCACCCAGTCATGTCCGACTCTTTGTATCCCCATGGACTGCAGCACTCCAGGCCTCCCTGTCCCTCACCATCTCCCAAAGTTTGCCCAAATTCATGGCATCAGTGATGCCATTTAGCTATCTCATTCTCTAATGCCTTTTACTTCTTCTTCCTTCAATCTTTCCCAGCATCAGAAACTTTTCCAATGAGTCAGCTGATTGCATCAGATGGCCAGAATACTAGAGTTTCAGCTTTAGCATCAGTCCTTTCAACGCATATTCAAAGTTGATATTCCATAAGATTGACTGGTTTTATCTCCTTGCTGTCCAAGGGACTCTCAGGATTTTATCTTTTAACTACCTACAATTGTTTCCTAACATTTAGAAATTCACAAAGCTCTCCTCAGTACATAGAAAAGAAAGTATACAGCCAAATTTGATAAGAATTAATGAAGACTTTAAAGTTTTGGAAAATTCAATATACATGAGAGCAATTCAGAGTATATGTTAAATGCTGAGAGATAGAAGAACCATATCTACTTATCTTTAGTAAGAATTAGTCAGGGTAAGCTCTGCTATGCTGTTATAACAAAAATACAAAAAGATAAGAAGGAATGCCTCTGTGCCTTGAAACAATTATTATTTCTCCTGTAATAGTCAAATATGATCATCAATTTGGTTTGTGGGTGGGTGAGTTATTTAGGTCCAGCGGGACTCAGAGACAAGGCTGCTTCCATCTCACGGATGTCACTTCAATATCTGTTTTCCATGAGAAGAAAAGAGGACTGTGGATGAGATGTTTTTATTAACCAGATCTGAATATGGCATATATCATTTCCACTGGTTTTCTGTTGGCCAGAACTGGTGATATGATATGATATACTACCTAACTGCAAAGGAGCTGGGAAATACATCTTTCCATGTGCTCAAGATCAAAAGGAAACAATTTGGTGAACATATAGTATTGTCTCTGTCTCATTAAAGAACCAAGAAAACACACAACTTAAAACTAATACAGGAGAGACTTTCAAGATGGTGGAGGAATAAGATGGGGAGATCTTCTTCTCCCCAACAAATACATCAAAACTTCATCTGCATGTGAAACAGCTCCTACAGACCACCTTCTGAATGCTGGCAGAAGACCCCAGTCTTCCAAAAAGGCAAGTCAATCTCCTCAGAATGATGTAGGACAAAAGATAAAGATAAAAAAAGAGACAAAGGATTTGGGAATAGAGACCTGTGCCCCAGGAGGGAATCGTGAAGGAGGAAAAGTTTCCACACACTAGGATATGACCTTACAGGTAGGTTCAACGGGAGCTTTGGAACTTCAGAGGGGAGTGAAGCAACAGGTGCTCCAAAAGTAAAACTGAGAAAATTCACCACAAAGATAGTTGCTGAACAGCACTTCCCAGCTGAGTAGCAGCCCATAGGCCTGCACCTGCAATGAGTAGGGGCTGGGTACTCAGGCTCAGACTTTGTGGGTCAGACCTCAGGACAAGGATTACAGTTGACTACTATGAAGATACTCTGATGGGGCTACTCTGACAGAGCTGAGGGGGTCCAGGGAAAAGCTTAAGCCCACCAGAGAGGCAAGAAATCATGGCTATGGGAGTGTCCTAGCTCCACGAGGTCGCAGGCCACAGTACCCCACCTTTGTGAAAGCCATAAGGGGATGAACTGGCTACAGTCTGCAATGCCAGAAGTAGAAAAGCCAATGTGAGTGCCAGAGGCAGAAGAGAGGGGGCCACTATGGTCTCAGTCCTAGGGGTCACAGCTGCCACCAAGCCGTGAGTGGGCACAGGGCACTGCCTACATTTTTCTAGGAGCCTAAGTAGTTTGGCAATGACAAGGGACCCACAACCTGAGGCCAAGAGATGTATCACCCGCCTCAGACTATGGTAACCTCTCATGGGTCTAGGCCACAGTGGGCACTCTTCATATAGCCCAACTTTGTCTGCCTTACCCCTCTCTCTCCCCAGGTCAACTGAGCAAATGAACTCTAATAAACTGCTACTTTCTCCCTAGGCAGACAATGGAGGGCAGCCTACCAGCACAGGTGGGTCCTGAAACAAAGCAGAACACCACAGGCTGCACGAGTAAATGAGAGAAAAAGAAATAGAAAGTATGAACAGACTGATCACAAGCATGGAAATTGAAACTATAATCAAAAATCTTCTAACAAACAAAAGCTCAGGGCTAGATGGTTTCACAGGCAAATTCTACCAAAAGTTTATAGAGAACAGCTAACACCTATATTTCTCAAACTCTTGAAAACTCCCAAATTCATTGTACATGGCCACCGTCACTCTGATACCAAAACCAGACAAAGATGCCACAAAAAAAGAAAATTACAGACCAATATCACTAATGAACATAGATGCAAACATCTTCAACAAAACTGTAGCAGATTTTAACAACACATTACAAAGATCATACATCATGACCAAGTGGGTTTTATACCAGGATTGCAAGGACTCTCAATACACACAAATTGATCTCTGTGAAACACCATATTAACAAATTGAAAGATAAAACCATATGATCATCTCAATAGATGCACAGAAAACTTTTGACAAAATTCAACACCCTTCTATGATAAAAAAAAAAAAATCTCCAGAAAGTAAGTATACAAGGAACATACTTCAACATAATAAAGGCCATACACAGCAAACTGACAGGAAACATTATTCTCAACTGTGAAAACCCAAAAGCATTTCCTCTAAGATGAGGAGCAAGACAAGTATGCCCATCTCACCACTATTTTTCAACATGGTTTTGGAAATCCTAGCAACAGCAATCAGAGAAGAAAGAGAAATAAAAGGAATACATATTGGGGAAAAAAAAGATGCAAAAGTTTCATTGTTTGCAGATGATATGATACTATACAGAGAAAACCCTAAAGATGTCACCAGAAAATTATTAGAATTAATTGGTGAATAAAGTCACAGAATATAAAATTAATACACAGAAATCCCCTGCATTCCTGTACACAAACAACAAAAAAATCAGAAAGAGAAGTTAAGGAAACAATCCCATTCACCACTGCAACAAAACCAATAAAATATCTAGGAATAACCCTACCTAAAGAGACAAAGGAACTGTATGCGGAAAACTATAAGACACTGATTTTAAAAAAATAAATAAATAAATCAAAGACAACACACACAGATGGAGAGATGAATCAGGTTCTTGTATTGGAAGAATCAAGTTGTGAAAATGACTATTCTGCCCAAAGCACCCTACAGATTCAATGCAATCCCTATCAAACTACCAATGGTATTTTTCATAGAACTAGAACAAAAAAATTCACAATTTGTATAGAAACACAAAAGATCCTGAATAGTCAAAGCAATCTTGAGGAAGAGAAACAGAGCTGGAGGAATCAACCTTCCTGAATTCAGACTATATTCCAAAGCTACAGTCATCAAGACAGTATGATACTGGCACAAAAGCAAATATAGACCAATGGAACAAGACAGAAAGCCCAGAGAGAGGGAGTGGGCATACGCATACCTATGGCTGACTCATGTTGTATGGCAGAAACCAGCACACTATTGTAAGGCAATTATCCTCCAATTAAAAATACATTAGTTAATAAAAAATACATTTTAATAATGATTTTACTCAATGTTGCCAGACTCATAATACTCTGCCATTGATTACGATTATTATCAGAATAGCCACATGTGCCTCATATCAGTAAGTCAGTTCAATCACTCGGTCATGTCTGACTCTTTGCGACCCCATGAACTACAGCACACCAGGCTTCCCTGTTCATCATATGGCTATTCTGAAATTCTATGTGGAGATGTCATTTTAACTTATGTTTTTCTTAAAGAATGTCTTTTTCTAAAGAAACTTTCCTCTGAGTTTAAGTGGATTCTCAAAGCCTCTCAGGTCTCTGGGCCAAACTTCCTACATAGTATCTCATCCAGGAAACTCCTCACCACTCCCCTCAAAAAACCTTTTTTAGGGGATCAGACAAACTCCTCATCTCATAGAAACTGAACACTCCACTGAAGACTCACTGAACATCTTATATAACCCCAGATCGAATGAAAAATCCATCTATCCCAAGGAATGGAACCATCCATTATATTCTGAATCAAAGATATTATTTCAAAATCAAAATACTCACTTTTTATCTGTATTCTTCCATGACCTCCTGTTACCAATAAGAACACTTCTTTTGCCAGTTAGCAAGTACTTGCAGGTGGATTCTTTACCACTGAGCCACCTGGGAAGCCCAGTACCCATAGACTAAATGCTTATATTGAAAAAAAACAAAAAAAAAACAAAAGCCAAATACCATTTTGTAGTTTTAAAAGCATTTAGTACTCAAAATTCCACTTCTAATAATAGCACAAGTGAACAAAGATGCTTTATAAGGATGACCATTAAACTATAGGATGCTAGAGTTAAAATTGGACATGTAAAATGTATGGATATAATTACTTAAATAAATTATAAAATATAAAAATGACAGAGTAAAGAATTATTTAGGCCTATAATTTATTGAAAACATACGGCACATTCATAATTCATTAAAAAATAAAAGGTTTTAAAAGAGCATAGTCTTATTTTTAAAAATACATATTAATTTGTGTAACATTAAAGCTAGGATAAAATTCACTAAAATGTCAATAATGACTACCCTTAAGTGGTAGAATTTCTGTTGATTTTTTCCCGTGTTTTTCATTTTTAGTAAATATGCATATTTTTCATTCCAAGTTATTTGTTCTGCAGAACAATATTTGTGTATGTGTTTTACTGCACAAAGTAAGGTTAAGGTCATCGTTGACTTTGAAAAGAGCAATTGGTGGGATGATAAGTATGAATATATGTTTGGAATAGGTTCATATATCTGCTCTTGGCTTTGGAAAATTCTGGTAGAAGCTGGATGATGGGTATAGAGGTGTTTATTTCACAATTCTCTGTGTTTCTTTTTTTTTTTTCTAATTTTCCATAATAAAGAGTCAAAAATTTTTAAAAAGAAGAGAGAAATTAGAGACAAATTATCAATAAAATAAAGGCAACTGTCTCTCATTCTCTCTCTTTTTTTTTTTTTCTTTTTCTCAGTTTATGGTATCTTAGTTCCCCCACCAGGGATTGAATACAAGCCAATGACAGTGGAAGTATGGAGTCCTAACCACTAGATCACCAGGGAATTCTGTAGGCAACTCCTGCAAAAATTTTTGTTTTAGAGAAAAGGAGAGAAATAGGATGCTAGCTGGAGGATATCTGAGATCCAGAGAGAATTTTTGAGATGGAAGAAAGTATAGCATTTACAAATGATCAAGGAAAGAGGGGAAAATCAACGATGCATAAGAGATTGGGGGCCAGTTTCTGGAGGGATGAGTTTCAGTGGGTGAGAATGGGAGAGATTTATTTTGCAGGCAGAATGGCAGGAAATAAGGGGAAAAGATCCAGGCCAAGATGACAGAGAGTTTAATGGCTCTGGAGACTGGATGTTACTCATCAGATTATGGGGAATCGTCAAAGGATTTTAAACAGAGGAGTGGTGTGTTAAATTCATGCTTTAGATAACAATCATGTATGCAATGTGAGAATTAGCTTAGAACGTGAACTGACCCCTTTTTGTTCAATATTTTGTATCTCCTGTAATGCACCACAACCTGAAATGTTCAAGTGATCTCTTTCGGCAGGGATTTATTTTTGGAAAGCCTTCAAGTATCAAAAAAATAAATAAATAAAATAAAGTTGTCTCACAAAAGAATATCAACACTTATTATATCACTACACAATGGTCAATATTAGAAGGGGTCATTTTTTCCTTTGTAATGCAATGTAGAAAAAATGATATTTTATCACAGTTTTAAGTTGTATTTACTTAACTTCTAGTGAAGGTAAATACTTTCATATGGGTATTTGTTTTGTGTGTTTCCTTTTCACTAGCTTGTTAGTAAACTTTATTGGAGTCAAAGGTGAAGTTGTACAGTCCATTTTAATAGCTCAAGAGATCTCCTTAAGTAAAATAAAAAACTGTTTCTTGACTATGTCTATTAACAGCACAGAACTCTCTTCTCAATGAACATTGCTTTTAAATCCACATAAAATGTTTAATTTTAACCATCTAGGCATAGAGTATACGGAATCTGAAACACAGTAACCATCAAAAAAAAAAAAAAAAAAAGCCACATCCTCCCTTGCAGACAATTTTGGCAAATTTCAAGAAGACTGGTCCTGCTCTCCCATTACAAATTAGCTTAGGGCAAATATTCTGCTGGTGGCTGTAGAAAGTTTTATTTCTACCAAATGCAAACACCTCTTATAAGCTGTAATTTTTTGAGGAGAGGATTATACAGACATTAACACAGTATTAAGCAAGAAGAGAAAGTAAAGAAAACTCTGGATCTAATTTGGGTTATTTGCAATTTGAGATAAAACTTTAGTGTAGTCCTCAAAGATACTGAAATCACTGGTTCCTATTAAGTATCTATCTAAATGTCCCACAAGTGTTGGGAGCAAGAGGAAAGAATAATAAGATATTTGTTTTTGAAATGCAAGGGTAACTAAACTTTATCCATAAAGGGCTAGTGAGTAAGTACTTTAAGCTTTGCAGGCCTCATGGTATCTATTGCAAACATTCAATTTTCCTATTGTATTGAGAAAGCAGACATCGACATCACTTGAATGAGCATGGCTGTGTTCTGATAAAACTGTATTAATAGACAACTAAAATTTGAATGTCATATCATTTTCACATGCCGCTACATGCTGTTCTATTTTTTTTTCCATTTATTTAAAAATGTAAAAATCATTCTTTGCTCATAGATTGTACAAAAATAGACACCAAGACAGATTTGGCCTATGGTTTCAGTTGTCTATCTTTGCTGTAACAGATTATCATTTCTTTTTGAAATTAACATTTCTAAAAGACTCTAACTGTAAGAAGACTTCAGTTCTCTCAATGAAGATATTATCATGAATATTCTATAAGTGACAAATTGCAAAGAGAAGATGACCATACATGAAAACTGAAGGCAGTATTAAATTCAGGCATGCAGACAATTCACAGTTCACAAGAATCTATTTATTAAACAAACAAAAAACTTGCCTACACATTGAAACTCTTGTCTCTAATCATATTGAGTCAATTATATATCCTTGGCAGCAAGGTTGATGGTAATGAACAAAGCTCTGGGAGTGGAGTTCACAACTATGACATGAGCTACCTGTTTGATTTGGGACAAATACCTTAAACCTTCTTGACTCTAGTTACTTCATGATTAAGGCCATTACAGTATCTGAACTTCTTTCTAGCTATGAGTTTTTACTAAGTCTATTGAGTTACACAAAAAACATTTAATTTAGCTGATATTTTTTGAATTTATAAACTCTGGATAGATAGAATATTTTTTAAAAATTTTGTATCAGAGTATAGTTGATTAACAATGTTGTGTTAGTTTCGAGTGTAAAGCAAAGTGATTCAGTTATACACACATTTGTCCTTTTTCAAATTATTTTCCCATTTAAGTATTATAAAATCTTGAGCAGAGTTCCCTGTGCTATACAGTAGGTCTTTGTTGGTTATCTATTTTAAATATAGTAGTGTGTATGTGTCAATCCCAAACTCCCTACCCTTTCCAATCCCAATCTATCCCTCTCCTCTACCCTTCCCCACTAGTAACCATGTCATTCCCTGTCTGTGAGTCTGCTTCTGTTTTGTAAATAATTCTAAACCATATTTGTCTTTGTTCACTGTTGACTACCTTCTGGATATAGACAAGTACCAAAAGCATAGTAGGGGCTTAATCCATATGTTGAATAAATTTGAAAAATAAAATTATATCTTTATAAGACAATGTATAAAAGGCAAAAAAAAAGTTATTTTAATTTATTCATTTAGCAAGTATTTTAAAAATATTTGCCTGTGTGTCAGACACTAAAGACCACAAACCAGCCCAGGAAGTCTCACATCCTGGTGCACCTAAGGGCAAATTTGGGTTGGTAGTAAATCAGGAAAATTTATTTACTGATGCCAATTTTGCCTTCCATTTCCTTTTATAGCTTCAAACTAAACACTTAGTGGAATGAGTGAAATCAGAACTACAGGACTGATTCTATTTCTGATCCCTGTCTTTACAAATGAATCAATATTATTAGTTATCATTTTTTTCTCTCCCTGGTACAGTCTCTTTTTCACAGATTAAAGTAGGAGCAATGAAGAAACTTCCACTCCTTTTGCATATCCATGCTCAGTCAGGCCTGACTCTTCATGACACCAAGAACTATAGACTGCAAAGCTCCTCTGTCCATGGGATTTTCCACGCAAGAATATTAGAGTGGGTTGCCATTTCCTCCTCCAGTTTATCTTCCCAAACCAGGAATCAACAAACACATTAAAAAATACACACTTGCCAGAGGGTAGTGATGGTACTTGGGGGGGTCAAGGAAGTCGAGAATAGGAGAGTCAATTCCTAGGCATATTAATAAGAAGTCCAGGGTCCCCAAGGAGGAGAGTGGGGTCTGGGACTCCCGAAGAGAGATGAGTCAGTTCAGTTGCTCAGTGGTGTTCAACTCTTTGTGAACCCATAGACTGAAGAATGTCAGGCCTCCCTGACCATCACCAATTCCCAGAGCTTACTCAAACTCATGTCCATTGAGTGGGTGATGCCATCCAACCATCTCATCCTCTGTCATCCCCTTCTCCTCCCGCCTTCAATCTTTCCCAGCATCAGGGTCTTTTCCAATGAGTCAGTTCCTCACATCACGTGGACAAAGTATTGGAGTTTCAGTTTCAGCATCATCCTTCCAATGAATATTCAGGACTGATTTCCTTTAGGATGGACTGGTAGGATCTCCTTGCAGTCCAAGGGACTCTCAAGAGTCTTCTCCAACACCGCAGTTCAAAAATATCTATTCTTCGGTACTCACCTTTCTTATAGTCCAACTCTCACATCCATACATAAGGAATGGAAAAAACATAGCTTGGACTACATGGACCTTTGTTGGGAAAGTAATGTCTCTGATTTTTAATATACTGTTTAGGTTGGTCACAACTTTTCTTCCAAGGAGCAAACATCTTTTAATTTCATGTCTGCAGTCACCATCTGCATTGAATTCGGAGCCCCCCAAAAATAAAGTCTGACACTGTTTTCCATCTATTTGCCATGAAATGATGAGACCAGATGCCATGATCTTAGTTTTCTGAATGTTGAGTTTTAAGCCAAATTTTTCACTTTCCTCTTTCACTTTCATCAAGAGGCTCTTTAGCTCTTCTTTACTTTCTGCCATAAGGGTGGTGTCATCTGCATATCTGAGGTTATTGATATTTCTACTGGCAATCTTGATTTCAGCTTGTTCTTCATCCAGTCCAGCATTTCTCAAGATGTAAAGAGTAACAATACACAGCCTAGAGGTACTCCTTTCCTGATTGGGGACCAGTCTGTTGTTCCATGTCCAGTTCTAACTGTTGCTTCCTGACCTGGATGCAGGTTTTTAAAGAGGCAGGTCAGGTGGTCTGGTATTCCCATCTCTTTCAGAATTTTCCACAGTTTGTTGTGATCCACACAGTCAGAGGCTTTGGCATAGTCAATAAAGCAGAAATAGATGTTTTTCTGGAACTCTCTTGCTTTTTCATTGATCCAGTGGATGTTGGCAATTTGATCTCTGGTTCCTCTGCCTTTTCTATATCCAGCTTGAACATCTGGATGTTCATGGTTCACGTACTGTCAAGGCCTGACTTGGAGAATTTTGAGCATTACTTTGTTAGCATGTGAGATGAATGCAATAGTGTGGGAGTTTCAGCATTCTTTGGCATTGCCTTTCTTTGGGATTGGAATGAAAACTGACTTTTTCCAGTCTGTGGCCACTACTGACTTCCCCAAATTTGCTGACATACTGAATGCAGCACTTCTACAGCATCATCTTTCAAGATTTGAAATAGCTCAACTGGAATTTCATCACCTCCACTAGCTTTGTTCATAGTGATGCTTCCTAAGGCCCACTTGATTTCTCATTCCAGGATGTCAGGCTCTAGGTGAGTGATCACACCTTCGTGATTATCTGGGTCATGAAGAACTTTTTTGCATAGTTCTTCTATGTATTCTTGCCACCTCTTCTTAATATCTTCTGCTTCTGTCAGGTCCATACCATTTCTGTCCTTTACTGTGCTCATCTTTGCACGAAAATTTCCCTTGGTATTTCTAATTTTCTTGAAGAGATCTCTAGTCTTTCCCATTCTATCATTTTCCTCTATTTCTTGCACTGATCACTGAGAAAGGCTTTCTTATCTCTTCTTGCTATTCTTTGGAACTCTGCATTCAAATGGGTATATTTTTCCTTTTCTCCTTTGCATTTTGCTTCTCTTCTTTTCATAGCTATTTGTAAGGCCTCCTCAGGCAACCATTTTGCCTTTTTGCATTTCTTTTTCTTGGGGATGGTCTTGATCACTGCCTCCTGTACAATGTCATGAACCTCTGTCCATAGTTCTTCGGGCACTCTGTCTGTCAGATGTAATCCCTTGAATCTATTTTTCGCTCCCACTGTATTATCTCAAGGGATTTGATTTAGGTCATACCTAAATGATCTAGTGTTTTTCCCTACTTTCTTCAATTTAAGTCTGAATTTGGAAATAAGGAGTTCATGATCTGAGCCACGGAAAAGACAATGGCACCCCACTCCAGTACTCTTGCCTGGAAAATCCCATGGACAGAGGAGCCTGGTAGGCTGCAGTCCATGGGGTCGCACAGAGTCGGACACGACTGAGCAATTTCACTTTCACTTTCCACTTTCATGCATTGGAGAAGGAAAATGGCAACCCACTCCAGTGTTCTTGCCTGGAGAATCCCAGGGACGGGGGAGCCTGGTGGGCTGCCGTCTATGGGGTTGCACAGAGTCGGACACGACTGAAGCAACTTAGTAGCAGATCTGAGCCAAAGTCGGCTCCTGGTCTTGTTTTTGCTGACTCTATAGAGCTTCTCCATCTTTGGCTGCAAAGAATATAATCAATCTAATTTTGGTATTGACCATCTGGTGATGTCCATGTGTAGAGTCTTCTCTTATGTTGTTGTAAGATGGTGTTTGCTATGACCAGTGTATTCTCTTGGCAAAACTCTGGGAGCCTTTACCCTGCTTCATTCTGCCCTCCAAGGCCAAATTTGCCTGTTACTCCAGGTATTTCTTGACTTCCTACTTTTTCATTTCAGTCCTCTACAATGAAAAGGAAATCTTTCTTTTGTGTTAGTTCTAGAGGGTCTTGTAGGTCTTCAATGAACCATTCAACTTCAGGTTCTTCAGCATTATTGGTCGGGGCATAGACTTGGATTACTGTGATATTGAGTGGCGCTGGAGCAGTGGTTGTGTGGCGCTTGAATGGTGGCTGTAGCGACTGTGAGGAGATACCCTATATCCAAAGGCAGAGAAGCCCCAGCAAATAGGTCAGTTCAGTTCAGTTCAGTTGCTCAGTCATTTCCAACTCTTTGCGACCCCATGAACTGCAGTACACCAGGCCTCCCTGTTCATCACCAACTCCTGGAGTTTACCCAAACTCATGTCCATTGAGTTGGTGATGCCATGCAACCATCTCATCCTCTGTTGTCCTCTTCTCCTCCTGCCCTCAATCTTTCCCAACATCAGGGTCGAAAGCAAAGGAGAAAAGGAAAGATATGCCCATTTGAATGAAGAGTTCCAAAGAAAAGCAAGAAGAGATTAAAAAAAAAAAAGCCTTCTTCAGTGATCATTGCAAAGAAATAGAGGAAAACAATAGAATGGGAAGGACTAGAGTTCTCTTCAGGAAAATTAGAGATACCAAGGGGACTTTTCATGCAAAAATGGGCTCAATAAAGGACAGAAAAGGTATGGACCTGACAGAAGCAGAAGATATTAAGAAGAGGTGGCAAGAATACACAGAAGAACTGTACAAAAAAGATCTTCATGACCCTGATAATCACGAAGGAGTGATCACTCACCTAGAGCCAGACATCCTGAAATGTGAAGTCAAGTGGGCCTTAGGAAGCATCACTACAAACAAAGCTAGTGAAGGTGATGGAATTCCAATTGAGCTATTTCAAATCCTACAAGATGATGCTGTGAATGTGCTGCACTCAATATGTCAGCAAATTTGGAAAATTGAGCAGTGGCCACAGGACTGGAAAAATTCAGTTTTCATTCCAATCCCAAAGAAAGGCAATGCCAAAGAATGCTCAAACTACCGCACATTTGCACTCATCTCACACGCTAGTAAAGTAATGCCCAAAATTCTCCAAGCCAGGCTTCAGCAATACCTGAACTGTGAACTTCCAGATGTTCAAGCTGGTTTTAGAAAAGTCAGAGGAACCAGAGATCAAATTGCCAACATCTGCTGGATCATTGAAAAAGCAAAAGAGTTCCAGAAAAACATCTATTTCTGCTTTATTGACTATGCCAAAGCCTTTGACTGTGTGGATCACAATAAACTGTGGAAAATTCTGAAAGGGACGGAAATACCAGACCACCTGACCTGCCTATTGAAAAACTTGTATGCAGGTCAGGAAGCAACAGTTAGAACTGGACATGGTACAACAGACTGGTTCCAAATAGGAAAAGGAGTATGTCAAGGCTGTATATTATCACCCGGCTTAATTAACTTATATGCAGGGTATATCACGAGAAACGCTGGGCTGGAGGAAGCACAAGCTGGAATCAAGCTTTCCTGGAGAAAAATCAATAACCTCAGATATGCAGATGAATCCACCCTTATGTCAATAAGTGAAGAATAACTAAAGAATCTCTTGATGAAAGTGAAAGAGGAGAGTGAAAAAGTTAGCTTAAAGCTCAACATTAAGAAAACTAGGATCATGGTATCTGGTCCCATCACTTCATGGCAAATAGATGGGGAAATAGTGGAATCAGTGGCTGACTTTATTTTTCTGGGCTCCAAAATCACTAGATGGTGATTGCAGCCATGTAATTAAAAGACACTTACTCCTTGGAAGGAAAATTATGACCAACCTAGACAGCATATTAAAAAGCAAGTAGGTAGGAGGGGTGAAATTGCCTTTAGAATCAAACTCCATACCTGCCAGAGATGCCCATATGGCTCAAACATACCTTGCACACATCATGACCCAGAGACCCCACAGAGACAGACAGAACTGTGTTTGAGTGTCTCCTGAGGAGGTATGGGTCAGCAGTGGACTGCTGCTTGGACAGGGGCTCTGCGTGAAGCAGATTTGGGTATGGCATAAGCCCTCTTGGAGGAGGTGGCCATTAATCCCCCATAGAGCCAGCAGAACTTACACAGGACTGGGGAAACAGACTCTGGGAGGGCACAAATCAGGAAGCTTCCATAAGCCTCTTATTCTTCTCCATCAGAGGGCAGACAGACTGAAATCGACAATCACAGAAAACTAACCAATCTGATCACAAGGACCACAACCTTGTCTAACTCAATGAAACTATGAGCCATGCCATATAGGACCAGCCAAGACAGATAGGTCATGGTGGAGAGATCTGACAAAACGTGGTCCATTGGAGAAAGGAATGGCAAAGTACTTCAGTATTCTTGCCTGGAGAATCCCATGAACAGTATGAAAAGGCAAAAAGATAAGACACTGAAAGATGAACTCCCCAGGTCGATAGGTGTCCAATATGCTGTGGGAGATCAGAGGAGAACTAATACCAGAAAGAATGAAGAGATGGAGCCAAAGCAAACACAACCCAGTTGTGGATATGACTGGTGATGGAAGTAAGTTCCGATGCTGTAAAGAGCAATATTGCATAAGAACCTGGAATGTTAGGTCCATGAATCAAGGCAAATTGAAAGTGGTCAAACAAGAGACTGCAAGGGTGAACGTCGACACTCTAGGAATCAGCGAACTAAAATGGACTGGAGTGGGTGAATTTAACTCAGATGGCCATTATATCTACTACTGTGGGCAAGAATCCCTTAGAACAAATGGAGTAGCCATCATGGTCAACAAAGGAGTCCAAAATGCAGTACTTGGATGCAATCTCAAAAACGACACAAGGATCTCTGTTCGTTTCCAAGGCAAACCATTCAATATCACAGTAATCCAAGTCTATCCCCAGACCAATAATGCTGAAGAAGCTGAAAAGGAGATTAGTGTCTGGAATTCTCAAGGAGGAAAGGACAAATGTCTTTTTTCTCTACATTCTTTAGTCTTAGTCACATAAAATTTTTTTTTTTTCTTTAAGCCTGGACTGATGATTACACAACAAACAACTCAGTTTAAACTCTACACTAAGGATTATATAGCAACAATGTATCCTGCCTGAGGACAGTTTCTCCTTCCTGAAAACCTTCTGACTAATCCTGTTATCTTAAAATGTAAATTGTGGGAGTGGATCTGGTAAAATTTTTACAACCTTGAAACATTCTTTTGATTTATTGTAATAACTAATTAAAAAAATATATAACTCCCTTACTGAACACTAGCAAATGGGGCACTCTCGATCCTTTTTTGATATCTATGTCAGATGCTTTCTCTGTTCATTTTCACTATAATAAAACTTCTGCCGCACAAGAGCCCTGAGTGGTCAAGCCTGATCTCTGGTTCCAAAGGTAAATCTTCTTTGGAGATCAGGGATCCGACATCAACATCATTCACCCTAAGTTATCAAGTGTACAAGGATAGTTTAGGGTAGGCGAACAGAGAGTGGAAGTCTCCTTCTCAGTGCTCCTATTTTAATCATGAAAGAGTAAATAAGCAAGATAAAAACAGAATGATTAAGAAAAAGGGGGAAAGGGTTGAATGTTTGAGGGGAAAGAAGTAATGCAATAATCTCCTCTTAAGATAGTTCTTTGAAATTCTGGCCTCAAACATTTTTAAGTTAGCATTTATAATCGTTCACTGAAAGTTTAAGAAGTTGTTAAGGATGTAATGTCTGGTACTTTGTAAATGTAGATATTTTAAGTAAATCTTTCATATTACTTTTTAAAAGGGTTCTTTTTGCCTTTTCATACTGTTCATGGGATTCTCAAGGCAAGAATACTGAAATGGTTTGCCATTACCTTCTCTCTTCCAACAACACAAGAGAAGACTCTACGCATGCACATCACCAGATGGTCAACACTGAAATCATATTGATTATATTCTTTACAGCCAAAGATGGAGAAGATCTATAGAGTTAGCAAAAACAACTCTATAGAGTCAGCAAAAAAAAAGGCTGGGAGCTGACTGTGGCTTTGATCATGAACTACTTATTGCAAAATCCAAACTTATATTGAAGAAAATAGGGAAAACCACTAGACCATTCAGGTATGACCTAAATCAAATCCCTTATGATTATACAGTGGACGTGACAAATAGATTAAAGGAATTAGATCTGATTGATAGAGTGGCTGAAATACTATGGACAGAGGTTCATGACATTGTACAGGAGGCAGTGATCAAGACCATCCCCAAGAAAAAGAAATGCACAAAGGCAAAATGGCTGTCTTTTTTGTAAGGAGACCTTACAAATAGCTGAGAAAAGAAGAGAAGCTAAAGGCAAAGGAGAAAAGGAAAAATATACCCATCTGAATGCAGAGATCCAAAGAATACCAAGGAGAAATAGAGGAAAAATATTGAATCGGAAAGACGAGAGATCTCTTCAAGAAAACTAGAGATACGAAGGGAACATTTCATGCAAAGACGGGCACAATAAGGACAGAAATCATATGGACCTAACAGAAGCTGAAGATATCAAGAAGAGGTGGCAAGGGAAAAGAAGAAGAAAAAAACAACAAAAACAAAATTAGTAGAAAGAAAGAAATCATAAAGATCTGAGCAGAAATAAATGAAAAAGAAATGAAAGAAACAAAAAGAAAGATTAATAAAACTAAAAGCTGGTTCTTTGAGAAGATAAACAAAATTGAAAAACCCTTCGCCAGACTCATCAAGAAGAAAAGAGAGAAGAATCAAATCGACAAAATTAGAAGTGAAAAAGGACAGGTTACAACAGACAATGCAGAAATACAAAGGATTATAAGAGACTATTATGAAAAACTATATGACAATAAAAATGATAGCCTGGAAGAAATCTGACCCGGGAAGAAATAGAAATTGTGAACAACCCAATTAAAGCACTGAAATTGAAGCTGTGACCAAAAATTCCCCCCAAAACAAAAGCCCAGGACCAGATTGCTTCACAGGAGAATTCTATCAAACATTTGCTGCTGCTAAGTCGCTTCAGTCGTATCCAACTCTGTGTGACCCCATAGACGGCAGCCCACCAGGCTCTGCCGTCCCTGGGATTCTCCAGGCAAGAATACTGGAGTGGGTTGCCATTTCCTTCTCCAGTGCATGAAAGGGAAAAGTGAAAGTGAAGTCGCTCAGTCATGTCCGACTCTTAGCGACCCCATGGACTGTAGCCTACCAGGCTCCTCCGTCCATGGGATTTTCCAGGCAAGAGTACTGGAGTGGGGTGCCATTGCCTTCTCTGATCAAACATTTAGAGAAGAGCTAATGCTTATCCTTCTAAAACTCTTTCAAAAAATTGCAGAGGAAGGAACACTTCCAAACTCACTTCACAAGGCCACCATCACTCTGATACCAAAACCAGATGAAGACAACACACAAAAAAGAAAATTACAGGCCAATCATGAACTCCTTATTGCCAAATTCAGACTTAAATTGAAGAAAGTGTGGAAAACCACTAAACTATTCAGGTATGACCTAAATCAAATCCCTTATGATTATACAGTGGAAGTGACAAATAGATTTAAAGGGTTAAATCTGATAGAGTGCCTGATGAACTATTGACAGAGTTCAATAGACAATTCATGACATTTTATTGGAGACAGGGATCAAAGCCATCCCCAGGAAAAAAGAAATGCAAAAAAGCAAAATGATTGTCTGAGGAGGGCTTACAAATAGCTGTGAAAAGAAGAGAAGTGAAAAGCAAATGAGAAAAGGAAAAATATACCCATTTGAATGCAGAGTTCCAAAGAATAACAAGGAGAGATAAGAAAGCCTTTCTCAGCAATCAATGTAAAGAAGTAGAGGAAAACAATAGAATGGGAAAGACTAGAGATCTCTTCAAGAAAATTAGAGATACCAAGGGAACATTTCATGTAAAGATGGGCTCAATAAAGGACAGAAATGGTATGGACCTAACAGAAGCACAAGATATTAAGAAGAGGTTGCAAGAATACACAGAAGAACTGTACAAAAAAGATCTTCATGATCCAGATAATCACGATGGTGTGATCACTCACCTAGAGCCAGACATCCTGAAATGTGAAGTCAAGTGCGCCTTAGGAAACATCACTATGAACAAAGCTAGTGGAAGTGATGGAATTCCAGTTGAGCTATTTCAAATCCTGAAAGATGATGCTGTGAAAGTGTTGCACTCAATATGTCAGCAAATTTGGAAAACTGAACAGTGGCCACAGACTGGAAAAGGTCAGCTTTCATTCCAATCCCAAAGAAAGGCAATGCCAAAGAATGCTCAAACAACCACACAATTGTACTCATCTCAGATGCTAGTAAAGTAATGCTCAAAATTCTCCAAGATAGGCTTCAGCAATATGTGAACCGTGAACTTCCATATGTTCAAGCTGGTTTTAGAAAAGTCAGAGGAACCAGAGATCAAATTGCCAATATCCGCTGGATCATTGAAAAAGCAAGAGAGCTCCAGAGAAGCATCTATTTCTGCTTTATTGACTATGCCAAAGCCTTTGATTGTGTGGATCACAACAAACTGTGGAAAATTCTGAAAGAGATGGGAATACCAGATCACCTGACTTGCCTCTTGAAAAACCTGCATCTAGGTCAGGAAGCAACAGTTAGAAATGGACATGGAATAACAGACTGTTTCCAAATAGGAAAAGGAGTATGTCAAGGCTGTATAATGTCACCCTGCTTATTTAACTTATATGCAGAGTACATCATGAGAAACGCTGGGCTGGAGGAAGCACAAGCTGGGATCAAGATTGCCGGGAGAAATATCAATAACCTCAGATATGCAGATCAATCCACCCTTATGGCAGAAAGTGAAGAGGAACTAAAGAGTCTCTTGATGAAAGTGAAAGAAGAGCATGAAAAATTTGGCTGAAACCTCAACATTCAGAAAACTAAGATCATGGCATCTGAGCCCATCTCCTCATGGCAAATAGATGGGGAAACAGTGGAAACAGTGGCTGACTTTATTTTTCTGGGTTCCAAAATCACTGCAAATGATTACTGCAGCCATGAAATTAAAAGACGCTTACTCCTTGGAAGGAAAATTATGACCAACCTAGACAGTATATTAAAAAGCAGAGAATTACTTTGCCAACAAAGGTCAGTCTAGTCAAGGCTATGGTTTTTCCACTGGTCATGTATGGATGTGAGAGTTGGACTATAAAGAAAGCTGAGCACTGAAAAATTGATGCTTCTGAATTGTGGTGTTGGAGAAGACTCTTGAGAGTTCCTTGGACTGCAAGGAGATCCAATCAGTGCATCCTAAAAGAGATCAGTCTTGGGTGTTCATTGGAGGTTCTGATGTTGAGGCTGAAACTCCAATACTTTGGCCACCTGATGCAAAGAGCTGAGTCATTTGAAAAGACCGTGATTCTGGAAAAGATTGAGGGCAGAAGGAGAAGGGGATGACAGAGGATGAGATGTTTTGATGGCATCACCAACTCAATGCACATGAGTTTGGGTGGGCTCCGGGAGTTGGTGTTGGACAGGGAGGCCTGGTGTGCTGCAGCCCATGGGGTTGCAATGAGTTGGACACGACTGAGCGACTGAACTGAACTCTACTGACCTGAACAGGCCAATATCACTGATGAACATAGATTCAAAAATCCTCAACAGGGTTTTAGCAAACAGGATTCAGCAACACATTTAACAGCTCATACACCATGATCAAGTTGGGTTTATTCCAGGGATGCAAGGATTCTACAATATACAGAAATCAATCAATGTGGTATACCACATGATCATCTCAATAGATGCAGAAAAAGCCTTTGACAAAATCAGCACCTATGATTAAAACTCTTCAAAAAAATGGGCATAGAAGGAACCTACCTCAACACAGTAAAGGCCATATATTATAAGCCTAAAGTAAACATTATTCTCAATGGTGAAAAACTGAAAGCATTACCCCTAAGATCAGGAACAAGACAAGGGCGTCCACTTTCACTAGTATTATTCAGCATAGTTCTGGAAGTCCTAACTACAGCAATCAGGGAAGAAAAAGAAGTAAAAGGAATCCAGATCAGAAAAGAAGAAGTAAAACTCTCACTGTTTGCAGATGACATGATACTGTACATAGAAAACCCTAAAGATAGTATCAGAAATTTACTAGAGTTAATCAGTGAACTTAGCAAAGTTGCAGGATACAAAATCAATACACAGAAATCCCTTGAATTCCTATATACTAAGAATGAAAAATCAGAAAGAGCAATAAGGAATCAATCCCATTCACCATTGCAGTGAAAAGAATTAAATATCTAGGAATAAACTTACCTAAGGAGACAAAAGAACTGTACTCAGAAAATTATAAGACACTAATGAAGGAAATCAAAGATGAGATAAACAGATGGAGAGATATTCCATATTCCTGGGTAGGAAGAAGCAATACTGTGAAAATGACTGTACTAGCAAATGCAATCTACAGACTTAATGCAATCCTTATCAAATTACCAATGGCATTTTTCACAAAACTAGAACAAAAATTTCACAATTCATATGGAAACACTAAAGACCCTGAATAGCCAAAGCAGTCTTGAGAAAGAAGAATGGAGCTGGAGGAATCCAGCTTCCTGTCTTCAGGTTATATTACAAAGCTGCAGCCATCAAGAAAGCATGGTACTGGCACAAAAAGAGAAATATAGACTGGAACAAGGTAGAAAGCCCAGACGTAAACCCATGCACCCATGGGTACCTTATTGTTGACAAAGGAGGCAAGAATATACAATGGGGCAAACACAGCCTCTTCAATAAATGCTGCTGGGAAAACTGGACAGCTACATGTAAAAGAATGAAATTAGAACACTTTCTAACACCGTACACAAAAATAAACTCAAAATGGATAAAAGACCTAAGTGTAAGACCATAAACTATAAAACTCTTAGAGGAAGATATAGGCAGAACACTCCGTGACATAAATCAAAGCAAGATTTGATTTGATTTGATATGACCCACCTCCTAGAGTAAAGGAAATAAAAACAAAAGTAAACAAGTGGGACCTAATTAAACTTAAAAGCTTATGCACAGCAAAGGAAACTATAAACCAGGTGAAAAGACAACTTCAGAAGGGGAGAAAATACTTGCAAATGAAATAACTGAGAAAGGATTAATTTCCAAAATATACAAGAAGCTCATACAACTCAATACCAGAAAAACAAACAATCCAATCAAAAAGTGGAAAAAAGACCTAAACAGGCATTTCTCCAAAGAAGACATACAGATGGCTGACAAACGAATGATGCTCAACATCGTTCATTATTAGAGAAATGCAAATCAAAACCACAATGTGATATCACCTCACACCAGTCAGAATGGCCCTCATCAAAAAGTTTACAAAGAATAAATGCTAGAAATGGTGTAGAGAAAATGGTGTGGAACACTCTTGCACTGTTGGTGGGAAAGTAAATTGATACAGCCACTATGGAAGATGGTATGGAGCTTCCTTGAAAAACTAGGAATAAAACCACCATTTGACCCAGCAATCCCATCCTAGGCATATACCCTGAGGAAACCAAAACTGAAGGAGGTCCGCATACCATTGTTCATCACAGCACTATTTCCCATAGCTAGAACATGGAAGCAACCTACATTTCCATCGACAGATGAATGGATAAAGAAATGTGGTATACATACACAATGGAATATTACTTGGCCATAAAAAGTAACGCATTTGAGTCAGTTCTAATGAGGTTGATGAACCTAGAGCCTATTATACAGAGTGAAGTGAGTAAGAAAGAGAAAGGTAAATACCGTATTCTAACACATATATACGGAATCTAGAAAAAATGGTACTGAAGTATTTACTTAAGGGCAACAGTGGAGAAACAGACATAGAGAATAGACTTATGGACCTGGGGAGAGGGGAGAAGAGAGTGAGATGTATGGAAAGAGTAACATGGAAACTTACATTACCATATGTAAAATAGATAGCCAAGGGGAATTCGCTGTATGGCTCAGAAAACTCAAACAGGGACTCTGTATCAACCTAGAGGGGTGTGATGGGGAGGGAGATGGGAGGGAGATCAAAAAGTAGGGGACATATGTATACCTATGGCTGATTTATGTTGAGGTTTGACAGAATACAGCAAAATAATTCTGTAAAGCAATTATCCTTCAATAAATAATAAGTTAATTTAAAAAATCTATCATAGGAAAAGCAAAGAGGTCTTTTTTTTTTTTTTTTGAGCCAAACTGAGGACTATAGCCTGAAAGACAGCCTTCATATTTTCAAAAAAACAAAAAACAAAAAAAACCATATCAGCACAAACACAGAGTCAGGATGATCTTGACATCTGGAAAGGAAGTCTTATCATGGATAGACTAACTAGCACTGATGTCCCAGGAAGGGAAACATTTAATCTTTGTTTTTAACATAGACATCCTTTATTTCTGGTCAATGTGCCCTTTTCTCTAATAATTAAAGAAGAGGTACAATGTATGTTTGATAGGCCACAAACAGACTGTTCTTGTTAGGATAACATTCAAGTTAACTCAGGTATATGTAAGGATGACTTCCCTATTTCTCATTTCTCTTTCAATGGCCAAAGGGACAGCCTAGAATATGTTTATAAAAAAGAGCCTCCTCTTGAACAAAGATCACTTTGAGTCTCAAAAGCAAAGTCATAAATGGTGAGAGGCATTTGCATAAATTTCTCTCAGAAGAAAATCTAACAGGTCTTTCGATGTCCTATGTCCTGCGGTCCATCCTTACTTCCTACTCGTCCTCTTCCTTACTTTGTTTGAAGGCTTATAAAATCCACACATTTTCCTGCTACAGGGTCCTTTCACCTGCTGTTTGCCCTTCTTGGAATTCTCTTCCTCAGATCTTCACAAGGTTAGTGATAGAGTTCTGGACACAATACCCCAAAATATGGCACCTGGCATGTTGACTATTTTAAGTTGAAAGAATTTGAAAAGATGGTTGAAGAAAAAGCTCACTGCAACTTTCCCTCTTCCCATCTCCCATGAAACAGGTTATAAAACTCTCATCTGAGAAGTGTCTTCCCTGTATCTGGAGAAAAGGAACACGTTTATCTCCTAAGACAAAGGAACATCAGGAAGAATCCTGAAAAACAGACCTTGAAAATTCCCCCAGTTTATTATACTGAGCTCACATGACTAATACTGTGGAAGCCCTGTGAGGCTCCTGGGCAAAAGGACTTTCTGTGTCCTCCATTTCTTTGATTATAGGAAACTGCCTTCATTCACCCTTCCCCAAGTTCCAATGGACAGGTTCAAGCAGCTGTTAATTAGAGATGGGAGAGAATGTGAGAAAAAAAGAAACAGCAAGAGCAGGCTTGGGGCAAGGTTGTTTTTCCCCATTAAAGGATACATACAACAGTATCTTAAGCTATTTTGCAGATACTGAGATCCCCTTCCAGGTGAGAGAAGTTATGGTGTGTGGCCCACAAGCGTGTAGACCCCAGACCAGTTAAACCTGAAGGTTGATGATGTTGACTCCTACTTATCTCACAATCAACCCATCAGAAGAATGCCCACAGCTGATCATGCCCTCTTTTACTATAAAACTTGTCATTGTCTTTCCCAAATGGGGACACATGATTTTGAGGGCATGAGCTCACTGTATCCCCCTTCGCCTGGCAAAACAATAAAGCTATCTTTTTCTAAGTGAAAGTGAAAATTTCTCAGTTGTGTCCAACTCTTGGCAACCCTATGGACTGTAGCCTGCCAGGCTCCTCTGTCCATGGAATTCTCCAGGCAAGAATACTCGAGTGAGGAGCCATTTCCTTCTCCAGGGGATCTTCCCAATGCAGGGATTGAACCCAGGTCTCCCCCATTGCAGGCAGATTCTTTATCATCTGAGCCACCAGTAGATCCTTTACTACTTCACCTAAAACTCTATCTCTGAGATTTGATTTGGCACTGGGGTACAGAGAAACTGAGCTTTCAGCATCACTCTCAAACCTATTATATTTTTCCACTGGTGCCTGCTCCTCATCAAACTTAGCACGAAATACTCAAGTCTGTTTCCTCAGGTCTCTGTTTCCTTCAGCAGGCTCGTATGTCATATAAAATAAATGTGAAGACTTTTCTCCCGAAACTCTGTCAGTTAAGTTGCAGATCCAGCTAGGGATCCTAAGAGGATGGAGATTTCCTCCCTACATAGCTTTTCCTCTTGATTTTGGCTGCTCCCTCTAGGGCTACTCTCTTATACTGCCTGTTTTATCATCTTTGGAACATTCAATATAGTCTTAAATGTTTTAAAATATATATTTATTTAGTGGGTCTCTTGCCTCTAGAAAATAAACTTTGTGAATGTGAGGATCTTGTCTCTTTTGACTCACAGACCCTGGGGCCATGCATGGTATGTGGCTGTCACTCCATAAATACTTGGTGAATAACTGAATAATTGCAAGGAGGCTCTGTCTGAGATCTACATCTGCACTCCATATTTACTGTTTCAATCAGATGTGAAAACCCAAGCTTCTCCACAAGAATACCAGGGTGCATCGTGGGTGTGGAATAGAGGAATTTAAAGAGTTTGTTGTTACTGCAGGAAACTCCTCAACTTTGCTATAATATTTCATATTAATACTTTCACCTGTGTTCATATACACTAACCTTTGTAAGTTCCAAAAGCCTAACTCTAAGTAACAAAATCTTCAAAAGTTTTTAAAGAAACCAATTTATTTTTAATAATCATAAGGTAAAAAAAAAGGACAAAGAACAAGCAGAATATAATTTAACACTTTTACAACATATCATAATAATTTAACACTTTTGAGGGCTTTTCCAGATTAGGAAATTATATTTTCCAGAATAAATTTCATCTTTCTTGTGTATGTTTTTGTATTCTGACCACTCAGGGTGCAAACCGTTTTTGTGACTCAACTACTTTAAGTTCAGGGGAAAATGTTGTTGTTGTAATGTAGTCAGGAAGTTATTTTTCTTACTTCATGAAAGCACCTAATTTACACAACCTGCAGACAAAATTAAGGGTGAAATCCCACAAGAGTACTCTGTCACCGTCTGTATAAAACAGAGGATACAGCTCAGGGCTGACTCACTGTGCACTGAAGACCTGTTTGGTGGATCACAAAATGTCAGACACAAGGAGCCATCCAAACACACTGTCTCCTCCCTTTGTGTCCAGAGAATCAGAAAATAACTGCCAACTGACAAAGGTCACCCCTGATCAATGATGGTAGGTTTAATTTATGCAAATGTGTAAAACTTCAGTCTATGTGCTTTACAAACTAGATTAACAGTACCTATTTTAGGGATTTTTGTAAACCCTGAGAAACTGAAACACTTTGGTCTGATGGAATCAATTACTTTAGTTTAAAAACTGTGTCCAGGTTTTCAGACAATGAACTATAGGAGGGATATTGGGAAGGCCCTTACATTTTATTTTTTACTTTCTCTGAAATCTTAGGGTTTAAACACTAGCAAGTATTTTAATTCAGTTATTATTTTATGGATGTTGGCAAAACTGCCTGTCATTCTCCATGGAAGCTGCCTACACCAACAGAAATGTCAAATACAGGATGTCTGACAGCAACTTATCTTATGACTTTCAACCGAAAACATCTGAGCCTCTTCCTTTTTGACTTTGGAAGTTTGAATCATAGCTCTTTCTGCACTCACCCTAAATATAATAAAGCTCATTGAGTGTAGAAAATTATGAGAAAGAAGAAAATATAACTCATAATCCTACATTTAGAGGCAGTTGCTATTAAAATTTTGGAGTTTTTCTTCCTTTCTTTAAAAATATTTTCCTCTATTCTTCTCATTCTCATGTTGCCCCGTATTCTAATGAATATGTCATTTTACACATTTGATGACTGACTTGCTCTATCATTTTGTACTTAAAACAAGTCAGACATAAGAGAACTGGTCTCATTAACTTTTGCCCTGTAATGGATAGCTTTAAAAGATATTTAAGATCTGGATTTTGTTTTTGTCTTTTGATTTGGGGATTTTTTTAAATGATAGCTCTGAATAATTTATAAAAATAATATTCTGCTATGAGGTTGGATTACTCCAAATTAGGGAAATATTCTCTTATTCATTTTTAGAGAGAGAAACAAAAACTTAGGAATGGAAAGGAACAAATTTAAGAAAGCTTTCCCCTACTTATTGGAGTTCCTTTGGGAAAGAATCCAGATTTTGAGTAGAATATACAGTAAAAGAATTAGGAAAGGGCAGTTAATGGGTTCCAGCTAATTAAAATTTGTGTTTGGACTACTCACTGATTTCATTTGTGTATAAAACATAAAGTTATGAATTAAACCTTAAATCATTGAACAAGAATCTACCAGAATAGCTCAACTCCACATACATGGCTCAATTGGAAAACTGTTTCTAATTGTCTCTGTCCTAACATATTCTAAGTATGCCTTTCAGTGTAGTTGGTATAAGTTTCATCTCTTCTAAAAGAGAAAACTTTTATCTTGATCTCATCAAAATATGTTTATTCTATAGTGAGATGGACAAGTCAGGAGTGTTTAGACAGTGTGTGAGAATGTGTATATGTGTTTCTGTGTATGTGTATGTGTGTGTGTATGTGTGTGTGTATGGGAGAGAAACTCAGATTTAACTGAATCACCTGCCTCTTTCCTGACCATCAGTCTTCTCAGCCATTTCCTTCTATGAAATTTACATATGAAAAGTTAATTTGTAACTTAGACAAACTTTAGAGTATAGAGTGCTCATCATTTTTGAGGGACTAATATGGATCTTTAGAGATGCAAGAAGAAAAAGAACCAATATTATTTCTATTATTTTAAGGGAAGGGGAGGCGTAATAGTCAAGACTTTCATGTAGAAGGGAAATTTTGTTTTGTTTTTAAAAATCTCTCCAGGTACTCCTCACTCTGGAGAATTAGATAAAAGTCTAGGTTTCAAGGTGTTTTCATATTGAGACCCTTAGTACTTTTTCAGTGTTTTCTGAGTTGTTCTTAAACATGCAGATCTATGTGTGGGCCTGCATGCTAAGTCACTTCAGTCCTGTTTGACTCTTTGCATCCCTGTGGAGTATATAGCCTGCCAGGCTCCTCTGGCTATGGGATTTTCCAGGCAAGAATACTGGAAACCCACTGGAGTGGGTTGCCATGCCCTCCTCCAGGATATAGATCTACAGTTTTTAAAAGTGTCTTCCAGTAACTGTATTGAGTAAAGTATTTTGAAATAGACATTGCAATTGTCACAAAATAGTCAGCAAACATTAACTTTTAAAATCAACCAGTAACTTTATAGCTCTCTTATTAAGGCTGCCTGCAGTATTTTGGCATTAGGTGCTTTGAAGAAGGTCGGGTTTTAAAGACTTTAGCATTTTGTGATTCATAATAGAACAATCCAAACAAGTTTAGCCATTTGTCTATGTTTCATTTCCAAATTTTCCATTTGACTAAATGGGCTATAATTGTCAATCTAGAAGCGCCTAGCTACCCAATGGTAGTGGTCAAATTAGGGAAAGTGAAATTTCCTCCGTTGTGTCTGACTCTTTGAGACCCCATAGATTATACCGTCCACGGAATTCAATAAATTGCCTTTGCTTTTCAGGCAACAAGTCCTTCTGACACTCTCTGACTTCAAGTCATCCTCATCAAGGATGACTTACCCATAAATACTCTTCAAAAAAGCATCACTTCTCAGCTTTGGAATGTGGATAGTAATATATTTTATAATTTCCACCAAGAGACTGCTACCTGTACCTTTCATTCTTTCTTTATGTGTTACTGATTTTGATTCTTGTTACTAAATCAAGCAGCATTAGAAGATTGTAATTTGCAGTGGGAAGGCAAATACCCATTTCCCAGGGGAGATCAAGTCAGGGGAAAGTTCTAAAGACTCTTCACCTCCTACAGATCATCTGGAGCACCGGAACCAGCTAGATGCCACATTCACCCAATGGCCGACCATACATGCATGTAGTGCAGAAAATGTTTCATTGATGTCACTTATGGTGACGTTTTGTGTGAGCGGCAGGAAACATAATCTGCATATTTCCCATGGGAATGGAATTTGCCTTTACAAAAGAATGTGGATAACTTATCTCCATCCCTTTCTTTTCTATTACACTCTATTTTAATTTTTAGATATGCCAATTTATTTCAAGAAACATAGTGTAATATAGTAAAGAGTTCTATAATCTGGCATCAGAAAGATTGGTGCAAAAGTTAGCTCCACCACATGTTTACTGTGCTCATAAGCTTCTTCTCAATAATAAGGGATCAAGTCTAATAGGAAAAGAGTGAGGCATAAATGAGAATGCAGGGCAAGCGCTCAGTGTAGGACGTGGTAAGAAAAATGCTAGCTTTTACTATGAATTATATCTTAAGTTGCATTCAAGTTGAGATAACAAGGGCTGATGAATGGCATAGTCGGTATGAGTGAAACCTGTAGGACATACAGTCCCTTTATTCCTGATGACACAACCCATTAACCCCATTGCTGCTGTCTGTGTCACCTGTCCTGGTGTGCAGTGTGTGAGGAGGAACAGAAGATTTGGCAGTCAGAGGAAGCAGCAAAACAGAGGCATTCTTATCTGGTGAGAGGATCTAGGGGACATGGCATCATACACTGAACTGGGTGACATAAGCTTTTCATGATTCCAGGGGTCCTTACCAATCTCACTGCTTTGACTGCAACCATCTAACGATCATGTTTCCAGAGTTTTGCCTCCATCCTCCACCAGAGATATTGCGATATCCTTGAAACTCAGCAGTGTGACTTCCATTTCCTCAGTCTTCTACTCCCTGAGTCCCCTGGTTCTTTTGCTCCTTCCCTTGGCGATGGATGTTGATGTCTGCCTTCTCCATTGGGCAGAAATTTGAATGGACTCCACCACAGCAAATAGCATCTCAGTTCCTACATTTCCTCCAGCCCCTCTCTTCCAGATTGTTATCCCAGGGTATGGGAAGGTAACAAGGGTAGAAACATCCAGAGTCTTGACACTTAAGCGGAGAAAGAAGTGACGTGAACCAAACCTAAAGAGCTCAGCAACTCAAACATGAAATTAACAGAGAATTTTGGTAATAGTCTCAATTCTCTCACATACGTAATAAGACCTAGTATCATTTTCCTGTATGACCTTCAGAAAGTAATGAAATCGCTTTAAGCCCCACTTTCATTACCTGTCAAATTGCTTTACTTATTCATAGTCTTTTGAAAGATCACTGTGAAATACTGAAAAACAAGAAGATATAATAGATTCACAGAACTTGGTTGCATATCTATTACATGTCATGCAAAAAGACAGTTTATACAAAGGGAGCCCATAAACTGAAAACAAAACAAAACAAAACATAAATATTAGCTAGTACTTTTATCATTCATGCTCTTTTTATGAGTCAGTAGGATGTGGGAAAGTAGCATCTGTATCTTGAAACAGAATTTGAACTTAAATGCCAGGAAGGAGTGTGGCCAGGTACAGGAGAAAACACCCACACCTATCAGTGTAGTTGGTGAGTTCGGCTGGCTGGATCGGGCCCACAAGGACGCCTTGTTGGATGCAACGTAATTGTGGACACCTGCTTTGATTCAGCCAACGTTCTTGGTTCCAAGTAGTTGCTAATGTTATAAATTCCAGGGCACAAAAACCCCACAGTTTTCATAATGGGTTTCAGGCCTATTACTGGAAATAATTTTAAATTGCTTGAATTCATGGCAAAAGGGAGACACTTCTGTTTTTCATTAAGTGTCACTGAGCAGGTGCTGAGTCTTTAATGACTGCCAGCCTCTAAGTCATAGTTAAAAGTAAAATGTTTGAATTCCTCCCATACTTTAATAGCCACATTAATGAGAGGGTCAAAATGAGCACACATTTTATAATCTCTATTTTGCATCATTTAATTTCGATTTCAATGATAAAATTTTCCTCTTCTGGTGGAATATTGAGTAGACATAAAAGATTGGAAAAGAACACAAATTTGTCTTTATTACATATGTGGTGTGCAAAAAAAAAAAAAAAAAACTTTGGGAACACAAGCTTTGTTTTCTTTTTTTACTGCACCAAGATATGTTGAAAGGAGGACTGCTCTGCTGGGGAATGTTTGACACAGACACCTTTGTGCCTGGGAGATAGCAGGTAACTGGAAGACAAGTGACTCGAACTTCCAGATGATTCAAGGAGGGTAAAACTAAATACTTCAAGCTGTTACTTGGTCTGTTTACTCATGTTTAGATGAGGTTTACAATTCCCAAAGCCGTCTGTCAGGCCCTCATTCCCAAGTGTCTTTTGTTGAAATGTTGGGCCCATTTGAATTATTTTATGAGGAATATTCAGAAAAAAGAGAGAGAGTGAGATGATCAAAGGTGACTTGGGCTTCTCACAACCTGGGGGGAATTCTCTGTTGCCCTATTCTTCCCTGCAGCTGTGGTGAAAAAAAGAAAAAATCTTATGATTTTTTACTTGCGATGTCCATAATTTCTTCTAGGCCTGCTAGAAATTTTATGAGAATGAAGAACTTAGTCGCTGAAAGATCTTCTTTGATTTTGAAGGCTAACAGGCTTATTTATTTACTTATTTTTAGAATTTTAGTGACACAACTAAAAACTTCTCTAAACTAGGTGTACATGATACTTGAAGTGATGATGATGCTGGTGTTAGATATACGAGAATGTCTCAATTCTTAGGAAATCTCTGCTAAGTCATGAAGATGTGAAGCAGAATGCTGTTCACAGCATATTTTGAAATGTTTTAACAAAAATACAGTGATGTGATAAAGAGAAGGTGGCAAATTGTTAAGATATTGTTGAACATAATTGTTTGGTAAATGTGTTTCATATATTGTTCTTGTAATGTTTCTGTGTTAGTAAATTTCCGTAATAAAATGTTGAAAAAAAACCCTTTTATGAAACGGCAACCCACTCCAGTATTCTTGCCTGGAGAATTCCATGGACAGAGGAGCCTGGTAAGGCTACCGTCCATGGGGTCACAAAGAGTTGGACACAACTGAGTGACTAACACTATACAATGCTAAGTTAAGACAATCGACAAACTTGAGAAACATTTGCTAAATGTATGTCATTTATAGGATTATTAACTTTAAAATATAAATTACTTATGAATCAATAGGGCTTCCCTGATAGCTCAGCAGGCAAAGAATGTGCCTCTAATGCAGAAGACACAGGAGACACAGGTTTGATCCCTGGGTCAGAAAGATTCCCTAGAGGAGGAAACAGCAACCAACTCCGGTATTTTTGACTAAAAATTCCATAGACAGAGGAGCCTGGCAAGCTACACTTCAAAGGGTCACAAAGAGTCTACACAACACACACAAACCAGAGGACTGGTTCAATCTTGATGGGCTTCCCAGGTGGCACTAGTGGTAAAGAATCTGCCTGCCAGTAGAGACACTAGTTTGATCCCTGGGTTGGGTTGGGAAGATCCCCTGGAGGATAAAATGACAACCCACTTTAGTATTCTTGCCTGGAAAATCCCATAGACAGAGGAACCCAGTGGGCTACAGTCCATGGGGATGCAAAAAGTCAGGCATGACTGAGCACGAGCCCAAATTACGAATATAATATTTACATATATATATATGTTTCCTAAAATTCATCTGTACAAAATGTTCCCAAGCAAGAGGAATGAGAATTTCTTTCCTGTTTTCCTTTTTCAAAATTATCTTTCTTCTATTTGCAAAAGAAAGGCATCTCCCTTTCCTTTTCAGAATCTTACTTTAATGTACTACCACATAAAGGACAATAAAAATTGTCTTGTCAATTTTAATGCATTAAGAGATTCATTTCCAATAAATATTTTATTTTACTTTTAATAATTTTAATTAAAATTATAATACATTTGCTTTGTGTGATATTATGATCTATAAGAAATACATACTTGATTATTCAGATGACCAAAATATATTTCTCATACACATATTTAGCTTTTGTCTACTGTACTTGTCTCACAGCTTCCAAAATCCTTGGAGCTTCCTGAGCTATAAGAATAACAATAGATTAATTTTGGTCTCTTGTCCTCAGCTCCCAACATCACTTGAAAGTTATAAAGGTGAAATGGGCATCTTGTTATTTATAACAAGTCCCTTTCCATTACTACTGGATTTATGTTAATGAGGTGACTTTGAGAAAACACCTGAAGATGGTCACTGGTTGCCAGAAAAACCAACCAAGAATAGAAGGTTGGAACTTCCTGTCCCACCCTCTGACTTAGTGGGAGGGGAGAGCCAATGGAGGTTGAATCAATCACCTATGGTCAATAATTTAATCAATCATGCATATGTAATGAAGCCTCCAGAAAAACTCAAAAGGAGAGCTTAGGCACTGGAGATTTGGGGAGAGTAGGGCACCCAGAGACCATGGACACTCAGTGTCCTTTCCTCATATCTTGCCCTTTGCATCTCTTCTATTTGGCTATTCCTAAGTTAATAAACTTTTATTTAAAAAACAGTGGTATAGGGACTTCCCTGTTGGTCCAGTGGCTAAGACTGTGCTCCCAATGCAGGGGCTCCAGGTTTGATCCCTGGCCAGGGAGCCAGATTCCCACATGCTGCAAAAAAAGAACCCGTGTGTTGCAGTTAAGACCCAGTGCAGACAAATAAATAAATAAAAATGAATTAAAAAAATGGTGATCTAATAAATAAATGTTTCTCTAAGTTCTATGAGCTATTCCAGCAAAATAATCAAACCTGAAGAATGGAGTCTCTGAAAACTGTAATTTATAGCTTGTCAGTCAGAAGCACAGGTGACAACCTGGACTTGTGCTGAGTCTAAAGAGGGTGGGGGATGGAGGACATGCCAGGCGTTAGGACTGAACTCTTAACCTGTGTGATCTGATGCTCTCTCTGGGTAGAGGACATCCAAGAATTGCTTGATGTGGGGGGAAAACTCCTTCACATGTTGTAACTGTTGATAAGAATTCTTAGTTGGTTTTATCACTTGTGTATTATTAATACTGATTAGTAAACTCAATGCAGAATAATATTTTTTAGACATTTATGAGCCTTATGACAAGAAAACACTTTGATTTAAATACTAGTTGCTGCAGAAAATAATAGTGATTAATAAGAGTCAAATATATATATATATTAAATCAGAATAACTTCTATATGAGGAAGGTAACGAGAAATATTATTTCAAGGAGGAAAAAGAATAATGTAGATTATTGTGTTCAAGGGGAGTCTTGTAATACACTCATGGACACAGAAAACAAATCTATGGTTACCAAAGAGGAGAGGAGGAAGGGGGTAAATTGGAAGTTTGGGATTAACAGATACACACTACTATATATAAAATAAAAAGGACCCACTGTGTAGCTCAGGGAACTATATTCAATATCTTGTAATAGCCTCTAATGGAACATATCTGTACACCTGAAACTAGCACAACATTGTAAATCTACTATACTTCAATTAAAAAAAAGTCTTATAATATATTTTTAAATAAATAATTCTGGATCAGATTTTTATGCTATTTTGATTTAAGAAATAAATATCCAAAGCCTGTAGGCTAAAGGATCACATGACTTTTCAAAGTTGTATTGAAGCATTGTCTAACAGGCTCACACATGAATCACCAAATTTTCTGAAGCTATGTACCTTTTTTGTTTTACTATTTGCTATTGATCACACTGTTTTATTATTCTTTAGGGGTATATTCTTTAGGGGTATATTGTAGAAAACTGGTAACAATGCAAAGATTCTTGTCCAACAGCATTGCAGATGAACTTTGTCCAGTAGAGATATGAAAAATTTCTATCAAAAAGATAAGTCAAAGGTTACATTTTTATTGCCCTGTAGGACCTTAACCAGTTGTATAATTAATGTAACAATCTTATTTCATCATACTTCCTTTCAGAAACTGAACACTCCTTTTCGCCTATAACCCTTTGAATCTACTTTGCCATTCTTCTGACTTCCTCATTAATGAGATACATAAATCTTTGAAACATGCTCACTTTATATTTGTATAAGGCATGGGAGTTTTTAGGGCTTTTTTTAATTTAAGGATTTTATAAATTTTAAAGGTTACTTTCCATTATCAGTTATTATGAACTATTGGCTATATTCCCCATGTTGTATAACATATTTTTGAGACTATCTTACTCTCAATGGTTTGTGTCTCCTTCCTCACCCTTATATTACATGCCTGTCTCCATCACAATAACCATAAGTTTGTTCTCTGTATCTGTGATTCTTTTTGTTGTATCTGCGAATTTCTTGTACTTTTTAAGTTCCACACATAAATGATATCAGTATTTGTCTTTCTCTGTCTGACTTATTTCACTTAGTATAATGCCTTCCAAGTCCATATATGTTTCTGCAAGTGGCAAAATTTCATTCTTTGTTATAACTGAGTGATATTCCATTATATAAACACATATATCCCACCTTCTTCATCCATTTGTCTGTTGATGGACACTCAGATTGCTTCCATATCTCGGCAATGGTAAGCAATAGTGTTATGGAAAATGGGGTGCCTATATGTTTTAAAATTAGTGTTTTTATTTTTTCAGATGTATACCCAAGAGTGGAATTGCTAGATAATGTGGTAGTTCTTTTTTTTAAATTTTTGAAGCAACCATAATGTTTTCCATCACGGCCATATTAATTTACATTTCTACCAATACTATTGGAGGGCTCCCTTTTCTCCACATCTTTACCAATATATGTTATTATTGTTCTTTTTGATGACAGCCATTCTAAAAGATGTGAAGTGACAGCTCACTGTGGAGAGTCATATTTTTAATTTTTGTAAATTATACTTGGACAGATTTCAATGTCTACCCTTTTAAGTTCAGTTCAGTTGCTCAGTCGTGTCCAACTCTTTGCGACCCCAAGGACTGCAGCATGCAAGCCTTCCTTGTCCATCACCAACTCCTGGACCTTACTCAAACTCATGTCCATTGAGCCAGTGATGCCATCAAACCATCTCATCCACTATTGTCCCCTTCTCCTCTTGCCTTCAATCTTTCCCATATCAGGGTCTTTGGCAATGAGTCAGTTCTTCACATCACGTGGCCAAAGTATTGGAGTTTCAGCTTCAGCATCAGTCCTTTCAGTGATTATTCAGGACTGATTTCCTTTAGGATGGACTAGTTGAATCTCCTTCCAGTCCAAGGGACTCTCAAGAGTCTTCTCCAACACCACAGTTAAACAGCAACAGTTCTTCAGCACTCAGCTTTATTTATGGTCCAATCCTCACATCTATAAATGATGACTGGAAAAACCATAGCTTTCACCAGATGGATCTTTATTGGCAAAGTAATGCCTGCTTTTTAATATCCTGTGGTGGATTGTCATAGATTTTCTTCCAAGGAACAAGTGTCTTTTAATTTTTTGTCTGCAATCAACATCTGCAGTGATCTTGGAACACAAAAAAATAAAGTCCCTCATTATTTCCATTGTTTCCCAATCTATTTGCCATGAAGTGATGGGACAGGATGCCATGATCTTAGTTTTCTGAATGTTGAGTTTTAAGCCAACTTTTTCACTCTCCTCTTTCACTTTCATCAAGAGGCGCTTCAGTTCTTCTCTTTCTTCCATAAAGGTGGTGTCATCTGCTTATCTGAGGTTATTGGTATTTCTCCTGGCAATCTTGATTCCAGCTTACGCTTTCATTCAGCTCGGCATTTTGCATGATGTACTTACTCTACATATAAGTTAAATAAGCAGGGTGACAATACACAGCTCTGAGGTACTCCTTTCCCAGTTTGGAACCAGTCTATTTTTCCATGTTCAGTTCTAACTATTGCTTCCTGATCTGCATATAGGTTTCTCAAGAGGCAGGTCAGGTGGTCTTGTATTCCCATCTCTTGACGAATTTTCCACGGTTTGTTGTGATCCACACAGTCAAAGGCTTTGGGTAGTCAATAAAGCAGAAGTAGGTGTTTTTCTGGAACTCTCTTGCTCTTTCAACGATCCAGTGGATGTTGGCAATTTGATCTCTGGCTCCTCTGCCTTTCTAAATTCAGCTTGAACATCTGGAAGTTCATGGTTCATGTAATGTTGAAGCCTGGTTTGGATAATTTTGAGCATCACTTTACTGGTGTGTGAGATGAGTGCAACTGTGTGGTAGTTTGAACATTCTTTGGCAGTGCCTTTCTTTGGGATTGGAATGAAAACTGAACTTTTCAAGTTCTGTGGCAACTGCCAAGTTTTCCAAATTTGCTGGCATATTGAGTGCAGTACTTTCACAGCATCATATTTTAGGATTTGAAATAGCTCAACTGGAATTCCATCACCTCCACTAGCTTTGTTCGTAGTGATGTTTCCTAAGGCCCACCAACTTCACATTCCAAGATATCTGGCTCTAGGTGCTTGATCACACCATTGTGTTACCTGGGTCATGCAGATCTTTTTTGTAGAGTTCTTCTGGGTATTCTTGCCACCTCTTTTTTTTTTTCCCCCTAGCACTGTTTTATTTTTTAATCAAAATTTTTTTGAAGGATAATTGCTTTACAAAATTTTGCTGTTTTCTCTCAAACCTCAACATGAATCAGCCATAGGTATACATATATCCCCTCCCTTTTGATCTCCCTCCCACCTCCCTCCCCATCACACCCCTCTAGGTTGATTCAGAGCCCCTGTTTAAGTTTCCTGAGCCAAACTGCAAATTCCCCTTGACTATCTATTTTACATATGGTAATGTAAGTTTCCATGTTACTCTTTCCATACATCTCACTCTCACCTCCCATCTCCCCATGTCCATAAGTCTATTCTCTATGTCTGTTTCTCCACTGTTGCCCTGTAAGTAAATTCTTCAGTACCATTTTTCTAGATTCCATATATATGTGTTAGAATATGGTATTTACCTTTCTCTTTCTGACTCACTTCACTCTGTATAATAAGAACTGACTCAAATACATTCCATTTTATGGCTGAGTGATACTCCATCTGTATATATACCACAACTTCTTTATCCATTCATCTGTCGATGGACATGTAGGTTGCTTCCACGTTCTAGCTATTGGAAATAGTGCTGCAATGAACAATGGGATGTGGGCCTCTTTCAGTTTTGGTTTCCTCAGGGTATGTGCCTAGGATGGGATTGCTGGGTCAAATGGTGTTTTTATTCCTAGTTTTTCAAGGAAGCTCCATACCATCCTCCACAGTGGCTGCATCAATTTACATTCCCATCAACAGTATAAGAGGGTTCCATTTTCTCCAGAATCTTTCCAGAATTTATTGTTTGTAAACATTTTGATGAGGGGCATTCTGACTGGTGTGAGGTGGTATCACATTGTAGTCTTGATTTGAGTTTCTCTAATAATGAGCAATGTTGAGCACCTTTCATGTGTTTGTTAGCCATCTGTTTGTCTTTTTTGGAGAAATGTCTGTTTAGTTCTCTTTCCCACTTTTTGATTGGGTTGTTTGTTTTTCTGGTTTTGAGTTGGATAATCTCCTTGTATATTTTGGAAATTAATCCTTTGTCAGTTTTTTCACTTGCGATTATTTTCCCCTATTCTGAAGTTGTCTTTTCACCTTGTTTATAGTTTCCTTTGCTGTGCAAAAGCTTTTAAGTTCAATCAGGTCCCACTTGTTTATTTTTGTTTTTATTTCCATTACTCTAGGAAGTGGGTCATAAAGGATCTCACATTGATTTATGTCATCAAGCGTTCTGCCTATGTCTTCCTCTAAGAGTTTTATAGTTTCTGGTCTTATACTTAGGTCTTTAATCCATTTGAGTATGTCTTTGTGTATGGTGTTAGGAAGTATTGTAATTTCATTCTTTTACATGTAGCTGTCCAGTTTTCCCAGCAGCATTTATTGAAGAGTCTGTATTTGCCCCATTGTATATTCTTGTCTCCTTTGTCAAAAATAAGGTGCCCATAGGTGTATGGGTTTACTTCTGGACTTTCTATCTTGTTCCATTGGTCTATATTCCTGTTTTTGTGCCAGTACCATACTGTGTTGATGGTTGCAGCTTTGTAATATAACCTGAAGTCAGGAAGCTTGATTCTTCCAGCTCCATTCTTTTATCTCAAGACTGCTTTGACTATTTGGGGTCTTTTGTGTTTCCATATGAATTGTGAAATTTTTTGTTCTAGTTCTATGAAAAATGCCATTGGTAATTTGATAAGGATCACATTAAAATCTGTAGATTGGATTTGCTAGTATAGTCATTTTCACAGTACTGCTTCTTCCTACCCAGGAACATGGAATATCTCTCCATCTGTTTATGTCATCTTTGATTTCCTTCATTGGTGTCTTATAATTTTCTGAGTACAGTTCTTTTGTCTCCTTAGGTAAGTTTATTCCTGGATATTTAATTATTTTTGCTGCAATGGTGAATGGGTTTGATTCCTTAATTTCTCTTTCTGATTTTCCATTGTTAGTATATAGAAATGCAAATGACTTCTGTGTTTTGATTTTGTATCTTGCAACTTTGCTTAATTTTCTGATTAGCTCTAGTAACTTTCTGATACTATCTTTAGGGTTTTCTATGTACAGTATCATGTCATCTGCAAACAGTGCGAGTTTTACTTCTTCTTTTCTAATCTGGACTTCTTTTATTTCTTTTTCTTCTCTGATTGCTGTAGTTAGGACTTCCAGAACTATGCTGAATAATAGTTGTGAAAGTGTACACCCTTGTCTTGTTCCTGATCTTAGGGGTAATGCTTTCAGTTTTTCACCATTGAGAATAAAGTTTGCTGTAGGCTTATCACATATGACTTTTACTATGTTGAGGTAGGTTTCTTCTATGCCCATTTTTTGAAGAGTTTTATTCATAAATGAGTGCTGAATTTTGTCAAAGGCTTTTTCTGAATCTATTGAGATGATAGTGTGGTTTTTATCTTTCAATTTGTTAATATGATGTATCACATCGATTGATTTCCATATATTGTAGAATTCTTGCATCCCTGGAATAAACTCAACTTGACCATGGTCTATGAGCTTTTAGATGTGTTGCTGAATCCTGTTTGCTAAAACTTTGCTGAGGATTTTTGACTCTATGTTCATCAGTGATATTGGCCTGTAGTTTTCTTTTTTGTGTGTTGTCTTTGTCTGGTTTTGGTATTAGAGTGATGGTGGTCTTGTAGAATGAGTTTGGAAGTTGTTCCTTCCTCTTCAATTTTTTGAAAGAGTTTTAGAAAGATAGGCATTAGCTCTTTCTAAATGTTTAATAGAATTCTCCTGTGATGCCATCTGGTCCTGGGCTTTTGTTTTTGGGGCGATTTTTGACCACAACTTCAATTTCAGTGCTTGTAATTGGGTTGTTCATAATTTCTCTTTCTTCCTGGTTCAGTCTTGGAAGACTCAACTTTTCTACGAATCTGTCCATTTCGTCCAGGTTATCTATTGTATTGCCATATAGTTGTTCTTAATAGCCTCTTACAATCCTTTGTATTTCTGCATTGTCTGTTGTAACTTCTCCTTTTTCATTTCTAGTTTTGTTGATTTAATTCTTCTCTCTTTTTTTTCTTGATGACTCTGGCTAAGGGTTTGTCAACTTTGTTTATCTTCTCAAAGAACCAGCTTTTACTTTTATTAATCTTTACTGTTGTTTCTTTCATTTCTTTTTCATTTATTTCTTCTAAGATCTTTATGATTTCTTTCCTTTCACTAATTTTTTTTTCTTCTTCTTCTTTTTCAAGTTGCTTTAGGTGTAAACTTAGGTTGTCTATTCGATGTTTTTCTTGTTTCTTGAGGTAAGATTGTATTGCTATAAACTTTCCTCTTAGAACTGGTTTGCTGCATCCCATAGATTTTGAGTTGTCATGTTTTCATTGTCACTTGTTTCTAGATTTTTTTTATTTCCCTTTTGATTTCTTCAGTAACCTGTTAGTTATTTAGAAACGTGTTATTTTATCTCCATGTGTTTTTGTTTCTTACAGGTTTTTTTTTTTCTTATAATTGATATCTAGTCTCATAGCATTGTGGTCAGAGATGTTTGAACCAATTTAAATTTTCTTAAATTTACTGAGGTTTGATCTGTGACCCAAGATATGGTCTATCCTGGAGAATGTTCCATGTGCACTTGAGAAGAAGGTGTGTTCTTCTGCGTTTGGATGGAATGTCCTGAAGATATCAATGAGATCCATCTTATCTAATGTATCATTTAAGACTTGTGTTTCCTTATTAATTTTGTTTTGATGATCTGTCCATTGGTGTGAGTACGGTGTTAAAGTCTCCTACTATTATTGCATTACTGTCAATTTCTCACTATTTGGTACTCCCTAGGGTTAGTTCTCTGGTAGTCTAGAGTCTTGGAGTCAGTGCTCCCACTCCAAAGGCTCAGGGTTTGATCTCTGGTCAGGAACAAAGATTTCACAAGTGGTTTGTTATGGCATTAATGGAGAGTAAAACAAATATCCAAAAACGAGAAACCAAAGGTGAACCCCAGACAAATGGCAATTGCAAATCAGGCAAATAATAATGAAAATAATGGAATATACACATATACATATACACCCATAAGCAAAGTGAAAACAGTCCAACAAAAATAAAGTATAGTAGATTGATCTGGTGAACAAAGGAAATAAAAAATTATATTTACCAGTTAAGAACAAAACTAACTAAAGCACAAACTGGAAAACAAAACTAAAACAAGGTGCCAAATGGGGAATAAAGCAATGAAAACAAAACTAACAAATATGTTGAGAGGAAAGGAAAGAAAGAAAGAATAGATATGCAAAGTTGAATAGAGGTAGATGAAGAAGATTTATATACATTAAAGATTAACTGCAAGGGGAAAAGTACAGTAGGAAAGGCAAATGAAGGAATAAATGTAGAAAAAAGTATAACAGGTTTTAAAAAAGTAAAAAAAATAAAATTATACAAAAAAGAAAAGAGAATAAAATAGAAGAAGAAAGAAAAAAGGGGAAAAAAAAGAAAACTCCATAGAACTGCAAAAGCCCAATGGAGAGGCAGAGGTTTATAAAAACAATAGAAAGTGTGACTGAATATACACATATACATATACACCCATAAGCAAAATCAAACAGTTCAACAAAAATTAAATACAATAGATTGACCCGGCGAACACAGGAAACCAAAAATGATATCTACCAGAACAAAACTAATTAAAGTACAAACTGGAAAAAAAAACTAAAGCAAGGTGCCAGTTGGGGAATAAAGCAGTGAAAATAAAACTAACAAATATGCTGAGAGGAAAGGAGAGAAAGAAAGGAAAGAAAGAATAGACATGCAAAGTTAGATAGAGAAAGATAAAAAAGATTTATATGCATTAAAGATTAACTGCAAGGGGAAAAGAACAGTAGGAAAAGCAAACAAAGGAATAAATGCAGAAAAATTAATAATAGGTTTAAAAAACTAAAAATTGAAATTAAAAACAGAGGAAAAGAAGGCAAACTTCACAGAACTGCAAAAGCCCAACATAGAGGCAGAGGTTTATGACAGACAGCAGTAAAAAATGTGACTGAGGAAAAAGAAAAAAAAAAAAGCTCAAAAGCTTAATTGTATTTCTTAGTGATATAAAGTTGACAACTACAACAGAGGGGTGGATAAAGGAAAAAAATCCAAAAGAATCTACAGAACAAGTCAAAAAATAATAATAATGTATTTTTTTTTTTGAGTCACTTCTGTCAGAGTACTTCCCCAGGCTGGGAATCACAGCCCACCTTACCTTCCTAGGATTCCCTCCGACATGTACTGATCTCTGGACCTGCTGTGGGGGCTGTTCAGATTCTAATCTGGTCCTACTCCTACGTGTTCTTTCCTCCAATGTCCACAGCTATCAGAGCTAGTGCATTTTCTTTTGTGGGAGCTCTCAATGGCCTTTTATATATTCCATAGCCACAGTATGCTTAGTTGATCATGTGGAAGCCATAGTATGCTTAGTTGATCGTGTGGAAGCCACAGTATGCTTAGTTGATCGTGTGGATTTAATCTGTAACTTGTACAGCTGCTGAGAAGGTTTGGGTCTTCTTCCTTAGCCACACTGCCCCTGGGTTTCAATTGTGGTTTTATTTCCTCCTCTACATGTGGGTCATCCACTGGGGTTTAGCTCCTGAGGCTGCCCTGGAGGGCTTGGGTTTGCCCCTGTGAGGGCCAGGTGTGGAGGTGGTGCAGCTGCTTGAGTCGCAGGGGTTCTGGCAGCACCAGGTACTCAGGGGGGTTGGCGGCTAGGGTAGTAGCAAATATAGTGCTACTATGGGTAGGGTATGACAATCCGTATTGGCCAATGTGCTCCAGTATTCTTGCCTGGAGAACCCCCTCTCTGACGGAGAAGCCTGGCAGGCCACAGTCTTCAAGGTTGCAAAGAGTCGGACAGGACCGAAGCGACCCTACACACATAAACATAAGACTTTTTTGTTTTTTTGCCAGTGGCAGCTCTGCCCCAGTGAGAGCTGAGCATAAAGGTGGGGCAGCTGCTTGGCTTGCAGTGACCCTGGCGGTGCCAAATGTTCAGGGACACAGACTGCCTCCATGGAAGGAGTTATGGCCCTATCAGAGTCTTTTTTCAAGCCTCTTGTAGCTGGCGATCAGAAGCCTCTTTGGCCAGTCTTTCTCCGTAGCTCCTCCCATTCATGCACGTAGAGAGATCCCTTGCCTGTGGTCCTTCTCTGTTGTTTGGCACGTCAGACACATAGAGGGGACCCCCCTGACTGGGGTCCTACTCTGTAGATCAGCACATAACGAACTTAAAGGGGCACCCTGGGTGGGGTCCTACTCTGTAGTTCAGTGTGTCAGGCGTTTGATGGGCCAGCCTCTCTATTGTTCAGCTGCTGATGGTAGCCTGTGGAGAGAGAGAGGCTATGGTGATGGCTCCAACCCCTACACATGACTCAGCAATATCGCCTTGTTTCCATGGCTTCCTGGCTTTCCTCCACAAGCATTTCCCACCATGATCTCCTCCCTCACATCCCCTTGATCCATCTCTCCACAGTCAACAGCAGCCCTCACACTGGGATTACACAACAATCCCTAAGCTCCAGCTCCTAGCTGCTGCCTCTTCCAGGAGACACACGTTCCTGCCTGGCATATGTATGGCTGTGGCAAGGAATGCCTTATTCTCATTCCATTTAGGCTGCCACAGATATGCTGCTTCACTCTCAGCCTTAAATGTTTTTCCTCTGACTCAGACAGTTGGTCCACTATGGAGATCGGACCCCTGCTTCAGTTCCCCCATCTGCCAAGGGCAGGTCCAGTCCTACTAACACTCCTGTTTTTTTCCCCTAGTCCCTTTGTCCTACCAAGTTTTGTGTGGTTCTATATATTCTTTTCCACTGGTCAGGTCCTCCTGTCTGCTCTAAGCTGGTGTTCTGCATTCACTTCTGTGTCTGAAGGTGTATTCCTGATGTATCTGTGGAGAGAAATGTACTCCACATCCACCTGCTCCTCCACCATCTTGTTCTCCCCTACAATGTCTAGATTTTTTATTGACTATATATCCTGACACTACACTTACTCCCAACAAGTCCCAATAGCCACTTGAAGTACTAGTCTATGCTTCAAGTGGTTTTTATTTTCTAACATTTTCTATCTTTGTTTCTAAACTCTTTAGTGTGAAAAATTTAAATATAAAAGTAGAAAGAATAGTGTAACAAATCTCAGTTTTCAACAATGATCAACTATTTGTAATTGCACAAACAATACATGCTCTCTATAAACAAAACAAAACCCTCAATGATGAAAAGATCACTTAAAATTTCCCTATGCAGAGATAACCAATGATAACTACAGGATAATGCTACATTTTTTTTCGTACGCATACATAAGGTGGGGTTTTTGTTTGTTTCTTGTGTTTTGTTGTCAAGGTAAGTCTATGCTGTACATGCTACTTTGGAAGCTTAGACAACGTTTAAGCCATTTAGTCTATTCTCTTGACACATTTTCAATGGAATTCTTTATTTTTTCTAGGCCTATGACACACTTAAATTGAAGAAAGTAGGGAAAACCACCAAACCATTCAGGTATGACCTAAATCAAATCCCTTACAATTATATAGTAGAAATGACAAATAGATTCAAGGGATTAGATCTGATAGACAGACTGCCTGAAGAACTATAGATGGAGGTTTGTGACATTGTATAGGAGGCAGTGATTAAGACCATCCTCAAGAAAAAGAAACGCAAAAAAGCAAAACAGTTGTCTTTTTTGTAAGAAGCCTATACAAATAGCTGACAAAAGAAGTGAAGCTAAAGGCAAAGGAGAAAAGGAAAGATATACCCATCTGAATGCAGAGTTCCAAAGAATAGCAAGGAGAGATAAGAAAGCCTTCCTCAGTGAGCAATGCAAAGAAATAGAGTAAAACAATATAATGGGAAAAACTAGAGATCTCTTCAAGAAAATTAGAAATACCAAGGGAACATTTCAGCAAAGATGGGCATAAAGGACAGAAATAAAGGACACAATAAAGGACAGAAATGGTATGGACCTGACAGAAGCAAAGATATTAAGAAGAGGTAGCAAGAATATACAGAAGAACTATACAAAAAAGATCTTCATAACTCAGACAACAATGATGGTGTGATCACTCACCTAGATCCAGACATCCTGGAATGGGAAGTCAAGTGGGCCTTAGGAAACATCATTATGAACAAAGCTAGTGGAGGTGATGGAATTCCAGTTGAGTTATTTCAAATCCTAAAAGGTGATGCTATGAAAGTGCTGCACTCAATATGCCAGCAATATGGAAAACTCATCAGTGGCCACAGGCCTGGAAAAGTTCAGTTTTCACTCCAATCCCAAAGAAAGGCACTGCCAAAGAATGTTCAAACTACCACACAATTGCACTCATCTCACATGCTAGTAAAGTAATGCTCAAGATTCTCCAAGCCAGGCTTCAACAATACTTGAACCATGAACTTCCAGATGTTCAAGCTGCATTTAGAAAAGGCAGAGGAGTGAGAGATCAAATTGCAATATCCACTGGATCATTGAAAGAGCAAGAAAATTCCAGAAAAACATCTACCTCTGCTTTATTGACTACTCAAAGGTTTTGATTGTGTGTATCACAACAAACCGTGGAAAATTCTGAAAGAGATGGGAATACCAGACCATCTGAGCTTCTGAGAAATCTGTATGCAGATCAAGAAACAAGTTAGAAATGGACATGGAACAACAGACTGGTTCCAAATCAGGAAAGGAGTAAGTAAAGGCTGTATACTGTCACCCTGCTTTTTCAACTTATTTGCAGACCACATCATGGAAAATGCCAGCCTGGATGAAGCACAATCTGCAATCAAGATTGCCAGGAGAAATATCAGTAACCTCAGATATGTAGATAATACCACCCTTATGCCAGAATGTGAAGAACTAAAGAGCCTCTTTATGCACATGAAAGGAGAGTGAAATAGTTGGTTTAAAACTCAACATTCAGAAAACTAGGATCATGGCATCCTGTCCCATCACTTTATAGCAAATAGATTGGGAAACAATGGAAACAGTGAGAGACTTTATTTTTGGAGGCTCCAAAATCACTGCAGATGGTGACTTCAGCCATGAAATTTAAAAGACACTTGCTCCTTGGAAGAAAAGTCATGACCAACCTAGACAGCATATTAAAAAACAGAGGTATTACTTTGCCAACAAAGGTCTGTGTAGTCAAAACTATGGTTTTTCCAGTCCTCATGCATGGATGTGAGTTGGACTATAAAGCACTGAAGAATTGGTGCTTTTGAACTGTGGTGTTGGAGAAGACTCTTGAGAGTCCCTTGGACTGCAAGGAGATCCAGCCTGTCCATCCTAAAGGAAATTAGTCCTGAATATTCATTGGAAGGACTGATGCTGAAGCTGAAACTCCAATACTTTGGCCACCTGATGCAAAAAACTGACTTATTGGAAAAGACCCTAAGGCTGGGAAAGATTGAAGGCAGGAGGGGAAGGGGATGACAGGATGAGATGATTGGATGGTATCACCTACTCAATGGACATGAGGTTGAGTAAGCTCCGAGAGTTGGTGGTGGAATGGGAAGCTTGGTATGGGAAGCTTGGTGTGCTGCAGTACATGGGGTCACAAAGAGTCGGACACGACTGAGCAACTGAACTGAACTGAACTGAACACCTAATGATTATCCCTGCTTCATTCCTTACCTGTAGGTAGCACTGAAAAAAATTATTAAAAGAAATATGGTCTCCAAAATGGTGGAGGAAGAAGCCATCTCCTTAGTATTTCTGCTTTGCAATTTTCCTTCCACCCTCTTTCACTGACATCAATCTTCCTGCATTAGATTTTTTCAAAGAATGAGACGAAACAGGAATCAGAGAAACAGAGCAGAAATACACCAGAAAACTTAGTGTAAGGAGGTTGGTCACATTTTTCAATCTTATTTTTAGGGTGAGATTTTTACGGAAAATAACACTGTGTTGTCTTCTGCTATAATCAGGAGGAAACATTGATATGTTAACCAGCCTTTCACCTCTCATGCTGAGATGTGATTAGATGCCTAGGAAAGTATTTTGAAAATTTAAAGTTGTTTCCATGAGATTGTAATTCCAGCTCTACAACTTCCTTAAATGCATTTAACTCGGTGTGGCTTTAGTGTTATATTTTACCAGGTGCAACCATGTTGTATGGTAATTAAATTTATGAAACAGATTTTCCTTAAAGTAAACAAATAGACTCCATTGAAATTCCTTAATATGCAAGTTCCCTCCCTTTGTCTTGCTCCCTCTCCTTTCTCTTTTCCTGGTTTGGTTTCCCTTTCTATTAGGTCCTTTTTTCTTTTCCTTTCAAAATGAGTAGATTACAATAAACATTTTACACACACACACACACACCTGCAACCAAAATTGCTAAAACTGGTAGAATAACTGCCCTTACAACCCTGCAGACAATTAAGTAATTGGATCCATATGTGTTGGCTTACAAAATTTTTAAAAGAAATTAATGTGAGACTCTGCTTTCAGAAAGCAAAGGGACAGAAGTAAAAAGACACACAGTTTATCCCCCTAGTTTAGTTCTTGATAAGTTAGTATTACATCTTCTATAGAGATTTGTGCTTATATTAGAGAGTAAGTAGATGTCTTAAAGCAGTTCACAAGAAAGTAATATCCTAACTTAAATTACTAAATGTCTCTGAGCACATATATACATGCATACATATTCCACTACTATAACCATTTTATTTCTGAAAAGTAACATTTGACCAGGAGTTCATCAGTCAGAAATCTAATACGATTTGTTCATTTGAAGACAAGATACGAATAAAACTTAAAATTTAAATAAAGTCTTATTAAAAATATAAAATAGTTTTCACTGTAAATATTAAGGAAGGCTCCACAAAATTAAACACATAGAAGGACTGTTTTATTCCTGCAGCTGTGGCAAGACAGCTAGCAACTCAGAAGAGGGACTCTGGTGTCTCACTGTTTGAGTTCAAACATTTTATTGTTTCAATCCTGACCTTGAAATAAAGGTAACATCTCTATAGTAACATCCTGCAAGATACCATTTCTCTTTCCCAGAGAATCCAGTCTGAGTTCTAGTTATGCAAGCTTGGAAAACTGTTTCTCCATACCTAATTTGTAAAACAGACATAAGTGGATTGTTGTGAGGATTAAATTAGCTAATTCAAGTAAAAAGGTCTTACAATAATGTTTGGCATATAGAAGGTGATAAAGAGAAGCTTAATGGGATAGACACATTAAACTTGTGTCTAGCAAGAACCATTATGGTGCATGCTTGTTCTATCATTAACTTGCTTTGACCTTCTGAAAGCCTTTTAATGCCAGTTTTCTCATTTGTATGAAGGAAGAGATTGAATTTCATTTCCAAAATTCCATTTCAGTTCAGGCACTTAGTCGTGTCCGACTTTTTGCAGCCCCATGGAATGCAGCACACCAGGCTTCCCTGTCCATCACCAACTCCCAGAGCTGCTCAAACTCGTGTCTATTGAGTCAGTCATGCCATCCAACCATCTCATCCCCTGTTGTCCCCAATACCCATAGACTGTTTATATTTCTAGGATCTTTATTGGACTTTAATACTATATAAATTAGCTTGAATATTGTTGTGTGTGATAGGGTCTCAACAAATCTGAAACAGTCACAATAATTGAGTAATCACAAACATTTCTAGTTCAGGTGCCAAGTATGGGGAATGCAGATGTAGCACCATAATAATTAATAAAATTCTCCTTCCAGCTGGGTCAAGAGACATGACACAACTGCAAACAGGATCCTTGTCAAATAGCTTATGTGGGTATTCACTGTAGAAAAGAGAGAGTTGAAAATTCTTCTTGATTAGTTATTGGGAAGAGAGTGAGGCAAAATGCAGCAAGGCTAGAGACCTTACCAACCACCCTGGGATAACATTAAATGGACTGGGTTCTCTGGGAAAGAGAAATGAAATTTTGTGGGATGTTACTAGGGAGTGAAATAAAGGTCAGAATTGAAAGAATGAAATGCTTGGAAACTGATCAACAAAGTTTTCTGTACTTCGTCAACTACACATCAATTAGTGTGTAACCTCTGAGAGGTCAATTTAAGACATGGATGCTTTGGGCTTACAGTTTTCTTTCTCATAAAATGCAACGAAATCCCTGCATATAACTACCGTTCACTTCATCTTTATTAAATCAGTTAATGAACCCTCTAAAATTTTCAGCCAAAGGAAATTGAAGTAGAGCCAAACATTAGGGTTTCAGGGAACTTAGAGTTTGTAAATTTAAAGACTAACTACTTCATATTTATAAAAAAGAACTGATAAAATAACTTGATCAAAACCATATGGCTTAGTGCCAGGAGTTAAGACTAAAATTTCCATTATCTAAGCCTGACTCCTAAGATAGTCTTATTCACACCCCACCAAATTACCTTCACTTTTGGTGATGAACAAAATCATCACAAGCCAAGATTCAAATATCAAGTTTCTGTTCTATCAGTTGAATGTTAAAATCTAGACCATTTGAGCTCTGTGGTTCAAAAGAGATTAAAAATTCCAAGATTCTCAAAGTCTTAAATACACCCTCAAAGACTGTTTTTGACTAAAATAAACATCTAAACAAGGTTAAAAGAGGGGGTGAGAAAGTAAATCCAAAAATATCTCACTTCTTTTTTTTTTAAAGAAAAATATTACTAATTGGGATTTTTCCTATGCAATTGACTGATTTTTACCTAATTTATTATTCATTACAAAAACATATAAAGATCACCTATATACATTTTTAAACTGCCACAACAACAAAAGTTTTCTTGATGCCATATGGTCAACAATTTTAACCCAGTAGCTTGAGTAATAATCACCACAATGTAGCGGTGTCTGAATCTTCCACACATGTTGCTACCTCTGTTATTTTTGTTCCTAATAAAAATGAGAGTCTTTTCTGTACTTAGCCACTCAGTCGTGTCTGACTCTTCCTGACCCAGGAATAGAACCAGGGTCTCCTGCATTGCACGCGGATTCTTTACCAGCTGAGCTACCAGGGAAGCCCAATTGAGACTCTACAGCAAATAACTGTTCTCCCCCACTTCCCCGCCGTCAGTTTTCCAGGCATATGAGGGCTAAAAGATACCCATTCTCTCAATAGTGTGTGCCTGTTTTGGAGTTATGGTTTCTTATGAAAACGTGTGTTTTGGCTCAGATATTAGCTTGATGCAGCATTTATGATGTTTTTCCAACTAGCCACATGTAGCCAAGAAGATCCTAGGAAAAGTTTTGAGTGAGCATTGTACTGAATACATGCTTTATCACACTCAATGTTTTAATTTTAAACATTTGATATCTCTAACATGTCTAATTCAACATATCCTCTAAATAGAAAGAATGCAAATTTTTGTCACACATGTTTTCAGAATCATTTTTTTATTTGCTAGGATTCTGTTTTCTACAACTTCTGTTATTAGTTTTATCCTTCAGCATTAATTTGGGACCCAAGAATAGCAGTAGATAATTCAGGGAGACCTAGGAGAGCTAATACAGGAAATGAAAACTAAAAGGCATGGAGTTAGTGAAGACCCAAAAGTGGTCAAAATGGAACTAAGGATCAAAAGCCAGAGGTAGGTCAGTGTACTGGTGTGAAATCCAGAGAGTCAGAAAGCAGAGAAATAGAAGGAAATGAGGCCACAGGCAGTTAAGTAAAGTCAGAGCAAGACTGGGAATGGGAAGTAACATCATCCACCTAGGCAATCAAAGAGGAAACACTCTTGGGAAGGGAGACTCTAAACTAAGCAGTATTCTGTCTCCACCAGGATTAGTTTTAAATGTTTCCATCTATGGGTAGGAGCTAATCCCACCACAAAGAGAGACAGATGGTTAACCAGGAATCAAGAGCAGATCCTGGTAATATTAACATTTACTTTCCTAGGATAGAGTGGAATTTTATTCAACAGTAAGCTAGATAATGAATATATAATAATGAAGATAACATAAAATTTCCTATCTTCATAAATTATACATTTTTTTAATTTATTTATTTTTTATTGAAGGATAATTGCTTTACAGAATTTTGTTGTTTTCTGTCAAAGCCTCAACATGAATCAGCCATAGGTATACATATATCCCCTCCCTTTTGAACCTGCCTCCCATCTCCCTCCCCATCCTACCCCTCTGTGTTGATACAGAGCCCCTGTTTGACTTTCCTGAGCCATACAGCAAATTCCCATTGGCTATCTATTTTACATATGGTAATGTAAGTTTCCATGTTACTCTTTCCATACATCTCACCCTCTCCTCCCCTCTCCCCATGTCCATAAGTCTATTCTCTATATGTTTCTCCATTGCTGCCCTGTAAATAAATTCTTCGGTACCATTTTTCTGGATTCTGTATATATGTGTTAGAATACAATATTTATCTTTCCCTTTCTGAATTACTTCACTCTGTATCATAGGTTCTAGGTTCATCGACCTCATTAGAACTGATGCAAATGTGCTCCTTTTATGGCTGAGTAATATTCCATTGTGTATATGTACAGCAACGTCTTTATCCATTCATCTGTCAATGGACATCTAGGTTGCTTCCATGTTCTAGATATTGTAAATAGTGATGCAAAGAACAATGAGCTACATGTGTCTTTTTCAATTTTGGGGTTTTGGAGAATAGTTACAGGATATATCTTTTCAGATTTGAATGGCAACCTAATTTCTATCTTTGTCTAGGTCAAAATCCATAAATAGCTATCCTAGTATTTGATCTAATTCCTGATTTTCTCTTTTTTCTCCCCTATTTATCTTTTCTAGGAAATATTTTTTTCATGTATTAATTTTCTTTATTCCTATAATCATTTCTGCTTCCCTCGTAGCTCAGCTGGTAAAGAATCCACCTGCAATGCAGGAGACCCCGGTTTGATTCCTGGGTCTGGAAGTTCCCCTGGAGAAGGGATAGGCTACCCACTCCAGTATTCTTGGGCTTTCCTAGTGGTTCAGATGTTAAGGAATCTGCCTGCAATGTGGGAGACCTGGGTTTAATCCTTGGGTTGGGAAGATGCCCTGGAGGAGGACATGGCAATCCACCCGAGTATTCTTGCCTGGAGATTCCCCATGGACAGAGGAGCCTGGAAGGCTACAGTCCATGGGGTCACAAAGAGTCAGACACAGACACGACAGAGTGACTAAGCACATAATCACTTCTAGAGTCATTCTTGTTTTATGTTCTCATTCATTTTTTTTTAATATCTCATGATTTCCATATTCAAGTCAACATTAATTCAATATTTCTAGGCTCCAGAGAACACATCAAAAAGAGAAAGGGAAAGTCTCTCCACTCAGGGAGTTTTTATTTCTGTAGGAGTCCATGTATCCTCAAGAAATAATGTTTGATAGCACACAATGGAGGCACTAAGTGCTGTGGTTGTGAAAAGGCTATGATAACAGAGGACATTTTCCAGATTCCTAGAACGGAATTGAAATCATGTTTAGTTGGCAAGAATCAGGAAATACTTAGAGAGGAAATCTAGTGAATTTATAAGAAAATTAAATTAGATAAAATTTAATGAGTAAACATTGAATTCAAGAGTAAGGACCATGTCTGATTCCTCATTTTATCCATACATAGTACCTAGAACCAGACTCTGGAATATGGTAATAATTTAAGGACACAACAAATATTTGTCGAACAGATTTTGAGTGATTGGATTAAACCCTGAACAACTAGTAGGATTTCAGCTAAGAAAAATTGAGACAAACAGAGCAAGTCTTTTCAAAGAAAAGAAACACACAACATTAGCAAAAATAAATAAGAGAAAATATGAGCTGAGCGTAGCCTAATTTGGATGGTCAGAAGTGTTTACAGAAAAAGCCTATTTGAGAGTTTAATGTTATTTTACACAAAACACTTTGGTTTCAGGATTCTGGTGAAAGTGTGAGCCCCGTATTGAGGACAAGGGGGCATAGAGTAGGACAACCAGGCAGACTCTAAGATGTCTGGCTAAACGAGCCTGAATGAGAAGCAGCCCAGGAGAGAGGTTGCAAGTTGGAGAGTACACTATTGTAGGGAGAGAGCTACAGAAGCAAAAAGGGAGATGTGAGTGGAGATGAAGGTAAGATAGATGGGGTAGAACTGCAAGACAAACGGGTACAGGACCAAAAACAGGAGGAAAAAGCACTGAGCTGGGTGAGCACAGGCCTCACCTTGGCTTTGCCATCAGCTATTTAATTTCAGCAAGTCACTTCTCTGAGTTTGTTCTCTCATCTGTAAAATGAAGATGAAATTCATTATATTATCATGTCTAAATAAGACATTTGTGAAATACCTGATGTATAGTGCATACCACCATACAAAATAAGTGTGTTTATATAGAATTATATACAGAATATATTTATTTATAGAAAATATGAATATATAAAAGTATATTGATTTCCTAGGGCTGCTGTAACAAAGTACCACAAACTGCTAGTTTAAAACAACAAGAACTGAATTATCTCATCATTCCAGGGGCCAGAGGCTAAAATCAAGTGTTAGTAGGGTTGATTTTTTCTTAGAGGCTCAGGGACAATCTTGCCTCTCTCTTCTGGTGGTTGCTGGCCATCTTGGGTATTCTTGTGCTTGTAGCTGCCTAACTCCAACCTCCACTTCTGTTGTCATGTGGCATTCTCCGTTAGTCTTTATATGTCCCCATGTTTCTCCTTTTCTCATAAGGATGACAGTCATTTTGGATTGAGGGCCCAGTCTACCCCACTATGGTTGGGAAGGTCCCCTAGAGGAGGACGCGGGAAAATTAACAAGATGGCACCAATCAGGCTCTCTAGCCCCATGCTCTCATGCCCTCTTGCTCCCTGTTCTCACACCCTCTTGCCCCATGTTCTGTAAACGATGACTTTGCATGGTTATGTAATGGCTGAGATCACTTATAGCACTGTGCAGGCATATCAGGAGGTACTCATTTGGTCATGGGCTACTTTGTGTGGTATGCCTGTATGAGCTTCACCATGAAAGCCCTGGCTACTGCTGCATTGGAGCTACATTGGAGCAACATCATGGTTATGTTATATGAGGTTACGTTTTGTCTGTTATGACTACGTTATGGTTATGTTATGGCTGCTGCACCAGTCAGGAGAAAATAAATGCATCTGCAGTTCCTATAGCTCCTCACATTTTCTTCCAGCCTCTTAACTTGCATCTTGCCTACCATGGGTTCAGTGAACAGTGTGCCCAGTGAGATACAATTGGCACTGTGAGCAAGATCAGCAAGAGAGAGGCCATGACAACTCACTCCAGTATTCTTGCCTGGAGAATTCCCATGGACAGAGAAGCTTGGTGGGCTACAGTCCATAGGGTCACAAAGAATCAGACACAATTGAAGCGACTTAGCATGCACACACTATCCCATTATGACCTCATCGTTTATTAAATCTGCAAAGACTCCATTTCCAAATAAGGTCACTTTCTCAGGTTCCAGGCTGAAGTGAATTTGGGGAGGACACTCTTGAACCCAGCATAAAAAGTGTATTCCTAATGTAGCCTTATTTTTCCAATAGCATCAATAAGCTATTACTATAAGAACTAGGATTTGGCTCTTGGAGAGGAAGAGAACCAAATGATTAACAGTCCAGGTCAGGGAATCTGAATTACACCTATTCTTCTTTCTGTTTATGTAGCCTTAGAGGCTGCAACCTCTATAGTAGATGCTCTTCTCATCAGATCAACAGGGAGCTGAGTGTTTGGGGAGGACTAAGAACAGTAATGTGTACAATGTACTTGGCACAGTACTGGCGCAAAGAGATGGTGCTCACCTCTTCACTCTAAGGCCAACTTGTGCTATGTGTGTGTTTGTGCTGGGGGTGGTGAGGTGGGGCTGGGGAGGGATCTGGTCTGTTCAAATGAATAAGACGACTATTTCATCCAGCCACAGTCTAAATGCACTGCCTGCAGAGCCAGTTGCACCTTTACAATTTATCCCTCTGCCACTAAGACTTCCCCAGTCTGGCTTGTTCAATACTAACCTGAATGATTTGCACAGCTATTGACCCACATCCCACAGAAATGCTGGTCACTTATCACTGTTCCCTGTCTAGCATTTCAGTTAGCCCATCAGTTTTATACATGATATTGAAGTGAAAGTGAAAGTTGTTCAGTCATACCCTACTCTTTGTGACCCCATGGACTATATAGTCCATGGAATTCTCCAGGCCAGAATGCTGGAGTGGGTTAGCCATGCTCTTCGCCAGGGGCTCTTCCCAGCCCAGGGATTGAACCCAGGTCTCCCGCATTGCAGGCAGATTCTTTACCAACTGAGCCACGAGGGAAGCTCAAGAATACTGGAGTGGGTAGCCTTTCCCTTCTCCACTTGATCATCCCAACCCAGGAATCAAACAAGGGTCTCCTGCATTGCAGGCAGATTCTTTACCAACTGAGCTATCAGGGAAGCCTATGCATGATATTTCTATACTGTGAAAATCAACTGCTTCATCATCATCATTATCTTCTTCCTAAGTTATTTTTAGAAAGAACAATTTAAAATCTATGCAAATAGTAATGTCTCAATTTCATAAATTTCTAACACATTATCTTGCTAATCCTTTATAATTCTTTCAGGTGAAAAACAAGGATTTTTATCTCAATTTAAAAAAATGATAATGTTGATGTTCAAACTGGTTCAGTTCAGTTCAGTTCAGTCACTCAGTCGTGTCCGACTCTTTGTGACCCCATGAGCTGCAGCACACCAGGCCTCCCTGTCCAACACCAACTCCCGGAGCCCACCCAAACTCATGTCCATTGAGTCGGTGATGCCATCCAACTATCTCATCCTCTGTCGTCCCCTTCTCCTCGTGCCCTCAATCTTTCCCAGCATCACTGTCTTTTCAAATGAGTCAGCTGTTCGCATCAGGTGGCCAAAGTATTGGAGCTTCAGGTTCAACATCAGACCCTCCAATGAACACCAGGACTGATCTCCTTTAGGATGGACTGGTTGGATCTCCCTGAGGTCCAACGGACTCTCAAGAGTCTTCTCCCACACCACAGTTCAAAAGCATCAATTCTTCGGCGCTCAAGTTTCTTCACAGTCCGACTCTCACATCCATACATGACTACTGGAAAAACCATAGCCTTAACTAGATGGACCTTTGTCGGCAAACTAATGTCTCTGCTTTTTAATATGCTATCTAGGTTGGTCATAAGTTTCCTTCCAAGGAGTAAGCGTCTTTTAATTTCATGGCTGCAATCACCATCTGCAGTTATTTTGGAGCCCCCAAAAATAAAGTCTCTCACTGTTTCCACTGTTTCCCCATCTATTTGCCATGATGTAATGGGACCAGATGCCATGATCTTAGTTTTCTGAATGTTGAGCTTTAAGCCAACTTTTTCACTCTCCTCTTTCACTTTCATCAAGAGGCTCTTTAGTTCCTCTTCACTTTTTGCCATAAGGGTGGTGTCATCTGCATATCTGAGGTTATTGGTATTTCTCCCAGCAATCTTGATTCCAGCTTGTGCTTCCTCCAGCACAGAGTTTCTCACGATGTACTCTGCATATAAGTTAAATAAGCAGGGTGACAATATACAGCCTTGACTTACTCCTTTTCCTAATTGAAACCAGTCTGTTGTTCCATGGCCAGTTCTAACTGTTGCTTCCTGACCTGCATACAGGTTTCTCAAGAAGCAGGTCAGGTGGTCTGGTATTCCCTTCTCTTTCAGAATTTTCCACAGTTTATTGTGATCTCCACAGTCAAAGGCTTTGGCATAGTCAATAAAGCAGAGATAGATGTTTTTTTCTGGAACTCTCTCGCTTTTTCGATGAACTCTCTCGCTTTTTCGATGAACTCTCTCGCTTTTTCGATGATCCAGCGGATGTTTACATGACTTAAATACAGCTATTTGCTGTATCCTGACTGGTGGAAGATCTTCCACAGTACTTGTTTACATTCTAGGAGTTCACTGTTGGTCATCTGGTAATGAAACATAAAAATTTCAATCAGTATCCACAGTTTGCAGTAGTCACTATATTATCCGTAAAGAAGGATGACTACTATATCTTTGAGTAGACTTAGGACTTGGCCTGGAGTTATATTGTCAAAATCTGTATTGATCTGTTGGTTTGCTCAGTTTAACACTCTGTTTTGCCAGCTTGCAGTTTTCCAGTCTGCTGTACTGAGAAGCTTGCGGGGAAGGAGTGGAAAATTCAAATAATATCTTCGGTATTCATGAGGCAGTTTTATATCACGAGTCCATACTCTTGTATTCAACTGATGTTATAGAGTCATATACAAATGCAGCACAGGTACATGGTGCCCTTTAATCCCATACTTTCAGTCTCCATATGGGAAAATATTCTCAAAATTTTAAGAAAATGATTTTAAAATTTTCTGTATGCTCTTGCTTGTTGTGGTCAAGAATCTACCTGCCAATGCAGGAGGCACAAAAGACACAGTTTTGATCCCTGTGTTGGGAAGATCTCCTGGAGGAAGAAATGATGACCCACTCCAATATCCTTGCCTGGAGAATTCCATGGACAGAGGGAGCCTGGCGGGCTATAGTCCACGGAATCATGAAGAGTCTGACATGATTGAGTGACTGAGCACAAACATGCTTGTTATGAAGTGCTTGCATAAGCAGGTAGGCAGGAATTCCTACAGACTGATGTTGAAGATAAGCAAATTATGCAGTAAAATCAAACCTCAGGAAGCCCAAGGTTATGTAGCAAGCACCTGAATCTAGAAAAGTGAAATGCAACAAAATTCCTGGAAATTCACAATTTGCTTATGCTTTAAATTTGGTATTTGGGATCTACCTGTATTCAAGTGTATCTTCACTATCATTTCAGATTGCTTTATCGAAAGTACAGTCATTTTCATTTGTAACAGATATATACGACAGGCAAGAAATAAAACTACTAGCGATCTTAGAGCGTGAGTGAAAAAGATGACAGGAGATGCTTTTGTCTTCTGATCTCATTCATAATTAATGTGTCTGAAATATATCAGCTACCATATATAAATTTTAACAGAATCCAGATTTCATGAGTTTATGGCTTGCCTAAACTTCCTTTTTTAAAATCCTGGGTATATTGCAGATGAAAACAATCTGCATTACTTTAGAAACTGCACTTTATAGAATAAAAAAATAAATAAACATTTTTCTGATGTATTTCAGAACACTCTAAATTCTAGAAATGTTTATTGATGTAAACCCACATAGATTAAGCTATTTTGAGATTTGGGGCAAACAGTCACCACTTTGCAATAGGTTTGGAAAAGACAAAGTTTTTCGGCACTTGCTTTGCCACAAAGCTTTCAAAGGTCTAAATTAGAGCTTCAGAATGCCTTCTGAAAAGAAAAAGAGACTTCCTGTCATTCCTCTGGGTTTCTGGATGTGGCACCAATGTGTACAACGCAAAGTGTAAACAGATGTAAATGGTGAGGGAGGAGGGCAAGCCAGAGTGTTATTGCACACGCTCCCCACAGCCTGATCAGACTCAGACAGCCTCTCCCAGGGGCTGGCATCTGACACTTCCAGCCAAATCCTGGACTCTTGGCTGGATTATTTCACCAATATTTACTTATGGAAATAAAGAGGGGTGGCCTTGGCTGGAGAGGCGGGTGGAGGAGGGGCCTGGGGCCTAGGGGCTGGCTCAGGGCACCAGAAACCTTGCCTGCTGTGATCATTAACCTTTCTTGAAAACGCAGCTAGCTGTGCTCCGAGGTCTGCCTTTAGAATGTGAGGACAGCCACACACATACCGCACAGACTATTCAAAGAGGGTTTACCTTGTGAGACTTAGCTCCACTGTAGAGTGGCAGAAAAATGAGATTTCACCAGTTTTTTCTTCTATTTGTTATTTTTTATGATGAGTTTTCTACTTATCCACGGACAAAGACAAGGTAGGACTTGGACACGTTTGTAACGGAGTAACTTGAATTCATACCTGTTTGTGTGAATGGGCTTCTGAGCCTGACTGTTTCTGTTGAAAATCACTTAGCTGTGTGCTTGTTGGGGCAGGGGGTGCGGTGAGGGTGGGGGTGGGGTGGTTGAAGGGAGTTGAGAGTGAGTGTGTAGGAGTTCAGAAGTGTGTTTTCTATCCTGTTAAGTCTGTTATTTGGATATTTTAAAAAATAGCTGGCTTTTTAAATGATGATAAATATTCTACCACTGTTTTTCTAAAGTCAAAGAAAATTGATCCCAAAACTATCATAGTTATACTGTCCTTATATCATAATTATATTGTCCTTATAACTAAAAAGAGTTGTTATTTCTAGATATACAGTTAGATGTGTCACTTTAAAAAGTGCCATTTGTAGTAGTATTATGCTTATAGAGCCAAAAAAACAAAAAATGTCAAAGCTATGTATGGTCAGGATAATATTAAATTACTTGACACATTTTTCAAGGATTGTATCTGTTGTGTTGTTCTTAATAGGAACTTAGTAAACAAAGTTATTTTAAAGTGTTTTTACTTCAAAACTAAACATCTAGGATTTCAAAGCACTGGCAAGTAAAAAAAAAAAAATTAGAACGTTTTCTAAGGAAAAAAGCCAAGCCTAATTTAAATAGAGAGATGATAACATTTATATCCAAATGTTAGATTATTTACTTGATAATATGCTTCTCCATTTACAACAGAAAATGGTGCATAACTGGTTAAACATTCAGTTTCTGCCTTTTAGTTAACCAGAAATTTGATCACTGAGATTAGTTCAAATGAGGTCTCGTGATCTGCCCTTTTTACATTAAATAAGAGAAATGTTTCAAATTAGCAAGTCTGAAAGCAGCTGATTCCTTCTTACTGTTTACAGCAATTGAATTGCTATTCAAACTGTTTCTCCTCTAAAATTACAGAACTTGGAAAATATTCTTGTGACATATTTGTGCTTAATTCACGACATAAACTAAAAGGTCTAGGAGTATTTAGAAAGAAGTCATGTAGGAGGAGAATTTTACTATTAGATCCCAGCATCAACTTGCATCCCATTAATTTTTTATATCACAATCATATCTGAACAGATAGCAGATAATCACAGTATAATTTGGATCCAGAATATTCCCTCACAATCTTCAGATTAAACAGCAACTAATTTTCTGTAAATGCTCTAATATTTTCCTTCCCCCCCTCACCCCCCAGCTAATTTGGCAATGAGAAGAAAATTGCACAGACACAACTGCCTTCAGAGGAGATGTATGCCTCTCCACTCACGAGTGCCCTTCCCCTGAGGTATTTCTGATGGAAAATGATTTTGGCAATGTTTACATTTTGGCAATGTTCCAGATCAGCTATACCTGAGAATGTTTGTTCATATTTTGAATATGTGATAATGACTTTACTGTGATGTCCCTTGAAGGAATGCATACTATGGTTTGCATACTAACAGAGAAATGAAATGATATTTGGGAATTGCTCTAATAATTTGATGGGATAGATGAGGAAAATGTAGGAAAATCTTGATAACTGTTGAATCTGAGTGATAGTTATATGGGGATTAATACTATTCTGTGTGTTAAAAAATTTTCCTAATTAAAAAATCAGGCACCAGGAGAATTTAATTAATAATAGATATATCTGTAACTAGTGTTTTGAACAATCTGTATATCTCCCTATATTATTCAGAACAAGCACATTTCGCATGAACACCATTCTAGTCTTGAAAACATTCAGACAAATTTGCCCAGCTCCACCAAATGGATGATGTATTAACCTCAATACTTAGTAGTTTATTCTTCCTGAAAATATTTATTTTCATTTATAAAAATCAACTTAATGACATAGCAGTTTTCCAGCTTCACTAATAGAATTAATATTGACGGTTGCATCTTTAAGGATATATTCTGAATAGAATTTTGTTCCTGATTTTACACCACCACCATCACCAGTAGTTTTGCTTGAATCAGTTAACTTCAAACATCACCCAAGTTTAAATAACTTCATACTAAAAATAAGAAATTGACATTCCATTGTAATTACTTTAAGCTCTTCAATTCTAATGAAGTATATTTTCCTTTAAAAAAGAAGTCATAGAAATATCCCTCAGCCTGGTTAACATAACACAGGCAATTGCTAAATTAGTCTATTCATTCGGCCTGTGGACTGGAGAATTTATGGCACTATTCATTCAGGGGAAATAATGGTCACTGTTCAGTTCAGTTCAGTTCAGTCGCTCAGTCTTGTCCGACTCTTTGCAACCCCATGTACTGCAGCATGCCAGGCCTCCCTGTCCATCACCAACTCCCAGAGCTCACTCAAACTCATGTCCATTGAGTGAGTGATGCCATCCAACCATCTCATCCTCTGTCGTCCCCTTCCTCTCCCACCTTCAATCTTTCCTAGCATTAGGGTCTTTTCAAATGAGTCAGCTCTTGGCATCAGGTGGCCAAAGTATTGGAGTTTCAGCTTCAACATCAGTCCTTCCAATGAATATTCAGGACTGATTTCCTTTAGGATGGACTGGTTGGATCTCCTTGCAGTCCAAGGGACTCTCAAGAGTCTTCTCCAACACCAGAGTTCAAAAGCATCAATTCTTCAGCGCTCAGCTTTCTTCACCATCCAACTCTCACATCCATACATGACTACTGGAAAAACCATAGCCTTGACTAGATGGACCTTTGCTGGCAAAGTAATGCATCTGCTTTTTAATATGCTGTCTAGGTTGATCATAACTTTCCTTCCAAGAGGTAAGTGTCTTTTATTTTCATGGCTGCAGTCACCATCTGCAGTGATTTGGGAGCCAAAAATAAATAAATAAATAAATGGTTGCTGTAGCTGATGTTTAATACATGCTTTTCAAACCAGTGAAGACTGTAGTAGAGCATTACATAAAGGAAGAGCAGTTCACTAATAAGCATTTATCAAGAGGGCTGAGACAAAAAGCCAAATTTTCTACACCTAAATCTGTAACAAATTACTCTTTGCTATCAAAATATGAAAAATAAATTTGGTGGAGAAATCCAGAAAAATACAAGAGGAACTTCTTGATCAGCCAAGTATTAGAGACTAAAACATGCTTTAAAAGTTTTTTATATATTAAAAAATCCTTTGGTGTGTGTTGATAATGAATTTCAGTCTCAAATAAATAATGGTAAAATCTGTACTTAGAAGGAATGGAAGTTCAAGATTTTTCCAGGACTCTTTCGAAAGTAACAAGAGGCATCTCACAGTAGCCAGGAAATTCCTGCATATTCTGGAAAAGATGCCTCACAAATGCAAACAAAAGCTCTTTAGTCACTCACAGGTTGTATTGTCTTTCTCCACAAACCACCTGCCATAAAAACTAGGGCTGTAAGTAAATAAGATAGAGTAGTGAGATTTGAATTGTCAAAGTTAAGGAAGATTTTGACCTGTAAACCAAATTTGTAAACCAAAGGGAAACCTGAGTCAAAAGCCATATAAAACATTTAGTAAAGGCAATACTTTACAAAAGTTGGGTAATCCTTTTAAAGAACTGCTCAGGTTACAGCATCCATTTTCTCAGTGTTTAGGCTAGTCCTGCATTCCAGCTATAGTTCTTTGAAGAATGTGTAAAAGTCACATTTTAGAATCCAGTGATAGTATAAAAGCCAATGAAAGAGAAACATTAAGATAATTTCCCCATGGGAAACTATAGTCAATATCCAGTGAACCATAATGGAAAATAACGTGAAAAGGAATATATGTATGTATGTATATATATATATATTCCTGAGTCACTTTGCTGTACAGCAGAAATTAAAACAGCATTATAAATCAATTATACTTCACTAATTTTTTTGTAAAAAAAAAAAAAAAAAGATACTTTCCCAAGATCTTGCCAAACCAGTGCTCTAAGTGTTGTCTTCAGGTTTCATAGCCTGATTCTCACTATCCTAAATATTTGTACATTTTTCATATGTCTTGCAACAAAGATACTTTGACAACTGGATAAAAACGTTATAAATGTTGGTAGTGGAACTCTGAGGCTGAACCTTCCTTCATTTGTCCACTTTGTTTTCCACATGCTTTAGATAAAATCACCTCTAGTGACTTGATTCGGTTAGGGTCAAGGAAGATTGTAAAAGGACAGATCAAGTAAACAGTTGACTTCGAATTTTTACAAATTAACCCTTTAGAGTGGTTTAGACTTTCAGCTCACTTGATGGGAAAGCCCTTTTATCTTCACTCAATTTTTCCTTCTCCCAGAGTCTTCTTCAAAGATCCCCAGTGAGATTTCCTAATAGTTGAGTTAATTAAATAGAAAATTTAAATTAATATAATTAATTAAATATAAATAAATAGTTAATGAAAATAGTTAATTAAATATAAAATTTATTTTCTTGATACTCTTTTTTCTCAAAAATACTTTGGCATCACTTTCAGCCCTAAGTGAATTAGAGTGAAGGAAAGTAAAAGAAGGGTGTCAGGAAATCCAAACTCAAAGGTTGATGTGAGAGCTACAAAGTGGAAATGAGGTAGGAGCTTTGGACTCTCTTGATATCCACTTCCAACAGTGTCATCCTGCTATTGGCCTGATTTTATTGATAATATGTGCAAATGTAACTACACATCCTGTTAACACATACTTTTTCTAGCTTTTTAATAATAGTTATAATACATGTTCATGGTATAATATTTTTTTCTAACAGTCTGGAAGAATATCAAGTCAAAAGTAAAATTCTTCCACACTCCCCCATTGTCCATGCTCCTTTCTCAGAGGTAATGGCTATGAAAATAGTTTTGGTAAAGCTAAATTAACACATTAATTTAAACTGAAACCCTTGATTATCATCCAAATACAAGTGTTTATAGTTCTCTATTTTCTGCTTTTTAATACAAAATTTTATTGAATTCTAGTTGATCTGCAATAGTATGTTTCAAGTATATAGCCAAGTGATTCAGTTATAAATTTTTTTCGGATTCTTTTCCATTGTAGATTATTATAAGCTACTGGATATAGTTCCTTGTGGCTTATGTATTTTATGTATAGTAGTTGTTTCTGTTAATCCTCATTCTCCTCATTTTGTCCCTCATTTGTAACCATACATTTGTTTTCTATGTCTGTGAGTCTGTCTTATGTATATATAGGTTCATCTGTATTATTTCATTCCAGTCCCACGTTGGGGCTTTGTATGCTTTCTCCACACCTAAACACGCTTGTGTGTGATCAACTTTGGTTCTGTCTACCTTATTCTTAATCACTTAAAGTCATGGGCTTCTGATCCCCCATCTACCTCTACCAAATCTCTGCTCTGCCTCCAAACTCTTTCTGCCCTATTGTGGCCCTTCTCAGTCTTTGGCTTATCCAAAAGCCAACTTCTGCCTTCAGCGCAGAATCTCCACTTCAGTGGAGCATTTCATCGCCAACATTAGCAGGGCTCTCTGGAAATAACTCTTCTGACTTTTGGGTATCTCTCCATCTCATTCAGTTATATTTCAAACCTTTAATGACCTCTAGTTCCCTTAAACTTTTTGACATCCTTATCCAACTCACAGCAAGAGCTAATTCCTCTTCCCAGAGAAAATGGAGATAATCAAGCTTCAAAACTGGACCCTGCCCTCAAACTACATGTATCTACATCTGCGTAATTTCCTCTGTTTTCCCTTCCTGGCCTTTCACTAAGAGATTTCTCTCTTGGTTATGGTTAATCACTCCACATCTCAGGAACCTTGATCCAACAATTACTCTCTTTCTTCCCCAGCGTATTCAATATGTTAAAACTGATCTATTTCATCTTTAAAAAAAAGGAAAAAAAGGTGTGCCATTTATCCCATGGTGTTCTTTAGTGACCAACCCAGATTCTTTTCTGCAGTCAGATTTCTTGAAAAAAGTGGTACTTCCTTTTCTCCCATGTAGTTTCAATGCACTGCTCCTGTTGTGTTCCGGGAAAGGTCTCTAGTGACTTCCTTCTTCTTGAATCCAATGAATACATCAGCTGTCTCTGTGGGTCAAATAGTAGGATGAACTTTCCTTGGTTTCAATGATACCATGCTCCTTTTTGACCATCTCTGAAATAAATCACTATTCTTTTCAGGACCTGCACAGGGTATTCAACTGCCTACCTGGAGTCACCTCAGCTGCCCTGCAGAAACTTGAAGCCCATGGCCATAGTAGATATACAGATATAACCCATGGCTTCTGTGCAGCTATTGCTATAACTCAACTCTCTGTTCCAATACCATTCATGTCATCAGAAAGGATTTCCCTGATGATCTTTTATGTAAAAAATCAGTACCAAACTAAAATCTTAAAACAGTTCTTCACCCTACCCAAGATACTTCTGTTTTCCTTTTGTTGGATTGTTTTTCTCCATAAACCTAATGCCATGTGACATACATAACATATATTTTCTTTGTTGTTTGATTAGTATCTTCCTCCCTTGTTGGAATGTAAGTTTCATGAGAACAGGAATTTGCTCTGGTCATAGCTATATAACTGGTAACTGTCATCAACTCTTCAGAAATATTTGATGAGTGGTTGAATGAATAGCTAAAAATAGATTCTTTAATTCTTCTTACTCAAATATTTCTCCTGTGTTCTCCAAATTACTAGGTATTAGGCACTGTGCTGTGAAACATACATGTAACTGTCCCAGCCTAAACTTCTGAGCACAATGCCCTAATGTTCAGTTCTATGTGATTGCCCAGCCTTTCATTTCTACTTGACAACCTGCTTCCCCCTTTCCATCTCTAACTGTCTCAGTACCTCTTATAGCTCTCCAACATGTCCTCCACACCTTAACTACTCCAGCCTCCAGGTCTCTTTCTGGAAATTTCATTTTTTGTTTTATCATATGGTCTTTTTAAACTGTAATATCACATCTTGATTAAATGGGCTTGATTAAAGTGTCACACCTTGATTAAAATCCTTAACTGTCTCTGTAGCCTTCAGGACAGTGAGAACTTCCATAATTTAACAAGCATCACTTTATAAAAGATACCTCTCCAGCAGCACCTCTTCTCCCTTGTCCTCTCTCAGAGTGAGTAAGAGTTAAGATGGAACTGCCTGAGTTCTAGCTCTGGCCACAAGCTCATCTCTTGTGAGCCTCCCTTCACCTTCAGGCCTGTAAAATTGGGCTGATAATGGCACGTACCTTATCATAACCATACCTACTATATAGTAGGTGTTAAACAGATAGTAGCTAGAATTAGTACCATTACTTTAAAGTCAGTCCATTCTTCACATCTTGCCTTATAGCTACACTTCTGCTCATTTATTCTTTTCCTTACTATCAAGTCATCCTTCAAGACACCTTCCCTAGTTTTGATACCTCCTACTGATTTTATTAAATGCCCACTTTTTGCTCTCAGCACTGTTTGTATACTTTTGTCAAAGTACTGGACTCACTGCATTGTAATAATGTGTTAACTGACTGGACTCCTTCCCTCCCCCCACCCCATGGTGGAAATTTTCTGAAGGCAGAGTGTGGGTGTTCTGACTTTGTTAAATTAACATCTGTTAAGTGGGGCACAGTACAGAATAGTGAGCCTTAATTAAACAGCTGACCACAGATATGTTGAAATAGAGAAGTTTATTACTCACAGGTCTGAAGGGAGCACCCAGCAAGCCTCAAGGGGACACATGGGAAGGTAACTGGCAGAGTGCAGACTGAGAGAAGAGCCATCATGCATGCATGTGGTGGTTTTCTTTGGATTCCTAGGTAATGGGACGAATTGATTGATCAATTCAAAACAAGAGTGGGGTTTTGGTCTGCCACAGGGGGTCTTATCTAAGAGGCACATAGGTAAACAGACCCTAGGGACAGAGAGGGTGTTGGTCACAAGGGCTAATGGGAAGTCACCTCATGAACTTCCATCTGCTTGTGACCTTTCACTGCTATCCAGGGCATGGACTTCATTCAGAGTCTGATACTGGTTTAAGGCCCCCACACAGAATGCATTCCTGGCAGCAATACCATGGATCTAGCTTTGCTAGACTCTCAACATTCAGTTCAGTTCAGTCGCACAGTTGTGTCCAACTCTTTGCGACCCCATGGACTGCAGCACGCCAGGCTTCCCTGTCCATCACCAACTCCCGGAGCTTACTCATGTCCATTGAGTCGGTGATGCCATCCAACCATCTCATTCTCTGTCATCCCCTTCTCTTCCTGCCCTCAATGTCTCCCAGCATCAGGGTCTTTTCCAATGAGTCAATTCTTCGCATCAGGTGGCCAAAGTATTGGAGTTTCAACTTCAGCATCAGTCCTTCCAATGAATATTCAAGACTGATTTCCTTTAGGATGGACTGGTTGGATCTCCTTGCAGTCCAAGGGACTCTCAAGAGTCTTCTCCAACACCACAGTTCAAAAGCATCAATTCTTTGGCCCTGAGCTTTCTTTATAGTTCAACTCTCACATCCATACATGACTATTGGAAAAACCATAGCTTTGACTAGGCAGAACTCTGCAGGCAAAGTAATGTCTCTGGTTTTTAATATGCTGTCTAGGTCTGTCATAACTTTTCTTCCAAGGAGCAAGCGTCTTTTAATTTCATGGCTGCAGTCACCATCTGTAGTGATTTTGGAGTCCAAGAGAACAAAGTCTGTCAATGTTTCCATTGTTTCCCCATCTATTTGCCATAAAGTGATGGGACTTGAAGCCATGATCGTAGTTTTCTGAATGTTGAGTTCTAAGCCAGCTTTTTCACTCTCCTCTTTCACTTTCATCAAGATGCTCTTTAGTTCCTCTTCACTTTCTGCCATAATGGTGGTATCATCTGCATATCTGAGGTTACTGATATTTACCCCAGCAATCTTGACTCCAGCTTGTGCTTCAACTAGCTTGGCCTTTCACATGATGTACTCTGCATATAAGTTAAATAAGCAGGGTGACAATATACAGCTTTGACATACTCCCTTCCAGATTTGGAACCAGTCTGTCGTTCCATGTCCAGTTCTAACTGTTTCTTCTTGACCTGAATATAGATTTCTCAGGAGGCAGGTAAGGTGGTCTGGTATTCCCATCTCTTGAAGAATTTTCCATAGTTTGCTGTGGTCTACACAGTCAAAAGCTTTGGCATAATCAATAAAGCAGAAGTGGACGTTTCTCTGGAATTCACTTGCTTTTTCTATGATCCAACAGATGTTGGCAATTTGACCTCTGGTTGCTCTGCCTTTTCTAAATCCAGCTTGAACATCTGGAAGTTCACAGTTCACATACTGTTGAAGCATGGCTTGGAGAATTTTGAGCTTTACTTTGCCAGTATGTGAGATGAGTGCAATTGTCAAGTAGTTTGAGCATTCTTTGGCATTGCCTTTCTTTGCGATTGGAATGAATACTGACCTTTTCCAGTCCTGTGGCCACTGCAGAGTTTTCCAAATTTGCTGGCATATTGAGTGCAGTACTTTAACAGAATCATCTTCTAGGATTTGAAATAGCTCAACTGGAATTCCATCACCTCCACTAGCTTTGTAGCGATGCTTCCTAAGGCCCACTTGACTTTGCATTCCAGAATGTCTGGTTCTAGCTGTGATTACACCATTGTGATTATCTGGGCCATGAAGATCATTTTTTTTTATAGTTCTTCTGTGTATTCTTGCCACCTCTTCTTAATATCTTCTGCTTCTGTTAGTTCCATACTGTTTCTGTCCTTTATCGTTCCCATCTTTACATGAAATGCCAAGCTGAACTTTGCTTCCCTACATCTATGCTGAAAGTGTCCACACTTCCAGGTATTGCTCCCTCATCTTACCAGGTTCAAACTCTGCCTCTCTCCCCCAGGATTCTCTTCCAACTCTATTTTGTGTATGAGGCCCACCCTGATCCAAATAGTTTGACATAATCTTCCACTCTCAACAATCACTACATTTTTACCAGTAGTTATTTAAAGGAATTTATATTCTACTTTATTTCATCAAATCATTAATATCAGAATACAAGCTTCTTGATGATAATAATTGGTCCCTAACGTTTAGACTATAAACTTCTATAGTGTGGGAATAGCCTGAAAGTAGCTTTAAGTATAGGGAATTCTTGCATGGAGTATAATATCTGTAGAATATCTTGCTCAAAACTAAATATAATATAGAAAAGTACTGTTTTTTAAGCATAGTCCAGTTGAAACTGTTTACCTAAGATTGGGACTTGAACCCACGTCGTGGGACTCGAATCCAGCCAAAACCCAGCTTGTAACTCAAATCCACATGGCCTTGACTTGAACTTAGCCAAAACCCACAGTACGTGCTTTCCTTTATTAGAAAGTTCGGGTTCTTGATGTCACAGAAAGAATTCAATGAGAGAAAAAGGGATGCATAAGAAGATTTATTCAGATTCAAAGAGAAGCAAACTTCACAGACCTCTGTGCCATTGTAGAGGGCAAGTGCAGCTGCAAAATGTGGCATGGTTAGTTTTTATGGGCTGGGTAATTTAATATGCTAATGAACAGGAGGATTATTCCAACTATTTTGGGGAAGAGGTGGAGATTTCCAGGAATTGGGCCACCACCCACTCCTTGGTCTTTTGACAGTGCCTTGGAACTGTCATGGTGCCTCTGGATGTGTCATTTAGCTTGCTGATTGAGGATCAAAGTCTAGTCAAAGTCGAAATGTCTGCCATCTTGGACCCCTTGATTCTAATCTGTTTATGTTGTGTCCTTGGGCTATGTCATTCTTTCAAAAGTTGTGCCCTGTCCTTTTCCCTCATGTTACACAGTATCCAAAGACCATGTCAGAGAAAATCTTTAAAGTTCCTAATTTACTGATGATATCAAGCTCTTTTACAAAGACCCTGATGCCTTAATAATAATGTATTGAATAATGTAATAATAATACATAAAATAAAAATAATAATAATGTATTGAATAATAATAATTCAATGTATTGAATTTATAAATATATAAAATATAGTAGTTATATATATTATTATAATAAATCTCTATTCCCCTATATGAATATGAATATATATATATATGTGTGTGTGTGTGTGTGTATATATATATATATATATATATATATATATATATGATAGACTAAAGCCTAATTTCAGAGTTTTCTTCACTTTGGGAACTGATTCCTCATTACAAAGTGTGTAATAATTCTTTTTGCAGATATTTAGTTAAAGTAGCTATTCTAAGGACTTCCCTAGTGGTCCAGTGGTTAAGACTGCACTTTTAATGCAGAGGGTGAGGGTTGCATCCCTGGTCGAGGAACAAGGATCCTACATGTCTCATGGTGCAGCCAAAAAAATAAAATGAAAAAAATATATATACAATACCTGTCCTCTATCATGTTCAGGAATCTAAAATATCTTTGTAGCATACCATTTTTGTCCTTAGTTATTCAATTAGTGAATCAGTGGTGTCAGTTAAACTTTATTATTACATAGCAGTAATATATTTGAAAAATATGTTGTTCTTAATAGCGAAAGAATATTTAAGTGACTTGAGAAAAACAAAATCACTTTTTATTAACTTCTTCAACACATTTCACTCTTGGATGTATTTTTTTTCCTTTTAATAGTGATGTATGGTATTAAATGCCACAATTCTCTTCGCATTATCATTAATATCAAGATGTTAGATGAATTCTAAACTTTCCTGATCTTAAAATTATAAGCAGTTATCAACAGAAACTGCAGCCTGGCTTGCTGCAGTCCTTGGGGTTGCAAAGAGTCTGACACGACTGAGCGACTAAACTGACTAACTGATCAAAAGAAATGTTCAAAATCTCGTCAGTGTATCTATAGTTCCTCAGAATATTGCTAATTTATAATTAAAATCTCTGACAAGATTTTAATTATAAATTAAATCCTGTTACCACTCAAAATAAAATAACAGTACAAACCACATCTCTTCTGCTTTGCTTTGTTAAAATTCTATTAGAGAAGAAAAATAAGCAGAATATACAGTCTTTTTCCAAGGGCTCCTCTACTGATTTCAGCCCTGCACACCTGTGGTCACATCCAGAGCTAGGTCAGATACTACCACTATTCCGACCTCATTCCAACCAAGCATTGACCATTGACTGGTCCCTTTCTTTTGCTAAGATTGTATAATTCATTATTTCCATAATTGCTGCCAGTATTACAGGTTTTCCTGATGCTCTGTCTTCATCTCATTGTTTTGGAAGAATTCTGAAATCTTTAGACAGGCGTATTATTGCTGTTGGAGAATACACAAGAAGTCAGATTGGAAATGCTTCAAATTCTTCATTCAGTCCCAAATTGTCTGGAAAAATCTACATTTCTGTGGTCAACTTGCTGCCTTGCACTCCACAATAACTGTTTCTAACTTTTTCTACTCATTTTAAGTTTTAGACCATTATTTTAAAGAAGATGGCCTTGCCTCATATCATAGAGAAAAGAGAAGTCAGCACAGGGTATATCCCTCAGCTTCCAAGTATAAAACAAGACTCCCACCTAATCCAGTTCCCACTCTACCCACACCAACCCTCCTTTTCCTCTATGTGTCATGAAAGGTATGACCTCCATCTACACATGGATCCCTTTCCTTCTGACTTTCTCACGAACCTCAAACTGCCAGTTTCATGTTGTCTTCATTCTCTTTGTCCTCTGGATCATCACAAAACACTGGGGTTTAAATGCTGATAAGACTACACGGTAAAACAAAATACATATACACACTCCTCAGTCAAGGTTCTCAAATGAGTCTTCAGTACTGCTCATCTCCAATTCATTATTTTCCATACATATTTTAACCTATTCTGTCTTACACCTTCTTAAAATAACCACCATCTTCATTGGTTAGCTTTCCCTCTGATTTCTCAGCAGAATTTAGCAACTGACTACACACAGTTTTCAAAAATCACTTAAAAACACATGTAAACCCATGGCTGATTCATGTCAATGTATGGCAAAAACCACTACAATATTGTAAAGTAATTAGCCCCCAACTAAAATAAATAAATTTATTAAAAAAAAAAATCACTTAAATTCCAGGATACCACACTTAAACTTCTCTGCCAAGTTCTCAGCCTCTGGCTCCCAGGCAGGCATTATCTTATGTGGAAGACTTGCTTGATGGAGTTTCTCTACTCTCTCCTGCTCTGTCTCCAGCCATTCCTTTGGCCTCAGTTACCTCTTCACACTGATTGAAAATACTCCACAGGAAGAAAGGAAGATCATCTCAGTGAGAATAAGCTAAGTTTATTTATTTAGAACTTGCTATAGAAAGTGTGTCAGCTACTGTCACTCTTTATCTATTATGAATAATTCTGTTCTGGACATTCATGTATAAGTTTTTATTTGTACATGTTATCAGTTCTTTTGGGTATATATCCAAGGGTGAGATTGTTGGATTATATAGTTTTTCTATGTTTAACTTATAGAGGAACTGCCACAATGGTTACAACAATTTATATTCCTAACAGCATTATATAAAGGTTCCAATTTTTCTACATTCTTACAAATACTTGTTATTATAGCCATAGTAGTGGATGTCAAATGGTATCTTACAGTGATTTTGATTACATTTATCTAATGATTAAACATGCTGAGCATCTTTTCATGTACTCATTGACCATGTGTCTATCTTCTTTAGAGAACTGTCTATCCAAATCCTTTGCACATTTTTTTTTCAATTAGCTTACTTGTCTTCTAATAGTTAAGATGTAAAGTTCAGTTCAGTTCAGTAGCTCAGTCGTGTCCAACTCAATGAGACCCCATGGACTGCAGCATGCCAGGCTTCCCTGTCCATCACCAACTCCTGGATCTTACTCAAACTCATGTCCATTGAGTCGGTGATGCCATCCAACCATTTCATCCTCTGGCATCCCCTTCTCCTCCTGCCTTCAATCTTTCCCAGTATCAGGGTCTTTTCCAGTGAGTCAGCTCTTCACATCAGGTGGCCAAAGTATTGGAGTTTCAGCTTCAACATCAGTCCTTCCAATGAACACTCAGGACTGACCTCCTTTAGGATGGACTGGTTGGATCTCCTTGCAATCCAAGGGACTCTCAAAAGTCTTCTCTAACACCACAGTTCAAAAGCATCAATTCTTTAGCGCTCAGCTTTCTTTATGGTCCAGCTTTCACATCCATACTTTTATATATTTGAATACATAGCCCTCATCAGATATATGATTTGCAAATTAGTTTCTTCCATTCTATTAGTTGTCCTTTCATTTTCTCAGTGTTGTCTTTTGAGCACAGAAGTTTTTAGTTTTGGTAAAGTTCAATTTGTCTGTTTTTTTTTTCCTTTGATTGCTTGTGCTTTATATGTTATATTAAAATACCATTGACTAATGCAAGGTCACAAATAGTTACTTTATATTTACATTTATATTTCCTTCCAAGAGTTTTATAGTTTTGTCTTTTATATTTATGCCTATAATATTTAGAGTTAAATGTTGTATATGGTGTGAGGAAGGGGTTCAACTTCTTTTGCATAAGGATATCCAAATTCTCTAACACCATTTGTTGAAATTGCTATTTTTCACTCACTGAATTACCTTAGCACTACTGGCACTACTGTCAAAAATCTGTAGACCACAAATGTAAGAATTTATTTCTGGACTTTCAGTTCTGTTTCATTGATCTGTATGTCACTCCTTGAATTAATCCTATAATAGTCCTGTTGATTATTTTAATATTGTAGCATGTTTTTAAATCAGAATGTTTGAGTTCTCCAATTTTGTAGTTCTTCAAGGTTATTTTGGTTATTCTAGTTCCCTTGAATTCCCATACAAATTTTAACATTAGCTTGTCATTTTCTGCAAAAAGTCAGCTGTGACTTGGAAACAGTATGTTTTATCTGTAGATCAATGTGAAAAGTATTGCCATCTTTTTTTTTTTTAATTAATGAATTAGTTTTTGGACTGTGTTGGCTCTTTGTTGCTTCAGGTGAGCTTTCTCTAATTGTGATGAGTGAACTTCTCATTGCAGTGGCTTCTCTTGTGGAGCATGGATTCTAGGTGTGCAGGCTTCAATAGATGTGGCTTGCAGCCTCAGTTGTTGTGGCACAGGGGCTTCACTGTACCTATCATATGCTAAGTCACACAAACACAGACACAAATCAATAATTTTAAAAGACTCAAATCATCAAGCAACTGTTCCAACCACAATGGTATGAGACTAGAAATCAACTACAAGGAAAGGAAAAAATAAATGCAAGAAACCATAAGCACATGTAGGCTAAACAATATGTGACTAAGCAACCACCATTTAGTCACTGTTGAAATCAAAGAGGAAATTAAAAAATACCTTGAGACAGAGAAGATGGAAATGTAATGATCCAAAATCTGGGACACAGCAAAAGCGATTCAAAGAGGGAAGTTTACAGTGATACAAGCCTACCTCAGAATCAAGAAAAATCTCAAGTAAACAATGTAACATTATACCTGAAGGAATTAGAAGAACCCAAAATTAGTTGAAAAAAAATGAAGAATAAAAAAGAATAAAGATTAGGGCAGAAATAAATGAAATAGAGACAAAAAATTTTTAATTAAAAAGACAAGTAAAACAGATTGTTTTAAAAAAATAATAAACATTTAGCCAGGCTCATGAAGGAAAAAACAAAAAATTAAAGAGGGCCCAAATAAATAAAATTAGAAATGAAAAGGGAGCAGATACAACCAACACCACAGACAGAAATACAAAGACTCATAAGAAATTACTATGTACAATGATTCTCCAATGATTACTATGTACAATGACACAATGATTTAATTCATTAATTAAAAAAAAAATGGCAATACTTTTCACATTGATCTACAGATAAAACATACTGTTATCCAAGTCACAGCTGACTTTTTGCAGAAAATGACAAGCTAATGTTAAAATTTGTATGGGAATTCAAGGGAACTAGAATAACCAAAATAACCTTGAAGAACTACAAAATTGGAGAACGCAAACATTCTGATTTAAAAACATGCTACAAAATGGACAACATGGAAGAAATGTATAAATACCTAGAAATGTACAGTCTCCTAAGACTAACTAAATCATGAAAAATAGAAAACATGAACAAACTAATTACCAGTAATCAAATTTATCAGTAATCAAAAAACTCCCAACAAACAAAAGTCTAGGACCAGAGGCCTTCACAGGTGAATTCTACCCAACAGTTGAATAAGAGTTAACACCTTTCTTCTCATAGCAATCTAAAAAACTGAAGAAGGAACACTGAAACTCATTCTATGAAGCCATAGTATTCACACATTGATACTAAAATCAGAAAAAGACACCCAAAATAAAATAATTATCAATATCACTAAAGAACATGGATGCAAAAATTCTCAACATAATATTAGCAAACCAAATCCAACAATCTATTAAAAGGATCACACATCATGATCAAGCAGGATTTATCACAGAGATGTTTCTATATCCACAAATAAATCAATATGATAAAACTGCACTAACATATTGAATAAAAATTATTGTTCAATAGGTAGAGCAAGAGTTTTTGACAAAGTGCAGTATCTATTTTTGATTAAAAGTTTCAAAAGAGTGGGAATAGGGAGAACATACTAAGCATAATAAAGATCATATATGACAAAAGTAGAGCCAACATCATCCTTAACAGTGAAAAGCTGAAAGCATTTCCTCTAAGATCAGGAACAAGAAAAAATTGCCCACTCTTGCTAATGTAATTCAACATAGTATTAAAAGTCCTAGCCACTCAGACAAGAAAAGGAAATAAAAGGATTCTAATTTGGAAAGAAAGAAATCATCCACTGCTTGTGGATGAGATGATGCTATATACCAGTAGTCCTCAGCCATTGTGACACAGGGATGGGTTTTGTGGAAGACAATTTATCCATGGACTTGGGGTGGGAGGTTTCAAAATGATTCAAGTGCATTACATTTATTGTGCACTTTATTTCTATTATTATTATGTATAAAAATAAAGCTCCATCTCAGATCATCAGAAATTAGGTCCCAGAGGTTGGGGACCCATGCTATATGCAGAATTCTAAGGATATCATGAAAACTACTAGAACTCATCAATGAATTCAATAAAGTAGCAGGATACAAATTACACAGAAATCTATTGCATTTCTATGGGCTAGTAGAAAGAGAAATTAAGGATGCAATCCTGTTTACAATTCCATCAAGAATAAAATACCTAGGAATAAATGCAAGTAAGGAGGTAAAATCTATATTCAGAAAACTATTAGACATTGATTAAAAAAAAAAAGTAAAGATTAATACAAATGAAAGATATACCATGTTCATGAACTGGAAGAATTAATATTGTTAAAGTTACCATATTACCCAAGGAAATCTACAGAGTCAATTCAATTCCCATCAAAATACCAATCATTTTTCAAATAATTCTAAAAGTTCTATGGAAACGTGAGAAACCCTAAGTAGCCGAAACAATCTTGAGAAAGAAGAAAAAGCTTGCGGTATCATGGTCCCTGATTTCAAGCTGTATTATAAAGATACAGTAATCAAAACAGTATAGTACTGGCACAAAAACAGACACATAGACCAATGGAACTGAACTGTGAGGCCAGAAATAAACTCATGCATGTATGGCCAGTTAATCTACAACAAAGGAGGCAAGGGCTACAATGGGGTAAAGAGAACCACTTCAACAATTTAGAACTAGACAGCTATATGCAAAAGAATATACTACTTTTTAAATATACTACAGTCTTCTACCTAAAGAAACAAAAGACTTATATATAGAAAACTATAAAACACTGATGAAAGAAATCAAAGAGGACACAAACAGATGGAGAAATATACTGTGTTCATGGATTGGAAGAATTAATATAGTGAAAATGAGTATACTACCCAAAGCAATCTATAGATTCAATGCAATCCCTATCAAGCTACCAATGGTATTTTTCACAGAACTAGAACAAATCATTTCACAATTTGTATGGAAATATAAGAAACCTCGAATAGCCAAAGCGATCTTGAGAAAGAAGAATGGAACTGGAGGAATCAACCTGCCTGACTTCAAGCTCTACTACAAAGCCACAGTCATCAAGACAGTGTGGTACTGGCACAAAGATAGAAATATAGATCAGTGGAACAAAATAGAAAGCCCAGAGATAAACCCACGCACCTATGGGCACCTTATCTTCCACAAAGGAGGCAAGAGTATACAATGGAGAAAAGACAATCTCTTTAACAAGTGGTGCTGGGAAAACTGGTCAACCACTTGTAAAAGAATGAAACTAGAACACTTCCTAACACCATACACAAAAATAAACTCAAAATGGATTAAAGATCTAAACGTAATACCAGAAACTATAAAACTCCTAGAGGAAAACATAGGCAAAACACTCTCTGACATAAATCACAGCAGGATCCTCCATGACCCACCCCCCAGAATATTGGAAATAAAGGCAAAAATAAACAAATGGGACCTAATTAAAATTAAAATCTTTTGCACAACAAAGGAAACTAGGAGCAAGGTGAAAAGACAGCCTTCAGAATGGGAGAAAATAATAGCAAACGAAGCAACAGACAAACAATTAATCTCAAAAATATACAAGCAACTCCTGCAGCTCAATTCCAGAAAAATAAACGACCCAATCAAAAATGGGCCAAAGAACTAAACAGACATTTCTCCAAAGAAGACATATAGATGGCTAACAAACACATGAAAAGATGCTCAACATCACTCATTATTAGAGAAATGCAAATCAAAACCACAGTGAGGTACCATTTCACACCAGTCAGAATGGCTGTTATCCAAAAGTCTACAAGCAATAAATGCTGGAGAGGGTGTGGAGAAAAGGGAACCCTCTTACACTGTTGGTGGGAATGCAAACTAGTACAGCCACTATGGAGAACAGTGTGGAGATTCCTTAAAAAACTGGGAATAGAACTGCCATATGACCCAGCAATCCCACTGCTAGGCATACACACCGAGGAAACCAAAATTGAAAGAGACGCGTGTACCCCAATGTTCATCGCAGCACTGTTTACAATAGCCAGGACATGGAAGCAACCTAGATGTCCATCAGCAGACGAATGGATAAGGAAGCTGTTGTACATATACACAATGGAATATTATTCAGCCATTAAAAAAAATACATTTGAATCGGTTCTATTGAGATGGATGAAACTGGAGCCCATTATACAGAGTGAAGTGAGCCAGAAAGAAATGCACCAATACAGTATACTAATGCATATACATGGAATTTAGAAAGATGGTAATGATGACCCTATATGTGAGACACTAAAAGAGACAAAGATGTAAAGAACAGACTTTTGGACTCTGTGGGAGAAGGTGAGGGTGGGATGATTTGAGAGAATAGCACTGATACATGTATGTTATTGTATGTGAAGTAGATCGCCAGTCCAGGTTCAATGCATGAGACAGGGTGCTCAGGGCTGGTGCACTGGCATGACCCCGAGGGATGGGATGGGGAGGGTGGTGGGAGGGGGGTTCAGGATGGGGAACACATGTAAACCCATGGCTGATTCTTGTGAATGTATGGCAAAAACCATCGCAATATTGTAAAGTAATTAGCCTCCAATTAAAATAAATAAATAAAATAAATTGAATTATAGTTAATGTATGCTAGTTACAGGTATACAATATACTGAATCACAATTTTGGAATTTTATGCTCCATGTATACTTATTACAAAATATTAGCTATATTTTCCTGTGTTGTGCCATATATCCTTGTAGTTTTTCTATACGTGATAGTCTTTACCTCTTAACTGCTTATCCCTACCTTGCCCTTCTCTGCTTCCCTGTCCTCACTGGTAATCACTAGTTTAGTCTCTTTATCCGTGAGCCTGTTTTGTTGTTGTTATATTTGCTAGTCTGTTGTATTTTTTAGGTTCTACATATAAGTGATATCATATAAAGAAAAGACGAAGTGTTTGTCTTTCTCTGGACAATTTTACTAGTTAGATAAAATTTAGATGTGGGTCCTGATATCTTTGATTTGATCCCAATAACTTTCTTAGCAGGTGTAAGTATCAGGATCAATATTCAAAATATTTTTAAAAATAGTTAAGACTACCAGTGTGGGTCATTGAGTAAATAAAGTTTATTAGATGAAAAATAATTTAACATAAAAACCTCTTTAATAGCATAAATTCATACTTTTAAAGAAATACAGTGCTGTATTTATATTGAAAGGTAAGTAAATATGAAGTTACTTTCAGCACTGAAAAACCCTAGTAACTTTTCATAATTAATTGGCTATAAAGAGAAATTAAGAATGAGTAAATTGGTTTTCTGGATAGCATTTCTTATTATATGTTCCTTTCTCCTTTGCTCCCAAATATAGATCTTCTCTATCTAACTTCACTGAGTCTGTCAGAAGAAGACTGAAGGAAAAGATACCCACCCACATAATACTGTGATTGTTTAGAAGTTCCTGTATGAAAAGGAGTTGTTTGAAAGCACCTGGCATAGTTGATTAGTTTCACCTGGATTCTCTTCTGCCTGGTTCTCTTGTAGGGAAAAAATAGCAAATTCAAATGAAATTCCAGTCTGAAGTATAATTACTTGCTTGCATAGCAAAAATTCTTTTATCTTTTTCTGCACATTGTTATTCTTACTTGGTTTAAGAAGAAAAGCCACTTAATGTTTTAGAACTTTATAATAGTAAAATACACATGAGTTTAAAATTGTTCTTTCCTATTCTTATAATTTTCCAAAGATATTAAAATTACTTTGTATATCTATGAAAGTTTTTTTAAAAAATCCTAAATTTGAGATCAATTGCAGAATACGGAGAAAATAATTAGTTCATTACTTATATAGAAACACTAAGAAATAAACTGTTAATTGCTTCCAGTTTTATGTAATAGGCTTTAATGTTTGTGAATGTATTTTTTTACTTTGAATATAGTATCTATTTAAACTTGTAAAAGAAAATCTGAAATACTAATTGTAGCTCATTTTATATTACAACCAAAGTGTTCATTTCTGAACCTGTTCTTCAACATGTCATCATAAGAAGCCAGTGTTTGATTTCTTTTGAAATTCTGTTTAATGCCCTTTTTCTTCATTTTCATAGATAGCTTCCTAGAAAGGCCAACTTGGAAGCGACATTTAAAATACACTTATGCCAGTGAAGTGTCAATCAGAGAAATGTTCATGAGTGCACATCACTCTGCTGAGCTTTATATTGGTATTATTCAACTTATCGTGGTGAGACATGTAAATAAAAAATCAGAAGGAATTTAATAATATGGCATCTAAAGAAAGGCACTATCCTAGGTCTGAACTGTATTGATAATTAGTTGTTCTCAAGTTGTTAAGTATGCTTTAAATTTGTATTTATTCAAAGACTGTTAGCTCAGTGACATATTTTACAATAAGTTAATTCTAGATATGATGCTTACCTATTCATGTCTTGACAATAAATTTTACTTTGTAAACATTCTAGAATGGGAGAATCCATTAATCTTTAACCCCTATTTTGCCAAAATAGAAGATTGGGATTTATATATAAAAAATTTAAAACAGAAATTCTGATATGAAAATTTGTCTCCCTTTCATAGCTTATTCACAGTGTTTCGGGGGCTAGAAGGTGCTTATTAATATTACTGTTATTAAATTTACAGACAAAAGATGTTTTATGAACATGTTATTTCATTATTTAAATTGTATATTTGAGGGAAACTCTAAATGGTTTACCAGTGAATTATAATTCCTTCACATAAGTTCATTTAAGTAGAAACATAAGCTATTAATGATGATATTTATGTTTAAAACATATATGTACTTGTTTATGTAATCTGTACAAAAAAAGAAAAGATTCATACAGTTCAGATACATCTCATGGAATATAAGCCACACTTCTGCAAGTACAGATTCTCACATTCACAGAAAAAGTTGAAAACCAGCCATAATTAAACGGTTATAGATGTCTACATATACAACCTCAGTAACTGTTTAATAAAACACTCAGTGATTTGGGTGTCTAATTGTCCTTACTTGTATAAGTTACAAGTGTTGAACATAGCATGGTAGAATGGTTCTTGATACTTGTCTCTTTTTTCATTGTTCTTTCTCATTGGGACATTTATGATGGACCATACCCTTCCAATGGAGATCTTTTACTTAATTCAAGATTATCAGAGGGAAAGGCAAAGTTCCTCTCAAAGTTTATAAAAATCTCAACTAGTGGTATTTATGTTGAAGCTGGTGTACTAGAACAAGTCCGTGGCAATAGAGCCATATTTTATTATTTACTGGCAAGATGAAGGAGGAACCATAGGAATGTCAAATACATGTACTTTAAATTCTACATTCCCAGTGATTTGGTGTTTGTTTTATTTTTCTCTTAAAAGTTCTTTGCAATTTCTAATATTTTCAGAAGACAGAAAATTTATACAGTTTAATCAAGATGGCTAAGGAGACCAGAAGTAACTGTGCCACCTCAATTTAGGGTCATTGGTGAGTCAGTGAAGTTGAACAGATAGAGAGTAGTGTACGAAAGAAGAGTTGCAAATGTTAACCTCTTTCTTGGTTCAGTCCTTTCTAACCTGTGAAATCAGTAGGGCTTTGGTCCCTTCATAATTTTCACTCTCCTTCACAGATCCAGTGCTAGAAATAAGTGGGCACAAAGCTTAAGGGTGCACCCAAAAGCTCAGTAAGCAAGATTAAGCAGCACCATTTTAAACACCATTTTTGAAAAAATTAAACACCAAAAAAAAAAAAATGCATGATGAACAAAATATCAAGCTTTTAGATGAAAACAGGATAAGCTGAGCAGTGTCAGAGCCTGAGGAGAAAGATAAAAATTAATAATTCTAGTCCTGTCAGTAACTGGAACCTGGTTTTAGCACATTGAGGACTGAACTCCAGCCCTCTGGGTCTTTCCTTTGTTCTTACTTCACCAAATGACTTCACTCTATAAACTCCGGATCTGTATTCCATCTTCCATTCTTGGCTTCCACCTGGCCCAGATGATCATGGAAAGAACCCTGGTCTCTAACCGAAGCTTCTTTTTATATCTAAGCTCTCATCCTACTATAAAATCATGTAACTGGATTCCAAAGAGTCTTGATGAGTGATAGTGTGATTGAACATTTGAAGCTCTGGATCCTGTCAACTGCTCTACGGACAAGTCCTAACAACCTCCTCTGCAAGTTTGTCATCCGATTGTACACTAAGAATCCACAAGAGCTATCAACACCTTCTCCTGACCCTACACTTTGAGGATTATTACAATTCTCTGTTTTTGCAAATTCTCTTAATACCTTTGAGAGAAGAAAATGGCAAGTCAGCCCAGTATTTTTGCTTGGGAAATCCCATGGGTAAAGGAGCCTGGAGGGCTACAAGTCCACGGGGTCACAAAAGAGTCAGGCACAACTTAGTGAGCGAACAATAGCAACATAATACCTTGTATCAACTGCTTTGCGGCATTTACTATGGAACTGGCCACATAATCTTGAAAGTTTTTAACTCAGTATTGAGTAAGAGCAAAGAATATTTTAGTACATATTCATTTTATTTTTCTAGTTTTAATGTAATGTTTTCATGTAATGCTGTTTTCTTCTTTCTGGTGCATTGTACACAAAGCCTCTGTGTTTCATAACTGCAAATGTTATGCTTAACTAAATATGACTTGTATAAACTGAGCCACAGGTGTCAGGAAAAGTTCAAATGCTATATAAGTAAACCAAAACAAAATATTCCCAATTTTTCAGCATCTGGAGAAATCTTTTAATATTAACTTTGAAAAATGAAAAAGTTCTAAATTTGCAATCTGACTTTTTTTAAATTGTGTGTTCATTTGACCACTCTTTCCTATGAGGAGATTTTGGATGACTGTTATTCAAACTATAATTTTTGGAGCCCTGTTTTTGGAATGTCTGACACCTTCTTTCTTTTTTTCTTATTACCTAGGTTTAATTAGTAAGGAAGGGAGAGAAGGAAGCAGAAAAGGAGAGGTTCAGCCTCTGCAAACTTGTTTCCCCAATACCTTATGGAATTAAGCATCATTTTGCTATTTTTATCGTTTGAAAGTCATTATTTTTATTATTCTTACTTTTTTTTTTTTTTTTTTATTTCTGGGCCTTGCTGCATAGCATGTGGGACCTGAGTTCCCCCACCAGGGATCAAATCCATGCCCTTGTGTTGGAAGCCCAGAGTCTAAACCACTGGACCACCAGGGAGTCCAAATTTTGCCCATTTGTAGATGAGGAAACAGGAACTAAGGAAACAAGAGTAACCTAAAAACACACAGCTAATAATTAACACAGCTGATGAACTTCCCTGGTGGTCAGTGGTTAAGATTCTGTTGCTCTACAGGTTCAATCCTGATCAGGGAATTAAGGTCTTGCATGTCAGGCTAGTAAGGCCAAAAATAAACAATAAATAAATAAATTTTAAAAATTAAAAAAATAATCATATAGTTGGAATACAAAGCCATGTCCTTGCTAAAACGTGCTCTGAAGCACCTAGGACATAAGAGGAGTTTTAAACTATTTATCAAAATCAAAGCCACACATTTTATAAAGCGGAATAAAAATGTTTCCTGATCTGCAACTGAAAATTGAAGAAAAAATTCTGGTCCATGGGTTTATGCCTCTAAAACCAAGCAGGACATTCTTGGGTACAAATACTTTCCATGTCTCCTGTTTCTTGTTTGTAGAAAAAAAACTTCAGCATACTAGACCTTCCCTGGGTACCAAAGGGCAGATTCAAACGGTTGCTAATCAGGGAAGTGACAGAATGCTAAAACAAAGGAGGAGAAATCAAGAAATAATAGAGCAGTCATGGGGGCATAGTCCTGGTTTCTCCTAAAGTAATATGAATAATTATATCTTTTAATTCTTCTTTAGGAACTGAGGCCCCCACCCAAGTGGAGGTTGGTAACTTCAGGCTGAGCACCAGATTCCTGGAGCTCTGCCCTGTTACCTCACCACCAACCAATTAAAAGATAGTCACATACCCTAGAACCCTCACCCCAAATTTTTCGTGTAAAATCTCCTCCCAGAAAGCCATCAGGGAGTATGAATTTTTTGAGCACACGCCACTCATTCTCCATTCTCCTTGGTTAGCCCTGCAACAAAACTTTCTCTGCTCTGAAATTCAATGTTTTGGTTTCTTTGGCCTCCTTATTTACACTGAGGCAGATCAGTGTAGTGATCACCACTTCAGCTTACTTAGAGACCTGTGTATTTATCTCTATATATAACTCATGCTTAATTCAACAAAACTTGACTTCATTCACTCCCTATTTTTTCTCCTCTCCATTCAAGGACTTTTGTAAATTGCTCAGTTTACTTTTTAGAGAGAACAAGTACCTGCATAAAATAAAATTCTTTGTTTATCATCATATTTAAACAATATTTTAGCTATTATAAAAATAATTGTATCAAGGGGCTTCCCTAGTGGTCCAGTAGTTAAGAACTTGCCTGCCAACACGGGACATTTGCTTGATCCGTGGTCCAGAAACTAAGCTCCCACACACCACAGAGCAAATAAGCCCATCTATCACAGCTACTGAGTCTGTGCATAAGAGCCTGTGAACTGTAACAAGAGAAGCTACCACAAGAAGAAGCACATGTACCACAACTAGAGAGAGTCCCCACTCATTGCAACTAGAGAAAGCCCACTCTCAGCAACAAAGAGTCTGCACACTGCAACAAAGACCCAGCACAGCCAAAAAAAAGTATATTGTATCAAATGAGACAGAAGGGAAAAGGCAAGGCACAACCTTTACATGAATGGTGTAGCCATAGAGGATATGACAAAATCTTGTTAGAACCAACTAGGTCCAAGACGGCAGGATATTCAACTTCCAGTGGACCTTTAGCCTCATTATAATACATTGTAATACATTAGCATAAGCTAAATGACACAGCTACAGTCACCATAGCAGTGCCCTGGTCATTCATAAAAGTCCAAAAAGTGGGCAGTGGTCCAATTCCTGGAAATCTCCACCTCTTCTCCAAAATAGTTGGAATAGTCTTCCCACTCATTAACCAGGAAATTACCCAGACCATAAAAATTAACCACCCCATATTTTGGGACCTCTCACCTTCTGAGATGGCCACACCCTCTCTGTGAAGTGTGTTTCCTCTAGTGTCGTTCTTGCCTTTTGAGACAGACCACATTCTATTTATGGTATATGTGTCTCTCTAAGTAAATCCAATTCTTACCTATCACTTTGCCCTTCACTGAATTCTTTCCACAGTGAGACATCAAGAACCTAAGTGTTAAGTCCTGACACCAGGTGTGTGAATTCAATTCAGAGAGTCTGTCTTTGAAATGTTTGTCTCCCAGGGCTGCTCTTGCCTTCTGAGATGGATTGCATTCTAACTATGGAGTGTGCATATATGTAAATAAGCCTGCTTTCACTTACAATGCCTCACTATGAGCAGTGCTTCTTGCCCATCTCAACCTCACAAATAAATGCCTTTTTTTCACCTTTTCTACCCCCTTCACCTCCCTACTTCCCCAGTCTACCTAGGTAGTCCCTCAAGTACCAAGTTCCTTAGCATTAAGAACCTCCTCACCATCTTTGCATTCACGCTTGACAACTTTTATCCTGGATTTTAACTAAACTCACCCCTCAAATTCCACTGTATCTCCATGCCTCCAGTCACTGCCTCAGGAGAGGCCTCAGGGAGCTGGAGTGGAGGTGGGGACCAAGTCTAGGAGGCATGGTAGATCCACCCACTCACCCACCTAGAAGTGAACTGATCCAAAGAGATGATTGACTTTTTTTTTTTTCTTTTTCTTTTTCTAAGAACTTTTGAAATTTCATGAGATGGTCTCAAAATACTTTCTTATTGTAAATGTGTTATATGCCGGGTACTGTGACATATGCCTTACATTATTTTCTCATTTAATGATTACAGTGTGAATAGTATTATTTCTCACTTTGTGACAAAAAACAACTGAATCGCAGAAATTAATTTGGCAAGGACATATAGCTAGTTAAGTGGCACAGCTGATGCACACCCAGTTTTGTCAAATATTCTTACCTCTCGATTTGTGTTTTATCTGTTTTTCCTGTTACTATGCTTGAATCAATGAGCACCTGTTTTTTCTCATTTAAAAAGTTTGGAATATGTCATCAAATATGAATAAATGTGACCATATAAAATATGAAAAATATAAGATACTTTGAAATAGAAGCAGAGGGAAGCATAGGTTGCAGTTGGCGTATGATGAAGCAGCAGTAGGCAGTGCAGCTTAGTGACAGAGTATCATGCCGGTGAGTATGCCAATAATGTATAAGTATATTCAAATTATTATAGACTCAGCTTTTACACTTATAATTGAGGAAAACAACTTCTTACTTATCAGATTGCTCTCAGAGTTTAATTAAATCAGTGACATGAAAGCTCCTTAGTAATGCTTGACACATACTAGACTATTCTAGAAAAGATTTCTCTTGAATTGAGTCTTCTAAAGGAGCAAAAATTAGTGGCAAGAAAGAAGTGAGGAAAGAATAATCTAAGCAGTGAGTGGTTTGTGTAGAGGAAGGAGAGCATGACACCTCTGTTTAAAAAATAAATAAATAAAAGCCAAACATTTTAAGAGACAGATGAAGATGATGAGGTATGAAGGGCTCTGAATGGTAAGTTAAAGGTGGAGCATTTAACTGAAGTATAGTTCATGGGAAATCAGAGTTCTGAGAACTTTATGTCTTACAATGTCTTTTGTCTATCCTGATAGTACTCAGGGTGTAGAATTCTATATTATTTTGAAATAATAATTCTATTTTAAATAAAATTATTTAATTAATTCTAAATAATAATTCTACATTTTTGAAATAATATATTATTACATATTTTAACATTTTCACTGTGAAATATATTATGGTATCTGAAATTTGTTTTAAAATATATCAGCATAGGCAATACTTTATAAATATGACTTTTTAAGTCAGTACTGTATATGGAATTGGTCAGTTGGCTCAATAAGGAATTCACGTTCAGGAATGGTCTGCTGTCTTTGTAATAGGAACACTCAAGCTCAAATCAAGGGGACACTCAAGACTTCAAATCTTTGGCTTTAAATCTTCCCTTTGCAGTGTTTGCCAGAAAGAAAGAAAAAAAAAAAGGCTCCCTCATTTCTCACATTGGATTTCACTTTATTTTTGCTCAACTGTTGTTAGTATGGTATTAGGAGCTTTGAAAGATGGTGTTCTCTAATGTTCTGACTGAGCTTTAGTTAGTCAGATATTGTGAACCAGTGTCTCAAGGCCACATGGCAATCAAAAATGTCCTTGCCTTTTTCCAAATGTAATACTGGGCCTAATACATATTCCGACATATGATGAAAGATAAAATAGAATTCTTAGGGTAATGGAAAAGGCCAGGATGACAGTTATAGAGCTCACCAAGAGAAAAAAAAAAAACAAACACAAAACTTCAGTCCACAGGGGTCAGAGGATAGAGGGCTTTGGGAGGGATTGCTACAAGAAAAATGATGTAAACAAATTCGTGTTGAGTTTGCTTTTACTGAGAGGATTGAGATTAGCAGATTTGAGGCTGAAAGAAATACACAAAAAGTGCAGCAAGTGGGAAATTAGGTAATCTTAATTATAGTCAAACAAAATCTGTGTGTCAGGGGAAGTATAATCATAAGCATGTAGGTGGCTCCACTGTGAATAACTATATTGGTCATATGAATCTATGAAGCCAATTATTATATACAATAATTGGGCACCTCTAAGGAATAAAATATGTGCCTGCAGAGCTTGAGACCTAAATTTCTAGTTCATAATGGAATGATAACACAAAATATATAACATTAAACATCATAATATAATTATGGAGAAATAGTGGAATTATGGAGAAATAGAATAGCACTATTACTTAGAAAAATAAATCACGCCTCAAGGAAATAGAAATTTGGGATACGATGACAAGAGCCAAGACACTTTTTTGATATAAGCTTTCTAGTTCTATTGGATTTAAAACTTCAATAAAGTTAGTAAGACATTCAATTATTAGTTGTGCAAAGTGATAAGAACATCATCATTTCATCTTTAATATAAAAATTTGTTCATAATTAATTCCCATTACATCCCTGAGGAGTAGACATCTCTTTTACAACATTACTCCTGAAATCTCATTCCACTGCTACAATGGACCTGCTCAAGTCCAGCGACCCCTCAGCTTTCTGTGCTCTGTGGTGCCTCCCAAAACAGAAATATAAATCAATGGAACAAAATAGAAAGCCCAGAGATAAATCGACATGCCTATGGACACCTTATCTTTGATAAAGGAGGCAAGAATATACAATGGAGAAAAGACAATCTCTTTAACAAGTGGTGCTGGGAAAACTGATCAACCACTTGTAAAAGAATGAAACTAGAACACTTTCTAACACCATACACAAAAATAAACTCAAAATGAATTGAAGATCTAAATGTAAGACCAGAAACTATAAAACTCCTAGAGGAAAACATAGGCAAAACACTCTCTGACATAAATCACAGCAGGATCCTCTATGACCCACCTCCCAGAGTAATGGAAATAAAAGCAAAAATAAGCAAATGGGACCTAATTACAATTAAAAGCTTTTGCACAACAAAGGAAACTATAAGCAAGGTGAAAAGACAGCCTTCAGAATGGGAGAAAATAATAGCAAATGAAGCAACTGACAAAGTTAATCTCAAAAATATACAAGCAACTCCTGCAGCTCAATTCCAGAAAAACAGGTGACCCAATCAAAAAATGAGCCAAAGAACTAAAGAGACATTTCTCCAAAGAAGACATACAGATGGCTAACAAACACATGCAAAGATGCTCAACATCACTCATTATCAGAGAAATGCAAATCAAAACACAATGAGGTACCATCTTATGTTGGTCAGAATGGCTGCTATCTAATAGTCTACAAACAATAAATGGTGGAGAGGGTGCAGAGAAAAGGGAACCCTCTTATACTGTTGGTGGGAATGCAAACTAGTACAGCCACTATGGCGAACAGTGTGGAGATTCCTTAAAAAACTCTAAAGAGAACTGCCATACGACCCAGCAATCCCACTGCTGGGCATGTACACTGAGGAAACCAGAATTGAAAGAGGCACGTGTACCCCAATGTTCATCGCAGCACTGTTTATAATAGCTAGGACATGGAAGCAACCTAGATGTCCATTGGCAGACGAATGGATAAGAAAGCTGTGGTATATATACACAATGGAATATTACTCAGCCATTAAAAAGAATACATTTGAATCAGTCCTAATGAGGTGGATGAAACTGGAGCCTATTGTACAGAGTGAACTAAGTCAGAAAGAAAAACACCAATACAGTATACGAATGCATACATATGGAATTTAGAAAGATAGTAACAATTACCCTGTATGTGAGACAGCAAAAGAGACAGAGATGTATAAAACGGTCTTTTGGACTCTGTGGGAGAAGGCAAGGGTGGGATGATTTGGGAGCATAGCATTGAAACATGTATATTATCATATGTGAAACAGATCACCAGTCCAGGTTCAATGCATGAGACAGGGTGCTCAGGGATGGTGCACTGGGATGACCCTGAGGGATAGCGTGGGGAAGGAAGTGGGAGGGGGGTTCAGGATGGGGAACACATGTACACCCATGGCTGATTCATGTCAACGTATGGCAAAAACCACTACAATATTGTGAAGTAATTAGCCTCCAATTAAACTAAATAAATTAAAAAAATAAAAATTAAAAAAAAAAAGAACTAAGGCTGAAGAAAAGGCATAGCTTTCTGGGGGAGACACTGCAGGTATGAGATTTCAGGCTCTATCACCCAGATCCAATCCAATCCAGCCAGGTCACCAAACTTCCCATATTATCAGTGATGCCAGTCAATGAAGACAACAGCCTTTGGGTTTTCTTCCTCTGACTTGGGAGCATTTAGTATAAACCTGATTACAGTGTTGGGTACATTTTATCCTTGGACAACTAGGGTATATTGGGCCAATAAACATGAGATATCTAAAACTGATGTGTAATTTTTGTCCTTGTTTAATTTTTCATCTTAATCTTCTAACTGCATTAAACACTCTAAGGAACTAGTTCCTATTTTATCACCACAGACTGGTTTCAGAGAAGACAATTTTTCCACAAGCTGGGGATGGGGGCATGATTCAAGAGCAGTACCTTTATTGTGCATTTTATTTCTATTATTATTCTATCAGCTCCACCTCAGATGTTTTAGGCATTAGACCCTAGAGTTTGCATACCTCAGCTCCAAGGAATTAAACTCTGCAAGAAGCTAACATGGAGATTACTTCTGATTTTTTTATAGTCCATAATTCTCACATACAACATTAAATTCCACCTTAAATTTTCTTTTTTTAAATTTTAAATTAGTTTATTTATCTATTTTTTAACTTTACACTAGTGTATTTGTTTGGCCATATATTGACATGAATCCACCATGGGTGTACATGTGTTCCCCTTCCAGAACCCCCCTTCCCACCTCCCTCCCCATGCTATCCCAGGTCATTCCGGTGCACCAGCCCCGAGCACCCTGTATCACATGTCGAACTTCGACTGGTGATTCATTTCACATATGATAATTTACATGCTTCAATGCCATTCTCCCATATCATCCCGCCCTCACCTTCTCCCATAGAGTCCATAATACTGTTCTATTTATCTGTGTCTCTTTTGATGTCTCGCATACAGGGTTATCTTTATCAATTAATTAAATACCATATATATGTGTTAGTATACTGTATTGGTGTTTTTCTTTCTAGCTTACTTCACTCTGTATAATAGGCTCCAGTTTCATTCACCTCATTAGAACTGATTCGAATGTATTCTTTTCTGAATAAATTATTCTCACATGATACATACCTTCAAACCGGAGGCCTTGCTCCCTTGAATGTGGGGGCGTGCAACAGCGCTTGCCAAGCGAAGAGGTGTGTCACGATTCTTCTGTCTGCAGACGACAAAGCGGTGTGTCGAGAGGACGCACAGGCACGTCCCAGGACACTGAGCACACGGACACGGTGACCCGCCTCTCAGCCCTGCTCCTGGGGTATGGCACTGTCTCCACCGCTGACACAGGGTGAGCAGCTCACACGTATCCTCGACTATGGTCACATGACCCGGACCTGGCCAATCGGTGTGTTCCATCCTCCCTGGCCGCCGTGATTGGCTCAGGACTCGCGCGGTGACCAATCGGGGCCCAGGGCCAGGCCTCAGGCTGGAATCAAGGAAAGAGGAGGAAGTTCTGCCAGAAGGGGTGTGGCCGGGTGAGGTCAGGCTACAGCCGTGGGAGGGGCGTGAGATCAGCCTGGGGCAGTTGGTGGCTTTCCCGCGCCCGTCAGGGCAGAGCCACCCGCCTGAGAATGGGGGCGCTGCTGAGCCCGGGGGTTGAGAGTGCCGGTTCCTGCTGTGGTCCCGGAGATCCACCTGAGACCTGAGCGAAGCCGTCTGCCGGTGAGTCCTCTCCTGTTTGTCTGTCAGCTTGTTTGCGCCACGCTGGGTTTTCTGTCCAGCTGGCTAAGTGGACACCCTGGAAATGCACCTGTGTGGGTTTTGCCTGGCTTCAGGGAAGAAATGCCAGAGGAGGCTGGGAGACTCCAATGTAATCTGGATTCAGGTCATATCTCTTGAAAGTGAAGTGAAGTTCCTCAGTCGTGTCCGAGTCTTGCGACCCCATGGGCTCTACAGTCCATGGAATTCTCCAGGCCAGACTACTGGAGTGGGTAGCCTTTCCCTTCTCCAGGGGATCCTCCCAGTCCAAGGATTGAACCCAGGTCTCCCGCATTGCAGGCAGATTCTTTAGCAGCTGAGCCACAAGAGAAGCCCGAGAAGACTGGAGTGGGCAGCCTGTCCCTTCTGCAGCGGATCAGGATTCGTGACCCAGAAATCAAACCGGGGTCTCCTGCGTGGCAGGAGGGTTCTTTACCAGCTGATCTATCAGGGAAGCCCACTATCTCTTAAGGCCAGCTATTCATTGATATGTCTTTAGGCAAGCGACTCATTGTAGGATTCCCCTGATGAGTCTTCACAGGATTAAGGTAGCAACCTGCTAAGGTAGCAATCAATGTCCTTTTTCTAGAGGACAAAAGCGGGGCTCAAAGGAGGTAACAGAGCTACAGCAAGGAAGTGTGTACCTAGACAAAACCCCCAGATCCTGCTGTTAGAACTCAGGGAAGCCATATGCTGTGGCTTGTCCATGGGACAGGGGCTAAGGCACCCAGCCCACACTGGGTAGTGTGGGGACCTGACTTGGTAACTGCCGTCTGGCAGCTCTGAGGCTCACAGAAGCAGTTTGCACTGAAGAGAGGAAGGACACCTCCCTTCATCCACCCCACCACACCCTCGGGGTGCTGCCACACCCTGCCCCCTTTCTCTTGCTTTGTGAGGGAATGAGAGTCACGCTCACGTGACCACATTGACTGTCCACTTTTCACGGGCTACCAACTGGAGCTGCTACAGGAGAGGCCAAGAGCCTTTGCCCCTGAGTACCTCCCTTTCCTTTGCACCGTGGGGGCCCTCCTCCACACTTGCACACCAGAGGCCTCCTCTGAGACACGCAGGGACCCTCCCTCCGTTGGCAACAGGTGCCTCCATGCCTGCCCTTTCAATGCCTCCCTCGAAACTCAGATCCTAGCCCCTTTGTCTGCTCGCGGCCCACCTGGCTACCATGGGAGGGCCAGAGCTTACAGTGAATCCCAAGCTCAGATCTGACCGGCGGGAATCTCAGTATAAAGGACCTGATTATTCACGCTATACAGGCTGGAGTAGGCTCCAGGGATCCGTAAGCAGGGCTTGGGCCATAGTGACTCCACAGCTGTTTTAATGCCTGGGGAGGGTTCTGGCTGTAGTGGGGGTGGGCTGAGTCTCCTGAGGTTCTGAAGGCCCACTTTTTGCAGGTTCATGGTACACAGAGAAGAGAAGGTGGAGTCCTTCCCTGGAGGTGGTCACAGCTCATGGATGAGCCAGACAGGCAGGCAGGGCACAATAGCACCTGAGCTGCCTTCATGAGGGAGTGGTGTGGGGGCAGAGGAAGAGAACCAGGTCTGCTCCCTCGTGTGGTGCCCAGGGCAGGTCGTCGCCAGACGAAACACTTACTATGGCGATGACCATCACTGCTGTCTGCAAAGGCTTTACGCTGGCGTGTGTCTTCATCTAGCGGTCAGGCCGTCTCTAAACTACACTGGCCGTGGGCATGGCCTCTTCCTAGGAACTTGCCGTGTTTCGTCTCTTCCTTACTGAACATTCGTTTCCAAGAGGGTTTTTGGGCCACGAGATTGTTGGGTTTTCTCTAGCTTTGCCTCTTGAGGAACGCTTTTCCGGTTGTTGGTGTGGTTTGTTTCTCCAGCTCTCTTTCTTGGCTTATTGTGTGAATTGGTTTCTGCCAGAGGAAGAGCTCAGAATTTGCCTTCTGGCTGAGATGTGACACTCACAGCAGCAAGGCCTACCTGGATATTATGACCACATTTGCCGAAAGGGCTTTGTTACGCAGAAGACACCTTGAGAGTACCTACCCTGTCCTTTCAGATACCCAAAGGCTATTTGCAATGAAATAGAAAACAATAATGCTCCACTTTAGTCTTACAATCTGTGGGGAGTCAGAAAAATCCCCTGGAGAAGGGAAACACTAGCCACTCCAGTATTCTCGCCTAGAGAATTCCATGGAGTGTGTAGTCCATGGAGTCGCAAAGAATCAGACAAAATCTGATGACTGAACAACAACAACAACGAAGCTTCATCACTCATCCAACAGAGACGACAACAGTATTTACACAACTGTGTGCATGTTCAGTTGCTGATTCGTGTCCACCTCTTTGCAGCCCTGTGGATTGTAGCCCCCAAGATCCTGTATCTGTGGAGTTTTCAGGCAAGAATCCTGAAATGGTTTGTCATTTCCTCCTCCAGGGGATCTTCCCAACCCAGGGATTGAACCCAAGTCTCCTGCATCTCCTACATTGGCTGGCAGGTTCTTTTCTGCTGAGCCACCTGGGAGACAAGTCATGACATCACTGGGTTATCCTGAAGTACTTAATGTAGAGTCTGGCTCTCGGGAAATCCTCACTGGTGATGTGACTATTCAGTCATCTCTCATTACTGCTCATAGGATAATGGAATGGCCATGCTCACAAAAGGGGAAGAAGAGCCTTTCCAAGTCCAGTGAAATCCTTCGCCACACATCTCTTTTTTGAAACTTGACTTTGAAATACACATCAAACATAAAGACGTTGGTTATGGCCACCAGAAAAGATGCAGTTGTACCGACAAGTGAGGAGGATCCTTCTCCCAGTTCCAACATGCATGCGTTGTTTGCCTGGCACCACCCACACTTCTGTGACAGCAGCTGGGGGTCCTGCAGCTTAACTCAATGTGGACACTGCCTATCTGCGGGTAGTGCCAGACCCCACAGGTTAAAGGCCCAACCCTATAAGACCCTCGCCCCACTTCAGACATCATTTGCAAGCCCAGATGGTCACCTGCGCTCCGACCCACTGGCCACCCGTTCAGAGGTTCTAACGACTTTGGGTTCTATTAATTGGTAGAGTGGCTCACGGAACTCAGAGAAACATGTTGCCTACTAGATCACAGGTTTATTGTAAAAGGTACTAAACTCAGAAACAGCAGATGGAAGGGGATGCACAGGACAGGGTGTGTGTGGGGGAGGCACGGAACTTCACGCCCTCCAAGCCCCACTTTCCCCAAATCTGCATGTGTTCATCAACCCAGAGCTGTCCAGACCCTGTTTGGTAGTTGTTCTGGAGGATTCATCACACAAGCACAATTGGTTAAATCACTGGCTGTTGGTGATCGCTTCGACAGGAAGCCCTTCTCGCGTTCCCAGACATGGTAGTGGGGAGGGACCGGAAGTTCCAATCCTCTAACCGTGTGGTCAGTTCCCCTGGCAAAAAGCCGCCCCCCTTTGGACAAGAGGCACTCTCTGAAAAGTCACCTCATTCACCTAACAAGAGACACTTTGACTGCTGTCCCCACTTAGGAAGTTCCCAGAGTTTTAGGAGTTCTGTGCCAGGACTGGGGGACAAAGACCAAAAATGTATTTCTTCTTGTGAATACAAATCACAAGGTCACAGTGACCCCAAATTTCAGTGATCCTTTGGTTCTATAGCCTTCAAAGGTTTTCAGCAGTTGATTGGACCTTTTCTGAAAAAAATGTTGGGGCCGCACCTCAAGGCATGTGGGCATCTTAGTTCCCCAACCAAGGACTGAACGCACACTCCCTGCATTGGAAGGCAGAGTGTTGACCACTGGACCACCAGGGAAGCCCCTGATGGGCCCTTTTTAGATGAAAATGCTCCCGTGGTGTAAACTAAAGGGTTCCAGATTTCAAAAAGCTGGAGCTGAGCATGAGCCATCTTCTTAGGCTGTCTTTAGATCATAACTGACTTTTCCATGGCCCTTGCAACCCTGAGCTTTCCCCTGAGATGAGTCAGGCCCCAAGCAGCCTGTTGCCTTCCCCTGCTCGAGACCAGAGTCTATTCAGGGGCCGCCGGGCACAGGCAGCATGCAGGGTGTGCGCGGGTCCACGCCAGCGGGATTAGCGGAGAGATGTCCGGGATGGCTCATTGCCGGGTGTGCTCTGATTACAAGAACAAGATAGCCTCGGAGAGAGCCCAGCCACACAACCTTGCCCACTCTGAAACAAAATTGTGGTGCTTCCCCAAGGAGAAAGAAATCCATGGACTCCATTGAATAGTCAACGACCCCCAAAAGATGAAGAGTCTTAAAGTGGGATTTCTCAGCCTTGGCGTTGCTGGCATTTGATATCTTGCAGCATTTGTAAATACAACCGAAAATGTCCCCAGATGTCACCAGTGTCCCCCGGACCCCAACGTTGAGGGCCAGCTGGACAGGCTGGACCAGGAGCAGGGATGAATGAAATGAAAGTTGCTCAGGCGTGTCTGACTCTTTGCAACCCCATGGACTCTACAGTCCATGGAATTCTCCAGGCGAGAATAATGGAGTGGGTAGCCTTTCCCTTACCAGGGGATCTTCCCAACGCGGGCATCGAACCCAGGTCCCGCACTGCAGGCGGATTCTTTACCAGCTGAGCCCCAAGGGAGGCCCAAGGGAAGACCAGGAGCAGGGATGGGGGAATGCAAAAGGAGAGTGAAGCGAGAGGAATGGGGGCAGAGAAGCAAGTCCGCCCTCCTGAGACGTCTGCTGGCCCGGTCGTCTGCAGTTGTGACCAGGTCACGGGGGCTCAGATGTGTTTGACCCCCTGTGCTCCCCCAGGGCCAGCGGGTGTGTGAGGCTGAGCTGCTCCAGGGGAAGCGTGGGCCTCGAGCCCCACACAGATGTGGGGCGCGAGCCTTTCTCCCGAGTCAGGAGGTTTATTGTTGAGAAGACATCCCGTGATGAACAGGGGAAGACCGGCCTGGCTGAAGTCGCAGTCGAGGGGTGGATTTTTTTTTTTTTTTATTTACTGTGAGGCTCAGTCATAAAAACTTTTATTAGAGAAGTCATGATTATGTATACATGTGTATAATTTTGATCTGATATTCAAATATTCAAATGTTTTCGCTTTTAGTTGCTCAGCTCATTCAGTTGTTCGTTCGTGTCCGACTCTTTGCGACCCCATGAACAGCAGCATTCCAGGCCTCCCTGTCCATCACCAACTCCCAACGTTTACCCAAACTCATGTCCATTAAGTCAGGGATGCCACCCAACCATGTCATCCTCTGTTGTCCCCTTCTCCTCCTGCCTTCAATCTTTCTCTACATCAGGGTCTTTCCAATTGAGTCAGCTCTTCGCATCAGGTGGCCAAAATATTGGCGTTTCAGCTTCAACATCAGTCCTTCCGATGCATATTGAGAACTGATTTCCTTTAGGATGGGCTGTTGGATCTCCTTGCAGTCCAAGGGACTCTCGAGAGTCTTCTCCAAGACCACAGTCCAAAAGCATCAAGTCTCCTGCGCTCAGCTTTCTTTATAGTCCAACTCTCACATCCATACATGAGTACTGGAAAAACCGCAGCCTTGACTAGATAGACCTTTGTTGACAAAGTAATGGCTCTGCTTTTTATTTATTTATATAATCAACATATTCATTTTAGTTGGGGGCTAATTAGTTTACAATATTGTAGTGGTTTTTACCATACATTAACATGAAGCAGCCATGGGTTTACATGTGTTCCCCATCCTGAACCCCCCTCCCACCTCCCTCCCCATCCCATCCCTCTGGGTCATCCCATTGCCCCAGCCCTGAGCATTTGTCTCATGCATTGAACCTGGAATGGTGTTCTGTTTCACATATGATAATATACATGTTTCAATGCTATTCTGTCAGATCGTCCCACCCTCACCTTCTCCCTCAGAGTCCATAAGACTGTTCTATGCATCTGTGTCTCTTTTTCTGACTTGCATATAGGGTTTTCGTTACCATCTTTCAAATTCCATATATATGCATTAGTATACTGTATTGGTGTTTTTCTTTCTGGCTTACTTCACTCCGTATAATGGGCTCCAGTTTCATCCATCTCAATAGAACTGATTCAAATGTATTCTTTTTAATGGCTGAGTAATATTCCATTGTGTATATGTACCACTGCTTCCTTATCCATTTGTCCGATGATGGATATCTAGGTTGCTTCCATGTCCTGGCTATTATAAACAGTGCTGCGGTGAACATCGGGGTACACGTGTCTCTTTCGATTCTGGTTTCCTCGGTGTGTATGCCCAGCAGTGGGATTGCTGGGTCATATGGCAGTTGTATTCTCAGTTGTTGTTTAATGAGTCTCCACACTGTTCTCCATAGTGGCTGTACTAGTTTGCATTCCCACCAACAGTGTAAGAGGGTTCCCTTTTCTCCACACCCTCTCCAGCATTTATTGCTTGTAGACTTCTGGATAGCAGCCGTTCTGACGGGCGTGAAATGGTACCTCATTGTGGTTTTGATTTGCATTTCTCTAATCATGAGTGATGTTGAGCATCTTTTCATGTGTTTGTTAGCCATCTGTATGTCTTCTTTGGAGAAATGTCTGTTTAGTTCTTTGGCCCACTTTTTGATTCGGTCGTTTATTTTTCTGGAATTGAACTGAGCTGGTGGATCTTAAGGACACAGAATATTGAGAGTCCCAGCTGGGGCTTCTGATACCGATGACCACAACCTGGGGGCTGGGGGTGGGGGAGGCTGAAAACAATACTAATCGATTCTCTCCCAGTTCTGGGATCAGAAGTTTATTTTCTTTTATTTATTTTTTATTAAATTAGGTTATTTATTTTTTAACTTGACAATACTGTATTTGTTTTGCCATACATTGACATGAATCCACCATGGGTGTATGTGTGTTCCCCTTCCGAAACCCCCCTCCGACCCCCCTCCCCATCCCATCCCTCTGGGTCATCCCAGTGCACCAGCCCCGACCACCCTGTATCATGCGTCGAACCTGGACTGGCGATTTGTTTCACATATGATAATTGACATGCGTCAGTGCCATTCTCCCATATCATCCCGCCCTCGCCCTCTCCCATAGAGTCCATGATACTGTTCTATATATCTGTGTCTCTTTTGTTGTCTCGCATACAGGGTTATCTTTCCGATGTACTAAATACCAAGGTGTCAGCAGGACTGGACCCCTGACCTGGGCTCTGGGGGAGCGTCACTTCCAGCTCTTCCAGTTTCTGGGGCTCCAGGTGTTCTTGGGTTTGGGGCCACGTGCCCCCAGCCTCCGCTTTCTCCTCACACGGCCTCCTCCTCTCTGTGTGTCCCTCCTCTTCTTATAAAGACACCCATCATTCTGCATAAGGCCCAGCTAATCCTCTATAACCTTATCTAACTTGATTTCATCTGCAAAGACCCCATTTCCGAATAAAGTCCCCCTTGCGAATATGAGGAGTTGGGATGTGGGTGTCTCTTTTGGAGGGCACCATTCACCCAGCCACAAAGCTGGGCCTTTACACACGAGCGGTTATCCCAGGAGTGGGGGGGAGCTCATACGGGACCCCTCGAAGTACAGCCACGGGTGGGGGAGGCATGGCTCGTGGTTGGAAGGCTGAGCAGGGCAGGCGGTCTGGCGGGAACCAAGCTTTGAGCTGGCTGCCTCGGTGCAGGGTGCCGGGGTGTGCACGGAAGCCCCTGAGGTCGTCAAGATGCAGGTTCTGACTCAGCAGGTCCAGGTGGGCCCCACACTGCGCTTCTCACCTGCTCCCAGGGTGTATACACTGCTGACCCTGGTCCACGTTTGGAGGCGTGAGGAGCGTGCAGTCCTGTTTCCCAGGAGCCATCAGAAACGTCCCCAAGGAAGGCCCCTCCCCAGTGTCCACTCAAGTCCCCGATCCCCTGTCCAGTGCCCCTGAGGTACCCCAGACAGAGGCCCGCACACACCGCTGAGTGCCCCGGGCCAGGAACCCAGTGGAGGGGGGGAGGGTCAGGCCTGGAAGAAACGTGCTCATGGCTCCGTGTGCAGGACGGACGGAGGCTGAGCCCGGCCGACGGGCTGTGCCTGGCCCCCGCCCCCCGCCAGGCACTTTGGGCCCAGAGGAGCTCAGCTTGAAAACTGCTTCCCCAGCCACCCCGAGGAGGGGCCCTGGTTGTCAAATTAGGATCTGACACCTTGATCCAGACGACGGCCCCTGAAGTCAGTTTCACACATGAGGGTGCAGGAGGGGGTCATGTCAGAGACCCCTGGGACAGCAGACAGGATGGAAACGGTGGGGGAAAGGTCCTGGAGGCAGGCGGCCCAGGCCTGCCTTCTGCAGGAGCGCCTCTTCCGCCCACCCCCCACTCCTCTGTCCCTCCGATGGCGTTGGGATCTGAGCCAGGGATCCCAGGAAATGGAAAAGAGCAGCTTGGGCGCCACCATGTTTCCCTGTACCTGAAACCCATCAGCATTTTTCAAGTCCAACCTCAAAGCCAGGGCACTATTGATGTCCTAGGAATGTCTTTGCAAGGCTCCCAGAGTGCGGGCAGACACCCGGGCCGGACTCGGGAACTGAGGTAACACGGTGAGTTTACTCTCCCACTGCAGCAAAATCAACTGCGAACTAATAATCAAGATGGATCTGGGCAATCCCAGATACTTTATTTAGTGAACCTGAAAATGTAACACGTCAAACTATGTGACATGCAGCTGAGACCGTCATTGAACATCCATTTGAGCTTTAAATATTTATATTAAAAGAGAAACAGGCAGTCAATGACCTAATCTTCCACCTCAAGAAAACCAGAAAGAGAAGAATACATTAAATCCAGTATAACAAGGGAGGAAATGACAGGGTGGAATGCAGACTGTGATGGGTTAATGTAACTGTATTACACATGTATGAAATATATATCCATATATTTTAAATTTTAAAAAAGGGAGGAAATGAGAATAAGATCATAATTCAATGAAATAGAAAATTAATAAATACTAAAGCTGTCAATGAAATCAAAACCTAATTTCTGAATGTTAATAAAATTCTAATTAGACTGACAAAAAAAAGAAAATGCAACAATATTGGCAATGTAAGAGTAGCATACACAAATACTACAGATATTAAAGGAGAAAAGAATATTATGAACACATTTATACTACTATCTATATTTTTAGTTGAAATATAATTTATTTACAATGTTGTGTTAGTTTCAGGTGATTCAGATATATATATATATATATATATATATATATGTTTATATGTTCTTTCTCATAATCTGTCTCTTAGGTTATTACAAAATATTGACTAAATTTCCCTGTGCTATACAGTAGGTCCTTGTTGTTTATCTATTTTATATATAGTGATGTGTTTGTGTTAACCCCATCCTGCTAATTTATACCCCCCTGTTCTCCGTGCGTGTGAGTCTGTTCTCCGTGCATGTGAGTCTATTTCTGGTTTCTAGATAAGTTCACTTGTGTCATATTTCAGATTCTACATATAAGTGATATCATACAGTGTCTGTCTTTCTCTATTTGACTGGTTTCACTAAGCATAATGTTCTCTGGGTCTCTCTATGTTGCTGCAAGTGGCATGATTTCATTGCTGTTTATGGCTGAGCAATGTTCCATATGCATACCACATACACATTCCACATCTTCTTTATCCACTCCTCTGTCTGTGGACGCCTAGGTTGCTTCCACATCCTGGCTATTGTGAACACTGGGGTGCACGTGTCTTTTTGAATTATGCCATCATCATAAAGCCTGAAATACTCAGCACCTGTAGGTCATTCCTGTCACCTGGCTGCTGCATCCCTAGTCCGCCTGTGGCTGTGTCACAGACAGGCGAGCAGAGCTGAGGCTCAGTTCCCTTCTGCACTCCTGATGGGAACAGGAATGGTGCAGCGTCTACGGAGAACAGCATGGAAGCTCCTCAGAAAACTAAACATACAGCTACCATATGCCCCTGCAATCCCACTCCTGGGCATATATCTGGAGAAAAACATAAAGATACACCACTATAGTTTAAAATTTAGTTGAAAAGTATAAATTTGTTGACAGCCACATATTACCAAACTAGGGCAAGGAGAATTTCGAACTCAATCTAAATTTCCTTATATTGACTAAAAACAAAACAAAACAAAACCGGATTCACAAGTAATCCACCCTCTTTAATCTCTAGACCCAAGTGGAGTCACTTCATAAAATCTATGACACATTTTAATGTAGAAGTAAAACCATCTCTACACAGTATTGTGTAGAAAGCAGAGGGTGAAAGAAGACTTCTCAATTTATGCAACTAATATTGTCCTAACACCCCAATAAACAAAAATTAAATCCAATGCTGTGCCTCGGTTTAAAGGGCGGCAGATGGAAACGGTAGAATCTGCAACTCTTGGCGAGCCTTCCTCCGGCCCGCAGGACAGCTGATTGTTTCTCTGCCACTGCAGCTCCACCCCTGGGTTTATTGCACTAGATGAATGACCATATTACATGAGTGTATGCCCCCCTCCCCAAGTCTGTCTCAGGCTTCCCAGGTGGCTCAGCAGTACAGAATCTTCCTGGCAATGCAGGAGAGGTGGGGTTGATCCCTGGGTCGAGAAAATGCCCCCGGAGAAGGAAATGGCAACCCACTCCAGTCTTCTTGCCTGGGAAAGCCTGAGGACAGAGGAGCCTGGCGGGCTACAGTCCACGGGGTAGCAAAGAGTTGGACATGACTGAGCGACTAAACAACAAGAAACGGCTTTATCACAAATGTTCCCAAATCTGGCTGAGTGCTGAGTGGTCAGATGTGCAGAGTTTATGGTGTATACCCTGTATCAATGAACCTGTCCCAAGTTGGAGAAGGAAGGAATGAACGTGGGAGGAGAAAGCCCTGAATTTACTGATTAAACGTAAAACATTTAGGCAATAGCTTGGGCATGGCAAAATCCTCCGTTTGATCTTCAGTCACTTCTGGGGTCCCTGTCCCTCCGGAGCATTGAACATTCGTAACAGCATCTTCCCCTTACTTCCCCTGTGATCGCTGTGGGCTCTGACCCGGAACAACTGCGCAGGTTCCACTGCCCGGTGAGGCTCGGCGCGGCCGCTAGATGGCGATGGGGAGCTGCGCGCCGGAGCGCGGGGGTGCAGGGGTGCGTGTGTGCGGGTGGCTGTAGCACGCGGATTTGATAAGGGACCTAGAGGAAGCTGGAGCGCTTTGGTGAAAAAGACTGCCGGTGGCGCCCGGGCGGGAGGTGGCCTGGGTTCAGCCCGGGCCGAGCGTCAGCTGCGAGGTGGGCGGCTCACCTGTGTGCCCCGTGCGGCCTGTACAGTGCGGACGGCTCCGACCTCAGCGTTGACCTTACTAGACAATGTTTGCTCAGGTGAAGTCCTTAACATGTTTTCTGGCTGCTATGAGGCACTCAAAATGTCTTTTTTCCCCCCAAATATTAGGTAATTTGCTGTAGGTTTCAAATGGTGGCTACTAGCTGTGTCCTCTCTCCCCTCTTTTTTCTTTCTCTCCACCTCATTAGTTGTCTGTTCCCTTGTATATCTCACAGCCTTTCCAGTATCCAGTTGTCAGTGATTCCATGGTCTCTAACTTACGAATGCATCCCCAAATTGACGATTTCATGCCCAGTTACCGCTGCAGCCTGGGCCTCTCGTGGTCATCGCTCCTGCGGTCAGTGCCCAGGCCTCCAGAGCGCCCCGTTCTGCCCTCCCGTTTGCCCTCCCAGCGCACCTGGCAGGTGACCCTGGAACGTGCACATCAGCTAGTCACTTCTCTGCAGAAAGGCCCTTCCCCACTCCAAACGCCAGGACGAATTACAGCTACATTTGTGCAGCTCAGCTCAGAATACAGCAAAGATGCAGGTGTTCTATGTGACGGTCTCCAGGGCGCTCGATGGGCCCGCGGTGGTCACATCCCTGCCCTCACCTCCGGCCACTGCCATGCCTGCTCCCTACCCCTCCACCCCGCCGGCTTCCTGCAGCTCCTGGGTCTGCAGGCCCCTCCCTCCTGGCCCCAGCTTCCCATTCCTGTTACCTGCATGTTCTTTTGTTGTCTGTGCCGGCGGCCTACTTCATAGAGCCTGCTGTCACCGTTGACATTATGCCCCGGCCCCAGCACTGTTTCTCGCCCGGCTTCATCTTTTCTCCAGAGCACTAGTTCATTCTAACATGATATGCGTGCGTGTGTGTGTGTTGCTTCAGTCCTGTCTGACTCTTTGTGACCTATGGACTGTAGCCCGCCAGGCTCCCCTGTCCTTGGCATTTCCCAGGCAAGAATACTGGAGGGGGTTGCCCTTTCCTTCTCCAGGGAGTCTTCTGCCCACCCCAATAGTCATTGTGTAAACACTCGGGAACTTTTATGTTACATTAGGAAAACACTTGTGCAAACTGCTTTGTCACTGGGCAGTGGTAAGTAAATTTTTAACAAACGTATTTACTTATATTGACATGTAGTTGATTTACAATGTTGTATTAGTTTCAAGTATAAAGCAGAGTGATTCGTTATAGGTTGCTCCAAGATATTAAGTAGAGTTCCCTGTGCTATACAGTAAACCGTTGTTGTTTATCTGTGTTTATTTACAGTGGTATCTATCTGTTAATCCCAAACTCCTAATTTATCCCCCGCACCTTTCCCCTGTGATACCATATGTTTGTGTTCTATGTCTGTGAGTCCGTTTCTGTTTTCTATGTAGATTCATCTGTATTACTTTTAAGGATTCTGTGTTTAAGTGATATCATACGGTATTTCTCTTTCTCTGTTACTTCATTTGGTATGATAATATCTCTAAGTCCATCCATGTTGCTCCAAATGGCATTGTTTCATTTTTTTTATGGCTGAGCAATATTCCCTTGTACATATGTACGTATCACATCTTCTTTATCCATCCTTCTGTCATTGGACATTTAGCTTGTCTTAGATATAAAAGTCACGTCTTGGCTATTGTATGCTGCTATGGACACTGGGATGCACGTAGCTTTTCAAATTATTGTTTTCTCCAGATGTATGCCCAGGAGTGGGATTACTGGATCATATGATAACTGTTTTTTGTAAGGAATCTCCATACTGCTCTGCATAGTGGCTGTGCCAATTTGTATTCCGGAATATTACTTCAGGTGAATTTGCCTCCTCTAGGAACCACTGTCAGCTTGCCCAGCCCTTCAGCTGGGGCAGACCTCCCCAGCCCAGGGGCATCTTGGGTCCCAGGTTCCACTGCACTGGGGAGAACTGCTTTGGGTCAGGGTCTGGCGTGACCGCATCCCTTACGCTGACCAGTGTGTCAGCGGTGTTCCAAGGCTCCTCTCGTGTGTCTCGGGACTAGTGTCAGCAGCTCGTCTAACGTAAAGTATCAAATAGTAAGAAGTATTTGTGGAATGTGCCCAGAACTGTACCTTATTCAGCAGCTAAGAGAGTAATTTCCTCTCATCTTTCTTATTCATGTTAATACAAATCAATGGTTACCATACAGGAGATCTATCAGCTCTCCCACAGGAAGGGAAAGCTAGCCTTGTCCAGGTGGAAGAAGTCATTCTGAACGTGAGCAGTGGGGGAGGTCAGGAAGCCATCCCCAAGGTCCAGCAGGCTGACTGGGGGGCCGCCAGAGGAAGAAATGAAGGAAAAGGGAAATGGAGGCAGTTTGTCGGTGTTTTTTTTTCCCTGTTAAGTGTACCCTAATGGGATTTTTTTTCCTCCTTTTTATTTACAGGCAGAGTGGACTTCTGTGAATGCAGTTCCTGTTCTGTATCAGACCCTGGCTGGACCCGGTCCCTGACTCCAGGAGGTGAAGGCTGAGGGGCGGGAGGTAAGGTCAGTCTGCACACCTGGCGGGGAGGGAGGGGCAGAGAGCCAGGCCTGTGCGCCGGCAGCAGAGGATATGGTGTCGCAGTCTTGGGGGGGTGTGTCTGGGGTGGCCTGAGTGTGTAGGTCCCGGGGAGAGTGCACGGAGCCCTGGCCGCACAGTTTGCAGACCTGCAGGGCCTCCTCTTGATGCAGTGGGCAGAGCAGGAGGTGGCCAGCCCAGCTTGAGGGTCAGAGTGCAGATGCTGCGGACTTGGCGAGAGGGGTGGGAGGATGGATTGAATTCGGTGCACAGATGGGTATTTTGGGCGGGGATCAAGATTAATGCTCTGGTATTAAAGCGAGACAGTAGAGTTTTAGGTTTGGACTCCTCCTGCCTTCAGTGTAGGGATAGCCAGGGTAAGGTCCTGGGGCAGCAGCTTAGTGGGGGCACCATTTCCACATCCATCTGGATACCACGTGGCGGTGCCCAAATCAGGACCGTGCGAGCCAGGGACCCGTGGCAGTAAAAGTGCCTAGGAGACTGACTAACTGACCTGATGGGGGGGTCTCAGAGCCGAGGGGCCCCACGAGGCTCCTCTGAGGGTCCTCAAGCTCTCTGGAGGCCTGGGGCCCTAGCACAGGGGGTCTGACCACTCTGAGACCTTGGGCGTGTGGGAAGGCCTCTCCCCTGGAGGATCCGGTGTCTGAGAAGGTGCAAACACCTCGTTTCTTAGTTTTTTTCTTGGTCTGTTTTAGGGCCATTTTGTAGAAAGTGATAAAGTATTGCTTTTACCTAAGTTAACCTCATCTATGAAAGGCGCAGATGTACGTAAACTTTTGGGATACGAACTTACTGAAAATGACCTCTCTTACGGCAGTGTGCATATTGCAGCAATATTGGGTGACTGATGCTGCAACTTGTATAGCTTTTTTTTTTGTTAATAAATTTATTTATTTTAGTTGGGGGCTAATTACTTTACAGTACTGTAGTGGTTTTTGCCATACATTAACATGAATCAGCCATGGGTTTACATGTGTTCCCCATCCTGAACCCCCCTCCCACCTCCCTCCCCATCCCATCCCTCTGGGTCATCCCATTGCCCCAGCCCTGAGCATGTGTCTCATGCATCGAACCTGGAATGGTGTTCTGTTCATGTTTATAATATGATAATCAATATTTTCAATGCTCAATTCTCTCTCGGAACGTCCCACCCTCACCTTCTCCCTCAGAGTCCATGAGACTGTTTGTTCTATGCATCTGTGTCTCTTATTCTGTCTTGCATATAGGGTTATCGTTACCATCTTTCAAATTCCATATATATATGCATTAGTATACTGTATTGGTGTTTTTCTTTCTGGCTCACTTCACTCTGTATAATGGGCTCCAGTTTCATTCATCCATCTCAATAGAACTGATTCAAATGTATTCTTTTTAATGGCTGAGTAATATTCCATTGTGTATATGTACCACTGCTTCTTTATCCATTCGTCTGCTGATGGACATCTAGGTTGCTTCCATGTCCTGGCTATTGTAAACAGTGCTGCTTGTATAGCTTTTACGTTCTCTTTCAAGAAAAAACTACTCCGGGTGTCATAGGAACATAAGAAAGGAGCCGTTTTACAACAAAAAAAAAAAAACAACAACTGGTTTCCTACTACGGTTTAATTCAGCTAATTTCATGAGCAGTGGTGGCCTTTTAGATGTCATTCATTCCAAAGCAGAGAACACCTTTGTTTTGTGTACTGTGGTTGTTCAGAGCCTGAGGTTTGGAGATGGAGTAAATCTTTAAGAACTAGTCTTCCAGAGAAAGAGTTATGGTGGTATTTCATGGATAATGGTCAGGTGACAAAAAGTAATTGCTATTCCAGGTCCTTTTGGACTGAAGAGTTTTCATTCTTAATCTGTGGTTTAAGTGCACAAAAGAGGAGAGAAATCCTTCATGGCACCTGCTTCGAAACCAGTGCATGATTGTGTAAAGGACTCTGGACGGTTCTATTGCCTGAAACTATTTTTGAGCACCCTTCTTTTCTAATGGTCTCTAACTGTAGCTTTGGGAGGAAAAGCTAGTGGGGAAGCCACTTGGATAGAGATGCGGGTGAGGACCTCAGGAGAACTGCAGGAAAAGATCTTATTTCTGGGCCTGGATCATTAGCTCTGTGTGCCTTCCCTGGAGCTGAACCCGGGGTGTTCCCAGGCAGTGCCTAATTGGACCAGCTGGTAGTGTTGGGCTGTGAGAGCTTCTACTTTATGAAGCTGAATGATTTCTAAGAAAGGGCTGGTGGGGTCACGCATCACGTGCCGGCACTTCTGATGTGTCTCTTTCCCACATCCTGTGCAACACGTTTGAGGTAGAGGAACTGTCTCTAATGTTCAGTGAAGTCGGACACCTTTGTGATCAGAGACTGGAGAGCCCAGACCGTGTGCGGAGGTGTCTCAGAAGTTTGCCTGGAAACGGGAGGGGTTGGGGGGATTCACCCGGTCAAAGGCACCCAGGTAAGCCTCAGCGATGAGCAGCCTCTGGGTGTTGCAGTGCTGGGTCAGGATGTCAATCAGCAGGTCCTTGTCACAGCCTGGAAGAGAGTTGTGTTGGAGAGTGAGTGAGTGCTGTGGGTGCCACACTGCAGGTAGGGAGAGGCCACGGTGCAGGGGCCAAGGCCAGTGGGCCAGCTCGTCCCCTGGTGCTCCCAGTGGAGGGAGAAGGCCCAACTTGAGTGGAAGTTTCAGGGTAGCCCTGCCGTGGCCGAGGTGCCTTCTGTCTCCCCCTCTCCTGCTGCTACAGACTTTTCTTTTTCAAGATTCAATAAAAATAGAGGCGAGGAGAGAATGTGGCCTTTCTTCCATCCCCCTCCTACCCCACCAGCAAAAGACTTCCCTGAACTCCACACGGATCCAGTTTGAACAGACCCCATGTCCTTCTCACCACACGGCTGTGAATGATTTACAATGTGCGTTGAGAGGAATGTCACTGCTCTGGTCCTGCTGACAGCAGGTGAGACCACCAGGGTCCCTGTTTTTTTTGGAGAAGGAATTCCCCGCAGAAATGGGGTGAAGCAGGCACAGAGGTTATTGGCAGCACAGTTCATGCAAAGGGAACAAAGGAGCAGTTCATGTAGAGCAGGAGCAAAGCGGACACACAGACCCAGAGAAGACAGCAGGCAACATCCCTAGTGAGGAGTGTGCCAGAGATGGGATTTCAATCACTGATGTGGGGCACTTCTTCCACGGCTGTGTTCCACTCTGGCCAGGTATCTCGCCTCTTTCCCCACATGTGACCTGTCCCAGGGCCCTCCCCACATATATGCTCCTCTTTTAGCCCAGATGGATTCTAGCACAGAAGATTGTGGGAGGTTTGACAGCATTTATTATGATGTGAGAGCTGGACCATAAAGAAGGCTGAGTATCGAAGAATTGATGCTTTTGAACTGTGGTGCTGGAGAAGACTCTCAAGAGTCCCTTGGACAGCACGGAGATCAAACTAGTCAATCCTAAAGGACATCAACCTTGAATATTCATTGGAAGGGCTGATGCTGGAGCTGAAGCTCCAAGACTTTGGCCACCTGATGCAAAGAGTCAACATATTGAAAAAGACCCTGATGCTGGGAAAGATTGAAAGCAGGAGAGAAGGGGATGACAGAGGATGCGATGGTTGGATGGCATCAGCAACTCGATGGACATGAGTTTGAGCAAGCTCCAGGAGTTGGTGAAGGACAAGGAAGCCTGGCGTGCTGTAGTCCACGGGGTCGCAAAGAGTCGAAGGTGACTGAGCGACTGAACCACAACAACTTATGGGATGGCGCCCCCTCCCTCTGTGACCCCTGAGGAGCCGCTTGCACACTGGCGCCTGGGGGGGGCGGGGCCTCGTCTCCCCGCCCTCAGGAGGGACAGCAGTGCTCATCCTCTCTCTCACTCCTGCAGAGCTGGGCTCCTGCCACTGACTCTGTCCTTGGAGTATCAGGGAAGACACAGCTCCCGTTGAATCCACCTGACAAACCCCAGCTGCTCTGCTCAGGGGCCCATCTGCCCCTTACTCAGTGCAGACCCTCCAGAGAAGGAAGAGTCTTGGGGGAGGGAGCTGTGAGAGGAGGGAATCAGGCCCCTGCTTTTAACAGGGGCCCTGCTCCTAGGCTCTGAGGCCTGCCCTTCCTCCTCCACCAACCCATCAACCTGGTAAAATGCCTGGATGTACAATCGCTGCGGGGAGATTGTGGTTATAGAGAACCACCTGCCAGTGCAGGAGACAAAAAAGACGCAGGTTCAATCCCCAGGTTAGAAAGATCTCCTGGAGAAGGAAACGGTAACCCACTCCAGTTTTCTTGCCTGGAGAATCCCATGGACAGAGGAGCCTGGCAGGCTATAGTTATGGGGTCGCAAAGAGTCGGACACTCCTGGGCAGTTTAGCATGCACACATGCAGTCACGGTAGTGACCAGGAAGACCTCAGCAGCCCCTCAGCTTGACCAGTATTTAGATAAACTTCTCCTCATCATAAGCCTTGGATTTTTTTTTTTTTCTGAGAGCATTTACTTTGGAAAACTTGTGGTTGTAAATTCTTTCTTGACTCCTTTGAGATGTAAATCTTCTCCCAACCACTTGCTGGAAGACTTGAAATGCCTTCCTCAAGGGCTTAGAATCCGCCCCTTTCAGCCACAGTCACTGAGTAAGACAGTTGCTGGCCCGGGGCTCTGTGGCAGGCGGAACCCTCAGTGCCAGTGGGCAGACTCAGGCGTCCTCCTGGCGGGACCGTGGCCCCCACCCTGTGTCCTCTGAACTACTCACTAGCTCAGCCCAGGGCTCAGACCTCGCCTGCCTTTATCCCAGAGGAGCTGGGGGCAGTCTCTCTCCTTTTGTAAGGGCATCCTGGCCTGTTGAGTTGTGTGTGGTACAGTTTTTCTCTGACAAATTATGGAGATGAGGAGAAAAGCGAGTTGAAGCGCTAGGATGTTAAGCAGATCATATTTTGGGGATTTAAAGCCATCGTGGAAATGTGGGGATCATAGGAAGGTAATGAGTCGGGTGTGGAAACAGGCAGTGAGTGAGGGTGAGGATTGGATCAAGGTGGGTGAGTGTATCTCTGGAGACCCAGTGTGGGGCAGGGTGTCTATTCATGTCAGAGAGATGGTCTGGCAGCTGCAGAGTGGAGGTGGGGACGCAGAGACTCTTCTCCAAAGACTGGAATTTCAGATTGGTGACAAAAAGGTGGCATGCAATGAAGTGGCACTGAGCAGCAGGGTGCCCAGGCTCCGGGGTTAGGTCCTGGACCCGAGGGACATGAGATGGTTCTAGAGGAGTCTGTTGACTGCGTGATCTAAAATAAATGTAGTTTTAATAATAGGTAGAAGGTTTTTTGGTATTGACCATCTGGTGATGTCCATGTGTCGAGTTGTCTCTAGTGTTGTTGGAAGAGGGTGTTTGCCATGACCGGTGTGTTCTCTTGGCAAAACTCTGTTAGTTTCATTCTGTACTCCAAGGCCAAACTTGCCTGTTACTCCGAGTATCTCTTGACTTCCCACTTTTGCATTCTAGTCCCCTATGATGAAAAGGACATCATTTTTTTTTTTTTTTTTCCTTTGGTGTTAGTTCTAGAAGGTCTTGTAGGTCTTCATAGACTTCAGCCTCTTTGGCATTAGTGTTTGGGGCATAGACTTGGATTACTGTGATATTGAATTGTTTACCTTGGAAACGAAGAGAGATCATTCTGTAGTTTTTGAGATGCACCCAAGTACTGCATTTTGGACTCCTTTGATGACTGTGAAGGCTACTGCATTTCTTCTAAGGGATTCTTGTCCACAGTAGTAAAATGATCGTTATCTGAATGAAATTCACGCATTCCAGTCTGTTTTAGTTCACTGATTCCTAAAATATCGACGTTGGGCCTTAGGAAGCATTACTAGGAACAAAGCGAGTGGAGGTGATGGAATTCCAGCTGAGCTATTTCAACTCCTAAAAGATGATGCTGTGAAACTGTTGTACTCAATATGCCAGCAAATTTGGAAACCCAGCAGTGGCCACAGGCCTGGAAAAGGTCAGTTTTCATTCCAATCCCAAAGAAGGTCAATGCCAAAGAGTGTTCAAACTACCACACAATTGCACTTATTTCACGTGCTAACAAGGTTATGCTCAAAATCCTTCAAGCTAGGCTTCACATAGTGACCCTAGAACTCCCAGATGTTCCAGCTGGATTTAGAAAAGGCGGAGGAACCGGAGATCAAATTGCCAACATCCACTGGATCATAGAAAAGCAAGAGAGTTCCAGAAAAACATCTATTTCTGCTTCATGGACTCTGCTAAAGCCTTTGCCTGTGTGGATCACAACAAACTGTGGAAAATTCTGAAAGAGATGAGAATACCAGATCTCCTTACCTGCCTCCTGAGAAACCTGCATGCAGGTCAAGAAGCAACAGTTAGAAATGGACATAGAACAGACTGGTTCCAAACTGGGAAAGGAGTACATCAAAGCTGTATATTGTCACCCTGCTTATTTAACTTATAGGCAGAGTTCAGTTCAGTTCAGTCCTCAGTCGTGTCTGACTCTTTGCGACCCCTTCTCCACCTGCCTTTAATCTCTCCCAGCATCAGGATCTTTTCCAATAAGTCAGTTCTTCGCATCTGGTGGCCAAAGTATTGGAGCTTCAGCTTCAGCATCAGTCCTTCCAATGAACATTCAGAACTGATTTCCTTTAGACATAGTACATCACGCACAATGTCAGGGCAGATGAAGCACAAGCTGAAATCAAGACCGCTGGGAGAAATATCAAAAACCGCAGATATGCAGATGATACCACCCTTATGGTGCAAATGGAAGAGGAACTAAAGAGCCTCTTGATGAAGATGGAAGAGGAGAGTGAAAAAGCTGGCTTAAAACTCAACATTCAAAAAACTAAGATCGTGTCATCTGGTCCCATCACTTCATGGCAAATAGATGGGGAAACAGTGGAAACAGTGACAGACTTGATTTTCTTGGGCTCCAAAATCACTGCGGATGGTGACTGCAGCCATGAAATTCAAAGACTTTTGCTCCTTGGAAGAAAAGCTATGACAAACCTAGACAGCATGTGTAAAAGCAGAGACATTACTTTGTCAACAGAGGTTCATCTCGTCAAAGTATGGATTTTTCCAGGAGTCATGTATGGATGTGAGAGTTGGACTATGAAGAAGGCTGAGCACTGAAGAATTGATGCTTTTGAACTGTGGTGTTGGAGAAGACTCTTGAGAGTCCCTTGGACTGGAAGGAGATCAATCCAGTCCATCCTAAAGGAAATCAGTCCTGAATATTCATTGGAAGGATTGATGCGGAAGTTCCAATACTTTGGCCACCTGCTGTGAAGAGCAGACTCATTGGAAAATATCCTGATACTGGGAAGATTGAAAGCAGGAGGAGAAGGGGACGACTGAGGATGAGATGGTTGGATGACATGACCGATTCGATGGACATGGGTTTGAGCAAGCTCCAGGAGATGGTAATGGACAGTGAAGCCTGGTGTGCTGCCCTCCATAGGGTGGCAAAGAGTCAGACACAACTAAGCAACTGAAGAACAACAAATAAGGTTTTTCAGTTATATATACATATTGATTTTGCTATCATCATACATAATGATTACAATGTGATTTTTGTTGTTATTCTGTTGGGACATTATCCATAATACACCTCTGTGAATTTTTCTCCGTTTTTCAAAGTTCATAGCGATTCTGGCTCATTTGTTTTCTAGAAGTATTTCAAAATATTTTCATATGGATCTCAAAAAATGTTATTCAAATATCCATTAAAATAACTGTAAACTTAGCAATCAATTTAGAGAGTCCCTAACAGGACATAGCTATTGAATTATTTATAGGTTTTTCTTTCCTAAAAGATTTAGTAAACATTTGTATAGTTTTTGCCAATTACAAGAAACTTTATTTGGTTAGAATTATTCATATTTGTATTTCTATCAATATTTCAAGTTATTCCAGGCCAGAGTACTGGAGTGGGTTGCCATTGCCTTCTCCGAAATAATTGCTACTTGATGGTTTAACGGAAAAGCATAGCGTAATGATCCTTAGCAATTTTATGGGCTTGTATGATGTATGGTTGATTCTTGTTATTCATGATGTGTTTCTACAAAGTCACCATGAATATGAATTAGTAGATGCTGAATGGTTGCTTCCAGGGAAGATACAGGAAAACTCAGCCACTAGGTGTAAAGGGACACTTCCTGCACCCTACAGCTCACACCATATTATTGCTGAGTAAGGTCAGCAGCAGGTGGTGGTGGATCAAATTTAAGTAGCACTGAGGGTCCCACAAAGATTGATTTTGTCTTGTGGGCAGCTTTGCCGTGATTTAGGTTTGTAGGTCAAAGATAGTTCCCATTGTCCAGGATCTGATAGTGATGGTCTGGAAATTATATATGCTAACTGGGATGAAATAAACACAGGTGCTCTGTGCTTTAAGAGTGCATGGGCAGGAGAAGCAGCTGGCCACAGTTGGGACTTGGCAAGTGGACTGTTAGAGACCATTACCTGGGAGGTACTGCTTTTCTTTGGTGAACTGTTATACACTGTAAGACAAGTTTTATTAAAACAACTCCCTTTCATTTGCATCAGATCCTATTTTTGCTTTCTGATTTTTCTAAGTATTAATCAAACACAGAGCCAAGTCAAAAATCAACATCAAACTCAAAAGCTTCTGCAAAGGAAAAGACTACAGTTAACAGTACTGCATTGCATAGTTGAAAGCTGCTGAGAGAGTAATCAGTGAATGTTCTCAACATAATAACAAAAATGGTAATTATGTGATGAGAAGGATGTGTAAACTAACCTTACTGGGTCAAACATTTAGCGACATGCATGTCAAATCATCATGTGTACATACACCTTGGACGTACGCTGTTGTATGTCAGTTATGTCTCAGCAAAGCTGGAAAGAACCCACAGTAGCCAAGGAGAACACTCGCAGTTGTCATTTTTGGTTGAACTTTGTCAGGAGCATCAAGATGGCTAGACTTTCCAAGCATGTTGACCTGTGTCCTTGCTCTGTCACACTGAAGCATGCCTGTGCTGTCACATGCAGAACCTCCTAGAATCCTTCGGCTAAAACACTGACAAGCAAAAAGCTGCAAGGGTTGAAGTGAATCTGGATTCTGACCCTAAAATTGCAATGACAAGAAAGCTGAAACTGGTGCAAAGAAAAAAAACTTTTTTTTCAATGAGTAGATTGCTCTGATCTATAGTTTTAAAGCAAAATATTCTCCAGAAGGAAGAGTTCATCCATAACTTTCTATCACTCTGCCCTTAGATTTTTCTAGTGATGATTGATATTTCAAAAGGCATGGAAGCAGTGCAGATTCTTAAAATGGACTTCAGAGCATATTCAAGTTCTTTATTGATTTCCTCTGGGGTCCTGCTAGTGGACACACACACACACACACACAGACACACAGACACACACACATACACATAGTATCGCTTTCATAAAGGCAACCTTGTTTTCAAGGCTGACAGTTCGCTTTCTCCTTAAAGACTTTGTATATTTGGTGCAAATGTTCTGATGTCAGTGTTTATCTCCCTGCTCATCAGCAGTCTCCTTAGCACAGGTTGACATCTCACAGCTCTGTGTTGAATCTTAAAGATTAAATCTTTTTTTTTTAAACTCAACAACTTCCCCCTTCTCTCTACATTTCTTTCCTAAACTCTTGTTCGTTCATTGGACATCCACTTCTAAGGCGGGCGACCCAGCCTCCCCATCCTGGGAGCTCAGAGACTGGTCTGCAGTTGACAGAGGTGGACAAGCTGGGTGGAGGGGGTCAGGGCAGGACCGTGCAGAAGGAGGTGTCTGGCCTGATGAGTTTGGAGGACAAAGAAGGGTTCAAAGGGGAAGTCGCACTTGAGGGGGTTCCTGAAAGATGAGAATTTGAATGCCAAGTGGATGGGAAAAGAAAACAACCTTCCAGGTGGGATGGGGGGAGCCATTGGGGGGTGCTGGGCCAGTTTGCAGGACGTAGAGGAGCTGCCCCCCAAAAACAGCAGGAAGAGGGCTGGTTTAGCCAGATATGGAGGTCACAAAGGAAACAGGCTAGAAAACAGACATGGTGAGAAAGGATGCTTATCCCAGATAATGATTTTGACTTAAGAATTTCATGTAGTAGTAGTGGTGAGACACTTAAGAATTTAAGGCAAAAACATATCGATCAGATGTGCAATGGTGAGAGGCAATTCTGTTCATCTTTTCTATTTTTTTATTCTACTACTTTGTCCAGCTTTTTGTTTGAATCTGTGTTTGCCTTCTGTAGGGCTTCCCTGGTGGCTCAGATGATAAAGAATCTGCCTGCAATGCAGGAGAGCCGAGTGCAATCCCTGAGTTGGGAAGATCCCCTGGAGAAGGAATGGCAACCCACTCCAGTATTCTTGCCTGGAGGATCCACGGACAGAGGAGCCCTGTGGGCTACAGTCCATGGGGTTGCAGAGTTAGACACAACTGAATGAGTATGCACACACAGTCATAAAACAAGATAAAAACACAGAAAAAATGACCCCAAGGGAGCTAGACATCCCCAGGCTTACCGAATCCCTGGAGTGCGCCTCCCAGCAACTCGGCATCCAGCACAGGGTTGAAATTCGGAGCTGGGAAGATGGTACCGTGAACCTGGTGGGGAGGGTCAAAGAGAGAGAGGAGTTGAGTAATTCTCACCAAAGACTTCAGCATGTTTTTCATATAAATAAAAGCAAAAGTACATTCTATATGTTTGAATTACTCTAAGACACACACACAGGTATTTTAAACAGATGTGTTCATTGTATGTCAGTTGCGGCGACTTAGTTGTGTTCTTTTTAATCCCCTGTTCTCTCCTGTATTGGGATCTAGAAACTGAGAAACTAGAACTGATAGTAGAAACGTGTAAGAATCAAATAAATACATGTCTTCTTAGTAAACAGGAAGCATTTTCTTCGGAATTGGAGACTTCTTAGAAACTGAAAAGAGAACCCTATTATGGGTCTTCATCCCATTTAAATGCTGCTGCTGCTGCTGCTAATCCGCTTCAGTTGTGTCTGACTCCGTGCGACCCCACAGACGGCAGCCCACCAGGCTCCCCTGTCCCTGGGATTCTCCACACAAGAACACTGGGGTGGGTTGCCATTTCCTTCTCCAATGCATGAAAGTGAAAAGTGAAAGGGAAGTTGCTCAGTCGTGTCCGACTCTTCGTGACCCCATGGACTGCAGCCTACCAGGCTCCTCCATCCATGGGATTTTCCAGGCAAGAGTACTGGAGTGGGTGCCATTGCCTTCCCCATCATTTAAATGAGTTACAGATTAATGCATTGTCTGTTGCTTCATTTGCAATATTTTCTCCCATTCTGACTGATGTCCTTCCCTCTTGTTTATGATTTCCTTTGCTGTGCAAAAGCTTTTAAGTTTACCTAGGTCCCGTTTGTTTATTTTTGCTTTTCTTTTCATTTCTCTAGGAGGTGGGACAAAAAAAATATTGCTGTGGTTTATGTCAAAGCATGTTTTTCCTAGGTTTTTCTCTAATAGTTTTATAGTGTCCGGTCTTATATTTAGGTCTAAGCCAGAAAGAGAAAAATAAATATTGTATATTAACACATATATGTGGAATCTAGAAAAATGATACAGATGTACGTATTTCCAGAGCAGAAATAGAGACACAGATGTAGAGGATAGACTTGTGGACATGGGAGTGAGGGGAAGGGGGACAAGCTGAGAGAGTAGCACTGACATGTATAAATTGTTGTTTGTTGTTCACTGACTAAGTCATGTCTGCCTCTTTGTGACTCCAATGGACTGTAGCACGTCAGGCCTCCTTATCCACCATCTTCTGGCGTTTGCCCAAGTTCATGTCCATTGAGTCGGTGATGCCATCCAACCATCTCATTCTCTGCTGCTGTCTTCTCCTTTTGCTTTCAATCTTTCCCAGCATCAGAGTCTTTTCCAATGAGTTAGCCAACTGTTCACATCAGGTGGCCAAAGTATTGGAGCTTTAAGTAGCATGTGTAAAACAGATAGCCAGTGGAAAGCTGCTGTGTAGCACAGGGAGCTCAGCTCGATGCTCTGTGATGACCTAGAGAGGTGAGATGGGTGGGGGAGGGAGGTCCCAGAGGGAAGGGGTATATGTATACATGTGGCTGATTCACGTCACTGTACAGAAGAGACTAATGCAACACTGGAAAGCAACTATACCCCAATAAAAAATAAACAATGAGTTAGAAGTGGCAGTTACCACCACAGCTTAAAAAAAAAAATTCAGGGGCCCTAAAGTCAGTGAAGAAGAACTAAAGAGCCTCTTGATGAAAGTGAAAGAAGAGAGTGAAAAAGTTAGCTTAAAGCTCAACGTTCAGAAAACTAAGATCATGGCATCTGGTCCCATCACTTCATGGGAAATAGATGGGGCAACAGTGGAAACAGTGTCAGACTTTATTTTGGGGGGCTCCAAAATCACTGCTGATGGTGATTGCAGCCATGAAATTAAAAGACGCTTACCCCTTGGAAGGAAGGTTATGGCCAACCTAGATAGCATATTTAAAAGCAGAGATATTACTTTGCCAACAAAAGTCCGTCTAGTCAAGGCTATGGTTTTTCCAGTGGTCATGTATGGATGTGAGAGTTGGACGGTGAAGAAAGCTGAGCGCCGCAGAATTGATGCTTTTGAACTGTGTTGTTGGAGAAGACTCTTGAGAGTCCCTTGGACTGCAAGGAGATCCAATCAATCCATCCTAAAGGAGATCAGTCCTGGGTGTTCACTGGAAGGACTGATGTTGAAGCTGAAACTCCAATACTTTGGCCACATCATGTGAAGAGTTGACTCATTGGAAAAGACCCTAATGCTGGGTAGGATTGGGGGCAGGAGGAGAAGGGGACGACAGAGGATGACATGGTTGGATGGCATCACCGATTCGATGGATGTGGATTTGGGTAGACTCAGGGAGTTGGTGATAGACAGAGGGGCCTGGCGTGCTGCAGTTCATGGGGTGGCAAAGAGTCGGACACGACTGAGCGACTGAACTGAACTGAACTGCACTGAAAGTCATATTATAGAAAATTGAAATATTGAATCTAGAATTGAAATTCACAAAAATCTAGATGCTGCAGGTAGAGTGGAGGGTTTTTGGCAGAAACTTGCAGGTGCAGAGGAAGACATGATCTTCCGACACACTCTGTCCTGTGCCAATAGTAGAATGACTCTGCATCTCTTATTTGAGCCTGAGCCAGCCCCACTGGGCTGGGTAGGATCACAGGCAGAGCAGGAGCCGCCAGTTCAGGTGTGCTGAGAAGGGGAGCTCCCCCCCGTCTGTTGTGAGTTTGCCCAGAAATGATGGGGAGGGAGCCTTCCTATGGCGACGGGTCTCTGAGCCCTTGAGCAGGCAGTTTCACAGAGCAATTCTGCTGAACACACAGCATTCTGGGGCCCACGGTCTAAGAGCAGAAAATTAATTAATTGATGAGCCTGGTTTCTAGTCTTAAGAAACATGCATATGCCACTGCCAAAAGATTAATGAAAAGATTTTTGGGCCTTTGTTCCACAAAAGCACTGGTCACAGTGTCTTTCTGTCTCTCTCTCTCTGTCCCCTTCAGGCTGCTCAGCCTCTTCCTTGTTTTACTTTCTTATCGGTCGACTCTGTACCCCCAAGTTCCGGCCCATTAAAGGGCCATAACAATTGGTGCGCCAGAACAGGGGCTTGGGATACGGCAGGTCAGAAGGGTGACCCCGGAAAGCTTATTGAAGCCGATGGATCCAACGAACTCACATAACTTCCTCTTCGGAAAATTCGACTCAAGGGGGACCCCAACCTTCAAAACAGAGACGAAACAACAAAAACCGCAGGAGGAAGAAATTCCAATACGGGCCATGGCAGCTCTAAAGATCTGCAGGAAGCGCCGCCCTCGGCGACATCAACCTTATAACCTCCCCACTTGGGGACAAATAAAAACCCTTACTAATTGGGCTGAAAATTTGGTCTCTCAACAGGGAATGCCGCAGAATCCAGAAAACATTTTCCTAGCTATGCTTAGCTTGGTCGCTTGTGCCACCCCTTCGCCCAAGGCAAATTAATCATTCATACCCAACCCTCTTTCTTACTACAGGTGATACAATGGCCAGAGAGAAGATCAATTGTTTCTACTAACGACTCTATACATATGCCTTCTCCAGAGAGCATCAAAGGGCCCTCAAACCTGTGAAGTAGAAGAAAAAACTAATTAACATTTCTCTAGGTTATGAAGTCCTTCCTTTGTATATGGGACCACCAGAATTCCGACAAACTTGGGCTTTTGCCCTGCCTCCCAAAAAAGACTTTCAGACTTTGCCTGAATTGTAAACCATGGTTACACTACAAAAACCTTAGAGAAAGAATTAGGGAAAGAATTCATTACCATGACAAAGGACTTCTTGAGTGACTTAACACAAAAATCTCCCCACCTCGCCTTCAAATCAATAAACAGATTGGGCCTAAATTTAGAGACACTTGGAAACTTGTTACAAACACCTAAAAACTTGAAACTTGGAATGGAAATTTTACAAGGACATGCTAATAAGACTTTACCTTCTGTAACCTGTATTAATTGCTAACTATATACTTGTTAACAAATGATTTCCTTTTGATTGTGATTGGGATTCTACTCAATATTGTGTTACTCCTGTTCAATCTAATCATAGTACCTACAACTGGGTACCAATCAAAATTCATTTATGAAGCAAACATAATAATGCCTCGCTATATGTACAAAAAGAACTCCTTGTTAAAACGTCTGCCTTCTTCCACTAATCTAGAGACTTTAGCTGAGCAACTAGCAATTTAATTATCTGGGCTAAACCCACGAGGTTGATTTCAAAATATTATTCACAGCATCGGGTCTGAAAGTGTAAGAAAGAAAAAAAGGTTCTTGGGGGAGTAAGAGCACTGTTCATTTGTGTTAAAGCTAAAAATTAAATTCAATTTGTGTTCCACTTGACTGATATTAATAAGTTTTTATACTCAGAGGCACAAACGTGCCCGTGAAACATTCTTTTTAAATCCTAGATGGACAGATGTGTGATTAACATACGGACAATAGTTTAGGATCTTAGGATGCCCATGCGTGTGTCTGCAAGCCAGTGTCCAGTTCACTTCTGATAAAGTGAAAGTGAAGGTTGCTTTTCTCAGTTTTTTCATTGGGAAAATTAAAGGCTTTTTGGGGCATGTTTCCCTGTTGTAGGAGTTAGAAGGTTTGTTGGACAGGTCTTGGGTGATGGTACCATTCATTGCCTCGTGACCTTGGTCTTGCTGCAAGCTCTCAGACAAAGGACTGTCTTATTTATTTATTTTTTAATTCATTGGAGTATAATTGCTTTACAATGTTTTGTTAGTTTTTGTTGTACAAAGAAGTAAATCAGCTCTTGAACTTCCTTCCCAGCCCTCCATCCCACCCCTCTAGGTCATCACAGAGCACCGAGCTGAGTTCTCTGTGCTTTACAGAAGCTTCCCACTAGCTATCTGTTTTATACCTGGTAGTGTACATGTGTCAGTCCCAATCTCCCAATTTGTCCCTGTCTTAAAAGTATAAAAGAGAAAATGTATTTGGAAACAATGAGACATATTGTTACATACGTGTAAGTAACCTAGGCAATCTCATCCCTGAATGTGCAAATGTCCATCACAAATCAGAGCATTTCATTCCTGGCTGGACTAGGGTCCTCCAGGATTCCTACTGGAGTAAGTGCTATGAAATGAAACTATTCATATATTTTGCAAACACACACACACACACACACAAAGCTCTAAAAGCAATACATAAGGAAAGTTGTTGTTCACTCTCTAAGTTGTGTCTGACTCTTTTTGACCCCATGGACTGCAGCACACCAGGCTTCCCTGTCCTCCACTATCTCCTGGATTTTGCTCAAACTCACGTCCATTGAGTCAGTGATGCCATCCAACCAGCTCACCTTCTGTCACCCCCTTCTCCTCTTGAACTCTCTATAGTGATTTATTAGACAAAATTTGCATGTGAAATAAAAATCCAGTTTTTCTTCATAGTTTTTTTTAAATCCTCACACAGACTACTAATACAATGTATTTTTACAATATAATGCAAAAATTCTTTCTTTCTTTTTACAATTCTCCTCTCTTTTGACACCTAAAGTTCTCTCCTTATCTATTGGTCTTAGAATAAAACACTAAAAATGTTTTAGAAGTAAATTCAACACTAAAAGTAAAAAAAAAAAAAATTGTGAATGGTCAGTAATTCAAACAACAGTTTTCTGGTGAGCTCTTGTCATTCATGCCCGTTTATATAGGATATTAAATCATTATATTGATTTCATATCAGTTATTATGTTTCAGTTAAGCTGGAGTCAGCCACATTGTTCCATGTAAGGTACCTACTTAGGGCTCCTTGGAATGCTGACCTCGTCTTTTAATGGTCGTATTTCCTTGTTTCATTGAGATGTAATTGACATGCAGCATTGTGCACAATGTGATATGATGCCTGTGTGTACTGTGAAGGGCTCCCCTCGGTACAGTTAGTTGGCACATCTGCCACCTCACGTGGTCTGGCTTTCTTCTGATGAGGACACTTGAGACCTGCTCTCTTAGTTGTTGTTGTTGTTCAATTGCTTCAGGCGCATTTGACTTTGTGACCCCATGGACTGTAGCCCACCGGACACCTCTGTCCATGCGGTTCTCCAGGCAAGAATACTGGAGTGGGTTGCCATGCCCTCCTCCAGGGGATCATCCCAACCCAGGGATCGAACCTGCATCTCTAATATCTCCTGCATTGGCAGGTTCTTTGCCACTCATACCACCTGGGAAGCCCAATAGAGATTGTAGGGGTGTCTCATGCTGAGTCCCCTGGCAGGTATAATGCGCAGCTCAACTGAAGCAGATGGTGTGTTCTTGATGAACACAGATCACTTGTCTGACCAAGTGTAATTTTACTTACTGATTTTTGAGGTCTTTTTTAAGTTAACCCAATCACTGTAATTTAACCTTTTGAAAGAGTGAGAGACTGTTATGTTAGGTATTTTTCATGTATGCCTCTTAAAGCGAAGTCTCTTTTTACATATGTGTTCCTAATTTGTTCACATCTTAGAGCAAAATGAAAATTTTGAAAAAGTGGACACTTTCCAATGTGACGTAAAAAATAATGCATCTATGATAAAACTTTTTTTGCCTTGAAAATTGACAGATTTAGACATAGTATCACTTGTCACAAGAAAAATAAGTCCTAATGCCTGTCATTTCCACTTGAATTCTTACCACAAGGTGAGCAGAATATATTCTTCACTTCTACTCATTTGTGAGTCTAGATTTTGACAGAGGAATGAAACATACTTCCTTTTAAAAAGACAGAATAAACTGCCTCATCAATTCAATATGCAGAAGGTTATGAGTAATTTGTAAATTTAAAATTGGTTCCAGAAGCTACTCCCCTGAGTGAATAATGAATGGATTTCTTTAACTGACAGAAAAACTTCAGAATTATTATCTGGAACTGAATACAGACTGGAAAATTCACAGATTGCTCATGAAGTTGATAAAAAACCTTGATCATCTCATATCAATAGGCACATGGATCAGTGCATATTTCATCTCTTCACAGCTGACCTAGGGGCTAAGGTCTGTAAACCCATGTTGCTCCTTATTCAGAGCCCACTCTTAAGTCCTTTCTCTCCTCTGCCTTTTGCATCACCCGCACACTAACCAGCTGGGAACCTCAAGAGTTTCAACTTTGAGATGTCAGCTGGACTGACTGGTGCCTGCCAGCAGGTGGGTTTCAGTGAAGGACTCAGAGTAGTTTCAGTGTCATTGGGGTCCTTAGATCTCCAGAGAACTGAGGATTTTGGGAGCCCTGTGAAGAAACCCTCCAGGAGTCCTGGGCCTTCGTTCACGGGCATATTGTCACCTTTGGGGCACTGATCCCTGGTCTCCATTGACTCAGTTCTGAACACCCTGCACCCACTTACCTGTCACTCCTGTCTGCAAGAACGTCCTGAACGATTTCAGTGGCTTGGAGACAAACAGCTCCATGGGGTTGATTAACCCACTCTCTCCCACCTTCCAGGAGCGTGTCCTTCAGTCCATCTGCTCCCTGCAACACCTTCCTCTCTTCTCCTTATCTCAGCCCCTGCTCCTGCTTCCTTGATGCTCCTCCCTCCCCCAGCACCCCCACACCCAGAGAGCTGTCCCCACAGCCAGAGAGGCCCTTCCCAGCATCAGACACACCATCTGTCCTGCCTCAAGTGCCCCCTGCCCAGAGCCGGGTTTCCGATGCTGGTTGTCTGCTTTGGTGCCGAGTGGGGATGCTGTCAAGTGAGAGAAACATCCCGGGACAACCAGATTTACACACACATCCCCGGGGCTGGCCTTGAGGACGCTGCAGGGCATCAACAGAGCGTGTCCTCATACCCCGAGGGGAGAACATCATGTATTGGGCAGAACTGGAGTGTGAACCTCGGCTCATCGGTCAGTGTTAACGGCGACTCTGCCCATGACTGAGAATAGACCGCTGTGCGATCCAGTCCAGATGTTTCAAGCGCGTGAGCAGAGCTCTGCGGACCATCCCTGACTGTCTGGGTGGGTTCCTGTCTGACTTCCTCTCTCCTGAACCTCTCGGCTCCCGCACACAACAGCCCCACGCTCCAGCCCCAGAGCACTGCTGTCACCCACCCGTGCCCACCTCCGTACCCGCTCCTATCCCCAGACTCCTCCGTGACTCTAGGGAGCATCCGCTCAGGATTTATCCGATGGCTCCAAGCCCATGTGTGCAGGAGTCCCTCCTGACGTGCCCCTGCCCCCCCAGGATTGTCTGCACCCTTCCAGAGTGCAGCCGTGTGACATCCCTTGCCAGTGGTTGGTACCCCATCAGGAAACGACCCTAATTCCCTCCTTCCTTTAAAATACCAGCAGAAAGCCACCCCTGCATTGCTGTGCAGGACCGCAGCCACCTCCAAGACACTCAGAGGGACGGAAGCAGACATACAAGCTGGATCAGTGGGCCGCAGCTGTAAGGCATGCTGCCGGAGCACCGCAGCACAGAGGGAAGTGTTCCTCCAGCTCTCCCGGGGTTCCCAGAGCACGAAGTCTCCTTAACTGGGTTTCCTGCATTTCGTTGAGGATGGACCTGAATGTGACTGATCATGCAAGGTTAGAGATTGAACATTTTCATGAATAAAGGAATAATATTTGGATTTCCAGGCATCAGTTTAGGAAGAGACACAACAAGTCAGGAGAATGGAGGTGACCCAGAATTACAGTCTTTCCTCCCAGACTCTGGAGTCAGCTCCGATTGCACCTGTTCTGTGGAGTCTTCCCTGATTTTATCGTGTAACACCTGTGGCTCCCTTTGCTCATTAAACATGGCCTTGCATTTTTTGCATTTACCTTTTCCTTCAAATTTTCAGTTTCTGTAGGGCAGTGACACTTCCTGCTTTTCAGAGCATTTAGGGCAGCACCTTTTTCAGGAAGTGGACCCTGAGGATGTTTGTAAAATGCTAATTAGAAAAATGTATGGACCCAAAGGCACCTGCATGCATCCCACAGCTTCAGAATCCACTGTCCACACAAGTGGGCTGTGCTCCGGGTGCCTTCACCCGGGCCTCCTGGGCAATCGCCGTGGCCATCTCGTGAGGTTGGGCTGTCAAGTTTATTTCACAGGTGAGGAGGCACTGGGGCCTAGTGAGTGGTGTGTCAGGAAGCCCACACTCAGCTCCAAATTTAGCTTCCTGGCTGGTGCTTTTTCCATTAGAGCTGGAGTTGATGTAAAATAAAATAACATGTACTGTTGCGGCCCCTTATTCCTTTTTTTTTTTTTTTTGCCAGGGAAAATGTCCCTATTTGCAAAGGTTCCTCTGGGTAAAACCAAAACTCTAAAAGCCTAAATTCTTACCCTTAAGCCAGTCCTAATAGAAGAAGAAAGGGGTGTGCGTGTGTGTGTGTGTGTGTGTGTGTGTGTGTGTGTGTGTGTGTGTGTGTGTGTGAAGGAAGGGTTCAGGAAATTAGAGAAAGACAGCCAGAAATAGATCCAGTGTCTGGGCCACTGAAGTGCATTTAGGAACAGAATGTCTAATAGTTAACCTCACAAACAGCGTTAGTCACTCAGTCGTGTCTGACTTTTTTGCGACCTGACTGTAGCCCGCCAGGCTCCTCTGCCCATGGGATTCTCCAGGCAAGAATACTGGAGTGGGTTGCCTTCCTCCCCTGGGGGATCTTCCCAACCCAGGAATTGAACCCGGGTATCCTGTATCTCCTGCATTGGCAGGTGGATTCTTTTTTTTTTTTTGAAGGATAATTGCTTTACAGTATTTTGTTGTTTTCTGTCAAACCTCAACATGAATCAGTCATAGGTATATATATCCCCTCCCTCTTGGACCTCCCTCCCATCCCACCCCTCTAGTTTGCTACAGAGCCCCTGTTTGAGTTTCCTGTGACATACAGCAAATTCCCATTGGCTGTCTATTTTACATATGGTAGTTTCCATGTTTGCATGTTACTGTTTCCATACATCTCACCCTCTCCTCCCCTCTCCCCAAGTCCATAAGTCTATTCTCTATGTCTGTTTCTCCATTGCTGCCCTGTAAATAAATTCTTCAGTACCATTTTTCTATATTCTGTATATGTGCATTAGAATACGATATTTATCTTTGTCTTTCTGACTCACTTCACTCTGTATAATAGGTTCTAGGTTCATCCACCTCAGCAGAACTGACCACTGAACCCACCTGGGAAGCCCAAGGAAATATGCATCTATCATGTAATAAAAATAAAGCTTGGTGATCTGATGACTACCACAGCTTCTGATATTAAGATGTGCTAAGTCATTTCAGTTGTGTCTGACTCTCTGACACTATGAACTGTAACCCGCCAGTCTCCTCTGTTCGTGGGATTTTCCAGGGAAGAATGCTGGAGTGGGTCGCCATGCTCTCCTCGAAGGGATCTTCCCTGATATTAAGATAGGCTGAGTTACAGTCTCAAATTGATGCAGAAGTGTTTATGACTATGAACCAATTACTAAATTTGTTTCTGTAAGATCTTTACAACTTAGTAGATGGATGTTAAGGAGTTTAAGGAAAGGATGGAGGAACCTGGATTCAACCACACGGTCTCTAATGATTGTGGTCCAAGGGTGTCTTCCCTCACAGGACTTTATATTTGGAGGAAACAGTTATGAAGGAAGATGTAACTGAGGATAACTTTATCTGAATAACAGGTACTGTGAACATTATCTTAATAATATGTAGTAGAACACTATAAAACCTACCCTCTTCAGAATGAATTGATGGCATCAAATGACTGCTTTCTCTTGAAGCCTCAAAATATTCAATTCCTAATCCCAGGAATCTAAGATGCTCCCATGTTTGTAGGTGTGATTAGGTGAAGGGGTTCGAGGTGGAGAGTATCCTGGATTATCTGGGGGGCCCTAAATATAGTCCTACCTACTGAGGCAGAGGGAGATTTGACTGCAGCAGGTGACGTGAAGCTGACAGCAAGCTGCCGCGATGCTGGCTGTGAGGATGAAGGAAGGGCACTTGTGCAGGGAGGTGGGCGACTTCTAGCTGCTGACAGGGCAAGGAGACCCCCTTCCCGGAGGCTCCGGAGGACCCAGCCCTGGGCACAGCAGCCTGATGAGACTGATTTGAGATTCCTGACTTCAGAGCTGTCAGAGGATACATTGGTATTGTCTCCACCTTTCTGATACTTTGTTACAGAAGTAACAGAAAATAAACCTCTTCACCGTGGAATCCTCCTCTCCGTGTGTCCTCCCAGTCTGAACTCGTAGCTCATGAACCTGCTCAGTCCCAGTCAGGTCCGCCCCCCCCTCGTCAAATGATACCCTTAAGCCAGCCCTCCGAATTCATAAATATCCAGGCTTCCCCCCCATCCCGAGACGCTCTTAAGACTGTCAAGGTAGAACTTCCCCTTCTATTCAATCTGCTTTATTGTTGGAGTGCTTCGGTGCCATTTCTAGGGAGCTTGCATTTGATACGATACAATGAGGAAATCTGAAGTAACATTCTGTCTGGATGAATAAAAGGCAATGGGTTCCTACTGTTCTATAAGTAAATAAAGACTGTCACTGAAATTACCAGAAAGACTAGGTTTCATAGCTTAAAAGATCTTGGAAGCATTTCATTTGACTGATGCCAGTTAATGAGGATTGTAAGAAGATTATTGCTATTTGGTAACTCTGTCCAGGGTCTTTCAGAATAAGCAGAAAAAAGACATAGGGTTGAGATTTTGAATTATAGAAGAAACAATAAGATATAGAGACATAATTTAGGACATTATATTTAATGTATACACCCCTAGGAGAGAGCATAACTATGGAAGAAAAACAATAATAAAAAATAACAAAATAAGACAGTAATAAATAATATAATCATAATAAATATTTAACAATAGCAAAATAATATATCACTATATAAAATAAAAATAAAATCATAAACATAATAATAAAATAATGAAAAATAGAGAAAAATGCATCATAAAAAATTCAGGCAGTGAAAGAATCACATCCTTGTGATGTGATAAAGAAGCACCATCTTGTCTCAGGGAACACTAATGAAAAATATCAAGGTCAGCACTTAAGAGACAATATTTATATATATTCCAGTTGCTTACAAGGGACATAATCAAATTGGGATCCGAATTCTCCTCCATAAAATTGAATTTTAGAAGGCATTTGATCAGTCTTTCCAGACTTCAGAGGCAACAATTGAGGATCCAAAGTTTTAAACCCAGCGAACTATAAATTGAAAGAAAAGGCAAAAGAAGAAGTTACCACCTAGATACCCTTTTCAAATCATAGTAAGAATAATTCAGCCCAGTGAAGCTGACAGTGGAAGGAAGGAAGTCATATAAGAACAGAAGTAATTCCATATGCTTAGCACCTCAATCCAGAAATAATGGCACCCACTTGTTGGGAGCCGTTCTGGAACTACTGCTTTATCTTTACAGAACTTGAGAAGTTAGAAGGCCCTCCTATAGGACTTGTACTGGGACACAGTCAGTCATAGGAGAGACAGTTATCTTTACAGAGCTTGAGAAGTTAAAAAGGCCCTCCTATAGGACTCATAAAGGGACACAGTGAGTCAAAGGAGAGACAGCTAATCACTGACATTATAAAACATATGTTAACAAAGAGGGGGATCAAGGTTGCTAAAAAACAATTGGCAGGTAATATTTTAGATGATGATGATTAACTATCCCCTCAGAATAAGGCAATGGCATCCCGCTCCAGTACTCTCGCCTGGAGAATCCCAGGGACGGGGGCGCCTGGTGGGCTGCCGTCTATGGGGTCGCACAGAGTCGGACACGACTGAAGCGACTTGGCGGCGGCGGTGGCAGAATAAGGAGGATCTGGAGGAAACAGCTGCTGTCTATCATAAGAACGATGACTTTGGGGCTTATCCAGTTAAGACCACTGAAACCACTAGACCCTCAGCACCAGTTCCCCATACTCCTAAACCTCATCCAAAGCCCATATACCCCTCTCTTCGAGTTCTTTTCATCAGGAAGTGCAAACGGCGGCGGCGGCAGAGCCCGGAGCGGAGGCCGGAAGCTCCCGGCCCGCCGCCCCGGAGCGGAGCGGAGCGGAAAATGCAGCAGCCGCAGCCGCAGCCGCAGGGGCGGCCCGTGGAGGGGGAGCCGGGCCGGGACCCTGCCTGAGGCGGGAGCTGAAGCTGCTCGAGTCCATCTTCCGCCGCCACTGGAGAAGCAGCCCCCACTCCCTCCCTACTTTCTTTTCGAAAAACCGCAACCTCTTTCAAAAGAACATGAACCTGTCAGCAGTTTCAGAATCCCACTCTGAGCGACGCTCCAGGACCCATTCGCCCAGACCGCGACCTACACCTGTGCGGCGCAGACACCCTCGCCCTGCTGCTGCAACCAGAGCCGCTGATCTTCCTACCTGGGGCCGAGTTGGGAGGTGGACTGGGGACGCTCACTGGCTGGTGGCCGAGCGGGGAGCCGCCACAACTCCCGGACATCTTTTTGTTGTTGTTGTTATGCTTACATTGCTTGCCTGTCAGGTAATACCGGTTTGTTCAGCAGGGGATTCTTATCGGGCGTATTTCCAGACCCTCCTCTCTTTCAAGTAGTCGCCTGGGACAATGTCCAGGTTCCGGTGTCTACCACTGTGCCTGTGGGTCTCGCGGCCCTTACCCTTACAATGAGTTTAGGATGAATACAAATTTTACTTTTTATGGTCTTTCAGCCTTTCATCCTATATGCTTCATTTTCCCAAATGAATCTAAGCCTGTTAGTGGATATCGCTTCCCACGGGCTCCTAACAAAGATGGAGGTATCCCTACATCTAAAGGAGGGCTTGTAACTGACTCTCCTGTAAAGACCAGAAAGACCAGAGAGCCCGATAAAAGGCATGCCTGGTCTATATTGTTAAGATCACCGGGAGACTTGGACCCTTCTCATAAGCTACCTATTGCACATCCACCCAAATATCCACTTTGTGGCAAGTCTCCTATCGAGGCTGCACCAGAAAATTCACCTACAGAAACAGATTGGAAAAATATAGATTTTAGATCTGGATTCCCCCTCTGGAGAAAATGTGTTTATGATTCTTGGATAGATCTAAAAATCCCTGGAGAGCTTTTTGAGATTAATGAATGGAGTAACCCAGACCCCAGTCGAGATTTTAGAAAATACTTTAATTACTCAACTGGGTTCCTTAATTGGAATGATTCTCTGATTCCGCAACTTTGAGAATTAGTAGATGGCATCAAAATGGATTTGTGCCTCCTATATTATCTCTAGTCCATGGAGGAAACACCTACTGGCAGCCTGACCTTTGGAAAGTGATCGCAGCCACTGCCCCTATTATTCTCCACCGACCACGAGGGCCCTGTGCTTATTATAGCCAAGCTTGCTTACCCACTCCTTATGTGTTTCTCATAGCCAAAGATTATATAGACCTCACTATCTATCAGAATAGGGCTGATTTTTTGACAAAATGCTACCGATGTGTTTTGACCAGTTGTGTAACCTCCTCTATTCAGGTTCGAGTGTTGATGGTTTTAAAGCGTCCTCCTTATATTATGGTACCTGTTAACCTCACTACTCCATGGTATGATAATTGTGGCCTCTTGGCTCTACAGCAAGTTAAGAGCCTATTGAGTTTGTGGGTCTATTCGTTTTAGGCATAGCCGCCCTCATTGCTTCAAGTACTTCTTCAGCTGTCTCACTCACACAGCAAGTACACACTGCTGAACATGTTAATCAGCTTTCCAAAAATGTTTCCCTTGCTTTAGCCACACAAGAGATTACAGATAGAAAATTAGAAGCTAAGGTAGATGCATTAGAAGAAGCTATCTTGCATACAGGACAGGAACTAACCGCTTTAAAGGTAAGGCTTGCTTTGAGATGCCATGCAGAACATAAATGGATTTGTGTGACCCCATTGAAGGTTAATGAATCAGTATATTCTTGGGATCAAGTTCAAAATCATATCTTAGGAATATGGAACCAAAGAGATGTTAGTTTGGGTTTAACTAGATTGCATCAAGAAATTCATGACATAGGACAGTCTGAGTTAGCTTATTCTACTTCTCAAACTGCAAAAGATTTCTTTGATAGCTTATCTGATTTTATATCTCATAAGAGTTTTATACCCACAGTAATGAACATAGGAGTAATAATAGCTGTGATCCTAATAGTTTTTCTTTTACTTCCAGTCATCGTCAGAGTCTTAAGTAAAAGCATCAAGGTGGTCTCCCTGGAACTCCACAGCGCCATCTTAAGAAATAAAAAAGAGGGAGATGTTGGGAGCCATTCTGGAACTACTGCCAGATGACAAAGTCACGGCACCAATCAAGAAGAAACTGCAAAGCAGTTTCTCTCCAGGATCGGAACCTTTCCTCCTTCCTGTTTCTATGCTTTTGTTGTGGCTAACTCTGTTTCATTCTTTGATGGCTGGAGTTGTAGGGGCTTCCATGATGAGGTCATGAGAGTCCAGTAAAAAGAAAAATGATCCCTTGCCCCAGAGAAACATTCCGAAAATGATTAAACCTACTGAGACCCCTGGCTGGTGGGTCCCTAACATTTAGCCAGGAAATAAGGCCATGATCATTTGGAAAACAAGCCCTAAGCCTATTGTGACCTGGCCTCATGAGGAGATTGTTATTGATGACTGGAAAACTTGGGTCATGTATTAGGGAAAATTACAGAAACTAAGCCAATTGCCTTTTCCCCTCAGAATCTAAGCATAAACGGAAAAGAAATACATGAATTGTATTGTAAATAGTTTCTAGGTAAACTGCAAAAGACTTGCCCCTGCCAGAAATAGTCTTGTGATGTGGGTAAATGGTAAACAAGCCACCGCTGACAATGGCTGTACTATGAGAAACTTTGCCCTTAGACACCGCTATAGTACTTATTCACTGAAGCAAGAAGCTATATTTGCTGTTGTAGCAGGCTGTACAGAAAAAGTAGGTGGAATGATATGATTCATAGACTATGTTCTAGTAAAATAAAAATAGGTTTTGGGGTAAACATGTAACCAAAATGTGACAATAGACTAGGAAAAAACTTTTAACACATCTTAGAATCAGGGATGTTGATCTGAATGGAAAAATATTGTAAGAATCATTTCGTAGAAGAACATGTGCTATATAAATAGAGACTAAAGCAATAAAAATTATGGTCCTTGGGCCATCAAAAACTCTCTGTCTCCTTTCTTTTCCTTTTGCCGACGCCGTTCATCCCTTGGGGATCCCTGGACCAGCTGGAGCGGGACTCTGGCACCCACTGACTTTCCAGTATGTCTCAAGAGGCATGGTAATGTATGCCTTATCTAACTCCCAGGAATTAAACAATCAGAAGTACACACAAGCCAGGTTGGCGCTACAGTTACAGATGCACGAAGCTTAGAGAGGTCACTTTCTGTTCAAGATCACGAGCTTAGTGATGGGTGCAGACTAGCACCCACTCCAGTCTGAATCCATCCTCCCCCTCTGTGTGCTTTTAAAATTTAATTTATATTGGAATATGGTTCATACGCAGTGTTGGGTTAGTTTCAGGCACAGCAGAGTGGTTCAGTTATATATATACATGCATTCATTCTCTCTCAGATTCTTTCCCCATATAAGTTATTACAGACTATTAGGTAGAGTTTTCCTGTGCTGTATGATAGGTCCTTGTTGATTATCTCTTTTATACATATTAGTGTGTATATGTCAGTCCCAAGCTCCTAATTTACCACTATCCCCAATGTTTCCACTTTGGTCACCTTGAGTTTGTGGGGTTTTTTGTTTTTTTTTTTAATTTATTTATTGGTGGTATCCGGTCCCATCACTTCATGACAAGTAGATGGGGAAACAGTGGCTGACTTTACTTTTTGGCCTCCAAAATCACTGCAGATGGTGACTGCAGCCATGAAATTAAAAGACCCTTACCCCTTGGAAGGAAAGTTATGACCAACCTAGACAGCATATTAGAAAGCAGAGACATTACTTTGCCAACAAAGGTCCGTCTAGTCAAGGCTATGGTTTTTCCAGTGGTCATGTATGGATGTGAGAGTTGGACTATAAAGAAAGCTGAGCACTGAAGAACTGATGCTTTTGAAGTGTGGTGTTGGAGAAGACTCTTGAGAGTCCCTTGGGCTGCATGGAGATCCAACCAGTCCATCCTAAAGGAGATCAGTCCTGAGTGTTCATTGGAAGGACTGATGGTGTTGAAGTTGAAACTCCAATACTTTGGCCACCTGATGCGAAGAACTGACTCATTGGAAAAGACCCTGATGCTGGGAAAGATTGAAGGTGGGAGGAGAAGGGGACGACAGAGGATGAGATGGTTGGATGGCATCACCGACTCAATGAACATGAATTTGGGTAAACTCCAGGAGTTGGTGATGGACAGGGAGGCCTGGCGTGCTGTGGTCCATGGGGTCGCAAAGAGTCGGACATGACTGAGCAACAGAACTGGACTGAACTGATTTATTTATTTTAACTAGAGGATAATTATAATACTGTGATTTTTTTTTTTTTTTGCCATATATCAGTAGGAATCGGCCCCAGGTATACATGTGTCACCTCCGTCCTGAACCCCCCTCCCACCTTCCTCCCCACCCTATCCCTCTAGGTTGTCCCAGAGCACTGGCTTTCGGTGTCCTGCGTCATTCATTGAACTCACACTGGTCATGTATTTTACATACGGTAATGTGCATGTTTCAATGCTATTCTCTCAAATCATCCTACCCTTGCCTTCTCCCACAGAGTCCAAAGTCTGTTCTTTACATCTGTGTCTCCTTTGCTGCCTTGTATGTAGGATGGCCGGTACTGTCTTTCTAAATTCCACGTAGGTGCATTAATATATAGTATTTGTCTTTCTCTTTCTAACTTCAGAAAGAAATAGGCTTTGTTTTCTAAGATGTGGTACCTATATACAGTGGAATTTTGATACATATTATGATATCTATATGATATTATGATAAGATAGAGATTACATTTAATGTGTGAATGGAATATTGTATATATGTACAATATATACAGGCTTTGTTTTCTAACCCTAGCCCTAACCCTAGGCTTTGTTTTCTAAGATGTAGTACATACATACAGTTCAATATTACTCAGCCATAAAAGAAGAATGAGATAATGGCATTTTCTGCAACATGGTTGTAGTTAGAGACTGTCGTACTGAGTGAAGTAAGTCAGAGAAAGACAAATATTGTATGATATCACTCATATGGAATCTGAAAAGAATGATACAAATGAACTTAAACAAAACACCGAGTCACAGACTTTGAAAATCATCCCCCATATTCTTCACTGCTCGGCTAGACTTCCTTCCACACATGGAACAGATGCCGGTGGGAATATTTTATCATTAAATAATTAACCTACCAAATAAGAACATCTCTGACAAAAGTTAAAACATCATTTGTGATCTCATTGTCTACAAATTATTGGTAAATATTTAGTGGCAACAACAAAAGGAAATATCTGTCAAGTCCTCTTCTTGTGCTTTTCGTATCTTTACATATAATTGTGTTTGTCCAAATGGAACCATGTTTTACATATTTGGTAATTTGCCTTTTCCTATGGGCTTCCCTGGTGTCTCAGACGGTAAAGAATCTCCCCGAAATGTGGGAGACCTGGGTTCAGTCCCTGTGTCAGGAGGATCCCCTGGAGGAGGGCGTGACAACCTGCTCCGGTGTTCTTGCCTGGAGAATTCCTTTTCCTAGTGTACCAGTCTATAAGAGATAGCTTACAGTCTCTTTTGCTCTTTTCTTTGAAGATAAAATTATGCAGCAGCTCTAAAAATACTACTCAACCTGACTTACAAATAATCTAATTAATAATAAAGTATCCTAACACTCTTTTAGTTCTCGTCTATATCATTTAAAGAGACCTGACTCACACATGTGTGCTGAGTCACGTCCACCTCTGTGATCCTATGGGCTGTAGCCCACCAGACTCTTCTGTCCATGGGATTTCCCAGGCAAGAATACTCGAGTGGGTTGCTATTTCCTTCTTCAGAGGGTTTTTCTGACCCGGGGATCGAATCTGCATCTCTTGTGTCTCCTGCATTGGCAGGCGGATTCTTTACCACTAGCGCCACCTGGGAAGCCTAAAGAGACCTGAAATCACAATGAAATCTAATAAACATATCCACATCCCAAACAGAACAACGTGTACGTGTGGGTTTGCAGAGCCTGGTGTTCTGAGGTGAAGGAGGCCTCTGTACCTCTTGCTCTCCTTAATGGTCTTTGTTTGATTCGAGGTTATCAACAAGGCTGTAGCTGGCAAGGCAAGTGTTCTTATGTCTACATTACATATGAAAACGATGACTCAATATTTGTATAACATCCTTGGCTCAATGATTGGCAAATCAGAATAACAGTGCGCTGGCGTTAAACCCAGTGCTCGCCCTATGCATCTTACTTCTTATTCCTCTTCTTCTTTTTTTTTTTTTAACTCTTTGTTCATTATTATTCTTATATTTCAAAAAATTAATGTTGCTTTCATATTTGTTTGTGTCTCTTTTAAAAAGATTAAAAAAGCCTAGTGCCCATAACATAGCATAGAGGGAATAAGACATATCATAATTTCAAATTTTTAAAGGTTAATTGGGAAGAAAATTCAATATAGGATCCATAGCTCAAACTCAAGGAACACGTGGAGTCCTGAATTTCAGTCTTAAGATAGACATTATGTTGCAGTTAATGAGTGAAGAATTGCATTTCATGGATTTATTACAACAGTTTCTACAAAACGAGGCTACTCCTAGATGAATGGTGATTTCAGCCACTCTACTTTAATTTTATATTTTTAGAAGTTGGTAACCAGCAGTCTGAAAGCACAGTAATCTGTTTCACAAACAGAAACAGGCTCCTGGTGATTAGAAATTCCTTACCTTTGTAACAGATCAGTGATAACTTTATCTGGTGAACTGCCTGTTCTTGAGACGTTAATGAGAAAAAGAGTGGCTTTTCTAGGCTACTGTTTTACTTCCTTTCAAACCCTGAAAGACTGCTGTGGAAAAAGAAGCATGATATTCTTTTCCAACCAGATTTTAGCTTTATATTAATGCTTGATTATAGCTGGGTTGACAATTTTTTTTCTCTTCTCTGAGTTAATATTAACTAAAGCAAGAGAATATGATTTTTGAAGAATTCTCAGCTAAATAAAATTCTGGATGGATAATCTGTAAATAAGTTGTTTAGCTCTAAAATGAAAGAAATTTATATTTCTTTATTAAGGAAAATTTAATGCAAAGATTTTAGGATTTCACAATAATTTCGAAAGATACAACATATGACTAATACATTTTACACAGTTAAAGTAATGGCCAGTTTAGGGCAATTTTTGCTTTGAATTATTTTAAATAAATATCCTGCAAAGCAATTCCATTTCATTCTGTGAATGAAGATGTATACATCTAAAACAAAGCAAAACAAACAAACACACACAAAAACACAAAAGCAGAGAATATTAGTGAAGATAAAACATGGAGTCATAGTAAAGGTGGAAGGCATTCATTACTACAAGATTTCTTTATAGATATTAGCTGTGCTTCTGCCATCATTGCCCTGAGGATGAAGAAGGCAAAAGGATGACTTGGGAAAATTCTTGACTGGGTTTATGTCAGTTGGTCCACAGGACTTCTCTACGGTTCCAAATGAAACGAGTATGCAAGGCTGTCTATTGTCACCCTGCTTATTTAACTTATATGCGACAACCTAGACAGCATATTAAAAAGCAGAGACATTACTTTGCCAACAATGGTCCATCTAGTCAAAGTACGGTTTTTCCAGTAGTCATGTATGGATGTGAGGGTTGGACTTGATGGACTTGAATTTGAGCAAGCTCTAGGAGTTGGTGATGGACAGGGAAGCCTGGTATGCTGCAATCCATGGGGTCACAAAGAGTTGGACACAACTGAGCGACTTCCCTTTCACTTTTCACTTTCATGCATTGGAGAAGGAAATGGCAACCCACTCCAGTGTTCTTGCCTGGAGAATCCCAGGAACAGGGGAGCCTGGCGGGCTGCCGTCTATGGGGTCGCACAGAGTCGGACACGACTGAAGCGACTTAACAGCAGCAGCAGCAGCAGCTACAGAAATGTGTTAAAGCAGTACTAGTGTTCAGATAATTTTCAAAACTTGAGAACATGTGTTGAGGAGACCAAAATCCATTAACATTCATGTGATGTCTTATATTAAAGGAAAGATTTCTGCCACATAAATATGGGTGTGTTGGATAGGAGTCTGTGGTGTGGTCTGGAAAGTGAAGGTTGGTAGAGATAGATACTCATTTGATAGACAAACCATAGGGAAAAAGTGGCAAACAGTCAAGATGTTTATATAACATTAATAGTGGGATTTGGGGCTTCTCTGGTGGCTCAATGGTAAAGAACCCACCTGCCATTGTAGGAGATTCAAGTTCAATGCCCGCGTCTCAAAGATCCCTTGGAGAAGGAACTGGAAATCCACTCCAGTATTCTTGCCTGGAGAATCCCATGGACAGAGGACGCTGGTGGGCTACAGTCCACGGGCTCACAAAGAGTCAGACACAACTTAGCAATTAAACAACAGCAACGTAATAGCAGGATTTTAACACTGGTCGCTTCATCGTGCAGTTTTCACTGGGGCTCTAATTTTCTGCCAATGCAGTGGCCACCATTGGCATACACACTGCAGAGTGAAGTGGAGCACCTGGCTGGGGGCTGCAGAGAAGGTTCTAGATGCCCATTTTGAAACGGGCATCTTAGCCACTGAGCAACCTAGGAAGGGGAAGAGGCTCTAAATTAGAGATGGGATTACTTGGTTGGCGGTGACAGTGTCCTGAGACCCTCTGCACTGCCATGGGAACCAGGGTGAAGGGTCCAGGGTGGGGCTGTCTTTCCCAAGGGAGCCACTACAGAACTTGAATGTGACCATGGAGTCCTGGGTACACCGCGACTCTCACTGAACCAAACCTAAAGCTGAGACTGCCCAGCTGCCCGAGGTGGGGAAGGTGGCTTTCCTGGGACTGCCATCTCCAAGTGTTTATTCCATCTGGAGTTGGAGGGAGGTAGGCATGTGCGTGTTTACCACCAGCCGAGTGAGAGCCACAAAGCAGGTGCGTTGGTCCCAAGTTAATCTGAAGGGCTCTGGCTCCATGTCTTCCTTCAGGGGATAACAGGAACTTTGAAAGCAGACAGATAAACAAACCTAAGGAGAGGATTCCTGGAGGGAGAGGCGTCCTGAAACCACAGTGGTCCCAGAGGCATCCTCCACGGCCACAGGGCATCTTGAATACACAGTACTTAAACATTCTTGATCCACACACTGTGGAGCTCATATAGACGCTGTGTTCACTTGAGTTATTTTGAAGAATGAGGTATCATGTCAATCAGAGGTAGTTGCTGCCGGAGTCCAGCTCCAGCTGGTCAGGGTTCCCTCAGGATGGACGGCGTTGGCGACACGAATGAGAGGACACAGCGAGTCTCGGTGTTTCCAAGTGTCTTCTGACTTTATTGTTTTTAAGACAGCTTTTATATTTTTAGTGGTACATAGAAACAAATGTAAAGTGTAGAGTCATACCAAATCAGCTTAATGGGTCGGCAGTTTTGACCTTCATCGAAAACCGTTTGCATATCTTTAGTTACAAAAAGCCTCATTTTGTTTACATCATCTTCCGGCCTGGGGGCCTGCTAACATCCTGTGACTCTCCATTGATAAGGGTTGATCAGTCAGAACACTTTTGTATCAGGCACAGCAGGAAAGAATTCATCAATAGAAAGTTTCAAGGTAAAACCTGTTTTCGGTAATTTATTTTACGCCTTGACCTTAACAGAAAAGAATGTGGTTCCATGAAGTCATAGTACAGCAAGCTGAAACAATGTAGCACAAAGGTCAGTTCTTAGCAAAATCACCAGCTGAATTAACAATTGTCTTATTATTTGTATTAAAACTAAACTTTTATTTATATAAATCCCTAATTATTATGCTTTCATTACATAGGCTAAATATGTTAAGAGTAAAAACATAGTGAGTAACTATAGATTAAGTAACAATTTCACAAAGCAATATTTTTTGTTATTTCCTAACCAGCCTTTCTTTCCTACAAAGGGCTCTGTGCCCATTGGGGCTTTCTGTGTGGAGGCTCTCAATGCTGTTCTGTTGTTAAGGGGCAGTCAAGCACATTAGCTCCAAAGGCACAGGCACATTTATTAAACAAACCAATATGTTAGCAAAAGGAATTTAGATCAGCATACTCTATATCCCAGATAATTTTATTTAGGGGTTCAGGGGCCTTGTCGATTGAGATTTCAGATTGATCTATTTTAGAAGAGAATCAGGAAAAGCCTTTTTTCTAAGTCACAGAAAATAAGAAGAGGTTTATTGTAGCAAACATCAGAAAGACAGATATCATCTTTAAGGTGAGTGCTGAGGCAGCCTTCCGAGAATTCCTGAGGGCTGAGAAGCCGTGCTCAATCAGCCCTTTACCTCATGACACTGTCATGGGTGGGATCTCGTGAGCTGGCTCCCGGCAAGTTGCTTTTTATTGAAGTGTATAGTTGATTTACAATGTTGTGTTTCAGTTGTATAGCAAAGTAATTCATTTATAAGTACACATACATCTTTTTTTTTCTAGATTCCTTTCCCTTATAAATTCAGTTCAGTTGCTCAGTCATGTCTGCCTCTTTGTGACCTCATGGCCTGTAGCAGGCCAGGCCTCCCTGTCCATCATCAACTCCTGGAGTTTACTCAAACTCATGTCCATTGAGGCAGTGATGCCATCCAACCATCTCAACTCTGCCGTCCCTGTCTCCTCCCACGTTCAATCTTTCCCAGCATCAGGGTCTTTTCCAATGAGTCAGTTCTTCGCATCAGATGGCCATAGTATTGGAGTTTCAGCTTCAACATCAGTCCTTCCAATGAATATTCAGGACTGATTTCCTTTAGGATTGACTGGTTTGAGCTTCTTGCAGTCCAAGGGACTTTCAAGAGTCTTCTCCAACACCACAGTTCAAAAGCATCAGTTCTTCAGCCCTCAGCCTTCTTTATGGGCCAACTCTCACATGCATACATGACTACTGGAAAAACCATAGCTTTGACTAGACGGACCTTTGTTGGCAAAGTAATGTCTCTGCTTTTTAATATGCTGTCTCGGTTGGTCATAACTTTCCTTTCATGGAGTAAGCATCTTTTAATTTCATGGCTGCAGTCACCATCTGCAGTGATTTTGGAGCCCCCCAAAATAAAGTCTCTCACTGTTTCCATTGTTTCCCCATCTATTTGCCATGAAGTGATGGGACCAGATACCATGAGCTTTAAGCTGAATGTTGAGCTTTAAGCCAACTTTTTCACTCTCCTCTTTCACTTTCATCAAGAGGCTCTTTAGTTCTTCTTCACTTTCTGCCATAAGGGTGGTGTCATCTGCATATCTGAGGTTATTGATCTTTCTCCCAGCAATCTTGATTCCAGCCTGTGCTTCATCCAGCCCAGCGTTTCTCATGATGTACTCTGCATATAAGTTAAATAAGCAGGGTGACAATATACAGCCTTGACATACTCCTTTCCCAATTTGAAACCAGTCTGTTGTTCCATGTCCAATTCTAACTATTGCTTCCTGACCTTCATATAGATTTCTCAAGAGGCAGGTCAGGTGGTCTGGTATTCCCATCTCTTTCAGAATTTTCCACAGTTTGTTGTGATCCATACAGGCAAAGGCTTTGGCATAGCCAATAAAGCAGAAGTAGATGTTTTTCTGGAACTCTCTTGCATTTTCCATGATCCAATGGAATTTGGCAAATTGATCTCTGATTCCTCTGCCTTTTCTAAATCCAGCTTGAACATCTGGAAGTTCACAGTTCACATACTGTTGAAGCCTGACTTGGAGAATTTTGAGCATTACTTAAACAGCGTGTAAGATGAGTGCAATTGTGCAGTTGTTTGACATTCTTTGGCATCACCTTTCTTTTGGACTGGAATGAAAACTGACCTTTTCCAGTCCTGTGGCCACTGCTGAGTTTTCCCAATTTGCTGGCATATTGAGTGTAGCACTTTCACACTATCATCTTTTAGGATTTGAAAGAGCTCAACTGGAATTCCATCACCTCCGCTAGCTTCGTTCGTAGTAATGCTTCCTAAGGCCCACTTGACTTCACATTCCAAGGTGTCTGGCTCTAGGTAAGTGATCACACCATCGTGATAATCTGGGTTGTGAAGATCTTTTTTGTACAGTTCTTCTGTGTATTCTTGCCACCTCTTCTTAATATCTTCTGGTTCTGTTAGAGCCATACCATTTCTGTCCTTTATTGTGCCCATCTTTGCATGCAGTGTTCCCTTGGTATCTCTAATTTCCTTGAAGAGAGCTCTAGTCTTTCCCATTCTATTGTTTTCCTCTATTTCTTTGCATTGATCACTGAGGAAGGCTTTCTTATCTCTCCTTGCTATTCTTTGGAACTCTGCATTCAAATGGGTATATCTTTCGTTTTCTCCTTTCCTTTATACGTTATTACAAATTATTGAGTGTAGTTGCTTGTGCTATACAGTAGGTTCTTGTTGGTTACATATTTTATATGTAGTAGTGTCGGTATGTTAATCCCAATCTCCCAATTTATCCCTCCTTCCCCCTTTCCTCCCAGTAACCAGAAGTTAGTTTTTACGTCTGTGAGTCTGTTTCTGTTTTGTAAATAAATTCATTTGTGTCTTTTTTTTTTTTTTAGATTACACCTAGAAGTGATACCATATATTATTTGTCTTTCTCTGTCTGACTTAGTGTGATAATCTCTGGGTCCACCCATGTTCCAGCAAATAGCATTACTTTATTCTTTTTACAGCTGAGTCATATTCCATCGTATATATGTACCATGTCTCCTTTATCCAGTCATCTGTTGATGAACACTTAGGTTGTTTCCGTGTCTTGGCTGTTGTAAATAGGGCTGCTGTGAACACTGGGGGTGTATCCTGTTCCTCACTATAACCATTAGCTTCAGCCTGTAACTCCACTTAGGTTTTCATTGTTCTGAGAGTTTCGTGGGACTGTACCATTTTCAAAAATCAATTTTACATAAAATTAGAAATGTTAAGATGTTTGTTGAGATGTAAAATGAAAACTGTAAATCTTATAGGTACCCACAGATAAATTTGTAGTACTTTCCATTTTTTATCTCAGAAATTCATAATAAATGCTTTAAAATATCGTGATATGCAATTGTTTCTACCATGTAACATTAACAAGTTGATCACTGAGCATAACAGTTTTCAAGACCTTATGGAATTTTTCTGATCAAAACCAGGCAGGGGAAACAAAGTCACCTATCTCCTCAATTTCTTTCTGTTATTAAAGGAACACTTATAGCATTAAATGCAGATGTTAGAAAGAAATTATCAAATTAAAAATTTAAGATTTCATGGTAAAAACCAGGAAAAACAGTGGAAGATCACAGTAAAAGTAACAGAAGGTAGGAAATGATAAGGACAAAATAGAAATCAATAAAACTGAAGAGAAAAGTACATGAAAGAAATGAAATGCAAGAAATGAAATCATGAGCTCATATTCTGAACAACAATAAAATTGGTAGAACTCCAGCCAGGCTGACCAAAACAGAAAAGATACAAACTGTAAATATGAAAATAGCTGAGACATCATTATGAAAAAGGAATGCTAAGAACAATTCCATGACCATAAATATGATAATTTAAATTCCTTTTCCTTGGCAGCAAAAACTATCAAGCTTCAGTCAAGAAAAACAAATAAGGTGAACAGCCAGATCCTGTTCCGTTTCCTGAATTCACAGTCAGCATCGCGTCAGAGGAAGACCTGCAGGCACGTCGTTTCATTGGAGATTTTTATCAATCATTCAAAGAATAAGTAATAGCCAATTTCACAAACTCTCTTATAAGGAATAGAAGAGAACGCTTTCTACCTCATTCTGTGGAGCCAGAATTGCACTAACCCCTAACCTAACCATTACAAGAAGAGAAAATGACAGAACAGTAACTTAGTAGGCGATTGCAGCTATGAAATTACAAGACAGTTGCTCCTTGGAAGAAAAGCTATGACAAACCTAGACAGGGTCTTCATTTGCTTACCAAGGCCCATTTAGTCAAAGCTACAGTTTTTCCAGTAGTCTGTACGGATATGAGAGTTGGACATTAAGAAGGCTGAGTGCCGAAGAATTGATGCTTTTGAACTGTGGTGATGGAGAGGACTCTTGCAAGTCCTTTGGACAGCAAGGAGATCCAAGCAGTCAATCCTAAAGGAAATCAACCCTGAATATTCACTGGAAGGACTGATGCTGAAGCTGAAGCTCCTATACTTTGGCCACTTGATGCGAAGAGCTGACTCATTGGAAAAGACCCTGATTCTGGGAAAGATCGAAGGTGGGAGGAGAAGGGGATGACAGAGGATTAAATGGTTGGATGGCATCACCGACTCGATGGACATGTTTGAGCAAACACAGGAGATAGTGAAGGACAGGGAAGCCTGGCGTGCTGCAGAACATGGGGCCACAAAGAGTCAGACACAGCTTAACGAGTGAACAACAACAACAACTCTTAGTAACATAGATGCAAAAGTGCCCAGTCTAAGAAAACCCAGTGCAGCAATGTGTAAAAACAGTAAGTAGCATGACCAAGTAAGGATTATTGCAAGAATGCGAGGCTGATTGGACGTTCAAAAATCAATCCGTTTATTTCATTATGCCAGAAATCAAAGGAACTAGAAGAGCTGCAACAGATAAGTAGAGGAATAATGCTGATTTTAAGAATTACTATGAAGTCACAGTAAGAATGAGATTGTGATATTGGCTAATGTTCTAGAAAATAAGATGAATGGAACAGAATAGAGAATGAAACAACAGATCCACATAAATACAGACAAATAATCTTGAGTAAGTTGTAAAAACAATTCAATGGAGAAAGAATAGTTTTCCCAAGAAATGGGCCTATAGAAAGTGAACATCCACATGCTAAAAATTTAAGCTTGACTTATACCACCCACCTTATACAAAAATTAACCCCCACTTTACCTTAGGCCTAAATAGAAATGTTAAGTGTGTGAAATATCTGGAAGAATATGTAGAAGAAAGTCTGCATGACTTTGGATTAGTCTAAAGTTTTTAGTGATGACAACAAAAATGTAATCTGTAAGGACAAAAAGATAAATTGAACTTTGTCAAAACTGAAAACTTTTGCTCTGTGAAAAACGTTAAAAAATGAAGACAGGGAATTCCCTGGTGGTTCAGTGTTTAGGACTCCATGCTTCCACTGCAGGGAGCATGGGTTTGAAACCTGGTTGGGGACCTAAGATTCCACAAGCCATGTGGTTTGGTGAGGAAAAAAAAAAAAAGGACAAGTCACAGAATGGGAGAAAATATTTGTAAATCATTCCCTGGTGGGTCAGTGGTAAAGAATCTGCCAGCAATACAGGAGACCCGGGTTCAATCCCTGGGTCGGGAAGATCCCCTGGAGAAGGGAATGGCTACCCACTCCAGTATTCTCGCCTGGAAAATTCCATGGACAGAGGAGCCTGGCGGGCTACAGTCCATGGGGTCACAAAAAGTCAGACACAACTGAGCGACTAACACTTAGAGATACTAAGAGATAAGCAGACACATTTTCAGTGAAGGTATGGTAACTAAGTATATGAAAACTGTTGACATCACTTACATTAAAAAGTTCAAAGTAAAACCACGGTGAGATATTGCTGCATACATTACTGGGTGGAAGGCAAAACTGTGGGCCACTGAGGAATAACAACTGGGCAGTTTCTTATAAAGTTTAAACACAGTCTTAGCATACAGCCTGATGATCTCAATCCTAGATATTTATCGAAAAGCAATGGAACCCTATCTTTATTCAAAAACCTTAATTTAAGTGTTCTTAAAACTTGGAATGGCATCTGTGTGGCTTCTCAGCTTAGAGCAGGAAAGAATTCAAGAGTGAGCCATGGTAAAGTGTGTGTGTGTGTGTGTGTGTGTATGTGTGTGTGTGTATGTCTGTGCTCAGTCATGTAAAGAAGGTTTACTCAGGGAGATACACACTCTATAGACAGTGTGTGGGTCATCTCAGAAGGGCAGAGCAGGCCCCTGGGCATGGGGAGTCAGTTTTTATAGCAGTGGGAAATTTCACAGCTAATGAGTGGGAGGAGTATTCCAGTTATTTTGGGGAAGTGGCTGTGATTTCCAGGAATTGGGCCACTGCCCACTTTCTGACCTTGTAGCCATGGTGCCTGGGTTGTGTCACTTAGCTTGCAGTGGCGTTACAGTGAGTGCGTACTGAGGCTCAAGGTCTGGTGGAGGTCAACCCATCCGCCATCTTGTACCTATTTGGGTCTAGCCAGTTTACGTCATGTCTTTGGGCTATGTCATTCTTTCAAAGGTTGTGTCCTGCAACCCTTCCTGTCTCATTATCACTATACACAGTTGTGAATACAGTCTTTCTAAATTATACTCTGATGTATATAACCTTCAGATATTCTGGTAACTACACTTGAAGGAACCAGAAAAATAAAATGCTCATAGACCATGACGTGTATGATGTACAAAACAGTGATTCTAGGCTATTTGTGCGTACGATACTGTGTGTTATATGGTCCTGTTAGAGAGAAAGTGGGAAATCAGTTTCATTCATAGGCCACTCTGGATTATCTTTTCAGTTTATTTTGTGGCAATTTGTAATAAAGTAACAAGATATGAATGTATTTTATCATTCTATTTATCAATTACAACCTTAGTGCTATTTAATTTTTAAGTGAGAAGGATTAAAAGCATGGAAGAAATATTTTTTCAACTTATAAAAAAAGCACATTAACCCGAGCAGACATATTGTTCTAAGAAATGTGTATTAAAAAATATATGAATCCTATTGTATTTTAGGGTTGGATGACTCCTGTTCTTGTCATCACTATAAAAGTAATCTGCTTGAATTATTGTTCAATTCTTTAGAGGTACTGACTATACATACACATTCTACTAAGCTTTCGTTTCGTGGCCAGTCTCAAAATGTCATTGTTTCAAAGGGCAAATAAAAAAACCAACAAAGGTGCATAAAGATAGAGGCACTGTACGTGGGGCCATACACCTTCTGTGTACCTTTCATCACCTGTGTGCCGACTGCTGTGTGTTTAATCAAGCATGTAGCTCATATTTTAAAAAGGCAAATATTCACAGCGTGTACAGTAGTCCCCTCAAAGCAAAGATGGGTCAGATTGATGAACCCTCCATGACACACGAATTACTGGTTTTGAAGTGCGAATTTTTGGTGCAGCCAAGGTCACAACTGAACCTACGACAATTTAATGACCTACAAAAGCTCCTGGAGACCTCAGTCCCTGCAGGTCTTCTCTGTGCCATTTCAGACACGCTCCAAACACCACAGGGTGACCGTACAGGGATGTGTCAAGTTCTCCTTCAAGAGGAGGTCAGTCACTTCTGATTGCCTCCCTTAGTGAACTTGGTCTTTCTCTCATATACAATACTGATTTGGAGTAATTGGAATGCTTCAGAGATTGGAAATGGTTTTGGAAAATGTTACTTTAGTTTTTACAGGCCCAATAGTTACAAATAACAGCCCTGTCAGGGAGGAAGAAATTTTCCACCTGTCTAGGTTCTTCTGGCTGGTCTAAGAATTAAATGGGCATGAGACAGATGAACAGGACAAAGTCACACAGAAGTTAAAAAGCATGTATATATGTGAGAGACCCAAGAAAACTGAGTCACTCGCCAAAACGGCTGAGACCCTCAGCTTAAATAACATCTCAGCCAAAGACAAAGAGGATGTTGGGGGTAGGGGGTGGGGACCTCAGAGGAGGAAAGGCAATTCACATGGAGACGGAAAAGCACGTGTTTGGTAAACGCGTGTTAGCTGGGCCAGCAGAGACAGTGGGACAGAAAGGAATGTTAACAGACTTTGCAGGCACCTCCCTGTCCACACAGCTGGTTCACAGTACAGTTACCTATGGTGACTGTTCTCTCTCTCTAGCTGTCTATCATCTGTCTTCATATTGATACATTCAATCTAATTCAGGCTCCACATGTCAACCTCCTCCATTACTTACACCTGAAACCACCTAAAATGCGTGTGCTCATTTCTTTAACTCTACTGCGCATGCACGTGAGGACTTCCTTGGTGGCTCAGAGGAAAACAGTCTGCCAGCCAACACAGAATATGCAGGTTCGATGCCTGGGTGAGGAAGACCCCCTGGAGAAGGAAATGGCAACCCACTCCAGTATTCTTGGCTGGAGAATCCCATGGACAGAAAAGCCTGGCGGGCTACAGTCCACAGGGTTGCAAAGAGTCGGACATGACTGAGCGACTGAGCACACACGCATGCAAACACACGTCCACGAAGTTGCACGCATGCTAAACTGCCAGGAGAGGACACTGTCTGGGCTCCTTTCATCCTGAGTGTCAGTTTCTGGTCAAACACTAGTTTCCCAAGTTACACAGGGCTCTTCCTTTCTCCCAACCCCCTTGACTGTGGTTACAAGGTTCATGTGCAATTGAAACAGCTTTGCTACAGTCTGTGTTGCCTGTCAGGTTCCTCTCCATCATAGCTGATTTTGTGAATTCATGTGTGGTAAAATATGTTCTTTGCAGTATACAGTTGTAAGAGTTTTGAGTTATGGATCCAATATATTTCCTTATAGACACTTTCATCACCTCAAACACCATACACACTTCCTGTCAGGAGTCAACAAAGACCCCAGCCCTCAAACCCTGGCAAACACTGACCTATGTACCATTACTCTAGTTCTGCTTTTTCCAGATTTTCACATAAATGGAGTCACAGACTATAAAACCTTTTGGATTTTGCTTCTTTCACTTAGTGGAATGCATTTGACATGTATCCAATTTGTTGAATGAGTCACAGGTTGCCGTTTTATGGCTGAAAAGCAGTGTTGAATGGGTGTTCTGCAGTCTGTTTATCTATTCAGTTTGAAGGACATCTGGCTTGTTTCCAACTTTTCAGTT